>CM066727.1:73202500-83202500 GCA_033961575.1 Aselliscus stoliczkanus
TGTTAATGTGTGGCGATGTCTTGCTGAGTGGTGTTCATTATTGTTGTTGCGTGTTTTTGTGTGCCATTGCAAGAATGTCTGAGCTTCAATTAGAGTAATGAACAAACATTAAATTTCTTGTAAATTTGGCAAAAGTGGAAGTGAAATCAGGGACATGTTAGTCCAAGTTTGTGGGGATAATGCCATGAAGAAAACAGCAGTCTACAAATGGTTAAACGTTTTTCTGAGGGGAGAGAACTCTCACTGATGAAGAGAGGTCAGCGCGGCCAGTAATGAGCAGAACTGATGAAAACATTGCAAAAATTCATCGAATTGTGCATCAAAATCATCAGCTGACTGAGAAGCATAGCAGACCAAGTAAACATTGCCAGAGAAACAGGGGAATCGTAACTGAAAATCTTGGCATGAGAAGGGTGTGCACAAAAATGGTCCTGAAGGGGCTCACCGATGAACAAAAGCAAAGGTGGGGGTCAAAGTTTGCCAAGACCTTTTGTAGAGGCAAGATGATGTTTTAGGCTATATTATCATGTAATCATGAAACATGGGTGTACCAATATGACTCTGACACAAAGTGTCAAAGTGCACAATGGAAGTCAGCCAATTCTCCACAACGAAAAAAGTTCTGTCAGTCCAAATCAAGAGTCAAAATAATGTTGCTAATCTTTTTTGATATCAGAGGGATTATTCATTATAAATTTGTACCGACTGGACAAACAGTTAACCAAGTTTACTATTTGGAAGTGCTGAAAAGTTAGATGACCTGAACTTCTTGCCAGTAATTCATGACTCTTGCATCACGACAATGCACCAGCTCACATGGCATTATTTGTGAGGGAGATTTTGGCCAGGAAACAAATAACTGTATTGGAACACCCTCCTTGCTCACTTGATGTGCCCCAATGACTTATTTCTTTACTAAAGACAAAGGAAATATTGAAAGGAAAACATTTTGATGACATTCAGTACATCAAGGGTAATATAATGACAGCTCTGATGGCCATCCCAGAAAAAGAGTTCCAAAATTGCTTTGAAGTGTGGACTAGGTGCTGGCATCGGCACATAGCTTCCTAAAGGGGAGTACTACGAAAGTGACTGTCATGATATTCAGCAATGAGGTATGTAGCACTATTTTGAGGATGAATTTGCAAACCTGTTAGACCTCTGTGACCTACATATGGCCTCTGTCACATAGTCTTCTATGGTTATCAGTCGATAATCACACCTTAAGTTTCTTTTCAGAGCCATACTTCCATGGTAGATTTTCTTTATATCATCAAGTATCCCCTATACACTATAAACAAATTCATGCAATTTCTCCATCTTAAGATAATCTATAACTTAAAATTAAACCATGTATTTTTTCTCATGAGATTCTTGGAGGTTCTTTTAGAAAATTCCTTCTCCAGCTATCAGTTATGTCAGGGATATATTCAAGCAGCATATTATTAGAGAAGCTATTCAGTCTTGCAAGTGATCTCTCATCAGGATACCTCTCCTGGGTGACAAAACACAGTGATATATTACTGTAATGTCAGATACCCATAACAAGAATTCTAAAGGTGGTATATACACTGTGACTTTTTAAAAATCGCCAACATGTTTATTTTCAAATTTCAGGTTGATTTAGGAAGTGAAAAGATGCTTTTGATATAGAAGTTTCAAAGACTTTCAGTCTTATTATCAGATTTACCAGTATACAGGAGGAATAACACAGCAATATATCAAAAACATATTTTTGCTAAGACTCTAGCTTCAGTATTATTTAGAAAATTCAATTTCCTCTGAGATCTAATCTTTAAATGACTATACATTTAAAAAATTTCCCTGAACTGCCAACTCTTCTAAAGCTAAATAATGCCCACATTATTTTACCTTTTATAAGTTTTCTGATTAGAAAGAGAATATGTACATAGTAATAGGTACATAAGAAGTCAAAGAAAAAATAGAAAAAAATTCTCTTTATACAAGAAATTAATATTTTGATGTATTTCTTTCAGACTTTGTCTCAAAATACTTTTCACAGTCAAAATCATGATGTATATAAAGTTTTTTATTGTGAATTTTTCATTTAATATTGTGACACCAGCATATTGCTGCTATAAAATTTTATAAACATTTTATTACCTGCATATTTTCCCATGTTATGAAAAAACTATTGATGGCATATATGTTTTTTCCAATATTTTTAGAAATATAAATAGCTCTCAGATAAATATTTTGGCAAAAAGATTCTTTCTAAACTGTAGTTTCTTTTCTTTGTATAGATGTTTAGAAGTGTAATTATTGTGTCGAACATTATGATTATTTTTAATGCTCGTGATTGTGCTGCCAAATTGCTTTCCATATTGCTCAAAGAGCTAAAAGGAAGGGTGGTTAATTTCAGTATAATGAGGCTTTTATGTTCCTAAGTGGACATAACTAACCAGGATAATATGATAAAGAGGAATGGACCTCGGATTCCATATTATTTTAGAGTCATCACAAAGGACTTTTCTCACCTTCCTTATTATTCAATTTCATTCAATTTCTGAAACTCCGGTAAAAGCATAAAAATTAAGTATTTGTGTTAGAGATATAGCCCCTAATACAAATTCTACATAATTTTCACCAATGCAGCATTTCTAAAATGTGTTTTTATAGCACTATTCCTATGCCACTCAATCTGTCTTGGTCTAAGCCAGTGAGCCATCTCTCACAATCACCATGAAAGCTTATACACTGGCTGCAGAAACACTTGCTCAACAAAGGCAAGTGTGGGAGAAAAGAACAGAGTTGTTCTTCGAGCAGGGCAAAATTAGAACTCAGGTTGTGAGGTGAAGCTAGCAAGAAATCATAATAGCTATTAAAAGCAAAATTTTCCATTTCATATTTATCTATCATCTAGTCCTCTATCACTAGCCTACTGATGAATGTTATTATCTGATGATAACCAAAACTTTCCTAAAAAATATTTCAACATGTCATACCATAGCAGTACCTTGTACAGGGGCGCTAGATGGTGCTTTGAAGGTATGAAAGGACAAAATTGTTCCCTAACTTTTTGCCACCCTTACTACTCCCCTTCTCCTTGTTCTGATGTAGTCAAACTGAAAATCACTAACTAATTGGATACAAAGATTTAACTTATTTGCTTTATTATATGCAACTCCAGAAGAATTTGATTAGATTTCACATATTTTTAACATTTATATTGGGTTGTCAGAAAAGTCATGATCCATGTTTGCAACAGATGGCACTAGCTCGTTTTTGGAAGTACTACAGTCATTTGCATCTATGTTATTACTATGTCGTTTGACAACTGACAGTTCTAGCTTCATTCTAAAACAAAAAATTGAGCATTTTGGTTGGGTCTTGAGGATTTTACAACAAGTTGAAGATGGAAGACCAAACTGTGCATTTTTGCCATATTTTACTGTTTTACTGCCATAAAGGGATGAACACATATCAAGCTTGTGAAAAGTTACATAAACTTTATGGTAACAATGCTCTACAAGAACGTCAGTGCCAACGATGGTCCATGAAATTCCGTGCTGGTGATTTTAATCTCAACGATGGTTCTCAGTCAGGGAAGCTCACAGAGGTTGATGATGACAAAATAAAGGCATTGATCGAGTCAAACCCTCGTTATATGACATGGATATTGCAGAAACATTGAACATTCATCATTCAAACATTCACAACCATCTGAGGAAGCTGGGATACGTAGGCAAGCTTGATATTTGGGTTTCGTGTGAACTCAAAGAAGTTCATTTGGTGGCACATGTAAACATCTGCAAAATGCTTATTAAATGTGAGAAACATGATCCTTTTTTGAAGCGACTGATAACTGGTGGTGAGAAATGGATTGTTTACAACAATGTGGTGCACAGTCTTGGTCTCGACATGATGATTCACCTCAAACGACATCGAAAGCAGACATTCATCAGAGGAAGGTTATACTCTCAGGTGGTGGGATTTTTAAAGGTGTCATGTTTTTCAAGCTCTTACCCAGGAACCAAACAATCAATTTGAATGTGTACTGTTGGCAATTGGACAGTTTGAACAAATCCATCATCCAGAAAAGTCCAGAGCTTGTTAATTTTAAAGGACTTGGGTTCCATCGTGACAACACAAGACCCCACACAAGTTTGATCACCTGTCAGAAATTATTGGAGCTTGGATGGGATGTGTTGCCACACCCACTATACTCGCCTGACCTTGTGCTGTCAGACTTCCACTTGTTTCACTCTCTTCAAAACTCCTTGCGTGGTATAACGTTCAATTCAGATGAGGCTTTAAATCAGCACCTTGCTCAGTTTTTCACAAATAAAGACAGGTCCGTCTATGAATGAAGAATTATGAAGCTCACTGAAAGATGGCAAAAGGTTATCAAACAAAATGGGTAATATATCTTTGATTGATCTTTGTTCTTTACATCAATAAATGACCTTTGAAAAACATAGACAAAATATGTCATGACTTTTCCGACAACCCAATACTCTACTGGATGACTACACTTTCTACAACTATTATCTGATTTTTCTACAACTCTGTACTATTTTATTCTCATTTTACATCTAGGGAAAGAGATGCTCCTGGAGGTGCTATACTTTGTCCAAGGTCATTTATTTAAGATGAGTAAATCTAGTTTAGCAAACTCATGTCTTACTGATTCAGTTTGTGGTCTTTTCATACACTATATAGTTTACTAGTTCTCCACTACTGGCCTCTTAAAATTTTTAGTAAGTTGACATCTTGAGAAGTGTTACATAGGTATGAGTCAAAGAGGAGCTGACAAAAATGAATAAATGAGAGCCTATGGCAGGAAAAAAATCAGAGATTGGTATGAGAACTTTGCAGAATGTCATATTGATTGTTTACAGTCAGAATCTTTTCAGATTGATCATCATGTCTATAAGTTCTGATTGCTTAGTGCCAATATTTTGAGTACCTAAAAAATATATACAGAGGGCACCAAAAACTGTATACACATTTTAAGAAAGGAAAAAATTGTATTAAAATTGTAATACTCAATATAAACCTATAACAAAAGATGAATACAAGTCATGTGTACACCTTTTTTTGGCACCCCTGGTATATATAGGTGTGTGTGTGTGTGTGTGTGTGTGTGTGTGTGTGTGTGTGTATTATATATATATATATATATATATATATATATATATATATATATATATATATATATATATTTAAACATATATATGTCTAGTTTAGGAATCTGGAGAAAGGATATGCAGAAGTCCAAGTGTTGATTTAACTGGGAAAATAAAATATTTATTGTTCTATTTTTTTTTCCTGAACTTGCTTTTTCTCTACCAGCACTGAAGTGAATTTTAAAGATCAAAAAAGTTAATGTAAAATAGTTTCTGCTGTTATAATAAGACCTGAACAATACAATTCTCTCTCCTTTGTTACTCAATTTTGATTTATATTTCTGAGGTTATACCCATTAGATAGAAAGTCAGTTATTTTCTTAGATTTTGTTATATTGACCTCTTTCTGCCTGTCACTCATTACCATCCCTGTTAACAACTTGGTTGGCAAAACCATAGTTGAGCGAGTACACAGACTGAACCCATCTCTGGGGTGGAGTACATACTGCCAATTACTACTCAGTACCTGTGGATTCATGAGGAGCTACCGTCTCCTGAGCTGTCAGTCCATGAACTTTCATGAACACTAAAATATATTCAATTAAAAATAAAAAAGGAGGAGTAGGAGCAAGAGGAGAAAGTCTGAAAATCAATTTACCAGTTTATTCAGAAGGATATATGCTCAATTTGCTATATCTTTATTATAATCATGCAATCAATCAAATTTAGAAAAAGTCTATAGGCTAAGAATGCATGCTATGTTACTTAGGTCATGGATTCAGATGAAAGCGGTATTACTTTGTCAAACAAAAATATCCCTTTTTAATGATGCCAATGCCACTTAGGATCCCATTATCTTTTTCTATGCCACTTTGTGAATTTACTATAGCCAATGGGTAGTCATACAGCATTTTACTTCAGAGCAGTAACACAGTCATGTCAGTTACTTAAGAATAAGATGTTGGTGGCTTTAATGAGCTAATAATGATGTAATGAAGGCTCAGTAATGTTATTGCACAGCTCTGTGGAATTGTTGCTCCCCTGCATCCAGTGATGTGACATGTCGCATTGTAAAGTTGTGCAAACACCACGGAGCATTAGTAGATGTTTAAAAAGAACACTTTATGAGACTTTCTTGATTTTGTCTCATAATAATCTCCTGTTGTTTGCCTAAAAGTTTTGAGAGAATTGAACTTTGGACTAATTTAAAAATTTACACCATGCTTTCCTGGTTGCTGGTTCCTAGCACTCCATAGATTAGTACAGGAATTGTTTTACTGTTCTTCAAGCATTAATCACAAAAGAGAAATATCTTCAAGGCAAAAGAAAACATAACTATTTCAATTGAAGCAGTTTAATAAATCACTCTGTAAAATACACTGTTACAGTGGAAATATCTAAAGAATATAACTATCTACAGCTAAGTATACCATGCTTTTTCCTTACAAAAACCCCAGTGAAATATTTTTCATGCAAGAATAATTTTTCCACCTTTCTCATTTTCCAAGTAGCATTTAAAATTTCTCTTTTAAATATCAAATCACTGTTTTCAAGTGTGTTTTGGTAATATATGCAGAATATGAATGATGCAATTTTCTTTTTCTTTCATTTGAGAACTTTTTCCAAGGATTTCTGAATTCTTAACCAGGTATTTAATTGTGATATTTTCATAGATCACCTAACTTCTAAGTTGGCTGCCATTTCATAGTTTGCGACAGTAAATCAAGTTGGCAGTGGTCCCATCTGTCTATACTCAAAACACTTCCTGCTTGCACATACTTTTGGGATCCTTATAGAGCTGGGGTCCCTTTCTTTGTAAATTAATGCATTCAGCAGAAAATCACTTTTAAATCATGATCAAATTATTAATATATAGAACACACATTTAGAGTTAAAATACTATAAATTTTGAACAGAGTTATATGCAGACATAAGCACAAAGAATTAGCTTTTACACCACAGAACTTGTTTTCTCTTATTCTAGGGGATGGAGATGTGATAGCTGCAGACAAAAAAAAGAAAAAAAGTCTATCATTTTGAGAATCCGAAAGCTGTGAAGGCAGTGTAGGATCATGTATAAGAATGTGCTGGTGGGGGCCGGCTGAGGGGCGCAGTGGTTAAGCGCTGGCTTGGGAAGGTCCCACATATGAGGGCCAGTGACACTGCCCTCAAAAATAAATAAATAAGTAAATAAATAAATAAATAAATAAATAAATAAATAAAGTGCTGATAGTAGTGATGGTGGTGGTGTCAGTGTGTAATCATTCTAGGTAGGAAGGCCAAGGAAGACTTGAGACATGGTGGATGAGATATTGATATCTCACTGAACTATAAAAGTCAATTACTAAAATTGAACATTTATAAATTAGAATAGAATGAATATATATAATATATATAGTATATATAAACAGTGATTTTATATATATAATATATAAACAGTGATTATATATATAAATATATATATTTATATATATATTTATATATATATAAACAGTGATTATATATATAAATATATAAACAGTGATTATATATAATATATAATCAGTGATTATATATACAAATATATATAAATACATATATATAAAATATATATAAACAGTGATTATATATATAAATATATATAAATACATATATATATAAAATATATATAAACAGTGATTATATATATAAATATATATAAATACATATATATAAACAGTGATTATATATAAATATATATAAATACATATATATATATAAATACATATATATATATATATATATATATATATATATATATATATATATATAAAATCACTGTTTAGGGAAAACTTAAATGGTGGTGGTCGGAGCCAAGAATTTCCCATTGACTTTTGAGACTGAAGTGAGTCTTATATCATACTTATGGGAACAATGGCTTTTCAAACTGCTACATGAATTTTAGGTGGAAGAAAGTTCTTCCACCTAAGACAGAGAGAATACAAACTATAGAGGACCCAGTTTAAGAAGTACCTTTGAGTGTTTTATTGGCAAATTATACTTGTCATGAGTGTAGTACTATTAAACTCAACTCAGTAGGCACCTGCTATGATCAAGGTAGCTTATCTGTAAGAGAGCAAATAGCCTTCCCTATTGAATAAGAGAAAGCCAAAATGTTCTAATCCACCAATGAAACGATAAAAAATTCTTAAAATACACATTCTAGAATTTATTTGTATATAATTATCGCAAAGCAGAATTTGCTTTTTTAAAAAATGGCATAAATTACTTATATTAATTCTGAGAAACTGTTTTGGAATCTGAGCATTTCAATGCAATTTTTTGGCTTAAGATCTTTTTCCTACATTGGTAAAAAATTCTGATTGGTTGGAAAATATTTCAATGAAAATATCTCTTTTTGTGGCAATTAAACATTACCTACTCCATTTCTTGATGAAGTGAGTTCAAAATATTTAGCAATGTTATGACTATTTCAGGATTGATGGCAAGAAATAAAGTTTTAAAAAAGCAATGTTTGTGGCAAAATAATTAAAATAGTATGAATATTAAATGCCAAGATGTTGAATATTTAAAGATATGTCTAAGTATTTGTAAGATATTTCATTTGTGTTTAGAACCATCAAAATGCCTATAAAACCAGATTGATCATAAATGGTTTTTATTATTGAACAGATGTAAGTATATTGGAAAACATTCAAATATTTTATTTTCTAATTATAAAAAATAAGAACTATTGGGTTGTCGGAAAGTCATAACAAATTTTTTCTGTGTTTTTTGATGCAAAAATCTAGTATGACTTTTACAACAACCCAGTATATTAAAAATAATAATATTTATTACTTTGCTATGCTCCTGTCTTACACCATAAAACCCTTGTGAACAACAACCTCGTGAATAGGGACTATTATTGTCCTCATTTTATGGATGAGAAAAATGTGGATTTTTATCATAAAGCTAACAATACAATGCAAAACCAAGGTCAAAGATAAATAACAAAATACTATTAAAATTCTGTTTAAAGGCACTAAAATAAGCACAGGTCAACTAGAGAGACTTGAATCTTTTGAAACTTTATGAATTACTTAAAACATAATTAATCTGATTAAAAATAGATAAATGCAGGGCCAGCCAAATGGCTCAGATTGTTAAGAGCTCTCTCAAGAGTGCGAGCTGAGCTCTGGGCAACAGCAGTTCAATGGGCAGCCTGAGCTGAACTGCTGCTGAGCTGCCAACAGGTGGCAGGATGGCTCAGCTACAAAAATAATAATAATAATAATAATAATAACAATAATGATAATAGATAAATGCTGAGATGCTTGCTGGTAAAAAATTCAATATTTTAATTCATTTTATTATGAAAAAAACATATCTATTAAAAAAATCATTGTGTTGTCACCATTTAGAGGCAACCACTGTTAATGGTAGACTGCATATTTAACAAATGTTGCTATACATGCACAAATATTTCTACTACTATCGTCCTTTGAAAAACAGTTATTTTCAATTTGTTTTTGCCTAGTGTTCTCCAATTAATATAGCATGAATATACTTCTGTGGCATGAAATACTATGCTACATATTAACAGATTATCTTTCAGAGAAGTTTTATACTCTCAATAGCAGCATATGACAATTTCTTCCTTGTCAAAGTATATTTGTATATAGTTGACAATTGCTGTCAGCTTAAAATAAAGAGGAAAAAAAAACCCTCTAAATGAAAGCAAATCACAGGTGTAAGTTGTGGAATAAGCTAGTTTGTTTTGTTTTGTTTTTAAACCAAAAATTTTCTAGCAACAGCTTTCTAAAGGGAATGAATGGATTTCAAATATGCCACATAACATATTTATTTTCCAAAGGTCAATTTGTGATCCTCAGTCATTTCATAATTTCAGGACAAGATAGTGGAGACTGGTTCTTTACCCACCCCCAATTGATCCCACTCTTTTCATTTTATATTGAGGGAGCTTTACGCATACCCTCGTGGACATTTGTCTATATGTTACCAACTCCATTCAAATCATTCCCTCAATGCTTCTCCTTGGCCATTCTTACTCAAGGATGCACCCATCAGTGTCATGGGATAAACTGGTGCACACACACAGAGAAAAGTATCTCACAGGATTGATGATGGTAAGAAGTTTTTAGATTCCTGCTATTTGAATCTTGGTCTAGAAGGGGAAGGCCTTGAGTTTCCAAGTGGGCGTGGCGCTTGGGTCCATGGACCCCTCCTCACCCACGAGGGTGGTTCAGCTGGAGAGGTTCCCCAGTGGTATCTTCTAAATGTAGAGCCCAGGTCAGGGGCCTGTCTTGCCTAGATTTAAGCATAATAATACTTACTCTAGTTATGGGGAAAATCTAGCACAGGTTAAACGGGATCCGAGAATTGGTGCTGGGAGGCAGGTTTTACTGTTAAACTGAGTTTCAAGGTTTTTGAGAAGATAAAATTTGAGTAACACAAAATCAACAACACATGTTTAAAAATTCATTTAGATTCTCTACTCAAAAATATATAAAAATGTTTATTTTTATATATTTTCCTTATATATGTATATATATTAAAGAAATTTATACCATAAACATTCCCTGTAATTATTCTACAAAGGCAAGAGTTTAACTTATATAATAGCATTAGCTCATGCCACTACTATATAAGTATTTATTTAACTAATCCTTTAGTATTGGGTTGTTTCCCTATTAGTTATAAATAACAGTATGAATAATATTATTGCACATAAAGCTTTGTAAACATCTCTGGCTATATTTCATTAGAATAAATCCATAGATGTAGAATTGCAAGGCCAAGAGGTGTGGGCCTCTTGATATATTCTTCTAATTTATCCTCTTGAAAAGCAGTACCAATTTACACCTTTTCATTAAAATATAGGACTGCACTCAATATCACTCGTGTGACAGTGGAAGGTTAACAATGATAAACAATGTTGCTTTGATATTAGGAAATGTTTAGTTCATTGTTGTATTAATTTGATCTTAGCTGATATTTAATAAATTGAATATCTTAATAAATGTGATTATCTTGAGTTTGTTGGCTTTAGGTGTTTTCTTATTATTTTGTCTACGTAAGTCCTTTTCCAAGTTAATTGCGATAGTCATTTTATTCTTATTAGTTTTCCTATTACCTATAATTTCAATGAGCATATTGCTAATATTAGACATTTACTTTGCAAATACACTTCATCCTGAAATCATATATTTATGTTTATTTTCTTATAATTCAGTTGTGGTTTCATTTTATAGATATGAAATCTAATTTACTTATATTTTATATTGTGAGCCCACATACAGAGTCATATTCTGTTTTATCCCTTAATAAACAAATATCACAGCAGCATTTGTTGAATAATTTACCTTTCAATTATTGCTTTAAAATCCCAACTTTACCTTAACCAACAATATTTTATATGATAAAATATGCTCCAGGACTTTCTGTTTTGTTTACTGGAACACTTTGTTTTTATACCAGTTTCCATTTTTAAATTATTCCTTTATAAAATGTGTTGAGAGCTGGTAGTTTAATCCAAAAATTCCTTGGTTATTGTCCCATATTTATAGCTCCAGATAACTCTAGAACTTTTTTCTTACATTTGCCTAAATTTAAGTACTTTCTTAAAGAGCTTTATCATGACATGCACTAATCAATAAGTGTGATAAATCACAATAGAATGAAAGACAAAAATCACATGATAATTTCAATAGATGCAGAAAAGCATTTGACAAAATTCAACATCCATTTATGATAAAACTCTGAACATATTGGATGTAGAAGAAATATACTATAACATAATAAAGACCTTATATGATAAGCCCATAGCTAATATCATATTCAACAGTGAAAGGCTGAATGCTTTTCCTCCAAGATCAAGAATAAGACAATGGTGCAAACTCTCACCACCCTTATTCAATATAACACTGGAAGTCCTAATCAGGGCAATCAGGCAAGAAAAAAATAAATAAAAAGGCATCTGATTCAAAAAGGAAGAAGAAAATTGTCATTGCTTACAATGACATGATCTTATATGTAGAAAATCTTAAAGACTCTACCAAAAAAATTGTTAGAAATAATTAAATCAGTAAAGTTGTAGGGTACAATGTCAATATACAAAAGTCAGTTGCATTTCTATACACTATTAATGAATTATCCAAAAATAACTAAAGAAAACAATCCCATTTACAATAGCATCAAAAACAATAATATACTTAGGAATAAATTAACCAAGGATGTGAAAAATCTGTATACTGGAAACTATAAGAATTTGATGACAGAATTTGAAAAAGATGCAAAGAGTGGAAAGATAGCTTATGTTTATGAATCAGAAGAATTAGTATTATTAAAATGTTCATATTACCAAAACCCATCTATAAATTCAATAAAACATCAAGATTCCAATGCATTTTTTCATGGAAATAGAAAAATCAATCCTAAAATTCATATGAAACCACAAAAGACCTCAAATAGCCAAAACACTCCTGCCTGGAGTCATCGCACTTCCTGATTTTAAACTACAGAGTGCCAAAAAAAATGTATACACATTTTAAGAAAGGAAAAAAGCTGTATTAAAATTGTAATACTCAATATATACCAATAACAAAAGATGAATACGAGCCATGCATATACATTTTTTTGGCACCCCCAGTATATTACAAAGCTATAATAATCAAAATAGTATGGTACTGGCATAAAACCCAGCACATATACAGAATCAAGCGCCCAGAATTGAGAGCCCAGAAGTGAACCTCTGCATATACAGACAATTAAAACTTGACAAGGGAGGTAAGAATACTCGATGGAGAAAAGATAGTTTTTTAATAAATGGTGCTAGGAAAACTAGATATTCATATACAAAACAATGAAACTGCACCCTTTTCTTACAGCACTCACAAAAATTAACTCAAAATGGATTACAATTTAATGTAAGACCTGAAACCATAAAACTCCTAGAAGAATACATAGGGGTTCCTTAACATTGGTCTTGGCAATTATTTTTATAGATAGAACCCTAAAAAGCAAGCAACCAAAGCAAAAATAAACAAGTGGACTTTGTCAAACTTGAAAGCTTCTGCATAACAAAAGAAACAATCCACAAAATGAAAAGACAATCTATGGATGAGAAAAAATATTTACAAATCATATATCTAATAAAGGCATAGTATCCAAGTATACATAAGGAACTTATATAACTCAATAGCAAAATCATCAAATAATCCAATTAAAAAATGGTCAAAGGACCTGAAGAGACATTTTGTCAAAGAAAGTATTCAGATGACCAACAAGTACATTGAAAGGTACAATCATCATTAACTATCAGGGAAATGCAAATCGTAACTATGAGATATCACCTCACTCCTGTTAGAATGGCTATTATCAAAAAGACAAGAGATAACAAGTGCCAAGGAGAAAAGGGAACGCTGTGCACTGTTGGTGGGGATGTAAATGTTACAGCCACTATAGAAAACAGTATGAAAATTCCTCAAAAATTCAAAATAGAACTACCATATGATTCAGCAATTCCACTTTTGGGTATAGATCTGAAGGAAATGAAATCTCTATCTTTTTTTTTTTTTTTTTTTGGTGAGGGCAGTGTCACCGGCCCTCATATGTGGGACCCGAACCGGGGCCGCTGGCTTCCCAAGCCAGCGCCCAACCACTGCGCCACTCGGCCGGCCCTGAAATCTCTATCTTGAAGAAATATCTGTACCCCTATGTTCATTGCAGCATTATTTACAATAGTCAAGACATGGAAACAAACTATGTGTCCACTGACAGGTAATGGACAAAGAAAATAAGTATACACTATTAAGGTGTTGCTAAAATGCTGGGACAACGATATTGCCTTCTCCTGTGCACAAACAAGCATGTGAGATACATGTGTATACCGGAGGTGCCAAAAAAATGCATACATGTAATTTCTATTCATCTTTTATTAAATGGATATATATTGACCATTACAATTTTAATACAGTATTTTCTTTTCTTAAAATGTGTATACATTTTTTTGGCACCGTGTGTGTGTGTGTGTGTGTGTGTGTGTGTGTGTGTGTGTGTATAATTGTGTATAATATATATGTATATTATATATATATATATGTATATATATGTATATTATTCAGCCATAAAAAGAAGAAATCTTGCCATTTGCAACAACATGGTTGGACCTAGAGGGTATTATTATGCTAAGTGAAATAAGTCAGACAGAGAAAGACAAATACTACATGATCTCACATATAAGTGGAATCAAAACAAACCAAACTTATAGAAACTGAGAACAGAATGGTTGTTCCCAGGAATGAACTTCCTTTGTGTCTGGGGCCTTCAGCTATTCCAGACTGACACACTAGTATACACTCATCTCTAATGATTTGTTAAAATTTTGCTGATTTCTCCTTACCCATGTTATGGTGATTGTTCTTTTCCTTGTTATTTACTGCAGGTAATACAGTTCACACGCTTGGAAAGGCCTGTCTCTCTTTGAAATTCAGGCTATGAGGCTGTCTTGTGACTTCAACTCTCTGATGGGCTCATAAAAACTTACGATTTTGTATTTTATCTGGCTTTTTCATAGTTGACTGAGAATTACTTTCTCTGCAGGTTTCTACATACTAAATGGAAGCAAAAATTCCAGTTCTTTATATATGAAGCTAAGCATTTGTCTTCATCTGTTAAGACTCTGTTTATAGCACTTTGATAACATTTAGTCTGCTTATAAACAATGACCCATAGCACAGATAGATAGCTTCCATAAATCCTTCTGTTTTTGTTCATGTCCTTAACACTTTAAGGATGGCGATTTTTATCTCCACAGAGGCTATGCATCTCTGTTCATCTGTTCTAAACATAGCTCTATTGAATAAGGGAAATGAAATGTCTGAATGGACGTAGAGAAAATGGTACAAGAAACAAAGTATGGACAGTAGGGAAGAGATCACAATCTTGCCCTAGTGAAACCAGTCATTGTACAGTATGGAATAGCTTCAAATTCCTTCATACTCTGGCACATACATACATCTCAAGCCTTATTTTCTGATGCTCCTGTCTATAACTGCCATATTATAGCCGAAGTGAACTACTAACCATTTCCCAAACACACTTCAATTTATATGCAAATGCTGATTTCCCTTTCTAATGCCTTTCCAATTTGTGCACTTCAATCCCCACCCACTACCTTTCTACTGGAAATTCAGATGTCACCTCTTCTGTGTAGTGTCTCTTGAATCTGTTATACAGAGGTTGTAGTGCCCTCCCCTATGTTTTTCTAAGTGTCTGTTTACCCTCTGTTACATTATATTGCATTTAGTGGATTATCTGTTCCAAACCTTGCAAAGACAAAAACATGTAAAACCTCCAAGGGCAAGGCCAATGGTCAGCACAGATCCAGACATATTGCACTATATATTTGTTAGTGATCAAATAATATTTCCTTTTTGAATTTCTGAAAGTGTAATAAATAAATCTATAAGGTGGCTATTCTCTATTTATAATAAGCATCAGGGTTTTGAAGTCTAACTCTTCCATAGGGGAAGAAAAATCTAGAAGCCAACAGTTATTGTGCATAAAGACACAAGACCTCTCTCAGGGTTTCCCCAAAGGTGCCCAGCAAATCTAAGCTTCAAAAAAATGGGGCCTGGAACTAAGGGCAGCAAGAAAGGACAAACTAGTGGATACTTATCAAACTTCTATTCTTAATCCACAGACTTTAGCCTTAGGACCTGTATGCATAACTCTAGACTTTGAGTTACACAGACTCCTCCACCTGTTTCTATGTTGTGTAATGGACTATTCTTTGATTAACCAGGATTTATTTATGAGTCAATGTCACTATTTCTGCAATAAAGGAGCAGTATGAGTATGCCCACTTTATAACACTTTGAAAGAACCTCGTTTGCTGATGGAAATGTGGAATACTCTAGTCAATCACCAAGTCCAAGTTCTAAATCCACCAAGTTTTCTATTTTCCAAATCAGACACCCAACTTTTCTTTGTTACAAGGAAATGGAAGCAGGATTTGTGTTGCCTTTTGCTTCACGTGGTTTGCACAGTGGATCTGTAAGTGATTGTGACTGAAGACCCATGGTGCCGAGAGGGAGCTAGTGGCATTGTAAAGTATGACTGTGCCATTTATTTTTCCAGAACATGTTTGAAGCTTTATGATTTCCTCAGAGTAAATGTTCTTCCTGCTGACAATAAGAGTAATTATTGCACCTTGAAGAAAATTGCTGAAATATGAAATTTACTTTGCTTATTCTGAAAATACAAAGTACTTATTCCTATGAATTAAAATATTCAACTGCAATGTTCAGTTGCTCTTGGTTGCATTATCATTATAGTTCTACTCACAGTATTTGCTGAGTCTAATACAATGGAAGGAAAAGGCACTCACTCAGGAAATGGGGCTATTGATTATATTCTTTTCTGCTTCCTTTTATTTAGAATTATTACCTACATGAAATTGTAAACCAAGTGCAGAAAGGAGTGTTGCAGCCCTAATCTCCCACTGTCATCTGAGAAATAATTTGAATATACAGAGTCATAGAAACAACCACCCTTAGAAATATTTCCATAAAAATTTCAGTTATTTTCTTTATGGGTTTCCTGTAACAAATGAAAACTGTATAGACAGGAGAAATACGTATAATCCTCAAAGGTATAATGAGAAATGAGATCGTTTCAAAAAGCTTGGCAAAGAAAATATCATAATAACCAGTTTAGTGCATTCAGGAATACAATGGCTTCTTGAAGAATTATAATTTAAAAGGCCATCATGTTAAGCAGAATATTCCAAAGAAAGCGACCTGACTGCATTTTGGCCTACATTCTCCTTATTCCTACCTCTTCATAAACAGCCCAGTTAAGTAGTAAGGACAAAATGGAGGTGACCAATGCTTTTTCTTCAAGAGAGATTGGTTCACTTCTCTTATTGTATTTTTTTCCCCAGGAAATTGGAAGTTAGAAAGCAAAATTATTTTACAAAGGAGAAAGAATGGTGTGTGTGTATGTGTGTGTGTGTGTGTGTGTGTGTGTGTGTGTGTTCACTAATGAAGCACTATTTATTATTTTTGGCCCCCTTACTTTAGGTTTCAGGTTTGCTGAAATTCAGAACCCATCTCAATATTTTAACTGGGTAGGGAAATTCCTGGAGTGATTCACAAACTGCTTTCTCTTCCACATCCCATACACCTCCAAGTTCGTTGATGTTCACAGAATGCTCAGACTTCTTCTAAAGTATATAGATTTAATCAAAAGACCAAAAATTTCAGTGATGCCCAGAGAAACTATGCATCATGGCCTAGCTCATGATGGCTTTTGGACAAGTGCACCCTCTGAAAAAATGCACTTGTTCTTGTCCACAGTCCTCAGTTATTATTACTGCTCATGCTACTACAAGTATACTTTCTGTTTTCTACCATTATTCGAATTCCTAAGTCTCTACATCATCACCACCATCCCAAAAGGGTATCTACCAAGAGTTCTCTCTTGTTCCACTTCAGTCAACTACTCATTTGTTCTTCAGGATAAAGAAATCTTATTTTAAAAATATACTCCAGGAAGCCCCTAGAATCCATGTAGCCCTGCACAAGAGCTGCAATAGAGCCAGTTCTAATCATGTTGGCTCAAAGCTACCAAATTCTGGAGTTTTCACTTTATTTTCTAGAAAGAAGTAAATGTGGTTCCTACAGCCTTGCTTAGGAATGTATTTCCTCTTTCCTTCTGCATGCAGCCCTTACCTTGTTTGTTTTTAAGAGCTTTTGCTCAAAAGAAATAAATGCATAACTCCTGAGGAAAAAAAGACCATAAACAGACATGGCAGGTGTGACAGGAAGTGAAAATATTTGGAACTAGGCTGACTTGGGCAACAAGTCTATTTCTCCATTGATTGAGAAAGACTTTATTCTCTCTACATTTTATTTTTCTCATCTCTGAAATGGGACAAATACACATGCTCATAAATTATGGAGCATATGTATGAAAATACACATGGAATACTTAATGGGATGCCTGAGAAATGGTTCATCCCCTTATTTTCATGTCCCTCTTCCCCATCACTCTCAGAACACTTAATCTGAGCTCAAAATAGAAAATATACAAGTAACTTGAACACAACTCTCAGACGAAAGTCCCAGTGTCTGATCATAAACTATGGAACCACACTAGCATTGACATAAATCATCTTCTTCCAAAATGTGCTCTGGTGACAATTGCTATGATTGCTGCCTCAATTGCTCTGATTTTATCAAAGAAAAAACACAGTAATATTTTTTAAAAATTATATCTGAACCCTTACTCCAAAGAAATCTATTAAAAGGACTTCTGAACAACATTATCTCCAAGAAAACTAGAGATTGGTTAGAATTTGCTTCTTTTTTTTGGATGCTTATGAGAATTGACAGAAAACCTTTATAATAACCAAAGTTTAATTCTCCCTTGATATTTTCATTTTCTCTAGTATTTATTGAGAGAAATCTGGCTTAAGTTAGAAAAGTAGTTGGCAATCAGAAAGCATTTTAGTTCAGGATGTTATAAACTGTCAAAAAAACAAACTTTCCAATGTAATTACAAATTACCCCTCTTTGGCCCTATTACATCTCATAATTGAACTGTCACCTACTTCTTCTATTCATTATGATAATGGATGCAGTTTGTAAACGTATGCAAAGTATAACAAATAAGGTTAGGGCCTGTTAGGAAGACAGTTTGATATGTTGTACATTTGAGCATTTGGAAGACATCAGTCAAAATCTGAAATCTATTTAAGCAGACTTCTGGGCTTTGACAGGAATAACAACCCATTTGCTATCTCTGCAGTAACAAAGTGCTTCTTTACGTCTAGATACTTGTTGCATTAATAATGTGAATTTTAAAATGCATTCAAAACAGCAACATCTACTTCTTCCTCCTCATTCTTCCTTCTTCCTCTCCCTTTTCCCCCTCCATCTCTCCCTCTTTCTTCCTCTTCTTTGCCCCAAAACTGTGTGGAAGACTGCTTGCTAAAGACCTATATATTTTTGCCCTTTCTTTAGTTGCAAAATCCAAATTTTATTTGGGGTTATAATGTATTCATTTAAAGTATTTCATTTTCAAGTTGTTCTGGCCTATTGTTAACAAATGAGTTGTGTGGGCTTTTAGGAAATGCTGCTAAAAACAAGCTGACTCAATTGCTTTCTGGACTGGGAACAAAATGGCAGACATGGTGGCAGCCAATTTGCACTATGAATTGACCTTAAGGATAGAAGCCACAGACTAGGAGGTAGAACAGTAAGATGGAAGGAACATGAGTCCTGAGGACTCTGGAACCTCATAGTTTTGACTACACCCTCCAGATTCCTTTTGCCTGAGAGAAAAATAAAATTCTATTTTGTTTAAGCCACTTTTATTTATTATATTTTTCTCTAATGTGGAGCACATCACATTCCAAATGATACAATTAGTATTGTATGCTCTTCCATGGAATACTATTATTGTGCTATGTGTTTTGATCAATAACCCAAAACTACTGCTAAACATATAAAAAAAAAACAACAAGACAAAACAAGAACTGTGCAGGTCAATTTTGTAAAACAATTCCATCTAATGCATGGCCAACGTATACACCCACGGTCTACAGGAGCAAACTAAAGGCTCTGTCATTGCCATAGCAAAGAGAACTGGTTAACTTTGATCCAGCCCTTCCCAGAATTAATTATGTGTCCATGCATACCTTTCCTGTAAAACACTTTTTGATAACTTATAAAACAGTGGTTTTGAAATCATTGTAGGAAACATCACTTTTGTGACTGCCCAGGGTACTGGGCATGATGAAGCCTTGGGCTAAACTCAGGAACCTGAGGTCTGAGTCTCAACTCTGTCACTTACTAGTTGGTGAATCTATCCTTTATAAAATAAAGGACTTTGAATTTGACTGCTAAGGTGCTTTCAGCACTAAAAAGTCTATAAAACTGACAGGTTATCCCTGAACAAATAGTTATTTTGAGGAAGTTCCTGGCCTTAAGCATAAGCAAATAACATACTTTCTATGCACAAAAGCAGAAAACAAAGCCTCAAATTTTAAACATTTCCCCAGTTTCAAAGAAACTCAACCTAATTAGGATACGGCAATTTCCTCATGACTTTGTTTCTTGACTTCCTTGACATTTAACCATATTTTTTTCTGTCACGGTTATGAGGGCTAATGATGACATTCATGATTGTGTTAGAGGATAGAGCAGGTCAATTATTCAGAGGAATCTTTTGAGACAATTGTTATCTTTTAACTAATGTAAAGCTGTCCACATTCTGACTTGAAATGGTTGACTAAAGCAACTGCAAACTAATTACATCATAGGTTGGTTTAGGGTTGTTACTATCTGTGGGGATGTTATTTTTTACACTAAACAAAAGTCTTCTAATCTGGTTAAACTAGGTAAATCGAAAACATTAAGGAGGAAGAATATGCAAATGCATTTGTACTTTTGACTAACTTTCTTATGCATAAATTTGATAGTTTTGCTTTATGAATAGAAAAAGTAAAAAAAAAAAAAGTGTTGATTTTTCATAAAAATCTACTTTGTGGAAATACAGACCCACAGATTGGTTTGATGATTTTTGTATTTCAAAATTTTAATTGAATTTTCAAATGCTTTAATGTATTTTTGTCTTTAGAATTTAACTTTAAATAGTATTTCTGAGAACAGGTGTTTTTACATGTTAAATTATTTAAGAATACTAAATATGGTATAATGATCATAAAGACAGATACTTTAAACTATACAAAATAGTCATATTCAGTCTGATGTAATATAAAAGAGCTCAAAGAGCATAAATCAAAATTTGCACAAAAGAAGAATTAAAAGGGGTTATTTTGCTACACTAGAATTTTCTTAATTTACCAGTTTCTCTCACGGTTTTACTCTAGACAGTGACCCAACAATCCATTTAATATGTATTTTGACTGATAAAACTAGTTTTACAGATCATTTTGGAAGCATAAAACATGATAGACCAAACTTCACACATGATTAATCAAATCTAAAAGGCCTCTGTGTGTATTGGCTATTTGGTATAGATGCAAGCCTATGGAAAATTAGCACCTCCTTCTTTAAGATCCCATGAGCCCAATGGTGAGAGTTACAGGTGCAGGTGATATATCAAACACATTTGCTATGGCCAGTAGCACAAAACAAGGCTGCTTGTTCTCCTATTATTTATTTTCTGGTTTTGGTAGTGTTCCTGGTTGCCTTCAGAGACTGAGTTGAAATATTAACATTGAGTTCAGGTCACATAAGGCTCTGATCATTCTGTGACACTTCCATAGCAGAAGTAAAGTGCCAACTCACTCTTTTTGTGGCCCACAGTCAGATTGATGGACAACTCCCTAGGTCACATTGCAAAGGAGCACCTAACTTGGGCGCAGCTGATTGAGGTTCAGCAGCTGATTGGATAATGCATTCCTGACCTAAATCTCAGGATCCTCACTGAAAATTGTGCACAACAGATACAACTGATTATCTGGCCCACTTTCATTCCCCTCTTTTCCCTTGTTAACAAAAACTTGATATTGTTCAGTTACCACATGACCAAAGATGACCTCATCCAGTTTGGGGTAATTCCAACTAGTCTAATCTAATAATGGAGGTCCTATTCTTATGCCTTTAGTTTTTCAGGCTTAGGCAAGTGACCCAGATGAGACCAATGAGGTTTCCAGAGGGGACTCCAAGAACTACTTTATTCCTCCTGAAAAAGAGACACTGGAGAGATGTGCCTTTTTGCCCCTTAGGTATCCAGTCTATACCTAACACCTGGAACCTTTTACAGCAATACAGGAAGCTAATCTGAGGGCAAAGACAAAACATTGATGATGGTGAAACAGAAAGAGGAAATAACCTGGTTCTTTGATGACATTGTTCTTAATGATTACAATTCACATGGAGCTACTCCAGATCTAGAATTTGTGTTATGAGAGACAATGCATTTCTTTATTTTTAGAGCATATTTGAGATGGCCAAAGTCATCACATCTGATGTATGTAAATACAATTTATAATCGTATAATTAGATTACAAAATTTTAGGATTGAAACAGATCTTCAAATTTAACTGAAGAAAAAGAAAATAGTAAAATAAAAATAGGCATTTCTTTTCTGGTCAAGATGGCAGAATAGTAGGTAAATGCTGTGCCTACCTTTTGTCATGACCACATCAAAATTGCAACTGAATTACAGAACAAGCATCACTGAGAATCACCTGAAGTCTAGCTAAACAAAAGCCCTACAACTAAGGACAAGCCACCTTGAGACTGGTAGGAGGGATGGAGACACAGAATGTGCTGGTCCCACACTTGCGTGTGACCACTGAAAATGGAGAAGGATCACTCGGCTATGGAGTTTCCCCCTGAAGGAGTTCCAGCACTGCACAGAGCTCCCCAGACCAGGGTTCCAGTGCCAGGGAGAGAAGTCCCCATAACTTCTGGTTGTGAAAAACAGTGGAGATTGTGGCTGAGTGAGACAGAGGGTGGCTGCACGCATAGGTGTCCCTTGGGAAGGGCCCCCGCATGGACTTACCTGCTGATGAACTCACTCGCTTTCAGCTCCAGCAATGGAGCAGCAGCGTAAAAGGCACCAGGGACATATGGGGAAGAACTGAGTTTTGTGGCTTCAGGGTGAACACTGGAGGGGCAGCTTTCTCTCAGTCAGAGGAGCTGGCGGAAGCCATTGTTTCTTTGTTGAGCCCTCCCACTTCCCAGCATGCAGTTCAGGCAGCCATGGTATCTAAGTCTCCATCAAGCTGGCTAACATTGTTCATTTGACTGGCCCAGGTGATTCTGATGCCCCTCCACGCCCAACTTCCAGGCACAGCCAATCCTCTTCCAGTGGCTTTTTTGTAAAAACTGTCTGTCTTGGCTCATGCTGCAAGACTTCCCTAAAGTCTCTCAAAGATTCACAAAACCCAAACATGCAGCATCTGGCTTGAGTGTGTTCCATATCTCTGGCTGAGCAGCTCTAAGCCTGGTACTAGCAGTATCCGGCCTTAATCCTTGGCTTGGCTCCTTAAGGCAACTCCAAACACAGCACAGATGGCGGTCATCTGCAGATTGCTTTGTGACTCATTCCAGGTGACCTGGAATGGGTAGGGCACAGGCAGTAGCTGAATTTGGCCTGCAGTGGGTTCCCTGCCAAATGGCCCTGAGGCTGGCATACCCAGTGGGTAGCATTAAACCAACCTGGAGCATCACCCAGCCACCTCCAAGGACAACACACCCAAATGGCAGACTGGGCAGGCACCAGAGCCCAGCTAAAACAAATCCTGCTCCATAGGGTCAGCCTCTGCACCACAGCCTCCACTATAGTCACTGCCAATCCTCACAACCAATGATCCTGAGGGTATATCCCTCCCATTGACATGTAAATAGCAACCAAAGCTCAACTATAACAGGAGGACACACACAACCCACACAAGGGACACACCTGGAACACCTGGATATGGTAACTACGGAGACTACAATGAAATATTAGTCAGCCGTTAAAAGAATGGAATCTTGCCATCTGTGACAACATGGATGGACTTAGAGGGTATAGTGCTGAGTGTAATAAGTTAAACAGTGACAGACAAGTGTCATATAATTTCACTTACAAGTGGAATCTAAAGAACAAAATAAACAAACAAACAAAACAGAAACAAACTCACAGATACAGAGAATATTTTGATGGTTGCCAGATGGGAGGGGGGTTGGTGGCTAGGTAAAAATGGTAAAGGGATTAAGAAATACAAATTGGTAGTTACATAATAGTCAATGGGTTGTAAAGTAGAGCATAGGGAATATAGTCAATAATATAATAATAACTATGTACAGTGCCAGGTAGCTACTAGTCAGAAGGATCACTTATCAAATTATATAAATGTCTCACCATTATGTTGTACACCTGATGTAATGTACTTAACAGGGAATATAGCCAATAATATTGTGATAGCATGTACAGTGTCAGACGGTTGCTGGACTTATGGTGATCACATCTTTAGGTATATAAATGTTGAATACTATGGTGTACACCTGAAATAAATATAATATTGTATGTTAGCTATATCTTAATAAAATATTTTCAAAAATGAAAAAAATAAAGTAAAAATAGGCACAGGTTATTTTATTTTTCCATAGCATAAAACTGCTGTATTATAAAAAAAAAATACAGGTGGCTGGTGATGTCATAAGATATTTATAAGACACCACTTGATTTTTTTTTTTTTAAAGATTTTCAGAAATATAAACATGAACACACCTGGAAGAAAAAAAAAATCAGCTGTGGAACGTTTTCAGATATGAATATCTAGTCATACAAGAGAAAGAGAGGATCCAGACTAAGCAAACTTAAGCATTTTCCCCCACTTTGCTATATACTGTCAATGCAAGAATAAATTCCCAAGTCATGGAATAAACTACAGAGTCATGGCAAAGTGCCCCATATCAGTAAACTTTCTCCTATCTAGCCTGACATTTCATCTCCTCTCCAGTCCAACACCCCCCAATCAATTTCCACACCATTCCGGTTTCCTGCCAGTACATATCAGCCAGGTCTCAACTCTCTCAGTGAATATGCTAGTCAGTAATAGTCACAGAGCAGGCACATGTTTCCAACTTTGGCCTATACTGACATATGGTTCTAGTTACTTACCTCAATATAATAGGAGAAGGTAGGGCAGGTCTGGCAAAGGACAAGCATTATCTTGTAAGACATCTGCTAAAGATAAGGTCTTTGCAAGGCACTAAGACACAGGTAAGCTGGTCTTCTCAATACTAAGGGAGTAGAATAGGGAATAGGAAGCTTCAGCTATTTAGGCAAAAGCACACAAATATACCTTGTCAAGGTCCTGACTTTAGTATAGGAAGCCTATCGAGTTCCTATTCAGCATCCTTTGTGGCTTTGCTAATCTTTCAATTAAATCCTGGGCTGGATATTTAACAGAGTGTAAGCTGATGAGCCTCTTTAAATGTTTTATGGAGCATTTTATAGCATTGACAGAAAGCCCCAAGTTGATAGTTTCCTAAATCTAACCCTTTCTTTTTTCCTCTCTCTTTCTCTCTTCCTTCCTTCCTTCTTTCCTTCCTCCCTCCTTTTCTTTCTTTTTTTCTTCCTTTCTTCTCTCTCCTCCTCTCTCCCTTCTTCTCTCCTTCCCTTCTTTCTTCCCTCTCCCTCCCCCTCCCCTTCCTTCATTTCTCTCTCTCTCTCTGTCTCTCTCTCTGTCTCTCTCTCTCTCGCTCTCGCTCTCGCTCTCTCGCTCTCTCTCCCTCTCTCTCGCTCGCTCTCGATCGCTCTCGCTCTCTCTCTCTCTCTTTCTCTCTTTCACTTTATCTCCCCCACCCACCCATTCCCTTCCTTCTTTCTTCTTTCTTTTCTTTAAGGATGGCCAGACATATAAGAAAAAAACTTGCCAATATACAATCCATATAATTTCTCATCTTGTCATGGGCCACAGCTACTGAATAATCCAGTGCTTTCCCTTCCACCTGTAATTCATCCCAATCATTTGAGATGCAAGAATTGTGAGGTCAAGGCCTGTCAAAGGCCATTGTCACTGCTTTTCATCAGCACTGCCATCTTTGTTGCTGTCTGATGGCTGAGTAATCCACTTTCAGCATTCCATCCTAGAATACTGGGGTTTCTTTCCAGAATCACTTCTGGCCCCAACTTTGTGTGAGTGCCTCCCAAAGTAGAGGCCTGAGACGAGGATTCAGGTAAGGATAATTTACTTAGGAGTTAGGGAATCCTAGGAAGCAGAGGGATGGAAAAGGAAGAGTCCATTGCATAGGTTGCTGCTGTGGGCAACGGGAGTTTGAGTCCATTGAGACCTCTTGAGAAAAGTACAGAACACCTGCCAGAATTTTCTTCCTTAAGGTTAGAAAGCTAACTTATTAATCCACCAGCAAATGTCTCATATTCTTGGGAACTTCTCCTGGAAGCATGAATCACCTGTAATCCTGGACTGTGTTTACATGTGGGCCAAGGGGCCTCCTGTAGCTTCAGAGAAGGTGGAAAGACTCACAGTGCTGTTGAGGTCAAATGCTGTCAGTGCAAAGTGACCACTGTGGATGAAATTTGAGGTGAGCAGAGAGAACGTGACATGGGACACCCAGCTATCAACTATAGCTCATCTCTATAGATGACTGGTATTGATTAATATATCTATGATACAGCAATGGCCTATTGTATATTTCTGTGGATTGATGGTTATCAAAGTTCAAAGCCCTCTACTTGAGTATGCTAATAAAATATCTAAATAGAAAACTCACGTTAATGCAAATGTGTAAAGCAAAACATCTTATTTTTTTTAATTTTTTTTTTTTAACTGAGCAAGCCTGCCACCTGTTGGCAGCTCAACAACATGTCAGCTCGGGCTGGCATTGAACCATCATTGCTCAGAGCTCAGCTCGCACTCTTGAGTGAGCTTTTAACCAACTGAGCCACTCGGCCAGCCCAAGCAAAACATCTTAATTTGAAGCATGTTATACTTTTTCCCCTTAATTATTTTTTCACTTGTCTCTATTTTATTACAGTAAAACCTTGGATTGCGAGTAACTTGGTTTGGGAGTGTTCTGCAAGATGAGCAAATATTTCTAATACATTTTAACTTGGTAAACGAGTGATGTCTTGAAATATGAGTAGTTTATTTTCGGAACAAATTATACTCGCAAACCAAGGTATTACTGTACTTGTATAATTTTGGTGATGAATTAGGAACACTATAACTGAGTGTTCAATTTAGGAACACTAAATGCAATTCTTTTAAACTTTTTATTTTGAAATAGGTATAGACTCACAAGAAGTTGCAAAACAGTACAGAGTCCCAAGTACCCTTCACCCAGCTTTCCTGAATGCAATACAATTTTAAATCTTTATCCATCTCCACTTTCCAATCTGTACTATATAGAGCTGTCATATTAATCTTTCAAAAGTATACATCTGAGCATGTCACTTCTTACAGATACTCGATTTCTCCACATTGCCACTTGTCTGTCTTGTTTTTGACTCTTTCCCCACCAGTGCTATAGGTTTAGCTCTCATTTGGGTTCATTACTTCACCAAATATTTATTGAGAACTTAACAGGTGTTTGAGATGCAGTAGTGAGCAAGGCTGGCAATAGGCTTGTGTTCTAGTAGGGAAGATAGACAATCTAGGAACACACTAAACAATAAGCATACTAAGTTACATAAATCCAGATTGTGATAACTATTATGAATGGCATAAACAAATTCATGTTATATAAAAATAACTAGAACAGTCATCTTTTGATAGGTGGGGAGAGGCCTCTCTGATGAGGTACCTAGGTGATTTCAATTGGCATCTGAGTGGGGGAAGAGCAGTGGGGAGAGAATATTTTAGGCAAAGGAAAAAAACAAGTGCAAAGGTCACCTTGAGAAAGGAAGAGAAAAGAAGTCAGCTACTAAGGGAACGAGAATGGTAAATGATGACTCTGGAGCGACATGCAGAAACAATATTAATATTGTGTAGGACTCGGAGGCCATGGTGTGAATTTGGAATTCTAGGTGTAATGAGAAATCAGTGGAGGTTTTTGAACAAAGGGATGACATGATACGTCCCAGGCTTTGGAGTCGCACAGTCCAATAACACTGTTCAGTGACAAGAATGTTTTCTACACTGTCCAGTATGGTTGGCATATTGGACACAAAATGTAGCTGTTTAAAACTTGAAATGGGGCCAGTGAAACAAAGTTATTGAATTTTAAAATTTTAATTTGTTTAAATTTAAATAGCCATATGTGGTTAGTTGCTACCATTTTTGGCAGCAGAGCTTTAGAAAGATCTTTCTGGCTGATATGTGAAGAATAAATTACAGGCAGAGGTAAAGGCACAAAACTGGATACAGAGATGCTGATTAGGAAACTACTGACATAGTTTTGGCAAAAGAAAATGGAGGCCTGGGCCATGGTGGTAGCATCACTGGAGAAAGGTAGTTTTAAGATATTTTGGAAGAAGCTCACAGGACCGTTTGATGAACCAGTGTGGGGAAGAATGAAAGAATGACCCAAAGACCACTCATTTTTTTGGCTTGTGCAAATGAGGTAGGGGTGGGGGTGGTGTCAGTTACTAAAGATTATAGGATTGAAGTTAAAAAAAAAAAAAGGAATTGAGGCATGAAGAAATATCTATTTTTGAACATTTTAAATTACAGATGCTTATTTTTGTTTTCTCAAGATATCTACATCTATATACCTCTCACTATTCTCTGTTATCCAATGATTTTGATAAATTAGACAAATCATCACCACTATGGCATAATCTGCATCATTCTTCTATCTGTGCATCAATCATGCTACCTCTGTTTGAAATATCATCTCTTATTTTTATCTGATTACATTCCATGCAACATTAATATATATTTCATACACGTTTTTAGCCCAGACAAATTGAAGAGAGTATATTTTATATCATGACAGAGGCACACACGTACCTATATTTTGAAACTAGAATTTGAGGAAACAGTACTTAATACTTGTGATGCCCTCTGACATTTTCTTTTCTTTTGAATTTGATTTAATTCTTTAAAATATTGCATGTATTCAATTAATTGATTTCACTCCCACTAAAGGGCCAAGACCTAGAGTTTGAAATTCACTTAACATAGATATCACATACCACTTTTCCTCATTCTTCCCAGGTTGCTCTGATTAGTTTTCTCTGCAGAAGCACATTCTGCCTCTCTAAGGGAATTTACTGTATTCTGCCTTTTTCTTGACAATATTCATTTCCTTTCCTCATCCATCGGATTCACGCATGACAAGTTCTGGTAGGGCAAATAATAAGTATCTTTCATATTGCACGGAACAAAGTTGGTCTTCAAATAGGTGTGGATTGAGCTGAATTGGAAGCTGTACTCTACAGCAGTGTATGTAGCACCACATCACCTTAACACCCACACTTCATGCTTTCAGAAAGCATAGCTGGCTGCTGGTCCATGACCATGGCTCTGCATTGTGGGACTCACATTCAACTAGCAGTGAGTAAGAACAACTTCCATAACCCACAGGCTTTCTGAGCTGTGAAAACAGGCAATTATGAATAACTAAACAGGTCACAATAGTTTTTAACTTCTGACTCATGTTTACCTTGAGGCTACATTTCATAAAGCTAGTGAAGTAGGGTGATTCATTTGAGAAAGCCACGTCTCTACTGTTTTGCCCTTCCCCAGGACAATTTCATCCTGAAAGTCTCTACATTCCAGGGGTATAGATAACAGTCTTTTTGTGCATTTGTTGGCAGAAAATTCAGTGCATATAGGTCACCCAGGAAAAAAAAATCTCTGAAGAGGTGTTTTGTTTTTGGAAGGCCTTAGACTTACTTCAGTGATTAAGTTGGACTTGTCCAAGTAAGAGAAGGTTTGGTGATAGAGGGAGATTCAAGGAGGATGGCATCGATACCCTCATATTGGGAAGGAGAAAGAGGGATTTCCTAAATGTCACCAAGAGTGACCCTTCTGTGTCAAACTTGACCCATTGGGAAGACACTTCCTGTGTTCCTGCTGGCTTTGGTTGAACCACATGGACCCAAACACAGATCCCCAAACTGGTAACCAGAGCCCATTCTGTTTCTTAGGGTGTTTTAAAGGATGAAAGATCCCAAGGATCTTATATAATAAATGGGATGAGGATGGATTCATGAAAACTGGCTGTTATTGAAAATGGCACCAGCCTTGGGAGACTGCAGCCAATATTTAAAAAGTTGACATTATCTGTAATTCAGATGCCATGGAGCAATCCATTACTGTTATGTAATAGTTTTAAAGTAGATTAACTCAACTGGAAAATTCTTAGTGTTCTAGAAGTGTCTGGTTCAGTATACTCATTCTCATCTAAGAAAATAAAGCAGGCCAAATAAATTGCTCTCTTATCAAGATCCTCTTTCGTCAAGACCATTTTCCTTCAAAGTGTTGGAAAACCAGTATCACCTTGTGGGATGCGATGCCTTGACTCGCGAGGTGTTAGTGTGCTTTCCTCTTAAGAAGTACTTGAACATATTAAGTAAGTGAACATATTAATGCTTCACTTATACAGGTACTATGAATGCATAGACCAGAGAAGGCAGATCTTTTCTATAACTGGCCTGTGGGAAGCAGACCACCAGAGAAGATAGCATGTATTATTTCTCTTATCTCAAAAACAATGACCACAAAACCCTTCTCTTCCTCCTCTATCTTCCTCTTTCTTCTCTCCTTCCCTTTATAAAAACCACTCAAGAGAACTGTCTATAATCCTTGTCTCTTCCAACTCTCTTACCCATATTGCTGTATTTAAACTGTTCATAGGAAGGTCACAAATGTCCCCTGTTGCTAAGTCAAGTGACCAGTTCCCTCCCTATTCTCTTGACCTGACAGCAGCACTTAATTCACGTGTCTTTTGTGCCCCCACCCTCCTGAGACGCTGCCTTCACTTGGCTCCCAGACACTGCTCTCACCTGTTTCTCTGAAATTCCTACTCAGTCTCCTGGTTCTTTCTCACCTCCCAGACTCTAAATGTTGGAGTGTTCAGGTCTCAGTTCTGGATCCTTCCCCTTTTTCTATCTACACGAACAGAAACAAAGCAAAACAAACAAACAAACAAAAACATTTCATGCAGTATCATAATTTTAAATATCATTCAAATGCTGATGACACCCAGATATATATCTTCAGTCTGGACCTCTCTTCTGAACTTGAGGTTTTAAATCCCCCTGCCTTCCTACTTGAATGCCAAATAGGCATCATAAATAAATATGGGTTGATTGAAGAGGGAATGAATAAATATATTTATTACATGAACATTCCCAAGCCCCAGTCCATGTGGGAGACTCCAGCTCTCAGTGTTTGTCCTGCATGGTTTATTACAAATTTACTTCCCCCTTTTCTTCCTCTGATTTCTAAGAAGACATTTTGCAGTGACATCAGAGTAAATGGTTAGTAGTCTATGGGATTGAAGTGTTGGGAACAAAGCATTCAATCAACTAATCAGAAACTTGACTAAATACTACAAGTAAGGAATTTGATTTACTAGGACTTAAGGGAGAATGAAAAATTTATTCATTTAGTCAAGAAATATGGACCAGGCTCTGTTCCAGGTACTGGAAATACAGACTGTAATAAAATAGACAAGGACCTTATTCACATGGAATTTGCATTATAGTGGGGCCAGGGGCAGGTGGGGAGGAAAGAGACAATAAACAAAAACAAATAAATACATAATATATCAATAGTGATAGGGCTGTGAAGAATAATAATGCAAGGAATGAAGAATAAATTGAAGTGGGATTTATTTCAGATAGGATGATCAGGGACAACCTGTCGGAGGGGATGAGGTTTTAGTAAGGCTTGAAGAAAAGGCAGGAAAGAGCCATGGCATTTTCCTAGGGAAAGCATTTCCAGAATGAGAGCACGGACAGGGCAAAGGCTGGAAAGAACTGCACTGCTGCATGTGTTTGTAAAACATAGTGCCTCCTGTATAGTTCTCAACTGGTATTTGGCTTTGTTTGTTCCCTTCTCTTTCCTCCCCACGTATACAAAATCAGGGAGATCTTTGCAAAAGTATCCAGCATGTTCATAAATTGAAAGATTTTCATTTAAGCAAGAGTATATATCATTTACATACTATATTCTTTTTGATTTTTTGTATTAAAAATCAATTGATTATCTAGGTAAGAATGAGAACACATGACAGCACCAGCCATCTTAATGGAAGCATCAATCAAAACCCAGCATGAGGCTTTCTGTGAATACACAATGCAGTAGATGAGCATAAACACACGTATGCAGGCCCATTTCTATTTCAGTGACATGCTCAACACAAGATGTATTCTTGAAGGTAGAACATTTGTCATACTGTGTTTATGACCACAACAATGGATTTGGACAGGTTCCTATTTTCCTTTCTCGTCTCAAGAACAATTTAAATTAAACTAAATCACAGTATCTCAGATCATTTCCCTCTTGTTACATAAAGTATCCTATCTTGTTATTATTTAATTTCAAGTTTCATTCTCTTTTTTTTTTTTTTTTTTTTTTTGTTGAGGCAGTGTCACTGGCCCTTATATGTGGGACCTGAACTGGGGCCGCTGGTGTCCCAAGCCAGCTCTTAACCACCGTGCCACTCAGCCGGCCCATGGCACGTATACTTTCAGTGTTGACATCTCTTTGCACTGTGATTCACTGTATGTCAGTTACTTTGGGGTGTTTAGAGGTTATGGCTGAAAAAACAATTAGCTCTATTACCCTGCTGACAAAAGCTGTCCTCATCTTTCTGGGCAGCTCATTTTCCTAGACAAAGCATGCAGCCGACAGAAAAAGGTGCAAATTTCTTTGCCAGGCAGTCAGGTTGGCCACATTGCACCAGCTATCAATGGATTGAAACATCCAGCCAAATAGCCCAGTTTCCTAAGTTAATAAAAAGTTTTAGAAGAGATTTTCTTTCCCAGAGAAGATAGGCTAAGTCAAATAAAAGATTTGAACTGGTTGTTTGTATATAGGGTCTTTGTTTCTTAAATTCCTGGCTTGACTGTTGCAAATGGTTCTGGCTAGTTCTTTGATTCTGCATTTCTTGCTTATCTTCTACCTTAATAATACTAATATGGATGTTACTTCTTTATGCTGCAAGATTAAAAAATGAATGAGTCATCATTATTGCTAAAATTCTCTTCATATAATATCTTTTGAGTTATTAAGTTAAAACAGCTCTCAGTGCCCTATAGCGATAAGTATTAAACTTTCTGCCATTTTAGATGTTAAGAAAGTAATGATTAAGACTATCCAGTAGACTCTGAAATGATAAATAGCCCTTTACAACAAATAGGAGGTAAATGTATATTTTATTTTTTTATTTTATTTTTTTTAAAGATTTTATTGGGGAATTGGGGGAGGGGAACAGCATTGGGGAACCGGGGAAGGGGAACAGACAACTTGCTGTCTTTTTGTTCTTCAGTCTAGTTGCGGAGGACATTGCTTCACTGACCCATGTTGGTATCATCATTGTACTCTTCTCTGGTGAGGCAGATTGGTTGCTGGCCTCTGGATGATCGCTCACAGTGGCTCTTAGCAGCTTACACCGGTTGCCAGCTGCTCACACTGGCTGCCAGCCACTCACTGTAGCCTATGGCAGCCCACTGTAGCAGGGGCTGCAGCTATGCCATTCTGGGGACTCACAGCAGCCCAGCTCCAGGTGGAGCTGTTGTTCACCATCTTAGCTGTAGAGGGCAGTGTCACTGGCCCTCATATGTGGGATCCGAACTGGGGCTGCTGGCATCCCAAGCCAGCTCCTAACCAACACACCATTCGGCCGGCCCGAGAAATGTATATTTTAGAAAGTTAACATTGAGCATATTGAGTTTATCTACTAGGCCCTCCAGCCCATATTTTATAATAAACTCCCACTCATAAACAACAAGGCAAGCATTGCCCATGTATATGCATTTTTATGGCCAAATCAATAGTTTCATATTCAACTTATAACTGGGTTCTAAAACCATAGGGTGGAGCAGGCCCTGTATACAATCATAAACTGGGAAATATTTATTTTATATTTTGCTAATAAAATTATTTTAATTAATTAGTTATATTTACCAATAATAGTTACATTTACCAATGATACCTAACTTTAGGGTCTACTGTAGCATTTTAATTCCATTTCCACATTAGTAAAATGTATTAGAAATCACAGAGCTTAAAGAAGATGAAAAAAAAAATCAGTTAGAGCAATTAAGTCATATAGACTGTTCCAGACTTTTTCCTCATTCTGCCTGTTCAAAAGGTTTCTGGCTTTGCCTGGCAGTTTCACAATGTTTTCTTGCTTTCATAGGAAAATTTGGCAGTTTTTTAAACTCTTGTGGGATAGAATTTGGAGAAGGGAAAAGCAATAAAAGGACAAAAGTTCCTGAGATCAGGCCTGGGGCAAGCCCTCTTTTCTCATTTTCCCCAGAGGAGATTTCCCCAATCTCTCCCCCTTGTAGTATCCTGGCCACGCCCAATTATGACTAATCCAATTTGTGCCAGTACCCTAGCAGGTGACTGTGCTGGGGGAAAAAAAAATACAGTCATAAGTACCTACCTCATTTTAACCCTCCATTGGGCATGACTGATCTCATAGATTCATTGCACACAAATTTTCAAATATGAAATACGACTTTACTGTACTAAGTCACAAACATGACTCGCGATAGGTTACGGTAGAGGGGGAAGATATGGAAGCGATGAGTCACGATATTTAAGTTAACTGTTAGATATTTGAAAATTTGTGCTCAATGAATCTATGAGATCAGTTTTGCCTGATGGAGAATGAAGGGGTTATTACACATCTCCAGCTGGGCCTCAGAACTGCCCTTCAATCACTTTTTTCCCCTATCAGTAAATTCTTCCACTCTCAAACCTTCTCTTCTTTTTCTAACCATCAACATCCCCTTTGCAGCCTCACTCTCAGCAGATGAATACATTTTATATTTAAAGAGTGAGACCTTTAGAAAATAATGTTTTCATTCTTCCTCTACCAAACTACCTTCTTGCAGCTGGACCCATATAATCTGTCTTTCCTCGGGTTCTAACGGTGAACAGTTTCTGCTTCTCTATGTTGATCTTTCCATTTAGGCATAGAATCCCATTCACTGTTTCCCACTCAAGGGTTTTTCTCCTACAAAAAAACCTATATCTTATCTCTCTCTCATCTTTCTCTCTCTCTCTCTCTCTCTCTCTCTCTCTCTCTCTCTCTATATATATATATATATATATATATATATATATATATATATATATATATATCCCATCCAGGATCATTTAAATCAGAATAAGATGAACTAGCTCTCATTTTAAAAGAAAGCAAAACTTCAGCCTAGAGGCCAACTAGCTGCTGACGGATTTCATTGCTCTCTCTTTGACCAAAATCTTTGGAATATTATCTATGTTTACTGTCTCATTCACTTTCCATTTTCAATTCCCCTTCTCTCTAGAAACTTTTTCAATTGGATTTCATCCACACTCCATTGAAACTACTTCTGCCAAGGTCACTAAAGACCTCTATATTTCCAAATGCATTGCCCGATTCTTAGTGTTCGCCATACTCACTCTTCTGCAGCATTTGATAGAGTTAATCTTTCTCATTCTTCAAATGCTTTCTTCGCCTGGCTCTAGGGATACTATACTCTCCGGGTTTTCCCCTATCCCCAGGATTCATCCTATTAGTCTCCTTCATTAGATCTTCCTCTTCTTCCTTCCTCCACCTTTAAATGTTGGCATGCCCAGTGGCACCATTAGGTAACCTCCTCAGGTCCTACAGCTCCTTACAATGTAATGATTCACTGATAGTTCCCTAGATTTAGAGTGTGTGAGTTCCATACTAAAAAATCCAACTGCTTATTTGACATATTTAGTAGGATATCCAATAAGTAGCTTAAATTTGATATACCTAAAATAGAACTCTCGATTTCCCCTCATTCCTGCAACCCTCACTTTACAAAATCTCTACCCCTTCTCATTATGCTTGACTCTAAGGTTTTAGATAGTTTTGAATGTTTAGCTCTGGCTTATTATTAGAATTTCCTAGAGAGCACATCATTTTTACTAAATGATTTCTTATTCAGAAATACATTGTCCTTTCACACTTTGTTTTATAGGAGCTAAAGATTCTTTTGGTAGCAGGACATAACATAATGATGCTCAGGAAAAAGGCAGAAATGTGAGTTCCTGATTGGGAGAAAGCTACGGTACAGGGCCACTTTGGGGTTGCCCTGGGGACTGGCTAAGAGCAAACTGAAGCTCATATATGGCAAGCGGTTACTTAGATTTGGCTATATTTCTGGAGTCTGGCTACTTAACTTCTCTAGGACATAGGTGCTGTGCCTAGTCATCTAGTATCTGACCCTGGGGAAATTAGGGCAGGTGTATAGAGGTCCAGAGTGAGCGGCAGATAAAGGAAGTGGTTGGCGTGTGGACTTAAGCAGCTGCTCAGGAAACGGGGCTGACCAGATTCTAGCCAGGGCCCCCGAACTAAGTAAAGGTAGCATTAAAAGAGGAAAATAACTTTATCACACATTTGACCTAGTGTTATTCCTCTCTCTCTCTCTCTCTCTCTCTCTCTCTCTCTCTCTCTCTCTCACACACACACACACACACACACACACACACACACACGTATATGTATCTATATCTACATGTAAAGATGTATCAATTACTTTCCACTGGCTCTTCTCTTACTGTTCTGTCATCTTTAGGATTCTATTTTGATTTGTTTAGGTAAGGCACTTTACTCCTTTTTTTTTTTTTTTTTTTTTTTTTTTTTTTTAGATAGAGCATTTGAGTGAGAGTTTCTCTTGTAGTTTCTTAAGTATTTTTAATTTAACCCCGAAATGAAATAATCTCAGCAGGGCCTAGGATCCTTGAACTGTACTATTTTTCTCACAGTGGCTGCTCTTCTGGCTTCCCCTGCTGTAGATGAGGATTCTGACTTTTTGTCCTGTGCTTTTTTTTGTTTCTTTGTTTCTTTGTTTCTTAGAATTTTATAGGTTGTCTTTGGCTGTCTTTTCTCATCAATCTGGGCTGGAGCTCAAAAAGTCCAATTAATCTGTGGCATTAGGGTTTTAGTTTAGTTACTTGGAAACATTTCCTATCATTTGTCTTTTTATTGACTCTCCTCCACTTTTATTTTTCTCTTCCTCGTAGTTCTTTTAATCTTATATTAAGTCTCCTGTTATATGCTGCAAGATTCTTTCCTTGTCCCTCATGATTTTGTTTTGATTTCTCTGTCAGTTTTTCTTTGTGCTTTGGAGTATTCTTGCACTTCATCCATCATCCAAAACACACATTTGGGTAGTAAGCATCCTCTCTTTCAACTTGTCTCCTAAATTGCCTGGTTGATAAATCACGCTGTTAATCTACACATATCCTTTTTCTAATTCTTTGCTATACTTAAGTCTCTTTACAAATTCTTACTATTTTAAATTGAATTATCATGTTATCCCTCAGTGGCTTTACTTCTCTGAATATGCAGTCTGCTAGCTGTGGCCATTCTTTCTTTCACGTTGGTCTCTTTTAGACAGGTTATTTTTTTTGTTGGATTGCTGAGGTTCAGGCCACAAATGGGAGCAGTTCCACAGGTAGTGGAGTCAATACCACCTCCACCTTATCTATAATGGATAGTATAGAAATATATGGACAGTCATGCCCTGCAAAAGTCCCTGGGATAAGTCACCACGAGTGTGGATTTCCTTGTATCTCCCAGCCTTGGGAACAACTTAATTAACAATCCACCTCTCCAGCTTCTTTTAAGCATTTTTAGGACCAGGAAGGTCAGTTTTCTGCAAAAGATAGGCAGTCTCTCACTAATTCTCATTATTTGAACTCCAAAAAACATACCCATACCACTCTTGGCTTTCAGTGTCTTTGGGCCCCAGAAGTCATTTGGCTCACTAGTTGCTCTCCAATTCTTTAATTTGCTTTATGTTTATTAGGTCTCTTATGTAGATATATACTGTCTTATTTTCTCACCAGAAAAAAGCTCCATGAGAGCCAAGACTCTGTGTGGTTTGTTCAGGGTCCTCTCTCCAGTGCTTAGCACATAGTATGTGTTCCATAAATATTTTTTGGAAGTGTAATGAATTAAGGAATGAGGAGAGTTTGGGAATAAAAAAGCAGAGTATCCGTGGGACAGGGAGAGAAATAGATAGAAGTGGAAAGAATGATTACGGGATGTTGCTATGGAGTATGTGCATTGAAGAAATGTCAAAAAAGTATGCGAACAATGTTGAGATTTCTTGAGGTTGTCTCTTTCTCTCTACAACATTCCTCTGCAGACTTTTGTTTTAATAGGGCTACTGATACAATTAAATTTATTTGACTGTCTTTATGTGGTTAGTATATGATTTTAAGTGTAAAAATAAAAGGAATGTACTGTATTTACATCTGTGATCAATCAGTGCTAATGAGAAACTTTCATATGGTGACATTATTAAATCAGAGATTTGATTTGAAACTTCAGACCATTTGGGAGTAGACATAGCCAGCCTTAGTAAATAATCAAATTAGCGAGATACTTATATGTAGTTATATGCCTTGGTTTTAAAGCACACAAAAATATCCAAATTTTAAATCTGCCTTAAATTAGATTAATTTAAAGGACTAAAACAGATAAAATAATATTTAAAACATTTAGTTTTCTAAATCATTTGCATGAATTCTATAATTCTGTGAATTTATTAAATTTTACTTAACATGTGGCTAGAGAAAAAGAGAGGAGAGAGAGAGAGAAGGAAGGAATGAAGGAAGGGAGGAAAGGTGACATAAAATCAAATGAATTTGGTGTGTGTCTGGTATGGTGTGTGTGTGCATATATATATGCTTATGTGTACATACATAAATATATGTGTACATACATAAATTCAATGATGTTTACTTAAGTGAAGTCTTCAGTTCAAAATGTTAAATTTGACTAAATGAAGTTACTTATGAAGTCATCTATTGTTTTAAGCAACTGAGGATCTGATGATAACCTTTTATTTTGACATTAAGGATGTTGAAATGCTTAGGTATTTGCTTTACATCATCCATCACGTGCAACCAGTTCTGTATGATTGCCTACCCTTATAACCTGAAATATGCAAGCAATGAGCTATATTGGTGAACCTCAGCTAGTAAAAATGGGCTATACTTATTATATATTACCTACATCAATAATGCTTAAAAATCATATTTATCTTTCCCAAGAATTTATACACCCATGTATATTAAGCAGGCAAATACATATATTGCTTTGAAAGTAAGCCTGAACCATTCATAATTTTGTCAAGTTTAACTTTTTCATAAACTTGGGTAGTTGTTAGTGCACTGTCATATATAGATTCAGGAGGCATTGATAATTTGTTCTTAAAGATGCAGGTTTTCTCCCATAAATATTTTTTTATTTTTTTCTTATAGAGTAAATTGACAATAAATGTGTGTTTCCATTCTTGTATAAAATAGAACTTGATGATTATATTTAAATATAATTTAATAAGGGCTATGGTTTCAATGTGTGAGCAAAGTAATTGCTCAGAAACCCTTTTGCAGTCTTATTCAAATCAGATTAACTTTCTGACAATACCGGAAAAATAAGAGGATAATTTTCAACCATTCTTAGTCATGAAATAAATAGAAAGGAAAAAAGAATTACTCATATTATACCTTATAATTATGTCTCTCCTGCTGAGGTATCCCAAAAGGTACAATTAAAAGATAACTATTCATAAAATAAAGGCTTAATTTAATATTGAAATAGAAATTCAATCATTTTGAGTATTCAGAAAGTAGATGTATTTCTTGGTTCTTCCTCATAGCCATCTGCTCAGTGGATAAACTCTTCTTTGAACTACAGTAGGATTAATAAGAGATACTCTTCAGATGGAATTACATGGTCTCTGCTGAACCCAGGGTTCAAAGAAACTTAAATTTTATGTCAGCAATATGCCAGGACTCTTCTTTACTCTTTTTGTTTTTTTCTTTAGAATATGTGCTTTCTGCTTTTAGGGATGAGATTTAAAAGTAAATGTATTTAGTTATGATTGTATATTAGTTTTCTATCACCATTATAAAAAAATTGCCAAAAATTTAGTGACTTAAAACAACTCGATTATGTTCCAGTTCTTTACATCGGAAATTTGGAATGGACCTTACTAGGTTAAAATCAAAGTGTTGCATTTAGAGGGCTGCATTCCCTCTACATTTTCTAGAACAGAATCTTTTTCCTTCTCTTTTTCAGCTTCCAGAGGCCTCCTGTATCGCTAGATTCATACACTGTTCCTATACTTTCAAAGTCAGCAATAGACGGAGTCTTTTCCCTATGGCACATTTCCCAACATGATGTTTGCTTTTTAATCTTATTTATGATACTTTCAATACATGGATATTATTATACTAGCATAGTCACATGTATTGACATTACCAAATATTAACAAATACACACATTTTGCAGAAAGAATCAATAGGGACAACTATGAGGTATATAAGTGTTGGGTATATATATAAGTGAAGTTAGCAATTTTCTAACTTCCCAAGGGAACTAAGTACACCAAGAAGCATAGCAACAACACTGCTGGTGCAAAAAGCAGACACTATATGATTAGCCTAATACCTCAAGCTCAGAGTCCTGGTAAGACACTGTTGGAGCACAGAGCCTGAAGTGAACAGGACATCTTCTTTCCATAAGCCTAAATCCTATTCCTAGGATTTACTTCCTCTACGTGGCTGCACAATCCAAGGTGATAATCAGTCTGCTTTACTCTGTGTACAAAGGAAAGAGTCCCAAAGGGAGAAACAGTTGGCTTCCTATTTTTTCCTGGAGGCGACAGGAAGCTAGAATGAGAGCTACACATAAAGGTGTGCATTTCAGGCAGCAGTGATACTATCCATTAATAAATATGGGCCCACCAACACCTTGGAATATAATCAAGGAATGAAAAAAGTGATAGGAGGAAAGAACAGAGAGCATCTCACCCTCCAAAAAGATCAACAATTTAAGAGAGCTTATAAAAAATTCAAACTTTATTGGCAGGAAGAAAATATACTTGCATAGATCATGTCTAAGCTCTGGAAAAAATTTGCAAATAAATTTACTATTTAGATGTCTGAAAGAAAAAATTGCCCAATTATGAGATAATAGTCACTGAAATTACCGCATATTTAATTACAGCAGATGCTGTTTATGGATAATAAACTTATTTGGAGTTACTTAAAAAGTAAACATAACATTGGACTTTACGGTAAATTGTTTTTACTTATATCCATTGATCTTACATCTTAATTTTTTATATGAAATATATTAAAGATAAAAATAAACACCCACACCAATACAACAGAAAATATTAACCCAGAAAGACTATATAAGAAAAACAAAATTGTTCCTCAAGGATAAATATTATACTTAGCTCCAAGATAAATATAACTATACAAACAAGTAACTAAACAGGCTTGGCCTTCATTTATATGTTCAGGGAAAACAGTTCCAGGACAGCACAATTTATGTACCTTCAACCATATTTCCATTTTACATATCCCTAACATATTCGGTAGTTCTCTGAGACGCAACTCAGAAATGAACAAATAATTTCAGTGGGTACTCTCTAGGAATCTCTCCAGCGATTATCTCATTGTATATGGGGGTATACATTGAATTTATTTTCTATTTGTAGGCTAATTTTGTGGGTTAGAAATTAATTTGTAGAGAGCTATTGGTAATATAAATAATATTTTTCTATAGTAATACACATGGGTTTTGTTCAATGGAAATACAAGTAATTTCTGCCATGCAGAAAAGATAATCACAAACATTTCATTTCATTGCCCTAAAGGATATTAATCCATTTAGTATTCAAAAACACTCATTTCAGCATTCACACACACAAGTGTGTATATATGATCATATATATATGATCAGACAATTCAGTTCACAAATTGATGCAATGATGTTACTAACCTTTTTTGATATCAGAGGGATTATTCATTATGAATTTGTACCAAACAAACAAACAGTTAACCAAGTTTGCTATTTGGAAGTGCTGAAAAGTCTCCAAGAAAAAGACAAAAACAACCTGAAGTTTTCGCCAAGTCATGACTCTTGCATCACAACAATGCACCAGTTCACAAGGTACTGTCTGTGAGGGAGTTTTTAGCCAATAAACAAATAACTGTATTGGAACACCCTCCCTACTCACCTGATCTGGCCCCAATTACTTTTTTCTTTACCTAAAGATAGAGGAAATATTGAAAGGAAGACATTTTGATGACATTTAGGACATCAAAGGTAATATGATGACAGCTTTGATGGCCATTCCAGAAAAAGAGTTCCAAAATTGCTTTGAAGGGCAAACTAGGCACTGGTATAGGTGCATAGTTTCCCAAGGGGAGTACTTCAAAGGTGACCATAGTGATATTCAGCAGTGAGGTATGTAGCACATTTTCTAGGATGAGTTTGCGAACTGAATTGTCAGACCTAGTATTCTTCAAATTCTCTTTGAATCAGGTTTTACATCTTACTAGTTTGCTCATTGATTTCTGAATTGGATGAAATTGCTGACTTGTGCTTATTCTATATTTGCATGAGACTTATAATTTTAACTTTCTGAAAATGATAAATTCTCTTACATGCATATATCAATAAAAATTGTATTGATTTGAATGGATGCATAAAATAATTGGTGTTACTGGGAAATGGTCCATAGTGGTCATAATAGTTATTGAGTTTCTTTCTAACCAATGTAATGAGAACATTTTTCTCATCTCTACAAAAAAAAAAAAAGTGATAACTTTTTGTCACATACATTAAAGTGCAGGGCCACTTTCTGCAGCCACGGGCTGTATACTACATAATTGTGGGGGAGCCATTTCCACAGACTCTGCTGGGAATGCTTTCCCAGGAGCTGTACAATACTGTAGCTCTTTAAAGTGGAATACTAACATTTATTGACCCTGTATTAAGCTGCAGGCATTGTTTTAAATACTCTACATATATTAATTCATATACTTTGTTATTTGAGAAGACAGTGATATAAAGACAGCTTAATAGTATGGGGGAAGTAGGATGATGTGAATTGCTTTATGAACTTATGGAGCATAAGAAACTTGGGGAGCTGGTGGCACTTATTTGGACAAACAGGAATAGTATTTGTTCTTCCTAATTACTAAATAGTTCATTTATATCATTCAAATTGTTTTCTTTTTCTTTTCCTTTTGTTTTCTTTTTGGTATCTTTTTTTGTTTGTTTTCAAAGACTCTACAGGCAAGAATTAAAAAAAAAAAAATTAAGAACAATAAATGGGAACTGTAGCCAAAGAGGGAAGACTTTTTTTTAATACATTAATAAATTGATTAATAAATTGATTAAAACTTTACAAGAATATGAAGACAATCTAAAATAATTTTAACGGGTAACTATATTACTCATGTCAACATGATTCCATGCTGAGTGGAAGTCAACTGTCTAGAACATCTTACATTAATTTCAGGATTATTGAAAGAATGGCAAGGTAGGTCGTTTTTGTACATATTACTATGGGATTTAGGTTGAAGTACTATATTTAACAACCCTTGAGGCATGAGAAATAAAATTATTTAAACATTATTTTTTTTTTTTTTCTTTTTGAGGGCAGTGTCACTGGCCCTCATATGTGGGACCGAACCAGGGCCACTGGCTTCCCAGGCCAGCGCTTAACCACCGCACCACTCGGCCGGCCCCAAACATTATTTTATTGAAATCGTAATAAAATTCTAAGATTTGGAAAAACTTAAAGATCATCTTTTAAATTCACCCTTGTTATGTTTAAATATCAGCAAGAAGATATTCTTCAGACTTTGCTCATACATTTCTAGAATTAAAAACAAAACCACACTACTTTCTTAAGGCAATGTAGGATATCTTTAGAAATATCTAATTTTTAATCAGTTCTTTCTTTGATTGAGCAAACTCTATCCCTAGGTACCTGGGAAAAATTGGAGGGAGAAGATTGAATATAATGCTAACTTCAGTTCCAGAAAGAGACAACAGAGGTGGAAAAAAAAAAAGAAAAATCTCCATAATTGGTAGGAGAAATGAAAGCCCAGATTCAGAAATACCAGAGAACCTTAGTTAATATAAATAAATCAAATTTGTAGCTAGGCACATTGTAGTGAAATTGCAGAACATTAAAGACAATGATCTTAAAATCAACCAGAAAGAAAATAATTTACTTCAAAAGAGAGAATTTGACAGAAAGCTGATTTCTTACTCTAAAATGAAAGCTAGAAAACCATGTAATAATATTTTCAAAGGACTAAGAAGTAACATCTGTCAATACAGGATGGTTGCACAGTGAATATATTTAAAGCATAAAGGCGAAACAAAGATATTTGTACTTGGTGTGTACTGGAACTATCACGTGGTAGTCTCCATGAGGATAGATGATCTATGAATTGAGCAAGGAGCCTTGATGTTGTTTCATAGGGGATAAGTATCCTGGGCTATGTCTTTGCTTGGTTATATTTCTAATGGTTTCAGAGCTGAAATGGAGGAAAGCATAGTATTAGCAGAGCCACCTTGAATCTGTCACATCCAGCACAATGCTGTGCATAGTAGATAATCAAAATTGAATGAATATGTAAGTTCAAACATGCGTTTCTCATGCAGGTTGATACTTGTATAAAATTCATTGAACACTTCTACAACTTCCAATACTAAAGATTTAATCCACATTAAGGTACTTATGTTTTCAGCCAGAAGGTTATTTCTTATGTTTCTTTTTACCAATCATTCACAGGAAAGGGGAAGATTTTGCCAGTTGTCCTTTTCTGAAAATGTCATTTAGTGAAGCACTTTGGGAAAATGCTATGTTCATTTCCTGAAAGTGATTTGACTTTTACAGTAAGATAAAAATCAGCAATAAAATGTCTTTTCCTAATTTGGTAATATCTGCTGTAAAACAAGAAACCATAAAACAGAATATGGTGCACCCTGGGAGACCTTGCCACTGATAGGTCCACTGTTCCAAGACTGTTGACCCAGGGATATGTACCTGAAAACAGGCTTGTAAGTGTTAAAAAATGCATGAAATCTTCCCTTTTTCTATTCCAGTCTGCACATTCTTTTCTGTCCTATTTTTTAATCACATTCTTACCAACATGGAGAATGTTTTTAAAGCTTCTGTAGGTTTTTCATCTGTACCCTGATTTATAACACACATCTTTCTTTGGGGGATCTGGCTTAAGGGTGCATTCACAAGGTCGCTTACATTTCCAGGTCAGCTAGCATGGTGCATGCTGCCCTCTTCTCTTTCCGTGATGTTGGCATCTGATGTTGAGCCCTCACTCTCCTTTCTGTATTCTCTTTACATTTCATTCCCTCTGCAAATCTTTGCTTTTCCCACTGAAGAGAGAAAGCTTGACTTTCAAGTGGAGCTTGAGTGTTTACTACTCAGGTTGCTAAGTCTCTCTTGTGGAAATGGGTTTTGCTTTCCTTTCAGCTTTCTCCTCTGTTTTCAGTTCAAGACTATCCCGTGTTTACAGCCAGGTGATACAGTGTGTCTTCAAAGCCAAGGGCAAAATAATTCAAGTTATAGAGACTTCCAAGGCACTAACGTGATCATGTAGAGGATTTCCTAATATAAATGCAATCGTTATGCAAATATATTATTTGTAACATGATAAATTAATGGTTTTAAATGAAGAACACAATTTTGATGGTGTTGGAAGATTTAGAAAAGTGGTCAGGGATCCCCGCACCCCCACAGATGTTTACTTTTTTTTTTTTTTTTGAAGATTTTTTTCTTGGGGAATTGGGGAAGGGGAACAGACAAGTTGCTGTCCTCTTGTTCTTCAGTCCAGTTGCAGAGGACGTTGCTTCACTGGCCCATGTTGGTATCATCATTGCGCTCTTCTCTGGTGAGGCAGATCCATCTCAGGCCTCTGGAAGGCCGCTCACAGCAGCTCACTCAGGCTGCCGGCCACTCACTGTAGCCAATGGCAGCCCACTGCAGCAGGGGCTGCAGCCTACACCGTCACCGGGGCTCGCACAGCCCAGCTCCAGGTGGAGCTGTTGTTATCTGTGGAGGGCAGTGTCACTGGCCCTCATATGTGGGATCGGAACCGGAGCCGCTGGCATTCCAAAACCAGCTCTTAACCAATGTGCCACTCGGCCAGCCCGATGTTTACTTTTGAGTCCATGTAGACTCACCTTAGAGCTGACTCAGTGCAGTCAGAGCTGACTCAGCATAGTCCATGACTCATGTTCAATAATCAAATGAAAGCTAAACTGTATCTAGGCAGTGGATATTTTCAATTTTTAACTAGATATCTGGGTCTTTAAAAGATTGTACTCCAGCTATAAATCTGGGTTTGAGAATATTTTCGAGTAGAGACAAATATTCTAGTGACAAAGTAAAACTTTTATTAAGATGAAATATGGGGGGAAATGTGTAATTATGCAAGTGGCCAAAGTTCCACATTTACTAAATGTTTTCACACACTCCAAATCCATACAGCCTACCCTCTTCCAGAACAGAATCAAGGCCATTTTAGGCATAGAAACACATCGATTGCAAATTTCACCAAAATACTTTTCTCATGTTATTCACCAAAATACTTTTCTCATTGTTAATTGTATCTTTCTATTATTGAACAGAATGAGAAATTTAAAAAGTTAGTCATATTCCCACCCTTTCTACATTTCATTGTCATATGTAATAATCATGTACACATAATTTTGTGTCTAGCTATTTAGTAAATATTATCAGCAGCATTTTTCTTACAGTATATGGCATTGACAATTATATTTTAAATATCTGCATGTGCTATCATTACTAACTTTTACTTCGCTTGTAGCTTTTTATTATTTTTTAAATGCTATGGAACTCTTCAGATATGTACTTTTATCCATTTAGATTATTTCCCCAGCATGTGTACCCTGAGCAGGAATGAATTATTCCAAGTGTTAACATTGTTTCTCCTCTTGACAGATATTAACAAGTATCTTTTGGCTTTCCCAAAAGGTTTTGTGCCACCAGCACTTTTCAGTCACTGCACCTTTACTGACATTGGTAAGTGCTCATAAAACAGATAAATGTATTTGACCAAAATGATGCCACATGGCAATCTTCGTTCAAGGGTTGAGATGTGTCTTTATATTGCCATCAAGTTTTGCTGTCTTCTGTACATTTTCTGTTTATTTATTATCTTTTTAAAACTTATATATTGGTTGCTTACCATGTTCTCTCTCTCTCTCTCTACAGAGAACTCCTCATAGAATATGATAATGCATATACTCTTATATTATCTACAAAGGTATCTCCAAGTCTGTATATATGTAAAAGTTTTAGGTGATTCTTTTCAATGTTGCTTCCCATCACAACCTTCAGAGATTAGGCCAGTATTCACATTTATTTTCTGATTTTTTTGTTTTACTCAATTATTTCCTAATTCTATAAAATTTATTTTTAAAATTAAATGTTATTTCAGGCCCAAAAATCTTTTTTTTTTTTTCTTCAGTTTGCATGACCAACAGCCAATTTGCAAAGGAACCAATCTGTGTACCCAGCTCATAAAGCATTTTAAGCCTGCAACAAGGTAGGTACCTCATCAAGATCTGTTTTGCTATCTCAACATAATTTGGTATAAATTAATTCTTTATGCCAATGTGTTAACATTTTTTCAGTAAATAAACAGAGATCGAAACACTATTTTCTTCTTTGAGGCCCAGATGGGAAATGGCTAAAATTCAGATTAAATGTTTCCCTCAGCAGTATGCCCAGCCTGTTAAGATAGGTTCCAAACCAGGGCATGAAAAAGATGGTAGACAGAAAAAACAGAAATTGCAAAGCTTACAAAAATCAATAGTATGTTATGGTCTGCATGAGAGAAGCAGAAACTACTTTTAGGTGAACTATTGGAAAGCTGTGTCTGAGGACAAATTAGCCTTACTTTTAAGAACTAAATGACTTGCAGGTATTCATTTAATACTTCTTTATTTAGGCTAGGCCTAAGTTAGCAAAATTGAGTGGAGAATTAAGGCTTGTCCTACATGCATCCATTATCCACTATGCTGTTCTTGAAATGTCCTTTTCTATGCTTTCAGGCAATATATTTACTTCCTTTTGAAAACAATTCTACAGGCTGGTACTTTAAGAAGTTTCACTGTATAAATTCATTCAACTATCGTGATTTCTTGACCTGATTTCACTCTTTCCATATATCAATATGCACATGTTTCCTATTTATTATTGGGTTGTTATTATATTATCTTTGAATATAGTAGAAAAAATATAATCATTATTGACTAATTACATTGATAAATCAAGCCAAACAATACTTTCTCACAAAACATCCAGGTGCTGTTGGGTTAAGTTATAGAGATCAAAATGTTAACTCCGTTTGTTTTTCTGTGCCTTTGCAACTATGGATTTTGTTTTAGACAAATACATTCAGAGAGAAAAGATCATTTGTTAAGAGAAGTACCATTTATTGAAACTTGCTAAATCTGTTTTTTTAATGTAATGTTTATAGCTTGAGGGGATAATTGGAAGAACAATTTGATTTTCTTTTCTTTTATGAAAAAAAAAAACAATGATAAACCACTGAAATTACATTGCAAACAACTGAAATAATATTTCTGTAGATTATATCCCTATACAGAGTTAGCCAACGGTGAGCATATTAACTTTGGTTCTAATTTTTTTTTGGAATGTTTATTGTTTTCTACTCAAAACAATATGCAATAAAAAACTAAATGTTCTACCATTATTGTTGTTAAACACGAAATGTATCCTTTCTCTTGATCTTACTATGTTAAATTTAGATACCCATTCATTCAGTTTCAAAAATATTGAATTCTTGGGCTGGCCGAGTGGCGCGGTGGTTAAGCGCTGGCTTAGGAAGCCAGCGGCCCCCGGTTCGGTCCCACATGTGAGGGCCAGTGACACTGCCCTCAAAAAAAAAATAAAAATATTGAATTCTTATTTTACTCTACAGCATAGGTATGCAAACTATGGTTTGCCACATGTGCCCTAGCATTTGTAAATTAAATTTTATTGAAACAGCCACACCCATTCATTTACTTATTGTCTCTGGTTGTTTTCACACTAAAAACCGGAATTGAGTTGTTTTGACAGAGACCTTATGGCCTGCAAAGCCTGAAGTATTTATCATCTGACCCTACAGAAAAAATGGTTATTGACCCCTGTTCTAAAGGAACCTGAAAATTGATGGTGAATAAGATAAATGTAGTACCTGCCCTCATTAGAATAGAAGTAGATATTATATAATCACAAGAGTAAGTATGATTGCACTAAGAGCTATGTAGAAAACTTCAAGTGTAAATTCTTATTTATGTAGGTTTTCAGACTATATATTTGTGGACAAATGAGAATTATTCATAATATGAAATATATGAATGTTTTATAAAAATTACATAGGATTTTCATAAAAACAGACTGAAGAAAAATAATACCATTTGTTAGTTTTAATTCTATTCTGGATTATATGACTAAAGGTAAAAGAAAGGGTAGATGGCTATCATAGATTTTCTCTTCTTAATGGTTATTTTAGTCATTGAGTCCTTTCCAAAATAAGTACTTAATAAATATTATTTGAATAACTGAAATTTCTTTTTGCTTTATATCTAGATACATATTCACATAATTATAGATTTTTTTTAGTTGTTCAAAGAAGTTATTTATAAATTCCAATTTTCTTTTACCAAGTTTTCTTAAATGGCTCATAAGAAAGATACATACACATGATAATGTAATAGAAATAAAAAATCAGAACAAAGGAAAATGAGGATATAAATGTTAGACATGTATTCAATATAATTTCCAAATTTGACTCTGAGCTTCCTCAAAATTATTACATGAAGCGTAACCTGATTTGTTACAGAGTTGTCAATTTGGAAGAGAAAAAGCAAACCAATTCCTTGGGGAAATAAGGAATTTCCTAGGATAAAATTATTTTCCTAGGATAAAATTATTTTAAAAAGTTATTTTTCCGGGCTGGCCGAGTGGCGCATTGGTTAAGCGCTGGTTTTGGGATGCCAGCGGCCCCGTTTCGGATCCCACATATGAGGGCCAGTGACACTGCCCTCTACAGCTAACAACAGCTCCACCTGGAGCTGGGCTGTGCGAGCCCCGGTGATGGTGTGGGCTGCAGCCCCTGCTGCAGTGGGCTGCCATAGGCTACAGTGAGTGGCCCACAGCCAAGCGTGAGCTGCCAATAGCCACGGTGAGCGACATCCAGAGGCCAGCGACCGATCTGCCTCATCCGGGAAGAGCGCAATGACTATACCAACATTGAAGCAACATCCTCCGCAACTAAACTGAAGAATAAAAAGACAGCAACTTGTCTGTTCCCCTTCCCCGATTCCCCAACGCTGTTCCCCTCAGCCAATTCCCCAATTAAAAAAAAAAAAAAAAAGTTATTTTTCCTTGATAAAAATTAAACAGTTTAAAAGTTTAATATATAATTGATCTTATCTCTCTTTCATATAAAAAAATAAAATATTTTTGTGTATATTTGTGTGAATGACACAAAAAATATTTGTCCACATTTTATATTATAAATATACTTCTCATTTGTTCATAAATTAAAAGTCTGAACACCTATATAAATAAAATTTATACTTCAAGTTTTCCACATAACTCTTATTGCAATCGTATTTATTTCTGTGATTATTTGTTTAATATCTGCCTCTAATGTTGGCAGTACACACACATGCATACACACACACACACACTACGTTATATTGTATTAAGCTTTCCCACATTGAGCAAAGTAGTTTTATATCTGTCAATAATAGTAAGGTAGAGGAAGATCTCTGAGTAACTAGTAAACTATTCTTTGATGGCTTTGTACAAGTGTTTAGGGTGGTGACATTGTTGTGGATCCAAAACACAGATCATGGTTGGCCTATTCTTTTAGTGCTTAGATTCTCCAAGATTTCAATGCTTAGGTTCTCTAAAAAACAGAACTCTCTGGTGGCTGTAGCTTTGGAAAGATCACTTTCCCTTGAATCTTTTTTTAGTCCAGAAAATAATTGCTTCTGGGAATCTGATCTCTGTTTTATTAAAACAAGTATCATGAAATTCTGCCACTAGTTTGAAAAGAATATCTATCAATGGTTTAGCTGTCATGCTTCAAATAACATTTGTCAGTGAATCCATCATGTTTTCTGATTCTTTGCTCTGCTTAACCAAAAAAAACCCACAAGACAAACAAAAACAAAACAAAACAAAACAAAAAACCAACAACAACAACAAAGAAAAAAAACTCCAGGACAATCCCTTCAGAGAAACAGTTATTTCTTAAAATATGTAAAGACATTGCCTCAGTCCATTCTGAAGATACTCAATTTGTAAATATTTTTTTCTAGCTTTACATTTTAAATGTGTCTGTTCTTTCTTGAAGTAAACCAAATGTGCTCATTCTTCTGCTTAAACCTACAAGGGCACCATCAACATATTTTGCATGTGAAAATTTATAATTATGGAAGAGTTATTTTTCATAACAGTTCTTATAGTAATCTAGAAATAAAACTAAATATGCAACAATTAAGTATTCATTAAACAAATTAAGGAACACCAATATAGTGAAATTTATAGTGGAAAAAAAATATATATATATATATATATTTTAAAGACCAAAATTAGATTCACCAAAATATTAACATTAACTATTGCTAATTGGTGGGATTTTGATTAATAATTACTTTCTTCATTGTGATTTTCTGCAGATAATAAATACATGTATTTTTTTCTATATGATTGTTAATTTTCTAAATTTAAAGAGTGAACTGACCTTGGAAAATGTGTTTAGAACATACATTAAGTATGGTTGTTACTTAAGAGAACAAAACCACTCTGGCCGGAGAAAATGCCATTCATTTGGTGCTTGTAGGAGTGAGGAGGCAGGGTGTAAAAGGAATGAAGAAGGGGTGAGGGAAGAGAGGGAATTGGTCCAGAGAATCTCAGAAGACTGCACATGCTGCAGCATGGACGTCTTTGTCAATTCTCAGAAGCTAAAACAAGTTAGCAAGGTGGTAAAATCCTTAGTGAGCTTATGCTTGTGTAGAAACTGATGAAGAGGGTAAAGTTTTGAATCTGAACTGCCAGAGGTGAAACTGAAGCCATATGAGGGTTCAGGGGCCAAGACTAGAGGAGACCCACAAGGACACAGGATTAAGGAGAATCATGGGGAACATTAGAATCTCTCCACATTATAGAATTAGTAGCTCAAAGCACTGTCTTTTGACCTCAAGGTTGGACCCCTGCCTGTGTTTGGGAGCTTGTCCAGGAAACACAAACTTACAATACATTCCCCTCTTTGTATCAGATGAAATCGCTGTACCAGCCCACAGAAGTACATTGTCAACATGACTGCAAAACAGTTGAAAACATAGGTTTAAGGGAATAGAGAATAGCCTGCATAGGTCATTATGGTTCTGGGAATATTACCAAAAAAATGGAAAATATTTGGTACTGGGCTTGTAGGCTTTGAGATAGACTGTTATAGATAAAGGTCAGTATTATATAACCTTATAAGAATAATGAAATTCCCCCATAAAGAAGCAAGCAAAGAAGCATTGGGCATCAAGAGATCCATAATTATGTCTTTTTAAAAATAAGTTTTCATGGGTTGGCTGAGTGGCACGGTGGTTAAGCGCTGGCTTGGGAAGCCAGCGGCCCTGGTTTGGGTCCCACATATGAGGGCCAGTGACACTGCCCTCAAAACAAACAAACAAACAAACAAAAAATAAGTTTTCACTGGTGAAGAAAGGAGGACTATGGCTGATATACAAGACTTGCAAATGGTCCCTGTCTAGCTTTAATGACAAGAAAGAATTCCCTCGGAAAGTGTTACCTGTAATGGTTCTGTTTAGTCAGCATCATTTAGGACATGTCTCTGTGAGAAACCAGATACATTCACATGTAGGGCTGTGTCAAAGATTGGAGAGAAGGATGTGAATTGGGAAAAAATATACTACAGAAATATTACAGGATTGTCAGGCTTCAGCGCTGGAGAATAAAGATGGCTGGTAGAAAGGTTCTAGGGACTATGCTTAAGAGTTATTATGTGGTCATAAACTTAGAAACATGTCTAGCTCTTCCTTTGTAGAATGCCTGACCATGCTCCTATTGGTATCAATAACAGAGTCTCTCAGGGACTTAGACACCACACTCTCTTATAGGTAGGGGAAAAGATTTCTTCATTTGTTAAATTAACTTTTACAATAAACCACATATAGACTCACTATAGTGAAATTACCTCAGTAGGTAGAAGGAAGGGAAGCAAGTTAAATTCCATACAGGGAAAGACCCCAAGTAGAGATGGAACAGCAGACTTTCTTCAGACATGGGAGCTGGATTTGATGGGTATGTTGAGCCTCTTGAAGTTAAATTCACAAGCCAGACCCTGGCAAGTGGAAGGTCTCCACCTCCAGTCAGACAACCCTCTAGAATGAGCCCTTGACCTGGCCTGAGATTGAGCCCATTCATTTGTCTTTCATGTGAGGAATACTGCGAAGAACAGGGTCTTTACAGACTGATCACAAAGAGGATGGGGCTGCTCTGGTAAGTCTCCAGAGTGACATCTAGATGGCGAGGTTGAAGACAGATGATTGGGTCAGGGAGCGGTGGGCTTTGCTGCTCCCATGAGCTGGGGGCTCTGCTTCCTGACTACACTTTCCTCACATTTGGGGGTTGGACATAAGGGGTTTGAGTCTCATTTTGTGAATGGAATTATTATGTCAAAAGACTCTGAGTGGGAATTTCTTTTTTCCCTCTTTTTATTAAAGGCTCTCTTGTTTGAGTCAAATACAATAAAACCTTGGATTGCCGTTAACGTGGTTTGTTAGTGTTCCGCAAGATGAGCGAACATTTTTAATACATTTTAATGTGGGAAACGAGCGATGTCTTGCAATACGAGTATGTAGCTTGCTTCTGGAACGAATTATGCTCATAAACCAAGGTATTGCTGAATACGCATATCTGTACAATTAATTCTCAGCCACACTCATGGCCTACAGGGCACCTTGGCTGCAGCAGGTGGAAGGAGTGTTAGTTGCTGGGCTTGAATGAAAAAGAGTATCATTATGGGTAATTAATGCTCAAGGAGGAAGTTAGTGAACAACAGGAAAAATTCTGGAAGCAAATACTCTACTGAGGCCTCAAAAAATAGCTCCACAGAAGCCTAGATTAGAAAGAAAGGAGCGTGTCTGGGCCAAGTGAGGGGAATTGTTTGTCACTGTGCTTCTTTTCTTTTACTCACCTAAGGTTCAAGAAAGCATTTGTCAAATAAATTTGCAAGGAGCTATAACTGTATTGCTTGCAGGAGAATGTAATGAGGGAGAAAATTGAGTTCTCAGAGCTGGTAGGAAAAAGCAACTTAAGGATCAAGCTGCCTTTGTTTGGAACATGCCTTCATTAGACCACTTGGGTGTCTGCAGGGCATGGATGTGACCTAGTATTAGGACCTCAGAGACAGGAAGATCTACAAGAGGAGCAGCACAAGGAAGGAGTAACCTGCTGTGTCATGTGACCCCATGCCCCCCAACCTCTAAACCACAAATCTGGTGTAAAGTTATTAAGTTTACAAAATGCTTGGTATAAGGCTGTGTGTGTGTGTGTGTGTGTGTGTGTGTGTGTGTGTGTGTATTGTATTTTTTATCCTAGCCACAAAGAGAAAAATATGAAATGAAACCAGTAATGATAACATTAGAAATCAAATATTTAGGAATAAATCTAACAAAGGATATGCAATATATTTTTAATTAACACTGCAAACCATTATTGAGAAATATCAAAGTACTAGGCACAAATAAATGGAGGATTGTGCCACATATTGGAAGATTCAATATTACTTTTTCAAAACGTACTCAATAGATTTAATGCCAGCCAAATCAAAATTCCAGCTTTTTTCTTAATGAAATTGGTTAACTAATTCTAAAATTTATATAAAAATGCAAAGGACTGAAAATAGTTCTGTAATCTTGAAGAAGCATTAACAGGTAGAATATGTTCTATATAAGGTATCAAGGATTAAACCTATTATAAAGCATGGTGATTACAAATATTGGATCGATGACAGATAACCTGACTATGGAAAAGAAAAAGAAACACACATATATGGTGATCTGATTTATAACAAAGGTAACATTTCAATGCAATGGGGAAAAGTCGGTATTTTTAATAAATGATGTTGAACAACTTGATATTCTTATGGTAAACAAATTTATCTTGACTCCCACTTTACATCAAAAATAAAAATGAATCATAGATAATGTTTAGATCTAAATGTAGTAGGTAAAACAAAGCATTTAGAGGGAAAAAAATGTGACTTTGGAGTAAGCCAATATTTCTTTTAAAGGACACAAAAAAATATTTTCCACACAAAGAAATAATGGCACAATAGACAATATTAAAATGAAGAAATTCTATTTCTAAAAAGTTACCATTAAGAGATTGAAAGGGCAATGTATAGCAAAGGGAGATATTTGCAATACATGTCTGATACATAATTCATAATGTATAAAGAACTTCTTCAAATCAATAAGGAAAGCCAGTCAACACAATAGAAAAATGGGAAGCTCACAAAGGAAGGTATTCAAATGTCCAATAAACATATGAAAATGGTTCAACTTCATTGATTTTCAGGGAAAAGCCAATTGAAACCACAATGAGATTCAAAAACACATTCTGAAGAATGGTTTAAAAAAAGATTGATGTTATCAAGTGCTGACAAACACTTAAAGCAACTACAACAATCATCTATATGCTGTTGTTATTGGAAATTGGAATAAAACTTTGGTTAACTATTTGGAAGTATATAATAAATTTGAATAAATGCATTATCTAGTTCAGTTGTAAGTACACATGTAATAGCAAGGCATACATATGTTCTTGTAAAATCATCAACAAAAATGTGTGATAGACTTAAATTAGAAACTAACCAAATACCCAAAATATAAATGGGCATTTATAGGTACAATATATAAATATGTATTAGTATATTCACACAATAAAATTGTACACACCAAGTACACACAACAACATGGATTACTTTTACAATCATAAGTCTCAGTGAATAAAACTAGTCAACCAAGAATACATTCTCTATGAATCCATCTATATAAAGCACCAAAACAGTCAAAACTAAATTTGTTGCTGGATGTCATCTAAGTATTTGCTCTGGCTAGTAACTAGAAGAGAGTAAGACAAGCTTCTGTGTGTCAGCAATATTCTGTCTCTTGATTGGGTAATGATTACATGGGCGTTTTCAGTTTATGAAAGTTTATGAAATGCCACACTTATGATATATGGACTTTTTTTTTTTTTTTAAAGATTTTATTGGGGAATTGGTGGAGGGGAACAGCGTTGGGGAATCGGGGAAGTGGAACAGACAAGTTGCTGTCTTTTTGTTCTTCAGTTTTAGTTGCGGAGGATGTTGCTTCACTGTTGGTATCCTCATTGCGCTCTTCCTGGATGAGGCAGATCGGTCTCTGGCCTCTGGATGTCGCTCACCGCGGCTATTGGCAGCTCACTCTTGGCTGCCAGCCGCTCACGCTGGCTGCGGGCCACTCACTGTAGCCTATGGCAGCCCACTGCAGCAGGGGCTGCAGCCCACACCATCACCGGGGCTCGCACAGCCCAGCTCCAGGTGGAGCTGTTGTTAGCTGTAGAGGGCAGTGTCACTGGCCCTCATGTGGGATCCGAACCGGGGCCGCTGGCGTCCCAAAACCAGCGCTTAACCAATGCGCTACTCGGCCGGCCCAATATATGGACTTTTGTGCATGGATATTTTAATTAAAAAGTTAAAGAAAATAAAGCTCGCTCTAGCTATTCATATGGAGTTTTGGGGAGAGGGGCGGAGCTAGAGTACTATTGGGAAGACTACCTAGGATGCTGTAGTCCTGGCAAGAGATGATGGTAGCCCAGTTCCAGAAAATTATAGAAAGTTTTCTAATTCACATAGCAGGCAACCTAAGAAGACTAAGTTAACGAAAGAAATATGATAAACAGTTTTTTTCTTTTTCTTTTTTTTTTTTTTTTTTTTAGCTGAGCCATCCTGCCACCTATTGAAAGCTCAGTGGCAACCCGTGACCCTATTACTCAGAGCTCGCACTCTTGAGCAAGCTTTCAACCAACTGAGCCACTCGGCTGGCCCAATAAACAGTTTTAAAAGCCCAAAATTGTGCATTTATAATGGTATTGATTCATCTTGTATAATTTTTTTCTAGTTGTGTTCAGATGCCCAGGCACTAGAAACAAAGATCCATACAGTTATTTTAGACAGTATTGGGAGTTTGGCCAGACCAGTGTGAATAAAGGACTAATTATCAGGGGACTTTGGAATATTGGCAAGAAAGTACTCACATTTGTGAATAAAGATTTGATTTCCTGTAGTGATAAGTGTTCCGTTTCCACTAGCATCTCTGTTTGCTGTTGATTTTCTATGATCTGGAGGTTTCCATTGGATGCATGGGTGATCAATGACTTTTTTTTTTTTCCCAAAGATTTTATTGGGGAATCAGGAAAGGGGAACAGACAAGTTGCTGCCCTTTTGTTCTTCAGTCTAGTTGTGGAGGACATTCCTTCACTGGCCCATGTTGGTATCATTGCGCTCTTCCTGGATGAGGCAGATCAGTCGCCAGCCTCTGGACGGCCGCTCACAGCGGCTCTTGGCAGCTCACACCTGCTGCCAGCTGCTCACGCTGCCAGCCACTCACTGTAGCCTATGGCAGCCCACTGCAGCAGGGGCTGCAGCTATGCCGTCCCCGGGGACTCACGGTAGCCCAGCTCTAGGTAGAGCTGTTGTTCACCATCTTGGCTGTAGAGGGATCATATGTGGGATCCGAACTGAGGCCGCTGCCTTCCCAAACCAGCTCTTAACCAATGCACAACTCCGCCGGCCCAATAACTTTTTTTTTTTTTAAGATTTTATTGGGGAATTGGGGGAGGGGAACAGCGTTGGGGAATCGGGGAAGGAGAACAGACAAGTTGCTATCTTTTTGTTCTTCAGTCTAGTTGCGGAGGACGTTGCTTCACTGGCCCATGTTGGTATCATCATTGCGCTCTTCCCTGATGAGGCAGATCAGTCGCTGGCCTCTGGATGTCGCTCACCGCGGCTATTGGCAGCTCACGCTGGCTGCCGGCCACTCACTGTAGCCTATGGCAGCCCACTGCAGCAGGGGCTGCAGCCTACACTGTCGCTGGGGCTCGCACAGCGCAGCTCCAGGTGGAGCTGTTGTTAGCTATAGTGGGCAGTGTCACTGGCCCTTATATGTGGGATCCGAACCAGGGCCACTGGCATCCCAAAACCACCAATGCGTCACTCGGCTGGCCCGCGGCCCAATAACTTTTAAACATCTGCTATTACAAATGGTGCCAAGCCAATGAATTATCCTACACTCTGCATTTTCTCTCACATCCCATTTTTAATCCATTATCTTGGATTTCCCCTAACTGGTTGAAATTCCCTCTACTGCTTTTTCTTAAAGGGGAAATATGATTGTAAAAGTAATTGTGTTTATAACCCAGGATTTTATCGCCATGTAATACAACCTCCAGTAACTAAGTTTGTGACTTGCACTTTCTGGGCTCAATACATGGTGAGGTTCATCTTAGATCATAAAGGAAACGATATAGCTCTTGAGCATTGCAGTGAGGAACGTTTAACACTAGATTTCTGCTATAGCTTTTAAAACTAATAAAATGGAGATAATTCAAGCTATAATCTCCATGGAAACATTTCATTCCAAAACTACATGCCAGAGAATACCCTCACATGTAAAATTTTCTGGATAGCATATCTGAGATGATGTGAATTTCTATACTCCTTGTCCTTGTGTGAAAGCTATCCTTCTAAACTCCAGGTATGTAGAAAGTGCTCATTAAATCAAATAACTTTGATGGTGCACTTATTATTCTCAAAGCACTTTGGCAGATATTTGGAAAAATAAAATAACCCATAATATATGGTAAGGTGTCAATTTTCAAGAAGCCTATGGGTTTGAATGACTTATAAAATAGAGATACAATAAAGATTTAGAGATTTTCCAAAATATGTTCTACCATGATTCTATGATAGATGCTGTGCAATAATTGTAAACTGTGCAATATGCATTTATTAGGAAGGGTGGGAGGAGATGAAAGGTCCACTTCATGATAAGATGGTAAATTAACAGCTGCTGCCTACCACCCCCAAACATGACCCTGCTGATATCATATAACCCCGCAAAAGAACACTGATTTTTATCAGAACCTAATATTTAAACTGCAAGAAACTGCTAAAAGCTATTTGGGGATCAGTTCTAATGTAAGTCAAGGAAATAATACTCTGGATAGAAAGGAATGGATGCCAAATAGAACTCCTCGGGAGCTCTTCTGATTCTGCCTGGTTGGACCATTTATTGTTCCAGCTCTATTTGGGGGCAGAAAAGCATCAGGAGCTGCTGAGTGCGGACTGTAGTCGCTGGGGGAGCATCCCGGATCCTGGCTAATGAGTGGGTTATAAATGCATTGTATTTTGTGTTAATAGGTTGGCCACTATGAATTCTTCCTCATCTACCACATCGAGATGCATAAACCCAGGGCAGTACTTTCAAAAGAGCAGTGTCAAGAATTGAGATATTAAGAGATTCTCTGAAAGACAAGCTTGGTTAGCAGAAGGGAAAGTGTGATGGGGAAGGGTTAGAAATACATTGACTATTCGAAACTCTTGGCCCTAAAGCAAATCCCACCACCATCCCTAGATAGGAAAGCCGGGACTTGGGTTTTCACCTCACCCCATTTCTCCACACCCCTTCCCCCAACAACACATTATCAGAGACTTCCAAGGGATTATGAGTTCAAAGGACTAAATATCTGAAAATATCTGAGAAGCATAAGTACCATAAAAGCCCCAAAACAAATAGTACACACGTAATTTAAAAGCAAATTAAAAAGCAAATAACATATCGCTACTACCCTGGCTACACTCTTGCTCATTAGTAAGCTTCTGGACATCCTGACATAGAAATGACACCAGGAACCTTGTTCTAATACCATAGTTCAGGTTTGTCCTGATTCCTTGGAGTCTATATTGATGTCAGTGGACATTTATATGAAAAGCAAACAGAAACAAAAAGAAGCTATGGCAGCTATTTTAATAGCCAGTAAAATAAAATTAAGAGGAAAAAAATCATAAGGAACAAAGAGAAGCTTACACACAGGTAAAAAAATCCCATCAAGAAAAATATCAATCGTAAACATTTGTGCCAGAAAAATAGTCTTATAATATAAAAAGCAACACCTGAGAGGATGCCAGAGGGAAATAAATGAATCGAAATTATATTTTGAGATTTCAGCTTATACTTCTCAGAAAGAGATAAATCAAACAGTTGAAAAATAAAATTGGAGGGCATCTATATACTGGTAGTCATGTAATAATAGGCATGAATTGTTGAGTGAAATTTCATGTGGGAGAAAATTATAGTATGTGATGTTCATGTAAGACTGCAGGGGAAATAAGAATATGCGTGGTGTATTTTCATATTTGAATAGCAACACTAGAAAGGTAAACAAAGAAATAAAGATAATTATGTATAAGAGGATAGAGGATGGTTAAAAAGTGATGATTGGTGAAAGAGTCCTTTCACATTCATTATGCCAGGTCAAGCTCAGAATAACTCTGTTAAACGGCCAGAACTCATATGTCCCTTACTATTTTTTAGATGAGAAAACTGATATTCAAAATCAGTGAAATAGCATGTTCATGCTCATGTAACTAATAAGAGGTTGTGCAAAGTGCAAATACGATTCTTATTTCTGCCCACTGCCTCAGTCATTAATTTATTCATTTATCACTCATTTTGAGTACCTAGTAAGGCAGGCACTTATTAACAAGAAGCAGTTTTTTCCCTTGAGCTGCTCACCAGACCATGAAGTCCTCTTTCTGCTAAAAGGAATTTTCTTCTCATGCTTTTAATTGTACCACTGACTAGAAGAAATGTGCAATGAAAGCATTAAATTCAATTCCAGGGGGTTTTGAGACCAGAAAGCCCAATGTTTCCAGGTCTAATTATGTAGTTTTGTAGTTTGATAATATTCCCTCACCTACACCACCCGTGTGCTCCTTAGGACCATTTCATTGGGTATCAGCAGCAGCATCAAGGAGAGGATGGTGAAAAGAAAAAAGACCGAATTCAAGTCCATCAATTTCCTAATTGTTAGTAGCCCATAAATGAGAATGGTGAGGAAGCAGTTGGAACTGCTGACAAAACGTGGTGCTTGAACTCTTTCATGATATAAATTATTCAGTGTGACTTCCCCTTCACCCCCACCATTGCCATGGGGGAATAAAGGTGGAGGTTTCTCACAGGCACATGACAATTTGCCTTGAATCTTATGTTTTCCTCTTCTTTTATGTTAAAAATTGTAAAGGCCAAAAAATAAAATAAAAATAAAAAAAATTATAAAGGCCTTCTCAAATATACTGAATTGTTCTCATGTTGAAAACCATTATTTGCTTGTCTGTTTGTTTATTTTGCTTTACATTAATAGGACAGTGAGCAATACAAACAAAGTAAAAAATGACAGACCTGCAGTCAATTTGAGGACTGAGGTCAGCTAACCCATATTTTTGTGTAAGATGAAAAAAGAAGAGAGAAACTATTATCAAGGTTGAATAAATAGATTTTTTTTTAAAAACCATAAATGAAGGAAGGAGTCAAGCTAAACACTCTCAAGTGCCCACTGCTTATAATTGGCTTCTAATGGAAGAGGCTGCAAATTCATTCCAGACCATAACTTTTAAAATTAGATTGTTGTTAAAATAATTAATTCCCAGGGAGACCTTGCTAGTGTGGAACAAGGTTTTCACAGTATAATCTGAAAGAAATGTTTGGAACCTCTGTCACAAAGAATAGGAAATTGAATTCAGAGACATCGACAGAAGCTTTATAAAAAATACTTAAAGCAATGCTTTGTTTGGTCCCTGGGCATTGCCATCAGTGCTCCACTAACAATGATTCCAGGGACAGTCAGAAGCTATTACTGTTTCCAGAACCAGTCATTAACTATTGGCTTCTTGAAAGAAGAAGGCAGCTGTTTGAAAATGTTGGAAAGAAAATGGGGTTCTTTAAATATGCTTCTAAACATAAGTTTGTGTTGGCCAGGCAGAAAATTGCAGCAAGGTGTTTTAGAAGTAATTCCCTCCCCTCATATGACTCAGGCTGCCTGTCAAGCTTCTATCTTTCTTCCAGCTGGCTCAGTTTTTCCTGTTCTCAGTCCAACCCACTGAAAGACTGAAGGAGAGGAATAATGGGAAGAAAATAAGCATATCTCACCCTTCTTTCATCCCCCCCCACTTAAGTATGATCTCAGCTGAGCAAAATGTCATTATACTTTGGAGTGGTGGGCAAACATGACCAGGCCCATTGCAGGGGGCTGGACTAAGAAACCCCATTAATCACAGACAGGAGGTTAAGTAAGGTGTGCTCACTATGGAAAATCAAGCTCTAGGAAGTATGTCACCTTGATATGTTAGGCGAATAGTGAGAAGGGGGTTATAAGTTAGAGAGAGATTAAAAGAAATCATAAAAAGTAAAGCTAACTTAACAAAATTAACCCATAAGTAACCTAACCATCTGTATCAATAGATAGAAATAGATTTCTTCCATTAATGTTGTACAATAAAGTCCTCAGCCCAAGACAATGAAAATAAAAACTACTGGAATACAAGAAAACTTACAAATATACTACACCAACCAAAATTGTTTTCATCTCGCCAAAATGGGTATTCTACTACTTGACTTAATACAGATCTGATAAATATTAAGTATTTTAAATACACTTAACATATCTATTATGGTAAAAGTATCTTTGCCTTTTTCCCTTAATTTTTTTTTTTTTTTTTAAGCTGAGCCATCCTGCCATCTGTTGGCAGCTCAGTGGCAACTCATTTAGGGGTGGGCATTGAACTGCTGTTGCTCAGAGCTCAGCTCACACTCTTGAGTGAGCTCTTAACCAACTGAGTCACTCGGCCGGCCCCCTCCCTTAATTTTTTGTACTCTATTATTTCCACTATCATCATTCTACTTTTGCCAACCAATTCTAAAAAGTAGTTAGCTTAGAATATATGTCATTAGCTCTTGTGTGATGGTCAAGGATACAAGTTGTTAGGACGTTTCTCAAAAATATTGATTTCCGGATCAGATAGGTTCATGTTTTATCTTTCTCTCTCTCAGTGATGACAGCCGCCTAATTTTCATTTTGAATCCTAGTAAAAGGATCTGATTAGTCCCTTTGAATACATGACAATTTGGAATCAAATTTCATAGAGTTGATCTCACATTTATTGGGTAGGTGTCACCTACCCTGTATTTCTTATAGGTATTTACTAATTACTTTCTGATTTCTTTATCCCCTAAATTAATATATTTTGAATTTGGATTTTGGAAGAGTAGTGACATGTATAGTTTATTCATATGGCTGGAGACTTATTTTCTAATTATGCAGTTTCCAGATCCGTTCTCTTCTTTTCCTTCATCTCTCTCCCCACTCTCACTCCCTCTCTTTCTTCTTTCATCTTTCCTTTCCTCATTTCTCTATCTCTTTTCTCTCTCTTTCCCTGTCTTTCATTATCATTTCTTTTGGTTGGTGGCGCGGTGGTTAAGCGCTGGCTTGGGAAGCCAGTGGCCCCGGTTCGGGTCCCACATGTGAGGGCCAGTGACACTGCCCTCAAAAAAACAAAACAAAACAAAAACCCGGTTGCTTCCTTTTATAATTATTTAAAGAGTCTCTCCTCCGTGCCAGTCACTACGCTTGGTTCAGGTGTTACAAGCTCAGGTCCCTGTTCTTGAGGAGATCAAATTAAAACAGCATTGCTATGAAAAGGCAACAACTGACTATGTACCAGGTACTTTGTTTCTCTGGGTGGGAAAACCCAGAGAAACAAAGGGGCCGTTCCTTGGAAGGGCAAAGGATAGCATGAAAGAAAAGGGCACGTTTTCAATTTTTAATTTTTTTAGGAGCTTGTCAGAGAAATGAGGGTGACATTTTAAGCAGAGGGAGAGATAAACATGCACACAGAGATGTGAAAATGCAGTGTTCCTAGAATTGTGAGTAGCCAATACAAGCTCATGCTAGAGAGGAAGTGTTTGTGTTTGCTGCCAGGGAAGCATTTAGGGGTAGGGAAAATTTTTAAATTACTCCCTTCCATGGCAGGCACTGTGAATTTTATCTTGTAGGCAATAAACTCCTGAAAGAGTTTTCAACATAGTGAATATTGACTTATTCTACCTAAAAAAAAAAAAAAAATCATTCCTTCTAGTAGTAGATTATAGACTCTTTAAAGAAATTTATAGACAAAAACTCTCTTGTCTGCGATACCTTCTCAGATAATTTTATAAGCTAATAACCTGACGCTGCGATCCCAGGGGCCTCTTCTTCCAGGGGATTGCTGACTGTGTCACTGGACACTCAGGAGTCAGGTTTTAGCACCCAGCACTGATCAAGGAGATGTGACGTCTACGCCGCACTCATAGCTGGTCTGGAGCCCCTACCAGGGAGCTGCTCAATGCTCACCTCTCTTCAGCATGAATTTTGAGCGCATCGAATTTGTGTTACCAAAAATCTATTATGGCAGGGGATGAAAAGGGGAACCAACGTAATAGCAGAATAAGCTGTTTAATCAGTACATTCTTCCTTTCACTTAAAATGCCTAACAGCAGCGCATTGCTTCTTGAGAAAGATTTCAGTTATTTTGTTGTGATTGTGGGCATTGGCGGCAGCTCAGCATATTTGGCTTTGAGCTTATTTATTTAAATTTATATTAAATTTATTGGAGTGACATTGGCTAATAAAATTATAGTATATGTTTCAAGTGTACAATTCTGTACCACGTCATCTATATATTGCATTGTGTGTTCACCACCCAGAGTCAGTTCTCCTTCCATCACCATATATTTGCCCCTTTATCCTCTTCTATCACCCCCTTCTCCCCTCTTAACCTCTGATAATCACTAAACTGTTGTCCGTGTCTAAGAGTTTTTGTTCATTTGTTTTGTTCAATGTTGCTTTCAGTTTTATATTCCATTTATGAGTGACATCATATGGTTTTCAACGTTGGTAGTTACAAAATAGTCATGGGGATATAAAGTATAGCATAAAGAATATAGTCAGTAATATTGTAATAACTATGTATGGTGTCAGATGGGTACTAGATTTATCAGGGTGATCACTTTTTAAGTTACATAAATGTCTAATCAATATGTTGTACCCCTGAAATTAATATAATATTGTATACCATCTATAACTGAAACATACATATTTCATACAATATTTTATATACATATATATGTATGTATATAAATCAAGAAGAACTATTGGCTTCAGAATTTATAGATAAAATTTTAAACTTATAACAAAGTTTGCATTATTGGTTTTTAGAGAGTTTTTAAAATACAATAATGCAATAGAATCAAGGCTCTGATCTTCATAATAAAACTCCTTTCTCCTCTCTGAATTTACAATTGTGTCAGTTTAGTCCACTTATCTTCTTCTTAATCAAATATGACCTTGCATTACCTCTTTTTTTGTATGTAATTATTTTTGTTGTATGTTTTCTCACAAACTATAAGCTCTCAGGAAGCATGAATTGTATGCCATTCTTTTTTAGTTCCCCAAACCCGCAGAAAACTTCACATACTACTTAGCATATTCTTTATTAAAAGTGCCCCAACAGGATTAAGTATTGTGATAATACATTTGCTTCTACTTTTTTAGCACATTTAATACACAAACCAGGAGAGTAGATTTGCTTATATATTTGTTTATATTATTTCCTTTCTTTCTCTTGTAGTTCCTATTTTCATATTCTATGAAACTTTTCAACTTTGTGTGACAGAGGAGAGGCCAAATTGCTTGCACAAATAATGAGAAAGTGGATTGGAAGGTAAATCACATTTTCCAATGCATAAATAATAATCTTCCTCCAAAAAGTATCTATAGAATATATTTTAAATAGTCATTATAATGCAATGTAGGAAAATACACAGAAACATAAATGAGAGAAGATATGAATGTTATTATTAAAAACTGAGCAAAATGCATAGAAAGCAAGAAGAAAAGAGAGGAAGGAAAACAATTCATTTTGACAAGAAATTTGAAAGAAGTTTAAGGATTGACTTTTATAGGAAATGGGTGCATTTAGAAAAAAATTAGAGGAAATTTAAAAGCGAGCTTTGATCATATAGAGAGTAAAAGCCAGTAAAAATTCTCTTTTTCTAAAGGAATTGTTATAGAAAGAAAAATAATTACTTTCTTAACCCTGAACTATAAAACTAAGCCTTATACATTATAAATAAAACCTTATAAATCAGTCAGGAATGCTAGAGAACTAAGAAAAACATACAGGTAAAACAAAAATATATATTGTAAAGGAGCTGATGTTACTCCTGAGAGAGAGAAAAAAAAAATCCTTCCAAATAGCAGCAATATTTTCCAACTATAAAATTTGAAAATATGTTTTATAACTTACAGAAGAAGGAGGAAAGTGATTCAATATTATTCAAAACAGTCAGGTAAATGTTAGCCCTTTCAATAGCATCTTTGGAGAAAAAGTATTCTCAAACATCATAAAATTTGCAGAACATGGTCCATTGCTCTGAACTTTATTCCCATCTAAAATATTAGCATAGCTAAAGGGAAAGGGAATTACTTTTTAAAAGAGTGAAATAGAGTACAGGGAAGCAATTGGCTTCCAAAATTTAAGAAACTGTCAGCAAAGTAAAGATACTTATCCGCAATTATATGCTCATATTCAATAATTTGATATTGCTTTAAAATTTGAATTCTGGAAAGAATTATCACTCATGTCTTCCATTTAATTGCCAAACACTTATTGAATATTTCTTATGTACAAACCAATGTGCTAAGTAGACACTGATTTATATGTTGGCAAGACTCCCTGGAAATCGAATATTGGACCCCACCATCATTTTTTTTTTTTTTTCATCTGGGACAGCAGCCAGTATTGTCACTAACTGACTGAGCTGTCAGGATAGTGTAGCAAGGTGATACTTTAAGAAGCCTTCATTGAAGGAGTTTAATATTGTTCCCAAGTACTGAGGCTTAGATTGTTTAGACTCTTCTCAGAGATCCTCATATAGAACCTGTGTTGTCAGGGGTGGGGATGGCTGATATTGATTCTGATCCTGCCTTAGTACAGACACCAACATGACAGAACCTTTGATACAGGTGTGGTTCCCAAAGGACTCTGGCCAAAAGGGATCTCTGGTTGTCATTATAGAGTGGTGGATATAAATGGGATGCCTATGTCATACCTAATGCTGCTTCCATAAGACTCATACAGAGTCTTCATGGACCGCATCGTGAACTGCGTCAGTGAAGCAGTTATGCTTGACCCATGCTGATGTTCTCCTGGAACCTTTAGAATCCAGGCAAATTCCACTATAGCGAAGGTGGCCTGAAGTGCCTGGATTTAGACAGATAGTTATTTTGAGATCGATCATAGTTGAGCTCAACACAAATGCTGCATAATATTGCACTTGTCTAACTTTCCAGATGTAAAAAAAAAAAAAAAAAAGCAACACTCTACTTTCTGTAACAACAGTGGTGTTAATGGTTGTAAAATTTATAAAAAGTACTGTAGTATAATGCAGAAAGTACTTAACTTAGAGTCAGTTTACAAGTTGTAGTTACTGTATCTTCGTTATGGCTGAAACAAACAAACCTTCAGCTTTAATATTTTCTTCTATAAAAAAGGGATAGTATGCATTCTTATCAAATTATAGGATTGAAAGTCTCAGTTGAAATGTCTCAAAGTATCTATCACTTGATTATTTGTTGTGAAATTTTCTAAAAATTAAAATAAACAATTGTGATTTCTCTCAAATACTGGGAGAAAAGTATCTCATTCCTGAAACAAACGAAAAAACTGCCTTTAGATTAGAAAGAGGAACAATTTACCCCCAAAGGTTATATTGGGTACTTGTTTCTTTGACTCTTCAACCAACACCACATTTTCTTTATTATTGTCAATTGATATGTTTCTCACATTTATAACATATGTTGTCCAAAGAATTGGATCTTCTTTTAAAAGTATTTTTATTTATTATCTTTGGCATTTATATCTAATATTTACTTGTCCACTATTACCTAAAAACTAATTTTAGTTTCCCAGTTATGCAATGTGTTTTCAGAATTTAAGAAAATAATTGTTTTGCACCCATTTTCAATTCATACAATAGGTGGGAAGGAAATGATCACCCCTATTCTGATCTCTGCAAAGTTTTTCGAGATTCTTTTAAACTGTTTCTTCATAGTTTTGAATGGTTTGGCATTATCAAAATGTATTTCTCATATCCATTTATGTCAATAACTTAGGGTTCTCCTTATTAAAGTTGAAATATCTGACATTGTGAATGTTATTGTAAAAATTGGGTAAAAGTATCAACAAATGCTAAAACGTCTTGAAAATAATGCAGAAAGGAAATGTTGAAAGGTAGTCCAGAAAAAGCAAGGATAGAACTGAACAAATTAATTGATGAAGGTTAGTGTAAAAGATATAATTTTAAAATTATGTGTATGCTTAGGAATATCTCAACAAGTGGGAAGACTATTTTGATGCTACATATTTTTTTAATAATTGGATGCATTTACATTCAGCTCTGCACTTGAATGAAATGAGAAGCTCTATGATTTTGCGGCATCTAAAGTTCACAGAGCACTCAAAAGTACATAAATAGAAACAATAAGTTTTGTTCTACAAAAGTGTTTATAGAAGAAAGGTACTCTGAAGGAGGTGAAAAGCCAGTACATGGGAAAACATTTTCACTGAAATATTTCTACATTTTAATACACACGACAAAAAAAATAGAATTGAAAACAGTTTCTATCTAGCAGAATTTGCCCCTGCAGAGAAAATAGTTTCTTAATTAAAAACATGATCTATGAAGACGAGTCAATTGAAAGTATCAACAATTTCAAAGTTTTTAACCACAAATTGCTTCTTGGAAGAAAACTGATGACAACGGTGTGAAAAAAATTGTTCTCATATCCTGAGGAGAGAGGCTCTCCTGAGTAAACACTTGACATATGGCAAGTATTTGAAGTTGCCACGTCTGGTTACTCCTCTGTTCTTCTGTACCTTCTGTTAAACAGAAGTGGTTGCATTTCTCCCAAAAAGCTGAGTCCTACTTTGTCCCCAGGAGCAGAGATCTCTTAGCCATTTAAGGATTATTCCCATTTCTAGTCTATCAAGCAGAGTCAGTGAAGTTTACAGTCCTCAAGTAATCACTCCTGCAGAAGCCACTTCACAGTTTCTCCCCCTATCCCACAACTGTGAGGCTTGCTAGCACCAGGGGGCAACTTAAAGGCAGGGGGTTCCACACATTAGATGGAGTCTACAGAGAAGGGCCCTTTTCCACCATACTTCACATTTCCACATTTTTGATAGAACATAAGCTACAATTTGTACTATGTTGTTTCCCCTTTTTAAAAATCTAATTCTAGAAGTCAAAGAATGTTCTTTTTTTGGTTGACATTTGTCCTGTGATTTTTGAATCTCTTATTAAATTTTCTGTTAACAAAACATAGTTTTGTGCTGATATTTTCCTAAGAATGATTCTGCAACAAAGGCAAAAGCCTTCATCTACAAAGATTTCATTCTTCCTCCTTACGGTTCCACCAACTTTTACCTGGAGAACAAAAAGGGAATAAAGTGAGAAAAGGAAAAAAAAAAGATGGGGGGGAGGGCGGAAAAGGGGACTTGATTGCCCTTGATTGACAAAAGATGTGTTTCTACATGGGTTGCAGCTCACTCTGAGCATTTTCTGACTTATAGGCAGATAAAAGATAGTATGAGGACTCCTCAGGAAACATCGAGGTGAAAGTGGTCTGAGAGGCTGATTTATTTTGGGTGACTTGTTTAAAGCTCTATGCATTCATTGAAGGCAGTTGTTATAAAAGAAATGATTGTTGGAAGTCTGGCCTATCATTCCCAGCTCTCAGACCATCCTTGCCTCCAAATCTCTCAGAGGAATATACGTACACATCTTCTCAGGCTTCAGAACCCCATGCTGTAACAAATGTTCCACCGTGTTATTAAATACAGCTTGTTTTCTTCTGTTGTTAGTTTGGCCTTTACCTTACCTGTAACCATTTAATTTTATTCCTTTCATTACATCAACTTAGTCTTTTTACAGAGATGAACTTATGCTATATATATGTATGAGTGTATGTGTTTAACATTTTATTTTATAATTTGCATTTGCAAAAGAATATATATGTATACTTCAAACTTTTAGAGAATGTCTTAACTATAAGTGGAGGTATTATAAATGCTATTTGTAGAAAGGGGATGGGGGTGGAAGTAAAGTTCCACAAAGCATAGGGAATTCTCTCTTTGGAACAAACAGAATTGGAAAGAGGTTTTTAGAAAGGAAGAGATGGAAAGAAGAAAATGTATCGAAGCCCAAATAAGATGCTTGATTATGGCATTTGACCATAGGTTTGGATAGTGGAATAGTAATAGGAGATTGTGATTCTCCTCAGAAAGGAAGATGGGCTGGGAGTGGGGACATCTGTAGGCATCAGAATAATGTCAACAGGAGCGTAAGATGGAGAATTGAGAGGGCTATATAATGGAATATCTATGTCTAGATAAAGTTGGCTTTAACTGGGTATTCAGATCACTAATGTGGGTATATCACAATAAAAAATGAATTAAAACATTAATAAGCTAATTTCTAAAGCAATGTAATATCTTTGCTCTAATCTAGTTATAATGGAGCATCACTGTCATTAGAAACTTGTTTACACCATAAAAGAGAGTAAAACAATGGGTCAAAACCAGATAAGAAGAGAATTAACAGGAAGATACAGATGGTTCAATGACCCAGACAATTAGTTAAGAAATAAGACATGGAGTAACAACAAGTGACACTAGGACAGTCTCCTACCATGACAGTCCACCTGGGGCAGGGGACACAGGAGGGGATGCGTGTAAAATCTGAAGGTAGTGTGCTGGCCCTGTAGCAATCCATCCACCCACTGCATAGGCACAAATATGACCGCCTCATGAACTGAGTCAGTGAGGCAGTTATGCTCGACCCATGCTGGTGTTCTCCTTGAACCTTTAGCTTCCAGGCAAATTCCACTATAGTGAAGGTAGACTGAAGGGCCTGGATTTAGACAGATAGTATTATAAGGTCTATCATAGTTGAGCTCAACACAAACCTTGCATAACATTGTACTTTAACTTTGTGGGTGTTAAAAAAAAATAACATCAAAAACTAAACAACACTCTACTTTTTGTATCAACAGTGGTGTTAATGTTTATAAATTTATTAAAAAGTAGTGTGGTATAATGCAGAAAGTACTTGGAGTCAGTTTACCTACGTTCAAGTTGTATGACTGAAACAAACAAACCCTCAGCTTTAATATTTTTCTCTATAAAAAAGGGATAGCATGCATTCTTATCAAATTATACAATTGAAAGTCTCAGTTGAAATGTTGCAAAGTATCTATTGTTAGATTATTTGTTGTGAAAATTTCTAAAAATTAAAATAAACAATCGTGATTTCTCTCAAATATCGTGAGAAAAATATCTCATTTCTGAAACAAACAAAAAACCTGCCTTTAGATTAGAAAGAGGAACTATTTCCCCCGAAAGAGGAATGATTTTCCCCAAAGGATATATTGGGTACTTGTTTCTTTGACTCTTCAACCAACACATTTTCTTTATTATTATTTTTATCAATTGCAATGTTCCTCAAATTTATAACATATATTGTCCAAAGAATTGGACCTTCTTTTAAAAGTATTTTTATTACCTTTGACACTTATATCTCATATTTACTTGTCCACTATTACCTAGAATTTTGATTTTAGTTTCCCAGTATATGCAATGTGTTTCACAATTTAAGAATCAGAAAGTATAGCATGACTTTTTCCTTTTTTTTCTTTTCCTGGTAGCTTTGCTTGTGAGGAGATCACCCTGGATTTTTCCAGTTTGGGCCATAAATCCAATAACAAGTGTTTGTATAAGATTAGACAGGGAAATTTTGACACAGAAAGAAGGTGGAGGCAATATGGTCTTGGGGGCAGAGATCTGAATCATGCAGCCTCAAGTCAAAGAATATCAACAGCTTCCAGAAGCTGGAAGAGAAACAAATGAGCATAAACCTAGAGACTTAAAACAACACTGTTATCTACCATTACTGTAGTCGAAAGTCTGACTTGGGTCTTGCTGGGCTAAAATCAATGTGTAGGTAGGGCTGCTTTCCTTTTGGGAAGCTCTGGAGGAAAATCCATTTCCTTGCCTTTTCCAGCTTCTAGGCTGCTCTTTTCCAGGCTGCTCACGCTGTTTGCTTCAGGGCTCCCTTCCTTAGTCTTCGAAGCCATCAATGGCAGGTTGAGTTCTCTCATTGCATCACGCTGACCTCCTCTCCTACCTCTCTCTTCTACTTTTAGTGATCCTTCTGATTGTATTGGGCACACACAGATGATCCAGCATAGTCTCCTTATTTTAAGGTCAACTGACTAGCAACTTTAATTCCATGTGCAACCTTAATTCTCTTTTGCCACGTAACGTAACATATGCAAGGCATCTAGAAATAAGAACATGGGCATCTTTGACCATTTTTCTTTGTGGTTAAACATTCCAAAATTTCTCCAAATTAAAGTTCTGAGTCACTTAAGTGTGTATGAACATTTTTTTCAGGAAGTCTATCCTACTCCTTAGTTTTGAAAGCATTATTTTTGTGTACTATTTTTATATATTATTTTTATGTCTTTGGTACTCTTCACTCCCGCATATATCATACCGTATGTAAGCCACTCTTGTGTACTATTTTGCTACCTGGAAAATTCCTCCTTCTAATGCTTAAACATTAAACTCTTTCAGAAAGTCATTCTAATGTGATTCCATTTGTCTATTTTCATTTCAATAACTCCAATAAATATTTTCTCTCTTCTTTATAATTTTCCATGATGCTTAGCTCTTACCTATCTATAAATGCAGATATATTAAATATTCCTGACATCTGAGTTCGGGTATACCTATTTCTATTCACCATGGCTTATCTATAAATTATTAAGCTTCTTTAGGAAATGAGCAATTTTAAATTGTTACTCCATAACAGTGTATGACTTATACTCCCTACTTGTTAGCCACCAAATGCAGGGGTATGGTTGACACTGAAAGAGGTTATGCTTTAAGAATGTAGTAAGGCCTTTGGTGGAATAAAGAGTTCCAGTAAGAAACAAACGAAATAGTCCCTGGACAGGAACATGTAAAAAATGGTGCCTGTATACTAAAAAGGATCTTCACATGTACTGATTGGATAGTAAGTAAATATTTACCTCTTCTCTACCCATTATTTACAATTTTATCAATAACTTACTATACTTCACATTTGTTTATAATACATTTTATTTCTTTATTTTTTTGTCTCTCTTTTTTTTTTTTTTTTTTTTGGTAATACATTTTTAACCAAATTGCTTATACAGATAGATATGCCAGAAAAAATATACATAGGTATGACCCTGACTAATTAGGTCAGTGTCCCCTTTCTTATATTAAACCTGCAATAATATTTGATATACATGAAGTCTTCATTTTACTTTACTCATACAGCTTTTGCTGAGTATAAGGATTTTAAGAAACTGTTCATTTCTGGGTTTTTTTGTTTTTGTATTTTTTTGAGGGCAGTGTCACTGGCCCTCGTATGTGGGGCCCAAACCGGGGCTGCTGGCTTCCCAAGCCAGCGCTTAACCACCGAGCCACTCTGCCGACCCTCATTTCTGTTTAAGTTCCCATCTTAAATACATTGGGGCAGCTAAGAGATGCTATTGGGGACAGCAATTTATCTATCTTCTTTCATGCTAGACAGCCACTATGTCTTCCTGACCCACTAACAATATATGAGATCTGCCCCCTCCCCATATATCATATGTATGTGTCCATAGTCATAGTGAAAATACACATATCAGCTGGGTTGCTGTGGCGCAAAGGAGAGGGAGTAACTTTCATCCCCCCAGCTAGATCAGCCTAATACAGAATTAAAGAGCTGACTAGACACTATGACCAAATGAGATCATCTAAAAGTTCCCCTTACCTCAAAATCCCACTGTTTTGTTTCAAATGTTATCTGTGTCTCTTCTGGGTGGTTAATTTAAGACTCATATTTCATAATAATATCTTGTATGGGTATATTCATTAAGGAAATGCTCACTAGCTGCTGTATCAGATAAACTCCAAAATATTAGTGGCTTAACACAATAAATGTTTGTTTTTCACCCGTATAAGTGCCCCTGATATGTTATTGGCTGGTAGTTCCCTATCATCCAGTAGGACCCAAGCTAGCAGATGTGCTGCTTCCTATAACATGGCTTCTAAGGTCATCTTTGGTGGTAACTTCCAGACTGCAAATGGAGGAGGGAAAGGAGATAGAGACAGAGATTTCTGTGGACCAGGCCTGTGCATGGTATATATCATTTCTTCCCAAATTCCTTTAGTAAAAATTGGTTGCATGACCGATTTTGCGACTGCAATACCTTTTGCAACTGCATTCCACGAGGAAGGCAAGTAAGTAGTCTTGATAAATGCTATTTTTCTCTGCCACAGTGAGAAAGGTAAGAGAAATCTGATCTGACATACCCAGTTCAGTTCTAAATAATTTATCATATATTGTATATGTTAACAGAGGTAAGGTTTGCAGGAAACTAGGTCTGAAGATACAAGTTTTGCAGGAGATTGGGGAAGGGGTATGCTACCAAGAAAATCTCTTTCTCCATCCTTCTCTGACACATCTAACGGTGGATAACATAGAAGTAGTGAACAGCTGAGACAAGGAAAAGGATGGCAAAATGGAAAAAGAAGAATGGGAATGGGCATTGGAAGTTTTCCTGAACACTTTGTTCCTACTCTGTTATGTGCTCTCCCTTCTATAGAGAAGGTGTAAGGCATCTGAAATGGCTGGGAAAGTCATATGACAAAAATCAGCATTTCCTTAAATTAATAAAAAGAATCAGGTTAAGACTCCCCACTGCTAAGAGATACCATGAGCACTTAGAATGAGCCAGACACTATGCTAAGTGTTTTGCTTGCATTAGTATTCCTAATTTTCACAACAACTGTGTGAGTTGGTTCTATTAGGTCACTTTTATAAAAATGATAATTGAAATTCAGAATTTAAGTTATAATACCTCACAGCAGGAAGTAAGATTAAGTGGTTGTATGTCTAAGTCATGTTCATTTTACTACAAAGCCTTGTATTTCTTATTCTGGTAATATTGGAAAGGTTGGAGCTATCATACTTCAAATCACCCATAATATGGATATACACCTCATATGGAAAAGAAGAGAATGCCTTTTATCGTAAGCAAAACCTTTATGTTAAGAAGGAAACTTCAAAATGTTCATAGGTTGTGTTCAGTAAGAATCATGTTACAATAGTTTATTTCACTTTCTAAGGAAATTTCTAAGGAAATAGAAGGATTTGAGTACAATAATCCAAAACAAGAAGTTTTAGAAAAATCCAGAAGATATATGGAAACATCTTCTTCATATAACAAAGAAAAACTTCATGTATACTATAGGGGTTTAGAACAAGCCACCCTAATATGTACCTCAGTGATATGCAGATTATTTTGAGTTAAAGCAACCAAGACCCTGAGGGCTCAAGAGAAACTTCTGCCCCCCCCCCTCCTTAATTATCTAGAAGAATTTAAATTAGAAGCCTGGCCCATGATAAGAGTTATCACCAGAAATGACTTCTTATCTATTTGGCAGGGCAAACTAATAATCACTGAACATGAGCTGTCCCTGTAATTACCTTCTCAAGTTCCAAGGTGCCTCACCTCATCTCTAACTCAGAATGTCTCATAAACCTCAATTTCCCTTTCTGTCTCTGAACCTCTCATGTATGTGGGGTTCCCATACATATGCATGTAATTAAATTTGGTTATTTTCTCTTGCTAATCTGTCTCATGTCTATTTGATTATTAGACCATCCGAAAGAACCTTGAGGGTAAGGGAAAGTTTGTTCCTCCCCCATAATACTTAAATTTTACCAAGATAAATTTATTGCTCTGAAATAAATAATTTTTATCGATTTTTACATATATATTCTTAAACTGCAATATTAAGTGGTGAAATGTATATTAGATTTGGAAGGATGATTTCCTTGAATGATTATCTTGACTCTGTTTTACTGAAACTTTGATTACCAAGAAGTCTTGATAGAAATTGGTATACAGTTTCATATGAACTACATTTGAAAAAATTAATTCTTATTAATGTATTCATCCATGCCTACTCCCCAGAGCAGATTTCAGAATACTTAATTTAATTTTTTAAATTACTGTTTTTGATAATATAACATTTCTTGTTTCTTTAATAAAAAGAATGGTGGTATAACTATAAAGTGTTTTTCAACAGTTTATTGAAAAGACAAAATTCTGAAAGTAGCAAAATATACCACCCCAAAATATGTCATTTGGCGTAAGGATTGTTTTAAATTGAAGACAATTCAGAAGAAGCAGACAGAAAAATCTGCCCCACCAGTGTTTTCTTAAAAGCATGACAAAAATTGGTGAAGCTTTTTACTCCACTATCTACCAGGAAGGACAGAAGTTAATGACCAGAGACAACTCTAGGTCCTTCTTAGCCAAGAAGCAGCACCAGAGGAATCCACATAACCAACTTGACGAACTAGCCCTTTCCACAATTTGGCAAGGTGAGAAACTCATTGTTCTTTTCCTTTGTCTTGTAACTTCTCTACAAATGTATTATTCATTTGTTAAGGTGCTAAGTCAGTTGTCAGTTTCTAACCATCCCTTTGAGTTACTCATCACTGGATATTTCTATGTTTATGTACAGTGCACACATTAATAAACTTCTGGGTCTTTGTTTTTCTTTTTAATCTGTTTTTTTTTTTTTCTCTAATTTGCAGGGTATCAGCCAATGAACCTATCATAATTACAGAAAAAAGTTTTTCCTCCTCTTGAATTCAAAGACATAAAATCCAGGACCAGGGTTTCTGAACAATATTCATTTTGGGGAGAACTAGCATGTTAATGGACTTCATTATCAGAAACGCATCAAACAGAGTGCGACTAGATAATTTAGAGAATGTTGTGAGTAAAGCAATTAGTCAAAATATAAAATCTCAGAGAAATGAAACCTCATTCAGTTTGTTACTTCTCTAAAAGATGTAGAAGGTAGGAAAGCCAGAAAACTATGATAGGAAAATTGAAAATGAAATTAAGAGTGTGAGACAGAAGAACATAAATGTTTAACTCAGATTGAAAAGCCAGTGGAAAGATCTCAGAACTAGGATACCAGATAAAATACAGAATGCTCAGTTAAATTTGAAGTTTACATAAACCACAAATTATTATTTTAATGTAACTATGTCCTAAATATTGCATGGAACAAACTTGTACTAAAAGAAATTTTTTTGTTGTTTACTTGAAATTCAAATTTAACTGGTCATCTGTATCATTATTTGTTAAATCTGGCAACCCTATTAAGAGCAGATCAATGACTATATCTTATTATTAATATTGAATTCTTACTTCCCACCTTTATTTTAGTATGATGCTCTGGTTTGACCTTCATTTGTGATAATTTATTTCTGACTTCATTTAGTATACAGAATTTTCTGGATGTTGTTGCCACAGGATTAACATTTTTGTAAGCATTTAGTTAAATACTTGAGCTTGGCTGTTTCAAGAAGAGATCAGGTAGTTTTACAATGTGTTATGCACAGATAATGAGTTTTTAATTGTGAGTGTATTTATTGAAGGCAAAGGAAGTATTAAATGTGTTCTCATGGATCAGTAATTGCAAATTGAGGAAGGCTTTCCCTAATCCTCATTTCTCATACCATTTTCTTTCTCTTGTTTTTCTCTTGTCTCATTCTGATTCCTGGATCCTTCCCTCTCTAGTTCTTCTTTTCCCTCTTGTCCCTCAAGTTGAGCCAACAATTGGGAATTCTGAGGTAAATTTCCTCCACTGTACCCACCCTGTTGACCTTTTCTGGCTGTTTCTTGTTTATGTAAAGTGACCTCTGGTCAATGCAATTAAGGTCTCTAAAAATGCAAAATGAGAGACTACAAATTCTTGCTGTGGTGTTGCTGGTTCTCAATAGAGGAACTGATTACAATGTCTGTTGGTTCAAAGTGTGACAGGAGAATGCACAGAGAAAAGCGTCCATGATAATCCTTTTCATGGTAGGTTGCTTTTGAATGGTACCCAGGCCTTCTTACAACAGAGTTCTGTTGGAGTAAACACACCCTTCACAAACGTTGTCTATCTTTCCTGTCTCCACTTGCACAATTTCCAATCTACTCTCAACCTGCATTCCTACCACTCCACTCTTCTGCCACCAAAAAAAAGAATTTGAGGAGGTCCCAAAATCCAAAGGGCACTTTTTACTTTTCATTTTGAACACTATGCAGCACTTGATATTATCATTCTCTTTTTCTGAAAACAATCACCTTCAAATTCTGGAGCCCTATAATACTTTTTCCTTTAAAATTATGAAATAATTATATTTGCAAAAAGGTTTAAATAATAATGTGATGAACACCCTTGAGGCCACCACTTATCCTGAGATTTGAAACATGACAAATACAGTTCAGATTTTTTATACATTTCCTGATGGCAATCTTACCTCTCTCACTCCCTATTCCCCCATCTTTAGTTTGGTGTATATTATCTATCTTTATTTTCTCAACTTTGATTACATATGTATCTTTAAATAACTTATACCATTGATTTGCATTTATTTAAATGTTATATAAATGGAGGTAAACTGTATTTCTCTATAGCAGCTTTTGTTTTATTATAACTGGTTTAAGTCAATATTATGTGTAAATTATTTATATTGGTATGTATAGCGACAGATCATTCCTTTTTCTAGTATATTCACTGTTTAAATTATACTTTAATTAACTTCACAAAAGACTACCTGAATAACTTCCTAGTCAAGTAAAGTTTACTAACTTACTGCAGTAAAGGAGAAGGTAACACTGACATGGTTTTTAAAGTGTTTCAGAAGGTAGAAACAAGGAAGGATACTTAGGGAGTGTTAGGAACTGGGCTGGGTGAATTTAGTGTGGGCCTTACGAGACAGGAAACAGTTTGGGATTGGACAAGGCATATGGCATTATATCTTTGGAGTAAGGATTTTGAAGAAAATCTTGGTGAGTCCGATAGTGTTGAAAAGGTAGGATAATTATTAATTGTTAAAGCAGACTATCTTAGATGGTTTACCGGCTTATTTCCAGGGTCAGGTATTTCTTGCAGCAAACTTATTTTTCTTGTTCTCAATACTGTTTAACATAGGGCTATTATTAACATAGCTCAATTTGTTTTAACTCTGGTGTAGGAAAGTACTATTTAGCACAGCATAATAAAATTGTGTTCAAATTCTCATCACAACTTGTAAAAATCCTCTGTTGATTGTTTCCAGTGCTACTATGGACAATGCTGACATAGCATTTTTTAAAGATTAAAACCTAAAACTGTAATAGATAGTTAAGAGGAATATATATATATATTTAAATTTACTAGACAAGGAAAATTTGCTCTACAAAGAGATCGTTATAACTTACATTCCCACTGGACCCTTACAAGAATCCTCTTTTCTCCACACTCTTGCCACTACTTGCAACTGTTAGACTTTTAAAATTTTCCCAAAAATTAAACGATATCTTATTATGGTTTAGTTTGTTTTTCTTAGTCACTTCTTGTTTGCTGTCAGTTGCTGTCATATCTTTTGTCCATTTTTCTATTGAGTTTTTGTTTTTTAATTTATTGATTTTAGATGTTCTATCATTTTATGGAAATCAATTAGTTTCTGGTTATATGATTATATAACAATTATTTTGCTTGTCTTTTGTTTCTGTTTTATATATTTAGATGCCTAGAAAGAGTTTTTTTAATATAGCAAAATGCATTCATCTTTTCATTATAGTCTATATTTTTTATTCCTTCAAGAAATATTTCTCTACAAGGAAGTTATAAAGATATCCTCCTGTGTTATTTTTCTCTTAGCTTTACAGGTCAGCTTTAAACATTTCAATCCTGAATTGATGAGGAATTGATTTCATTTTTTAACATATATGGATGATGAGTTTTCTCAGTATAATAGAGAATACCTTTTCCAACTTTCTATCATATATCACACTTTAATATGTGCATTAGACTACTCCAGGCTCTATCCCATTGTTCATGCAATTTCCTACCTAATCATGGAGAAGAGCAGCAGAAAGAGTGACTATGATAACCATACCAAGTTCGATTGCCTGTGGATATAGGGAAATTCACTGGCCATCTTCCATCATCCTCCATTGCTAAGATTTAGGTTGGAGGGATAAGGAATGAAAAGTAGCAGGATTCCTGACCTGCCTGCAGAAAGAGACTAAGGAACAAGTTGAGTAGAATCACAGAGCAGCTGAGCTCAAGGACGACACATTAATCTGGTCTGTAAACCTGGAATTGAAAAAACTAGAGTTCAAGTACCACTCTCTCAACTTCTCAGTGTATCAGCCCCCGTTTGGATGTTATTAGAGTGAGACAGATCCTATGGATTACATCTTTGAGATCTGGGAGGTGGCACTTCAGCAATACCTAGCTACCTAGACAAGAAACCACTGCAGGGTAACACAGTCTGGAAGACTCCTCTAACAATTGATCCCTAATTAATGAAGGGCTTGGCAAAGAAAATAGTGGATGAGTTTGTTCATAAATATGTGAAGGAAGTCAAGAATGAGTAATCAGCTCTTGCTGACAAAACAGCCTTTAGTTTAAGCACCAGTCTAACCTTGAGGCAAGATGTTCCAGAACAACTTCCAGGCAGAATAGTGAAAAAATCTCTTAGAGCTCAGCTGCTGCATCTGTTAGGTTAACTTGGGACACTGTGGCAGCTCCAACTTCTTGGCTCCTGTACGATTCTGTGCTTTCAGCACTCCTTACTGCAGAGCTCAGCAGCTCGTCATGTCCCAAGGTGAATGCTAGGACCCCAGATTCCTAACCCAACTCAGGTGATTTAGCTCATCCCACTTGGATTCTGCCCCAACTTGCAAGGCCCTTAGGTAGCCCAGAGTCATCTGTTTTAGACCACTATTAGTGCCAGTTTGAGTTTCAATTGGCCCTCTCCTCTTGCTAGTCCTCTCCCTGCTTCCCCTTTAATCCAGAATCCTCACTTCTATTGTTTATGAGCAAATATACTGATCACCGGTCTGCTCTTCCAAGGACTGAATCAGGCTATGGTGCACAACATTTAGTGAGGCTGCCAACAAGGTAGGAGATGGACAGTGGTTTTTTATGATAATTATTACATTCATATGAGAAATAAGAGCAGAGAGTCTTAGGGAGGCTGCATAATTTGCCTAAGTTTATAACTAGTAAACTCTTCAAATGTAGAGTCAGGATTTGAACCCAGGTTTCCTGGACCTCAGAGGCTGTGTCCCTTCCATTGTGCCTTTTCACCTGCCATGATGTACACTTAAATCCCCCATTTCTGTCTTCAGTCTGCAGATCGGGTCATCTTATGGCATGATTTCAGAGATCTCAGGGTAAAATGTTAACAAGTTTTGACAAATCTCTCTCAGCCAGGCCCAGTCTATGCCCCATCCTGCCCTGGCCACAGGTGGGGTGGTGTCTGACCCCTTCCCTTCTCACTCTGCCTTATTAATACATCCTTGAGTATTACAAATGCTGGGAAATCAATAGTTTTCTCTGTTTTATAACATTTATTTTTATTTCTACTTCCTTATATTTCCAGTCTACAAAAGTTACCACTTCTGAGATGCACTGTTATTTGAGAGAATCCTCGGCAGTGGAAATAAAGTTTTATAACAAAGTTATCATATTTTCTGTCTACTGTTTAAGTTGTAAATTGTTTTTCATTAGCTTTAATTTATAGAATGTGCCTTGAAAAGTCAGAAAATGTTCAGAGAGCCCAGTTGATATGCCCTGACACCGACATTCAGGGAAGGTTATGCCTACTCAGCTAAGCAGATGCTTAAGCTATTTAAAGGCTTGTTTTAAAGTTCAAATATAAAATTATTACTGCACAGAGACATGAACACAGTGCTTAGATAAAGGGTATGATAGGGAAGCAATGAGTGATACTTTATATGGACAAATACCTTTTTATGGTCTATTAACAATTCTGTGCCTGTACTAGTAGTTAGTCACATTATTTTCCAAATGGAGCATTGTTCAAAAGTACTGGGCTGTAATATTATGGATTACATTTCCAGTAGAATAAAGTGATAAAGGAGTTGAACTATTAATACTTGTGAATGATCGCTGGAGAGATACTATAGAATCAATCAATGAGTTTGGTGTCTACAAAAACAGGAAGTGGGACAGGAGAGCTTCTCGTCTTCTGATTGCTGACTAGGGCTCATGAAGAGGAGTGATTGGGTTTCATTGGGTCTAAATAATAAGTCACAAAAACAGAAATCAGGGTGGAGGGCGTGTCATTTTCATGGTCTCTCTTGATGAGAGAGATACACTGGCGTTTATTGGACGAGAGGGCCCAGTTGGACCAAAAGACAGAGGGTGTGGACTTGGACTAAATGGGACCATGAGACCCCAGCAAGCTGGGCAGGGTCCCAGGAAGCCCTCCAAGTAGGCAGGGAAGCCATACAATAATCATCATGGAGACAAACATCCAGTAATTTGGCCAGGGTATGCAGTAGCAGTAATAAGAAAGCAGCTTTTTGAGGCACAAGGCTACATAGCAGTCTCAGGAAGCAGGACAGGTACCAGGATTACAGCTTACTCATGATATGAGATCACACCTGGTTGTGGGGGATGGGGTTTCTCACATGTGGTCAGTCTTATTTCAAGAAGTGGCCAGACTGAGTCATTAAATAACAGAGCCTATTTATTTGCTACAGCCTTCTGCAGATGATGAATAATAAACTCGGCACATCTATATCCATGGTGATTCTCCTGTCTGCCTTTTATGTAACAGTCATATCTTATTCTCTGTTGTTTTCCCCACAGTACCGAGATATATGCTGCCTATTTTGAGTTCTTAGTCAATGTATGGTGATGTTCTCCTTTCAAAACTAACCGGTAAGATGGAGGAGAAGATTGTTTTAGCTGCTCATAACAGAGCCTCTTAGAGAGAATGATAATTGTATTAGGCAAATGTCTGTTCGTGGATTTAGAGGAGGAAAGTGAGTCTCCTTAGTCATGGACACAATGGGGAAAAAAAAAAAAGATCTGTGATGCTTAGGCAATGACGAGGCACTGGGTGCTAAGTTAGAGCCTGGTAGGATAAAAAAGGGGTTGAGGACAGAGGTAGGGAGCTGAGACGTAAAGGGGAAGAAGTAAGGTCACCTAGTGAGACCTTTTCAGCGGTGAGGGACGTGAACCACAGGGCACAATATTTTGTCCTGAGTTGTTCATGTTGTTCATTGGGCATCTTATCTGATTTTCTCAATCATCAGGCTTTGTGTTTGTGATATTTGGGGCATAATGGAATTTGAGTGGCATCCATAATGAGGCAATGCAGGAAAAGAAACATACTTTTTGGAACACCAGAATGATTCCTACATTTAACTAACTCGGAAGAAGCAGGAATGGAAATCCTCAGGTTGACCAGGTAAAGCGTCAGCTCTGATTGTTCCCTTTATTGGAGTTCCTGGGGAGACCTAGGTCTCCCTCTGCTGGTAGGGAGAGAGAAATACATCCCTCGAATACAGATTGAAAGGATTTGTTAATTTTACAAGACTTCCTTTGCATTCCAGACCATAAGAACGAAAAGAAAGGATCTACACAGCTTATCTTACAACTTAGTCATTCAGTATGGATCTGGCATATGTGTGTGAGTGTGTGTGTGTGTGTACACACTCTTCTGATTACTACATAAACACATTTATAATCCTTCAAAATGATGAATTCCTTAAATTAGCACTCTATTGTGTACATTCATGTTCTAAACAGTTTTTAAGACTCTAGGGATGGGGAGCTAGAATTTCCATACCCAAGAATTAAAGTGGATATATAGAACTCTGCCCACTGTCCTTGTTACTAAAGTTTATATTGTAATAAAGCCCCAGCCCCAGTATCACCTTTCAATGTTGAGAAAACCTTTCCAAATGACTTCTTATATAACTCCAACTTTTAAGATTGCGCTCACATTATTGTATTGATTTTAACAACAAGCCTGTAGGTACTTTTATTATGCCTGTATACAAATATGAGATAACAGATGCTCATGGATTGATGTTTACGGAGTTTAAACTCATATGTGTTGGAGCCAGCACCAAACTCACATCTGACCACGGGACCTCAGATCAGGAATTACTGGAAAGTGAGGGAGGTGTCCAACCACCATGGTCTGGGCCCAAATGCTTTCCCTAAAATTTTCCACATAACACTGTGCCTCTTATACGGCTAGATGCACCTTGCTGATGCCTTTTAAGAAAAATATGGAAATTAAAGCAGAGTCTCTATTCCTAACGATGCTGGCACCTGGCAATGTCATAACATGAATTATACAATAAAGCGAGGTAATTATGCCAAAATGATTAATCAGAACTACTAAGAAACTTATAATATTATTATCATATATTAAAAATTCATCCTAAAGACATGTATAATTCCAGGCTCAAAATTATAGCAAGCCAGGTTTGCGCCTTGAGTATAAAATAGAAACACATTTTTCTCTGCCTCTCTCTCACCTTTCTCTTCCAGATTGCAATGATAATAATGCCAATTTAAACATTATTAGATGGTGCAGCTAGCTTACACAGATTATCATATCAGAATCCAATTTTATCACAATGGTGACACTATGAAGTAAGGTGTAAATATCTTATTTTAAAGAGGAAAATGTTTAGAATAGAAAGCATCATTGCCTTGCTTAATTTCACACCACATGTTAGGGTCCGGAGGCTTCCATTCAGATTTTGTGACCTTCTCTAACTTGCTGTGAAGCACAACAGGAGTGTCCCTTTCAGCTTAAATTAAGAGCTAAACGAAATGGATGTCTGGTATTTTGCATCACCAGTTCCTCAAGGCTGCAGACAACCAGCTTTTCTTTATGTTGCCATCATCATTAGATATTATTTCCCTTTCTATGGCTTTACAGTGGCTCCCAGATGCCTCTTAAATCCAATTAAACACTCCTGAATTGGAGCAATTGGTTGGTTTGTTTTCAGCTCTTAACGTTCTACTCAGGTTCAAGTTTTATCCCTATGCGGCACTACTTATAAAATTCTCCTCTGTGCCAAACCACAGTCTTTTCCTTGAGATCATAACCACTTCTGAAGACTTTCTTCCCTTTTTCTTTCTCGTTTCCAGCTTCTCTGTAACTTTCCACAGCCTGACTGGCGTGTATGCTGTGTCAGGTGCTGGCTTATTGACTCAAAGAGCAAGGGGTTTGGATTAAGAACTTGGCTGGTGTTCGCTAGGACCAGCCAGTTTCAGTCTAACAGCTTTTTAATAAATCCCAGGCGTTTCTAGGGGAGGGGAATGTTGAAAAAACTGGAGAGAGGAGAGAGTTCATGGGAGGGGGAGAACTATTCAGAAAAGGGAGATGGAGGAGTGGGCATGTTTTTTTTACCAAGGCTTCTTGACCTGAGGTTTCTGCTGTGGCTTCATATAGGATCAATCTGTGAAAATTCCTCTTTCTTTCTGTTTCTCTGATGCCTAAAGAGCTGGCTGCCTGCACTGGACAAGCCAAGTACCCCAGGCAGCTTGGGAAATGATCCCCTCTTTGTTTATTTTTTAAATGTTTTTCAGTTTACAAGTCAATTCCTTCACCAAATTAGACTAAGATGATTCACACAGCATTTCTCTCTGCCTAAAGATCTGAATAAATTTAAGGTCCCCGATACACAATAAACTTTCTATTTTAATTTATATAGAGCACTATCGCCTTTTTAACCCTAAGGAAGCTATAATGTATGGCTGTCTCAAAGTCTCATCAAAACGAAAATGACACAGTCTAGACCACAAAAGCAACTTCAAATCAATTTAATTTCTTTACTTGTAGTAACACCATCAAATGTGTGTGTGTGTGTGTGGGGGGGTTGAGGGTGGAGGTAGGGGTGGGGGCAGGGAACTAGTAAATATTAGGGTTACTAGAAAATGAATGACTCTGTCCTGTCAGTAGTTCATGTTCACCTGTGGTCCTCACACTGACACCATGAGTTAGGTAAGTCACATATAATCATTCTTATTTTGTTTGCTAGGGTTTGAGGATTATGGGTGAAACACCTTCCCTGAAGAACATTCAGCAAGCAAGAGGCACAGCCAGGACGGAAACATGGGTCTTCCCTCGTCTGCCCAGTAGACCGACAACTTCCTCTGGCTTCTAATAAATATTAGCCTTTCCATGAAATAACGCTGCTCTCCTGTTCATGGAGAAGTCACTCGGGAAATGATAATGAATTGTTTAAGTTTTCCAACTCTACGGGAAGAGTATAATCCACAAACAAAGAACATATTTCTGCTTTATCTTAATGTGATATAACTTTTCTCAATGTTAATGATTAAAAGATAATAGCATAATTCTATTTTAAAATGGAAAACACATCAAATGGCATTCTAGCATGGGACACGTTTGCTCGGTTGTTTCTGCGTAATCATAAATCAAGTTCATAGGTGGAGATCTACCACAATTATAATTTGAGTACACAGCCACTGGTAGGAAATTTTTATATGATAAATTTGTTCTCTTAAATGTCTTGATTCCCTTTTACATGTAATATGGTATAAAACTATTTTTAAGTAGGAAGTCAAGTTTAAAATTTGAATCTTAAGATAAAAATAATTGTCTAATACTACAGTCCCCGAAGCCATTTTTTTCCCAATTAATTTGTCACCTCATTTCCTCAGCATAAGATGTTTAAAAATATCACAAACTGACTTACCTTCTAATTCAAACTTTCAACGTCTGATGAAGTGATGATTAGCAGGTTTGCTCCTCCTTGGATCGCTTCTTCTCCCATCTTGTCCTCTTTTCCTTTCTCTCCTTTTCCTTCCGTCTCTTTTTTTATTCTGAACTCTCTCAAGTTATTCCTTTTACTCCTCTAATCACTCTGGCAGCTGACTTGGATATATCACCAATTAGTTCTCTGAAAATAAGCAGGACTTGACTTCTTCCCTAATAAGCCCTTATTCAGAAAGATAGCTGTTTTCACTTTATTCTGTCATTGAACCTTCAGAAGAGGGCTATTTTATGAATTTAACAAAAGAAAATAAATGAACAATTTGTCATTAATCATATCAGTCTTTTTAGGGCAATGTTGCAGGCATGAAGCATCAAAGACTTTTTTTTCTGAAAAAAATGGTAATGTTTTACAGGTTTGATTGAACTTATTTGGCCCTAGGGAAGTTCTTAATGGGTGTTTAGCAAATGTACAGTATTTCAGTTTTGTGGGTTTTTTTTCCCCTCCCTGAACTAAAATTAGTCTAGGTGTGTAATTCTAAAGTTTTTCACTCAGGGAGCTCCAAAGAGCTTTAAGGGTCACTTTTTTCAATTCTAGAGTTATTAAAAATAATAGAGTAATTTCCTTTTATAAAAATTCTTATGTACTTGACATTTTTGTAGCAAAACAGCACAATAGTTTGATGCTTTATGTAACTCTTTTAAAACCTGGGCTCGTGTGTTTCAGTCTCAGCATAGCATTGCCTTCAGAAAACACGAAATAATTAAAAATAATTCCATTTTTTTATAAACTGGAAGAGATTCTAAATATCAAGCCCAGCACTATAATTATTAAATGCTCTGTATTCTCCTGTCCACTTTTCAGCCACTGTCTCAAAGTACAGAGCAACTCTTGTTTTGTTCCCTTCAGGATATGTGATCTTATGCAATTGTGGGTTTTGGTTGCTGATTGAGCAGTCTAAAAAAAGTCTGTTGTTTTTTCTGCCTGGTGCTGGATTGTCTGAAGTCAGCAGGGTGGCAATTTAAAAGGGAAGATGGACATAAACTGGAAGAGAGCAAGGACACAACAGAACCCAAGAAGATGAGCTAGAACCTGCATTCATTTCTCACTACTTCCAACTTGGATGGTTCAGGTGGCCTCAGGAGTAGGGGGTGAATTAATTGATCATGGAGCTAAATGTGCACCAGGCCTAGGAGTGGGAGAAACTGAAGGAGTTACAGGCACTGCAGTCCTGGAAACCCGGTCAGCCAGCAGAGCAGGGACAACCAGTGTGTACTGTATCAGTGCCCTGATGTCCCTGAAGCCACTTTCTGAGCATAAAGAGAACTATGGCTGCTACCAAACTCTGTTTCCCATTCCCATATAAAATGTCTTCTGTGGTCCCTGATAAATCAGAATAACTTAGGAAAGAGCATCCTGGGAAATGTAGTTCTAGCATAGCTATGTCGATAACATTTCTAGCACAGGGGAGGAGGCAGGGACTGACTTCAAGAAACACTCCAAAGAAGGATCATTGAAACTTCCTTCCTCACTCAAGACATTTGCATGCTGTTAATTTAAATGGAATAAGCAGATGTGTTTACATTTTTAACACAGTCTCCCAGAATTGTAGCAATCTAATTATTCAACTTGATTTAAATTCATAACACTCTGAGCTCCATGTTGAAATGACATTTTTATCTACCCATTATTTGGACATATACAGCAGTGGTGGGCCTGTCCCTTTTCTCATAAGTCCTGCTTTCAACTAAATTTATGCCTAAGTAAATTAAAAAAAAGGCCCCCCACAAAAAAACCCAAAAACAAAAACTGTCAACACATGATCATATAAAATAAGCATGTTATTATTGTTAATAGCCATGTTATTAATTGTGTTATTATTGACCATATTAATATATGGTATATGGGCATGGGAAACCTCCTGTTGAGTTTTCCATCATGGATAAAATGTATCATTAACATGTTATCTAGCAGCGAAGTTATTGCATATTCAGAGATCTTGATAGATGAACAAGATTCTTTCTTTAAAAATATATACGGATTGAAGATTTTGCAAACTTGGCTCAATGGCAATTTTCTCAACCCTCTCATTAATCAAAAAATAATTAAATTAAAATCAACTAAATAGATTACAAAGACAGAAATGACAAAAATTACACTCTTGCAGTGAAGATATAAACTGGAGACATTGATGGAATGCCTTTTCATTATTACTGACATTTGTAACTTAGACACTATAAACTTCAATATATTTAATTCAATATATAAATCACTGTATAATAAAATTCTATTTAAAAACCTAGTGTTAAAATGGTTCAAATATAGACACATACTTAGTATGAAAGTGCTCAATATGTTTATCCAGTAATTTTTAAGTATTCCTTATCTTTGGACAATATTCTTCATTCCTAAAATATTCATTAAACTGACTTTAATGGAGCAAAGTAATACAAATCATTGTGCCATTATTTACTATATGTAAATAAAAAATGATACATTATAAAGTGCAAGTGACTCCAGCATCTTCAGAATGTGAACAAGTTCTCACACCCCATTGCTTAATTTTACACTCTTCGATTGATGATTCTCTCCCAAAACAAAATACTTCATTCAGCCATATTGGACCAGTACCTGAAAAAATCAGAAATTACTGCACTAGTAAGTGTAGTTAGTGTTTATGTTTTAGTGAAACAAAGCCATGTGTTGTTCATTATCTATATACACATTCTCTGATCTCTATGAGGACTCAAAACTTAATCACCTGCCCCAGAAAACTTTATATTCTGTCCATGTGTAAAATACAAAGTATAAGAGCTGTAACAAGAGTACATTCACAGTTCTACAAAATCATAGATTAAAGAATGATTGGCTTCTTCTAAGCATTTAACAAATTGGTTTTATTTATTTTAAAATAAGGAAAGAAATAACCTTTAATAATAATGGATACATGCAATGACCTGATGACCTGATGATCTACGCATATCTTTATGAGGTGTATCTGAACATAAGATACCCTGGAGTTCTTGCTTCTAGTGTATTTCAGTTTATATGTGCCTGGTTTACCAAATATATTATCTTTTTTTTTTTTTTTTTTTTTTTTTTTTTGCTGAGCCATTCTGACATCTGTTGGCAGCTCAGTGGCAGCTCAGCTCAGGCTGGGCATCGAACTGCTGTTGTTCAGAGCTCAGCTTGCACTTTTGAGCGAGCCCTTAACCAATTGAGCCATTTGGCAGGCCTTATATTATCTATTTTTAATTAAACTAAGACTAGCAAAACCATAAAAAGGGCTTACAAACTATCCTATAAGAAGGCCATGGATTATTAATCGCAAGTACATGCAAACAACAAGAAAACAGCAGAACTAACACTTATTCTTTACTTATCCTTTGTCTGAACTCTTCCTCAGACAGGTTAAAATGAAAAACAATGGCTGTCCACCATAGGTTACCTAGCTGATATTTATCCAAATAAACAAACTTACTGCCACTTTTAAGATAATAACATTATTTTTATCAATGAAGAAGAAAAATACTGCTTTTTTGAAAGGAATTCATGGCAAGAAAAGATAATTTTCTAAATGAACGTTTGGAAATATTTTTTGGATACTCTCTAAAGATTTTCTAAGTGTATCACATATCAAAGTTATTCCTTTTACACTTAAAACACTTAGAAACAGAATCTTTGAAAACTTCTAAATGAATGATTTCATCGGGTTTTATTAAACCTATAATATTGCAAAAAACTCATCCTAATGAGTTTTCAAGAACATTTCAAGAAACTGATGATTTAGCAGCTAAATTTGAACAAATACGTTGCAAAACTGGTGGAGGGTCAGTAAACATGTTAATACTGTGAGCAGAATCAACAAATCATTTTTTTTCACTTGGATCAATATAATGTTAAAAGATTCTCAGTCACAATAACTATAAAACATACTTGGAAATAAATTCAACTTAGAAACAGAACTCTGTGTAGCTATAAAACAGTGTTAAATGAAGACTTGTTTTTTCCAAGAGGTACATATAATGTCACAGGTAATGACATTACTTACTGATTTTTCAAATACTCTGTGAACTCAATAAGTTAATAATATGGACAATGGATGGAGGTTTCCATGTATAATAAGGATGTCACTTCATATAGTGGGGGAAGCATGAAAACTCTTGAGGTATTAGAATAGTTCACAGTCTCCTGGCATCTAAAACAAAAAGTATATTCATGATAGAAGGACTCATGGGGAAGGTTAGATAGGAAACTGGGACCATACTATAAGTTTTTTGAATTTTATATGGTGAGTTACCAAAAGAAAGGACATTTTCAGAACTACATTTGAGAAGTATGTGTCTGGCAGAAATATGGAAGAACCAGAAGGACAGTTAACAGGATGTCGATATAGACATTTTCTGTGATGACCCATGTTTTTATTTACTTTTAGAATTAGACAGGAAATGTTTATTTCCAGATATAAAATAAATTGGCAGAATCACTTAATATTTGAATAATTTGTGGCTTTACTAGAATGATCCAAACATGAGACAAAATTATATTTTGCTTTACATTCTTGAGGTAATTAGGAATATTGTATTTTTCATCTAATATAATAATAATTAAATCATTAGGATTCAAACAATATTTCTATTACAAATACAAAGATTTTCTTGGACTGATTAATTTTAAGAGTAGTAATAGTAACCTGGAGAGCTCTAGTGGTTTTGAAATGTTTATAACAGTGTTGAGTCTTTTCAACTTGAAATTTTAAGGAAGATAAAAAGAAAAAGATTAAGAGAAGATGATCTCAAAATCAGAAATCTTTCTAGGAACACTTTTTGGTTCCCAAATTGCTCTTACTAGGTATAGCATAGTCCCATTTGTATTTGTGAGTGTTCATATGTGTGAGCATGTTTGTGTGTGTGTTTCTTTTTAAGTACTGCATGTAAAGTTTATTCCAACTTTTTGGAGGTCAAAAAGGGCTACTCAAAAATATAGGCAAATAATAACAATTGCACAAAGAGTAAAGCTACTCCCATGTTAACATGGAGGGGAGTCGAAATAGTGGGGCATTTATAAATAGTTTTTGCTCCACTTATGGGCAATTAAAAATTGTATAAATAAATACAAGTAAAACTTTTTGTGAAAGCTGTGGCTCTATCCTAAATGGGAACACGAGAATGTACAGCTCCACAACTTCTGTACCCAGGGTATCGTGATGCTTTCACACTACATTTTGTACACCTCATCACTGGATTTAGACGTCAGCAGTGCAGACTTTTTACAATCCAGGAAGAGAGAATTAAGAGCGAGACCTCCCTAAGGCTGCAGCACCAGCAGGGCTACCCCCACAGGGCAGCACGAGACAGATGTTAGTCAATGAATGTGCTGACACATGGGCATAAGTTTTTAGAAACCACAGAAAAGGAATTCATGAATGTTAGAATACCAAAGCTGTCATAATAATAACAGACATTTAAGCCCACTCTTTGAAGAATTTACAATGTTGCAGGGAAACATTCAAAGTACTTTGGATCTGTTATCTCATTAAATCCTCAAAACATCTTAAAACGTTAAGTGCTTCTTTAGTGCCATTTTACTATTGAGGAAAGTAAAAATCAGAGAGAATGAGTAACTGCCCAAGGTCACATAGCTAATGAAAGATGGAGCGTTCCCACCTCCTATCTGCCTAGAGCCAGTGCCTTTAAATCAATGATTTACTGCAATCTTTTGCATTATTAGATTCGGTTGTTCAACAAATCTGTTTTGAGTCCCTGCATGAGTGAACAAAATCAAAATCCATTCTCTCTGCGACTGTCCTCCTAGTGAGGGCTTGTTTTAGGTAGAAGGAGCAACTGAGGTTACACATGTAATAAGCCGCAGAACTGAAACTTGCATCTTGAATGCCTACCTCTAATTCCTGTGCTTTTTCCACCAAGAACATGTGGCTATGATAAATATATTGTGCCAATTTGTAACTCTGGTCCTTCGCTAAGTGGAAAAGATTCAGACACAGTGAGCATGTTTTCAGACACAGTGATCATAGTGGGTCTTTTTGCATATGATTTTTAAAAGTTACTCTTCTAATAATCTTGTAAAATAAAGCCAATTATTTCAATTTCATGGGGAAACAGACTGAGATTCAGGAAGGATGAATGGCTTTCTCAAAATGACTGAGAGAACAGAGCCAAACAACAGAATATAATGACCTTGAGAACGTAGTCATATTTGTTGTCTACATTGAAGCTCAGAGTTACAAAAATAATTTTTGAAGATTTGTTGTTTTACTTTTATATTAATACATTTAGAACTATTGAGCCTAAAGGAAAATTTTATTTAATATGCATTTCCCATATCCTTCCAAATTGTTTTCTGCATTAAAAACTAATGCAAAGGTAGCATAATATTAATAAAATTTTATCTTCCTGCAAACCTCAAAGATAGAAAAACAAGTTTGCTTTTGTTTCTCGGGTAATAACTGTTATTCAAGGATTTTGTTGTTGCTGCTGTCACTATCATTTTTTTTTTTTTTTTGCCTCTGAACTATCCTTTCTCCTTAAAAATGGAAACCAATGCAAAATTGATGTGTATATTTTAGATATGATTTTATTCTGTAATCTATCATCTATCTATTTATCTACCTAACCATCTATACATTTACAATTCCCTTCAAAATCTGAGGGCTATGGGAGAGGACAAACTGACTTGGTGTTTCTAAAAGTAGACAATGATAAATGTGTTGTTCATTACTTCTGAAATTTTATAAGCTTCGTTTGTGATGTTTGAGCATATGCTTGACAGATGATACCATTTCCTCCTAATCTCTTTTTTAAAAATATAGATATTGTTATTTCTTTAAGAGATTTGGGTTTCCTTTAATCTGATCTTCAGTAACCCACCACTTTCATGAAAAAAAGAAAAGGTAATCAGATGTCATACATTAGCCAGATATATAGTAAAATGATGAGATTTGAGATTAGCTGTTGAGTAGAGATGTGGGGAAGCAAAAATCACAAATGGTTAAAATTCTCTGAAAGAATTTTAGGGCCAGCCGAGTGGCGCGGTGGTTAAGCGCTGGCTTGGGAAGCCAGCGGCCCCGGTTCGGTCCCACATATGAGGGCCAGTGACACTGCTCTCAAAAAAAAAAAAAAAAAAAAAATTCTCTGAAAGAATTTTAATTAAATTCAATTATTGTTGGGTGATACAAATTTGTATACTTAAAACTTCTAATTGGGAAGTACTTTGTCAACAGCTCCTTCAAGAAAAACTTTTTTATTTTTATTTTTTTGTCAAACTTGAAAATGGCATGGGAATGGGAATACAAAATGGGTAATCAGACAACAGTTCCGGGTTCTAGTTTTGTGGTCCTAAAGTAGCCACTTCTTTTCCCTGTTTTATCACAAATGAAGAATAAAAGGGTGTGGCTAATATACTTCTAAGATTTCATTCACCTTTAAAATTCTATGCTTTTAAAATTTTCGCGCCAGCCGAGTGGCTCAGTTGGTTGAGTTTGCTTAAGTATGCAAGCTCTGAGCAACAGGGCCGCCGGTTTGATTCCCACATGGGCCAGTGACACTGCACCCGAGCTGAGCTGTCGCTGAGCTGCCAACAGGTGGCAGGATGGCTCAGCTGGTGAGAGAATGTTCTCCCAACAAGATTGCCTGTTTGATGATGGCTACGCCCACCTGCAACTAAGACTGAACTGGGCACCTTAAGCTGAGCTGCCGCCCAAATGGCTCAGTGGATAGAGCATGTGCTCTTAACAACAAGGCTGCTGGTTAGACTCCCACATGGGATGGTGGCTACGCTCACCCGCAAGTAAGATTGAACACAGCACCTTGAGCTTAGAGGCCACGGGCTGCTGACAGACAGCAAGACGGTGACTGGCGCACTCCACAACTAAGATTGAAGAACAACAACTTGGTTGGTCCCCCTCCCCAATTCCCCAATACTGTTCCCCTCCCCCAATTCCCCAATTTTAAAAAAGAAAAAATAAATTTGAAGAAGCAAGCTCTTTAGATGTGAAGTACTTAAGGATAAAGAACTTAGGACATTCTGTCTAGTAAAGAGACAGGCTAAGACAATGAATTTAGACCTCCCCCACCAACACAACAATAGCTATGCAAATTTGGGCAAGTTTTTTGACAGATGACAGCTTTACTTATTTTATGAAAAACTGGGGCTATAATATCTGTTTCTCACAGGCACTGTGTGCACGAAGTAAAATCATGTACTAAGCTCTTGACAAACAATATTATTTCATACTTAGTATTTTCCTTGTTCCTGTAAGTAACCAAAAAAATATGTTAAGAACCCTATAGGCTCTACATCAGTTTCTATAATATCTGACATCTAAACATCTACATTTTAAAATGTGCAGGGATCAGTATGTAAGTATTTGACTTCTGACCCATTGGTATATTTTGTTTATTTTTGAGATTATTTTTACTCCCATTCACTAAAGCAGAGGTGCAGTTATAGTTTTGATCTCCTTCAGTCTATTCTAATATTTTTTTAATTCCATTTAGAAAATTGATTATGGAATGTGAAAGGGATAATGAATCAATGATGACATTTATCTTTAGAATTTTCTTTTGTTTTCTGCTTTCAAGTTTGAGGCTTCAGCACAAACTTCTATAAACTGAGGAGGAGAAGAGACAGGTGTTCCGGGTCTAGCTCTCACTTCCCATATCAGTATGCAGGCTCAGAGGTGCCTGGGACAAATTCCCAGAGTACCACCATTGTCTGGTAATGCTCATCCAAGTTTGCTACAGAGAGGCCACGGGGATAAGAGATTGGAGCGCCTGCATGGGATAGAAGGGACTCACTGCCCCTTTCCTGCTCCTACAATGACAAGCACCAAGTATCTCTCCGCGCTTCCTTAATTTAACCTTTTTGTCTACTCAGGAAATAGAAACATCATTCTACTTTATGCAAAAGGGACATCCAAGAACCTATTATTTAAAGGAGCATGCTTTAAGCTTTATTCCTATATATCTTTTTTTTTTTTCAGCTGCAAGGATAATCTCTGTAAGCCAGGATTGCTATTTTAAAACCAGAAAAAAAAGGGGGGTTGGGAAGGACTGTGTCCAGAAAATTGTATTCTTTCTGTAATGGGGGAATTATATAATGGGAATACATTCAAATTTTTCCTTCTTATTTCAGTTTTACTAATACTGTATAAAGTCATATTCATCTGATTCTTCTTACTTCTCTAAAAAATGACAAATAATTAAAAATTCTAATGCATCTCTTTCTCTTCCCATTACCTCCACTCATATTCCTAAGTTTCCTTTCCTGTTTCTTTTCTGCATTCCAAATTTCTTTTTCTTTTTTACCCCTGAGATGAAACTGGAGGAGTGGGGAAATAAGAGTTCAAACAGCTTTCCATAAAGAGGTTGTTTGCCATGTCTAATCCCAAATCAGCTTACAAGGTAAGTCTGTTTCTTAAAATGCTATGATCAATGAAGTCAATCATGAAATTTATTTCTCAGATTCTTTTTCTTCAGAACAAGTCACCTCATTTCTAGTGTTTCTCTCAGCTCTTCTTGCTTTGCTGTTTTAAAATGCTCATCATCATTCTTCAGTTGTTTGGCACTGAACTCTACATAGAGAGCTGAGATGAGAGCTGGACCTGCTTGGGTGCAGTGGGGAGGTGGTCAGTTCCTACGCGGTGCACATCCATCACACCTCTCGGTACCATACAACATCCCACTCAACTTTATGAGCCTTGGGACACCACTGCTGTCACTATACAATATAATACTGATCTCACTCTTCTACCTCTCAAAGAGGAGGGAAAATAAACTTGTAATTATATCATTGGTGGCAATCTCTGCCCAACTCTTGAGCAATGTTACAAGGCAGGCTTTGTACTGGGCACATTTTGTATGACAGCTCATTTAAGATTCAAAATAAATCTGCTGGGTTGGTATTATTATTATTATTATTTCATTGAAAAAAAATAGTGAAATTCTGAGACATAGGTATCAGAGCTGAAGTTCCAACTTGTATCTCCTTAGTTATCAAATGCCTAGTCTTTTCAATTCACTTTAGCAGGCACTTGAAAATGTGAAAGGAAAAATAGAATTCTGACTTGCCTTGTTGTTCTATTATAATTAAACTGTAGTATAATGTATAGACTCACCAACTACCATAAATACACAGCCTCACTAAAATTGGACATTCATCTTAGAGAAATAGTCAATTATTTGAAGAAAGCTGGAGAAAATTGCCTTCGTATAGCCAACAAAACAATCACAGGAGACTAAACTCTATTGTTTCATTACTTATTTAAATAGAAAACATTTTCTTGCCCCTATTTTAAAATACTTATTTTCTTCCTTTTTACCAGTGCTTTAAACCAGAAATTTCTAGGGATATGAGCAGGAATGAATAAAAGCTGGGGGGTAGAGTATTTTACTTGTGAGACTAGGTCTTTTTTTTTTTTTTAAAGATTTTTTTTTATTGGGGAATTGCGGGGGGGGGAACAGCATTGGGGAATCGGGGAAGGGGAACAGACAAGTTGCTGTCCTTTTGTTCGTCAGTCTAGCTGTGGAGGACATTGCTTCACTGGCCCATGTTGGTATCATCATTGCACTCTTCCAGGTGAGGCAGATTGGTCACCACCTTTGGATGGTTGCTCACCGTGGCTCTTGGCAGCTCACGCTGGCTGCCAGCCGCTCACGCTAGCTGCCGGCCACTCACTGTAGCCTATGGCAGCCCACTGCAGCAGGGGTTGCAGCCTACACCGTCGCCGGGGCTCGCACTGCCCAGCTCCAGGTGGAGCTGTTGTTAGCTGTGGAGAGCAGTGTCACTGGCCCTCATATGTGGGATCCGAACCGGGGACACTGGCCTCCCAAGCCAGCTCTTAATCAATGCTCCACTTGGCCAGCCCAGAGACTAGGTCTTAAAGTTAATGTAATCTTAAAACAGTAGTCTCCAGCTGTGACTTTACCATTTGTATTTGGGAACTTCAATGGAAAAACCACTTAGAAGTCTATGACAAGGCTTCATATTCACAGAAGGAATAAAGCCAGGGCACAACATCTAGTCTTGCCTACCACAGTTTGTATTTTGCTAAATGTTATTAGTTTCCCCTGAATTAAGGTACATATGCCAGTGCTGATGCTCTGAATTGGTTTTCTCTTTGTAATAGATTAATGGTTTACTTCAAGGTATAAGAAATTAATAAACGGCTTGTTTCTTAAAGATAGAAAGCTAAGTGTAGAGTTGTCAACTCTTCGAATAAAGTAAGCTATGAAATAACTCATCTTGATAAAAGGTACGTCAGTGTATTTTTCTCTTTTTGGATTGAGCTAGTCAGCTAGCCCACATTGATTAAATTATCTAGACAACTGGAAATATATTTCATTTTGTCAATAAAAGCACATCCTAAGAATTCAGATCATCACAAGCTATTTATAAAACAAGAAAGTTTTACCCACCTACCAAGTGAGTAAAGGCACAATGGATGAGCTTTGTGTGCCTTCTATTAAAACTGTAGCTGTCCACCTCATAGATACTGTCATTTGAAATGTTTTATACAATCATGTATTTAAAATAGCTATGCATGCTATGGATCCTAGTTACCATAGAAATGGATTTCCTCCCCATACAATATTGTGGAAACGCAGATTGGCAGCTTAAACTTGCTAAATGATTAACTAATTCATTTGATTGTCCAGTGGCCAAGAGCTGGGGATTTTTTTCTTTGCCCCTTCTCTGGAACACCACCAACAAAAAAGTCTAGTTTATTCACATTTATAAGCATTTTGCTTTAGCAGGTCAATTTTACAGGTGCTAAAATGATTTTAGTTACACATTTTTAAACCTGGAGGAAAAGTTCTGAAAGTGTAATAGAGATGGAACACTTGAAATTTCAAAGATCTATTTGGTTGTGGCCAGTTATGGATATTTTCTATTTCCTTTGTTTCTCCTTTTTAAACATTTAAGACACAAATGAAAAACTAGTGACCAGGGGTTTAACCTGGGCACAGAAACTGTCAACATCACTACTCTTCTGTCTTGTCATGGCTCTTCGTGAAATTGTTATCTTTCTGGTCTCTGAAGACTGTAGAACCTGGACTCCCCCTTAAATTAATCTCTTAAATCTGACATAGTGGATTCATTTAGGTTAAGGAATAAAGGATGGAATGGTGAACTATTTTTATATTCAGGTGTTTATCACAATGCCTGGCACATAGTTATCGCTCAATAAATTGTAGAATAACATTAGTTAACAACATCTCTTATGAATTTTAGAAGTCAATCTTATCTTGTTCTAGTCTTTTGATATGATGATTAAATACATTCCCCTATTGATCACTACAGATAAAATAGCATTATCAGATAATCTCACATTTATAATTTTGCATATAATTTTCTCTTGCCCATATCTATCTAGAATAATACTTATGAAATCAAGAAGGCCAAATCTTTTTTGTTTGTTAGTTTGTTTGTTTTGGTAACATCAACTTCAGAGAAACCAATTATTTATCCAATTTGGACAGAAGGATAAATACGTAGGAACTACTGACTTTAAAATGTTAATATTTATATATATGGCTACCTTTTCCTGATCTCTTTGTCATTCAGAATTGAAACAGTTGCATATGTTTAATTATACATAAAATCTATTTTAAGGTGCCAACTTAGAAAAAAATGTGATAGTAGAAATGTCATGGTACACATTCAAATATTTTGTCCCCTGCAAATTTTCTTCCTAGCTCTTTTAATACATTCATAGAACAGGTTACTGAGCCAGATGAAAATATGCACATATACACACAGCAAAAGAGTTAATCAATGTTTTATCAACCTCAAATAGTAACCTTTGCCTTTCCTTATTTCCATCATGTTCCTTAAAGGAGGAGAAGCGAAAAGCAGCAGGTACAGAAAACCCATGTAATTGCTTTTTTCTCTTTCATGGCTTTTCATTGTCCTTTCAGAGTGCAGCTGCTCCATTTCTTACCAAGGATAGATCTCATTCCTGTAGGACATGGGGGGATGTCGGGGGAGGTAAATGCAAAAAGCTGGCACCCTCCCCTCCAGTTCCACCGAGGAGAGATAAAGAGGGAGCACACAGCTTCCTAAAACGTCATGCCTTGACAGTAACTCACTTGTTTTGCCAACCACTCTATTTTCCTCTGTTAGTACTCTCCATCTAGCCAACTGAATCTAAATGAAATTTAAATATAAAAGTTGTCTAGGCGCCTAAGTCATTTGTTTTTGTTTGTTTGTTTTGAAGAATCAGATAGGAGCAAGCAGGGTGTTGTAAGTCCTGATTATGCAGAGCCTTTAATCACCAGTCATTTGAACTCCAATCATCATGTTCTAATCTGCCCTCCAAATGGAGGAACAGGTAAGGATTATCCTACCTGACGATTGTCAGTTGTTTTTAATATCCCTTTCTGTTCATTTCTATTTTATAGAAATGGCCATTTAAAACAAAACAAAAACCCTACATAGAATTTTTCTTCCTATCCTATATGGTCCTGTCTCTACTTGATTCTATCTATTAGAGAATACCTATGCTTCATAAACAAACAAACAAATAAATAACATCTTAAAAAATTACCTTGTCCAAAATTAGCTCCCTTATGCACATTTCGAACACCTTGGAATCCCAAACTCCTACAGATGACAAGTCCACCACGCAATTCCCAGTGGTCATCACAAATTGTACCCCACTGGCCATCATGGAAAATCTCCACTGTCCCCTCGTGAGGGCCACTACCACCAACAAGTCGAACTGTCTTAAATGGAGCTGTAACAAAAATAAGCAGGGGTTAATTGTGTGTGTGTGTGTGTGTGTGTGTGTGTGTGTAGATTCATAATGTTTTTTTGAAAGATTTTAGCACTTTTTTTTCAGGAAGTTCAACTATGGTATTGGAATGAATTTTAAACTTTTTAGCACCACCTACTGGCAAAGAGTTTAATTGCAAACATTTCATTAGTCAAAGCTGAAGAGTAAATTGTTTTAACTTACATGATAACACTTCAAAGATTATGTTCCAATGACTTTAAAATCCAACATCTACATTTTTTCAATGTTATATAGATTTTTTATAATATTTAGAAAATTTTATAACTAAGTGATTTATTATTTTCTTGACACACTAACACACAAACTGGAACCCATAATCAAGTGACTTTCAACGATATAGGAGGTGGAGGAGAAGATATTTTATAATATCATAAACTCAAACATAGATGACCAGACATCCTATCTTTTAGCAGGAAAAACAAGATAACTGTTGTGAGCGACAACATTGATTTAGAAATGGCAAGGATGTTTATTATATGGCCCCTGGATTTTGTCCCAAATGTCTTCCCTTTTTTGAATGAGATAAAAAGCAGACAATTTTTGGAAGGCGAGAACAAGCTCTCTGATCTCTTCAGGGTACTAATCCCATCATGAGGACCCTACCCTGACAACTTCATGCAAACCTACTTATCTCCTTAAAGACCCCACCTCCAAATATCATCACATTGGGGTTTTAACCTGGTGCGGGGAAGGAGGAATGGACAAGCACAAGTCAATCCATAACACTTAGAATCACAGATTGCTGCCCCACACCCAGAATTTCTAACTCAGTAGGTCTTGAGTGGGACCCAAGAGTTTGTGCCTTTAATACATTCCAAGTGAAGCTGACGCTGTTGGTCCCGGGGCCATGCTTGGAAGATAACTAACCTAGAGGATCACATGGTATATTTAAAAGAAGAGGCATGTTAATCAGAAACCCTTGCTGATGCTCTAATACAATCCTTTAGCCCCATTTATTGTAAAAAGAATGGCTACAGATTTCTTCGAAATCCCCCACAGTTGTGCAATCTTAAAGGGAAGTAATTTCCTCCATTGAATTTTTTTGGGGCTAAATATGTTTGGATATGAATATGCCTATTTGTCAATGAAATATTTTTCAATTATAAATCAATTATTGACATCTGAGCACACTTTGCTGATCCTCAACTATCTCTGAACTAATACAGAGGAAAGAGGCAGGCCAACAGGCTGGTTCAACTTCTTCTTTTTGACGATGGAGAAAAGTCCATTTTGTGATTTTGAGCAGTCTCAGTCATCGCATTTTATCTATCAGACTGCAGGTCAGAATGTTCTCTGAATTTTGCCAGCCCGTTATATGGATATAAAGAATGCCTCTGGTTTCTTTGGTATCAAACTAACATATTTAGTTAGACAGATTTTTCTCCATTGGGGAATATTTGCCTTGTACCTAAAGATTTCAGAAGAGAGAAATTTTTACATATTTTTTATGGGTAGTCATCTCAATTGTCCCCTTAACTTTATTAATGTAGACTGTTTCCAGATTCAAGTCAGATAAACACAGATAAACATTGAATATGTGTTCACTGAACGACTCTTTGTATTAGTCATTACTTTGTAATTAGAGATGACAATGTATGCTAAGGACCACAGGATTCTCTGTGGAACCCAAGGATAAGATTGTATTTAGACATCTAGAACAGCTGAACCAGCTGGAATCGGCTCAGGACTTTCTCTCCAAGTTTTATCCAACAGCCTCCCTGTAAATTGCTTCATTCTTTTCTTTTGTCAAAAGCTGGATATTTCTCTTCCATGGTCCACTTGACAGAACATGTCTGTTAATAATCCTGAGTTTATATTTTGCAGTGACAGTTCTAAAATACCCAGGGAAGTCCTCCTATGGTTTAATTTGGGCTAGATGCCCATCTATGAACTTACCTGCTTGGGCCAAAGACAATGTCACCTGCATTAAGATGGAATTTGTGGAGTAGGGGTCCAGAGGCAGTTCGTTGTTTAAGGGGAGTTTAGAACAGACAAAGGCAGTAAGTACATTCCATAAAAGACATTTTAATAATCTTGGTGTATTTATGCAATATTAATTGTGTAGCCCTGTGTTTTGTTTTGTTTTTCATATCTGTGGCAGTAGAGTATAACTGAAATTAAAATTCCAAGAGTCAGATAATCTGGATTTTAATTCCACCTTTGACATTGTTTATGTAACCTTATTAAAACATTTAACCTCTCTAAGACCAAATTTTCCACTGTTAAAAGAGAAAAAAATTACATTTGTTCTTAGTTAAATGCATCTTAACACATCTCTGTGCCAGGCATTTTCCTGGGAATAATTTGAATATAATATATTGAAGGTTCATGTATTTTTGAGGTTATTATGAAAGTTGGCAGAAATAGTGCATTCTTCAAAATGGTGTTTTGGTTTTTATTTTTAAAAGTTTTGGAAATTTTGAGGTTTTTCATTTTGTGATGAAAGTATTGGAATGAATATACTATCTGTGATATCAATCACCTTATTAAAATTTTATTTTATTTCATTTTTAACTAATTCCATATTGAATGCTATCCTCCTCAAAGAGGGGTTCTTAGCCAACTAGTAATAGACAAAACCTACTCTATGGTTTCACAGGTGAGTTTATTTGACCTTTGTTGTTTCCAAACATGATTATCTACTATTTTGAAGAAATACTTCTCTACCAGTGATAAGTAAAATATGACCAACGGCCAATTCCATCCTGCTGCCTGTTATGGAAATCAAGTTTTATTAGCATGCAGCCACACCCATTTGCTTGCATATTGTCTAGGACCGATTTCAAGTGAAAGCAACAGAGTTGAATAGTTGTGACAGACACTTTCTGGCATGTTAACCAAAAATATTTACTATCTGGCCCTTTACAGAAAAAGCTTGCCAACCCCTTGTTGTAGTTGAAAACAAAATAGACTAGAATAATAGAGGATTTCAGTAGGGATACTTCTGCCAAGTGATCCCTGAAATAAATAAGATTATAATTCATCTCTTCTTTTCTCTCCAGTCTAACCCTTTGAGAATCACTTGGCTCCTGCACTCCTGCTCTTTTGATTTCAGTAATATAATTACTCACATAGCCCAAACAAGCCTTCCTATCCTTTATTTCTGAAGCTTTGGCCCCTGTCTGGGATACTCCTTTAACTCCCCCCCACCCACCAGCCCCAACCCCCTCTCCTTGCACACACACATTTCCCATTTCTCCACCCTCAATCCCTGGGCTTTGGATTGGTTTCTCTCTAACAACACCCATGGCATTACTAATCTACCAAAGCACTATAAACTATTTTATTTTTTCTACTAGACTGAGATCTTTACAGTTATCTTTTCAGCACCTGACAAAATGTAGATTTTCACTTAGTAGTCAATTGATAAAGAGTTATGATATGAATGAATGAATGAATGAATGAATTCTTGATATGCAAACTGCACTACTTGAGTGAATTAAATGGGTAAATGCTTAAAACATCAAACAGTAGACGAAATAGAATTCAGTATTTCACAAGTCTCTAGAGGAAATATAATTTCTACCTGTAGAAGCAATCCGGGAAATTGTGAAGGTAAAGATCAATTTGACTGAGACAAAAGTGAGTTTCATTATGGAAAAAAAACTACATGGCTGTCTACTGAGCATCCCCCAAGCCAGCAGAGTCTGGTGGGAAGGTCTGATCAGAAGCCTTACATATTCCAAAACCTGATTTTGTAGATTTGGAAGATTTATTTCTTAGTGGCAGACTAATGTTTAACAGAATTTTGGGACTAAATGTCAATTCAATTTACGAGGAGAAATGTAATTGCCTCAGAAACTGGAATATTTGTATCTGCTTGACAAAGCCAATTTTCTCCCCATGGGTAATCTTCATAGGAAGTCAAATCACAATAAGTGTATTATTCATTTAATTAATTTATTAATTTACAATGAGACATAGCAGTGAGATTTTGCCTCTGGGACTGGCCAAGAAGTTCTTTGGTTAACACATTTTTCTTTATATAATGTTAATACATTCAATCAGGTTAGGTGACTTGACATATCTCTGCTCTGATTCATTGTAATTTAACTTTCTAAAGGCAATCTTATTATTCTTATTTCCCAGTTGTAGATGGAAGAGTGTAGTACTGATAACTTCTATATATTTTAAAGTCTGTATGTAAAATAAAAGCATCATATAAAATATTTATTATACTAATTGCTCATTCATATTTCTTTGACCAGACGATGTCTAAATAAAAATATGTAATACAGCAGATATTTTACAAAAGGTTTTGTAATTTAATCTGAGGAAATAACTCCAAATATAATAATAGTTAACAAGTTCAGAGGTTATTTTTGTTTTGTTTATTGCAGACATATTTTTAAAAGAGAAAATAAAACAGAAAGATATTAAATAGCTCAGAATAAAGAGATGGTTAAATTATATTAGATGATAGTTCTGGAAGCATTCAGCATAATTATCATAAGGATCATGTAGAAATGGGGCAAAAGAACAATAATATACTACCAAGTGACTTTATTAACATTAAAAGTTTTACTTCAATTATGTAAAAAATTTTAGATATAAAAAGACTAGAAGAAAGTATCCAAACATATTAACAGTAAATCTGTATACAGGACATAAATTGAATATATAATATTTTTCTAATTTTATATAATTATATTATTTTAAAATCTAAGATTAATTTAATAAAATAAGTGGTGGCTGGATATTCACTAATATCCTTACTTTTGTAATGTATCTATGACTCAAAGATGAAATTCATAAAATGGAGGACAAAGGAGAAGCTCAGAACAAGAAATAATGCCAGGTAATGCCATTTATGCAAAATAACAAAAAAATATCATCTATTGTTTATGCATGCATATATATGTAGTAAATGTATAAAAACATGAATGGAGAAACATATAAACTCCAAGATGAGGATTTACCCTGGGAAAGTAAGGGAGGCAGGCATAAACAGAGCTTCAAGTATATTAGTTAAAATGGTATATATTAAAAAACAAGTACCTATAGTTAGTATGATAAAATTTCAACATCTCTAAAATCCGTGGTGTGTACATGAGTATTTCATTAGCTATTTGTTATAAACATTTTTCCGTCTTCCCTTCATATTTGAAATATATGTTATCTAAAGAAGTCAAGATATTCACAGAGATGTTGATGGAGCCATACATGAGCCCTAAATAAATTATAAAAATGCTTCATATGCATCTTTCCTTAAAAGTTAGGAAAAGGCTATTATGAATTTGCTAATCTCTTTAGACAGACAACATTCTAATTTGAAGAGAAATTTGGAAGTATATGAACTCTGAGGGCTTTTTAGCTTGTCTATCACCGCTGATTCAGTGAAGAACTGAGGTCATAAATTACTTTTAAGGAGTATAATTTCACTTCAATTATTATACTGTTTACCAGATGGTCTTTTTTGGTATCATTTATTGGAATTAGTATTTAGGATTAAATATATTATAATGGTAATTATTATATTTGAGTTCCAAATGTAACAAAGAAATTAAAAAAAAAATCTAGTTGCAGGTTGGCTGGGAAATCCTTCAATATGTTAAATTCTTTTTAAAGGGAATTGATTTCTTATTTAAGATAATTATCTTAATGAGGTATTTAGCTGTGAAAGCTGTGATGCAAGCATCAGATGTTTGGAGAAATTCAGAAGGTGACAAACAAATGTATATACATCTTAAGAAAGGAAAAAAACTGTATTAAAATTGTAATACACAATATATACAGATAACAAAAGATTAATACAAGTCACATTTGACTTCTGCAATTCCAAGAGGTACTCAAAGTCGGTTACCACCAGTGTCCAGACACTTCCGATTATGGCAAACTACTGCTTGAGCAATGTCAACCAAAGTGTCCACTTGTATCATTGCCCATGACGTTTCAATTTCTTCCCAAAGTATTGCCAGTGTAGCCAGTTTTCTATGGTATACACATCCTTTAAGGTCCCCGATAGGTAGAAGTCAAGGGGTGTTAAGTCAGGAGAACTTGGGGGAAACTCAACCGTACTTCTTTGTCCTATCCATTGTCCTGGCAAATTCTCATCAAGGTAAGCTTTCATGTCTAGATGGTCTTGTGCTCCTTGAATGATAGCCATGCTCCCACCATTTTCTTTGACTGCCCTGACTGTCACATGGTGAGGCTAGCATGCATTTGATTAATGCTATCTTTTAAGCGAATGTCACACTACACCTTGCTACCATAATTCAATTCAACTTTGGAAAAAAATACATAGATAACATCGCTTAAAACATGTATACATTTTTTTAGCATCCCCAGTAGTTTAAATTTCTCTGAAAAAATAATGTAAAATATTTTCAATCTGTTACTCTGGAAATCAAGAGAGACACATATTTTGGACATCACGAGGTAAAAATAAGGGGAGAAAATAAAAGAAGAGGATTTCGGTGGAGAGGGAATATGCAAAAATATTTTGATGGCAGAAGACAGACTGAGAAGACTGGCCAGTGAAGAAATTTGGTGTCTAAGCTATCTGGGGAATTTGAAGACTGTGAGGTCTAAGGTTCAACTTTACATTGTCAAATGCTTCTGCTTATGTTTTCCTTTTAGGCCTAAATTGTCAGTAAAATTCTCTTAGATCCCCAGGTGGAGCTAGGGTACTTTCTCAAATGAAGGGAGAGATGTGGTGCCCATTGTTGGAATACGTGGTGTGCAGAGAAAGTAGCACCCAAGACACCTAGGTGTATGAGTTTCCTAAGGCTATTGAACAAATTCACAGTTGTATGGTTTCAAACAGCAGAAATTTATTCTCTCACAGTTCTGGAGGCCAGAAGTTGGAAATCAAGATGTCGGCAGGGCGATGCTCCCTTTGAAGGCTCAGAAGAAATCCTTTCTTGACATTTCCTAGCTTCTAGTGGCTCCTTGGCTTGTAGTTGTATCACTCCAATTTCTGCCTCTGTCTTCACATAGTCTTCACTATGTCTCTGTATGTCCTACTTATATAAAAATGTCAGTCATTAGATATAGGGTCCCCCTGAATCCTGCATGACAGCATCTTAGCTTAACTACAACTGCAAAGACCCTACTTCCAAATAAGGTCACATTCTGAGGCTTTAGGTGGACAAGGATTTTTAGAAACACTATTAAACCACTATCACAGAGGTGGCAGGGATGAGGAGACACAGAGGAACAAATTTTTTCTATGTTTTCATCAAACTATTTTAGATAGAAATCACTGGAATTACCTTAGAACAAGAGGTTAGCACTCAAACAATTTTATTTCAACATTAAAGAACAAACTGAACCCCAGAATTTGAGGACTGCAGAATAGTTGGATGGTAGATATTTTGTTTATATTAGAAATTAGTTAGCAAAGTCAACCATGATTGTACACCCATAGCTCAACTGCTGAATAAATAAAATAAAGATTGAGAATTTGTTGCTTCAAATTAACTTTACTAAACTGAGAAGTTACTGAGTAAATCGAACTAATTATGAGTAAGAGTAAACTAATTAAATGCATGAAAGTTAAAAAGTTATAGAAGGCTATTATTTCCAGTATTTGTCAGTTTTTTAATTGAGTCACCGTATAGGACTTTAAAATTTTACTAAAAAATGGTAAATATTTAAGATGAAAGAGGAACTTGTTGTTTTAAAGACCACCTCTCTAACTGTACAGATCCCCACAGGGATTTGATGATTAAGAATAAGTTTATGTGAGAAAACAAACAAAACTGGAAAGTTGAGTGAGATGAGAAAAACATATATGGTTGTTAGTTTAAGTTCTCTTCAGAGTGTCTTGAGCTATAATGCTTCAAATTGCCAACTGAATAAAAATGTCTGCATTTTAAAAAGCATATTGTTTTTTTCAAGAGAAAGTGTTCATATATTGGGATATTTGTGATCATTTTAGAGAAATGTTATTATTTAATATTTCATTTCTAAGTGAGCCTTAGTTTATAGAGTTACTTAGGAGAACATTTAAAATATATATATTTAAAGGGAAATTTTATTTACATGTTTGTAGGGTATTTAAAATTTTTCTCTTTACTTAAAACCCTAGTTAAGTCATCCATTAAGATATTAATAAGATAAATAATTAAATCACCCATTAAGATATTAAGCAAAGCTAATTTAGAAAACACATCATAAAATAGCAAAAATTACAATATCATTTTTTTTCTGATTTCTGAAAATGTAGGTCTCAGCCAGACATCATAAAAGTTCTCATGTACCGCTTTATAAGCTGTTGAGGTATTAATAAGTGATATAACCTCTTTCAGCCTTTATTTAAGCATTTATTAAATAAACATCATACCTACTTCCTAGGATCGAGGTTTCAAATATGACAATATGTGAAAAAATGTATTTTAAACTGCAAAGTACTATATAAATGGTAGTGATAGAATTATTAATTATACTTGATTCTGAAAGTTATTCTAGGAACCTGTGGAATCATAGACTACATGGGATTTGAGCTGTGGATGTTATAAAAAAAAAAAGTCCCAAATTTGGCCCACTAAAGTTTAATTTATCCAGTTATTGGCAGGGCTGACAACTGAGTACAGGTTTTCTGACATTTTATGAAGAGAAAATAATTTTCCCAAATAACTGAGTGTTTGCTCCTTGAATTGGACTGGGAGATAAATTGAAAGACAATATATATTCTCCTTGGCACTGTGTGCTATATTTTGTTTATGTTCATAACTGCTCAGAGCTCTGCAAGCTGTTATCAGACTGACTTATTGAAACTGGTAGAAGACAATAGTGTGCCTAGTCTTCATTACCTCTGCCCTCACCAGGGGAGGCCATAATTTGTGTCTAACAGCTGTGCCCAGGGGTATTTAAGGACAGATCACTTGATGCCTCAAAAATCCAGCAAAGAAGCTGTTTTCCTGCTCCAGGACACATTGCTTCCATTTATTTACTTAGCTTAAATCATGACTATTTTCATGTAACGAAAGTAGATAGTGTTAGAAACAAGAAAGAAAACATGGGTGGCCTATTTTGTTTGGATAACAACTTAAGAAAAAACAAAACAGAGGGAAAAAAACAAAATAAACAACCCTGTAAAATATGGTATATCTCAACATGTGGGTTCCTAGTGAGGTTGAGGTACTAACTAAATGCTTTATTCCCAAAGGGAGGGTCCCAGGGCTTATTCGCCAGAGAAGGAGCAGGATCCATATCAGGAAAAAGATGCTCCTTTAGTCTAGAAGTCAGGAGACCGGGACCTCAGTCCTGGCTGTACTACCAACTTCATGACTTTGAACTGCTGTTTTGTCTGTTTTCACTTTGATTTCTTAATTTGTTATGACATCTTTTGTAATTCTCTCAAAGGATTTTTGTGAGAATTACTTTGGTTCACAAAGGGACTTTGAAGAAGTTTGAGGGTGAAAGTCAGATGAAGGTGCACCTAAGTGATAGAATTTAAAATTAGATAAACCCAGATTCAAAGTGAGACCCACCACTTACGTACTAGCTGTGTGATTCTGCACAGGTTACTTTATGGTCTAAATCCTCATGGGAAAAACAGCAGAGATGGTTTCCTTGGAAAGATTAGGTGAAGCAGGCATACAAAGTGCTTTGCAGAGTACCTGGCACTGAGGGGTCACTCTATATATTATAGGCATTATTGTTATTAATTTTATTTTATTTTTTTATTTTTTTTATTTTTTGAGGGCAGTGTCACTGGCCCTCATATGTGGGACCTGACTGGGGCTGCTGGTGTCCCAAGCCAGCGCTTAACCACCGCGCCACTTGGCTGGCCTTATTTTTATTTTTTTTAAATTCAGATTTCTGGATTTGGGGAATGGGTGATGGCAGCACAAACGTATCAAATTAAAAATGGGTTTCTCAACTGCTTTGTACTTCAGAATCCCAAGGAGAGATTTTTGAAAATTACATCTTTCTGACCACAACCAAACTTTTGAAATCAGAATTTCTATATATTAATTCCAGACATTCACGTATGAAAAAAAGCCTTAGAAGTCATTTAGATGATTGCCATAGCTTTAGAACAGCTGCTAACCAATATAAGAACATAGTGTGGGTACTTAGGTCTAACTCTTTCACATCATGAAAGAATTGACCTAATACATTGCTGTCCAATAGCAATTAGCAAGAGCATTACTAAATACGATTAGACAACACAATGAGGTTAACCGTTTTTCAGGGCCCTTTTTCAGGGCCCTTTAGCCTGTACTCAGACTCTGAAGGGGAGATCCCGTCTAACACTTCACCCCGTATTTACCTCACCTGGAAGGGCAATGATTGTGCCCCATGCTTTACACACTACAGTTGTTAGTCAAGGGAACACCCAGGATCCAAGCAGAGACAACAAAGAGTGTTTTTGACGGAAAGAAGATGGCATTCTTTATCAGTCATGGCTACTTGTGGAGATAATGAAGCATAGCACCAGCCTCCTTGACAATGAATATAATATATGTAAAGACAGACAGAGACAGAGTTTGAATCCAAATGACTTAATTTGAATTCCTGGATCCTGCCATGCCTGAAGCAAATTCTATCTCTTGGAATTCTTAATTATGTGAACTAATCAATTCTATTTCTTAATTAAGCTAATTACTGTAACTTTCTATTTTAAAAAATTCTTACAAATACATAGATTTGACTATTTGACAAAGAACATTCAAACTGATTTCCCAGGTTATTCTGTCATTAACCTTATCATCACTAGGTACTATCTACTTAAACTGCATTACCCTGTGATTTTTATTATTTCATGAAACACGTAACATGTAAAAGAACATCACTGACATGTGAAAACACAATATTGGCAAGAAACAAAACTGAATTTGTTCTCATAATGATAGGAACATCAGAGTGTCTCAAATATACTTATGATACAATTGTAGGCTCTGCTTAAGAAGAGACTGACAGAAAGACAGACAAAGACAAATGCGATAGGATCTTCCACATCCTGAAACCATGCTAGCCTTGTATTGCGAATATTTAGACATGAGGCTGCTCTCAGACAGTAAAATCAATTCTTGATACCTTCCTGTTATTGCACTCTCTGAATTCATATTTTGAAGCCCTAATCCCCAATATGACTATATTTAGATATAGAGCCTCTGAGGTGATGAAGGTTAAATGAGGTCATAGAGTGGGATCCCAATCCCATAGGACTGGTATCCTGACAGCTCCTTGATCTTGAACATCCGGCCTAGTGGAACTGTGAGAATATAAATTTCTGTTGTTTAATCTACCCAGTCTGTGTTCTTTTGTTTTGGCAATGATAGCAGACTAACACACTTCCCTTTTTCTCTTTTCACTTTGTTTTGTGCTTTTGACTATTTTCAAATGAAATGAGATATAGACTACCTCAGTGGGTTTAAACTTAATAATAAAAGCTTCTTTAACTTATAAATGAAAATTAAGCAACCATGCCTGCTATGTTGTGACTTGAACACATTGAAAACCTCTCTTTAACAAAAAGAATCACTTTGTCACTGAAATGCCTACTTTAAAGGGTTAGAGGGTTCTTATTTAAAAACTACAAAAGTACTTATTAAGGACCAACTAGCTGTCTCAATACACTAATACTAATTATTCATTTGGCTACTCTCTTTGGTCAGTATATTACATGTTCTTTTGGTATAGTAACAGTGTTTCTAGGTTCAGGTGATATAATAGGTAACAGGGCTGAATGAGAATATCCAGAAAGAGTTTGGCATGGAAGATGCCTTGGAATAGAAAGGATAGTCATTTTATAGGGTACAAATGAACTATGCTGTAAGCATGTGGAGTGTTTGTAAAAGCACTGTGCAAAGGAACTGGGTATTTTGATTCAGTGGAAAGAATTTACTTTTCAGCACTTCCAGGAAATGAAAATTAAAGATTGCACAAAACACCATTAGGAAGAAGGGTATTTTTCATTTTGGTATAGAATTCACATTAGGATTCCTTTACATAGCTCCCTGTCATGAGCATCTGAAAGGTTGCTGGGATTCAGGTATGCTACTCTGCAGTGAATCAGATATGAGTAAGAATTCAGATGTGAGTAAGAATTCAGGGGAAGCAGAAAGTGGGAATAACTGTAGCACCTCAGGAAATGGTTAAGAGTCTGCAGGTTAAGCCATAGAGTGAGATATTTCTTGGACACTTCCTGTGCCAACAAGTAACGGGATTGTTCTAAGGAATTTGGTCTGTAGATTCACAGTGCAAGACAGCACATGTCCAGGGAAGCCAGGTTGAGGGGACAAGTGACAAGTGTGAGGCTATACTCGGACTGTGCTTTAATTAGAAGAAAATGAACAAATCTTGTTTAATGTATTGCAGAGTAGGAAGCAGGACCCCATTTCTCTGAAGAAGGGCAGGGGAGCCTCTGGGTCCTGTGGAGGAATGGGGGGAAGTGGCGTGTTGGGTCTCTCTCTCCACTCCTGCTGCATTCTGGCATGAAACTGGAGGAATTCCACATTTTGCTGGTGGCAGAAGACCTGACTGGAGCTGTATTGGTTTCTCCTTTTTCTTTCTAAGTGGTTTTGGTGAGACTCGGCTGGGATCGGGAGTAAAGAGAACCTGTGCTAATCTCTGGATCCATTACTGATTTAAATTTCTATTTTAATTTTATCAGACATATTAGTCATGCATACTGTGAAAGAACACATCTACTGTGTTAATGGAATGCTATGTGCTTTGAGCAACAATGTGTGGACTCGTGTAAAGCGTTAAACATTACATAACTGTCAAGGATGAGCAGCACTTTATTTATCTAAGTTACTTGGAGCCATTACTGCTCAAGTGCACTCCGCTCTGCTAAATCATAACTGGTGCTACCGAGAAAACATACCATGGGGGCGGGGTGAAAAGGGAGACATGATAAAAAAAAAAGGGGACCTCAATGCAGTGAAATGATATTGAAACCTGTTCAATAGAGCCAGTTACTGAAATAAAGGTAGAATAGTAACAGGCGGCTCCTCGCCTGCATGTAAGTAATTCTCATTACTGATAATGGAAGCTCCGTGAGCTGTCCAGGAGACTATGTTTCTGATTGATACACTTGGGTGAGAGGCTGGAGGCAGTATCTGGAGGAGAATGTGAAGGCGGAAACATAAACAAATAAAGATCAATTGAGAATGCTATTTTTGGAATTTGAACTAATAGAAGTCATACTGTAAGAATGTGTATCTCCTGAGGGTCTTCAAATTATTAGGCCCATTCTAGAAAACCAAATGTGTCATGAGAAATATCACTCTATTCCTTCTCTCTCTCCACACCCTCCACACTACATATTTGTGGTATTTATATATAAAACTACATAAAATCAGTGAGGGAGTATTGAATGGAGTCATAGGTACAAATAGGGACCTTGGAGACTGATACGCTTGGCTTTGACTTTCTGCTCTTCCACTTATGAACAGTAAGCTTCAGTTTCTAATCTAGAAAATGGGAGTAATAATAACACTTACCTCAAAGACTCTTCTAAGGATTAAATGAGATAATGCATCCAAGGCCCCTGGTGCACAGTGAATGTTCTCTAAATGTACGTTATTATAAGTATTTAGTGACTCAAGGAGAAGGCTTTACTTTGGCCAACCAAATGCTCAGAGAAAGACCAGAGTTCATTTATGATTGAGCTGAGTCTTCAGTTGAAATCAAATGAAAGACAAATTGATTGTTCATATCAGCATATGAGTTTTGAAATAAGATTCTCTAAATTCACATCCTAGTTATAGTTTGATGGGTATGAGCAAAGCACAGTAAAAATACTAACAAACTACACAATAGTAATTGGCATTTTTAGGACACAGTCTCACACAGTGTTTAATTTTATGATAGGAATTCTCTTGCTTGACTGAATCACTTACCCGTCCAAAATAGGGTGAGAACACAGCAGACAAACCATTGTGACTAGCATTAGAGCTTAGTTCAGACTTGCCTTCTTTACATTACACACTATTAAATGTGGTATAATTTGTGCATTTGAATTGGGCATTCAGCAACTATTGTTGTCTAAAAACAGAAGCCCTTCTCCCCTAATTTAAAAAGTTTAGGTTAATGTTTTACACACTTAAGTATCCATTTGTAGTCTGGGGTATCAGATAATGTGTGAACTCAATGCCCTGAAATTGTCTCCCAGGATGCCTGAGAACAGGGCCATTCCGTGGCCAATGTGGACCAAGTCCTGCTGGCAAGTGAATAGCTGCTCAGGGCACCTATTCCTCAGTGCAGAGTGGGGCAAGAAATCACATGCAGTTAAACCATGGACAAAAAGAGCCAACTAACCTCCAGTTAATGTTTGCATTAACTGGCTAATCAACATTGCCAGTTTACTAATAATTAGGACTATCTAACAGCTGGCTGATTCCTTTTCCCATCTTTCCCCCCACCCACCCACCCCTTTTTTTTTTCCTGGAGACATTGGTTGTCATGTAGGCACAGACCTAGAGTACCATTGACAACTCTAATTTATGTCAACCCTTCTTAGAGCTTTTTCATCAGCTTTGTCTTGGGCTCATGCTTTGTCTTTCAGAGCATGGACTCTTGTTTTATTACCCTGACATTTTTTTTTTCTGACCTCTGCTGACAGCTCCTAGCCTCTGGCATGCACTCTGTTTAGTCGTTGCTTTTATTTATAACTTATGCTCTTCTGCTTGGCTCAGACTCGTTGATTTGTGATGTGGACACACTTGCATTGCTCTATCTAATATAAAATCTTATTCTCTAGCATCTCTCTTATTGTCCATGGTATTTATTTGGCTTCATTTTGCTTTCACTCCTTCTGATTACAGATTTAAAAATGTCTGCATTATACCAATGAGAAACAGCAGTACCAATTCAGAGAGACCAATGTGAACCATCCCTTACAAGTGTTCAAAGCACTTTATGATTTTATCTTCACATATACAATATCTTATGTGATCCTCACAACAATCCTGTGAGGTAGGTTTTAAGATGTCCATTTCACAGCGAAGAGAATGGAAGTGGTGAGATATAGGGAGGGAATGGAAGTGTGAGATACACAGAGATATACTACTTAGAATGCTACTAGAACCTTCATGCTGTGAATCCTGGGACTACATGTTTAAACCTTGAAGAAAAGGAGAGTTGTGAAGATGTGATCTATCTTTTAATGTCTAGAGACATTAAAAAATAACATAGAATACCACATTCTTCCTATCCCATTTCTTTTGGTCTGCCTTTTCTTACCCTGTCTCCTTTCTCATTTTTAGCCCTTTCTTCACCTACACAAAATATCTCCAGTTCTATTAAAATGTTTATTTTTCTCCAGGATCTGTACTGGATATTTCAAGCACAAAATACAAACAGCTTTTTAGAATAAAAAAGTTATCAGCATTATTTCTTCCATGATCTAAAATTCTTGCTTGAAATGGCCAGGTAACTTAAGACAACAAGATTTGGTTTTTGGTTCAAATGTGTTGAAAGAACTGTCCAAGCTCCATTTTACTTCACTATAAAACTGGGGGGAAAAATTATGTAATTTTGAGAATAAGAAAACAAGAGGGTAAACTGAGCAAATCAAAATCAATTTACCTTTTTAATATCCTAAGGAGTTTAAAAATCTTAGTTTCCTCCAAAGGAGGAAGCACCCTGTCCTTCCTCCAGTATAGATCTGCTATATTGTATAATTGCCTATTTACATGTCTATGTCTTTTAGGGACAAATAGCTCTCTAAGGCTAGACACAATAGCTATCTTATTAGCTGTTAAGTCCAGCTCCTGGAGGTACAGGATGAACATATACTGAATGAATGAATGTATGAGCAAATGAATGAATGGAGCTTCTTTTATGTTGTCCCTATCGCTGGTTGAAAATTGTGTTTTTGAATGCAGAGAACCCACATATAGTTAGTACCCATGATATTTCTCCTAGAACCCAACAGGTTGAATTGGTTCAGCAAGACACTGGATGAATGGGTAGCAGAGGACTGCCTGGCTCTGAGGACTGGTTGGGGCAGAGAGCCAGTCAGTACAATACGAGGCGTCTCCGTTAGAGGTACTAGGGGATGGTAGTGATGGTGCAGTACTGAAGTGGGGAGAGGTATGCACATGAGAGTCTCAAACAGCACTCAGGACCAGGAGAGGAAGTCACGCGGAAGACAGGCACCACAAGGGCAAACAAAGTCATTTGGAGGAGCCACAAAGGGATCTGGGAGTCAGTTGGCTGATGACTTGTCCAGAGGTGAAGGGCCTTTTAATGAGATGGTGGCAGAAGGTGGCCTGCCTAACCCACCTGATCTTAAAAAGGCCCTGACCTAATATGATCAGGGAGTGGTACTGGTCTTGACACATATATGAAAGAGGAAATCAATTATCATTTTTATTATATTTAAATCATATCTGAAAAATATAAAAGAACGTATACTAAAATAATTCAATATAAACTTTCCTGTATCAAAATTAATTGAAGATGTCGGGAATCAGTCACTTTCATGAAGAATAGATTGGTACAATCTTTTTGGAGCCATTAGCAAGAATTCATCAAATTGTAAAATGCATGTCATTTATGAATTATTGATTCTACTTCTAGAAAATTCTCTATGAAAAAATATTTCTACAAGGTCATATATGAGAATGTTGAATGTAGCACTGTTTATTAAAGCCAAAACAAAGCAAACAAAAATCACCAAGTTTTCATGACTAGTGGATTGAATGATATATTATGGTATAGAATGAATGGTATAGCTATATAATGGAATAGTGTGTAGCCACTAAGAGAAAAAAAGGTAGAGCCATATGTACTGACATAGGCATATTAACTTAAATAAGGGAAAACCAGACCATTCTGAATTGATGTTTGTGTATATGATTCTTTCTCTCTTTTTGAAACATTATCGAGTTATACATTCTCCATGGGGTGCATGGAGGAAATTTGGAGGCTATATACACTTATGCACAGAAATATCTCTCTTAATGCTTTCTCAAAGAAATAATGCACATAAACTTCAAACAGCTGTGAAAATATCTCTAACTGCAAACATTTCTCAACATATCTGAAAAAAAATGTTCAAAGCATTTGAAAACCTCAGGCAACAGAAGACAGCGTGGGTGTTGAATTTACAGACTACAAAATAAAGAAGTCCCTTATTTGCTAAGATTAACCAGAGTCAAAGTTAAGTAACTCAGAAAAGTCTCAGGAAAGGAGAAGAGAAGATAAAGGAGAACCAAAGATAAAGATAAAGGTAAAGATAAAGACTGAGGAAAACATGAAAATAGGGAAGAGAGAGTTAATACAAGGACCTCATCTGAAAACAAATGGAGTGACAAGGAGCATGGGGAAGAAGTGGAAAAAGTATATAGAAGATCAAAGTGACCACATTAAAGAATACATGGACACAAAGGAGAAAAGACATGCTAATGTTTCTATTACCTTATATAATAATAAAAACACTAATAATCATTGAATAACTAAAGCACTTCTAGGAGACACACAGTACTCAGTGTTACTCAATTTAAGAGCAAACACAGATCAACAGTATAACAATTGTGGAAAGCATCATGTGGTTATACCATACTTTAATGGCTGGCATTCACAAGTGGCATCCATACACAGGATTAGGTTAAAATAATTTTTTGTTAAGGCAGAGAAATTGGTACTGTTTTTTCAACAATAATTACAATTGAAAACAGCTAGAGTTTTGCTATATTGAAAGATTTGCCATAATCTGTCTAAAATAGACCTCTAATGGTAACAGATGATGATCACTGTGTGTATGTGTCAGCTACACACACACACACACACACACACACACACACACACACACACACACACACACACAGAGCTCCTATTAGGAATACAGGGGAGGAATCTTTGAGTTCTGAGAAGTGAAGTATGGATTTCTCTTTCTTTTTCATGATAATGTCATGACATCATATAGAGTCAGCCTACATACAACAATTGCCTTATGGAGTGACATATTAAAGACATCTCATCTAATGTTTAGTTTTTAAGATCCAATTTACAGATTCTGTACATTGAAATATGAGGTCAGCATTCCATCAACAGAGATCCCGTTTGTGAAATCTATTCTGTTGCAGTTTTGAAGGTCTCAGATACAGAATACCACTTTTCAAGTTTTTGGTAAAATAAAACAAAACACAAACACCCTAGCTTGCTGAGAACAAGGCTAAGAATCAGGGTTCTTAGATTGTCCAGAATCCTGAAATGTAGCATGTCAGGTAGATCACTTAGTAGGTAAGGAGGCTAGAATTGTTTGTATTCAGAAGTTTAATTTTCCATCAGCAGATAGAAAAAGGCTTGAAAATTGAACAATTTTCTATGTGGAAATTTTAGAAAATAGTGTTTACCACAAAAACGAAATACAAATGGGTAACGAGACTCAAGGATTTGTATAATTTAATCTATTTGCTTTACTCTAATTAGCATGCTTTATTTGAGAAAACTGTGGCTGACTTCCACAGAATCTTCATGGATCAATGTTGAAGTTCTTTCTCAACATTTGCCTCAATTCTACACAACTATATAAAAGCTTGTTTACTACAAAACAAGCTTGTTTACATAAAAACAAGAAACTATAAACTTACGTTTCATGCTTCCACTCCCTTTTTCCCCCTTCTGGCCTTTTTGTCCAGGAGCTCCTTGAAACAAACAAAAATTAGAAAAATAGAATGAAAAACAAACAAATATAAAAACATTTTTTAAAATTAGGGTAATTCATAATGCTTGCTTTAAATGGAAACAGAGCATCACAAGGTACTCTAGAAGATCAATTCATAATAACCTACAGAAGTTCAAATATAACAATAATGTTGATTATAATTATTACTACATTAAATATTATTACTATATCATTTAAAAAGGCATATTATAAAGCTGGCAGTGTTCTGCATAGGTCCTTTATACACATTATTGCACACTGTATATAAGGGCATCAAATGTCCCATTTTCCATTCACTGAGGTGTAAGCAACTTGGTTTGGACTTATTCATTCTTTTATTTTTCTCTTCCTTTGACTGTGCCTTTCTCCCTCCCCCAGGAAGCCTGGTGACTTCCACCTCAGTCTAAACTTGTATTTTTTATTCCCATTACAACTTATCTATCATGTTTTTCATTTCCTTAGCGTGGTACATCCCAAGGGCTGGGGCTGTGAATGAATTTCTGGGAGTGCAATCACTGACCTCTTGAGTCAGAAACTCTGGGACAGAGCCCAGTAAGCTGTTTCAACAGACCCTGCCGGTTTGAGAACCATAGGTCTAAAGGAATTCTATGAATCTTTGAGGCTAGCACTAACACAATTTCCTCTGTAACACGCCTTGCTGTACTAAATTAATCACTCTTTCTTCTTTACTCCCACAGCATTTTTCCTTGCATCCTAAATGTTTACTTCTCACCACATTGCGTGATAGCTAATTGCTTCTTCATTTTTTCTGTCACCTGATCCTTGAGGGCTTGAGGACTTGTTTTCTGTCACAACGATCCTTGAAGGTTCATGAATTTTATGAACCCTCATAAAATTGTGTTGACTGGGTGACTGAATGAATGAATGCTCTCCCAAGTACTTTGACTTGTGGGCAGCTGTTGAACTCTAGAGGTTTGAGAGTAGAAAAATACTTGAAACTTGTATAAGCTATTGCTAATGACCAACATGTATATACAGCTTGCTTTGTGACAGAAACTATTTGAAGCACTTTAAGGTATCAATTGATTCATTTGACTTCTACAGAAATTCTAAAATGTGGGTTCTCTTATTAGCTCTGTTTTGTAGATAAGAAAACAGAGGCACAGAGAGGCAGAGTAGAAAAGTAGAATTCAGATATAGGATTCACAGCAGAGTAGCTATGCTATCTCTGCAAAGTACAAATGTGTACATGCTATCTCTGTATTTTCCAAGAGGGCAAATGAAATTCAAGGTCAGGCCATTTTGACAAATGTTTAATCCCCCCAAATGAACAGCCTAAGATTAGTTACCTCACATAAGTTTTACAGAATCATTTTTTTAATTAAACTTTACAAGAGGGGTAGGTCGTTGTGACAAAATTTCTGGAAGACAACTCCGGAAGGGTGAGGAACTAGCCCCTCTTGTATTCCACCTCCAATTACAGTGTATGAGACAACATAGGTGCTCAGTAAATGAGGTTAGTTATTTCCCATTAAATCAGATAAATTGTGCTACAATTACATGTCACTTCTGGGGATTATTCCTAACATCTTGCTTGACCACTTAAAGAGAAAATTTGTGTGAAATAGACTGTTGCAAGAAAAATTAAGGTCATCTTAATATTCTTAAAATTTCTGTCGCTTTCCACGTTTTGTGTAGACTTTCTAAAAAGACAAATTAGTAATTCTAATTGACTCATAGTTCACAGTGATATTCATTTATAAAATCAATCCTTATGATTGACTGTAAACAGGAAGTTACAAATGGACTGTCACAGAAAGAGTCCCAAACAAAATCTTACTATGGTTTTGCCAGGGATAATAAATGACTAGACTAATACACCATTTTAAACTTAGAGTACAAATAAAATATGTTTCTCATTTCACAGAATTATTTTGAATTATCTTGGAATCTGTAACTAGCTTTGCAATTTTGTCAAATTCAAGGTTTTTAAATATATTTATCTACTGAACCCAAATTGCCCATAGAGGAAATTTAGCAATTCCTGAGTGATGCAGATAATTTCAGACAAATTAACAAACAAACACTTCTTCTCATGTTACAAAAAAAAGCCTGATTAAAGCGAAATGGTTTTGGAGATTGTACATAAACACACTATTCAGTTCAGGTAATTAGGCCTCTGAGGGAGGCTGAGTGTAGGTTGCTTATTTGTGGCTAGCTGATTTTTCTCCAAGCCTAATTGTCATTGACACAGTCCATAAACACTGATACTATTAAAAACACCTCAACACACCTATTAGAATGTTTACTGAATCCAAAACACTGACAATGCTGGTGAGGATGTGGAGCAATAGGAATTCTCATTCATTTTTGATGGGAATGCAAAATGGTACAACCATTTTGGAAGACAGTTTGGCAGTTTCTTACAAAACTAAACACAGGTTTACCATGCAATCTAGCAATCGAACTTCTAGGTAAACTCAAGCTCACACAATAAAGTGCACATGAAGTCTTAAAAGCAGCTTTATTCATGATTGCCAAAGCTTGGAAGCGGCCAATATGTCCTCCAATAGGTGAATGTATAAATATGTGGTTGTACAAGTATGTAATAGAATATACTGAACATTAAAAAGAAATGAGCTATTAGGCCACAAAAAGATATGCGGGACTTTAAATGCACTCACTTAAATTGCTAAATGAAATAAGCCAGTCTGAAGAGATTACACATAGTATTTATTACTCCAATGGTATGACATTCTGAAAAAGGCAAACTAGGGAGATAGCAAAAAGATTAATGGTGACCAGGGCTTGGGAGAGAGAAGAGGGGTGGAGATGAGTAGGTGGAATGGACCACAGGGGATGTTTAGGGAAGTGAAACTAATATGTATGATACTCTTTGGTGGATACATGTCCTTACACACTTGTGAAAACCCATGGAATGTACACCACCAAGAGCGAACCCTAATGTAAACTGTGGACTTTAGTTAATAATAATAATGTATCCATATTGGTTCATCAACTCCATCAAATGCACCACCCTAATCCAAGATGTTAAAACTACTGGTAATTATATGTGGGTAGGTGGTATGTGATATCTCTGTATTTTCTGTGCAATTTTTCTATAAACCCAAAACAATTCTAAAAAACACCATCTATTAAACAAACAAACAAACAAACAAACAAAAACCTTTCAATGATAAGGTAATAATTTACTTGGACATTAGGAAAAAACAAACCTGCCTACTCCTAAAAGTTCTAGAAAAGTTCACCATTTAAGCTTAGGCTCCTGGCATAAGGAAGAGAAATAATGTCATCATATATGTAAATTTTAAAGGGATTGAATAATATTGATTAAGTACTAATATGTAACAGCAGGCAGTTTATCTTGCCTAGGAAAGGATTTATATATTTTGCTATGTGTGACTTAACAGAGTTTCCTGGGTTTATTTATATTTTGCTTGTTTGTTTTTCTTTGCCAGTCTTTCCATGCTCATTGTTCTAAGATAGATACCATTCTTCATGGTGATTCATGGTTGTGTGAAGTTTCTAAATCCTCTGTTGTTGTTTTTTAAACTATTTTCCTTTGGGACACAGAAACTTTTCTCAGGTGGAAAATAATCAGTTTCAAAATGTTTTGGACCACAAAATAAACTACATGAGTACTACTATTCAGATTATGATGACCATTGTTTTTGTTACCTGAGAAATTGAAAAAATATCTATGATCTGGTATTTATTTTACACATTCTATAAAGAAATTATCACAATACCTGGCCTCCCAGGCCTCCCCAATGGTCCTGAGAATCCCCGACTTCCAGGAAAGCCAATTGCTCCTCGATCACCTTTAGGACCTGGGGGACCTGCATGGTTAATAAAGAAAACACACACTGGTAATCATTCATTTTTCATATAGACTTGAGAGTATAATGAAATAATCTAGTTTCATTAATGATTATGAAATAGGTGAATCTCCAAATGGAGGAATAATATCTTTCCTAAAATTTCATATATGCCACTGATAGATAAAACAATAAGTAGAAACATTAGAGTATTTACCACATTGTCGTTTTCCAATAAATAATATTGTTATTACAAATAAAAGCATATCAGAAAAAAAATCTTGGTGTTTTAACTCATGTCATCTAATCAGGAATCCTTAAATGGTGGAGTTTTGCTGTAGCTGAATGATAACTTTGAAAAGTCGAAGCTGAAAATTGAATTCTTTAGATCTGTCCCAGGAGAAGCACAGCTCAAGCAATTTGAAGTATCAAAGTATTTATTTTTAAAATTGGGGTCCTGAGGAGTTCCAGTCAAGATGGCAGGGTAGGTAAATGCTGTGTTCACCTCCTTTCAATGACCACATCAAAATTACAGAATACACATTATTGATAATCACCTGAAGTTTAGCTGAACCGAAGCCCTGCATACAGAAGAAGCCACATAGAGACTGGCAGGAGGGGCAGAGATATGGAACAGGCTGGTCCCACACCCGTGTGTGACCATTAAAAATCAGAAGTGGGGCCGGCCAAGTGGCGCGGTGGTTAAGCTCTGGCTTGGGATGCCAGCGGCCCCGGTTCGGGTCCCACATATGAAGGCCAGTAACACTGCCCTCAAAAGAAAAATAAAAATCAGAAGGGATATCTCAGCTGCAGAGGTCCCTCCTCACCCGTGGAGAAGTGAGGGGTCCCAGCCCAATACCAGGCTATCCACGCCAGGCATTCAATGCCGAGGAGAAAAGTGCTCACAACTTCTGGTTGTGAAGACCACTGGAGACTGTGGCTGACTGAGAATACAGTGGCTGCAATCCCAGGCGCTCCGCTTAAAGGACTTTCACATGGACGCATTACCTCATTGATAAACTCACTCACTCTGAGCTTCAGCGCTGGGGCAGCAACTCAAAAAGTGCCAGAGGCATACCAGTACGAACTGAGTTGTCTAGCTCAGGGTGAGGGCTGGAGGGGTAGTTTTCTCCCAGAGAGAGGAGCTGGCAGAAGTCATTGTTTCTTTGTTGAGACCTCCCCCATCCTGGCATGCAGATGCAGGCGGGAGCCATATCTGAGTCTCCATCAACCTGGCTAACACTGTTCACCCTGCCATGGTGATTTCCTGAGATCTATCCCACCTAGCTTTCAGGTACACCCAAGACACATCAGTGGCTTTTCCATACAAACTGCCTGCTTTGCCTCATGCTGAAAACTTTCCTAGAATCTCTCAAAGGTTCACAAAACTCAGACAAGCAATATCTGGCTTCAGTATGTCTCGTACCTCTGGCTAAGCAGCCTTAAGCCTGGCACTAGTGATAGCTGGCCTTCGTCTGAAGCATGGCCTCTTGAGGCACCGCCAAGCACAATGTAGGTAAGTGGCCATCTGTGGATTGCTTTGTGTGACTCATTCCAGGTGGCTCCAGGCAAGGCACAGGCTGTGGTTGAACTTGGCCTACAGCTGGTCCTCTCCCAGGAGACCCTGGGGCTGGCACACACAGTGGCCAGTTTTGGACTAAGCTGGAGCATCACTCAGCTGCTTCCAAGGACAACATACCCAAAGCGCAGACTGGGAAGGCACCAGAGCCCTGCTAAAGCAAATCCGGCTTGGTAGAGTCAACCCTTGAACAATATCTGCTCCACTGTAGTCACAGCCAGTGCTCATAACCAATCAGCCTAAGGGTCAGTCCTTCCCACTGAAGTACAAACAGCATCAAAGCTCACAATCCACACAAGGGACACACATGGAGCACCTGGCTCTGGTGACTAGGGAGATTGTCACTGGGTCCCACAGGACACTTACTACATAAGGCCACTCTACTAAGACCGGGAGATGTATCAACCCTACCTAATACATAGAAACAAACACAGGGTGGCAGCCAAATGGGGATACAAAGAAACATGTCCCAAATAAAAGAACAGAATAAATCTCCAGAAAAAGAACTAAGCAAAATGGAGACAATCAATCTACTAGACACAGGGTTCAAAACACTGGTTATAAGGATGCTTAGTGATCTCAGGGAGAACTTCAACAAAGAGATGGGAAACATAAAAATGAAGATAGAAAAACATAAAAAAATCCCAACCCAATCAGAAATGAAGAATACAGTAACTGAAATGAAGATTACATTATAGGGAATCAACAATAGATTTGATGAAGCAGAGGATCAAATCAGTGATTTAGAAGATAAGGTAAAAGAAAATGCCCAATCAGAACAGCAAAAAAAAAAAAAAAAAAAAAAAACCCAAAATGAGGACAGTTCAAGGGGTCTCTGCGATAACATCAAGCATAATAACATTTGCAACATAGAAGTACAAGAAGAAGAGAGAGAATAAGGAATTGAAAACCTATTTGAAGAAATAATGATGGAAAATTTCTCTAACCTGGTGAAGGAAATGGATATTCAAGCCCAGGAAGCATAGAGAATCCCAAAGAACATGAACCCAGAGAGTTCCACCCAAGACACATCATAATTAAAATGCCAAAAGTTAAAATCAAAGAGAAAATCTTGAAAGCAGCAAGAGAAATGTAGTTAATTATCTACAAGGGAGCTCCCATAAAACTGTCAACTTATTTATCAACAGAAACTTTGCAGGCCAGAAAGGATTTGCACAAAATATTGAAAGTGATGAAAACAAGGACATACAACCAAAATTACTCTACCCATCAAAGTTATCATTTAAAATCTAATGACAGATAAAAGCTTCTGTCAAGAAAAAGTTAAAGGAGTTCATCATCCCAAACCAGTATTACAAGGAATCTTAGAGGGACTTCTTTAAGATGAAAAATAAATAAATATATATATATATATATATATATATATATATATATATATATATATGAATAATTGTATATATTAATAATAAAATTGCAGTAACTACATATCTATCAACTATTACTTTAAACGTAAATGGATGAAATGCTCCAATCAAAAGACATAGGTTGGCTGCATAGATAAGAGAAAACCTATACATATACAGCTTACAAGGGACTCACTTCATATTTGAAAACCCACACGGACTGAAAGCAAAGGGATGGAAAAAGATATTTCATGAAAATGGACAAAAAAATCTGGGGTAGCAATACTCATATCAGATAAAATAGACTTTAAAACAAAGGCTGTAACAAGAGACAAAGAAGGACCCAGTAATCCCACCTCTGGGTATTTATCTGACAAAACCCAAAACGCTAAATCGAGGGGACGAGTGCATACATATGTGCATTGCATCACTGTTAACAGTGGCCAAGACATGAAGGTATCCTGTCCCTGAATGGATGAATGGATGAAGATGAGGTAGTACATAGATATAATGAAATATAAAAAAAAAGAATGAAATCTTACTATTTGCAACAACATGGAAGGACATGGAGAGTACTGTGTTGAGTGGAGTAAGTCAGACAGAGAAAGACAAATGTCATATGATTTCACTTATACATGGAATCTAAAGAGCAAAATTAACAAACAATACAGAAGCAAACTCATAGACGCAGAGAACATTTTGATGGCTGCTAGATGGGAGGGAGTTGGGAGTGGGTAAAAAAGATGAAGGCATTAAGAAGTACAAATTTGTAGTTACAAAAGAATCATGGTGATGTAAAGTAAAGCATAAGGAATATAGTCAATAATACATTAATATTAATAATTATGTACAGGGCCAGGTGGGTACGAGCCAGAGGGATCATTTCTTAAATTATATAAGTGTCTAACCACTACACTGTACTCCTGAAATGAATATAAAATAATAGTGAATGTCACTGTAATTGAAAAATTAAAAAGTGGGAGGGGAGGAGATAGAGGGGAATAAGAGATCCAAATTTACAAGTAAAAAACAAATAAGTTTGGGGATGTAATGTACAGCATGGGGAATACAGTCAATAATATTGTGATAGCGTGATACAGTGTCAGATGGTTGCTGGACTTATTGTAGTGATCATTTCTTTAGGTATATAAATGTTGAATAATATAATGTATGTCTGAAACTAATATATTATTGTATGTTAGCTATATTTTTAATAAAAATCTTAAGAACAATTAGGATCCTAGTTCTGGAATATATTATTCTATCTCTCATGGACTTGGTTTTACATATTCCACTGCAATCCCAAACAATAATGTAACCATATGTATACTTGTGTGGTGTGTGTGTGTGTGTGTGTGTGTGTGTGTGTGTGTGTGCGCATGTATGTGTGTGTAAAGTATACAAAGATTCATTTATGGGTATATATTATATAAATATACAAAACCAGGGTTTTACATACTTAAATGAAAACAGCTTTTTTTTTCTTTCTCTAAATTGCTGTGGTAACTATGAAAACTACATATAAAAACATACGTTATTTTCCTGTGGAATAAAATATTTCATTCTGGAATCTAGCAGCTTGAAATAAATTATAGTAAAAATCTCATTTTAGGTGTCATTATCAATTCACAGAAATCCTATTAATCTAATTAGTTAATCTAATCAGTTAACTCCTTGTGAAACACATTATGAAAAACTGTTTATACATCTTTTGCCAGTGTCAATCTTTTAATATATTGCCATTAGTTTGCAAGTTGTAGGAGGCGGGGCTTATACATATTTAATTCATTTAGAAAATATTTTCTTGGGGTTCATTCATATAAATACCTAAATTTAGGCCATCCAGTACACGAGTAAGAATTGTAATAGTCTTGGTTGTTTAAGACCACTAGCATAAACACGTAAGTTTCTCAAATTTTCATGTCATGGTTGTGAGTCTAGGTGACTTTGACTTCGTCAAGCTGAGTTTAATGGGTTCAGTTAGATGTATAGGCGGGGTTTTAATGAACTTGCTCACATCAGGAAGTAGAATCATGTCAGTCCATCATATACTCTTAACTTCCTGATTTTAGTACCTAGTATGGGGAAATGAGGCAATGCAGTAATTAAATAGGGAAGAATCCGTTAGGAAAGATGTCTGATAACTTGAATGATTTTGCTGCTGTACACCAAACCAAATAGTGACCTAATAATCTAAAGAGTCTATTTATCATCCCAACAAATGAAATCTCTCTTGTATGAGGGCCTAGAGAATGCCTATTTGTGTAAAAGAGCGGTACCAACAACAACAGACTAACCCCTCACTACAAGAACCAAAGCAGCTTTACAATGGCATCTTTCTAGGGTATTGACAAATGCTAAAACTTGTCAATCCCTCTTTTTATTTCATACACCCATAGTTCAGTAATAGCTGCAAAAGATATTGCCAAGATGAGGCTTTGAATGACAAGTTTTAGCCCAGTCTGAATTTCCATGGCTGAATTATAAAGCTTTGACAACTGCGGTCTGTAATGAAAGAGCTGACAGACCTTTGACAATAGCAGCTCTGGCAACTGATATAATACTGGCTACTTCACCAGCTGATGACATTAATACACTGTTATTAAGATCTACTGAATGCCAGTGAACTAGAAAGACTTTTTATGAATAAAGAATCTTACCTGGCAGTATTTTCAAAGGTACACAAACAACCCACTTGATAGATATATACAGAGGGTGCCAAAACAATGTACACACATTTTAAGAAAGGAAAAAAACATTAAAATTGTAATATTTAATATATACCAATAACAAAAGATGAATACAATTCACGTTTGACTTCGGCAATTACAAGAGGTGCTCAAAGTGGTTACCATCAGTGTCCAGACACTTCTAATTATGGCAAACTACTGCTTGAGCAACGTTGACCAAAGTGTCTACTTGTATATACTTTTTTGGCACTCCAGGCATTTTTTTCTTTAAATTTAAAAAAGTTAATGTAAACTTTATACATTGGCTTTTGAAGCACAATGATGTAAAGGTCAGGCAGGTTTAAAATTCATGCTTTTCACTTAAAAAAATATTTTTCTGATGTAACCTGGGATAATAAATACATTATCGATCAGAAAGAAGAAGATTTTATATGGGCCAGCTGAATGGCACTCTGGTTAAGAGTTAGCTTGGGATGCCAGCTCTGAGCAGCAGGGCCCTGGTTCAGATCCCACGTGAGGGCCAGTGACTCTGTGCCTCTACAGCTAAGATGGTGAACAACAGCTCCACCTGGAGCTGGGCTGCCGTGGGTCACTGGCGATGGCATAGGCTGCAGCTCCTGCTGCAGTGGGCTACTGTGAGCTAACATGAGTGGCTGGCAGATAGCATGGGCTGCCTTGAGCATGGCCGGCAACTGATTGCCTCACTTGGGAGGAGTGCAATGATAATACCAATGTGGGTCAGTGAAGCAACATCCTCCACAACTAGACTGAAGAACAAAAGGACAGCAACTTGTCTGTTCCCCTTCCCTGATTCCCCAACGCTGTTCCCCTCCCCCAATTTCCCAATATAAAAAAATCTTAAAAAATAAAAAGAATATTTTATAGAATAAAAATACAGAAAAATAAGAAGTTCATGTTATTTAGACATTTTTGTGTCAGTGCAAAACATTCTTGTTATAATTAGACCATGCAATATACTCCCCACTTTCAAAAAGCAGGTAGGGTATTTGATGTCTAGCCAAGAGTAACATGACAATCATGTGATTGTTATTGTCTTCTTTATTTTCTAGAAAGCAAAGAAAGTTCATGCCCTTCTCCTTTTCTGTCTTCTATTATTTTCTTTCAAAATATTGTTTTCAAGATTACAACACAGAGGAAAATAATTTGAAACAATTTTGCTCTAAGAAAAATACAGGGAACAGTTGACAGCAGAGGTAAAAGTCAACTGCATTCTAGTCACTATTTACCTTCAGATTTCATTGGTTTATGCAGATATATTCCAGTTACGGACAATATAAAGAATATAACCCAATTTGCCTTTGATTCATATTAAAGTATTATTTTTGTATCTTAAGAACCAGATAACTTGCAAATATATTCAGCATGAACATGATTTTTATATTCTCCTTCATATAAGACCTAAAGGTAGGTCTGCCTCACATATACACGGCTCTCCCCAGATTTAGGAACAACCCCATGTGGTAGCTCTGGATAAAACATTTAACTTCCTTCAGAAATCCAGAATCAGTGCTTATCACTCAGCACACTGTAGTGAGTGCTGCAACAGGTAACATCCCCCTACACACACACACACACACACACACACACACACACACACACACGGAACAAATCAAATAGCTCTTTTCCTATACACATACCTGGATATGTATGACCTAGCCGTGTAGTATATGATTAAATACTTTCTATGATCATACCTATTGGACCTGGAATGCCTTGTGGACCACCTTCTCCAGTGAAGCCTCTGTCTCCTTTTTCACCTGGGGGTCCAGGAGGACCTTAAAAAAAAATTACAATTATTGGTCACATTTTTAAAGCATAGGTAAAATGGATTAGTCATTTGTTAAGACAGTTATATACATATATCCGAAGTCTTTTCTTTGTTACAAAATATCACGGGATAAATAAGACTGACCTTTCTGAATAGAGGTATACCTTGCAATACCCTATACTGATAAAGATGAGATAGCCCTAAATCAGACAACCTAATTACGTATAAATATTTAGGTGTGCCTAGCGCTTTTCTAGTTTCTCAGAACCTGGAGGCAGAAAAGAGACACTGAGTCAGCGATGGCACAAACCCATATAAGTACTCTGTGCACACTGGGCAGATTTCACTAGATTGAGTTAGATGCCATATGGAAAATGTGCCAGTAAAAACTCATAAGTCACGTGTGATACTGTCAAGGGAAACAGAAGTATGTATGGTACACAACACAAAACCATAAAGTTTAAAGTAGCAGACCCAGGGCTGGCCGAGTGGCATGGTGGTTAAGCACTGGCTTGGGAAGCCAGCGGCCCCGGTTTGGGTACCACATATGAAGGCCAGTGACACTGCCCTCAAAAACAAAAACAAAAACTAAGAAAGTAGCAGACCCAGATATATGTGTTAGAGAGATGCTGAGCAGGCACGAGCAGCAATGGTTGAAAACACTTCATTGAGGGAGTGGGGTGTGATGGGTATTTTGAAGATTGGGTAGGATGAGAACAAGGCAAATTCTGGATAAGTGGGAGAGTCATGGGTAAAGGCAGGCAGGAGAAAATGAGTAAAGGAATACTTTTTCAAGTAAAATATTAATAGAATCTCTAGATAGCTATAGATATTACAAAATGAGTTAGAAGGGTTGCAGAGGACATTTTGACTACTTCGCCTCACAATTTGTCAGGTGTCCCTGAGTGCTGAGTTGAATCAACACTGATTTAGTCATTTGAATTTTCTGTGATCAGAAAAACAAATATGTGGTGATCACTTCTTTAGAATGATGGTACTGAGCATGTCTTTAGAACTTAGAGGTCATTCTACTAGTATTCCCTCTTCTGTACAGAGGGCACAGGGCAAGTATTAGTCCTTTCATTTAAAGCAAAACACATAGCAGTTTTCTTTTCTGCTCTAAAATAGAGAAGCAAACCTGGATGCATCATAGAATAATAAAACAGCAGTGTTTTGAAATGCTGTGGTTCACCCACATACATAGCCCAAGGACAATAAATACACCAGTATATTTACCATCCCTGGTTAGAAAGCACTTGTTTACAAATTTTAATCAGGTGGGGAGATGAAACACCTGAGGAATTCTAAGAGGGGGCCACATAAATAAAGATTGCCTCAGGAATAAGTATATTCTGCCCATTTTCTTTGTTTCTTTTGAAGTCCTTTTCCCTACTTTTCTCTACTTTTTAAATTTTATATTCTGACCTGTGCCATTTTTTAAGGATTCAAGTTGGGTTTTAGAACATTTTTGTCCTGGTTACTCAAATTTTAAGATATCATTGTTCTTCTCAATGATACATTGTCCTTTTTTCTTCATATGTAATATAAAACAGTAATGTTTTATTGCATTATCATTACAAAAACAGTTCTACTTATAGAAAATATAAAAGTCTAGAAAAGATCTGAGAAAAAAATATAATTTATAATTCTATCCTCATCAGAGAATAACCATTAACATTTATTTCCTGTTTTTTTTTTTTTTTTTTGGTGTGTGTGTATTTTTGTTGCATACTTTTTTTTCATATAATCATGTAAATTACAGACAACTAGGTATTAAGTAATTAAATAGCAAACTCACTATAGCTTAATGTTGGCAACATGTATTTAGCTGTTGCACAAGAAATGTCACGGTTCTATATCAGTGGGAATCTTAAACTTAAAGTTAAACTTCCCAACAAAAGGAGTATAACTTCCAGAGCAGTGAACACAAGCAGCAATTCATTCTCCACACAGTGAGGAAGGAGTGGGAAGGCAGGGCAGGAGAACTCAATCTGCAGCCTGAATTTTGCGGAGGAAATTGAAGGGAAGCAAATCCACAGTATCCAAGTACTGAGTTTTGTTAAAATGTGGACCAGCGAAGACTTTGATTTAGTAAATAGGGCTTGAAAGCAAGACATAGACATTGCAGGAAATCTTAAATGCGTGAGACAAAAAACAAGGGACACAATTGACTAGATCTAGGCTCCTAGCATTTGAGATCAAGAGTTGTCACCATGTCTTTAGTTAAGTAAAAAACAAAACTCTTCCATAATCACTAACTAGCCTTTTAGTTATTTGGCATATAAATGTGTATAGTAACTGTCTACAGCTCTAATGTTAGAATATTAGTTCAATCATAATAAACACATCTGTAATTTTATAAAATTCTGAGTTTAAAAACTGCCCTCTGTGTATTTTTATATATATAAAAAAATACAGATACCAGGTAACTGAATCCCAGAGTAAGAAAATGAGGTAATGGTTTTCCTTAAAGAGTTCTAACTAGGTGTGTTTGATGCTACATTTTTATTGTTATTTTATTCTTCATGTAACTTTATTCCCAACTATTATATAATGTTTTATTTTTACCTATTGTTATATCTCTTCTACTGCCTAGAACAAAATGTGGGAAGTATCTCAATAAATGTTGTTGGTGTCTTTTAGACATTTTGAGGGGGGATGGAACTACACAGATCATAAATCATTCTTCTCTTAGCTTCTTGTGTAGAACTTTTGAGAACACTATAAACATAATGCTATCAGCTGCCTTCCAAAATTGCTGTCTCTCCATCCCTGCTCATCCCTGTTCATATGCTCATCATCTTGCAACTGAAAAATTCTAGAGGTTTCTTTAAAAAAAAAAAAAAAATCTGGTCTGAAAGTATTTTGTCTGTTCCACCCTCAGATTTCCTTCAGTGTCAGCTTTTATATATATATATGAAATGTAGCAATCTATTCTGCTATGCTATGGAAAAAAGAAGGAAGAACTTTAAGTCAGGAGACTTAAGAGTCTATTGTAGTCACCTTCTTTGTTCTGAGTTATGATTTAGCCTCTCAAAATGTTCCATTAGCACATTAATAGCCACCTCTGCACATCAATAAGTGGGCCTAATGCTACCTGTCAGCTCCCTTGCTAACATATGTCAAAGGAAACTACATTAATATTGACCAAAATGTATGATTTGCTCTAGTTCAAGAAACCATATGAATCCACAGCATTTTCCCTTCAACCTGAACACCTTCAAACTGAAAAGTTCAGGGAATAATTCATTAAATGCTATAGCAAAAATTTTCCATGAACAGTTCCCTCTATAAGACACACATACAAAATCCACTATTTAGCTCCCTCCCTGTGAATTTTTAAAAAATATTTCTACATAGCCCCAAGAAATAAACTGATTTAGAATACTGAGTAATCATAAATATCATAGATCAAAATTATCCAACATATTATTTTAAATCTTGAAATGATAACATAGTACTAATAGTATCTGCTTAAAATTTCAGCACTATGCTCTGAGTCCTATTATTATATTATATTATATTATATTATATTATATTATATTATATATTATATTATATACTATATTATATTATATTATATTATATATGATATATATATATATGATATATATATATGTAAAAGAAATATTTTACTTTTTTCTCAATTTTGCCTCATATTTAGATCATTAAAAAAAAAACTGCCAAATCTTCTAGGGCATTTCTGTTTAAACCTGCCCCTTTTTTATTTCTTGTTCTTCTAGTTTTCATGCTCACTGACTTAGATATATTTAATCTGGAAGGCGCCTTAAAGATTGCTTAGTGAAACATACTTAAAGAGGGTCAGCAAGAGTGAATTGTTCAAGGTCTTAAAGCTAATTGGGTAAAATCAGAACTAGAACCCTTCTTTCCTGACATCCTTAATTGACTTCATTTTTGGCATCTGTTCTTCCATTATTCCTGAGATGAATTCTTCCTTTATAGTGGTTAAAAACACAATCTATTTTTTAATCCCAAGAATTAATTGCATGGGAATCTCCAAATTCAAATTTCATCAATTACTTACTCTTTTTCCTTACCACAAAAATTAATGTATCTTTTTCTTGGTTCTTTTAGATACTAGAAAAATGTGTTAAAATTTTCCAAATAACATGCTGTCTTTTATCACCACTGAGCCATATCATATTTTATCTTTCTTAACTTCCTTCCTCAGTGTTCACCAACCTTGTTCCTTTAAATCATGTAACCCCCTTCACCCTACCAAACTCTGCTGCACCATGTCAACAATTTAGTCCTCCAGATTCCAATTACTATAATTACTTGAGAACTGTATTAAATAGCTTTATCTCTATTACTTTCATAATTATTTAGCAATTGTTAATATAAATAGAAGGAACACAACATAATGATGCTGATTCTACAACCCACAAATGATAAAGCACTCATTAATTTATACAATATGTCTCTCTTGTGTTATAATTTAATAAATAATTACTAAAATTTTATTTTGTGTCTAGATGCTATAGAAAATATAAAAAATAAAAGTCTGTCATTCTAAGGAGCTTATTGTTTCCAACAAGATACAACATTTCAGTAGAAGACAGTAGGAGATACTTTCAGATAAGATAATCATGTTGAGTTATCTTGTGAAGAAAAAATACTTAGTGTTCAACATTAAAAAAGATACAAATATCAGTAATGGTGAAACCAGAGAAGGCTTCATGTAAGCAGTCACATTGGATGGACAGTGAATGACAAATACTTTCAGATACAAATAGAAGAGGAAATAGATTATTTCAAGTAAAGGAAAAGGCCTGAAACAGGATGTAAAAAGTATTGGGTATGTTAGAATCACAGTAAAATCAATTGAAATATTTGGTATCAGAAAGGAAAAAGGGAGAGAATGAGACATTCAAAAATAGTTAAAAGACACATTATAGAACAGGGTGAGTGCTACAGAGAGAAATGTATGAGTGTCTAACCAGGAGGAGAAAAAAAGGCTTTTTGAAGTCTAGGGTTTTCCTATAGTATAGGAAAGCTACATTCTAATAAGAATGTAGAATGAATGATAGTCTGAAAGATTTTGGCAAAAATGATTGGGAAATTATTTCAATAGTCTGGCAGAATAGTGATTAAGAATAGTTTGTACAAGAATATGAAGAAGTGACAAGGGATAGAGAACAGAATGTAAGAACTAATAACCAACTTGGGAGAAAGAATAAAAACAATTAAAATTTTCATCTTGGAAAATTGGAAGAATGACAAGGCCACTATAAAGTATAACTTAATAAGTTCTAAGAATGATAAGAAATAAGAAAAAAGTGTTAATTTTATTTATTAATCAACACATATACCATTGTTCACGTCCTATAAATCAGGTGCTGGGTATGGAGAGATAGTCTGGAAAGACAAGACTCTACTTCTCGAAGCTCACATTCTATTGGAAAAGATATACATGATAAACAAATAAGGAAATGAACATATGAAACAATTTCATGTAGTGGCAAGTACTATGAGGAAGTCAAAGCAAATAACGATATAGTGAGATGGGTAGAAGAATGAGAATGGGGGAAAGTAAAATTATCTCTGAAAAGGTGATTATCAGTGGATCCAAGAAAGAGTGGAGATCTAAGAGAAGATCATTTCAAGAGAGAGAGGAGTCTAGTGTACATTATAAACAGTAACAAGTAAAACCAGCACTTCCTCCTTATTAACTTATATTTTTCAACTAACTTATACTTTCATTCTTCCAGATTCCCAAGCTAGACAGAGCAAATGCCAGAGGGAAAACTAGAAAATGAGGGTAGATAAGTAGATAGGTGCCAGACCAAGCAGGAGTGTAGATATTCTTCCAAATGGGAAGATATTGGAGGGCCTTGAGCATGAGAGAGAAAAGACCTCACTCATGTCTTTTTTGATAGCAATCTTTTGCTCTACATTGTGTAGAATGGGTTAAGAGTAGAATCAGGGAGAACAAATGGGAAGTTGATGGTGTGCATCAGACTGGAATACAGTGCTTGAATTAAAATAGTAGCAAAGAAGATAATGAGAAAGGGTTTTATTTGAAATACTATGTGCTAGAAGAGTTAACAGGACTCATCAATGGATTGGATATAGGAAGTAAGAGAAAGAAAAACGTCAAACATAAGATTCCAAAATCTTGGAATGAGTAAGTAATTAGACAATGATGCAATGGGTAAGATTGGAATGCAACAGATTGGGATTGAATGGGGATGGGATACTCAAGAATCAAGGGTTTGGTTTTGGATTTGTAAAGTTTTGGATAGTTATTTGAAATACAAGATGGAGCTAACTGTTGGAGAAAAAAACCTGATTAATTTAATGTTTCTTTATCATCTGTTTTACTGTAATAATTAAAGAATACCTGCAATGTGTTCTATATAAGTAAGCTATAAAACATAATAATAAAAAGAATACCTCTGAAACATTGCAACCCAAGAAATAGGTGTATATCTAGATGCTCCCTGATTTCATCCATCTACTTCCTTTGTAGAGGTAATTATTAATATGAATCTTATTCTTCTCATTTTCCTACATTTTAAAAACAATCAGTTTTGCTACATAAGTATGTATTTGTAAATATACATTATTTACTTTTACCAAAATGTGATCATTAGAAATAAAAATGTGCTATAGTCTTCTGAAACTTTTAAATTTTTTTGTAAATATTTAAATATTAGATTTCTTAATTATCCTAAACCAGTGTTATGTAAAATGAAATCTCATGGACTTCTTTTTTTCTTAATACTAACACAATAAAAACATTAAAATAAAAAACAGAGCTTAAAAGACATGAAAGCTAGAATGAGGTGACCTCACATGAATTTAATTAGTTACAGAGGAAAGAATAGAGAATTATGAAGAAGCAACATTCAAAGAGATTGAAGTGTTCCCAAATTTATGGTAGATCCACAAATATAATTGGATCTAGAAAGTAAAAAAAGTAAGCCAAATGCCAAATGGATAAATGGTCAATATACTAACACAGATTTGTGAAATCGTAGGTATTAAAGACAAAGAGAATGAGAAGCAGTCATTTTAAAAGCAACAGTGAAAGCCAGAAACCAGAAGAAACTACTGATAGTGATAATCAAAATAACTGTTAACCTAAGAAGCATGTCTGTAGTAAAACAATTCTAAGATTAAAGACAAAATGGAGAAAATTAAATCAAAAGGTCTTTCACCCCCAGTGGACTTGCACTACATGAACCTCTAAAAGATATACTTCAGGAAGAAGGACGATAATCCCAGAAGAGATGACTGAGATGCATTTAGAAAGGGGAAAAACTGATAAACTCATGGGCAAGTCTAAATAAATATTATCTGTATAACTTAAAAAATAATAATAATTGACTAAAGTCTTGGTTAAAAAATTAATAAAATCTAAATGAAGTGTGCTCAAAAATAGCAGGACACCCGGGATGGGGGTTATCAAACAAAGCCTTTTAAGTGCCTTGTAATATTTAAGGATAAAAGTAAAGACAATGATCAACTTCAGACTCTAAGATAAATTTCAAGGCAACCATTAACAAAATAGGAATAGACTATAAAGTTTCCAAAATCTTCTGGGTACCTTTGGTGGAAAGAGAAATTCAGTGTGAAAAATCTCAATCAATTCAAAAGCTGACAAGAAAGGAAATCAAAGGGACATAGAGATGGACAAACACAGAATATAAAATGAAATGGTGGAAATAAATACAGTGAAAGGAGACAATCGAATATCATCATCATCATCATCAAAGTGTTCTTTACAACACAGAAACGTAAAATAAAGGATACCAAAAGGTTAAAAGTAAATATGGAAAATATTTAAAATACAAATAATTAAAGCTAGTGTGAAAATATATGATGTATATTAATTTAAAAATCAGTAAGATTCAATTCACCTTGTTTTACAAGCAACTGAAAAAGAAATTGTTAAATTCATTGTTATTTTGAAGAATTCAAAGACTTTTTTAATTGATAATACAGTAGAGTAAGAAAAAAGAAAGAAACTGGAAGTTTTGAAAAAGAGAATTAACAAGCTTGGCCTAAGGACAGGTAGACAATTTTGAGTCCTACAGAAATCTTGTACTGGTCATCAGTAATATGGGATATTTGGAACAATATTAGACCTTAAGAGAGATTTCCTCTTTTTATCCCTTCCTACTTAAAACATACCAGGATATTTGTATCTTACCATGTCTTGATATGATCCCAAGATTCCTTCCTCTAGATAGTTGTAGTAAAAGTATGCTCAAAAACTATTTTAAACCACAGGATTTTGAATATCAAATCTCTGCTTATATCAGTACATTTTAATATATCATTTTCCAGAGGAATGAAAAGATATTTACCTTGAATTAAAGTTATATTTTTCAGTGTCTGAGAATGTTCCCAATCTTTCAGTCTGAGATCATTAGTGATGTTATTCAATAATTTCAGTTCTCCTTTTATTTCCTGTTCCATTTGCACTTGTTTTTCTTTCATAGACATAATTTCTGCTGATGCATTGTACACACGCTCCTCTAACTTACTCATCTCCTGTGAAACATAAGCAAGCATCCGCAATTTTTGTTACATGCATAATAATAAAAAATATGTTTAAGACACCCTGGAAACCGGGTTTTAAAATACATATTATTATATGAATACTATGGAATAAGAATATCAAAATTAGAGAACTGTTTTAAAATGGCAATTTTTTTTTTTTTATTTTGAAGCATTTCTTCTTTTGACAGAATGGCTAAATTTTCACATGCTTTGCCCCTCCTCCCTTCAATTACTTGAATATATCTAATATATGCTTCTATTTCTAAATACATAGACATCAAAATGCTAATAAAAAAATAAAAAAACATTTGGTTATGGTTTTAAGTTTATCTGAAGTAAAATTTCTTTATACTGCACTTAGAGTCGAAACATTGTATTCCAATACTGTGAATTTGATAGATTTGTATATTAAATTGTTTTATAGCAATAACAAAGTTTAATGCCGTATTTCCCAGGGGTAATAAAGATTCAGGATAGCTTTTCATATTCAATACAATCTCAACTAGTATATTAACAATATCTCACTTTCAATTTTTATTGCCTCTGTATTTGAGGTTTCCTTATTACTTTATGTTATATATGTATATATGTATTGTGTGCATTTATATACGTGCATGCATATATAGAGAGAGATTGTAAATGAGAGATCATACTTTTTTGATCTGGAATATGCTTTTATTTTTTTACTCAATAATATATTAAGGATATGTTTACTTATTAAATATGTAGAGGCTGCCTTATTTTTAATAATTTAGTGGGATTATATTATATGTATTTTCATAATTTGATTTCTATTGATAGAGCTTTGAGCTGTACATATTTTACAACTTTAAATAATGCTGTAATGTATACCATTTTACATGTTTACATATTTATATAAGTCTTCTATAGGACAGCTTCCTGGAAATGAGTCTGATCAAAGGGACCAAATATTCAAATTTTTGTTCAGTACTGCTGCACTGCCCTCCAAATACATGATACCTTTTTTTTTTTTTTTTGAGGGCAGTGTCACTGGCTCTCATATGTGGGACCCGAACCGGGGCCGCTGGCTTCCCAAGCCAGCGCCCAACTACCGCACCACTCGACCGGCCCTACATGGTACCATTTTTAAAAATCTTACTAATTGTACACTAGTGCCTACTTTATGCACCCAAATACTAGGTACCATCAATATATTTAAGTTTGCAGAGTAAGAATAGACACATAATAAATTCTTGTTACTTAATTTGCTTTTATAACTATGATAAAGTTAAGTACTCAGTCATAAAGTTTTTGATGATATTTTTCTTTATTACTTTTCTTTTCAAGTCTTTTGCTTGATTTTCCTTTGGGTGCTGGCTTTTCTTTTTCTTTTTTTTTTTTTTCATTTTTTTTTTTTTTTTTTTTTTTGAGGGCAGTGTCACTGGCCCTCATATGTGGGACCGAACCCGGGCCGCTGGCTTCCCAGGCCAGCGCTTAACCACCGCGCCACTCGGCCGGCCCTGGCTTTTCTTTTTCTGATATACCAGACCTTCTCATCTGTTCTGGTAACGTTTTCTGCATCTCTGTTCTACTTTAATCACATGGTTTGTCTTCATGGTATGCTTTATACTTTTCTAAGCACTTCTGTGTTTCACTGGTGATAGATTCTCGTTTCCCATTTGCACATAGAAAGAAGCCAGTGGTGTATTGCTTCTTAATCCAGGTATGAAGAGAAAATCACACTTTCCTTGACCAAGGACAAGTTGAAATGAGAGTCAAGACAGTCACAGTATAAAACTTTTGAAAAAAAATGAACATGTCTCTAGGTTTGCCTCTTCAGTGGCACTACACTCAAGCAGACAGGCTTATCATTTCACTGCTCTGACTGTGCCTTCCCTCACCCCAAATCTTCTACATTAGAATATCTCTACCCTCTATCAACCCTTCTCCTATTTGACATTTTTCACACAATATGGTATAAATGTGAATCGTGAGCATAGATGTTTGTAGAGTACTGCAACATAACAAATTTACTGAACTTAATTTAGGTGGCTACAAATTGCTACAGGTATGCCAGGTAGTTCCAGATATCCACAGAGCAGAGGTAAGGGGACTAGCAGGTGATCTTGCTACTTAAAAACCCAAGAATCACCCATATTTCTTGCCTAAAACTAAGGCTGCCATTTTATTCCCTTCTTTGAAAACTGCCTATGGTACTCACATTAGCCAGATTTCACTTGAAAGAATTTTCTCTGGGAGAAGGAAAAGTACATTTTATTTATTTATTTTTTAATCCATACAGCATGCACATACACTTTCCACACTCTACCATCAGTAGATCTCCTGGAAACAGGCACTTAGTTTTGTAGTCTTACAGTCTTTTCTATGTACAATGGAGATAACGCATTTCCTCCTCCCTCTTTTATTAATTTTTTTCTCTCTCTTTTATTTTGTGCCAGTGTTTTTTTAATTAATGTTTTGTCTGTTCTTGATAAGTATTAAACTAGTATTACTCATAAGTCTTTTCCTAAAACATCATTTACTGACTTACACATTCATTTAATTTATGTATTCCTATATTTGGCTAAGGATTCAAAGGTGAATAAAATTGTTTAAGCAATGAGGATGGGCTTTCAAATGTTGTTTGTAATGAGCCCATGCTTGCACAAGCACACACACGCACACACATAATACACATACATACACTAGCACTGGCCTAGTTTCTAAACCTCTAAAATCTACTGTTGCTTTTAAAAAAAATTAAGTTGTAAGTTTCTTCATTCCCTTGTACCTCCAATTCTAATGCTGGAACCTCATCCAGAATACAAGTGCACTCTACCTAACTCAAACAGTTCACTGATGACCAGATTTTTATTATTTCCATTAATTATCATGTTTCCAGTTTGGTTTCAATCCCTCATTTATGTGGGTTCATAGATACTCGATAGTCTCTGCTGGATTTGGGATATTACTAATATCAAATCTATCCTTGTTCGTCCATCTTGTGCATCTTCTCTCTTCTCACCCTATCTCAGTGCTCCACTGATTCTGTTTCTACATGAAGTAATATTTATCTCCCTTTTTTCCCTCCAACTTAATCAGTTTCTATTCTTATAATTGACATTTTATTTTCCTGTGTCTTCCATATTCCTCAGTTCCTATGAACAATTTCTTGTGTGTGCATTTTCTCTAAGCCCTCCATAGACTGAGTCCTTGATATTCCAATAGCATTTGATGTGCTTAGATAGTTAGTAACCATGTGGGAAACACTAACAGAGTTTGAAAAAATTCACATGGAATAGAAACAGAATATCAAGGTTGGTGTTGAAATGAGGTTCAACAGAGTCCCCATATTTAAACAACAATGTCATCATCTTCTGACACCTTAAGACAAGGAACTATGTAAAATTCAAAAGCTCTGAGTGATTGCACCTCATAAATAATAAATATGTAGAATATTCTTTATTAATCTGTTTAGTCTACTCTCTAGTCAATAATTTAATTTCCATCTGATGTTATAACTTTAGAAGCGCCTCTTTGCTTTCTACAAGTGCATCCATTTTGAAAAAATCACTATTGTGTAGTCTTGTATCTATACAGAAAACAACTTCATTAATTAAGAATGGTTTTCTTCAGGGCCAGCCAAGTGGTGCGTTGGTTAAGAGCTGGCTTGGGATGCTAGCAGCTCCAGTTCGGATCCCACATATGAGGGCCAGTGACACTAAGATGGTGAACAACAACTCCACCTGGACCTAGGCTGCTGTGAGTCCCCGGGACGGCATAGCTGCAGCTGCAGTGGGCTGCCATAGGCTACAGTGAGTGGCCGGCAGCCAGTGTGAGCGGCTGGGAGCCGCTCGGAGCTGCCAAGAGCCTCTGTGAGCGGCTGTCCAGAGGTTGGTGACCGATCTGCCTCATCCAGGAAGAGCGCAATGATGATACCAACATGGGCCAGTGAAGCAATGTCCTCCGCAACTAGACTGAAGAACAAAAGGCCAGCAACTCATCTGTTCCCCTTTCCCAGTTCCCCAATACTGTTTCCCTCCCCCAATTCCTCAATAAAATCTTTTTTAAAAAAAGTGGTTCCTTCAGGTAAAATCTGTGACAAAGTTGCTAGCATTATTTAGTTATGATGGAAATTTTATAGACTCTACATTAATTACAATCCTAGATTTTAGATATTTTATAATACAAAGATCATTTGTTCACATGAGCAGTAGTTTTAGTCATATGTTTATTTTTTCATGGAAAAGAATTATAATTACTCAACCAAAAAATGCAACTTTGAAATAAGTAATTTGCTTCTTAATTTCTTTCTCATCAATACAAACTAATCCCAAAGGTTGGTCACAACATAGTCTAGAGCAGAGGTAAGAACATTTTGATCTGTGAGCCAAAGTCTGTTTTTGTAAATAGAGATTTAGTGGACCGCAGTTACACTTGTTTGTCTACTCTTGACTATGGCTGCTTCGGCACTACACTGACAGAGTTGAGCAGTTGTGACAGAGACCTTTGGTCCTCAAAGCCTAAAATATTTATCTAGCCCTTTAAAAAAGACATTTGCCGACAACTGACCTGGAATATGTTTTGCTAACTTGTATTGTGTATTTGATACTATGATGATAATAAGACATTTTACATATTCAAAATTTACTTTTTTAAATTATAGTTACATCTACACATAGAAACATATGTATGTTTCTTGGGAGTGACAAAATAAACTAGTTTAAAATCTAGATTTTGTAGGTTATTTTTTCATGCAAGCTTTCCATTCCTTTGAAGATAAAAAAGTTTCGGGCCTATTGTAAAATTTACAAATACAGCATGACCACCTGTTAAGACAATCTAAAAATCATAATTGGTTTAGACAGTCTCAAGAGATCCTCTATCAGGATTTACAAACTTAAAATACCTTAAGAGAGGTTATATCAAATGGAAGGAAAAAAAAAATTCCCTCTTACTGGGAATCTGGAGAAGGCACTACATAAAATTCATTTGAAACCTTCTGGTAAGATTACCAGGGGAATCAGGGTAGGTAGGATGATCAAACAGGGTTTGCAACATTTTAGATTTTTGTTTTTTGTTTGTTTGTTTGTTTGTATATTTTTTCCCCTGGTGGTCTAAGGAGATAGGATCTAAATGAATTCAATGATAGCATGTGATCCATTACAAAAACTCTTACCTCTTGTTGTTTCAATGCATTGTCTCGGACTTTGTCATTCAATGTTTCGATATTGAGCTGAAAAGCAAGCAATGTGGTATTCAGAGTTATTAATGACTTGGAGATTTCATCTATTGCATTTCCATGTTCCTGGACTGATGAAACCAAGGTACTCAACTGGAGAAGAACGTCATTAAATCTCTGGTCAGTCATTGCACTGAAATTCTGGAAATGCTCTGAATCTATGAGGTTGTCTTGTGTGTCTGAAATACACTGGATTCTCTTCTCCATGTTCCGCAGGTTTTCTGTAACAACTTGAAATTTCATCTCATCTTCATTGTCATTTTCTTTTTTGATGAGACTCTGAGATATGTTATTGGCATAAATTGAGCCAACTGTGCAATTCTTCGTTTCCCGCTTTAGGAGTTCAGCTGCATATTTAATTAAAAATAAGCAGAGTCATATTTAAGTAAAAACAATATTTAAGCTGCATATTTAAGTAAAAACAAGCAGAGTCATAGTCTGCCACCTTAAATGCATATACCATTCCACTCTGTATCATTCCATTCCATTTTAACATTTTGAAAGCTATTCGATATCAGGTATTTATTTTAAATATACAATATGTGAACCACAGTAGGCATATTGCTGAAAGGGTCACCTCTCCTCTTCCCATTTTACATTAGAATTTATTCCAGAATTAAGTCATTCTTTCTGATTTACTGCTCATATAAGTCTTCTGGGCCATTGCATTTGGCTTTCCCTAAGAGAAATTCTACAGATTATAAAGTGCATTTGTATCCTATTCCTCTGGTCTGCTGTTTGGATAAAAAGAGATACAACTTAACACAGAGTCTGAAGTTAGCATGTTGAATATGTTAGCTGTTATCAAGATAAATGATGATGATGACTAAAAATATGTAGTAAAAGTAGAATTATTAGTGTTACCTACTGTATGAATAAATTGTTGGTTCATCTTCCTCATCCCATTACTAAGCTGGCAGAGAACTGTCATTTTCAGTTTCCACAGGCCTAATTTATAGTTGGTGGAGCAAAAAATTGGGCAAATAATTTTTTTGACCTTAAAAATAATGTTTTTATAAGATTCCTCTTTGCCTACTATAACATATATATTCATAGCAGAAAATTCAGAACACGTGGATAATAAGGAAAAATAATGTACCATTAATCTCTTTATCCTGAGTTAAAAGCTAGCATTTTGGGAAATATATATATATATTCTAGCTCTCTGTTTTCACTGACATATTATTATTACAAAAAAATGATATATTTTATATACAACATGGACACTACTTTTTAATTAATACTATATCATAAAGACTTTTGCATATTATTTAGTATTTTTTTTACAAATCCCATTTTAATAACTATGTGTATTCTATGTATGATTTTTTTTTTTTTTTTTAGCTGAGGCATCCTGCCACCAGTTGGCAGCTCAATGGCAACACAGCTCAGGCTGGCATGGAACCGCCGTTGCTCAGAGCTCAGCTCGCACTCTTGAGCGAGCTCTTAACCAACTGAGCCACTTGGCCGGCCCCTCTATGTATGATTTATTTAACAATACCCCTACATTGAGATTGTTTCTGTTTTCACTAATATAATCAATGTATCAACAAACAACCTTGTTAGTAATTATTTCCTGAAGAAAAAATTCTATTAAATGGTATTTTGGGGACATACAGAGCTGCTGATATATCTGTCCAAATAAATAAGCTAATTATCATTCTAAAAGGATCTAGAGCAATTCACAATTTTAACAAATGAAAAGCATAAACATTAACTTTGCAGATAAAAAATAATACAAAATTATACACAATGAAGAAAATACTAAACACTATTTTATCACTAATCAGTGACAGTTAAAATTTTGTTGTCTTTCCATATCTCTCTATATATTTATCTATACTATTTATCTCTACTATTCATATATATATATATATATATATATATATATATATATATATATATATCAGCCTCTTATTCATATTACAATAGTTTGAATATATAAGATTTTCCATATTTGATCACTATTGAGCATACAAACAACTTCATATTGTTAAAAATATATCTATGTAATCAGCTAAACCTGATCTGTCAGTTTTCTGAGTAAAAATGATATGGCAATAGTACCAATTTTATAGGTTTTTGAGAATTAAATGACATAACACATGAAAAACCTTCAGTTTCCACCCTTAGTTCAAGGTATCTGTAATATAAATGAGACATTGCTTTCTACCCAGGATCAAGCTGCCTGATTCTAGGATCTAGCTCTACTGATTATTAGCTGGGCTTCTGGGAAAGTTACTTACTCGTATCTCCTCTTTGCTTAGATTTTCTCAAAGATCTAAAAGTAGTAACTACCTCAATGGTGGTGCTGAGAGTGAATGAGATAAGGCATATAAAAGCCATAGCTACAGATAGCACAAACTCCATTCACATTTAAAGGCCTTAGCTAGGAAAGATATTATTTTGTCATAGCGAAAACTATTTTTATCACCTTTATTTAAAGAAACTGTTGATGATGGTTGTTATGGTAGCCATTATTTTATTAAGAATTAGTATTAAACTATATATGCAATAAAATCCCAAGTAAAATAATAAATTATATCATATTTTCCTAGCTATAGTCTCTTTAAAACTAGCTCACTTAATTAATAAAACATGTGTGACTAGGTTTTGATATGGTCCACAACAGAGGCCATATTGAGTGTGCATTATTTCATATTTCTTAATTTACCAATACATTGGACAAAAAGGTATACTTTTTAGCTGGATCTCATCACATTTATTAAATTGTGTGGAGCAAATTTTAGATTAACAACCTTATTCATGCATTTGATTCTATGATATATTTATTAAATACTATGTATAAATACAAAGCACTGTTTGGGCAACTTTGAAAATATTAAGACCAGTTGAAAATAGATTTTGACTTTAACAATCAGAAACCCAAACTAATAATTCTTATAAAATTATCTCAAAGTTGTACCATAAATGTTTTCCTTTTATGACAATTATTGCCATTTTTAGTTAGCAGTTAAGAATCCAGGTTCTGGGTTACAACAATTCTTGCTCTTTCCTTTATAAACTGTGACCATGAGCAAGTTAATGTGTCTATCTTCTATTTCACTTCTGTATAAATGGGATACTAATGGACAGTGTTCAAATAATTAAATGAACTAATATATATAAAGTGCTTAGCTCACTTCCTGGTGCATAATAAGCATTTGATAACTTTAGTATTTTTGTTATTAATATTTTGGATTTACTATCTATATGCCAATATTGATAACTAGGGTGAATTAATATTGTGTAATACAAAAAATTGGGGATAAGGTTGGTATTCTGATAAGCACTGTAGTCTGTACTTTATTTTACTATGCATATTGATTTAATTGCTCAACCATATAATTTTACTTTTACTAGAAACAATTTCTATTTTATATGGGTAAAGCAACTTTTTTTCACAGCATAAAATAGGAGACCTAATTTGACAAAATGTCGTATGACTAAGGGTTTTTTATTTTGACATCAAGTTCTACATGAATTGACAATAAAGGCTACATTTTGCTTACAGATTTAAAAACACCACACTGCATGTTTTCCCAAATTCTGAATGAAAACTTGCTTTCATGAAAAATGTTTAACTCTGTATCATAAATCTAGGTAAAGAATGCCACAGTTCATATTTTCAAATGTTCATTTCGTTCATTATCATTTAAGAGATCACAGCATATTTTGATTCTACAGGTCACATTTGCTCTTTCATGTTACTATCTTTTATGTGTATTTTTTTTTTTTTTAGAGGGCAGTGTCTCTGGCCCTCATATGTGGGATCCCAACTGGGGTCGCTGGCGTCCCAAGCCAGCTCTTAATCACTGCGCCACTCAGCCGGCCCTTCATGTTACTATCTTTTAATATCTTCTCCTACCAAAATTTTGTATTATTTAGAGCTAAAGTATCTTCAGTATTTCAGTAACAGTTTATGCAAATTAATACTAGATCATATTTTATTGTCTAGAGACATTATTATGCTGTTATCTAGGACAATGATCCAGTAGTGTTTTTTAAAAAAAGATCTTATATGAAGTAGATTTTATAATTATAATTTATAATTTCAATGTTTAAGACACTTTCAAATTTAAGTAGAGTTTTTATGTGCAACATTTTACATCACCCATTGATTAACATTTGCCAAAACACAGGGAATACTATCATCTTAGGGATTATATTTTGTCTATAATTTAATTTTTTTATAACAAGTAGACATATGTTTTGCCTTTTTTTTTTCTAAAGATTTTATTGGGGAATTGGGGGAGGGGAACAGACAAGTTGCTGTCTTTTTGTTCTTCAGTCTAGCTGTGGAAGACGTTGCTTCACTGGCCCATGTTGGTATCGTCATTGCACTCTTCCAGGTGAGGCAGATTGTTCACCACCTTTGAATGGTTGCTCACCGCGGCTATTGGCAGCTCACACTGGCTGCCGGCCACTTACTGTAGCCTATGGCAGCCCACTGCAGCAGGGGCTGCAGCCAACACTGTCGCTGGGGCTCGCAACCCAGCTCCAGGTGGAGCTGTTGTTAGCTGTAGAGGGCAGTGTCACTGGCCCTCATATGTGGGATCCGAACCGGGGCTGCTGACATCTCAAACCAGCTCTTAACCAGTGCGCCACTTGGCTGGCCCTGTATTGCCTTTTAATTCTTTTTTGGAAAATATTCTGATCTACAACTTAATTAAAGTTATAAATGGATTGCCAATTGTTTATTATTCAAATAAGAGAGAGTAAGATCTATTCCAAATTCTGGTGAATTTGGGTGCTAATATGAACTTGTAAGATTTGAACATTTTTAACTTCTTGTCAGTTTTAAGAGATACATGTTGTAGTCTTAGGAAACAAAACCTCTTCAGATCAATCATTGTCAACCCTAGAACAAATATGTTGACTTGATTGCATTTTTCTAATAGCTCAGAAATTTTAAACTTAGGACCCTGAATTCTTTTCTGACTTCAGTCCCCATTTTGCATGGGCCTATTAGAAAGAAGTTGTACTCCCTCAGGTTTGCTCTGCAGGCCATGGTTTGTATAAAGGTGATGAAATTTACCCAGATTTGAACTGGTTTACAGCTAATTATCCAAAACAACAAAGCATCTTCCAGTTTTGCATTTTAAGCTATAAATAAGCATATATAGAGACAATATACAGATAGCCCCACTTCATCAGGAAGTAAGTTTCATGACAGACATATCAGGTCTTTTACTTAGATGGGTGTGGTTGGTTTGATGGGTTGACTGTTTTTTTTAGTTGTGGTTAGGTTTTCTTTTTGTTTGTTTTTAATGGCCAAAATAGGAGTTGATTTTTACCTGTGGAAAAAAAATTTTCTTGGCTAAAATTATGGCAACTCTGTTTTGTTTTGTTCTTTATTGATCAACTGTATTTCCTTTTAAAATCCCAGTTACACTGGGAGATAGCAGACATTAGAGGTTAGGTGTGAAGGGTTATTACTGAATGATCTTAGTTTCCTTTTGTGGATAATGAGGACAAGTATATGCCTGTTCAGTGGTAATTGTAAAGGTGTATAGGATCATCTATGGAAAATCTACAGTCCACTGCCTGAGCATAGCAAATGATCAAAAATGTTAGTTATTGTTACAGTTATTGTTGCTGTTGTTATTATCGTTTCTTCCTTAACAGAATTTTGACTTGGTTTTGGAATAGTCCTCTTAGCAGTGGAGGTTTGACCTTGTAGTTAGAAGAATTTGCTTGTTACACTGATTATTATACACATAAAAATGTATCTTACTCCCAGCCTACCTCTTATTAGAGCACATGTCCAGACATTTTGCCAGTCATAGAGAAGACAGCAACAAGATTTATAAATTCAAACCAATCAAATCCATCAAAAATGTTACTGCAGGGAATAATATTTATAGATTTGACTGAGTTATATGCAAGCCACTTCTGTGGATACCTTCAAATATATCCCAGGTCACGCTTTGCAAAGAAATACGTACCTGGAAAACATCATGTTGAGCCTAAGGAAAGTGTTCCAAATAGTTTTAGTGTGAGGATGCTATCAGGTTATTTTTAGAAATGTTTTAAATAATTATTTTATGAAACATGTGGCCATATAAACTGTAAAGGCATTACCGAAGTGAAGGCCATTCTATCATAAGTTCTCCTCTTTTTGAAAACTCACAGGAATATTTCTTTCTTCTTTTAATACTAGGAGTACAACAGCTTTGATGAACAACTGACTTGTTTTCATATTTTAGGCATTGTTAATGTAAATGACCATGTTATATCTTCACATTGGCAACCAGAAAACCTCCTATCATGAAATGTGTGATCCACCACTAGACATCTATAGGACTTCAGAGGATAATAGACCAATTTTTGAAATGGTCTACTCTTTCCATCCTACCTTCACATATCTATATTTTTATCTTAATCTTCTATTTTATTTCTTTTCTTTTTTTTTCACTTAATGCCTTTGAAGAATACATTTCTTTTTCATTTAATAAATTTGAGGAGCATTTTGTGATACGAAGCTTCCCTTTTTGAATATCCCATATACAAAAGACTGAATATTTATTTTTGCAGCTGTAATAATATATTTATAGGATAAATTCCTGGGTTTCAGGACTCTAGAATACTGTACCTGTCACTATTCCAACGGCAATTATAAACACAAGGAGATAAAGGATAATCAGTGCAGCTTTGAAGGGCTTCAGTTTTTCTTCAAGGGTGGAGCCATTTTTAGGATCTGAAGAAACAAAAGCCCAACCTACTGTTAGAAAACTTCATCTTGTTACTTAGTTAATTTGTACTCTCCAATTATACTGTTACTACCAAGCCTATTGGAATGAAAAGGGAAAACATAGGTCCTTGTTTATTCAATAGGAAGCCAAATGGACAATCACAGGGAAAGTAAATACAGGCATCACTGTGGATACCTGCTTTACTTACCCATTAACTAAGCATCCATGAAAAAGCGACTAACTATCCTCTACAAGGTGCACTTGGCTCATTTTGGAGCATAAGTTGGTAAATTTTAATATTTATGCCAACATATGCAAACATAAATTTTATTCTTCTGTGTCATACGGCGATATATTCTGGGTGAAAATAAAATTCCTCAAGTAACTATGTAATTAAGATTTTTTTTCTGATTTTAAGTCAAATAACAGAAATATTTATTTTCAATGATAACAATTATACATTTTTTAAAAATTCCATCTCAATAACTTTATATTTGGATACCTTTAATGATTAGAATACAATATTTAAAAAAAAGAAACAAAATTATTCACATTTGGACTAAACTTTGGAATGGATCAATGAAGCCCATCTTCTGGATATTTCAGAATATATTAACATTTTTGTATTATCCATTTATCATAAACAGTGATTCCTGTAATAGATACTAATTGTGGAGAAGATATCTCGATGTAGAAAAAATCTTAGTAGAAGAGAAAGGTATTTCTCAGTAGGTAAATAACATATCTATTAAATTATTTTACTCCTCTATGGCCATAATTCTTATTGCCCCGTAAAGAAGAAGTAAATGTTTTCAGATTGTAAACGCCTAAATTAAAGACAAAAGTTCAGACATTGTTCAGTAATGTTCTATGACGGTACGCAAGGGGGGAAAAATAAGAATGAAAAGAAAAGAAAGGAAACACATGGAAAGATCTAAGGAAAAAGAAAATGAACAACCCACAATACAAGGAAGGTGGAATATTCTATCTGCCAGGATGGCTAAGCCTAAAACCCAGGTGTCATTTTCTCCCTTATTTCTAATTTGCAATCACACCTTATCTGTATGCTGCCTTTTAAATAGCTCTCAAAAGGTTTTGTTTTGTTTGTTTTGCCTTTTCTGTGTCCCTAATTCCTATGTCTTCCTTCCTCAATCTCTCAACATCTCTACCTTTGAAAGCTTTTACTATTATCTTTTCCCTTTCTGTCTTATTGGTACCACATTCTCCCATCCATCCTTAGCACAGCACACAGGATCCAACACACCTAGGGATTGTGGTCTGTATTTTCAGTTTGTCTACGTAAGAATTGACATAAGATCCTGTAACGTTCCATTTGTTGCTTCCTCTGACTGAAATATGTCTACCGCTCTTCTCCCATCAACCCCAAGCTGCTGGTATATTGAAGTTTTAGCAGAATTAAAGCACCTCTATCCTGATACCTTAAATGAACTCTGTCCAGAGAAAGTCAAATACTACTTATTTTGAGGTCTTTTGGTAACCCATACAAATAACTGTTTCAGCACTGTTATGTACTGAATTGTGTTTCTCAAAAAGACAGTGGTGAAACCTTAACACCAGGTATCTGTGAATATGACCTTATTTGAAAATAGTATCTTTGCAGGTATTATAATCAGGTTTAGGTGAGGTCATACTGGATTAGGGTGGTCCTAATCCAATGATGGATGTCATTATGAGAAGAGGACACAGAGACACCAAAGGAGAAGACCTTGTGAAGATGGAGGCAGAGATTGCAGTGGTTCTGTTACAAGCCAAGGGGCAGTCTGAAGGATTACCAGGAGCCACTAGAAGCTAGAAAGAGGCAAGAAAGGATTTTTCCCTGGAGCCTTCAAAGGGAGCATAGCCTTGCTGACTCCTTGACTTCAGACTCCTGGCCTTTGGAATTGTGAGAGAATAAATGTTGCTTGTTTTAAGCACCCAGGTTGGGTAATTTGTTACAGCTGCCTTAGGGGCCTAATACGAGCGCCTTCCACCCATGATTTTTAAATATTAATTCAGGGTGCTAGGATCTGTCATCTCCAAGACCTATTCTACTGGCTGGGGAATCAGAGAAATCAGTCAGTATTGTGGATTAATTTAATCTATTGTAATGCTTCCTTACTATAAACTTATTTTGCATTCTCTCTCCAGAGAGGGGAAGACCTATTTATTCACTAAGTATTATTTTAACATTCCTACACATTTAAGTCCCAATACTGTAATTTCACATCATGTCAGTAACTCTAAGAAACACCTCCATGGGCACCCACGCTTCTACTTACTAAGAGGTAGCAAAGCAGTCATTGAGCGAGCATCAAACTTCACAGATTCTGAACAGCTATCAATGTCCTCCTGTTGATCAGGAAAGGTATCCCACAGTGCCATACTTCTATCAAATATGTGAAAAAATAGATTACACATAAAATGGCTAGGACATTTTGGGATAATATTCAAACTGAACTTTATAGTTAAAATTCAATTTCAGCAAGGAAAACATACAATTAATTAGCATGTTACATATCTGCTATATATATCAATACATTATACCTACTCATAAATTTTAATTTGAACAGTAAAAGAATTACTTAGGACCTATTCATGAGTCTGTTTATGTACAAATGTTTATAGGTGTGTGTTTTCTGAGAGCTTTTGTTTCTTAGCTAAAAAAAAAAAAAAAAAATTCCCAAGTGACAAAAAAACAACTATTTAGCTGAAAAGAAAAAAATAATAATTTTCCTTAGAACAAAGAGTTGTGCAAAACTATTTCCTGTGATCTTTTATCAGAGCTTCATGAGCCAGTTTTTCTTTTGCCAAGGCATCTGTTTATCACTTAGGAAAGATTAAAATCTAGATGCTAGATTAGAAATCATAGAAAAGCTTAGCTTCTTTTATTTGTATCCTCTCTCCTTGTAACTTTTTTTTTAAGATTTTTAATGGGGAATTGGTGAAGGGGAACACACAAGTTGCTGTCCTTTTGTTCTTCAGTCTAGTTGTGGAGGACATTGCTTCACTGGCCCATGTTGGTATTATCATTGCACTCTTCTCAGGTGAGGCAGATTGGTCACTGGCCTCTGGACAGCCGCTCACCGTGGCTATTGGCAGCTTACTCTGGTTGTCAGCCACTCACGCTGGTTGCCGGCCACTCACTGTAGCTTATGGCAGCCCACTGCAGCAGGGGCTGCAGCCTACACCATTGCAGGGACTCGCACAGCCCAGCTCCAGGTGGAGCTGTTGTTCACCATCTTAGCTGTAGAGGGCAGTGTCACTGGCCCTCATATGTGGGATCCGAACAGGGGCTACTGGTGTCCCAAGCCAGCTCTTAACCAACGTGCCTCTCAGCTGGCCCTGTCCTTGTATCATTTTAAGCACAGTCCATATTCTGTGATACAATTTATGCCTATGTCTCTTTAAGATTCATCAGAATTATTTGAGGCTTGATTAAAAACCAGTGGATGGAACTCATCCCCAGAGTTTCTGAATCTTAGAGTGGGGGTGGGGGACAAGGAATTTCAGTTCCAAAAAATTCTCTAGTGATGCTGCTGCTCCCAGTCCAAGGACCACATTTTAAGAACACTTTCCATGAAAAGAAATTACAGTAAAACCTTGGATTGCAAGTAACTTGGTTTGCAAGTGTTCAGTAAGATGAGCAAACATTTCAAATACATTTCAACTTGGTAAACAAGCGATGTCTTTCAATGTGAGTAGTTTGCTTCCGGAACGAATTCTGCTCGCAAACCAAGGTATTACCGTATATGACTTTTCTTAGAAAGTGTGTAGTTCATTCGATTGATACATTTAGAAGAAAGCCAATGTCTTCTGATCATTTCTTATTTTCTTTAATGCTGACCTATGAACTTAGCACAGCCAAAGCTTAATTGAGTACACTGGCAGCTCCAGGGCACCAAATTCATATCTTGTCCAGGAAATGAAGGACAATCATTTACATGTAAACATTCATCCTGCTTTGGGGAGTATTGACAAGAGAGGATGTGACTCAACTCCTGTCAATATAATTTTTTCAATGTTACAGAGGAGATTCTTTATTTTGAGTTTGCAATGACAATCTTTGTTCACGCATCATTCTATGAATCAGTCTTAGTTTCCATAAATCCTGTTGATCTGACCCAAGGGTGTGTTCTTAAATGGTTGGCTACTATGGAGGAAAGGAGTGTAGGGGGAAAGTATAGGGCTTATACTTTTCTATAAGGAAAAGTAAAAGAAACAAATAATTATCTGGGAAAACTGACCGTTACAGGAAACCAAATTGGATAATTCAGGTCTAGTCTCTCCCAACATTTTCCCCATTTTAATTGACTCTGTTATTTGAATTCAGTGATAGTTGTACTTGCCAAGCAAAACAAATGTACAAACAAATGATTTTAAAAACTGAGATAACAATAAAGCTGAACTAAATTAACTTTTAAAACTATTGTTCAAAGCGATGGGGACTATGTGGTAAAGCTTTTTAACTTTGAACTCAGCTTAAAAGATGGGCTCACAAAGTATGCATTTAGGTACACCTGCTATGTCATTAGAAATTTATTTTCATGCTGCTTACTGACCCATTTTCAATGTGTCTGACGATGGCTTTGGTCCTAATATTTGAGTCATTATGACTCCATTTTCACTTAGTAAGAAAGGAAACATCTCTTCCATTGTTCAATCTTCTAGGGAGGGAATATTTTTGTAAAAGGTGAAACCTTTTGAATCTGATAAATTTCGCTAGACTGTGAGGAACATAAAAGGAAAGACCATATCTGAGTTTAAGTATTTATTACTAGAGCTTAAAGAAACCTGGAATACAGAATATATTTAAAACAAGCATTTGTTGAATGAATGATCTGATTTGGTTTTTGTAAGGTATTAGTCTCATATATTAGTTTTTGTTTTTGTATTTTAAACAAGATGGAGATGTGGAGATAGGGGGACCAAAAAGGTAGGCTTCTACTGATCGAGAGCTTCTTGATAAACATGATACTATTTTTCCTATTCTACTCTTATTCTTTTTGTAAGATTCCTTGAACATGAACCAAATTTTAGGGCTGCATGACTATGTAACACTGTTGAGATTACTGCCACTCACTCAAGCCTGTTCCTAATCAGCATGCATTTTCATTTTGTCAGGTCCAACTGGAAACTAGCTATGGCCACATCCTGTTGTAGTTTTCAAGGGAACATTACTAGCATTTTGGTTGGGACAACCAAAGAACTGCCTTAGTTGTATAGGATGTTTATGATTCCTGGTTGCCACCCACTAAATGTCAATAATGTCTCCTAATCATTTTATTACAGCTTTCCTCTGCAAAAAAATCTAACAATTTCATCCCCATGCATTTCCAAATATCCAACCCTCTTTGAGAACCAGTCTTTAACATGCATCCCAAATGGGGCTGTAGTCAGGAACTCTCTTTCTCTGCAAGATTTGCCTTGAGCAATCTGTTAACATGTATTAATGAAGATCAGGTTACAAGAAAAAAAAAGTTTTTTTCATGAGCTTCAGAAACAATACAAATTCCTCACATTGTTTTTTCGGGATATGGTCTCAAATCACTCCCTGTGTCTTTAGCCCTTTAAATACACACACACACACACACACACACACACACACTTCAGAACTTTGTTAAAAATTGTATAAAGGTTTCTTACAGAAAACTCAAACATCGTATTTTAAAGAGAAAAAAGAGTGACAATCCAGAATGATAATCCAGTGATCTAATCTTGGCCTCAATAAATCAAAGTGAATGTTATTTTTTATCCATATACTTGCTCAGAAGCTTCATATGTTCTTTCAAATAAATCTGCAATTTAGAACACTGCCCTCTTTTGTTTAAGGACTTTTCTTGGGAGAAAGGAAGAATTTCACTTTTTTTTTTTTTCCAATGTGACTCTAGCATGCTAGATGTAACATCATGAAAAAGAAATAAATGGTAAGTATTGGAATATTTTCAATCAATGACTTTAAGAAGGGAAAATCTATCCCCTCATCAGGCCAGTCCAACAAATTCCTATTATATACCATTTTATCAAGCACTTTGCAAGTCAATAAAATGCCAAGATCACTGTGCATAGGATATACTCAATCACCAAAGATCATATGTACTAATTCAGAAGACTAAAATCTTTATATGTTATCACCAGACAGGGTGATATATTTACATACAGAGCGCAGGCATAGTCCAAAAGGGAGCTCTTTTGGGAAAGTGGGTAGTCAAGGTGAGAAAGTGGGTAGGCAGGTGGTCACAGAAGATATGACACATAATGAAAGTTTTGAAAACTGAGAAGAAATTTAGAGTGAGAACATTCCAGGAATGGAATATATGATAATGGGCCTGAAGACATGGAGAACAGGGGAACTAGGATCAGCATTATGGCAGCAGGAGCTCTGGGCAGCGAGCCCAGCAGAAGAGGTCAGAAAGTCATGTCTCTGAGAGAGTCCTACTCATCAATTTCTTTTCACTCTGATTGTATAAATTGATCTGGCTTTCCCAACCTATCTAAAATAGAATATTGAAGATTTACCTATACAGACCACTACATTACCCATACACCAAAATTACCTCAAAATGGATTTAAGACTCAAATCAAAGACCTGAAACAACATAGGTGGTAAGCTCCTTGACACAGGACTTGACAAGGAGTTTTTGAATTTGACACCAAAAGCAAAAGCAACGAGAAAAAAATGAACAGCCCAGGTACCTTGAAACATCTATCTAGGTTCCTGTTTTATCTTTCCTATATTAGCTAATAGCGTGATGCAATTTAAACAACATAGGTCCTGGTGAAAATAGTAGGGAACACACTTTCCCTTCTCCCTCATGCCACCCCCCTCCCAACTAGCAACCCTCAGTTTTTCCTCTATGAGACTGTTTCTGTTTACTTTGCTCATTCATTCAGTTTTCAGATTCCACATATAAGTGAGATCATATGGTATTTGCTCAGAGTCATTCTTTCCACTCTACCTCAGTTTTTCTTAATTTCAGTTCATTTTTCTCTACCCTAGCCAGCCATCTTAGATAATAGCAATGGGGCTGGGAATCAAGGGGAGAATCCAAGAGCTATTAAGAAAGAAGGAAAAAAAGGAATTTATGTTACACATCATAAAAATGCAACACTTTAACAATAAATAGGAGAAAGAAATCAAACAGAAAATATTTTTCAGGAAAGAAATATGGGGGGACATAACCTTGGGAACAAGTATATTTAATGGGCAAGTAAAGGAAGAAGAATCACTATTAAAGGTAAGATCGAACCTTTGACAGTGTGGTAGAACAAGTAAGAGTCATGGAAAAGCAAAAGGAATCTCAAGGCATGCAAGAACGTCCGTAACCTGCGATAGGGGATTTGAGCTCTTTTACTTGTATGGTAGAGACAGAAGCAGTTCTTGAGAGATCAAGAAAAAGTAAATGTATAAAAATGGAAAGTCCCTGAGTGTATACCAGAAACCTGGTCATGCTCATGCTTTTCTGTTGAGAAGAGATACTGAAGATGGCACTAAGATAGTGCATTGAGGCGAGTTTTATTTTTCTCTGCTAATCCCTCCTTATCTCCCAACTTGCTAACATTGGACTGAGCCAGGTCTCAGTTCTTGTCACATTTCTAACTTTATTTACTCCCTGAGTGCTCTCACTACCCTCGTTGCTTTAAATACAACCTGTAAGGCTTACATCTTTAAATACAACCTGTAAGACTCTTACATCTGTATCTCCTGCCCAGATCTCTCCTCCTAACTCAGACCTGTATATGCAACTGCCTACATCCCTACTTGGATTTCTTATATGGCCCAAACCTAGGGCCTTTCTTGTCTCATTCTCCACTTCCAATCTATTGTCAGATTTTGGTTTGTTTTCACACCTATGCAGAAACTCACTGCTTCTCATCACCTTCCCTACTGCCACCCTGGTTCAAGCCCCACCATCTTTCTCCCGGACTATTTTAAGAGCTCCCTAATTGGTCTCTTAGCTTAAACTCTTACTTCTTCCATTTTATTTAGTCTCCACACTGCCTTTAGAGTGCTCCTTTTATAAAGTAAAGCAGATCATGTCACTCCAGTACTCAAAACCTGTGAACACCTTTCCGTCTCACAGTCAGGTCCTGATTAAAACCTCACTCTCTCCTACAAACACTTCTTGAGCCTTGAATTTAAAATTACAACCTACCCTTTTCACTTCCTGTTTTCCTTGGCTTGATTATTTTTTTCTTCCAGAAATTATCACTAATTTGAAATAATTTTTCCTTATTTATCTTGTCTCCTGTCGGTCTCCTTTCAGCCAAGTTAGATCCATGCTACAGGGAGTTTTATCTCTTTTATTCAATGACTAGAAAGTTCCTGGCCACTGCATACATAATTATAAAAAATTCATAAATAAATGAAAGACACTATTGTTTGCAAGATGACTAGGTTTCTTATCTGGGGGTTATGCCTCAAGAAAAGTTTGTGTTTCACTAATGTGGAAATTTTAGAAGTTTGTCTATTATACGTTAGAAAATAAAAGGTTTTTCTCTGAATTGTGTGTAAATAGGAAACTGAAACAAAATATTTCACCCCTGAAGTTCCTACTTAGCTTCAAAGGCATTCATTAGACTTCCTAAATTACTATGATTCTTTGCTCATATTATTATTATTGTAATGTTTTAGTAATGTTGAAAAACATACACATGTGAAGTTTTGACAGCAGTCAGTGAACAATTTGCACAATTCAAATGTGCCTTTAAATTCATTTCCAAAATTAAGAGAAAAAGTAACTTCATCTAAATTACAATTCTAACCAAATGTCAATGCACTGACAAAGGAAATCCTCTGAGCTTGTATAATCTATTAAAAGCATGTTCTCATGAGAAGTGAAACACATCTCTGCAATATCAGCTTCTTATAAGGTGGGTAAAAAGTTTACAGAAGCTACATACAATAGGAAAACCATATGAAAGAATTTCAACGTTAATTTGCTGGAAACGTACCCTTTATGATATTACTGTTTTAAATGTTATATAAACTTTATATTAAAAAGTTATAACAACATTAGAGATAAATTGGGGCAAAATTTCTATTACCTCATTGCCCTAATATAAGAAAAATATACTTTCATATTTTTATATATGAAATTTGAGTCTTTATACCTATACATTCATGCTGCATGGTTGATTTACAGTGTACATTATCATTTGGTCTCATCCATGTCCCTTAAAATCATATCATAATTTTTATACTTCAAATTACTTTTTAATTTTAAATGATGGCCTACATAATAACATCAAATATATGTATCTATTCATGTAAACATTTTCCTATACTGTAATTCTTTTTTCCTTTTTTGTTTTTTTTTTAATTTTTCTCTCTTCTTTGGAGGGCAATATTTTACTAATATAGATGACAATGTAAATATTTTCATAATTTATCTGTATTATTTTGAGATGTTTCTTTAGGATTATTCACCATATGTTGAGTTACCAGTTAACAGGAAAACTATTTTAAATTCCTTGGTATTTACTGCCTGACTACTCTTTAAAAAGATCATACAAATTTATAAAGTTTCTAGTCATATGTGAATATGGAAGTTTCAAACCAAATTCACCACTATTCAATAATAATATTTATTTCAAGTCATTTAGAGTTTGATGAGTTAAATGATACTCCAAGGAGGCTTTTATTTGCATTTTTTGTTATTAGTGTTAAGATATTTCCATGTAATTATTTATTTTTCTTCTTTAGTTTTGTTTATTCATATCAATTGGTTATACATCCTCAGAGGATCTTTCTTTACTTATATATGAATAAGCTGTACATAATATATATTTTGTGCACATTTTTCCTGCTAATGCTGTTTCCTATTTCTGATTTCTGATCAAACTTTTAAGGTAATTGCATCCGTGAGATATGGAGTAAATAATAACTTTGTAACCTTCTTTATTATTTAAAAACAAAAATCTGATTTTGTATGAACAGCTAAAAAACATATAGAGTGGGTGGGTGGCTCAGTTGGTTAGAGCATGTGCTTTGAACAACAAGGTTGCCAGTTGAATTGCTGCATGGGCCACTTTGAGCTGCACCCTTCTTAAAAATACACACACACACACACACACACACACACACACACACACACAATGAAAATAAAATTAAAGTATTTGTGAAACCAATAGCTCTATAGTTAAGAAGTATGCCCACAAAATGGATTAAGGTAAGAAATAGAAACATCCATATTGTGCCTGGTACTACTGATGTTCACCCTTGATAATGAGGGAAAAAGCATCAATTTTTGAACATGAAGTCTAGGTTTGAATACTGGCTGTGCCATTTCCTAGGCATGTGGCCTTGGACAAATAATTTGATTGTTCTTTATATATGTAAAATATGATTACAATATCACTTTAAAGTATTATGAGAATTAAAAATAATTTCTGTAAATTGCCTGGTACACAGAACTATCAACAGATGAGTCATTATTTTAAAACACCAATTTTTAAAAATTTAGACTGGGGCTGGCCAAGTAGTGCATTGATTGAGAGTTGGCTTGGGATGCCAGCTTTGAGCAGCAGGGCCTAGGGTTCGGATCCCATATGAGGGCCAGTGACACTGCCCTCTACAGCTAAGATGGTGAACAACAGCTCCACCTGGACCTGGGCTGCAATGAGTTGCTGGGAACAGAGTAGGCTGCAGTGGGGCTGGCTGGCAGCTGGCATGCACTTTCGTGAGCTGCTATGAGCCACCCTGAGCAGCCATCCAATGGCCAGTGAGGGACTGCCTCACCCAGGAAGAGCACAATGATCACAGTACCAACATGGGCCAGTGAATCAGCGTCCTCCACAACTAGACTGAAGAACAAAAAGGACAGCAATTTGTCTGTTCCATTTCCCCATTCCCCAATGCTGTTCCCCTCCCCAATTAAAAAAAAAGTATATATATATATATATATATATATATATATATATATATATATACACACACACACACACACACACACACACACACATACACACACACACACACTTATTTTATTCTCACAACAGCTAGGAAACCAAGACCTAAGATATTAAATAGTTAACGTTGCAGAACAAAGGAATAGAGAAGCTTGGATTTGGATGTCAGCAGTGTACTTCCAGAATATCAGCTCCTAACTACTGCATAAAACATTTATAATTCCAGCTCTATGACTTTTCTATCACTATTGTCACATTGCCAATAAGAGTGCTCACCTCCATTCTATGCTGTGTAAGTCTTACTCATTCTTCAAGATGAACCTAAATTCTAACTAATCCATGAAGATTTTTTTTTTAATTAGTTTCAGGTGTACAACACAGTGCAACAGTTATACTGTTTACCGCCCCTCAAAATGACAACCCCCCTCCCCCAATCTGCTGCCCCACTCCCCCCACCCCCGATATCATATATATCTATTACCATTCCATTGACTCCACTCCCACACTGTGCTCCATATCCCATGACTATATATATATGTATATATATATATATATATATATATATATATATATATATATATATATTCAATTATAGTTGACATACAATATTATACAACATCAGCTTCAGGTGTACCGTGCAGTAATCAAGCCTCTACTCCATCCATGAAGTGGTCTTCCTAACAAGACATGTGACCATCTGACACCCTACAAAATATTTACATTATTAATTATATTCCCTGAACTGTCTTTCACAACCCTGTGGCAATATTGTAGTTACCTATGTATGCTGTCTAATCCCTTCCCCTTCTCCCTCATCACCACCCCACTCCCAACTGGCGACCAACAGTTACATGAAGATATTTTTAATAGTCCTTTCTCTGAAAGTAATTTTAATGTCTCCTCTATTCCCACAGTGGTTAACTGTAGCACTTTCACTCTACTTAAGGCACTCATATTATAGATTTATATATCATTTTATATCATATTAAGGTGTTCAAATTATATATTTGTTTTAGATCATGAACTTCCTGAAGACAGTGACTGCATTTTCTTTTTTTGTATCCCTTCCTACATCTAGTTCAGTGACATGCATTTGTAGATGCACACAACCAATATTTCCTACATGATCAAGTAAAGGTAATAAAAGGCATTAAGTAAAAGTCAAAAGTATAATATGAAAATTTAGGAAATGAGACTAATTAAAATATGTTTAATCATATTTTGAATAAAGCCAATATTTTTAATCAAAATATACACAATTCTATGCCAAAAATGTCTTGCTGGTTTAAGCTAAAAAGCATTTAATATATTTTCATATATCTAGGCACACACATATATTTATCACTCATGAAAACCTAGCAAAAACAAAAAATCTCTGTTTTTTTTTTTTATCATTTAAACAACCAAACCAAATTATTAGTAATAGGATTAAAAAGTTATACCAGAAATTATTGAATATATATATATATATATATATATATATATATATATATCTCACATATCACATATCACATACACACACAGGGCAGTCACATATAAACAATAGAAACAATTTTGGAAGAACATTAAAATAAACTTATTTTACCGTTTGTCCTAAAGACGCTGCGCTGATTTATCCACTTCCCTCTCTTTACAATTGAAACTTAAAATCTTTATCACACAGTATTTCAGCATCTGAAACATGAAGAAAGGAAATGACACAATGAGTGTTGAAAATCTTTCTGAACAATGCATTTCAATAATACTCTCACCAAAGTACAAGTTAGCAAAATCTAAATGTGTCATATAACTCATTCCTCCTCCCATCGAGGACATTACAAAAGAAGGGGGGAAAAAAAAGAGAGAAGTAAGATGAAAAAGAAACGGGGAGTTATTATAACAGGGTATATAATATATGGGAGATGGATTTGTTTTTCTTTTTATAAGATATGTGTGCCTTCTATAAATTCCCACTGTCTATTATTTTCTATTAATCTCATCTTATATTGATTCTCATTATCTTCTCTTTCATGCTATAGAAATTTGAAGAGAAGCTCCATGTTTAAGTGATTTGTTTTCCTTAATCCTTTTTTCTGTATTTCTTATCTCTAGCTTTAAACATAAAACACGGGAGGAAAGGATATGTATGCTAACAAAGCAAAAGTAATGATCCGATAATGCTGACTTCAGCTCTACCTATACTGATGTTAGCATTATCTACAGATCCCCTTTGAGCACCTAAGCAGCTGTTTATTTCCCCAGAAATATAGTGGAGGAAGGGGGTCTGAGGCATGGAGTCAGAGGAAGGAAATATCCTTCACTTTCCATCACCCTGTCAGAGTTTACACTTTTTATCTCATTGATTTGACCTCATTCAACAAATCCCAGTATGACACACATAAAAAGCATACCTTACATCAATGACCTAATTTTTATATCTAATTCTTCTGGGGCAAAGTGTTTAGTTTATATCTCCTAGGCACTTCTTGGTGCTTTAAACGGGGAGGGATAATATATCCTCCCATCAATGGCCCAAATAGTCTTGCCATGCCCTTGAGTACCGCAGAACACTATATCTCAGAAAACAATGTCCCTGGTAGAAAGAATGCAGGAACTGTGCACTGTGTTTGAGAGGCAGAAAGGAACAGTATCCTCCAGACATTCCTAAAGGCTAATGGTAATAGCAATAGTTATAGGGGCACTGGGGCAAGCAGTAATGGTTCCAGCCTGGTAGCTTTGGACTGGAAATGGGATTACTGTAGTGGATCCGGGCTGCACCTGTGTAATGGCTACCAGGCTATTCCTTAACCATGCTCAGTTTAGCACCAAATTCTTAGTGAAGAGGAGCCTAGACCAACCTCAGAGCTCATTCTATTTCCTTTATAATTGTTTGTACATACGTCTTATTTTATATATACATCTTATAGGTCCTTTGGGGGTCTTTAAAAAATCTGGAGTTTAAAAACCTTACATTTGAATACCCCTGTCAACACTAGGCGATTAGAAAAGTCAGACTGGGAATAACAAACGAAGACAGCAACTTTCCAAAGTTCTATCCTAATGAGGTTTATTTCTATCTGAGTAGGTTATATTTCTAGAATGACTCTGCAATATTGCTGTGTATATATCTTTACTTCCACAATGCTAACCACTTCTCTATATGATAACTTCCACATTCTTCAAAAATCTAATTGTTCATTTTTTTAAAAAATAACCCTGTTTCTCTTTGTACGTGTGTATATAAATAATATATATTATATTACATGATATTATCTGTTAAGTCTTACTGTATATAAGATGCCTTACTAGAGAAGCAGGTAGAAAATATATTCTAGTCAATCTAATGATGAATTAAAAGAACAGAGGGAATGTCTAAGGAGTTGGGACTTGATATTCATTGTTTCATTTGATTTCACAGCAATTTTGCCAGGTCATTTTCCCGATTAAGAAATTGGGGCTTAGAGATATTAAGCAAACTTGCCAAGAGCAAGGAGCTATGAGTCATTGGAGCGGGTATGCAATCCGAGTTAAACCTGATTTCAAAACTCTGCAAAATATACATTTTTCTCAATCTAAGGTCAGTGTATGTATTATCAGGGGTCTCTGCCAGGAATGTTATACTGAAAACAAACCACGAATATGGGCACATTCCATATCATCTGGAGAGTGGCTTCACTATCATTTACTGCCATGGGATGCCAGTGACTTCTTTTTTGTTGTTCGTGGACATACGTGTCTAGAGTGAAGGCTACACAACATTATACCCAGTGTTCAAATAAATTTGACAATCAAATAAAGAAATGGGATGGAAGAACAGACTTGAGTCTCACTGGGCTCATTGTGGTGAAAGCATGTATGCTGAATACAAAGGAAGATATAATTTACCCTCATTAAGAGATACTTTTGTAGGTCTAAAATTGTAATAGGTCGCTGGTTATAAGGTAATAATTCCACATATGTATGTGACACATTTGCAAAGATAATATTTTTCTTTTCACATTCCGAACTTGAACCAATAATTAGTGATTTAAATTGCTTCTCGGCCTTTTGGCTAAGATTAAGTGTAGATAGTGATTAAAATAGAAGTTTTAATAATGTTGCAATGGACACATCTATGTGGATATAATGCATTTATATAACTATCAAAACATACCTCATCAAAATTGATATTGAAAAATTGCCTCCTAGCAGAGCTTTTGTTTGATGATCATATGTAGGCAAAAATAAAAACCTTAATGTAATCAATAACATTTTATACATTTTATATAGAAGTTTCCTACATAAATATAATTGAAGTTAAAATACAGAAACAGACTAAATATAGTATCAGAACTAAGCAGTATCTTTCTTCTATTAAGCCTATCAAAACTGTTTTGGTTACCCACACAATCTTAAATTGATATTTTTGATTAAAGTTTTAGTATTTTTGTAGGATTTTTAAAATTGATTTTACAAGTGCGTTATATTTTATTTTATTTTATTTTTATATTTTTTTTGAGGGCAGCGTCACTGGCCCTCATATGTGGGATCTGAACCAGGGCCGCTGGCGTCGCAAGGCAGCGCTTAACAACCGCGCCACTCGGCCAGCCCTACAAATGCGTTATATTTTAAAAGCTGGTTAAAAACTATAGAGCTATGGAATTTTATGTTTCTGTCTTAACATAAAATTATAATAACATATTAACAGTGGAGTGAAGGGACCAATATGTATATTTATTTTCTTTGAGAATCAGTGCACAGTACTAGACTGTTGGTTTTTAAAAGACAGTGCATGGAAGACTTCTAGTTCCAGCCCTGACATCTAAAGAGCTTGGAAGCCATCACTCGTGTCCCTATGACAAGGAAAATTAGCTGAACAAACTGCCAAGGGATGGTGTTTCTTGGAGCCATCAGAGAATTGAGGCATCAGGGCAAAGTGCCACCCAAATTTTAGTGAGGTGACTACAAAGACTTGTAGCTGAAGTCAGTTTACCTGAGCACAAGCCTGGATGGGATGGGAGCATACACTGGTGATGTTATTTACTTCAATAGTTATTTTGCTGGAGGCTGCCTGAGGACTAGTGTGAGAGGTGGGAGATTCCTGGGGGCTGCAGTCTTAGGGGGACCTCCAAACTTTCAGGGGCTTTGTATCCAGAAATTCCACAAGCTCTTTACAGCCAAGATCCAACGCCCCCACCAAAAAAAAAAAAAAAAAATCAGTGTATCTCTAGTAGAGACAAGGGAAAAGGAACCATTATTAAATATAACCAGAGCATTCTCCATAATAAAATCTCCCTCTCCAGTGAAAAAACGCATCTTCCTGAGGCAGCTGAAGGGCAATTACCCAACTCCAGTTTCACTTCCGTCCTCCTTATGGGGAGGGCGGGTGGAAGGGTGGGCATGGAAGAGAAGGGAGAGCTAAGAGCACTTGTGAAAGTCACAGTACAGGGACTTGGGTCCACTAAAAGGCTAGGATTTAATTTTAAAATCATAGAACTCTTCCCCTCCCCCAGACTACCACCACATCAGCAGGGTTCCCTTATGATAACAGTAGATTAGAACTACCAGAGTTGCAAGGTTCTTTAATAAGGGAAATTTGTAGGGAAATTTGTAGGGAAACTCCAATGACAACAGGAGAGACAAAACCAAGGACACTAGAGGAAATGTTAGCTTCTGACAGCTACAGCTACAGCAAACATGAAACACAGCCTAACTCCTAGCCAGGTTATCATAAAACCTCACCCTAAGGTTTATTTACCACAGTTCCTATTTACCTGATATACACCATTTCAAGCTCTCAACACAAAATTACAAGGCATGCTAAAAGGCAGGAAATGTGTACCAGGCCCTAAAAGTCACACTCCTTGGACAGTTAGGGAAGCAGAGGGGGTCAAATTTGTACAAAATACTAGTGACTAATTTCCTTACAAGCTCAGCTGCTCCCCAAAACAACATTAACAAGTCACCCTTCCCTTGTGAGTCATGTCTTAATAAAAGACACAAAAATGCCAGTTAAGAAAAAAAGTAAATGTGACCTTATTTTTAGGTGATATTTTAAAAACATGAATCCACATTGCGCTGAGTTTAGGGAAGTTCGGCTTCAGAATTAAAGTGACAGGCCCCTGTAGTTTAAATAAGCTTAAAAGTGGTACATGTGTTCATTAAGTCTGAGCAAAATTCATTAAACAAATTCCTGCCCAGAAGTCTCCTGGAATCATTACAGGATGTCAGCCTAGGGGCTCAGGAAGAGGACAGGACTTATATGTCAGCCAGGAGAATTGTAGCAAAGTGGATAGCATTTACTTTATAGCAATTTCACATGCTGTGTGTCCTCTTCTCACATCAAAAACTCTTCATTTTAAAATGAGAGAATTTGGAGACTATTCAAAAAAATTATCTACAAAGTATTTGCAACATTATTCATTATACTTTTTACCCCTTAAAGTGACAACCTCCCTCCCCCAATCCGCCGCTCCACGCTGAGGAGTAAAAAGTATAACTATTGCACTGTTTTGTATACCTGAAACTAATTTAAAAAAAAATTATCTAGGGTCACCTGGACAATGACAGAGCATGAACTAAAATCTATATTCTATGATGTCTCTCCACTATGCCACATGGATATTTAGCTTTTGTGAATATATATTATTATTTATCTATACGTTTCTATTTTCTCTCCTACTCTCCTCAGAAGCTACTGCTGATAATTTCCAGGAGTGCTCTCAAACTTCAAATCTGGCTTTCGCTATTTGATTTGCCAGTCATGGCTTTCAGGGAATGAAGGGGTCTTTCTCTTTTGCCTCTTGAGAACACCACTCATTGATGCACTGCGAACCATGTGGTGAAGGTGATTCTGAGCAATGCAGTCCCTGACATCTCCTCGGGGGCACAGAAAAGACATTGAAAGCAGGCTTGCGGTGTGGTGCAGTGAGGCAGAAAGGTGATACTACACATCTACTCAGTGTGGGAACTCGCAAAAGGACACCACCCAAGGGAGGGCTGGCAGTTGAATTGCTGTAAAGAAAGAGCACATTCTGGATGGAGAACATAGTGCATCCAAATTCCTGAAGAAGGCAAGAACGTGAAGAGCACCACAGGCCAAAGTAAGGCCAATGTGGTTGGAGCAAAAGGAACAAACGGTGGCAGGCCAGGTTCCAGAGAAGTCGGAGGGTTAGGTAAGAGGCCAATGGGTTAAGAAGCTTTTCTTCATCTTAAGAGCAGTGGAAAGACATTAAGGGTTTAGAGGTGAGATGAAGGAGACACGTTTGGACTTTGGAAGTTAACTCTGTTTGCCAAGTAATGTGGAGAATAAATCAGGGGTGGGAAGTCGAAGTGAGGGCAAGTACGGTAGGAAGTTAAAGCATTATTGCAGGAAAAAGTTGACTTGAGTGGTGTCAGTGGTAATCGGGGGAAGTGGATAGAGATATTAAAAGGCAAATTTAATGGGACTTGACAATGGATTCAATGGTGACAGATAGTGGGCTTGACATTTTCTCATTGACTACCAGGTATGCTCTCCACCTCTCTTCACCCTCCTGTGTTCCCCAAGAGGCTAATCTTTTTGGACTAAAATAGATGGCTCCCTTGACTTCTGGTTTCTGATTTGATCTGGCAAATGGGCAGCCCAGCAGGAGATTTGTGAAAGGAAGGAGAGTTAATGCTTCATATTAATTGTTTAGAAATAAAATAAACATTTATTGTCTAGGAATGTTAGGTGGCCTCTTAAGGAGCTACTTGACCTGTATAAGCAGAAAATATCTGGGTCTGGTAGAAAGAAACCTAACTCTCATGATTGCAAGGATTTCAATATCATACCCAGTTCCAGAACTGTGAGAGCTAAACCATCCAGTACATTTTGAGTGATGGGCCCCTTAAGGAAAAACCCGGCAACCTGGTGATAGGACTTGTGGCAAGCAGAAGAATGCCCTCCTCTAGAAAGGAATCCTAATTCCCATAACAGTGTTATGTTACAGAGTAAACGGGAATTAACATTGAACATGGAATTAAGTTTGCTAATCACCTGATATTAAATTGGAAGATTATTTTGGATTATCTGAGTGGATCGAATGTAATAACCAGGATCCTTAAATGTACATGAGGAAAGCAGAACAGTCAGGAAAATGGATGTGATAATGGAAGAATGGCCAGAGAGATACAAGGTTGGCTTTGGCAATGAAGAAAGGCCACAGGCTTAAATACTGCGGGTGGCCCCTAGAAGCTGGAAAAGGCAGTCACTGGTTTACCCTGGAGCATCCAGAAAATAATGCAGCCCTGCTAACACTTGATTTTAGCTCATTTTGGATATCTAACCTATAGAACTATAAGAAAACAAGTTTGTGTTCTTTTAAGCCACTAAGTTTGTGTTAATTTTTTATTGCAACAGTAGAAAACTAACACAGGACTGACTACTTTATTTTCCTAGGGCAGCCTTTCAAAATGCTACACTGGATTGTTTAAACAATAGAAATTTATTTCTCACAGTTCTGGAGACTGAAGTCCAAGATCAAGGTGTCAGCAGGCTTGATGTCTCCTAGGGCCTCTTTGCCTTTGGCTGCCCTTTGGCTTCTTCTTCACATGGTTGTTCCTTGGTCCTCACACTCCCCTTTTCTCTTTATGTATTCAAACTTCCTCTTCTTATAAGGACACCAGTCAGATTGGATTAAGGCCTCATTTTACCTTAATCACCTCTTTCAAGGCCCTGTTCCAGGTATAGTCACATTCTCAAGTACTAGTGCCTAGGGCTTTATCATGAATTCTGGGGGGACACAATTTAGTTGATAACAAGGACTATATCGTAAACCTCCCTTGATGCCCTAAAGCAATATACCCAGGTGACTTATTGGGCTTTGTGAAATAGAGGCTCAGGACTCATGCCATATTAGATGCTTATAGAGTGTCTTGGCCCAAGTTCATCCAATAGTCTGGTTCACAAGATGAACCTCTCTGGTGAAAACCAATCAGTCTCTTCTTCCAGGTACTACTTATACAAAGTAATCTTGCAATATCCTGGTCTCAACAAGGATGATCTAGATATTGCTGCTAATGTGTTTTCAATGTGTGAACAGCAGCAGCAACCACTGAAATCTTCTTCTATGGCTCAGCCAGTCATCTGGTGGCACACTGATTACACTTGACTCAAAGGTTACCATGCTCACGAGAAAACAAAGGCTCAGAGAAGTAACTCCCTTTGCCAAGATCATGAGAATGCTAAACACTATTAAAATTTGAATTAGAACCCAACCTTTTTGGTAACTAATCATTATTTGCAACACTGTACCGTCTGTGAATGTGATAATGATGACTGAAGTGGGCCATTGCCTTTTGACACTTCCTTTTTCTGGTAAATTCTCCACTGTGTATCTTTTTTGGAGGCAGGGTCCATGAGACGCAAGCTCTAGCATCTCTTTCCTCCTGCCCCTTGAAAACTAGAGTGCAGGCTCTGATTTAGGACAATGACTTAATCCTGCCTGAGCTCTGAGTCTTGAGAAAATAAGACAAAGATGCTAGGATAGGTAAGAAATGATTCATAGGAGTGGTAGGAATAAGAGTTGGTAGGAGTAAGACTCCAGAGGAATATTTCTTATCAAGAATCCTGTGCTGGCAGTGCTGTGAACATCATCTTGAAGTGAAAGCTTTGGACCTGTGTGCTTAACCTATTTTGCTTTTTACCCTCTTTTTAGCTGAATTCTCCAGTCTTCCCACTGATTCTGGAAGGGACCAGACCATCTTTCCATAAATGTCTTTGCTGTTTGCATAAGCCAGAGTTCTTTTTTTGTTTTCTTTTTTTTTTGAGGGCAGTGTCACTGGCCCTCATATGTATGACCCGAACCGGGGCCGCTGGCTTCCCAAGCCGGCACTTAACCACTGCGCCACTCGGCCGGCCCAAGAGTTCTTACTCGTACAATGGTGATAATGCCTGATATAACCAAGTAGAAGCTGATGTAGAGAAACCAGGTGGTCTCGAGAATACCGATTATTCTTCTCTGGCTAATCACCATTGTCCAGGACATTTTATTTCTTCCTTTTCCAATTCAATTGCTAAGAGTTCCAAGTTTAACAGTGTACACTATTCCAATGATAACTAGATACATGGCATGCTATCTCTACAGAAGTGTGGGAAGTAGGAAGAAACAGGTTCTTGCCTAATTGGTCACATTCTATTCCTCTTCATTAGATACGTAATATGAATGATATATGCTTTGTGGTCATTAGTAATTCACATAATCCCAAATGACTTAGAGGTAAGCACCTTAATTTACCTAATCTATTACACTATAAAAAGAAGAGTTTGAACTTTGTTAGTTAGGCTCAGTGCCGGAGCTCTGTAGTTTTCAGCAGCACGAGGGTGTCATCCAAACAGCTCCCAACTAAGTAGAACAGTGATTATTACAATAAGGACGAAAGAAAATGGCAACTTTTCATCACTCGCCAACATGAAAAATACCCCACAAAGGACATAGAGTAAACCATCTTTTGAATAATAGTGCAAAGAAAAGGATGATTCCGAAAAATGAAGAAATACAATTAAAGTAAACTGTTCAAAATTGCATTTTTCTTTGTAATATAAATGGTAATCGGAATGCTTAATCTGGAGCCACCTATTATTTAGATATGAAACAAAATATCTTAAGAAAAGTCTTTCACAAGGCAAATATTTTTTTGAAATTTAATTAATTCTTTCCAATCTTTCATACTGCTTAAAACCAAGTTACACAGACTTTACATGGCATTGATCTTAAGCAAAGGGAACAGTCTCCCCTGGCTGTTTTCACCTAATATGGAAGACATATTTGTTTGTTTATTTTGTTTTACTGAGGTAGACACTGACATCAAATATTTCAGCCTGTCTCTAAAACCTTTACCCAAAACATTCTATTTCTTACATTTTAAAATATTCACTAGCTAAGGCAGATTAAGAAGAATTGTTAGGAAATTGGTTACTGACATTATTGTATTTATGTCTGTAAATAAATGCCTTGCATCCAAATCACTTGCTATATTCATACAATATAATGAGCAAGGTGAGACCTCTAAAGATAGAGTAAACCAGCTATTTAGTAAAGAAACACAGTGTCATTTATTTAAGAAACACATTCAGAATCCTCAGTGTTTTCCAGGAACTAAACATTTTTATTTTCTTATGATGATTTGCTCATTATTATACACAAGATTAATATTTAAATAGCATGACACATAAAGTACAGATGCTAATACAAGCTGCTGAGACTGAATCCTGCCACTGGAATTTACCAGCTGTAACATTAGGCAAATTATTTTACCTCAGTTTTTCAACAATAAAATGAAAATTTCAAAAATTACCTATTTGAACTGAATAAATTCATATTTGTAAAGGACATTTCACAGTGGCATCTAGTAGTTCTCTATAAGTGTATTGTTAACAGCAAATTGAAATGCTAAAATTTAAAAATGTAAAATCAACATTGAATCCTCTTCATTAATATTATATTTTTTCTTTCTAAAGAGCAAGTTGTTAGGAAATATTAACCAATTAGCAATATTGTTTCATTTTCAGTAACTGATTTTTAATATGGTGTGCTATTATACCCAGTAAACGTAATCGCAGAGTTTGTTTTGATGTAAATTAGATGGTTTGTTATATTTTCCAGTCTCTTATCTATTTCTCTCCCAACAGAATTTTTTTTCTTTGGTAATTTAGCCATTTAAATTATAATTTAAATCTTATAATGATGGGAAAAATTCTCTATCTATCTCTCTCTCTATCTAAAATCATGATTTATTTGCTCATAAAGTCTGTATTATAACATTATGGGAAAAATCACAGATTCTAGAGTCAAACTAACTGGCTTCAAATTCCAGATCAACTCTTATTAATTATGTGACATTGGGCAAGTTAATTTCACCTCACTATGCCTCAATTTTGCTCATATCTAAAACAAGGATAAAGGAGTTATTTTACAGGCTTGTTGTGAAAATCAAATGAGTTTATAGCTGTGTTTTTATGTGTTAATTATCATTGTTGGTATAATTCACATTGTGACAGCATTTTATTTTAAATTTTGGTGTCCATTTCTGGGCCTTTGAAATGTATATTTGCTGTAATTTTGGGTAGATGTCCACTTCAAACCTTTGGAATGTTAAAACTGGACAAAATAGCCTTTACACCAGGCCTAAAGCGGATTGCATCACCAACAACTGTTTGTTAAAGAAACAAGAAAGCAAACTTTGAGGCTGCAGGATTGAATGACATTCCGTAGAATTAGCAACACTATGTTATTGTATCTCCATCTATAGAAATCCTTTCCTCCTATTCATGTAATTATTCCCCTTCCGTTTCTCATAAATATCCCTTGCGTTCACTTCCTAATCACAACACTATTTGGGTTTCTGTCTGAATTAGTGCTTTCCAAATAGCTATTCTTTTGGCTGTCAAGTAAATACTTATTTCCTTTCATTTTGGCCCTTTATGTTTAGGTCAACAAAGTTATCCACAAAATTGTTGAACATGCAGAAGGGGCCAAATATAGTTTGGGACTATTGGAATGTTTCCTAAACAATTTAGAACTGACCCACCCTGGGGCTTACTACTTCCGAGGAATCTGGACCCAAAGAAACATGCCCAGGCCTCTGTCTCTTCATCTGCTTCTCTCATCCAAAGAGCTGAAGAATGACCACTGTTCCCCAGAACTTTGTTGCAGGGGAATTGTAGAGAGCCATGTATCTGTTAGTCAAAAGCAGTGGGTAAGGGCTCCAGGAAGATGGCCTGTATCTATCTCACTTTGCCCTTTAATTTTCAAAAGATTCATTCTAATTGGATAATTTGCACTCAGGCTCAGTCAGCAAAGGAATCTGGAAAAGGTGAAATGGAGTTTTTTTGTTTTTGTTGTGTTCAATCCTTCCATCCAGATTGAAGAAGGGTGGAATGGACTGACATTGAGTGAGCTGATATAGGTAATCCACCTAATAACTTAATAAAAGTAACAATTATGCTCATTAATATTATTTAATTAGAGCATGACTATTTAGGTATTTAGAATGTATACCTAAGATTATGTGTGCAGATAATGCACATGCCCGCATACACACACACACACACACACACACACACACACACACACATCAACAGAGGGTGCCAAAAAAATGTAAACACCTTTTAAGAAAGAAAAAAAACTATTAAAATTGTAATATCCTAATATACTGATAACAATAGATGAATACAAGTCACGTTTGTCTTCTGCAATTACAAGAGGTGCTCAGATATATATATATATATATATATATATATATATATATATATACAGAAATGTTAATAATCAGTAGGGAACACAATCATATATTGTGGTTAACATATTGCTTTTTTTTCAGTTAAAATATTTCTTTTAGCTTGCAACAGATTAAAATCTCAGAGCAAGGGAGAATTTATATAAACTTAAAAGTACGCCAGGTAATCCTGATGCTTTTAGCTATCTTAAAGCACATTTACCAAAACATTTATAATGGTAGCTTCTAAGTGGTGAAGTTATTACTATTTTTATATACCTTTCAATATTATGAAACAAAAACATGTGTTTAATTATATTGTTTATATAGATAAGAATAATTTTTATTGAGTTAAAATAAAATCTAATTCGGTAGATGTCAGAGTTGTATTCCAGAAGAATTATACCAACTTGACTTTCCATTAGCAGTTCATGGAAGCAAATACTTGTTCCTTTAAACCTTTATTGCTCTGAAGTTTGTTTTGTTATTTTTAACTTTATCAATTTATTAAATCAGATTTTTTTCTCATTAATGTTTTATGCACTTATTTGTAGGTATTTAACCTAAACATTTTAGTGCATTGTCATTTACATTTATTTTATTAATTATTTGCCCATTGCATAGTCTTTTTAATTGAAGTTTGTTTTTTGTCCTTATTGACTTTATAGGACAAAGACTCTTGGTGCTTTGAGTATTATAATTATTTCTTTCTTTTTTTTGCATTTTGATTATGTTTGTTGTAATTTTTTATTATATGATTTTTCAAAAAACTTATTTATTTATTTATTTATTTATTTATTTATTTATTTATTTAGTTTCAGGTGTACAACACAGTGCAATAGTTATACATTTTACCCCTCAAAGTGACAACCCCCCACCCCCAATACACCACCCCACTCCCCCCCTATATCATATATATCTATTACTCTTCCTCTGACTCTCTTCCACAGTATAATCCACATCCCATGACTATCTATATATATTCAATTACAGTAGGTATGCCACCTCCGCTTTAGTAATACAGTGCAGTGATCAAACCTCTACTCCATCCATGAAATGGTCTCCCTAACAAGACCTATGATCATCTGACATTCCACAGAATATTTACAACATTATTAATTATATTCCCCAAACTGTTTTTCCTATCCCAGTAGCAATATTGTAGTTGCCTATTTTTGCTGTCTAATCCCTTCCTCTTCTCCCTCATCCCCATTCCTCTCCCAATTAGCAACCCTGATTTTTCCTCTATATCTATGAGACAGTTTCTGTTTACTTTGCTCATTCATACAGTTTTTCATATTCCACATATGAGTGAGATCATATGGTATTTGTCCTTCTCTGACTGACTTATTTCACTCAACATTATAGTCTCTAGGTCCATCCATATCATTGCAAATGGCACAATTTCATTCTTCTTTATAGCGGAGTAATACTCCATTGTATAAATATACCACAGTTTCTTAATCCAGTCATCTACTGATGGGCATTTTGGTTGTTTCCAAGTCTTAGCTATTGTAAATTGTGCTGCTATGAACATAAGGGCGCATAACTTTTTTTGAATAAGTGTCTTGGTTTTTTCAGGATAAATACCTAGGAGTGGAATTGCTGGGTCAAACGGTAGCTCTATTTCCAGTTCTTTGAGATACCTCCATACTGACTTCCATAGTGGCTGCACCAATCTGCAGTCCCACCAACAGTGCAGCAGGGTCCCCTTTTCCCCACAGCCCTGCCAGCACTTGTTGTTTGTTGATTTGTTGATGATAGCCATTCTGACTGGGGTGAGGTGGTATCTCATGGTGGTTTTTATTTGCATTTCCCTAATGACCAGTGAGGTTGAACTTTTTTTCATATGCCTGTTGGCCATCTGTATGTCCTCTTTAGAGAAATGTCTCTTCATATCTTCTGCCCATTTTTTAATTGGGTTGTTTGTTTTTTTGGTGTTGCGTTTCATGAGTGTTTTATAAATTTTGGATATTAACCCCTTATCAGATATATCGTTGGCAAATATATTCTCCCATTCAGTAGGCTTCCTTTTTGTTTTATTGATGGTTTCCTTTGTTGTGAAAAAACTTTTAAGTCTGATATAATCCCATATGTTCATTTTTTCTTTTACTTCCCTTGCTCGTAGGGATGTATCAGTAAAAATATTGCTCCGGGTAATGTCTGCAAATGTACTCCCTATATTTTCTTTTAGGATTTTTATGGTTTCAGGTTTTACATTTAAGTCTTTAAACCATTTTGAATTTGTTCTTGTATAAGGCGTAAGGAGATGATCCAGTTTCATTTTTTTGCATGTGTCAGTCCAATTTAAAAATATGGAACGCTTCACGAATTTGCGTGTCATCCTTGCGCAGGGGCCATTCTAATCTTCTCTGTATCGTTCCAATTTTAGTATATGTGCTGCCGAAGCGAGCACTCAAAAAACTTTTTATGCAGTCAATCAATGTTCTATTTTTTCTAACTTTAATTTTATTTCTATTGATTGATTGATTGATTGATTTTTTAATAAAAGTTTATTGGGGTGACAATTGTTAATAAAGTTTCATAGGTTTCAGGTGTATATTCTGTAATACATCATCTATATATCACTTTGTGTGTTCACCACCCAGAGTCAGTTCTCTTTCCATCACCATATATTTGATTCTGTTTACTCTCACCTACCATGCCCCTCTCCCTTTATCCTCTGGTAAGCACTAAACTATTGTCTGTGTCTATGAGTTTTTCTCTCTTCATTTGTCTTGTTCCTTTGTTGTTTTCAGTTTTATATATCACACATCAGTGAAATCATATGATTTTCTATTTTCTCTGTCTGACTTATTTCGCTTAGCATAATAATCTCAAGACCTATCCATGTTGTGGCAAATGGCATTATTTCATCTCTTCTTCTGGCAGAATAGTATTCCATTGTGTATATATACCACATTTTCTTTATCCAATCAACTATCAGAGGACACTTTGGTTGTTTTCATGTCTTGGCGACCATAAATAAAGCTGCAATGAATATCAGAGCACAGATATCTTTACGGATAAATGTTTTCAGGAATTTTTGGGTAGATATCCAAGAGAGGGATTGCTGGGTCATATGGTAATTCTATTCTTAATTTTTTGAGGAACTTCCACATTGCCTTCTATAGCAGATGCACCATCGGCATTACCTTTTCTTCACAACCTCTCTAACACGTGTTATTATTGGTCTTATTGATGATAGCCATTCTAACTGGTATGAGATGATGTCTCATTTTGGTTTTTATTTACATTTCTCTGATAATTAGTGATGTTGAGCATTTTTTTTTTCATATGTCTATCAGCCATTTGTATGCCCTTTTTGGAAAAGTGTCTATTCAGGTCCTCTGCTCATTTTTTAATTGGAAAGTTTCTACACAGCAAAAGCAACCATCAACAAAATAAAGAGGCAACCAACTGAAAGAGAGATTTTTGCGAACACTGCCTCCGATAAGGGGCTAATATCTAAAATATATAAGGAACTCATAAAACTCAACAAAAAAAATACAAACAATCCTAACTTTATTTTTAAAGACATTCCTTGTTCAATGATTTAGTGAAGGAAACAAAAAGAAAAGCCACAAAATGAGAGAAAATACACATCTAATGTTAAAAAAAAAAGTGATATGTAGATTATATGAAGTATTTTTACAAATAATTACCTAGTAATAGAGGACATGAAAAAATAAAAAATATGATATTTCAGCAGTTTTGTTTCTAAGTATATACCTATTTTAGTCAGGGTGCTCCAGAGAAACAGAACCAGTAGAGTAAACATATGAAGATTTATTCTGAGAAATGGATCACATGATTATGGACGCTGAGCAGTCCCATGATCTGCTGTCTACAAGTTGGAGACACAGGAAAGCCTGTGGTGTAATTCATTCTAAAGGCCTGAGAACTAGGGGAAATGATTATGTAAAATCTTGCCTAATGGCTGGAGAAGATAAACTGAGATAGCCCAGTGAGCTCTGAGGCAGGAAATGGCTGAATTTCCCTTTCCTCTGCCTTTTATTCTAGTCAGGTCCTCAACAGATTGGATAATGCTCATACATTGGGGAAGGAAATTTATCTAGAAACATTCTCACTGAACACCTAGATATAACATTTAATCTGGGCACCCTGTAGCCAGACAAATTGACACCTAAAATTAACTGAGTTCCTCAGAGAAATTCTTGCACATGTGCAGCAAGAGACATGTAACCATAACCTTCAAATAAACATTTTAGTAACAGCCCCAATTGGAAACAACTCAAATGCCCATTAAAAATACTATCAGTAGATATTGTGCTGCATTGGTTCTCAAAACCTTTCATCTCAAGAATCTTTTATACTTTTTACAAATTATTGACAACCCAAAGAGCTTCCCTTATGTGAGCTATGTCTATCAATATTTACCATATCAGAGATTAAAATTAAAGATTTTTAAAAATTATCTAAAATAATAATAAACATAGTGCATATTATCATAAATACCTTATTTTATACTTAAACATTAGTATTTTAAGCCTATAATAAATATACTTAATAAATATAATTAATATACACAGAAAAGACTGATACTACTTTATATTTGTACAAAATGTAAATCTCTTAATGTTTGGTATTAGAAGATAGCTGGAATCTCATATCAATTTCTGCACTCTAAGTGATGCAATATGTAACATGAATTGAAGTATTTGAAAAAAAATACAGTCTCACACACATGTGTAGTTAGAAAAGTAAGCAGTATTTTAAAAGCTATTTAAGATTATTGTGGATATTCTGTGTTGATATTACACCAAATTTGACAAGTGATAGTTTCTTAAAGTTAATTGCCATGTGGACTCTGAAGCCATAATAATAAACTTTTTATACTCAGTTACTAAAATTATTGACCTGTTCTGCATTTTGAATGGATCTTTTATTCTGCTTGGTTTTGTAACATCATGTAGGGTCATTTGGGAAATACACTTTATTACGTAAATCTCCCAAATGTTTATACCTTTCTTCACACAACACTTTTAAAATCACATTTGTCCTGTAATTTTGCTCATCTAAGAAAGCAGCTTACTTTTTAACCCTTCTTTAGTGACAGAATCATTAAAGAAGGGGCTAGCCTGTTCAAGAAAAGGTACAGTTAATTAGTTATTTGAGTTTTGATAATTTTCAAATGCCCTGAAGGTTCAGAATATGTATAATTTGCAAACTAGCTAAGCACCAATTTGGAAGACACATGCTGGGAGGCTGTTGTATAAAAGCATCACTTAGCTCATAAGCAAACCTAATGGATCACATGCCATCATCACTGCTATGCCCTCCATGTGACTTTATTATTTAACAATATACTTAGGAAGTTCTATATTTCCTCTGCATTTTGTTAAACAGCAAGCAACCCTGAAGAGAATGTAATCAATTGGTATTTATAAGGAAAAGCGATGCAGAAGGCATACATTAAAAACTTAGGTAATAGGGCCGGCCAAGTGGCATGGTGGTTAAGCAAGCCAGCGGCCCAGTTTTGGTCCCACATATGAGGGCCAGTGACACTGCCCTCAAAAAAAAAAAAAAAAAAAATTAGGTAATAGTGCAAAAATTATTTTAATGAATGTCAAGCTCACAAATATTAAAGATAAAAGATAGCATATAAAGATTGTTTTGCTATGGATTTTTAATTCTTTTAAATTTTGTTTTTAACAAAGTCTACCTGGGCATTACTATTAAAAAATGGAAGATTTTATTTCAGAGAGGAAAAACAATGTATTTTCTTGATCATAACAATTCTCAGGTGGCCTTAGTGAGTTCAAATCTAAGATTAGTCCCATGGTTTTCACTCCCATTTAGTTACTGAGATCTTTTGGAGGGCAGGGACTGGACCGTGTAATTTTTATTTCTCTGTTTACTTTTGAGTGGTACTAGATCTGAACTGTATTAGATTGCATTAAACATTATTTTAGCTTATGTTAAAAGAACAGGAATATAATCAAATATTGATTTGTTTCTAAATATATATATATATATATATATATATATATATTTTTTTTTTAGCTGAGCCATCCTGCCACCTGTTGGCAGCTCAACGGCAACTCAGCTCGGGCTGGCCTCGAACAGCTGTTGCTCAGAGCTCAGCTCACACTCTTGAACGAGCTCTTAACCAACTGAGCCACCCGGCCGGCCCTTGATTTGTTTCTAAATATTGATGACATTCATAGTTTATTTGCTCATACATGTAATCATGACAGCTTTTATTCAGCAACGGCTTGTTTCTGACCAAATCAGAAAAACATGTAAATGTCCTTGACACCTTAGGGCACAAATATTGTTATTATTGTTATAAATATTGCTATATAATTAATACATCTATGATTATTACCAGGTTAGTAGAGACATGGTATGCTATGAGGAGGTCACTGGTAACTAGACTAGAACAAAACATGATCCATTGACTCTTACATAGTAGGTAGAATTTCTGTAGTTGAGGATAGAATGAAAGTAAAGAAGTAAAGATATATAGATAATGAGTTGGAAAACATTGAATTTAGAAGTAAGGCTGCGAAAAAAATGCAATAATTAAATTTGAAAGGGCTGCTATTGGGATTCAGAAAAGGAACCACCAAAATTCGGATGAAAAGAAAAGATTTCAGAGATGTAGTGCTTGCTGTGAAGAAGTCAGATATTGCGATTTTGTAATGAACCAAGAAATCATAGTTCTGTGATATTCACTGAAAACATATTCTGGACACATAAAAATCTTCATTCACTAATTTCTTTAATATTTTATCACCATAGGCTATCTAGTATATATGAAAGAAATTCATTCTAAGTGAAGGAAGAAGAATGAATTAATTGTCACTTCTTTTTAATCACACAATTTGAAAATAGGTTTCACTTAAATAATTCCTTGGTAATATTTTGATACTAAAATTTCAGCTGCTGCTGAGAATAAAAGCTCAGCTAGAACTCATGAACTTTCAAGTTAGGAGAGAATTTCAATGTTAATAAATCAGGATATAAGAAAAAAGTGTTATCATTACTATGAGATAACATTTATATCAAGGTTGAAGCTAGTGAACAAGTCTTTCTAAAGAAGAGAATATTCTATTTTAAATTTCTATTGAATAGCAACTAGTATATTTTAATATTAATAAAGCTAATAGGCATATATTTTTTTTTCTTCATTTGAAGGCAAATGGAATCAAACCATATCAAATTTTATGGCATGTCATAAACCAGGTAGAATCTAGAATTATGAGAAATGCTGTGCACTCTTGTTATATTATAAAATATAGAAATAAAATCTGGTTAAGACTAAAGTACTTTAATCCAATCTTTTCTTTTTTTTATAATTTCATTTTGCTTACAATTCATTAATAAAAAGTACTAATTCCTTTTATGTTTGTTGCCTCAATGTAGTAATCCCAAATCTCACTAGGATAAATTATAAATCTATTTGAAAACTGTAAAACAAACTCAAAAGTTACTCACTTTGACTTTGGGAGTCATAAAGTTAACAGCTGTGTATTCTGCAGTTGACATAATGATGTGTAACACTGTTAGAAATAAATATAAACTTTCTTAAATCAGAAGGTGAACAGTAACTAGGTTTAGTATGTACATCAATCTAAGCATATGCAGGAATAGGTGAGGCACACAATTAAATCATCCATAAGTAAAATGTCGATAGAATACTGGGGCTGGAAAGGCCGGTGTAGAATATGTAAGACACAGAAGGCTGCATTACAAATTCACCATATCAAATTGGATTGAACCCTCAGGACCTGCCAGTCTTTTTACTGGTCTTTATTTTCTCCCTCAGCATCTAATCTAAGCTTTGGTAGTCTTTTCAACCTATGATTGAACTTCCCCTTCGCTTTACACTCAGCAAAATATCTAATTGCATACCTTCTTGAGAAAAATGTGATAAAAAGTTTGAACTTCCTCCAGTTACTGACTCCAACATCCACACTTCCATCTTGGTGTCGTCATCAGGCTTGTCCCTAGTATCAGAGAACGACATTGTCCTTATAATCGCTGCTGTTCAATAATTAAATTTCCACCTCTGCCCTCATTGAATATCTAATCGCCTACTGGATGGCTTCAACTAGAATGATTAATAGTATCTTTAATATAGCACCTTAAAGATATGTTATTTCTATCCCTCCTTCCAAAAAAATCCTTGTTCTTGCTCATTTTCCCTTCTCAGTAAATGTTCTCATCTTTCATTTAAGTGCTCTGGCCAAATACTGGCATTATCATTTCATTTCAAGGCAAAGAAAGAAAAACATTGATTTTTAAGTAACCAACCATTGTGTAAAATTGCTAAGCCAAACTCATAACTCACCATTTAAATCAATAAATTGTAGATGAATCAAAAATGTGAATATCAACCAAATCAATAAAATGTGCTAGAAGAAAACATGAATATATATTCTGGTCTTGATGAGGGAGGGTTTTCTAAAACAACAAAACCCAGAAACCACAAAAGGAAACAATGTACTGAATTATATTAGAGATAAAATTTTTAGTACCAAAAAAAATTCTCAGAAAATGCCAGACATATGTATTTAAAATATATGCTTAAGAGACAGAAAATTGCATATGTTCATTTCCCCTACCAATGCATTTCCCCTACTTGCAAACTCACCTATATGTTCTAAATTTAAAAAAAGAAAAGTCTGGTCCATATCTGACAGTCAAAAGATATTACATATATTTAATTAAGAATGAGCAACCCAAGTAGTGTAAAATGGTAAGAAGAAAACTTGGTGGAGAAATTCTTACTAGAACGATACTGAATTTTGTTTGCTTCAAGTTGGGATATTTAATGTCCATGTCCAGTCACACCGTGTTGTTGGTACATATATGCTCATTGCTATTGAATAATGTCAATTAACACATTTGAGGATTTAATACATATTTGACACTCTATATAAATTGATTTAATGCTCATTATAGTTTTGAGAATGGTGCTATATTACTTTCACTTTATAAAGTAGTGAAGTGAGCCAGAGAGAGGTTAATAAAACTTGTCCAAGGTCATGCCATTCAGCTGTTAGGTTGCAGATCCAGGATTTAGGCCTGGAATGTTCTGCTCCAGAGACTAGGTTCTCAAGTACAACACCATAGTGCCTCTTAGCGATTTTGAATATATATTTAGACAGAGAAATAAGTAAACAAATGAATATTTGTGTATATTTTTCTTAAAATAATTATAATGTGAAACATACCTTTTATGTATCATTAAAGTATTGCTTAAAAGTGATATAAGTAGAATCATTCACTTTCGTTTATAAATGGAGTTCACTTTAGTCTATTGCTATGGACTGAATTGTGTCTCCTTCAAATTCATATGTGAAGGCCCTTAACCCCAAGTGTGATGATATGTGGAGATGAGGACTGAGAGATAATTAGGTTTAGATAAAATTCTAAATATGGGCCCTTACTAGGGATTAGTGACCTTATAAGAAGAGACACCAGAGGGCTTGCTTGCTTTCTCTCTCTGCCATGTGAGGACACAGCAAGAAGGCAGCTAGCTATCTGCAAGCCACAGAGAAAGCCTTCACCGGAGCCTGACCATGTTGGCAGCCTGGTCTCAGACTTCCAGCCCGCTGAACTGCGAGAAATAAACGTATGCATTTAAGCCACCCCGTCTATGGTATGTTCTTACAGAAGCCCAAATAGATTAAGATGCCTGTGTTTTTACCTTGTTCTAACAGTTATTATTTCTCCAAACTTTGTTCTTTATTTTCAAAATTGTTTGATATATTTTAGTTACTGTGTTTTCCTATGTATGTTTTAGCTTGCCAATTTTATAAAACGCTTGCTGGAATTTTGGGTTAGATTTTGTTGAATTGAGAGATCTATTTGGAGGAGGTAATGTCAAGTCTCCTGATCCATGAGCATGGTATACATCACAAATTTTTTATGTATATTAAAATTTCTCTCAGAAAAGTTTTGTAGTTTTCAGTGCACAGGTTTTGAACAAACTCTGTTTAATTTTTCTCTCAGTTTTTCACATTTTGATTCATTGTAAATAGTATTTTATATATATCAGTCTTAGATTGTTCATTGCTAATATACAAAAATACATTTAATTTTTCTGTATTGACCTTGTATCCTATAATCTTGCTGACTTCCATGAACAGTTCTTAGTTTTAGTAGTTTTTGCATGTTTTTACTTAAGTTTTTTCTATAGATAATTATGTATCCTATAAATAAACTTTTTAAATATATGTAATATATAATATATAAAATATTTGTGATATATATATATATATATATATATATATATATATATATTTGCCATACTTTACTAGGCATGACTTCTAGTATGATACTGAATAGAAGTAATGAGGATGGACAATCTAGCATTGCAACCAAACTTAGGGCGTAAAGAATTTAGTCTTTCACCATTAAGTATGCCCTTCCTTAGTGGTAGTTTTGTTTGATTGTTTGTGATTACAGTTTATCAGTTTAAGGTAATTCTTTTCTATCTTAATTTTGCTGAGAATTTCTAGCAGGAATGGGTGTTGAATTTTATCAAAAGCTGTTTGTATTTATTAAAATGGACATATGTTTTTCATTTTTAGTTCGTTAATATTACAAATTACATTGTTTAATATTTGAAATTAAAATCAAACTTGCATTCCTTGGATAAAATCCACTAGGTAATGATGTATATCCTACTTATTTATATATCTGGGTTCAATTTGTTAATATTCTGTTGAGGATTTCTGTGACTAGGTTTTTGAATAATATTAGTCTGCAGTTTTCTGGTAGTGTGTTTTCCTGGTTCTGGTATCAGAGTAATGTTGACTTCATAGAATGATATAGTTTTTTCTCCTTTTGTGTTTTCTGATGGAGTTTGAACAATATTGACATATTTCTTCTTAAAATGTTTTGTAGACTTCAATAGTATAGACTTGTATATAGACTTGTAAATGGTTTCCTTCGTGGGAAGGCTTTGAGCTACCAATTAACTATCTTTAAAATTTATAAGGTTTTTCAGATTATCTATTTTTCCAGTGTGAAACTTGTTAGTCTGTGTCTTTCATATTATTAATTTATTCATATTTTTGAATATCATGAATACTTATTCATCTAATTTTCAAATATATTGTCATAAAGATATTCATAATATTTCCCTCTTTTTTTTTAAGGTCCTTATGATCTCAAGTGCTATCTTTCCTTCATGCTAGATATTGATACTTTGTATTTGCTTTTTTTTTTTGTAAGGAAGATTGATGAAGTTACTATGCTTAAGTATTTTTATGAGGTATCCAGTGCCTTTTTTCTTTTTTATTGAGGTATAAATGACATATAGCATAAGTTTCAGGTGTAGAAGGTAATGATTCAATATTTGTATATATTACAAATTGATCACACAGTAAGTTTAGTTAACATCTGTTCCCATACATAGTTACAATCTTTTTTCTTGTAATGATGACTTTTAGATTTACTCTCTTAGCAACTTTCAAATATCTAATACAGTATTATTAACTATAGTCACCATGCTATACATTATATTCCCATGGCTTATTTATTTTATAACTTGAAGTTTGTAACTTTGTCCCTCATCACACAGTTTTTAATGTGTTTTTCTTTTTTGTAATGATTAGTCTATCGAGACTATCTTTTATTCATTTTCTCAAAGAACACAATTTTGGTTTGATTGATTTTTTCTGTTTTCCTGTTTTCAATTTTATTAATTTCGAGTCCCAGTTTATTATTACTTTTCAACTTTTTTTAAGGTTAAGTTTGCCTTTCTTTTCCAATATAATTTTAATGCTACAAATTTATCTCTAATGATTGTTTAGCTGTATTTTATGAATCTCTATTTGTTCCCGTTTTTACTCAATTCCAAATGTTCTCTAATTTTTCATTTGATATTTCCTTTGATACATGGGTTATGCAATAGTGTGCTTTTAATTTCCAAATATTTGGCAATATAAGTGATATTATTTTTTGTTTGTTTTTGATTCAATTCCATTATCATCAGAGAACATATCTTTATGGTTTAAATACTTCTGAATTTATTGAGACTTGGTTTATGGTTCCAAATATTATCTATCTTCGTGCATGATCTATGTGCATTTTAAAGATGGAAGTGCCACAAGGAAATAAAAAATGATTATTCTAGAAGTGAACATCAAATCAAAAGTAAATGAAACTACAGAAGAAATAGCTGACTGTGGGATGCTGAAACTACCACTATTCAAGAGACTCTAGATATGTAGCTAGAGGAACATAATGAAGGCAAACTCATTAACAAAACTTATAGAAAGTGGTTGTGACAAAAAGAATTAAGATATTTTAAAGGAATTAACACTGGAAAAAAATTCACATTCGAACAGCTCTCAGAGATATTTCAAAACTTAAAAGCAAAAGAATAAAATGTCAAAAGCTAATTTAATTGTAGAAAGTAGTATGAAAAATTGCCAAGGCAAAACAAAGAGGTTTCCCCTGTATGATGTTATACAGTGAGAAGGCACACACTATTGTTTTGACAAAGAAGTAACACATTTAAATCTTCAATGTTTCTAATGTTTTCAATTACACTGTATTAAAGAAACAATAGTTTTACTATTTTTCATTTACCTATACATTTATAACTCGTGGTAAAGGAGTTCTTAAAGTTTGGACAAAAGTTAATTTTAAAGTTAATGAAGTGAATGGAACTATTGTGATTTTTCTCATTGCCTAAACTTGCTTGTCATATTTTCAACTGGCATAGTCATTTTCACTGCCCCACACTACTATTCAAAGTGAGAAATGCGTATATTTGATACGGCTGTTTTTATGACAGTCAACGGCTTTTACCCAATTGTAGGCTGTACATGTTGTGAAAAATAAAAGAAATTAAGATATGATAATGACAATTTACACAAAGAAAAATATTATTTACAGACAATTTCCTTCTAAAATATCAGACAGAACGATAGAAAGAAAACCCTATCTAAACACACTGTTCTGTTTGATTGAACTTTATCAATAAGATCACATTGTTTTATAAATTGTGATTTGAAAAAGTGTGATCAAAAAACTAAATGCAAACACATCTTTTTTTAAATCAAACAATTTATAATTAAATTAAAATGAGATAGATTTTATGATACACTGAATCAAATGCAATGTGAAGAGATATTCATGTGGGGTAATTCTCAAAAATGATTTAATAGGAATTCTTTGATATCGTTCAACTGGTTTGCTTAGTCTGTTTTTACCTTGTGAGTTCCCTTTATCTATAAGCAATATCAATATTGACAGTTTCCCATGGTGCCACCATAGCATTTGCTCAACATTTAGCAGATGTGTGCACATAGATTAAAAGACAAAAGTCAGGTTTTAATTCCCTAGCTTCTGAGATTGCTTCGACCTAGCCTGCTTTCATGTCATAGAATTGTTAAGCTCTGATTTTGGCTCATGTATTAATGTTTTTTTGGTTTTTTCCCCTCTGGGTTCTTCTCTCATACATTTTAGATTTCTTATACATTGTGCCTACACTTTTATAAAATTAATTTCTTTATAAAGATTCTCTGTAGACTCTGAAAATCCACACATATCAACTATATAAAATTTATTTTATTTCATTGCTAGTTTCAAAAACTCAAATTATTCAAAAATGCAATTAGAAGAAAAACTCCCCTTATTTCAAATCTGGGAGTTTTGAAGTGATAGGAAGAGTTTGGTTTAATCCCCATGATGGGATTGGTGCCCTTAAAGAGGGGGAAGAAACACCAAAGCTCTTTTTTTCCATCATGTGAGGACACAGAAAGAAGGTAGCCATCCACAAGCCTGAAAGCAGTCCATCACCAAGAACTCACCATGCTGGCACCTTGATCTCAGACATCCAGCCTCCACAACTGTGAGAAATAAATGTTTGTGCAAGATGACTAATACACAGTCTTTTCTTTTTTTGCGGGGGGAGGGGTGTTATCTTAATTTGTCCTTGATAGTTTTTCTACTATTCTCTTTTTTTTCTTGATGCTTTGTAGACAATGATATGTATCTGGGTGTGATTTTATTTTTCCTCTTGTATCCTTCTTATTACTTGGTGTGTTCTTGCAAAACTTACATCTTTCTTTCTGGAAATCTCTAACTTAGCCCTTCAAACTCTGTGTTCCTGTTCCTGGAACTATTCTTAAGCTTATACTGGAATTTCTAAGGCTATGTTTCACATAATTTTAATTCTTCTTTTCATACTTATTTATCGCCTTACATAAGCAAGGGATAAATAAATAAACAAATGCATACAGGCCTTATTTGGGATATTCTTTCATATTTTCTTGTTTATCTTATTTGTTTTTATGGATGTCATTATTCCCTGTATCTCTCTGAAGATTTTAAACATTGCCCAGGTAGATATCTAATTAACCTAGCACAATTTATTTAGAAGGCATTACTTTCCCAATAGCATTGCAATGTAATCTATGTCACAAATCAAATAACCCTCTAGGCATGGTTCTGTTTCTGGGCTCTTGTTCTTTCTTATTGGACTTTTTATCATATTCTTTAAATGTACTGTTAATCATGAGGTTTTTAGTGCTAATATCTCATTCCAATTTACAATGACATTTATTTTGCATAATAATGACTGCAATATATATTTTTTAATTTCAGAATACTCAATTTAAATTTTTTTGTAACTTCTCATGTTCGATTAGGTTGTCAAGGTTTTTGGATGATAATTTAGAAAACTATTAATGTGATGGTCTAAATATAAAGAAGCAAATAAAAATGAATTATCATATAATGCAATTTTATTTCATGTTCATAGAAAATGACAATCTTGTGGGATTATATAACTTATATGTTTTCTTCCCATTATCATCAAGAACAAGCAACTGGTGATTGAGAAAAATGATTTGGAAAAATGAAATGATCTAAAGAATAGAAGAATCTGAACTTGCCCCTTCATACTTTTATTAAAATGGAAATTTTCAGCATAATTTATTTTTTATGATTTCATAAATGCAGTATTCAAATTGCTAGCTTTAAGAAAATATAATTTATGTTAAAGCTAAATGAGGAAATACTACTAAATGGATGTATTTCTCACATTAAATGATACCAAATAATCAGCCCACATTTTCTGCCTATAGAATGCTGAACTCCATCTGGCATTAAATCAAAATGAGGGAATATTTTAGATTACATAAATGAATAAGAAGTGGGAAAATAAGTTTCATTAAATTCATCTGAAATAAGGATTACTTTACAGGGGTAATTAAAACCTTGACTAGAGGGCCAACTGAGTGGCGTGGTGGTTAAGTGCTGGCTTGGGAAGCCAGCGGCCCCGGTTCAGGTCCCACATATGAGGGCCAGTTGCACTGCCCTCAAAAAAAACCCAAAAGCCTTGACTAGTTATTTTTGTAATTCTGACTGAAAACTTTGGCCTCAGTGGTCCCACAGCGCAGGAGGGAAGCCCAGGTCTCTCAGTATATGGGAGTGCATGTTGTGATGTTTGCCTATGGAATAGACAAACAAATTGAACAAAAGACCAAGGTCATAGTATGGAAAGCTGGGTTTCCCAATCACTGCATTTCTCACTGTGGAACACTTTGGTAAGTAGAGTAGAATCATAATTTGTTCACCTCATTCAATGACATTTTCTGCTGGGGACCATGCAGCCATATCTAACAGCAGTAATGATATTAATGAACTGCATCTCCCTAAAATTTGCCAAATTGCTCCCCTAACTGATAAACAGGGACTGGGAGCAGGTTATATAGTAGTTTTCAGAATTAATGCTGATTAAATTTCTGAGTCATCAGTAGGCAATAAATTTGGATGTCTTACCTCCCTCTTTGACTAAGTTTTCCATTATTGAAGGAAAAAAAAAAATGATCCAATCCCTTTCCTGGAACGTTTACTAAACAAGTAAAATTTAATAAATTTATTTTAAGTCTGGTCATTGGAACCCAGATATTTGCTAGGACAAGAGCCAAAAAAGGGCAAGCAAAAAGTGAAATTCATCTCATGATTCAGAATTTTTTTATAATGGTAATAATTTTTTTTTCACATCTATTGCAGTACTTTGTAGTGCCCTAATGTGGAAAAAAAAAAGTCTATTATAAAGTCTACTTCTAACCTCTTGGTGATGATCATTTTATACTCGAAATTAGAATTTGAAAAAATGGAGACACTGTTTCTATAAGCATGCTTCCTCATTTTTAAATAGAGGTATTAACAATATCAGTCAAATAGTGTTTTTGGAGGAGTCCTTTAGAACCTTACCAATGGAGTTTTTTTGAGCTTGTCTTAGCAAGTTTCTGGACATAGTAAGTTTACACAAATGTCTTCCTAAGGGAGGGTGAGGGTAGGGAGAGGAATCAGGAAAGAAAGCAAGCATTAATAAACTAATGTATTCCTATCATAGGGAAACTGAGTTAATTTCATTCCAATCTCTAGATGGGAGAGCAAGTTTTCTAGAACTCTCTCCTTGGAATTGTGACAAGGACTTCGGGGAATGAAATTTCATCAGAATTAATCTTCCTTGCTCCTGCAGTGACCCCCTAAGGTCCTAGATGTACTTCATAAGGGACCCCATAGACAACAACATGGCTTGGGGAACAGGGAATTGGTGGCTCCAGAACCTACTTACAAATTATTAACTTCTGAATTGCTGGGGGAATTTTAGTGAAGCTTCCTTCATGTCACATCTTTTTCAGAAATGCAATGAAAGATTAAAACTCTCCTCTTGTGTATTAGTTCAGAGGCTGGTAAAGTCACAAAGAAATATATTTGAGCAAATAAATTCAAGTGTCAGCTGATCTGAAACTCTGCCCTTTCCTAGGTAATGGGAGTTGTGCTAGACTCGCGTTTTTACATATCCTTTGAGGGGCACTTCAGAGTGACGGCCAGAACAGAGAAAGAGCCTTCTTCCACTGGCGTTTCTTATAACTCATCTATCTAGAAGTGAATGAGTCCAAGAGTATACCCAGAAAAATGTGTTACTGCTATATGAGGCCAGGGGATCACAGAAAGAGGAGGGATAACAGGAAGTAGTTTACGAGGAGGATTTTGTTACTCCGCCCCTGAGGATCCAGACTTGCCTATGACACAATGGTGGCAGGGGACAGCCTGGGTGAATGAGTTCAGAGGGAGACCGAGAGTCAAAGATTTGAACCTCTAGCAAGGAAAGAAAGTGCCCTTGAAAGAGATACGCATATACAATGACAGATGGGCAGAAGTGAGTTTAAAAGTAAAGCCAGTGGAGTCTGAAACTTTACAAATGTTTTAGAAGGGATTAAGAACAAAAGCACTTTGGATCTCAGAAGAAAAGAAGCCCAGCTCTCTGTAATGGATTTTCTGTAGGTGAAAGTTAAGCTGTGCCATGGAGTCCGGTATTTACTAAGGGAGGCGTCTCCAATGCTGCTAGATTTCAAGAGCAGGGATATTTACTGGTGTGACTGTCTTCCTCCCGTAAGAAAGACCAGGCATCCTGACACAGCTTAGGCATATCCAGATGTTTATGTCCAGAGAAGTCTCATTGATTTAGGGATCAACACTGAGTCAGGAAAAGAGAGCGAGAAGAATTTTAAAAAGCAAGAAATACTAAAATTGAAGTTACCAAATTCTAAGGACGGCTCTTATAATAGTTATATCCTTACTAAGGAGCAATCAAGATTAAAAAGTAAGTAAGTAAAAATAAAAAGCAAAGGGGCCTACTATGAGTACAAAGGATAAGAGAGAGGTGGCACTAGTTTCCCACCTGGAGTGGACAAAAAAATGACCTAACGTTTTTTTTTATCTATTGGCCCAAATGAGAATACGTGCTTTGCTAATGGTTCCCCTTGGCATGGCATGGCCATACTCCCTCGGTCAATTTGTGGCTTCCATTAGAGTCGAAGTTAGCAGAATACAATGGGTCCTATCCAAATAGAATGTTTATAGTAAAGTTAGAACTGCAGTCTTACCCCAAACTGAGACTACTCCATGTTAAATGGCCCATCTACCGCAAGAATGTTACATAGGATGGCAGGGTCTAAAATCTCACTGGCTATTTCTTCCTAAACCAGGTAAGAATTGCTTTAGCTTCCTGATTGATTAAACTCAGTCCAAAGCTATCTCTAACTTATTAATTTCATAACTAGCATTCTAACTCAAACATACTTCATATCACTAATTATATTCATTAAGATTCTCATTTTACCCTTCTGAAAGAAGAGATCACTGACAACATTCTTTAGGAAATTCAAACTGTATGTTCTTGGAATGAACCAAAAGAGGTACATCTGAGAGTTCAGAACAGAAAAGGAAGTTCAGCATTCCTTCCAAAGGCGGACATGTGGGATCTCTTGTCCTCTTAAAAATTTTTAATTTTAACATATACTAAATACCAATTTATGTCCTGCATTTTTTACTTAACCCTTTAGGATAATTATTTTTATATATTATTGCATACCACATTTGTCTCCACTAAAAAAAGTGAAGTGAATGTTTATGGTTCAGTGGTTGGTATCTTCATAAAGAAAAGCATGTAAACATGCTATTATATGATTGAGAATGAGTCAGGGAAAGTGAATGAGCAAATAAGTGTAAACAGCAAAATTTGTGATAAGGGCAGAATTGTTTTCACAAAAACATAAACGTTGGCATACTTATTTATTGAATTATTATGATCTGAGAAATTTTGTTGGGTTGTGCAAATGTAAAAAGTAAAGCATAATCCTGATTGCAGGAGCTTATATATGGGGGTTAAAATACACATTAGGAAAATATATTCATATTAGGAAAAAAGATTAAAATCTATCATTAAGCATTCTATAGCATAGAGTGCAGAATTTGTCACTGGAGCTAGAGTGAGCTCACTGAGTTCAGACTGCTATGGGGAGAGGAGAGTCTTAATTAGCAAGCAAAATTAAATTAGAGGAGATTATGGGATAGAAAAAGGTTTTCTGTGTGGAGAGAACGACAAAATGAAAACAAAGTGGTGATAAAAAATATAAAATATTCTAAAAATGTCAAATAATTTAGTATGGAAGAAATAAGAAAGACAGAAGAAAACATATACACAAATATTTTTTATAACATTGGATTGAGAAAAACATTCTAATTCTGATTCCAGAATACCATATTAGGCAACGAAAATGGATGGGAAGTACATAGGCTTTAGGGCCCAATGGCATTGGGTCATATCTACCTTTACTAATTATTATAGTAATAAGTGACCTGGGAGAACTAACATCCCAGAACTTTAGCACTTCAGTTTCCTCATGTAAAAATTTGGAATAATAAAATGTTGTTGTTGTTTTGGGTTTTTTACCTGCATGCAATGTTGTTTTAAAGATCAAATAAATTAATGTCCTTTAAAGTATCTAGAACAGTGTCTGACACATAATAAACATTCAATAAACATGAGCTATTACTAATATTAACAAAAGCATAAGATGCTGACAGATGTAATGGTATACAGTATAAAAATAGATTTCATAGAGATTGTTGTACTGACGTGTGTTGATTACAGCTGATGGGATAACTGAAAAGACTCACATGGCCATGGAAGGCTCTTAATAAAGGCAAAAGATAGATCTGAGGAGAAGAAAAAGAGTGAAGGCAATATGGGAATCAGAGAGATTTTCACGCGCATCCCCACAGGGGCCTTTCTTGGGCACACAAGATGCAATTCATCGCCAGGTTGGGAAACACCAAGATATGTCATGTCTCACAGGTCACATTGCCAAGCCAACCTGTAAAACTGGTAAAAACAGGTTAAGTCATCATTTTATATAGCCTAAGGCAAAAAAGCTAGTCCCTAGTGTCTCATTTCGAACTTTAAATAGCCCATCCTCAACCACTAGTTAGCATATCTCATCCTAATCTTGGCCCAGGGCGAGTACCAGAATTCCAGCATCTCCAAAGGTGAGCATAGAGCTGCTTCATTCCAGCTGTAAGACAACTTACACATTTGCCATTGTTCAAAGTTTTAAAACTATAAACTGTCCATTGTCATATTTTTGGCCCCTTTTATAAAACAGAAAAGTCAAAGAACAACCAAAATATTTATTTATATTATTCAATGAATTGTAGTTCCTTCAAAGAAAAATTTCTCTTTCCAATATTCCCATCCAAACTTGTTTGTAATCTTGCCAAACTTTACAACTTTTTTACTTCCTTTCACCACCAAATTTTGAATTTTGGCAATGGTATAAATAGGCTAACTAATAAATAATTATTTAATTATTAACTAAGTCTAGTTGCTCCTCTTTCAAACCAGCTTCCAACAGAAGAACATTATGGAGAGGTTTTAGTTCAATCTTCCATTATATCTGATCATTGATATCAATATTATCAATCTAATTTAATTGTACCAACTAAACTAACATTATGGTAAAAAGCAGTTGCATTACAATTTAGAATAAGGTTATTGGAAAATTAGTAAGTTTTAAATGTAATAACATTTCATCAGCCTTCCCAACAAAAGCAACCCTTGACCACTAAAAAATGCCATGGATTAGGATATAAATTAAAAGTGAAATTTCAGCTAATTTTGAATTGCAAATCTCTCATGGGCATAGACATTTGTCTTGTTTTATGCTATAAAGTTACGCTAATAAGGGTTTGCAATGGGCCTTATCTTTAAGTAATGCCCATTTCTTCTCACTGGTAAATCCAAGTCAAATTTGATAGATTGCCAATTCCAACTAAGTAGACCACTGAATATGAATATATATAATGACCAGACCTTGAGAGCACTTATGCAAGTTACATTGTCCAATTATGAATTTGTATAGTCTAGAGAGGGATAATAATTCTCTAATAAAATCATTCCTTGTGCTTTTGCTGCTATGACCCCAGGCCAATGACCTTGAGCAGATGAAGCAACATTAGAATTATTTCAAGTGTTCTTTCATAAGGTGCTGTTAGTGTTATTGACACATAAAGATAGATGACTCCAGATGGAATGCCTCTTAGGTCATTTGGAGCCCATGCTGGAACTTCAACCCACCCCCAACAAAAAAATCAGGTGGTTTTTTAAAGCAATTAACTCACCCCAATGGACATCAGTAAATATACTATTATTCTCTTATTCTCAGCCTCTCACAAGAAAGTAAATGTAGACATTTCATTTATTGGTTTCCTTTACAAGAGCAGTTATTTCTCCCTTCTTGCCATTTCTTGTTAATTTTTACCCTGAGGAGTAGAGTGAAGAAATAATATGAAGCCATGATAGTCAAGCTGCTAAATTACTAAAATCAAGTAGGTTGAGGCAAGAGGAAACACTTCTATTCTTGTTATAACTATCCTGGGAATATAAACCTGTGAACTTTCCAGTCTTGTGTCAATGCCCGGATACACATCAAACTCCAGATAACCCTCTGATTATCCACCCAAAGAGTGAAGGGAAGAATGTTCACATATCCAGACAACCTGACATCCATTATCCAGACAACAGCCATCTAGCAGATTACCATCTTGGACCAATCCAGAGGCGATTTTTACTATAAAAACTCGGCAAATCCAAAATATAATACAAATTGATTCTAGTCAATACGCATTGATATTTGTACAGATCTATCAGCAACAGGTCAATGCACTCCTCTGCTAGCTATGGTTTGGTCTGGCTCCACTCAGCAGGTAACTGTAGTTGCCTTTAGTTTTTGATGGTCTTGTTGAAAAACAGAAATCTAGTTAGTCATATTTCAAGCTTGTGAAGATGAGTAGGGTGTATTCTTGTTGTACCTTTAAAAATTTTTGCATTGCTCTACTGACTCCATGGCCACTCGTCTTGTACAGAAAAAGAACAAACAGCAAAAGAGGGCATCCACATTAAAAATATATATGATCACTGACAATAAAGCTGCAATGAACATCAGAACACATATATCTTTATGGATAAATGTTTTCAGATTTTTTGGGTAGATACCCAGGAGAGGGATTGCTGGGTCTTATGGTAATTCTAGTCTTAATTTTTTGAGGGACTTCCACACTGCCTTCCATATGGCTATCACAACCTGCATTCCCACCAACACTTGTTATTATTTGTCTTGTTGATGACAGACATTCTAACTGGCATGAGGTGATATTTCAATGTGGATTTTATTTGCATTTCTCTGATGATTAGTGATATTGAGCATCTTTTCATATTGGATAAAGAATATTTGATATATATACACAATGGAATACTGTTCTGCTATAAGAAAAGGTGAAATACTGCCATTTGTGACAACATGGATGGATTCTGAGATTATTATGCTAAGTGAAATAAGTCAGAAAAAGCCAAGAACCATATGATTTCCTGATATGTTTGATATAAAAATGAAAGCAACAAAGGAACAAGACAAACGGATAAACAAAAACTCATAGATACAGACAATAGTTTAGTGGTTACCAGAGGATAAGGGGGTAGGAGAGGTGGTAGATGAGGGTAAACGGGGTCAAATATATGGTGATGGAAGGAGAACTGACACTGGGTGGTGAACACACAATGTGATATATAGATGATGTATTACAGAATTGTATGCCTGAGCCCTATGTAACATCACTAATAATTATCACCCTCATACATATATACATATACACACACATAACTAGTTATTTTAGCAATGTTGATCAGGCATAATTGACATGTAATAAAGTGAAAAACTGATATGTTTGACCTGAAATCATCACCACAATTAAGATCAGGAACATATCATTAATCTTTCAGGATACCCTCATGCCTCTTGCTAATCCCTCTGTCCTGCCCTTTTCCATACTCTCTGTCCGGTTACCAGGCAAGAGTGATTATGTCACTAAATTTGGCTTACATTTTCTAGAATTTTATATAAATGGATTTTTTTTAAGGCTTCTTTTACTCAGCATAATTATTTGGGTTTGATGCACATTTAAGAAAATTGTAGCTGTTCTTGGCTCTTTACTCATTGATACAAATTTTAGAAATAAGTTCTAAAAAAAGAATCCTCTGTGCTCCACCTATGTATCCCTCTTTCTTACCCTTGAAGTCCTGGCAACCACTACACTTTTTACCATTTCCACAGTCTTGCCTTTTCCAGAATGTCATATACTTAGAATCACAGAATGTGGCCTTTTTATATTGGCTTCTTTCACTTAGCAAAATACATTTATAGCTCTTCCATGTCTTTTTGCTTGATAGCCCATCTATTTTTATCATTAAATAATGGTCCATTGTATGAATGTACCATAGTTATTTATGCATCTATTGAAGGATATCTTGGTTGCTTCCAACTTTTGGCAATTATGAATAATTATGTTATTAAGTGTGGGTGGCATATAAATAATTTATTATTATTACTTATACTCTACTTGTTATATATAATATTACATATTTATTAAATATTCATGAGTTATCCAATTATTAACATGTGCCTCTGTGTTTATATATATGCCTATATATATGTGTGTAGATATATATATATAAATATATAATATATATATATATATATATATATAATCTACACACACATAATATATTATATATATACACACATATACACACATATATACTGGGGGTGCCAAAAAATGTGTACAAGTAGACACTTTGGTGAACGTTGCACAAGCAGTAGTTTGCTGTAATCAGAAGTGTCTGGACACTGATGGTAACCACTCTGAGGACCTCTTGCAATTGCAGACACTGCAATTTTAACAGTTTTAACTTTCTTAAAATGTGTATACATTATTTTGGCACCCTCTGTGTATGTATGTGTGTGTGTGTGTGTGTGTGTGTGTGTGTGTGCATGGCAATTGTTAAAATAAAAATACATATCTAATGTATGTATGCACATATCTATGTTTGGATGAGTGTGTACACTTATTGACATGCAATGTTTTTCATGGCATATTGTTAGGGGAAAAAAGCCTAGTTATAAAATTAAATTTTTGGCCATTATGATTTTGTAGATGTATAGCTAGAGAGAGAGAGAAAAAAAATGAGAGAGAATAGATAAGTAGATAACATCTGAATGAATGTTAATCCAAATGTTAATAGTATTTGCCTCTGGGTAGTAAATTTAGAATGATTTTAACTTTCGTCTTTTAGTTGTAGAGTGAACTTTCATCATTAACATTTGGAAATAAAATTCAAGTCACTTTTATCAAAAAATATTAAAATATAAATTAAGAAAAGGAAGCAGGGAAAGTTCCTAACTGAACAGAAAATAGAGAACAAAATAATACCCTTAAACTATAAATTGATTGTAAAATGTTGCAAAGAGGATATTCTAGGAAAAATAAATATTTTATATATAACAATATATAATATATAAAAATAATAAAGAAAACTCTAACATTAAATTAAATGTTTTTATTAGGTCTTCCTGTGAAAGAGTTAAAACCTAAAAGGAGATGTCAGATGACTTCAGATGAACCACAACTGTCAGATCTAAGTTGCATGTTCTGCCTTCTAATAAATTAAATTTTTTTCAGTTTGTCATTAAAAACAAAACCAAACGAAACCCTGTGAATTGATTTTAAAGGACTTTGATGCCAAATCTTTTTACATCTACCAGTCACTGAGAAGAGCATTTTAACAAAATTTAGTTAGCGAATGAATTTTCATAACCCATGTAGATGGGAAAGACATTATATTAAAACAGACAAGATGACTATAAGAACAGACAAAGGGCAATGAAGTGAAACAATTTGAGCAGTGGATAGGACAGCTTAACGTCTCACTGATTAAACCATTCATATCACATTTCTTATTTCAACAAAGGTTCTTTCCCTATAGAACCACAGAGAAAGTCAGTGTGTTAGCAGAAATTTTGTGTATATTTTCATAGTGAGGCTATGCAGGGAATAAAATATGAATTAATTTGAAATATATCTAAAGTAGCATAAATATATTAATAATTTTAGAAAAGTCAGCTGATGTTAAAAATTAGAATTCTGTAATAAACTGATGTTATGGGTTGTATTGCGCACTTCCGAAATTCACAATCTAAGTCTTAACTTCCAGAAGCTCAGAATATGACTGTATTTGGAGATAGGGTCTTTACAGAGGCATTGAAGTTAAAATGAGGTCATTAGCATGGGCTCTAATCCAATATGGCTGAAGTTCTTACTAAAAAGGGAAATTCAGAGATAGAAATGGAAGACAGTGTGAGAAGACATAAGTAGAAGGCAGCCATTTATAGCCAAGGATCTGAAACAGATCTTCCATAGCTACCTTCAGAAAGATCCAACCATGCAGATGTCTTGATTTTAGACTTCTAGTCTCCAGAGCTGTGAGACAATATATTTCTGCTGTTTAAGCCACCCAGGCTGTGGTTCATTGTTGCTACAGCCCTAGCAAACTAAAACAGCCAATATAAACATTTCCCTGAAGGTTTTAAATGATGTTGTTCTTTTAAAGAAGTTTTCGCCAGTCCTCAGGCATAAAGAGTTAAAAAATGAAGCTGCCAAATATTCTGATATTTTTGAAATGTATTATTTTACTTTTTATGCATTTCTCTAAAATATGAAGGCCAGTACTCAAAAATAAATTTAGAAACATGATTAGATAAGAAGATATGGGTATTCCATGACTAATTCCTTACAAAACACTTAAGCAAAACATTTTGAGAAAAAACAGCATTCCATAAGTTAAAGATTACAAACAGAAAAAATAAAAAATAAAAAGACTGTAACCAAGGGCAACAAAATTAAAAATGTAGCATTCTCCTGAGGAAATCACTGAAACTATTTTCATTTTTACAGTCTTAGCACATTATGTACCTTTGATTATTTTTGCCACCTTCCCTCAGGATATATTTCTTTAATAAACCATAACAGATAATACTAAATGTATACTAGAGATCTTCAGCAGGCTGTTCGGCATTTTGAATGTTAGGTAATGATATTTCAAATATATATTGAGTTGTATCCTAAATAAATTTTAAAAATATTTATATGTATTACACACATATACACACACCTCCTCAAGTAATAACTAAAGAAGCATTTAACACCTCAAGGCAAAGACCGAAACAAAAGGAACTACAAGAGGGGGAAACAAAACAAAACAAAACACATTCAGGGTAGCTTTAATAAGAAAAGCGGAAATCATTTAACTATATAAAATGTCATTACCTGGAATTACAGTAGTGACATCATAGCGTATTTTTGTAAAAGGCATCCTTAATCTTGTCTCAGTGTGAAGACTTCAACTCAACATTTATTTATTAAGCAAGTGCAATGGCAGATTCCATAGCTCCCCTGCCAAAGATTCTTTTGTTTGGAATTAGAAACAAGGCAGGTATTTCACTTATCATAATAGTCTCTAGGTCCATCCATAGCATTGCAAATGGTACGATTTCATTCTTCTTTATGGTGAAGTAATACTCCATTGTGTAAATATACCACAGTTTCTTAATCCAGTCATCTACTGATGGGCATTTTGGTTGTTTCCAAGTCTTAGCTATTGTAAATTGTGCTGCTATGAACATAGGGGTGCATAACTTTTTTTGAATAAGTGTCTTGGTTTTTATAGGATAAATACCTAAGAGTGGAATTGCTGGGTCAAACGGTAGCTCTATTTCCAGTTCTTTGAGATACCTCCATACTGACTTCCATAGTGGCTGCACCAATCTGCAATCCCACCAACAGTGCAGCAGGGACCCCTTTTCCCCACAGCCCCGCCAGCACTTGTTGTTTGTTGATTTATTGATGATAGCCATTCTGACTGGAGTGAGGTGGTATCTCATTGTGGTTTTTATTTGCATTTCCCTAATGACCAGTGAGGTTGAACATTTTTTCATATGCCTGTTGGCCATCTGCATGTCTTCTTTAGAGAAATGTCTCTTCATCTCTTCTGCCCATTTTTTAATTGAGTTGTTTGTTAAAAAAAAAAAAAGAAAGAAAGAAACAAGGCAGGTATAGGAGAAAGTGGAAGGCAGTCACATAAAATTATTTGTAAATAACGAGATGCTGTCATATCTGCATAACTGCTATACAAAACACAGGAGGTGCTCCTGAGGGAATGAGGGTCTTTACAGAGGCCATGAAGTTAAAATTAGGTCATGAGCATGGGCTCTGTGGAGAGCTACTTTTGAAAGATGGATCAGGTATTATGTCTCTGAGGGGGAGACTTTGTGGTTGAGACCCAGGGTTCTGTGCCAGTTTGGAAGTAGAGCCCTTAGGCTGAGAAACCTCATATGCAGAGGCCCTGAGCCAGGCATAAGCTTGGTGTATTAAAGGGTAGTAAGACTAGGGAATCAAGACTGGTGAACAAATGGTAACACATGTAGCCAGGACCGAAAGAAGGAGGGATAAGGAAAGACCTAGTAAATGTTGTCCCAGAGCCTCCATCAGTGTGTTAGAAAGCCACTGGGATCTTAAATATAGGAATGACATTTCCTGATGTATGTTTCTGAAATCCCATCTTGGCTGTCCTGAGAAGGGGGAAGTGTGTAACATATGTAAACATCAGTTAGAAAGCTATCTTATTCACTGATATAGTCTTAGTGGCTAGCACATAATAGGCACTCAGTATTTATTAAATGAAGAAATGAATAAATTCCTGTGTTATCAAGGAGAAGTATGAGGAGGCTGTGAAATCATACATTTAAAATCAATTTTTAAAGGTACATCATCAGTATTATATATCTCTTTGGGTTGCACGAGTAATGAATATTTCTGGAGATACAGAATCATGATTTGCGCCATCTCAGTTAAGATTCATATAGGTAAGATACATAAAAGAAAATAAAAAAGAGGAAGAAAATGACCCAATATACCATTAATTTACAAGGTCTATGATTCAGCAATAGCAGCGTGTGAATTTTTAATTGACTATTACACTTCTCTGAAATTATACATCTGCTATGTATGTGTCCCTGAGGATAATACAACTACTCCGTTAATGATGATTAAAATAGAAAACATATTTCACCTCATTAAAATTCATTTAACAAACAATCTTTCAGCCCCTAATTTTTCCAGGGACTGCAAAAACATGAATAAAGCCCTGTCCTTGCAATAAATGTCTGTGTATCTGAGGGCAGGGCCACCATCAGACCAGTCACGAGGGGCTCCCATCCTGAGCCTTTTGCTTTAGAAGGCCACATTTCCACAAACACTGAAACACAAGGACTCCCCCCACTGCCCGCACCCCACTCCCACCCCGGGATTTGGCCTTATGAGAAAGTTATGTGAAAGTTCAGCAATCTGTTGAGCCAAGAGAAAATGAAGTGAACGAAAGCAAATCTTGCCCCCCTCCAGGCAAGATGGGGCACTGAGTGAAGGGATATCAGGGTATATGTGGGTGGGCATGGAGCATGGCCCCGAGAGAGAGTGGCTGTTACTTTTACAGCTGGCCACACCAGACCACCCAACACAGTGTCTAAGCAGACCTGTTCCACAAATCTTCATGCTCCTGGTTTAAAAGCTACCCCCAATTCTGGTTCAGGCAGATCTGGTCCTGGTCCCAGGCTCATTCATGGCCAGCCCTCCTGCCCCTGCAGATAATGGGAAGCCCCAGGCTCACAGGCACAGAGCTGGAGGGAGGAGAGAAATGGAACTCAGCCACTTTAGCTTTAGCCTGGTGACGAGGGTGATGCTGGCTGAGCTGGCTGCAGGGCCTCTCGTTGAAACCTAAGCTGGACATTGGAGATAATTTAGAACTTTGAATATTTCAGACATAAATATGTGGGTCTCTTCCTTTGCACTCACAAACGTTATATGAGAACTACCGAGGTGACCGGAAAAACAACCATCATAAAATGTGATTGGAGAGAACTGTACAGTGAAAACTACGAAGTATGGAATCAGTTGAAACAGGCGGTGAATCATGGCTCCCCCAAATAGTTCAGTTTAACTGTTTGAATGCTCATTGTCTCCGTGAATCTCAGTGGCTTTAGTTGTAAGGCAGAGAAACAATATGTCCTCCACGCAATGTGGTTCTGAGGATCGATGCCATCACCAAGCTGATGCCACCATCCAGGCATAGTGCTCAAGGCAGATTATTCCATTTCCTCTAATTGTGGTGGAAAATGACAGAGAGAGATATTCAATCTTCCCAGGGGTTCGAGGTCTTGAAGGCTTCGAAAGAGGAGGGTGTTTAATATGGTCTTAAAAATAAAGCATTACGAGAAAAATAAAATGAGCAAAAGTGAATTGTTTTCAAAGTAAACTCTGAATTTAGAGTTGATTGTGTGGATAGTGGTGAAAGTTAAAGACACAATGACTGTTCTGTCAAATGACATTTTCATAACATACAATATATTAGGAGGTTTTATCTTGTGATAACTGGATATTGTTAAACTTTTTTTTTTTAAAGGACAGTATGGTTGGGAAAATGTTTTAGAAAGATAATTTCCACTATAGGTTGACTTCTCCAAAAGTAATCATTTCAAGTCAGTCATTTTCCTAATGGTAAAGCTATCACAGAACTTAAATGAAAGCCCTGAAAAGGATTCCACCACTGTGAGGAAAATGGTGGCACTAATGGATCAAAAGTGGTAATTATTTCTAGTAAAATCCAAGGGTTATTTGTAGGATGTGCAAGCTGAGTGCGATATTCATATTTTCCCTTTTGTTTACAATTATGTTCCAATTTATTTCCACATAACTTGTGTTTTAGTCTCTACATCAGCAAGTTTTACATTTTAGCATCTTAACAACATAAATAAAATATTAAAAACCCAGAGGAAAAATTATGTTATTCTGACTGCAAGATATGTAATAGCAAAACATCTAAAATTGCCAAGAGCAAGTATGTAGCTTGGTTCCTAGAAAATTTCAGTTGGATTAGATTTCTGAGATTTTAAAAAACTCTAGATTTTAATGCCTAGAGTTTTGTAGCCTTCCATTTGCTCTGCCAGAAGTGAGCTGCTAAAAGCTGTATTTGCTCATTCGTCTCAGATTCCATTTTAAATAGGTACAGCCCTAGCTACACAGTGGTAAAGGTAAAAGAACGTAGGTAAGAGAAGCAGCAGAAAAAAAAACAATACTTAGTACTTCAGTGCTTTAAACTTTTACAACTCAATGGTTTTGAATAATGAATTATCTATAAAAAAGGCCCCCTGTCTGTTTCTAAGCACTGGATGCCAAAGAGCAAATACGAATAACAAAATCCTAGTCATTTTTATTACAACTTTATTGCACCCTATGTGGCACTTTTCTGGGCATTTTATCACTTTTCCACTTTTGTCCAAGCTAGTAAAAGACTCTGACACCTCTTCCCTATCTAAACAATTTAGCAGCAAATGTGAGGATAATAAAAAAGATGATTTATAATCCATTTTAATAATTTCTTGAAGCAGGTTTAGAACGGTCTCATAAGTCTCAACCTAATAGGAGATAATATAATTCATAAAATCCTAACACTGGAGTGGAGTTGAGAAACAGGTCTAGTACGAAGTATCATGTTATATGTCCAGGTGGAGTGATGCCTAAATCATCCTAATCAAAATTATTCTCTCTCTTGTGCAAAACAGAATGAAATGAAAATATTTTGTGTTGCAATGTTTTAATAAACTTATAAACTAATAACAGAAAGGCATTAAATGTATTATTCAACATTGAATATATTCATAATTTTGCTGGAATGGCACGGATAAAACCAGGATGACCCCTAACAAACCAGGACTCATTGTCACTCTGATAGTGTTTCCCAAAACTGTGATAATAGTACTCTTTTCCTTCCTTGTGCTTTAATAACAGTCCCTTCTGCACATATCATTTCCCTACTTAAAATTCATCAATGGCATCTCACTGCAATTGGGACATATTCCTAATTTTTAAACAGGTCTACACTACACAGTACATTCTGTCTGTGCCTCCCTTACCTTAATTCTTGTCACTAAAGCTGCTCTAACCATCTGGACTTTTACAATTTCTTGAATTTGCCAAGCTCTGTTTTGCCACATGTCTTCAGATCCCTTCTGTCTGAGTTGCAGTTCTCCCACATCCGTGCATGTTCCTTTTCCTCATTCAGGTCTCACCTCAGTTATGAGGAATCTCTGACACCCCAACCAAAAGAGACTTCCCCACCCCTGACTTCTCAGGCTCCATTGCGTGTATATCTTTCTACCGCACTTAACATTCACTGTACTTTTCACATCAATTTATTTGTTTATATTTTATCTTGTCCTTTAAAATTAGCTTTGTGAAGTCAGGACCATTGCCTGTGTGGTCTCTGCTGAGTCACAGATGCCCCAAACCCGGCCCTCCACAACTTGGATACTTGTAAAGAGATGCTGAATACATGAGTGGGTAGATGGATAGTACACTTCTTTGTTCATCAGGATCTATAAAAACTTATACACATACTTAAACTACAGTGTTGCTATGGGGAGATGAGATCAGATTCAAGTAAAGCTAACAATTTCATTTTTAAGCCTGAAAATATTGCATAGAATCATAAATTCGGAGGAATTTTAAGGTGAGTGTATTGTACACATTAGTATGGTCTTTCATTCATATGAATAAATATATAATTATAAATATAAATATATATTTAACTCTACTAAAATGCCCTCTCTAGGAACTTTGTACTTGTACTTTTTTTTTGTGATTGGGATACTCTTCTCTAGTATCCACAGGTAGCTCTCTCATTTCCTTCAGTGCGAAAGCCTCAAAAGCCACTTTCTCAGTGAGATATCACTACCATCTCAATTGTCATTTCATAATCACCTTCTCTGATTCCCTGCTTCATTTTTCTCATTAGTATTTATCACTAGGTAACACATGACATATTTTACTCAATTATCTCTAGATAATTTTCTGTCTCCCATCTCTAGACTATAAGCTGCATGAGAAGACAGGATTTCTCAGTTTTTAATTTCCATTACCTGGAAAAGGGACTAAAAGATAGAAGACACCTAAGAAATATTTGTGGACTGTAGTAATGAACTTAAAAAAACTCTTCTTAACTCTGTAATGTTTTCTGTTTGTTTCCATGCTCTTATTTTTCTGTTTCAATTGAGATTCAAATTTCTCAGATGAGCTGAAGACACAGGCGCACTTTCTATTTTCCCTCTTCCTCTTTGCTCTGCAGTACACTCCTATCTGGCTTTCATCCTCAGCATTCACTTGAATGCCTCTCATATCAAAAATGGCCTGCATCTAACCAATCACCATTTAAACATTCTAGTCATTACTGTATTTGTAATTTTAGAATATTTCACACAATTCACTCCTAACACTCTTATTGACACCTATGACACTGTATTCTCCATGGCTTCATCAACAATTGTGGTGTTTCTCTTTTGCCAGTCCATCCTTTATCTAAAGTCTCAACTTCAAGTTTCTCATGCCCCTGTCTTTCAGGATTTTCTCTATTTATATTTCCCTATGCATGTGATTTCTCATCCATTTTAATCACACTAAATTCCATCCATACGATAAAATGTACCCTTATATCTGCAGGCCATGAGCTCCTCAGGGATAAAAGGATCAAATGTACTTTGGTTTTCTGGTTTTCCAGCACTGTAATTGTTCAGTCTCCCCAAGGTAGTAACCACTATTCTGTAATATCACAAGTAATTGGAAGAAATATGTACATAATGGGAGGTAGCACATTGTCCAAGGAAATAAATTAATCTATATTATTTGCCAACTACTTTTCAGTCTTAGAACAAATAATATGAAATGCTGTGATATTAATTGGGAAAATGTCCAGTGGGAATATGAATAAGACTAAAATATGTGTTTGTATAGTTGAGATACTAGAAGACTATTTGAGCCACGAATGCATATACTCTTTCTGTGTCATGGATGTTGTTTTATTTTTTTATTATTATTATTTTTATTTTTATTTTTTATTTTTTTGAGGGCAGTATCACTGGCCCTCATATGTGGGACCCAAACCGGGGCCTCTGGCTTCCCAAACCAGCGCTTAACCACCGCGCCACTCGGCCAGCCCTCATGGATGTTGTTTTAAAAGACCATGCTGGTTCTCTACTTTTAACTAATTCAGCACTGTTATAAATCACTACAAAAATACATATTTTTTATTTCCTTCATATTCTGAGAGGTATTTCATTATTTACTTTATCCTTAGGTAGATTCAACTTATATCCCATTTGTTATCATTCCTGAGAGAAATATATCATGTATCTTTTTATTAAACTTCATTTTATCAGGAGATGATGCATGTTGCAAAACTAATGTCTTCAGAACTTACAAAAATTAAAAAGAGGAAGGAGGATTCTGAAAATCTGTACAGAGGTTTATAAATAATTGCTTTTCTCTTAGGTAATCTTCAGTGAGCCTGCTTTTTCATTTTATTAATTGCTTTTTTTCTGCCATGGGGACACAAATAAATGGAAAAGTAGAAAACAATAAAATCAGTATGCATATGATTGAACATAAAATCAATAAGATATTCTTATTAAATTTAAGTTCAGTTTTCTCAGATAGGAACATGAGAAATCTAGAAACACTCCTTCATCTTTGGCTTGTTTATACTGTTCCTTCTACCCTGACTGAAACAGAGCATATGCCAAATAAAAGTTCAAGTATTGTTGTATTCCAAAAATAAATAGATAGCCTGTGCTTTCTTGGGTAGGTAATGTGGTTTGTGTGAACTATAAGGTGATATTCTGATATTATGCCTATATCAGCACATCTAGCTTATACCACATGCCTTTTAGAAATCTAATTCCAAGGAAAAGTGGACCAACGGGATGGCACCAAACAGAAATATTGCTTTATCATGACTACTGCAAATACTAGTCTCTACTAGTCCATAGTTTGTTGTCATGACTTACAGAGTCTCAGCTACAAGGAAATATGGGTGAATAGGACAAAGAGAAAGGGAAGCAGGCAAGAAAAGGCATGAATAAACCGGCCCTGCAGAAGGACTGCCTTTTCAGTGTAGTCATTTATTGAGGACACAGTGTGCAGTGGTTGACAGGGGACTTGGGATTTAAGCCATGAGTGTGTTATTATAGAAGGATTTTGCTGCCTAACAAATGGAGACCAGAAAATCCTTCAATGGCTCTCCTTCTTAGAGACAGATAATTGGTAGAAAAAAACCTCCAAAGACTTCCTCCCAAGATAAATAAAATAGGAAACAAACTATATGCCCAAATTGGATTGGTAGCAGTCAGCAATAAGGAAACTAGAGAACTAAGATTGCGTGCTGGCAAATGCTGACAATGCTCTGACCCAAACACTGAGCCTTGGGCTAGTAGCCAGAAGTGGGAACTAAACCTGAAAGCCCACATTATGATAAAGGCACTTGAAAAAGGTTAAAATGCTGCCATTCTCCTCCTTTAAATATTCCGACTTGAAGTACCCTGACCTCTGGCAAAAGTAGACATAAAACTTTTCTGGAAGGAAGCATTTCTGATATAGCTACTCATTACTTGCACAAGTTGAGAACAAGCAAATACGAGTTCACAAGTAGCCCCAAGAACACAGTGAGGAAAGTCACTAAGAGTGAGCATCAGCACAAATATTAAATAACTGATTAGGCCCACAAAAGAATGTTGAGGATGAACATGTCAGAGACTACATAATTGCTGTGCGCAATAGCTATATATAAAATGATTAAAGAAAGGTGAGGTAGCACATGAGGTAGCAATTAGAGATTATCATGAAAGAACAAGTATATATGAAAAGAATCAAATAGAACTTTCAGAAATAAAAAAAATGTAATTGTTGGAATTAAAAATGAAGCCTCAGTAGATGAACTAAACCGAAGATAAGACACAGTTGAAGAGAGAATCACTGAACAGAAAGATTTACCTGAAGAAATTAAGCAGAATTCAGTATGGGGGTGAGATGGAAAGGTAGTGGAAATTATGTCAACAGCTATTCAGAATAAAATGTCTGTTATCTACCTTAGTGAAGTAGAAAGAGGCAATATGGAAAAGAATATGGTTGAGACTTTTCCAAAACCATTAAAATGTCTTAGTCATATTGTTAAAACTAATGTTACTTCAAAATCTGAAGCATCAATTAATTGAATGAAACACGTGAAAAAAAGTAAATTTAAAAGATTATTCATCAATCTAAGTATGGCAGTATTCTTGTTATCTCAAATAATTACTTATTCAAAGAAAGAAGATTAATATATAAACAGTTTAAAAAAAATAAATGATTAGCCAGGAAGATTAGCGTAAATGTTTTAATTAATATTTTCATATTAATCTTTATAGACATGATTCTGTAGGAATTAATGTCTAACATTCCATTTTCATTATTATAAAGAAAAGTTATATAGCACAGTATGATTGTTGGAATAATTTTTTTTGTCCATTAGACAGAATTTATCTTTCTTCATTAAAAATGTTCTGTTTCATAATCTCTCTTTATGCTATTGTACCTTTTTCTTCCACATAAATATTCACATTTGATTCAGTATGAGTTATCAAAATTTTTGATGCTGTCAGCGGAGATGGGATTTATAAACAAACTAGCTTAGTTATATTCTGATACATTGCAAAGCTACTCTCCGTTCAAATTCATTCACATCTGGTTCATTGTTTCCAACAAAATAAATCAGACTACTATAAGCATGGAGTATTTCATCTATGTGCTCTGTCAAAACAAAGATACTTTAGAGGCTAAGTAATTTGATTTAAATCTTGATGAGGACTTTGATGATCACACATTTTTGGCAGTCATTTAACATCTATAATAAGACAATTTTTGCTGATGTGGTCAGTGTAGCATTTATTTAATGCAGCATAATCAAAATTATATACCACTCTGTAGATATGGTTGACCTAATGACAGTGAAAATAAACCTGACTACAAAGATAGGCAGAAAGCTAATACACTCATAAGAAAATTCTGTACTTAAACTTTCATTCATCATAGACACTCAAAAATGTCCCCTAAATAAATGAATGAACAAATGAAAAGTAATTAATAACACTTAAAAAACATATTACTTAGAGAAAATTATGGTGATTGGTGTTCTCCTTTGGATATCTGAAAGATAACTACATCATTATAGTTATAAGTTTTAAACTAAACCATCAAAATAGCTAACATTTATTATTATACAAATTTAATATTAAATAACATTTATTATTATGTGTCAGGAAATATTATAAACATTAAATATATGAACTCATTTGAATCTTTAACAAGTATATGAAGAAAGTATTACTCTTATAAGCATTTTAAAGAAGAGAAAACTAGGGCCAGCCAAGTGGCTCTGATGGTTAAGAGGTCATTCAAGAGTGCGAGCTGAACCCTGAGCAACAGCAGTTTGATGCCCAGCCCGAGCTGAACTGCAGCTGAGTTGGCAGGATGCCTCAGCTAAAAAAAAAAAGAAGAAGAGAAAATTTAGGTATAGAAAAATGAAACATATGCTTCCATTCATAATTTCATTTGTGTTTCTAACAACTCAAAGGATGATTCAGTACTCTGAACATAGTTTTGTCCCACATGCTTACTAATTTTTATGACTCTGGGAAAGATACTTATGTGTACTAATCAGACTTTTTTCATTATTCCTCTCTCACCTTTTATGCTTTTGTTTGTTTATTTTATGAGAGAGAAAATTGTATGAGATGATTCTAGTAAAGCCCTCAATGTCTTAGCTCAGTGTCTGCCAAAAAACAAACAAAAAAAGTAACTACTCCATTACATGTCTATGATATTGTTGTTGTTGATGATGATGATGGCAAAAAAAAAATAAAAATAGGATAACACAGAAGTCTTTTGTAAGCTCTAAGCAAAGTTCTAATAATTTTTAAGTTTCAGGTAGATTCCCTGCAAATGAATTCCTGGAATATAGTCCTTCTACTAGCAGTAAAGTCACTTTTTTATTATCTTGAAATATACAGCTGTGCTAATGTGTGAAGGACAGATGACAAAAGGATACATAAACAGTTGCTGCACCGCAGGTAAAATGAAGTTACTTCAGACAGGTGGGCAAAAGCAGCCCCAGAAGGCTATGAGGAATGATATAGTTTTCTAAGAAGCCATATTTTAAGGGCTGCAAAAAGCTGGGGCAGAACAGTAGCCGACAGAGCAACACAGCCTATAACTACCAGAGAACTTGAGCATTCACGGTGAGTAAATCTTGAAGAGAAAAAAAGACAAAGGAAACATAAGTACTTGCTTGATAACAGAACAAAATTAGTCTTCATTTGTATGCAACTGGAAACAAATGCCTGTCATCCTTTGCTGGCCTTCTTTAACGAAACCTGCAAATACTGAGAGCAATGTTATCTATAGTATAACCTGAAAACAAAAGACAGTGGTATGGAAGGTATTGAACCTTCTATTAATACCTGTATCCTATTGCTTTGACTTTCTCCAAAAATAATTATTAAATAAAACAACATTCTTCATGTGGCCAAGAGACAAGTGAAGTCACTACAGTCTTTGTGACACTGGGAAGATATACTTTTCTTGATTATATGAGAATAGAGTTTAATGGCAGACAAGACACTAGCTATTCAAGGCAGGATATGAATTATATTTGGAATTATAATAAGATTGTGGATACATTCATCCTGTAGTATAAGATGACATCTCATTTTACTCAAAGTTGTGTTGTGCTCATGAACAATGGTTAAAATCAACTTATTTCTATGCAAATGCCAAATCACATCCTGACAGAGACTATTTGTCCTTGAACTTGGAAATTATATCTCTGCTAAATTGAAGCCCGAATAAGTAAGGAGAGAAGGCTAAAATGCAAATGACTACAACTCAGGAGAAGTGATGATAAAATCTCCTTGAATTTTTTAAGTATCCAAGGAAAAGATATAGCCTACTATATAGAAGAATGCCTCAATCACACCAAGGGTTAAGTTACCAGCAGCAGTGCACATACATCCAATGTCATCTACTTGTCCTGTGACAAATTTTATGAGAGAGGAGAAAACAAAATTAAATGATCTGGGTAATGTGACAATAATGCCTATTCATTTTCTGACTTTTTTCCTTCAATGGGAAATGTCTTCATTTATATGATAAAGAAGGTCCCTTCTTTCCTCTGACTGGAGGGTTTGGCCAACTCTCTGCTCAAGTGCTTTTAACTCCTGATTAAGTGGCAATTGGGCAAAATTATATTTTCAATTGAACTCTAGGCTTTCTATATTCAATTTAGGATGAATTGCCTTCAAAACAAATAAAACATTAGTTGAAAGTACAAAAAAGTGCTCTATGTTATATAAAAGGTCTTTTTCTCTGTAAATGTAACAATCACATTAACAATAAAAAAGAAACATAAAAGCCCAAACAATGTGTCTTGCAATGGTCTATTGAAAATTCCATGAAAAGCCAGATGAAAAAGATGTCTGCAGCTTAAGTTCCTGGGAGGCACTGGCATGTTTCATTATGACACTTGCTGGCAGCTCGTCGGTTGTGCAGAGGAAGCGATGGCCTCCCAAAAAGCCGAACATATTTGTTGCCTTTTCTGTTTTTTTGTTTCTCTACCCTCTGGTCATTCATTTCTCTTTTCCTAAAATTGATCTAGCAATAATTCTTCTTATTTTTATAACAGGCTCAGCCTAACGAAACTAGAAAGACTACCTTACAATTTTCTTGATTAACAAGGATTGCTTACAAAATTATTGAATACACTTGAATGAAAATATACATGATTAGAACTTTTTTTTTTTCCATGCCAGAGTCGAACCAGCAACCTTGCAGTTAAGAGTGCACGCTCTATCCGCTGAGCCACTCAGTCGGCAGCTCAGCTCAACGTGCAGAGTTCAGTCCCAGCCAAAGGTGGGCATAGCCACCATCGAACAGGCAACCTTGTCATTAGGAGCATGTGCTCTCACCAGCTGAGCCATCTTCCCACCTGTTGGCAGCTCAGTGGAAGCTCAGCTCTGGCACAGCTCACTGGCCCATGTGGGAATCGAACCAGTGGCCCTGTTGCTCAGAGCTTGGTTAAGAGTTTAAGCAAACTCTTAACCAACTGAGCTACTCGGCCTGCCCTAGAGAATTTAAAAAAATAATAATTACACTCTAGTTATATGATAGTGATTGTATTTATTTTACAAAAAGTTACAGTGGCAAATGTTTATGATTTATTGATAGTGAGCAGTGACCTATATGTGACTATGGGCAAATAACATTCTAGGAATTAATTCTTCATTTTTAAAATGAGTATATCTAGCTAAATTATCACAATGCCTCCCTCCAGTTTTATAAGAAACCACCCTAAACCACTGTTCTTTAAACATTTTGAAGCTAAAGCCGAATATATTTCCCATAATGATGAGTTAGAAATGTTAAAGCAAATTATTCCTTCACAATGCAATGAGAATGAAATAATTTTTAAATTAATGATAAAATGATAAGCAATATTCTAGAAAAAATATGAAAAATTACAAAATGCATTCAATTAGGAATTGAATTATTAGAGAGGTACTGCATGTACTCTGATGAAGGGATTAAATATTGCAAAGATGCCAATACTTATAATGCTCTTCTAATCAGATTAGAATTGGAAGGTTTTGTTTGTGTATTTAATTTTCCTTAAAACTTCATGAAGTCATCATAAAGTTATCTGGAAGAATAAGAACCTCAAACCATTTAAAAATATTTTTATTTGAAAAATAATGAAGAAAAACTGTTTTTACCTGATATTATTTGCTGAGAAATAGACAAGAAATATAAGAAATTAGAATAGAAAGTCTAAACAATATTTAAGGGTAAGAATATGGTATGTGATAGAACATGTAAAAGTCAATGGGGGAAAAGAATGATTTATATTTTAGAAAAGCCCAAATCAGGCACAATTATATAAAAAGAAGAAAACAGTAACTACTTATAATTTCACCACCAAAACATAACCATTCTAATATGTTGAGATTGCCATGCAGATTAACATAGAATAAAGTCATAATATACTCATCATTTTTTAAAACCACACTCTAATCAAGTATTTCTACAGCAAAAGACACTTCTGCAATATCATTTGTATTACCTGCATAGTGTTCAACTTCAAGAAAATGCTCTATTTAACCAATCAACAATTTATTGAACTTTTAAGTAATTGAAAATTGTATAATTTTAAAAATCTGTGGAGGGTACTCCTGTTTAAACATTTTATAATACTTTAACCATTTTCTTAGCATATATTTATAGATGTACAAATTGCTTTAAAAATTTTTATTAACTTTGGATACTAATTTCCAAATTGCCAAATGGAAAAGTTGTGCTAAAAATTTTCCAGAAGCCCAATTCTTGACATGGATATTATAATTATTCCTTATATTTGTGAATTTTATACTCCTGATGGTACTTTATTTCTATTTTATATATCATATAACTAAGCCAGTTTAAAATCTTTAATATATTCTTTGTCATTTATGATTTGTACAAAATAGCCTTTCAGAGTCCTTTGCTGGTATTTCTAATTTGGTATTTGTGTTTTTTATTACAAACATTAAGATGTTGGGTATTACATACATTGCAAAAATTTCCACTTTTTTTCTTTGTTTAGGACAAATACTTCTGATTATGAAGGGTTGTCGCATCCAGGAATACTGAGGAGTGGGAGTGGAGAAGGGACCGTGAAAAGTTAAGAAAGAGAGAGAGACACAAATAAGAGAAAAATGCAGTTGGGGCCAGGGGACTTCAGCCTCGTGGACTGAGAGCTCCGAATCAGGCCTGACTGCTCCTTTTATTGTCTTACAAATAAGAAAAGATCAATGTAGCTTCCAAGGTCTGTGAGTCTCACACCCAAGAATTTATCTCAGGGCCTAATTTCCCATGCCTGCAAACTGTCATTACCTGAGGGTATTATTATGCACCTCTTAAGAGACAGAACTCTCTCTGCCAAGACTTACTGATAAGAATGCATGGAGGACAGATATTATCATAGCAATAGGTCATTTCACATGCAGGCTGCCTAGCCTTTTTTCTGAACTCCATGATATCTCCCATGGCTCCCATGTGACTGTGCCTGGCTTAGGTTGCCCCTCCCTTGAGAGATCTTATTCGTCATTGACTAACCAGCCATCTTTTGGCACCAAGTGGGGATACATACAGTAAGCATAATATTGAAGTAATGATTTGTCTTTATGGAAAGGTGCATGGGGGCAGACAGGCAGGCAGTGTGAAAACAAAGGGTATTTTCTGTCCAAAATACACCTGCCACATGGAGGCCATCTATTTTATACACTTGTTTCTTTATTTAATACTATGTTTTGTTTTCTCATACAAATTTTTAAAATTCTATAGTAAGTCTTCACTAGAATACATTTTTAAAATATATCATGGAATTGATTCCTCAATATTTTAATATTTTCAGAAAAAATAATTATAGTGAGATGTGGTAGATGTTTTCCAGACAGTTGGTTTAGTGATTATTTTGTTTTGTTTGATGATGTATCTTAGGTTTGTATTCTCTCCACATGATATTTGGTTTAAATTAACTCATGCTTGTTTACTAGGTTAAGGAGCCTAGCTGACATTTGTGCTTTGTCACAGAAATGAATTCTTCAGTTGTACAGATATACTACAAAATTTCTATAAAGCCTTCTTAAAAAAAATAGATGGGGTCTAATCCCAAGCATGCCAACTAAGCCCTGCTCAGTTTACATTTAAATTTAAGTAAGTGTTCTGGGGTATATTACCAAGTCACTTTGTAGGGTTCCAATTCCACTTGGAGTCAGTTTTGAAAACTGAGATGCTGAAAGGTTTTGCTATTTTAGTCTTGGAATATTTCTCTTAAGTATTTATACTGCGTTTTTGGTGTGATTTTGCAAATTTCGCATCCCATGGACTCTAGTCCTTTCCTTCTCACTATCAGCACAAAAAATGTCTTGCTCTTCCTATTTGCCACAGATATATTCCCATATAGCCCTCGATGGTGTACTATTATACATTTCTATTAGGATACCTGTTCTTCATTTTGAACCTGCTCCTGGATACTTTTCTTTGAGTTTGGTGGCATTCACCTTTGGAGAGCAAGTAAATTTGTAGCATTCTTATCAGAAACAAGAGGGTATCATTTTCAGATTGAGTCATTTTCAGAGATTTCATCAGATATGACCAACTCCAATGGATTGGTCATCAATTCATGTGCCTTCAGCATGTTCTAAGTATCACAATAAAATTTTCCCCTGATACTAACAATACATCCATTTCTACTCAGCGTCTACCAGCGTCTAGTAGACCATCTACATTTAGGTTACAGCTTCTCCTCAGCTGACCTGTCCTGCTGCATTTAAAGAGGTAGTGACTGGAAAGCCCCAACCATGACAGCAGAAGCACAAGTCAAAGTAAACCTATGTTACTTTAATTAGCATTTGTGTCCTATGCTTTAAAATGGAAAGCCATTTTATTTCAAATTCTGCCAGTAGGGGATAATTGTTATGATTAAAGAATTAGGGATAAATAATAAACACTGTATTTCACTCTTCAGAAATATAACTACATGAGCAACAGAGACAAATACTGGAAACCTGTAAGCCTTGCCTAAGGGAGAAGAAACCTTAGTAGTAGGAATATGGGTATTTATGGACCCAAAAACTAGACTGTCTCTGGTGTAGCAATACATAGAGGATATAATCCACTCCAATTACATACTGTCCTGGTGGTAATATCATTAGCACTGTTAAATGGATTATCTGATTATCTTAGATATCGTTTATGTCACTTATTATGTCATCCCTCTACCTTCTTTTGTTCTAAATCTGTTCTCATCAATGAATTTATACAACCTACTGGTCCAGAAAGAATATGATGATCATGCTGACTTATTGGGTTGTTGAAAAAGTCATGACGCATTTTTGCAATGAAAAACAGAAAAATACGTCACGACTTTTCCAACAACCCAATAAATGTCTCAGTTCCCTTGGCAATTCCATTTTTCATTATGCATTAGTGAAATGTTTTGTTTTTTGTTGTTAAACAAATAAATAAAGTCAGCCTGAATATTGTAAATCAAGTCACTGCTCTGTGCCTAATTTTCTCCTCCCTTAGAAAGTATCACTAATGCTATCATCTTCTTCCTATAAATGTGATAAAGACTAAATGAAACCATTTGTTGTCACAAGGTTTCAAAATGGTTAGCATTCCAAAGCAAAAATAAGATTAGCATTTATATAAGATAAATGAATATTGCTTAATCACCTCTGGGATCAGATTTTTAGCTATAATAGTTAGGTATGATGCACCACATATATTTATGGATAATAATACTGAAAAATAATATCTCAAACCTTTAACCTCTTGGCAAAATAGGGATGAAAGGAATGTGCCTAATAAATATTTTGAATTGTCTACATAACACAGTGATACTATCTGCAGTAATGACAGTTTAATTTCTTCCTTTCCAATTCTTATATTAAATTTAAAAAATGTGCTTCACTGCATTTCTGCGGATCTCTGACACAATGAAGAATAGATATAATGAGAGTATACATTCTTGTTCTGTTCCCAGTCTCAGTGGTAAGCTATCTGTATTTCTCCATTAAATGTGGTATTTGTTGAGAATTTTTTGTTCATTCTATTTACTGTGTTAATGATGTTCCCTTTTAATCCTATTTTTCTAAGAGATTTTTAAAAATTATTATTATGAATGGATGTTAAATTTTATCAATGCATTTTTTAGATAATTATGTGAATTTTCTCCTTTTCTCTTTTACTACAAGGTCTGACAATTAATTTTGTGAACTGATCCTAGAAAAAGTGCTACATACCTCATTGCCGAATATCACTAGAGTCACCTTCAAAGTACTCCCCTAGAGAAGCTATGCACTGAAACCAGTGCCCACTTCACCTTGAAAGCAATTTTTTTTGGACTTTTTTTCTGAAATGGCCAACAGAGCTATTCTCATATTACCTTTGATGTCCTGAATGTCATCAAAATGTCTTCCTTGCAATATTTCCTTTATCTTTGGCTAAAGAAAGAAGTCATTGGAGGCCAGATCAGATGAGTAGGGAGGGTGTTCCAATACAGTTATTTGTTTACTGGCTAAAAAAATCCCTCACAGACAGTGCTGTGTGAGCTGGTGCATTGTCATGATGAAAGAGCCTTGAATTGTTGGCAAAAAGTTCAGGTCATCTAACTTTTTCATGCAGCCTTTTCAGCACTTCCAAATAGTAAATGTGGTTACCTGTTTGTCGAGTTGGTACAAATCATAATGAATAATACCTCTGATGTCAAAAAAAGGCTAACAAAGTCATTGCAACAAGTTCATGAACTTAATTGTCAGACCTTCATATGATTAGTTATGTTGACTGATTTTCAAATGTTAAACTAATCTTATAATACTGGGATAAACCATAAGTGGTCTTGCCATGTTACTATTTTTATAAATTGCTGGATTCAATATTCTAATACTTTACATAGGAATTTTGTATCTGTGTTCATGGGTAAGATCAGCTTCCAATTTTCTTATAGTAGTTTTGTCTAGCTCTAGTATCAAATTTATGCTTGCCTCATAAATGAGTTGTGGAATAATTCCTCACTTTCTGTACTTTGAAAGAGTTTGTGTGGAATTGTGCATTTTTATTTTGTGCATTACTCTATGTTATGTTTTACAATGAACAAGAACAAAAAAGCTTTAAAAGAGCTGATATATACATTTATTTCTCTAAAATTATTATAAATTTATTTTACGCATAATTGCATTTAACATCGATAAAATAAGTAGACCTGAAATTTATCAAAACCTTAGGTGAAGGACTGAAAAACTGTCTCATCTCTAGTCCAGGATTTGACCCACAACAATATCCCTAGTGGTCAATCTCTCTCTAGGGAGCAGTGCTGGAACCCTTCCTCTATATGAATTCTGGAGCTTTCACTCTCAGCCAAGTATGAATTGGGAGATATGAGAGAGAACTAGTCAAGAGGAATGGAGAATATCTTTTCTGAAGGTAAAAGGGAGAGTGGAAGGAAAAAATACAAGGACAAGAATACAATAAAGAACCAGAGACAAAACATGCAAAGGCCCTGGTTCAAGAAAAGAAAACCAGATGAGAAATAATGGGATAGTAAGCCATTTCATTACGATAACTAGGAAAGTTTTCCCAAGGATATAGAACAAAATAGAAAGAACTTTCTTATGCTGGGCCTACTGATATTTTGGTGGTAGAGTGGGAGTGGGAAGTAAGGCCACTTTCAGTGTGCCAAGTGTGTTTGGACAGTTTGTGTCCCACTGAGGCTGTTTTGCATGTTTCATATTGTTCTTTCCCTTACTACCTCATAGCATCTTATATTTTGTAATTGTTAAACCTCAGATGATAAGCAACTAAGATACTATCAATCAAGTTCTGAATGAGGTAAGCTGTATTTCAATATGGCCTGCAAAATCTACTACCTGTTTTTCTCACTTTTCAGTAAAGTAGGAGGTGTGTTCTTTATAATGGCCTTGATTCTGTCACACCTTGAGCTTTCTCTGCTTGCCGCATTACACTCCTCCCTAGTTTTCTTTAGTAATAATAAAAGGAGAATGTTCTCTTTCCATGGCTGGAGAGTAGATTTCACATAAATTGAAGTTGCAAAAAAGATTCCACATAAGTAAAACCATGGATGCTACTATAATTCCTCAGAAGCAGCAGCTTGGAGTTTTTAATGTTTAATTACTTCAGGCCTACAAACTAGTAGGCTGTACCTGTGAAAATGCAACCTGAGCTAAAGTCTTGGCTAATTCATGTTGATTTTGATAGACATGGAGAAATTAACCACAAACTACATTTTTGTTCTTTACAGAGTTAGGACTGAAGACATGCATTTAAATAAAGAAAAAATTCCATTTTCAAAAAAAAAAAACCAAACCACTTAGGTTATCCATTAACAGTAAATAATACTTTATTTTATAGCCTTCCTCTACATTGCCTGGAATTAGGTTTTTAAATCCATCAAAAAGCTTTATCTACATCATGGGCACTTTAAAATTACTTTTGCCAAATAACAAGTGAACACCGGACATACATGGTTTTTTTAAAAAAAATCTATTATGACATCACACAATGTTTTACGCCTCTGTACTTTTTTTAAACATCCTAGAATTTTCAGTATAATGTTGAGATATTTGGTGTTTGCAAAACAAAAGAAATAAATAAAAGATGTGCCTGTTATATTTTCTGACAATCCTAATCTTCAATACAAATGATAGAAGTGGTATACAGATAGAAAAGAACAAACAGCAGGGCAGTTGGGAGGCTCAGGAAATCAGCTTTGAGAGTCAGTAAGAGCCTCATGGAGGCTCCTGCCTACAAGATCTCTTGCCTTAAAGCGCTATTGCTCCTTACTATGTTTATAAATACTTTTTCACATCATGTTGTTCAAAGTTGGTAAATCTAGTTTCATATGTCAGGAAAAGAAACAGAAACTAAAGAATCCAATAACTGATCAAATTTTAACTTTTCTTCCTTCTTCCTAGTTGGATCAGCAATGTGAAAGAAAAAAAAAAACCAAATAGCTACTTTCTTGACAACAAAAACTGGGAAATTTTTGTCTGAATTTAGTTATGGTGCATAGCTTTTGTTGCTTTCAATTCATAAGCATCTAAGAATACCTGCAATTATTGTTAATCCTTTGGTTAACCATGGTTTTATTACCTGGATAACTGGTGATTTGAGGGGCCTCCACTCATTATGTATAAAGAAGAAAAGGTTCTATTATCTCTCAGTTGCTATTTTCAAATGTGCAATGTTGATACTCCCTTCACTGCTGGATATTTGGTCTCTGAACAGCATAGATGGAGGGTGCCAAAAAAAATGTATACACATTTTAAGAAAGGAAAAAAAAACTATATTAAAATTGTAATACTCAATTGATACCAATAATAAAAGATGAATACAAGTCATGTGTATATACTTTTGAGGCACCCCTGGTAGTTTCAATCCCATAAATACTCGATCATAATTTCTCAGATTAAATTTTAGAAATCGTCTATCAGATTTAGAGCTCTAACCATTTCCCTCATGTAGGCATGCCCTGTGGCTCTTGGGGCTTGGAGCAGGAAGAGGGCCATGGTCTGATCTTGCATTTCTCCACCATGAATACATTGAAAGATGGTCTGCGGGGGCCAGAATCGAGTAAGAGGACCCAACAGAAGGAACGTGCATATGGCCAAAACACACTTGCCCTGTCTCTGTCAGAGAATTACGGGGCAACTCTACTCAGTAGCAGTTCAGATTTGCTAAGTGACCTACAGAAGAAGCAGGGATTTGTCTACACTTTTTTGGGCAGAGCACATGGGAAGCCAAAAGGAACCATACTCTTTATTACCAATAGATGATTGATTTAGAGACTCAGAGGTGGCATATTTGTAACTTAGTCTTTTTATCTCTTTTGACCTGGAATGAAAGTTTTGTTTGTTCTAATATATATATATATATATGTCAATCTTTAACATTTCTTACTATTGGGTTGTCGGAAAAGTCATGACATATTTTTTCTATGGTTTTCATTGCAAAAATGTGTCATGACTTTTCCGACAACCCAATAACTACTGCATTATTATGTATCTATACCATCTGTCATGAATCTTATCTATGTTCACATACTATTTAGTTACTAAGTACATTTAACATTTTGTATCTGTCTTGATTTATTTTCCAGTTTTTTCTACCAGAATTACATTTTCTCAAATGACACAGAAAACTCATATTGTTCTTATGAGGCTAAAAAGAAGAGGATTGACACTAATTGCATTTCAGTATTATTGGGTTTGAAGCACTGTATTAGGCACAGTGCATCTGCTAGCTCAGTTCTTTCCCACCAGGAACCTAGAAAGGAGACAGGATAGTCCCATTGTACAGATGAAGTATAATGTGCAGAGAAGGCAGTAAATTTGCTCAATGTCACTAGCTGTCATAGTCTGTAGCATGGATGACATCAAAATCTTTCTGGAAGCAAAGTCCATACAAAGCTGCCACCTGAAGCTCTAGTCATTAGATGGGGGTGTTTCATCTCCCAGAATATAACACAGAATTGTTCCACGTCCTGCAGAGAACATTTAATACATTTATAATTTTTTTAGTGTATCCCATATACTTCCTCCTTCTCCATCCCTCCTTCCCTCTCTCTCCATAAAGATATTTCTTTACTGTATATATCTTATTAAATTCATTCATAGGTATTCAGCTTTTGTGTATCTGTGTGTGTGTGTGTGTGTGTGTGTGTGTGTGTGTGTGTGTGTGTGTGTAATTAGTGTTGTAAAAGGTACTCTTTTAAAAACTATCCATGTTTAGTCCGGCCAAGTGGAACGTTGGTTAAGAGCTGGCTTGGGACGCCAGCGGCCCCGGTTATGATCCCACATATGAGGGCCAGTGACACTGCCCTCTACAGCTAGGATGGTGAACAACAGCTGCACCTGGAGCTAGACTGCTGTGAGTCCCTGGGATGGCATAGCTGCAGCCTTTGTGCAGTGGGCTGCCATAGGATACACTGAGTGGCCGGCAGCCAGCGTGAGTGGCTGGCAGCTGGTGTGAGCTGCCAAGAGCCACTGTGAGAGCGGCCGTCCAGAGGCCAGCGACTGATCTGCCTTACCCGAGAAGAGCACAGTGATGATACCAACATGGGTCCAGTGAAGCAACGTCCTCCACAACTAGACTGAAGAACAAAAGGACACCAACTTGTCTGTTCCCCTTCCCCGGTTCCCCAATGCTGTTCCCCTCCTCCAATTCCCCAATAAAATCTTTAAAAAAACAAAACAAAACAAAAAACTATCCATATTTTTAGCCCTTAGTTTCTGGTTAATGCATAATGTTTTAATGGGAAATTAGAAATGTGATCTCTAACACCTTTTGTCATCTTCTGAGAAATTCTCACAGGAATACATTTTGAATTTAAATTCTCCGAATTAGTTGCAAACAGTGAGTTGATTCAAATGGTAAAAACTTCATTTACTTGTGAGTATTATATTCTATTACAGATCATAGCTAATTACTATACATTTAAATTAGAGGAGAACTGAACTTAAATCTTTTAAGTTAAGATGATATTTGTAAAGTGTTCCTCCCATCATTAAAATTATCACCCTCAAAATGTAATGGCAGTTGATGACTGTATGCTTGGAATTACAGCTTTAGCTATAATTTACTGTGGTGCTCCTTTACAATGACACGTGGAACCACTGTTTTCACTATTGTATAAGGCATCACACAAACTCTCAACAAAATAGATATTCACAGACACTTCAATTATGTTAATCAGCTGAATACTGTAAAAACAATGTAATTTGATTTCATTACATTGGAAACAGAAAATTTACCTGTTAATAAAAAAAAATTTTTTTTTGATTTATGGCTAGCTTTTTCTCAGTTTTATTTCAATACATCCATGCTGGGAAAAGACAGGTAACTTAACTGCTCATGATTGAGTCTGTAATACATAACTTAGTGACTGGGGTACAGCTTGGTCCAGGCATTTCACATAAGCTGTAAGTTGGGAGTAATTAGTCAGTTTTGGAAGCTGTTTTAACTCTTTCAGAAGGCCCTCTGGTGTAGAGTTTATGAAGTGACAATTATGTGCTTGAAAAATCAAACTCAATTACTAATTTGGAAAACATTTTGAATTAAGTTGAGCCTAATTTTCTAAGCACATACTTATCACTCAGCAAAAAAATATGTTTACATCTTTCAAATATTTCATATATTTTAAGATAGATGCTAATCTATTTATAGTAAATTAAATTATGAAATCCTATATATTATAAAAAATGGATCCTCACACTTCATTTTCATGCAGCTAGTTTTGAGATAGTACAGATCAGAGCATCCTAAGTGCACTTTATAAGTTTGATTACTCTTAAATGCTTAGAAAATTATTGGCAGAGTAAATGCATTTTCTAACATAATGGTTTAAAAGAAAATGAGAAAAGCACTTGATTAATTGAATGTTAACCTAATGGTGAAGGGAATTTATAATTTCATAACACTGAGATCACTTCTAATAGTTCATGAGGATCAGAGATCTTGTTCTGGGAAACAATTTAAGTATCTAGTTAATAGTACGTTGCCTCCTCTTCACAATTGTTGGGAGAGAAAGAAAAGAATCTCGGGATATGTAATCTCTTATGTTCAGGGTCCTAATTTCAAAGAAAATACCTAGCTTCAAGAAAATCACAAAGCAGAAATCACTGAAAATTATTTTGTACAACTTCATTTGTTCAGTTCTAATTTATGATATACTTAAATCATTTATAGTTAAAGATTTATTTAAATAAAATCAAACACTTGTGCTTTTAACAAGTAATGGAAAGAGATTCCCGTTACACAGAATGATTGCATTAGTTGGTTTAATCAAAAACTGTATTTTGTCAAGTTGGGTTTCAACACAAATCAAAGTACAGCATGTAAATGCAACCATTTAATATTCACATAGTGAACCGAAGAAACCATCTTCCATAAAGAAAATAAGATTGGTTTTGTTATAGACTCATCCAGAAGAATAGAAACCCAATACATCCTTTCTCTGGTCCCTTTCTCTACCTTTCACAGCTTTCAAACATCTTTTGCCATCCCATTATTTTGTGTGGGGTACTTTTCAAGTAAATATACAACCAGTTGGTGGTTAGAATTTAATTACTACTATTCTTTCCATATTCATACCATTGTCAACATATTGACCATAGGGAACACACTATTCCTTGATTTTTCTTTAGCTAAGGCTATTGTGATTTAATGTACTACTCTTGAAGGTTAAAGTCTTGTAATTTCAAGATTATTTCCTCTGCTATGAATTTCAAGCATCTATTTTGGTTCTCAAAGACAAAAATATTATTCATCACCAGATCTTTCAACTTAAAGATTTATTTTGGTGGAAGGGCCAGGAGAACAAAAACAGAGAACTGAGAATTAAAATCAATCCATTAATATACAAGTATAATGTAACAATATTAAACATTTGCTGAGAGAAACTGAAGTACTTAAAAATGGGGCAAGAAAAAAAATAAAACTAAGGGTGAAAAAAACATTATTAGTGGGGAAATAGCTGTCCTCTTTTTGTGTTTTAATTATAAGATTGATGTGATTGAATAGTTAATTCAAGCACATTTTTCATAAAAATTGCCATTGGTGTTTCCAAGATTTATAGGATATAAAGACTCCCTTATTACTTTATGAACTAACCTTATTTAGGAGGAATCAACAGGATTGTTAAAGGAGGAAATACATAGATTCTTTAGTCTAAGAAACTTATTCAAGTTTCATCATTTCTTTCAAATCTGTTATCATAAATCATGTGCCATGCGAGTTTTCCAAATTACAGTAAACTGTGAGAAAATTCCTTTGGTAAATCAAAGAAATAGCCCAGCCTTCTCTAATAGCCTGAGCTGCCAATTCAGACTGATGCTTTTGACTTATCTGATTTACCAGCTGGAGTTCCCATTTCTCAGATATATCTCTGGTCAGCCACTTAGTTACTCTTATGCTTCTTAGGCAGAAGTGACTTCATGCAAGTAATCTCTTTTAGTAAATCTTTTCTTTGTTTAAAAAAAAAATAACACATGTTTTCAAAAGTTCTATTTTCAGTTTTTGTCTTTTTGTTAAAACCAAGGAAATTAGGAACATGCTTTAATAAAAGTTGAAAATTGACTAGTGAATAAGGAGGAAGGGGGGTAAATATGACCTTGCTGCCAGAGAACTTATGATAAATAACCTGCAACTGTTTAAATAGCCCATCCTCTGAATCTGAAGGAGGGAAGCAATAAGTGGATATAAAAATCTATCCTATGTTTATTCATAATGTATATTTTGGGAGGGAGTCTGAGAAAGATTATTAGATAAGCTTACTGTTTGGGATGGAGGAGGAAAGAAGCAGTTTCTGAAAATGTCGAGGGTGATGATGGAGCTGAGGAGACAGTGCATAGCAAATTGTTATTTCAATAAGTATTAGGAAGGAACCTATTTAAATTAAAAAAGTATGCTGTCATATCTACTTCCTATGTATTAAAACATAAATAAACTTTTACATATTTTATTATGAAAGGGAAAATCACGCAAATATAATAGACCACATAGGGAGATACATATACTTTTTTTTCTAAACATGATGATCCCCATTCCCTGTAGAAATAATGATAGAAACATGGATTCTACCAAATAAAAATGAAAAACACATTATTGTTTAAAACATTTTTAAAACACCATAAAAGCATGTAATGTACTGTACACAGAATTTTACAGACGGATTTAGAAAACTACCTGGAAATGTATGAACCAGAACATTAAAAGCAATTACTCAAGATAGGGGCTTAATACATGGTTTTTCTCTATTTCTCTAATAATTCTGTAATGAAAGTACATTGGCATAAATCTAATCATATTCTTAATGTATTGAATTGAATGTATGCTAACACTCGTAAGCCTGAATTGGAGAATGAACACAAAAGCAACCTGTTACAAAGTCCTTGCTTTTAAGAATGTGATGGACAGAATAACAAACAAGGTAAAATCTCTGGGAATTTTCCTAAGTGGGTAGATCTAGAAAACAATCTGCAATCCCTCTGGATAAAATTTTATTCATAATGATGAAAACATGATTAAACTAAAAATTAAGAGCATTGCAATTTCTCTGTCTCAGGTTTGGAATCCAAATGTAGACTTAAGTTTATTAATATGCAAAGAAATATTCTTTGGCATTAACTTATGTCCTTTGCAAAAAAAAAAAAAAAATCATCAAGAGTTTTTTATGTATTGGTGTGCCTTGGTTAAAAATAAAAGCTTTTGTCATAAGGAGAATAAATAAACTAACCTGGGATACATGTGTTTTTAATATAATTTTTCTTTTCACATAAATATGTTTACTATTAATAATTCAGAAAAATGTAAAAACCAAAGGGAAAACATAATCTTTTTATCCTACTAAACATGATATATGGAGTATGATGAAATACTTTGCAGTTTTTCTCTATGAACATAAACGTATTTGAAAATTTGTGTTTTAAACAACAACATAATGCTGAACAGGTTTTCATTTATCTTTATTCATTTAAAATACATTTTCAACTTAATATTTTTAAATTACTTGATTTCATTTTATAAATGACTCAGCCCACATAATTTATTTAGCCCATCACTATTTGTTAAATATTTGGTCTCTGATGATTCCTGTTTAATAAACACCATGTTATGAACCTCTCTTTAATAAAATCTTAGCATGCATTTTCAAAAGGGAACACTCCCAAAAGTGGAATTACTGGTTCAAGGAGGACATAAATATTGAGGCTTTTCAAATCCACATTTTTTATAAAGCAGAGGTGAGAGAGTGTGTACTGGAATAGACTGCTTACGTTTAGATCAGAAACAAGACTGTGTTACCTTGTTTCTATTACAAGGCTGAGTGGCTGAAATATGATCTGTGTTTTAAAGGGCAAGAAGGTTTTCATATGTTATATAGAGACAAAGAAGCAATTTGGGTCCCGTAAATAAATAATAGAGTTAGGTCAAACAAGAAAAAATTTAATAGAAAAATATGAAAGATACTCTAATATTGATGGAGGAGGAAACGGTCATGGTCAGGAATTTGTACCTGACATAAATGGCAGAAAGTGTCCAGAGGGATTAAATATAATCAAGGTAGATAGACTTCAACTGAAAGGAAAATGATCTGGAATTAATAATACATTAATTTTAAAAATTACTGTCTATTTTTAAAAAAAGCTTGCACTATCTTCCTTTTCATCACAAATTCTTTATCTAATATGTTGCTGTTGCCCAGGACTCATTAATTCTATTGTTTTCCTTCTTGTTAGTGCTCATTACTTGCTCATTTGAAATCAGAACAGGTTAGAAAGGTTGAAAACTTTTTTTTCAATGTGTGTCCTGAAAACAAACAGCCTAAGAGATAAAGCTGAACACCTGAACATTTGATGTATTACATCTCAGTAGTATCTGACAACCCTTACTCCCTGGCGATGCATTTTTTTTTCCTAATAATTCAGTCTGAGTCTATTAAAAGACAATTACAGATAATGCACACAGGCAAGTGGTGAAGGATGCCCTGAACAGCTTTTGTAGAGAGGTTATCCAAACACAATTCACCAAAAAGATGTTTGCATTGATTTTTTTTTAAAAAATTTCAGAACAGTTACACAGGTTTTTAAGGCACTAACTATGACAAAAAAAGATGGAAAGGATTTTCTCTTTGCTACTTCATATAATATCTTTTTAAAAAAACAAGATGAATGTTTTAATAGCTATTCATTGCCTTGCTGATTATAACCAAATGCTTATTTTCCATGGCCGTGTGCAGTTTTGAAAAATTAATGTATTTGAGGACACCGGTGTCATTTTATAGCTTTCCTGCTCACCCTTCATTTTGGACACTTTATGATCGACCGTTACCCTAAGGGGTATGACTACAGCAGCAGTCATCACCTACGATTTAGATTATTCTGTCACAATATTATTCTACAACAAAATAAGCCTCTTGGAATATTCTGAGTGCATTTAGTTGTAACTATTGTTGTATTCATTCAGCAACCTACTCTTAACACACTGAAGGATTTCAAAAACACTGACAGTCACACAAAACAACAGTGATCCTGTACAGGATATGAGAAATACACTCATTTTTGAAATGCCTTTTGATAGCTTATTTCACATATGAGGTCTAGGTGCTCTCCTTGCTGTGTTGGCTGGAGAGCTATAGTGTATGGACTCACCATGCAAACATACCCAGATCTATGTGAAAATAAGATATACCCCTTACTACCTCACTTCTTGCACTCCCCCAAAAGGGGTTGCCTTCCTTGGAACTCCTTTCCAAGTTGAGTTTGACTGTTTCTGAAATGTGTTCAGAAAAAATAAGAAGCCTCTCTTCCTGACTTATTGTAGACTGAATTTGCATCACAGCTCTATCAGAGGCAAACTTTTTGAGAAAGCTGGGGTACATTTTTTAAGGGCGTGCTCTATGCAATAAACAGAGGCCCTGATACCACTGTAGGAGAACTTGATAGGAATTGCATGACTTACCTCTGCCAGTCATACAGCCTCTCTAAAGAGTCTCCTCCCCTTTTTTCTCTTTAAAATGAAGAGGGCAGAGATTGGGTCTCTTAAAGGATACTTTCTGTGCTTCTAACCAAAGAGTCATCAAACAACCTTTCTGTTTGTAAGGGCAGCAATGGGAAGAATAAAAGCAGGATGTGCAACAATGTAGTATTATAGAAGTATATTTGCCTATAACATCCATTAGCTCCGTAATCTGTGATTAGTCACATAAATTTTGTGTGTCTTAGTATACTTAAATGAGAAATTAAGTGGTGGAACAAGAACAGTGATTTTCAAACGTTTTTCAGCCCACATTTCCTTTTGCCCACAGGAAAATCATATAGAAAACTGGTATAGAAAATATAAAAGGGAAACTTTGGAGGACGATGGATTGGAACTGACAGAGCTGGACCTGTGTCCAAGTAGACACTACCATGCTCCCTACTCAAATCCACGAGTGTAGATGGAAAAGCACTAGATTGGATACTCTTCATGAAATTTCAAGAGAGGTCATATAGTTTGCAGCATTTTCAGACATATTTGGGAGAATGCAAAGAGTTAAAGAAGGGGAGCTTAATTCCCATTGGATGAGGACAGTGTTGAAATCATAGGTCAGCTTCTTCAATACATCTAGTGGTTGATGTCTCTGAGAGAATGCCGTTAGTAGGCTTATGTGAGTAAAACATGAATATGTACATTTTGAGTGACATGTAAGTTCCCTTTCATTCCCCTTTCCACCATGGTGTAGTGAGCCTGGCCTACTCCTGCCATGAAAAATCTTGTCTTGATATAACAGACAAACTAATAGTCTGGTCATCCTTCCAAATGAGAGAGAACTGCATTTTTAGACCATGTAATAAAATGGACTTGTAGGTTAACAAAAACTTTTACCCATGACGCAGATGATAATCAGTTGGCCACTTTAATCTTATAGTGTCAATAATAATTTAAAATGGCATTATGGAAATTCAAAGTAATGTGGTTGGGGGTATAATAGGTTTTTAAAGTACTCATTTGAAAGTTCATTTAATCTATAATTATCTAAGATAGCAGAGCCATAATATAACATTACCATCAAGCTGAGGGAAGCCCCATTGAGCAACTTGAGAAAACTGAGTAATTAGCTCTTTCAACTCGCTTTAGCCTGAAGTGTCCCAATATGTTCCTTTATTGTTTATTGCAATAAAATGGTACTTATATTAGATTTATATGTCAGAGTACTCATATTGACAAACCTCAAATACAATAATATAGGAACATACTTTAGCAAAGCATTTCATCTTAAGAAGAAACCCAACTGTCATCAACGATTGGAGGGCATGTGCAAAGATCTCCTTTCATACATGTCTGTACTTTTACATACAAATTTCAGTTCCTCACTTTCCTTTACAGAATTGAGAGTATACCTTGTACACTCTTACAAAATCTTTTTAAGAAACTTAAGTTTGAGAGATCTTCCTACATCTGAACTTAAATCTCTATAAAATGTTTTTTATGGCTGCATTGTACTAAGAGTGATCTTTTAAAAATAAATAATGCTAAAATGAGCTTTCTTTGGACATACTTCTTGTATACACATAAAATCATTTTCTAAGATAACCTCTTTGAATGGCCTAAAAGATATGCTAGGCTTTGTTTTAACATATCATCCTTGACAATGGTATTTCCAACTTTTGGTCTTCCCAAATGGATTTGAATCTACCAATAAGCTGCTCTGATAGGCAAAACATATTTCATTACAGTTCTAACTTGTATTTCTCTGAGTCAAAATGAAGATAATAACTGTTTTTACCTGTTTAATGAACATTTCCATTTGCCAAATTTTCTTTTGAATCATTTATTCTTTTATTTTTTTCTTGCCTTTTTTTTTAATGTAGATGTTTCAGGCATTGGTGGGAAAAATAGCATTTGCTAGTTTCAAATTGCTGTTTACCTTGAAATGCCAGTGGCAGACCGAGGTAAACAGGACTAGCTTGGATAGTGGAGATGCAATCTGTATTCTATAAGGAGAACTGTGGAGGAGACGACTGCATTTGACTTTTTCAAAAGCTCAACAGTTGGAAACAGAAATACCCTCAAAAACTTCTTGATTACCTTAAGGTTGATGTAGTTATTGTAGGTGTTCATGCAAGATAATTTCATGAAATTAAGACTCTAAGGGAAGATGGAAGGTTTTTAAAGAAGAGTCAGGAATACAAAGTATATTGAGTTCAGATCTGATTTCAGTATCAGTCTGGTGGGAAAATTTCCTGGGGTAGGATTATGACTCAAAAAGATGAAATCAGACTTATTTTAATAATGTTTATATGCTTTTGGCAGACTCAAAACTAATATGTTAGGTGGAGGGAAAAAAAGAATGTGTAGGGCAGAGAGCAAAGAGGGAGCAAAAAGAAAGAAAGCAAACAAGATTCAGTAAATAAATTCTCTTTATCAAGAGGGAGTGTCAGCTTTTTTTGAAAGATGTTGAACTACATGCCACTACACAAAGACATCTCCCTTCCATTCCCAATGGACACTAGGGTTCCAGAAATATTGGGCTTAAGAGGGACACTGAAATTAAGAGATTTACATGATTTGAATAGGAAAGAATTTTACCTCGAATAAGGCCAGTGGGACAGAGTTGTCATCAGTGAGAACTTTAAAATTTTGTAATAGGGCAGCAGTCTCCAATGCCACTCTCTATAAAAGATGATATTTACGTAGAACGATTTTTATCTCCCAAATATTACAGAAATGGAACTATAATTAAATTTTTGAAGGAGTATATTTCCCAATTCAGTTACACAAATTTGAGCATTAGACAGTTGTATAAACTGAACAGCAACCATACACGCCCACAACAGGCATACTTTACCTGCTCATTTAGAATTACTAAGTCTCAGCTATGCCTTTAGGAAACAGTATTTTTATCAGTTAAGTATTGGATGGTGGAAACAAATAATTGCTATAATTAATCTAGATCCTAGAGATTAGTGACTATTTATCAGATATTGCCATAATAAAGAAGAATAACAAACAATATCCTAATCTCAGTGGCTTAGAACAAAGGTTTTTCTATCACAGGTTAGTGGGTCAGCTGCAACTTGACTCAAATCAGATTCAGGCCCCAGACTGCTGTCTGTTGGGTTCAGGTCTGCTCCAAGTGCCATGTCCCAGGACCCAAGTCAAGAAGCAAGGGCGACCTGGGGAATGTTTTTTGTAAGGCAAAGGACAAACATGAAATGCATTCTAACAGCTTGTCTCACCCCAGCACAATGCTGTTTTCACTAGCATGGCTCTGAACAAAGAGATTCATATGGTGAAACCCAGAGACAGTGGGATTGGGGAATATAATCTCCACAAGGACATGCCAGAGGCAAGAAGAGGTAGAAGAGGAGGCAAATAATAATCTATCACTGTAGACAAGTGTAAGTAAGCACTATGATAACTTTGTGTTTTCTATTATATTTTCAAATCTTTAAAAGATAAGGGAACTGGAGATTTAACATTGAAGTAATAATAAAACATTTGCATCCATTCTACTGAAGGACAGTCCAACTGAAGCTACAGCAATAACAGCAAAACAGCACAAAAAAATTCAAAACCTAAATTAAATTTATTCAGGTATTGAGAACTCCTCTACCTTAGAATGAGCCAAAAAATTGGGGAGAATAAAAGTTTAAACTTTACTTTCTTAGAAGGTTAATTTATAAGGGTTAATATTGAAATTAAATTTGAAGGTGTTTATTTTAACTTTAATTTCTTTGGATTTTACATTGCAGAAGAGTGCAAATCTTTTGCCAGAAATTACTGGATACAGGTTTTTGTTATTTTTTTTGTTTTTTGTTTTTAAAGATTTTATTGCAGAATTGGAGGAGGGGCACAGCATTGGGGAATCGGGGAAGGGGAACAGACAAGTTGCTGTGCTTTTGTTCTTCAGTCTAGTTGTGGAGGACGTTGCTTCACTGGCCCATGTTGGTATTATCATTGCACTCTTCCCGGGTGAGGCAGATTGGTTGCCGGACACTGGACGGCTGCTCACAGCGGCTCTTGGCAGCTTACACTGGCTGCTGGCTGCTCACGCTGGCTGCGGCCACTCACTGTAGCCTATGGCAGCCCACTGCAGCAGGGGCTGATGCCTACACAGCCGGTGACTCATAGCAGCCCAGCTCCAGGTGGAACTCTTGTTCACCACCTTAGCCATAGAGGGCAGTGATACTGGCCCTCATATGGATCCGAACCGGGGCCCTATTGCTCAGAGCTGGCGTCCCAAGCCAGCTCTTAAGCAATGTGCCACTCGGCCGGCCCCTTTTGTTATTTTTTTTTTTCACGTTGTTTTTATCAAATGTATTACAAACATGGATGTTTTAAACCAAATCTGAGAGTTTCTAATGGGATTACTTTATTTTAGTATATAATTTTAGGTGATTACATGAGATTTAATATAACTTAATATCTAAGATTGCTGACATGACTGGACCTAATCTTTTCTTTGTGTTAGTCCTTTCTTAATCTTTCTCAATTGATTTTTTTTTTTAAAATCTTTTTCCTTCTCTAGTGGCTTGATAATTCTTTGTTTTCCCTGATTCTACAATGCTGGTTTAGCAGGAGGTAAGTTTCTTTGTATATTTTATTTCCCAACCTTGGAAGCATTGCTTTGTGCGTAGTGATTGCCACATGTTGACAAAAAAGGAGTTCTATGGAAAGTAGCCTCACAGGGTGGGTTGATCTGATTATAAATTCCTCCCTGGGCAGGTCATGGTGGGTAGTCACACCCCAGGAAAATAACTTTTTTACTAAAAGGCTTATCTTTGCCTTAAATAAGTCTTGTCCATTGTTTATGTGTATCTTGGTTCACACACCTTGGAAATGCTTCTTTTCAGACCTGCCTTTTGAAGTATGACCACCCTCAAGAGAACACAGAATTTTGTTAACTATCCTGTCATCCAATCCCTGCCTAGCTTCCTCCCACCTTTATGCAATATTCATATGTTCCCTCCTTAATCCCAAATGCATAAAAGGAGCTTCCACTGCTCTTCTAGGAAAACTTTTTTTCTCAGTCTGTCAAGATCTTACTTCCAGGTGTATCCTCTGTTTGGATAAAATAAATGTTTATAAAAATTCTTCACAGGCTTGGATATTTTTACACTATCATGTGCGTGTCACTGAGGTGTCCAGTCTTTTTCTTTTTTTTTTTAATTTAATAAGGAGCTCATTTGTCTCTGTTTTATGGTCAGAAAGTGCTAAGGGTCTTATCTTTAGAAATCTTGCACTGCACTATAATTTGTCTGCTGCGGGCCCTTGTCCTTCCAGCCTTTGCAGTTCTACATATGCCCTCAATCTGGAGATTGATTTCTTCCACTTAGATTCGTAGCCACAGTTTTTATTTTGTTTTTGATTCTTGTGTTTTAGATAAACATTTTATCTATCTGTGTTTTAGATAAACATTTTAGCTAAATATTCTAGTTCAAGGAAGTCTTCTAGTAATTCAACCAATTTATTGAGATCATTTGTTGTTGTTTTTTAAGTGAATGTGAATAGGTCTGACTTTCTCTGGCACTTGTTTTGGTTAAACACTAAATGTTAAATGCTTAAATATTTTCAGTTATTCTTGCTCTGAGCTTCTAATAATGAGGTACTATAAGTTGTCTTCTGGGTTTGACTTTTATCACATAAAACCATACATCTAAGATGAATCTAAGGTACTACATACAGTTCAAATTTGCTTATTGTTCTAGATATATTCTATTCTATTAATGCACCACTGTTTATTTATTTTCCTGTTAAAAGACACTTAGCTGTGGTTAAATTTTTACTCTATGCAAAACTGTACTTCATTGAATGTTCTCGTATACATGACCTGGTATACAAATACAGATTCTCAAAGGTGTCCCTGGTGAGGAATTGTAGATATTAAAGTAAATTGACTGTAACAGGCTAAATCACTCTAACAAATAAGTAACAAATATAAAAGCTCAAACACAATTTTCTTTTTTCCATGAGAAATTGGGAGCATGAATTTAGTAGGCAAATGGATTTGCTCCATGTGGTTGATTCAAGAACCCATTTTCCTTCTGTTATGTAGTTCCTACAACTTCTAATGTCTTATTGTCATCTACATATATTTTCAGAAAGAGAAAGCATGTAAAAAAAATATGTTTCTGTTTTAAAAGTCACGACCCAAATTAGCACATGTCATTTATACTCACATTCCATTGCTTAGAGTTTAAATACATTGCCAATATTAAGTGCAAAGGAAGCTGGAGAAAAGTAGCCTATCTGTGTGCTAAGGAAGACAAAGATACATTTTGTAGTCAGCCAGCAGTCCTTGCCATTTTGTGCCCCTCGGCCACCAAATGCTCATCTGCATTCTCCCCACCTTTATTTTAGAGCACACTCTCTCTATATAAAAAGGCAACCTGGAGTTAAATAGAGATACTGCACTCAGCTCAAAGTCCAAGATCTCTAGGTAAGTTCACTCCCTTCTATCGGGTCTGGAAGTAGATCTTTATGGTTCAGCAATCTGATAAATTAAAGTAAAAATTATCTAGCAGTATATAACATGAACAAAGAACAATGGCATTAAATAGCAATAAAGTCTTTCAGGTATAAAAGGAAAAATATAAAACAAGCAGTAGTATTTGAATCATAACAATGATGGAATATGATGGGAGAGGTCTGGGGAAGACATTCTTCCCTAGCAATGGAGAAAGTACCTTGAACAATGGAAATACATCATCCATTTCTCTTCATGGATCTGACTTCAGCTTCTGAGAGGTTCTTACTTGCCCATAATCTAGTACCACAATATAGTGGACACAGGAGCATATGCCTTTTTTGGGGTGGGGAATGAGAAACTTTTATAGCCCACTTTCAAATGGTGTAGTTGAGATCCAAAGAGTTATATTTAGTTTCAGTTAGGCATAGACATTTTAGGCTAAGCTTGAGGTTTTACCAGTAACATAATTCCCTCAAAAACAGACTAGGTTCTGAAAAAAAAAAAATGATTACAGTGTTATCTATGTGCTAACAATCACATCAAAATCTTTCCTTGACATTTTACTTATTCCTGCTGTATTTATTTACTTTTATGCCCTAGTTTCTCTTGCTCTCTATCTCTCTCTTTCACAAACACACAAACACACACATGCTTAATAATGTATATCTTGAGGCTATCTGAAACACTAGTCTTGGGAGAAAATACAATTGCATTTAGCTTTGCAACCCTAAAGGCCCTGAATTTATAAACTGTTTCCACTGCTTGCTTGTAAAGTGTCCAATTTTTGCCTAAGCTCATCCCTATTTTATAGTACTTTGCTATAATCCTCAAGGAACTATGGATACATATTGATATCCTGGCTCTATACAAATGCTTCCTCTAGAACTGCAAAGTTAGGAGGCATATAGTCTGCTTTCCATGTTATCAAAGGTGACAGTTTTAGAAAATATTTTCTCTGACACAACACAGGTAGTTACAGCTATCCAACCTGCTATATCTGTGTACTTGCTATAAGCTGCCTGACTGCTAAGACATTGAAGCATATTTTGAGTTACATAGCACACTGGTTTCTACAACAATTTTTATATTAACTAGAACAGACTAAACTCCTGCAATAAATAATCTACATATCAATTCAAGTTGGAATAACAGGGACTAGATTTATACTCTCATGTGATACAAGTAATAAAAAAAGAAAAAAAAAAATATATATATATATACACACATAACATTAGCACTGAGAACATTGTTCACTGGGCAAGAAAAAACAGATTCATGAAGTACAGAAATGAAATGAGGTGACACCTATAAGTGCCTATCTTACTGGCTGGAGAAGACAAGATGCTGTTGTTCACATGGTAGAATGATGGAGAGAAGAGAGCTACACAGCAAGAAAACTCCTGAAATGTACAGAATCCCTCTCAAGTACTCAGCTGAGTACTGATGTATCAAAACATACATGAGGAAGCTATTTGAGACTAGGAGGGAAAGCTACCAGAAAGATTAGAGGAAACAGAACTCCTCGATCACACAGGGTCAGGGATAACACCTATTCCCCACACAAAGTAGAACATTTTATAATTCCAGAGGCATCAGTATTTAATACTGTAACAGCATTTAAAACTAGTATCAGTGTATTAAGAAGGATCTTTCCTAAACAGGGGATAAAATTTAGCCATAGAATAAATACTGTTCTAGGATGAATTAACAAAGTTTAAAAGCAAGTCTTAAAGGAATCCAACTGAATTGAAGTAACTTAACAGCATCCCATAGGAAAGTTCAAGATAGTTTTAGGAAAACAAAATACTCAGCACAATCTATGATTTAATAAAAATTATCAGGTATGAAAAGGAGCAGAAAAATATGACCCATAATGAGGAGAAAAATAAATTATTAGAAACTGACTCAGAAATGACATGTGATAAGTTAATAGCATTAAAACATTTATTAGCAGTGCAATCTATCAGTTCAAGAAACTAAAGGAAAAATTGACCAAGTTATATACAGACATGGAAGATATAAACAATAGCCAAACTAACTTTTAGAATTGAAAACTACAATGTCTGAGATTTTTAAGACACTGGATATGTTTAACAACAGACTAGACAATGAAGAAGAAACAATTAGTGAACTTGAATATATAAGGGGGAAAAAAAGCAATCCAAAAGAAAACACAGTGGGGGAAGTGTATAAAAAATAAACAACAATAAAAACAGACCATCAGTGACCTGTGACACAATTTAAAGTGGTTAATTATACCTATATGTAATTGGAGTCTCCAAAAGAGAGAAGACATAGGGGAAATGAAAAAACATTTGAAAACTGATGGCTAAAATTTTAAAAATTTGATGAAAAGTATAATTCCCACAGTTCCAAGAGGCTCTGAACAAAAGAAACATGAAGGAGGGCCGACCAAGTGGCGCAGAGGTTAAGCGCTGGCCTGGGAAGCCAGTGGCCCCGGTTCAGGTCCCACATATGAGGGCCAGTGACACTGCCCTCAAAAAAAAAAAAGGAAACTACACCAAAAAAGCACAGCTAAAACAAATGCTTCCAGCCAGTGGCAAAGACTCTTACTTATTAAATAATATTCTATCCCAAGAGCATAAAAATATCCTTTATGATTTCTTTCTAAACATTTTAAACTACAGACATCCCTTGTTTTGCATGGTTCTGATATGCACAAATTTCAATTATTATGTTTCAGTTAAATAATGCTGGTCCCCCAACAACATGGTTCAAATTTTAGTTAACATGGTATATTAATTATGAGTAATTGCAAAAAGTACAGCCTGCACTGTAATTCTTTAGTCCACAAATTGCAACATAAATAAAAGATGCATACTATGATCAGTGACAAAGCATGTCACTTATTTCAGTCAGCTGATGATTGCTCACTGTGTATCTCTTATTCAATGAAGGCACGGGTGGCAATATGTGCAGGTGTGTTGTCTGTCTCCCAGTGATAAGCCCATATAGTATTTTATAAGAATGAATAAACAAAAGAGAGAATTGACCCCGAATGATGCAAATGTAGTAAAGGAAATAAAGTGATGATACTAGAAGTGAAGTTCAAACCAAACAGAAATGGAGTTAGAGATAAAATTGCCTACATGGGAATGTTGACATGCAGCCATTTGAGAGGCTCCTGATAAGCAGCCAGAGGAAGTTAGTGACAGCCAACTTATCAACATAAATGAGGAAAGCAGTGGGTATGATAAAGGTGATCTCCCAGAGGCAATGACACTAGCAAAAAAACTAACATTAAAGAAACTTCTGGAGCTATTTCACAACCTTTAAAGCGCAAAGGATATATTGTGTTATAAACTAATCCAAACTTTGGGCAACTCACCGAGGCATAGGAAAGAAACCTGCCTGTTCCATATCATTGGACAGGTTCAATGAGAAGGCAGAAACATTGTTCAACTACTGATATATTTTTAAAGAAACAAAACACTGTAATCCTCAATGTTTCTAACATTTTACATTGCATTGTACAAAATAAGTTTTAGTTTCATTGTATTTTCCCTCTCTATATATTTAAAAGCAACAGCAAGAGAATTTTAATGTTTTGGAAAGAAACTTAAAGATCACAGAACAATCATAATATTTTCTATTGATTATGACAATCATTTTGCACAGTTTCAGTTACTCAGTCAGCATTATGGTCCTGCACTGCCACATAAGTAAGGGCTGCTTCTACTGCTTTTAACCTTTAATTCCTTATTCCACCTGGTATTGATATTTTGGAATTGTATGAGGAAGGGAATTATTGCATAGATGTTTATTTTCTTTTTTAAAAAATATGAACATCCAAATGTCACAGCATAATATATTGGTAACTCCTCTTTCCTTACTGATTAGCAATGACATCTGTTTTATATATCTCTGTTGAATACCTGCATGAGCCTTCTGATACACTCTAATGGTCGCTTCTATGCCTGCCCACTAGCATACTATTCTAATTAAAATTGTATACTAAATATTCATATTTCAAAGGGTAAGTCCCTCTATTTTTTCATGTTTCAGGAGCATCTTGGTTCTTCTTGATCCTTTGAGTTGCCTTGTATGTTTACTAATAGACTAGTAAATTCTCTCAGATTTGTGCTGAATAGAATGAGGCTATTTTATAACATCTTATATGAGTACATACTTAAATCTTATCTTCCAGGTGCACTGAAACATTTATCATAACACGGTCACTTCTTTATCCATCACAATGATTTTTTTTTTCTCTGAACTCTTTTTTTTTTCTGATACTAATTTACCCTTCCCCAGTTTCTTCGGGTTTTATTTTCCTGGCATGTATTTTTCTGTATATTTCAAAATTTTCATACATTTATACTTGAAGCAATGTTTTTGGAAAATCACATAGATTTTGTTTTACTGTTGTTTTACCCTAATATGGTAGTCTCTATTCTTTTAACTATCAACTTTAAATAATTTCCCTTTATGTAACTGTTGTTATATTTGGATTTGCTTTGCTATCTTACTTTTTGTATTCCTTTGTCTTACATTTTCAATACTTGTTTTTCTTCCTTTGTTCCTTTACCAGGATCAAGTTAAGCTTTGTTTTTTCCTTTTTTATTTTTTATTTTTTGTACTGGTTTGGAAGTTGAAGTATTTCCCTTGACATATTATCATGCATATTTCATCAGTTTTTCCATGCATATCTTTACCTTACATTAACTTTAATTATACCCTCCTAACATTAAGTAAATGTTACCTAATATATTTTATTTCTATTAGTTTTTTGTGGTATTATATATACACATACATACACATATACACATACATGTATATACATACATATATATTTATTTATATATGAAAGATAAAATGGACCATTTTAACCATTTTAGGTGTACATTCACATTGTTATACAACCATTCATCTACAGAACTTTTTTCTTTTTCCTAAACTAAAATGTGTACTCATTAAACAGTAACTCCCCATCCTTTTCTTCCTCCAGCACTTGAAAACTGCCATTCTACTTTCTGTCTCTGTGATTTGACTACTTTAGGGCTCATGTAAATGGAATTATGCAGTATTTATTATTTCGTGGCTGGGTTATATTACTTAGCATCATGTCTACAAGGTTTATTCCTGATTTAAAATGTTGAATTTCTGCCATTTTAATGTTGAATAATATTCCACTGTATGTATGCACCAATTTTGTTTATCCAGTCACCTGGAGATGGATGCTTGAGTTGCTTCCAGCTTTTGGCTATTGTGAATAATGTTGCTATCAACATAGGGGTAAACCTATCCGACTCTCTGTTTTCAGTACTTTTGGACATATACCCAGATTGGAAATTCTCAATCATATAATACTTTTAATGTTATGAGGAACATCTATCATGTTTTACATATCAGCTACACCATTTTACATACCCATCAGCAATTTCCCAGGTTGGGGGGAAAATATGTGTATGGATGAGCAGAAAATTAGAATAGGATAGATATTTCAAAAGTACAAATAAAGCATAGGAAATATAGAACAATGTTTTGTAAGTGTGGTTCTTTTGTCATCTGAGGTATTCGTTCAAATGCATTTTTCTTCCATACCTCAAATAGAAAATGATTTTTTCAGACAGGATCTGGTACTGTGCATTTTATGTATGGCTATATTTGGGAACCACTCATCACAGAAAGATATTATTTTCAGTCTTAGGCTTAAAAGCAGGCTTTATAGAATTGAGCTTGTCCATAGTCTACGTATTCAGTGGAGAGAGAACAACTGAATATTTAAGAGAAAGAGTTTTCCAGACAGGAGGAAATGGAAGGTGCCTGAAATATAAGTGGTAGAGTTTTGTTGAAGTGAAAGATGCCTGTTTGACTTTCTTTCCTTTAATTTACTATAATAAACTTTTTAGAGAAAAGATAGGATTGCAGTAGATAATAAAATGATGCTGTTCTAAGTGTATGTGGAATGATGGTTGGAAGAATGCTATACATACTGGTTGCTAAAAAAAAGGTTTTCTTGAATATATTTGAAGTAAATGAATGGCACAATAGTTATTCATTTGAACTAATTAATAAGACTGCTTTAAGAAAAGGGAGGTTGTAGTAAATGCAGTGAACAAATTCTGAATGTTTCACCATTATTTAATGCCATTTTCAAATAAAGAATGTGAACACTAATACTGTTTTTGTTATATTTATTACCTTCTCACTCCCAATACATAACCTATCTTTGACTCATATTTATATTTTCTAAGTGCCATGCATTTGTTTTATAAGGTGTTCTACATTATTTCACAAACCTCTAAAGAATGAACCTAAGTCCTATTCAAAATGTATCTACCTTATCATGAAAAGCATATATTAACTGGAGGTAAAAGAAAAACACCTACCATACTGGTGAAAGCATGTCAATTAATTTTAGAACCATTTAAATAACACAGATGTGAATTTAGTTAAGTTAGGTTTTGGAATATACAACATATGCTGATTTTGAAATCTAAACACTGTAAGAGCAGCTGCAAAGTGATGAAAGTGATCACATCATGTTAGGATTAATCAGAATAGCTCTTGAGACAGTAATGGAGTTGATATGCTGAAAGAAACAAACAGCTGGCTTTGTTTGGTGTTTATAATTCCCAGAAATGGAGATGAAACCCAGCTGCTGATACTTCTGATTAATTTTGTATCAAATTACAGCTTTATTTTTTTCTATAGGAGTTGAACGTAAGGTTTCCAAGGATTTTCTTTTTTTTTTTAATATATTAAAGACAGATAACTTTCCACAGAGCTTTATCTTATATATGAAATTATGCAGAAACTGATTTAGGATGTGGTGAAACTGCTCCAGGTACAGCATTTGAGTTGCATGGTGGTAAATTTTGACCTTGTCAAGGAGAGAAGGCTGAATTATGATTCCGCTCTTGTGAAAAATGATATGTCTCCAATATTAGATTAATTTCCTGTAAACTTTACTATTTGGCATTACCAAACCTTGTAAATGTCATTTTTATCCATCATCTAGAGGTATTTTGATGTTGCTTGCATAGTAATTTTGATTTCATTTTCAGTTTGTCTAAAGAGACAGTTATTTCCCTATTAAATTACACTCTTATTTTATCAAAAGATCTATAATATCCTTTTGAAAATTAATAATGTTTGTTTTGTTTCCACATTAATTAGGTGATAGAGGGATGGGTCAAGTGCAAAGTCACAGAATAAATATTATACTTAAATTAATATATTTTTATACAATATAAAAGCAAACTAATACTAACTTACGGGTGAATTCATTCCATTAATGTGTTGTTTTTGCAGAATTTGAAACTGCTGAACATCCAAGTTCATGTTGACTTCATTAAAGTGTAAAGAATACTACAAAAAATCAAGAGACCTGATGTTCTCGTCCTGGTTCAACTAAGTCAATGTATTACCATTAATAAGATTTAGTTTCAACAGACCTCTCTTTATTGGTTTATCAAAAAATGTAATTAAAGTATGCATTTCAGAAGTCACTTGCAGTTCTAGTGTTTTATAATGCTATAAGTTTTTAAAAATTTAATAGACAGAATTTTTATGTTTTCATATGTAAATTGTATGCATAAACATGTAAATTCAAAATAAATACATCAATTCAATATCTATTTATTATCTATTGAATGAAAAGAGCTGTGTACATTATAGAGAATAATAATTCTAGGTGTGAAAAAAAGTTGCAAAACTGGCCACAAGACTGCAATAATACATCAGATGCAGCAGTTGACTTATGCCAATTCTTAAACTAGACCTCCAGAAGACTTGCAGCTTTCACTCTTGCTCCCTATGAACCTTGAACCACCAACAAAACCAAAGTTAAAAAGCCAAGACAACTGTCAACAGGCCATGGTTAGTATGCTAAATTTTAAGAGATAGTTGGCCAAGCCTAGATGCATGCATGAGCTTAGTTGAGAAGCAGATAAATCATCGAGGTGAGCCCACGCTCAATTTTCAACTCACAGAAGTGTGAGCCAAATAAATGTTGCTTGTTTTAAGCCACAAAGTTTTGGGGCAGTTCACTGTTCAGCAGTGAATAACCAATATAGTAACACATATTCACTAAGACTCTACTACATGTCAGGCATTAGTTCAGGCAGATAACATTAGTATGTCGTTATTATCCTCACTTTAATCTCTGAAACAAAAATTGAAGTTTACCCCAGTTGACAGATCAGGGCCATGAAATATAGAGTTTACTTAACTTGCCCAGAGTTACTGAGCTAGTAAGCTTTGGAGCCATGATGTTAGCCAAACCATTTTGACATCAAGCGCTGAATATACAGCCATAACTCCCTACTCCTGAATGAACTACAGTGGTGTTTCCTTGTGTCTTACAATCTATAATGATAGAGTTGCTACATACATGAAGACCTGCATATATATGCATTTATATTATTACCACCCACTTTTGCCAATGAATCTACCCATTTTCCAATTTAAACTGTAGCCAAATTTTATTCAATACTCTTCTCTAGACCTTGACCATTTTGTTCCCCAAGATCCCTTTCTTGAATTTCTTGTTACATAAGCTTTTCAAACAGTGTGTTTGCTACTGCTGCAAGAACTCTGAAGTCACCTTGTATGTCACTCTCTCTCTCAGTGAAGAAGGGAAATTTATTGCTCCCCTTTCAAGTTGTATATCAAGAAATAGTTCAATAATAGTAAAAATATCTGACTGATCACTTAGTGCATTCAAATGTTATCACTTTTCTTTTCTCTATGAAAATATATTTTGAATAATTAAAAATAGATTTACCAATCATCTCTGGAAATCTTTTTGAATGTTAGAGACTTCCTGTGTGTACATATGCATATATACCTATACATGTATAAATATGTGGTGTGATCAAACAATACGCTTAGTGTTTAAATAAAAGTATATATTACATAAAAGACACATTGACATTAATCCCCCTCAAAATACTCCCCCTCGCTTCAAATACACTTATCCCATCATTCTTCCCACTTCCTGAAGCAGTTTTGGAAGTCCTCTTTCATAAATGTCTTTAATTGCATGTCATGGCTGCCTCGATGTCCTGAATCATTTTACAAGAGCCAGAGGTCACATGGTGCCAGATTTGGTAAATAAGGTGGATGATGACACACTGTAATGTTTTTATTTGACAGAAATTGCTGTATACCAGAAGTGATGTGTGACATGGAGCACTGTCGTGATGGAGGATGATTTACAACACACTTTAAAACATACCTTCTCTTGGGCGGGCCAAGTGTTGCGTTGGTTAAGAGTTGGCTTGGGACACCAGCTCTGAGAAGCAGTGCCCCGGTTCGAATCCCACATGGGCCAGTGATGCTGCACCCTCTACAGCTAAGATGGTGAACTACAGCTCAACCTGGAGCTGGGCTGCCCTGAGTTGCTGGCATGGCATAGGCTGCAGTGGAGCTGGCCAGCAACTGCCATGAACCACCATAAACCACAGTCCAATGGCCAGCAAGTGACTGCCTCACCCAGGAAGAGAGCAATGATAATACCAACAGTGGGCCAGTGAAGCGGCATCCTCCACAAATAGACTAAAGAACAAAAGGACGGCAATTTGTCTGCTCCCCTCCCCCGAGTCCCTAATAAAATCTTCAAAAAAAAAAAAAAATACCATACCTTCTCTCAACGGTAGCTCACACCCAACAAGTTGAAACTTGTCTCACACTGCTACTAATTTTGATACACCGCTTCCTGCATTGAAGATCCCTGCCTTTCCATTGGATGGCACTCGGCAGGCATCAGCATTCACCGTATTTTGTGATCACAACAGAAAGGCTCTGTGTTACACATCGCTTCTAGTATACAGCAATTTCTGTCAAATAAAAACATTACGGTGTGTCCTCATCCACCTTATTCACCATATCTGGCACCATGCGACTTCTGGCTCTTCACCAAAGTCAAAATGATCATGAAAGGTAAACATTTTTTAATCGATTCAGGACATCAAGGCAACCACGACAGCACAACTAAAGATACTCATGAAAGTGGACTTCCAGAACTGCTTCAGAAAGTGGCAAGAATGATGGGATAAATGTGTTTGAAGCAAAGGGAAGTATATTGAAGGGGATTAATGGCAATGTGTCTTGAACTGTAATACAATTTTTTAAATTTTAACATTCACTGTATTTTTTATCGTACCTCGTATGTCTATTGATACATGTATTTATGTATGCACATCTCTCTTTTAATTTTAAATCTCTATTACTAATGAAATTAAATTTAAAGCACAAAAAGTACTATACATGTAATGAGTTTAAAAATTTCATGAAATAAAAAACATTTTCTATAATTATATTGGCAATAGTTTTCTTTTTTTTTAGATTTTATTGGGGAATTGGCGGAGGGGAACAGTGTTGGGGAATCGGGGAAGGGGAACAGACAAATTGCTGTCTTTTTGTTCTTCAGTTTAATTGCGGAGGATGTTGCTTCACTGTTGGTATCGTCATTGCGCTCTTCCGGGATGAGGCAGATCGGTCGCTGGTCTCTGGATGTCGCTCACCGCGGCTATTGGCAGCTCACACTTGGCTGCCAGCCGCTCACGCTGGCTGCGGGCCACTCACTGTAGCCTATGGCAGCTCACTGCAGCAGGGGCTGCAGCCCACACCATCACGGGGGCTCGCACAGCCCAGCTCCAGGTGGAGCTGTTGTTAGCTGTAGAGGGCAGTGTCACTGGCCCTCATGTGGGATCCGAACCGGGGCCGCTGGCATCCCAAAACCAGGGCTTAACCAGTGCGCCACTCGGCCGGCCCGGCAATAGTTTTCTTAAAATAGTTTCAAAACAAGGTGATTTCTTACAAAAAGTTAGAATATCCCAGTGAAGTCAATTAAAAAGAATGATGCATTATTTTTGGTTGCTAAATAATAGATATCATTCATTTGTTTAATCAATTACCGTAGCTATCATACAACATTGTGTGATTTAAACCCACTCAAATAGACAAAGACATTTAATGAAGCCACTGAAAATTGCTTAAAATATAATACATTTTTAGTCAGATGCATAGACAATGAAAGTGGGAGACAAAAGTACTTTGGTCAGTATAAGTATAATCAAATTGACCAAATGGTTTTGTCAAGGGAAGATTTATGTATTGCTTTATTTAGAACTATCTACATTGACTAATTATTGTATGGTGTTGCACTGAATTAGTTGTCTGATATGCAAAACTCTTCATGCTTCATTTCCATTATATTGAAATTCATAAAACATGTTTTCATACTTGACCAAGAATTATCTTTTCAGTATAGCAAACATAGTTGCAAAAACAAATCTACTAAGACAAAAGGGAAGTATTGGCTGATATAAAGCTAAGGATTTGGAGTTGCATAAAATGAAATTCAGAAATTGTGATTTTGCCAAAAATTCTCCTGGTAAAAAGATTTGTCTTTATCTGAATTGACTAGACAGTCTTCTATACAAAGTAAAATTCACCTGATAACTAATAACACATTACAAGCATTTATTTTAGTGACTGGCTTTTGGGAAGCCATTTGATAGCAAAACACCTCGGAGCTAAATGAGATTAAGATTATGTATACATTTTTTTGCAAAAATCCATAGGGGAATCTCTAAATGTTGACATTAAAATTAACATATGGGAATTCATTCAAGAATATTTAATTGACTTCCCATCTCCTCTCCCACAAAAAAGGAATTTCAGCCAAAGGGATGAGGTCAGTCCATTTTTCCATTGACAGTGGAAAACTTATTTGGATTCAGGAAATAACAAGCTAAAAGGGTGGAAGGCATTATTTCTAATCTTTATCTGGTGTAGAATGATTATGCACTAATTAAAGATGGGGTGCTGCAGCAGATGACGCCTAATGAGGGCCTCCTGTCCCCCAGGGCTTCTCTCCAGGGACTTTTTCATCATTTGTTTGTGTAGCCTGAACTTTGATACAGCACACTATTGACATCTGACTGCAACTTCATAACTGGCTTCAAAAGAAAACTACCCAGAAAGGCTCTTCCTGATTCCCTAAATCATAAGATGCTTGCTTTAAATTACTAAGTTTTAGAATAATTTTTATGCACTAAATGTCTTTTTATATTTAAAACATATTTCATCCTAGCTCCATTCCAATGAAAATCTTAGAGATCATGAGCTTTTAATTATATATATATATCACCCACCTATTAGTGGATAATTATAGTGGTTATAAACACAACATTTTAATGATCACTGTGTATAATTATTACCTCTTTATAAAAACTTAATATTTGAATGCAGTAATATTAAGTCTGAGCTCTTTCTTAATTCAGAGTTGTATATTTAAATATACATTGATATTCTCAAGTACAATTTGTTATATGACCACCAAGGTTCTGAAAAAGCTAATTAATCATAATCATTACCAAATTGGAGGGGGGATAGGGATGAAACACCTCATAAAGTTGTAGATTAGAGCATGATATCAATTTCAGATCAAAATTCATGAACCAGTGATATTTATAAAGTGGATCTGAATGTCAAGATAATAATGTAGACCATAGAAGAGAAAGGAAGTAAACTTGGAAATAGTAAAATCTTATATATATATATATATATGAACAAGTCTCCCCAATATAATACAATAAGAAATGGTGGAAATAGAAAAAGTTCTAGTTCCAGCTGTGACATAAACTCACTCTTTTGGTTTAATAAATTACTTTACCTCCCTCAGTTAGTCCATCTTTTGGTGTCAATTAAGAGAAGGCTCAAATAAATATCACTGAAACAAAAGGAAATTGATTAATATAAACTACCTGACTTCAGGTAAGATTTGATCCAGCGATTTCATGATATTCTATGAAGTAATGACACTCGATTTTAGCTTGTCTTCTACAACCCATGTTCATACTATAGTAGGCAGCATTCCAGGATAGTTCCCATGATTTCTGCCCAAGGGTGCACACACCCTGTGTAATTCTTTTCCCCAAAGTAGTGGCAGGACTAATCAAAATGCAGGGATATAATTTGTTATTAGGTTACCAATGAGTTGACTTTGAAGATCAAAAGATTATTCTGGACGGTCCTGAATAATCAGGGTTTTCCAGAGAAAGAGCCAATAGGAAGTGTGTGTGAGTGTGTGTGTGTGTGTGTGTGTGTGTGTGTGTGTGTGTGTGTGTAGAGCAAGAGGGAGGAAGGGAGGGAGGGAGGGAAGGAGGGAAAGATTTTAAGGAACTGGCTCATTTGATTATGAAGACAGGCAAGTCTAAAATCTGCAAGATGGGCCAGCAGGCTGGAGAATCAGGGAACAGCAGAGCTGCAGCTCAAAGCCATTGGCTGGCAGAAATCTCTCTTACTCTGGGGAGGTCAGTCTTGTATCCTATTTGAGCCTTTAACTGAAAAGGTAGGGCCCACTCATGTTATAAAGGGCACACTGCTTTATACAAAGTCCACAAATTTGAATGTTAATCTTATCCTAAATCATACAGAAACACCTAGAATAGTGTTTGACCACATATATGAGCACTAGGACCCAGCCAAATTGACACATAAAGTGAACAATGACCGAATCAGGTGAGCCCTGTAAAAAAAAAAAAAACATCAGAGAAACATTTGCTATTTGATGTCTCAAAGGAGATGGAAGCTGCCATGAATTCTACATCTGCAAGGACTGAATGCTTCCAACACCCAGGGTGGACATGGAAGAGGCCCAGGAGCCTAAGGTGGTTCCACAGCCTTGTTTTAAAAACTTGATTGCAACCACGAGAGACTTGAGTAGAGAATGCAGCTAACCTGTGCCTGAACTCCTGACCCACAGAAAACGTGAGATCATAAATTAGTTCCAAAAAATACTTTTATCATGCTGTTAGCAGAGATGCTAGACAGCTAAACAGTGAGCGTCCACTAAACTGGACCTTAGATTTTACCAACTTTTAAATACTGAAGTAGATTGCAGAGCAATCCTTAAGTCCTTCTTAATGACTTTCATAAATTCTGTGGTATAATGTTCAGAAAGAATACAGAAGATATGATAGCTTACTATGGTTTTACTTATGTTAAGGCAACTTATAGGTAACCATTACTTACTTCTATCTCAATTAGCATATTAGTTAACAAATAATAATCTCTACTGAAACTAAAGCTATCAAGCTGGCATGTTTTCAGCTTCCTCCTCTTCTAATCTCATGGGGTTAAATAGATTATATTCTCTCTATAAAGAATATTCGTGCATATACATATTCTGATGAAGTTGTACATTATTATGCATGCAAACCATTCTGAAATATATTTATCTTCTATTATATATAGATCAATTTTGCTTGTAAGGCCAGACCACAAATTCAAAACAACTCTTACATGATTATGTCAATAAATTCCATAATATTTCTCAAATGTGTCCTCCAAGCTTTCCAAATACCAAAACCAATTTCAAAGCTAGATTCGAATTTCAAAAAAAATGAGCACTCATCCTCTAATGCTGCCATGAATCTCAATTGAGGCCAAATATGAAAAACACTGAAATACAATTATTAAGGATCTTCAACTTATTTAAGTATAAGCAAATTAATAGTTCAGATGACAGGTTCTGGAGCTTGTCTATTTGTGGTCAAATCTTAACTCTACAATTGCTAGCTGTATAACCTTAGACAATTCATTAACCTCTTTCTGTATTCATATTCTCATATGTAAAAGGGGGATAATAATATTATATCCTTTACATGACTGCTATAAGGATTATATAAATTAATGACTATAAAACTAATAAGACAATTCTGAAGCATACTGGTAACACAATTAAGTGTTATCTATTAAAAATATTTTATTTACACAAATAATAAGTGATTATATATGTAGACAATAAGATGTTAAAATTTGTGACAAAGCAGCAACTTCTTGAATATTAGAGCCAAACTCTGGTATATAAGAAGCATCACATTATTTTCATTAAATTTCTTTAAACCTGGCACTGACCTCTCTAAGCTGTTTGAATGCCTGGAAATGAAATGGTTGTCTTTTTGCGGTTGTACTTCCTCCTTATTCATATTGAGCAAGAATCTGAGATCATCATGTACTGCCCAAAATTTGGGAAAGGACCTTTTGTGTTCAGGCTGACATTGTCACTGATAATGACGTTGCTGAGGATCACATGACTCTTTAAAGCCAAATTTAAGCTAGGGCATTTTTAACGGTTTTGGAATTCAGAAAAAAACCAGTTAACCCTCTCCCTAAATGCACCCCATACGTATCTCCCTGGAGTTTCTTTCACTTTGGAAGATCATTGCCTGTGGTGGGGCTTGGATGACCATTACTCTCCTATAAACTACAGATTCCCATCCAGTTTCCTAGCACAGGGAATCTCTTCCATCCAGGTGGAGCTTCATGGCTGTGTGATCATTGCAGGCACACGGGTCCCCTTACTCAGAGAGAGGCTTGGGTTTGAATGCTCTTTGGGTGCTGTCTTAAAATTCTTAATACTTTTGTTTTTGAATTTTTATTCAGTAAATGACATCCCATAGGACAATGCAGCATGTGCTGACAGCTCGGAGCAGGGACTCAAGCATGGTCTTGCCTGGGGTCATTGTTGCTTCCCCTGAGCAAGTTCTAGGTAGCCAGCTCTCCAGGCCGCACCCGGTGACCACTCTTCTCCCCTAGTGCGGAAGATCAAGTTTGGGTTCAGAACCATGAGCCCACTCTCAGGGTAGAGCCCCAGGCACCAGTGAGGGTTTGCACACCCCGGAGAATTCCTGTGCTGATGGAGTATGACATTAAGAGTAAATTTTAAAATACTATAACCAGTTAAGACAGAGAGAACAAAAGGAACAAACAAGCATTTTTGTTGTGTTTTGAACAAGGGGCCCTGCATTTTTATTTTGCACTGGACCCACAAATTATATAGCCAACCTTGCTCCCATGGATTGCATGACTTCTTTCTCTTCCTGCACTTTCTAGCCCCACCCCTCTAGTATGGCTCCCAATCATGCTGTGAAAACGGCCATTGTTTTTGAACTTCGTAATCTCACAAAGAGCCAAGGGAGCCAAAACATCTAGACAACATTCTTGAGTCATAAAATGGAAAAAAAAAAGATTTAAATTGAATAAATTATCCAACCATCATAATCGGGTTTAATGTCTTTGACTTTAGTAAGACTTTTACTTCATCTGATGCCTCCCAGCTAAGTAATAGAGTAGATGTTGTTTTACAGATACTTATACATTAAAATGTTCACATATAAAATGGAGCTGCTTTTTGTATCGCATTCTAGCTGGACTGACAGGTCCATATGCAACAATAACTCTGAATACATACGTAGGCATGTACAAATGCTCAGGGTGAAAGCAATGACTAACGAGGGAAAACAGCAGCGATCAGTGTTTTCTTTATAAGATTGAAACCCTCTTTCTAAGATCAGATGAATGAATCTTTCAGATGCTTCAAGAATGGGAGGTGGATATCTTTTGTTCATTTAAATTAAGAAACATTGAAAAAGATCAGGAAAAGCAGTTTACCTTTATTGAAAAAAAATCCTATGTTACAAGTGACAAAGTCTTCCTAATTTGCCTGCTTTTGCTGTTTTGTTACTGGTTTAGCACTGGAAGTCCTCTGTCCTAGGAAGCTATTCAGCCTCAGGCAAACCAGGTCCATTGGTTACCTCGTGTGTGCTGGTCAATATGTTAGGCCTATATATAGCTATCTTAGAATAACTTCTCTTAATAAATTATGAACAAAGACCATGAGACAAAGGAGGAAATTTCTTGCAGAATACAAATCTATTTGCAGCAGAGAAAATGTCTTGGAAGGTGAATATGTAGAAATGTTAGATCAGGAAATGCTAATGCAAGCAGATCCCAGGAATCCTGATGAAGAGTGAAATTCAGGAGTAAACGATAAGATATTAATTAACTGTTCATTTTATGATGATATATTGAGGGACAGCAATATATTCTACAAAATTATACTGAAGCACATCAACAAATACTGAATAACTGGTGATTTTAAGACACTGCAATACCAAGCTGTTATAGAACATTGTGATGATGAAATACTTGTGTAAAACAAAAGTGCAATGCCAAGCTGGTTTGATTTTCTTTAATTATAGAATTAGTTTTTTTTTCTGTAGGATTTGGAAAGCAATGTCAATTTTACATTCATCTCTTTTTAGTTATAGCTGCAGGTGGATAACAAGATTTTTTATCAGCAGCATCTCTGAAGAACAGAACAAATGTGTTTTATGGTTCATTAACCATGCTAATGTATATGTATTTTGCCAGTCAATTTGAATAACAGATTAAAGCTCACTGTGTATTTTCAGTAGCATTTACTGATTTAAGTCATTTTAAAATAATCTGGTCAGGAAATACAAGAAAGCTTTGATTATAGTATCCAACCCTGCTACAATAATGTTCCTTTAGACTCTCCATCTTTATGCAGCAGATTTTGCTGAGTTTTTTCTCAGGTGTTTTCCTGGTTATGGATATATGTTTTCCCTTAATTTCTAAAGTTCCATTTTTATAAGATGATTTCTGACAATGTTATGACAATTACTTACCAATAAAATACGCTGGAAGTCTGCAAAGTAATTTCCCCTTCCTAATAATTAGCAGCCTAATTATTATTTGAAACACTTTAAATTTTTCTTGGAATATCATTTATTGCCAATCTGATTTTTCTTTCAGTTCGCTCTATTTTCATTTAGTTCTAGCTACTAATTCTACTACTACTTCTACTATTAATACTAATAGGTAAAGCAATCAAGAATTCAGAAAGTCACAGAAATCAAAGCATGAGCAAAAGGAAAACTTCTTTCAAGCAATATTTAAAGCAACTTTTAGGAAAAAGCTAACAAATAAGTGTGAACACCTTTACACTTTTACCTATCTACATTCATCAACAGGCAGTTTTTGGAATTCTGCTGTACTCCAGCATCAGACAGAAAGTGGAAGACAACCATATTCTACAAAGAAGTCAATTTATCCAGGGAGTGTAGATTAATAGCAGGTGACCTTGATTAGAAGGGAACACACAATTCAACTTTCTTCTACCACTTGCATGCAGGGTTCATGTCATTATCTCTTTGAACTCTAGAAATTTCCAATTCCTATCTCAACTGTCACTGAATTGCATCCCCAAGTGGATTAAAAGCAATGCCAAGAAGAATATTGAGACAGCAGTGGCTACAGTGTCACTGACCCTGCTCCTTCTCCTTCACTTCTCAAGGGTGTGTCTCAATGGTTATTAAGTTACAGTTGAATAAACAACATAGCAAGTGTTGTTCAGTGGATTGGTTAATTGTAAAATGAACCAAAGAACTAACCACTATTCTACAAATATTGAGATAAGCAAGTGTATTACTGACTAAAAGTTATTCTCTGTATAGTTTTATCGTTTTGATCTAGTGTATAAATATGTTACAATTCATTTCTTAAGTCTCTTGCTGATGTTCATTTTATTTGTTTCTAGTTTGGGGCTATTATGAATTAATCCACCGCGAACACATTTACATGTGCCTTTTTGTAGACAAATGCTTTCATTTCTTTTGAGCAGAATTATTGGGTCAATATAATTCTATTAAACTTTTTTTTTTTTTCAGAATCATCTAGAAGTTTATTCTATTGCTTGGGACAACAAATCCTTATTCATACAGAATATTTATTAGATTATTCCAACATTTGAGCAAGAGACATTACTCATAATTATTTGGTATAAAATTTTTAAATTAGTCCAGCATTCTGAATGTTGAAAACCATTATGATTCTGTAATGACATCAAAGTTTAAATTTCAAAATATTTAAGTTATCACTATGATTTACTTAAATTATGGTAAACATGTGAATAACTTTTACTTTATTGTGATAGCATAATGGTAGTATAAAATAGTGTTTCTAATTCAGTTTTGCGTCATACATCATTTTTATAAATCAGTGTTCAACTAGGGTAAATATTAAAACTTAAGCTTGAGCAAAATAGTGAAATTTACTAGGAGGATATAGGAATGACTCATAGAGTAAAAGGGGAAATGTATACAGAACCTCGTGAGAGACTTGAACAGGACTCTGGGAAGTCATCAAGAACAAAGGTGGCACTTACTTCCCCTCTGGGGTTGTGTGGCCTCTTTGCTTGTCTAATTCTCCTAATTCTCCTCTCTTTTCAAACACTCTTCGTCAGACAATATATCTACTTGTGCACAGCTCAACATAGCTACCTTACAGTGTTTGCTTCTGCATTCAAATTTATATATCCAATCATCAATAACAATAAAAAAATGTTTCATTGTATTAACTTAAAATCCTAAGAGCCAGAGAGAACCTGTATGTTTCATTGGACTCAGAATCAAGTGGTACTTAGGCTTGGTCCTTATGAAAATTGGAGATGAAGGTGCTCTGTACAGAAGTATGATGGAGGGAAGAAACGACTGGCTGAGGATATGCTCTAATGTACATCTTTGCAATTACTATTCAGTTCAGTCAACATCTATCTTGAAGTTACCAAATTCTATTTATTCAGTAAATTAGCTCAAAATGGGTGTTTTGATTACAGGCTTCCTGGAGGAAGCAAATATTGGATTATATTTTGCCTTTGTCTCCTCTACTCTGCTCATTCAGTGCTAACAACACCATATGCATTCAAATACAAAAATAATTTTATGTTCTTTATGTTTGGTTATAAATGTTTCCCTTGTCTTGCATTCAAGGCAGAAGGAAACATGGAGATATATATGGCATGGCCTCACAGACTCATAATTCCAATTCACATCAAACTGGCCAAAAAAATTGAATCAGTGAATTTGTATTATACTTAAAAATGTTTTTCTGGCTTTAATTCAATACTTTAGAATTATTGATTGCTTTCTTATGTATATAAGACCTATGTTTATTTTATTTTTTCCTACAGAAACATTGTGGGAAATATTTGCTATGCTTCAATCCTGCATTTCTAAATCGCTGAAATGAACACTGCTTTGAAAGTGTTTAATCCAAAACAGTGGGATCCTTCCTGTTGCATCTTGCTGACTCAAACCCCTCGAACTACATCTGTACTTGGCAGAACAGGGCGAGGCCATGATATCTGCCCATCAGAGCTCATCAGAGGCAGCCAGAGGTTCCAAGAGGCCGGCAGAGCAGCCCTGGCTCTCATCATGTCCAGAGAAGGACCACGGGCAATTAATCATGAACTGTTGACAATGAAGCTGATGTGGCAAAAAAGGCACAAGGGAAATGGCACAAAAATTGATTGGGGTACTTCACTTGGGCCTGGAGCTGCTGTTTCAGAAAGAGGCGACAAAAGGATAAGTGAGAGTTGAGTTAAATGTTAATGTGACCTCATTTGAACCTTGACCTCTGGAGAACTCTATTTATATTTAGAATTATATTTTGCATTTCATCCAAAACCAAATGTTTTGAGTGATAATTCTTTCCTTTTTTTTTTTTTTTTTTAAATTCTAGCCCTTTAGGACTTCTCTAGATCTCTTTCAAGGCATACTAGGCTGTGAGTAAAAATTCTATCGTACAAGGAATTGATAAACCACTTAGACTTCGTATATTCTCTCTCATCCTGTTATTTCTTCTCCTGCCAAGACTGCTTCCCTTGACTCCCTTTCTGGGGCATAAATTGTACGGCAGGCTGGTGAGAGAGGCTTCCAGGAATGTATTCCTCCGCATCAGAGTTCCAGACTCACCCACAACCATGTACAATATCCTGTACCTTCGACCAAAGCAGGGGACAGATGATCATTTCTTCCCATAAATGAATCTTTCCCTAAATGTATCTTTAGATATCGTTTAATGGTTTCAGCAGCACAGTGTAGCTACCAGTAAATTACAAAAGCCAGAATGTCCCTTCTCTATTTGGAATATATTTTCCATTTCCAATGATATATGTTTAAGTAGGGATGCACATGACATGGTAAATAATATTGAATGCCGACTATAATTTAAAAATAGTCACAGGTATATAACATATAGGGAATATTGTCAATAATATTGTAATAACTATGTATAGTGCCAGGTGGGTAACAGACTTATTGGGGTTATCGCTTTGTAAGGTATATAAATGTCTAATCCTATGTTGTTTTGTATACTTGAAACCAATAAAAAAAGTCCACCCTCATCTTCCATCATATTCTTATTTTTCATGCACCCCCTGGACTTCGAGATATGTATTACCAGAGACACTTAGCTAGCAAGTGCCCTCTATACCCACTTTCATTCATGTTCTTCTCTTCCTTTAGTCTGAAATGTCTTCCCCTAATACTCCATCTGTTGAAATCCCTCTGGTTTTTTAATGCCCAGTTAACATTTACTCTTTCGACAGTGTAATTTAGAATCCTCTTTTATCTATAATAATATGAAACCCAAAATAAACATGGTTACCTCTAAGGGAAATATTTAGCATACTGTCAAATTAATAAACTTAGTGTTCCCACAGTAGTTCTATGTATAATTAGCTGTTGCCTCCTCTGTCATGCTTTTTAATTATGGACATTTTGCCTTTGCACTAAACTTTAGAGTTGTAATAATAATGACAACTAATATTTATTTTATGTTTATTATATGCCAGTTACTGTGCTAAGTTCTTAGAATACTATATTATAACATTTATAACCATGTGAACCCACATTTCCACTTATAAGTAAGGATCAGACACCTAGAAGATTTGAATTATTTGCCAAATTTTCAGTTTGGGGACTCAAAACTAACACCCTAACTTCAAACCCATGTTTTTTATCACCTCATTATATGTCAAGTATCACATTATTTAGTAAAAATGTTACATACCAAATAATTTTCTCATAATCATTTCTTGAATGAAACTGCTCATTCTAAGGGTGATAGCTGTTAACAAAAAAGTGTCTCTTCAAAAAAGCCAAGTTTTGATAACAGATAATAAGTGAAAAAAAATGAAAATAATAACAAAAAAAGATTCCTGCCATGTTCTAACAAATCTAAGTAAAGAAAAATATCTAAAAACTTCTGGGGGAAAAAAATGCAGCAACAAAAGCGCGAAAAATCTCCTTCATCTTTTTTTCATTTGCTTTTGTTGTTTTTAGGCTATGTTCTATATTCTTCAAATTTACTGTTTCTGGCGATTTACAAATCAAACAGGCATTTGGTGAAACAACTTCATAAACAGAATCCAAAAATCCCAAGACAAGGAAGTTTTTCTTATTTCATTGAAATTCAGTGTGCACAACAGATGACAATTTAGATTTGGGAGGACACCAACAATAAAGTTCTTATTTAATTCAATAACGTATTTATTGAGTGCCTGCTATATGACAGCTCAGTTTCTTATACTGCCATAATGATTTTTAGGGGAAGAATATCTGAGTTGATGGGAACTCAACTGCTTAGCAGTAATGATAAAGGTGAAGTATCGTAACTACTTTGATTAAAAAGGAGAGAGAGAACCGTACTTATCCTGCTCTATTTTGTGAAATCTTTTGTCATAGTCACATAAAATGTAAAATAATTCTTCCTCTGCAGAAAAATGAGAATATGGTGAATATGGCAGTTAACCAACTTATAGTGGGGACCATGGATCCCAGAGTTTAAGATACTCTTACTTCCTGGCATACGAGGACATCCTCTTGGGTATTTCTCCATTTTCTCAAAGCATTGGCTTTTTTCAGGGTTTATTTCAACCACTAGCTTTTGAAACAGGCTTCTCAAAGGTTTTACTCTTTTTCAATATTTTGAAGTATACCACATAAGGGTACTTTTAAATAATGTCTTAAAAATGGAATTTCATTGTAATCATTTAAATTTTTCCCCTTTCCAAACATCAATTTATAGAATTATTACATTAGCTAAATGCATCTTAACAATTTTAGCAAGAGTATATGAAGAAGACAAATGTCATATAAATATTAATAAGAGATCATAAGGTGAATTCAAACTCCAAAATTAATTACTAGTATTTTATAAGTTTGAAGCAATAAAATAAACATTTTAATAATATTTTTTATGTCATGAAATATATATCTTTTCCTCTGTAAATCAGAAGAAAATGGTCATGGACTTTTGTCAAACATGATTATTTCTATATGAATGTCTTTAATTGAAGTAATCTATTTTACACACAGAAGCTATAGGCTATTAAGCAGAATACTAATTATTGTTTCTAGCTAGAGATGTTCATAGTTATCTTTACTTTACAAACCTACATATTATAAAATTTGATTAAAATCCCTTGTTTTTGTTACTCTTTATTTATGTCCACAATTTAACATCCAAGGAAAGCATATTTTAACTTAAACATATATCTTGGCAAATTCTACCTATTTATTGTCACACATTTTATCACACAATACATATAGTGATGTAATTACAGCTTTGGGGTTTTAATGTTGAAATGTAAACTCTTATTTATTTAACTTATGAGTGCCATTTGTGGTACACTTTTTAAGTTTGCTGAAAACTTTTGACAATATAATTAATTGAAATGAGAGTATGGAGATTATCAACAGCTGGTTTATACTGAGCCGTTGAATTTACTCATTTTGTGATTAGCCACCAAAAAACACAATTAGATTTTTTTTAAAAAGAAATATTAATTTAGCACAAACTACACTACCTTTCTCTGAGAAGCACAATGGTTGATACAATTCTAAATCACACTGTTTAACAAATGAAAGTGTCTATTTTATATGATTACAAGAAACAAGGCTTGGCGTGTTCACCATGAGTCTAAGAATACTTAAGTACTTTCCTGAGTAGGCTTGGCAAACATGAATATCTGGGAAAGCTTAAAGAAAAGATTTAAGTAAAAGAAGATGCAAAACCAAATCATTTCTAATGATTCAAAACCTTTGCACCAGTTAGAGTGAGAGATATTTATTTGTTGGGATTCATGAGGCCTGGCCTGGAAGAGAGTTATGGCAATAATAAAGTCATATGTCACCCAACAGTTATACAGGCTGGTTCAATGCTATAATCTAGGAGAAAATTAGCAGACATAGTTACAGTGTTCATATTCTTTTAAAAGATATATATTTCAAAGTCTTTATGGGTTACTTATAAGTCCCATGTAGTGGCATCCAGTTATAGCAGCAAGAGAAAAAAAAATATTCTAAGCAATGTTTTACTCAATCTTTCAAAGAGCATTGCAACCACAAAACCGAAATAGCTTTACTTAGGTGTGGGATATTTCTCTTCATTTCTGGTTGAAAAATAAAATAAAGCTAGTGTCAGCAGAGATAATCAACAAGGAATCATCAGTGAATTTAAATTTACTTAAATTTAAATTTAATATGCTACTTAAATCCCCTAGCTTACGTTTAGCAATACGTAAAACAACAATTTGCAATGGTTACTGAAATCTGCATTTTTACACTCTTACATCAAAATCGGTGCATTGAAGCTAAATTTTAAATACAGTTTTAAAATTCTTCACCTTGTAAATAGCAGTCCTTGACTCCTAGAATTCTAATATTATATTAGAACCCATTCAGATAACTTGTGGAGGGGCTGATAGAATGAAAAAGAAGGTTGTTAGACCTACCACTCTCAGTAGATACCCGCAGTAGGATTGTAATTATTCCTTTTATCCTGGGCTTGTGGATTTCCTCAAGTGAAATCTTATAACTATTTAAAATTACCATACACTGAGGTAATTTTAGGTGATTATATCTTTCCTCCAAAAGTACTTTCCTTCCAAATAAAGAACTGAGAGACTATTTCATTCTATGAGAGACTCTGTAAAGACTCCAATATAAGGTGTTCATTCTCAAAGGGATAATTCTAGTCACAGGGGAAGGAATACCTTAAAATTTGGTACACATTTATGTCTCCAAATCCTTGTGATTTGCTACCTCTGTTCCCTGAATCTGCCTAGTCCTTCTGCTATCCTCACACCAGACTACTAATATATAATAACTATTACATATTATATAGCTACAATATATACTATAACTACGAACTATAGCTAATATATAATAACATATAATAACTGCTCTCTGCTTCCTTTTTCTTTTTGGAAGTTGCTTTTATTATTTAATATTCCAAACATTAAAGAAAATTCAGTCCATATTTAAAGTATAAAGGATCATAAAATAAAAACCGACATACCTATTCCTCAGATTCAGTAATTGAGTACGTAAAATAAGCTTGAAGCCTCTTTCTGCCCCTCCTTAATAATATCTTTTTTCTCCCATAAAAGGATTAAAACAATTTAAATTTAGTGTTATTCATGCTCATGTTTTTCACTGTTGATTTACTGCATATTTGTTTTCTCCAAAAAGTATACAGAATTAAGTTTTTGGGTTCATAGACTATATAAACAATAAGTATATTCTAATATAGCATGTTTTGTGATATAGCCATACTGACTAGTGAAGGGCCACCTTAATTTTCACTACTGTATATTTTTCTTTTAAATTATTAGAATATAGGGCATTTACTCATTTTCCTGGGGATAGTCATTTGGATAATTTCTAGTTTTTGTACTATTAAATACAAAACTACAGGCCGGCCGAGTGGCTCAGTTGGTTAAGAGCTCACCCAAGAGTGCAAGCTGAGCTCTGAGCAACAGCAGTTCGATGCCCAGCCTGAGCTGAGCTGCAGCTGAGCTGCCAACAGGTGGTAGGATGGCTCAGCTAAAAACAAAACAAAACAAAAATACAAAACTACAAAACTACAATGAACATCCTTGACGATGTGCCTCAGTAAATGTAACAGTAGTTTCTCTAGGATTTTGGAGAGGCGAAGAGTTTATTCACTTTAACTCTACAAGAGAATGTCACATTGAAGTGTCAAAGTTCATGCACAGTTACATAACCACTAGTAGTATGTAAGTGTTCCTTTTATTATTATTATTATTTTTTTAAGTGTTCCTTTTAGACCACATCTTCATCACCATGATTATCTTGGCAAGATCTTTGTTGGGATTTTAATTGAAGATCATTGAGCATTTAATAAATTTAAGAACAGATATCTTTATGACAGTGAGTCTTCCATTCCATATATATAATTTCCCTCTATTCATTTTGGTTTAATTTAATTTCTGTAAGTGTATCTTGATGGTAAATGTCTATGAAGATTTTTAGGTTGTTGGCAGAGAGAAATGCAATTGGTTCGTGTGTATTGATTTTTAATGCAGCCATTTGGTGAATTGTCTTATTAATTATAATATTTTTTTCTAAATTCTTGTGGTATCCTCTGTAGGCAATTATTTCATTTGTGACTAATATTGATTATTTTAAATAGTTAACTGTATTCTTAAACTTAAAATTTCTTTTCCTATTCACACATAATATTTTGACTAGAAGCCATGACAATGGCTACTTGATTTCTTTCTATTATTTTATCATTAATTTGATACTAGCAATATAATTATAATAGATATAATTTCTAGTTTACAAAGTGTTTTAAAAATGAAGTGGTATTGAAGATTTTCAAATGCTTTGTATATTTCTTTCTATGTACCTATTGAAATGATATTGTGGCATTCTTTCTTTAAATTGCTAATGTCCGCAATTAGACAAATAATATTTCCCCAAAATTGAAGCAGTTCTTTAAAAAACTCAGATGAGTATTTTTTGCATCAATATAAATGACTAAGATTATCTCACCTTTATCTAATTTTATAACAAAGTTATATAACTCATAGAACAAATGGCAGTGTTTGTTCTTTTCTCTAGAAAAGTTTGTAAATAATAGGAATTACATGTTTATAGAAATTACCTATTGATTGATAGTTTGGTGAACTAAACTTTAAAATCATCTAAATATTATGTGTTGGATATTTTAAAATGTATTCAAAACTCTTTCATTGGTTATGAATCTATTCAAACTATCTGTCAGTTTTGGAAATCATATTATTCTTGGGATTGATTACTTTTTCTAAACTTAAAACAACTTGACAGAATAGTGCTTAAAGTTTTCTATTTTCTTCATACCCCTCCGCTGTAGATTTTTTTATTACTATTATTTTTATTTGTTTCTTCTTTTTTTCATGATAATCATTTATGAAAATTATTTATTTATTTATTTATTTATTTATTTATTTATTTAATCTCCATTGAGCTGAACAGGGCCAGTACCAAATAAGCATATGTTGATTAGTAAATCTTGAAACTGTAAACAATTTTAATTATAAAATTTGATTAAAAATTATTAAATAATAAAATATTATAGATCATCTAGTATATAACAAATTTCATCATGTAGAGTTTTCCTAAGATGGAAAGAAAGAAAGCAAGACAGCAAGACAGCAAGACAGCAAGAAAGCAAGCAAGCAAGCAAGCAAGCAAGCAAGCAAGAAAGAAAGAAAGAAAGAAAGAAAGAAAGAAAGAAAGAAAGAAAGAGTCAGAGGAAGAGTAATAGATATATATGATATGGGGGGGAGTGGGGTGGCGAATTGGGGGTGGGGGAGTTGTCACTTTGAGGGGTAAAATGTATAACTATTGCACTGTGTTGTACACCTGAAACTAATTAAAATAAAAAATAAAAAAGAAAAAGAAAAAGAAAGAAAGAAAGAAACTTTTTATAGTGAAACATATTATTACAGTTAAGTAAGAAAAGATTTTTAAAGTGATAATTTCTAGAATTAATTTCATTTTGGAATGACCTCCAGACTGACTTGAGTAAATTGAGGGCAGCCTATTTTAATGGATTATGGCTCTCACATGTTTCCCCATAATTAAGAACTCTGGATGGAGACAATTAAATAATAGAGGAGGATTTATTAAGTTGAGTTTAGTGAACAAATAGAAGTATTTCCATTTTTTGCTCATCATTGCACCTTTGGTCTCAAGGTAGTTTATGTTTATAAATGAAATTTTTCCAGTTACTTAAACTCCATGTGTTACTTCTGTATTTGTAAAATGGGGAGAAAAATAATAGAACTGACTTGATTAGCTTCTGAGGGTACTTATTTTGTTATCATGTATACATCTTACACAATGTCCTCTGTATAATAAAAGCACAGTAAGCGTTGGCTAGTATTACTAATATTGTTGGCAGAGAAATGATTCATTACAGACCCAGTATGGTCCCTTCTGAATTACAACAAAGCTGTATTGACTATTTCAAAATTTTCATTGATGAACAGTGAGAAGAGAAAGTCAGAGGTTTCAGGGAAGCATTCAAACAGATAGATATAAAGATAACTAATGAAGACATGGCCTACCTGTAACTAGGTTGCCTACCTTAATAGTCAGCCCCATTCTCATCTGATACACATATCACTACTCTCTAAATTATGTAACAATTTCAGCTAATTTTGTTCATTATCATCACACAACCTTGTTTGCTTCAGGGAAGAAAAGTCTAATATCATCCTGAAAGAAAATCCCCAGCATCATGTACCTGAATAGCATCTGACATTTATTGAACGAATAAAAGAAGACAGCGGAAGTCAGGCTAAATAGAAACCTTCTATTAAATGGTTTTATCAAACATAGAAAGTTTGCAGAGGAAGCTCACATTGTCAAATAATGTAAAAAATGTGGGCAAAATTATCTTGATTTCGATATTAATAGGAATTCCTACTTATTAATTTATACTTTTTTTTTCTCCTTGCCTTATTGCTGTGAATAGGATCTCTGATAAATGTTGAATAAAATGGTAGAGTAGACATCTCTCGCCAATCTCAGGGAGAAAACTTCAGTGTTTTAGTGTTAAGTATGAGAGTAACTGCAATTTTTTTTTTAATAGATATTCTTTGTTAGGTTAAGGAAGTTTCCCTCCCCACAACTCATAATTTTATGAGATTTTTAAGAATCATGACTGGTTGTTGAATATTTTGAAATGTTTTTTCTTCATCTATTGATATGATCATGTATTTTTTCTTCTTTATTTTGTTAAGATAGCAAAATACATTAATTTTTGAATATTAAACTTCTTTGCATTTCTGAGATACATAGTCATGGGTGTATAGTTTTTATATATTGTTGAATTTGACTTACTAGTGTCTTATTAATGATTTTTGTTTCTGTTTTTATGAGGGATAGGAGTTTGTAGTTTATTTTCCTTATGGTTTTTCCTGATTTTGGTATCAAATATTATTGGTTTAATGAGTTCCTTAGTGTTTCATCTTTCTCTATTTTTTGAAAAAAAAAATAGAATCAGTATTAGTTCTTCCTTAAATATTTGGTGTCATTAGGAGAGAAGCTTTAGACAAAGCTTTCTCTGTGGGACAGTATTTAATTAAAATTCAAGCTCTTTAATATACTTCAGGGTTTTTATTTCTGTGTTCATCAGTTTTAGTAATTCATGTCTTTCAAGGAATTTGTCTGTTTTATCTAATTTGTAGAATAGAACCCTATTAAGCATCTTATCTTTGAAATCATCGCTGACTTCAAATTCTAAGTCTTACAAGGTGACATTCATTGTGATTCCCAATGACAGAATGATGCCCCCCTACATGTGACTTTTGCAACATCGTCATTTTTCTTGGTAACTTGTATCTCCCTACCTTATCCATCTAGTATATTCTTGTGCATCTTTCAAGACTTTTCCCAAATTTTACCCTTTTGTTAAAGATTCACTGGTCCTACTCATGCCCAGCATTTCCAGAAATGGTGTCCCCACCATTTCATGCTTCATTTCTTCATTCAATTATTTATTAAAACACATTTAGTGAGTATTATATGCCAAGCACTATGCTCCATATTGAGGGTGCTGTAAAATGTCAAACAGATTAAGCCTATTTCTTCAGGGAACTTTAGCAACAGACAAATAAGTTAGGCAATAAACAAGTAAGCAACAGATCTGCTGCAGAGAAGAAATTTGTCCTGAGATTTGAAGTATTATATAAATAATATCAGATCTGAAAACACCCGGCTGAATGAACATTGAAGTGGAGGGATAGTATGCACAAAGAATGGAGGATATGGTAAGGGTGGAAGAGAACACTTTGGGGAGCATTTAAAAGTGACGTTGGAAAGGTCAACAGGACATTGCCTAAGTTCTGAATATTATCTGCTGACTGAATTTAGGTTTATCTATGTGAAGAAATGGGATATGGTGTATTACATAAGCTAGATAAAAGTTTCATTTGCTACATAAAACATAGAGCAAGAATACAACATCAATAATGACAATGTAAAAACATAGAAAAAAGTACAACTGTTAAGTGGACACCCATTTCAGCAATCTAATTTACAAACAATTAATCATTTTACTAAAAGTATCCCCACACCAGGACAGAAGAGAAGCATTCCAGGAAAATGTTTATTTTATTGAATTATCTCTTTTGGATAATTTGGCTTCTATCCTACAGAACTACCAGACATATATATTCATTTGGCTGTCTCTATAAGAGGGGCACATAAAGAAATTTAAAAAAAAATTGGGATTCAGATCCTTGAGATAAACATGTTAAATAATATAAGGGAAGCAGATCATAAACAAATAAGGCAATTCATAAAGATCATTGTGGTATAATAAAACTGTATAGTATTGTATGATTTTGACATAGGTATTCTTTCTACATTTATCTTCTTATTTTATAAGTACAACTGTTCACTAAAGTAAAATCTTTACCAAATGACTAAATAAACATGTCTTAGAAATATTATGTCTTAATTCTCTAAAGGAATAGCAAATAATCATTTAACACACTCTACCCTTTACCTTACAATTAATTATATCTTTATATCTCATAAAATTTTGGTAGGGCTGGTCAATATGAAATTGAATATGATATCACATTCTTTTTAAAATTATTATTATGTAAGTATGTTAGTCCAATTCTGGTGAATGTTTTCTAGTCAACGACTGCATTTTGCTCATTTCTGTATACATCATAATTTCTGACATAATGTTATTCTCATAGAAGATCTTCAGCAATCTTTTAAAAAAAATTTAAATGAACTAAACATTTGAGGTCTTGCTATATCTCACCAATATTTTTTTATTGCTATATCTCACCAATATCTTTTTGTTCTGTTGTCACGTCCCGCACGACAGGGCCGAAGGCATTCGGAATGGATGGCGGGGGTTGAGAAACAGAAAAATATAGACAAGAGACAAAGGATAGTTCAAAAGCAGTGCTAGCCAGGGGACTCAGTGCCTCTAGGACAAAGAGTCCCAAATCACGCTTGACTGCAGCTTTTATTGGAATACACACAGTAGAGTAGCCTGGGTCTGTGGGTCTCATACATCATACCAGAGAACTTAGCTCAGGGTCAAATCACCCCATGGCCTGCAGGCTGCCATTACTGAAAGTCCCATGATAAGTTCACGTGCACCTCCTAAGGGACAGAAACTTCCCATGCCGAGACTCACTGACAGGATTACACAGAGGACAGATGTTATCACCTTTTTAAGGTCATTTCACAGGCAAGCTGTCAGCACCTGAGACAAGGGGTCTTTGCCCATTTTCCTCAACTCCATGATTTCTCCTGTGGCACCCTGCGACTGTGTCTGGCTTGGGGTGCCCTATCTGCAGCTAAGGATGTGCCTGTCTTTGACTAACCAGCCAGCTTCTGGGATCACACAGGAAGATAGAGTAGGCATAATGTTGAAGTACTGTCTCATGAGGATCTGTTGTTATGGGAAGGTGCACGGGGGCAGACGGCTAGACTGCTGCATGATCATATTCTGTCTTCTAGCTAACTAGACAATTCTACTTCTGAGCTTTTACTTAGCCAGAACCATATGACTGGTTCTGCCTAATAGTTAGCAAGCATTTGTGACTTGTATCACTTCTTGGCCTAAGCATTTAATTCCAGAGCACATCTCTCTATTGTCTCATTTTATGCCAGAGTAACAGAGGTGGCATATTGAGGATGACACAGTAAAAGATGATACAGCTTCTGTTGGTCCCTAATGGTCTGTGTGGAATAGTCCTCTACATACTCTCATGTGACATACAGTGGAAGAAAACATTTTCTCTCTTTTTTTTTTTTTTTTTTTTTGTCTTAAGCAACAGAGACTTGGAAAATGTGTCGTGGCAATAAAGCTAAGTTTATCATAACAAATTTATACCTTTCTTATTAAAAGATAAACACTAGTATTTGTATAAATCTAGCATTATTTCCTCACTGTTTTTTCTCACTGGAGAACTGTGCAAATGGAAAAAATGAAGCGTCTTAATGAGTCATATATAAGTAATCATTCATGCGTTCTTCAAAATATACGTTACTCTATGTCAAATATGTGATTTGGCTGTAGCAGATACTTAAAAAAGCTTGAGAGGAGAGGATTTGTACATAACAGATGCTCAATAAATTCTTCTTGGTTAACAGAAACTTTATATCACTGGGGTTTTGCAAATGTCCTAAAGTAAATAAATACATGGATTTTTAGCAATCCTGTACCAGAAATGCATTGCCCTCATGTATTTTTGTCCAGGTTTAGACAGAGCCCTTAGGATTCTGCTAAAGATTTTTAAATCAATCTTTCTAAAGACGATAAAATAAACATATCACCACATGCTCCCTTTCAGCTTCTTACTTTACCTTAAATTGAATGTGCAATGGATTTCTAGCTAGTTTGTATTATAGGTCTTTCTCTACTTCAAATCAGATGAGACACCAATCAATGAGTGATGGAAGAGGAGATTTTTGTGCGTGTGTTCTTTTCATTTTTGCTTCTATTTGTTATAGCATTTCTGTCTCTATCATATTCCTTTTTAACCCCATAAGGCTATTTCTTAAAATATTTACAATATTTACAAAAATTAAAATATTTACCAAAAATGAATAAAAACTGTGGAAACATAAGGAACAACTATCTTCCTGATTTTTAAGCCTCCAGATTCATACTTATTTATACTAGGCTAGATTCCTGAGCTACTTAGTATTTTTCAAACTGCTCCTGCAACTGTCAGCTTTCTCTCTTTTTAAAAGTTATCATTTCTTAAGGGTAGCTTCTCTGTGAATACAAGATAAACAGTGTGACTTGCACTCTCAACTACTTCCTCCTACAGAAAACAAAGAAAGGACGTACTTACATATGATATAACAAAACACATAAGTAGAATTTTTAGTTCTGGGTTTTAAGACATTTGTCATTGTTTACATAGTGGTTTCATTCTACATTCTCAACTCCCTTTCATAAACTTTCTTGGTTTTTACACGCCCTCCTCCCACTTTTATCTTTTATTCTTGAAGGTAGAATTTATCACTCTGACTCTCAGGTCAGCAAGCTTTTTGGTCAACAAGGCTTCAAAAGGTACAATTAGAAAGAAACAGAAACTCACAAAAAGATATTTTATACATCCAAGAGAAAATCCAGATGGGTAATTCACATCACATTCTATTTTTGTTCCTCATCGGACAAACTACCTTAGGACACAGATTTCTAGTATTTACAGCATTTACTATGTTAGGACATCTTACAGTATGAAAAACAATGTATTGACAATGAAAATAATTGTACTTTTAATATCTGTTGAATAAGAATATTTATAGCCTATGAAGTACATTCTTAAAGCAACTAACAGTGATTTTTGTGAGTAGTATCTCATTAATTGCATTAGGGAACTATAGAAAAAAACAATGAAGATGCCCAAAGGTTGATGTTTTAAAGTCATTGTTTGGGTAGCATTTATATTTGCTACTGACTATTAAGTATTTGATCACATTAGTGGGTGAGTTTTAAATAATTTTTATTTTTGTTTTTATATGCCTGAATTTAAACTCTATGTTTTCCAGCCCTCCAAAAATTCTGATTGAAACAGCATTTTAAATAAACAAATCTGTAATGAATGCTAACTATGAGCTGAATACCATGTTAGAAGTCATGTGTCTTATATCTTGTAATCATCTAATTTGAACAACTGATCTATTGAGAGCTTTTCTCATTCTCTGCAATGTTTCTGTATAGCATTTCTAGTCAAATGCTGGCATGGGAATACATGTATCTGGTTTTTATATACAATTCTGTCAGAAACCCCTTATATTACTTTGGAGAAATCATTTGAAATTGATTCTCCATGATACTGTGACACAAACCTAAAATTAGTTATAGATGGCAAGATATTGCCTTCCCAGCTCTAATCATAAGCAATTGGTCACTTTTGTACAAGCATAAAAAACACATAGGAAACAAAATTGACTGGGTTATGATAACACAGAGCTAAATCTCAACTTTTGACCTACAAAGTAAACATGAAAAAAAATAAAAGGCACTTGGGATTTTAGTCGTGTTCCTTGTATGACCTGGAATACATTGTTTTCTATATTCTCCACAGTACCACCTGAATTTATATGCCAGTAAGTAAAACTGAAGAGGAAATTTTAGAAACAGCATTCATAAATGATTTAAAACCAGATAGGATTATCTAGGTGTCAATCTACATTTCTACAATATTATTACATAAGACACAATCACTACATGAATGTCATTAGCTACACATTATCTATCAAACTCCCTATCAGTGTTCTTCTAATTCTTCTGTGGTCACAAAATGAAAAAAACTGTTCAGAAGTTTGAAACTGATTGCTCATAGACCATGATCTTGGTCCCAATTCTCACCTAACATCAAATTCCAACATTTTGTACAAGAAATTTTGTGATTGCAAATGCCATTTTGATGAGCAAATAAATGCCTTATTCCTTTATAGGATAAAAATGACATCACATTTAAACTAAGCAAACAGTTTTATATTCTTATAGAGGAAATCATGTATTTTAGTGGCATGAGCACTGCTGAGAACTGAAAAGTTTTGCTTCTGCTCCTGGCCTCATTGCTGACCTATGATTTGGCTTTAACATCAAACTTCCCACTGCTACAAATTGCTCATGTGTGTAATGAGTTCTATTGTTATACCACTAGCATGTACTTAACAGCAATAATATGAGGATTAATTGGGGGGAGTCTTTAATCTGCTTATTGCTGCTCTAAAATTAGATTTTAAAAAAACGAAAACACAAAGTTACTTAGTAGTTAAAATGCTTTATCAATATCCTCAGAAGTGATACTTTTGATTTTATGGTTCCAAAAGAAGCAACAAAAATTCAACTACTTGCCATTTTGAATCAAGGAATGATCATTTAGCTCCAGAATTATATAATGATGTATTTTGCACAGACACACTACTTATCAGCCTACTCCTCCCACAGAGACGGAATAAAAGGTAAGCATCTGCCCTTCTACAGTGAAATGCAGATGTCCCTATTAACCAAACACAATTCAGTAGATGGTAATTGTCCCCAAAGGATAAAAAACCAACACCTTGCTGTACTAGAAATCTGGATGCTGATGGTACATGGAATAAGGCTTTATGTTGAAATTCACTGATTAAACATGACACATTAAGGATGCATGCTTCTTGAAAACAATAAAAACACAGATTAGAATTAATACTTTAGTGGAACGTAAATACCATTATAATGTTAAATAATATATTTTAAAATAATACAATGGAATGAAAATTTACACTAGTGTATGCAAGTAGAACATAGCAAATCATATATATTCTCATTATGTGTCTAGATCACATATCCGGATAATTTTGTAAGCCAGGTGTCATTGGAAACTGTTTGGAATGTATTGAATCACCCCTAAAATTCTCACTCAAATTCTTAAAATAATAAAATGTTTAACATAAAGAAGGCCTAACATTTGGAAGTATATTACTCCATTAATATTTAAAAATAACACAAAATATTGAGCTAGTAATCAAAATATACAAATACAAAAAATACACAAAAACAATATTTAAGACACTGAATAATAAATGAAAACCCTGACTCTTTGACTCTTTATTGTAATGTCAACAAATACTTATGCATATATGTATCAGCAAAACATATAGATTTAGCAAACTTGGACTTTCACCTTGAATTCGATATATGATCTCTGTGATACTGGGCAAGTCAAATTTTCTCAGTTGAGAAATAAGAAAACTAGATAAAAACATCTTTCAATTCCTTCTAAAGTAAAATCTCTGAGTTTTGTATGAACTCCATTTTTTCTTAAGTCACAAGTTTAAACAGTTTTTACTTGATAGATTGTAAAAAGAAAGGTACTAAATAGATTGTAAAAATGGTTTATATTCTTAATGTTAGAAAACATTTTTGAAACAAATAGTAATATCATAAACTCATATGTAGAGCAAAAAATAATGGCCTTTAAAATTCTTAAACCTGATAACGAAGCAAACAGCTCCCCACCCTTTTAAGTAACAAACATTTAGCTTAAATAAATAAGATCTGTTAAGAATGTCTACTGCATGTTTGAATTAGTCATTTCTACTTCTTGTCATCATTTATACCAACTCGAAATCAATCGACTAAAATATGTTTATTCAGAAGCTGACTCTAAAAGCAAGACTAACAAAACAATTGCCAGTGAAAACAAATAGAAATACAAAACTCAGGAACTTCCAGAAATGCTTTCTACTGACTAACATTGGATGAGCACCTTGTGCCCGATTTTAAGTGTTTTCTATTTATGGGTTTCTTAAATACTCACAACTCAAAGAGGTAGCAATTACCATTGTGTCACTTACACAGATAACACCACCAAGACACAACCTTAGAAAAGCTCCAGCCCACCCAGGTACCAAACAGCAGAACCAGGATTCTAAGTCAAGAACTGTATTTCCAGAGTCTATGTTTTTTCCCCATTCTATAGACTCTCAACATAGGCATTTGGTTTGGGAAGCAATGTTTAGATTGGTCTGATTGAGTTATAGGATAATATGAGATGGCGACTGGAATTTGTGTGACATTAGATACTAGGTCAAGGAGTCTGGATTTAGGTCGAACCATTGAAATTTCCAAGACGCTACAGTAAGAGCAGAATTTCAAAATGCTTCATCTGCCAGCAGGCACACAGTGTGTGAGAGGAAACGTTGCCAGTTAGAAGGCCCCCATTGGTGTGAAAATGAGCCCACAGTGACTCTGGAATGGAAAGTCAGTGTAAGAAACGTAAGGAGGCAGTGAGAATAAAACGACTAAGATGTGGCAACTGACTTGTGGGAGGAGGCGTGGTGAGAAATGAAATGTAATAAAAGGAGGTTCAACAGTTTTGAATTTGATGCACTGGGAAATGCATGATGCCATTACAAAAAAAAAAAGCCACAAGAACACACAATTGTTTGGGAATGGGAAAGGGTGAAATAATGAATTCAATTTTAGGATTTTTTAACATACCCTGAAAGCTCAATTTAATACGATGAAGTTTTGAAGAAAAAAAAAAGTTTAAATCCCAATAACTTTTTCTGGTCAGAGAGAACTAGTAATAAAATATTACAAATTTTCAAAAACTAAACTGCATATAAGGTTTTGAAATGTCACCAAAAACCGTATATAGATTTGGCATCATAAAAGGATGTAATTATTCAAATACATAAAATTCATGTAAACCTGGATAGTAAACCAGAAAAGACATTTGCCATTTCAACATGAAGAAAAATTTGAGATGTGTTTTAAGCAACAAAGCTACCTTGATACTTCATATCATATAAACTATTTCTCCATCTGTAGCTTTATACCCGCTAATCCAAATAATTTGAGATAAAGTACTTCAAAAACGCAAAGAAAAAATGACCTAAGAGTATTTTATATACATGTATATATGTTTGTGTATATTTATGTATGTATGTATGCATAGGTATATATATGAATATAATATCATTACCACACACATATACACATCTACCCTTTCAATATCTGTTGTGTTTCTTTGTTTTTTGTTGCTAAAATTCCATTAATTTGAAAACTTTGCATACTTTTGTTGTTATAACTTTTACATTAATATATTTTTTCTCCTCTTTCCTCTTCTTATTTTTTTTTAACTGAGCCATCCTGCCACCTGTTGGCAGCTCAGCAGCTGCTCAGCTCAGGCTGGGACTCCAACTGGCAACCCTGTTGCTCAGAACTTGCACTCTTGAGCAAGCTCTTAACCAACTAAGCCATTTGGCTGGCCCTCTTTATTTCTTTTATAAAGACAAATAAAATTTCTTGTCCTCTCCCTCTGTTTCTCTCATTCATTACCTAAAAAACACTACAGTGTTATCTTTTTTTGGTATGTATCTTTGTGTTCATAAATATGCCTGAGCTTTTCTTTTCCTTCATAATTTGCCAACTTTAATAATATGTTTTTAAGTGTTACCTATGAGGTTTATCAAATAATTGGGCTTATTTTACAATAACTCTTCTCTTTCTTATTTGTGTTAGTTGGACTATTTTAAAATTATTAGAATATACAGCATTTATATAGCATTCAGTCATCTTATATCAGCCTTTGTTTTCTTTATTCAGAAAATTGAATTCAGGAAATGTTTGTGAGTAAAAAAAAAAAAATCCAAAGAAAGACAAATTAGTAGATTTAACAAGGCTCCAATGACAAAACAGGGGTTCTAAACTGCCCTAGGCCAGCAAAAATGGACCTATCCCCTTTCCTAGAGGAAAGGTTTTATTAGAAACCATGTAAATAGCTCACCTTGGGCTGATGGTCTTAATGCTTGTTTCCTCATGTCCGCACACATCTTCACTCATTGTTTTTAACTGAGGAGTAACATCAAGACTCAGGAATGGGCTGACTGGAGAGTACTTCTGCTGTGGAAGGAAAAAGATCGTTCACCAAAATATCTGCAAGTCTCAGTTAATATACACAAGTGGGAGAAAATGCAAGGGTATGGAACATGTAAGGATACAGTGTAATGCAAAAGGGTTATATTGGTTATTAATAGTCATTTTATGTTATATATAATATTATGTATTGTATTATAGAGTTATTATATCTATTTATATAGTTAATGAAGGAATTTTGTAACATCAATTATGTACAGAATTAATAAGTTCCCAGCCATGGTCCCACATTTCTCAATTTAGACTGCAGTCTAAAATAATATTTCTAATTCTCTTTTAGGCTCTCCAAAGTCAACAAGGGTTTTTTTTTTTCTTGTTTTCTTTTCTCCATCTATTCTTCATTACTTTATTTTGTCCAATGTTTAGAGATTGATTAATCTCTATGGGAGGTTATATATTACCTAGGTCTTAAAATAATTTGTTCAATTTTATAGCTAACCTTAGTTTACTGTTTGTCAGCAAACTCTAACTCAGTGCAATCATCTTTACTCTGCCCCAAGAAATTGAATGGTTTCCACTCTTAACTGACTTCCAAATTTTCAGAGTTGAAGATAAACTTGATTGAAAATTTCTTTGGTTATCTTTCATTTGTATGATACCGGGGTGATTTTCCAGTTAGTGTGATTTTCCAATAGATGTATTGTGAGGTGGAAAAATCCTTATTCTTTTTAAATTGAATTCAATATGAGATGAAAAGTGACATGTATTTTCAAATTTGCTAATTGAAATTAAATGATCACTCATCAGTACACTTCCTAAACATTAAAATGATTACATTAAAATTTCAAAAAACATATTTAGCTGACTACTACTTTTGTTTCATTTCCCATATTACCCAGAATAAATTAGGAAGAAAAAATCACATTTAAATAATGTTTTGTTTTGAGAATCACATTAAATGTTCTGGCAACACCTCTTAGTCAACATGTAAATGTGACAGAAAAGTCAACTGTGAGACAAGATCAAAAGATCACATCTCAAAAATGCCATGCTGTCTTAAATACAAGTAAGCAATTACTAAAAAACTACATAGTAAAAGAGAAAGTTCTGCTGTAATTTTAATTAACAACAAAGTGATAGGCAATTCAATTTCAAAAAATAGGAGAGATGAAGGAAACTCCAAAATGCATTTTTTAAACACTGTGGGATAAGACATTTTTATATCTTATTTAATATTCAAAATGAACTATGCAAGATAGCTAAATTATTTTCATTTTATATGTGGAGAAACTAATATTCAGAAAGTTAAGAAATTAAGTAAGTAAAATTAGGATAACAATTATTAAGCTGGAAGATACTGGTTTTGTTGAAAGTCTTCATGACAACAATAGAACACAGAGATAAAACAACATGGTAGGTACTTTTTGTTTATCATTTATTTCTTTCATTTTATTTTATCACTGGATATTTTCTAAGGTCAGTGATGTGAATAAGAGTTCTCTGAAGAATACAAACCCATTATAGATATTGTCCTTTGTGACACTGGTTTTCTCCTCCTATCTCACCTCCATCACTTGCCAATAGATCTCTTTTAACTGGGCCCAATATTTTTTACTCTCAATTTATAAATAAATCAAGATTGAAACAAATGTGGTTGTACCAGTTCCAGAGACGTTTAAACAGTTAGTTACTATTTTTTGTGAAGTGCTATTAAAATTAACTTCAAATTAATATTTGTGTAAATGATCAAAAAGATAAAAAACATAACAATTATGTTAGATGTTCAATTTATATATTTATATACTCTCTTGTATGCAAAGTATTATTCAGTATCATATAACATTTATCTGTAGTTTCTTGAAAAGTGAAAAAATCTAATCTAAAAAATGTAAGTGAAAAAAATTTACATTTTTAATGAAAGTTTCCAAACATTAATATAGTTTGTCATGCTGCATATTTATAATTCTGAATGTAACAAGAAACAATGAAATACATAGTTTTTACATCTCTTTTTCAATTTCAGCCGATCCATTTGAAAGATAAGTTATGTCTCCCCTTTCTTGTATATGTAAGTGTGTGTGTCTCCTCTTTAAAACTATATCTGTAAGGTGTGGTTAAGCATATACATTGTCAATTTTAAAAATATTTACTAGATAAAACAGAGATATACAAGTTTTATAGATATTTGAAGAACAATATTTTTATATAATTGTGAACATTACAGAATAAAAATAAGATAAAGTAAACAGATTAGGAAAAAAATTGAGATATCTTAAAAACTTGCTCTTTATTCAACAATGTGTGAAACTTCAAATTGAATGCCTGAATACTTCAGAAATTGAAAAACAAATATAAAAGTGCACAGTCAAAATTTACATTTATATGTCAAAAAATGCTGTACTTCAAGGGAATAAAAGTTATATACAATGAAGTAAAGCGTATAGCCCTACTTCTCACAATGGGGTAGAAAAAATTCTCAGATCAATGAGGTTCTCTTCCAGACAGTCATTTCCAGACAGACCATCAGAAAGTGGTGGAGAAGAAATAACTAACCAAAACAAACAGATACATTTCTTAGCATGTTTCTTAAATTGTCAAGGTATCAATAATAAGGCCAGATGGTGATGGCGGGGCAAACTGGGAATTTATAAGGGCAATATTGGAAAATTCTGAGACTTATTTGATTGCCTTATTTTATTCTCCAGAAAATTCAAATATCTGTCATCATACTTTTAGGCAGAAAGATATTAATCCCCTCTTTTTTTGGTCAGGCAAAAACCTGTATGTTGAAGACAATATGAATCTGCACCAGATCCTTGACTATCTAAGAGAAATAAGAAACATCTTCCTTTAATGAAAGAGTGAGCCCAAGGTTGAAACAGAGAAAAAAAAGCAAGTTTTTCATGGTTATACAAATTTAATTATTGGATGATGATGATTGAGGACATTAATTCTTTCAGATTTTATGTCCAAAAGGATCTTAGCTGTAGAGGGCAGTGTCACTGACCCTCATACGTGGGATCTGAACCGGGATGTGTTGGAATGCAAAGGGGAGTGGCAGGGAGATGGTCAGTAGGCATTATTTCACAGAACTTGGAGAAATAAATCTTTCTTCCTTTGATGTTTCTCAATAAAAGCTTGCATCGGCCCAATTCGGGGCCGGCATTCCCACTTAGAGGTTGCCAGTCACTTGGCCCCTGCTATATCATGATTGTGGTATATTGTGTTTATTTCAACACTTGCAGCCCTTCCAGAATTTCACTGCTCTTTGTCGTGTGGCAGGTGACATTTGGCACCCAGATGTGCGGCTGGAGAGAAGAAAGGTTGACTGGAGTAAAAATTTTAAAAAAAGAAATTAAAGGTTTAATTAAGGCAAGGGACCTCCAGGACAGATCCAAGGAAAGTACGATGAAAAAGTAGAGAAGATCCCGAGGGAATTTCAACCAAGGTAAAAGGGGAATTTAACATTGACAAATTCTTTGTGCAAGGGAGTGAATATGTGCTGGTTTACCGTGGTCCCACAGCTTATAAAAAAGCCATTGGGGGCCGGCCGAGTGGTGTGGTGGTTGGCTTGGGAAGACAGCGGGCCCCGGTTCGGGTCCCACATATGAGAGCCAGTGACACTGCCCTCAAAAAAAAAAAAAAAAAAAATGCCACAGTGATTGAATGGGCTCTAATCTGCATTTCCATAGTCAAGTCATAGGGCAGAACGGTGACACCAACCAGTCTCAGGGTTTATATGAGTGCACCTTAGCCAATATTGACTTTAAATTCCTGGAGGGAAGCAGCCAGACGAGTATCTGAATGAAGTTTGAGTAAAATCTCTTTATATCTGTGCTAGCAAAATGGGGAATGCTTCAAGTCATTACACACCATACATCTGCTTAATTAAATAGCTCCTAAAGACTGAGGGAGTCAAAATTCCAGATCAAAAGTTAGAAAACTTTAAAAAATAATGTCCCAGATATAGGGATGTTAGATTTACAAACTTAGGAGACAGTAAATATGGAACTCCGGAGACTTTATCATAAAGGAGTTCATCTCCCAATTACAATTTGGGCTACTTGGCAACTAATCTGGTCAGTTTTAAAACCCTTACAGACTGATACGGAAGATAAATGAAAAAGAGGACGTTTCAAAATCAGGAGACAAAGAGGAGAAAGTAAAGAAAAAAGAGGAAGGGTCTCTAGAAGCCACCACAGTTATTCCCAAATTTTTATATCCACCTTTAAAAAGGACTGCGATACACTCTCAGCTTCATGCAGACTGTGTCCGCTGTTGCAGCCTGCTTTGTTCGCATAAGAGCAAGAGTGGGATGCCCCCTTCCTCTCAAAAAGGGCCAGAAACAGCTAGACTCCAGGAAGCCTTGCCCTGCCAGCCCAGTGCACTGCTGCCAGAAACTGTAACCCTTTCCTCTCTGTTGCCTGCTCGGATCCCCCTACTCTCAGAAAAACAGGGAGAACAAAAAAAAGAGAAACTGAAGGATTTAAAAGTAGCAAACGGACAGGTATTTTTCTAGCAGAAAAGATTTCAGGTATTCATCCTGTTTGCCAGATTAAAATACAAGGCAAAAGATTTACTTCTATAATTAGCTGATGTTTCTGATATTTCTATAATTAGCTCTCAAAAATGGCCAAAGAATTAGAAAGTACAGGAACCAGACATTAGCATTGTGGGGGTGGGACAAGCTCAGGCTTGCACTGAAGTGTTTACATTCTCCCCTGCCTCAGAACTGACGGACAAACGGGATTTTTACAACCCTATATTGCTGACATTCCAGTTAATTTATGGGGTCAAGATCTGCTTACCCAATGGGAGACAGAAATCTTGATATCCCTGGACAATATAGCCCTTAAAGTAAAAAAATTATGAGTTAAATGCATTTTCTTGCCTAACAATTTTGTTAAGTCACTCTCAAGCTATGTAAAATTAAGTTCAGAGCTCATGAGTTCTTACCAAAATTCTCCACCGTAATAGAAAAAACAAAACAAAACAAAACCTCCAGCGGGATCTCCCTCTCCAGGGGAGGCCCTCCACAAAAACAAACAAACAAAAAACAAAACAAAACAGTAAAAAAGGTGTCCCAAACCTCTATCCATTTCTTAGTTTCTCTGCACACCTCCCCCTTACTCAGCTGGTCAAATTCCTGTAGGAACCGCCCGCAATGGGACTCATTGTAAGGGAAATAACCTAAGTCTGTGTGTGATAACATTCTAAATGAACTTACTTTTAAAATCATGTTATCTCTGCTACAAAATTTGTCAAAAAAAAAAAAAAAAAAGCTTGTATAATTGACTTTAGGATCTCGAGTTAAAAACTCATAAAAAGTCACTTAAATAAGATTTTAGGTAAAACTTTTCAGTAATAATATATTAAAAATGCTTACATGTAATTTCTCAACATCTATTGACAACTAAAGATTTTAGTTTTGCCGAGTTCACCTATTTATAGCTTCTTGTCACAAAAATGTTCAAAGATAGATTAAGATCTGTTAATAAATATGTCTTATGTTTTATCACAAGCCTTAGCTTTTTAAGGTTGCAAAATATCTTCCTGGATTTGCCAGTGAAAATGCTAATTATCCTACATACTTCCTACATTAAAGCACTCCTGACAAGGGGCAAATCTCTCTTTACAGGAAATGCCGGAAGAATTTAGATCTGCTCGAGTTCAGATCCGCTTTTCATTACAGGATCTTAGACAAATACAGGACTGTTCAGAAAAGTTTTCAGACCACCCAGACATGTACATAAAAGTCTTCTAAAACTTAACCCAGGTCTTTGACCTCTCCTGGAAAAATGTCATGTTAATCTTAAAACAGACTCTTACAGATAACCTAAAACGTGAGCAAAATGGCTGCTGCAGGGGATGCTGGAGACTGAGGTAACTAAAGGGAAAAAAAGGAACACTTGTAAACCCAGGCGGCACACCCCCCTACTCCTTGTTACAGCCTCTTTGAAGTTGAAGAGACAATTGTAAGATCTTAGGATCTCTCTGCTATGGCTTGCTTTTGGTTGTCAATAAAAATTAATGTTTTAGAGGTTATGAATTCTAATTAATATGAAAGAAAATAATGTATGTTTACAAAAAAGGTATAAGGTATAAAAATACTTTTTTAAAGAAACTAAAAGATAGTAATTTGTCCTAAAGATGGTTATTTCTAAAAGAGTGAGAAAAGAAGGACTGGGAGGGACTGGGAAAGTTGTAAAAGGTTTGTGAAAAGTCTTGAGAGTTTTGTGTATAGTTAAGCTAAATACAACCACTCAGGTTGATTTTAATATCAGAAGTAAGCTAGTAGAGCTAAGTGTTTTCTTTCTCTCTCTCTGCTAAACAGCACAAATTTCTTAGCTATGTTTCATATTATCCCAATCAGGTCCCTGGTTACTGAAAACAAAACAAAACAAAACAAAAACTAAAATCTTCACAATAATAACATGAAGTTTTGCTAATAAGTATATATATATAATATATATATATTTATATATTATATATATATTTATATATATATTATTTTGTTTTATATATAAATATATTTTGTTTTATGTATAAATATATTATTTTGTTTTGTTTTGTTTTTGAGGGCAGTGCCCCTGGACCTCATATGTGGGACCGAACCGGGGCCATTGGCTTCCCAAGACAGCGCTTAACCACCACGCCACTTGGCGGGCCGTTGTAAATGCCTATATTTTAAGACTACTAGAGTTCATGGGTCCTCCTCAGCATCAGAATATAGGCCAATGAAAAAAGGCTTATTCTCCTTAACCTGAAGTAATAGGACCCTCATCTACTAGCCCCCAACCCCGGCCTCTCTATATGAAAAAGTTGTTAAAGCTCCCCCCGTAGACTGACCAAGAATAGATACCCTTTAATTGCATCCTTTACAAAACCGCAAGGTCAAACTGCCTCTTATCTAGATGTGACATAGGCCAGCTGTGCAGATAAGACCACAAGACCTGACTGTCTAAACATTCCACCAATTAACTGCTGCTTATTTATGGCTCCTGTAATTTCCTTGCTTGCTGCATTTTAGTGCTATCACACTGGCTTACTACATTTAGTGCTGTCAGTACAATTAACTACTGCTTATTTTATGACTTCTGTAACTTGCTTGCTATAATTGGTGCTTCAAAACTGTCAAAGATTTATGGGAACCACCACGGTTTTTGCCTATATAATCGCCTTTCCTGTCTTCCTTGCTGCTGTGAGTTTGTTTAGGGCATGAGCCTACTTGCAGCCGCCAGCTAATAAACTCCAACTTATTAAAGACTCTGTCTCAGTTTGTTCTTGATTTCTGGGTACAACAAACCTAACAAGATCATATAGTTCTGGCCCACTGTTTTCTCTCTCATAAAGAGACTTAGACCCTAAAAAAAAAAAAAAAAAAAAAGGCCATCAAGTAATACAGACTAATTACACCTCAGCTCAGAAAGCTAAACTAATGGCTGTTTTAACCTTTTTATAGATGTTTTCAAACCCTATAAATATTTTCTCTGACTCTGCTTATGTTGTACATACTGTACAAAATTTAAAAACTGTTTTCCAGTAATACTAATCAATCTGTTCAAATTTTGCTCTGCCACAAACCATTAAGACAGACAATGGCCTACATATACCAGTGCAAAATTTGCTCTATTCGTGATGTTTAAAAAATCATTCATATCACTGACATCCCATACAATCCACAGGGCCAGGCCATTGTTAAAAGAAAAAAAAGAGGGGGAGCTAGCAAGGAACCCCTGCAGATACAATTAGCAAGAGCCATGATTACTTTAAAAATTTTTGAATTCCTCTGGTTCAGGCAATGAACCACACCTTGGGCATACTGCTATAGAAATACACTTTAATAATTTTCACAGCCCAAAACCATTGGAAAATGTACCTATCTGGTGAAAGGATATTCAAGCCAATCCACGGCATTTGAAAACTTTATTAACATGGGAATGAGGTTTTGCTTGTATTTCTCCAGGTCCAGAAGAATGGCCTTTGTGGGTTCCTGACAAGTGTGTCAAACCTTATCATGAGCAACAGCTTATTGAAGAGATTTGCGTGGATCATAGGGAATTCCAAGAGGAAAAGAAAGTGACACCTTTAAAGATATGTTTATGATTTCTGGAAAAGGATGTAAAGTACAGGAGGCAAGCATTCAAAGCTTCCCTCCCCCTATTCCTCCATGTACCCATCAAAGTAACTGGATAGATGGACAGTCCCATATTCATTGGGAAGAGTGTTGAGGGAGCATGGATTGGGTGTTATTTAATGATTCTTATTTAATGATTCCTATGGAATAGTCATAGACTGGGGCCCCCATGGGGCCGCAGTCCATAATTGCACTCAATTTAATTGCTCCAATTACCAACTTTTAAGGTGGTGGGTACACACTCATAACTTCATTCAACTTATTGACGTTTAATCTTAGTCCTCTGTAACCTGGATGGAAGGAGCTCTTGCTCCTCCTCAATTTAAAATAATTAAGCCCATTAGAGGATCATTTCAAGAGACTTTACAGAAAGGGGCCTTAAGCCTTGACAAAATAAGATATGGAAAGGAAACCTTACTAATGATAGCAACAAAAAATATACTTTTCAATTTGAGGAAATAAAAACAGTTTATTTACAGGCATGTCTTAAAATTCCTTTTGCCTTTTTGGTAGGAACTATAACTGTTAATCAAATGGCAAAATGGGTTGAATGTCCTCAATGTGGTCTATATACATGTATTAATTCTTCAATTTATGATGCATCCCATAAATTAACCAATATAATCTTGAGAAAAAAAGAACAAAACTGGAAGCATCACACTCCCTAATTTGAAACTGTATAACAAAACAGCAAGTTGTTAGGCATAAAAACAGACAATAGATCAATGGTGCAGAATAGAGAGATCAGAAATAAATCCACACATATACGACTATGGTCAATTAATATATGACAAAGAAGACAAGGATATACAATGGGGAAAGGACACTGCCTTTAATAAATGGTATTGGGAAAACTGCATAGCAACATGCAAAAGAATGAAATAGGACCACTATCTTTTACCATAAACAAATCATTAAACCAAAATGGATTAAAATCCTGCTCCCATAAAACTAGAAGAAAATATCAGTGACAAGTTTCTTGACATCAGTTATGGCAATAATTTTTTGAATCTGACACCCAAAGTAATGGCAACAAAAGCAAAAATAAAAAAGTGGGGCTACATTAAACTAAAAAGCTTCTGAACAGCAAAGGAAACCAACAAAATAAAAAGGCAACCTACTGAACAGAAGAAAATATTTGCAAATTATATATATGATAAGGGGTTAATATCTAAAATAGATTAAGGACTCATACAACACAAAAAAGAAAAACAACAACAAATATTCCAATCATAAAATGGAAAGAAGATCTGAAGAGACATTTTTCAAAATAAGACATACAGATAGGTTGCTCAACATCATTAATTATCAATAAAATGCAAATCAAAATCACAATGAGATAGCTAATACTTGTAAGCATGGATATTATCAAAAGACAAGAAATAACAAGTGTTGGCAAGGATATGGGAATAAAAAGGAAGCCTTATGCACAGTTGGTGGGAATGTAAATTTGTGTAGCTTCTATGGAAAATGGTATAGAGGTTCCTCAAAAAATTCAAAACAGAACTACCATAGGATCTAGTGATTCCATTTCTGGATATTTAACCTGTTGCAAATTTTAGTTGATTCAATCTCCTATTGGCTTTTCATTATTTTGATCGCAAGATCAGAAATATTCCTTCGGTAGGGTTTGGTGTCTGAGCATTGGTATTATTCTAACACACCATTTACTCTTTATGGTCAAGTCCCAGCTTTAGGAACCACAAGATATTTTTGCTACACAGGCAGTCTTCCAGCTTTTTGAGTAAGAGGGGGTTCTCTTTGTTTTTCAGTCCTGCTCTTGGCTTGCTCTTGGCTCTGGCCTTTTGCCCTGCTTCAAGTTTTGAATACAGATGGTTGACACTTTGTGAAAGCTGAAAATAGGAGAAATTTCTCTCAGATTCCCTGCCTTTAGTTTTTCTGAATTAAAAGCCAAGCATGTCTAAGAAAATTTCTCTCAGTTCTTGTGTGTTAATCCCAGCCTTCAGTTGCTGAAAGTCTTAGGTGGCTTGGATAAATTTATCATGCCTTGATCTCAGTCTTTTGTGAAATACCCCCATGCAAGGAGTGAGAGTAATAATTGGTACCTAGGCACAGATTCATATGATGGCTGTGACTCCTCAGCCTCCTAATCTATTATACTAGTCCAAATCAGCCATACATGCTCATTATTAAGTTATGATAGTTTTTCTTTTACCTCTTCTATAGTGAGTTTCTAGTCTTACCACTACTCCACCAGACATGAGGTGATGAGATAAACCATAATTCTCTTATCTTCTATAAAGTGCATTGCCACTATCTGAAATTTAGTTGATTAACTTCAGGTCTCAATGTAAAACAAACAAACAAAAAAACAAAAACACCAACAATGATTTTGTAGATTATTTGCCTTGTTCTGGATGTAAGGGTATGGGTGATATCCTTTTAGGACTGTCACATTATAGAAGCAAAATGCTCAATTAGATATAAAATCACATTTCTAAGATTAAAAAAAAGGATTTAATAAAAGAAAATCATTAGGAATAAGCAATCATATGTGATCTATGTTATTTATATCTGTGTTCTATGTGCTAACAACCTAAATATTCTCCACTTAATTAAAAAAAAACAAAAACCTAAGGCATACTATCTTTCTATATTCCATCTTTCTTTCTGATAATCTTAGAAAAATATATTTTCCACAAAACATTTTGAACATTTTTAAATGAAAAAGACATCATTTTTAATTATTTTAGCCAATGTAGGAGATAAAGAATTGTAATCTAACAGACAGCTTGCTAGATGCCATCCCATTGAGGAAAGACATTATCAAAAGATACACAACATCTCTACTCTCACGAGACTACTTGTTAGAATTTTGCCCATGTGTATCTTTCCTAGGGTCATTAAATATCAAGTCATTACCTACTGAAGTTACTTACACAGATGAATTTCTTCTTTTTTTTTTTTTGATTTATTGTACCACTGAGGCAATATTAAGAAAAAGACAACAAAATCAAAGATAGTTCCAGAATTGGATTGCTTCAATGTGGCAATGTGAAAAATACTTCAATCTGAAAATGTGCAAAAATGATGACATATTTTTTTGCAATATTTGAAATTGTGAATTATATGAAATATCCGGCTTGTAATAGGAGGTGGATATTTCACAAAATGCATGAGTAAGTATACATATCAATGTATATTTACATTTATCTATAAAGCTTTTTTCATCTTACGGTAAAATGCCATAATTTTATTTTATGCTTTAAATGTGAATTTTTCTACAGAATGAGCAGAGCTGAGAAAAGCAGTCTTCTGACTCAGCAAATTTCTGTTCCCAAGAATCTTATTTAATTATAAGATTTTTGCTTCAATTGTCCTTTTTAGTGTTGCAGAGGTTGCAAAATAGTTTTTTACTCTCCCTACCAATCAGAAAACAAACTTATTTTTGTTAAGGCTGAAAGAAAAATAATGTTTACTTCAAGTCTGTTTAACTTTACAGGAAATTTTTGGTTTATTAGACCTTTTTTTTTTTTTTTCAGTTTGCAACTCACAGAATGAAGACTGGGAATATAATTCTTTAAAAATTTCCTGCATGAGACTAGCATCCCTAACTAATCTGTAGGTAATGAAACTTTTTTTTTTTTTTTTTTTTTGAGGGCAGTGTTACTGGCCCTCATATGTGGGACCGAATCGGGGCCGCTGGCTTCCAAAGCCAACGCTTAGCCATCGCGCCACTCGGGCGGCCCGAAACTTTTTTTTTATATTTGGTTATGCAAACCTCATCTAAATGTTTAATAAAAATTGTATAGACATCTTAACCACATGTCTGTGGTTAACAGTACAACAGCATGCCTTTTGAATAACAGCTGGTGAGATTTTCATGAAAGGTTGGCTCCCAATTAACAGCATGCTGATGATAGGCAGAAAAACTGAGGTGGGGTTGGAGCTAAGGGGTGAGGTGAAGCAAAGTGGGAACTTCTAAAGGACCTGGTATGTGGGTGCCATGAAACACCTGAGGAACATAGGTCTGGTGCTTCTCAGGAGAGCCATGATGAAATTGGTCATTCAGAATGTTTAGGCTTAGTTGAAACTGGATAATTAATGTCTTAGCAAAGGTATAGGGCATTCCCAACTCAGAATATTCAGATGAATGATTCCTCTGAAACTCAGCAAATTCACTCTGAATTATATTATGGAGTGATCTATAATTTTAATTTAAATAGTAAGATTAGAAATTTAGATAGCTTCCCCAAGTTTCTGAGTCAAAATGAAATGAAAATAAATATAAATATGCATTGTAGAGCTGACGAGAATACTGTTGTGAAGTTCTGGTATAAAAAAGGAAATAGACCTGCATTTAAATCCTTACTACTTCCGGGATTTAGACATATCACATAAAGTGAACTTCATCTCTTCTATCTGGCTCCTAGTGTTCACTCAAGATGAGAGGCACAATACTATAATGCCTGGCACAGCGTAGAAACGAAAGAGTGGAGTTTAGTAAATCTTTCCCTGGCTAACTCGCAGTGGCCTGATAATTTAGATGAAGCTCCTGAACTAAGAGGGCATTATTAAAAACTCTAATTGATATCCATAATTGCAGATTATCAATGGGGTTAAATGTACAATATCAAGGAATTAGATTTTGTTAATATAATTACTTTCTTCATTAAACTAATATACGTTAATTATTACTCTAGATGTTTAAATATAATTACACCATAGCCTCTTTGTCTCTACATTTTAACTTATTTCTATGCTTTGTCTCTTTTTTAGACAGGTACTATAAAATCAAAATCATATAATTCATTTTGAAATCATTAAAAGTATATTAGAGAATACATGTCTACAAATTTAGCTCTGACATTTAACGGTGCTTATTAAAAATCATTTCATAAAATATTTTATGCAAAGTCATAAAAGCAAATGACTTGTGAAGAAATAAATGCGTTCAAACATTTCTTAGCACTAAAATGCTGATAGTTTATAAACATAATAAGGATTTTTTTTTCAGTTGGAGACTACAGAACAGAAGTCAAATAAATATTTAAAGTTATGATAAAATGGAGAATTTTCTATATTCAATAAGAATGACAGCATTTCAGAAATATACTGTAAGGTGAAAGATGAAATGACGTATGGCTGACCTAATGCCAAATAGCAATACATTTAATATTTAACTGTTTTCTGGTTTCTAACATTTTCCAGACATTGCATAATATTATATATATATATATATATATATATATATACATATATATATATATATATTCTCACAGCAAACATATACATATGAAATAGTATCACTACTTTACAGATGTGAAGTTCACACTTCTAGAATTCTATAGATTTAGATTTGGGTCAAATTAATTTTTTATTGTGGTAATATATACATAAAATAATATTTACCATTTTAACCATTTTTAAGTTTATTATTCAGTGACAATGAGCACATCCACATTGTTGTGTAACCATCACTACTATCCAACTCCAGAATTTTTCAAGCTTTTGTAGCTCTGTACTCTGTAAATAACTTTACATTCTCCTTTTCCCTCAGCCTTTGTTGTAAACAATTTGACAGTTCTAGGTACTTCATATGAGTAGAATAATACAATATTTGTCTTTTTCTGTCTGGCTTTTTTCACTTAGTATAAGGTCCTCAAAGTTTATCAATGCTATAATGTATATCAGAAGTCCCTTCCTTTTTAAGGCTGAATAATGTTCTATTGTATGAATATACCACATTTTGTTTATCCATTCATCTGTTGATGGACATTTGGGTTATTCCCACATTTTGACTATTGTACATAATGTTAATATAAGTATTGGTGTATCTGTTTGAGTCTCTGCTTTCAGTTCTTTTGGGTATATGCTTAGAAGTAGAATTGCTGGATCACATGGTAATTCTATATTTAAGTTTCTGAGGTACCACTGCACTGTCTTCCACAGCAGCTGTACCATTTTTACATCACCACAGGCAACCCACTAGAGTTCCTGCTGAGCAAAGAGTGAGACACATCTCAGGACACATTCTTTGATGGAAAAGGTCAGCACATTCCAGAGGTTAACACTGAAGGGAAAATAAGAATCTGTCTGCAAAAGGAGGCTCCTGACTACAAGAGATACAGGCTATTTCCAAAGCACTCCAGTCATAGAAAACATCATGTGCATAGGGATGGAAATACAGATGTCAGGTTGGAGGAATTGCAAATGGAGATAACTAAATTGTGTCTGTAAATTTGGAATGTATCCTGATATTGTACTGAAAATCTCAAAATGAAACTTGGGGGTAGGCAAAAATGTATCATGATACACTTTCAAATTAAACACAAAATTTAAGTATATATATATATATATATATATATATATATATATATATATATATATATAAATTTGTGTATGACTTCTACTTCTGCCTGGTTACTTGAGGGATTCTTTGTTTATGCTTGCATATCAATAATAAACCAGATGTCTTAAGGTCAAATCTTACAATAATTTCCTATATATATTGTTCCCCCAGTACAATTTATTTTCTAATTCTATAGAAACATTTCTTTAATTTGAAGAGTTTTTTCTCACTAATATATGTGACAATATTTTTGTCCCATTTGTTAGATTCTCTACTTTAGGAATAAATGTTTACTTTTTATGGCAAATACATTCTTTCTGCCCTCCATACCTAATAGTTTCTCTTTAATTACTTAATTACATGTCTCCAGCATCCATCTATCTCAACTATTTTTATCATGCTTATGGTTCACTTTTCAGCGATGTCAAAAACTATTCCATTTCTTTCTAAATTATTTATTTGGTCAATAATAATGTGAACTGTGGCCTGTGGGTTGCTTAGTGCAAAAATTTTCCTTCCCATAATAATCTCTGGTTTATTGGGTTACTTACCAATTCCTATTTACATGAATTTGTATGTTTATTAAGGTCTTCTCTAATGTGAAGTCATTGTGGGGGAATTGTAGCCCTTTGTTACAGAGTTCTGGTCTTCTGAACTAGCCACATTGTGTTTTGTGTGTTCTCCTCTCCCCCATCATTTTTGGTACTATTTATTATTATCTTACTCATGGTAGCAACTCTAACGAGATCTTTTATTTTCTCTGTTGTTTCCTTCTGGGACTTCTATAAAAATGTTTTGGAGTATATATATTCAAATCTATTACTTCTTAACTTTCACATTTACCATCTCTTTATCTTCCATTATGCTGTACTAAGGAAAGTCTACCATCAAGTTTGTTTTTCTTAATCTAATACCAGTCTGCTATTTAGGTCATCTTCATACATAATTTAAAAACTTAATAATTTTTATATTCCTAAAATTTAAATATTTCTCCATTAATTTTTACTCTTGGTTGCACTAAAATATGTCCTTTATGTAATGAAAGTGATTCACCTGACTTCCATTAGGATATTAAATATATTTGCTTCAAAGTCCACTGTTATCAATTTTTTCAGTGAGGGATTTTCCTGATTTGGCTGAGTCTATTTATAGGCTCTGGTGATGCTGGCCTTTGACAGATGTTTGTAATTCTTGGTTGTGCCCTGACACGGAAAGCTCTTCTGCATGTTTTGGGGTTATGAAGTCCCCTGGGCTGATGCCCTTGCCTGTCCCCATTCACTCTGTTCTTATGGTGAACTCCTTTGCAACAACCAATGATTAGAAATTTATCTTCTCATCTAATGCTTTCTTTCTCTAACAGCCACTATTCTTTAACTTTATTTTTGCAGGTTATCTTTTTGCTCTTTTCTTTAATATTTCTATTTTGCTTTCTTGTTTTGCATCCATTTTTTTGGTCTTATTTTTTATGTAAACTTCAATTTCTTGAGTAGTTTGTTTTTATTGCACCAAGTACTTTAGGTGTAGGTGTACATACACACACACATAAATACACAAAGGGAGGGAGAATATTAATTAATTAACTCATTTCTATCATTTAACTACTTCCCAATATGTGTTAGTAGAATCTAGAAACTGAAGGACCATTTATTTATTTATTTTTAAATCACAGGCAGAATATTTTTAAAATCGTATTTATCTGTTAAATATCAATTGTTAACATTTGCATTTAACTTTTGCAACTAGATTAACAATAGATAAATATCTACATTAGGCTTACTTGGTTTGGGTACTTATATAGTCAGGTATTACACACATATTTTTGTATTCTTGCATTCTTAATTACATTAAAGTTTTTAGTTTGGTGGTTATAAAATTTAAATTTTTCTAAAAGAAGATTAATGCATATTTTTTTAAGTCCTTGTGAGACTGAAAATGTCTCTCTATTGTCTTACCCAAGACAGACAGCTTAGATGAGTAGAAAATTCTCTTTTTTTATCATTTATGATATTATTTTTAATTTAATTTTTTTTCAATTATAATTGACACACAAAATTAGTCTCAGGTGTACAACATAGTGATTAAACATTTATAACTTATGAAGTAATCACCCCAATAAGTCTAGTACACACCTGATACTATACATAGTTATGACACTATTATTGGTTATATTCTTTATGCTGTACTTTATATCCCATGACTATTTTGTAACTAACAATTTGCACTTCTTGATCCCTTCACCTTACCCATCCACCCAACCTCCCTCCCATCTGGCCATCATCAATTTGTTCTCTGTATCTATGTTTATTTCTACTTTGTTTGTTTATTTATTTTGATTTTTTAGATTTCACATATAAGTGAAATCATATGATATTCTTCTTTCTTTCTCTGACTTATTTCACTTAGCATAATACCCTTTAGGTTCATCCATGTTTTCTCAAATGGCAAATTTCATTCATTTTTATGGGCAAGTGATATTCCATTGTACATATGTACCACATCTTTTCATCAATGGATACTGACAATGGACACTTAGGATGCTTCCATAACTTGGCTATTGTAAATAATGCTGCAATGAACATAGGGGTTCATGTCTTTAAAATTAGTGTTTTGAATTTCTTCAGATAACTACCCAGTAATTGCTGGGTTATATGGGCAGTTCTATTTTTAATTTTTTGAGGAATAGAATTCTTTACAACAATGTTTCTTTTAAAACTTTGCACATATTTCTCCATTGCCCTCTAACATTTAGAGTTGCTGAAAAGTCTGTTGCCTCTTAATTTTGTCTCATTTGTAAATAACTCATTTTATCTTCTTGCCTAGATACTTATACATTATTTCCTTACCCTTCTTTCTGGTCTTCTTTTGCCTAAGAAAGTTTTATAGCTTTTAACGCTTGACTATTGTTTGTTTCATTTGTTCTGTATTTTTCTTCACAATTATATTGAATCTCAATTTTTTATCCTAATTACTTAAAATCAACTTCTTAATTGTGCTCATCTGTTTTTTTTTCTCATGTTGGACCACTGAAAAATCGATGAAAACACAAAGTATTATTTATGCAAAAAGTTCAAGTGATCTGCTCAAATGAATGAATGGTGAAATATAGCGATTACTGCTAGATTAGAATGCTGAATAAAAAGTTAAATTGTGGAATAAATATGTGTATTCATTTGAATACTAATTCAGAAAGTTGTATCATTTTTAAAAGTAAGCAATATAAAATAATTTATAGAAGAGTGAGGAGCATATGGAATGCATATAGTCAGTCGTTTTATAACTGGTATTTACAAATCAAATCCATCTTGGAATAAATATTAAATACTGTTCTGCGCCTTCTGGGAATGAAATCGTGAACTTGAAAGAAGTCCTCAGGAGAAGAATGGAGTATATAACAAAAAGAAAAGGAGAGAATGGAAAGGAGGAAAAAAGGGAATGTATAATTAGGAAGACCCAATGAAATAAAAGTAATTATTTTTGTAAATCTTTTAGAATACTGGAGTTTAGGTAAATATTTAAATATTAGTCAATTAACTTATCTGTCAACATAGAAGAGAGGAAGAGGGGGTATCATAATATGGATTTCTAATTTAAGATCCTGGAGTTCAGCAACACTTCATCTGATTTGGCTCATGCTGATTGGGAGCTAATAGGGGCCATCAATGTGAGTAGTGTAAATGCAGAGCTTAAATATTGACTAAAATAATCTTACAAATGATCTTGAATCTTAGATGACATTTTACTTAATTTTATATGCTCTGAGGTGCATAGAGTTTTTTAAAAAGGGATGTGATTCAAACACAGCTGCATGTTTGGAAAATTAAACTGACTGTTTTGATTTTGAGTAGGAGATATAGGGAAACCAAATAGAAATCTATGTCAATAGCCGAAATGGGTATTTTAACTAATTTGATTGGAAAAAAAAAAGTGTAATATTTCAGGAGCTGTTATAAAACTAATTTAACTGAAACTAAGACTAGGAAAAGATCAATACTAAACAGACGTATATATTTGGGGTATGTAGTTGTGATTGACCAGATTTACTCTATGTTTTTAGAGAGAAACATGACAGGGAAAATGAGAGGTGGCAAAGAGGTTACATTTTTGTACTCTTTTGAAAACTCTCCAGTCAAGGCTCTTGATTTCTAAGTTAAAAGATATCTATGTTCCCTAACAATCACTTTACTTGGCATCGGAAGACAAGTTGTCTTCTTCTCTTATTGTATCATAATTTGGAATTATTTTGCTGACAAAACTGAAAGCATACTATTTCTCTCTCCAATTTTTAAAAGGCATAATGCACACTCTAGGTGGAAACCTCAACAAATAAAAATAGAATTGGACTTTATGAGCTCAAGATATTGTCTGGTTTATGGAGAATTTGAAGACAGTGTTAAGAATAGACAAAGAGCTCCAAGATGTGTCTATCATATTTTCTCTAGCTATAGCAAAGACAAATGTAAAGTACTTGTTAACATAATGTTATTCTCAGGACAACACGCAGGTCCCCATGGAAACCGGAATACGTACATGTCCCCATTCTCTCTCCCTTTCTCACACACACACACACACACACACACACACACACACACACACACTTTTTCACATTAAAAAAGATCAGGATGATGGCAGCATTTATAGAATTTAGTCATTGTGACTAGGAATACCCCCATGTCATATTCTCTAATTCAAGTTACAACATAGGTGAAGCAATGTTCAGTTACATGGTGTCTCAAGACTAATAAGGGAAATGAAAATAAAAATATATGCTTAGATTTTGTGTTTTTTTAATTGTTATGCAATGAATATAACTAATTTTTTTTTCATAGATTGTGTGGATCCATATTACTAATGCACAGCTAGTAAAAGCATGGTTAAAGGCCTCTCTCAAAATTATGATATGATTCTTTTCCTTCTAATGCACACCATGAGGTGCTCCCTAGATGTCCCAGCAAAGACTTGTTGCCCCAGTTGTAGGTAGGCTGTGGGCAGATAACTGTCAACTATCAGCTCCTTCAGGGATCACCTCAGCTGGAGAAGGCTGTCTCCCCAAGATGGCATCCTTTCTTCTGATGGCTCCCATCCAGTGACTAATCTCTGAGAATTTATTAGGTCCTGGCCAGCTCAGCACAACTAGGGACATCTCTAAAGGACTATTTTACCACCCAAACTTTCCATAGGATTAACCAAGACTGTCTTGGGTCTGCATCACAAGTTCAACTGCTTCCTCTGCCGGACCCTGACTTCTCTCCCATCTTTTTTGAGTGCTGATTCCAACAGGGGTCCTTAATAAATGTGCTGCATGATAAATGCTGTCATAGAACCTGCTTCCCTTTTATTAGAAAACTCAGAAGACATTGTTAAAACAAAACAAAACAACAAAAAAAAACAGCCTTCCTCATTCATTTCTCAATAAAAGCTTTGTGCTACATTCACTATAGTATAAAGGTCAATTTTCTATTTTGAAACTCCCTCTATGGAAATGCCCGACTTAGTGGTCCTGTGCTAGTGCTTAAAAATGACACCTGAGCAACTGCTAATAAGGGTTAGTACTATGCTTCACTGGTAAAGAAAGGACAAAGGTAATTTTCACAAGCAACTCAACATTTGATAGGCCAAACTTTCTATTCTTATTCCTTGGTATCTCCACAGTCATTCAAAAATATAGCTGGAATAATATGGTAGACACTCAAAGTAACAGGGAAACATTGTTTTGTGAAAGAATTTGAACAACAATGGAATGTGGAAAACAGCAATTTATGTTACACAAAATTATTAGGCAAATGTAACTTATCTGCCTTCCTTTAAAAAGGGACTTACATAAAACAACTATTATAATTTTATTCTACTAAGTCATTATAATTCTAGTTTGCCTCAAAACTTATCTATGTAACAAAGCTAGGTATAATAAATCTGATAGCTATGACCAAAGGGGATTCCTATGTTTCACAAAAAGCACAAATGTTACATCAGTGAAACTTGATGATAATACTTTGTCTCTCTGAAAGGTAAAATGCATAGGGCTTCAGAAATTTTCCAAATTAAAATAAAAACATTTGTAACCTGTTATTGTTTGAATGGTATCTCTCATAAAAAAAAAAAAAAAGATATGTTGAAGTCCTCATTCTCAGCACCTCAGATTATGATCTTATTTGGAAATAGCGTCTTTACAGAGATAATGAAGTTAAAATGAGGTCATTAGAGTGGATCCTAATCCAATATGACTGGTGTTCTTATAAGAAGCAGAAATTTGAATTATAGAGACAGACATGAACAGAGGGAAGACTATGTGAAGAAACATAGAAGAATGCCATGTGAAGGCTAGAGTTATGCTGCGACAAGCCAAGGAACAGCAGGGGCTGGCAACAGCTGGAAGACACAAGGAAGGATCCTTTCCCCACAGGTTTCAGAGGGAACACTGACCTACTGACTTCATTTCAGACTGCGGCCTCCAGAATTGTGAGAATAAATTTCAGTTGTCCTTGGGCCACTCTGTGGTGCCTTGTTATGATAGCTACAGCAAACTAATACATAACTCCCAATTTTTAAAATTGATTTTGCTAATATTTTCTCTTTTTTGATATTTTCTTGATTGTGTGTTGTTATATGACTTGACACTATATTATATATATATGTATATATGTATATATATGTATATATAATATATATTTTATATATATATATATATATATATGGAAGTCTGTTTTGTATGTTTACATGAAATTGGTTTCAAAAGCCACAGTTTCTATGTTATTATTATTTTATAATATTTTACATGTCCATTTTTATAAAAAGTGTTTACGCTAAGCAGAAGTATCCAATTTTACGTAAAAACATGCTCTTAAAGGAACTTTGGTCTAAAGTCACTTTAAATAATTGGAAATTTCAGCCAATGTTTAAGGAGCTTAAGTTTAACTCGAGCAGTTCTTAGCAACAGCTTACTTGCATTACCACAATTGGGTAATGTTATAAATGTTATAAAATGCATTTGTTTTGCTCAAATTCTGCTCAGATTTTTAGTTAGACTGATGTCATAACTTTCTAAGTAGGCTTGCTAATGGCCCTAATGATTAGGTTAAAGGATTTTGAGTGAAGAAATTAGACTGACTTCATTTTAAAATAATCAAGTTCAGGAAATCTGTTCACAATTTTTAATAATAATGAATAACTTTTAAAAGACACTTTTCAGGCATTGTTTAGAACCTCAGTAAAGTATTGGGATGTCACACAGTATGTTATTTCACGTTTATCCTGAGGACATAACATCCTGCCTTTGCCATCACATCATAATCTAAAAGAAAATGAAGACTCCCAAAGGTCATAATATCACGCTAGTAAATAAGAGGCACAGAAGAAGTTATCAGTGAAGAGATTCTGAGGTACTTGTGAGCATATCTCTGATAATAAACATTTCTGGCTGGAAATGTTGAAAGTACATTAGGAACTGGTTATGCCTCTGCACACAAAAAGTCTGTCATTTGTCAGTCAGAGTAACCACCATCATTATAAACAACCAAAACACCGCCCTCACAGGAAATGGTCCTGAAATAGTTTGGGGGATGGACCCAGTTCATCAGATTTTGATTTTTTCAGATTGCTCTGGATCTGATCATTCACTGTTTGGATGCCACAGTAGCACCCAGACATGGCTGATGTCTTAAAGATGTCAGGGCATGCACCCAGGTAATTGTGTATTAGGAAAATACAGCTATTCAAGGATGATGACACCTTCTAACTCCTTCACAAGGATATTACTCTAGCACTTTTATTTTAATTACCATTGTGTTATTTTATGTATTAATATAACTTAACCTGTTTAATGTTTCTTGTGTGCAATTGATCTTAGAGCCAGGCATAATCACCAAGACTTGCTAAGAGTGCTCACTGCTGGCTATCACTGGAAATCATACCAATGACTCCATTTCAATTGTTGTGATTTAAGTGACTTCCTAGGATTCTTAGGACATCTATAAGTTAATTACATTAATTGCTTTTTACTTTCAACCTTGACATTTTACTAATAGCTACAGTGAACTGCAATGGCAATATGCTACTTAGTGTGGCTTACGGGAGAAGAATATACTGAGGACAAATTTAATCTTTTAACAATTTGCTTAGGAAACTATTAGTGACCTCTGGGAGAAGGAGAGGTATAGATTAATGGAGGGGGAGAGAGGGAGAGAAAGAAAGGGTGTGGGGAAAGGTGGCTATTAGAATTAGCACTCTGAAAGTGAAGAAGAAAGAGCGAGTGATGTGTAAACTGGGAAATTCTCCATAGAGTCAGAACAATGAGCAAGTTCAAAAATTAAATCTAACTGTCTGGACATTTCCTTGTGTTTCTACATCCATTATGATGCCTGCAAACTCCTTGAAATTACTAAGGTTGTTCAACGTGCTTTTGTTAAGTAATACTTGGCTATTTCCATTCTGGTTGCAAATTATATATTATCAGTAATCCTGTACTTATCAGTTCATAAAGGACCTGCTGCTATCAAATATGCTGTCAGTTATAGACAAGCTTAAAATTAAACAACTTTTTAACATTCTCTATGGATCAGCAAAAGGATGATGTATTAGATTATGCCTAGAACAGTCAGAGAAACATTCTGATGGGTAATGATCTTTGACCCAGGTCTTAAATGAAGTGGCATTTTCAAGGTGGACTGAACAGGTAAATAAGGGAGGAAGTAAAATTGAGAAGTTACATAGGTTCTTGTTAAAAGCATGCACTGTCTTAGGTAAGAATTCCAATCCATGACTTCCTATATACCATATGTATTATCAAGGTAAGCAATCTAGTCTTTCTTGACCTTAATTTCCTTAATATAATAAATAAGGTCTATAAAAAAACCGACCTTATTAGGTTGTTGACACACATAAATGACATAATGAATGTAGTCATAAGGCATGTAGGGCCTGACATAAGCAAACATTTAATAAACGTTATCTATTATTTTTATTAATATCATCCTCATATCAAAGTACTTTTTGATGGCATTCAGTTCACTGTGAATTTCTTTTATTTTTCAAGTGAAATTGGAACAACAGGAATAATAGACATTGAAATAATAGAGCTCTGAGTTGATATAATAAAATTTGGCACATTTCTGAAATACTTATTATTAGGTAATAATTACTTACATTAAGTAATCATGCTACACACGTCAATCAATAATGTCAGTTAATTATTTGAATTATTTTCAGTTCTAGTCTATAAAATTTTATCAGGCATTAATCCCTCATCATCGTCAGGGTTTTTAGACAAGTTTGATTTCCTCAATTCAGAGATCTTTATGTTTATTTTTGTTTTTCTTCATACTTCAACCTAGACTTTTATATTGAGTTTGCAGCATGATAAAATAAAATCTATTTCTCAAAATTAAAGTTATAGTAAAGTTACATACTAAAGTATAATAGCAATGTCTAAATCAGCTTTTCTAATTTTTTTCCTGATATAGTAATGATCTAGATTTTTTTCATTTATTTATTCTAGACCAGTTTGGACTTGTCATCTTGATGAGGTGGTTTTATTCTTGCTACACTGATAGAGGGGTTAAAAATAGAGCATGATGAACCAGAATGAACTGCTATTTTCTATCTGACTTCAGCGATGACTTGACTTAATTAATTCTTGGCAAACAGCTCTTAAAGACCTACTATGTATAAACTTTCCATAGTTTCACAGAAGAACAATGCAACCTTGTCTCAGCATTTTTTTTTTCTGTTCAGACTAATTTCCAGAACTGATTTTCTTTTTTTCAGTAATAGGATTCAGTTCTCTTAGTATTACTATATAGATATGAAAATGTTTGTTAGAGTTTCTTGAGGTCAACACAGGTATTTATTTATTTATTTATTTATTTATTTATTTTGAGGGCAGTGTCACTGGCCCTCATATGTGGGACCCGAACCGGGGCCGCTGGCTTCCCAAGCCAGTGCTTAACCACCGCGCCACTCAGCCAGCCCAACACAGGTATTTTTGACTCTCATCTTGTGCAGAGGGAAAACAAGTTTAACCAAATGATATCTATGCAGTTATAATCAAAATGATTCTAGTAGATTATAAATTCCTCAATATAGTAATTATTTTATTTATTTTTTATGCATTGACATACCATCCATCTCTGTACTGGGACATGGTATCTGCTAAATAAACATTTATTGAATTAAATAATAATATATCATTGATGGTTCTTAATTAGAAAAAATTAAAAAGGCAATGAGAAAATACAAAGAATTGGTCTGCTACCAGACTCACAGGGATAAGAGATTTTACACAGTGTCACACCTTACAACTAATTTCAAGGATACAAGTAACCATGAGGCAGAGATGAAGCAAATAACACTAGGTTGCCAATACAGCTTTATTTTTGCTGCATCAGGACACAGCCTAGCTAAATATCTTTTAGCAAATGAGTTTTCTTAAGGACTATCTAAATCATCACATATGCAAAATAAGTCATTTTTGATGATGAATTAATACATTAATTACTATGAATACTGTAACAAATCACCATAAACTTAGCGGCTTAAAGTGGCACATCTTTATTATCTTCCAGTTCTGTATGTTAGAAGTCCAATGTCGGTCTCACTGATCTAAAACCAAGGTGTTGGCAGGGCTGCATTCCTTTCTAGAGTCTCTAAGGAAAACTCCACACCCTTGCTTTTTCCAGGTTCTGGAGGCCAGCAGCATTCCTTGCTTTGCGACTTTCTTCCTCCATTTTCAAACCCAGGAAAAGTGGGTTGAATCCTTCTCACTCTGTATCACACTCTCACCTTTTCTGCCCCCCTCTTCCACTTTTAAGGATCTTTATGATAACACTGGTACATCCAGGTAATTTCCCTTTTTCTAAGGTCAGGTGATTAGGAACTATAATGCCATCTGGAACCTTTATTCCTCACTGTGGTTTCCAGGAATTAGTACACAGATGTCTTATTTTTTGGGGATGGGGTGTGTGTGGCATTATTCAGCCTATGGCCACCATCTCCATTTTATGCTCTGATACTGATAAAACAGATGATATATTCAATAAACCCATCGATCCCAAGTTTGTTTACTATATTCAATTCAACATAGACCAAAAACATTTTACTAAAATCATTTCAGAATTAGTGACTCTTCCATTAGCAAATATCATTAGCAATTTGCCAGGCAATTTGACCAGGTTGGAATTTCTTTCTTTCCTGGAATAATCTCAGGCAGAGAATTGATTGTAGGCCTTTTGCTAATTCATATGCAATGCCAGAGCTTAAACTCATTTCAGTTTTTTTTTTTATTAAAGCATAGTTGGCATACAATATTATATTAGCTTTAGGTATATAACACAGTTATTCAATATTTATATTCCTTATAATGTGATCACCATGATAAACGGTGATCACTTATCTAGTAACCATCTGTCACCCTACAAAGTTACTACAATACCATTGACTATATTTCCTGTGCTGCATACTACATTCCTGTGGCTTATTTATTTTTAAGAGCAAGTTTTTACATTGTATTTCTCTTCACCTGTACACCATCTCCCAACCCGTTTCCCTCTGGCAACCATCATTTTATTCTCTGTATCTATGAGTCTATTTCTGTTCTATTTTTTTCTAGATTCTATTTGCTAATCCTTAAAATGATATAACATGTAATTTAAAGTCTTAGTTTAAGTGACTCTATATCAAATCAGATATACATTACTTTTATAATACCTAATATACTACACCTATATCAATCAATAGTTGCTGAATAATATATATAATATATATAAATATATATATTATTATAAAAAATATATATATTTTATTCATCTTACATTCTTTATTGTCTTCTTTATTCACCTTACATTGCTTCTGTATTTGGCCAGTAAGTATCGCTGCAATGAGCATAAAAGTGCAGATATCTGTTTGAATTAGCATTTTAATTTTCTTTGGGTAAATACCCCAAAGTGGAATTTCTGAGCTTTATGGTAGTTCTAGTTATAATTTTTTGAGGAAACTACTTACTGTTTTTCATAGTGGCTGCACCAATTTGCAATCCCACCAACAGTGGACAGGGTTCTCTTCTCTCCAATATTCTCACCAACAGTTGTTGTTTGTTGATTTATTGATGATGGCCATTTTGACAGATGTGTAGTGATATATCAGTGTGATTTTGTTTTGCATTTCCCTGAAAATTAGTTATGTTGAGCATTTTTTTAATGTCTGTTTTCTTTAGAGAAATGTCTATTCAAGTCCTCTGCCAATTTTTTAATTGATTATTTTTTTGATGTTGAGTTATATGAGTTCCATATATATTTTGGATATTAACCCCTTATCAGATATATCATCTGCACATATCTTCTTATTCATTTTCTTGGTTTCCATCACTTTTTAATTTGATGTAGTCCCATTTGTTTATTCTTGCTTTTGTTGCTCTTGCCTAAGGAAATATATCCAAAAGATATTGCTTAGACTGATGTCAAAGAGTTTACTGCCTATGTTGCCTTATAGGAGTTTTATCGTTTCAGGCCTTAGATTTAAAGTTTTTAATCAATTTTTACTTCATTTTTGTATATGGTGTAAGAAAATGGACTAGTTTCATTTTTTGTTGCATATATCTGTCCAGTTTTCCCAATACCAAATATTGAAAAGACTGTCATTTCCCCAATGTATAGTCTTGCTTTCTTTGTCATAGGTTAATTGACAATATAAGCATGAGCTTATTCATGGGCTCTCTATTTTGTTCCATTGATCTATGTTTCTGTTTTTTTATGCCAGCACCATACTGTTTCATTATTATAGCTTTGTTATATAGTTTGAAATCAGAGTGTGATGCTTCCAACATTGTTCTTCTTTCTCAAGGTTGCTATGGCTTTTCAGGATCTTTTATGAGTCCATAAATCTTTAGGATTATTTTTTCTAGTTTTGAGAAGAAAGCCATTGGTATTTTGATAGGGATTGCATTGAATTTGAAGATTGCTTTGGGTAGTATGGGCATTTTAGTGATGTTAATCTTTCTAATCCATGAACAGTATATTTTTCCATTTATTCATGTCCTCTTCAATTTTTTTCTTCAATGACTTATAGTTTTTAATATGCAGATCTTTCATCTTGGTTAAATTTATTTCTATGTTTTTTTTAAGCACTTGTAAATGGGATTTTTAAAAAATTTCTTCTTCTGATAGTTGATCAGCGTATACAAAAACACACAACAGATTTTATATATTAATTTTATATCCTGCAGCTTTACTAAATTTATTTATTAATTCTATTATATTTTTGGTGGAGTCTAGGTTTTTATATATGCATATATAGTATCATGTCATCTGCAAATAGTGACAGTTTGACTTCCTTCTTTGCAATACAGTTTATATTCCTAACCACTATAGCATACTGGCTCCCATAACTAGAAATAGAATTTCCTTACAACTAAATATCTTTTATAAGGGTTCTTTAAACTTTGGTGCAAGTCAGAGTTATGTCCTTTGGACACACACCCACATAAGTGCCATGAATCTCTAAAGCTCATCTAACTAATCTTTCTTTTTTTCCCCCTCATTTAATGAAAGAAGAATGATTCATGATGGCAATAGATAACTGGTTGGATTAGAAAGATCCAAAACAAAAGAAAAACAAACCTATAAACCACCTGTTCCAATGTAAAGGTTGAAAACATAATTTATACCACATATGAACCAATCATTTAAACCTTATGACAGTAATGTGTGGCTTAAAGTTATCCACTCAGATCGCAGTGCATAATTAATCTGTGGGCAAACTATGTGCCAATGTTATCTTAAACACCATGTCTTCTTGGAAGTATAAGTGTGGTGTCTGAGTAAAACTGAACTAACCCTTTACCCTTCTAATTAGTCCATTGAATATCTGGTAATAATTGTATTAGTTGATGAAAAGCTCTGTAAAATGAGGTGTGTTCTATCTTGTACTACAGCTCCAGTTCTTATGAGTTAGCAAGTTAGATTTTTATATATTAAAAAAGCACAATTGTTGGTATTTAAAATGTAGGCTACAAAAATTAATATCTCTTTATTATGTATCATGGTATAAAATTGTACATGATTAAAAAATCAGATATGAAGTTCAAGTAAATAAATACTAAATGAGCTGTAAAATCCAAAGCTGTGTGTCTTTGCTTATAAAATTGAATATGTAGGTAAGTTTGTGTGTGGATGCATGCACACGCATACATGCATGCGTGCTAAGGCTATAATGCTATTATTGCATATTTTTCCAATTAAAAATCTAGCAGTTGCCTTTTTATTTATCTTTGTTGAGATTCCTGGGCATGAAACTACAATAATACTAAACTAGATTAATATATCTTAGCAAGATTCAGTTTGCAATAGGCTTAGAAAGGAATTGTTTTAGTTATTGACTTCATAATTCTTCTAAGTTCTTAGCTGAAACAAACACATATTTAACAATAGTGGGGATATATCTATATTATTTCTTAAAACAATGCAACCAAATAAAAGTAAACTTGCTATAAAATCCTCCAATTTTGTTTTAATGAAAATGTGCCAGACTTTAAAGGAAAAGCTAATCTAATGTACCAAGATTATGTGTACAAGGAATTTAAATGATGCAAAATGTTTCTAATTATGAAAGCAAATTATATTTAGACAGCATTTGAAAACACAAAAAAATTCAAATAAGATTATAAAATTTTTTTTAAAAATTTATATAGCCACAATATTTTGCACTAGAAAAGGAAAAGCTGACTTACATAAATTTATTTTAATGGATTGGACCTCAGTTAAAAATGCCTTAAAAGGAGTCAGCATTGATGATAATGACAAATCAACTGATATTATTTAAGCTGTATTAAATATTTTCATATAAATAATACAAAATAAAAATATTTTAAAAATAAAAAAAAAGAACTCGTAATAAGAATAAGCATATACATTGAAGATTACTTGCATAGCTAGACACCTGCTGAAAATGCTAGTCAGTTAAGGAGCTAAATAAACACTTATACATTATTGAATAAAAAGTTATTTCTAGAATGTATGGGTAAATTACTATGTTTCCCAATAATTTAAAAGTTGAATGCAATCTATAAATTTCAGAGTAAAAGTGATTCTTGATTACATAATTTGCTAAAATTAAAATCAGAATTATGTTTAGACCAGGTGTCAGTAAGCAAAAATGAGCTGACTTTATCTTTAGTAACTGTAGATCTCATCACTCTCCACTTTGATCTTCTTTCCTTAATTCTTCAGTGCTTATCAAGATTCACCAGCATCGGGCTGGCCGAGTGGCATGGTGGTTAAGTGCTGGCTTGGGAAGCCAGCGGCCCCAGTTCAGGTCCCACATATGAGAGAAAGTGACACTGCCCTCAAATAGAAAAAAAAAAAATTGCAGAAGATTCACCAGCATACCTTGCTGTGGCCAAGGGTAGTTAGTGCTAGTATCCAATCATACTGGTCAAAACCCATGACAAACTACTTGTTAAATATTTTGAATATCACTATTTCCATTGTTCCTAGAGACTTCTCTGATAGCCATTTACAAAAGCTATTCACATAAAATATCATCCTGACATCTAAATGAAAGATAAGGTTTAATCTCTATGTCTCCCCTAAATATAAGCCATGCATTGTTTAAATCAAAGAGAGCCTCAATCTCTTTGTTGCATGTTTCCAAAAAGAGACTCCCAAGTGACTTTGGCTGGCTTTGGTTTCACTCCACCCTGAACAAAGAGGACTCACTCTTGTAACTGATAAATTTGGGTCAAGGAATCAGATATGCTCACTTCAGCCTTTCCTCTTCTCCATTTTATGGAACTACTATTCTGTTTGGTTCACTGGTATTAACCCCTGTACTAGAAATTTGCCTGGATTATAGAATGGGCTCAATACTTATTTGTTAAATGAACAACAAAGAATGTGTTGTGCAAATTTCACACCATGAGTCAAATATTAGCATGCCCATTTATTTGGTCAAAGATCTATATCCACATTCTGCAGTCTGTAGTATTCAAGTAAATAATTTTATACCCATCTTTTCAACTCTAATAGGCTTAGAATTCAGACAGGGATGATGACTATTATTTGCTGGGTACCCTGAAACCCATAAAATTGAGAGAAATATACAATGAGACAGAGTTCATGTCAACATAATAGAATAGTTTTTTGTTGTTTGTCAGTTTATTTGTTTTAATACAGGTACTTTGGAAATAGGATGTGTTTCCTTGCATGTATCCAACCTCACTCGGAAAATTTTAACAGAATAAGAACTTTCATGAGAGGATGTAGTGGGGGTGATCCCAGCATCAGATGTAGAATTGGTCTAGATCAGTTGTCGGCAAACTGCAGCTCGCGAGCCACATGTGGCTCTTTGGGTACGTTCTGTCTCAAAAGTTTGCCGACCCCTGGAAAAGCCAATCCTGTCCCTCATAACAATTTAAAAATTATTTGAGAGCCATACGTAATCACCATTATGTGAATAATATCCTTTAAAAATGTTATAAATGAAACTATGATAGTTTTATTTTCATTTTCAATTTTACTTCAGAGCCACAGTTTGCAAGCCGCAGTTTGGTGACCCCTGGTGGCTCTTCCATTGCAAAAGTTTGCTGACTCCTAGGCTAGCTATATCACTCAGTGTTATCACAAAAGTAGGAACCACTTGGATTATTTCAAATAGAGGAGGATTTAATACCCACAAAATTGTTGGATGGGCAAATGAAGCAAAGCAAAGAAGGGGGAAATATTAGAGGAGTAAAAGGGAGAAAGGAATATTACTAGGAAATCAGGGTTCTCTTTTTAACCATGGCTGAACACAGGAACCAGTCCACCAGCTGGTCTGGAGACATTGATGCTATAGCTGGTTTGATTACTGACTGCTGCGAAAAATTCCAGGAACATGAATTCCAATGACATTGCTGAAATCCCCATTGATATGCTTGTGACCCTGTCATTTCATTCTTCATTATAATCTATAAGCAATGATTAGTCTAAAATATATTGAAAAGTATGTTTGGGGGAATTTTTTATATCTAGCTTCAGATGTCATTCTGAGTGTCATTTGCAGCAACATTCCATGCCCTTGCTTTTTTCTGGTTTCCTTTTCACTACAATACATATTGTCCTCTTCCCAATTTTTGTCGCGTTCCCGCATGACAGAGCAGGTGGGATTGGAGAAGGGACAGCGAAAGATTAAGGAAAAGAGAGAGAGACACAAAATAGGAGATAAAACAGTTTGGGGCCAGGGGACTTCAGCCTCATGGACTGGAGCCCCGAATCAGGCCTGACTGTTCCTTTTATTATCTTACACATAAGCAAGGGTCAATGTAGCTTCTGCAGTCTGTGAGTCTCATACCCAAGAATTAACCTCCAGGCCTAATTTCCCAAGCCTGCAAACTGCCATTACCAATGGCCCCATGAGGTTATTGTCATGCACCTCTAAGAGACAGAAGCTTCCTCTGCCAAGGCTTACTGATAGGAATGCAGGGAGGACAGGTATTATCACATCAATAGGTCATTTCACAGGCAGGCTGCCAGAACCTGAAGCAAGGGGTTTACGCCCCTTTTCTCCTCTCCCTGATTTCTCTTATGGCACTCAGTGGCACCCATGGGCACCCACTGGCACCCACAGGCACCCATGGGCACCCACATGACCTCATCTGGCTTGGGTTTTTTCTCTCTCTTGAGAAAACTTACCCATCTCTGACTGACCAGCCATCCTTTGGTGCCAAGTGGGGATATATATAGTAAGCATAATATTGAAGTTATGATCTGTCTTTATGGAGAGGTGCCTGGAGGCAGACAGGCAGGTTATAATGTGACACATTTCACCAGATAACTGATAAATACTTGTGTAATATTAATATCGACAGAAGTAACACAGACCACTCTTGAAGTCTATACAGCATTAGTGGTAAGGGAATGGATGTTGAAGCTAAAACTGTGTAAGTTCAAAACACAACTCCACACTTACTACTTGTATGACCTTGGATATGTTACTTTTTGCTTCATCTGTAAAGCAGAGTGATTTAGAATTTACCCTTCTAGATTGTTGTCAGGATTAAACTAATTGATAATTTATAATATAATTGATAATATGTTAAGTACTTAAAACATTCAACATGCAACATTCTTTGTGTTAACTTTATTTTCTCCATTTTCCTCAGTGTATAATTTCTAAACAATGTATAAGTACTTCATTTTGACAGAGGTACTATTATTTTGTATGGCAGTTCATTTCATTTTAGACAACTGAACTTGTAAAATCTTTTTTGTATACTTATTCACATTGGATACCCTGTGATATCTAGCCACCGTTCCTATGTCTGCCCTTGAAGCCACTTAGAATTGGTGCCACATTCACTTGCATGTGGCAGCCTTCCCTAGACCGGTGAGAGCTAGCTTCTTTCCTCCAAATGCTTCTATTTTTCACATGGTTAATATCACAGCTATTCAATATTCCTCATATGATATATTTTCTAGACCATCATAGAGCTAATTACTTGCTTTTGGATCTATTTCCATTTGCCAATACCATTTTCAAACATTCAGACAACATCTGCATTTTTATCTCCAAAGACGTGTACACTGGGGAACTCTCAAATATTCAATGGGGAAGATAAAATTGGACAGAGGGGCCTTCCACCACTCATCATCAGTCATCTGCTTAAGCAATATGCTTGTGTATGAAACTGAACCTGTCAACATCAATCATTTCTTTAGGGGCAATTCTTAAAAAGATCTCTCTTACTTGGACTAATAAAGTGAATGGAGATAATCCCAGAGGGGAGAAAAGTATCATTATCAGCCGTCTTCATATTACCCACTACCACCTCCTCTTCACTGATGGTCAGCAAATTTTAAACTATAAAGTTTAAAAACTTATCCTGCCATGAAATAAACAATATTCACAGAGATTAAGCACTGCATAGTAACAACACAGTAAAACTTATAATAATATGTATTAATTTAGCATAAAGCCTTGACCGGGTCAGAGGTTTTTAATGTTCTTTACATAGTTTCTCTCTCTCTTAGAATGCTAACCTGTCATTTAATAAAACTTTTGTTAAAACTTAAAATCAATCAACTCTTTTTTTTTAGGCCCTTGTATTTTACAGTAGCAGGGTTGTTTTTTGTTTTTTGTTTTTTTTAAAAAACATGGCCTATAAGTCAATATTCCCAAAGGCTGAAATTATATGTTCTGAAGTAAATATCATAAAAAATTAAATTATGAAATTTCTGAAAGGTAAACGTTTTCCAAGCATTGAATTATATCCCGATATTTTATAAAATTGTATATTACCTGAAGAGCATTTAGAGAAAAATATTAATAATAAAACTAATCTTCACTATGAAGAAGTCATTAGCTAACTACGTATTATCTAAGAAAAAAGACAGTGGTAGGTGTAATCAACTCTGTATGAGAGATTTTCTTCACTTGTGATTTTTAGAGAGCTCCCCCATTCAGGCCACAAGGTAAGCTGTTATATGCACTACAAGCCAAGATTCAGGTTTAGCTTAAGATGCAGAGTCCACATCACAATTTATCCCCTTGACCAATATTTTCTGCTGATTAAACAATGGAATTTTATGGCCCAACTCTTGAATAATATATTTGAGCTTGTTTTATGCATACCTGTCTTAAGTTCTGATCCAATAAAACTGAAAGCTGACTATATTTTCTTGTCAAATTTTTGGAGTCATGCATTTTCCTAATGGGATTTGTTGATTTATTGCTAACAGAGATATAACTTTGTACTTCAGCCACTTTGGGTTTTAAAATTGTTACAACTTAAAAACAAATTGCAAGCATTTGAAAAAAGTGCTTGAAGTACATTTAACCACAAGGACATTAACTTCATAGAAATGAAACAAGCAATAGAAGAAGACACATATTGTCTTCTTCTTAAACTCTACAATAAAATTATTGAAAATACAGCTGTTTGAGCAGAAAAATAGATCTTAGGTCCTAGCAATGATTTCTAAATTTTCTGAGTATAGAGTCAGTTTTACAATTAATTAATTTTAATCTCTTTTTTTTTTAACTGAAGTTTATTGGGGTGACAATTGTTCGCTAAGTTACATAGATTCATGGTATACAATTCTGTAATACATCATCTATATATCACATTGTGTGTTCACCACCCAGAGTCAGTTCTCCTTCTATCACCATGTATTTGGTCCCTTTCACCCTCATCTACCACCTCTTCTCCCTTACTTTCTGATAATCACTAAACTATTGTCTGTGTCGATGAGTTTTGTTTCTTCATTTGTTTTTCTTGTTCTTTTGTTGTTGTAATTTTCTATCAGATTATTATAATTAATGGTAGCCATTAATTAACATTTAATAATTATATTAATTGTGAAGTGTAACTATATAATTAATATTCTATAACTAACTAATTTCCAAACAGGAAATTTAAAAAACCCTAAAGCCTACAGAAAATACTTATGAAACTCAAAATCTCATAAGAGGCAATTGGAAATGCTTCACTTTTTGAATCTTTATAAGGAGGAAAAGATATATTCACAATTTCCTCCCAAAATTTTATTCTACAATTCCTAGCTAGACTGGAAAACAAAGATGGTTGACTGATTTTCCATTGTAGGCTTCTATGATGTAGTGGGCATTGTGTATACATCATTACCTTATTTAATAAAATGTTTGTTGTTTTGTTGGAATTTTTCTATTTACTATGATGTTTGATATACACACCCCTTTGGGGATGTAAAACTATTTTATCCAAAGCAAATAAAAACAAGACATTTTCATGTTTGGAAAGCTCTAAGTGTATCTGTGTTGGAGAAAACACGTGTGTTACTGTCATCCCAAACTTAGCACTGTACCTGGAGAAGAGAATGATAGATCCCAAAAGTCAATTAAACTTCTGCCCAGTTGATTAAAAAACCCTATAACCAGTGTTAAGTCAGAGATAGAAATCACACTTTAAAGTTATATAAACTAATGCTGTCTCTTTAAATAAAAAATTGTTTTAAAATTTCATTGTTCTCTAGAACTAACAGGAATTCATACTTATACCTCCTTGAATTTCTTCCATACAAATCATGTAATGCAACATTACTTCATTACTGGAAAGTTAGAAATAAGCAAGTAGAGTATAGCAGGAAAACAAAACAAAACAAAACAAAAAATAATGAAACACTGGAGAAAACAGCTTGGTCAACACATTATAACAGGAAACAGATTCTATGCTCCTCCCTTGGACCTGTGTTTGTCTAGGAACCCATGCTGTGCACCATATTGAGATCAGATTCTATTAGCACCAAAGGAGCTAAGTAAGTTATGTAGAGAATGAAGAAGTTTATTATTATGAAGTACCAGAATTTACTGCTCCTGGGAGTCATTTTTTTAGAGAAGGAATAACCCAATAGGTATCCTAATTTCTTCACTTCAAAGGTCAAATTCCAAAGGAAGTGGAGATACCAGGCCAAACTTGCCAAATCACTTTTCAAACTTGTGGTATTCAAAGTACACCTTGAACTCTTGTTTTCCAATTCTAATCAACATCCACAGGGAATCATTGCTGTTTTGGTGGGGAGGAGGAATGATACGGAGGGTACTTTGGTGGGGCACGAGGGGAAGAGGAAGGAAAAAAGAAACAGGCAGACAGCTACCACGTTTCATGATCTGTCTTTTCAGGCCACACTGATCCTAACTGAATTTCAGGACCGACATATTTGCTTTAAAAAGGGAACAGATAACCTGCAGAATATCTGTGTTGCTGAATAAGGAGAGAGGTGCATTTTATAAAGCCACAGGCACACACAATACTGAAGTCATTTCAGGATTAAAGAAAATCCAACTCCTGGAATTCTATACATTGCAGTTGGCATTAAAGGTTGTCAGATAGTGTAAAATTTATTCTATGTAGGGATGAGTAAGTAAGATACTTAGCCTTTCTTTTCTAAAAACAGCATAAATGATTGTCCAACAAAAGCATCTCTGCCAGAAAGCTGACAAATGTTGCCTTTGCTTCATTTTCACAAATTTGGAACAGAACAAGGTGAATTTGGACTCAAATTACAAACCTCTTTATTTTGGCACTACAAATGAATTGGTGAAAAGTAGAGATGCAATTGCAAAAACAAAGAAAGCAAGGGTTAAAACAAATGCTGATTGCAAGCAGAGAAATAAAATAGGTAAGCCAACCAATATTACAAATTATCATTCATATAAAAAAAAAATCCGAAGATAGGAAAGGTAAAAGGTAAGCCCTAAATATTGAATACACACCAGGCAAGGAGTTTTGAAAACTGCATGTAAAATACTCTTCCAAAATGGTCCCCTTCTCCTTTATTCACTGCTCTTCTCCCAGCATGCTTTCCTTTTAATTTTTAGGAAAACTATAAAGTTAAAAAATGGCTAGTTCTCTTGGGAATAACCACTTAAGTTACCCTTAGTCTTCTGCATTGGCTAGGCCTCTGTGGCAGCCGTCACTCAAAGTGACCAACATGCTTCTAATTTTTCAGTTCTCTAAACTTGTAAGATGAGGAAAATTGATTATCTAATATTCTTACCAAAGTTTTTGTCCAGGTTATTTCTGACACATGGAAAAAGCCTACTCTCTATAATCAAAGCCAATGTTTGTCCTGAAAGTTTTCCTGACTAACCCAAACTGTTCTTTTATTCACAAACTTCCTCGTAACCAAATACAATTTTTAGATGATTTAATATATTTCTGATCAGTAACTTTCACTTTGTCTCATTTACATTAATATCTATCAGCAAAGGGGAAACAGTTTGATTTTCCTCCTTGGCTGTTCCGTTTTGGTACCCCCTTTCACATATCCAATTCAGCCCAGTTGGTTATCACTCAGCTTTTGCCCTCCTGGCTCTCTCTGCACAGTTTACACAGAAGACTGAGTCGTGTGTATACAAATTAATTATTATTTTGATGATACACCTGCTATACGTGCTGCTCGTTTGCCAACTTCTTTTAAAACAAAGTTGTCCTTGACCATTTCAATGATGTTTGGGGAAAAGCTAATCATATGGGGTCATGCCCTTCAGAATGATGATCTGGTAACTTGTTTCCCCCTTGTTCTTGTTATTACTAAAGGCTCATATTCTTACTTTTTGTTATTTTTCAGTTTCATTTGTTGCAGTTGTAGTTCATTAATTTCATAAATTTTTTTGGAGAACCTATTATGTGGCAGGCCTACACGGTCAAAAGAGATGTGTTTAGCAAAACAGTTGTCATCTCTATGGCACATTTAACCTAATAGGGGAGACAGAGATTAGTTAGATAATTGCATATGAGTACGTCGTTATAGCTGTAGTAAGTAATATTAAAGGAAAATACAGGTGTTGAGAGAGTAGGGAGGTCAGAGTTAATGGGTAGGACAGACAATGCTTTAAGTTGTTCTCTGAAGAACAGCTAGGCAGGGGTGGTGATGCACAGAAACAGAGATTACAGAAAGAGGGAAATGCAAATAGAAGTTAGAAAAGTTAGAAAAAAGTATCACGAAGAAACTGAAAGAATACAGATGTCGTTCAGTGTATGGAGCAAAGGGGAAATTGGCAGGGCATGAGGCCAGGGAACACCAGTGGAGCAGATCCACACATGTCAGAGCTGATCTTAAAAATCATGGTCTTCTCAGAGCAGTGGGAGGGCACTGAAGGGAAATGACTCTGACTTGACCTGTATCCTCAAAATATCACTTTGGATTCAATGAAGAGAGAAGCCTGGAAGCAAATAAAAGTAAAGTTGGGGAATTACTTGGGGTGATATTCTTTTGTCCAAGTGAAAGATTATAGTAGTTTGGAGTAGGGTGCTATAAGTGACAGGCAAAATGGATGCATTTGAGAGATGGTTAGAATGAAATTTATCATACTTAGACATAGATGGTGTATTACAGAGGGAGAGAGAAGGAGATCATGATATGGCTGGTGGTGAGTGGTGGTTTAGAAGAGTTACCCCAGATCTAATTGCTAACAACACAGCCATAGTGAGGGTGCCCACTGGTCTATACCTGACCACCACATGTTAGATTCAGAGATAGCACTTTAATTCTTACTCCTCTTTTGGATGTTAGAAGAAGAATAGATGTACTTCCTATTCTTTTTACCGAATCCATGTACTTTCATGAACCAGGTATTGTGTGCAGTGCTTGGTCAAGGTCAGTGGCTGGTCCAGGAAGAGGACAGCAAATGAGTCTGTAATTGCAGGTAGCGCTGTGAGCAGTGCACAGAAGGAGTTACTGATTCAGTCTGGAAGGTCCAATAGGGCTTCCTGGAGAAGCTGTACCCTGGCTGAGAGTGCAGGGTAATCAGTAGAAAGTTGCCAGGAGAAAAGTGGAAAGAAAAGGCCACAAGCCGGAAGAGCACGTATAGAAAAGTCAGAAACTAGATACTGACTGAGCTTTCCAAGGCAAAGCTCCTGTGGGCTCAGATGTGAAAAGCTGGGGTGAACAAAGTCAGAAGAACCATGGTTTGTTTCTTCCACATTTGTTGGAAAGAAATTGTCCAGCTGGCACAACTGAACAGCTGATGTCACACTTTTAAGCAGTTAAATGCTGCCTTGTACTGCTTGTTACCTATTTGTGCAAATCATTTCCAACCTCATTGTAAGCAGGTTAAGGAGACATTCATAATATATAAAGTTGTGTGACAGACACTAGGCTGGCTTTGAGATCATCATAAATTCTGTATAATAATTATTAATTGGCAGATAGAAGTGAGAGAAGTAAAGTTTCTTGGAAAAAAAATACCTCAGGTCATTCAAAGTAAATATGACATGAAACGTAACTTTTTTGGGGCTAACTATAAATTTTGTCTATATTACTCCTCATTCTGATTACTTGTGATGATCAAAATTCTTTAAATTTTCAAATGAAAGATGAAAGACAATTTTAAATTTAAATTGTGCATATTATAGCCATTATGTGCACTTTTGTGGAAGCAAACTAGACTTCATAAAGATAAATGAATATTCACATATGTTATATTTCACTGGCAAGAAGAAAGTACCTATTTTGAAACACATCAAAGAGACTTTTCAGTTCAGATTTAGTTTCATATTAATTCCATTTTCTTCTCTTTAGTTTCTATCTACTCTATTTAATGACAAATTTACTCATAGATTATGTTTTAAAAATTAGAGAATGTTTCTAACTTTGAAGATATTTTACAACCTAGGTATTTTGGACTTTATGGGATGGTCTGAGTACTGATTGAACTGACAAGTATAAAAACTTGAATTATGTCCCAGTGTTCAAATAGCTAACAGTTCTCAACAAAGTCTGCCCAGTGTAGTTGTAGTTTGAATGTGTTTTTATCATTAAGATTTGTCAAACGAATACATATGAGTGACATAAGGGTATTATAACTTAAAAAACTAGAGAGGTAGACACAAGAATTCAAATTCAACTTTTTAAACATTGATTTTGACTTCTTTGAAGTATTGGCTGGACTCCTGACTTACTGATGACTTTCAGTTCCTGCTATGACGTTATAGAATCTATGCATTTTTCCTTTCTGTTTACATCTGGTAATTGTCTGTAATCACTGTATTTTCTAGTACACTAGAATTTACTTCTGTTGCTGTTTCTTGTAATTCTTTTATTCCTTAACCCCAAAAGCATTACTTAAGATACAGTGACGGTGGTTTTAAAAATGAAACTACATGTGTAAAGGTCAAAAGGTACTGTTCAAAAACAATCAAATGCTGTTCTGAAATTGTGTGTATGTGCTGTGTATGTCTTTATATATAACAAAGTATCCACTACAATAAATGTAAGCTGATTTCTTTATTAATAAAAGAAAAGAACACTGAATTTATAATGTTGAATATATCCTTCAAGAAAAATTTCTCTTAGAATTGATGAGGAAACAGCAATCCAGCCAACAACACTAACCAATGGAACCACCAGGGAGGTCCAGGGCCATCCTGGAAAACCTAACTGATGGCTCTCAGCAAAGGAGCCATAATATGTCCTGCAATTTATACGTGGGCAGGGACTACATTAGGCATGTTTACCTTTCGTATCCTGAATGCCTGGCAGAGAATAAGATCTCATATTTATCTTTTTTTTTTTTTTTTTTTGAGGGCAAGTGTCACTGGCCCTCATATGTGGGACACGAACTGGGGCCGCCGGCCTCCCAAACCAGCGCTTAACCACTGCGCCACTCGGCCGGCCTTTGGCCAGCCCTTATATTTATCTTTAAAGCTTCCATATATGTTGAATTAACTAGCAGGCAACTCCATAGTGATTTTTTATTTATTTGAATACAGTAGTGCATGTATGATCTTTGTTTATAAGAAGTGATACCCTTGGTAATTCAATTCCTGTTATTCATTTTTGAGGATTATGGTGAATTATTATTTGATAATAATTTCATATGATTGGTTGGTGATAAATACTATAAAGAAATAGCAGTAAATCATTTTCTAGACTTAGCAATGTTCTATACCAGATTACAAGTTTCTGAAGAAAACACAGGTTATTTTCATGCCTTCCATTGTTTATTTTTGGGGAAAAAAAAAAACAGTTTCTTTATGATTTACAACAAAATTGTAAGCCCAAATAACTGGTATCATGAGACATAGGCCAGTTTCTCATCCAATATATTTAATGCCTAAAAAAAATATATTTTAGGGCCGGCCAAGTGGTACATTGGTTAAGAGCTGGTTTTGGGATGCCAGTGGTCCCGGTTCGGATCCCGCATTTGAGGGCCAGTGACACTGCCCTCTACAGCTAACAACAGCTCCACCTGGAGCTGGGCTGTGCGAGCCCTGGCGATGGTGTAGGCTGCAGCCCCTGCTGCAGTGGGCTGCCATAGGCTACAGTGAGTGGCCGGCAGCTAGCGTGAGCTGCCAATAGCCGCGGTGAGCGACCATCCAGAGGCGGGCGACTGATCTGCCTCATCTGGGAGGAACGCAATGACGATGCCAACATGGGCCAGTGAAGCTGCGTCCTCCACAACTAGACTGAAGAACAAAAAGACAGCAAGCTGGGCCAGCCAAATGACTCAGTTGGTTAAGACCTCGCTCAAGAGTGCGAGCTGAGCTCTGAACAACAGCAGTTCGATGCCCAGCCCGAGCTGAGCAGCCTCTGAGCTGCCAACAGGTAGCAGGATGGCTCAGCTAAAAAAAAAAAAAAACTCACTAAAAAAAAAAAAAAAAAGAAAAAAAGAAAAAAAAGACAGCAACTTGTCTGTTCCCCTCCCCCAATTCCCCAATTAAAAATATTAGGGGAAAAAAATATATATATATTATATATATATATATTATATATATATAAAATATATATAATATATATATATATTTTTTATATATCTATATATATATTAATGTCAAATCTACATTCAGCTATAGCGGGCAATGAAGTTAGTATCCTTATAGGTAACATGTGACATGACATAAATATGATCAAATCAATGCTGGATTTAAAAAAAAAAATTATAAAATTAAACAAATTTTCCCTTTAAATTTGTAAGATGAAAGACAAAAATCTCAAACAGTGATTTTTTTTCAGAAGCATTCCTTAATAAGGAATATATATGCAATATTTTATCTGAGAATCTGTCAGCTTCTGGTTTTCACAGAAATAAGTTAATAAGTTAAGCAATATTTCCTTCAGTTTCTCTTTTAAAAGGAATACTGAGAACTCAAAGAGGAACAAGAAGAGTGTTGATGGTGATGAAAGGGCTATGAATTACATTAAGTTCCTGAATTATTTAAAGTAGAAAAGAGCATGACTTCCAAGTAAATTAGATATCCTATTATTGAGTCCATCTATTTTCATTTGAGGACAACAATAAGCGAACAAATAATAGATAGGAAAAAAAATTATGACTGTTTTTATACGTGATATTTACATATCACATTACAAAGCATTCCCAAATAGAAAATATTTGTACTACCCTGTAATGGTTAATTTTATGTTTCAATTTGAGTGGGCCATGGGATGCCCAGATAGTTGGCCAGACATTATTCTGGGTGTCTCTGTGAGGGTGTTTTTGAGTGAGATTAACATTTAAATCAGTATTCTGAATAAAGCAGACGGACCTCCATAATGTAGATGAGCCTCATTTTATCAGTGAAGGCTTGAACAGAACAAAAGGCTAAACTCCCTTCCCCACCAGCATGAGAGAATTCTCCTGCCTGACAGTCTGCCTTCCAACTAGGAGGTCAGCTCTTTCTGAATTTGGAATGGCCAGCCAAAATTTCTTGAGCCAGATTCTTTTACTAAATCTCTCTGTTTTTCTGTCTCTTTCTGTCCTCTTTCTGTCTCTTTCTCCATAGATTGATATAGATTAGATCTAGATGATACATGGTAGACATATAGATAGATATAGATATAGATATAGATATAGATATAGATATAGATGATATAGATGATATAGATGATATAGATGATATAGATATAGACATAGACATAGAGATATAGATATATAGATATCTGTTTCTCTGGGGCACCCTGTCTAATACACACCCTAAAACTGCATTCTTCAGTACCTTTGGGCCGACACAGCAGCCTGGTAATACCTTGTATCTTTCTAGTCTAGTCAGTAACTTCAACCATTTTTCGTAACAACTGCTGCAATTTTGCAGCGATTCTTAAGTCTTCTCCTCTGCCTCTTCTCTTCACTGTCAGCAGCCTCCCATCATATGGAGAAAGCAAATGCCATGCAATAAAAAATCACTCAACTTTTTAATCTCCGCATTCCTCTATGATTTCCTCATTTCTTTATGCTACACTCTATAAAAATCTACATGCTTTCCGCCCAAGGGAGATATGCCCACTAGTGTTGGGATGCAATTCTCTCTCCTGTGTTTATCTGATTGCTGTGTTTATCGTCCTTTCTCTCCTCTTTGTTTTTAATTTCTTCTTAAATCTTGCAACTTTTTACAAATTCTAAATGTGTTCAATTCTCTCCCATCACAAAAATAAAACAAATGAATACACAAACAAAAAAGCCTATCCCCTTGGCAGCCCCTTCTGCACTGCCCAGCATTTCACCCCTTTTAACAGTGATGTTTTCTGATCACTGTTTGCACTTGCTCTCTGGTCCTCTTCACAATCAGTACTGAACCATATGTATAAGGTCCTCACAGCAGGGACTCGAAGAAATCATAGAAAAGCTCACCTTTACTTATTTTAGCCACGATTTTACCATCAGAAAATCTGAAAGAAAGCTATTTAGGTTTTAGGATTTACTTTTATTGTTTTGAAGGTAACATTTTACATTATATGTATGTGGTGGTGGCATCATTTATTGTTTTGAGGCATAGGGTCATCCAAATTTCTCAACAAGGCTTACCTATGTCCCATTCTCTATGCAACCTATAGAATTCTGGGTTGTATCCCCCAAGTTCTACGAAAATTGCTTTTCCCAATATCATTAATAGGCATTCTTCTGTCAGTATGAAACTTAAGTTCCTATTCCATCCCCCTTGAAATATTCTCTTCCTTCGGCGTCACTGAGGCTTCTATGTCCCATCTTTAGAGTTCCAGCATTTTCAGAGTTTAGGTCTCAGGAGTTTCTCCTCTTATTGCACTCCTATAACCTCAGTGCAAGTGGTCTAATCCTATCTACTACTCCCACAGCTTCAAGTCCTTTCATGTGCTGATATTTCCCAAATTGAAAACTTCAACCTCTCTCTCTCTTCTGAACTATGGATTCATATATTCAAATATTATATTTCTCCACCAAAATATGTCAAAGAAGGTTCAAACTCATCTTGTAAAAAAATGGCTTTCTTATCTTTATCCCAACCCCTGTTCCTGCTCCCATGTTCTCTAGCTCAGTAAATGGCATTGCCATCTGCACTGACTGTGGCTCATGATTGAATCCTCAGCACATCTCCTATTTCACTCTGCACAATCAATAAACCATCATTTCCTATAGATTCCACAATCTTTAAAACTTCTAGAATCCTACCAACTTAATCCACCTCCATAATTTCTTCATTCTACTTTATACCGATAATCTCTCACCAAATAACCTTGTAAATGAGTTCCTTGTCTTCTTTTTGCTCTTTTCAATTCCATGCTTTATAATGCAACTGGAAAGATAAATTCAATGTAAATTACAGTAGCTTTCTGTTTAGCATAAACATTTCAGTGGCTCCTCATGGTGTTCAGGAGAATACTTAAACTCCTTAATATGGATTAAAACACCCTGCATTAACTGAATTATTCTTACCTCTCCAGTATCTCTTCTTACCTCTTCTATAGCAACTATGTTCTGTCCTAGAACCATATCAGATTACTCTTTATTATTCAAAAGTGAAATTATTCTTGTATCTTTGGGCTTTTGTACGTAGTTTTGTTTTGTTTGTGTTTTCTCATTCAGCTAACTTCTGTTTCAAATCTCAACTTAGATTTTTATCTCCTACAAAAAATTTTTCCTGAACCTCTAAATGGGGTTAGGCAACCATAAACATGCTACTTTAAGACAATCATTTGGCTTAAACCACATTGTTTTTTCATTTATAAAATAAATGGTATTATTTTATGTACCTTACATAGGGTTGTTGTAAAATTAACGAAGATAATACATGTATAGTATTAGAAGATTGTATGGTTCAGAATAGAGTTTTCGATAAATATTAGTTACTATGATGAATTTTATATTTATGATGGTGATCATTAAGATAAACCATTTTATAAAATCCTTCCTACTATTAACAAATATACCCTTACATTCCTTTGAATAATTAGAATGAAAGTTTTTGAACTGGCTCTATGATGTTTTCCTCTTAGGGTCGCTTGGAACTTTATTTCCTAAAAAACGAAATCACAAAATGGATACAGATAAGTTCTTGAATTCTATTGCTATCAAATCAAATGTCTTTTCTAAATAGATGTAACAGGTGCCCATGATATTTTTGTCAAAGGAGTAAGCAGATAAGTTTTAGATACTATCTAAAACAGTACAGATCTCCCCCTGATTTTTCAGAAGGGTACTTTATACTAGATCAAATCTTCTTGTCTGTCACTTAGATTTCACCCCTAAATGCCCACATTTATTCTCATTTAATCCCAACATACCATATTGCCTCAATGGGGAGAAGCTTCTAGGTAGGAGACAGGGATAGTTGAAAGCAATTTGAGATTGTTACTACAAATTTTCTTGAGACATGGTTCTGTAAGATTAGAGAATTTATTCTTTAAGAGTGGCTTAGACTAGAGCATAGCTCCTAATCCTTTTCTTCAATTCCAAAATTCAAAGTCCTCTAAAAACAAGTTTTTTCCTAGGTTTGATTTCAAAACACATTTGGAAATACAACTGACATCAGGACATTTATAACTATCTTTAATCCTAATAATGTGAATAATCATACATATCACTAGAGAAATCTTAATGAGTTTGCCTCCAGAGTGCTGCCCTGACATCCCTGAAATTCTCCATGACATACTGAAATTCTGAACCATGTCTGGCTCCATAGATTTAGATTTAAATACTGTCATAAGGAAGATACACAACTGGTGATATTGTCAGATTTCAAGTTAAAGAGAAACAGCTCAGATTCATTGAAGTTAAAAGGAAGAGTCATAGAAAGATACTTCAACTGCATGTAGAAATAAAGAGAGAGATGCAAAATTATGGTAGTTTTCAGTTTAATATGATTTTAATCAGGGAGTTTAGGCAGTCAGAGCATATTGTTGGCTACTTTCTCTCAGGTTTTTCTGCATGAAGGGAGACACTTTCTTTTCTTTTTCTTTTTTTTTTTCTTCAGAAAATGATGTTTCAAGCAACTTTAAGAAAAGAGAAAAAATTATGCAGAGCCAGATCAAAAATTTTCTTTCCATCTATGTGAGGAGCTGTAAGTTCTGATAGAGAAGAAAACAGCCTTTCTTTGCCAGCTCCATATAGAAATATACTGGATAAAATATTGAATTACTTTGTTGGTTTTACATATTAATTCTTAGTCATGACATGAGGACCAGGTCTTTGTCATGTGCCCAACTATGTGTAGTGTGGCAGGGTATGTCAACTGCTAACTCCAACAAAACCTCATGATTAACAGTCCCCCAAGGAAAGTTGGCTTTTAACTGGTAGAAAAGAAAGCAGATGTTCACTCTAAGATGAATGACCAAGAAAAAGAAAAAAAAAAGACATAATATTTATCAATCAACCTGGCGAGACAAGAAAACAGAAGAAACATTTTTTTCTTTTCTCATATTTCCAGATTTAAGATTCTTAAAACTAAATGTATAATGTCATTTCATTTTAGCAAAACCAAACTACTTAATCCTATTTTCTGCTTTTTAATATTGCAAATCAGAATTGTTAGGTATTTTATGGTATAATAGGTTCATACTCTACTTATTTTTCTTGTGATGTTTCTCCACATAAACTGATAAATTAACAAATATATCATGTACTATGCTAAAGAGTTTCTTTGAAAAACAAATCAGTATCTGCCATGACACTGATTTGATATTTCATCAATCAATAATTTCAATGGCTTTGAGATATTTCAAGGTTATTCATAACCAATGGGTTTAATACAACTCAATTTGGACATCAGTGCTTTAATGTGATGATGAATATATTTGCATTGAAAGAAAAATGAAAGGAAGTAGTCCAAAAAACTAATTACATTTTCATCATAATTATTTCTGCTCATTTTAAACTAAAGAAAATCTAGCAAAAGCATTTCATTTGTTAATATGTAATCCCATATCAACAGGACACAGAAATACTTAAAGAAATCACTTAGGAAAAATGAAACAGTGATAATTATGAAAGAAAATAAAATGACTTAAAACTCTGTGAAGATCCTAAGATCCCTTTACTTTAGGAAGTTTTCTTTAATTATTCCATTTCATATTAGTCTCCCAGTTATTTATACTTTTATGACACTTGCTGTCCAATCATTCAATTTGTCCTTCATTATATACAATCTGACATTATCACTTAATCTAATACAGAATGCATATTATGCCTTCCGTTTAACTTGTAAACTTATTAAGGTAAACACATTATACTTTGTTAATATTTCCTCTTCACTGTTTATTTAGAGCACACATTAGGCATTTCACAATACTTGAGAATTGAATTGTTAAATTTTGTAAGGGTTAAGAGGGAATCATTGGCTACTTAATTTTAGTCCTGGGGTTAATTTATCCAACAATTTATATATAAGATTTTTGCAACTATACTGAACTATCAAATTTCTAAAATTTTTCATTAGTTTATATTTCAGTGATGCTCCTGTTGATCAAGTAAAGTATTAACCTAAAGACACATAAATGTATTTTCCAAGGCTAAATTGATTACCTTTCAAACATCATAGCAAGTTTAAAGCATTATTACTAACTCATACATGTATTGGAAATGCACTCTAATATTCTGTTCTTTATCTTTAATGTGAACTTGGGCAATGCTTTCTGAAATGTTTTCTTTTTATTTTTTCCTCCACTATATTCCTTAGCTGCCATTAGGACTGTAGATCTGAAACACGTCTGTGATTGTGACTCTTCCTAATTTATAAACCTTTTAGAATGGCCAATGCAAACTGAAAAACTCACACTTCTTTGCAGGAAAGTCCCTTTCCATACTTGCCTCCCTGTCTTCTCATCATTCTGTTTTAGTTGTGATGTGTCCTGTGGTAGCAATGCCATTGTATTATTTTCCCAAATATTCTAATCATTTTCCATTATGGTACACTCCTCTTTAAATATTTTCCCTTGTCATGTATCAATCTAAAATCAAATACTGAATTCAAGAATTAGCATTTGGAAGTTTCCTCTAACTCTCCTATAGAAAAAATAAGAAAAAAATTAAATTATCCAAAAGTCCAACTTTTAGAAATAACCATTTTAAAGCAAAAAATGACCATCAGCCTAAATCCCTCTCTTGTGCAGATGTACCAGCCACTTGCATGGTTATCCTCAAATCTAGTCCCTGCTCTTCCTTAGCATAGCTCAGCTAGCCTTGATCACTGGCTTTTGGCTAAGGTTTTGCTATTATGAGGAACTGACAAGATCCCCAAACCTGGAGAGCAGAAGCAGAGATAGTTGTACGGCCTTTTTATCTGCGTTTAGCTGCTTTTCTGGCAGTAGCTGTAACTCTCCATAGTCCCAGCTCACCTGGACAGTCCCTTCATCCGTTGTTCTATTTACTACCAGTCAGCTTAAATATAACATTCAGCAACTCTCCTCCAATCAGGTAACCTTAACTTTGGGGCTGAGGTTCCTACTCCTATCATCTCCAGCCATATAGTAGTACTGGTTTCTCATTGTTGCTAATTTATGGATTCCCTTAATGGCCCCTATTTGCCTTGGCTCTTCAAACACCTTTTCAGTTAGTCCCCAATATTCAAGTCCTTCCATTGAACTACCCAGCATGACCTCTATTTTTTAGTCTAGATCCTGACTCAGTCACAATATATGCAAGTAGAACTGATGGATCGGGAGTAAGGCAGTTGTTAAATGTGTTCATACAGTTTATGCTATTTTAATAAAAATATTAATTGAATTTAATTAAATTTAGTAAAAAAAAATCTCAAAACTGAAAACTTCAGTAAAATAGTGCTAAATATCAAATATAAATTTCTTTCTCATAAGACATATAATTTTCTTAAAAGATCCCTCTGAGGTTAGGAATACATAGTTCTTACTTCTACTCTGATCACTCCTTCTTTTTGTAAACGAATTGAGTAATATTTATGTCTTTTCTGCCTTTGAGGTCAAATATATTAAATCTTCTTCTAACCCAAGGTTCATAAGTGCAGTACCTATGTTTTCTTCAATGTAGTTTATTGTTTCTGGTCTTATGTTTAGGTTTCTGATCTGAAAACATTTATCTATAAAGATATATGTGCTCCAATGTTCACTGCAGCTTTATTGACAGTGGCCAAGACATGGAAACCACCAAAGTGCCCTTCAATAGATGATTGGATAAAAATGTGGTATATACACAATGGAATACTACTCTGACATAAGAAAAGATGAATTGTGACAACATGGATGGATCTTGAGATTATGCTAAACAAAATAAGTCAGACAGAAAAAGTTGAGAACCACATGACTTCACTGGTATGCAGGAAATAAAACTGAAAGCAACAAAGGAACAAGACAAACAAATGAAGAAACAAAACTCATAGGCACAGACAATAGTTTAGTGGTGACCAGAGAAATGGAGTCAAATATATGGTGATGGAAGGAGAACTGACTCTGGGTGGTGAACACACTATATATATATATATATACACTTGAATTATAGAATTATACACTTGAAACCTATGTAATTTTACTAACCATTGTCACCCCAAAAATTTTATTTTATTTTATTTTTTTTTAAAGATTTTATTGGGGAATTGGCGGAGGGGAACAGCGTTGGGGAATCGGGGAAGGGGAACAGACAAGTTGCTGTCTTTTTGTTCTTCAGTTTAGTTGTGGAGGATGTTGCTTCACTGTTGGTATCGTCATTGCGCTCTTCCCGGATGAGGCAGACCGGTCGCTGGCCTCTGGATGTCGCTCACCGCGGCTATTGGCAGCTCACGCTTGGCTGCCAGCCGCTCACGCTGGCTGCGGGCCACTCACTGTAGCCTATGGCAGCCCACTGCAGCAGGGGCTGCAGCCCACACCATCACCGGGGCTCACACAGCCCAGCTCCAGGTGGAGCTGTTGTTAGCTGTAGAGGGCAGTGTCGCTGGACCTCATGTGGGATCCGAACCGGGGCCGCTGGCATCCCAAAACCAGCGCTTAACCAATGCGCCACTCGGCCGACCCCCAAAAATTTTAATTAAAAAAAATTATTAGATTCCAATCTGAGTTACTGCTATTCCATCCCAACCTCAACTGAAGCCCACTCCTCCTAAAATCTCCCCGCTTTCTACTAGCGGACACTACTTCCTTACACTGCTCAGGCTGAAACCTTGGCGTTGACTTTGACTTCCTTCTTTCTTCTGTACTTTGCCTGCATCCAGGTTATTAGCAAATACTGTTTGCTCTACCTTTAAATTGCATCCAGCACACTATACACAATAGCTAAAAGGTAGAAATAATACATTGTGCATCAACTGATGAATGAATAAAATGAAATATTATTCAGCCATAAAATGGAATGAAGTATTGATACATACTACAATATAGATTAACTTTATAATATTATTAATATATTAAGTGAAAGAAGCTGAGCGAAATGGCCATATATTGTATTATTTCATTTACAACAAATGGCCAGAATCCATAGAAGCAGAAAGCAGATTTGCCGTGCCAGGGGCTAAAGATGAGGGGAAGTATGAAAAGTGACTGCTTAAAGCCTACAGCTTTCCATTTCATTTCCATGAAAATGTTTTGGAATTAGGGATAGGTGAATGCACTAAATGCCACAGAATTTCACATTCTAAAATGGTTTATTTTACGTTATGTGAATTTCACCTCAGTTAAAAAAGAAAAAAACAGAAAAAGTATATCTGGCATCAGATCACTTCTCTTGAGCTGCGACCTACCACCCTGGTTCAAGATACTATTTCTTCTCCCCTAATACTACTGTAATAACTTTCTGATTAAAGCTACCATATCTTTCAGAATAAAAGTTAAGAGCCAGCCAGGCCAGCCAAGTGGCGCATTGGTTAAGCGCTGGTTTTGGGATGCCAGTGGCCCCAGTTCGGATCCCACATGTGAGGGCCAGTGACACTGCCCTCTATAGCTAACAACAGCTCCACCTGGAGCTGAGCTGTGCGAGCCCCAATGACAGTGTAGGCTGCAGCCCCTGCTGCAGTGGGCTGCCATAGGCTACAGTGAGTGGCCCGCAGCCAGCGTGAGCGGCTGGCAGCCAGCGTGAGCTGCCAATAGCCGCGGTGAGCGACATCCAGAGGCGGTGACCGATCTGCCTCATCCGGGAAGAGCGCAATGACGATACCAACATGGGCCAGTGAAGCAACGTCCTCCGCAATTAGACTGAAGAACAAAAGGACAGCAACTTGTCTGTTCCCCTTCCTTGATTCCCCAATGCCATTCCTTGCCCCCAATTCCCCAATAAAATCTTTTAAAAAAAAAAGTTAAAATTTTCATGCGACTCTCAAGACTCTCTATGATCCGACCCTCTGTTGCTACTCTTCCTTCACCTCTGAACTTTGACCTTGACCTCTGATAGTCCCTCTTTTTCCTGCTGATCCAACCAGAAGGACTATCTTTCTGCTCCTTAAGATGTGAGACACACAATCATCTCAGGGCCTTGGTACTTGCTGTTTCCTCTGCTTGAAATACTTTCCCCTCAGATGTATTGTTCCTTCCAGAGTTTCCTTCTAGAGTTTCTACCAGAAGCAACCTTTTCAATGAGATCTTCCCTGGCCACCCTATGAACACCTGCAACTCCCTCCCTCCTACCAACACCATCACTTCCCTACTTCATTTCAAATCCTAGCATTCATCATTGTGTTATACATTTTCACACGTTTACCTGATAGTGTGCCAGCCCTCTTCTATAATAAAACTCCAGGAAACCACAGATATTTATCAGTTTTGGTGTCTTATATAAACAGTAATGATTGAAAAATAAGTGGCTTTTGGAATATACTGTGATAGGAACAGATGTATTTAAGGAGACCAGGCTGACTGATCACTAAATTTAGCAAATGTTTCTTACCCTTACATGAAAACCATAAGGATTTTACTTGTAACTAAGTTTTAACTTCTGGTTTTGAAAGTTCTGCTCTAAATCATATCAAAACATAACCTAATGTCATTCATATCTTCAGTTAATTCATTCCGTGCTTGAAATCCTGCTGCTATAGCAGTGCCAACAGAAAGAGCTGACTGTAGTCAATTTGGTTATAGTTCATTTCAATTTCTAACCAAATTTATTTTATTGGACTGAACTGTAATGCTAAAAAGAATTAGGTAAGAACAATAACATGGCCAAAGTTGATTAAAAATTAGTCTTAAGAAGATCATACAAAATATAATCTTAATATGTGCATAAGATTAGCATTAGATCAAAAAACTGGTGCTGCAAGATTTTTTTAAAATTGAGGGTTGATTTCATACAACTCTGAGTCTGACTATAGTAGAGATTTGTGTAGGAAAACTAATTTTAATTAAGAATATAATTGGACCCAAGGTAAACAGCATGTGTTCTAGATCTTGTTAATTGGAAGAAAGGGTTCTGAATCTCAGATAAGAAATGACTCACATTTTCAGCTTTTTAAATTATTGGACACATTTTTATAAAGGACTGGTCTTAGAAATCCAAATCATATAAGCATGACAGATAGCTGTGTCTTTGTACACTATAAATTTCATTTAAAATGTGCAAAGCATACTACTCTGAATGCCATAAACAGTGCACAGTCATCTCATATGACTTTGGGACCAAGAAACTGACTGATTGAAATGCACAAATGATCTGAAATCTCATTTGTACCATACTTGTAAACTACTATTTTATGAAACCTTACGTTGAACCAGCCAATATAAAAAATCTTATATATTGCCTTACCTTGGGAGGTATGGTTCTCATAAAAAGCTTAAGGAAAGAAAAACAGTGAGCCCAGATCATGTACAAACAGCATAATTGAGAGTCCTGGCTGGTGGTGTGCTCGTCTGAGGGTGCTTGTTTTTGATTCCCTCATCACATTTCAGTGACCACACTTCAGCAGTGGGAAAATAAATGTGCCACAGTGTTCCCAATAAAGGCACTTATTAGCCTTCAGAGCAGCATGACAAGTACAATAGATTTTGTTTTCCAATGAAACCATAGCTAAAGGGTTTTGACTTTAAGAAATGTGTTGTCCATGTTCTTCAGTCAATATATTAAAAGCTGTAGATATAATTATTCATTCACCATTAGTTTATACTCATATAAATGTAATTTTCTTTTCTCAGCAATTTAGCAATACCTTATAAAATTGGTAGTATAGCATGATCCCTGTGAGGATTTGACACTATGTTACATAATCCATAATCTGTATTTTTCAAAAGACATAAATATTTACTTATAGTTAAGGGGCTGAAGCAGAAAAGGCAGAAAAGCAGATATAAAAATGTAGATCTTTCTATATCAGTGATTTAAGCAATTTACCATTTACAAATGAAGCAAAGCTAAAAAAAAAAAAAGTCCATTCTTTCACAGTCTTTTTTTTTTTCTTTCTTTCTTCTTTTCCTTAGGGGTCAGTTCTATCTCTCCATGTTTTGTTTAACAAAAGCTTTCTCCTCTCATGAGGCTTCATTGTTGTCAGAGTTCAAAAGCTAAACAAAATTGGCTATCAAAATGTGAATGCAACATGCTCAAAGACTGAGGAAGTTATAAAAAATTTTGTTGGTTGCAGAGTTCCTGTGGTTGGAGTAGCTTTGACAAATGTTTAAGGCAACTGACATTGTATTTATCACAGTAATACTCTGCTCAAAATTTACAAACATTTTGCCAACTTTATAGTAAAGCTTAAAGTGTACAATTGAGAATAAAGCCTTGTTTGGGGTTTCCCTAACATATGGATGACAAATAGGGATCATATCTTATATAACTATACTCTACTGATAGGTAATGGCTTCTCGTATGACAATTCCCGAGATTTTTAAAAGTTGAATCTGAACACAGGAGGAGAAAATGTCTTGATCCATTGGTCACGTCTGCCAAGGACAGAAAAAACCTTCCAGTGCTCATATTGGAAGTCTAGTAAAGCCATGGTTAACTACGCTCGTTCATACTGCTCCTTACAGAAAGGGCCACAATTCAGGAAAATTAGTGTGTTTCCTTTTCTTCCAATTTCTTCTACTGGGGAATGAATTGATTTCAAAGACATATCTTGCATACTTGGAAGTTACATAAAAACACATTCAAAGCATTGTTTTAAAATAGTTATAATTAGTAATTTTGTTCAATCCAGTTGTAATTGAATTCACTTAGAGTTCAAGCCTATAGTATCATACTGCAGATATTAAGTTCATTAACATTTAGTTAATACTCTTATATGTCAATCATGATTTTAGTGAAATTTTTAATCTCCTTGCAGACATCTTGGGCAAAAATAAATTTTAATCAAAGCTTGTTCAAACTTTACAGTTTACAGTTAGATAAATTTTCTCCATTTATCTAACAGGGATAACTTTTGAGACAAGGACAAATTGACTTCTCCATGAGAATGTAAGTCTGTTGGACAGAGATAGTGTCTACTATTCTTCTCTAAACAGAGTATAATTCTTAGTGCTCAATTAATGTTAAATTATGCAAAAATAATAACTGCATAGAAAGCTTGAGAAAAAAAAATGTTGTTGAATGTATGTCTATTTATTGACTCAATTTTCACAGTACTTTCTTGTTCAATGCCTTATAAACTTGACCTCAGGTGATACCAGCAATATAAGAAAAATGATAGAAAAGGTAAAGGATTATACAAACAAAAGGAAAGATAGTCCGTGAAAGTCAAAAAAAGAAAACTGTGTTTTTCATAAAATTCTATGTGTATCCTAAAATTGCACAGTGATTTTATAGAAATTTGAAGAGAAAAGGACCTCTCATGAGTTTAACCTCACTTATTATAGAGAGTGATGTAAAATGACTGGCTCAATTCAACAGAAGACTTTTAGACAAAACAAATGAAATGATTAAGACTAAGACCCTGAGAGGATATATCAATGTAATCAGGAGAAAGTTCCCAGGAGCCTTTTATAGAAGAAACACATGCAGTGGCCATGGAAATAATAGAATCAACCCCAAAACTGGTGGGATTCAGAATCTCATGGAGGAGGGGTCAGGGTGTCACACTGAGGCTATGACAACTACCCTAACTAAAAAGGACAGCAATTTATCCCATCATTGTTTTATAAATATAGAACATTAGTCAAGTTTTTCAATATATCTTAATCTACAATATAACAAGGATTTGGGCAATCAAATGTGCCCCTTAACACAAACAACAATAAAAATACCCCTCACCCTAAGAAATATGGTTTGAGGCATGAAGAAAAACTGATAGAGGGCCGGCCAAGTGGTGCATTGGTTAAGAGCTGGCTTTGGACACCAGTGGCCCCGGTTCAGATCCCACATATGAGGGTCAGTAACACTGCCCTCTACAGCTAACAACAGCTCCACCTGGAGCTGGACTGTGCGAGCCCCGACGACGGTGTGGGCTGCAGCCCCTGCTGCAGTGGGCTGCCATAGGCTACTGTGAGTGGCCGGGAGCCAGCGTGAGCGGCTGGCAGCCAGTGTGAGCTGCCAAGAGCTGCTGTGAGCAGTTGTCAAGAGGCTGGCAATCGATCTGCTTCACCCGAGAAGAGCGCAATGATGATACCAACACGGGCCAATGAAACAACGTCCTCCACAACTAGACTGAAGAACAAAAGGACAGCAACTTGTCTATTCTCCCAATTCCCCAATAAAATCTTTAAAAAGAAAGAAAAACAAACTGATAGAGATTATGTCTATTTACTTTTCCCAGTGTTTTCAAATTTTGCCTTTCAAGTGAATATCTGGGAAAAAAATAACAAAAAACAAAATGACTCCACATATATAATTTATATTTTCCTGTTAGCATACAGCCATGGGTCTAGCCATTTCAAAATTTAATTTTCATTTTAATTAAAAATAATTATATAGAAAATCATTTAATTGTACACTTAAATAGGTGAATTTATGGTATATAAATTACACCTCAAGAAAATTATTTAAATAGTTAATTGCAATCACAAAACAATGCATTAAAACCTGCTCTAGCAATTCTACTTCTGTGAATTTATCCTGCCTAAGTTTCAGTCTAAAAAATTATAGAGTACTATGTTCTAGTCACTATTTTACATGCTTCCTTTGTAGCTCATTTATCTTTACTTTTTTATTGAGGATATAAAAAGTGAATTAACTTATTTTTAACAAATACTCACTATAAGCCTACTAAGCACCAAGCAGTATGTTAACTCATTATAATGCACAGTCCTCATGAAGACATTCAATAAAATAGTCAATATACAAAGAACTTAAAATTCCAAATACTGAAAGGAAAAACTGATTAGGATAGAGGCTAACAGAAGGAAACCTAATTTAGATTAGGAGCTAATCAGGAAAGCTCTCTTCAAGGAAACACCATTTAATTTGAGAACTAAAAAATAGGATAAATAAGGTTTAGTCAGACCAAACATTAGTTGTGGGAGGATTTTTGATTCTTTTAAGTATAATTGCAGTTTTTCATCTGTATAAGTTATCATAAATCAGAAGGTTATTAGCTTCAGTGAAAGAAAAGTGCAAACAAAAGTGGAATTAGGTTGTTAAGGGTAGGGAAAGGAGATGAGACTGATAAAGTGACCTTGTAATAATGAAAACATCGTTCTCAAAATGATTTGAAAACTGTGTATGTACTATGGAACATTTAAATTAATTTTATCCAAATAACAACATAATTAATACACGATGTAGAAAAATAGTCTACAAACCAGAAAACAATGCATTTTTGGTTCAGTTTTCAGCGGCATAATCTTTCCTACTCTAGTTTTCACTCAGTACATTGCATTATAAACAAAGCCAGTGAATCCACCTCTCACTTGTAATCCTAATGACTTGGATTTCTGCAGTTTATTGTAGAGTATTCTGCAAAAACGAAAGCATCACAAGAGTTCTTGCTCTCCCAATAACTCTATAGCAGAATTTCTCAAAAGATTCAGAATGAATTACAAAAGGAGTACAATAATGCCAGTATATCAGAGCTAAAGCAAAGTCTTGATAAATAAATCTATACTCCATGCAAATACGTAGTATGTTTATATATCCTTTTTCTATTATACATTTGTCTCTAAAACATATAATAAGGAATTGAAGTGAGAATTCTCAAGCTATTAATATTGAAGCACATAATGTGCTATCATAAATGTTTTCTTGGGTTTTCTTGCAGTTTGGACTAAATTATACAAGTAAATATATTTATTTATTTATTTATTTATTTATTTATTTATTTATTTATTTTTATTAGTTTCAGGTGTACAACACAATGCAATAGTTATACTCTTTACCCCCCAAAGTGAAAAACCCCCTCCACCAGTTTGCCACCCCACTCGCCCCCTCATATCATACATATCCATCAGAACTCCCCTGACTCCGCTCCACAGTATACTCCACATCCCGTGACCATCCACATATTCAGTTGCAGTTGGCATACAATACTATACAACATCAGCTTCAGGTGTACAGTGCAGTGATCAAGCCTCTACTCCATCCATGAAGTGGTCTCCCTAACAAGACATGAGACCATCTGACACCCCACAAAATTTTTACAACATTATTATATTCCCTGAACTGTGTTTCCTATCCCTGTGGCAATATTGTAGTTGTCTATTTATGCTGTCTAATCCCTTCCCCTTCCCCCCCATCCCCACCCCACTCCCAACTAGCAACCCTCAGTTTTTCCTCTACATCTACGAGTCTGTTTACTTTGATCGTTCACTCAGCTCTTCAGACTCCACACACAAGTGAGATCACATGGTACCTGTCTTTCTCTGACTGACTTATTTCTCGCAACGTAATAGTCTCTTCACAACATTATCGATTACATTCCCAGAACTGCCCCCATATCCCTGCGGCAACATTGTAGTCCCACATACACTGTCCAAAACCTTCCCCTTCTCCCTCTTCCCCACTCTCTCCCAGCCAGCAACCCTCAGTTTTTCCTTTATATCTGCTTGATATGACTTCAATCTTCTTAAATTGTCTCTCTGGGTTAACTTGTTTACCCCTTTCTTTTGTTTAAAAAAGCCCTTTTAACATTTCTTGCAATGCTGGCTTGGTGGTAATGAATTTCTTAAGCTTATTCTTTTCTGAGAAGCTCTTTATTTCTCCTTCAATTTTAAGTGATATCCGTGCTGGGTAGAGCAATCTTGGTTGTAGGCCGTTATTTTGTGTCACTTTGAATATCTCCTGCCACTCCCTTCTGGCCTGCAGAGTGTCTGTAGACAAGTCAGCTGTTACTCTAACAGGAGTTCCTTTGTATGTAACCTGCTGTCTTTCTCGTGCAGCCTCTAGGATTCTGTCTCTGTCTTTAACCTTTGCCATTTTAACTATGATGTGTCTTGGTGTGGACCTGTTTGGGTTCAGCTTGTTTGGAAGCCTCTGCACTTCCTGGGCATGTATGTTGATTTCCTTCACCAGGGTAGGGAAGTTTTCAGTCATTATTTTTTCAAATACATTTTCGACCCTTTGCTTCTTCTCTTCTCCTTCTGGTATCCCTATGATTCGAAGGTGGTTGCGCTTCACCTTGTCCCATAGAGCTCTTAAACTATTTTCATTGTTTTTTATTCTTTGGTCTTTTTGCTGTGCCAACTGGGTGAGTTCTGCTATTTTATCTTCCAAATCGCTGATCCGCTCCTCTGCTTCATCTACTCTACTGGTGATTCCTTCGAGTGTGTTCTTCATTTCAGTTATTGTATTCTTTAGTTCTAACAGGTTGTTTTTTATGGTTTCCCTATCCTTCTTTATGTCCTCGCTAAGTTCCTTAAACATTCTTATCATCAGTGTTCTAAACTGTGTCTCTGAAAGGTTGGATCCCTGTTTCATTTGGTTCCATTTCTGGAGGTTTCTTCTGATCTTTTACTTGTGACATGTTTCTTTGTTTCCCCATTCTGGCTGTCGCTCTGGGATTGCTTTGATATATTAATTTTTTTTTTTTTTTTGAGGGCAGTGTCACTGGCCCTCATATGTGGGATCCGAACCAGGGCCGCTGGCATCCCAAGCCAGTGCTTAACCACTGCGCCACTCGGCCGGCCCAAAATGTGAAGGAGACTTGTTACTTGTTTTTTTGAGGACAGTGTCCCTGGCCCTCATAAGCGGGACCCAAACCGGGGCCGCTGGCTTCGCAAGCCAGCGCTTAACCGCCGCGCCACTGGGCCGGCCCTGCTTTGATGTATTAGATAGATCACTAGGAGAGCCCTGGCTGGATCATGCAGGCACACAGCGCACGGCCCAACACTCCCAGGAAAACTCCCAGTCTCAGCCTGTCCCAATCAGCCACTTGCAGATCCGGCCGAGTAGCCCGACAACCAATCACCAGCCTGGCAACTCTGTAAGCGGAGTGCGGAGAGTGGGGACTCGAGGCGACTTGCGCACTCCCGGGGCTCAGTGAGCAGGCTGTTGGAGCCGGATCACTCCCACTAGGCGTTTCCCTGGCAACGCAGCACAAGCCGAGCGGAGGGTGGGGCCCCGAGGCGGCTCGCGCACTCCCCGGTCTCAGTAAGCAGCCTGTTTGAGCTGGAGGGCACCCGCCCAGCGTTTCCCTGGCAACGCAGTATAAGCCGGGCAGAAGGTGGGGATCCAAGGTCGCAGGCTCGCACGCACGCATGCACGCACGCACACACGTACTTCTGCGCCAATTCCACCAGACCAATGAGGTCTTGGACCTGATCCTTCGTGGGAGGGCCCAAGCCCCACAAAATGGCGTCCTCCCCACACCACTCTCGTGCAGGCTCCGCACCACAGGAACAACAGTTCAAAAACCTCCAGCCTTTGCACCAAAGGTGCTCAGTTCAGTCCGTCCCCGCAGGCTCCCGGCTCACACAGTCACTCCCTCCACCAGGAACCAGGTAAGTGCTCACCGGCGAGCAAGCCTGGGCGCCTGCCCCACTGGTTCTCTATCCGCTCTTAGCCTCACTGAGCTGAGCAAAGAGAGTCCTCACTAATTTACTGCCAGCTATCTTAGAACTTCTCTTCCAGGCAAAGGAGCTCTGGGCTGGAGAGCTTGGTGTGCGGCCAGAGGGTCTCTCCCCCAACTAGACAAGCTTCCCACAGCTGGGACCTCCCTCACGGGGTTCGCCCTCTCTCGTCTCCGCCCGTCCTACCAGACCTGATGCGGTTTCCTCTTTCTTCGTTTAGTGGTTCTGTTCCTCCAGTGTTCCGGGGACCTCCAGGGTTGAATGCTGTATAATTTGCTTGTAATTTTGGTGTGATCCTGGGAGGCAGTTAGCACAGCGTCTGTCTGTTGCGCCATTTTACTGGAAGTCTATACAAGTAAATTTAAAGTGTAAACACCATAATGACTTGTTTCAATTTTATATGACAAATACCACTTTACATCTGATGTTTTGTTTTTGCTTTAACTTCCTTCATATTATATAACTATTAATATTATTGAGATTTAAAAACCCTCTGAATAACTAGATGTAAGATTGTATACACAAAGCTGTGGAATTTATTCATGATGATCCTGTCTAAACTATTATTTTTAGAGCTATGCTAGGTTACCATAAAATAGCCATTAAAAATCATAAGTGAGGTGAATAAAGTATTGTTCAAGGTATTCAAAAGTCCCTGATGTATTTTAAACAATTTTTGTTTATTTCATATAATTCAATACTAGACATGCAAATAGATCATTAAGGCATAATACTGTGTCAGAAATTTGATCCCTCCTTTCTATCCCTACTGTCCTTCTCTTTGTAAATTTGGACCATTGATTGATTTATTTTTCTTTTAAGGAATCTTTTTTAAGTGCCCATCATGTACAGCAGATACAGCGCTGGCTACTAAACCATTTGATCATAACTTCTGACTCAGCCTACATTTCTTTCTAGGGCATATTTTCAAACATGTCAATAAAAGTGTAAGGTGTTTGGGCCCAAGACAATGCAACTCTACATCAGACCAAAAACTTTATGAATCCATTCATCTCTTATCTCATTGTACCCCAATTCTGCTTCTGAAATTATAACTTATTTTTGAGATCCAGGCTATATCTTCTGTACAGTTTTAATAAATAATTTAGCCTTCCCCAAGATTTCACTTTGGAAACTTTCCTATGATTTGATTTTGTATAAGACTGAACATGACTTTACTCCTGCCAGTACCATTCCTGAAGCTTCTATCAGAGCCAACGGTATATGTGATGGTTGAGGCATTGCAATTTGCCACGATTCCTCTATTTTGACTATCTACTATGTCACTGGCTCTACAATGTTGCCTCTGTTTCTCCTCCATTGCCAATGCTATTAACCTCTTGAGAATTTTAATTACCTCATGTTTAATCTCTATTATGATATTTAAATATCAAACATCCTCATTTTGATTTATGTTAGTCTTCACATACTGTCTCTCACACTAGCATTTGACAATATTCTCTGCAGGTGATCCCTTTATCTCTCCATTCTTTCTCTGATAATCTTTATCAAGAAAAATTTGTCCTCAGTTCTAAAAAGAAATATGTTTATTTCTTGAGTACCAGTGAATCACAGAGCTCCTCCTTTGTGTATAATTTTCTCTGAGATACATATCAAATCTTATGAGATGTGGTCATAACAACACTTAGATAAGAATTTATAGCATTAACTAATAGAAACAAAGGGATCAAGGTAAAGAAACTAAGCTCTTATTAGGGATTGAATCTCCCCCAAAAAGATATGTTGAAATCCTAACATCCAGCACCCTAGAATATGACCTTATTTAGAAAGAGGATTATTGCAGATATTATTAAGATAAGTTCATATTGGAGTAGCATAGGCCTCCAATCCAATATGACTGGTGTCTTATAAGAAGTGACTATGTGAAGGCACAGAGACATGCAAGAAAAACAACACATGATAACAAAGGCCAAGATTCAAGTTATGTAGTTCCAAACTGATGAATACTAAAGATTACCAGTAAACCACCCAAAGCTAGAAATAGACAAACAAGGAAGAATTCCCCTATATGTTTCAGAGGGAGCATGACTTTGTAATCAATTTGATTTCAGACTTGTAGACTTCTAGCTTCTAGAACTATGAAACATTAAATTTCTGTTGTTCTAAGCCATCCAATTTGCAGTATTTTGTTCTGGCAGCCCTAGGAAACTAATGTGCTCCTGTCTCAACTAGATAAATCAGGAAAAAAAAAATCCAAAGAAAGTGGAAATAAAAAGTAAGAAAAAAATTAAGGGTAATTAACTTTAAAATAAATACAAATGCAAATCAACAAAGAGCATAGATAATAAAAAATAAATACCCAAAAGTAAGCTGTCACAAACCAATGAGGATTGACACACTGTTAGAAGTCTAATAAAAAGGAAAAGAAAGAAAGGATAAAAAAGTAGAAAAAGGAAACATAAACATCTATAATTTTTTTAAAAAATAAAATAGTGAAATACTATGTATAGCTTGAAAATTAATCAAATGAGAAGATCTAGATGTAACATTCAATGTCCATTCCAGATTTTTAAAAATTCCAATATGTACGATTTTAAAACTTAATATAGAGTACATAAGAGAAACAATTATACTTCGTGTTGAACAGATAGAAATCTTCCAATTAAGTCAACAACTCATCTGATACAAAAAAATCAGACAGACATATTGTAAAGAAAAGACAAAACTTTTAATTTGCATAGATTATGATATTCTGCTTAAAGATCAACACAAATAACTGTAAACTAAATATCAGTAAGAAGAGAGTTCAGCAAGACGACTCAAATTATTATCAATAACAATTTTAATGAATTAATAGACACGGTTCATAACCAATTAAAAATGTAATGAAACAGAAAATATCCCATTTACAAAGCAATACAATGTTTGGAAAGTACAAGTTAATAATCAAACGTATACTTATATGAGAAATTTTTTGGCTAATAATGTATTAAATACAGTTGAAAATCATAAATAAATTAATATTTAATCTCTCAAGATGATAGGCAGAGAAATATCTAATTTAAAAGTTATTTTTTTTTCTCATAAATCTTTAAATTCAGTGCTATCTTAACAAGATTTTTTTATGGAATTTGACAACTGATTTTTTAAATTATGAAATAAGGGAAAATAAATGTTAAGGGGAAGTTGTCTAACAAGTTGGCAAAGCAGAATATATAAAACTAGTCACTTAAAATGTTGTTAATGTAGGGCCGGCCGAGTGACACAGTGGTTAAGAGCTGGTTTTGGGATGCCAGCGGCCCCGGTTCGGATCCCACATGAGGGCCAGTGACACTGCCCTCTACAGCTAACAACAGCTCCACCTGGAGCTGGACTGTGCGAGCCCCGGTGATGGTGTAGGCTGCAGCCCCTGCTGCAGTGGGCTGCCATAGGCTACAGTGAGCGGCCGGCAGCCAGCATGAGCGGCTGGCAGCCAGTGTGAGCTACCAATAGCCGCGGTGAGCGACCATCCAGAGGCTGGCGACCGATCTGCTTCATCCGGGAAGAGCGCAATGATGATACCAGCATGGGCCAGTGAAGCAACGTCCTCCGCAACTAGACTGAAAAACAAAAAGACAGCAACTTGTATGTTCCCCTTCCCCGATTCCCCAGTGCTGTTCCCCTCCCCCAATTCCCCAATAAAATCTTAAAAAAAAAAAATGTTGTTAATGTAGAATAAAAGAACTATAGAATTGAATGTCCAGAAACAGACCTATGTAAATATTTATCAATGATTGCCATAGAGAAATACTTCAAGTTATTGGTGAAAATACAGACTATTCAATAAATTGTGATGGGACAATTGAATATCTAATGGAACTGTGTACCTATTAGAAAAATATCCCATACTAAAACTAAAAATAAATGTGTGATGGATCAAAGAGGTAAATAAGAAAAAAAATTTTTAAATATGTCTTTTACCTTACATCAAGGAATACTTCCATAACAACACCAAAAATAAAAGTTATAAAGGCAAAGATTTATATATTTGAATACACACAAGTACAAAATATTTTCATGACAAAAGGAGGCTTCGGCAAACTTAAAAGCCAATATGACTAAGAAAATATAATTTAGAGAAAAAGTCTCCAGAATCTATAAAGATATCCTGCATATTTATAAGAAAAATACATAACCTTATCAAAAATCCTCAAAGAATATGAGTAGGTAATTCATGAAAAATTAATTACAACCTACCAATAAATATAACAAAAGATGTGCAGCTTTACCAATCCTGAAGGAAAATTAAGATAAATTAAAGCAAAAGGAAAGCTCACAAAATTTTTCTCTGTCATTGGTAAATTAATTTTATATGAAGTCTAATTCTCAAACACATGGAAAAATTGCTATGCTCATTCACTGTTGGTGAAGGTCTAAATTTGTAGTCTTTGGGGAGGGAATTTGAAAATACCCTTTTTACGTTCATAAAAGAGGAATGTACAAGAAAGGTCATCACAATATTATAGTGAAAACTTGGTGAAATATCTACCAACAGGATCTGGTTAAGAAAACCTCTATAAATTAATGCTCTTCAACAGTTAGAAAAAATGAAGTAGAACTATAAGCATTGATGTGAAAAATTCTCTAACACAGTGTCAAGAAGGCAAGCCACACAATAATAAATACATTTTATATGAACTTTGTTTTAAGTGAGGATGTTTTTATGTACATGCTTCTTATATATAAATCCACTAATCAAGGATTGGAGGGATGAATGCCACGTATTCACAAAATCCCTCTTTCTTTTAGAGAGTAAATGTGAGTGGAAGGGGAAGAGTTGAAAAGGAATTTTGATCTTTGCCTCTAAGTTTTAATTGAAAAAAATTATTTTATTAGATTATAACTTTAAAGAAAGTGGTAACATGGATAAGTGTTTTAAAATTATATTTCTAACATAATGTTTTCTTAATACTTTAATTCACATACATAGGCTGTTTATCAGCTTAGAAATTTTTAACCTGACATAAGAATTAATATACCAATAATTAAGAAGAAATTGCTTTATTAGGGAATGAATCTATCTCATTCTTTACTATAATATGAATGTGAATGTGCATAAGACCATGTGAGAAACCCCCAACCCCATTTAATGCTTCTTCATTTAATGCTAATCCCTAGCCCTGAATATGGATAAGCACAGGTATAAAGTAATAGAAAATAAAACCTACGTGAAAGGCATTTGAAATTACAGATTTAGGATGTTCTTTTAACACAGTATTTTACATCCCAGATATCTGGTGGCTTTTCAGCTTCAGCTTCTCTGTAATTCTAAAAGCTGAAATACATTTCACTTACCTGGATTTCAGTTCAATCAGCTATATATGCCTAGAATCTTTTATTTTCCCCATTGCAGAAATTGGCTGCTCACTAATGAGCAATAGCTATGCACATGAAATTAAAGAAGTCATTATTTAGAATTAAATAAATAGTGCAACTAATAAAAAATAAAAAAAGATTTTTTTAAATTTTCCAGTAAATTATTTGATATGCCAAACTCAATTTTAAAGCTTCGTGAAAATGAATTTGAAGAGCTGATCAACGTCAATTTGTGATTGTTTAGCATATAAATAACTCAAAGGAGAATGTTCCATTTAAGAACATTTCTTAAAATCCATTGGAACTTGCTAAGAAATAGTCCTCTATGAGTAACTCAGAGCGTCTTCATTTACAGGCAAAGAGGATTACTATAGGCTGGGAATACAGTTTATTTTTTCAAATTTCCTTTGTTCTATCAAATGGGTTTTAAAAAGAGCTCTAGTCACCCACCCCTCTGTGTCCCTCATTTCCCAGCCTTGCTAGCTCCATTTACCTTAAGTCCAAAATACCTCATTTTATGCCCTTTCTGTCTCTCTCTGTAATTGAATGATTTGAATTGTGACCCCTAATAATGGTATGTTGAAATTCTAATTCCCAGTACCTTAGAATGTGACTTTCTTTGGAAATAAGGTCTTTACATTGATATTCAAGTTAAAATAAGGTCATTAAGGTGAACTCTAACACAATATGACTGTCTCCAGACACCAATATAGGTGTCTCTATAAAAAAGAAAGAAGGTGTGAAAGCAGAGGGAGAAGATGGACATATAATCAGAGTATATCTAGAAGCCAAGGCAGGCCAAGTATCACCAACATACACCAATAGCTAGAAGAGGTAAGAAAGTATTCTCCGCTGGAGCCATCAGGGCGAGCCTATCCTTGCTGACACTTTGATTCCACATTTATAGCCTCCAGAACTGCAAGTTTCTGTTTTAAGCCATCCAGTTTTGGGTACTTTCAGGCAGTCTTAGGAAACTAATATAGCAATAATAGCAATAATGTCCAGGTCACACCTAAGCTAATAACCCTCTAATCACCAGAAGGGTCTCCAAATTCACAATTTTACTCCATTATTTACTGGTCTTCAAGTGCTGGAATCTTCCACTGTGTATTATGTAATTAATGGTCCATCACTAGCAAAATCTCCTATACCCTAAATCTGTTCCCCAAGAGATTATTTAAATTTTTTGATCTAATGGAAATCTGGCTCTTCTGAGGACACTGCCTCCCCTTCTCCCACACCCATCACATTACCTTTGAGTGTCTAGGTGAGCAGTACCCTCGTGTTTCTCCCTTCCAGGCTCAGATCATTATCCCTCCTGCCTCCCCAAAACCTCCATTACAAGTCTCATGTCAACAGTCTCTTGTTATTCACTACTTTTCATTTCTGCTGTTATGCATTCATTCTTGGGCCAATCATTCATTTTTCTATGATTTGGCTCCTGAGTCCCTGCTTTCTATCTTCATTTTGGCACATATCCAAATAATCTTTCAATCAACTTGGGCACTGAGTTCCTTGAACTTCAGTATTCCAGTGATTTTTATCATTGCCTGAACCCAGCAACTCATCTCCATAATCATACTCTAGATCTAGCTACCACCATCATCTGTGACTTCTCTGTAAGTGGCAGGCATCTCACTTACTGACCACTGCCTCCTACCTTTTCAGTTTACTTTGTCCAGTAAAGCCAATTCCTAAATTCTTCAGTTCTACACTAGAACCACCCACACGTGCGTCCTACCATCTTTACACTTTCTGTCATCCACATGTTTCCCCCGCTGTCCTACTTAGTCAGCACAAAATTCTATGGGGGCAAACTCATATTCTGTTGTGTATCCCTGCTGTTACAGTCACTTGGAGTAAAACACAATCTTGGTAAAACGGAATCCTTTGCCTATCTGGACTTGTACCTTTTCAGCGAAATGTAGCTGGAGAAAAACACAAAACTACTTGTATCTCTGGTTTTAATTTGAATCTGTGACTATTGACTTCAACTAGGTCCATAAGAATTATTTTCATGCAAGCATGATATATTTCCCTAATTCAATCACCCTCTCTTTATTTTCTAGATGACTCTCACTTCTCTTAGCTCGTCAAACCTTGATCATCTCTTTCCCCATATTCCTTGTAAGCTATAAACCTTGTTTCTGCTTCACTGGAAAAACAACTAAACAACCAAAAGTAAAACTGCATAGCAGGCTGCCACCATATATGCCCACCTACCAGCATCTCTATATGTATTCTCTGACTTCTTGTTTCTAGAAATTAACTATTTGTCTTTTGTCTAAAGACAGCTCCTTCAGAAAACACTAGATCCTATTTTTATCACCTACTTAATGTTCCACTTATGGTAATGTTTTTTTTCCCCCTCTCCCTTCATAATCAGTCCTATCTGTGTATTAATTTGAAACTTTTCTTATCTTAAAAACAAAACAAAATAACAACAAAAAATGCTCTTAACTCCGCTTCCCCCTGCCAGTTACTGCACCATTTAGTTCTCTCTCTTCCTTCCTTTCTTTCTCTCTTACTTTCTTTCTTTTCTTTCCTTTCTTCCTTCCTTTCTTTTCTTCCTTTCTTTCTCTCTCTTGCTCTCTCACTCTTTCACTCTCACTATTTTTCTGCTCTCCTTAATAGTGGTCTATACTTACTGCCTTAATTTCCTTTCTTTCATTTTCCCCAATTGTTATAAATTGAGTTATGCCCTTCTCAAAATTCATTTGTTGAAGTCTTAACAATTCATACTTTAGAATGTGACCTTATTTTTGTATTATTATTATTAATTATTATTATTATTATATTAGTTACAGATGTACAAAACAATGCAATAGTTTTTTTTTCACCCCTTACAAAGTGACTCTCCTCTCTCTCTTCCCCTGCCCCCCCACCCCCGATATCATACAGTCAATGGAATTGTAATAGATATGTATAATATAGAATGTGACCTTATTTTGAAAAAAGGTTGTGATAAATGTAATTAGTTAAGATGAGATTATAGAATGGACCCCTAATCTAATATTACAAGTGTCCTTACAAAAAGAAGAATTTGAGCCCAGACACACCACACACACGCACAGGGAAGATGAAGGCAGAGATCTGGGTGCTGCTTTCATAAGTCAGAGAACACCAAAGATTGCTAGAAAACCTATAGAAGCTAAAGGAGAGGCATATAGATTCCTCCTCATAGCCCTAATAAGGAACCAACTCTGCCAGCACCTTGATCTTGGACTTCTGACCTCCAAATTTATAAGACAATACATTTCTACTCCTTAAGTTATTCATTTTGTGGTACTTTGTTATGGCAGCCCATGCAAACTAGCACATCAGTCAAGTATCTGACTTTACCACATCAGTGCAATTGCTCTTGTTAGGTCTCTAATGACCTCCACATTGCCAAGGCCAAACTAAATTACCAGTCCATATTTCTGATTGACTAGTCAGCAGCATTTTGACTACCTTCACATAATCCTTTAAGGCACTCCCCTTGCCAAATTTTCTTTCTACCTTTTGAAGAGCTTGTTCTCCAGTCCCTTTACCTTGTTCCCTTTTTTCTACTTTTTAAGATAGGAAGGTTTCAGGGCTGAATTTGTGTTCCTCTTCTTTATTTACATGTACACCCATGGTGATCTCCAATGGCACTGTAAATACCACGTACTTGCTGATGACTCTCAAATTCACAACTCCATCTTAGAACTCCTCCCTGAAATTTACTCTGTCATACCTAAACTCTCACTACACTTCTACACCTGGATATTCATAGTTATCATAACCCAACTATGTCCAAATGTTAATCCTTATCATCTCCCATGGTCCTCTGCTTACAGGTTTGATACTCTATCCTTTCTGTCACTTTGTCCAGGACCCTTGAAGACACATTCAATGTCTCTGTTTCTTTTAGACACCCCATGGACTCCTTAAGGTAATACAATTGTATCTACCTACAAAATATATCTAGAATCAGACCACTTGTCCCAGCCTTGCCCATTACCACCATCATCAGAGCCACCATCACATTTCCCCTGTAGTCTCCTACATGGTGTCAGTGTCCATGACTGCCCTCTGTGGTCTATTCACAGCATTGCAGCCAGAGTGTCCTTAGGAGACATAAATCAGAGCATGGCCCTCCTCTGCTCAGAACCCTTCAGTGGTCCCTCAGTCTCTCACAGGAAAATTTAAAGTCCTAACAGTGCACTTTAAAGAACTCATCTCACCAACACTCTTCAAGCACATGCCTCTGTTCCTTCTCCTTCCCTTCCTGTCCTCCAGCCACACAGGCATCCTTGCTGCTCCTCAAATAAGGGAGGCACTCAGTCACCACAGGCCCTTGGCACTGACTTTCCTCTCCTTATGTGTCCTTTCTCTTGAAATATATTTGGCTATCTCTCATAATTTTTACATGCCTTTGCCCAAATGTCCTTTCTTACGGAGGGTTATTCAGAACATCACATTTAAAAATGAAATGTTAGGCCTTTCAAGCTACTTTTTTTGCTCGACCTGCTCCAAACTCTTTGGTGTGCACTTTCTCTTCTAATAATGGCCCTTGAGCCATTCTCTACTGCTTGGGTCTGCTTCTATTTCTTTGAAGTGTACTGTCTCCTCTAATAAAATGCTCTTCACCATTAAAAATAATAATGATAAAATAAAAAATAAATAAAATAAAATGGAAAGTTTATTTATTTGAATCTTTTGACTTTGCTTTAATTGTTCCATACCAGTTATCACCTTCTAACACATTATATAATTTACTTGTTTTTTTATGTTTACTATTTTGTATCTTCCACATTCCCTGCTAGAATGTAAGTTCCAACAGGACAAGAGTATTTGTGTATCCAAGCACACACATATGTTCATTAGACACTGACTAGATTGTATGAAACTCAACCTACCTACTAAGGTTCTTAAAATTCATATAATATATTTTTACTGATATGTGGGATATAAAACTGAAAACAAAGGAATAAGACAAACAAATAAAAGAAAAACTCATAGACACAGACAATAGTTTAGTGGTTACCAGGGGATAAGGAGGGAGGCGCATAGTAAATGGGATCAAATATGTGGTGATGGAAAGAGAACTGACTCTGGGTGGTGAACACACAATGTGATATATAGACGATGTACTACAGAATTGTACACTTGAAACCTATGTAACTTTACAAACAATTGTCACCCCAATAAGCTTTAATTACAAAAATTCAAATAATTTATTTTAAATTTTCTTTGATTTTTAATGTAAGAGGCATGTCGCCTGTGAATGGAAATTTTCTTTTTGTTTTTGCTTTTCCCTTTCCAATCCTTATGTGCTTAATCAATAGTATGTGTCTTTATGCACTAAGAGAGCAATAGAATGTGACACCACAAATCAAATAAGAATACCAGTGTAGATGCATGTTTTTATAAATGAGAAAGATGCTCAAGATATGTAATTTAATGAAAAAATTGTTACCAAGTAGTCTATAAAGCATGACTACTAAAGAGTTTTTACCAAAAAAAAAAAAAAAATTATCTGCACATAGATACACACATTCACATGAGTGTACATATACCCACACATACCCCTTACTGAGTATAATACTCTTAAAATCACTATGAAGCATGTATTGTCAGGTATACTTTATAGATAAGAATCTAAGCCCCAACGTTATATAACTAATATGTGGAAAATGAGAATTAAAACCCTATATTTATCCTTCCCAAATCCCCTAAACTCTATTGCTTCAAATGTTGGAATTTGAAATTAGTCATGAAAATTTTCAGTGTCCCAGTACAAGAGAGAAAATGGTGTCAATGTTTTCGTTTTCATTAATATAAAGTTCATTGCAATAATTCAATGGATAAGGTGTATGCTTCTTCTTTATTATGTTTGAGTGAATACTCATTAATACAAATCACAAGATCTTTCCTGGAGTTAAGTCTTGAGGAAGCCTAGCAATTGGAAATTGTAGACTATTGAATATTTCATAACTCTCCTCAGTGACAGTCCATTGATGAATTTAGGAAAGATACTCGAAAGAATAAGGATAATTGTTAATTGATACAAATTGATGGAAATTTATTATTTTTCCCAGGGTTGCTACCAAAATCTGCCTTTCTCTCCTTTATTAGTTAGAAAATTTAGACAAGTACAGCCTTCCTGAACAAAGACTGTGTTTTCCAGCTTTCGTTATGATCCTGTGTGCCCATATCACTAATCTCTGGTTCATGGAATTAGATCTAAAGTGGGCTCTGCAACCTCCAGGATGGGTTTTAAAGGGAATGGGTATAACTTCTCTGTGCCTTTCCTCTTTTCTGTTTGAGAGAGTGAATATATTTGCCGTTCCTAAAGAAGTCATCTCGGACAAGGTACAAATTATGGCTCTCTGATCCTGGATCACTCATTTACAGCCTCTCTGTGTTTCAGTTTCCTAATTTATAAAAATAAATACTATAATTTTTTTCTTCTCGAAATGCTGTGACAATTGAATATAACATAGGAAAAATATTAGCAAAGTAGCTGATCTTTAAAAACATCATTATTTTTATAGCAAAAAAAGGTGGTAGAGGCAAATGTGTTTCCCTATTCTTTATATCCTAAAACCAAAATTTTATAATCTCATGATCTAGGTACTTAAGATGGAAGAAGGAGGAGGCTGGACTTCTCAACCCTCACAGTACTAGTTACAGACATTTAGGCACATGAGCCCAGAGCAGACTCCTGGAAAACCAGGCCAACATAGCAGTTTCCCTAATCTCTAATGTGCATTTTTATGGAGGGTTACCAACGCTATCCAAATTCTCCCCATTGGCAGAAATTTCCTCTAAGCCCAGATCCTCAACAAGCATTAACAAGTAAATTTCCAGCTTGTATTCTGTTCAAATGTAATGAAGTTTTTGGTTTGTTTTGTTTTACAATTTTGGAAGGTTTTAAAGCTCCTACCATGCTGAGAAACATTATATACATACATACATACATACACAAATACATACAAATACATGTATGAATTATGAAATATATACTCATATTTATGAATCATTGATGGCATCCAACTATTCCTTGGGTCATGAATAATCTTATCAAGCAGCAGCCAATCTCCTAACATTGTATACCTATTTAATTTCTTGAATATACATATTTCCAAACACAGAAACTATGTCAAATGCATAGTTTTGAGATTTCTTTTTTAAAAAACAGAAAACTCCACATGTCAATTTATCGAAGTCTGTATATATTTATTACAATGTAAATACCACCTTTGCACTACCACATTTGCTATGTGCTACATATCTTCCATTTCAAATATGTAGTGAGAAATATTTCCCAGTGGGAATACATTTAGGCAGTGTTATATCAATTATATATAATTTGATTTATTCCTGAGTATGACATACTTTATTTCATTTTAAAAGCAATTGTTACATAGTCAGGACTATTTAAATGTTCTTGTTAAATAACAGGGAGTAGTTTCCTTGCAGCTTAAGAAGTTAAAGAATGTCTGTGCTTTTGAAAAAGTCCTAAAGAACTTAATCATCCCAAGGTCATGGGTCAATAAAAATTATAGTTGATAAAATTGTTAGATATCATGTTTTCCCTGTTAACAGATTTAATCATCTGCTATTTCTGTCAACTTTACTCTGAGTTCTCTGTGACTATGAAGTGGAAAATTGCACTGCACAGCAACTGTCCCCCATTTCCCCAAATGAGTATCTGGCATAGCCTTTCACTGACATTTACAGTAAACAAAAGAAAAAAGTATTTGTGTCTATACTTGGAATTCCTTAAATACTTAAGCATATCAAGTGTAAGTTATACCACATAATATTCCAAAATGTACAGCAATTTTTCAAGAGAAAGAAATAGTGACCCCCAAAATACTTGCTTTAAAGTTTCCCGATATACTTTTATAAACAACAAAAGTGACAGACTAAACAATAACAACAATAATAGTAATTGTATATAACTATGTGCCTGCCTTAGTAAAAAAGATTTACATAAATTAAGTCATGTAATCACAATAATTTTAAGAAAAAGTTTCCATTGATTTTTCTCATAATTATGAAGTGGCAAAGTTGAGAACTTTTTCTAGCAGTGAAATAATTATTTTAACTACCAACTGCATTCCCAGGAAGCTTCACATTTGCAGCTAGGAAAGAAAGCTGGTCATTTTTTTAAGTTAATTTTATTTATATTCCTTTTGGAGGGGTAGGGTTTATTGTATTTGGTTTAGATACACAAGAGGGTTGAAAATTACGTGTTTTTTGAGAATTGGGCATTGGGACAGGGGATAGAGATAGAGATAGATCACCTAATTTTCTCACTATAAAATCCTTTTTAGTTCCTTTTCTAAACAAAGTAATATAATTACCAAAAGATTAATCTTAAAGACACAGTGATTATGTGAGAATTATTTGGATAAGGTATAATTTCAAAAGTGTAAAACTTCAAGTTAAATTATAAAATTCAATCTAACATAATATAGGATGCAAGTAAAAATTTTAAATATTTATATTCTGAATATCTAAAAATCTAAGATCATTAAATTATCATCCCATATATCATTAGCTGACTTAAAATAAGAATAATTGGGCCGGCCAAGTGGCGTGTTGGTTGGGAATTTGCTTGGGACACCAGCGGCCTCGGTTCAGATCCCACATGTGAGGGCTGGTGACACTACCCTCAAAAAAATAAAATAAAATAAAATAAAATTTAAAAAGTCAGTTAAAATGAGAATAATTATTGTCTTTTTAAGTTGTTTATACTTTTAAGTAAATAATATTCATTTTGATTTAAATATGGTGGTTAAACATAAAAATATTTCCATGGCATTCACAGTATATATATATATATATATATATATATATATATATATATATATATATATGCATAATTCAAAGAGAAAAATAAAGTCATAGAATAAGAGAGAGAATGCTAAAATAGAGGACTCTCAAGGAAGTAATAAATATCTGCTTTAGTTACTTTTCAATTCTTTCCTGAAATGTAGCACACAAATAAAAAGTTATTGAAAATAAAATATAAATGACTCCCAGTGAGAATATCATTTACCATATTATTATACCTAGCTAGGCTAGTTAATAAACAAGCCTGTGACAACCTCAAAATTATTTCTAGAAAATAAACAAACTAAAAGTTGTACTCTGAATAGTCAAAAACTTGGAAAACACCCACATAGAGACATTTTATAACAGTTAACAGTTTTCATTATTATTAAAAATAATACATGCTAATTCTAGGAATCAAGAAAATGTGACAATTTATCAAAATATAATTATTAAACATCCAAATTCCCTGATCAGATATATACTTTCAGCATTTTGGTGAAATGAAACATAACAAAATAGATTCCATATATATTTAGAACTTGTTTATGCACTTAACATTCAATATGAAGAATTTCCTTAAGGAAATGGATTTACCTTAATATTTTTATTGTTGGAAATTTAGTTTTCTCATTGTTCTTAATGAAGAATAGACTTCAAATCAGCCTACAATTCTTTTCATTGCTCTTTTTTGTGTCTATGTGTTTTATTAATTAATGCTACATGTGAATATATAAAGTCATTATCTTGACTTCATCCCCCAAATGAAAAACAATTTATTATAACTATTATAAAATATTACATGTATATTCACATGATATGTTTCAATTTTATTTTGAGAGTCTAAATCTTGAGAACGATTTTATAACTTCATTCAATACATAGATTTGGTAGAAATTTTTTATAATAATGCAATGAATAAATAAATAAATAAATTTACATCACTTAAATATAATTTTATATTTTGTAATCCTATTTCCTTGTTCATCCTGCTTTTATGTTTAGAGTTACATTAAAATTTTTACAATAAGAATTTATATGTACAGTTTAAATGACTTGGAAGATAACAATTGTTTTATCCTCTTATCCTTAAAAAATTCCCTCTAAAGTGGCCAACACAATAGTGATCATTTTTGCAAATGAAGAAAACATCATGTACTTAAGGTTATATCAAGATAACAAAATAAATCATCTGAAAATATTCCCAGTATAAATACCTTGAAATGACAGATATAGTATAACACTATTTTAAATGCACAACAGAATTTTCTGGAAAATAAGGGAAGACACTTGGTCCCACAATCAAGAGGAAGCTGAAAAACGAAGTGAGAAGTACATTGGCTGGGGCTCTGAGAAATCAGAGTCATAAACTGAAATTATGCTATAATGGTGAGGCTACCTCACCATTGAGAGGATGTTCTCAGAATGAAACTCCACCAGCACAGGATGAGTGAAAGGGAAGTTTGTACACCTTCACTAAGGTTCTGGGTGGAAAAAATGAATGCTCTGAAATGAATGCCATTTCCATGTTCTGAGAACTCTGAGTGAGAAATTAACACAAAAATCAGTTCCTTTCCACAGAAATAAAAGTTTATCTGCTATAGTAGAAAATTCTCAAACAGAAATTGACTCATTCCCATATAAACTCCACTTATAAGGTTCAAAAAAACAAAAACAAACAAACAACAACAACAAAAAAACCCTCCAACTCCAAAATAATATATACACAAGGAAACAATGCACCAAATAAGGTAATCTGCAGAAACAACATATGATTAGGCATCTGAGAACTTCTGTTAATGGAATTCTAATAGGCATTTTAAAATGCAAATATAAAATAAGTAAAGGCATAAAAAGAAAGAGAAAATATATTATAAAACCAGGTAACTTTTGAAAGAAAAATGTAATTTGTAAAATAAAATAGCCAATAAATTATCATAAAAGGATGTTATAGACACCTGAAGAAGGAATTTATCTATTGAAAGGTCAATCTGAGAATAGTACAAAGAAGGCAGAAAAGGAAGATAAAGAAATATATAATTCCAAATTTAATTAGAAGAGAATGAGAGCAAGCATAATAACCTTTAACTAATATCTTTCTGGAGTTCTGAAAGGAAAGAACGAGAAGAACAGAAAGGCAATATTCGAAGAAGCAAAGAGAAAGAATTTTCCAGATTTAATGAAATACATGAATCTTCATATTCAAGAAACAAATTATTCCTGAACATGATAATTAAAAATACACTTCACCTTTATGTGTTATAAAATTGTGGAATTTCAAAATCAAGGGCATCTATTCACAACAGAGAAATTCATTACCAATGTAAAAACAAGGGTATCCATAATCTCATCAAGAACAAAAAAGGAAGCCAAAAGATAAAAATGTCTTCAAGTGTTGAGAGGAAACAACTTGACATCTGAGAGTCTTGAGTCAGCTAAGTTACTATTTAAGAGAAAGAAAATGCATAGGTGTTTGAATGAGAATTCTGAAAGATATCACCACTAATAACTTTTTCATAGAAGGACTTTCTTCAGGAATACAGTAACTGAACCTTAAAGCAATGATTGAGAACACAAGAAAGAAGGATGAACAAACATATTATAAACTGCGCTTAAATCCAAATAAGCATTGATAATATGAAACAAAGAATATTGACTATATTTAGAATTGTTAAAAGAATTTAGAACTATAATGATGGAAGAAAAATAGTAAGACTGGAAGAAAAGTGAATTGATTTAAAACTCTATAAGGTTTTGGGAAGTGGGAGTTATAGATAGATTCAGAAATAGTTTTGTTGAATGTGGATATTATAATTTTAAGAATTCAAGTAATAAAGGGAAAAATAATATAAACGGTGAAACACTTCAAAATATTGTTCAGTTAAAGAAAAAACATCATTAAATCATTTGGAATAGAATGGAAATAATTCCCACTTTTTGATTCCTTAGTTTTTTTAAATTATACAATAATAACAATAACAATAAAAACTAAGACTTATATGGCTCTTCATATGTGTCAAGCTCTTCTCTAAGCACCACATACATATTGTCTCATTTGATAGCTATAATTAAAGACTATATAAATTATGTTAAACCATTATAAAAAATTTTAATGTACTGGGGAGGTTCAGAGTAGAAGAAAATTTCACTGCCGCATGGCTGAAGATTGTATTTGGAGAAAAATAAGGTAATTCTGCTTCATACCCCTAAAGAATTCCTGTTAAATATCTTGGGTACACACATGTCAAACATGACTAGAAACTATAAATCCAAACATAGAATGATAACTAATTCTTGGAAGAGAGGGATTAAGGGTTGCCTTGGGTCCTGAAAGCTGTGCTCTGAATGATCCATGGGACGTCAGTTCACCCAGACTTCAGTGTGAATGCTGCACGTGAGAGACGTGTAGTCCACAACTTGAAAAAAATTATACACAAAGAAAGTTTTGTTTTTTTTGAGGGCAGTGTCACTGGCTCTTACACGTAGGACCCGAACCGGGGCCGCTAGCTTCCAAAGCCAGCGCTTAACCACCGCGCCACTCAGCCGGCCCTAAACTGAAGAAAGTTGATATAGATATGTTATCATTGGATAATAGAGGTTTTAAAGTAAAGCAGCATTAATAGAAATTAACAGGATCAATCATAATGTTGTTCTACCTTGTTTTCTTGTCTCATTTTTCTGTCTAATACTAAATGAAGCATGTTGAAGATCTTGCACTATGTTTTTGAGATTTCTCTCTCTTCTTGTGGTTATGAATTTTTTCATTTTATACATATCTAGGCTAAAACTGCATACAGTTTTAAATTATTAGTTCTTGATAAATTGAAAACTTTTATCATTGTAAAGTAATCATTATTTTCTATTAATTTCTTTTACCTTAAAATCTATTTTATGCAATAATAACATCTTGCATGCTATGTCTTTTATCCAATCATAGGCCTTATCTATTTGTGTGCAAGTGGTATAATACTGGGGGTGCCAAAAAATGTATACATGTGGACACTTCGGTCAGCGTTGCTCAAGCAGTAATTCCCCATAATCAGGAAGTGTCTGGACACTGATGGTAATCACTTTGAGCACTTCTGGTAGTTGCAGATGTCAAACATGACTTGTATTCATCTTTTGTTATTGGTATATATTGAACATTACAATTTTGATACAGGTTTTCTTTCTTAAAACGTGTATACATTTTTTGGCACCCTCTGTATGAATTTAAGGCCAATAAAAATCTTTAAAAATATCGAAATTAAATGAATGTTCCAACTAAGATAATTTTTGAATACCAACCAGGATAATTACAAAGAAACCCTGCTGGGTACATTATAATTAAACTGAGGAAAACCAAAGGTAAAGAGAAAAAAAGTATTAAAGGAGAAAGACAAAAGACACATTGCCTGTAAGGGCACAATGATATAAATTACTGTTGATTTCTCCTTGGAAAAAAAAAATGGACAACAAAAGATAATGGAAGTCATCTATAAAATGAGTTGTAAAAAATCCATCCACCAAGGGTTTTATATCCAGTGAAAATATCTGTCAAAGATAACAGTAAAATGCAGAAATTTTCAAAAAACCTACATTAGTACTTATTTTTTGTTAACCAAAAATATCAAGAGTTTTCTTGAAAAAAGTAAAGTGATATAATTTCAATTTTCAGAAAACAGGGGATACTCTGCTTTATATGATTCGGCTTAGAAAAGGTTTCGTAGAAAGCTCTACTTTCAGTTAATGGGGGAAAGCTGTATACTACATACATCAGGCACTCCGTATCCATGGGTTACACACCTGAGGTTTCTACCAACCAGGATTGAAAATATTAGGGAAAAAGGTACATTGTTGCTGAAGTGTGGTATATATTTAGGCTTGTGATGGTTTCATCTCTACTGAAAATGTACACACCTTTTCTTGTCATTATTCCCAAAATAATTTAGTATAATAATTTTTTTACATAGTATTTACACTGAATTAGGTATTATAAAGATGATTTAAAATATACAAAAGGATATATATACATTACATGCAAATACTATTAAATTTTATATCAGGGACTTGAGCATCCTTAGATTTTGGTATCTGTGGGGGTTCTAGAAGCAATCCCCAGTGGATACCCAGGGATAATAGTGTATATGCATATATGTGTACCTCATTATATTGTGCTTTGCAGATAATGCATATTTTACAAATTGAAGGTTTGTGGCAACCCTGAGTTGAGCAAGTCCAAAAATATTGTGACTCACTGAAGGCTTATATGATGGTTAGCATTTTTCAGCAATAAAATATTTTTTAATTAAGGTATGTGCATTGGTTTCTTTTGTAGACATAATGCTCTTGTATGCTTAATATCTGATAGTACAATGTAAAAATAACTTATCTATACACTGGGAAACTAAAAATTCATGTGGGTTTCCTTATTGGGATATTTGCTTTATTGTGATGGTCTGGAACCAAACCCACAAAATCTCCAAGTTATGCCTATATTGTTGTTTAAACAAAAAAGACTGAGATACAAGTGATAGACTAGTGCTCAATATATAGTATTTTCTGGGAATATAAAAGGCTACATTTTTATCAGGAGAATCATATTGCCCAGTCCTTTTGCTGTTTTGGGACCATGTGATAAGTTATGATCAGTGGGTTGTGAGCATAAGAGATCACAGGTCAATGTAATTGCTCCTGAATGATTCCCTGTCCTACTCTTCTGTCCTGCAGTGAAGGACAGAGCCTTGTATTCCAGATGGTATCAAAAAGAAAGATGAAGACCTTCAGCCCATGTCCCTAAGTGATTAATAGGGCAAAGCACTGGGGCTCTCACACTAACTGGGTATCAACAAGTTAGATATAAACTGCAATCAAGAAATAACTGTATGGTTAAACCACTGACATTCCAGGGTAATAATTTCTTAGTCTAGAGTATCTTAACATGGTCCAGAGCAGTACAGGTACAGCAATCATTAGTATAAAAGGGGAATAAGTATATTTTTAAACATATGTGTATGAAGTGATAATAGTGCCAATAGGAAGGGGAAATGGAGAACCGGAGATCAGGTTAAAAACAGGCCTGAACTGTTTTTAACTATGTCAAATATATGTGATGCTATATAGGTATTGATGAGATATATTTTTTTCTCAAAGGAGAGAAAAAGTAGGTGAATCTGATAACTATGGATTCTAAAATATTAGTGTATTTCTATCTGGACTTGCATATGGTTCACAGAAATGCAAATTGTGAAATTACTAAAAAGCAATACACTGTAACAGCAAACTGAGGAGTTTGATATTACACAGGATGTGTCACAGTCTCTATATTCACATCCAACAAGAGGATATATTCAGCTGATACTGTAGTCGAAAGTGAAATTTTTGATCAAAATTAGTTTTCAAACCTCTCTATGTCCAAAGAATGCAAAACCTTGGCTCTCAGAAACAACAAAAAGTAGACATAAATCTTGAATATTAAAGCAAAAATTACAGAGATGATGCATCAAAGTGTAAGTATAAGTATTAAACAAACAGCTATTTATTATTTTATGGACCATATTCAGGAAAATGAGGCATCCTCAATATGATTAAGAGTTAATACCACTAGTGAATTGTGGAGAAAAATGAAAACTCAGTAAAGACTAACACAAAAAACAATTAAAATGGTCTAGAAAATGAGAATTGGGAATTGCACAGTGCAGCCGCAAATCAGAAAAATCTGACAAATATGGAAGGATAAACATAAGCCAAGCCAGAACAAAGATATGTTTTCCTCATAAAACTATCACTACCTGAAATGTTATTATGGAATTATTTGTTTGTATGTTTATTGTTTTTTTTCCTCAATAAAATATAAGCTCCAAGATTGCAGGACTAGAGTTTATCATAAAAAGTAAGAGTTTATTGCAGGACTAGAGATTATCATAAAAAGTAAATTATATATGTAAATGTATATACATAATATGCATAAGTGTGATATATTCACTTTATTTTGATGGTCTGGAACTGAACTTACAATATCTCCCAGGTATGGCTGTATTATTTGAAAAAAAAAAAAAAAGACTGAGATGGTAGACTTATGCTCAGTATATTTTGTTTTCTGGGCTACATTTTTTTCAGGAGGAACACATTGCCATTTAAACTCTTCTAGCAATGCTATCTCTCTTAGCTGAAATAGTAGCAGGCCAACCAAAATTACTAATAAGAATCATAATAATAAATACATTCTTAGTATTCCTCTGAAGCACCAATCTTGTTTCCACATGAATGCCTTCAAACGTGTGTCTGCCCCACTTGGAAAGCTCATTCCCTGGATCTTTATATGGCTGGCTCCTTTTCAACCTTCAGATCTATGAATAAATGCTTCTTTTCCCCAGAAGTCGTCCCTGATCATCCTATTAACCATATACCTGCCTCCCTACCCCAGTCAGCCTCTAACCCAGGACACTGCTTCATGTTTTTTGACACACTTATCACTTTCTCAAAACACGTTATTTATTTATTTGGCCAACTGTTGATTATTTGTGTTTTCCTAGTAGAACAGTGAACTAAGAGCAGGAATATTCCTTGTCTGTAATGTTTACTTGGCACCTGAATCCCTAGGAGCAATGCTTGAAAAATAGTATGCCCTTAGTCAGTATTTTCAAATGTCATCAAATGAATAGAGAGGTATTTAGAAATAAAGTCAATATGTTTGTTATCATTTCATTCTTTGGTAGGAGTTAGAGGTTAAGAACTTGAGGGGTTTAAAGTCACACTAACACTACTTGAGTTTGGATCCTCCCCTAATATCTTCCATCTCTGTAGCTCTCAGTTTGCTAATATCCAAATAGGAAAAAAAAACATTGCCGTGTTGAATTATAGTAAGCTAGTTATTGTGAGTGGCAAAGAAGCTCACCATATATAATTTATCTCTACCATTAATAATAAACAAATCAAATGATTTTATAGATATATTAATACATGAACTATTTTCCAGATTATAAGAGAAATCAAAAGAATTGAGATTACACCATGATTCTATTATTCACTAAAGTCATTAGAAATTACACATTCTAAAAAAAAAAAAAAAAAGACCCATTCTAAATTAACTATAAAAGGCAGAGCACATGTACAAAAAGTACATCAATCTATAATGCCCCTGAATTTCAGAAAACAAAAGAAAAAAACAAAACACAACTGGGGATCCAGCCAATCATCTAAATATAGCATTTTTCATCTGCTTGTGAAATTATACTGTAAAAGCTCAGTAAAGAAAGCAAGATTATGCATATTCATATAATGCTTCAGTGAAGATGATAAATGAAACATAGGCAGAAAATCATTCATTGGATATGACACGATTACATTTATTTCCATACTTACCTGACAATAGAGATTACTATGTAAAATTCTTAAATGTTTTTTAGGAGAAAAATGTCTAAATTTCTGAACGGTGACAAAACAGAATATGCATTTTAAAAACTGTCAAATATTATATGATTTCAATGTGCTTTTTTTTAAAAATTAAGAAAATCAGAATAAACATAAAATCTTACAAAATGAGTAGGTATCCTGATTCTCTGAATATTTCAGAAAGTTGGCTTTGGCAATGCTTAACAACGGAAAACAAATTATATTTTTTTTATATTTTAATGAGTTTTCCAAGTAAAAATTAGGTAGTCTTGAACAGTTTTTTGTTTAACTGTTTGAGTGGTTCTTGAGCAAAGAATAGCATTACTTTAAGAAATGTTCAGACTTCTTTTGTTCCAAAAACATATTGTTCTGTACTATATCAAAGTAAAGGGGCTTTGATGATACAGCATAATAATAAATCAGCAAAATAACACTTAGATTATGCTGTATATTAAATACATCACTAAATTTCTCATCTTTTGGATGTAATGTAAAACAATTCCTACCAACTGTTTTGGTTAGATTAGTTCTCTTCAACACTAGACATTCATTTTTATACACAACCCCCAGTTTGTGACTGGCAAAGCAAATTCAGGTGAACAAATATGGCAAAGGTAGATCAACATGAAAATAAAAATATGGTTAAATAAATGTTTGTATATGTTTTTACCCATAACAAAAATACCTCATGACAATTGTAGAAAAAATCAAAAGTACAGAATATCACAAGGAAAATAATAGTTGTCTGTACTGACACCAGATATCACCAAAACATTTGATGAGTCCCTCAAGTCTTTATCTCTTATAATATAATGCATATAAATGTTATATAACAATTGGAGTCATTAAAAAATACTGTTGAGGCCGGCCGAGTGGCTCAGTTGGTTAAGAGTTCGCTCAAGAGTGCGAGCTGAGCTCTGAGCAACAGCTGTTCGAGGCCAGCCCGAGCTGAGTTGCCGTTGAGCTGCCAACAGGTGGCAGGATAGCTCAGCGTAAAAAAAAAAAAAAAATACTGTTGGGCCTGCCAAGTGGAGCAGTGGTTAAGCGCTGGCTTGGGAAGCCAGCGGCCCCGGTTCAGATCCTACATATGAGGGTCAGTGACACTGCCCTCAAAAAAAAAAAAAATAAATAAATAACTGTTTTTTTCACTAAAACCTGTCATGCTCCTTTTTAAATACATAAATATACATACCTAAAACATTGTTTTCTTAATTGCATTAATTTAAATTAATTAATCCTGAATTGTAACTCATTTAAACAATAATTTTTCACTTTTAATACAAACTAAAAACATTCTTGCATATACAACGTAAGCTCCTAAGAACATTTCACATTATATCCTCGGAATAAATTACCAGTTGTAAAATTATCTGGATAAAAAGGATGCATAAGAATTGTAAAACTCTTTTCAGAAATGATACTCAGAAATATATTTGCATCATACTTTGGTTTCTCTGGAAGCAGGTGCTAAAACTGGCTCGGGTACAGGATGTTTATTAGGAAATAATGCCTCTGAGAGGACAGGGGCAGCAGGATTGAATGGGGCAGGCTGATCAGCAGTGTAGATCTAACATTTAGTTTTCTTTCCTTTTCTCAGTGCTTATTCATGTCCTTTAAACTTTTCCCTTTTGGTATGTTCATCTTATTTCTTTTTAGGAGGTTATCACATATTAAAGATACTAAACTTTTCTCTCTCATTGTGTTTTTCAAAGAATTATCTAGGGTCTTTTAACATTGTTAATACAATCTATTTTTAGGGAACATTAACATATCTTTTAACACTGTATTTATATGCTATTACAAAGAAAATTTGTTATCTTAATTTCAAACTTGCTATTGTTTCTAAATAGAGTATTATTGATTTTTGTACATTTTAACTTGCTGTTCTTTCTTGCTGTTTCAAATAGTTTCTGAACAGAGTCCATTGGTTTCTAAGCATGCATCTATAAACTTTTACTATTCTAGGCTTAGCATCTATAAACTTTAACTATTCTTAAACATCAATTATTTGATAACATTCAATTCCAGTAAACTTGATGCCACAATGGAATGAGACACTGGTTGAGATCTTGTGGGAATAAATGAGTGTGTTTTGCTTGCCTGAAAAGTTGTGAATTTTTGTTGCTGGATGGTGAGACTGGGGCAGACTGTGGTTTCCCGAAATGGCCAAAGTAATACCTAAGGTTCCTCAGGCTCTTCCAGGACTTTGTCACTCCTCCATCAACAGGAGAGGGCAATCTCCCCTCCCTTTGTATGGGAAAGAGATGTCCTGACAGTCTTCAGAAATGCAATCATGGATAAGTGACCCTGACTTCTAAGGCCAGGTCATAAAAGTTGGCTTGGTTTTTACCTGGCTCTCTCAGGATGCTCGTGCTTGGAACTCCTGAGGAAACCCACTCCACACAGAAAGGCCACTCATAGGTGTTTTGGCCAATAATGCTGGTTAAACGGACATACACAAGATAAAGATGTTCTATTTTGGCCTTAAATTTTATTTCATCTAATAATATTTCTCTTCTTTCTTTCAGTTCACATGACATGTTTTATCATTAGAAAGTTTTTTTTTTAATTTCACATAGATATCTTTTATAAAGCATACATTAAATGTTAATTTTTGATACTATCTGAATATCTCCATCTTTAATAGGGAAGTTTAACTCACGTTGGTTGCCACAATTGCTATGTTGGAGCTTTATTTTCTTATACGAGTTTATAATATTTTAAGAATCTCACGTTTAGTTACATTTATTACTTTTGCTATATGAATTATATTATTCTGTTACTATTGATTTTTAAATGGGATATAGAAGTTCATTTTATTTTTTAATTCTCCTAGATGTTATATTCAACTTGAAAAAAAACACATTTGGCCCTTAATTTCTTTAATTATTTGTGTCAATATCTAAATGATACTTATTGGCTCTCAAATCTGTATAAAATGCAGTAATTAGCTACAACTTATTGATTGCTAATCACAAGTGAGCCACACTGCTAAGTATTTTATAAACAGTTCTCTTGATCTTCACCAGAAGCTTATGATATATGTATTATTTTATTTTTATTTATCTTCAGAGAGATGAAGTAATATGTAAGGTCACATAGGTATTAACTGATAAAACTGGGATTCAGATTTATTTTGTCAAACTCTTAATTAACTACAAATTCTGCACCACTACATGCTGTTGCTACAAATTTTACTTCACCATCTCAACTTCCTTTGCTGTCTTGGAGAATACTATATCACAGATTAGACTAAGTTCAAACATCACATCACTCCACACACACAATGTGAGTTTTACTTTGATTTTCCAAACATAGTTAATTGCTCCTTTTTTGTGCATCCACATTTCCTGCTGCATAAATCTTTGAATATTTGTCATGAAATTTTATAACTGGAGATCGTCCTGCCTGCTTCTCTATGCCAAATGGTACTTATTCTGCATTCTCAATGTCTGCTATTACCATTTACACATAATGGGTCATGGGTGAGTCTTACCAAATAAACAAATGAATGGCTGAATATCTTTTCTTGTATAACTAGAACTACCCATTCAAGAGAGGTCTTGAATATGCCTGCATTATAAAGTAAATGTGTTTTTATCAGTGTTTAATGTATTTAACTGAAGGAAATCCAGGTTGAAGCACGTTTAGATTACTAATTATTTAACTCAGATAGTATAGAAATGCCATATTTTTTTCTGTGCTTGGGCAGATTGTTTCTGGCTATGGAATTGTGGAAAATATATTAGAATATATTGAAGTAAAATGACACATAGTTTTAACACATTCTGATCTCCATACTATCAAGATCTTAGCGAATAGTGTTCTAGCAAAAGCGATAAATTTTAACATCAATAAAGAAAAAGAAATGAAGTCTAATTCCAAAATCTCAATAGAATTTGTACTTCAATTTCACTCACTGTTAACTGCAGAAAAGTTGGCTCTTCCTGAAGATATGAAGAGTGAGGTTCCTTGAGATACATGAGGGGCCCAGGAAGAGGAGCAGCAACTATTCTTCCATCAAAGTTCTGCTGTTAAAGATCACTTCCAGTTAATACTACAGACTTTGCTTTCTTACACCATAATGCTTTTAACTATACTTATAGTGCTTATAATGATAATGTTTATAGTTTACAGAACAAATGACTCAAAATCATTTTCATTGAAATTATTATCTACTAAAGCAGAAGGCCATATTACAGAAATTAAGCTTTGTATAGAAATACAAAGGGCAATTGAAGAATTGCTCATTATTCTCTTCAACTTCTGATATTATTGCATTCAAAAGCACTCCAGCTTCCCTGCACTCTATACTTCTTAGAAATGAACTGGATTAGATGTTTTTAAGTTCTTTAGGTAGATGATAACCTACTGAGATCAAGCATTCTATTCTCTTATACATTTTACTTTGTTGAAATCATTGTTCCATAGACATGAGGACAGTCAATCCTCAAATTTTCAGTTTACAGTAATTTAAAAAATTACCTGTAGCATATTATCAATAAACTAAGTTTTATATTTTTGCCTTCATGCCACACATAATATTTTAGAAAATGCTATAAATATATATAATAACTCTAGCATAACACTTAGTCTTATTGGCAAATAAAAAAGCAGTACTATTTTAAATATTTTTAAAGTAATTAAGAATTAAACAATTAAGAAAATAGTCAAAAGTAATAAACTATATATGGAATTCTATCATATGTAATTGAATATTATAAACCTTCCCTTTTATGTAAGGCTGCTACATTTTTGTTGATTATCACTGCTTTTCCTTACAAAATACAGTAGTTTTTTTAAAGTTTGGTAAGACTCAGAAGCTCAAGTACTATTTCTGTAAGTTAAATTGTAAAGTGATGTAAAGCAGTATGTTTATAAACCTTTTAAAGTTTATTAATTTATAATCTGATAACATATTTTTCCAGCTTCTTTTTGATAAAATTTTAAATAAATAATTATATCAGAAAATCATGAATGAAAAGCAACGTAATTTGTAGTTTTTTTTTTCCATAAGAATATCAAGAACATTAGTTTTAAAATAAGCACATACATTTTTTTTTTTTGACGCATCTGGAAGTTTTATTTCTCGTGGTTTTATACAGTAGTAGCTCATTCATTTTTGTTGCTATATAATACTCTAGAGATTGATAACAAAGCAATACAGCAGAATGATGTAATAATATAGTGATATAGAAATGAAAAAGAAAGTGGAGCAATTTATTTGTCCGTCTTAGTACTGAATGTCATTTCATTTCCATTAACATATTTCAATTGTCTTCAGTTATCAGCTATTACAATCAATGCTACTATTAATAATACTCTACATACTCATATGTATATGTATATCATTGGGTTGTTATGCTTGGATTGCTGGGTTATGATTACTGAATAACTTTAACTTAACCTAAACTACCAAACTATTTTCTAAGGTATTTTTACCAACTTACTTTCCTACCAGGAAGATGTGAGACTGGTTAATCCATATCTTTTGTCAATATTAATATTGTCAATCTTTTTCACTTTTGCCATCCTGAGATATGCTTAGTAGCATCTCAGTGTGGTTTTAATCTGCATTTATCAAATAAAGTACAGCGCCTTTTCATTTGACTATTGTCTATTTGGATATATTCTTATGTGAGGCTCCTGTTAAAATATTTTGCCCATCTTCCTATAGGATTGTCTTCTTATGAATTTTTTTTAATTCTTTTATTGTGAAATAAGCATTTTAAAAAAATTAGTTTCAGGTGTACAACACAGTGCAATAGTTATACATTTTACCCTGCAAAGTGACAACCCCTTCCCCCAATTCTCCACCCCACTCTTCCCTCATATTATACATATCTATTACAATTCCTTTGACTCCCTTCCACAGTATAATCCACATCCCATGAATATCTATATATTCAATTACAGTTGGCATACAATATTATACATCAGTTTCAGGTATACAGTGCAGTGATCAAGCCTCTACTCCATCCATGAAGTGTCTCCCTAACAAGACGTGACCATCTGACACACCACAAAATATTTACAACATTATTATATTCCTTGAACTGTCTTTCATATCCCTGTGACAATATTATAGTTACCTATTTATGCTGACTAATCCCTTCCCCTTCTCCCTCATCCCCACCCCTCTCCGAACTAGCAACCCTGTTTTTCCTCTATATCTATGAGACTGTTACTGTTTACTTTGCTCATTCATTCAGTTTTTCAGATTCCACATATAAGTGAGATCATATGGTATTTGTCTTTCTCTCACTGACTTACTTCACTTAACACAGTAGTCTCTAGGTTCATCCATATCATTGCAAATGGTACGATTTCGTTCTTCTTTATAGCGGAGTAATACTCCATTGTATAAAAGTACCACAGTTTCTTAATCCAGTCATCTACCGATGGGCATTTTGGTTGTTTTCAAGTCTCGGCTATTGTAAATAGCACTGCAATAAACATAGGGGTCTATATGTTTTTTCAAATTAGTGTCTTGGATTCTTCTGGGTAGATACCCAAGAGTGGAATTGCTGGGTCATACAGTAGTTCCATTTCCAGTTTTCTGAGATACCTCCATACTGATTTCCATAATGGCTGCACCAATCTGCAGTCCCACCAACAATGCACCAGGGTTCCCTTTTCTCCACAACCTCGCCAGCACTTGTTGTTTGTTGATGATAGCCATTCTGACTGGAGTGAGGTGGTATCTCATTGTGGTTTTTATTTGCATTTCCCTAATGATCAGTGAGGTTGAACATTTTTTCATATGCCTGTTGGCCATCTGTATGTCCTCTTTAGAGAAGTGCCTCTTCATATCCTCTGCCCGTTTTGTAATTGGATTGTTTGTTTTTTTGGTGTTGAGTTGCATGAGTGTTTTATAAATTTTGGATATGAACCCCTTATCAGATATAGCGTTGGCAAATATCTTCTCCCATTGAGTTGGCTGCCTTTTTGTTTTATTGATGATTTCCTCTGTTGTGAAAAAACTTTTAAATTTGATGTAATCCCATATGTTCATTTTTTTCTTTTATTTCTCTTGCCCGAGGGGATATATCAGTAAAAATATTACTCAGGGTAATGTTGGCAAACTTACTCCCTCTGTTTTCTTCTAGGAGTTTTATGGTTTCAGGTCTTACATTTAAGTCTTTAATCCATTTTGAGTTTGTTCTCATATATGGTGTAAGTAGGTGGTCCATCTTTATTTTTTTGCACGTTTCAGTCCAATTTTCCCAGCATCATTTATTAAATAGACTATCTTTACTCCAATGTAAATTCTTGCTTCCATTGTCATAGATTAAATGACCGTATATGGATGGGTTTATTCTTGGGCTCTCTATTCTGTTCCATTGGTTTATGTGTCTGTTTTTATGCCAGTACCATACTGTTTTGATTACTGTAGGCTTGTAGTATGTTTTGATGTCAGGTAGTGTGATGCCCCCACTTTGTTCTTATTTCTCAAGATTGCCGTGGCTATTCAGAGTCTTTTGTGGTTCCATATAAATTTTAGGATTCTATGTTCTATTTCTGAGAAAAATGTCCTGGGTAGTTTGATTGGAATTGCATTGAATTGACATTTTAACTATATTAATTCTTCCTATCCATGAGCATGGTATGTATTTCTATTCATATCTTCTTTGATTTCTCTCTTCAGTGTCTCATAATTTTCTGAGGACTGGTCTTTTACTTCTTTAGTTAAATTGATTCCTAGATATTTTATTGCTTTTGAAGCAATTGTAAAAGGGATTGACTTCCTGATTTCTTCTTCTGAGAGTTTATTATTGGTGTATACAAATGCAACTGATTTCTGAATATTAATTTTGTATCCTGCTACCTTACCAAATTCGTGTATCAGTTCTAGCAGTTTTTTGGTGGAGTCTTTGGGATTCTCTCTATATAGTATCATGTCATCTGCATATAATGACAATTTCACTTCCTCTTTTCCAATTTGGATGCCTTTTATTTCATTTTCTTGTCTGATTGCTGTGGCCAGAACTTTCAGAGCTACGTTAAATAGAAGTGGTGAAAGTGGGCAGTCTTGTCTTGCTCCTGATCTTAAGGGGAAAGCTTTTAGACTTTCCCCATTGAGTACGATGTTTGTTGTGGGCTTATCATATATGGGCTTTATTATGTTGAGATATGATCCCACTATTCCCACTTTGCTAAGAGTTTTTATCATGAATGGCAAAATAAGCACAAACTTTGAATGTTTAATTGTAGTTCCCAAAGTTCTCATTTTGATTTATTATATGATTTTAGATTGCTATTTATAACTTTGATTCTTAAACTTCTAAATGTCATATTTTTTTTCCTAATTATTAAAATGATAAATATTTATTTGGGGAAACAGAAAATATTAAGAAGCAAATTAAAATTTCTGATTGTTATCTAATATTTAAGGTTTTGGCCTAAAATTACTCTGTAAGTATTTTAATAGAAACAACTCCATTTCTATATTCTAAAAGACAAAGAAAATGGTGCAGTGAAACTACTGAATAATTGAGGTATTAAAATGAAGATGTGCAAACCCATAGATATCACACACATAAAGGTAAACCTTTGGACTGGGAAAAGCAATATTTAAATCTATCTGTATAGTGTTCTATATTGAACCACTATGGTATGCTTTTAATATATGTCTGAATATATTTAATTAGCCTTCTGCTAAACTTTCAGGCAGTAAGGGAGGAAGGTGGATCTTTCAGAGGCAATGGCCTCATCTTAGATAGTATTGACTTCTCTTATTCTACCTGAATCCATATATTTTTATAAACTGGAGAGATGCCAAGTGGTAACCTGAAATGTCAACTTGTTTCAAAACAGATCAACAAGTGAATAATCACTATTTGTTCATTAAAGAGTGATATATATATACACACGCATATCCAATAAGTGCATGCATACATACACATACACTCACACCCACACACACAGACTTTACAACCTCCTTCAGTAAATCATACCAAGACCTCATTCTTTTATGGTTAAGAATTTTATTTTTTCTTATGACAAGGCAAAAGTTTGCAGATTTCAATTCAGGTATTGTCCTCTTATTTATTTCCCAAGAATATAGATCTCTTATACAGTCAGACATGAGTTAGATACAGACAAAACTACAAAGGAAGTAAATTTATCTTTAAACTTATCCTTTCTCACCTCTGCTTCACTCTTTTTTTTCCCTCCTATCCAAGAAATACCCAAATTCTCATAGCCTCACCCACTGACATGAAGCACAGACACCAGCATCCATATTTTGAGGCCCTTTTAGCTCCAAGGAGTGATTATAAATGCTTTACACACATCTCAAGAGAGCCTCAAAACAACTCTTTGATCTATGTATTAGCTTCCAAATTAACAAAAAAATAAATAAATAAAAAAGTTCAAAGAATTTTATGTACAAGCTCACTAAGTAGTAAATAGTGATGCTATTATTTGAACTCTAGTCTCTGTGATTCCAAATCTGTGCTTATAATCACTCTACCATATTGATTTTCTTAAGAATACTCTGTGATCTGCTCATCTCCTCCCCCGTCCCTCTCCTTTTCAAAGCATTCCTTTCTGAGTTACATTTTCTTGTACTTTTCCTTTGCTAGGAAATTAACGAGTGGTTCTTTCTAATACAGAATTAGCAAATGCTGAAAACGAAGGAAATTTTGTTCCAAGGAGAAATAAAAATTTGTGTACCATGACAATATATTTAGAAAGGAATAACTGAATATACTTGAAATCATAACACAACGTCCATTGTTTTAGGCTGGTTTCATGCAGATCCAAGGAACAATAATGCTTCCTTCAAAGATGTATTTCCTCAAATTATATTGTAAGCCAGATGCCTGAGCCAATAAATTCAAGGTGGTTTCCAAGGCACTGAGAGAGAAGAGCAGGGGGCCAAATTTTAGTGGACCAGAAAGAGCCTGAGAAACACCTAAGTGGACTCAAATTCAGGAGCCCAGCAGGCCTATAAATGACTTACTGCATGGAGGGACATGGAAGTATAGTTTGGAAAAAGAAGCTTCAATTAATGCACCCACAGGTATAGCAAGTGTTCTCACTAAGAAACAAATATCAAAGAAATGTACTGTTTTTAAGAGTGAGTGTAGGCAGTTACCAAAAACATGTGAGATGTTAATCTAAGTTAACAAATCAGAATTGGGAACTGCAATTATTATGATAAGAGCAAAGGAATTAAAGGTTTGGAACTTTTCATTTGAGTTTAAGTCTTGAGGAATCTAAAATAACTAGATGTCAAAGTACAAGGTAAGACAGATTGGCTTTCTAGCAGGAGATAAAGTAGTATTATGAGGTCAGACAATTAAGTTTGTGAACTCTTCCTAGAAAAAGTGCTACATACCTCATTGATGAATATCACTACAGTTACCTTTGAACTACTCCCCTTGGGAAGCTATGCACTGACTCCAGTTGCCTAGTCCATCCTTCAAAGCAATTTTGGAACTGTTTTTTTGCAATGGCCATCAAAGTTGTCATCGTATTACATTTGATGCCCTGAATGTCATCAAAATGCCTTCCTTTCAATATTTCCTTTATCTTTGTGTTGAAAAAGAAGTCATTGGCGGCCAGGTCAGGTGAGAAAGGAGAGTGTTCCAATACAGTTATTTGTTTAGTGGCTAAAAACTCCCTCACAGACAGTGCTGTGTGAGCTGGTGTATTGTCGTTCATGATGCAAGAGCCATGAATTGGTGAAAAGTTCAGGTCATCTAACTTTTTCATGCAGCCTTTTCAACACTTCCAAATAGTAAACGTGATTAACTGTTCAGTTAGTACAAATTCATAATGAATAACCCCTCTGATATCAAGAAAAGATTAGCAACATCGTTGCAAAAAGTTGGGCAAACTTAATTGTCAGACCCCAAATGTCATTATAACAACACTCTACTTCCTCTTGAATTATAAACCTACCTGCTGTTGATGGATAACACACTGTACCAAAACACAGTGGCTTAAAATAACACACATATATTATTTCTCATGGTCTTTGGATTCATGCAGAGATTCTTTTGATCTTGGCTGGTTGCCTGGGCTTAATGGACTAAGATGACTTCACTCATTGGCTGGGATTGCTGGGACAGCAATTCCATATTGTCTCTTATTCTCTTTGATAATCTGCGATAAGGGTTCCCAGCAGCAAGAGAAAGTTAATGACAAGGGACCTCTGCTTGCAATCCATTTACCAATGTCCCATTGGCCAAAGCAAGTCAGTTGGCCAGACTGAGATTCAAACAGGACAAGCAGCAAAATCACATTGCAAAAGAATGTACATGTAGGAATGAGAAACATTTGTGGTCATTTTAGAATCCAACAAAATATTCTAGAACAAAAGGCAACATTCACTTAGATTCAAAACTTATTTCCAACCAGAGGGTTAAGAAATAAGAAACTTGGGCCGGCCGAGTGGCACATTGGTTAAGAGCTGGTTTGAGGATGCCAGTGGCCCCAGTTCGGATCCCACATATGAGGACCAGTGACACTGCCCTCTACAGCTAACATCTCCACCTGGAGCTGGGCTGCACGAGCCCAGGTGACAGTGTAGGCTGCAGCCCCTGCTGCAGTGGGCTGCCATAGGCTACAGTGAGTGGCCGGCAGCCAGCGTGAGCTGCCAATAGCAGTCGTGAGCGACATCCAGAGGCCGGCGACCGATCTGCCTCATCTGGGAAGAGCGCAATGACAATATCAACGTGGGCCAGTGAAGCAACGTCCTCCACAACTAGACTGAAGAACAAAAAGATAGCAACTTGTCTGTTCCCCTTCCCCGATTCCCCAATGCTGTTCCCCTCCCCCAATTCCCCAATAAAATCTTTAAAAAAAAAAAATAAGAAACTTAATATAAAGAACACATCATACTTTGATTTCGTCAGTTTTGTTGGGTTTTGGAAAAACTTTCTAACATCAGAACCAGGGTCACTCCTTGAACATAAAGACACAAGAAAACCATAATCATGCAGCTGAGAATTTGTAGAAACTCCCAGATGCTCTGAAATTTCAGAATGACATTAGACATTAGTATTAGGTTGGAAATAATTTCAAATCTTTTACCCATCTTAGTAACTCATAGGGTCAGTCATGAACAGGCTCATTTTACAAGCAGTTTTCTGAATTGTCTTCTAAAACATACATGCTAATATTTTTAAAAATCCAAAAGTAATCATATAATGCTGCTGAGAATTCAAACCATTGGGATATTATTGTCTTAGTATTCACTCTGTTATTTTACTAAACATATTATACTAAGTGATGATAATGTCTGTAGACATCAACTATTCCCCTTTTTATTTTCATGTTAATTTGTTGGAATCTTGTGTCATTTGATGACTCGACAGCTCCTTGCACATAACCAATTACAATCTCAGCTACCATATCATCTCCACTGGTTGGGTGGAGTAGATGTTACAGTTTTATCATTTGTTTTAAATTTATATGTAAAATGTTCTGCACTGAAGATTTCTAGAATCCTATAAGAAAATTCAATTTGAATAATAGTAGCTTACGAATGCATTTTTTTCTGCATCACTAAAAGGTAAAAAACATCATTTGATTTCAATTAAATAAAGTGATATAAAAATCTTTGTAAGCAAAAAATATAACAATAGAAATACATTAGGATGGAAATTTATAGGCACAACATAACTTATGCCTTAAGATGCATTGTAATGAGTTTCAGCTGCTGCAATTGCATTTCTTAAAATGCAAAACAACCTTTATTCACTAAATTCATGACAAAGAAATCCTGAAAAATTACATTACTTTACAATGTCTAATCCCAATATGCTTTCAATTAGATAAAAGTTTGATTCAGATCAGGATTCAGACACAATATACAATACCTGAAAAACCAATACATGCTAGACAGAGGGCACTGTTATATGAGAATGAAGTGATTAGATCTCTAAACAACTACCATTGTTTAATTCAATTCAATTCAATGTATTCTTTAAGCACCATTGGCATTTTTAATAATTTTTCTTAGTTATTGCAAGAAACAGAAATACAAGAAATACTTACTATGCTTAATTGGTCCAATCCTATTTATTCAAAGTCTTTTAGGGAGAGGCTATTTCTATCCTTCCCTCAGAATCTGTGTCCTTATTTTAAAACCCTATATAGTTTCAGGTCAGGTGCCATATTGTCCTAGGGTCATCTACCCTGACAGGTTCCATTCTTCCTTTCATCATCATGAACTTGAGGACCTGGAAGCTATTTGAGTCCAAGATTTTTCTGGGGTTCTGAGATCTCCTTAGAGGTTGCCAGTGACCCCACTTGTCCGAATACACCTTGTAGCTGTTTCTCCTCTGGAAATACTCCTGGTAACTAGGGACATGTTCCATGTACTCTGAGGCTCCAAAACTTCATTCTCACTGTCTCTCTTTACACTAGGAGGGAAAAACTCTAATTTTAGTGAAACCTTTCCCGTTTTATATTTATGGTTAAGATACATTGCCTATGTCCCAATCTTCTCACATCTTTGGGGTTTAGAAAGATTCATAGGAACCTTTTGTATTTTACATTGTCCCAAAACTCATTGAAAACAAATGAAAGTCTGATCATTTGCTTATATGCAATGAGTTGGGGGGTGGGAGTGGTAAGGGGGAAAATACCGGGAGAAAAACAAATCATAATACCTCAAAATATTGTATCACACACACACCTAGTTGGTAGGTTTTAATAAGATTTAGAAATAATGCCTGCAAATTTTCTGGTATATTCTAGAGTTGTTCTAGCTGCCATAATAAGTACTATTATTACTATAATTATTATTATTATTATTAAGATAGGAACATGCAAAATTACTCCTTAGATTTTATTTTTTATATATATTCCTGGACCAACTATTTGAAAAGAGTAATAATTTTCCTGAGATGCATGTATGTGTGTGCTTGTGTGTGTGTATCAGGTAGATTTTGAAACCCAAAGGACTTAGTTTAGCAAAGGTAAACGCTCATACTTTGAAAATGCAACAAAGATTTAAGTCCCAAAGACTACAAATCAAACTTAAATCTAAACAAAAGATTGCTGACACATGTCTCCAATAAGCAATCTTCCCACATTTCCATTGATAGAGTCTTAAAAACCTTCGATTGTCTCTGGGTTGCTGACTTCTTGAGTGAATAATGACATATTGTATATTCTTTAACTAACCATTACTAATAAGGTTGTGGTGTCATTATTCTAATTGCAATATAGATTGGCTCCACCTACCTCTAGTTGCAATTTTTGACTATACAAGTTTATGTAATTTACAGGCCATGACTCTAGATCATATGTCCAAATATGCTTACTTTCTGAGAGGAAAAGCAAGAAAGGTCAAGATTTTATGGTGTTGAGACAATTTGTAAAGGTGTTTGAAGAGCATGAGGCCTCATGAAAAAGTTCCAAGCAATAGGTTCTCCAGTAAAGGGTTTCACATATTTAGAAAATAAGACCAAATAGCTCTAACACTAAGGCCATTATCAGTTTTAACATTATTGGAGGTGAGATAGTGGTGTGTTCTACCACCTGAGTTAGGAAAAAGAGGTTGAGTCACAGGATGCAAACTTGATGGATTGTGACAGCAACAGCCCCATAGGAGCCACAGTTGGAGATGCAGCCATTTGCAGAACGCATTGTAGGAGAGGCCAATCAATCCTATGCAGCCAGCTTCAGAACCAACAGACCAGGCCGTTAGCCATTGGCATTACTGGGTCTTCACAATCCTATCCAGGTCAGCAAAGGCTTAGAGAGAGAAAATAGAAGAGAACCTAGGCCATCCTATCAACCTGAGTCAGAAGGCCAAAGAAAAAAATGAATAAAGCCTTTTACTCACTTTACATCATAGTAAACTATCAACTAATAATGAGACCCAACAGCTATCAGATTCTGATTCTAAATATATTAGGAATGATTTATTTAATGGAACAGGTAAGGAGTAAAACATGGATGAAAGAGTTTATCCTAGCACTTTTCGCTATCCTCTTGTATAAAATGGATTGGAATAGAGTCACAGAGAGGGAATTAAAAGGTTTACCCAATAAATGTTGGTAATTGGGCAAAGATAGGATAAATATGACCCATAATCTTTTGAAGGGTGCAATCTTTTTGAAAGCAGTTACTCTAAGACTGATTAAGGCGGATTACTGTAAGAGAGGGAAGAGGCAGTGTGAACTGGGTCAAGGTAGCAGCACCAAGAAGAGAAAGAAGTAGATGAATTCTAGATATATTTTGGGTAGATGAGTTTATGATTGATTGGCTAAGATCTTGTGTTAGATGACAGAAACAGAGGAGAAAATGATAACCTCTAGTTTCCAGGATGAATGGCTAGGTATACAGTGGAGTCATTGGCTCAGATAGGAAGCAGTGGAAGGCCGGGAGGTTGCATAGAATTTTTTGTATCTTCATTAAAGATGTGGTTACTAGCTATTCTACTTATATGTCCCAATGACAAAACTTCAAGTTCAACATATCTTTAATCACTATTAAGAACTGAATGTTTGTGCCCCTTCAAAATTCATATGCTGAAACCCTTCCCCCAGACTTTCAAGGTAATGAAGTTTAGATAAGGTCATGAAGGTGGAGCCCCTATAATGGGATCATAACCCTTATATGAAAGGTAAGAAACACCAGTTTCTTCTGTCACTGAGAAAACAGCAAGAAAGCAACTGTCTGCAAACCAGGAAAGCTTTCCTCAGAGCCCAGCCACATTGGCACCTCGACCTTGTACTTTCCAGCCTCCAAAACTGTGAGAAATAAGTGTCTGGTGTTTAAATCACCTAGTCTGTGGTATTTTGTTATAGCAGCCGAAGCTAAGATAATCCCTTTTTACATACTGTCTGTCTGCTAACAAGCCCCAGCTGTGTATATCAAGCCTCCATATTCCTTCTGATATTTAGCTTTGTTCTTAGGCTTGAAATATACCCTTGGGAATTGCTAGCAGGTAGACATTAATTAAATTTATATAAGTCAATAAAATCACCTTAGGAGAGTGTAGAATGAATAAGTAGAGTAAGAAATGCATTTGAGAAAGAATCTGAAACCTAGAAAACAGTACTAAAAAGATGTCAACAATATATAGCTGTATAGCTGACATGGATTTAACTGCTTTCTTTTTCCTAGCTCTTTGCAAAGACCATTTTATACGTTATTTCATTTAATCCCTACCAGTGATATCTGTAATAATGACATGTGGATATAGAGTATACTCCATTATTTAGTGGGAAATGATGTCTGAAATCAGCAAAAAAAACCCCAAAATTCAAGCAATCACCTCTGTATTATTTCCCTTAGATTTGAGTATAGGTGCAAAAAAGAGACTGGTAAATATATGCACTCTCTAAAAGTCTTTTATACTTTCTGGAAGTCAGAAATTTCCACATCTATAAAACATCTGAAGGGCAGGCTAAGCAGACATTCAAGTGGATTATAGGGCTTTTCAGGTTTTAAATGTCAATGCTTTTAAACTGCTCCGAATGTCTCCTGAATCAAATAATTGAATCATAAATATTTGCAAGCTTTTTTCATGCATACCCCTCCTAAAACCACATTCATTTCATAGAACTATCTATCTATCTATCTATCTATCTATCTATCTATCTATCTATCTATCTATAATGCTAACTTTTTTTTTTTTTTAAAGATTTTATTGGGGAATTGGTGGAGGGGAACAGCGTTGGGGAATCGGGGAAGGGGAACAGACAAGTTGCTGTCTTTTTGTTCTTCAGTTTAGTTGCGGAGGATGTTGCTTCACTGTTGGTATCGTCATTGCGCTCTTCCCGGATGAGGCAGATCGGTCGCTGGCCTCTGGATGTCGCTCACCACGGCTATTGGCAGCTCATGCTTGGCTGCTAGCCGCTCACGCTGGCTGCGGGCCACTCACTGTAGCCTATGGCAGCCCACTGCAGCAGGGGCTGCAGCCCACACCATCACCGGGGCTCGCACAGCCCAGCTCCAGGTGGAGCTGTTGTTAGCTGTAGAGGGCAGTGTCACTGGCCCTCATGTGGGATCCGAACCGGGGCCGCTGGCATCCCAAAACCAGCGCTTAACCAATGCGCCACTCGGCCGGCCATATAATGCTAACTTTTGATCAGAGAGGGTATTATTGCCTTTCTTTTTTTCCTTTCTTTTCATTCTATCATATTTTTATAAGGTGCTTAACATTTTAAATAATTCCTTTACATGTCTGCCTTTCCCATTAGACTACGATCTCATTAATGATTGGGAACATATTTACTTACCTTGCACATCCAGAGCTTAGGAATGAAGATAAGATATATCACAAAGTTAGTAAGTGATGTTTTAAATAATATTTCATATTGATAAAAATACATTTAAAATTATTCTTGTTAGGGATTAAAGCAAAATAACCACCAGTAGGTATTTTCTTTGAGACCATGATACATGGTCAAAACAGAATGGGTCTTGAGGCAGATTCAAGTTCACATCCTCACTATGTATTTTCTCCATTTTCATTTCCCTTCTTTTTCTTCTCAGATATATGGTCAATGATATAGCCACTTGTCTGCAAAGAACCTCAGTTTCCTTACCCTTTCTTATGTGTATGGTATTTGCCAGTTAAAACTCCAGCCATAGATAAACCCAAGCAGCCCTCTCCTTCATGCCTATATCCCTGAAACATGCCAGAGAGAAATCACCCAACCAAGCTTAGGTTTTAAGTCTTAAGGACCAAAAACTTAAAATGTGCACTCAAAATCTGCAGAAATTATACTAATCTAGTGAACTATATTCCATTCACTATGTTATTTCATAACGTCTTTTCTTTACTCAACCTGAGAGAAATCATCAAATGCTAAATATTTGATCTTCACACCACCAAATTCACATTGAACCAGTACATAAACAGTTTAATTTTAAATAACTTAACCATCTCTCCTCACAGATGGGCTTTAGAAGGATATAGTGGGAGAATTCTTCAGCTGGAAAATTTTGTCAGCTTTTCCACTTGCATTCCTTTCAAAATTCCAAGCTTGCTAAAAGCTGCAGACTTTCTGTATGAAATATTATTATAAATAAAAAGGAATTTAAGTTAGCGAATGTTGAAATAGCAAGCCCTGGAAGCATGGCCTTTGTAGCTGATACGGTCTACAAACGTTTTTTCCTATCTTGATCTATCTGCATCATCCTTGGTGTACTTCAACAGGTTGGGATCTTCCATTCATTAAAAGAATAAAAAATAAAAAAGTTAATTGAATGCCAACTGAGTGCCAACTATTGCTATAGAAGATGGAGTAAGAGCAGTGAACAAAAGTAGGAAGTCCCCCCATACTCATGAAGAGTGGATTCTAGTGGGAGAGCCATATTTGTATACAAACAAACATATGCATAGGTCACAGAGTGACAGCTGCCAGGAAGAAGAATAAAGACATTATGGGAATAAAGAAGGTGATGTAGGTGGGCCTTATCTCTTCATAAAGTTGGCAAAGAAGACCTCATTAATAAAATGATGTTTGAGGAGAGTCCTAATGAAAGTGATAGCACAAGCCCTGTGTATATAAGAATGTGTTTCATGAGGAAGCACAACGATACTGAATTGGTGTGTTAGAGAAACAAAAGAAGGCCAGATGACTAGGAGCAGAATGATCAAGAAGAAGAATGCTAGGAGGTGAGGTCAGAGAAACAGTCAAAGAAATAGTCAAGGCCCATTTTAGTCTTTGTATCTACTGTAAAGATGTGTAGCTTTTTTTTTTTTTTTTTTTGCAGAAGAGTAAAATAATCTGATAATAACAATTATTTTTAAAGTAGTAGGGATGTTATTTTAATAGTACAGAAATCTACAGCAATAACGCAAACACCGGATGGCTGTGGCTGGGCTGGGAATGGTAAAGGTAAAGTCATAAAATGGATCCAATCCTGGATATGCTTTGCTTATGTGAGACAGAAGTAAAAGAGAACTTAAAGACGACTCCAAAGTTTTTGGCCAGGATAACTGAGATAGGAATGGTTGCAAGGAAAGCAGAGTTTTGACAAAATCATGTTTGTTTTTTTAGAAACACTGTGAGTCTCCTATTACAGTATCAAATGGAGATGTCCAGTAGATCACTAGATGACGAAGCCTGGAGTTGAGGGAAAGATTTGGACTGGAGACCATAGCTGGTATTTGAATCCATCAACCTGCCTGAGATCACTTAGACAGTTATTTAAACAAAGAGAAAAAGAGGTCCGAGGATGGACATCTCAGGCCTTCCATTATTTAGAGGTCAGGGAGATGAACCGCATGCATAAAAGGGGACTTAGAAGGAAAAGTCAGAGAGATAGGGGGAGAAAAACAGTCACATGTGATGTTCAAGAAGCCAGGAGAAGAAAATGCTTCAAAAAAATAGAATCAATTTGTCAAATGCTGGTGATTGGTCAATTAAGTGAGGCCTGAGCCTTGCCTATTGGATTTAGCAGTGCAGAGGTTGTTGGAGTCTTGAACAAGAGCTGTTTAGTGATGCAATGAGCATAAAACCCTCATCAGACAGAGTTTGAGTGAGAAGGAAAAGGGTTTGAATCAAAAGGGAGCCCTTAGGCTCAGAGTGAGTCTATCCCTTTGCAAGCCAAGAGGCCTCCTTCATCAGAATTCAAGTGGAAATCCATGCACTGTGGGAAGGGATATGACTTTCAGGGTCCCTTTGGCAGTGGTTAAGGGAATGCCAAACCACTTAAAAGGCCTGCCCCTCTGAATGACTTTACACTTTTATTAGCAGGAGTCAGGGTAAGCCTTCTCTCCCTCAATAACAACATCCCTTTCACTATGGGTCTTAGGATTAATTTCCATTCATGTCAATCATAAGAACCCCATGAGTCTTTAGTTATCCTTCATTTCCTAAGACCCTCATCCACATATAGAGTTCTAGATGTTGTCTTTCCTTCCACCTTCCAATCCATTCCATCTCCTGAGATTCTCCCACTGCACCCTCTGACATTCCAGATCAATCAACAGTAAAATCTGTAGCTGAAAAATCAAATTTTTATAGAAAAAAATTGTGTGTGTGTGTGTGTGTGTGTGTGTGTGTGTGTGTGTGTGTGTTGGGGTGTTGGGGGTGAGGGGAAGCTCCCTGCACTTCCTTATCCAAAAGAAAACCCAAATCTTCCCTAATGACATGATTCCCCTGCACCTCTCTTAGGTGGTGGCTGTTTTCTCCCCCCATGGTACTCACGCTACCTGGCTTCAAGGATGGGTATGTGTCCTCATTGTTCCCCATATTTATTCTCAAATGATTCTCCCTCTAAATTCCCCAAAACATCCACTTTTGATTATCATGTCATCAGATCCTAACTACGCATTCTACTACATCCTGCTTATTACATTCATCTGCCACTTTACAGTTGATTCATTTCATTTACATTAGCTCCTGAACCACCATCTCTTTCTCCACTGTTACCTCTGACATCATTTTTAGTGACTACTATACTAATTTAAATAATTCATTTAATCCCTGATCCCTTGGTCCCATGACCTCCAGTAGTACAGTGATGTCAACTAAAACACATTCTTTTCTCTCATAGTACAGCATTTCCAATGAAATATGGACCATATTTCATAGCACCATTTTCCAAATTTTTATGTAGGCGTAGCTATGTTACTAGTTCCCACTAATGGAATATGACAAAAATAATGTGTGCCACTTCAGGGCCAAGGCTTTTAAGATATGAGTTGGCCTCTTCTGTCGCTGTTTTCAATCTTGTGCCTATTGAATGTGATGAAAATAAAGTGTTGGTGAATTGAAAAGATAGAGTGAATCTGAGTCTCTGAATCATTTGTTGGAAGACAGTTGTCAAGAAACTAGGAACACATTTTTGAAAACTGAACTATGATGCATTTTTTTGGAGGGGGGTGTTAATTACTGCCACAGTCGAGCACATCTTAACTAATAAATAATTTCTCATCCAATGATCTTGGTCTAGACCACTTCCATGGTTATACTCAAGACCTAACCATTACCAATAACTGAGAACTTTCTATAAACCCAATTTCAAACATTTCCATCTGAAAACTACCATCATTTTGTAGCCCCCTCCATTTAGTAATCATGTAGTGAACATTCTTAAACCCTACCAAGACTTTTACTCCATTCATACTGGCATCAGTTTAGTCCCTCATTCCCATAATGCCCTGATTATCTCTTTACACATGGTTAAATATAATGAAAATCTCTTGGATATTATCCAATTCCCTGACCTCAACACGTTGTCATACTTTGGTTAAACCACAACTGTAGTTCAATTTGGTTCCCTAAATACTGTCAATCTGCTCTCCTGTAGCTGATCATGACTGGGGGAAAAATGCACAAAATCATAATAGCTATTCTCTTTTTAAATCCCTTGTCACTAACTTCAGTGTGTACCCATAATGGGTAACCAAAGTCATACTATACAGTTCTTTAATTCATTTATTCCTCCACTCTGTTTTCAACATTAAAACCCATTCTCTATATGAGCTGGTGTTATTTGTAATTTCACTGAGAACTTTGAGACATTAGAAGAAAACCTCCAAAAGATGTCACCATCACTTATAGTTTCAGCATCTATATGCTTATAATACATATATTTTTCCTTCTTTCTTATAACTATAAATAAACTGCATGTTCTATTACCCAAAGCCAAGCTGTCTACTTGAGCCATAGATTCTGTCTTCCTCATACCTATACTCAGAAATATTCTTTTAGAAATTTCCCCCTTTTTCCTATCTTAGTTTTTCATTTCTAGTGATTCATTTCCCCAAATAAATATTAAATTGATTTTCTTATCTTAGCAATATTGTACTTCTATTATTCCTCCTCCAGTTACTATTCAATCTTTCTTTTACAACAAAATGTATACTAAACATTAGTTTTATTTGTTATATCTGATTTTTATTCATCAATTTTTCTATTCACCCCAAAAGCAATTTTTTTTTTTTTTTTTAGCTGAGCCATCTTGCCACCTGTTGGCAGCTCAGTGGCAGCTCAGCTTGGGCTGGGCATCAAACTGCTGTTGCTTAGAACTCAGCTCACACTCTTGAGTGAGCTCTTAACCAATTGAGCCACTCAGCTGGCCCTCCAAAAACAATTATCAGACTCCCCACTGGCATCACCAAATCCAATGTTTTGTCTCAGCATTCTGCTATCTGAACATATAGCAGCAGCATGACACACTCGTCCTTCCCCTGACTTCTGTTTGGAGTGTCCCAGTGCTTAGTTCTCAAGCCTCCTCTATTTCTTATCTACAATCATAGCAGAGTGCCTCAATCATTTTTATGGCTTTGAAACCCATATACAATCTGTCACTTATCACTATCTCCCCTGAACTCTAGACTCATGTTCAACTGTCTACAAGCTATCTTAATTTGGATGTCTAACAGCTATCTTAAGCTTTACATGTCCCGGGCTAACTAGTAATATCACTTACTGCCCAAAACCACAACACAACACAACACAACACAAAACAAAAAACTGTTTTTCTCATTACCTTACGCATCTTGATAAAGGGCAAATGAGTTTCTTCAAAGTTTCTTCTGCTTTTGACATATACCCAGAATCCAACTGCTTCTCACTTTTCACTCTACTACTACTCTGTACCAGGCCACCATAATCTTCATTAGAGAGGGTTTTTTTTTATTATTTCCAGCTACAAACTTCTAGGATGATCTTTTAAAAATATGTGTCAGATGTTACTTTTTTGCTTAAAATTCAATAGCATTTTTAAATCTATATAAAAGTATCTGTATAAAAATTTTGTTTGGTTTGTTTTTGTTTTTGCTGTGACCGGTAAGATCTATTTTACCTCCAAACTCTCCCATTATTTATATGGAATTACAATAGACCTCAAATAGCCACAGCAATCTTGAGAAAAAAGAACAAAGCTGAAAATATCAAGGTACCTGATATCAAACTATACTACAAGGCCATAGTAATCAAAACAGTATGGTATTGGCATCAAAAGAGACATAATAGATAAACAGAACAAAATAGAGCCCAAAAATAAACCTACATCATATGGTTGGTCATTTAATCTATGGCAAAGGAAGCAAGAACATACAATGGAGTAAAGACAGTCTATTCAATAAATGGTGCTGGGAAAACAGGATAGATACATGCAAAAAATGAAACTGGACTCCTTCTTACTCCATATATGAGTACAAGAATAAATTCAAAATGGATTAAAGACTTAAATGTAAGACCTGTAATCATAAAACTCCTAGAAGAAAACATAGGAAATAAACTCTCAGACATTACCCTTAATAACATTTTTACTGATACATCCCTTTGGGAAAGGGAAACAAAAGAAAAAAATAAACAAACACGACTACATCAAACTAAAAAGTTTTGCACAACAAAGGAAACCACCAACAAAATGAAAGACATCCTACTGAATGGGAGAAGATATTCACGAATTATACATCTGATAGGGGTCAATATCCAAATTTTATTAAAAAAAACAAACAAACTCACACAACTGAACACACACACAAAAACAAACAAACAAATAAACAAAAACAAGCAATCCAAAGGACCTAAATAGACGTTTCTCCAAAGAGGACGTACAGATGGCCAATAGACATATGAAAACATGCTCAATGTCACTAATCATCAGAGTTGTGCAAATGAAAACAACAATGAGGTATCACCTCACACCTGTCAGAATGGCCATCATTAATAAATCAGCAAACAAGTGTTGGTGGGGATGTGGAGAAAAGAGAACCCTAGTATTAATGGGATTGCAAATTGGTGCAGCCACTATGGGGAACAGTATGAAGTTTCCTCAAAAAATTAGAAATAGAAATACCTTATGACCCAGCTTATCTAGTTCTGGATGTTTATTCAAAGAAATGCAAAACATTAATTCAAAAAGACATATGCACCCCTATGTTCACTGCAGGATTATTCACAATAGCCAAGATATGGATACAACCGAAATGCCTATCAACAGACAACTGAATAAAGAAGTGGTATGTGTGTATATATATATAATAGAATATTACTCTGCCATAAAAAAGAATAAAATGTTACCATTTGTGACAACATGGATGGACCTAGAGAATGTTATGCTAAGTGAAACAAGTCAGACTGAGAAAGACAAACACCATATAATCTCACTTATATGTGGAATCTAAAGAATAAAATGAATGAACAAACAAAGCAGACATAGACACTCATAGATACAGAGAACAAACTGATGGTTACCAGATGGGAGGGGGTTTGGGGAGCGAGGTGAGAAAGGTGAAGGGGTTAAGTACAAATTGATAGTTACAAAACAATCATGGAAATGTAAAGTACAGTATAGGGAATATAGTCAATAATATTGTAATAACTATATACAGTGTCAGGTGGGTACTAGAATTATCAGGGGGATCATTTCATAAACTCTATAAATGTTTAACCACTACATTGTACACCTGAAACTAATATAAAATAATATTAAATGTCAACTATAATTGGAAAAAAAGTCATAGGGATGTAAAATACAGCATAGGGAATATAGTCAAATATAGTCAATAATATTATAATAACTACATACAGTGTCAGATGGGTAATAGACTTATTAGGGTTATTACTTTGTGAAGTATAGAAATATCTAGCCACTATGTTGTTTTGCACACCTGAAACTAATATTAAAAAAAGAAATGTGATTTTTTGTTTCAAATTCTATAGCGTTTTAAAATCTCACTTAGTATTTTCTTTTTTTTGCTATGACCTGTAAGTACTATTTCACCTCCAAATTCTGCCATTATTCATGAAATTCCTCTCGTCCTAATCTTCTCATCTTGAGCTCTCTACTCCAGCCACACTATCCTGCTCACTTTTCTTGGAACACTCTCAGCATGTTCCCACCCCAGCATCTTTTCACAGGCTTTCTGTCCACTTAGAATGTTCATCCTCTAGAGGCTGCTTTTGTGCTTCATTACTCAAATGTTTCTGAGGCTTTTCTTAGATAGTGTATAACGGCCCTCCAAAGATGTTCATATTCTAATTGCCAGAACTTTGTGAATATGTTAGGTTCCATAGCAAAGGGGAATTAAGGCTGAAGACGAAATTAAGGCACCTAAGGAAATTATGTTAGATTATCCAGGTGGGCCCACTGTAATCATAAGAGTGATTCTTAAAAGTGAAAGAGCAAGACAAAAGAAGAGAGCGATACAAGAAAGGCACAGAGAGATACAACATCGCTAATTTTAGAGAGAAAAGACCATGAGCCAAGGCATGTAAATGCCCTTTACAAACCAGAAAAGGCAAGACAATGAATTATCCCTCAGAGCATCCAGACAGCATGCAGCCCAGCCAATACCGTGATTTTAGCTCAGTGAGACCATTCACTCAAGTCTGTATGACTCCATGTGATGCTAAAGAACTGATAATAAATTTCTATTGCAAGATACTAAGCTATTAAATGTATACTAATAGTTACAGCAGCAATTGAAAACTAATACACCTATGTAAAGTTTAGCTCCATTACTAACATTCCTTAACCTTTTCCTCCATTTTATTTTCTCCATAGCATTAACTGCTTGCTAATATGCATTATATTTTGCCCATATATCTTGTTTTTGCTGTGTACTCACTGAAATGCAAGTTCTGGGAGGGCAGTAAGAACAGATATTTAGGCTTTTCTTTGTTCCTCATTTTATCCCCAGCTCCTAAAAGAGTGCCTGGGACATGAGAGCTATTAAAAATTATATATGAGGGCCGGCCGAGTGGCGCGGTGGTTAAGCACTGGCTTGGGAAGCCAGCGGCCCCGGTTCGGTCCCACATGTGAGGGCCAGTGACACTGCCCTCAAAAAAAAAAAAAAATATATATATATATATATATATATATATGTTCAATGAATACATAAATTATATATATGTATGTATATACAAATAATTTATATATTGATTCAACAATTTATTGCATATATGTATGCATGTACACATATATACATGTATATATATACATACATATGTACATGCACATATATATAAACTGAGATATATGTATTAAAATTATGCTGATGGTAACCATTTTGAGCACCTCTTGTAATTGCAAAAGACAAACGTGACTTATATTCATCTTTTGTTATCAGTATAAATTGAGTATTACAATTTTAATACAGTTTTTTCTTTGCTTAAAATGTGTATACATTTTTTTGGCACCCTCTCTATACATATACTGATAAATGTACAGTAAGTCCTTCCTTAATGTTATTGATAAATTCTTGGAGCAGTGGCAAAAAATTGTATAACAAAACCAAATTTACCACAGATTAATTGATATAAACAAGAGTTAGGTTCCTGTGGTATCTCATCAACATTATAACAATGACACTGAACAAAATAATGTTCAAAAAAAATGACATTATTCAAGGAACTACTCTATACTTCTAGGTTATATTGAATTTAGATTTTCTCCATTTCTTTATTTTGTGTTATTGAATGACCTTTCCTATATGTTTACTTTACTTACCTGGTTGTTGAATAATTACTACTTCTACCCTCAAGTAAATAACCTTGCTGCTGAACCATCATTGACTCACTTCCAGTTCACCTGATCCTTATCACCTATAATTCTATACAACATTTGAAGCAAAAATTGCCCTCTTTAGAGCACTTTCTAAATACTTGCTAACTGAAAAAGTGTTATTAGAAACCAAGGTATTTAATGTTGATACACACTTATGAAACATTACTAATTGGTAAGCACAGTGCTTATAATGGCTTGCAAAATATTTTATAACAAATTCAATTTTATTTTTTATCTGCTAAATAACTGAACATATTCATCTTCTAATTACCAATAAATGATAAACATAAATTTATACATACATAAAATGATTAATCCTGTAGATACTGTATATGTTGCAGAGGAAAGAAGGCCATATACAGATGTGTTTCCCACCCTTTCACTCTAACCGTCCATCTTCCTTCTTACCTAGATTTCTTTCTGCTTTTGATCATTTTTCATACCTCAATTTATGTTGCAATATTATCTATATTCCATCACCAATATAATACTTCCTTAAAACAAGAGCTTTTAAGAAAAATAAAGTTGCATTTACTCTTGAGATCATTTTTCATATGTATAATGTGATGTCTGTTTTATTCATATCATGTCAAATAGTAGTAGGCACTAGCTTTGAGCAGCTGATCACCCTGTTCATGCTATTCCAAGCAATAGCTAAAGACAAATGTAGTGAATGAACTGAGTTAAACTTTATCTGCTGAAATTTGCAGCTCACTGAATGGCTTATTAGAAGAAAGAAAAAACAAATTGAATAGAAAGGCATTTGTATTTTTTTTCCATCAAAAAGTCCTTAGATACACTGATTGTGATTACATAGAGGCAATGTTTCAAAATGTCAAATAGTTCCTTATCAGAATAAGAATCTCAAAATAAGTCACTAAAGTACATTAAAAAGTGAGAGATTTGGAGCAGGTTAGGCCTCTTCCTGACTTCTGCCTTGTAGGGTGTCATGATATATTGAGTATACAGAGCACAACATATAAAATATACACATAACAATTAATTTCTCCATAATTCAGTTATTGTGAATTCAGTGATCTAACATCATATATTAAATTGTCCACACAATGTTAAAATGAAAATGCTGATTAACATGAGTTCATCCCAGAGGCTAATTACAGCTGATTATTATGGCCATTTCTATTCATAATAACATCTGTAGCCATCCAGTTACATTCATCTCATATAAATCGTAGTGTCTCATATAGAAATAAGCAAAACTAGGGAAAAATATTTTGGAGCAAATTGAAGTTTTTATGTCACATAATTCAAATGGCTACCCAAAAACAAAGGATTGGAAAATAAATGATCAAAAATTTTTAAAATATTTAAGATTTAAAATATTTTCTCTAATTTTGTAAATCATTTTAAATAGTTCTCAAATAGAATCCTAACTAGATAACATAACTAATATATTTATTGTGATTTTCCAAATACACATGGGACAATAATTTGTCAACATCACTTAGCAGAGGTCACTTTCCAATTGATAGATTGTGTTCAGCCTGTGAGAATGCTGAGAAGCTTTTGATTTTTACAACCACCTTGTAAGCCATTGACTAATGTTTTGCTTTGTTTTTAATAATAGCAAAGTCATCATAGGGAGTTTAACAATCATACTCCAAGTTTTATAAGTTTTCATTTTACATTTAGGTGTATGATCCATTTAGAGTTAATTTTTGTGAAGGGTGGATGGTGTACGTATAGGTTCTTTTTTTTTTTTTTTTGCATTTGGATCTCCAGTTGTTCCATAACTATTTATTGACTATCTTTGCTTCATTGTATTGCCTTTGCTCCTTTGTCAAAGAACAGTTGCCTATATTTATGTGGGTCTACTTCTGGGCTCTCTTTTCTGTTCCACTGATCTATTTGTCTATTCTTTGGTCAATGCCACACTATCTTGAGTACACTAGCTTTGTATGAAGTCTTAAAGTTGAATAGTTTCATTCTTCCAAATTTGTTCTTCCTCCTCAATATTGTGTTGACTACTCTGAGACTTTTGCCTCCCCATGTGAACTTTAAAATCAGTATAAATATCCATAAAATAACTTGTTGAGATTTGTATATTAATATCCATAAAATAACTTGTTGAGATTTGTATATTAATATCCATAAAATAACTTGTTGAGATTTGACTGGGATTATACTGAATCTACAGAGCAAGTTGGAAAAACTGGCATTTTGACAATATTGAGTCTTTGTATCTATGAACATGGAAACTGTCTCCACTTATTAAATTACTTTATGTTATTCATCTGAATTTTGTAGTTTTTTACATATAGATCTTATACATATTTTGCTTGATGTATACTTAATTTTTTTATTTTTGGAGGTGCTAATATAAATGGTATTGTGGGATTTTTTTTCTAGCTTTGTTGAGATATAATTGACATACAACATTGTATAACTTTTATGTGTACAACCTGTTGAGTTGATACATTTATATATTACAAAATGATTATCGCCATAGCATTAGCTAACACTCCCAGCACATCACATTATTATCATTTCTATTTTGCAATAAAAACATTTAAGGTCTACTTTCTTAGCAACATTCAAGTACATAATAGTGTTATCAACTATAATCACAATACTCTGAGATAAATCCCCAAAACTTATTCATCTTCTGGCTGGATGTTTGTATTCTCCCCATTTTCCCTGCTCCTTAGCCCCTGGTAATGCCCATTCTACAAACTTGTCTTTTAGAATCCAGATATAAGTGATATGCAGCATTTGTTTTCTTCAGTTTGACTTATTTCACTTATCATAATGCCCTTAAGATCCATCCATGTTGTTGGAAAAAAACTGGCATGATTTCCTTCTTTCTCATGGTTAAATAATAATTATATATATATATATATATATATATATATATATATATATATATATATATTTCAAATTCTACTTGTTCATTGCATATATATATATATATATATATATATATATATATATATATATATCACATCTTCTTTATCCATGCACCTGCTGATGGACATTTAGATCATCTTCATATTTGGCTATTGTGAATAATACTGCAACTAACAGTGGAGTGCATATATCTTTTCAATGTCATATATTTATTTCTTTTGAATATATTCTCAGAAGTGGGATTACTGGATCATATGTAGTTTTATTTTTATTTTTTTGAGAAATCTCCATACTGTTTTTCATAGTGGCTACACTGATTTAGATTACCACTAACAATGTATAATGGTTCTTTTTTTTTCCACATCCTTTCCAACACTTACTATCTCTTGTCTTTTTGATAACAGGTATTCTAATGATTGTGAGGTGATATCTCATTGAGATTTTGATTTCCATTTCTCTGAAGATTACTGATGGTGAGCATCTTTTCATGTACTTGTTGGAATGATGTTGTTTTAATTTCAATTCCATTTGTTCATTGTGAATATACAGAAAAGCCTTTTGCTTTTATACATTAACTTTGTGTCCTGAAACCTATTTGAGTTCCAGGAGTTGTTTCTGTTCTGTTAATCTTTTCATGTTTTCTACCTGGACAGTCATGTCACCTGTGAGCAAAAAGAGTTTTGTTTCTTCTTTCTCCATCTATATACTTTTTATTTCCTTGTCTTATTGCATTAGTTAGTATTTCCAGTACAATATTAAAAAGTAGTGAGAGGAGATATCTTTGTTTTGTTCTTGACCTAAGTGGGAAAGCTTCTATTCTCTCATCATTGTTAGTTTTTCAGAGATATTCATGATCAAATTGAGGAAGTTCTCCTCTATTCTTAGTTTACTGAGAGTTTGTATCATAAATGGTTGTTTCATTTTGTCAAATGCTTTTTCTAAATCTATTGAAATGATCATGTGATTTTTTTTTCTTAGTCTGTTGATGTGATGGATTACATGCATTGATTTTTTTTTTTAATGTTCAAATAGCCTTACATACCTGGGATAAGTCCCACTTGGTCATGGTGTACAGTTCTTTTTATATATTGTTGGCCTCAGTTTACTCATATTTTGTTGAGGATTTTTGCATGTATGTTCATGAAAAATATTTGCCGGTATTTTTTCCTTTTCTTGTAATGTCTGCCTGGTTTTGGTATTAGTTTGGCCTCATGGGATGAATTAGGAAGTATTCCCTCTGCTTCCATTAAAAGTTGTAGAAAAGTGGTATATTCCATTTTTAAAAAATATTTGGTAGAACTCACCTGTGAACCTTTTGGGGTCTGATGTTTCTGTTTTGAAATGTTATTAATATTGATTCTCTAATAAATCTTGGCCTAATAAGATTGTCTATTTCTCTTATGTAAGTTTTAGCAAATTTTTGATCCTTTTTCCTATTTTTGATGTCTTATCCGTGGTTATGGGTATAAGATACAGGATAAAGGGAGGGAAAAGATCAGTAAAAATGATAGATGAGTCATCATGTACAAATATGGAATATAATAAACATAAACATGAATTAAAGTAATAAACAAACATGAATTAAAGTAATACGTTATTTACAAAGAAATCCTATCTCTAAATATTGTGCTTATATATTATTAAAACATTGAGATTATCAATTCCTTTCAATTTTGACTGCCTACAGTTCTGAGTCATGGAGGAAGGAATGTAATATTTTAGTTTATTTTAAGTTTGTATATTAATAAAATACTACTACTAAAATGTCCTAAAATCTACTGACTTCCACAGATACCAATTATTGTGCAATACGAACAATTGCAGGCAAACCTAGACTAAAAAATCAATTATTTGGAAAAGGTGTGTAGAGATGTGCATATGCATTGAAAGCAATAACCTGCCACATACTACATGAGGGAAAAAGTATACTTCATGATATGAAAAGGAGTACATCTCACAACTGCTCTTTTCTATACATTTAAAAACATCAGAGGTGATAACAGGATCTTAAGAACCATTTGTGTTCATTCTCTAGTCATTCTGAATGCTGTTTGTTCTTTGTCAAAAATAACAAATGGAGAAATACCCTAAAAACATTTAGCAACATTCATGGTCATGAATTCTGTAAAGAAATTATGTCTAAACAAAGAAACTAACAAGCAGTTCTTAATGTTCGATATATGAGCTTCTCCACTCCCCTGTATACTCACTGGCTCGCACTTAGGATCCACAGAAAGATCTTTTCAAGGAGTGATAGATTTGTAGGGTAAAGATGATATAGAACTTTGCTGTGACTCTTTGGGAGAGAGAGTTTAAATGTGGACTGTATTTCAAACTTTGCTGCAGCTTGGGTATGTGGCTGCTAAGCTAGTCACCCTATTTTGTTAGGTCACATAAAAACTTTAAAGCACGATTTTATTCCCATTCAAATAGTTCCTGAAAGTATGATCATCTTCTGAAACAAACATACATAAATTAATTGTGGTATTTTTCAAAGAATGTATTAAATTAATCATATTTCTTTCAAGTTGCTTTTTGTCTAAGCCAGCTTGAACTGCTCTTTAAATTATGTGTCTGTTGTTTATTATCACTCGAATCAAATGAATCCCTTTTGTAAGAGATGAAACTGAGGCCCAGAGAGAATTCTTTCTTTGCTTTACTCTCAAAACCAAGTTGATTTTGCTACTGAAGTGTTCTGTTTACCTTCAAGAGCAGGGAAAGTAAGTTTTATGGATACATGCACTACTTTACATATGGCAGTAATCTGAGTAATTGCAGTAAAGATGTGACTAGAAATCCTACACTTGAAGATAATTTTAGTTTACAGAATCTATCTATAACTCTTAAAACCTCAGAGCAAATTTCCCATACTTGGGCACTGAGCCCTGCCTCAGAAAAAGTATTCTTATATCAATATGAAAAACTGTTGCTAAAAAATTACTTTTTACCAAGACATAGCTGTTTTTGCTCCTTATCTAACATTCTGGATTTCCTCATTAAAGACATTTTTCTTTCTGTTATTTAGGATTCATCTAGATCAGTTAAATAACTTATAGTTGAGGGTACTGCTAGAGATTTATAAGGTTTATGATTTTTCATGATGCAGACATTGTATTCAGTGGCTAAATATTCATTGTTTCAGTGAACCTTACTAAGTTTTTTAACTCAGGATAAACTTTTGAAACATCCTAGTGCTTATATTAGATAATACATAAGAATGAAGATTCTGAAGATTTTGAAATATAATACATATTTATATTGCTCATCCTGTAGATGAATGTGTTCTATTTGGCTTGGGGGCACAGCAAATCATAATCCTCTCTGGAGTATAGATAGCATTATAAACTCGTGCCAAACTCATACATAGAGTGGTAGCAGTCAAGAAAAGACTCCCACAACATTACACTAAAATGTGTATAATCTTCAGGATCAATTATGGGGCTAAGATATGCAAGACATATTTTTTACTGGGAATGCAGGTGAAACTTTTATTTTATCTCAACCTACTTTTTTTTTCTTTAAAATTTACTTTTTTTATGGTAGCTAATTCAACTCTTCAACAACCAAAAGTCAATAACAAACATGAAAACTGGAGAAATTGATTGCACTGGTCTCTATAGAAATCTCATCATGTAGAGTCCAGCACAATTGGAAAAATGAGACATTGTTGCTTTTCCAAATAGCTATGCTGAAGCATATTTACCAGTATTGATTGTGTCTGGCGGCCACAAAACCATTGGTATTGCTTATGGGTTTATCATTTTCAGCCTTAGCAATTTACTTTACATAGTGAACGGACTTTCTGTCCTATTAATCATAAAGTGTTTTTCAAAATGTTGAGCCTTTCCCTGTGTTGCAGATGGAGACAAACATAGTCTTTCCTAAATTCCCACAACAATATCTACAGTCTTATGGTAACACAGACAAACACAGAAATGCACACACATACACATTCACAAAATACTTCACAAATTAAAATTAGTAACCTTCCTAACCTTCCTTTGGCCAGTGTTCAGAAGCAATTTCTCATATTGTAGAAAATGAAAATAATACTAGTGGACAACACATATTTTTCAGAATGTCTTAGAAAGTTGGGTTAGAAATCAATTGTTGGTACCAAGACAAATTAAAAATAATGAATATTGTCAAGATTATTATTTACACTTATATTCAATGCCAATTATAATTCTTAACAGAAAAAAATTGTTAATGGAATCAATTTTTAATTAGAAAAATTAGGCCACCATTTATTTATAAAAGTTATTTGCAACAAGGGACTATTTACTTCCCAGAGAACATTTCAATAAAAATGTCTAGAGACATGTTTTATTGTCATATGCATGGGGTTGCTACTTGCTTCTAGTTTGTAGAGGCCAAACAAGCTGCTAAATATCCTACAATGAACAGAACAGCACCTACAACATAAAATTATCCAACCTGAAATACCAATAGAACCAAGGTTGAGAAATCCTGATTTAAGATATGAAGGTGAGAGGGATGAAGACAGTTTTTAACAGAGAATAGTAAAAGAAAGTATGCTTTATAATTCAAAATATGTTCTATAGGGCCGGCCGAGTGGCACGGTGGTTAAGCACTGGCTTTGGAAGCCAGCGGCCCCGGTTCGGGTCCCATATATGAGGGCCAGTGACATTGCCTTCAAAAAACAAAAACAAAACAAAATATGTTCTATAGTTAAAAATATGGTACCAGTATAAGAACTCATAGAAAAATCATTGGAATAGTATTGATGAACTAAAACAAAAATATTGCAAACCAGAGTAATTTGATACAATGTTTCTAGTTTGTCAGAAAATGCCAGGACTTTTAAAATACAAGAATCTGAAGGAAATTATTAGAAGTTTGAATAACGATTTATGTACAACACCCTTAATAGCATTAAAAACATAAAAAGGATGAAGGTTGCCCCTAAATGTCTATACATACATACAAGAAGAGGATAGATTTCAAAATTTAAAAGGTAAATTAAAGTCACTTTGCATCTGTTGTACCTCCTTATTTCTGTAATCCCTGACCCTCTCTCTTTCTTGTCCTAATGTCACATGCTAAACCTAATGGTGGACTGTGCAATGTCTGCCCAGACTCTGCCCTGGAGAATAGCGTCTATACTTAGTGACTGACTCCTCTACACAGCCTCCCTCTTCCTATCTACCTCCAATCTATTAATACTTGACCATTTAAATGAATGAATGCTCATCTTTTATCCTCTATGACCTCCTGGAGAAGTTCTTTAAACCCAACGAAGCCATTCTATGAGAATTCAAATGCTGAGCTATATAAGAACCCCTGTTGCCTTTTGGTCTCAGAAATTTCCCCCAAAATCAGAGACTGAGACAGTGGAAGGAATGATAAAATAGTTAAAACAAGGCTGTCTGACTTGTGTAGCCACAAAACCTATAAGTAGGATTTGTAGATGAAAATAATAGTGCCCACATTTTCTTTGTCAAGGATCCTGATTTTAGTTTTTCTAAAGTAATTTTAGTTGTGCTTGACTATGATCTATTAAACAAAGTTATTAAGTAATAATCTATTTTTCTACTCTTAAAATTAATCAGATATTATACCAGATTGATCAATCTGAAGATATCAACAGGAAATAAAAAATGCAACCACTGTAAAAGATTATGATTCCAACTAGAAGTAAATATAGAAGTTTATTTATCTGGTGCTATCAAGACCTGTGATTAATGGGTTAATGGAAAAATTTTGTTAAATGTGCATTCATGAAAGATAATACATTATATACATACATAGTTTATATATAATACATATATGAGGTCTGATAATTAAGTTCGCAAACTCATCCTAGGAAAAGTGCTACATATCTCGTTGCTGAATATCGCTACAGTCACCTTCGAAGTATTCCCGTTGGGAAGCTATGCACTAACGCCAGCGCCTAGTCCACCCTTCAAAGCAATTTTGGAACTCTTTTTCTGGAATGGCCATCAGAGTTGTTGTCATATTACACTTGATGTCCTGAATGTTATCCAAATTTCTTCCTTTCAATATTTCCTTTTTTGGAAGGTAAAGAAAGAAGTCTATGGGGGACAGATCAGGTGAGTAGGGTAGGTGTTCCAATACAGTGATTTGTTTACTGGCTAAAACCTCCCTCACAGACAGTGCCATGTGAGCTGGTACATTGTCATGATGTAAGAGCCGTGAATTGTTGGAGAAACATTGTTGGCGTTTTTGTCTTTTTCATACAGCTTTTCAGCACTTTCAAATAGTAAACTGGGTTAACTGTCCAGTTTGTACAAATTCATAATAAATAATACCTCTGATATCAGTAAAGTTAGATGTTGGCTACAAGTTTACGCACTTAATTGTCATACCTATACACACATACATAATGCATATATATTTTATTATGCATAAATTTGAAATTAAGTAATATTTTAAATGAAGGGGCATGATCTTCCCTTTTGAGTTTTATGTTGTCTTTTTTGCATATACCATAGAAATTATAATCTATGGCCTCTAGTATTGGCTTAAAAGAAATTAAAGATACTTACAGAGCTATTTTGAGTGTAAAACCTTGTAGGTTTTTATGCTTCCTCCAAAACTTTATAGTTATTTTGCCTAAATCTGAGATTGAAATATATTTTCAGTGAATAGCTTTTCTTCTCATAGTCATATTTCAATGGTTTTCATAATATTTTATCAAATTGTGAAATTATACTAAAAAGTGTACTAAGAAGGAACACAATTGAGAACAAACAAAACTGGCTTCGGGGAAGAAAAGATTAATTTTGTTAGAACAGAGGCATATAGATGTACCAGAGATTAATCAGCTAACTTTAAGTTTTTAGGGTGTATTAGACATGAGTCAGTATGTTATAACAAGAAAATAGAGCACATTTATGGTGAGTTATGCAAAGGTAGAGTAAGAGAGCTTCTCCTATATAAATAATAGCTAACATCTACTGAGATCTTGTTGTCTCTCCACTAAACGCATACACACACACACACACACACACACACACACACACACAAACACGGGGGGGTGTCAAAAAAATGTACGCAAGTGGACACTTTGGTTGACATTGCTCAAGCAGTAGTTCACCATAATCAGAAGAGTCTGGATGCTGATGGTAACCACTCTGAGCACCTCTTGTAATTGCAGAAATCAAACATGACTTGTATTCATCTTTTGTTATCGGTATATACTGAGTATTACAATTTTAATATTTTTTTCTTTCTTTAAAATGTGCATACAATTTTTTGGCACCCTCTTTGTATTCTCTTTCAATCCTCAAAGCAACCCTGTGAGAAGCAAATTCTATTATAATCCCCATTTTACAAATGAATTAATAGGGGTACAGAAAGGTTAAAGGACTTACAAAAGGTAAGTATAGAGTTATGTTGTTCATGCCCTTGAGTTACTCTGACTCCTGGTGACCCAATGAGTGAGTGATGTCCACCATGTCCTGTCCTCAACAGCCCTGCCAGCTCCTGGAGACTCCTGCCTAGGGCTTTTTTTATGAAGTCAATCCATTTCATAGTTGGTCTTCCTCTTTTCCTGCTGCCTTCTATTTTCCCCAGCAGTATTGTCTTTTCCAAGGAACCCTGCCTTCTCAGGATGTGCCTGAAGCAGGACAGCTTCAGTTTTGTCATTTTTGCCTTCGGCAATGTTTCAGACTTAATTTGCTCTAGGATTCATCTTAAGTGTAGAGTTGAGAAATTGAAAATGAGTTGGTCTCACTCCAGAGGCTGTAGATTAATGAGGGGTAAACTTCACAGAAAATTAGCCTATGAGACTTTATTGTTGATAATGAAAAATCCTTTAAAAAAATTTTTTTGAGTGTTCTTTGCTTTCAAATTTAATTAGTTTTTCTTTCTGGCTTTTTTTTTTTTTTGAAGGGCAGTGTTCCTGGCCCTCATATGTGGGCCCCGAACCGGGGCCGCTGGCTTCCCAAGCCAGCGCTTAACCACCGTGCCACTTGGCCGGCCCTCTTCCTGGCTTTTTAACGTAATATTTTTTCATCAATAATATGGGAACACAGAAAAACTTCAAAGAAACAATAATTATCACCTGAAATGCTATGATCTACAGTATCAGCATGATCGTGGTTTATAGATCAGTTTCACCACTTGGAAGTGACTGACCTTTCCAGCTTCAGGTGGTAATTACAGGGAAAGGTTATGATTGGTCTATTTTTAGTCATATGCCAATACCAAAACCAGTCAACTTTAGTGTAAAGTAAAGGAAACTGTGATTGGCTCATTCCATAAGGTGCCAACTACTAGTCTAATCACCACTGACAAATGTTTGTGAAATATAGAAAAACATATTCAAATCACAGAAGGATATGGATTTCCCAGAAGTGAATAAGATATATATATATATATATATATATATATATATATATATATATATATTCAGTATTTTACCCACTTCTGGGAAATCCATATGTATATGTATGTAAACGTACACACACACACACACACACACACACACACATCTTTCATAAACAGAGTAGTTTGTAGAAATGATTAGAAGAGTTTTCTTGGCAGAGGCAATACTTGAGTTGCATATGAGTGGTTAGAATTTCACAGAGAGGAGGTTCTTGGGAAAAAAGTATATGAGGTAGAACACACATGTTTACTAAGTCATTAAACGGGTTTGTTAAATGACTAGCAGTGGAATTTGGGAAGGAAGGATTTGTATGTGTGATGTAGGGTAAATGGAAAAAAAATTGAAACAGTGAATTAAAATAAGACCATTTTGAAGGATCTAGCATATATCAATATCCTTTCCCTTCATTTAAACCCTTAACTTGAGAATTTGGACTTTCAAACATTTTAAAATTTGTGAACAAGACTGACATAATGAATGCGCCAATAGTTTCATGTTACTCAGAAATGTTATAACATCAATAACTTAATCTGTCAGATGAAGAAATAATCTATAAATTGCTTTTGGATTGATTTTTTGCCATATTTAAAGTAGTTTTATCAAATAGAATTTTTTTTCCCTTATCAGTGTGACTGAATTGATGGTCTGGAAAATAAAAATTTCTGAGTTCCATTTTTTCTATACACCAGCTAGGAATCTGAACAAGAAACTTAGTCTAACTACTTTTATACATATAAAAATTAAATTTAAAATAGTCTAGCTTTCTCTAATTAGTGTTTCACTAACTGATCAAATCTACTAGCTAAACATAGAACTTTAACTCCGGAAAACTCTTCATGTTAACACTACTGTTTATTTTCATGTATTTTAAGAATTATAGAGACATGGTAGATGAACTACTATTTCAGTGTTTTAGTTTACTGGGCAATACACCATGGTCTCATTGAAACCTTTTAGAACACCTCCAAGGTCACCAAGCATGTCTTCTAAATGTCTTTAATAAGCTCAGTCTCCATTCTTTTAATCAAAACATGAAAGGTCTTTTCCAAACTCCAAAACTGTGCCTCTCCTACCAAGCTGTTAACTCAGGTGATGACTTCATTTTCACTCTTTATTAAAATCAGAACTTTCACCAGATGGTAATTCCCTTATATCCCTATTCATCTACCTGCGTTCCACATACCCTCTGCCCTGCTGTCCTCTGGGTCCTATCTGCCCCTAATTTCTCAGAGAAATCATTCACCATGGATGATACTTTCTTGCCCTCTATCATCAATCTATTTGTCTTTAGTGGCTATTTCTCATTGTTGTTCATACCTATTCTTCCATCATGAAAAGTTTTTTAAATATTTTTTTCACCCCACTGCCCCATTAAACACAAAGATATCTAAAGCATTGTCCTTATTCATGCCTCTTTTATTTCATTCTACTTATTTCTGGAAGTCAAACTATTGAGAGGTAAAAGATTCCAAGCACAGTAGTAGCATGGACCCAAAGCATTAAAATGTTGGCGTGAGTTACACACCTAGATTGTGGAATATTATGATATTTTTCACAATTATGAAATGCAAAACACATCCATATGAACAGCTTTCAGGATTTTCACCCCATTCTTTCTTCCTCTCCTGTCAGAGAATAATATCCCTTAACACAAATCATTGCCCTCCACAAATATGGAAGAAATGATAGAAAGATATTGATTTGTAGAGAAGGAAATAGGCAATGCCGTGAATCCCCAGTCCCTGAACTCATGGTCTTTAACCACCTGCTCACTCCCATTTAAAAAACTACTGAGAATAACAATAACTTACTGTAAAAAAATATATCACATGACTAAATTGTAAAAATGCTGTTATATAATTACATTCTTATTACAGAAAGTGTTGTAGATAATCTACTTATATACCTATAATATTACAGCAAACACTGTTATTGAAATGTTAACTATAGTACTGTACTAGATATAAACTAAAATGTAACTGCATTTCAATCCTATAGCATTTATTAAGAATTATAGAAATGTAGATGACATACTACTTTAATATACTATTTAAAATTGTTATAAATGATGGAATCGGTTATGAGCATAATAATTAGAATTGTCTCAAGGAATGTTTAGATAAGTTGTAATGTTGCTTCTTAAAAATTTTACTGAATATACAATAACATTGTCCTCAGTACTTCCAATCATTTATTAGTGATACAATTTTTCAAGTTTGTTTACTCATAATAAATTCAAGTACATATGCAACAAAATGAATTTATATGAAATCACATGATAGAAGAAAATTAAGAATATAACAAATGTTGAAATTGCAATTCTAAACTAATACCACACATTATAAAACCTCTTCAATTTAAAAACAATGCTCATAACCTTATGGTATGGGGACAAATATGAGATATATTTGGAATTCTTTTCCCTGTATTGCAATTTTTGATACTTGAAATTTTCTAGATATCTTTATCTCTGAGGTTATTATTCTTTTTTATATACAATGTCAAAACAATAGCAATTGCTTCCTATCAGGTTGGAGCATTTACTTTGTTTCAGTTTCATTTAATAGATTCACTTTTGCTGATCTACTTCATCGGTTTTATTGAGGTATAATTTATATACAATAAAGTGAATTCTTTTGATAGTTCAATGAGTTTTAACAATTGATCTACACATGAAACCAATGACACCATCAAGTTACAGAATATTTTCTTCACACCCAAAAGCTTCCTCCTGACTCTTTGTACTGCCTCCTCCTTGGGCTTCCACCACCCTGCCCGCCATAGACACCAAATTTGCAGGCACCTGATTTTGGGCTTCCCAGCCTCCAGAACTGTGACAAATAAATTTCTGTTGTTTAAGCTACCCAGTCAGTAGTGTTTTTGTTAGAGCAGCCCCAGCTGACTAAAACACTTTCATATCTATGTGTGTTTATGTGTCTGTATTATTCAATAACTTATAAACTCTTGAGGACAGGGGCGATTTCTGAATCACTTTAATGTGCATAGGTTAATTACAGAGAGTTCCTTCTAATCATTCTTTCCAGTTATATTTCTCCTTTACTAGGACATTGCATTTCTTTCTACATTTTGTTGCTATTCCTGGTTTTTGTGTGGTTTTTTTTTGAAAAAAAAAAAAAAAGAAAAGAGAAAGATTTTGTGATTCTGTGTAATAACATTTACCTTCTTAATGAGCCTTCTTTTAGCAAGAGACATCAACTTGTGTTTTCAATGTACATAATTGGGAGCAATTTCACACATACATCCTGTGCCATCCAGAATCCTTCACCAACCTAAATGTCTAGGCCTATGCATTAACCACAGATAACTCTGTATCTTGTCCTATCAGAGGCACAAATTGCCTAATTACTGTGGTGTGCCCAGTTTTCTTATTTCTTTTAAGGCTGTCCTGAGAAATGTTTCCTTTATCTGCTTAGCAACCCCCCACCACCGGCTTACTGCCCTTCTTGCTAGGTACTGACTGTGACTCTTGGCTTCACATAGGTATTGAACCTGCACATTTTCCTAAACTTCCCTTGCACAATAGTGTGAGCCTCCTCCACTCTTCCTGAGTTATCTTTCACAGAACCAATACGTTCTGCACAAATGAAGGGTTAAGTATTATAAGTACATATATTTTTATTACGAATAACTTATGTGACAGGCCCGGCCAAGTGGCTCAGTTGGTTAAGAGCACAAGCTCTGAGCAACAGGATTGCTGGTTTGATTCCCACATGGGCCAGTGAGTTGTGCCCAAGCTGAATTGCCGCCTAGCTGCCAACAGGTGGCAGGGTGGCACAGCTGATGACAGCATGTGCTCCTAACAACAAGGTTGCTGGTTTGACTCCCGGATGGGATGGTGGGCTATGCCCACCTGCAACTAAGATTGAACATGGCACCTTGAGCTGAGATGCCGCGAGCTGCCGATGGGCGACCAGATAGCGGCTGGGCTTGGAGCTGAGCTAGCTGTGCCCTCCACAACTAAGATTGAAGGACAACAACTTGCCTGTTCCCCTTCTCCAATTCCCCCAATAAAATCTTTTTCTTAAAAAAAAGAATAACTTATGTGACATAAAAAATATATTCTGGGTATTTTTTAAATTGGCACATTATAAATGCCAAGTGCCTTCCAATTCAGCAATTAGGTTATAAAAATTAAATAATGAATTGTATCTTATACATCAATTTCATTCTCAATAGGAAATACTGAAATTAACATTAAGGCAAACACAAAAGAGTACATGAGGGCAGCACAATGAGACAATTTAACAAGCACCTTGAATTACACACTCCTCTAATGTTAACTAAAACATCATTTAAAAAGACATATGGTACAAGAGATCTCACAGAGGAAAAGAATTATGGAATACAAATACATGTATATATACATATGTGGCTAGATGATAGGTAGGTAGATGGGTGGGTGGGTGGATGGATAGAAGGATAGATAGATAATAAAGTAGAAAAGGTGCACATCTGTCCCTGTATTCCAAAATGGCTTAAAAATGAATGCAATAAGTTTTATAAATCTAAAGTAAATGATGTGCCTAACAAATTCTTGAGATTTCTTCTTGAACTATAGTCCTGCAGGTAAAACTTCTCTATCTACCTTGTTGAACTTTCCAGGGCAGCAGAGCTTGCGTATAGCATGAGAATAAGCAACGGATGGAGTATGGAGAGAAAAAGTACAAATATAGTCTGCTAGGTCTCCATGTCTACAGGAGTGTCCTGATTCCCAGATGAGTCAAAGGCAGGCCCAGTTGGCCTGGTTGGGGAGCCTGGAGTCCATTATATTTCTAAAGTACAATGGGTTAGTTTCTGCATGAGAGACAGGACTAGCCCAGGGATTCTCAATAGTAAGACTCTAAAAAACTCTCTGAAAATGTCCATATCAGTGAAAAAAACAACTCATATGTTTCCCTTTGCTGGATTCAAAGAAGCTCTAGGGTTCCCTTCAATATTTGGACTGCTGATGCCATACCAGAGGAAGAATGTGTATTTCCCCCACAAACCACTCTTGCAGTAGTATTGTTTTAATAGTGCACAGTTGAGTGGTCTTCCTTCTTTGTATGTTTACATTTTAGTCATGCCTCTATACTAGCTCTTACTATATATTTACTGTAATTATTTTTGTAGATATCTATCTCAGGCATGGACTACATCTCCTTTGTTTCTAGGGCAAACACCTAGTCTCTTTCATACATAGAGACCAAATATTTCTGTTAAATGAAACATAAATAAATGGCTAAAGAATACAGGCAAAAATAGCTCGGATTATTTATTTACACACTATACTATTAATGTTTCTGCAATTGATAATATTCTTATATGTAATAGGTAGTGCTTCTTTATTTTCAAAAAGTTGTTTTTAAATAGGTATAGTTTAGATCCAATATAGTCAATGTAAATATACAAATATCTAATTGGAGGGAATCATAGACCTATGTGTATTAAATATTTCCATTCAGAGATTTTATGAGTGAGAGTCATAATAAATTTTCTGCAAACTTGCTTAATTGTAAATTACAGCACATTTTACAATTTTTAACTTAATTTAAAAGCTAAATAAAGTTTCAGATACCAGCAGTCTCAAATTTTTATATATATATATATATATAAATAAATATTTTTAAAGCTTCAGGAACAATGGTGAAAACTATTGAGGATTTTTCAACTTACTCATTTTTTCATTGTTTAAGATACAATGTGGGCCAGCTGAGTGGCGCGGTGGATAAGAGCTGGCTTGGGAAGCCAGCGGCCCCCGTTAAGTCCCACATATGAGGGCCAGTGACACTGCCCTCAAAAAAAAAAAAGAAAAGATACAATGTGGGCGCCAGCCGAGAGGCTCAGCTGGTTAAGAGTTGGCTTAGAGCACGAGCTCTGAGCAACAGAGCCGCTGGTTCAATTCCCACATGGGCCAGTGATGCTGCACCGGAGCTGAGCTGTCCCTGAGCTGCCATCAGATGGCAGGATGGCTAAGCTAGTATAACAACAAGATTGCCTGAATGATGGTGGGCTACACCCACCTGCAACTGAGACTGAACTTGGCACCTTGAGCTGAGCTGCCTCCCAGATGGGTCGTGCGCTCTTAACAACAAGGCTGCCGGGTTCGACTCCCATATGGGATGGTGGCTACACCCACCTGCAACTAAGACTGAACTCCGTACCTTGAGCTGAGCTGCCCTCCGGATGGCTCAGAGGATAGAGCATGTGCTCTTAACAACAAGGCTGCTAGTTTAGCTCCCGCATGAGATGGTGGCTATGCCCACCGGCAACTAAGATTGAACACAGCACCTTAAGCTTAGAGCCCACAAGTTGCCAAAGGGGAGGCCAGATGGTGACTGGCGCTCTCCACAACAACAACTTGGCTGGTCCCCTTCCCCAATTCCCCAACACTCTTCCCCTCCCCCAATTCCCCAATAAAATCTTTTTTAAAAAAAGATACAATGTGTATGAATTATTTAAAATATACTTTTATAATTTGTTATATTTTTCATGATGTGGTATTTCCTTATTGGTGTGAATAAATAGAATTTTCTACTTTTCTTACTGCATTTCTTTGCTCAAGACATAATTTCTTATTCCAATTATTTGTTCCCAGAGTAGTTATTATTAATGAGTTCATTATAATGTCGTAAAGTAAATATGCAACTTTTAATTTTATATATATTAGTCTAACTGAATTTATAAATATATATATATATATATATATATATATATATACCAGAATTATGCATTGTGCAGTATATATAATTTAGTTCCAAACAATAAACATGGAAATCATGTTAGAAGGAAAACGAAATTCATGCAGCTCTCTAAGGGACAAAGTAAAATGCAGATTCAATGCATAGTTAATGTATTTTGAAAGTAATGAAAACTATAGCTACACAGCATATTAAGAAAAATTTTCCATTTAGTGTTTACTGTTTCAATAAAAGCAAACTTTCTGTACTTTATTACTTTTCTGGCATTCTAATTCAACAGATGATTTTAATGTATGGGAAATAAATAGTATTAATTACAGAATAACAATGTATTTTTATGTTTTTTGTGCATAGTAATCTTCAAAATTCTAATTCCATTTTTGCTTAGAATGTTCAACTATACTCCTACCGAGAAATATGACTGTCTACCTAAGATAATGCTGTGAACCCACAGAATCTTACTAATCAATCATTTTGATTGTGTTGCACGAATAATAATAAAAATAATCTAAGAAAGTGGAACTAAATGTTTTCTTATCCCAACCTGTATTAGCCCACTCTGGCAAAGCCCCCTTTGGAAATTCTATTAACATATTTTTTTTCAAGATTCAGTTGACATATCACCTCTTTCCTGAAACCTTTTCCTCCATTCTTCTTCCATTTTCCCCGATTTTAGCAGCTCCTTCCTCTACATACTTATATCATTGTAACTGGATTTTGATTTAGCATTTTGCTTTATTCTTTGAAATAGGGTTTATACTTATAAATCTCTTTACCATTAGAATGCACATTTTAAAACATCAGGGTCACCTCTTTTCTGAGTTTTCCCACACTTATCACATTGTTATACATATTTCATACAATAAACATCTTCTGGATTCTGGTTGTTTTCTTTTTCTTTCCACCCATGGTGGTGAGGATAATATAAATTGTTCAAATGACTTTGAACAAAAAAGCTTCTATTTGAGAAGTGTATATTTTTGGTAGGAGACAAAGATAGGGAAAAGAATTGACAATGTCATTAGAAGGTTCTTACAAAATAAAAGTATTATGATGCTTATTACGTTACTTGAAAAGATCAGCATACTAAACTCTATCCCTGTTATGATTAAAACTACAAAAACTTATATGTATTTTAAAGGTTTATAATATAAAATTGAAAAGAAATGAGTCACTATGTTAGTTGTTGACTTTTTCTTGACTGTTCAAATGTGTTTATATCACAATTACATGGTATATTTACACAATTTATTTAATAAGTGTCCAGAGCAATCTAAGCACCCATAGAAGCCTATCTCCAAAGCAGACTTAAAATTGGGGAAGCAAAGATTCACTTTTTTTTTTAATTATACAAAGAGAACATTGTTTATCCCCTGGCATTCTTGGGACCTCACATTTTTCTGATTTCAAAACTGTCTCTAATGTAGCCAAGTTCTTGTAAAACATGGCCAGCATATGATAGATGGAAAATAATTGGGCCATAATGCCTATCAATGAGTTCAGAAATTTAACTCTTACACTTGGGTACATGTACTAAGTACAAATTATCTTGCTTCTAATATAACATATATGGTATGTGACCAAAGTTTTGCATGGATATCTTGTTATTATATAATTGTACTTCAAATAAAATAATGTCAAAATCATAACCTGATTTCTTACAGTAAAATATTAAACCCAATCTATCCATTTGTATACCAAGATAACAAAATATCAATCTCAAAAAGCATGTATCTCCTATGAGCAAATAGTTATTAATATGAGAAATGTGTGAAAGAAAAAGAAGAGAATAGGCAAAGTAAATTGGGGATGCTAAACACAACTAAAATACTCTGAGTAAGAAATGTGTAAAAGGCCTATCAAGTATAACAAAGGTGATTAACATTATTTACAGATATCAAAATTAACTGAAGTTAGATGTTCTAAATCTTAATCTACAGTACAGACTTTTTTACTTAGCAAAGAAGTGCAGCATGGCAGATCAAAACCAACTTAGCAATCAAAAACATCTGCTGCCTACATGGTAATAAATTAAGACTGTTGTGTTTTAGCATTTGGTTGTCTCCAAATGACTTGGTATTTTGTTTTTCCAAAATTGCTATCACCAAACACTGATGCACCAAGACACATTGGGCAGCAGTGATAGATATACTGCTATTTACTTCACTACCAGAGTAAAGGTCAAATAATTTAGTGAAACTGATTTAGGGCTCTGTCTGAGGCAAGTAACCTCAGTGACTAGTTAATTCACAGGTAAAAGGGGAACAATGAAACATAAATTTAAGGGGAAATAGTGTCCATAAAGTTGTCACATGGGTGAGTGGGTGACATTCTTTAAAAATAAAAAATATACAAAGACAGTTCCAAGACATACATCTAGTTCCAAGAAAATGTGTTAGTAAAAAGTGATTTTCCTCACCTATAAAGTGGGAGTTATAATGCTTATCATATAGTGGTCCTGAAAAGAATAATGAGCCATCAGTATCTATAAGATTACTTCACGGTGTTTTGTTGTTGCTGTTCAAAATAGGTAATGTGAAAACCAATATGAACTCTTTGAAAACACATTAATCTTGGTAACAGGGTCACAAAGGTTGGCTTTAAGCAAAGTCAAATAGAGATCTTTCCATTCAAGACAGAACATTGCATTCAAGACACAACATTTCTGTTATTTGAGGCCTTTGAAATGAAGTTCTAATTCTGAGGCTGGTTTTGGTTTCCTTGTAAGCTTTTATATTCCTGCTTGATAGCAAAAGTTTTAGCCTCCTGATTTTCCATTAGGGATTCTACTGGTAAATTTTCTCTTTCTCTGCCATGCCAGGGTTCTTATCAATTAAAGTGTTCAGAAACGCTTTCAAGCCACAAATATTTATTGATTGTCACTTTGTTCCAGCCACAGTGGCAAACAAAGCCAACTCATGAAGCTTGAGACAAATTTAAACAAATAATTTAAAACTATGTGATGAGCGTATTCAAATAGCAGTAAAGGGTACCATATATTAGGATCCTCTACATTGCTGCCTTAACTTCGGAGATTTCCCTGGGCACCCATTTAGCTTTACCTGGCCTTACAATATGAATATAGTCTAGTAATCATCAACAGAAACATTGCTTTGCCCAGGTGAGTGTAGAGATGTGTGGGACAACTTTGGCTTGTCACTATGATTAGGATCTCTTTAGTTTGTCACTTGGTGGGAAAATCCAGGAATAAAATTGCATTGTAACATACACAATTTTAAAAGATGTGGAGTGACTGGAATGTTTATCCTTGTTAGAGCGAGTATATATTTGTTAAACCATTTTAGAAAACTATTTTCTATTAACTACTAATGTAAATACATCTAGCCAATGAATCAGCAATTTCCTTCCTAAGCACATGCCTGACTAAAATACAAACATAAATCACCAAAGGATATGTACAAGAATTGTATAACATTGCTGTTTATCACTGGCAAAAACTCGAAACAACCCATAAGTCCTTAAAGAATACAATGAATAAATTGAATTACTATGAAATAGTCTATGAAAATGAAAAAAGGCTATTGCTCAAAGCAACGACATAGAGAAATTTCACAAACAAGACATTGAGTGAAAGAAGCAAGACAAATAGTTTCATCCCATTTGTAAAAAGCTAAAAAAGAGACATAAGTAATCTATAGTGATGGAAATGTGAATATGGTTATGCTTACGATTAATAACTGGTGGACTTGAAGAGTGCTGTTAATGTTCCGTGCCTTGATTTTGATGATGGTTATATGGGTGTGGTCGCATTGTAAAAAAATCATTAAACTGTACAATTATAGCTTGTGCACTTACCTGTGATAAACTTAAGGGTTATTTCTGTTTGTTTATTTAGAAAAATTCCAAAGCAGAGGTACCAAGATATCAACTCAAATTCTGCCTAATAATAGTGAGGGAAGAATGTACTTTTCCAAAGCAGAAATTAGGCAGACACTATCTTAACCAAACATTCAAACAGCATCACTAGTTATGACACAATAGGAAACACATGTCGGTTATTAACTATTCTTACCAAAATGATTAAAAATGTAAAAAGCCACGCCTTTAGACAAAAGTTACAATTACAGGAATTATTACGAACAATAAAATGTTAAAAGACGATTATAGACTATGAGACACTCTGCAAGATTAATGTCCTGGACTCTCTGAAAATCAGCATTTTCAGAGGAAAAAGGTGGGGAAGTTATTTGCATTAAAAGAGATTTAAGGTATATAACAACAAATTGCAATGTAGAAGTCTGGGTAGGATTCTAAACCAGAAAAACCCTAAAATATTTTTAGTGGAATTGAAAACAATTTAAATACGGAGAATCCCAGCTGAGTCAGAAGGGAGCAGCTTATATTGCATTAACCAATGAATTAAACTATAAGAGCTTGGGAAAATGTTTTAGTAACACACAGCCACCCACCACCCCGTGCCTCCCCCAAAAATCAAAGTCATTGGAGATCACTCAACCCAGGTAGGTTGAGGGGCATTATCTTTGAGGGAAGGAAAGCATAGTAAATGATTAACACATTTGCCTCAGTTTTGTTTTTGTTTTTGTTTTTCCCTGAGAGCATTTTACATCTTGCAGCTTAAGGGTAGCACCTACCAAAGCGTCAGTCTTACTGGGCTGTGGAGACAAGGGCCAATAATAGATCAGGGTTGCCAAGAAGCTGAGACTTGAGGGACAGAAACCTCTTTAAAATGTGGGTTGACTTGTAAGCTGAACATACACAGGGTGAAACTCTTAAGAAACCCAGTGGGAAAATAGCACCTTGGAGGATAAGTAGCTGAAAAGGAAGAAGTTGGGAGTTCAAGCCTTATGAAGATGGACATATCTTGGCCAACCTACTGAGTTTTTATGTGAGTCACAAGAAAGACCATGATCCTGGAGATATAGCCACGTCCTAATATAATGACACACAAAAGTAAGGGCAAAATTATAGTGGAACAACTCTAACATCTGAAACCAAGCTTTGACAGACTCATGGTGACATATTCGTACTCTATCTGCCTGCCATAAAAAATTTTCACATTCTCAAGTAGGAATATAATGCCATGCAGAGACTAAAATTTCTAACTGGCAATGTCTATGAATAAAATAAAAATGTGTAAATAATATGAACGTATAAATAAAAAAATGTGTGAGTCATGCTAAAATTTAAAAATTACTTAAACCAATGGCAAAAGCAGGTATTTTTTAAAAACCACAGGTTTTCACATATTAGAATTAACAGATGGTAATTTTAAATAAATATGTTCAATATATTCAAGATAATAGAGAAAAAATGTACAACATAGGTCAAGACATAAAGAATATTAACAAAGAATTAGAATCTACAAAAAAGAATCAAATTGGCATTCTATAACCAAAAGATAAAATATGTGAAATAAATCCTCATTGAACATGTTAAAGCACAGAAGATAAGGGTAGTAAACTAAGAAAGATCAATGAAAAATAATCAATTTGAGATACAGAAATTTAAAAAAAATAATGGAAGAATAAAGAAACAAAACAATGCAGTGAAAGATGTTAAATGCTGTCAAAAGCTTTATCAAAAGAATAATTGAATCTAAGGAGAGAAGTAAAACAATAATTAAAGAAATAATGCCTCATAATTTTCAAAACCTGTTAAAATACATCAATTTCCAGATTCTAGAAGCTCAGCACACCTCCAAAAGCAAAATTTAAAAATAAATAAACAACTACACTTAGGGGCATCATTGTTCAACAGCTGAATTAAAGACACAAAAACAATCTTAAAAGCAGTCAGAGATAATAGACATGTTTTCTTCAAAGGAGGAACAATAAAACTGATGACTGACATTTCATCAGAAAAAGTAAAAAAAAAAAAGGGAATAATATTTTAAGTGATAAAAGAAAAACAATCTATATTTGAATTATCTACTCAGAAAATTTTCAAAAACAAAAAAAGTTGTGCTAAGGTGTTGCTAGCAGACCTGCTACAAGAAAGAGTAAAGCAAGTTCTTTAGGCTGAAGGTAAACAATTTCAGGTGGAAGTATGAAAGTACAGCAAGGAATAGAGCATCAATGGCTACCAGGTTTTCTTAATGGAGTAAGATTATTCACAGGGTTTGTAAAAGAGAGTCGCTGAAACCCTGAAAATATTTCCTATGCTTCCACATCTAAGTAGAAAGCACTGCCCTAATCTTTATTCGTTGAGGTACAGCTTTTTTTGTTTTTTTTCCCAGCAGTAGTTATTACTTGTCTATACTTTGAGGCCCAAATAATAAATGCATAATTTTGTTTCAAAACAGGTATAATTCAAAGACAATTTTCTAATACCAAAATAGTAAATCATTTACCGAACACTTACTCATTGAACCGTGCACTTTGTACTAAGTGCTTTTCTAGGTCCAAGGACAAGACTAAAACAAAGTCGTTTTCATTCTAGAAAAGGAGGCAGATGAGCCAAAACCTAACTAACCTAACTAATTACCAAGCAAAGCAAGCAACATACATGATTATTTCAAGTGTTAAAGATGCTATGACTCAAGTTCTAAACTTAAACACTAAATGAGACTTCTTTCTAATTTAAATAATAAAACAACTAAAAAACAATAAGTGGCCTGATAGGGAGTTTGGGGAAGAGAGATTTCTGCAGCAATTTATATACACTAAAATTGCTAGGGGAGCTACTATATATTGTTTCAGGTGTGTTTTTTTTTTTAGAAATCATTTATTTTCCACCCACCGTATTCCCCTTTTTTTGTTTAAGAATTTGTGGGAAACAGCTAAAGCCCATGTAGTGGTTGTTCCTACCCTTTCGGCAGCCTGAGCAGTGGGAGGTGTCCGCCAGTCTTCCGGAGGGAATTGCCTGGATAGGCACAGAGGGCACCTGCATGTTTTCAGACCCCATTGCAACCTCAAATTGAGAAGCTGCCAGCTTGGGAACTGGCATAGTCCATCCACCAAGAAATTCCCCGTTGGCCACCGCCATTTTCGCAGCAGCCTGCTCTTTCTTTTCAATCTTTTTAGGATCTTGGAAGAAGCAGAGATCAGGCGTGAGCCCCCGTGGGTGTTCACGCGAGATGGTGCTGCACATGTGTAGCTCATCAGGGCCAGCGTGCACCACCACGCACACACTAAGTGAGCTTCCCGGTTGCTGCACAGGATGGCAGTGTCACCGCGCAGAGGACAGTCTCTGTTACACAGAGCAGTGGTTGGCAGGTTAAAGGAAGAGCCTCTGGGAGGGGCTGGTGCTCAGCCTTGGGATCGTAACCACAGGAAGCCTCAGCTCATGAAAGGCTGCCAGGGCCTGGGGAGTGAAGTTTTGGGGTGAAGCAACCTGCGGTAGGAGTGGCCCTGGTGGTAGTACCAACTTTAGAAACACAGTTCACTGGCCAGTATCCCTGAGAGATATGACCCTGACATCAGCCGGGTTTTCAATGGCAACAAGAGGTGAGCTGCTATCAGAAGCTCCCAGGTTCTCCTGAAATATACAAGTGTAGATAACATCACCTTTTCTTTTGTAGATGTGCTGTTCCGTTTGGAAGTTAGTTAAGGGTGCTGCTACTTAAGTGGGTTCCAGTGCAAGGGACTTGAGGACATCTTCCACTTTTATTTGCAGGACATGAAGGGCTCCACAAATTGTGAAAGTTTCCATTTAAGTTACCAGGGGAACCCAGGAAAATGCCATGTGGATGAACCCCTATCAGGATAGAGTGGAAAGGTGTTTTCTTAAGCACCTAAGTGTTAGCAGCAGCATGAGAGCTGGTGAAATAAGAACAGGAAAAAAAATGACTTTACTTTGAAATAAAACATTCTTTCTTTCCTTTCATCTTACCCTTCATCCCTGACGCACACTCTCTCCTCTCTCCCTGTTCCTCTCCCTCTCTCTCTCTCTCCCTCTCCCTCTCCCCTTCTCCCCCCCCCACACAGATATCACTCACCAAACAAGCAAACACAAACAAAGGTAAAGGAATGCGAAAAACCTCATCCTATGATAAAGCTACAAGTTTCATTAAATGAGAGTAATCAGAATATCCAAGAAGATGTATAGGTAATACAATATTTAAAACCATGATTATCTCCCCCTAGTAGTAGAACTCTCTCCTAATTGACCTTCCTTTCAAAATTGCCTCTGCTTCAGTTCAGCCTCCACTTCACAAAAATCCTGACCCTTCTAAACTACAGATGAGATGAGGTACTCCTTGACTTAAAATGTTTACACTGATTATCCCTTTTTTCCCATGCACTCAAGGAATATGCAAACTTTTAAGATTCCCTGACTCTTCTTCCTTACTTAATTCTCCTACTTGATCTCTTCTGATTCACTCTATGGCCTCCAAGGCTTTGTTCCCATCATTTCTCCAAGGGAACAAACTTCCTTGAAATGCAAGACCTCTGAGGGTGTTGTAGCCTCTATCTAAAACATACAGAGGCAAGCACCACCCTTCTAACCAAAGAAATCAGACATATTCCCTGTTTCTAGATGTCTGCAGCCAGTATATGGATTTGGTGTCTGTCTCATATGCTATCAGAAGACCTTGTTGAGTTCCTCCACTTTATTGTGTTATATTATTATTTCTACAGATACTTATTGAGTAACTTTTATGTGCCAGTCTTTGCTCTAGAGGAAAAAACAGTACATAAAACAGACAAAACACCCACCCAATTAGAGTTTACATTCTAGTGAAGAGAAATAGACAATAAACAAATAATACAATTTAGAAAACATCAGATGGTAATACAGACTGCTTAGGGAAGGAGTGTGGGGGCATTCCAGTTTATACCAGGTGACCAGAGAAAGGCTCAGTGAGACATGACATTTGAACAGAGATGGGAGGAAGCAGAGAAGAAAAAACCATGCAAATTTCTAAGAGGCAAATTTTCCAGACTAAGGGAAAGAAAGTAAAAAATGCTGTGAGGTCTTCACATTCCCGTATTTCTGAAGGTTAATAAGAATGCCAGTGTTGGAGTTGAGAGAAGATATGCGACTCTACATTTGGGTTTTATAGAGATTTTTTTTTTTTTTTTGAGGGCAGTGTCACTGGCCCTCATATGTGGGACCCGAACCAGGGCTGCTGGCTTCCCAAGCCAGCGCTTAACCACCGCGCCACTCAGCCGGCCCTCTACATTTGGGTTTTTTAAATGCTCATATTCTAGATCCAATAGTTCTTTGTAAAGGAACAGCCCAAAGGCTATCTTAGACCTTGAAAGATGTTTAGCAACATCCCTGGCTTCTGTGAACTAGATGATATCACATTCCTCCACACTGCTGAGTAGGGACCATCAAAAATTGCCACAATAAAAATAATGACTTTTACCTTGAGTAAAACGCGAGCCACTGCAAAACACTGAACACAGAATTAGCATTACCTAACTTCACTTTAGAAAATCATTCCTGATTCTCTGTTCAGAATAGACTGTGGATAACAGGGCAGAGTAAAGAGCACAGCAATCCAAGTAGCAGATGATGGTTGTTCAGATGAAGATGACAGGAGCAGAGGGGATGGGAAGTGGTTAGATTCTGGAGAATCATCAAATTTGATGACATTGTAATGACTGTAAGGAAAACCCAAAATTCAAAGATGACTATGATGCTTTTGGCATCCAAATGAAAAGACTGGATTGCTATCAACTGAGATGGAGAAGGCTACAAGTAGCATGGGCTTTCAGAGAATGCTCAGGAATTCTATTTTGGCAATATTAAGTGTAAGGTTTCTATTAGACATCAGGCTAAAGATGTTGAGTTGCCAGTTGGATATATAAGTCTGAAATCCAAGTGAAGAATCTTGGTTAGAGACATAAATTTGACTCATCAGCAGAATTGATATGTACAACCATGAGATTACATAAGATCACCAAGGGCATGCATGTAGATAGAAATTGAGAGAAGGGCAGGGGATGGGAAGCATGAAAAGGGGAGGGAAGTAGAGGTGAAGGACAGGGAAGAAGAGAAGAAGAAGGAAGGGAAGACATGAGACTCAGAACTGAGAACTGGGACACTTCCACTTGAATTGATGAGGAGAAAAAAGAGAAACCAACAATTGAGACTAAAAAGGTGCGTGATAGAAGAGGAAAACAAAATGAGTGTAGTGTCCAGGGAGACGAATGAAGTACTAGGGAGTAAAGGTTAACCAACTCTACCAAATGTTTAGTAGGAGTTAAGACTGCAGGTAGCATTAGATTTAACAACTTGATGTCACAAATGTCAGTGCTAAGAGCAGTTTTTGATTGAGTGATGGGAGCAAAAGCCTAACTGGAATGAATTAAGAGAACAAAATAGGGGAGCTATTTTTGACTAATTACCTGACTGAAAATCAGCAAACTCTTTGAATCTTTCACATCAGAGATATTCACTGTCATTACTTCTTTGTAATTTCAAACTATTTATAATGCTTGGAAGAGAGTAAGTGCTCCATAATTAATTGTGCCACTTAGAGATATCCTATAATTATTATAGTCTGTAAAAAACTATGCCATGTAGACAGCTATAGAAATCTTCACAAATGTATATTGAATAATCAGTATTTTATAATTTTAATATTCTAACAGCAAGGCCAACTGCAAATTATATCAATATTATTTAACTGACATCATACTGTCTTAAAGAGTCTAAAAGAAATAGAGAAATTACTTTCTAATTAACTATAATCTGGTAAAGTATTTTATAATTAATTTTATTTAAAGCAGTGGGAAGAAGGTCAGGAAATCCTAAGAAACACTAGTGAGGATGGATAGAGACTAGTGGAAGACGAATAAACATAGAGGAGATGAAGAAAAAAAGAAATCAACTGTGGGATGAATGTAAACCAGTTATTAGGAGCGAGTAATGGTGAAATCAGAATAACTAAAGAAATGGATAAAATTGAGGCAAGTAGTGTGACAGCAGGAATATATCCAGTAATCAAGAATACAGTGAAATGAGACAACAGTGACCTTGACAGAAACACTTACCTTAAAGATATAGCCATTTTGAAATCATGTGTTTGGACTGCTGAATTGAAAGAATACTGTGAGTTAAATCTTATCTCCTTGTATTCAAGAATGATATCTATTTAAAACTGGGCATACCACATTTTCATTAAACAATTTGAGAAAAATTAATAAAAGGATGCTATTATGTAAATTAAAAACCCAATGTAGTAAAAACTGCATGTAGTGTGTGGGTTTGTTAGGGAATTTAGACAAGTACAAACAAATGCTTTGATTGTAAATTTGCAAATGTGCTGATCATTATTCCGTTGAATTTTACTAATACGTTTTCATTAAACCAAAAGCAAATTTTAGTATATTATTTATGATTCCACATCCTTGAAAGAGAATTTAAAGGCCCATTGATATACAGCCATGTGGAACTGGAACAAAATTCGTATTTGCATTCCATACACTATATAGGAGACACCTGGCTACAAAGTTAAACCAAATCTCAATTTGGCCATGAATTTACAATTTTGTTCCATATGCACTAACATCTTGGAAAAAAAAATGTTATTTAATTAAAAACATTTGTTCTTTGTGTAAAACATAAGTCCTTGTGTTAAAAGAAAAGAAAGAACTTAATTCCTGATGTCTGAAATAAAGGAAAAGTTAAGAACTCTAAGAAAGTGATATCTTTAGGCAGAAACCATATTTTTGGTTAAAATAAAACAATAAAATTTTAAATTATGCGGTGGCTCCAATTAATATTCTAAATGAACTCATGCTTGTTTCTAATGTGTACAAGGACACATAAGAAAGTTTGTAAAATATAAATAAATGCTTCCATTAGTATTCTACAGGAAAAAAAAATGCTATATGGTATCAAGGGTATGTCTTAAGAAACTTTCAAGATCCACTGTACCAACTCTTTCCAATCAGTGTTAATTGTTGAGGTTATAGAATGTGCCTATTGGGCCGGCCGAGTGGCGCAGTGGTTAAGCGCTGGCCCTGGTTCGGTCCCACATATGAGGGCCAGTGACACTGCCCTCAAAAAAAAAAAAAAAGAATGTGCCTATATACTCAATCAATAGAGCTCATTTAAGGCCTCCTATTTTCAGAACAATGGTATATATGCTAAAAAAGACAGTGGAATTGTTTCTGAGAGTCTTGTGTTTTCATTCATGCTTTCCTGCCCAAAATTTGAGAACAAAATTCAGATATGTGATTTGCTGACTGCTTTGAAAATTACATTTTGATGGCACAAGTGTAATATTCAATTCCATTTCTTTCCTAGAGTATTTCTACAGCAAAGGTGTTCTAGTGTTACATCAATTCTCATAGGTGTCATTCCCATCACTACATTTTGACTCTAAGATCTGAGCTATTGAAGTAGTGTTTACCCTACTTCTTCCACATGGTTTTCTATCTAATATGAGTGACAACTGAAGTAGCTGTGTCTACAATATCTCATTTTTTTCCTTCATCTCCCAAAAGAAGTTTTCAAAATGTTGTTTTCTGAATCCAAACTCAATACTTCCTGGGTAACAACTTAATTCACAGTAAATCAGAAGAATGTTTCCCTTTTTTATATCTGCAATTTTGCTTGTTTTACTTTAAAATAGCATAGTGTTTTGTATTATTACTTTTTTCCAATTTAATGAAAGGTTAAGAAATCATTAAAAGCTGAGTGAATTAAAATCTTCATGCACCATGCATGTAAATTCCTTATGGATTAGAAAAATGTTTAATAGTGTTATCTGCTAATGTAAAGAAAGCAAAGGGAAGTTACTTTTTTATCCCTTTCAATATAGGTATAAGGTAGCATTATTTTCTTCATTTTGACAAAGGTGACAATGCTAAGTAGCTAGTATACAGCAAATCTTAAATTCAAATGGCATTTGAATTAATGTTTCCCCAGCTCCAAAGCCTGCGGTTTTTCTGATATGCTATAATGGTTTCCATACAACCATTTTCTTTTTTTATAAGGAAATTCAGCCTGCAGTACGAAGGTGAACTTACCCATTTAAAGACATTGTCACATGATTTTTTAGAATGAGATCGCAGCCTGTGTGGTATTGAGGGTGAAAATTTGAAAATCAGCTTTCTAAAGATGTTTTTATAGCCAGGATATTTAAGAATTTGAGATTTTACCAATAAACACATTCTTGGTGTAAGTCTGTTAAACCCCTTTAAGAAGGCTGATGGGTTCCCCAGGACTCCTTTCCACATTTTCTATTGCATTCTTGCAATTGTAAGCTCTAGTAACTACAGTGCTATCACCACAGCCCAATGATGAATGGACAGCAGTGGAACTGTCTCCTTCAAAGCAATGATTATCATTGGGATGCAGGCACGTGAGGGTAAATGTAGTTAAAAAAGGAAACGAAGGTGAAAACACTTGCAGCGTGCTGGCACCATAGCTTACTCCAGAACTATTTGTTTACAAGGAATGCTTGAATGAGAATATCACTAATAACACTAATACTATTAGCACACTAATATTAATAATGCTTATGTTAGTGTATTTTTATACTACTGATAATAACATTCATGGGTTTTTTTTTTGTTTTTTGTTTTTTTTGTTTTGTATTTGTTTTGTTTTTTTATTTTATTAGTTTCAGAGGTAGAAAACAATGCGATAGCTTTCCTTTTCATCCCTTACAAAGTGACAACCCCCTCCCCACCACTATCCCCCACCTCTGATATCATACATATCTATTACAATTCCATTGACTCCATCCCCACACTATACTCCATATCCCATGACTGTATATGTAAGACCTGAAACCATAAAACACCTAGAAGAAAACACAGGGAGTAAATTTGCAGACATTACAAAAAAAAAAATTTACAATATTTTTACTGATACATCCCCGGGGGCAGGGGAAGTAAAAGAAAAAATGAACATATGGGATTATATCAGACTTAAAAGTTTTTTCACAACAAAGGAAACCATCAATAAAACAAAAAGGAAGCCTACTGAATGGGAGAAGATATTTGTCAACAAGATATCTGATAAAATTTATAAATCACTCATGCAACTCAACACCAAAAAAACAAACAACCCAATTTAAAAGTGGCAGAGGACATGAAGAGACATTTCTCTAAACAGGACATGTCCAATAAGCATATGAAAAAATGTTCAACCTCACTGATCATTAGGGAAATGCAAATTCATGTTTTAATACTAATACACAAATATTCATAGTGTAACAAGTGAGTGAACTAATTACAAACAGAATCTCAAATGGTCTTGAACTCTAGCTACAGAGGTTGTTACCCTATTGACTTTGGAAACTTCCATATGAAGCAACTTTGTTTTTAAACTATTTTTTATTTTTTTCAATTCTGTAGCTTATAAAGAAATATTTGCCATGAACTTACCTTAAGTTTCATTTGGACACATTTATTTCAAGTCCTTAGAGCGGTGTTTCACATGTTCATAAGTGTTTGTACACTTCCCCAAACTAAGATACATTAAATTCAATCAGGACCATTGTTCCAATCCTATCCCTACCCCGACCCCACACAAATCCCTTCCCCGACCCCACACAAATCCCTGTACTCACACCGTAATGTAGAGACTCAGGGCATGTTTGATCCCTGGCTAAGGCAAAGCTGTACTGGAGATATATTGGTTTGGGTTTAGTGACCCAGCTAAGATCAGAATATAGAATCCTGGCACATAGGACAATCATCAGTTTTGGAAACTTCTGTCTCACTTTCCAAGCATGCTTGAAAAATTTAATATAAATCACACTGATATACCCAGAAAGAAGTGGTAATCAGACAATATATACTTAAATTTTCTAATAGTTCCCCCAAGTTAAAGCTTCCCATTCTCTATGTATTATGGGAAGTCAAAGCAGGAGATTTTTTTCAATGGGGAATCGGATAATCAGGGTTCACCTGTATTTTGAAAGATAAGGTCAGAATAGGCGAAAAGACTAGGTCAGTAGTAGCTTTTTAAAAAGCAAACAAAATCTGAGAAAAAAATAGAAATATGAATTCAGCTGAGACCTCATAAGAATGATATGTTGTTAGTAGTAAAGATATGAAAGCTTATAAGAAAAGTATTGATTGTCTTGTAAAATAAATAAGCTTGAACTATCATTTAGTTTGTTAATGGAGTGATCATTTCAATGATACTAGTTTAACTTTTATGCTCTATTGATACTCATAAAAGCTTTTATTTTTTTCAAGACGATTCTAAGGGACCAAAACAGATTCTCATTTTCTTTCTAAAAGAAGTCTTCTTTGAAAAAAATAGCCAAAAATATGTGCAATGAATATGTATTTTAACCAACATACTGACATAAATACATAAATACATAAAAAATGTATTTTTTATTAAAAATTTCATTACCTTGATGGCTGTATTGAGTAATACATTTTTTAAAAAGTCATATATTTGGGAACTTTACCTATTCTTACCACAATGCAATACTTCTTTTACCTTATCTCCAAAATGAAACAAAAACTTAGATCTTATTTTATTTTCTGAAATCTCTATTATTCTTATTATAGCTATCTGCTCAAGATATACCATTTTTCTATATAAAACCTAAAAGTTACAGTAAACATATTGAGTTTAGTATTAAAGTTAGTTATTTTATCTTATATTTGAATTGTGCTTAATAGTTTCTAAAGTTTTTTTTGTTTTTGCTTTTAAGATTTTATTGGAGAACTGGGGGAGGGGAACAGCATTGGGGAATTGGGTGAGGGGAACAGACAAGTTGCAGTCTTTTTTTTCCGGTCTTCCGTCTAGTTGCGGAGGACGTTTCTTCACTGGCCCATGTTGGTATCGTCATTGCGCTCTTCCCAGATGAGGCAGATCGGTCGCCGGCCTCTGGATAGTTGCTCACCGCGGCTATTGGCAGCTCACGCTTGGCTGCCAGCCGCTCACGCTGGCTGCCGGCCACTCACTGTAGCCTATGGCAGCCCACTGCAGCAGGGGCTGCAGCCTACAACGTCACCGGGGCTCACACAGCCCAGCTCCAGGTGGAGCTGTTGTTAGCTGTAGAGGGCAGTGTCACTGGCCCTCATGTGGGATCCGAACCAGGGCTGCTGGCATCCCAAACCAGCTCTTAACCAATACGCCACTTGGCCGGCCCTTCTAAAGTATTTTAACACATGGTTTCTCTTGATTTTATGAATATGTTAGGAGTTATTTCATTGTGTTATAATATTATACTAAATGTCAAAAGCATGATTCTGAGAGCCGGCCGAGTGGCGTGTTGGTTAGGAGTTGGCTTGGGACTCCAACTCTGGGCAGCAGGGCCTGGGTTCGGGTCCCACATATAAGGGCCAGTGACGCTGTGCGCTCTACAGCTAACATGATGAACAACAGCTCAATCTGAAGTTGGGCTGCAGAGAATCACTGGAGATGGCGTAGGCTACAGTGGGGCTGGCAGGCAGCTGGCGTGAGCTTTCTTGAGCTGCCATGAGCCACTGTGAACGACCGTCCCATGGTCGGCGAGCAACTGCCTCACCTGGGAAGAGCTGCAATGATAATACCAACATGAGCCAGTGAAACGACGTCCTCCACAACTAGACTGAAGAACAAAAGGACAGCAACTTGTCTGTGCCCCTCCCTTAAATCCCCAATAAAATCTTAAAAAAAAAAAAAAAGGAAGCGTGATTCTGAGTTATTTGCCAGTCAGTTGTACTATGTTCTACATTTGCAAATCATGCCTAAAATCATACTAGTAGATTTGCACACACATTACAAAATCAAATATGATCAAGACTGTGGGTGGATTGTAATAATTCTAATGTTAACTTTTAATTGGAATTTATTATTTTATTATAAAAACAAAGATGTTCTTATATATAGATAGCACTGTTACAGATATATAAGGATATATAATTAATATATGCAATTTTTATAGCTAAATAGATTCAATGTGCATCATCAAAGGAAATATAGTGGTCTGCTTGACTGAAGATAAGAAGAAAGAAGGAAAAGAAATTTGAAACGTTGCCTGGAGGTGTCTTTGTTACCTGAAAATTCCAAGAATAACAGATTACTTCCAAGACACACAAATAACTTCTTAATTAAAATTGTATTGATGCATTGTATCTGCAGAAATAATTAAATACAACACTAGTTTCTGCATGCAAGAACATATTTGTCTTGCCAAGAAAGTAATTGAGAAATAGAGTTGAGTGAGTGACTCACTCATGATACAGAAACTTTCATCAGAAGACTTGCTACCAGTTAAGGAAATTTTGAGCATTGGCCACTGATGTATGGGTTGACCTAGCTTCTTTTTGTGTTCTAATTGAACATTCAAAAAGATGACATAGTAAAACAAATGTGTATTTCTCTTCATGAGTTCACTTTACAAGACAAAGATAAGCTAAATCAGATTATGAAAACAAATGAGAGTTGGCGCTTTATTCACTTGGTAATATTCATCTGTTCTATGGTGATGCTTACAATGGTTTAAACAATCACTGAACTACTAAATTTCACTTTTCCATTTTTAAATATAATTACATGCCTGTATCCCAATGATAACTATTGCTCTGACGGAGGCAGTTCCACAAAAAAGATTTGCTGTCCATTCATCGTTGAGCTATGATAATAACATTGTAGTTGCTGGAGCTGACAGTTGCAAGGTTGCAATATAAAACAGTGGAAAGGAAACCTGGGGAACCCATCAGCCCTCTTAAATGGGATTAACATCCTTACACCAAGAATGTGTTTATTGCTATGCAACATGTAATATTCTTTAAATCTGTGTAATCATATAAGCATTTAGAAAATAATGATTTTGTTAAAAGGGCACAAAGACTGATCAGATTTTCAAAAACTTTACCATATCAGTACCAAAAGACTCCAGAGGAAGTGAAACAAGTCTACCCAAGAGCAGATATGGTCCCATGGAATTATTCTGGCATCTTAGTGGGAAAAAAAACAATCAAAAAATTGAGTTAAAACATCTACACAGGCCCTGAGCACTTCAGAACACTGATAGTAGTTGAGCTATTTGAGGATAGTGTTCAAAAGCAGGATTGATTATCCAGGAGTATAGAAGATGAACTTTAATAAGTAAGCAAATATCTGCTTTCAATAATTTATAAGTTCAACACCTGAGCCATGTCCCAGTACAAAAGTGGAAAAAAAGTTATAAATCACTATCAGAGAGGAACAATTTTCAGAATTTCAGACCTCCAAATTCTGTTCTTCCATAAAAATCAATGAGAACACTGGCACAAATTGTCAAAATTAACTTTTTCAAAACTCTAAAATTTAACTGAAACACCTTCCAACATGAGGAACACTTATGAAAACAAAAACAAAATAACAAAACAAAACAAAACAAAAAAACCTAGCTAAATCTCAGTAAGAATAACAAGAGTCTTATCACACTTTGACCTGCTCTCTCCCTATCCCTCTCTGCCCAGTTCCACAATAACATTGAAAACCAGCAGCCTTGCAGCCATGGTAACAATGAAAACAAGCAGCTTCACAGTCCCTAGAGGTGACTAACTTGGTTTGAAGCTCTTCAGAAAGCCTAATTCCATATATTTGACCTGTCTAGTAGCTCCTTACAAAAGATCCATTAATAGAGTTTCTTATTATTTGATCTAATTTAGGGTATGTTCAATGGGAAAAGCCTTATTCCAGGACATTTGTTGAAAACGATTGTTTAACATCACAACACTCTGAAGCAATAATAGCATCTAGGGCAGACAAGATGGTGGCCTACAAGGTAAAAAGATCTGGAGGATGAGATCGCATAATTGGCTTTGAAAAGCTCCAAAATATTCTTGGGAATCTAGATAGCCCCATGTATGTGTAGAGTTGTGTGCATGCTCAAGAAGACCTAAAAAGACTCTAATTTCTCACATGTGATGGGTTAAAAAAGACTGATGAGCTCCCCAGGATTGGATTGAGGCCTAAACACCCAGGAAGTGAAGACTAAGGCACAGCTTTAAAGTGCTTGAATGTTGAAGGCATGCTTTGAAACCCACTCATAGCCCCTCTGAAAAGAGGAGACATTGCTTCTAGGAAATATATGTTTAAGGAAAATCAATCATTTACTGACCAGCAAATGGCTGACCAGCCATAAATTCAGTGATTGCAATAGCAAGCCTTGTAGAATTATTAAAAGAAAGTTGCTAATCAGAGGCAAAACAATAAAAAATTGTAACAACATTTCAAAGGAAGCTGGGGAATTTTATTTCCACAATTGTCATATTATAAAATGTCCAGTAGTGAATAAAATATCATAAGACACACAAAGAAATAGGAAAGTATGCCTCACACATAGGAAATAATGCAGTCAATAGAAACTCCCTAGGGAAGCTTAAATCTTAGACTTACTAAACAAATACTTTAAATCAACTCTTGTACATATGTTTAAAAACCTAAAGGAACCTATGCCTGAAGAATTAAAGGAAAGTATAGGAACACTGTCTCACCAAATAGAATACATCAATGAAAAGAAGTTATAAAAGAAATGAACTAAATAGAATTTCTGAAGTTGGAAAGTAAAATAACTGAATTGAAAAATTTACTAGAAAGATTCACCAACAGATTTGAGTAGCAGGAGAAAAAATTTGTGAACTTGAAGATAAATAGATTGAGATTATCCTCTCTGAAGTACTGGGACAGCACCAAACATGCTAACATATGAATAATTAGCAAAAAAAGAGGGGAGAGAGAAAGGGACAGGAAAATATTTGAAGAAATGAGGCTGAAAAGACCCCAAATTTGATGAAAATGGTAATTCCAAGTATTAACTGCATAAATATTTGTCTTACTGCATTTATGAAATCTAATAGAAAACAGTATAGTATGCGGCTTGACAATTAAGTTCGCGAATTCATCCTAGAAAAAAGTGCTACATACCTCATTGCTGAATATCACTGCAGTCACCTTCAAAGTACTCCCCTTGGGAAGCTATGCACTGATGCGAGCACCTAGTCCACCCTTCAAAGCAATTTTGAACTCTTTTTCTGGAATGGCCATCAGAGCTGTCATTATATTACCCTTGATGTCCTAAATGTCATCAAAATGTCTGCCTTTCAATATTTCCTTTATCTTTGGATAAAGAAAGAAATCATTGGGGGGCCAGATCAGGTGAGTAGGGAGGGTGTTCCAATACATTTGTTTACTGGCTAAAAACTCCCTCATAGACTGTGCCGTGTGAGCTGGTGCATTGTCCTGATGCAAGAACCATGAATTGTTGGAGACATGTTCACGTCATCTAACTTTTCACACAGCCTTTCCAGCACTTCCAAATAGTAAACTTAGTTAACTGTTTTGTCCAGTTGGTACAAATTCAAAATGAATAATCCCTCTGATATCAAAAAAGATTAGCAACATTGTTGCAATAAGTTCACAAACATAATTGTCAGACCTCATATACCTATTTACCATTCTTACTGAGGAAAGCAAAGCTATTTGTGTATATCACTAAATCAAATCTACTATATCCTAATGTATAATTATCAAATTTATTGGGGAAAATCTACTAAAAGTAGTTTAATTTATATATTATTGATGTTTTGGAAACAGTGTATATGAAATAGAATCTTTATCACTTATATAAAGTTTTAATTTTCTGCTTTACAGCCTTTTAAAAAGTTGGAATGAAACAATCTATCCCAGAGGATTAGTCTAAGTGGCACATTAATTCATCTATTTAGCTCCTCCAGGATTTCAAAACTATATCAAATCAGAATCAGGATACTTCACCATGGGAATAATTGCTCATTTAACAATTGTGTATTATATGTGTGTTGTGTGCTATGTACTAGACACTAGAAATATAATAAAACATCTGGTATTTATAAACACTTGAACTTATTACATGCTAAGCACTGTTATAAGCAATGTATATTAATTGTTTAAACTTTCCAATCCCCTTAACAAGTAAACACTATCATTATTTCCATTCAACAGATGATAATATTGAGTCATATAGAGTGTAAGTAATCTGTGCAAGATCATACAGCACTTAGGACTTTTAAGATTTAGAGCCAAAATATTAACCTACACAATCTGATTCTGAATCCAAGACCAACCTAATTCCACTAAACATCAGTGAAAACATTCAGTGTTTCACTTGGAACTTATAATTAGAAGAGTGGACATATAGTAATGTGGCAGTTGCCATTAAATCCAATTAGTGCAGTTTTAAAGATAAGTATATAGACAGCACTAGAAGAGAACATAGGTGGGATTCTAAACTACCTTTTAACATAAGGAGAGTTTTCTACAAGGAAACTCTTGAAAAGGGATATTTTTTACTATTTTGAGAGGTTGGGAAGATATTATAGGAAGAAAAGATACAATGGTAAAAATTCAGATGCACGAAGAATATCAGGAATATGAGAAGTCATGAGAAACATTAAGCTTAGTAAATTACATCACATTGCATAATCAAAATTCTAAGAAGTGAAGTTGTCATCGATAGAGAGTACATATCGATAGTACTTTGTATGTTAAGCTAACGAGGTAGATTCGTGCTGAGTGCAATGGGTAATAAATGAGTATAAAAGGAGTTATTTTCAGATTTGGACTTTAAGAAAATTCACTCTGTTTACAATAGTATGAATAAATTGGAGAAACAAGAGTAGGTAGGAGAAGAATACTTGGGCAGCTCTTACACATGAAACAGAAGATGGTTAGCTGAAAGATAATGATGTGACTGATATAGAATGGCGATCTGAGAACTATTTGGAATAGTATTGGGTGAATTAAGTGATGTTGAGTATGAAATACAGAAAGGAATCAGGAATGATTTATAAGATATATATATCTATATATAGATAGATAGATAGATAGATAGATAGATAGATAGATAGATAGATAGATAGATATGTATATTTCACTCTTAGCTGTTGCAGATGCTCAATACATATGAGGGAGACTCTTTTACAGAAAATTTTTAAATCTCATGCAATAAATCTCTTTTAGAAATAAGTATCAAAGTAACATTTTCCTATCTTTTGAATGGATATGTTCCATTTTCTTACCTGGCAAGAGCAAAACAAATGATCATGTGCCCCTTTTTACATCAGATGCCATCAAGCTCCAAGGCAACTTTTGTTCTAATTTCCACCAACTTCTGTGTGCTCAGTTGTCTTGAATTACTATCCACTTTCATTCCTTACCCTTGTCATGTACCCATAATTTCCTGGTCTTGTTTTTGAGATATGTAAGTGCTAAAATGATGCTATAAGTAAACTGGTACTAATTCCCTTGTTGACCATGAAATTAGAACACAAAACAAGATTAGCATAGTTAGTATGCTATACTGATAACATGAGTGCAAAGTATATATAAAATTTTAAAAGAATTGAGAATTGGAAAATCAAACAAGGTAGAGAAATAAGACAAAGTTCTTTAATGTGAAACTATCGATTAATTTGTAATATTCAGTCTCAGAAAATAAATTTATTGTATAATAAAACTGGCATTTGATAACTATGGAAAAGAAAAAATACACACTCCTAGAAATAGCAATGAATAATTATAGAACACCTCAAGCTTTTTATAATACTGATAGATGATTTAGAGAATGTCTGGTCATAAATTTAGTCAATCTTTTGAACATTTAACTGTTAAGAATGATGATTTATTTGTCACATTGCTTCTTAAAATCATATATATCCACAAATTGAATGGAATTGGGATATATTTACAGCTTGGGATTTCAAACCTCTTTGACTATGGATCTACAATATTAAGACCATTTAAAAATGAATTACTGCATTATTATAGCATAATTCTTGTCCTGATACTGATTTAATATAAGTTGCAAGCACATATTCATATGCAAACACATACCTTACATTCTTGGAATGTTCTAGTTTAATATTTATTGAGCTTCCAGAGTACCACAATTTATTACAGTCAGTTGTATATTGGCATTTGCAAGTAAACAAACAACTATATTAAAATTAATTACACTATTACCTACTTAATATTATTCACTAATGAATAGCTCTAAGACTAATAACAGTGTTTCTGTGTGATTAAAAGGCTGATTTTCAAAAACCTATATCCATTATTTTAACATATGTTCACTTATATCAGCAGAGCGTTGCTCATAACCAAGTATGCCAAACACATCAGTGCAAGGCAATCCTCAGGCGAAGGAATTACCCCCAATTATAATGCCCTTCCTATCTACTAAACGTAGTTATGGTTATTTTTAGGGTGCTCCCTTGCTCGCCTCCAGGCTTGTGCAAAGGAGTAGTAAAACAAAGAACAGACAGAATTGTAGACAAACCTGTCACATCACCACAGCGATCCATGGTAAAGCGATTAGAAAACCCGAAACGGACCCCGATACCAAGGGAGGAACCTACTGCTTCCTGCACCAAACCTGAGACCACAGTGACTATGGGACTCTGAATTCATACATGTCGGGAGAAGCATAGAAGTTACAACAAAGAGAGCAAAGAAATGGGTTGGCCCGGCTTAATTTGTTTACTTCATGGGGACTTGAACTGAAAGGTGAGCTCAGCTCAACTGAGCAGAGTCCATCTGTGAGGAAAAGAGAACAAGGAAGGAGCCACACACCTCATGAGTCAATAGCTATTCTCCCTCCTTTAGGAAAAAGTAAATTGGAAAGATGGAGAGGGCTCCCTGATGCTGCCTTCCACTCAGGTGATGTCCTATTTGATCAGCCTTCACCCTTGAAGCAATACCTTCCAGATACGCCATAAAGTTCTCACTGCCTTTAGGATATAGTTCAATATTGCCAATCTACTTGCTGTAAATTAACTGGATGAAGTTGAAGAAAATAAGTGAAAGTGACAAATGCTTTCTGTTTGGAACTGGGAGAATGATATGGCTGTCCTTTGTGGGTGGCTTGAGTGACTATTCTTCAGAATGTTACTATAAGAGTGACTGGACTTCAATTTCCAATTCCTAAATGTCCTTTCTCCTTCTCCTGCAAAATACATCCAGAGCCACAGAGAGATATAATCTGAAGTAATACAGGTAGCTCTTGTCAGGAGATGAATAAGAAGGTATTACACTCTTTTCAGTGTTTTGGAAAGCAATTTCTGTCATTGGGGGGGAAAATGTGTTATTCACACTGTCATCAAACAAAATGAAATGCCACTTGAATTTCACTTGTATATTTATGTGCTCTTATAGACTCTCATATTATGTGCCATTTTGTGTTGCTAAGATTTACTATTGCTTTTCCCTTTGGAATATGAAGGTAAAGGTGTTATTCTGTGATGTGTGAAGTGGAGGAAGGTATTTTCACCTTCTGGTTCTCCCCGACCCCCACACCATCCCCACTTCTTTCTACTCCTGTTGCAAGACCAGGAACTCAACCAGGTCTACAGAAGCTATTAATTCTGTTGGCATCATTTGAGGATGACTTCACTGTAGAAAGAGATATATCTCAGGCCTAGAGGAATATTAATGTAACATAGCAAATTTAAAGTTAACATAACAAATTAATGTCCCCAAATTTGTGTCTTGTGTTATTGGGCCTCATATTATCTGTGTTATTACTCTGGATGACACTCTAGCCAATTTTAGTTTTATATCTTCTACCCCAAACCTCTGTCCTATGATACAGTGGAATATATCTGCTATAATCGAATTGTATACTGAAAATAAAAAACTACATTTACTTTCTCCCTCCCTCTCCTTGAACTTAGCCGAAAGAAGTCCTACATATTTGTGTCATGAAATCTAAGTCCAACCCTGTGACTTTTTAATTGGCAAAAAAGTACAATTATGAAACTTTGTGATGGTGTCAATGAATAATTGGAAACTAAAACAAAATTACCTCCCATCCTAATCATATTCATAAGATATTACACATTTACCCTATTAAACCATTCACCAAGTAACTAGGAGGTTACTGTGTTAATTGTTCCATGAAACCATTAAAATTCCAATCTTAATATTTTTGTTTTAAGTAAGGAAATACAAGAAAGTGCAAGGGTGAAGAAACAGAAAGAAAGTATTCAATTGAACAGAATATCAAAATAATGTACAGAAAACTGCATTTATACAGAAAAGCAAAAAGTACTGAACAAATGGTTAGATGAGGGGTATATAAAATTCATTTGTCTAATACAGGGAGAATTCATCATTTCTAAAATCATTTTACAAATGTCCTCCACAGGGATGACTGGATGTTGTGTTTCTAAAATGAGTTTTCTACCATTGCTGTGATTACATAGTGATTTATAAAAAAGCAATCTGCAGATCTTATTAGGGCAATTCATTAAGACTGAAAAGATTTAAAAAAAAATCACTGCCATGAATTTACCATGTAACAAAGCAGCAGATAAGAATAATCTCTCTACCTATCATTTCCATATTGCTCCTAATAGCATTGTCTAGCTCTTCAAGCTGTTTGACAAACAAACAATATTGCAACTTCTTAGTAAGGCAGCCACAATAATATTCAGAACGAATGCATTTCCTAACCCTCACAGCAATACACTCAGTAGAAAATCGTTAGATTGTAAAGTCATATTATATTTTGCAATGATTCCAAGGTTACAGAAACTTTGTAAGAGCTAGCTAAATGTCTTCAATCAATTATACCCTTGCAAACAACTTTTAAATAATGGTTTCACATTTAAATTATGACGTTTTAAAGTAATTGCTACCATATAATTGGACTATAATAAACTATACATATTTTCTTCTTTCTAAAAACTAATGTGGTTTATGTGAAAGTTTTTCTCTAACCTCAACACTCAAAATGTCTGCCCCTGAAAAATATAATCATCTTTTACTATTGTCAGGGAAATCAATAAACTACAACATACATTGTTGCATTGACAAGTTCAAATTAACTGCTTATTCTGATTTGTACAAAGAGGTGAGCCTTATACGAGTGGTGTGAAATTAAATCAATTTTATTGACAGAAACATTTCAACCACCAGTTTACTAGCTCTCTTATTTAGTGCACATCGAAAGAAGGCTTAGAAACTTTATATTGAAGATTTCATTACACAACTCTAACACACTTTTTGTGGGGGTTTTTCTTGGTTTTTTTTCAAGAGAATTCTACTTAGCATAAAAATCACTTGAAATCTTTCCTAGCTCCAATTTAACTCATAGATAATGAGATAAGGAGTCTAGTAGCTGCATCGGCCAGGTTAGGCTCTTTCTTTTTTGAATGGTAGAAAAATACTGAAGGAAAAATCAAAATGATTTGAGGATCAACTACATAGGCCCATGATTTTCAAATAATTCAGAAAAACTAGCTTAGGTTCTTTTTATCAAATTCTTGTACTATAAAACTTCAGTTAATGGATTAACATCTTAAGAGACAAAGGCATGATTCAAATTAGTTTCAAAAAGTTGTATTCCTACTGATTTCCTATTGACATTTTATTTAGATAAACTTACATTCAGACTGAAAGGACCTTCCTAAGTAAACACTTCCTCAGGAAAACATACTATTTCAATTAGGTAGGCTAAAATGATGTATTGGAAACAGCAGCCCCCTCTCTTATTTTCATAAATATTTGGCTTTGAAATACTGGAGACTATATATAGATAGGGTAGGTTTTAAATATTCTTCTTTAATTTCCATAGTTCTTTAACATATAGGCTGTCCTATTTTCCATTTCAAAGAATGACCTTAGACTAAAGAATATAGAACATGGGCTTTACAGTCTCTCTTTGCAAAGTCAAGACCAACTTATCAGGGCTCAAAATGTCAAAATGAGGTGGTGTGTTCTCAGGATACTGCTTAAGAAAAGCCCCTTCACTTGGGACAAGAACAAACACCATTTGTCTGACTTGGGTTAGTCCTCTGTCTAACAGTCTTTGAAGATGAGAATAAGACATGAGCTAGTTATTAGCAACCTCTGCTCAACTGTGCTTTGCCACCTCCAATATCCATAAACCCAAATTACAAAACTTATTCTGCAGGAATCATAACTTAGCCTGACAGTAAAACTTTGCCTTTAGAAAAAGGGCCTAGCCTGTTAGATAATGGTAAACTGATAAAATAATGAAAACTCTGAAACTAAATTTAAAGATTTTGTGGTCGATTCCTTCAGTAAGAGTTCTAAACACTCAGATAAAGATTATTCTTTAGTCAAAACATAAAGAAAAAACTTTGTGTTAAAAACATAAAATATATATTGTTAAAAACACAAACTTTGAATTTTTGAGCTGATTTACCTAATTTAGTCATCTTATTTTATAAATCACAAATATTAAAACCCAAAGAATTGAAATGATTATCCAAAACACCCAGAATTTTAGAGAAATAACTGGTATACAATCCAGGTCTTCTGACACCTTGTTAGCTATTATTTGTACTCTGATCAGTGACCAACTTATGGCCATTGAAATCTTTACAGAACATTATGATGGGGGAACAAAAAATAAAAACTAAAGCAGCAACTAGCAATTTACACTTGAGGTAGTGGGGAAATTTCTTGAGTAAAAAGAGGAAAATGCAGGAAAAACCTTTTTATTAACTGCCAGTTTTAAAGAATAAAGTGACTAGCAGTCTAGAAAATTAGCTTCCTTTTGATATAGTCACCAGCTTAATTTTCTGCTAAACTTTGGCTGAGGGATTATCAATGGAACAATGACTCAATGACGGTTTTTTATTAACTTGCTACTTTAGGATTTTCCCAAACTGGCATGAATTTAAAACAGATCCCTTTTGCAATGGTTTTCCTTTTATCTTTTTAAAGAACAAATTATTAGAAAATTAAGTTTTTCCCACAGTTTCTTGACTAAAATGAATTTCTTCTGATATACAAACACACAGTAAAATCAATGCCTGTAAATAGAAAGGATTTTTAGTTTTATGTCCTTCTGATAAGAATAGTAAGATAGGAATCTATTTTTACTTCCGTGTCTTAGAATTGTAAAGTAGTGGGGTTCTTAAATGTATCACATGGTTTGTAGAGAATTCAATAAGTCTGCATCATGCTTTATGAATCTGTGATTCACAGCACCTTCATTGGGCAAAGTTACCGTTTGTAGTAGTTTCATTAGCTAAAGAGTCTTTGTAGTCAACTGGGAATGTTTTCTGCATTATACCCCCTTCTATCAAGGCTAAACATTAAATAAATGAATCTAAATTTTCAATCCATAATTTCAATTATGTTCTTGACAAACATAAATGTTCCATAGTTATTAATGTAAACATTCAATCATCTTCAAAGCAAAACTATTCAAAGATCGGTTGATTTAGTTATTGTTGAAGCTAAGGTAACATGAGAATCGTGAATAAAATCTGACACATTTGTAAATCCTATTGTTTTACCAATTGTGTTAAAAATCATTGTTTTCCCCAACAATACCTAGAAGTGTTTCACTTCTTATCTGCATTATAGAGCTACTTATGTCACTGAATATTTTTCTAAAATATAATTTGTAATTATTGTATCCAGATTCTTGTGTATTCGTGGGATGTTAGTTGTTCCCTAATAGAGTTTTTGATACCTTTCCTTAGGATCATATGGTCTACATTGTAGCTGAGTGAAACAAAAGACGCTGATGTCCTCTATTCTTTTTCTTGGTTTATTTAACTAAGAGATATTTCTCTAAATGTTATAATTGTCTGAATAATTCATTGAGGTTTTCTTGGCTGGGTAATTTTAGAAGTCTGTGTTAAAATATATAACTAAAAATAAATGCACACAGCACATGTATATATTAGAAAAGTAAGTTAATATACTAATCTGGAGTTTATGCTATAGATTAAATGTCTGTATTTATGTAAATGTCAAAATATTTATAGCTTAAATTTAAGTAACTGAAACATTTCTAGTCTTGTCAACATTTGTACATTAAGTATAGATTCATATTTTTTAAAATAAGAATATTAGCCTACAGAGCTCAGAACTACTAGGCTTCACGAAGATCAATCCTTAACCTGAATATTGGAGATAATAAACTTACTTAATGGATATCAACATCCTATGGCAACGAAATTAAAATAAATTTCTACTCCAAACAACATGTGACATGTATCCTTATCATAGTCTTCCCAGGAGGTATTTATCATGTCTTGATTTCTGAAATACGTTCATACAAAATTATTACAGCATACTCTGGCATGTACAATACTGAATGCTTACGTAAGTATTTGGGTCATCCCGACATTCATTAAATAATATGGAATGTAAGCAGCATCTCAAAATTATATTATTTTTTCTCAAAGAAAGTTCATAAAATGTAACGATAATAGTAATGGTCATAATTTTAACAACAGCTATAATTTATATATTTTTAACTCTGCACCAGGCACTGTATTAAGTCTTTTACACATATTAAATCATTTAACTTTCACATCCTAATATTACTCCCATTTTATAGAAATGGTACCTAAGGTACAAATTGATTAAGTGCCTTACCCAAAGGCTACATGTCTGATTTGTGGTAGAATCAGTTTTCAAACCCTGTTACAATAGCTCCAGAATTCATACTCTGGAAATGGAAGTATAGTTACTTTGATGGAGAATGAACAACAACAAAAAAATACACACACAAAAATAAAGATTTACTATTTTAGCTCAGAAATGATAATGATATAAAACAAAACCTTATTTATGCTATGATTGTATAATTCATAAAAGACAATCCAAATTCTTCCGTCTTGAATAACTTAATATTCTCACGGTTCATCAGCTTTTGATATGGTTGAGTCAGATGCAATAAAAATGTCATTTTGTAGAAAATTTACCTTAAAAAATCTTTTTAAATAGATTAGAAATACTCTCTGAAGAATTTTGGATGATATTCAACTAAATCTGCTGTATGAAACAACAAGGATATGTGGGCTCTAGTCCTGATTTGGAATATTTTAAGCCATTTAACCTCTACGGACCTCATTTTCTTCATTTATAAATTCTTAAAGTTGAACAAGATGACTTTAATGCCCTTGTCATCAACTTGAATTTATGATAACTTTGGAGAATGACAAATCTTTTATAATATATTTGTCCCTGACCAGGGACAAATGGACACCAGCAGAGAATTATTGACAGAATAAGGACAGAGTCATGACCTTACCAGTATGGCAAAAGGCCTTGAGCTCACCCAAAGTATCACATTATTAATTTACCTAGTAAAGCAACATTGTTGGTCTAACATCATCTGTTTAGTGTTATTTTTTTCCTACCTCTTGCTCTGTGCTTTTCATGGGAGCCTCTTGCTCTCACCTGTCCCTTTACCTTTGGCACCTAATTTTACCTTCTTCAATCCCTTGTGAAATGGCTCTGACCAGAAGTGATCAAGGCTCCTACCTTACCACTTGTCTGAAAGCCAACTCTTCAACTTTGTAGACATACACAGCATCCTGACTGCTGGATCATAAATTAACCCAATTTCGATGTCTTCTCTCTGATACTTGGGGATTTGAAATATTAATGCTTTTTGGATGAATTTATGTGGCTTTCTTCTAACAGAAATATTTATATTTTCTGTTTTAGTCATTCAAATGACTATCTTTCAATCAAGTTTTTTTTTTTATTAGTTTCAGGTATACATAGCAGCATAATAATTAGACATTTCTCCCAAAGTGATAACCCCAACAAGACTACTATCCATCTGACACCATGCATAGCTTTACAATACCATTAGTTATATTTGTTTAATTTGACTGCACTGTAATTATAAAAGTTGGAATAAACTGAGTCGACCCAAATATGACTAGCTGTACAATTTAGACAGTCTTATGTCCATATTTTCTCTAGCTAAACTATTAGAGCAACTGAATTCCTCTACTGTTCTATCTTGAGGTAATCCTTAACAAAACTATCTTTCATTCCCTGAGATATGTTTTTAATACCATTTTATTGAGGTATGATTGACGTACAAAAGTTATACATATTCAATGTATACAAGTTGATGCCATAAACACATCCCTCAGCTCCAAAAGTTTCCTCCTAATACCTTCATTTATTATTTATTTTGTGATAAGAACAGTTAACTTCAGATCTACAGTCTTAGCCAAATTTTTAAATACATAATACACTATGATTAATGATAAGTACTATGCTGTACAGTAGATCTCTAGGATTTATTCATCTTGTATAATAAAACTTTATACCCTTTAACACCTCCTATTTCTCTCTTACATTAACCCTACCAACCACCATTATACTCTCTGATTCTATTAATTTGACTATTTTAGATCCCTCAGATAAGTGGTATCATTGTGTAGGATTCGTTCTTCCCTGTCTGGTTTATTGCACTTAGCCAGGTTCACCCAAGTTGTCACAAAGAGGCCAGGGGAGGCCCGTCTTTTTTCAAGGCTGAATAATATTCCATTCTATGTAAATACTACATCGTCTTTATTCATTCATCTGTTTATGGATATTTAGGTTGTTTCTATATTGAGTACTATGAATAATGCTGCAATGAATATGGGAGTACAGATATCTCTTCGAGAATCTGATTTCAATTCCCAGAAGAGAGGTTAGTGGATCATATGGTAGTTTTATTTTTAATTTTTTGAGGAACCTCCATACTGTTTACCATAGTACCTGCACCCATTTACATTCTCACCAACAGTATACAAGGGTTTCCCTTTTCTCTGTATCTTTGCCAACACTTATTATATGCAGGGTTTTGAGTTTTTGTAATAGCCATCCATACAAGTATGAGGTGATATTTCATTGTAGCTTTGATTTGCATTTCCTTGAAGTTTGGTAATTTTGATCAATCAGCTTTTCATATACCTGTTGACCTGTATGTCTTCTTTGCTAAAATGTCTACTCAATTCCTTTGCCCAATACCATACACAAAAATTAACTCAAAATGGATTAAAGAGTTAAATGTAAGACCCAAAAACCATAAAACTCCTAGAAGAAAACACAGGGCAAAATCTTCTTGACATTGGCTTTAACAATGATTTCATGAATGTGACACAAAAAGCAGACAATAAAAATCAAAAGTAGACAAGTGGGACTACATCAGAATAAAAAGCTTCTGCCTTTTAACAAAATTAAATGGCAACCTGAGATACTTTTAGGGGATCTATGATCACAAAACAATTTTTATATTAATATCAAAAAATTACTTGCCTTTTTCACTGTGTTTAAATTTGCACTAATGATGTACAAGATCAGAGGGTACAACTGCTGAAGCCTTAGAACAAATCAAGTTTGTGGCACAAATTGTTGTAGCAGTTGTATTCTTCACCTCCACACACTCATAAACAAACAAACAAACAAACATAAATTTACTTAAGAATATTTGTGGTGATAGTTACCAGCAAAATAGTAATATTTTATTAAATGTCAGCACTTAAACACACACTTTTTTAATATTCTGTGTGATAAATTGGAAACTGTGTATAAAGCATTTCTGCATATAATGCTTCTATAATGATTGTCTCCAGGAAAATCACATGTATGGTATTTTAATTTGCAAGCTGAAGCAGCCACCTTTTCATTGAAAAAATATTTTACTTGAAAAACACCACTGACAAAAATACTTTGGATATTCAAATTGCATATTTGGCAGACATTTTCTGGAAAACAAGGTAAACCTGTTATTTGTACCAGTCACTTTGAGTCTGACAGCTTCCCAATTCTGAAAGACTCTTCTGATGAGATAGGTAGTGATTTTTTTTTTAAAGTGATTTTAAAAAATATATAATGAAATGTGTCAATATTTAGAAGGTCTATAACTCAGTGGACCAATAATTTCTAAATGTCCAATGCATGATGTTGCAGATCATTTTTAGATAAAAATTGTCATTCACAATACAAGGTAATGCTGTAAATTTTAATGTGACAGAATACAAAAAAATCATTAATATATTTTCATGTTTCACATTACAACCACCTCTAAGAAACTACCACATGTATAGTTTTGGTGCAGTATCAAATAAGGATATCCAAAGTGAATTGAAATGTTTATTAAAATATATCTTCCTTTGCTTACATATCTCCATGGAGGCAGATTTTCATAATGTAGTTCAACTAAAACACCATATTTCAACAGTCTGAATACAGAGGCAGATTTTAGAATTCAGCTAAATTTTGTTAAGCCATACATTAAAAACATTTCCACACATGTAAAACAATGCTAATCTCACTATTCCTTTATCTAAAAATATAGTTATTTTTGTAATAATAGGGATGAAGCAAAACAACAAAACAGCATTCCTTATGGAGGTTGTAAAATGCTCCACTTCCTATCTATTGCTCAACCGCCCAGTATGAAATCCTATGACTCACAAACACTGAGTCAGGAAAGTGACTGAAATGATAATTGAAAACTAATTCACCCAGTCAACCAGCTTAAGATCTTCCCTCATAATGACACCGCCACCAAGCAAAAACAGAAGACAACCTAATTTTTAATATTTCTATACTATATTTTCACAGGCAAGAATAAAATTATCCCTTTCAAGGATGAATAACCAATAAAAGAATGGCAGTATAAAATAATGCTAGCATATTAGAGCTACAAGACAAGTTTACTTAAAATAAATGTACTCAGATGTGATCATGAATGGTAGAGTAAGTACCGCCACAATTTTCTCCTCTATAAAAACAAAGAGAAACAGGCAAAAATAGACTGTTTTAAGATTCTAGAAATTAACTAAAAGCTTGCACCAATCCACATAACATTTCTTCAAGAAAATGCCTAATCTTAGTAAAAACAAGAATTTTTTGTCATTTTAAATTACCCTATTTCTATTCTCTCCTTCTGGATCCATGATAGCGTGGAAAATTAATAGCTACCACCTATAGTGAAAACCAGCAGCCTGATAGATATTATGGGCCAGAACAGGGTTGGAGCTCTTTTAAATCCCCATTCTCAAACAATTTTCATTATTTCACCTGTCCAGAAAGTCTCTGCAAAAAAACTTAATCACAAGCATTGGCTTTATTTAACTTCACGCAGAACTCACTCTTTGCAAGCAGTCTTTACCCCAGGAACATATGTTGAAATGAGTCAGTGATAATTGTATAACATTGTAGTTGCCTTATGCAATGATAACAGTTGAGGAATACAACAAAGTACCCCAAAAATTTAAAAGGAAGATCGAGAAAATGAAATATCTATAAGCAGTTTTGGACGATTCTGTTATATTTCTGGGAATCTAGAAGACCACACACATGTGTAGGGCTGTGCAAACACCCAGAAAAAGCTTGATAAGGCCTAAGTTTTCATCTGTGCCCAACCTTGAGGTTCTGCACAAGGAAATGAAGGATAAGTCAGAATTCTAAACTGCCTGGCTGAACGTTGATGATGTGCTCTAATCCACACAGCCCTTCAATAAGGTTAGGAGATTTATTGTTTCTAGTGACTTAAGAAAATATCTGCTTAATTATTAGCTGACCACTGTCTAATCAAGCAAAAACTTCAGTGGCCACAGATGTAAAGAAATGCAGGCATTATAGAATTAGTTCAATAAAGTTGCTAAACAAACAAACAACAAAAAAGTGAAAATAAACACTGAGACAATAAAACCTGGGGAGAGATATGAATCTGATTTCCAGAGTTGTCATATTATATGAAATATACAGTTTTCAAAAAATAAATTATGAGACATACGAAAAAAGGGGGTGGGCGGGCTCAGTAGAAACTGTCCTTGAAATAAAACCCAGACATTAAAGATACTAAACAAGACTTTAAATCAGCTTTTTTTTTAATGTTCAAAGAACTGAAGTAAAACAGACATAAAAAACTAAAGGAAAGAATGAGAATCATGTCTCAGAAAATAGGGAACATCAGTAAGGATACAGAAATTATTAAAAAGAAGCTAAGAAATTTTGGAGTTAAAAAGTAAAATAACTGGAGTTGAAATGTGACTGGATAGACTCAACAGCAGATTTTAACAGCAGATTTTAACAGGCAGAAGAAAAAATCAGAGAGCTTGAAAATAGATGAAACAAGATTACATGGTTTAAGGGGAAAAAGGGAAGAAAGTAAACTAAATCTTAGAGACTTGTGGGATGCAATCACATACATCTATACATGCATAATGGGAGTCTCATAAGGAGAGATGGCAGAATGAAAGTGATACAAATAATATTTTAAGAAATAATGGTAGAAAACTTCCCAAATCTATAAAAAAATTTAATACACATCTAAAAAGCTCCCCAAAAAAACTCAAATGGGGATAAACTTGAAGAGATCTACACTTAGACACATTATAATCAGATTGTTGAAAGCCAAAAGTAAAAAGATAATCTTGAAAACAGCAAAAGAGAAGTGACACATCAAATACAAAGGGTCCTCAGATCCTTTGAGATTAACATCTGATTTCTTATAAACCATAAGGACAGAGAAGGTGGTATGAAATATTCAAAACACTGAAAGAAAAAAGCTGTCAACAAAAAAAGTTTATGTCCAGCAAAATTATACCACAAAAACAAAAGAGAAATTAAGGTTATTTCCAGATAAACAAAACTGAGTTTGTAACTAGCAGACTTCCCTACAAGAAGAACTTCAAGAAGAGTCCTTCAGACTGTAATGAAAAGACAAAACACTCATTCAAATACACATAAAGAAATAAAGATCATTGGTAAATAAACTACGTTGGTAAATATAAAGACAACATGAATGTATATTTTCTTTGTAACACTTTTTTCTCTTCAACCTGATTTAAAAGACAGCAGCAAAAGGTAATAATTATAAATCTATATTAATTATAATACAATGTATAAAAATGTCATTTTTTTATAACAATATAGAACAAAGAAAGGAAGGAATACAGCTATATAGGAACAAAGGTTATAAATTTAAGTTGGTATTAATCAAATTAGATTTTTATAAATTAAAATCATAATTGTGATCCCCAAGAAACCACTAAGAAAATAACTCAAAACTATATAATTAAAATATGACAAGAGAATTAAATGGTAAATTAGAAAATATGTAATTAACACAAAAAAATTAATGGAAGAATAGAGCAACAAAATGACATAAAAGATACAGAAAACAAATAGTAAAGTGGCCAATGTAAATATGACTATCAGTAATTACATTAAATGTAAATGGTTAAAACATACTAATCAAAATACTGAGATTGGAAAATGGATAAAATAAACGTGATGTACTCTATGCTGTCTATAAAGATATACTTTACATTCAAAGACACAAATAACTTGAGAGTAAAAGAATGGAAAAAAGATATATATGCAAACAGTAAACAAAAGCAGCTAAAGTTGGTATACTAAATGTCATAAACAGTACACTTTAAGTCAAAAAGTGTTACAAAGGTAAACAATGTAATAAATTGATAAAAGCGTCAATCTCTCAAGAAGAGACACAATAATAAATATTTATACTCATGTGCCTTTAAACAGAGCACCAAAAATACATGAAGCAAAAACTGACAGACATGAAGTGGAAAATAGATGACTCAACAATTATAGTTAGAGACTTCAATAATGTATAGAACAACTAGAGAGAAAACTGACAAGGAAGTAAAAGACTTGAGCAACTTTATAACTAGACCAATTATCCCTAAAGACATCTATATAATACTTCATCCAATAGCAGAATACACATGCTTTGTGTGTGGACATGAAACAGAAAAGGTCATATGTTAGGCTACAAAACAAGTCTCAATAAATTTAAAAGGATTAAAATTATACCAAGTGCATCATAATGGACCATAATGGAATGAAAGATGAAATGAATAAAAGGAAATTTGGGACATTGACAAATACGTGGAAATTAAGCAACATGCTCCTAAATGATCAGTAGGTCAAAAAATGAATCACGAAGGAAATTAGAAGATAATATAAAATGAATAAAAATTAACATGAAAATACCAAATTTATGGAATGCGGATAAAGCAATGTAGAGAGAAAAATTTATATATGTAAACACCTATATCAAAGAAAAGATATCAAATCAATAACCTATACTTCTACATTAAAAAACTAGAAACAGAAACAATTAAATCCAAAGCAAGCAGAAGAAAAGAAACAATAAAGATTAGAATGGAGATAAATAAGATAGAAAATAGAAAAAAAACAACCAAACCAAAAGTTGGTTCTTTGAAAAGATCAATAAAATCAACAAGTTTAGTTAAATCTATAAAGAAAAAATAATAATAATAGGGAGAAGACTCAAATACTAAAACCAAAAATGAAAGAGGGAATGTTAGCTCTGACATTACAGAAATATAAAGGATGAAACATAACATTGACCATAACTTAGTGTAATATATCCTTTCATTTGAGTTTCAGCTGGAGTTAATGATTTGCTTCCAAAGCAAAAGTAATAGCACATCACTTGTGTGATTAGGTTACAAATGACTGAAACTTACATTTGGTTAATATCTCACTATTGCCTTGTAGGCTTGCATTCTTTGATGAAGCAAACTGTTGTGTGTGAAAGGGCTGTTAGCAGTGAACTGAGGGTAGCCTCTGGCCAACAGTCAGGTGAAACTGAGGTCCTCATTCCAATAGCACATGGAAAATGGGAAAATATCAGCAACCGCTGAGTGAGCTTGGAAGAGGGTCCTACCCCAGTCGAACATTTGGATAAATCCACAGACCCTGAACTAACATCTTGATTGCAGCTTTGTGAGAGACCATGAAGCAGATAACCCTATTAAACGGTCCCCAGATTCCTGGCCCACAGGAAGTGTGAGGTAATAGATGTGTGCTTGGGAGATTTTTGATAAGCAGCAAGAGACAATATGTCTGGTTTCATACAACTATGTCTTCCCCTCCCCACCCTGCACACATCCCTCATCTCCACATAATTCTTTTTAGAAACTTTCTGTTTCTACTAATAAAGGAGCGTGGGTCCTCTTGTTTATTAACCTAATTTTTGAGCTTGGTAACACAAAATCTCCTGAAGTAAAGGAGACAAAAAAGTACCTGCCTTCTTGGGATGGGTGAAAGGCAAGTATCTCTAACAGTGAGATCGAAGTACAAATTATTTTTTCAGTATATCAAATTTAATATTTTGAAAACTTATTTTTACATGTAGTATCAACTATGTGGAAGGATATTGTATGGCCCTTTACATTGTATTTCATAGTCTAGTGGTCATTGAGTCATCAGTTTTATTTGCCTCCAAATATTCTACCTAACGTGTCTTCCTCATTCAATACTCCCATTTAAGATGAACTATCATATATGGGCTGCTTACTGTATGTGTACATCATTTATTCACATTTTATTACCTAATATTTAAACAATATTGCAATATAATATTATTGTCCACATTATACAGTTAAGAAACATGAGTTCAGAATGGTTAATCAACCTAAGATATTAGATTCGATTTCAGTTACCTGTCTCTGTTTTTTCCCAAATGTCAATGACAACAGCCACTCATTGGCCAGTCCCAGAAATTTCTAGAGACTTACACCTGTAACTCAGTGTTCATTGAACCAGCTCAACAAGAAAAAAGCTAACAGTAAGAGTCACACCATTCTCCTCTTTTTTAATCTCCACTATTTGTAATCAAGTCTTGGATTCATGAAGTTATGTTCCATAAATACTTGTTGAGTTACCTGAGGAAGTTTAATTTTTATGCCAGAAAGAAAGAAAGAGAGAGAGAGAGAGAGAGAGAGAGAGAGAGAGAGAGAGAGAGAAAGAAAGAAAGAAAGAAAGAAAGAAAGAAAGAAAGAAAGAAAGAAAGAAAGAAAGAAAGAAAGAAAAACACCTTGATGTATGAGACTAGTTCCAATTTTTAAAAACAATTTTGTGGGCTGGAATTCCACACACTATATGGTACATACTTACTATTTATAGCAACTATATCAAATAAATAATTTGACAAACATTAATGGCCACTTAATATGTGCCAGACACTGAAGACAATCCTGCTTTAATATGGCATTTTGTGAGCTTCAATTATGTCTTTGATAATGTCCAATATATTATAAAAATCTTACCTTCTAGTTTTTAATGCAGTGTCTATGTTTGAAAAAAATATTTAATCTAGCCCTGTTTATTTATGTCTCATTAATGTTATAATACTGATCTGAATACATCACAGTATGATTGTCAGTTATTTCAACCATTTGATATTTCCAGTTTGTTTTAAGTTTATTTTCAATAGACCCCAGGCCAGGATTAAATATTCTGTTTGTCAATCTTTTGGTAAGCCATAGTTAATATTTTTGCAAAATTTCAATGAGAATTTGGAGAACAACCTTTATATAATAACATAAATATACCAGGACTCCAATCACACTTATAAAGATTTAAATTCAAGAGCATTCCAAGTGTATCCACTAAATTGCCAGCTCACAATGTTATAATCTGAGAATTGGAACAGATCCATGAATTTATATCTGTTTCCAACAACAGAGCCCTATAGTATGTTTTAGGACAATTGCCCAAAACATTAGAACAAGGTGAATTTGGGGCATCCTTTCTGAAAAGGAGTTCATCTCCACAAATGCTTAGCACCAAAGGGGAACCTCAAGGAAATAATTCACTGAAAATTTAAAATAATTTGTGTGGGATAAGAATACAAAATAAAAGAAATTGAGTATTTCCCACTACAACCAGTAAAAAGGATTCTATTGTATTGTTATGTGGTGACTTCATTCCACCTGGCAGCAAGTATCATCACTCATTTCCACGTGCTTTCACAATTTTAATTTTCTTGTTATGTTTCTTCTTGAAGCCAAATATCAAGTCTAAGAGTAAGTGAGGCAAAGAGTTAGTTTTTCATTTTAAATGAAAATAAAGTACAGTAAGTTTTTTAGAAAGTGGTGTTAATATTACTGAACTTAGAATTTGTGTTGTGATTTTGTCACAGACCAATGGCTGACTACATTTCTCTATTTCCTATTTAAATGAGGTATAATTATTGCTGAAAATTCATCTTTAAATAGTTAGCTCTATCATTAACACCACCAGAATAATTCCAGTCAATTGCCAATATAAAGGTTCTTTCATTTACATGTCCAGCCTTTCAGAATAAGTAAATTCTTCAATAATTATTTTCCTTATTTTGTCAAGGCCCTACAAGTTTTTAACCTTTTTTTCATATCTTTAAGATATGGTTAGTTTGATAAATATACAAAATCTTAAAGATAACATTTAAGGTGGGATTGACATAAAGATGGACAGGTTTACCATTTTCAAAATTCACATGTGGCATTAAATTTTTAAATCACTCAAACTTTTCCTTTGAGAAAGAAAGCTGAAGATACACAATACTGAGGAAGGTAAGAGATTCTATTTGTCCTATTTCGCTTAAATACATTTTAATTTATAAAAAGGGAAAGGAGGAAATATTTTTCATGTCTTTTAACTTAATTAGGCTAGCCTTCCTAGTTTTTCTAATTGCACTAAAGAACTAAAGATGAATGCTCACAAAATCAACATGACCAATTTACCTTTTTTCCACACAGAGAGCTTATCTAGTGCCTACAAGCAATTTGTATGTAATAGAGTCGAGATGCCTCCTCTCCAAAGGAGTTCTTAAATGAGCCTTTGTTTCACAGCCTAATTGTGCTTTTTATATTATCTCTAAAATGTTCTGTTGTCTTTAGTGCAAACTGCTCGGAGTCTGTATACCTGGAGAAATTGTGATGTGACCCACCTTAAGTAATAAAAGGAAAAAAGGGGGCACTATTTTGGATAGTTACTCTTGAAAAGGGCTTCTTAAATATTCAAAGACTACTCAAATAATTTGTTTTCACAAATGAGACTCACTTATTGAGTATATTGTTTATTGACTCTTGCAATTTCCGTCAATTTTCCAAAAACCGATGAAAGCAATAATTTTTCTTTATTTGTTTCTAACCAAGCTACTACAGATTGTTTATTTGTTTGTTTTGAGGGCAGTGTCACTGGCCCTCATATATGGGACCTGAACCAGGGCCGTTGGCTTCCCAAGCCAACGCTTAACCACTGCGCCACTCGGCCGGCCCTCAGATTGTTTATAAAGTTTAACTATACTTTAATTTCATTTTATTTTTAGGTAACCACATATTGTTAAATACAGTTAAAGAGATACTAATATTCAAATACCTAAGAAAAATATTCTTTTTTGGGGGGATACATGTCTGGGTTTGGGGAAGGTGCAGTGAGAGGTAAATGCTGTCAGAATAAAATACTTCATTTAAAATTTTCTTCTGGCAGTTTTGAATAAAATCAATTCAGAAAATAATGCTTCATACCAATGTCTGAAGTTCAAATAGAACCTGCGTTTATTTATTTATATTAAGCAAGCTTTTCTCTGTGTTGACTTAATTAAACTATTGTTCCCTTCATTAATATGCCTGTTGAACTTTTCATTTTTGAAAAATGTTGTTCTTCCAATCACAGTGAATGTTTGAAGGAAAAAGCAACTATCATTTTTTAGGAAATACAGGATGTGTATATGTGTTGACTTTTAAATACTTAAAAATGCGGATAAATATTAAATTTATATTTGTATAACTCACTTGAATCACTTCCAAGTGTCTCCTTATTGTAAGCATAATCAGTTTATTGTAGAATTTTGACTCTTGAGAGTATAAGGCTTCATTGCTTCTCATGTCATTCTGACGCCGGCCCCAAACATCTCCTGCTAGGTAGAAGGTCTCTTAACATCTTAGGCAATAATTCTTTGGGTTTTGTTATTGTTGTTGTTCGTTTGTTTTGTGTGTTTGTTTGTTTTGTTACTAGAGCAAGCTCTTTAGTTGAGGAAACCTAAGATACTTGAATTTTAGTTTTATTTGGTTATTGCCTCATCAAGTCTCTTATGACCTTCTTTCTCTCTTCAACACTCTAAAAAACTCAGGAAACCAAGCCAAATATTTACATGAGATTCAATGGCACATGCAAAAAAAAACACTATAATCTCTACCACACCATACAGATATATTGTTATGGTCTGAAATTTATAAAACTAGGAAAACTTTGCCCATAGTACAAAATTCCATTATGGTCATGGAAACGATGTTTTATTTATATTGTCCTCTTTCCTCCTCCTCAATTGCTTTTTTCTTTCATTTTTCCTTTCAACATTAGAATTACATGGAATAATCCTGAGATAAATGGGGAAAATTGTTATACTAGTGGTAATTGAAAAGATCAGGTTGCAGTTGAAAAAGCTAGATATCTTAGCTAATTCACCCTAGTCCCAATATATTTGCTGTGACATAAGAATATGAATACTTAATATTACTTTCCATTCTCTGAACACATATCCTTATGTCTCAACCACACAATGCCCTGTTCAAATATGTAATATCAAAATACTTCCCTTCTAATCCCTATCATAGTCAAAATCTCCATTTTTTAGTGTTTTCTAGCCTTCATCAATGGGAAAATATTTATATCTGATTAATTCAAGGGCCAGTTTCCAGAAAACATTTTCTTTTCTTTTCTTTCTTTTCCTTTTTTCTTCAGGAACTTATTTAACTAAACCAACTACTCACTACAGAATTGTGAAGAAGAAAGCCTATATATTTTTTGTCATTATAAACACCTTTAAACATAAAGCAATCTTGTTATTATTTGTTTTGTTGATAGCCATTCTAACTGGTGTGAGGTGATATCTCGTTGTGGGTTTTATTTGCATTTCTCTGATGATTAGTGATGCTGAGCATCTTTTCATGTATCTATTGGCCATCTGTATGTCCTCTTTTTTGAAATGTCTATTTAGGTTCTCTGCCCATTTTTTAATTGGATTGTTTGTTTTTTTGTTGTTGAGTTGTATGAGTTCCTTATATATTTTGGATATATAGTGACTCAAATGAACTTTAATTTAAAAAATCTTAATTAGATTTCAAAATTATTATATTATTAGTAGACTTGTAATGAAGTTAGATCTTGTTCATAGAAAATGTTATGATATATAAATAAATGCTCATCTTTAGTGTGCTAGATAGTCTTGAGGTCTCATTTTTTAAACGGTATGTAATTAAATACTGTTTATTTTTGACAACTGATATTTGATAAGTTTTGTGTGTTTCATTATTCATGGAAACAACTGAGTTCTAAGTAATCAAGGAAGGCATTTCTTGAGTGAGGGAGAAGGGATCTCCTACACTGTGGGTTACATATACCATGCAACCAGGGGCCACCACAACTCTTTAACCAAGACTTCCAGGGGTAAATTGCATTGGACAAGCTTTAAGTTCCGGTCTTATTCCAGTGGCATCTCTTCTTGTGCATGGTTTATAGCATTGGCTTTGCCACCCCCATCAACCAACCTAAATTACAATGACCTGTACACATCTGAAGCCTTATCATAGTCTGAAATTATTGAATTTATTTGTTTATAATTTAAAGTCTGTCTCCTACATTAAAAATCTCCATGACATTCTGCTTCTGCATAAGATACAAAGAGGAACAAGAAAATGAAACTCCTAACCAAATAATGAGAAAAAAAAATCATCTACAAAATCCAAACTTTCCTTGAGCCTATCAGACAGATGAGGTCACAAGGTAACAAAGTAAACTAAATTCTAATAAGTGATAAGCCCCTTCTAGGATGGAGGGACACACAAATTGTTTCACCTTTGGCAGTGCATAAAACGAAGCAGCAGCTAAAAAGAAAACATAAAATTTTTGTGACTGCTTAAAGAACAAATGTAATCTAGTATAACAATTTTGAATTACTGTGAGGCTCAGTGAAGACACGTTTATACATATTTACAAGGTCTTGTTCTTACTCCTTAGTAAGAAAGATTAAGAGCAGAGTAAGCAGGATACCGGAGGAAGAAACCCTCGGTGGCACTGGCTTTAAGGTTATGATTTGCGGTCACTGGGTCCTAGTCACACAATACCACTACTTCTCCAACTTCTTTTCATATACAAAGTAAAAGCTTTAAGACACTGGAAAAGGATCAAGAAATGTTCCTATCTCTTGTATCTAAGAACGTATTTGTTTTCTCTGTAGAGACACGAAATGAAAAGTTACGTGTCCCTCAGTGAAGCACAAGAAATCATCTTGGACCATCATTTTGTACCAATATCAGAAGAGACTTCTAACTGCAGAAAGGCATAAAACTATCTCTTCCTGAGTTCCCCCAACCAATACAAGGCAAAGCTTGGTGATATGGGGACAATGGGTGGGTGGGGCGGGAGGGAAGGGGATGAAGACAAAGATCAGAAACACTGAGAAAGCCACACCGCTGAGAACCGTTCTGAAAGGCCCTACCTAAGACTAAGACTTAGTTCCTCTTTATCCCAGCACCAGCCCAGCAATAAATATCAAACCATGGTTTATTGCTGGTATAGGAGTGTGAGCATAGAAAGAAATCCCCTTTGTGATAGGCTGCACAGAATGATGAGAGCTGAAATTAGAATAGGAGTACTGAGAAAAGCCCTCTAGAATTACAGAATCCATACTAAGCACAGGAAGAAGTACATGACTGTGGAAAGAATTTAAAGTCTGTGGTATACTGAAAGTAAGTATAGACTTACCTTTTTTATTTATTTATTTATTTATTTTTTGTCTTTTGAGGGCAGTGTCACTGACCCACATATGTGGGACCGAACTGGGGCTGCTGGCTTCCCAAGCCAGCGCTTAACCACCGCGCCACTTGGCCGTCCCTTGAGAGTAAGTATAGAAAGAATAAAAATAAAACCTAGCTCAACTACTGACTAAACTGACACAATTCTGTATATTAACAGACTGACAGGGAAAGAGAAGTACCTATTGATGGGTATAAATATAATTTATTTATTTATTTATTTATTTATTTATTTATTTATTTACTTTTTGAGGGCAGTGTCACTCGCCCTCATATGTGGAACCAAACCGGGGCCGCTGGCTTCCTAAGTCAGCACTTAACCACCGCGCCACTCGGCCGGCCCAATTTATCTTGATTCTACTCTTCTATACACAATGTTTGACATTCAACTAAAACTATATATATATATATATATATATATATATATATATTCCATTATCAAGAGATAAAATAATTCCATATATATGTATTTCATTATCAAGAGATAAAATAATCACTAAATCAGGTCCAGAGATGAGAGTTAGAGATTGTTTTTCAAACAGTAAAATGGGAACTCTTTATATAAAATTGCAATATTAGAAATGAAGTCCTTTTGACAGTGAAATACAAGCCCTGGAAGTACAGAGAGTTCCAACCAAGATGATCTCAAACAGGCCCACACCAAGACACATTATAGTGAAAAAGGCAAAGATTAAGGACAAAGACAGAATCCTTAAAGCAGCAATGGAAAGGCAGAAAGTTACTTACAAGGGAACCCCCATAAGATCATCAGCTGACTTTTCTACAGAAACTCTGCAGGCTAGAAGGGAGTGGCAGGAGGTTTTCAAAGTGATGAAAAATAAAGGCCTACAACCCAGATTACTGTATCCAGCAAGGTTATCATTTAAAATTGAAGGAAAGATAAAGAGCTTTCCAGAAAAGAATAAGTTAAGGGAATTCATTACCACCAAGCCCGCTTTGCAGGAAATGTTAAAAGGGCTTCTTTAAGCAGAAGAGAAAAACAACCTAACTAAGAAAGACTAGGAACGTAATAACAAAATGCAATAAATATGCACCTATCAATAATCACATTAAATGGAAATGGATTTTAAATGCTCCAATAAAAAGACACAGGGTGGCTGAATGGATAAGAAAGCAAGACCCCAGCATATACTGTATACAAGAGACTCACCTCCGATCAAAAGACACATTCAGGCTGAAAGTAAAAGGATGGAGTAAAATATTTCATGCAAATGGAACTGAGAAAAAAGCTGAAGTAGCGATACTTATATCAGATACAAATGGGCTTTAAATTGAAGAATATAATAAAGGACAAAGATGAACACTTCATAATAATAAAGGGATCGATCCAACAAGAGGACATAACCCTAGTAAACATATATGCACCTAACATAGGAGCTCCTAATTATATAAAACAGATATTGTCAGACATAAAGACAGAGATCAACAATAACACTATCATAGTAGGGGACTTCAACACCCCTGCTGTCACCAATGGATAGATCCTCCAGACAGAAAATCAATGCGGAAACAGCGACCTTAAATGACACATTAGACCAGCTAGATTTAACTGATATATTCAGAGCATTTCACCCCAAAGATATAGAATATACATTCTTCTCAAGTGCACATGGAACATTTTCTAAGATAGAACACATTTAGGCCACAAAACAAGTCTCAATAAATTTAAGAAGATTGAAATCATTTCAAGTGTCTTCTCTGACCACCATGATATGAAACTAGAAATCAACTGCAAAAGAAATCCGGGAAGCTGACAAATAAATGGAGGCTAAAAACATGTTACTAAATAGCAAGTGTGTCACAAATGAGATCAAGGACGAAATCAAAAGATACCTCGAGACAAACAAAAATGAAAACACCACGACCAAAAATCTACGGGATGCAGCAAAAGCAGTTCTAAGAGGGAAGTTCACAGCACTGCAGGCCTACATAAAGAAGGAAGAAAACCCTCAAATCAATAGTTTATCCTTACACCTCAGGGAACTGGAAAAAGAACAGCAAAAGAAGCCAAAGGGGAATACAAGGAAGGAGATCATAAAAACTAGAGTGGAAATAAACAATATAGAGAACAGAAAAACAATACAAAAGATCAAGAAAACCAAGAGCTGGTTTTTGAGAAAATAAACAACATTGACAAACCTCTAACCAGTGTCATCAAAAAAAAAAAAAAAGAGAGAGAGAAAGGACTCAAATTAGTAAAATCAGGAATGAAAAAGGTGAAATGACTACAAACATCACAGAAATACAAAAAAATTATAAGAAATTACTATGAGCAACTATATGCCAATAAATTTGACAATCTGGAAGAAATGGATAATTTTCTAAAAGCATACAACCTTCCAAAGCTAACGCAAGAAGAAACGGAAAATCTAAATAGTCTGATTACTACCAAGAAAACTGAATCAGCAATCAACAAGTTCCCAACAAACAAAAGCCCTGGACCAGATGGCTTCACAAGTGAATTTTATCAAACATTCAAAAAAGAACTATCACCTATTCTTCTCAAACAATTCCAAAAAATCCAGAAGAAGGAAAGGCTCCCAAATTATTTTTATGAAGCCACTATCAGCCTGATTCCAAAATCAGATAAAGACAGCACAAAAAGGAAAACTATAGGCCAATATCACTGATGAACATAGATGCAAAAATTCTCAATAAAATATTAGCAAACAGAATTCAGCAATATATTAAGAAGATCAGGGCCGGCTGAGTGGTGCAGTGGTTAAGAGCTGGCTTAGGACTCCAGCGGCCCAAGTTCGGATCCCACATGTGAGGGTTAGTGGCACTGCCCTCTAAAAAAACAAACAAAAAAAAAAACAAAAGAAGACCATACATCACGATCAGATGGATTTCATTCCTAGTACGCAAGGCTGGTTCAACATCCATAAATCAATTAATGTGATACATCATATCAACAAAATGAAGAATAAAAATCATATCGTCATATCAATAGATGCAGAAAAAGCATTCGACAAAATCCAACAGCCATTTATATTAAAAACCCTTAGCAAAGTGGGAATACAGGGATCATATTTCAACATAAGAAAGGCCATATATGATAAACCCATAGTTAACATCATACTCAATGAGGAAAAGCTAAAACCATTCCCCTTAAGCTCAGTAACAAGACAAGGCTGTCCACTTTCTCCTCTTTTATTCAACATAGTTCTGGAAGTTCTAGCCATAGCACTCAGACAAGAAAAAGAAATAAAAGGCATCATTCAAATTGGCAAGGAAGAAGTAAAATTGTCATTATATGCAGATGACATGATACTATAGTGGAGACCCCCAAAGACTCCATCAAAAAACTATTGGAACTGATAGACGAATTTAGAGAAGTAGCAGGATACAAAATCAATGTTCAGAAATTAGTGTCATTTTCATATACCAATAATAAACTAACAGAAGGAGAAATTAAGAAAACTGTACCATTTACAATTGCTTCAAGAACTATAAAATATCTAGGAATAAATTTTACCAAAGAAGTAAAAGATCTGTACTCAAAACATTATAAGACACTGAAGAAATAAAGAAGATACAAATAAATGGAAACACCTACCATGCTCATGGATAGGAAGAATTAATATAGTTAAAATGTCAATACTGCCTAAAGCAATATATAGGTTGAATGCAATTCTTATCAAACTACCAAGGGCATTTTTCACAGAAATAGAAAATATAATCCTAAAATTTATATGGAACCATAAAAGACCCCAAATAACCTCGTCAATCTTGAGAAATAAGAACAAAGTCGGGAGTATCACTCTACCAGACATCAAAACATACTACAAGCCTACAGTAATCAAAACAGTATGGTACTGGCATAAAAACAGGCACATAGACCAGTGGAACAAAACAGAGACCCCGGAAATAAATCCATGTATATACGGACAGTTAATCTATGACAATGGAAGCAAGAATTTACACTGGGGTAAAGATAGTCTATTTAATAAATGGTGTTGGGAAAATTGGACTGACACATGCAAGCAAATGAAACTGGTCCACCTCTTATGCCATATACAAGAACAAATTCAAAATGGATTAAAGACTGAAACCATAAAACTCCTAGAAGAAAATATAGGGAGTAAATTTGCAGATATTACCCTGAGCAATATTTTTACTGATACCTCCCCAAAGGCAAGGGAAGTAAAAGAAAAAATGAACATATGGGATTATATCAAACTTAAATTTTTTTCACAACAAAGAAAACCATCAATAAAACAAAAAGGAAGCCTACTGAATGGGAGAATATATTTGTGAACAATATATCTGATAAGGAATTAATATCTAAAATTTATAAAACATTCATGCAACTCAACACCAAAAAAACAAACAACCCAATTTAAAAATGGGCAGAGGATATGAAGAGACATTTCTCTAAAGAGGACATATAGATGGCCAACAGACATATGAAAAAATGTTCAACCTCACTGATCATTAGGGGAATGCAAATAAAAACCACAATGAGATACCACCTCACTCCTGTCAGAATGGCTATCATCAATAAATCAACAAACAACAAGTGCTGGCAAGGCTGTGGGGAAAAGGGAACCCTGCTGCACTGTTGGTGGGATTGTAGATTGGTGCAGCCACTATGGAAGTCAGTATGGAGGTATCGCAAAAAACTGGAAATGGAACTACCTTTTGACCCAGCAATTCCACTCCTGGGCATTTATCCTGAAAAACCCAAGACACTAATTCGAAAAAATATATGCACCCCTATTTCATTGCAGCGCTATTTACAATAGCCAAGACTTGGAAACAACCGAAATGCCCATCGGTAGATGATTGGATTAAGAAACTGTGGTACATTTACCACAATGGAGTATTACACAGCTGTAAAGAAGAAAGAAATCGTACCATTTGCAACGATATGGATGTACTTAGAGAATATTATGTTAAGTGAAATAAGTCAGTCAGAGAAAGACAAATACCATATGATCTCACTTATATGTGGAATCTAAAGAACTGAAAAAACAAGCAATGTAAACAGAAATAGTCTTAGAGACACAAAGCAAAAACTGATGAGGGCTAGATGGGATGGGGATGGGCATGAGGGAGAAGGGAAAGGGACGAGACAACACAAACTGATAACTACAATACTACTGCAGAGACAGAAGAGACGGTTTAGGGAATATAATCATTAAGGTTGTAAATATTTTTTTAGGGGATCAGATGGACTCATGTCTTGTCAGGGAGATCACTTCATGGATGGTGTAGTGGCCTGACCATTGCACTGTACATCTGAAGCTGCAGCTGAATAATATTATATGTCAACTATAATTGAACACATATATAGTCATGGGATGTGGAATATAGTGTGGGGATGGAGTCAATGGAATTGTAATAGATATGTATGATATCGGGGGTGGGATGCAGGGGAGGGGGAGGGGGAGTCACTTTATAAGGGGTGAAAAAGATAACCATTGCATTGTTTTGTACATCTGTAACTAATAATAATAATAATAAAGTTTTAAAAAAAAAGAAGTGAAGTCCTTTTATGGGATTATCAAGAGACTACAGACATCTGAGGATAGAATCATTGACTAAAATGTTAATAGAAATTATCTAAGCTAAAACACAAAGAAGAAGAAAAAAAACTGAATGAAGTATCCAAGAGCTGTGGAATAATACCTAACGTTCTGTCCATATATAAAATGAAATATCAAGAGAAAAGAGAAAATTGGGCAGATAAAACATTCAAAAGGATAGTGGCCAAAAATTTTCTAAAAGTAGTAAACAACATCAAATCGTAGATGTGAAAAGTTTAGATAACTCTTTAAAACTGAAGTTTGTTTTCTTAAAAACCTAGATGTACCACTATTGAATTGCTGAAAAACAAAGATAAGATAAAATCTTGAATGCAGCTTGAAAAAAAACAAACATTATATAGAAATAAAAAAGAAAAGAAAGATGTTGGATTCCTGGCTCAAAACTTTGCAAACACAAATTTAAAAAAAAAAATCTTTAAAGTACTAAAGGAAAAAAATATGTCAACTCAGAATTCTATACCTGGAAAATAAATTATTCAAAATTAATAAGAGTTTTTCAGATGTAGAGAAGCTCAAAGACCCCATTCTATCTGAATTGTACTATGAGAAATATTAAATTAAATGTTTCAGGTTTCTAGGCAGAAGGAATGTGGATCTACAAAAAGTAATAAAGTCTTCCAGTAATGGTAAAACTCAGGGCAAATGTAAAAAGTCTTTTTTTCTAATTTTTAGTTTTTTTAAGAAATTTAACGCTCTGAAGCAAAATAGTAACATATGTTGTGGGGTTTATAATATATGTATTAGCAAACTGTATGTCAATCAACAATAGCCCAGAGGATATGAGTGAGGAATGGAGGTTTAGAATTATGAAGTTCATATACTATAGGTGAAGTGGCATAATGTTACTTGAAGATATACCATGGTAAATTAAAGATGTATGTTATAAACCCTTGAGCAACCACTAGAAAAGTAATAAAGACATAAAATTAGTAAGCTAATAGTGGAAATAAAATGAAATCATAAAACATACCCAATTAATCAAAAAGAAGGTATGAAAGGGAAAAAAGAACAAAACAAGAAAGAAAAGGAAAAACCAGTAAGATAGATTTAAGTCCAACCAAGTCAATAATTAGATTAAGTGTAAATAATTTAAACAGCCCAAATGAAAAGTAGATTGTCAAGTTGGTTTATTTATTTATTTATTTATATATTTATTTATTTATTTATTTTGAGGGCAGTGTCACTGGCCCTCATATGTGGGACCTGAACCGGGGCCGCTAGCTTCCCAAGCCAGCGCTTAACCACCACACCAATCGGCCAGCCTCAAGTTGGTTTAAAAAGTAGTACAACTCGATGTTGTGAAAAAAATTTTTAAACATAAAGATATAAGTAAGATAAAGTAAAATGTGAGGGAAAAAAATATGTATCATATAAACAGTCATCAAATGAAAACTGGAGTGGTTCTATTAATATAGTCTTTTGAACAAGAATATTGCCAAGAGTAAAAAATGGCATTTTTTTATATTGATAAAGAAATCAAATCATCAAGAAAATTAATAGTGGTAAATATGTGTACTCATAAGAACACAGCTCCAAAGCATGTAAAGCAAAAACTGATGGAACTGAAATAACAAATAGAGAAACTTGCAATTTTAACTGTAGACTTAAATACTCTTCCCTCAGTAACTGAGAGAATACCTGGAAATAAAATCAGTAAAAATATAAAAGTTATGAACACACTATACACCAACTTAACCTCTTTGAGATTGATAGAATCCTCTATCCAAGAACAGCAGAAAATACATTATTTTCAAGTATTTATAAAACATTCACTCCAAATAGGAAAAATGCTGGCTCATAAAACAAAACTCATCCAATCACAAAAAATTTCAAATCATATCCCCTCTTTACAAAGGCATTAAATGAATAGCAGGAAGTGTTTTATTTGGGAACCTAGCATACCCTGCTGGCAGCTGGGCAGCGGTCTCCTCCCAGGATTTTGTGGATGTTAGGAGGAATGACACACAGACACCAATGAATATGGAGTAAAGTTTATTATCTGTACAATAAACAGCAAAAGGACTTCCTAAGGGAAGGGCTCAGGTTTCTAAAGTGAAACAACAGTGAAGGAGTGAGGTGCTCTGGTTTTTATTGTGGTTGCGGGGTGGAGCTGGACAGAATTTTCATGGTTTAAACTTCCCATCAGCATCAGGAGAGGGGGCTTCTGGCATTTCTTTTCAGTGTTTCCGGATGGGGCAAAGGGATAGGAGAAGTGAGGCTCTGAAGTCACTGAACACCAAAAAATAATTAAATTATTTATTGTAGAGAGGTATCTGAATAATTCCTACATACTTGGAAAATGAACAACATGCTTCTAAATAGCTCATGACACAATCAAATTTGTGTTGTAACTCATTTGAGAAGATAGGGGATGAGGCGAGGTGTTATGAGTGAACTAAATTTTAACATAAATGAATGTACATTAGATGTAATCTAGAACCAATAAATCAGGATATATTATATATACTATGTACTTGAATATATACTATGTAATAGTATATATTATGATACATTATATTATGTATTAAAATACATTTTTCCTTTTTTAGTTAAGGTGAAAAGGTACATTCTTAAGTTTTTTTCCTAATTAAATGAATTTGAATAAGCCGAAGAAACAGATATAGCATATATATATTGCATATATACATACATATGTATATATAATTTAGAAATATACAGATTTCCACCAGAAAAAAATAGCTAAAAGGTTTACAAGTAATTTCACTTGGCAGGTATGACAGAACATTTTAGGATTTTAAATTTATTTTAATAGATGTATATTATAAACCCTTGAGCAACCACTAGAAAACCGAATTGTTTAGAAAAAAAACTAAATAAATAAATAAATAACCAAATAACAAGCAAGCAAACTTTATTCCCTGCTCAGTTACTTTTTGTGGGACCTTGATAAATTCACTTTAAGTCTTTGAACCACATGTCCTTGTTTTAGTAACAGTGGCACTGATTAAATAACATTTGCAGTGGGGTGTCCCAGGACCACTAGTTACACATGAAAAGGTTTGTGATGTCAAGCTCAGAAAGTCTAAGATTTGGGTAAATTAAAGGGCTTTTTACTTTAGAATGTCTGCAAGTCACCCAAGCTAGTTTGCTTAGAGAATCTCTTAGGGAGATTATAAACTAGCCACAGTCCTGGATAAAAGGCCATCCTGGATGAAAAGCCATTCTAGCCAAACCAAAGGATTGTCTGCTGACAGTAATGGGTTTCCTCTCAATACAATCTTGGGTCTACTATAAAATACAAATGAATGAACTTTCAAGATCCCCAAGTTTCTTCTACATAACATGGCCAAAGAGCCTGCACGTTGAAAACAGAGATGCACATGAGGTAACCAAAGTTAAATGTCAGTAAGACAACTATGGAATATGACCATTGAAAACTACTAGTTTCTGATGTTCCCTCTAGAGTATTCATAAAATATGCATCAAAATGCATTGCTGCAAGATGTGTAGTACGATTTGGTTTTTCTCCTTTATTTTTCTTGGAGTTTACAAGACTTCTTAGATCTGTTGCATGATGTCTTCTATTAATTTTGATACAATCAGCAATCATTTCATCCAGTATTGTTTCTGTCTGATTTTTCTCCCCTCTCCTGCAATTTCAACAACAAAGTTTAGATTTTCTCTCCATGTCATTATATGTGGTTTCTTTTATATTTTCTTCTTTCTTAGTTCTGATTTATGTTCCAGTTCATGAATTCCTTCTCCATTTGTGTTGCATCTCCTCCTAAAAACCATCCTTTTATATCTTAAGTAATGACATTGTACATTTCAGTTACAATTTTTTTTATTTTTCAAAATAGGTTACAGTTCTCTCTAAAAAATTCTCAATTTCTTTTCTATCCTGGGAAGAAATCTAAGTTGTGTTAAAGTCTGTGTCTTATGGTCTAGGGCACTTTGTAAATCTGTTTCTACTGTCTGCTTTTTTGCTGGGTCATTCATGTCTTATCTCTTCTTGTGCTACATCTTTTTCATGTCAGACATTGTATTTGTGAGATTGTAGAAATTACTCAGGCCTAGGATTTCAACTTTCTTTTTTTTTTTTTTTTTTTTTGTTTTTTTTTTTTTTTTTTTTTTTTTTTTTTTTTTTTTTGAGGGCAGTGTCACTGGCCCTCATATGTGGAACCCGAACCGGGGCTGCCGGCTTCCACAAGCCAGCGCTTAACCACCGCGCCACTCGGCCGGCCCGGATTTCAACTTTCTTCAGGGAGGCAGCATGTTGTTTTCATCAGGAACCTGGATGAACTGGCAATCTAGAATCACTTCAATTCAATTCCGAAGATGAAAATGAGTCAAAGCTGAGCTGTAGTCCCTGCAAAGGCCTATCTACTCCTGGTTCACGTTGACTTTCTCAGGCCCTATCTAAAAGTAATGGGCATTCAGTAGGGCCTCTGCTTTTGGAGAGACTTGGATTCCAAACCCTACTATACTAGCTCTGTGAGACTGTTAAAAACAAAACTCAGCTTCTCCATCAATACCCCACAGGGACATGGCTCTAAATGACAGGACTTACCAGTCTTGGTTTTCTTCCTTCCTTGAATTGGTAATTCTTTATTAGTTTCCAGATGCCTTTCTTGATGAGACAAGTAAAGAGTTAACAGGAGCAGGCTTGTAAGCTAACAGGAAGGAGCTTAAAAATTAACTGCTTGGCTGTGACTCCCCTGGCCAGCACTGCACCTGCAGGCTGACAAGCACCTTACATCCATCATAGGTAAAATAGAACAGTTCCCAATCACAACAGCAACCCTCTGCAAGCGGTCACCCTTCATAGATGGGAACAGGACAGTTCCCAGGAGAAGACAATCGTACGCTACATCCTGCATGGAAAAATATAAAATCCCAGCCAGCACTCCTTCTCATTGGTGCAGCTTTCCCCCATCAGACTCTGACCTGGCTAAAATTTATTTGCCAGTTTCTCTCTTACCCCTCTGTCTCAGCAGCTGTCCCTATCTGGCTCTGTCCTGGCACAACTTCCCTTTGCTTCTCTTTCACTTTCAATAAATCTTTGCTTACTCTCGGAAATTCTTTTTACATTCTGTGGACAACCACGGGTTAATTCTACACCGAGACATTTCTAAGTAGAATTTATGTGTTTAACTCAGCTTTTCAGTTATCTAGCTGTTTATTTACAAATACTATTGCTTACAACTAGTATTTGTAGTATATGTTACTTACAAATAATATTATCAGTACTACTACTCTGATCCATGCATTAATCATAACACTGAATGATCTCCCTTACTGGTTTTCAAGATTTCTTGCCTCTGTTATTATTTTGCATCAAATCTGTCTCTATACTGCCAATGGAGTGCAATTCCAACCTGAAAATTCAATAGTGTCACTTCCATGTTTTAAATTTTTTAGTAACTTCAGTGTTTACAGATAACATAGTATAGAAATAATGCAGAGAATGAATGTTGGAGTAAAACAAACCTCATTTCAAATCCTTACTCTAATAATAGTTACATGAGTTTCGGAAAATTACTTACATTCTCAGCTTCAATTGTCTAATCTGTAAAGCGAGCATGATATTAACAACTAACATATAAAGTCATTTTGAAGGTTAAATAAGGAATAAAATACTTAGTATAAGAGCATTAATGATATGTATAGCATTTAGGATAACACTGCAAGTGTTCAGTAGATAATAGGACTTTTCTTATATCTGAACTACCTCTGACCAAATGAACATCCCATAATTTCTCTTCTCTTCATCCTTTTTCACATATTATTCCATCTTTTAATTTGGAGAGAAGCCAGGGAAAAAATGGAAATAAGTGAGGGTTTTTATTTTTTTTTAATCTGTTTGTTTGTTTGTTATCTGTTAAAGTTGCTGGAAAGCTAAACACTCTTTAACAGCTCAAGTGAACTATTCATTAGCTCCCCACCCACAATCAATTCTTTAGCTTACAAGTAATAATTCAGACCATGGAAAATACAATAATGAAAATGCACATGATTTATTTTTATAGAAGGCCATATCATTGTTAAATGAGGGTAAATAAAATATAGGCTGTTCTTTCCCACAGAGAAGTAACTGCAATTACACAGGGAAAGAATGCAAGTTCAGATCAGGAAAAAAATTCCTCAGGCATCTCTCATGGAAGAAGAACAATGCATTTTAACAAAACAGGAAAAATTAAAAGTAGGATGTAAATTGTATACAATGAAGACTCACACTGAGTGCTTAGGTGAATTGTAAATGCTTCAGAAAGGGTTCAAATTGTTTTTGAGTTCTGACCATTTTCTATCATGTTAGAGAAAAACTGTGATTTCCAAAGTAGCAGAATGGGTAATTCTCCTTCAAAAAACAATGGAAGCTATCTACTGACTGCCAATTGTATGTTAGATAAGCAACTTGTTTCATAAATGCATACATTTTCTGTAAAATGTGATAATATTTACACCCAAAAGAGGAAACATTAAAAGCCACGTCTGAAATAATGTCATCATTGAGAATACTTTCATCAAATTCACAACTTTCTAAAGTGTCCACATGATTAGCATCTTCCTAGACCTTTTCTTTAGCTTTCAGATTTTCAGTGCACATTTCTCATCTGATCCTTCAAATCAGTCATCCCTCCTTACCCCTTTGAATCAAGGCATACATGGAATCTAAATAAGCTTAAAATAAGAGAATAATATATAAAGGGCATATGAAGTTATAAAGGTGACCTTCACATAAACTGAATTCCACCACAATGGGGTTGATAAAATGGTCGACGACTTTTTAATTTGGCAACACAATCTAAACATACATAATTTTCCAGAAAACGACTAGTTCAAATCTGTTGGAGAGCATGGAGAAAGGTTTTAGTCATTTGATGCTGAGTACCACACACTGAGTGAGATGGATATGCACTTACTTGGCTAATGAGTTCACCTTCAAACTCTGAATACTCAAATTAAAATAAATCACCAGGCAACTACATCAGCAACCACAGAAAATAAGTAAAAAAATTAATAAATTGCAAACCAAAGAAATATTATGCACTACCAAAATACCCTATTTCATCACGTCTAAGACTTCATCAGTTATATGATACTCTATTATCTGATATTTCAAGAACAATTTTTTTAAACACTAGTAATTCGTATATTATTACACCACTGATTCCAACAAGCACCCTGATTTCAGAGATGATAAAATGTGAAAGAATATGCTTATCTTTGAAAATTAAAGTGTGGCCATTTTTATTTTACGTATTGGCTTTCACTTCTGCCTGTTGAAACAAAGGGAAGTCTCAGTCTCAATCCTAGGCTTTCTGATATTTTAAAAATTCCATTTAAGCAGAAAATGATTAAACAAAGCAGACATAGAATCTCAAAGAGTGACTTGGTCTAATATGAAAGTATGTTATCTGGAGATACAGCAGTTAAAAAAATAGAAAAGAAGGGCCATCCAAGTGGCTCAGTTGGTTAACAGCGTGAGCTAAGAGAAACAGCGTCGCTGGTTCAATTCCCACATGGGCCAGTGAGCTACACCCAAGCTGAACTGCCGCTGAGCAGGATGGCTCAGCTGGTAAGGGTATGTGTTCCTAATAACAAGACTGCCAATTTGACTCCTGCATAGGATGGTGGGCTACACCCACCGGCATCTAAGATTGAACACTCACCTTGAGCTGAGTTTCCCTGAGCTGCCAAGGGGTGGAATGGCTCAGTTTTCAGAACTTGTGCTCTTAGCAGCAAGGTTTTTGGTTTCACTCCTGCATGTTATGGTGGGCTATGCCCACTGACATCTAAGACTGAATACGGCACTTTGAGCTGAGCAGCTGAGAGCTGCGGGTAAGTGGCGGGATGGCGGCTGGGCTTGGAGCTGAGCTAGCTGCACCCTCCACAACTAATACTGAAGGACAACAACCTGGCTGTTCCCCTTCTCCAATTCACCAATAAATTATCTAAAAAAAAAAAAAAAAAAACAGAAAAGAAAAAAATTATTTGACCTTTAAGAGTCTCTCTCTCTCTCTCTCTCTCTCTCTCTCTCTCTCTCTCTCTCTCTCTCTCTCTCTTTGTGTGTGTGTGAGTGTTTATTGGTTCTAAATACCCTATTTGATTCTGTCAGTGAACATTCCTCTTCTTTCTGCTTCTACTTATATGTCAACTTTAACCCTTATAAATTGTGCTGATTACTCACCTCTCTTAGGACCATTTTTTCTCGTGTGTTTACTGCCAAAGACTGAACTATCAATCCTCTAGAAAGGAAAAGAAAATTTACAAAAAGGAGTTCAAATGTTCCCAGCCATGCATATTTTTGTAGAAATCAGAACAAAGGAATTGTGTTGTCTATTTCATTTCATTGTAGTAAAAACACATATCAAGATTTCAAAGCTATTACTCCACTGACTGCAGCCACCAAACCTGTGCTCTAGCAAAAATATATTTATTATATTTGTTGAACAGACACATCCACATTTTCAGATACATGCACAGCTCCTTTGGTGTTACCTGGAAGGACAAAACAGCAAATTAAAAGCTGCAAGGACACTGGTCTCGCTTTAACTACAGCAAGCATCTTATTGTAGACCATTTCTGAAGGACAAATTGTGCATGTTGTTTTTAGGGACAACATAGACAGTCATTTTCCATAGAGTGTGTCAGGTTTAGAATTAATAAATAGGAGAGGTACACAGTAACTGTCTGGTTGGTGTGCTGGGCAGAGAGTGAGGACTTTTCTGGAATCTACACCTTTATGATTCTTTACGTAACACTGAAAGACTACTAGTTTGGCATCAAAACAATTAATAGTGAGGAGCATAGTTGATGGAAACCAGGGGGAAGAGGACAGCCCAAAGTGCACCCTGGTGCTTACCACATTCTAAACTGATGATGGTTTCAAAAATCCTCAGGTCATCATCCCAGACATAGCAAAGTGCAGTTCACTTACACAGAACAGTAGAGTACAGTGTGTTCCTGGGAAGAAATGTGCACATCCCAGTAAATTCAAATAAAAGGTAGTGATATATCTCCCATAGGGAAAATGCCTTCTTCAAGACAAGTGTTCTCTAACAGATTTCAAAACCCAAATTACTAAATACAAGAATTTATTTCTGAAACTCCTGTTCTTATTCATTTTTAAAGTGCTTCTTTAGTACCCAAGGATCTGTATTTTCTTTCTTTACTTTCAATTTAAAGTTCATCAATCATAAAGGTCTGTAGAACAACACGAAAATAGTTTGAGCATGAATAGCAGCATTATGTTTTTATATATATATATAATATATGGATACATATGTTATATGTTATTTCTAGCTGATATTAATAATGATACATTTTACATCACATTGATTTTTTTCCCCTGTATTCAGCAGAACCAGCATCATAAATCATGACTCCATTGTTGCTTCTGGGTATAAGCCCTGCAGAGTAGGAAAAAACTAGATATTCTACATGTGGGAGATTGTAAGAAAGAAGATTTGCATATGGTAAATGTCCTACACAGCTCTTGACAGTGCCCAATTATAACTGGCTAGAGTAAAAATGATAGTACTTGTGGCCTCACAGCAGCCTTGCTGTCTGCCTCTCTGTATTTGTCCATAACAGCAGAGCCTCATAGGGACAGGATTTTCAATATGTTTATGGCAAAACCCCATGGGACCCCAAGAGAAAGGACGGGTTAGTCAGTGACAGGCAAGACCCTAAATATGCACAAGACCCTAAAATATGAGCAAGATCCTAAATAAAATATGTGCATTAGGGCGGCTGAAGCCAGGCGCCGTCCTTGGGTACCCTGGGAGTAATCAAGGAGGTGAAGCATAAGGGGCCTAAGGACCTGTAAACCCTTATCTGCAGAGCTAACAGACTGCAGAGAAAAGAGAAATCTTCCCAAGAAGATAGCAGTCTTCTTTGCATTCTTGCCTCTAAGTGTCATAGTGCATCATTAACTGTTACCGTAGGAGGCAATGTTGTATTGATCAAGGGTCTTTCGGCTGAGGTGGTCTGTGGGGCATAGGGAGATTTGGCTAAATTCTTGGGTGATGCATGTGATTTACAGACCACTGAAAGAACAAAGTCCCTTCCCTGTGAGTACTCAATAAAAGCTGCAATCTGATCAGATTCTAGGCTCTTTATCCATCAGACAGTCCCCTGGCTCAAATTGCTTCTAAAAACTATCCCTGTCTCTTGTTCTTTATTTCTGTTTCTGAGTTCCCGCCGGTCCTCTCAAGGAAGCCAGACCCAGCTGCACAGAGACGTGACAAGTACTCATTTTAAGTACTTATCTTGTGATGTTAAATAATCAGGTAACGTAATGATTTTAATTTTTTTTTCATGTGGGTGTGAAGGTGTGTGTTCTTTTTCATTGAGGTAACATTGGCTTGTAACATTATATAAGCCTCAGGTGTATACAATTATAACTCGATATTTGTATACACTACAGAGTGCTCACTCCCAAAAGTCCAGTTTCCACCCATCACCATACAATTGACCTCCTTTACTCATTTCACCTTTCCCTAACCTCTTCCCTTCTGGTAACCCCTACCTGTTGTTTTCATCTGTGAATTTTTGTTTGTTTATTTCATTTGCTCATTCATTATATTCCACATATGAGTGAAATCATATAATGTTCATCTTTCTTCATCTAACTTATTTCACTTAGCATACCTTCAAAGTCCATCCATGTTGTCACAAAGGGCAAGGTTTCATCTTTTCATGATTCAGTAATAGTCCATTATATACATATACTACTTCTTTGTGCTTTCATCGGTCAATGGACATTTAGGTCATTTCTACTGGGTTCTCAGAAAAGTCATGACATATTTTTCTATGTTTTTCATTGCAAAAATGCATCATGACTTTTCCGACAACCCAGTACATCTTGGCTATTGTAAATAATGATGCTATCACCATAGGGGTGCATATATCTTTTTGGACTAGTGTTTTCATATTTTTCAGATAAATACCCAGAAGTCAAATAGTGGGATCATATGGTAGTTCTATTCTTAATATTTGGAGGAATCTTCATGACTGCACAAATTTACATACCTACCAACAGTTATGAGGCTTCTCTTTTCTCCACATTCTCTCTAACACTTGTTACTTAATGTCTTTTTGATAATAGCCATTCTAACTGGTGTGAGATGATATCTCATTGTGGTTTTGATTTGCATTTCCCTAATCATTGATGATGTTGAATATCTTTTCATGTGCCTGTTGGCCGTCTGTATGTCCTCTTTGGAAAAAGCATCTATTCAGATCCTCAGCCCATTTTTTAATTGGGTTGTGTTTTGTTGTTGAGTTGTATATGTTATTTATATATTTTTAATATTAACTCCTTATCAGATGTGTTTTGAAAATATCTTTTTCCATGCAGTAGATTGTCTTTTGTTTTGTTGATGGTTTCCTTCACTGTACAGAAGCTTTTTAGTTGATGTAGTCCCATTAGTTTATTTGTGTTTTTGTTTCCTGTGCCATTATAGTCAAATCTACAAAAATCATCCCTAAGGCCAATGTCAGTGAGCAAAGCACCTGTCTTTTCTTCTATGTATTTTATGATTTCAAGTCTTTAATCCGTTTTGAGTAAATTTTTGTGTGTGATGTAAGATAGTGGTCTGGTTTCATTCTTTTGTATGTGGCTGTCCAATTTTTCCAACATCAGTCATTGAAAAGCCTTTCCTTTCTTCATGGTGTGTTCTTGGCTTCTTGGTCATAAATGAGTTGTCTATATACGTGGGTTTATTTCTGGGCTCTCAGTTCTGTTCCATTGGTCTGTGTATCTGTTTTTCAGCCAATACCACACTATTTTGATTAGTATAGCTTTGTAGTATAGTTGGAAATCAAGAAGTGTGATACCTCCAGTTTTGCTCTTTTTTTTCTCGGGATTGTTTTGGCTATTCAGGGTCTCTTGTAGTTCCATACAAACTTGAGGATTTTTTTCTTTGCCTTCTGTAAAGAATACCATTGGAATTTTCATACGGATTGCACTGAATCAGCAGATATCTTTAGGTGGTGTAAACATTTTAACAATGTTAATTATTCCAATCCATGAACATGGAATACTTTTCTATTTGTGTCTTCTTCAATTTCTTGCAAAAATGGCTAGTAGTTTTCATTGCACCGGTCTTTCACCTCCTTGGTTAAATTTATTCCTAGGTATTTTATTCCTTTTTGCAGTTGTAAGTAGAACCGTTTCTTTTAATTTCTTTTTCTGATATTTCATTGGTAGTATATAAATATGCAACAGATTTTTATATGCTGATTTTGTATCCTGCAACTTTACTGTATTTGTTTATTATTTCTAATAGTTTTTGGTGCAATCTTTAGGGTTTCTATGTATAAAATCATGTCATCTGCAAAGAGTGATAGTTTTACTTCTTCCTTTACAATTTGGAAGCCTTTTATTTCTTTTCTTGTCTAACTGCTCTGGCTAGCACTCCCAGGACCATTTTAATATAGTGGTGAACTGGGTATCCTTCTCTTGTTCCTGATCCTATAGGAAAAGCTTTCAATTTTTCACCATTGAATATGATGCTAGCTGAGAGTTTGTCATAGAGGGTCTTCATTTTGTTAAAGTGTTTTCCTTCTATACCCATTTTATTGAGAGCTTTTATTATGAATGCTGTTTTATATTGTCAAATGCTTATTCTGCATCTATTGAGGTGATCATATGATTTTTATCTTTCATTTAGTTAGTGTGGTATATCATATTGAATTTAGAATTTTATATTCATAGCCTTGGATTTTCACAAAAGAACTTTCTCTATTTTCCTATTTCTATACTAAATTTAGTTCCAGAGCAAACATCCAGCAGATACTTAATTCTGTCTACTAGAAGTATTTATATTTGAGTCTGGGCCAGAAAAAAATTCTTTACCATCAGTTATTTAATTGTGGGATATTAATAAATTTTGTTTCAGGTCTTTCCCTATTAGAATATTGCTTCACGGAATATTGTTATAGTGTTATATATTGAAGACTATATATATATTTATTTCCATATATTATGTATCCAGTCATCTTATTCAATTTTTAATTTTATTTTTTAGAGCAGTTTCAGGTTCACTGAATCTGAGAGGAAGGTGCAGTGATTTCTCATATTCCCCCTGCCCCCACACATGCATGGCCTCCGCTGTTATTGACATGCCCCAGGCAGAGATGTACATTTGTTACAAGCAATGAATCACTCAAATTTCATAGTTTACCTTACCGTTCACTCTTGGTGTTGTGCATTCTGTGTGTTTAGACAAATGTATAATGACACGCATACATCATTATAATATCATATGCAGCATTTTCACTGCCCTATAAGTACTGTGCCACCTATTTATACCCCCCACCCCCGCCATGAAAACCCTGGCAACCATTGATCTTTTTACTGTCTTTATAGTTTTCCCTTTTCCAGAATGTCACAGTATATAGTCTTGACAGTATATAGCCTTCTTCTCAGACTGTCTTTTTTCACTTAGTAATACTCATTAAGACTTTCATGTCTGTTCATGACTTATGGCTTGATAGTTCCTTTCTTTTTAGTGCTGAATAATATTCCATTGTTGGGATGTACCACTCACTGACTGAAAGACATCTTGGTTTATTCCAAGTTTTGGCAATTATAAATAAAGCTGCTTTAAACTTCTACGTACCGGTTTTTGTTTGAACATAAATGTTCAACTACTTTTTGTAAACACCAAGGATTGTGATTAACAGATCAAAGCATAAGACTATGTTTAGCTTTGTGAGAAACAGCTACGCTGTCTTCCTGAGTGGCTGTCCCATTTTTACTTTCCACTGGCAATGAATGAGAGTTCTTGTTGTTCTACCTGCTTGTCAGCATTTGATGTTTTTACTGTTCCAGATTTTGGCCATTCGAATAGGTGTGCAGTGGTATCTCACTGTTGTTTCAATTTGCATTTACCTGGTAACATATGATGCAGAGCATCTTTTTATCTGTTTATTCTACCCGCATATTTTCTTTGGTTTGTTATCTGCTAAGGTCTTTGGCCCATTTCTCATTGGGTTGTCTGCTGAGTTTAAAGAGTTCTTTGTATATTTTAGATAACAGTTCTTTATTAGATTTGTCTTTTGCAAATATTTTCTCCCAGTCTATGGCTTCTCTTTTAATTTCCTTGATATTTTCTTTTGCAGAGCAGAAGTTTTAATTTTAATGCAGTCTAGCTTATCAATTAATTATTTCATGGATTATGTCTTTTGTTTTTGTATCTAAAAACCCATCACCATACCCAAGGTCACATAGGTTTTTTTGGTTTGTTTTTTGTTTTTTTTTGCCTTTGGTATGCCTTATAATTTTTTTCTTGATAGCCAGATATGATGTACTGGGTAAAAGAACTGCTGTAAATAGCACTTCATTTATGTGGTGGTGAGGTTGGCAGGGGAGCATTCTATAGTCCTATGATTATGTCTCACTCTTTCAGTGAGCCTATTCCTCTAAACCATAAACTTCACAGTGTTTCTCAGTTATTTTTGTCCCACCCCACCAAAGATTATACCAAAAGTTCTCACTGAGTTTTTACATTGTTGGTATTATTCCAGTATTTTTTCTGTTTTGTTTTGTTTTGTTTTGCCTTTTTTCATCTGTTATTTACTATTGTTTCACTGTTATTTACTATTGTTCCAGAAAAGTTACCTGACATAATTATAAAAGTCATGAAGGAAGAAGTAAAATTAACAATTAGTACTTTTTACCCCTCTAAGTGACAAACCCCTTCCCCTAATTCTCCACCCCACTCCCCCTCCATATCATACATATCTATTACAATTCCCTTGACTCCATTCCACACTATATTCCACATCCAGTGACTATCTATATATTCAATTACAGTTGGTATACAATATTATACAACATCAGCTTCAGGTGTACAGTGCAGTGATCAAGCCTCTACCCAATCCATGAAGTGGTCTCCCTAACAAGACATATGACCATTCCCACAAAATATTTACAACATTATTAATTATATTCCCTGAACTGTCTTTCATGTAAAAAGTATAACTACTGCACTGAGTTGCACACCTAAAACTAATTTTTTTAAACGTTTATTTCACAATTAAAGAATTTTAAAAAATAAACATTGAAATAAAACTATGAAAATATGAAAATAAAAAAAGATAATTGAAGCAACTGTGATTTATGAAAATATTTATGATTTCTGATGATGACAAAATTATTGTGTTTTGTTGCTATATTCATAATTGAAGTAAATATTAAATTGCAGCTAAAAAACAATTAGTACAAGTTGTATATTTTTGTTTACCTATAAAAAGAACATTTTTCTGAAATATTTGTCTGATTTTTAACGTATAGACCTTTAAATTTACAATCAGTATTAAGTATATTGCTCTCTGTCATAGGTACCCAAATATGTCCATCACTAAATATTCAGAACCCATGAATATGTTAAGATTAGATAACAAAGGAGAATTAAGATGGCAAACGTAATTAAGGCTGCTAATTGACCTTGAAATGGGTAATTATACTGGATTAACAGGGCAGGCCCAATGTAATGACAAGAGTCATAAAAGTGAAAAGAGGAGGCAGAAAACAAAAGAATCAGAGGAATGACAGCATGAAAAGGACTCAGCTCCATGCTGACTTTCGTGATAGAGGAAGGGAACCATGAGTTAAGGGATGCAGGCAGCCTCTGGAAGATGGGAAAGACAAGAAACAGATTTTTCCATAGAGCCTCCAGAAAGAACACGACTCTTCCAACACATTGATTTTAGGCCAGTGAGACCTGCTTCAGATTTACGACCTCCAGAGCTGTAAGATAATAAATTTGAGTTTCTGTAAGTCACTTGGTTTGTGTCATTTTGTTACTGTAGCAACAGAAAACAAATGTATCCTCTTAACCTCACCTTGTCCAGCATTCTTTCATGTTCCAATATGATATTTTCCTTTATACTTATCCTCAAACAAGTAAAAAGCTATCCAGACATAAATTTTATCAATATGTGGAGCAGGTGACTCCCACTGTCCCGCTCTGTAACCACTTGAGTGTTTTTCAAATATCGTTCTTGGACATACAACTGAAAAGCATGATTTTTATTACACTTTGTATTCTCTTACAGCCCCTTGTGTGTTATAAATAAGGTTTCTTCCTAGCATTGAAAACACGCTGCACGTGGTGAGAAATTAAAATCCTCTCTTCTGTCTGTGACCAGGGTTCTTCCCGGTATCCACTCAGTTGTGTGGGATTAATTATGTGGATAACGTATGCCTGCCTGCGTAGTTATAATTTTTCACTTCTATTCACATTATCTTTTGAGAGCTTTGCCCACTTTGCCCACCTAATGAATCTAGAATGTAATAGGTGGGGTTTGAGGCCCAATAAGTAATATGCCCTTGCTGCATAAGAATGGCTACTGTGCCTTTTTGCCTGTTATGGATTTTTAATTTGTGGGTAAATTGTGGACAGCAAAGGAGAGACAAAGTAAATTTCTACCTAGTTTAATGTTAGCATAGCATTGCTGATATACCAATTTCACTTTCAGTTTCATTCTACTGGCATTGGAGTTAATGGAATTCCCTTACTTACCATTTGAAATGGGAAACCTGTCTTCAATTCTTAGCAAACAATTCTTCTCACAGTGGCTTCTTGACCTTACGTCTGCTCATCTCATTACAAGACACTTGTGCTGCTCTTTTGAAATCATCTTGTAATAAAGAATCTGAGTACTACAACTAGCTCACAGTGGTAAAACACACATCAGGTTCATTTAGCAGCAGCATCCTTGAAATTAGTAAATCCCCAATGTGAAAGGATCTCTTTGTCCCCATCAAGGTCCCTTTTACATTTTGATTAACACCATACCTAAATATCCAGAATAAGAGCAAAGTGAAGCCATCCATGAAGGGTATATAAATGCCAGTAGATAAAAAAAAAAAAAAAAACAACTTCAATTAATTATTTTTGATCTTACCATTCTGCCATTTCTAGGACTCAGAGCCAGCAGAATTGATTGAAATGATCTTCTAAGTCCAGTCCAAATATTACAAATGACGAAGGGTCTTGTACGGATATGGCTAAGATAATGCTAACCTAAGGATGTACTCTGTGTACATACACCCAGAGAACTCACTGATCAGGGAATGAACAATTAACCAGAAGGTAAAATGTGCAAATAGAATGAAATCTACCAATTTAGGTGGATACTAAGCAGAGGGTCTTAACAACTGGCAGTTACAGAACTTCAGAGAAGCAGGTTATTAGCAACAGAAATCACAGGTCTCAGCACAGGGAACTGGGTAACCAAAGTGGAGACCAGGAACCAAGAGACCAGAGCACCAGAATGAGAATGGCTCCAATGCAACCTTGATCCCAGGCTCGTCCAGAGAGCAATGTATCTGGGTTCAAGATTGTTCCATACCGAAGGATTGGCCTATATTTACAGGCGGAGGCTAATGGGGCATTTAAAGGAATATGGGTGTCAGCAGCCCAATAAGCACCCTCACCTTTGAACTTTTAAGCACCTTTACTGAATGACTGTATGTTACATTTTCAAATCCGTGCATTTAAGTACTGCCTTTCTAATATATTAATTTCCGACACCTTTATTTTTTGAGACATTAAATTGTATTTTGCTTTCTAAATTCTCCTCCTCGCAGCATACTCTTCTCATTTCAGTTTTGTAAGTCAGACTTTTAACTTTCTTGAGTCGGAGATTTGGGCAGCTCTAAAAGCAAGAAGAGCCCAGAGAAGGCTATCTTTTATAAAAGCCTAAGCAAAATGAGGAGAACGTGATAGCAGACCTGTAACAGTAGTAGGGGGCAGGGGGGATGTCTTCACAACAGAGATGCAAGAGTCCACCAAATTGAGAAAAGAGAGGGCTTTTAGTCTCTAAATCTGAGTCTGCTGCATTACTCCAAGGCAGTATCTGTGGGGTATCCAGACCTCAGAGAGATGTTTCTCTCTTCCTCAAAAATGACAAACAACCAGAGCTGCTCAAGTTGAAAGGGACCACTGTAGATTCAACAGTTCAGCTTTACCTGCTGTAACTGTGAGATGTCCTGGAAATTAAAGGCCTTTCATCTCCCAGGGGATAAATAAACTTCTCAGACATTGGTGGGACATTGCAAGAGGTGAAAAAACATGATAGTCCAACTGGAAGGTTGTTAACAGTGAAAATTAAGCAAGTAATTGTTTTTCTACAATGAAACTGGTAGACTGAGAGCCATACTGAGCAAACATGTTCTTAACAATAATATCTTAATACTATGAAGATTATTATTTCTAAATTACTTTGAAAGTCAAATGAAATATGCTCTTGTTATTCTATACCAAAAATGTCAAAATACCTTTATATCCCAAATTGTCTGTCTCCCCCCAATTTTAATGTTGAAAGCATATATAAATCATGAATAATATCTAGCCCATATAAAGATCAAAATATTAAATAAGGAGGTAATATTTTCCTTTTACTGGCTCTACATTTTAAATGGAATCTTCTGAAAATTCGTTAATTATTTTTATTTTATAACAGGAAAATTCAGGTTACTAAACTAGACTTAAAAAAGGAAAAAAGCATTTAGGATTTACATTTTTAATTTTTGCTATTGAAAATAGTACATTAATAAATGTCTTTGGGCAGTTCCTTCTCCTGTGGAAAAACCTATCACTGAACAAACTTTGTATTATTCATTATTGCATCATTCTCAGCAACTTTGATGTGTCCCTTGGAATGTATTCTATCAAGCATGATATCTGATTAGGAAAGTTTTTGTATCCTAGGCAAGGTGATTAGTATGCTCATGTTTGCTTATAGATTATTCATTAGGAATGTGGCCTGAAAAGCAATATTTTAAGCACCGTTTAATGGTTTCTATGGCATACAGATTTTTTTTTTTTTTTTTAGTATTCCAAGAGACCAGGATGTAAACACCGATATAACAGCAGATAGACTTTGAAAATATACTTTCTAACTGGAATAGGAAAAAATATTTCTGAGAAAAACAATGGTAAAAACTTTGTGCCATTAAAACATTGTCTTGTTCTCTATGAGTATTTTCAACATATCTACCTATAAAAGCTATAGGTTTTATTCTTGAGTTTTACAGAACTCGATAAAAATCATACTTCATAGACAGCTAAATTTTATATAATTTTTATTATAAATGAATATTTACCTTTTTTCATGTCCTGTGTCATTTGGAAATGTCAGAGGGTTTTTTTGTTTGTTTGTTTTGTTTCTTTTTTAATGTAGAGCCTATGGCCCAAATTTCATTGCTAAATGTGTTTAGTTTGATCTGTAACTATAGAGCTGTAATAAAAATTTTTAAGTTTTGTAAATTTTGTAGTGATTTCTTCTGTTTTAATTCATATAACTCATGTTCTGAACTTTGTGATCTCTACTGAATCCTTGCTGTTAATAATATCAATAAAATAGTACATTTATATTTTATTTAAAAATGAACCCTTTTGATGTTTAATGTATGCTCTTGTCATCCATTTGTCTTCTCTCTTTTTTTACTTCATATCATATTGTGATGATTTAAATATAAAACCATATTGTGATAGCTTAAATGAAAATATTATTACTGTAAAATATAATTTTAATGATTAAAATATTAATTGTATAGTTATAACTTGCCTAATCCCCTAGCATTGGAGGATTCTTTTAAATTTTCTCACTAATATTAATGATGTTTATGCCAAAGTTTTAACATAAAATTAATTAGTGTATCATCAGCATGTCAGTAACAGTATGTATCGATTATTCTCACATCTCTTGGTTACTGATTTCCAGAATTCTAATCATAACTCAGTAGTTTTTTTCAGAGAGACTTTTAAGTGATTTGCATTATTGTCAAACGGTGTGTGTAATAAAACTATACTGCCCACCTAATAGGATCAGTAAATTACACATAAAATAAAAAATTTAAAAAAACACTTAAAAGAAAGAAGGAAGGAGGTGTAGAGTCGCCTGAGGTGTGAAAAACCTGGCCATCACTGCCATTGCCTGCCCAATATGTTTCCCCTTGGATATGTAGGGATGGTTTGCTTTTCTGGTTATAGATGCGTCCATTGTCTCTTCCCCTTTTCTCTTTCTTCCCATGGGTGAAAATGGGTGTGATAGCTTCAGCTACAGCAGCCACCTCAAGGTCAACAAATTAGCAGATGCTGCAGTCCTGACAGCCTTGGGTTGCTGAACCAGTGCCAGCAAATCTCCATCTCCATATTTCTTGTTTCAAGAGAAAAAAAATAACTGCTTAATTGGTTCAAATCACTTTTTAGTGGAGTTTGTGGTGACACACAATTATAAAAAATCTTTAACTGCTACAGAATTATTTTATAATTTATTAAAATAGGCAATCCATCAATAATATATATGTATTATCAAATATTTACTTAGGAAAACCATATAGATAAATACAGTTACTGAAACTAAACATTAAAAATAGGATGTGACCTGGCAAATAATTCAAAACAGAAAAATAAGATGGATATAGTATAGTAGTTTTTTTAGAAAATAAGGGCATGTTACATATTCCCAGATGGATGAAATTGAAAAATATCATGTTTCAAACAGTGCAATTCTCAGAATGTTATACTTAGTATGATACCATCACCACCTGTGTAAAGTTCACAATTTTTAAACTATGTAATATAATGTTTATGGATGCATGATATGTAGAAAAATACTCTAAATTCATAATGGTGGTTATCTCAAAAATATCAGAATCAAATGTGGCATATAATGAAGATTTAATATAGCTTAGAGTTAGAAAAACAAGGAATTTATATGTTTCTCTCAATTCTTGGTGTATTGTTAAAATACTTCACAATTAAAACACATACACACATGAACTTAAAATATAGCACAATGGCTTGGAATGGAACTCTGGAGTCAGACTGCTTGCATTGGAATCTGTACTATATGATTTTGAGCTACATTATTTATGCCTAAGTCTCTCTAAATCTATAAAATAAAGAACTAAAGGTTAAGATATGTGAACCTCTCAGAAGAGCTCCTAGCCTAAAGTTAGTGCTTGATATTTATTTTAAGTCAAAAAAATATGGCTTGAGGCCGGCCGAGTGGCTCAGTTGGTTAAGAGCTCGCTCACGAGTGAGAGCAGAGCTCTAAGCAACAGCAGTTTGATGCCCAGTCTCATCTGAGCAGCCATTGAGACGTGCTGCTCAGCTAAAAAAAAAAAAAAAAAAAAAATGGCTCTAAGCTTCTACCTATTTTTTTTTTTTGAAGATTTTATTGGGGAACTGGGGGAGGAGAACAGCGTTGGGGAATGGGGGAAGGGGAACAGACAAATTGCAGTCTTTTTGTTCTTCAGTCTAGTTGCGGAGGACCTTGCTTCACTGGCCCATGCTGGTATCATCATTGCGCTCTTCCCGGATGAGGCAGATCAGTCGCTGGCCTCTGGATGTCGCTCACCGTGGCTATTGGCAGCTCACGCTGGCTGCCAGCCACTCACTGTAGCCTATGTCAGCCCACTGCAGCAGGGGCTGCAGCCAACATCATCGCCGGGGCTCGCACAGCCCAGCTCCAGGTGGAGCTGTTGTTAGCTGTAGAGGGCAGTGTCACCGGCCCTTATATGTGGGATCCAAACTGGGACCGCTGGTGTCCCAAGACAGCTCTTAACCAATGAGTTACTCAGTCGGCCCGCTTCTACATATTTTGTTGACACAGAATAACACCTGAACTACCATATTTATGGACCTTCTCTACCCCAGGTCGGTACAGGGGTCTGAGGGCAGATGTGCTCCCATAAAATGGCAGAGGAACCTGCTTTCTGTCCATGATTATCACTATAATTACATGAGTCCCCTGTTATCCGCTGTTTCACTTTCCATAGTTTCAGTTGCCTGTGGTCAAGAGTGGTCCAAAAATATTAAATGGAAAATTCCAGAAATAAACAATTCATAAGTTTTAAATTGCCTACCATTCTGTGTAGTGTGGTCAAATCTCATGAGTCCCACTTGATCCCACCCACGATGCTATCCCTCCTTTTGTTCAGTAGGTGCTCCGGGCCCATTAGTCACTTAGTAACCATCTCGATGATCAGATTGATTGCTACAATGTTTGTGTTCAAGTTAGTCTTATTTTACTTAATAATAGCCTAAAAGTGCAAAAGTAATAATGCTGGCAATTCAGATATGCCAAAGAGAAGACATAAAGTTCTTCCTTTAAGTAAAAAGGTGAATGTTCTTGACTTAATAAGAAAACAAAATCATATGCTAAGATTGCTAAGATCTAGGTAAGAATTGCTAAGAATAAATGTATACGTAAATCCATACGTAAAATTGTGAAGAAGTTAAAAGTAATTTGTGCTAGTTTGCTGAGAGAGAGAGCACATTCACATAACTTTTATTACAGTATATTGTTATAATTGTTCTATTTTATTAGTTATTATTGTTAATGTTTTACTGTGCCTAATTTATGTTAAACTTTCTCATAAGTGTGTATGCATGCATGTATAGGATAAAACATATTAATAGTATATATAGGGTTCAGTACTATCCATGGTTTCAGGAATCTACTGGCAGTCTTGGAACATATCCCGATGGATAAAGGGGGACACTGTACTAGTGTTTCTTTTACTCGATAAAGCTCATGCCAATCCTTGAATTCTGTTGGACTATGATGTATGAAATAAATGAGGCTTCTTTATTAAATCTTCTTCAGCAACTACGGGCCCAACTACACAATGCCTCACTAGTGACTTCAAGATCTGAGTAATAATTCTCTTCTATAGGCATCCTTTAGTCACCCTTTCCCAAGATCAACTTACAGGTGAGACATGCCTCTCTGCCATTTTACTTTCAGTCTTAAGGTCATCCTCACTCTTAGCTCAGACCACTTCTGCCTCCTTCTCTCAGCACCAGCTCATCTCATCTTTCCTTGAATCAATTTCTATCTGTTAGAATTTGGTGGGGAGCTATCTTCTAAAGTGTTAGAAATGTATGTTTGGATTCATAATGAGAATTCATTTACTGACTCTGTCATTTTCGGTGCTTCACCAACTGAATCATTGGATAGCTCAATGATTTCTTAAAAAGATACTGAGAAGCTTACAATATCAAAGAAAATGCTAATATAACAACTAGGCCTTCAGAAACTGGAACAAGGCAGTTCTCTGACTAGTCGAACTCATTAACTTTGACTATTCTCAAAGGGCTTAGCACCACAAGAACAATCTCCTTCTTGTGTCTGTTTAGCATTCATATTCCCAGGAGGAAGCCTGGCAGGTTCAGCAGAGACCACATTCTGTCCTAAGGCTGAGACTGGGAGGTGGGTGTAATGCTACACACTTCTATTGGGTCTTCATAAAAGTCATGAAGCATGTTTGCAACAGATGGCACTAGCTCATTTTTGAAAGTACTAGAGTCATTCACATCTATGTTATTGCTATGCATTTGACAGCTGACAGTTCTAGCTTCATTCTACAAAAAAATGAGCGATTTGGTTGAGTTTTACAACAAGTTGAAGATGGTAGACCAAACTGTGCATTTTTGCCATATTTTACTGTTTTTACTTTCATAAAGGGAAGAACACACATCAAGCTTGTGAAAAGTTGCATAAAGTTTAAGGTGACAATGCTTTACAAAAACGTCGGTGCCAACGATGGTTCACGATATTCTGTACTGGTGATTTTGATCTCAATGATGCTCCTCGGTCAGGGGAGCCCACCAAGGTTGATGACTACAAAATAAAGGCATTGATTGAGTCAAACCCATGTTACATGACACGAGAGACTGCAGAAACATGGAATATCCATCATTCAAGTGTTGGATGATGAAGCTGGGATACGTAAGCAAGCTCGATATTTGGGTTCCACATGAAATCAAAGAAGTTCATTTGATGGCATGTATAAACATCTGCTATATCGCTATTAAATGTGAGGAAAATGATCCTTTTTTGAAGTGACTGATAACTGGTGATGAGAAGTGAATTGTTTACAACAATGTGGTGTGTAAACAGTCTTGGCCCAAACATGATGATTCGCCTCAAATGACATTGAAACCAGATATTCATCAGAGGAAGGTTATGCTCTCAGTGTGGTGGGATTTTAAAGGTGTCATGTTTTTTGAGCTCCTACCAAGGAACCGAATGATCAATTTGAATCTGTACTGTCAGCAATTGGACAGTTTGAATGAATCCATCATCCAGAAACGTCCAGAGCTTGTTAATTGTAAAGGACTTGTGTTCCATCGTGATAACAAGAGACCACACATGTTTGATCACCTGTCAAAAATTATTGGAGCTTGGATGGGATGTGTTGCCACACCCACCATACTCACCTGATCTTGTACCATCAGACTTCCACTTGTTTCGCTCTCTTCAAACCTCCTTGTGTGGTATAACGTTCAATTCAGATGAGGCTGTAAATCAGCACCTTGTTCAGTATTTTGCAAATAAAGACAGGTCCTTCTAGGAACAAGGAATTATGAAGCTCACTGATAGAAGGCAAAAGGTTATCAAACAAAATGGGCAATATATCATTGATTGATCTTTGTTCTTTATATAAATAAATGACCTTTGAAAAACATAGACAAAATACATCATGACTTTTCCGACAACCCAATATAATGCTCACTGCATCTCTACTGCTGGCTCATTCATTCATATACAGCTGGTACTCAAAAGGGATTGTTGAATTTAAATATTCTAAATGACCAATTTCTCATGATGAAGGCACATGTTGATTAATAGTTTAACTGTCCTTTATGATCCCATATTTCTCTTCATTTTGTTCTTGTAATTCTTTCTAAATTATCCTATGATTCTGTTGTTATTAGAAATCTATGTTTGAACAGTTATGGTCTCTAAGGCTGTTGAGTTGGTTTTCCCTCTGCAATGTCTTTTTCCTCTCTTTGCCATGTTTGAGCATAAATTGTCAGTCCTTTGTGTTAGAAACTCTTTAGGAATTCCTGTCTCACCAGAAACAGGACCTGAATAAAACTGAATCTGAGCTTGACCACAAATCAATTCTTTTCATCCTATTCCTCTTGCTAACTTCAATATTGATCTGTGTCACAGTATTATCTGGGGCTTGTTCATTACTATTTAATTATTTTATATAACTTCAAGCATAGTGACATCTTCATGGTTCACTGATTCATGCATTTGTCAGCCATGTGGCCAAATGTCCAATAACCTGTCTCAGAAGAAAATGCATCTGCCCTTTCTGTAGACTTTGAAGACCAATCCAGTTGAAGGAAATCATTGGCTTATTGCTTTTAATATGGATCATTACCTAACTAAAATGTGTACTAGGGAGCATTACATATTCTAAAGTAGAGTAATAGAAAGCACAATGTTGTATGCTAAGAGACTCTACATGAATGGTTTGTTGGTAAATAAATAGCTACAACATGGAACAGAGTATAAATATAACACACCTATACACAAGATTCAGGTTTGGTGAGCTACTAACACACAGAATCTAATAAATTGTTTCCAATATACAATTGTCTAATAAAAAGAATCAGAATTCCTTGATGCAGTGTCTGATTTGGACACTAAATTGGACACTGGATTATAGAGTATAGCTTGACCTGTGGTCACAATCAAGCTTCCAGATACTTTGTCCCCACAGTTAAGTTTACCCTGTGTTTACCAACAGCGTACATGGGTAATGGTGTGTTGTCTTCTTGAAGAGAAAGAACTGCCTCAGCAAGCTTACAGCAGGAAGTAGTGAAGAATATTAGATACTGTGGACAGGATATTCCATAATGAGAGAAGAAGAGTCTGTGCCATGTATGTGTCGATAAAGCCCTTTCTTTAATCTCAGATTGTTAGGTGAAGAGTGGACCCTACTTTTCAAAGCCTACAAATAGTGCAAGTTCCTATTGTAGGGTCATATATAGAAACTCATGGAAAACAAAAAGATGTTTACTACCAACCACAAGGAAGTGTATTGACAATATCTCATTTCAAGTATTACAGTTTTTCAGCTTCTCCACAGATTCAAAGAAAAAATCATTAGAGCCAAGAGAGATTCCATGAAAACATTGCAATGCAATATAGTATGCTGCATTAAGGCGCACAAACATGAAAACTCTCTTTAGTCATAAATCTATAAAAGGCAAACTCCAAAGAAGAGCAAGCAGGTCAAGTGTGATCTATAAATCTGCTGATGATACCTCAAAGAAAAACTTTGGGCCTGATAAATACCTTTTCCTTCGGAGAGAAGTGACTATTTTTACTAAGAACAGGCCATGAAAAGGAGTTACAGTAAAGATCAGATTTATGAAAATGCTTTTACATAAAATAAGAAGAAAGTGAAGAAATCAGCTTATTCTCCTTCAATAGGGTGTAAAAGACATGTTGCCCATGAGACAGGAACAGGAAAGCATGTATAGGAATAAAACATTTATTTAAAAGAATGCAAATAGCAGTTAAAGTTACATGGTAGGCATAAGGTACTTTTATTGTGATTTATAAACTCAACTGTTTCAACAGCTCTATGAAATAGATACTGCTCTTCTCCCAGTTTTGCATTTTGGGTAACTGAGGAACAGATTTAGGTAATTTATCCAAGATTATACCGAGTGAATTGGCAGAACTAAGATTGAAATCCAAAGACTCTGGCTTCAGAGGCCACACACTTAATAGTAGAGTACTTTTTCCATCAAAAAAAATTCAAACGCAGTGTGGCTAGTTAGCTCAGGTGGTTAGAGTGCAGGCTTTTAACTAACACCAACATTGGGCTTTTAACACCAAGGTTGCCGGTTTGATTCCCACATGGGCCAGTGAGCTGTGCCCTCCACAACTAGATTGAAAACGACTTGACTTGGAGCTGATGGGTCCTGGAAAAAACACACTGTTCCCCAATAAAGTTTAAAAAAAAAAAAAAGGAGAAAGAAAAGATTTCATTCTTCTTTATTAAAAAAAAAAAATTCAAATGCAGACTGAGTTGATTTTGAAGTTGAGGCTCATCAAAGAGGATTTCCAAGAAACTACAATGTCCAAAATAAAACTGAAATCCTATTTAGACTTTGGTTAGAACTGAAACACCAGAAAATTAAGGAAGTACTAGTACTCTCTCACTTTTGTTCACTGTTTACTAAATGCCAAATATTGCTCTATTTGCTTTCATTTATAAATTTATGAAATTCTCACAATAGCACAATGAGGTGGGCACTACTATTACCCTCATTTTACAGTTGAGGAATCAATGCAACATAGAGGATAAGTAACTTGTCAAAGGCCACACAGCTAGTAAATGAGAGGAGTTCAACCAAAGCAGGTTTGTACCCCAGGTCTGAGTATATACTCACTATGTTATACAACTCAACTAAATATAAATATTATTGAATTTCTAGAGTTTGACAGACAAGAATTCCTCTTATTTCATGATTAATTGCGAACTGGATTTACTTAATTTTCTCAAAGTACTGTTTTGTATTTTAATTATATTCTTACCTTTTTAGGTTATTTTTATATCATTTTGACCTATTACTATAGATCACAGCCTCAAGAAAAACACATTATTTATAGAACAGGAGGATATATTTAGAAATTGAATATTGTTTAAAATCAAACTATTCTACATGTTTTCATAAGTGGAGGGGAAGTTCATGGTTAAAACACCAATTTCCTGTCATGTAAAAATTTAATGTTTTTGAACTCAGTCTAAACAAGATGGAGATAATTCCCTCATTGTGTACAAGAATTATTGTCTTGTGACTTTTGCCAGAATTTTTACCTGCTTTTCAGCATAATAAATTATTGAATGAGTAATTGATGGACACTTTTCCTGTGACTTAGGATCCATCTATCAACAGACCAAAGTTTTAGTGAGAGTATTGATAAAGATATTTTCCATCCAAGTCACTGTCTGATCCATAAGGATTTGCTCAGCTTCTGTTTTAAGGAGTGGTGGTGGGCTTTTATTTATTTTCTTTTTTTAATGTTGAGACTGTAATTATTGGAAAATTCCAACAAATTTGCAATTTGCTGAAAAGTAGATAACTTTAAATGGAGATTCCCATAGACAGAAATCGTGGTTATAAAAAATTGCCAACATTTATCATGGGATAATCAGCCTCAGACAGATGAATCCAAAACATATTCTAGTGTTTCCCAGGCAAAGCCATTTTTGAAAATAAGAAGCCCATTCATTCTTATTAGAAGATATTTTTCCTAAAGAATTTGTGTTTAACCTTTATTTATTGTTTTGGAAAATTATTTACATTTTTATCACAGCATTGTTAAGAAATTAACATTTATTACTTGTCCGCTTGTGAATAAAAAAAATTGCAGAAAGCAGAACTAAATGAAAACAATGGGTAAGTTTTTTATGTTTCAAGCCTTTGTTTAAATACTTTCCTTATATTTATCTCTTTTATTTAGCAAAACATCATGAATTTTAGGAGTATATCTATTCTTACAGATGATATGGAAGCAAATTAATTTGCCTAAAATTAATACAGATAGATGACAAAAAATAATTGTTCTTTGTACTTTTAACTCAGAAGGTCCAGATTGCTCTCTGTCTAGCTTAATTCCTGGCATAGAGTCTATTATAATGAATCTCAAATATCATATTGGCCTCTGGGAAACCAAAGGAGACTCTTCATCATAGAAATTGTATGTAGTTTTATGCTTGATTAATTGAATCTTTTGTTAAGAATTTCATTCCCTTTTCAAGAAGGAGAATGAGATTTTACTTGTAATTAAATGTTATAATATTCTGAAGTAATCTTACATCTTCTCTGAATAATTGATTATTCATATGAGGAATTTCTTCTAATCGACATCTTATTGTTTGTCACTGAAGAATATTGTGGTCACATATAAACATGAAATTATCTCCTTCAACTGCCATAGGGCTGAGAGCGCACCCACCACCAGGGAAATATCCCCTCTCCTGTATCAAATCCTCCCTCAAACATCATGTATATTTCCAATTATTAATAAATGTTATATGTTCTTCACATTCCTTTCAACATTTAATGTATGCTTTAGTATTTTGAAATTTTTGAATAGAAATATTGTTGCTGTTTTGCCTCATGCACTGGGTTTTATTTCCGCTCAAGTTGCATTAACAGGAGGCAAGCCTCTGAACGCCTTTGTAAGTAGCTTTGTGAAAGCTAACTTTTCAACTGAGAGAAATCTCCCTGGGGATATTGCAGAGACACAGAAACTTTAATAGCATTTTGTTTTCCTCAGCACATCTCCAGATTTCAACGTGCCTGAACTTAATGCACTAGAAACAAGCATATGTTGTTTTAACTAAAATCTCTTCTTGTGTCTAAAAAAAATGTACCACAAAAGTACTAGTTACTTGGTATATTTATATATAAGGAGAAATAAAAACAAAGAATGAACGAAGGACACAATCACAGCATAATCTGAAAAAGCAGGAGGCCATTGCACCCTTATGGCAAATAACATCTCATGGATATTTCTGAACATTTATTATTTTTCCCCTTGGGTGTGCCTCTGCAGATCAAATTCTACCATCATACATGATATGTTCAAAATGAAATATAATACTGCTGAATTTATCTTCTTTTCAGTGCTAATGCTTTATCTAAATGCTATAATAATAAATCTTATCTATTTGTAAAAAGAGATCATTCAGGGAAAAGTTAATTTAAATCATCTCATAATCTAAAATTTCAGTAACAATAACTATGAATTGTCAGTGATAACTCTTACTGTGAAGAATGTTAGACTTTTTTCTCTATCAAATCAGTTCACTACAGCAGTGCTTATATAAATTATACATTCTCTGAAAGTTTCCATAATACATGTTGGGGGTAAAAAACTAGATATCAAAATGTTTCTTTTCAGTGCAGCTAAACTTTAAGTGAACTCCCCAAATTCCCCAAATGGCACAGATACAGATCAGTACACATAAATAGCATCTTTAATTTGTTATGCCTTTTGGTATCAGAGAAATTATACTTAGCCTTTGAAGAAAACAATTTGCTTTTATTTTTAATCTCATTTGTTTCTTGCAGCAGAAATTTATTTAAAGTTTCTGCTTTTGAACATTCTGCTGATGAATTCTAACTATAGACTATGTACTTACTATGTCAAGTACTTTTAAAGGACAGAAAATGCAATGATACATATTCACAATCTTTTGAGGGTGACAATATAACCTCATAACACATAAGACAGATTTTGTAAGGTGGAAACTCAGGGAATCAATAATACAGTTTGACTAGTCCAGTTTGCAGTTTGACTCACTGCATAGCTCGCTATCTAGCCACTTGTAGTTAGATTTAGCTATTGTAGTTTGCAGTTAGACCCACCCTGATATTCAGCTGTTTTTTCTTTGTTTCTCCCCCACCCCAATTGGCTTAAAAACTGTTTTGCCCTCATTCCGAAATCTACACATACCTCATTAATCCATTTAATCAGCAGAATCCTAACCTAAAAAGAGCAATTTCTTAGTCGTGGGTTGCCTGGACAACGGAATCCATTTTGCAATTCCCTTGCAGTTTTTACTGGTGATTCATAAAAAAAAAAAAAAAAAAAAAAAAAAACCTTGGCTGTGGTGGCCAAATCTGAATGCTGAGATATTATTTTAAGACAGACCAGACCCCAGGAAGCGATGTAGCCCTGGACCTGCCAGATCGACCCCCCCCCTTTACTTTGTTCTTATTCTTGTGAACCTATAAAACTTTCTGACCGGTCTAAGAAAAAGGAGATGGGCTTTGGACAGGAGTCTGCCATCCTCCCAGAATGAGGGCATTCTGAACAAACCTACTTTTCTGCCCACCAACTTGTCTCTCAATTTTTAAATTTTTCAAGTGGCAGGTAGCCAGACCCTTGGCACGGAACGAATTTGATGTACTATATTGTGAGAACCATGTAATCATTTCATATAATATAGCAGGCTGAACAAATATGAGCTCCTGTGCTTCTCTATTTTCAATTTAAATAAAAATAGTAGTCTCTTCATACAATAAAAAAGTATATATTGATATATGCAACACCAAAGATGAGTCTTATAGGCATTCTTTTTAGTGAAAGAAGCCAATTACAAATTATGTAATCTTTGATTTCAATTATACAAAGTTCAAGAGGAGACAGGACTATTGATAGTTTACAGTGATAGAAGTCAGAATATAGGTTACCTCTTGGTGGGAGGAAGGCAGCAATTGACTGTGAAGAAGCACAGCCCAAGATTTTAGGGTAATGGAGTTATACAGGTGTATGCATATGTAAAAACTCACTGAGGTGTAAAATTATGACAAGTATATTTACCGCTAGTATATTTTATGCCCTTTCCTATATATGTCTTATGCCTCACTAAAAGGGAAAACAACAGTAAAATTCTACACAATAGAATAAATCTATCACAGAACTGTGATGGGAGGGTATATAAATTATATCAAAATATTTTATGCTCAGACAATTGTCTCGTAACAGAAAGAGGACAGGATCGAGTTGATGGATAAATCAGCGCAGAAGAAGTTTCTGTCGAGAATATGCACAAAAAACTGCATGTCATAGCTGATGTGGAAGTTCAAGGCAGAGCTCCAAAGGGGAAGCAAGCATAAGCACCAGGCTGCAGAGCAAGGCTGCTTGTTACCAAGGTCAGTCATGTGAACTGAATAATGAGCCATGTTTTCATCAACTTTCTGAACTGTCCTCCCTAGTAAGAAGCACAGAAAGGCAGGCTCCAAACTAAACTTTGGAAGCTGCTCTCTAAAAAAAAAAAAAAATGTTTCCTTTGACTAAAAGGTAAATTAGGTATTCTTTAATACAGAATATTTGGTAATTCTTACAGTTACCTGCTTTTTATTTCTAATTTAACCTCATTATCATTTAAGAATATGCTTTGTTTGGCATGTGTCATTCTATTGCACTTTGGTTTTTTGCACTTCTCAGATATTGTCTTTTGTTTTTAACAAACTGAAGGCAAGACCCTCTACCAGCAAAAAATTTATGACTAGCTTTATTGTGACACTTTATTACAGTATTCTGGAAGCAAGCCAACAATATCTTTGAGGTATGCCTGTACATTCTTTAAAATTTGTTGAGGTTCAATATATGGCCAAGACTTTCGTGAAGCAACTGCTAACATAAGCCTTAGACTCCTGGGTTTCCCCCCTCAGAATTCTTCTACTATACCATTTCCACTTTGTGAGTGACCTTTGCTGTGCTGTATTCTTGGGGTGTATACTGGGGGGTGCCAAAAAAATGTATACCCGTAACTTGTATTCATCTTTTGTTATTTGGTATATATTGAGTATTACAATTTTAATACAGCTTTTTTTGTCCATTCTTAAAATGTGTATACATTTTTTCTTTTGGAACCCTCTGTATTTGTTCTCAGAATTTTCTATGTCCTTCAGTAATAAAAGTGATTTCAACCAATACTCAGTAGCAATTGTGCTTTTCTCTCTTAAATGCTATATAACAAACAACTCATGCAGCTTTGAGCCAAACTGCAAAAGAACTTCCCTGAATAGCCCTCTTCAATTTCTTAAAATTTCTACAATCTGCATATGTGCTGGTTACAGATACTTCAAATATTATCTGAGCAGATGGATCACAAACTTCTAGTGAAATATCTGTTCCACCACTCTTGATATACCTTAAACACGTGTTTTTGCCAAAGCCCCCTCAAATTCAGATTTGTTCCTGGTGACTTTGTGGATTGAGCCAATAGGATTAATGAATCAATATGATTCCACCAAAACTCAAACAGTCCTGTGAAGGGAACCAAACTTTTGCCAACATGAAGCTGCCTTTTGGGATATTGACTTTATTTAAGTCACTTACTAAGAAATAAGACTCAAAAGGAACATTTGACACCCCGCCCCACATACACACTCCCCATTCCTGCCCAAGAGATTCAGAAAGAGAAACCCGCTTCAGGAAGGAAATCTAAGAATACTCCTTTAGCCTAACTTGAATTAAGTATGGTAAATAGAGAGCATCAGGCAGTCCCCTGTCAGCTTGACACCCTGTGTCCCATTGTCTCTGAGTTGCCCAGCAAGGATTTTCCTGCCACGTGTGTTTTGCTGTTACTCAACTACCTGTAAATTGACCATTCTTACTTAAAATATAAGACCCCTTCTCCCCCCACTTTCTCATTTGTCCAAAATGTCTTATATACCCAATGTTGCCTCACTATCTTTGGAATTTTCATACTTATGTGAATTCCCCATGTGTATTAAAATTTTATTTTCTCCTGTTAATCTGTGTCTGTTGATTTGATAATTAGCCCAGCTAGAAGAACTTAAAAGGTGGGAGGAAAAGTATTAATTTTTTTAGCCCCCACATCTGGCAGCCTCTAAGCTTCTTGCCTATTATCAGTGTATGGGGAGTGTTATTCATTCATTTCTTCCTGCAGAAAGACTACTTTTCCTACTCCAGTTCACATAATCCTTAGGAATTTCACAGTTTGGGGTGGACCTTAACTTTTAGCTGGGTTTATCAGCCATCCTCTGTTTTTCATCTGGGTGACTCTGATCCTTAATTCATCCTGATCTTCTTTCTTTAAAGAGATGATCATCATATTATCACTGTAGCATACTCACAGTTAGTGATTTTTAATTCCAACATCCAAAGACACTAAGAAAAACCACTTTAATAGGCCACTTCATCCAAACAGTTGCAAAATGCCTAAATCTTTCATTTGACACTGCATTGATGTTTCAGTTTTAAGGACTTTTTTTTCTTTACATTCTTAGAAATTTACCTTGACAATTTTAATTTTTTCTTTCTCTCTCAAAAGTTCCTGCTATGTGGATGTTTGTCCCTTTTCTACTACCATATTAATCAGCTATTCTATCATATTTGTTTCCTTCTAGGAAACTACCTTATAATTGATCAATTCATTCTTTAGCTGTATCATCTCTTTTAGTCAATCCATCCATTATTCTCTTATTTCATCTAACATTTTCACACCTAATATTTCTATTTGATTATTTTTATCACATCTTGTTCTTGTTCCATATTGATAATATCATCCCCTATACCGGTTTGCATATTTATTGTTTATTTCAAATTCTGACTCATCAACTTTAATACTTCTGCTAAAATGTTGACCAATTTACAGTTTTTAATTTGAGGGTGTTATATTCCTATAGTTTTCAATTTAAAGAAAATATATGAGTTTAGACAATTAAGTTCTAGCACTCATTCTAGAAAAAGTGCTGCATACCTCATCATTGCTGAATATCACTATAGTAACCTTCAAAGTACTCCCCTTGGGAAGCTATGCCAGTGCTTAGCCCACCCTTCAAAGCAATTTTGGAACTCTTTTTCTGGAATGGCCATCAGAGCTGTCCTAAATGTCATCAAAATGTCTTCCTTTCAATGTTTCCTTTTTCTTCAGGTAAAGAAAGAAGTCATTGGGGGCCAGATCAGGTGAGTAGGGAGGGTGTTCCAATACAGTTCTTTGTTTACTGCCTAAAAACTCCCTCAATGACAGTCAGTGTGAGCTGGTGCATTGTCGTGATGCAAGAGCCATGAATTGTTGGCAAAAAGTTCAGGTCATCTAACTTTTTCAGGCATCCTTTTAAGCACTTCCAAATAGTAAACTTGGTTAACTGTTTGTCCAGTTGGTACAAATTCATAATGAATAATCCCTCTGAGAGCAAAAAAAGGTTAGCAACATCATTGCAACAAATTTGCAAACTTAATTGTCCGACCTCATATCTTATTATTTTAGCTATTATTATTATTACTATTTTGGCTTATCTCTAAAGGGATGGGTTACCTGTTAATATGAACAAGGGAGGGGCAGAAGAAAGAGCCTAGATCACTCCTCTGAAGACAAATATAGATGAGGGAATGAGCATTCAGGTGAACAGCTCAGGTTACTCTAGCCAGAATTAGTAACTCCCATTTGGTTTCACTACATCAAGTGTAATAGCTTTTCTGATCAATTCTCCACCTTCAAACACCAAGGAAAAGGCATCTCCCTAGACTGTCATCCATCAGTCCTGAAAGTTTGGAGGGAAATGGCTGAAAGAAGGAAAAGTTGAGGCTGGTCAGTGCTCACAGTTAGTTTTCTCCTATTCTTCACACTATCAAAGTTTTGCCTTGCCTTGATATTATACCTAAGGAAATGTCCAGGAGGGGCGAGGGCTATTTGAGACCTTTGCCTTCAGAGGTTTGAACGAACACTGCCAAATTCTGCAATAAGAGGGAAGGAAAGGGGGAAGCAAAGACATTGTTTTAAACTGATCTTTCATGATTTATGCTGTAACAGCTGAGCCTAAAGCCCTTTGCATCAGGCTATAATTATCTACCTGCTTTGGCCACACACCACTTCTAAGCAGCCTTCCTTTTTCCTAGGAATTCCTCACATTTTTATAAGCCCATGTTGTGCTTTCCTCATTAGTTTCCATAGGGCTGATTTGCTAAAGGGGGGCAACAGCTTGTACTAATTTATAGCTTTGGCATAAACTGGAAACTCCTACAAGAGGGTTTATGAACAGAAAACAAAAGACAACATTGCTGCAATAGAAAGAATCAAAGTAGACTCTAGAATATCCTTCTGAGATGTATAAGATCAGAACTCTGGAAGAAATCTCAAACACCTTCTAATTCTCTATTTGACTGCCTTGCTGGAATGTACATATTTCAACTGTTATTTCAGATGCTCTCAAATGAATGGTCTAGCCAAGTTTAAGTGTAAATCAATTGGAAGGAAAGTTTTGTAGTTTAATTTAAATTTTGGTTTAAAGCTGGATTTTAAATTATATCTAATAATTAATGTAAAACAAATGTATTTAAGTACAGGTTAACATAAAACTAGAGGTATATTGTAAAATCCTAAGAAAGATAGCTAAATTCCTACATTGAGCTGCTACATGTACTTGAGGAAACCTGTCTATAGCTCTTCAAACATAATTTGTGTTGTAGTTACTTAAATCCACAGTTCTGAAAATGCATCATATAACATAACAAGAGAAAAGATTTCTCAGATGTTTCGAATTAAATTACGGTGGGTGAGAGTGAGAGAAAGAGACAGAACAGTTAGGCTGTTAATAGCTGTGGACCAGCTCTGACAAAAGCCTGCTCACATCCTGGTATACCTGTCAGAATTTAGGATTAATTTCTATGTAACTGTTTCTACAAGTATCCAAAAGAGGGAATAGCTAGGCAACCTAGAACTCCAGGAGCTTCAGCTACTTATTTACACATGAGATTTCCTATCTCCAGCCCACAGCCAATCCATGGGAGGGCACTTCCTCCTTGCAGGCTCTGCTGTACCCGGCCCAGAACCAGCCCTGCTTCACTTTCTCCCATCCCCTTAGTCTATAGCTAATGCAAATCCTTTCAGAACAGCGTACATCTTTCTTCCCACTAATTGATATATAAAAACGCATGCAAAACTCTGAGATAGTGCACATATGTGCCTTTCCTACCTAGACTTGCTGCTGGTGGTTTAGACTCCATGTACCAACATCAGTCTTCTTTTTTTGTTTTGACAAAAAATGCAGTAATTCAAAGGAAAGAAAAAAAATCAGCATTACTTTCCATGGTAAAATTCATTTTAGAAATATATTGTACATTTAAATGTACTGTATTCATTCTAATTGATCCTAAAATCCTATGATTGTGTTATTTCCAGAGACTATAAAGGTTCAGTGTGAATGTATGCATAAAGAAATCCTATAAAGGATTGCCTGGCTTTAGTGATCGTTACTAAACAGGAATATCTCTGCTGCTACTGACCCTGAAAAAGCAATCACAATAGAGCTGCTCAAAAACGATTGGATGGCCATTAATTTGTGAATCACTACATCTACAGTATAGCTTAACCACATGACTTGCCTTAGCTAATGAAATGTCAGTAGAGGTGATATGAGTCTCGTGTTCCTCCACCACAAGAGGGGCACGAACCCACGTGATGCTGCTTATCAACCTGAATTCTGGACTCAAGATATTGAAGATAATGAGTGCCAACTGATCTATCCCACACATGTAACATGAGCAAAGAAATCTTGTTGACCTAGTCTCAGTTTTCTGTTACTGCAGGATAACTAAGCCTTAGGTGAATAATCAAATGTGTCCTTATAAGACTGGAGGGGAAACGACTGGAAAAAACAGACATCAAAATGTTGGCAGTAACTTTGTCTGATATGTTGAAGAGGTGGGTTCATGGGGAATCCTTTCACTTATTTTTTTCTGCACTTAACCAAATACATCTATTTAAATATTTGAATCAAATTCATACTTTAGAAGTACTATGAAATCAAATACCTTTAATATATTCATGCCAGGATATTCTATTCTAGCCTAGTGCATACAGCTAGAAATCTATTTTGAGAAATAATGCATCTTAATCCTTCTACATAGACTAATTGAATTACTTTTAACTCTGGGAGTATAGACCTGTATATTGCCAATAGAGAGGACAAAGGAAAAAATGCACCACAAACCTGAAGCCCTAATGCCCAATTTTCTGTGCCACAGATATTCTCACAGCCTAAATCAAGCTGGCTGATATCTGGTAATGAGTATTATGCTAGTAATTCTTTCTGTGAAGTAATTTATTTACTGGAACTTAAACTTCACTGACTTACTTCACACGGCAATCTTATTTCAAAGTACCACCTGAACTAACAGAATATGCCCCATAGCAGTTTCATCCAGGAACCAAGCTCATGGCTCAGTCTCCCCAACCTCCCTGTACTTCCAGTCCTTAAACTGCTTCTGCTTTAGTCCCTTGAGATAGAAGCCTGCTCCTCACTGGTCCAGTTCTTTCAAGACCAGTGAATTTTATAAGGATTAACATATGCTATGTCTCAGAGGAATGATATGCAACACATTTCATTTTAATTTTTTTACATTCTGCTAATTTCTCTCTTTATTAGAGTAAGATAATCAATCATAACACTTCTTTAACAAATCTACCTATACTCAGAAATTCACCCAAAGAAAAATTGACTTAACCAAACATTTTAATATGATTATTTACTAAAATATTATTTGTATGAGTTAACAATTAAAAGCAAAATAAATACACACTAGTTAAATCTTTAGTTCCAACGAGGTAAATAGGTTGCAATAATTAAAAATTTTGTCCTTCAAAGAAGTTTCAAGAAAGTAGTAAATACTCATGATGCAATGTTAATGGAAAATAAATAATTCAAAAGTATGGATATATATGTAAACATATATATATGTATATATATATATATATATATATATATATATTCCAATTTTAATTATTTTAAAAGGAAAAAAGGAAAGAAACTAACAAGCATCTCAGGATGGTAGAATTAGGAATTACATGTCATTTTTTTTTTGCTTTAGTTGCATTTCTTTTTAATTTTCAAAAATTTTACCAAAGTAAGATGATCCTTTCATAATTGTAGATAAAACAAATAGTGTAAAATTATTTCTACAATGTACACAAATTCCAGTTTTCCATAGGTAAACACAATAAGCCAATTTTAATTATTTTGAGAAATAAATTTGGCTACTATCTTGTTACGTAGTTAGGATAAAACTAAAACTCTTTCCTGGCAGCATTGAGAACTCCCAGCACTAAAGAGAGCAAAGCGATATATATTTTTTTTTGTAGTGCTCAGATTGTGTGTCAAAGAAATTAAATCACTTGCCCATAGCAAAACTGGAAGTTATTTACAAAGAGGAAAACAACTCTGGTCTCCTGATTCCTAATTCAACCTTTTTCCTTGTAAAAGAAATCACATTTTTATTGTTCACATCATTGCATTTCATGCACAACATTTAGCTATAAGGAATGACTAAAATTGAGACTATATTTTACCTTTAAACCTCACTAACTTCAGTATGGGGTAATTTTTTTGTTTTTAATTTTCTTTGACCTTACAAATGATACATGTATTAATGTAAGAGACAAAGAGTAATTAAAAAATTTATGTATAGGCTTGTAAATTACCTATTTTGCTGGTGCTATATCAAGTTTTTTAGAATGCCATGTAATCTCAAATGAAGTACTTGGGATATCAGCACTTGTATCTCTTGATATTATAAATTCTATCTAACATAGATTTAGAACAAAATATTTTAAGAATAAAGAGTATATTTATAGTACCATCAATTAATAACACCTTCCTTTCACAGAACTATTGCTTCTTGGTAGACACAGCCTGGAATTGTACATTATTTTTGTTTTTAACTTTATATAATAAATATTTTATTTTCCAATTATGTTTTTTGTTGCTTTTCATTTGTACATATTCAGATTTTCTGTGTACCCAACAGCAAAGATTGACAACCTCAGCCTTAAACTTAGGCCAGCAAAGAATTCCCTATAAGAAGCAAATATCAACTTTTATAACTAAAAAGATATTATACATAATAGGTAAGCACAAGCGACTGAGAAGATAACTTTTATCCTGAATTGATATTTTATCTTTCCTACACCCCAAATAAAGTCATACCCTATTCCACCCAATCTTCTGCTGTGGTTCTTTTCCTAAATAAATAACATCATCATAAACTCAATTGCTCAAGCCAGAAACAGAGTCGTCATAACTCCCTCATTCTAAAAATCTCATTAGTTACTGAAGACTTTTTCTGTCTCCTGATCATCTCTCTCCAATTTCACTGCTTATCGAATGTCTCCATCAAGTTTCATCACGATGATATTTCATGGAATAACTTTAAACATAGGAAATATATATTGTTATGGATTAATTTTGCTCCCCCATTCATACAGTGAAGCCCTAACCCCTAACGTGACTGTATTTGGAGATGAGATCTTCAAAGAGGTAACTAAGATTAAATGAGGTGATAAGGGTCAGGCACTAATCTGATAGGACTGGCATTCTTATAAGAAGATGAAGAGGGAAGAAGAGGAAGAGACATCAGGGGTGACGTGTGAGTGAACAAAGAAAAGGCCCTCTGAGGACACAATACTAATCAACTGCAAGCAAAGGAAAGAGGCCTGAGGAGCAAGCAAGTCTTGACCTTGAACTTGTAGCCTCCAGAATTATGAGAAATATATTCTTGGTGTTGAAGCCACCTAGTCTGTCATATTTTGTTACGGTAGCTCTAGCAAATAATACAGCTATTCCTTGAACATTTGGTAAAAATTACCTGTAATAATATTGTGGAGGAAAGTTTTTCAGTTATTTTAATGGATTGGCATGTTCAGAGTTTTTGTTGTTGCATATTTGGGTCATTTTATATTTTTCTGAAAATCTATCTATTTCACCTAGTTTTGACAATTTCTAGAAATACATCTGTCTCACTAGAATTTCACTGTCATATATTTGTTCTTAATATGCTTTTATTGTTTTTTATCAAAAATTCTATCTCTGATGATTTCCCTTAATCCATTTCACATTACTTTTTCCTCTTCCTGAAACACTCTTCTCTCAGATGTCTACTTGACTCACTTTCTCACTTCATTCAAGTTTTTATTCAAATATCAATCCCTCATTGGTCCTTCTTGGATCATCTTATTTAGAATTACAGCTCTTAGCTAACACTCCCTCCCCCTTCCCTGCTTTACTTTGCATCATTGCACTCATCATCCTCTAATATACCGCATAGGTTTTAAAATTTATTTTGAACTTTATTTGTTTCTGCCTACTCTGATTGATGTCTCTTGAGTGCATGGACTTTGGTCTGTTATTTTTTTTCTACAACTACATACCCAACATTCAAAAGAGTGCCTGGCATACTGTATATGCTCAATAAATAACTTTTTTGAATAAATGTGTGAATCCTCCATTTATTTATTTGTATCTTCTCTCTTCTTGTTTTCCCCCACTAGTAAATCCATGAATATGTCCAATTTATGAGTCTTTCAAGGGGCTAATATTTAGGATTTGTTTACTCACTCTTTTTAATAAGATAAAGACAAACAGAAGTTTATTAACATGTATGTGCATGCACTTGGGAACACTCAATGGGTGCTTAGAATTGGAGCTTATATAAGCATCTTAACAAGAAAAATAAGTGTTTCAAGAAGTAACAAGACAAAGAAAAAGGAGTTTGATCTTTCAGGTGCAGCAAACTGTAGGAAGGTGACTATATGGGTAAACTAATGGTAGATAACGGTTAGTTTTAGCAAGCTTTGTTATATAGATTTCTCTGGTGCTATCTTTCGGCTAGTAAGAGTCTAGAGTTGTCTCTGGAAAAGAAGGGAGAGGGACATGTTAACAAATTTATATTCTGCTGTTAGACAAATAGATGGAGGCAGAGCACTTCTCTTACAGCAGCTTCTTTTCAATTGCCTTCAGTTCAAAATAATCCTTATGCCAAATTGGCCTGTTTTGGGGTGGCATAGTCTTTATCCCTCATATGATAAGCATTGTCTCTTAAAAACCCATATGAGAGCCGGCCAAGTGGTGCAGTGGTTAAGCGCTGGCCTAGGAAGCCAGTGGTCCTGGTTCGGGTCCCACATATGAGGGCCAGTGACACTGCCCTCAAAAAAAAAAAAAAAAAAAAAAAAGAACAAAACAAAAACATATGATAAATGCTCTTTGTAGCATCCTGAACTCTAATTAATTCAGCTGGCAATTTATTACAGAAAAAAACAGTGTAAACTATGTAGTAAAACTGTTTGAAATAATGTCCTAAACATCTGTGCCTCTATGTTTTGATTCATATTTTTATTATTTCTTTTTCTTTCTCTGGTGAATGACTATAGAAATAGTGGCACCCAGTGGGTTAAGAACTCCAATCAGCCTTGCGTTTACTGGTTCTCCTTTCCATCTGATTTAATGGGGTTGCATTAATTGTACTACATTTAATTATTTAACTGTACATTTTCAGCCTATAGAAATAAAAGGTCAAATGCTAAATTTGAGTACTTAGAGGGTTAGTTGCAATCATTATATCAAGAAGGGATTTAATGATTGTTGATGACAGTATTCTCATGGCTAATGTTGACTTCTTCAAAATCTGTTCACTCATACTCTACTGCATTGTCATAGGAGAGTTCTAGAGCTGAATGTTATATATTAATAGGTGGAGTGAACACTTTGAATCCTAATCAATTTAAAGCTCTCCATTTGAATATCTGTTATAAATCTTCTGTGTTTACTGCCTTGTTAGCAATTAACCAAGCTTTATGCTGAGTTTTGATCATTTTTTGATTAATCACAATACACCCATTTTTTTGGTTATATAATGGAAAATGTAACTGTCTATTTACAGCTAATTTCACAAGTAGACTTATTTCAAAATTTTTCAGTAGAAAGTAAAAGAAAATTGTCTAGTCTTATGTACTATTTATTTTAGGGATATTAGGTGTTGGATGCTGGTAAAAATCTATAGATTATTTTCTTCCTGTGACAGGTTACATTAACTGAATTTTCTCTTAGGGAAGGTAGGATATGAACAAAGTATAGAAAGATGATTTTAGATTTATATAGGAGCTCTTTGGATCATGATTAGAGCATTAAACTACCTGTATTTACTCTGATTTTGAACCATGAAAATGATTTACCTTATGTAATCATATGGTTAAGCATAAGAAATTTAAAAGTGAATTACCACAAAAAATTAAACTTGAGCGCATGCATTTTGTAAATTCGTGTTGTATTTAGATCACACCATTTTATTCCTAGAAGTGAATACAATTAACTAATACCTTAATTTTAAAGGTATGGAAAATGACCAAAAAGTGATTACAGCAAAATAGCCTAAAGTGGAATCAGTTTTTTTCTGAAGATTAAGAATGGAGTTTTCGCCGGTCGAGTGGCGCAGTGGGTTAAGAGCTGGCTTGGGACGCCAGTGTTCCTGGTTCGGATCCCACATATGAGGGCCAGTGACACTGCCCTCTTAAAAAGAAAAGAAAACCTGATCATAAAGAATGGAGTTTTCGCTCCAGGTTCCATTATTTAATGTTGGTTACCCTGGGGGGAACCACTCCTCTAAATTTCTACACCAATTGTTTTTTAAATGTAGACATGATTAAGTGATTATGAAAATAAAATAAGAGGCAGAAACTCTCTAAGGGTTTAAATGTAGTGACATATCTTATAGGTGAACTCATTGAATTTTTATAACAATCTTGTTAAGTAGATAGTATTAACTTCCCCATTTTAGGTTGAGGAACTGATGGAAACTTGCCCAAAATAACATGGCTGGTAGAAAGGAGGATCATGATTCAAAACCAGGATGTCTGGTTTTGAACCCAGGTTCTTAACCACTCTGCATACTACAGCCTATACATTGGTGAGGTGTCTTACTAAGGAAAAAAAATACAAGATACCAGCTATATGTATTTTAACTGTGACTTTTGTCCTTTCCTTTAAACTACTGCCATTTCCCCTCCAGGATTATAATATTCTCTTTGCATTCTGGCTTTCATTCATTTCATTTTCTGAACGTTGATTGTTCACATCTTATCAACCAAAATTTAGTGATCATTCTTTTGTCTTGGCATTTTTCACCACCACCATAACCCTCTCTCCTTGTAAAACTACCTCCTCTTCTGTTGTGTGAACTACAAAATTATAATTTTGAGGGGTAAACTGGTTAGCTGAGTTGGTTAGAGCATGGTGCTGATGGCACCAAGGTTGCCAGTTTGATCCCCACATGGGCCACTGTGAGCTGTGCCCTCCCTAAAGAGAGTCAACTATGCATTGTAGCATGAAATCAACATGTAACCAATGACCATGGCTGTTCCCCAATAAAAAAAATAATTTTTAATTATAATTTTGAAAAATCAGGGACCTGAGGTCACAAGGTAATCAAGTTATCTAAATTCTAAAACAGGGAAGCACCTATAAGGAGATATAAATAGATCCTTCAAAAAAACCAAAAGTCTATTGAGTAAAAGAAGTTATGCTCAGCCTCATTAGAAATTGAAACACCAAAACTTGAAACAAAGAAATACTTTAGGGATCTACTGGGAAACCCAGAGTCAATATAAGGATTATTTTAAGATGAAGACATTTGGGATATAACAGGTGCAAGAAGAAGGAAGAGGAGGAGAGGGAGGAGGAGGAGGCAGCTCTCAGAACTCCCCTTATCTGACTAAAAGCAGAAATTTCTGAGAAACAAAAATGGCCAAAAACCCCCTTTGGGACAGCTTTTACTCCAGCAGAGAGACCAAGAGTAAGCCTACCATAAATCTCTCCAGATGGAAAGACCGTTCACACCTTCAAGACAAACTCTCTTATCTCTCATTTATTTTTTTAAAAACCCATTTGTTTCCTAAAGAAAGCTATTTGTTCTTCCTATATAAGTCTTTTCCCTGTCCTCCATTTCCCCTACTAAATTAACTCTATAAACCTGTAATTTTAAGCATTTAAAGTGTTAGCCACTTCTTTTGTTGGCTCCTATGTACATATGAATACATCTTTCTCTGCTGGCAATCTATCTTTTGTCAGTTTCACTCACAGGTCTCAGCTACTTAACTTGAAAGAGTAAAGGAAAAAGGTTTTCCTCCAGTAATGAATGATATCACCTTATACCCATTAAATTGGCAAACACCATAAAACTCAATAATGACAATATTGACAGAGATGTGGGAGAGAGCTTGAAGCCCATATGCTCTACAGTTAGGGGTAGAAACTTGCTAGCAAAAACTACTGATATTGACAAAGATTCTCTCCTTGAGCAAACTTTATCTTGTCTCCTTTGAGCCCTCTGCTCCTCTAGACCCAACTTTGGGCTTTGGTCTTTATCCTTACAGAATCCAGTTATAGCAAGAATCCTTTCAAGTCAGTTTAGGCAGAATCCATCACCCTTGATACCTGATCAGTCATGATATCTGATCATATTCCTCATCCTCCATCATCCCCTTTAGGTGATGTGTGATCACCCTGCCCTGCCTTCAGAAAGAATCCTGTTTAGCAAAGAATTACCCTACTCTCTTAGTAATTTCCTATCCACTGAACACCCAATCTGTTTATTGTCAAAAATCCTCCTTTTCCTGTGTTGTATTTGGAGTTGAACCCAATCTATGGGAGGGAAACCCCATTGTAGTAGACCTTTGAATAAAGTCTGCCTTACCATCTTTAATAAGTATCAGAATAATTTTTTTTTCTTTGCCAATATAAAGAATAAAGTAGAAATCAGTTCCCAGTGCATAGAGAAAATTTCAACAGAACCAGAATGGGACATGTATAAAAGTCTTGTTTGTTAAGAAGACAGTTGATAAACATCTATCACTGAAAAAAAATTGCTAAGAAGAAAGATATGGTGGTTATTTACTTTAAAGCACTATACAAAAGCAGATGGAAGGGTAAGATGTAAAACCTCAAATTGAATAAATCTTGAATGCATATGTGGAAAACTAAGAAAAATATTGTTTACAGATTTTTAACTTTCTTTTGCAATGATTATTCTTGGATCTTTGCAAAACTGATAGTTCCTTATTCCATTAAGTTTTTGTTTCAAGGCTCCAAGGCATTTGTTGTTGTTGTCCTTATTCTAATTTCCAGAGTTAAATATATTAGCTCACATATTTTCATTCATTTTTGTTTAATTCTGTTCAATAGCGGAAATCATTCAGTGACTTAAAATTTGCCTCTGGTCATTGGTTTGTCTCAATTTATGTTTTAATATCAAATATCATAATAAAAGTATGCTATAGTTGCAATTTGGTTTCCTTTTTGGAACATGAAATTATGTTGCAATATATTTTAGACTTCCACAGGGTTTTTGAGGTGTAATTTTTACTCTCTTGCTAATTTTCTGTTTTATTTTATTGTATCAGAGAACATGTCACATATCATATCATATAAAGTTTACAAAGTTTACCTCTTTAGGTCACGATAGTGAAGTAGATAAATGCTGTGCTCGCCTCTCTCAGGACCACATCAATTACAAATAAACCACTGAACAACCATTACTGAGAATGGTCTGAAGTCTAGCTGAACTGAAGCCCTAGAACTACAGACATAAAAAAGAAACAACCTCAACACTGATAGGAGGGGTGGAGATGTAGCAGGCCCCACATTAAAAATCTGGAGGGACATTTTGGTTGTAGAGATCCCCCCTGGAAGAACGAGGGGTCCCAGCCCCTGAGCCCAGGGTTTCAGTGCCAGGGAGAGAAGAGCCCATAATTTATGGCTGTAAAAATCAGCAGAGATTATGGCTGAGTGAGATGGAGAGTGGCTAGAATTCCCGGAGTCTTTCTTAAAGGGACTGCGCATGGACTTACCCACTAAAGGACTCCCTAACTCTGAGCTTCAGTGCTCGGCATGCACCTCAAAAGACACCAGGGACATATGGGAAGGAACTGATTTGTCCAGCTTCAGGTGAGGCCTGCAGGGGCAGTTTTCTCCCAGACGAAGGGGCTGATGGAAGCCGTTGTTTCTTTGTTGAGCCCTCGCCCTCCCTGAGTCAGACAAACACAGGCACACACCTATATCTGAGTCTCCATCAAACTGGCTATCACTTTTCATCTGCCCTGCCCTAGTGACTCCCTGAGACCATGCTCCATCAAACTTTCAGGCAAAACTAAGCCACTTCCAGTGGCTTTTTTGTATAAACTGCCTGCCTTGGCTCATGTTGTGGACTTTCCTAAAAATTCTCAAAACTTCATAAAACCCAAACATGAAGGATCTGACTTTGGCATGTCTTATAACTCTGACTGAACAGCGCTGAGCCTAGAACTAGTGACAGCTGGTTATGGTTTGTGGCTGGCCTCTCAAGGCACCTCCAAGCACAGGATGGGTGGTGACTATCTCTGAATTGCTTTGTGGCTTATGCCAGGTAGCTCCGGGAAAGGCACAGACTGCAGCTGAACTTGGCCTACAGCAGGTCCCCTCACAGGAGGGGCCAGGGCTGGAAGGTCCAGTGGCCAGCTTCGGACTGGGTCAGAGCATCACCTGACCACCTCCAAAGACCACACCCCAAAAGGGCAGACTGGGCAGGCACCAGAGCCCCACTAAAGCAAACCCTGTCCTGTTGCATCAGCCCCTACACAACAATTCCTCCACTGTAGTCACAACCAGTCCTCACAACCAATCAGCCTGAGGGTCATTCCTTCTCATTGACATGCAAACAGCAATCAAGTCTCAACTGCAATAGAGGAGTTGGGAATGGATGAAAAAGGAGAAGGGATTAGGAAGTACAAATTGTTTAGTACAAAATAGTCATGGGGGTGTAGGGTATAGCTTAAGGATATAGTCAATAACATTATAATAACTATGTATGATTGTAGGTGGGTACTAGATTTATTCAGGTAATAGATGGGAGGGGTTTGGGAGGCAGAGTAAAAAAGGTGATGGGATTAAGAAGTCTAAATTGGTTTACAAAATAGTCCTGGGGGTGTAAAGCATAGGGAATATAGTTAATAATATGGTATTAACTATGTATAATGTCAAGTGGGTACCAGAGTAGTCAGGGGGATCACTTCTTAAATTACATAAATGTCTAATCATTAAGCTGCTAACCTGAAATTAATATAAAATAATATTTTATGTCAACTGTAATTGAAAAATATAAAAAGGAGAGAAAAAGGTGAAGGGAAATAAGAGGTTCAGATTTACAAGTATAAAACAAATAAGTCATGGGGATGTAATGCACAGCATGCGGAATATAGTCAATAATATTGTGATAGCGTGATACAGTGTCAGATGGTTGCTGGACTTAGGGCAATTACTTCTTTAGGTGCATAAAATTTGAATAACCTGAAACTAATATATTATATGTTAACTATGTTTTAATAAAAATCTTTAAAATAATAAAATTAATTTGTACACCTGAAACTAATAAAAAATAATAAAATAAAATAAAATAAATAAATAAAATTTTAAAAAGGTTTACCTCTTGAGCTTTACTGACATTTCAATATGACATGATCACTTTTTTTTTAAAGATTTTATTGGGAAATTCGGGGAGGGGAACAGTGTTGGGGAATCGAGGAAGTGGAACAGACAAGTTGCTGTCTTTTTGTTCTTCAGTCTAGTTGCGGAGAACGTTGCTTCACTGGCCCATGTTGGTATCATCTTTGCACTCTTCTTGAGTGAGGCAGATTGGTCGCCGACCTCTGGATGGTCTCTCACCGCGGCTATTGGCAACTCACACTGGCGGCTGGCAACTCACTGTAGCCTATGGCAGCCCACTGCAGCAGGGGCTGCAGCCTGCACCATCGCCAAAGCTCGCAGCCCAGCTCCAGGTGGAGCTGCTGTAGCTGTAGAGGGCAGTGTCACTAGCCTTCATATGTGGGATCCGAACCGGGGTTGCTGGCGTCCCAAGCCAGCTCTTAACCAACGCGCCACTTGGCCAGCCCAGAGACTAGGTCTTAAAGTTAATGCAATCTTAAAACAGTAGTCTCCAGCTGTGACTTTACCATTTGTATTTGGGAACTTCAATGGAAAAACCACTTAGAAGTCTATGACAAGGCTTCATCTTCACAGAAGAAATAAAGCCAGGGCACATCTTGTCTTGCCTACCACAGATTGTATTTTGCCAAACGTTATTAGTTTCCCCTGAATTAAGGTACATATGCCAGTGCTGTTGCTCTGAATTGGTTTTCTCTTTGTAATAGATTAAAGGTTTACTTCAAGGTATAAGAAATTAATAAACTGCACTACCAGGCTTGTTTCTCAAAGATAGAAAGCTAAGTGCAGAGCTGTCAACTCTTCGAATAAAGTAAGCTATGAAATAACTCATCTTGATAAAAGGTATGTCAGTGTATTTTTCTCTTTTTGGATTGAGCTAGTCAGCTAGCCCACATTGATTAAATTATCTAGACAACAACAAAAGCACATCCTAAGAATTCAGATCATCACAAGCTATTTCTAAAACAAGAAGTTTTACCCACCTACCAAGTGAGTAAAGGCACCATGGATGAGCATAGTGTGCCTTCTATTAAAACTGTAGCTGTCCACCTCATAGATACTGTCATTTGCAATGTTTTATACAATCATGTATTTAAAATAGCTATGCATGCTATGGATCCTAGTTATCATAGGGGATTCTCTCCCCATACAATATTGTGGAAACGCAGATTGGCAGCTTAAACTTGCTAAATGATTAATGTTGAAATACATTCATTTTATAGCAGAAAATTGTTTCTATTCCTCAAAGCTAATTTAAAATAAAATCTAGTCATCCTGAGATATATATGTGTATATATATATATATATATATATTTGTGTGTATATATATATATATATATATATATTTGTATATATATGATATATATACACACACACATATATATACTTTTTTGTTTGTTTGTTTGAGGGCAGTGTCACTGGCCCTCACATGTCGGATCCGAACTGGGGCTGCTGGCATCCCAAATCCAGCTCTTAAACAATGCGCCACTCATCCGGCCCTGACGTGACACTTTTAAAAAACATTTTATGGGCAATTTAATAGAGGCAAATTCTTACAAAAAGCTGAGTTTGTATATACTTTTATGTCAAATATATATTATAGTTCAATGTTATAATCCTCAATCTATTATTTTTCTTCTTGATAAGACAAACATCAAAAGTATTACATTATAATTTATCTAATTTCATTCCTGTTTCTTTCTCCTTATATTCTAACATAGGTTCTAATGTAGTCTTTCTTTCTTATATTCTAAGTCTCATATTCTAATACATTTTCAACAATTTATATTCTTCAGTACTCTTGATTTTTCTTGATTTACTAAGATTCATGATAATAATTTGATTTAAAATCTCACTTTTTTAATTACCATGAACAATTCTCCTTGATCTAGCTTACTAACTTTGACCAATAATTTTGTGGCATTCTACTATTTGTTTATATGTTTGGTGCTCTTTTTATTTTCATATTTCCATTTTGAATTTTTTTTGTCATTTTCTTTAGATATTAGGAAAGTAATACCTAAATCTCTTTTGCATTTGAAAAGACAAAGAATTTCCTGTCTATATATTAATTATCTTGAAGCTTAAAGGAGAGAAATAGATACATTAATTTGAAACTCTACAGCCTACCTAATAAAACTCAGAAACTCGCCCAGCTGGCACATAGACTGGATATTTTTTTCTGCTCACAATCAATGAGTAAAGTAATTGCTGGTTGCATTTCACAGGCATATAAACCACTTGTGATATCTGGATATCTGCAAGTAGTTTTTATCTGCAAATAACCCTTAAAACCTTATTGTGGAGATATAAATCTGACAAATGAATTTTTATTTTTCAACATGGATCAAGATTTATATTCTTTTTTTTCTCCAGTCAAAGACTTCAAGAATAGTTTCAACCTCTAGTTATATCACAAAAGCTCCCAAATCAAAATCACTACATGATTTAGCCTCCTGCTTTTCAAAATGCTTTTCATAGTTAAGACTGTTTCAATTTTCTGCCAAGGTCATGGACATTAGATCCTGGAATTTTTTGCTTATCTTTGGTCATGTAAAACCTTGCTGGTTTTAAGCTTCAGCACATAATTTCCTGCTCTGCCTTTTCATTCACCTTAGTCCACTTAGGTGTTTTTATAGTTTTTACCCTTTATTTATTCTTAAAAGTTTTCAGATAACTTACCAGTCATTTTGGGGGAAGAAGGAGAACATAGTGGATTCCTGTAAACCATCACAGCTTCTAGAACATGTACCACAAGGGTATTTTTGTAGTCACATATTCTTAGAAAAAAATGAATTAAAATATAACTACCAAATGTATTCTGAAATTACTTTATATGAATGGAGTCTGTGTTCCCAATCTAATATTAGATGAAATATTATAGAAAAACAAAAATTGAAGCAGCCAGAGATAGGTACTCAACAAGGTAATATACACTCAGTATATCTTCCTTTAAAAAAGGAAGATAAAAATTTTTGTTTGTTTCATTATTTTACTAAATCTTTAACTTTGTTGGTCTGTATCTTCCTATTTTGTTCATTGCAAAATGAAAAATAAATGGTCTGTTTAAAATTCACGTGTTAAAATAAAGTTCATTCATCCACAAGTAGTAATGTAATGAGTGCAATGGGAATAGCTATCAAGAAACGCAATGATATTACATTTATTCCTTTTAAAAGATAATTCAGATCTACTTGATATAATTAGGAGAAAAATAAAAGTAAGAAGAGGCTTAGAAATTCTATCAGTAAGATAAATGGTTTAAGGAAAAATCAATTAAGAGCCATCTAGAGTACTTAGTGCTCAGAACAAGCGCCTAAGAATAAGGCTAGTACATAGAATAAAGCTATGAGATTCACCAGGAAAAAACCCAATAGGTTGGCAAAGAAAAGCAAACCAATACTGAGGAAAGCTAAATAGTTTTGCTAGTGATCGAGTATCTAATTGAACTATACAATCTTTTCTCCCTAAAGCCTTTTTCTCGCTGCTTGTTTCTAATAATATGTGCTAGAGAAGAGATGGAAATATACCTGGGGAAAGGATGAGAATATCTTTGAGTCAGTGATGTGAGGGGGCCTTATATATGTAATTTGAAAAAAATAGTTGAACTATTTTAAAAATATAAAATACAAATCAAAGTCTATTTGCAGGCAGTTGAGAATATATAAAATATATAATTATAAAAAGTTATTGCAAAATAATGAGATCGCTATATCATTATTAGACTGTCCAAAATCTAAAACTCTTAACACCAAATGCTGGTGAAAATGTGGAGCAACAGGAACTTTCATTCATTGCTGGTGGGAATGCAAAATGGTACAGTCACTTTCAAAGAGAGTTTGGCAGTCTCTTATAAAACTAAACATACTCTAACCATACAATCCATACAGTCTAACCATGCATATGAAAAGTATGCTCAGCAAATCAATGAGATGCACCAAAAACTGCAATGCCTGCCGCTGGCATTGGTCAACAGAAAGGGCCCAATTCTTCTCCACAAAAACACCAGACTGCACGACACACAAACAACGCTTCAAAAATAGAACAAATTGGGCTATGAAGTTTTGCCTCATCTGCCATATTCACCTCTAGTTTTATGTTTACCTGTACTTAAATACATTTGTTTTACATTAATTAATTACCACTTATTCAAGCATCTCAACAACTCTTTGCAGGAAAAACACTTTCACAACCAGTAGGATGCAAAAAAATGCTTTCCAAGAATTCGTCAAATCCCGAAGCATGGATTTTTATGCTACAGGAATAAACAAATTTATTTCTTATTGGCAAAAATATGTTGATGTAATGGTTTCTAGTTTTTGATTAATAAAGATGTGTTTGAGCCTAGTTATAATGATTTAAAAGTCACAGTCCGAAACTGCAATTACTTTTGAACCAACCTAATAAATTGCAGAGTTGTTTTTCCTATTTCTGTAAAAATTGCTATTGAAATATTCATAGAGATTGCATTGAATTTATAGATATCTTTGTGTAGTATGGACATTTAAATAATATTAATTTCTCTACTCCATGAACACAGGGTATCTTTCCATTTGTTTTTGTATTCGTTAATTTTTTTCATCAGTGTTTTGTAATTTTCAGGATACAAATCTTTAATCTTAGTTCAGTTTATTTTCTGAGTACTTTATTCTTTTGCATGTTATTAAATGGGGTGTATTCCTAATTTCTTTTTCAGATAGTTTGTTGCTAGTGTATAGAAGCATAAGTGATTTTTATATGTTGATTTTGAATCCTTCAATTTTACTGAATTTATTTCTTAGTTCTAACAGCTTTTTATGGAATCTTTATAGTTTTCTATGTATAACACCATAGTCATCTGCAAACAGGAACAATTTTACTTCTTCCTTTCTGATTTGGATGCCCTTTATTTCTTTTTCTTGCCTAATTGTTCAGACTAGGACTTTCAGTGTTATGTTGAATAAAAGTAATAAGAATGGGAATTTTTGCCTTATTCCTGATCTTAGAGGAAAGCTTTCAGTTTTTTATCATTGAATATGATGTTAGCTATAGGCTTTTCATATATGGTTACTACTATATTGAGATATTTTCCTTTCATTATTAGTTTATTGAAAGTTTTTATCATGAAAGGGTGTTAAATTTAATCAAATATTTTTTTTCTGCATCTATTGAGATGATCATGTAATTTTATCCTTTACTTTGTTAATACAGATCATCATATTGATTGCTCCCCATATGTTAAACCAGCCTTGAATCCCAGGGAGAAATCCCACTTGGTCAAGGTGTATGATCATTGAAATGTGCTGTTAGCTTTGATTTGCTATTATTTTATTGAGGATTTTTTGCATCTATATTCATCCAGGGTACTGATTTATAGTTTTCTTGTGGTGTCTTGTCTGGCTTTCATATCAAAGTAATGTTGACCTCATAAAATGAGTTGGAAATATTTCCTCTTTTTCAATGTTTTTGATAAGTGTGAGGAGGATTGACATCAATTTTTCTTTAAATGTTGGTAAAGTTCACCAGAAGCTGTTTTGCCTTGGGCTTTTCTTTGTTGGGAGGTTTTAATTATTGAGTTAATCTCCATAGTAGTTATAGGTATATTCAGATTTAAAAAAAATATTTTCATGATTTAATCTTTGTAGGCTGTATGTTTTAAGGAATTTTTCCATTTCTTCAAGCTTATGCAGTTTGTTGGCATATAATTGTCCATAGTTGTCTTTTACAATCCTTTTTGTTTATTTGGCTGCCATTATAATGTATCTTTTTCATTTATGATTCTATTTATTTGTGTTCTCTTTCTTTTCTCCTTAGTTTATGGATTTGTCAATTTTGTTTATCTTTTTAAAAACCAACTCTTAGTTACATTGTCTTTTTTGTTGTTTTGATTTGTTTTTATTTTGGGCTAAGTTTTTTCTTCTTTTCCCAGCTTCTTGAGGTGTAAAGTGAGATTGTTTATTTGAGACGTTTGTTCTTTTTTAATGTAGACAATTATTTTTGTGAACTGCCCTCTCAGTACTGCTTTTGGTGTATCTGACAAGTTTTGGTATGTTTTGCTTTAGTCTTTATTTGTTTCAATATATTTTCTATTTTTATTTTTTTAATTCTTTGTCCTAATTTCTGTTCAAGAGTATGCTGTTTAGTGTCCACATATGAGTTTTACACTTTCAGTGATTTCTAGTTTTTTCCATTGTGTTCTGAAAATACACTTGATATGATTTTGATCTTCTTAAACTTGTTAAGACTGGTATTGTGTCCTGGCATGTAACCTATCCTGGAGAAAGTTCTGTGTGCACTTGAAAAGAGTGCATATTCTGCAATTTTGTTTATAGTGCCCTATATATGTTTTTTGGGACCATTTGATCGGTAATGCTGTTTAAGTCCTCTATTTTTTTTATTAATTTTCTGACTGGGTGTGATATCCATTATTGAAAGTGGGATATTGAAGTCTCCTACTATTATTGTATTGTTGTCTATTTCTTTCATCATTTTTTTCAAGTTTGTTTTATATATTTACGTGCTCTGATTATATATGTGTATACATATTATATATTATATATATAATAATTTTCATAATTGTTGTACCTTCTTGATGAATGTACCTTTTTATCAATATATAATATCCTTCTCTATCTCATAACTTTTTATAATTTAAAGTCTGTTCTGACTGATTTAAGTGCAGCCACTGCTCCTCTCTTTTGGTTACTGTTTGCATGGAGTATTTTTTTCTATCCATTCACTTTCAGCCTATGTGTGTCTTTAAATCTAAAGTGATTTTATTGCAGACAGCATGTAGTTTGGTCTATTTTTTTTCTTTTAATTCATTCTGTTACTCTATGTGTTTTTACTGACAAACTTAATCCTGTTGTATCCTGCACGACAGCGCTGTAGGAGTTCAGAAGGGACGGCGGAGGTTGACAAACAGAAAAATATAGACAAGAGACAAAGGATAGTTGAAAAGCAATGCTAGCCAGGGGACTTAGTGCCTCTTGGACTAAGAGCCCCAAATCGGGCTTGACTGCGGTTTTTATTGGGATACACACAAGGGAGTAGCCCCAGTCTGTGAGTCTCATACATCATACCAGAGAACTTAGCTCAGAGTCAATTCACCCCAGGGCCTGAAGGTTGCCGTTACTGAAAGTCCCATGATATGTTCACTGCAACTCCTAAGGGACAGAAACTTCTCCTGCCGAGACTCACTGATAGGATTACACGGAGGACAGATGTTATCACCTTTTTAAGGTCATTTCACAGGCAAGCTGTCAGCACCTGAAACAAGGGGTCTTTGCCCATTTTCCTCAACTCCATGATTTCTCCTATGGCACTCCTGCGACTGTGTCTGGCTTGGGTTGCCTTTCTGCAGGTAGGGTCTTACCCATCATTGACTAACCAGCCATCTTTTGGGGTCACTCAGGAAGCTAGAGTAGACATAATGTTGAAGTACTGTCTCTATGAGGATCTGTTGTTATGGAAAGGTGCACGGGGGCAGACGGCTAGACTGCTGTATGACCATATAATCCATTTACATTTAACATAATTATTAATAGGAAAAGATTTATTATTGTCATTTTGCTAATTATTTTCTGTTAGTCTTATAGTTATTTCATCTATTTTTTTCCTCTCTTACTTTCTTCCTTTGTGTTTTGCTGATATGTTTTGTACTAATATGTGTTGAATACTTTGTATTTTTTTAAATATAACTACTATATGTAATATTTTTTGTGGCTACCTTGGGGCCTACATAAAACATGATATAGTTATAACAGTCTATTTTAATCTGATAACAACTTAAGTTCAATAACATACAACTCTACACTTTAATTTCCCACATACACACCAGACTTTTTGTTATTGTCACAGTTTATAGCTATTCAAATTGTATATCTTTTAATGTATTTTTAGTTATAGTTATTTTTAATACTTTTGTCTTTTAGCTTTAATGCTAAAATTAAAATTGATTTATCCATCACCATTACAGTAATAATACAGTATTCAGAATTTGTCTATATATTTATCTTTACCAATGAGTTTCATACTTTCTTAATGTTATTATGTTACTGCTTGATGCCCTTTCATTGTAACTTGTAGAACTCTTCTTAGCATTTCTTGTAAGGCAGATCTAGTGGTGACAAACTCTCTCAGCTTTTGTTTGCCTGGGAAAGTTTTTGTCTCCTTCATTTTTATCAGACACTTGTGCCAGTCAAAGTATTCTTATTCATCATGATATTTTTATTTTATTTTATCTCTTTGAATGTATTTCACTTCCTTCTGACCTTAAAAGGTTTTGCTGAAAAGTGTACTTATAGACTTATTGGAGTTCCCTTGTAACAAGTTGCTTTTCTATTGCAGCTTTCAATACTCTCTCTTAGTGTTTGAATCTGACAATTTGATTATAGTGCTTCTTGGTGTGGACTTCTTTGGGATCCTTTGATCAGGAGGTACATTTTCCCTCATATTTGGGGATTTTCAACCATTATTTTGTATAAGAAACTCAGGTCATTTTTCTCTTTCTGGTATTACCATAATGCATAAATTTGTCCACTTGATGGTATTCCATAAGTCTTTTAAACTTTACTCACTCTTTTCATTCATTTCCTGAATAATTCTCTGACTAAGATGTTTCCAATGAACTGTCTTTGAGTTCTCTGATCATTTCTTCTCCTTGAAATAGGTGCTTTTGAACTCCTCTAGTAAATTTTTCACTTCATTTATTGTCAGTTCCATGATTTCTGTTTAGTACTTTTTAATATTTTCTTAATCTTTGTTGAAAATTTCATTTTGTTTATGCATTGTTCACTTTGGTAAGCATTTTATGAATTATTTTGAATTCTCTATCAAATAAATCATATTGCCTCACTTTATTAGGTTCAGTTTCTGGAGATTTATCCTGTTCCTTTGCTTGGAATTTCTTTGCCTGATTCTTATTTTTGCTTGGCTTTCTGTGATGGTGCCTATGTATTGGACAAAGCAGGCACCTCTCCCAATCTTCACGGACTGACTCCTCAATCAGCCAAGCCAGAGATTCTGAGGGCCTCTATAAACTCTTTCCCTCCAGGGATAAATAGGCAGCTATGTTTTTTTGTTTTGATTTGTTTTGTTTTGTGCTGACTCTGTTGAGCCAGCTGAGGAGCTATGGCATCAATCATACAATTACCATCTCCATTATCCCCCAGGCAGCTAGAGTGCACTAGACCCATTAGAGCTCCATGACTGATAAGAGAGATGACAGTTCTTTGGGAAGCCCCGGAGAAACTGGAGCATGAGATGCATGGACCAACTCTTTTTCTCCCTAGGCAGAAGCTAAGAGCTGTGATTTTTTTTTTTTAATCCTCTCACTCTATACTGAGCAGAAACAGAGGACCTATGGTGTTTACCAGTTCTACCTGCAATCACTGCCCTCCTCAAGGTGTCTGTAATGGACTAGATCCACCAGAGTGCCACATTGGCCAGACAAAAGACAATCCTCTGGGGAGTTCCTTAAGAAAATGTGAGACCCTAAGTACACAAAGAAACCCCTTTCCTCACGTGGGCGAATCTAGGAGATAACCAGTTTCTTCCTGATCATCTTCCTGATCCGGTTTTTGCCTGTTTTAGGGGCAGGGACTACTGCAAGAAGTTGTCCTGAATCTCCCTACTGGCTTCAGGGAGTCTGATTTCACACTATTCTGGGGCAAAGGAGTCTTTCAATTACTTTCTGGATTCCTCCCCAGGGGAATTTGTCAACAAATTGTTGTTTGTTGGGGAAGAAGGGTCCGGGACTTTCACTGAACCATCTTATAGACATCACTGCATGACATGCAGTAGTGCCTCCCTTTTTAAAATTAGTTATATTCCACTGTAAGGTTACACTCTTCTATCCTGGTTTTATTGATTTCAGTTTGTTGATTTCTTTTCTTGCTGATACCAGTGCTTTTTCCAGGTTTTGGGACACTATGAGTGAAGCTGCTATGAAAATTTTTGTATAAAATTTTTTGTGACAATGTGATTTCACATACCTTGAATAAGTACTTAGAAGAAGAACTGCTGGGTCAGATGATTTCGTATGCTTAATATTATTTTTTCTTTAAATCACTAAAATATTTAGGTTTTGTGATATTTTGTATTCCCAATAGGAAAGTATGAGAATTACCCTTGCTTCATAATATTAACAATATTTGCTGTTGTCAATTTTTTTTTAACTGGTATATATTGACATACAATATTCTATTTCTTTCAGGACTGATTCAATGTTTCTTTGAATTTCAAAATTATCCCCATGATAAGTATAGTTACCATCTGCCTAAGTATTAGTTTCTTATTTTTAGGTCCTTTCTTAATTGTAGAATTGTTTCCAATTTGACTATATATTTAGTGGTAGAAAACATTATTAAAATAAGGGACCTTAAAAATATTTCTCAAAATACCTACTTCAAATTCTGGTGAAATGTTATTTCTTAAATATTTTTTCAAGTACATTTGTTCTATTTTTTTTCTGAGAAAAATATTGTATCTTTCAGTGTCTTCACAACCATTTAGATTTATTCAGTGCCTTTTCTCTAAAGAATTCAAATGTCATTACTCCTGCAAATTTAACTAAAAATAAGACCCACTAATAATTGGATGCAATTAGATGTGGTCTATTTATTTTTCTTTCGATATACTATTTAGAGTTTTTAATGTTTCACTCAGCAAAATTCTTCCTAGCTGCTTCTTTGGTTATAAATCAGATATTTTCAGATATAGCATTACTCTAATGAGGACTTGAGAGCACTCATAGTTATATTACTTGCTGAATTGCACTCCAGTGTCCTGTCAGAATAAAACACTGGGAAGTGCACCATAATTTACCATAAAAAAAATAACTCTACCAATAAACCCTATTTAGCTCAGGAAGGAAGAGAATAACAGAACAAACTAAACAAACATCATCACATTAGATGACATTTTTACAGCAATGTATAAAAATGTCTTTGCAGAGTCCTAATAGGGAGTTACAGCCAAAGTTTCTTCTATGAGCATAAAATCATGTTGGTGTCATAAAAATCTGTTGCAGGTCTTAGGAAAGTTGCCTTTTGAGGAACGATATAGAGGTGCTCCTCAATTTTTGATGGGGTTATGTCCAGATAAACCCATTGTAAGTTGAAAATATCATAAATTGAAATGTATTTAATGCACCTATCCTACTGAACATCATAGCTAAGCTTAGCCTACCTTAAATGTGCTCATTAGACTTACGTTACCCTACAGTTGGGCAAAATCATCTCGTTGCCACTACTTAGCACCACAAGGCAGTATCATACCATATATTGCTAGCCCAGGATGTATCAAAATCTAAATTTGAAGTATGGTTTCTACTCAATGCATATTGCTTTCAAACCATTGTAAAGTCAAAATTTTTTTAGTTAAATTATCTTAAGTGGGAGACCATCTGTAATTCTGTTCTAACATGAATGTAAATATTGTCAGTTAAAACAGAATAAACAGGTCCTAATCAATAAGAAATTGATTAATGCATGATGAAGTATCAACTAAATTTATTTGAAGAACAATTTTATTAAGTCTTTATATCATTTTTATTGACATAATTGAATGCATGTATTTATAAGAATAAAATTAAGATGTAATTTAATCCTCTGTAAGTAAAGAAAATTAGGAATAATAAATACCCAATAGAAATGTGGTTGGTGAAAATGTATATGTACATGCAGAAAAAAATTAAATATATTTAAATACATCACCACACTACAGAGATAGTGAGGAAACTGCAGATGACTAAAATAAAATGAAAATAGAAACTAGGAAGCAAAGCAAGTGTGTCAAATTCAATTAACATTTTAAAATTTCTGCAAAATCGTGAGATACATTGAAGTTTCCCCTCTCCTTTGTACTGTATGACCTAGTTAAAAAAAAAAAATTCTAATGTGTCATGAAGAGTCTAATATGACATATGTGATGAATTTGGCACCCCAAAGAACAATCCTTTTATTAAAAAAAATGAATGAAATATAAACCCATCATGACTAGGATATGACTTGGAGTGGTTGCTGATTGGAGATGAGATGGCACAGAAACGGGTAATTTGAGAAACTATGTTCCAATAGTTTGGAAATAACTGAAGCAAATAAGAATTGAGAGCTATAGCATGCTCATAACATGAGTTCCAAAGGGGTTAGTAAGGGGGAGTGATGAGGAAGGAGGGAGGAACACTGGTTACAGCAGCCATGAGTGGCAAGTTTAATACCGAATTCCTCTTTCATCCTCCATTGTAATCAAGACGGGAAAGGAAAAGAGCCATTAATCACTTTTAGGATGTCAGGAGAAATGGTAAAATCCGAATACAACCCAGTTTCCTTTTGAGCAAGAGGGTATAAGGAATATTTGGAGAAAAGGTTTAAGATACATGGCATTTGGCTAACTACTAATCATGACTTCCAGAGAGCACAGGGAAGAATTTGAGAAATTAGAGAACTGTGGGAGATTTCATCGAACTTCTGGGTGATGTACAATGTGGGGAGGGAGGAGTCTGAGCTTCTTTTAAGATTTAACTTATATAAACATGAAAGGCAGGCTGGAATTAGTCTGGGTAATCTCTTGGAATTTGCAGGCCCTGAAACAGACCAAGTAGGGTTATGCCTCCGGGCCTTTGCATATGATGTCTTCTCTCAAAGAAGGTTCTTATCACATCCTTCAAATTCATCATCAAAGAAAGGCCAACCCCATTGCTCAATCCAGAGGAGCCTTTTCACCACTGGTCTCTAACAGAGAAAATTATTTTTTCAGAATAATTACCCAAACTGTAATTACTGACTGGTTTACATGGTTACCTGTTTTTGTCTCTTCCACATGAATATAAGCTCCAGGATGGCAGAAAAACTACATTTTTTTGGCTCATTAATGCACTACTAGCACGGTCCACACATAGCACACATAGACACTCAAAAGTAATTGTTTGATGAATTAATAAGTTAAAAAATGAAAAAAAAATTGCCAGCAAGTTTCTGGTTTTGTGACCGGGTAAATAAGCCAAGATTACCACTACAGAAGGACAAATGTGGTTGGGGAAAAAAATCAAGAGTTATGCTGGGGTCTAATTAAAATTTTTGGATCTGTGTAACATTTAAATTTGGAATAAGGATCTCAAACTCATGAGATAAATCTAAAACGTAAATTTAGATGTTGGGATTATCAGCCTATTTGACATAGTTAAAACTATGGGAATAGATGAGGAAATAATAGGATATAATAATAATAAAGACACACCAAATGAGGAACTAAATTTCTGAGACCATGAAATGTAATCAGAGAGGCAGAAGCAGAACTACAGCTGAAGAATTATGCTGTTTTGAGAAGAAAAAAGTAATGGAAGGGAGTCAGATGACAGTACGAGAGATATGGAAAATGGCCATGATTTTACACTTTAACAGTTAGTGGCTTTAGAGAATTGAGTACTTTAATGTCATTGTGGGAGTAGAAGCCTGATTTTAGACAGTCATGCAATAATGGGAAGGTTAGGAAATAAAAGGGGTAAATAAAACCACTCTTTCAAGATGATTGCGTAGTGAATAAGAAAATCAAGGCAGCAAGCATAAAGGTACTCACTCAAGGATAAGAATGTGTGTTGTTTTCTTTGTTTTTAGTTCCAATCGATTTATATGTGTTTATCAGCCAAGAGAAAGAGCCACTGGCAAGGAAAACATTGAAAATATAAAGGAAATAGGGGATAATTGAAAAATTGCTCCTCTGAGACCCTGACAAAAGAGTTGAATGACTCTTCATAAATACAAGCAAATATGTAGGGGCATTAGATTCTAGGAGGAAAGGCATCTCCGGTTTGTAGGGGACTTTCATTGGTGCACAGCATGTTCAAAGAATGATAAATATCAGAAAGCTTAAAGGACTTAGAATAGGCCAGCAAACTTATTCCTCAAAAGCACTGAAGCCCCCTTGTAGTTGGAGACATTTACGTGTAATAGCACAAAATGGCAAAAGAAAAAAAAAAAAGGGCATGCCTATATGTTCTATCCCCTAAGGTAAAGGTAGTACAAACAGATGAAAGAATTAATCTTGGATTGAAAGTCTCTATGGCAGATGTAGGAGAGTGATTTGAGAGAGAAGTAAAGGAGACTGCTTTTATAAAGATGATAAAAGGGCTAGCAGGGTAATTTGATGGGATTTGTCAAAAATGAAGAGTTAAAGGGAAAACATAAAACAAGCAGATTTGAGAGAAGAGATAAAGGCCAGTTTTGGATTTGTTAATATTGAGATGTCTATTATACATCCAAGTCAAATACATAGTTGGATATACATAAGTCTAACTTTAGAAACATAAATAGGGGCTGGGATATGAAATTAGATTCATCAGCATTAAATAGCATTAAAATAGATCAAAATGATGTCATCATCTAGGGAGTAAGAAAACAAAGGAAAAAAAAAGAACCAAAAGCTTAAGAACCCTGGGGCTCTGGAGCCCCAAGAACTTGGAGAGATGAGAAAGGTTAGAAGAAGTATGGTAGATGGAATCCAAGAGAGACCCCAAGATTCCTGCTCCTTGGTGTACATAGTCTGCATAATCCCCTCGTTTTGACTACAGGTGAGACTTTTGAATATGATGAGCTTTTACTACCATGATTAGGATACACCACATGGTAAAGGAATTTTGCTTTAATTAAGGTCCCTAATCAGTAGACCAAGAGTTAATCAAAAAGATTATCTCACGTAGGCCCAACCTAATCAAGCAAGCACTTTAATAGAAAGTCCAGGCCATCTTTGAAGGGCGCCATTCAGGGAGAGACTCAAGGTGTGAGAATTTCCTATTAGCCTTGAAGAACCCCACTTCCATGTTTTGTAAGGGTTTGTAAGAAGGTCACATAACAAGGACATAAACATCCATAGGAGAGAGAGTGTCTCCAAGCTGACAGCAAGCAAAGAGAATAGAGACTTCAGTCATAGAGCCAAAATGAATGACTTCTGACGACATGAATGAGCATAGAAGTGGATTTGTCCCCAGTTAGGACTCCAGATGATTTGGTTTCATCCTCCTGAGACCCTGAGCTAGATTTCTGACCTACAGAAACTGTAAGTTAATAAATAGGTGTTATTTTAAGCCACTAAATTTGTAGTAATTTGTTATGTTGCAATGGAAAAATAATATAGGGAATAATCAGTGAGTAGAAGAAAATTATGAACAAGAGTTGTTCTGGAAGCCAAATGGCTAAAGAAGAAAGAATAAAGGACTGTGTTAAATGCTACTGACAAATGCAAAACACTGAAACCAGAATACTGATTATTGACTTTACTGAAGAGGAAATTCTGGAATTATAGTATAATTTAAGAAAAAGTTTGTGGATGAAGCATGCAAGTGACACGGGAAACAGAAATGTGAAAGGTAACTAAAGTTAATAAATGACTAAAATTGAATTTTCTAATCTAGACTGAATAGCATGGTATGTGTTGGTGTATACACATAAGCATGTTTTTGGAGTATGGACATTTCTAACTAAATGTAAATTTGATACTTTGTGTTGCCTGCTTGTCATTCAAAGGATTATCTCATCTGTGATTTCTATCTAAAATTATGAATAATTAAAAGGACCAACTTACCCTACAGCATTTCCAAAATGATATAAAAACTATGGGGAAGCTGACCAATAAAATACCCACAAATTACATTTTCAATATAGTTAATACTTTGTGTGTTTTACAAATTCTCTTCAAAACACACACACACACACACACACACACACACACACACACACACACACCTTTAAATTCTATCTTTATCAACTCTAATTTTTCTATATAGATACTATACAGAGTAAAGTCTTATAGTATAGAAAGTAACTTCCAGAAGAATGAACAAAAGTCTAGAATTGAACAAAAAGTCTATCTCTTCAAATTAATAAGTAAGGTGTTTTTACATGCTATAGTCAATTAATAGGACATTTAGCATAAAGCAAGTTTCACACACACACAGAAAACAACAAAAGCATAAGGTAAAGCAGATGCATTTCCAAGCCAAATAAGAAATTGCGTCAACAGAGTTAAAGAAATATGTCATTCTGTACGTACTAATTGAGCTGATGCTCATGCATTTTTTTTTCTGAAGTTAAGAATCGGTTATTTTCAAGCTTGGAGAAAAATGCAGAGGAAAGCTAATAACTCTTTGACTCTTCTTTAGTTGATTTCTTTTGAAGATTGATAAAAGTGTAGCGATATTGATTTTATCCTCTAATAATCATCCCTTAAACTGTTTCAGAAGGTCATTACAACCCCAGGAAAAGAGAGCAAAAGCAAGTTCAATGCTCTGTATACCCATTTGTGTAGCACTCTAGTGGTGACAATTTCTGATAATGTGCCTACATTTATAAAGCAATTGTTTGAATTTTCAGTACTACTGGAATCTTTTTCTTTTTTTTACAAGAAGGCCATATAGATGGGTTTCAGCGTAGGTATGTGTTAATGTGAATCTACACAGGAAAAGCAAACACTGTATCCACAGGAGTCTGGCGTTTAGTCTAAAAAGAGAAGCAAATGGTATCTCAATTCTGAGAATTGTTTCTCCCATAAAATCGTGTTCCTTGAAAAATAGTGAAATTTATTTCAGGGAATCTATTCCTGTGAATCAGTAAAGTACGTGCTTTACCTTTTCATCATAAAAGATATACACAACACTCTATTCTATGAGTTTCCAGGCTATCTAGAGAAACAACAGTGAAGAGGAATTAATAATAATGTAATTATCCCCATTTTCTTATTCAGCATTCCACTACTGTAGGAGGGAGTTGGCACTAGTAGCACAATAAATACATGTCAATTGAGTTTATATAAAATAAAGTCCTTCATTTATTCTTTTGAATGATTGTCATCTTGCCTTGGAAGGACCTTCATTTTTGTCATGCTGCTGGATGGTACCGAGAAAAAGTGTTGACATGTATTAACTCAGTGTCAGTGAGTAAAAAAAAAATGTGTGTTGTTTTTTTTTCCTTGCTTAAATCGTTAGATTAGCACTATAAATTTCTGCAATATATAAGAACAGTATTTGGCTTTTGATACAGTAGATTACATCAGGGAAATTTAAAAGCCTTAGAAAAAAGTATTCTTTGTCACTGAAGAAACATTTGTAGGCACCTTTATCAGTCAGGGTTCTACCAAACCAGGAAGGGAGGGAGGGAAGGAGAGAGAGAGAGAGAGAGAGAGAGAGAGAGAGAGAGAGAGAGAGAGAGAGAGAGAAGAATTGATGTACTAGATTGTGGGGCTGGCAAGTCTGAAACCTGTAGGGCAGCCTGGACACTCCCTGGCAGGAGCCGACCTGTAGTTCACATCACAGGGGGGTGTCTTCTTCCCCAGAGAAAATTCAGTCTTGCTCTGAAGGCCTTTCAATTGATTGGATGAGGATCACCCAAATTGTCAAGGATAATGTCCTTTACTAAATAGCAACTGATCATAGATGTTAATCACATCTATAACATACTTTCACAGCAAGTGTTTAATTGAATAGCTGGGTATCATAGCCTACCCAAGCTGACACATAAAACTGACCATCATAGCATCCATCACTTGAAAGGCATTGTGCTAACATAGGGAAGTCCAGATTGAGTAAGCCTTCCAGAGGCTTAGGATCTAACCGAGAGAATCATGTTTAGAACAGGACAAAACAAAATGTGTTATAAAAATGAAGAGGAAGTCTATTATTTAAAATCAGGTTGAAATGTGATGCATATTATAAAGCTATCATACGCCTAGTACAGAAATAATCCAAAGAGAAAAAAAACTTCTTCATGAAACTATGATATACTATAGTAAATTAGTACATGAGATAAGAGGCATCACCAACCAATCCAAAATGGATAAGATCCTTAAGGATGTTTGCTGCAAAATCGGGTATTTGGAAAAAATTGAGTTTGACGCTCTTAATCAAAGAAGAGGTTCAAGCTGTAATATATAACAAAATGTATTCATTTCAGCAAAATGAGTTGGAACCCTGGAGACACAGATTCAGGTAGCAATTCAAACTGGGCTCCAGGAGAACAAAGAAAGGCAGGGTTTATAAAAGCGAAAACAACAGAGTATAACACTTGGATGGAAATAAAGGATTGCTGACTAGTTTTACAGGGATTGGTTACTTCCAATATGCAAACAAGGAAGGCTAAACTATTATATGAGGAAGGGAGTAACTCAACAGATTGTCAGGAAATAGAGTCACTTTCTCATTCATAACTGATCTCTAATAGCTACTTGTTTGTTAACATTTTGTCTCACTTGTCTTTTTACTGAACAACTTTTTAATATCTGGATACGTTTTTGAAAAATGAGTTTCATTTTAAAGAAAATACCCTTATTTATCCCCTAAGCTTTCTTTGGTTGATGCTAATTTTTTTTTAATTCAGTTGAAAATCATGCCCCCACATGTAGTGGCATACTCATTATCTTCTGTTTGAGCTCAGATAACCAGAAATTAATTTTTAAGTTGGTATTGATTTTTCATAGTAAATGAAACATCAATGGTTTCAAATTATCTTGTGACTAACTGAAATCATGAGAAACAAAACTAAAGATGAAAAGGTTGTTTTAATGGATATGGAAAGTATATTTTAAGTAATCACAGGATAGCAAAGGTTAACACTCCTGATGATACCAGCTACTGCACAGAGTGCCTAACAGCCAGTCATTAGCTTATAGAGTCCTCAGCTTCAGTGTACAGGTGAAGAATAAGGAGCACAGAGATTTACACAATTTGCTCAGGTCTGCTCAGCAGCAAGGGGTAGCACTGGAACTCTGCCCCTATGTCTGTATGTTTGGCCATGACACGATGCTATCTTCATCACACCAAAAACAGTGACAGAATCACCCATAAGTTTTCACCAACTCATTCTCTGTTGCAGCTTCCTTTATTATAGCTAAAAAAATAATTGCTTATATGTTGATGCCATCAGACAGAATTTCTAGTTTTTACTTTTAGTGGATCTGCTGTGGTACATTAGATAACTTCCACAATCCAAGGTAACAACAGAGGGAATATCAGATTCAGAATTGACATAGTCAGGCAGTGGCAAGAACAATAATAAAACATTTTATCACCTTGAGCAGTAAGTATGATATATCAAGATACACATTAATAACAGAGAAAGCGAGATAGAAAGTGTGTGTCTTGAGATGCTATGTATCTGTCCTTTGACATATCTTCTTCAATTCATCATCCAACTTCACATTTAGACCTGAAAAGATGCTCTACACAAATTGACCTGTCCATTGCTGTATAATAGCATATTTTCTGCACATAGCTCAATATTACAGAATTAAGAGCATAGTACATACAAGATACTATGTTCAGTAAAATGTTCATAAAATCATCTAGCTAGACAATAAGCAGTTTTTATGATTCTCAAAAAACCACGTCAGAGTCACTGGAGGAAAACAAATAGTGGCACTTACATAACTATTTGTTGTGGTGAGATAAATGTTCCTAAAGACTCACAGAGAAACATACCCAAAGTAACAGATCAGTGTAAAGCTCTATATGTGTGTGTGTGTCTGCACACACTTGCTACTGGTTGGTCTAATAATTAGAAGACAGCTAGAGTGCTGTGTGATGCTCTGACCTTCTCACTGCAAACAGCCATTTCTGGCAACTCTGACTAGTCATCCTGTGCATATGCCTGATGATTTCTCTTTAATGGCAAGTAGCTTAAGATAAGCCATTTCTCAAGCTTTTGGTGTTTCAAGGCTATTTCTTAGAGTGCCACAGTGTCAGGCTCTAGGAAATTTTCATATGCCCTTTATATTCTATTTAGACTTTCACAGAAATCTAATTATATTTTATATCAGATTGAGTGAGGAGCTCTAAAGTAGTTTTGAGAGATACCAGCAAAATCTTAGACCACATCTCAGAGATAATCTTAATGTTCCCAGAATCATGTTACCATTAGGCCCTATGGGCCTGGAATCTAGCAACCACTGGTTTCACAGCAGCTGGAAAAAAAAATTAATCTGGGAAAAAAGTTGACTTTGAAACATGAAAATAACTAAAACTAAACATTTTAAATTATATAATTTCTGCAGATAGTATTATGTCATCTTGTGAGTTGCAATCAACTTAATTATTAGCTATACATGTATTATATTTAATTTGTGGTATAGATATATTTTGATGGGTGAGGCATAATATGCAATTGTTCTCAACAATTGAAAGAGCCTGGTTGCCTCAGCCCTACCTGTATTAATGGTAGGTTTGCTAAAAGTCTTTATTGTGGTTCTCCAGGTGTTACAGTTTATGAATTAATCATTGAATATAAATCACAAATTATCATAGTCTGTTGAAGAGATAATAAGTTGGGTTAAAACTTCTAAACCTGGCCCCTACTGCCAGTTGAATAAGGACAATTAGAATAAAAAAGTTTTATGAAAATTCTACTACCCAACTAACACATATTTTTTTGAGGCTCAACCCTGTGCTATATTTATAGCACTCCCACAATACCTCCTTCTTTTATTAACAATACTCACTTCTGTTTGATCCATGGTTCTCAACTTTGGCTGCACATCAGAATCAGGTACTGGATTTATAAAAATTGTACATGCCCAGGCCTCACCCAACAGTTTTGAATCAGAACCTCAGAGAGAGCCTCAAGCATTTATTTATATTATAAAAAGAATTCGCTGGTGATTCTGGTGTGCTACCACTGTGGAAAATAAATAGTCTACAAAGTTAAAATCGCCACATCTCACTGATGACTTATCATCAAAATGAACTTCATTGATATGGTTGACATTGTTGTTAACCAGGCAATGTGTCAAATTTGGTCATGTTTTCAAGTGCCATTTCTGTTTATGTTGCTGCCTTGTTTTAAATGGACTGTTTTTCCTGTACCATCCAGTGAAAATAGTATTTTCTGTGAATATATGAGACATATCAATTTCCTCCAGAGACTATACCACTACCCAACCGAGTGAAAAGCCACTATTTTCTTTCTTTAATGCTGACAAGGCATCTTAAGAGAGACCGTTTATCTTTCCTGATAGTTCAGAATAGGAGAGACAAAGGAGACTATACTTTCAAAATCAAACAAACAATAAACAAATGAACTCATCTAATTTCTAAAACAGTAACATGTTTAATTTTTTACACATTTTTTACACATATGAGATAATAAAATAAAAATATTACCTGTTAAAAATGGGCACATAGCACTTCGAACAGAATGACTGGAGTCTATTCTTTTACATTCTACAATCTTAAAAGAGATGTTTCTTCCTGAATTGTCACACTCTGTAAGAATGGTTACCAACCTACAAAAATAACTTCCCCAAATTCTAGCATCAAAGTAATGATATATGTGAAGAAAAAGAAAACGGGAACCTGAGAGCATTGTCTTCCTACTGCTAACCTGGTGCTTTCAAAATAATGTTAAATATTTTAAATAAAAAAAATGTCTTCTGAATTACGTTCTAGGCCTGCTATAACAAAGTACCCCAAACAGGATGTCTTAACACAACAGAAATTTAACTTCTCACATTTCTAGAAGCCAGAGCCCAAAGTTAAGGTGTCGGCAAATTTGGTTTCTTTTGAAGGCTCTGAGGAAGAACTTGTGCAATGCTCCCCTCCTAGCGTCTGATGGTTGCTGACAATCCTTAGTGTCCCTTTACTTGTAGATGCATCAATCTAACCTTATTATATGATACAAAGCTATTTTTTTTAATGAACAAGTTGACACATTAAAGACTTGAATGATTTACTAGTGGCATAAAAGCTAGGCATAAAAAATTCTGTGATAAGCACGAGAATGCCTAAATCTATCCACAGTGAAATACTTTGTTTTGTGCTTTCATTATTGTTTTGTGCATTATTTTGTGCTTTCAGAGTTATAAAAATACTGGACTTTTTTTCCTTTTAGTTTTCAATATTATAAATGTTAATGAACCTCAGTCAAGAGAATGACTTACTTTAAAATTTGCCTTGGAAAGCAAGAAGCAAATTGATACTCTGTGTGTGTCCTTATTTCAACCCTCAGTACTCCATTCTACAGTGTACATATAACATATATAATATGTATATATACACATAAATACATGTTTGGTTTCTGCCTTTCCTTTCAATTTTATTCTCGCCGACTTGTACCATACTATCCTCATTTCTGAATGTTTTCTTCCAACACTAAATTTTCTTAAGCTACAACGAAGCCTGGGGCAACACTGGCCACAGGCTCAGTCAAGTTCAGTGGAAGCCATCAAATTTGAAAATTTGACAGGGGCTCATTTAACCCAAACTCCATCACCTGGATGTTTTTAAATTTGGTAACTGCAAGTAGGCCATGTATAACTCTGCCAGCTTTACTTATGGAAGTAAGCCTCCTACCTTGGAACAAAGTGACCTTAACTCCATTGGTGAAAATTTGAGTATAACTAAACCAGGCAATCCAACTAAGTCAGGTGTAACTATATGACGTTTAACTCTGCTGGCATCAACTTAGCTAGAATCAGTATTGTCAGAAACAATATGGTTTTATTATATACTGTTAATATAAAATTAAAATTGTTTTTAATCATATTCTTTATTAATCAAGTCATGTTTCTTAGATTTTAATCTTTCATTGCTTAGTTTTATTTCACACATTTGCATTAATCTATCAATTAATCTTGCCTGAATAAAGTTCATTTATAGACTTTTTTGAATAAATGTAATTTTTAAAAGAATTGCTTTATCATGTAGGAATATTTCATACATTTCTAAATGCAATGGGAATTTTCATTCTAAAGGATTTAAAAGATTTAGTCTCAAGAATTCTGCTGTATCATAAGCTGAAATATATAATTGGAAATTACCGTGAATTTACTTAGAGAATATGATAAACTTTGTTGTTTAATGCTATGAATCATAAACGTTTACTCAGAATCCTCTGGCTTAACTCTAGAAACTTCATCATTAGTTTTTCTGAGTAAACCTACAATCACTTTTATTTTTCATGCCAGCAATTTGTTACAGCATTTTAGTTATTATTTAATTTAATTCCAAACTATTTAATGAGGTAACTACATAATAACTTTAAATTTTATCCAAATTATTGTATTTTTACTTATTCTAAAAAAATGTGTAGAATTATTGTTTCTAAAATAAAAATATCTGGAAAAAGTGAAAAAAAAAAGTGATTTGTGACCCTTGGAATTTTTCCTCAAATATTCTAATTTTTCCAAAAATAAGTAATAATAAGAAGTTCCTCTTCTATCTACTAGAGAGTGGGCTTTCTTTGTCTTAGCAAGACTGCTCTCTCTTTTTCAGTTAAGTCACCCCAAAATGTAACTCATCTAATATTATATAAAAATTATACACTGTTGGTGGGAATGCAGATTGGTGCAGCCACTATGAAAGACAGTGTGGAGATTCATCAAAAAATTAAGAATAGAATTACCATATGACCCAGCAATCCCTCTCCTGGGTATCTATCCAAAAATCTGAGAACATTTATCAGTAAAGATATACGTGCTCTGATGTTCATTGCAGCTTTATTTACAGTGGCCAAGACATGGAAATAACCAAAGTGTCCTTTGATAGATGATTGGTTGAAGAAGATGTGGTATATATACACAATGGAATACTACTCTGCCATAAGAAAAGATGAAGTAGTGACATTTGTGACAACATGGATGGTTCTTGAGATTATTATGCTAAGCAAAAAAAATCAGACAATAAAAGTAGAGAACCATACGATTTCACTGATATGTGGGATATAAAACTGAAAACAACAAATAAACAAGACAAACAAATAAAGAAACAAAAATTCACAGACAACAGTTTAGTGGTTACCAGAAGGTAAGGGGGAAGGTGGGTGGTAGATGAGGGTAAAATGGGTCAAATGTATGGTGATGGAAGGAGAACTGACTCTGGGAGGTAAATCCACAATGTAATATATAGATGATGTATTATAGGATTGTACACCTGAAATCTATGTAACTTTACTAACAATTATCACCCCAATAAACTTTACTTTTAAAAAATTATAAGCATTTGTGTAAAGATAATACATTTTTCATATGTTGTGTAAAATGCAATAATTTGGCACATAAAAGTATAAGTACCATTGACTATTTTTAAAGATCTATGCATTAGCCAGGTTTTGTGGCTAATTTAAAATTGTATCCAAATAGATTGAGTGAATGAGCGGTCAAGTATACAAATATTCTCAAAATATCAGGTAGTATCTTCTCCTCTAATTATTTCCCACAGTAATGGAAAAAGCAAAAACCCCATGGAGAATTGGCACAAGAAGCATGAACATTATGTTAGAAACCTTGATGAACATGTCATTTATACCCCTATCATTTCTGTCTTCTTAAAAGCAAGAAAACTTTGTGCTTCAAATAGTATGAGTTCATGGTTATACAAGGGAAATTAATTCCTTTTGTGGCTTAATTCCTGTTAAAAGCAAAGGAAGGGCAAAAACTTAGTAACTTTACATTGGAGAAACTTGACAAGTGTTACCTCCGCCAGGTGATCAGCATCAACAGTCATGGGCCACGTTGATAGTATGTACTCCGGATATGCTGTAATGAAAAGGACACTTCTGTGTCTTCCTTTCAGTAACCCAGGACCCCAGTCTTATCATGAAAAAAATATCAGACAAGTTCTAATAATGGGCATCCTACAGAATATTCAACCAATACTCCTCAAAACTGTCATGGTCCTCACATTCAAGAAAAACCTGAGAATTGTCAGAGCCAAGACTAGCCTAAAAAGACATGACAACTACATTTAATATGGTACCCTAAATGGACCCTGGAACAACAGCAACATCAACAACAACAAAAATAGATGTAGTTTTTAGTAAAAACAAAGAAATACGAGTAAACTATGAACGTTACTTAATAATGTACAAATACTGGTTCATTAATTATAACAAATGCACTATACTATTGTACAAGCAAGATGTTACTAATAGGAAAAACTGGGTATGGAATATATGAGAACCCTCTGTACTAGCTTCCAAACTTTTCTGTAAATCTAAAACTGCTCTAAAAAATAAAGTCCATTATAAAAATTCCCCAAATTATTCCACTTGAAGAAACAAAGCAAGTGCAGGCATAAAACCCACTCACACATGTTCAATGAGACATTAGCTATGAATGACTGAGTTTTCCTTGGTCATTTGCAAAGAGAATATGTTACTATTCATTGTCTATGCACATTTTTTCTTCTTTCTAACAAACTAACAATGACAATGTGAAATTGCATTCAGAAAAGACAATTTAGCTGGAGGAAAATTAATACAAAATCAGAAAGTAACAAGGAGATATAGGCTGATGGGCTAGTATCATTATTAAGCTAGATTAGTAGTTTCCTGCTAATACTCTATTTCTAACCATAGATGTGCTCCTACATTAATTAGTCTTCTTTCTCCCCTTTGGCCATTTGGGCCTAACTCAACTTCCTTTTTAAGAGGCTGTCAAAAACAGAAAGCAAGTCAATCATATAACACTTAAACTGGAGTAGATATCTATTTTACTTAAGTAAAAAGTTATTTGTTAAAATAAGAATACTTTACATCAGCAAAGGTGGTAGTAAGGCTTGGCACATTGCCCTTGGCTCCTCATTACCACTGTTTTTCTTTTTTTTTTTGAGGGCAGTGTCACTGGCCCTCATATGTGGGACCCAAACCGGGGCCGCTGGCTTGCCAAGCCAAGGCTTAACCTCTGCGCCACTCGGCTGGCCCACCACCGTTTTTCTTAAATGCAGAAAGTTTTGTGGAGATATTACAAAAAAAGGAAAATACACAAAAATAAAGTTCAGCTCAATGGGTGTTTGCAAAGTGAATCCACCCATGAAATAAGCACCTAGAAAAAGCATTACCGCAATACCAGAAGCCCCAGCACTCCCTTCCAGGCAGGCGGCCCCAGGGGTAACCACTGTCTCAAGTTCTAACAAAACCACATAGTTTTGCCTGTATTTTGAACTATACATAAATGGAATAACACAGTCTATATATTCTTCTGTTTATGGGTCTTTTTATCCAACATTAGGTGTCAGCCTTATCCATGTTATTACATTTTACACTATCATTGTTGAACTGTGTTCCATTGTCTGAATATACAGCAATTTATTTGTATATTCTCCTGGGCATTTGGGTTGTTTCCAGTTTGAGACTGTTATGATTAGTGTTGCTATGAAGATATACTTATAATTAACCACTAACCTCTTCTTGACCTTATTGTACATGGCCTAGCATCTCTAGGAAAAGAGCCAACTAAATATTTCCTGAACTCAGAAAACCCATTTGTTTGTGTTTGCAATAATACCATTCACAAAAGGCCATGACCACATTTTTCTCAGTCTATCCAGGAAGCAATGAAACTGTTTCTCTAAATGTAGGCAAGCAAAGAAGGATGGTGGTATTGGAAACAGTAGTAGACTAGAATTCAGACACAGGGAAAGCTTAGCATTAGCTGATGCTTATACAGCACTGATTAGTGTAACAAGTCAGCATTTAACATTAAAGTATAAGCCAAGAAACCAAAGAATCCTGAGCAAAAATAAATTCCTGTTCTTTGACATTTTACCAAGGTATTACCACAAAATATCTTTATAAACTAATAACTAAGCCCATTTCACTTGTTATGAAGACCATTTTCAAGAGGAAAGGGAGGACGTCCATGTCATTCCAGGCATTAAAAACTATAGGTCACAGTGTTATAGGTGTGTATGTGTCTATTTATTCAAACCCTCACACCCGAAGCAGAATCTTGTGGATTACTACATAATCTGATAGGTCCAAGGGCACAGGAAAATATCCTTCTGAATCTCAAATTTGCCTGAGATCCAAAGTTGTCAGTGAATATCACTTGAAATTTTCAACATCAAATTTCTTCATTCAAATCCAGGTGAGAATCTGTGAGAAAATGTTCAAATATGCATACTCATTTGCAGCATATATTAATTATAGTAGTATTTTTTTTTGAGGACCTGATGAAATAATGTAAGGGAATATCTTTCTGTAAAGTTTCACACAATATTTTTCTATTGTATCTCACAAATTAAGTAAAAGTCCTCATGAAGGGGCATCAGTGTCATGAACTCAGGAAGTGCTAGGTTTTATCCAATTCTTTCATCTTCAGGTTGGGGTAAAGACCTACATTATCATTTCTGAAAACAAACATTAAGGTTTGTAGAGAACATGAGAGTAATATTTTAGGGAGAAAACAGTGGTATTTTAAATGAAAATTTAAGAGAGATAAGTTATAGATTCTGAAATGGCCATTAAGTGACTTCAGCTGCCATATAGTTTCAGAAAGCCCTTATAAAAGAAAAGAGTTATTTTCAATAATTTCCTTAAGGGGAAGAAAGAAATCATGGTCCCAACTTCAGAGTTGTAGTAGAATTGATTATAGGATTTTTTCCCTGTATGCCCCAGGGGCTAAAGATTGCAATCAACTTAAGAGCTTTCTCTTACAATAACATGTGAAAAAGAAGCCCTTTTATATAAAGTAGAGAACTTAAGATGCATTATGTTCTTTTTTTTAATCTCTATAGCTATAACATCTCTGAGGTAGAGAAAGCATTGTTCAAAATTTTGAAATCTCAAATCCTCAACCTACACATTATCTCTCTAATAGGTGCCAATGAGTAAATGCACAGAGAAGAGTAGCTAGCTGGCAGAGGAACATTTCTCATTACCAATAATTATTGGGCTCCAAAGTCTTATCTTCTCTCCTACCACTGAGAGAGGGCTGGACCTGATGGGTCAAGAACTCCTTTTCCCCTTAGAGTATATAAGGAGAATGAGGGTTGAATATTTCACTAAATGGGAAAGACTTAAAAATTATTGGCTAATAATGAGAACACAGTAAATGTTAGCTATCATTTGTATTATTCCGTAGGTTCACCTCCTGATCCTACCCATATAGCTCCTAATACCTGATGGTGAAAAGAAGAATAAAAAGAGAAACCAATATAAAGTTTTCTCACTAGAGCCCCTTATTCTATTACTTCCTGTGTGCCCTATTCTTGACCATGTTTGACTTCTAAAGTGTAAGGTGCCTTGTCTCAAAGGAGACACAGATTCAGGCTCATTTTACATCTCAGTTGCATAAAGTTCTGAAAGAAAGACATAATCCAGGGAGAAAGATGATGCAAAATGGGGGATATCCCTTAAAAAAATGAGGAACAAACACTAAAAATCCCCAGGATAATGTCCTCAGTGTGTATGGTGCATTATGATAAATAGTTCTTACAGTGGTGCCAGAGAACAAAAGCATCAAAGGATGGCAATAAATGGTACTACGATGAAGAGGGATTTGGGCCACATAAACTCATAGAAACATACACATAGTTCTATGAGCTGGGCTTATATGTGCTAATCACAAAATATTTTCTGTATTTTGAGGATAAAAGGACATTCTTACAATCGGCAAGGCAGAATATTATTTTTCCCCTTTATCTCTATCAATCCCAAATACCACAACAAAGAAAGGGGAACTAGATGTCAGTTAAAAAAAAGGTTTACACTGTATTTCATTCCTAATCACTTTAGTGAATGTGGTCCGCAGTCCAACTTTTTGGTTTCCATTCAAATGCTTCCTGGTTTCACAACAATTCAGTAACTAAGCCCACAAAAAATAGTAAAATAACTCCAGGAAAAAAAATGGACAAAGTTAGTGTTGGCTAGGAGCAACAAACAATATGTGAACATTAGCAAACCATTAGGGAAAATCTTCATCTTTCCTGATCTTTTCATTTTGATGTAACTGGCACAGAAAACATATGCGGCAATAACACAGAAGGCGATACATCAAATAGAAGAGCACCGTATATCACAAGATGCCACAAGCCTTTGGAGATCCATGAGAGGATAGCAGAAGTCCCTGAAAAGTTTAAAAATAGGAGCATTCTGAGTCTCTGAAAATCTTTGGGGAATTAGGAGCATCTAGGTAAGCAATATATTACTTTCTACAGCTTACAACACTAAGGGATTTAAAGAACGGTCATTTTTATGCTTCTTCTATAAGGTTGGTTAACACAGAGGTCAAAGTATTTTCTTTACAGCATTTCATTATTGTGGAAGGACTGAAATTGCACAGATTTGAATGCCAGAGGGAGAATAGAAATTCTGTGTTACGTTTGATAACAAGCACTGCAGATAAGAGGTCAGTAGCCAAGGTTCTGATGAGGAACCTACAAGCTCAAGCTTTCAGATAAAAATAATGGCATGTGTCTTTTTTCACCAAAAATAATGATGTGAGGATGAAAAGGGGCCCCCATTTGGGGAGTTGAGGAAGGGGCAGATGAGCCTGCCCTGCACTTGAAAGTCAGACCCTGTAATAAAACAACTCTTTTCAGAGCTCTAGTAGTCTAATTTGCATCCTAACAGCAACTCCAGACAACCAGCCCATTGTCTTAATATATGTTTCTGTTTTTTTTTGTTTTTTTTTTTTATTTTGAGGATAGTGTCACTGGCCCTCACATGTGGGACCGAACCGGGGCCGCTGACTTCCCAAGCCAGCGCTTAACCACCGCGCCACTCGGCCAGCCCTCAATATATGTTTCTTTTGAGTGTGTGAAATTGTGCTAAGAAATCATGAAATCTCATTCCTCAGTTTACCATCTAAGGAAATAACAGGAAATAATTACCGCATACCCAGAACAACAACAAAAAAGCTCAACAAAGAAAAATAAATGTTACATCAAAATTTCACATATTAGAAAAAAAATGATTTGTACTAATACTAAACCTAATTGAATGTACAAAAAATTTTAAATGCTAATATCTATTGGTAACATTATGTGAGCATTAAAAATGGTAGTTAGGGCCGGCAGAGTGGCGTGGTGGTTAAGAGCTGGCTTGGGATGCCAACGGCCCCGATTCGGGTCCTACATAGGAGGGCCAGTGACACTGCCCTCGAAACAAAAATAAAATAAAATAAATAAATGGTAGTTAGGGCACTTCTAGCTAACTATGACATTAGCACAGGGATCTAGCCATTGTTTTCCTAAATCCCTACTGAAATGATCAAAAAAAAAATAAAAAATAGAAAAAGAAGAAGAAATTGCAGCAGCACTGAATAAAAAGGGGAGATGACATTCTAAGGCCACAGTCTTTCAGGAAATGTCACCTGAAGTCTGAAAAATTCAGTAAATTCTTTGAATATCTCAAATTTAAAGTATGAATGCTGGAAGCATGAGATAAATATAGAGCAGACAAAAAACATTTCATAACCCTTTTTGACAGCTACTGTACTCAAAGGCACATACAGCCACATAAAATAAAAAGAGGGCCAATGGTGGAGCGTTTCCTGACATATTGGCCAGTAGTACCAGGAAGGAAGCAGGTATTATGCTACCACTACCACCCACGCACACACACCTAGAACGAAAACTGAGTGAAGAATGAGAAATTGAAAGTTGACTCCCTGCCAAAGAAGCATCCCTGGATACAGAGAACAAAATGTACTTAAATAAAGTCAATTTATTCGGAATGCCCTTTATTGAGCTGCTGAATTACAGAGCTGATAATGTCACCTTTCATCAACAATTTCTTCTGTAAAACCCACCAGAAAAGACTCTACTAACATCCTTGTGAACAGTGAAAGGATGCAAATGAGGTTTCTAACTGTGTTTGTGATAACTATCAGGCTGGACTGATATATTAACAAAATCCAAAATTGGGCCTGGAGATTTCTTGTGCAAAGTTAAAGAAGGAAAAGAATGTAGCTTGGTGCTGATATTTACTAGGAAAACAAAAGTAAATCATGGTTAAATAAGGCAAAGGGAAAAGTAAAAAACAATTAGAAACACCATAGATAAAAGCAGTATCACACAAATTTAATCCAAATATGAAGTTAATCAATTTACTAGAACTATCTGAATGCACTGAAATGGGACAAAGATGAAAAGTACAAGAGAAAATATGATAGGTATAGAGGACAAAAATAGTTCTTTGAGATCATTGAAAAAGAGACCATAAAATGGAATAGAATAGAAACAATAATCAAATATATGATACATATATATGATATGTCATATACATCCCTGAAATGAGGGCTACAATCTGCATATCTAAAGGGATAAAACTTTCCAGAAACAAAATTAGTGAACATAGATAAAAGCCTAATGTAGTCTCATGGAAAATTTTTGAGCATCAAATCCAAAAAAAGAAACATACCAAGAAGCATCCAGATAGAAAAACAAAAGAAAAATATATTGAGCTAGGCCAGACTGTTCTGTACTATTATGAAACAAGTCTAAAAATCTGTGTAGACTAAAAATGTTGTAAGCTAGTTATTGTATGACAAAATAAAAATGAATATTCCACCTACGAATTTAAGGTGACATTCTCAGACACTCTCTTTAAGTAAACACGTGTTTAGAAAAACTAATTAGAAAGGTATTCTAGGTATCCATTAAAGGGACTGAAATAAAGAACTCAGAAATAGAGAAACTGAGGTGGAGGTAAGTTGCTTGGTAGTGAAATCACTTCAATGTACAACTGGCCTCAATTGTTGCAAACGTCATTACAAAAAAAATGCAAATAAAAATTATGAAAAGGTAAAATTCATGCTTTAAAAATATTATTGGGGGCCGGCTGAGTGGCACATTGGTTAAGAGCTGGTTTTGGGATCCCAGCGACCCCGGTTCGGATCCCACATATGAGGGCCAGTGACACTGCCCTCTACAGCTAACAACAGCTCCACCTGGAGCTGGGCTGTGCAAGCCTGGGCGATGGTGTGGGCTGCAGCCCCTGCTGCAGTGGGCTGCCATAGGCTACAGTGAGTGGCCGGCAGCCAGCGTGAGCGGCCAATAGCAGCGGTGAGTGACCATCCAGAGGCCAGTGACGGATCTGCCTCATCTGGGAAGAACGCAATGACGATACCAACATGGGCCAGTGAAGCACCGTCCTCTGCAACTAGACTGAAGAACAAAAAGACAGCAACTTGTCTGTTCCCCTTCCCAATTCCGCAACACTGTTCCCCTCCCCCAATTCCCCAATAAAACCTTTAAAAAAATATATATATTGTTGGGCCGGCCAAGTGGTGCGGTGGTTAAGAGCTGGCTTGGGACGCCAGTGGCCCCGGTTCGGATCCCACATATGAGGGCCAGTGACACTGCCCTCAAAAAAAAAAATAAAAAAATATATATATATATATATATATATATATATATATATATATATATTGTTTAATAAACGGAATATTTTGCAATTTGCATGATGAAGAAGTGTAAACACTACAGTGAAGGGCAACAGTACATAGAAAGATGCTCAACATCACTAATCATCAAGGAAATGCTAATCAAAACCACAAAGAGCTATTACCTCACACCTGTTAGAATGGCTATTATCAAAACAACAAGAGATAACAAGTGTTGGTGAGGATGTGGAGTAATGGGAACCCTTGTGCACTCTTGGTGGGAATGTAAATTGGTGCAGCCGCTGTGAAAAACAGAATGGAATCTCCTCAAAAATTTTAAAATAGAACTACCATATTATCCAGCAACCCCACATCTGGGTATATATCCAAAGAAAATAAAATCACTTTTTTTTAATTTTTAAAAGGTTTTTTCTATTACAGTTAACATACAATATTATATTAGTTTCAAGTGTACAATACAGTGATTAGATATTAATATAGCTTGAAAAGCAATCACCCCAATAACTCTAGTACCTGTCTGAAATCTCTATCTTGAAAAGGTCGGCACTCCCATGTTCCTCGCAGCATTATTCACAAAAGTGAAGGCATGGAAACAAACTAAGTGTCCATCAATGGGTGAATGAATAAAGAAAACATAGAACATTATTCAGCCATAAAAAGAAGGAAATCCTGCCATTTGTGACAACATGGATGAACTTTGGGGGCATTACACCAAGTTAAATAAGTCAGACAAAGAAATACAAACACCATATGATTTCCTTTATATGCAGAATCTAAAAAAGCCGAACTCATAGAAACAGAGAGTGATCACTGCCAGGCGCTTGGGGGTGACTTATAGTCTTATAACTATATTCTTCTAGTTATAGTCTTATAACTTCTGGTTATAAGAATAAGTTCTGATAATCTAACATACAACAGATCTGTGTAATGATGGCTATAGTTAACAATGCTTGAAAGTTGCTAAGAGAGTAGATTTTAATAGTAATTATGTGAGGTGATGGAGGTGTTAACTAAGCTTACTGTGGTAGTCATTTCACAATGTGCTAATCATCACAATATACAGAGGGTGCCAAAAAAATGTATACACATTTTAAGAAAGGAAAAAAGTGTTAAATTTGTAATACTCTCTATATATTGATAACAAAAGATGAATACAAGTCCTGTTTGACTTCTGCAATTACAGAGGTACTCAAAGTGGCTACCATCAGCTTCCAGACACTTCTGATTATGGCAAAATACTGCTTGAACAACATTGACCAAAGTGTCCACTTGTATATAGTGTTTTGGTGCCCCCAGTGTGTGTGTGGGTATGTGGGTATATATATAATTTTTTTTGCTAAGATATTGGCAGAATAAAGTATGTCTAATGCCAGTGAAGCAAAGTAATAATACTAAAGTGTGATATAAATAATGAAAAATAAATGTTTGAAGCAAAACATTACTGGGTTTCTAACAGATATTTAAGATTTTCCCCATTTCAATAACTTTTATTTATATACTATATGAATATCAAATTATCCTGTTGTATACCATTGTATACCATAAGCATAGTATTTATTATATCTCAATAACAAACACTACAGTTAAAATGGAAAAAAATAAAACACAAATAGACAAATTCCCAAAGAAAACAGCAACATGACCCTTTGTTTAAGAGATTTCTGAAATTCTTGTTTCATCATCTCAACTCAGAGTATAAGAAAAGGAGAACAAATTTCCTGTGAATTGAGAATTTTCAATAGAACATTTGTAATTTCTTTTTTAGACAGAGGTAATAGTCAAAATGATTATGGTTAGGTTACATATTAAATGTCTTATTTTAAAATATATAATAAATTACTTAACATTGTATACTTAATCAGTAAGACATGGCCAGAAGAATATTGGACTTAATAAATAACAGTTGACTCATTTAGACCTTCTGCTTGATAATACTAAAGAAATAAACCAAGAGAAGACACAATGTCTGATATAAGAGGCATGATAAGAACAGTCCAGTCAAAAAATAAAAAATAAAAATATTATCCAGTTCTGACAGTGGACAAGGTAAAGTCAACAACATAAGGAGGCTGAAGGTAGAGCTGCTAAAATATATAGCTTCAGACACTGTTAGGAGAGCCAACCTAATGATTTCTCTAAAAGAAGCACCTGAGACCTAACCCAGCTTAACCAGGGCCCAAAAGAGCGGTCATCAGGACAATATCCTTTACCAGTCACACTCAAGGAGAGGGTCCAGACTGTGAGCCACAGGGTCAGGGGTCGGAGAATGAAAAAATGAGTGATCAGGGGGGCTAGGATTAACTTTTTATTCTTTCTCATTTTCTCCAGTGAGCATTTGTGATGCCTCTATTCAGAAAAGAAAGTGATTTTTTTGAAGCAACATTTTTTTTTTTTGGTTTTTTTTTTTTGGTTTTTTTTTTTGAGGGCAGTGTCACTGGCCCTCACATGTGGGACCCAAACCGGGGCCGCTGGCTTCCCAAGCCAGCGCTTAACCACCGTGCCACTCGGCCGGCCCGAAAGTGATATTTTTTAAATGGAGGTTGTAGATAATATATAACATGGGCCATGTTTATGATTTAAGTGCTAAAGCAGGTTACGAAACTGTACAAATTCTATTTACAACTATGAGGAACAAATGACTTCAGGAAGAAAAATAAACAAGAAAATTATATGAACAGTAAAATTATAAATGATTGTTTAACCTAATGTCTAAACATTCCATAATATGGTTATAGTTTTAAATCATTTAAAAATGTTTTACACATAATTTGTGTTCAATCATTGTGCAATAAATATAAACTAATGACATTTCTGATTTATATGTCATAATAGTATCATAAACTCCAGACTTTAAAATGGTATAGGATGACCAATGAACCTTATACATATTACAACTATTTTTTAAAAATTTGGTGCTTCGAAAAATAATTAGATAAGCCTAAAGACTTAAAACGGCAGTACTCTCCAAATGAACCTTTGTTTTAGACCCTCCCTTTTACAATGTGTGGCAGCAGCCATTGATTGACTGTTGGCACCATAGGAATTTTACATGTGGCAAATTTTCATTGAAATGAACCTGATTTCTCAGCTAATCATGAATGACTCTGTCAATCACGTATTACAACTAAAGCAATCAAGCAAATGTAAGTTCTCTTGGATATGGTAAAATCCACATAGATACTTTTATGAAAATTCCATGTTCCTTGCTAGAAGGAAAATCCACAAGGCCAAAGAACCTTAACACCTGCAACTATTGTTGTTCAGAGCATTTCAAGAGCTCACTGTCAGAGAAATTGAACATGATCCTCCTTTTTATTTAGAATAAGTTCTTATCACAGAACTGTCACTTCCAGGCATTCTCACCTCAGGCACATGATGAGCTGTGACCTGACAGAAGCTATAATCAGAGGTAAAGCAACTGGCGATAAAGCTTGAGGTGTCATGAGTTTTGATATAAATCAATAGAGAAATTCCATCTTCATCCAGTAAAATCATTTATAAATTTATTGTCTTACAGGAAATATTACCACAGTCCAAACAAAGGCAAAGTCAGAATCTGTGGCTGTAATACCTATAATTTCTATTTTCTTAACAGTACTTCAGCAAACACTTTTGGTCCTGATATTTGAAAAGTCCATTATTAATCAAAGTACCTCCCATTAACCCTTTCCTATGCACAAGGGCAGAATCCCATTGTGTTGGCAATTAAGAACAGACAGCTGCCCCTTTCTCCAGAAATTGCCCTCCAGTGGTAGGAAGTGCCTGGCCTTCCCCACCTCCTCCCCAGCCACAGATCCCAGTTAATGATTGAATGATTCCAGGGTCAATAGGTCCATCCCATTACCTTTTGTGCAGTCAGTATTCCAGAGCATCCCACTCCTCATCCCCATCCCCACTGCACCCCACCCCACACCCCACTCGCACCCCACCCCCCGACACACACACCTCCATGGATCAGACCAAGGCCAGGCTTCATCTCAGACTATATCCTTGCTGGGCTCCTTTTCCCTCCCTCCTTCCCTTTTTCACTATCCCTACTTCATTTCTTTCCTTAAGGTTTTCCCTGAATAGCATTTCCTCAGTAAATCACAGGCACCCAGATTCCTGTTTCAGACTCTGCTTCTTCATGTGATGGTATCAGTTCAACAAAGAGATGTTGACTTCTCAGGCATATGTGACTAAGCTTAAGTCTGTTGATTAGCATAACCTTAATGTTTGGGAAAATGTAATGACAAGATCAACTCAGATACTTTGACCTCAGATACTTGGATCTTATTTTTATATTCAACTTCTCTGAAATTAGTAGTGGAAGAAAGACTATCTTCTCTTCTCACTTTTCTGTGACTCCTAAATCATTTAACATATGTGAGTGTTGCTTGGATTTGCTGTACTTCCTGCTAAAGAGAATTTTAATTTCCATTTCAATCATTAGGGAAAAAAATTTTTTGAGAACACCTGCTCTGAGCCAGGCCCTAGGGAATAGGGCAATGAACACAACAAACAAAATTCTTATTTTATATGATGCTTATAGTCTAATTGAGGAGCATCAAAAATAAAAATAAAAATTATAAAACAGAAAATAGCAATTTCCAGAAATAATATATTCAATTCTGTCCTTAAAGTTTAATGTAACATTTAAAAGAACTATCTTTTCCTACATACATTGCATTCTAGACCTAGGAGCTTGGTGCGCCAGTATGATAGGTTGGCCCCTGCCTCAGTTCCCCTCCTTCTCTTCTCTGATGGGGACCTAGTGACATTCAAACAAACTGATAATATGCATACTCCACCTTGACCCCAAAAAAAGGCACCTTCTGCAGGTTCTCACTCTCCCCCTTGGCTCCACAGCTACTTGGTTGAGCTCCTCCCATAGGGTGCTTTGTGTAGCATGCCATGCCTCTCTCTTCCAGGACCTGAGAATGTAATAAATCTCTTTTGCTTTCATGTGCCTCTCCACCTCTCCATGGTGTTATTCCATTTTCATTCCTAACTGATCATCAAAAAACTTCATTTTTAAGTAACATAATTATTCCTTATAACACAGGGTATATATATTATACCCCAATTAAAATGCATAAATGTTCAAGTTTGTGGCTATAATCACTAACTTTGCCAGCTACAATTTTCATTTCTCTGCTCAGGTTGATGTTGACAATGAACTGTCAATTTAGACTTTTCCATGTATATTATAAGGCATTATTAATTACTTCACATTATCAGCATCATACAGAGTGGTACAATGTGTTGTCTTCCTGGCTGTAATTGCTACTCTCAATAAACTTACATCTAGAAAGAATAATACAATATAGACGCTCATTAAAAAATATATTGAATAATTGCTTCCATGTATGTATGCATGAATTAAAAAATAACGAAAATGTTACATGCCACAGGAATGCTATACTTAGAAAATGTCTTTTCCTAAAAGTTTTTGATCCTTCTAATATACTTAATAACGGGCCGGCCCAGTGGCGCGGCGGTTAAGCGCCGGCTTGCGAAGCCAGCGGCCCCGGTTCGGGTCCCGCTTATGAGGGCCAGGGACACTGTCCTCAAAAAAAAAAAAAAAATAACAAGTCTAATATACTTAATAAGAAAAGCATACACATACACCTATAATTCAAGGCATAGCTTTACTTTTTGACACTTAAATATTATATACTGTGTATCTTATATAGTTTGAATAACATAAAAATAGTAACTAACTTAATCTTCATAGTAACCCCAAGGTAGGTAAATATCCCCATTTTATGAATGAGAAAGCTGAGGCACAACTTCCTCAAAATATTATGACTAGTAAGTGGCTGAGGAGGATTTAAAGCCTGGTTCCAAATACTCTGGTTCCAATGACTGTGTTCTTAGTGGCTGCAATGTTGCCATTCTGTATGAGATTTAGTTTTTAAAATAAAATGTGCAATGTCACCCAATGTTTCATACAGACTCTCCACAAAATGCAAGAAACACAGGTTTCTGACTATCTATGCCATGGGTTTTTGAAAGTTTTATGACTCAAATAGAAAATTTTCTACAAGTGAAAAGTATTTTGAGGGCTTCTTGGGCATCCTGGCTCTCTTAAAGAGTTGGAGAACTCTCTTAATTTCCCTCAGAAAGACATAACCAATGCATCAAAGTTAAACCAATCTTAGTTTTCATGTTTAAGCCAATGCTACCCAGAATTCCTCTGAGACTTGTTTGTATTTATATCATACCACTGGTATGTATTATTGGGCATCTGCAAAATAATTTTACCCAAGAAGACACATTTCACCTAATGGTACCAAATAGAGATCTCCTAAGAGAAGTTAGTCCTTAAAACCAGGGAGCCTCAATACTTTTATCACAAATATAGTAGAAAATAATTAAAGCCACATCCATCCATCTGTCAAGCATTATGTTTGTTCATTAAACGTGTCTTTGGATTTGGACATAATATGGAAAATAGTCAGAGGTGGCCATTTGCCGTTTCTGTCCATGCTCTTCACTGACTCGTGTAACAAACACTGTTATACCGAGTAACCATCTCCACCCCATTCCAATCGTCCTTATTAACATAATCCCAACTGTTTTGAGGTGGCAACATTCTCAGGGAGGGATGAAGCTCTGGGGTGTTAATCATGATTGGTCCCAGGCTATCACAGTTCTACTCTTTCCTTCCTAGACCCTTGTCAGAGAGTAGCTTGGCAGTAGGCATGTTATCCACTAATGAGTAGTGAGGTGTAAAGAAAAGTCTGCTGGGACGTTGGAGGACAGAATTTTTACCCTGTAAAAAAGAAAGATGCAAAGCCCTACTACCATTGAGCATTAAATCAATCCTGGAATTGCCTGTCTCTGAACTTCTTATCATGTGAAATTATAATTCTCTATTACCAAAACTAACTGCATTTATTATGATATTCTATCCAAAAGTACTCTAATTCACATTCCTTAGTTAGCCTGCTCTTCTCTCTACAAGGCTATTATCATAAGTACACACATGCTACTGTATCCTAATATTTATGTTAGCAGAATTTCTTTTCATAGGTACCTGATTCTCTTTGCTGTATTTTATATGTAAATTACATTAATGTACATGAAAACATAATAATTAGAAGATAAAATATATGTTGGAAAATTTCTGATGTCTATGTTGTAATGATGACCACTATCACTAATCAAGATGGATTAAACTGTCCCATAGCAAGAAATCTAGAAATATCCTGATTATGCACATTCAGGTTGTACAAGTATTCAGAAGTTCAACATATGTTTTTGTAAAGCACTTACACAAATCCTTGTGAGCATACAATTTTCCTTCTCCGAATTCTGAAGCATATTTACCTCCTGCAGATACTGAAAAAACTGACAAATGGCTTCTGATAAATAGGCAACTATTCTATAGCAACATGACACTGGAAACACACACTGTGCCAAATAACATTTTATATTGAAGAAAATACACTAAATTTTCACATTGTAGGTAAAGTTTATATACTTCACAACATTACATTTGGGGAAAAGCTTTCCTCTTCCTTTTTCTTTTATAATATCCTAGTAACAATCTCAATCAGAAATCTAAAGGGAAACTAAACGATATGCAGTGACAGTCTTAAATTAGAAAATTGTTGCCTGGCTAGACCACTTACTGAGTTTACTAGGAGTGTGTAGTTCAATTTGAAGAGACAACAGTGGTTACAGAAGGAACTGTTCCCAGATTTTAGAAACAGGAAGGAGGATACAAGGTCATTCAAACATGAAATAAATATTGCCAGAATATATATCAGTGAGGGAACTACTGTGTATTAGAGTAGTAGGATAACTCAGTTCAGATTTCACATAAATGAAAGTGTTGCCAAAAATCTATAAAGCATAATTTCTCCTGAGGGAGAAGCCAACTTAGCAATCAACACGCTCATTGCGTTGGATGGAAGTATCCAGGCAGAAGTGAGCAGAGATTAAAGATAGAACTTGACTGGAGCAAACATTTCCAGGTAGGACTAAATCTACCCTATATCACTTTGATATATTAGAACTTGAGAATTTCAAAATACAATATTCCAACAGAGACTTATTAAGAATTGAAACACTAAGATTGAGCCCTTAGGCTTATACAACATTCATGTGGATGTCACAATAAGCCCTTCACACAGATATGAAAACATTAAACATTCATTAAAATCTTTCTATCAACTGCCCACTTCTTCAAAGGGGATTTCATTTTTATCTTGAACAGATGGCAAGCCTATCCCAGCATGTTCTTTATGACCAAGCATGAACACTTTCTTATTAAATCATCCTGAAACCAATTAAAAACTCAATATTTACTTTAGTAAAACATATCTACAAAAAGAGAGTGAACATGAGGAAACAATCAATTTATTGCACTATCTCCTGAGAAAATTTTGACATAGGACAATGGGATAATAGAAAAAATAATTTACCTCCCTTTAGCTGTCCATTTCCACTCTCAATTAAGTCTCAATTAAAGGGCAGTTGGCCAGAAATGTTAGAATTCCTTTCTAAAATATGTTTTGGAATTCTCTAATGATGAAACCATAAAACATATACATAAACACATAACATACACACACACACAAAAAAAAAGTCCCTAATTTGAAACCTAGATTGCCATTACAGAAAATAAATAAGCAGATGTTACTCTAAAACAAGCTTGGACCTCAACTTATCTTGTAGCTACTTGTAGCCAAAATATTGAAAACTTCCTACATATCAGATACTATAACATGTGATTACCTTACATTATTTCATTTACTCTTCATAACAATCTATTAGGAAAGTACTAACTATTATACATTGCACAGATCAAGAAACTGTGTCTTCATGAGGATAAGCAACTTTCCCAAATTACACAGTTAGTAGGTAGGAGAGCCAGGTTTTGTATCCATGAGTTCTGATTCCAGACCACATGCTTGAAACTATTACACTTTATTTCCTCTCTAAGAGAGAAAAAGTTTTTCTAAGCCCTTTTAGAGAAATAAAATTCAAAGAGGCGGCTTTTGAAATCTAAGTATTGCTAGAACAAATTATTTTCGTGCATTGCATACAAACAACTACAATACTAAATACAAATCATTCTCATTTCTTCATTAAAGTATAATGAGAAAGTCTTTCTAGTTCAAATTACTATATATACTTAAAAGAAATAAAATGACTTTATAAATATTCTATAATTCAGATTAATTAAAAGGATGAATTTTAAATATTCATATTTTAGGTTTTCCACACACACTATAAAATATGGATTTGAAATAACGCAAATGTTATATTAAAATGTAAATGAGAATCTAATAAATCTGAAATTCATCACCAGGGAAGCATGTATTATTGATGTATGACATGACCTAACTATTCATGATTCTAGGTGCTTAACAAAGCATTTACAGGAATGGCTCCAACTAGGATGCAAGACTTTCAGTGGTAAAATTGGGTCAGGCCCATGCAAACTGGGATAACTTGAACCCCTAATTCTGAAACAGTATCAGGTACCATGGAAAGCTAATGTCCAGGAAAGACAAAAATATATGGAAAAACATCCTTAAGATGCGATTGAATGTTGGAAAAATATGTGTGAAATTATATCATTTCTTTTGAAATTGGGGAATTATTATTATTTCTGTTTAATCAGGCCCCAGATTTTTGCTAGAGCTGGAGAATAACTGGAAAAAAAAAAAAAAAAAAAAAAAAATATATATATATATATATATATAGTGGTCCAGGACCACTCTCCTAGTGTGAAATATATAAATATTGTTTGAATAGTCAAATATGACAAAATTTCTCTATTCAGTTTTGCTTGATCTGAGAGATTAAGGCATCATCCAAAGTTATTATCTTAATATGCAGCTGTAACTGGCACATCCAATATTTACTACTTTAACACATATTTCATGTGTGTTCTGATTAGGGGGATGATAACTGCAAATTCATCAAATTTATGGTATTTTGCTAAAATTGTCTCACTACAGTGCATCTGAGGAAATGTTCTACCATTCATAGCCAAAAAGGCTATGTTTATATTTCATTATTGATACTTACTAGATGTAACAAAGACATTTCAAAGTTCAGGTTGAATTGAACAGATTTCACTACTTCATGACCATGACAAATTAAATTTGTACTTCACTATCTCATAAATTTGTCCCAGTGACAACAAACTAAACTAGGCAAATAAATTAATTAATTTATTGGGATGTTGGAAAAGTCATGACGCATTTTTGCAGTGAAAAACAGAAAAAAATACGTCATGATTTTTCCAACAACCCAGTACTTTAATTAGTATTGGGTCATTATCAAGTTAGTCACAACTAGAAGAAAAATAATTTAAAATGCACAAAGAAATTGCATTTTCAAATATAGCATGGATCCTATCAAAATACTAGTAAATGAGAAAAGTTAAAAACATCTAAAAAAAAAGAAAACACATGCTTTTTAAGAAATACATGTAAATGCAATAAAACCCTAAAAAGAGGAAAGAAATAGTTATCATAGAAGTCAGGTCAGAAGAAGTATGATACCAGGCAGTTGGGAGATACCAGGCAGGGGGACTCATATGTTTAGTTTGAGTTCTGTGATCATAGTGCTTATTATATTATTTTACATAAAAATAAACATATTAATGAATGACAGCAAGCCATGCCTAGGAAATGAAGAGTGTGCCATGTAATCAGGGTTACAATTTTCCCAATTTTGACCACTTAAGTTTTCTTATTGTATAGGCTTATCACTCTGTTTACATCCTCACTATTGGAGTCAGATAGAACAGTTAGAAGATCGAAATTAATCTTCCTGTCTCCAGTGTTTCCTTCTCCATTTCAGCCTATATATCTCTGATGCAGTCATTCAGAACTTGAGAGCTCCATATTGCTCATAGAATAGAGACCAGGGCAAGAGCCCCAATGACACAGACTGGATCTTTTGTCTCCATCCTTCCATTGCTTTCCTTCATGGAACACCACCATGGCATACCCATATTCATGCTAGACCCTGGTCCTGTGTGCTTCCCTGTCCTTCAGCATCTCCTCTTTTCCTGAGCATGTCCTACTCTCCTTGTAAGGCCTAGCACAAGGGCCACCACATCCACAGATTACTGGGTCTGAAATCTGTTTCCATTCTATGCCCCAGCGCACAATATACGTATTTTGGAAATGGAATGTATGGAATAATAAGTTGAATTTATTTGATTTTGTATTGCCAATTTAGCATAATTTTACTGATGATTTACTTCTATTAATGAGGTACTAAACAAGTTTGGAAGGAAAAATATGGCGAAACCATATGCAATGCCCTCATGAAGCTTCTATTATAGTCTAGAATTATTTATATTCCTGTCTCAATAGTCCTACTAACTGATATAAGAGGCAGTATCAATAAATATAATCTTTATATATTTTCTAGTATTTACCCCCACAGAAGGAAATTAAATAATAATACTTTCAAATCGACCCACATATGTTTTTTAACTTCAGAGCCCACTGACCTAATCAGGAAGTCCTATGTCATCCTATACTTTGTATCATTCCTCTGATCGTGTCTGAATAAATAATGAAATCCCTGACAGTCTCTTCTATCTTCTCATGATAACGTTCATGAAGAAAAATTCACGATCACCAGAAATTAGAATCCTACTTGCACAATCTGAAAGTTTTCTGCTAGTACTAAGACTTGGGAATCTGAAATAAGACTTGTCATCCTAGGCTGTTTGTTCTCTGTTTCAGAGAAGAGGAACTCAAGCTGCTCCTTTCAGTGAAGGCTGCTTTCTCAGCTGGCCAGAGACATTCCTGCATTTGTAGCTCTCTTCTCACATACATTGCCAGCAGTTCAAAATGGCAAAGGTCTCTGAGCCTATAATTATTGGTCTTCATCCCTGATTTTTAGAAAAAAAAAAACAAAAAAAAAAACTACAACAAATTATGTTGTGGCCATATAACCTAAAGCCAGATTTTCATCCATTATTATTAGCAATAATTTAGCTGAATATTTCTTCAAATTATCCAAAAATAAGTAATCACTAATTAAGAGGACAAGGTATGTCTCTTCAGTCTAGCTTCAAATATAGATAAATGGCAAATAGACATAGGAAAATTTTCTAGGATTGATCATATTACTAACCCAACAATTCAAAATTGAGAAGAGAATTCTCAGGGCCCAAGAGAGAAACTGAATCAGTCCTGTATCACTCACAATGTCTCTTTTCTCTATCTTCATATTAACTATCCCCAACTTTGTGAGGACATGAGAGCTTGTACTAGCTAAAAATAAATATGTCCTCAAATTTCATGGCAGGCCTGTGTGGCCATGTGACACAGTGCTTATCAATGAAACAGAAATAGAATGTCCTGAGTGGTGCTTTCACAAATATACTATTTTTCTAATGCAAAAAAAAAAAAAAAAAGACACTCCGGTTTTCTCCCTGTCCTTCACATCTTCAAGATATATATATATATATACATATCTTCATGAGATTAGAATCACTCAAGATTAGATTCACTAAACAAAGCTAACACTGCTGAAAATTGAATAGTATGTTAGAACAAATTTGAACAGCTGCCTCCAATTTATGAGAAATGAGCAGAGATTAAAATCAGAAAAGAAGAAAACGTAGATGTAGTTGATGTAAAAAAAATGACAGTATAATTTGTGTTCTTGAAAAAGAAACCATTTTAATAGAAAATTTTAAAATCTGAGTTATAATAAGGCATTGTATTCCTGTACAAAAGAAAAGCTTGAGTCTACAGATAGAAAGCTTCAATGATTAACAAGTGGTATCAATAAGAATGAAAACCTGAATTGACCCTGTTGAAATTCAGAATTCAAAGAGTAGAGAAAATAGCATAGGTGTAGTTCTTTTCAAAAGATTTTTATTAAAATGTAGCAAACATACAATATTATTCAGGGGTACAACATAGTTATTTAACATTTATATACCTAAAGAACTGATCACCATAAGTCCACCAACCATCTGGCACTGTATCATGCTATCACAATATTACTGACTATGTTCCCTAAGCTGTATTTTACATCCCATGACTTATTTGTTTTATACCTAGAAATTTGGAGCTCCTATTCCCCTTCACCTTTTCCTCCACCTTTTTAAATTTTTAACTACACTTGACATTTAATATTATTTTATATCAATTTCAGGTGCACAGTACAGTGGTGAGACATTTATATAATTTAAGAAGCGATCCCCTGACTAGTCTTGTACCCACCTGGCACTATACATAGCTATTACCATATTACCAATATTACCATATTCCCTATGATTTATTTTATGTCCCCATGACTATTTTGTAACTACCAACTTGTACTTCTTAATCCCTTCATCTTTTCCACCCAACCCCTCACTCATCAATCAGCCCAATAAATCTGCACCCATCTGACACCATACCTAGTTATTACAATATTATTGACCATATAACTTATGTTATATCCTACATCTCCATGACTACTTTGTAACAACCAATACTTCTTAATCCCTTCCCCTTTTTCACCCACCTCCCCAAATGACCTCCCATCTGGCAGCCATCAACATGTTCTCTGAGTTTGTTACTGCTTTGTTTGTTTGTTTTGTTATTTAGATTCCATATAGAAGTGAAATCAAACTGCATCTGTCTGCCTGTCTCATATACTCAGCACAAAACCCTCAAGTTCTATCCATGCCACTGCAGTTGGCAAGAACTCATTCCCTTCCATAGCCGAACAATATTCCATTGCGTATATATACCACCTCCTTTTTGTCCCTATGTCTATCAATGGACACGCAGGCTGCCTCCACATCTTGGCATTGTAAACAATGCTACAATGAACATATGGATGTGCATGTTCCCTTGAGGTAACATTTTGGGTTTCTTTAGGTAAATATCCAGAAGTGGGATTACTGGGCCCATCTTGGGTTCTTGTTATAGCCTTTGTTTTAAAGTCTATTTTGTCTCATATTGCTACTCCAGCCGGTTTTTGTGTGTGTGTGTGTTTTTTTTTACTTTCCATTTTCATGAAATAGCTCCTTGCCATTCCATTCCATGTCAATCTGAAGAGAGCCTCTTGTGGGCAGCATATGTAAGGATCCTGTTTTCTTATCCATTCAACCACCCTGTCTTTTGATTGGAGCATTTAATCCACTTACATAGAAGATAGTTATTGATAGATATGTAATTATTGCCATTTTATTATTCATATTTTTATCTTTTTTTTTTTTTGTCTTAAATAATTACCTCAAGATTCCTTGTAATTCTGGTTTGGTGTTGATGAACTCCTTTAGCTTTTTTTTTTTTTTTTAGTCTGGGAAGCTCTGTATTTGTCCTTGAATTCTAAATGATAACCTTACTGGGTAGAATAATCTTGGTTATAGTTCCTTGGTTTTTCATCACTTTGAATATTTCATGCCACTCCCTTCTGGCCTGCAAAGTTTCTGTTGAGAAATCAGCTGACATTCTTATGAGAGCTCCCTTGTAGGAGCTTTTCTCTTGCTGCTTTTAAGATTCTTTCTTTGTTTTTAACCTTTAGAATTTTAATTATATGTCTTGGTGTGGGCCTTTTTGGGTTCATCTTGTTTGGGATTCTCTGTGCTTCCTGGGCTTGTACTTCTATTTTTTTCACCAGGTTTGGGATGTTTTTTAAAATATTTTTTCCAAAAGGTTTTCAATTCCTTGCTCGCTCTCTTTTTCTCCTGAGACATAAATGCTGGTATGCTTGATGTTGTTCCAGAGTCCCCTAAAACTATTCTCAATTTTTTTGGATTCTTTTTTCTTTTTGCTATTCTGGTTGGGTTCTTTCTGCTATCTTATCTTCTAAATCACTGAATCAGTCCTCTGTTTCATCTAATCTACTGTTGATTCCCTCTAATGTATTCTTTATTTCAGTTATTATATTCTTTAGTTCTGACTGGTTTTGTTGTTGTTTTGTTTTCTACCTCTATTTTTATGTTTTCTATCTTTTTGTTGAAGTTCTCCCTGAGATTATTGACATCCTTGTAGCCAATGTTTGGAACTCTGCATCTGGTAGATTGCTTGTCTCCACTTTGTTCAGCTCTTTTTCTGGAGATTTGTTCTGTTCTTTCATTTGGGACATGATTTCTTTGTCTCCCTTTTTGGCTCCCTATGTTTGTTTCTATGTATTAGGCAAGGCTGTTATGTCTCCCAGTCTTAGTAGAGTGACCTTATATAGTAGGTCCTGTGGGGCCCAGTGATGCAGTTTCCCTGGTGACCAGAGCTGAGTGTTCCCTTGTGTGGGTTGTGTGTATGCCCTCCTGTTATAGTTGAGCCTTAGTTGCTGTTTGCACATCAATTGGAGAGATTGGCCCTTAGGATCATTGGTTGTGAGGACTGGCCATAACTACAGTGGAGGAGCAATTGTGCAGGGGCTGACCCTATGGAGCAGGCTTCTGGTGCCTGCCCAGTCTGTCCTTTGGGTGTTTCATCCTCTGAGGTGGCCTGATTATCTAGCTCAGTCCAAAGCTGGCCACTGGGTATGCCAGCCTTGGGGCTTCATGGGAGGGCCCTGCCTTAGGCCAAGTTCAGCCATTGGCTGTGCCCTGCCCAAAGCCACCAGGCATGAGCCATAAAACAATCCACAGTTAGCTGCCACTGGCACTGGTTTTGGAGATACTTCAAGAGGCTAAGCCATGAACTGAGTCTGGCAGCTACTAGTGCTGGGCTTGGTGCTGCTCAGTATGAGGTATGGGACACACTTGAAACCAGATGCTGCTTATTAGGGTTTTGAGAAGCTTTGAGACATTTTAGGAGATTCCTCAGCATGAGCCAAGACAGGCCATTGTATGGAAAAGCCAACAGAAGCAGCTTGAGTGGGCACACAAGTTGGGTGGGGTGGGGTGTCAGGGAATCACCAGAGTGGGGCAAAAGAAAGGTGTTAGCCGGGTTGATGGAGACTCAGCAATGTCAGCTGCCTGTGCCTGTATGCTGGGAAGGGAGGGAGCTCAACAAGAAAACAATGGATTCTATCAGCACTTCTGTCTAAGAGAAAATTGACTTTCTAGCCCTCTCCTTAAGCCAGGCAACTCAGTTTCTCACCATATTTCTGTGCTGCCTTTTGAGCTGCTCCCCCAGCACTGGAGCTCAGAGCAAGTGAGTGTGTCAACTAGTAAGTCCAAGCATGGGTCTTTAAAGAGGAGTACCTGGGACTGTAGCCACACTTGTCTCACTCAGCCATAATCTCTGCTGGCTTTCACAATCAGAAATTATGGGGACTTCTCTCCCCAGCACCAACTCTGGGCAGGGGAACCCTCTCTCCTCCAGTGGGTGACTCCACAGCTGAGATATCCCTCCTGATTTTTAATGTTCACATGTGGTTGTGGGACCAGTCTGTTCCATGTCTCTGGACCTCATGCCAGTCTCGAGGTAACTTCTTTTGGACAGCTTTCTTTGTAGGACTTCTGTTCAGCTAGACTTCAGGTGATTCTCAATGATGGTTATTGTGTAGTTTAGTGGTAATTCTGATGTGGTCATGAGGAAAGCAAGCACAGCATTTACCTACTCTGCCATTTGGCTCAGCATAGGTTTAATTCTTAATGACATAGAAAAATTTGCCGACAAAGGAGAAAAAAAAAATCAGACTAACCTTGAAACCCTCCATAACAATAAATAATAGGAAGTAATAGGCCAACATCCACAAAGTTTTGGGTGGTAAAAACTGTAAGCCAAGAAATCCATACATAACATATTTTTTATATGTATAGATCAAAGAAATACATTATCAGATAGGTAAGAATTACAATACATGTCAATTATATTTTTTAATATGAAAGATTTAAACATCAAATTCTAACCACCTAAATGATTAACCAAAAGTTAAGAATACAATAATGAAGACACTAAGAAAACATTCTTATCAAATAACAAATATACGCACAAAACTTTCAGTCATACGTGTTCATCATGGTATTATTTATAACAGGTAAAAATTGGAAACACCCAAATGATCAGATATACAAAATTGGCTAAATGGGTTATAATATCAAAAGTTATGGACTAATATGTAGCTTCTTTAAACCACATATTCAAACAATAGTGAAAAATATAAAAAATCATTGCAATGTATTGATAAATGAAATAATTACAAAATGTATGTGCAGAATGATTTTGTTTTAATAATGTGTATATTTGGATAGAAAAATGTTGGAGAAAATAGAACAAAATGCTTACTCAATATGCACATTTTATTTTCTTCAATTCTTTCTGTATTTTCTCTAATAAGTGAGAAATAAGTTGTATTTTTAATCACCTCTCCCTTTCTTTTGGGGGCATGAATTTAATAACAGACTAGTTCTAATGTCTTCCTTTTGGTTTTGGAAGCTCCTTCTGTAGCTTGCAGTAATGTTTGAAGTTGAGATAAGAATTTATTATATCATATCACTTATTAGGTAAAATGGCTATGTTCTGATCAGTTTTATTGCAACTGACAATCTTAATAAATCAAATTTTCCATTTTGCCTATGACAAGAAAATACCAGGCAATTTATGTTTATATAAGTTTCTTTAAATACTATGAAATTCCAGAATCTGAGCATGTTTTCAATATGCAGAACTATACAGTAGTAATTTTTGTTTTCAGTATAAAGCCATAAATATTTTGAAACTATAAGTTTGCCTCCAGTCTTTCTTTTTATCATATCATCTGTCTTTCAAGTTTTGCTGAACTGAACTTAGCTTATTGATAACTTTTACATACCTAATATAGGTTGGTTTTTAAAGAATACAAGTATATATTAGAATCAGACTTTTTCTCAGTAACCAATCCACTTTTCTGTAGTAAACAGAGCTATAGGTTTAACTGAAAAAGAAAAATGTAATTTGATTTTCTTTTAGCTGTTTTCTAGAGTGGGGAAGTTTTTTGCAGTCAAGCTCAACACAGTACTAGCCTTTGGCAGTGAACTAGGGAGATGAAGCTGTCAGCTCAAAGAAATATATGAACTTGAAAAAATGGATTGTTTATGTTGTTATCTGGAGGTTAGTTTATGGGTTCTTGGGCTCTTAACTCCCCCTGGACACGCAGAAATTCAGTGAGAGCCTCAAGCAGATGCACTTAGAACTGATTCCCAGTTTCACCTTTGCTTCTCCATATGCAATAGGGTCTGCACAGGAATTGGTGAGAATCCATTCACTAAATCCAAGACGAAACATCCAGAATTTGATACTCTAATTCCCTCTCTGCCCCTGCCTTGCCAGCGATCTCTGATAAGGCACTTATCTGGTCTGTGCCTAAAGCAACTTATAAAGTGAGAGTAATACTTTGATTTCAACCCACTAGGATGCTGTGATGGTTAATCAATAAATTGTTTTGAAGTTAAGAAGAAACATAGATACACTTGGACTTATCAGTATATTTACATAAACTCTGAAATCCTAGAATTTGATGATTTTCTCATGCCCAACTACTCACTGTAAAAATGAGGAAGAAATAATGTAAGGAAGAAGGTTTTTAAGAAGCAGAACACGTGAATATTTTAAATCAACAAATCTCTACAGAAATTTAACATAAAGAAAGATTGCTTTACCTCATCTATGGGTAAAGCTTTCCTTCATTCTTTGATCAGATATAGCAATTATTTTATTTTTATAAAATATCCACATTGACATTTGCATTATTTTATGATTCTTCTAGTATCAAAATTTTTTCTGTAGTCACTTGAACTTGAATGAGGCAATGAATCAGTTTTATATATCTCTATAACCTTTCTTCAGTATCCTTTTATTATTCCATCAGTAGTTATATTTGTGTAGCTTTCAATCAATGATTGTCCTTATAAAGAGGTCACATACTATTGAGAATAGATTTTCTCCCACATATTTTCTTATAAAATTATAGTGTGCCACATATTACATTATTGAAATAACATACCATATTCTGGGCCCGCCAAGTGGCTCAGTTGGTTAAGAGTTAGCTTAAGAGTGCAAACTCTAAGCAACAGGGCCACCAGTTGGATTCCCATCAGTGAGCTGTGCCTGAGCTGACCTGCCGCTGAGCTGCCAACAGGTGGCAGGATGGCTCAGCTGGTGAGAGCACGTGATCCTAACAAGACTGCCTGTCCATGGTGGGCTATGCCCGCCTTCAACTAAGACTGAACTCGGCACATTGAACTGAGCTGCCACCCGGATGGCTCAGTGGATAGAGCATGCACTCTTAACAACAAGGCTGCTGGTTGACTCCTGCATGGGATGGTGGCTACGTCCACCTGCAACTAAGATTGTAACACAGCACCTTGAGCTTAGAGGCCACAAGCTGCCAACGAGCAGCCAGATGGTAACTGGTGCCTACACAATTAAGATTGAAGAACAACAACTTGGTTGGTCCCCCTCCCCAATTCCCCAACACTGTTCCCCTTCCCTGACTCCCCCCAAAAGAAATACCATATGCTGAAAAAAATTAAATTATAAAACATAATATCAAAGTACTGTATCTTTATTGACAAGCAGCATAGCATTGGGGTGAGGTCCTCAATGTCTTGCTCTGAAATAGGGATAATTAGGATACTTATTATGAAAATTAAAAGATCTAATTCTTCAAAATTATTACAATAGTGTCTGACACAATAAATAATCAATAAATGTTATAAATTAATAGTATTCTAATAATACACATTAGTGTATTGTAATATATTCTGATAACACTATTATTATAATAGTATAATAACACACATAATTCTAATCATACTAAAGTTCTGAATACTCAATAAGTAAAATCCAATATTATATGTATTTTCAAATAATTCAGAGAACTAATGATATAATATTTCTGAACGCTTGATTTAAGTCAAAAATGAGAAACTTAAAATTATCTACAAAATCAACCAATAATTTGATTATTTTGGTCAATGATTTTTTAATTTAAACTTATTGGGGTAACATTGGTTACATTATTTAAGTTTCAGGTGTACAATTTTATAATACGTCCTCTGTTTATTGCATTGTGTGCTCACTACCCAAAGTTTAGTCTACTTTCATCACCATATATTTGACCCCCTTTACCTGCCTCATCTTCCCGTACCCACTTCCCCACCAATAATCACAATTATCATGTTTATGAGTTTGTTTTCATTTCTTGCTTTCTGTTTTATATCTCTCATATATTAGATCATATGAGTCTTCTCCTTCATCTGACTTATTTCATTTATCATGATACTCTCAAGATCCATCCATGTTGTCAGAAATGGCAATATTTTATGATTTTTTATGACTGAGAAGCATTATATTCCATATACATACCACATCTTCTTTATCTAATCCTCTGTCAAAGGAAATTTAGGTTGTTTCCATTTCTTGGCTATTATGAATAATGCTGGACCTTGGTCTCAGAGAAGATTTTGTAAACTTGACCCCAAAGGCAAGGGAAGTAAAGATAAAATAAATACATGGGACTACAAACTAAAAAAGCTTCAGTACAGCAAAGAAATCATCAACAACAACAACAAAAAAAAAGGTGACCAACTGAATGAGAGAAGATATTTGCAAAAGATCCCTCCAATAAGGGTGTAACTATCCAAAATATATAAAGAACTCACAACTTAACAACAAAAATACAAATAATCTAAGTTTTTAAATGAACAGAGGAATAATGTTTCCTTTGTAAGTTACTGGGCTTTCCTTTGTAAGTTACTGTCTTCTTTTCCATGGCTGCCTTGAAGATTCTATTTGTTGTTAATTTTTGACAGCTTCAATACAATGTGCCTTGGAGAAGGTCTGTTGGGACTGAGGTAATTGGGTGTTCTATTCGCTTCTTGGGTTTGAGGATCCAGTTCTTTCCACAAGTTTGGGAAGTTCTCATTGACTATTTATTTCAATATGCTCTCTGTTCCCTTCTCCCTTTCTTCTCCTTCTGGTATGCCCATTATGCGTATATTGCTCTTTCTAGTGGAGTCAGAAAATTCTTGTAGAGTTCTTTCATTTTTTTTAACTCTCAAGTCTGTTTCTTCTTCCCTCTGTGTCATTTCCAGATTTCTATCTTTGATGGCACTGATTTATCCACAAACACATATTTGCCCTGATGTTCACTGCAGCTTTATTTATGGTGGCCAAGACATGGAAACAACCAAAGTGTCCTTCGATAAATAATTGGATAAAGAAGATGTGGTATATATACACAATGGAATACTACTCTTTTCTTATGGAATACCATATGAAAAGGTGAAATAGTACCATTTGCAACAACATGGATGGATCTTGAGATTATCATGCTAAGTGAAATAAGTCAGACAGAAAAAGTCAAGAAGCATATTCTTTCACTGATATGTGGTATATAAAACTAAAAGCAACAAAAGAACAAGTAAGGCAAATAAAGAAACAAAACTCATAAACACAGACAATAGTTTATACCAGAGGGTAAGGTGAGAGGGGTGTGGTATACAAGAGTAAAAGGGATCAAATACATGGTGATGGGGAGAGAACTGACTCTGGGTGGTGAACACACAGTGATATATATAGATGATATATTACAGAATTGTACACCTGAAATCTATGTAACTTTGCTAGCAACGGTCACCCCCAATAAACTTTAATTTTTTAAAAAGCAAGGAAAGAAAATTTTCCGGATTTTATAAATGAAAAATCAGTTCTGCAGGAATATAGTCAGGAAAAAGCAAGACTAAAAGGAGGGAGGATGGAAGAAAAGAAAGAGAGAGGAAGGGAATGGAAGAGGGAGGAAGAAAGCCAGGCAGGAATACAGCTAGTATAATGAAAGAAAGTGATTGCAAGAAGGGGAAGGGATTTGGCAGCATAAATTAGTAACTACAATATTTGCCACAGGGATATGAAAGACAGTTTGGGGAATATAATCAATAATATTGTAAATATTTTGCAGGGTGGACACGTCTTGTTAGGGAGACCACTTCATGTAAGGTATAGAGGCTTGCCCACTGCACTGTACAACTGAAGCTGAATAACATTGGATGTCAACTATAATTTTATATATATATATATATATATATATATATATATATATATATATGTCATGGGATGTGGACTATAGTGTGGGGAGTGGAGTCAATGGAATTGTAATAGATGTGTATGATATTGGGGTGGGGAGGCAGTGAATTGGGAGAGGGAGGTTGTCACTTTGTGAGGGTGAAAAATATAACTATTGCATTGTTTTGTACACCTGAAACTAATTTTAAAAACATCAAAAAAATAAATAAAATAAAAATTTTAATTTAAAAAAAAAACAAAAAACAAAAACATGAGAATGAGGGGTTTCCAATGTGCCCTGAGAGCAGGGAGTCACAATGCCTATCACATTTACCCAAAATGAATAGCTAGGTGAAATAAAGGCATTTTTATTTTAACTGTGAATAAAGCTTTAAATCAATGAATAAGAAAGGTAATAGGGCGGGCCGGCCGAGTGGCGCGATGGTTAAGCGCTGTCTTGGGAAGCCAGTGGCCCCGGTTCGGTCCCACATATGAGGGCCAGTAGCACTGCCCTCAAAAAAAAAAAAAAAAAAAAAAGGAAGGTAATAGGGAAATACCAGAAAATAAGGAGTTAGTGGAGAAAGCTATTTCAGAGATTTAAGAAGTCTGAAATCACACCTTGTAGATAGCTAACAGTAATCCTTTAAAAACATAAAATAAAATTTTTCTCTAATATATTCAGCCCTTTCCCATCCATCTACCTTTTAAGACCAGAACCAGAAATCTGGTCACAAAAATTAGAAAAGCATTATTGCTGTGATCAAGGAAGAGTATTTAAAGTTTCCAAATATAAAGACTTTCTATCTTCTGATCCTTAAAATTGGCAAAGATCCTGAAAATTAAATATCCTCTCAAAGCAAATAAAAGCAAAAACACACCCTTGAAAGATCCTAATTCTCTATTAAATTTCTGCATCACTTGATTTACCTGGATTTCTCATTCCACTACTTATTTATATTCAGCCTCACATGTCACATGACAGCATAAATGAATATAAAAGCTATGCCACTTGTGGAACATTTACTTGTGGAGCATTGTTGCCAAGCTTAAACTTGCTGGCACTGGAGCTGCAGACCAAAAGGAGAGCTAAAATCATGGGCCTACAACTTCTCTTGAAAATCTCAGGAAGCAAGGAGTTATATTTGAAATACAATTAAGTAGTGGGGAGGCTGTCTAAGCCTAAGTAGTAAATGAGCACTGATAAGATTTAGGACAAAAAGAAAGCAAAGAAGTTTCCATAGCAAGTACAGACTGCCAGATGCTGCCTCAGTTCTTTCCTGTAATATGATTAGTTGAGATTAAGACAGTGTTCAAAGATCTGCATTTTTATAGATTTAGAGAAACATGATAGGTCGGTAGATGGATGGATAAATAGATGATGATAGATAGATAGATAGATAGATAGATAGATAGATAGATAGATAAATAGATAGATAATAGATAGATATAATTTCTAAAAAATTGAAATGCCATTAACAAGAGATTGGGGATAATTGAATCAAATTTTATCTTAAACATAGGTCTCTGGTCTGAATAAAATGATTACTATAAACATGTTTCAGTGATATCAAAAGATTATTGAAATAATATTGACTACCATCAGCAACATTAAAAATCAACACCTTTCTTGCCAGTTTGACTCCCACCTGGTATGGTGAGCTGTGCCCCCCGCCCTCCTCCACCTCAATTAAGATTCAACATTGAACATGGCACCTTGAGCGGAGCAGCAGTGAGCTGCCAATGAGAGGCTGGATGGCAACTGGACTTGGAGCTAAACTAGCTGCACCCTCCACAACTAAGATTGAAGGGCAACAACTTGGCTGTTCCCCTTCCCCAATTCCCCAATAAAATCTTTTAAAAAAAAATCAACACCTCTCTAACAAATGAGATTATTTAAAGCTTTCCTTAAACTAATTATATCAAGCAAGAAATAACAGAGACCCACTGATCTGAACAAACTAGGATTATCTAGATCAGAGTGCAACTACTTAAGTGTAATGAAAGTCATTCCAGGTCATGTCTTGACCCAATAAAAACTTGTCATCTGTGATATTGGATTTCGCATTTGACTCTCAAAGGTCAATAGAATAGCACAAAAACTATGGTTCCAATTTATCTGAAATCATTTTGTATTCATGGAGATACCATTTCATTGTTAGGAGAACTGCTGAGAACCCAGACTAAAAATGTCTACCACTTGAGTAAGTTCCAGAAGGGCAGTGATTTGCACAGTGACCACACATTTCAGAAATTGGAAAAATATATGTCAAACAAAGCTAGTTGAGATTAAGACACTTGCAAATTTCTGCATTTTTATATTTTATTCAGAACTGCTATCATCAGCCATGAATCTCTTTAGGACATTAGATAAACTCTTAAAAAATCCTTACTAGTCATCAAAACCATGTTTTAATAGACAGGATAAAATCATATACTATTTTTCTTGTTACCTACCTTTCAGAAACTCTATGCAGTTCAAATATTCCCTGACATAGTACTATTGGTGATATACGAAGGCCTAACAATTAAGTTCGCGAACTTGTTGGAACAATGTTGCTAACCGTTTTTGATAGCAGAGGGGTTATTCATTATGAATTTGTACCAACTGGACAGTTAACCAAAGTTACTATTTGGAAGTGCTGAAAAACATGCGTGAAAAAGTTAGGCAACCTGAACTTTTCGCAAACAATTCATGGCTCTTCATCACAACAATGCACCAGTCACATGGCATTGTCTGTGAGGGAGTTTTTAGCCAGTAAACAAATAACTGTATTGGAACACCCTCCCTACTCACCTGATCTGACCCCCAATGACTTCTTTCTTTACCCAAAGATAAAGGAAATATTGAAAGGGAGACATTTTGATGACTTTCAGGACATCAAGGGTAATATGAATATGACGACAGCGCTTATGGCCATTCCAAAAAGAGTTCCAAAATTGCTTTGAAGGGTGGACTAGGCACTGGCATCAGTACATAGCTTCCCAAGGGGAGTATTCGAAGGTACTATAGTGATTTTCAGCAATGAGGTATGTAGCACTTTTTCTAGGGTTAGTTTGCAAATTTAATTGTCAGAGTTCATAGTTCTATTCTTTACTTCCACAGAGCATGTTAAAACACACACATACACACACACACACACACACACACACACACACAGAACTTCTAAATCTTCAATAATTTCTAAAGCAATAACTAGCCTTTGTCACCAGCAATAACAGCATTTTCTTCATAATCTTAATTTTAAGGCTCCCATTCTTTGACCATCACCTTGGGTCTTTCTCATTCACCTACTCTAGCACCTCAATTCAAACAATCCTTAGCCCTCACTAGAACCTCCAATTCATTACCACTACCACCTTTTATTTTTTTCAATACTTTCTGCATCCTACTCTCCTTAGCCAGTTGAAATTCCATGATAAATTATAATCACATCATTGTATACACCTTCAATGATCTTTCATCCTCCTCCATCTTATAATTGCCATACATGGAAAACAAAACAAGACAAACAAGAAAATCTGCAGGTATTAAGTACTCAAGTTAGCCAGACAGAACTGACAGATTAAAGAGTCAGAATTAGAACAATGTGTTCTGTAATAAAGGACTTAATGTAATAAGCAGTTCTTTTGGCCAAGGCCAGACTGCATGATAACAAAAGAGAGAATCCAGACTACTCTGTTTGGACTTTTTAAGGCTCTTTTCTTCAGGTTAAAGCATATCAACAACTTCTTAGATGTTTGTAACAAGAAAATAATGCCTTCTCTGTAAATGTAACTCATATATTGTTATATATGCATAAACATACAGTACTTTGTATTTTGTTCTCTTCTAAAAAAAATGGTTCAGTCCTTCTCAAAACATTCCTGTAGGTCTCCTGGAGTCTCTAATAAAAACAAAAAAGCCCTCAAGATATTTTTATGTTAATAATAGAATTAGGAAAAATAATCCTATTTACTTGTATTTGGCAGTGTACAAGTGTTTTACATGTGTCATTATTTTCAAATCTTCTTAATAACCCTGTCAGATAAAATCATTGGAACCCCATATCTACCCATTAGAGTTAAGGCAGGGAACCCACCACAATGAACAGAATTCTATCCAGGTATACTATTTCCTGGCACATCACCTAGTCTTTTTTGGATGTGTTAGTCCAAATCAGTACAACCATTTTAAATTTAAATGAATATTAACATCCTTTTATTACTGTAAATCTTTATTAAAGGTCAAATGTGAGTGAAAAGAGCAAAGACCAACAAAAGGTAGCAGTAAGGATGAGATGAAGACCTGGCCTGGAAGTTTCTCCTCCATTGCTCAGCCACTGCACTTATTCTGCTTCCAATTTAAAAGCAGTAAATCTCTAGATAATCTTTTGAATGGCTTCCAGTCACTGAAATATATTTTATGGCTTCCATAGACATGTAACACTGATTGTAAGTAAGATTTGTGAAACATCAAGCAGCAGTACAGCCTCAAATTTAAAATGAAGATTTGTATTCCACAAGGTTGTTTGAGATAGCCTTAAGGCCAATCAGCTGACTTGTCTCAAGGCATGGCTGCCACCGAGTTATTATAGACAACGAACCCTGCAAAAAGTTTCACAAAACAGACAGACATTCAACTTTTTAACACCTTTAACTCATACCCTAGTCATGTAACACTGAGAAAGGCAGTCAATACCGAAATAAAATTATTCCAATATAAACAATATTAATAACAGCTTTATTTTTAACATTTGTTATATGCTAGGCATACACTATTTGCCAAACATTCATACATTCAACAAATATTAATCAAGATTAAATAATTTAAAATAATGATAGAGTTAGACTTTGCAGCTAGTTACCCTGGTTGTGACTTTAGGTCTACCACTTATAACTAAATGACCTTGGTCACAATATTTAAATTCTCATACGTAAAGTGAGATAAAACCCTACCTCACAGATTGTGAGAAATACAAGTGTGTGCACAGAAAGCCCTCAATAAATGTATCTGTTATTGTGCATTCCACATGATTACTGGGTCCTGGAGACATGATGGTGATGATAGCCAAGTTTCCTTACTCAGTGAAGCTTCTATTCCTATGGGGAGGAGTGGGAATAAAAAAGAAAGCAATGTAATTGAAAAAGACAACTTTATATTGTGATAATGAAGATGAACATGGTGAGGAGACTGGCAATAGTGAAGAGAGGACAATTGAGGTGAAGGAGTAAAAAAAGCCTATGTGTAGAGGAATCATTGAGATGAATCTAAGGAATCACAATGAACCGCCCCTACCAAGAACTGGGAAAAACCATTCCAGGCAAAAGGGACATATGCGAAAACCCAGAGAAGATAAAGCAGAAAAGGAGCCAGATCTTTCAAGTCCTTGTCATCCATGAAAAGGAGTTTAGATTTTATTCTAAGAGCAAACGGAAAATGTCAAATGATTTTAAGGGAGAGATCTGATCAGGCAGTTTTTAATCACTTTGGTTTCTATGTGATAGGACGAAAAATGGAGAATATCAAGAGAGGAAAGGAATAACAGAAAATTATTGCAGTGTTCCAGAAAGAAATGATAGGCAGAAGGATTAGTATAACGGCAACAGATATGAAAACAGGTTAAGTCAAATCACAACATGACTTGGAGGTTAAAAAAAAAAAAGAATAATAAACCTGTGAAATATGATGGTTATCCTAATTTTATAGATAAAGAAACTAAGGCTTATGGAATTAAAAACTTACCCTAAGAGGAGTTAGGGTTCAAGCACAGGAATTTCTGACTTTGCCATTTAGATGTTAAGGATAAGAAGTGTGGCTGTGTGGCAAAATTAATATTCACTTTAACATTTACTAAGCCAGCCAGTATAGAATCAAACTGAACACCATAAAATGTTTTGCAAGTACACGTCCAGTGTGCATTTGCTATATGGAGTATCTCCAGTTTTGTTTTAAGTATTGCAAATTGTCAAAGTTTGTTTTATTTTTTTCTTTCTGCCTTTCCTTTCATCTAAGTCCTAATCAAGACACTGCAAGATAACTTATTACAGTTTAAATGTTACTTGAAGTAAGACTGTTTTTGTTGCCATATTCTCCAAAAGGTGAATTGTTTCTGAAATGTATTAGCTTCCACTTAAGAAAAGCAAATTAATTGAACTCTATTTTATCTCTAACCCTGCTTACCCACACAAGGTAAATCAGAATTACAGGATTATTATTTTGCTGATTTCACCTGAAGCAAAATTTTTGTAGCAAAGAAAAAAATGTTCCAAAGAAAATTTATGTTAGTGCTGCCAACATTCTTAGTCTCTCTAACAAAACAATCAGCGTTCAGAATTTGGTACTGTATCTCTAAACACATTCTTACCCCCAAAACCTGTGACCTATATGACTGTCCACTGTTGTAGAAGTTCATAATAGAAAGTATTGAAGTATATTAGGATGATTCTCTATGATCAACACAGGGGGGAGATTTTTCTGGAATATATTGAGATAAGATAGGTAACTTCATCTGATCCTTTCTCTCTAAATAATCCAGAAAATGTGAGTTTTAAGATTTTTAAAAATTTAATTAGGAGAAGTACTATAGTACAACAACATGGGAGAGTTTAGTTATCAGTACAAAGTTCAAAATGAGGAAAAGAGAGGGGAAAAATTGAGTAAGTTCCCTTTAGTAAAAAGTGTTGCAGTAATTCACACTGAGAAATCTCCAGTGCAATTTCATTTCTCTTTTATAAAAGCATTTCTAAAAGTAGGGTTATTAGAGGGCAATTTTTAAGGCTAACAATATTTTATATATTTTATATATTGAAATTGACTGGCTATCTACCTTAGCAAAATATTTGTAAAAGGAAGTTGACATGAAGGAAAAGGCACAGAGCGTGTAAAAATTTCATAGATATTCACAATCCATTCATTAACTTTTTTAGGGACTCTCAATTTTCCCAGTTTCATTCCCTCTTCATTTCCTGAGTCAAGCAGAGATTGAAGTCTGTGGAAATGCAGGAAAGTACAATAGTAGAAGAACATGGAACCAGAATTGAGACTAAAATTATAGGCTATATCTAATAGTCAAAAAGGAATGCATAGCCCTGCATATGATGTAATGAACTTCACCTAACTTTTAGTATTAGAAAGGGAATATTTACCTCTATATTTTCTAAATGCCACCATTAAATCCTGAAGAGTTTAATTTGTATGGCTCTACTAAGTCGTGTCTAAGTTATTCATCCCAGTGTTTTCTCCATGAATGTGCTAGGACTCGGCTACTAGTGTAATTATTGGAAGGTACTAAATAAGATGGGTCAATGACCAGACTTACCAACAGCTTTGACCTTGTTCCATTTCCATTATGAATTTCTTTCAACTTTTCACATTGGGGGCTCTATTTGTATAACAGGCTCAAAAATAATTACCGAAAGCTTACCATAAAGGCTATACAAATGAGTGTGGAATCTTTTGATGTATACATATATTTCTGTTTGGGATATGGAAATGAGGAACAGGATTAGAAAGGGGACAAAGTTCTTTGATCTCCTGTCCCTACTACTTCTATTTCCATCATTACAATTAACATCAAGCCAGTTATCTCCATAACTGGTAAATGTTTAACTACCAGCTCTCCCACAATAAAGCAGCCTTACTTTGTAGCATTTAACAATTGCTTAGTGTAAATATTCTCAACATGGCTGATTTCAAGCTCCCAATATTACGTCACTGAACACAGAGTTGGGAAGAGATGCACATAACCAGCTCTGGTCAGCTATTGGGAGGACTATAACACACACTATCAACAGTTTTTTTTTTTGGATGGCAACAGGCAGAATGAAGATGAAAGGGACGATGAGAATGAGAAGACCAAATTGTTAACTACCACAATGCTTGCTATTATAATTTGTCACAATTCTTATACAAAGCTACTTTTATGGCTTATGGAATGCAAACTTTGGCCATTAGATAATGCCAGAATGCTGTGAATAGCTATGAAAGGCATGTTTGGTACATAATTAAAGAAGTTCATAGGAATAGAAACTCATTTCAATAGCTCTTATTTGTATCTGCATGTTTTTTACATTTTTTTCTTGGCATGGTCTAAATTATTTAGTATGAAAAAAGAATATTGTTGTCTTTATGAGATTAAGATAGGCTATGTTCTCCCTGTCAACCTGAATGATGTTTCTGGTTCTCGGTTTGAGGTGATGCTTTGGTTTGCCATAATATAGTGAACACCAACACGAAAGACCACATAACAGAACCCAATGGAATAACATATAATGAGAAAACATTAAATATCTGTTATTTGGTTTCTGATACAAATATAACTGTAATGCAAAAGTTTGGCCAGCCTGAAAACTTCACTTAATACCCCTCATTTAATACCTTGACAGTTCTCCTGACTTGTTGAAGCAAGCAAATTTAAGCCTGAACAAAGTGGAGATATTCCAACTTTTAGACAATTCATGTTCAGTTACTACTGAGTGTCATGATGTGTCTTCTCCAGGAGCAAATACTTCCCTTTACATGATTCAGAGACCAATTTTCTACACAAAATAGGAGAGGTAAAATTATTCATGAGAGTATATTCAGTGAACTACTTACCCTATCTGAAAATGTACATTCCTCTCTTGATTTAAAAAGTAAATGTCAGGGCTGGCCAAGTGGCTCAGTTGGTTAAGAGTTCACTCTTAACCAACCATTGAACTGAGCAACAGCAGTTCAATGCCCAGCCTGAGCTGAGCTGCCGCTAAGCTGCCAACAGGTGGCAGGAAGACTCAGCTAAAAAAAAAAAAAAGAAAAAGTAAATGTCAATTCATTTTTGTAAAGTAACAATGCTGCATAACATTTTAATAATTCCAAAATCTAGCATCCAAAAAAATCTAGTCAATGAAGATAAATGCATCACCTATGATTGTATTCCATCTCCCAGATCTCTCTGTCAATGCCATAGCCTCTAGCAACATGTAAGTATTTAAATTTAAATTAGCTAAACTTAAATAAAATTTAAAGTTGTTCCCAGTCACATTGGCTATATTTCAAGGGCATAACAGCCACATATGGTTAGTGGCTACTATGTTGGAGAGTGAGGATATAGAACATTTCCATTATCACAGGAAGCTTTATTGGCCAGCATTGACTAAGGTGCTCTGGCCCCATTATATCAGCAAACCAGAAAATGGGGGGGGCGGAATGGATATTGCCCTTTACTTAAAGTACATTTATAATAATTACATTCTTATAGAAATGATTTTCACCTAGCAGCATCTTTTGCATAGTCAGGTGTTAGGAACATCTTAATCTGGAAAACTCTATCCTTAAATGAATAAGTAATTCTTTCTTTCATATATAATTACAATGGGGAGAAATGGGGAAAACATTTTTCAAGTCATGTTTAAAAAGGAATTCCCAAGTACTGCTTGGCCCAGTGGAGAAATAAGATTCTGGATTCTCAAAATTGATTACTTATTCTTATTTTTGCTATTCCCCTTGACCCTGGTATAATAGAAAACTTCACCGCCAGCAGTATTTTAGCCCTTAGCAGAATATCCCTCAAGTGCTCCCCAATCCCTTAACAGCCTAGATATAATTTTCTGTCATTGACAGGCCAAGGCTAATTATTGTCCTTGAGTATGAAAAATTTGCTCGATAACACCCAAAGAAAAAAAAATCAAAATTCAAACTTAAGGCCAGCAGTTTCTGAATTTAACTATGCAGATATCATATTGATTAATTTATAACTCATTCAGCAACAATTCTTGCTTTGGCTATAACCTGTACCCTATCAATATAGTTGTTATCACCATGGTAAAAATATCAGTAAAACGAATGCTATGGGAGCTAAAATATAATTTTTGTAATCAGAGATTCAAGATGGTGGAGTAGATAAACACTGTGCCTGCATCCTTCCATGACCATGTTAAAATTACAACTAAATTCCAAATAATCAACCTGGAGAATCATCTGAGGTCTAGCTAAACAGAAGTCCTAAAACTAAAAATATAAATAAAAAGCCACGTTGAGTCTGGTAGGACAGCCAGAGATGCCGAACAGGCCCCAAACCGCTGTGTGGCAATTAAGTATCAGGAGGTATATCTCGGCTGTGAAGGTTCTTTCCAAAGAATCAAAGCTCCCCAGCCTGGAGTAGTGGTTCTGGAAAGAGGAGACCCTACAACATCTAGCTGTGAAAACACTGGGGATTCCAGTGGAAGCCTGTGGGAAATTCAGACATCCTCTTAAACTACCTGAGCACAGACTCACTCACTCAAAGAACTCATCCTGGGCTCTAGTAGAGAGACAATGACTCAGGGAGTTTCAGAGGCAGACTGAGGTGTGTGGCTTTGAGGCAAGGGCTGGAGAACAGTTGCCATTTCCTGGGTGAGGGGTCCTCCCCTCCCATGTAGCCAGCAGGCAGGCACCATCTTTCCAGCGTTGAGCCCTCCCCTACAGGCCAAATATGAATCTGATTGGCCTGGTGAGCTCTGCTGGGACTCCACCCTGCTGACTCACTAGGACCTCTCTCCATCCAACTCCCCAGTGCTGAAGCACTTTCTTTGAGAGCACTGAACTCTTTCTTGGAAAACTATCAAAGTCTAGCAGGCCCTAGGTAGGCAGTGACTGGCCTTGGTGTGCTCTGAGACTTTTGCTGAGTAGCTCTAGTTTCAGCACTGGCACCAAACCAGAATTTCTACTAACATGATAACCACAGTACTTCCCACTCTAGAGTCTCTCTGAAACCTGCCTCACCCAACTTGCAAACCACATGAGGCTCGATCAGCAGCTGAACCTTAAGGGAACCAGAAGGTGACAGCATGCCTCAGGGTGTCCTGGCTTTTTGAGGATCAACCCGAGGCCTGGAACTGGTGGCAGATGTACTCAATTCACAGTGTGTCTTCTATGTGCCTCCAGGTTTAGCACAAGCAGCAAACAACAGCAGATCACTTTGTAATTTTTGCCAGATAGTCCCTGGCTGGTCATTGGCAGTAAGTAATCTGGGCCTGTACCGGAGCCTTTACCAAGAGGTCCCAGAACAAACATACTTAGAGGTTGGTTTTAGACCACAGCAGAGCACCACCCAATTAGCTCCAATTAACAGCATACACAAAGGGTGGTATCAACAGGTTCCAGAGCCTACTAGGGTGAATCCCATTCTGTTGGGTAAGCCTCCTGCACAACAGCCTGTAAGCTGTGGATGTGGCCAAACCCCACAGCCGGTCAGCCTGAGGGTCAAACCCACCTACTGATGTGCCATTAGCAATCAAGGCTCAATTATAACAGGATAGAATACACAACCCAAGGGACATTCCTGGAGCACTTGGAGCAGATGACCAGGGAGACTGTGCGAGGGCCCCACAGGGCACCTACTACATAAAGCTACCCAGCCAAGACTGGGAGACATAGAAGATCTACCTAAAACATAGAAACAAACACAGAGAGGCAGCCAAAATGAGGAAACAAAGAAATGTGTCCAAAATGAAAAAACAGGAGAACACTCCAGAAAAAGACTAAACGAAATGGAGGCAAACAAACTACCAGAGACAGAGTTCAAAACAATGTTTATAAGGATACTCAAAGAACTTAGTATGAACTTCAACAGAGAAATAGCAAGTATAAAAAAGGACACAGAGATCATAAAAAAGAACCAGTCAGAAATGAAGAATATAATAATTGAAATGAAGAATGCACTAGAAGGAATCACCAGCAGACTAGATGAAGCAGATGATCGAATCAGTGATTTGGAAGAAAGGGTAGCAGAAAATATGCAATTGAAACAACCAAAAGAAAAAAAAATCCAAAAAATGAGGATAGTTTAAGAGACCTCTGGGACAACATCAAGTGTAACAACAAATGCATCGGAGGAGTACCAGAAAGAGAAGAAAGAAAGCAAGAGATTGAGAACCTATTTGAAGAACTAATGACTGAAAACTTTCTTAACCTGGTGAAGGAAATAGACATACAAGCCCAGGAAATGCAGAGAGTCCCAAACAGGATTAACCCAAATAGGCCCATGCCAAGGTACAATATAATTAAAAAGACAAAGGTTAAAGACAAAGAAAGGACCCTAAAAGCAGCAAAAGAAGGCAACTAGTTACTTATAAAGCAGGTAGCTCCCTTAAGCCTATCAGCTGATTTCTCAACATAAACTTTACAGGCCAGAAGGGATTGGCACAAAATATTCAACATAATGAAAAGAAAGGACCTAAAACCAAGACTATTCAACCCAGCAAGGCTATCATTTAAAATCAAAGGACATATGAACCAGGAATTCCACCTCTGAGTATTTATCCAAAGGAATCTAAAACTAATTTGAAAAATATATATGCACCTCTATGTTTATTGCAACACTATTCACAATAGCCAAAATATAGAAAAACTGTAATGCCCATCAATAGATGATTGGATAAATAAATTGTGGTGCATTTATACAATGGATCATTACTCTACCATAAAAAAAGAATGAAATCTTATCATTTGCAACAACATGAATGGAACTAGAGGATATTATGCTAAGTGAAATAAGTCAGACTGAGAAACACAAATACCATATGCTTTCACTTATATGTGGAATCTAAAGAACAGAATAAATGAGTAAACAAAACAGAAACAGACTCAGAGATACAGATGAAAAAATTGATAGTTTCTAGATGGGAGGGGGTTGGGAGGATGGTCAAGAAAGTGAAGGGATTAGAAAGTACAAATTGATAGTCACAAAACAGTCACAGGAATGTGAAATACAGTATGAGGAATATAATCAATCATGTTGTAAAGATTGTCTAGGGTGTCAGATGGATACTGGACTTTTGAGGGGGATCACTTCATAGATTGTGTAGATGACTGACCACTGCGATGTACACCTGAAGCTAATATAGAATAATATTGAATGTTAACTATAACTACATGAGTGTGTGTGTGTGTGTGTGTGAGTGTGTGTGTGTGTGGCCATGGGATATAAAGCACAGCATAGGGAATATAGTCAATGGTATTGTAACAGCTATATACAGTGTCAGAGGGGTGGTAGACTTGGCGAGACATATTGCTTTGTGAGGGGTGTAAATGTCTAATCATTATGTTGTTTTTCTACACCTGAAACTAATATAAAAAAATAAAATTAAAAAAAAATCTAAAGACAGATAAAGGGCTTCCCAGACGATAAAAAGCTACAGGATTTCATCACCACCAAACTGCAAGGAATGTTACAGGGATGTCTTTAAGATGAAAAAGAAAAATAAATAAAATAAAATAATGAATAATAAAATGGCAATAGCTACATATCTATCAACAATTACTTTCAATATAAATGGATTAAATTCTCCAATCAAAAGACATAGGAGACTCACTTCAGATCTAAATACACACCCAAGGAAAAAATAAACAGATATATGAAAAAGATATTTCATGAAAATGGAAACAAAAAACAAACAAAAAAGTAGAGTAGCAATACTTATACCAGACAAAATAGACTTTAAAACAAAAGCTATAAGAAGAAACAATAAAGGGCACACTAATCCCACTTCAGGGTATTTATCTGAAAAAACCGAAAATGTTACTTTGAGGGGACATGTGCATCCATATGTTCATTGCAGCATTGTTTATGATGGCCAAGATGTGGACCCAGCCTGGGTGTCAGTCAGTGGAAGAATGAAAAAAGAGGAGGTGGTACATATATACAATGAAATATAGCTTGGCCAGGGAAGGGAATGGGTTCTTGCCATATGCAGTGGCATGAATGGACCTGGAGGGAATTGTGCTGAGTGGAGTGTCAGATAGAGATAGATGCAATGTGATTTCACTTACATGTAGAATCTAAAGAACGAAATTTACAAACAAAACAGAAACAAAATCACAGATACAGAAAAAATTTTATGGTTGCCAGATGGGAGGGGACTGGGGGTTTGGGTGAAAAAAGGGAAAGAGATTAAGAAGTATAAATTAGTTGTTACAGAGTAGCTATAGGGATGTAGGTTATAGCACAAGGGACATAGTCAATAATATTGTAAAAACTATGTATGGTATCAGATGGGGTACTAAATTTGTTGAGGTGATATATGGGAGGGAGTTGGAGGCAAGGAGAAAAAGATGAAGAGATTAAGAAGTACAAATCTGTAGTTACAAAAAGTCATGGTAATAAGAAGTAAAGCATAGAGAATATAGTCAATAATATATTAATAACTATGTATAGTGCCAGATGCATACTAGACTAATCAGGTGAATCACTTCTTAAATTATATAAATATCTAATCTTTATGCTGTATACCTGAAATTAATATAAAATAATATTGAATGTCAACTGTAATTGAAAATTAAAAAGGGGGGGAAGGTAAAGAGGAGCAATGGTACAAATCTCCAGGTATAAAACAAGTAAGCCATGGGAATGTAATGTACAGCATGGGGAATATAGTCAGTACTATTATGATAGCATGATACAGTGTCAGATGGTTGCTGGACTTATCATGGTGATCATTCTTTAGGTATATAAATGTTGAACAACTATATTGTACACTTGAAACTAATACAATATTGTATGGTAACAATATTTTTAATAAAAATCTTTTTAAAAAAATTAATGTTTTGTAATCATATATCTGCCTGTCAGAGGTTCATTGTCAGGTCCAACTATCTGTAGATGATAGAAAACAAATTCGATGGCAAAAAAAAAAAAGGGAAAAACATTCTTGCATGCACCTGCCTGATTGCTCTAGATAAGCTCAGGAAGCAGGAAGCAACAGTAGCTTATCTTGACATATAAGATTAGAAAATGACATTTCAAAAAAAACCTTACTACAAAATAGTTACCATTGTCTGAAATAAAAGATCGCTGTCCATTATTTTTTTTTGTTCATCCTTTTCCTATGTTATGTCACTACCACCCCAGTCCTTACCCGCTGATTCTGTTTGTCAGGCACCTATTTATTGGCGCTTATCTAGAGACTATGCAGCCTCACAGCCAGGATCTGAAAGTGCCTGGTCACACTGTGATCTCTACAAAGGATCTTTTCTTCCAGTCTCAAATTACCATGAATGTATTGCCCACTTAAAAATATATATATATGGATTCAGGAGAATGTCTCAATATTTCATAGCTTACTTTGTTCTCATTGGGAAAAAATACAGGAGATTCAAATCAATGCGAGATAAACTTATTTTCTTCTCATTTAAGATTGTTTTTGTTGTTTTACTTATTGTATCAGACTTTTATTTTTAGTTCTTATTCTGATCCTCTTTTCTAATTTGAAATTGCATGTTCTTTTGTGATTAAGTGAGCAAAATACTTTTCAAGGGAATGCTAAAGTGCAGAGTTAATTTTACACCCCTTTAGTCATTTCCATCACAAAAATAGTGAGTACGTATCACAGGGTAAATGTTAAAACCCAGATTCTGTTTTCTCCTTGAATATCGTTTACCTGGGCAATTTGAGTGCTATTTATTTGCCTCTGAGTGATATCCAAGCTGGTAGCAGCATGAGGTTCCTTCACCTGACAGAAAGCAGACATTCTGTGGCCTATCAGTTTCTGGTTATTCTAGCCTCTGCCAGGGTCAGGAAAAAAAAAAAAAAAACATGAGAAACTTTTATTTCTTCTATTTGTCCTGTCATCTGTAGAATTTAGCTGAGGGAAAGAGGCACCTTTTTCCCATTAATAATTGTAAGTTAAGGAACAATTTTATTGTTGTGAATGTTTTGGGCAGCATGACCATCTAGAAGTGGAAAATGTTAAGCCGACCCATTTTCTCATAAGATGTATGTTTTTGCATCTTCCACTAATACGACTTAGTCTGCTGAAATACATTAAAAAGTAGGAAAGATAAATACTCGTAGACCCACCTAGCTATAGCTGATTTAAGGTAGTAGATTGAACTATAAGGCACTATGTGGAAGAGATAGCTTCATATTCACATATAGTACAATAAATAAATTCAAAAATAGACAAATTGTAAATAAAATATTAAAATAAAACCAGAAGGCTAAAAATATAAAACACGAAGTGATCAGTTTGAAACAGAGGTCTCACTTCACTTAATGGCCCAACCTGATTAATTGTATAGCAAATATGAAAAGTGTAGGAATGTTGGGTAAAAAACGCCTCTAAATAAATATAATGCACCATTTGCTTTACCAATATTTGAAATCTCGGTTTAATAAAACACAAAGAAAAATGGTCTCATGATAGGAATTCTGGCTCTCAATTTGCCTTTTTTTAAAAAAGAAGAAAAGGAATTATAATATATCTGTGAATAGATTGTAAACTTCATGGGGGGGGGTGTTTATGTGTGTGTGTTATTCTCAGATGACTAATGTATGTCTGGCATATAGAAGGTGTACAATAAATACCTGTTGAATGGAATTTATGAAAGAATTTCCTGTATATGAACTCACCTGACACAACCGACTTGAAGTGCAGACACCAGTCACATGCTTTAGCCCGTAGGTGGAAGCTACGAAGAATAGCACCTCAGGTGATGTCACAGAAATGGAAGTCAGCCAGAAACTAGAGAATGGGCTAATGGTAAGAGAGGCAGTGATCAGGGGGTTCCAATGTTCAGCAACCAGAGACACCATATAAAGCCTTCCCTAAAGATTCAGTCTGACTTAACACAGCCCCCCTCCATTTACTATTACAGCACTGCATTTTATTTTCTTCATAATCCTTGCCATAATAAACAATTACATTAGTCAGCTATGCACGTACTTGTTTATTCTTTCTCTCATCTCACTAAAATGCTAAGTTCCATAAATAAAAACTCCTGTCAGTCTTAGTCCCTAAAGAAGGGACTGTCTGATACATGGCATACACTCTACAACAATTGGATGAATAAGTGAATCAACCAAGCATCTAACTGAAATGACCTGTCTGAATTATTTTTTCAACTGTTCTCTCTCTTTTGCATACATTCTTTAGGTAATGCAATTGTTTATCAGTTTTAGTTTGTGTGTATGTTGCTTCTTTCCCTCTTTTTCTCCCCCCATAACTTGGACCTAATTCCTCTTTAAGGAGGTGAAAAGCCCTCAGCAGAACCCTGGTAGGATCCAAGAAGAGCCAACTATGATTTGGGTGGATTAAGCTATCTCTTCTCATAGAGTTTAAGAAAGAAATGTTCCTTCATCTACATGCTTCTTTCCTTGCCATAAGAGTGGTAAGACCACAGGAGACAAAAGGAAGGAAATAAGGAGGCTAAGAGACCTGCTTCTAATCTAGGCCTTAAACTAGGTAGGAATAGATCCTCTGGCTTCGATTCACTCCACCCCCAGAATAAGATACAGCATAGAGTTCCCAGTGGGTAATACCACGCACCTTTGCCTTGAGTGTCCTTTGCATTGCAGCTATTTTTCGGCAACCAACATGATACTAAGCAGCTGGTAAAGTGTTCTGGTCCCTGGGCTGTATAGTCAGTCTTCTATCAAAACAAACAGCATAAGCACTGTCGATGAGGAAATGAAGCCTCAGAATGGTATTGAGACAAGACTTCAAACAAGTGTCCCAACTAGGAGGCATTGCTCTTCCCTCCCACGTCATGCTTTTATTGCTTTGACTTCACTGAGAATATGAAAATTTAAAGCTGTAAATAATTATACTATGAAAATACAAATTTTCATTATCATTTCTTCTTTAGTTGAGAGGTAAATTAAATGATTTATTCTTAAGACAACCAGGGAATACAGGAGATGTAAACCAGCCTTAACTTGAAAATAATAGGAAAATTCTAATCACTTGATTGTTATTTGTCATCTTCACTTATTTCTTCTTTTTCTCCTTCTGAACAATCTTCTGGAAATATTGAAAAGTTTTTGTTTCATTTTATTCACTATGGCAGCAGTCCTGAATCTTGAATTCATGAAACTAGTTATTATAAATTCAAGGAAAGACTTGGAACATATTTTATAAAAATCTGGCTATGTCTTCTCATTCATGTCACTTAAAGAGTTATTTGTTCAGCTCCTGCTGCTTTCTGACATGGTTAGACCTCCAATACAAGTAATATCTTCAATTCCATATGTTCCTTAGCTATCCCCGCAGTTCTTTATTCAACACTTGTGATTTGATTTACTGATCTTTCTGCAATAATTACTGGTTTCCTTCCATTTTATTCCTGTATTTCTTCTCTTCTCAAATTGTGAAAAACATGCTTTTGTAGTTACCTTTTTGTGCCTTGCAGAGTATTAGTTCTTTAAAAGCAAGAAAACTGTCTTAACATAGCTTTTGATCTTCAGCAAGCCATGTTCTATATAAATGAAAGCAAGGACTAATATGCTACAATTATACCCTTCTGTTTGCTCTACTCACCCCCAATATTTTAATGTTTGTGATAATTAGATTTGCATAGAAAATGGAAATTGAGAAAAAGCTTTAGGCTAATAATGGACATGGTTCCATTATTGGACATCAGTTGTAACAAGTCTAGGCCAAACCCTAAGGGCTTAGCCAAACACCCTGGGCACTTTCATCTTCAATACCATTACATTTAAATGGCTATCTGTGTCCTTTGAAATTTTAATCACTTAGAGAGCTACTGCTAATACCCTACAGCCTGCTGGGTAAAATTATTATCCTACAGGTTTTGTTCTCCACATATTTGATGCTCTTGGAGCAACATAGCTCCACACAACTTTTTCTTCCCCTTATAGTCAAAAGTGGTAAAATCTCCAAACAAATGACTCAACGATTGGTCATGGAACACTGTCAGTCAATACAATAATCTCATGAGTTTGTCAAGGTGAAAAATTGGCCCCTTAGGTGAAACCTAAACAGCTTTTTTCAATTCTATCGCACCAGGAGGAAAAGAGAATGATAGCTTTGTACAAGGTGGGTTCTGGATTCTGACATGTAGGCTTCAAATTTCAGGAGATGAATTTAGTTTTGGCAGGAAAACGTTTTCCATTGAAAAAGTTACTTGACACTGCAATGTAACCTAAAAAAAAATTTAAAAATTGCAATGTTGCATCCTGGATTTTAAGTTTTTAAATGTGATAGGCTCTCTAAGGGCTACCTGAGCTCAAAGAAATAACCTCTTCAAAAGCAGTCCTGTGCTTCTATAAGTACACTTACATATGATAAAGAGTTTCCTAACACTGGTGATTTTCAGAGGGCAGTACAAGTTGTTGGAAAAATGAAAAACATTCTTCTGCAGGTTTAAACAGAAAAAGATATATTCTTGAATCCAAATGGTTTTTATAGTAAACTCAGTGTTGAAAAATACAACCCTGCACGTAAGTCCCTCTAGAATCAAGAACATCAATTAGCCCCCTGTATTCACTGAATACTTGGCACTAGGCAAAACATTCCCAAAATAAAGAGCTTGCCCTTTCTGGGTTTACATTCTAGACTGAATAGCACTATCAGAATATTACAATAAAAGTCAATCTATAATCCATTTCAAAGTTTGAATTATAAGTCAGTTTTAAAGTTGGAATTAAAAAATCTTTTGGGAGATGCATTTGTCACAGTCATGTATGACTGATATTAGTTTTCTCTGTTTTGTTTTTTTTAGATTGCCTTTTCTCTTGTGTAAGTACAATGCATACATTACCTGTCTCAAAGTCTGTCACAGTCACATTTTAAATGAAGGCATAAAACAATCCAAATCACTGGAGGGACCACCTGGGAATCAATCCAGCTTTCCGAGAGAGAGTTGGGATCTTTCCATCCCAGGGTTCCCTGTCAATTACGCAGAACTACACTGCAGAGGAAGGGCCCTCATTTACATGCAAGCAGTATGTGAAGCCCTTTTTAAATTATTATTTCAGGTAAATTGTTTCATTTAAAACCTCATAGAGGAGACAGCTTTCTGTGCTTGAACACAGAAAAGTGCTGGGGACAGATACATAAGTCAGCAGAGCCCAAATTAACTTACTTCATTATCTCAGCCACTCACCTACACAGAAGAATGTACCTTTCACATCTCTCCCTCCTGCCCTCTCCCTGCTGCTGCCATTGCTTCCCTGCAGGGAAAGAAGACTAGAGAACAAGTTTCCATTCACTCTCTCTGAACACCTCCCAGGTGAGTGGGGGGCAGAAAGGAGGCTGCACTATCTTTGACAATTGCATACTTCAAATGTTATTCAGGGACAGCTGCTGGGTATCATGTTGGGGCAATATTTAAATATTATGCCTACCAGCTCGTTTTTTTTCTTGTTGTTGTTTAATATTATCTTTAGAAGTCAGTGATTATGTTTGTAACAGACTCTACAGGCACAGAATGAGCACTGAAAAATCATTTTCTCCTCTAGAGGTTTAATAGTTCCAAAAATGACTTTACATCAGTAAGAAAAGTTTTCCTTTCTTCGGCGCTTCCCCCACGTAAAGCTGAGTTAATGAGTGTTCCTTGCTTGCAGCTATCTTTCCAAAGGCAGGCACCAAATAGGGAAAAACATTCATCAGTAAAACTTTAAGTCAGAAAATAAGCCAATCTATTGAACCTTGGTGATGGGTTCAGGATGATTGAAGTTGAACAAGAGAAGCAGTCAGGGCTGGGGGCCATTATGGTGACTATTAATAGACGTAAGGTTAGTTCTAATAGCTCTTTGATCATTTTTCGGTCTATCACTCACAAACTCCTGCCATTAAAAATTCAAGGAATTACCATGCAATTGAGCATGCAATAGATTACTTTTTTACACACAATTTTGTAGTGCATGGTTCTGAGCCCTTTTTTTTTTTTTAAGGCAATTCTGGAAACTACATTCAAAAAGGTAAAAAATCTAAATTAGAAAATATTATCGCAAAGTACTGACTCATGTACAGTATTCTCTGAATCCAAATGATCCCAAAGCACATCATAAAACAGTTAAATGAGTATAAAAATTTATGTAGGAAGACAGATTGGTATTGCCTCACTATAAAAGGGAAAATGACTCGGTCCCCCAAGGGTAAGCTAGCATCCTGCTACATTTTTCAAACGCTGTAAAGTTATTTTACTTCTAGTCCAAATTGTCTCCAAAAGCAATAGGTACAGTAGCAATACTGCCGGTGAGCAAGAATGGGACAGCTGGACAAGACCGAGGGCTCAAACCTTTTCACTCATTACCTAGATCTCCCTTTGATACAGTAAATTCCTACTATATCATACCTTTTATTCCTACATCCACTGTCCTGGCTACTCTCTTGGAACCTTTCAAACACATCCTGCCTTTATTTTCTATACTTATTATCTAGATTCTACCATCCCTCACTTTGTTCACTCTTTGTCAATATCCCCAAATCCCTTGAGTCGTCAATTCTAAATTAATGAGAGGTGATAGAATCAGCCTAGTGACAACTTAAAGCATGAATGTTTCATTTTTGTCAAAGCTTTCCATAAACCCTGTGCAGAGTATACCCCTAGCCTCTTACAGCTCTGATTAAGGATGCTCCCAACAGCATCACACAATTAGAACTCTTGTGCTCAGTGACTTGGAATTTCTTTGGCAGATTCAGCTAAACCTTGTAACATTTCAGTGACACCCAAAAAGGCCATAATTTCTCTGCAGGAAGTGAGAATGCCAACAATCAAATGAACAACATAAAGCAAGAAAGGACAGTGGAATTTTCGCTAATGTAAGGCAGAAGCAGAAGGGACTTGACTGGCACTAAGAAGATTATCCCTGGTTTTTCAATACAGCAGGCAAATGAATATTGCAGATAAATGTGCTAACAACTTTATTCCTACAACTTTGATAGTGACTTTAATCTTGACCTTGAAATGGCTTCTCCACACCCACAAAACCTTTTTGAAATGACATTGTACCAAAAAACAAAACAAAGTGAAACAATAATTTATCTAATGATGAACTTTTATTTGAACCAGACAACTAAGTGCTTTGTCTACATCTTGTGTCATTGAATTCTCACAACAACATAGTGAAGTTACTATTAACATCCATATTTTATGAAGATGGAAACTGAGTCTTGGTACAGAATCAGGTCTATTTGATGTCAGGGCCTGAGCTCTTGTGCCCCCTAAAAGACCGTACCCCAGTAGTTTGTGGTTCTTGTCTCTGGTTTCCTATCAGTTAATAGTCAGAGCACTTGACATGTACTGATAATTATAAAAAGCAGGTACTAAAAACAGAGCAGGGCAAATGACAGCAGGTAATTGATTGCATGCAGCCTATATGAAACAGGAAAAGCAAAATTCACAGCAAGTTCTAGCCTTCCCTCTACAAAAAAGCAGGCCATTGACTATGTAATGACATTTAAGGACACCTTAAAACTCCCTCCACACAGATATTAAAGATTTTTCTCACCAGCCTTCTTTAGAGCCAGACATTCTTACCCTTAACCTCCTTATGGGCATTTTAAGGACACATGTATCTTAATTGGGTCAACTGTTATATATGTTAGGAAATGGAAAGCGTTAGCTAATAAAATGAAGGAATTGATTGATCCACTACTATCTCTTTTCAGTTAACAGAGACACACCTAAGCATTAAGATTTCTGGAAAGAGTATTTTCTACTCCCCCTCTTGAAATCCTATATGTGTCACCATCTTTTCATTAAACTCTCTTGCCAGGTGACCTTGTTGTTGGACCCACTGGTTATTTCAGTCCTGATCTTATTCTCTACAGCATTCAACACTGTTGACATCTTCCTCCTTTTGAATTATTTCCTTTCTTTGATACGAGGACATCACACTTTACTTGTTTCTGACTTCTCTGCCTCTTTCTGACAGTTTCTTCTGGGAGGTACTCCTCCTTTATCCATCCATCAAGTGTCAGACTTCCTCGGGATTCTGTCCCAGACTTCATCTCTACATATTCAGTCTGGACCATCTCCTCCACTCATAGAGTTTCAGTTGCTATATTAACACAGACAACCCTAAAATCTCTACTTCAGTTCAGAATTTTATCCAAAACTTCAGAGTCATATATCTAAATGTCTACCAGGTCTCTTGGACATCCCTTAGACATCTTAAGTTTCACAATTCCCAAAATTCAGTTATATTCTCCACCCCAAAAAAGTGTTTATCTTCTGGTATTCTGTATGTCAATAGTCTGCCATTTGCCCTGATGCCAAATGAGAAACTGGGTATCATAGCCCTTGTCATTCTCCCTCATTCCCCATGTCCAAACAACCACCACCTGCTGTGCATACATCTCTTAAATATTACTACTACTAATATCTATCCTCTATGCTCATTATCACTAACTTAATGCAAGACATTGTCTTTCCTCTAGAATGTTGCAGCCAACTGCAGCCATGCTACTTGGTCTCCTTCCACCTACTCTTGGGAAAACCATATCATTTATTATCAATATCAAATTTAAGTTAAAAGGGGCCACTACTGATATTTACAGTAAGACAGTAAGCAAAAATTGGATCTATTCTAAAAAACCAGGACCTATGGTAATACTATCAGACTGCAGTTAGAGAGGTTTCTTTCTATAGCACATCCCTTACCACGCCATGACCCTGCTGGAAAGGTACCTATGGCTTTCATTCGTTCAGGAAGAAAGTAAAATTCTTAACCAGCCTGGCGCTTCTTGGATCTCCTGCCCCATCTCTCATCCCTTTGTTTCTGTATACCACACTTCCACCACAATTTTAATTCCCCCAGATTTACATGCTTTCTCTTTGTCCTAGTATGTCCTTGTGCTCTTGGGTCTTCCCAGAAGGTTCTTTATTCCACTTTTGTGCTACCAAATTGCTGCAAAGTCTACAAATTAAAGTTAGATGCTATATCCATAGAATATTTCTCCTTCCCCTGAGAACTGGCTAGTGTGCCCCTCTGGTATGCCGCCAACACACCTAATTCTTATCCATGTGGCACTGTAATTGCTTAGTTTTTTGCTTTATTGACCATGAGGTCAGGCTAGTGCCAGAAGTTTACTATATATAAGGCACATAAGAGCAGAAAAGTCATTTGGAGGTAGGGTAGATGGGGAAGTTATCTTGAAGCTGACATTAATTAGTAAGCATATTATTTTAACCTGTATTTCCTATTTATTTGGTATGCATTTAGAGGAGTTAATAAATGCTATGGGGGTAGAAGGACACAATTTCTCAGAAGTCACCTGTTAGTAACGAACACTAAGCCAGTGGTATGAAAACATTTTTTACTGAAAATTCTATCAGTAAATAATATGCATGCAGACCTTTAATTTATTTGGATTTTATAATTTATAAATTATACATATATCCTATTGTACTAATGCATGATATCCCTTCTAAACATTCCCAGAAACAGAAGTTAAAACTGTTTTTTATAAAAGGTGACCAGTGGTTCTAAATTTTTCTAGACCGCAGTTGGTCATCTGTTGATTCCCTTTTGAAGATCATTTTTAAAAATTGCAGGAACTGTTATGGGCCTAGCACAAAGCCTGGCATATAGTATGCGTACATACGTAGTTACTGAGTGAATGAAAGATAGACAAGGTGGACAAGAGAAAGGAGTACTTTACAGGGTGAGGTATCCCGCAGACAGCAAGGAAGTGCTATGGTGAGAAGGAGGGAGACGCTGGGGAATGGTAGGAAGAATATAACCAAATGCAGAAGTGAAAGATCCTCAAAGACAAAGATAATCTGATCCACAGAGTAACCCTGGCTTTGTGTGATATATAATTAATGACCAATTATACCAACAAAAACAACACATTAGTTAGTTCATTTGAAAACAAAAGCATTATGAAGCCAAGATTCAAAGAAACATAATCCCTAGTAGCTGTGAGGCTTTTGAGACTATGTCAGATTCTAAAATTAAATTCTGCCACTTTAAGGTGAAAAAAAACAGAAGGAAGGACATACCTTTTGTGACTTCTTGCTTCGTGTCAGTCACTCTTCTGGATATTTCACAGTCTTTGTATCAGGGAGAACTTGCAACATGCAAGATGCTGTGAAAGTTATAAATTTGAGTAAGCACTTTTCCTGCCCTCAGAAATTTTAGAGTCCAGTTCCAGAGGGGAGGTGCAAATAAATACAAACCAGATAGAATGAAATATCTTCTATAACTATAATACCAATAAATTTTGGATTTTTCGTAATAGTTCTGATAGTATGATTTTCTTATGAGAATGCATATAATAACTAAACATTCATTTAAAGATCTTTATAAGAATTTTCTTCTCAAATAAATTAATGATTTAGAAAAAAAAATGTTCCTTTCTACAACTGCATTGCCCAATTTTGGTTATTTAAAAAAAAAAAGATATCTCACCCATAATCTCCATCCAGAGGATTCTTTTTTGAGACATATAAAAATTAGCCAGAGTATATTCAAGATAGAAAAGATACCTGCTCTGCTTGTAATTGGCTGAAATCCTGATTTTGCTCCTCCCCGCATGGCAGAGGGGAAGAATCAAACTTGACACCACCACTGAAGTGAGCTGTTGATCACCAATCACACTCCAGGTGGTTTTGAAAAGTTTCTAAGAGACAGAAGCAAAGTTCTTCTGCTGGTCATCACTGTAAGCATTGACTTTTTCTCTTCCTGAAGCCAGTGAAAGCCTGACCAAGGGAGGTAAGAAAAAGACGTCAGGTCCATGAACATTCAGAAGGTAATGCCATCAAGGAATATTTCTCCAGGAGATGAAAGGAGGGTTATTTGACCTCCACGACGGAAAGACAAATGCAGTACTTAGGCAAAATATCCTTATTTCCTTTTATACCTAAGTAAGTGTGGGATGGGTTTTGTCTAACAAATTCTAAGCATTTACAATGCCCACAATAGTAGTATTAATAGGATTTGGGGGAGAAAGGTTAGAAGAGATTCATTTCAATAAGGGAAATTGATCAATGTATTTGTGAATAAAATCCCATTTCATACATTTCCCTAAGACTTCTGTCTTAAGTGGTTTTTAGAACTCACTCATGCCATAAATACAGTACCACTGATATCAGAAGAACTAAACCATTGTTCTGGGCAGATAATGACCAAGGAAGGTCTCAAGGGCATGCTGAGAAAGATAGGCAAGGTTTATAGATTGTCAGAGGTTAGCCAGGAAAAAAAAATATATTTTCTTTGAATGCACTTCACTTCACAGTAATAGCATTAAATTGTTCAACATATGCAAACAGCACGATGTCCATCTTCCTTGAAAGAAAGGGCCTCACCTAATAGAGCCTGGATACATTCAGTGAGTGGTCCATTGTGTGTTAAAGACATGTTTCATAGGTCACAGGCAAACACGAGCCTCAGAGCTTGAACTCTGATGCTTTGATTCAGGAGCATGTTGCTATTTTTTTCAGGGTAGTAGAAACGAAAGTCAGATCTTGTTATTACTCTTTTCTGAAACTTGAAGACGAGAAACTGGCGTCACCCAGAGGCTGGAATATCTAACCAGTTTGATTTTCTCTCTCTGGAAGAATGTTCCAGATTTTCATAAGGACATCTAACTTTCAAATTTACTCTACTAATTTTTAACAGCTTTATACATACAATAAATTTGAAGTATACAATGACTTCTAGTAAACGTATGGAGGTGTGGACCATCACCACAATCCAATTTTACAACACTCCCATCACCCCAAAAAGAAGCATCATGCCTACTTGCCAGCCCTCTTTATTTCCACTCCAACTCCCAGACAACCATTAATCTACTTTCTGTCACTATAAATTTACTTTTCCTTGACTTTTCCATTAAATAGAATAATAAAATATGTGATCCCTGGTATCTGGCTTCTTCCACTTAACATAATGTTTTGGATATTCAGCTATGCTGTAATGTACATCAGCACTCCATTCCTTTTCATTGTCCGATAATATCCCTTTGCATGGATAGACCATTTTTTGTTTATCTATTCACCCGTTGATGATGGACATTTAGATTGTTTCCATTTTCTGGTTCATGTGAATAATGCTGCTAATGGACATTTACATGCACATCTCTATGTGGATATATGATTTCATCTCTCTTGGGTAAAATAACTAGGAGTGAAGTAGCTGGGTCATATCATATATTTAACATTTTAAAAAACTTAAACTGTTTTACAATGTGGTTGTACCACCATTCTACCTACCTTTAATTCCCTGAGTACCAGATAAATAACTATCACTCTGCTTTGAACAAGCCTAGATTCCCTAACCCAAGTGGACTCTAACCCTCTGCCAGCTGTTAGCAGTTAATGTACTTCCATTATTCCATCATTTTCTATTATCATATATATCACTAAAGTGATATAATTTAGTAAAATTAAATGCTAGTTACCTAGAACCATTAGGAAGTTCAAATACAAATGTGCCATTTAAAGTTACTTTCCTTTTTTAAAAATCTACTTGAAAAACATCAGCAACATTCATATCACTGTTACACTTACTGTGAAGAGTTCCATCAAAGCAATGAGGAGATGAAGATTAATAAGAAGAATGGTCATATTATTCGGGGAAACCCTTTCAGTGAGTCATCTCTATAAAGAGACATAATGGAGTCGTCAGATTTAGTCTTTAGAGCAGTGTGACACTTCTGTGAAAAACAACATTTTATGTGAGATTGTTGCTTGAGTAGCCCATGAAGGATAAAGAAAAAAGGAAACAAAATTATGTTCACATATTAATACTTGTCTTCCCTCTTGAGTGAATTCTGCATAGTCAATCTCATAAGAGCCAAGATATAACCATGACTTTAAGCAGAGTCTTGCTACCGGGACTGAAACGTTCGCTTTCCAAAAGAAGAACCTAAATTTCACTTTAAAAAAAAAGAAAGAAAGAAAAGGAAAATCCACATTTAATGGAAGAGCGAGGTCTCCCCCTAGTGGATAATTCAAGAACGTGGTTTGTACAGCCTAATTTGGGATTTACACAATAAAATCCCTTCACAGATATATACAAAGAGCTACAAAATAGAAATGCCCCAGTCACCAATAAAACATTTAAAAGTAAATGTAGGCAGTAGAAAAAAGTGAAAGAGGGCAAACTTTTAGAAGTATGGTGAGTATTAAGCTAGATCAGTGGTTAGCAAACTGTGGCTCGTGGGCCACATGCTGCTCTTTGGGGTATGATCCATCTCAAAAGTTTGCCTACCACTGGAAGAGCCAGTCCTGTCCCTCACAACAATTTAAAAATTATTCGAGAGCCATAAATATGTTTTTACATAATCACCATTGTGTGAATAATATATCTTTTAAAAATTTTATAAATGGAACTATGATAGTTTTATTTTCATTTTTAATTTTACTTCAGAGCCACAGTTAGTGAGCTGCAGTTTGCTGACCACTTGCGGCTCTTCTGTCTCAAAAGTCTGCCGACCCCTAAGATAGATAATTAAAAACATGTACATCTCAAAGCAACAGTGACTATTACAAATCCTCAACACCATCAGTGTCTGGGGTGTTTCCCTCAGCTGCCCCAGGGATAGGCCAGATTTTCTGGGGTCAGAAGACTTACAAGTGACATTTTCAAAGGCAATTATGGGATTCTTATAACTTTTTAATGTTTAATTTTACAGCTTATAAGTGTGTTGCAATATATTTACTAGAATCTCAACACACCCGTGCAGAAATTAAACAAAAGTTATGCTAATTTTTGAGGCCTCACCATGCTCTAGGAACTGGTGAGGTCTTGATATAAATGATTTTATGTAACCCCCAAAATAATCCTAAGCTTCCCCCTTTTTACAGATGAAGAAACTGGGTCTTAAACAGAAACAGCACAGAAGTGGCAGCACTGGAATTTGATTCAGGGAGTCAAACTCCAGAGGCCACGTTCTTAATCTTTGAATGAAAACAGAAATAAAGTCAGTAAAATATAAAATAAATGTACATTTCTCAAAGTTCCTAAGGAGAAATGTGCATCCTTTCTTATTTATATTATTTATTTGGTAATTGTAAAGAAATTGCTAATACCCCAATTCAGTGTTAGAACAAGCACTAAAGGGACAACGGGAAGTCTGGGCTCTAACTTCGTTTCTGCTTTCACTTTCCTTTTGACCTTAGATCACTGATTTACCGTTTATAATGAAATGACTTGCCCCTTTTCCTAGTGTTCCCAGTATTGAAGCCATATGGTATTGTTTTAAAATCAATGGGGTATAATAGGGTCATCTCTAAAGTGAGTAAATGTTCCTATGCCTACTGCAAGACAATCATAACAAAATGTAAGATATGAGTTCAAACCTCCATGTGTAAGAGAATAGGCTTGAGAGATAGTGAGCATCATTTGGTACCATCCCTGGGGCCTCTGTTTCCTTTCCTGTATGATACCATTGCCTAAGGCTCAGGTTCCCCACAGTAGAGCTATTAGCCTGTGGTGAGACAATTCTTGGTTGCGCAGGATTAGCTCATGGTTGCAAGATAGTTAACATCTTTTGGACCCCACCTTTGAAATGCCAGCAGAGCCCTGAACCTTCTATAGGAAACTGTACAACCTTCCAGTGAAAACCATGGCAAGGTTCTTCCAGTCCCTGGAATCTTTGTCTCTCACTGTGCCCAAAGTTTGTCAAATATAAAGAGATATCACTGAAGACAACACACCATATGCACATGGGGTCAACCAGTCAACAGGCATATATGATTGCTTTTTGGATTCCTGGTGCCCAATGAGGAAGACAGGCTACAAAGTCAGGAAGGACACATGAAGTATCTGGTAGTGGTTCCTGATGTGATCTTGCTTTTTAGTCTCACTTCTGGGGTTTTGCATATTTAGAAACTATGGAGCTATGATTTATGTGTCCTCTACATAAAATATAATTAGTAATTGATCAAACACAGGGAAATGCAAAAGAGTATTTATAGCCATAGCATGTGTGGGTTTGGGGTGTGGAGGGGGAATGCTTGTGTGGGGAAAAGGCACTCTAGGTTGGAAAAAAAAATAAGTTATCTTTCTGTAATTCAGCTTTAATTTCAATAAACTATTCCATATAACAGAAATTTGACCTACAAGGTGTGACACGAACTTATCCTAGAAAAAGTGCTAAATACCTCATTGCTGAATATCACTATGGTCACCTTCAATGTACTCCCCTTGGGAAGCTATGCACTGATGCCAGCACCTAGTCCACTTTTCAAAGCAATTTTGGAACTCTTTTTTTGGAATGGCCATCAGAGCTGTTATATTACTCTTGATGTCCTGAATGTCATCAAAATGTCTTCCTTTCAATATTTCCTTTATCTTCGGGTAAAGAAAGAAGTCACTGGGGGCCAGATCAGATGAGTAGGGAGGGTGTTCCAATACAGTTATTTGTTTACAGGCTAAAACCTCCCTCACAGACAGTGCCATATGAGCTGGTGTATTGTCGTGATGCAAGAGCCATGAATTGTTGGTGAAAAGTTCAGGTTGTTTTCATCTTAACTTTTTGACACAGGCTTTTCAGCACTTCCAAATAGTAAACTTGGTTAACTGTCCAGTTGGTACAAATTTATAATGAATACTCTTTCTGATATCAAAATAGGTTAACATCCTCATTTTGACTCTTAATTTGGACTGACAGAACTTTTTTGGTCATGGAAAATTGGCTGACTTCCATTGTGCACGTTGACACTTTGTTTCAGGGTTGGATTGGTACATCCATGTTTCATCACCAGTGATAACAGAGCCCAAAACATCATCTTACCTCTCCAAAAGGTCTTGGCAAACTTCGACTCTCCTTTGCTTTTGTTTATCAGTAAGCTCCTTCAGAACCATTTTTGCACACACCTTTCTCATGCCAAGATTTTCAGTTAAGATTTTCCTTACTATTTCTCTATTGATATTTACTTGGTCTGCTGTGCTTCTCACAGTCAGCCAATGATTTCGACACACAATGCTACGAATGTTTGCAATGTTTCTGTCAATTCTGCTTATTACTGGACAACTTGATCTCTCTTCATCAGTGATGCATTCTCCCCCCAGGAAAACATTAAATCCATTTGTACACTGTCATTTTCTTCATGGCATTATCCCCATAAACTTGAACTAAATGTTCCTGATTTCACTTCCACTCTTGCCAAGTTGAATAAGAAATTTAATGTTTGTTCATTGCTCTAATGCAAGTCCAGACATTCTCGCGACAGCACACAAAAACACGCAACAATAATGAAAGCTAGTCAGCAAGACACTACCACATATTGACAAAACAGCTGTGAGACACTGATATTCCAAGATTATGAAACCTGACCGAGTTGTTTGTACAGTGCTGCCAATGTAAGCGCATGATGGCAAGTTTGCAAGGCTAATTGTTAGATCTTGTAATCGTAAAAAATAAACACCAGGGTTTCCTCAGTCGTTTTAAATTTAAGCTCAGTATCCCCCACTTCATTCCGTCTCTATTTGATGCAGGGGAGGGGTGAGAGGCTAATAATAGTAATAATAACAACAACAATGGTAATAATAGCTAAAATTTGTTGAGCATCTATAGTATAATTCCTCTTGCCACCTCTCCCTGCCTTTTCTCCCCCAGGCAACTAAACTGTTTTTGTTGTGATATATTAGTCTGCAGTTTTTATAGTTTTATATAAATGGAATTATATCGTACATACTCTTTTTGCTTGGCTTCATTCACTAAATATAATCATTTTGAGATTTATATGTATTGTTGCATGTGTCAATAATTCATTCCTTTTCATTGTATGGATATACTTCTATTTTCTGTCCATTCAATGATTAGTGGAAATTTTGGTAATTTCCAGTTTTTAGCTAAAACAAATAGAGCCCCTATGAATATTCACGCGCAAGCTTTTTTGTAGAAGTGTACTGCCACTTCCCTTGGTAAATACCCAGTAGTAAAATGGTGGGATCAGATGGTAAGTGAACATATATCTTTTTAAGAAAATGCTAAACTTATTTCCAGGTGGTTTTGTCATTTACATTTCCACCAGTAGTGTATGAAAGTTAACATCTTTCCTAACATTTGATCTGATAGGCCTTTTTATATTCCAGTCATTCAAATGGATGAATAGCAGTATCTCATTGTGCTTTAATTTACATTTCCATAAGGGCAAATGATCTGGAGTAGGTTTTTATATTTATTTACCATCTGTATAATTTCTTTTGAAAACACAATCTGTTCAAATATCTTGCTTATTTTGCTATTGGAATATTTTCTTTTTTTGTAGGCTGTAAGACAATTTTATTGTTCTAAATACAAGTCCTTTATCAAATACATGTTTGTAAATATTTTCTCTCAGTTCTATTTGCTTAAGAAAGTAAAAAGTTTTAGTTTTGATAACATCTACTATATATATTGTTCTCTTATGAATTGTGTTTTGGTGTTGTATTTAAGAAATCTTTTTCAAGACTAATATCACTAAAGTTGTCTCCTATGTTATCCTCTAGAAGTTCTAGAGTTTTAGCTCTTATGTTTAAGGTTTTTGAAACATTTCAAGGGAATTTTTGCTTATGTTGTGAGGAAGAGCTGAGCTTCTGTTTGTTGGGGTTTTTTTGCATGTGGCTGTAAAGTTTTTACACCATTTGTTGAAAGGAAAATCCTTTCCCCAGTGAATTGAATTCTGAATTGAATTCCATTTATTCGTCAACTCTTCTGCCAATATCACACTCTTTTTTTCCAGCTTTATTAAGATATAATTGACAAAAACATTATGTAAGTTTAAGTACAATGTGCTAATTTGATATACTGTGGGGTGCCAAAAAATGTATACAAGTGGACACTTTGGTCAACGTTGCTCAAGCAGTAGTTCACTGTAATCAGAAGTGTCTGGACGCTGATGGTTACCACTCTGAGCATCTCCTGTAATTGCAGAAGTAAAACGTGACTTGTATTCACCTTTTGTTATATATTGAGTATTACAATTTTAATACAGTTTTTCTTTCTTAAAATGTGTATACATATACATTTTTTTGGCACCCTCTGTATGTATATATTGCAAAATATTTACCACAATAAGGTTAGTTAACACATCTTTTACTTCACATGATTACCATTTTGTTGTTGTTATGGTTAGAAAATTAAAAGTCTACTCTTATAGCAACCTTCAAGTAGACAGTATCATATTGACTATAGTCACCTTGCTGTATATAAGACTTCCAGAACTTATTTGTCTTATAACTAAAAGCTTGTACTCTTTCACTAACATCTCTCCATTTCCCCCAATTCCTCAGTCCCTTGAAACAGCCATCCCATTCTTTGTTTCCATTAATTCATTGTTTTTAGATTGTGCATAGAAGTGAAATCATACAGTATTATCTTTTTCTATCTGACATATGTATGTATGTATGTATGTATATGTATTTTTCACATTTTTAAATCCATTTTTCTGTTGTGGACACTTAGTTTGTTTTCATGTCTTTGCTATTATCAATAATGCAGCAAAGAACATGAGAGTGTAGTTATCTCTTTGAGACAGTGATTTGATTTCCTTCAGATATATACCAGAAGTGGGACTGCTGAATTATATGATAGTTCCATTTTTAATTTTTTAAAGAACCTCCATACTGTTTCCCATAATGACTGTAGCAATTTGCATTTTTACCAACCTTGCATGAGGGTTCCCTTTTCTCCACATACTCACCAACATTTATCTCTTCGTTTTAATAATAGCGATTCTAATCGTGAGATAATATCTCATTATGGTTCTGATTTGCATGTCCCTAATAATTAGCAATGTTGAGCACCGTCTCCTGTACTAGCTGGTCATTTGTATGTCTTCTTTGAAAAAAAATGTCTGTTTAAGGCTTCTGCCCATTTTTAATTAGATTGTTTGGGGTTTTGTTATCAAATTGTATAGGATCCTCATACATACATATATTTTGGATATTAACTCCTTGGCAGGTACATGGTTTCCAAATATTTTCTCCCACTCTGTAGGTTGCCTTTTTATTTTGTTGATTGTTTACTTTGATGTGGAGAAACTTTTTAGTTTGATATAGTCCCACTTGTTAATTCTGTGCTTCAATTGTCATATCAAAAAAAAAATTGTTGGCAAGGCCAATGTGAAGGAGCTTTTCCTTTGTATTTTCTTCCAGGAATTTTACAGTTTCGGGTCATATATTTAATTCCTTAATCCATTTCAAGTTCACTTTTTTGAATAGGACAAGATGGGCCCAGCTTCATTCTTTTGCCTGTAGATATCCTGTTTTCCCAACATCATTTATTGAAGAGACTGTCCTTTCCCAATTGAATACTCTTGGTTCCCTTGTCAAATATTAGTTGACCATATATGCATGGGATTATTTCTGAGCTCTCAGTTCTGTTTCATTGGTCTATGTGTCTGTTTTTATTCTAGTACCACGCTGGTTTGATTATACAGTTTTTATACAGTTTGAAAACAGGAAGCATGATTGTTCCAACTTTGTTCTTTCTGAAGATTGCTTTGGCAATTAGGGTCTTTTGTGGTTCCACTTAAATTTTAGGATTTTTTTTCTATTTCTGTGAAAAATGCCATTGGAATTTTTATAGGGATTATGTTGAATTCTATAGATGGTTTTGGGTAGTATGGCCATTTTAACAAAATTAACTTTTCTGATACATGAACGTAGGATATTTTTCCACTTATTTGCATCTTCTTCAATTTCTTTCCTCAGTGTCTTATAGTTTTCAGTGTATAATCAGTCATGTCCTTGGTTAAACTTACTTTTAAACATCTTTTTGATGCTGTAAATGAGATTGTGTTCTTTATTTCATTTTTCACATTGTTCATTGTTAGTGTATAGAAATACAACTGATTTTTTATGTTGATTTTGTATTCTGAAATTTTATTGAATTCATTTATTAATTCTAACAATTTTTTGGGTGGAGTCTTAGGGTTTTCTATGTATGACATGTAATCAACTGACAGTTTTACTTTTTCTTTTCTGATCTGGATGCCTTTTATTTCTTTTTCTTGCCTAATTCTCTGGCTAGGAATTCCAGTACTATGTTGAATAGGAGTGGTGAGGGTAGGCATACTTGTCTTATTCCAGATCTTAGACGGAAAGCTTTCAACGTTTCACCAGTGAGTATGTTAGCTGAGTTTGTCATGTATCTATTTTATTATGTTAAGGTACGTTCCTTCTATCCTTAATTTGTTGAGTTTTCTATATCATGAGAAGATGTTGAATTTTGTCAAATGTTTTTTGTCTGCAACTATTAAAATGAACATATGATTTTCATCTTTCACTTTATTAATGTGGTGTATTGCATTGATTTTTGTAAATTTTTTGAATCATTCTTGTATCCCAGATTTAAACTGTACTTGATCATCAAGTATGATTCTTATAATATGCTGTTGAATTCAGCTTGCTAGTAGTTTGTTGAGAATCTTTGCATCTATATTCATCAGAGATATTGGTGTATCGTTTTCTTTTTTTTGTGGTGTCCTTATCTAGCTTTGGTATCAGGGTAATGGTGACCTCATAAAGAATTTAGAAGTGTTTTTCTTCTCTTTAATTTTTTTTGGAATAATTTAAGAAGAAATGGTATTAATTCTTCTTTATATGTTTGGTAGAATTCACCCCTGAAGCCATGTTGTCCTGGGCTTTTTTCTGTTGGGAGGTTTTGATCACAGATTCAATTTCCTTACATGCTATTACTCTTTTTTAAGATTTTCTATTTCTTCATGATTCAAACTTGGTAGGTTGTATGTTTCTATGAATTCACCCATTTCTTCTATGTGGTCCAATTTTTTGGCATATATTGCTCAAAATAATCTTTTATGTCTTTGTACACCTCAGTTGTAATATTACCTTTCATTTTAAATTTATTATTTTAATACTATCTTTTTTCATGGTAGGTCTAGCTAAGGGTTTGTGAATTTTGTCTGTCCTTTCAAGAAACAAACTTTTAGTTTCTTTAATATTTTCTATGGACTTAGAAATAAGACAACAATTTATAGTCCCTATTTTATTTATTTCTGCTCTGATGTTTGTTATCTCTTTCCTTCTGCTAACTTTGGGTTTCGTTTTTTTCTTTTTCTAGTTCCTGGAGGTATAAAATTAGGTTGTTTATTTGAGATTTTTCTTTTTTTCTAATGTAGGCATTTATCACTATGAACTTTCCTCTTACTACTGCTTTTTGCTGCATTCCCCTAAGTTTTGCTATGTTGTGTTTTCATTTTTGTTTCACAATTTAAAAAAAAAAATTCCTTTTAATTTCATCTTTGACCCATTGAATTTTTTAGGAGTATGTTGTTTAAGTTGCACATACTTGTGAATTTTCCAGTTTTCTTCCTCTTATTGATTTCTAGTTTCATTCTTGTCAGAAAGTTACTTGGTATGATTTCAATCTTTACAAATTTGATGATACTTATGTGGTGAGCTAACAGAAGATCTATCCTAGAGAATGTTTTGTTGGCACTTGAGAAGAACATATGTTCTGCTGCTATTGGATGGGATGTCTTGTATATATCTGTTTGTAGGTTCATTGGGTCTGCAGTATAGTTCAAGTGCCATGTTTCCTTATTGATTTTCTGTCTGGATAATTCATCCATTGTTGAAAGTGGGGTGTTGAAGTCCCCTGCTATTATTGTATTGTTTATTATTCACTTCAGATGTGTTACAATATCACACTCTCTTGATTATTGAAGGTTTATACTAAGTCTTGAAATCAGGTAGTTAAGGCCTCCCAAATATTTATTTCTCAAAGTTGTTTTTTGTTTTGTTTTGTTTTCATTTGTTTGTTTAATGTTTAGGTCCTTTGCATCCTATATAAATTTTAGAAAAATGTTTTGAATTACCAGGAAAAAAAAAGCTTTATGTGATTTTGATTATGATTGTGATGAATATATAGAGCAATTTGAAGGGAATTGATAACAATATTGATTCTTCTAATCAAAATAGAATACTCATACATTTCTCCAATTACATAAGCCTTATTTAAATTACCTTAGCATCTGGTAGTTTCCCAAGTATATATCTTGTATATCTTTTGTTAAATGCATTCCTAATTATTTCAATGCTATTTTCATGTTCTTTTAAACATTCACTGTTTGATTGCTCATTGCCCATATGTAGAAATAAAATTTTGTATTATGTCATCTGTTAATAAAATTAGTTTTACTACTTCCTTTCTTATCTGTATACCATTTATTTGTTTGGACTGGTTAGTACCTCTAGTACAAGACTGAGGTGAATTGGTGAAAACATAAACCCTCATTTTGTTTCTTTTCTTTGAGGAAAAGCATTCAGTCTTTCACCATTAAGTTTAATGTTAACAATAGGTTTTTCATAGATGCCTTTATCAAGCTAAAGAACTTCTCTTTAACTTGGGAACTTCTGATGAGATTTTCAGAAATTGATGTTGGAATTTGTCAGAGCTTTTTCTGCATCTAATGAAATAATCATATGGTTTTCATTTGTAATCTGTTAATATGGTGGATTATATAGATTGATTTTCAAATGTCAATACAACCTTTCTTTCCTGCATAAACACCACTTGATCATGATACATTATCCTTCATAAATATTGTTGGATTTGATTTACTAAAGTTTTTACAGAATTTTTGCACCTGTGATCATAAAGCCCATTGGTCTGTAGTTTTCCTGCATTTTCTTCATTCAGTTTTGGCATTTGGATTATCTTGGAGTTATCTCCAATCCAACAATATTTATAAAGGATAATATATCAGGATCATGAGCTCAACTTTCTGAAAACAATTCTAATGCTGTCTTTCCTTAAGAATAATGACTACAGACAACATTTAACGAACTCTTTTATTCTTTCTTTTTATTCCATCTTATTGACAAATAGGCAACATGTTCAGTATACCATGATTTTAAGTATTCCTTCCAAGCTAATAGTTGTTTCCTACCCATTTTAGGGGGAAAAAGTTACTGATTCCAAAGTGCTATCATTCTAAAGGATTTCCTTCTAATTTAAGCACCAAAGCATTCTTATCAAATACACAATGCATGTAAATGTAAGATAACATAGATTTCCAAAGATTTTATAGCTTCTATTTGATGAAAATGAAAAGTATAGTCCTATGAAAACTTTAAAGTTATAAGATAAAAGTATCACTTTCCACTGCTTTGATTACCACTTTATGTAGATGACTTCTAAATTTGAAGCTCTTTTAAGAATCAGAAACATATTGGCAAATTCCTGCAATTGATGTAGATAATCTACTGTCACTGCAAACCTAATAAGGCCCAAAGTAAACCTTATATTCTCCCCATCGACTAGGTGTTTTTTTCTGTTTTCCTCATCTGATAATGTCACTACCAACCTATCAATCATATGTGTGACCAATTTTAAAAGTCATCTTCAGTTCTCTCTTTATCAACAGTTAATCGGTCATCCATTTTGTACACTTTCCTTTTCGGCCTTTTGAATCAAATTGTGTTTCTTTCTCTCTATGCACATACACCACTGGGAAGTTCAGGTCTTTGCTACTTTTCTTCCATGTTATTGCAACACCTACTCTCTTCATGATTATAAATATTTTCTTGAACTTGATGTATTTAAAGTTACTATCCAAAAACACAGTTTTGACTATGTTACTACCAGGCTAAAAAACCTTCAGTACCTCACTGATACCTATTTAACCTCCTGTTATTATTTTCAATATCCCCCATCATCTGAGTCCAAACAACCTCTGTGATAATTCTCCTCTCACAAAACACACAGTTGAACCCCAATAGCATGTTCACTATTGCCCAAGAATACATTATTTTATGTCTTCAGTGATGCTGCTTCTTTTTGTCAAGAAAATCTGTTCATCATTTCCTCCCCTGCTTCATCTCTACCTGTTCAATCCTATTCAGTCTTCAAGGCGTGAATCAAATAGTCAGTCTACTCAAAGCATTCCTTAAAGCCCCATAAGGGAATAATCTCCTCTCTTATGACTTTTAAGTACCAGCTAATTATTCTTCTCATTTTAAAGTTATTATAATTTTATTCTTATCTCATTATTCTCATTTATTCTCTCTCTATTCCCTACATAAAATCCTTGAGAGCAAACTTGGTGTCATGTTCGCCTTTGTGTTCTCAAAGTCAGAGCTCAAAGCCTTATCAAAAATAATTCCTGGGCTGGCTGAGTGGCGCAGTGGTTAAGCGCTGGCTTGGGAAGCCAGCGGCCCCGGTTTGGGTACCACGTATGAGGGCCAGTGACACTGCCCTCAAAAAAAAAAAAAAAATCCTGAAAGCTCACTGAGAAAAAGGACCAGTTAGGCTTTTGTTTAGTTTTATTTTGTTTTTTAATCAGAACTATACCACTATCATTTAACATCGTGCCTGTCACTACTTTGAATTAATCTTGAAAATAAATAATTGCTGATTTAACTTAAGTCTTCATTGTTAGCTTTCATTTGAAAGATCTAAAATTCACTATTTGGTAAGAATATGCAGCAATGGATCAAATTCAAGGAAATTTTATTTATATGCATTGCCATGAAGGTTCTGTCTTTATATAATGGCATCTTTTGCAAAAATAATCCAATAGTAAAAACATATCTATCTTTTGTTACCATGCATCAATACCTATCATTCACAATGTTGCTTAATACCAAAATAACTTACGGTCACCTCTACATTCAGTTGCCAATAAAAATTCTAAAATCTATGAAATTGTGATATTTATATTAACACCTATGTGACTTAATCTCTCTAAAACTTGTAGTGGTTCCAATTGAAGGAGATGTTATCGACTGTGGTTTTATATATGTAGATTTAGTCTTCAAAGGGAAAGAAAATGTAAATGCCTTTCATTTTCTTTTATAACATATTAATAATAATAGTATATGTTTAAGTCTTTCTAATTTCAAGGCATTATTCCATATATTATCTTACCACAATAGCCAAAAATCACCTAGAGTTGATTCAGTGAATAAAAAGGTGATTAGAGTAGCATTCAGGAGTTACTCTGGGCCTTGTCTTCCTCCTCTGTGAATGAGGGAATGGTAATAAATGACCTCTGAGGACATTGCCATTTCTAACTTGTCATTCTTTTTAGTGAGTTTTGTCAGCTCAGTTTGGAAACTCATCAAAAAGAAAAGTTCCAAAATGTTTGGAAGTGATAACCTTTAAGCAAAAATTACAGTCACCTCCCCAGAGTAACTTTTTTTAAAAAAGAATACAACACTTTAGAGGTGTTTACATTATTTTAAGGCTCAATAGAACTTCAGGTGTACTGGCTGCTTTATAGACCATTTTAACATGAAGTTTGTTTTTGTAAATGAAGTTTTGTTGGAATACATCCACACTCATTCATTCACATATTGTCTGTGAATGTTTCTGTGTGTCAGAGTTGAGTTGTTGCAAAACAGACATAACGACCAGCAAAACTTAAAATACTTACTCCCTGGCTTACTATAGAAAAAGTTTGCCAATCCCTGATTTATAATAACTTATTTCCAAACATTACTGAACTGTTAAATTTTTTCACAAAAATCTTGAGAGCAGAGATTTTTTTTTTCATTTTCTGAGAGTCTTGGCAATTTGCAAATTATTAATACAAGTTAAATCATAAAATTGATTTAGATTTCTGTGTATATGAAATATAATATGTAAATTTTTATAATTTTCTTATATAATGATTTGAAAAAAATTCTTGCCCAATATATCTTTCCTTTCTGATTTCAGTAATCCAGTGCATCCTGTAGCAATTGCAATGTTTTGATTGATCAGAAGAGGGCGAGCTTGATTCAACATAATTGTATACATACACTGTCAGCCTGCTCGATTTAGCCTGGCAAAGGTCAAACACTGCTTGGAGGAAACTTAAGGGAGGAATTATTAGTGAGCTAGTTTGCTATTGTGTTGGTGGTGAAAGAGACTAGAAAAAACACAAGCAGACTAGTCTATTACCGTTTTAGTGACAGTAATGCTTTTCCTGAGAAGAAAATTGTTCATCTACTCTTATCTTTTCTCATCTCAGCATTGATTTGCAGGGACCTTGAATATTTTCAACATGAGGCAGCAACAATTTGGCTACAGAAAACAGGATTTTTTTTCTACCAAGATGATACAGCATATCTTATGATAGTGGCTACTCTTTCTCCACCCTCCATCTCTTTGCATTGTTGCCTCTCTTTGTGTACTGATGCCATTAGTATTGAGAGAACCATTGTCCATTGTAAGAAAATATAAAAGAAGATCATTAGAAGTTCAGATTTCTGTAGTGGCTCTCTGGGTTTTTTGATCAACACAGAGGCTGTCTGAAAAGTGAAACATTTCCAAGGAGAATGTGCTGCCGGACTAAAGAATGCTATAGGACCCTAAAAAGAGCCTGAAAAAAACCCACCTACCAGCAGGCTAGACAAAGGGTGCAGGTTGGGGCCTCTTCTTTGAAAGACCTGATTAATGTGAGGTCTTGTTACATGCTTTATCACTGTTTTGTTATGAGTGAAAGGTTTCAGCATTCTTAATTTGTCTTGGGGATGGGAACAGGGAAGGCAAACTTGCTGGATGGAGGTCTCAGGGTGAAGTAGATCCTTTGCCCTTGGTGAAAAATAACAGATACAAAAGATGTAGGTTCTACAAATTCCTACTGAATGTATTTTCTAAAAAAGCAGCCCAACGACACTCATCGTTTATCCACTTATCTTGAGGAATAAGATGTAGGCTTCTGTGATCGCTAAAAATTAAAGTTATCCATTGCGCTAAAGCAAAAACAGATTGAAGCAAAAAACAGAACTGAATAGGAAAAAACAATCTGTTGTAGGAAGTAGTGGGGAAAGTAAACAACACTTATGGAGATATAAGAATTAGGTAATGATTTTGGTAATCTGTTCTTTACTAGGTTATTCTATAGTGTATTTAGGCTTAAGGTCTTCAGGCATAATCTTCTCATAATACATGCAATTTTAAGGTTAATTCCAAAACACTTTTTTATACCTACCATAAAATCAGAATGTATATAGTGTGCTCTAAAGACTTGGAGTTTTTTAGACAATAAGAAGAATGTGAGCCTTTTACAATGTTTTACCTCTGGCTGTCTAAAATTTAAGTCTTCAGAAAATATTAAGAGACACATGCCATAATTAATGACAAATGTCCAGTACATCTCGTCAGGGAATGAAGAGAAAAGAGGTATAGACAAATGCTTATGCTGGGTAAGTGTTTCATGAATATTGCTTAGTGAAGACTAACATTTAACAGAACCTGGTATTTGTATTATTATATTAGCTAGTCACAGATACTAAGTGAAAGATATAATTGGGTTGTTAATTAAGTAATAAATACCCTACAATAAGCAAACAAATGAGATTTTGTATGAAAACATATGGCATCTGACCCAGATATTTATTCCAAGAATTCTAGCTAGTAGTCATTATATCATAGTGTAAGTAGTTTTGGGTTTGATCTGATATATTTTGTCTGTCTTTTTATTAGCCATTTGATCTTAAACCTAATAAAATTGTCCTAGTCTTCTCCTCATCATGGCTAGACTTCGACATAAAGTAAGAGAAAAGTGATTAAAAATACATATACATACACTAATTTATTTATACTTATACACATACATATAACCTTTTGCTGAAGAAAATCAATTGTTGGTTCAACACATAAGCTTAGTGGTTGAATGATAAATAATTCCTGCTTTCTTTTACATTATTTACTGCCTCCAAAAACTAAAACAGTTATGCAACTAGGCTGTGTGTACACTAGGTTGAAAGCTCATTACAAAATTCGTGTCTTCCTGATTTTGATATTCCCAAACCCAGTACAGCCCCACCCATAAAAATTTGCTTTAAAAAAATGCTTGCTACATGAATAAACCCAGATCAGATACAACCAAAGTTTTTTAATTATTTGACTGTTTCCATCAATTTCTTTTAAAAATAAGGTATAAATAAATTTCCATCCTCCCAAAGCACATAACAACGTCTCCTAGTTCTCATATCAGCTAATAAGCATTTTGCCACTTTCTGAATCCACCATGGAAAGCATTAGTTTAAGCAATGGGAAACCTGTCAATTGAAATCATTCAACAAGAATTATTGTCTCACAAGGAATACAATTTCATAAGATGAAAAAAAAATTAAAAGTAAAGAAATGAACAAATGCTTCTTCTAAAGAGAATACCTATTGGCTATGCCTGTTTACCTTTAACACAGTGGAAGAGTCTTGATATGGGAGTAAGAGAGGTATGAGTTTGAATTCTCACTCTGCCTGACCTTGGGCAAGAAATTTAATCTCTTTGAGACACAATTTCCTTGTCTAAAAAACAATGATACTAATATCTCTGTAAATTTCCTGAGATTCCTTGGAAATACAATGGCCCTTCTTCCACCTATATAGAGGCCAGCCATGGCTCAGGAGCATTTGTCACTGTGCCAAGTCTTCAAAAGTTAGAAATCATTATATATAACAAAGACTTGCTCTTATGGCAATAACTGACTCCTTTCAGATTTTCTCAGAAGCCCTCAGGACTGCTCCACAGGAGTCAAGTTCTCCCTCAGTTTTATCTTTATTTAGTTAGTTGACAAGCAGTTATACATGGCAGGGACCGTATGAAGAATTTTTACTAACAATAACTGATTTAATCCTATGATCTTGATGTTACCCCTTGAAATATGGCCTGTGGTCTTATTCTATTGAACAATCTCATCTTCATTGTTAAATAATTCAGCTTTCATTCCTAAAATACATATTGAGCAATAGTGGTAGTTACTAAGTGTGGGAAACTTCTTTAAGTGCACCATAGAAAATTTGATGGGGGATATTCAAGGAAACCATTTGGAATTTTATTTTAGGAGCAAAGAAAAAGAAATATCTTCCACCTCAGCATAGCCATGTGATTGCCAGAAGATGTTTCCTGTCAACAAGGCCAGATCCAAGAGAAGAATCCAGATGTCTCCCTGAAAAGCTAAATACCGTTTGCATCCCTTTCATTTTTACTGAAGCTTTGAAGTAAATAGGGATAGAACCAACCCTAGTAAATTACCTGAGGACTGAAACGTTTTTGACATAAGTCTTGAGAACAGAGCAACGTATTTCTTTTCCTCCTTCAGAACATTAGCTTTGTTTCATCTCAGAGCCTTGAATGACAGAAATGATGATGGACTGATTGGACAGCCAGCCTCATTCCCCTGATGCCAAATACAGACCCAGGCTGCTGCGTTCCAGAGTCTTGAGATTTGATTTAAATATATATTTGATCACTAGGTTGCCCTGGAACTGCTGTGTTAGAATATTTAATACTAAAATAACATGGCGATTATGACAGGAGGCTTGATTAGGTAGGCTTCCCGGGTTACAGGCTAAGCTCTACCACTTACTAGCTGTGTAAACCTGGACAAGTTGCTTCATCTCAGTTTCCTCAGATACAAAAAAATTATAATAGAACCTATCACATCACTGTGTTGTAAAGATTCAATGAATGAATGTATCTAAAGCACTTCACGCAGTTGCTAACTCATAGTAAGTACTCAATAAGTAATATTAATATTCTCCCAGGTTATTCATAGTCATTGTTGTGCAGCAAATGCATGGTTTCCCAAGCTATACACTGAAGCCCGTTATTCCTTGAAGTTCAGCAAAAAAGAGTTTCCTTTTCAAACAATCTTGGAAGACACTTTATTTGCCTTGGAAATTCAAAATGCACTGAAATAAAGACTTCTAGAGACCTGCAATTAAGAAGTCTGTGCAGTCTTGTTTAACAGTATGAATTTCACATATATAATACCATTTAACCATTTAATTCAACATTTGCTTATTAATTTTTGTTTGTTCATCTTTGTACTCTCCATTTTCCCTAAAATGAGGCCACTTCATTTCTCTTTAACATACATGGAGCATCACTGTCATAGGTGCTCAGCTTGTAAGCACACACATGTAGGTATAGTAGGTCCTCACAGATGTAATTAGTTAGGGATCCTGAGATGGCAAGGTCATCCTGGATTACCTGGGTGGGCCCTAAATCCAGTGACAACCATCCTTATAAGAGAAAAGTAGGCAGAGATCTGAGATACAGCAAGAGAAGACACAGACAGAAGAGGAGGCGGCAATGTGACCACAGAAATGGCCACAAGCCAAGAAATGCTGGCAGCTACCAGACACTGAAAGAGGCAAGAAATGGACTCTCCCCTAGAACCCCCAGAAGGAATATAACCGTGCTGACATCTTGATTTCAGACTTCTGGCTCCCAGAACTGAAAGAAAATACATTTTTGTCCTTTTAAGCCACCAAGTTTGTCATTTTTTATGGGAGCCCTAAGATACTAAAAAACCCAGCATAACCATTTACAAAACGGGATTAATAAAAAACCATGCTGGCCTGCCATTGTTATAACAGTACTGTGAGAATCAAATATAATAATATATGTGAAAATATGTTTATTTTCTTCCACGATTTAAAGTACTTATGCAGATAAGTACTTTACATAACATTATTTTGATCATTATTATGTGGAATCCATGAACTATCTTTTCCCTAGTTGATTCCAACTTCTTTGCTTTACCTTTACTCTTTTGCTTTTTTTTATGAGAACTAGATCCAGGATCTTCCTCTCCTCCATTTAATACTCAGGGTGTCAAACATTGAACGCCTTAAGAAAACCTCAGCCATATTTATCATTCACTTCCTGCCTTCAGGGGACACAGTCACAAAACTAATCTGAAAAAGAAGAGCTCTTCTTCCATAACAAATCAAAACTTAAATCAATATGTACATATTTAAATTGAAACAAACCCATTGAGATAATGGAGAAAATATTCTGTTAAATTAAAAACAACCTAGATTGCAATGAAACAGCTCAAGTTATTAAATGATTGTCTCCAGGGCTATTTAGCATTCTGTCTCAATTTTAATAAAAGATGTACTGGACACATTTTAATGAAATCTGCTTCGTTGGGGTCTAAAAATAAATATATTAGCTGTCCTCAAACTTTTCTCTGAAAACCACAAGAGCTCTAACTACAAAAACTATGGCTTTTAACATAAACCAAATGCAATTAGAGATGCTGCCTCCCATACAGGGAGGCACATGAGAGCCCTCCTTTGTTAGACACTTGCTTCCTTAACTACCTCAAGAAAAGGAGTTCAGAGATGGCACATCTGTCAAGAAGCACATTGAAAGAGCCAACTTTGATACTCTCACTTTCTTTTTGAAACTGTGTCCTTTTCCTATTCATTTAGCAATTGACTTTACTTACTCCCACCAGTGATCAAATTTCTCTTCCCTTTTAAAGTAAGAATCTTCATTTGATAGAATCTAGACTTGACTGGATATTTAGCTCAGAGTGGCAAGCAATGAGAGTTTCCAAGGGGTCTTTTACTGTATTTACATTTAAATTTATTTCTGGAAACTGATTCTTCTCTCAAATCATTCTTAATGTCATTGGAAATTCAATGAATTTATAAGGAACTTTGCTGATATCAAGGAGAATTGCCATTTCAACTCTTCTTTTTTATTACCACACTCTCTCTTCACAATCCCCATTACCATGTAAAACTTCTGAGAAGATTTCCCCCTATAATATTTTAAAGTCTTTAAGCGGCTACTCGGGGAGAATGGTGGATTTTTTTGTTTGTTTGTTTGTTTGTTTGTTTCCATTTTGTTTGTGGTTCAATCTACTCTTATCTTAATATAGTCCATATGTCTCTGTAAAACTTCTGCTTTTCACATGTGTAACATTGTTCCAAATCAATGGTTTACAAAGATAACAATGATTGTGTATCCTACTAACATGTATGTAACAGGTGAAAGATGTGGAAAAGATTTTCAATGGCATGTACCATTAGTTTAACAAATTGGCACTACTGAAAAACCAGCATTTTTATGTCTTATACTATCCATCTTACAATTTTTTAAACACCAAATATGTATCAAGCAAGTTTCTAAAAAATTAAAATATATCAGTAAATTAAAGTAACAAAAATCCCTGCTTTCAAAGAGCTTCCATTCCAGTGAGCAATAGTAATTAACTCTTATTATTAGTCAAGTATTACTTTTAGTATTGTACATATTAACTCATTTAATTCTCACAACTTGGTGAGATTGATATAATTAGTATCCTTATTTAAGAGAAAAGAAAACTATGGGCTGGCCTAGTAGCATGTTGGTTAAGAGCTGGCTTGGGATGCCAGTGGCCCCGGTTCGGATCCCACATAGGAGGGCCAGTAACGCTGCCCACTGCAGCTAAGATGGTGAAGAACAGCTCCACCTGGAGCTGGGCTGCTGTGAGTTCCCAGGACTGCATAGCTGCAGCCCCTGCTGCAGTTGGCTGCCATCGGCTACAGTGAATGGCGAGCAACAAGTGTGAGCAGCTGGCAGCTGGTGTGAGCTGCCAAGAGCCACTGTGAGTGGCCATCCAGAGGCTGGCAACCGATCTGCCTCACCCGAGAAGAGCGCAATGACAATACCGACATGGGCTAGTGAAGCAATGTCCTCCACAACTAGACTGAAGAACAGAAGGACAGCAACTTGTCTGTTCCCCTTCCCCCGTTTCCTCAATGCTGTTCCCCTCCCCCAATTCCCCAATGAAATCTTAAAAAAAAAAAAGAAAAAAAGAGAGAAAAGAAAACTGGGGCAAAAGGGTTTAAATGAGGGCTGGCAGAGTGGCTCAGTTGGTTAAGAGTGCAAGCCCTGAGCAACAGGGTTGCTGGTTCAATTCCCACATGGGTCAGTGAGCTGCAGACAAGCTGAGCTGCCGCTGAGCTGCCAACAGGTGGCAGGATAGCTCAGCTGGTGAGAGCACATGCTCATAACAACAAGGTTGCCAGTTGGACTCCCAAATGGGATGGTAGATTATGCCCACCCACAACTAAGATTGAACATGTCACCTTGAGCTGAGCAGCTGCAAGCTGCAGACAGGTGGCTGGATGGCTATTGGATTTGGAGCTGAGCTAGCTGTGCCCTCCACTACTAAGACTGAAAGACAACAACTTGGCTGTTCCCTTTCCCCAATTCCCCAACACTGTTCTCTTTCCCCAATTCCCGAATTTTAAAAAAAAGGGAAGAGCGGAGGTGATTGACTTGCCCAGAGCCTTTAGAATGAAGTCCATCTTGGCTTTAACCTTCAAAGGAAAATTAAAATGCAAACATTTACAAAAGAATATGATAGAAGTCCAATGCTTAGCTCAGTGCTCAATAAAATCTGGTGAATAAATTCATCTTCATTGAACTATTAAAGGATGTCTTAGTCTCTTTGGGCTACTATTACAAAATACCACAAACTGGGTAGCTTATACATAACAGAAATATATTTTTTACAGTACTGGACACTGAAACTCTGAGATCAGGATGCCAGTACGGTGGGGTGAGGGCCCTCTTCTGACAGACTTCTTGTTCTATCTTCACAGGGCAGAAGTGGGCAAAGAAAGTCTCTCAGTCCTCTTTTATAAGATGCTAATCCCATTCATGGGGTTTCCACCCTCATGACCAATTATGTTCCAGAGGTTCCTGTCTCCTAATACTGTCACCTAATACCATCATGTTAGGTTGTGACATATGAATTTTGGGGGACACAAACATTCAGACCATAGCAAAGGACTTTTGTTATGCAGCTTCTTTTTACAATCAACACAACTAAGGCTATTAATATGACTGTGATAATATTCTCCAGATTTATAGTTATAAAATCAGTATAAAAATTAATATTTCAATACTATAAACAAAGATGGTAGCTGTATTATTCAACTACTGTTTTTAGTAATATAAATCATTTTATCACTGATCACAGTTAATAACCATATATATATTACATTACTATGTAGTTAATGTCTCTTTTAGATGTGCCCTCTACAATAGCAAAAACTAAACACAATAACACAACACCTTGTATAACAGAAATTAATAGGTTTAGCATTTATCTCTAGGCTGCTCTTTGAGCATGTTGAGGATATTGACTATAGTATATAGCATACAAACATATGCACATTAATTTTTAATAACAATTATGCCCAACAAGAAACTTACTGGACAAAGGTGCTAAGACAATTCAATGGGGCAGAATATAGCCTTTTTTACAAATGGGTCTGAGACAATTGGATATCCTCGTGCAAAAGGGTGAATCTAAAAAATTACCTCATACTATACACAAAAAGTAACTTGAAACTTAGCAGACCAAAATGTGGGAGCTAAAACTATAAAACTTTTAGCAGAAACCATTGGAGCAAATTTTGTTGATTTTGGATTATGTATTTTTTGAATATTTCAAACACATGAAGTCAACAAAAGGTGAAGAAAATTGGACTTCATCAAAATGTAAAACCTTTGCACTTAAAAGTACACCATCAAGAGAGTAAAAAGATAGGCCCGGCCGAGTGGCGCGGTGGTTAAGCGCTGGCTTGGGAAGCCAGCGGCCCCGGTTCAGATCCCACATGTGATGGCAAGTGACACTCCCCTTAAAAAAAAAAAGAGAGTGAAAAGACAAGTCAGAGAAAAAAAATGTTTGAAATAGTATCCAATAAAGTATTTATATTTAGAATATACCGGGAGTGCCAAAAAAAAATGTTTACAAGTGGACACCTTGATCAACGTTGCTCAAGCAGTAGTTCACCATAATCAGAAGCGTCTGGACGCTGATAGTAACCACTTTAAGCACCTCTTGTAATTGCAGAAGTCAAACGTGACTTGTAGTCATCTTTTGTTATCAGCATATATTAATACAATTTTTTCTTCCTTAAAATGTGCATACATTTGTTTGGCACCCTCTCTATATAGAACTCTTACAACTCAATAATTAAGAAGATAAATAACCCAATTTAAAAGTGGCCAAAGTATCTGAATAGATATTTTAACAAAGAAGCTATAGGAATGGCCAACATACACATGAGGAGACACTCAGTATCATTAGTCATTAGAGAGATGCATACTAAAATGACAACAAGACCTCACCTCCCACCCTCTAGGATGGCAGTGATCCAAAAGGCAGACAATGCCAAATGTTGGCACGGATTTTGGGAAGTTGGAAGGAACCCTTATAATAGCAAGAATATAAAATGGTGCAGTCACTTACAGAATCTTCCATCAACCAATGTAAGCCTGATGAGTTGGCATTCCCTACTTTTAGATCAGAATCAAGGCATCTTTTCACTTACAACTTCAGCAAATAAAAGACAAAAACCCCACTTTTCCTTACCCAGGGTCCATAAAAGGCAGCATTCATTAGCTAATCACTCAACTCTTCCCCCACCAAACTACACAAAGCTTCACAATTTTCTCAGCAGAGAATGTTATAGAAATATTTCTATTTGATGCCTCATGTTATTTTGATTCTTTTTAGACCTCTTATCAGCAGTCCCCTTCTTTTATGAAAATATTACCATATCTGATCTTACATACGTTATATATTAATCTTACCTGTGAGCTTTAAAAGGGTTATTGTTGTTGTTTTTGGCATAGGACATGAATTTCTTGCTTATACCCTGAAATTGAATTACAGAAGCCATTATATAGTGAACCTAGCCATAAATCTTTTCTTAAACAAAAAAATCAATCCTGTATTAAATTATTCATTTATTTTATTTTTAGTCAAATATGTGTTTATTTCTTACTCAAATATGTTAGAAGCTTTAAAAAAGATTTTTGTTTAAAAATAAAACAACTTATAACATCCATGTGTTAACTCTTTGCAATAATTCCTGGGGTAATTTTTATTACTATACAAGGCATATAAAGTGTGTACAATTATCTAATCTTAGGGTTATCCAAGAAAAATTAAAATAGAGAGAGAGTCTTAAAATAGGCTGATATTAAATCTTACTCATTTCAATTTCTTTATACAATAACATTTTTAAAGTGAATAGTATTTGTTTTTCTCCTAAGTTGGTTCAACCATGAGCCTTGGTTTGAGCACTGCTGCCTTTGGTAAGCTATTTTGTAACGTCTGCTATCAGCTGTGAAAGGAAACTCAGTGCCACAACATTAATCCTATCGTTAATGCTACTTCCTGACCTCTTGTGTTGAGGATATAATTATCACTGAATCTCATACAGATATCTCACAGGAACATATTTCTTTCATTTCTTCTTCAACCTGAATAGAACCCCATAGCCCTGAAATCACCTGCCGGGTTCTTTGTTTCTAACCGCCTTATATCTCATGCTATGTCTTCCACAGCTAAGTACAAAATCATGTAAGGCAGACTGAATTTCCTGGAATGATTTTAAATGCTGTTGAAGTCCGCAATATTGTAAGTCAAATGGGCCTAATGCAATACAATACACTATTCGAGTAATAGAAAGTAAGATAAAAGTCTTCATTAAGGATCAAATAACTACTATCTTACCCACTTGGAGTGTTCTTTTAAGATGCACTTAATACACTTGTATCTGTTGATAACAGCAACCTTGGATCATTAAAAAAAAATAGCGATTTGCCCCATTCAAATGATACCTCAGGCACCTGCTGCCCACAGAAAGCATAAACATATGGTGACAAATAATCTGAGATCTGGCTGGTTCCATCTTTCCTGGGCACTTGGTGCCATAGATTGTCACCTTCATAAAATATTCCCTCTGCACAGTTTGTTTTGGTGCTCTGCCTTCCCCTGGGTTGTTAATATCAGCATGACAAAATACGCAATTAGGCTCCCCTATCTTAGTGTAGCCCTTTTGACAAGAAACAACGCTGTGAACCTCTGTGTTAACAAGAACAGGTGATAAAAGGGGTCAGATAGCTAATTACAGCTGCCAATATCAGAGGGTTACTTGAAACACAGAAATCCAAAAGCCAGCTATTTAGCCAAAGCCCCAGGGAACGGAGTTTGCTTTCCTAACTCCCAATGTGTTCTCCTCTTTCTGGTTGTGCCAGCAGCACTCTCTCTCCAAACAGCTTGGCAGCCCATTGAAACAAAGCGTTCTTCAGTTGGTGAGGCAATAAAGTTGAATAATTGCTGCCTTGAGTCTTTCTCAAAGTCATTTGAAAGATGAGCACTGTAAGATAGATTTACTTCTGGTAAATGGTCTATGTTAAAGAGCAAGTTGCAGGACAGTGGGACTAGCTGGGCAAAGTTACTGACAGTGGCAACGAAGTGGCAAGTAAATTGCTGAAAGAATAGCCACTGCCTCAGTGACCAGGGCCCTGCTGAACCTTGAGCAGCATGGCGTGGCTTCCACTGCTGCTAACATTTACTAATAATTGGTAGATCACCTAGCGCTTTACATGAGTTCACGAAACAATTGCATTTATAGGCAAAGATAATCATCTGGTCACTCAAAACTAAGTATGGTTAACCCTGGGAACGTGGGACCAAAGACAGGGAGACTGCAAACTGAGAAAAGCGACAGCCCTACCCTGAGGTCATTTCAAACCTAACAGAAGAGATGGAAGAATACATAATTCTATTCACAGAAACATGCACGGACATGTACAGCTTGCAGAGGGCACTCCATGGGCGTTTTCTTATTTGATAATGAACACAAGTTCTGCCATTTGCTAATTGGGTGATCACTGTTCAATTACATAATCTCTCCCTGACTCTGTTTCCCTGTTTGTAAAATTAGAGTACCACCTCTAATGCCATTGTGAGATTAAGTGGGACACTATCCAAAAAAGCAAAAAGCTTGGTAGATGGCAAGTGCTTAATAAATGTTGGTTTTAAAAAAAAAGTCTAATATAACATAAACAGCAGAAGAACTAAAACATGCAGAGACACTTATATAGCTCTCTGAAATTAGAGATTAATATAATGGAAATGATGGACCGTTCTAGTGGCCAGAGCAATGTGCAATTGTCTGACAAGACTTTGATAAATAGACATGGTTTGATGGAGAAAAATACCAAGATTTCTGAGGAGAGCAGAGAGAGGAAATGCATTTTAGTGAAAGGAAGAACCAAGAATTGTTCAATTGTTATCATAGAACCATGAAAAAGAGTTTGTGATTAAATGACAATTATAGAATAGCTTGAATGAGAAGCTTCTCATTCTCAATCCTAGAATGAGATCTTATTCTGATATTAGCTATTTCATTAATTAAATACAGAAATTGAGCTAGAAATTATTCAAAGTCCCTTTCAGACCTACTTATGATTCTAAGAGATTCTTAACACGAAATTCTTATCACAGTGCTCCTTTAGACAAGAATTTAAAAAGGCTCATTGAATAAGTTAAAATTGTATGACTTTGAAGGCCCGCTTCAATTTGCTCTTCTGTAATATCTCATTTAATTAACTTCATGAAATTGCTTAAGTCAAATATTTCAAAATTTTATTTAATTTTTCTGGCTAATTTTAATTCTCACATTGTATTGGTCATTTCCTGTTGACTGTATATCCACAAATTCTAATCCAAAACTTTGTTTCTTTCTAGCCAAATAAAGTCCTTCTCCTTTTTCTAACTTCTCCTAATTCAATTTAGGTTTTATTTATCAATACTAACTGAGTCTTGACACTACCAGGCTAAACTGGCCACTGAGGACAAACAGGCCAAATGTAAGTAGCTCTAAAAGTGTTCATTCAGGGTATCTAGGAGAGCAGAATTGTGGTGAAATCTGTCAATAAGAATAAAGTTACATGACTATGGCCTAGTGATAGTAAGGAAACTTTTGTGTCTCTGTGGTGTTTATTTGATAGAAAATTATCAAATTTTCTATCTGATAGAAAATTTGATAGATTTATATAGGCTGTGCTATATAAATGCATTGAAAAGGTAGGCTATAGTCAGAGGAAGGTTTTGAGGATGGTGGGGGTTCCAGAAATCGTGTCCTACAGGGAACAGAGAGTGCATCAAATGCTTGAACATGTCCATAAGCTATTTTCACACTTTTGGGAAACACTTCAGTATGCTGTAAACAATGTATTTCTACTTTCTTCTTATCTGAGTGATTCTCAGCTTTTAGTTTGTATGAGAATGACTGAAAGATTTGGTTTAAAATACAGGCACACCCAAGATTATCCCAGGAGATTCTCATTGAGTAGATCTGGATTGGAACCCCGGAATCCTCATTTTTAACAAACACCCAACTGTTTTTGATGCAGGGTATAGGTGGACCACACTTCGAGAAAAACAACTCCACAGGATCTAAAAGTAAAGTAGACTATAGGCTCAGTGGAAGCCTCTCACTGATAATATATTATATATATATATATATATATATATATATATATATATATATATATATATATATAATATATATATATATTATTTATATATGTTTTATATATGTTATATATATATTTACATTATATATAATATAAAAATTTTATTTTAAATATATATATTTTATTTTAACAGTTTTCAATCTTGATGTATATATATTATATATAACATACATATAATAACTGTCTTTCAATATTTGAAGGACTATTACATAGGAAGGAAAAGAATATATTTTTTTAATTTTTATGTTGTTTTAGATAACAAAAGTAACAAGGTCAGAAGGCATATTTCTCCTGAATACAGAAACTATGTCTGTTGAAGAATGACCCCGTTACCTCTCCCATGCTAGACTGTAAGCACGGACAGTGCCAGACCCACACTTGTCTGATTCGCCAGCATATTGCAATGCCTGCAATGATGTACAGGACACATTTGCTAAAGGAATGAAAGTCATCTTGTTTATTAAAATAATGAATATCATTGATTAGGATGGAAGGGATGCTTATACAGTAGTGCTTTGCAAACTTTAATGTGCATCTCAAATATAAATGGTGACTCATTAAAATGCAAGCTCTGATTCAGTAAATCTGGAGGGGAGCCTGCTAGCCTTTGCATGTTGACAAGGTCCCAGGTGGTATTGATGTTACTGGTATGTGGACCACATTTAATAGCAAGAGTCTAGAATGGCACTTTGCAGTATGTTAGTCACTAGCCACATGCGGCTATTTAAATTTCAATTTAAATAACTGAAATAAAATGTAATTAGAAATTCAGTTCCTCTGATATATTAGCCACATTTCAAGTACTCAACAGCCACATATGGTTAGGGACTACATGGTGGATAAAATAGGTTATAGAACATGTTCATCATTGCAGAACATTCTATTAGACAGTACTTTTCAGAAGTATAATCCATAAAATTATCTGATTTTACAAATATAACACAAAAAATGTTACTTGATTTCTTTTCAGAGGTAACACAAAAATACTTATGAATATAGATTTAAAAAATCAAATCAGGTTGTTAAAATGTAGTGCTCATAACACCAATGTTGCCTGTTCGATTCCCACATGGGCCTCGGAGCTGCACCCTCCAAAACTAGATTGAAGACAACTATTTGACTTAGAGCTGATGGGTCCTGGAAAAACACACTGTACCCCAATAAAATTTCTTTTAAAAAAATCATTACAGAAATAGATCAATGTGAAAGTTATTCTGATAGGAATCAAAAGAATTTGAACACACTCCTAGTTTTTTAAAAATACCCTTAATAATAATATTACTACTAACAATAATAATAATAATAATAATAATAATAACAACAAGGGGTGAAACATTACTAATGAATTCAAATTGAATTATCTATTGATGCATAAGAAAACATCTCAAAACTCAATGGCTTACAACCAGATTGATTCATTATTTCTCATGGTTTTATCACTTAGTTGGGCAGTTCTGCTGGTTTCATTCCTTTGGTTGCCATTCATTTGGTTAGAGGATAGTCTGGGGCCTGTGTCTTTCAAGGATGCTAGATCAAGCTTCCTTGCCAGATGGCAGCAAACTTCCAATAGGGTTAGATCCCAGCCATAATTTCTCATCAAGCCTCTGCTTGCATGGCACTTGCTGATGTCCAACTGGAAAGAACAAGTCACATAACCAAGCCACAGTCAATGTGGGAGGGACTACATAATGGAGCACGTACTGGAAGGTGGGGTCCATTAAAGGTCTTTATGTTAATAATCCAGCACAAAAGAAGAAGTTACACTTCTAAGAGAAGAAAGCTCTCAAGATAAAGAAGGACTAGGTTGAAAACCAAAAAGAAATATCAAGTTCCAATAAACTTTAGAAAAACAGAAAGAACAAGAGAGAGACAGAGAAAAGAAGATAATAACAAAGATACCCTCCTTAACCAAACTTTTATCAGGCTCCTCTGAGCCTTATTCTTGGCTAGGCCTTGACCTTAGCCTGCCTTTAACAAGAATCCTACCAAGTCAGTCTAGCAAAAATTTCTCCATCCTAGACATCTTATGAAATTCCTCATACCCAAGCCCTGACATCAAAGTTCTTGGTCTGACTTTAGCAGGAATCCAATAGATGTCTCCCCTTAGTAACTTTCCATCCACTGATTCTCTTACTCTGCTCATTGGCTATAAATCCCCATTCATCCATGTACTCAGAGTCAAGTTCAGTCTCTCTCTCCTATTTCAAAAGTCTTTTCCCTACTGCAGAAGTCAGGAATATAGTCTTTCTCATCATTTTAACAAATGTCAGAATAATTCTACTTTTACACTAAACACATCCTGGCCAGATAATCTCATAATTTTTTTACAAATACACAAAATCAATGGATTTTATTTCTAAATGTTTAGGCAATATGCAATGGAAGAGGGTTTTTATTCATAACAAATATATAGAGAGTTATGAATATATATATGTAAAATCTTAAATTAGGTGAAGAAAACTACAAATCATATTGATAGATATAGAAGAATTAAATCAATCTAGAGGCATGCTAATTTGGGAAGCCTGCTTAATGAAAAAAAAAATGAATTCAAAAACTAACATAATTTTACCACAATGCTAACAACACAGAATATCAATGGCATGCATCCTAAAAATACATATACTTGAAAGAATTTAAAGTGTTTTTACAAGAAGAGAAATAAATAGGAAAGTTAGCCAAAGTTAAAGCATTATAAAAATATATTAACTAAAACAATAAAGTCTAAAGAATCAAAGCAACAGAAGAAATGATAGCCTAATAGAAAAACCTGGTATAAATAAGACTAATATGAGATAAAAAGATAAAATACACAAATGATGAAGGGATATATTTTTCATCCATTGTCAATAATTATTGATTAAATGTGAGATACATACCACTAATATTCTAAGAGCTGGTGATATACTCATGAATAAAATACACCAAAAAACCCCTTCTTTTATTGAGCATAATATACTATTTGTTATTTGGAGGGGGGGTATTGATTATTTAGAAAACAATTAATTTTGAAAATAACCTTACAGATATTGCCAAAATAAAACATGAAATAAGAGATGAAATGTTAGCCTTAACTGGAGGTACTCAATAATATTTGAGTAAATAAATGCCTAATTGGGATAATGAGAAAACTGTATATTTATTGATGTTAAGAAATTATTCATTTTAATATGTTTAAAGGAATTGTGGTTATTTAGAAAATAAAGACCTCATTTTTAATAAATATATGCTGGATATTTATAGACAAGATATATGATGTATGGAATATAATTCAAAATTACCCAATTGAGGAAAGACAAGAGAGTGTATAAGCAATAGATGAAACAAGATTGTCAAAGAGTTGATCATTTCTGAAGCCAAGTTGTGAGGGTATAGGGTTTATTGCATTATTATTTCTCAACTTACCGCAGTAAAAACTGTTTAAGATCTAGCGACAGCATATTAATTAACCAAGTTAAACGGTCTGAACTATCAGTTATAAGGGCAAAATAAAAACGAAGAACAAAAGCTTGATAGAAATCAATATAGAAAAAATTTAATAAAGTAATCCATAAAAATGGTATCTATCAGAAAATAGAATGTGTATTTAGTTACCAAAATGTCCAGTTCTATATTGAACACAATATTTTCTTGTCCAAAAAGATTATCATCTCCTTTTCACCAAGTACTTCACAGTATGTCTTCATCAACAGGAGCATTTCATAATTAATTCTGCTACAATATTAGGAAACTTAAAAATGAGTTATTATAGTCCACACTGAACAGGGGTTCTTATATCTAACTAAGTAATAACTCTACTTCTAAGCAATGACATGACTTAGTTTCATTAACTGAACCTATTTCCTTGATTCTCTTGAAAATGAATATATTTTTGGTAGCTGCATTATCTACTTACTCAGGCTTAAATTTTTGGAGTCATCTTTGAATTGTCTTTCTTTGTAGCCCTTTAAGCCAACTTTCTAAGTCCTATAGATTCTTTCTTAAAAAGTCTTTACACCATCTATTACTTTATATCATATCACAAACAGAAACTTAGTTCAGGCCTTCTTAATACTTGTAAATCCTCCTTTCTTCCCATTATCATTACTCTCTTCCCCCATATGACTTATTCTAAAGCACAAATTAAATCATACTACTCTTTGAACCAATTTCAGATGTGGCTTCCCATGTGCCTTTCTAAGGGAAGTATAGTAAATGGAGGAAAAGGAATAGGAATGGCATCAGAAAAGCTGAATTCAAATCTCCTGGCTATGTAATTTAGCCACTGTATTTCTTGGAAAATCTAAGTTATAATCCAAAAGGAAATATAAATGAAAGTGCTACGTGAAACTTTTGAATTGATGGTAAACCATTATGATATTGATTATACAGCAGATCCTAGAACAATTTTGTTTCTTTCAACATTGTTTCATTATAGCATTGATAAGGTGCCAAAGAAAGTTAATTCTTATTTATATCAATTAGCCCATGGTAAGACTGGTTTTGTTATACATTGTTTTGCTTAAAGTTGCAGAATTTATGAACATTAAGAGAGGACTTACTTTATATATCAGGGGTGCCAAAAAAGTATATACACATGACTTGTATTCATCTTTTGTTATCGGCATATACTGAGTATTACAATTTTAATACAGTTTTTTTTTTCTTTCTTAAAATATGTATACATTTGTTGGCACCCTCTGCATAAATGATAATGCATCTGTCGGCTATATCTGGCACTGTTCAAGGTACTTAGTATCTATACCTTCGAAGACAGACAGAAATCCCTGCCATTGCAAGTTTTATATTTTAGTGCAGAGAGAGAAGGAGAGACAATAAATGAGATAAACACAATTAATAGCAAACATGGCAAATAATACATTATCAGATGGTTAGAAAGGTGATAAATACTATGGAAAAGTGCAACAAGGTCAGAAGAATTGAGAGTGCCATGGTCAAGGCAGGCCTCCCTGAGTAGGTGACATGGGAACACAGGTTAAAGGAGCGAGGGGGTGAACCTGCAGAAAAAGTGGGAGGGGAGAGGTGGTGGACAGAAAGTCAGAGAACTCATGCAGGGGATGCAACCTGGGACAAGACACAGAGAGTCGTGGGAGCCACTGAAGGCCTTGGATGTTTACTCTAAGGGAAATGTGGAACCATTGCAGGTTTATGTGCAGGCACCACATGATCTGTCATACATTTTTAAAAGACCACTATGGGCAATCTATTGAAAATAAATGCTAGTGGGTCAAGGGTGAAAGCAGGAAGACAAGTTAGGAGTCCAGTGCAGTCACTCAGGTAAGAGATGATGATAGCTTGGAACAAATTGGTACTAAGTAAGAAGAAGGAAGAATTGGCTAGATCCAAAGGTTTCCTCAAGGTTTTATGGGGGGTATGAAAAAAAGTGAGGCCTAAGCAATTGGAAAGATGGAGTTGCGATCAACTGAGATAGGAAAATAAGGGTGGCAGTCAGGATTCCATCCAGTACTGTGCATGTGAAGCTGGGGGTGCCTGGAAGACACTGAAATAAAAATGTGCTTTAGGGCCAGCCGAGTGGCGCAGTGGTTAAGAGCTGGCTTGGGATGCCAGGGGCCCCAGTTCAGATCCCACATATGAGGGCCAGTGACACTGCCCTCAAAAAAAAAAAAATGTGCTTTAATCTCCAACAGTGACCAGTATTATCGTCTTATATGAATCATCTTTTTTGAGGTGCTTCTTACAACTTTATTCATAATTTTTTACCCAGATGCTAATTAGCTTGCCCCAGATCACTGAACTAATGAAAGGAAAAGCTGGAATTTGAACCCATTCTTCTCTCTGTCAAAAATCTGTGCTCTTAGCCTCTACAGCAGCCTCATTACTAATAAATGGGAAATTATACTAAAGTGTCATGTTTCTTAACATTTATTACCTGAGCCAACACTGGCCAACTAATAAAATCTGAAGCAGAGAAATTAGAGTGAGTTGCAAAAAAGTATCTGAACACCAAGCAAGAGAACAATGTTCCAAAATTCACCACATTCTGCCCCGAAGGCAAAACAAGAAATCAAAATTTGGCATCAGGCCAGCTTTAAGCTTTCACCATTTTAATTTCCAAAGATGATTATTTCAATTTAAGTAGCTTATGTGATTTACCTTCATAGGTCAGACCAAAAAGTCAGCAGTGATTTGGAGAAAGACGCTACCATTGTGTTCAGTGACATTTTATATTGCTAGGAAGCCATTTATGCAGTTACTTCATGTAATCCTTACATTCCTATAGGTATAAGCTAGAGAAAAGAAAAAAGTATATGTGTGTATATAATGATCATGTTTCTTAGTGTGAAATTAGACAAAATGCTGTCCCATTGCTGTTCCCTTTTTTCTGCTAAAATGTAATATGCCACTGAAGTACCTACAACTAAGGGAAATAAGAAAATCATTTTCTTGCGGTGAACAAGAAGGTTGAGATAGGGAAATGTTTTCATAACTTTTCCATTTTACTTCTCTGGGACTCAATTTCTCCTTGCAATATTTTCTATTTATACAGCCTACACAAAGGCGTGACTACATTCCTTTAAAAATATTGGGAACTAGAGTGATACTCCTAAATTCAAAATTGCTGTCCTTATTTTATTCATTGCTGTAGTGACCATTAATTTTGGCTCTCTTCTTAATTGATCTTGATCCGCCAATAAAAAAAAAGTTAGGTCTTAAACGAAAAAAGGCATATTGCTCCTTCTATATTTTATTTAATTTATTAGGTTAGTATTTTTCTAAAAAGCCAAGTCATTAAAAAAATTAGTAGGACTAGTGAGTCTAAACAACGATTAGGATCCATATAAATGATATAATTTACATTTGAATAGTGCTTTCTTATCTTTGTACTTATATCACATCTATCTGAAATACTGAAAAATATATAGTCCTTAAAATGTCAGTCTACTTTGAGGAGGCCTGGCAAAGGACTGAGAGGAGATGCCAGGTGATTCTTAATCGTGTGGCAGCCTACAGTGATTAGGGACATTGAGGATGTGTTAGTCATTGTTCTCTAGAACTGTATACGCATAGCTTGTATTCATTTTTTGTTATCAGTATATATTGAGTATTATAAATTTAATATAGTTTTTTCCTTTCTTAAAATGTGTATTTTTTTTGGCTTAGTCTCTCTCTCTCTCTCTCTTTATATATATATATATATATATATATATATATATATATATATATATCACACATATATATGATATATATCATATATATATATATCACACACACATGCACACACACACACATACCAGGGATGCCAAAAAATGTACACATTTTGAGAGATGTTTATCTATATATTACTTTTCAAAGTTGAGTAGAATTAAGGTAACAATGTGTAGTATGACGTTTGCTCAAAAGATGGCATTAATCAAATAAATGCTAGCATCATTTTTTGTATTACAATTTTGATACAGTTTTTTTCCTTTCTTAAAATGTGTATACATTTTTGGGCATCCTCCATATATATATTATATATCTATAATACTATCTCTATCTATCTATCTAGATAGAGAGAGAGAGAGAGTTAGTTTGAAGAATTGGCCTCATACATTGTGGGTGCTGGCAAGTCTGAAACTCTCAGGGCAGCCTTACAGGCTGGATGGAGACTCTGGAAAGAGGCGATGCTACAACTAGAGTCCAGAAACATCTGCTAGCAGAATTCCCTCTTGCTGAGGGACACCTCAGTCTTTTTCTCTTAAGACCTTGAACTTGGGTGAGACCTACTCAAATTAGGGAAGGTAATGTTCTTCACTCAAAATCTACTGATTTAAATGTCAATCTTATTTTTAAAAGACCTTCACACAGACATTTAGTCTGGTGTTTGACCAAATATCTGGGTACTGTTGCCTAGCTAGGTTGACACATAAGACTAACAATTACAGGGCATTTGGAAGACTTAAGATACAAGCAGTAATCATGTAGATGGTGAATAGGTGCCATAAACAAGAGTAAGCTCTTTCATTAGATGTATACAGGGGAAAAAACAACTAATAATTTTCAGTTTAGTTAACAATTTAAGTAGTATTAACTAGACCAGTAGATCTTAAAGTGTGGCACCAGGACCACAAGCATCATCATCATGGGACCTTGTCTCAGGCTCCACCCCGACCTACTGAATTAGAAACTTGAGGGTGCAGCCCAACAACATGGGTTTTAACAAGCCTGCTGGGTAATTCTGATGCTGTAACTCTGAGAGCCAATAACATTTACACTTGTGTTTCTTCAGGGGAAAAAAAATGTTTACTTTTACATTGACATTAGTTAATGTACCTAAACAGTGTTTTCTCATTCACCAACAATCATTTATGGAGTGTCTACTATGGGCCAGGCCCTGTGCTATTATTAGTTTTTTTCTGGAGTAACAAGGTACTTGCAATCAGAGAGAGGTGAAACTGTCAAGGGAGAGCTGGGTCAGTTTGCTTCAGGTTTTATTTGCCGTATTATGGTTTATTTGTCTGTTTGTCTAGATGTTGACAATTTACCAACTTCTTAAAAATAATTCTATCAAAACTAATTATCAAAAAATAATTCTTATAACAACTGAAGAAATAGGATGACTGGGAAATTATAGAAATGCCAATTAGAAGAAGAATTAGAAAGCAAACAAAATAGTCCAGACAAGAAAGAAGTAAAGAAGGATAAAGGAGAGAATATAATTGTAGAAATATACTCAATGGAAATAAATGATTGGATGAATAAGAAGCATGAAGAAGAGAATAAAAGGATGACACTAGTGTGCATCTTAGAAGAGTGGTAACATGTATGCACACACGCACACATAAATGTATATGAAATGTGAGAGAAATGCTAAACTTAAAGTGGAAATAATTTGGATATGAATAAGGGCAAATTGGAAATGAAAAATATCCGTACATTGATCTCAGTATAAGTAATAGGTTTGAAATTCTTTGGTATACAGACTGCACTTAAAGCCATGGAGGTAGATAAAACTGTACAGTTTACAGTATGTAAACCATTATTTTTCAAATTGCCTATAGTGGGGAGAGGGGCAGAGGTCATGATTTTTATTAGTAGTCTGTTTGTTAAAGCATATACAATATACCTAATGTATATGAAAACAGTAAAGTCTGACAAAATTTTGGCTGAGGAGACATGCAGATATAGTGTCGCTGCGTGGGATAATGCACAGATTAAAAGAGACAGATACATTCCTGCAGTAAAAATAGGAAAAGGAATATCAAGGCAGAATCCTATAGGAGACCAGTAACTCTGGGAAAAGAAGAGGAAGAGAAAGCAATTAAGGAGACTAATTTTCTCATAGCTTATTTTACTAACACACAAACAATTTCCATTTTTACAACCGACTATGCAATGTACAAAAAATGTTTTCCCTGGAAGAATAATATTGAAAACAAAAGAGCCTCTACTAACTAAATTTTTTTTTGTGTGTGTGTGAATATCTTAATGTTATTCATTTATTTATTTATTTTAAGAGGACAGTGTCACTGGCCCTCATGTGGGATCCGAACCGGAGCTGCTGGCGTCCCAAGCCAGCTCTTAACCACTGCGCCACTTGGCCGGCCCTAAAAATTTTTTAAATAAAGTAATATTTTGTCTAATGATCAGGAATATCCTTTGAGGAATATTTCAGCAAAAGTTTATAGGGACATAGGGAACGTTTCAAACATTCAAGGCACCGAGATATGCTCTTAACAGAACTCATTTACATGTCATCATAAAAAGTGAACTACTTTACTAATTGCTCCAGGGGTGGTAATGAGATTAAGAAAGAGCTTTGTGAAGAGAAGAAGATGCACTGAGAAAGCCCAAAAATTTCTCAAGCTTTAGTCAATGATTTCTAAATAGTAAACTGAAAAAAAGTTCCAACTGTTTCACGGTCTGCGCGCATATGGTTGGACAGTCTGAGAATAGGGTAGTACCAAAGAAATTTGTGCTATTCTGAAAAATTAATCCTGGTTAAATTCTACATCCAGCTGTGTAAGAAAGGGAGACAGATGAATTGGCTGATTTTTAAACAAAAGGTGAAAAGAACCAGAGGCAGGCAAACCATGACGGAATATAATATAATAACACCCAAAATAATTACAAATAGCAGCAGTAAATAAGTCCTCAACTAAAAACAAAAACAAAAAAATCTTAGAATTCAATTTTTAATTCAAATTCCTTTTTGACTGCCTCAACATTTTTATTTTAACAAGAATCTTATGAAAAGTAGAGAAAAAGGGAATATTTTTAAAGAAACAAAGTATATCACTCTCTTGGAGTTCTGTAAAGTCATGTTGTATGGACCAGGGTATACGTGTTTGTATACATCTATCCATGTTTAGATAAATGGATAGAATCTATATATCTACATAAAAGGCGATAGAATATAAATAGAATGACAGATGATAGAAGATAGATAGATGATAGATTGATAGATGGATAGATAGACAGACAGACAGAGAGACATAAATCAAGTGCCAAATTATAACAAAACCAACATACCAATTACAAATTTTAGGTACTACTTATTCAATGTTGGACCAACTTTCTGACCTGACACACATGAAAAAACATGAAATGGAAGGTTAGAGATACACAAAACATTAAGTTTGTAATTATACCATAATAAAACTAATTTCAATCATTCAGTGATTTAAATGACAAATATTCCATAGCACTTATGATCAAGTACTTAAAGTAAATCATTTTGTTTTACTTATAACTATTTTCAGTATGTAAGTCAGTGTCACAAATATTGTAGGAGATAAAGAGATAATTGTGGGAAAGAATGAAATTATTTTCAAGTATACAGAGGCATCTACTGGAAAAAAATTGATAGAAGCAATTCTTAACACTTTAATGAAACAAGAATCTCTATATGACATGTCTTTATTGTCACTAAGAGTCAGGGTATACATTTAGGTGGTTTGTAAAACTTTTTTCATTTTTCTAAGTTTTTATGTATAGACTTTCCTTTCTCTTTAGCATCCCAAATTACTAAGTTTCTACAATTAATCACTCTGCAAATATATAACATCATTGTGTTTTCAGTCTTGAAATGGAGTTTATGGTGGCATTAATATCATCATAGCTAAAGTAATTTATGATTACTCAAACATTTGTGTCAAGGACACAAAAACTGAATGAAGGAAACTATGATCAGTGCTGATTTTTTATGCATGAAATACTCTGTATTAAATTATTCTCTCATGAAATGACCTACATAGCAACTAAGAAATCTTTGAGCTATTAAGGAAACAGCCTTTTCTTTCATAATTGCTCAAGAATTTGGGGTTCTAGGCTTTAATGACCTTCCAAGTCTTTTTTAGTCTAGTGGGAATATGAGTATAATCTTAAAATCCGATGTAAATATAAATAAGAAAAGAATCTACTCAATAACAAGATTAATATTTAGAATCAAACTATAATTAAAACTGTGTCTTTGCAAGATAATAAAATTTTTCTTTTAATATTAATTCACACTATCAATAATGAAACCTCTCTAATTTTCTTTGGTCTTGCATTTGGAAAACAATTATTATTTTTATATTGTAATTTTTAAAAAAAGATATCATTCCAAAATGTAAGGTGTTTAAAATACACAGCAGTACTCTTTGATTAAATAAAAAGTTATTGATTCTGCTGTAAAACTCACATAATACCATTTATTTTCTACAATTTCTGAACCAAGTCTCTCATACGAAACAAACATCTAGAATTACCATTAAACATGGATATGTTTTGAAAGAGGCTAATCTTACTTCAGTCAAATTAAATAGGGTTAAACATGAAAGTCCACATGAATAGTCTATTTCCTGTTCCTTCTCAGCAAAGTAGCTACCTAGAGAGGCTCTGAGCCTGCAGCTGTCATCTTCCCCAGCGCTTGACTGATGAAGGAGTCTTTTGTTCTACTGATAAGTGATACATTGTGCACTGCTCAGGTGCCCAGAACAAAAGTGTAGGGCACACAATAAGCCTCTCTCCAGTCAGTTTTAAGAAGATGAAGAATAAAAGTAAAACTAGCTTTACCTGAGATGTGTTTCTTTCAATGAAACTTTCCTTGCCCATTCTAAAGGAAAATATCATTTTGTCTGTTTTTAAAAGCTTACTCTATAGTTTGCTCCTCCCCCACCCCACCCCACCCATTCTGAGACAAAGGCAACAGGAACAGAAGGTCTTTTTTTTTTTTTAATTAAACGCTTAAATTGGGTGAATTGCTGGCTTTTTGAAAGGGATTGTTGGAATGACTTTATCTAAGATAAGTTGCCTCAATCTGTCTAAACAACCAGATACAGTCATTTAAATAACCATTGACTCTATTTAGTTATCAGTGTAGAGCGATTTTTGCATCTTTTCTATATGTTCTTAAATCTACTTTAAAATGTTTTACTCAACATATTTGTAAATGCAAAAGATAACATACATAAATATGAATGAAAACATAATTTATGATAAATAAATAAAACCCTATAAAAATGCTTTTAAAATCAGTGTAGTATATATAAATTGTTTAATGAGATTATATCTTATATTTAAAGAAAACATTGCTATTTTTCCAGAGATATTTCAAACCACCATGTGAAAAGCATGGGGGTTGAGGGGGATCACCTCCTTTTACACTCTCCTATCAATAGATGAAGATGCCCACAAGGACATCTTGCTTCACCTAGATGGAGTGCACAGATCCTAGCTACCATAAGCCACATCAGTCCTCTATGGGTAGATAAATTCACTTCATCAAGAAAAAACACTCACTGCATTATTGCAACAATTGTATAGGTTAGTGCTGTTCAGATGTCAGTTGCTGAGTGTTTCTCATCTATCTTCCATATCAGGTTATTACATTTTTAGAATTTACAACTCCATGATTCTTATAATCACTAAGATCAGTAAAGAAAGTTTCTTCACATAGCATTTCCATGTTGAGTGCAATTGCAAAATATTTTTTGCATAACGAATACAAGGCGCTGAAACGTGACTCAACATGATGCATATCCAATGGTCCTTTAGCCTTTAGCTGTACCACTAGCATTGTTTACTCTGTTATAAAATCTATTCAATGCGCACATACATTTTATACACAGCATAAATGCATATAAAATGTCTGTACACCTTACATGTAAGTGGCTGGAGAGCAGAATTTGTGTCTGTTTTACTAACCTACAAATATCAAGAGCCTAGACCAAAGCCTGGCAAACAGTGGTGCATACTTGCTTAATTAATTGGCCATGAGATGTTAATACAAATTTTGAAGTTAGGCAGACTATTCTAACTTCCACTTAGCCAAAGCCAAATATTAGTATTGCTTCTTTTTATTATTTTATTCTAACTATTATCCAAAATATTCTTGGGCCGGCTGAGTGGCATGGTGGTTAAGCACTGGCTTGGGAAGCCAGCGGCCCCGGTTTGGTCCCACATATGAGGGCCAGTGACACTACCCTCAAAAAAAAAAATATTCTTCATTTCTTTTGCATTTGATTCTAAGTTCTACAATAAATTGGGCGTATCTCAGGTAAGGAATATTAGTGGCATCATCATCTACAATTCATTGTTCTAGAGACCCAGAGAATTAAAGAAACCAGAATTCTAAAATGTTCAACACTTCTATTACAGCTTATGAACATAAATTTAAATAATGAATAGATTAATGCATCAACACATAAAATGAATAAGGGCCTTTTTCAGAGCCCTGAGAATGTCCAAAATCAAAGAGTTCTAATTTCACTCAATGTTGCTTTAAATTTGGGCAATAGAGAAAAAAGAGAGACAAAGATAGTAAGCATATCTTCATATGCTTTTTATTGGAACCATCAAAGTCAAATGTCTGTCAATGTCTTAAATTTAGATAACAAAAAGTTAGAATTTTTTTTTAGACAAGTTTATTTCTTTTGGTAATCCAAAGGCCACAACTGCCCTCCAGGGTCATTTGGAAGCACTTAAGTGACCCTGGATGAACTGCCTCTTCCAAACCTTTTTCTCAAGTCATATAGTTGGTAAAAGAAAGCATATTGCATTATAAAATTCCGTTATAACAAAAGCAAATTTCAAAATCTGTGTGGAAGATCTTTGAGCATCCCAGTAAGCTCTCAATAAACAAAAGACTCAAGATTAAAATTTTAGGATTAGGTAGATAAGAAAACAAATGCTGAATTTTATAGTTGTCTTGTATAATTCATGTAAGATACATTCATATATATGAATATATATGTATATATGAGACAGAGTCTGGTTGATGAAAAGAATAGATTTTTTCAGTCAACTTAGAAAAGTATTGTTTATTTTCCACTTCTGCAATTATATACATCATTAAAAATCCATAGTTCAGTAGCTAAAAAACTCAATAAAGAGGTTAAGTTGAAAAAAGCATTTTCTAACACCTTTGAGAACTTAATCACCAGCTTGAGCTAGCTCCTGGTTCCTTTGTTCTAGTTACTTCTGATCCCCTCATCTTGGTATCATCTACACTGCTTTATACTGCTTGGTTTTTATATCCCTGTGTATAGGAAACTGAAAATTCCTAACTGTTGTTCATATGGGAACGATACTGATGCAAACACAAAGCAACATCTTACTTTTCCTCAAGAAACTGGGCTGTAAAATCTACAGACTGACAAACTTGCAGGTCATACTCATAAGTAACCATTTAGTGTCTCTGTATTTCAATTTTCTATTCTTTAAAAGATACCAAAGGATATAAGATGCTCTGGAAGTATATAACATAGAGAACTTATTATATTTCAATATCCATCTGTTTTTATTTTAGAAAATGTAGATGGTTTAGTTTTTAGAAAAATAAAGTTAGCAAAATATAAATAATGCTGCAAAGCCATCATGAAAGCCGCTCTTTTATGTTTTCAGCAAAATCCACACACACACAGGCTCTTTATAAACCAATGTTTTACCATTGTCAGTAGCAACTTCAGGAAGGTAATTTTGGTTGATTCTTTAAATTTGCCACTTTTCTCTAGTTCAAAGTCTAACAGGTGACTTTGGAAATTCTGAATAACTCAGGACTGCATGAGCTTTAACTCATCTGTTGTATTTTCTAAGTGGCTAACAAGTTATCCTTTCGTCGCTGAAGGAGCATCATCAAGTAGGAAGCAGGGATCAACCACTGGATTTCTATCTGATTCCACACTGAAAAGCAACATGAATTATTTAAAAACCAACTTATAAATTTTATCAATTTGAAATTGGCCCCCCACAAAAAATATTTCTAAGTTTTTGTAGAAAAATCATGTCACAATGTTCTGGACAACCATAAACTTTACTATGAAAGAAAAGTTAGCAGTATTTTAGGAAAACAAAAAAATTATTTTGAAATGTATCAAAGATAAAAATAAGGGAAAATAAGTCAAATAGAGAACTAAGAGTTTTAAATCAAAGAAATTGTGTAGTGAAATAATTTAGAACTGTCTCCAAACTAGTCAGAATAGTTGGCAGAAGTTTGGTAACGCCACTATGTGACAACAGTGTGTTTGGGGGATAGTTTTTATTATGGGCAACCAAACACCATCTTTACGTGCTTGTAAGTAGATAGCGCAAATGCTCATTTAAAGATCTGGCTAGGGACTAGATCACAGCATACCTATATCCATGCCTCCTTTTTTTCAAAAACAAAAACTGAAAAAATAGAGCAACTTATTTTCCCCTTTTCTTAGTTTAATTGTAGAAATAATAAATTAATAAATTATTAATTCTTACTGTGAAAAATAACATATAGAGGGTCAAGTTCCTATAGAAATATGACAGCTTAGTTCTTCATCTTCCCACTTTTCTGCCTAAATAACATATATGTGAACATAAAAAAAATGTATTCACATATCTATAACCCACATTTTCATAGATGAGAAAGAGACAACCACACATTCCAAATAGTAAGGGCTGCCAAAGGTAAAGACAGACGAAAATCCCACAAGTGCAGGCCATGAGGAAGAACAAATGTTCAGAAGGGCTGACTATGGGAAGATCTCAGAGTTCTGAATCAAATATTCCCATCTAAAAGGAGAAAGCCCTGCCTGTAAGGGGCCTGTTTGGAAACTGAACAAAGTAAGATTACTAAGAAAGGGCAGAGAGAGTAAGTTCAGAAAAGCACCTGGTGTATAGAAGATGGAAGAGAGAGCTTTATTTGTGAGATAACTTATTTGAAAAGCTGCAGAAAAATCCAAAAATGAATCCAATATTTTGGAAGACAAATGATGTGAAGAGATCTAGGAAGTTCAGGGCAGGTGATAGAAACTCTTTTATATTCATCTAAGCTGTGGGAGCCAGAGAAAAAATGACTACCTAGGAGGGCTATGCGTTATTACCTTTGCTGAAATAACAGAAATAACCCCCTGATATGGACTCTGACACATTTCCCACCCTATTCCCAAAACACACACTCCTAAAACTCTGCTACTAGACAAGAAAAATCCATCTCCTAAAATATGGATAAAATGAGAGTAAAATACTCTCCCTACATACAAAGATTTGGAGTTCGGTGTTTAGTTGCGTTTTTTTCTATGTTGTTCAGATCTCCTATAGTCTTAGTGATTTATTATTTTATTTAAATATAGTTGGCATATAATCTTATATTGGCTATATTAGTTTCAGGTGTGCAATATAGTGATTTAACATTTCTCTACCTTACAATGTGATCACCCCACTAATTCTAGTAATCATCTGTCACCATGTAAACTTATCCCAGTATTATTGGTTATATTACCCTTCCACTTTATGCCCATCCCCCCATCACCTCCCTTCTGGTAACCATCCCAGTGTAACTTTCCTTCAGAGGATGTGAACTCACTAGAAAAAGCATTTCCAAAATGTTAATGAAAAATTCTTAGCCTTCGGAACATAAAGAAGAAATAAGAAAGAAGAAAGGAAGGAAGGAGGGAAAGAAGGAAGAGAATTATTGACTAAAATTCTAGCTATTTAGAAAGACCAAAAGGCAAAAATATAAAAACTCAGAGAAGAAATTTAAAGAAAATAAGAGCATTTCCAAGCAATAAGATAAAAATATATAAATTGACAGTAATGAGGAAAGAATTAAAATAAATGAATTCCACTCAGAAATGAAGATCAAATTAGAAAGAGTACAGGTGAGAATAGACACCATACTAAAAGGTACAGAAAAATGAGACAAAGAAAGAGGGGAAAAGATTACAGAGAAAACAATTGGAGAGAAACGGAAGATCTAATATGTGTATAACTGGTACCCCTACAGGCAGTATTAATAAATCAACAAATAATAGAATAACATAAATATTTCTAACCGGAATGAGAAAACCTGGATGGAATAAAAGCCAGAATACCTGAACCCAGACTGATAACAGATTTTGCTGCCATAAGTAGTTCTAAAAGAACAGAATCTTAAGGAGGAGCTTTCTGAATTGATTCTAGGTTTTCTAGAATTTATTCTCTAATCTGATTAGATTATCAAAAACATTAATAACTTTTTTTCTGGTGATAAAGAGGGCACTGGTATTCCATGGCATGATGTAGCCATAGAAATACACAAAATATTGTCAGTAGATCCTCCTAATCAAATTGTTATGTTATGACCATGCATTTGGTACCTTAACTTTGGGACATTTTCGCTAAACTAATGAGTATAATGGCATTGACTAGTTGCTCCTAATTGTGCTGAGAAAAATGGAAAAATAAAAAGATGAGTTCAGAGTTTCAAATTTACAGCTCAGACTGCATAAATATTTACAACTGAATGAAGAATCAATGGTCTTTTCAATAAATGTAACAGGGTAAATTTGATAACCACAGAGAAAAAAAATACTTTTAACCCCGATGTTATTGTTTGCAAAAATGACCATAAATTCCCCCAATCCCTTTAAATACACGCTTTTTGCCTCTCCTCATGTAAGAAGGTAAGTCCAATTATTCCTCCTCTTGAACCTGGTGACTTATTTAACCAAAGAGACATTAACAAATGTGATGCAAGGAGAGCCTTAAAATGCATTTGTACATTGAGAATCGTCCTTTTTTGCTGGAAACCCTACAACCATCATGAGATAAAGCCTGGACTAGCCTATTGTAGGATGAGAGAGCATGTGAAGAGAGACCACAAGTAACCCAGCCATCTCACACAGCCACTGACTTGTGAGCTAAATGAAATGGTTGCCCTTTTAAGTTACTATGTTATAGGATGGTTTGTTACCCAACAAAAGCTAACCTTTATAGTTACACTATACAAAAAGAAAGCCCAGTCATAAAAATGCATGTAATGGGGAAGCAATGTGTAGTATGGTGACTGCAGTTAATAATACTGTGCTACAGACAGGAGGGAAATTAAAACCATTATGAGGTATCATTAAATACTACTTAGAATGGCTAAAATTAAAGAGATAGCAAGAATATGAAGTGAGTATAATGTGAGTATGAAGTGGTAAAATTACTTTGGAAAACTGTTTAACAGTATCTACTAAAGTTGAAAATAAGCATACCTCACAACCCAGCAATTCTATTTCTAGATAAATAGAAATGTGTACATATTTATAAGAATGTTCACAGCAACAGTATTTTAATAGTCAAAACTAGAAAAACCCAAACATTCAACAGTAGAATGAATATGAAATTCAAAAAGTAAAATACTAACATATATATATATATTATATAATTATAAAAAAAGAAAGATAGAGATGTATATGTACTGAAATTATGAGATCTCTATGATCTATTAATGCAAGGAAAAAACATAATCGAACAAAATATAGGTAATAAAGGGGGGAAATAAGAGCATATATTTGTTTTTGCTTGACTGGACAAAAAGAACTGTGATGAGATAAACAAGGTACTAATTTACTGTCTACAGGTTGTAGCAATGGAGATGGAGAAAAGACTGGGAGTTGATTATACTATTAATATTGTTTTGATGTTTGAAACACAAAATATGCATTATCTATTCCAAAATTAAATTAAATTTAAAAATTTAAAATAACAAATTCAATAGTGTAAGAAAATAATTATAATTCCCCCTTTCCATCCAATTCTAATACTCAGAGATAAAGATTATAGCCCGGTGACTATCATTCTTGATCTTTTTCTAAGCACTCACGTGCAAACATATGGTATTAGTCAGCTATTACTGCAATAATACCGCATAACAAATTATCTCAAAAATCAGTTGCTCAGAATATTTCTTGTTATTGGTCTGGAGATTATGAGACAGCTGGGTAAACTCTGCTGCAGGCCATAAGTCAGGTTATGTTTATTTCAAGTATTTTTCCTCTGGAACTATCAGCTACCAGGACTTGATTTATCTCATGGCAGATAGTGCACATGTAATAAACCAGGCACACAAACGTGTCTAAAGCTTCTGCTCACAACATGTCCTCTAAAATCACACTAATCATGACAAGTTACATGGCCAAGCAAAACAATGGGCAGGAATATATAGACACAGAGAACTATAGGAACTTAGTATATGATAATGTCAGCATATGATATGTTGGTGTACAATTGTATTACAGAGATGGAGGGATGACTTGGGAAAAATTAAGGGATCTCCCATACATACACATGTACATACCAAAATATACAATTTTGATTTGTTTGAATTTCTTTGATATTTTAATATCATCTTAACTAGATACATTATCTTGAAACTGGGTCTCTTCAAAACTTAAATATATATATATATATATATATATATATATATATATATATATATATATATATATCAATATTTTGACTGCTGCATAATTTCCAGTTATGGTTACCTATCTGTTCCTCCATTGATAAACATTCTACCTGTTTCCGGTTTTTCACCATTGCAAACATTGATGTAATGACTATCTCTATATCTAAGTCTTTATGTACCTGTGAAATTTATCACATTTACCTCTAAAATATGCACAGCAGGAATAAAGAAAGAATCCCCTGATATCCTCTTTAGGAAGGAGGCTATAACCTCTTAATATGTTCACATATTGGGCCTAGAATAAAGTATCCAGCAAAGAATGATTTAAATTTGTGGGCTCTATACCCACAAATTTAATAACTTAGGGGAAATAAACTGATGCCTTGAAAGACACGAACTACCAAAACTCACACAAGGAGAAAAGATAATCTGAATAGGTCTATATCTACTAAGGAAATTGAATAAAAAACTAATAACCTTTCAAAAAAAGAAAGCACCAGGGCCATATGATTTTACTGGTGAACTCTACCAAACATTTAAGAAAGAAATTATATCAATTCTCCACTATCTCTTTTAGAAGATACAAGATACATCACTAATTGCAACAAGTACATAATACTAATGAAAGATGGTAATAATAAGGGAAGCTGGGTGTGGGGTATATGGGAACTCTGTACTATCTTTGCAATTTTTCTGTAAATGAAAAAACTTCTGAAATACAATAAAAAGTAAAATGCTGAAAAATAACAAAAAAACTAATTTAATGTTCAAAAATGGACTAAAATCATAAATTCATAGAATGGAATTTAGAGATTAATTATTTCTCTTTTGCATTATTTATCGCTCTTTGCCTTATACACCAGTACCATTTCTACCACTAGATTTTGAGCTACTTTCCATCACCATATATTTGATCCCCTTTACCCTTACCACCTCCCTTCCCCCTTACCCTCTGGTAACCACTAAGCTATTGTCTGTGTCTATGAGTTTTGTTTCTTCATTTGTTTTTCTTGTTCTTTTGTTTTTTTCAGTTTTATGTACCACATATCAGTGAAAGCATATGATTCTGTACTTTTTCTGTCTGACTTATTTTGCTTAGCATTATAATCTCAAGATCCATCCATGTAGTCGCAAATGGCACTATTTCATCTTTTCTTATGGCAGAATAGTATTCCATTGTATGTATGTATTCTTTATCCAAGAAGAGAACTGACTCTGGGTGGTGAACACACAATGTGATATGTGGATGATGTATTACAGAAATGTACACCTGAAATCTGTATAACTTTGCTAACAATTGGCAGCCCAATAAATTTTAACAATAAATAAATAAGATTTTGAACTACTGTATCTTACTTATTCTATCAAACAAGCAACAAACCTAAGAATTTTTTTTTAATTATTTTCTTAGAAAATCTTGCTCCCAATCCCCTGTGTTCTGCCCTATTTTCCTTTTTTTCCTTCTTTCATAGCATTTAGCACCTTTTCCCATACTACATAATTTACATGTCTATTATGTTATTATCCATTTCCCTCAACTTAAATATAAGCTCCACAAGACCAAGCATTTTTTTAATCTCTTATTTTCACAATGTATATTCTGAAGACCTCAATAAGTATTCTTTGAACTGATAAAATATTTAAAACAAATTGCTTGGTACAATTATAAAATATATATATATATTCTAAATATACCCCTCAAAATATTATGTGGGATCTATAAATTGGTCATATACCATTTTTAAATCTAGTTTTCTCTCACCTTGCTTCTGTTAATAAAAAGATAGTTTCCAAGGTCATTCTCAGATAAACTGAGTTATTACGTTATACAGAGTATGTCCCAGAATGGAATCATAGAACACATACTCGATAGTTCATGAAATATAAAAGAAAAAATATTCATATGTAATTATGGAATGTTTGCCTGCTAAGTAAGAGTTATTCTGTATACCTTCTCTATAGCATTAACAAAAGATAAACAGATCAATTTTTTCCCTGAATCTAGTGGAAGCAGTTATTTTTTCTTCTAAAAAGAAATGTATGTTTTCTATGATAATCCATGTCCCAGGAATCACTCAGTCTTATATTTCATTTTTAAGTTAATACAATTTTTTAAAAATAGTTTGGTATGTCTCAGGGACTAATTAGTTACTTTTCTATCAGAGTTCACTAAAATTTCCATACTTCAATTAGGAGAAATTAAACAATTTCTTGTTTAAAAAAAAAAAACAAGCTTTTTTATTTTTTTGAGAAATTGGCAGACATTTTAACAACAGATTCACCTAAATAAAACTATAATATTTAAATATTTAAATATTTATGGCATCATTTAAAAAACAATCATGCTGTAACCAATGAAAATATTGTGTTTACTTATCCCATAATTACAGTATTTTACGACAGATTCCTTATTTTTCATTTTAAGTAAATTACAAATCTTTTTGAGAACTTTCTGTGAATTCCATAATATCCATTTTTAGATAAAATGGGGCACATGTCATAAAATCAAGATTCATATCTAAAAGCAAACCTTTGATAAGACTTTCTACCAAGATTATCCCACTCTTTTTTTTTTTATGTTAACATTTTTAAAACCTTGTTTTTCACTAAGTCATCCAGCTGAAGGTCTCAAGTTCATCTTTTTTTTGTTGTTTTTTTTTGTTTGTTTGTTTTGAGGGCATTGTCACTGGCTCTCATATGTGGGACCCGAACCGGGGCCGCTGGCGTCCCAAGCCAGTTCTTAACCACCACGCCACTTGGCCAGCCCAGCTGAAGGTCTCAATAATAACAAACTTAAAATCCCATGCCATGATGTCAATTGTTGAAGAGAACTCCACGTTCCGTGCAATTACTTTTAAAACAATACAGACACCTCCTAATTTACAAATCGCATATTTAAAAATTTCTCCATTATACATTATATTTGGTATCTGAACATCTCCCACCACTGAAATACTTTTTTTTCTCCTTTTTTTTGAGAGCAGTGTCACTAGCCCTCATATGTGGGACCCGAACCGGGGCAGCTGGCTTCCCAAGCCAGCGCTTAACCACCACGCCACTACGTCAGCCCTGGAATACTTTTAAGTACATGCCATTTAAAATACTTTCTCATTCTCTGATGAGAGGGGTCATTAATATAATTACGATTAAAGAGAATTTCTATTATAATAGAACATTTTCAGGGTAGATTATGCTTAATATAATTATTCCTAGTTTCTATCTTGTCAAAAACAATTCTGGAGAAGAGGTGCTCAAGTTATATATTTTAAAATTTTATACAGAGTAACAAGTTACTAGTGCTTTCTAACAGAGATAACTGAATATGATACTAGTAACCTAGATGTCATACAATATTACTCAGAGAAAACTGTTTATTAAGACAAAATAAGCATGTATTTATTCTGTGAATTGATTCCTCAACTGAAAAATCTAAGTCCAGGGTCAAATGTCTATAGAACCAATTTGTTTTCCATAAAGTCATACTATGATGCCAAAAAATATATATCATATATATATATATATATATATATATATATATATATATATACCTCACTTTTGTATCCAAAGGCTGTGACCTAATTTCTGGGCACCAAGCCACATTTCTAGTCATTTAAATAGATGAGTCAGTGCTCCTTGGGCCTCCCTCTGGCTAGATCTGCTCAGAGACAAAAACCTCTTCATCTCCTGGCAGACATCCTCAGTGAAGTCCTCATTTAATGTAAAAGGCAAGGCTCCTTAAAGCTGAGGATGAGGACTCAGAGATCAATGCCTTCTCATTCTACCGCATCATTTTTATTCTACCTTGGGCAGCTTCCCAGTGGACTCAGCACCCACTCTGTGTATGATTAGGTAACGACTCTCTTTCACAGGTCAGGGGCTGTTCCCTTCTCTCAGTAATAACAATATTTACCTCCCGCATAAAAGATTAAGTCATTCAATGAAGTAAATGCTGCCTTCTGCTTTTCATTACACAGGAAATAGGCCCAAAATATTGTAAAAGGACTGTGTCTGATGTTACCTTTCTGCCCTATTCACCTCAGAATTCTCTCTTTTCCTTGAAAACCATAATTTCCAGAAAAATCTAGCATCTCTTTTATGGATAGCAAAGGAAGATTGGCAAACCACATAAGAATCACTTCAGGGACAAAGAGAAAGAGCTACTGATTGAACAAAACTTAATTCTGATTACCAATGAGCAGTTTTACAGTAAAATACTGAAAATGTGACAACTTACGTATATTCACATGGGTACATTATTTCTTGACAGGGTGTGTGTTGTTTGTGAGTGTGTGTGCGTGTGTGTGTGTGTGTCCATTCACACACACAGTTTACCAAGTATCTGTGACATTCCAGGTATTATGTGAGGTGTTTCTTTCAAGATCTCATTTAACTCTCGCAAAAACTCTGTGAAGCATATATTATCATCCTTTTTTTGCAGATAAGAAAATTGAAGTAGGAAAAGATGAAGTAGCTTGCATATTATTAAACAGAGAGTAAAGAGCTTGGTCCCCTCTTCTTACCCTGGCCAGTGTGATTCCTATGCTTGTGCTCCTGCTCTTCAGTGACCTTGTCTTCCACACACTTCTATCTCCCAAGGTTTCATATATCCTCTGAAACATGGTTCCAACTCTATCCTTAAAACATCTCCCAGAATCATTCTCAATCATGAGGGGACTTTCCCAGTCATATATCTCCATAGCACTTTGGTTCGCTTGGCCATTAGCAGCGTGTATGGTTGCCTGCCTAATGTTAGAGTGGATTATGTATGTCTCCACCTCACCACTAGATTGAGTCACTCGAGAGCAGGATCTAAGCCCCATGTTTACATCTCCGATAGACCTTAACACAGTGAACACAAAGATTCCATGTTGAATTTAGTTGAATCATCATAGAACCACCAGAGCAGCCTTTTCCCAAAGTCAGAGAGGCTGTCTTTCAGTCCATCCTGCAAATCTGTGGGAGGATGTAAATATAAACTGCCCTGAGATCTCACAGATTGTCATCAGTGGTGGTAAATTATGAGAATACCAAGAATATAGTACACAAATTTATAAATGCTAGAGACAGTCCAAATTAATAAGTCCATAAAGTCCAAAGCTCGTTTAATGAAACACTTAAATTTAAAACAATTAAGAATTGCAGTCTCACATAATGATAAAATGTATTGTTCTGAACTCTGTCAATTTATTCTAAAGAAAGACTACAGTTTTTTGGTCTGCACTAAAAAGTGTATTGTCATTTTAAAACTTCATTAAAACTGAAAATAGATTCCCAAAAAGTCAAAAAGCAGTATCTACCAAATTGCTTCATGTGAACCTGTCCAAAACACATATAACACTGATAACAATGCATTTAATTTAGGAGGGACTTTGAAGACAATCTAATTTGGGCAATTTGCCTCTTTAACTTTATACATATATGTTATATAATATTGAGTTTAGAGTCTTATTACCACCAGAATACTTATTTTTAAATCCAATTCACTAAAGGAGATCACTGATGATTTTAAAGAAACATTACTTTAAATAACCCTATAACATTTGGTAGTAGAATTCATGACTGGACAATCAAATGGCCTGGGTGCAAATTTCAGCTTTGTTCCCTACTAACTGGGTGATCTTGAGAAAAGTTCTTGATTTCTATGTGCTTCTATTTCCTCATGTATAAAATGGGGGTAATAATGGAACCTACCTCATATGGTTCTTGTGAAGATCAAGACGGCCCATGTGAAGTAACTGGAAGAGTAGGTAGGATGTGGCAGCTTAGTTACTATTTTCTCTTATTAGTAGGAGCAATAGCATTACAGTCCTTGTTTTTATTATTATCATCATTATTATGTAAGGTGCTTAAAATAATATCTTGTTCATAGTAAGTACACAATTTTCTTTTCTACCATATTGCTATTAATATAAGCTGGCAATAATTATATCCCTTCATAGTCCCAATATATGTTTTAGTATGTTAAATTTTAAACAATATTCAGTAAATAATTCAAATATTAAATAGCTCAATATTGGCAGCAGGTCAACAATTTACACATTCATTTATTTTTTAAATTATTATTAGTATTAGTATTATTATTGTTAATTATTTTTGTACACACACCACTAAATGAAGGAGTCATTTCCAAGTAAGGCCCACTTGAGTATTGGTTTCTAATTTAGGCCTACTTAAATTCATATCCTGGCTCTTCCATTACTAGCTGTGTGACTTAGGCATGTTGTTTTATAATTTTCTCATCTGCAACAAGGACAAGATGGTGCCTAACTTGGTACTGCCACTGTGAAGAATGAATGAGATAAGGCATGCAAAATGGGGGATACAGTGCCTATTCATAGCTATGATGGGAGAAGAACAAAATCAAAGTACCCTTTATAATGTGATTTGTATAATGAAGAAGTTGAAAAGGTTTTATAATCAACCATTATTGGTTATCTTTCCTGAATTTTTTTTTAATGGTTATCAACAAGCTCCACATTAGTAGTAAAACTGGTCTTATATTTCTGCTTTTCTAAGGAGGCTGTCTGTCCTTGGATGTCAAAATTGAAGCAAGGCATAACTATCCATTTTTCTTAAATCAGGGCTTATTTCTGTAAAGCTTCAGAAAATGAATCATGAACACATAAAAGTAGACAGCTAAGGGTCATCACTAAGTATTCAGAAAAGAGTCGCTGGAACACCTCCTGAACTAGTATTGATACAATGTGAAAACACTGCATTTCTTATCACATCATTATTGTATAAGTCTTTGAAATAAAAATTCAGAAAATATTCCATATTTTGGACTATATGTTAAACAGTATATATAATAGTATCATAAGAAGAGAATCTAAATAAAACAGGACTATACAGAGTGGAATATATTTTAATTTTATTTTTAATTTCTTCTTTTACTTATTATAACTAAGCCTGAAACCATAATTCTTGATAGACAAGTAGGAGTGATTAAAAAGTTAGTATTTATCACTCTCCAGGTTGGCCTCACCAATCCATAAGGCACCTCAAAGGGATGCAGTCTAACCCCAGAGTAAAGGACTTGGCAGCAGAGAGCAGACCTGGATTTCAGCCCTCACTCACCTGTTCGGCCCACACAAGCCCACTCAGTGGACTGACTTCACAGATGCAGTTAGATGGTAGCTGGGAATCAGACAGAACCAGGTCAAAGCACTGAAGGGACCAGAATTTCATCTTTATGCAATTCTCATACAGCAGAGGTCTTATTGACAAGTCCCTGGAGAAGCTTTGAAGTGGTGATGCTGAAATTTCCAGAGACTCTGCAAAGGGTATGAATTGGGCTGCCTTACCAAATAGATGTCTATGGTGATTGGGGAAGTATCATCTAAAAATATATATCCTACCACCATGTATTGTACCTTTTTTATTCCTTTGGCTCTTGAAGATTTCTTTCCTTTATGGATCTCTATTAAAATATCTTTTCATTAAAACTCTCAATGCCCCAGGCTGAATTCCAGGATTTCTGTGAGTGGGACCCTGGTACTAGTATTTTTCTCAGTTTTCAAAATGCAGCCAACGTTGAGAACCACTGGTCTAGGCCCATCATTGTAATTTCCCCTTTCTATGATTGATTTAGAAATTAACATGACTCAATCCTTTCCAAGGCATAAGGATATGAGGGCTGCTGGGAAGACTTTCTTCACCTCTTTAAAATTAAAAAAAAAAAAAAGAAGATATAAGAAAGAGTCCTCCTTCTTCCTCTGGGAATTGTTGATATGAATCTGCTGCCCATCTTATGACCATGGCAGAAAACAGCTTAAGAGTGAAGGTGACTTTAAAGATATCAAAGAAATAAAAACAACTTGAGTCACTGATGACATCTTTGAGCCACTGTATTACCTACCCTGGCACTTGACCCATTTCTGGGTCTTCTGTAGAACAAAAGAAATTAATTATCTTATTATTGAAGATGATGATGATAATATTGATAGATAAATGATGATGATGATGAAGATGATAGATAGATAGATAGATAGATAGATAGATAGATAGATAGATAGATAGATAGATATAGCCCTCTTTATCAAAAAATGTTTGAAGAGGTTGAATTTTAACTACCTGATCATATCTTAATTGTCAGTTCATAATCAAGCAGAGATTAGTAAAAAGCCATGGAAAAGTACAAATGGTGCTCATAATAGTTCTTCTTGCACAGAAATTGGAGAGTGGGGCAAGCTATAAGGTAAATTGGAAATCAAAGAGATACCAAGGGAGTACTGAAGAGTAGCAGAGTGTCATCGACAAACTGTCTTCTCCACATTTTGCATATAGTATAAAACTAAGGTGACTAATGTGCTGTTGATCTGCATTTGCAAAGGGAAGTTGCTAAGAATTAAAAAGAAAATTCTGCACAGTTATGTGACATACATCATTAAATGAGAAATGGTAAACACTTTTTACAAAACCATTATTATATAAATTTAAAAATTATTATTATATAAATTTAAAAATTAAAAAATAAAAATACTATGTCTAAAATAACATGTCCTTTTTAAATGTATTTGAAAAGATCCACCTCTGTATAGATTCTTTTACATTAAGGAACTGTCAAAACTCTTTACATACATGTCTATTATGATGAGTTGCCTCAGTGTGTAATGCATTTAGAGGTCTGTAAGAAAAGCCATTTGAAAGGTGATTTTATACAGTAAAGTAATCTATTCCCATGCAGGAAGCCCTGAATATCTCTTAACATCTTTTGGCCACCCATGAACATTTCAGCATCTCTGACTATTAGAAAAGGTTAGTAGTATGTAAAGTATTTATCAGACTAAATCTCAATTTTCCTTAAGTAATTTTTCCTTTCATGGTTGTAAACTGACTCTGAAGAAGAAACAACAAAAAACCTCTAACTTCTTATTTGAAAATGTATTGTCAACTCCTGTAAATTTCTACCTATCACATCAAGATCAAGAAAGTGAATGTTAGTGGGTTAGTTAACTGTCAACAATGTTGATTTGGTTCCAGTTTATGGACCCTGGTTTTCAAATAGGGAGTATCACATAAGAATCTTCACTGTGAAGGTGAAAACAAATCCCTATTCTCGGCTTTCTTCTTTTATTCTTCCTTTATTTTTTTATTCTTTGTTGGACTTCCTTTATTCTTATTCTTTCTTTACCCCAGGTTGACCCCTGTCTCTCCCTTGGTCTGATTTCTCTATTTAGTGTCTCCCATCTCCTCTTTCTACACTCTCCTTTTCAAGTCTCATGGTTCTTTTGTTTAAGACTCTCCTCTTTAAAGCCATCCTCTGCCTCCCCAGTCCTGCCTTTGTCACCAGCACCCCCTACTCCATCCCTGCGTTCTCTGCTTACCTCCTCGCCCTGGCACTCAAGGCCTGTCAAAGTGGACCTGCTAAAGTTAACATGTGCTATCTGGAGACAGAGTCTTACCTTAATCTAATCTTGCCTATCAAAAAAATAATTTAAGTGTAAGTAGAGGCAACTAACCTTGGAGTTTTAGTACCTTCATGGAACAATCTTCCAAAAATGCAAACCTAAACAGGTCCTCATGTTTATTACAGAATTGAATAATTTTATTATGTGTCAGGAATTTATCACTCATAAATAACACCTTCATTTGAGTGGGACTCCATTTACAACATTAGACTACTTAAATTGGGATTTTAAAAAAATCCCTGGGGCAATGTTTGAAAGGAAGGAAAACAAAACATCTAAGTAATACAGTATAATTAAAAGATGAAAAGAAAAGGTGGACTAATTGCAGACTTTTAGCAGAACTGAATTATAAAGAATTACCTTGGAATCTAGCTAGATGGTGCTAGAGCATGTGTGTGGATAACTGGTACAGTATACTTGCTGAATGGTAATTACTAGTCAAAGAAACGTTTCATATTTTTTAGGGCTCAGGACTCTGTTAGGATTGAAAGAGATTACCATAATTAGAATTATTTTAATCTAACTCTTCTGAGGGTGATATTTTGCATCTTTGAAAGGAGACATCCATTAATATTTATCACATACATTCTTTGACCCTGAAGTGGGACCATCAACAGTCACATTCAGGAGTTTCATCATTTTGAAATCCAATTTTTCTTTTTTTTTTAAGACTTGCTCAATTAATTAATAGTATCAACATGTTCCCTGTATTTGTGAAATTCTTCAGAAAAGAGAACTGCTTTAAAAATCCCAAGGATCTTTGGGATTTATAGCATTCTGCCAAAAGCTTCTCTTTGATCAAAACTGGCAGTCACCCAGCTGATCTCTCAAAAAAAATGTTTCCCTCCTTCCAAATTATACAATTTCAAACGGAGCAAATGCAAACACATAGGACTTCAACTCCTTTCTATTGCACAAATTTACCCAAGTACTAAATACTCTATAGCTAACTTTTGTAACATGTCATTATTCAGCTTTAATTATTGATTTAATTTAATTATTTACATCTTTTCAGGTCCTTTGAAGTTGAAGATAGCACCCCACCACCACCACCCCACCACCCCACCCTGTAATCAGCAGCACACTGAAGAGGGGATTACTCTATGCCACTCTTCCTCTCATTTACATTAATCTAACATGAGTCACAGGCAAACTACTTAACAAAAGAAGTGAATAGATTTTAGTTCTTGGTTTGTTGGTTGTATTTATAATTAGTACTTAGTGTATTTATTTTTATTATTTTTTATTTTCTCAGAAAAAATGTTTTTAAATTCTCTTCTTTAGAACATGCCATAGACAGATAATTATCACTGCCTCCAATTTCTGCTTGTAGAAACCAAGCAAGAATAACAGGATTACTATTGCATTCAGTATTGGAACACCTCTACTCTATAATTAATCGATATAATAAATCTCATATATATATATATATATATATATATATATATATATATATATATATATCCATGCTCATGCCCAGAATATATGACCACTTCAGATTTATCTAAGAAAAACAGTAAAATTAAAATATGTACCATTTGTAGCACATACTTTCCAACTTTGTTCTTTAGAGCCCTACAGAATCCCCATAAGTGCCACTTAATCTAAAATGTTGTACTTTAGTTGCTGTTTTATCTTAATCTTTTGACTTTATTTTAAAAACTTCAAATAGATTCCGCACAGTATAATCAAAGGGAATAAAACAAAATTTTCTTCTGACCCTTTCTCATGGAACTTCCCCACAAGCAGATATTGAGACCATGTATACTCCAGGCACTGAAGGTTCGTGTGCTTACAGAAGTACTGATTAGCCAACTGCATCCCCCTCCATTGAGCACCCACTTTGAGACAGGCACTATACTAGGGAATGAGAATTCAAAATAAATCATAAGCAGTCCTCCCAGACCTCTAGATATTCATACCCAAACAGATAAATAGAATACAATGAGATGAATGCCAGGATGGAAACATATATAGTAATAAAGACAAAGAGTTCAAGATAGGCTTCCTGGAGGAGGTGATACCTGATATAACTCTTAACCAAAGACTAGGTGTCAACCAGGTAAAAAAAATCCAGCTTCATTGAAACCTCATTTGCTTGTAAGAGTTCAGAGAAAGAAGTTGGAAGGACCATGGGAAAGGAGAAGTATTAAAAGAAAGCAACTCTATAAGAAATTCCACTCACTCCATACTCTGAACTATTTCCAAATTATAGAGGAGTAGATCACAGACCTTAACTACAATCTACCTAAGAGTTGGATAACACTCTATATGTATGTTATAACTTGAGCAAGTAATGGAAATATCCATTTGAGATTTCCATTTCCTTTTTGTAAAAATAAGGAAATTATTACTTATAGACATATTGTACAGATTAAATGAGTCTACATAAAAAAAATCAATCACATTATCAACATCAATTCCCTATCATCTTTTTTCTACAGCCCTCAATACCTAGAATAAGTCTGGATATGAGGTAAGGCAAAAAATCCTGAAGGATAAATGTTGGATACAAAGTCAGTCAGGTTTCTGTCCAACTCTACCAATTACCAAACTCTGTAATCTTGGCTCAGTTAAGTAACGGTTCTGATCTACACTTAAACCATTAATAAAACTGAGATAATAAGGCCCCCGTATACCTTCCTAGATAGGTTTGTTGTGAATATCAAAGAGGATAATATATGTTACAGTGTTTAAATAAATAAAAGGCAATACACATCTGACACAGATTTAATAAAGACAGATGTTAATATTTTATTAGGCTGAATGTCAACAATGAATGTGTGGGGGAGGGTGTGAAAGAGAAAAAATGTTGCTAGCAAAATGAATATATTTGATCTCTTTTGCACTAGAATCAAAGTCAAAATAAACATAATTTTAAAACACAATGATTTTAAAAGTACATATTACTGAGAAAAAGATATCTAATAAAACCACCTAAAAAAGTGATATCATTAAAAGAGAGTGACTCTTAAAATCAATAAAGAAAAAGATAAATACCACAAATGCAAAATTGGCCAAAATATGAGCCAGAATTTCACTAAAAACACAATACCCAAATGACTAATAAAACTGTAAAATTTGATCAAATTTATTAAAAATCAAAATGCAAGTACAAAATAAGTAAAAATTATCTATCAAATTGTTAAGAAAAATAATTATAATCCCAGTGTTGACCATATAAACTAAGGATATGACCCTCTCACACATTTTTGCTAAAGATAAGAAATTGGGGCAATCGTCCCAGAATGGAATTTAGAAATATTCATGAGCCTTTAAATTTTTTTATCCTAATAATTCACTTTTAGATGAATATGCTAAATAAGAAATCATGGATAAGCAACATATTTGCATAGAATATTATAGAATTATTTACCATCATAAAACTTTAACAATAAACTAAAAGTCGAACCATGAAGCATATCATTAATCATGATGCATTTATACAATCATATAAGGTATCACCATTTAAAAAATGGTTTTGGAAGGAGAACTGACTCTGGGTGGTAAACCTACAATGTGATATACAGATGATGTATTACAGAATTGTACACCTGAAACCTATGTAACTTTACTAACAATTATCACCCCAATAAACTTTAACTTTTTTTAAAAAATCTGGGTTTGAAGGATGATTATCACAGAAATGTATGGGGAAAATCAGAAAGCAAAATTATGTTTACATTTTCCCAATTTTAATATGTATATATTTGAATTTTGGAAAAAAGACTTGAAGAGATAACAATGAATTGTTATCATTGTATCAGTTACTACTGCTGTGTAACAAATTATCCCAAAATTTAGCAGCTTAAAGCAATGTTCATTTATTATCTTACCATTTCTGGGAGTCAGGAATCCAGGCACAGCTTACCTGGGAGTTCTCCTTCAGAGTCTCTCATGAAGTTACAGACATGTTATCAACCTAGTAACCAAGCCTGAGGTCCTCTCTAAAGGCCTCAGTAAGTAAGATGCCACTTTCATGCTCACTTACATGGTTGTTCTCATGACTCATTTCCGGGAGGGGTGTTAGACTGAGTGTTCTTTTTATTTTTTGAGGGCAGTGTCACTGGCCCTCATATGTGGGACTGAACTGGGGCTGCTGGTGTCCCAAGCCAGCGTTTAACCACCGTGCCACTCGGCCAGCCCTGGACTGAGTGTTCTTTGCTGCCTATGGCTAAAAGCCACTCCAGCCTCTTGGCTACGTGGACCTCGCCAACATGGCCGCTTACTTTATCAAAACCAACAAGAAAGAGTGTCTGCTAGCAAGATGGAGATCACAATCTTTTGTTACCTAATCACAAAAGTTACATCCCTCAATGGTACTATCTTCTATTAGAAGCAAGTTACTCAAGAGGAGGGAATTCACAAAACTAGGAATATCAAGAGACAGCCATCATTGAAGCTCATCTAAAAAGCTATCTATTACAATTTCATTGACTCCATCCCCACACTATACTCCACATCCCATAACTACATATGTGTTAAATTATAGTTAACATCTAATATTATTCAGCGGACACTTCAGATGAATAGTGCAGTGGGCAGGCCTCTATACCATCCATGAATAGATATGTATGGTATCAGGGGGCAGGGGGCAGTGGAAAGGGTAGTGGGGAGTCACTTTGTAAGGGGTGAAAAGGATAACTATTGCATTGTTTTGTACATCTGTAACTAATAATAATAAAAAATAAATTAGTGAAAATAAAATAAAAATCTGTCTACCATATTAGTGAATACCTCATTTTATTATATGTCACCATGTTTATAAATATAATTATAAACATTATATTCATAGACTAAAATAGTTGTTTGAAAGTAAATGCAACAAATTGGTTAATCTGCTAAGAAAGCAATTAGTAAAGATATAAGTAGAGTTATAAAACTGTGTCCTATGGTGCAATAATAAAATAAAAATTATACACCTAGTATCCAGGGCAGTTTAAACATATTACAAAAGAAGGGAAGAATGGAAGGGAGGGAGGGAAGAGGGGAGAAAAACAAGTGCTTTAGTTACCACACACTTGGTGAACAATTGGTTTAAAAATATAAAAATTATGTCACCACATTAACATATCTTTTTGAATGAAAAACACGAACATTCATTTATACAGAGGGATATGAAAAAGTCAAAAAATGTTAAATGCAAAGTAAAAAACATAAAATAAAACATATATTATTATGTTGTAAAGTAAGAGCTGTGTCTGTACCATTATAATTAAGCTTCACTTACACATAGTGATGAGGTAAAGGGATATTTCATGATTTTGTTAATAGTTTATGCTTGTATTCCCTATGTAAAACTTGGTGAAACAAATACTTTGTAAAAATTAAAATAGTCTTGTTATGCTTGCTCAATGCAGGGAGATGCAAATTATTTTCTCACCTCAGATTTACCCAAAATAAGCCTCAGAAACAATATGACCACTTCATAACAATTCTCTCTATTTTCCACAACTGTTATAAGATGAACGAAATTACACAAATCTTAAGCACTTTCCTCTTAGACTGAAAGGTGTCCTTATGCTGTACAAAATCTCCTATGGGGAGAAAACAGAGCTGTCTGTGAAAAGAAAAGACCTGTGTTTCAGGCCAGACAGTTTATCTGATTAAGGAAAGAGAAGAAGGTTTACAGTCAAAGATTAATTCTCCAGCACCACACAGTAAGCTCTCCAAACAAGATTTGTGTCACTCACTCCAAACTTCATTCACAACAGTTGAGAAGAGTTTTTCAATTCCTGGTAGTATAACTGATTCTTGGTTGCAGTTGTTTGGTCCCATCTCTTGCAAAATGCTATGAACAAAGAACATCCCTACTGCTAGTGCCAGACAGAATCAACAGTACTGGTGTGAGTTGCTGTGCACAGAACACATGTAATTGGAAGCTGGTTTTACTGAAACTATTGACTTAAAAATAAATGTATGCAACATCTTTGGTAAGGTTCCTCTTCAATAATATATGAAAAATTAAATTACACAAACACAATTTTGATGCTAATGTAATAAGCTGATAGAAGGTATATTTTACTAAAGAAAATAATGACTCCAAGAGGTGAGAGTGGAATAAAAATTGTTTTATATTGGACACAAAGTTGGTCATCTTTATAGTGGGTGAACAGGTATCTGCGAGTTCTAAGGCACAGCTTCAGTTTTCCCTTCTAGGTTTAAAAAACCAATAACAGAAGTCAGAAATAGAATGCTGCTATGTGTCTTTTACCTATGAACATTATCTCTTGCCTAAGAACATTAAAGATATTTAAGAAGTTCGAGTTCAAAGACCATAAAGAAAACGACTCCTATATTATAACAATGCCAAAGAGTTACTTTATCTTTATCTCAGCAATAACATGCAAAGACTTTTTCTAACATATAATGTTTCTCCTAACTTGCCTTTGTTCCACTGGGTTTGTTTAGGGGTGGGATTTTTTTTTTTGATGTAACTGAGATTGAATCATTATTAAAGCAGCAACTGTAGTTCATCAGCTTAATCACCAAACCAACCACAGGCATTCCAAATGGGTGAACTGAAATAAGAATTAAGCTTCAAACTTGAGTCATGATATCAATTGTGTGAAAAGATCCAACTTATCCTTTATGTGTGTATATGAGTGACAGAACATGATTTATGACAAAACAAGATTTATGACCACTTTGTTCAAATTTTACAATCAAGGACTTCATCAACAAACAGAAAGAAAAGAAAGAAATTGAAATAAATAATATTGACTTTTAGCTAATTCCAATAATTCCTATTCTACCACCAAAGGACCTAGACCTGACTGTTTCTATCTGTCCACCCACTTAGTTCAACCATGTCCCTATTTCCCAAATTTTTTGGCATTTGGACATTGAATTCAAATATACCTCGATTAGACTCCTGGTTCTTCCACTTATTACTTGTAGGACCATAGGTCAAATGTTTACCTTATGTATAAAGCATTAGCAGCAGCAGTGCCTTTGTTCAAGAGTATTGTGGGAGAAGGCAGGTAAATTATTTAGCACAATGTCTTACATATATTAAAACATTTAATATTGTTTTATAATGTTAAAATTATTATTGATTTCATTACCTATATTGATATAATAAACAAGATCTTATTGTAATTTTAGAGATAATCTACTCTTATATCAGGTTTCTAATATCTTTGCTTTAAATTTGTCTAACCAAATCCCTTAAATAGCTTTGATATTAAAAATTACTCAGTAGATGTTTTATGTAAGCCTCATGGTAACCATAAATAAAAACACTTAGTAGATACACAAAAGATAAAGAAAAAGGAATTAAAGCATAAAATGCAAAAAACTACAAAATAAATCACACAGGAAAAGAGGAAGAAAGGAAGGAAGAAACTAAAATACGGAAAACAATCAACAAGATGGCAACAGTGAGTCTTTATCTATCAATAATTACATTAAATGTAAGGAAATTAAATTCTCCAATCAAAAGACACAGGGTGGATAAAAGAAAATCCAACAATATGCTGCCTTTCAGGCACACTTATTAGTTTTAAGGACACACACAGACTAAAATTAAAGGGATGAAAAAAAGATATTCTGTAGATATGATAAACACAAGAGAGCAGTAGTGGCCATATTTACATCAGATAAAATAGACTTTCAGTCACAATTGGTCTCAAGAGACATAGGATGTCATTAAATAGTGATAAAGTGATCAACTCATTAACAAGACATGATAATCTTTTTATTTTAAATAACGTTTTGGATTTCTCTGGATAGATACTCCTATGTTTACTGGAGTGCTATTCACAATAACCAAGACATGGAAACAACTGAAATGCCCATCAGTAGAGGACTAGATTAAGAAATTGTGGTACATTTATACAATGGAGTTTTACTCGGCCATAAAGATGAATGAAATCTTACCATTTGCAACGATATGAATGGACTTAGGGAATATTATGCTAAGTGAAATAAGTCAGATGGAGAAAGACAAATACCATTTGATCTCACTTATTCATTGAATCTAAAAAAGAAAATAAACAAACAAAATGGAAATAGACTCAGTGATATAGGGGAAGAAAAAAAAATAAAACTGATGGTTGCTAGGTGGGAAGGGGGTGGGATGGAGGAGAATGTAAAGGATTAGAAAGTACAAATTAGTAGCCACAATATTGCCACAGGGATATGAAACACAGTTTGGGGAAGATAATCAATAATGTTGTAAAGATTTTATAGGGTGTCAGATGCCACTTGTCTTGTTAGGGAGGCCACTTCATGGACTGTGTAGATGCCTGACCACTACACTGTACACCTGAAGCTGAAGCTGAATAATATTGAAAGTCAATATATATATATATTTGTCACAGGATATGGAGTGCAGCATAGGGAATAGAGTCAATGGAATAGTAACAGCTATATGCGATGTCAGTGGGGTGGTAGATTAGGGGAGACGTGTATCATTTTGTGAGGAGTGTAAATGTGTAACTATTATATTGTTTTGTACACCTGAAACTAATAGAAAAAAAAGAAGGCATGATAATCATAAACGTATATGCACTCAACATTGGAAAAATCTATTTTAACACAATTGAAGGGAGAAGTATTGTAGATAATACAATAATAGCAGGAGAACTTCAATATGTTACTTTTAACAATGGATAGATCACCCAGACAGACAATTGATAAGGAGACAATGGATTTGAATAAACTAACAGATATTTGAAGAACATTCTATCCAACAGCACCAGACTAAAAATTCTTCTCCAGTTCACACAGAACATTCTCCAAGACAGATTATATGTGTCCCACAAAGAATATCTTAACAAATTTTAAAAGGTTGATATCATGAAGAATCTTTTCCAACCTCGTTGGTATGAAACTAGAAACCACTTACAAGGAGAAAACTTTAAAAAATTGCAAATGAAATGGTTCAAAGAAGAATCAAAAGGGAAATCAAAGAGTATCCTGAGACAAACATAAATAGAAATACAACATACCAAAACCTGTGGGATACAGTAAAAACAGTGCTAACAGGGAAAACTATAGCAATAAATGTGTACATTAAGAAAAAAGAAAGATCTCAAATAAACAACCTACCTTTACACCCCAAGGGACTAAAAAACAAATACAAAACTAAGCCCAAAATGAGCAGCAGGAAGAGAATGATAAAGAGCAGAGCAGAAAAAGTGAAACAGAAACTAGAAAGCCAATAGATGAAATTAAGAGTTGGTTATTTGAAAAGATAAACAAAATTCATAAACCTTTAGCTAGTCTAATCAACAAAAAGTAGAAATGGCTCAAATAAATAAAATTATACATAAAAGAGGAGACATTACAACTGATACTGCAGAAATACACAGTTTCACAATGCAGTCACCTAATTTTTGAGAAGGGCAACAAAAATTAAAAATTGGGAAATTATAGTCTTTTCAATAAATGATGTTGGGAAAACTTGATATCCACACTCAGAAGACTGAATCTGAAACCCTACCTTCCACTACTCACAAAAGTTAAGTCAAAATGCTTTAAAGACTTATATGTAAGACCTGAAACCATAAAACTCTTAGAAGGAACCATAAGGGAAAAGCTTCTTGATGTTGACATGGCAATTTTGGGGGATATGACACAAAAGCATAAGCAACAAAGTAAAAATAAACTTCAAAGGAAACAACAAAATGAAAAGGCAGCCTACAGAATGGGAGAAAATATTTGCAAATCATATATCTGATAAGGGGTTAATATCCAAAATATATAAGGAACTCATACAACTCAATAGCAACAAAACTAAATAACCCAATTAAAAAATGGCTAAAGGAACTGAATACTTGTAGACATTTTTCCAAAGAAGACATCTAAATAGCCAACAAGTATATGAAAGGAAAGATGCTCAACATCACTAATCATTCAGGGAAATGTAAATCAAAACCAAATCAGATATCACTTCACAGCTAGGATGACTATTATCAAAAGACAAGAGATAACAAGTATTGATGGAAGTGTGGGAAAAAGGGAATGCTTTTATACTGTTAGTAACAATGTAAATTAGTGCAGTCACTATGAAAAACAATATGACATTTCCTCAAAAAAAATAAAATTGGAACTACCATATGATCCAGCAATTCCATGCTAGGGTATATATCCAAAGGAAATGAATTCAGTATCTCAAAGAGATGTTTGCATGCCCATGTTCATTGCAGAGTTATTCACAATAGCCAAGATAACCGAGTGATTGGGCCTCACAAATGGTTCCTAACTGGCAAGAAGTCTCATAAATAAAGACTCTAATAAATGGTAAACATCATTAAGTAGATCTCTTGAAACATGTTTTCCAGATATCAGCATTTAAACCTAATATTTGATGGTCTTGTCAGTAGCTATCTTTCTACTAAATGTCCATTGAACAAATCCACAGGACTTAATGGGTGTTTTTAATGTGATAATAAATGCATTGAATGTTACATGCTGTGAGGAAGATTCAGTCTATGCACCGTAGATGTCTTGTCTGTTCTTTACTACCTTCTCATCCCATGATGCTTCACTTATTTATATACAATGGAGGGGAAAGTCTGTGGCAATAATCAAAATTTTGAAAAAAAAATAGAATTAAATGACTTTTTTACTTCTATTATATGCCCTGCAAAGAAGAGACATCGCACAAGTTTATGGTTTAAATCCGTGAGCATGAAAAGCACCGTGTTCATCCAGAGGCAAAAAAACATCTACCAGGCATTCACTGTGTACCTGGCATTGTGCTAAGTACTGGGGATTCATTTGGAGAAGCCCCATGGAGGGGAGGGTGGAGGGAGGAGCTCAGAGACAGGGTGAAGCACTGGGAAGAATGAAGAAGCCAGTGACAAAATTGCAAGGGCTGGAAGGCCAAAGGACTTCTTTTAGATAAAGGATTTGTTGTGTTCAATTTGAAACTGTTTGTTTTGCTCCAACATGATGTACTACTCTGCCCTTGCCCAGATGTGCAAACAACCCTATTGGGTTTTTTTGTTTGTTTTTGTTTTTTGTTTTTTTTTAATCAATTCTTTGTGTAATTTTGTTTACTTGATTAGTTTTTGGTGGGGGTTAGCTTTTGTTGATTCTTGGTTGGGGATTGAGGAACTCACTAATTTAAACATCTGGATTATCATTGGGCAGAAAAAAACAGATGTGCAGGCTGGTGAGATGATCCATAAACTGAACTAATTCACAGAACCATGAATTTACAAGAGATAGACATAAGGATATAAGTAAGCAACTCAGAAAGTGCATACATCTGGCAGTAAAAGTAGCAGCTTTGAGCTTCCACAGAACACTGGCAGTTCTAATCAATCTGATCAATAGATTTCAGAAAACAAGAACTATGAGTGACATGTGAATTACTCAGAAAATATCAAATTTTTGTAATCCCAATTATATCCAATAGGCAAAATCCATAAAATTATAATTATAAACCCAATGAGCTATAATCTCACTACTTCATATTTCACCTTATATAGCTTGACATTCCCAGAAAAACAGAGCCTGAGAAGAGGGCTTGTATGGGGGTAGTTTCTATGAGGATGGAAGGTCAGGGAGCTGAAGTAGAGGGATTGGAAAGACTAAAGACTAAAATCAAGAAAGAAGTAAATCCAATCCAAGGACATGGTGTTGCACTGGATACTGCTCGGTCTCCATTTCACTTGGAATAGAGTTGCCAGATTTAGCAAAGAAAAATATACAACACCCAACTGAAATTGAATGTCAGGTAAACAACACATATTATTATTTTTAGTAGAAGTATGTTTCATGCACTAGTTGGGACATCTTTCTACTTTTAAAGAGTATCTATTTTTTTATCTGACATTCCAGTTTACAGGGAATACTATATTTTATCTGACAACCATCACTGGGAACTCTCTGAGGAACTGTATATAATGTGCCTCAGATGATCTGCCCAAATATGTGAAAGAGAAGAGTATTTATCGCCATCTGCATTGGTTAAACTTTGCAGGAGTGGAATCATGGGGAAAAGCAACAGAAAGCCAAAGATTAGCAATACAGTCGAAGCCAGGTGCCCTCAGGCTATAGCTGTACACTGCAGACTGCTGTAGCAACAGCCAGCAAAAAAATGTGGGCCAAAATAATGTTAGTTAACATATAAAAGATGTCTAACCTGCCTTACATTGAAATTGCAAAGGGAAATTTTCACATTTGGGTGCGGGGGGGCCGGGGGGGCCGGGGGAGGAGAACATTCCCTAAAAATTGATGCCACCATTATCACCTCTCTCCATTCTAGTGACAGACGGGAAAAGTCTATTTTCCTTTTTATGGACACCAACATGTAGGAAACAAAACCATGAAATAACTAACAGTAACACACATATGGCATTTCATCATGCTTTTAACCTCAGAAAAAAGTGAGCCAGGCTATTTAACAAGGGCACACCAAAAACAGCCACACAATTTCTCACAGCTTCTCTGAACAACTCATAATATCGCCATAAGCCACTGTGGGGAGACGGATGTCACTTCACGTTAAATGTTCACAGCAAAGCAATGTGACCGCAGGTGTGATTCTCTCTGAATGACAGTAGAGGTAAATAAGAGCAACCTGGACACAGCCTCTCCTAGGATAAATCATGCCATTCCAGGAAAGAACTTCTAACCAGTGGACTCAAGTTCCAAAGGCAAGACTCCCCCTACACGAACCCTGAAGAGCAAATCCCATGAAAGTGAGTGAGGGTAGCTGCTAAGGAGTTAAGAGGTTTGCATAGATGAACCTTCTCCAAACCCATGGAGACTTGCTCAGCTCTAATGTCAAGCTCCAAGGCACTCTTTCTTAATGGACGATAAGTGAGTCTGAGATCCTCATCTGTTGACCCCAGCTAAGAGCTTGTGATTTTCCTCATTTCTACTTGATTTCAAACTGCTAATAATTCTCAGAAGAAAATAACACAAGATTGTATATTTCGAGGGTTTATCTTTCAATGAACCATTTGTATCTATTGACCTTTAAAATATTCCAGTTTAAATCTTAGTTACTAGCAGAATTTTAAAGCAGTGGCATTTGCTCATTATAAATATTTATGATGGCCTAACATGGAGGGGTGTAGGGGTAGTGGAGAGAAAAGAAGAAAGAACATATCCTGCATTCTTAGAGAGTAGAGTCACTTGCAACATTTGGCATGATATGTCCTATCTTTTTATAATATATCACAATAATGAATGATTTTGTAAATGACAACAGCAGGATGAATTTCAAAAAGGTTCTTCTAAGCCCCTATACTCTGGTAATCAAAACATGGTAGAAAAATCGTACCTACAAAAGTGACATACTCCCCATGATGAAGTTATATATAATACTCTCATCCTAGCTGCTCTTGTTCTTTTATTGCCAAGACTTTGTTCACATATGAGTTCATTTGTTCCCCTTTTCTCTGGTTAAGAGGGTATTTAGTCCCCCTTTGTGGCTTCTGTTGGGTGTGCTATTCACCCGAGTGGGCGTGTTTACACAGCCCGTTGCCTGCAAAGCAACAAGAAGGGTCTCCTTTTTCAAGCTTTGTTATCAAAGTCAACAGGCCCCTGAGTTTACTCTCTGTATAGTTTGCCATCTACATTATCAGAAAAACTCCATGTGGAACTAAGCCCATTAGCACATACTGAAGCAAGGAAGTTAGAAAGGTACAGAGAGTAGCAAGGATCCAGATAAAAGGGGGACAGTTCTCTGGCATAAGGATTAAATCACATGTTTAACGAACACTATGCTAAACTCCTTTCCTCCAGGTTTTCTAAAACTAGAAAACCAGCCATTACCGCTATACTACACTTTGTTTTCGCATCTCAGAGAAATTATACTGAGTAGGCATTGAAATAAATTAAGGATTATTTCTAATTTGAGATTTTTTTCCAAATTATTCTAAAATGTCAGATTTTTTTTCTAGTTTTGTTTACTGAGAGCCCCAAAGAAAAAATGGAAAATAAGAGCAATCCCAGTCATGATTTTTATTTATTTAAAAGTTAAGTTTATACTTTTATGTCTGCTGTCACACACATGGCCTCTTATCACTCCTGATCATCTAAAATCAAAGAAACATCATAAATCAACTTCTTCAGTTGTATAAGTAAGGAAGCAGACAGTGACTTCCCTTACAGTGACAAGTTACTAATGAAGCTAGAGCTGGTACCTGAATCCTGAACTTAAACTTGACCTCAAGCCCCTTTCCTTCCACCTGTAGCTACGATTTCTTTCTGTTCCATTGCGTCTACATCATGTTCCACCCATGCTCCACTACAGATTGGAGGAAGGCTGCAATTCAACAGGAGGCCTTCTGCTCCTTTGGCTTCTAATGGATCAGTCAAGTGCTCTAATAACTTTTAACACCTGTCTATTAAAGACATCCCTTGATGTCCTTCTGAATAATTGTGCTTTTCTTGAATCAAGCACTAGATGTGAATCTATTTAGTTTAATGGTTATTAAGGTTCTTGGCTTTTGCCCAAAGATAGGTTATTTTTATGTTGATCTTTACTTCTTTCTTGAAATTTGTATTGCATTCACCATTTAAAGTCATATTCATTTATGCAAAATATTTTTTTTTCTTTTAGTCTAACGACTTCTCTTTTAAATTTTGCTTTTCCACAGGGTAGAAAACACAGATTTAGCCAGTTCTGGCTAAATTCAGTCATTTCTGGATAAACAGAGTTAGTTCAGGATTTTTTCTTCCTGATCTTTCTCCCTAGTACAGTATACATTTTTATGGTTACTATTTAGAGGCTTGACCCCAAATTGGGGGAGAAATTTGACCACAAATTAGTTGGGATCATCCTGATAGTTTTCATTCTTCTATGCTAACTCTCTTTTTTTTAATTATTGATTGTAATGATAGAGTAGAATATTTGAATTAATGAGCTTGTAGGTAAAGCTGTTTATTCTCATACTTAAGGTCAGTGGTATGTTCTTGGGTTCTTGTTTTTCGGGTACAGAGGAAGGAAAAATGACTGGAGGGCCCCAAATTGAGAGGCCATGTCCTTAGCTGCTCATTCTTGTGTATAGCAGTGAAAGCCAGGCATGATGATAGCTGAGACTGAGATGAAAAGAAAACCTGTGATATAGGTGCCAAAGTTTTGAATTAATAAGGGAAAGTGAACAATAAACACTATTTAAGTTTTCCAAAACTTGCCATTAGGCCTGCTTCCTTCTATGATTTCAAAGCAACAAATAAAATTAAGAGACAATTTTAATCTTTAATTTAATAAATGCTAAGTCTTCATATTTTCTTAAGCTCTAGACTATTTGCTCTAGATATTTCTGTACGTCAAGTAAAACTACGAAGGTGGAAATAAGGAATCTTTTTTTTTTTAAGAAGAATGGTATCTACTGAATGGTTCATACTTTGTTAATTCTTCTAGAACAATCTGCTTTAACATATCAGTTGCTTTAATGCCCTCATCCAAAGGTGCTGGAGACATTATTTTCCCTAGCAAGGACTTTTTGTCACCTAACTACTAAAGATGAAAAAAAACCCTCAAGAAATAGCTAAAAATTCATAGTAAAACAATATTAATACAGGTTTTGGGATGCATTAGTACAAATCATTGAATGGTAGAAAAGGAAAGAGAAGAAAACCAAAATATTTAAATTCTGAGGTGGTGGACATCAAATATAAATGGGTTTTTGTGATTAATTAAGCAAAATGTTGATCCACTAAGAAGAATGTTGAGTATGTTCTCTCTACATCTAATTCGAATCTAATCTTATCTAATTCAGAATCTTAAATACAGTCTTCCAAATACATGTGAGGTATCATAAAACCTGTGGCACTCTTATGTATCTCATGACTGAAGAGAAAAAGATGGTATTTTTAATCTAGGATAATTTTACATGGTCAGAAGCAAAGGAGAAGAAAAAGTCCTTTGGACATAGACAGTCCTAGTTATTGTTATCTGATCAAACAAAACGTGATAAATTTAGACCAAATGATACAAAATGTAAATGAATAGGGGCAGTCCAATCCTGATCCCCAAAATAGCCCTTCCCTTGGCTTCATAGCAGTATCTGATAAAATGTGTTTATCAAACCTAATCAGTCATTATCTTTCCTATTCATCAAATACTGATGAGTGTTTCTCTGATCTTTTAAATAATTTTTTAAGTATATAATTTACTTCCTGAAATTATAATGGAATCCAAACTTGGTATAAATTTTCCAGAGTTCCCAGATTATATACACTTGAGAAAAAAAATAATAGTTATTTCAACAAACCTGACTGAATGTTGCAAAGTGGTTTCAAGCTTTGCTGGGTTAAAAGGTCCTAGAACATTTATGGCTTGAAACAGGAGATCAATATATCAAAGCAAATCGAAGACTTCTAATACACTGCTGGTGAGAATGTGAATGACTGACTACTTTGCAAAACTGTTAGAAATTTCTGTTTTTAAAAATCTCCCATATGATCTAGTCATTCCATTTCCAGATATTTATCCAAGAGAAATGAAAACATACGTTCATATAAAAACTTGTACACAAATGTTCATAGAAGTTCTATTTGCAGTAGCCAAAATTAGAAACAATCCAAATGTCCATCAACAAATAAATAGATAAACAAACAATGGTAAATTTATACAATGGAATACTACTTAATCATAAAAAACAATGAACTATTGGGCCAGCTGAGTGGCGCGGTGGTTAAGCGCAGGCTTGGGAAGCCAGCAGCCCTGGTTCGGGTCCCACATATGAGGGCCAGTGACATTGACCTCAAAAAAATAAAATGAAGAAAAAAGAAAAAAAAAAAGAATGAACTATTGATACATTCCACAACATAGATGTCTCTCAAAATAATCAAGCTGAGTGAAAGCAATCAGATAAAAAAAAAAGAATACATATTGTTTGCTTGTATATATAAAATCCTAGGAAAGGAAAATGTATAATAACCAGTGTTGCCTCAGAGAGAGTGGGGACATGGAAGAGAAAGAAAGAGGTGAGAGGGAGAGATTAAAAAGGGGCTCAAAGAAACTTTTGGCAGTGATGGATATATTCATTAACTGTGAGTGAGGAATGTATGGGCATTTTCACATCAAAATGTGTCACATTGTGCACTTTAAATATGTGGGGTTTTGCACATCAATTACACTTCACTGAAGTTGTTTAAAAATAGAGATTTTGCAAAAAGTAGGCATGCTATTAAAAATAATGCTACTTCTTATTAAAGCAAGAATTTCTTAGAGTAAAGATTATACTAAAATGATATGTGTATCATTTTAATCAAACTTTGATTATCAAACTTCAAGAGTTTTGTCTTCTATACATTGATTTAAGCATGTGTTAGTTATACTGGGAGAAAATTTGTACTTTATGTCTTAACACTTCTCAGTATTAATGGTTTGAATAACCAAAGGTGTAAGTAATTAAAAGACTGCACTTAAAGGTGCTTCTTTTTATCCAATACTGCATTTTAAATAATTTGAGACAATGTAAAAAGTAGTAAATGAAAAAGAATTAAAAGTTGACTCTACATCGTTGAACTCAATATACCAAATTTGAGCCTGAACCGCCTCCAATCTTATTAACCCGTTTTTCATATCAGCCCATTACCACCTAAACTTTCTCTCCTCCTATTCTTCTGCCCTACCCATTCCATATCTTTTGCACTTTTGTTCTTTCACCAATTGTCCTTATTTTCCTCTGAATTCTTCTTTTTTTATTTCTCTTTGTCTATCTTTATGCATTATTACTCTATTCCTTCTACTGAGAAAAAATTAAATTCAATGCAAAGGTTATTTTTTTAAGAAGGAGAGAGATTAAAGGTTTCATTAATTTTTTCAAACAAAAAAAATGCACAGAACTCTAAACTCAGCAATCATAAAATGTGTATTGCAACAGGAATAGAAGGAAAAAGAAGAAATATTCAGACAGAGACCAAAAGGCCCCTGAGGGGGAAACAATTCTAAAGATAAGAAGACAAAAAAGAAGACAGGAAGAAGGAAGGGAGTCATAAAAGATTCCATAAGGAATTTTTCTTTAAAGAAAGACAGGGTGGGTGGGGTGGGGGGCGTAGTGGGTAGGTTTACCTATTAATTCCACAGCCTAACTGCTGACATCCACCTTTCAGGTCTTCCATGACCCTTTGTGAATTAATTTGACTCTCTGATTTAGAACATCTCTTTCTAATGATTGTGACAATGTCCTCTGGAAGCTCCTAGGTTGCCCTACCTTTGTTCTTTGAAACATAGTCATCTTACACTCAGCATGTTAAAACAAGGTCTAGTATCAGTATTGATTTATCCTTCGGAATCATTTTTGCAATAATCAAGATTGTGCTTTTTTTTGTTTTGCTTATTATTGAGGGGAGGGACACTTATTTCATCCTAGTGTGTATCTTTAAAAGCTTTCACTCACACACTAAAGCATAAATCCCTCTGTAGCACTTTGCACACTTATTGATGAAATTAAGAAGCACTTTTCCAAAAAAGAATAAACCATCTGGGATTAAAAGGAGACCACAGGCTTTGGGCCAAAAGATACATTTAATCTCCATGTTGTGTGTAGTAAAAATACTACATACAGGCTAATGTTGACCTCCTATGCAAAAATTCCTCCATGTCCTGAATTCCATAGGTCTCAACTATTCCAACAGTGCCATGGGGGATGATCAGGAAAGCAAGGATAGGAGGATGTGATAATACAACTCACTTCCTCTTTAAACCATTGGGTTCCTGCACTTTGTGGAAATTGCTTTGATAATAATATTATTATCAAAACCAAGTGTAAAAAAGGAGCATGAGGCTCAAGCAAAATCCTGCATTGAATATAATTTCCATATCAGAAATGAATGTCCTACAACTCAGAAGTGCAAGAATTTTTTTTAACAACTTACATTAACTGCACAATCAGACATAAAGTAGCTGTGAGTACTACTATCAGCAGGTGATCAAGATATTTCATAGGAAGGCATTAAACCAATGGATTATAGAACTGTCAGATTTTACTGTCACCTCTGCATAGTTGAAATGATATCTATGACTAGGGCAGCTGAAAAGAGAAAGCACTTTACTATGTTTTCAGGGGCAGAGAATAGACTAGCAAAAATATAAGGCATCTAAGGATGAGCTTAAAATAGTGTTGAAATACCCCTCCCTGATCAGCAGTTTACCACTGTTCTAGAAACAAATATAAAATATATACTCACATTATCTTGAAATATCCAGGAATAACTAAATTCTTAATCTATGGGATATTGACCATGGAGGCGTGATAGATTTATGCATTTTCCAGTCAATCACTGTAACATAAACTAAGCATTTTTTATTTTGAAAGGTCTTTCATATTTTTACAAGTCAAATGTAATTGGTATTTCTTGATTACCATGAAACCGTGGATGTCACATTGAAAGTTATTGAAAAACATTTATAAGAGAAATTAATGAGGGGTCTTCTAGATAATATTGAGCTTTGGCTAATTCTGACCTAGAAGCCAGAAGTAATCCTAAAATGCCAGCAGAATATCAATTTCAGAAAATACAATTCTGTGCTTCATCAAATGAAAATGTTTTCAGCAGTAGTAAGAAAAAAAATGGTAAATTGCAGTGCCATGAGAGCTTTACCTTCTATAAAGGTCAGGTTTTATTGAACATTGAATGTGCAGATTTGTGAACCCAAGTGAAGTACTGAAAGTCCCTATATTAGTCAGCTCCAGCTGCCATAACAAAATACCTTAGACTGCCTGACTTAAACAACAGGAATTTATTTTTGACAGTTCTTGAGTCTGGAACATCAAAGATAAAGGTGTTGGCCAATTAGGTTTCCTCCTAGTGAGGGTTCCTCCTGGCTACAGATAGTAGTCTTGTTGTTTTGCTGTGTATAGTTAGATAGAGATAGATAGATGATGATGAAGAAGAAGAAGAAGAAGAAGAAGAAGAAGAAGAAGAAGAAGAAGAAGAAGAAGAAGATAGATAGATAGATAGATAGATAGATAGATAGATAGATAGATAGATAGATAGATAGATAGATAGAGTCTTCTGGTATCTCTTCTCATGACGCCTGACCCTCATGACATTTTCTAAACCTTATTACCCCCAAAAGGCCCCATCCCCAAATAACATCACACTAGGGCTTAGGGCTTCAAAATGTGAATTTTAGAGGGATACAATTCCCTCTGTGTAGCCCCTCTGATGATCCTATAATTTGAGGCATTCTTATAACATCAATATTGTATGTGATAAAATAAACTCTCAAGAGTGATTGAATAGTTTTCTCCCTTGCTCTTTGACTTACATTATGCCTCATAATGCTGGTTCTCATATTTTTATAACCACTCTTCTATTTCTTTCATGAGCTTCTTTTTCTCTTCTTACCCATGGCTCAAGAATGTGTCACAGTACCTCACATGAATAGCAAATGAGAAAATAAATGCAGGGAAGGGATATGAAATGCAACAAATCAAGTCAATGATATAATCAGAAAACACCAAAGTTAAGAAATCAGGGAGATGCAGATTCTGGGGGTCAGAATAATAGCCATGATTCTCTTAACTTGAGAGTTTAGCAAGAGTTGAAAAAGTAGGATAAGACAGGGTGTCAAAATACCAACGACATAGAAAGTCATAATAAGTAAATATATTTGAATAGATAATGAATCTACATTGAGGAGCAAAGGATTTTTCTGTCTAGTTTTTAGCCCTCTGTTCTCCTTACTGTATAGTCTCTTTTTGATGAGAGTATCTAATCTCAGTTTCAATCACTACCTCTAATCTTACAACCCTCAATAAACCTAAAGTCTTGCCCTATGCTTGGGTAGTCTATGATGATACATTTCAACTAAATATGTTTGAATCCAAATTTATGTTTTTTTCTAAGTCAGCCACGAATACTTAATTATCTATATTCAGGTTAGTGGTTATTAATACAATTCTCATTAGCACTTGGAAATTCATTTCCTATAGTCAATTTGTAATAGATTTTGTCAAATTTTCTTACAAAGTATTGGGTCGTTAGAAAAGTCATGATGCATGTTGGCACTAGTTCATTTTAGGAAGTACTAGAGTCATTCGCATCTATGTTATTGCTATGTCATTTGACAGCTGACAGTACTAACTTCATTCTAAAAAGAAAATTGAGCGATTTGGTTGAGTTTTAGAGATTTTACAAGTTGAAGATGGAAGACCAAACTGTGCATTTTTGCCATATTTTACATTTTTGCTTCCATAAGGGACGCATCAAGCTTGTGAAATTTGCATAAAATTTACGGTGACAATGCTCTACAAGAACATCAGTGTCAACGATGGTTCATGAAATTCCTTGCTGGTGATTTTGATCTCAACAATGCTCCTTGGTCAGGGAGACCCACCGAGGTTGATGACAACAAAATAAAGGCATTGATTGAGTCAAACCCAGGTTACACAACACAAGATATTGCAGACATTGAACATCCATCATTCAAGCATTCACGGCCACCTAAAGAAGCTGGGATACATAAGCAAGCTCGATATTTGGGTTCTGCATGAATGCAAAGAAGTTCATTTGATGGCACATATAAAAGTCTGCAATAGGCTCATTAAACATGAGGAAAATGATCCTTTTTTGAAGCAATTGATAACTGGTGATGAGAAGTGGATTGTTTACAACAATGTGGTGCACAAATAGTCTTGATCCCAAACCTGATGATTCACCTCAAAAGACATCGAAAGCAGACATTCATCAGACGAAGGTTATGCTCTCAGTGTGGTGGGATTTTAAAGGTGTCGTGCTTTTCAAGCTCCTACCAAGGAACCAAACAGTCAATTCAAATGTGTACTGTTGGCAATTGGACAGTTTGAATGAATCCATCATCCAGAAATGTCTCGAGCTTGTTGATTGTAAAGGAGTTGTGTTCCTTCGTGACAACGCGAGACCACACACAAGTTGATCACCCGTCAAAAATTATTGGAACTTGAATGGGATGTGCTGCCACACCCACCATACTCGCCTGACCTTGTGCCATCAGAATTCCTCTTGTTTTGCTCTCTTAAAAATTCCTTGCATGGCATAACGTTCAATTCAGATGAGGCTGTAAATCAGCACCGTGTTCAGTTTTTCACAAATAAAGATAGGTCCTTCTATGAACGTGGAATTATGAAGCTCACTGAAAGATGGCAAAGGGTTATTGAACAAAATGGGCAATATATCATTGGTTGATCTTTGTTCTTTATGTAAATAAATGACCTTTGAAAAACATAGACAAAATACATCATGACTTTTCCGATGAACCAATAATTTTTACATCTGACTTGCTTTTGTTATTTCCATGCCCATCAACTTCAGCAAGGCTTTAATTTCCTTACTTCATTGGACAAGTAGGGACAATGAGGCTTTTCTAGAACAGAGAATGTGGGCTACAGAATAGTCTGTGGAATGCAGTGAATGTACCTTATAAATGAGGACTCTGACACAGATGTGACTCTAGACACATCTATTCTAGAAAGGCCTCATTTCGATTAAGAATCATTTGAGAGGGACTTCGGTCATCTTGAAGGTCAGTGCTTAAACAGGCAGGGAAAAACACATAGCATCACTTCTACCTCAAATAATAGCAGAATGGTAAACCAGAGAGGTGTGCATAATCTTTACAAATTAATTTGTAATGTAAACTTCTCCATTTGATAAGTTGAAAACATTATTGAAATTTTAATCTCAAAAATGTATGTGTTATTTTAAAATTAAAAATCAAATACAAATTATTTTTATAAAATATTATTTTAGTAAGATGTTTTAATAAAATAAAAATTATTAAATATGTTGTTTTTAAGGAGGGCTGAAGGTAAGATTATTATTAGTAGTATTTTTTATCTTAAAATGAATCTTAAAATTATAAGAATAGTAGGTAGAGAGGAAACTAAGATCATAGAAATTTCTGGTGGTCAGATTAAGAATTTGGACTTTATTCTGTCAATAATAAGAGACATTTAAAGTGCTTGAAAAGAGAAATTATGTCAAAAATTTTATTTTATTTTTATTTATTTATTATTTATTTATTTATTTATTTATTTATTTATTTTTAAGCTGAGCCATCCTGCCACCTGTTGGAAGTTCAGCGTCAACTCAGCTCGGGCTGGGCATTGAACTGCTGTTGCTCAGAGATCAGCTCGCACTCTTGAATGAGCTCTTAACCAACTGAGCCACTCAGCTGGCCCTAAAAATTTTTTTTTTAAGATTTATATTTTTTAGATAAAATGTTAACAGATTTTTAAAAATTAACTTGACTTAGAATAGATTGAAACAGGAAATATCTGTAGGCAGGGAACCCAGTTAGGAGGTTGTCACCTTATTTATACAAGTGAGCAGCAACTGACTATAAACATAGATGGAAATAGCATGAATGAAAAGGGAGATATAACCTGAGCAGTCACCAAAAAAAAAAAAAAAAACACAAAAAAAAAACAAAGTAACAGACTTAATCAGCAACTAAGGGTGGGATGACTAAAAGATAAGTAAGAAGGAAGGATGATGCTGAGATAATAGGAAAATGGTAGTAATATTTAGAGAATTGGGAACTTCAAAAAGAACACTGGTTGTGGAAAGGATGATCATAATTTTTTAGTGATACTGTATCTGAAGTGAGAACAATATATGCAAACTTGCCCAGAAACAGTTGGAAATGAAAGTGTGGGACTAAAAACAAGGGTCAGTGTTCAAAGTGTTCAACAGATAGATTTGGGAAGTATCTGTATGTCTGTATCTGTCTATCATCTATCTATATTTCATAGCTAAAAAGATGTCACTAGGCACTGAGTTGGGAAAAGGAGGAAAGGGTCCTGTTGGATCTTGGAGAATTCTTTCACACCAATATGTCTATAGTACTGGTCATCATTACCACTAGATTTAACTTGATATTTTAAAATCACACACTTAAATGCATATTTTACTTTTTAAAAAGTACTTACTAACATATGTGGTGTAAAAGAAACAATTATGTTAAAACATTTAAAACTATGTCTTTATTTTCTAGGGATGACTATTTGCTCACCTCGAGAATGCTGAAATAATGACGTGCACTAAAACAGGAGTCAGGAGTCATTCTCATTCTCCACTTCCATCACTCACTTGCTAATGCAAAGTCAATTATTTCTGACCTTTAAGAACAGACAGACAAGAGCCTAACCTTAAAGCCACTCTTGAGGGCTCCCTCCTGAAATTATCTATATTTTCCCATCTTCAGCACTTGTTTTCAGGAAAGCATTTCCCCTGTGCATTAAGACCTTAGGCTCCCATCCCTGATCCTTTTAATGTTTCCTTGGTTCCCTCACCTGACAGTGGCAGGTTATCACTCCTAAAAGCCTCTTATCTCTTCTTAATTTGTTTTTTAAATTAACCAAAATCCCCTTATCTTCTATTATTTCTGTTTGTTGAAGCTCCCATAATTGCCTTTGGACATAGTGAAGACTAAGAGGATCTTGATTTGTTCAAAATGCTGATTTAGCAATGTATAACTCAGAGCATTTGGTTAAAACAGAAGGCATTTGTGTCCTCTGTTCCTACAATATAAAGAACATGGATATACAGACAATAATAGTGCTTATGAATTTTACTTTCATACTGCTTAGAGAGAGATGTTATGGGAATGATAGACACAAAAGCAGAACTCTTTAAAGGGAAATACTGTATAAACTTACAAGTATCTGAGGTTCAACAATTAAGTTAGCAAACTTGTTGCAATGATATTGCTAACCTTTTTTGATATCAGAGGGATTATTCATTATGAATTTGTACCAACTGGACAAAATAGTTAACCAAGTTTACTATTTGAAAATGCTGAAAAGGCTGCTTGAAAAAGTTAGACGACCTAAACTCTTCGCCACAATTCATGGCTCTTGCATCATGACAATGCACCAGCTCACATGGCACTGACTGTGAGGGAGTTTTTAGCCAGTAAACAAATAACTGTATTGGAACTCCCTCTCTACTCACCTGATCTGGCCCCCAATGACTTCTTCCTTTACCCAAAGATAAAAGAAATATTGAAAGGAAGACATTTTGATGACATTCAGGACACCAGTGTAATACTATGACAGCTCTGATGGCCATTCCAGAAAAAGAGTACCAAATTTGCTTTGAAAGGTGGACTAAGCACTGACGTCAGTGCATAGCTTCCAAGGGGTGAACTTCGAAGACAACCATAGTGATATTCAGCAATGAGCTATGCAGCACTTTTTCTAGGATGAGTTTGCGAACTTAAATGACAGGCCTGGTAGTCACTCTACTAATAAAACTCTGTGTTGTTGTTAGTTTGTTCAATTGATTTTAATTACTTGCAACCAAAAGACATTTGACTTCAAGACTTCAGAAAACCAATATGAACAAGAAAAGAAGGCATTGTCCATACCTCTTCAAACAACAAAATCCAAGCAACAGGAGTGCTTTAGGCTCACCCAAGGAAGAAGGTTAACAACTGTCAATAGTGTGATGTTTCAGCCCTTTTTTTCATTTTTCAAGAATCTATCAAGGATGGAAAGTCAACATCAGCAAGAATATCTTCAGGATTTAGGGTCCTGATTGCAGTACTCTGCATGTCTTTAACTCATTCTTGCCCTCACTCATGGGACTTGCTTTAACCTCATGGTGGAACAAAAGAATTTCTCACTCCTTCACTTTGGCTTCAGGCATATGGCTTTCTTTGGCCAAGGGGATCTTAGCAGAAGTGATGCCAAATGAGGTAGGAAATGTGTAAGAGCAATTGAACATGCCCTCTTGTACCTCAACCTTCAAGCAAAATGAGCTTCTCTTAGATAGTTCCTATCTCCCTGGACCATACAATTAATACACCTGGAGTAGACCTGAGCCTTACCCGCTGGGAGACACCAAGCCCAATTGGACACACAGCTTGCAGCAGAGCCAGCCAAGCCAAATCTAAATTAGCCGATCTGTAGCCAACCCTATCAGTTATAAGTAAGTGAAAATACATGATTATTATTTTAATTCACCAAGTTTTGGAAGAGTATTACACAGCATTATTATGGCAATTGGTAATGAATACACAGGACTTCTCTTCATTGAGGATATTATTAATTGTGCTATGTGGTAAGCATTGTGCTAATCTTTGTGCAAATATTGAGGGAAACCATATTTCTACATTCAGGAAGCTTCTAGTTTGGAAGAGAAGATGAAAGCACATTTTAAAATTGGCAAATAATGCAGAGTAGTATTTATCTATGTGCTAAGCAATATAGTATTAAAGGTTGTAAAGAACATTATCAGAAACAGAGACAAAGACCTTGGTCCCAGCTAAACCATGGATTATGTAATCTGTTGGGACCTCTGTTCTTTCAACTATAAAGTGTGTTTTGAATTAAGTTAGCCCTGTGGTGACTTCCGGCTTAAAAATGCAAGACCTTGGGGCGACCAGCTGGCTCAGTTGGTTAGAGCATCGTGCTGATAATACCAAGGTTGCCTGTTCAATCCCCACATGAGCTACTGGGAGCTGTGCCCGCCTTTAAAAAAAGAGTCAACTATGCCATTGTAGCATGAAAGCAATGTGTAACCAATGACCATGGTTGTTCCCCAATAAAATTGTTTTCTAAAGTGATTTTTTTTTAAAAAAGATGCAATATCTTGTGCTTACTCAGAGGACTGACTCAAACAAGAATTACCACATTAATGATAGAGAGAAGAATCACAGAGAACTATAATACAGTGTTGGATTCAAAAAAATGGATTGAATTTACATAGGATAATATATAAAAATACAACAATTATGTGAATAAAGGATCTGAGCATATATTCAGCAAGATCTGTACCAACAGAGAAAGGAATTATGTCAAAGAAAGTACTGAATTGTGCCCAAGCCCCTCAATACATGTTATGCCAAATGAAACACCTTGGCAGCACTTTCTTTCTAAGCATGCTCTAATTTTATGAGATTTAGGAATTATTCAATGTTAAAAGCTACCCTTTCTCCTGATCACTTTTAAATTCTGCAATTGTACTCTTCCACTACACTTTTCAAATCATCCCAGCCATCCTGTTGTCCCTAAGAAGTTTTGAAATATATTTTTGCCTCGGTGGCAAATCCACACAGCACAATCAAACTGTCTCTACAGCTCAGAGAATAGCCAGTTTGCAAAATTCAATATGGATTGTCACATAATCAAGACTGCTTTCAAAATGTTTCAAAGTGTCCTGGGATTTTCCTTGAAGTTAAGTTTCTCTGCTACTATTTTTCTCCAGCTGCCAACTCTCCTTGGCAGAGCAGAATCTGTCCAAATGCCTAACATTTTCAGTGTCGGTAGGAATAGGGAGAAAGGAAAAGTCATTTGATAGAGTTTTTGTGTTCACTCTTCAAATCCATGCCTATGAAAAATAACTAAAGGAATATTATAGTAACAACAATTACACAAATATTATAATTAAAGCATAAATTAATAATTTCTTATTTTTCATGATCTATCACTTTTTAAATTGTTAATTCATGATTTTAAAATTACTGTACATTTTTACATTTCTCTATACCTAGCCTTGCACAGTTTTCTAAACTTAGTAAAACATTTTTGTAACTCTACCAAGAAGAAACTTTTTTTTTTAAACTTGTCCTGATGCTGGATCTTCAAAGAGGGCTCACAGTGGCACTTCCAAAACACACTCTGCAGGGAAAGGGGTGTGAATGGACATTTATAAATACACCTCTATGCCCTTCTTTGAAATTATATGTGTAAAAGTTATTTCACAGGAAATCCTCATGAATGACTTACACTTAAATTGAATAAATATCCCACATACCACAGAAATCCTAGAAGGAACAACAAGAAAAACAGCCAATTGACCTCTTCTACACTTCTGGGAAAAGCAACCAAAGACATTCATTAACATTTACCCACTGAACAAGGATGAATGATTATTTGTCTTATTACTTAACACAAAGAGGAAAAAACACAAGTTCCTTTTTATGTATAATGCCACATATTGAACATTTCACAAGAATGGTGGAGGAGGCACTCCATTGTTTTACTGTATCATTATAATTGAAAACAGCTAAAATATTAGATCTGAATAATCAATATAAATTTATGTATAGGTTAATTACTTTTGGGGCTACATATCTTAATTTTACTTTTGGGTTGTCAGAAAAGTCATGACACATTTTTGCAATGAAAAACATAGAAAAAATATGTTATGACTTTTCCAACAATCCAAAATATTTTTGATAAAAAAATAATTAGGTAGTATAATTATGACCATTTTTTTTTTAGATCAGAGTACAAGTAAGGGTAGATTATGGAGGACACAGAATGAGAAACTAGGAATGAAAAAGTTGAGAAATATGCAGACTTTAGAAGACTGTACAGGGATGTATTTGAGAAACTAGATTGATATCTATAAACCAATAGATTCCAAGTGCTAGAAACAAAGTTCACACAATAGATCAGAAATTACATTTGAAAACTCAAGTATCACACAGAGATGTCAACAACAAGAGGTAAAAACTACTTATATCAGTGCTTCTCAAACTTGAATGTGCATACATATTACTTGGAAACCTTATTAAAATTATAAGATTATTAAACGCTTTGCTTACCTCCTCTCATGACCACATCAAAATTACAACGAAACCACAAAACAACCATCATTAAGAATCACCTGAAGTGCAGCTGAATCAAAGCCCTATATCTAAGGACATACAAAAGAAACCACCTGGAGACTGGTAGGAGGGGCAGAGACCCAGAACAGGCTGGTCCCCCGGTGACTTTTGACCATTAAAAATTGGGAAAAATATCTCAGTTTCAGAGGTTCCTCAGCCACCCAGTAATGAATTGTCCCAGCCCCACACCAGGTTCCCCAGCCCAGGGTTCTAATGCCAGGGAGAAAAGCTCCCATAACTTCTGTCTGTGAAAACCAGCAGAGATTGTGGCTGAGTGAGACAGAGGGTGACTGCAGTCCCAGATACTCCTCTTAAAGGGCCCCTGCACAAACTTACTCACTGATGGACTCCTCTGAGCTCCAGAGTGGGGTAGCAGCTAAAAAGGTACCAGGGACATCTGGAAAGGAACTGAGTTATTTGGCTTCAGGGTGAGGATTGGAGAGGTAGCTTTCTCCCTGACAAAGGAGATGGCAGAAATTATTGTTTCTTTGTTGAGCCCTTCCTGCCATGCAGATGCAGGCAGCCACCATATCTAAGTCTCCATCAACCCAGCCAAAACAGTTCATCTGCCCCAACCTAGTGATTCCCTGAGACCCTGCCCCACGCAACTTGTGGACAAGCCCAAGCCACTTCCAGTCCAGCCTGTCTTGGCTTATACTGAGGACTTCCCTAAAATCTCTCAAAAGTTCACAAAATCCAAATAAACAGCATCTGGCTTCTGTGTGTCTCATACCTCTGGCTGAGCAGCCCTAAGCCCAGCATAGGTGGCAACCATCTGTGGATTGCTTTGTGGGTCATGCCAGGTGGCCCTGGGCAGGGCATGGGCTACTGTTGAATGTGGCTGCAGAAGGCCCCCTCCCAGGAGGCCCTGGGCCTGGCATGCTCAGAGGCCAGCTTCAGATGAGCCAGAGTATCACACAGCCACCTCTAAGGACAACACTCCCAAAGGGCAGACGGGGCAGGGACCAGAACCCTGCTAAAGAAAATCCTGCTCAGATCAACCCTAGCACTACAACTCCTCCACTATAGTAATGGCCAGTTCTCACAACCAATCAGCCTGAGGGCCAGTCCCTCCCATTGACATACAAACAGAAACCAAGGATCAGTTACAGCAGGAGGTGACACACAACCCACACAATGGACATACCTGGAGCACTCAGCTCTGGTGAGTAGGGAAACTGTGCCACTTGCCCCATAGAACACCTACTTTATAAGGCCACTATACTAAGACTGGGAGACATAATAGCCCTACCTAATACATAGAAAAAAGCATAGGGAGGCAGCCTAAATGAGGAGACAAAGAAACATGTCCCAAATAAAAGAACAAAACCAAGCTCCCCAGAAAAAGAACTAAACAAAATGGAAACATGCAACCTACTAGATGCAGAATTCAAAACACTGATTATAAGGATACTCAGTTATCTCAAGGAGAACTTCAACAAAGAGACAGGAAACATGGAGATAGAAAACTTAACAAACAAACAGACAGAAATGAAGAACACAATAACTGAAATAAAGAATACATTAGAGTTAATCAAGAGTAGATTAGATGAAATCAGTGATTTAGAAGATAAAGCAGCAGAGGGCCGGGCGAGTGGCATGGTGGTTAAGCACTGGCTTGGGAAGCCAGCGGCCCCGGTTCGGTCCCACATATGATGGCCAGTGACACTGCCTCAAAAAAAAAAAAAAAAAAAAAAAAAGAAGAAGAAGAAGAAGATAAAGCAGCAGAAAGCACCCAAACAGAACAGCAATAAGAAAAAAGAATTCAAAAGAATGAAGACAGTTAGACAGTTTAAGGGGCCTCTGGGACAACATCAGACGTACCAACATTTTCATTATAGGAGTATTGAAAGGGGGCAAGAGAGAGCAAGGAATTGAAAACCTATTGGAAGAAATAATGATGGTAAACTTCCCTAACCTGGCAATGGAAATAGATATACAAGCTGAGGAAGTGCAAACAAGATGAACTCAAAGAGGCCCCAAACCAAGACACATCATAATTAAAATGCCAAAGTTTAAAGACAAAGAAAGAACCTTAAAAGCAGCAAGAGAAAAGCAGTTAATTACCTACAAGGGAGCTCCCATAAGGCTGTCAATAGATTCATCAACAGAAACTTTGCAGGCAAGAGGGGATTGGCAGGAAATATTCAAACTGATGAAAAGCAAGGATCTACAACCAAAGGTACTCTATCCAGCAAGGCCATCTATTAAAATTGAAGGACAGATAAAGAGCTTCCCATACAAGAAAAAGCTAAAGGAGTTCATCACTACCTAATCAGTATTACAAGAAATGTTACAGGGACTTATTTAAGAAAGAAAAACAAAATAAAAGTTATGATTAATAAAATGGCAATAGTTACAAATATATCATTACTTTCAATGTAAGTGGATTAAATGCTCCAATCAAAAGGCATAGGGTGGCTGAATGGATAAGAAAACAAAACCCTTACACATGCTGCCTACAAGAGACACACTTCAAATTGAAAGACACACATAGACAGAAAATAAAGGGATGGAAAGAGATATTTTATGAAACTAGAAACAAACAAACAAACAAAAAAAGCTGGGGTAACAATATTTATAGCAGACAAAAATAGACTTTAAAACAAAGGCTATACAACAAAGAAGGACCCAGTAATCCCACTTCTGGGTGTTTATCCAAAAAAAAACAAAAAACCCAAACACTACTTCAAGGGGACATGTGCATCTATGTGTGTGTTCATTACAGCATTGTTTACAAAGTCCATGATGTGGGGGCAGCTTGGGTGCTCATCAATGGAAGAATGGATAAAGAAGAGGTGGTACATATGTACAATGGAATATTGTTTGGCCATAGAAGGAAATGGGTTCTTGTCATCTGCGGTGGCATGGATGGACCTGGAGGATATTGTGCTGAGTGGAGTATGTCAGACAGAGAAAGACAGATGCAATGTGGTTTCACTTATATATAAAATCTAAAGAACAAAATAAACAAACTAAACAGAAACAAAATCATAGATACAGAGACTATTTCGATGGTTACCAGATGGGAGAGGGATTGTGGGTGGATGAAAAAGGGAAAGGGATTAAAAAGTACAAATTGGTTGTTACAAAATAGTCATGGGAATGTAAAATAAAGCATAGGGAGCATAGTCAATAAAACAGTAATAACTATGTATAGTGCAAGGTGGGTATTAGACTAGTCTGGGGGATCACTTCTTAAATTATATAAATGTCTAACCACTATACTGTAGCTGAAATTAATATAAAATAATATTGAATGTCAATTACAATTGAAAATTTTAAAAATGGGGGGGGAAAGTGGAAAGGGAATAAGAGCTTCACATTTCCAGGTATAAAACATATAAGTTATAGGGATGCAATACTCAACATAGGGAATATAGTCAATATGTGAGAGCATGGTACAGTGTCAGTGGTACAGTTGGTGGACTTATCATGGGGATCACTTCTTTAGGTATATAAATATTGAATAACTATGGTGTACAACTGAAACTAATAGTGCATGTTAGCTATATTTAATAAAACTCTTTAAAAAAAAAGAAAACAATTATAAGATTATAAAAATCAGATTCAAAGTCCAGTGTTGGAATCTGAAACCCTGCATTTCTAACAAGTCCCAGATAATGACAGTGTTGATAGCCAGTTTACTACACTTTGAGTACCAGGAGTTTAGTCTACCCAGAAATATCAGGATGCTAGGAAGACCCTCTAGCGGTTGCAAGATAAGAGCTCCAGTCACAGTAGGCTAATGATGCCTTATGCCTCAGCCGTAATGTTTTGTACACCTGCTTCTTGCCAACATAGCAGTGAATCCCAGGGAGTAGAGAGCCCAAGGCCCACAGGTACAATTAGGGGATGAGGGGAAGTAAATAAAACAGACTATAGAGTTAAACAGAAAGCAAGTGCCAATATTATCCAAGTGTGAACTCAAACAAGGTATTCATTGACTCCCACATTCTGATTTCAATGGGGTCCCAGCAATTCAGTATATCTTTGATATAAGCTGTAGACAAAGCTTTGGGAACCTTCACTGACTTATAAACTCAGGATAGTTAATGATATCTCCATGTAGATAGCATTAGACAAGCAGCTTAAAAGAGTGTATAAGAGTCTAGTGATCTGGAAGTCAGATTACCAGAGTTTTAATTATGACCTACCCTTCATCAGCTATGTAACACAAATCAAGTTACTTAACTTCACTGGGTCTCAGATTCCTCACCTACAAAATAGGAGATAATAAAAATACTTACCTCATAGAAAGCTTGCGATGACCAAATGAAAACACATAAAGGTCTTAGAACTGAGTGCCTGACACAGAGGAAACGATAAACATGCACTATTATAGTAAGCCCTTGACCTAGTATTTCTCCTTAACCTCTTTATACAGCAGGGTTAAAGAGCTCTGGGTCTGCTGTGACAACACTAAGCCAGATAAGGACCTCCCAGAAACTCTGACCCAGCTGCAGCCAGGCTCCTCACACCCACTGGCACAGGGATGGAATATCAAAGCCTTGGCACTTACTTTCTTTATACATCTTCAAGGCTATTTGTGGGAGAATCTATTCCTGCTCTCCAGCCATTATCACTTTTCAATCTTAATTACCTCTTTTCCCCTCAATTATTAACATAGTTTCTGTAACTTTCTAGATGTTAGTGTCTTGTATTTGAAAACATGAGTTAAGGTTATTTACTATTTTATCACAATATAATTTAAGGAGAAAGATTTAGGGAAACGCACTCCAGTACACCTAATTTATGGATTCCTCCTACTATCCTTTCATTTAGCCAATTACATGCCAAATCCAAATTCTAAGGATGCTTCACATAATTCCTCTTCAACCTGCCTCTTTCTTTTTGGGTGCCACCTTCCTTCTGCCCTCTATGGCCCTCATGTCATGACTTGTAGGTAAATACAGTTATATTCTCTCATCTCTAATCATCGCCTACTTCAGGCCCTCCTGTGGCCCACTACTTTATTAATCTTCCTAAAATACTGCTTTTGTCAAGTTTCTGTTCTTCTCAAGAATCTTGTCTTCCGCATCAAGCCTAAACTCTTTTGTCCACCACACCATAACCTATCTATGTGACCTATCTTTAGCTTACCCATCTTTCAAAGCAACACACTGTGTAACTACCCATTCACCCACTATGCTGTCCCTAGTTGTCATTATTCTTTGCTTTGTTTGCCACCTTCTCCATTTGACTTTAATGACCATAAAGCATTCCCAACGATATGCATGAAGTGAGTTCCATGAACTTGACTGGCAGTTGATTGGGGTACACACATTAAGAGCAGAAAAACAGAAAGGACTCTAAAATACATTTACCCATATCTCTTCCTCAAAATTATGATTTCAGCTGAAGATTTACACAAAAAGTGACATATACCAAAGTGTGTCATAGTTTAGAACAAAGTTCTCGTATTGGAAATGAATCCTGTGACTGACATATTATCCATTATTTGACCGTAGGTCAACATATCTGAGCTGAACATGATCCCTACACCCTGCCTAAGATCACATTACTAGGCTACACATGGGTACATAAAGCTGTCGAACTGTTATTTTAGAAGATTTGCAAGGAAGAACACGATGACACGGGTCAACTGCTGCCAGGAATATAGCTTTATGGCATGATATAGCTGTTTAATGGTCCATTGATAGTTCTTCAGGACACCTGAGGTGTTTAAAGCTTTAGCCACCCAGGGTGTATAGATGAACAGTAGTCAAACTATATAGCTTGAAGCAGCTACTTTCAAAGTTTGTTTTCTCAAATATCAAAACTAAATTTAATAATTATATTTTAAAGTTCAGGTACAGAAGAGTTCTAAATTATAAAGATGGAAAAGGTGTAGCAAAAATACTCTTCTCCATCAGTCTTGTATTAATAAAGAAGCATGATATATAATTTATATTCTTCTCCTCTTTTGAAATTAGTGACATTGTTTTCAACATTTGCTTTTTACTGAATTGCCATGATTAGGAAGTATAAGATTATTGAAAGCAAATCACTCCTATTATTACTTTTTAAAAAATTAGTAACCAAAGACTTATTCTTCAGAATAGATGAGAGATAGAAAGATACAGACAGATGGGTAGATGATAGATAGATAGATAGATAGATAGATAGATAGATAGATAGATAGATAGATAGATAGATATGGATAGCTAGAGCTTACCAAAGTATGCATTATTCATCTGCAACACTCAACATTGAATTGGAGTTGACACCATGCTGTCTCCCACTAACAAAGACAACATTATATACTATTATAATATGTTCTATGCCTGTGTCTTTAATGTTAGCCCAAAATCAAATAGAAAGAAAGGATAAAGAAAGGGAGGGAGGACAATGGAAAGAAAAAAAAACTAAAGAAAATAACATTTATTGATTACTCCTATGCATTAGGCACAATGTGCTGTAGGATTTTTCATGTTTTGTGAAAATCTACTTCTATTTTTAAGCTTAAAAGGAGTGAATATGAAAACTCACAAATTTTAATTCCTATGTGGATCATTTGTATTTCAAATTCAGCCAGCTTTGATTAATTTATCACTTTATTAACCATTATCATCCTACATAGTTTATGATACATTAATCCACACTTGTTTTTAAAGCAACATGGTAAGCATTTTATAGGACTTTCTGTTCATGCACAGTTTTTATGTTCATGTTTTATAGGCAATGCTTATAGATTTTATGGTTGACATATTTTACCCCCCAAAAAAAAATCTCAAATACATTTTTCTTATTATAAAACCAGAAATAATAAATACTTTTAGTTTAAAATGGCGCAAGGATACAGCCAGTAATAGAGCCATTCATTTTTCCCCAGTAAAGTCCTCAAGAAACAGAAAAAAAAAACCCAAAACTTCAGAATAGCACTGAAAACAAGAAATTAAAGTCGAGGTGTCACCAGAAACTAGATTTCCACTAACTTCAGACTGACGAAACTAAATCAAAATTTCAAACCATAACTGTGCACATTATACCATAAGAAAGAGAGAAACTTATTAATTATGAACGAGCCAGCAGTCTCACACCACAACTACACACTCTGTGGATCAAAAACTATCAAGTCTACATATTAACTAGGAAGCCGGACTGCTGAGGTAGAGCAAGCATGGTGCGTGGGGGTGGCACCCTGCATCCTTGCAGGAATAGATCTACAATTAAACCTCCTGGTGAAGGAAGAGACAGGAAAGGCCTGGTCACAGTGCATAATTACTTGTGGTGGTTATTCAGATACAAAGTTGAGGTTATCAGGAAGAGAAGGCCCCTTCCTAATCCAACAAAACTGAGCAAAATAAAAACTGTTAACATCAGGGATTGGGCTGTGAACAATTGGTGGGAAAGTATCAGAGCCGAATAGGGAATTTAATAACACCCTCACCCTGGTAAATAATGAGAGACACAGAACAATCCTTTTACCCTTTCAGCAAAAACTTAAAAATAAATTGATGAAAATACATCAATTTTGAGCCTGTGGGGAACAATATTCTCACAGGTAAAGAAAAGTGTCATATTGGAGATCCAGGAAAATAGCCTATAAAAATAGTTGACAGCCAATAACAAAGAAAACCTTGATTTTCCTTGGTAGATTTTTAGAAAAATATAACTTTTATGAAATCAAATAAGACAGCAACAGGAGAGAACAGATAAGAAGAAAACAGGATCAAATTTTAAGAGACGAAGATGAAATAAAGGAGGATTTTTAGAAAGTGTAAAATGCAGTGGCGGAATTAAAATGTACAGATAATGTGGTATAGGGCAGAACTTGGTGACATGAAAAAATAAATCAATGGAGCATAAGACGTATATAAGGTCAGAATATTCCAGGACATGGAAGCAACGGGAGTGAGATCCTTGAGGCAAGGAAGGTGAAGCTCAGTGTGCCTGGAAAGCCATAAGCAGTGGGAATGTTGGAGCAATAGGGCTACTAACTCGGGGCCTAATTGATTGTGAGGGAGCTTGTGTTACATTGTGCAGGCAAAAGGAAGCTATGGAAAAATTTTAAAGCAGGTGAGGGATGTGAGCCAACTCATATTTTTAAGAAGATTACTTTGTCGCCAGGAGGAAAGCATATTGGAGGGGCGGAATCAGAGCATCAGTCATTGTCCTGATGTCATTGTCCAGGCCAGATTCTGAGCTCCACATGTTATGCTGCTCAAATCCCAAGCCTTCTTCAAGTGAAGGTCTATTCCCACTTTCCCTGATGCTACGTTTTCTTCCTAGGCAACAATTTTAGCTTCGCTGCCATGGATGCTAGAGCTATCATTAAGATTGTAACACTTCTAAATCTGTGTCCCTTCTTATGGCTCAGGTTCATGATTGTGTCCCTGTTGGAATTATCCTCCATCAAATAATTCCCTTTACCCCTCTCCTGTCACTGAAATTTTCCTCTTAAAATGTTTCATCTTGAAATTTTAGCTCTTTTGGCCCCATCCTATAAACAAATATTTGTTCAGATACCTTCTGTTTGCCAGACACTGTGCTAAACACTAGCAATAAGTCTGTGAGGAATAGACCCTCTCAGAGAGCTTGCACTCTACTAAGAGGTATAATTCCCTCATACAAAGAACTTGGAACAATTTTCTCAAAAATTTGATTGAATAACTCAAAGGCCATTTCTTTCCTAAGGATGGCCAAGTGACATCCCTAGATATAACAAATTTTTATATTATCTTCTCATATTCCAGGATCCTGACTTTTTTTATAGCAACTTCTCAGATCCTAAAGCAGGCTGGATTTTCTGATTTTCACATACAGTCCTCTACAATGTCCGCTACTGTCCTGGTGTCCCTAATCCAACTGTTTCCTGACCCACTACTTATCTTACATTCTCTTACATTCTCTGGGCTAGCCATTCTGAACTTCTCTTCTCTTCTCTACTGTAAGACACTTACTGTAAGTGGTTTCATCAGCCTGATACGCTCTTTTCTCTAAGAGTTACAGGGCTAAGTCCTTCTCATCCTGTAGGTTTTAGCTTAACACGTCATCTTTTCAAGGAAGCATTTTTTTTCTTTATTACTTTATTGATAGATTACTTTATAATAATTGTAATAGTGCATAATTTTTTCATGCATCTCCCTTGCTTGATTTTACTCCCTCTCCTTCATTCAATGTAAGTTTCATGTGGGTAAGGAATCTATGCCTATCTTGCTCATTACAGTGCAGCCTGACACATACAGGTGCCTAAAGACTGCTTTCTAAATGAGAGAATGAATAAATGAACGATTGCCGTTCTCTGAGTCCAGAATACTCCCCCTCTTCTACTTTAACTTAGTTAATACCAAGTACATCTCAGATTACATGGCACTTCCTATGGTAAAATTTCCTTGAATCCACTTGTTAGTATGTATCTTTCTGTATGCTCCCATGGCTTCCTGTATGTCATCGACTCATTTTATAGAATCCCCTCCAGACCTTTGATTCAAAATCTATTCCTATATACTTTCTTTTTTGTCATTCTATTTTTCTATGACAAATGAAAAAGTATATGTGTTCAGAATTAAATGAAACCTTAAGAAGTAAACAGAAGGAATATGATGATATTTATACACAGGTCAGACAAGTGGCAACAAGTTTTGATAACATTAGGGCCAGCTACTCAGTCATCAAATATTAATTAAGCACCACCTATAATACATAGTTGTATATTGTGTTTATAGAATAAGTGAAGTTTTAATAATTGGTCAGTATATCTTTTTACTCACTGGCTCAAACATAAAAGTAAGGCATTTTAGATAATACCAGTTTTTTATAAAGTAAAAATTTTCAAAACATCACATTTTAAATTGTTTTCATAACAATCCATTCATAGTCACTATATATGTCAGAATGCCTTAAAGAATCCAGGGCCCTGCCCTCCAAGAGTTTGCCTTTTAAAGAATAAATTAGTATTTGATATCATCTACTCTGTGTGGGTTGCATGTGTTCATTGAACTAAAAAGAAAAAAAAAAACAAAAAACAAATATTTGTGGTTAAAGTTCCTGCCAGAATGCACCTTTTCTAAGGCCCCCAACCAAAAATCTACAGTTAAGGATTAACCTCTACAGTCAAATAATAATAATGCTAAGTGTACCTTAAAGTGGTAGTATTTTAGATAAGAGATTACAATGGAATTTAAAGCTCAAAAAAAAATAGCACTAAAATCGAAGGTTAAGGAAGAATTTTCTTTCAGAACTAGGCAGAGCATCACAACTGGAGCTCTCTTAAAGAGGCACTATTTCTTTTTTTTTTTAGTGAACATGCATAAGCATCTCTTATGAGCAGATTTGTTTTCCAGGACTAGGATTATTCTATTACCTTAGGTATACATTTAGGAATAAAAAAGTACGTTACTTTGGTAAAATGAAATTTTCTGATGATAAATAAGCATTACATTTTATATACATGGTATATGTCTATAAAAATGGTAACCTTAAAGAATATGATTCCAAAGGGTCTAATCTTGTCGGAAAGCATAGAATAACACTCAAGTATATATCTCAAAACTCATTTTTTCACCATTTTGGGGAGCCCAGAGATCTGGATCCAAATTCATTTTATTCAAGAAAGTCTATTTGTCTATTTATTTCTTTTATATTATATGGGAATTTTTAGTCATTCATTCATCCATTCATTCCTGCATCAAATATTTAATGGATTACTTCTACGTGTCAGCATGATTTCATTGATAGGAAAAAAGAGAAGATACAAAGATGCACAGTCATGTTCTTGATCTTTGAGGATTTCATAGACCACTGTGGAAGAGAGATACTTAACTAGACTAGGAAAAATCCTCTCATTGTTCCAGAGAGTGTCAGAGAAGTCTACATGGAGAGGTGTAGTTTGATCTGAATTTTGAAGAAAAGGTCACCAGGAATTTGTGATAGGCAAGAGGGGACTATCAATTGAGAATTGTCTTCCAACATAAAGGAAAATTACAGGACAAATCTTTTACTATTTTCTCCTGGTGATCAAAAAACAATTTCTGAGAGGATATTTGAGATTATGTAAATAGTCTCTTCATCAAATATTTACCCACTAGTTTTAGCATGCATGATGATTTTGCTGGATTAACAATGATTCTATGATAGATGCAAAATAATCATTTTCTAATTCCTTCATCCCATTAGTATTTATTGGTTCATATTCTACCATAAGGAAAAGTTTCTCCCTCTCCCTTATTTATTTGGTTGGCTGGTTGGTTATTTATTTAAACAGTTGCATTCAAAGATTATGTTATTCTATAAATATCTTGTTTTTATCATTATTTATTTTTATGCTCAAACTGTCCAGGATGTGACCTATGTCCTCTTGACATGTCCTCATTAATTGTTGAGTACATGCTTCCCATCTGGCACAAAAAAGATGCCCCAGTCCTGGAGGGAAATTTTATCAATTTGGTCAACAATATCTATTTTTTTAAAAATCCACAGCTAACATCATACTAAGTGGTGATAAACTTGAAACTTTCTTACTAATATCAGGAACAAGGCAAGGATGTCTCTTCTTATCATGCTTTTCAACATTTTACTGAAACTACTAGCTGATGCAATAAAACAAGAAAAGGAAACAAAAACTATTCAGATTGGCAAGGAAGAAATATAATTGTCTTTGTTTGCAGGTGACATGTTCATCTATGTAGAAAATACACATCAGCAAGAACAACAACAAAAAACCCTCCTGGAACTAGTAAGAGAGTACAGCAAGTTGCAGGATAGAAGGTTAATATACAAAAATTGCTTCCCCATATACTAGTAATGAACAAGTGGAATTTGAAATTAGAAACACCATTCTATATACATTAGCACTCCAAAAATCAAATATTTAGGTATAAATCTAACAAAATATATTCAACATCTATATGAAGAAAACTACAAAACTTATGAAAGAAATAAAAGAAAAACTAAATGAAGAGACTCTCCACATTCATAGATAGGAACAGTCAATACTGTCAAGATGTCAGTTCTTCCCAATTTCATCTATAGATTCAATGCAGTCCCAATAAAATCTCATTAAGTCATTTTGTGGGTTTTGACAGATTGAGTCTAAAGTTAGATGGAAAAGCAAAAGACCCAGACTAGCTAACACAACATTGAAGGAGAAGAAGAAAGTTGGACAGAGAAAACTTGACTTTAAGACTTACCATAAAGCTACAGCAATCAAGACACTGTTGAAAGAACAGACAAATAGATCAGTGAAAGAGAATAGAGATTCTAGAAATAGACCCAACATAAAATAGTCAACTGATCTTTGACAAAAAATTAAAGGCAATACAATGAAGCAAAGACGGTCTTTTCAATAAATGATGCTGGAAAAATAGGACACCCACATGCAAACAAAAATGATAATGTATCTAGGTAGAGACCTTACATCCTTCACAAAAAGTAACACAAAATGGTTCATACACCTAAATGTGTGATTTAAAATTATAAAACTGCCAGAAGACGACATAGGAGAAAATCTATATGGCTTATGTTGATGACTTTCTAGATACAGCACCAAAGGCGTGATCCATGAAAGATATAATTTGATAAGCTGAAATTCTTTGTAATTTGGGGGAAAAAATGCAAACAAAAAACCTTTGTCTTTTGCAAATATTTGCTCCCAGTCTGTGCTTGTCTTCTCATTTTCCTGAGATTGTCTTTGGTTGACCAAAAGATTTTAATTTTAATAAGATACATCTGCTAAAATACTGTTATCCAAAGTATACAAGGAACTCTTAAAATTCAACAAGAAAGCAAACAACTCAATTAAAAAATGGGCCAAAGACTTTCACAGACACCTCACCAAAGAAGATATATAGATGGCAAATAAGCATATGAAAAAATGCTCCACATCCTATGTCATTAGGGAATCACAAATTAAGCAACAATGAGATACTACTACACACCTATTAGCAAGGCCAAAATCGAAAACTGACAACATCAAATGTCAGGGAAGATGTGGAGCCATGGAAACTCTCATAAGTTGCTGGTAGGAATGCAAAATGGTACAGTCACTTGGAAGATAATTTGTCAGTTTCTTAAAAAACTAAACATACTCTTTTCGAACAATCCATCAGTCACACTCCTTGGTATTTACCCAAAAGGACTGAAAAATTACGTTCACGCAAAAACCTGCACATGGATATTTATAGCAGATTTATTCACAATTATTAAAACTTGCAAGTAGCCAATACATTCCTCAATAGGTGAGTAAATAAACTGTGGTACATCTGGACTATGGAATATAGTCACTACTAAAAAGTAATGAACTACCAAAAACATAGAGAAAACTTCAATGCATATCACTAAGTAAAAAAAGCCAGTCTGAAAAGGCTACATACTCTATGATTCCAACATGACATTCTGAAAAAGGCAAAACTATGGAGACACTAAAAATATTAGTGGTTACCAAATGGTAGTGGGATGGAGGGATGCATAGGTGTGGCATAGAGGATTTTAGGACACTAAAACTACTTTGAGTGATAGTATAATAGTGAATACATGCCATTACACATTTCTCCAAACCCACAGAACACACACCACCACAAGTGAACCCTAACACAAATTATGGTTTCTGGGTGATAGCGATGGGTCACTTTAGGTTTATTAATTGTGGCAAATGTACAATTATGGCAGAGGGACGTTGATAATGAGGGAGGCTTTGTATGTGTGGGGGCAGGATGTAAATGGGAAATCTTTGTGCCTTCTGCTCAGTTCTTCTATGAACCTAAAGCTGCTCTACAAAGTATCCAGTGGGGAGAAAAAATACTTCCAGTAGTTTCTCATTGTAACCAGAATAAAATTTAAACTTTTTACAAAAAAAAAAAAAAATTAAAAAAAAATTCCTTACTAAATGCCCATCCCTTGTGTGCGTAACAGCTTTGATTTTAATAAAATAAAATTACCTTTATAAAATATCATTTAAAACATATATTAACCTATTCAATAATAGCAATTATTATTATCACTTATATTTTATAGGTAAGGAAATTGAGGCATAAGTTATGTAATATGAAATCCCAGGCAGCTTGGCAATAACCATCATTAACTATACAATTTTTATACCTGTTTTCTGACCTGAAGGATTAGGTTTGAATTAATCAAGTATGAACTTCAAATACATTATTCTAGGGCCGGCCGAGTGGCGCAGTGGTTAAGAGCTGGCTTGGGATGCCAGTGACCCCGATTCGGGTCCCACATATGAGGGCCAGTGACACTGCCCTCAAAAACAAACAAACGAACAAACAAAAATACATTATTCTTGTTACTTAGTATATCCTAGAGCTACCTAATACTTAAATGTTATACAAAAAATTAAAAAATAATTTTAGAGAGTTCTGGTCAAGATGGCAGAGTAGGTAAGTGTTGTGCTTACATCCTTTGATGACCACATCAAAATTACAACTAAACTACAAAACAACCATCATTGAGAATTGCCTGAAATCTTGCTCAACCAAAGCCTTACAACTAAGGGCATACAGAAAAAGCCACCTAGAGACTAGTAGGAAAGCAGAGGCGTGGAATGGGCTGGCCCCACACCCAGGTGTGACCATTAAAAATCAGGAGGGATATCTTGGTTGCAAAGGTTCCCCCCGACTCACTCTTCACTCCAAATGAGCAAGGAGCCCCAGTGCCACGCCAGGTTCCCCAGCCCAGGGTTTCATGGAGAGAATTCCCCATAACTTCTCATTGTGAAAACCAGTGGATGCTGTGACTGAGTGAAACAGAGGGCAGCTAGAGTCCCAGGAGCACCTCTTAAAGTAAGTCTGCACACAGACTTTCTTACCAATGGAATCACTGGCTCTGAGTTCCAGCACTGGAGCAGCAGCTGGAGAGGTGACAAGGACATATGGGGAGGAAACTGAGTTGTCTGGCTTCAGAACCACAGCTGGAGGGGCAGTTTTCTCCCAGATGGAGGAGCTAGTGGGAGCCATTGGTTCTTTGTTGATAAGCCCTCCCCATTCCTGGCGTACAGATGCAGGTGGGTGGCTGCCAATGAGAGTCTCTATTAAGTTGGCTGATACCATTCATTGGCCGTGCCCTGGTGATTCTGAGATCCTGCTCTGCCCAACTTTTGGGTGAATCCCAACTGATTCCAGTGGCTTTTATTGTACAAATTGCCTGCCTTGGCTCACATTTCAGATTTTACCAGGGTCTCTCAATGGTTTGCAGAACCCAGATAAGCAGCATCTGGCTTAAGCATGTCCTATACCTTTGACTGAACAGCCCTAAGCCTGGCACTAGCAGCAGCTGGCCCTGGTTTGCAGCTTGGCTTCTTGAGGCAATTCCAAGCATGGTGCAGGTGGTGGCCATCTGTGGATTGCTTTGTGGCTCCTGCCAAGTTACCCCAGGTGGGGCACAAGCTAAGGCTGAACTTGCCCCCAGTGGCCAGCTTCAAAATGAGCTGGAGTATCACCCAGCTGCCTCCAAGTATGATACACCCAAGGGGTGGATTGGGCAGAAACCAGAGCCCTGTTGAGGCTGATCCTGCTCTGTACAACAACTCTTCCACTGCAATCAAGGCCTATCTTCACAACCAGTGAGCCCAAGGGTCAGTCCCTACAATGATGTGTAATTATCCATCAAGGCTTAACTATAAGAGGAGGGCACACACAACCAACACAAGGGACACACCTGGAGCACCTGGCTCTTGTGACCAAGGAGATTGTGCCACTGGGCCCCATAGCACAGATCCATAAGGCCACTCTACTAAGACCAGGAGACATAGCAGCCCTAAGTAATACATAGAAAAAAATACAGGGAGGCAGCCAAAATGGGGAGATGAAGAAACATGTCCCAAATAAAAGAACAGAACAAAGCTCCAGAAAAAGAATTTAACAAAATAGAGACAAACAATTTACTAGATATAGAGTTCCAAACATTAGTTACAAGGATTCTCAATGATCTCAGGGAGAATTTCAACAAAGAGATAGGAAACATAAAAATGGAGATAGAAAATATAAAAAAAGAACCAGTCAGAAACAAAGAATAAAATAATGGAAATGAAGAATACATTACAGGGAATCAACAGTAGATTAAATGAAGAAGAGGACTGAATCAGTGATTTAGAAGACAAGGCAGCAGAAAACACCCAATCAAAACAGCAAAAAGAAAAAATTGAGGAATTTAAGGGGCTGCTGGGACAATATCAATAGTAACCAACATTCACATCACAGGGGTACCGGAAGAAATAGAGCCATCAAGGGTTTGGAAACCTGTTTGAAGAAACAGTGACTGAAAACTTTCCTAGCCTGGTGAAGAAAATGAATATTCAAGCCCAGGAATCGGAGAGAGTCCCAAACACGATGAATCCAAAGAGGCCTACACTAAGACACATCATAATTAAAATGTAAAAGTTTATTAAAGGCAAATAATCTTAAAAGCAGCAAGAGAAAAGCAGTTATTTACCTACAACAGAACTCCCATAAGACCATCAGCTGATTTCTCAACAGAAACTTTGCAGGCCAGAAGGGACTGGCAGGAAATATTTAAAGTGATAAAAAGTAAGGACCTACACCCCAGATTACTCTACCCAGCAAAACTATGATTTAGATTCAAAGGACAGATAAAGAGCTTCCCAGACACAAAGCTAAAGGAGTTCATCATCACCAAACCTATATTACAAGACATCTTACAGGGACTTCCTTAATATGAAAAAAAAAATCAAACTTATGAATAATAAAATGGGAATAACGACATACCTATCAATATTTACTTTCAATGTAAATTGATTAAATACTCCAGTAAAAAGATACAGGGCTGAATGGATAAGAAATCAAGGCTCTTACATATGCTGCCTACAAAAGACACCCTTCAAATTGAAAGACACACAGAGATTGAAAGTAAAGGGATGGAAAAATATACTTTATGAAAAAATAAACATCGAAAAGAGGTAGGGTATCAATATTTATAACAGACAAAATAGACTTTAAAACAAAGACTATATAGCAAGAGACAAAGAAGGACCACTAGTAATCCCACTTCTGGGCATTTATCCAAAGAAACTCAAAGCACTACTTCAAAGGAATATGTTCATCCATACTTTCATTTCAGCATTGTCTATGGTAGCCAGGATATAGAGTCAACCTGGGTGTCCCTGAATGGATGAATGGATAAAGAGGTGGTTCATATATACAATGGAATATTGCTCAGCCATTAGAAGGAATGAAATCTTGCCATTTGCAACAACATGGATGGACCTAGAGGGTATTGTGCTGAGTGTAGTAGGTCAGACAAGTGTCATATAGTTTCACTTATAAATGGAATCTAAAGAACAAACAAACAAAACAGAAACAAACTCATACATACAAAGAACATCTTGATGGTTACCAAAAGAGAGGAGGTTTGAGGGTGAGGAAAAAGAGAAAGAGATTAAGAAATACAAATTGGTTATTTCACAGTAGTCATGGGGATGTATAAGCATAAGGAATATAGTCAATAATATTGTAATAACTATGCACAGTGTCAGGTGGGTGTTAGGTTTATCGTGGTGATAGATGGGAGAGGGCTTTGGGGGCAGGGTGAAAACGAAGGTATTAAGAAATACAAATTGGGAGTTACAAAATAGTCATGGGGTTATAAATTAAAGTATAGGGAATATAGTCAAGAATATGGTAATAACTATGTATAGTGCCATCTGGGTACTGGTCAGTAAATTATATAAATGTCTAACCACTATGCTGTGCACCTGAAATTAATATAAAATAATATTGAATATCAACTGTAATTGAAAAAATTTTAGAGGGAGAAAAAGATAAAGAGGAATAAAAGGTTCAAATCTTCGGGCATAAAACAAATAAATCATGGGGATGTAATATATAGCATAGGAAATATAGTCAATAATACTGTGATAGCATAACATGGTATCAGATGGTCGTTGAACTTATCATGGTGATCATTTCTTTAGCATAGGAAATATAATCACTAATATGGTAATGATTATGTATAGTGCCACGTGGGTTTGTTGAATAACTATGATGTACACCTAAAACTAATATAATATTGTAGGTTATCTATATTTTAATAAAAATCTTTAAAAAAATAATAATTTTAATCTAAGTACCCTAAGTTCAGCAGAATGTAAGAAAAAATCAGCACCATTAACATATATTGATGTTAAAAAAGTTTCTATTTATGGGAGCTCTAAGTCAACTAAAAGCCAATGTGATTGCTTAGAGTTGGCAGACTCTGATGTGGTTACTGACAGTTAATGGTTAATCTGTAGGCCTTCTTCTCAGGCCAGGACCTGGCCTTCTACAAGGCTCCAGGGAAACCAATTCAGCCTATTGCCTAAGACAAAGCAAAGTGTGTATGCTGCTTGGCCATTTGCTCTCATAGCATGACCATTTCCATGACAAATCAGGGTATCATTAGATGAAAAATGATTTAGTAAAAGCCACATAAAATGTAAAGACTATATGAACACTTTCTTAAATGATTTTATAGTTTTCAATAAATTAAATTAAAATATTTTAGAAATTATTTGAATGATTTGATAACTTACTCTTCAATTTAAATCACTTGGTAAGTAGTATTATATTTTAATTTATTTAGAGAAAATGGTAATATATATAAAGTTTTGATCTCTATATTAATGTATATCATATTAATGATTAAATGTATTGAATGTTACTCTTAGATCCAACTATAAAAGTTTAAAAAATGAAAAAAAAAAGAACTCAAAAGATTACACTTCATCTTTATTTTTTTTCTAGTTGCCATTTCAGAATCCATAATGATCACAAAGAATTAAGCAAATACTTGAGGTATGAGTATAATCCACTTAATCCTTTTCCCCATGAAAGTTTCCTTTTAGGTGACATGATGCAATAAACAGTTTTTTAATCTTATGTAATGCCAAGTTTCTAAAAATCCAAGGAGGATCCCAGATAAAAATTTAGTAGCATGTAAAAGACTTAAAAGTCATGCATGCTTATAAGTAAACTTATTATAGTATAAATTTTAAAATGTATAGTGTGTATGCTTTCAGCAAAGATGATAGGTGTTAAAGTTCATAAGGAGGTTAGAGAAATATTCCTCTTTACACTTTTATTTTCAATCTAAGTATTGGTTTACTTGGATCAACCTTTAATTCACATTAAACCATTGAGCTTATTAACAAATTACAATATATTTCAGTTGTATTAATATGTTTAGATTTCATACAACTTTCATGTCTTAATAGGACCTTTGAAAAGTATTATTTTTCACAGGAGATATGCAAATGGGATGAATAATTTGTGAAATTTTTGGTTAATTGTGGGGGCCTGTGCTCCATATGACAATATATGCTAACCATGGCTAGAAATCACTTTCTGGTAAATGGCTTGAATAAGATTTGAACTACTATCATTCATCTCACTTTAAGATTGGTTAGTTATTTTTCAGAGCTCCCTACTACACACACACACACACACACACACACACACACACACACACCCCAAGTTAATAAAGTAAGGAAGTCCATCCTAGCTCTTCTCAGAAAAGGATCCCTCAACTTCATGGAATTAGACCATTAGCCTTATATGCATTATTTCATTTAATCTGCACATCTTTATTTGGTAGATACTATTAATATGTTCATTTTACTGATTATTAAACTAGGGTTTAAAGAGATTAGGTAAATTGGGAAGGAAAGCTAACAGAGAATTTGTTGAAGATCTGGGGTTTTAAGGTTTAACTGTGTGACAATAAAACTCTGATTCTGCACTATATACAGTACTGCTTCCAAACCATGAATTTCAAGTGCTTTAAGGTATATAAAAAACTTTTACGGATTATTTTTATTTAATCCTCTGAGAGGAGTGCACATTTTGCACTGTATGTGGAGCCCAGATTCAAACCCAAGCCTTTATCTCAGCCCAATTTAAAAAGGTAACTTGCCAAATAAACACCTTTTTCTTAACTAAAAGCTAAAATCATTTATATTTCTAAATAATAGCCACAAAGGAAAAAAGGTTAATAAGTAATGTGTAACAAACATATAACAATATTATGATATAACATTAAAATATAACAATAGTTTATAAATAAAATATATTATATGTAACACACACTTGGGTATATCTAACACATTAAAATAATTTTCTAAGAATTATTTTTAATTTAGCCTACCCATTTAGAATGTTTTATTCTAAAGGTAAAATGAGTGAAAAAATGTTGTCTATTTAGCTAACAAAAATTATGACTCTTTTGGTCGTGACAATCATCTTCAAGGTGGAAAGTTTTTTATAGACATGACAATGGGGGGAAAAGTAAGAGAAGTAAAGCATTATTTCAAGGTTTGTTTTTCTCTAGAATTTTAAATATTCTTAGTAGGTCATTAATACACAGATTTTACAGGATGTTTCCTAAGTTCATAACAGAAAGGCTATGACAGAAATGAGGATGCTCCATTAGCTAAATTCATGGGTCTAATTGTTGAAATCATCTTTTAAAAGCCATTTGGGGTGGTTTTTTAGACCACTCAGCATTCCCTGAGGGTTGGCTTGCTGAGACCAATGGTGATCATTTAATTAATCAGCAGAATCTTACTATATAGTAAATATATCAAGGCAACATTTATCTTCTGGGAATTCCTGCTACACTAACATTTGAAAACCAAACAGCTTTTTCTTTCCTTTTATCATATATTTAATCTGTTTTTCTTCAGAGAGTAGTTTCTTCAGATGCATATTTAACTTATGCAAACAATGTGCTTGGCAAAAGAATAATAATAAAGATGTAATTGAAAAATGTTATGTACTGTACAATTATATTTTAAGTATTCTTTATTATATATTTCAATGTGCACATAAGTATTGTATAAGGCTGTTTATATAAAATCAGATATGCTGTACTTATGGAATATATAAAAAATAATTTTGACTCTATGTGATTTTTACATGTTCAAACTTGAGAAATTAGACCCCGGTAAGATGTGGTATCACTGCATTAAAAATAGGAACAAGGAGTTTTTATATACTTTTTTTTATTATTAATAAGAAGATCAAATTCCAGTTTTAAAATATCAACATTTATTTCATATGAAGAGCCTAGGTTTCTCCATAAACATTCAAATTAAATAACATGCAAATATATACCTAATTATACTAGCCACTAGGTCACTTTGGTATGGAAGAATCAAATGTCATGTATCCAAAAAATTATATGCAATTGTTACTCTTAATTCAGAAAACTGAACAGCTGACTGCATTTGGATCTCCTCTTTCGTTCCCTATTATGTCCCCCCCCACACCCCAGAATGTTAAAGAACGTTTAACATCTTTAACCTTTAAGGAACCCCTAAAAGCATTCCACGCCCTCCTGCACATCACATGACACTGCAATGAGGTAGGACAACTGCATCTAGAGCACATCTTACTCTTAAGCTTTAACAGTCTCCGAAATTGCAAAGAAAACAATATAAAAGCACCTCATAGATTAACAGACCATTACTAGTCCTCGACACTTCAGCAGATGAAACCTCCTTGATCCCAGACTATAAAAACGCCTTCTGAAGGCTATTGAGCTCCTCTTTGATTCTCAGCCCAAGTCTTAATTTTCTCACGGTGCTGAAGCTCTGTATTTCATTAGAGATATGATCTTAAATCCTTGTGTGCCCCTGCTTGTTTTAACGGGGTTTCTTCTGTAGACTCATCTGTATCTGTTTTAAAAGTGAACTAATAAATAGCAAAATATATATTTAAAACCTATTGATAATAAAGACTGGGCTGGGTTTGTTTGTTTTTTTAGACAAAACCCAATGTTTATAAGCCTGAATTTTTCTCATTCCAATTGAATATAATCACTTTATATGGAGTCCTGAGTTTAAAAACAGATCTATTAAAGTCCAGGTTTTGTTCTACAGCCATCTAAGTTATTCTTGTGCTTTCTGCCTCAACTACATTTATAGAATCTCAAATGGCGATAATCAAACGCCACAAGAATCTTTTCACTCCACACAACATAAATAATAATGCCAACAAAATTTGGGTCTGCAGTTCCCCTATAAAGGCAAAATATGAAAACCTTAATCTTAGTAGAAGCCCAACCCTTAGTGTGCTGAACATTGTTTATTCTGTAGGCAAGATGTTAATATGATCTGGAAATGGGAGATATTGGTTAAAGAGTATAAATTTCCAGTTATAGAATGCATGAGTTCTCAGGATCTAATGAACAGCATGGCATTTATTTATAGTTAAAAACATTGTATTATACACTTGAAAGTTGCGAAGAGAGTAGATCTTAAATGTTCTCGCCACCAAAACAACATGGAAACTATGTGACACAATGGAAGTGTTAGCTAACACCATGACGGTAGTTATCATTTTGCAATGTGTATCAAATCATCACATTTACACCTTAAACTCACACAATGTTATGTGTCAAATCTCAATAAAGCTGGAGAAAAATAAATTGCAAAGGATGGAAGAGGATCTGAGATTAAAAGAGACTTAATAGCTATATCAATTAATTACAATGTATTAAACTTACTTGGAACTTGAGTCACCTAAAGAAATTATAAATATAAAAAATATGGTCTGTTTGGTATATCTAACCTACTCTTTAACAATGGTTACATAGTAGCTGAAGGTATTTTTATTTACATATAACCTTATACAATAACTTATCTACTATAAAACAATACACTTTGGTTTAGTATGTTGCCTTTACTTCAAGTATCCTGAACAACTGAGGAAAGAACAAGTAATATTTCCAAGAGAAGTATTGAAGAACAGTCTAAGAGAGAAAAATAAATTATCTTAAAAACTCAAAATTCAACTAACTTTCAAAAACTTATGAGCACATAATGTTCTTTTAGATTTACTTGTCTGTGAAAAACAAGTTATGGTTTTTTAAATCATATAAAAATATTACAGATTCAAGTGGGGCAGCATGCATAAGTGCTTATAAACACACTCACACTAGGCTTAATTTAGCAACTACAGTAATAAAATGCACTAAGGTATAGTAGTATATTATTTTAATGACATAATTAAATTCATTAATGTGTATTTGAATATGAGCTCTATAACAAAGATTGAACCCTAGCCAAGTAGCTATAATAAGCTGGGTCAGCAAAAGACAATTTTTAAGATTAAAAAGAAGTTCTTAACAGGGCAACCTGGATTAAGCAGTTACATGTCATCTTAACTGAAGTTACTATTCTTGTAACATTTATGTTAATCAGTTGTCCTATTATAATAGAGTTAATAACCATACTATGAAGGCTACAAAAACAAAATGGAAAAATAATAAGGATTTAAAGTAAGCTCTAGGGGCTGGCCGAGTAGCTCAGTTGGTTAAGAGCTTGCTCAAGATTGTGAGCTCTGAGCAACAGGGTTGCCAGTTCAATTCCCGGCCCGATCTGAGCTGCCGCTGAGCTGCCAACAGATGGCAGGATGGCTCAGCTAAAAAATAAAAAATATAAAAATAAAGTAAGGTCTAATTAGGAGGAAATGCTGTATTTAATTAAACGTGGGAACCAAACATTTATTGAGCGTCTATTGTATGTAAGATATAGTGTTCATGAGTTTACATTTGTTAATTCAATCAAGCTTATCAATACACCTTTGAACTAGGTTCATTTTCTCCATCCTCTTCCAATACATTAAAATTGCAGGGTAAAAATGCTTGGAAGAATGGTGAAAAAAAAAACAAAAAACCACAAAATTCACAAGAAAGCACAACACGCAGTAACATTTACCAGTAGGATCTTACCAGTTACTCATCCAGCCAAATTCTGATCAAATTTATACATATAGTTCTCACCAAAGTTGACTGACTCTGAAGGAAGGGACGTGTTCAGGCAAAACAGGCAACATTTGAAACAGAAAGGGCCAGCCTTCCTGCCTCTTTTCTCTTCCCAATATTATCTTTTTTCAATGGTAAGATTCTAGATACAGTTTAACACCTCAATAACTACACTAGAAACCTTACTTAACAGATTTTATTTTTCCAACAATTTTGAAAGATAGTGGCCAATCACACACAAAGAAAGAATTTCATATTAGATTTAAGCAAATGCATACACATTTTACAACATATCCTGCACTCAGTATACAGTTAACTTCAAACCCTGTGAATCCTTTACACTGAAATTTGTTCAGTAAAAACTAATCTGCAGAATAAGGCTAGCATGGAATATATCTATATGGCCTAGTTCTTGGAGTCATAGAAGCCTGAGTTGAAAACCCGGCTTTTCTGCTTGCTTGTTAAATTATTACACTTCAGTGTATTCATCTGTGTAAAATGGGAATAATAATAATAACAGTATCCACTCCATAGAGTTGTTGTGATAATTGAATGAAACTATCTGGTCAAGCCAATGGAAGTTCGCATTATAATGTTACCAATTCAGCTTTCTTATTCTAATTCTCTTAAAGTAATCAAGAGTGTGTGTGTGTGTGTGTGTGTGTGTGTCAAATCTTTCCATAATACAGTCAGAATAATGCAGATTTTGTTAATGTATGTAGTCTACCCTGAAAATGCAATTAATTCTAACACCATATTATACAATTCTTTCCTTTTCACATTTTTTTCTTTACTGAGAATAATGTACTATGGTAGATACAGAAGCTGAGAATCAGATGGGCCTAGGTTTGAATTGTAGCTGTGACTTTTTAGCTGGAGGATAGCAAGTTATCTTTCTTATTCTTTTCCTATTCTCTTTCTTATTTTTTTCTTATTCTGTTTTCTCATTCTTTGAATAATCCTTATATATATATTAAAGAAGCTACTTGACACAAAGTAGGCCCAAAATAGTTTTTATTATTATCATAATGTATGTGGTTATTCAATCTTTACATGAAAATTTCTATTAGAGTATTCAATATTTAATTTTCATCACGAGCAAGGGTTAACACTAAAACCATGTTAAGCATATTTTTAAATTATTTAATAAAGTGTCTCCACCTTACTACCAATTCTTGTGTCTTAAAAGATAAAAGAGTTTAATTGGAGAAAAATGCTTTTTAGTTTGCCAAAGTATTGACATTTGTTGAGCCACAATGGCCTCTTCTCTTGGGTGATATAAACAGAAATGCTAACTGATTAGAAAAAAGGAACATGTGATACTAAGGCATTTAGAGAAATCAGTGTTGTCACAGGCTGACACTCCAGGGCCCTAACAACCTTCCTGATACTTTTTCTATGAGATGCCAATGTAAGAATTGTTTTTCCATTTGAGTCATGCTCAGACAAGAAGGTGATTCAAAGCATAATAAATGTACTTTTCCACCTGGATTGCAGAATGACAATAACATATTCAGGTATAAAGAATATAAAATCATTGTTATATTCTTTGGGCTATTTCAGGAAGGACCAAAAAGCCTGCAGTGAACTCCAGCAATGATAGATTTTTAAATCAACAGCTGGTTAACATTATCAGAATGAATCATGGAGCAGAAGTGACAGCTGGATTGGAGCCAGGTAGGCCAAGGGAGACCAGAGATAATTTCTGTGTTTTAAAGGGAGATTTTCTTTAGTGCCTCTGACCTAGTGCTTCATTCATCTTCATTTAAGGTGACAGATAGTGTGATAATAAAAACAAAGTACAATTATGGTTCAAACCCAGAGGATCTAAACAAATAGAAATATCTTAAGTGTGCTATTTTTTTTCCAATCAAGGCAAAGCATTCACTTTGCTCAAGAACTCTTGGCTAAATGCTGGAAATCTCTAGTGTTCTATTTAGAACCGTTTAGTGTTTATTTTTTTTAAATAAGAAATAAACTGCATCTGTTCTTATGGTCATGTTAAAACAAGACTCCTATCTCTAAGCTTGACAGGTAAAGCCACACCAATCTTTTCAGCTTTAAAACCAGTCCAAAAAAAAAAAAATCTGTTCTATGCTTCTCAGACTAGACAACAAAGTTATGAGAGGTTTTCTCCCTTCAGATTTAGTGTAAATGTCCCCACCTGACACACACAAAAGACGAACTATCAAACAGAAGGATGGTGCTGATGTTCAACACCTGCACTTTCAGAGCCGCCAACAAAGGGAGCCCGAGCCTCCTGCTCCCTCCACACCTGCTGGATGGGTGGACGCCTTTAACCTCTTCTGCTCTTGATGGGTCCCCACAAAACAGAGGTGGAGAAGCGCACTCTTCAAAGGCTGACAATCAGGGAGCAGGCAAACGAAACTGTTCTGCATTACAATGTCTAAACGATTCATTGTAGAATATGTCTGGCAACATGTTTGGAAGGAAACCATACATTAATAGGGGAAAAAAAAAGATTCATAGTTGCTCCTAATGAAACTGGGGTGGGAAAAAGCAGGCTTCTAAAAACACCAAAAGAAGACACATGATTATTTAAAGCAAATTAAACTTAGGACACCACAAAGTATGCACAGTAGCTAATTTTTATTTTATTACTAGAAAATGTATCAAGCTTAACTACAGCATATACATATTTCTTAAAAAAATATAGTTTTGAAAGACAAATACCAGGCATATAATGGATAGACTTTAGACACTTGCATACTTAATCAATTTAGCACCATATTCATTTGTTTTTTTTATTATTTATTTTACAAGCAACATACAATTGTTTTAATTTATTTTTTTGAAACCTTGAGTTGATAAGTAGATGAGCAAAAATATAGAAGATGATAAGAAAAAATGAACAAATATAGCATCTCTTTGGAAAAATGTTCAATTAACTCAACTACTTATTTTAAAGTAAGAGAAAAATAAAACTTCCAATAATTGTGTAACTTGAAGTATCACATAGAAAATCCAGAAGATTTTACTTTGCAGCGCCACTTAAAATGGCAGTACATGTAAAAGATAATTAACTATTGGAACTTTTTATATATTAAAGCATTTCGAATGAAATTGCATTTAAAAATATTTTCAAACACTGGATTAAATGTCTATGTAATCAAACAAAAGATCTTTTAAGCATCTTAATTTATAAAATAATAATTTTGAATTGCCACATATATCTAACCGGTTTTTACAAAACAAGATTGTTGACAAGCTTTAATAGTTAAGGGTTTGAATGCACAGAAATAGTGTATTTTCTCTGATTGAAAAAATAGGGATACCCAAGTATACCACCTTCATTTGTAACACTGCAATTCATTACAAGGCTTGCAGGGGAAACTCAAAGTTTGTGTGTGTATCTCGTGTTAGATGTGGGCAGGAGCCAAATCCCCTCGGAGTTTCTGGAAGATGAAAGAATGGACAACTTTCTTTCATGCTCTTTTCTCATCAGAGATAGGACAGATTTGTGAATGCACCACCTACCCAAATACTATTCCAAGCTCTGAAATTCTTCCCAAAAGTAATGACTGGGTAGTTTTTTATGCAAGTTAAAGTGATTTAGTCATCTGTCTGATATCACCATTCAAGAGGGTAAGCCCACATACCAAAGCAGAGCATCATTAGAACAACCCATATTTCAATGGCCATTCTTCTAACCCATGCTTGAACTTTGGCAGTAGTTAAAATTCAAATTGGGTTGTCCACTACCTATAAATGAAGTTAAAAAGTGCTGACAGTGTGAGGATAAGTTTGGAACAAGCTAATAGGTTTTAGTGTCTGAAACTTTTGATAATCTGGCTTTAAGTGTCATGGGTCTTTCAAGGTGGATTCCATCTGTCCTATAAAGTTATGTATTGAAACATAAGGCATCCCTTTGATCTCCTTTGTGAAAACCTTATGAAGCCAACAAAATGCCCCATTGACTCAACAGCCAGATCCCCAACCTGTTGACATGAAAGATTTTAACACTTGTGTTAGTAAACAATAAGTGAGCTATGTGTTGAAAGCCTCACAGTAAAAAGATTCAGGGATGGGCTGAGTCTTGCCACAGGTACAAGTTGTTCTATAGTTTATTTCGTACCAAAATAAAACAAAAGAGCACAGCTCAAGCCAGGATTAGGCTTGATAATGTCCATTGATGTAAATTTCCAGTTATTCTGTAATAAAGCATTTATTTTTAAAAGCATAGTATATTTTATTTCCAAAACATTATGTTAGAGGATAAAAATATTCCTATAAATAGATGCACATCATGGCAAAGAACACAAGTGTGTGTGTGTGTGTGTGTGTGTGTGTGTGTGTGTGTGTGGTTTCACTTACATGTATTTACATATTTTAGTTTGTTTATAATATTATGTATTTGTGTGTATATGTATATATATACTCAAGACAAGTGCATAGAAGAAGAAGTGTGCAGTGAAAATTACATTGACTTTTGCAGTCAGAAAGATCCAAGTCCAAATACTGTTACTACTGAGTGACTTTGAGCATTTTTCTTATCTTTAAAAATGAATAAGTACTAATACCTACTTTGCTAATTTTTAGATTGATTGAGACCAGCTATATGAAGCTCTCAGTAAATAGTACCAATCATAAAATACTATTTCTCTGTTGTTTTTTTTTCGATATCAGCATCATACTGAGACTTTGGTCCAAGTTTTTCATCCAGTTTTAGAATGTATTTAGTATGTTGCGTCAGCACTAACCCATGTCCTCAAGTTCTTGAGTAATTGAGCACAGGCTCAGTAGGCTCTTTTTGAATGGCAAGGAAATGTGGTCTTTCTGAAGTCTGCAATTCCCTGTTGACATATCTCCTAACAAGGCAAAATCTTGTCCATCCTTCAACAGCCAGGTCAGTTGTCACCTCCTCTGCGAAGATGCCTACAATCCTGCTGGGCAGCAATAATTAATTGTTCTTTTCTCTGTTTTCCTAAATCTTGGCTCATGCTATTATCATAGCACTTATTAAATTGCATTATAATTAGTTCATGTCTGGTCTTCTTTCTCTTAGACAAATTGAGTTCCGTGAGGTCAGGATCTGTGTGTTCATCTCCCTTATAGCCCAGCACGAAGCCCCAAGCCTGGCAGATAAACACATAACAGAAAGGGAGAGGGAAGCAGGAGAGGAAACCAGAAGTAATATTTACTTGCTTTTCTTACATTAATGTTTGAAAATAAGTAAACTGTGGTCATTCACTGAAAAACATCAAATAGTTCTACGAGTCCTTCACAATATTGGGAATATGATTCTACGTTTTTTAGCATCACACTCTTCAGTTGACTCACAGAGCTGCTGATTTTCTAACATCATCTAGCCAAGCACACGACAGATGGCTCTGAGAGCAACACTGAATTTTCGTGTGTGAACCAACAAATGCTCTCCTCAGTGACATATGTGTACACATATTAGAAAGGCTTGATGCTTCTAGCTTGCAAACAAAGCCCTAACTGAGGAAATGTGAATGCCATGTGGATTTTTTATAAACATATAAGCCTTTTATTTAATTCCAAATTAGTACACATGTATACCTGCCCATTTATAGATTTATTCCCCTTTCTCATTTTGTCAGTCTTATTCAGCTTCCTTTCTGGGTATACGTTTTTCTAGGCATTTCTATTTATACATACATACACACACACACACACACACACACACACACACACACCTATGCACATATATATGCATGAGTGGCACTTTCTCTCAATCATCTTCTACCGTAATTCTACCGTAACTACACAATAGTGATGTGCCTCAACTGTATACCTAATCATTTCACTTCCATACCAAAAATTCTACATCACCAATGATAAAGTCTAAACTAAATATTCAACAATTTTAATCAAACTACCTTCTACTCACCAAATATGTCATGCTCACTTATGTCCTTATTTTTCTGCAAATATTGTTTTCGCATTTTAAAATGCATTTTTATGCTTCTTCTGTTTAAAAAAGGCAGTTTTTTTCTTTCTCTTGATTTTAGGTCAATTGTCAACATCTCTGAAAAACTTTTCATGATTACACTTTCTCCCCTTAACCACTGAACAGATGGGTGCCTATCCATTTTTTTCCCCGGACACTCTGTGTAGAATCCTCATAAAACTGTATGTAATTTTTATGTACATACTTGCCTCACAAATTCACGTGCTACTTCAGAATAAGAACTGAGTCTTCTCACCAATTGTATATGCAGCACCTGAAACACTGCATGCACTTAATTATTTGTTAAATTAGCAAATTATAGATATTGTCCATAAAGGATTCAGAGTAACTTTATATGAACATATATGGGATTACAAAGTTTAAATCAAACACTGGAACCTTGGGGATAGGGACTGAGGAGCTTAGCAGGTTAAAGTGGGGTTAGTCACATACAAAAGGATGCTTGAAATTATGTTATTTCTTTAAGTAAAATCGAGTCACTTTGAACCTTTACATATCCCCTTACTACCCAAGAATTCCTCAAGAGTTCCAGTTAATATAGGAGCAGCCATGACACACATTTCAATGGGGTACATTTTTATCATCATCGCAGTGGTCAGACTCATAGCTCCAGAGCAGTAAGAGTAAGCACTGGAGTAGAAGACAAACGGGTTATCCCCAGTAACTGTGGTCTCTGGGCTCCTGCTGGCAGTGTCAGAAAAGCACAGCCTACTCTGAGCGTCTGGGAAACCTGGAGCAGCAGCTTTCAGAGCAATGGATGTCCAGTGATGCACAGGAACAAGGGTTAGCACATAAACCATTCATTCCCTAGTCCTGCCCAAGACTTATTTTCTACGTCCAGATCCATGCCATGAACCTTCATCAATCGGCCTCAGAATTAGAAGATTAAGGAACCAGCTAGATTGTTATTTTGTTACAAGTTGGATATAACAGAGATTTGACATTTTCTCCTCCCCAGGAACTGATCAGTTAGAGTCTAGAGGAAGCAAGATCTTGGCTCTCTTTATGGAAAGAGAAAGAATGACAGATAGTCCAGGTAGCCAGCACATGAATAAGGGACCAGGCCGTAGCTGATTGGTTACTTTAGAGACTTTCCTTTTTTAGGGAGTGATGGAAAAAATAGACAAATGAGAAACAGAGCCAGACTCAGGTTCTTGACAGTCTGGGATGCAGAGTATGGAGCCCAGCATGCACTAGAAGTATTACTAGCTGAAGGATCCTAACTGGATTGTCCTGGTGGCAGTGGGATGCTAGACATTCATTTCGCCTATTCCTTTTTCATGAGTTTTCTAAGTTCTCATGCTTCCTAACGTTAATATTTTTTATTGAGTGTCAAGTTCTGTAAGACCATCTCTAGTTGTGTTTCATTCCTGGTAAGGAAAACTCAAATCTCTGTGTCCATGATTACTGAAAGGTAGATGGCAAACAAAGACCTGAAAACAGGAAGAAATTGTACATCATGTAGTCCAGCCGCCTCACCTTTGAGATGAAGGAAGTGAAGCCTGTGGAGGTAAGTTACTTGTTCCAGGTTATTATATTCATTAAATAGGATAAAGGGAACTTTAGCCTTAACCTATTAATCACTTTTCATGTCACCTTGCTAGTTCTACTGCCACTACGAGATTAGTAATATTCTTATGGTAAAGATTCTCTTTCTTGTTCTAAATTGTTACAAGAAAGGAAGCACCCCATTAGTTCAATCTTAATGTGTTCAAACCCTTATCACTTCACATCTGTATTGTTTTCTGACATGACACCTGGAATCAAATTTGAACATAACCTGTACTCATCACTGGAATTCAGACATGTCTAGTTACACTAAATTGTTACACTAAATAAAGTGGTCTGGATTTTTTATATAAAATCATTTAAGTAAATGAGTACCTCATTCCAAATACAATCATACTAACAACAATATAAGCTCGACTCAATTTGTACAAGCATAGTTAAGACTTTTGAATTACTTATAGCAGTGTTTTATCCACTTAAATGATATGAAGGTTATTATAATTCTCGAGTTCAGACTCCAGACATGAGACAGGAGAAGAGCTGTGTGGGTGGGAATAGAATGGTGCTTCAGGCACTTAAGTAGACAAAATGAATTCTAAAGGAAGAAGGTAAACTAGAGCAAAGATTTAGCCTTGTGGCTCGGTACTTGAAACAGTGAGCCAGAGGTTCCGAAAGTGTTGGTCATACTATGGGAGTTACAGTCAAAATCTCAAATGATGTGGAATTATATCCAGATTTTTTTCCTAGTAGATTCATCTGTAGATACTTGATAAAAAATATTTAGAAGAGAATGGGTTTACTAAAATGCCTTTAAGTAGCCTTTCTAGTGTAAGTTTTGTATACAATTTTAGCCAACATGTTGATTTTCCACTTTGTATCTGATGCCATTCAAATTGTCAAGCATTTCAGGTTAGAGATATTTCTGTTAAACTAATTTTTAAGAATAAATAAGCTGAGAATATTAACATTAACATTGCAGATTAATAAAAATATAGTAGCATAGCCTTGTGGTCTATCAAATAAACGTGACTTTTTAAGATCTCCATTGTTTAAAAAGGGAAAGTTCAAGATGTATGGTCTGTATATACACAGTTTAAGTGAAAAGAAAAACTAAATTGAAGAAAATCTTTTCTTAGCAACCATAGAAAACAAGGTAGAGAAACAACTTCTGGAAGAGGAAAATAAGTGAACGGAAAATAAACTATGGATTAGATGGCCAATGTACCATGGATAATTTTCTAGTCCTTGGGAAACCCTTTCATATACAGCATGCATAAAGTGACAGATACTGGATCCACAACAATACATTTTTGTACGATATTCTTAAGTTATGAGGAGTCGTCATTCACTTGTCTCAGAATATTGCTACATAATGATCAAGAAAATCATCAAATAGGCTTTTAGGCCTCAGCATCTTCTTTTGTTATAAGATCCTTAAAGCTTAACTATGGTTCCCATTCTACAGCGAGAACAAAACACTGTCCTTCACTCTCACTCTCCCAAGCCTCTTGTGAATTTTCCCTTTAAGCCCCATTTTTATGGTAAAGAAATTCTGCATGTGTCAGGTCAGTACAAGGTCAAAACAGAGGTTTATTCTGTAAATAGCAGTGTGACCCTTCAAATGATTTGTTTCATTTTCCTGTGCCAATGTTATTTGAAGTAAAGATAATACATCTGTAATTGATATAATCTTTTACTCTGCAACAGCTTTGTACATGGGGTGCTTTCAGACTTCAAGAGAGCTGTTTGCATGCTTCTACTTGCATGCATTTGGGATCTGGATCAAAATTTACTAGTTAACACTCTCCTCAAGCCGATGAAGGTTAGGAGATGCTCTTAAAGGAAAAGCTATAGCAACAGCAGAAGAAAAGCAAATTTATGTAATTTATATTTACCTCATTAGATGGCAGCACAACCTTCAAAACCAAAGTCTAACATTTTGGTGAGGACTATGATATCTCTTAGAAATTATAAAGGAGAACTAAATGTGTTGAAAATGAGTATTATATGAGCTTTCTCTATCATGTCATAAATGTATCCATTAAACTCAAAAATAATTTTTGCAAACAGATTTTATACCACACAAAATTATATTCATATTCACGTGTTCAAAAACATATATATATGTTTTTTATATATATGTTTTTATATATATGTGTATATATATATATATATATATATATATATATATATATATATACAGAGAGAGAGAGAGAGAGAGAGAGTCTACTAAGTGACAGGGACTGTCCTAGACGCTTCAGGTACACATGTGAACAAGGGGAATAACTACACCTGCCTGGAGTTTACACTCCTAAGGAGGAAGGGAGACATTTGATGGAAATGGAAATGATACATTGGTAAAGTATGTTAGAAACTTATGAATGCTTACAGAAAAAATAATGTGGAGTAGGGTAAGGAGAGAATTAAGAGTGCTGGGGTAGGAGTTCAGAATGTAATATTAAACAAGGAGATCAGGGCAGGTATCACTGAGAAAATGACATTGAGCCAAGATTTGAGGGAAATGAGGAAATCTCATGTAAGTAGCTGGATGAAGACTGTCTCAAACAGAAAAAATAACTGATATAAAATGCTAGAATGTTGCTGAAATGGAATGAAAATTGGTAAATGAATCAGAAATTAGATCAAAGAGATGAGTGTGTAAGGAGAGGGAACTGAAGATATAAGGCCTTGTAAATTATTATAAGAACCTTGGCTTTCACTGAGTAATATGGGGACATGTTGCAAGGTGTTGAATAAAGAAGTGACCCAATCTGAGTTACATTTTAAAAGCATCCCCTTGGCTGCTGTAGTGAGCGTAGACAAGCCAGAATGTGGGAGCAATCACTTAGAGCAGTGTTTTTCCCACTCAGATGATGTGCAGGTTATTATACTTCTCGAGTTTAAACTCCAGGCATGAGACAGGAGAAGAATGATGTGGGTGGGAACAGAATGGTGCTTCAGGCACTTACATAGACAAAATGAATTCTAGAGCAAGAAGGAACACTACAGCAAAAAGCAGGGAACCCGGTTGGGAGGCCATTGCACCACCCATGTTAAAAATGACAGTGACTTCGATCAGGACTATAGCAAAGGAGGAGATAAGGAAAGGTCAGATTTTAGACATAGTTTAAAGATAGACAAACAGGATTCTGGACAGATTAGATAGAAAGTGAGGAGAGTCAAAAATGAATCCAAAGTGTTTGATCCTGAGTAACTAGAAGGATGGAGTTGTCATTAAAAGAGATGGCAAAGGCTGTGGTCAGATATATTTTTTCGGGGGAAAGAAGTTCTAAACACGTTGAGTTTAATATTAGGCATCAAAAAGGAATGTCAGCATAGCAGTGGGATGATTCAGGTTGAAGATAGCTGATTGGGAGTCACTAGCATTTAAAGCCATAACCCTGGATGAGCTCATCAAGGATGTGAGTGTAGAAAAAAAAGACAATCAAGGCCTGAGCACCAAGGTGCTCATAAAATTTAAAGGAGACTAAGGAGAAAGGATAAGTAAGGTTGGAAGAAACCCCAAAGGGTATGGTGTCTTGATGTCAGCGCAAGAAAGGAAATGTGCTGTTAACTGGTGGGTGAAGTGGAAGTAAGAGAAAGTTTGTTGGTTTGTTTTATAAGGTGAGGAAATAGCAGCGTACTGATGTGCCAGCTGGAATGATTCAGTAGAGAGAAAGAAAGTGATGATTCAGGAGAAAAAGTGGAGAATTGCTGGTGCATTGTCCTTGAGCAGGTGAGGGAAAATGGGATCTAGGGCACAAGTGAAGGGATTGGCCTTTGACAGAAATGTGAGAAATTCAAAAGGCAGGAAAGTGAAGTATGTAAGTGAAGACGCTAATGCGTGAGAAAGGTGTCTGAGAGTATAGGAGTAAATGCATTAAGGAAAAATAGTGTGGCTGGCTAGAGGTTTGTGATCATGGTTCTAAAAGTAAGACAGTCAGTGTGTTCAAGTATCTTTCTGCAGCCTCATTCAGCTTCACAGGTGGAAAGTAGAAAGAGTTGGATTTTTACCAAGACTGTGATTTTAGCAAGTGAGTACAAGTTCAGCATAGCCAGACAGGGGCAATGAAGTCATCCTAATGGTTGACCATAAAATCTAAGTCTCGTAGGACAACACATAAAGCATGTGAAGGATATCATCAGTTCTTAGAATCCCTGCTTTTCTCTGCTTGTTTACTTATTTGTTCTAGAAAATATTGCATCTAGAAAATATTGTTCTAGAAAATATTGAAATTCCTATTGAAGAATTTCAGAACACAGAGGTTCTTTTTTTTTTTTTTTTTTAGCTGAGCCATCCTGCCACCTGTTGGCAGCTCAACGGCTACTCAGCTCGGGCTGGCATCGAACCGCCGTTGCTCAGAGCTCAGCTTGCACTCTTGAGCGAGCTCTTAACCAACTGGGCCACTCGGTCAGCCTGGAACAAAGAGGTTCTTTAAGTGTTATTTTATCATCCCAAACACTAACAGAGCTCTCATTTTAATAACTCTTCTGATAATCATCTATTTAAAAAAGACTGTATAGCATATTAATTCAGGATGGCTGACATTTTCAACTGGATGCCACCTGATTTTCCTACACATTGACTCTAATGAAGCTTTGGGGTATGGTTCTTCCTGTTGAAGAAACCATTTTCTACTTTTCCCCTTTCCTAATCTGTTTCAGAATACAGCATTTTTATTTTGTAGAATGTACTTAAATGTGCTTCTTCTTATACATAACATTCCTATAAACTAATTTGGACAAGATGGAATATTGTCCATGGGTAGAATTATTGTTTTCAAATCCAAAACCTCATTTCCTTTACCAGGTATAATTTGGTTTGTTTCAATTTCATGACATGTATTTGGACAAGTAAACTTTGTATTGTCTATGCATAATGGAATAATGAGATTAAAAATAGAAAATTATCTGTGCCAGTCCACCACTGTGGAAAAGGTGACAAAGAAATTTTAGAGCAGAAAAAAAAAGTAACCTGTCAACAGTAAAAATATATATTTAGAAAAACTCACAAGTACCTCTTGAAGGTGCATTCTAGCATCTCACAACCCTTAAAAAATCACTCATAATTTTTTCTTTGCCTTCTATGCACCACTGCTTTAGGCACAGGGAAAGCACAGATGGAATAAAAAATTGCCTAGGACCTTAGGGAGGTAACTGTTTAATGATGTAACCAATACTTAGATAGCTCATTTCAGAATGAAAGATATGTCCTGAAATTCATGAATCAATAAAATGTTGATCAAACAAGGAGCCTGGGAGTGTTTCACAGACAAAATGGCATTTCACTTGAAAATTTAGTTTATTTTGCAAGAAAGAAAAATAAATCTTAAAATGATAAATTGCATAGAAGAAAGCATAGGTACTAAACTTATGGACCTTGGATTCAGAGAGTATCTTATGACTTTGACCTCAAAGGCAAAGGAAGTAAAAGCAAAACTAAATGAATGGGACTATATCAAACTAAAAAGCTTCTGCACAGCAAGAGAAACCATCAACAAAACAAAGAGGCAACCAACCGAATGGGAGAAGATATTCACAAACAATACCTCTGGTAAAGGGCTAATATCCAACATATGTAAAGAATTCGTACAACTCAACAACAACAACAACAACAACAAAAACCAAGCCAATTAAAAAATGGGCAGAATATCTGAATAGACACTTCTCCTGAGAAAACACACAAACAGCCAACAGATATATGAAAAAATGCTCAACTTCACTAGCTATTAGGGAAATGCAAATCAAAATCACAATGAGATAGCACCTCACAACTGTTCAAATAGCTATCATCAACAAGACAAGTAATAACAACAGTTGGAGAGGTTGTGGAGAAAAAGGAATCCTCACATATTGCTGGTGGCAATGTAAATTGGTACAGCTACTGTGGAAAACAGTATGAAGGTGCCTCAAAAAACTAAAAATAGAATTACCATATGATTCAGCAATCCCTCTTCTGGGTATCTACCCCCAAAATTTGAAAACACTTATCCATAAAGATATATGTATCCTTATATTCATTGCAGCATTATTCATGGTGGCCAAGATATGGAAACAACAAAAGCATCCTTCAATAGATGATTGGCTAAAGAAGATGTGGTTCATATATACAATGTGATATTATTTGGCCATAAGAAAAGATGAAACACTGCCATTTGCAACAACATGGATGCATCTTGAGGTTATCATGCTAAGTGAAATAAGTCAGACAGAAAAAAGGAAAGCAATATGATTTCATTCATATGTGGGATATAAAACTAAAAGCAATGAATAAGACAAGCAGAAATTCATAGACACAGATAAAAGTTAAGTGGTTACCAGAGGGTAAGGAGGGGGTGGTAGAAAAGGAAAAAGAGAGTCAAATGTATGGTGATGGAAGGAGAACTGACTCTGGATGGTGAACACACAATGCAATATATTGATAATGTATTATAGAATTATATACTTGAAACCTATATAATTTCACTAACCAATGTCACCCCAATGAAGATGATTAAAAAATAAATAAAAAATAAAATGACAGAAAAAAAGAAAAATTAAAATTTTCAAGCAGAGGTTAAAAAAAGACACTAAAAATTTTTAAAAGAAAATACTTTATCAAGAAACCAAACTAGGCCCGGCCGAGTGGCACGGTGGTTAAGCGTTGGCTTGGGACGCCAGCGGCCCCAGTTCGGTCCCACATCTGAGGACCAGTGACACTGCCCTCAAAAAAAAAAACAAAAAAAAACACAAAAAACAAAGAAACCAAAATAGTTTTTATACACCTGAGACCTAGGTGTGAGAAAGGCAGAGGAAAATTTAAAAAACAAAAACAAACAAAAAAACTTATTCAGTGTGCATTAAGTGCACATTTCCCTGCCTCCAACTGTATCCATAGAATGTGTATGATGCTATAGCTAAAAGACAAATGATGACAAAAATAATAGCTAGTCAGTGTTTACTACTGTACACAGGATAGCTGCTCAATGAGTAATCAGTGACTGATGTCAGACTACCTGTGTTTCAACCCCACTTACACTATTTACTAATTATTTTGCTCTTATAGAAGTTGCTTACCCTCCTTGAGTCTTAGTTCTCTGGTCTTGAAAAGAGAATAATATAATAGTTACTCCACAAATTTGTTGTATAGAATAAATGAAATAATCCATGTAAAGTGCATATCTCTGTGCCTGCTAAATATTGTTATTGTCATGTGCCATCAATGTTGAACCTAAATTATTTTGCCTGAGCAACACTCCTGTGATATTTCCCACACTGAAAAACTAAGGCTCAGAAAGGAAAAGTTACATGGCCAGGATGATGCAGTCCATTAAGTGATGAAACATGGAAAAAGAGTTTTCAGTCTAGTGAAAGAAACAGAGAGGTAAAAAGATGTTTATAATACAGTAAAATAAGGAATACAATGTAGATAAGCACATGCTTTGGAAGAAGTAAAGAGAAAGCCTCTGAGCCAGAAGGGAAAATTCTAGTAAAGGTTTTCTGGAAGAGTTATGCTGGAACTAAGTCCTAAAGGATGAGTTTATTGAAGAATAGAGGGAATAACTCTCTTTAGAGTTATTTGGGTTCAATGAATTGTCAACAAACCTGCATCATCTGGATGCCATGAATAAATTTGTTCTTAGCAATGTCACTCTAGAAATGATCCAGAAAATAAATGAATTGCAAAGGAGAGACAGAAGATAAAAAGACTAATGAATCACTATGTGTAAGAGATGTGAAGGTCCTATAATAATTTGTCTCATTACTTGTAATGGCACAAACTGCAATTATTTTTGCACCGACATAATAGAAATGTTTGCTCATCTTGCGTAACACTCGCAATCCAAGGTTTTACTGTACTTGGATGTTGTATTGAAAGAGTCTAGATGTTGAAAGAGGAAAAATTGAAGTAACATTGCTTATGTTTGTACCATTTATCATTAGTGGCCATTTTAAATAGCAGCCTCATAGATGAATGATATTATGTTTGCAAACTTATATAAGGATAAATGTGACATCTAGTATGAGCCAAAATTGTCTCCCTACCATTCAAAGACATACCTGTGTTTTAACAAAGTTTTCCCCACTTTGAGTTATAGCTAAACCCGATTTGTGCCTGTTATTTTATGTCTACTTTCTCTTTACTGATGATCTATAGCTTTTCTGTGGAAATATGCACCTAGAAAGAGAGTTTTTGCTCCTTTATTTCTTTTTTTTCCCCCTAGATTAGTCCCTTTTTAGAGCATTTTTGCTTAAGTATTTCCCAGGTTAACAGCACAAGGTAACTAATATTGGTATATAAGTTATTACCACTCATATATAAAAAAACTTCAAAGACATTTTGAAAGTAAATAATCCGATGGGTGTGAATTATTTGTCAAACAGTTTTAATCCACACATTAGTATAAGAGTAATCATTCCATGAATTATTTGGAACACACAGGAGAAGGAGAATTTGCCTTTGATGGGAAGAGAGCTGTTGTGCACAACTGATTCCTCCTCCTCACTGTCTTCATGTTACTTCCAGGGAGGGAACCATCATTTTCAATTGCATTGTTGCAACAGGAGATGTTAAGTAACCTATTAATGTTGAAGGATGGCTGGTAGAATTTTTCAGTTACTATGTGTTACTTGGTAATTTTAGGTTGCCCCACAGGATCTGGTAACCCAAAGAAGACTTGGATTTCCTTGACCCTTAGGGTTTGTGACAGGCTAAGTCTCTGAATTTATGGCCTTCTGGGGTTAGAACAATAGAGTTTCTTTAGAAGGCTAACACTCTTCCCCTTTTTATTACCTTCCCCTGCCCTCGTTTCAATTTCTCATTTTTCAGTTTTGTTTTCTCTCTTTGCTCTCTCAGGCTCCTTGCAAGAAGTTGTCTCTGTGAGAAGGATGTGTTTGAACAAAGTGAAGGTGGCCTACCCACCCCGTTGTTAGTCTGACTTAGAGCTCTGTTGTAATGGAAGACACTAGTCAATACAGTTCTGTGCTTTGATGGTTTCCTAATTGACCAGGCAATAATTCAACCTGTAATCACCTGATTTCATCACTTCCCCAAAACATTCCTTGAAAGCAGTACTCAGGTGAATTTCTTTTTCAAATGAATATCTTAAAGAGAAAACAGCTTGTGGGGTCTACCAGTATGCCCATAAAATGTTCTTGTTTGGAGTTTCAGGGTTTCTCAAAATCAGTTCCTTTGTTTCCTGAGTTTCTGATGAAAAATATATGAAGAGGGTGGAATCTTATATACAAATGACTCTACAAAAATTTTTTTGATTTGAAGGACACTGAAATTTTTATGTCAGCTTAAATTAATTTTAGATTTGAGAATCAAATGCCTGAAGAGTATCCTTGATGTGTCTTTATTAATGGAACAGCATATCTAATGGTAATACCAGTTTAGACATATACCTAAAAATACAATGAAACAGCAGTCTATCTTGTCTTCTAAGATATATTTTATTGCAGAATCTTTAACTTTCTCTTTTGTCTTGTGATTTAATATTTAGCAACTACAGTAATCATACTCTTTCAGGGAAATGTGGAAAACAGAGTAAAATAAAATGAAAGATAGGGGGATAATATCATTGATTAGTTCCACTAATTAATGTTGGTTTTTGAAAGAAGAGTAATGTACCTAACTAAAATTTGGGATCTTATTAATAAGGAGGAAGGAGAGAATAAACATTAATAGACAACTTAGAGTCTTTTTTACAGTACACAAACAAGTAAAAAAATAATCATAATTCAGTAACGACAATTAAAATAATTAAAATTACTATATTAGAGCTTTACCATGTACCAGATTCTGGGCTGGATAATTTACAGACATAAAATCACTTAATCCTCAAAACAACTTAAGAGGTGATGTACTAGTTTCCTAAGGGTGTTGTAACAAAGTACCACAAAACAACAGAACTATGTTGTCTTACATGTGTGGAAGTTGAAGTCCAAAATCAAGGTGTCAAGAGGACCACACTTCTGAAACCTGCAGGGGATAATCTTTCCTTGCCTCTTCCTAGCTTCTGTTGGTGGCTATCAATCTTCGGTATTCCTTTGATTCTTCACCAAAGAAGATATCCAAATGGCAAATATGCATATGAAAAGATGCTGCACATCATATTTCATGAGGGAATCACAAATTAAAACAAGATACCACTGCACACATATTAGAATAATCAAAATATGGAACAGTAACACCACTAAATGCTGGTGAGGATGTGGAGCAACAGGAACTTTCATTTTGCTGATGGAAATGTAAAATGGTACAGCCAGTTTGAGTGACAGTTTAGAGGTTTCTGACAAAACTAAATGTACTCTTATCATATGCTCCAACAGTCATGCTCCTTGGTATTTAACCAAAAGAGTGGAAAACTTAGTTTCTTGCAAAAACACTTCATATGGCTGTTTATAGCAGCTTTATTCATAATTACCAAAACTTGGAATTAACCAAGATGTCCTTCAGTAGGTGCATTGATAAAGAACCTATAGTATGGGCCGGCCGAATGGCTCAGTTGGTTAAGAGTTTGCTCAAGAGTGCAAGCTGAGGGCCGGCCGAGTGGCTCAGTTGGTTAAGAGCTCGCTCAAGGGTGCAAGCTGAGCTCTGAGCAACAGCTGTTCGAGGCCAGCCCGAGCTGAGTTGCCGTTGAGCCGCCAAAAGGTGGCAGGATGGCTCAGCTAAAAAAAAAAAAAAAAAAAGAACCTATAGTACACCCAGACAATGGAATTTTATTTCACACTAAAAACAAATAACTTATCAAGCCATGACAAGACATGGTGAAAACGTAAATGCATGTGATTAAGTGAAAGAAGGCAACCTGAAAGGGCTATATATACTGTATGATTCCAGTTATATGACATTCTAGAAAACATGAGACATTGGTGGCCAGAGGGCAGGGAGGAAGACTAGGCATAGCCTAGAGGATATTTAGGGCAGTGAAACCATTCTGGATGATTCTTCAATGGTGGATATATGTCAGTATACATTTATCAAACTCCATAGAATACAACATCAAGTGTAGGCACTAATGTAAACTATGAACTTTAGATGATAATGATATTCAATGTAGGCTCATTAACTATAACAAATGCACCACTGTGGGGTGTCAAGAGTGGGGAAGGTTGTACTTATGTGGGGACAGAGGAGACATGAGAAATATGTATAAGTTCTGCTCCGTTTTGCTGCAAACCCAAAACTACTCTAAAAATAGTTGTTTAATAGAATGAAAAAGATGATACAAAAGTTTAAAACACTGTTTAATTCTTATCAAAATACATTTTCCCAAACTCATGGATAACAATTCACAGCACTAGTAAATCTCTTTCCAGTTTATAAAGTATAGTTACATGCCATATTTAACTTAATCTTCATAATAAATGAACAAAGCAGAATTATTCCCATTTTGAAAATAAACAAACTAAAGCATAAAGTAGCATTTTTTTTAATTTTGAGAAAATTTATCACTACTTGGAAATGAATGTTGTCAATATCAAGATTAAAATTATTATTTTCAGATTTGTAAAGTATCTGGATTTGAGTGTTATTAATTTCAGACTTTTTACTGCCAAATAAGGATGATTCTAAAGCATAAAGCTCAAACACTTAGAAAGTGAGAAATAGGACCTGATAAATGTATAAATAGAAAATAATTTCACATATGTTTGTTACCACATTTGATCCTCACATCAAGTCATTGAAAAAGATAGGAAGATAGTTTCTACACCTCTTTCTACAATGAGAAAATTAAGGCTAAGATTATTTGCTCAAGATTTATACCTAATAAGTGGGAATCAGAACTCATACATTTTCTCACTCCCAAATCTATGCTCTTTTTCTAAATTTATTTTTCAATTGCAGTTGACATAAAATATTATATTAATTTCAGGTGTACAACATAGAACATAGTGATTAGACATTTATATACCTTCTGAAGTGATCACACCAATAAATCTAGTACCCATCTGGCATTATACACAGTTGTTATTATACAATATTATTTTACTGTATTCCATATGCTGTACTTTACACCCCCATGACTATTTTTATAACTGACAATTTCTACATCTTAATCCTTTTCACCTTTTTTACTCCCTCAAACTCCTCCCATCTGGTAGAATCCCCATCCCCCCATAGTCTGTAGGTGCACATACAGTGTCTGATTCTTTTGTGGTACCAAAAGTGTATTACAAGTACATTATAAACTTTTAGAGGAATATACCTCTAAAACTCATGGGAGTTTTAATCACATAGATTACTTATCTCAGACTTTGAGAAGGCAATAGGTTTACGTTTCTAGAAGTTGCTTTAAGTTGAGTTCCAGTTTAAAGTGGAAAATTTATGCAAAGATTTCAAAGGCTATTTTTTATCACTCAAAGGATATTTAGTATTAGATGGTTATAATAGAAACAAGAAAAATAGAGTTTAATGCCAAAGAATACAGATTGTGAAGACAGACTTGGTCATATTACTTAATATTTCTAGGTCTCTGTTTCATCATTAGTAAAATGGGTTACCTCACTGGTAGTATTATTAAATATTGTAAAAATGCATGCAGTTAGCATAATGCTTGGCATGTAGTAAACACAATGTTACCACTTCTTATTACAGTAGGCACTCAAATATTTGCTGATTAAATTAGCAATAAAAATATAGAATAAAAAGCTTATGAAAAATCACTTCCAAACAACATTAAAAAGAAATGTGAGCAAACCTACAGGTACTTTAAATCTTATAGCTCATAGACAATTTTTAAAGCTTATGCTCCCTCTGATTTTTCTCAAGTAGATTACTACCAGAATTGGAACTTCCCGTCTAAGTCTTTTTGCATAAAATAATAATCAGAATCTCTTTCCAGGAAGAGAAAACAAAGCAAATGTACTCCCTTTCTTTTAATATCTTTATAAGTACTTCTTTTTTTCCTGTAAATTAGTCCTACACTGTCTGGGATTTTCTTTCTCTTTGTTCACTAGAAAACCCTGAATTTAAATTTGGACTCTGCCACTTATTATCTATATGTCTTTGGGCAAGTTAATTAACCATAAATGAGGACAATAATATAGATATCATAGGGTTGTTTTCAGGATTAAATAAAATAATGTATTTTAAATATCAGCCATAGACTCGGGTGTATTAAAACTATAATTTCCTCTTTCTCTCCTAGCATTTGAGACCAGAGAACAGTTTCTTCTATATATAATTTTTCTCAAATTAAGGTACATAAGAATCACGTGGAGTTTGTGAAAAAGACCAATTTCTGGGCAAAATCCCCTGAAATTTTGATGCAGTAAATCTAGTATGAGGCCAAGAAATTTTCATTTATACCAAGCCAGGTGAATCTCATGAAGTATCATGCTTTCTAAATGTTAGTTTAAAATATGATATATAACTCAAAAAGCACAATAAAAGAAGCAATAAAGGAATTAACATGGTACATTAGAAAACATCTATTTAGTATAGAAGAAAGCAGCAATGGAGATATAGGGGAACCAAAAAGACATAAGAAATATAGAAAATAGCAAAATGATAGGCATGATTATTATCTTATCAGTAATTACATTAAAACTAAATGGATAAAATATTCCAATGAAAAGGTATAAATTGGCAGAATGGATTTTTTCAATTAACAGGTATTTATTGAATGCCTGGCAGAATGCATTTTTTAAAAATTATCCAACTAACTACATGTTGTTTATAAGAGACACATCTTAGATTTAAAGACACAAATGAGTTGAAAGTAAAAAAAATGGAAAAAGCTATACCATTCAAACAGTAATTTAAAAAGAGCTGTAGTAGCTGAACTAATATCAAAAATAATGTTTTTAAGACAATAATTATTGTTTGAAACCAAAAAAGACATTATTTCATAATGATAAAAGGATCAATCCATCAGGAAGACATAATAATTGTAAATATATATGCATAACCTATTAACAGAGCCCCAAAATACATGAAGCAAAAACTGACAAGCAAAGGCAGAAGTAGACAATTCAACTGTAATAGCTGGAGACTTAAACCAAACCCCAGCCTCCCTGACCCTTCTTTCTCCCATGTAGTCAACATAAAAAGACCCAAGAAGCTAATGGTCTCAAGCCAGATCTGAATCAGCTTTCTGCCGAGGTCATTCTCATGTTTAAGTCCACAGTGTAACCTTGGATATTATATGATGGATTGCATCATCTCATTCACATCATTGCCATTCATACTTTTTAAAGGGTAAATTTTAAAAATTAAATATTTAAATAATAGGCACTTAGAAACAAATGTACTTTTAAAAAATGTTTAAGCAGCTTTCCATACATTGCCCTCACCCCCCCCCAACAGCTTTATAGTGATGATGTCCACTGTCTCTTTGAACTTTCTATTAACATTGTTCAATCAGATTCAGGAGCAATTTTTTGCTGTGAGTACATGCAGTTCAGAGAGTAATTGTGATTCACACACTGTATCTTCTCAAGCTGGTCCCTGTTAGTTTCCCAAGGACCTTTAACTTTCTATTTCAAATGAAATGTTCAGTTATGAATTCATATATATCTGAAAATTTATTCCTCACTTCAAATTTCAAATTAAAAGCACCTTCTGGCTAATACAAATGCTTTATATAAAGAAAACTTCAAGGACCAATTTAGTTGTAATTGTAAATTTCTTTATGCATTGTGTAGTATTGGTACTACCAATGTATTCTTTATACATTGGTAAGTATTATGCATTGTGCAGCTATGTTGTGTTTGGGTTTTTTTTTATACTTTATCTTATATTTCTATAGGTGTTTCTTTGTCATGATTGTCTCTCTCTCTCTCTCTCTCTGAATATCTTTCTTATTCTGTCACCTCAATTTCTCAGTTTCTTTTGCTAGCTTTTTCTGCTGCTTACCTCTTAAATGTTAATACTTCCCTGAATTTCATCCTTGGCCTACTTTTCTTTATGTTCTTCCATTCATGACTAGTAAATCTAAGCCTCTCTTATGGTATTACAGACCTATAAGCCAAAGATTCCTAAATCTCTATTTCTTTCCTGGAAAGTTCTTCTATGTTCTAATCTTTATTTCCACATTCTTACTGTGTAGTCCATTTGCATTCCCCATAAGCATCAATTCAACATCTCCCCAAAATATTCAAATCTAATACCCCCAGACACTTCCCCAAAAAATCTTTCTGTTCTATTCATTGCTTCAGTTAATCTACCACTATTTAGTCCACACACGAGTCATCCTTAATCATTCCACTTCCTATTTCCCACATCTCATTTACCCCCAGTACAATAAACTTTGCCTTCAAAATTCCTCAAACCACTTGTGATTAAAAACGGACAAATTATTTGCCACTCCTTTCACCCTAACTGGATTGGTCCATGTGATTTGATGTGGACAATTGAACATTAGCAAATGTAACAAAAATTAGGGGCTTAAAAACATTTGTACCTTGGGGCTTGGTCCTCTTGGAATTCTGCCCTGAGACCACCATGATGTTAAAGTCCATCTCTCGCCTCAAGGATGCAAGGTCACATTGGGGACAGATTCCTTGGCCCACTGTCAGCTCCAACAGCCAGACATATGAGTGAGTCCCACTTAAGCCATACAGGATATCCAGCCATAATCTGGTTATAACCACAGGAATGTGCCCCAGCAAGAGCAGCAATGGAACCTTCCGGGCAACCCATATATTTATGAGAAATAATAAATCCTTATTTGTTGCAGCTACTCTGTTTGAAATGACTTGTTAGGCAACAATATTTAATAGAAACACCATCCTTTCCGCTCTGCGTTGATGGCACTACCTGAAGTTCACTCTAGATTTTGGAGGTAGAAAGATAACCAATCTCCCTAACACCTATATTCCCTCTTCCAATTTATCTAAAACCACCATCTTTAGTGCATTCACATATAATCATACCATTTCTATATTTAGAATCTTTCAATAAGAGCATTGCTGTGAATAACAGCCAAACTCTTTAGTATCTTTTATCTTTAATGTCCTTCATACTCTCTATCCAACATTCTATTCCAGCCTCTTCTCTCCACATCCACCTTCGTGTACTCCTATAGGGTATTGCACATGTTTATATTGCAGCACTTATCACCTATTGACATGATACTTATGTACTTAAGCACTTGTTTCACCATTTGTAGTAGCCATAGATGACCTCAAACACAATACACATTAAGTTACTGCTTGTTGTATGAATGATTTACCATGATCAGAAACCATGGTTTTACTTTCTTTTGCTTGAACTTCAGTCTTGAAAATAAAGCAGTTCTATGTCTATTTCACCGATGATGAAACGGGTTCAAAAAAGTATGAGCCCTGCTCAGGTTGCAGAATGCTAAAGCCTTGAAGATAACTGTAGTTATCTGATTCCTAGCAGAGTACACTTTGGCCTAATAAATTACTCTACTTCTTCAAAAACATCATATATTTGCATGTTTTCAAAAAGAAAATTTAAATATTCTACCAAAATCAGGCTCTCTATCAGTGCTGTATAATTTTTTTATAATATTTCTTTGATGTCATGTTATAAATATATAGTGAATTTCTTTTCTTTAATCTAATGTGAAGTTGTATGGTAAAAAAAAATTAATTAATGCTTCCTATTATGGTCAGCTTTTAAACAGCCCTATCCCCTCGGCCAATATCTTCAGGGAAAGCTTATGATTCCACTATGGTCTGCCTGGTAAAATCAACATATTTAATCTTCATCTGTAATAGTTGGCTGAGTGCCAATAGAATCAAAAGGGCAGGTCTGAGCAGGGGAGAAAATAGGCAAGTGCAGACAAGCACAGGAGTAAAACGACCCTTCAATAGATGCAGTAGAAAGTGTGTTCTATTCTGCAGGGAATGAACAATTCTGATAGGCTGTATAAGTCGCTGACTGCTACTCCCAATTACCTGACTGTAACTTTGGACACAATCTTAATTTCTCAGTCTTGAGTAACTTATCTGAAAAATGAGAGTAATTATGCCTCACATGGTTGTTGAAGGCTTAGCTGAAATAGTATAGAGAGAGCACATTGCACAATGTTTGGCATATAGCAAGAGAGCAACAAATTGTAATGATAAGAATTGTTGTGTTACATAATAAAAATGTTTTTAGTTAAATAGAGTAATTGCTCATGATCAGTACTGGATTGTTGAAAGACCCAAAAATTGAAGCTGTTTTGTTAACTGTGATAATGTTTTATTTGCAGTGTTAGTGTTAATCATAAGTTAAGACTGGGAGGAAGATATTGGCCAGAATGTGTAAAGTGCTTATGGCTAACCCAACCCCATGGCAAGGTGAATGAGACCACTATGGTTGATTGGAAAATATAAATTCACTCCATTAGGGAACTTGACCACTGAGATACCATTGAAAAAAATCTGGGATTCTGTTAGTGGTGGGGAAATAGCTGTGAAGTAGTCAACTAATGATGTCTACTCCAGTGTCTCTACCTCTTTTCTCAACTTCCACATCTCCCTTTCACTCTGCAGTCAACTCCAACCTAACATCTGTCCCTCTTGTTTTCCAAATCACATCCTGAAATCACTATTGACCCCCACATTCCCAAATTTAATCACTATTTTTTTAAACTTTCACATCTTATTTCACCTCTCAGTAACATCTAACACAACTAACTACTTCCTCCTGGAAATGCTCTTTTCTTGGTCTATGTGATGGAAAACTTTACTGATATTCTTATCTAACATCTCCTTCCCTCTCTAGATGATCTTTTCTCTTCCACTTCACATGATGTAACTCAGAACTTTCATTTTGTTCAAACTACCATTTCTATATGTCAATAACTCCTAAATTATATCTCTAGCCCACACTTCTAGATCTCTATGTTGAATTGTTACTGACGTATTCATTTCATAATGTCACTGGCCTCACAAAATTAACATTTGCAGAACTAAAGTTTTGATTTTCTCCCAAGATTGTTTCTCCTCCAGTCTCACATTATTTCAATAAATGATCCTATCACACCCTCCCACCCCAACCCACACACCCATTTGCTCCAGTGAAAAAATGGCCCATCTTGACTTATCTCTCTCTTATACTCACTTTTAATATATTACTAAGACTCACTGATTATACCCTTCGTGTATCCTGAATTCATCCATTACTCTCCATTTGCACTGCCAACATCCCAGTCCAAGCTATTCCAACTCTCACCCAGACTAATACAATTGTCTCTTAACATCATCTATCTTCTTCCACCCTTACCCCAATCCAATACAATGTCCATAATGCAACCATGTGGCCTTTCTAAAATATAGGTGAAATGGTATCACTCTCCAAATTAAAATCATTCTTTGCACTAAAATCAGACTCAAACAATTCAGTATGGCCCACATGGCCCTGCCACATGGATGTGGTCCATCCATGTCAACCTCTTCAATCTCATTTCAGGCTCTGCTTGTCATCACCAACTATACTCACCGTGTTGGCCTTCTAGTTTCTTGAACACATCAAACCCTTTCCCAACTACAAGCTCTTTTTTATGATGTTCCCTAGATGGCCTGTATTGTTGCCCATATACATCCTGCCTCCCACACACAACCCACACAAATTCTTTGTCTAATGCCTATTTATTCTTCAGAAAGGCTTTTTATGATTGTCTCCACTAAAGGAAATACCCATGTTCTTTCTTATAATACCTTATTCTTTTTCTTCACAGTACATATCAATCTGTATTTTAAAATTTAATTTTACCAACAAATTATAAATGCGCAATTATTAAAAATTGTTTCATGTTTTTGCTGCCTGGTAGAAATTAGGTGTAATTTAGAGTATTTGTTAATTTGCCCACAAGTATATATATCTTACTAGGTAGTTGGAATACATCCCCCAGTGTAGGGACTACTATATGGAAATAGAAATACACACACACACACACACACACACACACACACACACACACACGCACATAACCAGAAATTTCTTTATAAGTCATAGGAACTTAATGAAATTCTAAAATGTGTGCACATAACTATGGAATTCTAACTGCTGTTTTAATCCAACAAAATTCAGTCCTTGCACAATATCAGATGCAAAAAAGGAAATATAAATTCAATAACATTCAGTCAGCTTCAACTCTCAATAATGTGTCAGAAATCTCTGATCCAGTGAAATATAATTTATTGTGATAAGTATTTACCATTAGAATACCTGTATGTCTTTATGGACCTCTGCCTTTCCTTGATTTTAATTTATTAGAATGCATCAATTGCTCTATGTCAGCTATTTTAAGGGAAATATCAGTAACACTTTGTCTTTAACATCTCAAATAGGAAATCCCCATTAGTATTATAAATAACGCATTTGTCAGGGAATTGGCAAGCCATCTTAATCAGAAAACTTCCTGGCTGACAATCACACAAAATTGAGACCACAAAGCATATCTTAAATGTTTCAGCACTTGGATTTTCCTAAATACTTCTTTTAAGTTCTTTCTGAACAACTTGCACAGAGATCAAAACATACTAATTTCATCATTGGTGCCAAAAAAAAAACCCCAAAAAACAAACTTATAAAAGTGTACAGATACATTTACTAACAAAAACAACAAAATGTTTCACGATTTTATTAAACAGTCAATAACATAAATGATTTTCCTCATTTATAAAATGGGGACATTGAACTAGATGATAGTAAGGTATCTTCAAACCCTAAAAATTCTAATTCTTCTGCTCTTAGACAAAATAAATAGTACATATTTTCCTCTTCTCATAAGGAAAGTTAATAGTTTCTGGGTTTAACCATTTCTATATTTTTATTATATTTATTCATGTGTAGTGTATTGAACTGGTATACTGGAGATCTAGGCTCAGTCTTGCCTCTTTGAGAAGTAGAAATACAAAAGATTAACTCACACCACTTCTTAGCTTGAATAAACAGCTAACTTGGACTTTCTGCCACTCTTCCACTCTCTCTTTCTATATCTCCCTCTTCTATTAAACACGCACGCACCACCACTACCATCACCAGGATGTCTATTATGAATATAACCTTTCTAATCTGTTAAGGGCAACAGAGAGCATCCTCAGGAACCACAGAGGAGCAAAAACCTTTCCTAGAATACATTTCAGGTGTCTCTCCTGACAGCATAGCTAAAGCTGTTGCACTATGAAGACATTTTTCTCAGATCCTTGTTCACAGTCTTGGAAATGGTGCTAAAAAGTAATAGAGTTAAAATCAAATCAAATCAAGCAAGATATTCCAGTACGGCCTATTGTCAGGTCCAAGCTGTAACTTGACACGTGGCCAACAGACCCTCTTGCTTTAGAGATACCAGTAGTGGGAAAGGACACTACATGGAATTTATGGGAAGGCTCAATGGGAAAATCACAATACATGCCCTGGGGTACTACATCAAGGTAATACAGTCTGCAATAAAAAATATATGTCTTGGGCCAGATGAGTGGTGCAGTGGTTAAGTGTTGGCTTCCGAAGACAATGGCCCCAGTTTGGTCCCACATATGAGGGCCAGTGACACTGCCCTCAAAAAAAAGAAAGAAAGAATATATGTCTTTTGGGCCGGCCAATGGCTCAGGTGGTTAAGAGCTTGCTCAAGAATGCGAGCTGAGCTCTGAGCAACAGCAGTTCGATGCCCAGCCCAAGTTGAGGTGCCGCTAAGCTGCCAACAGGTGGCAGGATGGCTCAGCTTAAAAAAAAAGAAAAAGAATATATGTCTTTTGAAAGGCAACTCTTGGCATGGTTTTCAGCCATGGTATAAATTGAAAGCCTGACTCTGGAACACCAAGTGATCATATGGCTAAAATTTCCCATCATGAGCTGAATTCTGCCTGACCAACCAAATCAGATAGCCCAGACTCCTGTAATCCACCAGATCTGCACAAACACCTCTTCCTCAGCTTACTTTCATGGCGCATAAGGGGCATATCTGAGGACTAGCTGATGACGCATAAAAATGTCCAAGCTTGGTTTACAGATGTGTCAGTTCACTATGTGGATGCAAGCCACTAAACCTAACTCAGGGGAAATCCTCCCAATTGTCAAAGTTTGGGGCAGTGCATCTGGTCATCTACTTTGTGTGATAAAATCAGTGGCCTAACATTAGAACATATAAGGACTCATGGGTAGTCTGGTTATTTGACCAGATCTTAGAAGATAAAAAGATTGGAAGATGAGAGACAAAGATATCTGGCAGAAAGGCATGTGTGTGTGTGTGTGTGTGTGTGTGTGTGTGTGTGTGTGTGTAGGAGTGAGTATAAAGAGTGAGGATCTTTGTATTGAAAGTTAACACAAATCTAAGAGCTCCCACCATGGAAGAGGCACTCATTGAACAACCAAATAGATAGACTGGCTCAGCCAGTTAATGACAGCCAGCTGCCATTGGCCATTCCAGTGCTGGAATAATAGACATATAAAAAGTGTCAGTGGTGACAAAGATAAAGGTTAGGTACCAGCCCAGCAGCCTAGGCTTCCTCGTTTCATAATGAATCTAGCTACCACTTCCTCTGAATGCACAACCTGCCAGGAACAAAGACCAATGATGGGCCTATGATTTGGCACATTTCCTCAAGGAGACTATGTGCCCACTTGATGGCATGTTGTTTATGCTGGGCCCCTTCTACCCTGAAAAATCCTGTGATAGATTCAGATAGGAATCGATCTTTTGGGTATGAATTGCCTTTCCTGCCCACAGCATCACTATCCAAGGGTTTGTTTTACCTGCACAAGATCCCAATACAGCAGAATAGGTCAAAGGAACACAGCAGTTATATCACGTTCGTGAAAAAAAATGTGGATCTGAGTAACAATTGGTAGACACTTATGAAGATTAATTGTCTATATGCATCTGCAAGGAAGGATTGGATTCATTGCCCTAAATGCCCAGGTACTGTGAGCCCCTTCAGGAATTGCCTCAGCTGCAGAGACCCCACTTCCTGTAGCGGGCCACATTCAGCAACTGATCCAAGCATGAATCAAAACTTTTACCCAACCCATCCCAGTGAGTTAGGGCTATTTTAGCTCCAGAGCCCAATCAAGACAGCCAAATCTGACATCACAGCTCAGCTTCTCTTCCCCAATTTTATTTCCTTGCCTTTCTTTCCACAGTTGTTGATCCCAAGGGCACTGCCTAATAAACATCTATTCTTTAAGCTCCACTTATGTGAGGTTCCTAGAGTAGTCAAATTCATAAAAAGAGGAAGCAGAATAGTAATTGCCAGGGGCCAGGAAGAGAGGAGAATGTTTAATAGGTCAGAATTTCAGTTGGGAAAGATGAAAAAGTTTTGGAGAGAAATGATAGTGATCACCACAACATAAATGTACTTAACACCATAGAACTGTACCTTTTAAAACTCTAAATGTTTTAAAAAGGTAAACTTTATGCTATGCATATTTTACCATAATAAAAAAGAGAGATAGTGAATACAATATGTAGAGGGAAAAGTGGAAACCTCTTTGAAATTAATGCTTTGTTTCTATGGGTGGGGAAGGCATAGAAACCAAGATGAGCTGATTTGCAAGGAGTAGTGAAACAACACTGGACACAGAAAACTGATAAGCAAGGGATCCAGGAGGTTAGAAAGGAAGAACTTCCCATAGCTACCACCCTGACCAACAGGATAAGTGAACCCAATGGCCCAGATGATTGTCTTTGTGATGAAATGCAAACAAATAGGCATCTTAGATCTCTCCGAAGAGTTATGTTTCTACCTCTGAAAATCTTTTCATGGAAGCATGAATTTCATGGGAAATTGCTAGAGAACTGGCTAATAGAAAGAATTGGATTGGATTGGGCCTGCTGTCTGCACAACAACTTCCCTGTGGGCTAAGACAAAGGGTCATTAGATTTGGGATAACATTCCCCCAGTTCATAAGAGGAACACTGGCAAGTTGCTAAGATTCAGAAGAGATCAATAAGACACAAGGATCAGTTAAACTTGCAGGCACTGCAGCCATAGCAACAACCTTGGCAAACCTTCCACACAGATAGCAACAAGCCACTTCAAAATCACTGGGAGCTGAGCCAAGAGAGGGAACACTGAGACAAGGACTTCATAAATCTTAAGGATAAACTCCCTGCACATGAAAAACAAAGAACAACTTCCAAAGCATTTCTTTTGATTTCTTCTGATCTCTCTTAATTTAAGAAGCCTGGCCCTAAAGTCTGGAGATCAGGCCCAGTCTTTCAAAAGGAAGGACAAATTGCCCCAAAGTCCTTAACTTGCAGATCCGTTAAAATATTAGATCTGCCTGGAGAGACTCTAAACACTGTGACCTGTTTTGAACAAAGGATAATAGTCAAGAATTTCAGAAGCTTTTAGATTCAGATCAAAAATAACATGAATTCTGAGAAACTTGACTATGAGGAGAAAAATTATTTTGACTGTTGAAGAATATGAAGGAAAAAGTAGCTGAAGTTGCTGGGTTGTGATCATTGTTAGACACAAAAGACCAACAAAGTTCTCTTGGGGTGGTATCTCCTTTCCCTGAGTTTGTAATTGCCCGGGACTTATTGCAATTCTAGGAATGGAAAGAGCCTTCAAAAGGTTAAAGGGCAGGACCCCAACAATTGACCCCAACAAATGCCAAAGGGGAACCTCTAGAACAACCCTGTGTCACTACAATTATAAATATGAAATAGTACCAAGGTACAGTAGAAATCTACCAAAATATATAATAGGGGTGTTGGAGAAACAGGGAATAACTGTAGACACCACTTATCCCTTTAATTCACTGGTTTGAATAGTCCAAAATAGAGATGAACATTAAATCAATCTTTTGATAATCTGCGGTCACTAATGTAGAAAATGTACGTTTTTAGATCCCTGTTAATTTTGGTCACCAATGTGATTTGCTTTCATTTGGCTAAAATTATATGTTTACTGTCCTCCTATAGGGTTAAATTCTCTAGAATTAGTAAAAATAGGAATTATTTTATGCTGAAAACTATTAAACCATTTTTACTGTTGCTTTTTACTTTCATAAAACCAAGATGTTTGGAGCTGAAACATTAAACACACACATTTTCATGTAACTTTATTATAGTTATATGTTGAACTCCCTCCCCTCTTCCTACACATCACCACTAATTGATTTAAGCAATGAGAGAATGAATAAATAGGAATAACGCCAGACAGTATTAAAGCAACAGTCAGTCTTGCCATTCAAGTGTGGTCCATAGTGTAGCAGCATTAAGCACCATCTAGGACATTGTTAGAAATGCAAAAATCTCATCTCCCCCACATCCCTCCAACCTACAGTTTAACAGATCCATCCTTTAACAAGCTCCCCCAGGTGATTTTTATGGGTACATTAAAGTTTGAGAAACACTGCTCCTGTGTTTATTAAAAGTGTGGTCTCCAGACCAGCTGCATCATTATTACCGGAAAACCTGTTGAAAATACAAATTTTTAGGCGCCATTCCAGACCTGCACATCAGAAACTCTGGGGTTGGGGCCAGCATTCTGTGTTTCAAGTTGTTGTCCTTCAAGCTTAGTTGTGGAAGGCGTAGCTAACTCAACTCCAAGTCCAGTAGCCATCCGGCCACTCGGGGCCGCTCAGCTCAAGGTACTGTGTTCAATGGCACTTGCAGGTGGGAGTAGCCCACCATCCCATGCGGGAGTCAAAACGGCAACCTTGTTGTTAGCAGTACGAGCTCTCACCAGCTGAGCCATCCTGCCACCTGAGCTCAGCGGCAGCTCAGCTTGAGCATAGCTCAGTGGCCCATGTGGGAATTGAACCAATGACCCTGCTGCTCAGAGCTTGTGCTCTTAACCAACTGAGCCACTCAGCCTGCCAGCATTCTGTGTTTTACCAGGCCTTCCATGTTGGGAACTGGTGGGAGCTGCTATCATTATCATGACCACACCTCCAATGATGATTGCTATATCTAAGAGTAGTGACATTGGCAGCTGCTAGGCAGAAAAAAAATAAACCTGAGAAAGGTGTTTAAGAACCTACAGGGTTGTATCTGCATAGGATTCTAAACTCATTTGTGTCACTCTCCCAGTTGATCACTAAACATTAAAAAAATTGTAGCCTTCTCCACCTCAAGTCAACTCTCCAGCCCCAAAGCTTTTTCTCACCTTAGGGGTTCCAGACCCAGTTTCCTCTTCTGATAAGGCTCTTAATCTCCTCTTAGCCTGCCTGGATCTTTTTGACCCTTTAGGGCCCATCAAAAACAGCACCTCTTTAGAGAAGCCTTCTCTGACTCATCCTATCAAAATTTGTTCTCTTTGTGAGTTTGTGTCTGAGCCTTGTTTTCCTCATAGAGCACAGCACAATTCACAATGATGTATTTGTTAGTTTATTTGTTTACCATCTGTTTCCTCTGCTAGGTATTAAGCCCCATGATGCAGGGCCCACCTCTGTCTTAACCACCCCATTGTCTTTAGAGTCTAACAGTATCTTCTGTATCATAGGTGTTAATTAATATTTATTTCATAAATGACTAAGTAGGAGATATAATGGAAAAGATGCCAGGCTCAGGTAGGTAAATGGAGTTTTATTAGTAGTGGTGGTGGTGCCACGAAGACTAATTCTTTCTGTGATCATAATGGGTGAAAGAAATGGTCTTTGCACATGGAATCAAGAAAATGAGTAAGCATAGGTTCCCTAGAATGTTTGTTAATTTTTAAAATTAGAAGTTCTCTAAGTACCAAAGATTTTTCTCTAGGGAACTTAAAATTTTGTTATTTTAAAAATTACATTATATAAGTAGAATAACTGTCACCTGAAAAGGAAGGAAACCAAAACATAAAATAAAAATGTTTAATTCCCTTTTGAATGTGTGTTGAATTCAATACAAATTGATAAAGCATTTTTCTAGTCCAAAGAAACCAATGTTACATTTAGAAGGCAATTGACTGCAAAAGAAATAATCTATACTATACTTTATTTTAAAAAAGAAATTCAAGATCTGATTCTATGTTTAGTGTGTTGCAATAATGATGTCTTCTTTACAGCTCAAGACTCCACAACAAAGGAATGGCACAATAAAGGAATTTTTGTTGTGTTTTTCTTTTTTCTCTTTGTAATATCTTCATATACCAGTAAAAAATAAACTCTTTAATAAATAAATATATATAATAAATATTTGCAAATTGAAAATGCATAAATAGGTCCATCCTTTAAAAAAATGTTCTGATTTGGTGTGGCATGTTTCATAGTCCACGTTTCACCCAGGGTTTTTACATACAATGCCATAACCTGCAAAATTCTTCAAGGTCCTCAAAATCTATAGAGCAATAATCTTGACCAACTGTGTCAATCCATTTCTTCAACATGAAGTACCTATTTTTAATGTAACTTTTAAAGTAAACATAATCCAGAGAGGCACCAGCAGCACACTAGGTGGGGTTCCCGTTATCCACCGTTTAAAAGATTTTCAGCTTCAATCTACCAGTAAGGACTGAGCCAGTGTACCTAAGGGAACTTAGTCCACTTATAAAGAGAGATCTTGATCTACAGCAAGGCAAAATGTTTTGTCTGTTTGTTCTCAATATTCTTTCCAAATTCAGTCTCCCAGTGGAAAATAAACTCCATAACATTCTGAATGTCTTCCTGGGTTATTATTTATGATGGGAACTGTTATAAGAAAGAATAGTTGTAATTTGGTTCTTCAGTAAAGACACTATCAAACTTCAACTGTACATCAGTATGTCCTTGTACAATTCAGGAACTCTTTCTGGGTCCACTGGTCTAGGCAGGAAATGTGTAAATTTCTGATGTCTTTTAGACCTGGCACCATCTCTTGGAGTTCCATCTTTGTTAAGTGCCACAAAATACCTGCGGCCAGTGTCTCCATGTTTATATATGTTGGATGAATAGGTATTATACCAGTTTTCTTCAAATTGCTCTCTAAAGATGCATTCGGATGTCAGTTTCTCCTAAAAGAGAGAAGATAACTATCATTAAAAAAATACCTTTCAGAGAATTTCCTTAGAAAAATCTCAACTTCATATTTTTATTTCTTTGTCTATAATTATATCCTTATCAAGGATATAAAAACCTTCTTTAATGTCAGTTCTCAATTTTATTTTCAAATACTTAAAAACTATTCTGAGCTTTCTCATGTGCCATTTTATCTCTCTCCACTACCACCACCATCAAACAGGTCTCTAGTATATCTTGCTCCATCATTAGATGCCAAAGCTCTACATTGTAAATCTCTACTACATCTTGAAATATTTTAAGATCTTGCTAACATCCAAATTCCTAAGTCAAGTTCATCACTCCAAATCATATATCTTAAACTTAATGAATGTATTAATTATTTGATGATACATTCCTTGAGAGTAACTTTGATCTGGATGTTACTATTAAGTAAATGTAGTAAAAGCCCAGTTATTTCCTATCTTTTCAAGATGGACTGTATATTATCCTAAGGGATAGACCACAGCTGATTTTTTTTGTCCAACACATACATGAAGAAGGAAGATTATGTGCATGTTTTTCTCTTTCAATTATAATTCTGTTCTTATGATTATTTTACATGCGTTATTTCTTTCATCTGAGCTGACATAAAGCCTGGAAAGGGCATGGTTTGTCCTTACAAAGGACAGCTATTAAGTGGAATACCACTTACTGAAATATTAGTACCAGTATATATCGAGATCCTAACTGTATATTGTGCTCTCATTTGAAATTTTAAGAAAAAGAAGATACAAAACAGTGCCATCTGCTAAACTTCAAAAGTAAATTCTCTTTGTAAATAGTTACAAACACTTTGACTTTGAGAAGGGATTTCATATGAGAGGATGCATGGAAGAGTGGTACACATTTATACTTTATCAATTTTCTTAAGATTACATAAGCAATTGTGAACAAATTTAAAATGTTACCAGTGAAAGTGAAAAATCTATATGATACTCCAGATTGAGTTTTATATTATCCTGTTACTCTAATTCTTGGGTTGTTCTAAAAAAAATGAAATAAAATACTTCTCATATTGATGAACTATTAACCTGAAAAGTTTACTTTAAGCCCCATTTTTAAAATATTTATAGTAGACCCACAAATGCGTTCCTATACTCAGTGGCAAGGTAAAAATTGCCCAAAGCAACTATGAGTGAGCTAATAGCTATTATAATCATCATGACTACAGATATGGCCAAATTAGTGTGGTTACCATTATCTGTTGTATCTTACAGTATTCTAAGATTTCATTCATTTGTTTCCTATATACAAAGATCAGCAAGTAAGTGATATATACTTAGCTATAGAAGATAATAATGGGTAGAGAAAATATACATTAAAAGAATGTAAAGATGAAAAAAGTCTAATATTGCAACAAGAAAATACTCTCTTTTTTCTCTGTCTCTGGTGGAAATGATCAAATTATAGAGAAAAGCAGCAAGACCCAAGATGATAAACAAGAAGAACTGGAGAGCTGAAAGCAACAGGGGTTTAGGGTTTAAAAATAAAACTGAATTACTATACTATTACCTAGGCACATAGAAACTTACCAGGATATAAATTTTTAATTTGTACCTGAGCATATCTTATATATTTCTTCTGACATGTATTATTAGTGGACATTTTACTTACAAAATGGATAGTCATTGCTTTATGAATTATATAATTTCTTAAATATACGTACTGAGCCATAAAGTTCTCCTTTGTCATTCATTCCAAGGTAAAGACCACTGTCCACACCTCTAATACTGACCAGTCCAACTGCCACGCTGATGAATTCCAGGATACCTAAATTTAAAATAATATGCAAAATAAAATGCAAAATAATGATTGCATTTATTCATGATCATATGACTAATGAAAATCTACCAAACAATAGTAGACCAATATTGCTAAATATAAAGATGTACATGAAAGGCCTTTGTAAACTAAAATGTGCTGTACAATTGTCTTGTTGTAATAATCTTCCCATTTTACAGATAAAAAAACTAAAAAGAAAAAAATTCATCATGGTGTAGTGTAATGGGTGTAAAACCGTAAATCAGGCTGACCTGAGTTTGAATTCTAGTTCAGTAACTTACGGGCTATTTGGACTCTGAAAGTCATTTGTCTTCCTTCAATTTCCTCATATGCAAAATGGGTGAAATGCCTTCCTTCAGGAGAGAGGTAAAAACTAACACATTTAGGCATTGAACAAGTGGAAACCATTGGTATGATAAATTAGTATACTCATAAAATTGAAGTGTTCTGAGTTTGCTATTGTTCCGTTAGTTAAATATAACCAAATTCTAGTAATTGTTTTTTCTTTGCTAATTATGAATCAAGTCAATCTTCTTCTAGAAGCAGCCAAGTATATCTTATATGGGTATGTTAGTGTTGTATAGTTTATAAAAGGCTTCTATTTATATTTCCTATCTGGTCCTCATAAATAATCCCCTAATATAGGTATGGAAGATATTATTATCCTCCATTTACATATAAAGTAACTGAGGCTAAGGGCCGGCCGAGTGGCGCGGTGGTTAAGAGCTGGCTTGGGATGCCAGCGGCCCTGATTCGGATCCCACATATGAGGGCCAGTGACACTGCCCTCAAAAATAAATAAATAAATAAAATAAAGTAACTGAGGCTAAAAGAGGTTTACTGACTTGTCTAAGGACATGACACTTGTAATTAATGGAACCAAAATTTGAACTTGCATCTTCTGAGCCCCTAATCCAATGTTTCTACTTCAGGACACTGTTTCTTGAAGACAATACAGTAGCTTGAAAACTTTATAGATTACATAATATGCTGATTTCTGTCACATGATTCTTAAAAATTAATTTTATAGTTCAAAGAAACAAAAGAACTCTATAATTCATTAAATGTGATAGCACAATACCAAAAATTTAGCATGCAAGTCAACTGTTCTAGCAATAACTTTCTAGAATTATTTTCATTTATCAGTAAACTAGTATTGAAAAATCTCCACTTAATACACTAGAACACTGTAGTTAAAAAAAAACACAAACCTTCATGCTTACCTCTACGTCACTTTTTTTCTCTGTATACACTAACCTTTGGACTAATGTCTTTGTCTTGTTCTTCCCTTAGACTCTGCTAAAAAAGTATATAGACATACTTTCTATACTTGGAACTTCCTTCCTCAATAGCTTTCTACCTTCACCCCTTCACCCCCTCTTAAGCTCTACAAACAGTATAAATGTGGACCATTTAGCCTGACTCTTGCTTTTAAGTCATTTCTTGATTTATTGTGCAAGTTTCTGTTTGGACACGTGATGTTCCCAAGGCCAAGGGAAAGTACAAAATCTGGCTATTTGCCATACGGAGGGCTCTATTCTATCCAGAGCCTAATTCTTTCTTTGGCAGAAATATAGATTCTTAAGCTCTAAATGTATGTGCTTAACAACTCAAATGAGCTCTTTCAAACTGTTAGAAGATCATGTCGAACACTAGAACTATCAAGGATCTTAACAGCACCAATACACTACTACAAAGTCTACAAGTGGCTTGAAAGAGTCAGTATCCCTAATTGAGAGCCTAAGGCAGAGAGAAGATAAGATATAGCAAGAAGATACAAACTCCATAAGATAGCCATTACAACAACAAATACAGAGGGTAGGGAGTAAACCTTAATTAAATTTACTGCCAAGCTCATTAGTGAGTGATTCCTGTTAGAAATAAGAATATCAGGCCAAAATATGATTGGTAGATGTAGATATAGTAATGGAATTTCATCCAAGATATACTTACAAATGTGTAATTACTTCAAATTGTATTGAATGTTAAATTCAAATCGAAAAGGGTACAATAGGTCACATGGAACTTAATTCTTTTTAAGTATCTGATTTACATTAAGATGCTCTTGTCTTTCAAAGAACAGGAACTGATTAACTGATTAGGATGTATAATAGAATCAGTTTTCAAATACAATAAAATATATTTCATTTCCACATAGACCAATTACATACCAGAGTTTATAATATATCCATTTTTCTAGCAAAACTAAAAACCACCTATACTTTAATTCTCATCTTAAGATAATGTTACCTTGTTAAAAAAAAAACATAGGTGTAGAAAGACAAAAAATTACATATATTCTTAGAATAATTATATTCAAGTTTCAACTTTTTTAAACAACACCTAAAACTTTATATATAACCAGGCATAAATAACTTTGCCTTGGCTCATAGGGTTGTTGGGAAAAAGATTATGTATTTTTTCTGTTCCTCTTAAAGATTTTAGCCACACTTTTTAATTCTGATCCTTTTTCTCCTCAAGGAAATAGAATACCACATAGTAATTTGTAATCATTTGATTCTTTAATGAGATTTGACAAGTCTTTCTTATTTATAATATGAGGTGGCAACTAAGCTAATTCCTTCACAAAGAGTAGACATGAAAAACTTTCCTTAAGAGGTAATCACAGATTTTAGATAGATTTTCTAATGCCCAGTGTCCCATAAAAAGACTTGGAGGTACTTTGTCTTTCTGGTATCATTTTCAAAGCCTGCCTTTTTAAAAATCATAATAAACAGGTGAGTCAACCCACAATGCAACCACATCAGACAAATCTATGGAGAATAGGAGAGAATAAAGGAAAAGCCTTTAAAGAAATATGTTTGATCTCAGGCTAAACTTTTTTTTTAAGTAATGATTCCATGTTTATGTATTAAGTAAAGTCTTCCTACTGTACTACTGTGCAGAGAAACTCTATTATATAGAGAGAGCTAACTCAGGTAGGAAATGATTTTAACCTCACAGGGACCTTTTTGTCTATTGATGTGGTTTTGAAATTTTAAAATCCAGGATTCTGATATTTTTATTTAATTATGGCCTTATTAGTACAAATTATCAACATGTTATTCACTTTAACATCTAAAATAGCCAATCTTAAGCTTTTCAAAATTCTTACTTTGTGGACACGGAAATGAGTGTAAAAGAAAAATAGGAAAATAATTTCATAATTAATAATTGAAACACAGGAAAATGGAAAAGCCTATAATGTTATGCTAAACATAACCTTTCTTCTCACCTACACTTCTTTGTAGCAAATGATGATGTCTTAGCTATCAAAGAACCACTAGGGGGCACTGTAATACACTGTGGAGTCCGTTCACTCTTGGCTACCAGGCTAACCTGCATTATCTCCCCTTTGTGTGACAGTAAATATTTTGTGCTGATATGGAACCTCCCATGATTGAGTGACAAACCTCCGCAAAATTAGTCTAAGTCATATTTTTATAATTACCAAATAATTATACAAAATTTTAGCAAAAAAAAAGTTCTAGGAAGATGGTGATTCTAATACGCAACATTCATTTCTTAAGAAATGGATTTCAGTACCAGTTCAACCAATGTTATCAAGTCTGCAAATACTGACTAATCTCTTCCCATAGGGTCAGTCTTATAAAAAGACACAAAGTGGAAGAAGCAACTCTTGTCCTTGGGGAGATTACGTTGAATCATTTGTCTTAAAAGCAGAATCTCCAAGGCTACACTATGTATTGCAGGGAGTAGTCTGAATATCACCTAAGCTTAACTTCTACCTTCTCTGCTTATAAGTCTTATCTCTTTGGTGTCCATTTCTAAATCTTTCTGGTAGTTGGGGTTTTTTTCTCTCATGAACGAAATCCAGTGGCTCTTCATGGCAAGAGAACTGAGCCACCTGGTGTCAGCAAAGTTCTTTAGAATCAGAATCTCGGTCTCTTCAATTTAGAAACCACTTGCCAAAAGTGACCCCAAGGTTGGCTACCAGGTCATGACACTCTTGACTCATAATCAACGGGAATTTCGAAGAGATCAGTGGAAGCTGCAAACGTACGGGTTTTAAAAAGTTGATTTTCTAAGCCTTTGAGTGCTACCAAATGACCACCACATGCTCATTTCTACATCTACAATGACAAATGTCCCTCAATCGGAGATTTACACTTCTCCAAAGTTTTAATGAGTACTACAAGCCAAAAAAGAAAGAAAAAAAGAAAGAAAAGGAATGGGAGTAGAAGAACAAGGGGATGAGGACAAGGTAAGAGAGAGCCATTCAGAGATGAGATTTTTCAGAGTCCCACAGTGCCGAAGAAGGAAAAGGAAATCTGACACTGTGTGGGGCCCTTTCACGTTGCTGCTGACAAGTAAATGGTATCTTTTTAAAAAGTACAATGAATCTCTCCAATGACGCCCCAAGTATGATGACCAAAATCCTTTGAGAGTGCTAGGCAATTAACTCTTAACATGATGAAAACTTCGGCAATGCGGGAAAGATCCTGGGATGCCAGAATCGGAAAGCGTCTGCAAAGAGGCCACCTAATTTTACCTCCATCATTGTACCGACAAAAATTCTATGGCTCAGACTGGTGAGAGCACTTGCTAGTCACACAGCTAGTTAGGGAGTAATTCAGCAGAGACCCTACGATTTCCCAATCTAATGTCTTAATCTGCCTAACAATCGTTCGCTTGTTTCTTTTCTTTAACCCCTTCTGCTCCCAGGCGGTGCTGGAGGTATTCTGAAACCTGTCCTTCTGTGTTCCCACCCAGATCTTCTTTCGCTTTCCCATTTCCTCTTACGTGCGGTCAATACTACCATCCATGCTTTCGGGTTTCACAATTTCTAAAGAGGAGCTTGAGTGAAGGACTGGGCATGCTCAGTAGCCAGGCACGTTTTTCTTTTTCCTTCTTTTTTTCTTTCTTTCTTTCTTTTTTTTTTTTTCCTTTTCTCACCCAAATAGAACTATAAGAGCGCCTAGAACTGCAGCCAGGTGAGCCTGACAGTAGCGACGGTGCCCACGGAAAGCTAATCTGTTACCTCTTTGGATGAACACTGACAGTTTTTCTAGGAGGACAAGTAAATGCTCGCATCCTGTCCTATACAAGAGCTAGCCTCTGAGCAGTAGCCCTGAATACATAATCAGCTATGTAACTGTAGGGCGAAATGCTTCCTGTTACTAATTTTTGTTACTCACAAAACGGTGGATGGTCCTGGGGGAAATGGGAGAGGAAGTAGGAGGAAATAATACAGGGATTTGGAAAAGAAACAAACAAACAAACAAACAAAAAAAACCTGCCTGAGAGGTAAGCAGTGCAAAAAGATCCCAGGCAGCAGGAAGGGCAGGGCAGCAAGGTGCATGGGAACCCCTACCCTTTACCCTCCTGCCCCCGCGACCCGAGCAGGCCTAGGCTAGGTTACAGGAGAAAAATCGTCCGGGTCCCCGCGCTGGCCCGCCCTTCAGCCCCAGCCCGCACTTCGCACTGGAAGGGTTCCCAGGGGCTCGGGCTCCGCGCAGCCCGGTCTCCCTGCGCAGGCGAGGAGGGCGGCGCATGGGGTGGGGAAGAGGAGCCAGGGGCTAGAGGTAGGGTGAGTGCTGGGGTGCCGATACGTACCGAAGAGGCTGTGGTCCTGTCGGGTGCCCTGCACGCTGCCGTCGGGTAGGATCTGCAGGTGGAAGCCAGTGCGGCAGTATAGCTGCCGGCGGCGCAGGATGCCATGCAGGTGCGCCAGATCCGCAACCCCTGGCCCGCCGCGGGCGCCCCGCTCCGCCGCGCCCCTGCGCTCGCCCAACAGAGGTGGTCTCTCCCCGGCAGGAGGCAGCAGGAAGTGCGAGCCCACCTGCTGGCCCAAGCCCTCCAGGCCTCCTAGGAAGCCCCCTACTTCAGCTAAGGGAGCCATGGAAGGGCCAGAGGGAGAGGCGGAGGAGCCGGAAAACAAAAGACACCCCCCCCCAAAAAAAAAAGTGTAGCGGGAATGGGGAGGTGAATGGAGAAAAATTATAGCAAAACCAGCGCAAAAAGTTAAGAGCGGGTTGTTACTCCTGTGAGGTCGCTGAATGGACTTTGTACTGAGAAGGCAGGGAGGCTTTCACTGTCTTGGAGCGATCTTCTCTCCTTGGGTAGGTGGGAGCTGGCTTCTCGCTTTGCTGAAACATCTATAGCTGTTGCTGCCAATACTGGGGCTGGGGCTGGGCCTGGGGGCTGGGGCTCCAACACCGCAAACTGATCAGATCAGAGTCCTGTGTACATACACACCGAGTATATATGCGGGTCCTCTTGACATATGCTAATCAAGTCCTTTCATGCGCTCTGGGGAGGTTCTGTTTGAAATCTTAAACCGGCCTCCTCTCAACACGTTTTTGCTCTTCGGAAGTGACCAAAAGGGGCCCTTGACGGTTCTCTGTCCGTGCAGTCGCAAAAAATCATTCCCACACTTGGCCAAAGCTGGCCGGCAACTTCGGGGAGGCGCAGTCAAGGCCCCTCTTTGGGGTTGTCTTTGGAACAACCGTGATGCTGTTCGGCTGCTGCTGTGCAACCGCCTTTGATGTGAGCTCCTTTGCAGTGATAGATGGCTGCTAACAGGAGCCCAGCTTGGCAGGTATATAGAAGAAGGGGAAGTGGAGAGGGAGGGAAAAGTGGGGCTGGGGGATGGGTAGGAGAGGAACCGGAGAGAAGAGGAGGCGAATTGGACTCCTTGGGAGCTGTTGGGAGCCTGCAATGGACAGGTGCAAAGAAAGGTAAGAGAAGGAAAAGGAAAAAGGGCGTTACCTGAGGCTTAAACCTGCCCAGACACACATGAAAGGAAAATCAAAGCTTTGACAGTTTAACTCGCTAATTTTAAAACACTAATAAAATGTACAAGCATTACCCTTTTCTTTTATCATTTAGATGGGGGATTTTCTTTACATAATCAAGGTTAGGTTAGAAACACACATACCTCCTTTGCCAGGTTCTCTTGAATGTTTATCTTTACTCAGCACATGACATAACCAAGATTGCCTTATATCTATTTGGAAGTTTTAAATTGTGTGTTAAGGTCATGGACTTTTAATCAACCTAACATAATATAATCATGACTTTAGGGATTAAGAGTAAATCCAAATAGGATGAAAAGAGATGATTTTCATTCTTCTATTTGCCACGAATAGAAAATGAATATCTGTAATAGTGTCAAAAATGATGAGTGGCTTCCCGGGCCCTTATATCCAATCTAAGAGCAGTTCCCTTTCCTAGTTGCATTTTCTTTAAGGTTAGGGTTTTGTTTGGCTCACATTTCGATTATAAAAACAACTAAATGGAAAATAGTGTTGGTTCTTGATGTATTTTTGAGATATGAAAGGTTACTGGTAAAAATGTAAAGAGTGCCTGTGCATATTTGTAAAATAGAAGTTGTTGAAGTGAAGGTGTTGTATACATGTTTATTTGAACCTTAAAACTTTGGCTTTGTACCACTGCTTAAATTCAAAATGTTTCTGTTAAAATTCTTTTCAGTTGTAGAAGAGTTGAGAATCAATCATTTGGCATATTTATGCTTTCTCTGAGCTTTTAAAAAGTTTTAGAGAATGCTAAAGATTAGTTTTTCAGTCTTGTTTCATGGTCTGTTCAGCAAAAGCCTAAACTGGGAGTACAAATGGATGTGACCGCTTTATTTTGTTTGCTCTGAAGGGTTTTTTTTGCTAATTAATTGGCAGGTGCTTTAAAGCAGGTAAAGTTACACCTTTTCATCACTATGGCCCTAAGTACTGACCCTTGTATAACCAAGTTATAAAAGAGTCCTTAAAATGAGTGATTTACTGTTGATAGATATGAAATAAAACAAAAATATTGGCTAAAAACAATAAACAGATAAATCACTTTAGAAATGTATATTGCTAAGTCTGGTTTAAAGATTGTACCAGGTAAATGTCATATTATTTCACCTTTCAAATAACAGCAGTCTGTCTTGTGGTGGGACCCCCAAATCCACCATAATCAAGATTTCAAAGCACATCTGTGTAAACATTATCACATCAGTGTAAAACATCAACCAATGAGCTTTTACTTTGAACAAAATCTTCTTAATTGCAGTGTTAAATCAAAGAAAGTTAGATCAAAGTTGTGTGAATCTCATAGTGGGATAACTAAAATAGCCAGTACACACATTGATCACTTTTAAAGAAGAGATACTTAAAGGTTTAAAATAAAGATCAAATACCTTTTAATGAGGTTTGTTTCAAGGTCTCAGTTCTGTGCAACATATAATGCTGTTAATAATTCCACGATGGATATATATAGCATTGTCACCTGCTCCATGAGGTACTAGGTTGGAACTAAATCCAATATTTTATTTTATTTTATTTTATTTTATTTTATTTTATTTTATTTTATTTTATTTTATTTTATTTTATTTTTGAGGGCAGTGTCACCGGCCCTCATATGTGGGAACCGAACCGGGGCCGCTGGCTTCCCAAGCCAGCGCTTAACCACTCAGCTGGCCCTAAACCCAATATTTTAATTATATAAAATATTTCCCCACATGAACATTCTAAGTCCTGCTATGTGATTTGTAGCTCTTAGGCTGTTTAAGTCTCTTGTATTACATTTGTGTATATACTAAAATATGGGGGAATTTTATACATAGTCACAAAAGCCCAAATACCTTAATAATAGAACTACCATCTCTTTGCACAACTGTAGCATTTTCAAGTGCATTGCCCTATTTGATAATCACAATACCCTTATGAGATAGGCACATCCCACTTCATAAGGAAAAAAAAAATTGTCATGGATTTCAGTTTAGCGCCCTATATTCCAGTACAATTTCCCTAAACTCTCTAACTGCCTCTGTTGCCTCTCTTGTAAAATAAGTTCAATATAACTCTTGCCTAGGTTTCTATGAGACAAATGTGAAAATATTTAGGAAAGTGGTTTTTCAAACTATCAAGTTTTCCATGCATAAAAGATGTTAGACACCTTCAATTGGAATTTTTTTTTGCTTTATAATTTAGCAAATATAATCCATTTGAAATACAAAATAAATCTTTTTTCCCCCCAAACCAAACCTTTAATGTGTAAGTTTTGAATGGTGCTTCATGCTATTTTATAAAAGGCCAGAATAGAAACAAAAAGATAAGGATTTCTTTTGTTTGCACTAGTCATGTGACAGGAAAAGATAACACTAAAGATTTTTTGCACATGCTGTGATGATATCATGGGAAGTTAAATAATTTTGAAGAGTGTTTTACAAGAGTGCATTATTCAACTTTTAAGTATACACTGCAATCTAATCAACTTTACCTGTGCTTCCTAGAGACCACACTTGCCTTGCTGTTGTACAAATATGTGGTACAATTTCTACTTCCACAAAATGTAGTTACAGTTTTCCAGACCGTATAATTTCTATATAACTTTTCAGCAGGCATATTGTCATGAATCTTTGTTTTTACACGTGAGAAAAAGAATTAATGCCTTTTGATACTTCTACATGCATTTAACTTGAGAAAAGAAAAAGAGCTGATTTGAAAGTCATGACTTATACCACCAACAAAATAAAAGTACATTTGCCCACATTATTTTTACTTGTAATTACAAAATATAGGCAATAACATACATTTCCACACATAGGAAACTGATTAAATAAGTTATGGTATATTTGCACAGTGGAGCATTATACAGCTGGGAAAAAAGGATGAGAAAGGCCTGTATAAACTAATATGGAGTATTTCCAGGATTTTTTATTAAGTGAAAAGAGCAAAGCTTTAGCAAACTTTATGTATAGTGTGTTCCCTTTTCTGTAAGAACAAAAGAAAATAAGATACTTCTATATGTGTATGCTATTTTATTTTTCAAAAGTAAACATAGGATGGATAAACCAGAAACTAACAAAATGTGTTACCTGGCTAACTGACAACCTGGGATATATTTGAATGGAGTAGAAGAGAACGGGGGGGTGGGGGGGGTGGCGATGCTTCTTTCGGAACAACTTTATATAGAGTTTTGACTTTTGGAGAAATGTTAATGTTTTAGATTTTTTTTTAAATAAAATAAAATAAACGAGAATGAGAGGGAAATGAAATAAAACCAGGAACAAATGAACCTAACTGAATTCAAGTGAATAACATAACCACACAGAAGGGAATAATAAAAACTAAAAACAAAACAAAACTAATTTTCAAATACAGTTGTTTGACTATATAATCAAAGTCTAAAGACCCCCCAAAAAATACATACATAAAGAGATGTTGAATTTCAGTTACAAAGATTGTTTTTCTCCATGATGGGAGTCAGACTAGTGCACTGTAAGATTGAGCAAATGAGTAAATATGGAGTCAACAAGGACAGCTAGGTGTTCCACTGTTCGAGAATGGAGTCACAAACATGAAAAGAGAGATTAGAATGAAGCCTTTCGTACTGATTTGAAATTGCAGTTATCAGAATTACCCTATGGGGTGTGTGTGTGTGTGTGTGTATGTATCTTAGTTTTGTACAATAAAGAAGCCTAGGGCCGGCCGAGTGGCTCAATTGGTTAAGAGCTCACTCAAGAGTGCAAGCTGAGCTCTGAGCAATAGCGGTTCGATGCCAGCCCGAGCTGAGTTGCCATTGAGCTGCCAGGCTCAGCTAAAAAAAAAAAAAAAAAAAAAAAAAAAAGCCTAGAAGCAGACATACACCAGGGGCAATTGAGCGCACCTAATCCCTAGATCTTTAGTTTCTCAATTCAGTCTACCAGTAAAATGACCCACAATTCCTGGAAAAGAGCTGGCTCCAGGACTGGGACATCTTTTTCTTTTTACAAGTTTTGTTTTTTGTTTTTTTAAAGATTTTATTGGGGAATTGGGGGAGGGGAACAGCATGGGGAATCAGCATTGGGGAACAGACAAGTTGCTGTCCTTTTGTTCTTCAGCCTAGTTGTGGAGGACGTCGCTTCACTGGCCCATGTTGGTGCTGTGATCATTGTGCTCTTCCCAGCTGAGGCAGTCGTTCACTTGCTATCGGACAGCTGCTCATGGTGGCTCACGGCAGCTGCCAGGCACTCATGCCAGCTGCCAGCCACTCACAGTAGCTCACGGCAGCCCACTGCAGCAGGGGCTGCAGCCTACGCCTTCGCTGGCAACTCACGTCAGCCCAGCTCCAGATAGAGCTGTTGTTCACCATCTTAGCTATAGAGGGCGCAGCATCACTGGTCCTCATGTGGGATCCGAAGGGACCCTACTGCTCCGATTTGGCATCCCAAGCCAACTCTTAACCTACGTGCCACTCGACCGGCCCTCAACTACTTTTTTTTTAATTGCAGTTTTAGGTTTGCAACACATATGATGAGGACACCAACTTGTACACCTCCCCCATTATCAACAGCCCCCACCAGAGGAGTACATTTGTCGCAATTGATGAATCTACAGTGATACATCATCACTCAAGTCCATAGTTTACATCATGGTTCACTCTCACTGTCGCACATTCTAGGGGTTTTGATGAATATATAATTGCAGATAGCCATCCTCATGCGGTCATACAGAGTATTTGCACTATCCTAAAAATCCTGTGCTCTTCCTATTCATCCTTCTCCACAACCCAGTTCCTGGCACCATTGATCCTTTTACTGTCTACATAGTTTTGTCTTTCCCAGAATGTCACATAGTTGGAATCATGCATTACATTGCCTTTCCAGATTGCCTTCTTTCAGTTAGTAATATGCACTTAAGTTTTTCCATGTTTTCTCATGACTTTATATCTCATTATTTTTAGTACTGAATAATATTCCAGATGTACCACAATTTATTTATTCACCTACTGAAGAACATATTGATTACTTCTAAGTTTTAGTAATTGTGAATAAAGCTGCTATAAACATCTATGTGCAGGTTTTTATGTGGACATAGCTTTCAACTCCTTTGGGTAAATTCCAAGGAATGTGATTGATGGATTGTATGATAAGAGTATGTTTAGTTATGTAAGGAACTGCCAAATTGTCTTACAAAAGTAGCTGTACCGTTTTGCATTCCCACCAGCAATGTACAAGAGTTCCCGTACATAAATGATGTGGAGCATCTTTCAATATGCTTATTTGCCATCTATATGTCTTTTTTGGTGAGGTGTGTATGAAAGTCTTTGGCTCATTTTTTAAATTAGGTTGTTTGCTCTCTTCTTGTTGAGTTTTTGAGAGTTCTTTGTATATTTTGGATACAGTCCTTTATCAGATGCATCTTTTGAAAATACTGTTTCCCAGTCTGTGGCTTGTCTTCTCATTCTTCTAGTATTGTCTTTGGCAGAGCAGAAGGTTTTGATTTTAATGAATTCCAGCTTATCAAATTATATATAATTATGAATCATGCCATTGGTGCTGTATCTAAAAAGTCATTTCTATACCCAAAGGGTTTCTCCCCTGTTTTCTTCTAGGCATTTTGTAGTTTTGCATCTCACATTTAGGTATATCATCCATTTGTGTTAATTTTTGTGAAGGATGTAAGATCTTTATCTTGATTTATTTATTTGCATGTGGATGTCTTGTTGTTCCAGAATCATTTATTGAAAAGATATCCTGGGCTGACCGAGTGGTGCATTGGTTAAGCGCTGGTTTTGGGATGCCAGCGGCCCCGGTTCGGATCCCACATGAGGGCCAGTGACACTGCCCTCTACAGCTAACAACGGCTCCACCTAGAGCTGGGCTGTGCGAGCCCCGGTGATGGTGTGAGCTGCAGCCCCTGCTGCAGTGGGCTGCCATAGGCTGCAGTGAGTGGCCCGCAGCCAGTGTGAGCGGCTAGCAGCCAAGCATGAGCTACCAATAGCCGTGGTGAGCGACATCCAGAGGCCAGCGACCGATCTGCCTCATCCGGGAAGAGCGCAATGACGATACCAACAGTGAAGCAACATCTTCCGCAACTAAACTGAAGAACAAAAAGACAGCAACTTGTCTGTTCCCCTCCCCGATATAAAAAAAAAAAAAAAAGAAAAGATATCCTATCTTTGCTCCATTGTAATGTCTTTGATCCTTTGTCAAAGACTATATTTATGTGGACAATTTCTAGGATCTTTATTCTATTCCATTGATGTATTTGTCTATTCTTTCACCAATACCATAATGTCTTGATTGCTATAGTTTTATGGTAAGTCTTAACGTCAAATATTCTCTGTCCTCCAACTTCATTTCTCTCCTTCAGTGTTGTGTTAGCTAGTCTGGGTCTTTTGCTCTCCATATAAACTTTAGACACAATCTGTCAAAATCCACAAAATAATTTGATGAGATTTTAATGGGATTGCATTGAATCTATAGATGAACTTGGGAAGAACTGACATCTTGACAATATTAAACCTTTCTAATCATTAACATGGTGAGTCTCTCCATTTATTCAGTTCTCTTTCTTTCTTTCTTTCTTTCTTTCTTTCTTTCTTTCTGTCTTTCTTTCTTTTTTTAATTAAAGTTTATTTGGGTGACAATTGTTAGTAAAGTTACATAGGTTTTAAGTGTGCAATTCTGTAATACATCTTCTATATATCATGTTGTGTGTTCACCACCCAGAGTCAGTTTTCCTTCAATCACCATATATTTGATCCCTTAAACCCTCATTTACCACACTCCTCCCCGCTTACCCTCTGGTAACCACTAAACTATTGTCTGTGTCTATGAGTTTTTGTTTCTTAAAAACTGATGAAAGACTTGAAAGAACTAAATAAACAAAAACTTATTTAGTTCTTCTTTCATGTCTTTCATTAGTTTTGTAGTTGTCCTCATATAGATGTTGTACATATTTTGTTAGATTTATACATAAACATTTTATTTTGGGGTTGCTAATATATGTTTCTGATTGTGTTTCTGATTTCAAATTCCAGTTGTTCATTGCTAGTATATAGGAACGCAGTTTTTGTATATTAGCTTTCTATCCTGCAACTTGCTGTACCAGGAGGATTTTGTTGTTGTTGCTGCTGCTGTTGTTGTTGATTTGTATTTTCTACATAGATGATCATGTCACGTGCAAATAAAGACAATTTTATTTCTTCCTTCTCAATCTATATAGCTTTTGATTCCTTTTCTTGTCTTATTATATTATCTAGTATTTCCAGTACAATGTTGAAAAGACATGATGAAAGGAGACATCTTGTCTTGTGCCTGATGTTAGTGAGAAATCTTCAAGTTTCTCACCACTAAGCATAATGTTAGCTGTAGGGTTTTTTATAAATATTGTTGATAAAATTGAGAAAGTTCCCCTCCTGGACTGAGGCATCTTTTTGTGCCATATGGCAAAGTAATACTCAGAAAGTAATGAGGATATGTCAAAAGGATATAGACTACATACTGGACAATTTGAGCATCAAAATAAAAAATGGCAGGAACAAGGTGTTTATTGAATAAAATAATACTCTATGTGTGCAACTGTTCAAATAAATAAACAACCAATCAAACAAATAAATAAGGGAGGAGAGAAAACTTTTCCTTATGGTAGAATACTGACTATTAAATACTGAAAAAATGATGGAATTAGAAAGTGACCATTTTGTATCCATTATAAAATCATTGCTAATCCAACAAAATTCTCAATGCATGCTAAAACTAATGGGTAAAAGTTTGATGAACAAGAGGATATTTACAAAGTCTCAAATATCTCCTCATAAACTGTTTCTTAATCACCAAGAAAAAATGGTAACTTTACAGTGGAGTAAACTAGCAAATACTATCTTAACCTAAATAATAAAAGTAAACAATAATAGGACAAACCATGTGGCTCTCGATACCCTAGGAGGGATGCAATGTCATTTATTTTATGTTCTTGTCAAAAATGCATAACCTGAATCTAATCAAAACAAAACATCAGCAAAAACCCATTTAAGAGGCATTCTTCAAAACAACTTTCTTAAACACCCCCAAAATGTCAAAATCAAGAAAGACAAAAAAAGATTAAGGAATTATTCCAGATTAAAGGAAACTAAAGAGACATTAAAACTAAATGTGATGTATGATCCTGGTATTGAACCTAAACCAGAAAAAAATAAATAAAGCTATAAGGGACATTGTTGAAACAAGTGGCAAAATTTCAATATGGACTGTGAATGATAGTATTGTATCTATCTTAAACTTCCTAATTTTGATCATTTTACCATAAATATATGTGGAAAAATCTTAGGAAATACAAAATAAAACATGCTGGGTAAAGAGGCATGGTGTCTGCAAAATTAGTCTCAAATGGTTCAGAGAGAACTGTATATACAACTATATGCAGAAAAAGAGAGGATAGATGATAAAAACAGATGGTGTGAAATGCTAACAATTGAAGAGTTCTTTGTACTACCCTTGTAACTTTCCTGTAAGTATGAAATTATATCGAAAAATAAGTTTTTAATGTAAAATTTTAAAAGTCATAACTTAGATATTTGAACCACTTTAATTATAGGAGAGAAAATCAAAATTCAGCAGCTATTATATAAGGTAGTTGAGATAAATCAGAATTCCTGAATTTGAACTATGTATTTGCATAGGAAAGTTCTAGTCTGCACAAAATCTCAAACCTTGACCAGAACCAGTTGGATATTCTGTGGACAGTATTGAACACATGTAGAAAAATGAATATTAGTTAACCATGAAGTCAAATAATTTGGGGGACCAAATTCAGGTAGAATGTAAATTTGGCACAAATTGAATTTCATTGTTCTCGCCTACTTATTTCAGGAATGTCAGCTACTCTAATCCAGCCCCACTCTTCACTTTACCCACCACAAAGAGCAAGAAGAGTAATAAACAACACGTTGTTTGATCTTTGCTTTGTATTTCTCCTCTTTCCTTATTCATTTTACTAGATAAATGCAAGGTATTGCCACATAATAGTTATGAGACCTTGGAAAATGACATTACCTCCCTGGAGCTTAGTTTTTCCTGTGTAAATTCAGGATAATAAAGTATGTTGTATCCAACTTACTGAAGTGTTGTAGGAATCATATTGGTAAATGTATATGAAAATCAATTACTGCTACAGCATCTAAGCCATTATTTTAGTGATAATAGTCATTAGTAATTTTCCCTAGGTGTTAGGCAACTTAAAATTCCATGTTCTGCTCCAAGTTGCAAGAAGATAAAGATGGTTTGTGGGATTTCCAGCATCATCAAAACTAATGGTGGTCCTTATTTGGAGCATAGAAGAAATGATTTTTATGCTTCCTGCAATGAAATGTTTAACAAATAGTATTTTGAGATAGGCCTCAAAGAAATATAATTCCAAAATGAACAAGTTCTTTTTGGAATCAGCCTATTTCACAGCATCTGGCTAATATACATCATTAATTTGTATTTTATATGATCTTCTATCACCATTTGAATATATCATAGAATTATAGTGTGTAGGTATTTTATATATTTTATATTTTTCATCTCATGGAAGGAATTTGCCAGCTCACCTCAACCAAACATCTTCATTTTGCACATGAGGAAGGTGACTTTCAAAAAAATGCTACATAGCTAATGGAAAAACCATAATTTAAATTAAAGTATTTCACATTCATTTTCAATGATATTCCCACCAAATAACACTGCAAATACCCAAATGGTAATAAAGTTTGATTCCGTAGAGTAACTAAAGTATACCTTTAAAAAAAAATGTGGTTCAAATCACATTACTGCTCATACTCATTACTTAATGTGGTTGCTCCCAGAATCAGCAATTAAACAGTAGATTAAGAAAAATTGTTATGGTTGATGTTTTTTCATTGCTCTTTTGCCTCCTTACTATGAATGTTTCAACAGATGACACTAAGACTCTTTGTTTTTCATTTCTCCATTTTCAAAGTAAAGAAACAAGATATTAAATTAAATATGCTTCATTCTATTGGAACATAATATCATATAAACACAGAACAGTATTTTTATTATAATAAGTAAAAACAAATCATCAATATTCAAGTAATTGCATTTTCTGAGGGCACAGAAGTGTCATCAACATTTTGATTTGTTTTTAAAAGACAGTTTTCCAAATCTATTCATAAAATGTAAGATGTCAATACCAGATTTAAACAATTAGTGAATTCGTTCATTGTCTCTCCCTAGAATTAGTTAGAAAAAAAAACCACAATCACAAGAGTGGAGATACAAATGTTGAATCTATCATAAAATCAATAATATGGACAAATTATGATACATTCCCTTTAAAAGTCAAAAAATAGAAAAGTAGTTTACCTTGGAATTTCATACTTTTAAGTAAAGTAATGTGATAAGAGTAACTAAAGCCTTTTTTACCCATTTTTACCTCCTCATTGCAGGCCTGAGATAGCTGCCTGATTTATGGTGAACTGGAGCTCAGACCTAGGCAAAACCTTCTCAGTTTAGTCCACCAAAGCCTTCACCCCTGTAGGGAGGAGAAGAGGGAGAACAGATGTGGAGAGACTATAAGCATACTTCTTACATTGTGGCACACAATTTACGAAGCCTAAAATAGCTCTCTATAATGGCCACTATGGAGTGAGAAACAAGGGAGCTGAGGAATGCATCTAGATCTGTCCGGCAAGTACTGGCTTAGGGCTAGTACCAGCTAAATAAGTGACATGTTGCAGGTCACCGGCAACTTGCCCTGAAGATAAGTTAGAGAAGGCAAGACAAACATCACCTACATTTAATTGCAGATGTTAAGAATGAATGTCAAGAATGCACTTTATAGTAGTGTAGTTATTGAAATACAAGTGGACAAGCAGCCTCGTTTGAACGTTATCCTAAGGAAAATAAGTTCATTGCTGTGGCCCTCACACTAGAATGTATGCTCCAATGAGGGCAGGAATCTCAGTCTAGTCTGTTCATTAATATATATCAAGCATCGACAACAGTGCCTGGCATATGTCTTATACTTAATAAATATCTATTGGTTGATTGACATACACTTAAAGATCTTTTTCAGGAACCCGAAGTATTTGCTTTGATTTTTGAATTTATTTTTATATTTCCTGTAAATAAGAATGGTTCTAAGTCATAGAACGTGTATTCAAAGACATACATTTAATTGGATTGTGCAAAAACATGTGCACACTAGGAACAAATATCCTTCATCTTAAAAAATAGTCACCCCTGGGCATAAAAGTCATACACTGAGAAAAAGGACGGTCTTTTCCACAGTGGCCCAGTGGCTGCCGGTCTCTTGAGGGGGTCAGCCACTAGAGGACGGTGTGGGCACACATGCTGCCAGACCCTTGATAAAGCCAAGAGGGCCCTTGATAGACAGGAATGAATGCTGCCAAGTTTCACTTCTCCAGCTTCTAGTCATTGGCAAATTCCTCATGGAAGTCTCATTTCCAAAAAATGAAAATAGAATAACAGCACAATGATAACGAGGAGGTCATCAGCAAAGAGGAAAATCACAGCAAAACTGAACATGTCAATAATCTTATGAGGAATAAAAGGCAGCTCAGCAGATATTGTGCAGCTGTCAGGACACCGGGAAAGTGTTGACACTGAAAATATTTGACTCCCAGCTATTCCTGTGAACAAGGCTATAAGTTTCGAGCTGGCAAAGGAATTGTGAAATGAGCTCAAGGACAAGCCGCTGAGTCAAGTAAATGAAATGGCAAGAAGCTGGATTCGGAATAGTTTGTTGTCATACAACACAGATAAAAAAGCAGCTCTTTGAGAATTGCATCACACATAAAACTGCATGTACCAGGATCTGAACAAAAAGACATGATTACAACAGCAAATAACCTCTCTATGGATTTTTTAAATAAGAGAAGAAAGTTTCAGACAGCCGCCTTTGATGATTAAAACTCAGGTCCACTATTATTTCCTCAAAGTTATCAATATAATAAACTATAAATATTTCTAAACCTATTGAAATGTGTTTTTCAGGGCAATCATTTTCACCTAGTAGTTTATTGGCTTGGGTTTCAAAATTTTGAACACTAACTCAATTCATATCTTTGTTATTCTGAAGTTCTTTAACTTCTATCCATGTTAAATTCACATGGATTTTTGGTCATTTAATAAAAATGAATATTTTGCCTTTCGTTAAAAAAAACTCGGAAGATCTTACTACATAACAGGTATTGTCTGTGTTTGTCAAGTGGCAAAACACAATTTGTATCTTCCTGCTGCTTACAGTCTAGTTGGCGAATACAAACAAGTAAAGGAGAACATTATAGTGGTGGTACTATGGTGGGGAAGTTCAAAGTAGTTCATTGAAAGCAGGTAGCAGAGTAGACTAAACGAGCCTTGGAATGGGGGAAGCATTTCGGAAGAAGTTACTTCCAAGCAGAGCCCTGTTAGGGAGTGCCAGCAACAGGAAGAAAAACCCACAGATGCCAAATCAGGAAATATCTCCTGGTAAGGCATATCCATTCAGTTTCCTCTTCTCTAAAACACAAGCCACAGACCAGGTTATGTCTATGGTTCCATTCAACCTAACATTTTATGATATTCTATTCAAAGTTCAAGGTACAATTTAATTGGAAAGTGGAGTTCAGTAACTTGGCTTCATGGACTGATTTTGCAGACTGCTCCCTTTAAATTAAATTGTGCTTCCCTTAAAATCAGCTTGAATGAAGATAAGGAAGATTCTACTTATGACACTCAAATATTGGTATTTTATCAAAACAAATATGTAAATAAAGATATTTTCATAGGTACATGACCTTCCAACTTCTGAAGTTCTTTTTTTTTTTTTTTTTTTTTTTTGAGGGCAGTGTCACTGGCCCTCATATGTGGGAGCCAAACCGGGGCCGCTGGCTTCCCAAGCCAGCGCTTAACCACCGCGCCACTTGGCCGGCCCCTCTGAAGTTCTTTTAAATATATATTTCTGTAGGTTTACCTGCAAGTTCCCATTACTATGTAAATGCCATATAATTTATAATTTTTGACTCTAACATAATCCACTTACAGCATATGCAAACTGTCTTTCAAAGTATGGTGTTTTTTACTAGCATCATACTTAAAGTCCCTCTAAATTTCAGTACAAAGCTGTGTAGTGGTCAGTTACCACATTTAAGACTCTTCCAAAGCTCTAGTTTCACCTCTCTAACTGACTAGTGTCTTATTCTAGTTGAATATCACATTAGTCTTTCATAATTATCAGAGAAAGATAGAAGAAAATTTAATTTTAATCTACAGTCTGGAGATAATAACACTCACACTGTGTTGTGAAGTTCATTTCTCATTCTTTTCCACTTTGAAAAGACTTAAAATTATGAATTGCTCTATTCAACATTTAGTTCATCTTTTTTTGTGCAGTTTATTTCCAGTTTGAGAAAGCCCCTGCTTTGGATAATGATCTTAAGTTTTATATATTAGTTTCATCATTGTTTGATGTTCCTCTTTCTTTAAAATTCATTCTAGGGACAAACTCTTCACAGGCACATAGGTGTTTAATAAGTAAGTCTGTGTAAGTATCTTTAGCCATAGCCAAGAGTTCAATGATTAATTCTGGATATCATAGAACACAAGCCTCCATTTCATAGATTTCGATAACAGCATATGCTCTGGAACAAATACGACACACAATAAAATCCTAATCAAACATGGCTTCCTTGCATAACACTGGAAAGATGAAGGAGCACACCTCCTCATTCTAGAATAATTTGTTCAAAGAGACCCATGCACCTGCATGATAATGTTAGAGCAGCTCATTTGGTGGTTTTTATAAAGTCTTATCATCAAGTGAAAGGTTCACTTATTTCCCTTGATGTGGTGGTTTGAAGTTTACAGGGTCCTGAACATAGGACAATCCTGAAAAAAACTGCAATTATCTCCAAAATGCACACGTTTGGATATACTTCAGTTGCCAAGGAATTTATAAACACCCATATTTTAAGACTTTGTTTTTAGATCAGGTTTTTGAAGCAAATTGATTTAACCTAAAAAGATATTGCATGGTGACTAAATCACTTGATTATTTACTTTGGCTAAGAATGACTACTGTCCTGTGGACAAAGTATAAACCTGAAGTATAACAAGTTTAAGTGTTGCTAGATGTATTATGTTATTGCATTGTAAATTTGAAATAATATATTTTAATCAAATCTGAAAATCAACATTAGCATAAAGCAAGATGTAATTACCTGGCCATATCAAATGAGAAGGTAGGCCCTGCTGGGTATCAGCTGGTAAATGCACCGTTTTTTAACAGTCTCCACTTAGCTCTGGGTAGTCAGTTGTTCCCATCCAGGCCTGTGATGATTCTTTAACTCCAAGTCTTTGGAAAAACAAATATAATTAATTGGAGAGAGTAAATTTAATTCAATAATAATAATAATAATAATAATAATAATAATAATATCTGTATATAGGTTCATTAAAACCAATTAACAAACCCAGGAAGGGAGGAGAGGTTGTTAACTACAACCCTGAGTTAAAAGAAAAACAGGTGATCTCATAGATATAGAGGAAAAACAGGGTTGCTAGTTGGGAGAGGGGTGAGGATGAGGGAGAAGGGGAAGGGATTAGACAGCATAAATAGGTAACTACAGTATTGTCAGGGATATGAAAGATAGTTCGGGGAATATAATAATGTAAAAATTTTGTGGGGTGTCAGATGGTCACATGTATTGTTAGGGAGACCACTTTATGGATGGAGTAGAGGCTTGATCACTGCACTGTATACCTGAAATTGATGTTGTATAATATTGTAAGCCAACTGTAATTGAATATATAGATAGTCACGGGATGTGGATTATATGGTGGAAGGGAGTCAAAGGAATTGTAATAGATAGTGGGGGTGAGGAGTGGGGTGGAGAATTGGAGGAGGGGAGTTGTCACTTTGAGGGGTAAAAAGTATAACTATTGCTCTGTGTTGTACACCTGAAGCTAATTTAAAAAAATAAAAAAATAAAAATAAATTTAAAAAAAACAGGTGAATTTTTGCCATTTGTGACTAAAGATAAATTCTTAATGCTGATTTTTTTTTTTAGCCTTAGTCTTATGTCCTACTCATACTGTTTCCTTCTCATGTTGAACACCTGTCTTCAAGAGCTCCCAAACCCTCTAATGGATGTGGTAATCTTTAAGTACCTGCTAGTAGTGGGCTGGAGCCAGCTTGCACTAGCTCAATAGAGCTGATTGTTAAATCCTCAGGAATTTAGTTAGCCAGTTGTCAAATAGGCACATTATTAAAAATTAAGTTATATAAGCTTATAATTAGATAAATTATTTAAATCGAAGATAGTAAGAACCAAAACCCATCACTTCTCAATTAGTTTCCTATACCTACATGTCCTTTGATATTTATGGTGGAAATTTTGTAAACTATAATGTGGTGGTGTGCATTTTTTCACAACTCTGCAATCAGTAATGTCATGCTGGTAGCTTGGTCTCAGCCATGGTGGGGGTATCTATACCATGGAAATCTGCAAGTGCTGCAAATCAGGACTCCCGCTCTTTTCCCCAGGATAACAGGTTGTTACAACATTTACCAGCACACCAATGGTACCTGCCCACAGGCCTTTTAAGAGAAGTTGTTCTCCCTATTTCCCAGAAACTGCTCCTCCATATGACTCCACCCCTTTCATCCCAGGCACAACTGATTGGCCTAAGAATAAAAACTAAGGAAGGTAGAAAACATCCATAGGCCAAACTAAGCCAATGCTTTCTCTTTAGAATCTGAAGTAAGATTCACAGAGGTTGATAGAACAAGTCATGTTCACAGTGGTATATTAGAATAAATGTCCTTGAACTCTTACTACTTAGGTCTCTAGAGCTGACCTGGTTACCACACTTCCTAAGACCTCCTAGTACCACTTTTCCCTGATTCAATATGATTCTATCCTTAAAATATGTCTTTTGTTTGAGCTTATTCAATCCCTATTCTATTCCTTGCAAATTAATGTGCCTTAAAAAAAGCTGTTTTAAGTTCTCTCAGTTTCCGATCCCAGTATAGAAACTATGGAGATGTAGGGCAGAATAACGAGGCTCAAGTCCTGATAGTGTGACCCAGAGAAAATTCTTTAACCTGACAGCCTCTCAATTTCATCATCAGAAAAAATTAAAGGTTAGTGCATTTTAGTGGTTTTTAAGCCCTAAGATTCTGCAGAGTTGCTTTAGCCTGGCTACGGAAATTTAAAAGGAGGCTTTAAGTGGACAGGGTCCATCCCCTCCTGCTTTCCACTAGAGACATTCTTCTATTACTTGCTTTGTATTTGGGGGCATCTATATAAGATTTCTTTTGAAATTTCCCACTAAGGACTCCCTTCCCTGCCAATATAATTTTAAAAGATTACAAATTTTCCAGACTAAGCTATCTCTGAATTCTTTTCAGACTGCTCTATCATTACAGGGTAAATACAAAATGTTCACATGCATATTACAGAAACATTTAAACATTTTCCAATTTCTCTGTTGCTGCTGTTATTTGCACTGTCTTCTTTCATAGAAAAGTAGCAAAAAAAACCCATGGTGGTCCTATAATGCAGCCTACCCCAGTCTGATAGAAGCTTTTAGCAGACACGTTCATCTATCAAGGCACTTTTTCGTATACATTTTGGACCTGATCTGAAAATCCTGCTCAGTACAGTGTTCCGGGTAATCAATACCAATCAATTGGAATTGGCAAGAAATGAAACTGGCTTGCCACCCTGCTAAGTTTCTGCATGTATGTACACTGACTTACCTTATGCTATGCTTGATTTCTCTAATGTCTCCCTCCTAGTGCTGAGCTTTCCATCTGTTCTGAAGGCTGCCCTTCTGTTTGGTTATCTGCCCTTAAAGCAATTTCCTATCCAACACCTGACAGTCTGGGGTTAGAGCCAGAGATGAGGGTATATACTTGTTGTATTAGGCCTTACTACCAGATACCTTCTGGGTCTATCCATATGGACATTTCACAAGAGAAAATGCTAGAAGTCAAAGATGATAAAACACTAGGTGGTTGCTTAAAATAACAGTTCCTTTAGTCTTTCCCTAGTAAATACAGAAAATAATGAGTATCTTCTTAAAGGTTTTCACATACCAAAAACTTTTATTAAGATACTCCTTGGTTAAATCTCTTTAGGTTATACCAAAATTATCTACCGTTTTCATTAGTTTCCACCTCCAACTTTTTGCTCTTATCTTGACTCTTTACAGGCTCTATACATTCCTTCTAAGTTGTACAGTTCATTACTGACCAAATCCTCTAGTAAATAACACGTTAGTATAAGAGCATTAGGAAGACAATCTATTTTTATTTTATATAAACTTTTTATTGAAGTATAACATGCATTAAAAGTATACACATATTATAAGTGAACAGCTCTATGAATTTTCCCTGAGCAAATACACTTGTGTAATTAGCACCCAGATCAAGAAACAGAACATGAACTCCAGGCAACCCCCTCGCCCCCGGCTTTGTCCCACTTTTAGTCACTACCCTCTTCCCAAAAAAAAGCACTACATTTCTGAATGTAACTATATATGGTTTTGACATTATAAATAGAAGAATTCAGTTGGGTTCTTTTGTGTCTGCCTTCTGTGAGTCAATTTTCCTCTTATGAAATTTATCCACAAGATTGCATACAGTTGAACTTCAGTAATTTTCATTGCTATGTAGCACTCAACTATGTGAATGTACCACACTTAAAAAAAAATCCAGGCTACTGTTGATGGATTTGAAAATACTTTTTAATTTGGAGCCAATTAAAATATTTTTCTGTACATCTTTTGGTGTATATAAGTAATCATTTCTGCTGTGTATTTCACCTAGGAGTGCAATTGGTGGGTCGTAGGGTATGCATATGTTCAACCCCAGTTGAATTTCAGAAAGATTGTTTTGCTATCATGCTTGCCATAGATGACTGTCATATTACTCTGAGGTCATTATTCTCCACCAGAAGACAGCTTTTGATGGGCAAAGAAGCTTGAACCACTATCAGGCATGAAAAGGACATTGAGAAAGGGCTCTCATGTTTTTAGGCAGGGGGCTTGGCTAGTGGCAAGTCTGAGCTGCTATTCCTTGTTTCCCAAACACATAAGAAGCTCCTGAAGACCCTAGAAATTATATAAAGTCAGGAATTATATAAATCAGACTTGGACAGATGTACTGGTCAAAGAAATTATTACTGGTCTTGAAGTCAGATTGTTAAATGTATACAACTGGCTGCTTGATTGTTGTCACCAATGAGATATGTAAGAACAAAAGGGAGGTGTCAAGGTCAAGTCACTGACCTTTGGCCATGGATCATGCTGGAATTCCTCAGAGGACCATAAGAACCTAGTGGAAACCTACTGCTTTAAGGCTCTCAGTCCAGCAGGATTAGGCCAAATCATAATATATAAGAGGATGGCTTCAAATATCAAAAGCATAAAATCTGTTCCTCAATCAACCGTTCTCCATGACCACACTCTGTGTCTGAATCCTACATTACCACCCCCTTGCTTTCTCCTTTTGGCCTTCCATTTGCCTTAGTTGCATTTCCAGATGTGCTGCTTGGTTTATCATCTCCTTTACTGTCCGATGAGCAACTTTATCTCCTAATTTGCCTTCCAATATTGATCTTGGCCTCCTACCACCACCGCCCCCCCCATAATAATAAATTCCATCCTTCATTTAATAAAAATTTATTGAGGTTTTACTATGTGCCAGAAACTGGGCTAAAATTGTGCTCTGACTTCTTGGAGCTTAGCAGAGCTTAGTTTGACAAAGGGGAAAGAGCAGGGTACAAACCATTGCCAATCTGTCTTTGGAAATAGGAGACAGTGAAAACAGACCTTCAACAACTTGGGTAACTTGGTTTCCATAACCCTGAATGCTGGGAATTGACTTTCAGACTCCTAATGTCTAGCACTCAAGACAAAGGACCAGGAAAAGTCTGCGACCCCACAGAGTACACCTTCCCCACCACTTTCTCCTTTGATTTTGCCAATCGTTCCCTAAGGAAAACAGTACTGAAAATAGGGACAATGTTTATGACACTTTCCCAAGAGAGAAGGGGCTTGCTGCAGACTTGCTCTCTGGTTGTTCGTCTCACTCTACAAAATTAAATGGACCTGGGGTGGGGGACTCATGTGCCCAGATGTAGCGTCTTAGATATAAATGCTTGTCTTTCACCTAGTTGAGATTCTGGTGCTTAGAGTAAAATAAGGTAAACCAATTTGTTCAACAAGACATTTCTACGTAGGCATGACGCATACTACACTTACATTTCACATTTTTAAAATGTAGAAATCATGCATTTATTTGCAATTTTAAAAAGTGTAAAAAGGTTAAAATAATTAGGTCACAAGATGGAATTGGAAAGAATAAAGAAACATAAGTTTTGAGAAGGTGAATGACATGTGAAAAATACTATGAAGTATCTATATATGGTTAACTGACATGCTTGGAGGATTTTGGTTCATTAGGACCATGGGTTCAGAAGGTGATTCAACTCCACTGCTTTATAGGAAATTGTGGCCTCCAAGGCATTATAAATTTATACATTTAAGATGTGGCAAAACCAAGAGTCCAGATCTTTTGCCTTCTAGTTTATCACTCTATCCACTGGTAGAAACGCTTTCCTAAAAACCCTCTTTGGCTTAATTCCTGCCGTTGTAAACATTTTTAAATGTTTCAGAGCATTTCTTTATACTTAGACCATAGTGAACATATGTGAATTTTTTTTTTGAAGATGTGGGCTCTCACTGTGTAGTACGGACATTTTGAGGATAATATTAATGCTCAGTAGAATTGACATGAAAGATGAAGAAAACTGGGCTAAATCTATAGTGATCTAACAATATTATCTATAATTTCAGAAAAGTTTCCAAATTCTTAATATCATGTTTCCTTATAATTTTTAGGATTAAGAATTAAACTCAGAAAATTATACAGATAATAAAGGAATCTGGTTATTTTTATGTAGCTCTAGTTACAGAACATCAAATATAAAAAGGTAACAATAACTATTCTTAAGGAAATTTGACTTTTAGAGGGAAGGTACTGTGAAAAGTTATTAGAATAACTTCTCCCTGTGGAGAGAGACCCTTTATCCAAAATTCTCTGAGTACTTAACAAACCTAAACCCAGCATCTCTCACAGCAGAGCTTGTACTTTTAGTCAGAAAAATGACTTCCAGTAGCTGTATTAAATTTGTTAAGGCTAGAGAGAAATTATATACATCTTTGTAGTCACTTAAAAGGAAAATTGCTGTCAATTTCCTTACTTGTAATATGATGTTATTTATTGCCTCCCTAATTCTCTTTAGAGCTACTCAGCTTTCAATATGCGACTAATAAAAATTCATCAGTCTGTCCAAGAATTCTACCATTAGGCAATGTTGGAAATTTATGAGAAAATCTGGAAATTGTGTTCAGTTCAAAGAAAACGATGTCAGAAGAACTGTGTTATATATTCAGAGAGTGCTTCTTTGGGAATACTAAAATTGTCCCGAGTTCAGGGAAGGCAGAACTTGAAGGAATCTTGGTGATAAAGCAAGGAGCTCCCACTGAGTCGTTCTTATGGCATTGATGATAGAAAAGGAACAGGCTAAGTGAAAGAAATAGAGATGACATCCTAACATGGACATGTTTTGTTCATATGCGACTGAGAATTTTTATCACTTTTAGCATCTTTGAGAAAGGAGAATTCCATTCACCTATATTAAAATGAGACTGAGGTGTATCTGATAGATTACTTACAGGCCACTGATTAGTGAGGAATGGGAATAGCAAGATCTGGCCCAGAAAACCTCGTTTGGTTTGTCTCGGCAAACACTTAGCCTTCATAAGAATTGCCACAATCAAATAATCGAATCTCTTGTGACTGATAATCCTGGATTTAGTTGTCTATATCCCTACATCCAAATTATTTTAGGGACTCCTGGCACCATTCTAGACTATAAAGACCACAGCTTGCATAACTCAGTGACCAATACTGAGGTCAGGGATTGGAAACTGATACGAATGTCATGTATACGGTCTCATAAAAGTGATACTGACGGTGTAGCAAACACACAAGTACAGCAATAATAAAAAAATAAGGATACAATACATTTATCAATTCTTTCATATTTATACACACAGGTTTCCCCCCCCCAATAGTAAGGGTATCTTTCAAGGCAGTTATGATGTGTTGAATTAAGTGACTCCAGGTATGGTCATGTTTTTAAAAAATTTATTTAAAAACAGCAGTAACTGGGGCCGGCTGAGTGGCGCGGTGGTTGGGCGCTGGCTTGGGAGGCCAGCGGACCCGGTTCGGGTCCCGCATGTGAGGGCCAGTGGCACTGCCCTCAAAAAATAAATAAATAAAAATAAAAAAAATAAAAATAAAACCAGCAGTAACTGAAAACAAGCACTAGCTATCCCCCAGCAAAGATCGGGTAGCTTTCACTGCGTAGTCCAAACATCCTTCAACTTTATAGTTTGCCATCTTTATGACGTGAGCCCCATTTTTATCCTTCATTTTTGTTGGGACACCTTAAGATAGAATTGACCTTATCGGATGACCAGGGCGCCGTTAGGGTAGGTGACTTTCTCCGAGGGGCGCTGCCCAGGACCCAGGACCCACCCCGCAAAGCAGGGGCGACGCGCCAGGACGGCGGAGGAGCCCAGGGCCGCCGCCGCCCACGAGCGCTCCGCCAGGCGCCGCGGACCGGGCTGTCGCCCGCGGGGCTGGGGTTCCGCGCAGCCAGGTGCCGCCCGGGGCAGGAGCGGGGGGCGGGGCCGGGCGTGCGCGGCCCAGCAGCAGCCTCTTCTCCTCCAGCGTCTCCCAGGCTTGTGATCCCCGGGCCACCCCGGCGGACAGTCGGCTTGGAGGGGACCCCAGGCCACGCGTTTCTAGGGGTCGCTCTCGCACGGCGGCGAGGCTCCGCGCACCGACCTCTCGCGAGGTTTCGCCGGCCCCCACCCCCACCCGGGGTGCCCGCCCCCTCGTAGCTCCGGCGCCGGCAGCTCCCGCTATGGCTGCGTTGCGGAGGCTCCTGTGGCCGCCGCCTCGGTTCCCGCCTCCGCCCTGCCCTCACCATCCCTGGCCTGGGCCGTGGGGGCGGCCCGTGTGTGCAGCCCCGGGCCCTGCGGGCCGACCCTTCTCCTGCCGGGAGGAGGAGGACGGGGCTGTGGCGGAGGCGGCTTGGAGGCGGCGGCGGCGGCGCTGGGGGGAGCTGAGCATCGCAGCGGCTGCCGGCGGGGGTCTGGTGGGCCTCGTGTGCTACCAGCTGTATGGCGACCCCAGGGCCGACTCCACGCCTGTGCCCACCCTCGGGCGCTCCTCCGGGAGGGAGGACGCTGAGTCGGAGGACCCGCCCCGCGGCCGGGCGCTGCTTCCCATCCCGGTGGCTGCTGCCAAGGAGACGGTAGGTGCGCGAGCGCGCGCGCGCCGGGCCGGCCCGCAGGTGACGCCCGAGGGTAGGGCTGCCAGGTGTTCCACCCGAGTGCGGGGAGGGTGGCGCTGTGGGCCACCGTGGCGCGGGACCGTGGAGGTTGTCGCAGTGCGAGCACCGCGGAGGGGGACCTCCCGTGACCAAGACCGAGCACCTTCCAGGCTCGGCAGCCCTGGGTCTGTTCATCCAGATGTTGGCAAGGCAGAGAGGATGCTGTCATTGATACATGAGGACCTTAAAGGTTGCTTTAGCGACCAATTATCCACGAAACCCCCTACAAACCACAACAAAACAAAACACCGGCTCAGAAGAAGGCAGGGGCACGCCAGGCGGAAAATGGAGGGTTGCATATGTTAGAGAAAGGCACTCACGGGCCGAGCTGCGTAACAGCAAGTGATCCGGCAGGTGCAGTGCAATGCAGTGGTCTGAGGCGTCACAAGCCACTGCAAGATCGCGGGGAAGTTGATCAGTCCCGGGACACGAAATTCCAAAACGGGAGCCTCCTTATCCTGGATCAGAAAGCATGAAGATGTCATAAAATTGGAAAAGAAACAAAAACTATGCAAAGTAGTATATTCCACCCACCCCATCAGCCCCAAAGCTAGAACCTCTTAAGTAGGGATAATAAGTGAGCAGAGCGATAGGGCAGCCAAAAATGAATGAGGCTAACTCCTACGGAGGAATTTTAAATGAAAACGTTCAGGTATCATTATGTACTTACTATGAGGTAACGATTGCGTGTCAGGCAAGAAGGACTACAGGGGCACCATGTTCGTGTTACATCAGTATATTTACTAAATAGTCATGTAAATAACTAGGAAAATCATCTAGGGACATTTTCCTTGCAAGACTAGAAGAGTATGAAGGGTTTAGATGACAATAATTTAGCAAAAAGGCAGTTATTCTGTTTTTAGCTAATGAAATGTATATACTCGTTATTCTTTGCCCAGATACACAGTGGTGATCTAATGGAGGTGTCTCTTTTAGTGGATGTTGTTGATGCATTCATTTAGGTCAGGGAATTGACTTTAAGGTCCTTCTGGCCACAAATAACAAATACATAGCATAAAGTACTTTTATACAACAGATACTTAAAATACTAGTAAATACCCTAAACCTTCACCACCCTGCCCCCCACACACACACACTCTCTCACATACACACATACATTAAAACTGTGCTCTGAAACTGATGAGGGCTAGATGGGAGGGGATAGGCATGAGGGAGAAGGGGAAGGGACGAGGCAACACAAACTGGTAATACAATACTACCGCAGAGACAGAAGAGACAGTTTAGGGAATATAATCAATAATGTTGTAAATATTTTTTAGGGGACCAGATGGACTCATGTCTTGTCAGGGAGACCACTTCATGGACGGTGTAGTGGCCTGACCACTGCACTGTACATCTGAAGCTGCCACTGATTAATATTAGATGTTGACTCTAATTTAACACATATATAGTCATGGGATGTGGAATATAGTGTGGGGATGGAGTCAGTGGAATCGTAATAGATATGTATGATATTGGGAATGGGGGGGCAGGGAAGGGGGAAGGGGTAGTCACTTCATAAGGGGTGAAAAAGATAACTATTGCATAGTTTTGTACATCTGTAACTATTAATAATAATTAAAAAACAAACAAACAAACAAACAAACCTGTGCTCTGATTGAACAAGTCAGAACTTAAATCAACCATAGTTGATCTGGGAACAGATTAGGAATGTAGGAAACATTCAAATAGTATTTTCTTCTTTTCTAAAATTAATTTTACTTTTAAAATTGAGAGACAGTATCATGAAGGTTTTAAAAGGCCACATTCAGAAAGCTGGGCCTCTGGCTCCACCACTTATTTATTCTATTATTGCTTAATCTCTCACTGCCAGTTTCCTCAACTGTAAAATGAGGTTGTTAGTGTCTTCCTCATAGAGTTTGAAGTTAAATGAGATAATAAATTAAAAAAGAATGGCACCAATAGCATGTAGTCTGCATTCAATTTGTTTTCTTTTTTGTTTTATTCATTTATTACTTATGTACCTATTATTTACTTACATTATTATTGCTTATTACTTATAAAAATACCTATACATTGTTTTAGAAGTCAAATAACATTAAAGTTCTGGATCTTACCCTTCCCAAGTCGCCAGTTGTACATTCTGGTCATTATTCCTTTTGTATTTGACCTCCTCCACCCTTCCTCCCTGCTCCTTATGAAAACTTTTGTAATCTTGTCTTTATCCCAGATGCCTGAAAATTTCACAATAATGAACATTGGTATGGGCATTTTTTTCATTTATTGCGCTAGGTACTTGAGGGCTCTTTCCATATAGAAATTCATGTCCGAAAGGTCTGTATACTTTTCTTGTAGTATTTCTTGGACAATTTTCTCTTCTCCATTTTTGTTTTCTTTTTCTGAATCCTCCAGCAGTCTGACAGATCCTAATCTTATTCTAATTCAGATCTTTCCTAGATTCAATGTTTTATCTCAGCTGTCCTAATTTTTTTATTCAAAGAACTATTCTCTCTTCTCTGATGTTCATGTGTCACAGCATTTTATTTTGTTTTATGGCTGCTAAATTTCTCTTTTTACTATCAGGATATTACGTAACTTCAGTTGTGTTTTTAGTCTTCTGCTCCATGCATTGTGTTGTTTTTTTCCATGTTCTTTTTATTATGTTTGATTTTCTGTGCTCTCAGTTTGATTTTGGAGGTTTTCCCCATTTATCTGTGGTTTGTACCTATCTGTTGGGTTGTTGGAAAAGTCATGATGTATTTTCTTTTATGTTTTTCGTTGCAAAAATGCTTCCTGACTTTTCCGACAACCCAATATATTTGAGAGCCACTCAGCAGCTCTTTGTATGTGAGCATGGCTTTTCATTTGATTATTTGGGCTTTTCATTAGCGTGGCATTCAGGTTCAGTATTTTATACATCTTTTTCCCTGGTGCCATTGAGCTTCTCCAAAGAATAGGAGAGGTGGGAGGGTCAGTCATCTTATGGATGCAGGTGAAGTACACATGTGTGAGAGCATGTCTGTTGGGGGAGTATCCAATGGTGTATTTACATGTTGTTATCTAATCCTCTGTTTTCAGCCCCACCACTTGCTCTGCCTCCACAGCTCCTTGTGTTCCAAGGCCTTATTTTTTCTGGAGTTTGTACCGCAAATTAGCTTACTTCCATTTGGTTTCCTCCTCCACAGTACCCAGGTTTTGACCTCTGCTCCCGTGGGTCAATTATCACTCCTCCATTTCTTCAAGTTTATAAAAATTTGATAAATTCTCTTGAGTGTTTTGGTCGTCTCTCCTTTTCTCTTTCTTGGTTCCTGTATGTTTATACCTTTTTAAAAAATTCCTTTATTGTGATTTTAATGTGGTTTTAGGAGGAAGAGATTGAAAGAAACTCATAAGATCCATCTGCCATTTTTCAGAAATATTTTAAACCTGTGTTGACACTTCATTTATTATGCTTATTTCATTTTCCTGAAGTGGTAGAAATGATCCCTTTTGAAGTTTAAAACTATAGCTAAAAGCCTTTAATGTATAGAGCCTCTTTTTAATTAAGCAGCATATTATATTGAACATAGCCTAGCATATGAATTACCTGTATGTGCTATGAGGATAATTTAACTGGTGGAGTGAACAACAGTAACCTACAGACAGACAGTTCTATTACCATAGCCTGGAAGATTTTTGTATAAAGACATTGTCTCTGAATTTCCTCCGGAAAACCTTCTCCAACTCTATAGATTTGTTAAAATATCCCTACTTATCCTATAGTCCCAGATGATGGTTTTTTGCAATTTTTTGCTAATTGTCTGTGTTTCCTGCTAGTCTTAGCTCTTTCAGTGTTGGACTTGATCACTTTTATGTCATCACTGCCTGGCACGGGGCCTAACCCTGGTGGATATGCAGTGCATATTTGTTGAATGAGAAGACCATACTACGTATTTGCATGCGATATACACGTTGAAATGATACAACCACATTCTATGAGAATTACTAGTTTAATATTTTGTTTAGCTAAAGTAGCTATTTATAGCATTAGAATTGGGAAAACTTCAGTCAAGGTCAAAATTCCAGGCTTTGGGAAACCAAATCACGTGACACTGTATTTATTTTAATTGTGCAAGTTGGGCTTGCCAAAATTTTTCAGTAAACATGGCCTTGAACTTTATTAATATTGCAAAGAGATGTTGACAAGATTCTGTCCAGAACCTTACAGTTTTAGCCTTGAGGCATTATTTTTATTAGTGGAAAAAATTTTTGTTCTATAACTGCCTCTTTGTTTCAGGTCTAGAATTAAAAAAATCTACTAGGTTGCTTAACACACTTTAATCCAGTCTTTTACTTACTGTACAGAACATGATCTATTTTATGATTTGTTCATCTTAAGCTTTAAGCAAGTTAGTTTTACTCTTAAGTGGAGAAGAGAACAATATTTGTATCTCTTTTGTATATTTCTATAATAATTCCCAATAATCATGCATTTTTAAGTTTCCTTTCACTTCATATCTTTTCCAGACTCTTTTTAAGGCAGCGTATCTTGAGACACGAGGTTATGCTTATTCTTTCCAGAATATTGAAGAATTTGCCAGATGTGTAAATGTATAAAAGTCCTAATTTTTTATAGATTGAGGGAAGTCACATAGATGTGAAACTGAAGATAGGTTAATTGTGTGTAGAATAACGTTGTATGGAAGCTAAACTAGATGATCCCCTCTTTTGGCTTTCTGAATCACTCTGTGACAAATCCACCAGGTTCTACCAGCATCCCTTCTAGTGGTCTGACCATTTTGTAGATTCACATACAACAATTTGAGTGTAGATTTTTGTCCTTAATAAATCACAAAATAAAATTTGGTTGAATTTGGAAATTCCTCTCTGGTTATGCAAAAACCAGGAGTTACAGAATTGCATGCACCTCTTGTCTGTGTTGCAGTGAAAGATAGCTACAGCATTTTATGGATATCTTTATTCAGATTCACATAGGGAAACAGGAAATGAAACTGACATGACCTTGAACTTAAATTAAAACAAATTCTTATATGTAATTCTCTTCCAAGACTTAGAAGTTGCCCAATAATGCATAGTAATCAGTTTCAATGAAGGTGTATAACTGTTTTTTTTTCTTGGTCTATATAATCTCCACATTAAAAAAAATAAGTAAAAACACTGAATTGTAGTTTGAATTGGAATTCAGGAAATAGTATATGGGTTTCATGTGATTTGCTAGTTGATTTTCACATGTAATTCTGTTCGTATAATTTTGGGCTGTACTAATAATGTAAAATGTAACTGCTGTCTTATTGATTGAATATATAATGTATCTTTAATAATTTTGGAGAACTGGATGCCTAAAGATTTCTCCCTAAAGATTAAGGAAATCATTTAGGATTATTAAAACAATTACATTAACCCTAAATTTTTGAAGCTTCTTTGAAGAAGGTTTCATTCACCCCTTTATAGCACATAAGCCTTGTATCACATAAGATTTTAATAAATTTTTATTTAATGACTAAATGATTGACTTCTAAATCCAGAAATAAATTATAGTATTTTTATTTATATAGTTCTTTAGAAATCTTGCTTTTACAAAGTCATCTCATCCATGCAAATTTGCATTTGACTTTAGAGATTAGGAGATTATCTAAATACCTTAACAGAAGGTAGAATAAGGGAAGTATTACCTCATTGTGTTACCTGTGAAGACTAACCATTGGACACTGAGTCATAACATTAGTAGTAAATACGAATTTAGTAGCTAATAACAATTTCATGAGATAAGAGATGCAGGGTACATGCATTTTTGTTTTTCTCTAAGCATATGAGAAGATGTTTTAACAAATTTATTCTCTTTGGAGTCTTTTAGTATTAAATGCTTCAATGTTTTTCTTATTTTGACATAGTTACGCATGTAACTACATATCTGAACTGTTGACCACTCAGTTCCCATATCAGTTTTCAAAAGTTGCTTAGTTGCTGTTAACTTAGCAGTCCTGTCAGCAAATGGTTCCTTTAATCCCTTCCCCGTCCACTTTCTCTTTTAAATAATATTCATTATGTTAATGGTCTCTAATATGCTGAGGAATATAATATTTTCTGGTCCTGGAAAGGATTAGGGAAAATCAGATGTGTTAGAGTACATGAGTCTTTCTAAAGGATTAATATGTTTTAAGACTTAAGGTGTTAAGCAATTTCTTTCAATTTCATAGCCATAAAATCAAGATTTCCATATATTGTCCATTTGGAAAACATTTAATGTATCCATCCATTTATTGACCCAGTTTTTCATTCAAATACTTTATTCAAGGAATATTTATTGAAGTATAGCAGGTACTAGGGATTTAGTGGTGGATGAAATAAAATTTATTTCTTTTGCAGTTTACAATATAGTGAGGATACAGAATAATTATAATGCAATATAGTAATGTGATATGATGGGAAAAATTGTGTATACCATGGGATCATTGAGGAAGAACATAGAACCCAGACTTAGAACCTTAAATGTGGTTTCCTGAAGGAAGTAACATCTAAGCTGAGAATTGAAGGATGAGTAGGAATTATTAGGTAGAAGGAGTCAAAGGGGCAAAAAAATGTATTCTAGGTGGAGGATAAAACATAGGTGTGATTGAAAAATATGGTGAATGTTTAAAATAAAAAATTATTACAGTAAAAGGCACATTGTCATTAATCCCCCTCAAAATACTCCTTCTTGCTTCGAACACACTTATCCCATCATTCTTGCCACTTTCTGAAGCAATTCTGCAAGTATTCTTTAGTGTCTAGTTGCGGTGTCATGGCTGCCTGGATGTTCTGAATCATTTTGACTTTGGGGAAGAACCAGAAGTCACACGGTGCCAAATCTGGTTAATAAGGTGGATGAGGATCCACTGTAATGTTTCTGACAGAAATTGCCATATAGCAGAAGTGATGTGTGACATGGAACATTGATGGGGGATTATTTACGGCACACTGGCACAATTTAAAACACACTGTCTGCCACCCGTAGCCCACACCCGACTGACTGCACAGAACAAGTTGAAACTTGTCACACTGTTATTAAGGTTCTATGTGTCGCTTCCCGTATTGAAGATCCCCACCTTTCCGTTGGATGGAACTCGGCAGCAACATTTGCTGTATTTTGTGATCACAACGGAAAGGCTCTGTGTCACACATCCCTTCTGGTATGTGGCAATTTCTGTCAAATAAAAACATTACCATGTGTCCTCATCGACCTTATTCACTGGATCTGGCACCATGTGACTTCTTCCCCAAAGTCAAAATGACCATGAAATATAAATGTTTTGAATCGATTCAGGACATCCAGGCAGCCATGACAGCGCAACTAAAGACCCAAAAGAGGACTTCCAGAACTTATTCAGAAAGTGGCAAGAACAATGGGATAAAATGTGTTTGAAGTGAGGGAGAGTATTTTGAGGGCGTTTAATGGCAATGTGTCTTTTACTGTAATAATTTTTTTTTATTATTTAAATATTCACCGTATTGTTTGAACACACCTTGCATATGAGAACAAGCATAGTGTGTTCCTAGAACTGAAAGGTCATTATGGATATATAACAAAAAATTTGAGGCTAGAGAGACCTGACTTGAGAAGGTAATCAGGAAGCATATACCAGTATAGAACCTTCTAAGGCCTATTAAGAAATTTGAACTTTATCTTACGAATAATGGGGAGGCCTTGACAGGTTTATAGGCATGAGAATGCTGTACATCCTCATGCATTTTAGGAATATCATTTTGATTGGATGGGAATTGGAGGGATGCAACTCTGAAAAGTAGGTCAGGTGAGATGCTGTTGCTTCTTAGATGAGAATGTTAGATTCTCATATTCTTTTAATAAAGGGACATGTCAAGCAGTTTTTAACCATAATATTTCTTTGGACAAGATATAGTTTTGGCTTTTCCAGGTAAATGGCAGTGAGGCAGTGAGAAGTTGCTAGAATGGAGAGAGATTAAAGAGCTAGGATCAACAGGTTTTTATTGATTGGATTTCAGGATGGGGGAGGTGGAATAGTCTAGGATGATATTCAGATTTTCATCTTGGGCAACTAGGTGGATTATGCAGCAGTTCACTGAGACTGACTGGGTCCTCCAGAGAAAGAAAAAGTTGGAGGTAGTGGGTATGGATGATGAGTTTTTAACTTGCACTGTGGAGCAAGGTGTCTTTTGGACAGCCGAAGAGAAATTTCCAGGTGGATTCATAGGTCAGGAGCTCAGGAGAGAAATCTGTACCATAGAAATAGTTTTGGGAATCATCAAGTGTTAAAAGTCATAAGAGTGAATGACATTGTTCAGAATATGTAGAAGAAGAGAAAAGCACCTAAGGAGAGAGCCCTGGCCAGCATCAACGATTTAAAAGACTGACAGTGGGCCGGCCGAGTGGCGCATTGGTTAAGCGCTGGTTTTGGGATGCCAGCGGCCCCGGTTCGGATCCCACATGAGGGCCAGTGACACTGCCCTCTACAGCTAACAACAGCTCCACCTGGAGCTGGGCTGTGCGAGCCCCAGTAATGGTGTGGGCTGCAGCCCCTGCTGCAGTGGGCTGCCATAGGCTACAGTGAGTGGCCCGCAGCCAGCGTGAGCGGCTGGCAGCCAAGCGTGAGCTGCCAATAGCCGCGATGAGCGACATCCAGAGGCCAGCGACCAATCTGCCTCATCCGGGAAGAGCGCAATGACGATATCAACAGTGAAGCAACATCCTCCGCAACTAAACTGAAGAACAAGAAGACGGCAACTTGTCTGTTCCCCTTCCCCGATTCCCCAACGCTGTTCCCCTCCACCAATTCCCCAATAAAATCTTTAAAAAAAAAAATAAATAAATAAAAGACTGACAGAGAAATGGAATTCTGTAAAAAGCTGAAAAGGTCCAAACAGATAAAAGAAAGCCAGGAAAGTCATGGAAGCCAACAAAACTTAGTGCTTCGAGTACAAAATTGTCAGTTACAGTGAACACCAACTACCAAAGGAGTCAACTAAGATGAGAAATAGAAAATGTTCGTTGGATTTAGCAATCAGGAGGTCATGGTGATCTTGGTGAGATCTCAAAAGTGAAAATTAGATTATACTCGTATTTCGATGTTTTGAGAGTAAGGGTAATGAAAAGGTGAGGCAGACAGATGAGGTAAGTGACAACCCTTTCATGGTTTTGGCCATGAAGAGGAGAAAAGGCAGTAGCTGAAAGGACATAGCACTGATTTTTACTTTTTTTTTTTTTTAAGATGAAAAACCCTCAAATGTGTTTAAATGACAAAAGAATGAAGATAAAGGAAAGAGAGGATCATTGATTTGCCAAGGACCCAGGTGGAGATGGGAGATGAAAGTTAAAGCACAGGGAAAGAGTTTATTTAATCTCAGCTAATAGGAATGATGCCGTTTTTAGTGTAATAGGAGGAAGGGATAGAAGGAGACAAACAGTATATATGTTGATTGGCAAATAGCTGAAAGAGTTCTTCCCTGATGGCTTTTATTTTCTCTGTGAAATAGAAAATGATATCATCTTCTGAGCAAGAAAATAGAAATTTGTAGAGTAACCATAGATATTTAGGGGAATGTGGAGAATTCAGATAGCCATTTTTAAAAAACTAGAAAACCATGAAATCTTAATTTGTTCCTGTTTTGTATTTGCAAGATTAAATACAAGTTTTTAAATGACAAAATCAATTTTTTTTTACTTGCTTATAAAATGTAGAAGTTTTTCAATGAATATTTTACATGGACACAACTTTTGCTATTCTTTCTTGTTTCTGTTATCCCTATTTTTGAGATGCAGAGACCTTAGTAATAAGAGCTAATTAGTACTTTTTTAACCCATGATGTAATATTTAACTTACATAGGAAATACACCAAACTTGTTTTATTCTTTTGTTTGAACTTGATAGGCAAGTTTAAACTGGAGAATATTAGTTCTCACTTTTCTTCTATCATTGTTGTGCCAAACACTGAGACCTTGAGTAATTTTATTTTGTGTAGTGTAAATACTCTTGTGTTGGAGAACAATGTATTTAAAAAAAATAAAACAACTTCTATTTATGCCATTATTTATCTAGCATTAAAGAAAAGGCCTAGTCCTTTTTTTTTCTTTCATTTTTTTAAATTAGTTTCAGGTGTACAACACAATGCAATAGTTATACTCTTTACCCCCCTAAGTGAAAACCCCCCTCCCCAGTTCACCACCCAACTCCTCCCCCCGTATCATATATATCTATTACAATTCCTTTGACTCCCTTCCACAGTATGATCCACATCCCGTGACTATCTATATATTCAATTACAGTTGATATATAATATTATACAACATCAGCTTCAGGTGTACAGTACAGTGATCAAGCCTCTACTCCATCCATGAAATGGTCTCCCTAACAAGACATGTGACTATCTGACACCCCACAAAATATTTACAACATTATTAATTATATTCCCCGAACTGTCCTTCATATCCCTGTGGCAATATTGTAGTTGCCTATTTCTGCTGTCTAATCCCTTCCCCTTCCCCTTATCCCCACCCCGCTCCCAACTAGCAACCCTCAGTTTTTCCTCTGTATCTATGAGTCTATTTACTTTGATCGTTCATTCAGTTTTTCAGATTCCACATATAAGTGAGATCATATGGTACTTGTCTTTCTCCTACTGACTTATTTCACTTAACATAATAGTCTCTTCACAACATTATCAATTACATTCCCGGAACTGAGGCCTAGTCATTTTTGTACTAAACAGAATTTTATCAATAAATTTCTTCAACTTCATCTTTCTGTAATTCTTACTTTTTTAGTCTTTGATATATTGGTAGATTATATAAGCTAAGTAAAATGTGGAACTTTAGGGCTGTTAGGGCTGTATCACTTAATTGACTAGCAAAGTCAGTGTTTGCTCATTAAATAAATTTTTTTACAAATTGGAAAAGTAGAATCCATGTTTTCTGCTTTTTTCTCCATTTACTAAATTGCCTTTTAACCATTTTAATATTCAACTCTATGTCCAGAATTTAGAATACAGGAAATGTATATGAAAGGATTTCCTGCTTTCTTATAAGGATGATATTGATCCAATTGATATTGTAAGTATTGATTAGGAGAGATATTTGGATTACCTCTCTCCCTGGAAGGCTTCTAATGGATTATTCAAACTGCTTGCAATAATCAAAGTGAATTTTTTCTGAAAGGTTTCATTTTAAGCTCTCATAGGTTAGGTCTAGTTTAAGCTAGCTCCCACCCATTAAATTAGTTCTATTTAAATGGGCTTGTCTAAACTTCTTCCAACCATTTTAAATTTATTCTTACTAATTTAGAGATCGGATATGATTTACAATTGTCCATGAACATACAAGTACATTCACTCATTATCCCCAGAAGATTAAGAAAGGTTTTGAGATATTACTACCATCAAGCTCAACAATGGAATTCTCAGGACAATAATAGGCAGCTTTTGGACTAGGGTTTGTGGTGAAAAGGAGATCAGTGTGATTTAAACTTTCCCTCCCTTCACCATTAGATCTTTGGTGTCACATGGCTTCCTCCAGATTGCTTCCTAATGAAGTCAGTGGGTCACAGCAGGTTTTATGCCCTCACAGTAAATAGTACAGTCTTAGTAACCTTTTGACCCAGCACCGTGCAAACATGCTATCACAGACGTCTGTCATGTGCTCCTCTGATCTGTCAGTGCTGGTGAGTACCAGATGATCATCATAAAAGCCAAGTAAATGCTGTGATTCAAGTGTTTTTGGCACATGAGTTAGTCAAAGTCAAGATATCTTATTTAGGGAGTAAGGTTAAAATCTATACTTCATATTGTAAACTAAATATTTATCAAAAATATTGCACATATATATCATCAAAAAATTAAAATCCAGAACTTATCCTGAATTATTATAATAGGTATTTTTTTTAATTGTTATAAACCTGTAGGCAAGCAGGAGGACTTCTCAAAGTTCCTGCTATTTGTTGGCAAATTATAGCAGAGTAGCACTTTGTGTCTTTGGTCCGCTACCCACACCCTTACCCAACAGAATTTGGGACATGGCTAAAGTCATAAATTGGGTCTTCCATAGAATGATAAAAGTTGGAAGGATATGGAGAAGTGAGCCAGAAAGAGATTATCTGAATATCAGTTATGTAAGAGAAGTTTGTCAGTTAGTAGGGATGCGTTATTTAATACAGGGGGATAGAGAAGTTCTAGAAACATGTCTCTTTCATATTTTGGTGATATGTTTTATTTAGGAAGTGTTCTCTAAGAATCTATAGTGAAAGTGGCTTTCTTAAATGTACTGTACAATACAAGTATCTGCAGTTGTGCTTTCTTAATTTAGGAAAGCAGAGTATCCCCCTAGGGAGTTTAATTCCTTTGGAAAAACAAGGTACTGGAGGACAGAGGGGTCAGAGGCACCTCACCTAGAACAATTGATGAAAACCCTGGTGTAGTACTGATTTCACTTACAGCACTACATCCCAGTTCAAAAGCACTTCATGTAGTTGTTTAGCTCATGCTTGGGAAAATATAGATCCTCCTCCCTTTCCTTTCCCTATGTCCTCCCTCTACAGTGATCTCCCTGCCCATACCTACTTTTTTTTTTTTTTTGAGGGCAGTGTCACTGGCCCTCATATGTGGGACCTGAACCGGGGCCGCTGGCTTCCCAGGCCAGCGCTCAAGCACTGCGCCACTCGGCCGGCCCCCCATACCTACTTTTGAGTAACCTCCACAACAGCTTTAAAATCAGGGATTAAAGTGATTATGGAAATAACATACGTTGAAATAAATGAAGCAGGGTGCAATAAAGAGCAGTTGGCTTGCAGTCAGGAGAAATGAGTCAAGATAATGACTTTGCCTTTACTTACCTGTACCCTGTATAGCTGAGTCGGTACCTTTTAATTGGCCTTTCAGGAAGCCTCAGAAAAAAACACTTTAATTTACATTTCATTTGGCAGAGCTTAGTCATTTGACCTAATCTAACTGTAACAAAGCCTGAGACATGTAACCTTTATTCTGTGTGGTATTGTGCCTAGCTAAAAATCAGAGTTCTGTTTCTAAGGAAAAATTAGAGCAGGTAATAAGTTATCAGTCTTGGTTAGTTTTGAAGTATAGTGTGTTGGAAAATAGCTTTTAAATGAAATGAAAATGCTCATAAATAAATTATGGAATACGCATTTAATAAAAATGGTTTAGATTTCTGGTTCTAGCAATACAGTATACTACCTAATCTGTCATTAAAATATTTTAAACATTCTTGTAAATACCGTACTGTACTTACAATAAGTTAAGGAAAACTGCCAAGGGCAGAAATAAAGAGGAAACTAATATTTGGGAATTTCATGGGTCATATTCATAGAATTCTAAGGACTTGAATTAATGCTTATATGGGGACAGGAGACAAGACCTTCCTAAAGCCAGAGCCCTCATCAAAAGAATGGACTAGGAAAAAATCATTCCCCAGTACAAGTTGATGACAGGGAAACCTGAAAATGTCTGTCTGGGCTCTAAGTAGAAAAAAGGACTCTCCTGAGAACATGTAAACATGGTCTCACACTACCTCATAAGGATTCAAAGTTAGAACTCGTATTACCCAAGCAGAGAAAAAAGCTGATGTAGCTGGCAGAGCAAAATGCAAAAGTTCTTTCTAGAGAATTGCCCTGAACTCTGGCCACAGATAAGATCTAGAAAAGGATAAGTTCATAATCCAAAAATACAAAATGTATGAAGTTCTGTGAGAAAAAGTCAGCAAACTGATTAGATTCCTAGCAATTTAATAATAGGATAATTTGATTGAACCTGTAAATTAAGTATATTCAGAATTATTAAGTACATAATGACAAATCGGTATGAAAAAGAATTGGTAGATTATAATAAAGACTGAAATAGAATTTCTAGAAATGTAAACTATGGTCGTTGGAGGTTGGATAGATTAAGCAGCATATAAAATATAACTGAAGAGTCAATTAGTAATCTGAAAGATAATTTTGAGGAAATGACAGAGAATGTAATACACTTTTAAAGAAATGCAAATATTGAGAGTTTACGAGACATGAAAAATAGACTGAGAAGGTTAGAAATTCATCTTATTGGGGTTACAAACTAGGAGATTTGAGAGAATGAGAGAGGCAATAGTCTTAAGAGATAATAATGGCTGAACAATTATCAGAAAGTAACAAAGATTTAGGAAATATGGACAGTCCTGAGCAGGATAAATAAAAATAAATATATATTTAGTCAGATTATAGTGAAACTATAAAATCAAAGATAAACAGGGCAGATTTCCATAAAGGGACAGCTGGTGGCCTGACTGAAGACTAATCTGTGACAATGGATAGAAACCAGAAGACAGTGGAATGTCTCTTCAAAATGCTAAGAGAAAATAACTGCTAACAGAGATTTCTATACTTAGGTAAATTATAATTTAGGAATGAGGACTAAATAAATTTGTTTTCATAAGACAGAGAGTTCACTAGTCTCAGATCATCATTAAAAGAACTATTAAAGAACGAACATCAGGAAGAAATGAATGTAAAAAGACTGGTGAAATTCAAGAAACAATGGTGAATGAAGAAATTGGTAAAAATGGGGTAATTCTTAAACAGTGACTACATATCACAATAATAGTAATTATTTTGGAAGGAGTTAAACTATGGTGGTTCTTGATTATTGAACTAACAATGTATGCAAGAGAATAGGGCTTGCTTAGATAAAGTGCTAAATTTGTACTTCATGACATAATCAAGTGGATTAGAATCTTAAATAAGTGATAAGTAAAACCAAGATATTTAGAGGAATATATGAAAATTTTGACTCCACAAAGGGGAGGATTTTCAAAACAAGGCAAAAAGCACAATCTAGAATGGAAAATACTGCTACATTTTACTTCATTAAAACAAAAATATCGAATAACATACAAAGAAGTCTTGGAATGTAGGAAGATACTTATATTACATAGCACTTGCAAGGAATAAGCATGAAGAATATATAGCAATGATCTACAAATCAGTAAGAAAAAGGACAACATAATAAAAAAAAGGACAAAGGGTCTGGACAGGCAATTCAAGAAAAATATATTTTTAAAAAACTAATAAACAGTTGAAAAGATGTTCAAAATCACTAATTATAGAGAAATACTATTATAACCAGAATAGAGTACCATTTCTTACCAGTTAGATTGGTAAAATTAAAAATATTGACAATGATGTTGGCAATGATGTGGAACAACAAACATTCTTACACTCTGATGGTAGAGGTATAAATTTCTGGCAAATAGGTTGACCTTATGTGTTAAATTGAAGGTTCATGTGTCTTAACTCAGAAATTCTGTCTAGGTATACACCCTTCAGAAACTGAAACGTGCTCAAGGATATGTTCAACAGTCCTACATGTCCCTGACACCTCATTTCTCATCCTCACAAAAGCTATTCCAACATGTGTTCCACTGTACCTGCAGCACATCCTGCCTTGCACTGCCTCAAGCCAGTGACCTCCACTTGGGATTTGGTAGTGAATTTATAACATGTAAAGCATAGATTAGATCGTCAAGAAAGTAATTATAGGGCCAGCCAAGTGTCACGTTGGTTAAGAGCTGGCTTGGGACTCCAGTGGCCCCAGTTCGGGTCCCACATATGAGGGCCATTGACACTGCCCTCTACAGCTAAGATGATGAACAACAGCTCCACCTGGAGCTGGGCTGCTGTGATTCCCTGGGACAGCATAGCTGCAGCCCCTGCTACCAGGCGCTGCCATAGGCCACAGTAAGTGGCCAGCATTCAGTGTGAGCGGCCAGCAGCCAGCATGATTGGCCGAAAGCCGGTGTGAGCTGCCAATAGCTGCAGTGAACGACCATCCGGAGGCTGGCGACTGAGCTGCCTCATCCAGGAAGAGCGCAATGATGATACCAACATGGGCCAGTGAAACAATGTCCTCCACAACTAGACTGAAGAACAAAAGGACAGCGACTTGTCTGTTCCCCTCCCCCAATTCCCCAATAAAATCTTAAAAAAAAAAAAAAGAAAGTAATTATAGATTTAAAAAAGAGAGGCGGTCCTCCACATAGGGCATTACGTAGATCAGAAGTACCAACAAAAGTATCAAGAAGGAACTGCCAGAGGAGTCGGAGGACAATCAGGAAAGTGTAGTCTTATAAACCAAAAGATTTTTTTTCAAGGAAAAAGGAGTTTCAACTGTGTCGGATGCTGTAAGATGAAAACTGAGAATTGACCTTAGGATTTAGAAACCAGGTCATCGGTGACCTTGAAGACAGCTTTAGTGGAGTGGTAGAGGGGAGAACCTGCTGAAGTAGAAATCAGAGACAGGAAACTTAGGGATCTCTCTCCAGTACCTTGTAAAGAGCAGGAGAGAAAGGGTGTGAAGAACCCTACAATGTAAGCTACTATAACACAATTGGAGACTTTAAAGTCATGAAATGGTCAGGTACTCTTTTTTTTTTTTTTTTTTTCCCTATTTTACAACTTTCTTTTACTAGTTCATCTCAGTCAGGGAAATGCTATTGGCTGGTCTGCAGCTGTGTGTATTTCCACATGGATACATTTGCTAAGCATCAAAACATTTCACCTAGTGTACCTTGGGATTTTCCCACACTGCGAATTTGATGTTTAACCTTTCGACCACCCAACAAGCAAAGAAAATGTTACCCCTTTTATCTTTCTTAGAAGCTTTTAAGTAAGCCTGAAGCCATTTGAGAAAGCCAAGTGTAGTACTTCCATGAACATGTTTTTAGCTAGAATAAAAATAGATGTGAATAAAATCTCATATACATCTCATAAGATTCTTGCCCAGAAAATATAAAATAAAAACTCACATTTCAAAGATATGTGCTCTTTAATGTTTTATAAAATGTTGGTACAGTTGCCAATATCAGGAAGGGTGTAATGCCAAATTCTCAGCTTCCTACTTGTAGTCAAATAAATTTTCTAATCATTCTTTATTTTAAAAAATTAGTATTTGTTTTAATATAAAATAAATTCTTTTTTAAAAAAACTATTAAAGATGAGTAATCTAAATAATTTTGGCTAATACAAATGGTTTTTATTTTTCTTCCATTCTTCATTCTCATGTCTCTGTTTCTCAGCTGCTAAAAGGTAATGCATTATACAGTGCTTAGATAATTGATATATTTGTTTCAAGTTACCTCTTTAGGATATTATCAGCTTGTAGGCATCAGTTTCTCTAATTGTCAAGTAGTGAATCCTTTATCTGGCATTTAATCTTGCCTCCCTGGGAAAACCAGACCTTACCACAGAGTAAATTTTCAAATTGCTGACCTGAAGTAACGTGAGACTGTGCCTTGGCAGTGAACCTTTGCTTTCTGTTATTCTTAGGAAGGATAATGATGTACTCTGTTGCCTGAGGCCCTAGTTTCACTACCTTAAGAAGTAACATCTAAGTACTACTAGTTACAAAGGCCTGAGTTTGGAAATTCCAGAGAATATAATTGCATTGACACATATTTTTTTTTCTTTTGTAAAGATGCAGTAATTAAAAAATATAACTTTTATCATTTCTACCACTTCTTAAGACACTCACCTTACTTATGTCAGCATGACTTAGAGGATTCACAGAGTTACCTGAAAATTATCATTACTTATTTTTATGAATAAGTTATATTATTTTACAGGCATGTTTGAAATTTTTATTTCCATGAAATTCTCCATTTTTATAAGTTGGGGAAACTGAAATTAAAGAACTAGAATGTAGCTCTCAATTTCTCAGTAAAACAGAAAAGATAGAGATTTCTGGAACTGGAAAGAAGATTCCCTAAGCATTGTTTAGCAAACTTGAAAATAATTCCTATAAAATAATTTCCTAGAAGGTATAAAATATAATTTCCTGGAAGGAATGAAATGAGGACTAAGTGAGGAGGAGTAAAACAGGCAAATTTAAATGCTCTTCTACCTCTAGATTTCTACGATTTCATTTTCCTGGTGTGTGGCCATGCACTGAAAATTAAGATAATTTATGTGCCAACTCTGAGACCAATGCTTGGGTAGTTTTCTTTCAATAGCAGTTTTGCAAGATCATTTTTGACATGAAGAATACCATTTCTTCAACAAAATTTGCCACATCTAAAAATACTGCAGTGATACCTTACCTTAAACTTAAGACGTCTATATTTTCCCATCCTGTGAAAAATTTTAACATATTAGTTAGAATATGCCCACATAAAGCCAAGAAATCATAATTGTATTGCATTTAATAAGGTACTATTTGTCAAATCACACAATCTGTAGTTTCATTTTTGTGAAGTTTGATGATGCTTTATTTTCAGAGTGAATTTTACTATATTAATGAAAGAAATGAAGTTGTTAGAATTTAAAACTTAAGTTTATATACATATGAATTTGGGAATAATTTTATATATTTGTCTCTGTGACTTAAATTTTAGAGTTGTTTAGTTATATTTTCTGGATATTTTGAGTATAACAATCTGTCACTAAATTTAGTTTAGGAATAACTCAGTTTTATAATCATAGATCAAAAATTTGAAGACCATCATCTTCTTACCAATAGATGGTTCAATTCAGTTTTTGTAAACTAAACTATTGGACAATAATTACTGTTCAACCTCTCATAAATACACTGTGAATAGGTCTGTGAGGTGGAGCACAAAACATCTGTTTACACTCAACATCTCTCAATATTCAAGGATAAAAAAACGAGACCGAATGTTTTCTTAATCTCACCGCAGTGTTTTTTTTATAGGTCAGAGTTACAGAAGCATTTTGCCAAATTTAGAAAAACAAAGCTGGGAGAGTGCAAGTGCAAATAACATTAAATTTCAAGCGAATGGTAGCTGTTTTTAAGACTTTGGAAAGAGAAATACAATATGCAGAGGATAAAATGTGTAGAAATGTCAATAAGTGAATCACTGTAGTTCAGTATTTCCTGAAAAATTGATGAAGGTGATTTAGAAGTCTTAACCTCCCATGAGGCTACAGATGTGGTTTGCTTTGGAAGTGAATCTCTCCAAGTCTTTGTTAAACATATATATGATTCTAATGTTTTTCTGCTAGTTCTTTATATTCCCTGAGTCCTTGATGTTGTCACCAAAACTTGATGTGACAGATACTGCAAACTGTTTACCATAATCTCTTCTCTTCCCCCATAATAGTTAGGAGTGCAGATGCCCAGTTCTTCATTTTCTGACATCCCTTGCCTTAAGTATGGCCATGTGACTCACTTCTCTTTAATTGAATGTGAGCAGGAGTGATCTGCACTACTTGTCGCCCAGCCTATAAAAACTCCTCACATGAACTTCCTCCATGCTGCCCCCACCCTCCTGGGTGGATAATAGCCGTCATCACCCTGGGTCTCTGAATGACTCTGTGAAAAAGAGCTCCCTAATCCCATCCCCAACTCCAGTCCTAGCATGTCCTCTCTGGACTCTTATGAGAGAGAAATGAACACTTCTGTTATGCTTGAGCCATTACATTTGAGGAATTTAGCCTACCCTATTGAATATAATAGAGAAAGGATTAATTGATAAAGGCCTTGATTATTATGAAGAGAAATTGTGTTTTTATTTCTTTTTAAATTTTCTATTAAAGTATAGTCCGCATACAATATTATATTTCAGATGTATAGCGTAATGATTTGACATTATAATATATCTTACGATGTGATCACCAAACTAATTCTAGTAACCATCTGTCACCATGCAACATGACTACAATATTATTGACTGTATTCCCCTTCACCTTTTTCACCCATATCCCCACCCTGCGCCCCTTTGGAAATCATCAGTTTATTTTCTGTGAGTCTGTTTTTGTTTTGTTTGTTCGTTTGTTTTTTTGTTTTTTAGTTGTACATATAAGTGAAATTATGCAGTATTTGGCTTTCTGTCGACTTATTTCATTTAGTATAATGCACACAATGGAGTGTTACTCAGCAATAAAAAAGAATGAAATCCTGCCATTTGTTGTGACAATATGGATGGACTTAGAGGGATACACACACACACACACCACATCTTTTTGCATTCATCTAATGACAGAAAAAAATGATTGGTTTTTTTTGACGAGGGTGAGTTAACTTTGTCAGCTGGACACATCTATATTCTGCTGGTGTGAGAGTTCACCTGCCCACCCACCTGCAGGTTGAACCTCACTGCAGACACTAAGACCAACAGGAGAATATAAATTGCCACAGATTAATGGCGAATAGCCACTTTTGACATTGTTAATGTAACTGATCCCTGTGATTTAGCCCCAGTCATATGGATTCCTATCTGATATCCCATGCCTTTATGCCAATATCCAATGGACTAATTTCTTCTTCCTGAACTTAGGCTCCTCTTGACTTGGTCTACTTATCTCTTCTTTGAATAATGGACTTCAGCCAATTGGCCTCTCTGTGTATCACCTGTATCCCTGGCTGAAATCTACAGTTTGTGTCTTACACTTGGTTTAGGTTTGTGCCAAATAAATTATATACCACATCTCCTATACCTTTCCTGTTCTGGTTTCTTGTCCCCTCCATTACTGCCACTTCCTTTAGTCTTCCATGTAGACAGAAGGATAATCTACCAAATTGGGGCCTCTTTCAAATCATATTTCTGCTTGTCTTTCTCTCCAACAGTAACCGAGGACCTTCTTTTATGTTGTAACCCCCAGTCTTCATTCAAATTTGAAAAGCTGTATTCCCACTTTTCTGGCCTTCCCTAATTCATATACTGATAGAAAGAAGCTAAACTGTCCATTTGTTTTTCTTATTCCTGTAGTTAGAGGTTAGAAGAATTAGTGAATTTCATTAATCTTTTTTGAGAAGATATTATATAAGCAAAAATTACTCTTTATTGTAAAAAAATGGTAATGTAGAACTGAAAGAAGCCAACTGAAGCAATATGTAGCTAATATTTTAATTACTTAAAATTTGAAGTGCATAGAACTCTCTTAAAATCTAAATATGAAAAAAAAAAAAGAAGAAAATACCCAGTTCTTTTATGTTGCAGTCGCTTGGGAGGAGTTCCCGAGAATTGAGTGCTGCAAATTTCAAGACTTCAGCCACATGTTACTTTTGCCTACACCCCTGCTTAAGAAGAGATTCATTTTACCACAATTTTGCTCCATTAAAATAATAAACAAACTGAAAAATAAAACCCATAAGTCTTATTACAACAGTGAAATTTTTAAAAAATGACCAACATTAGTGTTGAAGATGATGTTTTCGAACTACTTTAAAAGAGATAAATTAAGTTATAATGTAGTATCTTTCTCACTAAAGCTTTAGATTCTTTTTGAGTATCTTAGTCTAAATTACTAGCCTGAAATCAGAAGTCTGTCTTCTGGTTGCCCTTAAGTACCCCCTCACCCAGACTCAGTATCTCTTTGGCTTTTATTACCCAGTTGCCAGTTATCTTATTCATTTATTCATGCAGTAAAACATTTACCAAGCCTCTTAGATATGCCAGTGGCTGTGTTAATCACTAGGTAAGTTCTTAAAAGTAAGAATATTGTAAGAAAGTAAGAATAAAAGTAAGAAATATTGCCCCTCCTAAGGAATTCATGGTTAAATGGCAGGGACCACTATGAGAACAGGTAGGTGCAACCCAGTGTGAATGGGGGAAAGGAGAAAAAATACTATAATAGGGATATATAAAGGAAATAGCTAGGCTTTATCCAAGGTACAGTGTTGACTCTCAGGGAAGGTGTGCTGTCAAAGTCTAAGATATGTTATTTCAAGGGATGTGATTAATTAGGATTGATTTGGAGCAGTATTTTATACAGCAGAGAGGGCATGGCAGCAGCAGTTTTCTGACAGGCGTCCTTCCTGAGAGGCTGAATGGAAAAATCACATCGATAATTTGATATGAAGCAAAGATTCATCTCGTTGGCAAATAGCTGCAAAGGTACCAGGGCTCGCTTCTAGAGAAATCGAAAAGCTAAGCAGAAAACTGAAGCTGATCTAAAGTATTGCTGGAGCTGGCCATAGCTCAGAGACCATTACAGTTCCCAGAGCTCATCCCGGGCACAGAGTGAAATTAGACTCATTCTTGTTTTTATCAACAGGTTAGGACTAGACTTTGGTTAGGATTAGCTTAGTTGGTTTCATGACTTTCTAGCAGAAGACAACCATTGCATGTGGTGATAACTAGCAAATCTCTGTAGCGGAGAGTCTAGAATGAAGCATCAAGAAGACCTGGTTAAATGGCCCCTTAAGACCAAGTGCTGGAATGGGGAGGGTAACATGCACTTGTAGTTCAGGGGAACTACTGGCATATCAGGAAAAGGTCTCAGGCACCTTTTGACAGGTAGGAACCCAAGTACTGAAATTGGGAAATAAAGGATGGGTTCTGATGATAGGAGTGAAATCAGTAACTCAGTTCCTGGTCCCAAAACAGGACAGACACCACCACCCAATTCTTTGGCCTGAAAGTCTTTGGTTACCTCCATCTTGGGACAGGATTGGTTCCAGAGGCAGATGTGAAGCAAATACCACAAATAGTACTTACGTAGCTTCAACCTCAGATGCTTCTAGGAAGAGGAAGTCAAGGACACTATTTTAATATCAGTGTTTTCAGTAAAAACTCTGGTTCATATAAAAAACATGGAAAATTTGAATTCATGGTACAGATAATATTAATTATACTGCATCTCTAAGAATTTTTAATTAGAGCAAATTTTTAGCATCGATAAGTAATAAGCTGTGCTCCATGGTTTGATGTGCTCCTTACTGCCTAACAAAAATTGTGTTTCAACCTTCCTGCAGTTAAGAGCTTCCTCAGTGGGTCTGCTGATAATTACAAAAACAAAACAAATCATAAAAGGAAAGGCAGGAGTACATGTAAATAAGGAATTTCACCTTATAAGAGTCCATTTTAAAAAGGCATCTCCAGAAAAGATGGAACGTGGAAACTTTGTGCTGTGTTTACTTTGAAGAGAGGATTTCTTCAAAGCTAAGCCAGTCTTCAGCTCCATCTATGTTTCTGCTACCCTCCAGCTTCTTAGTGAGGCCATTATAAGCGTTAGGGTTTTCTCCCTTAATATTTCTTAACAATTTAAAGGCTGCCACTTCCTCAACTTCCCAAATAAATGTTTTTAGGGCCGGCCGAGTAGCGCGGTGGTTAAGCGCTGGACTGGGAAGCCAGCAGCCCCGGTTCAGTCCCACATATGAGGGCCAGCGACACAGCCCTCAAAAAAAAAAAAAAAAAAAGCCAAATAAGTGTTTTTTAAATTTGACCATCAACCGAGGATATTAAGAATTTTTCTTAAATGAACATGACTTCTATAACTCTTGTCAGTCTCCTCCCTGCAGTTCAGAAGTGGTCTAGTTATACTTTACCATTTTTTAAAGGCTTATTTTTTGAGGATATTATGTTGGAGTGATAATAAAGATTTTATCTATTAGTGTTTTAACAACTGCATGGATATAATTCAGGTTTTAGGTTAGCTTTCCGGTTAGCTTTAGATACATTATACTTACTGATGAATTTTTATAATGGCAATTTATAATGCAAAAAATCATTTACTGAGACAGTATATATTATTAAAGGATGTTGAGGTTAATTCTAAGCTTTAGAAATTAACTTAAAAGATATATTGGATTTAGGTGAGCAAAAAAGGTATTAAATAAAGTAGATCAGCCAGTGACTATAGGTGTACTTAACCTGCTCCTTGTAATACAGGGATTATACCTACAGATTTCTGCCAGTGTGCTCAAGGGAAATGGCTGTGCATATTTGTGTTTTTTGAAAGTCCAGGAACATTAACACGATACAAGATCATTGTCATTTATAGGTAAGCAAGACTGCCAAGAGGATTAGTAAACTAATCCTTTATCGAGTCTTGCTTCTGAATGTTGAAAACAGTGATGTTAAAACTTCAGAAGATTTAGGTTTTTCAAACTTTGGAAAATTCAGAAGCAAAGCTGAATCTTTTCAAGGTCTGAACTCCTTCTAACATTTGGTGGTCATCTACTATCCTGACGCTGCCCCTTTCCTAAGAGATCCTCGTAGGTCAGGTCAGGTATCCCCAGCTGAGCTTCATGGACTGCTGCTCTATGTCACCCTCCCAAACTCTGTAAAGTTTAACTTGGTTAGAACTATCCCATAGTTAAAAATCCATATAAATCATTAATTAAGGAAACAGTCTGTTCATAAACTGTAGAGAAAGAAGCATGTGGACTATGGTAAGGTTTGAAAGTAGTTAGGCATGATTAAACAAAGCTTACTTATTCATATTTTTCCCTGAAACAGTTTTTTATAAAGTAAGTCATCTTCCAATTTACTGATTATTTTATTAATTGATTCATTTGTATATAGTAGGAACACACCAAGTATCTGTGGAATGAAAGAATAAATTCACATTAGTTCATTAGTTGATGTTAAATATCCATCTTAGAAACTAAAAATAGTTTAATAAAGATATGTACATAATAGAGTTTTGTCCAATACCTTTTGAGATTTTTAGAGAGGATTTTTATTTATGCTTCTACTTGCCCAACATTTTAATTTTTGTTTGGGGGCTCATATTTTTGTTTCTGTTGTGGTAAAAAGGTAAAGAAACAAAAGGACCAAGTGATCTCTAAGGACAATTCTAACACTAAACCCATTTATTTTCAGTGAACAAAGAAGAATAAGTAAACAACCCAGTCCTGATTTAAGGTAGAAAATAATTATCAAAACCAATCACAAACTGCATTTAATGGCAATTCATTAGAAGCATTATCTTCAAAACATAGAACAAGAGAAGAATGCTTAATAATACTGACACTATTCAGCATCATTTTTAGAGACCTAGGCTTTTAGTAATTAAGGCAATGAAAACAAGATATAAATATTAAAAAGGATAAGCTATACAACTGTCACCATTGTGAAAGAACTTGTGATCATCTTTGAAAGTCCAAGAAGTTATTAAAATTAATGAAGAAATATAATAAGGTTAGTTAGATACAAAGCAAATATACTAAAGTCAGTAGCTTTCCCTTTCGAATACAAGAAATAACCAATTAAAAATATAGGAATAAAAGGTTTCATTCCCAATTCCCAATTACATAGAAACTATAAAATTTATAAGAGTAAATCTACAAAAGTCTAAAATTTATATTAAGAAAACAGCAAAACTTCATTGAAAGACATGGTTGAAGAGCTGAATAGACATCCATGTTCCCATTTGGGAAAAATCAAGTCTTTCTAAATCATGCCAAAATTCAATGTCATTCCAAAGAAAATATCAGTAAGATTTTTAAAATAGGATTTGATACATTGATTTCAAAGTTTACTTTGAAGAGAAAGTTGCATATCAGTCACCATGAATATTTTTAAAGGACTGACAATAAGATGGAGTCTTGTTTTACCCAATGTCAAAAGCATAACCAAGAGCCATAGTAACTTACTATATGCACTGACATTTCAGTAGCAAGAGACAAATAAGTCAGTGGAAGAGAGTAGACAATATAAAAAACCTATTTCCTGTTATGCTGTCCATCTCATCCCATTCTCCAACTAGATGAGCCAAGTTTTCCTAGTTGTGGATGATTAGACTGTTCTAGGATCAGGCCAGTTTGATGACATATCATGGTATGATTAGTTTTCACTTTTTACTAGTCTCTGTTTCATTTCAAAAGTGCCAATGTGATATATTACACTAAATTGAGCAGAGGCAATGGACACATTAACTCTGCAGTAGCAGAAAGCCCTGTTAAGCACTCGGGCTCTGCTTATTTCTTTTATACATAAATCATATTCTTCTTTAGGCGATATATTTTTTTTTCTCGGGGGGACGAACCATTTCCAAATTCCTCCCCAGACCTTATTTTAAGGTGGTGCTAAATAGACCTGTGGGTACCACCTAATGCTATTATCAAAAATGATGAATAATTTTTCTAAGGTAACAAAGGGTAGAATTCATGCAGGAATTTTAATGAAAACTTTTAATTGGGAGATTTCTTCTGATACCCATTCTCAGCTAGTTAAAGAATACAAATTGTTCTATTGTTCTGCCTGTTTTCTCTTTCTCAGTATAGGATGGATTAGAGGTAAAAATCACAGTTGGGCCATTACAACAAAATTTTAGGGAAATAATGAGTGCTAAAAGAAAGGTAGTGGCAGTGGGTGGATGTGAGAAACTAGAGGGAGAACAACAGGCTTTGTTAGTAGTAGTTACGGAGAAGGAGGAGTTGTGAGCATTAGCTCATAGAAGATGGATCAAATTCTCAGCTGCAGTGGTCTAGCTGGTTTGGCATACCAGGACAAATGATATATGTGCTTAAGGAAGAAAAGTTTGATGAGAAAACACAGGCACCTCATGAGCAGTAATGGCAGCACAGGTAGTGGAATTCACAGATCAAGTCCATATTAGGTCATAGCAAACAGACATTAAAGGCAAAAATTGTGGTTTAGGAGGTTAGACTGAGGCATGACTTCAGATTGTGATGCAAAAACAGCTGTGAGTGATCCTCAAGGAAATTTCCTGGAGAAGAGTCATGGTTGATTGGGGGCCACGTAGGCCCAAGGAAATGGCCTCACAAGAAGAAAGCAGGGAAGTAAACTGGGGTCACAGACAAGATTGGTTTCCCTGCTCTGGGAGGAAGAAGAAACCCCTGGGAATATGTGTAGAAGGGGACTTAAAATGGTAGACTGATCCCTGAGGAGTATTTGGGGAGATTATTGCCCATTATTGACATTAAGTTGTTCATTGTCTCACTTCTCACCCACGGCAGCACCAAAACAATTTCCTAATACCTATGGATTACCTGAGTATTGTTATTAATATACTGCTGGACTAGCTTGTCTCTGGTACCAGATAGCTTTATCTTTCTAAAGCGTCATTTTCTTTGTTTCATGCACCACTTAAGACTCTCCCTAAATCCATTTGTGTTCTGTCAGATTAAATTCCAGTGCTTTAGTCTGGCATTCAGAAATTATTCAATTTATCTACTCTTTTTCCATGAATGCAAATTCTCTGCTCCAGGAAGATTACTCATTTTTTAGATATGCCGTGTAAACCTAGAATGTTCATACTTCTTCCTGACATTAAAATTCATATTTTCTTCCTGAATATTTTCAAGGTTGATCATTGTAACATTGTTTTATAATAGTAAAATTCTATGAATCACCTAAATATTTAACCATTTGGAATTTTTATCATGTTATGCTATAAACATTTACCATGAAATATTACCCAGTTACTAAAAATAGTCTACTGGACTCTTTAGTGACTTGGGAAAATGGCCCTGATATATTAATAAGTAAAAAAGGTGAGATTTCTGAACAGTATTATATAAACCCCATTTTTTACCGCCAAAAAACTGAAAAAATTATATCTAAATTTTTAAGATTTTTGTCTTTGAAATTATATACAATACCTGTCACTTTTGTATTCAGGAAAAATCATTTTATTAAAAACATAAATTCGTTATAGTGAGTTCAGAGAGAAAAATAACAGTGAAAAATTAATATATAGGGAAAGGTCTTGAAATTAAGGAAAACAAAAGAGACTTGCTTCTCCCCATATACACACTCCTTCTAATTCTGTCCATCTTAACCCAAGGTAGAATTGAGACTACCTAATGGTGGGAACTACACTATACGATCTCGAGTTAGCAGCTTTACTTCTAAATCTCAACACAACCACAGAACAGTTTCCTCAGTGGTAGCCATGAACAGCCTATCAGCGTTCCACTTTCTTCTTTTAGAAAATTAATAAACTATAATGAATAGACTTGTAATTAAATAAATAAGTAGATATAGAGGGTACATAGTAGGCATTTAGCAAGTGTTTAATGTTCCTTGTAAAGGAACCACTCGCTCAGAAATTTAATGTTCTCCAAGGCTAAAACTGAAGAAATAAATTACAAGTCCTTCAAAGTGTCACTTTAAAATCTTCAGGCCCTTAATAATATTCATTGTAGGATCTTTCAAATCTTGATTCATTGTATTTCATCTGGACAATTTATAAAATGATTAAGTTCTTCAGAAAACAATATTTTTGAATTTTCATTTACTTTGTTAATTTACTTTTAACATAATTAAAAGCATTTGTATTCTAAAAGGAGATGTTATTTCTCCCAGATCAAATTTGTTTGCTTTCTTAACTTTAGGTTGCTGGTGGCAGAACAGACACTGAAGACTTGGACCTCTGTGCTACATCTCGGGAAAGGCGGTTCCGTTCGTTTGCTTCAATAGAATGTGAAGGGCAGTTATTCATGACTCCGCATGATTTCATTTTGGCTGTTACAATAGATGAGCCCAAATGTAAGTCTGGTTTTTAAATTATCTTAATAATTTTATAAGACTTTTTTTCTTATCTCTAGTTTGTAAAATGTGGAACAGTTTAAGTTTGTCAGAACTAACCAAGTAATGCGGTGTTTTGAAAGACATTATGCCATACAACGTTACCAGACTAATATTTTTTATAAACTCCTACTAGCATCTCTTGAAACTTTCTGTTGCTCCCTTTCTCAGGATGTTAAACACCACCTTTCTCTTGATATTCTGTATAATAGACTCATATTCTGCCTAGTCCAGTCTTATATCCTCCCTGAACAGAGTAATGCAGAGGACTGGGTTTGATGTTAGACCTGGGCAAGGGTTCTTCTGCCTCTACCTCGTCTGTATTTCTCATGGCTCCTGAATGTAAATGGAGGCTAATTGTTTCTCACCTTCCCATACGTTAGAGCAGTCATTCTCAAATTTTTTGGCATTATGGACATTCTTGCAAATCTCTTTAATGTCTGACTTAATAGAAGACAGTTGGATTCTCATATCTCGTTTTGTATTCAATCTGTTGTAATATGTTGTTTTTCATGAAGTATATGAATAAAATATGCCTCACAGACAGAGAAGTAAAAAAGGTATATTAAAATTAGACAGACTTGTGTTTAAACCTTAGAATTCATTTAGTAGCTTTGAGAACTTGGTTAATTTATTTAATCCTTTGTTTCCACATTTATAAAAATAAAAGTAATAACAGCCTCATGAGGTTTTTTAATGATTGAATTATGTCAGTTGAGGATTGAATATTTAGTGTAGTACCTGACACACGGTAATCACTTAATAAATGTTGCTAGCTGTTGTCATCATCACTTAAACTCATAACCAAGGTTTTAAAAAATCTTTGATATAATTTTATGGTGACATCAACAGAGAAAAATGGTATGCTGTGTAAACATTGCTTAATAATTATAATTCAAATAAATTTTAATTGAGATGTATGTCTCATTGTTGATTATAACTTTGTGTTTGAAATCGAAAAAGATTTCTTATTTTACCTGCTTAAATAGAACTTAAAAGGTGAATTTCCCTTCTAGAACTAAAATAAGTAATTGATTATTCTCATATAGCTTCAAATATTATTTTAACTTTAGTTTAAAAAATATATTGAAAAATTTCAGATATACATAGAAATATTAAAAATATAATGAACACCATCTTATAGCTTAAGAAATAAAATATATCCAATAGAATTGAAGTCCCTCTTCACCCAAGTTATATTTATATCTGGAGTAACTTCATATGAAATAAGGAATTTAGAAAATCAGAAAATCCTTTGAAGAACAATCTTAATGGCTCTTTAGTCTTTATAAAAAAAAAAAAGCTAATAATATTGAACATGGTGACATATCCGGCAGAATGAATATGTCTTTTGTGAATAATTTACCCTGGAAATCTCATAAACCCTACAAAACTCAAGAGTCTGTCTCACTTCCTCTTTTGATAAATAGCCTCTGAACATTGCATAAGAACATGTGCATGTACTTTTGTACCATTTATTTTTCTTCTTTTCTTACTGCTATATTTCAAAAGCAACAGAATATAAATATTATTTACATTGTTCATTATGAAGGAGGATGTCTTTAAACATTAATGTATACAGTTATTATAATTAAGTTTAAATGCTGAATTCTGCTTTATAGACCTGTGATTTTAATCACTTGATTACACATTTGTATAAACTATTTCTGGTAAAGAAAGGATGTTGTTGCTACCTGGTGAATAAATCTTATCTGCTTGAAAATCAGTTTGCTAAATTTTAGCAAAACTTCTTTTGATCTTAAAATGACATATTGCTTTAAAAAGAGTTATATAACAAAAAATGCCTATCTTATAATCTTCAATTTGATTTATTGTTTACATTAACTGTGGCTAATTATACAGAAATAACCACATTGCCATGTAGAAATATTATTGGTTGTCATTATTATAATGTAGATAAAATAATTAATATTTACCAGTTCTTCATGCAGATGTTTTATAGGACTTAATTACATATAAACCTGGAGATAATTCTTGGGCGGTCATTAGATATTCACAGTGTTCCAATCTAAGCAAAGGAAACAGCAATATAATTCACATTTTTTCCTATATAAGATTTATAGTTTTTGAGATCTTCAGGGATGTGAAGAGGAATCAGAAAAAGAAACTGATCTCTGGTGTTTTTTTCAATTATAACATTTTTAGAGGAAAAGAATGGAAAACAGGATGAGGCCCTCCATCTCACATTACTTGCTTTCTCCTTCATGCATTTTTCCCTTTGCTCCCATCCTTTCCATTCACCCTATAGAAACCTGACCTTTGAATTATAATCAGAGATACTGATACAGTTGTAATTATGTTAATATTGTATATCCTAGTATGAATATTTAATAAATATCACTATTTGTGTTTTTAAGCCCATAGGATATTTAACATGGAGTAAGCTAACTAACATTCAGAAATCCCCAAAATAAGATAATGATTATGGAAAATGTGTTTCCTATTCCACTTATAGTATTTATTATAAATAGTTTATAGTATATGAAACAAATATATAACATAAATAAAATCATATCATAGATCCAAATCTTGAGGTTAAAGAAAGTTTGCCTTTTAGATATAAAAGCTTGGTGTTATGAATAATGGTTATAAATAGTTACTGAATTTGGATATATACTAAATGAAATGTTTACTGTCTGATTCTTTTATATTTGTTTATTATAGTTGCTAAAACGTGGAAGTCACTTTCCAAACAGGTAAGATAAAGCTCTTGGTGTACATATAAATTCTCTCTCTCCCTCCCTCCCGTCCTCCCTCTCTCTTTCTCTCTCTGTCTCTCTCTCTTTCTCTCTCTGTCTCCCTCTCTTTCTCCCTCACCCCCCCTTTTTCTCTCTGTATATAATGTGATATATGTAATTTTTCTGTCAATGAAATTACATCAGAGTGCCATTTCAAGATGTGGATCAATGGTAACTCGTGTGTGCGAATGTAAATTGGTAAATCTACTTTGGAAACAATTTGGCAATATCTAACAAAATTAAAGAACACATACCCTATATCTAGCAGTTCTACTCCTGGGTTTAAATTGTACAACATGCTGCATATGTAGCTAGTAAAGTTAAACTTGAATATGCCCTGTGATCCAGTAATTTCACACTAGTGTATATACCCAGTGAAACTTTCTTATTTATATGCAGGAGAGGTTCACAGGAATGCCCATAGATTGTTCATAATGCCCAAAAAGACTGTGATACAATGTAAGACTATGATACAATATCAATAGTAGAATTGACAAATACGTTTTGATATATTTGTACAGTGAATACTATGAACAGTGAAAAGAAATGAATTTATAGCAATGCTTTAACTATTGAATCTTAGAAACATAATAACAAAGTAAGCAATTCAAAAAAATATGAAGTATAATTCCATTTATATAAAGTCCAAAACTGAGAGAATGAAACCATATTGTTAAGGATACGTTCATAGGTAGGAAAACTAAGAAATGATAAATATGAAACTCAAGATAGTATATATATTCTTTTTTGTACTTTTATATGTATTATAAACTTCAATATAAAAAGAGGAAGTAGTATTAGCATAGCAATCTAGGGAACTTCTTTAACCAGTTAAAAAGAATCCTCCAAAAGCCTACAGCAAACATGCTCTGTGAAACCTCAGAGATATTCTCTTTAAAATTAGATATAATGCATATAGTCTCCTATTACAACTGCTACTCACTCTTTTTACTACAGGTGTAAGCTAATGTAGTACATTAATTTGCTAGGGCTACCATAACATCTACAATAGTCTGAGTGGCTTAAACAACAGAAATTTATTTTTTCACAGTGCAGGAGGTTGGAAGACCAAGATGAAAGTGTTGTCAGGGTTGATTTCTTCTGAGGCCTCTCTCCTTGGCTTGTAGATGGCCATATTCTCCCACTGCCATCTTCACATCTTTCTTCTATGTGTGTCTGTGTCTTAATCTCTTCTTAATGTGGAGACCAGTCATTTGAATTAGAGCCCACCACAATGACCTCATTTAATAACCTAAATTATCTCTTTAAAGGCCCTATCTCTAAATATAGTCGCATTCTGAGGAACTGAGAGTTATGACTTCAAGTGTGAATTTGAGGCAGACACAATTCAGCCTATAACTTGTAATATGACCAGAAAAAAAAAAAAGGATTGGAATAGTAGCAAACAATGTGATTGAGAGAAAAATGTAAAAATACATAAATTTCAAATTTATTCAAATTTAGTAAAAGTTTAGCAAGCTTATTTCTGGATGTAACATCTGTGAACCAAAGTTAATAAAATGTTTCTGTACCAGCAATAGCAATTTGAAACTGTACCATCAAATAAGATACATTTTACAATAGCGACAAAAATTATTAGATACTTAGATACCTAACAAAGGTAAAAGATATTATTATATTTTTTAAAATACATGAGTAAACTCAGAAATAATCATGTTTATAGATGATTCATTTAGATGAGTAAGGGCCAGAATTTTCAGAACAACTCTAAAAAGGAGAAGGAGTGGGGAGAAATTGGGGTGAGAACAATTGGGCTTGTTCCATATTCAGATTAATAATAGTATTATAATTAAAATAGTATTGTATCACTATAAGAATTTATTAAATTAGATCAAAGTAACAGACTCAGAGTCCAGAAACAGATCCAGGCATGTATGGGAAGATCTGTTGGGTTTTCGGAAAAGTCTTGACGTTTTTTTCTCTGTTTTTTGTTGCAAAAATGCGTGATGACTTTTCCGACAACCCAATATAAATCATTAGAGAAAGGATTGGCCTTCAGGTATTGGAATAATAGTTTTTCCAATGTGGAAGCAGATAAAATAAGATCTCAAACTGACCACCATATACAAAAGCAAATTTCAGATGGATTCAGTTCTTATTTTTGACAAAACAAAAATTCTAAGGTATTAAAAGCAAAATGAGGGGCCTGGGCGGTTTTGTTAAACAGGACACAACGCAAAACTCAAAGGAAGTTAATGGTAAATTTTACCGAGTTAAATATCAAAACCTGTAGCACACCAAAAGACAGTACCAACAATCTTAAAAGATGTATGACAGATGGGAGAATTGCAGCATAATAACAAAAAAGCTTAAGTATATTGTAGTCATATAGAATTCTGGTAAATCAATATAGAAAAGTAATCAGCTCAAAAGAAAAAAAATGGGCAAACATAGTTTGATTGGCCAGTATATATATGCGTATAAGAGACTACGATATGCACTCGGAGTGGGGAGAGATTCCCAGAATGAGTGGAAATACAGATTTTAATAAAATTTAAAAGTCCTTAATGTTAGCAGAAGACAGAAAATATCAGTGTGTCATTTGGATGATCTAGACCAGAAGAAACTAAATTATTACTAAAATAAAGTGCTTAGAATCAGTAAGAATCTGGCCAGTCATTCATAAGTTGTGTTACCTTGGGTGAGTTACTTATCCTCTTTATGACTCAGTAAAATATACATAATGAGGATTGTCTATTAGAATGAAATGAGATGCTGTATTAGCCCATTGCCAACCACACAGAGGGCACTTAATAAAGGGTGGCTATGACTTTTTGGTTGTAAACTGTAACTGAGTTTAAGTTAAATACATGGAAACAGTTCAAATATTAACATCTTTTTGTTAATATTTATATAACACAGATGGTATAAATTAAAGTATATAAAATGCATTCAAGATGTTTTTTAATCTCTTGCTCTAACAAAAATATTTATGAGTTTACTGTTGTTTAGACAGCAAATATTCCAGCTTCTCATTATTCATACCTGAATTTTTACCTCTGTGCCATTGCTACCCATCACCTGGTGGCATCTGTTACCTGCAGTGCAGAGATAACGCTCTGAAGGAAATGAAAGCCAGGATCCACAGATGGGCTTTAGAGAGTCCATAAATCCCCTGGAAATACCTCTCCTGCCTTTGGCATCCAAGGGTTCCTTATTTGCATGGCAACTCTGCTTTGTGATGAAAAAGATAGTGAATAATACCATATGTCAACTAAATTTAACACATCTATAGTCATGGGATGTGGAATATAGTGTGGGGATGGAGTCAATGGAATCATAATAGATATGTATGATATCAGGGGTGGATGGGCAGGGAGGGGGGCGAGGGGAGTCACTTTGTAAGGGGTGAAAAAGATAGCTATTGCATTATTTTGTACATCTGTAACTAATAATAATAATAATAATAATAATAATAATAATAAAGTTTTTTTAAAAAGATAATTTATAAATGTCCCAGAATGTTTTTAGGTACAATCTCATCAGAAAGGGTTTGCCTAAAGTGTTTCTCAAACTTGAATGTGCATAAAAATGCCCTGCAGATCTTGTTAAAAATACAGATTCTGGGTCAGTAGGTCTGGAATGGGCACTGAGATCCTGCATTTCTAACAAGCCCCCAGGTAATGATGCCTGGGCTATGGGGAGACCACACTTTGAGTAGCAAGAAGCAGGCCTGTAAATAGAAGTGGCTTCTAGTGTTGTTTTCAGCGTGTTATTTAGCAGACTAATTTGTAAATTTCAGATTGTTTCAAGTTATCTCACCAAACCCTTTAATAATTTCCTTCACATTTAACCAAATTATAATTTTCACTTTTATATATATATATATATATATATATATATATATATATATATATATATATATATATTTTTTTTTTTTTTTTTTTTTTTTAGGACAGTGTCACTGGCCCTCATAAGTGGGACCCGAACTGGGGCCGCTGGCTTCCCAAGCCAGCGCTTAACCACCGCGCCACTCGGCCGGCCCAATTTTCACTTATTTTTAACACAATATGTACAATACATTCAAAATTGTTAATAGTATCTGAGCAGTGATTCAAATGTTTAAAATTTTCCAAAATAGTTTCCCCCTCCTAGCTGTGATACTTCATTAAAAAAGAAACTGACTAATCAGTAATTGAAGTCTTGTTCTTTACCAAATATTTAAGTCGAAATTAGAAAACAAACATTGAAACTGTCCACAATAACGCCATCCTCTATCCTCCCACTTATCTAATGTCATCATTCTTTGAGTTACTGTTAAAATACTTTTCATTTCTTCCCAATATAATCATTTGTCCATTTACTTCTTCTACCACAAAGGCCCCTAAATCCAAGAGGATTACAGGGAATGGACAGTATGTGAAGCCAGGTAATCATCTCCAACCTTAATTAGGAAATCCACCTTTTCCAGTGGCTTTCATGAAACTGTCCTTTTCTAACTGACTCCAGAACTTAAATTCAGTTTAATCTTAATTTAATGATCATATATATGCTATTCCAATTATAAAATTTATCTGAAATTTTTGGTAGCTCTAATTGAATTTCATGTAGCATCTTTATCATTTATTTTATGTTTGGACTAGGAGCAAATATTGAGTTTTGTGATTGAATGAACCATAGGTATAGAATAGGATAAAAATAGTCATGTCTCTGATCTTCTGAGTGGAGAATTTTTTTGCATAGACATTAAAATATTTTTTATCTATTTTATAAGCACTGGTTACTTCTCAATCAGTACTTTGATACCTTATGTCATTCATAGGAATTAAATCAAATGCTCTCAGAAACACCACCAGTTTGGAAAGGATCATCAAAGCTATTTCGAAATCTTAAAGAAAGAGGTAAGTTAATGTTAGTACTTATGCATTTTAATATTGACACTATATTGCTTATACTATTCATATTTATACATATAGTATACTATTCATATACTATACATATTTTATTTATACTTAAAAATAATTTTTTAACTATGTGTGTATATGTGCATGGAGAAAAAGCTGAAGAGAAAAACACCAAAATATTAATTGTTTCTGGTAATGGAATTAAGGGTGGTTGTTATTTTACTTTTTATATATATTATTTATGTATTCCAAATTTTTTACAAGAAAATGAACTTTTATAACTTAAAAACATTTTTAACCATATTGAGAAATATAAGCTACATTTACCCATAGAAAGCATTTTTCAAAAATACTGATCTCAAATGTCTTATTTTATTTCTAGGGAATTATAGATTTTCTTAAATGTAATCAATATGAAAACTTATTGCATATGTCTTTGGCTGTTCAATTTGAACGTGTTTCTTAAAAATAAAGCTCACTGCAAAATTCACCTCTTTCAACTTACTCTAGTATCCATATCTATATATCTAGCTTATTTCATTAATTCATGCATTTCCTTGCAATCAAATTATATGCCTCTTATTGCAGTTTTCTTCTACAGTGTACTTTTTGTACATAGTTATAGCAAAAACTAATAAAATCTTTACGATTCATTTAATCTTAAAAAGGAATGTTTCTTTGAAATATACTTTTTTTTTTTTTTTAAAGATTTTATTGGGGAATTGGGGGAGGGGAACAGCATTGGGGAATCAGGGAAGGGGAACAGACAAGTTGCTGTCTTTTTGTTCTTCAGTCTAGTTGCGGAGGATGTTGCTTCACTGGCCCATGTTGGTATCGTCATTGCGCGGATGAGGCAGATCAGTCACTGGCCTCTGGATGGCCGCTCACTGCAGCTATTGGCAGCTCACGCTGGCTGCCGGCCACTCACTGTAGCCTATGGCAGCCCACTGCAGCAGGGGCTGCAGCCTACACCGTCGCTGGGGCTCGCACAGCCCAGCTCCAGGTGGAGCTGTTGTTAGCTGTTGAGGGCAGTGTCACTGGCCCTCATATGTGGGATCCAAACTGGGGCCACTGGCATCCCAAAACAGGCTCTTAACCAACGCGCCACTCAGCCGGCCCTGAAATATACTTTTTTATATTCTCAAATATGAGGATAGACAAACTAAAAATACTGAATTACATAAAGTTACCATTTTCTTTTTCATCAATTTTTACCAATAATTGGTTTGAAAATATATTTAACATGAAGGCAAATACTTTAAAGGAGTAGTTATAATCCATATTTTTTATCTAAGTAGAATTAGAAATTCAAATTGTTTCCACCTGGTTCTCATGAAATATGAAAGGAGGAGACACATTATCTTATATTGTAGGCTTTTTATAACTAGGGTTTTAAAATCTTTGTGAAATCTGGGCCAAGGTATCTTTAAAGCTCATAGAAATTTTTCCTGGAAGTTGTCTTAAAGATGGCCATTAAAATTTTAGACTGGGATGATAATAAGATCAGGAAAATTTAAAGCTCAGGCAGAGTAGGTAAACTGGTAAATAAAAAAAAAATATATTTCCTTAATACCTCTCATGGGAAATACAATTTAGATCAAATATAATCTGAGAAAAATAAATGCATGGAAGAAGGAAATTCTTTTTAGTTAAAGCGAGGGTTAAATCTGGAAGCCTTGGGTTCAGGTTTCTCCTAATCCTCCTTAAATTATATACATTTTTTTTTCAAGGGAGATTATGTATTCAGTGTTATCCAGTAGAACTATCTGCCATAATGGATATGTTGTATTTCTATGTTGTCTCATATGGTAGCCACTAGCTTAACATGGTTATTAAGTTAAGCACCTGAAATGTTGATACTGTAACTGAGAAACTAAGTTTTAAATTTGATTTAATTTTAATCATTTTAAATATAAAGAGCCACATATAGCCAATGGCTACCCTGTAAGACAGTGCAGATCTGTCATAGTGATTGGATTATCTAGATCATCCATGTTCCCCAAAACTTTTAGAACCACTGGGTTACGTAAAGTAGAGAGAGAGAGCCTTGCTTTTTTATAAATAGATTAGGTGGCAGAGGAATTTTAGAACTTTCAAGCTATTGAAAATTAATTTACAAATGAATTTTACCTGCTTAAAATATTACCCAGCAGGAAAATGCTATTTATTTTTACAAAAAATTAATTGGTGTACAACATTTATGAAAATATGGTCTTAGTTATAACAGCCAACTGTAGTATATTATAATATAGGAACTAAATAGTGTAATGCTTTTAAGGAACTCCCCTTAGAATTTTTTAAAATTGAATTTTCAAAAGAAACCTGGTTAGCATCTTTGCATCCTCTTTTTCTGAAGATTGCAGCATTACTATATGCTTAGCATTTATTATTGTTTTATTTTTGACCCTAAGTGGCCTTAACATAAATTGAAGAGTTAATAGTTTTCCATATTTCTTTGACAAGTTTTAAGGATCTGCAGTTTATGTTTAGTAAAATTTTCTCTTTTCCTTAACCATTTTTACTAATAATACCATGTGCTATTTTTTTCTCCTTCCCTGTGAATTATGTGACCTCAGAAATAATTTAGTCCTACAGACAAGCACCTACCATGATAATTATGACCAGAACTCTCACTGCTACGTAATCCTTCAGTGAACAAAATCTTGAGTTAATTATCAAATAAAAGATGTGTAGAAGTTATTAAACTTTTGCATATCAACCAACATCTCTTTGGTGTATTCCACCAAATCACTTAGAACAACAGTCGGTAAAATGGGATTGTGTAAACAGCCTATTCCTAATCCCATTTCCTTTTATTCTTCCTGCATTTATGCTTCTTTTTTTTGGAGAGGTCCCTATGGAATCTAAGTATTGTATCTTTATATACATTGGCAATTCCAGAATCTTTCTCCCATAACATTCATGGCAATCAACCAGAACTATGTCTATAGGTCACAATATTCTAGTATAAACAAAAGAAGGGAATGCTTTCAGGGCCTCCTAGCTTGTTCCCTTCTGACAAACTGCCTGACAGTGACTCCTCTTTGTTCTGTAACAAAGAGGGTAGCCTCAAAGAACATCAGGTAAAATGGAGGTTTAAAGTTCACAATCTGATTATGTAAAGATTTTTTATATCCTCTTCTCAAACATCAGGACTATCTGATATCTGGATAAGTGTTATTGGCTTATTTCTGATTTTAATTTTCTCAGGATCCATTTGGCAAGTCAATTAAGTCATTAATTCTAGTTTGGTGTATTTTAGTCCAAAAACAAGAATTTGAGTAATAGAATGTATATTTTTATTTACTCTAAACAAACTCCTTTTAAAGTTTGTAACTCTGGGATTACAGAAATCTCAGGCTGTAATATACAGAAAGTATAAGCCATTCAATTCAATTAAAATAAAAACTTCTTAGATTACATTTTTGAGGGGTAAAGTGTATAACTATTGCACTATGTTGTACACCTGAAACTAATTAAAAAATAAATTTAAAAAAAGAAGCATTAAGTTTAATCAATAATAATGATAATAATGATAACTTGAAAGCAGAAAAGGGATAACTGTAGAGTTTTGTTTTTTGAATGTAATACAGAAATCAAAATTCTAAGCAAGAATGTCTAAATGTTTTATTCAGGTGTTACTAAGAGGTAATTAAGTACTTCACAATGTTAACCATTTCCAACTTTTTTATTTTTTTAGATTTGTGTACTGAAAACTAGCAACAAGTTTAAAAATTACTACCATAAGTAAACATTATAATTTTGATAGTTTTGCTACTATATCTGGAATCATTAATGGAAATTTTATATGAGTTTCTACAAAAACATGTGAAACAAAATTAATTTTGTTGCTTCTTTTGCTATCATTTATTATAACAGTTTAGTCTCATTTAAAACAATACTTAATAGGGCCGGCCGAGTGGCACATTGGTTAAGAGCTGGCTTGGGATGCCAGCAGCCCTGGTTTGGGTCCCACATGTGAGGGCCAGTGATATTGCCCTCAAAAAAAAAAAAAAAGTCACTAGAGTTAAAACAATACTTAACATATCCTTTAAAGCTGTAAATCCTTTATTAATATTACTTATTGCTGTTATAAGAATAATATTTTACTTGATAAGAAGGAAAAAGTAATATTTTATATATAATAATATATAACTAATACTGTTTTTCTTCTAGGTGTGATTTCTTACACAGAATACCTTTTTCTTTTATGTATTTTAACAAGTAAGTGTTCTCGTTAACTATATTTCAGGATGCAATTTTCTTTTTAATCAGAATCTTGGAAAACAAATCATTCCTAGATTCTCTTACTATTGAAAATCACTTCAGATCTATCCATGCAGTTTTGCAAAATTCATGTCTAAATGCCCACAGAAAATGCTAAGCATGGCATAACAAGAGGCAAAACTATAAATATCATGGCTTACAGTATAGTAGTAAAATGCTCTAATTGTAAATTTATTATCATTTATCAATCCCTGTGTTTTAATCTACATGAAAGCCTAAAGTTCAGGACATGTAGTGATTTGTAAATTTCCTGCTCTACTCATTCAAATCACATTTTCAACAAAGCTAGTGTAAAAGAATGAGGCTTTTAGCTAGTGAGTCTGTCAGAACACCCATCATACTTCCTAAAACAGTTTTGTTATTCTCTTCCTTTCAGATGCAACAGTTTTATGAACTAGATGAGTGGTTTACTAAGGTTTTCAATTGAATTTCATTGCGTATAGTGGTGGAACTTACAAGCTCTAGTTCACTGTACTTCAGCCACCTGATTTCTGTTCCTTTATTCCCATCTCAGGAAATGGTACTTTCTGTTCCCTCAGTCTCAGTGCTTTCCCTCAACAGCCTCATGATCATAAACATCATTCAGTTTTCCTTTGAAATGTGAACTCTTAGAAATTCCTTACTTGATCATCCTCCCCTATTGTAGCTCCCTCTCCCATCTCTCTCTTTTTGTCCCTTCACAATGTTTTATTCATAGCACTTAAATTACTTGAAAGTATTTGTTTATTGGTTTACATGTTCTTGTCTGTCTCACCACACTTGAATGCAAGGTCCATGATGGGAAAGATTTTATCTTTTTTGTTCATTTCTGTATCAAGAACAGTGCCTGACACATGGCAGCCTCTCTAAACATAGTGGGTAAATAAATGAAGAAAGAAATGGATGAAAATATCACTAGTGGAACTTCCAGTTGTGGGGATTTGTAGAGATGTATGGAAACAAGAACTATGATGACTCGCGTCCAATCAATGATGAATGCTACCTTGAAAATTAGTGGGATGGGTGCCAAAGAGTGTCTCGGCGACTTGTTGAAAAGTCATCTTGTTAGGCAGAACAACTTTGGATGCAAAATTTGAAGTTATAAGTATCTAAACCAGCAGTGATAGGTTAGAATAAAATAGAACTGGTTAAGAATGCCACTTGTTCAGACGGGACAGGGTATGATTTAAGGGTATTGGAAAAAGCACATATAGTGGGTTTTGCTTTCTATGGAAATGTTAGACTCTTTGGATGCTGTGAATCTTCCTTTGGACCCATCTTAGAAACTTATATGAATTCGAATTTAAAAATTATGGATGTTGTTTAGATTAAAACCAAGACAGATGTGAATAGAGGGCTGGCAGGAAGTGAGTTAGATCATCTGTTGTTACCTGTCTATAGTTTTCTTCTCTTTACTTTTTATTATTTTAACTTTATTTTCCCTTCCAAACAATGCTTGTAAGGACATCCTTTCTATGTGTATTTTCAAAATCTTTTTAAAGCTTAAAACTTGATTATTAGGGATGGTATAATTTTTTGTTTCTTTCTCAAGTGAATAATCATGAAAAGTAAGTTTAGATTCCTAAAGTACATGCAAGAAATGTTTAGATTCCTAAAGTACATGCAAGAAATGACTGCATAAAACACTGGCTTCCATTTCCTCTATTTTCAGAGACAGCTTTTACTGGTTAGTAAAGTAGGTCTGTATGCTTCTCTTTTGCTAGGTTAAGACTTCCAAACAGGCAGTGGCAAGTGTGTCTGTGGGAGGTCCCATTTTTAACATTTTGCCAGTCATCTCAAAAGAGTAGGTCAAATGTTTTGAAGAAAAAAAAAAAACATCATGTACACTGAGCTCCTCTTTGAGGGACACATTCAAGTTTCCTCTGTCCAAATTTTCTTTATGCTTTAGAAGTGAAAAGAGGAAAGGAGTTGAACTTCATTCTAGAGTTCATAAAATTAAAGCAGTTTATAGTATGTGAAAGTTTGTCTTTCTCAGAAAAGCAATACTTTCTTATATTTTGGGGGAATTGGGAATTATTGGGTTGTCAGAAATGTCATGACACATTTTTGCAACAAAAAATGGAAAAAATACATCATGACTTTTCCAACAACCCAATAATTATTCAAGTTTCTTTTATTTTATATTTCTGTTTTTGAAGCATCTAGAATTTTAAACTTAAAATATGTAATCTCTCTCTCAGGCTTGACATTTATTTTCATAGGTCATTTCCATTATAATTTTCCCAAGAATTTGGACTGGTCCATTGTGTCATAGTTTTATTTTTCCTTCTGTTCTTAGTAGTTGAACATACTGAAAATATTTCATATGTGATGAGCTGATATGTTCCTTTTAAACAAACTGACAGATTTTGAATAAGGAAAAGAAATACTCATTTTTGGAAGGAAGGTAGTCAAATTTTACTCTCAGTGCTATGCAACGAGTATCACACAAGTTCTTTTAAAGTATATTATCAATTCTGTTTCTAAGTGAGCTAATATATGAAGCAGAAATATGTGTACTTATATATAACTTTTATTACATTTAACTAATAATAACATATTCCTTTTAATTTCTTGGTTAAAGAGAGTATTTCTGTACAGACTATAGAATAACTGTTTATAACTAATATGGATTTTGTTGTTTAAAAACATTTTTGCACTTCACAAATAATTCTTTTTTCTGACAGAGCCACATGCAGGCTTTAGAATAGCTTTCAACATGTTTGATACTGATGGCAATGAGATGGTGGATAAAAAGGAGTTTTTGGTGGTATGTATATTATATGCTGCATTTTATCCATAATTAAATATTGCTTATATTTTTATGTTTTTGCATTATTTGGAATACTTTTATAGACAAAAGTGAAAATTGTATGATTTCAACTTAATTTAATAAATAAGTATATTCTTACATACTTTGAATAATCTTTCCATTGTAAGAGTATAAATTATATTCAGTATATAAAGATGATTATAGTCTTTTGCACGTTTTCTGGAAGTTTAAAATGTGTTAGATATTTTCCATTGGATGGATACAGGCAATGCTGAGGTGTTTACATGCCCCGTTAATATTTAGTCCCCATCATTTCAGCCACTTAATCACAACTCTGCCACAGGAACTTCCTTTCCTTCTCATTATAGGATTTATGAGTTTTGTTCTCCCTTTTTTCTTTCACTCATTGCTGCCATGTATTCCAGTCTCGTTCCCATTTTTCTGTTCCCATCTGTCTTTGACCAAAGGCTGATTTAAAGTGGGAGGAGTAAGATTGCTCTTAGGTATTTGTCTTTCTACCTTTATTACTGGACTGGTCCAGCACTGGTGCTGGCTTGGCCACGTCATCAGCTGCTCATTCATCCAATTACCTACCTGCACCTGCCTTCCAGAATGTTTCTATTTCTTTTTATCCATGTATCCTGCATTTGCTTCAGAAGCAAAATACCTATTCTGTTTTTTTCTCCAAAATAGAAATTAACATTAATTTATTCCTTATATTAACAAGGCCTGGCCTTAGCATTTATGTTCAGCTCTATATTCACCTATGATCTCCTAGTGAAAAGAAAAGGGAAAGATGACATAAATAGCCATTTTATTTTCTACTTTTCCTGTGTAACAAGCCATTTAAAATCTCTCAGAAAATCTTTTTAACAACATAGTATTTTTTTCAGAGACTAGAACACCGAAGAGGAACTAAGAAATCATTCTTTTCCGTGGTACGAAAGAGATAAAAATCCTCATCAAAAGCTAATTAGTAGTCATTCAAAAGGAAGCAAGCAGAGTAATTACTGGTATCTAGCAAAAGGCTTACTCTAATACTCACGTTGCCCTAAGCTGCGTACAGATCCCTGAGCCAAGCCATTGGAGCTGGAATACTGGTGACCCCTCATTCTAGTGACTTTCAGGATGGTAGGGAGGTGAGAGTGTTCAGTTCACTGGAATGATGAAATATGTTCCTCACATCCTAAAATGAACAGATTTAGTTTTTAATACAGTTTTGTCCTGGTAGTGTACAACTGTATTTTAGGGCTCTCCTAATGGGCCTAGTGATCTAAATGATTTTCAGTAAATTTCAATGGCAACACTGCCAAGTTCTACCCCACTGACTTAAAGGTTGACTTTCGGAAGGAACTCAGTCAACTTTCGGAAGTCACCTGTATAGATGTCTTTTGGAAATACTGTCCATTTGTGGAGATAGGGAACTCTTATGAAAGCTGCCTTTACTTTAAAGCAGTGGTTTCCTCTTTGCAGTGCCTATACTGTGCCTCATATGTGATGGTTTTTGTTTGTCTGATAGCAAAGAGTTTCAGAAAGTGAAAGATGGAGTTGGGTCAAGTTATTTGTAGAGGTCTAAAATCTATGATTCTCATGCCTGTTTATAAAGTGATTATTAATAATCTTTGCTAAAAAAAAATCTCTTTTCAATAACAAAAACTGTAGAAATAGACTTAGGTGTTAATACATCATTTATATTTTGTACAGTATTTTTAATTGTTATCACATATTTTGGGAGGTAATAGCATTTTATTTGATTTTCAACTATTGCCATACAAAACAAAATGAAGAGTTGAGATAGCTGTTCATATTACACAATGACCTCGCCAGGAAACTTAATAGAGGTAGGACTGCATTTCCATTTGTAAAGTAGGATTTTAAAGAGCAAATAATACCATTTATAATAAGTCAACATTTATTGAGGAGTTACTATGTGATAGACAGTGTGCTAGGTAATTGCTTGTAATATTTACTCTGCATAACATTCTTATAAGACCTGTCTATTATACTTCAATAAAGCTGGAGAAAAAGAATTGTTCTATAAGGTAAGACATTATCTCCAATGTTCCTGATGTGGAAAACAAGCCTTAAATAATTGGAGTAACTTGCTCAAGCGGCTATACATGTGTGCAGAGCCCATGTTCCCACCACAATGCTCAGTTACCTGAAAAAGACCTCAGAGGTCATCTTGTCCGTCCTCATTTCATTTGTGAGCAAATTGTAGCCCAGAGAGGGTTCAGTGACTGCATTACCACCATAAAGTTTGTGTATGACTAAAGATGGGCTCAAACGCAGAGACCCTGGGTTCTGTTCCAGTGATCTTTATGCCTCAGTAGGCGTCTTCCCTTTTTATGTGTGTAACAGACTCCATGTCCGTGTGTCTTAGAGGTAAAGTAAAACTATAAGTCTGTACATTTAACTTAACCATGGGTTGCTAATACTAAGGATGTATTTTCTTTTTCTCAGGAAAGAAAATTGGTATCAGAAAATACATCTATAGTAGTTTTAGTGTCATTCATGGATGAAGCTAACTATTTTCTTTGTTTTTAGAATATACCTAGCATAGGGGGGTAGGTAGGTACCCAGAAACTCATGTTTGATATTTGATTCTTGATTGGTTTCATTTTCAGCTTCAAGAGATATTCAGGAAAAAAAATGAAAAGAGAGAAACTAAAGGAGATGAAGAAAAGCGTGCAATGCTGGTAAGTATAATTTATAGTAGTTTCAGGTGGGTTTTCTAGATAAGAATTAACTTTATTCATGTTGAAAAACAATAGTCTGTAACCTGGGAGCTGTTCCTTTCTTGAAAATATTCTAAAGTTCTTAATGTAGAAAAATTGCTTCAGTATTTATATGCAGTATTTATATATCAATATTTAATATAAATATTGATATTAAACATCTGTATCCATATTACTTTCATTAAATCATTCTTATTCATATTGTTGTTACCCATGAGATTTGAAGGGTATATCATATAAAAATTAATACAGATCATTATACATGTAAAAATTTAAAGGTGAATTGCAAAGATTTAATTACAGATGTGAGTGAATTTGGTGGTGCTGTAACAATATGAATGTTGAAGCAAAAACAAGTCAATAATATGTTTTTTTGCATTCTTAGAAATATGGATTATAGATTCTTTTTCTGGAATAGTGATGTTTTCATCTAATTCTGAAGGTAGACTTAAACAACATTTCATTCCATTTTACTACCAGATTTCTTTTTGCTTGTCTTAAGTACTTCAGCCTGACAATATCCCAGGTTCACATAATAAAAAATAACAACCAGGTACTGAGACCTTACTATCAGACGCTATACTAGATGCTTTGCATGCATTTTCTCAGTTAAACTACCCAACAGTTCTCTTATTATCTGTAATTATAGATGAGAAAACTAATAGTTGGAAAGGTTAAGTATCTTGTCAACGTTACATAGTTATTAAATGGCAAAGCTAAGATTTTAACCCATGGCTGGCCAGCTCCAAAATCTGCAATTTTTCCCACTATAGCACATTTTTTCATCTAATACTTAAATAGCAGAAACACGGTGAATTTTAATGGCATGTAAATGATAATTGTTTCATTTGCAAATTAGTGGTTTGCATTGGTCTGCCAGGAATTCAAATAATTGACTTCAGTGAGTTACAACACTTTTTTTGTTATTCTCATTGTTAATAAGGATATGTATTAGTTTTTTTAAAAAACATGGATTATCTGTAGCAGATGGGTGCCATATTCAATCCCAATAGATTTTTATTTTATTTATTTATTTTTTTGAGGGCAGTGTCACTGGCCCTCATATGTGGGACCCAAACCAGGGCCTCCAGCTTCCCAGGCCAGCGCTTAACCACCGCGCCACTCAGCCGGCCCTAGATTTTTGAAATGTGTATTTATATTTATATTAATAAAAGCAGAGTATTGGGATTATGCAATACGTATTATTTCATAGGATATTGGACTGATCTAATGATCAGTATTTTTTGAACCACTCCCAATACACTAATTGGCAAAGCTTATGGAAGACACTATTTGTAATGTTAGCCAAGTATTAAATGGGCATTAAAGAGTTCTCTGATTCAGGTCTCATGGTTTTCAAGTTGTAATCAATAAATCCTATATGTATTAGCCCTATAAATGCAATGTTTTAAAGTATTAGCTAATAACACTAGAGAATTAAATACCTTCATAAATTTGATTTGCTGTAGATAATATAATATATTGAAAGAGCAAACAATTATTTTAATTTTGATAGATTAACTAACTATAATTGACTGGATAGACAAGTTGTTCATAAATATCGTTTAGAAGGTTGAATTATATTAATTAATCTTGATAAACCTTAGTAATAAAGTAGATCATATTTCAGTGGATAGAAATTTAATTGTTTTATTTGATTATTTATACTACTTCCAGAAAGGATTTATGGATCTTCTAGTAAAAATACAACACTATTCTATTCATTAACATTTTCTAAAATACTTACGTCAAGTAACAAAGGGAGAAGGGAAAGGGAGAAATATAGCAGATTACCTACACTGGGAAAACCTGCAATGTCAACACAAAACTTGGCTCTGAGCTTCCTTGTAGCCCAGATAAAGTAAATTTAATATTGATTTAGTGCAAATAGTTGTAACAGTGATATAATAAAACCTCATAATAAAACTTGGATTAATTGGGGAAAGTCTATCTGAATTGTGAAATCTAACTCATATCAACATATACCCTAAATGATATTATTTTATATGCCTATAGGTCAATGAAGCATTCCCTAGCAAATATATGAGGAAGGAGACTTGTTTTAAACCACAGATAAAAATAACTTACAAGTAATATATAACTTGTTTTATGTAAAGGAATGCTTAACAAAGTCTTTGACCTCCACAGGTACTTCAGATGTATTAATATTTATCTTACATAGTTTAATTAGTGCTCCTGAAATATCATTTATATAATTTATCTATCAGAACTATTTCTTAAAACAATTCAAAAATAATCTTTAGTACAGCCTCAGCACCCTAGGACAATAGAGTTCTCTAAATATTTGTTACTGTATTTAGCAATAATGATAATTAGTAATAACTTGTTAGTAATTGTCACATTTTAAATACTTGCAAGTATGAACTGATGAGATTTTTGAGTTTTGAAACAATTGAAATTTAATTTACAGTGAAAATATATGGATTACATTAGAGAGACAGTGTAGCACAGGCTCAGGAGCCAGATTTTCAGGGTTTGAATATTAGCTCTGTCAATGGTGACCTTGAATAAGGTCCTTAACCTTACTGTGCCTCAGTTTCTTCATTTTTACATGGGAATAATAGGAGTAATGACCACATGTAATTGTTATGGGGTTAAATGAGCTAAAACATGTATTCACTTAATAGTATGTGAAACATAATAAACACTCAAAAAGGTTGGCTAATTGTAAAACCTAAAGTTCTCTTTTAATTAGTAGAGCCACATAACTACTTTGAATTGAATATTTACATCAAAATTAAATCAAAACTAAATTTTAAAAAATTTGTATACCAAAATAAACCTGCTTCAGAAGGAAAGAGGGAAGTGAACATAACATTTCTTGGAACATTTATGTGCTGAGCTCTCTGCTATAGCCACTATAAATGTTACTCCCATTTGGTTCTCATTATGTTCTCCCAGGTAAGTATCATACCTGTTTTGTAAATAAGAAAACCTTAGATTCATTTACTTGCCTATGGTCATGGCACTAATAAGAGAACAAGATTCCACCGCAGGTCTCATACCATTTCCACTGCCATGCCGCTACATCTAGATTTTTCCCCGATCCCTATAGAATCGCTGAAGCGTGTCTAAATAAAATGGCATACTTCAGAGGAGCGTAGTATTTGAAGCAATAGTTCTATCAGAAAGATACAGTGAAAATGGTTGAAATGAGCACAGATTCATTTACTGTTTAATTATATGAGATTTTTAAAACTTTGCTACTCATCTTTAACATTCATTCCACTTGTATTGTGTGTGTGCTCTATATAAAATGTAGCATAATAATTTGCCCTTCCTAATTGATTGTTTTGTCATCTTTTTCTTTTGCGATACTTGGGTTCATTCTGAAATGTGACACTTCATTTGGCCCTTCGTGCTCTATGTCAGCGTCTTCAACTTTATGGATACCATTCACCTACTAATAGTGTATGTACAATACTTTAAATGTTCTTTATGTAAATAGCCCTTACCTGTTATACTTGATAATGTTATTTCATTATATAAAGCTGTATTTGCTATTGAAAATGTTTAGGAATTTATTGACTATTATAAGGTACAACCTTTTGTATTTCCTTCCTATATTTATGAGACGACTAAAATTTATAGAGCAATTATATATCTTCAAATTCAGGTTAAAATAAGGAAAAAAATGAGTGAACAACAACCAAAAATTCTGGTAAAACAATTGAAATTTTATATTTCCAGCAGCATTTGAAAAATTAAATGCAAATCATGGAGCAGATTTTCAGGCTATGCACTTGCAGAACTCAGATATTTTAAGAACTAGCTCTATCTGTCTGATACTTTCTTTTCTCAAGTCTAGTAAAGAGGTATATTAATGGATAGACTTCTTAGTTTTCAGTATTTCCACCCATTTTTTTTTTTTAAAATCTTGATGCCTGCCTACTGCTTATGGCCTATACAAAAGTCTGGCGTAAGATGACACTTGGTATATTTAATATATCAATGTATCGTTATTTCTCAAAGAGGATTATGATTTTCAGACTCTACTTTTCCTCAAAAAGTTGGGAGATCCTACAAATGATCTTCCAGATGTACTCTTCTCATGCTAAGCTTTCTTCTTTGCTTTCTCCAGGGAAGTTGGAGCTTTTTGGTTGCCCAGCTACTAAACAACTAAGAATAGGCCATGACCCCATTTGAATATACTTGTAAACATGCACAGTTCATTTAATTTCTCCAGGGTTGTAAGGATCCCTCAAATTATACAAAGTCCACCTGAGGGAAGCCATTGAATTCAGGGTGACTGACTCAGCATTATCCTGCTGAAAGTGTTCCAGCTATAGTATACAATGCTAAAAGTAGCTGTGATGCTTCCTGTGTTGGATAATCATAAGTCCAAACTATAAAGCCTAGTTCTATTCTAGATGTGAATATATGCTGGAAGCCAGTGCAGCATAAAATAAACCTAAGATATCTTGCCCAAGTCACAAGGAATGGACCTATAATGGGTTGGAAAACAAGCCAAGTCCTTGGAACCCATATGATGGACTAATTGTTTTGATCCCTTATGAGATACTTTAAATTTTTTTATAATATTCACTACTGTTTTCCATTAAATAAAATCTACCATTTTCTTAAAATTTTTAAAAGATTCCTCTGTTAATCATTTCAAAAATTTATAAGAATGTGCAATATAAATATTATGCTATATGCCCTATGAAACCTAGTAAATGTTAATACTTATGACTTCATTATTTATTTTTCTAATTTAATATGTCATTACATGAGCTATTTTCCAATTGTGGCAATTTATATTTTTCCTTTAAACTCATAAATAATTTTCAAAAAAAGTAAGGAAATTTTATTTGAAATTAAAAAAACAATTCAGACAGCCTGAAAATTTATGTGAAATATTGATGTATGTTATTGTACAAATATATAAGTATAATGGTATGCATTAACTGGCAGTTATCTGCTAGCTCCTAGAGTTGTAGATCAACTGGAATGAAAAAGTATCTAATTTGAGTGCAGTTCATGGAGCTGAATATAACCTAGATGCTACCTTTAGGAAGAAGTTCTCAGTAAAGGCAGAGGCCTCTTGACTTATACTGTAAGATTCTGCAGTAGCCTGTTCCAAAATTTAATCGCTCCTACAGTAGGTTCTGCCTGTATTCTGTCAAATTATTTCTTGTTACATTTCTTGCTTTAGTATTCATGAAGCTAGTTGCCTAATGACCTTTTCTGTTACAAGCAACTATGATTTTTTCCATATTTTTCATACAGCCAACTTTGATTGTCTTACCCCAGTAATGAAAAGAAATATAAAAACTTCAAAAGAATAAATAATGTAGAAGTCAATTATATTTGATTTTAGCATGTCTTATGTGGCTTTTTAAAGTTTTGTAAAGATTATCTTAATTACCCTATTTTCATTGTAGTCAGAAAATGTACCAGTTTTTATACTATTTTTGACACGTGTTGAGACTTGTTTTATGGACTAAAACACTGTCAATATTCATAAATGATCTGTGTTTGAAAAATTGTGCATTCTCCAACTTGGGATACAGAGTTCTATTTCTAAGATAGATAATATCTATCTATCTGTCTATTAGATCAAACATGGTAATTATGTGTTTTAAATCTCTATCATTACTAATGTTTTTCTCTGCTTGATCTGTCAATTAGTATGTTAAATTATACATTACAGTGATAGACTTGTCAATTTCTACTTGTAATTCTATTATTTTTTTTTATTTTGTATATTTGAAGCATCATTGCCTTTATAAAAATATACTTATATCTTTTTAATGCATTGAATCTTCTATTATATATTATCCCTAGATCTCTAGAAATGTTTTTGCCTTAAAATCTATTTTGTTGTTAGAATAAATATATTACCTTTATTTTTACTAATATTTTGTGTTATTTTTCTATTTTGTGGTTTTTTTTATTTTCTGATTTTTCATCTACTGAGATGAACCATTCCCTGATTTTTAGAATGTATTTTTAGTTCAGAAATATACTGCAAATAAAATGTAAATAAAATAAATAATAAAAGTTAAACCACTGTATAGATCAAAAATAACCATTGCCATGCCCTAAGAAGCCCCTTATGTCTCTCCTACATAAACCTTCCCTCTCCTAGACAACTACAATCAAAACTTAATGTAAATCACTTCTTTGCTTTATAGTTTTACCACTTACTTTTGCATCATAAACAACATAGTTTTACCCATTTTGGTACTTCATATAAATGAGATCATGTTTTGAGTTTTTCTGTGCCTTCTTTGACTCAACATTATGATTATCAATTTAATTTTCATTGTTGTATCTAGCCTAGTTTATTCAGTTTTATTGCTGTAAGTAGCACTTCTCAAACATTTAGGTCTCCGGACCCCTTTACATTGTTGAAAATTATTGAGGACCCAAAAGAGCTTTTATGTTGATTATATCTATCTATATTTACCATATGAGAAATTAAAACTAAGAAATTTAAAAATACTTTTGAATTCATTTTTAAAATTAAAAACTCACATGTTAACATAAACATATTTTATAAAAATATAATTTAAAAATATAGTGAGGAGAGTGGTATTTTACATTCTTTGCAAATCACTTTAATGTCTAGCTGAATAGAGGATAAACAGCAGGCTCCTCGTAAATGCTTCTGCATTCAATCTGTTGCAGTATATTAGTTTGGCAACAAATACCATCAGTCATTTCCCTTGGACTAACAGGCTCACTCCGCTCATTTTCAAAATGTCTGCCAAATACCAAAGTCTGAACAACCATAGTTTTTCCATCAGTTGTTCTTTCAAGTAAACATGATTGTTCATGAAAAAAGTGACTACTTCACTTTGCAATACTCGTACAGAGCATCACACCAATGTTTTTCTAAAGACAACCACATTACTTCAGTAGGCAGAGTGCCTTATGCATACTTCCAGTTTCATCACACCAAATACTTTAAAGATGCATGCTCGAAGGTCAGTTTAACAACGTTATAAGTTTATTCTTCAGCAAGTACATTCTTAAGTGAAACCTTTTACTTTTTTAATATGGTTATATGGAACTGAAGAATGCAATGGCTTTGGTCTTTGGTGCCACTGCTGTCATTATGCTGAGGCTTCAGCAATTTTACCCACCATTGCTTTTGCACCATTGTGCAATACAGTATCAAAGACAAAATAATGTCTTTAAGATGCTATTAAGAAGATATATCTGTTTTATATTTTATCCAGCTTTTTCAGTTATTCTCAAGGAGAAGATTGGTTGTATTTACTAGCCTTTTGTTAAAAGCAGTCTGGTACATATTTTTCAACCTCTTTTTTTCCTTATATTTTTACATGTGTCTTTTATAAACATGTTTTGTGTATTTGTTTTTATCTGGGTTGATAATCTTGCTTTTTAATGGGGAAATTTAGTCAATTTACATTAATGTGATTACTAATTTACTTCGATTTATTTTACCCACTCTGTATACTTCTTTCCTACCTTCTTCTGAATTAACTGAAGTTTATTTTTCCTCTTTATTTTCCTCTATGTTAGTTTAGAAGACATTCATTATATTTCTATTCTCTATGTAGTTATTCTTGAAATTTTAAAAAGTATACTTAAAATAATAAAATCTTAAATTAGGCCATATCTTTACTCTCTTTCTTAAAAATAGAGTCGTAAAGTGCTTTAATATTTTTCATTCCCTTCCTGGCATGAGTACTTGAAATTTCACAATGTTTATCATTTTCTTTTTTTTTAATCCACAAATTAGGCTTCTTAAATATATACCATCAGTGTTTATTTAGAATTGCTTACATATTTGCTATTCTTTACTCACTAATTCACTCTTTACTCTCACCCTTTCCTAAATCTCGTAAGTTTATACTCACAAAGTATATACCCAAGTGAGGTAAAAACCCTCTTTCTGGAACTGTTTGCCCTTATTTTCCCCCAGTTTTATTGAGATATGCTTGACATATAACATGGTATTTGTTTAAGGTGTATAACAGTATAACTTGATATATGTATATATTGCAAAATGATGACCACAATAAGTTTAGTTAATATCCATCACATTAAATAGTTACATCTATTTTTTCTTGTGAAAGAGCTTTTAAGATCTAACCTTTTAGCAATTTTTAATACACAATACATTATTGTTAACCATAGTCACCATGCTGTACATTGCATCCCCAGGACTTCTTTATCTTATAACTGGGAGATGGTGGCACCTTTTAACCACCTTCACCCATTTCCCCACTTCCACCCCCACCCCCATCGGCCTCTGGCAACCACCAATCTGTTGTGATTCTATGAATTTGGATTTTTAAAATTTTTATTACTTTGAGATATAATTACATATAACATATTAGTTTCAAGTGTACAACATAATGATTCAATATATGTATATATGCCCTTATTTTGAAAGATAGTTTTATTAGGTATATTATTGTAGATTGACATTCATTCTCAGCAAATTATATCATCCCAGTCTTCTGGCTTCTATTGTTGAAACTGAAAGGTCAGCTGAGTCTAATTATTATTCTCTTGTAGCTAACCTCTTTCTGCTACTTTTAAGATCCTGTTTGCCTTTGGTATTCTACAGTTTTACTGTAATATGTCTCGTTTTGCTCTTATCTATCATGAAATTTATTAGCTTTTCAAATAATACAAAGATTGTTTTCTTTCATTAATTCTTGAATATGCACTGCCAGTACCTCTGAATATTGTCTCTTCCCATTTTCTCTATTATTACTTTCATAGATATTCATGTTCTCTTCTATGTCTCTAAACTTCTCTTTAATAATTGACCATATTTTTATCTTTTCACGTTGTATTCTGTATAATTTATTCATATTATTGTTTGGTTCACTAATTCTGTATAGCTATATTTAATATGATATTAAATTTCAGTGGTTCCATTTTTTTTTTATTTCCAGAAGTTTTATTTGTTTTGTTTTTTCTAATCAGCATAATAATTATTGGTAGTCTGTTTTTCTTGAAAAATCCTTTCAAAACAGTTCCATATTCTTTGAACTTATTTTGTATAACATATCTAATAACTTGAGTATCTGAAGTCAGCATGTCTATTTCTATTGTTTGTTATTTCTGCTGTTTCTCAATTATGATAGCTTATGTTCCTTTGTGTTTAGTAATTTTGTATTGTGAGCATATTTTTGTTGTAATGCATTTGTGTGGATTATTTAAGAACTGGTTTAAGGGAGTGTTTTTCCTGGAAGATTTTGTGTGTGTGTGTGTGTGTGTGTCTGTGTCTATAACACACTGGCATGAACTACAGTCCCATGAAATTTTAAATTATATTCTCAGATTATAGTATTTCAGGCCATAGTTGTCATAGTGGCACAGATTATAAAGATATAGCTTTCTTTTATTTCTTTGTTTTTATTTTTCTCAGTTGGATTTTAAATATCACTAATAGTAATGACAGTTTACTATCTTATTCTATAGGCTGCTGTTTTTTGGGGTATTTTTGTTACTGTTTTTTGGGGTTTTTTTCATAGTTTACCTTCTCTCTGAATAGGCAAACCTTTCTTACACCCTAACTATATATAGGGTATTTGTCTGACTGGACACGGACAACTTTAGGGAGCTATTATTCTGTTATTACAGTGATATATTCCCATCTCTAAATCAGTCCCCTTTTTTCCTAACTTCGTTTTTTCTTCCTTCCTTTTTTCTTCCTTTCTTCCATGTTTACTTTCTTTTATTTCCATCCTTTCTTCATTCTTTCCATCTGTCTTAGTCCATTTGGGCTGCTGTAACAAAAATACCATAAACTGGATGGCTTATAAAGAACAAACATTTCTCATAGTTATGGAGGCTGGGAAGTCCAAGATCATGGAGATTCCTTGTGGTGACTGATGAGGGCCCACTTCCTGGTTCATAGAAGGCACCTTCTTGTTGTGTCCTCACATGGTGGAAGGGGACAAGGGAGCTTTCTTGAGCCTGTTTTATAGGAGGCCCCCATTCATAAAGGTTCTGCACTCATGATATAATCCCCTCTCCAAGGCCCTACCTCCCCCTAATACCATCACCTTGGCAGTTAGGATATCAACACATGAATTATTCAGACCATGGCTCCTTGTTTCCCTCCCTCCCTCCCTCCCTCCCTCCCTCCCTCCCTTCCTTCCTTCCTTCCTTCTTTCCTTCCCTCCTTCCTTCCTAACCTAAGTATCATGGAATGTCTTGAATAGGATCCTACTTTGGGTCAGCCAAAAATGCATAGGGAACACTTGACCAAAACTTCAAAGTTTAGGAAAGGTCTGCTATTAACAGACTCTAAACTTAGGCTAAAAATATATCAGGCTTACAGGAGACAGTACATTCAGGACATCATTTTGCCTGTGCCATCCATTTTAAAGTTCTTCTAGACCATCTAATCTTTTACCTCCTTCAATGAAGGTCTACACCTAATTTATACTCTGATAAGGAGGCCCTAAAGCTCATGTAGTAATCAAAGACACTAAAAAAACTTGAAAAAGTCTGCAATTTTTTCCTACTATTTATAATACATATCAAACATTCTAATACCTGTTTCATAACCAACACAGTGCTCAGTTATATTGGGGCATTTTCCCCCATCACTCTTTCCTTAGCCTGTATGTGTATGTTGTGTTTTATATTTGCTTTGCATTTCTTGCTATTGCAATCTATTCTGATTTTTATGGCTACCTTAAGTTTATTTTAAATAACCTATTATATTTTTCTGATATTACAAAGTTTTCTACTAGTTTTGCATGTTATGAAAATTTACTCTTAATTTCACCATCCAAGTCATTAATTAAAAATTAACTATTTGCTCCTTAACAGACACATATACAGGAATCTATAACATTGCCAGGAAAATCACTGATATATTAGCTATTTTTTCCCTGTTGATTATGTATCATGTATTTATTTACTACAAGGCATGACATAGGTGCTGTGAGAATATGTCTCTTCTCTAATAAACATTGTAATTTAAAAGACTATATAAGATAAAACAAATATAGCCACTTGCAGCAATTCAGTTATATATCCTATTATAATTCCATCTTTGGAGGTAAATAAAGAGTGGGATAACTTTCTGTAGAGGGGACTAGTAAGCTATTATGTTCTAAATAAGACTATTTTACTAAAAAAGTTTGTGTTATAATAGAGAAATATACATTCTTAAGATATTTTGAAGTATACAGAAGTAAAAAGAAGAAAATAAAAAATATTTTAATGCCACCATTTAAAGATAATCAGTATATTTGAGCATATTTACTTGTTTTCTATTTTCAGAAAATATTTTGTTTCTGTAGAGATCTATGTCAATATAGATTGTCAAACTAATTTTATCCCTTAATATGTTGTAAATATTTTTCTAATGTTATGAATGTGTGTGTGTGTGTGAGAGAGAGAGAGAGAGAGAGAGAGAGACAGAGAGAGAGAGACAGAGAGAGAGACAGAGAGAGAGAGACAGAGAGATTAGAGAGAAATGGTGACCAGTGTTTGGAAATGAGCAAGAGGCATGTCCTCACAAAGCAAATCATTCCCGTTACCTTCCTAATAATAGCATAGTAAGCTTTATTTTTCTAGTTTGATAGGTTTAATAAAGCCCTCTTTATCATATTTTGACTTTCTATGTTACAATTTAAAAATACATCCACATTCAAAATATGTGGCTAATATTTGCAGAGTAAGTATTTATAATCTAGCTACCATTTATTGAGGTTCTACCATTCTTATATAAAAGAAAATGAACTGTTTAGTTCTATATTCAGATCATTTTACTTATTTAGTTAAAATCGTTTGGTCAAAGCTTATTTAATTACTAAAGAGGGTGATGAGCAGATTCTCTGTCATACTGCTACATTTACATTTATGATAATAAATATGTCTATGTTATATAAGTGATTCCTGCTAAATTACTATATTATTGACTTTTTAAAAAGATTTTATTAAAATATGGTCAGTAGGCAGCGTTTTCTAGCTAATAATAATGAATTAAAACATCTTTGAAGTAATTCTCAGACATATTATAATTTTATTAGTGACATTGGACTTTTAAAAATTAACACACACACACACACACACACACACACACACAAATAAAAGTTGTCTCATCATCAGCCACTCATTCCTAAGTATATTATGCAGTATTTTCTTCTCACATTAACCATAAGAACACCAAGCCTGAGAACCTGTGAAGCCTGAGAACCTGTGAAATCTTCCCTGATAAATCCTGATAGAAACTGCATTTACTTATTTTGTTTACAGAGACCCAAGTCTCTATAAACTTGTAAGTTTATAGATTCTTTCCATAAACTTGTAAATTTGTAGTTCTACATTTTCATATCAAGATTACACAACACTTCTTAATCGTGATATCACCTTTTTCAGACTAGCCAATATGAGTTTGAAGCTAGTGTTCTGTCCTTGTAATAGATTAGAAACACCTTATCTATTCACAATAGACACTCTTATCAAATCCCTGAGTGGTTTTGAGTGACTTAAACTGGCATGTTTCTTTTTGACAAGTTTTGGATTAAATTTTCTTTCTCTAAAGTGTGGATATGGTCATTTTGATTCTTTGATGCACTAACACAATGTCTGCTAGCCAACAATAATTCATTTTTAAATTAAGCAGGATTTTTATAGGTTGCTACAAAATTACCAAACTCTTCTACAAATGAATTCATATAAGGTGTGAATACAATTTTTATTTCACACATTCTTCGAAGTTACGCATGTTTCAGTAGAATGACGTGGGGGAGGGGTGAATAATATGCTTCTCTTTGACAAAGCCACATTGTACTTAGAAATAGTGGTTATATACCATTACACCTTTGAAAATACTCTGGGTTTACCAGCAATGTAATATGATACTGTTGTGTGCGGCAGAAAACAAAAAAGGTAAGCTAATGTGTTTTCTTTTCAAGGTTGGCTAGAAGAGATTTAAAGTGTATAAATTATCATTCTTTGTGGCTATTCTTTAGATTTCAGTTGTGCTTCTTAAAACTTCTACAGGTACTTAAAACAGATGCTGAGGAACTTGTCACCAGAAGCTATTGGGATACACTGAGACGTAACACAAGCCAAGCACTCTTTTCAGACCTCGCAGAGGTATAATTAAACCTCAACCAGGTCATTGTACTCTTTGCCATATTGTTCATCTAGACCTCATTTCATTTTAGAGTCACAATTATGAAACCAAAAATATATTTTATAGTTTTCCTTTTAATCCAGTAAAGCAATGATTTTTATGTATAAATGCTATATTTGAATATGTCAACTCTGCTGGCAGAGGCTGCAGGATTACCCATAACAGTCTCTATTAAATCAACATGTTTATTGTAGAAAGCATGCCTTTCCAACTTAATTAAAAGGAAATATTGTTATTTTTTACTTAAAGATAATTTTCAGAAAATTTGAAAATACTGTTTTAGTATACAGTTTCACTAACTCTTTTAACCTTACAATTTTCAATGATACATGAAATGCTGAAACTTTTAACTTGGTAAAAGATAACTAATGCTTTACAGTTATGATCGATTTAAACAAATTTCCTAGTATTAATGGTAAGTACCTTACCAAGAGTAGGGTGTGGAGCAGGCGTGGTAGGAGTAATTCAGTCAAGCTAGGGAGGAACATTTCACCTTGACATTGTTTAGAATTGTGAGTGCATAGAAAATAAGAAAAAGCAGCCTGACCATTATTCATTGTTGTTGAATTTTGTAAAGACATACACCTTATTGTTGTCCTCAGGTAGATAGACTGTTCTCACTGTCCCACTTTGATTATGCCATTGTTCATAGGGATTTTTCATCCTAAAATATGGGCTATGTGTCTCCAGTTAGTAAGTTTTAAGAACTTTATTAGAGATGTCTATCAGTCTATCCACAAAGGACTTTCAGTAAATATTGAGAGATATATTTTTCATTAGCCTTTTCTCATCTCTTTTTCCAAAGTTTGACTTAAAAATTAACACCTAAAAAGTATCTGGAAAAGTAAACTGGAATCATATTTAACCTTTATTATCCATATTCACAGTGTTACTCAGTTGATATCTCTCGACTAGGACAAACACCTGGAAATGTTCATTTTTGTCCTTGTGCTCAATTTTAAATTCCCAAAACAAATAAAGCATTTTTTCCCTCTCTCTAATCTGTCTTTGATATATAAATATGTAATTATTATAAGCAATTAACCTTTTGAAATTACCTGCTAAATTTGAAGTATTTGTAGGTATAAAATGGTAATAGATGTTCCATTTACAGATATTTCAGAAATGTTTAATTCTGTAATTATTTATACAGGCACAAAGTAAAGACAATACTATGAGCTTTTACTTTTCATGGCCCAAAAGTAAAAGCAACTGGGGACACTAGCCCTTAAAGTCCCCACGGTAAGCCACTGTGGCCTAGCTTCAAACTAAGTAATGTCACTTGTTTCTCCCCACCCACCACTCAGCCTCCAACCTATCTAATCTCATTTAACTCTGCTAGAAATTCTCACAATTAGACACAATCTGCTAATTAGACATTGAATTTAATTTAAATCTTGGGAGGTTTAATATCAGAAGACAAGTCAGCTCTCACACTCAAAGATTATATAATATGATTATGACCTTTTCAACATGTTTATCACTCTGTCAGAGGTGTGCTGGAGCTGGCTTTTATGGCTTTGCAAAACTAATTCTTCACCTCTTTTCCTAACTCATCATTCTGTAACATCCGTGGGTACTTTGGAAGTGGCCATGATAGGAGTGTTAATACCATAAAAATTGGCAAACACTGCAAATCAGGCTATTCCCCTCCACCACCACCCCTCCGATTTCCAGTTTACTAGCACACCATTGGCTGTAATCAATCCATACTATTGAGTTGTTGGAAAAGTCATGACGCATTTTTGCAACAACAAACAGAAAAAAATACATCATGACTTTTCCAACAACCAAGTATAATTATAAGCTGCTAAATTAATTAATGAATTGACTCAAACATTGTGAAAATAAATATGATGGAGAGAAGAAAGGAGAAAATAAAAAGAAGAAATCAAAACTTATATTGTATTCCAGAGTAAAATAATTATTTGGGAATTACCTTTCTTACTACTCTCCCACATTAGAGAGGATAATGGAAAATTAACTGGAGTTAAGTTACAACGTATTCTAATGCTTTAGGTTACTACTGATGCTAGTGTAAAATTAAAATGTTTAGAATATCAGTATTTCAGGATTCAAGTTGGTTAGGAAAGAAATCTTGGAAATATATCTGTACTTCTTTGTTTCTAATATATTTAAAATGTAAATATTGAGGTAAAGCATTTCTTTTTAAATATTGTAAGTAAACTTGAGATTAGCCTCTCATATTCTTATCCAAGGCTGTTTCTAACAATAGTTTTTCAGTTATGGTAAAACCGTGTTATAATGAAAATTTGAATATGCCATAGCTGATACCACTTTCTAACTAAAATAATAGATAATAAATTCATAGTACAATATATAAACCTCTCTTATAACTGTTGAATACAGCCTATGAGTACCAGATTATAGAAACTGTTTTGAGATTTATAGATCAAATTAAAAAAATTTTATTTGCTTTAAACTTTATTGTCCTTAATAAATTTCAATAGATTATTCAGAACCTTGCTAACAAATCAAGTTTGAAGATTTCTTCCAGCCCTCTAATAGAGCTTGATAAGATTATTACATTGTAACCAATAAAAATATGTTGAAGCATTAGTCTTAAAACTTTTTATTTTAATAGTTTGACATATTTTTATTTCATGCAAATTTAATAATTTGTTTATTTCAATTTTGATTAAATCATTTAAAGTAAAGTCTACCAAAACAAAGTTAGATAATGGCCTTTCATGTACATGACCATGGTGTTCTTTTGTGTCTTTTTCTTGCTTTGTTATGAAAACACCTGAATTCATTTTATTTTAACAATGACCGCAAGAATCAAAGGGATAAAGTCTCTATTTTTGTCTCAATCCTCCTGTGAGCTAAGTTATATAACACTGTTTGGATACCAAGGACAGTGGTATAGTTTTCAATGACTCCCAACAGTACTCTGTTTCACTGAATGGGGGGTGGGGGGACAAGTTTTCACCATTTCCATTTTCTAATTTTTTCCCTCTAATGTCATACTGTTACTTATGCCTCTGTGGGTCTGGATTATCTGGATAAGTGCAACCTAAGTCTAATAAGATTTTGATGATGAAAGACTGTAAGTGAAGATCTGTGCTGTTCAATGGGCATGAGAAAAACTGGCTGAATGAGGTCATTATTTATAACCTGTGTAAAACAGTGCAAAACACATCTTAATTCTGTGTATATGTGTGGAGGTAAAGGACATCACAGCACTAGAGACAGCATTCCATAATTACGGCAGCTGAGTTCACTAACTTTTGTTGTCCTGTAACCTCTCATTTTAAGGCTTTTTTTTTTTCAGATCTATGTAACGTGTGTAGTTTCAATAATAAAACAGAAGTAAAAGTGTACCACTGTCTTTTTTTTTTTTCTTTTTGGCAATACACTTCACCATTACTTTCTATCTTGTCCTTTTTCAACTCCTTGAAATATATTGATATGGCAAAAATAATAAAAGATAACATTGATTAGGTAGGCATTTACACCATGCCAGTTATAATGCTAAATGATTTACAAATGTGTTACCTAATGCTCACAACAACCATTTAGAGTAGGAACTGTTATTATTCCTGAGGATATTAATATCTTCAGAGAAATTAACTTTCCTAAAGTCACTTAACTAATAAGGAAAAAAGTTAGAATTCAAAGCCAGAAATCTGACTCTCAAGCTCATCATCCTATTTGCTCACCACCTACTGCTTATCAAAAGTAAGCAACTTTTGGGCCAGCCGAGTGGCGCTGTGGTTAAGCGTTGGCTTGGGAAGCCTGCAGCCCCGGTACAGTCCCACATGTGAGGGCCAGTGACACTGCCCTCAAAAAAAAAAAAAAAAAATCAATGTTTCCTAAAACACCATCGCCCTTCCTCTCACCCATTTTGTCCCTTCCCACATTCCATTCCTTTAGCTTCTAGATGGATACCCCAGTTCTTCATGCTGACTTCTGATTGTCTAGAGCGTCCACTCTTATGCTCCATTTAGGCATGCCTTCTCAAATATTTCCTTCCCCTACTAATTTAAGCTGTTCCACGCATAATAGACAGATTAGACTTAATTATACACAAATACAAAAGAATGTCTGTAATTAAAATGAAATACCTTCCCCCCAAATGTTTTATGCTTTTTTTCAAAGCATCTTATGACTACCAATAAGAACATTTGTATACTTCATTTACACTCATATTCTAATCTTATCCTCAAAATTGTTATTATAGTATTATTCCCATTTTACAGGCAAGGTAGCTGAAGGTCAAAAAAGTCAGTGAACCTAGGCTTTCTGATTTTAAATCTTGTCCTGTTTGTTACAGCAGTCTCCTTGCTCAACGTAAAGCTACTGGTGAAGGTAGTGGTACCTTTTGAGCATGACTCAAAATTACATGAGGCTACTCTCATATGAAACACTATCACCACAATATTCCTCAACATCCATAATAGGCTTGTTCACGAAGGTATATTTAAAAGATAGTATGTGACACCTTCCTGCCTGTTATTCTCCCCCACCCCCACCAGCAATAAAATCTTCAAAGAAGTTGGTTATATTACAGGGAACTTCTTGCTTATTCCAACTCCTGAGAATACTTGGGACTTGTCAGCAAACTCAACTGAGAAATAGCAGAGATCTTTTAAACTAGTTATAAGGAGGTTACATGTTAGAAGTTATATAGAAAAATCCAAATTAAACTATTTAAATATAGACTATTTAGATGATTACTAAGAATTTCAACAATTTTAGGTATTTAAAGTAGAAGATACCCTACATTTTGAAGTTTTAAGAGAGACATGAGTTAATCAGTTAGCGGACAGATTATTTTAGAAAAAGTGTCATGAATTTTAAAAGGGCATGTTGGAGGGAAAAAGACCAATTAGAAGATGTAGTCTCTATAATCCCATACCAGTCATTAGAACAATATTTATTCTCTGTAGCAAGAAATGAAATAAAGATCCTATAAATGTTATGAAGGATGACATAGTCATCTTCATGAAAGATTCAGAAGAGGCTATGAGGAATCAAAGGATTACCAAAATTTAGTGTGTGAAAGAGGGGCAAGACAACTGGTCCCTTGTAGAGAAGTATATATTTTCTATGGAGTATATTGGAGAATTATAATCATGTGAATGTTATTGTGCTTGAGTTTATAAGATAGGTGTGAATTTATGTTCAACTGAAGAAGGAAGGAAAGAAGAAGAGTAGCGAAATGAAGAGAAGGGTGGTGGGGGAAGTAAGGAAAAATCTCTAAAGCTACATAAAAGAAAAGAAAGATTTCCATAGGCGTTGAACTTTAAAAGGACTATAATTAAGCTATTTTAAGAATACACTTGTTGGAACTTGGTTTATCAAGTTGAGTGGGGAAGGAAAAACCCTCTAGAACTAATTTCTTATCCATTCAAAAAATAATGTTAGACTTTTCTTTGAAAAAAATGTATAGATGATGTAAACTGCTAAGTAATATTACTGTAGTTTCTGTTTCAAAATATAGTATCTCCTATTTAAAGTATCATCAATGTGGAATTGAAAAGTATCATGGTTAAAAGAAGTTATTTTGTGAAGCTTGAGACCATTCCTTTGTCAGCCCCATGTGTTCAATACATCTGAAGAATTTACCGCTGAACATCCTGAAAAGATGGATTTTTCAGGTTGCTTAGGAAAAGTTATACTATAAATAAATAAAAATAAAATACGTGATTACTAAAGGTCTTCAACTATTGTAGATAAATATAGATACCTTATATGTACAATTTGAGGTTGAAAATTTCCTAAAATATCTTTAAAATTTTTTTGAAGATAAAGATAGATTTTATTCTTTTCCTATTTTCTAATTTTGAACTTCATTTTAACTACAAAGGCATTTATTAATACAGCCTCATGCTTTTCCTGTTAATGTTAATATATTTACATTCTTGATATTTATGTGTTGATAAAACACTTTGAGGAGTATTGGGTATCCTTATTCTGTTTTATTGCTAACTTGTAAATTGTGATTTTTTTTTTTTTAAGCGTGCTGATGACATTACAAGTTTAGTAACAGATACTACACTTCTTGTACACTTTTTTGGAAAAAAAGGAAAAGCTGAGCTCAACTTTGAAGATTTTTATAGGTGAGCTTACTTTTTTATTTGTATAGAAAAATGTAAACATGCTCAAGTCAGAAAGGTCTTTAGAATCATCTAGTGCAGTGATACATACCTTTTTGCTGTTTTCATCTCAACTGAAGGTTCTATGTATAACAAATATCCACTTTCATCAGTTCTGTATACTAGTGTTTATATTGATAGTTATAATAGGAAGTTACTGAATGATAAAAAAAATGGCTGGATATCTGTATCGTTATTTCCTATATAATCAGAAGAAAGTATATTATCAATTTCTTAGTCTCAATAAGCCAAAGTAATAAATAATGATAATAATGTATATAGTATTTACTGCAGGAAACACTAGACGCTGCACATTAACTCCTTTAAGTCTCATCACTACCCTGCAAGGTATGTTTGTTCTCCCCATTTTACAGATGAGGAAGCCAAAACACTGAGAGGCAAAATACCATCTGTTACCATCACTCTTCATTTATCTCATTCATTCTTTATATATTTTTGTCATAGATTCATGGATAACCTCCAAACAGAAGTTCTAGAAATAGAATTCCTTTCCTACTCTAATGGGATGAATACTATCAGTGAAGAAGATTTTGCTCATATTCTTTTACGATATACAAATGTGGAAAATACATCAGTATTTTTGGAAAATGTGCATTACAGTATACCCGAAGAAAAGGTATCTAATCCCCCATATTTATTTTGTTACATATATTATGTAGGTCCAAAAAAAATGTTTTGTCCTTTTGTTAGTTCTTTTGCTTCTCTGTGGATTAATAGATATTTGGATATATTTCATTCTTTTTTCCTATGTGTCCTAAATGCCCTGGCAAAATTTTTAAAATTGATTAAAATTCTGGGTAGATATCCCTATTTTTCCTAGGTATTCTAAAAACCTTAAGGTTGTTAGCAGTTGTTTTAGTTGGATTATGAATATCATTTTCCAAGAAAATTCTGTTGCGTTCTATGCTTTTGCTCTACTACATAAACACCTCATATAAAGCAGTTTATATTGACATTATTTCAGTTACACTTTATTCATTTCTGTAATGTCCTTAATAAAAGCTCATTTGAAGATGGCCATTGATGAGTGAGTGATCTTATCAGCCATTGAAATGAGGTTTTTTCCCCAGAGTTTGCATGGCATGAATGGTTAAAAACCTGGGACAACTGACTGTCTATTTGTTTAGTAGTTAAGTGTTTTGTCAGCAATTCTGATCAGTTGTGCATTATCTAGTGGTATTTAAATGCATCATTGCAACCAAATAGAACTGGTGTTACAAGGACCCCCTTCAATCATGGGATGTTTTGGATATATTGCCTTCTACTCATGTTTGTAGAAGGATCAAGTTAATCTATCCGAGAAAAACTTGCAAGTAGTTTGACTTTGTTTAAAATGGATACACTGACAGTGCTAACAATTCTCTACATCCCCTAAGGAATGAGAAAAAAGGACTTGATGCATTTGGCCATTAGTTTACATAATCTCTTTTTATTTGTTTTACATGTAAAACTGGATGTTTTCAATTCATAAATTGGAAAATATTGGAAGTTATACTATGTCAAACTACTTGGGTACTTTTAGGACCTTAAAGAATCTTTTTTTTTTATTCTTTCATCATGTGGAAATTATAGAAATCTGTAACTCAAAACGTTTAATTCTAGGGCGAAGAGTATATTGGACCTCTTTACTGCTTTTGGAACATTTTTTCACATCAAAAATTATTTCAAAATAAAAAGTTTTCTTTTAAGTTAAATACAGCGTTTAAAAACTTCTAACTGATAGACGTATATAAGCACTACAAATCATTACAATAAAAATGGAAAAATTTTGCAAGTAAACCAGTGTTGATTCTCATTGATTTTTTTTTTTTGGCACTGTCTCATCAATACTTAGAACACCTTCCAGATATTGACATGTTTCTTTTAGAAAAGGGGAAGCTGAAGCTCTCAGATGCTTCGACACTTGCCCAAGTATTCAAACCCAAGACCCTAAGCCAATGATATTGCTGTCACACCTTGCTTATGTCTTTCCCTTCATTCCCTTCTGTCCAAAACAAAACCGAAAACCATAACAACTGCTACTATTTCAGTAGATAGCACCTTACCTTTCTAAAATACTTTAATTTCCATTCATTTATCTAATAGATATTAAGCATCCACTCTTTACTAAGCCTTATACTAGCCACTGTGAGCAAGTGACAAGCAATATTCTGTCATGAAATTATTTAGTGGAGAGATACAACAACAAGAATGCAAAAAAAATAAATAAATGACATATTTTCAGATAATGCTAAATATTCTGAAGAGGACCAAAAATTGTGGGAAGTGGGAAAGAAGATGCACTATTAGAAAAAGCTTTTCTGAAGCAGTAGCTTTTGAAGAAAGACTATGAGGAGTGCCTTGTGTAAAGATCTGGATGAAGAGCATGCTAGGCAAAGCAAACAGCAAATACGAAAGTTTGCCAACCTTGCTTTCGAGCATAGGCGTGATGTTTGTTCATTCAGAAAGTATTTATTTAGCAAGTATTTTGTGTTCACTGTGACACTCAACTGTGATCTGACTTATGTGCCAGATATGATTTGATTTGTTTTCAAAAGATCATCTTGGCTGGTACAGAATAGACTTTAGTTAGACCCACTTTGAAAGAAAAAAACAAATTAGGATGTTGTTACAGGAGGGCAGGAAAGAGATGCATAACATGGGCCAGGGTCAAAGTAGGGAAAAGTGGTCAGATATTGGATCATTTAAAAACTAGAGCTGATAGGACGGATTTGTTGCTGGATTAGACTTCAATATGAAGGAAAAAGAGGACTCAAGAACTCCGAGGTTTTGGCCTGAACCACAAGGTCAAAAGAGTGGTGCTATTTACTGAGCTTGGGGTTAGGAAAGAATCAGTTTTATTTTGGACAAGTTAAGTTTGAGATTCCTATGAGATATCTAAGTGAAGAAATTATGCAGGCAGTTGGATACTTGACTATTGCTATTAAGGGTATAGTCAGGACTACTTTGTGTAATAATTAATGTTTAAGTTATCTCCAGCTTAAACTTCTCCCCTGAATTTCAAACTTTTACATCATACTGCCTACTCAGCATCTTCACTTGGGTATCCAATAGACATCTCAGGCTTAATAGTTTCAAAACTAAACTCCTAATCATCCCATCAAATCTTGCTCCATACACCTATTTCAATTAATAGAAACTATATTCCTAGTTGTTCTAGCCAAAATTTTCAGAATCCTTCTCCCTCACATTCTACATACACTCCAACAGCAAGTCTTCTTGACACTTCCTGTATCAGAATTTAACCACTTCTTGCCATCTCCATTGCTACCACCCAAATCACCATTCTCTGTTGCCTGGATTATTGTAGTTGGAGGATAGTTTTGCCACATGTAAAATTCTTGGTTGACAGGTTTTGTTTTGTTTTTCATTTCAGCACTTGAAATATTTTACTAATTTCTGACCTCCATGGTTCTTGATGAAAAACCAACTGTTGATTTTGTGGGGATCCTTTCTACGTGCAGAGTTTCTTTTCTTCTTCTGCTTTCAAGATTATCTTTGTCTTTGGCTTTTGACAGTTTGAGTATAATGTGTCTTGGTGTGGCTTTTTCAGTTTATCATACTTGGAGTTCATTAAGCTTCTTGAATGTATAGATTCATGTCTTTCATCAAATTTGGGATGTTGGTATTCAATCATTATTTATTTAAATAGTCTCTCTGCTCCTTTATCTCTCTATCTCTCTTATTTCCAGAAGTCCTATAATGTATATATTGGCACACCTTATGGTGTTCCCAGGTCCCTTAGGCTCTGTTCACTTTTCTTCATTCTTTCTTCTTTCTCCTCCTCAGACTGAATAACTTCATTTATCTTTAAGTTTACTATTTCTTTATTCTACCTGCTCAAATCTATTGTTAAACATCTCTAGCCAGTTTTTCATTTCAGCTGTTGTATTTTTTCAGGTCCAGAATTTGTATTTGATTCCCTCTTAAAATTTCTTTTTGTTGATATTCTCATTTTGTTCACACATAGTTTTCCTGACTCCCTTTAGTTTTTTGTTTGTTTGTTTGTTTGTTTTTGTTTTTGTTTTTTGTTTTTTTGAGAGCAGTGTTACTGGCCCTCATATGTGGGACCGAACCGGGGCTGCTGGCTTCCCAAGCCAGCACTTAACCACTGCGCCACTCGGCTGGCCCTCCCTTTAGTTTTTTGTGCATGGTTTCCTTTAGTTCTTTGAGCATATTTATTTATTTTGTTTGTTTGTTCGTTTTGTTTTGTTTTTTTGAGGGCAGTGTCACTGGCCCTCATATGTGGGACCTGAACCGGGGCCGCTGACTTCCGAAGCCAGCGCTTAACCACTGCGCCACTCGGCCGGCCCAAAAATAATGGAAGAGTATAGTTAAAAATCAAGGATCAATCTTTTTTTTTTTTTAAGGGCAGTGTCACTGGCCCTCATATGTGGGACCGAACCGGGGCCGCTGGCTTCCGAGGCCAGCGCTTAACCACCGCACCACTCGGCCGGCCCTGAGCATATTTAAGACAGTTGATTTAAAGTCTTTGTCTAGGCTTCTTCAGGGATGGTTTATGTTGATTTATTTTTTTTTCCAGTGAATGAGCTATATTTTCATAATTCTTTGTATGCATTGTAATGTTTTACTAAAACCTAAGCATTTTGAGTATTATAATGTAGTAACTCTGGAAATCAGATTATCCCCTAAAGTTGTTAGTTTGCAAAGTAGTTAGGAAAGGTCATTATACAAATGGGAAAAACTGTGTTCCTTATTGTGTGCAGTCACAAATTATTCTGTTCCATTATCTTAGTGGTTAGACAGATAACTGACAGAGATTTCCTTCAATGCCTAGATCCAGGAAGAAAAAAATATAGTACTCTCCCGGTATTTGCAGCTCAGCTCCTTGCTGGAGCACTCCTTTAACACTAAGCTGGGCTAGCTAAGCCTCTTCATTTGCTTTCAACTCCTGCTTCCACAGAGCCTATAGATCTGCCAGAGGTGGTAAGCTAGTGTCCTCTCAGTTCTTTTCAAAGCATGCATCAGTTCCTGGACATGTCCAGTTTCTCGGATATATGCAATGGCCCTTTGAGCCCCTATTCTCCCAATAACCATTCTCATTAGCCTCTCCAGGCTTTCGTATTCTGTCTGCCATTTGTCCCTTTGGTTGTTCCTTGCCTCAGGCTGGCACAAAGTGTGTATGTCTTTAAATCTTTTGATACCTATCACTGTTACCAGGAAAGCCACTCCAGTCCAAGGAGGAGGGCATGAAACAAAAGTCAGCCTCTGTGCTGATCCCTCAGGGAACCACTAAACAAGTCAAATTGCATGCCATAACATTTTAAGAATAAGGTCCATATTAACCCTCCATCACCAGGAAGCCAAACCAGGAACGCCAGCTGCCATCATAAAAGCTGCCACAACATTGAAAGACAAAAATGGTAGTTCAGTGGACTAAAACACCACAAAACTCTCTCACTGAATTTCAGGCGCTCGTCTCCTCTTTAATCAGTCCCTGCTTGCTGTAAACTTTAGATTGAATCCAGAGTTCCAAAAAGTGGAGTCTATCAGTATTTCCCAGCTTATGGCTGTTTGAGTGGAAGGACTAATGCTTGAAGCACCCTATTCCACCTGTCCATGGTATTACTCCCCCATTCTCTTCCTAATCTTCTGATTGTTTCAAGCTTATGTACCTCAACCAAAGATAAGCAAGTGCACACATTGGGATCACTGTCATGGCTACAGATGGAGCACATTATCAACCAGCACAACCAGTGTAATTATAGTTGCAGTTTGATGTACACAGCCTTTTCTGGTTTGTCTTTTTATTGAAGTATGTCTTATTAACTATCTCAATTTTGTCCACTTATGCCTTGCCACAGTTCAATTCAAGTGCACTTCTATATGTCCCATCCTCAATGACGTATTTTAATAAGTATATGTAATTTTTTTATTGTGGTAAAATACACATAACATAATTTACCATTTTAAAGAGTAAAATTTGGTGGCCTTAAGCCTGTTCATAGTGTTGTGCAACCATCATTGCTAGTTCCAGAACTTTTTCATCATCCCAAACAGAAATCTCACAGCCCTTAGAGAGAGTCACTCCATATTTCCCCTCCCTTCAGGCCCTGGCAACCATTTATCTGCCTCTGTCTCTGTGGATTTGTCTATTCTGGACATTTTATATCAGTGGAATTATATAGTGTGTGACCTTTTGTATCTGGCTTCTTTAACTTAGCATAGCTTTTTCAAGGTTCATCCATTTTGTAGCAAATATCAGCACTTCATTCTTTTTTATTGCCAAATAATACTGTATTATATGTGAGGTATGATCACAAAATATGGTGAATGTTTAAATAAAAAAAAATTTATTACAGTAAAAGACACATTGCCTTTAATCTCCCTCAAAATACTCCCCCTCGCGTCAAACACACTTATCCCATCATTCTTGCCACGTTCTGAAGCAGTTCTGGAAGTCCTCTTTCATGAGTGTCTTTAGTTGTGCTGCCTTGGTTGCCTCAATATCCTGAATTGATTCAAAACATTTACCTTTCATGGTCATTTTGGCTTTGGGGAAGAGCCAGAAGTCGCTCGGTGCCAAATCTGGTGAATAAGGTGGATGAGAACACATTGTAATGTTTTTATGTGAGAGAAATTGCCATATACCAGAAGTGATGTGTGACACGGAGCCTTTCTATTGTGATCAGGAAATATGGTGACTGCTGCTGCCAAGTGCCATCCCACAGAAAGGCAGAGATCTTCAATATGGGAAGCCGCACGCTGAACCTTAGTAACAGTGTGTGACAAGTTTCAGCTTTTTTGGTGCAGCCAGTCGGGTGTGAGTTATGGTTGACAGGTGTGTTTTAAAGTGTGCCATAAATCGTCCTCCATTATGACAATGCTCTGTGTCACACATCACTTCGGATCCACAGCAATTCCTGTCAAATAAAAACATTATGGTGTGCCCTCATCCACCTTATTCATCAGATCTGGCACCGTGCGACTTCTGGCTCCTCCCCAAAGTCAAAATGATTCAGGACATTGAGGCAGCCACGACACCGCAACTAAAGACACTCATGAAAGAGGACTTCCAGAATTGCCTCAGAAAGTGGCAAGAACAATGGGATAAGTGTGTTTGAAGTGAGGGGGATAAATGGCAATGTATCTTTTACTATAATAATTTTTTTTTATTTAGACATTCACCATATTCTTTGATCACACCTCATAGATATACCACATTTTATCTATTTGTCAGTTGGTGGACATAGAGTTGTTTCCAATTTTGACTACTTTAATAATGCTTTTATAATATTTGTGTATAATTTTGTGTGGACACATGTTTTAAATTCCAAAGAATTAGGTATATACCTCAGAGTAAAATGAAATAGCTTGGTCACATGGCTACCTTAATGTGTAACATTTTGAAAAACTGCCCAACTGTTTTTCAAAGTAGCTACAACATTTTGCAGTCCCATTAACAATATATTAAGTTTCTAATTTATCCACATCCTCACCAACACTTGTTATTGTCTGCCTTTATAATTGTCGTCATCCTAGTGTGTGTGGAGTGGTATCATTGTAGTTTTGATTTGCATTTCCCTAGTGAATAACGATGTTGAGTATCTTTTCCTGTGTTTGTTGGCCATTTGTATATCTTTGAACAAATGTCTGTTCAAGTCCTTTAAAATGTTTTAATTGGGTTGTCTTTTTGTTATTGAATCGTAAGAGTTCTTCATATATTCTAGACACTAGACTCTTATCAGATACACAATTTGCAAATATTTTATCCCATCTGTAGATTGTCTCTTTACTTTCTTGATAGTATCCTTTAATGCACACAGGTTTTTTATTTTAGCTATTAAATTTAGGTCTTTGAACCATTTTGAGTTAATTCTTATATATGGAGTGAAGTAAGAGTCAAACTTCTTTCTTTTTACATGTGGATATCCAGTTGTCGCAGCACCATTTGTTAAAGAAACTGTTCTTTCTCCAATAAATGGTCTTGGCACCCTTACTGAAAATCCGTTGACTATAGATATTTGGGTTTATTTCTGGACTCTCAGTATGCATGTATTTTTGATGCTTTAATTTCTCACTTATTATCATTTTATTTTTGTTAAAATGTAACCTACTTCTTTTCACTGCACTTCTAACAATTAGGACACATTTCATTCAAGTGCCAGTGGTTCATTACAGAAGTGAATCTGGGGGTGAGAGTGAGAAGAAATGTCTATATCCCCTCTCTCCAGCACTCTTCAGACCCTTATCCTCACTGCTGTTAAGAGTGGATTGCTGGGCCAGCCAAGTGTCTCAGTTGGTTAAGAGCTTGCTCAAGAGTGCGAGCTGAGCTCTGAGCAACAGCGGTTCGATGCCAACCTGAGCTGAGTTGCCGTTGAGCTGCCAATAGGTAGCAGGATGGCTCAGCTGAAAAAAAAAAAAAAAAGAGTGGATTGCTTTAAATTATCTCCATCAATATGATTGCCCTATTTTCAATTTATAATTCCATATTCCCAGACACAAAAATTTTAATCTACACAAGAGAACTATTGTATGGTTTTGAATTTGACTGTCTTTCCAAACATGAGAAGCCTATTTTGAAAATATAAAGGTTCAGAGGGTAAACATTGTATCCTTTCATTCTTCGATTAGCTTTTTCTCTTTATGCTTCCAAAAAGTGTTGACGTTTGTATTTACACTTTGCTTAAAAATATCCCATCCTCCTGTTTTTCACTTTTACCAGCGTTAACCTGTCACCCTAAGACAGAGACTGTTGCTGTGGCAGCTGGTTGCTGCGTAAACTGGTGTAGAACCCGAGTAGTGACCAGTTTCCCTGGCAACAAGCTCCCCACGTCAAGACAAACCTCTTCTGGCTCAGTCTCCCTCATTGATTCAAACAGTCCTCTCGGGGATACACGGCAGGTGGGATCAGGTGGGGTTGGGTCACAGAGCAGAATCCAGGGTTGGAGTAACCATAAAGGAAAGAGAAAGAAAAATGTGAAGAGAAAGCACAGTGAGGATTCTCCTTGCAAATAAACAAGGGTTGTAATTGAAGTGGAAATAATGTACACCAAAATTGGGTATTCTTTGTTTGATAAAAATCACTTAATCAGTAGTTGACGTTTATGAAAATAGACTGTCCTGCTCCTCTTCTTGTCTTCCCAGTGCTGCCTTGTTAGTTTCCCTTCCCTTTTTAACCCTACCTTAGGGTCTTGTTAAGCCTAAACTCTTGGACCTCTGCTCTGTTCTGTTTCTTTTTTTTTCATTTACATTAATTTTGCTGAGAACTCATTAATTAAACGCAGCTCTTCATATCCAAATTCGTATTGTCTGAGCCACATTGTGCTTGGTTTCAATAAGTTTCCTGTTTAATTGAAGTAATAGCAGTGATGATAACTGCAATTTGTGTAAATGACATTCCAGAGCCCTCTCCATGATTCCCCAAGCCCTGTGTTGGAAACACAGAACGGTGGCACCCTGTCATTGTACTTCCTCTTGCTGCCCTGACAACATTATCATGGCAGAAACAAGTGAAAATGCACTACTGTTGCCTTGTTCAGCATTTTGATTTAGTATTGTCATTATAAAGACTTTAATGACCTAATAGTGCTTAATTATACTTAATGAGTACATGTACATGAGCACGATTTTTTTAGGTGGGTTTTTTTTTTCCTTGTATTTACTTTCAGGGTTTAAAAACCTCAGGTCTGAAATATAGAGTGCAAAACTGAACCTTTTTTATCCATTTTTATTTTTCTTAAACTTTGCGCTGATATGATAGTGTTTTAAAAATACTTTCACCTGTCATTGTAATGGTAGCAACACTCCCCAGTGGAAAAGACTGTGAGTGAATTTCACATTCCATTTGGAGAAAGAAGGTTTCAGAATGTAGCCTTGAAATGTTTACGTACAAGACATTGCACATGCTTAATCTATTTACTTCTAGTAAGTATAGATACTTATTTTAATAAGTTTGGCAATACTAAATGTATTTACATATATTCTCCCAATGTAGGGCATCACATTTGATGAATTCAGGTCATTTTTCCAGTTTTTGAACAACCTAGAAGACTTTGCAATAGCCTTGAATATGTATAACTTTGCGAGTCGTTCTATAGGGCAAGGTAAGTAAAAATCTTTTAAAACTTAAAAGCAAAAAATAATTCTACATTGTTTCTAGGGACTTTGACAGCAAATTAATTAGATATATCATATTAGCCATCAACTTGCCTGAAAGTTTGTTGTGTAATTCAATGAAAAATCTGCTTTCCCTAAGGGAAGTTTAGGAAAATATACAAAATTTTTGTATTTAACTTATTATTGCCCTTCATATTAGGGGAAAAGCGAATGATGTTTGTCAAAGAGGAGGAAACCTCATGGCCGCTTGGTAATGCTGAGGGCTGTGTGTGTCTACCTATAGAAGAGCCAGCCAGTCATACCTGTAACATCAGCACAGGATGATATTACTGATTTTACCCACAATCCCTGCTGCTTCGGCAACCTGAATTTTGTCAACAGAGTCACCTCTTAGCCATGGACTTAACCGAGTTTTAAGAATGATAAATAAAATTGAATGTCGATTTTGCTTAATTTACAAAACAATGTAACTATCATAGAACTGAGAATGCTGTTGACCTCAGCACCAGCGCCTTTCCCTGTAGGTAGACTAACAAGTCAAGTCCTTTTTCTAGGATTCTGTGGCCCTGACTGCTGTCCCTTCTTCCCTCATGGCCACATCCTTTTTAAGCATTCTTGCCATATGAGGACTTTCTGCTTATGTCTCTAAGGTGATTTGACCTGTGTCTGTCATAATCTATTAAATGTCATTTCCCAAACTTAGTCTCAGAGGACAGTTGTTATTTTATTTCCACGTGCTAAGTCCAACTGCAGCACCTACGTACTAGTGATAATTACAGCTCTCCCAAAAACACGGAGTTAAGTCCCTCATAGCTTCATTCACTGAGGAAGAGAAACCCCCAAATTTGTCATATTTTACCCTTTGTCCAGTCTAGATGTTCAATAAAGCATCTTCTCAACTCAACCAATTTTAGTGTTTTAAAACCAGAACCTTTGGGAGCCCTGCCTTCCCAGACCAGTGTTTGCTACCATGATAAATTGAATCAACCATAAAAAAGAAAAGAAAAAAAACTCTCAACATCTGCTTACCTGGTTCAAAATGGGCAGTTGCTCTTTTACTTTTATGGATCTTGGAAATGGAAAAAAATCAATTGTGTACTCTTGCAGATGCTAGGAATATACCTCTCTTCCTTTTCTGTCACCACTACGAGCACCTTAATTCAGGTTATTACCTCCCAAAAGGACCATTGCATTAGCCACCTCAGTGGTGTTGCTGCCATTACCCACCCCCCTCTACAATGTTTCCTAGACAACTCACAGAATACCCTTCCTAAGACACAGATTACATTTCTACAACACGCCCGCTACGGAAAACCCTTCAGTTCCCCAACACTGCCTGCTGCAGAATGTACATATTCCTCGTCTCAAAGTCCCTGTACAGAGCTCCAGCTCCTATATATGTTCAGATGGCTCATTGTTTTCAGAATGTCCCTTATTCTTTCCTGTTCCCTCCATGCCTTTGCTCATTCATGTCATCTCTGCCATCTCTACAAGCTGAAACCACCCATACCTTCAGAGCTCAGCTCAAACGCAAAGTCACAGCCTTTCCTCGCACCGTCCCTCTCTTTCCCTACCCACACTACACACAGTCATCACTCGTTTCCAGTTCTCGTGGCTCTCGGTTGGTACTTATCGTGTGGTCCTGCGTGATGGTTATTTGGTTATTCCCATATGAACTGTAGGTTTCTTGAGAACTTGCTCATCTTAATAACCTCTAAAGTGTCTGTCGTTGATAGTAGGTGCTCATTAAACGTTCAGTGGCTATGAATGTATTGTTAAACTAAGATGCAGTTATTCTTGGGCCTTTAAATTAAAACTACAAAAATATTATGTTCCCTGAAAGATAGCATGATTAATGGAAAGTCATGTTACATAAGATAATGACCCATGTTTAGAAAAAACTTCTTTTATAACCTTGCTAGTAATTAATACATATTATAAAAATAATGTTAACGGTTTACTCCTTCTCTGTAACATTTATCTAGATGAATTTAAGCGTGCCGTCTATGTAGCTACTGGCCTCAAACTTTCACCACATTTAGTGAACACAGTCTTCAAGATTTTTGACGTTGACAAAGATGATCAATTAAGTTATAAAGAATTTATTGGAATTATGAAAGACAGACTCCATAGAGGATTCCGGGTAAACCTATAAACTTCAAGCCTATTGATATCCTTTTTAAAAACCGAAAGAGAAAAAACCCATCTAAGTTTCAGAAAAAATATGAATTTTTACAGATATAACCATGAAATGTTATATTTGAAAAGAAAGAATATGAGGCCCTACGTACTTTTAAAAACAATTTGAGATAAAAAAGAGATAAGTCTCTTTTAAAATATAAAATCAATTTGAAATTTAATAACTTATTTTCATACTCCATTAGTTTAATGTCTTCATCCCAATTTGTAGGGGAAAGTGCCAAATATTTTTGATTAGTTACGTCTGCACATTGAGTGCCAAACTTGTTAGTATACAAAGAAATATCACTGTTTCTCATTTTATATGATGCTAATTTCCACAAGGTAACTTGAGGCACTTAAGTCACTACATATTCAGTACTTTTTATATGGAAAATAAAATAACTTTCTGACTATTGAACCATTTTTCCTCTTAACACCTTACACTGCAAAGTAATTATGAGAAATTCAATGATTTTTTTTCTCAGAAGTACATTTTAAAGAATGAAATATAACATGAATCAGTAAATGTTTAGACATTTAACATTTGTGGATGATACCACAAATGGAAAAAGGAAAAAACAATTACTAATAACAGCTGGAATATTCAATCTTCCCTCTTTGGTAAGAATACCCCTAAGCATAGTACATTTAAAAAGAGAAAAAGTTATATATACAACAAAATCAAGATTCATCTTAGAAAATGTTTTTAAAGATTTTTGTAATGACTTTTTTAAAGCCCAGCTGTCTTGGTAAGATACTGTGTACTTAACTGCCACCTAGTGGTTACTTGTTAACATATGGGATGATGGCACAAATAACCTGAAAGGGCATATGTTGAAAATCATTTATTCTTCCTCAAAAACTAGAGTAGCAAGATCAAATTAAAATATAAAGTATGCTATAAACCTCTGACACTGTATTTCTCTTCTGGGTGTTATGTGGTTTTATTTTTGCTTTCTCTGTTGCATGCATGTGGCCCCATAACATTTTATTTACATTTGTATTTTTAATCTTCTGTTCCACAGGGTTATAAAACAGTTCAGAAGTATCCCACTTTCAAATCCTGTCTGAAGAAGGAACTCCATAGCAGATAAGTATGTAAGCGTCTCTGTCTAAATTTATTCAGTAACAGTAAAGGAAGGGTCACAATTTATTTTTTTTGTTATAGCATTTAAGAAATAGCTGTAAGAAATAGAATTTATTTTTAATTTTTAGGTCACTAATTCAGTTTAAGAATTACTTTTTTAATGATTTTATTTTAGGCCAGTAATTCAATTTAAGAATTACTCATTACAACAAAGCACTACTTTGTTGTAATTAAGTTGTAATCTAAAAATGAACTGGAATAAATAGTCATCCAACTGGAATTCTCTTGGAGTGCCTTGATTGAAAATGTTTTTGTTTAACTTGCAGCTTTGTATCTGAGTAGATACAAAATAATGATTCAAGATTGGACTTTTATAATCTAGGATTATTAACACCTAAGGAATATTAGTTACTATTTTTTAGGATCATGATTCCAAACACTTGTCACAATAATAGCAGCTAATTTTTGTAGGTATTTGAGGTGCTTCGCACTATTAGGTGTTCTTCCACATGTAGTATCATGTGATCCTCACAGCTAGATAACCCATTTAACAGCACAGAGAAGACAGGCTTAGTGAATAATTTGCTCAAGATAGCTTGCTGGTCAGTCACAAACTAGGATCGAGCCTCATTCTAATGGGGAAGCCATCTTATTTATTAATTATCACCGTAGTTGAGGAAGATAGAGGGCATCCGTTCAATTCGTATCAGCCCAGAGAAATGTCTCAATCTTGTTGCTGATCTCCAAAATGAGGGGTTTATTTTTCCTCTTCTCCTTAAAAAAAAAAATGTCAACTGTAACTGTGGAAATTCTGGTCTGTTACAGGTTCCAATTAGATAGGTCTCTATTTGAAGGTTTTATTCATTTACACATGTTTGCAAATATATATTTCTTGCTGATTTTCTTAAGCTTGAAACGTTTATATCTGTCTATAGCAGTATGACCAAAGTGGTCGCAGGGGATATCAATGCACATTATTCTTAAAAAACAAAACAAAAAAACTGGTTAGTCAAATAAGTTTGAGAAATATCGTAATAAACATGGTTAAATTAGCTTCCTTCTTCCTTAGAACTTATGAGATCTTACTATACCCACTATTCATTTGTCTCTCTAAAAGAAAAGGGTAATAATTCAGTATTTTACAAAGTAGCTTTGAGGCCTAATGTTTTACAGAACCAATTTTGGGGGATGCTGATCTAAAATGTTTAGCAGCAAGTAGACTTATTTATTTAAGGTGATAACAGTTGTGATTAAGCTAATGAAAGAAGTCAGTTCTTCCTCATCTCTGTTTTAAAGAACTTTATACAACCCTGTAAGAACTTAAACATTTAAAAAGTAGGACTGTACTGTTTATATGTCCATAAAAGTAGTGTTCCCAACTAATAAATCTTGTAGTGTTACACTGAAACTATTGATTCTATGTAGTAGTACATAGAACCATAGATAAAAATGACTACATTTATTCTACACCTTTGTAAGACTGAGGATTAGACAAGTTACAAACAAAACACTGAACTTTTAAATTAAAGGAAATGTTTTATGATTAAGTCTTCGATGCTTATATTTCTGTTGGGTTTTTTTATTATGTACCTTACTATTTCATATTATTATCATAGTAATATTTGATAAATGCCATTACCTCTGAATTTCATCCTAAATAAATATTGCACATGTGTGTGATTATATATATATATTTTTTTCTTTTTCCTTGACTAGGTACTTGTAAAGCAAACTTTAAACGATTATTATCTACATGACAAATGCAAGAAGAAAACATTTCAGAAAACAGAAGCAGGTCTGAGATCAGAACTTGTAGAAATGAAGGAAAAGTTGAAACACTAATTATAATTTTTTTCTTGAACTGAATTCTTGAATGTAAGACAGATAAAATGCATCTTCTTACTAACTACAAAAGTTGTGTTTTATCAGGTTGAGCTTTTGCCTTGATTTACTGAATTCTGCACTTCTTCATTCCTTTCAGAAATATATAGATACCTCCAATGACTACATAAGAATGTATTTTAAATATTTTAAAAATTTTATTAGAAATTTGTTTAACTTTGAATTAATGTATGGCTCCTGGAATCTAGATCACTTAAAAATGAAGAACGATGTATTTTCTTTGGTTTTAGACTGTGAACTTACTTTAAGAAAATGAATATTCCCTAACATTTATTTATCTTAGGGCCCTAGAATGATTGATAAATCTCTATTACCTATCTGGTTTTTAATTATATTGAAATTGTTTTGGAAAACAAGTAGAAATTAAGCTACTATACAACATGATGGTTTACATTATACTTTTAACTTTCAAAAGTACATAACCTACATTGTTTGAATCACATCAAGTTTTTTAAAAGTTCGTGTTCATTTACCAGTCAACACAATGTCTGGTATTCTTTTATGTATACAGCGAAGAAATTTAAAATGTAGATTTGTTTTTCTCTAAAAATGTCACATATTGATGGTAAAATCGTGGTAGTTGTTGCAGCAGTCATTGTCATTGTCATTGGTTTAACATGATGCTGCTCCTAATGGCAGACGGTATATGTTAATAACACTAGTCACAATAATATCTTACCACTCTGGAACTTGCTACATATTGTTAGGAAATGTCTACAGCATCAAAATGAGCACTATAACAGACTAATAGAAAATGGTTTAGAAGAATGATGTAAATATTAGGTAGAAGTTAATATTTTGTTTCTTGCAAAAGGACCACATGCAAAAGTGATGCCAAACAGCCAGTAATAATAATTTAAATATAATTTAGTGTTTCAAAATAATATGTCTTAAAAGAGAAAAAAAAAACTTTCTATTGAAAAGCGGAATTAGATTTTCACATTGAGAAAATAAGGTGGTAGTACCTAATGGTTAAGTCACTTTATAAAAGGATACTGTACAAAAGTAGAACAGTGCATTTAATATATTAATGTATTGTATGTAGAAGATATGTTTATATTCTTTTCCAAGATGTATTTAATGTAAATTGCACACACTCCAACTATTACCTTGCTTTTGCATATGAAAATAGGAAAAGCTGACTTCGTTTTTATAAGTTATTAAATGTGAAATTGATAGCTGTGCATCAGCCTATTTATAAAAGTAATGTTATTTCCAAGAAAATGTTTTTATTAGCATTGACTATGTATTTGACTTTTTACATTCTTTTTCTGATTATTATTTATTACATTGGTATAGAAATGTATGATTCATAATTTGAGGGTTCCATATAGTATAATAATTTAATTTCACCTGTTTTCAAGGTTGATTCACTTGAGTGACTAAATGAAAATGCCTACCAACTCATTTAACATACCCCAGACCTATTTTACCATACACTGAATGTTCTCAATATTATATGCTATTTAAAATACTTGAAAAAATACAATTTACTTTTATCTTTGACTGTAAATATTATTAGCTTGCACACATGGAAAAATTGCCATTTAGAACAGTATAAATGTACATTAAAAACTGAATTAGCTCATTAAAATTATTTGCAATTCTGCCATTCTCGCAAGGAATACTACATGTGCAATCTTTATTCCTTATTATTAGAGTAAATGGATAGTCATCTGTTTATAAGACTGCAGCATAATATTGAAATGGGAATAAGTAAAATATTCTGTTCAATTAAAATGGAAAAGAGTAGTGAATTACAATGATTCCCTACACACTATCACTCTTGAACTTTATCCTGTATAAAATGAGAAGTACAAATAATGCACTGGATTGTTGTTTACATCAATTGAAAAAATTTTTAATGCATTAAAATAATAATTTACTATATACATGTATGCTATTATATTATTCTCTTTGTATTTCTTCTACAAACTATTCTTTAGAAAGATAAAGCTATACATAAAACTTTAGTATCATACTCTTTACAGAGAGTCTACATGATAAAAGGTTTGTGATACTTCTCAGAATCATTTCATATTAAGAAATTCATTTAACCAAAATTCCAGTTTATTGTTCTTTTTGTGAAATATAATTATAAAGCAACCTGTCTAGCATTCTTACATTATCGTAAAATAAATACATCTGCTCTGAATCAAGAAATTTAGTTCTTTGCTTTTATGTATATCTGTGGCCTAGTGTCTTTCTGAAATGTCACTTCCAAATTTTGGAACTCTTTTTTGGTTATCAAACCTCTGTTGATCATATACATGCCATGACAATTCATGCCAATGAAATGAATCTCATCAGCACTTTTGTAGTTAAATAAACTACGTAAAGCCTCTCAGTGTATCATAGGAATTCGTATTTTATAGAATTATAGTCATTGATACTGGGAAGCTTTCAGAATGACTTAATGGAGTATTAGTTTTGCTTTGCAGAACTGATTGCTAAATGGCTTAAAATTATTAAACCAATACTAGAGCAGCCCCTTTTTGTACTAGTGTTGGTTATTTTGTAGGCATCATCTTACAAAGGCAATCCTAGAAATTTACCAGTTTTCAAAATACAGTAATTATCCTACTTTTCATAGCCATACAGTAAATTAACATTTTTACATGTTTCTTTTATTTCCAAAGAATGTAAAAATATGAATTGTATAATATTCGATAAGTATAAGATAAAAATTTTAAGTGATAAGGAAGTCGTGTGGGTTTTTTTTCTTTTAATTGGCAGCATTTTTACTTTCTTAGTAGTTCATAAAATAATGGTACATCTTGCAATCAATTACATCTTAAATTCTGTGAAATATCGTCAGGTGAAAATCAAGGCAAAGATATAATTCTCTTTACATCTTTATATATTTACGATTCTCTTTATATCACAATTAGTATTTTTGGCACATATCTTAAACTAAGGAATATATTTATAATTGTGACTCTGCATATAAATATATAATGTCAGAGGAAGTTAAAACATTATTATAAAAGTTTTCTGAAAAAGATAAATTTTGTTCAGTATTATAAAGGAAGGACAGTGTTTTTGAAAAATAGAAATGGAGAAAATAAGAGAATGGAGTAGGGATCTGAATGAGGATAGATTTTTAAAATTGGATAGACAGTTTTTAAAAAATAAATTTAAAGAAATGTAAGTTAAATCCTTAATGACAATACTGTCAGTATGTCGTTTCACACAGATTGAAAAGAGAATGGTTCTGTAGTATATCATGTTGGTAAATGTCGGGAGCAATTGCTGGTGAGGCTGTAAATTTGGGTATAACATCTTTGGAGGGAAATAGAAGTATCTCAAAGTTTTGACCTAGGATTTTACTTCTGGGACTGTAATATCCTAATCCATATATTTATAAATTTATGTCAACAAGAAACAGTATGTAACTATGAAAAAGAATGAAGCCCATTGATCACACTGAACTGAGGGGATCTACCAGATATTTTTATGGGATCACAGCAAGATACAGAAGAAGGTACCACATGCTACTGTTTGTGTTCCAAACACACTTCTATTGCATAGGATTCTACTTTAATATATCTTTATGAAAGTTATGTGTACAATTTGTTAAACGTTAAAGAACTCTAAAGGGCTTAAATAAAATACAGTGTCCCTCTTCCCTCATTTCTGTTCCTCAGAGGCAATGCCTTTCAAATCTCCTAGCACTTTCTTTTGGTATCTTCCTTCATATTTCAAGAAAACATGCTTATACCATTATTCTTTGATTGATTCAGTTTTTAGATGATTAACTGTTGACTTCCTATAATAGAAGATGAGAATTTGACTCTTACACAAACCTCCTCCAAGACAGACAGACAGACAGACAGACACACACACACACACACACACACACACACACACTTCCATTTCCCCATCTTGTCAGTATAGTTAGAGTATAATTTGTTAAATCAATTAATACATCATTATTGTTTCCTTCCTTATACATCTTTCCCTAGATTAATAATTTTCTCCTTTTCAGTTTACTTAATTTTTGCGTACTACTCTTTTACCTATCATTAATTCATCCCCAGACTCATCTCGCGAACTAAGCGTATATTGTTAATATATTCTAACACATCAAGTAATGTGTCAATTTTTATTATAATTTTAGAAATGCCTCTTGGATCTCTCTATTTTACTGTCCCATCTAAAATGGTTGTTCCCTAGTCCTGATGCAGAACTGTCATTCCAGGATCGGTCTCCGTCTCTCAAAGGTTCTATGTTACCCTCTCTAGCTCCCAGGCCTTCCTCCTTCTTATCTTTTCATTTTGAAGTGGAGCACAATCCTCCATATTTCCTAAGAAAGGCTACATGGTAAACAAATGTTTGAGATTTTGTATGCCTAAAAATCCCTTTATTCTACCCTCGCTTGGGCAACAGTTTGTCCAGGGGTAGAAATCTAGAATGACACCTTTTCCCTCAGAACTTTGAAAGCGTTGTCCCACTGTTTTCCAACTTTTAATGTTCTCAGGAAATCAGTTGTCTGATTCTTGACCTGTTTTTCTTCCCCCCACTCTGGAATTTAGTAGAATCTTCTTTTTGTCCCTACTGTTCTGAAACTTCACATTAATACAACTTGATAAAGATCTTTTACTCATTGATTTTGCTAAGCACTCAATAGTCCTTTCAGTCTAAAAACTTACAGCATTGGGCCGGCCGAGTGGAGCGGTGGTTAAGCACTGGCTTGGGAAGCCAGCGGCCCTGGTTCGGTCCCACATGTGAGGGCCAGTGACACTGCCCTCAAAAACACAGCATTCAGTTTTAGGGGGGAAAAAAGGAATTATTTATTTGAGAACTGCTATTTTCTTCTCTGTCCAGTTTTTCTGGAATTTCTATTACAGGATTCTTCCTCTTCCCGCCCTGCTTTCCAAAAGTTCACATTACATCACTTGGCTTTTATGAAAAATCTGTATTAGTACCTGTTTTCACTAACCAAAAGAAATCCAAAGAAGATTTTTGCTTTTATGACAAAAGCCGTCATGGTACTAATGTAGGTCTTTGGTGAAAGTGAAGTAACAAAATGCAAACTCAGGAAGCAGGGGGATACCTGCATTCAGATACTGAATCATCTGTACTCATCTTGTAATTTTCCTTTTCCTCTTTTTTAGTGTTCATCCCATCTTTTTATTGTAGCTTTCTTAAAGAATTTATGAATTTGTTGAGGACTTGCCTTCTATCCATTCTCTTCAGTTTGTTTATTCCATCATATGCTTTTTTTCATTTGTCTCTGATTTTACCTTTTTATTATCCTACTTTTGTTTCATGGATTCAGCAGCTTTTATTCTCCCTCTGATTATTCTAGTTTCTTTGAAGTTCAGCTCCCTTCATTGCCTCATTCCTTGCTTCTATTTGTATTTTGGGTATCTCACATTAGAGGCTTTTCGCAAATATCTGGTAATCTTTCGCTATATGTTTATATTTTAAAACAAATTGGAAACTCTGTGTGCATGGAATGAGCTTTTGCCTGATGGGTTTCACTCATTCCTGTGCTGACTGGGCCACTTCACTTGAGACATCTCGACTATCAGTATTGGTAGGTCTTTTCTCTTTGGTTAAATCTCCTGCCTGGTAATTCAAAGCCTAGCTGCGATTTTGCTCAGAAGGCCCTTTGAAGATGGGTCACAGGTATATTTAATGAAGGAGACTATAAGCTCATATATTTAATGAGCTATTATTGAACTTTTTGAGTGTTTATAGCATGTCGTTTACTTTTTAAGAAAGGCTTTTTTTTTTTTTAAAGATTTTATTGGGGAACTACAGGAAGGGAACAGTGTTGGGGAGTTAGGGAAGGGGAACAACCAAGTTGTTATCCTTCAATCTTAGTTGTGGAGGGCATGGCAAGCTCAGCTCCAAGTCCAGTCACCATCCTGCCACCTGTCAGCAGCTTGCAGCAGCTCAGCTCAAGGTGCCGTGTTCAATCTTAGTTGCTGAACTGGCAACCTTGTTAGGAGCACATGCTCACACCAGCTGAGCCATCCTGCCACCTTTTGGCGGCTCAGTGGCAGTTCAGTTTGGGCGCACCTCACTGGCCCATGTGGGAATTGAACCGGCAACCCTGTTGCTTAGAGCTCACGCTCTTAACCAACTGAGCCACTTGGCTGGCCCCCTAAGAAAGGCACATTTTTAAAACTTAGGATCTCAGTATGGAAAAAGTGGGAATAAATCATGAAGGTCGTGTGTTGGGTGGACTTATTCACCAAATCCAGAGTTAGGTCACTTCTTGAAGCAGATAGAGATGGTTTTAAGAAAAATAAAAGTATAATGGTGATCGTGAATTCATGATTTAAGCTTGTATGATAGGGATGGGAAGGGGATTAATTGATAAAGGAACATCAGCGGAAACCACCTACTGGATTTAAATAAGTCAAAGATAGCTCTTATAAAACATTTTGATGGCATTTACTGTAAGAGACAACTGAACCTGATTATTAGTCTAATTCATTATGACATTTCCTATAGCACATTTTCAAGGATGAAGCAAGCAGCTTGAAGGTAAGTCTACCAGCAGGTTGTAAACTGAGGTGAAATGAGAGTCAGGACAGAATGAAAGATAAAGATATTTCCAGTCATGGTATATAATGCTTTGCTCTTTGCAAGCTGTAGGTGCTATAGAGTTAAAAGTTCAAGCTGAAAAATCTGCAAACACTCTGAAAATCTATACTTTTTTATGTCATTGCTCTTCAGTGCTAAGAGGTTCTCAAGAAAGTGCGTATCTTATATACCAGTTGTGCTGTAATATTTAATTACAGTGAGTGTACAGAAGATTAGCTGTCTCAAAGAGTCTTTTGAAATCAGATTGCACATCAAAACTGCATTGTGCCCTGCTAAATAAGCAAATTTAAGAAAGAGGAGAAGGTGATGTCAAGACATTGCAAAATGAACAAATAAAGGACTAGGATTTGCCTGGTGTTCAGCCTATTAAAGCATGACCAAATGTTAGCCTTCATTTGTCAACTTCAATACTTTTCTAAAATTTATAAAGATTAAGTCTACGGAAAATATCATTTAGCTAGTACAGTATTTGGACTTGAGAAATAAATTAAGCAACATGAAAATGCTAAATAGATACTAATAATTCAATTTCTCATAATTATTAATTACCACCTAAATATGTACATTAATAATTTAGATATTTGTTGCATTTTTTTGTTATTTTTCTGATTATACAATTAATACATGTGCTTTTTGTCATTCATACTTGAGGTTTGGAAAGCTCAGAGGTTAACTTCATAATAGCTAGACCCCCAAATGCAACATACACTGAAACATTTCTAGTTTCCAGGGATTTCTCCCATCAAAATTAAAAAAGGGTAAAATAAAATTAAAAATATCCAAGAGTGGAGCCCCAAGGAGCCAGGGGTAAAGACTAGGTAGCTTGGAACCTGAATTGGACTTGCAGGCAATACCAAGAAGCATAGGAGAGGATCTCAGGCCAGAGCAACAGAGTTCAAATGCCCTTGAAACTAGAAGGATGGAGAGCCTGCAGGCTTTGTGGGGGACCGGATGGCCCCGAGGCCAGAGTTCTATGCTGTTACGAATGTCATCAATAGTATATTGAGTCTTAAAGCAGCAGTGAGGGGGAGAACCAAGATCTCTCCTCTGAGCTAAAATCTTCAAGGGTCCTAAGACAAGTGTATACACACACACACACACACACACACACACACACACACACACGCTACCTGAAGCAGAAGAAATCATCCCATAGACTCATAGCTAACAATCAAGCATAACCTTTTAAATAAAGACGACCGAATCCAGATATGGCCAGCTACTGTGAGTGAGAATCAATACAAACAATAAATTTAGACCCCAAAGAATGAAGATGTTGGAACTGAATACAGAATACAAGAGAGCTGTGTATGAAACGAACTATGAAATTGCAAAATGAGCATCAAAAAAATTATAGGGACTAAACAGACACATATACCAGACAGAATTTCTAGAAATAAAAAAAAACGTAATTGCTAAAATCAAACCTTCAATGGAGAGTTTGGGATACAGCTCTGACTGAGTAACTGACTGGTTCTTTTATCATAAACAACTCCATTATACAACAAACACTTCAGGGCTTTGATTCTTGAGAGAAAAGAAATTGATGTGGTGACCTCTACATGCAGCCTGGCTTTCTGCCTGGAAGCACTTTGCAAACTGCAGTAGACGGAAGTGAAGCCTAAACAGAAAAATAAAAAAGAAGCTTCATGAGACGGAAGCAATGAGAGCCGAGTTAAGCATCGCTCAGGTGGCTGGAATCTGTGGACAGAGGACCAGAGAAGAGGGAGCTGTGCAGAAAAAGGGCACCAGAAACCTGCAGAGGCAGCCCTCTTCAGTCTTTGGCTAAATGCTAAGCAGCCCATCAGCACATGCTCCAGGAGGCATGGCCAGAAACAGCTCCTGGAGGTCACAGTGCTGGGAGACAGCTAAGCTCAGAACAGGCAGAGTGGAGGGCCTCAACTGAACAGTCCCAGAATTAAATTAAGGACGTGCCTTAGAATAAGGCTAATCTAGAGTGAGGGCAGCACTTTATCATTTGTAGATTGTTTATATCCTTTGCCACATATATTGAGGTCTTTAACTTTTTAAAATCTATTCATCCAATCTCTTTGTATATTAAATATATAAATCATTTGACTATCATATAAATTGCAAATATTATTTCAATGTATTGTTTGAATTATATAGGATATGTATATATATATAACAAAGGTTTTAATTTTTATGTATTTAAATGATTTTTTTATTTGCTGTTGTCTCCATTGTTTTTACACTTAGAAATTCTTCTCTCAATTTGATAGTCTATCATATATATTTATAGTTTATATTTTCTTTGCATTTAACTAAAAATATCCACCTAGAATTAATTTTGTTACATGGTAAAAATGAGGGCTTAAACTCTAAATTTCCCTGCACATTTCTAACCAATTTATCCAGCACTATCAACGGAATAATTCTTCCTTTTTGCTACCTAATATTATGCAAATTATATTTTAAATATTTTACAAATTTGAGTCTGTTTTTAAGATACTATTCTCTTCCTTTGGACTGTCTAGCTATCCTTTGTAACCACATTGTTTTAACTACATTAGCTTTATAATATCCATTCATATTCTATAAGCCTAGTCTGGCTCCTCCTTCAATAGTAACACTTAAATTCCTCTTGTTTTCAAACTTTTTCTTAACTCTTCTTGTTTATCCTTTCTGATGAACTCTAGAATTGTTTTTATTATATCCTCCAAATAGGGTTTTTATTAAAATCACTTTAAAATTATGAATTTATTTGGAAAGAGGTGACACATATAAGGGCTCTTCACAGAAACAAAATCAATTGGATGTATACATACAAAGAGATTTATATAAGGAATTGGCTCACATGACTGTGGAGGCTGACAAGTCCCCAGATCTGCAGGGTGAGTCAGCAAGCTGGAGACAGAGGAGCTGGGCATGTATTCTGACCTGAGCCTGAAGTCCTGAGAACCAGAGAACTGATGGTTTAATTCCAGTCTGAAGGCTGGCGGGCTCAACACCAGGAAAAGCTGATGTTTCAGTTCAAAGGCAGGCAGGAGGAACATTTTTTTTTTTAATTTTTTTTTTACTGGAGGGAGAATCAGCCTTATTGTACTATCCAGGCCTTCAACTGATTGGATGAGGCCCACCCACATTATGAAGGGCAATCTACCTTACTCAGTCTGCTGATTTAAATGTTAATCTCATCAATACACCCTAACAGACACACACAGAATAATGCTTGGCCAAATATCTGGGTATTGCATGGCCTGGTCACAATGATATTTCACAAAAATTAAACATCACATTACCTTTGTGATATTTATTCCTATCCAGAAATAATTATTCCAGTTATTCTCAAGGTTTATGGCTATCATTATTTATGTCATACTACTTCTCATCAGGTCTTTTCTAGATCCTACATGTATATTTTTGCTTTTAAGATTCAGAATTTTTTCCATTAGATTTTCTATCTGATTACCATTGGTATATAGAAAAGCAGTTGATATAGTCAGCCACTTAACCAAACTCTTAGTATTCTGATATTTTTTCAATTGATTTTCTTGAGTTTTCTGGCGGATAATCTTATCACACACAAATGATGGTAAATGTGTCCTTGCCATTTTTGTATTATTACTCTCATTTCTATTCCCTGTATTGCATTAATCATAGCTTCTGAACAATGTGAAACACTAATAGCAATAGTAGAAATACTTTTATGTCCTGTTTTAATAGGATTATCTCTAATGTTCAAATTAAGCTTACTATTATGCTGTTGATTTGAGGTAAACACTTTATCTTTATTTCCTGGATTTGGGAGACTCTGGAAAAAGAAATGAGCGTTGAATCATCTAAAATGCCTTTTCAGCTCCCACTGACATGATCATACCATTTTTCCAATTTAACCTCCAGATTTGATGTACCTTTTTTATAGACTTCCTGATATTAAATGATTCTACCTTATTATAATAAATGCTGATCGTGGCAGCACTTTCTTTTCATTTCCTGGTCTTAGACAAGTTGACTTCCCTACATCAGTTTCCTTATCTCTAAATTGGAGCTAAAAAATTGTATTTTTACCATGTTATAGGGATTAGATGAATCACATAAAATAAATTTATATGAATTAAGTGCCCAGCACAATGTCTGGCATATAGGGTATTTCAGTTAATAGTTCCATTATTGGTATTAACCAAGAGCCTTAAATATTGTTTGAATAGGGAAAATTGTATATCTTGTAGGATTTTTTTTTTTTTTTTTTTTTTTTTTTTAGCTGAGCCATCCTGCCACCTTTTTGGCAGCTCAACGGCAACTCAGCTCGGGCTGGCATCGAACCGCCATTGCTTAGAGCTCAGCTCGCACTCTTGAGCGAGCTCTTAACCAACTGAGCCACTCGGCCGACCCTCTTGTAGGATTTTTTATATGCATGAGTGAAATGTTTCTCATATTTTCTTAAAGAAAATAAAACAGGCATTTTAAATTTTTGTGTATGAATCATGGGAAGGAACAATAAGAGTTATTCTCTCTTATTTTACAACTCTATTGTCTGTGTACACCTACCTCTTTGAAGGTCAAATACTAGCTCCCTCAAAACATTGCTAAGAAGGGCTGGCTTCATGGCCACGTGACCAGTGTAGTTGCACAAAGCCCCACAACAGAAGGTCCCCATGTGTGTGGTTTAATGTTCTGCAGTCACCATCTTGAAATGCTTAATAATATTATCTTTGAAGTTTTGTAAGTGAAGTTGGTGGAACAAGAGCTTGTGCAAGGGCTTGGAGTCTCTACTCACACAGTTGTTCTCCTTCCCACCCCCTCACATGGGTTCTTGGCTATTTTTTGCCAGTCTTACCTTCCCCATCCCTGCACAGCGCCTGCCTCCACCCTCCAACCCCCTTGCAGGGGCCTGGGTACAGATGTTGATAGGAATGGGGCAGAGTGCCCACAAAAAGCCACAATGTTTTGAGACAGAGCATGGTGGAGGCCATCCTGCCCTAGACTGGCAGTGTCATGCTGCATCAGCTAGCAGCCAGCCAGGGGCCACAACTTAGTGGTGAGGAGCCTTTCACCCACTGCTAAACCAAGTACGCAGAGCTTTCTAACACAGATGTTGCAATACCCTTGGGAGTTGCCCTTCCACTGTGGGTTGGGGTATCAGGCCTGTGGGAAGCAGAGATGACTTCCCCAGGGTGTTCTCCTAGCTGCGGTATGGTTCATCAATTCAGCAGCTGGCATAAGAGGGAGCCTGTCAGGCCTGAGAAAATGCATTCTGAGTCATGGATAGGGTCCCAAGGCACCTGGGAGGGTTCAAACCTTGCAAGTAACCCCATGCGCAAAGGAACAGACCTGGATGGATTCTCTTCCTCCTTCGAACCTTCAGGAGTCTGATTAGTGTAGCTTCTTCTGACCAACTGGAAGCACTCTTAGAAGCTGTGCCATGACATGTGAATTATGTAATTTTTAGTGATGCCACATAGGAGTTAGGTGCTCTGATATTTGCATTTAAAACTGGTTCACACAATATAGCAAATGACAAAAGGTATTCTAAATAGCAAATGACAAAAGTTATGCTAATAATTTAAAATTTTTAATTTTTATTTATTTAAAATGACATTAAATAGCAAATAAAAAACATCATGATGAGTTGAGAAAGAGGCCATGGAAGGAAGAAAAAACTTAATATTTTAATATCTTAGCATATTTTCCTGCTTTTTCTGAACAAAGACCCCTGTGTTTTCATTTTGTATCAAGTTCCAAAAATTATGTAGCCAGTCTTTCCCTGGGATGTGGAAATTTGGGCCAGCTCTTTGGAAGCGGATATGGCTTTTCTCAGAATTACAATGGAGAAAACTGTTTTTGTATTAGAAAACTAAGAGAAAAGAATATTAAGATGGTAAATGTGCTGCTCATTACACCCAAAGTATATGGCCAACAACAAAGCATTAAGCTCTGGGAGAATTTGATGTCTGCAGAGCAGTTATGATGAACTGTCTAAATTGATTTCTCAAGTTTCATCAATATGATTTAGGGGCTCTACTTAACCAAATTCCAAATATATTCACTTAAGAAAGGTACAAAGTTAACCTCAGAACTCCAGTGGAATGTAAATTTATAAAGAATACTAGCAAGATGTTACAACATTTTTTATTTTACACAAGGGAGAAGCTATTGGGGTAAAAATGGGGATTTCAAGGACACACAGAACATACTCTTAACTGTTACAGCACAGCGAAGGCGTTTGGGCAGAGGACTGTAACAGAGTAGCCTGTCTTGGGACAGATTACGCAAGGAAATGATGAATAACAACTGCAAAGAAAAAATGCAAGAACTAGCAAGTCATGGTATCAATTTTGTCTTTAATTTACCCAATGCTAGAAACAATACTGGTCACCTCATACTGCAGTAATAAATAGATGCATCATCATCAAACACAGAAGAATGTGGAACAATACTTTAAAAGCTACTACAATGGTTCTCACATCCTAAACTTTAATGATTACTGCTGTCATACAATGTCTTGCTAGAGGCATTTTTATTCAAGATGGCTACATAGTTGATTAGCACTTTTGAAAAAGCAATTGTCTGAGGTTGTCTGTACTCGAGATCCTGATACAATTTCTCAGTAAGGTGATTCATGAAATTTTTCAGTTAGAAAGTTAAATGATCCTTGGATAGAAATTGAGAAAACAGCAAGGACAAAAAGCAGAATCCAAGAAGACATAATGATTTCTAAAAGGATAAATTGGGAAGTACGCATAACAAGTGAAATACACTTGTCTTTATCCAGTCAGATAACATGGTCAAGCATAGTCTGTGGAGTCAGACATCCCGAGTTCAAATCCTCACTCTGTCACTCCCTACCTTTGTAATTAAGCAAGGTTCTTACACTGTCCACACCTCCGCTTTTTCATGAGTAGGATGAGAGAATGATAACAGCTGAGTCTTAGGGTTGCTTTGAAAATTCAATGGGAAATTGCCTGTAAAGCACTGAGCTCAGCAAACACTTAATAAATATGTTATTATTATTCCTAAAATAATATCCCTATTCATTTAGAGTCACTTTATTTGTAATCGGGTTCATACACGTGACCTTGAAGATCAACACAAAGGTAAAAATTCATAGGCTATTGGAAAATATAAAGTGGCACTCATTATTAAAGTGGAATGAAAATAGTAAAAAGAAAGTATTTTTTAAAAATTTCTTTTGGTAAATATTACCAAATATTATAAACCTATTCTGTATACATTTGCTATCTTAATTGTTGTCACTATCTTTATCTATTGCATTCTCTTGGTTTTCAGGCACCTACTTAATTCAATATTTTATTGAATATTTTATGCTGTGCTTGTGAAATATATAATCCATGTACCCAGAACTATTTCTGTCTACTAATTTTTCCTTGTTCCTAAAAACAGAACAGAGGAATGCCTATGAAAAAAAAAATTCCACTTTCCTCTCAGCTCCTTCTGCTGATATTTCAAGGACTCCAAATTACATAATCACATAATTAGCATTTTCCCACTTAGTTAAAAAAAAATCAAGTAAAGTCAAATGTTGAAATACATTCATTTTATAGCAGAAAATTGTTTCTATTGCTCAAAGCTAATTTAAAATAAAATCTAGTCATCCTGAGAGATATATATGATATATATTTATATATACTTTTTATATGCTTCAGATCCCTACTCACTCGTTTTCCCACACAACACCTTTTTTTATTTCTTAAGTATAAATATCTCTTTGAGAAATGGGAATACAGCTTTATTCTTGTTGAAAAGCATTGCTCCACCCTGTGATTAGCAGAGTGCCTTGCATCTAATGAATGAATGTATGAATACATGAATGAATAAACAGAGTACGGCACATCAAGCCTGAAGAGCAAACACAGTCGTTGCCTGGCTTTTACTTTATTCTTAACACATTTCCTAAACTATGTTCCTACCTTCCAATGTTAAAACTAATGAATACAATTAATCACATACTTGAGAGTTTCCCAGTAAAATCCATGTCCCAACAGCTAAAATCCTTTGGCCTCGATGAGGTGAATTTGTCTTCTGTGATAGTAAATACTGATAGCAGTTAACATGTATTAATCATATATATTATGTATGTCTCTCACTAACTCTGTTCTTTTACTTTGAGTGGCAATAACTTGCCATGATTGCCAGGGAATTGGGATGCTCACTAAGGACTTCATGTTTAAACTTATTTAGAATAATGCTACAATACAATATTCCCTTTGCTGCTGTATTATTTATTTACTACATATCAAATTAGACAAAATGGAGTGGCCTAAGAAAACATTTACCTCACATAATTTCTGAGAGTCAGAAATCAGGAGCCGTTTGGCTAAGTTATCCACCATCAATTCTGCTGCATTCTGTTTATTAGTATTAAGTCACTTAATCCAGTCTATACTCAAGGAGAGGAGAATTAGCCTCCACTTCTTGAAAGAAATCATATCAAAAGTTTTGTGTACATATTTCAAATCACCACGGCTGCATAATTTTTTCAAACTTTGACTCTTTGATTTAATTTTTATCTCTTGGACTTTATCCAAAGAAAACAAAATATGAGGGAAATGTGTTATGTTATGCTAGTGAAAAATGAGAAAACACCTAAATAACTAGCAACAAAGTAATGATTTAATGAATTACAGTACTTCTACAGGCTAGAATATTGAGCAATATTTTAAATTATTCTGAAGCCAGCATAATACCATGAAAAAAACATTTGTGATGAAATATTTATGAGAGAACACAAAATTGTTATGTTGAAAAAATATGCACAAAAAGACCAGATGGGAACATACTAAAACAATGGTTGTGCTAATTGGTGAAATCATAGAAGATTTTTATCTTTCTCTGTTTCTAAATTTTCTGTTATGTAGCTGTTTCTAAAATTTCTGTAACAAATTGTTCTGTAATGTATAATGATGTTATGATTTTTTATTTTAAAAGAGATAATTAAAGATAATACTGACTTTCTAAATAAAGATTCAGTAGGCATTCGTGGGGTTTGTTTTTTGTTTTTTGGTGTGGTTTTTTTTTTGCTATGTAACAAAAATAGACTGTACTCAGATATACAGGTAGGCTTATTAGGGGTTATATTAGTGATGGAGGAAGTAGGGAAGAGATAATGCACCTAAACGTGGTGATTGACAAGAATTTAATTAAAGGAGACCAACAGGGTATGGTTGTGCAGCCTCAGGCGTTAGGTAATAGCCAAGCTCCAGCCTGGAACCAGCAAAGGGAGAGGGTAGCTGTAGTTTACAGATGTGATTGTCACTGATGAGTCCGGGGGAGGTGAAACAAACACCCCTGGTTATTCTCAGGTCCTGTCAATCACTTGCTGTCCTCCCAATAATTGAACCAATCAGAATGTAAAGCAGTCCTTTGATGTAGGTCTTAAAAAGTGAGCCTCCTACAACACAAAGAAGGGTAGAGGATGGATTTGGAAGAACAAATGGAAATTGCCAGCACTGTGGGTTATTTAAAACGCTGGGGGATGCTCTGCTATGGTGAGGAGATTCGAAGCTCTTACAAATAAACAATTTATACCCTTTATACTAAAAATTGACATCAGCAATGTTCGAGGAATATACATCTCAGCATTGAATTGTTCATATAAACATGTTCAGATAGCACACTAGTTATGGACAGTTCACTTTTTTTTTTTTTTATCTGAGCCATCCTGCCACCTGTTGGCAGCTCAGCTTGGGCTGGGCATCCAACTGCTGTTGCTCAGAGCTCAGCTCGCACTTTTGAGCGAGCTCTTAACCAACTGAGCCACTCGGCCGGACCGACAGTTCACTTTTAAACACGGACTGCCTGCAGCTGAGATCATGGCAATTCACATTGATTATTGCATCTGGATGTACATATCTCGTACCAGGTTTTATGTAACTACAGACAGTCTACAAACCAGCAGGACATTTTTGATGACAACCACACCTGTGAGCCTCCTAATAAACTTATCCCAATTCAAATAAAAGATGTAAAAGTGGAGTTTGTTTTTGTGTTTTTCGTTTTTGTTTGTTTGTTTGGTTTTAGCTATACTGTCAACTTCAGTAAGGCATGCTCCTTGTGTTTGGTTTGGTTTTTTGCTCACGTATCATCTATCATAATATCTCAAACACACGAAGTCATCAAAATGTGTTGGATGGATGAGTGAATGGATTTATTAAAGGACTTTCACATGTTGCTTTTCCAGCTTATTTGTTGAGGAAACAAAAAATATCCTCAAGAAACGCCAGAAAATTTAGGTCACTTGCTTAAGATCAAAGAACTAGTAAGTGGCAGAACTGAAATTCACACCCATGTTTTTCAGTTGCAACCCCCTGAGGAAGCCCAAACTCTGACACTGGTACTTCAGTTATTTCTAAATATCTAGCCTGATATATGACCATGCTCTTGCAATGCAAATATGAGACAATTTCATCTTCTCTTCAATGTCCTTGGGAGTAAATTTAATGTTCTTCTAAATGAGAATATTTCACTATATAGTTTGACATAAATGTACGCTTTTTCCATATGAGTGAACATTATGGAAAAATAACCCCACATTCCATTGATTATTTAAGATGGAAACTTTTGTACATTCTTTGGTCTAACACTGGTTGTCTTGAAAGTGGTACGTCTAATTATATGGATTCTGAACCCTCAACCACTTCATATTGAGTTTTGAAAAACAACCTATGTTGTCTCATATTCCAGATATAAAGGTTATTGATATTCCACTGCCAACAAAGCATTTAATAGCATGACCCATTATCAAAGAGACTGAAATATGATTAAATGGAGAAAGATTAAAAGAGAAAAAAAGAAATTCATAACTATCTAAGTATCACTTCAAAATAACTATAGCCTCAAAGACTCTGAGATATAGGACATAATTTACACTGGATAAATTATAGCTGATGGAAGAATTTCTGATGATCAAACATTTTTCTACTACAAATCTGAAGCTAGCATGCCTTTTCTGTTAAATGTCATCATTAAATATTTATTTTTTCATTTGGCCTGCTCTTTTTGAAGGCCTGAGAGAACCTTAGACTTTTTCCCTTTTACGACTATAAATTGCAATATGAGCTTGATCTCCGTTACATTTAAATTCTTTGACAACACTTGGAATTACTTACTAATATGAAGCATTAAATTAAATTTTTGTATAGTTTTTTTTTTTTTTCAGGAAAAGAAAGTGTCTTGAGCCAGAGCCAATGTGGTTTTATACAGACCATTGGTCAAGACACATAAATTCCATCTCCTCCCACATATGCCATACAGAAAACCCAGCATGACTAATCTAGCCTACAGCTTGAGAGAGACAGAGCTGAATATAACCAATTATTGTTTGAGTGCCCCAGTGAGTATCTGATCAGGCAACAGAACAGAAAGAGTTCTGATGGCCACTGGATAAAGATAAACAATTCTATGCTTCAGGGCTAGAATTATCCAGGAATAAGGTTCTATCTTCAAGCACTGTGGTTGAAAAGCTAAATCCAAGATTTAGCTTTCTGTATAAGAATTTGAGTATAGTATTCTGCTCAGTTTCTCCCTGAGTATCCTTTGAAAGCAATCATTTGCACACAAGCCTCGGGTTGAAGAATCTGGAGTGTTACCTCTTATTCCTCTATTTTCACCCAACTGGCTCTTTGCTGTTTAGACTCATGTCTTCAAAGGAAAAAAGCTCCTAATACTGTGAACCTAAAGGTGTCTTCAATTTTCTATACCTCTCATTTTTTGGTTTCTGTAAAACAGTAGAGATAGAATCAGAAAGAGTACTTTTTGTTTCTTGCATTTATAAATATAAAGCTTGCCTCATGAATATTCAGACGAGATCAAATGTCTAGTCAATTCTGTCCAGTGAAACTTTCTATGATGATGGGAATGTTCTAGGTAGGTCTCCACTGTTCAATACAGTCACCACCAGCCACACGTGGCTATAGGCACTTGAAACGTGGCTATGCAACTAAGGAAACTGAATTTTTAAATTCTATTTTATTATAATAAATGTTAATTAAACTTGAATAGCCTCACGTGGCTAGCAGCTACTGACTGGACAGTGCATTTCTAGAGAATGTGACTTGAAGGGCAACAAGGAGGATCTTCCATCACTAATTCCTGTATCCTGTTTCTCATGGTGCCTCACTCAGTCTCCATGAGCTGAAACTAACTCTTTAAGAAATGGAGAATGAGATTAAAGCTATGTTCCAGGCAATGTTCTTGGCTGCAAACACAATCCTAGTTGATTAACACACCAAAAAAATGTTTTGAAGATACAGGAATCCCCCACAGAATCAGTGGAAAACCTGGAGAATCAAGCTTCAGCTGGCACAGATGAATTTGATCCATGGCCAAGATCTTGCGTCAAGACAATCTGCCTACGATGCCATTTCTGGCCTTGACACCACTGGACACGAGCCACCACATTCAGGATTCTGTTGCTCTTGGCCACTCTCTGCTGACCATTGACCTCTCAATTCCACACTGGCCATTTCTAATAATCTCTAATTTAACCTGTGCAATTGTGTCACCCTGTAAAGACCCTTCCAGTCCATGGGGAGGAACTATCTGCTTACCTTTTGGGTTCATAGACACTACCTTCTCCCCATTTGGGGGTCGGGGGGGGTCGGTGTAGGGCAAAGCATTCATTTAAATGAAGAGTTCCAGTTTGAGTTCTAAAAAACTTAACCTTAGTGTAAAGACGTGGAAGCAGAATTAGAGTGATTTGCTACATAGAAAAATTGTCTCTTAATTCTTTTCAATTTTCTGAGTATGGTTTTTATTCATCATTAGCCACAGAATTATAACATAAAATTGTACAATTATAATTAGTTATAAGTATATATAATTTGTCATGAAGTGATAATTCATAATTTATAATTGGCTTGGTTAAGCTGATGGTAATGCTATTGAATCTCTGAAAAGATGGCAGGAGAGCTATGCTGCTTGGTGTGCGCCTGCCATCTAGTGGCCAGATACATTAATACTATCCTAGAGATCCTAGAGTGCTTGAATGGCAAGATTTGCCAGTTTTTCCCACTTTAACAATTTTTCCCATGTTTTGCCTCAATTAACCATACACTGCTTAGGCCTTTGAAATTATATTGCATTATATTCCATTCCATCCTAGGCTAATTGCAAACTATAAATCTCTGAGAGCCCAAGCATATCTTAGCACGTACCCTAAACCAATTTCCCTTTCTAAGGCTGATCTTATTTTACATGTGACCATAAACAATATGTGGTTTGAGCATGCTATTGTTCTCCTACAAAGAATACCTTGGCCACTATTATAAAAGTGCAATTAACACTGGAGTCATTGATATGGACTGCTGATTTCCAAAGGGATTCCCCCCCCTAAAAAAAAAGTAATATGCTTAAGTTTAAGAAAACAATGCAAGAGGATCTTTCAGTATTTTCACAGACCACTCTAGTGAGTATGAGAGATTTGTTAGTAAAAGAGAAGACCTAGACTTCTGTTTCATTCCTTTCAGTCTTTATAAAATTTAGAAGGCAGCATATGTCAAGTACCATACACTGATAGCAAAATCAACACAATTTATCACATATCTGAGAGTAATAAAATTGACTGTACATTCAAAGATGCAAACTCTGACAACACTTCCAAAAGGAAGGAATAAATATCAAGCAAGTGGCCTAATAAAATATCTGGTAGGTGGTTTGACTGAAAAGATGAGATGAGGTTGGTATAGGAGGCAGGAAGAGAGGTCCGTGCTCCCTAGCCACAAGGTGGGCCAGCGGGACTGCTCGGCGTGCTGTTCTTGATTCATACAATGGAAGGAAGGAAGAGAAAATTTTAATCTGGATCTGGAAGTTAGGAGGGAAATTTACGACATTAACCATGATGGCAAGATAGGTATAAAGTTTGGGGACTAAAGAATCTGGGGTTCAAGGTTGATTTTGGCTAGAGGGAAAAGAGCAAGATTGAGTTTCCTTCATGGGAGGGGGATCCGATAACAGGGGTTTTGAAATTTTGAGAGGTTAATGACTTTGATAAATTAATGAGTGGTCAGTGCATCCAAGCAGAGGCCAGTAAGGCTGGATTTACGGTTCTTAGGGATTGAGTGGGCCAGGTAAAGATGCCTTTCTCCTCCTCTTAGATGCTCCCCTGGCCCTCTCATCTGGCTAGTCATCCCTTTCATCTTTTTCTCCTTACTACTGCCCTCTCCCTCCTCTGCTGTGGCTGACTTTCTTTTTCATAAATGACTAGCAGTTTTATCAGAATTACTGCATGAAGTTCACAATTTGTTGTAATTATTGAATATCTAAAATTGGTGAGTTGAATCGTCTGTACTTCTCTCTAAAGAGTAAGTCTCTAGTGAAGATTCTTCTTAATGGTCCATGACCTTCAAATTGTTTCCTGTTGATACAGCCCTAAATACTCATTTAAAAAAAAAATCAAGGCTCTTTATTCCTAAAAATTAAAGTTATCCTTCCACTCTCATCAATCTCTATGCAGAGATTGGCACTTACCAAAGAGCTCACATATGTACATGCATGTGCTTTTGTCTAATTAGTGACAGTGCAGAGATAAATCTGTCATCGTGTGGCTTTTAAGGAAGAGGATTTTTCCTGAACTTGACTTTTTTTTTTAAAAGGTAAGAGTGGTACCCTTGCAGAACTCAGTGACAGTATTAGTCTTTTTTTTTTTCTTTTTGAGGGCAGTATCACTGGCCCTCATATGTGGGACCCGAACCGGGGCCTCTGGCTTCCCAAGCCAGCATTTAACCACCACGCCACTCGGCTGGCCCCGGCAGTATTACTCTTAAAGTGGTTAAGAATAGGTTGCAATTTCACAAAGATTTATTATAAATGTGAACAATGACATTTTAGATAAGTAATAAAAATGTAGCCTCCTGCAAAGATGTTACACCTGCCTATTCTTCCAAAAGGATAAGTGATGTGAAAACTATGTATAATTCTATTGCATTTCTAACCTCAAGACCCTGTAAGGCTGTTAAGATAAAAGCAGCACAGAGCATTGTAGCATCTGCTATCTAAAGAGGCACAATTTGCACTTCCTTCCACTGAGGGAAATTGGATCCCTTACTTTTTACTCCTTAGTGTCTTGAGTGACCTTCAATCATGGATTTGCTCATCTCTGTGAGAGTGTTTCAGTCCTAGTAGGGACTTTTATTTTTTGTTTTAGTCTCTTCTTATTGGGAGCATAAGGTTGACATCCATAGGAAAAATTACAATTTCCAGGGAAGTTATGTGTTTATATTACTAATCTACCCTACGGGTTATCCAATAGAGGGCAAAATATACTACGCCAAAATAAAGTGATTCAGTGGGACAGACATGTTCTCATTTCAATTATTTAAAGCCCACAGAAACTTGACTGGCGTTTTCTATACTTTTTTTTTTTGAGGGCAGTGTCACTGGCCCTCATATGTGGGACCCGAACCGGGGGCGCTGGTTTCCCAAGCCAGCGCTTAACCACAGCGCCACTCGGCCGGCCCTGTCTATGCTTTTTTAATGGAAGTGCAAAGAGATTTGGATGTGTGTGTAATATAGTAACTATTTTAGGAGAGATTAGCTTGCTATTTAATCCAGTCACAGAAAAATAATCGCCAACACATAAGAGCTTAGATTTCTTTGACTAAATTTATGCAAATCAGTACTTTTTTGAACTTCTACTTTATCTTTGCATTCTCCATATGAATATTCTCATTCAATAGGGTGGCTGTGAGGTGTAAATGTATACATATCCATTAATGCTAAGTAAAATCATGCTCATTATACCTAGTAATTATGTATATAATTCAGATACACTACATTTACGGAGGTGTTTCCGCGTAGAATCAGGCGTGCTCATAATCAGATGAAGGGGGGGGCGGGAATCTCAGAAGCATTCGTATTTTTTCCATTTCGTCCATCATAAAACCAGGCCTTTGGTCTAACTACCTTTAGGATCCCTTCCAGAATTTTCAGCACCCACTTCAGACCCAGCTCTGTGCCCAGTGGAGCACTGCCAGCACACAAGACTACACTAACGCAGGCTGGGGAAAGAGGACACGAGAGGAGCCCGCTGCTCTTTGGAGGGGGCGGTGGGAATGGTGACTCTGAACAATCACGAAACAACTTAACAGACGAGTTCAAATTCTCAGAGCGGAGACTGTGTGTTTCTAACTCCGGTGGTCTCTAGATTCACAACCGAAAGTGCTTCTCCCCCGCTGCCAGCCGCCTCCAGGCCAGGAGATGGCTCCGCACTCCCCTTAGCGGCACCTCCCGCCTTCCCCCCACAAGCCGGGGAGTAAAGAAGCGTCCTGGCCCAAACCGCGCGGCTCAGCCGGGCGGAAAAGCAGCCCTCCGCTGGTTTCCCGGGAGCCACAAGTGGAAGCGAGAATTTTCCAAGCAGGAGGCAGGCAGGGACCTTGGCCGCGGCGCCTGAAGACTTCCCAGTGGCGCCTTTACCCGGGTGGGCCACTTGCTCCCTGCTCGCCTCCGGGCAGGTGAGGGGTCCCGGGCAGGTGTGGGGTCCCGTCCGCGCACTGCAATCTGCGGGATCTACGCTGCCACCTCCCCTTCTCCCAGGGCCTCTCTGCTCAAAGTGGGGTGGTGGCTCAGGCTCCCTGAGCTGCGGGCGCCGCGGAGAGGGTCTCCCTCGCCCCCCCAACCGGACCACGAGCGGCGCCGCCCATCTGCCCAGCGACACCCTCCTCCTCGGGGTCACCCCGAATCCAGGGCCCCACGGGGAGGCGAAGGGTCGAGGTGGGCGCCTTCACTCCCACCGGGGCGCCCCCGAGCTGCCCCGCGGTGAGGCGCGCTGGGGAAGGGGAGCGCGCTGCGAGCCGGGGAGCAGGTCCGAGGGCGCAGCGGCCGCGCCGCGGGGGCGGCGGGCGGGGGGGCGGGGCGCTGGCTCCCGCCGCCTCCTCCTCCTCCTCCTCCAGCCCGTCCTCCTCCGGCAGCCACCGCCTCTGCCGGGCTGAGAAGTCGGGAGTCCGCGGCGCTGGCTGGGAGCTGCGGGATGGGGACTTAGCGCCACGGCGGCGGCAGTGGCCGCAGCGCAGCCGGCCGCCGCCCCCAGGCCCGTCCAGCCGGGGACGCCGGGCGCGGCCAGCCCGCCCCGGAGCCAGTCCCGCGGGCGGCGGCGGCGGAGCTGGGCAGGTGGATGCGGCTGGAAGATGGCGCCCTCGGGCCCGGGCAGCGTCAGGCAGCGGTGCCGACGGGTGCTGTACTGGATCCCGGTGGTGTTCATCAGCCTCCTGCTCGGCTGGTCCTACTACGCCTACGCCATCCAGCTGTGCATCGGTGAGTGCGCCCCGCGCCCGCCCGCGCCCCCGGAGCGCGGGCACCCACCTGCCAGCAGCCTCCCCTGCGCAGCCCACTCCGACAGTCCCTCACGCGGGGACCCCCGGCGCCCACCGCCGCGCGTCCACTCCCCATCTGGGGACCCCCTGGCGCCCAACTGCATCTCCGCTGGCACGGCGGCCGGAAGCCTCGGGGCAGCCTCCTTCCACTCGCGCTCCCCGCACAACTCTCCGGTTACGGTGTCACCTCCACCTCTACGCACACGCAGCCCAGACGCCCCCGCCACCCTCCGCCAGCCTCGGCCACCGCAGCCACACCCCCTGCCTGGGCAGGACTGTCCCCGGGAGGACTGGGGTCCCCGCCGCCAGCAGCCGCCGCCCGGGCTCAAGGGTGCGGAGCTGGGCCCAGGATCCGAGCAGCGCCAGACCCGCGCGGGGGATGGCGGCCTCGGCCTCCGGGGTCAGACCTGCCCCTCTCTGGTTGTCCTTAATCCACTTTTTAAAAATTTGCGACAGCGCTCACAGGCGGTTTTTGCTGCTTGTATGATTCGTGAGGATTGCCAGTTGGACACTTTATTTAGTTAAAAGGAGGTGGGGAGGGAGGGAGCTACTAGAAAGTATTTTGAAAGACGTATTGCACAGTTTAGATTACAGAAAAAAAGAAGACGAAGAAAAACAAAAGGTGGTCCTCTGAGGTTTTTGTCATCCAGAAAGCGAAATGGCTCAAGTCCAAATTTTAGGCTCCTGATATTGTTGGGTAAGGTACTTTGCTGAAAAACAAACAAACAAATAAATAAATAAAGTAAGAAAGTAAGTAAGTTGGTTATGCACAATTCGGGAATACAATTATGTCCCTTAAGGTAAGCAGGCTTCTACCTTCAGAGGTTTTGTGAAAGCTGATCTGTGTTATCAGAAAAGGTAGCTGCCAGTGACTTGTGAATACTGCTTGTCTTTGGTGTTCCCCCTAAAACAATGCCTACTGTTTTTGCCCTGTGGAGCACTAGCTAGTGTTAGGTGGGACCGGGAAGGGTTAAATATTATTGGCCTGTTTCATTGAACCTTCTCAACTTAAGGCTTTTCAAAGTTTCCAGATTCAGGCCCAGAATCTTGTCTAAAGCCATCTCATCTCAAAAAGTTGCCCCTTGTGAGAAATAGTAGGTGTTAGAATAACACAGCAACGTATTTACTGGCATAGCTTTTAACAGAATTGAGACTAACTTCCTATTTTATGCAGTTTTTAAAGTTGACATTATCCTTTACTGAATTTAGAAACAATATTTCAGTACAAAAAACAGTGAATTTTTTTTAGAAGGATTGGATTGATCTGAAATCAAGACAGTACATCTAAATATGTGATAATTACAGTCATCTGAAATGTATAGGAAGAAAGTTTGCTGAAACTTCCTAATTTTTGTATTAACTGTTAATATTAAACTTAATATTAACTGTTAATATTAAACAGTTTGCCTTACTGAGGTATATTATATGTGTTATGTAACAGTTAGAAACCTTTGTGGTATATCATTCCTTCCAAAAAGCAGTGAACAGTTTCAATTAATGTAACTGGTACACAAGAGGGGAGTACCAGGAGACCTTGATTATCAAAACAGGCAGCTTATTCCCTTATGCGATCACATTAAGCTTAGCCTGATACACTGTCTCAAGTCCATCAGGAGGAAGCATGTGAAAGCAGGGGGAGGTTTTCTTCCCTTATGGTGACCCCTGCCCCTGGTTGAGGTGCTACATGGGTGGTCTTCCTGTATTGAATTGACAGGTGATGGGAGAGGAATTAACTGGAAAATTGCTATTATTTTTGGATCATATTTTTATATATACTTTCTGTAAGTTAGATACATCTAACCTATTTATGAACTCCACCTCACTATTTTAGTAAGTGAAGTCCAGGAAGAAAGCCTCTTTTTAAACTGCCCAAGTGACATGACCTGTTATTGATACCTTACCTAGTGATCAAAAGTGAAGTCTCATATCACTTTTCATCACTGCCTACCTAGTCTATTCCAATGCCTGTCACGTTGCAAGCAATCAATACACGGTCTTGAATAAACCAATAAATGATTCGGAGGCAATATCTCTGAGGTTGTCAGAGCGTAGTTTTTATATTTTTATTGCTATAGAAACAAACAGTAAGTAATTGGATGAAAGGTCTAGAGCCTAGAGTCTAGAAGACAGAATGAGTTGAAAATGAATTTGATTCTAGAGACTACAGCAGTTTAAGAATGGTAAGCTCTAAAAGCTTGGAAAGCCTTGGTTGGGTAGGAAGGAGAAATTAACTGAACAGTTCCTGCATAGGCACTGGGAAAGATGGTGACTAGTGTGACAGACACACAAAACCAGCCTCCTCTCCTTTTCACAAACAAAGCGAATGGGAATGCCAACCTTCCCTACTCACCCACCGCCAACCCCCAACATGAATCACCTCTCAGACTGCCCGGCCCTTTGGGGATTCTTTTTCTCTGGAAGTTGCTGTTTATAGTCAGATTTTCCATACTTCACCTAAAAAACATCATCCAGGGTTGGGACCAGAGGTTGGGGGAAGGGGGAGGGGGGCGGGGTTGGGAACTGAGCTAGAAAACAGAGTAGAACAATCAGGGTGATTTACCCTGGTCCTCCTCCTACATCTGCTGTCAGCTGGGGATGACCCTGAATATAAATTGCTCTGTGCCCTTTGCTGAATGAACTGCAATTTAGGAGTAGTGCTTATCCTGGTATCCTTGGAAACTGGAGATAATGATTCTCATTACAGTTAGTTTCTATATTTATCAACGTGGATGTGTGTGGCTCTCTAGGCACTTTTTCAGTTAGCATAATGTTTGCAAGTATTTGTATTTTATAAAAAGAAACTCTCTTCTTGGAATTTGTATATATAAAAACTATATGAGATTATATATATATGAAGTGTTTGAGGTAAGTTTCCTTTCATTTTTACCAAAGAAAAGCTAAAATAGGGTTGCTAATACTTGTCATTTAGAACATATTTGCCTAGTTTGTTGATTAACTAGGTTCCTTTATTCATATTATTTCCTCACCTCCTTCCTTCCATCTCCCTACTTCTGCTGCCTCAACCCCAGCTTCTTGTGTGTTTTATTTGTCTTTTGATTCCTTTAATTATTAGTTAGGTTGTTTTTCCTTAAGAGCAATTCAAAGGGTAAAATTTGTAAGTTGGTACTTTAGGCTGTAGAATCAGAGGACTAAGGTAGTGAGCAGCCTCAGGCATGCTTGGTTCAATGGACATACTAGACCTGTTTATATGTTTTACAAATCCATTATGGCAGTTATTGCGTTAACTTTGCTTGTTGAAGAAGGTAACTGACTTTTCTCCCTTTTAAAAGCTAACACTGAAACTTGTTTTAACTATTTTTATACCTTTTTATTTTGTTATAATTTCAAATTTACCAAAAAGTTTCAAGAATAGTGCAAGAAATCTCCACATACCCTTGTTTAACCATGCATATTTTGTCTTGTGCTTGATTTAACCTCATGTTGTTTTGTACAGTCACATGCTGTACAGGCTTATACCAATAGGCTTGTCCATATAACCTCAGTGTATAGGGGGCTATAGTGTCTAGGCAGGTGCACTCTTACGATGTTTGCACAATGACAAAGTTGCCTAACAGTGCCTTTCTCAGAATGTACCCCCTTCATTAAGAGGCACGTGACTATTTAACTCTGCCATTAAGAAAAGCGGCCTTAGGTGATACTTTAACAAATGTGTGTGTTTGTGTTCAAATAAAACTTTACTTAGGAAAATAATTGTCAGGCCAGACTTGGTCTTGGGGCAATAGATTGCTGACCCTGGGGTATGTTAGAAAGTAGCCCATTAGGGCCTGCCGGTGGCGTGGTGGTTAAGAGCTGACTTGGGACGCCAGCGGCCCCGGTTCAGGTCCCACATATGAGGGCCAGTGACACTGCCCTGAAAGAAAGAAAGAAAGAAAGAAAGAAAGAAAGAAAGAAAGAAAGAAAGAAAGAAAGGAAGGAAGGAAGGAAGGAAGGAAGGAAGGAAGGAAGGAAGGAAGGAAGGAAGGAAGGAAGGAAGGAAGGAAGGAAGAAGCCCCTTAGACTATTGTGGTTTTACTCACAGTTTTGCAGTCTTTCTGAATAAACATCTTTCAGAAATGACTGCAGCATCCTGTATTCCACAGTGATTATTGAAGATGTTCAAGAATTAAAAGAGCTAGTCTACATACTTGGGAATCGATTTGGGTGATATACAAATATGTTTTCCTTTTTTTAAATAAACAGACATCCTTAAGGATAAAATAAACCTCCTACTTGGGTACTTTTCATCTCTGATTTACTATTAATTCGAGGTCATCCAAGCTCAAGGATGGAGACTTGAAAGGAGCCCTCAGTTGCCTTCCATCACGAAATGAATCTGAGCCAAACAGAGAAAGCACTGCGCTCTTGGTATTGGGATATTATCATTTAAAAAATGATGCAGGACATTAAAGCTTTTTAAAGAAAAAACAACAGGCAGATGATCTTAGGACTATAAATTACTGTCTATATTAAATTTGTTTTAAATGTGAACATATCTTCAAATCGAAAATTCAAATGTATCAACTATGATATGTTCCAAATTCTTGATCTATACTGCCGTCTGACTTTTAATATAAATGGTCCATGGGAAAGTAGAAGACTGATTAATGTTTTCTTGGTCCCATTTAGTGTGTCAGAAAATTCTTTTTCGTTTGATGCGCTGGATAATGCAGCATTACTGTTTGTTATTACATTCTATTAAAAGTAACATATAAAACAATTCTTGTGGTACTTAGCAGGTAGAAAGGTGCTCAGTAAATGTCGAATTAATTAATCTCTTTAGTTTTTATTAAGTATTATTCAATTCATTTTTAATATGAAAACATTCAGTTGTATAATGTCAATAGATGACAAAATGGGATCCAGCAGTCAAAATTCAATTTAAGCTAAGGCTTTGTTGTAAAAAAAACAGTTTGTTTTCAAATGCTTACCGAGATGTCAACTGTGCCATTAAATGAAATACTCGCTCAAGTAGTTCCATTAATTCAATGGAAGATGAAGTGATGGTTTCTTACATCATGATGATAAATTGTGTCTGGAGAAGGTGTGTTGCTGCAAGGTTAAAGAGAGGTTAGCTTCAGAAGGCTTTGAGTAGGGTTCATTTCAAAGTATGTACGGGACCCTTGTTATGTGCCAGGCACTTGCACCCACAGAGATGATTTAGAGGAGAACTGAATAGAGGTCTTTTCCTAATGGCCAAGAAAAAAAAATCACCTCTTGGGTAAGCAAACAAAACCTAGAGCCCCCTGTCCAGTGGGGGCATGAGGAGAGTGGCAGGAAAACAGAAATGGAAAACACAACACCCCACTCCTAGGAGCCTGTGAATTGGTTGCTGGACCAATGTAAACGAATAACCAATAAAGCAGGTAAAAGGAGCTGATGGTGAGCACTGCCGTAGTAATGAATTTCTAATCGTATTGTACATCTTTCCACATGTAAATATCTCAGAGTACGGTTATGATCGGCAGTTTTTGCCCCTGCTACCTCCTAGCTGGCTGTTTCTGCTTCCTCGCACCTTACCTGATGTTGGGGCAACTTGTACCTTGCTCCCTGCCCAGGACCTGTGACTTGGTGGGTGAAACTGAAGAGAGTGCAGAGAATTTCCTGATACAACTCATTGTATCCACAGGAAGACCAAAGAACCTAGCTTAGAACATTAAAAGAAGCCAACAGAAGGTGGAGGAAGTGAAGCTGACATTATACCAAAGGAATAGCCATTTGAAGGAGCTGCTGCCCTGGTGACCAGCCATCACTGAGCTCTGAAGTCACCACTGCTCCCCGTGGCTTTGTAAAGCTGGTTCCAGGTGCATCAGCTGCCTGTGCTGGGGTTGTGCCCACGTCCCAGGCAACAGGGTTCAGCAAGACTAGGTGTTCAGTCTCTTTGGCTTCCATGATAGAAAGAAGTGCCAGGAACACCAAAAAAATAAAAAAATAAAAATAAAGGCAAATATATTCCAAAAATTACTATGGGTGAATTCTCAACGAGAAGATGTTCACCCTAATTTTTTTTTAATTTATTTCATTTGTTTTTATGTTTCATCTGGATAGAAAACTTGTGGCTTTTCTTCTCAGAAAAATGGAATTATGTTTTATAATTTATACTGCTGATTTAGTGTATTTTTATGGTTATATCACATCTCAGCCTTTTTTTCTCTAGGAAGTGGTAAGTTCATGGGTCCCACGAGACTCTAGCACTGTTTGTGATAACCATAGAAATACCATCTTTTGCAACATGATCGATTACAACATGGTGTAGACTCTTAATGCTCTTTGTTGTGAAACCAGTTTTCCAAAGATCATTTAGAAAGACAGTTTGAATATTATGTGGAATCCTATGATTTTACATTAGCATTTAGATATGCCACAAAGAATTAATAATAAAAGTATAGAATAATAGAATTAATTGCCATAATAGTCCATTAGAAAATAGTTGAAATTTTTTTCTAATTCTTTTAAAGGTAATTTTATTATACTATTTTAGATGTTATCTCAGTCAAATGCTGAAAGTGGAAAGGGGTGGAATTAGCAGGGCAGGGGTGGGGTGAGGGCAGCCCTGAGGATGTAGTGACCTGATTTCTTAAGAAGCATATGGTACAAATAAAGTAACAAGCTACGAATGCTTGAAATGTTTCCTTTCAATCAAAATTATATCGCACTTTGAAACATTTGTGTAGCATTTTTTCTAATTTGACTTTTCATCTAACGATCCCTTTAAAATTCAGTCATAAAGAGCCGTACCTGAAATCTATGTTTTTATTTGGTAGGTACTCTTGAGCAAAAATATAGCTGTATTTATCATCTTAGCATTTCTGTCCACTCTAAAATGCACACTTCATGGAAGATCATTTTAGGTATGTTGTTGATTACATTTTAAACATGCAAATGAAGGAGCATGTTTTTATAGATGACTGAGTTTTATTTCTTCTCCAATATTTCTCCCTGGTATCCTGAAATTTCTCCTCATGTGTGATATAAATTAAGCATCCCTGCTGTACGTACAGTAATGTGACCTTCTTATATTTATTCACTAGCATGAGAGCAGATGGTCCAGAGGAGTGCAACAAAATCAATACCAAGCAATAATCAAAAAACCTTTTTTTCTGTTTTTTAAAACCAAATGCCCAAAAGGCACAATAGTTTCAAGGTAGTTGGTTGATCTTCACAATCATCTTATAATGGAAATAATCCTTATAAAAAGTTCATATATTTCCAAGAACTTTATAGATTTATTTGATTATAATTTAGGGAAATTTGGCAACCCAGAATGCTTTGTCATGCCAATATATTTATACATACACACATACATACATATACACATAGATAAAATTAAATTTCTATTTCTGTTTATTGTATTATGTAAAAAATGAGTTTTCACCATACTTGTAGGCTGTGTTTAGAATGGGGTGTTTAAAACTTAGACGGGGTTGTGTCCCTGATCCTTTGGGGGGGCCCAAGGGTCATCTTGAAGAGGCAGGTGAATCCGAAGTGTGTCTTTTCACCGAATTTTGTAGGGATGTGAGAGAGGGCATGATCTGAAACACAGCCTCTGTGATGCGTGTCTGATTCACAGTGGGAGCGCTTCAGTGGGAAAAGCAGCCAATTCCAAAGCAGCTGATGGTGAGCCCTAATGAGATGCGCCTGATACCATTTATGAGAAAGTTAAAGATTTCACTTATGAGCCTCAAGCTAAAATTGCAGGGACTAATTTGTGATCAAGTTTCTTACTAGGTGGGCAACAACATGGGACATGTTTTAGGAAGAAAGGCAGTAAGGGTTTTATCTACTTAACTATGACTAGTGATTATCTGGGAGGTCAGTTAATATGAAAGGAGGAAGGGAAGAGGTCTGTTTGTCTTAATCAAGGTGTTAAGCATAACATATTTTAAATGAGATGCAGCATATTCCAGAACTAGGATCATCCTAAAAACTAAGATATACAGAACTGAGGGTAATATGTCATTTGGAGGAAGATAGAAAGTAGTGTTAGTGCTTCATGACAGCTCCCCATAAACTTACATTTTACAAATAATTACAAAATCCAAGAATTGAGTGCATTTCAACCATTGATAATGTATTCAATACTCTTTTCATGTATTCATTCATTCAAAAATATTATCTACTATTGGAATTTACATTTTAGTAAGAGAGGCAGGGAGAACAAATAAGAAACATAAGTAAGTAGCTTATATGATTTGTCAGAGGATCATATGTTTCGTTACAAAAAACAAAAAGCAAGGCAAGAAGCAATTGGGAATGCCAGCGAAAGGTTTAAGTTTTAAATGTGGTGGTCAGAGTTGGGGGGCGGGCGGGGGGGGGCGGGGCACAGTGGTCATGAATTTTAAGCAATGGCCTGAAAATGCTGGAGGATTTAACCATACTGGTATCAGGAAGAAGTACAACTCAGGCAGAGAACACAGTATAAAAGCCCTGAGTCAGGAGTCTTTCAGCCATCTGAGGAACAAGGAACGAGATCATTAGTAGCTGGAGTGGAGTGAGCAAGAAGAAGGGAAGTGGGCGACAAGGTCAGAGAATGCAGAAAAGGTACAAATTATGGGGCCTCATGGGGCACTGTGAAGATTTTGGCTTTCCCGTTGGAGGGAACTGAGCAGTGTAGTGACATGCTGTGACTTATGGTTAAAAAGATTGTTCTGGCTGCTGTGTAATCCAGGTTACTTCCTCAATTCAGGTGAGAACCAATGGTGTGTCAAACCAGGGGGAGGAGGGATATTTGAAATGGGAAGAGGTGGTCAGATTCTGGGTGTATTCTTAAAGTAGAGACAACGGAATTTCCTGACAGACCTATGTGAGTTGTTAAAAAAATGGAGTCAATATAATGCCAGTGTGTTGGCCTGACCATCCGGTAGATGAGAGATCAGCTGAGATGCAGAGGTTTTAAGAAGAACCAAGCTGGAGGTGGGGGCTCGTGACCTTAGATCAGCGATGGGTAGGTTGACTTGAAATAGAGATGCTGAGTTTGCAGTTGCCTTTATGAGTTTGGCATTTGGGTAAAAGTCTGAACTGGAGGAATAAACTTGGGAGGCTTCAGCATATAAATGGATTTAAATAATTGACACTGGATGCATTCATTCCACCAAGGGAGGGGATGTAAATTGAGCACAGACAGGGACCAAAGATGATCAACACTGAGAGAGAGTTCAGGAGACGAGTGGGAGCCGGCAAAGAAGCCTAAGAGGCAACTGGTGAAGTGGAGGAAAACCAGCAGAATGTGGTGTCCTGAAACCTGGGGAGGAAAGGGTATCAAGGAGGAGGGAGGAATCAGCGAGCTATTTTAACTTTTTATTATTTGGTCACTCAGATGGTCCTAAACAACTTTGTAATATTTTTATGGCGTCAGGTTATTTGGGGCTGAATTGTGCCCCACCCAATCACATGTTGAAGCCCTAACCCCCAGCTCCTCAGAATGTGACTGTGTTTGAAGATAGAGCCTTTTAAAAGGTAATTAAGTTAAAATTAGATCATTAGGATGAGCCCGAATCCCACATTATTAGAGGAAATTTAGACACAGACATGTACAGAGAGAAGACAGTATGAAGACACAGGGAGAAGACAGCCCTTTACAAGCCAAGGAGAGAGGCCTCAAAGGAAACCAACTTGCTCACATACTGATCTTAGATTTCTGGCTTCCAGAACGGTGAGGAAATACATTTCTGTTGTTTAAGCCACCCAGTCTGCGGTATATTGTTATGGCAGCTTGAGCAAACTCATACACAAATATAGCAATCAAATGCCTTTTTTCCTTTCTGGGCATTGAAATACAATCATCTGTAATAAGATAAAATTGATTGTGGAATCCACTGGAAAGTTTAAAAGAATAATTTAGGTATGTTAAGTATTTGCCCTGATATAAAATAATCAGTAAAAAAAAAATAATAATAAATGAAATGCATTTTTAGGAAGCACTCAGACTTAACCAGCACTGACCAGAGTCCAATAGTTTTCAGATAACTAAAATCTCCATTTAAGGCACTGAAATTTTAACCTATTTTAGATTTTAAAAAGAAAGACTTTCTACAGTGTTTCAACTGCCCCTTTCCTTGTCCCAACCCTTTTAAATAGCGTATGTTGAACATAATTTCACTTTGGTCCAATTATGTTCAGGCCATGGATCTGAAACAGATGCTTGTATGAATATTCAAGGATATCCAAGGCCCTGCAAAGTCCTTGGAATTTACATTCACAGTTCCCTCTATTTCCTATTGACTGGAAAAGGTCAAGGAGGGCAGAATTTGAATCTCAGACATTCTGGGAATCTGGCAACACTCAAGAATGAGCCACTTCAGTAGAAATGCTTAGGTGGACATCTACATCTCAACAAAGCTTTGTTTCACTCTGTTTACCCCTTCTGAGGTTACTTTCTTGAAAAGGCTAAAGAGTAAAAACCTTTCATTGTGGAAATAACCAGAGGTGAGAAAGAAAATTTTAGCTAACATGGAATATTACCTTAATTTATGGTTTGAGAATAGACTCTGGAGCAGGTGATTTTTTAATTTTATCTTTTATTGTGGTAAAGTATACATACCTAAAAATTTACCATTTACATTTTAACTGTACATTTTAAATGTACTGTTCAGTCGCATTAAGTGCATTCATGTTGCTATGCAACTGTCACTGCCATCCATCTCCAAAACTTTTTCAACTTCCCCAACTGAAACTCTGTATTTATTAAGTAATAATTCCCCACCCTTTCCTTCCCTCAGCCCCTGGAAACCACCATTCTACTTTCTGCCCCGAGAATATGACTACTCTAGGTACTTCATATAAGTGAAATCATATGTTTGTCCTTTTGTGTCTGTTTATTTCACTTAAATATAGTATCCTGAGGTTCATTCATGCTGTAGCACATGATAGAATTTCATTCCTTATTAAGGATCAGTAGTATTCCATGGTATGTACACACCACATTTTGTTTATCTGTTCATTGGTTGACTCTTTTCTGTTTGGCTCTTGTGAATAATGCTGCTATGAACATTGGTGTGCAAATACTGGTTCAAGTCCCTGATTTTAATTCTTTTGGGTATATAACCAGTAGTGGAATTGTTGGATTATATGGTCATTCTGTGTTTAGTTTTTGGAGATCTGGCTGGCATCTTAGTTTTCTTGGAGCAGGTGATTTTTGGTTGAAGTGTGATTCCAGGGAAGCCTGTACACGCCCTTGTAAACATCCAAATTTGAAGGTCTCTAGAGGTTTCTATGGAATCCATATCAATGTCAATGCAGCAATTTTTAACTACCTGGACTTTCATGGGGCAGTGGGAAAGTTGGTGATCAGGGGAATCGAGGATGATCCCATATTGACATGCGGCAGCCCGCATTCCCGGGGAGCGTGTGCCTCATGAGAAGGCTGGCTTCATGTCTTCCCGAGGCGGAAAGATTGAGAGCCGCTGGCCGACTGTGCGTCGTCTAAAATTCAACAACAGTTTTTGTGTAACCAGAGCACTAAAGCTAACTGGTAGACATTTTATCTTTTTACAGAGCAACACGTTAGCAAATGTACATGATACCCACACCGGGCAGATGTAAGGTGGTGGGAGAAGTGAGGAAATCCCTGTTTCTGTGGGTATATTAGTAAGCTGTGGTATTAACCATGGACTAGATCCTTGTTCACAGCCCAAGGACTGAAAACTCATGAATGAATCTCAGGGTGTTTGTATTGCCTGCAGATCTAGGGTCAGTGAAAGTGAATTTAGGAGCAGAAAGCCAAGATCGGGGCATTTAATTAGGGGAGAGATGGAGACAGGAAACATGAGATGCAGCTCACACTTGGAGCAGAGGAAGAGACTTGGTCCAAATACATATTGATGACCATCTTATTCAATGCTGTACACAAATTTTTTACACTTTTCACTTACATTAATGAATACATCTAGTATATAATGAGGTGGTGTTTGTATAATGTTGCACTTCTGTAATATGCTGTGTCTGACGGCAGTGGGAGTGAAAATCTTTCATCTATGGTGTGGGCTGCCAGCTTATAATGATCAAATTTGCTTTGGCTGCAACTGATTGTACACACAATTACTGTCAGATAGTCTGTGCTAGAGCTGTAGATAAACGCAGTACAGGGCAAGGGGATGATTTGCTGCAGGGAAGAAGGAAAAGACATAATGGAATTCAAGGTGAGATCAAAAAAAGATTGTGTGGGGAAGAAGTTTACACCATGAGTATACGACAGTGAGGCTACAAAAAGGAAATAGTGCTTCCCAGTGACCCAGCGCTGAAGGGTGAGCCATTGAATGGCTCGATACTCTTGCATGTGTTCATGGATATTGCAACCCAGTACTATACTGCAGTCATTATTGCTAGTGATAATGTTGTTTTAAACCTTTGAATTCATCCCTTCAAGGGTGACACTGTAACGTCTATTGTGATGAGCATCATAAACACAAAGGTTGGAATTACAGCTTTATACAGTTGTTTCCCTGTAGTATAACTTAAGTGTCAAATAATTTACATGAACCTAGAAATATTGGTTTAATTTTTAATATGTTATATGTGATGTATACATACACATATTCTGGTCATAAAGTACTCAACATGTACTGCTAACCCTGGGAGGTAGTATTTGGAGGCCATCTGTTTCCTTGGAGAAGCAAACAAGAAGCATTAATTTTTGTATTTAATAAATCAGACAGCTAATGTTCAGTAGTGGAAGTACTCTCAGTATTGTCCTCTGTGATAATTCTTAGCATACCAGATAATAAGAGATTGATCTGATGATGATTAAAAAATACACTACAGGGCCGGCCGAGTGGCATGGTGGTTAAGCGCTGGCCAAGCCAACGGCCCCAGTTCGGGTCCCACATCTGAGGGCCAGTGACACTGCCTTCAAAAAAACAAACAAACAAAAAATACACTACAAAAATTGTTTTCACCTGATCTTATATATTTTTTAAATGGTGAAATAACCAAAATACAAGTGGGATTTTTGCTTGCTACCAATAAACAAATATGTACTTACATACCTAAGAAAGATACATGGGCAAGATAATCATCCAGGCCTTTCCAATTCTAAAATTTTGATTCTGACTAATGAGGGGAATGCTCTCAGGACCTAACATCCTTATTTGACCCTCCCTGAGGGTGGGAGGTAGAATGTCACCAAGCAGGGAGTAATCCACCACAGACCCGCATGGTTCAGAGGAGTGAGTCTTGCCTCTCAGGCCCAAACCAAAGAAGAGCATTGGGAATTGGAAAGGAACAGGGTTGGAGGTGCAAAGATCCAGGCATTGTGGGAACTTGATTAGAGTTGAAATCATGTGTGAAAGAGGGAGGCCCCACACAACTGTGTCTAACAGGATAAGCAAACTCACCTCACTGAAATCTGCACAGCTTGCTGGCACTGGGAATCTGTTCTATTTTAATTTGAGACAAAGAGATTACAGGACGCCACTGAGTAAGCTTTGAAATGAGGACACTAAGAAAAAGGACCAGTCCTGAGATCAGATTTCCTTATTTAACTGTGCTGCTTCATACAGCCAGTGATTCAGGAATTGTCTCTCCCTTTGCCAAGGGGCAAGTGGCACTGAGTTTATCAGGGTCATAACCATGAGACAAAGCCTTCATTCCCCTTTCAAAGCTGAAAGACCTCCACATCTCTATTGAAAGACCTCCACATCTCTATTGATTAAGTGTAGACATTCAGTGAGTGTGTTCCCAGCCTTCAGTTGGACAAGTTAGATTTTACACAGTCTGTTTCTGTGCAGTAGAATTTCTTCGATATTTAGGGCAATGACATGGTCAAGTTGCTAAAGAAATGTTGAGAGAGAGAGAAGCACTTCTAACCTGGAAGGTTCTAATAACTGTAAGAATGACTGTCACCATTCCAGGACAGATGTGTGTTCCCTCTCTCTTCATCGCTAGTTTCTACAAGCGGGGGTATACCTTAGGAGTGGATCAGGCAGCACCAACCTCAGGAATGTCCTTTCTCTCCCTCTCCTGCTGAGCAGGGAGGTTAGGGAACCCTTGCCCATCTCCCTTCTCCCTATATCACCATCCCACACCTTTCCCAGGAACTTGGAGCTCTGTTCCTTCCCCAGTTCTTGCATTGAGCACTCAAGAAATCCCAGCTCCAAGTGCTACCCTGAAATATGAACAAACTTTTGAATTGTTGTGTCCAAAGTTTGTAAAACCATCTGTTTCCAGGTTATGTTTAAGTTGGTTGGTGGAGGAGGACATTTTAAACCCTGCTGTCCAGAACATCCCTAATCAAAAGTAACAGGTAGTGGCATGGGTATTAAACACAGACGAGCCAGGATGTAAGAGAAACCAAAGAAGGAACAGGCAGCAGGAGGCCATGTGGAAACCTGGGAAGGGTTTTGGAGTCAGACTTACATTTAGATTCTGCCTCCATATGTTAGGACTTGAATGACATCAGAAAAATTATTTTGCTTCTGTGAGACTGTCTTCCCAACTTTTATAATTATGATAGTAATACCTACCTCACAGATTGTTGTAGGGTTTAAATGAAATAAACATTTTGTTTAAAATTAGCACAGTCCCTGGCATACTATAAGCTTTCAACAAATGCTCCCTTTCTTACTTTATTCTCTGACTCCCATCCCTCACCAGCCCACTGATGCCCTCTCTCACCTCCATCCAGCCCCCACCTTGCTCAAGCCGTAGTCTTCTATCAGAGTGTTATGGTCTGAATTGTGTATCCCCAAAATTCGTAGGTTGAAATCTTAACCTGCAGGACTTCAGTCTGTGACTGTATTTGGAGAGAGGGTCTTTAAGGAGGTAATTAAGGTAAAATGAGGTCATCAGCATGGGTCCTAATCCAATATTGCTGGTGTCCTTATTAAAAGAGGAGATTAGGATACAGACACAGAGGAAAGACCATGTGAAGACAGCGGGAGGGGATGGTCATCTATAAGCCAAGCAGAGAGGCCTGAAAAGAAACCAGGCCTGGGCCAGCCGAATGGCACTTTGGTTAGGAGTTGGCTTGGGACACCAGCTCTGAGCAGCAGGGCCCCGGTTCGGATCCCACATATGGGCCAGTGACGCTGCGCCCTCTACAGCTAAGATGGTGAACAACAGCTCGACCTGGAGCTGGGCTGCTGTGAGTCGCCGGCAATGGCGTAGACTGTAATGGGGCTGGCCCACAGCTGGTGTGTGCTTTCGTGAGGTGCCGTGAGTCATGTGAGTCACCATCCAATGTCCAGCGAGCGACTGCCTCACCTGGGAAGAGCACAATGATAATACCAACATGGGTCAGTGAAGCAACGTCCTCTACAACCAGACTGAAGAACAAAAGGACAGCAACTTGTCTGTTCCCCTTCCTTGATTTCCCAACGCTGTTCTCCTCCCCCAATTCCCCAATAAAATCATTTTTTTAAAAAAAGAAAGAAACCAATCCTTCCCACACCTTGACCTTGGCCTTCTAGTTCCCAAACCTGAGGAAATCACTGTCTGATGTTTAAGCCCCTCAGCCGGTGATACTTTCCTAAGCAGACAGGGTCCCCACTGAAAGGCAGCTGGTGGGGGAAGAAAGTAAGGGCAACCCCTTGTCCACTATGGTGGAAGGGAAATAAGCTTGGATGTTGCCGACTGAAAAGGTACTTGTAACTCAAAATAGCGAATTTTTATAGTATTGTTGATTTACAATTTTGTAGTATTGTTTCAGATGCTTTTTAGGCATTAGAAAGGACTTTTTTTTTTTTTTAAAGACTTTTTTTTTTTATTGGGGAATTGGCGGAGGGGAACAGCATTGGGGAATCGGGGAAGGGGAACAGACAAGTTGCTGTCTTTTTGTTCTTCAGTTTAGTTGCAGAGGATGTTGCTTCACTGTTGGTATCGTCATTGCGCTCTTCCCAGACGAGGCAGATCGGTCGCTGGCCTCTGGATGTCGCTCACCGCGGCTATTGGCAGCTCACGCTTGGCTGCCAGCTGCTCACGCTGGCTGCGGGCCACTCACTGTAGCCTATGGCAGCCCACTGCAGCAGGGGCCATCACCGGGGCTTGCACAGCCCAGCTCCAGGTGGAGCTGTTGTTAGCTGTAGAGGGCAGTGTCACTGGCCCTCATGTGGGATCCGAACCAGGGCCGCTGGCATCCCAAAACCAGCGCTTAACCAATGCGCCACTCGGCCGGCCCTAGAAAGGACTTTGATAGCTAATATGGAGGACCTACCACCCAGATAAAAGATTTGCGTAACCTTTGGGGCCATACTAACCTAGTCTAAAAAAGAGACTTCCTGTGTCTTGGCTTGTATTGTCTGATTGACTGCGGTTCATTTTTGTCTTTGATGTTACATTGTGCCATTCTTCAGGAAAAGGTCTCCAAGAATTCCTCGACCATTTTCCATGATCATTGATCATTTCTAGCACGTAGTTTAGATCAGTTTAGTTTGTTAGGTGTAAATTGAAGGGCAGAGACAGGGGGAATACATCAAACCACTGGAAAGTCTTTCTTCCCGCAAATTACACTGCTCCTCCACGCCTCATATTGAGATGCTGATGCTTGTCAGGCCCTATCAGAATCTGCCCAGGTCATGGTGGGGAACGGGTGGGCTTGGAGTGGAGAGGAATGGAGATCTGGGAGGAGTAGGGAAATACAGTGTAGTTTAAAAATGTACTGGTTTATAGTTTCCTCATTATGTTAATTTGCCCACATGGTAAGGAACCTTCATTTTTCAGCTTATTCACACTCAAAAGGTCTTCCAGCAATTTATTCCCATCAACTTGACATTTCACTTTCCGGAAAACTGTAGGCTAGAAATGCACGGCGTACTTCTTTCTCCAGATTGTTTATAAAACTGTTAACACTAAACTCTGGGGAACGCCTGCTCTTAACATTTCACTGTTTAGTGATGGATTTATGTCCCATATTCAGTGACATTTATTGAGCCCCTAATATGTGGTAGATTCTATTCTAGGTGCTTTTACTCACATTACCTAGTCTAATTCTCAAAACAACCCAATGAGGTAAATATTGAGATGAGATTCAGAGAGGCTAAATGAGTTAGCCAAGATAAAACATACAACAAGGAGCAGAGCCAGGATTCAAACCTCAGTGAGGGACATGGAAAAGGAACAAATAAAAATAATTACAGGGCCAGCCAAGTAGCACGTTGGTTAAGAGCTGGCTTGCGTTCAGATCCCACATATGAGGACCAGTGACACTGCCCTCTACAGCTAAGATGGTGAACAACAGCTCCACCTGGAGCTGGGCTGCTGTGAGTCCCCGGGACGGCATAGATGCAGCCCCTGCTGCAGTGGGCTGCCATAGACTACAGTGAGTGGCAGGCAGCCAGCATTAGCTGCCAAGAGCCGCAGTGAGCGGCCATACAGAGGCTGGCAACCGATCTGCCTCATCCGGGAAGAGCGCAATGATACCAACATGGGCCAGTGAAGCAATGTCCTCCACAACTAGACTGAAGAACAAAAAGACAGCAACTTGTCTGTTCCCCTGCCCCGGTTCCCCAATGCTGTTCCTCTCCCCCTATTCCCCAATAAAATCTTTTAAAAAATTAAAAAATAATTACAGATTGTGCTAAGTACAAAGAAAGAAACAGTGTATTGTGCTAATGGTTGTAGGAGGGCTCTAGACAGGACGGCCTCTGTGAGAAACTGACATGTAAGCTGCCACCTGAAGGATGATCAATAGTTGGGCCTGGTGAAGAGCTTTTCAGGGTAAAGGCACTAAGGTTTACTGTGTTCTAGAAACAGAAGGTCAGCCTGTTTACAGCTTAGTGAGCAAGAGGACGAGCAATGAGAAATGATCTTGGAGAGGCAGGTAAGATCATGTTAACTACTGAGGCTTAAGTAAGGAGATTGGGCTTATTGTAAATCCAGTGCAAAACCACCATGGAAGGGTTTTTAGTGAGAAGACATCATTGATTGATTTACATTTCAAAAGTGATCCTGGTTTTCTTATTGCAAAAATGAGTTTTTCAAAAACTCTGTGGGGATCCAATTGAGGAATGTAGATTGCCTGGCACAGTGTTTGTGGTTACGGCTGTTGGAGGGGTATAAATGTCTAACTGTCACATTGTTTTGTACACCTGAAACTAAAAACAAACAAAACCAAAACAACAAAAAACCTGCTAGAAATGCGAGGTGTAGCTTTTCTGATAACGGAGAAAGCCCAAATTGGAAAACTGTGTGTTTGGGGTTCAAATACTGTGATATGAAGCCTTATCCTTACTCTTTGCTACCCTGAAATTACTTATCTGTCCTTGATGAAACAGTTCCTACAAACCCACTGACAAATGAATTTTTAGAATGACTTTTGCCCTAGGTTTTTAAGTCAGTAATTTTTTCGGAATACATTAGAGTGGAACTGAAGATCATTTTAGAGCCAGAGGAACCTTCAAGATAAAGTGCAATTTTTAAAATTTTTTTTTAAAGATTTTTTTATTGGGGAATTGGGGCAGGGGAACAGCATTGGGGAATCGGGGAAGGGGAATAGACAAGTTGCTGTCCTTTTGTTCTTCAGTCTGGTTGTGGAGGACGTCGCTTCACTGGCCCATGTTGGTATTATCATTGCACTCATCCCAGGTGAGGCAGTAGGTCGCTGGCCATTGGACGTTCGCTCACGGTGGCTCATGGCGGCTCACGAAAGCGCATGCTGGCCAGCCCACTGCAACCTACCTCCAGGTTGAGCTATTGTTCACCATCTTAGCTATAGAGGGCACAGCGTCACTGGCTCTCTATGTGGGATCCGAACCGGAGTCCTGCTGCTCAGAGCTGGTGTCCCAAACCAACTCCTAACCAACGCGCCCCTCGGCCGGCCCACAAATTTTTGTTTAAACAATAAAATCCAAGTATACATCAGCTGAAGATCATGATCAAGGTCACATATATTGAATGCAAGTGCAGAGGATCCAGGGAGGGGACATATAGCATGTTTAAGAAGCAAGAAAACCCAGAGAAGCATCACGCACAAGACAAGTGTGTGAGGTGAGGTTGGCAAGGGAGGCAGGGACTGCAGCTGTCAAAATTACAATGACATACGACTATTACAAAGGAAAACACAGTTTGATGAAGACTTAAAAATATAAGCAGATCTGTTGTAAAGGAAATAAAAGTATTTATTAGGAAGAAAAGGATACAATTAGAATTCAACTGGACATATTAATTGGAATAATATATTTTTCTTAGGTCTGTCTTTGAAATGACCTAGCAGCAATGTCGCCAGTATTCGTGGGAATGATTTCTAGTGGCCCCTCCTATTGCCCGATTTTTTATCTTAATACATTAAGAAATGAACTGAGCTTCTTCAAAAGGAGCTGAAAAGACAAAGGATAGTGCTTCAAGGGGTTCCACTGGCCAACTGAGTCAACGAGTTCACTATCAATTCCACAAAGTCTTTCAAAAAGAGCATCATTGATTCTGCTAGAATAAGTTGAAGAAAAGGAATAGTCCAAAGGTTGGTGGCTTTGACAGGAGTGCTGGCAGTGAGTGGAATGTTTGGGATGAAAGACCCATGGGGAGTTGATTGAGGAAATAGTAGGAAGTTAGAGGGGGTAGAGACAGTGCATTTGGGTGGTGGTTAAAATGAGATTTCCTGTGAAATGGCCAGAAAAATGGGAGGACAGCTAGAGACATCAGATCAAAGGAGAGATTTTGTTAACACAGAAACTATTCAAATGTACTTGTACTTCTATTATTTTTGCCTTAATCTTCAGACCTGCTTCTGCGATTAACTGAAAATGATTTATTAACTGCGCCCTTGTTTTTTCAGTTAGTTTTAACTTCTAGCTGAAGTGATCTCATAAACTTTAAGCTTTTTGAGCACAGGGACAGTATTACCATTTTATCCTCAGTGTACTTATAGTCAGTGAATGTTTTTCAATAAATGAGTTAAAGAGAAGCAGCGGGGGGCAGGGGGAGAGAGCTTGATTATAAAGGTATCTTTACGATTCATTCATTAGAACTACATCTTCATTTTTGGTATTCTTCTTTATCAGACTGCATACATGCAGCTAAGATATATTTGTGTCAGACTGAATTTGGAAGTGGCGTAGTGGCTTTATATAGAGGAGTTGCTGTGTATATGCACTTGTAGGTATATTATTCCTTCAAAAGAGAGAGTTTGAATTTGAAGGCAAGAAAAAGAAAACTCAGATTAAGAAAAGAAATTAAAAACCACAGCAATATACATTTGCAATGAAAATACCAAATTGTTCTAGCAACAATTATGTAACTGTTCTTTGCTAATTTAAGGGAAGAAAGTATATTTTTTATCTAGTGTGAAAGCATATTTTAGTACCTGAACTTTTCCATTTTGGATATACTTATGACTAAAAGTTGAACTAGATTTGTTACCAACTCTTTACTGGGCTCCAGTTTATCAATGAATACAATTTTTGACAAACTCTTAATGTATAATCACCAAAACCAAATGTTAAAACATTAGTTGGTAAAACTATAGGGCTGGAATAACTTTTGAGATTATCCCCAGCTTTTAATCAAGATTGAATTTAAATCAATCTAGTCTAAATCAGTTCTAATATTTTTAGAGCTCTTTAGGAAATAGGGTTTGATAGCATCTTTAGCATTTATATGGGTGTATAAAGTTAATTTGGATAGGATTATTTTTAGTCAGGTTTTTAGAGTATGACAAAGGATTTTATTGTTCTCCTGCTAGCAGATACAAAAAGATATACTGTAGCTAATTTGCTAGATATAATTTCAATTTATAATAAATAATAAACTTTGTCTTGAGAACTGATACAAAAGACCAACGCATATCTTCTTTTTAGAGAAGATTTCTATAATAAAATTAAATTATAGATTTAGTGTCTGATGATTAACTTTTTGTGTCAACTTGGCTAGGCTACAGTGGTGAGTTGTTTCATTAAACACCAGGGTAGATGTTACCATGAAGGTATTTTTTTTTTTAAATGTGATTAACATTTAAATCAATAGACTTTGAATAAAGCATGTTACCTTCCATGTCAGTGGACCTCATACAATCAGTTGAACGCCTTAAGAGAAAAGACTGAGCTCTCCTAAAAAAGGAGGAAATCTGCCTCTAGCCTGTCTTCGGCCTCCCCAGGACTGCAACATTAACACTCCCCTGGGTCTCCTCTGTTGTTGTAGCACAAAAATAGCCATGTATACAAATAGGTGTATTTGTATGTCAATAAAATTTTATTTACAGAAACAAGTGGCTGGCTGTATTTGGACCAAAGTCTATAGTTTTACTCACTGACCCCTGGATTAAATGATTGCTTGATAATTCATGCAAAAGATAAAGGGTAGGGTATGTAGATGATCACCAGATATACGAATAGTAAATATTTTAGTGTAATAATGCAGTGCTCTTATTTCCAAGAGTAAATTGCTACCTTTTTTAAGCAGTTATTTAAGAACAAAACTATTTGCATTTGGGGCCAGCCAAGTGGCTCAGTTGGTTAACAGCTTGCTCAAGAATGCGAGCTGAGCTCTGAGCAACAGCAGCAGTTCGACGCCCAGCCTGAGCTGAGCTGCAGCTGAGCTGCAAATTGGCAGGATGGCTCAGCTAAAAAAAAAAAAAAAAAAAAAAAAAAAACTATTTACATTTGAAAATGCCACTGTATTCTATGTGTTTTTATCATGAGAAAGGAAATGTTGAAATTGACAACTGTTCCGCTAAACTGAAATTTATAGGTGAATCATTGACCTATTACTTAGGCATACATGGTTGAGAGAACATGAATACCCTCAGTATCATAAAGCAAACCTAATATAGACCACATATCTGTTAGTGATATAAGTCAATTTGAAAATTTAATACTGTTATTTAATAAGCCATAGGATTTTGCTAGTATTTATTAAATCATTTGAAAGTAGTTGTACGCAACTTTACTTGCAAAGTATGTAACAGACATGGGATTACTGTGCAGAACATATAAAAGGCTCTTAGTAAGTAAAAGAGATGTAGACTAATGGGAAAGGGGTATTTCACTCAGAAGAGATAGGAAAAAATGAATCATTATATTTTTTAAATAATGCAAAACTTCACCAGTAATCAGGAAATCAATACTAAAACAGTGATTTTTATTTTGGTCTAAGAGATTGACAAAGGTTAAAGATTTACTTTACATTTATAGGAAATTGAATAGGCCCAGAATCTTTGTGGGAGTATAATTGATACACCCTTTTTGAATTTCATATTTTACTCTATGAATGTTATTAGAATTATTTATAAGCGTGCATCCATGTACATGCATATAACTTGTTTAATTTGAAAAAAATAGAGAATCTGTGGATTTTGAAGTACATTTAGGGAAAAACAAGCTGTGAAGGAAAGTAAAAGCTTTAAAAATGATGTCTTTGAATGCATATCCAGCCAATATAGTCGTGGTCCAGGTCAAAAAAATTTATCAGTTCCTACTAACTGTACTTGTCAAATTTCATTTTGTTTTACTTTTTTTCAATTCTGACAGTCATCTGTTAGGAAATACGTTTTCTTTAAAATAACAAGACCTCTGGAATGGCCATTAAGGATCATTCATACATACAGGTACAGATGGAGTCAAATTGCTTTTCCAGTTCCTTAGACTAGCGTCACTTAAAGATTGGAAATTTTGATGCAGGGAAGAGGTGGTGTCAATTTGGGAGGACTTTTGAAGACTGGAAAGTCAGTGCCTAGAGAGAAATGCATAAAGGGAGTAAGTAGTAAGGTCAGATATAAACACATGCTCATCCACGTCCCTTCTGATGCCTTCAGATTAAACCCTGCAGGGATTCTGTGAGAAAGTGAACTCTGATCCCCCAGTCCCTGATTTATAAGCAAACTTATGGAACAGGCCATTTGTAAGTCAAAGATCCTCTGTGTCTGCAAGTCCCATTTTGGGCATCAGAAACAAAGAAAATTGAGAACCTAGGGATCATTGAAAGGAGCCACATCAAAGTTGGGGAGAGATCTGGAAATCATGTATTATTTGGGCTAAAAGGGAACATTTTCAAAGGGGACACAACTACTGTAAGTACGTGAAGTTCTGTCATGTAGATTTTGTGTTTATCGCTACAAGTTGGAAGCCTAGATACCATAGGCAGAAGCCACAGTGAGGCTAATTTCAGCACCTAATAATCTTATAATCGTTCTCAGAGCAATCCAATACTGGAATGGGCTACTCTCCAAAACTGTGGGCTCCTGCTGGCTCTAGAAATGCCTAAACAGACATTCAATAGCTCTCTTGGAAAGGATGTTGGTTGGATCAAGCAATCTAAAAATCTTTCACATTACCCTCTGATTTCTGTACTGCTTAAGGCAATGAAATTACATATTCCAGGAGTAAGGCCTGGAATATTATAACCTTTTAAAAAGCCAAACAGGAATAGGAATACGTAAATAAGCAAAGTCCAGCCTTCTTAGGTTACAATTGAGATAGGCCAAAACTTCCAAAGGACTTAGACCAAACGGAAAACAAAACATGCTGTAGACAATCCAGAAGCTAAGAAGACTGCCTGGTTTACTGAATTCAGTTACTTGTTCCAGCTTGTTTCAGCTCTGTGGTCCCTGCCCTCATCTACCTGCCCTCTTGAGATATTTATAACAGCCCCTAAGGGATGGCAGTTTTTCAGGCCCATTGCCTGGGCCCCTCATTAGACAGTAGGGAGCAATTAATCCTTGAGCATAAGCATTTGTACTTACAGAAATTTGAAGAGTGTGTGCTTTGGACACAACATTTTTTTCTTTTTTTCTTTTTGGAGCACTAACTAGTTGGTTCCCAGTTTATAAACAGCAACATGTGTCTGTGGAAATGCAATGCACCTGGAGAACATTGCTTTTCTCTGAACTCTGTAGATGGAAGGAAAACTGAGAAACTCAGTACTACAGGAGTAAGACCCACGAGGGGCATGCTGGATGGGTTTTGTTTTCTGTGTGGGACCAAGGGCTAAAATGCCAGTAGAGGCATGGCTGAATGTAGCCGCTCCTCTCTCCCTCTACTCTCTCTCCCACTCACCTCTCGTCTAAATATGGAATGTCGGTTTAAAGCGGAGTCAAATGATTAACCTACTTTAGTGCCTTATGTCTTTAGAGACCCTTTGTTTATCGTCAGTGTCATGTAACCTATTTCCTATCTCTTTTTTTCTATTTATTGCTATAGTGTCCATGGAAAACATTGGAGAACAAGGTAAAATATATTTATTATATTATTGTTCTAGATATAAACATCTTGAAAATAGTTTGCAAAAACAAATAGAATTCACTTAGATTTGGTTGGGATTAATGAAGTATTCTTTGAGAATGTAGAGACAAGATGGGGTTAAAGACATCTCATTCTCTTAGTCCCCAGACTGAATTCTGTCAGACACTTGGCAAAGAACTCTACCCTGAAATGGCAGGAATTGTGCCAAAGGTTCTTGTGGCTTCAAGAGATGGGAATATCAACAATTTCCTGTTTCAGTTTAGAGTATTACCCCATATTTGTGTCGCCTGTATAATTCATGAAAAATATCATTGGCTCTAGTTATAGTTATCTCATACTGATTTAAGTGCAATATTGGATAATTTAAGTTTTGATGATTCTATAAATATGAGTACCATTCTTTTGAAAAGTTAAAGTTGCTATTAAAGTTTTAAAATAGCAAATATGCTATATTTTAAATTAGCATATCTATTCAACTGTATCTTGCAGAATTGTTATATATTAATGTATATTCCATAATTTGTCAATATCACTGTCTGCAACATTAATATTTTATATTCACATAGTACTTCAAGAATAAAATACCACACAAAGTATGTTTATATACATTACCTAAAAAAAGTATTAGAATGATTTTCTTAACAGTTGTCCTATATGATAAATAAGATACCTGAGTTTCTATTGGACGAAATCTCTCTTTGTCCAGATGGTCTCTATTTAACTATGTTTTCATTAAAACAGTGAAGGCTACTAGATTTGACTAAAGCTAGGCAAGTAAGCAAACAGCTTCTCAAATAGAACTGCTTTTGTTATTCTTTGTCCATGAGGCAAAATTCTTAATGCCTGAATGTTTTTACATTTATTTAATACTATGCTTATTATTTAGAGTTGCAGGCATACCTTCCTACTTTCACAGTTTAGGAAAGGTCCCTGTGAGCCATTGGGCCTGTCTACAAATGGGAGTATTCTAATTACGGGCATTGATCTAATTATGCAGTCCTAAGGTGTTGTTTTTTTTAACTCTTGGCTTTAGGTATAAAAATGTATTCATTGAGTTATGCCTATTCCAGTATGACATAAATGAACTTATTTACAAGAATAAAACAATAATAAAAATTCAAAATAAAATGAATATTGTAATTGGTAGTTTTGTTATTTTAAAACAAGCAGATTTCTTGTGAATACCATGATTTTAATATGTATTTGCATATTACAGTGATAATTATGTTTCTCTCACTTTAGTTGTGTGCCTGATTGCTTATCATCTACTTTTTGCAATGTTTGTCTGGTCGTATTGGAAAACTATCTTTACGTTACCAATGAATCCTTCAAAAGAAGTAAGTTAAAATATTAGTCAAGTTATCTTAAAGATGGAAGTCAATAATACTGATGTTAAAGAATGAATTGTTTGTCTTCTTATTAATGTTGTAAACATTTTGAGTGTAGTAATTTTTTATATATATATATATATATATGTGTCTGTTAGTAAATACTTGCATTTTAACTTGGTAAATATTATTTTTGTACTGGATGAGTATAGTATTTCTAATATTAAATCTGTTATGTGTTCCATTTCTACTTTAGAGTTAGACATCAGGATGGGTGGATGGAGAGAGAGAAAGATAGATAGATAGATAGATAGATAGATAGATAGATAGATAGATAGATAACAGATAGATAGACCTGAAGGCAGACATGTTTCTATTATAATTATACTAATGGTGTATTAGTTGGCTATTAGACACCAAACTACAACAACAACAAAGTAGTGAGTTAACTAATCCTGTCTGCCTTCCAAGTCTGTAGCTAGCCCACAGCTGCCAAGTCCTCAGGCTTTTTCTATTTTTTTGCTCTGACATGTATATTCTCCATTCCCCAAGGTCACCTCTTGGCCTAAGATGCGTGCTCCAGTTCCAGCCATCATGTCTGCATGTTAGCCTACCAGCCAGAAAAACGAGTAGGAGTAGGAACGAGGAGTAGAAGCAAATGTTCTTCCCTTTAAGGACACTTTGGAAGTTGCTGATGCCATTTCCACGTACATTTAGAAATTAGTTATATGGCCACTTCTATTTGCACATAGAAGGCGGGGGGTGTAGTGTTTATTCTTGATGGTCATGTTAAGTATGTTAGAAGAAGGAAAGAGTGTATGTTGGGGGTCAAACAACAGTCTCAGCCCCAGAAGCTTTTAAGTAAAGTGATATGATCAGATACGCATGTTGAGAAGAGCATTCTGGTTATTTGTTCCTGGGTCTTTAATCCTGGTTAAATATTCTTGGATCAAAGGACTGTGTCTTACTCACTTTTATTTCATTGGTATTTATTCCAGTACATGTTTGTTGAATAGACATAAACTTTGTTCCAGTAATAACAGTGTAGTTTTAGTAGGCTAACCTTAAATTAAAAAAATTAAAAAAAAAGAGCCTAGGCATCACTGTAAATTGTTTCCTGAAATAATCTGTTTGAAATGCAGCCATGATCAAAAAAGCCAATAAATATGCTATATGACCTGGGAAAGGATATTAAAAACAAAACCACAGATATTTGCACAGGATTAATGGTATGTTTAGTCCAGAATGAGTTAGATATAGCCTGTTTTTCTTCTACTATCTACTTGTTCTTCTGTTCCTACCTCTTTTTCCTCCCTCCAACCCTATTTATTTCTTTTCTATCATTTCTCTTACCCCCATCCTGGCCTCGGTTGTAGGTTTGAAGGAAAATTCTGTTTCTATCATTGGTGATCTCATCCACTCTCGTGGCTTACCTATGACCTCTGTGTTCAAAACTTCCAAATGTTTTTCTATCTCGGACCTCTCCCATGAATTTCAGTATCTCCCTGCCAAACATAGCTTCTTGATCCTTCCACTGACACCTCAAATACAATACATCAAAACCTGAACTCACCACCCTCTCCTTCCCCAAACCATGATTCATCCATATCTTATACCAATAAATGCCACTGACATTCACCTCATCGTTCAAGCCAGAAGCTTGGCAGTCATGCTTGAATCCTTCACTTCCTCCCGCCTCCACCACTGTTCTGCCAACGTTTTCACTTCTTAATATTTCTGTTTTAGTTCCAACCTCTTTTCTTTTCTTTTCTTCTCTACCCTTCTCTTCTTCTTCTCCTTCTTCTTCTTCTTCTTCTTCTTCTTCTTCTTCTTCTTCTTCTTCTTCTTCTTCTTCTTCTTCTTCTTCTCTCTCTCTCTCTCTCTCTCTCTCTCTCTCTCTCTCTCTCTCTCTCTCTCTCTCTCTCTCTTTTTCTGTCATCCTCCCTCCCTCCCTCCCTTCCTTCCTTCATTTCTATTGTTGACTTAATTCAGGATCTCAATCATCTCTTTTTTTGTCTGAGACATTGCAGTCTTCTCCTAAATGGTGTCACTGGTTTCTGTCTTGCCTGCGTTCCCTTCCCAGAACCCTGCAAAAATTCATCATCCACCCTGGGGCTGGAGTGATCCATCTAAAAACAAATTTAAGGCCCGCAGAGTGGCACGGTGGTTAAGTGCTGGCTTGGGAAGCTAGTGGCCCCGGTTCGGGTCCCACATACGAGGGCCAGTGACACTGCCCTCAAAAAAAAAAAAAAAAAAGAAAGAAAGAAAAACAAATTTAACACTTTCACTCTACCATTTGTATCTACTCCGTGACTCCACATATCCCACGGGGTGAAGGCCAGTCTCCCCAGTCTAGAACAATGACACACTCTAGATTTATGACTTCCCACTGTATACTCTGGTAGTTCTTAATTATGTGTAGTTTCCTGTGTACACCATGCTATTTCTTTTTAGAATATTCTTATCTCCTTCTCATCTAAATAATTCTATTTTTATTCATAATGCCAACTCCTTCTTGGTCTCCTTTGCTGGTTCCTCATCATTTCCTAAACCTCTAAAGCATTGGATTATCCCAGAGCTCAATCTCTGGACCTCTCTCGTATTTGTCCACATTATAACTTTGTTGTCTTATTGCTTCACATTAATATCATTAGCCTGGCCATCTCTTCTAAACTCCAGATGTATTTACAGCTACTTATTTGGCATCTAATAGGAATTTCAAATTCAACATGCTGGAAAACAAACTTCTGATTTCCCACCCAATCCACCCAATCCTGCTGCCTCAATAATGGCAACTTTAAGTTTCCAGTTGTTCAGGTCAAAAGCCTTAGAGTCATCCTTGGCCACTCTTTTTCTCTCAGACCCCGTATTCAATCAATTAGCACATTCTGTAAGCCATCCCCTTAGAATACCCACAGTGTATGCTCATGCCCCATCCACTGCTTCCACCCTGGTCCAAGCCGCCATCATCTCTTGCTTGTATATTTGCATTACCCTTGCAACAGTTTTCCTTGCTTTCATATGTTCCCTCTTCTATGTATTTTCAACACAGTAGCCAGAGTGATTCTTTCAAAAGCAAGACAGATCATATTCTTTTTCTCCTCAGAACTTACCCATGATATCTGAACCCATTCAGGATAAAAACTTAGTTCCCTACTGTTGCCTAACTGACTGTGTATGGTCTGGTCCAACACTCCCTCTCTGACCCACTCTTCTCTTTAATGCAGTGTCAATCACATGGGCTGCCTTGTTCCATCAACATGCTAAGCATGTTCTTCCTTCAGGAGCCGTGAAACCTGCTATTTCTCCTTGACTTGGAGCTTTTCTCCTGTGTGATTGGGTCCCTCACTTTTTCCCTGTCTCTATGTCTCTATTCAAATGCTACCTTATCTTTGAGTTTTCTATAACTGCTCTGTATAAAATAGCAAAACCCTACCTCTAGCTTTTTCTGTAACCTGTACCTTGCTATATTTTCTCCATTTATCATTCTGTAATACATTCCATATTCATTTTTTATACCATCACTAGACTATGAGCTCTAAAATGGCATGAACTTCATCTGTTTTATTCACTAATCCATTGCTAGACCCTAGAGCAATGCCTCACCCATTAAGGTACTCAGTAAATATTTGCTAAATGATTGAAAGTAGGGAAGAAATTATGTGTACAGTTGCAAGTTTGTGTTTATAACTTTGGCAAGACACTGAAGTGACTTATAATTGCTCCCCAAAATTATGTGTGAGATGATCAGCTAAGAATGATGAGGGAATTAGGTTGACTGAGTTTTAGGAGAGCAGAAAAGGTTTGAAATAGTTGTTGGATAGAGTGGACAAATGAAATGATACAGAACACGGAAGAATTAACACAGTATTAAGGGAGCAGTTGAGATTGATGACTAAATTTAGAGTTGTACCAGGTTTTTTTGGATGATTTTTCCATAAAAGACATATTTACTGTATTTGATTCATAGAACTGTATGAGATAGACATTGTTGATTACCATTTTACAGATGTAGCAATAGGCTTTGAACATTAGCTAATTATCCTAAAGCATTGAGTGCTAATGTGTGGCACATTGAGTGCTAACATTTAAACCAAAGCCCTTTTCACCATCAAGGCTGCACTCTTGTCACTATGCTCTAGCATGGAGTGTGGACACCAGAATAGGTGGGTGCGACCAGGACATCAATTGGAGCATGAAGAAAAACTAGCAACACTTCCATTTATACATTATTCTTTTAATGTTTCTCTCTTTTTAAAATTTCACGTATAAGGTACATAATATATTAGCAAATAGTCCAGATATAAATAAATATGCATATATTGACATTGTGGTCTTAAATTATTTTTAACTGGTGGGACTATATGATCGAAAGTTCTTTAGTCTTTTGATCATATAGTCCCATTATTATGAAATAAAGAGCCCCGGCTTGCTGGTTGAGAATCTTAGGTTGTTCCATTAATAATATGAAAGACCTTGGGGTAGTTTTCTAATTGATGAGCATCCAAAAACACCTCACTTGTAAAATGAGGATGCTGGACTTAGTCACCATAAAGTGCTCACATGTGCTAAAAATCTTTTGAAACATGGGACTAAAAAGTAGGAGAAAAGGTAATATGAGAAAATAATATTAACACTGTGTCATACTATTGAAAGAAGATAAAAAGGTCTGAAACAGATGAATTAAAATTTACCATTTTCATAGAAATATTGTTAAATTGATAGTAGTTTTTCAATTTGTAGGATTTTCTCCCAGTATAAAAGTAACATAACCATAGTAAATTATATTTAGAAAATGGAGTCTAAGCAAAAAGAAAAAGGAAAAAGCATCCCACAACACTAATTCAGTTTACATTCTGAGTTTCTTTCTAGTTCATTTTTTTCATATAATAGTCTATCATTGGCTTATTTTCATTTTTAATAACAGCTTAATATTCTCACTGAAATATGTAAAAATTTTATTCAGTCACATATCCCAATTTGGATTTTTAGGCTGATCTCAAATTTTCACATTATAAATAATGTTGTTAACATATTTGTACATAGAGCTTTACCCATATTTTAGATTATTACATTAATATAAATTCTCAGAGGTAGAACTACTAGATCAAGAAAATTTAAGTCACTGTCCCGATTGTTTTCCAAAAGGATGACAGCAGTTTACATACAATGCTTCCAGTTTTATCAGACCCTTGTTATTATTATTTTTTAAGCTTGATTATTATTATTATTATTATTATTTTAGTTACAGATGTACAAAACAATACAATGGTTATCTTTTTCATCCCTTACAAAGTGACTCCCCTCTCCCACCTCCACTGACCCCCAACCCCCTATATCATACATATTTATTACAATTCCATTGACTACATCCCCACACTATATTCCACATCCCATGACTATATATGTGTTAAATTATAGTTGACATATAATATTATTCAGCGGCAGCTTCAGATGTACAGTGCAGTGGTCAGGCCTCTACACTGTCCATGAAATGGTCTCCCTGACAAGATATGAGTCCTTCTGATCCCCTAAGAAAAATATTTACAACATTATTGATTATATTCCCTAAACTGTCTCTTCTGTCTCTGCACTAGTATTGTAGTTATCAGTTTGTGTTGCCTCGTCCCTTCCCCTTCTCCCTCATGCCCATCCCCATCCCATCTAGCCCTCATCAGTTTTTTCTTTGTGTCTCTAAGACTATTTCTGTTTACATTGCTTGTTTATTCAGTTCTTTAGATTCCACATATAAGTGAGATCATATGGTATTTGTCTTTCTCTGACTGACTTATTTCACTTAACATAATGTTCTCAAGGTCCATCCATATCGTTGCAAATGGTACGATTTCTTCCTTCTTTATAGCTGCGTAATATTCCATTGTGTGAATGTACCACGGTTTCTTAATCCAGTCGTCTACTGATGGGCATTTCGATTGTTTCCAAGTCTTGGCTATTGTAAATAGTGCTGCAATGAACATAGGGGTGCATATATTTTTTCGAATTAGTGTCTTGGGTTTTTCAGGATAAATGCCTAGGAGTGGAATTGCAGGGTCAAAAGGTAGTTCCATTTCCAGTTTTTTGAGATACCTCCATACTGACTTCCATTGTGGCTGCACCAATCTGCAATCCCACCAACAGTGCAGCAGGAGACCCTTGTTATTATTAAGAAAACTGTTTCTTGCCAACTTCATAGGCAAAAAAATATTCTGTTTTCATTTGTGCATGATAGATACTGGTGACGTTATATGAGGTTTTTTTTGTCATAAGTGAAAAACAACTAGCAAAAAGGAAATACAGTTCTGTGAGTTTTCTGTTTATTATTAGAGTCTGGTTTTTTTCTTAATTTGTATATCCTTTTAAAATCATACTTTCCTTTGATCTGAAAACTGTATTGTAACCCAGATCTTGGTTCCTAACACCATTCTCCAGTAAAAGGAAGTAGGACTCCTTGGAGAAAATGCTAATTTTAGTATTAGAGCAGTAAATACTCAAGATGAGCCAGGAGTTTCTTACAGTGCCAGAAAGTAAGAAAGTTCAAACAGACTTGTAAAACTGTATTTTGTAATTATTATATTGGAGTCGAAACAAATTTTCATTTTTCTCAAATAAGTATTTTTTAATTGGGCCAAATTGACACTATAAGAAGTAAAATTAATGATTAGTCCTTTTGAGTACTAGAGGAGAATACATGTAATAATTATCCGTAGTTAAAACTCACTTAGATATGAAAACATGCTTGATAGATTTGTTTCTATTTTTGTTACTAATAATATCCAATTGAAAAATTCATTCATTGGGTCAAATTTGTTTATTTTGCTATTTTGCTATTTTATCTATCGATATAACTAATATATGGATAGAATTCTACAGTTTACAAAGCACTTCACATACTCAATTACTCTTGAGTTTCACAAATATTTGAGGGAGTGGGTATTTTTATTATTACTCCCTTTTCTAGATGCATAAACTAACAATTCATGAGGTTAATAGACTTGCCCAGATTTCAAACTCGATTACCTCTCTGAATGAATGAATATATATATATATATATATATATATATATCATACTGTATACCATTAATATTTTATAAATGCCTTTTTCTAGGAATAGTAGATCGTATGCTATCATTTCTTTGAAAATACTGATTAAAATTTAAATTTGTCCCACAGTTCCATCTCTCTTATGCAGAGAAAGAATTGCTGGAGAGAGAGCCAAGGGGAGAAGCCCATCAGGAAATTCTTAGGCGAGCAGCCAAAGACCTTCCCATCTATACCAGGACCATGTCTGGAGGTAGACTTCGATAATGAGTGCTTTGACATGATGGCTCGTGGTGACTGTTTGCATATTTATATACTTGAAACTGTCAAACACTCATTGAAAACATTGTTATATTTTGGATTGCTACTAAACCTTTACTGCACAATTCAATACAACAGAATAGAAATATGAATAACACTGTGGCACAAAGATCTCAACCAAAATCCCAAGTGACTTTGCTTCTATTCTGCCTATTTAGTTGTGATTCAGTGACAATGTTAGAACTGCTAAAGTCTTGATCTGTAGTAGTTAGTATTCATTTTCAAAGTTTAATTTATAGACTTTCCTATTCTAGTCTAACTTAATTAAGGGAGCAATATCTATAGTGATAATTTTACATAGATGTGAAACAACAATTATACAAATTATATAATGCTTAATTTAGGTATGGGTGCAATTCTTTATCTTTAAAATTTATGGTAATTTTTTTAAAGAAGTACAATTCAAATAACAAATCTCTTTTACTTGAGTCAGGTTTTTAAGATAATTTAACAGTTGTCTAATTAAAGAATTGTCTTAAAAACTAACACACGGACTATAACACTTGCCCACCAAGACTTACACAGAAACTTAGAGACTTGAGACCTGTGCTGCCCATTTCGGTAGCCACTAGCCCTGTGTGGCTGTTGAGCACTTAAAATGTGGCTAATCCAAATTGAGATGTGCTTTAAGTATAAAATACACAACTGATTTCAAAGACGTAGTATGAAAAAATAATGTAAAATATCTCATTACTCTTTTCACAGTACTTATATTTGTTTCTCACTCACCTTAGAATCATAGTTGAATCTAACTCAAAGTCTCACGCACAATTTTTTCCTGTTTGTTTTCACTGTTTCTCAATAAGCAAGTGGTAATTCTCTGATTTACTGTCATGCCATGGGTTCTATCCCATGAAGAAAAGAGATGTGCTTATGTATAAGTTTGAGTATATTTTCCCTACATAAACCTTAACAAACATGGAGGAAACTTAAGCCCTCTAAAAATAAATTGCTGCACAGGTTTCCCAAACTAGTTAATGATAGCTACAGTAGTACCAGGTACAAAAACTTGGTCTCTGCATTTCTAGTGTGGTTCTACTATACCGCTTGATCCACAGAATTAAGAGAAAGGGGGAAGCATAAATCATACCAAAACAAATATGAATTTTCATTAATGATAACAACTATACTTTGGATTTAAAAGTCATCTGCTCATGTAGTTTATATAATCTTAAGGCTGTCATCTCCTGTTCCTTTTAAGTATTGTATGCCTACCTTCTTAGATGAACTTACGAGTCCCAATACTTGGGACAGTCTGGAATCAAATCTGGATTTCCTAATATAATCTTTATTTATTTTCAGTGCAAAAAGTCTGGATGCTTGCTAAAATCAGTAATAAAGGACAGGAGGCATAGATGAAGTTAAATGGCACAAAGTATAATAAATAGATAATAATGCTCTTGTGCTTGACCCCCTTCTGGCATGTGTAGAATGGAAAGGTAGGCATGAATCAGAAGGGATAGGCAGTGGAGCAGCCGCAGTGGCACCAAGGCAGGAATGTGAGAGCGTCTTTCCTCCCTCCCCACCAGCCACATCCTTCTGTGAACCTTGTGTTCTTCAGGCAACTTCCTTCTTTCCCCAGGGAAAGTCTGTGGACTGAAGCAACTGAAAGGCTCTCTGTTCATACACTTTATGCTTTGTAGAGAATTGAAGAGCGTGGGAGGTAATATAGTGTAGGATTTTACCATTCATTTTAAATCCACAATACTTCCTCCATACCCTAAGAGAAAAATGTCAGCTGCCTGGGTTAACCTGACTGCTGAACTCAGAGAACAAATTCAGCCATATGCAGACGTGGCTGTGGCGGGTGGTAAAGCAGGGGTGTTAAGAAGACTCAGCTCACTTCCATTTGTGCTGTGCTTTCTCCTAACCTATGCATCTTCTGCTTTCTTATAGGGCTCTCTCAGTTGTATTATAGTATTATTTATTTTTATTAATGAGAGCTGTTTACACTCTCTTGCTCTTGATACTTTCCTACAAAAATATTGTGTGGTGTTTGACTCGGAAGGTAACAATTAGAGGTGCTGTAATTAGTTTCTCATTGTCCACAGATGTTGATAACATTTTCTTTTCAACATTTACCAAAAAAGTTTTAAGCTATGTAAATAATCTATGAATAAATTCTCAAAAAATTCAAGCAAGACCATTAAAATAAAATACCACTTTATTGTTAGGAGTTGTTTTTTTGTTTTGTTTTGTTTTTTTTAATCTTACAGTTTTGTGGGTTTTTAAAAAGATTTTATTGGGGAATTGGGGGAGGGAAACAGCGTTGCGGAACCGGGGAAGGGAAACAGACAAGTTGCTGTCCTTTTGTTCTTCAGTCTAGTTGTGGAGGACATTGCTTCACTGGCCCATGTTGGTATCATCATTGCGTTCTTCTTGGATGAGGCAGATCAGTCCCCAGCTCTGGACTGCCACTCACAGCGGCTCTTGGCAGCTCATGCAGGCTGCCCACCAACTCACTGTAGCCTATGGTAGCCCACTGCAGCAGGGGCTGCAGCTATGCTGGCCCCAGGGACTCACAGCAGCCCAGCTCCAGGTGGAGCTGTTGTTCACCATCTTAGCTGTAGAGGGCAGTGTTACTGGCCCTCATGTAGGATCCGAACCGGGGCTGCTGGCATCCCAAGCCAGCTCTTAACCAACGCGCCACTCGACTGGCCCCTGTTAGGAGTTTTTAAACAATATCAGATGGTTCATTTTAAATTACACTGGGATGATTTTAGTTGAATGTGATATGGCGCACAGAGTGGTTTATTTTTTTATTTAAAAGACTAAATTTCTGTTTATAAAAGATGGTAAACAAAATTAACTTATTTCTATTTTGTTTGGATTTCCTGTGAGTTATTGCCCACTTTGATTTGAAAGTTTTTGTTGTTTTTTCACAGTGTACCTCAAAGCAGAGATAATCACTATCTGGAGAGAATCTAGCATTGCCCACTAAACATCACCTAGAGATTTCGGACTTTAGTCAGTGCTGCCCATTATAGAGCCGCTACTTCCCTATGGCTACTGAGCACTTAAAATGGGACTGTCAGTGTAAAATCCATAGCAGGTTTTAAAGACCTGGTATGAAAAACCCCATAAAATATATTGTTAATATTTTTATGTTGATTATATCTTAATATTTTGGAAATATTAGGTAAAATAAAATATATTATTAAAATTAATTTCCCTTGCTTTTTTTTTTAACATCTTTAATGTAGCACCTAGAGAATGTAAAAGCACACAAGTGGCTCACATTATATTTCTCTGGCCAACACTGTCTGACACTAATGCTTTGCATGAGCCAGTGAGACCTTAGAGCATCAGTGAAAATGCACCTGTAGGACTTCATCCAGGAGGTGAGCCTCAAGGCTGTGCCATTCATCTCTGCGGTTCCTGAAAAGGAGCGTTGCGAGGGAATGATTAAGGGCCTTTCAAGGGCCGGCTGAGTGGCGCGGTGGTTAAGCGCTGGCTTGGGAAGCCAGCGGCCCCAGTTCTGGTCCCACATATGAGGGCCAGTGACACTGCCCTCAAAAAAAAAAAAAATTCTTTCAGTATTGAAAACAACTCCATCTAGCCTTGTTGTCTACGAAAAGTTCATTTTCTTCTTAGTTTATACCAAGCGTTTCCTTTTTCAAAGATTGTAACAGCCAACATGACCTTGGTAATTGCTTATTGCAAGGATTTTTTCCAAATTTTAAATTCATTAGTTTGGTTTTATTGTTCCTACTGGACTGCCCACTTAATAACTGCTTTCTTATGATTTGGGTAGCCTTCCTGCATCCTGTAAGATGCCTGTGGACTGAAATAGTCTTTTCAAATCAGTCATCCATAGCTGTCTTTGATATGTGTATTAGAGAAGAGAGCATCACAACTTCAATTATGATCATTAAAATGATCTATCGGAGGTACTTCTTCAAATACTCATTTCAATTCTTGTATTTCCAACAGAGAAGATGTAAGATCTTTCCCAATTTAAGCAACATGTAGATTTTATTCACAAATTTCTAAAATGTATTTCACATACAACTTCTAAAATGTGGTTGTATCTTCATGTAGTTATCCTGGCAGGGTACATGGAATAATTGATTTAAGTGAGGGAGACATCCTGTTTATTTCTGCAGAAATTGGACATATTTACACCTATTGTGAGCCTTGCTATAACCACTGACAATTGAGGGTGCCTTAGAAAAATTCCCCCCAAAGATTCTTGATTCTTGGGAAATCTCTCCAGGGAACGGAGGCTGTAGGCAAGTCATTCCATTTTTGTATTTAGACAGAGCTGAATAGCTCAGTTTTATCCAATTTAAATTCGGTATGCTTTTTAGAATTTAAATCTGGTTAGATGGTAAAAGCCATTTAAGTGCATGTTCAATTCACTGTTAAATCAAAGGCTAAATGGAGCTTTCTGTTCCTAGCAATCCGATATTGTGACAGATGCCAACTTATAAAGCCAGATCGCTGCCATCACTGTTCCGTCTGCGATAAGTAAGAACACGTTTTACTTCTAAAATGTCTCTGTGCTGGTGGTCTTTTTTACTTAATTGGTTTCTTTTCTCACTGTTTTCTAGATTATGTCCTTGTCTCCTTAGTCACACGTCTCAGACCTTTATTTAGGAAATATAACTGGAACAATCACTTGCATTAATGGGAGAGTGGCTTGGTGCCACAATCAGTTGTCCCACCCCTCCCCCGCCAAGTTTCAAGCTGACAAGAGTGAAGTGCATGATTTTTAGAGGCTCAGACTTGGCTAGTTCGATTTAATGAGTACTTCTGTGACTCTTTCCCATCTTTATAAAGATAATTCAATTGACTTTATGAAAGTCCGCTGTTATTATATACTTAGTATAAGTGCAAGAACAACACCACTTGGCTTAAGGGTTGATATTAAAGGAAAAGTTTTATCCAGACTTGCTGTAAATCTCTTCACATTTTGTACTTTCTTTAGCATAAAATAGTTCTATATTAACATATCACATTGTTTTTAGAAAATGAGTTATTTGATTTGCGCGTTAAAGCATGTGTATTTTGAATTTAAAGTTCTATTATTGTATCATAACTGGAATTGGTTATAGTGTTTATTTTCAGATGAGGACTTTTGCTTTTATTCAATTTTCAGATAAGTAAATAATTTTGCAATATTTTACTTGCCACAACTCTTCCGAAATAACTTTCACATTTCTTTTGTTTATAATTTAATGTGATTAAATTTTTATGGGGCATTGAGTTTTGTGTGTGTATGTTTTCTTTTTAGATGTATTTTGAAGATGGATCATCATTGCCCATGGTGAGTATGGCTCTATACTTAAACAAGTTTTTGTCCCTTATAACTTAAAGAATGGAATTATGTATCTATTTAAATCTTCTTATAAATGAAAGCTAGCCTTAGCTGATCTAGGAGGTGCTTTCAGATTTAATTGCTGATATTTGTTTAATTAGCTCAAAAGAGCCCAAAGGAGAATTTCCATGAAATAATTTTAAAACCAGTAGCTTAACAATTTAAAAGTTAATTTCTCATATTTGCTCAGAACAAATGGTGTTCTTTGTATGCACATGCATATACATAGAGATTCTAAAATACTCCCCAGAAATTGCACCAAAATATACATCTAAATTATATACAGTATCTCACTAGAAGTTTCTAATAATTAATTCATCTAAAGCTTTAACAATTTGTTTTATATAAAACTTGGCATTAAGGAGCAGAAGAGCAAATATGCAAATACACATATGTTTAAACAAGAGTTGCCAATTAGAATTTACTAATTTTAAAAATATATATATTTCTAAGTCATGAAATTAGGTGATTTAATAGAGGATTATTTCTAAGATCTAATTAACTAATGAAGGTTGATTTTTCTACCATTCCCTATAACTTTCCATCCCAGTGTGGACATACCTTTGACAATTACACTGAGGGTGCCAGCCAGGTTAGGTTTGGACATTAAGCATGATTATTCCACAAGTTTTATCTTCTTTCATGGGCGGCGTTTGAGAAAGGTAGACATGACCGCAAATCTACACTTGGTGTGTATATTGAAACCTATACATAGAAGTAATGGTTATCTTAGCTGCAGGAAACAATAGGGGAATGTCAGGTCTACAATATTCTATATCCCTCTCCAACTACCTCTTCCTTCTCTCCATCTAGACTTTCTTCTTTAACAAGTTATGGCTCCTTAACTCCTATGAGAACAATGTTCTTCTCAAACGAAGATCTCCATGAATAATTTTCTTTTGTATTAATTTGTATTGTATTGGTTCTTTTGCTTTCCTCATTCTTTCATTCATTTCATTTATTTTGTTCTCCTTCTCAGCAAATAGTTTCTCCCCCATATCTTCAATTATAAGTAGTCTTAACCCCCCCTTATATTCCTCAGTTGACCCTTCCAGCTGCAGATGCTGTCAGTGTCCCACCAAGATCACAGTCAGATCCCCTGTGAGTTCACTGCACCTGCAGTAGACAGTTCCCATGCCCATTGACAGCTCCCTCAGTTCCCGCTTTCTTTGTTTCTCTGCTTGGGAGCATTCTTTCCCTGGGGAGGTTTGTTCAGCCCATAAGCCTGGCAGTGGAGAAGGGCCAGGGTAGTAACACTTCAAGAGGCCACCCTCAACCAGTGAGGGACTCTTTAAAAACACAAGTTTTTTTTTTGGATTTTTCTCCCCTCCTTGTTTCAAAATAAACTGCATCTAAGTTCTTTTCTCAGGGTCTGCTTTGGGGGAGCCCATACTAAGACACTCTTATTTCTGTTCAGAAATCGGGTGCATAGAGTTGACTCCGATTTTTCTAACTCAAAGTAATCAGGGATTGTGATGATAAGGAATGGAGAAGTGGAAACCAATAGGATTAATCCCAAACTAGCACACACCTATAAAGTTTGCCTGCCACACCCTTGCTAGACTCACAGGATTTCAAAAGTAAAAAATAATAATTCACCGTGGTAGCATTCTTTCTAAACCTGAAATTAATTTGGCTTTATAAGAAACTTATAGTACAATTTGGCAATCTTTCAAATTTTGACAGACTCTATTAAATAAGTGAAGGGAAACAGCTCTAAGAGTTTTACAAGTGGATTCAGATTGCATACCTATATCCTACCTATTGTCACTCTCACCCTTAAGTGGCGATGTGGAAGAAGTTGAATGGCCTGACCACTACCTTTCAGCCTCTGGGAGATTGTTCCTCTCCGCTGTTGCCTCCCCTGCAGAAGCCACTGTCCCAGCCACCCTCTCAGCTACCAGTGCTCCCTTGCAGGAAGCGGTAGCCAGGTCCATTTGTGAAGGGTTTGGTTGCAGGAACCTAATATGCACCTGCTGCCAGCTGAGTGTAGCAGCCATCTTATTTATTTTTAAATTTCAAATTAAAATTTAAAATAAAATTTGTAGATTATACATACTGTGGATCAAATATTTTTTTAAAAACAAGTGCAAGTATTATTTCTAGTCTCCTCTAAAAATAAATATTAGTATTAAATTTAAATATTAGGTAAATACTACTATATTTACTTAAGTGTGAAATACATATGAAACTCCAAAACACTTTATTTACCGACTTTCTTCTGTGTTTCCTGGCTCTGACATGGCAAATTACATCATGCGCTTAAGTAGAAACTAACATAACCTAAATGAGATGTTATAAAATCTATGATCAACATCATTTTACTTTCTATAAAAATGCTATTTATCATTTAATATAAAAGCGGCTTCTTACATTTCTGTAGGAAGAGAAACAATCTTTCCTAGCCCTTCTCATTTTACCCTCATCCATAAAAGAGCCATTGTCTTCACTTCCTTTTTCCAGTCTCACAGCACCCAACCTTTGTCTGCCCATCCTCTCCTCTTGAAACCAGCAAGTTGGTTAAGGGAATATGCTGTGTCCTTTGAGAAAAAAACACAGCTAGACTAGGCTTTATGGAACTTTAGTAATATTATTTCTTGCCATTATTTCATTCAGATGTCATAAAAGACCATCTCAGTAATCAGTTTGCACTCACACCTGGAATCTCTAGAGTTACAAATATATTTGTTTTCATACAACATGCATTCACAATTTTTGGCTTCTTTATGAATTTACTTGTTATATATAAGACCCTAAGTTCCAAAATTACTAAATCTAATGCTTTTCCCTTTGCCTTATTTGTCTCTTATTTGAGGTAGAAAAATATAAACATTTTTCTTTCTTTTCCCCCTAAATTCCAGTTTATTCATAAGCCAAGTAAATGTTCGCCTTTAGTTTTTTGTTAATTTTTCAACTTTTTTATTGTGGTAAAAACACTTAAATGAGACTTACCCTCTTAACAACACTTTAAGTGTACAAAATAGTATTGGTTGAATCCATGGTATGAAACCCAGGAATACAGAAGGCTGACTGTATATTTATTGAAAATAATCCAAGTATACATATAAAAAAAATGAAATCTTACCATTTGTGACAACATAGATTGACCTACAGGGTATTATGCTAAGTGAAATAATTCAGACTGAGAAAGACAAATTACCATATGATCTTACTTGCATGTGGAATCTAAAGGACAGAATAAATGAGCAAACAAAACAGAAACAAACTCATAGATACAGAGAACAAACTGATGGCTGCCAGATGGGAAAGAGATTGGGGAGAGCTGAGTGAAAAAGGGAAGGGATTAAGAAGTACAAATTGGTAGTTACACAATAGACATGGGGATGTAGGGTATGGCATAAGGATTATAGTCAATAATATTGTAATAACTAGGTATGTGCCAGATGGATACTAGACTGGTCACTTCATAAATTATATAAATGTCTAACCACTATGTTGTGCACCTGAAGCTAATATAAAATAATATTGAATGCCAACTGTAATTTAAAAATAAAAAGTAAAATACTACAAAAAAACTAATACAACCAAGAAATATAACTTTCCACTAGGAAATTGGCAAAAAAAAGACAAAAGAGGCAAAGACAGAGCTTAGAACTTGCTATCAAATAGGCAAGTCAAGAATTAGAAATAGATTCTCATTGGTTTGCATTCACATAATTTAAATGGGATCTGACTGATATGAAATCTAATCCAAGAAGCCCTGAACTCTACTAAATGTCTGTGGTTGGGTGATCTAGTATTTTTAAAGAAATTTATTCTCCAAAAGTCTCAGAAAGAAAACAAAAAACAAAAAACAAGGAAAGGAGAAAGTTTACAAAAAAAAAAACAAACAAACTAAGTGTACCTGTGCAGTTCAAACCTGTGTCAACTGTATAGTCTATATGGTTCATGATTTAGTAAAGCAATATTATATATCATATTTTAAAAATCTAAACACAGAAATTCCTTTTTAGTGAAATGGATTTTTGATGTTTGTATGTGTAGATGAATTACACTTAAGGAAATGCCAATACATATCAGATGATAGTATACCAAACGCTGTATTAAGGTTGAGCTTATGTCTACGTAGGTTGAAAACCTAAAACTTACCGAAATTTTTTTGTTTTGTTAACAGGGTGAACAATTGTGTCGGATTTTCAAATTATAAGTTTTTCCTCCTTTTCTTGGCTTATTCTCTGCTATACTGCCTTTTTATTGCTGCTACAGATTTACAGTATTTTATCAAATTTTGGACAGTAAGTCATTACCTTGTTGAACTTTTTTTAGTATACAAAAATATATAGATTTTCTTTCATGAACTATTTCAGACACTGATTTTACAGAATAGAGCTCACTTAGATATAGTCAGTCCTCATTATTTGCAGATTCTGTATCTGTGAACTCACCAACTTGCTAAATTTATCTGTCACCCCCCAAATCCATACTCTCAGCATTTTTGTGGTCACTTGCAGACATACACAAAGTGGCTGAAAGTTTGGGTTGCCCATATGCACCCTCCCAGCTGGGATCAAACAAGGCTACGCTTTGCCTTTTGTTTCAACTCTTCGTACTGTTAAACAAGTGTGCTTTTTAGTCTATTTAATGCCATGTTTTTTGCATTGTTGTGCTTTTTGTTGGTGATTTCACTGTTTCCAAAGGTCTTCAAGCATAGTACTGAAGTATTGTCTGGTATTTCTGAGCAACAGAAGACTGGGATGTGCTTTAGGGAGAATACATGTGTTAGATAAGCTTCCTGCAGGCATGAGTTGTAGGGATGTTGGGTATCAGATCTCTGTTAATGAACCCACAATATATATTACATAAGGTATCTTTAAGCAGAAATACACATAAAACAAAGTGACATATTGATTGGTTGACATAAAGGTTGTGACCGGGGGCTTGCAGGAAGCCAACCCTGTATTTTCCCTAGAAGAAATGGTTCAGCATTCACAAATTCAGTGTTTACGGCAACTTGTTGAACATGACCACTGCCAATAACAAGAATTGACTGTATAAGATTTTCTTTTTTAGTATTCAAAAATAGAAGTGTTTTCTTTATGTGTAAAAAGATTATTTTTTAAACTATTATGTCTATAATGTCCGAAATTTTTATTAAGTATGGCTTCATTAGGCTTTAGGTAACTCATTTGTTTTCTGCACCATTTATTTTAAATATGAGCAAAACAAAATTAAAATTGAGTATTTTAAATATCCGAAGATACTCCTAGGAACACCAAACGATAGTAAAAACACAGTTACTATCTAAATAGCTTGCATTGTTTTGTACATCTGTAACTAAGACTAATAATAATAATAATAATAATAAAATTTAAAAAAACACACACAAAAATAAACAGTTACTATCTGCAAGGATTGCTTTATTATTTTCATGCAATGTTATTATGGTAAGAGTTTCTGAATTGCTAGATCACTTTTGTGAGATTTGAACCACATTCAATACTAAAGGTTTATTGAATGCCTGCTCTGTGCCAGGTATATTGTAAGCAGTAGGACTACACAGGTGCATGGACATGCTCATAGCATTCAAGTGTCCTTCCATTGTTCAGCTTGAAGAATGATCCCTAATGAATGTCTGAGAGAATGGCCCCACAATGCTCCTCATTCCTGTGGATGACTTTAGTTCCAACCACAGATATATTTGTAAAGGAATGCCAGAGTTTTCACTGTGAGGACTCTGCTGTCAAACGCTATGAGTGAAATCTTGTGACCTGTGTCATTCTGACATATACTACAGGGTACTGAAACAATATGATGTTCTATCAGAAGGGGATGCCTCTTAGCCGCTCTGGTACCTTACTAGTGTCCATAGACCTAAGCCTGCCATTCTAGAGTGAGTCCAGGTCTCTTTGGACAATATATATAATGAGATTCAAACTGGTTTTGCTTTGAGTTGGCCTGTTTTATCTCATGGATATTATAAGGTTTATTTTAGACAGATGTTATACTCTAGTGTTGATCTTTTTTTGGGATGCTCTTATTTAAAATAGCTTGAATCATTATCGTGGATGTGTTGCTATATGTATTCTTGTATTTGTGCTGTTGTTTGTAGTAATGTAAAACATCAATGAGTATAGTAGCTAAATTGTGCCAATTAATCTTTATTGTCTGGCATCTTAATAAAACTATTTAAACATTTATAAATAGGTAATATGTTAAAACATGTTCTGGTAGTAAATTCAGAAGTATATTTTATAGTTCCTTTCATCTTGCTTTCTACTGTTATAGTTTATCTACATACTACCATACTGCCATCAAATTTCTATGATTTGGTTATGCAAAACAAAATATATATCCCAGATTTAAATATATTATCCATATATTTTTAATCTGATGCTACATGTTTTTTCTCAACGTTTTTATGTAAAGCCATGTAACTTTCTCCATATCTAAATTTAAGAAAAAGTTTAAGCAAAAAAAGAAATCTTATAAAAGTAGGGGAATACTTATCCCTTTGACAAAACATGTTATTTTCTTCCTTTCTTTATAGAATGGTCTACCTGATACTCAAGCCAAGTTCCATATTATGTTTTTATTCTTTGCTGCAGCTATGTTTTCTGTCAGCTTGTCTTCTCTGTTTGGCTATCATTGTTGGCTAGTCAGCAAAAATAAATCTACATTAGGTGAGTATCCAATTATTGTAGTTAACAGAACTTTAAATACATAAATAGTTACTCATCAAAAGTTGCCATATTATTAAACGACAATCTGTTCTGAAGTGGTAAAAATCATTCTTATTTCCCACATTGTTTTGTGGGATGTGACTCAGACATAAACAAATTCACTCATTCCATACATTTATTGACTGCCCATTGTACGTAAAGCATTTTGTATATTCAGTGGTGATTAAAGGACAAAACAGCCCAGTGAGAGGGGCACAGAAAATCAATGAGCAAACATAACAGTAATTACAAAACACAAAGTGCTCTAACAGATACAAACACGATGCTGAGGTATGAATCAAGGGCTGGAGATGATAAAAGGGAAACTATTTAGATAGAATGATGAGGGAATAGCTCACCAAAATAAAACATATTTAATCTAAGATGTCAGTTATGGAAAGAGCCAGAACATCTCAGGCAGATGATCTTATATATACAAAACCTTAAAGAATCTACAATAAAAATAATTATAGCTAATAAATAACATCTGCAAAGCTTCATGACACAAGATCAATATGCAAAAAAGTCAGTTGTATTTCTATACACTAGCAATGAACCCTCCAAAAAAGAAAATTAAGAAAACAATTTCATCTACAAAAGTATCCAAAATAATAAAACACCTAAGAATAAATTTAACCAAGGCGATGCAACACTAGTAAGTGAAACTGCAAAACACTGCCGAAAGACAGTAAAGAAGTAAATGGTAAGACTTCCCATGTTCATGGATTAAAAAACTTAATGTTGTTAAGATAGCAGTACTACCCAAAGTGATTTTTAGATTCAGTACAACTCCTATTATAACTTCAATGGCCTTTTTTTTGTGTGCAGAAATTGATAAGCTGATCCTCAAATTTATATGAATTTAAAAGGCCCAAAATAGCAAAAATGATATCCACTAAAACATTTTTTAAAATTCTTACTTTTTTCCAAACTTACTACTAATCTACAGTGATCAAAACAGTGTGGTACTGGCAAAAGGATAGAGATATGGATCAATTGAGAGTCCAGAACTAAACTTAAAACATCTTTGACCATTTTATTGTTGACAAGGGTACTAAGATCATTCAATAGGGAAAGAATAGCATCTTTAACAAATGGTGCCGGGACAACTGGATATGTACATGTAAAAAAATGAAATTGGACCCTACCTCACACAATACACAAAAAATGAACTCAAAATGGTTCAGTGACCTAAATGGAAGAGCTACAGTTTTAACAGTCCTAGAAGAAAACCTGGAGATAAATCTTCCGGATCTTAAGAACGGCAATTAATTCTTAGATATAACACCAAAAGCAGGAGCAACAAAAGAAAAAAATAGGTAAATTGGACACTATCAAAATTTAAAAATTTGTGTATCAAAGGACATTATCAAAAAAGTAAACAGAGGGGTGACCAGTTAGCTCAGTTGGTTAGAGTGTGGTGCTGATAACACCAAGGTTGCGGGTTCGATTCCCACATGGGCCACTGTGAGCTGTGCCCTCCCTAAAAGAGTCAACTATGCCATTGTAACATGAAAGCAATGTGTAACCAATGACCATGACTGTTCCCCAATAAAATTAAAAAAAAAAAAAGGTAAAAAGATAGCCTACAGAATGAGAGTAATATTTGTAAATCACATACCTGATAAGGACCTAGTATCCAGAATATACAAGTAACTCTTACAACTCAACAATAAAAAGACAATTTAAAAATTGGCAGAGGATTTGAATAGACATTTAAATATACATTTCTCTAAAGAAAATATACAAATGGCCAACAAGCACATAAAAACATGCTCAATATCATTAGTCATTAGGAAAATACAAATCAAAACCACAGTAAGGACCACTTCATACCCACTAGGATAGCTGTAATAAAAAACAAACAAACAGAAAACAACAAATGTTGAGAATGTGGAGAAATTGGAACCGTCACCACGTTGCTGATGGGAATATAAAATGGTGCAGCCACTGTGAAAACAGCTGGGCAATTCTTCAAAAAGTTAAATATAGAATTTCAATATGACCCAGCAATCTCACTTTTAAGTACATACCCAAAAGAATTGAAAACAGTGACTCAACAGATGTACATACAATACAATGTTATTCAGCCATAAAAAGGAATGAAGTAATGAAACATGCTTATTGTGTGACTGCTTAATGAATTTAGGTTTTCTTTTGGGGTAATGAAAATATTTGGAACTTAATACAGGTGGTAGTTGCACAAAATTGTGAATGTACTAAATGCCACTGAATTGTTCGTTTTAAAGTGGCTAATTTTGTGCTTTGTGAATTTCACCTCATATTTTTAAAAATCCCTATAAGAAAAGAGCTAGAAATGTTTGACACACTATCCACATGGCTAGATAGAAAGCTAAAGAACAAAAAATACACTATGAAGTCTGACAAGCAGGGACTCTGCTAAGAACAGACTTCTAAACTAAGGTTAGGAGTTTGGAAATATAACCATAACTTATAAATCCTTATGCTCTCAAAAGATACTTCAAGCTATGAGATTCCATTATTGTCAGTGAAGATTAATTGTAGCATATCATCAGTGAATGTTAATTTTTAATATTCAGGTGAAATCTTATTACAGCAGATACGATTAGGGTGAAAATTGGTATAATAAAGTCATTTCTAAATAAAGTGTCTTATTTCAAATTATATGTTGGGCAATTAAATTATACTTCATTAAAAGTAAATTAATTGTGGGCCGGCCAAGTGGTGCGGTGGTTAAGAGCTGGCTTGGGATGCCAGTGGCCCCGGTTCGGATCCCACATATGAGGGCCAGTGACACTCCCCTCTAAAAAAAAGGTAAATTAATTGTTTCTAGAATCTTTTAAGTTCTGAAACTTCTAGTTTGCACGTGTAATACTGAAAGGACTTCCTCTGGACAATATGGTCCTCTAATTATAAAAATGTTTTATATAAAGTTATATACCTAGGGTGACAACTGCTGAGGATCTTGCAAATTGCCACATTTTAGTAAAATCTTGGATTGCGAGTAACTTAGTTTGCGAGTGTTCCACAAGACAAGCAAACATTCATATTAGGTTGGTGCAAATTTGCACCAACCTAATAATATATTTTAACTTGGTAAATGAGCGATACCTTGCAATATGAGTAGTTTGTTTCTGGAATGAATTATGTTCGCAAACCAAGGTATTACTGTACCTTTAATGGCTAGTTAGAAGGGTGTTTTTTTTTAAAAAATAATGGACAAAACTCATTATACTTCTATGTTTATTCCTATTCCAAAAATAAAATTTTAGGTTTTTGCATCTCAGCATGATGTAAGAAGAAAATGTAGCATTAATAAGAAACTCTAATTCTGGCACTTATTTGTTGTGTGATGTTGGACAAGTCCCAAAGCCCCTCTGAACCTCGACTTCCTCATGCACAGTGGGCATAACATACAATGTATGGTTTTGCACAGCATCCTGATTTGGACAGACCAGCTGTAAAGTCCATTTACTGGTTAGCTGGAAAAAATTATGATTGGATGAGATACACTTTTAATGAAATTGAAAAACAGAACTTATTGACTGCAAAAAAGCGGGTTGCAGAATGTATATATAGTCTCATTTTGGTTAAAAAATTATGTAGATTTATATATCTATATCCATCTATCCATCAATTCATCCATCCATCTATATTAGAGCTAGAAGATACGAAGTTTTAACTTATTTGCCTGTTTGTATTTCTAATTTATTGCAGTGCACATATGCTGCTGTTATAATTAAAAGGCTACTTAAATATTAAAATAAATTAATTATATCTTATGATTATTTTAAAACAGAATGAACAATCTATATTGCAGAGCTGTTGGTAGGCACATAAGTACTCATGGGGGGCTCGCCATTGATTTTTTTCTTTTTTTTTTTTTGAGGACAGTGTCACTGACCCTCATATGTGGGACCCGAACCAGGGCCGCCGGCTTCCTAAGCCAGCACTTAATCACTGCGCCACTCAGCCGGCCCTCGCCATTGATTTTTGAGTTCCCTTGTTGAATTCAATCATTTCTAAATATAGGAGTCACTAGCTGATATATTCTTTACTCACGTGATTGCTCTATTATTTTTTATAGAGGCATTTAGAAGTCCAGTATTTCGACATGGAACAGATAAGAATGGATTCAGCTTGGGTTTCAGTAAAAATATGCGACAAGTGTTTGGTGATGAAAAGAAGTACTGGTTGCTACCCATTTTTTCAAGGTACTTTGTTGTGAAGTTTTAAGGGAATGAAAGAAATCCAACAAACGAACTCTATAATTCTGCGTAGCAACTTCTATTTTTTTAAAAGTATTATTTTATGACTCATGAGTACATCAGTGTGGAAATCAGTTAACTCATCTCCCGAAACATACTGTATTGAAACCACTGTGTGATTCACATGTTTTGTCCATAATATAATTATGTCCCACTCGCAGACATCAGCACTCTAAAATTGGGTCACTCTGTCTTTTTTCATTGCTCAATTGTAAGTTTTGATTTTAATTACAGTCTAGGTGATGGCTGCTCCTTTCCAACTTGCCTTGTTAACCAGGATCCTGAACAACCATCTACTCCTGCAGGACTGAATTCAACATCTAAAAAGTAATCCCATTTTTTTTTCTATTTCACTTTCGAATAACATCTTTTACTCTCATGTATCCTTTGGTTATATGTTTCTTTGAAAAAAAAATGTCAAGAACATAAGATAATTTACTGCAATGCTTCCCGCTTAGAATGAGGGAGGAAGGAATGTATGACTGGGGAGGGGCCCATAGAGAGCATCAATTATACTTGTAAAATTCCATTATTAATCCAGATGATAGGTAAATAGGTGTTCATTCTCTATACATCTGTTTTGTTTTGTTTTAAGGGTTTTTTTGTTTGTTTGTTTTTGTTTTGTTTTGTTTTAAGGTTTTTTTGTTTGTTTGTTTGTTTTTAGCTGAGCCATCCTGCCACCTGTTGGCAGCTCAGCGGCCGCTCAGCTCAGGCCTAGAATTGAACCGGCGACCCTGTTGCTCAGAGCTCGCGTTCTTGAGCAAGCTCTTCACCAACTGAACCACTCGGCCGGCCCCTCTCTATATATTTTGGTTGACTGAAATATAATATGATTTTTTTTTAAATGTAGTGCTTAAAAGAAAAATATATATGTCCATTTATCTCCCCTAGTGATCAGGTGAGCAAACAGTGTAAATTTTCCCTTTGACCCTCTAGGTCCTTCCTCTCTGTGGTAACTGTTCTAAAGAGATGAGAAAAGTTCCCTAGATAAGGCCTTTGGGGAACAAATGGAAGCCCAGACACCCACGTGACAGTTCCATTAGCAGTGTGCACCATGTTCTTGGTGCTCCTTAGAGATCTCTAAGCATTATCTGAACCATTTCCTTGGAGAGAGAAGGGAAGGATCTTAGAAATGCATGGTCTGGAGACTTTCGCCTTTGCTTTAAGTCTGTTTTCTTTCCTGTCTATCAAGAATTTGAGGAAGACCTGAAATTTGCTACTAACTGGCGAAAGGCAAAATGACTATAATTTGACTATAAAATGACTATTTAAAATACTATACATATATGAATGTTTACTTTTGAAACACTAATTTTCATATCTTTAAGACAGAGTTATTCGATATGACCACACTTTTAATTTTGAGTTAAAGCCAATAGCAAATAACCTTAATAGCATTCTTAGCTATATTTTAGGGAATTTCTTATTTGCCAGAAAGCCATGTACATTGCACCTATAGCTACACTCCTTCGATCTAGTGCATATTTCTTGTTGATCACCGTACTTTCACCCGTGGGTCCTGGCGTGACCCCAGAATGCTTCTCAAGGCAGTGACAATCTGACAGCCATTCCAAATTATTTTAAATTGTCAGAGATGAAACGTATTTGCCACCCCATCCCTAGAGTGAGTGACATGCAGACCAGACTCCTATTAATTGTGAGGGCGCCATTTTGATGTGTTTCACAGGGATATTCAAAGACACCAGAGTCTTACTGGGTCCTGCCTTGTGAGTTTTGGCTTGAAAATTCCACGGAGCTAAAAGTTAATGGTTTTTCTTATCCTTGATGCAGAAAAATCTAGTTTTAATAAGTTATTTAGAACATTTTTTTGAGCTTATATAAAACTTAACAGTTTTCAATAATTTTTTTTTACCTTTGTTAAGTTTGTTTTGCTTTTTGTTGGTTTTGTGTTTTTTTTTTGTAGTTTAAGACTATTTGGGATTTAGAGATAATATCTCTCCTAAGTATACCATGGGCATTGAGAGAAATCCTAGTCCTGGCACTGTTACCAAGCTAGGTTACTTGAAAAGGTCAAGTAACCAGGCTTCTCCTCCTTTCCTTTAAATGTTAAAATTGGGTTTTGACAGCTAAAGTCTCTTCTACAGAATTTTGTAATTTCCCCTTATTAGTCCATATAAAATGTCTATGGTTTATGCTGGTGTCTCCTCTGGGCCCCAGAATTTTATATCTGACTGTCTGCTCAACATGCCCACTTAAATGTCTAAAAGTCATTGGCCACTGAACCAGTGCAAAGCAGAGCTCTTCAGTCCAACCATCTATGCCCCCATGCCCACTCTAAACCTGATATTTTCCCATTTTTCCAAATACATGTCAGTATCCGTGACCTCCATTCCTCCAGGTACTCAGACCAGAAACTTTGGAGTCATCCTAGATTCCTCTCTTGCAGTTACCTTGTATTGACTCCATTTACAAATCCTGTCAGATGCACCCTCAAAATATATCTATATCATGTCTCACATAAATTGTTTCAATTCCTTCCTGATCTTCCTGATTTCATTTTTGCCCTACTCCAGTCTCTTCTCCATTAAAAGGTCAGAGTGATCCTTTTAAAACATAAATCAGATTTTGTCACTCTTCTGCTCAAAACCCTCCATTGATTTCCCACCTTAGAAGAAAGACTAATGAGTGTCGGTGCCTTGTCCCCCAACACCTCTCCGATGTCCGCCCTTATCACTTTTCCATCACTCATAATCCTCGGACACACAGATCTTGCTGTTCCTCAGATATGCCGAGCATGTCCCGTATGTAGTGCCTTTGTACTTGCTAATTCCTATTCCTAAATGTTCTTCCTCCAAAATTCTCTTCGTTCACTTTCTATTTAGGTGTAACTTCACAATAGAGGCCTTCTTTGAAAAACCTTTGTAAAATAGTAGCCTGCTTCTCCACTTCCCCATACACTTTTTCTTTTTTTTGTCATAGCTTGTATTGTCACCTGATTTACTATATATTTCTTTCTTTATGACTATTCTTCCTCAATTACAATGAAACTCCATGAGATCAAAGACTATTCATTGATGTAATAAGTACTCAATGAATATTGTTAAATAAATGGGTCCTTGCCAGTTGTTAATGTCCTGTTAGCAGTAATCAACCTATAAGGAGTCCCTAAGCCAGGACCTACTTAGTATGTTGTACCTGGAATATGGCCTCTTTCCTGAGGAATAATAAGAATTAGAATAAAGAGATTTTTTTCATATGAATGGCACATAAGCTTTTTAAAAAAAATAAGATTTACCCTCAAAATTTTAATAAGGGGCCGACCGAGTGGCGCATTGGTTAAGAGCTGGCTTGGGACGCCAGTGGCCTGGTTCAGATCCCACATATGAGGGACAGTGACACTGCCCTCTACAGCTAAGATGGTGAACAACAGCTCCACCTAGAGTTGGGCTGTGCGAACCCCGGTGACGGTGTAGGCTGCAGCCCCTGCTGCAGTGGGCTGCCATAGGCTACAGTGAGTGGCCGGCAGCCAGCGTGAGCTGCCAATAGCCATGGTGAGCGACCATCCAGAGGCTGGCAACCGATCTGCCTCATCCAGGAAGAGCGCAATGATAATACCAACATGGGCCAGTGAAGCAACATCCTCCACAACTAGACTAAAGAACAAAAATACAGCAACTTGTGTTCCCCTTCCCTGCTTCCCCAACACTGTTCCCCTCCCAAATTCCCCAATAAAATCTTTTAAAAAAAATTAATAAGGATATGTTAAAGCTGCACAAAATTGAAATAGTCTCAAATTTTAGATGTGAGGTAATTACTACAGAGCAAAAGTATACCCTTTAAAAATATAATAGTTATAGATAACTAAAATATGTTAAATTATTCTTGGAAGAATTTTAAGTCATTTTTTTTCTTTTGAATGTTATTATAATTACTATTTCAGGGTATTCTAAAATAATAGTTTCTATGCCAATAATTTGTCCTAAGTGAAATGCTATTTTAATTTATATGTATTTTTTCATACCATCCAACATGTTGATATATGGCATATATACTTAAAATTTAAAACTTAAATTCTTCTTCTAAGACTCATTTCCTCAAATTAGACATCAGGTTTGTAAAATCTGATAACATCAGCTCTTTTCAACATTCCTGCAAGATGATGCTCAAATTTGTTGTTTCAGTCTTATCAATAAAGATAGAGAATTCCTTGTACAGACCAGTTAGGCCACTTTAGAAACACTAGTTTTTCCTCAAACTTGTCCTTCTGCCATCAACTTCATATATTTTTTTTCCATATTCACTCACAAAAAATAATATATTTTTAAATATATTTATTCAAATTGGCACTGACATTTATTTTTAAACCAAACTTTCTATCACTGTCATAAATGAGAAACTAGTATAATTTGTCATAAATAGAATGTAACTTTAAAAAAATTGATAATAAAATACAGTTACGTTCTAACTATATACATTCTCTTATCTGCTAACGTCTGAGGCTGAGGCCTAGTCTATATATTAAAAATGGATATCTGCCAGAGTTAAAAATTGTCATATTATTGTAATCAGAGGAATGAAAAGAACAAAAAGGAGAACACTTTTCTTATTGTGAGTCCATATGTCTTAATTGTTCCTGTATTCCCCAAATTCTCTTGGGTAACTCCTATAGTTATCTTGCACTGCCAGTGGTTTGCATTCCATACTTTGAGAAACACTCACCTTAATACTGTCATGAGTTAATATGATGATTGTGATAATGATTATTATCATTCAGTCCTGAAAACCATCAATTTCCTGCAAAGCCATTGAGAGAGTCCCAGAGCCACCTTCTCACTGATTCTCAATCTTGGACAGAGAGCAGCACAAACCTGGGCAAAGGCAAAGCTGGTAAGGGTGTGCTTGTTTGGCTTTTTTGATATGTTTTATTTTTGAAAGGGGAAAGTAGTGAAAAAAATTTTATTATATTACCTATAGGATTTTTCTTGCTTTGGAGTCAGACTCCCAGTGTAAATTTAGAATTATTTTCAGGAACATCTCTATGAAGTACTTTGATTAATGTCTGTCAGCTGTAGAAACTCATTTTGTGAAAGATAGATCTACATTGTATTTTTTTCCCGTTTAAAGAACCAAATCTTTTTTACTGCATATTTAATGGTAGAAATAAACTCAAAATGCAGGTTTTTAAAATGGAAAAATGTCATCAATTCAGACAAAAGGTTGAAAAATATCGGCTGAAAAGGATCTTAAATTATGCAGTTCTTTTACTCTAAGATTTCTATCCAATTTCAAAATGTCAAAGTAAAGTGATTACATAATTACCTAACTTTAGCTACCTTTATGTATTCATATTTCTCATTATTGTTATTGATTTTAATCTTTTGATGACCTCTTTATTGGTAAAGAACAAGCAAGGCTTTGAAGACCTAATTTCAAATCTCAATTTGGAGACCTAATTTCAAATCTCAATTTAGGTACCTAATCAGTGTGTGATATGTAAATTACCTAATCTCTTTTAGACTTTGTTTCCTTAAAATCTTTAAAATAGTTATTTCTCAGGGTCAAGAAGGATTTAAGAAAACAATGTGATCATATATGTAGGAGTATATATGTGTGGTGTCCCTAAAAATGAGTACAAAACCATACATCCATGATTAAGACACTTAGCCAGAAAATTACGAGGCTAATTGAATTCTTCAAATCTTTCTCATTCATTTCTAGCCTTTCCTTCAAACTCTCTCCTAGTGCTGCATAACTTTGACTCATGGTACTTTAAAGTATTTACTGGTTTATTTGAAATCTCTTTGGGATTTAGTAGTGGTGAAAAACAAATTGATAGTCTTAAGTAAAACTTCTAAGGTCAATATTTAATATATAATAAGTCATATTCTTCTAAAATACAAGCTTTTAGAAGAAGTTTTGTTCTTAAAGAATATATCTATATAGGCTCTGAGATCCCTATCATTTGGTCTCTCTTTACCTTCAAACCAGCCACTCCATTTTGCAATATATGGGAAGGACTAGGAATTACCTAAACAAAACTTGATGACACTTACTTGCCCTTTGAATCCATCAGTTTCCTTAGAGGCAAAGAAGTGATGTATAGTTGGGGGTCTGTTTTTGGGGGTGGAGAGACAAAGAGCTCCTTCTTTCAGAAGGGATTCGTGTCTCATAGTTCTTCATTAACATGGAAGGGATTTCTTGGTTTTTAGGTGCTGCTATTTGGCATGTTAGAGTAATTTTTCTGTTAGAAACTAAAATTTAAAGGATGATGTAAAAGAAGAGAAACGAGAAGGATGAGATGAGGAAGGGCTCAAAGATTTAGTTTGACTAGAATGAGGCAGGTCGATGAAGAATTAGGAAATGATTTAAGGTGATATGAGAAGTGCAAGTGTGTGTGTGTGTGTGTTTCTATATAACCATCTTTTAAACACCCATACAAGGTACAAGGCACTTTTAGAAGTATACTGGGGGGATTCATGGATCAATAAACAGATCTCTGCCTATTTATTCAAAAGCAACCAAACACTGCTAATTTATGTTCTTTCTTGAAGGTATGAGTAATCCTGCATTAACCATGGAGAATGAGACTTAACTCTTCAAACAAAATAAATTTGTGCTTTATGGAAGTAAGTTTTTCCTTTATTGTTTTATATTTTAACACTTTTCCAGTTCTTTTAGGATAAATCGGTTCCATAAATATTGTTTATTTTTGAGTGATTCATATTAAAAGATGTCTTAACTGACCCTTGGTATTATATTAATCAGGCTGGAGACCTCTGGACATGGACCTAGCTTCAGTATTAGCTCATCTTTAGGTTAACTTGATAATATTTAGAAATAAGTTGAACAAAATTTGTTTTTATAGTAGTGCATTAAATGGCAAGAATTGATACTAAAGTATTGAACTTTACATGACAATTATCTTGTCATTTCATAGGATTGTGCAATTTTTTTATTTTTCTATCTTTCTAGATACACAGTGGTCATGTCCTTGAACACCCATTAGCACAATTTCACTAGGTCTCAGTACAAGAGAATTATATCTTATTAGTGTAAACCAGTCATCCCTATTTTTGGTCATAGTAGGCCCCCATTGTATGTGCCATTGTTAAAATAATAGGTGTCCCAAATAATTTTCTTTAAACCATAATATTCTTAAACTTATAGTTTCAAATCAGTATCTTTTAATACATGATCTATTTATAAGCCTACAGTCAATAAAAAGCTATGAGCCCGTTTGAAACAAAGCCATAAACATCTAAACAAAATAAACAACTATATGTACCATTATAATAAACACAATATAAAAATTTAACATTATCGATACAACTCTGTAGTTACAAAACTGCAATCTAGAATCTTAAAGCATAGGAGAAGCAAGTGAGTAGTATCTAAAACAGTCATCTATGTCAAAGCACTTCATGGATATCTGAGTTTCTGTTTGTTTTTTAAAATTTGTTTGTTTGTTTGTTTTAAACCTATTTTAATCCTCAAAACATTTTTTTTTCTGTTTTTCTAAATTTGTTTTATTTTCGTTTTGGTGAGTAGCTCTTTAATAGCAGCAAAATACTGACCTGGCAATTTGCCAGTTGACTAATTCAGTTTTGGGTGACTGTACATGATGGTATAGATTAATCATAACTATGATTAGGGTAGTGAAAATGTCATGTTAATTTGGTTAAATATCAAGGAGACAATATTAAATTTCTGAAAATCTTAAAATATAACTATGAATACTCAAATATGAATCTCTACAATGCCACTAATAAAATATTGTATAGAACATAGTTCTGTAAAGCATATAAAGTTTCACTGGAGTTGTTTTTTGGAGTATTTAGGATTATTAATTATAATTACCATTGTTTTTGAGACGTCATGTGTTAAATATTTTACAAGTTTACATAGTAATATCGTGTCATGTAGACAACCCAGTACTTTGACACAAGACCAGTGTTGTGTTTGTTCATTGTTATTCTCAACACTGGACAGTACCAGACACATAATAGGTTCTCAATAAATATTTTGTAAATAAGTGATAAAATAACATAATTAAAATTAAAAATCTCACAGAAACCTGATTTTATTACATTTGAATATAAGACATTAGTGGTCATAATAACCAAATGGCAGCATGAATCAGCTGAATTGCTATAAAAAATGATTTTTTGATGTAATATTTTTCATTCTATTGACATAACCACTGACAGAAAAATGTTTCTTTAAAAAATTGAATTTTCCTAAGGTAGCTAATATTCCAAAGTTTTTAAAATAGTTTTTCTGCTTTACTTCTCAGACTTGCAATTCATTCATGTTGAACAATATTACCTGATATTGATATGCTTAATTTCATTATATTACTAAATGTTATCTTCATATTCTTTCTGAACTATATTAGTAAATGATCTGTGGCCTTTTAATAAAATATTTTAGTCAGAATATTTCCCAAATAGCTATAGTGTACCTAGACCCATATTAGTCCTAAAGTGTAGATTCAATTTAGCCTATCCAACCTTCTCTTATATAATATAAACAAAACAATGCTGTGCTTCTATGCCCTTGGGATGGTAGCTATGCCCACCCACAACTAAGACTGAACTCAGCACCTTGAGCTGAGCTGCCACCCAGATGGCTCAGGATAGAGCGTGCATTCTTAACAAGGCTGCCAGGTTCGAATCCCACTTGGGATGGTAGCTATGCCCACCCACAACTAAGATTGAACACAGTACCTTAAGCTTAGAGGCTATGAGCTGCCAGATGGCGACTAGTGCCCTCCACAACAAAGATTGAAGAACAGTGACTTGTCTGTTCTCCTCCCCAATTCCCCAACACTGTTCTCCTCCCCCAATTCCCTAATAAAATCTTTAAATAAAAAAAGAACTCATCTACTAAGATTACTGGTATAGAAGACACTTAATTTTCAACAGGGATGTTATTGCAACAAACAATGAGTTTGTTGAATTAACGAGTAGGTTAGGTTTGATTTTATTTTTCTTCTTTATAGTTAACAGAATCGTTTCATGTTTTCTGTTTCATTTCAGGGTTTCAATGCTGTGGATGGATGGAAGAAGCTTCTCACAGGAAGGCGCCATTGGCCAGCGGGTCCATTTCCCTTTGGCTGCTTACTCAGAATATGAGCTAATTAGTTCTCTCCAAGCCGTTGCTTAAAACATCACATTTTTATTCAACATGCAGACTGTTTAAACTAACAAATTCCTGTGAAATATTAAAAGTAATGATGGTTTATGAGTCAAGGGTGAAAATACCTTCTATCATAAAAACTTCATATAAATTCTGTTTTCACCCAAATATTTGGGTAGCACAATGTATCACATAAAATGGCCATTACTCATCTAATTTTCTAATCAAAACATTAAGACTAAGATATGGAGATTTAAAAGGTTTCAAGTCACAGTATAATGGTGTTTTATTTGTAATAACTAGTAGTTATCTGAGATGGAGGTAGCAAATCAATCTTGTCTGCTCCCTCTGATGTGAATCCAGCCTCAGACTGAGTGAACTTAATAACTGTGACTCCATTATAAATTCCAAATGAATTACAGTTGAAGATCACCATCCATTTTTTGCTAGACTTTTAATCTAATTCTAGCTTTGTTTCCTGCTGGAAAAGAAGTATCATTGAAGCTTGAGCTCACTGGTAAGCAATTAGCTAGAAAATTTGTCAGAATGAATACATTTCTATTACATCTGAAATATATTTTTCATCTCAATCTTTTTAAATTGGGGGAAAATCTATAACAATAACGAAGGTTAGCTTATGATATTCTTTCGCCAGTTTGGCTTTTAAAAGATATTTTTTTGTTTTTTTCTTTGAACATAGTAAAAATACTGAATTTCTATTAAAAATTCCTGATGGGTCAATAGATTAATTCTTCATTTCTATGTCCTCTCATCTAAAGTATGAGTTAAACTATATAGTTCTTCAAACACCTAAGACTAAATTATGCAAATCAGTCATGAAATTTAGTTCAGTGTTAACTACATGGCATGCTGTTTGGAAACTGAGTTTCAGATAAACTAAGTGGTGTGTCTGTTGATGCCAAAATGTTAGGCTTCAGTAAATATACTGAGAAGCTCTTGTGCCTTGTATGCACTATTTTAAAAAGTGTTTTATTTTACTTTTTTAATTTGATGGAGTGTAAGTTTTGTAAATGTTAGTGATAGAATAAGCTGTGTATATTTTTTTGGTACTGATTTTCAGAATTTAAAGCAGATTAATTTTTAAGACTACACAGCTAAAGAACTGGTATTTAATCAAAGAGAAAATGGTATTAAACTTTTCAAATTCTGAGTTAGACAAAAATACAATACAAAATAGACTAGAAGGTCAGAGGACAATGGAATAACAGATCCTTGCAATTACTCATACTTGCTAAATATAGAGTTTTATATTGAGTTAATAAAAGAACCAATGTCAGCTCAGTCCATTTTATAGATCATTTAAGCGCAATTATTTCACCAATAGGATGGCAGCCTTTTTCTGATTCTTTTATTTAAAACTAAAGGTTTTGATCTGATAATCTGCTTCAAATTTCAGATGATACATTATTACTTTTATCTTAAAGCATTTTTTTTGGTCATCATTTTTCATTACCTAAAGTGCCAGGTTGGAACCTGTAGCTACTGCTAGAAGTCTTAAGGGCAACAGAATCACATGATGTAGTAAGAATAATATGTAGCCAGATATTTTTCGAAGCACAGTACTATAGCTGTTTTTATGAAACAGGATTGTTAAGTGTTCCCTCTTTCTCAACTAGAAGCTAGGGGGGAAAAGAGAGATTTTTATTCTTTACCTTGCTAAAGTACTGTTAACCTTTCCCCTCTTTAAGTCTTTCATGTAATTACTGAAATGCATAAGTCAGTACACATTAGAATCAGATTTGAAAACATTTTTAAAAATAAAATTTTTTCTTTTAAGTTGTAATGTTTCCCTTTTTGTTTCATACAGTGAATAATCTTTAAAGGGTATTTTGTTTACAATTCTAGGGGGTTATAAATTTTAGAGATGATCATGTATTTCTTTACATATGCAGTATTTTACTTGTGTGAATAAAGCATCAAACAGACCTACATTTTGTATATATTTATAAAATGTACCTTAAAACATTTTAAACATTTACTTTAAAAATTTACTTGCTTAACTCAAACTTAAAGACACACTTATATTTCAACTGTCCCAGTAGTCCATTAAACTGGTAATTTTGATTTTTCCTGTTTTTAGAGATTCTACCATATCGATTATCAATATTTAAGAATGTTTAAAAAATATTATACAGATGCTTCATATACATTGGTTTACTATTTGCCTTTGTTCAGTGAAAGAGGCTTTGTTTTTTCAAAGATAAAAAAAGTGCAACTAAATACAATAATGAGACATTCAAGGAAGTGCTTATCCACAAATTCGCTCCTGTTATACCATAATAAAGTTTGGTCAACCACATTTATTAGTTGTCTATATGAAGTTGTCTTTGCACAGACAATCTAAATTGCTTTACAGATACACTTTTCCTAATAGTCTACCAGAGCTGCTACAGGCAAAATTCGTATCTACAACCTGGTCATAACATAGGTCTTTTGAGAAGAGGTAGATGACAGGAAGAGGTAATTACTTATTAGTAGTTAAATGATTCTGAGTACAGTTGGAAAAAGACTATAGAACTCAAGTGCATTGTAATCAAAAGACAAGGTTTGGAAATATGGCATACATTTGACAAAACTACCTTCACTAGGGAAATCAAATACAAAGGATTTATAAACCATGTTCATAAAAATTTAAGCTTAGTATGATTGTTTACTTTCTACATGATCTTTGCAGTAATATGACACCAGCTAACAATGAACAATGTTAAGTCGTTTCAAACAAAACAAAGTGTGTATGACACAAGTGAAATGGGCCCCTGCCAAACCAAAGCACCTTTTGTTTTCACAAGTTTTAAATTTGACCAACTGAACCTTTTCTTGATCCATGCATATTTTTACCATTGTATCATTTTAGTTGATTCCACTTCAGATTATAGTGATTTACTAGCTTCTCAACTTCTTTGAAAATGTTCTCACCTGTAGTTGTTCCACACTATTAACAGAAACAAATTCTTTAGTCACTTCACTAAGCATTAATTTCTTAACAGCTGGGCAGTACTGACTCACTAACATAACAGCCAAAGAAAAATACTCAAAATCATTTGTCCTGTTTTATAATTATGTGTTGATTTTGTGCCTATTTCCTCAGTCTTTGAGCAACTGTTCTCATCAAAAGTCTTATTTTTCTCTAGACACATTTCTTTGGGTTACTGCAGTAAAACAAAAAAAAAGCAACAAACAAAAAAACCCATGATATAACTCACCATCAGTAATGGTTTTGCTTGGCTCACAAATGAGCCACTTGTAACTGTACTTTGGTTACAGCCACATTTTCATTTTTGTGCAGTAATTATGCTGTGATGAGCTATTCTATTTTAAAATTTCTAAGTCTCCTGACTGTTGCTTTCCTATAGGTTGAGAATATTGTGATGAGTCCTTAATCTGGTATGTCAACATATAATGTATATTTTTAGCAGTTATAGTATTATTGTATGATAAACAATCTTTTAACATATAATTTGAATGTCAATGTGCCTTAAAAGCAAACCATTCAAAGTGCATTTTTTTTTGACACAATGGATATGAATTGGTAACAGAAATAATAATATTGTGGTACAGAGATAGCACTCCAAATGCTGTCAAGTCATATTGACATCACTTATTTTTAGCATACCAAACAGAAATGTGAAATGATGAAAATGTCATAGGCAGTTTCTGTAACAGCTACTCAACTTTCCCACTGTAGTACAAAAACAGTCAAGACAGTCCATAAATAATGAGTGTGGCTGCATTCCAGCAAAACTTTATTTATGAACACTAAAATTTGAATTTCATATAATATTCACATAATATTTATTTTTTCCCCAACCATTTTAAAACTATAAAAACCATTCTCATCTTACTGGCCATACAACAGGCAGCAGGCTGGTTCGGGCCTGTAAGCCATAGTTTGCTGACCCTTGCTATAGTAGGTTTAACAGAATATGGTGTGTCCAAAAAAATGGCTCAGGAACACTAAAAATTTATCACCCAAATATCTCTCATCCAAAAGCTAGATTAATAAAGGTCATAATGTTTCTCTTGTAGAAGTTATAAAATATTATTTCACTTCTTAGAGACAGAAGCTAAAATTGATACAAACTATGCAATTCAGCAATTAAGCAGCTTTCAACAGGCAGTCTTTATCATTCCTTTTTTTTTTTTTGAGGTGAAGATCAAAATAAAAAGAAACCAATTAGATACCTGCTATATCGTGTCACCTTTAAAAAGAAGCCACAGTAAGTTATATCAAATGCATTTACTTTGTAAATTTTTCAGAATGAATGTATTCCTGGAAAGGAGATAGAAATCGATTCTTAATGTCCAGTTGAGGTACTGATAAAGAATAAGCCAACACTATAGAAATGCAGTAGGCTCAAATTGATTTCTCAATTAAGAGGACTTATAATTGGCCATGGTTAATGAAGTTACTAAGTTCTTTTCAGCTGCCCCCCCAAAAATATCCCCCAAATAAATATTTCCAAAACAAAATTACCAGTCATCAACATATATAAGAAAACATTTCTGAAGCCTTTATTTACAAAAGCTTTAAAAACAAATAATACCCTCTGTTTTGCAAATAATGTTTTGTTTAAAAAGGACCACCCAGTTACAGCATTGTAATATCATGAATAAAGAATATACAAGGAAAACAAACCAATGTGGCTAACATTTGGAGATTTGCTAATATTACTGATTGAAGTATAGATAATACACATCATAAATTGTAGTCCATCACTTCAGGGTAGAGTTATTCGTTCTCAAAATGTCCTCCTACACATGCTCTGGTCTGGTCACATATTCTGCATGGCTAAATATTTCACAGTCTCTTCTGTCAATATATATAAAATAGATTGCAAAGATATACACAAAAAAATAAACAAGCATTACACTCCTCAGGTATACAGCTAATACATATATATACTTTTGTATTTTGTTGTTCTGCACCAAATATCTCCATTATTATCTTTGTAACAACTATGAAAGCACAATTTTTTGTATTCTAATTTAATTTGGTACAAATATACCTAAAGACTTGTTATCTTTGGACTTGAATGAAATTGATTTGAGGAATCAACAAATCAAGAGCATCGTAAGTATGGCTATAAAAGTTTTTAAAAATTAAAAATAAAGGTAACAGAGATGGAATAAAAAGAAGCAGATTAAGGAAGTGTGCTATCATAAAATAACTGCAGCTTCAACATCCTGGATACCAGTTTCCTGGCAGACAATAACATCCAATCACAAGGGATTATTCCTGAAGGGTGTAAAGCTGGTTTGAAAAATTCTTCAGTCACAGAGCAGCCTACACATGCCAATTAGAAACTGACAGACACTAGATGTGCTTAGAAGATTAAACACTACTTGCAGAAACAGTAGTTACTAAGCTCCTCAGTAGTTGTCTTTTTTTTTTTGCAGTCTTGCTGAATCAACCATTTGCACAATGCATGTGTTATATTCCATGGGTTATATATAACAAGTAAATACTGTATAAAGTTGGCAGATGGTCATTTTTCCAGCTAAGAGCAAGAAAACCAAAATATCTGATAACACAGAGGATTTGAGTCAGAATCACTCTCTAAAGTGCAAAATTGATGGTCCACAATCTCAAATAGCTAAAACTCCTGCAGAATGGAAGGGAGACATGAAACAGGGAAATAAATTACAAACAGTGCTAATTAATTTAGGAAAGGGAAAAAAAAACCAAGCTCAAGTAGGTCAAGTTTATATTATGTAGCTTTCCAACTCTGTCACACACGCCTGCCAACAAGTATGTTAAGGCCAAATTTAACCTGATTGCGTTTCTATCTAAGATCTGAGATAGGAATGGTTATACTTAGTACTGAAAGGTAGAAAATAAAAAGGGCTGTGAAAGAAAAATAAAGTACTGTCTATTGTTCAAGGGATTCAACAAGAGATAAAATCTATATACAAGCATGTGTGTAGCTCAAAATAAAAATAAAAAGGACTAGTTCATGTCATGACTGCTTGTTGGCTTCTTCTTCATATGCATTCCCTGTGCCATTCTGTACATAGGATGAACCAGAACCAAGGCCATACAAATGACCACAATACTTGGCATCATCAATATGATCTTCAAAGAACATCTAAAAAGGAATTTTGGGGGGAAAAAAAAAAAAAAAGATAATTTTAACCAAAAGGTACCACTGGTGACTTCTATTTCAGCAACATAAGTACTGACTGTTCATTAACTATAATGGCAACTCTTTTCTATGGTATTCCTTTGAGGCCACACATTTAAATTCAATGAATAAAACTGAGGTTCAAGTACAGAGCTCAAAAGATACCAAAGGAAAAAAGACTACAAAAAAAAAATGTATAAATACATGTCTTTCTTATTAACAAATTTAGACCATTTTATGAGGATTTGTAATCATGGAAAAAAATGGCAGATATTTTTATTGCATTAATTTAACAATACTCAATGGTAAGACTGAATGAAAACAGCTGATGATGGGGGTAGTGGTGACATTTAGGTTTACAAGGAGCCTTGCCTGGGTCTATGTGTATGGCTGAATTGGATAAAAACAATCAAACCCTAAACATGTTCTGGACAGTAAAATCTGAGCATGCACACTAGGTTACTATCCTTGAAGAAGCCAAGAAAAATAAAGATAACAAATTAGTAGCAGAGAATCCACCATTAATTGAACCATTAAGGCATTTTTAAAATGCAAAGCTGAAAATCCAAAAGGTTATTTTAATTCTCTAATGTAGCACTGGAAAGAAGTACAAAATACAGTACTTACTTTCATGGGCAGTCCAAATCAATTCTGAACCAATATCATTTGGTAAAATACCTATTATGCTTTCTATTATTAATTTCTACAAAAACTTTCAATTTCCAGAAGTGTTCTGTTAATTCTTTATTGTCTAAGAGGATATACTCAAAAGAATTTTCCAGTCAATATTTTGCAAAAAGGAAAACTTTTTTGTAAGCAAAAAAGTCCATTCTGTTTTTGCACAATCAACTTTTTTCATTGTATTCACCTACAGCGATGTATACCTGTGCATGTCCCTTAACCTAAGAGAAGATGGGATCAGTGAATTTTGTTCTTCCTTACCTAACTTCTTTATGTTTGAAGAATTGATTTTTGTCTTTTACCACTGAAGGAGGGTCTGCCCAATATGATTTTGATTCAACTACTACTTCAGACTTATTTAACCCCTTTAGAATTAAAAAACCTCTTAAGACTCAATCTACTAAAAAGCAAAAGTCCTACTCTAAATATCCTCAAAGTATTAAAGAATGGCACGAGCACATGACATTTTTACTAGCAGTTTAATGCCTAAGACAATGCCAGGGGAAACTTAACATAGGGATGGACTTCTTGACCTGATGTGGTCTTCACCCACTAATGATGTATGTCACCTTAGATAAAAGTTACTAGCCTCTGCCCTCAGTTTTCTCACTTAAAAAATAATACGGTTGGACCTACATGATTTCTAAGGTAATTTAAAGTTTTACATTTTTTAGTTTACAAAGAACTTATTTTTTTTCATTTCCTTCTGAACTGCATTTCAAGATGACTCATTTTTAAACACTTGCATACAAGTGTGCTAGCTATGACTTACATGGTACCTCTAATTATATATTCACTTAATAACAACTTATTGCCCCAAAATTTTGCCATACGATTTTAATGTTCTCAACCTAACAACCGAAAAAAAGGCACTGATGTCTTCATACTTCTCTCATTTTGAAAAAGGCCATTCCTGTAAGCAATGAATCAGATCCTGCCTGATGTTGTGGTCCTATCCGTTCCAGCTCTAACTGTTCAGCAACTTCCTGTAAACCACCCTAGAAGACAGAAAAATTGCCTGTCAGAAGGGGAATACTGCAATGCCCTAATTCACAAATTACATAACATAAACAAAGACCAAAATATAAATGAACTTCAGAATGTATAGATGGACCTTAGAAGACTGGGAAAAAAAACAGAGAATGTGAAGTACTAAATGTATTTGTTGAATGTGCATGAAGTTTATAATTTTATTATAAAAATGACTGTAGGTACTTACTTTCAAACTTTCTTAAGCTTCCCAGCAATCTCTCTCTAAATAGTTTCATCTAAATAATTTATAGAAAACAAAGCTATTATGGCTAATCAAATCACTAAGGGCTTAACCATGGGTTAGTTAAAAAGTGTATGTTGTTTTAAAACTCTTTAGAAGGATCTGCTAAAAATCTGTCTATGTTAATATTGCTAGGGTTGAAAGAGAAAAATGAGTGAAAGAAAGGAAGAGAATGAAAGAAGGAAAGAGGAAGGGAGGGAAGGAGAATAATGGGAGGAGAGAAAGGAAAGAAAGATCAGGAACAAGGACAAAACAAAGAAATTCCTCTCTAAATGGTTAAGACCTCTACAAGCAAACTAGCCATTAACTATATCACAGCTTGAAATAGTGCTTTGCATAGCAGTTGCTTCTGTGCTAAAACTAGCATGAGGATTAGGTATCATTAGCAGCTGCTTAGGAGAGCAACAGGACATGGTCCATCAGTCTGGTGGACTATAGGTCAAAAAGCACCTTTGTCATGAACCTAATTTTAACACTGCAGGTCACTCAGGGTATATTCAGAATATGTTATATTTAGAAATTTTCCAATGACATACACATGATGAGGAATAGTTTGGTTCTCTACTTCTGAACTGTCATTGTACACACACGTCAATTTTGAAAAGCATTTCCAAAGTCACATTAAAGCTCTTGGATTCCCAGCATATAATACTTTCAGGGTGTGGGCAAAGTTTCTAGAATAGCAAGGATATCCTACTGCAGCAAGTTCACTTGAGCCACAGGTAGAAGTCACTCAAACCACACAGAATTTGCTGCTCTTAGGTGCTACAAAACGAAGTAATCTTTCTTAAAAATTCCCTATGTAATATGCCGTATCCTGTAATGAAGCAAGCTGACTTCGGCCAAAAGACTGCTTCTCTTATGATTTTCAGTTCTTCAGTCTAAAGCAAAGTTTCCTATTCAGTGCCTAAATTATTTCTGTGTAAAATTTACCATCTCCTGAAAGTATAACTTTACTTGTACTTCTAAAAATCTGGTGAGGAGAAAACTTGATCAACCTTAATGTTGGTTCTATGAAGCAACCACTTTACCAAATTTTTTTTTTTTTTTTGGGGGTCAGTTACAGCTTAAATACAAATACACCTAAAAAACAAAACAAAACACCCCACTATATTCTTTAGGAGTCTGGGCCACTAGAGGTGAATTCATTCTCAAACTAAAGAAACACTTTTCCTATTAAAGAAACTTCTGTTTTGAAAGAATTAATGTTCAAAAGTGATAAATTATTCCACACATTAAACAGTGTCAGAATGTAAGCTACTACCTACATATTTACTATCGTACTTACTACTAACAAGTTGACATATTTGGGCCTGGGGGAAAAAAAAAAAATAACCTTTTAAATATGTAATTTAATCCCTGGAACATGACCCTATGACGAGACCCAACAAAATAATCTCTAGCCAAGAAGCAGAGGGAGGCACTTTCATCACACTGCTGACGACATCTGCCAGTAGCCGGCCACCCTGGACTGCATGGCGTCTTCTGTCCGGCATGGACAGAGTATGTGGACAGTGCTCGAGTGAGACCCTGCGCTTCTGTGCATGAGAGCCTCATAATGTCTGTACTGGTGTATGATTTTCAATCTGGCGAGCAATGACAAAAATCTGATCCTTTGTTTGAATTTTACTGAAAACTTATTCTGCCAATATACACTAAAGCTTTCCAAAGGATTTCCTGTAAGTGTTATTTATGCAAAGAAGAATCAAATGGCCAGATAATAAGTGCATTTACTATAAAACTCAAAACTATAGTTTAAATCAACATCCCAGCCTAGGAGCCTATACATCAGTCACTGGGTCTGAATAGTGTGATTACAGATAAAGCCAAGAAGCCTTACTTTGAGATTTTTGCAGCTTTTCATGAGGTACTTCACATCATAAATGACAGGAAAAAACAATCGAAGGATCTCAAAGAAATCAAGTTCTTCTTCAGGCAAGTTAGAGTTGGTCAGGATTTTGATTAAGTAGCCGAAGTCATAACCACTACAAAAGGATTAAAAGAATACAAAAGAACCATGAATACCAAAGAGATGACAAACTTTTTTTGATACAAATTTTAAGTGAATCACACTGTAGGCAAAAGAGGTATCAACCAAAAATACAAAAAAAAATAAATAAATAAACACGCTCACAATTATAACGGAAAAATCATCTTACACACAGAGGTAAGACTGTCAAGTCATCATTCAGGTATCAATATGCAGATCGCTACCACTATCCCAAACCTGGAGTCACTAAACCACTATTTTGCTGATGCTTGAATAGAGAACTCTCTAAGAATAAAGACTATTATTACAGGCTGGCCGAGTGGCTCAGTTGGTTAAGAGCTCACTCAAGAGTGCGACCTGAGCTCTGAGCAACAGCAGTTCGATGCCAGCCTGAGCTGAGCAGCCATTGAACTGCCAACAGGTGGCAGGATGGCTCAGCTAAAAAATTAAAAATTAAAAATGAGGGCCAGCTGAGTGGCTCAGTTGGTTAAGAGTTGGCTTACAGCATGTGCTCTGAGCAACAGGGCCGCCAGTTCGATTCCCACATGGGCCAGTGAATACTGCACCCTAGCTGAACTGTGGCTGAGCTGTCAACAGGTGGCAGGATGGCTCAGCTGACATAACAGCAAAATTTGCCTGTTCAACGGTGGGCTACGCCCACCAGCAATAAAGATTGTACTCGGCACCTTGAGCTGAGCTGCCGCCAGAATGGCTCAGTGAATAGGGCATGCACACTTAACAACAAGGCTGCCGGGTTCGACTCCCACTTGGGATGGTGGCTATGCCCACCCGCAACTAAGACTGACCACAGTACCTTGAGCTTAGAGGCCATGAGCTGCCGAAGGGAAGCCAGATGGCAACTGGCGCCCTCCACAACAAAGACTGAAGAACAACAACTTGGCTGGTCCCCTCCTCCAATTCCCCAACATTGTTCCCCTCCCCCAATTCCCCAATAAAATCTTAAAAAAAAAAAAAAAGACAACTATCAAACTGCCCACAATACACATCTCAAACAATTTAACTAACTATCGAAATGGAGAAATAAAGATGAAAGGGAAGTTTGCCAAACATGTCAAAAGGGAGCAAGTGACCTGGCATTCAGAAGGCAAAAACAATGCAAACTTTCCCATCTTTAACAAAGAGGTCATATACTTAAAAATCCAAAGTTAGTTCCCTACCAAATTATTTTCAATTCCCTTACGTGACTTTATTATTAAGTAAGTACTCACTCTCTTCCCCCCAAATACTTTCTGTTCCTGTCTCATCAGGGATCCCCAAGAGATACTAATGGAAATGTTGCACACGAAAGAAGTGTAGGCAATAAAGGCTGAGAACCACTATCTAGAGCCTAAAACACAAACTCCCAGGATCTCAAAACCAGAGCTCCTATGTCTATTGTTTGGCTTTCCCACAGTTCTGTAGTTCTCCACACTCCTGTGCCACAATTACCTCCCCTTTTCCGTCTACCTTTTTCTTCAGAACCTCTTACAGATGCCTTCCCTGAAAAGCCCAGCTTCCGAATTTCATATACAAGTTGTTCTCTTGTATTATCCTTTACAATGCATGTATTGTTTTCTCCACTAGGTTAAAGGGCAGGAATCACATTTTTAAAATATCTTTTAAAAATATCTTTTCTTTATTGCATAGTTGGAACTCAACTAATATTTGATGAGACATGTTATTAACATCTTTTAAGGGGATACAAAACAAAATTTCTCTTTAATATTCAGAATTTTACTTCTAATCTAAAAAAGAAAAGAAAAAGCTTTACCACTGAAGACCACTAAGAAATAATATCAAGGTATAAGCAATAAACAGCAGAAACCTTTACATCTGGTAATTGGCAAGAAAGTAACTCTGTTTACCCAAAATACAAGACAGCATTTGCTTGCTACTAGTGAAAGTAAGATTATACTAGAGTTTAGGATTTATAAATAGGTTAAATCTTTACTAGAAATAATTATAGTATGAAGAAAATATTTAATTACACTTCATAGAATAAAATCTTAACATATCTTGACAAGCATTCAAATATATCAGTCTAATCTAGACTCTAAACTCAAAGATGACATGAACGCTTTCTGTTTTTGTTCATCTTAATATCCCCAGTATTTGCTCAGAGTATTTTTTGAATGAAAGACCATGCCATATATAGTAAATTTCACGTTCTTTTGTATCCTTACGACTAGGAAAGTGAAAAAAGAACTCAGAATTAACATTCCTCAAATGAACAGACAAGATTTGTCTCCTGAGGTACAAGCTCAAGTGGAGAATAGAAAGAAAAGGTAACAGTTGAGAATTAGTATGTTCAATACCTCCAACTCAAAAATTAATGCTTAGCACTGTGCCAAAGTTTACAATATGAACAGTCCTTTACTATAATCATTCCACAGTCCAGAGCTGGAAGTTATAAAGCACACAGGAGACTTATTTTTTTTTTAAATGTGTAAAGTGGACCAAGTATAAGAACATTAACACCTGCATAATATAATGCTTTTAAAAGAGATAACAAAAGGCCAAATAAAACCATTCACAAGGCTACTTTTAGTCCTTGGGGTGCCAGTTTAATTTAATTTACTTAGATAGGAAAACTCTTTCTCTTCTCCGGAAGTCTATTTTTACAAAATGAAAATAATTTTCTTTCTAGAAATTATCTTCAACAATCTGGTTTTGTTTTATAATAACAAAGAACTAAAAACTACCACTTATTGAGAATTTACTATGTGTAAAGCACTTTACTACATGGTTTAAATGTTATTACTGACCATTAAAACAATTCTGCAGGATATTTTTTTAAGTGATGCCTTCCTGATTTTATTTGAAAAAAATTAAACTCTACCACACACTGACCACCAAGCATTTCCTTTGCGGGTTTTTTCCCCCGCCATAGCACTTATAACCATCTAACAAACCACAATATAAATATCATCATTTAAAAAATTGTGTGCCTATTCCTACCAGAATGTAAACTCCATGAGGACAAGGATTTTAGTCTCTTTTGTTCATAGCTTAATTCCTAGAATTTTATCAGTGTTTGGCATACAGTAGACAGTATTCTTTTAATGAAGGGATAGTTTTAGGCTCAGAAATGTTTAAATAACCCTGGGTATCACAGATTTCAAATGACACTCACTGCTAGATTTAAACCAAGGTTTACTTTTCCAGCCTGTCCCCTTTCCACTATACAATACGGTCTCTCTCGTGGGCTAAAAGAGATCCCATATTATTAATCTTTAAGTAAACCAACATTATAGTCTCTTAAGAGTTAGGAGACTGCTATAAGCAGCCAATTCTTTGTAGAACTGAGCCTGAAATTGCTGAAATAGTGACCGAAACCAAGTGTGAAGCAGCTAGGAAACAGTAACACATAAGCTGTTTTCAGGGCAAGTCTTTTTACCTATGAAATGATAACCACTTGACCCCTTCACAAAGGACCACTCCTGATGTCATAAGCAGCTCTGCAAAGTACTGGGTCTCAATTCCTTCCTCCTCATGTTTTTTAAACTGGATACCAGATGTTGTTAGTAGCTCTATAGAGTCCTGGGCATACATGTCCTCCCTGGCAGGAGAAGAAGAAAGACAACATTCAAAAGTGCTGCACTTCAAACAGGCTGTTTCTCTTGACTTACATGTTCAACTACAACAGTGCCAGAAACTAGAAAGAGGATTCACTTAGATCTAGTTGTTCCAGTGTTTCACATATATGGAAAGAAAATACAATTTAAATATAAAGGTCATTATTTTGGAAAAGTGTTCATACATTAAATAACCATCCAAAACAGTCTAATGGTGAGATTTTAATCTTTATTATCAACTCAATTTCAATAGCCTTTCACAAGCTAATAAATTTAACTGGGTTTGAAAAACAGGGTCATCTTCTCACTAGGGAATACCACCACAAAGTAACAGACATGTTCTTCTCGGGGCTTTCAGTCTCAGCCGCCATTTGAATGCTGCCAGATGGAGCTCCAGCCGCAGGGGTGAGGACCTGTGCTTGTCGACCAAGCTCTCAGCAGCACCACAAAGGAAACCAAGTGGAAAACACCTGATGTGGCTCAGTTAAACTACAATTCGTATTAAAGAAAAAGGAGATGCCTCCTTTCTCTAATGATAAGCCTTTCAAATGGCTCTGATAAGCAGTAAACTGTTTAAAATAGAGGAGTGTGCTATAACAGCAATAATTTCTTCTTCTAACAATCTTAATCGTAGAAGATTAACTTCCAAAACTCAAGCCAGGAAATCTAAATATAAGCCAATCTTTCAAGATTCTAATTAAACCAAAAAAGAAACCCATCTCTTATTTCAAAGCACACATAGGTATCCAAAATATTAAATTAAAGAAGTGATCAAAAGGAAGGTATATATCTCTAAAAAAAAAAACCTGACAATACTTTGTCAATTTGACAAGTGCATTGTCCATTAGATTTTTCTTTTATTTACTTTTTAAATTGTAAGAATTCTTGCTCCCACCACTCAGCAAAAGACAATCCTATTAAAAGCTTTAGCAAAACTAATTAAACCAAAAAGAACATCACACTTGGGCCAAAATGTATTCTCATGGTCTATTTTCTGAAAATCAATTTGCCTCTACATGTCTGAAAAATAAGAAAAGTAGCCACTGAAATATCTGAAAACGGGAAAACCACAAAATTTTCCCTGGAAATCCTTTAGGAGGGATATCTGAATAAACCCAACACAAATTTTTTCATTAAACAGGTCTTACTAGCCTTACTAAACTAAAAATATGTCCCTTACACAAACAGAACTTCACTCATCAGGCCCTGATAAGCACATTAGGCAGCATGCTTCAGCAAATATAACCAACCAAAGGACTAACAGACTTTTCCTTCAGGTTCCATTACCCTGGCCCATATGCTTCCTTTACTTTTAGTTTATTGTCCCTCTCTTAATCAGAATGTAAGCTGCAAGAGGGCAATGATTTTTGTCTCTTTTGTGTAATGCTATATCACCAGATCAAAAAATATGGGAAGTGAAACAGCAATTATTGCACTATTTAAATCATTATTTTCAAAACTTGCCCAATGAGAGCAATCACCCAGAGAACTTACCAAAAATATGGATTCCTAGGTCCCATACCCAGAGCTACCAAATCCCAATCCCCTGGAGACCGGGGTGAATACTTCAGGTGTTTTATGGTCAAGCAAGTTATAAACAAAAATATGTGTATAAATTATTATTTTGAGGGCATAGTTCACAAAGCTCAATTCAGTTAAGTTAATGTGTTGTCATCTAAATTTCACTGGACTAGATATTTTATCATTTGGAACCAATTCCATGTTTTATAATACCCATGTCATTAGAAAGAGAAAGCTGGAACCACATCCAGGAAAGCTCAAGAGTACACTATTAAATCCAACAGAATAAAACAGAGTCAGGGTAAATACAATGCAATTATAAGCCATACTAATGCACCGCTGACGACAACACCCTCTCAAGAAAAGGCCTGCTTTTCTTTAGATCTTATATACTATGCTAAAAATCACATTATTCTACAGGGAAAGGGAGGCTGTTATATTGGCATTACCATTAATGTTCCACATCTTTTACTATTTTTCAACTCAAATGCTACATTATATCACCCAAGTACAGGTATCAAATAGAAGGACACTGCAATATTGTAACATACTTGGAATGTATAAAACATTTCCTCAACTTTGTCAATTTAGTTTGTAACAATCTTCCCTCACTCAAAACCCTCTAAACTTCCCTAAGCTACCAAGGCTACTCTTACCAATGACAGACAGAGAAGGACTACAAGTAAGGAAACTGGGTTTCGACCCAGATTCTGGAAAAAGATACGCTGGATTCTGAACAAAACACCAGTTTCAAGGGTACTATTACTTCTGCATGTAATTTTTATAAGAGGTTTTGTGGGCTGACCTGGGAATATGGCCATTATGGAAAATCAATTTGAAAGGAAAATGCACTTAGTTTCCAAGAAATGTCTTAATTATCTTTAATGTGCAATCCACTCATAAACTAGGATATGACTGTAACAAAAATCTCTTTACAAGAAGTGTACTATTACAACAAAGATGTACCTATTTCAAATTGTACATAAAGTTTGAAAGTAAAACGAATGTTTTAAGGTTATTTTTTCCATGAAGAAGTATTTTCAATACCCGAAGTTTTCCAAATTTCAAAAAAGGGCAGACTTGCAAATAACATCTCAAGATACTTGAATTTAAAAGTCTTCTTTATTCCAATTTTTTTTGTCCAATAATAAAAATTAAAATTAAAAAACAAAAAAAAAAAAAAAAAGAAAAAAATTTTTTTTAAAAACCTAACCTTTAAAATTTTAGGTGTTAAGTTTTTCCAGGATAACTATGCCAAATTCACTCAGAATTTCATTCACCATACTCGAGGGAAATCAATTCCTAAAATTAAACTGAAAAAAAAAAAAAGTTTGGGTTATATTTATTTCCCACTTACGTCAAATTAAATTTAAAATTAAACTGCCAAGTTGAAGTTCCTGGAGGGTATTCTCCTTGCTCATTCATAAATGTTAGTCCTAGCTGAATTATCTTTAACAAGTCTACATTACACCGCAATAGTTGGTACTGATAGTCAGCATTGCTCCTGAATTCTCCAATAGGTCTTGCAACCACACCTGGAAACTCGGTGTCCTGTAAAATAGTTTTAAAATTCATTATTTATTAAAAACCAGAGACCACAAAATCCTACAATAAATAATTAATTTTTGGTACAAGTCAGAGAATCCTATTATAGAGATATTCTACACATTACAAAGTACCTTTTAACTAGGAAGAACATTACTTTTTGGAACCATAAAATAAAACTCTATAAACTTAATGAGCTTTTCTTACTTTAAATATTGTATCAGTAAAAATTACTATGTAAAAGATACACATGATAAATGCAACCAAGGACTCTATGTCTAAGGAAGAGGAAAAATCATAAATTCATGTTTCTCCAGGAGCTTGTGAAATTATTCTAGTCTAATGTTAAAAGAAATGAAGAACTAGTTTAAAAGAATGGAAAAGGCATCATACTTTCCAATTACTTTTCTCAGGCAAAGTTTATCTGAACACCAAAACCCTCCGAATTTCTTGGACTAAAACAGCATTCTCTCTATACTCCAGAGAAAGCATGCTGTCAAAGATTGCATGCCACCCACTCATTCATGTAGAATGCTACCATGTCTCTAATGCTGTCACTTCTTATTATCTGAGAAATAAGTGATCACTATCAACTTCCTTTGGATAAAAAAATAATCCAAGTCTAACTCTAAGTACAGCTTTATTAAATAGAACATTATCTATGTACACCTAAATATTCATATTTCAGCCAATCAACCTTCTCCTCCCCACAGAGCATATTTATTTATATAAAAAATACTGGGAAAATGATACATCAGTTTAGGAAGCTAAGAACAAAATCTAAATACCAAGTAACTATAAACAGTAAAAAAATGAAAGCTTCTCTAAATTCAGTCCAACTCAATGACCACTTTATTGGATGCTAATGTGTTATGCTAGGTGTTGGAAGGACAAAGGATGATTAAGACACTAACCCTTTGCTTCACAAAACTGATTATCTAGAAAACGGTAGAGAAGCCATAACAGGTGTATGAGAAGCAAAATAATCAACTGAGTAGACAGTCCAGGCAGATTGAATAGTATATGCAAAAGCAGTGTGTTCATGAAACTCCACTGATAATTAAAATAAATTAAAAAAATCAAACAAAACACAGATCAACGATGTTTCACTGAGAAAGCTGATTTTTTTGTTCGTTTGTTTGAGAAAGACATCCAGGAGTTCCCTAGCTTTCGGTAGCTCATCTGGTAGTATCAGTTAGGCCTTAGTGTTGTTAGGTGCTGACCTGGCACTGCACTAGCAGCTCGGTCCTAATGTTCTTCTGTCAAATATAAACAATTTCACACTTCAACACCAAACAAGGCCACTCTATTATCATTAACGAACATAAACAAAACCACAAACATGGTCCAAATCATGAAAATTACCCAACAACATCTTTCTATCTTGGTTAATATGAGTGACTGTTGCTTCTTTATAGCTTTAGCTTCACTCTTGTCTTCTCTCGTTCTAGTTAAGACGTAAGATACTCTATCATAGAATATCATAGGATGCTTCCGGCAGCATCCAATCCAGAGCAAAGTCCTGCTTCCTTCATCCCTCCCTAAAACTACCTGAACACAAACCCCAATCCTAAAAGTCCTTTTTAACATGGTCTTACTTAAACGCCCCTGGTTCCTACAAAGGTATGCATTTTCCCTCACACCAGGGAATAATAAACCCAACTTGTCACACTACAGGTGTGTTCCAGGTAATCTTTGGTTGGAGGGCAATGACAATTTTCTTTTCATAATTATATTAAATCATGAAAAAAAAAAATCAACCAGAAGGCTTGAATTCAGAATTTTTAAAATCCTTCTTCCCCTTTTATAAGAAGTAGTTTAAGGATATTTGATCACAGGCATACCATAGCAACGTAATTATATTTTCGGATAACTTGACGAATTTTCTTCATCTCCTCATCCAGGTTGCAAGCCCAAACTTCACAAATTCTTTGGCTATGATCTACAGTTGCTGCTGGCATAGTGAGGGCACAAGGAGTCTAGCTGCCAAGCATCAAAATATTATATTTGATTGAAGATTTGTTTCATAAAATACTTTATCCTTTATTTGTGTACCTGTCACAATAAAAACCAAAGTAAAACCCAGCTATATCAGAAAACGGAATTATAGAATAATTGAGTTCGTAAAAACCTAAGAGGTTATTTATTCAAAGTCCTTAATTCATAAGAAAATCAAAGTTTGGGAAGTGACCCATCTAAAGTCACACTGCTAATCAATAGGAAAAAAAGAAAAAAAGACCACAACCCAGGTTTCCTGGTTCTTATATCAATGTTATGTAAAAATAGTATTCTTTTATGTGTACATACTAATGATGTCTTAAAACTTTCCAATAATTAAAGACTGCTCTGAATTCAATTCACTCTCTGAATAAAACTTTGTAAAGACATCCATTTCCAGACACAAATGAAAGGTAAAATACTGATATACATGTGAGACAATCAGATGTTACTAAGACAGAGATAATGTCTGCTTTTATTCCTTATTAACAAAAACATTCAAAATTTGTTTTGATTACAAATCTCTTTTACTGGCATTTATTCAAGTCAGGTTGGAGGGAGCAAACGTAAACCAATGGGGAAAAAAGCTATTAACAGATAGCCACAGAGACTGTTTGAATCTTCTTAACTGCAGGAGGGAGAAAGAAAAGAGGAAATAGTGTGTGCTTCAAACTGTTTCTAATTTCCTAAAACTCTGAGCATTTTCCCTGGTTACCTAACATTAATCTCACGTTTCTGATCCATAAACACTGGTTTCATGGTATATGATGGTAAGAGTACAGACCAACATTTTTATTCTTGAGCACGAAATTCTTTTTTCAAACAAGGAATTTGAAAAAAAAATCCTAACAAAGGTAAAAGAGGGAATTATGACACTACTCCCCCTTTTAAGTTCTGCAGTAACAAATGTAACCGAGTACTCTAAAATTCTTTTATAAGCCTGCCCACTACGCTAATCTCTCCTCTCTTCTCTCTCTCTCTCTCACACACACACTTTGGAAAGACCCTGTAGTTTAACATTGCTTATCTCTCTCTACCACAGATCCAGAAGCTCCGATGAGGCACCAGAAACCTTCTCATTACTGCAGATAGAGTCTCTGTACTGCAGGCTCCCAAAGAAAGGAGAGAACAGTACAGAAGCATTCAAGTCATAGCTAACTCTCTTCCATGGCAGAGAGCCAGTGCGAAGGTACTGATAACGATTCATTGGGGCCAGATTGACTCCCAGGCACTGCTACGGGAAGGAATACGTGGAGCTGGCTGAGCATGAAGGCCACCGCCCTCCACCCCGTTTCTTTCCATCCCACAACACTGAAGCCCCAGGTACAAAGCCTTTACGTCATCATTCCGCGCTACCCCCCTGATATACCCCAGCCCGTTACCCTCCCCTGCCTCGGCCCGCCGCACAACTCTGTCCTTGGCCAGCCACGCTCCAGCTGGCGCCATCGCGCACACTCTCAGGTTCAGAGTCCCCATCCCCTTTTTTACTTCCCCAACCCGCCCCTCCCCCCGCAGGTCTGCGGCAGACGCAAGATCTACTTGTGTCACTGAGCTTGCGCTCCTCCTCCTCCTCCTCGCCATAGAGACAGCACCCAGCGGTGGTGGCGGTGGCGGCAGCGGCGGCGGCAGCGGATGCCCCATAGACACCTCTCGCCCAGCAAAGGGGAAAGAGGAGCCGGGGCTGCTCCGCACCGTGCTGCGCCGTCGCTTCTCGTACGTCCTGGCGGGGACGCTAGATGATGACGTGCACGCAGAGGGGGCGGGGCACGCAGGTGACGGAGGCTGGGGTGGTAAAGCGCTGGGCGGTGAGGCTGCCTGACGGGTTGCTTTGGCGTCAGGGCCGCGAAGGTAGGGCTGCCTGTTCCGGGCGGCAAGTTTCCTCTCTCCAGTTACCCGCAGTCCTAGCATGCCCCCCAGGACCCGAGGACCCCCGGCCGGGCTTGCTTAGAGAAGACGCGGCCGCCCAGCACGTGGGCCCCGGGCTGCGCTGCCTTGTGTTCTGTCCCTGGAAAACCAGCGGGCTGAGCAGCTGAGAGAAGCAGGCCAGAGCAGTCTAGGGCCTCGGGCCCGGGGACCCGTGGAGGATGAGCTGGCTCTTCCCGCTGACCAAGAGCGCCTCCTCCTCCGCAGCTGGGTCCCCCGGTGGCCTCACCAGCCTTCAGCAGCAGAAGCAGCGCCTGATCGAGTCCCTCCGGAACTCACACTCCAGGTGACTGGTTGCTGCCTCTCGGACTGGAGGAAAAAGTAGGGCAGGAGGGCGGGCTGGTCCTATTCACACCCACACTTGCTCAGGCCGACTCGCCACCCGCTGCCTCATTTTGATGCACCTCCCTTCGTCCTAGGTCTCACGTTTGCTCAGCCATCTCAGATCCATCCCTGTTCAGGAGTTTCCTCTGGACCCCCCACGCCCCTCACTCTTGCTCCACCACTGCTCAGCTCTTCCAGTTTTGACTTGTTCATCCTCCCTGACACATCGCTGCTGACTAATCTGTCTTATGATCTATCTCCAATATCCCGTTCTGTGTTCTTCCTTATTAACCTTTCCTCTTGCCCACTGATGGCCGCCTTGGCCAAATTGTTACAAATAATCTACTTGGCAAAAAGAGTTGTGAAGAGGAATATCCAAGTTTCACAAAGTGGAAAATTTTTGGAAAACAAAACCAAACCGCTTGCAACAGCACAGGAGTGGGAAGCCACAATGTTTATTAGCGAGTTCTCTGGGAATGACATACTCAGTCTTCTTCTCTCTAACTTAGCATTTACCCTGTTCCGACAACCCCCCCGTATCTGGCAGTTACCAGTCTGTACATTCCTCACTGTTATTCTTGTTCCCACACTCAGGAATTGTCATATATTCATTCTGATTGTTCTGTTGTCTTCTGTGAGTTTTTCATTTTCATCATGGTCAGATTAGAAATGTTTTGAATTAAAATGATTTCAGCTGTTTTTACTGTAATCTGGTATGCTGTCGCCTTGTATATTGCAAATATTTGTGGCTTCTTATGGTTTTCAAAAATCAGAACTGCCTCTTTATATCAATTATGCAAGTATATGTACTTAATAGTGTCATAGCATGTAAATGTAAAGAGGTTAACGTTCAACCATAACCTTTTAAAACCCAATAAACTCATACATTTTAATATATATATATATCCCATGTTAATAAAATCAATTAAATCTTGTTGAATTATTAGGAATCATTTTATCTGTTACATTAATATTTTTCCAAGCAAGTAAGAAATAGCGGAGAATAGTTTTAAATTAGATTGTTAAAAGAAAAATTCACTGTAAAATCAATTTGGCCTGTTGCTGACTGAACTTCAGCTGTTTCATGATTTTTTGCCCCAGTTGTTCTGCTTATTCAGAACTTGCAAAAGAAAATTTGTGGTATTTAACAGGAAAGAGTGGCATACTCTTTGATCTAATGGTGGCTTTCTTTTTGAAAAATATAAGTTCACGGAGTTCTTAGACGTCTTTTTCTAAACAGTGTTCCATACTAACCTGTAAGAGCTACTCTTGCAAGATATAAAATAAAATTACTCATTTTTAACATAACAAAAGTTTGTCCCCTTAGGAAGTGTCACCTTAGAAGACTTATATACTAAACTTGTACTACTATTGCCAAAATACTTCTTAGAAACACACCTTTGGAATTGTTTTTAAGCCTTTAGTATATTGGGTTAAATATTCTCACTGCTGGCAAATTTTTGTTCTTTGAGATTGGAGTTGAATTTTTGAAATAACTCCGAAGTCCCTAGCTGCTAAGGCTGATAAAATGGGAAGTGATTGATCTCAAATTTATTATGTATTTTTTTTGCCTCCCAAATAAGATGATATCCTAAAACAAGAATTGCTAATCTAAGGAGTTCTCGGTGGTTTTAGCAGGTTAGTAAATACTCTGAGTCAAATGCAGAAAGGACCTTTTTTATTGCTTATGGACATATAATTGGGCATGTGATATTATATCCATATTTTGTAATGTCTAACTTTAAGTACTCTTTTCTTTTATGAAAATACTTGAAATTTTATTTTATTTAAATTTTACATACACATTTATAAACTTAAGTTGGAATTCTGGAGACAATTAAGTAGGTCATGTATCTGTGGTTTTCAGGGAATGCTACGATTCCAGAAAAAATTACATCCATCTATTTTTATTAAGTCTGCCGTTTGAACTCATGACATTTAAAGCTAGTTGGTAAAAATAATCTGTACAGTATACAATTTATATTTAAAAGTTTTTGTGTGGAAGGACACTGTGATTGGTTATTCTGAAGGTGTACTCTACAAAAGTTGAAAGAGTGTTTTGAATGTTATTCTAATGAATAATACAAAAACTTTCTAAATTATGAATATCAATATCCTATTTATGCAGCCCACCTCCCTCATTTTTCATATCTATCCCTGCTCCAAATGTAAGATCAATAGCTCTTTTCTGCCAGTGAAAGTATCTGATTTTTTTTTTTTCCTGCCCTTAGGAACCTTTCCCCACCCCATTCCCTCTCGTCTTATTTTCCAAGTCTTATCTTTCAACTCCTTATAATGAAAAAAATGTCTACTTTAGGAAAGAGCTTGTTTAATTCCCTTTCTCTATTGAATGTAAACTCCTTTTTTTGTTATCTTAAAAAAATTCTTCCTGACCTCCTTCAGAGCTCTTCTAAAGGTTAGATGAATTTTATGTGTATTTCATCATGTAAGTTTTACTGGTGGGCAGAGCATACGACCAAAAAAAGTGTTTACAGCATAACAGCATGTTGCTGTGAAATCGAAATTGAAAGTTATGTAGACTAGGCTCTAGTAATGTATTCTACTTTCTGAATAACAGTCATCACAAATTTAATTTACCACCTAAAAATCCTGACTCTCTGGGCAGGAGTAGAGCTGATTCTGTTTCTTCTACTTCCTCAAGAAGCTCACTGGAAGGGAAATTGTTGGTTTCCTCCCATATCCACCTCCCTTGACTTCTTGAAAGAACACCTGTTGTTACGTGGATTCTGGGTCTGCAAGACCACGTACTTAGTGCAGTCTGTGCTCTTTCAACCCAAGTAAATAATGATTGTTTATGCCACTGATGGTGGTTTCATCCTCCCTGTTAGTTCCATTGAAAGCAGGACTCTTAACCTTGGTCGGTTGGAGTTGGAGGAAAAGTCAAAGTCTGCTGGGGAGCTGCTCAAAAACTTTTCCTCCATAATACAGATGTCTAAAAGCAGATGTCTCACATATGTGTTGGATGATGTTGTTTTGTTATGGGGGACATTTGGAACTGCTTGGATCTGGAAGGAAGACAGGCTGACTATACTGAATATGGTAGAGTAGAAAGATGGAATGCCCCTGATAATATTATGATGCTGAATTAACCAATTCTGGAACCTTTCTGTCTCTGGACTTCTTGCAGTGTAAGTTTAATAACCCCTCACTTTTTGAGCTACTTTCAACCTGGTTACTTGCAGTTGGAAATATCCCAGGTGATACTAATCACAATATTGAAAGATTCTTCAGAAGTGAAGCTATTAAGTATTTCCCTGCATTGCCCCTGCAATCAGGCAATATTTAAAAACTAATGGTCTTAACAGTTACCATCCCAACTGTCCTGGTTTCTTCTCTCATAATATCTAAAGTTAATTAGCTGAGTTTTATTACTATTTTATTTCCTTACTTTGAAAACCACACCCTGGAACTATCTGTAATTAACTATGTAAATTCAAAGTTATACAAATAGTAATCCTTTATTACCTTTTACTTAGGGAGATTAGCTCTCCCAAGTAAAGGATTTCTGCATTCATTGTAATAATCAAGTACAGGGTAATTCTGGTGTTAGTTTTATTTTATATTTAATAAGAAAATGAATTTGAGAGTTAATGTTTATCAGAATTGCCTTTTTAAATTTACTCTGGTATGACTAATAGTCTTAATGAAAGAAACCCTGAACCAGAAGTCAGGAGATACTGATGTGTATCATTACCTGGCAGTGAACCTTGGGTGTTCACATAACCTTAATAGGCCTGAGGACTGCTGATGTGGGAAGACTCACTGCCTGAATCCTTAATGCCCTGCCCAGCTGTGAGTCTGTTGGTTCCTCAGGTGCCTTGATGTGAGCGCTCTGTTAGAGATAAAAGACAATGAAAGTTGAGCAACATAAATAGAAATAAGCAAAATTATTGACATTGGGAAAAGCAGCCTGACTTAAGTGAATGAAAGCTTTGTAATAAACTCTCATGGATTTCAATTCTGGCTCTACCACAGACCAATATGACCCCTTGGTAAGTTACCCAGCTTCTTCGAGCCTCCAATTCCCATCTGTAAAATCAGGAATTGTGATTCCTGTTGTGCAGAATTGTTGATATTTAAGTAATATTTGTAGTCATTTATTAGAGTATATGGCACATAGTCAGCGTATTACAAATTAATTCCTTTTCCCACTACATAGAGTCAGTGTGCTTCTAGTCCTAGCTTATCATTTATGAATCCCTCACAAACCTGCCGACAGCCCATTTGTCTCTGGCGGACTATTTCTGATTTTCCATTCAAAAACCAATTCCATTCCAGAGTTAGCATATTTGCAAATGAAAAGTACCTATTTTGAAGGATTTTAGATATAATACATGTAAAGAAACTAGAATATTATCTGGCACACAGTAGATACTCTGTAAATGACAATTATTTTATTTTATATCTTAAAAATAATAGTGCCAATCTCCATAGTCTTTAAAAATTGTTTTGGGATTCTCTTTAGCTGCCAGTCCCTGGATACCACTGTTCTTTTTGACTGCCCAAACTTTGAGCCTTATAACTTCCTTGGGGAGTCTGTTATTGTATAGTTTTCTGTCCTATAGCTGTTAAATTTAACTCCTCACTCACAGTCATAAGACTTTCCTCTAAACTCCTAGGTTTCTGAATAAATCTAAATTCCATACCTTTTTTCCTATAGATATCGCTATCAACTCATAAGAACTCACACACAAGTATAACAAATTGGTAATGAGAAGATATATGTATATATGTTTTAACCTGTCACTGTAATATTTTTTAAAAAGTGGATCCACTGCCAACATTTATAATTTAAAATTTTTCATTGAAATTTCCAAATTAAAAAAAAAAGATTATTATTTAGAGTAGTTTTAGGTTCACAGCAAAATTGAGACAACAAGTAGAGATTTTCTACATGGCTCCTGCCCCCTCCAGCTTTTCTTTTGAAATAGATCTGGAAAGATTTGTCAACAGTTTCCATATAGCAACATTTGCTTGGAGCTGAAGAATAGCTTTTCCCTTTATTTGGCTGCCTTTTATCCATTTTACCAGTTTGCAATCACTCCCTGTTGTACCCAGGCAACTGCCTTCATTCATGTACATTATCTAACAATTATAGGTATTCGAGATTAAAACTTCCTTATGGAAGGAAATCACCTTAACTTGTTGCAATATCAAAAACAATAAATCCAAGAATCTGCTATGCCTTAGCCTATCGAGGTTACAGAAATCTAAGAAATGTCAACATTTTGACTCTGACAGCAGGGCTCTTATAGGAACTTTGAAATTATGTATTGTATATCAAACAATTCCATAATTAAGTGAATTTTAATTTGATACATTGTCATATAGCCTATTTATAACAGTGATTAAAAGTTATAGTTGTAGAGTATATGACACAATAAAGCATATTATCATTTAAGGAAAAATTTTTCTAAATAAATAAATCATAACTATTTATCTCTAGTTAATTTCCCCTTAGTAGTACCAGTCCATACTTACTAAAACAAAACAAAACAAAAAAAACAGTTACCACACAGGCAGTCATTTCTCCATTGTTAGTTGAATCCAGCCACATCTACACCTCCCCTCGCATCACTGAACTCCTTCCAAGCTGTCTCTACTGTCTGCTCACCTAAGCCAAAAATCTGGTCATCCTGTTTCCACTCCATCTTCCATCCCTACCACTGCTGGGTTCTGTTCTCTCCAGTCTTCCCTTTATTTTTTCTTCCACATGGCTGCCAGAGTAACCTTTCTAAAATTGCAATTTGACCATGGTAGTCCTTTTAGTAGTTTTCTAACTCTTGCCCAGAAAAGCCCACCCTCCGTAGTGTGATGCCTGGTTGTCACAGAAGATGGTGATGTGACTGACGGAAAGGTGTTGACAGACAGAGGATGTCAAGTTTCTTTAATGGCCAAGGATACGGAGGCGTTAGAGACTGGTGTTATTTCATACCTGAAGATTTTCTAACGGTGCTTCCTCTGTCTGGAATTTCCACTTGATTTCCTTGAGTGTTAACTCCTACTGGACTTTTAAATGTAGCTCAGATATTATTTTGTTTCCTAGCAGACCCCACCACTCCTATCGCTGTTTAGGTTAAGTGTTTTCTTCTTTCCACATTTCTCATTATCCTGTGTGTTCTACAAGAATACTGTTCAAAAAAAAGACAGTGAAATAAGTGGTCCGTGTTAAACAGATTTAGAAAACAGAGAAGCAAGCGCTTTACTTTGAAAGCCTTTAATATGCTAAAGTGCATCAATATTGTCCAAGAGAAGCATATAAAGTATGAAGCATTTTCCAAACAGCACAGAACAATTTATTTGAGCAGTTTATTTTAAATTTCCAGTTTCTTAATTTTTCATTTTCATATCAACTATTTGTGTATGTGTGTGAATGCAAGTGCTATTTTGTTTCTCTGAGGTTTTAATTACATTTATAGTCTTGCTCAGATAATTCTGTTTCCTTGAGCTTTGTGTTTTGGGCTTGTTGGGTTTGGTGCATGCCTTGCATGGTTTTTTTTTGTTCAAATCTTTTTTTTTTTTTTTTTTTTTTTAAGCTGAGCCATCCAGCCACCTGTTGGCAGCTCAGCGGCAGCTCATCACAGGCCAGGAATCGAACTGCTGTTACTCAGAACTCGCACTCTTTAGCGAGCTCTTAACCAACTGAGCCACTAGGCTGGCCCCTGTTCAGACCTTTTTGATGTGTTCATTTCTGTATTTGAGATTCCTTGTTGACTTGTTTGTGGATTCTTTTATTTATTTTTTTTTTTTTTGAGGGCAGTGTCCCTGGCCCTCATATGTGGGATCTGAACCGGGGCCGCTGGCTTCCCAAGCCAGCGCTTAACCACCGTGCCACTCGGCCGGCCCCATGTTTGTGGATTCTTAACTGTTGTCACAGCCTGCCTCTAATGATGAATGAAAAAGAATGACTTGCTCCAATAGGACAAGTCAATAGTTGTTTTCCAGAAACAGCAGCTTCCTGGGAGTTAATAGCTCCCTAAGGCACTGCTACCTCAAGGGTACCTCATTCTACTGTGTTTGTTATTCCAGGTACAGACATGACTGCTGATTACTGACTTGAACAGACAGGGAAAAGCAGAGCGTGATTTAGCCTCCCCATTCAGTACCCTGAATGGTTTGCATCAACTCAGTCCAAGGGCTTGGAGGACCTTCAAATGGCTCCTACTTTGCATTGGTCTTATATTTTGGATTGTCATAGTTCCAGTATTTACCATCTTTTTCTTTCCTTTTTCCTTAAACCTAATCCCTTTTTTTAAAAAAGATTTTATTGGGGATTTTGGGGAGGGGAACAGCGTTGGGAAATTGGGGAAGGGGAACAGACAAGTTGCTGTCTTTTGTTCTTCAGTCTAGTTGCGGAGGATGTTGCTTCACTGGCCCATGTTGGTATCATCATTGCACTCTTCCAGGATGAGGCAGATCGGTCGCCGGCCTCTGGATGGTCGCTCACCGCAGCTATTGGCAGCTCACGCTGGCTGCCGGCCACTCACTGTAGCCCATGGCAGCCCACTGCAGCAGGGGCTGCAGCCTACTCTGTCACGGGGCTCAAAGACCAGCTCCAGGTGGCCTGTTGTTAGCTGTAGAGGGCAGTGTTTGAATATGTGCATTATCTCACTTAATCTGACAATTCTTTTAGGTAGTTAACTTGTAACATCCCATTTCCCATTTGAGAGATAAAGCTTAGACTGGTTAAGTAACTCGCCCATTATCAAACAGGTAAATTGTGGAGCCCAGGAGACCTAACTAAGAGGTACATGTTCATTATCACTGAGATCCACTTGGCTTTGAACTGGTAGATGCTTTTTTGACTAGTATTCCCTTGAAGCAATGACACCTTAGGACTCTTAAGATAACATAGAGGAATTAAAAACTTAAAAACTTTATTGATTGTGTGGTGTTCAAACAACTGAGGTGGATGTCAGTATCCTAGTTCAAACGTGATCCCCAAAGAGAAACTTTCATAAAAATTGTATAAGGCCTAATATTGAATATATCTTCTTGAGTCTTTTAGCTGTTTCTTCTCCTCAATCATAACCCCATTCCATGGATGTCAGAGGAGAAAGCTTATCAACATTTATGATTTCTCCATAACTCTAACACTATTTTTGATCCTTTCAAAATACCCAAAATTTACATATTCTAGAAGCTAGGGTTTTATCAGAAGACCAAAAAATTTAATAGTCCGAAAAGAGGAAAATAGGATTTTTAAAGCTATTCCTTGAAGCAATGAAAAAACGAAAAGTAAATTATTATGTAAATGCTAGATCTTTCAAAGGTATTCATGCTTGAAAAAGTTTACGTTCATTTGAATGTTAAGCTTTCTTTTAACCATAACTCATTATACTAAAAATTTTCCCTTTGGAAATATTATGAATGTTAGTTAGGAGTCCAAGTGAGCCCCTCCGCCCCCCAAATTTGATTGGTAAATTACAATTGTAATAATGTATGCCTCCAGTTAACAGTAAAATAAGATTCTGAATGTCGAATGTTAAAGTATAAGAGATAGTAGTTGGCAATTATAACCAGCTGCTAGTAACAAATTCTCTCAAAATAGATTTAAACAAGATAAAATTTTGTTTTTCTCTACATTCAGTTTAACAATCGCATGGTCATCAAGGACCCAAACGACCACTTTCTTTTTGCTTAGTTCTCCCTTGTGCCTGGCTTCGGTTCTCAGTGTCACCCATGGTCCTGTAAAGCTGTTAGAAGTCCGGTTATCAGGTCCAGGTAGGAAGGACAAATGGACTCATACCAGTATTTTTGTTCCTCTTTATATGCTTTCCTGGAAATTCTTATTGGCTTCCCTATATCTTATTGGTGGAAACTATATCTTATTAGCAACAACTAGCTGCACGAAAGACCAGAACATTGAAACTCAGAATGAAACTGGCTTCTCTTACTTAGGAAGAAGAGTAGTATTTGTTTTTGGAAATACTCTTCTCCATCATAAGACTGTGACATCTCATCCAGGCTTTTAAGCTTAAGCTGTTAAGACCCAGACTGCCCCAGTTTTCTACACAGCTGGTTAGTGGCCGAGTTATAGTCAGAACCCAGATGTCTTGCTGACCTATTAACTAGTGGGCTCACAATTGCTTCTACTGATGATGAGTCAGATAAAGTGATAGTCAATCTAGCATTAGTACAAGTTATTCTTTGCTTCTTTCCCTCAGCATCTGTTCCCCTCCCACACACACACTTGGATATCTCAGGATATTGTTGCCTCTTATTTGATAAACCTTTCTATGATCATTTTCCCCTCAAGATACAAATTATATTGGCTATCTAGGTTCTGTGATTAAAACTAAAAGGAATTTCTGTAGATTGTAAAAGCATTTAACATTTTTTTTTTAACATTACAAGCTTTATAATTTTGGATAAATTTTTTTCTCAAATTTTTTCCTACAGTATAGCTGAAATACAGAAAGATGTGGAATACAGGTTGCCATGCACCATAAACAACTTGACAATTAACATTAATATGTGAGTAGAAATGTATCCTATTTTTTCATGTAAGAGGCCTTAAACTTATTTTTATTTATTTTTTTCTTAGTTATTATCAGCAGTAAACTGTTTAAAGTGAACTTATTTCAAATAGTCCCTATATAGTTTATCAGTTACACAATTTTGTGAAATAAAAATTTTGTAAACACATCATTGTAATGTGTATTGTGTAAGGAAGAAACTGTAAAAGGAAATACAATAAAAAGATTAATAATAATCATTGGTACTGTACTCAATTTCATTGATTTGCACTAAAATCTTAGCTGGAGGCAGGCTGAAAAAGTAAGCATGATAATGACAAACCAAAAAAGGGATCGTATGGAAAACCATTAGAGATATGTGACTGCACACAGAAGGCATTATTACATCCTGGTTGAATGAGTGAGTTAAAGCATGAGCACATAACAGTGCCTAGCATTATGCTATGTTATCTTGGTGTAGAGGAACTCTTTGAATCCTCATAATAGCCTTGCAAATTGGGCCAAAGTATAGACACATGTGAATAGTGTAGTCAAGATTGGTGGGGCTCCAAAGGCCATTCATTGCCTTTTTTATGAAACTATTCTAGTTTAACAACTTTATATAAATGAAGCAATCTCTTCAAATGCCCTAGGTGGAGCTAAATAGGAGAAACCAACAAGGACCCTGTTTTTTTCTTGACATTGCTGCCAACAAATAGTTTTCTGAGCGAACAGGGAAACAGAGAAGCAATTTAAAGGGACGTATTCTTATATTAGAGGAGATTTAGAAAACATTTCCATAGCCAGTAAAATCCCATTTTTTATTTTTTAATTTTTTTTTTATTTTTAGCTGAGCTATCCTGCCACCTGTTGGCGGCTTGGCTGCAGCTCAGCTCTGACTGGGCAACGAACTGCTGTTGCCCAGAGCTCAGCTTGCTCTCTTGAGCAAACTCTTAACCGAGCCACTCAGGTGGCCCTAAAATCCCATTTTTTAAAGACTTCACTCCCTAATTTTAAATTTATAATAGTTCAAAAAAGGTTAAGATTTTCCCTTTTTTTTTTTTTTTTTTTTTTTTTTTTTGTATTGAGAGTTTACTGTTCTTTATTTGAAACCATGTGATTGATCTTGGCTGGGAGAGATGTGTTAATTGGGACATTTAGAAAAGAGTCATACAGAACTAAGCATTGTGATAGCTACAGTGTTTCAATTCTGATACTTTCCATTTTATCTACTTACTCTTTAAAAATTTGATTCATAGTGAAATAATTCCTGGCAGCATTTTAAAAGTAGGAAAACCACAAGAAAATTATGTGGCCAGACCTGTGGTCCAATAAATAGCCAGACTGAGTTAATATGGCTCATCTGCTACAAATGCCTGACCTAATTTTTAGCTGAGATTTTGTATAGCTTGGTATACCGTGTTTGAAAGCAATTAATTGACATGGTGTGAAGAATATTCTGTAATTCAGGGTATCCATAGTCCACATTAAGGTTATACTGTATAGGAATTTCTTTATAATTTTGTTGCCACAAGTGCACTTTTGTATATTTCAATCAACTCAGCAACCATAATAGAACACTTGCTACTGCATTATTAATTCAAATGAAAGTATGACAATTTAATTTGCTTTTAACTTTTAGGATTATGACTATGTAATGTAACATTTATTTGCCTTTGTTTTTCATCTGTTCTACCTTTACCAGATTGCTCCCTCCACAATTTCCTCAGGAAAAACCAGTGATCAGTGTTTATCCACCAATACGGCATCATTTAATGGATAAACAAGGAGTGTATGTTACCTCTCCATTAGTAAACAATGTATGTTTATGGTATATTTATTTCTGAGCAGTGTAATTTTTCTATTAAGTATTTTAGAAATCTAAAATGCTTTTAAAATCTCATTTTGGAATCAGTAATTTTCAAAAAAAATTTCACTGTGTACAATAGATAGTACTGATTTGAAGGTTGTTTTTCAGTGGTGAGGACCTGTTGGTGCTAGAACTTTGGTTCACAATAGTTCTTCCATTGTTGTTAGGAAGAGATAAAATTCAAATATCCCTTAAAGTTCTCTGGGTATCTATGTGATTGATTAACATGAAGGACTATAACTTAATGGACTCAGTATTTACCATGAAACCTTCACATGAATGGATAATAATGAAGTGTGGAAATATTTCAGTTCCATTATTGATTACACTTTTAATCTGATTTTTCGTATTGATTCTATTAGAAAATATTGTAAGTTGTAGATTGCTAGCTAATATGTTCATTTGTGTCATTTAATTTTGACTTCCAAAGTGAATTTCATGTTAAGATTTAGAGGGAAGTTATCCTAATGAGACTTTGTAATCTTTCTTTGAAAGTGATTTTGATCATCCTGTATTACTGTTACTTTCAGTTTACAATGCACTCAGATCTTGGAAAAATTATTCAGAGTCTGTTGGATGAGTTTTGGAAGAATCCTCCAGTTTTAGCTCCTACTTCAACAGCATTTCCATAGTAAGTATAACAAAAATGTTTGTGTATTTATTTTCATTTATTTTAATCAAAGGAATCAAAATACAGCTTACATATTAAAATCATGTTAAAAGGCACTCTTCTGCTTTCCATGTCCCCACCTGTACAAAAATACATTCATACTTCAGAGGCAACTGTGTTTTCTTCTTCTTCTTTTTTTTTTTTAAATTGGGGAATTGGAGGAGGGAAACAGCGTTGGGGAATTGGGGAAGGGGAACAGACAAGTTGCTGTCCTTTTGTTCTCCAGTCTAGTTGCGGAGGACGTTGCTTCACTGTTGGTATCATCATTGCACTCTTCCCAGATGAGGCAGATTGGTCGCCGGCCTCTGGATGGTCGCTCACCACGGCTATTGGCAGCTCATGCTGGCTGCCAGCCTCTCACTGTAGCCTATGGCAGCCCATGGCAGCAAGGGCTGCAGCCTACACCATCACCAGGGCTTGTGCAGCTCAGCTCCAGGTGTAGCTGTTGTTAGCCGTAGAGGGCAGTGTCACTGGCCCTCATATGTGGGATCCGAACCGGGGCCGCTGGCATCCCAAAACCAGCTCTTAACCAATGCGCCACTCAGCCAGCCCTGTGTTTTCTTCTTTTAGCTGCTTCTCTAATATTTATCTTCATCTTTCTAAACAATATATACAGACTGCTATCTCTTGATCCTTTCATTTTTAGATATTTGCTATTGACCTCCTATTGTGATTGATGAGGATTTTAGCTGTCTTTCACAAACCTTCCTTTCCCCGCATCTTCTCAGGGAAACTATATCATGACTTGCACTTACATGTTTGGTGTTTTCATTCCTTTGACCCAAAAAAATTTCCTGTTGTATTTTATCATGATTACATTTCCCTATGATATAACTTGATGCTTTTTTCTGGAGTTTATCATTACTTCCATTTCGTATTGATTTTGTTTTCTTAGATCTTTTTAATTTTCCTAACAGTTTCTTTGAGGGTCTTCAGTCTTGCACACTCTTCTGAGGGTACATCAAACCTTCACCTCTGGTCAGTCCTGAAGTCACTCCCATGTTTTAGATTTTATTTGCTTATTTTTTTTGTCATAACAGCATTCCACTTCCAGGAATTAAAATCTGTTCTGGTTATTAAGGCTTCGTAACAAATTATTCACAAAATTATGGCTTAAAACAGTGAACACATGAATTTTGCTCCCTAATCTTCAATTCAGGAAGGGGTCATCAGAAAAAGTTCTTTCTTGTATCTTCTGCTCATCTTCAATGGCTCATAAGAGCCTTACCTGGGATGTCAGTTAGAATACTTAGATGTGTCCTTTTTATGTGGCTTGCGTTCCTTCACAGCATAATGGCTGGGTTCCTACGGTGAACATCTTGAGAGAGAGCTATGAGAAAGGCATAATGACTTAGCTGCTGAAGTCATTCACTTTTGGTACATTTGATTTGCTGAGGCAATTGCAAAGTCTTGATCAGATTCAAGGGAAGAAAAATAGACTTTTCCTCCTGATTGATAGTGGAGTGGCAAAGTTCTAGAAGAGCATATGGGACCAGAAATACTGCTGTGGACATAACTGGAAAATACAAAATGCCACAACATGCTTTTGAGGCATCTGCAAAATATACCCTCATGCATAATAATTACTACAGTTCAGATTCTAAGTTTAAGTGGTTTTCCACTTAGAATTTTGAAGGCATTCTACTATTGTCTATGTATAGGCCCTTGTTGCCAGAATACCCAGTGCCATTTTAATTTCCGATCCTTCATAACTTTTTTTATCTTTGATATTCTGAAATTGCATGATGATGCCACTTCTTGTTCTTTTTTTTTCCTCTTTCCAGAATACTTCTTGGCTTTTTTGCCCACTCCTACTTAATTTTCAAGAACTTTTTTGTTTTTAGAAGTCAAGTCGCAGCTTTGACAATGCCTGGACATCTGCTTAGCTAGATTATCCTGTTTATTAGGTACTTCAGCCCCAGTCCTCATGTTGGCCTCATGTGTCTATGTCCTGGAGTCATGAGCCTCACTGATATTCTTCATCTAAAAACTGTATTTCCTATCTTCTGTCAGGATAGGTTTAGATATACATTCACCTTATTTGTAAATATAATCCAATAAATTTATTTGTTCCCATTTTAAATAAGTCATGTGATACAGTGCACATTATTAAAAAGCAAGTTGGATGCATCTCCTAGATTAATTTATAGGATTTATCTGCTACTGAAGTCAAAATAAAGCAAATTGGTTCAAAATTATTAAGACTTAAAGGATAGTACAAATATTCTCTCATGTTCATCATACTGTTTCTAAATAATTTGTTATATCTACCTATATACCACTAATATACCTTTAGATAAAAGTACAGTTTTAAGATAAAGATGAAAGATCCTTTGAAATAAACAAGCTTATTGGAAAACTTAACTCAATTTTTTTCAATCAATCATATATTCACTTGGCTTAAAATTCAAACGTATAAGGGAAAAGTCTCCCTGCCACTTCTTTTTCCCTTGCAGTAGTGTTTCTTCTCACTGGTATTCAGAATTGTTCATTTGGGTGTGTATGTATAGAATTCATACAAATATGTATAGGATTCAAATTGGTATATAATTCCATGTTGGTATATAAAGCACTTACTCATTCTTTATGGTCACAAAATATTTGGTTTATAGATGTATTATAATTTATTTATATAAGACTCCTTTTATGGATATTTTCATTCTAATCTTTCCTAAAAGGTCCACCCTTGTTTGCCTTCAGTGGTACAGTGAATAACTTTTTAAAATATTTTACCCAAATGTGAGTATATTTTTTGGATACATTCTCAAAGTGGTATGCACATTTGTAATTTTTGACAAATACTGCAAAATTATCCTACACAGTAGTACTAATTTCTACTGTACACAATGCTTATTTCTCTGTACCCTTTGCCAATACAGTAATATCAAAATAGATCTTTGCCACTTTACAAGCAGAAAGTATTGTAGTATAATTTTAGTTGTATTTATCTTATTGCCAATGAAGTTGACCATCTTTTCCTGTGATTTAGAGATGTTTTCCTTTTCTGTAATCTCTGTATTCTACTCTATTCTCCATTTTGCTATTTGGTTGTTAGTCCATGATCTATTTGTAGGAATTCTTTATATATTAGGTCAATTATATCAGTGTCTGTGATATAAGTTTCTATTTTTTTCCCCAATTTGTTATTTGTCTTATAATGGTCTTCGTGTGTGTTTAATTTGTTTGTGTGTGTTTTTAATGTCATGGATTTTATCATTATTTTCTTCTATGACTTTTGAAGTTTGGATCACAGAAAAGTCCTTTCCCACCCCAAGGTTTGAATTTCTCAGTGCCGTTTTCTTCTTTTAAGTCTTTTTTCTTTAAACATTTAAATCTTTGACCCATTTAGTTTGGATCCTATTATAAATATGAGGATCTGGCTTCAATATAATTTTTTCAAATATGCAGTATACACTATTAACTATAGTCACCATGCTGTACATTACATCCCATGACTTACTTATTTTATAACTGGAAGTTTGTACCCTTTGACCCCCTCCACCCGTTTCACCCATCCCCAAACCCCCGTCTCTGACAACCACCAATCTCTCTGTATCTATGAGCTTGGTTTGTTTTTTGTTTTTTTGTTTTGTTTTGTTTCTTAAAGATTATATTGGGGAATTGGGGGAGGAGAACAGTATTGGGGAATTGGGGAATGGGAACAGACAAGTTGCTGTCCTTTTGTTCTTCAGTCTAGTTGTGGAGGACGTTGCTTCACTGGCCTTTGTTGGTATCGTCATTGCACTCTTCTCGGATGAGGCAGATCGGTCGCCGGCCTCTGGATGGTTGCTCACTGCTTCTATTGGAAGCTCACGCTGGCTGCCGGCCACTCACTGTAGCCTATGGCAGCCCACTGCAGCAGGGGCTGCAGCCTACACCGTTGCCGGGTCCATCACCTATGTTGTCACAAATGGCAAGATTTTTTTCTTGTTTGATGGCTGAATAATATTCCATCGTTTATCCACACCACATTTTTTTTTATGCATTCATCTATTGATGGGCATTTAGGTTGTTTCCTTATCTTGGCTATTGTAAATAATGCTGCAGTGAACATAAGGGTGCATATATCTTTTCAAGTTAGTGTTTTTATTTTCTTTGGATAAATATCCAGAAGTGGAATTGTTGAATCATATGGTACTTCTATTTTAATTTTTTGAGGGCCGTCCGTACTGTTTTCCATAGTGGCTGTACCAATTTACATTCCTACCGGGAGCGTATGAGGGTTCCCTTTTCTCCATACTCTTGCCAACACTTGTTATTTCTTGTCTTTTCAATAATAGCAGTTTTAACAGGTGTGAGGTGATAGCTCATTGTGATCCTGATTTGACTTTCCCTGATGATTAGTGATATTGAACATCTTTTCATGCACCTGTATGTCTTTTTTGTTAAAATATCCATTCAGATTTCTGTGCATTTTTTAAATCACATTTTTTTTTTTTTTTTTTTTTTTTTTGAGAGCAGTGTCACTGGCCCTTATATGTGGACCGAACCTGGGCCGCTGGCTTCCCATGCCAGCGCTTAACCACCGCGCCACTCGGCCAGCCAAATCAGATATTTTTTAAATTGAGTTGTACAAGCTCTTTATATATTTTGAATATTAACCCCTTGTCAGATATATGATTTGCAATATTTTCTCCCATTCAATAGATTACCTTTTTATTTTGTTGGTTTCCTTTGCTATACAGAAGTATTTTAGTTTGAAGTAGTCCCACTTGTTTATTTTTGCATTTGTTGCTTTTGTTTTTGGTATCAGATCAAAAAAAGCAGTGTCAAGGAGCTTACTGCCTATGTTTTCTTCTAAGAGTTTTATGGTTTCAGGTCTTATGTTCAAGTCTTTATTTTGAATTAATTTTTGTGTCTGGTGTAAGACAGTGGTCCAGCTTTCATTCTTTTGCATGTGGCTGTCCAGTTTTCCCAGCACCTTTATTGAAGAGACTGTTGTATCCCCACTGTACATTCTTAGCTGCTTTGTGGTAAATTAATGACCATCTATATGTGGGTTTATTTATAAGTTCCCTATTCTGTTCCATTGACCTATGTATCTGTTTTAGTGCTGATACCACACTGTTTTGATTACAATAACTGTGTAATATAGTTTGAACTCAGGGAGCATGATGCCTTCAATTTTGTGCTTTCTCAAGATTGCTTTGACTGGGGTCTTTTGTGGTCCATACAAAATTTTGGATTGTTCTATTTCGTGAAAAATGGCATTGGACTTTTGATAGGGATGCATTGACTCTATAGATTACTTTTGGAAGTATAGGCATTTTAACAGTATTATTCCAATCCATGAACATAGGATATCTTTCCATTTATTTGTCTTCAATTTTTTTATTAATGCCTTACAGTTTTCAGTGTACAAATTTTACACCTCCTTATTTAAACTTATTTCTTGGTTTTTTACTTTTTTGATGCCATTATAAATGGGATAATTTTCTTTATTTTCTTTTCTGGTAATTTGTTGTATAAAAGCAACAGATTTCTGTATACTCATTCTGTATCCTGCAACTTCACTGAATTCATTGATTAGATCTAACTGCTTTTAGTGGAGTCTTCAGTGTTTTGTATATATATATATAATCTCGTCATCTGCAAATAGAGACAGTTTTACTTCTTGCTTTCCGATTCTCATGCCTTTTATTTCATTTTCATACATGATTGCTCTGGCAAGGACTTTCGGTACTATGTTGAATAGAAGTGAGTACTCTTATCTTGTTCCTGATCTTAAGAAAAGCTTTCCATCTTTTATCACTGAGTAAGGTAGTAGCTGTGGGCTTATATACAGCTTTTATTATGTTGAGGTATATTCCTTCTGTATCTAATTTGTTAAGAGTTTTTATCATGAATAGATGTTGAATTTTGTCAAGTGCTTTTTCTGTTTATTGAGATGATTATATGATTTTTTTCTTTCATTCTGTTAATGTGATATATCACATTGATTGATGTTCATATGTTGAAGCATACTTCCATCCCAAAGATAAATCCCACTTGATCATGGTGAATGATCCTTTTAATGTGCTGCCGAATTTGGTTTGCTAGTACTTTATTGAGAATTTTTGAATGTGTTTATCAGGGATATTGGTCTATAATTATCTGGTAGTGTCCTTTTCTAGCTTTGGTATTTGGGTGATGCTGGCCTCATATGAATTTGGAAGTGTTCCCTCCTCTTCTAGATTTTGGAAAAGTTTGAGAAGCATTGGCATTAATTCTTCTTTAGATGTTTGGTAAAATTCATCAGTGAAGCCGTATGGTCCTGAACATGTCTTTGTTGAGAGATTTTTGATTACTGATTCAATCTTCTTACTTGTAATTGGTCTATTTAATCAAACTTTCTATTTCTTCCTGATTCATTCTTGGTATTTTGTATGTTTCTAGGAATTTTTCCATTTCTTGTGTGGCTCCAGTGTGTTGGCATAGAATTGTTTCTTAGTAGCCTCTTATGATTCTCTGTGTTTCTCTGGTATTATTTGTAGTGTTTTCTTTTTCTTTTATAATTTTGTTGACTTGGGTTCACTCTTTTTTTCTTGGTGAGTCTAGCAAAAGGTTTGTCAATTTTGTTTATATTTTCTAAGAACCCACTCTTCATTTCATTGGTCTTTTCTATTGTCTTTTTAGTCCTGTTTCATTTATTTCCCCTCTAATCTTTGTTATTTCCTTTGTCCAAAGTCCAAACTTTGGACTTTGTCTTTTTCTAGTTCCTAAAAGTGTAATGTTAGGTTGTTTATTTGAGATTCTTCTTGTGTCTTGGTGTAGGCATTTATCACTAGTGAACTTCCCTCTTGGGACTGCTCTTACTGCATCCCATAAGTTTTATTATGTTCTATTTTTATTTTCTTTTGTCTCAAGGTATTTTTTTTTTCTCTTTTGATTTTTTAGATTGACCTATTTGTTGTTCAGTAGTATGTTGTTTAATCTCCACATAGTTGGGGGAAATTTCCAGTTTTTCTTCTTATCAATGATTTCATACTATTTTGATTAGAAGAGATGCTTGATATGATTTCAGTCTTCTTAGATTTATTAAGACTTGTTTTGTGGTCTAACTTATGATCTCCTGGAGACCATTCCATGAATACTCCTTTAGCACTTGGGAAGAATGTGTATTCTGTTACTTTTGGATGGAATGTTCTGTATGTATCTGTTACTACTATCTAGTATAACATGTCATTTAAGATCCATGTTTCTCTATTGATATTCTTTCTGGATGATCTCTCCATTGATGTAAGTGGGGTATTAAAGCCCCGTATTCTTACTGTATCACTATTCATTTCTTCCTTTAGGTCTGTTAATATTTCCTTGATATATTTAGATGCTCCTATGTTGGGTGCATAAATATTTACAAATGATATGTCTGTAATGGCCTTGTTTGTTTCATACTGCAATCTTTATTTTAAAGTTTATTTTGTCTAAGTATAGCTATCCCATCTTTCCTTTGATTTCATTTTCGTGGAATATTTTTTCCTGTCTCTTCACTTAGAGTCCATGTATGTCCTTCCATCTGAATCCCCTGTAGACGGTGTATGGATAAATGGTTCTTCTTTCCTTTTTTTTTTTTTTTTTAATATCCATTCAGCCACTCTGTATCTTTTGATTGTAGAATTGAGTCCATTTCATTTAAAGTAATTATTGATTGGTATGTACGTATTGCCATTTTATTCATTGTTTTCTGGCGGTTTTGTGGTTCCTCTCTGTTCCCTTTTTTTCTCTTACTCTCTTCTGTTGTGGTTTGATGACTTTTTTTATTCGTATACTAGGTTCCTTTGGCTTTTGTGTATCTACTATACGTTTTTTGCTCTGAATTACGATGAAGCTTACATATAACAACTTATATTTGTAAGTTTATTTTATGCTGATAGTAACTTAAGTTTGAATACATTCTAAAGCTCTATATTTTAACTCTATCCGGATACCTCTCCACCCCATGTTTTATGTTTTTGATATCATATTTTATATCTTTTTATCTTGTGTATCCTTTAACTAGTTATTGTGGTTATGGTTGTTTTCACTACTTTTATCTTTTAACCTTCATACTAGCTTTATAAATAATAATCCACTAACTTTACTATGTATTTACCTTTTCCAGTGAGATTTATACTTTCATATATTTTCCTGTGATTAATTAATGCCCTTTTCAGCTTAAGGTTTCTTTAACCGTTTCTTGTAAGACCATTTTAGTGGTGATGAACTCTTTTAGTGTTTGCTTGTCTGGAAAACTATCTCTCCATAAGTTTGCCTGGTAGAATATTTTTGGAAGTTTTTTTTCCTTTTAGCACTTTGAATATTTGCTACAACCTCCTTCTGGTCCTGCAATATTTCTGTTGAAAAATCCGCTGGTAGTCTTATGGGGGTTCCTTTATACAAAACAAGTTGTTTTTGCCTTGCTGTTTTTCAGATTCTTCACTTGTCTTTTACTTTTGATATTTTTAATAATAATGTGCCTTGCTGTGGTTCTCTTTGGGTTCATCTTATTTGTAACTCTCTGGGCTTTCTGGATTTTTCTGTGTGTTTCCTTCCCCAGGTGAGGGAAGTTTTCAGCTATTATTTTTCAAATAAGCTTTTTGCCTCTTTCTATCTCTGTTCTCCTTTTAGGACGCCTATTATTTTGCTTTTTATTGGGTTACTTCAGCTACCCAACCTTAGAGTTCACTGATCCCTCTTTCTGCTTCACCCCTCTAGTTGAACCCCTCTAGTTTATTTTTCAGTTAAGTTACCATATTCTTCAGTTCTGTAACTTCTGTTGGGTACTTTCTTATATTTTCTAGGTTGCTTATTGTCCCATAAACCCCTTAAGCTATCTGCACTTTTTTCATCTAAGAACATCCAACCTGTAGAGAATTTTTATAAAATGTATGTGAGCCGAACTAATGACATGCCAGAAAGCAAGATCTCAAATGCTCCTGCAAATGACCATTTTGCAGTTCTATTTACACATTTAGAATTAAGGAAGATTATGTGAAGGTGGGAGGATTGGATTACAGTATAATTAACAAGATTCTGTGCTGTTCCCTTGAGGATGGTTATACCTCTAAAGGATCTGAAAAAGAGGATTACTCTTGGCATTTCAAAGGCGTGTTAACCTAGATGCACAAGAACAAAGGGCAGGGCTTGCTTAAGGCAAAGGTAAACTTTTGATAGAAAGGAGACTTACCCACCATGACCTGCCCAGTTAGGAATTTATGATTAGATCACCCTGTTAGTTTACTTCTGATCACTGAATTTATTGAATTTATTATAGAGCCCCCTTTTCATTCACAATTTTTTTTCATTCCTTTTTTTTTTTTTTTGCTTTTCTTATTAGGTTATTTCAACTACCCAATCTTAGAGTTCACTGATCCTTCTGCTTCACCTAGTCAGCTGTTGAACCCCTATAGTTTATTTTCCAGTTAAGTTACCATATTCTTCAGTTCTGTGACTTCTGTTTGGTACTTTCTTATCTATTTCTTTATTAAAGTTTTTACTGTGTTTCTCCATTCTTCTGAAGAGTTCAGTGAGCAACTTCATAACCATGACTTTGAACTATTTATCAGGTAAATTACTTATCTCCATTTCATTGAGGTTTTCACTTGTTCTTTTGTTTGAAAAATATTTGTTTGTTTTAATTGACTCTGTTGGTTTCTATGTATAAGATGAAACAGTCACCTCTCCCAATCTTGAGGGTCGGACTAGGAGATGAACCTAATCATTCAACCCTGCCCTCCTTCTTGGTTGTCTCGCAAATCTTTGTGATTGTCCAGGCACCCTAGGATATTTTTAATGGCTCACAGTCGTTCAGAGTATGCCATAGACCTGTCCCAAAGGGGAGAATCTAAGTCATCACCTAGATTAGGGCTGATTGGAAGACAGACCCTCAAGGAGCAGCTCTTTAAAATATACAAATATATACAGTCCTGTGGGACAGTAAGCTTAAGTCCTGCTGACGACGACACTCAGGAGACCTGGAGGGGGTTCCCCTTGGCAGCAGTCTCAAATATTCATGCTCCAGATGACTGTATAAGGTCCTTTCTGGGAGATACCAGCAAGCTATAGAAAGGCAGAGGGAAAGGGCAAAGATGGTGTCCACCTATGCAGGCCTCCAGATGTGTGTCATACCCCTCAGGCCGAAGCTCCTGGACAAGTAAATCAACCTCCTTCACAGAAAGATGGGGTATGTTTCTTTCTGCTGTCTATACAGTGCCCTGGGGTTGGTAGTCTGCCAAGAACTGTCTCTCAAACGTATATAATGTTTGTTCCAATGGACATAGTTCCAGTGGAATGAGAAACTCAACCCCCCTTGGCCTCCAGAACCAGGCAATCCAGAGAAATCCCCTGGGTAGCAGCTGAAAACTCAGACACACGAGCTTAAGCCCTTTAGATTGCTATAGCCTTGACTGTCTTGTGGATGTGAGCCCCACTGGTTTCTAAAGTTAGATGTTTTGGGGGCTCAGCTTCCAGGGCTGGTCTTAAAACATGTGGTACCTAATGTGGGGTTCAAAGCCTTTGCTCCTCAGTGAGAAGCTCCAGGTTTTGAGTCCTCCTCCCACCCCACCCCCAATTATGGGTCACCGTACTGAGGATGTGGTTTATGGCAAGATTATGTCTCAGCCTCTTCTACCCACTTCAATGTGTTTTTTTAATTTGCCTGATGTGTAGAAGTTGCTCAGCTAGTTTTAAGGGGTTTTTAGTTTTTTTGTTTTTTTTTCCAGAGGAAATTGTTTCGTATGTAGCTTGTACATTCAGTGTGTCCATGGGAGGAAGTAAGTTCAGGATCTTCCTATGTCACCATCTTGAACTGGAACCCATATTATTTTCTTGCAAAAATAATATTCTCTTTCATTTTGACATTTTGGAGGAGATTAAGAAAGTTGTTTTGAAGAATGCCCCTCAAAAGGGTTTTGCTGATGTTTTCTTATGATTAGATTCAAGTTATGCATTTTTGACAGGAACATGAAATAAATGACATTGCATCTCTCCTAGTGTATCAAGAGACACATGGTTTGTCCCATTATTGTATACTTTTATTATTTGGTTAAGTAGTATTCACTAGATTACTCGACTGTAAAGTTACTAATTTCTCTTGGTGATTAAGAAACAGTTTATGAGGAGATATTTGAGACTTTGTAAATAGCCTCTTCGTCGTCAAACTTTTGTCCATTAGTTTTGGCAGCATTGAGAATTTTAGTGATAATAATCATTAGTAATTTTCCCTGGGTGTTAAGCCACTTAAAATTCTGTGCTGTATGTACTCCAAGTTGCAAGAAGAGAGCCGGCCGAATGGCGCGGTGGTTAAGCGCTGGCTTGGGAAGCCAGCAGCCCCGGATCGGTCCCACATGTGAGGGCCAGTGACACTGCCCTCAAAAATAAAAAATAAAAACAAGTTGCAAGAAGATAAAGATGGTTTGTGGGATTTACAGCATCAAAACTAATGGGGGTCTTTATTTGGAGCATAAAAGAAATGATTTTTATGCTTCCTGCTAATACTAATAACAAATAGTATTTTGAGATAGGCCTCAAATAAATATAATTCCAAAATGAACAAGTTTTGGAAGCACCCTATTTCACAGCATCTGGCTAATAGACATCATTAATTTGAACGCAACCTTCTACTAAGCAACCTTCACTTGACCACATTTTCTGGATTAAATGTTATTCTTCATTTCCCTCTATGAAGGTACTGATTGATGCCAGTGGTACACACAAAACATAAATATGGCCTATTTGTTCACTTCTACTGACAAAATGAATTGTATGTTTTCTAAAACATTTTTCTTTTCATGGAAACCAAAATTTTCCTTTGTAGGGGTTAATATTTCATCAAGTTATGTAGTCTTTAATTCAGTTGCATAATTATAAAGTGATACCTGCCATAAATAGATTTCATCTATAACATATAACCATTGTTATTTAGGAATAACTTTACAAATTTACACCTAAATGCTAATCTAATATTTTTCTCTCTCTTTAGCCTATACAGTGGGATGCCACCGTATGCTTCTCAGGGTTTTCCATTTCTTCCTCAATATCCCCCCCAAGAAGCTAACAGGGCTATTAGCTCTTTATCTGTTGCGGACACTGTTTCTTCTTCAACGACAAGTTATACCACAGCCAAGCCCGCTGCTCCTTCATTTGGCATCCTTTCAAATTTGCCGTTACCTGTTCCCACAACAGACACTTCAGCTCCGGTTGGTATCTTCTGTTATCTATATTCTGTACCCTTGAAACATTCATTCACTTAACAAACACTTGTATGTCTCCTTGTGCCAGCCACTAAGTTAGGCACAAAAGATAAAAAGATTAAATCACATCTTCCAACTCAAGTAACAGACTCAGGGAGGTGACCAGCATATAATCAAATAATTGTAAATAAGGAACTTTAATAGTGAAGAAATAGTTTGGAGTTACAGTGAAGACACAGCTGAGCATATGGACCAAGGTAGAACTAGAAGGGGATGCCTTTGTAAAAAATATGATCCTGTTTTTTCTACCATTTTATCCTTAGTGCCTCAAATCATGCCTAATACCTATATGTACTAGGTGCTCAGTTAAAATGAGGCAGATGAATGAATGAGTGAATTTATTCTTGAGACCAGATTTTGATAGATGCTAATGAATTTGCCAGGATAAAGCATTCTAGAAGAGGCAACATCATTGACAAAAGGGTGGAACCATAAACCAGATGGTGTATTTGTGAAGCTGCCTATAAAAGATCTCTGGCTGTCATAGAGGATTTAGGCACAAGCACAAGAAGTGCTCAAGCAGGAAAAACATGTTGTGGAGGGTCTGCTATGGCACACTAAAGGCTTTACGTGTCTCTTTGGTTTTAAAAATTGTACGTCCCTTAATTAAGCTGGTAACTGTTGCCATGTGGGATATTACTGAGGCAAAGATTGATATTTGTGCATAAAATATATAAAGGGATTTAAAAACCTTCATTTTAACCCTTAGTATAACCCATAGTAATACTCACAAAACTTCATTTTATATCCAACTTTAGTAATTTTAATGTTTGTAATAATTTATAATATAGACCCAGGTGGACTTTGTTTTTCCAAAATTTTTCACCATTGCATTAATGAATATTATGAACAAACTATAATTAGTGCTTTAAAGAAAATTATAACAGAACTTTTTCATGGGTCTTTAATTTTAAAAAGTCATCTATATACAAACAATGGATACTCTTCCTTATCTGCCCTACTGTCACATTGAATTTAATTATGTAACTAGTCAGACTTTTGCCAACTTATTAATGTTTTTCTATACTTAAATCCTTTCACTTGAGATAAACTTATTTATATATCGATGAAATCCACACAGACAATTCTCCACACTTGTCACAGATGTACTTAAGAGATTTATTTTGCAGCTATGTACTTGCTTAAGAAAGGGAGCTAACACAGGTACTCATACGACCCCCACAAAAAAGAAAAGAATAAAAAGTAACCCTCTGTGTATATAAAGGTAAACTGAAAAAAAAAAAAAAATAGAATAAAGAAGGAAAGGTGAGTAAGGATAGTATGAAGATGAAGATGTGATAATGAATACAGTTATGGAATGTAGTATATTTTACTTTTATAAGAAAAAAGGAGTAGTCAAAAATATGGCTGAAATTTAATATGATTTCAAACTCTTTTTAGATAAGCCAAAATGGTTTTGGTTACAAGATGCCAGATGTCCCTGATGCATTCCCAGAACTCTCCGAACTGAGGTAAAAAATCTTGGAGAATAGTGTTGGTATTTGTTGTCTGTTTTATTTGTAATTGCAAACCAGATCATCATTTTCATATCCATATTTAGCAAAATATATTTTAAATCTTTGCTACTCCGAAATTGTGGTTGTTTTGTGGGAAATTTTATAAATCTAAATTAATTTTATGTTTTATAGGTTCTAATTCTTGAGTGTACCCAAGGATTTTTGTAGATGCTGGGAATGATATAATATTTACCAGGATAACAATGTTCTTTCTCTTGTGTGGCTTAGAGTCTTGTAAAAATTATTTCTGAATACATTATCTCTGAAGATTTCAAAATACACATCTTGGTCTATTTTAGACCTTTTCATTCTTCCTTTAGTAGATAGAAGTTTGTACATAGAGAAAGAGATTAAAGTTCTCCTAAAGTAATAGCAAGAGCCAAATCTTATTCAAATTTATGGGAAATAAGTTTGAAACATTCAAGTTTAAGGTACAATTTTTCATGGAACACTGCTCCTTTTAGATGCTCTATGAAAAAAACAACAAAAAAAAACATGTTTTGTGGCCATTCAACTTTGTGCATTGCATCCTTTGTACCCCACTGAAAGTTTACAATACTTGTAAAGCTGGTATTAGTAATACCAGTGAATATAATTTAAAAAATGTTTTGCAGTTCTTTTTGATTTAGAATATATGCCACCATGATGTACAACCAAAAAAACCCCATGAGAAATCTTACAGTTAAAAAAAGAAAAGTTTGAGGCCAGCTGAGTGGCTTAGTTGGTTAAGAGCTTGCTCAAGAGTGCAAGCTGAGCTCTGAGCAACAGCAGTTCGATGCCCAGCCCGAGCTGAGCAGCCGCTGAGCTGCCAACAGGTAGCAGGATGGCTCAGCTAAAAAAAAAAAGAAAAAGAAAAGTTTAAAGTTTAGCTTTATTTGATCCAATGTTTTACAGTCATTTTTTAGGAAATAGTGATTTTTTAATTTTATGCTAATAATATTGTAGTTAATTAATGTAGGTTTATAGTATACCACATACATGTTAAGGGTTTATATGCATTGTAATGCTTGCAGCAACCTCATGAAGTTGCTTCTGTTATTATTTCAGTGTTGTAAAGGATGCTTTCTTTTTTTTCCTTCTTTTCTTTTTAAAAAAATTACTATGAAAATGTCAAAAAAATACAAAAAGGTGAACTTCTTTGCTTGTCTTGCTTCATGTACCCTTCCAGCTTTTTTTGAAACTGTGGGTATGGGTCAGGATTATTTTAAACCAAATCTCAAATATTACATCATTTCATCCCTAAGTTCTTCACTAAATTTCTCCACCAGGTAAGGACTTTTTCTTTACCATATCTCCAATCCATATCATCATACCTAACAAAATTAATGATAATTCTCTAATATTATTTCATTTCCCCAGGGTCTTGATCTTTTTGTTGGTAGTTTATTTGAATCAGGATTCAAAACAAGGTCTTGATATTGCATTTGAAAACTGTATTTCTGATATTTCTTTTGTGTACCATTTCTCCCCACCTTTGTTAATATATATGTGCATATATATACACACACACACATATACATGTAACTACACACATTTATATACATATACATACATATATACATACACACATATATACATAAACATAAATGTATATGTATAATACATGTAAATTATACACATATTATATTATTACATATCTATTGAAGAAATAGGTTATTTATCCTAAAGAATTTCCCATGTCCTACTTTTGCCTGATTGCATTCTTGTGGTACCTTTGAAGATATTCCTGTATTTCCTATTACAGTAATACCTTGGTTTGCAAGCATAATTCATTCCGGAAACAAACTACTCGTATTGCAAGACATTGCTCTTTTACCACATTAAAATGTATTATGAATGTTTGCTCGTCTTGCAAAACACTCGCAAACCAAGTTACTCGCAATCCAAGGTTTTACTGTATTTCCTTCTGCTGGTGGCTACATCTAGAGTTTTAATTAGATTTAGGTTCCATTTTTATCAAATCATTTCATTGTACACATTAAACTTAGCCAATGTTATATATCAATTATATCTCAAAGCTAAAAAAAAAGAAATTTAGGTTTAAATCTTTTGGCAAGAATTCTTACATCATAATTAGTGCAAACTTCCTATTATATCACATAAGGCAGCATTGGTGTGTCTGGTTGTCCTATTTTTAGTGACATTAAAATCAAAATATGTTGAAACACCAGAAATCATTGATTATCAATTATTTCATTAAGGGTTGCAAATGTGATTTCCTACTGCCAGAATTAGCCAGAATTCTATGAAGAACTTTCTAAATCACCTACTTAAGTTTTATTGAAATATACTTCATTCAGAAAAGGCAAGATAAATGCTTGATTCTTTTTTTTCTTTTTGTCAATTTTCAGAATCATGACTTGATGCACAGGCAATCTCCAAAGGTTCTGTTTTGTTTTTTTTTCAGTTGTTGTATTAAGAACTCAAACATTTAAAAAGATATATATCTGATTGTGTCAGTCCATTGCAGTCATCATTCTTTTTGATGCTTAAACAGTCCTCCTATCTTTACTCAATAGGAAACTCTTCGAGTTGGCCTCGATATCCTTTCTGTCCAAACAAAGATACCATGGATTTATCATGAACATTACTTTTCCCTGACCTGAAGTCAGTCATTTTTATGAAAGCTAACTGTTGTTTTTCAAAATAATAACACCAATATTATTATTATTATTATTGAATATAGGATACACTATTGTTTGTTTTTTTTACACTTCTTTTGTTGTTAGAATATATCACACCAGATACAATAGCCAAATACTCTGTGTGTGTGTGTGTGTGTGTGTGTGTGTGTGTGTGTGTGTATTAAAGATTTTATTGGGGAATTGGGGGAGGGAACAGCATGCGGGAATCGGGGAAGGGGAACAGACAAGTTGCTGTCCTTTTGTTCTTCAGTCTAGTTGTGGAGGACTTTGCTTCACTGCCCCATGTTGGTATTGTGATCATTGTGCTCCTTCCTGCTGAGGCAGATCAGTCACTGGCCACTGAATGGCCGTTCACAGCTGCTCATGCCAGCTGCCGACCATTCACGGTAGCTTACGGCATCCCACTGCAGCCTACACCGTCACCGTCAACCCACGGCAGTCCAGCTCCAGGTTGAGCTGTTGTTCACATTCTTAACTGTAGAGGGCGCAGCGTCACTGGCCCATGTGGGATCCGAACCAGTCATCCTGCTGCTCAGAACTTATGCTCCCATGCCAGCTCTTAACCAACAAGCCACTTGCCCAACCCTGCCAAATACTATTTCTTAAAGTCTCTTCAAATAATACTTTGTGGTGATTATGTTAAAAAAAAAAAAAAAGAGCAGATTCATTTATTTCCATTTGTTTTGAATTTTAGAAACTGCTTTTTTCTTTAATTTTGTTTTTATAATCATGTAACACTTTTATGTGGATCTGTAGTCAAAACTAAAAGATGTGTTCAGAAAGGCTTAGCTTCCATCCCTATTCCATCCATCCAGTTGTCTTTTTCAGCCTATGGATATTGGTTTTTACTTTTGATTTAGTCTTCTGTGCTTACACACATACTCATATACATATCTTTTATTATGACAGCCACATACCTATTAGCTTAATAGGCATAGAGGTTAAAATTGGGAGGTTGTTATGGCTGTTCATGCACCCTCGTGTTCAGAATCCTATAGAGATTTGCTACTACGTGCAGACTACTTTATGCTCCATTGTGGTTGATGTCTTATTTGCTTTTAAGATTATATTTTGCCTCCTTATTTATGTATATATATAAAAATAGATACTTCAAACATTATTTAGAACCCTATCAGCTGAATAAAACTGAAAAATTTTGAATACGTATAATGGACAAAAGCTAGATTGCTGAAATTTATTAACATATTTTTTTTCTGTTTTTCTAGTGTGTCCCAACTTACAGATATGAATGAACAAGAGGAGATATTACTAGAACAGTTTCTTACTTTGCCTCAACTAAAACAAATTATTATTGACAAGGATGACTTAATAAAAAGTATTGAGGAGCTAGCAAGTATGTCTTCCCTTACTTCTTAAATTTCATAAGAAAAATGTCATCTTTACCTAGGAATAAACCAGAAATTTATCTTACAGGAAAAAATCTCCTTTTGGAGCCCAGCTTGGAAGCCAAAAGGCAAACTGTTTTAGATAAGGTAAGTTAGTTATCATTTTGAAGAAATCCATACAATTTAAAAACGGAATAAAACACCATTTTAATTTTCTCTTTCAGTATGAATTACTTACTCAAATGAAATCTACTTTTGAGAAGAAGATGCAAAGGCAGCATGAACTTAGCTTGGTAAGATTGTGTAGCTCTTTTTCTTTACTATAGGATTTTTAATCTTAATGTGCATGAGCCACATTCTTACTTTCATTGTTATCAGAAAGCATTTATTAGGTGTCTGACTTTATTAAGCATGATACCCTTAAATGCAGATAAACAGCTCTCAGTTATGAGGCATTATAAGTCATTTGTGTTCATGCAAGAGCATATTATTTTCAAAACAGAAAAATATTGAGTTCCATATATAACTTTTCTGGGAAAGTTATTGTAAAGCAGTTTAACTCTTGTAATAAAATCTAACAAGAAACTTTAACTTTATACTCACTTGTAAGCTTATGTACAGATATCTTAAATGAAAAGTGAGCAAATTGGAAAATGTAAAAAATGTATAAAGTATAATTCACCACAAATAATTGATTTTATGCTAGAAATCTAGTTATATAAAAAATCAAAAGCATTTTATAAAAGTCAACTGATATTTCTGAAAAAATAAATCTTTAAAAATGAAAAGAGAATAGTGGATATAATATTTATATTTCATGTCAGTAACCAATATCATAATTAACAATATTCTGTTTCCTTTAAAATCAGGAATCCTGAAAGGGAAAACATAAAGTAGAAATAAAACAACAACAAAATAAGGATGGTAAAGGAGAATATAAATTTATAATGATTTCAGATATAATTATCCTTTAGAATAAGAGAAATGAGAATAATAGTTAACATTGAGCAATTATGTGTTTTACATTTTACACTAGGCTATTTATATTGCCCATTATTTCCCCAAAATCCTCTGAGGTAGGTATTGTTACTATTTTCTGTTTTATAGGTGAGCAAACTGAGGCACAGGAATATTAAATAAGTACTGTCAAGAGTTAGGAGTCAAACGTAAGCAATCCTCCCTCTTAACTAGAAAATATGAGAGAATCAACTGAACTACTCTTAGATGCACATAAGAGCATAGTAAATGCTGAAGAAACTTTTCACAAAATAAACATCATTCATTATACAAACACTTAGTAAACAAGGATAGAAATAAATTCCTTAATTTGATTAAAAAATAACTAGAAACAGCAAACAGCACACTTAATGACTAAACATTTCCATCATCCCATTAGTGTAAAAATAAGAGCAATGCCCCACTATCACTGCTGTTTAACATTGCTTGGGAGGTTCTGACCACTGCAACAAGACAGGAAAAAGAAAAGGTATAAAGTAAAAGAAAAGATGAAAGAGTTGTTAACAAAAAAACAAACAAGCAAAAATCCTAGCAAGTTGAGAAAGTTATCCCGTAGATGCCAACAACTGCCAGTGCAAACTGAAGTAGAGGAAAAAAAACTCATTTACAATAGTAACAAAATTGTAAAATACTTAGAACTGAGCCCAGTGAAAGTTAGGAAACTTGACTGAATGACATAAAAGAAGACCTGAGTAAATGGAGCAACATAGAGTATTCATGGGCTGAAAGATATAGTATTACGATTTCATTCTTCCCAAAATAACAAAATTTTAATATACCTCCAGTCAGAATCCCAAGAGTATTTTTTTTTATTTTGACAGATTTATTCTAAAGTTCATTTAGAAGACTAAATTGATAAAAGGAGTCAGAAGAGCTTGAACAAAAAGAAACAATGAAGACAACCTTCTTTGCCCAGTAACAAAATATACTGTAAAACCGCATTATTTAAATAGTTTTGTAGGAAGACAAAAATAATTCTATGAAACAGACCATGCAGTTCAGAAAGACTCATGTATATGAGTAATTAGTTAGAGAAAATTGAGGATTTAATAAATTACATAATTGGTACTCCATTTAGAAAAAAGATGCTATATCGTACCATATGCCGAAAGATTTAAGTGGAAACCATAATGGTATGGGAGGCATCTATCTCCTATGATTTTTTTTTTTTTAAGATTATGGTGGGAAAATCCATTCTAAGCATGATGTGATAGAAAAAATTTGATATATTTCAAAGGTACATATAAATTTAAAACTTGTATATATTGAAAATCATAAAATCAAAAGTGAAGATGGGAACAAATATTTGTAGCATATGTGCCAAATATTAATAATGCCAGTGGTTCATAAAGAGCCCTTACAAATAGGCAAAGGAAGGAATAGGAAACTCATAAAAGGAGAAATATAAACGTCCAATAAAGATTATGATGTAACAGTTATTCTGCCCCTCCTGGACCGTTTATATAAGAATTGCTTGAAGTGGTTCTTGAAATGCTTAAAAACAACTTTGATTCCTAGACTCTTCTCTAACTGTGCTCACTCAGAATCTCTGCAGATGATGGATCTTGTACACTCGAAAGCCTGGAAACCACTTCACTAGACTATTGGTACCATGCATGCAGGAGCCTGCTGTTTTGTTTCTCCAGTGTACCTAGTACCTGATCTAATGCTTGGCACATAGTAAATACTAAGTAAATATTTATGAATAAGTAAATGAAACATTTGAAAAGATGCTCAACCTAATAATAATAATACTATTTTAAAAAGAGCAAAATTACATCATCTGTGTCAGCCAAACTTGTAAAGATAGACAACTAGCATTGGCAAGGGTGATAAGAAACTGGTGCATTCCTATACATTCCTGTGTGTGATGTATGACCATCCAGCACCCACTAGGATCACTGATATTAAAAATAGCTTCAGTTCCTACATTTAGTTCTTTGATCCCTTTTGAATTGTGTGTGAGATAAGATCAGCGTTCAGCATGTGGATATCCAGTTTTCCCAGCACCAGTTGGTGAAGACTGTCCTTTCCCCCTTTGAATGGTCTTGGCACACATTTTCAAAACCTTTGACCATATATGTGAAGATTTATTTCTAGGCTCACTATTCCTTTTATCTATGTGTCTCTTCTTATTGCCAGTACCACACTGTTTTGATTACTGTAGCTATGCAGTAAGTTTTGGAATCATATGAATCCTCCAATTTTGGTTCTTCTTTTTCAAGATTATTTTGGCTAGTTGGGGTCTCTTGAGATTCCATATGAATTTTAAGATGGGTTTTTCTATCTCTGCAAAAAAGTTCCGTGGAGATTTTGATAGGATTTAATTAACTCTAGATCATTTTGGCTAGTATTCTTAACAATATTAAGTCTTCCAATCTATGAACACGGGATGTCTTTCCACTTATTTATGTCTTTGATTTCTTGCAGTTTTTTATAGTTTTCAGTGTAGAATTTTTTCCCCTCTGGTCAAATTTAATCCCATCACTTTTATCATATTATATTCATTAGAAATGAGTCCTTAGGTCCAGCCCACACTCAAGGGGAGAGGGATTACACAAAGGCAGGAAGACCAGGCGGTAGAGAGTGCCTGTCACAATGATCTGATTCCTGAATCTCCGAGAGGTCAATGATTTGCCCAGTTTCTCTCATTTAATAATTATAGCCAGTGGATTGGTTTCTCTTGTGTTAGGCATCCAACCCTATTTCCAAAAGCTGAGGACCTGGGTGGTCGCAGATTTCCTCAGAAAGAGGCTATATAAGCAATGAATTGCTTCTCCCTACCTCTGCCTCATTTTCTTTCTCTCTAAGGAGTCTTTCTGAGCATCATAAATTAATATAGTACTTGATTTTCTTTTCCAGAGCTGTAGTGCGAGTGCCCTACAGGCAAAATTGAAAGTAGCTGCACATGAAGCTGAGGAAGAATCTGATAATATTGCTGAAGATTTCTTGGAGGGAAAAACTGAAATAGATGATTTTCTCAGTAGCTTCATGGAAAAGAGAACAGTATGTAATACTCTTCAGTTGAGCACAAGTGACAGCTAATATGAAATTAAGTATATTCATGAGTGAAAAAATGCTAACACATTACTGAACTAGAGTTTTGAGTGCCATAAGAGGAAACTGAAGAACCTCTATTGTGAGTGACGCGACAGGCTGCTATCACTTTAAACCTGCTTGTTGTGCATACACAAGCAGGTAAATCACATACCAGTTCTGTTTCAGAAATGAGTGTATCATTCTGTAGTGACATTAGTAAATCAGAGTAAGTCTAGTCTTAATGGTTATAATATTCTCCTGAATAACCTGTTTCACAAATTATTTTAAAAGAGGATAGTCTATAGAGATTATAACTTTTCTTTAATATTAAGAACATTCTGGAATAGTTTCTGTTATGCTCTTTCTAATTAATGAAAAATAAAACGTCTGCTTAGTACCTTTCCCTTTGATAGAGTCCTAAGTATTTAATTTCTCTGAAACATCACGTTTTAAATATAACCTTTTGTCACTAAACTTTGTAAAACATATATGCTATACAGTATATGCATACCCTGTTAAGGAAGGTGAGGCAGATTTTATTATCCAAATTTTCCACAGGAGAAAAAACTTCAACTTTCCTTGAAGTTCAGGGACATTAATGACTGTGTGTGTGAATTAGTAAGGCATTGAGTTTTCATCTATTGTTCTTTGGGACTATATAACTGCACCTTCAAGATTTTTTAAGCTTCCTAGTTAACAATGTAGGATTTCTTTTCATATTTTAAAAACACAGATACTTGATAATCAGAACTGATATAAAGGATCAGAGTTATTTTTACATTCTGGAAGTTTATAGTAAAGGCTATCTTCCAAACAAAATTGACTTTTATTTTTTTGATTGTTAAATTCTGAACTGCCTTGAACTTTCAAAACTTAACTAATGTCAACAGGTTAAAAGAATCTTACTTGGAGTTCTGTCATAATGTAGGAAATAGTGGTCAAATTGTTGGAGAAGTGATGGGTATTTTAAATTATTTATCTCCTAGATTTGCCACTGTAGAAGAGCCAAGGAAGAGAAACTTCAGGTGATAACAGGTCACAGCCAGTTTCCTGCTCCACTGTAGGTAAATTGTACTCCAAAAGAATTCGGTCTTACTGCTGTCGCACAGCTATTCTTTCATTGAGGTGTGCTTACCAGCGCCCGCTCAGCCCACTTTCAGGGCAGCACTGTCATCATAGCTATCATGCTGTATCACACAGAGCAGCTTGCAGTAGATGTTAAGCATAATTTATGTACATAGGCATGTAGCCAGTAGAAACCTTTTGGACATTTTCTCAGTATGATGTTGGCTTAAATGTTCTTGTCAACATTTGATAACTACTTATGTATTGTAAACTATTGGATAATCCTTGCTCTTAGCTGGTGTGTGGAGCATACCCTGTCACTTAGCTGGCATTGAGGAGAGCATCCTTTGTCATTTCCTCCTTTAAAATGAACTCCCACTTGGTCTCTTTTCCATCTCACATCAGGGTTATTCCAAAAATTTTTGGCCAACCAGTCCCCTGACTTTCGGGTTTCTCCTTCTTGCACCGCACTGATGGAATACTCTCCCTACTTTACCACCCTGTGATACAGGTCCTAGAACCTGTGAGCCCCTAGCAGTGACAACACCAATGCCAAATTTCTCTCTCTGGTTTGCAGCCCTCTATAATCTGACATATATTTGAGATCATCCATTTAATTTTCCACTTTTCCCATGTGTTGTCTCGCATCATACTCTTTTTTTTCTATACCCTGTCTTTGTTCATGCGTTTACCTGATCTGAAGACACCCTTCCCTTTTCCTCTCCATCTATTGTGTTTGGGGAATGATTGGTTGCAAGAACTGCTTCCCACCCCAACAAGTTTAAGTATAAGCTGTGTTACTGGATAATGCTGGGATACATTATAGAGCAAAATACAAGCCAGTACAACTCAATCACCTGAGAGTGGAAACAGGACTAGAGGCCACAATAACCAAAGCAGCTCCTCTTTCTTATCCCCTTTCTAAGGCTGATTGTTTCTTATTTCTGCATCTCTGTTCTTTTCTGTCTCTCGCTCTCATGTGCTTTCTCACTTGATCTTCAGAGAGCCCTTCTTTGCTATACTTGCACATACTTCAACCATTGCTGCTCACAGGCCTGATCATATGACAGTTAAAGCAGCCAGTGGAGACTGACAAGGGTCTCACTACAAATCACTGAGAAAGAGACTGACCCAGAATGGGTGGTGTCCATCCTGACCTCAGCAGCCTGGCCTGGAGATTGGTGTCATGTGGTCTCTGCCCACCCAACTGGGCTGAAGGAGTGGACTTTGAGAAAGGAGCATGGGAGGTTGCCTAAAAGAGGGAGCCGGCTACCGGGAGGCATTACGACAGGCAGTTCCCATCTCCAGCCCATGTGCCCCTTCTCTCAGTCTAGTTGTACTTAACAGCAGTGCCAACATTGAATTGTTTTTTATTTTACAAATCATACTGTCAGTCCCTGAGGATAAGGGTTGATTTTTAATATCAAGTGTGCTTTTCTCACAGCTTGAGAAGAAAGTGGGCACTGGGTAATTGCTTATTTATTTGAACATGCTAGAATCCTTTCCCTAGCTCTTTTCCTCCATAGGCAAGTTATCTTTTTATAGGTAAATCTTAATGGGAAGAAAATGTAAAGATTTGAAAATTTTTCATCTTAAATCAAGTCTTAGGTTTTTTTTATTTTCTTTTCTTTCCAGATTTTCCTGAAAACATGAACTGCCAAGAGAGGAATGGGACACAAAACTAAGCACATTTATACTTATGATTTGCATATTGGCATTTCATCACAGTAGCTGAATTTATAGATATACTATATAGATTGTATACAGAACTGAGACTGATTTTGTACAGATTAAAATAATTGCTATGATCTTGGCTTTGAGAAATTTTTCTGTACTATTTGCACTAAAAATGTTTATTTATTATTGATAAATCCTATCATATTTAAGTTCCACTGCTATTCCTCTCTTATTATTGATTAAATACCTATGCATGTAATTTTAGCTAGTTTTAATATTTTATAAAATTACTTCATTTAAATTTGTATTTTTAATTTGAAACTGCCTCATTTATTTATCAAGAATGGTTTATTTAGATTTTTTTCCTCAACCTTTTTGAAAAATTACTGTTTTCAACTAGAGGAAGACTCTTTATTTCTCCTCTTTTTTTCTGGATGATCAAATTTTCAAAAACATTTTGTTTTAAATGTTCCTAGTGTCAGGAAACACCAAACCTGCCAATGTGCCATCTCAAGAAAGAAACTTTTAATATGTACAATAAATAAAAAAAAATAAACCAGCTGCTCTTATATTTTCTTGTTTTGTTTTTTAAATGAAAGATGCATTTAAGAAACAATACAGGTAAATAAACATTTTACCTAATAGAAAGAAATTGCCTTTCACTTAAACTAGCCCAACATAAACTTTCATGCTAATTTTTTTATGTAAGTATCTGATGGGTTCATTGTTGGAGAAGGATTTGCTCTCTAAATTACTAATGTTAAAGATGGTCTTTGTTAATAAATAGTAAATCTAGACATAAAAATGTCAATAAAATTTTCTGACCGTCACTGTGAGTTAACTTTTCACAAGAGTAAAAGCTATAGTAACAAAATTAATATTTAATGTTTAGGAAGTTGAGTTTTCAATTAATTTAACTGAATTTTCTCTTTAATTTGTACTGTTCAGCAGTTTGCTGCTTTTCCATGTTGCAGAATACATTTTAGGGATAGCTATAAAAGTTAATCAAGGAGAAAATCTTGATCTATATACCTGAGGCTTGGTAAGGCATTATTTAAATCACAAAACAACCTAATGCATATTTTTGTTTAAACTTCATTGCAATATAATTGTTCTTCTAAACACCAGCTTACAGCACAGTTTTGCCTTTTCTTCATGTTTTGTTCACCTATAACATGTGTTTTGCAATAGAGCTTTAGGAAAAACAAAATTATTTTCTTAGACTTGAAATATACTTAATAGTTAGTCTACGTTTATGGAAGGGCAAGTAATCACATGAATTATAAAGATGTAGTTTGGATAAAGAAATTATTTTTTATTAATAGCCTGTCTTCCTGGTGCTATTGGCATGCCATTTAATCTTCATGATGACCAGACAAGGAAGGTATATTATTATTCCAGATTTACAGATAACTGAGGTAAGTGTTTCAAATTTGTGGCAAAGAGTCTTTTGGATATTCTGAAATTTTTCGGTACTGCACTGCCCAACCAAGCTTCAGTTCCCCCAAGAATCACTGCAGAGAACAGAAAAGTCCCAGTCTTTTCGCAAACCATTGGGTAGCTTTCTTAGAAACCAGGCAGAGCCCAGAACAAGACATCAGCAGACCACGGCCACTCTAAAATGATATTAATTCATTTGATCTAATTTTTTAAGCACCTACTAAGAATGAAGCATTGTGGAAATGCTATACAACTGTAAGTCAAATGTGATTTAAGTGCTTTACCTTCTTCTCCACTAAAAAAAAAAAAAAAAAATTACACAGTAAATTTCTTCTACATAACCAGAAAATAATTCATCTCAATGTTTTTTTAAACTCAGAATTAAAGTTGTGTCTTCAGTATTAGGCAATGAAGTTTCTAAGAGTTGGTAATTACAAGAATGGCATGAAGTGAGTCATGCTATAAAAATGCAAAAGCCATTACAACTATATCGTAAGTATTTATCATTTACAAGGTATTCCCTGCTACATATAATATATTGCAGAAAAAAATAAACATTCCTTGTACTTAATTTGAAATTGCTTAGTAGATAGAGCATGCTCAAATTCTGTATTCTAAAAGGATTACACTTGCTTTCCATTCACAGAGTACTATTATATTACAATTCTCTAACAAAGTTGCTCCATTTTTAAGTATGATTAACATAAGTACAATTATACTTTATTATTTCATTTATATATACTGCTACACTCCCTCCATTCATACTAAAGATTTCAGCAATGTAGCTTTCTTGCCCTTTCTCCGTTTTTATGTTGTTTTTTTTCAGTTTTGTTGAAATGTAATTGATAGACATCACTGTAAGTTTAAGGTGTACAGCATAATGGTGTGACTTGCATATATTGTGAAATGACCACCACAGTAAGTTTAGTTAGCATCTGTCATCTTATAGATCAGTAAAAACAGAAAAAAAAAAAAATGGTTTCCCATATGATAAGAATTCTTAGGATTTACTCTCTTAACAACTTTCCCATATATAACAGTGTTAACTATGTCTATCACATACGTTACTTCCCTACTACTTTCTTTAGATTCCACATATAAGTGAGGTCATGCAGTATTTACCTTCTTCTTTGTTACAAACGGCAGGATTTCCTCATTTTTTATGTCTGAATAATATTTCATTTGTGTGTGTGTGTTCATCTGTCAGTGGACAGTTAGGTTGTTTCCATGTCTTGGCTACTGTCAAGAAAGCTATGAGCATGGGGTACAGATACCTTTTTGAATTCGTGTTTTTGTTTCCTTTGGATATATTCCCAGAAGCAGAATTGCTGGATCATATGGTAGTCCTGATTTTAATTTTTTGAGCTAATACTTTTCATGTGAATGTGGGCCTTTTGTGTATCTTTTTTGGAAGATGTCTCTTCAGGTCTTTTACCATTTTTTAATTGGATTACTTGGGGGTTTTTTTGCTATTGAATAGTATAATTTTTTATATATATTAAGGATATTAACCTTATGAGATATTCCCATTTTGTAGGTTGTCTTTTCACTTTATTGTCTTTTGCTCTGCAGAAGCTTTTTAGTTTAATGTAGTCCCACTTATTTATTTTTGCTTTTGTTGTCATATCCAAAAAATCATTGCCAAGCTTCATGTGAAGGATTTTTTCCCCTATGTTTTCACTTCAGTATCAAACTGTTTTGATTACTGTAACTTTATAGTAAAGCTTAAAATCAGGAAATATGATGCCTCCTGCTTTGTTACTCTTTCTCGGGATTGCTTTGGCTATTCTGAGTCTTTTGTGGATCCATATAAATTTTAGATTTCGACTTCTGTATAAAAAAAAAGAAAATGCCATTGGGATCTTGATAGGTATTGCATTGAATCTACAGATGTCTTTTGGTAGTATTGACATTTTAACAATATTATTTCTTCCATTAACATAAGATACCTTTCAATTTATTTATGTCTTCCTCAGTTTGTTTCATCAGTGTATTAGTTTTCAGAGTAGAGATCTTTCATGTCCTTGGTTGAGTTTATTTCTGTGTATTTATTTTGATGCAGTTGTAAATGGGTTCATTTTCTTTATTTCTTTTTTAGATAATTGTTAATGTTTAGCAGTGCTACTGATTTTTGTATGTTAAATTTTGTATCCTGCATCTTTACTGAATTTTTTTTAGTTCTAACAGTTTTTTGGTTGAGTCTTCAGGGTTTTCTATGTGTAAAATCATGTCATCTGTAAATAGAGACAGTTTTACTTGTTCCTTTCCATCTGATGGCTTTTATTTCTTTTACCTGCCTGAATGATCTGTGAAGAATTCCAGTACTAAATCAAATAGGAGTGGTGAGAATGGGCACCCTTGTTTTGATTCTGATCTTAGAGGAAAAGCTTTCACCCTTTCACCATTGAGTATGATATTAGCTGTGGGCTTATCATATATGGCCTTTATTATGTTGACGTATGTCCCTCTATACCTAATTTGTTAAGAGTTTTTATCATGAACAGATGTTGAATTTTTTCAAGTGCTTTTTATACGTCTTTGAGAAGATATTTTTTTCTTTCATTCTATTAATGTGATGTATCACATTAATTGATTTGCATATGTTGAACCATCCTTGCATCCCAGGTATAAATCCCACTTGATCATGGTGAATGATATTTTTCATGTGCTGCTGAATTCAGTCTTCTAATACTTTATAGAGAATTTTTGCACCTGTATTCTTCAGGGATCTTGGTCTGTAGTTTTCTGGTAGTGACTTTTTCTGTCTTGGGTATCAGGGTGAGACCTCATAAAATTAGTTTGAGAGTGTTCTTTGATTTTTTTTTTTTAAAAGACTTTAAGAAGGATTGGCATTAATTTTTCATTATATGTTTGTTAAAAATTCACCAGTGAAGCCTTCTGGTTCTGGGATTCATTTGAGATTTTTTATTACTGATTCCATCTCCTTACAAGTAATTGGTTTATTTAGACTTTCTATTTATTCCTGATTTAGTCTTGGTAGCTTGTATGTTACTGAGAATTTGCCAGTTTCTTCTAGGTGGCCCAAGTTGTTCATAGTAACCTGTTATGGTCTCTTTATTTCTGTGGTATCATTTGTAATGTCATTTATAATTTTGTTGATTTGGGTCATCTTTTTTCCCTTGGTAAATCTAGCTAGTTTGTTAGTTTTGTTTATCTTTTCAGAGAACCAACTGTTAGTTTTGTTAATCTTTTCTGTATTTTCCTGTTCTCTATTTATTTCTGCTCTAATCTTTACTTTCTTCTGCTAACTTTGGGCTCAGTTTGTTCTTCTTTTTCTAGTTCCTTAAGGCATAGGGTTAGGATGTTTATTTGGGATGGTTCTTGCTTCCTTATGTAGGTGTTTGTTGCTATGAACTTCTCTCTTGAACTGCTTTTGTTGCATCCTGTAAGTTTTGCTATGTTGTTTCCATTTTCATATGTCTAAAGATACTTTATTTCCCTTTAATTTTTTACTTTATTTCCCTTTAATTTTTTACTTTATTTCCCTTTAATTTTTTCTTTGATCCTTTTGTTGTTCAGCAGAGTGCTATCTAATTTCCACGTATTTGTGTATTTTCCAGTTTTTCTTGTTACTGATTTCTAGTTTCATACTACGTAGTCAGAGAAGATACTTGGTATGATTTCAACCTTCTTGGATTTTCTAAGACTCCTTTTATGGCCTAATTTATGGTCTGTCTTAGAAAATGTTCTTTGTGCACTTGACTGTGTATGCTGCTGCTGTCAGTTATCAGAGCTTTATTAGTTTCCTCTGATGGTTTCATATTTACCTAATTTTTCGTGATCTTTGATTCCTGGTGTTGGTATGTGCATGTTTGAGTAAGTGGTTTCCTCTTCCGGACCTTTCAGATTTGCTTTTGAAGAGACAGTTCTTCCCCAGGCAGCTCAGTCTGCGTTTCTGGATGTGTCTGCTGGTAATGTCCTCAGGCAGGTGGGGCTCCTGTTAGGTCTACTTTTGTGCGGGGCAACTGGTCAAGCTCTGAGGTCAAAGGTGGGGGAGTGTGCCCCTACTGACGACAGCTGGATAGGTCTGCTGACTTGGTTCCCTACTCAAGTGAGGCTGTAGCATGGGTTTCACAGTTGCCTGGATTCTCTGGTCAGGCCTGGTAGACAGTGGGGACTACTTAGCAGTAGGCGGGGCTATGAATTAGCCTCCCTGCCCTGGCAGAGCAGCAGGATGGGACCCAAATCAGGCTAGAGTGTGCACCAAATATCCTGGTCAGGTGAGACCCATCAGTTTCGCTCTGCAGGTAGGGAAAGATAAGGCGGTGCTCTCTGTTCAAGTGCCGCTGTAAACAGTGCTGGATGGGCCATGCAGCTTCCGGTGTGTTCTGCTAAGTAACCCTCGTTGGGTGGGTTGAAGGCTGGATTGTTATTTAACAGTAAGTGGGTCTACAAATTAGTTTCCCTGCTTGGGTGCAGTGGGAGAAGCAGCTTTGTTGTGGTCTTGACTCAAGTTAACCGTGCCCCAAGTCCCCCAGCCACACTGGGCCGCTCTGAGAGCGATCGGCTCTGCCTGCCCACCTCCTAGCTCGCGAGCTGCTGGGTAACACAGCTTGAAGGCATTCTCGCCTGCCCATCTGGTCAGATGGGGCTGGGCCATGCTTTGCAGCAGATGGGACTCCTGCCTAGGCAAGACCGAGAGGGCCCGTTTCAGATAACTCCTAAATTTTCCCCAAGAGGTTTTCTGGTCAGGAAGGACCAGGAGCCTCGGTCTGCAGCAAGTGGGGGTATGGCTCATCTCTTCCACCTGGGGGTACAGCACCAGGGCCAGCAAAACTCCTCCTTTGGGAACCTGAATTAGGCACATCTGCACTATGCCGAATTCCCCAGTCAGACTATACAACTCACCTGACTGCAGATGAGCAGACGCTGGTTGGGACTACTTATTGCCTGATTCTTAAGGTAGGAATTCAGTCCTTCAAGATCTGAGTGCTGGTCATTGGAAGCCCCTCCCCACTTCTCCATCTCAATCAGAGGCCCAGTGGTGGAGCCCCACAGATTCCCCTCCGATTCCCATGGGGCAAACCTGGAGTAGAGGTTCCCACAAAGCAACTCGCCATGCTGGGATGCTGGATGTCACCCCTGGGCACTCTGTTCCCACTGGAGGAGCGACCTCTTGGTGCTGTGCAGCCTGGGGCAGCCACTCCTTTTCCCCTGCTGATGTAGTCCATCTGGTCTCTGGTGCAGGGGCTGCCTCAGCCTCACAAGTTCTGGATACCCTTAGTGTATCCTGTCCATCAATAGTTGTTAGTTGTTGTTCTTGTGAGTTCTTGTGAAAAGGAGTGGAGTCAGAACTAACCTATGTTTCCTTCTTGGTGATGTCACTCATCTCCCCTTTCTCTTTATTTTGCACCCATTTTGGCAAAATTTAATATGCTATTTAAAATTTTTCACATATTGAAAATGTTGATGGAGATCATACCTAATAATTGAAAATCATACAGTGTGAATGTTACTTATCTCCATTCAAACATGGCAACTTTTTTCCACTAAGTTTCTTCAGATCAAAAGTTTAAGTCATCCAGTAAAGTCCCATTTTTATTTTTATTTTATTTTGTTTGTTTTTCAAAGATTTTATTGAGCAATTGGGAGAGGGGAACAGTGCTGGGGAATTGGATAAGGGGAACAGACAAGTTGCTGTCCTTTTGTTCTTCAGTCTAGTTATGGAGGATGTTGTTTCACTGGCCCATGTTGGTATCGTCATTGTGCTCTTCCTGGGTGAGGCAGATCAGTCGCCGGCCTCTGGACAGCCGCTCACAGCGGCTCTTGGCAGCTCACTCCAGCTGCCAGCTGCTCACACTGGCTGCCGGCCACTCACTTAGCCTATGGCAGCCCACTGCAGCAGGGGCTGCAGCTATTGCCGTCCCAGGGACACACAGCAGTCCAGCTCCAGGTGGAGCTGTTGTTCATCATCTTAGCTGTAGAGGGCAGTGTCACTGGCCCTCATATGTGGGATCCGAACCGGGGCCACTGGCGTCCCAAGCCAGCTCTTAACCAACATGCCACTCAGCCGGCCCCAAAAGTCCCATTTTTAAAAAGTCAATAGACGAATGATTCTGCTTCAAAAGTGCATTTTAGCAAAACAAAAACTTCAAAACAAATTTAGCAGTCAGTGGTCATCAGGTGTTACTGTTAGTTAAACCATATTAACCAGTTTTAATTTCTGAAATGATAGATGACAAAATTTATTCCACTGATTTAATAGAAAGGACAACCAAATTCTCTAGGATTCTCCCTCATTGAAATTCCTACTAACTTTACATTGTTATACTTCAGGGCTCAAGCTGTTGGTAGCCCACACTGTCTTAGTAGTACAGCCTCTGGAATAGTAATAATAGGTTGTTAACAGAAAAGCTAATATGATAGGAGTTCATATTTAAGAACCAGAGAGTAAATTTTGCTTCTACTTTATTAGGTAGTAGACCCATGTCAGAGAAAAAGTGTTATAAGTTTTAGCATTTTTTAAATGGTGACAAGAAATTCCAGAAAAAGGCAAAATTATTATAATAATTCAAAATATATTATCCAAGGAAATGTTAAAGTGGTCCTTAAACCTGAAAGATAAACTTAAGCAATTACAAAGCTCTTCAGTTACAGAAATATATCTATTAACCAAAAAAAAAAAAAAAAATGGTGCATCTCAACAGTGTGCTTTGTTATTAGAAATATTGATAACAGAGTCAGGAAGGAAGATAACATCAAATGTTTTAGAAAACAAATATGCCTCAGAAAGTGAAATAAGGGGAAGGACTGAAGATGGTAGCAGGTGTGAGGGGAGGGCTAGCAGATGCATGCTATGACAGGAAGATTCGTACTGATAACCTCGGGTGATAGTTAAAGGCCATTGCTCTGTCATGAAGAAAACTTTCATAGTCTAGAAGGATTTTCAAAATGGGGAATGTTCTTAATATTTATTTGATCAAATAGAGGGCTACTTCTTGTCCTTCAACGTCTAAAGAAACTAAGTTGGACTCTTCCCACTCCCCTTTCCATCGCTACATTTTATAATGCGCAGTGGCACGCACCATTTCTTGCGTCATTGTTTATCTTAAATTGCACCGTTCCCTTACTTTTGGAAAGTGTGTCTTGTGTGTCTTTTGTTTTGGAGCCTCCAAAGGGAAGCTTCAGGCTGTGAGGAACACGGCCTCATCGGAATCTCGGTCCTTGGCGCTGTCTTCGCTTGGGGCACACTCGCCACCGCTGGGAGAGCGGCAGCTTAGATCCTCCACCCCCGACTCCTGATCGCTGTTGGCAGACAGGTCTGGATCTGAGCTTTTCAAATTGTCTTGGGTGAGAATGAGAGCGGAGTCTTCGTCGCCTTGCGATGGGCTCCTGGATGGAAACGGTTTCACATTCCCACTGTAGTCCTGCGGCGTGTTGGCAGTGCTGCCGTTGTCTGAGGTAGAAAACCCGGAGTGTTTGCTGGGCTCGCTTGGCTTACTCTTCACTTTAGTGCGGTTTAATTGGACTTTTTGGATTTTTTCCAGCCTCTAAAAAAGAACCATTACAGGGAAAAATCATAAATAATTTATCTGTTTTACTTACATATGCATGTCTTTAGTATTTATCACCCTCCAGCTAGGTGTAATGTTAAGAACATGGGATTTAGATGGACTTGGGTTCAAAGGTAGAGTTTATGACATTGAACAAAACCATTAGACTCGGTGAAGCTTAGTTTCTTCAGCTCTAATACAAGGATGGTAATACCTGCCTTAGCATAGGTTTTCTATAAAATGCAAAAACAATAACATAGGTAAAGCACCTAGCAATCAGTACTCATTCTTTCTATATCTTTATGGTTTTACATAGTGATTTTCATCCTACGAACTCAAAATACATTTAAAAAAATCAGAAATAAGGCATTAACTAAGTTTTAAAATTGAGATATAAACCACTTACCATAAAACTCACCCTTTTAAAGGATACAATTTAGTGATTTTTTTAGTAGATTCACAAGGTTATACAACCATTTACCACTATCTAATTCCAAAATATTTCCATCATCCCCAAAGAAAACCCCGTACCTATTAGCAGTCACTCCCCATTCCCCGCTCCCTACAGCCCCTGCAACCACTAATCTACTTTCTATCTCAATGGATTTGCCTAGTCTGAATATTTCTATATAAGCAGAATCATGTAACATGGCCTTTTGTGTCTGGCTTCTTTCTTTTAGTTTATGTTCTCAGGGTTCATCCACGTTGTAACATGTATTAGCACTTCATTCCTTTTTCTGGCTGAATAATATTCTATTGTATAAATATCCACATTTTGTTTATATCCATTGATCAGGTGATGGATATTTGGGTTATTCAAAATACATTTTACTAGATTTCATTCTTTGGTGTCAGCAAGGAAGATATTTGTGTGTGTGTGTGTGTGTGTGTGTGTCAGTGTCAGGTATTACGTAATCAGAAAGCATTCGTATTAAGTTATGTACAAAAGGACTGTGCTGGGCAGTATGAGGAATGGAGACAAATACAGATCTAGCCTTAAGGAGCTTTGAGTAGAGGCGGAGCTCATGTAATGTAGGAATTTGGGAGAGGTAAAAATGATTTCAGAGGGCAGGGTGGTACAGTTAGAGGGAAGCTTCAGGGCGGAAGCAGCATTTTAACAGGACTGTGAAGGAATTAAACTTGCTGGACATGCTGATGATGGTTAGAGCATTTCTGGCAGCGGGGATAGTGAGAAGGAAAGTACACAAGAAGCAGAGAACAGATGAAGTTTGGCAAGTGGAATAGTGGAGAATAAAGTTTAAAAGATACATTAGACTGGATTGTGGGAAAATTTCACATGCCAGGCTAAGGAATTTTGTGTTTGTTATAAGGAAAAAAAGGCAAAAGGTTTTTAATTAAGGTACTTTTAGATGGTCGAAGTAATTTGTTTCTTTTTTTTAAGAAATTCTATTGGGGAATAGTGTGGTTTTATTCCAGGACCCATCAGCTCCGACCCAAGTAGTTGTTTCAATCTCGTTGTGGAGGGCGCATCTCAGCTCCAACTCCAACTGCCATTTTCAGTCTAGTTGCGGGGGGCGCAGCCCACATCCCATGTGGGGATCCAACAGGCAACCTTATTGTTCAAAGTACTCGTTCTAACCAACTGAGCCACCCGGCTGCCCACTAAGTAAATTTTTTTTTTTTTTGGAGGGCAGTGTCACTGGCCCTCAGATGTGGGACCCGAACCTGGGCCGCTAGCTTCCCAGGCCATCTCTTAACCACCGCGCCACTCGGCCGGCCCCCTAAGTAATTTGTTTATTAAGAGTATTTTAACAAAAAGAATACTGGAATAGTTTAATAGAATCCTAAGCTTTTCAGAAAGCTTGGATAGTTTTAGGAAAAGTAAATAAAACTGGCCCAGTGATGACACGAGTGGCCGTTGAATGGCAGAGCTTTTACCACAGCTCCAGAATTCTAAAAACCTAACCTGTGCCTTATATTAGTTCTCTGCATATGTTTTTGTTTTGTTTTGTTTTAAATTTCAGGTATGTTTTTAATTCTAGGTCTCAGCCCTGGTGGCAAGTCAAGAGTTATAGCACTCTAAAGGTTCTCTATCAGAATCAGCAGGCTTAGAGCCAGGCAGGCATCAGGAGTTTGCATATCATTATATAATTATTGTGTGTCATTATATAATTATTAAAAGTGGAGAATATTTACTACAAGTACATATATCTGATTTTGATCTTTCACTTTGAATCCAATTTTTTTCGTGAATTCTCCAGAAAGAATTCATTTTTCAACAGTAACACACACACAAAATCCTGACCCATTGTAGGAACAACTAGTTCAGCAAACCATGGAAGTGAGCCACAAGGCAGATGTCTGAAGTATATTAAGTGCTGCTTAGGTTTGAGTTCCGGTTTTCTGGGTGCTCACCTGATGGGGTCCTGTTTCAGGTTATCCACTGGCTAAAAATACAAAATGGCTCGGTTGCTACATTTCACATACCCTGAGTCATGAGAGACTTGCATGGAGCAGTGATTGTCCAGGAATAAGCACAGAAAATAGATGAACAAGAGCGAGTGTGTCCTACCTCTTCTAGGGCCTCGAGCTCCTCCTCCAGCTGCTGGGTTTCCTCCTTCACGGCCATGAGGTAGTCTGTAACTGATTGTCGGGGCTGCAGGCCTTTTTCAAAGCGGTTATACATCCCACTCCAAAACCTGCAAGGGATGGCAGAGCTTCAGAGCACAGCATCCCACTCTGTAAATTCACATTCTCGGGTCTTCTAAGGTATCTTTAACACCACAGTCCCACAGTCCTAATAATAACCAAATGCAAATTACAGGCTCAAAAAAGCCACTAACTTAAGGCATCAATTTCAGGTTGATCATTTTCACCTTATTCAGTCAGGGTAAATTCATCAGTTTATATATCTGATACTGAATTAGAAGGCCTACAATTTTCTAAGATAGATTGAAGTACCCCTTGTTACTTCTTTTTTCTTTTGGGGGGTGGTTAAGAAAATTGCTCTTCGTTTTGAAGTAAACTTGGAAAAATTAGTGATTGATTAACATTTAGAATCTTTTAGCTGCAAAGGCAGTCTTAAATTTGAGGGTTTTAGCTTCTTTTTATCACAACCACCAAAGTAATAAATCCTCCCTTTTTTATCCTACACAACAAAGCATACTGAAATACAAATGGGAATAAGCAATAGTATGCCAGGGATATCCACAGATCCACTCCTTACTTAGAAAAGCACTTTGAAGGCAGACTCAGTGTCATTCACTGTTTTACCCACAGTGCCTAGAACAGTACTTGATCCTCAATAATATATTTGCCGACTGCCTATTAATAACCAATTAGTTGCAGTACAATTGGTTGCAGTGTGTCTCAGCAGATCTCAAAACTACTGTTTTACACAAAACATGTAGAGTCTGTTGGACGCCACCCTGCTCTCCCTTTCCCAAAATAATTTATTTCCACAGGTATATAGTTCCACTAGAGCTTGATTCAGCAGAGAAAGAAGGTAAGCTGTGTCATGATCACTATCTAAACTTGTGATTCCACGTTTAACTAATACAGTATTTGGTTTATTCAGTCCATTTTTCCTTCCTTCGATTCTCCGTCCCTCTTCTTTTTGCTTTTAAATAAATTTTTAAGACATCACTATTACAAAACACCAACTTCTCAAGACAAATTTTCTATTTAGTGGGAAAGGAGAGGGCGAGGAGACACTGGCAAAAATACAGTAATACCTTGGTTTGCGAGCATAATTCATTCCGGAAACAAACTACTCGTATTGCAAGACATTGCTTGTTTACCAAGTTAAAATGTATTAGAAATGTTTGCTCGTCTTGTGGAACACTTGCAAACCAAGTTACTCACAATCCGAGGTTTTACTGTACTAGGTCAGATATTTAAGCATCCTCCTTTGATGTGGTTTGTGTCCGTGAAGCTCAGTGTCTCATATACTTTGTCCCCAAATATTAAACAGTGCCAGAATCTCAGTTCAGAGCCATCCCTAGAAAAGTCCTAGAAGTTCACATACTTGTACATGAAGTTGCATGGCGTTGTAGGGAGACGAAGGGTTCCCTGGGTCTGACTGTGGTCAGCTCTGAATAGAGGATTCAGGTAATCAGCCCGATTCTTCCACAGGTGAGCCCATAAAGAGTATGTTCTTTCTTGAATTCTGTTATTAAAAAAATAAATAAGCCTGAAAATGACCTATCTTATAAATAGATCTTATAAATAGTTGAATATGTAATATTGAAGCTGGAAAAGACCAGTGACTGTTATCTGAAAATCACATGTCTCTGTTTTGTAGGGACAGTTACAATCTCTCTGTCTTCATGGTACAGCGGAGGAACACCGTGAAAATCTTACTCCTCCGCTCCCTGTACCGGCCTGGACAAGATGTTTACATTCCTCTGCTCTGAGTGCAAAATAAAACTGCTGTGTAATTCTGGGGTTGTTTTCCCCCAAGTAGTCATTGGACTTTATTTGCCAGGTACTACTTAAATGCTTCACAAGTTTTCTCTCATTTAATCCTCACTGAATTCCTATGAGATATGTCTATTTTACAAACGAGGAAACTGAGGCTTAGCGAGATAAGTAGTTTTCAAAGCCTTATAGCTGGTGAGTGGAATAGCTGCAACTCAAGGCCAAACAAATATTGGGTTATCGGAAAAGTCATGACATATTTTTTCTATGTTTTTCATTGCAAAAATGTGTCATGACTTTTCCAGCAACCCAATACCATTAGTTGGCTAGTCTATGTCAACATACCATAGAACTATCTAGGAAACAGGTGAGAGTAAAGGCGACACTATGACTTTTAAATCATTACCCTGTATCAGGAATCAGACTTGACTTGAAGTTCCTTGGAGAAAATATAAACTAGTATCCACTAGAAAAAGTCATTTTCTTTCTGTTCAGACAGCATAAAATTAGTGGAGTCTATTTTAACTGATCATTTCCAAAATTAAATCTGATACTATGTAGACTACAGTTAAATCACTTTAATTTATGAAAATTTCAAAAATTTTCTCATTTGCTCTTCATAAATCATTTTGCAGGTTAAGTTTTTGACTTCATAATTTATTTTAAAGTCCACCCTTCATCTACTTTTTCCCTGTGGATAAAGGCAGTGCAGTTTTAGTCTGAATAGGAGTGATGACTTTCAAATTTGCTTTCCAGGTTATATTTACATTTCTTATTATGAAAATACATCCACCAAAGATGTCTAACTTTTTCCTTTTAAATGCAAAAATCACTTTCTTTGACTCAAGGAACTTTCCTATCAATATTACTGTGTCAAGTCTACCAACCTGTCTGTGGTTCTCAGGCAGAAACTGGGGGAAATGAACTGTACCTGTTTGTCAGTTGATGACATGAAACCATTTATGAGGTAATGTCAGGAAAAAAAAACACTTTAATCTGTCAGTACAGGTGTGTGGCTAAAATAGAGGCCATCTGAAATTCTGTCACAAAATTACATAAAAATTAAACACCAAAACACTTACTTGAGTTCTCGTCTCTCCTTCTGGCTGTTACATAGGAAGTTTCCAAACTGGCAGGAATAAATGTGATGTTGAATGTGAATCAGAAACCTCTCATTGAACTCAAATGCACAGGGAAATTGTTCCATTAACTGCCAAACACACTCAATGAACTGGTCAATAACTGGAGAGATTTCTTTTGGATCACCATCTAGATTGCCATATCTATAAAATAAAGTGTTAAAGTTTATGGCAAACTTTAAAAAAAAAAACATTAGGAAGCTATAAATGCAAAAACAATCATAAAAGCAACCCTAGTTCCTAAATAACTATCTTACAAATCCAGAATGCAGAAGAAGTGGAAAAATATAAATTCCAATTTAAAGAGAAATTTTATAATGGTCTGGGTAGAGATGGGCCATATTCATGCTATAGTTGAAAAGAATGTGTTAGTGCTAGAGATAAAATCTAAGAAAACTTCCCATGAAAAAAGAGCATTCAAATTTTAAAAGTGTATCAGAACTTTTGAAATAAATCTTCTACTTTATTTTAATTAGTGTCTAGTGAGAGAGGGAAGAAATAGCTAAGCATCAGAGTTTTTCACTTTTCATTATTTGGGTGGGGAGGAATAAGGAAGAGAGACAACTTGAAAAAATGGTGGTTTCCCAAGTTTCTAGGGATATTTCCATCTCTAGAGCAGTATTAAAATTTGTCATATAATTTATTTCCATGTGACCACAGATTCCAATATATCTTCATATCTCATATCTTTTGTTTTTCAAGAGTACATCAGAGAATCTTGAAACTACTTTCAAGAGTAGATCAGAATTTAAATGAAGACTGCCTAGTCCTTTACACTACTATAGGAATTTTAGAAAGACTATAAAGGGGTAATTTGGGTGCCATCAAGTATAAAAATAACAATATGGAACCTCATGTCCGCAGCAATGGATAATCAACTTGAGGAATAGAAATGAGCAGGGATCAGTTTAGGAATTTTCTCAAGAGTAGAAACATTAGAAATTGTCTGGAAACTTCTCAAATGTTTCAGTTCTACTCACCTTTGGTAGCCTTAAAACAGGTTACCTAATATACTCTTTCCTCATAAATCAATTATTCTGCTAGTCTTCAGCCATTTCCATATGCTGTCTGTCCATATGTCCTCTATCTTGGATATTCTAACTGCCTAGAGTCAGTGGAAACCCCAAAACTGAAAATAACAATGTGATCTTAAGAAGGTTACTTAATTGATTTGGGGGCTTTAATTTTCTCCTTTATACAATGGAATCATTGTGCTTTCCTGGACAAGTAATTATTTATAAAAATAGGATTCTAGAATGCACAGAGTAAATGCTCAATTCATGCTAAATACAGAAATATAAAAATAAATATGGGAGGTTCCATGAACTTAGACTTTAGGAAATACCTTGAAACAGTAAAAAATGTATATTAAAATATCTAATTAGGGCCAGCGGTGGTTAAGAGCTGGCTTGGACGCCAGTGGCCCTGGTTCGGATCCCACATATGAGGGTCAGTGACACTGCCCTCAAAAAAAAAAAAAAATGCGTCACGACTTTTCTGACAACCCAATACAATGTACACAACAAAATTAACTTTGTGAATAGGTGTTACAAAGAAACTTTGAAAATAAGGCTATTTCCCCTACTAATTGAGAACTATAGAAACACATTTTTTTCCATCTTAAACGCTCAAAACTAACAGATTTTTAAATATTTCTTACCTGTGATTAAACTTATGACCAAAGGAAATCCAGTCCTTTTCAATTAATACCTACACAAGAAAGAATATAAATATCATGGAGAGAAGCAAACGAGGAAAAATAAGAGACCACAACCAATAATGCGGAAGGATTCAAAGGTTCTTGGAACGGAAGTCACCATCCTCGGGTAACCTGCAAATGAATGAGCATCCATTATCCACCAATAAACAGATGCTTATCGGAAGGCAGACTTGAAGGTCTTCCATAGGAAAAATAAATGGGAATGGCACTCTGTGAAGTCTCAGTACTGTCACTGGTAATTGGAAGTTCTCTGACACTTGCATAAAAAAAGCCCAAGAGAAGAAACCTGCCTCTTCTCTCCTGTCAGCTGGTATGACGTGATACAGGAGATCTTCCAGGAGATACCCCATCTGGCCTCTTCTGTCAGCATCTTCCCCTAGCTTGGTTTCAGGACCCACCAAAGCACTTTCCACCCAATCCTGGTTCCAGGCAGGAGCCAGGCAATCCTAGGAAGTTCCTGCACTCATTTTAAGAAAATGGTTCCAGCTTAGCCAAAGCTTCATTCCAGGCAACTACACATATTCTGTAGTTGGAAGCAACATGTCATATTTTGATGCACACCTAAAAGGTACAGCATCTAAGAGGATGTACTCGTATTTTCAGCAAAGAACATAAAAACACTGAAATTTTCAATATTCTCATCCAGAGTTGTGCAGGACTACTTAAAAAATAAAAGCAGGAAGTGAAACCAGTTTTTCCTTTCAAGGACTTTTTGCATGCTCAATATAGAAAATTTTGTCTCCAAATATTTTTTGAAGTGTTTTCTGTTCATGTTACCTCAAACTTAAAATACTTTGGAGCAAATGATGTATAAAATTCACGATTTTACAGACTACTGAATATATTTTATATTTGCCCCCCAATTCACATTTAATAGCATTCATTCTGATTGGCTCCAACATCCCCCCAATTCATCTCTACTCCCAGCCTATTTCCCCTTTTCCCCTTTAATTCACCTTGCTGATCTACTAAGAGAAAAACAGTGTTGACGAGGGGAAAAAAAGTTGCTGACAGTTGCCAAAGGAGAGGTCCGCTCCATTCAGGGTCCTGCGTGGGAAGCGGCCTGGCAGCCTCACTCACCATGAAGCCCTGCAGAGTCCGGTAGTGCGGATCCAGCAGCAGGCTGGCCACCGAGCACACCTGAGCAGTCCTGTCCCAGCCATCGGAACAGTGGACAAGCACACTTGCCCCTTCCTTTGATACTGCCTGAAAATAGGATCAGCAAAGAATCACAAAGAATGGCTAGAAATACGAAAAATCTCATCAGGACTACATTTGGTTTTATACTTACAAAAACAGGCAAAAAACAAAAACCACCCAAACCAACCACTTTTCATTTTTCATGTTCATGCCTATATCTAGTTAGGGCAGAGCCAAGGAATGGCTGGTGCTGGTACCTAAAGCTTTTTCTTCCCTTCCCACTGTATCCGGCAGCCCCCAGCCAGGCCACCTCACCTAACCATAGGCCCTACATAATATGTCCTCCTTGCTGTGCAAACATATCTCCATGACTTATCTCCTAGCCTGCCTTCAGCCCCCTCTCCCCTCTGGGTTTCCACCTTAAGCCTTTCCAGTATTGAAATTCTGGATCTACTGGCCTCGGTCATTGCGAACAGAAAAGACACAAAAATCATAAATTGTAAAACTGAAATTAGAGACAAAGGATAAGAGCCAGTAACGGATTCAGGGTTCAGGAAGGAGGAGAAAACAAAGGTATAAAGTATAGCAGGAAGACTCTGCTAAGGAAAAATATATTTGCTGTCACGCATGTGCATGCAATTTTTAGCTGAATATTTGACAGGAAACATAAATTGGGAAATGGTGGTTTTGTGATAGCATCTATCACTACCTGAAATTCTACTTTTATTCATTTTCTGAATCCCACCCCAGAATGGAAGCTCTGTGACAGAAGAGAGACTGGCTTGTTCAGCAGTGCATCCTTAGCACACAGGAAAATGCTTGGCACTAAATAAATATCTGTGAATTAATGAATTATCTAATAAAGTGGAGCGTACCATGTCATTAGAAAAGATAATGATTGTCTTTACATATAAACCTAAGGGAAATTTATATTAAAAAACTGAACAGGCCAGCCGAGTGGCTCAATTGGTTAAGAGCTCACTCAAGACTGTGAGCTGAGCTCTGAGCAACAGCAGTTCAATGCCAACCCGAGCTGAGCAGCCTCTGAGCTGCCAACAGATGGCAGGATGGCTCAGCTACAAACGAACAAATAAAACAAAACAAAACAAAAAACCTGAACAACAAAATAGACCATCAAAAAATAGCTTGTATGAAAGTTTCAGTGAGATTCTTCCTGTGGCAAAATCTACCTGCCTGGTCCAGGAACATGACTTGTGCTTATGCCACCATTGAAGAGGAGGACCTGTTTACTAAGATGGGAGCCTCAGGCCTCCATCACTGAAGCGACTCACATTTGGATGTACTCTCCTATAGAAAATTCTTCCCTCCATCAAGGACCAAGCCTGACTGGAGAGAATATTCTGAAAACACTTTACCCCTTGACAGCTGTGCTGACACTATATCCTCTCTTTCACAAAGTCCCATCCTCAGAAGGCAGACTGAGGGAGGTCTCCAACACAGCTCCCTGCTCAGGGCAGCACAGCCTCTCACAGGGCGGCTGATGGGAGGAGACAGGACCTCCTCTCTGCAGTGTCTGCCCCTCCACTTATGTTCTCTGCAATTGTATACCTTTGCAATGAAGGTTCCTGCATCCATGATGGCCTTAATGTGCCTCAGCCAGCCAGAGTTCTCTAGGCCCCACAGAAAATCACTCATGGAGGGAGATTTAAGTTCACACACTGCAAGACAAATCGTGTTATAAAAGCAAAATAAAGGCAATCTCTTATTTTACATGTGATCATATTTGCAGATACTTTGCTAATGATTCCTGTATTGTAGTATTTTCTGGAAGACTTAAGATATACGCCCACGCTTACTAAGCTTGATTTTATCAAACCATTTCAAGTAAGGCTTTTCTACCTTTTTTAGTAAAGAAGGGTGCTGCATCTGTTTAGAAATATTATATTTGTAAAACTTAACCACCAATATGAATGAAAATCATTGACTGTTACCATAATAAAGGTCCAGCAGAGACGATTTAATTACCCTTCCAGTATTCACAATTGGCCACTGAAGGAGCACCAGTTAGAGTGCTATGGAAGAGAAAAATCACATAACTGACTCCAGCATTTTCCCAATCAGTTCACTCCATCCTTCAGCCACTTCAGTGTAGGGTCATAAAAACAAAGCAGGACTATCCTAAAAGTCTACAACCAAACTCTTCTTGTCAAAACTCCCATCTGACGGGAGTAAAGCATGTGGACTTAAAAATAAGGCCCTCTGGTTCTGAGCTGTTTCTAGAGCATCAAGTGAGGGCTTTCCCTTTGACAGAAAATGAAGAAAACCTAGGACCCAGTGATAGCTAAGTTTACACAACTAAGGCAGGTGTGCAAATACCCCTATTATAGTAAGCAATTTCATCTCAGGAGCTTATCTTTTAGTTAACATGAAGCATAAAAAAGCTTTAGGGCTACTGTTCTAACCACATTCAAATATTCCAAATATGTATTTATGGATTTTATACTATAAAGCCCTTTTGCAGATTCCTATAAATCAGCCAATTAAAACCAGGTAATGTTCCACAGATTTTCGTTTAAGTATATTTTATTGTGCTCTGATGCACTGACACAGGGAGGGAGTTGGGAGCCCTATTTCCTACTTCCAGCTATGTCATTAGCTGTATAATCTTGCACATTTCAACTCTTTCAATTTCTTCATGTTTAAAACAGAACAGGGATACTAAATTAGATCTAAGTACCCTTCCAACTCTAAATGTCCAGATTCAACTTTGATAACTCTAAAAGCACTGTGAATTTGGAATTAAGGACCATGTTTAATTTAGCAGATGTCCTTCCCTATAATGTGCCAGATAACAGAGGGTTCACCAGTATTTCCTGCAGCATAAAAGCCACACAAAACAAGAACAAGTAGTTAAACTTCGAGTCGCACATGTCAGCAGTGATGAAGGAAATAACACAGAAATTCCCAGCAGGAGGACCTACTTAAGGAAAACCATGTTACAAATATGTTTAGGCAAGATTCCAAACTCTTCCTCCCAAACCTCTGCCCTGAGCGGTCCCAAAGCCTCCTGAGCAGCTGGAGAACTGAGCTCTCTCTGGCATCCCTGACTCAGAGCACCGTCCCTTTGTTGGAGGTCACAGAGCTGCCTCCTTCCCACCATCACCAGCAGGAAAGCCCTGTCAATATCTGGTAAAGCGCATGAAAACCAATACAGGGAAAAGTGCTCTCCTGCAGCCCAATGACAAATACACAGACCGATAGAATCCACAGCTCTGTGGGTCAGCCTGGTGCCCAGGGCACTCAGCAGCAGGCTGTTTTCCAAGATTAGGGTGTCCTTAGTCATTCAAATGTGGTGCTATGAACCTTTAAATACGTAAAAAAATCTTAAGGGCTGCCAGATGCTCAGCTGGTGAGTAAGAGAGAGTGCTCTTAACAACAAGGTTGCAGGTTAGACTGGCACATGGGATGGGGGGCTGTGCCCCCCGCAACTATATAGATTGAAAATGGCGACTGAACTTGGAGCTGAGCTGTGCCCTCCCTCCATGACTAAGACTGAAAGAAAACAACTTGACTTAGAGCTGATGGGTCCTGGAAAAAACACAGTTACCTAATTAAAATAATAATAATAATAATAATAATAATTAAAATAATGTAACAGACACTCAGGTTGGACACAATTGCTTCAGATGAAAGAAAAGAAAGAAAAAAATGTTACAAATAAGTTCCATGTTTCCATGCTATCCTGCTTCTGCCCTCTTAAGTTTGTAACATTCCCAAGAAGGTTTTTGTCCCTTCACTAACATGCTGGCTGTGTGAGTTTGGACAAGTTACTTAGTCTCTCTTCGCCTCAGTTACCTCAGCTGCAAAGTGGGCATAAGAGCTCCTACATCAAAGAGTTGTTTTATGTTAGTCCGCATTACTATTATTATCCTCAAATAATTTCATATTGTTTTTAATATGTATTTAAAATTTGCATAAATATACTATGTTGCCTTTTGCAACTTGATTTTTTTCATTCAACGTTTTGTTTTTGAGACATCCACATTATGTGAATAGATCGATTTGATTCATTTAACAGCTGTGTAATAGTCCACTCTGAGCATAGCTCAGATTATTGACCATACCCCTGCTGTTGGTAGTTGTTTCCTCTTTTTCGTTATTTACAAACAGTGCAGCAAAAAAACATCTATCTCCAGTCTCCTTGTGGCAAGTCTCCCTGTACACGAGTTTCCATAAGTGAAATGGGCTGGGTCATAGGGTCCCCGCCTCCTCAGCTCTGCCAGGTATTGTCAGTTGCTCTCCAAAAGGGCTGCCCTGGTTCACAGCATCACCAGCAGGGTGGGCGAGCCCCTGACCCCATATCCTAGCTAATGCTTGGTACTGCTGATGCTTCCAGTTTTGCTAATCTTATCTCTCTAAGGATATTAAGTTCATTTTCAACAAAAAACTGCTCAGGAGCAACACTTCCATATTTTTGTGGAATCCCATAGATAAAGCTTGATGAAGATAAGGATGCAATAAAAATTTATAATGCACCAAGGAACAGTGTTCTCAAGTTAAGAGCACCCCAAGAATACGATGTAATAGATCTGGAACTGACTTTAATATACAGAGGGTGCCAAAAAAATGTATACACATTTTAAGGAAGGAAAAAACTATTAAAATTGTAACACTCAATACATACCAATAACAAAAGATGAATACAAGGCACGTTTGACTTCTGCAATTACAAGAGGTGCTCAACGTGGTTACCATCAGTGTAATTTTAATAGTTTTTTCCTTTCTTAAAACATATATACATTTTTTTGGCAGCCTCTGTATCTGACTTGGAGCATGAGGATGCTCCACACATTCTCCCCACCCCCACCCTTCACCCCCACCTCCATGGTCCTAGGTTAGGATTCACTACAGATATTTGCAGGATATTAGGAAGGTGGAAGAGAAGCAGCAGCATTGAACTCTGCCGGGCAGTGCACACGGCCCACTGATGAAGGCTGTCTTCTCTACTCCAGCCCATCCTCACTGCCTGATGTCTCATGTCCAGCGTGTCTTCCTGACTGCCAGCCCTGCTGACTTCCTGGGGCCTCAGGCCTCTGCCCATGGCAGGAGAAACAGCCCTCCACAGGCTCCCCTCCAGATTACTCTGCCCTTAGTGATTTTCCTCTCCTCTTACCCTCGATCACCCCCCACTGGCCCTTACTTCCCCAGTGTCCCCCAACCACAAACCCCTTTTCTAACCACTCACCCATTCTGCTTCCCTGAGCAAACACTAACTGACAGTGGTTCACAGGGAACAAGGCCAAACAAAACTATGGGACAGTTACCAACTTCAGGAAAGACATGAAGTTGCTCCAGAAAGAAAATCTAACCCGAGTATATAAAAGGTCTCAGCTATGAATAATACTTACATAACAATAGTAATGGACACACTGAATAGGAGCTAGTCAAAAGTGTGACTTAGGGAGGAGGGAGGCAGATGGGGGCAGGAAGACTGTGTTGTGAGAGGTAGAGAAGAGAGGGTATGAAGGCCTTTGCTCCTCTTCCATATGGGATGTCAACGGACCAATGCAAAATGGAAAACTCAAACAATAGCAGTGAACTCTGGTGATTTCAGAGACATGGAGGCCAAAGCATAAAGTAAGAGGAAGTGCCCTGAAAAGTGGGAATGGAGGTGGGGAACAGCTGGAGCAGAGGACAGCGGTTTGGTTGCTTTTGCTATAAATATAGAACTATTTGGTTTTTTTATAACTTTCTACAAGTGCAACATTGATGTGGAAAATAAAAATTAAATTTAAACAAAACCCGAAGCCCTCAGCCTTCACTGGTGCCTAAGGCCCTCTTCTCCTTTCTGCAGTCCAACCCGTCACCATGGAAACAGCTCAAGCTCTTAGCAATCTTCATGTTCGGCACCTAGAGATTTCCTCTTTTTCTTTTCAACAGCTTTTTTAAAAAATGGTATAATACACTTACCATTCACTCAAAGTGTACTACTCTTTACTATCCATAGAGTTGTGCATCTGTCACAATTCCAGAACATTTTTTATCACCTTAAACCCCTGCCCATTAGCAGTCACCCCATTTCCCCTCTCTCAGCCCTAGATAACCATGATTCTACTTTCTTCCTCTATAGATTTGCCTATTCCAGACACTTCATATCATACATTAGGTGGTCCCTTGTGACCTGCTACTTTCAGTTAGCATGTTTCCAAGGTTCATCCATGTTGTAGCATGTCTCAGTATTTCATCCTTGTAAAGCGAAAAATTTCATTGTATGGCTATGCCACATTTTTTTCCTATCCATTCATCAGCTAATGGACATTTGGGTTGTTCCCACCCCTTGGCTATAATGAATAATGCTTCTGTGAACATTCATGTACAAGTTTGTGTGTGGATACATGTTTTATTTAAACTGGGTAAGTAAGTAGGCGGTAAAGTGCTGGGTCCCATGGTTAACTCTAGCTTTCACCACTTGCGAAGCTGCTGGAGGAAGTGTTTTCCACAGCAGCTGACCTGTTACGTTCCCACCAGCAGTATATGGCGGCTCTGATGTCCACCTCCTCACCAACACTTCTTACCATCTGTGATTTTGATGAGAGCCTCCCTAGTGGATATAAAGTCATATCTCACTGTAGTTTTGATTCTCTGATGGCTAATTCCTCCTTTCTTGCAAGTTCGGTTGTTCATTTAAGTGAATTTTTTTTGCTATATTTGTCTGGAACTTCTAGGTGTTTTTATCAGAGGATATTTCATGTTAGCTTAATCAGCCATCTTGGGGAAACAGGAAGGGCTCCATGTTTCACTTAGATTTTAGTTTCATGTGAACTAATCCGTACATCTTAGTAATAATCATGACATGTATGTGGGCAACAGTGCGTGGTACATCCAAAGGTGTATGCTTCAGGGTCAGATGCTCCAGCATTCAAATTCCAGCTCGGCCCCTGCCCAACATCACACCTGGGCCAGTGACCAAGCCTCGATTTCCTCCAGTCTAACATGGGGGTACAAAACCGCCCTCAAATAGCTGTGGAAGGATGAAATGAGCTAATACATAGAAAGTGTGCTGGCAAATAGAAGATTCAACATGGGAGCTATAATATGCATTTTGTTATTTGTTCATTCAGCTTGGTATCCTGAACGGTAGGAGGTACTAGACGCACTCATACCTGTGGAAGCTGAGGCGCAGAGGGGTTAAAACACAAAGTAACAATGGCAGAAAGCACAAGTCTTCTGATGAGCAAGCATAGAGTTTTTGACACCACCATGGTTACCTACGTGGGCTTAACTAGAAGTAATAATAACAATAATAATAATAAAAACAACAACAAAAAACTTCAAGAGTACTTTCCAGATGCCTAAGTGCTTTATATATAGTTGTTTTTTATTCTTCATAACAATCAGATGAAGAAGGGACTGTTTTCATCCTCATTTTATAGAAGTGGAAATGAATGCAAAGAGCAGTTAAGTAACTTGTCCAAGATCTCCAGCTGATAGGCGGTGAGGCTGGGATTCAGTCCGGCTCTGAGTTGGTGCTCTTAAGCAATGCCCTCTCAATCAGTTATGTGATCTTTCATAATTCAGACATGGACCGGTCTAAATGCTTGGCTTCCTCATGCTATCAGCTTAAAGGTGATGCATTTTACCACTTAGGGCTGCACCCTCCAATGTGGTAGCCACTAGTCACGCATGACAAGTCTGCACTGAGACATGCTGTGAGTGTAAAGTATATCCCAAATTTCAGACTTGGTATGAAAAAAACAGAATGCAAAATTTCTCACTAATACTTATTTTTGATACTGACTACATGTTGAAATGATAATAGTTTGGATATATAAGATTAAATATACTGTATTATTAAAATTAATTCACCCATTTCTTTTTACTTTTTTTTTTTCATGTGGCTACTAGGAAATTTAAAATTACAAATGCTGCCCACACTTCTGACTACCATCATACATCTAAGGGACGACACCAATTAGATTGCTCAAGGGACATTAACGTCATTAAAAGTCTTCAGACATTTTTGCACATAACTGTTAACACTATGTACCCTCACATGCACCCTGGAAAAATGCATCATGATAAGATGGAGGGAAAGGATGTGCTGGTTTTTTGCAAGGTGGCAAAGGGGCGATTAGGAAGGGCACGTGGGAAATCACTGCTGGCTCCTGGATACAGCAGCATGCCAAGGCAGGTCACACAGTTGGGGAGGAATACACAGAGTGCTGATGTTCTCAAAACCAAGCCAATTCCCAGAAGGCAATGGAGCCAGGGCGTACACACTTTGGCAGATCTGCCCCTGAGCTCAGGGTGAGTGACCTGGTCTGAAGACACACCTCTGAATATGACTCAAAGGCAAAATGCCAGCCCCCAGTTCAAACCGAGCAACCCCTGCTTTCCCAGTCTGGCCCATCGAGATCTGTCCGCCCAAGACACCGCCCTGAGCTGTACAGCACAAGCCCTCCGGCCCTCTGAGGGGCAGGATCACCTCTGACTATGCATATAGCCTGCGGGAAGCATGCGGAATTCCAGCACCTTCTGTGAGCTCTCCACACTCCCTGGGCACCTGCTGTTTGGTCTTTCAGTCCAACCCCAGGCCACGACCCAAAGTATTCAACTTAATCCTAAAGTATACATATTCCACCACTTAAGAGTCTCAGGACTCCACTGATTCCTTTCCATCTTCCACAGAGAATGTTCTCTTGCAAACAGTCTTTTTCACTAACGAGGCTAAACTTTCTGGTTGTTATGGTAGGGCTTAGGGCGAGTTGGCCTTCTCCTGTATTTCAAAACGTCCAGGGAGCCTGAGGGATGTCTTGGCATCTAAACTCTGAAGCTCAGCCCAAGAACAAATGATCCTTTTCACATTCCCTCCACACAAGGCACAGAAATGACAGCAAGTTAAAAATAAAGACACCCCAGGCTTTCCAGCTAACCTGGAGACGGCCTGTGCCAAAAGCAAGAGAGGAATGATGGCTCGCAGAACAAGGCCCTAAAATGTCCTGCCAGAGAGAATGTTCCAGCGCTCACACAGCAAGGGACATGCTGCCGCATCGCCTGCCAGGTCAGTTCCTTTCTTCCCATACTGAGAATGGCTCCTTGTTGAATGTTTCTGTTTTCAGGAACTAAAACTGTAGACCTAAAGTACAATAACCTCACCAGGTTTTCCAGCAAGGTAACCACAGAGCGGGTGTTTTCCTCCCAAATGATGAGTGGAGTGTTAAATACAAACAGTTCTACAGATGATTAATAGACAGGGACAGATGTGGGTACACTTGAGACTGGAACAATTAGTGCTTGGGTTTTTAAATATAAAACTGGTGGGTTTGTTTGACTAAACTCAGGATAAGGCAGAAATACTGATTTGTTCAGTCTTGTTGCCAAACCCAAACCAATATTTACAAACCATTTTGCCGAACGAAGTTCATTTCAGCTGACATCAGAGGCATATGCCACTAATTACAGAGCGCTGTGCTTACTAACCAGGAGTTTCATGCCTGGGTTTAATAATATTTGTTTTACATAACTGGACAACTTATCCCATAAACATACATAAAAAAGAAAAAAGATAGATCATTATGGATCCTGAGGAAATGTAAAATTTACTTGGAGGAAAATAAGCCTCAGGTGATCCTCCTTAGCTATTTCCTGCACCAATCTGATTTCTTCCTATATAGTTGAGTGGGTATCAGTGAGGGTATAAAGACGGTCTCCATGGGGGGTTGGTCTTTCTTGCCTCCTAGGATGTAAAGTTGAGATGTATATGGCCCTTCCTTAATTACCACGCCTGACACATGCCTGAGTTCTGTGGATGTATGATTTGTCCTTTACACATTCTGGAGTCAAACCCAATGAAACAGTCTTCAGAGAATCAGCAAAATAATAATAGTCTTGCACTGAACATCTTAGCTGGGGAACCCATTCATCTTAGTTATGGCCTGAAAACCAGAACTGATTGGTTAAGCCTGTTTGCAGTTCCTCTTTTCCTTAGAGCCTACCACGGTGACACAAAAGGAACTTCTGAGCCCTGCTGCAGGGAGTTGTATTCAATTTATTAATGTTAGCAGTGGTCCGTTACCTACCGATGCCAACCAACACAGGCCCTCTGTATAGACAACTTTGGATTAACTGGAGAGGTATATTTTAGCTTCTCCATAGGACACAAACAAGATTAATGTTTATTCTTTAAAACGATCCCAGTTTTGTTTATGATGTTATTTTTTGGAACCTCTATACAATAATGCCATGAAAGCTATTTTTGTATAACCTTGTTTTCTTTTAAAGAATTTGATGATAATATTAAATGGTAAGGTGCAAATAAGCGTAATTTCTGTATACCAGTGTTAGCACTGCTTGAATTAGTAGCATAGAAAATACTACACACAGGTGTATGAGTATATGTGTCCAGCTACTAATAAACATGCATGTATGTAAATGCATGTATACATACACATGCATGCTCCAGTAATACTAATTACCACTGGCCTAAAGAAAATCAAGCAGCAAGTTCACAAAAAAAAAAAAAAGGCCCTCTTAGCATTTATTAGCTCTCCATGTGAATTTTGAGTCTAAAGATACCATTTGCAGCAAATAAATTTAAAAATACATTTTCCCACTTTTATTACATGGTTTCTCTCAGCAAATCAGCACAACCTTCCATCTACAGTAGATACAATGATCTCCATTTACAGAGGAGGAATGGTTTCAGACACTGGTGATAGGAATCTAGTTCCCTCGACTCCCACTTGTGTACTATTTTCAGTACAAATAGGGAATAACTAGGTTGGTATGCAAACTGAGCTAGGATGACCAAGAACTAATTGAAGGTAGTGCTTGAAAAAATGATAAGGTCTAAACAGGAAACTTAAAACAAATGGAAACAAAGAAGTCCAGATTGGGAGAAAGTGTTGAGAGTCTGGGAAGTTGGGTGGATGTAAAATATTAGAAGTAGGCACTGGAAAGAAGGTCCAGGAATCCTGTAAGGTCCAGATGTTGACAGCAACTAACTGAAGTGGTAAAATAAGCAGCATATGCAGCAGTGAATGACACGGGTGGGGACTCATTCCATGCTGATCACATCGGCTAGAAAGCTGCCGGAACCAACAGTCCTCATCAAATCTCAGACCATATTGTCACCGGCAAGCAAATACTGAATTGCTAAAGCCCAACTATAACCTTATGGAAAAACAGCTCACCTTGTCACCAAAATTAGTTCATATCTATCTTTAGTTTCCTGGGAGACACTTTCTTCCACCAACACTCCATTAGTAAATGTCCCAGTTACCCAAAAATAGCCATCATGATTAACAAAAATATAAAACAGTCATTCTGAAGGCAAAAAAATGTTAGATTAATTTTTCAAGTGTCTCAGTGAGTGTCAAAATAAAGCAGAATTAGGATAAAAATAGCCACTGCTCTCTCATTAAGTCACTTTATTTTCTGTTGTCCTCTCCTTTCATCATTTCACCCAGAGATGAAGTTTGCAAGCTTTGACATCCACGTGACACATCCAGCCATCCCACTTACAGGGACATCACTAATTGGCAAGCATCATCTTTTCTTCCTGCCTGACTGTTGCTCTCTATCAAAAAACAGTTACTTGATTTTGTATTAATGAATGAAGCATTTTTCTATCCAATACCTAGCACATCGTCTCAATAATGTTCGATGAATAGATGGATGGTTGAGATAACTATGGCAGCTTCTAGTTATTATGTCCTTACGGTAAGCAAGTATTGTGCCTGGTACTCTGCATACTCTTTACTACCAATTTTCAGATTGGGAAGTGTGGCTTAAACAGGCTCACTAAGTCATCCATGGTTACACAGCCAGTAACTAACAGAGCTGGAATCCAGTCCACAGGACATACACCCCAAGGGTCATGCCCTTTCCTCTGTGCCTTGATGCAGAGGACATCGTTGCCTGGATTGGCTAATACCATCCGGCACTTTCTCAGCCACATCCTCCATCTTCTTACAACACCACAGACAGCAAAGTACACATTCTCGATGACTTTCTTTCCTCCAGCAACCATGAATTGGTAACCAGCAAAGCCTGATAGGACAGACCAGTTGGGCTTCAGAACGGTCATTAAAAAGCCTTATACCTGTTGCTGTGTGAAGCTGTCTAGTTCCACTTTAATGGAAAAGGGGATTTCTCGATGGAAACCCATGCCATCTTGCTAAATTTTTAGGGTAATGATCAGATTTCCAGCCAGGTCTTATTGCCTGTCTCATCTAATATGTCAGTAATGTGAGGAAATTAACAATGGTAAAAAGCCAGAATATGGAGAACTTAAAAACGATTAACCTTTACCTAGCCTTTTATTAGCTTATAGCTGGTAGAATTCCATAGCTTAAGCTTGTAGGCAATGTCATAGAAATGCTTTAAAATGAAAAACTTCAATATGAAATATCTATAATGGGTTGAACTCCATTTCTTCAAGGTTGAATTAGCCATCTGCATAGACAGGAGAGGAGGGAAAAGTGTCAAACAACAAGGACATTTGAACTGACAGCCACAACCTTAACTCTCAGAGCAGAGAGAAATATTTCATGGAACTATTTCTTGGAGCTGTGTGTGGTAGGAACTGTTCCCTTCTTGACCTCAGTGCACCTGGGACAGCCTGGCAGGGAGACCGGGGCAGGGTGTCGGATGACAATAACACCCACTGCAACCGTAAACCCCTGACAAACTCAAAGTTCTCTGCCTTCAGCCATCCTTTCTACACCCAATGAAGATTCTGAATAACTGGGCCTCAGAACCTTTACACAGAAGCACAGATCAGATATCATTTCTGGGGCCACCTGATTTTACCATAAGACTTTCTCTGTGGTCAATGCCACACAATTCCATGGGATATGACAAAAATGGTCACAGTGTGGGGCCTGCTAAAAAAATTTCAATCTTTTCAATTTAATCTGCTTGGTGCCTTCACTGCAGGATTGCCCAAAGTGCTGAGTCAACATTGGATGCCTTTGTTCCTGTGCTCTGAATCTGATCCTATCTGATCTACTGTCAGGCTGAGGTTTGTGCCTCTATAAAACAACTTGCTGAGAAAATGCTCACAGGCCTGACATGTGATTTATTAAATTATTTGTTTATGAACTTGTGCAGAGTGGACACAAACCATAGCACAAGACAAGCAAGCACTTCCGTGCCTGGCAAATTGTGTTGTCTTACTCCATGTCTCTTGAATAAAGAAATTAAGAAAAGTTACCCCTAAAAAGGAATGTGGCCTCCCAAATGCTTGCCTGGCTGACTGAATTAATCTAAAGCCCATGAACTCATCCACTCTATTCAATGCTTATTTTAAAGTACAGTGTTGCTTACCAAGAGAAACTATAATGCACCTTACATTGGAAAGCACTTTATGGTTTGCAAGGAATCTTTCTAATAAGTCTTTGAGTTAGACAGAGTTGATATATTGCTTATTTTGTTTTACAAATACAGGAAATGAAGTTTGTTCACATTTACTCAGCTAAGGCAAGAACCCAAACCCAGATCTTCAGACTCTTAGGCCAAGGCACTTTCTACCCAACCCACTATCTACAGAGGCCAGTGGTAAAGAGTGTGGTGTTGGATTCATACTAAGGTGAAAGTCTTGGTTCCACCACTTGCACAAGCTTCTTAGTTTCTGTGCCTCAATTTCCTCAATAGCACACCATGACTGCAATGAGGATTACTTGAATAAATGTATCTTAAAATATAAAACAATGTTTTTATAATATAAGAATATAAAAACATCTTAAGATATTAATCCAGATTAAACTTTAAATCACTCCATAAATGTAACAGCATCATTACATGTAGGGTGCTTATCTGTGAGCCTATCTAATACTGGAACCACAAATCAACAAGGATCACTGTAACGTGATAGAAAGTACTAGGCTCATATTCTGCTTTGTTATGTCATACTGAGAAGGATGTGTTTTTAAAAATACAATATAAAAATATTTTTTAAATGTAATATACCAGATTCTGTAACTGGAGACATAACCTGCTATGTGGTGAACCGCTTATATAGGGGTCTACACAGCAGAGAACTGTAGGCAGCCTCTAGGACCTAAGGAGGGGCCTCCAGCTGACAGCCAGCAAAACTCAGGACCCTAAGTTGAATTCAGCCAGCAACCTGAATGAGTCTGGAAGCAGGTTGTTCCCTATCCAAGCATCCAGATGACAACGCAGCCCAGCCAACACTTGAATTGCAGCCTTGTTAAGACCCTGAGCAGAAGGTCCCTGGGTTCCCATTTACATATAAGACATGCCCAGACTCCTAACCCACAGAAGCTGTGAGACATTTCATATATATATATATATATATATATATATATATATATATATATATATATATATATATATATGTATATACACACACACACACACACACACACACACACACACACATAAATGTAACAGACCAACCATAGAGAATATTTTATAAATAAAGAAGGAAAAATAAAAATTTACCATCATCCTTCCATGCTAATCCAATTATATTTCTAGGCATTCTCTCCTACTCTTTCTTCATAAATATGACATACCATATTGTAAATCAGGGTATTCGTACAATTTTACTACCTGAATTTTTCACTTACATTATACACATTCTCTCATTTACAATATATACATATATTCTTCACATTTATTATTTTTAATGGATATAATATTTTCTGTCAATAGACAGAGCAAAATTATTTAATCAGGCTACTATTGTTGGACATTCCTGCAGCTTCCAAAATTCTATTATAAATAAAATACTACTATAAAAATAGGCATGTAATATGTCTTTTTTAAAACCATATTTTGGATTAGTCCCTAAGGGGAGGCAATATGTTATGTCTCTCTAAGCCAATTTGAATGACACTAGAAATATTTAAAGCACCAGTTTTACCACATTCCTATCAGTATTGAATATTTTACATTTTAAAAACTAAGTGAGAAATGCTACCTTGAGGTTTTAACTTCCATTTCTTTAATTACCAGAGCAAGTTTAAATGTTTTTCTGTAAGTGTATCTGTTTCAACTCCTTCCTCTTTTAAAAATTATCTTAACACATTTTTTGCGGGAAACGAGTAAACTCGTCATACAGCTCAAATGCCCGCTTACAAAGTGTTAAATTGAATTGTCTAACCTTGCTGAGACTCAGTTTCTTCATGTGTCAAGAGCAGATAATACCACAGACTGCACACTACTGCTGTGAAAATCAAATACAATCATTTAACTGAAAATACTGAGGAAGTCTGGCACATACCAGTTGCTCAATTTTTAGTTAAATAAATAAATAAATAAATAAATAAATAAATAAATAAATAAATGGTCAGTTACACAGAACTACACAATGGCCAACAATATTAATCTAGTTTCATGTAGAATCCAGGCACTAAATTGGTGGTGGGGAGAAAGTACAACTTTGTAAGCAACATCCAAAACATGGGGCAGGTTGAAAAAAAAGGAGGAAGATGTCACTGCCATGACGTCTTTCCCATAAACACCTACCTACCTTAAAAACATATTCACAAAGAGGAATTACAGTGTAGCACAGCCTCAACAAGCCTAGATGTGAAAGTAATTCTACGTACATCTCTCTACCGTCCTCTCACTGATTTCCGCCCCAACACCAAGAGTGCCCTAGGAGATTTTTATCTCCACATCTGATGATGATATCTATTTCTTTGGCCTTGGAAAGAACCTATTTCAGGCTCTTCTATTGAATGAATATATATATATATATATCTGCTACATTACTAAAAGGAGTCATTATCTGATTGGGAGGTATGACTACCACAAAACAGTTTGATTTAGAACTTATAAATCAAACAAAATTAAATCAAAGGACCTACACAGGATGTGAACTTGGTCCTAGATTATCGTTTCTGATGAAATATCTCTCAGCTCTTACTCACAGACAGAACTATTTGCAGCTGGAATGCAAACAATTATTGTTCTCTGTTAGTATCTATTCTGATAATATCAATAACAGTGGTTAAAAAAAAGATGGAAGATAATAATCATGAATGAAATGTACTATTCCTCTTCCTCCCAAGTGATCAGCACTCAAGTCTCTGATGCCAAGGACAGCTGTTCAAGGAGGAAGCACCTCAGAAGGTGGGTCTGCTTGCATCGCTTCATCAGCAGAGGCCCCACGGTAGTTTATAATTTACTTGGTTAAAAACAAATAGTCAAACATTGGTCAAGTCCCCTGAAAGGCATCCAGAAAGCTGTCCTTGCTCATTGCACTGACACAGAGCTGGAAAAGTGATGCAGAAGCACCGTGATCCCTTATGAAAGAGAGAAGGACCTGCCCTCTGGACCTCAGCATGCATGTCCTTTAGAAACAGTGAGTCAGACCATAGGTAGAAGGACGAGAAATGGACCCCAATAAGTAACCAAATAAATGCTCTTTTCAAAGCTAAAGTCAAAATGATATGTCATGACTCATAAGGAGCTACTTTCTGCATAGAAGAAAATGTGTGTTCTCAAAAGTCAGGTTATGAAATTAAGAAATGAAAAATAAAGCATAGCAATCTATATATTTTTTTAATGATTCTGATCATGATGAACACTTTTCATATTAAGGTTAGACTATTCCTGCAAGAACAAAACCAAACAAATCCAATTTTTTCGACACCTAAAAAGCAAAACTGCTCAGGATAATCTCCAGAGGTTTAAGAAGCGTAAACAATCAGGTACCATCACGGTGACCTGAGAAGCGGCAAATTTCCTGTGGAAGTAAGATGAAGCGTGACTCGGGCCGTGACTTTTTCAGATACAGGGAGAGATTCCTTCTAACCATTCAAATGCTCAATGTTACAGTGTTTGCAACTAGGGGCATCAAATTGTAGATTTTACAGGCTGTCATGGCTGGAAGAAACCATGAGTCCAATCCTCTCATTTTTTTTTTCCTATTTATTTATTTATTTATTTATTTATTTATTTATTTATTTATTTATTTATTTATTTATTTATTTGTGGGCAGTGTCACTGGCCCTCATATGTGGGACCGAACCGGGGCCGCTGGCTTCCCAAGCCAGCGCTTAACCACCGTGCCACTCAGCCGGCCCCCAATCCTCTCATTTTACAGCAAGTAGCGGAGCCCCCAAGAAGGTAACGGACGTGCTCAAAGTTTCACAGTGACTGAGATAACCTAGGGAATCCAGGAAAGAGGATGGACATGAGGCCTGTCTGTGACACACAGGTCTCTCTAGCCCCACTGCTAGGCTCTCACTATACCCTGTTGTTCAGATCAAGCAGAGAACTGCCAACATCACCAAGGGCAAATGTGTTTCCTGGAAAAAATCATTCAGCACTCTCTTTGTCCCTGTTCCTTCCAGGCCCCACATTTCCTATGCAGACAGCCGCTTTCCTAGCACTTAGTTCCCTGTCTCCAGGGCTTTCCCCACCAAATGCAAGTGCAGCACTGACAGCCTCTCCAGGCTCCCAAGGCACAATCTTCCTCTTTCTCTTTGGTTTCCACTACAGTCAGAAGTGGTGGACTGCGGTAACAGATTCCTCCTCGGGCCTTTGTCATCACAAGGAGCATGAGCAGTCAATGAAGCTGGTTCTGCTTGAAATGCAGAATTTCTGCTAATCAGATATGGCTGGTTTGACCCCATGAATGACTCTTCTATGTTACATAATCGGTCTTTGTAATTTCCTTTCTGGTGAGCATGTCCGTCTGTGTGTGTGTGTGTGTGTGTGTGTGTGTGTGTGTGTGTGTGTGTGTGTGTGTCGTGGTGCACGTGCCTGAGGGGTGAGTGGGGGTGGTTTATGTGTGGGCGTGTTGCCATGGTTATTGCTGTTTAAAAATGAGTGCCGAGACCTCCAACATCCTCCCTTCTAATGGCCATTCAGCCACTCGGACTAAGTTTATGAACCTCATCTCCATACAAGATCAGTGGGCTGCTGCTCTAACTGAAGGATTGCCCTATCTCCAAATGTGGATCAAACTAACATTATACAGGAGAAAGAAGAAATATCCCTGTGCACTTTTATCTCAGATATTACTTACCACCAGAGGGTGCCTGACTGCTAACCAAGTGCAAAACCACTTCATGATGACACCAAAAATATGAGAAAGGCTGTTAAATGTTTAAAGAGTCTCTGCCACACGATATTCTTCCCAACTTATGCCACCAATGTAAACGGCATCATTGCAAAAACACAATTTTAAAATCAAAAGACTATCTTATTCTCTTTTGACATTAAAAATTTAATTGCATTTTTTTTTTAATTCCATGCATAAGGAAATGGTTTACCTTCCAGCATTTTTTGCAGACTGTTCCTCATGACATGGATGTTCTCTATCCCGATAAACTGAAACTTGATGTTGGAATAGTTGTCTTCATTCTCGTAGCCTTTCCCTGCAGCACGATTGGCCATGGCATTAAGCTGCCGTGAACAGCAAAGCACAACAGTCACCACTTACATTCAGGACATGAAACAACCAGAACATTTCATGGATGTCCACAAACACGTTTAAAGTCATGGCAGAAATATAACATGTTTTAAGTCACCGGTGCACTGTGCTGATCTATGTAGTTTTAGACACACGTGCTGAGCTTATATTCAACATAAACTTATTGACGTGGGGAACATTTTCTGAGCTGGGAAGGAGCATTCTATGGATAAACCCTACTGGAAATGCCTCTTGTAGCTCCCCGTCACAGATGCTGAAGCAAATATGGAATTCTGTGACACAGACAAGTTGCCCTGATTTAATACCAAACATTACAATCTGTAGGTTGGCAGAAGAATATCAGCAGGCACAGCTGTCAATATAAAGGTCTGTAAGTCAAATTATGGTATCTCCCAGTATTCTACTACAATTAAGCACATGGTCAAATAGGAATGGTTGCATCATTCTAATTTGCTTGCAAGAATCTCCCAGATATCCAATTCAACCTTGAGCAGGAATAATTGAGTACACTGAAAAGAGGGCATGTGGATGCTAAATCTCTGCAGGCATGCCCTCTAGCCACCTTATTTAAATCTAGACACCTATTAAAAGGACTTGTTGATCACTTTCATTACCATAATTTTATATATGGGAAGTGGGGGTATCCTAGTGCAATCAGGGTTCAATGATAATGGACTTTGAAGAAATCCATTTTTTACCCTTATCCTGTGTACTAAAATCAAGAAGGGGACAAGTCCTGCCTTAGTTGGGAAATACACAGATTTCTAGAATGGATGCATTAATGCTGATACACAATTCTTGCTGTTTGGCTAAGTGGAAACAGTATTCATAGCCTAGAAAACAGTATTCACTGGCCATTCTCTTCCTCTGCTAAAGGGGGCTCTCCAAGACAGAACTAACACTAAAGACCCACCACGAGAAAAAATGTCAGTTTTTAGGGCCACAATGCAGTACTGGGAGGACGTTAATAACTACTTTTTGAAAAGCAAAATTTAAAAAGCTAAATTAGGTTAGAAACATAAATTCTTTGACCCAGATCTCCTACTTGTGAGAATCTAACACAATTAAAAAAGTACCAGTACCTAAAGACAGATGTCCAAGAATGGGGTTTATTGCAACTTTTTTCTTATAAAAGTAAAAAACTGAAAACCTATGAATGTTTCAATAAGACTATGACTAGATAAATTATGGTATAGTAATGCCCTGGACTACTAACATAGTACCAAATATATATATATATATATATATATATATATATATATATATATATATATATAATATTTTATATATATATAATATTTATGGAGAAAGAGAGAGACTGGGAATTGGCCCATGACATGTTAAGTAAAAAGATTAAGCTACAGAATAATATTCATATAATTATTCCATCTTTTTGTAAAAACAAACCAACCCACAGACATATATTTATGTTTACGCATGTTTGATGAAGCAGAATAAAAATGTATGGACGACTCTATGAAATCGGCTGTAGTTACAGCAGAAAGATAGAGGTGGTGAGTGTCAGGGGGACACTTTCAATACTGCTTTAGATACTCCTGTATTACTTGTTACAAAGAAGATATGTGAGGTTTGTGATTTAAATAACAGAAATAAAAGATATTAGAAGTGAAAAATAGAACACCAGAGGGCAGCCATTGTCATAAAGGGCTCAGGCTAGCACATAGGTCATCGCATTTTCACACGTGTCCTGCTCCATGATTTAGCTGTGACATCACCTAAGGCACATCAGCCCTTCAGGACAGGTTTCCAATTTACAAAAGAGTGTCCTCTTTCTTCTAAGCAGGCTATGAGAATAAAGGGTTTGGCCTTAATCAAGAAAATATATTAAAATAATGTTATGTTTAAGATAACTTATGTTCATGCTTTAAAATTTTTTAGTATTTTAAAGGGAAATTTTTTTCTATAATTCCTTTTAGACATTATTATTAAGGAACTTACTATTATAAAATGTCAATGATTTGTATCATTATTTTCCAAAGCTGTTGGCTTATCATTTACAATGAGCTTTTTACTAAGATACTTGCAAATATCCTCTGCTACATGAACCTTGGGTATACTCTCTATCTTAAATAATTCAAGTTAAGCGTGCTCACACATGCCACAGAGATACTCTTTTTAAACAGTTCAATAAATAAAACCCCAAATACTACTACTACTATTATTATTATTATTTTAATCTATAATTAGGACTCTGCTCAATTTTTAAATAGTTGACTACCTATGACTTGGGACAATTTATTTGTAGTCTTTAAAAGCAAAGCAGCAGCACAAGATGGCCTCATGAAAGGGAATGGCACCTCTCATCATAAACAGAAGGTGGCACTATTTAACCTACCATCCAAAGGGTACTTTCTAAAGGTTTCCACGTATTTCACAGGACCCTTTTATAATGTGGCAAAAGCTGAACCCTCAAAGCAGGAAATATAGTTTTATAATTAATAAAAATTCAGAAGTGATTGTGTCCCTTATATAAACAAAACACTATTAGGAAGTCTAATTTGGTTCTCTATCCCTTTGGCTGAGAACTCCATTTAACAACTCAAGGAAAAGCTGTATCATTTCAGCTCCTAAAAATTCTCAAACAGATAAAACAATAGAGGTGACAGCACTTCAGATTCAATTTATGCTTAAGGAACACAACAGACCAATGAAAAGTGGGACTGGAAAGGGTGTCCTGTTTTCTAACTCAAGATCACTCTGCTATTTGATAATCTCAGCATCTTTGGGTGCAGAAAAGCTGGTAAATAAATCAAAGCAAACCCACCATTTCTCAACAAATCCTTCATGGACACCTACTGTGTGCCAGACACTGAGAAAAACGAAACTGATGACTAAACGTTTCCTCCCACCATAAGCTTATCATTAAGTGTATAAAGGAAAGCATATAGCACCAAATAGTAACAGACAATACCCACCAGGACTGGGCAGGAACTGAATGACTGCTAAGAAGCAGTGACAGTGGCAGGAGTTCAGATTGGGAATAGCCCCCCGTGGCCTAGGGAATCAAGGACAACATTTCGCTAAAGAAGGAGAACTTGAGATGGACTGTAATACTCTGGAAGGATAGAGAGAAAAGGCAGGGTATTCAGGATAAAACAGGAGAAGAGAAGAGGTGGGGGACAAAAATCAAAGGAGCACGAGGGTACTGGAGAGCCAACCAGTGCAAACAAAGTGGGAGGTTCATGTATGGCAGCAGTAGCAAGAGAAGAAGCTGGAAAATATTTAGGGTCCTCCGCAAACAGGCCCAATTAAGAAACTTAGACTTCACCTGTGGCAGCAGAGAGCCACTGAAAGATTCTGAGCAGGTAAAATTGAAAATTTTGAGATTCAGTGCCCATGAAACAGAGGTCCACTGGAATGGGAGAGAGGACGTAAGCTCCACTGGGAGCTTGTCTGTCTTGTTTATAAGCATCTCCCCAGGTCTCGACCTGGCACCAGACAGGCACTCAATGATGATTTATTGACTGGCTGACCGACCAAACAAGTGACTGAATAATGGAATGAAGCTGAGAGTTTAAAAGGCCAAGAACGTTAAGAAATAAAATCAAATTCTTCCCCCCTACCCCGAACCAATCAATTAAACATATCAAAGCCATGAAATCAATAATAATCTTGACATCAAGTTAAAGGTCAGCCTGCTCACTATCTTATTCCTGGCGTCTAGGATTTCGGCAGAGTACATTCTATACCTGAATAATGATAGGGCCTGATCTGATGTAGTTGGGAAATGAGCATAGAAGTTGATCTTAGCAGCAGGAGGACTGCGCCACATCCTAGTACAGAGTGTCAAACGATGGCCCATTTGTCTATCTGAAACTGGTGAAATGAAGAACCTTAACATGTAAAATCTACATGAAAATAGGAGATGATTTGACTTCTTGCAACTACTGTCTACAACTGTGCTATTCAAAACCCTCCCTGGCTACCCCCAAAGAACATATTAGGCAGAATTAATAGCTTTCGGATTACACTCAGATAGGAAATCACCATCTATTGGGTTGTCGGAAAAATCATGACATATTTTTTCTATGTTTTTTGTTGCAAAAATGTGTCATGACTTTTCCGACAACTCAATAGTTCAATTTAAAATTCCAGTCCCATGTGTGACGCAAAATGATCTCTTTCCCTCATTATGGGCTATTTGGACTGGGGAAGGGTCTGCTCCGGTACCTCCTCCTCTTCCTCTTTCTAGGCTCTATCTAGGAGGGATAAGAGAAGAGGTAATACCTCTTTACAAAGCTGGACAAGACTGCAGTGCTGTCTCCATTGGTAGTCACTGCTTCTCTGGTTAATACTTACTGACCGTCATGGTCCTTTCTAGCCTAAGCATCCACATGCTGAATCTCCTAAGGCATGGCTGTGGGCTCTTGGCAGCAGGAGATTCACAGTCCACTGACATGGGAGAGCCGCCTTGGCTTGAGTCTATTCCAGTCCCCTCAGCTTCCCTTCACAGCATGTGACCCAGTCACTTGCAGCCGCAAGCCTCCATGGAGCAAGCCCTCTTAGGAGGGATAACAGCAAAATGGCTCATGAACAGCATCCTTCCTCAGTGTCCACCTGACCCACAGGAAATTCCTCCATCCTTGTCCTGCCAAAGAGAGAGAAAGAACAGACTGTTCCACTGCCATCCTCTCCAATTCCCTTTCCCTTGCTCACTGCCAGTGGGGGTCATCAGCAAGTATGCTACACACTCCACTAGGATGGTGGGTCTTAGGAGGTCCCAGATTCTCCTCTTTCAGGTGCCCCAACCTTTACAACTGATTCGCTCAGATTCCCCTCTCACACAATTCAGTGAGTAGAAACCACCTAATAACTGATTCCTGTAATTAGAGAAAAAAAGAAACATTTCCAATGTGAAAGCCTATCTATATAACAGAAAAATCGCTTACAAGGTGAAATGAGAAGCACTAACCGCAGAGCTGCCTTTGGAGAAGACAAAAGGCTGAGCATTAATGCACAGGCAGGAGCCCGCCTTCCCTCACCCCTTCTCTTTATGGCCCACACTTCCTCCTGAGGAGCTGGAGCCAGCACAGTCCAGGGCCCTTCTTGCGCCTCTGGCCCTGGCCTGAGTTGGGATGAGCTTGTGGTTAGTTCTTCCGCCCTGAATCTCTAGCTTCAATGAGTCTGTGCTCAGAAGGGGCAATCCCCCTGAGCCTGACAGTGGACACAAGGCTCCCCTGGAGATCTTTGTCAACAGAGAGCACCGAAGTCAAACAGGTGAATGGGCTTTGTCTCGGATAAGCCTGGATTTGAATATGGGCTCTGCCCTGAACTAGGCGACCTTGGATGAATCCTTTAAGCTTTCTAAAGCTACCGTATCCATAAGGCGACCTTCCATAAGAAGAAAGAACATCTCCCAATTTGAAAGACTATTATAAGAATTAAATGAGAAAGTGCCTGGCATTTTTACCAACTCAACAAAGTCCCAGAACCAATAAATGATAAAGTCGTGAACACAAGTGAGATGAAATGAGTTATCTCTCATTTTATAATTCTACAACTATGGCATCAACACTATTTCATATCTTCTTACTGCACCAAATCCTAGCCGTAATTTATGACCTCAAGGGTAGAGTTTTTTTATTCTTTTTTTTTTTTTTTATAGGGCAGTGTCTCTGGCCCTCGTATGTGGGACCAAACCGGGGCCGCTGGCTTCCCAAGCCAGCACTTAACCACCGTGCCACTCGGCCGGCCGGGTAGAGTGTTTTTGAGTGGCTATTCAATACCTGCTGAGGATCTCACTGCCTTTATCTCTCAAGATTTTCATTTCAGCAAGCAATTCAGAAGGCTTTCATCTGAACAGGAGCATCTGGGATGAGCCCTGTTCAAAGGACAAGGATGATCCGAGCTGCCTCCTAACCTTTCCTCTTTTTAATGAAAACTGTAGGCAAACCCGGGTAGTGCCCCATTTGCCACTGCCCACCATCCATAACAAACATGAACTCAGTCTCCTAGCTACCAAGGAAGCCTAACATACTCTGGAACAAAAATCAACAGGCATGATCTTTAAAAGAATGAAAGCTCTAAGCAAACAGTTTAAAACTCATTTGGGGAGTGTGTGAGTGTGTGTGAGTGTATGTGTGTGTGTGTGTGTGAGTGTACGTGTGCGTGTGAGTGTGTGTGTGTGTGTGTGTGTGAGTGTGTGTGTGTGTACGTGGGTAAATATGAGAAGAGAGCACAACTTGTATGCGACACCAATTTTCTTTCCTGGATCAGCATCAAACTTCTTATTGCTGAGAGTAAACATACTTAGTGCTAAATATACCACTTCAAATCAAGTCGTTTGGATTAATTTATTTTAAATCTGGAATATGCCAGGCTCAACAGCTGCCACATTTCCCAGAAGGTTTACATAACATAGTACACACTTGCATCACTGGCCCTTCAATTAGTAGGCGAATCTGTTTATCTTTATTTAAATCTGGGAAAACACGATAGGAGACTGATATCCCAATTCAGTAAAGCCCCTGTCTTTCCTTCCTTCCTTCCTTGTTTTGTCTTGTCTTTTCTTTTCTTGTCTTCAGTATATGCATCTAAGAAATAGGCACCCACTATGTCATTTCGGACTGTTAGGATTTTCAGAACAACTCTGACTGACTTACAAAAGTAAGTACAATGAAGAGGAAGGAAAGCTGTGAAGGTTGGAAGGAAGGGGTTAAAGCATAATGAACCAGAAAGAAAAGCACAAATCAAAAGAGAAAAGTAAAAGTCGGAGATTTTTCTGGCATCCTTCAGGTGAGAATCTTCAAGCAGAGACTCTGGTTTTTTCCCCAGTCAGAAACTCATACCTATATGTTGTGCTTTGAGAATTTATCCAAAAAGAAGGAAATCCATTACATATAATCTGCTAGAATGTGGTCTGGCTGTAACATCTGTTTTATCATTGATCTCCAAGATTAGTCGGCTGATCTGGCTTCTGAGAGTAACTCCATCCTCACCACGCCACCCACATCTGTCCCATAGAGGCACTTCCACCAGGAGCGGAGGGAAGTGTTCTGAGGTCAAGGGTATGAGTAAGGCACTGATCTTACAGGAAAACATCAAATTAAATGATCCAGACCATGAATCACAAAATGTAATGTCATGAGAGAAGCAGTGAAAATTGCCAGGGTCTGAGTGCCTACACAACGGATAGTATCCAGTTCTCATTATTTTTCATATCACCCCAGAGTACAGACTACATCTATTGTTAACACCACTATTAATGTCACTGTATACTTTTAAGTGACTTGGGCTGTTGGTCATATTTCCTCCATCCTGTTCTAATATTTCTTATGTCCCTCTGTTCTTTTTTTAAAATAGCTTTGCTGACATATAATTCACATGACATACAATTCATCCTTTAGTGTACAATTCAGTGGTGTTTAGTATGTTCACAGAGTTGCACAACCATCAGGACAATCTATTTTCCGAACATTTTAATCATCCCATAAAGAAACACTGTACCCATTAGCTGTCACTCCCCCATTTCCTCCTGTTCCCCTAACCATAAGCAACCACCGATCTACCTTCTGTCTGTATGGATTTGTCGGTTTCGAACATTTCTTATAAATGGAATCATACATGTCCTTTGTAACTAACTTCTTTCACTTGGCATAACATTTTCAAGCTTCATCCATGTTGGAGCAACTATTAGGACTCCATTCCTTTCTATAGCCAAATAATATTGAATGGATATACCATTCATTTATTAATCCATTCTCAGTTGATGGACATTTGGTTGTTTCTACCTTGGGACTATTCTTAATAATGAATAAACATTCATGTACGAGATTTTTTGTGGACACATGTTTTCGTTTCTCTTGAGTTAGGAGTGGAATAGTTGAGTCATATGGTAACTATGTTGAACACTTAAGGTTCTTGTGCTCTTGTGCTCATGATTAAAAATTTTTTCAAACTGAAGTTTATAAAGTAAAGGTTTCTAAAAATCTTCCTCTCACTCCACAGCAAAAACTACTATTAACAGTTCAGTATACATGCCCTCAAATTTTTTTCAGTGTGAAGAACAATATATAATTTTTAGATTATAATTATTATTACATCAATGGGATTATATGGTACACATGATCTATTTCTCACTCTTGTTGCTTAATAGTACATCTTGGACACCTTTCCATACCCATATGGAAAGATAGAGATGTGTGAACCTCTCTCTCATCAGTCATAGGTCCAGGTATATTTTCATTATTGGCAAGAAATTACAATGCAAATATGTTGATTAAAGGCCATTTTGTTCTGTCAACTCATTTTGTCCTATATATTTCATGAACTTATAGGTGATTTTGTTTCCACACATTCACTGGCACATCTGTCTGAAGACTCCATTTGTTGACTGATTTACAAAAAAAAAAAAAAATAGGTCAAAGGAATAAAACTGGAAATTATACTGAACCTAATGCTAACTAGAGTTAAAATGTAAAAGTGAGAGGGAGATAAGTGTGAGATGGACTTGGCATACCCCTTGATGACTAGATCTATTATTTCCTATTGGCTGTTTTATTAAATGATAGCATTAATATATGAATACATGCATAATTGTAAAATAATATTTTCAAACAAGAGACAAAAAGAAAGTTCTCTACCTCCCCAAATCCTCCCTTCTCCATAGAATTTTAATAGGTTGATGTTTATTCTTTCAGATCTTTTACTATTTTAATAAATTTTTTTACATTCCTATAGTTTTGGGGGTTTTGTACATAAACACAATAGTATACATATTACTTTGTGACTTCTTATTTTTACTTACCATTATATTTTGTTAATCTTTCCAAGGCATACATAAAGATGGCTTCAAACTGAATTTGAAATACTATAGCTGAACACCTCACAAAAATTGAACTCCAGGAGTTCCATAGTAAATTTCATATTGTCCGAGCAGATAAGGTCATTTTAGAAATGACCCCAAAACTCTGGCGAATTTAGGAGAGCGATCTCCAAAATGAAACCGCATGCATTTGATACGTTCACTAAGCACCCAGCACAATGCTTGTGGCAGGGGAAATATCAAAAGTACCTGACTGAGTCAGGAGTTTAGGACACGCAGGAAGCAGCCGCGCAGGGCGGCCAAATGCTGACCGTGCAAAGAGGCACAGCGCCTGCGCAGATGAAGCAGCCTGAGCTTTGCCGTGGGCCTTGTCTCATGATTCAGAGCTGCACAGACATGCATCAGATTGGTCACACTTACTTTGGGCCGAGTGTCAACGACGTAAATGAAGTCGCTTCCTGGGTTGGCTTTCCTGATGGCCTGGAGCATCTGCTCATCCTCCAGGCACCGGGCGCTGAAGCCGGACAGGGGCTGGCTGCTCCGACAGATGGAGGCCTGCGGGGAGAGGCGAGGCGACACAGCAGCGTCAGGCAACCATGTAACTGCACCCACCAGAGACCCGCTGGGCTAGCTACACAACACGGGCTTGTCAAAGTATCATGCTAATGCCTTCTGGAAATCGATGTTGGTTCCTGTGTAATTCAGGTCACAGAAAACAATACAAGGGCAGGCAGTGCACCAAAGTTGTCTGGGTAAGAAGTTAGAATGTGTATGGATGTTTGAATAGGACCCAAAAGATGAAATTTAAAGCCATTTAAATCACCTACTTTCTTTTTCATGGGTATTGTTTCATTTTCCTCCTGAAGGTAGCACTATAAAGCAAATAACTAAAGTTGCAGTTTTCTCCTAAAAGTTATAGGCATTAATGGCAAGACTACAGTAAAAAAAACAACAACAAACAAACATATGTTTTATGTTTTCCCTCATTTTTTCTTAGCCCATTTAAAAACATCAGAAATACTGAAAACCAATTCTAATCCTAAACAGGGGAGCTTTCACTGTGGTGACAGCACAGGCTGCTGCGGGCTGTGGCACCAATGACCACAGGCACATACCTAGGCTGACCCAAGAAGCAAGGGGTTTCTTTGAAATCAATCCACATTCTATTCTGCAATTTCCCTATCCTGCAATTCTAGCAGGATATATTGGGTTGTAAGACATATACAATAGCATAAACATTTCCCCAAGTTCTGAATAGGCACATACAGATACAACCTCACAGCTATAAGACTTCTATTTTCATGGCAAAGTACTTTTCATGGATTTAGATTTTAACAATTAAATTAAACTCAGATTACCAAATACAATATAGGAATGACTCTTTCTAGGCCTCTACACTGAGACTATGAGTCCACTGTGCAGGAGGATGGAGGCAGCAGCGGTCACTCTGGAGGACAGCCCTTTCACTCTGGGCAAGCTGAGTCGATGGAGCTTTTACTACAAACAGTCCCTGCATTGCCTGCTCAGGGCACCTGCACTGCAGGACTCCAACCAGGAAAAGGCACCCTAACTCTGAGTTCAAGTACAGCCTAACTGTCCCCAAAGCTCAACCCAGGACAAGTTAGCGAGAGTTTGGAATTCTCCAGAAAAAAGGTGAACTTTGGTACTCCTCGTCAGAGAAGGCAGGGATATTTCCCACTAACTATGCCATCCTTCAGCTGAGGACCTGCTGGCAGGACTGAGAATCACAGAATAGCTAGACCCATAGCTGGGCAGCTGTCTGAGGGTTCCAGTGCCATTCTGGAACAGAGAGGGGCAATTAGTGAGGTGGTTCAAGGAGCTCTGGCCTGCAGCCTGGGTCAGAATTCAGGGGGGCAGTGCATGGGAAAGTGGGAAGCAGAGGGCCAGCAGAGTTGCTTCAGGGCTGTTTAATTGTTACGTTATTTGCAGCAAAAGTCCAACTGCCATGTGGAGAAGAAAGGGACCCAAAGATAGCCAGCTAGAGGGAGGTCCAGGAGAAAGGCGAAGTGATGGTAGGGACAAAAGTGGGTTGGGGAACAAAAGGCAGCTGCATCCGATGGATAGAAAACATGTTGCCTCATGTGGCTTTTCACAATCCTTCATCCAGGGGCCTGTGTCTTCTGGGTCAGCATCTGCCATCCTGCTCTGAGGGGATTCTAACTCCAGAGAGAACAATTTTGAGCTGGCATAATCTGACACTTTATTTGGGTTAAAAAAATTAGGAGTTAAGGACAGCTGCCACCAGGCAATTTCTTAGATTCTATCAGAAGAGTTAGATTGGTAGGGGAACATATTTAAATGGTGAGAATTTGTCTGAGAATGCACACCCCACACCTAAACTCACTGAACTACTGGGACTCCAGTTATGCAATGAAGCCAGTAAATGACAACTATTACTATTATATTACCTTCAGGTGGAGAACAGCTAGTGTTCAGTGAATGGTTATGTCAGAACAGAGTCATACTATGAAATGTGGTCAATACATTAAACCAGATATATTAAACAGATGACATTTTAATACCCCATAGTTATATTTTCTTAATAATCTACAGATAGGCTCAAATAGAATTCTTCATTGACTCAGTGGCTGCCAGCATAGTTATCAATTTTGTACAGAGCAGTAAGTAGTCTCTAAGTGCTTTTGTCCACCCCAGTCAGCCAATCTGTTGAGAGAATAACACCATTATCTGGAAGCATTTTTTACTGGTGTCAGTCGTCTGAGAGCAGAGATAAAACTCTTCAATGGGAAACTGTCATGAGAGCCCCTCATTTACAATGCTACTAATAATTAAAGTATCCAACATTTTTTGAATGTTTACTATGGGGTGGGCACTAAAAATACAAGAAATCTTCGTATTTGTATTTAATCTCCCCATTTGCCATATACAGTAAGATTGATTATTCTACAGATGAAGCTGCGAAGACACAGAGAGGTGAAGTAACTTGCTCCAGGTCACACAGCTAGCAATGGGGGAAGCCAAAAATTGAATCAAGGCAAATATTTCCTGATCCTGGATTTTTTTTTTTTTTGAGGGCTGTGTCACTGGCCCTCACATGTGGGACTGAACCGGGGCCGCTGGCTTCCCAAGCCAGTGCTTAACCACCGCGCCACTCGGCCAGCCCCCTGATCCTGGATTCTTAACCAAAATAATATAGCATCCATGTGCAGAAATGTCAGGAAGCATGATACAGAATTAAGATGTAGCATTCAAGAAGATCTGATTTTTATTCCAAGATTGGCTCTGACTTGCTATAGGATCTTGAGTAATTTACCTATTATCTTGGAACCTTGGTTTTCTCATCTATAATATGGGGATAATAACATGAAAATTATAGGATATGATGAGAGATATAACACTCCTAGAACTGTGCCTAGCACATAGTAAATTTCAATACACATTAATGATAAAAGGAGGGCAAGCAGGTCTGTATTTTTTTTTAGGAAAATTGCCTTTTTGGAAATTTTCCAGAGAATGGTTTCCCAGAGGTCTGTACTGTGATTTAAGGGGACCGTGCTATTAACAATTTAAAGCAAAACAGTTTTCTTAAAAATCATTAAATACCGAAGAAAGAACAAAGGATACAGCAATTCTAAGGGCTTGGAAATAACAGACACAGGCTTCTGAACACAACTGACATTTACACATCCCTAACCATGATCTACAAAGCTGTTAACAGTGACAGCCAAAGGGAGTCATTGGCTCCATATAACCCATGTGTGGTGTCAGGCCTAAAATGAATTACTGTGTGCTCTCGACTTCTGATAAAATTGGAAGAGCCTCAAATGGCCTGACAGCACGTTCCCCTCCACATTCTACTCTCATGGATAAAGACTCTTCTCCCAACAGACCAGGCACAGGTCCTGCTCATCCCAAACGGAGGGTTTCAGTTCCCTGCCAGCTTGTGGAATTCCACAGACAAGCCAATCGCATCCTCCTGCAGGAACCAGGGATCACCTCACTCTCTTGATACTATAAACTAACAGAACTTACACAGCTAAATGAATATTTGCCTCCAAAGGAGGCAACACAGAAGGCTATATGCTTACTCCAGTGAGGCTGGCATAGCCTGAAGTATCTCTGGAAGCCTCTGTTTAGAATCTGATGCAGACCCTATCCTACTCTCTGCCTATAGGTGCAACCCTGGGCATATACACACACACACCTGCTGCCATTGTTTCAGCCTCACTTGGCTTTAAGTCCAAAGCTATACGTATTACCTATCTTGAAAACCAAACTTTTTCACCTGGCTCAGGTCAAATAACTTCTGAAGTGGGTGGCAAACACCATTCTTGTCTTCCCAGATTTTTTTCTTATCTTCCACAGGAATGGAACCATGATTTTTAATTGTTCACATGGTTACCCATAAGACTGTACTTTCTCACCTGCCCTGTGCAGTTCTAACCAATGGATGTGAGCAGAAGTGTCATGTGGCCATTTCAGAAACATTCCTTAAAAGGCTGTGAGCACACCATTCGCCCTCCGGTGTCCACCTGCTGCCATGTGGAGGTGACGGCTGGTACGGAAGTCATCTTTTACATCACGTGATGAGGCCAAATCCTAGGCATGGCAGACCAGACTGGTGTGAGGAGCTTGGCTCCCCGAGGGCTGAGTGGTGGAGAGCCAGGATACCAGGCCTAAACTGCTCACCTTTGGAGTTTTATGGCAGAGAAAAAGGTTTACTCTATAGAAGCCACTGTTACTTAGTTCTGGTAGTTGCAGACAAATCTAGTTCTAGCTTTTACAAATAATATTAAAAAATAAAACCCACTCTCCAAAAACAACGATTTCTTATGCTGAGGATACTCAAAAAAAATGTGCCATTAAAAAAAAAGAACAAGAAGAGGGCCGGCCGAGTGGAGGGGTGGTTAAGCGCTGGCTTGGGAAGCCAGCGGCCCTGGTTCGGTCCCACATGTGAGGGCCAGTGACGCTGCCCTAAAAAAAAAAAAAAAAAAGAACAAGAAGGTGCCATGGATTTGGGGGGCTTTTCTAAAATAACATTGCAAAGGGTCTCCAGGTGACCACTTAAAAGAGGACACACTCACACAGATGATTCAGTTTAAGTATTTTCTGACAGTCCCATTACTTTATTGTCAAATAAAGATGGAAGGTCAACTTCTACACGCAATAAGGGTTTGAGCATGGTTGGTTGTTCACACCGCACAGAGCAATGCCTTTAAGAAGAATTCAAACACACACGCAGAGCAGTCAGCCACTAGAAAATGCCTTTTGATGATAGCAGTCGGCCACTAGAAAATGCCTGTTGATCATAAAACAAGAAAAGCAAAGCATAAAATAAAAGCATGCCTGGGACTTACATGGTTATCTTTATAGTAGTAAGAAAGGGCAGGAAATCGCCGTCTGCTCCGGAATTTGGAACTCCCCACTATGATGTGTGCTGTGGCCGATTTGGGGACGTACAATTCAGTCGGGTAAGAATCACAAACCTGTCACAGAAAATACAAGGGGATTTTTTTAGGCAATCTAGTAACAATGCTTTGCAAACTGCACAAGGCGTTCCATTCACCAGACTTACAGGTTGCATGTTTACGGTTTCTTAACCAAGATATAGGAGACTATTTAGAGGAAACCAAGAACCAATTCAAAGAAATGAAATGCTGCTGATTCTATGAAATCATAGTAAAGGAAAGCTAAATACTCTTTAGCATCTTCACCTTGTGCATTGTCCCTTCTAAGTGCTCTTCGTGTGAGGCAAGACAGCAACCATCCAAAAGGGACACATTGCAATTCTATATCCTGGCAGCTGAGGAAACTTTAGCTGCCTGTTTTGACTGAAAGGTAGCCTGACACTGGGTGGGAGACGACTTCCTAAAATGCAAGCACCAGTGGTGACATTGTCAGGTCACCGTTCTGTCCCTGCACACACTGTGTCCCTTCTGCCTCTGAGCCGGCCTTCAGTGGATGCCCTTCCTGGACACCCCTCCCCTTGATTGTCCCAAATCTCATCCATTCTTTAAGAACCAACCCCATTCCGCCTCCCTCAGAGAGCCTCCTCCCTGACTTCCCACATAATATAACATTTTTATTTTTGTTTCTTATTATCGATTTTATAAGTGGTGAGAAATTATTTGCTCTCTCTCTCGGTGCATCCCTGGCAGTGAAACTCTGGTGCCTTAGAATGATCTTGCAAGTTAGCTGTAAATCAGCAGGTTAGAACCTGGCTGATTTTTCAACTTCATGGCCTTCCAGAAGTCAAAGTACACTGTGCGTTTTGGTTTCTGATCTCTAAAATTGATATAAAACAGAAATATTGTCCCACGGGGTTGACATAAGGATCAAATTAGATAATACCCATGACGAAGCACTTTATAAATGATTAGGTCTGATAGAAATGTTGGTGTTGGCAAGAGTAATGTCAGTTGATTTGTTGCTCGGCACGTATTTTGCTTTGACATCAGCCAATCAATCTTTTTGCAATGTGAACATGGTTTAGATGGCGGTCCCCTGAGCTTCGCCAAAGCAACTGTTCATTTCCTGGAAGTCAAGCATCGTCTTGACTTCAAGAGGATTGATTCCTCAAGGAGGTGTAGCAACAGGAGAAATGCTTTAGCTGCATCTCCCCTGTCCATCACTGTCCCCCCTTTCCACTCTGGAAAGATGAAACTGAAGTGAATGAAAACTCACCACAAGTGAGAGCTCAGCCTGCAAAGCCCATAAACACTGTTCTGTGATGGTGCCCTCCCTTGCCTGCCCATGCTGTTGGTCACTGGACAGATGAACAACATCAAGCAGGAGACACAAAAGCCACACAAGCGATATTTCCAGGCTCAAAGTGTAATTTCATTGTCAAAATCACTTTAGGGAAGATTCTGAAAAACTTTTAACATGGGCTCTGGCACTGACTCTGGAGGAAAATCCCATTCCAAGAACAGATGGCGCAGCCTACTTGGACCCAGAGAGCTTTTACCGGAATCACTGCCACAAGACACTGTGCTTCCTTCCCCATGCAAATCTGGTGTCTGATGCCCTCTTAAGTCAGTCAGCTAGGACGTGACTACACACACCTCCCTGCTTGTCTGAGGTTCAAGAGACATGCAGTCATTGCCCCAGACTAATAACATTTTCTTAAAATAACAGTTTTTACAAGGAAATTGGTAGGTTTTTAGTAAGTTGAAAATTACCTACTTTCTTCCTTATAACAACACCAAGGAATGACAAAGTATTTTCTAATTCAGTGAAATAAGAATAAGGAAGTAATGGGTAAGATTTCTCAACATCCTTATTACAAGCGGCCTTTTTGAAAAGCAAAGAGATGAGCTAGGAACTCTGGATCTCCTGCCAGGTCCTCGTGTGGCCTCCGAAGGCCAAAGGATGCCCAGCTTGGCCCAGGCTATGGCTCTTATGTACACCATGTCTGGCATGGCACCAAGAGAGGAGGGGTACACATCCAGAGCCCTCTCCTTGATGCTTTCGGCCATAATCTCCTCAGGTCCTCTTTCTTCACAAGGAGCAGGAAGATCCTCTGCCCTCTCATAGTACCTGGGCTCTCTCTCTCCACAGAGCAGGAAAAGCAGACCTTTGTGGTTGGCATGTGCCAGGACCAAGAGCTCCATAGCCCGAACTGATATATCAGTGGTCAGGCTCACACAAGCTGTCATGGCCTCCCCTCCAGGAACACAAGAATGCCAGTTACAGGGACTCCTGCTTTCCCCGGAGCACTGGGTCTACTGGAAAATACGATACGGGTCAGAGCTTAACGATGGGGCAGTCTGATAAGCTCTTGCATAAGATTCTCTAAGAGGAGCTAAAACACCTTTGGAGAAAAGTCAAACTCTGATGCGAGTGAAGTTGCGTTTACAGATACAACTTCTTAACCAAGCTCAAAAAAAGTAAATACATCTGCTTTCGTGAAAGTAGATGACACTTTCAAGTGGAAATTAAGATAACAAGCCTGGAGAGCATTGACCACTGTCATTTTTACAACAAGCTCACACAATTATAGTAAAAACTCTGACAATGAATAATGCACAGCACAGTGCTTTTATGCCACCAAATTCTGAAACTATTCAATGCACCTCACAATATTTTATCTGGTTTGGGAAATTATATAAGAAGACTAGGAGAGAATATGAGAAGTTCAGAAAAGTGGAAAATACTTTCCTTTTGAATTTTCTTTACACTGACTGCCTGAGCCAATGAAAAGTGGATTAAGTTGAAATCACTGTTGCATAATTTTTTTATTAATAAGGAAATGATTTTGTCATCCACTAAATAAATTAGCCTGCCTGGAGTGCCTGCATGTCTTGGTTGGCCTTGCCAAAAGGGATCTTTTTTGTTAATTCTTTCACTCACTAAACAAGTTTTTACTGAATTTGAAGTCTGACAATGAAGTTTGCAAACTCATTCTAGAAACAGTGCTACATACCTCACTGCTGAATATCACTGTAGTCACCTTCAAAGTACTCCCCTTGGGAAGCTATGCACCAATGCCAGCACCTAGTCCACCCTTCAAAGCAATTTTGAAACTCTTTTTCTGGAATGGCCATCAGAGCTGTCGTCATATTAACCTTGATGTCCTGAATGTCATCAAAATGTCTCCCTTTCAATATTTCCTTTATCTTGGGGTAAAGAAAGAAGTCATTGGGGGCCAGATTAGGTGAATAGAGAAGGTGTTCCAATACAGTGATTTGTTTACTGGCTGAAAACTCCCTCACAGTCAGTGCCAAGTGAGCTGGTGCACTGTCGTGATGCAAGAGCCATGAATTGTTGGTGAAAAGTTCAGGTTGTCTAACTTTTTCACACAGCCTTTTTAGCACTTCCACATAGTAAACCTGGTTAACTGTCCAATTTGGTACAAATTCATAATGAATAATCCCTCTGATAATAAAAAATGTCATCAACATCATTGCAACAAGTTCACGAACTTAATTGTCAGACCTCACACTTATTGTGTGCCAGGTATTATGTTAGGCATTAGGGCAGTAATAAATACAGAAGAGTTGTTGTCCTGAAGGACTTCACATTCACAGGACTACTGATATTTGTTGACCTGCTTATAACCTTCCAGTTAATATATTTTCCATTGCAGGGTAAGGTCCATCTGAGATGGTATCCAAGACATCTTAATCAAACCTCTGTATTTATTGAGGACCAATCACTCAAGTGAGCATGGAAGTTAGCTGTCAGGAGCTGAGATATATCTACATAGACAACTTCCTTTTTAAATCTTTAGGACCTAAATTTTATTCAAGAAATTTATAATGTAATGGGGATAAGAGGCTCTGAGCAGCTTAAAATGATTTATATATAAATAATACGTAACAGACAAAACGAAAACAAACAATATTTTTTAAAAATACTGGTTTGAATTATACTTTAAATTTTATTCCAAGAGAAACAGATTAAAATTTTAACCTAGTAATGAATGTTAATTATTTTATTTAAATAAAGACAATTTCAAGAGTTAGGTACAAATAGAAATCTTAGCTTGGAGAGCTAGATTACCATTCACAGTGTTTTATAAAAAGGGATAATAGATCATAGAGATGATGTAGATGATAATAATAATTAGCCTGTCCACACGAATAGAAAATGGCAGAACTGTTTCTGGAACCTAAGTTTTTGTACTCTATGTATGATTTTATTTCCACCATGGGCAACAGCTACTTCTCCATCAGATGACATCACCAGCCCCACTTACCTCAAAGAATTTGTGAGAAGAAAGAACTCTTGGAAAAGAAGAAAAAAAGTAAACATTTTCTCAACCATGAGGTTAAAAGCCAAAGTGTAATAATAAATGAAGACATAACCTTCTCAAATGACTATTAGAAATGTTTTGAAAGAACCAACTTTTATTATATTTCTAAATTGGTAATAAATAAGGGTACATCATCTTTCTCCCTATTTCAATGATATTTGTAAAATCACAAAATTCCCTAGGTTTTCACCTTTCCTGTTTCAACACAATTTCTGTATTGTTAGTTTTGGTTTGCTGTGTGCTACTTTTGAAACGAAATGCTGAGTAACTCATGTTTTGCTGTCTCTACAATGTGGGGCTTAAGTGACTAACTATGAGTCATGTTTGTGGTGCTCATTCTAGGAGAAAAAAACCTCATCAAAAATAGGAAGAACCTGTGTTGCCATGAAAATATTTTTCCAGAAGATTTTCTTCCTCACCCAAGGGTGTATCATATTTTAAATAAAGAACATCCAATTCCAATGTTTTCTACTAAACTTGGGTTTTCCTTTCTTTCATTTCAAGGCTAAAAATTGACTGCAAAGGTCAGCGTTAGCATGAGAACAAACTATCTGACTCCATTAGTAAGATGCTCTATAATGAATGAGACAAAAAGACCCCAAATGCCTATTTACAGTGTAAGGTTATATGGTTATTAGATTTAAACATAAGTATGAAGAAAATTCAGTATCATGATAGCATCCATTCTATCCCAAATAATCTATAAAGTCAAGATATTCAGGAGAATAATGTGAAAGGACCTGACCTGTAATATATCAAGATTTATTACAAAGCTATAATAACCATAATTATTTCAAATGTAATTATGGAAATTATATAGTGTCAAATTGTATTGTTAGCAAATATACCAGGATTTAAAAATATATATATACACTAAAATACGAAACAAATGGGAAGAGCTGACAACTCAAAACTTCTGAGAATCAAAAGATACATTAGGGGGCCAGCTGAGTGGGGCGGTGGTTGGGAGCTGGCTTGGGACGCTGGGGGCCCCGGTTCGGATCCCACATATGAGGGCCAGTGGAAAAAAAAAGGATACATTAGGAACAGTATATAAATATATTCTGAGAGGAGATATTTGCAACAGATATAAATGATAACAAATTATTATCTAGAGTATATAAGGAACTTCTACCAATGAATCAGAAAAGACAACCTTATGAAAAAAAAGATAAAAAGTATGAATAAGCAATTCACAGAAGAGTTGACTTGAACCAACAAACACAAGCTCAAATCTGCTAATGATAAAGGTGATGTAAATAACACCACACTGAGACCCATTTACACCAACCAGATTGACTTGTTTTCAAATTTAACTGTATGATTAGTTAATAAAGTCACATGGTTATAAAAATGAGTAATCTAAATGTCTAATAATTTGGAATACTTAAATATATTATGCTACATTCATCTGATAAAATGTTATATGGTCATTTAACTGACTGATATGAATACTGTGTAACAATATAGAAAATCCTCATGCTAAGATGAATAGTCAGCATTCAAAATATGTGACCAGAAATGATCAATTAACAGGAGATATGATATAAATGGTTAATCAGCACATACAAAGATATAAATCAAGAAATGAAAGCATTCATAGTAAGTTTAAATGAGAAATCACTTGTCCTACTATCAAGTTGTCAAAAGATATTTTTAAGAAATAATCTCTTGACTGGTGCGAGTCCCAAGAAGCAAACATTTTCATACATAACTGTTAAAATCTGGTACAATCTTTCTGCAGTTCTTTTTGACAATATGTCCAAAAATTTGCGTCAAAGTTTTGACCTAAAAGTTCCACCTTCAGGAATCTGTCTTTCAAAACAAGAATTTTAATGTGGACAAAGGTATGGGTACCAGGATATTCTCACTATGTTATTTAAAATAATGAAAAATAATAACCTAAATGTCTAAAAATTAGAGGTTAGGTAGATAGAATATAATATAGCCACATTATGTAATATATAATGTTTTGAATAATATAATATATATTTATCGACAGGAAAATACAATATGCGATTGAAGAAAGGCAGAACACAGGCATGTGTATTGGGTTGTCGGAAAAGTCATGACGCAGTTTTTCTATGTTTTTCGTTGCAAAAATGAGTCATGACTTTTCCGACAACCCACTAGTATCATTCCATTTTTGTTATACAAATTCAAACAGTTCCTTTTCCTCTATATTTTCCAATTTTAAACAATGAAATTCATTATTTATAGACTAAAAAAAGTTATTAAACTATGCAGATGAGAAAAAAATCAGAGGGAAAAGTTTAAAACCTAATAAAAACTGTTAGGGCAATAGATGATGGGTGTTTTCATTTTTTTTTCTTTTTTCTTTTGTCTCACTTTTGTAAATTTTTTTTTGTAAATTCTCTGCAATGTTCTTACTTTTATTACATAAGATACTTAAAAAATTAATAGGGAAATCAACACTGATTTCTAAGCTCATCATGAGCGAGAATATGGGATTAATTCTGCCACTCCCATTTCCCTTCCCCTCCATATTTCTTTCTGCAAGTGTAGACACATTTCTCTACATTTCTCTAGGGAAAAGTCTCTTGGTGACCTTGTGTACCAATCAAGAGTTCAACGAGTACAGAGGAGCTGGTGCCAAACTGCCATCAGTGTCTCTGCAACTTCCCCACTGATCACTCGCTGTACTATAAAAAGACTTAATGGGAGAAGAGGTCCTGGCCAGCTCTCCTGCTAACTGCTTGGCCATGAGGTCTGCCGATGGGCTTGTCTGGGTTTCCATTTCCTCAACCATTAGAGGAAGAGTGTGGAGGGGATGGTCTCTAAGGTCCCCTTGTTCAAACTTTCTGTTACTAGAAGGTAGGAAATATAGCTAGCAGTAGCCAAGGGAGACTGAGAAATCCACATATTTATATCTATGAAGAGCTTTAAAAACTAAAGGAGATCAAGCAGAAGTCAGGCTAAGCTATGTGAAACCATGATTTCATTTGGCTTAATTATCTGGCTTTCGCTCAATGCCACCACTTACTCTGTAGTCTCTATTCACATCACTGAGCTGCCAATAATCATTAGGGAGGCCCATGCGCTTGTATTCTTCACTAAGATCAATCAGCATCCAGCCTTGTTCTCTTTCTTCTTTGTCCAGCTTGGGGTTGAATGAAAAGCAGTATAACTCCTCATATTTCACTGCAAGAAAAGGGTGAATAAAGCCTAATGAAACTCAATCAAAGCCAGAACCCAATCTCCCCCAAACAACTCTGTCTGCACTGGACCACACCGAGAGGCCAGCCCCGCTCCTCATCCCTTGGAACCTCCCAGGAACCTCATCTCTGTGGGCAGGGCCACCCAGCTCCTCCGAGCAACGACAGGAAGACCTTGGGACAACTGGACTCAACTTTACAAGAGCTAATTTCATCTTAGAAACAAGGGCTTCTCCATTTTGTGCTTTTCTTTTTTTTTTTTTAGTTGCTTTTGAAAGCAACTACATTTTCCAGAACACATAAAATATGCAGCATAAATATTAATTAAGAATGTTCGTATCCATTATACATCGAGAATTCAATTTGTTTATGTCCATTGAGCTTGGATTTGGGAGGGCCTCTGAGAGGCAGACAGGAGGCCCAGGCCACTACCACATTTTGGTGCTTATAGTATTAAAAAAGAAAGCAGCTGAAAAAGTTGTAGAGTATATGTAAATGTTTGTACTGAAAACATTTGCACTTTTAACAACTACACAAATGTCATAATTGTACTGCTTATACAATATTTATAGGATTCATATAAAAATATCAATTCATAGTGCATGGCACCCTGGTCACAAGGGGCAAGTTGAAGGATATGTGATGAAAGTCTTCTTTTAATTTCTGCCCGGATATCTTTGTCCTTATGTATTGCATTTTTTTTTCTTGTGAAGCCAGACCTAAACCCACATCACCACCATCACCACCAATAGGATCTAAAATTTGGTTTTCTTGTTCTGGTTTTCTTTGTTGCAGGAAGCATCTAGGCCAGTGCTGCTCAAAAGAAATGTAAGCAAGTCATACATGTCATTTAAACTATTCTTGTATCCACATTAAAACATTAAAAAGAAACAATGAAAGTTTACTAATATATTTTATTTAGCCCAATACACCTACATATTTTCATTTCAACATGTACATAATATAAAATTTATTAATTGATATTTTATGTATTTTGTTTTGAAATTGTCTTTAAATTTTGTCTTTGAAGTTCCATGTGTATTTCACACTTAACAGCACATTCTACCAGTTCATTCTAGCCACACTTTAAGCTCTCGACAGCCACATGTGGCCAGTGGCTGCTATATTGGACAATGCAGACCTAAGTGCTTCTGGTGATAATAAATCATGGCTGATAATGCACTGTACCCTTGTTTCATCCAAGATTTGTTCTAATTAAATGTATTAATCCATCTAGTAGGCACCAGGATGGGCCTCATTTTACAGAGGAGAAATCTGAGGCAAAAGTAGGTTGAGAAATGTTCCCAGGGTCACACAGCTAGTAAATGGGGAGTCTGGATTTAAATTAGGCAACCTGGCTGTACAATACATGCTCCTAATCCCCACGTGCACTGCTCCTCCAAGGCAGGTCCTTTGCTTTTCTCCCCAGATGGACCACTTTTGCATCTTTTCTTTCCTTGTTCCATCACCTTGATCTTCCTGTTTTTCTCCAACAGATTTCTTTCTCCTTCCAGTTTTCTTAGGCCCCCATTTATTCCTTAATCTATTGATGGCATTCAGCATAGACAAGTTAATGCTCCTGAATGTGTAAAGAATCTCACCCCAGCAAAGGCCACGGGTACACACAGGCAACCTGGGATCAAAACTCAGTTTCAAGTTTCAAGTGTGCTGTGATTACTATTGAGATGACTCATTTACAAGGAAGAAGAAAGATAAGGATCATATGTGAAGTACCAGAATTTTTCCTTGGACATGTACTCTTTCTTGGAAAATGAAGTATGAAGACTACAGCGTATCAGATAAGTTATATTCTATTTCAGTCTCTCTTGATGTCACATTTCTAAACTTCAAAATTTAGAATACTCCTCAGTATTCTATTCTAATATACCTGTTGGTGTATATGTTCTTATTTGCCAAAATCATCTTTCAGCAAATAAGAACATATATACCAAAAGGTTATATGCACACACAAACACAGAGTAGATACTTTCAGTAAAAAGTGTTTCTTTTTATCTTAGCTAATTGAGCAGATGGCATATAAAATGGAGATTCTGTTCTGGGAACAGTTGGCCTGACACTGACACATCTTTTCCATCACTAAGTACCATTTTCATGACTCAGGCTTCTGATATCATAATGTTAACCGCAAATGCAATTTGCTTAAGATGCCAAAAGAACCTCTTGAGAAAGCCTCAGTTCTCTTAGTGAAAGAAGGGCTAATGAATATGGAGTCATAATGAAAGTTAAGTTCTCTTTGTTAAATATTTACAAATAGGTTTAAAGGTACTTTCTGTGGCTACTGATAGTTTTCTGTGTGTGGGCTCATGCTTGCTGTCATTGGGAAGAGGCAAAGAAACTATACCTAAATTAAAGCAAGAATAATTTATAACAGACGTTGAGAAGATCGCTCTTGAACTAGGACACATTAGAATGGGGTGCCACGGAAATTACAAAAATTTTTTTTCAGTTATTTTTAAGGAAAAGGGTGATCAACCACAGCTCCTGCCCAATTGAAGTAAAATTATACACGAGGGTAGAAAAACCTACACTTTTGTCAGTCAGTGCTCAGTCTTATTAAAGCTTCTTACCCATCAGCCTTTAGCTGAGGACTGCCTACTTGGAGAAATTAAAAATTACCATTAACACAGGTGCAAATTTTACTATTTCCCATTGACAATGTCTGTTCCCTTCCCCTTCATCTCCTGTAAAATACCTGGCAGGATTCTCAGTAACTGGCAGGAAGGTAAGCTACAAACAAGAATAGGTCTAGAGAAATCTCTAGTTCTTCACAGAATCAGCATTGTGAGAAATATCTGTCTGCGTCAGGAAGGTCACATCCCTGATTTGTTACCCACTCTTAAAACAGACGTGTTAAATACTCCAGTGGCTTTTCACATCACAAAGTCTGGGCGTCACATCCAACACAAAATATCTTTAGCTGTAAGTGACTGCAGATTTCAACATGAGGTACAATTAATTAATGCCGAACCCCAAGGGTCCCATTACTAGGAGGATACAAGAGCTCCTCCAGTAAGAAGCAAATAGTCAACATGCCTTAGACTGGGGAAGTAAATGGAATACGCAGCTCTAAATAAAAATTGTTTTTCAGGAAAAGTGGAAAGCATTCTAGTATTTACTTTATTGACCTACTTAAATCATATAATTGCTATACAAAGGCAGACTTGAAGGTTTTTCTATCCAGAAGGGAAAATGACAATTTCTAAAATACCAACATTAAATGAACAACGAGCAGCATTATGGGTATGTTTCTAAAAAAGCCAAATCAGTGTCTGAGGACTAAGTAGACAGCATAGGCCAGACCCAAACATAGAGGTACATGTTTTGACTGGCGTTATTTTATTTTGGCATTGTTGTTCATCATGCACTCTAACAGGGAAGCACGTTACCACTGTGATTGCTTCAACATCAATGTTCTCATCAACTCCTCCTCTCTCAGATAATCCCACTTCCTAATTCCTAGAGAAGATTTACACCATCAAATGGAAACTCTTTCAACTTGGAATCACCAAGCCCACAAATGGCCCTGTCTCTGTATCTAATCTTTGCTCCTTCCTTCCCATGAAAAAGGGAAAGTGTGTTCATTGCACCAAGTAAAAGAGCTATGAGTAAAACAAAGCAATTAGGGAAGAAAGAAAAATAACCTAACTTGTTTCCCAGGTATCAGGCTAAATGTTATGAAAACAGAATATATAGGGAAAAAAATATGGGGGGTGGGGTGGGAGGGGGAGGTCCTCATTATAGTTTAACTGCGAGAAATCAAAGGTAATTTAATATTAAAATCAAAAGTACTATAAAAATCAAAAGGAAACTTGTACAACCAATGTAAAACCTAAATAATACAATTATATTATTGATGTTTCTCTTACAATTTTTTTTTTAATCTAAAGGAAAAGCAAACATGAATCAGCATCAGCAAAATGTGAAGGGTGAGTAAGAGAAAGGAAAAGTCATCAGAAGGACACAAAATGTGGGGATTTTTAGAACCAAAAAGGAAGCTCAATTGCTCCAAAACTTTTGCTTAATTCAGGCAGCTTAAAATAAATGAACTTGAAAACCATTTTACACAGCTATTATTGGATTTTGCATATTTAAAATGAAAGTAATAAGAACTCTTGATCTATTTTCAACAAACAAATGCTCAAATGAAACATTAAGGACTGTGGAAGCTAATAGGTAGTGGAGCTAACTGCTGGACTCAGAAATTAGCATCACTAAAGAAGAAATCACCACTGTGAAAATGGCTTAAACAGCAATGAATTAGATAAGCACTGTAAAATGTCAAATGAAGCAATTATGAGATTTTTAAAAAAATCATAGTGACTAGAATAATGGGGGACTAAGATGAACTGAAAAATAGTTTAGTAAAAATGGGAAAGTAAACAAAAGAGATGATTAAATGTTAAAGGGCCCACAAACATGACAGAAGGAAAGATAATTATACAAAAATAAACAGCAGGAGGAAAATTAGAGGGAGGAGAAAAGAACGAACGTGGGAAAAATGGAAGCCCTCTGAGAAATAAGGATCTTACAGTCATTAAAATTTATGTCCTTACTAGTACATTGGATTTACGGGATTAACTTATTTTCTCATTTGGGCCACACCATTATTTTAACCTAAGTTATTTCTTTATTAAGAATTAAGGCGCTTAATGACTTTGCTTACACTGTATTTTTCTACTGGGATCTTTATAGTCCATGAACAAATTCTTACAAATCTTAATTCATACAAAAGGCAAACCAATAAAATCTCACCAAATTTTTTAGTAATTTGATTTTTACTCTTATCCTAGAAATACTAATTCAGGGAAGAGAGACTATCAAGAGCTTTGAAAATATCCCCTTGACTAAAATGGACTCCCAAACATTTCTTCTTTGGGGGAAAAAAAAGGCCTCTACAGGACCTTGTGTTTAGCTGTGTCCATAAGGGAAGCTGAAAATATGTGATTTGTGTGGTGACTAGCTGGAATAACCACAGAGAGCTATATTGTGCTACTAGAATTCAAAGTATACCCCCCACAAACACAGATACACACACATACACCCTTTCTTCTGGTATACCTAGAGGAGTGTGAGATGTATTTTGTAAAAGATCCTCAGATGTTTCTGATAAGCCTCCCCTACCCCAGTTGAGACCCTCTCTACCTTTCCCTACCTCCACCCAGATTCAAAACCCTGCTTCCAAGGTTACAGGCTGTAATCTGTCCTAATTTTAGCATTGCCTTAACATTACACTGTGAAAATGCTTGGGTTCTATTTCATCTTCCCACACTTACTATAATACTATGTTTTATGTGAACCGTCATGTCTAATTCCAGTGTTTCAAACTTCTGATGGCTTTTAAAAAATTTTCTAAGGTTATGGCTTTAATTAATTACTATGGTTTCCTTTTTTTGGCCTCTGACTACATCTGGTACCTAACTCCTAAAACTTCATCTTTATGAAAAAGTGTACAGTTTTAAAATTGGGGGAACACAGTGATTTTCCTCCCTGGGGAAACTCACAATGTGAGTGCCAGTGCTGGTTGTCATTAGCTGCCTGAACTCTCACTGTCATTGTGATCTTCCAGCCACTTAGCCCTTTCCCAGGTCTCTGAATCCCGTTAATCTGGTCAGAACATATTTATTATCCAGTGACACAGAAAATGCTGGCGAGCAACTATCCTCACATTCTTGGTTGCATGCAACCTAATGTACATCTTCCCAGAACTCTGTTCCAATTATAGTGCCCCCTCTAAAAAGTTCAACTGCTTTTCTGGCTAACTCTGCAGTTTTTTTGTTTTTTATTTCAACACAGTAAGATGAAAAGCCTTCAACCAGCTGCTTTGAAAGAGGAGCAAATAAAGTCAAAGTCATCAGATTCTGACAGCTCCCTGGCATCATGTGCATTATGTACCTATAGCTCTTAGTTATCCATAGATATGGTGACAGCATAAGAAACAGAAGACCCAACCAAATGCCTTGATGAGTTTATAATCAAGCTTCTTGTCCTGAATCACAAAGCATTTAGCAAAGTAACTACAAGCCCATATGCTATTTCCTTATTAATGACTTCTGGGTATCACCACCATGGACATTACTTACCATAAATGATCTCTTTTCACTGTATTTCCAAAGAAACTTAGATGTGTATTTCTTTTAAGCAAAAGAACCCACAGCTCACACAAGCCACATAGGGAGACAAGAAACACTGTTTTAGAAACCTGTAGTAAGCTAGAAATCTGAAGACCCAAGATGAGGGATAACGAAAGTAGCTGAGAGCACATACAAGGGGTGATCAAACATACGGTGAATGTTTAAATTTAAAAAAATGATTACAGTAAAAGACACACTGCCATGAATCCCCCTCGCTTCAAGCACACTTATCCCTTTCTTGCCACTTTCTGAAGCAGTTCTGGAAGTCCTCTTTTATGAGTGTCTTTAGTTGCGCTGTCATGGCTGCCTCGGTGTCCTGAATCAATTCAAAACATTTACCTTTCATGGTCATTTTGACTTTGGGGAAGAGCCAGAAGTCACATGGTGCCAGATCAGGAGAATAAGATGGATGAGGACACACCATAATGTTTTTATTTGACAGAAATTGCTGTACCAGAAGTGATGCTTGACATAGAGCATTGTCATGATGGAGGATGATTTATAGCACACTTCAAAACACACCTTCTCTAAACTGTAGTTCATACCTGACTGCACCAAACAACTTGAAACTTATCACACACTGTTACTAAGGATCAATGCATCGCTTCCCTTATTGAAGATCCCTACCTTTCCGTTGGATGGCACTTGGCAGCAGCATTCACCATATTTTGTGATCATAACGGAAAGGCTCTGTGTATAGCAATCTGGTATAGCAATTTCTGTCACATAAAAATATTACAGTGGGTCCTCATCCACCTTATTCACTGGATCTGGCACTGTGCGACTTCTGGCTCTTCCCCACAGTCAAAATGATTCAGGACATCGAGGCAGCCATGACAGTGCAACTAAAGACACTCATGAAAGAGGACTTCCAGAACTGCTTCAGAAAATGGCAAGAACAATGGAATAAGTGTGTTTGAAGCAGGGGGGAGTATTTTGAGGGGGATTAATGGCAATGTGTCTTTTACAGTAATAATTTTTTTTTTAATTTAAACATTCACCATATCTTTTGATCACACCTTGTACTTTTCAAATTAACCAAACATTCTTCCCAGAAAACTTAAGGAGGTTATGTTTAGAAGAATCACCAATATACTTTGAATATTCCCTGATGCTAATCTTGGGAAACATATATTACTATCAGAAAGCAAAAGAAACCAAATCTTAGAAGTCCCAAGAGAGAAAAACCTGACGTAGAACCATTTGAAATCAATGTTTTCCACACAAAATAATTTCTCAGTTTGGTCTTAGACCTCAATCAAGGTGGCTCAATTATCAGAGTATCAAAAAAAAACATAATTTTGAGATGATTTCACCCCAAAAGAAAAACACACTATAACCCCCACCAAGATAAAGTGAATAAGAAAAATGAAAAGAGGTTCATATAGTAAACAACTCATAGAGAAAACGTAAAGGACAAGGAACTATGCCATTCAGATTTCTTGGCCTCATCTGAGGCTTGGGATAACATATAATTCCTAAAACATGACATAATTCTCAAGCCCTATGCAAATTTCTTGAATGTGATTTGTGAATTTTTTAAAGAGTGGATCCATATTAAATGCCAAGTTCCTTTGCCCTACCTGGTCTTGCAAGGCGTATCAGAGAAATGTACACGTCATGACAGTCTCTCTCCTGCGGTATGATGAGTTGTAATAGCTGGAAGTTCTTGCAACGAATAAGCAGAGGGCATCCAGTAGCCGTGGTTGCCTGCTTTTCAATGGTGGAAATCTGACTGTGAAGAATCTACAACCAAAGGTTAATGTGGATAAGCTAAGCACAAAAAGTTGATAAAGATGACCAGGAGTAACACAGATCTCTGAGCCACAGATAGACAAGAAATACTCCCCAACCTTCAGCTAGCTCAACACCTGCACTCAGATGACAAGAACTGGAATGTTTTGGGAAAGAACCATCTGTCTAAATTTTTCATTTTATTTTTTAGTGCCAAGCTTTCTGATATCTAGGCTCATTACTTGAAGCCAACTATTCTGCATACAATTTTGTGCAAGTCCGGGTACCGGAAAGTCTTTTGGTAGTCAAATCTAATTGCAGTTAATAGCTACAATTAAATAAGGTCACGAAAAGTTAGTAAAACAAATCTTGCAATCAACAAAAGTTAGAGAGGACTCCGCTGGGGGGGTCCACCATGCTTCTGAATTCCACATGAATGCCAGAGTTCAATAGCAAGCTGGGCTTGTTGTTTTCTAAGCTGTTGGTGGTCAGTCAGGCTGCAGAAGAGATTTCTTTGAAAGGAAATCATGCTGGAGGGCATTTCTGATGTTTCAGGAGGGTCTCTGCTCAGTCTTCCATGGCAGCATTTCTTTCTTCAAATCCCTCTCCAAGTCATCCCTGTCACCTTCTGCTGAAAACATAACCAGGTCTACAGAATACAGGAAAAGCGAAATCTACAATTCAGGGGCTCTGGCTCTGGTCATATTCTGCTAGTTGGGTGGCTATCTAAAATTAGAACTATCTAACGGTCTCATTATTAAGTAGCAGAAATACCTGACACTGGGACTCTTCCCAAGCTTTCCTTTTCTTTTTTTTTTTTGATTTTTAAACTATCAGAAAAGTGGAGACAACACAGTAAAATGACTGTATCTAGAATGCTGACTTTCACACGAAAGCTTTGTCATCTTTGACATGAAGCACTTGTTATCTCTGGCTATTTCTATCTTTGATGATGGTCAAATAGTTGGTGTTTAAAATGAATCAGCAGATCAAGTAGATTTAACTCTGTACAGAAAAAGGCAAAGGTCACATTCCAAAAACAGTCCTCCGAACATGCAAACTCCAAAAGCCCACCCACTGCACCCTCAGGACAAACAAAAGAATGGAGGCTCAAACTTTTTACTTCAAACAATGGAAAATATGTAAAGTTCAAAAGAAGGAATGCATACCCATGTTTCTTTTCTTGTGTCAGTTGCATTTTCCACGAATATGACATGAGTAGCTGTCAAATACAAAGTACCAAGGGCTGCTTTTTTAGAAGATATTCGATCTACGAAGCGGACATTTTCAACCTAGGGAAATGAGTTTGATAAGAGGTATAGTAAAGCACAAGAGTAATAACAAGCAGGTAATCTTGTACTTAATCCAAAATATAAGCTTGAGAATTCCCCCAATAATTAACAAAATTTGCCCCTTAATTAGATCTCAGAACATGATTCTGTATATCAGAAGATAAAAATTCACTCATTACCTAAATATACCATTAAATGTACCACAAAAGACTTACAAACCCTACTCATTAAGGACATCCTTTCTGTATTTTAAATAGGTCAGCATCTTTATTTTACTGTAATTATATCATTCTAATTTAAGGCAGGAAGTATATGTATCAAAGTTCTGAGTTTACACAATAACTATGTATGAAGTTTTCTATTAAAAAGAAAACATATATGTTTCTATGTGTTTCTCAGTTGTAAAAACAAGCATGAAATGTAAATACACATCTAGGAGCAAAAAGTGTCACAGAAATATTCTGCATTTTTACAAGGAAAACCTCCCAAATTAAGATGCTTACATCCATTTATAGCACAATCCCTCTAATAAATGGAAGCCTCACCATGGAGCTAATTGGAACTGTTTGGAGAGATTTCTGGAAACATTTTTTTATCAAGCATACATTTTTTATATGCAAAGCAGTTTCAAGGTTATGTGTGCTGGGATCATTACAACATGAAATGTAATGCGGATCTCTACAGGGCAAGTAAAAACTGACGCAATGACTCTAATAAGGTAGAGAGCCAGATGAACATGCGTGTAATGATGGAACGCTCAGCCATGCTATCTGCTACAACTGCCAAGGAGCAGCCACCTAGATACAGACACTGGCCCAACCCTCATCCCTCATGTCAGGATGCTGTCTAGCTTCCAAGAGACACTTGAGGGTTTAGTGAATTGTCTCTGCTCCACTCTTTCGCCTAATGTAGAACCTGTGGTTCTGGTGTGACGGGAGAGCCGGCAGCTTCTCAAGGGCTCCAGGGAAGACCTCAGGACAACTCCAAGGGCAAACAGCTCTCAGGACACCCAAAGCCTCAGTCTCTTCCCAGCCCTTTGGCCCAAACCAGCCTTTGGAAAAGAGCACTGAAGGATGCCATCCCACTTCCCAATTTCCAGGGATCTAAGGAGGTAAATAAGAAATGAGGTATTTAAAATATTTTCTTTAATCATACCATTCCCTCTGGGTTGGTTGCAGAATTCCCAAGGCCTTGTATGTTATGAATGGCTATGTATGATAAAGATGTCCATTCAAGAACAGTGTCCTTAACCTATCAGCTTATGGTTTGAAAAAAGTATTTCGCTTGTTACTGATGTGCTCCATGCTCTTTCATAAGTTTGTATGCTGTCTCTTTTGGAAATCATCTTCATATCATTGGTTTACTTTCCTACCAGGTGATCATCACTTATATATTCATACGAACCATTTACATGCATAGTAAGGATAGTAGCCCATGGTCTAATTGTTATGTGTGTTTTATAACTGCCTCTTTACCAAACGTTTTTACTGATTCTAATAATTTTTTCAAAAAAGTCTCATGGATGTTCTGAGTAGAGAGGAATATTTTCTGTAATAATTTGTCTCTCCATTTCTAGTATTTATACCTCTTTTTTCCCTTTGTTTAATGACAACTAGAACCTTCAGAATAACAGTAACAGTAGTAAGAGCAGTCAATCATGTTGTTTTTGCTTATTTTTTCAATAACAGCTTTATTGAGCTATAGTTCATATTCGATACATTTCACCCATTTAAAGTGTGCTATTCAATGGTTTTAAGTATATTCACAGTATTGTGCATATCATCACTGTGCAAACATTATCACAATCGATTTTAAAACATTTTTATCACCCCAAAAAGAAACCCTGCACCCATTAGTAGTCACCCCTCTTTTCTCCTCTAACACCTCAGCACTAGGCAACCAACAATCTACTTTTTGTCTCTATGGATTTGACTATTCTGGACATTTCACATAAACAGAATCATACAATATGTTGCACTTTGTGACTGGTTTCTTTCAATTAGCATCACGTTTTCAATCTATGTTTCAATTCAAGTTCATCCATTTGGAAATTTTATCAGTACTTCCTTTCTTTTAATTGCCAAATAATATTCCATTATATGGATATACCACATTTTATTTATCCATCTGTCAGTTGATGGACACTTGGGTTGTTTCTACCTTTTGGCTATTGTCAATAAGGTTATTATGAAAATTCTTGTACAAGTGTTTGTGAGGACATGGGTTCTCATTTCTTTTGGGTACACATACGTACCCATATACACCAAGGAATGAAATTGCTGGATCAGATGGTAACTCTTTGTTTAACCTTTTTAGAAATTCCCAGACTGTTTTCCAAAATGGCTATACCATTTTACACTCCCATCACCATTGTATGAGGTTTCCAGTTTTCCCACATCTTTGCAAACACTTGTGATAATCTGTTTTTGATTACAACCATCCTACTAGGTGTGAGATGGTATCTCATTGTGAATTTGTATTTCCCTGATGGCTAATGATGTTGAACATCTTTTCACAGGCACCTGTTTTTAATGGGAACACTTCCAATATTTACCACTGGGCTTGATGTTGACAATTTTAAAAATCAGATTACAGAAGTGACCTTTTCTTAGTTTACTGCGTTTTGACTTCTGAAAACCAGGAACGAATGTTATGTCTTTTTAATATGTATTTGGATACATATTTGCTTTTTTACTTTAGTCCTATGTTATCAATTAAAATAATAATAATAATATTTTCATAATCTTTAAAGAAGTCTTAGATTCTTGGTATATGACCTAGTTGGAATTGGTATGTTGATGTTTAAATATTCCTTATGTTTTATCTGCTATAAATATTTTATTTTTTGCTTTTTAAGAGAGACTGACATGTACAAGCCTAGCTGTGCTACTTTTATCAGGTGAATTCATCATAGTTATGACTAAAACTAATCAGGAAGATTTCAACATACAAATTATTTATCATTTGAAACAAATATAGGCCTTTCTTTATATGGAAGTAATTCTTTCAATTTCTTATGTGGTTATAAATCTGTTCAATGTTTCCATTTTTAACTAAATCTCGACATCTATTTTCTTTTTTTTTTCATCTATTTTCTTTACAAATTATTTTCTACTTGATGATTTTCAAATTCTTACAATCTTTTAATCCTTATATGTGGGTAAATCCCTCTCTCTTTATCACTCACTCCTCATATTATGTAAATTATGTTCTCACTCTTTTAGATAGGCAAAGGCTTTTCTTCAAAGTAACAGGTCTTGGATTTATCAATTTAAAATGTTTTCTCTTTTCTAATTGTTAATTTTTGGACATGTTTGTTAATAAATGTTTTAACTTGATTTCCTGGGGTTTATCATGAGGTTTTTGTTTCTTTGTTCACTTCCAAATTCTCAGGTTTAATAGCTCATTAATTTTCATTCTTTTTGTTTAATAACACATTTTAAGTCCAATCATTTTCCTCCATGAAAATCTTTGGCTGCATCTTATGAGTTTTATTTGCATTATTATCATTCTTCTTACTTTATAGATAATCTATAACTGGAGTTTTTATTTCTTCTTTGACCCAAGAGTTTTTAAGGAGAATATTTTTCAATTCCCATGTGATTGGATTATTTTATTTAAATTTTTGTTATTAAATGTTCTATTTTAAACTAACTACTAGAAAGATACTATGAAAGATTTGTGGGAAGAAAGAAGGGGCTATATTATTTTTTGGTATATTTCTATGGAAAAAAACTCATTTTCATACTAAAATGTGCCTCGCTAAATTAAAGCAGGGGTCCAAGGATGATCTACCAGTTAACAATATCTAAAAATGGAATGCAAATAATTTCCCCTGCACTTAGGACTAATGAAACAAAATTTTATTGAAATAATCATATTGAACATAACATAATATTTTGAGGCAAAAATATTTACTATGGATCATTTATTCCCCCTATAGAAGTGAAGGAAGGCATACCACTTCCATTATTTTTAGAATACCTCAGTGGAACTGAACAAGGTTCACACATGGTGGCAGATTAGAATAATAATGAGATTTTTCCATGTCTTCTTGTTAACTTTGGATGCTGCTGCAGGAAAATTACATTTCAAAACCAGACAAAAGTTCTTACAGGTCCCACAGCTGTCAAAAGTAATTTTGAAGTAGAGGGAGGAAAACAGAAACAAAAGATAAGTAGGGAAACACCAACAGCATGATTTTCCAATGATGTGTAACAAGAAAAGAAATGAGTAATAAAAATTAAAATTCAGTTGTCTGAGAAATTCTATGAAGATAGGGAGCACTGCTCAGTTCCACTGTATGGTTTATGATAAGATAGCCAGAACATTCTTGACTGTGACTCTACAGTCAGTCAAATCTAGATAAAATGAAATAAATCTCAAGAGTTTTGGCACCATCTTGAAGGCCCACTAGTTCGATAATTCTGCCTCATTGTTTGGCTAAATTAATTCCACCTCATTGACACATATGATAAACCATATGGTAATATGGTTTCTTTCATACTTGGAGAGATATGACTTTTAGGGAACTACCAGCTTCTCTAGACAAAGTTATTTCAATTCATTTGCATGTTCCTAGGAACACCATACTTAAGACATGCCAGGTATTCACACTCTGCAAATGGCAGCTCATCTATGCAAAACACATTAAAGTATATCACTAATTTTGGGTGTACATTTTTTACATTCTGACATTTCTGAAAACGGAATGCATCTTATGATTAATAAGGTAAGACACTATTGTGTCATTTAATTGGCAGTGTTTTTGTCTTCCCTTGTGGTACATAAAATCTTGGTGCATCTTACAATCACTGATATTTTAGATTTGCTGAAATGCAGTTACGTTTGTCGTCACTGGCATATAAATGATATCTGAAACCATGAGACCAAAAGAGGTTACCTGGGTGAGAAGAGAAGAAATCTGAGGAAATACAACATTTAAAGGCTGGATGGAAGAAAAGCAATCAGAAAAGGAAACTAGGATGGAATTGTCAGTTAGGAGGAACATCAGGAGAGCATGCTGTCAAGGAAAGGTGTGCAGACTCAGTGGTTTAAGTGTTATTTCAAACACTGCTGAGAGATGAAGTAAGAGAAGAACTGGAAAATGCCTGTTACATTTAGTAACATGAAAGACGCTGGTGACTTTAGCAGGAATGGTCCTGGGAGCACTAGCATCAGGAGCCATAACACAGTGGCTGGAGGAGTGAGCTCATGGGAGCTGAGAAAGCAGAGGTTCCACTCCTTGCAGAAGTAAGGTTGGGATTGGGCAGAAGCCAGAGGAGGGCAGCCTGACCACTCAAACTCTATCCCGGAGCAGCAAAGAGCCAAAGCATACAAAGAGCTTTCCAGAAGCAACTGGCATGTCAAGATATTTTCAAGAAAGAAGCCTGTTAATGTTGCCAGTGAGGGGGCATCTCAAATTGTGATTCACACAGGAAAAACAAAATAACTCTCATTAGGAGGAATTTATGAGAAATAACATTTTAAAGGATTAGGAAAAGGAGATGCGGTTCACTAGGCAAGGATTTATCCTGCTTATTTTGGTCTCCCCAGTCCTATGAAGCTTCTTACCCTAGCTTTAAAAACTGGTCTTTTAAAAAATTATAAAACATATACTTATTTACGTAATTTTTTAAGATTCAGAAATATAAAAGGAAAAAAAGAAAACCACCCCAAATCCCATAATCCAAACACAAGCAATAATCTTTTGGTGTATTTTAGAAAATATTTACACCTCATTTTAAGCATTGTTGGATTTGGTAGTGAAGTGCCAGGTGCAATATCTCAGGGAAGGGGAGGGAGAGTCTAATCTCAGTCTTCTGCTTTATGAAATTTCCCTTTGTCCCAAATCTTTAGGGACCATAATCCCTTGATGCGCTAGACAGGGCTGTGTAATTAAGTAAGAGGAGGGTTCCAAATCTGCACAGCTGTGTCATGGAACAGAGATGCACCAGCGAATGCCAAAACAACCTTGTAACCTGAACTAATTCAGTGGGAGCAGATTATGGCTGGGGTGACTATGAAAATGCACACCAACAGAGGAGTTGGCAGAAAATCTGAGGGGAGCTTTGGACTTCTGAAGGGACTAGAGTGAAGGTGTTCAAAAGAACTTTACCAATAGCTCATGGATCATGCCAATTGCAGCTGTCACTTGGTTTATGTAAAAATTACCAAAATTATAGTAAAAACAATAACAAATGTTCTTTAGACTACTTACTCTATGCCATACACTGTGCTATCGCTTTGCATATCTGACCTCAGTGAATACCCATAATCCCCCAGGAGTTAAGTCCTTAAACAATCCCGATTTCACAGCTATGTTTAGAGACCTGACGGGAGCTAAGATCTGTGTAACCCCAAAGCCCAAGCTCATCGTTTACCCCGGCAATAAGCACTGGTGAATGCCTGTGAGGTCAAGTTAGTCCTGTTATCCAAAATTAATATGTTTAGGTCAATCAAAACACAATTATTTTATTTTATTTTATTTTTATAATTTTTTTCTTTTTAAAGATGATTATTGGGGAATTGGGGGAGGGGAACAGCATTGGGGAACCAGGGAAGGGGAACAGACAAGTTGCTGTCCTTTTGTTTTTCAGTCTAGTTGTGGAGGACGTTGCTTCACTGGCCCATGTTGGTATCGTCATTGCACTTTTCCCGTATGAGGCAGATTGGTTGCCGGCCTCTGGACGGATGCTCACAGCGGCTCTTGGCAGCTCACACCGGCTGTCAGCCGCTCACACTGGCTGCCGGCCACTCACTGTAGCCTATGGCAGCCCACTGCAGCAGGGTCTGCACCTATTCTGTCCCCGGGGACTCACAGCAGCCCACCTCCAGGTGGAGCTGTTATTCACCATCTTAGCTGTAGAGGGCAGTGTCACTGGCCCTCACATGTGGGATCCGAACTGGGTCCGCTGGCATCCCAAGCCAGCTCTTAACCAACGCGCCACTCGGCCGGCCCAACACACAATTATTTTAAACAACTCTATATATGAAATTAGTATTTGCAAATAGAATGCTTTAAGACAAAATCATACCGTAAAACTAAATTCACAAACCACTATCAGAATATACTTTGAGCTAAACCCAAAGACAGAAAGCCCAAGAACGGGATGCAAGGGCCTAAACTCTGGCCAAGGGGACATTCACGACTCTCATGACTAATCAAAGTGAGAACACCAAATATCCAATTCCATTCAACAAAACGCCTATGTGCAACTCTATGTTAGGACAAAAGGGTGAATAAGATCAAGTCTTTGTCTATCCTCAAGAATCATACAGATTCAATGCAAAACACTGTGCCCCAGTTTAATAGCCTTTTCATTCCCATCCCTGCTTAGCTGGGGTTAGACTGAGACCAAAAAAAAAAAAAAAAAAAAAAGAAAAGAAAGGTTTTGTCAGCTTTTCTAGGCCAAGGCTAAAAACACTGGGCCCCACCACAGCAGTGCCAGGCCTGAAATGGGATACTCAGCAGGGGAACACAGTCCAGCTTGATCCTTCCCACGCTGCCCAGAACCAGGAGGACAGAGAGACATCACTGAGAGACAGAGCCTCTCTTAGCAATTCCCCATCACTCCAGCTTCTAATTGCAACCTGAGCCTTGACTTTCTACCCTGCAGGCCGAATATTGGACCGTTGAACATTTTGGATTCCAGAATCATCCTCAGACTATCTGGAAAAGTAAAGCTGCTCTGCAGGACAAGGGTCTCGAAGTTCAGGGCAGGGTTACATTTTCTTGAAAAGGACAGAAAAAAACGAATGGCACTGGCCACCGGCTTTGCTTGGGCCAAAGACAGTCAATATCATATAAATTAGGCTATAGGTCACTGCCATTTTTGGGAAAGAGATCCAGAGGTTGTTGAACAGGGAGAAATCAAAATGTCTGCAGCAGCCAAAACCTAAGACAAGTTTATGTTCTAATCTAAGAAAAGCAGCTAGATAAATAGTTTGTCATGCTAAATCTGGTATCATGACATTTTCTAATTCTACCAACATGAAAAGTAAAGTATTTGTGAGTCAGAAGGCCTGAGCTCCGGTTCTGATTCCGATTTTGAAACTGAACTATTAGGGGCAGGCAGCTGAGTTACTATCTCTGGGTTTTGACTTCTATGAAGGCCCTACTGGGTATTCAACGTCTTTCTCCATTTTAACAGGCCGCAGTTCTAACTCAGTGGTACCATCTAGAAAAGCTTCTAAGCATGCAAAACAGCAACTGTGGAAATACACAAATTAATGACTCAATAGTAAATTGTCCAGAAATTCAGCCACTCAGTAATATCGTTGGCCAACAAAACTCTTGTGATTTCCTGAAGAAAGAAAGCACCTGACCCAGCAAAAACAGATGCTGCAACAGCCTCTGCAATTAGCCCAGAGGCTGCATGGATATCCAGTGCTTGAGGCCCGAAGGAGAAAGATGAACACACCATGCCCAAGCTACACTACCCACTAGCCTGGGGAGAAGCTGCCCGGGCCACGTTGAGTCTTTTTCAGTCTCCAGGTTTCCTTCTCTAACTGAAGTTTTTCTCCTCTTTCCTTCTTTTGGAGTATTAGGAAATCACTGCCTGGAAATCCTGGACTACTTATAATATTAAGATTTCCTGAGTTACTTCTACCTCTGATAATTATCACGTGGTTTTAAGTCTGAATCAATCTTCATTATGTAGTATTTAAAAGAAAGCACTTTGGTTGCCTTTAAGAAGTGACAAAAAGGGCCGGCCAAGTGGCGCGTTGGTTAAGAGCTGGCTTGGGACGCCAGCGGCCCCAGTTTGGATCCCAACATATGAGGACCAGTGATACTGCCCTCTAAAAAAAAAAGTGACAAGAGATTGCATCATTTTGAAAGCATTATATTTAATCTTAATGCTCATCATATTCTTTAAGATAAAAGGAAACATTATGTGACATAAATGTTTACATCAGAATACCAACCTGGTTTTTGAAAACATATTTTAAAATCTACCTATCCTGGGCCGGCCAGTGGCGCGGTGGTTAAGCGCTGGCTTGGGAAGCCAGGGGCCCCAGTTTGGGTCCCATATTTGAGGGCCAGTGACACTGCCCTCAAAAAAAAAATCTATCTATCTAGCCATGTATCTATTTTTTTAAAAAATACGTTTTAATGGTGATGTTCCAGCTACATGGCCTATAGATCGATTTGGATCCTTAGTGCCCAGCCATCAAAATTCCATACCACTGGTTAGGAAATAGCTAAGTGACACGGACAACTTGTTCAGAGACCAAACTTGAGACCATTACAATAATGAGGAGTTAAGTAAAGACAGAGTCAATTTTTCCTAACGTGTCCTTCCATTATAAGCAGAACACATCATATGAACCACAAAATGTGAAGATGTACAACACAAAAATGGGCATTAATATGGCAATTAGAGATTCATGATATTCATGTAGGTCCATTCCATCATGCAGTGGTTAGTACAGTGATGAGGAGGCAGTGGTGGGGACTGCACTGCTGGGGCAAGGAGGCTCCCAGGGAGGGAAGCCATCCTTCAGTACCCAGTCTTAGGTGTGAAGGCTGTTCTGGCTTTAAGCAGCCCCCACTCACTCACCCCCGCACTAACTGGCTACTGAGAATTACAATCAGGCCAATCCAGGATGAGCTTTCCAGAAAAGCTCATAGTAAAGAAGGAGGTACAATAGTCGCTGATTCCTTTCACCTTCTCCCTTGAGCAGAGGGGGCAAAAGAAGGAAGGGTAATGATAGCAACAATACTCACTACCTTTTACTGAGCAACTACTGAGTCTCAGGGATTGTCCATATGCTATTTCAAACCCAAACTGGAAGGAAGACATAGTTACTCCATTTTACAAATGATAAAATAGAAGTGTGTGAAGGGTAAATCAACAGCTCAAGTTCTCACAACTACAAAGTGGCAGAGCCAGAAGTGTCTGACTCCCACATCTCCTTCCTGGACCTCCCTGTACTTTACCTCTTCAGTCCCGGCCTAAAACTGTAGTTTTAAAGAAGGGTATCATGGCTCAAAAACCTGTCCTCCATTTTCCCTAACTTTCAAATAGAGTAATATGGTTGACAAGGACAAGCTCTAGCTAAAGCTAAAGTATTGATAATTCAGTAGAGAGCAGCTTGGTGGGTGTTTTAACCCCCTGTCTGTTCACTTCATCTTGTCTGGAGGGCCATACCCCCAGGGTCCTGAAGTCAGCCATGGAGAGTCTGATTCCCCAGGTGGTCCCAGGACTAGCTGGCCAGAGTCTTCAAATGTGCACCGCTGTGTTCAAGGTCAGAATGTGCAATGACTTGCAGCATGGAGAGAACCACTTCAAGAATCAAGTTTCACTTCTAACCAGTCATGCATTAATCATAGAAACATCCACCCTATTAGAAATTCCGAGTGGTCTTATTTATGGTAGGTATCCCTGTTTTGCTAAGAAAGATGTATTAAGTTCGAGCCCAGAGCTCCTGGACAATGAATGATTCTACCTATGAATAACTGCATGTGTGGGAAAAAAAAAAAAGAAAAAGCAAAGGTGTACATCTCTGTAACTATTAATAAATGGTAATTATTGATAAACAAATCTACAACAAAAACTTCAGAGATTTTATTTTTGCTCCCACTGAATGGTCACCTCATGTCTGTGACTTTGTTTCCCTGTTAAAGTGGAGGCAATGACAGAGTATGCAAGAAAGATGGACTACCCAATTATAGTTGCAAAGTATCTTGGCATAGAAGAAGTAAAGCAAACCAAAATTCTTCAGACAGTTAGAGTTGTTATAATCTCTTACAATAGCAGAAAAAAAGCATTTGATTTTTCCAATTTAAAAAGAAGCATTTTCAAAATTATATTGTATACTTGAAAGTTGTTAAGAAAGTACATCTTCAAAGTTCTCATCACAAGAGAAAAAAAAATTTACTAACTAGGTGAGGTGATGGATGTCAGCTAAACTTATTGTGGTGATAATTTTACAACACTCGTATATACATATATCAAATCATTATGTTGTACACACATTAAACTAATGTCTCAATAAAACTTGGAAAATAAAATCGTATTAAACATTACATAATAAACTTGTTTGCAAAAAAAGTTAAAAGTAAAAAAATTTAAAAAGCCCTTTTTTCCTACTTACGTAAAATTGCTTAAACAAATAAAATGGGGTAGTCATGAAGTTTCAGGAGGTTTCTAATCCAGCTATTTGGTAGAAAAATCAGGAACACCATCCTTCTCCCAAAGGCGGATTTATTCTGTTTAAAACTATAAAACCAATGAAAGTATTTTCCCAGGGCCATTTTTTTCAGAGGTCAGATATTGGAGAAGAACTGAGGGAAGGGTAAGAATCACAAAGCATAATCCAAGAAAATATATGACATGCAACCAGAAGAAATACTGACAAGATTCTGCCCTTCATAAAATCCGATCGTTGATATAACAGAGACAAATACTCATGGGATACATACACTGAAACTGCATGAAAATAATTCTATTTTCAAACTGCCTGAAAAATTAACTCTTTTTAAAAATTTATCTTTCTATGAAGCTAAATTGTGTTTAAAACATACTTAATACAGTCATATATAATACAAAACAAGGTACCTACAAAAGAGCCTTATGAAAATTAGACAGCTGCTATCCATCAGTTTAAGCCCTTTTCTCTGGAAAGAGCCAGTTTTAGCCTGGATAACTTAAGTAGGAGGGTTCAGATTTGGAAAAATTAAAACCCAGTTTGAAATAGACTCATTACCCAAGGGGTTTAGACAGCCCTAGGAGTAGATATTGGTAGAAAAGTTCATCCTAGTAATATTGATCTAATTTTTACAAGTAAGGTGAAAAAGGAAGGATGGGTTCATCCAGACCATTTTGTTTTGCTGGTTGCACAAAAAGACACTGAAAATGACTAAAGATCCTGGAATTGTATGCATGTTAGAAGGATATTTAGTGAGTTAGCCTCCAAAATAGAGAATCTATGTATTTCCCAATTTGCTGGAAAATTTAAATCCTTTCTCCACATTGGAAACAGAATACTTAATACACATATTTCTATAGTTTTTTGAGCCATCTACAAATCTTGAAATAATTCTAATAAGTAGGGTGATACTCTGTGAAAAATGTAAGCTTTGTAAACTTTGCTTTTAAAAAAAGAAACAAATCAGTCCAATTTGCTATACAGATAAGGGTATTTTTATCAAGGCAAAGAAAATATCTTGATGATCTCAGATCACCTGGAATGCCTATAAATGGGTTACTGAGTTCCATCTACCTATACAATTGTTAAAACAGTAGATTTGCCTGACATTCAACTAAACTTAAAAAAAATTCTCTGAGAGGGATAATAAAGCTAAAATAGTGACATAGAGCCATAGCTACTTAAGTAATGAGAGCACTAGGAATTCTTAGAAAAAGCACAGAAAAGAAAAGGGAGCCCATTTTTGCTCAGAGGAAACTATAAACATTATGCCAATGGCCAAATGTCATAAATAAAGAGTCAGGCGCTTGAGAGCTCTGCATGGAGCCCATTCAGTTTATTTTGGTAGGATGACCCTGGATATGTAGGCTTCAAAGAACATGTGCTATTGAAAAAGAGGACAGTCCCAGGACTTATTTCAACACCACCTTAAAATAACCTCAACCAAAAATACCATTTCCAACAAGCACAAATAAGAGAAAAAGAAGAAAGATGTTAGGAGGAAAATAAATGAAGGACAGATGCAGGGCCCATTATTACTCAAAGAATAAATGTATGGAGTGACCTATTCAAGATAGCTGGTTCAATAAAAAAAAAGTCATTTAAAAAAATAAAATAGTAACTGAGAATCAGACCTGGCTATGAAGCAATATAGAACGTCAAAGGTTTACTTTATTACGGTAATGATTTTCCTATAAAAAAATATTTCTAAAATTCTAAAATGCTTCTGAAGTTGACACATTTTTGACAAAGGCAAAGTCTAAATTGCCTACTTATACAGCTGTTTGGGAACTATGGGAAAACATTTTTCCAAGGGCAGGTTGTGCCAAGTGGAACTTACTATGGGTCCAAAGAAAGGAGACAGCCTGGGCACAAAGAGACACAGGCTGTACACACCCGCTCCCCACCATCTCTGGCAAGCATCAGTGCCCGAGGACAGAGGGGTACAGCCCATCCACCAAGCGCAAAGCCAGGTTCCAGCTCATTTACACAATCCCATGTCTCACCTCTGGGTTCCAAGCCCCCAAGGAAAGACTCCATAATTGGCACCACATTTCTCTCCTTCTCTTCTTACAGTGCAGCCTCTGGTTCCCATCAGTCCCACTCTGGGGAAGGAGTATAAAACAGAACGTCTTGCAGACACAAAGACAAGAGGAGGCCTCTTTTGAGGCCCAATAAGAAAGGTTGCACTAGTGCCCCGTCACAAGGAGCCCTGAGGTTACCAAGAACAGTGAGGGCTCCACTCACCCAGGATAGTTGTTCCCTCCAGCCTAATTCTCAGGACCTGCCTCCTTAATACCACTTTTCCTGGATCACCAGAGCCCACAGCGATCATTCTCTACCCTTTGAATTTCTGTGATACCTCCGGTCATGACTATTTACTTCCCATTGATTCTACACTGCCTATTACATGCTATTTTTATGTACCACTCTAATTGTTTCCAAGAACATGTATTCTCAAGGAAGGCACCACATCTTTTTTTATTTCCAATATTCCCTGAACAACCATGAACAATGCTAGGCCCACACTTAACATAACACACGAGTACACTAGAAGAAGGAACTAGGAGACATAGTCACAGTCCTTGGCTTAATGGCTTCCTGAGACAATAGACCATTGCAATTGCAATGACTTCAGAACAACATAACAACCTTCAACTGTGGGATCCATAAGGACAGGCACTACATTTTTTCTTCCATCTTTGTATCCTAATGCCTACCACATGGATGTGTTAAAATACCTGTCCAGTGAACGAAAACAACAACACTATGGTAAAAATAAAGTATACGAGGGCTTGTAGATAGAATCAGGTATGATTAACCAGGAATGCTTTATTACTGAATTTGAATTTTCAGACACAAAGGTTATTCAGTTGTGGGAGATGGTGCAAGTACAAGAAACACAGATAAAAATAATAATAATAATTTCATCTGCAGACATGAAAACTAAATGCCATGTAACTAAAATGGAACTGAGACCTTTACTTTTTTTCCATAACTGGAATACAGTATGCCACTGTAGTTGAACTAGCAGTCTTTAAAAGCTGCTGTGAACACAAACCAACAAGTAAAAATAAAAGCTGCATCGTTAAACTAGATTCAAGGTTTTAAAATAAAATCCAATTAGTCTTCACACTGGGGAGAGGTTGTCCAGTTGGTGTAGAATCTGAGAAGTTTCCAGAAGGTTAGTTTGTCTTTGCTCTAGGTCATCAGTTCCTTGTGTACTTGCTGTATATGAATACCTAGCTCTTCCTAACATTCTTTATTTGGAAATTTGAGACTCTTCAAGATACCACTGTCCTGCCAGTTAAAGGGAATGCCACGGAGCTGAACTTTGAGTGACGGTGTGAGTTTTTTTTCATACTGTCAGTTGTAATATGTTTTGTGGGCATCCTTAAGGACTAAAGTTCTAGTGACAATGTTTTTTAACTTTAAAGCTTACCTTTCCTTGCACAACTAAAATCTGTGAGCTTGGATCAAATGCAGGTATAACATTCTTATTGGAAGCCATACTTATATTTTCTTGTAAAGTCTTTTGAATTAACAAACTATTACCATAATTGTGCAAAAAAAAAAAATAGGAGGCAAAAGAAGAATAAGAAAGAAGGCTGTTGAAAGATACTGAAGCTTAGACCCAACATCACACTACACCATGTCCCTGATTCATTGGTTCAAGTAATATTCACTGTGCATGTCTACTCTGTGGCAGGCCCAGAATATTCTGGGTGTCAGGGATACAGCTGTGGACAAGACAAAGTCACTGCTCACATGGAGCTTGCACACTGTTTGAGGATGGGTGGACAGGAGAATGGACAATCAACAAATAGGTAAGTTAAAAAAAAATACATAACACATGCCAGAAGGTGCTAGAAAGGACAAAAAGCAGGATAACCATTGGGTATAGAGGGCCCTCATAAGGGGAATGCCTAGGGGAAGCCCTTTCTAATACAAGGACTGCATCTTTCAGTCAAGAACCAAAATAAGTGGGAGAGCCAACCATGAGGAATTTGGGGAAAGGAGGATTTCAGGCAAAGAGAACAACACATGAAAAGACCTGAGCAGGAAATGCTTCCACATCAAGGGTCTACACAACCCAAGTCTGTGAAGGGGAGGCCCAGGGATTGAGGTGCCACAGCAGGCCAGGGCAATCTGGGGCCTTCCAGTTCAATGTAAGGACTTTGCTGTCTCTCTGTGTAGGGTGGAAGCAACTGGAAGGTCACAGAGGATGGGTAGCAGGATCTAGCAAATGTGTCTTCTAAAAATGGAAGATTTTTCTAAGGTCTTGGCTTACAGCAAAAAACACACACAAATATATAGCATTATAAAGAACTGCGATGTTATTTTTTGTTGTTTCATTCTTACCTACAATGTAAGTTCCATAAAACCAGGGACCCTGTCTGTTTTGTCACCACTGGATCTCCAGAGCCTAAAACAGTACCTGGCATACAGGAAACACTCAAGGAATATTTGTTTAAGGTACAAGTAAACGAATAAAGGCATGCATAGTGTCTCTGAATCTATCCACTTAGCTCAGGAAGGCAGAATCTCTTTCTTACACCTCTCTACTCACACTGGCTGAACAGTTCAATGTGGAAGTCAAGTGCACCTGCAACTCCCAAATAGCTTGTGCTTTGCTACATGCCCAAAGGAAGGAAACTTTCTTTCATAGCTTGGCAATAAAATTTATGTCTCCGGGAATCTCTGATAAATAGTGTTTCTCCTCTTGAAAAAGAGAAGAAAAGTAAACATACAATTTTCAAAAAGTTGTCAAAGCCTGCCACGAAATGTTAAGTGGGGTTATTTTTAAACTATTTTAAGTGGCTGTGGGAGGAAGGGTTGGGCTTATGTCCTGGGAAGGACTTTTACTCCCAAAGGCTTCAACTAGCTGTCCACCAGGGGAAAGGGCACTAAGAAAAAATAGTTTGGACTGTTCCTGGCCTAAGAAATATGGTACAAAATGAGCTTCTTGGACTCCCTCTGACTACAGTATAAGAATACAAAAATGAATCATCACTTGGGATAAAGTCATGGAATCCTGGGGATTTGGTCATAAGGTTTAATTTCATGCATACTTCACAGTTTGTCCTGTTCAGAATGGAAACATCATAAAAATAAGCTTTAACTATGGATGAGAAAATATACGTACATCTGTTCTGTGAAAACAAGCATCCCCAGACACTGTTTTGCTTAAGGTGATGTGACAGAAGTGATAACCAAACCCAATCAGTTATTAATGTAAGTTCAATGAGAAATACTGAAATTTACTAATTAGTAAATAAAGTGGACATACATAGGAGGTTACAGTTGCATGTCTTTATCATTCCCCACCGACGTTTCAAGGCTATGATATTATCCCTTAATTGTATCCCTTCCAAAAGCTTTAACAGTGGCACGGTGGCACAAATGTTACCATGTTATTTTCACCCACTAAAAAAAACAAAAACAAAGTGTGTTTCTCACTTTCTTCACATGTCCACTCGAGGGTGATGTCACTCAGACTCAGTCTCTAGGGAACACAGGCCATTGCAGAGGCTTTCTGAGCAAAACTTGACACCTTTCCTAAAATCCAGTCTTTGCCTTCAGAGATAAAAAAAATTAAACCTATTGCATGGTGGGGAAGTAAGTCAAATGAAATGTTTGGATTAAGAATATTCTTTTTATTTTCACACTTCATAGTTCTTTCAGCATACAAACATGTGACCACCTCCCTTCGCAAAGATGATATTTTAAAAAAGTCAAAATGTACTAAATGTAATGTTAAGTGTTCTAAATGTATTCTCTCATTGAACTTTCTAACAAGAGATAGTTGAAGAAATCAATGCTTGAGAACTCAATCAAGATCATACACCTGGTTACATAATTAAGACTGTGTGGTACACATTTGTAACAACATGGATGGACCTGGAAGGTATTATACTAAGTAAAATAAGTCAGACAGAGAAGGACAAATACCATAAGATGTCACGTATGAGTATATGTGGAATCTAAAGAACAAAATACATGAACAAACAAAACAGAAACAGACTCACAGATGCAGGGAATAAACTGATGGTTGCTAGGTGGGCGGGGTGTTGGGGGCAGGGTGAAAAAGGTGAAGGGAGGGCCGGCCGAGTGGTGCACTGGTTAAGAGCTGGTTTTGGGATGCCAGAGGCTCTGGTTCGGATCCTACATATGAGGGCCAGTGCCCTCTACAGACACTGCCCTCTACAGCTAACAATAGATCTACCTGGAGCTGGGTTACGAGCGCCGGCAACAGTGTAGGCTGCAGCCCCTGCTGCAGTGGGCTGCCATGGGCTACAGTGAGTGGCCAGCAGCCAGCGTGAGCTGCCAGTAGCCGTGGTGAGCGACATCCACAGGCCGGCGACTGATCTGCCTCATCTGGGAAGAGCGCAATGACGATGCCAACATGGGCCAGTGAAGCACCGTCCTCCGAAACTAGACTGAAGAACAAAAAGACAGCAACTTGTCTGTTCCCCTTCCACGATTCCCCAACGCTGTTCCCCTCCCCCAATTCCCCAATAAAATATTTTTAAAAAAAAGTTGAAGAGATTAAGAAGAATAAACTGATAGTTACAAAATAATCACGAAGATGTAAAGTAAAGCACAGGCAATATAGTCAATAATATGGTAATAACTGGACAAATAAGTGCCAGGTGGGTACTAGACTAGTCAGAGGGACCACTTCTTAAATTATATAAATGTCTAACCACTATGCTGTACACCTAAAACTAATATAAAATAATACTGAATGTCCACTATAATTGAAATTATTTTTTTAAAAAGATTCTGTGATATACATTAAAGGTAGACATGGAATAGAAGGTAGACAAAGGAATAAGAGGTAGACAAAGGAATAGAACCAGTGTCCAGTAAGAAACCCATGCATCTATGGTCCATGCAACTGTAGTGAATTCATATCACACAAGGGTACCAAGACAACTAAATGGAATAAAAAATGTCTTTTCAATAAATAGTGCCTGGACAAATGGAATTCCATATGCAAAGTAATGAATTTGGACTTCTACCACATATAAAAATTAACTCAAAATGGATCAAAGACATACACAGTGTAAATCTTTGTGACATGGATTAGGCAATTTTGTTGTTGTTGTTGTTATATACATATATACTACACACACACAAACACACACACACACACACACACACAGCACCTATAGCACAAGCAATCAAAGAAAAAATAGATCAAGTATAGGTCAATTGGACTCCAACAAAATTAAAAAGGTTTTTGCTTCAAAGGACAATAAAAAAGTTCAAAGGAAAGAAAACCCACAGAATGGAAGAAAATATTTGCAAGTCATAAATATGATAAGGATTTATTATCCAAAATATATAAAGATGTACAATTCAACAATAAAAACAGAGACAGCCCAGCAACGCCTGGCTAGCTCAGTTGGTAGAGCATGAGACTCTTAAAAACAGAGACAGCCCAAATGAAAATGAACAAAAGCCTGGACTACAACATAAAAAAAATCTTGATGATCTTGAGTTTGGCAATGGCTTTTTAAATACAACACCAAAGGCACAAACTATAGAAGAAAGAATTGATAAGCTAGATTTAATTAAAATTCAAAACTTCTGCATTATGAAAGACACTGTAAAGAAATGAAAAGACAAGCCACAGATTGAAAAAAATGTGTGCAAATGACATTCTGGTAAAACCAACCCAATTAAAAAAATGGGCCAAAGATTTTAACAGACACCTCACCAAAGGAGATATACAGATAGCAAATAAGCATATGAAAAGACACTCTGCATCATATCATCAGGGAAATACAAATTAAAATAACAATGAGATACCACTACACGCTTATTAGTGGCCAAAATCTAAAATACTGACATGATCAAATGCTAATGAGGATGTGGAGCAACAGGAATGCTCATTCATTGCTGGTGGGAATGCAAAATGGGACAGCCACTTTGCGGACAGTTTGGCAGTTTCTTACAAAACTAAACATACTCTTATCATATGATCCGGCAATTGTACTCTGTGGTATTTACCCAAAGGAGCCAAAAATTTACATCTACACAAAACCTGCACATGTATGTTTAAAGCAGCTTTACTCACAATTGCCAATACTTAGGAGCAGCCAAGATGTCCTTCAGTAGGTGAATGGATAAGTAAACAGTAGCACATCCAGATGATGGAATATTATTTAGCACTAAAAAAGAAATGAGCTATCTGGCCATGAAAAGACAAGACATGGGGGGAACTTAAATGCATATCACTAATTAGGTGAAAGAAGCCAATATGAAAAGGCAATATAGTGTATGATTCCAATCACACACTATGGAAAAGGCAAAACTATGGAGACACTAAAAAGGTCAGGGGTTGCCAGTCGTTAGGGAGCAGAGAGGGAAGAAAAGGTGGAACACAGGATTTTTAGGGCAGTGAAACTATTCTGTATGATACTATAATTGTGGATACATGCCATTATAAATTTGTCCAAACCCATAGGATGTACTACACCAAGAGTGAACCCTTAGAGTCCATTCTCATGTAAAGAATGGACTTTGGATGTTAATGATGTGTCAGTGTAGATTCATCAATTGTAACAAATGGACTGCTCTGCTGAGGAATGTCAATAATGAGAGGAGACATGTTTGTGTGGAGCCCGGGGGAGGAATTTTTCTACCCTTTGGCCACTGTGAATAATGCATCTATGAACATAGGCATACAAGTATCTGTTTGCGTACATTTTTCATCCGATTGGGTATACATTTAGGGGTGGAATTGCTGGGTCATATAATAATTCTATGTTTAACTTCCGAGGAACTGACAAACTGTTTTCTACAGCAGCTGCAGCATTTTACAGCAATTTCTGAGAGTTCAATTTCTCCACTTTCTTGCCAATACTTATTTTCATTTCTGTTTTCGTTTTTTTCAATAGCCATCCTAATGGGTATGAAATGGTACCTCACTGTGATTTTGATTTGCATTTCTCTAATAGCTAGTGCTACTGGGCATCTTTTCATGAGCTTATTGTTCATTTATATATTCGTATCTTGTTTGGAGAAATGTCTATTCAAGTCCGTTGCCCGTTTTTGAACTAAATTGCTTGTTTTTTGTTGTTATTGTTAAATTATAAGTGTTTTTGTTTGCTTTTTGAAAACAGATGCAAATAACTGAACCAGGGAAAGCAAAGCAAAGCAGGATTTTCCCTATTGCAAAGGAACCACCAGCATGCCTTTAAATATTACACTCTTATGCTGGAAAATGTATTTGTTTACAATCCATCCTGATGGATGATGGACAAAGGTGGTAAAGAACAAAGATTAAGTCATTGGAAATATATATATATATATATATATATATATATATATATAAATACTATTTTGTTTTATATATATATATATATATATATATATATATATATATAAAACAAAATATTCAATACTAAATAGTTCTTGAAAACAATGAAATCCATAGGGAACTATGACCTAACATACAAACATGGTTTATGAGAACATTTTTCAGAATTTGTGTTTATTGAATGAATTTATTTACATCAGACTATTTTCTAAAGGATTTGAGACCTTTATAAAATATATGATATAAAAAAAAATAGCCCTTTTTTTCCTTTTTTTTTTTTTAAACAGATGCCACTCCTGTATTGTCATTCTCTAGTTCCATAAAGGAGTACTCAGATCTTACTAAGGACATCACCTGTGTGTTTAATAGGCATCTCAAACTCTTAAGTCCTAAACTGAGCTCCGGATTCCCTTTCACCTCACTCCTCCCCATCTTCTCCTCCCCTAGTTGTTTCAGTCTCAGAATCCATCCTTCCAGTGCAGGGGCCAATAACTTTGGCATTATCCGTGCCTCTTCATTTTCTCTCCTCTCATATCTACTCCATCAGTAAATCTACTCTCTTAACTGCTCCATCAGTAAATCCTCACCACGCTTCTTTGAAAACATATCCAAGTGATTCCCATCTCCATTGCTACTGTCCCCTTGGTCCCCTCTTTCCATCTCTGTCTACCCTCCCACCTCCACCCAGTTTATTTTTGCCCAAGATCCTGTTAAATATAAGTCAGAGTTCTAATACCTTCCATGGATCTCTTCACGCCCACGGTGAAAGTCTGTATATGATATGTCCCGCTCCCACTGAAACCTCATTTTCCACAACTTCTCCACCACAGCTCTGCAGCCACACTGTCTTTCTGTTATTACTTGAGGACTCCAAGCACGTTCCTACTTCAGGACCTTTGCACTAGGTGTTCCTGCTGTTTTCCTTAGATACACAACTGGCTTGTTCCCTGGCTTTTCAGGTCTCTGCTCAATTGTCATTTTTCAGGAAGCCCATATTACCATCATAAGTTAAATAACAACCCTAGCTCACTCTGACCAATATCCCTCCCCTCCCCTTGTATTTCATTATTTTTCCTTTATGGCATTTTCTCCATCACACACACCCAACACACATATAGTTTGTATCCCCCTAATTTGAGAGCTACTTGACAGCTACCTGAATTTATATATCAACCACGCATGCATGAATGAATAATGGATTCTTAAGTTCTATGACACACTACGTGTTCTGTATACCCAAGCCACACTCCAGACAGACTTTGTCACAGTTATTTATTCTAGTGACAAAATCGAGACAAATGAAATAGCAAATAATAGGGGATTAGCTGTCAAGAACTGTTAAGTATCTGAGATTTTAACCTGCTTGCAACATAACAAGTTAGCCTCCCTCAGTTTCTTGATGCTAAGTAAAGACACAAGACTCCTGGGGCAGAAACCAAGGACTTGATTACTCACTGCACATGAGGAAGCATGAGCTGCGTGTTACATCAGCTCCCTATGCCCCCTAAGAGGCAACATGGAGCAGCCCAAATGGATGCTGCACATAGAGTTTATTCTTGTCATAGATGTGGAAACTTAGAACTTAGAGTTGAAGAAAAGTCAGTCTTACAAGAGGTCTACTAAGCAACCCTGACCAACCTTTGCCCCCGAGGAAAACATTATCTTTATTATCCTGGATAGCAAACAAATCTGCCCTCTGCCCCTGACAGACAAACTATGCCTGTCTTTCAAGGTTGTTCTCTAAAATCATCCTTGAAAATACAGGTCAGATCAAAAGTGCAGAAACATTTAAGACCCACAGAAAACTGTCTCCCAGCATTAAATAACTTATTACGCACCCATGCAGTGTGAGGTCATGTAGTTATGACAAATCACTTTTCAGAAGAATGTTTAATGAAGCCAGTGCATATGCATATATATATATGCATACTATACACACAAATATCAATTATTAAAATGGAAAAAGATATAGTTATTCATAAAAATAACAAAATGGTCAATAAATATATTTTTGAAAACATATCAATCTTGCAATAAAAAAGTACAATGAAATTACAAAATGTTATTCCCCCTTTAAACTAGAAAATATATTTTAAAATAATAAAGCGATGATACCGTGTAAAAGACACTACACCCTGTTTCTGAAAATTGATATCACATTTTTAGAAAGTCATTTGACATAAAATTGTTCATCTTCTGTGACACAGTAATTCCATTTTAGGCTACACCCTAAGGGAGTAATCACATAAGCATATAATAATTAAAAAACAAGATGTTCATCATAATATTGTTATAATAGCCTCATGGGGAAATGGTTTAAAGGTGATAATGACATTTCCATAAGATTAAATCAATCACATAGTCTTCTAAAAGCATGTTTTCAAATACCACAATATGGTAAGTTAGAACGCATACTACAAAACTGAACTAGGTGATTCTAAATTTCTAAACAAACAAATATAAAGTTTGAATATTAATACAAAGAAAAAAAGCCAGATGGAAATATACTCAAATATTAACAGTGGTTAATTTCTACATTGATTCTAATATAGAATCAAAAGGAATATACTTTAATAACCTGAAATTATTTGTTAAACGAAGATAGAGAGAACAGTTAGTGCCAATGTTATAATGGTGGTGAATGACACAGAGAAAGCGTATCTTCTTATGACTCTATTGAGCTCTCTCTACCACAGAGAGAACTTGCAAATGAGATCACTATTTTCAAATAGGGGATGTGAAATTTTGTAATTATAAGTTGGTGAATTTGACATTCATTTTCAGCAAGATTCTAAAATGGCCTCTTTCACAGAATCTTGTATGAACCTAGAAAAGGAAACCACCAATTCACAGGAACAGGGAGTATTCACTCAGTCATCATTGCAGACTACTCCATTCCTTTCTTTGAATGAGCTAGTTGGAGAGGTGATGGAGGACTAGTTCATCAAATGGTAGATAGATGGCACCAACCTGAGAGAACTAGCCAATCTATAACCAAAATCAAGTTCCTAAGAGATGGGAACAAGTGGCTTCAATCACTAAGAAGTCATATCTGCCTATCTAGTTTCTTTCTTGGATAAGATCATGGATGAGGTAATAGAAAGCAAGCTCATTAGTGAATGGGTTGCATACTGAGAAGAATTGCAGGTGTGTATCAGGACTCAAACACAGAACAAGGGATTAAGCAATAAGCTAAATCCAATGAGATAATATTCAACAAAGATAAGTGTAAGATACTATCATTCAAGGAAATGGCAAGGAAAACTGGACTTCACAGCAGTGTGTGGAGACAAAGACAGGTTCTCTTCCACAGTGAGTTCACCAGAAGGCCACTGAGATAGGCTGTGATAATACATACAATTAAAAAATAGTTATCAAACTTAATCTCTCCCAAGTCAACCGAAGTTAAAATAATCATAAGTTTTTGTAATTCTTGGAATAAAGTAAGCATGATGATAAAGGGCCTTAAAACCAAGCCACTGGTTGGTTACAGAGGAGGTGGTGCTAAGTTAATGACTTAGGCAGGAAGAAAGGGTTTGGGAGATGGCAGCATCAAATGGAATAGTTGAAGGGCTATTTCCTCAGAGGAGGGTTGATATATTGGGCACTAACCCAAAGAAGAGAGCTAGATCCAATTACAAAAAGTACAGCGAGACAGATTTTGACTACATACAAGGAAAACTTCTTAATGCTTAGAACTGTCCATGGTCATTATGAACTGCCAAGGGACACAGTAAGTTTTCTGCATCAGAAATATATATCTCGGGGTAGCTGGACACTTGGCTTAGAGGAAATTCACATGCATCTAATCCATTCTCCCCTCAGATGCCTGAAATGCCTCCATGTCTTTTCTGATGTGTATTCCAGACTCTGCCTAGACACCTCTATTCCCTAAAGAGATAGACGAATTCCTCTTATACATACATGTTTAATTGTGGGAAAGAACTCTATATCGAGCCAAGAGCTTCTACTCTGCAATCCCTACCATTTAACTCCTGCTCTCTGTAGCTATTATGAATTTGCCTAAACCCTGGGACATATGAGAAGCTTTCAAATACTGAAAGATGTCATGTAATAAGAACCTTTATAAGACTGTACCTACTCTCAGTCATCACACCCTGGCCAAGATATATTGAGAAAACTGTAGCAGGGACTTTAGGGGCACAAAACCCAGACCCCTGAGAGTGCAGAAAGGTTAAGCAAACTATAGTCAAATGAACAACATGCAATTATCAAAACAATGAATGTTGGATGACTTTTGAATATAAAATATATAAAGTAATGGTATCTACTGAAGTTCAATAGGAGAAAAAACACGCTATTTAGACTATGTAAAAAGGGCATATTATCACACATTAGAAGTGTATTTGGAGTGATACAAGTATAACTTCATACTCATTGGGTTGTTTTTCTAAGAAATTTTATAACAATAAAAATCTGTATTCTCTTTTGATCTAAGTCTATCTATTAGTACTACTTAACCAATTATTTCCAAAGTACTTAGTTCTAGATACTATATAAATCATTCTATATAGCTGGATACATATGAAGAAGAAAGATTTAGTTGTATGAGATACAAGATGCCATCACAATTTCCTCAAAAAATTAAACAATAGAGTTACTATATGGCCCGATAATTCCATTTCTAGGATACATCCAAGAGAATTGAAAAATTATGTTCCCACAAAAAGCAAGTATGTGGGGGGCCAGCTGAGTAGCTCAGTTGGTTAAGAGCGTGAGCTCTAAGCAACTGGGTCACTGGTTCAAGTCCCACATGAACCAATGAGCTGCACCCGAACTGAGATGCCACATGGCATCTTAAGCTGAGTGGCTATGAGCTGCCGACGGGTGGCCGGATGGCGACTAGACTTGGGAGCTGAGCTAGCAGTGACCTCCACAACTAAGACTGAAGGACAACAACTTGGCTGTTCCCCTTCCCCAGTTCCCAATTAAAAAAAAAAAAAAAAGCAAGTATGTAAGTATTCTTAACAACTCTGTTCATAACAATCGAAAGTTGTAAACAAGATAAATGCCCATCGATTGATAAATGGATAAACAGAAAGTGATATAGTATCTACAGAATGGAATATTATTCTGCAGTAGAAAGGAGTGAAGTACTGACAAATGCTACAACTTCGATGAACCTAGACAACTTTAAGCTAAATGAAAGAAACAAGTCACAAAAGGCCACATATTATTCCATTTATATGAAATTTTCAGAATAGGCGAATCTCATAGAGAATGAAAGTAGACTAGTGATTGCCATGGGCTGGAGGAGGAAATGAGGACTGACTACAAATAGGTTCTAGGTTTCTTTTGGGGGTGATTAAATGTTCTTAATTAGATAGTGGAGAGAGTTGCACAACATGGTAAATGCATGAAAAACACTGAATTGTACACTTTAAAATTACTGAAATCGTGAAATATTATTTGAATTCTTTTCACTAAAATTATGTATCATCACAAAATACATATCATATATATGCTATATATTTTACATAATATATTGACATTCACTAGTACTTACCCCTAGAACTATTAAAAGATTCACAATACTATAACTAGTCATGGGTACAGTGCATATGATGCCTGGATTACTAAAGCAAATGCTAAAAAACTGAAGTGCTGAAATCAAGAATTATTCATTCCTTCTATTATTCAATTATTAATTGATTTACTGTGTGTTTAGTTGGTGCCAGGAACTGTGTTAGGCGCTATGGACATAGGAAAAAACAAGATATAATCCTTACCTGCATTGGGCTCCTGGTTTAGCAGGGGAGTTTGACATTAAATAAATCACTCAAATAAATATAAAACTTGTAACCAGGGTCATGAGCTGAAATACTGGGTCCTGTGTTAGAATACAACAGGCAGATGTGTTTTAGACGAGGAATTGGGCAAGAGCCTCTCTGAGGAAAACATATTTAACCTGCAAGATGAGAGATTTAGCCAAGTAAAGAATAAGGATAAAAGTACTTCCAGGACAAAAGGACAGTGCAGAAGCCCTGAGGCCGGAAAGGACCTGTCACATTTGAGAAACCCACGAGGCCAGTGATATCAGTGGGTAGTAAATAATGAGAAGACTGTCACAGAATGAGACTGGGGAAGTAAACAGGAATCCATCCCGTCCACGCCGGGCCTTACAGCCTCTCTGGGGATTCACACTTTATATCGGGCCTTACAGCCTCTCTGGGGATTCACACTTTATATCCTGGGTACAAAGGCAAGCCACCCAAGAATTCAAGCAGGAAAGAAACATGATCAATTTGGGTCATAAAAGCATCATCCAGGCGCCCTCTGTGGAAAAGAGATTAGAGAAGAGCAAAGAGGAAACTAGACCAGTTAGGAGGCTATTAGAGTAGTGGCTCAGATGAGGGGACATGGGTAGAAAGGAAGAAGAGATTTTTTTATTGGGGAATCAGGGAAGGGGAACAGACAAGTTGCTTTCCTTTTGTTCTTCAGTCTAACTGTGGGGGACGTTGTTCACTGGACCATGTTGTTATCATCATTGCGCTCTTCCCGGCCCAGGCAGATCGGTCGCCGGCCTCTGGACGGCCACTCACAGCAGCTCTTGGCAGCTCACACTGGCTGCCAGCCGCTCATGCTGGCTGCCAGCCACTCACTGTAGCCTATGGCAGCCCACTGCAGCAGGGGCTGCAGCCTATGCCATCGCCGGCGACTCACAGCAGCCCAGCTCCAGGTGGAGCTGTTCTTCACCATCTTAGCTGTAGAGGTCAGTGTCACTGGCCCTCATATGTGGGATCCGAACCAGGGCCACTGGTGTCCCAATCCAGCTCTTAGCCAATGCGCCACTTGGCTGGCCCAAGAAGAGACATTTTCAAGGTGTGTTTTGGAGTTTTGAAGGTCATCGCATATTCTAAATTACAACTCAGATTTACACATGAGGAAAAGAAATGTGTTCCAGAAAGACCAAAGCAAAAAAAGTAAATATTGCTTAGCCAGGATCCTTAGACACATTAGCAATCCAGCACCAAACCAAACCTTACAAATGGGTCAGGCTACTTTTAGGAGCACTGAAGATTTTTCATATAATTAAGTAGTACTTGAACCCAAATTATCCCTACTCTTCCTGCAGGGTATTTTCTTACAGGCAAGTTTTCAGAGTGGGAAAGACAGCCAGTGAAGTGGAAATCCAAAAGTTCGCAGTGATGTGTCCAGTTAGAGCTTGCTGACCTCACTTCAACCCAACTGCAAACTAGCGCATCTTTGGAACATTTTTTTTCTCTGTAGAGGAACCAGTCTGGCAGAAGAATACCCTGCTAGTATATGCTCTGTTAAAGGTTTCAGTTAAGCATATATATATATATATATACACACACACACACACACACACACACACACACACGAAGAAATATGTGCAAAGCATTCCAGATTATTCATGTGCATCTGTCCCCTTAAACTGCACTCCCGAGACTGAAGCTGAACGCAGAGGCTGTGATAGATATCACAGTTTACAAAGAGTAAATGAATGACTTACACTGTAGTAGGAGAGCAACTGTACATTATACACGCATGCATTTCATTTCCTCTTCAAATAAAACCTGCCTACCCATATGGTAAACAGAACTTCAAACCCACAGTGGGTACAAGTTTGTGTATATTCTTTATAAGCCACCCAAGACATGAAATCAGGAAGTCTAAGGCAAGCTACCAATTTGGCACCCTCCAGAGTATAATGCAAGCAAATAATAGAGGTAAATATGACCATCAATAATTATATATGTTTGGCCGGCCAAGTGGCGCATTGGTTAAGAGCTGGTTTTGGGATGCCAGCGGCCCCGGCTCGGATCCCACATATGAGTCCCAGTGACACTGCCCTCTACAGCTAACAACAGCTCCACCTGGAACTGGGCTGTGCGAGCCCCGGCGACGGTGTAGGCTGCGGCCCCTGCTGCAGTGGGCTGCTATAGGCTACAGTGAGTGGCCGGCAGCCAGCGTGAGCTGCCAATAGCCGCGGTGAGCGACCATCCAGAGGCCGGCGACCAATCTGCCTCATTCGGGAAGAGCACAATGACGATACCAACATGGGCCAGTGAAGCAACGTCCTCCGCAACTAGACTGAAGAACAAAAAGACAGCAACTTGTCTGTTCCCCTTCCACGATTTCCCAACGCTATTCCCCTCCCCAATTCCCCAATAAAATCTTTAAAAAAAAAATAAAATATATATGTTGTAATACCTTGCTCTGTAAGTAGTCTTATTCTTTTTCATTTATGCTGTGAAAATCAGTTTAGCACTTAAAAATATAAAATGAAAGGAGATGCTGTTTTTAACCTAGAGGAATCATTTCATCCTTTCTATCTTTATCACTGTTAATGTTTCCAGCTTCTTTGAGGTTGTAATAGATTACAATACATCATATTTACACAACTACATGACAGCTGTCTCAAACACTCCTGATCCTCCTTGACTCCTTACATGTTAAGATTCAGCTCTTCTAAGAAGGGTTCCTTCACCCGTTATGATAGAGCTCATCTTCCATCCATTCCTGCCCCCCCACCCTCTGTCTCTTGTATATATCTCTGTCCAGATTTACATCTGCTTCCTCTTCCAGACTGGGAGCACCCTAATGCTTCGTGCTCCCAGGACCTAACACAGAGCCTGGAAAGTAGAAAGGTTTCAAATACTTGTGGAATGAAATGAATGAATAAATAAATTGAATCCACCTAAACTACATCATTTTTTTCCCCACCTGCATTACCCTAAATATTAATGACCCTCAAGTCAACGACACTTCAGACAATTCTCCATTTTCCCCCATTCCTTTCCATTCCCTGATAGAAGGCGATTTCTGATTAGAAGTACTAAACTGCATAGAGGTGTTTCTGGAAAACAGTTTTAAGTGATAATATTGCTTGCCGCTCAGGTTTACACACATGGCTTTGTACAGAGTGAGTTTGAATATGGACTAGAAAAGGCCTTCGCTCCTCAAATTCATCTTCTATAGGAAAATGGCATCCTATCACTTTTGCTATTGACATTCACATCAGATAGCATTCTTACAAAGGGCCCCGTTCGTCAAGACAAAGGAAGGATGCCCTTGGCAAGGGCAGAGAGAATCCATGAGTTAATTTCATCATTCTGGAATAAATTATTTAGCACCACTTAAACCCTGAAAGCTTTGAGCCACCTACCTTGTGGTTTCTGGCACTCTCTTCTACGTTTACAATTTGTAAACAACAATTTTGTGAAGCAACAATTTAATTTCATCGTGCAAAAGCAATACAATTTAAATTTACTGTTGGAACTGACATGCTCTAGTAAATGAGAAAATTTGTTGTTTCACTGACATAATTATAAAGCTGCTTTTACCAAAAAAGTACTTAGGAATCATTCCAGTATTTAAAAATGAATCCTTCTTACTGGATGGACTTAATGCATCTCCTCCTGCCAGGAGATGAATGCGATCCCTGGGGCTATCTAAGTTCTGACCGCTCAGACTCAGTTTTGGCTTAACTCTGTCAAGGGCTTAGATTTTTAACATGAGATCATCCTGGAAACACAAGGACAGTGGTGGGAGGAACAAGAGATCGCCAATAGGCTTTTAAAATATATTCTTTCACTAGTTTGGAGTTTTTATTAGACAGGAATGTTGATCACCTTTTTTCACTCTAAATTACATCATTAATAGAACGATGAGTAGGAAGGTTTGGTACGACAGTCAGCATTCCCACTGTTATTTAACTAGAATGATAGGGGACCAGCAGCTTTTGAGTGGCAAAAGCTGGTGTTTAAAGCACACCAGCGAATGAATCTAAGCTGCACCCTTTACCCCAAAGAACGAAACAGGCAGGAAAAGGCAAGAAGACGGAAGGATTGAAAATATCATTAAACCTACAGCGAGTATTTACCATTTGCCCTGTGTAAGGTCCATTGTGGCTGATAGCCTGATGATGGGAAAGCGAAAGGGTACTTGGGCTGGTCTGAAACCTTAGATTCAACAAGCCTCCCCGAGTGCATTCAATCCACCTGCACATAACTCCATTCCTTTCACCTGTCATTAGGAAGACTTGTCTCTCTTTCAACTGCTCTGAACAACCAACAGTAAAATTAAAAGATTTAAAAAAAAAAAAAAGGCGGCAGCAACCTAGTGAGGAACAAGAAGAGGGGGTTGATCAGCAGCCCCACTGCTCAACAGACAATTGGGGTTTCCTCCCATCCGCCCCTATGTGCACTGCGCACCCCCAAGGACAAGAGCTTAGATGCACTAGAAGCCAAGGCTAGGCCTGTGAGGCAGCAAGAGAAAGATGGTTCACAGCGAACCGGGAGATGCTTGGGCGCTGCCTCCTGCAGCCTCGCTCCCGGTGCTGACTCGGCCAGCGGCCAGCAGAGCAACCGAGCCTCCCAGAAGCTCAGCATCCCTCTTCCTGCTCCCTCCTCCGCCTGCGCCCGTGCCACCAACCTTGGGGGTGCGGATGTGCTCCATGATCGGGCCAAGTCTGCAAGGTCTTGGGCGGACGCGGCCTCACGCACCTGCGCGCATCAACAGCGGGAGGGGGCTTCGCGCTCCGGAGCCGGGAGCTACAGGGCTTGGCTCCGCCTCCAGGTGCGGCAGCGCCCGCGCATGGCGGGCATGTGGGCACCAGGCGCCCGCGCGGCCCTAGAGCGTGCGTCTCTGAGCTCCTGCCACCTGCCCTGCCTGCCGCCTCTCTGTTCATCTCTGGCTGAAGTCGCCAGAGCGAGAGCCGCTCTCCTCCTTTTACGAGAGGCAACCCACGTAATACTGTGGGGCTACTGTTCCCCAAGACACAATGGGGACCTTGTGTTGGGTGTGGCCTCTGGAGGAATACGCGCTGCTCCACAAGCCCATGGGCTTCCTTCCAGAGCGTCCCAAGACAGTTGCGACTTCAGGGCAGGGCAGGGGCGGGGGCGGGGAAAAGGCTGCCATATGCACTCCAGATCCAGCATGTCCTAGAGGGCTCTGCATATTTCAGCATGTGAGCAGCAGGCATAGCATTTGGAATGAGGGTGGAAATAACAGCAACAGGAAGTGCTCTATAAAGTCAAGCATCTCTCATCAACCTGCGGACAACACTGTTGAACTGGTGGAAGAGAAGCTTTTCCTTGACACCGTTTTGGTGGCTCATTTGCCACCTTCACTTAGCTCTAACTGAACTGGAAGATAGAGAGACAAAGCATCCATTATCAGGTACCATGTTTCCATTTATGTTATTTAACAGTAGTTGTTGCTGATTATTAGTATTATGCCATTGGGAAAAGCCAAAGAGACTCATGATCCCCCACATACACCGTTTTTCTTGCAACCCTAGTCGTACAACACGCCACCATGACTAAAATTTCATAAAACTGTACTATAATTCTTAGAATAATATCTACTCAGTTTTTTCCTCTTACTCACCTGTCTTTCCAACTGGATTGTAAATTCTTTGACTGTAGCAACTGTTTTTTTAATCTCTTTTTGTCCAATGCCTGGTAAGCACATTGCAGCCTTCCAAATAAATGTTTAGTTAATCAATACAGTGTTACATTTCTAAATTTTCAGCTCTCCTTCACATATTTTTTGTCACTTCATCCTCCTACTGCCCTGCGAGTCAGTTGGGGAAAGTCCTGTCAACTGATGTTTGCATATGACAGAATTGACCAGGGCTATAATTTCTTCATTACTAAAGAACACCAGGAATAGAGAGAATCAGGAGCACTCTGGCTCCAACTCAACACTGGCTTCAGTCTCCTCATTGATAATGAGGATAATCTCAAAGGTTACTTCTGTCCCCAAATTCCATCAGTACTAGGAATCCTATGTCCATTTTGAGTGGTTTAATGATCTTGGAATTATGTGCCTTCAGGACTTCTATCCCTGTACTGGTGGACTAATCATGTGTTTACTTGGTGAGTAATTTTTGTATATAAATATTTCTGACCTGTTGCATATGAGCATATTTTTTAAAGCACCTAAAACACTAATTGGTAGGGGAAAAGATATAAATCCAAAATATTGAAATAGTCTAAAGATAAGAAAAAATTTCCAGATTAGTTTAAAAAAATGCATCTTCCACTAATCATAGCTATAAAATCAACTTTAGGTTACAATGAGTCAAGAATTATGTTCCGATTATTAGGATCAATTAACATACAGCAAACTAGAAATAAAATAACAATAGGGAAAGAAATTTCTATAAATAAACACTTTAGTTTGAGCTAACAGTTTTCCAAGGAATCATCCTTGACTTGTCCCCCAGCCCCAGTCACTATCCAGGTTGTTAGACCACAAAGTGTGTTGACTTCAGACAGCCATTCTGTACTTTCTGGTATTTACATTGCCTCAGATCCCCAGGTTTCACTGCTTCTCAAGCCACCACCCAGAGAGGCAGAAGAGATTGAACAAAGCAGCAAGAGTTGGAAAGCAGGGAAATGAGGGGACCCACGGTACATTGAAATGGCTGACTATGTTGCTCATAAGTAGGGCAAAAAGTGAAACTAGCCATTCATTTACTTAAGAAACATTGATGTTAATTGACTGATGGTCTTGCCCAAGTTACAATAACAGATGCTGGGAGATTGAAAGGAGACCCAGTGGAGAGTTCCATAATTGTGATAGGTATAACACCGAGGAAATGGAAAGTAAACTAAGATGGCAACAGGGCAAATGGAAATGACAAAAGAAACCTCAAGGAAATTGATCTGCTTTCTACTTTTTCCATATTATACAGAAAATAATGGATAGACTCAGGTTCATACACTTAGTTCTTGAAGTTTGAAATGTGATGTGTTTGAAATGAACTATAGGACATTTGGATGTATGCTGCATCTCTGAGTCTTCCCAGAGCAGAAATCTCTCTATCTGGCCTCAGAACCAAGAATTGGGAGGGGAGAAAAACTTACTCTTCTAATATTACATAATTTGCCAATGGATCTACACCCAGATTTTCTACGTTAGAAAATGGATGTTTTTCTTTAGCATTTGTTAAATCCGGGTGGAAACTAAGTATATTTCAACAAAACTATTTTCACCATCAATCAAAATATCAGACAATAGGGTTAGGACCTAGTTACCTGCATATTCATCAAATGACTTTCCATGCCAAGGAGCATCATGGCTGTCCTCATTTTATCGTTAGTATAGCAGGTTTCATTGATTTTGACCTTTGTAAAAATGGTAGATATGACTGTACACATCAATATTTAATCCTTCTGTCTTTCACGGGCACACAGAAGATTACACTTTTCAATCCTGTTACTCTTGGGTGGGGCCATGTGACCAGTTCTGGCTAATGGATTGTGAGAAGTGAAATGTTACTTTTGGCCAAAGCTCTTCAAAACTTGTGTGTGGCCCTTCAGCTTTCTCTTTCCTGATCTTGATATTTGCAGGACAACTGTTGAGATTATAGATAAAATAATGATGATGAATTCATCTAAAATATATGACATGACTGTAGCCCCAAACTATTCAGCATTAGATTGAAATGAATGAAGAGAGAAATAGACTGTTTCCCTGAGTCATTCTTTGGAAGGGAGCTACTCTGAAGAGTCATAGCAGATTCACTTGAGTGAAAAGAACACCTTTTTTTGGTGGTTGTTGAATGAAAGCCACTGAGAATTAAAGGTTAATTAAGTTTTGTATCTAGACTTACTTGTGCTGACTTTATAGAGAAAGGAAATCTAAGAGAGTTAAAATAATATACTATCTCTGTTTCTGTGTTTCTTATCTTTTTAAAGGTGGTGGATAATGTTGTTAAAAAGCTTTAAACATATCATATGCCAAGGCCTAATCTACTTTATTGTATATTACCAAACTTCTGGAGAACATCATCAGAGATTTTTATCACATGGATATTCTAGATGTAAATAGGTTGCTATAGGAATTTTTAAATAAAAAGTTGGTATTAACTGGGACCTTTCCCCAAATCCCGTGATCATCAGGGCCTGAGGAAATTTAGATACTTATCAAAAACTTGCAAGACTTTTTCCAAAATACTTACATTTCTCCTGAGGCAACTAAAACTTCTGATCTGGCAGTGAAGCCAAGAAATGTTTCCTCAGGGGGTAGTATTGCTAATGATTACAAACCCAATAAAATCATATTCAGCACTATTAAACCTCAGTGGTCCATGTGCTCTGTGGAAGAGGGCACACACCTCTGAACAAGCCTGGTCTTAGCTAGAAACATATTAGACATCCAATATGATAGGGTCAGAACTGCATTTGGGATTCTGCCTGGGGGAAAAAAATAGCATGCTCACCTTCAGGATTTTTATAACCTCGATGACGCAAAGTATTGATGTCTTCTTTGGCCTATCCCTATGCCAGATATGCCAAACAAGCACTCTATGGACTGTAGGCAGCCCTGGCCTTCTTCTAGGAACCAAAAGAGAAACTCCAGGCCAGCATAAAAAGAGCACCGACTCTGAACAGGCAAGGTTTTTAAGTAGTCTCTTATACTTTAGTCTGTCTCTAAGAAGGCGTGTCACTCAAGCCCAAGTCTGTTCTCAGAGCACTAAGTATTGTTTATTGTCTTTTGACAGCCATCCCCTGAAGCATCAATTTTATGATCATCCTTCCCAAATTAAAACATCCAGTCCCCAATTCTCTCTCTGTCTAACATATTGTATTTCCATCTACCTGCTGAGTACCTCCACTCAGATGTCCCATCCATGTCACCAATTAGGTGTACTTAAGAAAGTGGGCCCTGGAGGCAGACAGGCCTATATTCGAATCACAGCTTTGGTGTGTGTTAGCTGTGTCACCTTGAGCATGTTTGTTTTTAACTATCAGCCTCAGGTTTATCATCTGTAAAATGGAGATAATAATAATATCTGTATTGCTTTGTTTCTCAAGCTGAGGAATAGGTATCTCTCTATATATATATGAGTATGAATGTTTATTATATTATTCCCTATATTTTTGTATATGCCTGAAGTTGTTCAAAATAAAAAACAGAATTGATAGTAAAAAATGGGGCATAATTAAACCTTCTCAGGGTGGATATGACAATTCAGTCATATGGAGCATTTAACATGTTTTGTGACAGATGATTATTGAGTACTCGCCTTGTGCCAAGCACTGGGCATAAATGTGTGAACCAAAGCAATCACAGTCCCTGCCCTCAGAGTGCTTCAGTCTAATAATATTATTATTACCATCCACCTAATACCAAATCCTCCTCTTCATTTCATTACTTCTTCACTTCTTTTGTTGCTCTCAGTCACTCAAACTCAAAACCTTGGGGTTGTTTCTGTCACTCCTCCACATTTCCTCCACTGGCCCTTCCCCTTCCTTCTTCACTGTCATTACTCTAGTTCAAATCCTCATTGCTTCTTCCTGGATAAAATATTGGCCTCTGCTGCCAGATTCATCTTCATAAAAAGTAACTCTAATCACATAACTCTTTAGCTTAAAAACCTTCAAGTGGTTTACAATTGCCTTCAGAATGAAGTACCATTTCCTTATTCTGTCCTTCAAGGTCCATCCATATCCTACTTCTCTCTTTTACAAACTCAGGAAAATAAGTCACTGGCACTTAGTAGGAGCTTAAAAAATGTATTTTGAATGTATCAATTAGTCAACCAATCACTTTCTATATCCTGCATTTGCTTATCTTTATGTCTTTGCTCACAGTGTTCCCATCTATCAAGTCCTTTGAGGCTTATTTCAAAATTCACAACACATTCCCTCCAGATGGAATTCTTCCAAAATAACTCTTGTCTGTTCATTCCAATAAGCAGAGATCATCACAGAGAGATTATTTTCATCTGGAAGTGTAATTTTATGCGCCTCTGTCACAACTTGTCCATGGGTGCCTTGATCAGCCTACTCTTCCAAGAGTACCATGCTGAGCTACTACATTGACAACATCATGCTGATTAGATCTGATGAGCAGAGAGTAGCAGGTGCCCAAGATACCCAGCTAAGGCACACATGTGTCCCAAGGTGGGAGATGCATTCTTGGAAAATTCAGGGTCCTGCAATCTCAGTGAAGTTTCTAGTCTGGGAATGGGGGTAGAAGAGGGAAAATGGGGACACATATATGGTGATGGAAGGAGAACTGACTCTAGGTGGCGAACGCACAGTGCAGTTTATAGATGATGTATTACAGAATTGTACATTTTAAACCTATATAATTTTCCTAACCAACATTACCCCCAATAAATTTAATACAAAAAAAATTTTAAGCCAAAAGCCAGATACAAAACTGTATATACAATATGATCTGAATTGTATTTCAAAATGAGTGTGTGTGTGTGATATACATATATATACACATATATGTATGTATATATATGTATATATATGTAAAGAGACAGAAAATAGAAGAAAGAAATATACAGACATAAGAATTACAGAATATAAGAAATATACAGATATAAGAATATACAGATATAATTGTAAGAAATATACAGATATAAGAATACAGATATAAGAATATACAGATATAAGATGTAATTCTTATGGGTGATTTTCATTTTCCTTAAGTTTTTTTTAGTGTTTTACAAATGCTCACATTGCATATTTTAACAATTATAAAGAACGTGTATTTTAAAATATCTTTTCAATAAAAACAAGTCATCATCTATAATCATGACATAGTTTCATAAGTCAAAGTAAACACATTTGTGGAGGATACACTTTATTTTTTTTTTAGAGCAAAACATGGATTGGATATGGAATAGTTGAGAGACCTTCAAAGTATATGCTTCCTAAAATTTCAATCTAAAAATAATCTTTCTGAGAAGACATCTTTTTTCAAGGATAAAATCAGGCTTACTTTCCATGAGGAAACCATAAAAAGCAGATATCCCAAATATATAACAATAGCTGGAAAAAGATAAGAGGAGGGTATTCTCTCTTGAGTTGTCAAAATCTGGGCAATGTTGTTTTTACAGCCAAGAAAAAAAAAAAGATTTTTCTGTGAAGATCAGTTAGGTTTGGAGGACTATGCTCTGGTGCTTTAAAGGCAATGTTTTATAAAAATTATTTAGTTGCTCTTTAACTTTTAGGAAAAATTCTGGATTGTATCTTTAGTGTTTGCATAATAAAATGAGAAAGTATAATTTGCATAATTAATAAAACCTTACCTTGATCCTCCTCCTCTTTTTTGTTTAGATACAGATGCTAAATATTAGCAAAATGCACATAATCATGAATCCTGTAGCAAGGACAATTTGAGATTTCTAATTAAACAGATGTAAGAGTTGTGTGTGGGCTACGTTAGGGTTTTTTGTGGAGATAATGAGTAATTTTGAATGCTGGCTCTGCAAGAAAATTCTTCCTTTTTTCTTTGGCAGATTGACTATTTTTGCAAACAAGAGTAATGAACAAGACTTGTTCACAATGGTGAACTATATAATAAGGATTTGATCTGTATCTAACTTGTCAAGAACCACCTGTGTTTGCATTCGGATTTGGCAGTCACTCTTGACTGTCTTGCCAGTACAAAGACATACTTAAAGAGCTTGAACACAGCACAAAATAAGGGCCCCATTATTTGCAGGTAGAACAAGTCAAGTTTACTTTCAGTGTTTTGTTCCTGATTGTCTACCATTTTGCAGGGGAGTCTCCATGGATAATCACCAATGTATGAATGAATTGTAAACAATTCATGTTGCCAACAGGCTGTTTTGTGCTCAGATTTCACAATTAATGACTACATTTCCAGGCCATTCCTCAGAAGCTTATGCAAACTGGTACTAATCATGCTACTACTTACACTGTATTGAACTCCCGTTTATAATATTATATCTACATGAGAGGTGGCCAGTTAGTTCAGTTGGTTAGAGTACAGTGCTCACAACACCAAGGTTGCCAGTTCGATCCACTCATGGGCCGCTGAGCTGCGCCCTCCACAACTAGATTGAAACAACTACTTGACTTGGAGCTAATGGGCTCTGGAAAAACACACTGTTCCCCCAATAAAATAAATAAATAAATAAAATTTAAAAAAATTATATGTACATCAGAATGCATGGTCTTGATCTTACATTTTTAGGAACAGACTTCCTCCCTCCACCTTAGAAGCAGAAGGCAATAGTGGCCTGGGCAGCCTGAAGTGATAGGGCTGCCAACAGAGGTGACTTCTCTTGAAGACCAGTATCTCAACTCTTTCTTCTTTAGGCTGCTGGGTTAAAGAACACCTGGAAATCATAAAGCTTCTTAGATTCCATGGTTCCTGCAGACTATTAAACAATATTAAACAATATTCCACTAGGATGTATATATATATATATATATATATATATATATATATATATATATATATATAAAACTATGTTTGTAATACATACATAGAATATATAGAATAGAATAGAATATCTCAACCACAATAATGTGTCAATAAAAGATCCTCTTCATAGGCTGTTCCTAAATTTTGTGGTAATATTTGTTAGCAATTTGTCCATGCCTTTTGGTCTTGGGAACAGCTAACATAAAAGATTTTAGAGGGCCGGCCAAGTGGCGCAGTGGTTAAGCGCTTGCTTGGGAAGCCAGTGGCCCTGGTTCGGATCCCACATATGAGGGCCGGTGACTGGAAAAAAAAAAAAGATTTTAGAAAATTTATAGGATAAAAAAGTTAAATAGAGATAATTCTATTAAATTTCTGAAAATTGAGGAAAACTGACCGTATTCTATTTTTTTAAATTAAAATTTGTTGGGGTGGCAATGGTTAGTAAAATTACATAGGTTTCAAGTGTACAGTTCTATAATATGTCATCTATATATCACATTGTATGATCTTATTCTATTTTAACTGATGGTTTCCTGTTCCAACTTTGAAAGCAATCTTTAAACTCTAAAAGTTTTTTTTCTTTTTTTTAAAGATTTTATTGGGGAATTGGGGGAGGGGAACAGACAAGTTGCTGTCTTTTTTGTTCTTCAGTCTAGTTGTGGAGGACGTTGCTTCCCTGGCCCATATTGGTATCATCATTGCTCTCTTCCCAGGTGAGGCAGATCAGTTGCCGGCCTCTGGATGGCCACTCACGGCCTCTCACGGCAGTGCATGAAAGTGCACGCCGGCTGCCAGCCAGCCCCACTGCAGCCTACACAGTCACCAGCAACTCACAGCAGCCCAGCTCCAGGTCGAGCTGTTGTTCACCATCTTAGCTGTAGAGAGCCAGCATCACTGGCCGTCATGTGGGATCTGAACCGGGGTCCTGCTGCTCAGAGCTGGCATCCCAAGCCACCTCAACCAATGTGCCACTCGGCTGGCCCTAAACTCTAAAAGTTTTGAATTAAAGAATTAAGGAGAGGAGGGAGGGAGAGGGACTGACTTAACAATGACTTCCATGACCTTATATTTAGTGACCCACCTTAGTATGTCCAGAGTCCCTGAAAACCAAAGTAGGTCAATTGACTCACAATATACTAAATAATAGAGCTTCCATTACTAGAAAGTTATAAAATATTACAAAATACCTAATAGTGGTATAAATGAATATGATTGTCTCTTTTTAGAATCCATAATGCATACAGTAAACACCAAAAAGTGAAGGAAATACATAGAGACAAAAAATAATTTTCTAAAGTAATTTCTTATTTCAATTCAATTTCACTCAGCTTACTTGAAATGGAATTGACATGAAACAAAAGCAATTTGCTTTAACGTTATGAGAAGAAGCTGCAAGAAAAAAAAAAGTTGCCTAGGATTGATTGAGCAGGAGAATATGACGATGCTCATTGACTGTACTGAAATATTTATTGAGTGAAAACTGACTCCTTTGTGCTTTGAAAGTGGAAGCTGCTGCAAAGCCATATATTGCTGGCAGTGACCCTGGGAACTTCCCCGAGGCCTTCAGAGGTCTGCAGTGTTTTCAGTGATAACTACTAATCCTTAAAGATTTTTACATTGCCATGATTAGTACACTTTAACTATTAGTCATGAGCTTCAACAACCTAGTTCTAGCATCTTGGTTTTTTTTTTTTCTTTTCCCTCCTAATTTAATACATACTTGACAGACTTAAAAGTACATGGTTGCAACCAAAGCTAAACACCCGATCGTGACTAGTTCTGTGCATCTGCTACAACTGTAGCACTAGTATTATTTTTCTATTACTAATTATTTAAAATAATGGTGAAATACAATAAAACAGTCAGTAACTATTCAAGTAATTGTACAAACATTTCTGGACAAACCAAGAAAGCGTAGTTTAAAATAATATGTTGAGTAGCCAGCAAGGTCACAGCAAGACACCTTTTTTTTTTTTTTTTTGAGGGCAGTGTCACTGGCCCTCATATGAGGGACCCGAACCAGGGCCGCTGGCCTCCCAAGCCAGCGCCCAACCTCCGCGCCACTCAGGCAGCCCGCAAGACACCTTTAAATGTATGTTCATCTGTCCTATGGATGGGGCTTCCATTGGATCATTGTCTCTACTTGCTCAAACAGAAATTCCTGCCTCCAGAAATTTTCCCCTCCGGCATGCCTAGGCACTCCTAGAAGCTTGCTCAGATATGCCTAGGAACACCTGTTCTCAAGTTCCACTCCAGCTTCTGTCTTATGAAAACCCCACCTGGGGGAAACCTCATCATCGCTATCATTAATGGAGCCTTCAATGAGAAGATTAATATCTGTGCCAAGGTGGTTGTTTTCTGGAGCTTCCAGGCTGACCATTTTGAAGGGCCAGAGCCATGCTGGGTTTCCCACAGAAGTGGAGAAGCTACCTGTCTTCCCAACTCTGGGTCACATTTTTTTTGAGCCATCTGCAAAGCAGCTCTTCTTGAGCCCTAAGTCTACAGAATTTCTTATGAAGCTCCTTTCGTTTGGGGCTCACCCATATTTCACTGGTGCTCAAACCTGTCCAATGAACCAGACAAGGAGCAAACAGTATGGCCATCATGCTTTCCACTCTCCTTGTCTCTAAAGAAAATAAAAACAAAACCCCTTATTTTGGTGGTTAACTTTATGTGTCATCTTTACTAGGCTAAGGTGCCCGGTTGTATGTTGCTGTGGAAGTTAATTTTTAAGATACAATTAACATTTAAATCAGTAGACTTTGAGTAAAGCAGATTCCTTCCATAATGTGGGTGGCCTTCATCCAATCAATGGAAGGCCTCAAGATAAAAAGCTAAGGTCCCTGAAGAAAGGAATTCTGCCTGGAGACTATCACAGGACTCATGACTGCAACATCAACTGCTGGCAGTTACAGCCTGCTAGCCTGCCCTGCACTTTCTGGACTTGTCACCCCATAACTGGATAAGCCAGTTCTTTAAATCAATCTAAATATAGATATTAGATATTTAGATATAGGACAGATTATATAGAAAATATATAGTATAATGGAATATTATATTGAAATATATACCATAATATTTCCTATGTCATACACACACACACACACACACACACACACACACACACACACTGTCTATCTATGTAAATATATCCTATTGGTTCTGTTTCTGTGGAGAACCCTGACTGATACACTTATCCTATGCTCTTTCAGACAACCCAAAAGTACTCAATTATAACAACTCAAACAGATGCCCACAGACGTCACCTGCCTGCAAGGTCAGCAACCAGATATTGATCAATTACCATTTGGAGGTCCTCTAGAGCACCATTTTATGCTGTCAATAATGATTTGTAGGAGATACATGGTGGGTTAGGATATCAGTCTCAGTTTCTCTCACCTAGGATTCTAAACAAGTGTTGCTAAGAGGATACCTCCTGTGCTGGTCCTGTCTCATGTTGTTCTTTCCCCAGCCAGTTGGCACTGGGATATCTGCTTCTTCAAGAACATTCCTACCGCCACAATTTCTATTTCTATTACTACTATAATTAGCTAACATTTATTGACCATTTCCTCTTTAACCCAAATGTCAGCTGGGATATACTCACTCTCTGAGATAAAATTAGCTTGCATCCACAGTCTGTGCCCCATGAAAGTCCAAATTTCAGCAGATTTTTAAATGAGAAGTGACGTCAACACAGGCTGTAGTGTCTTGTTGTACCTTGTCCACGGTATGTCATCTTAGACTTACAACTCAGTTTTTTTCTCTATTTCTATCTGAAAATAACTCAAACCAAATATTTGAGAATATATATACAATACTAAAAATTTTTAAGGTTTTTTAGGCCTGCTTATGTCATAGTACCCAACACAGTACTACCAATCTAAAAACACATGTTAGTGTAGTGAATATTATTTAAAATATTAATTGAAGTTCCCTTTCTTTGCATTACGTTTTACCATTATCTTTCCCCCCACTACTGAAGCAGCTGTAACATCTTTTGTGTACTCTTAAAAGAAGTTCAGATATAAGCCTCCTTATATCTGAGTAGCAGAGTTGAGCTGAGAGCCCCAACACCTGAAAAAAATGTTTTCTGAATTCCAAAAACTTAGATTTGATTATCAAGAACTGAAGCCTGGAGGAAGAAGATATAAAGTTTACCCCCAAACAATATCTGGGGTGGAGAAAGATGAAGAGCCCATTTTTGGCCACACAAGAAGGGGATAAAAGATTTTTGTTGGGTCCCCAGCCAAAGAGACTCAAAGGAGAGAAGAAAGCAAGAGAGTGTTTCGGGAACCTGCCCCCTCTCTTGGCCTAAGCAGAGTCCAGATAGGAAAGGCAACTGGAAATCCAAGATGGGTTTCGGGGACCCAAGCCAGGAAAGGATTGGGCCTTCCTTCTCAAAACATAGCCTGGGAAGACTGCAAATCTCTTAGAGGATCTCTGCATACATCCTGGCACCAGCAAAATCTGAGAGAGATGCCCAGATATCTAGCCCAAGGGCAGCCTCATGGGCTCCCTGGGTGATATGGGGATAGCAGCAGAAAGTTACCTTGGCCCTGAGAGGGGATGGGGATGACGCCCAGGCCAGTGGATGTGGAGGAAGCTAGGATCTATGCCCCAGTGAGCAGACCCAGAGTGGCCTGCACTGAGCAGATAATTAGGAGGACAGTGGTCATTTCAGCAGGATGCACATCCAGGGACTGGCGGGATAAGTTTCAGTTCAGTGACTGCCAGAGATGGACAGGGATTAATGGGGGGACCTAGGCATCCTGTTCCCTTGATCCGGATGATAGTTAAATTCTTTTCATTTTGGAACAGATGTCACCCCCTGGATAGAAAGGAGGAAAAACATGAGGGAGAACAGAGAATGATTGAGAAAATAGCCATAATCTTCAGAGTTTCAAATCCTAAGTATCTGAGCTAACCTTGAATGAGATGATTACTTTTGTCACTACCTATTAAAAGGGGGGATTCAAAATTTAATTCAAGTATAGATAAAAGAAGAAAGACCCAGTTCTGCATACCTGTGTAGTATTGGGATAGGTCTATAAAATTTTCACTCAAAACATCTATCATTCCTGCTTTTAAAGTGCTTTGCACTTGCCTGCCATGTTTCTCACTGGCCTGTCATGCAGCCTTTCTTCTTCTCTCTGACTCTATACTCACAGGCACTTCTCTGCTCCTTTTCCACCAAAATCCTTAGGAACTCCAAATTCTCTTTTTGTAATGAGCAAGGCAAGTCAATGCTCCCCAGCTCTTACTCTCATTGCATACCAAACCAATTAAGTCTTTGGCAGCTCAAAGCGTTTGTCCATTGAACAGAATCTGGCCTTAAAAGTCACTTAGGGTTATGGATGGCATCTTTCTCCTTGCACAGCTATATACCAGTAATGTGTGAGTTGCTTTATGTACTTCACCTTACAATAGCAAAAAAAAAAAAAAGAAAACTCATAGGATCTCAAAACAAAATGGAGGGAGGCATGGTCAGAAATTGGGTGGGCAGTACTCGGACCCTAGTCTGCCTGTCCCCATTTCCTACTCCATTAGCCACTGTATTGCAGAAACTTCTAGTCTTTGCTTATGTTCTTGTTTAACATCCTTGAGGATTAAGTCTTGATTCCATTTCTTCTGAAGGCTTGGATTTCTTCCAGTCTGCTTTGCCTGATTTACTGGTTAATGAAACGGCTGATGGCTGACTCGTTCTGTCTCTCCAAGTCAAGAGCTCATTATCTGCCTTTTCATTTTGGCAATTTCCTCAGTAGTGCAATCAGCCTCACTGCCTTCTGAGGCCTGAGGGAATCTTTTAATTCCCTTTTGATGAGAATAGTCATTTCCTGCCCTGAGTTTCAACTGAAATTTGATCATGAACATTTCCTGCGCATCTCTCTAGGAGCAGTAGCTAATGGGTGATATATTATTGAATTTTTTTATGTTCCCCTCTGTGGACTACCAGAGTCACCCAAAGCAATGTTCCTGCAAACTTCTTTGCAGAAAATGCCTCCAAAAGGGAGTTGACTTACAATAAATCTCATTGAATGTTCTCACAAGTAGATGAAGGAAAAGAGAGTTGTGTAAATAGGTGGGATCACACAAAGTACTTTGCCCTGGACTGGATAATTATATATTGGGCAATACTTAATAACTCATGAAAAGTAGACACTTCAGATATTTTCTCACTTCTATAAAGACTGAAGAAAAAAGCACATTGCATTTAATCTTGGCAAACCAATTATCATTATGAATTTTATCTGTTTTAAGGTTATTACACGCTTGAAAATTTATAATTTTTAAGACTTATTGAAAACAGTCATAGCTAGAAAAATAATCTTTCATGTGTTGATAAACTATGCAACAGGAACTAAGCAGTCAAGTAAATCAAATTCAAATTTAATTTGATGAATTTCTCTGTTTTAAAAAATCTGTCCTAGGTATGCAGATTGCTTTAACAATTAAAAATCAATATCAGACTAAAACAAAGTCCATGTTATCATCTCAATAGATGCAGAAAAATAATTCCACAAAAATCCATCACCCATTCTTGATTTTTTTTTAAAGGATACTCTCAGCAAACTAGAAATAGAAGGGAACTTAATCTGATAAAGGGCATCTACAAAAACTATAGCTAGTATCATCTTCAATGATGAAAGACTGAAAGTTTTTTCCATAAGAAGCAAGTCAAGGATGTCCACTCTCACCATTGTTATTCAACATGGTACCAGAGGTTCTAGCCAGTGTAATAAGGCAGGGCCAAGAATACAGAGATATCCAGATTGAAAAATAAGTAAACCTGTCTTTATTTGCGACTGACATGATTCAATACACAGAAAATCCTATGGAAATTACACACAAAAAAAGCTATTAGAACTAGCAAGGAAGGTTAACAGGGACACAGGATAAAAGATCAACACAAAAATCAATTTCATTTCTCTATACTAGCGACTAATAACTAGATATTAAAAATAATAACATTTACAATAATATTAAAAAGGTGAAGTAGGGATAAATCCAACAAAAAAATATCTAACAAATCCTGTACACTGCAAACTACAAACATTACTGAGAGAAATTTAAAGAAGACCTAAATAAATGGAAAGTTATACCATCTTCATGGATTAGAGAACTCAATTGTATTATGATGTTGCTCCCCAAATTTTTGTGTATTTAGTGCAATCCCAGTCAAAATTCTAGCAAGTTTTTGTATAATTGGCAAACTGATTTTATAATCCGTGTAGAAATGCAAAGAACCTAAAATATTGAAAACAATTTTGAAAAATAAGAACTAGTTTGTAGGACTTACAGTAACTAACTTCAAAATTGTTAAACTACAGGAATCAAGTCTAATTTGCTTAAGAATAGACAAATGAAATAAACAGAGTCCAGAAATAGACCCACGCATATATGGTCAATTGATTTTCCATAAAAGTACAAAAGCAAGTCAGTGGAGAGAGGATAGTCTTCAATAAATAGTGCTAGAAAAATTGGATATCCATATGCAAAAGGTAAACTGATCCATGCTTCACACCATTCAGCTCAAAAATGGATCATAGATTTAAATGTAAATCCCAAAACTATAAAACTTCTAGGATAAAATTTTTGTGACCATGAGCAAAAACACAACATATAACATAACATATGACATATAACATAATATAACACATAATTATGTGTTATATAATACATATAACACCAAAACACAATCCGTTAAAAAACATCATAAATTGAGGGCCAGCTGAGTGGTTCAGTTGGTTAAGAGCTCGCTCAAGAGTGTGAGCTGAGCTCTGAGCAACAGCAGTTCGATGCCCACCCCGAGCTGAGCTGCCGTTGAGCCAACAAGTGGCAGGCTGGCTCAGCTAAAAAAAATAAAATTTAAAAAAAATAAAAAAATCAAGAAATGTTTGCTCTTTGAAAGACATTTTAAGAGAGTGACAAGACAAGCCACTGACTGGAAGAAAATATTTACAAATTACATATCTGATAAAGGATTTGCATCCAGGATTTGTATGTAAAGTACTCTCAAAACTTGTTAATATGAAAACAAACCACACACAATTTTTAAAAATGGATGAACCACACATAGAAACAACCTAAATATTCATAGATGGATAAACGGATTAAGAAAATGTGGTGTGTTATTCAGCTATAAAAATGAAAATCTGCCATTTACAACAACATAGATGGAACTTAAGAGCATACTAAGCGATGTCAGACAAAGACAAAAACTGTATGATTTTACTTATATGTGGGATCAAAAACATCAGACTCATAGAAATGGAGAGTTTTCAGGAGCTAAGGGGTAGAAAAAAATGGGAAGATGTTCAAAGGGTACAAACTTCCACTTATAAGATGAGTAAGTTCCAGGCTCTAAGGTACAGCATGGTGACTAAAGTTAGCAACACTGTATTTTATACTCAAAAGTTACTATGAGAATACAGCTTTAATGTTGTCACCAAAACAACAAAAGGGTAATTATGTGAGGTGAAGGATGTGTTAACTAACTTTATTGCAGTAAATATTTAGAAATATATATGTGTATCAAATCACATCAAATACCTTAAACTTACACAATGTTATATGTCAATTATATTTCAATGTTATATGTCAGTTATATATCAATAAAGCTAGAAAATTGTTTTAAATGAAAAACTGGGCAAAAAATTTGAACAGGCATGTCACCAAAGATATATGAATGACAAATAAGCACATGAAAATATGATCAACATGATTAGTCCAACAGGGAAATACAAATTGTGAATGGATAAAATTAAAAAGATTAACCATACCATGCGCCAACAAAGATTCTGAGCAGTTGGAACTCTCATATATTGCTGATGGGAATGTAAAATGGTACAAACCCTTTGGAAAATAGTTTAGCAATTTCTTAAATAGTAAAACATATAACTTCTGTTTGACTCAGCCATTCCACTCCTAGGTATTTACCCAAAAGAAACAAAGGCATATGTGCATACAAAGACTTATGAGTATTTTCTGCGGATGTTTGAAACCAATGATAAGGAACCTAATATGTAAGCTCCTTTGTTTATCAAACCTGCCACGTACCTACCCGGAGTGGTCTGTCTCCTTCCGTTTCTCCTTGCCCTTCATGTACAGGGGCCAGTTCCAAATTTCATGGGGGAACTCTCGAATTTGTGAACCAACGCTAAGCAATACAGCTACATTCAAAATCGGTTATCTAACTCAAATTGCCATACTCTTTTTACTAGGTTATTGACAAGGTCATCATGTTAATGGGGATACTGATATAGTGATATCATATAGATCACTGGGCTTCTTCAGTCGGAGGCTCGCGTCTGGTTTCAAGAGAACATGGTGGGTACCTGAGTCCTGAGTTCAGAGCAATAGCATGAAGAGCAATAGCAGAAGGTCCTTTGACCTTCACACCATTATGTCATAAATCTATGACATAAATAGGAATGCTGTTAGAGAAATGGAAAAGAATATACATTTAGGTTCTTTAAAGCCGAACAAATATTTCAATTCTTTTCTTTCTTTTTGCCAAATAAAAATTCTCAAATTATTAACTTATGGAAATTATCAACTCATCAATCAGGGTTAAAATTTTTTACATTTAGCTGACTTTGGGTTTATTGTCAGCCTTCACAACAAACTTGGAAAAAGACACAGGGTCTATATTAGTTATTCCACAGGTAGCTGCTTCTCAAATGTTTGTTGAACTGACCAATTACTCAGATCACCAGATATTTACTGAACTAAATTCTGTAGAGGCTCCAAGAAGAAAAGACCTCTGTCCTCAAGGAGTAATGACCTTGTTGAGGAGACTCAGCACACACCTGCTCCTACTGAAAGTCAATAATACAACAGTTCAGAATAAGAAAAGCTAGTGTGTGATTAATTGCTGGTAAACTGATGAGTGATGGTGAAAAATTTTCAAGCAAAAAGCAATTATTCAAGCAGAGGTGTTCAAGTATACATTGCACATGAGAGGTGGTTTGAATTCGATCTCAAAGGGTGACTACACTTTGGGTAGATGAAGGTGTTAGGAAAGGCTGTTATGAAAGACATGAGAACAGGGAAATGCAAAGTTTTCCTATCTGAGAGCCTGTTTTTCCATTGAAAAAGAGTGCAAGCTTATTGGGGTGAAATTGTTTATGTCAGAGCAGTCGGTAGCCTTTAATTAGTGACCTCAAAGAAACAAAATGTCTCAAATGCTGTTTAGGATTTTGGTTACTAAATGAATTAGCTGAAATTCAAGTTTTGAAAAACCAGGTAATTGCTTTGTACTGATTTCTTTAGCTATTTTTATTTTTATTTTTGAGGGCAGTGTCACTGGCCCTCATATGTGGCACCTGAACGGGGGCCACTGGCTTCCCAAGCCAGCGCTTAACCATCGTGCCACTCGGCAGGCCCCTCTTTAGCTATTTTTAGAACCATACTGCAGGGCCGGCCCAGTGGCGAGGTGGTTAAGCAATGGCTTGGGAAGCAAGCGGCCCTGGTTCTGGTTCCGGTCCCACATACGAGAGCCGTGTGACACTGCTCTCAAAAAAAAAAAAAACGATACTCAAAGGAACTATCATTTGGAGTAGGAATTACCCTTTCCTAGAGTTTAAAGTTTAGCTGCCATCTCAGTGCCCATCAGTTAAAGTTCAATTATCTAAACTAATCAAAAGATTATTTATTCCCCATGAATATGAGTGCTCATAGTAATTTTCAATATGCTGTATTTTTTTAATCCCAAATATTTTTGTCTTCTATAAACCCACCTTGTTTTATTTTTTCAACTTCTACATTTTTAATTGACATTATGTTCTATGTGGAGAATAGTTTTCTGTTTATTCCTCTTTAATTCATTAGCAGCATATCAGTCTTACGGTTGTTTTCTCTTCCCAATAGCCTGAGGTTCAGTTTGGTTTCTGAAGAACCTTGTCACGAGGCAGATTCACACAGAATTTGTATCCTAAGTTTCCTGCATGTGTGCCATCTGGAAATGACAACGAATTGGTACTTAGAAGTAGATTGCCGGGGTTTGGAAATACACACTTTCTATCTAAGAATGAGACTGGAGCAAAAACTTTCATTTGCTGAGGGAATTTAATAAAAGAAAATGAAAGGGAACATATCTATTATTGGAGGAAAAATTTTCATCTTCTTTCTAAATAGCACCAGAGGCACATGTCAAAACATATTAAGAATAGAAAAAAAAACTTATTTATTTGTTTAACGTTACTGTAGCTTGTGTGAGGCAGCTGCAAATCTTCACTTTTCATGGAAAGAATCCCATACCCTTGTTCACCCCAAAGTTATTTTCTTCCAACTGAGAACAAATTTCTTTTTCCTTTCATAAGACCATTGAATTTTGAAACTTAGATATCACTTAGTCTAATTTTATTTACTAAATAGACAAGGATAATGCAGGGAAATAATGGGAGCATCTACCCATATATCCCATCTAGCACCCCTGTGCTCACCTACAGGCTAACTACATTCCATCAGCACTGAGCTTGCCTAAAAGGTGATTTTAGGACTTCATATCTTGGCACAGGCAGCTCCCCTTGCCTGGAATGACCAGCTCCTTCCTCATTGGGAACATGCCTGCTCATCCTCCAAGGCCCAATTCAAAAGTCATCTCATCTATGGAGTCTTTCCCAGTTCTCTGAGGCAAGTGCTGTCTTCTGACCCCTATATTTTCCTAGAGCACCTGGTTGACACCTCCATCATGGCACTTGTCACTGTGTATTATGATAATCTGTTATATGTTCAGGCACTTGCTGGACCATGAGTGACTCAGTTTCAATTCTTCATTTTTATATATCCATTGCCCAGCATAGTACTTGTCACATAAAAAGGTAATTAATAACTGATGATTGAATGATTGGCCAGAACTTGCATGCAGTTTTCCTGGCCTCCAATAGATTGGTATACATTCTCAGATCTGTCTCTTAGCTAAATTGAAGTCATTACTTGAATAATAATTCCAAGCCCCATACTTTTTGGATAATAAACTAAATTAGCATGGTTGCTTGTTTTTAAGCTTCTCCAATATGTTTGTTGGGTAAATTACTAACCACAACCAATTATTTACTAAATTGAAAGAGTATAGGGTCATTCAGATTTCACCCTAGGAAAATTTAGTCACTGGACTCAGCAAATTTAAAGTAAAATTAGAGTTTGATTATTTTTGCCTTTTGGTAAGAAATTTCTTTGTCCTTTATTAACTAGATATGATTAGGCTTCATAAACGAGTTTTTGTGATTTCTTATCCTCGTGCTTGTGCCTGGGGAGTTTTCCTTCACTTGAAAAGTCTCCTGTGAAGTATTTTAGGGACTAGGAAAGATAGAGAGAAAAACACATTATTAATATTTCTAAAATATTACCAAGCACAAGACGTCGAAATTTTTAAATTTAATTTTTTGAAGTCAGCTCTTACCTTCCAGTCCAGTGGTAAATGGAAATTATTTACTCTGGGAATTCGGACTGCCTTACTGATGAGTCATTGCTGCTGTGACATGAGGCCCTAGAGCTGGGTTCCTGTATGTTCTTTCTATTGCTATATCATTGGTTGTATATGTTTGTCTAAATTGAGCCAAACTGGTACACACATTTCAGCTCTGAAGGAAAGGCCACTAACCTGCCTGAAAGGGGAACTCATTAGGAGTGTTGGACAAAACTTTTGGATGAAAATCAAAGGCTACATAAAAGCCTGGTAAAAGCAAACTCTGTAAGCAGACATGGAGCCAAAAATAAATGTTGTGTATTGGCAAAGACTCAGGGCTCAGAAATTAGGCACTGAAACTTCTGGTATAAGTTTCAAACTTTCCCTGAAAATATTAGTATTTTCAGCTTGTTACAGTACTAAGTATATTCTGTATCTGGACACCAGGATATTTTGCCTTCGTCCTTATTCTTCATAAATAAATAGGCAAATATGTGTATGTTGTATGTATGTATATATATTTGTGTACATACAAACATGTATATATGTACAAATATATATGTGGAGAGAGAGTTCTATTAAAATATATTTTAAACAAATTACCAGATAGAACTTATTTGAACAAAAGAAGAACTCTGTGTGTGTGTGTGTGTGTGTGTGTGTGTGTGTGTGTGTGTATGTGTTTTGCAAATAAAAGAGAATGTCTATTTCAACTGGAAATGTTCTCTGGGTAGCTTTCAATACAATGAGAGGCAAGCAGACAGGAAAACAATGCCTGGAGATAGAATAGCATCTGGAAATTTGCATGAGTTGTCCCCTTCCTTTGACGACAGTGACACGTTGTGACTGGATGTGGCCTAAGCTTCCTTGTCCTCTGCGAAGTGGCCATCTGAGCAGGTGTGTCTTTCCAGTCACAGTCAGTCAGTCAGTCACTTAACCATGTGTAGAACCTTCTCGACTGTTAGGTGGTTCTGTTCCAAGAGGAGATTCACTGTAAATCTAAGAGTTTATTATCACTCATTGATTTCTGTACCCAAGGCCACTCACTGCAAGTGTATCAGTTAGCAAAACCTTTCAGCATATGTGTCACAAGATGTTAGTCTCTGTTAAGTGGAGTCGGCAATGATGACTCAAGCCCAGTTAAGTTACAGGAAAAATCGGCAATCATCCATCCATAACCCAGATTTCTGCAGGCAAATTCTAGGGTAAAAAGAACTGCCTTATAAGACTAAAACCTCACTTTGTATTATTAAAGAAAAATGTGTATCTTATTAGTAACATTTAATAAATAAAATGTATATCTTTTCATTTTTGAAACTGGTCATTTTCTAATGATCATAGTATAATAATAATCCAATCTTTGTGACAAGATAGCTTTTAAGATGAATTGATTGATTGCAGCTATGGTTTTTGGTTTTTTGGTCTCCCAACTAATGATTTTCTTTTACCCCTTGGAAAGCTACTTTAAAATATTGCAGATTATTTTTGATCTTCTACTGTGTTTTTATAAATCTTGTTATGTGAGGTTGGGATGACTTTGTGAAATGCATTGGACTCAAATAAGTGCAACAGCCAAGACACAGAACTAAACAAAAACATAAAAACCATTTCCATAACATCTGTTCCCAGATCTCTGAACCTGAATAGTCCCTGTGCAGCTTAATCAGTTGCCGGTACCCAAAGGAACTGTTTGTTCTGTCGTACTGGAAGGAAACCAGCATGTGCTGAGGGAGCGTCCTTGGTGCTGAGGTCGCATGAGGCTGAGCACCGTGTGTGGATAACAGCCAACCAGGTGGGAAGAAGGAAGGGCTGCAGAGAGAATCAATGATTATGTAGGCATAAGATGAAATATCAGAGGCGGTGTGGTTCAGGGTTCATACAAAATGTACAGAGAATAGAAACAAACTTTGAAAAGAGTTGCAGTACAACTGGAACATGAGGAATAGAGTCCAGTGAGGTGTGGAAACTCAGAGGAAAACGAGGGAGGCGTGGCGCTGGGTTCACATAGCAGTGCAGGTCAGGTGGTGGTGGTTGAGCTCCAGCAGTGAGAGTCACCAACTGGGTGTGTAGTGTTTATTATGCATAGGCTCCAAATCCAAAGGTGGTAGGAATTGGTGGAGTGCCTTCGGGCCAGGGACCTAAGGACCTGTGAACTTTGTTTTTTTCAGGTTGTACTATCACAGCACTAGAGTCCCAGATCCCTTTCTAATTTCTGCTCAGTGCCACTTGCAAGTTCTGATATTAGTCCTCAGTGATGAGGGGTGAAAAGAATATAGGGCCACCTCTATCGAAGAGATTGCTATTTGAAGGGTTTGGATCTAAGCTGCCAGTGGCTCTCTGAATTTTAAATGTGTTAGTCACAGTGATGGGGAGTAAGGAAACTTGCTTAAAATAAAAAAACCAATCCAGAGATTCTTTTTCAATAGATCTGGAATAAGAATCCAGGAATTTGTGTATAGAACCAGCATTCTAGGCCGTTTTGATCGGGGCCAGCGATTGGCATGTACGCAATGTGGTACCAATTAGAGAAAGGCACCTCCACTCGGTGGACCAATTAAAAAAGCCATCCCTCCTCTGGTCCCACACACTCCTGCCAGAGAGCACTTCCCAGCCAGCAGCACTGGTAGAATTTCAGCCCTGTCTCCTGCCCACTTGGTTGGGCGGAGTACAACCTTCACAGCCTCCTTCAGTGGCCCTGATTCTTTAAATGTGGGCCTTGAAATGCAATGTGTGAAAATCTGCTTTAATTCAATGTTTCCCAGACAGCCCCGATGATAACAATGTTCTGGTAACTTATTAAAATGAGGGATCCCTGGCTCCCAACCCAAGCCTATTGACTTAGACTCTTCAGGGGGCATAGATTGTGAATGAGTATTTTTAACAAGTGCCTCAGCCATTCTGATCCTCAGAGAAGTTTGGGAAGCTGTGATTTGAGAGACGATAAACGCTGGTTTCACCTTTGTCCTTGACATGTTCTCTCACCTGGGGAAATCAGAGGCACCTTTCTAATCCAGATCGTATTGCTTCTCATAATAGAATAAAAAGGCATAATAATGTGGACAGAGGAGCAGACTTGTAAAGTGTACAGGGAGTTCCAGTGCTGGGAAGAATGACAACTTGAAGCAAGCTACCTGATTTCGTGGAAGAAGTTAGGTATCGTTCCTTGCATTTTTAGGCTTAAGAAGCTGTAAATATGGGGTTTGCATCCACCATGCCTCTTCCAGGTGCCATACTCTGCATGATTATGGATGAAGTGAATTCAAAATTTTCATGTGACCAACTTTAAGTTGTTGTAAGCTTATTTGTTAATAAAATGTATTCATAAAATTAAAGAATATGTCTCATTGTTTTCACTTTAATATTATAAAACAATACAGAAATAATATGTCCAGGAAAGAACAAAAGATTGTCTGAATAAAACTGTTAGAAGTAGATCTGATTTCAATATTCTTATTTCTTAAATATCTTTTAGAAAACCAGCAGAAATGTGAATAAAATACATGCTTTAAGAGTCTAGTAATTTTCATATGATGACCAAATCCGGATAGCATGCAACATTATAGGACCAAAATCCTACCATGTGTAATTTGGAGTTACAATACTCATTAGTGTCTTATTCTTCTAAAACAAAACAAAACAAAACAAAACAAATCTGCATTATGGTGACCTATGAAAATTAGATTCCATTCTTAAAGGTATTCTGGCCAAGAACTGGATTAGTAATATGAGTCAGAATAACTTTTTGATGTTCTTGGCGGGTACTTGTGACAAGCTGGATCCTTGATTATTTGATGGTCTAATGACCACTCATCACCATGCCTGGAGATTCAGTTAACATTTTCAGGTTTTGTGTTCTTCTGCAGACTGCACAAAATTGATTCCTCATGAATGTAAATGTTCAGATCTATTTCTGGAGGAGGATACCCATGCTGTGAATATTTGTAAAGTGATAAACATGAAAACCCAACATGAAAAGATTATTCTAAGTCAGGTCCACTTTTCTAAAAGACATAATTCCTTTTGAATAGCAAATAGAAACCTTGGCCAACTATCTGATTAAAAATCCAAAGGTTTGAATGACTAAACTCTGTTTATGAAATAAGGTGCCACAGAGGCTGAAGCTATTGGAAAAGCCTGCTGCCATACTTCCTTCCAAGGGCGTGGTGCTAAGAAACTTTTGGACACGCTGCTCTGACGCTGCTGAAAGGTGGAAATGGAACGGGGAATTTCTCCTCCCAATCATCAACAAGAGTTTCATTAGCATTGAGATTCCTTTCTCTGAGAAATATATTTTAGCCTTTTAAATGTATTGTCATAATCAATATTCCCAAATTAAAAATAAAAAGCATATTTTTTAGAGTTAGTTTTTAAAACGTTTATGTGTTTCTATGGCATTTGGGTTGCTCCACTTTAGCTCATTGTGTGGCGAGATGCTTGGGGATTCTGTTACTGTCCAGCTTCTATGTGTGACTGAGTTTACCTGTCCCCTGGAGTGGGTACTACCACAAAACTGGCCATAAGCTTATATTACCACACATTATAGTTATAAAAATAGGTACTGACTTCTGAACTACACTTATAGACTAATAGCTACCGCCACAGTTACCTACTCTAAAGTACTCCAATGTGCTGTTAAAGGAAAGAAGCAAGCAGTCAACTAAAAATGATTCCTTTAGAAAGTCTGTGAATTTGGAAGCTCTGTTAGTGAGAAAAGTAATAAGTGGTATCTATTAGGGAATGTTTAGCTTGGGCCTGACTTCCAAGTATAGTTTGTCTACTACTGTGGTAATATTGCCTTTACCTAAGTACTTTTCCTTTCCCCTGTTTTCTGCACTTCACAAACAACCAAAATTCAGAAAAGATGACATAGATAACTTGAGAAAGAACTATTTAGGGCCAGATATTTTCACTGGAAAAGTTTACCAAACATTCAAATCACACCAACTGTATACAATCTCCTTCATAAAGAGGTAGTACTTCCCAATTCCTTTTACAAGGCCATTATTACCCTGATACCAAAATCAGACAAAGACAATACACAAAAAAACTACAGACCAATAGTTTCTCACAAACTTAGATGCAAAAACCCTCAACAAAATCTTAGTAATCCAGTAATGCATAATAATAATAATAATAATAATAATAATAATAATAATACACTATGACTAAGTAAAATTAATTCCGGGTATACAAAGCTAGTTCAGTATTTGAAAATCAACCAATATAGGCTAAAGAAGAAAAGTCATATGATCATATCAATGTTTCCATTTGCAGACAATGGGATTGTCTACATAGAAAATACCTAGGGATCTACAACAAAACCCTAGATCTTAAAAGTGAGTTCAATAGGGTACAACACACAGAAATTAATTAAATTTCTATATACTTACAATGAACAAATGAACCCAAACTAAAAATGCAATACCATTTACAATTGCTCTAAAGAAAATGAAACACTTAGACATAAATCTAACAAAACATGCACTAGATATAGGTAATAAAAATTATAAAATGGTGATTAAAGGCATCAAAGAAAATTTCAATACTTGGAGAGACATACTGTGCTCAAACATTGGATGATTCAATATAAAAAAGATGTCAATTCTCTCTAAATTGATCTATAGGATTAACACAAGCACTGTCACAATCTCGGCAAGGTTTTTTGTAGACATAGACAAGCTTATTCTAAAATTTATATAGAAAGGGGAAATCCCTAGAATAACCAAAACAATTTTGAGAAAGAATACATTCAGAGGAATCACTCTTCCTACATAGTTACAGTAACAAAGACTATGGTTCTGGCCAAGGAATAGATGCATAGATCAGTGAAACAGAATAGAGACCCAGAAATAGATACATGCAAATATGGATTCAATTTATTTTTCACAAAGGAACAAAAGGAATTGAGTGGAGGAGATATAGCCTTTCCAATAAATGGTGCTAGAGCAATAAATGGACATCCATAGGCAAAAACAAAACAAAACTTATAACCGAAACATCACACCTTATACAAAATTTAACCCAATATGGATCATGGAATTAAATGTATGGCATAAAACTATAAAACTTCTAGAAAAATATGATACTGTGTTTGGGAGTGAGGACTAGACAAAAAGTTCTGGACTGAATAATAAAGGAATAATTGATAAAAGGAAAAGTAATAAGTTGGACCTCCCCCCAATTTAAAACTTTTTCTCTATGAAAGACCTATTAAAAAGATGAAAAATAGGGTCGGCCGAGTGGCTCAGTTGGTTAAGAGCTCGCTCAAGAGTGCGAGCTGAGCTCTGAGCAACAGTAATTCAATGCCCAGCCCGAGCTGAGCAGCCACTGAGCTGCCAACAGGTGGCAGGATGGCTCAGCTTAAAAAAAAAAAAAAAAAGGATGAAAAATAAAAATTGCCAACTGGGAGAAAATATTTGCAAATCACATGTTCAACAAAAGACTTGTTTCTACAATATATAAAGAGATACAGTAGGGCTGGCTGAGTGGTACGGTGGTTAAGTGCTGGCTTGGGAAGCCAGCAGCCCCAGTTCGGATCCCACATATGAGGGCCAGTGACACTGCCCTCAAAAAAAAAAAAAAAAAAAAAAGAGATACAGTCCTTTTGGAAAACAACTTGGCACACATATTTCCCAAGCCTTTTATTGGGTTGTTGGAAAAGTCATGATGCATGTTTGTGACAGATGGCACTAGTTCATTTTTGGAAGTACTAGAGTCATTGGCATGTATGTTATTGCTATGTCATTTGACAGCTGACAGTTTTAGCTTCATTCAAAAAAAAAATTCAGCAATTTAGTTGAGTTTTGGAGATTTTACAACAAGTTGAAGATGGAAAACCAGGGCCGGTCAAGTGGTGCAGTGGTTAGGAGCTGGCTTGGGAATCCAGCGGCCCCGGTTCAGGTCCCACATATGAGGGCCAGAGACACTGCCCTCAAATAAAATTTTAAAAAAAGAAAGAAAAAAAAAGATGGAAAACCGAACTGTGCATTTTTGCCATATTTTACTGATTTACTTCCGTAAAGGGAAGAACGCGTGTCAAGCTTGTGAAAAGTTGCATAGAGTTTACGGTGACAATGATCTACAAGAACATCAGTGCCAACAATGGTTCACAAAATTCCGTGCTGGTGATTTTGATCTCAATGACGCTCCTCGGTCAGGTAGTCCCACCGTGGTTGATGACCACAAAATAAAGGCATCGATTGAGTCAAACCCAAGTTACATGACACGAGAGATTGCAGAAACATTGAACATCCATCATTCAAGCATTCATGACCACCTGAAGAAGCTGGGATATGTAAGCAAGCTTGATATTTGGGTTCCTCATGAACTCAAAAAAGTTCATTTGATGGCACGTACAAACATCTATGATATGCTCATTAAACATGAGGAAAACTACCCTTTTTTGAAGCGACTAATAACTGGTGATACCTGGATTGTTTACAACAACGTGGTGTGCAAACAGTCTTGGTCCTGATGTCATGACTCGCCTGAAATGACACCAAAAGCAGACATTCATAAGAGGAAGGTTATGCTCTCAGTGTGGTGGGATTTTAACAGTGTTGTGTTTTTCAAGCTCCTACCAAGGAACCAAGCAATCAGTTAGAATGTGTACTGTTGGCAATTGGACAGTTTGAACGAATCCATCATCCAGAAATGTCCAGAGCTTGTTAATTGTAAAGGTGTTGTGTTCCATCATGACAATGCGAGACCACACACAAGTTTGATCACCCTTCAAAAATTATTGGAGCTTGGATGGGAGGTGTTGCCACACCCGCCATATTCGCCTGACCTTGCGCTGTCAGACTTCCACTTGTTTCGCTCTCTTCAAAACTTCTTGTGTGGCATAAATGATGAGGCTGTAAATCAGCACCCTGTTCAGTATTTCGCAAATAAAGACAGGTATTTCTATGAACGAGGAATTATGAAGCTCACTGAAAGATGGCAAAAGGTTATCAAAAAAAATTGCAACATATCATTGATTGATCTTTGTTCTTTATATAAATAAATGACCTTTGAAAAACATAGACAAAATACCTCATGACTTTTTTGACAACTCAATACCTAAAGGTTTCCCTTTTGGGTCCTTTAAAGAGATCATCCTAAATAAGAAAATAATGATGTGCAAGAAGAATTTTTCATGATGTTATTTGAAATAACAAAAAATTTTGGATGCAATCTAATTTTCCAGCACAAGTAAAACAGTTAATGACATCAAGATGTGCCTTTATCCAGCTAAATTCCAGCTGTCATTGAATGTGATGGTCAAAAATGCAAAGTAACAAAAGGAAAAATGCATATACATTAATAAAAACGATAAAATCAGGGTGCCAAATAGTAGGCATTACATTTATGCCAAAAAAAGAGAATATGGACATATATAAGAATGATATATATGTCGATATAATAAAAATCTGAGACTTCTTGCTTTTCTGTATTTTCTATGTTTTGTGAATATAATTTCATTTTTTAACTCAAAGTAAACAAATAAAATTCCCAATCCTCCTAATGTTTAGAACATTTATCACTTTGAACAGGTTCAAATGCATAGCTTTTATATAACATCATGGCTCTGGGTACTTGGTGGGTAGAAGGTAAAAGGGATCAAATATATGGTGATGGAAGGAGAACTGACTCTGGGTGGTGAACACCCAATGCAATATATAGATGATATATTACAGAATGTACACTTGAAACCTATATAATTTTACTAACCAATGTCATCCTAATAAATTTAATAAAACTTTTTTTATAAAGAAAAGAAATAACCAAATTGAAGTTCAGAGAAGCTGAGCTATTTACCAAGAGTAACACAGTTCATTTTGGAACCTAGGTCTATGTGACCTTAAATATTTTCTACATCTCACTGCCATCATAAGCCCTGCTGAGAGGAAAGGATTTAATGCCAAATCTCCTTTAGAAGGGACTAGAAAATAATTATGGGGTGATCTGAAGAATAAGCTTAATGGAGGAAAGAGAGCAAATATGTATTTTATGAAGTCCTTGCCTGAAAAGTCCACATACTGCTGGCTGTGTTGGGGCTGAATTTTGGCCACTGTCAGATTGGTGAAAAAATGACAGAGAAACCTCTAGTCCTAGAAGCATTGTCTTTGAGGGAGAAACTTCTCTTAGGGGTTAGCATAGAACATGATTGATGGCACAGTAAAGATGTCCAGTGGATTTTTCTTGGTAAGTCTCCTTACTCCCATTTTGGTTGTCATACAACAACTTTGAAAGGCACCTGAAGAGTTTTTGATGCTATAATAATCTGAACAGTTAAAATATTTTACATCCTCTGCAAAACCAATACTGTAATATCTCTGTTATCCCCAAGCATATCTACCTAAAATAAATTGATCATAGGGCCACATATATACTATTAAGGAACAAGGAACAAAGGGCAGGGTGCCAGTCACCTTAACAAGACCAGCCATATTAATTCCTTCAACTAAAAGTCTTTTGTACCTGGTGGTGTGCCCGATGTGGGAATGCAAGACCAAAGAGCACAGTCCTCCCTCATGGGGCTAACCCTTTAAGTAATTATTAACAATATCAAAGTCTGACCAAAATCCCCTGAATAAAAGTCTAACAGACAACGAGGAATGAGAGTTACTTAACTCCATAGCTGACAAGCATTGTTTACATGAAGAATTAGAAAAGTAATCAAATACTTTATGTTCCTTTAGGAGAGAACAGAGTTCTCTTTTCAGGTCAAATTCCTTCTGTTTCCCTTGAAAAACAATGGAAGCAAAAAAGCAATGGGCAGAAGGAATAATGAGGATATATTTGGTTAAACATTTTGTACTGATTGCCCATTTCCAAGAGATAGCATAATAATGTGTATTAAGCCACACGCGTTTAGTGAAATTCTTCAGATAGTTTAAAACTAACCATATACTTGAGTACAATTCTGTCTTAGAGTTGTATTTCATAAGGATAAAGTATGGCTTAGAAACTGCTCAGACTTCAAGAAGCTTCTGCAACTACATTTTGATGAGTTGAGTGCAAGTGAATCAGAAACATGGATTTCATTGGCTTTGTAATACACACAAGCTTAAATATCAAGTGGAATACTGATTAGCAAACTGGGTTCTGGAAAAAGCTTAGAACTGTTTTTTCTCTCAACCAAACTCAATGACATTCTTTTCATTTGTATCCTTAATAAATTCTAGTAAAAATTTAGCACAGTTCTGAATTTTACTTTTTTCTATTTTAATGTCTCCTTTGGAGGTATAACCTCATTTATTATACTTCAGGTTTTAGGGATGACCTTTGCATTGCTTATAATTCTCTATTGAGTACATAAAATTAAAAAAAAATCCTGTGTTCAGACTTACTAATGTAAGTGGAAATGAAGTTGACTATACCTGTTTCCTTTAACAGTTAGTAGATGGGTAGGAGAATACAATTTTATTTATATAAAATCAACTATTGCATTTGAAAGGAGGTTCAGAAATGTGGATCTTGCCATATTATTCCTCGGTTTGCTGTAGAATTTTATATCTGAATTTTTTCTATACATTAATCTGACTGATTGTTTTCAATTGCAAACACTTGGAAAGTTGACTGTGTAAGTTTTATCTGCTTGTATGGTATTTTAAAAGTCCCATATTTCTCTATGAACTGATTGATGATCAATGCAGTTGCATCAAGAGAATTTTCAAAGCATTATAAGACCTCACACTTTATTTAAAAACAAAACAAAACAAAACAAAAAAACCTGGGGGCCGGCCGAGTGGCGCATTGGTTAAGCGCTGGTTTTGGGATGCCAGCGGCCCCAGTTCGGATCCCACATGAGGGCCAGTGACACTGCCCTCTACAGCTAACAACAGCTCCACCTGGAGCTGGGCTGTGCGAGCCCCGGTGATGGTGTGGGCTGCAGCCCCTGCTGCAGTGGGCTGCCATAGGCTGCAGTGAGTGGCCCGCAGCCAGCGTGAGCGGCTGGCAGCCAAGCGTGAGCTGCCAGTAGCCGCGATGAGCGACATCCAGAGGCCAGCGACCGATCTGCCTCATCCGGGAAGAGCGCAATGATGACACCAACAGTGAAGCAACATCCTCCACAACTAAACTGAAGAACAAGAAGACGGCAACTTGTCTGTTCCCCTTCCCCGATTCCCCAACGCTGTTCCCCTCCACCAATTCCCCAATAAAATCTTTAAAAAAAACAAAACAAAAACCTCAAAACCCAAATATCTCATTATTCCTTTATTATAAAATTTAATTTTTAAGTGCCAGACATAAAATCAGTTGTGTTTTAGAATTATTAAGTAAAACTTTTATGTTCTCAAAAGGAAAAAACTTGCCTATTTATGTATCCTTCATTCTTTCTAGAGAGGTTTACTTTTTTCCCGAGAAGTATAAAAACATAATGTTCTTGAAGTGATTTTTTTATAGCTAACTCTATGGTCACAGCAGATCAACCATACTTTTTACATTACATTTTACCCTGTAGAGGTGCTACGGCAGTCCCTTTTGCATGCACAGAATCAGGTTACCACCATTAAGATTTAATTTAAGGAAAGTTGTTGGCCCTTTATATATTTTCCTAACAAAATTATTTAATATTAGCCTAACATTTATTTTTATCAAGCTGTAGTTAACAGTATAAATCAGAGAACTTGTCTGAATGGTGGATCTCTGAATCAGAAAGCATATATCACTCTGCACCACGCTCTCCTGACCATCTGCTGGGATAAAGTGTATGCAGTTCAAGTGGCAAAACCTCATCAGTCTCTGGGCATTCCAGCTAGTGGACATTTACAGTCTGTTTTTCACTTAGATGTTTGCCTAAAAGCAGGAGCTTTAACGAAGTTATCACAAGAATTACTCAACATAGCAAGCTTGTCAACTGGTTTTTGACACCTGTGTCAACACCAGATAGAAAGCAATGATTGCAACTCTCCAGCTACACCCCTCCACACACCCCCTGATGTTGCTAATCACAGGGCTGCCAGCTGGGACAAACGATCAAACAATTTAGCCTTACTTTCTTTTCCCATAAATTTTGTTTAAAGTTTTGCCTTTTGTATTATATTCTCTTTCAATCTCACCTAACCATAGAGGCATAACCTAAGCTTCCCTAAGCATTAAAAAGATATCCTCTTATTCTCCTAGAAACAAAAAAAAATTGAGCACTATATTGGGATAGAGAAATCAATGTTAGAAAATTTATCTTTTCTAATAATGATACTTCTAATTATGCTTTTCTAAAAAAGTATCCCATATACTTTTTCTTTTAAATCTTTTCAAGCTTGGACACATTTCATCTTGTTGACAAATGGTTTTGACAACTGACAAATCATTGTCTTGCTATCTCTAGCTACATTTCTACTCACGTCTGTGAAATCACAAGGTCAAAGGACAAGTTGTCCTAAGTACTGAACTCCTATATTTGTCCAGTGGTGAAGCATGTTTGAGTCCAATATTACTCTCCTGCCAACTGCTTCAACCTTGACCCACTGGACACCCGCCATCTTCATTACACAAGCAGTGAGGCATTAGTGATGGAACTCTCCTAACGTTTACATTCTTCTCAAGACATCCAGTTGACTGGGGAAATTCCAGAGAATTCCCATTACATATAAGCAATGTCATGGGGCTTCCTTTGAGAAGCAAAATAATAGTGGAAAAATCATGACACGTAGTCTGGGTCTTTTCCCTAGCTCTACTACTAACTATTATGATGGCCTTTTTGGGAGACATTTAAATTACCTATGTTTCTATTTCCCTCTGTGGAGAATGAAATAGCTGTACTGAGTCATGCCAGAAACCCAGCTTTCAATTTTCCAATGCAACAGTGTGGCTTGCCAATGGACAGGGAGACCACAACAGCAAGAACACAAATCCCAGGTTCTCCACTGTCCTGTGACCCCTTGGGCTACCACTTGCCTCGTTTTCTTGGAGGTAACAGTGGAACTATAGAATAAAAATAATCTTAGGAAGTTATTTAATCCAAGCCACTTACTTGATCACATAGGTACATACTTGTAAGAGTGTGGAATCTGTTGCAGATTTCATTTGTTTTATCACCAGTGAATTTCAATGGGAGAATACAGGCCTGAGAACTGTGAGTGGAGTTTTTCTTCTTTGATGATTATATTTCCTTTCTATAATTAATCATAAAAATGGGTTGACTGCCCAAGAATGATTTATTAAAGAATAAAATAATATTTAAACATCAAATTCCAAGTAAATCATGAGTGTAAATAGAGAACACATCACAACCGGCGTGAATGTAGAGCATCAACCAGTGTGTTGATCATCAGAAAGATGATTTTACAAAACCAGCTGCAAAACAGAAGTAAATAAGAAAGATAAATATCTGAAAACTTTTTCATTACACTAGCGATCCTGTCACCTCCAGTCCCCAGGACACCGTTTATTAGAAAATGTTGTCAAAGACCAGCAAGAAGCCATGGGAGCTTTCATATCATTAAAAGAAAAAATACAGTGGCATATCTGGTGAATCTATTTCCATTACAAGTACAAAAAAATACCTTCTAGTATAAAATTGATTAGTCTTTTTGCTAAACATAGAGAAGAGAACAAACTACAAAGATATTCAAATTTGTTCTCTTTATAGAGGGAAAAAAACAGACAAGCCTCTCAGATATGTCAACAAGCTTGGCAAACCAACTATTATGCAAAGTCGAAGGCAAATATTATGCTCAGAGAGAAAACGGAATTGGCTCCTCCCAAACTCCTTGTACTAAATGACATGGTCAGTGGTAAATATTACAAAGGAACTCTGTCTAATCCAAGGGTTGGGTTAGATAGGTAGCATAGAAAGCAAAGGAAAAGCATTCCCCTTGAAAATCTCTTAGGCAGGTGGTGTTGGGATGTCAAGGGTTACCGCATAAGAGATGAACTGGCTCTTATTTAATACAACAAAATCAGTTTTTCCTGCAACATTGGGACACATCCCTACTCCTTTGGTTGACATTGGATGAATTAGATGGATTTCATTAGATAGATTTCATGATGTGTAAAATAACCATTTGGTGCAGTGGAATGAGAGACAGACACATGGGATCTAAGAACAGCCAAGGAATGAAGAACAGACTCTTGGCCCCTACTTCATATTTAATTTGAGGCATAAACACATGGAGTAGAAGAGTAGGTGGAACTATACTGTTCTGTTTTTCTCTCAATCTCTCCCATTGTCTCTCTGTGCACAGAGTTGAAAACACCTAAATTAAATGCACAACTGATGCAACACTTTTGCATCAATGCATTTCAACATGATAGAGCAACTCTTGTGCATGTCTTTATATAGATCATATTTCACTTTGCATTTAAATAACTAAGGTGGAGTTCTTGATATATATGCGAGGGAAATGTGCTTGATAACTTTGCTATAGGAGAAGATATATTGCAGTCAAAGACTATTTTGTGAACTATCAATAGATACCAACTGAAAAAAAAGTGCCCTGAGATTAGTGTTAATATTAGGAATGCGTGCAGCAAATTTTAAAAAGAATAGCAACTGGATGCTATCCACTGACTTATTTACAGAAGACAGTAAATCTGGCCAAGTGGCTCAGTTGGCTAAGACTTGGCTTAGAGCATGGGCTCTGAGCAACAGGGCTGCCAGTTCGATTCCCACATGGGCCAGTGAATGCTGCGCCCTAGCTGAGCTGTTGCTGAGCTACCAACAGGTGGCTCAGCTGATGTAACAAGATTGCCTGTTCAATGGTGGGCCCACCTGTAACTAAAGATTGAACTCAGCACCTTGAGCTGAGCTGCCACCCGGATTGGCTCAGTGGATAGGGTGTGCACTCTTAACAACAAGGCTGCTGGTTCGACTCTCGCATGGGATGGTGGCTATGCCCATTCGCAACTAAGACTGAACTCAGCACCTTGAGCTTAGAGGCCACAAGCTGCCTACGGGGACTGGCGTCCTCCACAAGGAAGATTGAAAAACAACAACTTGGCTGGTCCCCTGCCGCAATCCCCCAGCACTGTTCCCCTCCCCCAATTCCCCAATAAAATCTTTTTAAAAAAACAAAAACTCCTAAAATTGCAAACATTTTCTCAAGTAGTTTATTCCAGCGACATATTTAGTACCTAAACAGAGTCTCCCTCTCCCGCTGCACCTGCTTCTTCAGGTGAATCCACTACAGTTATCCTTGCCTCAGGGGTAGGGAGTGTGAGGAGGGGGGCAGGAAGAAAACGCAGCTGTCGAAGTGTTGGTAGGCCTGGGCCTATATCTTGATTATCTCAGGACTCAGAGAGAAGAGAAATAAGATTAATTTGGAAGCCCAAACACGTAGTGCATTGCCCAAGAGACCGTGAAAATGCACTAGCAGAACTAACAATGGGTTATCAAGATATCATAGGATGAAGAGGTTCTCGGGTTGGCTGAAGCACTTGATGACTGCAAGTGAACAGCCAGTTTTATAAATAATATATTGCAAAATCTCAACTCATGAGAATATATAGAATAACAATCCCAACTGTGTTTGTTAAACTACACCATTTCTGCCTGAGTAACTCAATTTTTTCTCAGTCCAATTCTGTAACTTTTTTATTTTTTAGGGCAGTGTCACTGGCCCTCAGATGTGGGATCCGAACCCAGGCGGCTAGCGTTCCAAGCCAGCTCTTAACCACCGCGCAACTCGGCTGGTCCCAATTGTATAACTTTTCAAGAACTTTGATTATTAAAGCAATCTCACTTCAGTTCTTGTAGCCATGGTCCAATTCCTTATTTTTCTATCAGCTTTATTGCGGTATTCTTGGAAAACAATGAACTGCACATGTTTGAAGTGTATAATTGGATACGTTCTGATACATATAAACATCTGGTTCTTTGACCTGCAGAGTCAGTTATATGTTAAGAAAGGTCAAATGAAAGTTCTGAAAATGTCCCTACCATCTATGACAATAAATCAAGAGGAATATCACATCTTGAGCAGAATGATAGAATACAGCGGCTGTGGTCCCTGTCATACCCCATTATAATTTAATTTAAAAAGTTAGCTTCCCACAGTGTTCATGTTTAAACTGCACAGGTCAGATAGTGACTCGGGGACTTTGTGCCTCCCAGCTCCACAACCTTTGCCTCTGCTGGGCCAAAGGTCGTCATTCCTGGGAAGGAGAAGGATCATTCTATAAGGGGACAGAGTACGAACTCCACTGAACCTTAAGTAATGTCTTCTCCTTGTTTTCAGCTTCTTATTCCAGACGACAAATAAGCAAAGATGGAAACCCTGGTTAACATGGGGATACAGGGTTACTACTATGTAATAAGGACAAGGAAAGTTACGTCTTGCATCGCTTTGTAGGGCTTTTCTCTGGTCATTAAAGCACATTTACCCATGTTCTGAAGTAGTTAACAGCCCTGAAGAGAAGCCCTGGACCAAATTTAATGGAAACTATCTCATTTTCTCTCCCTCAGTGAGATAATTCTGAGACACATCTACACTGTTTCCCAAAGGATTAAGCTCCACTTGTCAATGTAATAATTTTCTTGATAACACATCTTTTATTAGCGTCCTTCCTTTGCTGTCTCTTATTCTTCCCAAATAAGTTTCTTGCAGTCAAATCCTTGATTCAGTGTTTGTTTCTGGGAAAACCCAAACTAAGCGTTCTTGATAGTTGTCTTTCCTTTGAAGACATGTCAATAACATTTTCAACATACTGTGGAGGTGCTCATTAGCCATGCACACTTCAGCAACCACTGGGGTAATGTATATTACAAAACAGTGTTCTAATTACTTGCATGCTCATAATCATGACCCAAAGAGATAACAGAATCTTTTCTGCATAGTCTCTTTAAGAGTCCAGGTAATTGTACACTAGCTTTAAAATTCCATTTGAAATACTTATTTACAAATACATACATACACACAGACATTTTAAATTTGGGTACTTAAAAGGACAAATTCTAGTTAAGAAGCGTACCTATGTGGAACAGCTTATTTAACCCTTGAATCCTCAATGAAGCTGCTTTTGAGGCTGTATAAATTATATTCTGCCTAAACACTTTCACACTGTCATCCATATGCATGGAACTCCCTGGGGTTATGGAGGGCACAGCCAGCCAGATCTTATGGATCTACAACCTACTGTTGATAAATGAATGTTTACTCCCTTAGATATTCCTGCCAACCTTTTTTTAATATGATGTGAAACATTATCAAACTGCACCCCCCAAATCAAATAAAAAAGGAAATGTTAAATTGTGAATGTTGAAGCTACTTTTATTCAACACCATTTTTATTGTCCTGAGCTGCTTTTTCTAATGCTGGAATGTACTCATTGAATCATATTTTAAACCAGTATTGTCTGTGATTCTATATGCACCTCAAAGTCTGACCTCATTGGAACTAAATAAAGGGGCACTGTCAAGTTCAATTTAGCCAAGATTACCTCTTCAACAATACTTCAAAGATTTTATTCACATAATTTATACAGGAGGATTAGAATATGCACTCAGTTAAGAAAAAGATTACTTTGCTAGTCTGATGATCATGCAGAATCCTATTGCTAATAAACTCTTTTGTATAATTTCCCACACAAACAAGCGGAGTTTCTCATGGGAAATATGCTTATGTAACTTTTTTGAAAGAAATTTATATTAACTTTGTATTTGTCTTAAAAACGACAAAGTACAACAGTACCTTAAAGGGAATGCCATACTAGAATAGTACAGAAAATTAAATAGCCACTAAGCCTATAATGAATGGGGTTTAAAAAATAGTTTTAAGGGCTGGCCAAGTGGCTCAGTTGGTTAAGAGCTTGCTCAAGAGTGCGAGCTGAGCCCTGAGCAACAGCAGTTTGACGCCCAGCCCGAGCTGAGCTTCAGCTGAGCTGCCAACAGGTGGCAGGATGGCTCAGCTAAAAAAAATAAATAAATAAAAAATAAATAGTTTTAATAAATGATTTCAATTGACTGCACGATTATATGAGTAACCTTTAGAACTGATGTAGAGAATTTGCAGCCCTGAGGCCTAATTCAGCCTGTATTTGTGTATTGCCTATCTGGCTCAGTGTTTTTTAAATTTTTGTATTTGAATGTTTTCTCAGTTCCATAGCCTCCCTCTCTCCACCTCACTATCATCTGATGCCCAACTAGATTCAAAGTTTGGTGTGATCTGCCTGACCTTGCAGCAGGCTGTAATTGCAGCATTGGAACTTGGGGTCCAGAAGATTTTCCCAAGACCCATACTTAGATATATTTCATAAGAAATGCAAACATAGTTTTGCATACTTTCAACAATTATCACATACCTACATAGGCTGCAACATGATTGCGAATTTAAAATTAAAATATTGTCATTTCAAGATTTTTCTCTCCTCTCCTGTTTTTCTTCTGCTAGTTGTTGTTTGTACTAAGGATCCCTGAACCATAACAATGCTAGAAAGAAGGCCCACATGGGCCCAGCAGGAAGGCAATAAGCACGACCAGCTGATGGCCTTTCAGCCAATTAGTGGATCATGGGTCACACTCCGGTCATCACTGCTGCTCACCTGTGGAGGTGGCACCAACCATGGAACCACTGTTAAAAGGATTGCTTGACAAATCAATCTGGTTTAAAAGAGTCAGTTTTTTTTAAAAGCTGAGTTTATTTGTTTCAGAGTAATGTTAAAGATACTGCTATATTACATGATTTATGTCTGTAACCTGAGAACTAAGAGTTCGATTTTTAACTTTAAATGGTATTTGTAACTGAATTTTAGACTGATGGGGGTGTGAGTTGATGCAAAACCTTGCTTAGTGACTTAAATGGTTTCGCCTACTTATATATCTCCTCACAATCTTTTGGAGAAGTTCCCCCATTTCACAGGAAACATGCAGTTAATGCTTTGCTCAAACCTGTACATTGGTGTAGTTAGCAAACAGTAGGCTTAATTTGTGCTTTTTACTGCACATGCTGGCAACATGCATGTGCCTTTTTATTTCATGATCTCTTGCGATTAGGCCAGGATCTTATTCAGGTTTAGCCTGACTATCAAAACTATCTCTCCAATTCCATGTAAAAGCACAAAAGGGCAAGTTTCTCTAAAACTTCTGGAGACTTGCACAGTTGCCCTGCAGAGTGTGGTCTGATTTGATAGTCAAGACTAGGGAACAAGCCACATGACAATCAGCAGATTCAACTCATCTGTATAAGGCCAGGTGTCCTCGTCATGATTGGGAAAGCCAGCATTGACTTGTTATGAAGAAGCAAGGTGGGCCAGGCTGCTCACCATTAACACAGCCTCTGCCTTTCTGTCTAGGGCACAAAGGGAAAAAAGGCTGCTTAATTTCCTGGGAGACCTCAATCCATGCCAATCTAAATATAAAAGTAAAACAGTTGAGAGTTTTCAAAATATACTCTCTGAAGCACTCCTCCCCTGAGGTCTTTAGGACTCATTACCAACTCAGAGAGCTTTCTAAGGGATGGATCTTGTGAGCCTAAGCCAGACAGTTAAAGGCATCAAAGTCATGATGAGCAAGGACCCAACTCTCCTCTCTCTTTCCCCCACCTCAGAGGTTAATTTACTTTTCATTGTTTGATCTCAAAGAACTTAAATTTTGGTGAGGCTATAGAGAAACCCTGGAAGGTGCTAGACAGGAACATCTTCCACATGGGTATTTTGAGACCCAAGTTTTGCAACTTGGAATTCACAGCACTGTGCAAGAAGGTGTTGCTAAATGGAAATTAGAATTTCAAAATTCTTTAAGACTTGTGCAAGATCTTTTGGGTGGGTGATTCTACTATAGCTAGCTTTACGAATATGTGGTGTCAATGGTATGATCTGAGAAGTTTCAGTTCAGTATCTTAAAAGGATGACCTACTGCCTATCCTTCCACCATTGTGCTGTAATTCCTTTGGGACTTGGAGGCTTTGTAATCACACAACCCTTTTCGTGCCAGAACTTGGAATTGAACCAGCTCCTCTGAATTTCTCTTAGTGTTTTCCCCTTATTTTGATGCTGCCTTTTAGCTAACAGCCCTCGAGAACAAGAATGGGACTTCTCGGAGAAGCATGGCTTCAATGGGGTCGAGGGAAGGTCTCAGGAGGAAATGGCAGGGAACTGACAGAGATGATTACGTGCCAACAAAGAGATAAGTCTACTTGCAGGTAGGACTTCTATTCTCACTTTTTGGAATTGAAATATCCCTCCTTTATTTGACTGAGTGTATGACGCCCTTCATCCTGACAGTATGCCAGTGACATATTTTGTAAATGGAAGATGAATGAATTTCATATGAAGAATTGTCACACACACACACACACACACACACACACCTTGGACATCTCAAAACCAAAGCTAAGAATAAATGCTGTCAACTCAGCACTGAGGTAGCCACAGAAAGCAACCACATTCTTTTTAAACACAATTACACTGTCTCTGTTATTTTGTCACAGAAATGAAATTAGCAGGAGGCTAATTTGTAGCAGTGGCTAGAAATGAAAAACGAAGTCAGAGCTTGGAACACCAATAAGTCAGGTGGACCAAACAGCTCAGTTTCCCTCTGACTAAAAGGATTTCCAGAGCATGGAACTTGCTGTGCTAAAACTGGGATGGTCCTGGGGAAAATCACAGCCTTGGTAGATGGCAAGTTAAATTAAACTGAGTGCTGTTCTTTACACAGGATGAGCTCTCCTTTCAAAGGTTTGCCCAGTTAAGGAGAAGACATCCTCAGTGAAAACACCATGTAGTGTCAGTGTCCTGGAGCATACGTGCAAAGCGTGCTTTCTGGAAGCTTGGTCAGAACCAGGGCAAACATCTGGCTGGCAACATGCATGTGAGTTTATTTTCTAGTTTCAGGTCCTGGGTATGGTGAAGTCTGGAAGAAAGCAATGAGACACAGATGGATGAAAAGCAGGCAAGAAGTCATTCTGGAGGTGATTGTATGCCCAGAGACAAAGAAGATGTGTAGGCCCAAGTTCCTGTCAGGGCATGGCACTCATCCCAGACAAACTGGTCTACACATCGTATCCCAAGCCTGCTCAGTGCTTTCCCACCTCCTCTGACCCAGAATGCCTTTCTCTTTCTTCTACAGCTGCAAAAAGGAAATACTAGGTGTCTTTCAAGAATCTTTTGAAATTCTACTTCTTCAGAAAAGGCATCTGTGACTTTAAGGTTCTCTCTCCTTTAAGTACCCACAGGGCTAATCTTCAGTCTTTTGGTACTTACTCTCTGATTGCATCAATAATTGACTTTCAATATCTTATCCCGCAGCTGGTTTGGAAAGGGTAGGCTAAGTCTGGATCATTCTTTCCTTGTAAAAAATGCCTCTTATCTGTTGCTTTGTGCCTAGCCAGAAGGCTTATCAAATATCTAAAGCAGCACTGTCCAATAGAAATAGGAGGTCAGCCACATTTGTAATTAAAAATTTGCTAGCAGTCTCTCTGAAAAGAAGTCAAAAGAAATGGTTGCAAATAATTCTAATGATATATATTACTTAACCCCATACATCCCAAACATTATTTCAACATGAAATCAATATGAGAAAAATTTAATGAGACATTTTTACATGATTTTCATTGTACTAAGTCTTTGAAGTTCAGTGTATATTTTACTTCAGCCCATCTCAATTTGGATTAGCCACAAATTAAGTGCTCAAGAGCCACGTATAGATAAGTGGCTACCATATTGAACAGCTCAGGTCTAAAAGATAAGTTGAGAAAAAATGTACTGAGGCAGTTGATGGAGACTTTACATGATAGAAGAGTTTAGTTTGATTCTATAATCAACAAGGAGGTATCATGAGTTTTTTAGAATACTGCAATAACTGGTCTTCAAATGATGAGAATAGAGATTAGGGTGGTGAATTCATACAAATCAAGAGAAAGGATTGTGTCTGTGATGAAAATAAATGAAGGAATAGAAGCAGAACATTATGATGGAACATAAAACAGTAAAGGAGAGAAAGGAATAAACCGTAACTTAAGGCACCAGGAGTACCAGGAGAATATTAAGAAGTCAGAGAGATACCAGTCTAAGAAAGAGATAGGTTTGCTTTCAACCATATAATTTCAGATTCTGGAAAGTTCATCTCACCAGAGACACAATTTGGAGCAAGGATGAAAGGTGAGGATGCCAAAGTCGCTTCTGGGATCAATGCTATCAAGCTGGTTGAACTTTAGGAATGGATAACTACGATTGTGAAGGTGGATGGAGATAAGAATGATTCAAAAATTTAATCTCCAGTGTTCAATAGTCTGCAGGCAGGACAAAAAGTTATCAGGATGATAGGAAGAAAACAAAGAGATCCTGGGAGCCAAGGCAGGCGGCAATTTCAAGACAATAGTAGGCAGGAAGTAGGAGTGAATTTGAGACAGATGTGAACTGAGAACAGTCCTTTGGACATGGTTAGGAAGCAATTTCTAGAGCAATTAGAACCTTTGTCAAGGCTGAAGAAAGAAAAAGAAGGATTTACAGCTCTTGTCTAAACTCCCAGTTTTCAATCCTTAGAGGAACTGGCTGACTGAAGGTGTTTGGATTGAGAAAGCTGACTTTTTTGAGCAGATACAGACCCAGCAGGAATCCTGGCAGAAGGAAACAGAGACCAGCACAGAGTCGATGGAGCTCTAAGCGATTCTTGATTAATGGCCAAGGAAAAGAAAACCCAGAAATAAGTCAAGTGAAGAATGCAGGGAAATTCATAGGGAGAGCAGTGCAGGATGGAAAACTATGGCGAAACCATTATTTGGTTTCAGATAAAAGACAAGCAGAAAAAAGAAAAAAGAATTTAAAAGATAATTTGTCATTATAAACACTTATTGTATTTTTTCAACCATTTTTTTCAATATTTTATTGCTTACCTTAGGGGATGGGCAAATATGGAATGTGTCCAGTGGAAAGTTGTCTTTAATTTTTTACACATTTTTGAAAGGAGGGGGGGATGGAAAACAACAGTGGCCTGAAAACCCTTGAAACTCTAGTGGCCTGAAACTCCAATCCAATCCTTTTTCTCTTTCAAGCCTATTCAATTATAACACAAGCATCATATCTAGTACCCAACAATTTGGAAAAAAAAAAATGGGATTTTTTTTTTTTTGTCTTTGCTGAAATAGCTCTGGGATAATGGAGTCAAAATTAGAACTAATGAGAATCAACTCATTCAGCCTTGAAAGTTAAAGTAAATCCCTTACTCATGGACATGAGCTTTACTTTGGGATGTATTTGGCAAGTGTAGGAATACAGGGTGTGAAATATATTCAGCAACAAAAGTCTCTTGAAAAATCCCTTCAATTTCCTTAGAAACTCAGATATATACAAATGCTTCTGAAATCTCTGAAAGACGACAATCTATATTACTCCCGCTGAAAATGACAAAACTGGAATTTCTCTTTTCTTTCCTAAGGATACCAGGAGCTTGACAGATGAGAGTGAAAAGTGACTGAGGTATTTCTGAGAAGGGGAGGTGGGAAAATGGGGATGAAAGCATTACTCAGCTAAAATGAAGATGATAATTCCATTCAGAGTAGCAGGAATAGAGTAATGCAAAAGGAAATGCAAATGAAGATGAAGTCAAAATAGCTTAATTCATCTCAAATGTTTTTTTCCTAGTCTATTCCATTTTCTCTCATCTGTCATAGTCCTTTTCAGAGACTCATGCTAGATCTAAGAACATTATCTTCTCTCTACATCAAAACACATTTTAAAAGTTGAGAAATAACCAAAGATCAGATGCAGGATTCACAGTTAATCAATAATTTCAAACAGGAAAAGGAATATGTAAATCAAAGACTCCAGTGTGTCCAGATATTCATCAAACCTCTTGTTTGTTAGAAAGGACTTACTCATTTTTGCTTAGAGGTGAAATAGCTTTTTTATTCACACACATGAACACACTGTGTTTTCATTTCAGGAAGTACCCAAATCAGAGGGGCAGATTACTAGATAAACTCAGAGATTGGTATTTTAACTACATTGACGTTTCTAAATGTCAAATAGTTTCCCCCAAATCATTGTGCTGCAACCTAATCACAAACTGTCCCTTTAGGGTGTTTAAATAAAAATATGTGAGGGAATAATCTCTTAAACTTAAAAACAACAACCTCTATTTAAAAAAACAAAAAAGGTGAAAAATTTTAGATCAGATCCATCACCCTTGGAAACGAGAAAATAGTTTCTTGAGTGGTGAGTCTTCACACTCTTGTGTAATGCCTCCAAGCCTTTGTGAGATTGAGTGAAACTGGTGTCAGAATCAATAGTATCATTTTCTGAGATGTCATTAATGATTATTTGCTTATGGAATCGCTATTTACTGTAAAAATAAGTTTATATTGACAGAGTCTTTACTTACTAGAACAGGTGATACCTTTGAAGCCCTGGTGCTGTTTAGACTTTCACTTTTTTTTTTTTTGAGGGCAGTGTCACTGGCCCTCATATGTGGGACTGAACCGGGGTCGCGGTTAACCACTGCGCCACTCTGCCAGCCCTAGACTTCCACTTCTGTAATGTGGCCCATGGATGGCTTCCCATGTACATGAGCTTTGAAAATGATCACTGAGATTTTCTCCATGTGCCGTTCTCTGGAGTGAAGCCCCGGGGCATTTAATCAGATTCTCTTAGGAACACATGTCTTAAAGAAGTTAAGATATGCTGTAATGCATCAATATGAATCTGGTACTTTACCAAAGTAAATAGTATTACTAATGAACGAATAGAGAGATGTTTACCACAATTTAAAACAAAATAGACTTTTCTATCAAAAATAATACACAGTCACACTGTTCAATTCAGTGTGTTTTGCCTCACTTTGGATTAAAATGAACCGTTTCACATCATGACCTTCATCTTGTCAGAGATTCCTAAGGTAAACAGTCCCACAATATGAGCAACCTTAATTATGTAAATTCTTTTACTCTCTTGGAAATAGCAAATGTCATCTTCTTACAGCCCACCCCAAATAACCATTACTACCTATTCACGTTCCTGGAGTTTTCAAAATAGCAACTGCACGTTTCTCTAAACCTTTGTGGGTTTTACTGGTGAAGTAGGACTCTTTGACAAAGTACACTCATCTGAGCATTTGTCATGATCATCGTTGTATTTTATTATAATTGTTTTCTTATTTACAAATTCTTCTCAAGGAAAAGTAAACGCGGGACAAAAACCGCACTTGGATGAACTCTAGGTGTCGCGTCAAGCCCTGAGGTTGGGTCTTCCAGGGAAAGCAGGGACTGAGGGACCGTCCGGTTTTCCCTCCCGCACAGCCGGGCTCCCCAAACCCGCAGTCCCTGGAGCCGCCCACCCGCGGAGCCCCAGGCGAAAGCCAGCTCACGGGTGTTTGCGAGGCACAGAGCCGGCGCCGCAGGGGCTGGACACCGCCTACCTCGAGGATTGGCCCGCGCCGTCCTGGGGGGAGGCGGGCTCCCGTGGGGGTGGGCGCGCACGGGGGAGGGGAGGGAGGCAGGGGCGGGGCCCGCCCGCCCCCCGCCCGCCCCCCGCCCCCCGCGCGGCTACACAGAAGGGCGCCCACGTGCCCAGCCCGCTTTCTGCAGCGCGGCGATTCCGGCGTTCTTCTCCGCGCACACCAGCCAGGCGGCGGTCACTTCTCAGCTTTCCCGAGTCGCGGGTCCCCGGCGCGCTCCAGCCGCTCGCCCACCACCGCCCCCTCCGCGCGGCCCTTGCTCTGCCCCAGTAAGTTGCCAAGTCTCCGGCTACGCGGAGGGTCCTCCGGCGGGGGGCAGCCTGGGCGCCCCGGCTGCAGCGGAAGGGCTGGGGTGGGGGCTCCAAGAGCCGCGTCCAGTTGCGCGCAGCTGCCCGGAGGCCATGCTCCAGCTACATTGAGATGGAGAGTCCCGGGGCTGCGGGAGGGGACTGCTGCCATGGACACTCGTCCTTAGGGCTGCGCCCCGGGCTGTGCATGTCCCGTCGGGTCCCCGAGGCAGCTGGGTCTCCAGGGGTCGCACGGATCGCGGGAGGTGGGAGACGGCCTGGCACGGCTCCTCCGCGGGGGCCCTTTAGCCACTCTTGCCCGGAGGGGCCCTATGTACCCCTCTTCGGAAGGGCAGACCGAGCCTCCCAGCGTTGTGCACACTGAGGGGTCCCTGAAGTCGCCTTACCCTCCCTTGAGGTTCTTGGTTTAAATATAACATACGCCCCTTGGAGTTTTAGGAGCTTTTTCACATCCTAGAGTTGCTCGGGACTGGCAAGATAGGTAAAGTGGCCCGTCGTAGTGTTTGGGGTATTTTAAAGTAAATGGGTGCAGTTTTAAACTTTTTGGAGAAGGGCTATTCTTTTTTTAGCCTAGTTCATTCACTTTTCATCCTTGAATTCGAAATGCCATTCTTGATGCTTAGGGATTCACGAAGCCCTTCCCTCCAAAATACCGCTCTTCCGGGGAACTTGACAGCTTCTTTTGACTCTTACATCCAATCCATGGAAGTAACGTATTCAATGTATCTTAGAGATATTTAAAAGACCTACGCTGACAGGGTACCTGGAAATAGTACCTAAATCTCAGTAGTAAAAATGTTCAAACTTTCTAATTTTTATGCAGAGCTGACTAAAAAGGTGACTCTTTAAGGACTGGCAATAATATTTATCTATAGTCTTTCGTAGGGAAAAGTCATCCCTTTAATGAGGGGATATACTCAGATGTTATTCAAATAGAGCTATCTGAATCTTGATGGGGGCGAGGGGGGGGTGTCTGGCATGAAGTTAGAGTGTATGACCTCTGACCACCCTTTCTCATTCTTGAGCCCACCGATCCTTAAAACTTAAGCCACCTCTTTTCCCCCTCAGAATTAATAATAGTTACCTCCTCAGCAAATTGCAAACATTTGTGTTTGTGGTCTTTTTCTAGGGGATGTACAGGGTAAGAATATTCTAATTCTATATTTATGGTTGTTACAGTTTTTTTCCCTTTTGTAACAGTAAATCCTTTTTTTTTCTTTTCTTCGCACTAAAGCTTAGCATGAAATGATTTCTCAGGGCACAAGAACATAAGCATTTTTTTATTTCTCCCTTTACTAAAAAGTTACTAGTTGGCTACTCTGGGAGGTCACATTTATTTATTAGGGTTTTTCAGGTTTCCTCTCTTGCCCCTCACTTGGTTTCCCCTTGATTAGGGAATGTCATTTACCTGAAGGCATGTCAGTCTTTCAGGATTTGCCTTGGCCTTAGAGACCAGAGTAAAACTCTGGGTAGTATCTGCAAAGATTCCCTTTGCATACTCCTTGGCCTTTGAGCACATCAGCAAATCCTTTTGTTTCCAAAATCTAATCATGATCACTGGACTTAGAGTCAAGGAGTCTGAACAAGAGAATAGAGTCTGGGGGAAGGAGAGAGAGATGTGAGCTGTTGGAGTTTAGAAGTCTAGAATATTCTGGAGTTTTTCAGATCCTATTCTCATTATTGTTTGTCATTTGAACATATGTGCCTGAAGAATTGTAAAGCTCACGATTCTTGCTTTCCACTACCAACCTGCTCACCTTTGCAGAGTGGCAGTGTCTCCTCTCCTTTCTAGACACCCAGCTTTGTTCTCTTCTCATGTTTCCTTGTTTTAAGTTATCACTGTTTCTGCTGACTCTTCTACCAGACCTGGAGCCTTCCCTCATCTGGAGCCGTTTCATCTCTTTTCAGCCCACTTTTTCAAATGAGCTTTCCTTTCTAGTTTTCTTTTGATGATGTCTCCGTTTTTCCCTAGTTTCTGCCTTTCTTTTTGTCTTGATATCATTGCTTGCTGTTTCATATATCTATCTAGAAAGGTATATATATTTTTTAAGTGTTCAGAGCCACCTGCTGGTTTTATTTTGATGCCTTTCAGTGACCAACTTTCCAAATAGAATCTTGAAAATACCCTTCTGATGCTATTGGTTTTTTCCCAAAACATGATATGAACACATGGATTTTTAAGGCCTGGCTTCTTACAGTCTGCTAACTGGATGTCAGACATTTGGAACAAAAGCAACATTTGCAGTTGAATATGTTTCTAAATATTCCTATGTTTAGTATTATGTGTCTCACTTGAATGTTTTGTCATCCAACTGAATGCAGGCATATCTCATCTTATTGTGCTTTGCTTTATTGAGCTTCACAGATACGTTTTTTACAAATTGAAGGCAAGACGTTCCACCAGTAAAAAGATTATGACTCACTTTTTTGCCATACTCCTTTTATTGCTGTAGTCTGGTCCTGAACTTGCAATATTTCTGAGGCATGCCTGTACTAAAAAAAAAATCAGTTAACTCTCAGATTTCAATTACATGATACCACTTGTCCAAATGGTTTTGAAAACCTAAGTGGTTAACTCATTTCTACACCTTTAATCTGGATATTCAAACCCACATAGGTGTAGCCTTGATTTAAAAAAAAAAAAAACCTGGTGAAATTGTTTTCATTGTCTTCTGTTTTAACAAGTTTTCATGCTACTGCCTAACACAGTGCTTGGCACATAACTCATGCCCTGTATGTCTGTGTTGTTGAGTGGATGCTACTGATTTCAAGGATTTGATAAACACTGTTATGTCTGTCTTCAATTGTATGTTCCTTCATTGAAAATTGCTGAGTCCCTACTCTGTACCAGGCACTGGACAACCAAAAGTAATGCATAACTCCAATTATAGTGAGGTTCTACCTTTATTTTTACATTCGGTAAACCCTCCATTAATGGATTATAAGAGTAGTTCTTCGTGAAGTAACATCTATGAACAGATGACTTCAGTACTGTCTCCACCAGAAAGCATGCGAGGAACACGTTCTAATACAGTCACACAGTGGGAATATGTTCTGAGAAATGAAATGTTAGGCGATTTCATCTGTGTCAGCATCATAGAGTGCACTTACGCAAACTGGGATGGTCTAGCCCACTGCACACATAGGCTTTGATCCTAGGCCTGTACAGTGTGTTACTGTCTAAAACAACAGGAGAGTAAATCAAGCACAGGAGAAAATGCTACAAGAGATGCGGTAAACACAAGATGTGTGAGGCTGCTCCTGGTGTAACAAGGCACACTGTGTTATAGCTAACTTTTTGTGTAAGTAGAGTACATTCTAAAATAATGATAAAAAGTATAGTAAAGAATTAATGTAGTCAATTATCAGTTATTATGTACTGGACATAACTGTGTGTGCTATGCTTTTATACAACTGGCAGCACAGTGGGTTTGTTTACACCAGCATCACCACAAACACGTGAATAATGTGTGGTGCCAAGACCTCATGACAGCTGTGACACACTACTTAGGCAATAGGACTCTTGCAGCTCCATTATAACTCTATGGGACCACCATCACATACACTACCCGTATGTGACTGTAAAGTTGTTAAGAGACATATGACAATTATGAAGATGATGCTACTTACTATTTCATCATCCAAAGCACATGTGCTTGGTGTTTTTGTTTTAATGATAGCAATACATTTGTCCTTACTCTTATTATATTTTCCTTCAATTGCCTTTCTGGCTGTTATTTCAGAAGCGTTGTCTGTGGCTGTAGAAACATGGTAGATCACTGACAAAACCAAACCAACAACTGAGGGTTCATTTCCACCAGGCTCTAACTAGTTGATCAAGCCCTAACTAGCTAAGATAATCAGAGTATGATTTACCTATTTACTGTTCTTGTTCAACTCAGTGAATGTAATTGGTATACATTAATCTGTGGAATCCAACAGTACCCTATTGTTTTAGATGTGATTGTGGGACTCTTTTAAACTTCAAATGTTTCTGAGGATGACCTCTGCTGCCATTAGTTAGCCTTCTCATTGGTAAGTACCATTAGTATTGACTTGAAGATTTCAGATAACAAGTTTGTGCTTAAAAGTCTGGGTTTGAATATGTGGGTCACATCTCTTCTGTTCTTATATAAACTTTTACTTTGAATCTCTCTTTTCCGGGAAATTTGTGGTTCTGTTTTTCTGGGTGTGCATGGACATGATATGTTGTTGAAAATCTTGGGGTTTCTTGCATCCAAGATCAAATCATCAAGTTATTGTGTGCTGACAATGTTTCAAATATCATGTATTTAATTTTATGCTTTTTCCCTATCCTGCTGCAAAAAACAAACAAACAAACAAAAAAAAAACACACAGAGCACACACCCATTGCATGGCTGCAAACTAGCACCGCTCTTGAGAATTTGAGCCTACTCTGGGATTGGGCAATGAGGCAAATGATGTAAGAACGTTTCGTAACCTTCCTTCCAGGAGTTAGAAGAAAAAAAGAACTCTATTTCCTATTCATTTTTGGAATATTTTGTGAACAATACAAGCAAAGAAATTTTATGTCCCTTGTTGATTCTTGCTAGTTTTTCCCACAGTTGTGGGGAAAATTATTTTCTTTCCTTAACCCACTCTGGCTTCATCAAGGCTCCCTAAATTATACAATTATACCGAATGCAATGCTGTTTACGTTGTCAAAGCCCACTGCCTTCCAGTGGGAACCTAGTGATCACAGTGCATGGAGCTTCATGTCACCAGGATGCTGAATGACACTGTAATTATGATGTTCTCACTTTATTCTTCTGCTTTTGCCCATCTTTTTTTTTTTTTTTTGTGGGGAGAGAGGGTCAGATTTTAAGCGAATTGGCTCTGTTCCACCTAAAAAAATGCTTATTCATTCAAAAATTCAAATAATAAACCTTAAAGATTACTTTTTATTTATTCTACTCCTGTGTCAGCAGAAAGATATGTGAGTTGTTAACGACCATAATTAGGAGATAAAGGTTGTTGGGTTAGGGTCTTTTCCTGCCTTGGCTCTGGATATCTAACTGCCATTTTGGTAAATGATGACAATGATACAGTCACTAGTGGAATTAATAGTTATTGTATGTTGAACCCTAAGGGGGAAAAAAATGGGGCCTCTGTGTGTGTTCCACCTTATTTGTTTACTCCCTTAATCTGAACTCCGGGCAGACTTTCAAAATACAGTTCGACTTCTACTTTTAAAAACCACCATCATCTCTAGACCTTGAAATATATCTGAATGTGGGGGTGGCACATAATCTCTGTGTCACATGCAAAATGTATTTTCCCAGAGCCTGTGGGTTATATTCCCTCCCTTCCTCATTCATGCTGCCTGGTTTCAAGGTAGCCATGTGGTGGAAACAACTGGATTTGATTTTTGTGAAACTAATAAGCAACATTTATAGTATTTAGCAATTGTGTGTGCACCCAAATTACTGAATACTATTTTGATACATTGGGATTCCCTTGGAATAGGAAATACGATTTTGTAACTTTGATTTTAAGAATATTCTATGAGGTATTCTATTTAGAGTCTTCCATTATCAGCATTTAGTTAATCCATGGATGAATATGTATTGTGTATATATATCTATGGCCCAGATCTAGAGTCTGTAGAGAAACAAAGAATAAATAATGTAGTTTCTGTTCTCTGAGCTTTGACCACTCAGCAAAGGTGATAACAAGTGCACACACAGTGGGAAGAGAATAATAAAGCTGCCATACAAAGAGCAGGAGGAGAGAGAGCAATGTATTCGAAAGTTTTCTTTTTTTTAAATATATGTAGTGTGTTCTAAAATAAACCAAATGGTTAATCAATTTAGGTATTGTCATCCCTATTACGGTTCCTATCACTGCTGATAAAACCACTCCTCCTCCTCCTCCTCTAGTTGCTTGTTGGTAAAACTTGGGTCACTTGGACTTCATTTCAAGCTGAGCAGTTAGTTGTTCACTGAAATTTGCGTTTTGGAGGGCAATAATACTAATTAATAATTTGACAGAATTGCCCATTTATTACCCTGGGCCTCTAGAAAATTATGATGCTTAACTGAAAATTCAGACTATTCTGAAAGGTCTTGGGGTTTCGTTAAAATACATTAGGAGATTATATTTTAGATGCACATATTGAAGAATAAAGCCATTCCAAAAGTGCAGTCAAATTAAGGACTTGAATATTGTATAACTGAAACTAATATGGTGTTGTATGTTGACTATACTTTAACAACAACAAAAATTAAGAACATAAGATTATCTTAATTTCTCACTCTGACAGTTGAGTTGTTACCTTAGGCAAGCTTGGGGCTTTATATAAACTTAATGAGTTTAAAAAACCCATGAAGGGCCTCATCAAGGGTGGAAAGATTGTAAGAGGCCTTCAGCCATCCCTCCCGTTATTGCTTCTCCCACAGAACTCCCTCTGAGGACCAGGAAAGCAGTCCCCATCTACAACCTAGAATTGGTTCCAACCTTGGCTTTCATCTTGGAAGGGATAAAGGAAGGGCTGATAAAAATGCTGATAGCTGAAAAGATTCTTGTCTATTCCTTGTTAGAGAGGAAAGAGTTCTTTTGTTAGAAGGAATCATGTTCAGTTTAGTGCCCTTCCATTGACTTAGTAGAAGAAAATAAGCTTTTTAAAAAAGTTATGTAACCAAAAACTTTATTTTCTATAGGCTTCAGTTGTTGTCAGACAGTTTTTTTTATTGTACAAGGGTTTCCAGAAAGACATGGAGCTGGGTACCAGAGCTTCACCTTCCAGGTTTCAGATTCTCGTGAAGATATCTTTTTAAAAATAATCTGATAATTGTTCCTGAGAGGTGGTAGGTATGTGTGTTAGGGGAGGGGAGCAGGAAATTGATTTATTAGTCTACTAGGCAGATCTTTATTGAAAGAAATCCTGGGATGAATTCATTTCTACTAGTAAAAATCATTTCGCAAGGCTTTTTGTTTAATGGACCTTATGTGCTCAGAATTCCGTTAATCATACCTTTCCTTTGCAGCACACTGTTGTTATGCCATTATTGGTTCTTGTGTGACCAATAAATATTAATTTTATGTGCTTGGGTTGTTTGGTGGGTTGGCATTCATTGTATTATTATTTTATAATAATATATGAATAAATGAAATTTTACATTTCTCCTGAATAAATTAGTAAATAAAAATTTTTACAAATGTCTTCTTTGTGTTTTTCCTTCATATAGAGAACATGTGTATTGAATGGAGTTTTCCCCTTTCCTTCAGAATAGCTTGCTTTAGATAGTGATTTTTTTTCTCCCTGAAATTCACTTTATACTGGCATACCTTGGAGATACTGCTGGTTTGATTCCAGACCACCACAATAAAGTGAGTATTGCAATAAAGTGAGTCATAATCTTTTGCTGGTAGAGAGTCTTGCTTTCAGTTTGTAAAGTACCCAACATCTGTGAAACGTAGTAAAGCAAAATGCAACAAAACGAGATATGCCTGTACTCACTACTGTTTCCAGGCTCTTGACAATATCTGAACTAATGGTACTTATAGTTCTTTGATATAAAGAGAACGAGCTCCTCCTCCTTTAGTCTAATATAAGAAGAACCACACATTTGCACATAAGATGCCCCTACCCCAGTAACTTTGTGTAAGATTTCAAGACTCCTTGAATTCTAATCAGTGAACACTTACGGTTCCAGGAACCCAGGATGAGAGCCCTGCAATTAAGGAGCCATTTCAGCTCCTAGGAAAAATATTTTAGGAGAGAACCCTTTGGGGCAGGATGGGGCCTTCTTGGTCATAACCTCTTTTCCTCCTGCTGGTGTAAGACTGCTCATGGCCTCTGAGGAGGAGCTGAGAACTGGCTCAGAAGTAGGTGTGGCTTTGGGGGCCTCTGAGTTAAAGAGCTATGATGATGACTCAATGATGCCCATTCTCATTTATGTCATGGTGGGAGCACTTTAGATTCAGTTGTCTCCTAGTATCGCCACTGTTTCTTTCCTCCAAATTCTCAGATTCGCAGATTCTATGTCTACCTATGGACCTAGAAATAAATTTGATTCTAAGTTTAGCTGAGATCATTTTAATTGAGTACTATTATAAATATATACATAAAGGGGAAGAAAAAAGTAGATAAAAATAGTGTCCTCTTATCTAAAATTGTAGCAGCTTCAGAATGACATTTGAAATCCAACCTTGTAGCTCAATGTCAGTCTGATATGGATCTTCTTGTAGAAGTCTCTAGAATTTAATAAACTTTCAGTTTAGTAGAACTAAAGAGGTCATACTACAGAGCAATGTAAGCATCATTTCAGAGCCTGGTCAGTTTTTAAAGTATGAAGTAACCTAAAGCTTTTCCTTTTACTTGTCATGTTTCTATAATCATGTGCCGAATGAATAACAGGCAAAGCAAGCAACTTTAACATTGACTTCTTTACTGGAAATCTAATCTTTCACAAAACTTGATTTATAAGTGGTTAAGTATTGTAATGTTTTGTTGCAAGAAGCCTTCTGTAAATGCATTACATTTGCAACATAGTGGTGTCGTAGGTGGAGTAGGACTTGTTATGCTGTATTCATCAAGAAAACAGCACAAAGCATATTTCCATGCCATTGAGAAACTACAGTGGGTGGTGATAAAATGTGTAGTACTAGATATGCTTTGAAAGCGTGTCCTGGGCTGCTCCTGTTTTAAACTTGCCTGAAACAGAATTCCACCTTTAAAACAAAATCACTATTTGCATTAGATGGTAATACATGAATAACGCGCAGTATCCTGGACATTTGGTTATACCCCTGTAAGAATGGTGAGACACTGTTGTGATAGCTGAAGTTTTGGATTCCATACTCTAAATTTAACAATGCATTGAAACTTGTGGACAATTTCTGATGTTTTGGGAGTGTTCATCTCCAGCCCCTCTGGCCAGAGACAATTCCTGAGTTCCTGGCACTGCGTATATGCCAAGCACAGTGCAAGAGAGATTTGGAAGGGAAGCAAGCTTCTGAGAATGACATTTTAGAGCTCTCTATAGATTAAACAAATCTATGAGGTGTAACATCTTAAAAGGTATGACAACTAGGGGCAGAATGAAGACTTGATTTCAAGCATTTTGACTTAGCAAAAGCTCAGATTCATGTCTGGCCATTCTGTTTTTGTGAAAGCATGTCATAATCACTAGAATATACTACTTAAGTAGTAGGAATTTTATAAATGGGGATCCACATACAAATTTAACTTAAAAATGTTTAGATTTTAAAATTCCTTAGAAATTAACATTTGAATAAGACATTTTAGTACAGTGATATTCTTATGTTATCTTTTTTAAACAGCATGTTTTACCAACAACAACAAAAAAGGGGGAAATGTAATCTTAACCTAAAAATGATGACTGTACATAGGGGCTGTAAGTCATCTAAAGTCATTAGGATTCAAACCTCATAAGTGGTGTTTTTAAACAAGTAAGTTCTGTTTGGAGTGCTATTGTGCTATCTTAAAAAAATAAAAAGCTGTTTGAATTTTTATTTTTTTCTGATTATCATAGGTAACAGATGGTTTGCACTTAGTTCAGCGAACCAAATAAAAGAGCAGACTTCGCATAAAGTTTCTGTTGATGTTGCATTTTTGTCTCACTGAGATGGATCATATGATCTTTCTAAATAATGAATAGCATGTTTACATTATTCTGATCATTTTTGCTACAAAGTACAAAAGATTGTGAAGGACAAATGGACAAACAACCGTTGTGTTTTTTTTGTGTTACTTCAAGTGTTATTCTTGTAAACTAAAGTAGTTTTCTATTCTTACTGCATTGTCAACTCTAGGGATGTTGCATTCCCTGACAACTTGTAGAACTAATAAATTGTTCCAGTGACTTTGTAAACTGAAGGCACCATTTATTTCACTAAACTACTGGAAATAGTAGGAAATTAATTTTTACAAGGATTTCAAACCTGAAACGAAGCCTTGAGAACCTACATCATTTCTCTAATCCCAATTCTTAAAGTAGCACAACTGCCGTCTACTACTTGACTTTCTGCTGATGAACCATCACCAACCTATTCATTGGTTATTAACTATTGTGTGTGGTGTTAAAAGGTGCAGGTGATAGTGGCGTAAGGCAGGCAGGATGATATTACTAAAGGGGAGCTAGATTGACTAGCAATGATTGCAGACACCAGCTGTAGTTGTTGGTACCAGTGATAATTTAAAATTCAGTGGAAGGACTCTTCTGTTTTAAGAATGAGCCTGTACATCGTCACATCTAATTTGAATGCATTACATATTAGACCAGAGGCATCAATAAAGTGGAACTATATAATTTCTCTTCTAACTTTGTTATGCACGAACCAGAATTCAGGCCGTTTCAAGAACTGGAAGAAAAGCGGTCAGTGTATTTGAACTAAGTGTAATTTCTATTAAATGAAATAAAAAGGGAAAAAAGAATACAAAAAATCTTTATTTCTCCCCCCCCCCCACCGCAACAAAATGGTGTATGTAGAATAATGTTTAAGGAGGAGAAAGTAATTTTTCTCTAGTGTTCACATTAACAGAACTTCAACCAAAATTGTTTCCTGGATTCAGTTTTCCACATCTTTTAAGGCATAATACTAACATAATAACGATACAGCATTGATAGTTTTACTAAATCATGAGATTTTAGGCTCAGAAGAAGCCTAAATATTGTATTTCAAGCAGAACCATGTCTAACCATTCCTCATAGATGTGTGTATTATGTTAAGAGTGAGCTGGAGAGTCATACATGTGCAGACGGATCTGCAGAAAAGTCAAAATTTCTTAACTGGTGACATAAATGGAAATATTTTTATATTGAAAAACAATAAAATGTTGAAAATATTTGTGACTGTAGCAAACAACCAGCATTTTCTCCTTAACTTCTTAATCCTCAATACTAAGTATTGATTTTTTTCCAACTCCATTTCAGCGCTTAGGAAAAGGGGTGCTTAGGGCATCAGGAGACCCTTTACATTCCTTTGCTGCTCTAGAAGAAGAATAACAAGTAGCCCATCCTCGTTTATTAGTCCCTAGGGTTTCCCACCAAGAGCTTCTTGACATCTCATCTGACCTCACCCCGTATGCTGCCATTCATCCCTGTCAGAGACCCTGATATGTAGCTGGGATGTTCCTGGGGTGGTTGTAGTTGGTGGCTATTTAAGGTAATTCAATTTTTAATCGACAGAATATATACAGCCAGGTCCAGGTTTTCTTCTCCTCCTCATCCCTCCTCCCTCTCCTCTACCTCCTCTTTCCTTCTCCTTTGACTTCCTTCCTCCCCCTCCTCCCCTCATTTTTCTTCTAGTTGGAACTGTGAATGAGCAAACGATGTAGTTAAGCCCAGGCCTACCACTAGAGCCCCAGCTGCAAGGCTAAGCCCTTTTGTAGACCATGCTCGGGATATTTCCCTTGACTATCCGCTGTCCTTGGCATGCAGGTTGTATTTTCTCCTTTCAATAAGGTCAGCCTTGGAGAACATTGCTACATGCACTTGGCAGATGCTTTGGGGAGCACTCCAGTGTGTGGGGAAACCGCATGTCCACTTATACTTCACAGCATGAGAGCAGTAAGTACCTTGCTTTCGTCTTGTCCTCCTTATTCTCGTCCTAAACTCCTTCTCTCAACCCTGACTCTAAATGCAAACTTTAGGATAATTGACCACTTTTCAGAGTACAGAAACGAACCAAACAGTGACCATAGAGAGTGTTAATCCTGTTTCACTATAGAAAACTCTGATTCCCCATCCATTTATAGCATCACCTTAACTTTGCATGGAAGCGCATTTTGTCATTCCTCTAAAAAAGGGCCAATGTTGTGTTGTCTGGGGATGTCAACTTCTCTATTAGTCATCACATGTAGTCATTGCTTTTCCGAGTAACTTTTAAATGAGTTAGAAAGTGCTCAGTTTATAATTTGAGTTACAGTAATATAGTTAACTGCTTTAAGAAATTCTGTTATCAAGGGCCAGCAGAGTGGCTCCGTTGGTTAAGAGCTCGCTCAACGGTGTGAACTGAGCTCTGAGCAACAGCAGTTCAATGCCAGCCTGAGCTGAGCTGCTGCTAAGCTGCCAACAGGTGGCAGGATGGCTCAGCTAAAAAATATTTTAAAAAAGAAATTCTGTTATCAGTTATTGCATTTGTTATTGTAAAGATTATTCACATGCTAGATTCAATGAATTAGGTTTGTAATCCAGTAATATCTGTCTCTAAAGCATTAATCATTCTGTACATGTATAATAAAAACTATCACACTTAAAAAACATCTTCTGGCAGAACATATTTTAGTTCAGCTTTTTTAAAGGACAGTAACCATTGTATAAGGACTTACTGTGGCAAGGCACTGACTCCGGGGCTTTATAAAGCCAAAACAGCAATCCTGCCCATTGAAATGAATTCCCATGTACAACTTTAACTCTGTAAGTTAGACTTGAGAGAGTCGGAATCCATAACAGGACCACCGAAGTGCATGTTCCTTCACAAGCCACCTCTTGACAAAGAGTGACATACAGAACCAATGACTTCATAGCACTATTTGCCATTTTTGACGCAAATGAAATCTTTGGCTCATCGGCCCAAAGATAAACATTAAACTTTATCATTCAATTTTTCTTTTAAAACATATGGCCGCTGAGTAGTTACAGGTTGCCCACCGTGTGCAGAGCTGTGTAGTTAGGTACAGACACAAATAAAAAAGGACATGTTCTTTGAGCTCTTGAAACTTATATTCTAGGTCAGACTTTTTGGTGTCTCTGTACCCAGAACAGAATAAAAAATGACATGGCTTTTTTAGTGCAAAGTACTACAGTAAAGAATGGTAGGGAACCAGAAAGCAGTCAATTTATTTATTTTTTATTTTTTTTATTTTTTTTGAGGGCAGTGTGACTGGCCTTCACTTGCGGGACCGAACCGGGGCCGCTGGCTTCCCAAGCCAGCACCTAACCACTGCGCCACTCGGCCAGCCTAAAAGCAGTCAATTTAAAAAGCACTGTGTGCCCCAAAATATACATTGGGAGTTGGAAGGAGTGACCTAGAAAACATCTAGAAAGAACCCAGAAGAGTCCCTCACATTGTGAAAAGAGTAAATGTGGAATAAGAACTGCAGCCCCAGAAAACCTATATTTTTATTCTAAATCTGTTTAAATATGTCAGAACACACAGGTGTATAAAGCAATTTCAAATATATTTTCCCTTATTAAAAGTACACAGAGAAAGGAAGAAACTGGGCAATACATAGCAACTGTTGATGGGAGTTGACTCCTTGCAGCTATCTAATTTTTCGGATAACTTAAAATGTTAATTTAATTTTAATTTTTAGAATAACAAGATTTCCCTTTTATCGTAAAGCTACTCTGGGAACAAAACTCAGTTTTGCTCTGTAGAATGTCCTTTTCCTGTGTCTTAGATCCCATATTCATCTCTTAAGCTAGCTTCACTCTCCTTTCATTCAGCCAAAAAGGTCATAAAAATGATCAAAAAAGCTTCATCTTCAAGCAGATTCTAGTTCTTCAAATTATGCACCACCACGACCTTAAGTCCTGGAAGCATAACAGTAATTAGGATAAACGCAGTGGAGACTGATGAATTTTCCTAAAATGAGAAAGATAAAATCCCCTGTTCACGTGTGGTCTGAACCCTCCCAGGATTTAGCATTGTCATTGTGTGGCTTTCATGGGTAAAGGATAGAGCTTTTCTTTTCTGGTCTTGTAGGAAAGTGTTTTATGTATGATGGGCAGGTGCATTGGTAGAGCTGTTACTAAAGGTATTACCTGTTATTCAGAATTAAATATTCCATCCAGGTGTATAGGGAAAAGGGGAGAGAAAGAGGAATTATAGTTCTTAACATTTAAATGGACTGCTGCATCAGGTGAACCTTTACACTTAAGACGTGTTTACCAAGTCAATATTTATTTGATCTGAATGGTGGATATGTAATGGTGTAATGCTCTTTGACACTTTTCCAAAGTCATCACTATTATGAGGACATACCTGGTGGGTTGTTTCATTTTTCTTCTGGTCATGGTGAATTTACATGACTGCTACTTTTTTGGAAAGTAAGAATGTTGAGTGAGGTGGAAGACTTTGGCAATATGGACTTCAGTGTAAACTATCCATTGTCGGACCATTGGTTTATACATATGCAGAAAATCATGAAAAACTTAGTTTTTCAGCCACAAAGAAAAAAATTGTACCATTAAATCATAAAATCTGTGTTGGCAGATATCTTAGCTAATTAAGACAATAATGTTGATTTCAACTGAATTACACCAGTTCATTTGCAGGCACAAAATGAGGCCATAGAAAAAAATTGGGTAGTGGAAGGGAAAGGCCCCTGATATTACCAGAGGTCATTTGAAATAAAATCTAAATGAAAACACAAAAGATGTGATTTTTTTCAGCGCCAGAAGTCTTTATTTGTTCTGAAATATGTTTTAAATTCAGAAATATGTGGAGAATTGAAAATATTAGATATTTGAGAATGCAAGAGGTAGATAAGGAATGAACTAGATAAATTGTATAATGAATGCTATGTTTCCAAAAATCTTACATGTTTTAGTAAAAGCAGTAAAAGTCTTCAGCATTTATATTAAAAGTTTCTTACATTAAATCATTGGAGGTTTTTGTATCTAGAAGAAGTGATTCTTAATATATGTTAGAATTTTAATACAGACATAAGTTATAATGCTTATCTAGTTATTTTTCTTGGTCCTTATAAAATGTTCTTGTCCATTGCTTATGTTTTAATAACTATTACACTTTCAGTCTTAAGGTAGTAATAGTTCATGAATTTGAAAAGTTAAAATCTATTGGAGATGAGGTTTTAAAATTCCTAAGTATTCCAGGTATGCTTTTGGTAACATCTGGATGGTGACCTTCAAATTATCTTACATCAGCTGGGTGTTCGGTGAGCTGCCAAGAGCCTGGGAACAGCTCAACTTTTGCATTTCTCCTTGCTTCTAGGTTATGTGGTATAGAGGAAAGGGCATGGACTTTGGAGCTTCACAACCTTAGGGTCAATTCTAGCTCTGTTATTTAAAGCAAGCTGCTTAACATCTCTGAGCATCAGTTTTCATCATCTGAGGTTGGGACAGTGCCCCCGAGGTTGTTGTGAGGATTATATAAAATAATGTATGTCAAGAGCCCAGAACTTAATAGAAGAGCAATCAAGGATCCCAATTATTTCTTTTTATTTTCATATCCTATATTTATTCCTTGCCTCCCTGCCTCCCTGCCTCCCTTACTCTCCCTCCCTCCCTCCCTTCCTTCTGTTTTTCCCCCAGAACATCCAAAACTAAAGGAGCAGTATCCTGCAACTTTGTAGCATGCTATATTGAGCTGGATGATGTCATCGTTAGCTAACACTGGCCCTTAACCGAGGCGTGGACAAGTTTCTTTCCTTAAGGCATGCTCTGGATAGTATTTCATCTCAGTTTAGAAAGTGTACTTCATAACCGGGGTATTTATTGGCAGAGAGCAGCAGCCTGTGCCTCACTTCTGGGATGTGGCAGTTAACGCTTTGCTCATGGAGCACACACTGTTACTTCAGCCCAGGGCCCATTGTGGGAAACTTTGAGCTCTGAGACAAATGTAAACTTCGTGCTGGTCACTACAGATGGCACAAACCAATCAAATACTTCAGTGGCTGTAAAATACTAGAACCATTAGGAAAAAAAAGTTGTGTTTTTTAAAAAATTGTGAAACTTCATGACGATGGTTCCGAAAAGCTAATGCCTGGTAATCTTATTATGGAGAGTCAGACAGACTTGATTTTGTGTCCAGACAGACTTTGATATATACAAGCTAGTATATGGTTTTCTGATCTGTAAACTAGAGATAGTTATAATACCTAGTCATAGGGTTATTGGGTAATTTAGTTGGGTTAATATATGTAATGCCCTTGATTAATGGCAGCTCTCAGGAATAACAGTGGAAGCAAAAACCATAGTGGTGATAGCATATTTGTGTACATTTTATGAAATCGTCTCATTCCAGGAACTTACCAGAACACTTCTTAAATTTTACATTGATGATTGAATTCTCTTTAAGCAATATCAGTGAGAGTCTCTCTTTTCTTTTATATTCCTGCTGTCATTTTCTTTTTTTATTACTAATTCCAGGTGTACAAAATAACATAATGATTAGATATTTACACCCTTTCACAAAGTGATAACCCCACCAAGTCTACCCATCTGACACTGTAGATAACTATTATAATATCATTAATTGTATTCCCTATATTGTACTTCACATCCGGTGACTAGATATATACTTTTAATTATAGTTGACATTCAATACTATTTTATATTAGTTTCAGCTACACAGTGCAGTGGCCAGGCCGCCATACAGGTTATAAAGGGATTCCCCCATCAAATCCAGCACGCTTCCGATACCATACATGGTTTTTCAACATTTTTTACTATGCTCCCCATACTCTATTTCACATCCCTGTGACTTTTGTAACTACCAATTTGTGTTTCCTAATCCTTCCATCTTTCTCACCCATCCCCTTAACCCCCCTCCCATCTAGCAACCATCAGTTTGTTCTCTGTGTTTGCAAGTCTATTTCTGACTTGTTTATTTATTCTGTTCTTTATATTTCACATATAAGTGAGATCATATGGTATTCGTCCTTCTCAGTCTGACTTATTTCACTTAACATAATATCCTCAAGGTCCATCCATGTTGTTGCAAATGGTTAAGATTTTATTTTTTATGGCAGAGTAATACTCCATTGTATAAATGTACCGCAATTTCTTCATCCAGTCATCTATTGAAGGGCATTTTGGTTTACATATCTTGGCTATTGTGAGTAGCACTGCAGTAAACATAATGATATTTATTCTCACTGATATGTTGATATTATCGATTAGTCTAATATAAGCAAGATAACTACATTCTTTTCCCTATTATTCTTTTTTGTAGTCCTTGAGACTTTTACTTGCCTTCCAGGAAAAATATATTTAAAATGTGAAATTGTATGTTTTGATAGAAGAATGCTAAAGAAATGTTTATATTTTAGGAAAGTATGGGGGAAATCTTTATAGGATTTAGGCAAAAATTTGGGAAAGCTGTGTTTTTCCCCACACACACAAAGGCTTATGAAAGGCCTGTGTTTGTTCCTTGTGATTGATGGCCGGGCACAGTGTAGGACTGGAAGAATTCACATCAGATGAATTTGGCAGGATTCTGATAGTTCCTTGGTATTCTAGGCACAGTGTTTCTGCCTGTTAGTTTGTGTAAGCTTCTTGGTTAAGGAATTGCACTAAGGGAGCTCTCCTCTCTTACCCACACTGAATTCTGCCTGCCATCCATCTAGTGCCTCTGGAATTCTGCTCCTGAGCCAGACCTCTCTGTGAGCACAGCCATGGTGGGATCCAGCCCAGAGGTGGTGCCAGTAGCCCCAGAGTGGGGCTCTTCCCTGGAAGAAGCCTCATTGGGCTGTGGCCTCTTTTTAGCTTTCTGGCAGTGAGTCTCTAATTAGCATGGGGTGCTGGAGTATGCCTGGCTAAGAAAGAAAGCCCAAGGCAAAGCTTTGAAAAAACCCTGTCTTTCCTTGTGTCCATGCCCAGAATGATGCATGGCTAGCATGCAGTCAGTTGTAAAAGGAAGAAATCAAACCCAAATGTGAAACAGGTTTCTTAATGCTTTCATTTAAAGTTTTCTTTAAGGACGTCAAACAACGTCCTTAGGGAGAGAACACCCAGTGGCCAGGCTCAGGAAATTGTATTTGGAAAGGTCTTTTAACTGAGGTTATAGAACATCATTGAGACTGGACACAAATGACTCTAATGGCTGCAGCCACACGACCCCTTAGGCAAGAGCAGGAAAAGGATCCAGGTTATATGTGGGGCCTTTGAGACTCAAAACCTTACCAGCCACAGAGAAGCAGCACCCAGCATGTATCCTTGGAACTGAATATGCTGCGCCATCCTAGTAAGTGGCTGCAGGGAGGGACTACGCAGGATTCTTACTATGTTTCATCACATTTTCTCAGATGATATAACAAAAAGGACTGTTTGTCCTCAACATCTACTCTCATTTTTACCTGAGCATAAACATCAACACACGAAATCAAGACTAGGTTCTCAGCCTCCACTGAAGGTTCTGTCAAATATGCTGTTTAACTCATTCTGTTTAACTGAGTTTTACATTTTTAGGATTACATTTTTTTCATTTCTGCAAGTTATATTTAGTTCTTTTAAAAAAAAATCTGATTATTTTGGTAGTGTCTTGTTTTGATTCATTTTTAAAATTTAATCTTTTTTCTTTAAACTTGTTCTACATAGTTATTCCATATGCTTGTCGGTTATTTCTAGCATCTGAAGTGTTAGGGAGTTTAAATCTTTTGGTTATTTCCATTGACTCTTAAACATAGCAGTTCGTTTTGTGTGTGTTTAGGAATTTTTGATTGTGAGCTCGTATTGTATTGAATTTAATCAGTGGGAATCCTGAAGACTCATAGAGTGGGCTTTCCTCTGGAGAGGATTTGCATTTGTATATACAGATAAGCTAAGAGACTATTTTATTAGGCACATAAACCTGCTACTGACCTGGACTCCTTATCCCCCTGTGTCCTGCCCTAGCGTATAGTCTTGGTTCCAACTTTCTCATCTTGAGGAGGGCTTGAGGCTTTGTACTTGCATAGGGATTTATTCCCTTCACACTAACTTTGCACCCACTGTTCTGCTTTGATCTTACTCATTCACGTTTATCCTGTCTGTGTCTGTCTGTCTGCATGTATGTCTGTCTCTCTCTCTGTCTCTTTGCCTTGTGAAATTTCCATTATTTTCTGGGCAGTTCTATAGGCATTTATCCAGGATTTCGTTGTATTTTTGTAAGAAAACTCTTCAGAATATACAACCCACTATATTTCTGGAAACAGAAATCCTCATGTACTTGCTAAGAATTAGTAGTGTTAAGTATATTTTTATAGTTTTCAATAAGCAATTCTGATATGGGAAAGATATCCCTGTATCTGTAAGATTTAACAGCTACATATATTTACAAGATTAAGCCTCTGATTTCTCAGATCTCCTGACATTTAAAAGACTGTATTGTGAGTCTTCAAGAGACTGAAATGTCAGTGTGCTGATGTTGGGCAAAAGGGAATTTTATGTTAAGAAACAGAACTTTTTGTTTCTCAAAGGTAAGGATTTTTTTTTCCTTTCCTTTAAATGCTTCTACTTCTAAAATCTGGATAAAGAGGAAAAGACTTGTTTATACAAAAATCTCTTGGAAGAGAGGAGTGGGATGGGGGCAAGGATGGAAGAGCAGCCTGCCCCTTTAGTCTCACAGGGCAGGCTTCCCCTTTGGGAAGTGAGCTGGAGAATCACTGAGAAAAGGCGCAGCATTGGTCACCTAGTTTGTAAGTAAATCTTTTCATATGGTCATGAATAATTGGAGATAGAATTCAGCATGGTGTAAACCACATGGTATCATCTACAGAGCACTGAGTGGAATGGCGAAACCTGGATTCTGAGCCAGTCTCATTAGCTGTGTGTGCACCTGGAAAGTGTCCCTGGGCCTCAGTTTTCTCCTTTAAATTTAGAGTATGGGACTGGCAGTGCTTATAAATCTTAAGTTCTGTATATCTACAAATCTTCTTAAATAAAAAATAAGTGGCTTTTTTTTTTTTTAAGATTTTATTGGGGACGTGGTGGAGGGGAACAGCGTTGGGGAATCAGGGAAGGGGAACAGACAAGTTGCCGTCTTCTTGTTCTTCAGTTTTAGTTGCGGAGGATGTTGCTTCACTGTTGGTATGTCATTGCGCTCTTCCCAGATGAGGCAGATCGGTCGCTGGCCTCTGGATGTCGCTCATCGCGGCTATTGGCAGCTCACGCTTGGCTGCCAGCCGCTCATGCTGGCTGCGGGCCACTCACTGCAGCCTATGGCAGCCCACTGCAGCAGGGGCTGCAGCCCACACCATCACCGGGGTTCGCACAGCCCAGCTCCAGGTGGAGCTGTTGTTAGCTGTAGAGGACAGTGTCACTGGCCCTCATATGGGATCCGAACCGGGGCCGCTGGCATCCCAAAACCAGCGCTTAACCATTGCGCCACTCGGCCGACCATTGCGCCACTCGGCCGGCCCTAAGTGGCTTTTATAAATGGATTATTTTTGGTGTTCCAAAGCTTAAATATCAAACAAGTTTTCATATTATAATAAATGAACAACTGCCATCCATCGAGTGCCTGCTCTATAGAGGGCACTTCACATATATTTTTTCATTTGCCCTTTATAACAACCTTATGAGAATATCATTTTACAAGTGAGAAAATGAAAGGTAAACACTGCCTGCCTCTAAAACCCCAAGCTCTTTCCATACTGAGCTGCTTTTACGAGTCTACTTTTATTACTAGCTATAGGATCAGGTGAGTGTGGATGTTAATATTATAATTACACCCGATTCTCATCAGAATTTTTAGAGTGTTTAATTTTGAGGGCCACTTAAATTTCTTTTTGATGCCTGGATGGATGGGAATATTGCTGTTTTGTTGTTACCATTGTAAAGGGGCAAATGAAAAGCAATTTGCTTCCTCTTTCCCCCTTAATTCCCACCCCAGGAATGAGCAAAATAATTAGCTGAATTGTTTATGATTTATGTACATAGTTGTAATTTTCACATCTAGCCCTGATTTTTTTCCCCTAGTTTGTTTGTAGTGGGGAAAAATACAGAGCCACAATATGTCATCAGGAACAAGTTCTTAGTATATGTGATTTGTTTCCCGGTGCTTACTTGCTGTGTATAATGATAGCACTTTAACTTTTGGAAGTGGAGAAATTACCAAAAATGATTGATGGGGCAAGATACAGGATGACTCAGAACTAGACTCTGTCACTACATCTAGGTAAAGTTGTAATCTAACATGGAACTGTTTTTACACCGTATTCACTACATTTGTGTTGTTATGCTTTCAGCCCACCGAAGAAGTTTGCTTTGACTTTTAAAGTTGTATAATATCCTTCATTGGGTGTCTTTGGTGTGCTAGAGCCTGGGACTGCCCCATTAGAAAGGATATTTTGGCTATGAGTATTTCTCTATTTGAAGAAAAAGGAAGTGTTTAGAAGTCTTTAAAAAAAACAAAAACAACAAAAAACTCTACATATGAAACAAGAAAGTGGCCAAAAATCATGGTTCTAGTTGTATTTGTTGTGTTTTCTTCTAATTTGTTAATAAATTATCTTTACACTCACAGAAAGATGTCCTAGAAAAAAGACACTACACAGATATGGGTTTGGATGTTTGAACTGTAGGAGTAGCAAGTCCTGAGGGGAGCACAAGAGATAATGCAGAAGGGTCTGTTTACTGGGGTTTTAATTCAGCAATGAGCTGTTTACCTTCCAGTTTTCATGGTAGAATTCCGAATGCTTCGTCAGTGACTGGGTGCATGTGAACTCACGCTCAGAGTTCATGAAGCAACTCGATGGTGCTAAAGCCCTAGATGATGAAACGCTGTTTTGCTGCTTGCAAGCAAGGTCATTCCTGCAAGGATTGTTGAAACCTTCCTGTGAAAGATTGTTAAACAAAGTTGGTCTTTGTTGACATTAGATAAATGAAATAGGAAGGCTGAGTAGTGAGACTTTGGGAGGTTCAAAGATTTTGCACAAATTATACTTTTTGGTAATATTTATAAAATATTTGTCTCTTGGTGACAGGAAATCATTTGCTTATAATGTAGAATATTCTAGAATGACCAACTAGCAGACTTAGTCTTTGTACCCTAGATCTTCAAAAAGATTTCTAAATAGAGAAAATAGGAATATAACTACATGGACTTGGAAAGAAGTAACGAGAAATACAATCAAAATCCTAATCAGATGGTCAGTGTGAGGAACAAGAAAGACAGATACCAAAAAGGTTTGTTGCAGTTGCCACGGGAATTCTTTAGAGGGGCTTATACTTAAAAGATGGGAGAATAAAGTGAATGGTAGGAATCTATAACAAATAGCAAAGGAATGTTTGAGTTGAATCTTTATGAATATTTAGTCAGGAAGGAGAAAAAAAGGGAGAGAACCTGGCATGGTACCAATAGGTGACTGAGGGAAGCTGACCTGCTAAATCTTGTCTTTATAAGAAGGGTGGCTATCTGACTAGAGGCTAGAACACAGAGCTGAAAGGGAACCCGAAGCCCAGATTGGGGAGAGAGAACCTTGCTGCTTTAAACTAGTTCACAATTTCAGACCTGGATGAATTTATATCTCGTGATATTAAAATCACTTGTAGATATGAGTGTGGAACACCCATCCTGTAACCTTGGAGGCACCCTGAAGAGTAAGAAAGAGAGCAGAAGAAAGGAAAGAAGCTCTTACCTTTATTTCCAAAATGGTGGCCAGCGTAGGTTCTGGAAACCTCCAATCAGGGAGCCAAACTCTGTGCACCAGCAAAATTCTTGCAGTTTTAGCTATGTAGTTGGAAGAGAAATGACTGATTTCCAAGAGGCATGAGTTCACGAAGAACAAGCTGTGCCTAGCAAACTCCATATCCTTTTTTTACATGGTTATTAGATTGGTGGATTTGGGAAGTGTAAGCAATGTATTAGGATTTCGGGAAAGCATTTAATATACTGTGCTATGATAACCTTGGGATAAGTTGGAGAGAAGTGTGTATTTCTAGTTGGTTGCATGATATACAACCCAGGATGTTGATTAATGGGTCGATACCAGCATAGAGGGACAGTCTTGGTGGCGTGCCATGATACTCTGTCCTTGGCCCTGTCAGGTCTGTTTTTATCATTTACTTGGATTAAGATAGAAGACATGCTTATTAAATTTGCAGTGAGATAAAAGAAGGATGCTTAACATACTGATTGATCGACTTGTATTACACATAATACTAAATAATATGAAGCTTAACAATCTGAATTTAGGTTTTAAAATAATCACTAAAACAAAATGGAATCAAGAAGAGCAGTCTAAAAGAGATATCTTTTAGAAAAAAGACCTCAGGGTTTTAGTGGAGTGCAAACTAAGTATGAATCATTCATTCACTGAACAAATGTTTACTTCACTCCTATCTATGTTTCAGTCACTGTTAGTACACTGGGAATGCAACAAATGAATAAAATATAGACTTTGCTTTCAAGAAGTTTTTAGTCTAAGGGAGTGTATTCATTTCCTAGGGTTGCCATTAAAAAGTAGCACAAACTGGGTGGCTTAGAACAAAAAATGTGATTGTCTCACAGTTCCAGAAACTAGAGGTCTCACGTCAACATGGCAGCGGGGCCATGCTCCCTCTGAAACCTGCAGTGGAGAGTGCCTCCCGGCCTCTTCTAGCTTCTGGTGGCAGCCATTACACTTCAGTATTTTGTGGCTTGTAGCTGAATCACTGCAGTTGCTGCTTCTGATGTCACATGGCGTCTCCCTGTGTGTCTGTCTCTGTCTTCGCATGCCACTTTCCTCTTATAAGAACACCAGTCATGTTGGATTAGGGCTCACCCGAATGACCTCATCTTAATTTGATAAACTGACAAAGATCCTTGTCCCAAATGAGGTACGAGGGTTTAGGACTTCAACATATCTTTGGCGGGGAGTACAGTTCAACCCACAACAAAGGGGACAACATGTTCATCCAAGTAGTTGAATATAATGATGATAAAGAAAAAGTGCCATAAATATACAGAGTGCTGTGAGAACAATTACTAGGTTGACCTCATTTCGCTTGGGGGAGGGTGTCAAGGATGAGTGGGAGCTATCTAGGCAGAGAGGAAAAGGCGTAACTTTCCAGGAAGAAGAAACAACTGCAGAAAGCCTGGAGGCAGTAAGAGACTTGGCACTGAGAAAGTTAAAAGGAAGCCCAGTGTAGCTGGAAGGTGTGAGGACGAGGCAGAAGATGGGATAAGGAGATGGCAAGGCAGATCCAGCAGAGCTCTGTGCTCTGTGTTGAGGTGGTTTGTCCTGGTTACTAAAAATAAGACATAAAGAATTAATAGATGTATTGGGTTGTCGGAAAAGTCATGATGCATTTTTGCGACGAAAAGCGTAGAAAAAAATACGTAACTTTTTCGACAACCCAATATATAGAATAGAGGAAGATAGTAAGCACATTAGAGCCTGTACTTGCTTGACCATGTCTGGAATGCTTTTGTAGTTAGAATTAATGTATTTCTCTGGGAGGAAAGAAGTCCTAGGATGGTAGCCTTTGGGATTCTTTGAATGAGAAGCGTTTTCTGTATTCTTAGGGCAGAATTAGGCCAACGGATTGGGTTTGTAGGAGGGCTCCATGAAAAAAAAGACCTAGCAGTGGGAGCTACACAAGTAGAGAAGGGGGTGCCTTGAGAATCCAGCTTCTCCTTGCTGGTGGAGGATGGCCACCTGTCCAAGATGAAAGGGATTCTGCAGTGAAAGTGAAGTGGAGGGCGAGTCCCTCTAAAGTCCCCTACAAGAAGTATCCTCTAGGGTTTCAAATGCGATGTTAAGATTTCTAAAATACATGTACACGTACTTTGTTATTAAAGAGTAATGGTCAGTTGAGGGGTAAAAAGTATAACTATTGCACTGCATTGTACACCTGAAACTAATTTTTTTTAAAAAAATGTTTATTTCACAATAAAAGAATTTTTTTTAAAAAAGGCAAGAAAATCTGATGGGTATGAAAAGCAAGTATGTTCCAAATTTGACTAGTCAGGACTTCCTGACCTTGTGAAGGAAAGAATGTTTCGTCCTGTGGCTGTCTCTGTACACAGAGGTGTGACTGTGATTTTGCAAGCTATGGCATCCCTTTATGTTGAAAGTTTAAGTGTAGAGCCACTGAAACATACTTGGTAATTCTCTCTAGTTTTTGCCATTTTTCCATTCACTGGAAAACTAAAGTAAGATGCAATGCCTTACTTTTAGGTATTATTTAATTTGTTTGAGTATTCAGTAGTTCCTCTCATGCTTCAATATATGAGGTAAACTGTCAAAAAAAATTAAGAGCATTAAAAAGGCTTTAAAATTAAATGTCACTGGGGAATTACTAAACACTATATTTAAAAATATTTGTAATACAATGCTCTATGTCAATTATATCTCGATTAAAAAAAGGCTTTGCAGAATTAGACACATTTGTTCTTCTGGACACTGCCGTCATTGCAGTGAGTGTCATTAGCCTCACTTTTGTGGTACAACTATCTCTTGCCCTGATGTTCTCTCAGCTGCCCTTACTGGCCTTGTTCCATCTAACTTGTTTCTAAGGAGCAATTGCCAGTCATTTATGTTAAGCCAAACAAATCCTATTTGGAAGTGATGGTATGTGTACATTCCATCTTACACCAAACAAGCAGTTTTACCTTCACTGGGGAAGCGGGGAGGCAGCAGAAAGGGTGCATACTACAAGCAAGTGTTAATCCTACCCAAGTACCTCAGGACACAGTCTCTTCAGGGTCATATTCAAAGAAACACTGACCTGCTGCCAAAAGCATATTTAAAAGGAATTTTGACGGCCCCTCATATGTCTTGGAGGAGATCCAATTCATATTCCACACCAGCACTTCTGAAAATCCCCCTTTCCTCACCACCCTGAATCTTTCTCTCTGCCAAGTGAATATTCTCTAGGCTGCTGGCTTTTCTTCTGTCTCTGGCCCTTTATTATGTACATCAGCCTAGCTTATTTAGAAAAATTAAGTGTGTGGTGTATATTTTTTTTCCTTTTTCGAGTCAAAGAAATCTCAGGAGTTGACAGAGAAGCCAAGAAAGAACCTCCCTGCTGTCTCTACAGTAGGAACCAGAACCCCCCATAGAGGACAAGGGAGTGACCAGAAACACAACAGGTCAATAAATCTACAGGTGAAGAAGAATGCAAACGTTCTAGGGGTAGATGGACTAATTGGACTGCACTATTCATATAGAGAATAACAAAACATAAGGCTAGGAAGGTAGGTTGAGGACAGATGATGGAGGGTTGGTTTTGAAACACAGGCTGAAGTGTTCTAGCTGTTGGAGAAGCTGGTGGGAGGCAGATTAGATGGAAGTATAAGTAAATGGATTCAAAGCATTAAAATTCAACTCATTCTGTATATTTCATGATTTTGTTACTCAAGAGTATGCTGATATTTGTAAACATTTACAAGCTTGTTTTAAAATGAGGGACAGCCAACTCTGTTTGACCAAAATAATTCATTTATAAACCTCTGCACAGCATGGTTTCAAATAGTTGCTTCCTATCCCAGGTATCATTTGAGTCAGGTGTGCGAAATAGCAGTGCTGGTGTTCTTGACGTAGCTAGAGTCAGGGCCCAAGAGATGATATTCCTCTCTCTTCAAGTTAGTGCTGAATATTCGAAGGTCAGATGGAGCAGCTCTTGACAAAGAAGCCGCAGAGTATAAGGATGAAGGGAGTTTATCTTGTTAGAGTTTTATTTTAATACACAGGTGTACCATGGCCATATTGTAATACAGAGCCATTACAGAGGTTTTAGAGGTGAGAAGGCCAAGTTATAGTTTGATTTTTGGGGTAAAAAGATTAAAAATGACCGTTTTAAAAAAGTTTGAGCAACTCTGTGAGTAGAAGATGTGTGTGTGTGTGTGTGTGTGTGTGTGTGTGTGTTCATTTTAAATTTCAGCTTAAATGGCAGATCTTTAAATGCTCTATACTTTTAATTTTTATAAATTATATTCCTTGTAGAGCCCATGCTTCACACATTATTTATTTGTTTAAAAAACTCTTATTGATCATTGATTATCAAGTAGAGCTTTTAGAAGATTATGAGATAATTTGAATTTTAAATTGTATAAGAGCTTAAGCTATTGCTGTTCAAAATTAAAAATCAACATAGATGTTTCCAGGAACTTCTAAATAAGATTTTGCAGATAAATATGATTATTTTAATGATTTGTTACTATTTATTAGGGAAATAATTTCAGTTGTTATTAAGTATTTATATAAAATTCAGGATCTATTTCCAAGAAAGGAATTTACTTTCAAATAAAATAAGGAACAGGAAAAATTGAACTTTTAACTAATTGATTTTAAGAAATCGTTGTGAAAATTTCAAAATGAATTTTAAAGATTATGGATATTGCTTAGTTATTAGAAAATTTCAGTTGGTTTTCTTGTTTATACTCTTTGCTCTAAGGACTAGTTAAGCAGTAGTCAAGCTTTTTTTTTTTAATGAATTCTGGAATGAAAGAATGGATAATGAATCAAATCAATTATGGCTCCACCCCAGGAAGACTCCCCTGCTGCCCCCACTCCCAACCCAAGTCTAAACAGGGTGACCTCCTGTTTAAGGGTACCCTGGACCCTTACTCATAAGGGGATGATATGGGGATGGCAACTTGTACTTGTTTCGCTCCGTCTGCCTATACCCACTGCTCCCCGGAATTTTGTTTAGAAATTCCATTTAGAACATTCCCTTTTTTCTTTTTGAAATTTCTAAGGCTTGATCTTTCAGAGAAATTGACAGCCCATAGGGTAATTGATAGGTTAAATTCAGTCTATGAAATAATATACAAATTAAGAAAAAGTCTGGTGAAGATCCAAGCTGGAGAAAGTGTTTGTCGTTATGGCATATTAATAAGTAGAATATAAGTATGACAAGACTGTCAGACCTCAGTTCTAAGGACCTCATTTCAAGTTGTTTTGGTTTTTAAAATCCTTAGTTTGCATATTCTAAATTTAAATTTTAGAGGCTCTGAATCATGGTTTTAATTGCTTTCTCTGAGCACACAATAGAAATGTTTTATTCAGATTTATTTGTAGTCAACATGAACTTCCAAACCTTTCTCAGCCAATGAGTGTTTCAACAATCTACCAAGATGTTAATGATAAAAATCTGTGTGGATACATTGTTTCTGTATTTTAAGAAGTAACAAATCAGAACATGCTTTTCAAAATACAGAAAATACAGTTTCAAAAATGACCATTTTTCCAGAAATAACTTTCCAGCAAAACCATAAGTACATTCAGTATATTATTCACCTAAATTCTTGAACTTGGACTAAAAATGAATGTGAGTTCTTGTTGAATTCCTTTTCTGCCACAGTTTGATGAAGACAATTTTACCTACCACTGAAACAAAAGTGGCTTAATTCTAACAATTAATTAAATTAGATAGCTCTTTGGGAGGGGCGTAGGGGGGTGAATTGAAAGGGGTACTTTTGCTGTATTTGGAAACAGAATGTTTAACGGAAACGTGTTCTAAAGTATATCTCAGTTCTTCGCTCTCAGATGAAAAGAGCTTTCTGGTACTTTAACGTGCCTCCTAGTCCATGAACATACTTCTAGCATCTTTAATCTGAAATTCAGCTACTAATCCAGAAATAAGTGAAAAAAAAAAAAGAAAAAAGAAAAAAAATACATCCTGAGTAATGGCTGTTAGTCAACAGGAGCGTGGGGTCCTCCAGGTTACCTGGATTTTGTTGGTGTCTTTGAGTTGGCTCCAGTTTGTGTGACAGTGGATTAAAACTGGAAAGAAGGTAGTAGTGGATTTTTTTTTGGCTTGTTTTTAAAACAGTCGTGTTCACCTCTTTTAGGTAGTTTCCTGAGAATTAACACAGAATGAATCATTTTCTTGTAAAGATGAGCTGTCTCGACCCCTGTTACCGCAACAGATACCTACCATAAGCTCTGTAGCACTTGGTAAGGTCACTGAATTGTGGCAAGATTTGATCAACAATAGTCAAAGATTTAGAGATTTAAACTTTAGTAATCTAGAAAGCTCTCTCATCTAGAATATTTTGTGCCATGAAAACATCCTGTCAAATGTGTTTTTTGCTTACTGTGTTTTTTGGCAGTTCAAAGAGCTTGACATGGAAATTTAAATTATATTCTAGAAGCTATGCTTCCCCTACTTACCTCTAGCTTTTCCCCAGCCCCTAAGCTCTCAGTGTATAAAGCTACTCTATTCCTTTGCAATTGCCACTCCCTGTTTTAGAACACCTGTAGTTCCTACATCCCCTCCTGGCCTCCTTCCCACTTTACATTCAGATGGCTACATCCAACTCATCCTTTAGGCCTCAGATTAGACATAACTTTCTCCATAACAGCTTCTTTGACCACCTGAGCCCTGGCAAGGACAGTGAATGCAGACCTGAGTCAAAGGATAGGTATGAGTGGGATTTTCTTCAACAGTGAAAGAACCTTGTAGAAACGAGAATAAGGTTGTCATAACCATTTCACATACGGAGCGTATCTTCATAAAATGTTTTAAAGGGAGAGTTACACAACTTTTAAAATATGTGAATATCAAATTATATCTCTCATATTAAACACAAATATCTTATTTTTCTTCTCATTCCCCTGTTGCCACTCTACTTTCATATATCAATCTTTCTCCAAAAAAACATAGTACACCAAAGTACAGGATTCTTTTCCCTTTTCTTGACTAAACACTGGATGATACACCTGCTAGGACTTCATAAACGTTTGTTTAACAATGACTAATTAAATGGACCCAGTATGTTTTTCATTGCTTTTCTTCCATCCCGTTATATTTCTACAAAATTGGTTTTGTGTCATAGCTTTTGCAATCAGTATTTTATCAGCTGCGCATAGTTGAGAATGCACGCAAAGAACATTGCGTAACCTGTTCTGAGAAGAGTTCCTGATGTTTGCTTTTTTGTTACTCAAAAGCAAATGAATGTTTGACAAATGTCAGTTTTATCTTATTTCCTTGGGACAACATGGAAAAACCTAGGCTTACTACTTTCCAGTAGCAATCAGATCTCATCTGATTAAAGCTATATCTCTCTGTAAAGAGCAGTTCTGCTTCCTGTGTAATCTAGAGTGAATTCAATTCACATTTATGTCAGTCAAGATGATGGTCATTCTTTTACTCATTTTGGGTAACTGTTAACAATAAGAGTTTTCACTATTTTTACATTTTCAAAGGTTTGTTTATTGGTTGATTTGTTGATCCCCTCTCATTTTTATGTTGTCGGGGGGGTGCATAGGAGGGGGTAAAAAGAATTTTCACAAACAGCATTATGACCGTATTACCAGAAAAAAAGTTAAATAAATAAATAAAAGCTCACTCACAATCCTTTCACTCTCCAAAATTTCTTCTTAGTTTTCCTTGCTTTATTCAAGATCCCTTCTCTTAAATGTGCAGTAGTTACAGAATTTGTGTCTTTTTTCATAAAAATGGAGGTTAGTCAAGTACTTTATCAAGAAAGTGGGGTTTGTTTGTTTTTTTTGTTAAATAAGAAACAGGTATGCCTCATTTTGTGTATCAGGTGTTTCTTATAGTTGTGTATGAAGTGTCCCATTTTCAGATTATCTTAAATCATTGTGAAATTCAAAGGGTCTTCATTTGTGAGCGTTTTGTCTTTGGCAGTGGTCCCTAAATTTGACCTTTGCACTCTCTGTATAAAAACACCTAAATGTTATGGAAGGTCAACATTTGGTAAATACTCTCAATTCCATCCCCAGTCTACTTCAGTTGACCTCTGTATAACTTCAACTTTTCACTTACTTATTATGTTTTTAAGCAGAAGACTGTCTATCTTACTTCTAGATGTGTTATATGAGAAATAACTAGTTAAGGTTTAGTTAGGGGAAGAAATAGATACACATTTGATTTATAGAAGAAATATTGATAGGTTTTGGCTTTCACAGCCAGAATATTGCAAAATTGGAGATGTCACCTGTATTTGCAAAATTTTCAACAAGTACTTGTGAAGTCCATGCTTGGCATTCTGTCAGATGGTTTGGAAGACACTGATGTGTCAAACTTTGTTGTTACTGTCAAGGAACTTGTCACTCATTTTCATTTTTCTTTGGGATTTTTTTCTGTATTTGAGTTGCTTTCAGTATCAGGGACTTGCATTTGTATTGATGTGTGAATAATGTTCAATAAGTTAGCTTTTCTACTAGGTTTAGTGTGAAACTGGATTATTCATGCCCCAGAAATATATCTCTTATGAGCAACAGTCACTGAGATTTAGTAGAGAAAAATTATTTTATTATTTTTAAATCAAATAATTTTTAGTAATAGGGTTTGTTTTTTTTGCAGAGATGAAAGTTGAGTAATGTTTAAGTGTCTATATTATAGGATATGAAACCTCTAAGTTCATCAGAGAAGATTCCAATTTGTGATCTCATGAGTTAAGAATATTGATAATGAGGGGCTGGCTGAGTGGCACGGTGGTTAAGCCAGTGGCCCCAGTTCAGGTCCCACATATGAGAGCCAGTGACACTGCCCTCAAAACAAAAAACAAAACAAAAAAGATTATTGATAATGAATATAATGAGACTGAAAGGGATAACGTTCAACCTCTGTAGATCATAATGCAGTAGAAGTGTCAAACATGAATTTGAACTTCTAACAGTTAAACACATTTTATTTTATTGACAAGAACCTGCATATGAGTTCTGGCAATTAGGTTCGCAAACTCTTCCTAGAAAAAGTGCTACATACCTCATTGCTGAATATCACTATGGTCACTTTCGAAGTACTCCCCTTGGGAAGCTATGCACCCATGCCAGCACCTAGTCCATCCTTCAAAGCAATTTTGGGACTCTTTTTGGAATGGCCATCAAGGCTGTCGTCATATTACCCTTGATGTCCTGAATGTCATCAAAATGTCTTCCTTTCAATATTTCTTTTATCTTCAGATAAAGATAGAAGTCATTGGGGGCTAGATCAGGTGAGTAGGGAGGGTATTCCAATACAATTATTTAATTACTGGCTAAAAACCCCCTCACAGACAGTGCAGTGTGAGCTGGTGCATTGTCATGATGCAAGAGCCATGAATTATTGACCAAAAGTTCAGGTTGTTTTTGTCTAACTTTTTCACTCACCCTTTTCAGCACTTTTAAATAGTAAACTTGGTTAACTGTTTGTCCAGTTGGTACAAATTCATAGTGAATAATCCCTCTGATATAAAAAAAAAGTTAGCAATATCGTTTCAATAAGTTTACGAACTTAATTGTCATACCTTGTATACCATTTTTTTTTTTTTTTGAGCTGAGCCATCCTGCCACCTGTTGGCAGCTCAGTGGAACTCAGCTCAGGCTGGGCATCAAACTGCTGTTGCTCAGAGCTCAGCTCTCACTCTTGATCGAGCTCTTAACCAACTGAGCCACTCAGCTGGCCCCTGACCTTGTATACTATTATATTCCCTGTTCATTAGTTATTTCTTAATCTGCTGAGTTATATCTCTGTAAACAAGACCGTGTAGAACTTTTTAATTTTGATACTTCTTTTATACATAAATTGTAAATATTCATTGGAGACAAATTATACATATTAGCCATATAATACACATTACATATATGAAATACATAGAAGTAAAAATTAGCCCACAGCCCAAAGATCATTTTGGGTTAATATTTTGATATATTTTGCTTCAGACTTTTTGCTGTAATATGTGTATACTTTTTCCTTACTAAAATCCATACTTTGTTTTATAACCTGATAATTTTTTTTAGTGTGACAGTTTGGATCTGTTGGGAGTGATAGAGGTGGAATAAGAGTTTCTGTCTCACTTTATTCATTCCATTTAAAAAGAACACATAATACTTGGAATGGACTTTGAATTTACTTATTTATTTAGAGATCTCAAATAACTATAAATAAGCATGTATATTTTGTTACAAATTCTTACTTAAATTCATGCTTCTATTATTCCTTTGCACTCGAATAAGCCATTGCTATAGTCTCTTATAACAGAGCATGTATGCGCCAACTCAAAGGAATTCACAGCTGTGGCTTATGAAACCGTCCCTCTGATGGTTCTGGGCCACACCTCTAACAACTGAAAAAATAAAAAACAGAAAAAAAAAACAGAAAAACAATCCAGGTGTCATAATTGGGCTGAGAACCTGGGCAGCTGATTGGAGGGATGACCGTTCCAGATCAGCTCCTAAGCTCCTCCCTTCTTTCTCTTCCTCAGGTTGATCTCTTCAGAATGATTCCCTGCAGAGCAGCGTTGTCATTTGCCCGATGTCTGGTCCGGAGAAAAATCGTCGTTCTGGACAGCCTAGAAGATTCTAAATTAAGCCGTTGCTTATCCACCGTGGACCTCATTGCTCTGGGGGTTGGAAGCACCCTTGGCGCTGGGGTTTATGTCCTTGCTGGGGAGGTCGCCAAAGCCGACTCTGGCCCCAGTATTGTCCTTTCCTTTCTCATTGCGGCCATTGCTTCCGTGATGGCAGGCCTTTGCTACGCTGAGTTTGGGGCCCGAGTTCCCAAGACTGGGTCTGCGTACTTGTACACTTACGTTACTGTTGGAGAGCTATGGGCTTTCATCACTGGCTGGAACCTCATTTTATCTTATGTGATAGGTAGGTTTCCAAAAATCAATCAGATGGTGTGGAATGGTAGAAATAGCCCTCCTGACAGAGTCCGTAGGGTTCCATTGTGGGTCTACGTTAGTTAACCACTATGTGATCTTGAGAGAATCATTTGATCCCTGAATCACTTGATCTCTAAAATGTCACCTCCTAACTGCAAAATTGGGTGATTCTGCTTCATCTGAATATGCCTCTTAGTGGACTTGAAAACCTGTTTTGTTTTGTTAAAAAGCTGTAGTTCTTGACTGCACATACAGTTGCCTGATTCCACACTTAATGGACTTTAGCATTTGATTACTATTGTATAATTATAAAATTATAATTTTATATGTGATTAAAATGTCCACTTCTGTCTGAACTAGCTCATGTTTACCCTAAAATAGAGTAGCAGTTGATGTTACGTTAATTTTCTCCCAGTGACCTTGTATTCTCTGAATGTTTTGTTTTTTGGGAAGGTACGTCAAGTGTTGCAAGAGCATGGAGTGGCACCTTTGATGAACTTCTTAACAAACAAATTGGTCAGTTTTTCAGGACATACTTCAATATAAATTATACCGGCCTTGCAGAGTATCCCGACTTTTTTGCTGTGTGCCTTATATTACTTCTAGCAGGTAAGAAAAACCAATTACACTTCTCCCTATGATGAGCCAGACTAATTGTCCCAGAAAAATAGGTTACCACTGAAATTGGGGCCCGAGTTTCCAAGACTAGGCAGCATACGTGTCCACTTAGTTATTATTGGAGATCTCCAGTCCTCGCCACTGGGCTAGGATCACAATTTATGAGATAGTTTATTTCAAAAATAACCCTAAATTGTGTGGAGTAGCAGAAATAGCACTTCTGGGTTAATGACACCTGGAATGCACTGAATAATAGGATAAGGCACATCAATTTTATAACACTGATTGGAGATTTGCCAGAATGGCCGTGAAGTTTCAATCAGGAAGAATGTGTAATTTTTGGCATTATTTCATTTTGTTGGATACAACTAAGGATATTTGCAAGCATACTAATTCTAGAAGAAATTCTTTCTGTGCCTTCCTCTATATAATGTAGGCACTGGGTTGAAAAGGACTCATATTCAAACTACCTGTTGTATTTTAATGTAGACATTATATAGACAAATGTACTTGATACTAGGATTTTTCCGTTTTCGTTAGTACTGTACAATAGTGGTTTAGAAAGGCACAGGAATTAAGAGTCAGAGTACCTAGATTTTTAATCCTACTCTGCCATTTACTAGCTTTGGAACACTGAGTGACTTAATTTTTTCATGACTCAGTCTGCCCCTCCATAGATATCAGTGTTTATCTTGTACAGGCTTGCTACCTGGTAAGCATTTAGATGGCAGGCAATTTTATTTTGTAGGTGTAGTTAATACCCTGCTGTCCATTTATATTTGTTTTTAACATTTGAACATTTCCTATTTTGATTGTCATTTCTACCTGCACTCCTGTTTGAATCTATCAAGGATTGCACTAGGAATAAAACCCATGTTTGTTTCTACTTCCTACTTGATATACCCTGGGTAATCTGCCCCTTGCTTTCCTTTCAACCTTATTTCTAGCTACATTCTCCCTTGGTTACAAAGATGTGATTGAAACTTCTTTCTATAATAACTTGTATCATTATATAATTTCAAAAATAAGCTTACCCTTAAAAATATTGGTCATTAATTAAATGTAGCCAAAGTTACTATTAATAGAGTTATTTATTTCTTGGAGAGTGGTATCTCCAGGCAATGAGCACAATCTGCCTTCTAAAATCAAGTTGGCTATATTCAGAAGACATTATATATCACAGGCAAGTGAGTAAGACTTCCCAATAGAAAAGGATAAATGTGAGTTAAATAGATAAATGCTGCTGAAGTAATATGATAAAGCCTGTAAGTGCCTCAAAATGCTATCACCTCTCCTAAAGGTAAAAACTAAATTACTTTCTCTTTTCCCGTAGGTCTTTTATCTTTTGGAGTGAAAGAGTCTGCTTGGGTGAATAAAGTCTTCACAGCTGTTAATATCCTGGTCCTCCTCTTTGTGATGGTGGCTGGGTTTGTGAAAGGAAATGTGGCAAACTGGAAGATTAGTGAAGAGTTTCTCAAAAATATATCAGCAAGTGCCAGGTAAAACATTTGGGTTTTGGTCCCTCTTATTTTAAGGTTTTCCTCAATTTGCTGCTTTTGTCTTATGTTATATTTTCCTCTAGAACAATAATGGTTCTGAAGTTTTTGCCTTGGGTGACCTTTCTGAGGGTCTGTTCTATTCCAGGACTTTTCTTCCCAGGCTGCCCCCAAATATAAGTAGGTATGTTCACCATTGCGCAGCTATAAAGTCATGCAGCTGCTGGTTTTCAGCCTCAAGCTCTGCTCCACGTTTAGGGGAAGGAAATGAGATTCTAACCATTGGAAAAATACTTTTTTTCTCCCAGAGGTTTGCCACTTCTAAATAACAATGAGTATTTTTGAGTCATGCGTCCTTCCGTCGGGACCACCGTTTGGTGTCATTGCGTATTTTCAGCCTTGTAGTAATTTTCAGGCCTTATTTTCTAGAGAATGTTATTAGTTGCATAAGCAGACTTATCCATATATTTCATTTTAAACCTGATAGCCTCAAAGATTAAATTACTAATAATTATATATAAAAGGTTTCATCCTAAGATTTATTTAAGCATAATATTCCTATGTGTATATGAAATATGATTACAAAAATATCTATTATGTGGAGTGAGATATATCTATATGTTTTTCTTTATATGAGTTTGCATTTATTCTGAGGCAAAAAATTAGTATCCTCTGGTGTTATAGAATTTTTAACATGTAAGAAAATATCCAACTTCAGTATTATTAATCAAGCCTAGAGAATTTTATCTCACCTTTTCAAATGTCGTCACAGTAAATTGTTTGAATGTGCAGTCAGCCCAAATGTTCAGGAGAAGGGAAGTTTCTTGTCCTTAATTCAGATCATGGCCCATAGATGGAATCTGTGCTCTCAGAATCCTGCCTGGCTCTGAGTGCCAGCCAGAGTAGGTCTGGACCTCCTGCTTAGACTGTCAATCAGCCTCTAAGATCAGTGTCCCTAACCTGAGAGGGGGCCATTGTTGGGGATACCACCATCTTTAAAACAGTTTCAGAGATTCAGGGTTTTCTTTTAGCTTTGTGTATGTCATTAGCAGCCTTCTGAGGATGTAGTTTCACACAAATCACCTGAAGAAGCAGTTTCAGATGAAAATGACATTCTGACATTTGTTTTCCATCTTAGAGAGCCACCTTCTGAAAATGGAACAAGTATCTATGGGGCTGGTGGCTTCATGCCATATGGCTTTACAGGAACTTTGGCTGGGGCTGCAACCTGCTTTTATGCCTTTGTAGGATTTGACTGCATTGCAACAACCGGTAAGAGCAGAGTCTTGGCTGAGGTAGAAGGAAAAGGTGCCCCTTGTACCACATGAGTACCCATGGGTGGCAGCAGAGAGTCAAGGAAAGAGAATGAGATGTGGAGCTGGTTCTAGCCCCAGCTGTGATACCTGCTGTATGTGATAAAAAAAAAACTTACTGAAACTCTCCGAGCCTTGGTTTCCATTGGTAAAATTGGTAAAATTGGGAGAGCGGAATCTACCCCTCAAGTGTTATCAAGGTTACCTAAGATACATATGAAAAAATACTTCGAGAGAATTAGGTATGAAAAATACTTTGCAAGCCATATTTATAAATGTTAGTCATAATTAGTATCGTTAATCTTCGATCTGGAAGTGCTATCACAAATGATGACCATGCTCTTAAATTATCTCTTTTAGTAAGACAAAATATATTTCCCTTTATCCTACACAACAAAGTAATCATTCCAGAACCACTCTCGATAAGTCGCTGCTCTGGGTTCATATTTTTGCATGGCCTTGTCATTGGCCATGTTTTAGGTGATTCAAATGCCAAATCTTATTAGAAGGACCCAAAATACACTATATTCTTTTGAAACTAGAGTTTAATATGAATAGATGAATTGGGTAGAAGTTTATGTGAAGCCTTCATATTTAAGGGCCTACAGAAATCACAGCAGTCATTTAACTTCTGTGGATGAATCCTTTTCAAAACAGATTCTATTGTTAAACATTTAATAGTACTGGTATATCATGATTTTTCTTTCTGGAATTGGATTTGTATGTAATAGCAAAGTATCCTTAAGAAGAGAGAAAATTTCATGTAGACTAGATGGATCAAGCTAAGAAAGCAGAAGGGACAAAAGCAGAGTAGAATTACCACCGAGGAGGAGACAAATTAATGCTCTACCTATTCATGTTTTATTAAACCTGCAAAACTTTTGTTTATGTTTCCTTAGGTGAAGAAGTCCGGAATCCTCAGAAAGCTATTCCTATTGGAATTGTGACTTCTTTGCTTGTTTGCTTTATGGCCTATTTTGGGGTCTCTGCAGCTTTGACACTTATGATGCCATACTACCTCCTCGATGAAAAGAGCCCTCTTCCAGTAGCATTCGAATATGTTGGTTGGGGACCTGCCAAATATGTCGTGGCAGCAGGCTCCCTCTGTGCTTTGTCAGCAAGGTACGTTTTATTGCCTCTGGTCAGGGGTTGTTTGGGTTACTGCAGAGTTTAGACAGTGTCTAAAGAATTCCTTTTGTGTGTTTGAAAGTTAATCCTAATACAAGGATCACATTATGCAACTGTGTATTCTCTGAATAGTTTGCCCAGAATTGCTTACCTGAATCTTAAGTGATAAAGTTCGTTTCCCCCCATCAGTTAAGAGTCAGTTTTTCAAGATAATGGTGGTCCACTCTTTAGTAGGATGCATACGGCATTGGTACACGCACCCACGTACACACATGTATATGTCATACGTATTCATACATGACCGCATTATAAAACTTCTGGATGCTTACACTGTTGGCTCTGGTGTCATTGTAGTGCTACAGACACCTGAGACCTTAGGTACAGACTTGACATTTTTTGTTGCCTTTTAAAGCAATATAAAGTCTGTGTTCATGGAAGCTATATGCTGTGGCATTGTTAAATATACTGTGATTTTTATTGTGAAACACAGACTTTTTCTCTTAGCACTGATCAGAGTGAACTTGGTCTAGAAATAGAAATTATCATTCTCAAGCTAATGGTGGAAATTTGTATAATATCTATGTGAAAAGGAAAGAGTAACAATCTCACATGTTCGGATTTTTAGTAGCTGCTTGTATCGATACTTTAGAATTCATTTCTCAGGCTTCTTGAACTACTCACGTTTAAAATTAACATATGATTGTAAGATATTTCATTCTAGTTTTATACTGTGCTATACAGTAGAGCACTCTTATGAAGAGAAAATTGATATCTGCCTGATTACTAATTTTTCAAGTGAAAATAGTTTTCTAAAAGTCTGATATTGGCAAAAGGAATCTTTTTGTATAATTCATCAGCCTACCTTTTCTTTTCTCAAAATCCTTTTCATTTTATATTCAAGATAATGTGAATCAGCAATTAGAAATTACCCCCATTGGTTTCTCAGCCATCTGCTAGTGAAACGGTTTCTTCTGAATAGTTTCAAAAATCTGAACTATGACGACAAAATCTGAACTTGTCACCACAGTCCGAGAAGAGTTGGACACAGATTTATCTGTGGCCAGGCTCAATCCAGCTTTATTAAAAAATAAAGAAGATAGATTTTTTTTTAAATAAAATACTTACTTTCTTTTAAATGGTTATATTTCACAACTAAGTCATGTATGGAATGGTGCAGCCAGTAAACACACAAGTAATTTAAAACCTATAAATTTTTTTAACTTTTAATCATGGCTACATCTATGTACTAATCTTACAGTGAGTTGATTGTTTTTTAACCTTTCTCTATCTTGACTATCTTATGATGCTGGGAATTATTGCTAATTTGATCAAACATCAGGCTATATAAGGAAAAATAATGGTAAAATAAATATAAAAAAACATAATTAAATAAATGAAGGGACTATTCTATGAAGTCAAATTATTTAATCTCTTCTGTAATTACATATCAGTTTAAGAGTTTTATTTTCTGAGTTATTGCCATTAATAATGTCTTAATAATATGATTGGTTTGGGTTGATTGTTAAGTCTTAACTACTTAGTTTTAATTCAATAATAATCATGGGCATGCACAAATCACTTGCATTGTTGTTTTTAGTCTGATAATTGTGCTGGGCAAATATCTGCCACAGAATAATAAATAGCACAGTGGTAAATATTGACAGATATTTTTAATTTAAAAAATCATAATGCATTTTCAAAATGCCAAAACTTTGTAATCACAGCCATAATGCTGAATTGTGTACAGTTACTTAATTTCCATTCTGTGATGTAATCTTGCATGAATGTCTTTGCCATTTGCCATACTGCATGTGTTTGCTTTTTATTCAGTCTTCTTGGATGCATTTTCCCAATGCCTCGTGTAATCTATGCTATGGCCGAGGATGGGTTGCTTTTCAAATGTCTAGGTCAAATCAATTCCAAAACGAAGACACCAATAATTGCTACTTTATCATCGGGTGCGGTGGCAGGTGAGAGAGTTTATTTTTATTAAGAAAATTGGGGATCTTTTCTCATGAAGGAGTCTGAAAAAAAATATGGAAAAGTTAGATGGTTTTCTGTTTGGATTTGCACTGACGGTCAATAACTTTTTTGGTGAATGTTTCCTATTTTGAATTGTTTAGGTTATAGGTTCTGCACGTTCATGTATCTAGTCTGTATCTGTATGTACCTGTCCAAAATACTGCTTGTCATAACTCACATATGGATTATGAATTTTTCTATTCTAGTCTTCTGGGCTCTATGTTTCCTTTACCCCGAATTCTGTTTGCCATGGCCCGGGATGGTTTACTGTTTAGATTTCTTGCCAGAGTGAGTAAGAGGCAGTCACCAGTTGCTGCCACATTGACAGCAGGGGTCATTTCTGGTAAGCTTTACAAAAATAGGCTTCTTCAACATTCGACTTGAACATTTTATGCGCATGCCTGGACTTACAAAGAGGGTCTGCTTGCTGTGCATGTAAGTTAAGAACAAAATCACTGATAAATTAGGGTACGGGCACTGGGATTACATCTGAAAATTTTGGTGGTAGTAGTTTACTGAAATCCATTCTGAACTGACCCTTTGGGATTTTTTTTTTTTTTTTTTGCTATTTTGTTAATTTAACCATTTGGGCTTCTAACAAACATGCAAATGGTTGTAATGGTTTTTCACCATATGACAGCTATTAAATGCTTTTCAGACCGATGAACTAACACATATAATTGTGTTGTTGACACATAAAATTTTAATTAAAGAATGATTACTTAATTTTTGACATATTGATTAAGAATAATGATTCAACACTTTCTTTTTTGTTTGGAATTTAAGTTGCATATTGCTAAAGGACCGTAGCATTTTTGAAAAACTGAAGTTTGCCCATTGTTAACTAAGTATAAGAAATGTCAAAGATAAGTGATACTTGGCTGTTATAGTCACTGCTGTGGGAATGGTCAATATCCCCACTTACTGGGTCACTGGTAAGAGTTACCAATGCCTATGTCTTCGTAAACCCCATTAGGAATTCATTTTTCCTTTCAACAGTTTTGGTATTTAAGTCATGGTCAAAAACTATAGAAGCTACATTTTGGATGTCCTAATATCCATGTAAAATGTCTTTGGACAAACTAATTCCATGCACAAATATTCAGATATTCTGTAGATCAAGAGAATGGCCTTAAAGGCCCTTTTATAGGAAGCAAGAAAAAGACTCTAGCAAGCTTTATAGATAAAATGATAAACTACCTTGGTAGTAGAAATTCAAACCAAAAAGGATAATTTTGCTCAGGCTCTAAATTGTTGGGAGAGTAGGTTGGAGAAGGCTAATGTTCAGTTATGTATGAAATGGGATTTTTTTTCAGACTAAGAAAGTATTTGTCTAAACAGCTTCATTTTGTAAATATTTTCTAATAAATTCGGCATTTTATTAGACATACATTGGAAAATCAAGTCATTTATTTTCTCAGGGCTTAGATTTCTGCCCCCATAAAATGAAAGTTGCACCAGATGATCTAAAGCCCATTTGATTATTAAACATTGCATTATGATATTAAAGATAGTTTATAATCATGACAAAGGATTACACGTTTTATTAACTCCATAAAACTTTTGTATTTTCCAATTAAATCTTGCCAAGTAATACTCTGCTATATATTCAGAATTTAAAAAAAATATATCCTCCTTTCTTTAGGAAGAATTTAGTGTGGCAGCATAACAAGATATTAAAATTAATAATTAAATGAAGAGAATGGTAACAAAGGACTTTTTAATGCTGTAAAATATTTTTGTTATTTTATACTCCCATACTTGACTTTGCTTATTTTTTAATTCGATGAGAGTGTTTGTGTGGATCATTATTTTCTTCTGTCTTGACAACATTATTTTGGCTATCTATGATTCTTAACTAAACATATTGAAATTTTAATAATCTAATGTATAATATACTAGCAGTGGAGAGTTTTCAAAGTAGGTATGAAGTGTTTTTAAAGGAATAATGTAGCAGTGTAGGAGAACTCTGTTTCTACCTAGTAGTTGTAATCTTGCTAAGTTAACCTGTCTATAAAATGGCGATAATAATCCTATTAGGGCAAACCATGCAAAATAACTGGTTTTGTTTGTTTGTCAAAAAAAGTCAAATACTGGCCATTTTAAATGGCTAAACCTAAATAATTTTTCCTGTATCACAGGATTATTGAATTGAAGATGAAATGAGATCATAGAGGTATAAAACTTGCAGAGAAGTCTAAAACACCGTATAAATGGAATGTGGTGTTATCTGCTTACTAAGATAGGGACAGCTGTGTGAAATTTAAGTTACTATTAACCACTATTTTGATGTTTCAATGAAGAAAAAAATTGCTAAGTGCAAGCTAACTATTCCACTATTTAAAGTATATTTTGCCTCTTAGCGTTATTGGGATTTGGGAGCAGGGATTTGAGGTTGAGCTCTCAAATCTAGTCAGTCTTACTGGAGTGTGTGGTTTTAGAATTTAGCCTATGTAAGAAACATAATTAAATAGGAAGTTATTGTATTTTGTATGATATAACTCAAAGTGCAGATGTAAATCAAAAGGATTATATATCTATCATGAAAGCTCTTCTATTTGAATTTTTTATGGTTTTAAAAAAGGAGATAGCTAATATTGTTTGGCAATGTTTTTCTTCTGAAACATCAAAAGAGAGTATTCTGCTATATAATAGTTTCAGAGGACAATATTTTTTAAGTAATCAAAGTAGATGATTTTTAATAAGCAAAGTAGCAGTTATCTATCTGATAACTGAAGGTTTTTGAGGTTTTATTAGCAGTTTATATGACCTAAAGAACATCTTATTCATTGTGAGAAATGTATTTTCTGTACTTTTTTTGACTAACATTGGCAGTAAAACAACAACTAAACAATGTGGGTCAGTTGTCCCTGACTTGAACATTGCCCACCGCTGGCCGTTTTCTTCACCACTCTTTTCTTTTCCCGTTAGCTGTGATGGCATTTCTCTTTGACCTGAAGGCACTAGTGGACATGATGTCCATTGGCACTCTTCTGGCCTACTCTCTGGTTGCAGCCTGCGTTCTCATTCTCAGGTGAGTTGTCCTCGTTGCCAGATGGCTCTGAAGGATGTGTGTGACACATAGGGCCCAAGGGATGAAGAAAATTAGGACTCACCATCCTTACTTTTAAGAAGTTGGCAGTCTCACAGGGGCAAGAGGTCATGGACATAGAAACATCAATATGAAGTGTAATAACCATACATGGTCCTTAACAAAGAATCAAATAGAGTTAATTAGTGAAAGGTTGTCACAATCTATGTGATCAGCGGGTTCTCATAATGTATAAAAGATGCTTAAAAATATCATACTTTTTGTCTCGGTAATTTAACTGCTGAGATTTTATACTAAGGATTTAATCAAAGAGGCACAGACATATATAAAGGATGTTCATGGAAAAGATCATTTACATTAGTGAAAAATTGAACTAACCTGAATATCAATAAGAGAATGGTTAAATAAATGAGGATACATTTATTCAGTGAACTCTTCTACAACAAATAAAGTGATATTTAACTATTTGGAGAAATATACCAGTTTCAGGATGCAAAGCTATATGTAGTATCTGAATTGATGTAAATAATAACATAAACTTCCATGAAGAAATCATTTTTGCACATACACACACACACACACACACACACGCATTTATGCCTGGCTGAAATTGCACCAAAATTCTATCAGTAGTTAACACTGTGCGCTAGTTTGAATTTTCTTCTGTGTACTTTTGCATATTTTTTTCTCAGTGAGCATATTCTTTAGATGGAGGACTAGTGTTACTTTTCAATTTAAGTAAAGTCTGCTCAGAGGGAAGAGACCGCACTGGGGAGGCTAGCCAGTGAGGCAGGCTGATATCTTGACACAGGCTTAGAGGATGAGGATAAAATAATAAAGGAGAATGGTACTCACAGGGTTGGGAGGTGGCAGAATGGCTGGGTGAGCTAGTTGGGGTGAAATTAGAGAGCTCAGGTAGGCAAGTTGAGGAAGATGAGGCCAGAGAAGCAGACTGTGGTAGGCCTTGGGCTGCCAAACCGAAGGCTACATGTTATTTTGTAACTGATGGCTTAATCAGTTTCTGTGCTGTTGCTGTGAATCACATTACCTTTGGATGTACATATTTTCCAAATAATCATCCTATTACCACATTTGCCTCACTTTAAAATGTAAGTCCCTCTTGCATCTAATATATAACTTTCTAAATAAATGGCTATCAAAGGAAATTCAGAGATGGTGCATATATGAGATAGAGCAGGTTTGTGGTCTGACTTTGCACGCTCCAGGGAGGACCCATGAAAAGTGTCGAGGGTTTGCACAAGCTGTGACACTGTAAGATGCCTCATTTAGAGTTTTAGGTGCTTGTTGCATTTGAGCCAAGGGTCCTTTTCAGAATAAAGACACATTTATTTATTTGGGGATAGGTACCAGCCCGGCTTATCTTATGAGCAGCCCAGATATTCCCCTGAGAAAGAAGCTCTATCATTTGCCAGTGCGTCCTCGGAAAGCGCAACCCAGGCCATGCTGGAAGGACGAGGTTTCAGCTTTCGATCCATCATTAGCCCCTCGGCTCTGCCTACACAACAGTCATCTTCTCTCGTGAGCTTTCTGGTAGGATTCCTTGGTAAGTGCTTTCACTGCGTGCATTATAAAGACCCAAGAGATGTGTGTGGCTGGAGCAGACATGATGTCAGAGAGGACAAAAGGCCTCACGTTACCCTAGGATATGTTAGCAACTACCCGGAGCCCTGAAATTTCCACCTACAGGTGACTAGACTGGAGATCATATTTCTATTAGCAGGATAAAAGTATCCTATTTTGGTAAATGAAGACAAGGGGAAGAGATTCCCTTAGGCGAGAGTGGCTAGAAATACCAAATGGGCACATTTCATTTGCTATTACAGAGCCTCCCTGTGTGAAAGCGTCAGGCCAAGTACACCCGCCAATCATGGAACTGGGACCCAGGGAGGCTGGGAGGCTATCCAGTAATACCTTGGTTTGCGAGCATAATTCATTCCGGAAACAAACTACTCATATTGCAAGATATCTCTCGTTTACCACGTTAAAATGTATTAGAAATGTTTGCTCATCTTGCGGAACACTCACAAACCATGTTACTCGCGATCCAAGGTTTTATTGTACAGAAAATCCTTGTCTGCTTATCCACAGTTTGCTCATCATCTGTCATATTTTCAGCACATTTATTGAGCATCATTTACATGCCAGGAACTCTGCTGGGCAGTTGAGCTATCAAGAGAGATGGTCCTTGCACTCCCTGGGCTTTACAGACAGGATTATAGGTAGCAAGCGAGGGGCCTCTGAGAGGCCATAGGAGGGACAGCTAATGTAGACTTGATGGTCAGAGATAGGGTGGGTGGGTGGTGATGTCACTCTGAAATAGGGAGAAAAGATGCAGATCATATATTATTTGTTTACATTAATAATCAGTGTTTACAACAGCTGGCAATGGATAACTTGCCATTTCCCATTCTTAAAAAAAGGGAATTATCCCTTCCTGGCAACTCCCCATTAATCCATGTGATACAGTCTGGGACAGTAGCAGATGAGGACCTAGGTGGCACATGGGCAGACAAAAAAGCAAGAGGGTAGTGCCAGAGGGGAGATTGACTTCTGCAGGGGAGATGGTCATGAGCCAGCAAGCAGTGTTTCTTAAATCAGTGAAATCAGCCATCTCTGCTCATAAAGAAAATGAAGAATCTTAGCTTTTGGCAAGAAAAAAAGAACTTGATGTCCTATCAAACTGGACTCTTTGAACCAAAGCATCTGAGTGAGTGTGTGTGCTGATTTTTGTTTTGCATCCATATCTCCTCTGCAGCATTTCTCGTTCTGGGCCTGAGTATTTTGACCACATACGGAGTCCATGCTATCGCCAGACTGGAGGCGTGGAGCCTTGCTCTTTTCATGCTGCTCGTTGTTCTCTTCGTTGCGGTTGTTCTCATCATTTGGAGGCAGCCCCAGAATCAGCATAAAGTAGCCTTTATGGTATGTGTATGAGGATTAGAGATGCTAAACACTGTGCACATTTTCTCTAGTATGTTAATTTTTGTGAGTTGTCTCTTAAAAAAAAAAAAGTACTTCCGATGAAGTTAACCAATGCACAAGAGTGTCCCTATTCTTTGAGATGTTCCTTTTTGTCATAAGTATGCTCCCTACATAGGCTGTGTTACTTCCCTTTTCCAACACTTTGAATATGCTCCCATCACAATATTTTATATGCGTGTATGTGTGTATGTGTGTGTGTGTGTGTGTGTGTGTGTGTATTAGTGAACCAGTTTCTTTCCAAATAATCTACAGTAGCAGAAGAATAATTAGAACATTTTATTTTAAAAACTCAGGACCCTCTCAGGAAGATTATTTTCACCAAAAGCTCTTCCACTTCAAGCGAAATTATCCTATCCCATTCGAACTAAGGGCAGGTTTCAGCTTTAAGAGAGCTTTCTGGAAGCATCCCCTGAGATGCTGCGTATATCCAGTTCCGAAGGCATATCCTGTTGATGCCTGAACTGAATCAATAGACCCTAAACTAAACTAAAGCCTAAAACCCATTGCATCTTGGTGATGATGTAGGCATCACAAAGCTGAATAAATTCCCTGTGGCTTTGGGCCGCAATAATTAGCATACAATGTCATGCTCCTCTTAGTCTCTGAAGAACGATTTTTATTCAGGTTGTCCTTTTTGTAAGAATATAAACTTAGTGACACAAAGTCAAAGTGTATACAATGTCCAATTAGTTACCACCGTGTCAGAATAATTTGGGGAATGTGCTTTCAAAATGTGAGTCTACTTAAGACCATCATTTTCTCCCTTAGGTTCCATGCCTACCGTTTTTGCCAGCATTCAGCATCCTGGTGAACATCTATTTGATGGTCCAGTTGAGTGCGGTGACTTGGATCAGATTTAGCATTTGGATGGCACTTGGTATGTCTTTTAATATTTCAGCTTTCTCAACTTCAGCTCTCTTTTACCAGTTCCATGCACTGTGATTAGAGAAATTCGTCTCTTCCTCCTTCCTGGAAATAAAGGCTTTTCCCAGTTTCCCCCTTGCCCAGTTTTTAAAACATCTGAGTGCTTACTGTTCCAGAGGCTTTCGGATGCCTTTCAGAAATTCATTTTCCCTCAGTAACCCTGTAGAACCCTGTAGGTTCTGTTTTCTCCAACTTAATGGACGAGAAAAATGAAGCTTCCAAAAATGTCAAAGGATCTAACTTAGAAATGGCAGCCTGAGACTCTGATTGCAAAGCCAGTGCTTTCCAGTGTGCCAGGAAATTTCCAGAGACATTTTTTGTTGTTGTTGTTGTTGTTGTTGTTGTTGGGTTTTTTTTGAGGGTAGTGTCACTGGCCCTCATATGTGGGACCAAACCAGGGCCGCTGGCTTCCCAAGCCAGTGCTTAACCACTACGCCACTCTGCCGGCCCTTCTGGAGACATTTTGAATGTGCTATTAGCAATAAATTTCTTCCTCTGATATCTAAATGTTTTATTATGAGAGACTTGGGGGGGAATTTAGCATTAAATAATGTGAGTGAGCTTATTTTTATATTTATACTACATTGTTTTTCATTTTGACCTCTTCAGTTTCCTATGTGAATATTGAGTTAGAAATTAAGAGTTTAAGTTTGTTGTAACTCAAGCACTGAGCACTGAGTTTTGCTTGTATTTGGGGGGATCTTACACAGTGCCAAGGAACTGGGTCAAAGGTTATCAATCTATACAGGTTACACTAAATGGTTCTCTTTCTGTCAAGGTGAGCATTTCTGGTTAGATGCTCTATTGCTTCAGGGACAGGATCCTGACAGGAATCAGCTGCCAGTTGGCTACTGGGATGTCCTACACAGCCATTCCTTTGGGGTCCTACCACCTCCCCAGGTGGCTCCAGGAAGCCAAGCCTAAATCCCTAGGGCACAAATCTATAGCATTCACTCCCCCACTCTGAGCCCAGAAGAATCTCCCTCTAATCTGGTAGTAAGGTCCCCCACACTTCCTACCTTTCCACAAGGCACTGCTTCTTTCTTCAAGTTGTAGCTCCCTGTGGTTTAATGTACTTGATCTTGGTTAAGAACATGAACTACTGAGCCAGACTCTGTGTATTTGAATCCCCCTCTGGGTGATCCAGGCCAAGTTACCTCCCTGGTTGTGCCTCAGTTTCTTTGTATGTTGATGATGATACCCTTATTTGAGGAGAGGGAGGACTTGATCTTCAAACCTCTTGAGGACAGGACAAGAAATAGAATCGTTCCTAAGAACTGGACATGCCAAAACGCTAGCTGGTAGCCTACTTCCCATTATTTCAAAAGGGGAAATTGTAATGAATTTCATATCAACCCAAAACTCTCAACCTATTTTTAAAAATATTGCTAAATATTGCTAAAACCCTGTAAAATGCCTATATATAAGTAAGTAATAAACTATTTTGTGAGGATACTTAAAACATTTCCTTCTAACCCCCATCAGTATGGCTTTGTACACAGTTACTTGGTCTTGCCTGGGGGCATTAACGTGTAAGTCACACCCATTTTCCCCTTTGTTTACACAGGGCATGCTTTCCAACCTGACAGTGATTCTGATAATCCGCAGCTTGTATTTGAGGTGTAATTTGAGACTTTGCCTCCTATATCCTTTTGTTTAAAGCGTAGTATTGAGTTTGGATAACAGATATACTTTTTTTCTACATAAATATCGAAAAACACTTATTGAGAGAAACATACATTCTAGAAAGATTGGGGGTTAGACATGAAATGCATTCTCCTGGGAAAATGTTTATCAAGGACCTTCTGTGGAGTACGCTCTACTTACTCTGTTCTAAAATAGCGCAGAATGAGAAGGCAAAAACCCCATTAAGTTCCATATTAAATTTTCCCTGTTCAGTCACTTTCTGACATGCCTAAAACATTGATATTTTGTTTTCTAAAAGGTTTCCTGATTTACTTCACCTACGGCATTAGACACAGCCTGGAGGGCAACCCAAGGGAGGAAGAAGACGATGAAGACAGCATTAATGGAGCAACAGAAGAAAAATCTGCATTTGAAGAAGATGACCATCACGAAAGAAACCTCAGTTTACCTTTCATATTCCATGAAAAGACAAGCGAGTGCTAATGTTTATAGGAGCAGAGCTGGTCCACAGTCTTACGTATACATCCTACATGGAGTAAACCCTGACAGGATGTCCATCAACATGCTAGGTTGTCATTGGTTTGCTGAAGACATAGTTCACCCTAATTTATACTTACTCACCTGGACAGCACCGCCTCAGATGGTGAATTATGTATCTGGGGAAACCTGAGCTTTCTCTTCAGTGATGACTAACCCCAAAATAGAGAGAGAGAGAGAGAATGTGTGTGTGTGTGTGTGTTGAGAAATACAAATGTTAAAAGTTGTTGGTGTTTTACTATTACATTTTCCCAGTGTTGTCATGAATTGGTGGCACACACTGCACATAGAGGTAATCACCGAATCCCCATGTGCTTTGTCTGTGCCCGGCGTGCTTAGGGAAGTCACTGTTGCTTTTCCTCGTGAGACTTCATTCATGTCAATTTAGAAAGTGCACACATGCTCAAGTACCCATCTTGGTGTCTGTAATTGGTCAGGAGTAGGAGGAGGGGATATGAAATGAGCCTTTTCTGTAACTTATAAATGTCAGCAGTGGAATTAGTACAGATTTTTCTACGATGAGGTATACCAGTTAGCTAAAACTTCAGCCAATAAGAATGTTTGCCTCTGCCATACCACACAGGGCAGGACTGGCATTCTGCATCACCAGATGGCACCCCTTTGAACTGTTGTCTTCCCCGAGAGCAGTGCCCGGTAGCTCTGAGGCCTTGACTGCTATGAATGATATGCCCCTTGCTGCCCAGTCAGGGGCTTCGGAGAGGTAGCGTGATCTACTTGAGACCCTTTATGCTAGAAAGTGAAGGTGATCCCCATGGCCAGAAAACTGGGGTAACTGACAATGATGAGCATATGTGTTAAAATCAGAGTTAGACATGTGCTTGGATAAGTAGATACCAAACATCCTTGTTTTAAAAGTCACTTCAGCCAATAGAATCTCCCAGATCACAATTGGTGGCATGATTCATACTTTTTTCAGTATTTAATAACTAATCACAGTTCAGTTTTCTTAACCTGTCAGACACAGAATCCACTCCTTTGTTTCTATTAGTATTTTGTCTTGTCCTAGAGATTTCCTACAGTAGCAGATCTTTACTACATGCAAAGAGGAAATGATAAAGGGCTTCAAGACGAGAAAACTTCCCTTTTCTGATTTTAAAGTGCCTATTCATATATTAAAGGGCATATGGCTCAATTTGAGGGGTTCAAGTCTAATTTGACTCTGGTGTTTGTTTTGGAAACATTTAGGGATGTTTTTCCTCCCCCATCCCATAACAGTTTAGTGCTTTTTATTTCATTTATTTCTAAATGGCCTCACTAAAGTTATTAATACAAGCTCCAGTATTCTACAATAACCTATCAGTGGTTGGGAAGTAAAATATTTTGGTTAAATACATGATTATTTAAAACTTTAAGCTGAATGATTAACCAAATTGAATTAAAGCTGTATAAACACAGTAACCTTCATATGAGTAAATGCTATTTTTATATATGTAAGATTCTCTATTTACTATATTTTACTTTATAGGGTTCTCTAATAGTGGACTATTTACCTGCAGTGTGTTTTACTTCTCATGAATTATTTTTCTTACAAATTTTAAATGGTCCACTAGATGAGGCTACAGTCTAAATCACACACACACACACACACACACACACACACACACACACGTTACATTCCCAGGACAAATATTATTAAGCACATCAGTTGACCAGTTCAATCCAAAGTCAAGGAAAACATTTCTGACAGCCCTTCCAAAAGATCAGTTATTTTATTGATGCCATTAAAGCAAGTTGTGATTGTATGTCTAACTAGGAGTTTATTTTGATTGAGTATCAAATAAACAGGTAGAAAGCCTGGGTTTTTGGCTGCTAGTGCCCTAGCCTCCCTGACGTAGAACTCAGTACTAACATTCCACAATTTCCAGGGTGTAATTGGTAAAACCTGAAGCCAGAATTCTCTTTCAAGTTACATGTTTCATTAGAGAGGAAGAGTTGGATAGACAGGGGGTGAAGTATTTTTGTAAGGACTGTAGGCACACTCATAAATCTTTGTCGTCATAGCCATACCCTGATAACCCCTTTTATTCTGTAATCAACCTAGAATAGGGCCTTCACACAGGGAACATGAGGAATTTCATATATGAATATTTAAATCTTTTACTGTAACAAAATCAAGAAGTGTGTTTAGAATGTGATAGGCAGCTAAAACTATTACGCCCACTGTGTTCGATTAGAATTTAGTTCAGAATTATTTTTCCACATTGAAACACTTTGCAAGCACAAATATCTATGAAAAGATGCTCTGTCGGTGACTGCTTTTGTTCTGTGAAGACTTAAATGTGTGTCCATATGTATGTGTGAGTGTATATAAATTATATATATATATATATGTATATGTATGTGTGTGTATTTCAGATGTCAGTGTATAAGTCAGTTGGGTTTATGATGGGCTTTGGATACCATTGTGTGGATTTTAAAAAACCAACTGATGTTGAGAAAGAATAATGTTTTATATTGATAGGTATGCTTTTACAAAATTCTTAGGTTTTAAAGTATTTTGAAATACACAGTGATTTTATATGTATAATATTTTCTATACATAGATTCTTTTAAAAAGCTATATTTATAATGTTTCTAATATAAAATCACTAAACTCTAGTACATTATAACAGGTGCTTTATAATCTGAAATGGACTGGGCATAGGGGACAATAGGGTATTTCTGTTTACTTGTTTCTGTGGCACCTTTTCTGACTTCTCTGTCTTGGTGTGTGTTTATTAGGAAAAGCCAGTACTACCAGCTCTGTTACTACGTCCCTCCCTGTTCCTACATTCGAATTCATAACCTTTTGAATAAAATGTTGTTTTTACTTCCTTAGGATTGCCAAAATGTTTTGTATAGATTTGACTAGTAATCAGTCATGCTTATATAAAGTCGCCTTCAGAAATTAAAAAGTACATATACATATACACCCTCTCTTTTTTGTGTTTGTGTAAAAGCAGCTTAAATTACAATACTTTTCTTTTTTATACTAGGAAATATGTTCTCTTAGTATTTTCAGTGAGAAACTTCTTATAATAGCACCTTTATTTTAAACTCTTTAAAAAAAAAGATAATTTGATAACCATACAAAGGCCAGCCCTACCCTATATTTAACAAGGTAGCTATTCAAATTCAAGTGTAAAAAAGATGAGAACACTTATATTAGAGCTTTTGATATACACTGAAGTACAGATTATTACATATTCACATTTTCCCCAGAGATGAACATCAAGAAAACTAAGATCAAAACATCATTTGGGAGGGCCGGCCAAGTGGCGCAGTGGTTAAGAGCTGGTTTTGGGACGCCAGCAGTCCTGGTTTGGATCCCACATATGAGGGCCAGTGACACTACCCTCCACAGCTAACAACAGCTCCACCTGGACCTGGGCTATGTGAGCCCCGGCGACAGTGTAGGCTGCACCTGCTGTAGTGGGCTGCCATAAGCTACAGTGAGTGGCCAGCAGCCAGTGTGAGCTGCAAAGAGCTGCTGTGAGCGGCCATCCAGAGGCCAGCGACCGAGCTGCCTCATCCGGGAAGAACGCAATGACAATACCAACATGGGCTAGTGAAGCAATGTCCTCCGCAACTAGACTGAAGAACAAAAGGACAGCAACTTGTCGATTCCCCTTCCCTGGTTCCCCAACGCTGTTCCCCTCCCCAAATTCCCCAATAAAATCTTTTTTTTTAAAAAAACATCATTTGGGACATATACATTTAAAAAAAATTATGTTGATATATATAAAACTTCTACCAACCATAATTGATGGAAAATATCCATTTCAGAATTATCTTCCTTTAAGAGACAAGAGCTTCTCTTAATTTTCCTGAATAAAGATTGTTTTACAAGCTTTAATTTTAAATATTAGCCAAAATATTTTCTAAGTCCTCAGAATTTGCAAGTAGTTGTTAAAATATTTCAAATTAAAATCTATATTTACCAAATTATTTTCTAAATTTATTTGAATGCTTAGCAGGGAGAATAAGGAAAAGTAATCGCCCTCCTGCACTGAGAATGCCAGAGGAGCAGATCAGCCCTATATTATCTCCTCTTGAGTCAGAGCATATTCCAGGATGACCAAGCATATGATAAAGTTGTGCCTTGATCCCAACTCCCCTCCCTGTGAGTCGCTCACAATGAATGTTCTCTGCCTGATTTCCCCTGATGTGTTTCCAGTTAACACCAAAGATACAATTTCCACAGAATTTTAAAGGATTTGTACACCATAGAGCACTAAAATTCACATGATTAGAGCGAATTTTTTTTTGGGGGGGTGGGGATTAATTTTTATTTGGCTATTGCCAAAATAGTGTCTTCTCCATGCATTTACTACTTACATTCTCTAACATGTCCTAAAATATCAAGGGGAAAAGTACCAAAGTTCACGTAGTAAATAATGCCAGCACAGGTCATTTTTAAACGTACATTTGAAAACAACGTTGCTTGGCTTTCTTGTTTAGCTGAGATTTTTTTTTTCTTCTTGTATAAATATGTTTAAACATTTTTAAACGGCTTTCTGGTTTCTGGATTTTGAGAGGCCTCCTCTGTTATTATTGTGGTTATTAGTTTGGTTTTTGTAACATTCATTGCTGTTTATATGTACACAGTTTAGTCTTACTGATTACAAATGTATTTTGGTATGGCTCCACCCAAGCTCCAACCCTATTTGCTGGGAGCACTATCCTTAGCTTTTATTCACTATGCCTAAAGCCACTGACACAAACTCTGGCCTTATAGAACCTTCACGGACCGGTGAGACCTCAGAAAGTCCATAAACCAGGTCCCCGGGGTGATTCCAGGGCCAGGCAGCCTACAAAGTGTGAGTATCTGTAGCTACCCTTGTTGGGTGAGGTCTTGGGATGACAGGGAACACTAAGAGACCTCACACTAAGTAAGGTAGTTTGGGGCCCTTGATATCAGTCCCGAATATCCCATGAGTATGCATACATCAAGGTAAATGATAAAGACCAAGGAATCTCTAGGACTCCATGGAAGGGATGGCTGCTTCCTGGAAGTGGCACCATAGGACCTGGCTCACCGCAAGCCCTGTACCACCACTGACGCCTTGGGGTGGAAAGTGCAGGAGCCAAGTTCAGATGATAAAGAACCTTGAATTTCCAACAGGGCGGCTTTTTCTGGCCCATGTCTGGTCGAGAGGCTCCTCATCTTTGGTGTCCACCAAGAGTGCCCAGTTGTTTCATTGCTTTATTTTGTTATCATTGTACTTAATGGAAACTGTTGATAGGCCCCCAAACCCTAGAGAAATTCTATGTCTGTAAAAACCAACAGATAACATTGGACTTGTGCGAATGTAAAGATATTGTGTTTAGTAGGTAATTTTAAATTTTAATGTTTTTAATGATAATCAGTGTTCCTTTTACTTATAAAGTTGGATTATTTTTTAGAATTTGTAATAAATAAAAACTATTGCTGCTTTACCACTGTAAAATATGCTTTCTAATGTGACCCTATATTTTTTAAATAAATTTTAATACAACTTTTAATAATGTAGTATGAATATATATCACATATACCGAAAGTATACATTTCACACTTACCTAAACTGCTATTTTATTTGAGAAATTTTAAAGTTCATAAATGTAGTACGATCTAAATTAAAACAGTTATGCATTTTGTTAAGAATACTCACCTGGAAGCCTAGGGCCTCCAGTGTCAGTATTGGTAACTAAGTCTTACAAGATAGAAGAGATGTCTTCACTTGTCTTTAGTCCTCATGACACTCCAAAAAATATCAGCTGCTCCTGAAGTATGCCACCCCAGGACCACACATCTGAGATCCTACCACTTCAGCTGCCACTTTTTACATTTATTTAATTGTAGTGACAATGGTTAGTAAAGTTACATAGGTTTCAGGTGTACAATTCTGTAATACATCATCTATATATCACATTGTGTGTTCCCCAGCCAGAGTCAGTTTTCCTTCCATCACCATATATTTGACTCCCTTTACCCTCTTCTACCACCCCCTTCCCCTTCCCATCTGGTAACCACTATCTATTGTCTGCCACTTAATGGAACCAATCATTCTGACATTGCTTTTATCTGTAAGTAGTTCTTCAATGTCCTCCCAACAAAATCATGGCCTTTAATAATTGCTGATCAGTTTTGTGTAACTAATAGGAATTTTTTTATAGTATAGTGAATAAATACTTACCAACATCAATCCTCTTTGAAGTTGGAGGGAGAAGTCAGCTTTTTGACATGGCTCAGCTTATTTAAAATTGCAGATCTCTTGAATTAGCTTGTTTAATTTTGAAATGCCTTTGTGGATATACTTAGTTCCTAATGATTCTAGTAAATTGGAAGGAACACCATGTTGAATTTAAAAAGCTTTCATATCAATTTAGCCAGCATTGAAAACCCAGCTAAAACAGCAAAGTATTTGCTAAGTAGAAGCCTAAGACCTCCTTCATCCAATTGTTGGCTTGATGAGGATTGTTACTAGTCATAGATATCCCACCTCTGCTCTGGTACAATGGTATCATATGAAGGAAGTGATCCCCAGGAGCTGCGTCTGGGCTATGAGTCCAGGCAGGAACCCCTGGATACAGGATACCCTCTCCTTAGTGTTCTTTAAAGAAGGCCACACATAGGTTTCCTTTTTAGGTTCAGGGCTCAAGGCCCACGGAGTGATGATGATTGTGCTCACAAGTCCCCATCTGTCTGTACGGACAGAGTGATTCATTTCATTCATCCCATAAAAATCATTGCATTTTTCAAAGACATACAAAACAAACTCATTATCACATTATTTCAACTTGTCAAGCAGGTCAAAGTATGTGTGAAACTATCTAGAAAGACAGCTTAATAATGGTTTACTTATTTAAACATTTCAAGTCATAGATTTGTAGCCAACTCTTAAATACTTTTAGGGACCAGAGATTTCAGATGTCATAAACCCTGGGTAAAGAATCCTTGTTGCTCTCTACTGACTGGAGCAGTCATCGTGAAGAGGAAAACACTAGACAGACTACACTACCCATGAGTATTATGCAGCTTCGAGTGGGCCCAAATCTCCACAATGGGAAGCAAGTTCATTTCTGGGCTTTGGGTCCCTTAACTCTCAAGTACTACAGCATTGTCATGATTCAGGTTTCTAGGGTGTCCCAGTGGCTGGGTGCATCCAGAATCATACCCCCACCTGCTCACTGATGCCTGATATCTTCAAGCAAAGACCAAGGGGTTTCACTGCCCTGGTAGAAATCAGATTTAAAAAGCCAATGATCTTTGAACTGAAACATTGACTTAAATTGGCACCAAGTTGTAAACAACTGATAAAAGATGCTTTTCAAAAAGTGAGCATTTAGGGCCGGCTGAGTGGCGCGGTGGTTAAGCGCTGGCTTAGGAAGCCAGAAGCCCCGGTTCGGTCCCACATATGAGGGCCAGTGACACTGACCTCAAAAAAAAACACACAAGAAAACCAAAAGTGAGCATTTAAAGCAAATAAGCAGGAGAAAGCAAATAGGCAGGGGTCAGTTGAAGTAGGAAAGAGAGATATCATTAGGTAAAGAAAAAGCAAAGGAAGTCCTGAGAGGATGGAGGTTTTAAGTTATTTACATTGGGTTGTCAGAAAAGTCATGACATATTTTGTCTATGTTTTTCAAAGGTCATTTATTTACATAAAGAACAAAGATCAATCAATGATATATTGCCTATTTTGTTGGATAACCTTTTGCCATCTTTCAGTGAGCTTCATAATTGCTCATTCATAGAAGGACCTGTCTTTATTTGTGAAAAACTGAACAGGGTGTTGATTTACAGCCTCATCTGAATTGAACGTTATACCATGCAAGGAGTTTTGAAGAAAGTGAAACAAATGGAAGTCTGATTGAGCAAGATCAGGCGAGTATGGTGGGTGTGGCAGCACATCCCATCCAAGCTCCATTAATTTTTGACGGGTGATCAAACTTGTGTGTGATCTGGCGTTGTCACAATGGAACACAACTCCTTTACAATTAACAAGCTCTGGACTTTTCTGGATGATGGATTCGTTCAGACTGTCCAATTGCCAACAGCATATATTCGAATTGGTTGTTTAATTCCTTGGTAGAATCTCAAAAAACACGACACCTATAAAATACCACCACACTGAGAGCATAACCTTCCTCTGATGAATGCCTGCTTTCGATGTCATTTGAGGCAAATCATCACATCAGGACCAAGACCGTTAGCATACCACATTGTTGTAAACAATCCAATTCTCATGACCAGTTATCAGTTGCTTCAAAAAAGGGTCGTTTTTTTTCACATTTAATGAGCATATTGCAGATGTTTATACATGCTGTCAAATGAGCTTCTTTGAGTTCATGCAGAACCCAAATATCGAGCTTGTTTATGTATCCCAACCTCTTCACGTGGTCATGAACGCTTGAATGATGGATGTTCAATGTTTCTGCAATCTCTCATGTCATTGTGTAATGTGGGTTTGACTCGATCAATGCCTTTATTTGGTCGTTATCAACCGCGGTGGGCCTCCCTGACCGAGGAGCATCGTTGAGATAAAAACCACCAGCATGTAATTTCGTGAACCATTGTTGGCACTGATATTCCCGTAGAGCATTCCACCATAAACTTTATGCAACTTTTCACAAGCTTGACACACGTTCTTCCCTTTATGGAAGTAAAACAGTAAAATTTGGCAAAAATGCACGGTTTGGTCTTCCATCTTCAACTTGTTGCAAAATCTCCAAAACTCAACCAAGTTGCTCAATTTTTTTAAAGAATTAAGCTAGAACTGTCAGCTGTCAAATGACATAGCAATAATATAGATGCAAATGACCATAGTACTTCCAAAAATGAACTAGTGCCATCTGTTGCAAACATGTGTCATGACTTTCCCGACAACCCAATAGCTTAGAGTTGTCCCTCTTCCCCAAGTTATTTAGAGGCTCTTGTAACTAACAGACAGATAGTACCTCTTTACAGCATGCTATATCCTGGAGTTAGAAAAGTAGTTTCTTTTGCCCCATCTATTTTAAGTAGACCAAGCTTCGGAGATCCTTGCTTACCCTTATGGTGTCCCTTAATGAGTGGCTCTGGCAGCATCAGAAATGTCTGGCATTTCTATTAGAATGAGATTTTCAGAGCTATATTTAAAACCAAAAAAGTTAGCTCCTGCTAAAACCTTGAAACATGAATTTTTAAAATATCTTGGTTGTATTTCTATAGTTAATGAAAACTAATTAGAGAGGTAAAATGTCCTGATTTGGGGAATAGGGAGGGGATGCTCAAAATCGAAGCCAATTTTTTTTTTTTTTTTTTGGCTCACCTAACAAATTCCTGATGCTATTCACCACTTTGAAGGAGTGGGAAGAAGGTGAGTAGAAAGATTTCTCAGGACAGAGTAGTCCCAGAAAACTACCATTAATTAAGGTTTATAATAAAAATAAGATATAAAATAATTCACAAAGAAATCATGATAGAAGCAAGGAAATTTCACTCTAGCCTTTGGTAACCTGAAGGATTTGCTGATGCTGCTTCTTGTCGTCCATCAGATAGACATTATATACCAACTTGTGCTTCTAAAGAAAATTGAAACATGCTTTTTATATGCGTGCAGCCTGCTCCCACCCCTGGATCACACTCACTTCTCTCACTCATCGATTTCCTGATTTTTGCTTCTCCCTTTCTGCTCCTCTCCTCTCATCTCCCCTCCTCTCCCCTCCCCTCCCCTTCTTTCCCCTCCCCCGCTCCGCTCTCCTCTCCTCTCCTCTTCTCTCCTCTCCTCTCCAGATCTTCATTCGTTATGCCAATGCTGGGGGCTGCTGGTCTTGCTCTTCAGAGAAAGGTGATAATGCACAGTTGCTCAGATAATGCTGTGCCCTCCCAAGTGGGACAATGTTTCCCCGACACTGTTTTTTAAAGGCTGCTGTTTCTGTGTTTTCAGCCTCCGTTCTTCTAGCATCAGGCAATAACTGATGATTCAGGGGAGGCTTGGACCCGCTGATTTATTCCATCCTTGGGCCATGCTGTACTTCATGAGGTAGGGGGTCATGGATTATAAACACTAAACCTAGTGTGAGAGTGCGGTGAAGGTAGCAGATAGGCAACAGTTAATAAAGAAAAAAAAAGTGGGTGTTACAGGTAATATGATCATTTATGTAAAAACCCAAGACATCAACTAAAAACGATGTGGACTAATGAGAGGGTCCATTAAGGTGACCAGAAACAAACATAGAAAAATTAATCATGCCTTAGGAAATCAGGATTCCAGTTGTATTTGATTTTGAGCTATAAGACAGTGCTTATTTTAATTGGCCAATATTATAGCAATTGTTGGAGAAAGAATGGAAAAGATCAACGCAAACAGAGATTCTAATAATAACATTCTTTCTCCTCCTGGAGATGAAGTAAATGGATTTTTTAGTGAAACAGTACCCATAAAAAAATACAACTTTGGCAGTTTTATTTTTCAGATTCAGAGTCATTTTTAAGTTTTCTCATTCAAGGATAATAAGCCTTGTGATTAAGTGGCTACAAGTCCTGGAAAGCCCCTGTGTATTTTGTAACCCTGGCTTCCATCCTAACAGGCTATATTTGTTCCCTAAGGCTGCCATAATGAAGTACCTCTGACTACATCACCTAAACAACAGAAATGTGTTTTCTCACAGGTCTGGAAACTGCAAGTCCGAGATTAAGGTGTCAGCAGCGTTGGTGTCTTTCAAGGCCTCTCTCCTTGGCTTGTAAACGGTTGACTTCTCCTTGAATCTTCACATCATCTTCCCTCTGTGTCTGCGTCCAACTTTCTTCTTCCCACAAGGATACCAGTCAGATTGGATTAGGGCCCACTCTAAGGACCTCATTTTAACTTAGTTTTCTCTATAAAGACCCTACCTTTAAACGCAATCACATTCTGAAGTACTGGACATTAAGACTCCACCACTTAAATTTGTGGGGGGCGGGGAAAAGTGGTGGTGGATACAATCCAGTCCATAACACAGACGGAGGATAAGTTTAGGTACGTAAACTTAGCTAGAGTGTATGCGATATGGAAAAGGCTTAGGAAGCAAAATTCCAAAATTATTTTCTATGCAGTACCTAACAATTTGAAAATGTAATGGGGGAAATTTCATTCCTAATAGCAAAACAAATTTAAGCAAGCAAAAAGAAGAAGTCTAACAAGGAACTAGCAAGACTTACATGAAAAAAATATATAACTGTGAAAATAACTATATATGTTTAACTATATAACTATACATACATGTGTATACACACACACACACACACACACACACTTACTTAGCTAGCCCAAATGTAGCTAACGTGTATTTGACAGAAAAGAGGCTTGGAAATGCAGAAGTTCAAAATTGTTGTCCTAACACCATAATTAACCAATTATAAATATCATAGGGAGATAAAAGTAGACTTGAATAAATGGAAAAATATATACTATTATAACATGCTTGATTGGGAAGGCTCAATATTATAAATACATCCATTCTTCACTCAAACATAAATCCAATGCAATCATAACCAAAACACAATAAGTTTTTTATGGAAATTGACAAGCTATTCCAAACTTCATCTGGAAGAGAAAATGTCAATGATAATTAACAAAAGAAGAACAATGGGGACATCCTTGCCCAACCATATTATAAACCAGTACCAAAAGCAGTGTGGAATTTTTGTAGGTAGAGATAAAGAGATTGATAGAATAAAATAGATGAAAAGCAGACCCATGTACATGTGCAGTTTAATACACATTAAAAATCAATTTTAAAAGATGGAAAAAGGATGAATCATTTAACAAGTGATAGTATGACATTGACCATCTAACTGGACATACATAAAATTATATATATATATATATATATATACATACACACACACACACACACACACACACACACACACACGAAGAGAGAGAAAGAGAGAGAGGTGGTTTTAAAGACTAAACATGAACAACAAAATTATAAAAGTTTTAGATGAAAATATAAAATTGTGTGATAATTTGAGGCAGAGAAGCCCTACCAAAGGAGATATAAAACCCAGCAGCCATGAAGGAAGTTATTGAAAAATGTAATTGCTTAAACATTTGTTGTAATTGCTTGAAGAAAATCACCATTAGCAAAACTAAAACAGGAGCAAAGGATCAGGGAAAATGTCTGCAATATGTATAACGCCCAAGCATTTACTAGCCAGAATATATTAAGATTCTACTATTATAAGACAATAATAATAAAAAAACTCTCAATTTTTAAAAATAGGCAAATAGAAATAGCTAGAACAAACATGGTAAAAAGCTCATCCTTAGTAGCAATAAAAGGAATGGGAATTGAAAGACTATAAAGAGATCCTCCCCAAAGTTGTGAAGATTAAATAGAATAATCACATTTGATGTTGGTGGGGCTGTGAAGAAATGGGTAGGCCCAGCTCCTCCCCCAAAAATAGAATTGGCTATAAATGGAAACAGCTTTGTTGAATTGGCTTCATATACCAAAAATATTAAATAGCATGTCCTTTGGCTGAGTCATTTCACTTCTGGGTATCCATTTTATAGAAATGCTCATGGGCATAAAGGTATTTTGATGAGGATAGTTATTGCAGTATTTTTTGTAAAAAAGTTTTTTAAACAACCAAATTATCTATAAACGGGGGAAAAAATAAACAATGGTGTATCTTTACCTTGAAATACTTTATAGCTAGTAGGAAGGGTAAAAAGTGTGTAAAGATATGTTAATTATTTTTATCATTTCCTGTCCTGTATGATTTTGTAGGGGTTTAAAATATTTTAAAATGGATTAATCGAGTAAATTTTTTAAGGGGGTCCTTTTTAAAATAAGAAAGCACAGGTGGAGCAACTCAGTGCAGTTCTTCATTAAGGTCAAATCTCTTCACTAGGGTGTCATTTAGCTTTATTTCTTGTTGAACAATCAGCAGAGGCTTGAAGGGAAAAAAGCTGCTGAGTGATCCTGGGCTGTCCTTGAGTAGGAGGGTCCCAGAGACTCTAAACTTTATGCCAGCCTGAAGCTTTTAAGAATTCATTAAAACTGTAGCTGTTTTCTTCTAAGCGCTGCTTTTATAACAGCCACCTACTTCTCCAGACTCCTGCCAAAGCTGAACAGATGGTGTTCCTGCTCTCAGTGGAATGGCGTGGAATGGAAATTCCGTTCATCTGCTTGCCTTGGAATCTTAGCACAAGCCCCAGGTAAGCCACAAAGTACTCTCTGCAACTTTGTGGCCTCTCCAGCTTATGGGTCAGGAGGGTCCAGTCTGAGGGCTTTAGTTTGCAGTGATTTCAATCGCTCATTTTAACCAGTAAAATGAGGGGTTAGGCCCACAGACTTGGGATCAGACAAAATCTGGATTGTGATTTACTCTGAGCTTGACTTCAGGCATCCTCATCCATGAAATGCAGACGATACTAATAATACAGCCTACCGCTCAGGCTTCTGAATAGGATCACCAAGAAACACTCGTGAAGGTCTAACACTGCTCAGAACACAGTAAGTTCCTAAGAATTATTACTTTCCAGAAAGTGGTGGTAAACTACAAAGTTTAATAAGACACACGCCCTGCCTGTGAACTCATAGGGTGGTGCTGGAGAAAGAAGCATAACCAGACTCACAGCTAAATTCTGCATTTTTGTTGTAAGCAGTGTGATGGAAGTATTCATACCGGAGAAGCGCTTAGCTCAGCTGGGAGGAGGTGAGGTCTGAGCTAAGTCTTGTAGGATGAGTTAAGCCAGGGATTGGGGTGTGGTGAGAGGGCAGGCAGGTGGTAAAATGGAGGAGGTGACTTTTGGGGGCAGAGGGAGCAGCAGGATCAGTGGACCCACAGGGTGTCTGGGTGGGTGGGTGATGGGAGCATACTGTTTACGTGGAAGGCAGAACAGGGTTTGGCTACCAAGAGAGAAAGCTGGAGAAGCCAGCAGGGGCCGTAAACTGGGAGTCTGAACCTTGCTGGAGACCCTTTGAAGGGTTTAAATTGGGTTAAGTTTTTGTAGAGTTTCATTTGTAGACAGACCTCATTGCTGAGGAAAGAGTTGATTGAGGTATAAGATGGTCAGGGAGAGCAATTAAGGGGCTGTAGCCATGTCCCCATAAGAGGAGATAACAGCCTGAGCCCAGGCAGTGAGGTGAGGGGTGATGAAAGAGGGGTGGACTTGATAGACCAGGCAGTGTAGACTGGACTTTAGGCTCCAAAAAAGAGTGAGGGTGAAACTCTAAGCTTCATGTGGTCTGAATGAAAAGGTTCTCACTAGGGATCAGCCCAGGCCGATTTAGTCACTCCTGTGGGTTCCCAGAGTTCTTTGCACAGAATGCTCCCCAGAATGTGATATTTCACATTACTTATCTCCAGGCCAGGGTCCACTCCATAAAAGTAGGAATGATGTCTTAACCTTCACATTCATCATAGCAAAAACAGTAAACAGCTGTTGAAATAATCATCTAGTTCCCTCCCTTTATCAAGGAGAAACCCCAAATCTAGGGAGCTTGAGTGAGTTGTGGAAATGTTGAGAGCTAGTGACAGTGATGGGACCTGAACCTTGGTCTCCTATACCCCGAGGCAGCTGTTCTCTCCACTGCGATGCAAGGAATGGCAAAGCTAAGACCAGAGCTGGAGTTGGAAGGTAGAATCCTTGGTTGCTCTGGCATGAAGTGGCTGATAAGCACCAGTTTATCATGAACTGCAGCACGTCTTCCCTTGGGTGTTGAGGGAGAAGTCCCCTTCCTTTTATTTCAGATTGCCCTTGCTTTTGTAGTAATGTTTGAATGAAACAGACTGTAAGTGGAAACAGGCTATGAGGCGCTGTTTGCCACCTAGGGGAATACATTGACATGCACACACCTGTAGGCTGCTTTGATCTTATGAGCTTGCAAGCTCAGAATGTGCTTCTGATGAATGTGATGAATGTGATGGCCATCTGCAAAGGGGCATATGGGTGCCTAAATTCTTACCCCACCACAGCCGCACCTTCCACAGCCCCAGACTATTGGTTCAGTCTTATTTCTGACCTTACTCTCCTGGTGAATCTGGCATTCCAATCTGGCTGGCCAACATTACTAGGCCAGTTCTCACTTTGTGCCTTAGCCTGCATTCTCGTGACCAGCGGCCTGCCAACCAACCTAGAGGATGCACTCCTCCATTCTCCCCTCTCCACCCTCTGCTCTCCAAATTCAAGCCCCACCCTTCTGTGATTTCCCATCTCTCTTCCAAACCTGAACTTCTCCAGTATCAATAGCATATACTGCACAATTTAGCAGTATTTTTATATCTTGGATTGCAATGCTTTCTCATTTTAATCACTTCGGCATGCTTCATGATAAGTGCATAGAATGGTCTAGGGGAAAGAATTTGCTAGAACTAAGGAGCATCCTGGGAGAAAATAGGTACTACATTTAGAAGAAGCCAAGAGCACTGATTTTTTTAACTCAGAAGTGAGTGTGTGTGTGTGTGTGTGTGTGTGTGTGTGTGTGCACGCGCGTTGCGGGGCAGGGCAGAGCAAGTACTGTTTACTTGGATCTGTTCTCAGGCACAGTCCACAAGAACAACTGAGAGTAATGGTTTTGTTGGTGAGTGCAGGTGATAGACCTGGGAATGAAGAGAAATATTTAGGGGGGCAGTGAGTGCTGGTGACATCTGGACAACTATTGTGACCCCACCAACACCCACAGCATTGCGCTGGGCCTTCTTGAGTTGGTAAACTTGGGGTAATGCCAAGTTGGAGAAACTGGAGGAGTGACTGTTGTAATTGACAATTTCGCCCTTAGCCCTTCATCTGCGCTTAGGAAAAAGCGCTGTGCTTCACGGCTCCACCAGGGGGCAGGAGGGGTCACATTACACATACAGAGAATTTAAAAAAAAAAAAAAAAATCCCCAAACTTTTTCCCCAAAACTGTGTTGTTCTTCAGGAAACCGAATCCTCCAGCTGTGGAGTTCCAGGCGCCCGCCCCGACCCGCCGTGGCTCCCGCCCCGAGGCGGCGCCCGCCGCCCGCCGCCTCCCCCTGCGCCCCTGCCCGCGCCCTTGCCCTCGCCCTGTGCTGCGGCGTCTTGGACACGCTGTCCCCAGCACCTTTGCCCCTAACCTTTGCCCTGAAGATGAAGGTTTGGCTGCTGCTTGGTCTTCTGCTCGTGCAGGAAGCGCTAGACGATGGTGAGTGACAAAGTGGGGGCTGCCGGGTTTGTGTCCTAACTTTAGCCCGGGATCCACCCAACCCACGTCGTCCCCCCCAGCCCTCCTTGATCTCCAGCCAGTTCTTCCTCTAACTTCTGATCTTCCGAGCCTTACCCTGGCACCACTCCCTGCCACTTGCACCTGCCCCTTCCTAGTAGGGTCTCCTTGCCTCCTTCTTTCCACCTCCCCTGGGAGCTCCTGGGATGGTGGCAGCGCCCTTAACCCTTAGGATCCCCACCAGGACCGCTCCACTGCTCCCAGAAAGCCCTCAGCTGGCGAACCGAGCATCCCCAGCCAGCGCCTGGTCCAGCCCCCAGTGTCAACGTGTCATTCTGGGAGGTGGTGCAGATCGCTTCCTCCTCCAAGCCGCTGCATACGCCCTGGGATCTCTGCTTCTGAGGGCGGATACTATCTGAGCAAGGCAGTTGCTAATTCTTTTGCAAAATTCTAAGTGTCCTCCTCCTCCCCCTGCCATCCACAAGCCTAAATCTGTTTCCTCTACCATCTTGAGCTTGAATCTCAGAATATCTGCGTGAGTCTTACACCATATATTTCTATGTGTTAAACCTCAAAACCAACCCCAAACCCACAGCTGTTAATTACACTTCCTATCTGAATGCATTGGAAAAGATGAAGAAAATGCATTTTTGCACAGCACGTGGGAACCCTGGTGCCTCCTCACTATTTCGAATGTGTGCCTATCCTGGGCCCACCCTGTTTTGTAGACTCATAACCACAGGGTCAGGCTTTTTTATGTGTGTGAATGTGGTGTTTGTATCTATATCTATATCCATATCACTGTTAGCATTTAATTGTTTTGCTGGCTCCACTATTTATCCGATTGGTGTTATTTGTACAGTATATTTGGCACCTGGGTGCATCCTGGCATCCTGACCTCTCCCTTGGAATTGCTCAGCTACAACCACAATTTTTGCTTAGTTTTGGTTGAAAAACAGCTTTTGCTGTTATGCAACCTTACCCTGGAGCCAGCTTAACCTGGCTCACATTCTGTCCACTACTCAGCCCTGACCAGTTCCTTTCTTTCCCATGAAAATAGAAGCATTTGCCAACAAACAGCACATTTTATTTTGCAAAGTCCAAGATGGCTGTGGGACTTGAAACAGAGCGTGACGATCCTTAAGCTTGGAGCCTTGATGAGTAAAGTGTAGGGAGCACTTCTACTCGGAGGAGTAACAGGTACTCTGCCCAGAAAGGAGTTGGTGTAAGTTTACGCTGTAAAATGTATTATTAAAATGCTCCTGGGCTGGCCGAGTGGCGCAGTGGTTAAGCGCTGGCTTTGGAAGCCAGTGGCCCCGGTTCGGTCCCACATATGAGGGCCAGTGACACTGCCCTCAAAAACAAAACAAAACAAAACAAAAAACCGCTCCTAGTAGGTCCTTGTATATCGCTTGCTAAAGTGATGGAAATGTGGTATTTGGTATCATTTTTTGAATAGGGCAGGAGATGGCCAGACAAAATAATTTCAAGTAGTTCACTCACTTGGTTAGACAATCCACCCAGGATGCCTGTCTCAGAGGCTCAGAAAACAGCTCCAGCCTCTGCCTCCTGGATTTTTCCAAACCATAAGAATCATTACAAACTACCTGAATCAGTTAGCATCTGTTTTAGTAACATGTCATTCACCCAATAAACACTTATGAGACAATCAGAGAAAGTTGAGCACAGACGAAATATTTTATAAGAAATAATTGATACATTTTAGGTGTGATAATAATGCCATGGCTTTGATTTAAAGTAAATACTTTAAAATACATAGAATAGACTATTTATAAAAGTAAATCTGCTTTGTTAAATTATAACAGTTTTCCTTAATCTATTAAGAATTTTTTTTTTCCTGTTTTGAGTTATCAGGTGGCTGGCTGGGGCCCAGGAACAGGCCAATGAGAGTGGCTTATTACAGGAAGCAGCGCCAGTCTCTGATTGGCAGGTTGGAATATGTTGCATCCTCAGCCAACTGAGGTTTAATTCATGGACACAAGGGCCATGACTCAATTTATCCCATGGCCTTTCCACTTTTCTGATCATTTCTAGGAGAGGCTTTCTAATATAAAAAGGCTTCCCGCAAATGCATGTTGGGCGTACAGTATTCTAACCCAGCGATATTTGCCTGGCCTGATTCTAAAATGCTTTAAATTTTTAGAAGTAATGTTACTTCTCCTCGTAAAAAGTGGGAGCTGGAAGGGCACATATTGGTCTTGTGGCATGAAAGTGAGGCATAAGAATAGTTCCTAAATAGCCGAAGATCCCACTTTGAGTCAGACATAGCTCACAGCACCTGATTTTCAGCATTTGCGTGGAATATGTGCCACTATGTTTATTGACAGGGTGTTGCTATTTTTCCATTAGAAAGTATAAAATCTCAGGCACTTATCAACTTTTGGTTATTTATGTATTTTATCCAATGTCAGGAGCAAATGAATGATGAAGCTTAAGTAAGGATTTGTTAGTGCTGTTTTGTTGATCTTCTGTCAGATCCTTGATCAATGCCAATTTGATCTTCAGTCTAACATGAGTTTATTTTGGATCCTGTGAAAAGTTATCTTTCTGGGAGGACTAAAGAGGTTCATTACGATGTGAGGGCAATACAGCCAGATATCTGTAAGGAGCACAAAACCAATGCTCCTCTCACCAGGACTCTGTATCATTTTTGTGTGTCTCAATTTATTCCACGGAATAAAGAGTAAAGATTAGTTAAGAAATTCTTATAATGAAGAAAGAATTATAAAAGTTCTGACTGTTAACAATGCAAATAATGAATATTTCAAAGCAATTAGGATTTTGACCTGTATGTTTGACATACAAAATAATCTGTGATCCTTACGGCCAAAAACTATTGAGGGCAAGAAAGAAACTGTGCCAGTCAGGGGATTGAGAGAGGTTCTGTGGATTAATGGCTTTCCCTGGACCGGGCTGTGAAGTCCTTATTTTGTGGCACTCATAGTCAATGGAGAGAACAGATCATAAATAAACAAGTAAAGATAAAATTTCAGGAAGTGGTAAACGACACAAAGCATTAATAGTCAGGGCATATGAGTTTCCTAGGTCTGCTGTCATGAAGTACCAGAAACAGGATGGTTTAAGTTTATTCGTGCACAGCTCTGGAGGATAGAAGTTAGAGATCAAGCTGTCAGCAGGGCTGTGCTCCCTCTGCAACTTGGGGTAGGATCTTTTCTCACCTCTTCCTAGCTTGCTGCTGTGGCCAGCATTCCTTGGCATTCCTTCGCTAGCAGCTGGATCACTCCAATCTCTGCCTCTGTTGGCACTTAGCTATCTTCTCCCTCTGTGGCTCTGTCTTCACATGGCATTTTCTTCTGTGTGTGTATGTTCGTGTTCTTTTTTTTCTAAGGATACCAGCATATTGTATTAGAGTTCACCCTAATGATCACATTTTAACTTGATGACATCTGCAAAAACCCTGTTTCCAAATAAGGTCACATTCACCAGTACCACGGGTTAGGACTTCAGTGTATCTTTTTGGGAATGCAATTTACCTCATCACGCAGGGTAAGAGGATGGAGAAGGCTGCAGAATGGAGTGAGAGCATGGTTGACAGGAGAGTCAGAGGCCTGCCTGGAGGGAGGAAGCAAGTGCTGCAGGTGTCTGACAGAAGACAAGAAGGGCACAGGAAGCACAACAGCCTCCAGGTGTCCTGGTGGCCAGCATGGCTGGAGATGTGAGACGGGAAGTGACAAACCCTTGTAGAGGGCATTTATTTTAGGGCTTTATTCTAAATTAGATGAAAGCCATGGAGGGTCTTGAGCAGAGGCGTGGTCAGAATCTGATTTATGTTTTCAAAGGTCAGTGCTAGAGTGGAAGCCAAGAGCCCACATGGGCTGAATCTTTAATTGTCTAGGTGAAAAGCATCTTGGTCCAGGGTGGTCACAGTGGATGGAGGGAGAAGAGATTGGGTTCAGGGTCTATTCTGAAGGCAAAGCCAAGAGGGTTTGCTTCTGAGTTGGACATAGCTTAGGAGAGAAAGAAAAGAATCGTGTCTGACTCTGAGGTTTTTGTCCTGAGCAACTGGATGAATAGAGTTGCCATTTACTGATAAAGGAACCCTGGGGAAGGAGCCAGTCTGAAGGGCATCCAGAGTTCAGTGTGGACATGTTCAATTTGAGATGCCGGCTAGCTTTCCAAGTGGAAGTGCTGAGTAAGCGATAGAATATATTCAGACCCTGAGTTTAGAGGCAAAGTCAGGACAAGAACAAGGCAGCTCTCAGCATATAAATGGTGCTAACACCCAGGGGTCTCTGTGAGGCCACTTAGAGATTGAGTGTCATTAGCGATTGAGTTGCCAGGATGAAGCCCTTGGGACTCAGATCAGGCAGGAAAGGGAGATGAGGAAGGGCTGCCAAACAGACTGAGGAGTTGTGTCAGCGATGCAGGAGAAAAACCAAGACAGTGCTGTGCCCTGGGAGCCCAGCAAATCAAGTGTTTCAACAAGAGACTGATCATTTCACAGTATGTGTCTACAAATATCAAACCATGTTGTACACCTGAAACTAATAGAATGTTATACATCAATTATACTTAAGTTTTTTAAAAAAGGGTTCTAAAGGATATTCTGAAAAATGTTTTAAAGTAAGGCCTTTATCCTGGAATAGAAGTATCTACTTCTTAGAAATTGCTATTTTAAGAAAATGATACTTTTGTGTATCCAAATATGTGCCATATCCAAGCAAAATAATTGTACCAAACAGGCCCACCAATCCATCTAATTAGATAGTCGGCCCAGCTGCCTGATCATGGAATGGTCAGTGGTTTATGATAATGACGCTTAGTTAAAGGAGCCAGAATAGGAGCCCCACACACACCCACACAGTCCTAGGATTGAGTGTCTCCCACATCCCACATCTAAGTTTTTAAAGAACATGACTCTCCAGACTAAGTATGTAAATTATTTTCCAGAGGCCTAAAAAATATAAGAATTTATATTGTAGATCAGTAAATGTGAAAGTCCATTACCATTCCATTGTTTGAGACTATAGTATATTTTATGGAGAAATAGGTGGTAAAATTCATAAACCATTAAATATCATTATTGACTTCAGGTCCTGGCTGCCACTTTACTAGCTGTGTGGCCTTGGGAAGTCACTTAGCCTCTCTCTGCCTCAGTTTGCGCATCTGCAAATTGAGATGTCTACGGTAATAATGACTGTCTCATGGATTGTGGTGGGGAGTGAGTTAATATTTTAAAACACTGAGAACAGGATCTAACCCATAGAAAATACGTGCTAAGTGGTACCACTTATGTTGTGGTTGTTTCATGATAATGTCTCATGGTGATCTCCATGATAAACTTGTGATGGAGGCAAAGCAACTATTATTCTTCCTAATTTACAGGTGAAAAAAAAAAAAAAGAAATGAGCTCACAGAGACCAAGTAGCTTATCCCCTGTCACTCAGACGGTAGTGAAACACCAGGTCCTCTGACTCCAGATCTAGAGTCTTCTCATGCCATTGCCTTCTGATTTACATAGAGATTTACATACTGTAACAGTTTCACATTATTTGCACAAATCCACGCACAGGAGCATTGTCCAAGTGGTTTCTTTGTTTGATAGGCCCTGGCCTTTGTCAGTGAGTTCCAAGTCAAACAAAACTTGATGCCAGGGATGAGAGCTAATCTTCCTGGAGGGGCCGAAGATGCTTTTCCAAGGCATACATTAGAATCCCCAAGCGAGGAGATGCTGGGCAAACGCCCATCTCCAGAATGAGTGAATAAATGTTACAAAGCAGGACAAAGGGCTGTAATTCTTCAGCATCAACTGAGGGTTGCCATCAACCCTTATTCAATAAAAGTGACCCGACTATTGACCTCTAATTCTGTAGAATTGTGTGGGAGGAGAAAATAAATTCAGGAGAAGAATCACTGCCTGCTACATAGATGAGGATTACTTGTGAAGCCATTAATATCAAAGACCTGTAGCGCTTTGGTTTTTTTCCCCTCTTGGGGAGGTAAGGGGTAAGGTCGGCCCAGAGGGTAGCATCCAAACGACCACACTATAAATTTGCTGAGCAGTTCAGGAGTTCCCAAATGAGTTATGTAAACTGAGAGCCATGCCCTACTCTCATTTTTCCATTCTTGAAAAATAAAAAAGAGCTCCTTCATTTTTCCATTCTTCATGAAACACCCATACAAACACATACACTTTTCCAAGAATGAAGCTGAGAAGGTGGGAAAGTGGTGACACTCAGAAGATGAAAATGAAGAAAGATGAGAGCCTTTCTCTCCCTACTCCCTATGAGAACCCCACTCCAAAATATCCTCCTACCATTTCTGAAAGTATCACTTCTATTTACAGTATAAATTCTTATATTTTTTAGGCCCCTGGGAAATAATTTACATTGTTAGGCTGAAGAGTCATGTTCTTTAGAAAGTTAGATGTGGGAAGTCACTCAATCCTAGGACTGTCTGGGTGTCTGTGGGGCCACTAGCCTGGCTCCTTTAACATAGGGTCATTATCACAAATCACTGACCAATTCCATGGTCAGGCAGCTGGATAGACTATCTGTTAGATGGAATGGTGTGCCTGTTTGGTCAAAAGGTCCAATTACTTTGCAGGGATATAGTACACATTTAGATGCATAATATACATAATTAGGTAATCAAGTGTTCCTGAGTAGGATAGCCACAAGGATCTGGTGACTTAGAAATCAGACAAGTTGTGCTGGCTGCCTACATTCCAGAGGATTTACAGAGAGCTGTTGTCATTTTTGATAGCTTAAATTCCTGTCACATGATAAAAGAAAACACACCATATCAGACGTCTGTCCAGAGGTTCATGAATCTCATAGGCATAGCTTGACTAAAACACTTGCAGTCACAGATGACTTGACATCATAATAGTAGGCTTTTATTTTCTACCTTAAGAAAAATATGGTGACTTTTACTCAGCTGCCAAACAGGCTTGTGCTTCACAATTGTTGTTGCTGGATTAGGGTTCTTCTGTCAGTCTGACATGTTTCTGTGCCTCTTTCCATCTCTTGACCCTAATTCCAATGTCATTGTACTTTGAACCCTCCAAGTCTTTTGTATACCAAGGTAGTTATCAGATAAATAAATACATATAGCAAAAAAGAAATTTTCTCTTGATTTATCCCATGTCTCCATTTTACACACATGCCCTGTCACTCCCTCAATGGGTCAAGGTTTGTGTGGTTATCTATTCAAAATAGATACAGGATGTATATCTACATATAGTGAAGTGAGCACTGGAATGGGAGTCAAGAGACCTACCTTCTACTCACACGCTGTCAGGGACCAGCTTTGTGCAATTTCTGTAACTCTTCGGGGTCTCCTTTGTTTCTTTAATCTACAACATGAGGCCTTTACCTATAAGTTCGGACCCTATACGTTTGGACATTTTGCAATTCTGTGGGCAAATATCGAGGTCGCCTTTGAGCGGATGCAGACAGGTGGGCAGGCTGTCACTGCACAGCCTCCTTTTCATCCTGCAGGTGGACACAAGCGCGTGGCTGCTGGGCTGGGTGGACAGTCGAGATTCCTGGAGCCCAGAGGCAAATCAAGGGCAGGGCAGTGGGAGCAGTCTTCTCTGTGTGCAGGCAATAAGGGGAGCATTGTTTGTAGAGAAGGGAAAAACCGTAATAAAACAGATGTAAAGTAGGTCAGTTTTTATTCTCACCATTCATCAGCAATTCTCAACAATGTTGGTAATAAAATACTCCTCCCCCTAAAATATTTTGTTGGCAAAGTTCTCAACCATGGCTGCAGTTACTGTTGAGTTTGAATGGCTTATGTGTAAGTTTTAAATGAGCACAGATTTAGTACTTGTTCCTCATTAAACCTTGTATTCTATAAGGATGTTGTCAGCCCCAGACACACAAAGACTCCACTGTCCCTACATTTGGGACAAATGATTTGAAATCTCCTGAGTCTTCTTGCAGTGCCTTTTGTGTCGCCACTCAGTGGAGACAACATTTTCTTGCATTTAAACAGTAGATTCAAAGTGAACAATGAGAACACTGAGATTGCAAAGACAGGAAATGGACCACCTTGAGTGACTTCAGTTCTGCCATTCTGTGTGAGTCCTTAGAGATCGTGAGACAGAGTACGAATTATAAGGAAAAATATTTTTGTTTCCTAAGTGCAAATTTTAGTTCATCCATGAAATTTATTACTGAATATAAATAAAATCTTTGAAGCTGAAATGTATTCTCTTTCGGTTATTAATTCTTTTACAACTAAAGAATGAACCAAGAAAATAATGACTGTCATTGGAAATAATTTTGATGTATGAGAAGAGGGCCATTAAAAAGTCATCCATTTGAGGTGTTAAGTAGTCTAAGTATATTACTCCAACAGTTCATTGTTCTTTCCTCACATTTGTACTAGTCACTTGCCAACACCCTCCCAAGAACAAGCGTCCAAAGGAGCCAGGAGAGAACAGAATCAAGCCCACCAACAAAAAGGTGAAGCCTAAACTTCCTAAAACAAAGGACAGAGATTCAGCTGATTCCCAGCCAAAGACACAGTCTATCATGACACAGATGATGGATAAAGGTCGCTTCCAGAAACCTGCTGCTACCCTGAGTCTGACAGCGGGGCAAACTCTAGAACTTCGATGCAAAGGGAATAAAATTGGGTGGAGCTACCCTGCATACCTTGACACCTTTAAGGACTCCCGCCTGAGGTAAGCATTTATTTATTTGTTTTACTTGCTTTGGGTCAAGGCTTTGGTTTCATTCTCTCATTAAATGCTGTATTGTTTCTAACATCTACCATTTCACTCAAACAGCTTATAAAAATGAAGGCTGGATGAGCCAATGCTATAGATTTTATTACTTTGACCAGTTAAAAAAAATATTGCAGGGCTGGCCTAGTGGTGTGGTGGTTAAGCGCTGGCTTGGGAAGCCAGCGACCCCGGTTCAGATCCCACATGTGAGGGCCAGTGACACTGCCATCAAAAAAAAAAAAAAAAATTATTGCAAATCTTATCAGCGTTGGCTAAAGGAGTGAATTGTAGGTAGCCATGTGACAAATAATTGAAGCTTGGATGAATAGAGATAACTATTTAAGAATTCATATTGTAAAATGCTAATGGACCCATGCTTTGTTATTTTTTAAGTAATAATAATGAAAATTGAAATGACCTAACAGGAGATACCTATGAGTAACTTGACCAGAGACCAACTTAAGCTGTTTTTGGGCTTTTCAACTACTTTTGATTATTTTTACTTTCCTAAGTATGTGACTTTTATATTCAGTGGCATCAGCTGGTAAGAAGGCCAAACACTTGTCATGTTTGAAGGAATACCTCCAGGAGGCTGGTTTCTTATTCAGGAAAAGTGGTTAAGGTGGTGATTATGAAAACTGAAAAGCAAGCAAACAGCGTGCTTCAGTGGATTCTGGGAGGAGGTTGTGGGATGAGGGCATGTGCATCCTGTGCATTCTTGGCTACGTCTCCACGTCCCCTGGCCTCCTGGGTCTCAGTTTCCTCGTGCAGAGAATGAAGGGGATCACATTACATCATATGTAAGGTTCTTTCCTGCCCTTTCTTCGTTTGATGTAGGATAGAGAAATACAGGATATTGTCTCTTTGGGATAACGAGAATGGGAGAAAGAAAGAATGTGGGTCTCAGGCATCTCAAACTCTGCATGTTCAAAGCAGATTCATATTTCCATACCAACTGTACCTCCAATCTTTATCTCCCTCCAGGACACCACCATCCACTCAGTTGCTCTGTCAGAAAACAGGAACATCCTTGCCTTTTCCTTCTGCTCTCACTCTCCACATCCAATCAATCACCAAGTTCAGTCAATTCAGCCTTCTAAGAGCCATAGGCTGTCCTCTTTCCATTTCTGGTGTTGCTGCCTCAGCCCCAGCCAGTGTCATCCCTCTTCCCTAATATGCAATAACCACACCCAGGTGTGTTCTCTTTCAACCCCCTCATTGCAGCTAAAGTGATATTTACAAATATGCTCATTTGATATTGCCACTCCCCTACTTAACACTTGGTGGATTTCCACTAGGGATAAAGTCCAACATCCTCATTATAACTGCTGAGACTCTCCCTGACCTCCACAGTCTCTGTGACTCTCCACAGAGTCATTTATCTCTAGATTAGTGTCTCTGCTTTCACTGGCTAGACTCTTGTGAGATAGTGAAATACTCCAGGCTCTTGGGGCCTTAAAACTTGCCTGGACCATTCTTGGCACCATCTTCAGCTGGTTAACTTCAGCCTCAGTGGCACTTGCTCTGGGAAGCCTGTGTCAGGCCTTCCTAGGTTTCATTCCAATGGCCCCTGAGGCATCCTTTTTTGAGAATTCTTTATATTTGTAACTCATTTTAAAAAAAAAAGATCTGCTTGTCATTGGGATTTAACTGAGTAGTTGGCATTTAGCTTTATCTATTGAATGACTGAATGGCAATCTTCTCCCCCTTTTTTGTTGCACATATACACATTGAAGTATAAATTAGTTAAAATATATTTATAAAATATAAATTAGTAAAAGATAGACCTCTCTGTCTATCTTTCTAACTTCTGGCATTTAGACCTCTTTCACATTTTATTCTGAAGATACTTGTCTGGCTTCCTGGTATATAATAATATAGTCATTTTCTTAAGGGATATTGTGTTGGATGAAGAGTGATAGAATGAGACAGTTTTTCCCATTTTCATCTCTACATTTGAAATATGCACGTGTGTGTATCCCCTGTTTGGAATAAATCTGGAAAGATGTATTACTATTTACTTTTTTTTTTTTTAAGATTTTATTGGGGAATTGGAGGAGGGGAACAGCGTTGGGGAATCAGGGAAGGGGAATAGACAAGTTGCTGTCTTTTTGTTCTTCAGTCTAGTTGTGGAGGACGTTGCTTCACTGGCCCATGTTGGTATCATCATTGTGCTCTTCCCAGGTGAGGCAGATGGGTCGCCGGCCTCTGGACGGCTGCTCACCGCAACTATTGGCAGCTCACACTGGCTGCTGGCCACTCACTGTAGCCGATGGCAACCCACTGCAGCAGGGGCTGCAGCCTACACTGTCGCAGGGGCTCGCACAGCCCAGCTCCAGGTGGAGCTGTTGTTAGCTGTAGAGGGCAGTGTCACTGGCCCTCATATGTGGGATCCTAACTGGAGCTGCTTGTGTCCCAAACCAGCTCTTAACCAATGCACCACTCGTCCGACCCTACTATTTACTTTTTAAATGTCTTAATTTACCAACGTCAGATTTATACACTTTTCTTTAAAACCAGAATTGAGCTATTTCAAATTATTCTAAACAGTCAGCCTTTGACTTACACCGAGTGTCCTAAACCTAGATGATTTGGCCCTGAAAGATTTAGTATTTTCTAGGAGTATTTTTGAAGTTATGTTAGCCAAAATATGTTTGAAAATATCTTAAGCACTCAAAGTGAAGTGAACATGAATTGAAAAGAAATATCCAGGAGCTGAAAAACCCAATTTTGACTTAACATTAAATAGTATTCATTCAAAGCACAGTTAGGGCTTTATAAGAAAGTAAAGACAGATGTGGGCCCCCAAGGACTTTACCAAAAAATGTGAAAAATGTAAAAAAAAAACATCTAGTCATAACTCTATATCAAACAATAACAACAAAAAATCACGATTTATTTGACACCAGAGATTCAACAAATCGACTCTTGACATCTTTCCCGGAACGTGGTGCCTTTGGATAGAAGAGAAGTATTCATGTGTTTTCTTTTTCCATGGAATGAGTTCTTTCCAGTATTCTGACAGCTTTGGGGTTGGATGCTTCCCAAGTTTACTTCCAGCAAAACCTGGTCATTGTGAGCAATTTAGGTAGCTTTCTGGAACTGAGTTCACATACTACCACATTTCTCCAAATTTAATCTTCTGACCAGAAGAGAGAGAATGTTATGGACCAGAGAGGTCAGGCTGAGGCACAGCTGGATTTGAACTCTGCCTTTTCCACTAACCAGCAAAGTGACCTTTGATCAATAATTTCCCTAGAACTCAATTTCCTCATCTGGAATATGGAGTTAGCATTGCCTATGGTAAGCTCTGCCTGGCCCATGGTAAATGTTCAAAAAATTGTAACTAATTATTACTAGGCAATGTGTATTTCTCAAACACAGTAATCCAAGTGATCTTTTGGGGCATTTAATTCTGACTAGGACTCACATAAATCAGGAAATTGTGCATAGAACCTGGCTTCTAATATAAGAAAGTTTGTACACCTCTTTCTCACTTTCGTTTCATTGATAAATTTGCAATCTGAGGCCTGTATCCATCTTCCCCCATGAAAGCATAAACCGCTTGAGGGTCAATACCACATCTCTTTGGTTCATCCTCAGATTCCTAACACCGAGAATCATACCTGACTCATGCCAGAACTCAGGAAATATGTTTTGGTTTCCTCAGGGGTTTAGCGATCATGTCAAAAGTCAGTTCTTAATCAGGCATTCTTTCATTCAACATTTAAAGATAATTACCCTGAGTGCCAATGTATGTATTAGAAGGAGGGTAACAACAAAGTATGAATGTATTTTATATCTAGGGTGCTGTGCCAGCTGGATCCATCCCTATTATCTCAGAGCCCGTTGTCGTTCGACCTCATGGTACCATTATTCAATTGATCCCCCTCTACCTTCTCCCTCTTGATCCATCGTATCCCCTTCTATCTTCACTTCTCCCTCTTTCTCTTATATTCCAGGGTCTCTTACTTCTACTAAACTCTTGAACACATCTCAAGTAATTTTGCTCTTTGTTTTCCTTCATGCCTCTTTGGAAATTTCCAGCCCCCAATTAACCTGTTCACCTATTTTCTCTTGCTGCACAAGGAACTGAGCATGACTGGAGCAAGCCGTGCACCTGGCCGGATGGGTGCCGTTAGTTTGTGGTCACCTCACTCACTATGGCAAAGCTGAATGTATTTCTCTAGAGAGCTCACTTTTTTCTCTTCTTAAATCTCTGATCTTCTCCATCTCTCTCACTTTCAGCTAATGAAATTATCACCTAATGTATTGAAAAACGGGAATCTTTTAATAGCTGTAACTTCCATTTACCACATCTCTTCCTTTCCTGCTCGCCCAATTATAGTGGAAAGAGGGTTTCTCCTATTGACTATGGCCAAAGCTCCATCTGTGCCCTGGATGTCATCTTTATTTGCTTTCTCAGGAACGTTAAGACAGCAGGTATTGCCCCCACATTCTTTGTTTTCACACTCCTTTTCTCAATGGGGTCCTTTCCATAAATCTTCTCCATGTTAGAAGTCCTACGTTAGTCCCTATGTACTCTCCAACCACCTTCCTCTCTCTTCTTACCTTCACAGTCAGATCCCTTGAAGGAGTCTCTCTACATTCATTGTCTCCACTTTCCTCTCCTAGTTACTTTTCAACTACTCCACCTGACTCCTGCCCACTCCTCCACATGCATTTTATCACCAAAGTCAGGGGTACTTTTCCATCCCCACATGACTGCTCCAGTAGGTCCATTCAGCAGAAGGGAACACTCCTCCTGGTTTCCACAGTACCAAGGTCTTCCAGTTTCCTTTCTGCCTCATTGGCACCTCCTTGCAGTTTCCTTCACCAACCCTGCACCCTCTACTTTCCCAGACATTAAATGTTGGTTCTATGCCCTCTTCTTTTCTCACTCCATGCTGCCAAATGCCCTTCATTTATCATATATTAGATTAAATGTTTCTTTTAAGCTCTAGATTGAACTCTCCAACGGTCTGCTCAACTGCCCAGATCTTTTCCTGAGCCTTTCTTTCAACGTAACCATCTAAAACTCAGCTCATGGTCCTTCTGCACCCCTGGTCATCCACCCGTGTCCTCTAGTTCATGAATGGTACTAATTCCATCCAATTGCCCTTGACCAGAGGCCTGAGAACCACTTTGGACACTTTCCTTTCACTTCCACATCCAATCAACTACTGTGCCCTAATGATGCTACTGTTTAATTATTTTTTGGATTGCCCACTTCTTTCCTCCACAGTAGCATGACTCTAGCCTCTTATAACAATAATCACACAACAGAATTTTCTGCATCTAAGCTCAATCCTCCACACAGCAGTCAGATTTTTCACAAAAGCACATCTGATTCTGTCATTTTCCTGCTTCAAGCCCTTCAGTAGAGCAATTCAGTTGCTCTTAGAAGAAAGTTGAAACTCCTAACAGAGCTTACAAGGTCATGCATAGTCTGGCCCCTGCCTTTGCCTGCTGCCCCATTTCATTTCACTCTCTCTTGTCCCCATTCCAGGCTCTATGGACTTTCTCTGATCCCCAGATATGTCAGACTCCTTTTTGTCTGGGGCCTTTGCCCATTTGGGTCCTTCTGCCTATAATGCACATACTGGAACAGCTGTTCTTCATCCTTCAGATCCAAGCCTGTCATGTCCTCAGGGAGCCTTCCTTGCTGTCAGCAACCCCTCCACTGGCCTCAGTTATACACCCTCACTAAAGCATTTGTCATCAATGGTGCAATTACCATTTCCGTGACCATTGATATTTGTGTCCCTCCCTAGGCTCTAAGCTTGGCGGAGATGGTGTCTGCTTACTCACTGGTGCTTCCCCAGCAACCAGCGCAGTGCTGGGCACACTGCAGGTCCTCCATAAGTATTTCAATGAGACAATGGTGCTGGGGACACTCGGCCTCATATGGGTCTAAAGCCAGATCCCTGTCATCATGAGATCTCTGGGAATAAGCTCATTGAACTTTAGAGATGGTTATCATGCTTAAACCCCTCTTTTTTAACAAATGAGGAATCTGAGAATCATAGAGGATAGATGGCTGGTCCAGCGTGACAAACTGGTGGGTGGCAACCTGAGTCTTCAACCCCAGCCTCCTGACTCTCATTGTAGAGCTGCTACCCTGCTCAAGTGCTCCGAGATACGGCTGGTGGCATACATGTAGCCTAAGAACACTCTTAGCTTAATGGAAGTAGTAGCTTCAGGGAAGATAGATGTGTTGTCTATTTTTTCTTTTTTCTTTTTTTTTTCTCCTGTGTACTGGACTCACCAATCTGGTTTCTAAAGTTAAGATTAAAAGGAATTATTTTTCCAGAGTAGTGCATTGATTTCTTGCTGGAATAGCTTTGAATTGAAAGTGGTTGAAATTGATTTTGGATCAATTTTTGGCCATCGGAATATTAAAACACTGCCAGGGGTTATTTAGAAAGGAGAGCTATGGCAGACGATCTCAAATGATCTTCCATCATAAGAGGTGAGCTTTCACCACCCCAGAGGTTGGAGCCAAGATGGTGCGTGCTATTCCGCTTCTTTCGGGTCTCCGATTCTGTGCTTCCTTCGCACTGGCAAACCCATGGCGTTAGAAGTCCACTAGATGGCAGGTTTCAGCCGTGTTACAATTGTCTTGCTTTCACTAGTAAAAGAAACATTTCAAATGAGGATGGATTGGGTAAAATAACTGCACATGTGTGCTTATGGTTCCTTCATCCTTTTAGGCTAGTCAGTGGTCACAGTTTCGAGTTATAATTTAAGCAATATAGAAATCAATTTCCCAACAGACAAATAAAAAAGGTGTGAGCATCTATCAGTTTATGTGCCCATGCAAGGATAAATTCATGGATAGCTTTCAGTCCTGCTGTCTCCCAGAGCACCAGGCACTTTGAATGGCTTAGTTGGTCTCTTAGAGGTGAACAGTAAGGTGCTAGAGAGTCTATATTTTCAGATGCTGAAATTGATTCAGTTTTTCATTCCAGACTCAGTCCATCCCAATCACATAGGTCTCCATTCTCTTTTGAGAACAGGAAAGAGAAAGATATCTTTCTGGCAATAGATGTTACCGTTTATTGTATATACGTTACCATTTACGTACTCTCCTGTCTCCTCTGCCTCATCTCTTTCTTGCTCTCCCATTTTTCTTTCACCTTCCTACCCTCTCCCTCCCTTAATTAATTTTGTTCCTCTCTTCCAGCTTTTAATGTTTAGCATCTATGATGTTCACAGACTTGTGCTAGGTAGATGCTGGGGGTACAATAATGAGCAAGACACACATGACCTCAACACCCATAGAGCTTTTCATCTTATGGGAAGATAGGCTATTAAATAAGCAATTCAAATACATAGCAGGATGAGTGCTTTGCTAGCAGAAGTACAGGATCAGGAAGGAGGAAATCCAAGCTAATATCTAAAAGCTGAGAGTTAACTAGGTAAAGAAGGGGATAGGAGAAGAATGTAAGAAAATTCTAGAAGGAGGGAACAGCGCGGGGAACTGCCTAGAGCTGAAAAAAAGTGTAGCACTTGGAGCATTGAGGGTTTGTGGGGTGGGGGTGAGGGGGATGGTGTGGCTCTAGTGTGCCGAAGAGGAAAGAGGTGACCAAGGAGAGATGACACTGGCAGGTAAGCAGGAGTTAAATCATGGAGGGCCTTGTCAGCCATGTTGAGGGATTTAGAGTGAAATCTAAGGGCAATTATGAGTCGTTGACTTAAAGCCTTTATAAAAAAATATACATTGAAAGTACAGAGGGGTGTTCACCCCAGTGTGAGGGTTATTCCTCCTGCCTTTAGGAGAAAGAGAGCATCACTTCTCGGTCTCAGGTGTAAACAATCTCTCTCCATGTGTTCCATCCCCTTTTCCCACAAACTGGGGTCTACAGACATATTCTAGGACCTAACTTTCTTTGCGAAAACATTTTTATTTCACTTTTGTTGATAATCCAAAAAAAATTACTCTAAGACTATTCTGGACCATCTGATCAACCTCTGCTGGGTGATCAACATAATCCATTTCCATCTTCTTGGTGCAATGCTAAGCTAGGGAAGAAAATAAGAAGAAACTTAGAGTAAGTGGCCTGGACGATGTCTTAAATTAATCACTGTTAGGTAAGAACAGGGAGACGCTGGAGATTTCAGCGAGGTTGTTAGCAATGCCCCAGATGTAAAAACAGCCTGGGCTGTTGTGGTCATAATGAAATCCCGGCTCTGCTCCTAGGAAATCCGGGTGCAGGCGTTGTCTTTCAGGATGTTTCCACAGTGTCTGATCCGATGTGAGCATTTTTCAGTCAAGAACTGTAAGTTTGGAGGAGTGGGTGGGGCACAGGAGGTCCCTTTGATGGCTGGTTCCTCTGAAAACAATAAATAGCTTCTAGAGAGAAAGGAGGCCACTGGATTTTCGCTCAGCCACGGTTGGCAACAGCTTACTCCACCCACAGACAACACAAAAGGAGGGTGGGCCCAGGAAGCAGACTGCGGGCCCCAGGCCAGTCTAACCCTATGTATGTTCCAGCGTCACTGAGGAGAGTGCTCTGGGGACTTTTAAAAGAAAAAGAGAATGATGTTAAGAAGTGTTTGTTTATAAACAGAAGAATCCCACTAATACTCTGGTATTGTACTGAGGAAGATGTCTTTTTTTTTTTTTTCAGTGTATTTTATTTTGGTCAACTATTCAAAACATACAATTGGCCCTTTTAACCATTTTTAAGGCTACAGTTCAGTGGCAGTAAGAACATTCACACTATTGTACAGGTGTCTTTTTTAACTCAAGCTCACTTTCCTTCAAAGCTCATTTGACTTGATTGTCTAAGCTGAACCGATGATGAGGTTCCATGAAATCCCGCTGTTCTCCATTTGCTTTTGAACTTACCCGGAGGTACCGTTGGTGTCCGATTTGCAGTGGGAAATCAAAAGCATATGCTGCAGCCAAACTCTGGCACTTACCTTCCAATGGATTGCTATCTCAGAAAACAGTCGAATTAAAAATAAATAACCTCTCCCACCCTGAAGGTAGAGCTCTCTTCTTCCCAGACTCCATGGCATCAGGGCCAGGTCCTCCAGCATTTCCCCAGAGATGGATGGGTGGGGGTGGCAGGATGCAGGACTTCTCTGGGTGTGCTAGATGTCCTGACCATGTTCAGGCTGCAGAGAAACATGGCTCTGTTCCATTCAGGACATGGGTGGAGGAGGGCCGTAATATAATAGAATCTGCCTGGCTGTGGTATTGTCAGGATATAATGAGATCATGGAAGTAAAGTACTTGGCACACAGAGTAAGCCATCTCAATAAAGATAAGCTATTTTCATTCAAAGGAGGTAAATCATAAAAAAGTAGCCAGTTTTTCAGGAACTTTTTAAAAATTTCTTTTTAATTGAGGTATAATTGACATATAACATTATGTTAGCTTCAGGCCTAAAACATACTGATTTGGTATTAGTATACATTGCAAAATGATCATCACAATAAATTAACAGCTGTTACCTTACAGAGTTACAAACATTTTTTTCATGTGATGGGAACATTTAAGATCTAATCTCTTAGCAACTTTCAAATATACAAGATGGCATTGTTTACTAGAGTCACCATCCTGTACACTATTGCATCCCCAGAACTTATTTATTTTATAACTGGAAGTTTGTACCTGTTGACTCCTTTCACCCATTTCACACACCTACCCCACCCCACGCCCCCTACTCCTCTGGCAACCACAATCTGTCCCCGTATCTATGAGCCTGGTATTTGTTTTGTTTTGTTTTGTTTTTAGCTGAGCCATCCTGCCACCTGTTGGCAGCTTAGCGGCAGCTCAGCTTAGGCTGGGCATCGAACTGCTGTTGCTTAGAGCTCATCTCGCACTCTTGAGCGAACTCTTAACCAACTGAGCCACTCTGCCAGCCCTTAAGCCTAGTATTTTTGGTTTTTTGTTTCTTTTAGATTCCACATGTAAGTGAAATCATATGGTTTTTGTCTTTCTCTCTTGACTTATTACACTTAGCATAATGCCTTCGAGATCCATCCATGTTGTCACAAATGGCAAGATTTCATTCTTATGACCCAGAGAGAATCATTATGTTACATACGCACCACACACACACACACACACACACACACACACACACACACACACACACAAAGTATATATGTAGGTGAAGTCTGGTATTTAATGTGCAAAAATGAAACTGGGTGCTATTATAGCATAATTTTTGGCAAATATTTAAATACGTAAAATATAAACAGAAGGCTTTTTAAAGGGTATGTCAGAGGAGGAAACAAAAAAAAACAAAACAGAATGAGGATAAGCTATAAAATGGGAAATCTTATGTCCACTGGTATATAACTGCATACGAGTAGCATAGCACATTATAAAAAGCAGCCAAACTAAAATGTCAGAGCTTTGCCTCCCATCTTGGCTCAGCTGCCTTAACATCAACATCTGCCCACACAGCTGGCTGCATGTGGGCAAGCCAGAGGTCATTGCCCTTGGGAATTTGCCCAGAACTTCAGGTGTCACCTCCTATCCAACATGTTCACTCTGATCTAGGGCTTCAGGATCCTGTCACCTCCCCTTGCTTGGTGCTTTACTATTAAGACTTTTTGTGCAGATTGTCTTTTGGGCTTGATCTTGACTTGCCCTGGACTTCAGATGATGTCCTACTCTCTAAAGCCCTATTCCCAACCCAACCCTACCTCTTAGTCCCAGGTTCAACCTGATGCATCACTTGCCAGGGAGAGGAAGTCAGACCGTGCAAGTTCACCCTTCCATGGAAACCCTGCTCTTCTTTATGGACTTGACTTAGTATCTGGGACAAGGCAAGGATATGGGATCCTATGTACCAACCCAAATTGATATGAGAGCATGTGCTCTTATGCGTTTATTTATACAGGTGGGTCGTAGTATGGCATGAGCTATGGCATCATCTGGTGGGCATCCTGGAGGAAGAGGCAGGAGACAGCAACTATCCATATACGTGCAGAAGGGTTGACCACAGCAAGTGTGTCACAGCTTGAGATTAATAGATATTCAGAGATTAATAGATTAACAGGTGTTAAGCAGAGTGCACACCAGATAGAGTTATTATTAGCCTGATTTATATAGAAAGACAGTTTACTAAGTCAGAAAGGTATATATGGGGTAGAAAAAAAAACAGAAGTAGTACTGACCACAAGCAGCTTAGGAACTAGTGGAAAAAATGACATACATGCCAGATACAATCACAGAGCAACAATGGACAGCTTGCAGTCAAGGATGAGTTTGTAGAGGGGGATGGGGGTACTGATGGAAAGGAAAGAAGGCAGCTGTCAGCATAGCTGGAGAGGCAGATTGATTCATTGAGTGATTGATTACTTAATTATAGGAGATCAGGCCTTAAAGATAAGATGGAGAGATGTGGAAAGAAGAGCCAAAGAGAAGAGCACATAACTTCCCCCAGGGATTGCCAGGCATTAGCAGTTTGGGGATTCACTGATCTGGCCTGGACCCCAGATTTTACAAAAGACTAGGTTAGATCCATAGACACTAAGGGACTTGCCTCAAGTTTGCACAGCTTTTAGTAAAAGTAACCTAGGCTTGAACCTAATTCCCAACACCCATCTAGTCTTAAGACAGCAGTTTATTTCTTTAGGTTTCTGATGTTTGTTCAGAAGATTTACCATCCAAGTAGCATGAGTATGAGTGGGCACCTTGAGAATGTTGGCAAGACGGGAGATTTGGTGGGTTACTCTCTGCTGTGAATTCATTGTGCCAGGTGTGAATGGGGCCTGGCCCACGGCCTCTGCGTTCACTGTTATAACTTGGCCATAATACACTCACTGGCTGTGTGCCAGCCCATTAGTAACCCACAGCTAACGGATGGTGGCAGCTTGCTCCATTGTCTTCTGTCACTCCTCTTCCCAGGGCCGGTTCTTCCCCAGTGTGGCCATGAGCCTTCAGCGAAGCAGAGATGTGGGATCTTTATTTCTTGGGATTGACAGAGAAAATTGATGGGCTTATTCTACATAGTAAGATTAGAATTGCCAGGAATGTAATAAAGTGAGCTGTTAACATAAATAACCCTTATACATCAGGATCATATGGTTGCCAAGTTATGTGCCAATGATTTACTTGTTATTTCTGTTTCTTTGTGGTCAGCACACCCACTAAGTTGTATCTTGCCATCACCCATGAACTGGCTGTGTGACCTTGGGTGAGTCACTTGATGTCTATAAAATGACGGATCCAACCAGATGATCTCTAAGTTCCCTTCTTGTTCCAAAACGACTCTTAGCACTTGTACTTAATTCCCATTAGATGACATGGGCTCCAAGGAGTAAGGGCCTTTGGAAAGTTATTCAACTCAGTTTCGCTCATTGAACTCTGTTCTGGTCTGCTCACAGTTACCTACACTTGCTGTCTACATGGCCATGCAGAAGGCATGGGGTGATACAGGCAAGCAGAAGGCATGGTTCCTACTTGGGAAAGGATCATTTCACTAGAGAAATATAACAGGGACTTGAAAAGGTCTATTTGTTGGCTGATAGAATGTAAAGAATGGAACAGGGATAGATGGTCAACATGGATCTCAAAATTTAGCCTGGATGATGGGTGGAGCAATGAGTCCATTAAAATAAAAAGGGAATCAAGAATGGGAACCAAGTGAATGAGATCCAGGAGCCTGGGAGGGAGGGTTAAGCTCCAGGGAGCTGGCACAGTCTGGGCAGGCCATATGTACAAGGGAAGTGAGACAGCAGGTGTGAGAACAAAGTCACGTTGCACTCTTGATTAATTTTTACACTCTAGCAGGCAGTATTTTTAATTAATCAGAGAAAAAGAATACACTAGCTTTTTCAGGTCTCCAAAGGAATTCCTGCTGTCCATGCCTTTGGAAAGCCACATTCTAAAAAGTGACATTATATAAAACTCACCTCTAGATTTCTAAAGTACAAATGAGCCGCCCACCATTACATTCTACAGAGCATCTGTTCTGTAATTTTTTGACTTGTTTTGCTTTATTGTAGTTTTTATATTCTTATTACAAAATAATACATACTCATTTATTTTAGAAAGTTAGAAACTATAGATAAGTAAAAATAAGGAAGAGGTCACTGACTATCACTGTCAACATTGTAGTATAGAATCTTCCGGTTTTATTTTTATATGTAAAAATATTGTATCGAATATATATTCAATTACAGTTGGTATACAACCTCCGCTTCAGTATACAGTGCAGTGATCAAACCTCTACTCCATCCATGAAATGGTCTTCCCAACAAGACATGTGACCATCTGATGCCCCACAAAATATTTACACCATTATTAATGGTATTCCCCGAACTGTCTTTCATATCCCTGTGGCAATATTGTAGTTCATGGGATGTGGATTATACTGTGGAAGGGAGTCAGCGGAAGAGTAATAAATATATATGATATGGGGGGAGGAGTGGGGTGGCGAATTGGGGGAGGGGGGTTTTCACTTGGAGGGGTAAAATGTATAACTATTGCACTATGTTGTACACCTGAAACTAATTAAAAAATAAATTAATTAAAAAATATATTGTATCAAAATATACAAACTTTTATGATAGTTTTTCTTTCATGTATCAAGAATATTTTTCTGTGTTGTAACTGAAACCATAGTATGTTTAGCTAAATTTCCATTGTAGGAATCTTAGATCATTGTCCTTTTTTTAAATAATTTTTTAAAAATTTTATTGGGGAATAGCCATGGTCATTGGTTACACATTGCTTTCATGCTACAATGGCATAGCTTACTCTTTTAAGGAGAGAGCACCTCACAGTGTCTCATGTGAGGATTGAACCAGCAACCTTGGTGTTCTCAGCACCATGCTCTAACCAAATGAGCTAACTGGTCACCCCTCTCTTTTTTTTTTTTTTCTACTATCACAGTCATTCCCGCAGTAAATATCTAGGTAGCAATGATTTATTCCTACACGAGTGTAATTGTTGGGCCACAGACATATACATCTTAAGGCCATTATTCTAGGAAGCCTAACAAGATTCTCTGTCTGGTTAATCTCTGGTTTATCAGGCCTCATTTGGCTTATGGTGTCAAAAGGGTACCTACATCTCAATTTCTTAGAATCCAGGAAATCTCTGAAGGAGGAAGAGTCCGTTTTCCTTTGTAAAGAAACCAGATGGGTTGGCAAGAGAGGCAACAAGAAGGGATGACATTAGCAGGCTGGAGGAGATGGAATGAGACGAGAAGGGGAACACTGCAGTACGGAGATCAGTTTGTGGTCAGTGTCAAAGAAAAGACCTGGAAAAATGAGAGACACGTTGGCAGGGCTGTAGGGACATCACATCCATGAAAGTTTCAATGCTGATTACAACTTCTTTTTAAATAGTACAGAAGAATCTGGTATAATCACTACTAAAAAAGACCTAAGTCACATTTCACATACATTAACATAAACTGTTGTTGGAATACAAATATTATAGTTATATTGCAAGAGTTTTGAGTAGGTCCTTGAGTATGAAGAGAGATTGTGAGAGGGAGAGGGGGAAGGGAAGGGTGAGATAGAGAGGTATTTCAGCTTAATTCTGATATTGAATCTATACATATTCACTTAGAAGTTTCTCAGTTTGCATATTTCTCTACTAGTTTCTCATACATATTTCTTTTCATCTTCTTTTTTTAAAATCATAAACTGTGGAACTTGGATATATTTTACTCAGCTGTCTTATTTACCCTGGTACTCTGTTGATATGGCTTCATTCCCAGCATATCATGGAGCAATTATTTTATGACACTTTCTTAAAAGGAAGCTTAGTGTAAACACAGATCCTGTACAAACACTTGAAACATGGACAAGCAAATATGCATGAATCTTTATCTCCCTTGATGCTTGGCACAGTTCCTTGCATGTGGTAAAAACTAAATAATTTATAAATGTGAAATGAATATTGAATAAGGAGGATATTTCATTACATCTTTTTACTTACTCCTTACATTCCTGTTTTATGCTACTATAGGCATCACAGAGTCTCCAAGTCAGAGTATCTGGAATGTTATAGTTGAATGGCCCCTGGGAGTTATTTAAACTGAACTTCAACTTGTTCTGTGGCTCCAACACTTACTTGGGAAAGTTACCTAACCTCAGTTTTCACACCTATAAAGTAACATGGGGATAATAATAGTACCCACTCCACAGAGCTTTAATGAAGATGCAATCAGTCAAAATATGTAAGGGGCTTAAAACAGTGCTTAACACATAGTAAGCACTACTTGAGTTTTAGTTATTATCAGTAGTTTCTTCATCACCATCTCATGGGATTGAGAAAAAGGAAAGCATACCTGGAGCACTTTTAGTTATATAGTAAATGCTTACTAACTGCTTGTTTTCTTCCTCTATTTTCTTCAATTACTTACTGAATGATTTATTTATCCATTTAAATAGAAGATGGGTTACCAAGAATAATATTGAGCTAATATAATCAGGTCTTCCATATTAGTGTGTGTGTGTGTGTGTGTGTGTGTGTGTGTGTGTGTGTGTTTATATTTAACAGGATTTGAGAGCTAGTTAGAGGCAACAGCTCTTAGTCAAAATTCCTTCATTTCATTTCAGTAGGAAGGAAATCCATGCCTTTTTCATTTACAAACATTCATAACCCGAGTCTATGTGACACTAGATTAGAAGCTCTTCCACTTATAGTTGGGGGACTTTGGATAAAGTACTTCTATAAGTTACAGTGTCCTCAGCGGGAAAGGGGGAAAAAGTACCTTCATCCCAATGTTTTGAGAACTAAAGAGGACCATCATAATAACAATACCTAAAATGCACTGAGCACTTACTTTGTGCCAGGTGCAGGTCTAAGTCTTGCACTTATTTGAAGAGCTTAGTGCAATGCCCAGCACTGTGTGTTAGCCATTATTGCTGCTGTTACTGCAAGTTGAAGAGGGAGAGAGATGTAGCCAGGCTGTGAAAGGTGTGAGCTCTATGTAAGAAGTCTGACAATCATGGTGGACTTGGGATTTGAACCTCATCAATATGGCTCCAAAGTCCAAGATCGTATGCCTCATATGACCACTACCTTTCACACAGTCCTTTGCCCACCTGTGTTCCAAACTCTCTTTGTTATGCACCAGATCTGCCTTTTGTCTCCTTTCAGGGGATTGCCCCTTGGAATGCATGCCCCCAATTTTGTGCATGTTGAAATCCTTCCCTTTTCCCAAGACTCTCTCAGTCCTGAACCTTTTCCTGGTTACCCTCTTTGGAATTCCCATGGCACTTTGTGCAGGGGAACTTGAGAGCAGGGGACTTGTTAGAATCACTGTGTACCTCCCTCTCTGTTTCAGACCATCCCAATTAATTTACAGTATTTATGGGAACAATGATTCATTATCTTGTAACCCAGAGCTCACCTCCTGTCCTTGGTTTATAGATTCTGGGGAAGAACCAAAAGCATGGACACCACCATCCTTACCAAGTCATTGCCCCAAGTAAGATGCACTGTGGTCCCTAACTTTGGGAGTTGTCACCCCTCTTCTATGCCATCCCATGAGATAGGTCCCCTTCAGAAGACAATATGCTGGGCTACATGCAGGAATGGACTCTGTAAAGGCCATGGAAGCCCATTGGAAGAGACACACAAACACACACACATGTGCACATGCACACAAACACACACTGTCCTAAATTTTGAACAAACGCTCTTTGAAGCCTGGATTTATCCATCACTGAGCTCGCTGTGTCAGGTCTGAAAGTGCTAGTTCAAAAGAAAAGGGCCTTAGGTGAGCTCATGTAATGGGATGTTCAGAGCTACTTCTAATTAATGTAAATTCTGCTTATCTTAATTATACTTTTTTGGGACACTTTGTTGCAGCACCTGTTTTTGCTCCACACAAACTTCACATCCTCTACCTCTTCCATCCCTGGGGGTTTGTTAAGTGATTATAGGAGAAAGGGCTGGTCTTTTGGTGAAACACCTCTGTCCAGCACTCTGCAGGGGTCAGTGAGCCTTTGTCTTCATCTCATGGTGCAGACTCTCCCTTCAGAGGCCTTAAGTCCTAATCAAACCCCTTGGGTAGCCTGCCGCCTGGACAGTGTGAGGCCATTAGTAGAAATGGGCATTTAAATCCCAGCATTTAAGCTGTAATCCTACTAAATAATTTGTTTCCTGTTTTATATTATTTGCCTATGAGAGGGGGTGGAAAAATTCAGAAATGTTTTCCAGTGCATTTCCTTCCTTCCACCCCCAATCCTGCTAAAGATACAGCATGCAGATTTTATGGTGGTGGTAGGGCTATTCCCAAGTGCTAAATTTTTATGTGTCCAGTTCCTCTCCTGGTAGGAATGGCATGTTATACTTTCTGTCACTATGGTGCTAGCAAATGCTGGGCCCATAAAAAGTGCTCAATAACTTTATTGATGACATGCTGATTTGGGACCCTGGTTTTCAGCTCTGCTGGGAATGTAGCCAAGATATATGGTCCACCTGGGAAGACCTCTGCCTCCATTTTCTCTTTACCTTTCCATTTTTTTATCTGCTGAAATCCAGCTCCAATCTCACAGCTGAAATTGGTCTTTTGGTGATTGCCAAAGACTTTCATTCTGCCAAATGGTGTGTCTCTGTGTGTGTTCACGAATCTCTCTTAAAAGCATCTGATGCTTTCAAGCATTAATTTCTTGAATTTTTCTCCTTGATGATCCGCTTTCCGATTCTTTCTCTCTCCTCCATCTACCTCTTCTTTTCCTTCTGGCCTCCTAGTTTGGTTCTAGGTTTTGTCCTCAACCTTCTCTTCTCTCTTCCCCTCTCCTTGCATTGCTTTTTCTTGTTGACTTCATTCATTCCTTTAGCTCCCACTCTTACCTCTATGTAAATGACTCCCCAAATTCAAATCTAGTGCTGTTTTATCTCTCTGTGCTAGGCCTGCATTTCCAACGACCCATGGGACATCCACACTTAAATGACCCACATTTGATCACAAATTCAAAATCTCCCATAGTGAATCTATTATTTTGCCTACCCCAATCTCCTTTCTCGTCTTGTTTCCTTTCTCGTCTTCATTTCAGTCAGTTAAAACTCCATTCTTTTCAACAGGAATACAAACTGACTGGTCATTATTTATGTCTCTCTTTCTTCCACCTCTTTTACCTAATCTGTCATACATTTTCCCCAAGAAAACATTCCTCAAATTTGCTTCCATTTTATGCCATCACCTAGCCTTGCCCCACACTTGCGGTGCATCGCAGTAACAGCCTCTCCCACTTCCTCCTGCCTCCTCCACTCCTCAGCCTCTACTCTGCACAGATTTATTGCTTAGGGAATAGAAAACAAATAGGGTACAGTCCTAGCCTTCAGAGTGTTTACCATCCATTGTAATACCAAGAACCCAAGAGTCCTAACTACATGTATCTAAGGTGGGCTTTTCACTTCCCACCTCCAAAACGGAAGGTGGTCCCTGCTGCCTAGTGAATGAACTGTGCACCCTTCTCGCTGTTTTCAACCAAATGTCCCATGACTCCCAATGCCCTCCCTTCATCTCCTTCTGTAAAATGGGTTAAATCCTCAAATCATTATAGAGTGCCTTCTGCCCACTGCACTGAGACCATGGCAGTAAACAGAGCACACCAGGTCCCTCCCTGCCCTCGTGGGGCTGGAGTTTCCGAAGCAAGTGAGCCCACTGCCTCTCAGCCACCTTGCTCTCTGCCCCCTGGGACCCCACTGTTAAAAGTCCAGCTTGCCTCACCTTCTCCTCAAAGCTACCCTCAACCTCTTCAACCCATAGTGATGAATCCCTTTTCAGAATTCCTATTGTTCTTGAGCACCCTTTAGTTATTCTGATTTTTTACATATATCAGTTTTAATTCCTAACTGGATTGCAATATCCTTGAGGCCCAGTGGTTTTTCTTTGTGGTGTTAACTATCCCCCATGTTAGGTGTGTCTTATTTGTCATTGTTGTAATAGTATTCACAATAACCACTACTAATCTGCAATTATATGTAATTAAGACATAATTAGGATAATACAATGAGCCAGGCATGGCATGAAGTGCTTTATATGCAGTTTCTTACCTAATGAGTGAGTCTTCAGTACATACTTAATTGATTTAAGTAATTGATTTAGTGTTCACCAGCTGTGGGTCCCAGGGAAGTCATTTCTGCTGAGACTCAGTTTCCTCATCAGCAGTACTAGGAGCTGGATGTCTGCTTTTCAAGGTTCTTTCCAGCTCCAAACCTGGCTTCAGTTCTATTTAAGTCTATTTATTCCTAGGGAATCCTTACTGTGTACTCTGCACAGATTTAGTGCTTAGGGAATATAAAACAAATATGGTACAGTCGTAGCCCTCAGAGTTTTTACCATCCATTGTAATAACAGGAAGCCAAGGGTGCCGGAGGGGTAGAGAACAAGGAAGCCAATTACATCACTAGGAGAAAGTGGGAAGATTCCTGAGAGTTGTTTCTAATTAGAAGCTTCCTGAAGGAGGAGAGATTTCCGTTCAGTGGAATGGAGGCAGTTGACTGAGTGGGAGTACAGAGGCCTCTCTTGGCAGAGCTGGTGGGCAAAGTGCCTCCTCAGCACTGAACCAGAACAGCCTGTGTGTAAGACCAACCAACCAGACATTTCGCTGAGCACTAAAGTTAAAGTGGTGACCATGTTGGTTGTTGCTGTAACATGCAACTGGGGAATCACCACATGATCCGAAAAGTGAATGGACCTCCGAGGGGTGAGACTTTTGGATATTTAAGATGCATCCTCAGATTAAAACCATTTGTTTTGGCACCTGTCCCAGGAATGATACATCTGGATTCCTGACACAATATAATACAGTTAATTACAATGATAGTCGGCTAATATTAGTGTTTAATAATAAATATTTATGTCTCCTCAATTTCAAAATGGAACTGATAAGGTTTGCAAATATAGTCACAGGCAACAAGATAAAAATACAAGGGGTAAAAAGTGTGAAAATAAAAGTGAAAATAATAGGGTGAGCTGTGGGGAGGTGCGAATGCCAAAAGATTCTAAATGCTTTACCAGAGGTGGGCTGCATAATTGGGGATTGGCATCTTAGCAACCAATGCATTTTTCCCTAAAAAGAAGTGGGTTTTTTTTTCTCATTTATTTTATAATCTTTTTATTTTAGAACAGTTTTTGATTACAGAATTATTGCACAGAAACAGTACAGAGTATTCCTCATACCCTATGCCCAGTTCCCCTATTACTGAGATCTTCCGTTAGTATGGTACATGTGACACTATTAATGAACCAATATTGATACACTGTTATTAAATAAAGTCCATAGTTTATTCAGATTATTTTTTACCTAAAGTCCCTTTAAAAATGTATTTTTCAATTATAGTTGACACAATATTATATTAGTTTCAGGTGTACAACATAATGATTAGACATTTATATAACTTAAGAAGTAATCACCCTGATAAGTCCAGTACCCATCTGACACCATTTATTAGATGATTATTGACTACATTACCTATGGTATACTTTACATCTGCATGACTGTTTTATAACTGGCAATTTGTACATCTTAATCCCTTCCCCTTTTTCATCACATTCCACCAAACCCCTTCCCATCTGGCAACCATCAAAATTTTTTCTGTATCTATGAGTCTGTTTCTGTTTTGTTTGTTCATTTATTTTCTTTTTAGATTCCATATATAAGTGAAACCATATGGTATTTGTATTTTTCTGTCTGACTTATTTCATTTAGCATAATAACCTCTGGGTCCATTCATGTTGTTGCAGATGGCAAGGTTTCATTCTTTTTTGTGGCTGAGCAATATTCTATTGTATATATGTACCACCTCTTCTTTTTTTAACATTTGTAAATATGCTTTTATTTTTTTTATTTTTTTAAATTAAGTTAAATTTTTTTATATTAGTTTCAGGTATACAAAACAACATGAGTAGATATTTACACCCCTCACAAAGCGATAACTTCCTCCCCAAGTCTACTACCCCTCTGACATTGTATATAGCTGATACTATACTATTGACTATATTTCCTATGCTGTACTCCACCTTCCATGACTATATATATATATAAATAATTTTGTATATATTATAAATATATAATATTTATTTATGGTTAACATTCAATATTATTCTATATCAGTTTCAGGTTGTACCACATCTTCTTTATCCATTTGTTTATTGATGGGCACTTAAGTTGCTTCCATGTCTTAGCTAATTGTAAATAATGCTGCAGTGAACATAGATGCGCATACTCATATATCTTTTCAAATTAGTGCTTTGGATTTCTTTGCGTAATTACCCAGAAGTAGGATTGCTGAGTTACATGGTAGTTCTATTTTCAATTTTTTGAGGAACCTCCATACTGTTTTCCATAGTGCCTGCACCAATTTGCAATCCCACCAAAAGTGTACAAGGGTTCCCTTTCTTCACATCCTCGTCAACATTTGTTGTTTGTTGATTTATAGATAATAGCCATTCTGACAGTGTGAGGTAATATCTCATTGTGGTTTTAATTTGTATTTCTCTGATGATCAGTGATACTGAGCATCTTTTTTTTTTTTAAAGATTTTATTGGGGAACTGGGGGAGGGGAACAGCGTTGGGGAATAGGGGAAGGGGAACAGACAAGTTGCTGTCTTTTTGTTCTTCAGTCTAGTTGCGGAGGATGTTGCTTCACTGGCCCATGTTGGTATCGTCATTGCACTATTCTTGGATGAGGCAGATCGGTCGCCAGCCTCTGGATGGTCGCTCCCCATGGCTATTGGCAGCTCACACTGGCTGCCAGCTGCTCAGGCTGGCTGTGGGCCACTCACTGTAGCCTATAGCAGCCCACTGCAGCAGGGGCTGCGGCCTACACCGTCCCCGGGGTTCGCAGCTCAGCTCCAGCTGGATCTGTTGTTCACCATCTTAGCTGTAGAGAGCAGTATCACTGGCCCTCATATGTGGGATCCGAAATGGGGCTGGTGGCGTCCCAAACCAGCCCTTAACCAATGCGCCGCTCAGCCGGCCCCTGAGCATCTTTTCATATGTCTATTGGCCATTTGTATGTCCTCTGTGAAGAAATGTCTATTCAGGTCCTCTGACCATTTATTTATTTATTTATTTTTTGTTTTTGAGGGCAGTGTCACTGGTCCTCATATGTGGGACCGACCCTGGGCCGCTGGCGTCCCAAGCCAGCGCTTAACCACCGCGCCACTCGGTCCGCCCCTCCTCTGACCATTTTTTAATCACATTGTTTGTTTCTTCAGTATTAAGCTGTATGAGTTCCTCATATATTTTGGATATTAATGTTTTACCATTGCTGTGCAAAAACTTTTTAGCTTGATGTAGTCTTATTTGTTTATTTTTTCTTTTGTTTCCCTTTCCTAAGGAAATTATATATATATATATAGATATATATATATATATATATATATATATATATATATAAAGAGTGACATCAAAGAGTTTAATTCCTATGTTTTTTTCTAAGGGTTTTATGGTTTGGGTTTTACATTTAAGTCTTTAATCCATTTCGAGTTTATTCCTATATATGATGTAAGAAAGTGATCCAGTTTCAGTTTTTTGCATGTATCTGTCCAGTTTTCCCAGCACCATTTATTAAAGAGACTGTTGGCTGGCCGAGTGGCTCAGTTGGTTAAGGGCTCGCTCAAGACTGTGAGGTCTGAGCAACAGGGAAACTGGTTCAAGTCCTGGCCTGAGCTGAGCTGCCTCTGAGCTGCCAACAGGTGGCAGGATGGCTCAGCTAAAAATAAATAAATAAATAAATAAATAAATAAATAAATAAATAAATATATAAATAAATTAATAATAAAGAGACTGTCTTTACCCCCTTGTATATTCTCCCCTCCTTTGTCATAGATTAATTGGCCATATGGGTGTGGGTTTATTTCTGTGCTCTCTATTCTGTTCCATTGATGTATATGTCTGTTTTTATGCCAGTACCATGCTGTTTTGATTACCATAACCTTGTGATATAGTTTGATATCAGGTAGCATAATACCAACTTTGTGTTCTCAAGATTGCTTTGGCTATTTGGGGTCTTTTACGGTTCCATATAAATTTTAGGATTATTCTAGTTCTGTGAAAAATTCCCATTGGTGTTTTGATAGGGATTGCATTGAGTCTATAGATTGCTTTGGGCAGTATGGAAATTTATTTATTTATTTATTTATTTATTTATTTATTTATTTATTTATTTATTTGAGGGCAGTGTCACTGGCCCTCATATGTGGGACCAAACCGGGGCCGCTGGCTTCCCAAGCAAGTGCTTTACCACCGCGCCACTCAGCCAGCCCCAGTATGGAAATTTTAATGATGTTAATTCTTCCTGTCCATGAGCATGGTATCATCTTCTATTTATTTGTATTTTCCTTGGTTTCTTTCTTCAGTGTCTTACAGTTTTCTGAGTACAGGTCTTTTACCTCCTTGGTTATGTTTATTCCTAGATATTTTATTCTTTTTTATGCAATTGTAAATGGGATTTTCAAAAATTTCTTTTTCTGTCATTCCGTGTAAAAATGCTACCAATTTCTGAATATTAATTTTGTATCCTGCTACTTTACTGAATTCATTTATTCTAATAATTGTGTGTGTGTCTGTGTGTGTAATTTTTAGGGTTCTCTATAGTATCATGTAATCTGCAAATAATGACAGATTTACTTCTTCCCTTCCATTTTGAATTTCTTTTATTTCTTTGCCTTGTGTGATTTTTGTGGCTAGGACTTCAGTACTATGCTTAATAAAAATTGTGAAAGTGGACATCTTTGTCTTATTCCTAATCTTAAAGAAAATGTTTTCAGTTTTCCACCATTGAGTAGGATGTTTACTATGGATTTGTTATATATGGCATTGATTATGTTGAAGTATGTTCCCTCCAGTCCTACTATGCTGAGATTTTTTTTATCATAAATTATGTTGCATTTTGTCAAATGCTTTTTCTACATCTATTGATATGATCATATTTTTATCCTTCATTTTGTTTATGTGATGTATCACATTAAGATTTGCAGATATTTAGTCAGCCTTGCATCCCAGGAATAAATTTCACTTGATATGGTGTATGATCTTTTTAATGTATTGCTGAATTTGGTTTGCTAATATTTTTAAGGATTTTTGCATCTATGTCCATCAGGCATATTGGTGTGTGTGTGTGTATGTATGTATATATATATATATATATATATATGTATTTGGTAGTATTTTTGTCTGGTTTGGTATCAGGGTAATGTTGGCTGATTAAAATTAAAAAATAATTTTAGGGGCCTTCCCTTCTCTTCAGTTTTTTGGAATAGTTTGAGAAGAACAGATGTTAATTTGTCTTAGAATGTTTGGTAGACTTCTGGTCCAGGGCTTTTGCTTGTTGGGAGTTTCTTGGTTACTGATTTTATTTCCTTCATAGTTATCAGTTTGTTCTGATTTTCTGATTTTTTTCTGATTCAGACTGGGAAGACTGTATGTTTCTAGAAATTTATCCATTTCTTCCAGGTTAACCAACTAGTTGGCGTACAATTGTTCATAGTATGTCATTACAATCCTTTGTATTTCTGTGGTGTCAGTTGTCACATCTCCTCTTTAATTTCTGATTTTATTTATTTGGGCCCTCTCTGTTTTTCTTAATGAATTTTAAAGGTTTATCAATTTTGTTTATCTTGTCAAAGAACCAGTTTTTGGATTAATTGATCTCTTGTATTGTTTTTATACACTCCATTTTGTTTATTTCCTCAAATAGGTTTTCAATCCTTTGCTCTCTCTTTTCTCCTTCTGGTACCCCTATGATGTGAATGTTTGTATGCTTGATGTTGGCTCATTTTTAAAAAATTTTTTTCTTTTTGCTGTTACGATTGGATGTTTTCTGCTACCCTGTCTTTTAGATAGCAGATTTGATACTCTGCTTCTTCTAATCTGCTCTTGATTCCCTCTAATATATTATTCTTTATTAGTCTTGTATTCTTCATTTCTCACTGGTTTATTTTTATGGTTTCTATCTCTTCATTGAATTTCTCATAGAGTACTAAGTTCATTGAGCTTCCTTATAACCAGTGTTTTGAACTTTATCTCAGGTAGATTTCTTATCTCCATTTTGTTTAGTTCTTTTTCTGAACTTTTGTTCTGTTCTTTGATTTGGGGCATATTTTTTTTGTCTCCTCATTTTGGTTGACTCTCTGTTTGTTTCTGTATATTACGTAGATCTGCTACATCTCCCAGTCTTGACAAGTGGCCTTTTATAGTAGATGTTCTGTGGGACCTAGTGATGCAGTCTCCCTGTTCACCTGATCTGGGTGCTATAAGGTTGCTTCTTGTGTGAGCTAACCTGTTGTAGTTGATTCTAGATTGGCATTGGCACATCAGTGGGTGGGACTGAACCTCAGGCTCACTGGCTATGAGGGCTGGCCATGACTACAGAGGACAAGCTGTTGTATGGGGCTGACCCCATGGAGCAGGAGCAGGAGTCAATTTAGTGGAGCTCTGGTGCCAGCCGAGTCCATCCCTCATGTGTGTCATTTGTGGAGCTGTTGGATGCTGCTCTGGTGGGATCTGAAGCCAGTCACCAGGTGTTGGTTCTGCAGCCTCTTGAGAGGGGTTCCGACACAGGCCAAGGTCAGCTGCCTTTTATGCCTGGTGTGGGGCCACCTGGTGGGAGCTACAAAGTGATCTGCAGTTGGTTGCAGTTTGTGTTGGGCTTGGAGATACTTGGGAGAGGCTATGCTGTGAACTAAGACAGCTGCCACTAGTGCCAGGTTTAGGACCCTTTGGTGGGCACCACAATGTGAGCTGAGTTCAGCTGCCATTTATGCCAAGCTTGTGGCCACTTAGTTGAAGTTATGTTCCAAGATAATGCTGGTTGCAGCTTATGACAAACTTCGGGCACCCTGATGGGAGCTGCAATGAAAGTTGAGATGTGCTATGACTTGTGCTGTGCTTGGGGATGCTTAGCAAGAGGTATAGGGCATGCTGAGGCTAGTCACTGCTTGTCTGGGGCTGTGGACCATTGAGAGATTTTAGGAAAGTCTGCAGCATGAGCAGAGGAAGGCTGCTTATATGAAAAAGCCTCTGAAAGCAGCTCAGGCTGGAAGTGCTAGTTGGGTGGGATGTGGGTTCAGGGAATCTCCAGGGCAGATGTAATGGTATTAACCAGGTTAATGAAGAGCTGAGATTTGACGCCCACATACTGGCTGGGTTGGGGGAGAACTTAACAAAGAAGTGATGGGCCTGCCAGAGCTTCCATTCTGGCAGAAAACTGCCCTGCCCCGCCCCTTCAGTGCTCACCCAGAAGCTAGTCAATTCAGTTCCTCCCCTGATATGCCTGCTGCTTTCCGAGCTGCTATTCCTGCACTGGAGCCCAGAGCAAGTGAGTCTGCGAGTGAGCGAGTCTGGCTCGGCCCCTTCAGAGGAATGCCTGGAACTCCAGCAGCACTCTGTCTCGCTCAGATGCAACCCCTGCTGGTTTTCACAACCAGATTGTATGGGGACTCCTCTTCCTGGAACTGATGCCCTGAGCTGGGAGCGTAGAGATACATTTATTAAATGTATCGGGCTGGACCCCTTGTTCCTCAGGGGGCACCTCCACAGCAGAGATATCGCTTCTGAATCTTAGCCACCACACTGTGGGTGTGATATTTGTTCTATGTCTCCACCCCTCCTACAAGTTTCATCGTGGCTTCTTCTTCATATCCTTACTTATAGGACTTCTCTGTTCAGCTAGACTTCAGGTGGTTCTTAATGATAGTTACTCTATAATTTAGATGTAATTTTGATGTGGTTGTGAGAGGAAATGAACACAGTATTTTGTCTATTCTGCCATCTTGGCAGAAAATCTAAAGCATAGTTTTTATTTTAATTTTTATGTGTGGTTTTTACTTATATTTTTATTTTTTATTATTAAATGTATTTGGGTAACATGAGTTAGTAACGTTATATAATTTTCAGGTGTGTAAGATTATAATTTGTTATCTGTGTACTTTATGTGTGTTTACTACCTGAAGTCTAGTTTCTTTCATTACCATATATTTGACCCCCTTTACCCACTATGCTCTCCCCCTACCTGCTTTATCCTTCTGATAACCATTGTTCTGTTGTCCGTCTCTATGAGTTTGTTTTTGTTTTGTTAATTTGTTACTTTTTGTTTTTATCCCACATGAATACAATAATGTTTTTGTACTTTTCTGCCGTATTTCACTTAGTATAATATTGAGAGTATTATGCTAAGTTTTTATTTTAAATATTATAATGTAGCATCTCGAAGATTCCAAGGTTGTATTTGGAGACTTATCCTTATTGATGAAAGATTTTGCACACTGGCTAATGACTGGGTTATTTCATTCAAGTTAACTGTTGTTTTAATGAACTCATTAGGAATAAAAGCTGAAAACAAAACACCAGCCCAAGGCTTTTTGGCTGAGTTTCTGTGTCTACATTGCAATGTACCAGTGATTTTACTTAAGGAAACCCCAGTTCTGCGGTCAAAGAGAATTTCCTCTCTTTGGAAAACATAATTGTAATTTTTAAAATTTCCTTTTAGGGAAGGCTTCTGTCTGTCACCCCATCCCACTTTTCCTCCCCAAACACACACTTTTATTAGTTTGTGCCACCTGAGAAAGGGACTCTGCTCCAAACTACTGGGGTGTTTATATCTGAGAACAGTGGAGCAGAGAGTGATGGCTGCAAGGCCCCTGGCCCAGGTGTGTGACCTGACTTTGTTTCTGTTGACAGCGTGAAGCAGAATGAGCGCTACGGCCAGCTGACCCTGGTCAACTCCACTGCGGCTGACACTGGCGAGTTTAGCTGCTGGGGGCAGCTCTGCAACGGCTACATCTGCAGGAAGGACGAGGCCAAAACAGGCTCTACCTACATCTTTTTTACAGGTAAAAGGTTTGTTGCATGAGTGGAACTCTTCAAACTTATAGACTGGGCCCATATTAAAGGTTCCCACTGTGTGCTGAATATTAAATAATGACAATCAGAATACCCACTCTTTGCCAGGATCTGGGCTCAATGCTTTACATCAATTATTCCATGTAAATCTCACAACAATCCTTCAGGGTAAGGACTAATATTGTTTCCTTTTTTTCCCTCCAATGGCAACATTGAGGTTTAGAGAGATTAAACAAGTCTTTAAGATTATAACATAAGTGGCTATATCAGGATTTGAACCCAGAGTAGTCTGACTCCAGAGCTTGTACCTACAGTATCCAATATGGGAGCCCCTAGTTGCATGTGACTACTTAAAGTGAAATGGGAATTCATTAAAGTGAAACAAAATTAAAAACTCAGTTTCTCAGTGGCACTTGCCATTGCCACATGCAGCTAGCGGCTACCCTACTGGATCCTGCTGACAGAACACTTCCGTCATGGCCGAAAGCTCTCTGGGACAGCACTGCTGTACATTGTTAGTCATGCTCTCAGAGCCTGTGATGCTCTCCTTTCTGAACCTCTGCAGTCATAGGACGCCTGTCTATAGGCCTCCTTGCATTTGTTCTTATGGGTACTGTGAGCTGACATTTTGATGGCAGGATTCCCAAAGACTGTGGCCTTTGTGGCTCTAGTCCCAATCACCAGGCCTAAGTGACGTGTCTGAAAAGGTGCTCAGGTCAGAGTGAGCCCGTCTCCTGCCTTGCAGCACTAGGTATGCTTTTGCCAGGTGGAACTGCACGTGGAGAAACAGGCATTGCAGAGTAGCTTGCCAACTTCCTTCCTCTGCAGAGCTCTCTAAACTGAAATTTGGGGGATGATGTTCTCCAACAAGGCTCAGAGGTCAGGAACAGCTTTCAGGAACCCTACAAATGCCACCGCCTGGTGCTGCTGTTATCCGGGGCATTTCAGGTGAAGCCAGAATGCTTTCACAGTGTCTGGGCAAGGGCTCTCAGGAGACTTCTCTATCTCCTGAACTCATCTACCTTTCAGACCTAACTGATTTAGGCCTATGACTCAAATGACCTTATGCCATGGACGTTACTGAATGCTTTAGCCAAGTCTCATATATAATCCCTTCCTGCCCAAATAGTTCCTCTGTGACAAGCAGATGCATTAGCCGAGCACTCTGCTATCCTGGAGACCCATGCATCTTGTTTCATTTCCACAACACCCCTGGGAACTAAGTAGAAACTGCTTTACTATCTCTATTGTAGGAATCATGCTGATGCTGAGCCTCAAAGGGTAAGGTGCCCTATTCAATGTTTCATGACTTACAGTCGCATGATAAAGAGTCAAACCCTGTTTTTCTGACCCAGGATCCAATGTTCTGAGTGCCCTAACCCATTTCTAAGCCAAGGTGATTGACAGATGGGCTGACGGACTCTAGCTAGCATAGCTACTGTCGTCAGGAGAGTTGCTCACAGTTGTTCATAGGTAATCCCCTCTGATCCTCATTCTGGAATGTGCTACGCAGAATGCCCACATGCTCTTGGTATTATACCGCCCTGGGAAGCAGTAACAGAAAAGACAAATAATAAGACTCACGAGAGCCTAGTATTTGGGATGAGGAAGAATTCCGTACTTCAAATATCAGAATGAAGATTCTTTGCTACAGTTAGCCCGGTTCTGTCTTTCCAAACTATTGATGTTTGAACTGAGATTTTGAGCTGAAGACCTCCCTTGAGCAGGAAGTCCTCTGAGGGTTAGGGACTCTCTTTGAGTTTGGGAGGCAGGACTTCCTTTTTTACTCTCTTTGAGTTTGGGAGGCAGGACTTCTTCCTTTTTTTTTTTTTTTTTTAAAGATTTTATTGGGGAATTGGGGAAGGGGAACAGCCAAGTTGTTGTCATTCAATTTTAGTTGTGGAGGGCGCAGCTAGCTAAGCTCCAAGTCCAGTCGCCATCCAGCCACCATCCGGCAACTTCCAGCTGCTCAGCTGAAGGTGCCATGTTCAATCTTAGTTGCAGGTGGGCATAGCCCACCATCCCATGTGGGAGTCAAACTGGCAATGCTCCTACCAGCTGAGCCATCTTGCCACCTGTTGGCAGCTCAGCGGCAGCTCAGCTCACTCCCATGTGGGAATCAAACCGGTGACTCTGTTGCTCAGAGTTTGCACTCTTAACCAACTGAGCTACTCGGCCAGCCCCATGGCCTTCTTTCTTAATGTATGGAAGCCCCATTGGAATCAAAGGAATGCCTCCAAATTAATATTTCAACTTTGAAGAAACCTGGATGTGATGTAATGTGTTGTCATTTTCTGATTCCTCAACCCTAAGTGAAGAGCCCAGTTGGATTTTCGGTAGAGGGTTTAGCAATTTCTTTTCAGGCCTGCGTGGGTTGGCAAAACCAAGATGGGCTGTTATGGGAGTTGAGCTTTCTGCTGCTGGCTCTGGATTCCCTTCAGAACATATGTTCCCCTCCGCTACCCACACAGAGAAACGTCTGGCCTTCAATCTGTTTGTAAGTTTCCTAGACTTTGATTGCAAACACTGGGAAGCTTCCTTTTGACTGTTGTTCATTTGTGCAGTTTTTGATGAAGCAACAATCACATATTTGATCTTTATCCAGGAGGCTCCCAAGAGTGTTAGAGTCCTCTCTAACTTTTTACTGAAGTATAACATATATTAAGAAAACTACACAAATCATAATTATACAGCTCAATATATTATCCTCAAGTTAACATACACATGTAACTACCACCCAGGAGGAGAATGTTAACAGCAGTGGGGCTTTCTCATAGCAAGAGGCCTGGGCTCCAATGTTCATATGCAGTAAAAGCACATGAATACGCACTTTTATGGAGTTTGTTGTAATTTGGATTTTATAGCCTATTAACTTTAATTTTTTTGGAAGTCTAAATTACTGTGTTTAGTTTTCTTAAAGTAATGTTTGTCATCTACTCGAGTAGATACAAACATTTGCAGGGGGCATATATAATTGATAAATTTTTTTTATAAGGAATGCATTTTTATTTCATTTTTTCATTTTTTTTTTTTTTAGAGGGCAGTGTCACTGGCCCTCATATGTGGGATCCGAACCTGGGCCGCTGGCGTCCCAAGCCAGCTCTTAACCACCGCGCCACTCAGTCGGCCCGATAATTTTTTAAATGAACTTCAACACACTTTTTTTGGTAGATAAAATCTACTGATTATACATGTACTTTTTCTGTTTGTGAAAGCAACCAGTGTGATCATTTCTTTCAAAGCATATATTATAGTACAAGAAGTAAGACCACATTTTTGTGCCCTGAAATTCAGATTATTATTCTACTGGCTTTGCTGATTGGTTCTTTTTCCTCTACAAAACCTTAAAAGTTGCTTCCAAATCTTACAAACATAAATTCCTTCAATGTTTTTGCTTTAAAAAAAAAATCTTTACTACTATCTACTAATGAATTCCCTTTAACATATGGGAATGTTGAAGCACAGAGAGAGTAAGTGACATAGCCAAGGCCATATAGACTCACTCTGTGAACACAGGGCTTTGGGGTACAACATTGACAAAGGTGTCCCTTGCCGAAGCCTGAAATTGATCATGAAGTGGCATGACTCACCCAGCCTGATATGTACTATTGCAAAAAATAGAGGTCACTGAGCCATGATGTCCTCTTTCTCAATGTCAGTCAGAGCCAGGAGGAAAGACTTCCATATTAGTGAACTTGCACTTATCACCAAAGAACTCTTGACCCATGAAGACATTTGAGGATGTGTCCAGAAATTCTGTTCCTACCCTAAAATAATCATACAGCTGTGGCACAGAGAAGGGTAGTGAAGCAGAAAGTCAAGAATAATTGGTTGTTTCAGGAACATTGAAGGAAAAAAAAATAGGAAACAAAAGTAACAGATGTTGGGGTTTAATTAAGTGAAAAGATTTCTCCTAGCAATTACTACAGTAATTCTCTCACAGAATAGAAAACAAAGGATTTAATGTGCTGTGCCCAAAACAAACCCTCCTTCCCCAAAAGCGCAACCCAGATTCCTTTGACTGTACTAAGGCAAGTATGGGTAAACCAGTCCTCATTTCTGTGAGATAAAAAATACCATCATCTAGAGCTTAAAGAACACAGTGTGATTGTAGGGGAAACAGGAGTATAAGAAACTGGTGGAAGGTGTCCGGCCAGGGCAGCCCAGCTGAGCTCAGGACCTGAGATAGTGTGTTCCTCCTCTGTTTCTACTCGATTCCCTTCCCATTGACTTTCTAGGAATTAGGTCCTCTGGGCTGTGAATACATCATCACCCTCACTGGATGGGGCTTCTCAGTGGAGCCCTGCTGTACAGGGGTAGGCAGTTACTGAGCATAAGCTATGGGGCTAATTTCTCCAGAGACACAACAGATTGTGGGTTTCAAAACTGCTCTTACCATAAGGAAATCTGTCTCCTTTCCTGCTTCCTTGGTGGGATAATCCACGGTCCTGATTTGGGCTTGAACTAAGACCTATTTTGTTACTTCTAAGGACAACGGAAGTAACATCCTTCCTGTCCCAAAGAAAAGCCATTAAAAAAAATAGCACTTCCTATTCCTAAGGACTCAGTGTTCTGAGTATAGTCCAGTCCCCTCTCATCTTTGTGCCCTAAATGCAAGAATCTATCAAGTGATCACACCTTGCTTCTGCAAAAGAAATAAGCCTGTGTTTTTTCCTTTGCAGAGAAAGGAGAGCTCTTTGTGCCTTCTCCCAGTTACTTTGATGTTGTCTACTTGAACCCGGACAGACAGGCTGTGGTTCCTTGTCGAGTGACCGTCCTGTCAGCCAAAGTCACTCTCCATAGGGAGTTCCCGGCCAAGGAAATCCCCGCCAATGGAACGGACATTGTTTATGACATGAAGAGGGGCTTTGTGTACCTGCAACCTCATTCTGACCAGCAGGGAGTAGTCTACTGCAAGGCAGAGGCTGGGGGCAAGTCGCAGATCTCTGTCAAGTACCAGCTCCTCTACGCAGAAGGTGAGCCGGCTTCCTGCCAGCTTTTCGATTTTAGTTCTCGATTTTAGTTGCTTCCAGCCTGTCAGTATCAGGGACTGCCGTTCCCAAGTATGGATGGGAATTAGGAGGCTCAGAATGCTTTTTTTTTTTTTTTAAGGGCAGTGTTACTGGCCCTCTTATGTGGGACCGAACCGGGGCCACTGGCTTCCCAAGCCAGCGCTTAACCACCGCGCCACTCGGCCGGCCCTCAGAATGCTGTTTTTAAAGGCTCCTTTACTGGACTGCCAGTTCTAAAATGCTCTACTTCCTTGTCTGTGTCCCTGACCCAACACCCCTTGGCTCCCTTCTCTCCAAGCATCCATCATTTGCTCTAGTACTGCTTCTGTAATTCTCCCAAATCCCCAACCTCTTCTTAGAACATTCTCTCAGATGAGAACATCCTCTCTGTTTGAACCGAAATCTGCTGTCTTCTCTGGGCACCACCCCTTTCCCATCTCAAGATGTAGAAGGGGGTCATTCTTGCACCCATTCCCACTTTCTGATTCTCATTGTCACCCTCTGTGAGGAACCTCTGCTCCTCAGAGACGTGTAGCTCATGGCTATACCAGCTTTCTAATCTTTTTTTCTCATCACTCCCCTCATGGGCTCATTGTCCTCTTCGTCCCTCCATTTTCTGGGTGATATCAACATTCACTTGGAGCTCACCAGCCTGGTTCACTGACGGCCTCATCCCCTCCACCTCAGACAGCCCTCTCTCAATCATAACTTGAACATGCCAACAACTCCCACTGCTCTGACATAGCAGTCACTGCGGTCCTGACCTCCCAACTTCAACCACAGCCTTGTACCTCCACAGATTGTTCAGGGATTCCTTCTGTACCAAGCCTTACCTCCACCCTCTACTCTGCACATTCCCCACATTTGCCTGCCAACCCAGCTTAGTCCAGGGCTCATGGCTTCAGTGCTCTCAGCCAATGCTCTGAACTCCTTGCTCTTCTGTACTCTCCTCCCACCTAGCCAGGAAAACACCATCCTAAATGAGCATAACTGTGCCCTTTCTCCATGCTGAGAGCTGCTGGGCGGTTAAACACATTCTCTTCCAATTGGCCTCACTACCTTCTTCTTGATAGAATTGAAATATGCTCAGATCCCTCCATCAAACATGGGAATATTTTTTTAATATGACCATTTGAGTGAGGAGTTCCAATTCAATGGTTTTATACATGAAACACTTTTTTTTTTTTGTTCAGGAACTTCCAGCAATTCTGCCCCGTTTTCTAAAAATAGTGGGATCCATTAATGATATCTCAGTCCAAATCCATATCCAACAGGCACTTTGGATTAGAAAGATAGTCTTATCCCCTTTCCAGGGCCCTTCATTTAAAACCTTTAACCCCACATTTGACACAAAGCCCGCTCCTGCTCTCCCCACCACGCTGGCTACACTGGTGACTCCCACAGCTGGAGTGGGGGAGTGGGGTAGGAGAGACAGGCTAGCTCCCCTCCCCCATTCTGGTGCTAGCCTGGGGGCAGAAAAGGAGAGGCTGCAGCCCAGGACAGTTGCTCCTGATAGTAAATGCTGACCTGGCCTCTTCACGAATTCCATGGGGACAGATGATGGCTCCAACATATTGTGATGGATGGTAAGGAACTCACCCCTAAGCAGCCCCCTTGGTACCAGAAACCCCTCAGATTCAACCTTGTCATCCTCTGGACCTTCAGCTAAAGGCCTCTACAGCCTGTGTTCATCTCTTTGCTCCCAGCTATAGTGTGGGCTCAGAAAGGCTATGGTATCTCTATGTCCCTCCAATGCCCTGACTCTGGAGCATGTGAACCAGAGGCTTATAGTGGGGACACAATCCAGGTGCCCTGTCCTCTTGAAAGCTCCCCCATGACATCCCTTTCTCCCAGACTTCTCCAGCCCAGGGCTGGTGGTACAGGGCGAGCAGCAAGCAGATCTCTACTGCAGGAGGACATGTCACCTCCCTTTCCTTGACAAGTGATCCCCTTAAGCTTCCCTCTCCTGATTTCTAGGAGAGAAAGCACCCCCTCACCAGCCCCTGTGAGTAGAGGAAATGGTTCCTCTTCTTGCACTACAGTGCCTCAACGATGACCTTTCTCCCTCTGAGAACTCGTATGTGACCAGAGGTAAGTGGCCCGTGTGTGGGGTAGAGTCCGTCATACTGCAGTCGTGCTGCGTGGGCAGCCCTGTGGCTGGATGAGTGGCCCCAAGAACTAGCCATTCTCTGAGATGAGAATTCAGTCTCTTTAATATCTCTTGTTCTCAGCCATGGGCTTACTCACTAGGCCACAGAGCCAACACACTGTTACCAACTAACCCTCACAACCCTCCTTGACCAACCTCAGCCCTGAACTAAGGCCATCTCTCTTTCCCATCACAGCCAGCTGCCCTGAAAGAACTCTCCCTGTTCCTCATCTTCATGTCCTCCCCTGCCATATGTTCCTCATCCCTGGGCTCCACCCAAAAAGCAAGAGTCTCAGGGCCCCAGGCCATTCAATCCAGCAGACACGTTTCTGTCCTCATCCTACTAGATTCGACCTCTCCTGCATGAAACCCCTCTCCCCGGCCTCATTTTGTCCGCCTTCCCCTCAACTTTCACATTCTGCCTCGTCAGCTATTTGCCTCTCCCAGCTTGTCAATGTTGGGAGTTCCCCAAGACCCCTTCTTTCTCCTTCCTTGTTCTCCTGTGTGGTTTCAGCCACATCCACTCTCCACTGCATATCTGTTCACTGTAACTTCTAATTGACTATATTGAAGCTGGGAGTGCCAGCTTCATGTATCCAACTGTCTACCTGATATCTGTGCCTATATGCTCCATAGGCCCTTCGCCGAACCCCACATCTTTCCCCCCTGGCCTGGTTCTTCAGCTTTCCTTGTCTCCAATGGCAATGCAGTCACCCAGTGCACAGGCCCTGGGAGTCAACCCGAAACTCCCGTCTCCTCCTAGTCCTTTTTACCTTTTCTATTAAATCACTTTCAACTCCTGCGATTTCTCTCCATCCTCACTGCAAAGAGAGTTCTTTCTTGGGCTAATCTGAATGCCTTTTCCAGCTGGTCTCCCCTATGTCCACCTTTTCTCTCTTCCACACTGGAGCTGATTATAATTGCAATCAAAACCACTCAGTACGTTCCCACTTTTCCTAAAACCAAGGTCAGAATTTTCCCTGTGACCTGAAAGGCCTTGCCTAGCTGGCCTCTGCCCTCCTTGCTCAGCTGCCTGCTCCACTTTATTCCACTTCATTGTAGGGGCTTTGTTACTGTCATTCCCAGTCGGCTGTGCCTCCCCCTTCTCCTTGCATGCCTGTTAAGATCACCCTTCAGATTCCAGTTCAAACATTGCTTCCTCAAGGAAGTCTTGCCTGCTTCTCAGACTATTCTGAACTTCCGGAGCACCTTGGGCTTCTCCTCATAGCTCTTAACACAACTCCTTTTAACACATTTTTTGCGGGAAACGAGTAAATTCGTCATATAGCTCAAATGCCCGCTTACGAAGTGTTAAATTAACCACACAATTGCTTGCTCAGTGTCTGGTTCCTCCTCTGGATTCCACGCCACACAGCTCAGAGACCTGTGTCTCATCCCTTGCTGTGGTCCTACCTCTTAGCCTGTGGCCTTGCTCAAGGCTGCTGTCAAAAGTATTTGTTGAGTGACCTAACCACAATGAAGAAATGTGTTTCTGCAGTGCTGTGACTGCAAAATAGGTAGCACACGTGCTTCCTGCAAACCTTTCTCATTAGATGTAGACGTTCGCCTGTTCTAAGGATGAACAGCCACACACCAACCTGTTCATCCCCATCCATGCGGTTGCCCTCTCTACATGCTCCTTGTTCTAAGTTCCTTCTTTGCCTTCAACTTTAGTCCCCTCATATTCCCTGGAGACCTTTTAGCTTCTTCCCCTAATTAAAGTGTCATGGCTGGACCTGGGGAGTTCTGGATGATGACCCCATTCTGGACTGGCAAATAGAGAGGGAGGGGAAAAAGGAGAGGGAAGAGGAGGAGGAGGAGCAGAGAGAGAGAAGGCTTCAAAGAAACCCAAAGTGGTAGGATAGAGGAGGCCTGGTGTTAACTGGGAAGTTATAAAAAAGGTAGAAATGTTATATATCTGTCCAAAGAAAAGAATGTGTCTGTAGGTTTGTCTTTAATGTACCCACGAATTCCATCTCACTTTCCCTGTCTCTTCCTTCCAGTTCCCAGTGGCCCTCCATCAACAAGCATCTTGGCATCCTCAAACAAAGTGAAAAGTGGGGATGACATCAGTGTCCTCTGCACTGTCCTAGGGGAGCCTGACGTTGAGGTGGAATTCAGGTGGATCTATCCAGGGCAGAAGGTAAACACCATACCCTAGATTCAGCCAGTTGTTTTAATTCAGGTTTGTCTCCCCCTCCCTCGCTTCCCAGTGATAAAGGCAGTAACTTAAGAAGTGCAAGAAATGTGAGGCTAAGGTAGGGCCAGTGGCTTGCTTATTTTCTTCTACGATGTTTCAGTGTATTCACAAAAGGTTTTTTTTTTTTTAATAGACAGGAAAAAATGTTATTTGGTTCCATTAGGCAATTCACTCGGTGTCCCTCTTCCTATGTGATTTTTCTTCATAATCCTTAAACAGAAAGGTACAGAGGCTTGAAAGGGAAAGCAGGGGGCCGCCCCCTTTCTCCATGCCCACCCTCAATCTTCAGTTTTAATTCTGGGTTGATTGGAGGCCAATCTAACCTCCTCATGGCATCCTTCAGTGTTCTCCATACACATTGTGCCCTGTGGCAAGGAGCTCTGAGCAGACATTCACGGAGTGGGCATAGAAACGTGGGCGCTGTCAAAAAGGTGCTGTGAGGCCAGAGATCATTTTAAAATAGACTTCCCATAAAAGCAACTACCGCTTATTTAGCCTCGGTGCATGTTCTGCGCACTAAAATAAACAGCTTTGCTACCAACATGGGATAATCCCTTTGTTGCCATAAGAGATTTGGCCTCTTGAGAGGTTCTCGGTAGCCAATACACTTCTGACTTGAAGGCTGTGATTGGTGGAAAATACTGCCTGGAGAATGCTTTCCAGAATCCTGGTACTTGTTTTTAAACAATTGTCACAGTTAGAGGGCATTAATGATTTTCAATATTTTTTTTACATTGACAATTATTATTTCATGAGCAGAAAAGGGATTAATTTAGTAATACTATCTTAGTTATTTTTAACAAATCCAGAAACCACTATACTCTTATCACCATATTTGGATGAAGCATCTAAAAGTGACCATCTGACTTTCGGGAAATAGGGAGTTATGTCATCTAGGACACATTTTACTAATCATACTTCTCTCTCTTCCAAATCTGAATAATTGGGAGCATTTATTCATTTACATAGTTATAGTTGAGTGCTTTGGGCTCTTTTTGACTATAAGTTCTATGAATAGAAACCACTGAGTAAGAGAATGAAAGTGGGAAATGTGAAGAGAACAGCAGAATATTTTACCCATGTTTTTATGCCCTATACCGTTTGTATATTCTTGGACTTCCAAAAGAATAAATCTTATTAAATAGAAACGTACTATAAAGAAAAGGGCAATAAGAGACGGAAAAACAGCATAATGAAATCCAAGGCTCTGCTTTGAAAAATAATGTAATCTAAAATGATTATACAGTATGAAAGCACCCATGAGTTACACATACCAAATAGTCTTTTATAAGTGTGTGTTTTGCACTTTGAAAAGAATCCTCAGCCGTGTGGGATGAATGGGAACCGTTAGTAGAAGCTTGTCAGTCATGCTTCAGTCCATGTGGGTGTCATTAAACAGGATGAAAGACCGGTGACAATTCAAGACACTTGGAGGCTGATCCACAGAGGACTTGGACACACCACAAGAATCTCCCAGAGCGTCATGACAGTTGAAGACTTTGAGACCATTGATGCAGGATATTACATTTGCACTGCCCAGAATCTCCGAGGACAGACTACAGTAGCTACCACTGTTGAGTTTTCCTGACTTGGAAAATGAAATATAATGGACTGATGGAAAGCCCACTCATGTACACAACCAGCTTTGGCATTCTTTCGACTAGTGCTTTGCCAAAGGCTGATGTCCAGCGCGAAACCCCAACCCCTGCCTTGTGAGTAAGACCCCGACATCCAAACTGAAAGGAAGTCATCGGTCTCACAGAAGTGTTAACTCCTCTGGCAGAAAGCATGTATTCCAGATGCTTACCTACATATATGCACTCCTGGTTTTTACACAAAGAAAGCATATATGTGAACAACTTTATATAATCGTTTCTATTAAACAAGCAACATTTTGTAAAAAATAAAAAGTGGGCTAAAGGCTTGTTTTTTAGATTGGCTTGAAGTACATCCAGAAGGACTTGGGTGGCAGTAATTGTTTGGGTTAATACCTAACATTCTATTTGATTGAATAATAATACACAAGAATCTAAAAATGTAATACTATATAGTTCAAATATATATGAACTATGATATGAAGGTACTAGAAAGTCATAGTGTCTTGCATAAAAAGAAAATCTGCTGCACTCAGAAGTACTAGTAGGTTAGTACATTCAATAAGATCAGTAGCACATGTTTTCAAAAGTTTTACTTTCAATATAAAATAGATGCACAGATCAAGGAAGATTCAACTTCGTTTAGACTTTTTTTTTTTACGATCTTCAAAAATATTTAGACCATAGTTCCAATATTCTTACTTTATAGAGCAGAAATTGGTAAAAACCAGTCAAAAGTTATTTTTCCAAAACACATAGCTTTGAACTTAGAAAAGAAAAGCTTAGCTCTAAGTCTAGCTCTGTGAGCCAAATTTCAGCCCATGACCAATTTTGTGGTTGCGTTGGACATTCCTGGGAAATAGCTTAGGAGGAGACATGATGTCAGCTCCCATGCTGTGAGAAGGGCTATAAACTGAATAACACTTTGGAGAATGAAGTATGTCACAGGTTCCAATTCTTATATTGAATATTCCAGCATTATTTATTTGATCAAAGTAAAAATACACTTTCCATCACTACAAACTGAGCACAACTACAGCTGTTTACACATCCATATTTTTATGACGTGCCAACGTTTTGCATCCTACATGAAACATTTGGTTTGAAAAAAATCTTAAAAGTTCTCTGTTTTTCCTATCTTCTCTCCAGTTGTCTGGCATTCTCTGAAGACATTTTAGACTAATTGTGCATGATTGATTTCCCCAGACACCTAAATGGTATGAAGGAGAGCAGGAAACAACACAAGATTTACCATTTGAGAGCATGGATGGCAAACCCAACTTTGGCTAATGACACTGAAAACAACTTGAAAGGGGAAACAGAGATACTCGAGGAGGTGGCAGTGAACCAACGTTCCCATTTATCAGAAGCAAACAAGGAGGGTTACATACATAATAAACTATTGAAGTTTAGACTTCAGACACAATTGCTAATAATAATAAAAAAAAAACCCATGCATCATGACTATCAATTTGCTATGTAGTGTACATGTAAATGATGAATCAAATATCCACCTCTAGTATCCTGTATCTGTTCTTACTACAGGGGTTATTTGTACAGCCATCAGCAACACAGATTAGTAAATACTGACATCACAATGTTAACACATGCAGGGAAAGGGAGAAAAAGCCACAGTTCTTCCACGTCCCCAAAGTATTAGAATTGGGAGAGGAGATAAGTGAAGTCTGGAAAATGAAATTGAAATGTGACTTGGAGGAGAGTTGTGGAAGCCACATTTTCCACTCATCAGTGGGCCATTCTACCTTCCCAGGGATAGAAGGATGCCTCAAAGGGTACATGGAAACTCAGGATGATCTACCTAGACTGCATCACTGGTTTCATCAAGGTACTCCTATTCATCAATAAGCACTGAATAGTACCTTGCTTAGTTCTACTCGCCAATGACTCTTATTCTTTGTTCCCTCTAGGGTTTCCAAAAATTGGTACTATCAGATCCAGGCCATGGTTTTTTTGGGGAAGTGGTTTCAGCACCTTGAAGATGAGCTGGCTCTGGAAAAGCAGATGCCATTATCCTTGACCCAGAGAAACATAGGTAGGAGGTAGAAGATTTGCTTTTGTGGCTCTGTCTGGGGGAGGTAGGAAAGGGAGGAAGTGAGGATAGTGCAAGAAGACAGTTTAAATCCATGAGGATAGCTTAGATAAAGGTAAAAGTGAGGCAGACACAATCCATGCGCGCTGCCCGTTTTCTTTATACAGATTTTTAGAAAAATTCTCATAGCCGGAGCAAATGGATTGTAGTAAAATGTTAGGTTCACGTGGGAAAGTTACAATTCTACAGAAAATAAATCTGGCTAGTTTCTACTGACAGGGCTGGACACTGAACGACTGCACAGACAAGTCAAAGCTTTTCCTGTCATGTCCCTTCCCCCATGTCAAAGGGCTAAGCAGAGTGGGTGGTAGAGAATCACAATTCAAGCAACTATTGCTCCTTCTTCTATGGCTTTTTGCAGAAATGCATACACTGGCTTATTTGATTAGTACATTATCCAGATATAGTCAGCTTTTGACTTTCAATACACAGCAAAGGAGGCAGCATCAGACACAGGACACTCCGTTACATCCATTCCATTCACACGTCCCCAAAATAAACATCACAAGAAGGTGTCTGTGGTGAAGAACATTATAAAGGTTATAAATCTTTTATCTTAAGAGAACCCTGAGAGTTTTTCCCCATATGCTTACGTGAAAAAGGCAATGAACAAGACCTTCACCTTCTCATTCTTTAAGTGCTTTGTGCAACAGTGTCCGTGCAGATCATGTGGGGAGGAGCCTCTGGGACCCAGTCAATCAAGCCTTCCTCCAAAGCTCCAGTCTCCTACTGAGCTGATGCTGGGGGTGGTGACGTTCCAGTTCTAATGCGGTAACGACACATCAGCTAACACAGCTCTTGCTCCCATGACCACGGGTAGGGTCAGTCCTGCAGACCTGTAAAAACGCTTTCCGACAGTCTCCCCACTTTCAGAAAGCGTCATCTGGGGGAGACGCTGGGGCTGGGGAAGGAGCCGGAATTCCTGGGCGACGGGAAGGGGATGGCGGAAGATGCGGGAGCCCTCTTGGGGCTGCACAAGTCCCCGTTTTGCAGCTTCCACAGCAGTTCCTCATTTTCCATGGAGAGTCGCTTGTTGACTTTTGACTCTTTCTCCAGGGACTCCTGCAGAACAGCCTGCTCGCTGGAAAGTTGCCTTTAAGATTAAAAAACAAAAAAAGAGACAGAAACCAAGTGGATCTGAGTTCAAATGAAAACTGAAAACGATTTCTTTACCCTTTTAAGTTTGCAAGTTCAGTCAAATGACCCCTTTGGAATAAAAGGGAGCCCAGCGTAGAGCTACTGGCCAAGTGGCTCTATGTATTTGGCTGGCTGAGGAACCCTGGAAGTATGAGCAGGGTCCAAAGAAAAAGCCACGCTTTGGGGGCAATTTCACAGTAGGCTGAGTGACACTCCCACAGGTATTCTGCATGTCTTGTGACTGTCTTATGTCTGGGGCTGTTTCCTACTTGGTCTCCTGATGCTCTTTATCTGAAAACATTTTCAGCGGCAATAAGCCAGGGGCCCCAGGGGGCAGGCTGGCCTGCTTAGGTCTCAGCGTTTAGTCCAGGCCCCTGTGGTAAAAAGCGTGAAGTGCTACCATCAGATTTTCCAGATATAAATCAGTACCTCTTTAACCACTCTCTTCAATCACATTTCCAGGAGGTACATGGGTGGAGTGTGGTAAAGTAACACTTGATGTCTGAGGAAGCAAGGAGATCGGAAAAACAGGACTGTTTTATTTTTACCTTGAAATTGCCATGTGCTTGTCCATCCGAGCTTTTAATTCCTCATTCTCCTGCTGGAATCGCTTCAATTTGTCAACCAACGCTGTGTTGTTGTCCACCTTGGCATAAACAAGAATGCCAACAATTATACATGAAAAAATAGGGAAATAAAGCCCCTTATTCCCTAAGGCACATTCCTGCTACAAGTACCCTTCGGAGAGATTAAATTAATGAAAGTTTAATTGTATATTGAAATACCTATCCGTTGCCACACTGCAAAATAGTATCTAAAGCAGCAAAACAGCATCCAGGTATGATTTTTTAAAATTTATGTTAGTTTTCAAGAGCTACTTGAAAACCGACACACAAGGGGTTACTCATTTGTTTCCAGGTCACACCGTTTTTAGAATCTCCTTGAGAACTAGTGTCCTGCACTGGGGAACTCTGGGTTGTGCATCTTTCAGTTTCAGGGTGGTAAACCAAGAACAGCAGCTAGACAGCCTGTGTTTGTCAAGGGCACCACAGCTTTCAATTTTGCAAGCAAAACAAATATATATATATATATATATATATATATATATATATATATATATATATATATATATATATATATATCCCACATTTGATGAAAACTCCCAAGGCCAACAGTTCCCAGTTCTGAGCAATGTTTAATACGGCCTTAAACATGGTTTCCTAGTTCCTCTTCAGCATTTACCTCTTAGGGGCCACACACAAAGCAGCAATTCACCAAGCTGCGTAGCTTCAAATGAGAGAAGTGAAACTACAGAAAGCCTCCCTCCTCAAGTTCAATTGAAGTGAAACTACAAAAAGCCTCCCTCCTCAAGTTCAATTTGTTCTCCTGCTGGCATGCCCAGGCTAAGCTTTCAAGGAAAACAAATTGATCAGCTGAGAGATTTAAGGATAAAATCCCTGAAGACATTTAACCACTTAAACATGATGAAGAGCTGATTACATCCCAGCTTACTTTCTAAAGGTAAGATTGTATTACTTGCTTAGGAGGTGACAGCACAGCTCTGTCAGAATTAATTCTAAGTCCCTGTCATTGTAGCATGTAACTAATCTACTCTGATTATGGCTCTTAGAGTCCTACTGTTCTTAATATATCCTATTATCTAGAAAATGCTCAGGACAAGCCTATCAGGTGAAATCACTTTCCAAAAAAAAGACTCTGATGTAAGAAAAAGGGGGTGTAGGAATTTTCAGTAATTATAAAGGAATTCAAGATAAAATATAGTAGGAAAACCTGAATTGGAAGTTGGGCAGTAAACTGGCCTTAAAATATGATCTTGTCCAATTCCTCATTTTATAGCAGAGGAAACTAGCCTGGCCCTGGTGATGTCACAGAGCTAATCAGTGGCAGAGTTAGTTCTCATACTGAGAAAGCCTCCTTGCTTTCTAAGTCACCTGTTTTCTACAAAGACCTAGAATTTACAAATAAGTAGGTATAGTGGGTTTACCTGTCATGATATCAACCCATTCTTTTCCATATATGTAATACAATGCTGACTTATATCATGATAACCTTTTGGGCATGGCAAGAGACAGAAATATTTATGAATCAACAAAAATTAAAATGTGTTGGTAATTTTACAGTAGAGTCTGTTCTTACGGCACCTGCTATTTTGAAAAGTTGATGCATGAGTGGTACATGGGGCAACTAATTATTAACAGAATTATCTGAGTCATCATTGACTGCTAGAATAGCAGTTATTAGACTCGATAGAACAGAAAAACCTGAAGCAGGGATTAGTATATATACTAGATTGGGCCCATTAACAAACCATGAGTTCCTTTGCTTCTTTTAAAAGAAAAAGTCCTGGTAATTCAAAGTGCCTGTATATTCACATTGCAGCTTAGCCACTATCTCCCTCAATAAAGATGTCATAGTCTCTAGAAGGAAACCAAACCAAGCACCAAAACCCAAACAAACAAAAAAATGCAAACAGAGTAACCTCCATGCTCTCTTATTTTCCAGGGCTGGTTTGGGTTAGAATGAGGCACTTAATCAGTCACTTGTAATTGTGGGGAGAAGGGACAAGCAGTGCAAGTGAGCAGACAGAGCTGAACAGAGTACCGCAGTGGCTGGGATCACTTCCGTCACTTGCCAAACCCTGCCCACTTGATGGGATCCCTGGCTCACAGCAGCTGTGTTTCAGGGCTGGGCCAAGACTTACATGGAACACTGGGCACACTGCTCAACCAGGTAGTAATTCTGGACAGACTGGTCACCAGTTAACATCAGTTCTCTTTCCTGGAGGCTGCAAACTCAACTTCCTATTTTTCATAAGGCTTGCTATTGATCCAACTGGATTAATGTTATTAAAGCACAATTCTTTTATCACATTCGAATTCACAAGAAACAAGACGAAGAATTTAGATAGTAAGATTAAATTGCTCCCAAATGATTAATTTACATATCCAACTGTTTTGGGCCTACGAATGCTGAGTTGATGATATATTAAAGTACTTTTTAAAATTCTTCTTCGGCAGGTGAAGATTCACAGACCCCTGAAATTGGAGCCTGCTTCTCTGGAGTGGTTTTTTTCAAGGAGCAAATGATGCTTTTTACATGTTCCTTGGCGGGTGGAGAGGGGGGAGTTCCAGAAGGCAGCAATGAATAAGCCTTACGCAAATGTAGAAAAGAAAATGTAATCTCTTTTACCTTTTGCATATTGCCAAATAGCTTTCCGTAGCAGTTAACTACACAGTTCTAGTTCAGAGCCCAGTTCCTATTTCATAGACACTATTCTCTTTGGGGAGGCTCTGAACGAAACATACCAGTTTCTCCATTTTCATTAACTTGACGTCCTGTTCATGCAGCTTCTCGTTCTTGATCTCCAAAACAGCTTTCAAGCTTTCTAACTCTTGCTCCAGATACATGATCTGAGGGTTTTTCTGGAAAAGACAGCAGGCGATAGCTATGACTGATCATTCCACATAATCACATAATTCAAATCCTTAACATAAATAATCTTTGATTAGATTTAGAAATTAGACAAGCAAGAGGAAGCCAGAGACTTCCACCTTAGAGCAGTTTCAAAGAAAGGTGAAAAAAAAAAAGGGTTAGGATAACTTTAACCTCAAAGTTGTTGGTTATAAGCATGAAATAAAACATTTCATATTTGAAAGCAAACATTTCACTCATTTATCAGTAACTTAATGGAAAAAATATTGTAGCATCAAGTACTTTATAGGAAGTTGGAGAAAAACCATTGCTTACGATACAAAACAACTTTGGCTAGAGATAAGGCAATTCCTAGTCTTTTACTGGAGTTTGGAGGGAGAAAAGGGAGCAATAGTTCTCTCTTAGTAAAGCTAGTAACTGATCAGGAATGAAAAGGCAGTATATACAAAGGGTGCCAAAAAATTGTATGCACATTTTAAGAAGGGAAAAAATCTATTAAAATTGTAACACTAAATATATACCGATAACAAAAGATGAATACAAGTCATGTGTATACATTTTTTTGGCACTGCCGGTATATAGGGCTCTCTGGAAAACAACAGAAATGACAATATCCTGCATCTTTTGGAGTTTTATTATGATGGGACTGCATTGGCCTGGCCATCCTTCTAGGGCAACCATAATACCCTATCATTTTATTTTGTTACATCCCAGCACCTACATGGCATATAGCACATGCACAACTAAAAGTCTATCCAAATTAAACAGTTGTGTAAAGGGAAATATCTTCTTAGAGCCCAACAGCAGAATTGATTCCCCAACTCCTCACTTTATTTATGGAAATTCAAGTAAACGATCCGAAATCGTTTACTTGATTATGAACAGCACAAGATCTACTGGTAAGATGTTTAATGAGGTTAATTTTTTAGAAAAGAATCAGTGGTAGAGATGATCAGTATTATCCTCCCGGGCAGTGGTGAATTCTCTGGACCAGTCCACAGGGAGCATCAGGGAGTGGGCCCTTGATCAAGCCTGTCACTTCACAGAAGGAGAACACAGGTGCCACAGCTCAAGCCACCTGCTCAGGGAACAGACTGGAGCTGTAAGTACTGGGGTAGGGACTTTTACTACGGGGCTCTTCCAAACATTTTATACGTTTCTTATACTGTTATCCTTTTACAAATATTTTTTTTTTACCCTAACGATAGCAAATCCTATTTCATTTTTGTTAAAGTGGCATCATTTACTATCAACTTTTAAAATCAGAACATTCACAGCCTTGTTCCCATGGCCCTTTTTCCTCCTGCTCTGCCAGCCTGACCCTGTCTCCCTTACTCTCATATGTGCTTTGTTTCCCTACAACCTCACATTCCTGGACAGAAGGGAGGCATTCCATAGTCCTGCTTCCCTCAATCTGTTTCCTTGCATTCTCAGGAAGCGCCTGAAAATCTGTAACCCAAACTAGTAGTAAGGTTTCTGCAGGTTAAGTCTAGATTTTTTTTTTTTAAATCACTATGCTTTCTAAGAATCTTCCAGAATAAATAGCTTTGAAGTGTTACTGAATGACCTCATCTAATTGTATTCAAATGTCTAGAGGGTCTCCGAATGAGGTTATCAGCAAAAGGGCTCACTGAGAGTTCACGCATGTACTTCCTGAGCTGGCAACAGATTTTAAGTTGCAAAAAACGCTTTGCTTCTGCAGTCTCAAGGCACCAATACACGGAAAGGTGGTACTAAAAACAGAAGCAGTAAAAATCATTTTCTTTTTTTCTCAAAGAGGTCAGGTTGGGGAATAAAGATACAAGTTAAAGAGAAAGTTGAACTTACAAGAGAAATTTGTACTTCTGAAACGTAAGAATTATCCATACAATGAAATATTGTTCAGCCATAAAAGGAATGAAGTACCTATACATGCTATAGTATATGTGACCCTTGAAAACATAACCTACGTGAAAGAAGCCAGACACAAAAGACCACATACAGCACGATTCGGTTTATGAAACGTCCAGAAGAGGCAAATCCATAGGGACAGAAAAGTAGCCTGGTGGCTTCCTACGGCTGGGGCTTTGTGGGGAAATGGGGAGTGACTGCTAATGAGTACAAGGTTTCGTTTGGGATGATAAAAATATTCTGGAATTAGATACTGGTGACCAATGCATAACTTTGTGGATAAACTAAAACCACTGAATTGTACATTTTAAAAGGGATATTGATTATATCTCAATACAGCAGTTAAATGAAAAAAGTGACATCTTCAACTAAAACCCTCTTGTCTTCCTGTAGGTATTAGCTTAGACCACTTGCAATATACAAAGGGTGTCAAAAAAATGAATACTCATTTTAAGAAAGAAAAACTGTATTAAAATTGTAATACTCAATACATACCCATAACAAAAGATGAATGTAAGTTACATTTGACTTCTGCAATTACAAGAAGTGCTCAAAGTAGTTACCATCAGCATCCAGACACTTCTGATTACAGTGAACTGCTGCTTGAGCAATGTTGACCAAAGTGTCAACTTGTACACATTTTTTTGGCACCCTGGTTTTTGGCACCCCCAGTATATTAGACTTCATCTGCATGTCAGTTTTTAGGATTTAAAAAAGACACCACTAAACAAAGAAGATTTTCTATACAGTTTAAAGAGCATACTGCAGCATATGAAAAGGATTCCAAAACAGTGTTATTTCTCTAGCTGCCGAACACTGACTCTAAACAGCAGCTAAGCAGAAGAAAAGCTCAATAGTGACACAGGACCACAGATAACTTACTAAATTTGCTTTCTCTCTTGATATTCGTTTTTGTTCTTCTGATTTCAACTTTTCATTTAAAGCCTCATTTTCACTCTTCAGATCATTGATTTGTTTCTAAAACACAAACAGTGAATGTAGAATGTAAGTTAACAGGCAGACACCAGAAACACAGTAAATGTGCACAGAATATACCAAAACCACACAAACCTCAAACCTCAAGAATGATGCTTTTGGTTGTTGTTTTTTTGTTTTTTGGGGGTGTTTTTTTTGTATTGATATTTACCTACCTCTAGGGATTCCTGTTTTTCATTGAGCAAATCCTCAAGTGATTTCTTTTCTAATTCATGGCTTTTCTTGATTTCTGGAAAGAAATGATATTTTTTTAACATCCTAGGAAATCACTGTATTCTGTAGTTGTTAAAGCACATAGATGTAAGAGTTGATTATGAAGCAATATGACTATGTTACTTTAGATTTGTATGATGCTTTTATAGAAATTAATCTACTCTCAGATTAGCCCTGTAAGGTAAGGCAGATACTCCCACCTTATTACTGGGGACACTGAGGCCCACAGAAGACAAGAGACCATGCAGTCCCTAGCAGATGGGAACACAGAGCTGACTTCTCAGGGGAGCGCCTCAAATCCTGGCCTGCAGACTTGTCATCTGCAGCTCCTGTGTTCTGTTCCATTTGCGTTTCATGAACCCAATAGAAATCTAAAATTAAACCCATTTCTAGTAGAAAGGAAGAAAAATAATGTTTTCTAAATGTCTACCCTGGGCCAATCACTTTTACATGTTATCATCTTGGACGTCACACAATGACTCTATTTTTCTGATGAAAAAGGCCTTTGCCAACGGTCACACAGCCAGTTTTTTGTTGTTGTTATTGTTGTTGTTTTTTCTACACATCACACGCTTCTCTGCAGGATACAAAGGAGTTTAGTGTCACAACTTCAGCTACACAGCCAATTACGTCTTGAATAAAATGGCTTCTTATTCTGTTCCTTCTACTTCAACTGTTCCAACCATGAGGAATAATTTAAAAGATTCTTTATTCAGCAATGTGAAATCTACATTTCACAGCAGAGTTGTGTGCAAGAGGGTTGGTGAGCAACAGTGCCTCGTGTGGATCTTATACCATAGCCAGGATGTAAACTAACACCTCAACTCCTGGGAACTACAGTGGTAATGTACAACTACTACTAAAAGGCCTTTAAGTTCTTTAGAAGTTCACCTATTTCCTAAAATGCTGTTATTTATAACAAACTATTATTTGCATCCTTAGGGGAAAGGGCATCTGCTAACAATGAACAATGCAAAAAGAAACCAAAACACTCCATACTGAATGCCAAAGGGGATTCTCCGGAAAGGGAAGTTATGAATCATTTCCCTTTTAAAACATATCACACTGTTCCATTAGATCTTATTCTTTTTAAATAGAAGAAAAGGACTCTTGCCTGAAAGGGAGGTTTCATAGGCCGCCTTTAGCAATTCTACTTTCTCTGAGTGGCTAGCTTCAATTTCCAACTTAGACGTTTCATGGGCAGCATTTAAATTGTCAAACTATAAAAAAAAAGAACAACACTTTACCAGTAAAATCAAATGTCCTAAGTTGAATAATAAGCAGCAACATTAGGAAACTTGGCATATAAGACTGCATTCAAGCTGAAGAGCTACCTAATACATAGAAAGAACAACCCAACTGACTCCCAGGTATCCACTGCGTTCAGCTCAGGAACACACACACAGCCCCCAGGGCTCACTGATGGGAATGGTCGAGTCCAGCACAAGGAATGAGGATTTGTTTTCCCGGTGACAGGGCCACAGAGGCTCCACGTCTGTCACGTTGGCCTCTCTGTCCTCAGTCCCTAGCACAGGGCATACAGTAGGCACTCTGTAAATACTTGCTAAATGAAAACAACTGATTTAAAAAGGGAGCAAGGAAATTAAATAGTGGCTTATGATATACTCTAAATGAAAAATATGGGTTATTAAACAAGTGCCATTTAAAAAAAGAATAAGAAATGCAAAGCAATAATTTAGCAGCCCAACACCAGAATGCTCAAAAAGGAATTAATTCTAGGGTAGTAAGGTAAAGGGTTGTTTTTAATTTTTTTCTTTTTTCTTCCCTTTTGTTCAATGTATGTACATTGCTTTGATCCTAAAGTAAACATTTTTAAAGTTATTTACATTTATTTAAATAAAACAAAGCTCAGCAAGGCATGGTCAACAAAGAGAAGATCATCATGATAGTAAGTTGACCATCAAACAACAATCAGAATTCAAATTAATAGTCACGACCAAGAACATCTCAGGTTCCAGAGGCACAGACCTGCTCCTGCAATTGCGTTTTATACTTCTCTGCTTCTTCAATGTAAATGTTCTGAAGCTTTTCACACTCCCCAGTGTAAAATTCTTTCAGCCGGTTCTCTAGCTCTGTTAGGTCAGTCTGGTGCTGCTGGTTCAGCTTCTGGACAAACCCTTCATAAGCTATTTGCAATTCATTCCTGGCTTTTTCTAACTTCTCACAGGTGGTTGAAGCAGTGACTGAAAAGAGATGGAAAAGATAAGTTAAATGACCTAAATTCATAACATTAATACACAGCTGTGATAATTCGGGAGGCATAAACACAGTATGTCCCAGCTCTTTGGTGACCAGATTTTCAGACTTAATAGTTTAGAAGTGAACAGTAAAAAGAAACAAGGGGACATGGTCTCTGGCAGCGCGTGCGTATGCATACATGTACACACACACACACACACACACACAACTGTCTAGCAAACAGTAAGAGAAGTCTTTGAGAAAAGCCAGGTTCCCACGGGAATATCACCCTTTTACGCGGTGACCAATCAGTCCAGGGGCCATAAAAAGAGGAGGCTCTGATTGGCTAGATGTCTCTAAGGACAGCTACCCAGTAGAGAGAAGCTAATATACAGAAGGAGCAGGGATGATCAGAGAGAAGAAACAAATGGGTTTTAAGCTTCTACTTAATTTGAGTTGGTTTCAGCTTGTTATTTCCAAACTACACTAATAAAAAACAAAATATTAGAATATACTGAATACAAATCACCAAAGCATAAAAAATTTTAGAAAAAAAAACACATTTTAAAACCTACTACATTATATGAATATATTAAACATCATTTAAAATTAGAGAATCTGACTCTTCACCACCACTACCAAAAACAGAATTACCGACAATACATTACAGAACTCACACACAAATACATACCCACACACACTATAACTATAATAAGTCCTGGAAGATCATTTCTCAGGAAGCTTGACTTTGGACTTCTCCAGCCTTCCTTCCCTGATGTTAAATATAGGTAAGTAGAGGTTACTGTACCTGTTGGGAGGATGTATGAGTTCTCAATATCCCACAGTGCCCGTGGACTAATATAAAATGGGTACTGGTGAGTCTACCAAAGTAATCCTTACATCTGTTTTGGTAAGGAATATATATTTTAGGCATTATAGGAGGAGGAAGATTGTTTTAGGGCAGAGAAAAGGATAGTTGAGATCAATGATTATTCTACCTAAGTAATGTGGAATTCGCTGTTTCCTGGGATGAATTTCTGGCAGTGATGTACACTTGTTTTCTTGGGAACATATCACATGGCAGTAGAAATACCCATCACTTGTCAGTATTCGTTCAGAGGTAAAATGGGCTACATCGAAATGACAAGAATAATGTCTGCTAAAGAGAAACCTTAAAATTCAAATAAACCCACAAATATTTATTGAAAGGGAAAAGAGCTAACATTAAAAACAAAAACTACTAAATTACTGGCACAAGAATGGGGCTCACACATGTTATCTCATCTAACCATCACAGAAATCCTGTGAGAACCTTATTTCTAAATATAGATATCCATAAGATCATTAGAGAGGGTAAAGAATTTACCCATGGGCACATAGCTGGTAAATGGGAGAAGTAAACAGTTTTTGTCTGCACCCAAAGCCTGTGTTCCTTCTACCCCATCCAGCTGCCTTTTGTGCCAGAAACTAGTAAGAAACAAGATGGGGACTCTCCTCGGAAGGCTCATTGTCTAACTGAGAAGACGAGACACACACATATAGGAAGCAATAATACCAGACAGTCCCTAAGGGCTCAAGGAATGGCACTCAGGCTAGTTTACATACAGCTAGGGTGGTCAGATTTTTAAAAAAAATTAATTTTGGTAAAATATACATAACAAAATTCATTATTTTAATCATTTCTAAGTTTACAATGCTATGGCATTAAATACATTCACATTGTTGTGCAACCAGGACCACCACCATCCATCTCCAGAACTTTCTGCCCAAACCCAAACTCCCAACCAATTAAACACTAACCCCCTTTCCCCTTCTCCTCATCCCCTGCCAACCACCATTCTACTTTCTGTCTCTATGAATTTTGACAGCTCTAGGTACCTCATGTAAGAGGAATCATACAATATTTGTCCTTTTGTGACTGGCTTATTTCATTTACCATGTCTTCAAGATTCATCTATGTCATAACATGTGTCAGAATTCCCTGCCCTTTGACCAGCTGGAAAATATTCTATTCTAGGTATGACTGCATTTTGCTGATCCATTCATCCCTCAGTGGACACTGGGGTTGCTTCATCTTCTGGCTATTGTGAATAATGCTGCTATGAACATGGGGTAAACAGGTGTCTGTCCAAGTCCCCGCTTCCAATTCTTCCCAGAAGTGGAACTGGTAGATCATAGGGTATTTCTATTATTATTTGAGGACTGTCACACTGTTTGCATAATAGCTGTGTCACTTTACATTTCCACCAATAGTCCACAGGGTTCCAGTGTCTCCACATCCTCACCAAAACTCCTTTTCCTTTTTTAACAGCCTTGTGATAGAGATGTAATTCTACATGAAAACTGAAAAGTGTTTTCCACCATGAGACATGGTGGGAGACTGCACAGTGTGACTTGGGAACTAGAACATTCATAACGCAGAAAAGTTGGAGATAAGACCCAACAGGTAGATGGAGGCCAGATGATAGAGGCCATCACATGGAATAGCACTGAAAACTGTCCTTTGGAGGTAAACTTGGGACGTTATTTTTTTCTTTTCCCTTTAAAAGAATATAATGGCTACGTTGATTGCTACAGAACACACCCTTCACATTCACTTTTCCTCTTATCGCACTGATTATTTATCAAAGGAGGAAAAAATGATTCAAGAAGGCAAATGTTAGTCAAAGGAGTAAACACAACCTTAACTTCTGCTAACTTTACAAAGTACACAAAGAAAATACGGAGCCACAAGCCTCCTTATGTGAATTTCATAGTAGAACTCTGTATGAAGGTAGGCGATAGAAAAATATTTTGCAAGCAGTCTCTAAAGGCATCAGATAGCTTTCTAGTCAGAAAAATCCTGGTTTCACACAGCTTTTTCATGTAATTCCCTTGGATTTCCAGATATCGGCAAACTTGTTTGTTTTTTTAAAGGAATAACATGATCCCAGCCCATCCAAATGCTCCTATCAGAGATGGACATGTCTAAGTGAAGCCAAAACTAGAAGAGCTTCTATGCGGAAGCTTGCCACTGTGTGGAGGTGACGGGAGGACAGGCGGAAAGGAGGGGGCAGGGAGAAGATGGGTCAGCGGGGGAGCGGGGGCTGTAGTGCTGTCAGTACACAGCCCAGAGCGCAGGCCCAGCCCCAGATGGTGACATCAGCCTGCAGCTGTGCAAGGACCTTTGTTCTGTTTGCCACCCTGGTGTGCCGTGCAGAGAACAGCTGGGCTGAAATGATCACTCACACAAAGGGCTTTACTTTGAATTAATTGGCCTGGGCTCCGAAGAAACTCTTGAAATGCTTTTTTAAAGGACACACAAGTAAATATTGTATCAGGGGTCCTCAGAGTGTTCTTACTGACAGGACACACTCTATGGAGGGCAAGGGGGGATGTCACCCAGGTTTTAGTGACAGAGTTCTCCTTGTACTTATTACAGTTCAGAAGAGATTTCTAATGCAACCTCTGCTTATTCTGACTCCTGTTCTCAGTCTCGTCCCTTCCTTACTTATTCTCCAGAGTTCCACTCACTTTCAATCAATTAATCAGACAGCCAACAAAGCCAAAATCAAACAAAATCTTTCAGAATTTAAACGTAAGTAATAAGCAAGGAGTTTCCACATGGTGTTAGGTGATACTGTTCTCAAGAAGTTATTGCATGAATACAAAATCCACATGGTACAAAGCAGTCCTTTTGCCCTTGGTGTTTTAATCATTGTAAAAAGCATGTCCATGATTAAGGGCACCAAAATGCCACTGCCTGTGGAGGAATAATGGATTATAACTTTCCTACAAATATTGGAAAACTGCAAAAGCTACTCCAGACCAATCTACCTTAAAGCGCAAAATGCAGTTTTAAGAATTAAGACAGAAACCAACTCATTTACAAGATCAGCCCTAAAACATAAGGCCATGTTACAGATTAGAAGCTGACATTTTTCACTCTGAGATGAACCAAGCCTGAGACTTCTAAGCCAATGATAGAACAGGAAAAAACCTAGAGACACTCCCTGACAGTTTAAAGCGTGGATAACCGAGCAAGGAAAAGACAAAAGTGGTGAAATGCTTGATATTTTTCCTTTTCCAATAATTCTTTGGATGACATCTAGAAAAGGCCCAATGTCACAGTCAAATATACCCTTTGAAAAACCAGGACTGTTCATCCCAGGTTCTTTGGCAGTTATCCCTGAGGGGCTGAAATGGAGCCATTACCTAATTAGCGCTGGCAGGCTTTCCTAAGAGGCGGAGGTCAGATTTTTATTATTTCCATCTTGTGCAGACTAATTTCCCTTTGGTGATTAATAAATGTATTGTTTGCAGAGAAAAACATAACCATGGCCCTAAATTGTTAATATTCTTTTGAAATACTACAGATTTTTAAATTTCTATATCTGAGTATCATGCTCTATCATGAGACAATCATGAATATTTTAATCCTCAGGAACATAAATAAATGTCTTAATAGAACAGAGCTAGAATATTGAGGTTCATATCTCAGTTACACCATTAACCTGCTCTGTGATTTGAGCAAATGACTTAAACTTTCTCAACCTGCATTTCCTCATTTTTTAAATGGAGATAATATTTTAGTGCCTTCCTTACTGGATTAAAGAAAATAATACCTGTGAAGCACCTGGCCCAGTGCCTGACTGGAGTAAGTATGCAATAAATGTCACTGTTATTATTGCTGACCTTGCAAAAGCCCACCAATTCAAATGTGTTTGACGAGTCCTCAAAGACAGGTTTGGGGTTCCATAACAGAACATGACAGTTAAAAAGACGAGTCGCTTATCAGTATTTGAAGAAGACATTATACACACACGGTAGGGTGCTAAGTTCACATTCACATTCTACCACTATTGTTCTTGACATTAGATGCAACAGAATTTTTCCAATGTTTAGACGATTTCATCCAAATTGGACATAATAAAACATAAAAAAGAAAAGGAAAAATAAAAAGGGCAAGGTAAGATCACATGGAAGATCATGCAAATTTCTGTGATGTCAACAAAGAGATTATGACAGAAAGAAAAGACAAACAGGAAAATAAGACGACTTAATTCCCCAACTGCGCCTGCTCTGCACCATTTTCGAGGGAAATGAAGATGCCTGTGACTAACTTCATTGGCCTACTCTGGGTCTTTTCACAGCCTCTGGCCATGGGGAATTCAGACACCTGCTTTTAGTTTGGGGGCATCTTCACTCCTTTCTTCAATACTCCACGCTTCTTAAGGTAAACAGTTTAAAAAAAAAACTTTTAATTGTAAAATATTTAGAGGTAAAGAAAAGGGACAGAATACAGAGAGTTCCTATATACTCTTCACTTAGCTTCCCCAAATGTTAACATGTTACAGAATCATGGGACATTTGTCAAAATCAAGGTTTGAACACTGGGACAATACTACTGACCAGACTTTCTTTGTATTTTACCAGGTTTTCCACTAATGCCTCTTTTAAAAGAATAAACTTTTAGTGAGCTGGCCGAGTGGCGCGGTGGTTAAGCCCTGGCTTGGGAAGCCAGTGGCCCCGGTTCGGGTCCCACATATGAGGGCCACTGACACTGCCCTCAAACAAACAAACAAACAAACAAACAAAAAAGAATAAACTTTTAACTTTAGAATATTGTAAGGTTTTCAGAAAAGTTCAAGGATAGAACAGAGAGTTACCCAGATACCTCTCATTCAGTTTTCCCTAAAGTTAACATATTACCATGGACATTTTGTCAAACCTGAGAAACCAATACGGTACGTTGTTATTAACCCAACTCCAAACTTTGTCCTTTTTTTCTGTTCCAGGATCCAATCCCAGATACCACACTGAGTTAGCTGTTGTGTTTCTTTAGTCTTCTCTGATATGTATATCTTTCCTTGTTTTCATAATCTTGACAACTTTGAAGAGTCAGGTATTTCATAGAATATCCCTGTTTGGACTTGTCTGATGTTTTCTCTGCATATTCCTTCTGACCCAGCAATTCCAGTAATTTACTAATTTACAATTTACTAATTTATAGCCATTAAAAAAAAGACTGAGGAAATTCTTTTTGTATTGATCTTTAAGAAATGTTAAGTGGAAAAACAAGGTACAGAACAGTATGTATAATATGTTGCCAACAGTATATAAAAGGAACAGGGAGACAAATATATATATATATATATATATATATATATATATATATATATATATATCTTATTTTATCTTAGGTACCTCTATCCCAGAACCATGAATGGGGACACTACCCTCTACTATAGCAGCATGATTATTTCATAATATTCTATTAAGGGAAATCTGCCATGACACACTTCCAGGGCAAGCAACTATTGGTTGCTGTCTTAAACTGGAGTCTAATCTGCAGATTAGTAATATAACTGAACAAAGTAACCAAGGAGCCATTTTAAAAAAAGTCAATTGCTACTTTGGGCAGGCAGTAGCCTACAGAAACAGCAAAAGGGTGGGGACCTAGATTGCCCCACAACAGGCATTTCCAACTTTCTGAATATCAGCTTCTTGATTTGCAAGGTAGGAATAAATACACCTACTCTTTGGTGAGGATCAAATGAAATAGGTACTATTATATTTTGTAGAAAGAGCCTCCACAGACTATCTGTGGAATGATTATCTTCTCATAAGAACCCTGGGTTTCGCTTCCATGAAGGTACTACTTTTTCACATGACCAAGATATTTGGCAGACCTGTGGTAGACAAAGGTCTTCTACTAAATTTCAAAACTAGCTATAAATGGCTTTCTGACTGCTTTTAGGAATTGCATGAATTGGCATGAGCTTATTTCAAAGTCTTCCACTAATCATAACTTCCTGGAAATTTACTTTTACAAAATACCTTTACTATGAAATAAATTTTCCCATAAATACTACTGCTTAACCTTTAAAACTCAGTTCATACTTTATAAATTACTCTCACATTTATCATTACATGTCATATAATAACTAACAGAGATAAAGGGGAAAAAAACAGTAATAGAATAATAGTTGGAACTTCAATATCCCACTGGCAACAATGGATAGGTCATCCAGATAGAGAATCAATAAGAAAACAGTGTATCTGAATGGTACTGTAGACCAAATGGACCTAACTGAACATTCTATCCAACAACAAAAGAAAACACATGGAACATTCTCCAGGATAGACCACATGCTAGGCCAAAAAACAAGTCTCAGACAATTCAAGAAGATTTAAATCATATCACATATCTTCTTTAACCACAATGGTATTATGAAACTCAGCATCAATAACAAGAGGAAAACTGGAAAATTCATGAACACATGGAAATTAAACAACACTGTCCTGAACAACTAATGGAACAAAAAAGAAATTCAAAGGGAAAATTTTAAAGTTTCTTGAGACAAATGAAAATGGAAATGTAATATGCCAGAACATGTGGAATGCAGCAAAAGCAGTTTTAAGAGGGAATTTCATAGCAATAAATGCCTATATTAAGAAGCAAGAAAGATTCCCCAATAAACAAAGATCCTACACCTTAAGGAACTAGAAAACCAGAGCCCAACATTAGCATAAGAAAGGATATATAGGGCCGGCCGAGTGGTGCAGTGGTTAAGTGCTGGTTTGGGAAGCCAGAGGCCCTGGTTCGGGTCCCACACACGAGGGCCAGTGACACTGCCCTCAAAAAAAAAAAAAAGAGACTTGCACAAACCACAGCAGGGAGAACTGTGATAGCCACTAGTCTCCTATTAAAAAAAAAAAAAAAAAGGATATATACTGTTTTGAGTTAACAAAATAGGTATTATCTTAAATCTCACTTTACTAGACAGGAAACTGAAGTGGCAGAATTGGGTCTAGAACTCAATCCGCTCAGTGTTTTTCAATGCAAGTTCTATAGCACAGAACACAGAACCTGATGATCTGAGTGGCTCTGTTCTCACCTTGAGATGCGTAAGAGAGAAGTTAATTCCTATACACAATGGACACCTCCGGGTATTAGGACTTAATTCTCTTGTGAAAGCTAGAAAGGCTGCAAGATAAGGCAGGTAAAATGGATCTTTTTTTCTCCATACTGATTAGTCCTGACAAACTCTCATGTGTGGGATGCTGATCTGGTCCCATCAGCCAATCTTAGTACATAGGTGCCAGCTGGGTAGCCACAGAGCCTGAAGTTCTCCCTGCCAATTAAAAGCTTTGCTGTTTTTCAACTGCTCACTGGCCAACAACATGCTGCAAAACAGATGCTCTTGTAATCACAACAGCAAACAATCCATGGACCAATAAAAACATTTAGGTATGAGAATGGAGTGAAGATGAAAGCCTGGCTGAACAACTGATATACTGCTATAAGCCTCAAGCCTGAGAATAATGAGTTAAGACTTTAAGAAAATCACAGTTCAATCAAAAAAATAAATTTACTTTTAATAAAAAGGAGATTGCGAGTCTGATATTATGCTGCCTCTCCTTCTCCCTGATGGTTCATGTTTAGGGTGCAAAGTTCAAAAGCGCAGGTAAACGTTGATATGTACAAAATTTGAGTACAAGAATGGACTCAATTCGATTAAAGCTATTTGCTATTATTTACTCTCCTACAGTGCTTGATTATTCTATACTTTTTTTTTTTTTTTTTACATAAAAGAAACAACTTTCTGGCTAGCTAGTGTGGTGTCAAAGTGTAGCCCAGGGATCCCCTGCATCAGAATCACCTGTGATCATTAAAAGCAGATTCCTGAACCCCATCCCAAGCCACATGAATCAGAAATGGATATCTGCATTTTAGTCAGGTCTACTTGATTACACAATGAAGTTTGAGAACCGCTGTTCAAGACAAATTACATTAAATTAGGAAAAACTGCACATATCAAAACTGGACAAGTTAGGACAAGGAGCAGAACAAGACGACGCAACAGACTCTCAGAAAGGATACCCTAGGTAATACTGTGCATCTGTATAGGTGAAAGAACACTGCCTTTCACTTACAAATACAGCCAGCTCAAGTCTACATTTAGGACAGACAGACATGCATAGGAAAAGAATGAGCTAAGTCTGAGGTGGCATCAATCCCCCCTTCAATCAAGACAGTGAGATAAAAGAATTCTTTTGTGATGTACAGTTGGTTTTTATTATATTAACATATGTTTTAGTAAATCCCACTTCAAAAATCACTTCTGTAATTCTGCAACTCAAAAGTGACTTAACTGTAAAGAGTTTTAAAATTACTCTAAGTACACAGCCTTGTTAAACCCCAACTGTAGACAAAACTAGAACAGTGAAAGAATTAATACATTCCATAAAGTGTGGGATAGCCTTAAGTTCATAGACACAAGTTAAGTGTTGGATTAGACAATTTGTACACTGCTTTTGGTAGAGCCACGTCACTCTTCCCTAGTAGATAATAAGACACATTCTAGTCTGACAAGACTTCTTGAACTCTTGATTCGAACAAAAAGGTTCCAAAAGTAGTTACTAGTGCAAACTAGTGTTTATATCAAATGATTTTCCAACCTTTCAAATAGTTTCACCATGATTTCCCTTTGGTGTAGTCTAGCCATTCTGAGTTCTTATCTAGGTGCTTTGCATTTCTAACTTATTGACCTTAGGAAAGTTACCTAAATTTTATGGCTAATTTCTTTCTTCTTTCCCTTCCCTTCCCTTCCCTTCTCTTCCCTTCCCTTTTCTTTGTCTTTCTTTCTTTCTTTCTTTCTTTCTTTCTTTCTTTCTTTCTTTCTTTCTTTCTTTCTTTCTTTCTTTCTTTCTTTCTTTCTTTCTCTCTCTTTCCTTTCTTCTTCCTTCCTTCCTCCCTCCCTTCCTTCCTTCTTTCTTCCTTTTTATAAAATGCAAACCAGTAGACTTACAGCTGAACAACTGATGTTAGGAAGAGTAGATACTCTATCAATGTTAATGTTATACCCATCTAATAATTTTTACACAGAGAGGGCAAAATCAACTAGTCTTATATCATTATTTTGGGAATTCCAAGAATTTTTAGTGGATTAAGCGTTTAAAAATCTCATTTATATCAAGCAATAGAAACACTCAGGATGATTTGACAAAAAGATGTGAGTTAGCTCTTAACTCTGATGGATAAAAAATAATTTTAAAATACAAAAGAGCTTTTTCTTCATTACTTTAGATGAAAAATGTGACTTCAATAATTAACATTAATAAAAACATAGGAACCCAAAAAGATCATAATTATGGCTCTCTATTACACCAACATGTCTACAATCAGAATGACACATTTATCCCCTACCTCAGAGGCCAAACATTTGCTGTGGATGTAGACTATTAAATTGAACTGTAATCTATTTCAAGGGCTGACACTTTCAAAATGATATGATTAGCTAGGATTGTCAGACATAAAGTAAAATGTTTCTGAGAGAATTATAGCTCGCCTTACTTTATAATTCATCCCTAAAAACAGGCATGCTATTTTTAAACAGTTGGTAGGAAAGCACTTATGCACAAAAACCACTGAGTATTGGCGTATTATGAAGATAAAACCAATTTTCCCTAGCTACTGTCCTCACTAGCAAAATCATACATGCAATGAAGTACTAGGTGCCAGGCAGAAGTGCTGGCTATAGAGCTACAAAGATGAAGGAGGTGCTGGTCTTGCCCTTGAACCACTCACGGTTCTGGACTGTGAGAAGAGGTCTATAAACAAATATAAGAGCAAAAAACCTTGAAGGGCAGAGTAGGAGGTGCAATTAATTAACTTGCTTGAAAGATTTGGGCGAAACTCAATTGAAGACAAGATATTTTAGATAGGACTTAAAAAATGAGTAATGAGAAGGCATCTGAGAGGTAAAAAATAGAAAGGTAGTGAAAAGAGCAGAGAGCATTTGAGGCAGACAGGATAACATGTGCCAAAGATGTGCAAAAGACGTATAAATAAACACATGGCTGGGACCTGGCGAGGGGAAAGAAAATAAGAAGAAAGGGAAATGAGCATCCAGACATTATGAGGTTGGACTGAAAAGTTATTGTCAAATCATACATGGTTGCTTTAGTATGTCTGGACTTTTTTCCAAAGACAAAATGGAGTCATATGTGTCTGTTAAAAATGTCCAGTAGAGAACCCATGTGCCACGTATTGTCAGTATGGTCCCAGTAGCATGGGGAGAGACAAAAAGCAGGCCTGGAAACAAGGTGAGCTTTTAGGCAACTCCTGTAACATAGTCCAGGTGAGAAATTAGACAGCGTAAGTTAGAGCAGCAGCAGCCAGAAAGCTAAGGAGGGGTGGAGCTGAGCAATATTTAGAGCACAGAATGGTATCATGTGACAGATGGAGGAAAAGGAGTCTGACTCAGTTGTTGGCTTGGGTGCTGAGAGAAAAATAATGCCACCACAGCAGATGATTAATAGACTTTGAGGAATAGCCTGAATGAGAAGACATTGCCGAGTGTTCAAGGAAGCAAAAGGCTGGGGAGTCAAGGAAGGTCTGATTACACTGGATTGGCTCTTCTGCAGACAGCTCTTCACTAGGAAACATGCATCTGCAGTTTGGGAGGGAGGGAGAGAGCTAGAAAAATCCATCAGTAAGGCATCACCACTTATAGGTGGTAGCTGAAGCCATGGGGATGGATGGGAACACAGCTGACCCTGAAACCCTCACTACACTACAATTCTATTTAAGGAGTAGGTGAAATTATGCTACATTCACTCGAAAACACTTCCCCATAATAATGACTATGATATAGTATAGCAAAGGGCCTGAAATAACTTAAAAAGACCAGAGTGTACAAAAAAAATAACATGGATGGAGCTCAAAAACATTTGCTGTATGAAAGAAGCTAGACACAAAAAGAATACACTGTGTATTTCCATTTCTATGAAATTCTCGAATGACGAAACTAACCTATGGTGATAAATGTTAAGGTCAGTGTGTTTGTTTCTAGAGGAAGAGGGGTCTATTGGAATGGGGCATGAGGGAATTTTCTGGGATGACAGAACTCTTCTATACCCTGATAAAGGTGTAGGTTACATGAGTGTAGTATCTGTTTGTCAAAACAGATGGAACAATAAGCATCCCACTATATGTAACATATACCTCAATTTAAAAAAACTCAGAGTTCAAAGTTGTATATATTCATGTAAACAAAGGCAATGGAATATACAAAAATACAAGTTATATCAGGGTAGTAGAGCTACAGGCTATTTTCCTCTCACTTCAAAATTTTCTTTAATTTTCACATTGCTCTTAAAATAAAAGGGCCTTTAAAACCTCAAATGCCCATAAATATTTCCCAATTATCCATAAAAATGGAAAGCACCATATATATATTTTTTTCCACAGGAAGCAGGAAAGAATCTCACGGAGGCGTTTACTATCTCAAGACAACAGGAAAACACAAGATATAATAAATAATACTGTGAAGAGCCAAGGGCTCACCGGAGCAAAGGCGGCCTTATCATTTTGTTCTAAGAGGACTGAAAAGGGGATTTTGAAGAAAAAATGGCGAGTCATGCCATGAAGAGGGTGTGGCTCAAGAAACATGCAGGCTGCATGGGAGGTTAAGTTGGGCTACCTTGCCAGTACAGGACACTTGTCAGTGTAATGAGTGAGGTAACACTGAGAAAGTCGGTCAATGGAAGGGACAATGGGAGGCAGTTAAGTTTTGAAGGTCAGGAGTGTAGACTCTATTTGGGATTCAGTGCTCCTGAGTTTACGAATTGTCCTTTATTCTTTGCAGTTCTTAGTAGTTTGGGAACATGGCCTCAATTTTTATAGAGAAGGTAAAGAAAAATTACCCAATGGGAGAGTGACACCAATGGTCCTCCATTGTTTTGGAGGGAAAAGGTGGTTACTGAAATGGTGGTAATGGGGGTAGCTCTCTTTTCTTGAGTTGTCAGGCACTATGCCAGTATATGATATCATTTAATTCAAGCTCTCTGAGAGCCAAGCAAAATACATATTAACTTCACATCACCAGGGGGGAAACTGTACTCAAAGAAATCAGGTGACTTCTAACTAGGAGTAGATGGACAAAAGCCTAGACTCTGGATTCCATACTCCAAGCACTTTTACTGTATCAGGTGGAGCTCGATCACGTCTCACATTGTACACTCCATTTGAGTGTGAGGAGAAAAACCAGCCAGTCCTGAGGGATTTCTATTAATATTTCATCTAATTAGTATTTCTTTCTGCAGTACAGTCTACGCCCTTATAAAACAGAAAATGTAGTTAATTACTACACAGCTATAAATGGCATACATTTTTTTACATAATTTTTAAATTTTTATTAAATTTATTGGGGTTACGTTTAGTTAGTAAAATTATATAGGTTTCCAAGTGTACATTTCTATAATACATCATTTATATGACTTACATGTTGCATTGTGTGTCCACCACTCAGAGTCAGTTCTCCTTCCATCACCATTTGACCCCCCCTTTACCCGTAACAGCAGTTAAAACTTGGTGCTAGATGCTTTCCAGTGTATTACCTCATGTAATCCTCACAACCATCTTTCAGGCAGACAGTTATGAGTGCCATTTTATAGGGAATGAAATAGGGACAGAAGATATGTAATGTGGCTTGCACTCAGTCACCCAGCTACCAAAGATTTGAACCTGGACAGTGTGTGACAATTGTCTAATCATTTTGCATGCATGCCTCAAATTTTAAAACTGAGTTTTCAACTTTGCTATGGAAACCTGTTTTTTTTCCCTCCTCAGCTCATGCTGCAAACAATCAAACTGGAACCTTTGAGAGCATTCTTCCTGGACTGTCTCAGCAGAAGAACTACTTAAAGGCCTTTATTCTATCCCCTCACAGAACCAAAGCCCTTCCCAAAATGTTCTATGCTGTCACTTGATCAACGGGACCTGATTCAATAGCAGCAATGACACATTCCCTAAGAGTCTAGCCTTGGATGACCAAATGATATGGATGGGCCAACCATTGCATCCTGACACTGTGATAACAGCAGTAAAAGCACACCAGAGCCCACTCTCCTTATCATAGATGGAAAGCTGAGAGTGGGTACAAACGGGTACAGCTATTTCCTGTCAGGCTATGTGACCAACTGGAGGTGCTGAGTGCCTGGGTCCCAATGTAAATCACTTAATTGTGCTAACCACTCAAAGGTAAAAAGAGGATCCCCGATTCAAGCAGAGTGAATGAGCACAGTGTTCCACTGGCGTTTCGGCCTTGTCTTGGGGAGAAGCTGAAACCTGAACCACCAGGTAGGCTCATCTCCACCTTCACTGGGTGATAATGAACTCTGAAACACACAAAAAAGGCCTCTTGCCTGATCTCCTTCCTCTATATCCATTACACATTACTTAAGGCACAGACAAAAGCAAATTAAGTTGGTCATTCGGGTAATCAAAAGGACAGTAGTCTAGCTAAGTAACATGGCAGAAAGCCTTAAAAAGTCTCTGAGCGCTGTTTCTTAGCTGTGGCTTTTTTAAAAACTATTTCCCTAGAACTTTCATATCTTTGCGGTCCCGAAGTTCCATATGTCCTAAAATTACTGTTCCTTACAGAGTCCTTCATTTCCATAGCCTAAAATAAGGCCAAGAGAAAAAGGTGTCCTGGCTAGGGATTAAGAAATCTGGAGGGTTCACCCGGAGTTTGGGGCTGCCCTCCACTGAGGGGAAAAGAGAAGAGGAATGCAGATTGAAGTCTTGACCCCACACTTAGTGCTGTTTGATCCTTGCCCTGGGGAAAAAGACTGTTCAAGTTCAGCACCTTATATTGACAATGTGTAAATTCTGGTCTTATGCAAAGAAAGAACTAGATGGGCACGGTTTTTGTCTCTGCTGTTTTCTGTGCATTATTTATACACATACCTACATGCACTGTATGGAGAGGCTGTCAGCATCTGCAGAACACTGGGCAGGTAAGGCAGCCTTTCAGTGAAACACTCCAGGCCTGGTCGAAGCTGAAGCAAAATCCGGTTCTCTAAGCCGGTTCTCTAGGGCTGAGGTGCCTACAGCCGACAGGTGACCCCAAGGTAATCAGTGCACTCCAACATGGTAGTTGAGGTAGGGAAAGTAGTATTGTTTCTGTTGCACAAATCCTAAGGACTCTTCCAGGAGAGACAAGGACTGAAACAGTTCAGCCTGGGTGGACAGCTACAGAGAGGAGAGGCACATGGCTTCCTGTGGAATGGGATCCCTATTTATCATCAGCCCCTTTCAAATATAAGATGAGCACAGAATGAGCCTTCTTCAGACAGGCCGCCCCTATAGGCAGCAGCATCCTTCTAACTTTAGACTCACTACTCAGAAACCACCCCCGAGGAAGTGTAATGTTATCGGCGAGGGAATTTTCTAAACACTCTTGAATAGGAAAAGTGGTTCAGAAAAGAAAAACATATGACTGAATTATTTAACAGGAATCTACACGGTTACAAAAATCATTCTGTCCCTCTCTTCAGGAAGAGAAATGGTTTGGTCATCAGAAGCGCTGCTAGGCTGTAGTCAGATCAGTGCCAGGAATTCTGTGAACTTGAGGTCATGCTGCCAAGATTTAAAAAAAATGTCGATAGTGTTTGCACAGATACCAGAGTGGGAGAGCTACAACTGCCAGCAATCAACTCCAGCCACATTGCAGAGAGGCAAACCAAACTGTCCAATTTGCCCCGCGCCCCATAAAACTTAACAAGAAAAAAGCTCTTACCTAGCTCTCCCCGGAGGTTAACAAGTTCTTGAGATAGGGTTTTGTGTTGTTTCAGTGCTTCCTCCTGCTGCAGAAAACACACATCAAATTACTAATGTTTTAAGGGGTCCCTTTCAGTAAGTCACACATTTGTTATCACCAGGAAAACGAGACTGAGAATCGAGAAACCAAGATATAAATCATTTAGGCTAACAGTTCTTGTTGTTCAAAAACACAGATATCCCTTAGTAGTTAAGGAAATTTGTGTTTCAAACATCTGTATTTCCTTAGCTCCTTATGAAACTTTCATCTGAGGCACTTGAATGGCCCATTTAAAAATATTTACTTTGAGCCATGCTTCATTGCTGAGCCATAGAACCTTTTAGCTAATGCATACAGTACTTAAAACACAATTCTTTCTCCTCTTCCAAGGGCAATAAAGAACCTAATCAGTTTAAGATAAATACTTAATGTTCTAAACATATGCACTTTGTCCTGTATTTGCAAATAAAAACAAAGTTTTGTTACAATTCTTTCCTTCTAAAAGGAAGACACAAAGTTTGTTATAAAACTATGGCGAAAAAATAATCCTTTAACAACAAAATTAATTTTACACATTATTTTCTAAGGATTCTAATGTTTTGGATTAACTATAATTCTAAGTAGATGTTAGAGAAATGAATCCAAGAAAACCAGGCAGCTGTTTCAGTATTTAAAAGGGCATTATCAATCTTGTCCCAAAAAAAGAACAATTTCCAAGTGACCAGCAACTCACAGCAATCATACACATATACACAGATTTATACAAACAGGGCAATTAGAGACAGTTTCTATAAGGCAGAGTCCCTACCCCAGGGTGCAAGGAAGGAAAAGACAGAATTCAAAGCTCTCTGAAAATGCCCTCACTAGATCACCCAAGACGGAGCTCTCACCGCATTTGATCAGGGTTGCAGACCGAGATCATGAGACCCAAGCCTTTGCAGGCAAAAGTTGCTTGTCATTCAATGCATTTCCCCCTGATTCCAAACACCTCTGCCTTGGTGCCTGACATTTTTCCAGAAAAGCACTATAAACAAATACTAATTACCCTTGTTGCTGCACATGGAGAATAGAGGCACATTTTGCTGCTGGAGCAGCCCATTTTCCAGCTTCTGTCTCCAACTCCCCCCTCCCCCCGCACTGTCCAAGAAGTGCACACAGGTGGCCAAGCCACCCACCCGTCGGTCTGTCCACATTCAAAGCTCTACCAGGAGGAGTGCCATTGGTCCTGGGTTAGCCTTACTTCACATCCTGCAGGTTACCGTATGCCTCAGCCGCCTCTCTCCTCACAGAGGCTGATGCTGCAGCTTGTGTCTTTGGCACAAGCAGCCTACGATTACTTAAAGCCACAGCCCTTCATTTATGAAAAACGAGAGCCAGACATTAGACTGATCGATTGCCACTTACTTAAATATCAGCTGGTACAGGGGAAAGAAAAACTGACCTTCTCTGCGTAGATAATGGAGTTATTTTAAGATTTGTGAGCCTTTTTATACCCCTCTCTAATTGAGGTCATTGGATTATCACACTTTCTAATAGAAAAAGGAAACTTGGGTCTCCAAAAACCAGTATACGAATGAGCTTATGAACTAGGTGAATAACAATGAAAGTGTATATATTGTAACTTCGAATTAAAAATGACATTATAAAACGAATAGTGTTTTCCGCAAAATTTAATTTGAATGCTTACAGCATGGCCCACTGGTGTTTTAAGAAAAAGTGTGAAATGTGGATTTGAGAATTGGAGATTAGATATATTTTATAACTTTTCCTTTTTCCTTTGTAGTAGTCTCTCATAAGGAGCTGAGGAATTTAATGACACGCTAGCACTGTCCTAGGAACATTTAACAGTGACTAGAATTTAAGAAATGCTTTCTCATTGAGACATTTTGGTCTCAATGGTATTCTAAATGTTTGACTTTTAAAATGCAGTATTAAGTTGTTATGAAATCACAAGTCAGTTAGACCAGGTTTTTAAAATGAACAAGTAATGGGTTTTCTAACATAGAAATTAAAGTCTGAGGAAAATCAACCTGGATAAAATTGGAAGAAAATTTTAAAAATACATATAATATATACTTCTCTTACTCTCATAAATTTAAGCCTTAATTTTATTTGCTTAGTATTCTAGCACAAGTATCAGCAAGTTTTGTCACTCAAGTGACAAGAAAACCATAAGATAGCTTTCCTGGATACCCACAAGTAATCCTGCAACATATTCAGTGAACTGGCTTAGAATTCACTCTTTCCAATGGTAACTAAATTGCTAACAGAAGGAAAAGCTGACAAGAAGTTAAATCACTTTCCAAATTTCCATAAAAAATTAAGTTGGTATATAATTTCCAAGAGTCATTTTGTGAAAACTTTTATATCCTACTACAAATATATACCAGGCTATCTTTTTGCTTATTAAAGGACTTTGGACACAAGGAATTTCAGTGCACGTGGACATTTCTCCCACCTCTACTGCACTCAGCCTTCCTATCCTCAATGCCCAGAAGCCATCAATGTCTTCCAACCTCTGTCAATTCCAGTAACAGGAAAACCGTGAGGTCACCACTGATTCTTCTTTGTCTAAAAGGGTGGTGCCAAAGTCAGTCAGTTTTTCCTTCCTAATGTGTCTTGAATCCCTTGCTGTTTTTCTATTAGTACTACCTCCACCCAATCCTGATCCTCACCAACCCATTCCTGGACTGCTGAGAGCCCAGAAGGCGGCTGGATTATTATTCCCCCAGTCTTTGTGTATAGAAACGCCCTTACTCAAAAAGGGTCTTCCACTGAATGCATAAAAAAATAATCAGCCTAGTTCCATGGACCTTAATCATCTAGCTTCTGTTTAGATTCCTGACTCCTCCTCTGTCCAAGCCACACTGGCTACGCATGTCCCCCTTCCACTTTGAAATGCCTGGTCTGCTTTACCTATGTAAACCTGGGATTTTGCTAAATGTCAATCATAGACACCATTCCCCTCCCCAAACATCCAGACAGGGCATTTATCTTTCCAAATTGGTTAGCAAATGATTCCTCAATGCCAATGAACCAAGCACCTTTCCAGATGCTGGGGGAAATATGAGAGAAATTTAAGACACGGTCCTTGCCTTTGGGAAGCGTGGGACCTAGATAGAACTAAAACACCTGGGCCCAATTCTTTTGGTCATGTCTCAAAGCAGTTGATGTCATCTATGGAGAAGCAATACAGAATAATGGAAAAACCAAGGGCTGTAAACATGATCCTATAGGAAATGCCGACTATCATGCCCATTCCATAGTAAACATATACTGTTAGTTTCTGCCCACTCTCCCTGGTTGTTTGCCCTTTAATATACTTACCCTTTACTTATAGATGATAAAATTTGTGTTTTGTCACTTATATACTGATCACCTATTTCTTTTTATTCAGCTGCTCCTATGTTGGTGTTTCTGTTTTACATATTACACTACAGTCCAGATAACACATTTATTTAATTCTCTTTGTATCTAACATGCAGAATTCCACACAATGTGAAAAAAGAGGGAGGTGGGGCTCTGGAGAGAAAAATGCTTTTCCACTCATACATTAAGTAGATGAAGTGCTCCAAGAAAAAAATGGATTCACTATAATTTAATTAGGAGTCCCTGAGACACAGGCACTTAGTCTCTGGCCGCTGTCCCATCAGTGGGCCTGAATTTCCAGGCTACGAAGAAGCATCAGCATCACAGGCGTTTGCAGAAAAGAGCCACATCACACTGGATTGTGTCCACTGTTTTTCTTCTGAGGCAATTTTACTTACATTAAACTGCTAGTGTCATTCAAAATACGCCTTTGTGTAGGTGCTGCGTTAGGGTTAGCTTCCTCTTGCAAAAATAGAGTCAGAGGTATACTGGATAATAAGTCAGGTTTGGGGGTAGGTAGCCTGAACCTCGGTCCTGTTCAGGCTTACCTAGAAACTCACTCATACACCCTTTTATGAAGAAATATGAATTACTACTATCAATGCCGGCCTTCACTTTGTCAATCTGTACAGAACACTGCACAACAATGCAAGGCTAAAACAAGAAGTACAACAAACTAAACAACAGTGAGTCCTTAGAGAAACAGGAAGTATGGAATTAGTTTCCAGATTCATGAGACATTTATTAGGACTTCTGCTATGTAATAAATGAATTTTGTCTGCTACTAAAGTGGGAAAGTTGTAATTATTAAACAGACTTGCAATAAAAGGATAAGTGGTAGTTTCAGTATTTCCTATTAATCAACTGTTTTTACCCATAATCTAAAGCTCCAAAACCATTTAGTAAAAGTTACCAATAACAAGATCTTTATGTAGATAGATAGATAGATAGATAGATAGATAGATAGATAGATTTACATCTAAAATCTACATCTACGTATCTACATTTTTATGAATTAATCACTTATGTAATAGAGGCTTAAGAGAAAATCGTTTTTGAAGAAATTGTTTAACTGTTCCCCTGATTATGTCTTTCCTTTGCAACTATTTTATAACAGTGCCCTGTATCCATTAGGCAGCCTGTAAATATTTGCTGATTGATTATGAAGAGCTAGCAAAGAACAAAGAACATTTACATAAAGACTTTATATGTTCAACTCACATCTGGAATTCCATCCTCTCTACTCATCCATTTGTTCATTTAGATAGATACACACTATGTGTCTATCATGTATAAGGGCAGTGTCATAGCTGCTGAGGTGGTTTCCTAAGAAAGAACTAGACACAGGTCCTGCTCTCAGTGAGCTTCCAATCTTAAAAAGCAAACTAAGTGTCAAATTGTTACCTATAAGGTAGAAAGTGACAGAGAAATGAAAGTCATCATAGAACCCACATGTTAAATAGAACATAGAGCTAGAAGGACCAGGAAAGTCTTCATAAAAGACAGAGTTTTTGAGTTGAATTTTTGGAAATTCAGTGGAGTCACAATGACATGGGCATTAGGACCTAATTAGGTGTAAGATGAAATTTACATAGAGTAAAAGTACCCCTGAGACTCATTAAGAGTTTGCCATAAAAAAAAAAAAAAAAAGAACTGCACTGCTATGGACTGACAAAGCATCTCTCAATATGTCGTGTCCTATAAGGTTTTTCCTCCAGTGTTGGAACTACTCTATCTCCAACTGAGCACTTAATCAAGGTCTCTGGTTTATATTTAGGGGTCAGGTCACATGGGAAGAAAGTATACTTAACACTAAGATCACACAGAGTGTGGAAGTTTCATGCTCATGAGGTATTTATAGGAACTGAGAATACAGCTGAAGGAAGGGCTGGCTCCTGTCTCACCTCACATCTACTCTTGGGCCTTTGCTCAGTGAGGGGCATACAAGGCAGAGCTGCCTGATCTACTCAATTGGCTGTTTGTATAATGAATCCATGTAAATTAAATGAAGTTAGTGACTGATGCTCCTGTAAGAAAGATCTGAACATTTATATATCAGGGGGAAGGGTGGTAGCCGAGTAATGGTATTTGAACAAAGGATGAAAAAGCACAGGAAGTGCATTAGATTTAGAGCTCACAGTATCCTAGACCTGGGTTTAAGTCCTGATCCTCCTCTTATTAACTGTCTGATGATAGTCTAGTTTCTTGACAGCTCTGTACCACAATTTTCTTATTTGTAAACCCCAACTTGTGGTTTTGGAGAGGATTTAATAAGTCTGTCTGATACTTAGTAAATATTGAAAAAATGATAAATCACTCTTGTTTCTCCTCTACCTCCCAATATATACAGTGAGAGCATCAGGCAGTGCAAGTAAGGTGAAAAGCGGTTGTTGGTGCCAAATTAGAGGGTCTCATATTCCAAATTCTATACCAGTCATCCAAAAGCAATATAATGTGAGCCATGTATGTGACTTTCATTTCCTAGTAGCCACATTTAAAAAGTTTAAAAGATTAATTTAAATATTTTATTTAACACAGCATATCCAAAATATTATCAACATATAGTCAACAGAAAATTATTAACAAGGTATTTTATATCTTTTTTTTTCCATAGTTTTCCAAATTCATGTGTATTTTACATTTACTGCATATCTCAATTCAGCCTGACTACATTTTAAGTGCTCAATAGTTTCCCAAGGCTAGTGGCTACCAAATGGAACAAATCAGCTATAGACAGGGGAGAACCACTGAAGGATTTAAGCGGCAGAGTGGAATGCTTGGAAAGATGAACCTGTCAGCATGCTTGGGGTGGATTATAGGGGAGAGGGTGCAAGCCTGAAGACTGGTTAGGACGTTATTATCATAATCTAGTAGACAAGTTATTCAGGGTGTGAATAGGGCTGACATTAGTACAAATGGAAAAGAAGGCATGAACTGGCCAAACACTGTGGGATGCGAGTTCACAGAATGTGATGACTGATGTCATGTGGGAGATAAAGGAGAGAAAAAAGTTGAACACGGGTCGTTAGGCTAGACATACTAAAAGGAAAAACTGGTTTATAACTAAATAGACAAACTACTTGTTCTCTAATTTTTATGTTATGTGGTTTCCAATTTAGCTTACTTGGTTATATAAACCAGCTCTAGAACTCCTTCCTTACATATTAAATAAAAATAAAAATATTGGGTTGTCAGAAAAGTCATGACGTATTTTTTTTCTGTTTTTCATTGCAAAAATGCATCATGACTTTTCCGACAACCCAATACTATATATATATACTGTAATTTAAAAACTAGGTAAATGTCTCCATCTCCCTCTCAAAAAACTATATTTGGACAAAGCTGTAAAATGTTCATCAAATACTAATCTAAACTGTCCACTAGCTTGGTAGCTTGTCAAGGCACAGATCAAGTTTCATTCACCTCTGTCTGCCCTGCTCCACACCGGCAACCAAGTCACTGTAGCCTCTGGAGGAAATAAATGGAGATTTGTTGCATTTAACTGAACTACAGAACAAGCCAATTGATCAGTGTTCTTCTTGAGATTTCATGTATACCCATCTTTAAAACTGTGATTAAAAATATTGGGTTGTTGGAAAAGTCATAACATATTTTTTGTTTTTCGTTGCAAAAATGCATCGTAACTTTTCTGACAACCCAGTAATACATCTAAAGAGCTCAAGTTACATTCTCAGCTGTGTTTCCCTCTAGATAAGAGTTTTGTTGCTATGCCAGAAGCATTATGTTCATAGAAACTCAATCTTTCCAAATAATGTTAACTAGTTCCTAAATTGACATCCTTGTAACATACCAGGGAAAAGTAAGTAATCTAAGAAAATCTATTTTGCAGTTGTTGTACCACAAACTATTTTAGGAAATGGATGGAAATTCTCAAGAGTCCCCAGACCGTATTGAGAGTTAACCTCAAAAGTGTTCTTTGACCCATAAATATAATCAACCTCATTTTTCAAAGTGCTAAACTATGATATGGAAAGCTACATAGAGTTAGACAAAAATTAAGTGAAAAAATGTTACTGCTAATATAGTCTGGAAGTGTATAGAAATATAATAGGCAATTATCTTTTTGTTATTGTTAGTCTAAGAGACTCTAGAGAAGTAAAGTAAGTACCTACTAGAAATGTTTCCATCCCAAATTTCTAGAATGACGCGGGTTATCAAGTGAGTTGACAAAAGCATAACTAGACGAATTGTGTACCCATCAACTTAAAGATATTCACAAGATGAGAGCCTGAGCACTGCCCCCACCTCAGTCCCTGTCCCCCACCTCAGTGAGAAAGCCCGCTTAGAGAGTATACATCCTTACCTCAGACAGTAGGTGCTGAATGACAACTGTTAATGCTTCAAACGTGGTATTACCACGGGAAAGACGCTGCTTGAGCTGCAGGATAAATCCACTCTGGTTTTCACATTTTGCTTTACATTGAGCCAACTCAAGCGTTTTTTCAGAGGACAGCACATCTGGAGACGTCTGTGTCTGGATACATAAACTTCTGGGATTCTTTTGCCTGCCCTTTTCAACTGCAAAAGAGATTGATAATTGGTAGTAAAAGATATGATTTTGGTTTTGAGAATAACCACCATATGAATTCAAATACAACTAGACGAGCCACAGAAATGCATTTAAGTTATGTTTATATAAGGAAAGCATATGGATGAGAGCTGGGACTAATCAAATATCTAAATGTTTGGAATTCATAAACACAGACCATAGCTTTCAATTCTGATTTTAAAAGATTTCTACGGGGCAGAGAATTATGTACATGAAACAAATAGATTTAGAGGTCCAAAAAGAGGAAAACTGTATGCCAACTCATATTGATTTCATAGTTTCTAATTTTCCAGGTAAACTGGTACAGAAATCTGACTGTCACAAGTACCCTGACTCTATATTCTGGTCTCATACGCAGAAAGAAAAACACAAATTATTGGACTTAAGATGCCTTTCCCTCCTCCTCCACATTTTTCACAAACTTTCCATCCTTACCCTGCTGACATCCTGGTCATTACAAAGATTTATACTACAGACGAGTCATTTCCTAATTTCGAATACATCATCATGTACATTAATAATCTACTCACATTTTGCCCCTTATTTTTAAGTTCATTGTTAAAGAGTACTATACTCTTGACTATACTATTCCATTTTCTATTGAACACAAGCTTTGCTGGTTTTTTTCCTTCTCCAAGTGGTAATAATAGCTTAAATATGTTTTAAAATCACATGCTACTACTCAAATCCATCTGAGATGCTGTGCCAAGTGATTATTCACTTTCTATGCCAAGATGCCCTGGGAATTACTCTACTTTATATTAAATGAAAACCTGTTCAGTTTTGGAATCATTCCAAAAGTCTCAGTCACTTTAAATATCAAACTCAATTAGAAAAACAGGAAACAAGCTGTTTAGCTTCCTGAAATAAGTGGGCCAAATAATCAAAACAAATCTAAATCTGAAAAAAAAAAAAAAACATAAGAAACTAATAAAAAACCCAAATGTTTCCTTATTCTCAGAGGCATTCCCTATGACATTCGCATTCTCTGGTAACAAACAAACCTAACACAATTTTATAAACAGTAATTATTTTCTCTAATTTTTCAAGAAAAGAGAAATTACAGTGATTTCTTGAAGGAAAGTAAACAAAGAACCTAGTATTCATGTTCCAAGAACTAATGGCAAAAATACACTCAACACACTCTTTAAGTTAGAAACAGAAAAAGGCTTTTACTTTCTACGGTTGTTTTCCACGGTTAAACAACTCATATTTGTATTAATACTTGATAAGTCTCAGTTCTACATTGACTAAAATATCTATTGTGCTTTTAAAACTTCAAAAGAGAGGGAAGTGCTTATCCATTATTCTTTATTAGTAATCATTAATTACTAATTACATTAGTTGTTTACCAACAATTGGCAATTCTATAGCAGATGGAGAAAGTAACTAAGTTAACAGTCAAAATATTGAAGTCCTGAAGGGGAAATAACTTCACAGTCACTATTATTAATGAAAAACAATCTAAATATTTCACAATTTGTGAAAATATCTGAAATTAGTATTCCTTGATTTTGTCATTTCCTAACATTGTTACCGGCCAACTGAGCAGCACCAACCCCCACCACTGAAAAACTTCAATGTTTCCTTTTTTATAGAAATGTTAAGTCTCCTCCCTAGTTATTTAGTTTCTTAGCTCTTGGGCTTTGATTGCTCTTCTAACCAGTTTGTGAATCTTGGACTGAAGATCCCCCTTGCTTCTTAATTGCTTTGTAAATCAGTTCCTGAATCTGAAACAATATAAGTCTCCTACCCCTGCTTCCAATAACTAGTTGAAAATATGAGACTTCCTAATATCCCCCAGGCCAGGAAGCTAAATGTCAAACCCATTCTGTGTCCAGACAACTGACGCCACCTGAGTGATGGACTGAATAGCCACAAGTTTCATAAGAACTAACAAATTGATATTTTTGTCCTCATTCAGGAGCCTTGAGGATGCAGGGGATACCCCAACAAGCAAAGAAACCAACAAGGTCTTCCAGGTGGAGCTTGAGACCCCTTCCTCTCATCTGAGACCGGCTAGGGTGAGAGTTCTGTGAACCCCAATAAGCAGGGACAGCTCTACGCCCCTGCCCAGCAGGAAGCAGATACAGAAGAAGAGACCTCCTGACCCTCAGCTTCCCATAGAGATTTTATGGGGATCACAGTCGCTCAAGGAAAAACTAGGCAGGCAGTTAGAGGCAGGCATTGGGTCTCTGCATTCCTACATGTCCCACAGAGTGCAACCGCCTGAGGCACTTCCCCTCTCCCCCCAAAACTCCCCATTGTATTGTAATTACCTACCCCTGCAGGAAGAGCAAATGGACGCCAAATATATCCAACTAGATCAGACCAGTCACTCGCACCTACACAGTACCTCTTGTCAATCACAGGTGCCTATCAAGTGGTCCTATGCCCAGAAAGAACAGCCCATTCTAGAGAAAAAGGATAAAAACCCCAAGTCCTGGGAAGCACGCGCCTGCTACTGCTACTGCTATTGCTGCTGCTGCTGCTGCTTCCCTTTGAACCTCACCTTTGCATGTGGCCCACTCCACACTCTTTGGTATGTAACTTCTAGTAATGGGCCCTTGAGCCATCCTCTAGTACTCAGGTCTACTTTTATTTCTAAATGTACTGTCTTTTCTAATAAACTACTTATTCTACTGCTTTACTCTGGTATCTCATTCAATTCTTTGCTCCAGTGGCCAAGGACCTGGACTATGTGCCGAGAAAGGCCCACTCTCCGACAGCAACATGTTCTTAGAAAGTATATTTGTCATATAACATACAATAATTGTGTAGTGTTTTATTGTTCATAGAATATTTTGCTTTCCTCTCTTTTGACCCTCCCAGCAGCCCTCGATAGGGAAGGTGAGCCTCGAGGATGGGAAGGGCCTTGCCCAGGTGTAGACAGTTTCTATGGGACAGATTCAAAGTCAAAGGCCTAGGCCTCTGATGCGAAGTCTCTACTGTTCTCATGCATTGTGGAAACTGGAGATGTGGTGGAGATGTAACGTATTTCAGAACTAAAAATAAACATTTATGCAATAATCTTGATAAAATGTTACTTCAGTCCTCAAGTCCATTAGCTTAGTACCCATTTTAATAAACCTACATATATGTAGATAAATGTTTTTACAGTGTTTTATCTATTTTATACAAACAGCACAGTAATCAACATCTTTTAACTCTTTGACCGTCTAGAATTGACTGCAATATATGTAGATATAAGTTCATTTTCGTTTTCCTGATTGCTATCATTGCTATATGTCCTATCAACACTTTTTGAAATGTTCAATTATTTATTGATACATTGCTTTGAGTTCATCATGTCTTGAACCCTTAATATTTGATTCTCTTTCTAGAATTTACATGCTAATCAATTTTAGAATTTAACACATTGTCAGAGTTTTAAAACTGTTAGGTTATAATTATTCACAAAATCTAAGAGGTGAATCTTTCATATTAACAGCTTTGGGGAAAACATTAAGATTCTTGCCTAGTCTTCAGAAGAGTCTGAATATTAAATGAAGATTAGGTTCTAGTGAATTATTGCATAAGGAAATACAATATATTGAATTAAATGTAAATTCATATATTAAACATTGTTTTTCATGCAGGTTCAGAATACAGGTACTCCTTTTATAGCACCAAATTTCCAATTTTATTCTAATTATCACGTTTAACAAAGTCTGATAATAGTTAAGTATCTGTTTGGCTCCTTTGTGAATTAAGTTTTTTTTCACTGTGTTATCAAGATTTTTTTAATTTACCTTACAATTCTACTGAAAATATTTGCTACTAATATTGTTTGGATAAATTCTCTGATGTGATGTATGTACATAATATACCTTCCTTTAGATTTATCTATTTTTCTTATTGAATGACTAATTCCACTTCTAACATTATTTATTTATTTATTTATTAAAGATTTTTATTGGGGAATCGGGGAAGGGGAACAGACAAGTTGCTGTCCTTTTGTTCTTCAGTCTAGTTGCGGAGGACGTTGCTTCACTGGCCCATGTTGGTATCGTCATTGCGCTTTTCCCAGATGAGGCAGATCAGTCGCCAGCCTCTGGATGATCGCTCACCGCGGCTATTGGCAGCTCACGCTGGCTGCCGGCCACTCACTGTAGCCTATGCCGCCCACTGCAGCAGGGGCTGCAGCCTACACCGTTGCTGGGGCTCGCACAGCGTTGTAGAAGGCAGTGTCACTGGCCTTCATATGTGGGATCCGAACCGGGGCCACTAGCATCCCGAAACCAGCTCTTAACCACTGCGCCACTGAGCCGGCCCCTAACATTATTTTAAAGATAGGGAGACAGACTTACGTATTTCTTGTTTTGAGGAGATTAAGTCTAGTGTTTTTCAATGGATGGACATTAAGTAGATATTAAAATAATATCTTTACATCATGTTAAGAATCTGTCAATATACATTTTTAAGTGTTTAGAAAATGAATTAGATTTGCTCGTTATTAGGCCACTGAAACCATTATGATTTTTTTAAACTGTGTTTTATTTTAATTCGATAAATGTTAAAGGCTTTTCTTAAGCCATAGTGGCTCAAATTCCTGAGACAAACTCTTAATTTTTTTTCAGATATGTCAGTACAACAATATAAGCTGGGTTGCTAGCTCATTGCTGAGGTTTCATGTCCTCAGCTGAAGGCTTAAGTCCATATGTGAGAATGGTATCTATATATTTCCTTTATTATATTTTGGTTGATTTAACTTTTGATAACAAAATGGCATTTTTATTTACAGAAGTCCTATTTCCATTTTTTTAGAACTGTTAAATATCTAAGGGCATATACATTCTTTGAAAGTTTAGAAAATTCTCTAGGACCTGAGAATGCTGCTAAGATTACTCTAGAATGAACTAAAGTCAGTTTGGCTAAGGTACACCCTGGAAAACAGCAACTGTCCAAGTTTGAGTGCATTCCAGTCATGCAAGCATCCTGGTTCTTAGCTGCTTTTTCACTGGTGCTTGCCTGGTTGCCGGTTCACCTCCAGCGGCAGGTAAGTGAGGGTGTTAACTCCATCTAACTAAAGAAGTGGGGGAGGGAAAGCGACTGCTTCCATAAAACCCAAGCTGTCCCTATGCCAGCCTCTTTTCTGCTCAGGCTTTCCTAATGGCCAGAAAACAAGAATTTCAAGAATGGGGGAACCCCATTTATCAACATCAGCTCTTAAGAGTCCAGCCATGAAAACCCAAACATCACGCCTAGAACACAAACACTGCTCTACTTCAGGTAGTGACAGAAATCATCAAAGCTGTACGTCATGATGCAGTTTTCAATGCTATCTGAGAACCTCAGTCAGACATTTAAAATGACTCTGGTCACATCTGTCTGCATAATTTCATATACCCAAATTGATGCTTGAGAACATCAAAACTTTGTGAGAAGCCTCCTCTAACATACCCTAGCACAAACTGTTGAATTCATAGCTGGTAAGCAAGAATTCATCCTATTATGAATCCTACATTGGAGTAAAATGACATCTATAGAGGAGTTTTCACTGTAAATTTGTTTGCAAAGAAAAGATTAAAACAAAAATACAACCTGAGTGTCCATAAGTGAAGGGCTGATTAAATAAATTACAGTACATTTATGTAGTAGAATACCACAGCTGTAACTTAAAACTAAGAAGCTCTCTGTGATAAAGGAAAAAAAGCATAGCAAAGAGCAATGTAGATAATATGCGCCTTTGCATAAGGATAGGAACATAAGTGCTTTATGCTTTTAAATGCAGGACAAAATTATCACATAATACATATAAAAGTCCTAACAATGTATACTTATCCAGAGAGAGGAATTAAGAACTAGACAGAAGGGCCAGCCGAGCGGTTCAGTTGGTAAAGAGCTCACTCAAGAATGTGAGTTCTGAGCAACAGGGTCACCGGTTTGATTCCCAGCCTGAGCTGAGCTGCAGCTGACCTGCCAAAAAAAGGAACTAGACAGATACAATGTATTCTAATGCATTCTTTATTTTCTTTATACTCTTTAAAACCATGGGGGTAAATATATTATCTATTCAAAATTAAAATCTAATATTATTTTTAAAGGTAGTTACAATGAATTCTAAGCATTAAAAAAATCTTTATTTAATACTCAGTCATCAAGAAAACATAGTCAGTCCATGTTTCTTCTTTGGGGAATCTAGACAGGAATCACATACAGGTTTTGTTGTATGTGAATACTCAGATTTACATTTTAGGAGGAAAGAAAACATTGACATATTATTATTCTAAGTACAGTATGTTTTCAAATTTTGACAGAAAAGCAAATAAACTAACAGATTGTCCTCAATTTAGAGCTAAAAAACAAGTTGTAACCTCAGTCTTCCGCTCCACAGGCTGTGCTCCCTAAGGACAAAATTGTACCACGTGGTGGATGACCCAGTTCAAGCATCCTTCCCTCCTTCATCACTTCTGGCTCGAAGATCAGAGATGGTGCAAAAATCCCCAGTGATGCTCAAAGCCCTGGTGCTCACTAATACAGCATTTCATTATACTAAAACACAACAGTTTCCTTTGAATCCTACAGGACTCATTATTTATAGGAAATTAGCATAATGTGAACCAAACTTTGCCCTGACATTCCATTTCTCAACATATCACCACTTCGATAATGCAGCTATATTGAAAGCATACCTAGTTTTGTTTATTATACCTATTATCAGGACATGTTCTGATTTGAAAGAGTCAATTTAATCAGAAACCTTAAAATTAAATGTTAACTTCTACCTAGATTCAGATGTCTCTCAACAAGATAATTACCGTTATCATGTCTGATCTGACCTTCCCAGGATTCATTCCAATGAAACTGAAACCTCCATCAGAAAAGCGAAAATAAGACATTTGCTCACTTGAAAAACAGCTGGATAACAGTTTGCTATCTTTGTTCTTTCTACTCAGAAACCTCAATTTAATAAAATTTAAAATGAGCCTAATGAATTTATTTCTCATCTTAAAGTAGTGGGTAAAGAGGAATAGATCCATTTCTCAGGTGCAAGTCATTCAGGCATACATAGATCCCCATCTCAAGGCTAATCACAATTTTTGAGACATGGACTAACTGTCATCACATCCTAGCTGCTGACGACACATCCATCCTGAAGCCCAACAAGCTGTTTACTGAAACTGCTCAATTTCTAAATATTAAAATCGAGTTAGAGACAAGACCTATCATGGAAGCCTTGGCTTCCATAAAACACAAAACTAAAACAGAGCATGTAGTAACTAATGTTGCCTAGTTTTTGTATACGCATTAACCTACCTATTCACTCATCAAATATTAAAATCTACCATGATGGCTTGCTGTGGGGTGGATAGACCTGCCATGGTGCCTTGGGGAATGGGGGAGGTATGTAGAAGAGGGTGGTAGTGTACAGGGATGCGTGAAGACACCAAAGATCTCTGCTGAATCGTTTTTCCCTAGTATTAATCTCTTCTTGTTCAACACACACATATCCACCTCTTTGAATGAAGGGGAGTCACTGGGGGTATGTGCTTCCGACTAGATACTGCACTGAAAACCAATGCTATGGATTAATGAAACAAGAAATGAACTAACAGGCTGGAGAGGGTTCTCTGGATTCCTGTCAGCACCCTGGACAGACAACTGATTTCTTTCTGCTTTAATCTGAATATATCTAAAGCTTTAAAAGGAACACCTATCTCACAAGTATTTCAGTCATTGGTTCCTCAGCATTAGATGATGGGTGTTTACCCTGGGATAATCCACCAACACAAAGCACTAAAATGCACTAAATTGTTTGGAAATAATGTGCTGTAATAATAGGGAGTATCCAGTTATGAAATTGTCACCCAAATGACAACTCTTCATCCAGTGTCTATTGGGTACCTTCCTTAACGAATTGGCCCTTGCTCTTAAGGAAGTTGGTTGTAGCAGAGACAGAAATATGCCATCAACGATGGCAATATGATTTGATAATTAGATAAGAGAATTACCTATACAATGTGGTGAGAGTACAGATGGACCCACTTAGATTTGGGAGCAGTCAAGAAAGGGTTCTAGAGACAGAGTTTGGATAGACATTTGCACATGTGGCAAATAGATAAACAGAAAAGGCCAGCAAACACAAAAACATAGAGATATAGAGGTGCGGGAGGCCCTGAGTGTGCTGGCAGCCAGTGCTGACTCAGCACTCCTCAAGTTACAGCAAGATGAGGTGGCTGGAAGCAAAAACAGGGTGAGAGCATGTGTACAAGGCACAGAACACTGAGCAGGGGACTGCAGGTACCGTGGAAGAAGGTCTGAGGGGGTAAGCATGGAGGTCAGGAGGGAAACCCAGCAGGAGAAACTCATGGGTCAATGGCAGGCAGAACAGGAGGACATCATGACCAGATGGATCAAGGGGAATCCAGGGTGCGTCACAAGATTCCAGCTAGGAAATAACACCAAGAGGAGCAGATTAGCACGTGACAATGAGAATGTGGGCAAAGAAAGGGTAGGGGTTGCTGTGGGAAGGGTGAGGAGGTGTTATGACATTCCCTAACACTCTGCTCTTTATCCTCCAGAGTCTGTGCCAAACTCACCTGCTCCATAAACTGAAATGTAATCGTCTATCATGTCATTCTGCTGAGAAGCAATCAGCTCTTCATTTCGCATGGTCCTGAATATTGCCCCTAACACACAGCTATTAACCCACACTTTCTATTGAACAGTGAAACCATGGTAACCTGGGCAATCTTACCAAGATATTTTAAAAATATATTCACGTCATCAATTATTAGTTTAAATGAGTATAAACCTGTTTTTGTTCCTCTCATTATTTGTTTACTACAGAAATAAATAGTAATCACAATTTTGGAGCCACATATTCACATCATCAATTATTAGTTTAAATGTATATAAACCTGTTTTTGTTCCTTTCATTATTTGTTTACTATAGAAGTAAATAGTAATCACAATTTGGGAGCCAGATATAATATTTTCTACTTTTAGGTAGGTATGGCATTTACTTTAATATGGAACATTTCAAGCTCAGCAAAGCTTGGTGTTTACACTTAAAATTACCCAAGCCAATTCTTGGAGGTGAGGTATGGCAAACTTTAAGATATCCAAGCATTTAAAAAGCATATTTATATTAAAAACTTCTATTTCAGGATAACTATGCTTACATAATTTTTCCTTAAAAAAAAAAAATCCAAACTTGACTTGAAACATTCTCCACGTAGCTGGCAGCAAAAAAAAAAAAAGCAGATTTCGCATGTTCTTAAAATGGAGGACTAACTACAAAGGAAAGTTAATAGAAATTAATTACATTGGGAAACACTTTTAAGAAGGTATTACCTCCCTCAATTAGTTGCCATTCTAAGTAATCTAAAAGTCTAATGTAATATGTTGTTTATGAATTTGTTTCAGGACTAAAAGAACATACTATAGAAATAGAATTTAACAAAAAATTTGCAAGCAATGCAATTTTAGGCCTACTGCATTAAAAATTCAAAGATACTGGATGAAAATACTTTTATTCTAATCATCCAACAAAAAAAAACTTCATTAAAAAACAAATTTTATTAGAGGAAAAATCTGAATTTTCATTTCAACTTAAATTAGGAAATAAGTATCTTTTGTTATTCTTGTTCCCACTGTACATGAACAAATTGGACAGGTCTTTTCTCAGAAGTACAAGGAAAAGGATAAAATATATATCTGCCAGGTTTCTTGCTGATGTGAGCAGGGTGCTGTTTCCTAAGAAGCCGCCAGCAATACTGGCCTTTTCCCCATTATTATTAAACAAATTATCTAAAATATTAAATACTAGCCTTCATGTAGACTTAAGTGTTTTTTAGGTTTTTTCTTTTTTCCTAAGGATCATTTTGACTTAACCAACCTAAAAAACTGTTCAGCATCACAAAGTCTTCTTATACCAAGCAGTGTGTTTTACTTCAGTATTGATGACATGCACCAACACAGTATTCTTTTCAATGTAACACATGGAAGAATACAGTGCCAAGGCTGACATTCTGTAACAACTTAGGAACTGATTCCACAACAAAAACAAAAACTCTGCCAAGTCCTTCTCCTTGCAGTGCCTACCTCCAGTGCATTTACTTTTTTAGAATCTTAAATGGCATCTCTTCTGTGACTTCTACTTGAGTTACTCAGATGTGGGTGACATCATCATGGTGCCAGTGAAACCATGCCTTGTGAGTAGGTCGTTTACAGCCACAGATGGTGTCCCTAACCATGGCAGCCATGTTGCAATTACATGTTCTTTGTTAAACAGGGTCCCCAGCAAAGCAGTGTGGCTGAATCAAGGCACATGAAGACAGGGGAGCTGCTTAAGGGCTGGAAAGTTTCCAGAATGCACCAAGTGAGTCAAAGTATTACCTTCTTGTGCATTAAAGACAACAGGGTATCTTACAATAGAAACAAAAATTTAAATAGCCAATTAAAACATTCAGGGCCAGCTGAGTGGCGCATTGGGTAAGAGCTGGCTTTGGGATGCCAGCGGCCCTGGTTCAGATCCCACATATGAGGGCCAGTGACACTGCCCTCTACAGCTAACAACGGCTCCACCTGGAGCTGGGCTGTGCGAGCCCCAGGAAATGGTGTAGGCTGGAGCCCCTGCTGCAGTGGGCTGCCATAGGCTACAGTGAGTGGCTGGCAGCCAGCGTGAGCTGCCAATAGCCGCGGTGAGTGACATCCAGAGGCCGGTGACCCATCTGCCTCATCCGGAAAGAGCACAATGATGATACCAACATGGGCCAGTGAAGCAACGTCTTCCGCAACTAGACTGAAGAACAAAAAGACAGCAACTTGTCTGTTCCCCTTCCCTGATTCCCCAATGCTGTTCCCCTCCCCCAACTCCCCAATAAAATCTTTAAAAACAAACAAACATTCAACACTAGGAATTTCCATAACATGAACATCAAGTAAAAAAGAAAATACCATTCACAAAATACTAACCAGTTAAGAAAAAGCAATTTAAGCTTCAGAAGGGTGCCGAAAACCCAGGGATCAATAGGAAAAAGGCAAGCCTCACACCCAAAAGAAAACTCTGGTAGTCTTAACTGTCCCCAGAGCTATATCACTGTTTATAAAAAGTACCCTGTGTGCTAAAATAGCCCAAAGTATCACCTAAGACAAACACAGAAAAATGATATTCAATTTGTTACATTTAAAACTACATCTATTGTCTTTTTACCCAAGAAAACAAGTAATGTGCTGTGCATATACTATTAATAAAACATTATTTTTGCTTCAAAACATTCATTAGAGATAACAAAAAGTATCATAATCTGTATTATGAGAACCAGCTGACTGTCTTCTAATCAAAACTCAATTAACCAGAATATTTTAACTGTACTAATTAAATAAGTATTTACTATACAACTGATCCTCGAACAACACTGGTTTGAACTACAGGGATCCACTTATGTGTGGATTTTTTTCAATAAACACATGCAGTACTATAAATGTTATTTTCTCTTCCTTATGATTTTAACATTCTTTTCTCTAGCTTACTTTATGTTAAAAATACAGCATATAACACACATAATATACAAAATATGTGTAAATTGACTGTTTATGTTATTGGTAAGGCTTCCAGTCAACAGTAGGCTATTAGTAGTTAAGTTTTGGGGGAGTCAAAAGTTATACGTGGATTTTGGACTGTGTGGGGAGTCAGCACTCCTAACCTGTATGTTGTCCAAGAGTCAGCTATATACAGTTTGCCATATTCCTTCAGTCTCTCCTAATGAAAAACACTGCTATACTTCCCATCCTCAATCTAAATCCCAATTATAATTATGATTCACTTTCCATTTTTGTGTGAAAATAGATACATTAAAGCAATTTAGTTCAGTGAAACTTTAACTATCTGAAGACTGTGAGATTAAGATGTACTTTTTCACAATATCAAACTTTAAAAAACTTAATCAATGGGCCGGCCGAGTGGCTCAGTTGGTTCAGAGCTCATTCAAGGGTGCAAGCTCTGAGCAACAGGGTAGCTGATTCGATTCCTGGCCCAAGCTGCAGCTGAGCTGCCAACAGGTGGCAGGATGGCTCAGCTATAAAAACAACAAACAAACAAACAAACACAAACAAACAAAAAAACAATAAAAAATACTATCTATTATGAATCCAACTTCATTTAACAGTTCACCACCTTCTTAAATAGACTGCTAGAATTATGAAAGGGCACATGTTCATGTCACAGCAAAACTGTGACTATAAGACAGCCATAGCTACAGAAGCTTAGTACTATCATCTATGACAAAACGTTTTTAGCATAATGCCATTTACAACACCAGTTCTTAGTAAATGCTAATCAATGTGGCGAGAGGCTGGCAAAACCTTTAAGACTGCTTTCAAGGAAGTGAAAAGAAAAATCTGAATTCACTGTGAGATAGCAAAGGGATGGCGGGAGGTTACAACTCTCATTTGTTACTCTGGAATTTGGTCCTTTTGATGTCGACTGTATTCTACAAATGATTGAATCTTTTAATTTTTAAAATGGCTTCATTATTTTATAGTGTGAGAAACAAGAGAAATTGAAGTTTTATTTAGCATTACCTTAATGCATGAATAGGATGCCCTCCATAAATGCACTAATAAAATATTAATCTTTTGTTAATACATTTTCAACACATAAAAGCCACATTTAAAGTTGACCATTCTTTCTCAATGTATTATTTTATAACAGAAAATTAATTCATTTAGAGACCAAATACTAATCTTCATGTCCAAACAACAAAATGACTTGAAAGTATTAAATTGAAATAATGACCAAAATATTTCATATCATAAAAGAGAAAGAAAACAAGGTTTGTTGCGCAATTTGACTTGTTAAATGATGTACTTCCCTTATTTGCTAAATATTAAATATTAAAAGCAGCCAATATCAGCTTTTGAGAAATAACTGCTTCGCCTTCTCTGTGGCAGAAACTATAAAAAGGCTCTAACCCCTTTTGTACCTGCATGCACTACAGACTGGAGAAGCCAAACACTCAATTTTCCAGACTCCTTTGTGGGTAGAGCTAGCCATGTGATTGAGATTTAGCCAATGAGGTATAAGCTTTAGTGATATGGCACCACCCCTTTCGCTTTTTTTTTTTTTCCACCAGCCTGGGGCAGCCACTGTGACAGCAGGAGGCCACAATAATGAGGAAAGTGCTAAGAAAATAGCATAGATGTTGATCCTGACATTGCTGAGCCACTGAACAACATCAGAGCTGCTCCTTTTTAGGTGAGACAAATATGCTACTTCTTCGTTAAGCTGTCCTAACAAACTGCAGCTAAAGCAGTTCTACTTGGGCCGGTTGAGTGGCGCTGTGGTTAAGCGCTGGCTTGGAAAGTCAGCGGCCCCGGTTCCATCCCACTTGTGAGGGCCAGTGACACTGCCCTCAAAAAAAACAAAAAAAGCAGTTCTACTTGACAGTTTCAAAACCGAATGCCAAACGTAAGAACATAATTTGATGACTTTCATTCTAATTGAACAAATCTATTCACATTCTGCCTCACTCTTACTGAAAATCTAGTCAAAATATTTCTCTTTGATGAAGCTTTAAGTAAATGAAAATATTTTGTTCTGTTGGTAATAGTTATCCTGCCCTTACTCAATATGTATGTAATATATCCCTCCCTTTTGCAATAGCAATTGCATTTAATCTCATTAACTCAGCAAAGACATTTTTTAGTGCAATGAATTGCCTTCACTTGAATCAAAGAGAACACTGACTCTTTCAGGTTCAAAATGGCACTTTTCAGAACAATTAATATAGGGACCTCCAGCTTCACAGGAAAACTTAATTCTAATAAAACTGGTGGCAAAGAATATTTCTACTTAGAAGATTCTTTTCTCTCCACTGATTCTAATCTCTCCAACATTATAAAATTGTAACTAATATGTGGAGATAAAAGATTGAAATAGACTGGGCTGAACACTTTGGCAAGAGAGACAACTGCCAGCATTTTGGAAAGTCAATGGGGTCACTTCTGGACTTCTAAGAAGACAGCACACTTCCCTGATGCTGAGATCTTCATCCATGCCTGACATCCTGCAACATCACTTAGAACTCTGACAAATTCACTCTCTTTCTTTTCTTGCTCCTATTTACAGAGAAAAATACATCCTGGATCCACTCTGTCAATGGGCATCACACAATCGCAATACACTAACGTGCATGGTGGCCTGTGTAAGGGTTCAATAAAAGGGCCTGTTCTGTGTGGGTCTCTCCAATCTTACCTTCCTTATTGCTAGAGTCTCTCTCTACACAATCTATCCTCAGACATATTAAAATTCCTTTATTTCCTTGAGCTATCTTCTCCCACACCTCACCTCCGGCTTTCACGTGCTGTTCTCTTAGCCTGGAACACTTTTCGTTTCTTGGCTAATTCCACAGGACTGAGGTTGCAGCTTAAACAGCACTTCTTCTGGAAGACCTGGATAAAGTTAGCCTCACCTGCTAGAAGCTGCCTGGGTGACTAGTCCATGCCCTACCATGATTATTGGATGTTCTATGACTGTCTCCCTCTAAACTGTGGGCTGTGTGAAGGCAGGTGCCACATGCAATTTAGTCCTGGCTCTATTTTCAGCTTCCAGCATTATACCTGGCACATAGTACATGTCTAATAAATATTTATGAAATGAATGAATGAATCCTGCAATGTTAAAGACAGTTTAGAAACAAAGGAAAAAGGCTGGTGGCAAAGACCAAAAATAAAATTCTTCAAATAGCCCAAAGTATTAGGTTGGGTGAAAGGAAACTGTCAATATTTGACCATTTTCTACTTATAAGAGCAATTTCAAATGCTTCTGCTTAATAATAAAGGCTGAACTAGAGTAGTGGCAGAGGGTAAAAACCAAGAGAGATTTCGAAGGAGAGAGTCTTAGATTCTTGCAACCAAGTAGTTATGGATAAGAAGAACAATGACTCAAAAGGGACTGAGGTTTGATGATAGGATAGGGAAAAACACAGTGTCAAAGAGACACAAATCAGGAGTATTAACTGAGTTTAGGAGACAAAGAGAGACTTAGTTTAAAACCACTTTTTTTTTTTTTAGGGCAGTGTCACTGGCCCTCCTATGTGGGACCCGAACCGGGGCCGCTGGCTTGGGAAGCCAGCTCTTAACCACCGCACCACTCGGCAGGCGAGAGAATTAGTTTAGATAAGATGATTTTTCAGGTGTCAGTAATACATCCAGGGGTTTTAAATCTATAGCCAGAAAATACACAGAATCTTAGGTTAAAGGGACTTCAGAAATCATCTCATCGGATTCCTTTCTTTTCTAGCCCTGTATGGTTAAGTGAGCAAAGTCACTCACGTGATTATTAGCAGAACCAGGGCTACCACCCAGGACTTTTGGAATCCAGGTCACCACCACTGCCACCACGGCAACCAATACCAACACGACGTTCTTTAGTAAGAATACAAACACGAGCTACTGCCTACAGCCCATACGGATACGAAGAAGTGCATGGCTTCAATATCCATTCTACTGGAAGATTTCTCAGACCTTAAGGTTATGCAATATGGATAAGCCCACAAACGATTCTCACTGCAGGGGTAGGGGGTAAGAAGAATTATACACTTCACATAATCGTAAAATACTTCCCAGCATAAAACTCATTTTTCATCACTACAGTGCACTAGATTTAACAGAGTTACAGCAAGATTCACAGCTAGGAGAATCGATAAGGCAAAAATTCTAAACAGAGGTGCCAGGCTTTAGTCCCATCTCTGCCAAGGCTGTGTGCCCTTGAGAAGTTAGTTCACTTCTCTGGGTCTTCAACTTCTTAGTGTAAAATAAGGTAAACCAGATCACCTCTAAGTGCACGGTAGCCCTAAAAATCATGACTGCAATCAAGTGAACATTTCAAAATATTTTTATATAACTTAGCTAAAATATCCCTATTAATCAAACGCTGGAAATAAAAACCTTTTCTCTTTTGCTTAAGCTGCTTTGGAAAGATATCTGCTTCACAAAAATACTACAAACGACCTAAAATGTTCGCTAATAGGAGACTGGCTAAATAAATCATGGCTCACTCCATAGTGGTATGTTACATGACTATCAGAAAGAATGATGTAGATAAACATGTGTTAACATGAAAATCTAAGGTACATTAACTTTAAAAAGCAATGTATAAAGGCATATATATTGTAGTATGCCTCCATTTCTGCATAACAAAAAATATAAAAGAACTCCATAGGCTTACATATGATCAAAAAATTACGAGAAGTTGATATATCTATAATCTATATATCTATATCTATATCTGTATCTATTGGGTGGTTGGAAAAGTCATGACGCATTTTGCAACGAAAAACATAGAAAAAAATACGTCATCACTTTTCTGACAACCCAATATGTCTATATCAGTGACAGTGGCTGCCTCTTGGGGAGGCAGGGGCCTGGGTATCAAAGAGGCTCACTTGGAATTGTGCAGCCTTCTGTACAGTTTTTCTTTTTTAAGTTGGAGCATGGAATATGTTTTTAAATGTTAAAATAGAAAGCTATTTGGAGCTACTTTAGATCACACGAATTATTACCAATACAGGACACCCTTTAATTTTAGGGGTTTTTTTTCACCTTTTTGTTTTTTAAGACTGAAAAATTACAGTGTCATTCAGGCTGACTGAAACAGAGCCACTGTTTACCTCCTAACTGACTTCATTTACCTTTAGCTGTCAGACGGAGAGGGAAAGGCTGGCAGACTCAAGTGACAGGTCAAGGGGAGTTATGAAACATGAGGAAGAGGGATGGAAAAAATGAGTATTATCCCACCGAGAAGGGAGATGCCTCTGGGAAAACTAAAAAGAGTCAGCTGAAAACCATCACTAGGGACAGACATGAAAAACAAGACACACAAGGGTTGACATGCATATCAAACAAGAAAGAAATCCTCTATTTACATATCCAAACAATCCTATTACAGTTAACAAGAACGAGCAAAAATCAAATATAACAGCACTCCAGTTTTTGTAGCATAAAATCAACTTAATTTACTATAGTTGCAAATATCATCTAGAACAAGAGGTAGCAATGTGTGTTTACTAAATCCCCCCAAAGTGCATGCAGGTTTACATATGCCTAAAATACACACTGCTTTTATTTCTGTCTTAGGCACCAAAAATAAAAAGCAGATACAGGCATAAACATCAGAGGCAGCCTTCTGGGACTACAAACATTTTTCACTATGCATCTTGAAAAACTAGTTTATGGTTCATTTTTTACCTCTCCATTACCATTAAGATGTTTTATTTCAGAAATGTTTAGAATATGGACATCTTTTAGTAAACTAACATCAGAAGCTCAGAGAGACATTACATAATGAAAAACTACAGAAACCTTCTCATCTCCTACTTTAAGAGAAAAATATTCTTAATTTACCTACGTCCTATTTCCCAAATCATTGGCAGTAAAATGTAATTTAACAGGTGTTGATTTTCAGATTTTGTTGGTGTCAGAGAAAAAAAAACTAAGGAGCTCCAAGGCAACAATTCTGCTATAAACGAACCGAGCACACATCAGCTTGCAAACAGTAAAAGTACCATATACTTGGTATTGAAACATAAGAGAAACTGCTTATTTTTACAAATTAAGCCTCCTTCTCTCACAGAGAATGCTTTCTTTCCCCCACTTATCTCCTTTGAAAATTTCTGATAAACATCTGCAAGTTAATCAAGATGTCCCCCATGCAATAGTAACCAGAGATCTAGACAAGACAAACCTGTATGGAAAATGACAGTGCTTTTCCTGAACCCTGATGGAAGTCGAAGGTTTCGAAGCAATCCTTTGGCAGTCAGACGTACATGAATGGTGGCTAAGGAGAATTTAGGAGACAACAGCATGTCTTCAGAGCAGGTGGAAAGATTTCACAGGAGAAACAGCTTCCATGGAACTATCACATACTGTCTTTATAAACTCAGCACTCGTCGAGGCCAAGAAATACAGCAAGAGAAAACATGCCTACATAACAAATGTCATTCCACAACACATACTCAAAGAAAAACAAAACCCAGAGCTATCCAAGTATTTCTGGCTTCCGTTTTTCTCTCCCAGATATTGCCAAAACAATGCTCTTCCTCTGAATAAAATCTCCTCTTGGTAGATCCAGCAGTAAACAGCCTGTGAATTACATCACACTGAACATGCTTATGGGGTTGTTACGGTTTTCATCAGAGATGGTAAAGGGGAGGAGAAAGTGGGTGGTCTTAGGAGCTTTATATAACAACCAATAATGTCACAGATTCTGTGACTACTTGGAAGATTACTAAGGAAAATTAACTACTTCCAGTGCCTAATGTTGATTTAGTAATTAGAAAACAGTTAAGATTTCATTAAAGTAATCTGTGTTCTGATTTTAAATCTTTTCATTATACTCACAATAATAACATGGGTATTTTTTTTTCAGATTATTCGTATGTAAACCTATATATAAACCTGATACCTTGGATAAAATTTTTTAAAATGACTTCTAGCAATTAATGTTCCCAATTATAATTTTTAATAAAAATTTCTATTATATTAATGTCAGACTGACAAATGGTTAAAGCCTTTAACACTCATGTTCTGAGGACCTAATAACCAACAATAAAAGGTTAATGTAATTTCTCTAGCAGATATAATATTTTCAGACTAATAAAAATTAGTGAATCAGATAGGCAGTGTTCTAAGGACTCCACTTATTGCTTGCCTAAGTGCATTTATAGAAAGTCAGGTGGCCTCTCATAGTAACATTCTGAGACCAGGAACATGGGAAGGAGTATGACTATGTGTATCTTTTACTGGGATCTATTAAATGTTTATTTCAGTAGAGTGGTTTATGAAAGAACGTTAAAATATGAGGGCAATAAACAAAAAAGTTGAAGGATAAGGATGTGGACATAAAAAAATTACACCAACAATATGTAGGTAAAGCTATTATTATTAAACCAAGAATAGCCCTAACTCCTAACATTTTTTAATTTAAGAAAGTACAAGGAAACAATGTATAAAAAAATGATCTATGCTTGTGTCCTAGATTTCCTTAAAGAATAAAAATCAGTAACAGAAATAAATGTAGAAATTGTTAACTATAAATAATCTTATTAATTAATTGCTATTAAAATGTGCAGGGAGCAGTTACTCTTTCAGAAATTCTAGAGAACATTTAAGATGTGAAGAGGGAACGAGATAGGCAGAAGAGGGAATTCTGAATAATTCCTTTTCCCTCTGCCCCCATCCTAACATTTTAGAGGCTGTCAACAAAGGACACGAATCCATTAACCTGTCAAGGGTTAACTATGGGAAAAATATAAGTTGTTCATATTTAGACAATGGATCTTGCAAATACACTTCACCCATGGCACCTGAAGCACAAATAACCATGGAATTAAAGTAAGAAAAAGCTACATTTAGGTGTTGCCTTTATACTTAGGTGTTGCCTTTATAGTTCATCAAACTATTACAAAAAAAACCCTTTTCTGACAGATTCTGCCTATTAATATGCTATAATCACCTCTCTTCCCACCCCTCAAAAAAATCCTGTAAAAGCCAACCTGCCAATCAGCCTGTAAATAGAACAAAGTTAAATATTAATAGTATTAAAAATACACATGACAATCCCCCTGTATAGGACTGGACGGGTTCTTAGGTTATAGTAAATGCTGGTTAAAAAGGAAACCTTTTAGCTTAGACTACTCAAAAGAAGACATTAGCAACATGCCACCAATTCATCATATTCATTAAAATTTTTACTTGAACCACACTAAGCTACCCCACATCTATTAAAAGTAAATGGTGCTAATGATCTTTTTTTAAAATCAAAGCAAGGGACTACAAGAATAAAGAGAAGCAGTGTCATTCAAAATAAAAAGTCAGAAGGAACAGTTCTCGTTTCTACAGCAAAGTACACACACACACAAAAGTAAGTGTAATACCATAAAGACTAAGAACAGCTCCAACTGGGTTTCAATTCTTTCCCAACCGTAGTCTGCCCTCTCGTGGCGATTTAGCACAAGTGAGCCGAAGCAAAGGGGCAGCTTTGACAATCCATTAACAGTAACAACCCACTCTTACAATCTACTAAATGCCAGGCACTTCCCTAAACACCTTATATGTATTCATTCACTAAAATAACTGAATAAGCAGCTGTAGTAGACTAACAACAATTTTTAAATACATATACTTCGGGGGGGTTAGGGAAGCACAGGTTTTTTAATTGGCTCAAAAGGGTTCTTTGATTACTTATTGTTCAGCTGTTATCACTTGTGCCCTACAAGTGTTTGGGAGTTCAATGTGTTGTGATATCACAGTATATTCAAACAACAAGAATCACATTGTAGTATGAGAAGGGGCGAGCACGTGTGTGTGTGTGTGTGTGTGTGTGTGTGTGTGTGTGTGTATGTGTTTTAAATCAGTGGCTTGATTGTAGAATCCAATGAATGATGTTATGATTCTACTCAGGATTCTAGCATACGCTGTTGCAGGGCTGCTTAGATGCTAGGAAATATATCCAAACATGGACTTATTTATTCGTTGTTAACAATCGTGAAGAATCTGGAGACTGATATTTAAACGAGGGATTCAAGCCTCTCTAGCCAATTCATTTTACCTAGAACTCGAACATGGAGTATCAATCTTAATGTTTATCTCCTTATTTTCCTCTAACACAACACTAATAGCCACATTTTCTTCACTTTTATGCCTTATAATCTGTACGGACTTATGTTCTAATCTCTATATATCAACTGTAGAAAGTTCAACTCAGGATCCAGTTTTGTTCCATAAGGTCCTCTTCCTTAGTAGGAAGAATGCCTTTAACATATACTGTGAATAATGAACAAAAAATTCACATAAAACAATTAGAAAAAATTTCAACCTTCACCCATCCATAAGATTATAAATTCTCCAAGATCAGTCACACTGCCCTTTATTTCTTTGGTCTCCCAAAATAAAAGCAGTAGATGTGGTACATAGAAGATGTGGTACATATATACAATGGAATATTACTTGGCCATAAAAAATAATAAAATATTACTATTTGGACGTAGAGGGTATTAACGCTAAGTGAAACAAGTCAGACTGAGAAAGACAAATACCATATGATCTCACTTACATGCGAAATCTAAAGAACAAAATAAATCAACAAACAAAACAAACAGATTCGTAGATACAGAGAACAACTTATGGTTGCCAGATGGGATAGGGGTTGGGGGCACAGAGTAAAAAAGGTGAAGGGATTAAGAAATACAAATTAGTGTTACAAAATAGTAACTGGGGTTTAAAGTACAGCATAGGAAATATAGTCAATAATATTGCAACAACTATGGATAGTGCTAGGTGGGTACTAGAGTAATTGGGAGGTCACTGCATAAGTTACATAAATGTCTAACCACTATGCTGTACACCTGAAACTAATATAAAATAATACTGAATGTCAACTCTAACTTCAAAAAAATAATTAAAAAAGAAGTACAAATTGGTAGTTACGAAACAGTCACAGGGATGTACAGCACAGGGAATATAGTCAATAATATGGTAATACCTGTGTATGGTGCCAAGTGGGTTCTAGAATTACGGGGAGATCACTTAGTAAGTTATATAAATGTCTAGCTACTATGCTGTACACCTTAAACTAATAATGAAGTCAACTATAATTTTTTAAAAATTTTTTAAAGAATAAAAGACAAAAGAGCAATAGTGTTTTATCCATGCACAATGTTTGTTTTAAAACAAACAAAAAACACATGATCATTGTAGAATATTTTTTTAAATAAAAGTTAAATTACCTGTACATCATAGTGCTATGTAATAGGTTTTTAAACTTAATATAAGCTTAATAAATGTATTAAACTTAAAATTTTCACACTTATATTTCATGACATTAAATTATCCTCTATATTGTTACTTTGATGGCTTTAAAAATGTTATTAAAATGTCAAGAATTTAACTTAAACAACTGCTGTGTATATCAAGTTTGTTTCCATTTTTCCCACCTTCTGAACAATTCTGAAAAGCAATAAATAAGTCATATTTTCCTAAAATCAGTTCTGAGAAGTGGGATTCCTGGGTAGAAGGATTTTGTTACCCATCACCAAGGTACTTACACCAGAATGGCTGCTGTAATTTATACTCTCTCAGTAGGATATATGAGGCACCTTCTCCTCACTTGTTCAAAAACAGACGTGAACCAGTCTGTGAACAGTACAGTATTTTAATTAGCATTTTGTAAATTTTTTTCATATGTTTCTTAGCCCTCCATATTTCTTCTTGTATGTCTGTCCATTTACTTTTCTATTGCAGAGTGGTCTTGTTGATTTGAAAAAGCCCTATATGGAGTAAACATAGGGCATATGTTGTTCCAGTTTGTTGTTTGCTTGTTAATATTATTTATAATGTATTTTACTTGATATATAACATTATATTAGTTTCAGGTTCTATATTCAGGTTCATGATTCTGTATTGCATATACTGTGAAATAATCACCACGATAAGTCTAAGTTATGGTTATCATCCATCACAGTGTTTATAATGTTTATGACAAACAGGAAGTCTAAAACTTTTGTTGTCATAATTATTAGTCTTTTACACTAATGTTCCTGGAAAGGCCTTTTCTATCCAACTGTATATCCTTAGTGCTCTTATTTTAATTTTTGTGTAAAACTTCAATTAATCTGGAATATATTTGTGTGTAGTGTGAAGCAGGAATCTAGTTCCTGCTGAAAAGGTAGCCTTTGTCCCAACAAGATTTATTAAATAATCCATACTGTTCCCTGATTTGAAGCACCAAATCTATCACATATCACAATAGCATCTGCTTTTGAAGTATGAGAAGAGAGTTGTAATCATAAGCCAACGCTGAGAGACAGCCTCATCCCTACTCTCACCAGAGGAAAATTGGGTCACACCAGTATTACCTCATCAGGGCAGGTTGGCAACTTGCAACCATTTCCCAATACTTGGAAAAAAGGGGTACAGAAAGAAACTCTACTCTCCTGTGCTGTATTTAGAAAAAGGGTTTGGAAGGAGCAGTGCATTTTCTACTTTCCAGGGCAGACACCATGGCACTTGAGACTGATGATCTTGTGTAAAATAATCAGGGGCTGGATAAATACAATGACGGAGCTCTGATATCTCCAACAGCTTTAATGTGTGGTAGGACCAAGGTAATAATAATATGTGGTATGTGTGACATTTTCCTTATAAAAAGTAAACCAAGTTTTATTTAGAGTCAATGTTGGCTAGAATCTTATAACATCATAATCTAAATAAATTACAACAGCCAGATCCCATGAGGATGGTTCTTGACTTTCAGTGGTCTTTTTCTGCCTTGCTTTAAGGATTTAAAATAATTCAACTTCCTGGAAGAGAACTCTGAAAGTAAGCCACTAGACTCATTAGAACAGTGGAAAGGATTACCATCATCTCTATCCCTAGCAATAGAAGAAGTTATCATTTGAGAGTTTTTTATACAATTTTGTGAGGTCAACATTACTCCTATACTGGGAATTTGTCCCAAATATTCCCATATTCCCAAATGAGAAATTTTAAGACTTGGAGAGGCTTGGTAACTAGCCCATGGTCAGGACAAACGTAGAATGTGGCAAGACCAAGATCCAAACCAGTATTCGATGCCTCAAAAGTTCATTCTCTTTTTGCCTTTCATTGTCTTATGAGATAATAGAACTGTCTTTAAAATAACAGATTAAAAGTTAAACTAAAACAATGCTATACAATATTCGATTACATTAACCAACAGTTTAAAAAATAATACCCAGTGTTGACGAGAGTATGGGGAAGCCAGCACTCTTTTAGGTTGTTAGTCATGGTATAAATTGATAGGAAGTGTCTGGAAGGCGATTTGGTTGTTTGAGTGAAGTACTACAAATAGGCATATGTTTTGATTTACTTATATTACCTTTAAACATCTATTATAGGAAACTTCCCCAAACTTCAAAAGTGGTAACTCTGAAGATGTTCATCATAGAATCATTTATGGATATGATACAGAAGTGCCCCAAATACTCAGTAATGAAATATTGCTGCATTTGCTAAATGGAATAGTCATTAAAAGTGACTACTTATGTTAAGGGACAAAGTGGCGCGGTTGTTAAGCACTGGCTTGGGAAGCCAGTGGCCCCGGTTCGGTCCCACATATGAGGGCCAGTGACACTGCCCTCAAAAAATAAAATAAAATAAAATAAAATAACTATCTCAAAGCCATAGTACAATTATTTAAAATGTAATGCTCAGAGGAACATGTTTGTATGTGGTGGTAATGTCTTCTGTATCATCTCAAAGATGACCATTTGCAAGCAGAATATGAAGAAAGTCAAGGTGCTTTGTAGACATGGAATATTATAGCAGGGAAAAACTTTAGTGATGATCAATCATTTCAATTATACAAAATAGAAAACTAACATGAAAGAGGTTACATGATCCACCCAACGTCACCAGCTGTTTGGATACCATTTCTTAGCATCAAAGCTGTCCCTCCAAAAACTAACACATTGTGACTTCTCTTCAGTAGGCTCATCATAACACAGGTAGTCTTAATAATAATAACTAACCACTAACTAGAAAAACCTGGAAAATTCATGTTTATGAGTTTTAGAAACTACATATTGAGGTGACCAGTTAGTTCAGTTGGTTAGAGTACAGTGCTCATAACACCAAGGTTGCCAGTTCGATCCCCACATGGACCACTGAGTTGCGCCCTCCACAACTAGATTGAAACTACTACTTGATTTGGAGCTGATGGGTCCTGGAAAAACACACTGTTCCCCAATAAAATTTAAAAAAAGAAAAAAGAAACTACAGGTTCCTACCACATAATCTAGATAAAATTACAGTGCTGACTTCTAAAATATATCTTTTTCACTGCAATTATTAGAGCATTGATTATGAAGGGTTACTTGGAGACATTCTTGAACTCTGCCATACACCCCGTTTCTACTCCATGGTTAAATGCTTTGGCAAACAAAACCACAACATAATTCATACTGTCCATTTCTTTTCTCAATCAGGAGTTAATTTTCCATTCTGATAACCTTACCTGTCAAGGTTCAATGATCTGCTTTGGAAATAAGGCATAATGTCAGCCCAACAATGTGACAAGAGCAAATGCCTAACGATAATAGCTTTCCTGTATAGCAGAAAGGAGATATACAGTGGTGATTATTATTTACTATGCCTAGCAGAAGAAATACCCTTCTTAATAGTTTACATGACGATTGCCTTGAGACATAAAGACTGCCCTTTCAAGTTTCATATTTAATTCAGAATAAAACATGCATATAAGATTTATTTAACCAGCTCCTTGACTGTGACTAATATAAATGGCAGCTTCCAAAGCACAGAAGTCACACACAAATACTTACCTAAAGAACTACAACACTTATATTTTGAAAAGTACAAAAAAAATTGTTGAAAGAAATAGAAAAAGTCGAACTACAAGGAAAAGATATCCCATATTCATGGATCAGAATACTTAATGTTGAAAAGATGGTGAAACTCCAGGAATTCACCTACAGATTCAATACAATCTCTATCAAAATCCCAATTGACTTCCTTACAGAAATTAGCAAGCTGTCCCTAAAATTCATATGGATATTCAAGGGACCCAGAATAGCCAAAACAATCTTGAAAAAGAACAAGCTAAGAAACTCATACTTCCTGATTTCAAAACACATTACACCACAGTAATCAAGACAGTGTGGTATTGGCAAGAACAGACATATCTATTCCATGGAATAGATTTGAAGAGTCCAGAAATAATTCCTCACATTTACAGCCAACTACTGTATTTTTAACAAAGGTGCCAAGATGTTTCAATGAGGAAAGAGTAGTATTTTCAGCAAATGGTGCTAGGACAACTGGGTATTTACATGTAAAAAAAATGAACTTGGAACCCTTGTTTCACATCATATACAAAAATTAACTCAAAAGACCTAAGTGTAACAGCAAGAAGTATAAAACTCTTAGAAGAAAACATAGGCATAAGTCTTCATGACCCTGTATCAAGCAATGGCTTCTTAGATATAACACCAAAAGCATAAGCAACAAAAGAAAAACTAGATAAACTAAATCTCATCAAAATTAAAAATGTTTGTGCTTCAAAGGGCACTATCAAAAAAAGTGAACAGACAGCCCCACAGCATAGTAAAAAATATTTGCAACTCAGGTATCTGATAAGGGTCTAGTATTCAAAACATACAAAGAATTCCTACAATTCAACAATAATACAAATAATTATAAAATGAGCAAGAGATTTGAATAAATGTTTCCCCAGATAATGTATATAAATGGCCAATAAGTTTACAAAAACATGCTCAACATCCTTAGTTATCATGGAAACACAAACTGAAACTGCATGGGACACTACTTCATATCCACTAGAATGGCTATAATAAAAAAGACAGACAAACACAAGTGTTGATGAGGATGTGGAGAAACTAGATCTCTCCTACACTGCTGTTGGAAATGTAAACTGGTGCAGCCACTTTGGAAAATATTCTGGAAGTTTTTACTTAAATATAGTGTTATCATACCATTTAGCTCTCTGATAAAAGTTATCTGACTTTCTAACATAAAGTAATTCTATAGCATATTAGTTATCTTTTTCTCCTAAGTATAAGGATGTGCTGGAAATTTAAAACAAAAGAAAATGAAATCTCAATGTATGCAGAATAGGTTTGTTTTTTTATTTTGTTTTGTTTTGTGTTTTTTTAAATTAGAAAAGCTTTAGTAAATGTATCTATTTAAACTTAGGTTATTGGGGACCTTTAATTTAAATCACTATATGGCTGAGTTTTCTCTAGCTTTAAGTACCTACAAAAAGTTAATAATTGTAATATATTTCTCTCACACTTTGCGATTAAGCTGAGGAAACTGAACATATCTTGGGACATCAAGAATATTACTTATTCCCATGGGCCGGCTGAGTGGTGCAGTGATTAAGCGCTGGCTTGGGACGCCAGCGGCCCTGGTTCGGATCCCACATATGAGGGCCAGTGATACTGCCCTCAAAAAAAAAAAAAAAAAAAAAAAAGAATATTACTTATTCCCTATGTAACATTATCCACCCTATTCTATTTAATTACTATCTATATACAGGGGCGGGGGGAGGATCAGAAACTTATACCTGCTGCCTAGGTTTCTCACACCCTTTAACCAGGCCTCTCATAGGAACATGTAACCTTCCCTAAAACTAACTGCGACTGTGATTTATGTTTAATGTGCAATTCTTTGATGTTCCTGTAAGCTTCCTGGAGTCATGCCTCTTGTAATTTTTGGTTCGCCATTGTATTCTTAGCACCCAGCACTGTCACAGTGCATACGACAAAAAGTAGTCAATGTGCTATCATAACTTTATCTCTTTTGATTTGCTATTCTAATCTTGACTGGACTTAGAAGCCACATAACTAACAGTCTTAGAACTGCATATTAAATAAGAGAAAGTAGTGTATGGGACCTAATCAGCTATAGATAAAATACAGGAACTGTAATGAATACATTCTGTGAAATATTCTATGGCTTCTCGAGAGACAAAGCTTTTTGATTCCCAGTTGTAGTTCAAATGGGTGAGGCTGCAGGCTGTCTTAGAGACAGATGGGGGTTTGTTCTTCTGAGAAGTGTTAAAAAAAAAAAAAAAGTTAAGCTGCTGAATTGTTAAAAGGTGTTAAAAAACCTGATCTTGAGATAATTTAGCAACGGAAGACAATCCAATTGAAAAATAACCTTTACCTTGGAAAGAGTATATTCTCCACTTCATTCAGACCACATTAAAAAATCATTTTAGAAAAACTAAAATTACCTGTTATTAATAAAATGTCCTTTTGTGTCAGATGGCTTGTCAATCATGCTTACCAAGTTTTAACCCTATGCTGGCCCAGCTCATAAGCAGTTATGTTTATGCCACAAATTTGAAATTCTATTTATAAGCATACTAATGAAAAATCACTGTAAATAAATTTAAATACTTGTAATGGTAACACAACTCTACAAAAAGATTCTTTTTCTCCAGCCATATTTAAAAGAGTCACTTACCCGCATTAGAAGCTGTAAATAGATTTTTTCTTGAAGAGCCTAAAATATAAAAGAAATATTTGTAAAATACACGCTTTATATGAAGCATTGCACAAAAGTAAACCATTTAAAAAATAAGGTTTGTTTTATTTTCAAAAACAATCCATTGACACCTAAATTTCAGGTTCCAGATAGGCAATACCACTGAGATACAATCAAGTTTAGCAAATATAGTATAAGTATAAAATGAGATCCCAAATAACATCAAAATGAGAGTTTCAAGGTGATATGAATTCTTCGTCGCAATATGATAGGAAAAACTACAGTACTTTTTCAGTCAAGAACATTTTGAAATTCAAATTTTAATAAAACTGAATTTACACATTTATTACACACTTTACGCTATTCCACTGCTGACAGAGAAAACAAGGGGCCAGACTAGAGGAAACACAACCACGAGTGTTTGCTTTCTAAACCTGCCAAGTATTACATCCAGTTCATTTGCTATTGAGCTATGAAGGAAATTACACTTAAGCTTTTTCTCCGAACTGATACAATATAAAATACAACCAGGGGAATCCTTTCACAATGTGCATGTACAGCAAATCATCAAATATATTACATTTTTATTGGTCAATTATATGTCAGTATAGCTGAAAAATAAATACTACCAGGAGTGGTTAAAAGGGACAGAGCTACAAACATAAGCATTAGAAGGAAACTACGAGTGTTTCCGCTTGATATGATACAGTCATTTCTAGGGCATAATCATCTGCAGATTACTGGTTGGAACAGTTGCCACATTCTATCCCTGCATTTTACAGAGAAGATAATCTCTTAAAATATGTGGCTGTTATAAATGGAAAGCATTGATTCCCACTTAAGTAAAACCTTTGTGATACAAAAGCTTCTAAATTCACTAGTGAGACATACTCAACTTCCCTGTTCCATAAAGTTATCAGTAGAATCACCAAGTTCTAATTCTCTGAAAGTGATCTTAGTATCAAAATTTCTTTTTCAGTTATTGGTGTACATGTAGATTATGGAGCTTTATCATCAATAAAAACCACAGATTCACATACTAATGTCATCCCAGCAATGGGTCATCTGATGCCTCAGAAATTTATTTAAGATCCTGGACAGACAAGAACCTGCTGGCATGCTAAAGATTTCTTTTCCAGCATTTATGCCTCCTTTCTCCTCAATTCAGGAGAAAGGCAAAAGTGTTAGTAAGAAGTCACTAGGTAATTCACCTAGTTAGCACATAACCCTTCTCTCTCTCTCTCTCTCTCTCTCTCTCTCTCTCTCTCTCTCCCCCCCCCCACCCCCCCGCTGTGAGAGACTATTGCCTTTCGGAAAATTATTTAGTAACACATATTAACACTTTCAGAAAGATTCCTACAGCTTCACCCAGTCATTCCTCTTTCAGGGAGAGCCCGTGGAAGTGATTAAAGTGTGAAGCAATGAACACATTCACAGTCTCAGTTTTACATGCCACAGCAAAAGGAAGAAATTGTCCAAGAAACATAGAATTGGAAAACGGGATAGTTTCGAAGCCATTTAAAATGAAGATGGTCTCATGATATCCTACTAAACTAATTAAAGCAAGACACAGGAGCATGTACAAACTAGGCCCTGAGTTCTGTTGAAACAAAAACAAAACCATTCTATATGCAAGAGAGAAAAAAATGGAGGAGATGCAACCGTTATTTGTGGTTGATGGGATTAAGAACTCTGTATGTTTCTACTTTTCAAATTTTTCTAATCAATATGCATCATATTTTATAGGTCAAGTTTCTCCATTATAATTATTCCTTTAGTTAAGCAAGTCTTTGATTCACTAAGCACAAAATCAAACTTCTAGAGTGCTTCAGACCCATTGTGATAAAGCTACATGAAAACATTCCACGGTAAGTATATACCACAGATTTTGTAAACCTGAAAGGTATTCTTCGTAGCCGCAGAAATTATAAAGTGGGAATACAGAGAAGGAAGAGAGATAAAGAACAGAAAATAAAATAGGAAAAAAAGAATATGATTTGGACCAAGGGTGAGAAGTAAATTATGCATTTGTATCTCACTACTCTAGATCACTACCTTAGCATAATTTAACTCTGGAAGTCTTCTTTTTGTCTTATGCTTTTGATCTACCTGCTGGTTTATATGTATCAAGTTTTAACTGTAGAACCTACAGGCTATCAGGACAGGAATAGCTCCCTCAGGGTAAAAAGGCATTATTATCTCTTCTTGAACAGACTTTTTTACAAATAATTGGTCAATATGCCATAAACCTAATTGTCAAAATTTAACTTCCTACAAGCCAAGGACTTCACACATCTTGTCCTCCCTCTTCTCCCCGCATTAAGGACCGTACCTTTCGGAGCAGTTTTCAGTAAGTGTGCATGAGCTCTGGGTGCCAAAGGCTTCAAATACAGCGATCCTGACGAACCATTTTGAAATGTTGGCTTTGGAGGGTTTTCCTCATATTTGATGACAGCAGTATTACCAGCTGTAATAATACAAAAAAAGTACATTTTATTTTATCACTGTAGTATCAGGCTTTCAAAATGTATTCTTTTCTCCTATAATCAACAATGCGACAGTCCTTATTACATACTGGGACAGCAAAGATTGATAACAGGTATTCCTGTCCTTAAGAGGGGCAGGGTAACAGCTATAACGAGAGTGATCAGACATCCTGGCACGGTTCAACTCTATGATTATTGCTCAGTTCAGCTTTCATCCCAGATAAGAGTTGGGAAATAACCGATGAGGCCATCCATGTTCTATAACAAAGATGCCCATGGTGCAGCTATGAAGAGCATCATCTCCACAAGGACAGGTAGCATACAGGTAGCCAGCTGTGGTAATAATTTAAGAACCATAATGTACAAATCCCTTGGCAGCTTCATGGATGAGATCTGGTTCTGACTCTCTCCTGCTTCAGCAAGGAGCTGGCACGCCAACATCTGCCCTGAAACAAAGGTGCCTAAGCCCCAAAGCTAAAACATACAAGGAGTCCCACCCAAATAATACACACCATAAATAATACACACCATCCTTTATGTTATATGTAAATCTTCCCTCTGTCACTCACACAGAAACCCTGTCAGAGAGAGAGAGAGAGAGAGAGAGAGAGAGAGAGAGAGAGAGAGAGAGAAAGAGAGAGAGAGAGAGGTTGAGGAAGAGAGAAAGAGAAGAAAGGAAAGAAAGACTGTTTCCAGGCAGTAAAAAAATTGTTAAAGAAAGGACTTTGGGAGAAACTTTGATGCTAACTAACTTTGCTTGGCTGTGGAATAATTCTGAATCCACTATAGTTAACTAGGTAACAGGGGCTCCCACAGAAGTAGAACTCCACTATTTCCCAAGGAGAATGTCAGGGCAAAAATGGAGAGGGAAGAATTAACTGAGTAAATGCAATACTTCAGCATTTTACACATTCAGACTATGTCAATGTGTTCTGGAAGAGGATCGTCTTTGTTGCACTACAGTCTCTGATTTTGCGTCTCTTTCTCCACTGAGACTCTAAAGACAACCTTAGCATAGCAAGTGACAGTGACACTTCAGAATAAAGAGCAGAGCTTTAAAAATAATAATGATTAGACGGACCGGCCGAGTGGCTCAGTTGATTAAGAGTTCGCTCAAGAGTGCGAGCTGAGCTCTGAGAAACGGCAGTTCGATGCCAGTCCAAGATGAGTTGCCGTTAAGCTGCCAACAAGTGGCAGGATGGCTCAGCTAAAAAAAAAAACAAACTAAAAAAAAAACAACAAATAAAGTAATAATGATTATCTGTAACTTGTTGATTTTCTATCAGAACTGAAATTTGAAACCATGGCAACATTATTATGTCAAAGCCTTAAGTAGATGTCTTGCTTACTCTTACTTTTTCTTTTGCTCAATAATAACTGAAGCCCTTGGCATTAAAAAACTAAACATCTTTCAGTCACGTAAGACAACTGTGCAGAGTAGGTTTATACAGGTTCTTCCTAAATTGTGAATTGCTTCTTTGCATTTACGGCTCTCCGCTGGATTAAAATGGGGACCCAAATCTTCTGTAGGATCCTTCCGATTTGTATTTGTACTTGGTGCAGGGAGTAGAGTAGAAGGAAAAGGAAGAGCAGGCCTTGTTTCCTGCAATAAGAATGCATTTTCATGTTCTAGTTGTGCCGAATGTGTATTTGATCCATAATGAGGTCTTATGAAAGAGTGCCCCTCTGCTGTGGTACGGTTAAGCAGACTTTATGGCTACTATAGGACTATAATCACCATTACCATCCTTTATTGCACAGTTTTGGCAGGGAGAATCTACATTTTAAAATCTCACAAAGTGTCAAAAACATTAGAGAAAGGTTTGAAAAAAACAGTATCAGCATGTAAAGATAAAAACATAAAAAACTGTTTTACATTTTATTGAGTTAAAAAAGGAAGCAGCAGCGATGACCTAATTAAATTTTTTTAAATCAGTATTTCCTTTTTAAAAAATTATTCTAAATTCACACTTTTCCTTTTAGTTCTCCATAATTGAATAACCTCTGCAAAAGTACACTGTCTAGAGCTTAGCTCCTACAAGGAATTTTAACAGTACTGCTCTGCTCTTCCTGAGATTATCATGTTATACAACACTCAGGAGTGTAAACATAATACTTTATCTTTTTCTCTCCATATCCAAGAAAATAAAAAAATCCATACAAAAATACTTGGAAAGTTTTATGCTTCTCTCTTCCCATAAAAGCTACCCTTTTTATCTCCCCTTGCCAACCACACAAACCATTGCATGTTTAAGTCATCTACTCACTGGGCCAGGGGGGAAATCTGGAAGTCTGTTCATTCACTACCTGGTCTTCAAGCTTCATTTCCCCTCCACCAACCCAGACTGGATGTTTTATTGTTTCCAAATAATCTCTACACCCAATCCTAAGAATCCAATTGTATTCTAATATTCAACACTTATAATCATAATTTTATATATTACCAACCTCTATCCCTTTCTTCACCTCATATATCTAGAAAAGGGTGAGATGTCTACCTTATTGACAAATATGTTATAAATTTGAAGACAGCTAGAAATTTTTCACTAGGCTCAACCATCCCAACTCCTGCAACACTGCTTAAAGGTGTCACACTTAAACCCTGTAGAAACATACGGTGATTCTCCCCTGATCTATGTTGAGTCTCTCTACAATGAGCCATCTGTTCATTCTTCCTGTGCCCAGATAACATTTCTAATATTAGGTCAAATCAACACAGAGCCTTCCCTCCTACTGACAAGTTCCTGTCAATTTCCTGTCCTTCTTTCCAATTCTCTTGTTTCCCCAAACCAAGAGAAGAGGTTTTTCCAAAGTTGACAGAGAGCTAATGTAAAAGATAATACTGAAGGAACTATGGCTATAAAATTCAACATACTTTCTTAAAGGATGAATGGGGAATAATTTCATAGTCTTAAAACAACAGAGCCAAAATTTCAGACAGCATGATTTTTAGATTTCCATACAAAATGAGTACTGGGTTTAAATTAGCATTACAGCCTTTGCTACATCAAAATCCAAGAAAGGAAGCAAATGATGTTATTACAGTCTTAACCAAGCAAATGATGTTATTACAGTCTTAACCATTTAGTACAACAATTTGGATTTTAGTTTTACATTTCTGGGAACATTTTTAAAAATATATTCAGCAGCAAATAAGTCACCTATCCAGATTTTGGAAAACTGAATTGAGTTTAATTTACAGACTTACTATAAACTCATAAATACCTGAATTCATACTTTTCATTATTAAGCTTTTAACACAAAGACTTTCAGTTACCAAAGAACTCAAAAAAAGGATTTCTCACTAAAGCAAAAGACATATTTCTCATGATGCACAATACTTCTGTCCCTTGGCTCTATCCCACATAGAACAGGAGGTAGTGTCCTGGAGAGAAATTGTCTCAGTGCCACTCTTCAGGCTCACTGTTGTTATACTGAACACGAGATTCAGTACCAGATCATCATCAACCTCATAAAACGTTAGGGTCAAAATCAAAATCCATATGTTAAGGATAACATTTCTGAGTTTGACTCAGGTATAAACACACACACACACACACACACACACACTTACATTTATATGTGATATGTATGTATATATATATATATATATATATATATATATACAAACACACACACAAACATACTCTCTCTCCCTGTGAGCATCTACTGTACACACTTTTTGCCTTCACTCTTCCCCGCTTTCCAATGGTTGGGACAGACTGTGCTGAGCTGCACATACTTTTATGACCAAACTGACATATCTTATTCTCCTTAAACGCTCCCCTAGGCTGGCCCATTGCTTTCTAGTAAACCCCAACTTGAAGAATGTATTTCACTACAAGACATGATGCCACTGAAGTATTTCTCCTGCCCTCAATTTTTGCTACTCACATGGCAGCTGGTTGGGTAGCTTGATGATATCTCTTGTCCAGAGTTATTATGTCCAAACAATACACTATTCAGTGGCATAAGTTCCCATAGAATCAGAGAAACATTATAGTTTTAAATAATGGAATGGAATCTGAAATACGTGAGTTCTGGTCCTGACTTGACCACTGCCTAGCTGTGCTGAATCACTTCACCTCTCTATGTATGAAGAATGGTCTGACTATCAGGTATGGAAAGAATACCCATACTGTCATGGGGTCCCCACTGATTATGAAACCCATCCCACTGAGACCAAACATATCATCATAATTCTCATAAACACAATGCTCTAGGGGGCCCCAACCACTCAGTCACAATTGGTCTGTAGAGTAACATGTGAAATTCCACATGGGCTTGCTAGGTCTAAGCTAGCTCTGATATACACTTTAAAATTGCCCCGTTCTGTTTTTATCATTGGTGCTAGGTTTTCTCACTTATGCTAAACTAATAGGTTCTCTGGAACCCTTAGTTTTCATTTCCCCATGGTCAAAATGTGGTGCAAATGAAAGAAGAGCGAGACAGAGAGATGACTGAGTCTAAAGAGAAAATGAAGAGACAGATTCTCAGAGAAGTCTAAATAGAAGCAATGATTTTCCTATTGGAGAAGGGCTTCCCATGTTCCAGACTTTTATCTGCAAACTAACGTTCCCTACTACGTTCTAGCATCTAGTTAACGTTAGTTTTCGTTTTGTTTATTCAACTATGCCTACACACACAGAGCCAACATTCTGCTCATTTCTTGATTTTTTTTTCTTTTTTGTGCATCAGTTTAACACTCCCCAGTGTGCCAGATCATCTGTTCACATGGCTTGAAATCAAATCACTACTGAAGTCTAAGCTTTCAAATTCCAAAAGCAAAATCAGTCAACTTTGTGATAACAAGAACGTCTCACATATACCCTACAGAAATATTGAAAGAATGAAAACAAAATTAATACCAATCTGGATAACAGTATTTTCTTATTAAACAGTCCATTCAGAGATGCACACGTATTTAGCATGTTTTGTAACATAGGGCCAGAGTATATACTGCTTGTCTTTCAGCCCTCACCTATGGCAGACATCACTAGTCAAGCACGAACTTTTGCTCTGAACCTGGAAGCAGACGGAAAAACATTCAACCCTCCGTGTACCCCAGGTGATTCTTACCAACAAACTAGTGTTGGCAGGTGAGACAATACCCACGTGCCATCCTGCAGTGAGGAAGAGACTGAGAGGAAAGGAGACTAATCCTTTCTTCTCTCTGTCAGCGTAATCACTTCAACAACTCAAAGCACCTCCTCCCAAACTATTAGGTACTATCTTATTGTAGTGATGAAAATAAAAATGATCAGAAACATTTGTTGCTGCACGAATTTTAAAGATGATCTAGTCCTCTCCCCACCCATTCATCAGGTGAGAACACCGAGGCTAACAGAGTAGAAAGACTGTCCAACTTCACAGGACTTAGGAGGAAAACTAGGATGAGTCTGAGCTAAATGGTCTTTTCTATATAATACTACACACTCGGCACTGGGCTGGCCATGAAGGTAAAGGAAAAGAATGTTCATTTCTTTAGTTAGTCTCCTCCCGTTCTATTTCTCAGACGGTGCAAATAGCTTTGGTGTGCATCTCTTACATTTCCACTCACCATCTGTCTCAAAAAGAAACAGTCTTTGTGGCCAAAATTGAAGGAAAAGAAAACCCTTGGACTTCATATTTGCTAATGTGGCAAAATTATACACTCTACAAAAACTGCCTTCTACATGGGCACAATAGTTCTCAAACCTTCAACTTTGTTCAAGATTTACAATATATCATTTACTTTTATCCAGTGATCTTAAAAACTGGACTTTGGATGATTATGGAAGAGCTTATAATATTTAACCTCCATAAATGAGCACATTTGATATACAAACTATTATGTACTGTTTCATGCTAATATACAAAATGAATATCAAAACTTTAAATTGTTCTTTGCTTTAACAGAACACACATACAGAGCCTGCTAAAATCCCCAAATAAGAAAGATTTATTGCCTTGTATATTTTGATTCAATCACTTTAAAACTCAGTAATGGTATTTCCATAGGATCTCAAAGTACCAAGAACCGATGCTAATTTTACAACAGCATTGTGTGATCTCAGAAGTTCTTAAATGGGTTACCAGAGGATAAGGGGGAAAGGGATGGCAGAAAAGGGTAAAAGGGATCAAATATATGGTGATGGAAAGAGAACTGACTCGGAGTGGTAGACACATAATGTGATATATAGATGATGTATTACAGAATTGTACACCTGAAATCTATGTAATTTTGCTAACAATTGTCACCCAATAAACTTTAATTAAAATAAAAAAGGTTCTTAAATGATGCCACTAACAGTACCACATCATAAAGAAATGAGCTGACAAGGCAACAAAACATTGTTTAACAATTCAAATGCTCAACCCAATATAAATCAAAACAATGATCAAAAGATTATTTTCTAACATGGCCCATCACTATCAGAAATAGGAAAATTTGAGCTCAAAATGATATCTTCACATTTTAAGGTAATCTTCAAAAGGTACACATCTTGAATATTTTTGGATATAATACAATGAGTAAAATAATCCAAGATGTGATGTTATTCATTTTAATTCTAGGAAAGTATTTTTCTATATCATACCACTATAGCTATATACACAAAAACTACTAGCGATTTAATCAGAAATGAGACCATCAAATGTTTGATAATAAAGTAATTTCATGTGCCAGGAACAGTGACAATGCTGCTGAATTATAGTAAGAGTTCCAAAACACATAAAAATATACAATAAATGTGGTTCTATACAGAATCATTCACAAGCTAAAATAAATATGTCCAAGAAATGCTACAATCAACATAAATTACAAGTTACAAAAAAACAGCAATCAAGAGATGCTAAATGAATATACTGAATACAATTTAAGCATGCTTACAAAGAAAAGAATCAAACCAGAAATCATCGACCTACTTCTTTTCCCAGTAAACGTGGCTAACAAAGGAACTATACAAAGGCTGTAGGATCCCAGGACCAGCAGTGTCAATAAGGTAGCATCATAGTGCCTCTCTGAGCCGGCCGGTGGGGTGAGTGTAGAATTGATAAATATTTTTGAAGAAATATCCGTCTCTGTACAACTGCGAAATCCTCCTGGTACAGTCATTTAAAAGGATCAAAGCAAGCTTAGGCAGGAAAAACTGCAGCCATGTTCACTCCCATATCCCTCATGCTTGCTCTTAGTGAATTAGAATGGAGGAAAAAAAAAAAATCTGTAGGCTCCAAGGCACTACACAGAACAGATTAAACCAGCTAGCGAATAGAACTAAGAAAGAGTTCTATTCTCATTGATTTGAATGCTTAATCTGCAACAGGGACACATCGCCACTAGACAGGCTCTGTGGAGATACGGTAAACCCCTTTGTTAAAAGACAAAAAGGAAGGGACAAAAGCATTTTACAACCTCCTTAGGAGTGTCAGACACGGTACTGAAACAGTGGCCAAGTCAACATGGCTGTCAATGGGAAACCCTGGGCAGCCGCTATAGGACGTGCCTCCTTCCAGTGTCACAAATTCCATCGCAACACAGTCCTCCCAGGACATGCTGTTGATTCTGTTTCGGCAGTGTGCTTTTAAAAATCACATTGCAAACAGAGAATGCTGCAAGTGAAATGACCTTAAAAATAATACATATGTGAACTACCTTTTCAAATGCATAGAAAATTCTGTTACATGCAAACCTTTCTAATCTTATGCCACGCTTCAAAATTCAAACAATAAGCACATAATAATCCTGTTTCCTTTTAAGTGACATATTCCAGGATTCCGAAAGTTCTTGTATACCACTACTGACTATCATATGAAACCAACTGCTACTGCTGCTGCTGCTGCTGCTGCTGCTGCTGCTGCTAAATGAACTCTCAGAAATGTTTTCATTAATTCAGTCATGAATTCAATGCCTTACCCTCCACAGACACATTCTCAATTCTGTCTGAGTGCCCTTGGACCAGCGACAGCCTCTCTGAGTCTCAATTACCTTATATATGAAATCAGAGTAACAGCAGAAGATATTTGAGAGGAAAATAGAATGAAATAATGTGTGATAACCCATAAAAATCCTCCACACCCAGAAGGGTTAATAACCATGACTCCAGTTTGCCCCTGTCCTCTCACCAGAAAGAAGAAACTAATCCCTCCAGAAAGGAGAGAGAATTCCCTTTCTCCCCACCACATCCTTAATCTCATTTTATCCGGTATTCCAGTTCCCTATGTAAACATAAACATCTTTCTCCTCAACTACCTTTTAGATGTGGACCATTTCTTTTATATCCCGTATCTCTTACTGCATTTATCATGCTGCCTGTACACAGCAGGCACTCCGAAAACTGTTTAAACTAATTAATCCGTAGATTATTTTGTGATACAATTTTAAAGAAAATGAGCAAATAAATACTAAAACCAAATACATCTTTTGAATGAAAAGGATAGTTGGATGAATTCATCCATTTTATACACAGAAAACAGAATTTACATTAACTGACAACTTTAAAAATATTCTCTTGAGTTTAAATTATTTAAAATTCAGCTTAAAGTTACAATATATGTACTAGTCATACTACACTGAATCGAGCATCCACAGCATAAGATTATAAAATATACATCTACAAAATATAGTCTTTTACAAAGTAAATGGAATTGAAGTTTTATCTTTTTTTCTGAGGTCTAGTTGGGTTCCCAAGTCCCTACATTGCTTTCTTTCATTAAACAAACCAAAACACGTCCCCCCTTCAAATGATACACTTTAGAATCTTCATGCAAAAAAACTACCAGTTGCCTTCAACACATAAATATTTCAGCGCTTCGTAGCACATTCAACAAGGAGAATGTCAGTGAAAGAATGTTTTTCCTGCCAAACATTTAAAGCAATTCCAAGGGGAAAGTAGTACTGCATATTGCCCCCTGAATCACAGAAATCACAAATTCTGATAATTATTTGCAACGCACTAGTTTTTCGTCTCACTATCGTTTCAACCATCGCCAAAGGTTGACATAAGACCGACTCACAATTGTTGCTGAAAGTGCTCAGGTCGCTGTGGGTGCTGGCAACAGAAGAGGTGCTTCCTGTCCTTCGAGGCGTAGATGTTTTCAAGGATGCTTTGGATCTAGATAAAGTCACCCAAGAGGGCTGTGAAGTTTTCAAAGATGTAGATTTTCCTTGGGGGTTTAAAAAAACAAACAAACAAAAACAAACACCAAAATGTTTCCACTGCTATTCATCGTAAACTCAAACTCCTGCACTAACAAACTGTGTCAAAATAGAACATGAGTATTCAGAATCATATAACTTGAGAGGAAATCTTCAAATCGACTTTTTTTTTTTTTTTTTTGATAATCTAGAAGCAGAAGGGCAGCGGTGGTGGTGAGGAGATGAGGAGGGTGGCTGTAACCCTGTCACCTCAAGTAATTAACTCACCTCGTATGTGACTCAGATAGATCAGAAGAGCCATGTGAGATAGACGCTTTTGGCCAAGTTGAAATCCAAGAATAAACAAATGGATATGACTTCCCCCCCATGATGCTGATGAAAAAGTAAACCAATGAGCCCATTCATATACTAGTCTTCCATATAAAAATTAGGTGAAAAAAATTTAAAACAACCAAACTGGAAGGAAGAAAAATTCAATTTGATGAGGAAAAAAAAAAACCCCTTCATTTTAAAAATACCTAATGTCTAACACCAGGTGGTGCTATGCTATTAGTAGTAGTCTTTTTTTTTTCCTCTCGTCTTTTCATCTTTACTCCTTATTTGCCAAACTTAAATGGTCGTCACCCAAACTTCTCTTTCTTGCAGCAAACAGTGGTTCCACTTGTTAACAAAATATGTATGCTTCACAATCTCTGGCATTTTTGAAACTGCACTAACCTGATGCTCACAGCTGCTACCTGAATGTGGGCATTGCCCAATTTTAAGCCTTTACTCTCAACGTTCTTCACAGGCATCTCCCTGGGAGTCTGTTTTGTTTATATTACTCTAACCACTGCCCTGCATAGGTGAATCCCAAATTCTCACCTGCAGCCCTATCCTCCTCCTGAACCCCAATGCCACTCACGTTTTAAATTCCTTATTGTTTCAACTTGGACAATTAGACACCTCCTACCTACTTATGCTAATTTAACTCCTTTTCCTTTTTTCCCAGCGTTGTAACACTGGAATCATCTTTTTTCCCCCAGATTCACATACAGTCTAGTACCAAGTCTCTCAATGCTACTATATCACATAACTGAAGATTATCAAGAGTTGAAAAGACCTTAGATGAAAATGATAGTGTCACGTATAACAAACTGCACCATTAGTGAGTAATTTGTCCAGAGAGTAATGTTCATCGCTTTGTCCCAGTGATTTCATCCACAAAACTCTAATCTTAATAGAGAAAAAGGAGTATAAGCCTTTTTCCCACAAGAAAATTCCACCTGTTTCCAGCCTTACGCTGTACTAATTCTTTTACGTGGGTACTTCTTTTCTCTGACACCAGGATGTTACTATTCTAATTCACTAGGCACATCACTTCTTTTCAAAGAGGTAATCTTCCTCTTGATCCCAGTCCTACAAACCTTAACCTCCTTATACGTAAGTTGGACAATTAAGTTCATGCACTTTCCACGGACTGAGTACACCATGTATTTCCTGTATTGAACTCCTAAAGTCCTGTTTTTCAGTACTTTCTACCTCCATCATGCTTATCTCCTGGACATGAAAACTCAGGTCACGACCCAATCTAAGATCTCTAATTCTCCATTATCTATAGGAGGATATTATTTTAATTCTCTTAATTAATATTTAAATGCATAAAAGGCAAGCCTAGAGTTAATTCCTACCAACTTCTCCCTTATGCTTTGCCATGCCCCCACCCTTTTACACACACACACACACACACACACACACACACACACACACACACCCCTTATGTTTCTTTGTCTAGATTATTTTACTCTATTCTTATGCTTATAATTAACTTTGGGAATAAAATGGCCTCCTTCCATCAAGTCCTTTGTCTTGTCAATAGATGTTTCTTCTAAATCCTTGCCACTCTTTTGTAGCCCCACCCCAGATCTATGAATCATAGTCTCCAATTTAACAAGATCCCCAGGTGATTCAAATAAACATTAAGTATGAGAAGCACTGTTAAGAATCACAACCTCTTTGTAAAGCCTTTCCTTCCAGGACATCCTTGTCTGTGTGCAATGGACCACACCTTCCTTTATGCTTATACTGATATTTGCTTCTACCACAGTATCTGTTTCAATGTGTCTCCGGACTAGTCTTTACAGTACCTGAGAACAAGAAGAGTACCTCCTTCCATTCTGTTCCATAAGGCCCAGCAAAGTATCCAGCATAAAACGAGACTTAATAAATGTTTGCTGAATTAATTGTTCTTTTCAGGTCAAGAGTTAAGGTAGGGGAAATAGGGAGAGGTTGGCAAAAGTGTACAAACTTTTAGCTAGCAGATGAATAAAGTCTCAGGATCGGACATAAAATATGATGGTTATAGTTGATAACACTATTATATAATTGAAATTTGCAAAGAGAGCAGAACTTAAAAAAAAAAAGATAATATGTGAGGTAACGGATGTGTTAATTAACTTGATGGTGGAAACCCTTTCATGATATATACATATATCAAATCACCACAATGTACACTTAACATATCTTACAATTTTATGTGTTAATTATACCTCAATCAAGCTGGAAAAAAATAAATGTATAATTATAATAATGATAATAATAAAGTTATGAATAATTTTTAAAGGCAAGCGTAAATAAATTTTTATGTCTTTTCTCATCATCTACATTGAAGGATTAAACACTTAACCAATTTTTTGCAAGCTTATTTTGTCCTTTGTTAATATTAATAGACTCTTCAAATAGTATTAACTAAATAAAAGGAAACACTTTACATTCCTATAATTAGCAAGTAACAGATATTAAATATCCATTTGAATTTTTATATTTACATTTAGCTTCCCGTTTTACATGCTTTTTGAGGTACAGAAAAACAGATTTTAAGAATATAAATTTACCAAATTGCTGCCCCTTCAGCAAAATCATTCTGATGAGTCATGATCATCAAAAACAATGAGCAAGTTTGGGCAAGTAACATGAACATTTCTGGGCCACAGCCACAACCCAGGCAAGGCTCAACAAGTTTGGAAGATGAACATATTTTTCAGAAAGGGATGTTTCACACCATTGTTTCTGAAAGCATCATGGGCTTACTGACATTTTTCAGCATATCTCAGAATTACTACAGACCTGTACCCTCTGATTCCAACACACAGCCTGGCACCAGAAGCAAGCTCACCCCTGAGCCCGAGGATCATTCCTCTGACCCGCCCTGTCCCATTTTCACAAGTTGCACTGTCACCCCCATCCATCCCATCCCCTCCACCTAATGACAACTTTCAGTCCTAGCCAAAGCCTTCCCTATTCTACCTTACATACTCAACTGTTGGATGCTAAGGATGCTGAATAATGTCTACTTGACCAATTATCCTTTGAAATTCAGAATAATTCTAACAATGCATTACTATACCATCCCCAGTTTATAGATAAGAAAACTACCTGGGCAGTTAAATAGCTTACTCCGATCACCTAACCTCAATGATACTGAGGCCTAGAATACAAGCAACTTACCATCAGCCCCAGTATTCCCTCTACTGTGCCATGGCACAGAGCATCTCACTTAAGGGGAAAGTGCCAGGCGTGAAGGCCAACCTGAGCTCCTCCTCTCCCAAGTAGGGTATACCCCTAGAGTGCAATGGTAAAAAAAATACAGTGGATACAGAACAGTATGTACTTGTTTTACCAAGAGTCCTGTTGCTCAACTTAATAGCAAAGGTGACCTAAAGTATCTGGAAGTAATCTTCATAGAAAGACGCAGTAGAACATAGACATCTTAACTGATATTAAAGTAAGATATGGCAATATTGGACCGAGAGACTGTGATAACCTGGGCACCCAATTCTTCACTGACGAAATCAATATAGAACTGCTCTGAGGTACGGCTCTGAAAAGGGGGCATTTCACAGTTCCCTTCACAGCAGGTAGCTTACTCCAGATATGAACCATAAAGGTTTAAGAGCTACCTAGAGATGTTGCCGACTTAGTAGTTTATTTTAAGCTCGTGCCTTTGGCATAAACTTACATATGGACAACACTTTTGTTCTGATTCTATACTTATAACCACATTTTGTCTAGGGGAAAATATGGAAGGAATCATATTTGCACTTGGCCTTAGATGGTAACACAGCCAAGTCCACTGGATTTGAACCACACCTTTCACCTAACAAGCAATTTACTCGGACAGCCACCTTGGAAAACCTGATTAAATAAATGTAACATATTCATAAAAAAAAAAAAGCCATTAAGGAATACTTTGCAAAACTAAAAATCCAAAAAAAAGATTTAAGTGGAAAAAGGACAATGTTAATATTATCCCATTTTAAGTATACTTGTCTATATATTGAAAAATTCCAGAAGTATATTCCAGAATTTTGACTGTTATGGGATATAATATAGTGGGGCATGGAGAAAAAGAGGAGGAGGAGGAATGGGGAATGTTCCCTTCATACTGTATATACTTACATATTAATCCATGTGAATTTGTGTTTTTACAATAAGCATATTTTTATAATAAATGTTGTTAAAGTCAGTGGGGCTAAGTATTGGGTTGTCGGAAAAGTCATGACGTATTTTTTTTCTATGTTTTTCATTGCAAAAATGCATCATGACTTTTCTGACAACCCAATACTTTGTCAGATAAAAGGTACTTAAGACAAAACAGATAAAGAAACCAAGAAAGTATAAATTAGATCAATAATTAAAATGAATACATTCCGGGCCGGCCGAGTGGCACGGTGCTTAAGCGCTGGCTTTGGAAGCCAGTGGCCCTGGTTCGGTCCTACATATGAGGGCCAGTGACACTGCCCTCAAAAATAAATAAATAAATAAATAAATAAATAAATAAATAAATAAATAAATTCCAATAATCATTTTTATTCGTATACATCTGTAAGCATTAGGTATTCAATTCTACTTAAAAAAAAAAAAAACACCTAAAGAAACCAGTGCCTTAATATTGATGCTTTTATACAGCAATGATGAAAACAGTCACTTTACTACTGGAAAATTCTTTTTTTTAAAGAGGGCAGTGTTACTGGGCCTCATATGTGGGATCCGAACCGGGGCTGCTGGCTTCCCAAGCCAGCGATTAACCACCGCACCATTCGGCCGGCCCTACTACTGAAAAATTCTTTATGATACCATAATAATATGTTTCCTAGCTAGGACTGAAAATTAAAGCCAGAGAATGAACTTCTCAATGGCACTCCTTTGTTCTGACATTTATATTAAATGACTCGTCTTCTAGGAGAAAAGTCCCAGGGCCTTCGCAGGTATGTAGTCTAATCCCTCAGCTCCAATTTGGCCCCCTCCATTCTTTAAGGAAAGGCCTGGGAAAGAAGTTGGGTCCCACAGTGCTCACAAAACACATTCCAAGTAATGTGAGAAGTTTCCAAAGCCACAGAAACACCTACCAGTCAAAGCAAGTCCTCATCTCTGAACTCTCAACGAAACAAGAATGAATTCAGCTTTAATATATTTTTTATGAGGCTATTCACCATCAGAGAAATGACTCGCCATTTATACATTTGATGAAATTTATGAGTTTTGAAGATGTTTCAATTAGTTTTTAAAAACATGACTACTATATTACCTATATGAGAAGACACAGATCATCTTAATAAAAATCTGGACAATGCATTCACATAAGGAGTTGTGTTATACAAGTATTTACTTGTTTACATAGGAAGGTAACTGCAAGTAATCACAAAGCTCAAATGTATCGGATGCTGAAAACACCTGACAGCTTACCATAGAAATCACTACCAAGTGTTAACAATTACAATCTACTAGAGACGATGTCGTTGGTCATCATATTAAAATATTTTGTTCTGTGATTTGCATTGTGCAGTAGAACCACAGGCATTATGGGGAAGAACAAGAAAATGAGACTGGAAAGGAAGATAGTTTACAGTTGGCATTAAATAGATAAAGATGGCACTAAAAGCCAGGTTAAGAACTTTAGAGCCAAATTGTTGGCAGTGGGATGTGGTGGGCAGATGGAGAGGGAGGGGCACTGCAGTTCCTTAGCACTCACATCAGGACTTGTGGCAGCAGTGTGCAGAACTGAAGGAAAGCATCTGAAATCAGGAAACCGCCTCAGGAGGCTAATGCACCTGCCAGGGCTAGAGGCAGTGGGAATTTTAACTAGACAATGAAAAGGAGATCACTGAGGTCAGTCTGTAACATAAATTACCTATTAATACATGTAGTTTAAAATATAAATGACTATATCATCAAATAAAATATAATAATTATTAATAAGGCATGCAAGTGGCAGGGTCGTTTATTACTAGAGTCGGGAGGAGAAAATTCCAAATAAACAGACATAGTTAAAATACAAAAAAATGAGAATATGTTTATAGCTATAATTATAACTTGGGTACTTTAAACATAACTATATAGAAAAAGTGGCCTTTGGAGTAATTACCTGCAGTAAGTAGGAATTATTATTATAAAATTAATTAAAGTAAGTATATCCAAAGGGATAAAAAAATAACAATAACTTATGGGAGAAATAAATTATACATACTAGAAACTGTGGCTGCAGGTTCACTCCCAATTAACCGAAAAAGACCAAATTCTCTCATTAATACTAAAGTGATGTTAAAAACCTTACCTTCGATGCTGGAGTATTATTGTCTAAAAATTACTTAAATAAATCTGATACAATGCTTACAAAATACACACTGTACAGTAATCAACAGCTTTCTGATGTACCAGGAAAAAATAAAAAGATCCTTTGCTTTAGCAACAAGTAGTCAAACATACACATAAACATGTACAACCAACACACACTATTTCTATGAATAAATTTATCAAAATGTGCTAGTATTATTGGAAAAATTACAAAAATGAGGAGCATAAAACATCTGAATAAATGGATATGTTAATTCTTCCCTGAATTAATATATTAATTGAACGCTATTCCAATCTAAATCCACGTGTTTGTTTTTAAAGGAAGAATTAGGAGAATTTTTAAAACAATTTAAATTAGTCTAGAATAAGTAAGAATAGCCAAAATATTCTACAGCATAATAACATGAGAAAGACTACAACTCAATAACAAATAATCTGATTAAAAAATGGGAAAAGGACGTCAGCAGACCTTTCTCCAAACAAGTTGTGCAAGTGGCCAACAAGTACACAAAAAAATACTCAACATCATTAGTCATTAGGGAAATGCAAGTCAAAACCACAATAAGATATCACTTCACACCTATTAGGATGGCTATGAAAAAAAAAACAGAAAATAACAAATGTCAGTAAGGATGTGGAGAAATTGGAACTCTGTGCATTGCTGGTAGAAAAGTAAAATGGTGCAGTTACTGTGGAAAATGGTAGGGCAGTTCCTCAAAAAATTAGAAATAGAACCATATGATCCAGCAATTCCAATGCTGGATTTATACCCAAAGAACTAGACACAAGATTTTCAAGGGGTATCTGTACACCCATGTCTCAGCATTATTCACAAGAGCCAAAAGGTGGAAGCAACCCAAGAGCCCACTGACAGATGAATGGATAAACAAAAGGTAGCACATACATACAATGAAATATTACTCATCCTTAACCAAAGGAAATTCTGATACTTGCTACAGCATGCATGAATCTTGAAGACTTTATGCTAAGTGAAAAAGTCACAAAAGGACAAATATTATATGATTCCTCTTATATGACATCCCTAGAGTAGTCAAATTCAGAGACAGAAAGTAGAATGGTGGTTGCCAGGGTCTGGGAGGAGGGAAGAATGGGGTGTCAGTGTTTAATGGATAAAGGGTTTTAGTTGGGGAAGATGAAAAGTTCTAGAGACAGGACAGTGGCAATGGTTGGACAACAGTGTGATTGTACTTAATACTGCTGAACTGTACACTTAAAATTGGTTAAAATGGTAAATTTTATGTACTATGTATCTTACCACAATCTAAAAAAAAAAACTTCTAAAAATTAGGAGAAAAACTTGTGCTACTAGTTATTATATTATAAAATGGTAAAAGTTTATTATTGGCACAAAACTACAGTGACAGAGTAACAAACCAGTATATCAGTCTCAGAAATATAAAAATTCAGAATAGGATGAGAGAGATATTTGAAATCAGTAAAGACATTTTTGGTATTAAAATATTTGAATTTAAAAGAGTTCAAGTTTGAGAAGCAGTATAGTGCAGTGATTAAAAGTCAACAATCTAGAGCCAGACTGCCTATGTTTAAACCCAGCTCCACTACTAGTGGCTGTGAGCAGGTTACTTAACAGCTCTGAGCCTCTGTTTCCTCACACCTAAGAATGGGGGTAAGAATGGGGATGATTATAGTGATTATAGCACTTACCTCATAGGCTCTTGTGAGAGGTAAATGAGTTTATATTTTTTAAATGCTTATACCGTAAGTGACACATAAATATAAACTACTAGTTCTCGCCATCAAAAAAATTAAAATTGGGCCGGCCGAGTGACGTATTGGTTAAGCGCTGGCTTGAGACACCAGCGGCCCCGGTTCGGGTCCCACATATGAGAGCCAGTGACACTGCCCTCAAAAAATTAATTAATTAATTAAAATTGGGTTAAAAAGTAAAGGGTTAAAACAAAACCGTATGAATTAACAATAATAATTAAATATAGATCAACCTTCTCTTTCAATAAAGGTCTTGTTAAGCATAAAAACTAGGATAAATTAAAGGAAAAGATGTATTTGGCAATATAAAATGGAAATTTTAAAAAATCAACATACGCAAAATAAAAATTCATAGAGTAAATAAAATACAGGACAAAAGAGACAATATCAAATTAACAAAAAAGAATTATATGACCCAAAATATAAGTGAGCCAAAGCTCCCAAAAAAGAGTAAATAAAAATAGCCAATACAATTTTTTTTTAATTTAACCTGATTGTGTCTAAAACCTTTCCTGACTTCCCAACTATCATTCTTAATCCCCATTTCCATTGCTCACACCCTATAGAAAGGTTTAAAAATCCAAATATTTGCATTCCCAAACTTTCTTCAAGTTAGGAGTGGCCATGTGATCCAAGCTGTGCCAGTAAGACTTCAAGATAAGAGTGCTGGGGGTTAAGATGCTGAATAAGATTTTTTCCTCCCTGATAAATATGGACAGGCGTCAGGAGGAAATGCCTGCTCTGGGCTGCTGTCCTTCCTTTCCAGCCTCTGTACACAGTAGCAGAGGGACTTAACCTGTGGGACTCATGGCGACCATTCTATTTTAACTGAAAAGTCACCGACAAAAGCGACATGCTGAATTGGAAAGAGTACGACATAAAGATGACATTACTGAATCACCAAACCTGGAACTGCCTACCTCTCAACTTCCTGTTAAATAAACACACAACCTTCTGGTTTAAATTGAGTTAACTACCCTAGTCCTCTGTTATGGTAGCTGATGCACTGATTCCTTCTTTCTCCTTAAAATGCTTTCTTTACTTGGCTTCCAGAACATCACTCTTTTTTTTTTTTAAAGATTTTATTTGGGAATTGGGAGAAGGGAACAGTGTTGGGGAATCGGGAAAGGGGAACAGACAAGTTGCTGTCTTTTTGTTTTTCAGTCTAGTTGCAGAGGAGGTTGCTTCACTGGCCCATGTTGGTATCATCATTGCGCTCTTCCCGGGTGAGGCAGGTCGGTCGCCGGCCTCTGGATGGTCGCTCACCACGGCTATTGGCAGCTCACACTGGCTGCCAGCCGCTCACACTGGCTGCCGGCCACTCACTGTAGCCTATGACAGCCCACTGCAGCAGGGGCTGCAGCCCACACCATCGCCAGGGCTCATACAACCCAGCTCCAGATGGAGCTGTTGTTAGCTGTAGAGGGTAGTGTCACTGGGCCTCCTTTGTGGGATCCGAACGGGGGCTGCTGGTGTCCCAAGCCAGCTTTTAACCAATGCGCCACTCGGCCAGCCCCAGAACACCACTCTTAACTGACTTCCCTCTTACCTTCCTGGCTGTTCCTTCTTGATCTCCTTAGTGATTCTTCTTCATTTCCCCTTGAAAGCTTAGGAGTATCCTAGAGGTACTTTGTGGTACTTGTAGGAGGTCCCCAGTGGTGCCCTTGACCTGTTCTCTTTCTAGGCTTATTCTCTTGGTGATCTCATCCAGCTTAGTGGCTTTAAACACCATATAAATGTTGATAAATCCCAAATTTATATCATAGGCTGGATTTCTCCTATGTATTCTAGACTTGTATATCCAATTTTCTACTCTGCACTTTCACTTATAGATCTATTCACGTCAACTTAGTATCTCTATAAGTAAACTCTAGATATCCAACTCCCAACATTTGCATCTCCATCTTAGTAAATGTCAAATCATCCTTCCACTGCTCACACCAAAATATGCATCACTATCTCTGACTCCTCTGTTTTGCTCTCACCCCTTTCATCTCATCTAAGAAAATCCTGTAGGCTTTACCTTCAATATGTATATCTAGAATCTGGCGATCCAACAATGCCACACCCTCCTGCCATGATGACAGCACCGCCTCCCACTGAGCTCCCTGATCCTGTTCTCACCTCCACTCAATGTATTCTCTACACTGCTATCAGAGTGATCCTATTAAAATTTAAGTCACTTTGGTTAAAGCCAAAGTCCTCTTATTCTCAAGACTGTACATGATCTGACACTCCACTACCTGTCAAACCATCTCCTATCACACTTTTCCTCTCTTTATTCCTTGCTATTCCGGACACAGTCAAACTCCACCTCTGAGTCTTTCCACTTACTGTTCCCTCTGACGGGTATGGTTTTCATCCAGATATTCATATAGCTGGCTCCTTCAGGTCTTTACTCAAAAGCTACCTTTCCCTGGCCACATTAACCAAAATGTCTGCCCCTGACACACACACACACACACACACATATTTCATATCCCTTTTCTCTGTGTATTTTTCATCTCTCCTTAGAACTTGACACTATTAAACATCCTACATACTTTATTTACTTGTGTATATATAGCCTGTCTCTCTCCCACCAGAATGTAATTTCAAGGAAGGAACATTTTGATCTTGTATTCACTTCTGTACCTCAGTACTTTGATCACAGAATCTACATTTATTCAAAACACATTTGAGTGCCAAGCACATTCCAATTAAAATAACATTTTGCACTTTCCTAACTAGTAAATATTTGGCAAGAATGTTAGCCATGTCAAAATACTGGCCAGGATGTTGGGGAAACACTCATTTACTCAGAGTAGGGGCACAGACATGTATGCTGTTTCTGAGGGCAACGTGGTGACATGAATTAAAAGCCTTAAAAAAAGGCTACGCCCTCTGATTCCACCAAAAGGAATGCATCCTGGGAACTTATCCTACCAGCTTATGTACTTATGAACAATGTTCTTTAGTGCAGAGCTGTTTAATATACTAAAAGATACTAGAAGCAACCTAATGTTTAAAGGAATCTGAAGAAATAAATCATAGCACATTCAGGCAATGAAAAGGTTATACAGCCATTTAAAATCCTGATATTAAAGAATATTTATGAATCTAGGAAAATAGGCACCATACCTTTAAATGAAAAAGAAAATTCAATCAACTAACTAAGTGCCTACTGACTGTTAGGTATGGGGTCTCTAAACTACTAGGAACTGTTTGTCCCAGTTAAATATATGTAAGTATCTGTGCACGAAAATATGCAAAAAGAAAAGACATTGACTAGTTAGTTATAAATTATAAGGTTCAAAACTATTTGGCATTGATGAGATTAAAGGTGAGTTTTTTTCCCCCCCACTTTTCACATAAAGTACTATATTTTATAAACAGTCTACTAGGAAGGGAACAGTGGAAACCTGATGAGCTATCCAAGTTAACTAGTTAAATTCAAGATACCAGATGGGTAGAATAAGGTTTTCCTTGCATGGGGCAATGCTCCCGTGTTCCCTTCCTGACACTGACAGACCTGAGCTCTGTGGGGACCTCTTTGCTTTGTCGCCTGCCAGAACACCAATGCACTGTGTTCTGGTTGCCCATATGCTCTTCTCCATATGTCTACACATCTGTACTTACTATCCTCAATCTTTACATTCTGTACTCTCAACTCTAGCTGCCCCTTCATTTCTACTTCCTAGTGTAACTAGCCAAGTCCGGAAAAATACTTCCATCCATATATATATACTTTTTATTTCTGGGGTCTCAGTGGCAAAAATTAAATACCAGAAAGCATCAACACTAGACCAAGACTAGTCCTTATGTATATAAGGGCGTCCCTATATTACATTCTATAATTACCTGTAGCAAGAAAGAATTTCCGCAAACTTGTGTACTGATTATCTACCCTCTTCTGAAATCCTAGTTTTTTGTTTGTTTGTTTTAGTATTATAAGGGCAGATGTGATGATGGAAGAACTCATCATCTACCCTTTTAACTGATAATACCTTGAGGACAAGAACCATGTCTTACTCATCCCACGATTCCTCAGGGTCTCAAGTGTGACTTGCACACTATACATTCTCATACTGTCTGTTAAGTGAATGAATTATCTTCCAGAACATAACAATTCAGTAACACTCTACATTATACAGAGGGTGACAAAAAAAATGTATACACATTTTTAAAAAACTGTATTAAAATTGCAATGCTCAATATATACTGATAGCAAAAGATGAATACAAATTATGTATATATATTTTTTGGCACCCCAGGTATATTGCAAAATGTGACTTTAGTATTCCACATTCTTTTTTTTTAGCTGAGTCATCCTGCCACCTGTTGGCAGCTCAGCAGCAGCTCAGCTCAGGCGGGGAATCGAACCAGCAATCCTGTTGCTCAGAACTCACACAGTATTCCACATTCTTGAGTTAGCCAAGGCAATATTATATGAGTAGGGTACATGAAAATGTACTCTGCATAACCATCACCGATTGCTTAAATTCAAGAGTAAACTCGAAAGATAAAGTCACGGCAGTACAAGTGAGTCACAATAAAAACATAACAAGTTCTTAAGAGGGTTATAATTTGACATAGAAACAAGAACATTCTACAAAGCAAGGTTCTCCTGATGACCTGAATTACACAGAAACACAGTGCTCATGGTGACACTGTTAGTATCTGCCTCTGCAAGTGTGTTCACAAGATGTCTGCTGCTTGAGGTGGAAATTAAACAAACAACTCCCTAAATCACGGGCTTGGGAATATGTGTCCTACAACAAAGGGTGTAATAAACCAAAGACTTACAGGGGTTGCATCCTTTCCCTGGCTACCATACAAAGATAAACAAGGGTCTTCATATGTTCATCAACAAATTTATTTATCTGGTCATGAATGAGCTCACCTGGCACTAACCCTGGGAATTCCTAATAAGAACAAGGAAGGTACATGGTGAGCCTCCTGGCTCATTAGAAGCCAAATTCATGAGCAGAGCTACCCTGAAGCATGAGATCACTGGACTCAAAATTGAACATATTCTTAAGTCTATTTCTTTTTTAAGTTTACAAAAATAAGCAAAACAATAACATTTGCACAAACTCACTTGAAAAAAAGATAACCTAACTTCATAAAAATGAGTTGGAAAATAAGAAAAAGAAGCTGCCCAGCCCATTCTCCACAGCTGCTACTCTGAATTTTGACTTTATTTATTTATTTATTTATTTATTTATTTATTTATTTTTTTAGCTGAGCCATCCTGACACCTGTTGGCAGCTCAGCTCCAGCTGGGCATCGAACTGCTGTTGCTTAGAGCTCACACTCTTGAGCGAGCTCTTAACCAACTGAGCCACTCGGCCGGCCATTGAATTTTGACTTTTAAAACCTCTATTTATCTCCAAGTGGATCTATATTTACACACTGCTGCACTGCCTTCTTCCTTTTTCCTTTTTTAATTAAAGTTTATTGGGGTGACAATGCAACAAAGGAACAAGACAAAGAAAGAAACCAAAACTCATAGACACAGACAATAGTTTAGTGGTTATGTAAGTTAGGTAAGGGGGAGAAGGGTGGTAGATGAAGATAAATGGAATCAAATATATGGTGATGGAAGGAGAATTGACTCTGGGTGGGGAACACACAATGCGATATATAGATGACGTATTACAGAATTGTACACCTGAAACATATGTAACTTCACTAACCATTGTCTTCTTTATTTCAAAGACTTATTTGCCTGTCACTGGAGCTATCCCAATGCTTCCATCACCTGGTCGTCACAGTCATCCCTGTCGCTCAATCTTTATCAGCTCTTTTCTCAGGGGCTTCCTTACCCTCTAACCTTCTACACATGTGTACTGTCTCAAACCTCAAACATGCACACAACGCTTTGAGGTACATCTCAGTCTTTAGTCTCTTCCATTCAATATGACCCAAACTAGATCCACTGTTCTTCTGACCACCTCTTCTTGCTACTCTATTCCCTATTTAGCTTCATGGCCACCAAAACAAGAAAGCTGACGAGACTCTTAGGACTATTCACCACGAATGGAGCCTACCAGATCCTCTTTCTCCAAAACATTTTTAAATATTTTCACTCTGCTTTCGATTCCCAAATACTGGTATGATTCTTATGAGTCTGTGTTTAGACTATTAGAGCTAAGCTGCCTTAACCTTCCTTGAGGCTCATCTATCACTTACCCCAACACAGAGTTGGCAGACTCTCCCCATACACGCCACATCCTTTCCAAACTCTACATTTGCACCCTGGGGAATGCCAGAAACCTTCCATGCCTGGCCAACTCCTCCAGGGACATTCCAAGGCCAGTTCAAATGTCACCACCCTTCTCCAGTCTTCCCTCAGGCTTAATGGTGTCCATTTACTGTGAACACAGAACTCTATACAAGTCTCCACTCAAATCAAGCCAGACAACATTTTTAAACACCTGTTGCCTAATAGGTACACTGTGTTGAGCACTGGAAAATATAAAAATAACTAAGACCTAAACTCTATCCTCATGGATCCCCCAGTTTGGTAGGAGACAGACACATAAGAAAATAATTACAGTACAGCATGATAAATGCACAATGTCACAGGAGCCCGGACAGTTCGGCAGCGGTTTGAAAACTGAACAGTTTGCATTCAAATGATTTGCTTAAACACCCCTTTTCACCTCACCCCCCAACTAGCGAGCTCATTAAAAGGGCATATTAATCATGTCTGTGTTCTCAGAATCTAGTAGACCGTGCAGCACATAGAAGACACTCAAAACATTTTTTGAATGGAAAAATTATGATACTGCGCAGTTACATATTAAGCATAGTTTATGAATCACTCCATATAGCCATCTTCTCCAGAATTACCTGCCAAGTGAGAAACACTGTGCAGAATGCCTGCAAAATGATGAAGAATTTACAGTGATGACGTTAGTAAGGAAGAGAAGGGAGACACTTGTCTCCCAGGTACCTACGAGGCGCTGCTTGGCTGGCCTCCGCCCCGCTCCCCAGGCCTCCCCACGCATGCTGGACAGCTCTCTGTTCCACAGGCACCCCCCCATACTGCCTCACCTCGACTTTGCTGTTCCCTCTTCCTGGAAAGTCCTTCCATCTGATGTCCAAACATGTCCTCCTCCTCCTCCTTCAGGTGCTGGCTCAAATGTTACCTGCTCTGTGAGCCTTTCATGACCACCCTATATAAAAATCTAGCCCCCTTCATGTCTTTGGTTTTCTCCGCAGCACTTAATATCATCTTACATACTAAACCTTGCATTTAGTTTATTTTCTGACTGGTCTTACTAGAATTCAAGCTCCACGAGGGCAAGAATTTGTCTCTGTGTACTCTTCATTCCCAGCACTCCAGGCACTCAACAGCTGCTTGTTCCAGGAATAATGGTGTGTTGGGACTACTGCATGCATGTAATAGAGGTTAAGAGCAGACACCCCAGGACCCGACTCCCTGGTCTGTTTCCTGTTTCCACCAATTATTAACTGGGTAACTTTGGGCAAGTTACTCGTGCTTTCAAAGCTGCGAATTGCTCATCTGTAGAATATAGGGATAATCATAGTATTTATACCTCACGAGCTGTGAGAATTAAATGAAAAGATGTATTTAGAAAGCCTAGAACAGTGCTCAGCCCATCACTCACACTCAGAACACATTACTATAGTACTGGTGGGCTGTCGGAAAAGTCATGACGTACTTTTTCTATGTTTTTCGTTGCAAACATGCGTCATGACTTTTCTGACACCCAATATTATTATGTTTTTCATAAGGAAAGAAACCTTAAGATACATCCTTTTAAAAGTGTTTTAATTACATACAAATATAAAAAAACATCGACAAGCAACCCATTAAAGTTAGCTTTTAGCGTAAGTATTCTGTACTAATTTCTGGTTTTTCATAATGAATTTTATGTGCTCCTGTGAATAAATTTCTCATAATTTTGCTTGCTAGCTCTCTCAAACTCTTGCCTAGAAAAGGCTAAAATAATATAAAATAAATTGAAAAGATTTTAAATCCCCTTTAACACTAAACAAAAAAAAAATTGGTTTACAAAAGCAACTAAGAAAGAAACAGCTAGCAAGAAAGAAGAAAAACCTACAGGATAGGCAAGTCTTTACAAGTTTGGGTTGTACTCTTTGTTGAAGAGGAATTTATTTTATTAACCCACAATAAACTGGATTAAAACAAAGGTGTACCCTTTTGAAATGTTATTTCTCTTTTTTGAGAAGAAAGCAAGGCCATCTCTTTCAGGAAGCCTTTCTTTCTTTAGGCTCTGGCGAAATCAGACCAGCCCCTGAACATTCTTCTTTCTCCCAAGGCCTTAAAGTGAGTGGCGGCCTTGTCCATACCTTGTCCACACCCTTCACACATCCCTTTGTGCTGCTCTGTGATTGCTGCATACACATGTATTTGCCCTCCCAGGGTAGGTTAAAGGATCCACAGGGCAGGGAGTGTATTTTGTACTATTTCCGTAATCCTGCCTGGCTCAGGCTGGTCGCTGGAAGGGCAATAACCTGCCTGTCTGAAGGAACACATACATTTATAATTTAAAACCTGGGAAGAATTGGTACTGCCTCTGAAAGAGGTGGCAGGCAGGTCTCTGAAGATGCCTGAATTGATCACGAAGTATTTACTAAGCAGTCATTTATTCAGCAGCATTAATTTGCAATAGCCCTGTGAAATCATCTATAGCATGGTAAACTGATTTAGAATTTTAAGCCAAGGGGCCTAAAAAGAGAAATGCCACCAATTCCTAAACGATTCAGATGAGCCTAAAAATGTTAAGTTTTCAAAACTCATGGTCACACTACTAGTGTTTCTTTAGATTAATAATGTGAAGCCTAAGACCATGGACTCTTAGAACCCTACTGTGTGATCTGAATCCCACCGCTGCCACTTTCTAGCTGCATAACATTGATGACGTATTTAATTTCTCTGTGATGGTTTCTTCATCTGTAAAATGGCGATAAGCCTCACAAAACTATGGTGAGGATTAAATGAATTTATAGGTGAAATGATTTAGACAGAGGCCTGGAATATGGAAAACATTTAATAAATGTGAGCTCCTATCACTGACATTCTAAGTATTATTAGAAAGTTTTCCTCACTATCTCATCTTATTTGATGAGATACTCCAAAGAAGCAATGATACTTTGGATTTGGTTGGCTGTAAGCACTTATAACCTGGTTTCATATATATTTCCAGGTTGTGACAAATGGAAGAGCTCCACTGGGCTTTAATTACAATTCTTTCTCACACTCATTTTAAAGCGCCAAGAAAATGTCTGTCTGTTTGAACTCCAGCTCTGGTTTTCTGTTCAGGTTCTCTGAAAGGATTTATTGAACACTCCAGGTTGGCTGGAACCTTCCTGCTACTTACCTTTCAGTGGAGTAACTTTGTATGACTACAGAGGATATCCATTTGGTTTCAATTTTCTGATACACAAACACCTCTTTGTACAGTAAATGGCAACATGCTCTCAATGATCTAAGGGCACATTGTTTTTGCTCCTCTATTTTCTGTTCTACTTTTAACTCTGGTGATTAAATTTCCTGTCCCCCACAACAAACACCTCTCAATTTATTGTGAGCATCCAAACAAGTTTGTGGCTGTAATTTTTAAAAATACATAAATGGCAAAATTGAGCCAGTCTTTCAATGGCAAAAATATAAAACCCAAATGCAAATCCATAAAGCTTCTGGTTACGTTAATTTTTTTTTCTCTTTATATATGGAAAACCACCAGGTAAAATATAATTTAGTTTTTAACTCAGATTGAAAACTCTGGATATATAACTTAATTATCAAGCATATTTATACAGGTTAATAAAAGCTTAATAAATTTCCCCATCTTTCCGTTATGACTAAACAGACCTCCTTTTCTATCTTTTAGGCATGACATTAGGTAGTATACAGGAAGGGCACTTAAAAAATGCTTCATTCTTCGGTGGAACTGTTCACATAAAAGAATCCTATCTTTTAAAACATATCCTGGGTATTGGCCTAATTTCTGAAAAAGTAGTTGCACTTCAGGTTTTCTGAGATTTGAGTGTCATGTGGTCCAGAGAATCACACCAGTAGGAGCTACCACTCGAAAAATTAGGGGAGCTCCAAATTGCCCCTGGAAAGGTAAGGGCTGCCCTCACACTTCACAGACGCAAAATCCGTAGCCAGGGAGAATAAACGATTTGCTCGGGCAGCTCTTTAGTGTCAGAGCGATACTAGAACACAAGGCTCCTGACTGCAGACCAGGCTGCCAATGGCATGGCTCTCGGTACCACCAAGCCACAGGGGCTCCTATCATCTGGCAGCAGCAACAATAAGAACCAACTCTCCATTTAGGCCTCAACTCCCCAGTTAGGCCTCAACTCCCCAATGGTAGCAATATTGGAAATAAAGATCATTGCTTCTCCCAATGTCTTTAGCTTCTCTTCCGTGTTTCTTCCAAAGGATGAACTCCTCAAGCTGATTGATGGAAATGGTAATGGAAATGTATTACTAATCCCTCTTCCTCCACCCATACTTCTTCTTGGGCCTGCGCCTCAGGACCTCAGGACCTAGATGCCAGGCCTGAATAGAAATAAATCACCCATAAGATACTTCTGCATAGTATAAGCTTCTCACACAGTCGGCTTCAGAATAGGATTGGAAAATAAGGTCTAAAAATACCAAGGTGTGGAGAGGTAAAGTGATCCTCTGGGCTTTGGTTGGTTTTGTTAGTTTCTGTAAAATGTTCTCATATGTGTGGATGCATAATGTTAGAGGCACTTTTCTTTTGTTAGACCATTCAATAGTAGTCACTATTTTTATAAGGGAACTTACTTCTAAATCTTTCTGACATGACTGTAATTTGCTCAAGGTTATACCTGTTAAAAAAAAAGGGGGGGGTGTTCCCTGCAGAGTGTTCTCAGCAGGAATGGCTAGCAGGCTTTCTGAGTCTCTATGAAATAGGCTGATTTTTCCATTTTCTGTTCTGATTTGTCACACAGAAAAATCTGTCCACCTGCCAAATTTAGTAAGACACTTAGCAGCTTTTCTTAAAGTTCTCCAATTTCATAAACCAAATAGGATCTTAAAACCACTACTTGTAAACTACAATCCAACATAAATCAAAGTTTGTATTAGAAAAGTTTAACTTTTTAGTCACCCTTACATCCCTGGAGATTTATAATACATCTTGCAGTAAAATTCAAGAGAAAACTAACCCCTTCACAGGTGGTGAGGGCACATTACAAATTTAGAATATAACACTTACATGTTATGTAGCACTTACCTATTTGTAAAAAAATTTTTTAAATGAAACTATTCTTCCATTAACAGGTACCCAATTGTGTATTTATACATGCATGCTTCTGAATAGCTTATTAAGTGGGTTTACATCCATATATCTCTCCCTAACTATCCTTTACATGGCTCAAAGATAAGGGCTGTGTCTTTGACTTCTTTTTCTACCTTCCCTGGGGGGGTAAGATGTGAATCCACAAAAGGCTAAATGCTTTAATGACAGGATATGTTAGTTCTAAAACTAAAACTTGTCTTTCTGCTTTCTGACATGCCTAATTTTACACTGGAATAATTCATAAACTGCTATAAGGCACACCTGAATTATCTTATTCTTACCAGAACTGGACACACGCCTGATCCTCTGAGAAGACAAAGTCCGATCAGAATTGAGATTTCTGCTGTCAATATTCCGCCTCAAACAGGAAACAGAAGGCCCCAGTTTAGCTTTTGGACCTGGTGTCTTCCTCAAACTGGAGGGGCCAGGCTTAGGTACATTCCTGCCTGAGGGGGCTGCAGTTTTTGAAGCAGAACCCTGTGAAGAAAATCGATAAAGTTTCAGTCCCGATCACACCTTCCCACAGCATTTCCCTGTGGTGTTAGCTTTGTGAAAAACAATTTCTGTTTAAGCGTGTATGCCAGAAAAATATTTAATTTTCATTTTTACCACAGAGAAATTCAAACTCTTCATAGTTTATTCTTCTTCAACTCATCAACATGAAGCAGTCTCTAAGACTTCATTTTAGGGGCCGGCCGAGTGGCTCAGTTGGTTAAGAGCTCACTCAAGAGTGCGAGCTGACCTCTGAGCAACAGCAGTTCAATGCCCAGCCCAAGCTGAGCTGCCATTAAGCTGCCAACAGGTGGCAGGAGGGCTCAGCTAAAAATAAAAAAAAATAAATTAAAAAATAAATAAATAAAACTTAATTTTAGCCACCCATGTCAAAGCTGACCTCTTCCCATATTCACAGGAACCCAACTTAAACAATAAAAGCTATTTCTAGGTGCTTCCTTTCTTTCTTCCTAAACCCCCTCTTGATGGTGTTCCCTCCTTTCTCCATCCACCTCGGGACAGGCCTGCATTATTTCTGGCCAAGATTACTGACCCATGTCCTTAGGATCTTTCTGGTCTCACCAGCCCCCGATTCATCTTCAGCTCCATTGCTAAGGCAATCACTTTCTAAAGGACAAATTGTTAGGCAGCTTCCCTCCGTCTTCCAGATAAAGTCAACTCTTCCTAATAAGGTACACCAAGCCCTTTTGGATGGGGCGGCCCCTGCCATCCTCTTCATCGTATTCCTTCCTGTTCACGGTTTTGCACTCTCGGCCCCATCATACTTACTGCCTGGCATCCCCTAAATGAGAATATCCTGTTTCTTCATCTTTTATGTGTTATTCCCTCCACTCACATTACCCTTCCAATTCATACTTGCTCTTTTAGTTCCAGCTGGTGACTAACATTCTCCCCTAGAAACAATCCTTTCTATTAACTGTCCCCACTGCCACCACCCCATCTACCTCCTACAGCACAGCAGCCTATACAAAGCCCCAATTTAGTACTAAAATAACATACCCTTTTGGTTTATTCTCTTATATTGCCCACTGCGCTGGGCACTAGGATTGGCCAGGGGCTTTCTTCTCTGTATTCCAAGAGTCACCATTATATATTGCACAGAGTAGATACCCAACTTCCCACTCTACATATAGGAAATGAGAACCTGAGCCTTAAAAAAACAAACTCCAGTACCATAAGCTGTAATTTGTATTCTCCCTTTACATAAAGAAAAATTGAGCTTCATGGAGACTAAGTAACTTACCTGAGGTCACTTTGCTAGTGAATGATGGAACTATACTATAAAACCATGTCTAACTCCAAAACCCATGCTCTTAACATCTAAGCTACATTTCGCCCACTAGTAGCCTTCTTTCTTTGTTTAATAAGTCATAAGTGGATAATTTCCAATAGACATATCTGAACCCCCAGGCTGATGACAGTTGAATTCACATACTAGGTGAGTTAAAAACTAACTCAATGGGGTAATATCCTAAGAAAACACTGGAAAGCAATACAATTGGCCAAAAAAGCAGGCAATTGCACACAAACTTAAAGATCTCCTATCTCTACTGAAAAACTGGCTAAGGAAATCCCTCAGAGAAAACTTTCTTTTAAAAAGTTCTTTTACAAGCAAACTTTTAACCAACTTACAAAAGTGAATCTTTAACAAATCAGGCTTATTCTGCCTTTCAGGGCCAACATTCCATATGATGTTGAAACCTGTAGTGTATATCCCAGAAAGGACCAGGATTCAAGGCAGGGGACCTGAGATTGAATCTCAACTTTATAACTCAGTTTCTGTGTTTTAAGTAACCTCTCTGAAGCTTTCAAATATGGCTACAACTGCCCTGTTGTTAATGGGAAGAGTAAATGACAATATATAAAGCACCTGAACATCACTAGAAAAACCAAGGTACATAAAATATGTAAGACGCCTGAGCAGAGAGTTTGGCCCAAAACAGGCATTGAAAAAAAATATCAATTTCTTTCCTTTTAGATAATTCACCACCCCCTTTGTCTAACACATTATCACCAAAACATAACCTCTGCAATCGGTAGCCATGCTCAACCTGCACCAGATTAAAATCAAACTCCTTCGTCCAAATAAGAACTTGTCTTTAGTTTCAGATAAACACTGCCCAAACACCTGTGAGGTTGTTTAGATCACCTAAGGATCCAGTAAACTCAAGGGCCAAATTTAGCCCAATACCAAGGAGCACACTGAAAATTAGCATCCTTCCAGGATTGTCTCATCCCAGGTCCAGGGCAGATTTCGAACTTTTGCGTCCTGCTGAAGTGACCAAGAAACAGGCATTTGAGTAAAACATGAAACAAATGTTCCCTCCTTCAGCTCTTGACAATTACCACGAAGCCTGCTATGGTTGGCCCTGCCTCTTCCCCATGATACATGGAAATGTGTAAGAGGTAAAATAGTGACATTAGAGGGAGTTGTGCTTAAGACGGTATCATGGGAAAAGACTGTTTGTATGTTCTTTTTTAATGCCAGTTTATAAGTAAAAAGGTGTCAGTGCTAAAACTATGGGAACCCCAAATGCAAGATTCCTGAGAATAAAAGCACTTCTTCTCCAAGATGTATTGGCATCCATTTTAATCTTGTGATCCTATCACCTTACTTCAGTTATCACATCTTGAGCCTGAAAAACAGGCTTTCATTCTGCATTTAGCAAATATAAAGCTGAGCCTTACTCAATGCACTCATCACAAAAACTTCTAATTTCAAAATTATATAGCCAATTTATATTCAAGGCAAATACTATTTAAAGAAACTGTGTTAGCTTTTCTGGCAGTTGGCAATAGATGCCAATACAACTCTCCCATAAATCAAGGAGGAATAAATGTATTGTTTTTGCATATATCTATAAACACCAAACTAAAAATACTGCTTAGAATTACCAGAGGTTTATAATTTAATGTAGCAAAGTATCGAATTACAAATGATATAAAATGAGTGTCCTATGTTTGACTTCAAAAGCACTTAAAAATAAAATCTGAGTTTTGAAATAATGGGCAATCCCATTACTTTAGACATAATTGTGGTGTATCTTTCTTCCTAAAAAGATTATAAAAGCTAGGACATCTCTAAACTGATCTAGCTCAAAAGTATCATCAAATTTTTCCTAACCTTACCCCCAAAAGGACCTTAACAATCCCCTTTGCACCCTGAAAACACTGCTCAACAGCTCTTTCTTGACCACACTACGTGTTCTACCTTCCTGCCCTAACACCTACCTCCATTCCTGGGCCAGAGACAGAAAAAAGCTCAAGAAAAGCCTGTGTGGACTGAAAATACACTCAAGTTCCCATTGCCGAAAACAGGGCTGAGGACGAGTACACATAGCCCCTAAGTGGCCTGCCAAATGTTTTTAAAACTCAGGTGTGCCTCCTTCAAGTTTCTTCGTGCTCTTGTCAAAAACATATGCATGTTTAAAGAAAAACAATCTTTGAACATCACTTGAATTGTTTTTTAAAATGGAACTATCTAGTTCCCCCAAATATCTGACTATAGAAAACATACCGCTCTTCCACTATATAAGAATAAAACAGGTTTTGTTTATGTACCAGGAGTCAACACATTAGAGCTGCAAGAGATGTCAGACAACACCTTTGGGTCTCAAAAGATTACTGGCCCAAAGTCACGTTAGCTGATCAGAGGCAGAATCCAGAAAGCTCCCATTCACAGGAGAGGACACCACTTTCCAAAGCGGTGTCCCCAAAGAGAGATCAGGAGTTATTTTTATGTTGATACTGTTTACCAGCACTCAACAGCCATCTCTTAAATGTGGCCCAAGACATTTTAAAGTTCATAAACAAGACTTTTATTTTTTCTTTTTCATAAATATAACCTAGAATCAGATGTTTAACACCAAATAACTACGTTAAAATATTAAAATAACTTGTTCTTTTAGCTGACTATGAATCAAAAGGAATATTAATACTCAACACAAAATACTGAATTTCAGGATTTTTTTCCCCAGTATGCAGGTTTCCAATTAACACTCTAAAATGTACTGACAAGAGAAAGAATTACTGAATAAAATATTAACACAGGAAAACAGATTTGCACACCTAATTCTGCAACATTATTGACTATTAGTGGATAACCAATTGCTCACATATCTCTGTTTCTTCCACTGTTCCCCGAAGAAGCCAAAAATTTCACTTACCAAAAACAGAGAACCATATTCAAAGGTCTCATTCATAAGATCCTTTTTCAGCTCTTGTTTTTCCATAGGCATCCCATTTTCATTTTCACCCTTCTTTTCAGGGCTAATCCTATCAATGCCGGAAGCATAGGTCATTTCCAAACATTTTGTGCTTTCCATTTTGACAGGGAATATGCCTTTGATCTTCTGAAAAAACGTCGCCACGGACCCAGTCTTGCACGCTGAATTAGAAGAACTTGCTCTGTCAACATCTTCCTGATTTGATTTCACGGCAGATGTTGTTCTTGGAACCTTGTGGGAAGCATTTTTAGAATGAGTTGCAACATGCACAGCCTGGCTAGTAATGAGTTTATTAAATTGCTGCTTATGTGTCTTGTTAATTAGGATTTCTGGTTTTGCGTCTGCATTCAAGTCAGACCGTGGTGCTTTGTTAAAAATTGTCAACTGTCTTGAGGAAGACACGGATGAGGGTGATGAGGCACTGTTTACCGGAGAAGGTCTGGGTGTGACCTTTGATAAAGCTGGGTCTTTGGACTGCAATGCTGGTCTAGACATAACTTTTGCCTTGACATTCTTGAAGTTTGGTCTTGGGTAACTTATAATTTCGGTTTTTCTAACTTTGCTGCCTATAGGGGTACTCGTTTTGGCTGTTGATTTTCCTAGATTAGGTTTATTAGATATGTTCATAGGTGCCCCCTTCAAGTTTGGTAAATTTTTAAGCTCTCCATTACTCTTCTCCACTTTACTACATTTCTCTATCACTTCAATAGGTGAAATAGAAAAGGTTGCATTCATGGGTTTTAGGATGGGCACTGACATGCAAATTGCATTATCTGTGCTAATGAGCATGTCATTTGCATCCCAAGTCAGTTTAACCGATGAAGCCACCTTTTGTCCTGCTGGGCTACTTGGTATCAATTCTATGGTACAATTTGGGGTTCCCAAATCTTCTTCACTGGAGGCGATTTGTGTGTCTTCAGCCACAGTGACTGTATGTTCTGGGTTCAGCACTTGGGCTTTATTTTTATCAAAAGCCGCCACCAGTAAAGGGCATTCATCATCTATAAGACAATCAGAGACTGTTTCGCTTAGATTTTGGCCCATTTCCTGTTGCCCGTATGAGCTCTCTGAATATGTCTCATTATTTGGTTCATCTTTAGACAAACAAAAGAACTTTTGTAACACAGTCTCATTGGGAACATCCATGCCATCAGAAACTGGTGTTAGAGCTTGTATCTCTTTTTCTCCAACTAATATTTGCTGTGATCCATCTGTGTACTCACTGGTAACATTTCCTGAAGAATATTGCCACTGATTTCCAATATCTGGAACAGAAACATCAGTTTGCATCACCACATCAGAAAATACGGTGTATGTAAGGTCTTGGGCCTCTGATCCTGTAGCTTGAGGGTTTTCAAAGCTAACTCTATCATAATCCATTCCTCTCACCTGTATCTTATCAGAATGGGCAGGTGTAGGAATGGTACAGGATAGAGATTTATTTCCACTTTTCATGCCAGTAAGCTGCAGATTTTCAGTGGAATGCAAAGACTGACTTTTTCCAATGGCATCATGTGTTATAAAAGTGCAGTTAACGTTCTCCCCTTTCATGTCAAATGTTTGGTTTAGCCCCAGTGCAGCTGGGTAGTCTGTACAGTTCAAATCGTCATCGTTAGGTTTCCACACAGAAGGCAGAGATGTCTCAACACTCTGGTCCTGAAATGATTCTAGGGAATGATCATTGTAATGCAGGTACTTGGGCTCCTCCGTATTTACATCTTGTGCAGAAGACTGACATGTGGAATCTTGCATATGTAATACCTGTTTACTAATGAAATCACTTGAAGACTTTTGGTGATCATGTGCTTCCACACACTCAGGGTTCAAAGAAATATTTTCAACAATGTCCACAGCAGAGTTGGTTTCAAAATCAACAACCATGTCGTCTTCTGGTGTGGCAGGATTCCAATTCACATTGTCCATTGAGGAGTTTTGTGTAGGTGGTGATTTTTTGTTGTATGCATGTTTGTTTCCATTTTTATCACTGATAAATAAGGACTGCACTTTATCTTCTGTCTTGTCGTCTGAATTATCATCATTCATCCTGAATATTAACTTTAAACCTCTGCCATTTTATTTCTTCTTTAAATCCTTTCAAATGAGAGGGAAGGAAAAACTGTCAGTTGAAAGTTTCTTAGCATAAGGTGCTCTGAAGTTGAAATGACTTGTTCCCTAGAAGAAATAAAATGATTAACTCAAGTAAATATTAGAAAAATTAATGTCACCACTTGACTAATTTCAATCCCTTTATTTTTACATTTAGAACCTACAACTATAGGGCCGGCCAAGCAGTGCGGCGGTTAAGAGCTGGCTTGGAACGCCAGCGGCCCGGGTTCAGATCCCACATATGAGGGCCAGTGACACAGCCCTCTTACAAAAAAAAAAAAAAAAAAAAAAAAGAACCTACAACTATGGATTTAGGTAATTAAGATATCATTAACTAAAGTATCACCCCCTTTCAGGGCTGGCCAAGTGGCTTGTTGGTTAAGAGTTGGCTTGGGAGCGCTAGCTCTGAGCAGCAGAGCTGCCAGTTTGGATCCCATACGGGCCAATGACGCTGCTCCCTCTACAGCTAAGATGGTGAACAACAGCTCAACCTGGAGCTGGGCTGCCGTGAGTTGCTGGCGGCAGCATACATTGCAGCGGGATTGCCGTGAGCTGCCATGAGCGGCTGTCCAATGGCCCGCGATTGATCTGCCTAACCTGGGAAGAGCCCAATGATCACAATACCAACATGGGCCAGTGAAGCGACATCCTCCACAACTAGACTGAAGAACAAAAGGACGGCAACTTGTCTGTTCCCCTTCCCCGATTCTCCAACACTGTTCCCACCCCCAATTCCCCAATAAAATCTTTAAAAAAAAATAAAACAAAATAAAGAAATAAAGTATCACCCCCTTTCAAAAATGCTCTTTCATTTGAGGGAATGGGGCAAAATGGAAGACCAAGAGGCTGATAAAATTGTTCAGGTCTGACTTCATATCTGAGATGCCTCCTCCCTACTTCCAGTGATTCTTACTTGTTATAATAGACTAAATCTGACAACAATCTTTCCTTTGTTGACAGAATGACCACTGGCCCTAATTTGTCTAGGGCAGTCGCAATTTATGCCTGTTGTCCCAAAATAATTAGTAACAATGCCCTATTCGTTTTCAGGAGGTTCTCTATTATTTCCATGAAGAGCGATTACCAAGCAGACCTGACGGGCACAACAAATAAGCTAAAGATCAATGAAGATCTGGGGCATTTGCATTTATCTTTGCCCTGTTTTCATTCCCTATCTCAAACATATTCCATTTTCAAAGTTGAAAAAAAAGTTGTTGATTCTTAATAATTAAAGTGGTACTCTAGTGGACGTTCCTAAAACGTGCCTAAAGAGTGGCTGTATGACACAACAGTTCTACTCCTAAGGATCTGCTAAAAATAAATGACAATAAATGTCCACACAAAAACTTATACACAAATGTACATGATTCTTAATAGAAGCATTATTCATAAAAGCCAAAAAGTGGAATCCACCCAAATGTCCATTAACTGGAAATAGACAACAAAATATATATGCATACAGTGGAATATATTTCTCAGCAACAAAAAGGAAGGGACAATTGATACATCCTGTAACATGGATACAATGTTACAACTTAAAAATATTCTACAAGGTAAAAGAAGCCAGTCACAAAAGACTATGTATTGTGTGATATTATTTACATGAAATGTCCAGAATAGGCAAATGTATAGAGATAGAAAGTTGATTAGTGGTTCTCTAAAGCTTAAAAAGAGGTAAAAGGGAAGGGAATGAGGAGTGATTGCTAACTGGGATGATGTTTCATTTGAGGGTAATGAAAATGTTCTAAAGATTATGGTGATGGTTGCACAATGCTGAAAACTATTGAATTGTACACTTAAAAAATCATGTAAAACAACCCATGAAAGCTTTCAAATCCAAAGATTTCTGCAAATAACTAAATTTTTATTATGTTTGTAGTCAAATTGAAGTGATGAAGAAGCACCCAAATGTTCAAGCAAGAACTGTAAAATAAGGCAGTTAGACATTCACTCAGATTGACGTTCTAATCCTGATATTTACTGTCAGTAAGATGGATGTTACAGTTCTGTTCTAAAGAAATAAAATATCCATGAGAAAACAAACAGTGACATTCTGGGGCTTAAGAATTTGTGAATTCAGAGTAGATCTCATTTTTTTCTATTTTGCGATCTTTTCTGTTTTCAAACTTCAGTGACCTAAATACCACCTGGAGAATAGAAACGATGGAAGAATTGCAAGGATCAGTGTCTTCACTAACAGTGCTCTGTGTGTTTCTGGCCATGGATCCCAAAACCAGTCTGAACAAGGGGAAAAAAGAAATCCTGCAATGTTTATCTCAGCAGTACGCATGCATGTGGATACAGCACGTGCACACACACAACACTCAAAGAGAGATTCTGAATCCTAAAATGAGGCCTGTATGATTTCTATACTGATGAAAAATGTAAATTAGTCTTTTTTTCCCACCAATGCTCTTTAGTAAATGAATAGATCACTGAATAATAGTTTTTTGGCTAGCACCTTAATAAAATTTTTTATGAAATAAATTGAAATTTTTAATCACTGGTTATGAAATACATTCAAGCTAAATGTTTATATTAAGAAGTACATTTATTCAGTTTTTAGAATTATTTGTGTTGGGTACAAAGTCAAAAAGCACTGACTATGCTGCACCTTTCTGTTCCATGAGGCCACAATTCATTTAAGAGATTGTGGTATATGCAAGTTTGAGTACTGCAAACAGAAACATTTAACAAAAATCCTAGAAGTTATCTGTCTGTATAAAAAAGATTTATTACATTTACTTGATGGAGCTTTTACTACCTGAGCTCCCTCTTCCAGAATATATAAAAGTTGATTTAAAAAAACAAACACCTGATAAAAACTGAATAAAGTAAATGGTTCATATGGCAAAGCATTTCAAGTTATTTTTTAAATAAATATTTAAGAGGATAAATGATACCACCAGTTCCATATCATTTTGTTTAGGTTGTTTCTAGTTTTCCTCCTTTGTAAATAACACTACATTAGACATCTTTGCAATCTTTGACTACTTACAGTCATTTCCTATGGAAAAAATTCCTGGAAGAAAAAGGATTAGTGATATGATTTTTAAGTATCTTGATATAGTTTGCCAAATTGTTAAATAAATAAGAGCAGGATTCTTTGTAACATATATAGTAATATATGTATATAATAGATATATGTCCTGAGTATCACTTTTAAAGCTTATTCATTATGTTTAGCATTGTCTTACAAGTATTTTTGTATGTCATTGTAATATAAAACATTTCTAATGGTTGTGAAATTCCAATGAAATCCAAATATTCTAGATTTACAAGACAGTAGTTTACAGAGTAATACAAAATAAATATCAACCATTCAACTTTCATATGCCTGTTTAGTACACTTGAGTTTATGATTCTTTTTAATTCACAAAAACAAATCAATTCCAAACTTGGTGAGCAAAGCTACCTAGAAAATACCACCAAAAAATGTATTGAGAATACTTAAGACAGATTTTGATATGAAATCAATTTACTGAAGTCATTTCTACCTTTGTAGATATGAGCAAAACGTAAGTGGTACGAAGATTTGAATACCAAAAATATGCTGAACTTAAGCGTATTAGTTCCAGTGTGAGTTGGAAGATCAACTTCACTATTCACTAAAGAAAACCATAGCTTCAAGTCACCATCACTATCAAAGATAAAGGCATGAACAACAAAGGGCTGACCAGCCTGACCTCAGGGATTTTGTCAAAAAGTTTAAAAGTTAGCCATTCTATCTTACGGCCAATTTCATTCCTCTTCTACTTTCAGAATAGTACCCAAGTTCCTACCATGTGCCAGACTCATACTCTTTAACTTAATCTTCCTGGACCCATGAAGCAATGTCTTTGCATTTCTGTAACTGCAATATAATTTGGAAAGCCTTCAAAGTTACTATCTTGGGAATTTATTAAAGCAGAATCAAAAAGTTAAAAAAAGAAAAAATAAAGAGAAAAGGTTGGAATAAATCATTCTCATTCAAAGGATTAATTTCTCAAATTGTCTTTGTTGCACTGTCTACCAAAACAAAGGAATGAGCAAGTGTTCTTTTTAAGAGAGCCATTGAGAAAATAAAGAGATCTTTTTCAGAGAATATTTTGGAGAAGAGAGAACAAATTCCATACATACTAAGATTTGGGGAGACAATAGGGCAGCTCTTCATGAATAAAAAGAATTACCAAAATATGTGTTTCTATAATGAGTTATAAGGTTAAAAATTTATAAATATGCACTAAAAGAAATGATGAAAAGAACTACAAGCCTGGAACTATTTCAACACCCTGGGAAAAAATAAGATTACTGCCTAGATTTTTAGCTTAAGAAGAGTGATTCTTTATTCCCCAAAGATAAAAATTCCTGGGCCGGCCGAGTGGCGCATTGGTTAAGCGCTGGTTTTGGGATGCCAGCGGCCCCAGTTCGGATCCCACATGAGGGTCAGTGACACTGCCCTCTATAGCTAACAACAGCTCCACCTGGAGCTGGGCTGTGCGAGCCCCGGTGATGGTGTGGGCTGCAGCCCCTGCTGCAGTGGGCTGCCATAGGCTACAGTGAGTGGCCCACAGCCAGCGTGAGCAGCCGGCAGCCAGCGTGAGCTGCCAATAGCAGCGATGAGTGACCATCCAGAGGCCAGCGACTGATCTGCCTCATCCGGGAAGAGCGCAATGACGATACCAACAGTAAGCAACATCCTCCGCAACTAAACTGAAGAACAAAAAGACAGCAACTTGTCTGTTCCCCTTCCCCGATTCCCCAACGCTGTTCACCACCACCAATTCCCCAATAAAATCTTTAAAAAAAAAAAAAAAAATTCCATTATTTTTACAGAGAATAGATACACCTGAAAAGTTGAATCATTATATGAATTATTATTATGTAATTGAATTTATTATCGTCATAATAATAATAATACTAGAAGAATACTAGAAAAATAATAATACTAGAGATCCAATGCAAACTTCCTTACTTTACAAATGAGGAAATCACCTCAAAGAAATGAACTGCATGACTTGGCCAAATCAGTGGTTTGGAGTAGATGACTATGAGATTATACAATAGCTGTGAGCCTTATTTGCCCATTGGACTAGAAACTTGGTAAGGGCCAATATTTCAGGACCTTCTACATCCTCCAATTACCTGCAATGCGTAGCTGAACTTAGTACAGCTAAACTTCCTCCCCCACATGACAATTATGAAATAAAGAATCTGTTTTCAAGTCACAGGTGAAACCTAATTTCATTACTTTATAGCCATAGAGAACTTTAATTTTATTCCTTATTTATGTCAGCATATGGCACACTAGTCTTTTCAGATTTGAATATAAATACAGTTATAACTTATAACTTTCAAATTATAAAATCACGTCCGTCTTCTTAAAAGTTTTTAAGAATTCACAAATCACAATAGTAGTTCAGCCCTCTAGGCATTAAAACCCAAACTATTACCTGATCTTCAACACCAAAATAAAAAAGAAGACATACAACGTATGTATAATATCTAAGCTACAATGTTCAATTTATTCTAAACAAAGCACTTGAACAAAAAGTCATCAGCGTGTGCTGTTACACTCATAAATCCTTATCTCCTATTAAAACCATTTCGTTTTACCCCTAAGCCTCATTATATTACTATTTTTCACAGTTCAGGTTTAAATTCTTCAATGAACTCCTACAACCTACCTGTTGACAAACTCAACCTCCTCCAGCACTGAGTTTAGTAAAACCCATCTTACCGTGAGAAACGAGGTACAAAAGTACCTAATAAGTGGTCAGTTTCCTAAAAGCATAACAAATTCCAGAGAAGCTCTTTAAACGGAGGTGAAGATGGAGCGGGTTTATTTAGCAGATTTCAAAAGGAAGGCTATGGAAGTGACACAATAAGAGTTGGACTTTATTTAGAAAACAAGAATAAATCAACTGGGTTACTGTGGAAAAAAAAAAAAAGGACTCAGGAGGTCTGCAGTGGGGCCTAAGATTCTGCATTTCTATCCATGTCCCTGGAGAAGCTGATGCTCTCGGTCCATGGACTGACTGACTTACCCATGGAGTTGATGGGATGCAGCCGAGAGCACTTTGAGAATGGAACCTGTCTCACCAACCAGATCAATAAAATGAGTGGATTGCCAGAGCCAGTGAACCATACAATTCAACTACACAACTGGTTACTCTAACTAGGTGTACACTTGCCCTAACTTTGAACCCTTAATTTTTACTTTTTAAGGTTTCCTCTCAGATAGCTAGTACTCCCTTTATAGACAATAACTGGGTGTTTTTAGGCATGGAGAATATGGCTTCTAATTCCCACTTGAGTTTATTCCTTCCATGGGGAGGAAGTGCAGCTGGTATTAACATTCCTGCTGTTTTCCTGTCCTTTGAGTCCCTTCACCCAAGAGAAATAAAGTGACCACATGGCTTCCGTAAATTGAGGAAGAACCAGCTGGGCCAGACTGTGGGTAAGCTGAGGGTGGCATTTGCCCCAGGTACTAAATTTCAGATAGGAGCAGTGAGGCAAAGGAAAAAGTCAGTGATACTGACCCTGCCTCTATGTTAAAATTTGGGAATCATTTTCATCATGGAGTTCATCCATGAATTCTGATTTTTAAAAATAATTCATTAACTACAAAGGGTGCCAAAACATGTATACACATTTTAAGAAAGGAAAAAAACTGCATTAAAATTACGCTGATGGTAACCACTTTGAGCACCTCTTGTAATTGCTGAAGTCAAATGTGACTTGTAGTCAATCTTTTGTTATCGGTATATATTATTACAATTTTAATAGTTTTTTCCCTTTCTTGAAATGTGTATACATGTTTTTGGCACCCTCTGTTATTATTTATCCTGATCACTGAGGTTTTGGAGGGCACTCCTTAAATTCCCAACTTGAAGAGAGTGCCTCACTCAACTCACCCTAGTCCCAGACCGGCTGCCCACAGATGCACCAGCTCTGCTGTTCCCCCAAGAGAAAGGCCTGTCCCTAAGGTGGAGGGATGGTGGCGCAGGCGAGGCCTGCCCATTTCTGTACTGCAATGACTGGGGCAGGCAGGGGGTGGGGGGTCAGCGAGTCTCTCAAACACAGCTCTGGTCCTCAAACTAGCTTCCATCTGTAATTATACATGAAGTTCTATAATTACAGAATCTGTAATTACAATTCATCTATAATTTCATCTACGATAATCTATCCACCTTACTCTTTTTCTTATTACTCAAATGGATCATAACCAGAGAGGAACTAAGGAAGGAATAATATTCAGAAGAGTTAACACCAATCTTAAAATGTGTGCCGGCCAAAGCGCTGGAGCAGCATTCCAGAGATCCGGCCCCTGAAGAGCCAGGCATTTACCCTTCAGTTGTAGGATCGTGGAGGACATCCAAGGAACCACCCAGAAAAGCCTGCAGTGGCTGCAGCAAGCCAAGCAAGCATATGGGCCTTTAGGCAGTACTTATTCTCACACTGCTGCAAGAGACTGTATTTCAACAACCGGCTCATCCACTCTGAATAGCAGCCTTGAAAAGCAGGTATTATTATTTATTGGGCCCACTCAAAACTGTATGTATGTTACCTAGGAAACAAACCATGAGAAAAAAACTAGAAGTTTGCAGGAGCAAAACACATGTGAGGTGATTGGGGCTTCTGTCATGAACAAGGTAAACAGAGCATTGATCCAAGCCTTCAGCCCGAAGATACTCTTCACATTGGTAATTTTGCAGGCTATATCCTGCAATCCACCTCACTTTTTCAGGTGAGATGTTCGTTTTAAATAACACATACTGAGCAAGAGACATTAAGCCTAAAATCATACATTCTTGGTTTTTGTTTTTTTTTGAGGGCAGTGTCACTGGCCCTATGTGGGACCCGAACCGGGGCCACTGGCTTCCCAAGCCAGTGCTTAACTACCACGCACCACTCGATCAGCCCCATACATTCTTTTAAGCTGAGTGGGAAACTCCAGCTCATAGCAGCTTTGACCATAGCTAAGTGGTCATTTCCATGGAAGAGGAGCTGCACATGTAACTCTTAAAAAACAAGGCCTGAAGGGCCGGCTGAGTGGCTCAGTTGATTAAGAGCCTGCTCAAGAGTGTGAGCTGAGCTCTGAGCAACAACAGTTCGATGCCCAGCCCGAGCTGAGTTGCCGTTGAGCTGCCAACAGGTGGCAGGATGGCTCAGCTAAAAAAAATAAAAATAAGGGCCGGCCGAGTGGCGCAGTGGTTAAGCGCTGGCTTGGGAAGCCAGTGGCTCCGGTTCGGGTCCCACACATAAGGACCAGTGACACTGCCCTCAAAAAAAAAAAAAAAAAAAAAAAAATTAATAAACATCAAATAAAAAACAAGGCCTGGGCTGCACATCTAAAACAAAGCCATTTGGGGCATGGCACAGGACAGGCTTTTAGCAGGCAGCCTCCCTCCTTGTGCAGGCCATACCGCTAGATCTTGCACTACCTCTGGCAGTTGCACCCAGGCAGCAGCGGCCTCAGATGACACCAGCAAGACAGCAGGGATCTCGTAGCAAGCAAGCACCAGTGAGACACAGCTACAGCCATAGGGAAGCAAGTCTGTTCAGGCCCTTTTCACATGTTGGTGGTCAACATAATATTTATTGCTTGAAAATGACAAAACAGAAGGCTTCTGTGTTCCCCACAGAAAACGAGTTAGTTTCTAGCTTTGAATTGTTAATAATAGGTCTGGTAGGCAAGGCTAGATGAATTACCCCAAATCCCATCCTGCATTAGAAGCAAGGAGGAAATGATAGATGGGGTAGGCTGGAATCCATGTGGCTATTCCACTCTCCAGTCATAACACCTCCCAATACACACACACAGGAACACACACACACACACACACACACACACACACACAACAACAACAACAACAAAAAATGTTTCCAATTAGCATTTGTCTGTATAATTAAATATTAGGAATAAGCCTTCCCCAGGAAGCAGGTTTGTTAGACTTAAGTATTAGGTTGTCAGAAAAGTCATGATGCATTTTTGCAATGAAAAACATAGAAAAAAATATGTCATGATTTTTCCAGCAACCCAATAGTTCCAGAGCAAGAGGCAGCAGAAGCCGCTCTTGCAGCACAAACCTGAAAATGCCTGCTCATAAGAGAGCAGCAGGTGTGTCACTAGGCAGGGCCCCCCTGGTGCAGCACCATGGTCCTCTGAAACACTAAAAGCTCTTCTAGACTAAGGTCTAAGAATATCATTTTCCCCTGCATCACTATTTCAGGATTAGGGGACGGGTTCGTCTTCAAAACGCCGTGGTTAGAGGATGGGGTGGGGGAGGAGGCAGTTCTGTGATCATCTGTGTCTTCTTCTCACACGGAGTGCTGAACTAACACAACTTCTGAGGCTTTGCAGTAATTACAGTGGTCCCCTCTTATCCATGGTGGGATATGTTCCAAGGCCACCCAGTGGATGTCTGAAACCACTAATAGTACCAAACCCTATATATGCTGTCTTTTTCCTATACGTACATACCTTTGATAAAGTTTGACTTGTAAATTAGACACAGAGATTAACAATAGTAACTAATAAAATAGAACAATTATAACACTATACTGTGATAAAAGTTAATTGACTAGAGTCTCTGTCTCTCTCTGTCTCTCTGTCTCTCTGTCTCTGTCTCTCTCTCTCTCTCTCTCTCTCTCTCTAATAACCAAGATGGCAACTAAGTGACTAATGGGCGAGACCATCTCCAGCACTGAGACACTTCACAAAGGGGTGATTCAGTCCCACGTGGGACAGTGGGACAGCACATGATGGTGAGGAATTTCATCATGATACTCAGAATGGCACACAATTTAACATTTATTAAATGGTAAATTCCAGAAATAAACAATTCATATCTTCAGACCATGGCTGACTGCGGGTAACTGACCACAGAAACCAAAACTGCACATAAAGGGGGATTACTGAACAGCCTCTTTTATAGAAAATTAGTGTACTATTCAATGCTTTCATGGGTTGGTTATTTGGAATTCAGAACACTATTTCCATTATTTAAAAAATACACATAAACAACAACAAAAAAATACACATAAATAATTTTTAGGTTCCCAGACATCCTATAGATGGTATTTTAACTGATAATGGGGCGTGACTATTGCCCAATGGTACTGCTATTTCCTCCAGAGTTATGTGACATCTAACCAGCACTGCACATGGGTCCCTAAATGTCAGAAGCATGTTTACTTTGACAGAGCCACAGCCTCTCCAAAAATAAATCTTTTCTCCTCTCTCTAGTAAGCAAAACAGAGACAGTAATTACTCTTCACCCAACCATTCCAAGAAAGTGGTTTCTTGCTCTACGTTGCCCAGATGGCAGGGCGTCTCTATCCTTGCTCCTCTCACCCACACCTGCACCCCAGTTGTGCAGGCAGTGACATGAAAGATTGAATTCCCTCCAGATTTCTCTCTCCCTACTTGCAGAGGCAGCAAGAATTAAAATAGTCCTTCATTTCAAGGATGAGCCGCAATGGAAGAAAATTATTTGAGGTGAAGATCTTAGTATAAATCCAAAAGTAGCTTTACTTTGGGAGAAGCTGAACAGTTAGTACCTAGCAACTAACAGTGTAAATGCTTAGCAATATCGGAAACAGTGGAAAGAGACATTTCTTTTTATTATTAACATGATGCTAGTTGGGAATCTTAAACACTGAAGAGGAAAAGACCTTGGAGCATAAACACTTACTATATACCCCTCATGAGAAGCTCAGTTTTGCTGCAATAAACAACTCCAAACCTCAAGGGCTTAACACAATGTCCAAAAGTGTTGCCAGGGAGCTGTGCTCGTATCTCTGGTCAGTCAGGGAATCTAGACAGAAGCTTCATCTCAACAAAAACTTCCACAGTCACCAGACACTGGGAAAGGACCCCAAAGCTTACAATCACTCTTAAAAGCTCCTGCCTACAACTGATGCACATCACTCCTGCTCTCATTTCACCCAAGCAGGCTATATATATAGCACAACACAAAAACTCAGGAAAGCTGGGAAGTACAATCTTACCATTTGCCCGGAAGTGAGAAAACTGGAAATATGTGTGCAAAGCATGAAGGCAGTAAGGGAAAAATTTCTTTCCATTATGAATTAATCATGTCAGCATTCAGCATAAAGTACATCATCCCAAATTAGGACCTTCACTAAAATCTTCTGTGAGTGACACTATAGTTCTCTGCCTAAACAATACCAGTTCAGCCAAGTATATCTGTCAGTGATGCACAGCTTTCAGGGAAGAAAAAAAAAAAAAAAGATGAGAAATAAGTGAAAGCTTCTGTCTGTCACCAATATCTAATTGTTCTCAAAACATAAGGTGGTTTTAATGACCAGAACTGTGGCACAGGCTGGCTGGTCGCCAAACCCATTTCTTCCCCTTTTTTTTCGCCCCCCCACCCCCCATAAAACTGAAAGCACATTCTATTAGCAAAAACAAATCTAATCAATATCAGAACAATTTTAAAGACAAGATCAGAATCTTGGCAACTGAGGGATAATTAAATGTCCACAGATTGCCATAAGCAGTATATATGTCATCACCATCCTTTAGTCACTGACGAAATGGGAAACTATATCAATCCCACCCATCCCCAAGGCCACATAAAAATCCCATTCCTCCATAAGATCTCCTCCTGTTGCTCCTACACACTAAATGATACAGATCTGACCACTGCATGTCACTGTGACATTTTAGAATAGCTATCTGATATAACAGCTAATAGCAGCCAATATGTGACTTATGCACAAAAGGTTATTCTAAGTGACCTCTGTGTCCTACACCTAGATGGCAAGCAGCCTATGACAGCAGAGTCAGAGGTTCAATAAGGATGTCTCCAGGAAAAACACAGAACGAATAAACATTGGAAAGTTTTAACCAGTTGAAAAATTGAACTCAGAGAACCCTGAGAGTGCTTTTGGAGAATGTGAGCTGTTTCTGTCAGGTATTCAAAGAAAACAAGGTAAACGGGAAAAAAAACAAATAGTTGTATCAGAAACATCACCATAGTACACCACTTGGGTCACAGAGACAATATTCATAGTCATATTTGTTTAAAATATGGAAGTAAATAAAAGAGTGAAGAGAGAAGAAACGGTGACTGTCTCTGAGAATAGACAGAGTGGGCTGTCCTTTTTTATAATCCTTTTATTAGCACTGCTTGTCTTTTTAAACTTTGAGCACAGGGTAAGAATTAAGGAATTATGTAAAAGGATTATTTTGAAACTTTACTATCCGTCCTGTTTTCTTCTTCCATCAAGAATCATCTTACCAAATGAGGCTGCTATCTTAGTTCTTTTTTAAATCCTGAATAGCTTAGTTCCTCTCTGAGCTTTAGAAAAAGCTCAGTGAGACGACAGACCGAGCTCCACGAAGAAACTGGCAAATTTGAGCTGCCAGTGGCCTTTTTCTGAACCTGAAAAGTGATTTATTCAGCTACTGCTCTATACTATTTATCCTGGTTGGCTACTAGAACCTGCTCATTTTAAGCCAGTATTCATGCTTCAACATTTTTCTGCTGCTAACTCTAGCCACTTTGGGGGATACCGACAGGCCATCAAGGCCAAATGTCAAATGCTGCCCTAATTATATGTCACAGCAAAGAGGAGGTCTTGTAAAAAATATACTAATATCAGAAACATTAAAATGTGAAAACAGTTGTGTCTTAGAAATGATGAAATACAGCAATTTATTAAAACAAAGCTCAATACTTCTAACTCATTGACTCGCAGGGTTAGAAGAGACCTTAAAAATGATCTGTGGAGGGCTGGCTGAGTGGCGCAGTGGTTAAGCGCTGGCTTCGGAAGCCAGTGGCTCTGCTTTGGGGCCCACATATGAGGGCCAGTGACACTGCCCTTAAAAAAAAAAAATGATCTGTGGAATCTTAACACTAATCTGACATTTAAATCCTCTTAAACTACAATCAACCAGATCTCTGCCAACTTCAGAAAATAATCTAGGCAGCTCCTACTCCCCCTGTCCAAAGTCAGAAAGCATACAATTGTATTGGGGATTCAATGTCTAGCCACAGGAGACAGAAAATATGTAGCAAAAACAAACAAACAAACAAAAAACAAACAAACGTAAGACTAAAGTTTATTTCTGTCTCATGCAAAAGTCCACATAGATTGTACAAGATTGAGAGACTCAGCTGTCAGGGATCCAGGCTCTATCTTCCTCATTCCTCTGCTGTGCATGACCTCAATCTATAGCCCAAAATAGCACTATCTGTGTTTCATTCAACAGGGTAGATAGAAGTGTGAGGAGGCAACAAGTATGGAAGCTACCTTCATATAACACCACACTTATGCCAATGGCCACACATGCCTACAGGCAAGCTGCAAAGTGGAGACCAATACGTGCTACCTATAATAAGCTAAAAATTCTATAACTGCCGAGTGACGCAGTGGTTAAGCGCTGGCTTGGGAGGCAGCAGCCCTGGTTCGGGTCCTACATATGAGGGCCAGTGACACTGCCCTCAAAAAAAAAAAAAAAAAAAAAAAAAAATTCTATAACCGTAAAACAGGGAAAAAAACGGAGACTGAGGAACACATAGCCATCTCTGCCACACTTATACCACAGACCCAATGCCTTACTCTACAAAGAATTGCTCTTCACTAATAAGAGACTGGGTTTGTACTTAAGCATCCATGGTTATCTATTACATTTCAATAGAGGTTTCCTAGAAATCAGGATGCTTTAAACTCAGATCAATTCTAAAGGTAGCCTGCTACACTCAGAGAGACAGTCCTTTTATAGCTTTGACATAGATGTCATAGTTATGACAACTATGGCAGTGGGCCTGTAGGTCCTAAGGAAAGCTTTGGGTCACTTTGAAGCATTCTGGTGTAACAGAAGAACTTAGTTTCCTTTCATAAAGATTGTCCAACAAGCTTATTGTCAATCTGGTTTTGCTTTTCAACGAATACAAGTCCTTGAATGGTTCATTTGTTAAGTGTGATTATTGGCAGTTGCACTTTTGGATCTTGGACTAAAATCTGTATTCAATCCCAAATTGTAGACTGGTAAAATCACAAAATAAATACAATTAGAGATGCGATTTGAAACACATTTGTATATGTGTCTGCCCTGTGCTGGACACAGTTCGGTTCTAGATGAGAAGCACTTGTGTAGGGAGTGAGACATAACGATGAGGTAAGTGCCTGACTAGAGAAGAGATCAATATACTACTCGTGCAGCAAAAGTAATAAAGAGACCACAATGGAGAGAAAATGTATGTTTGCTTAGGGAAGCCAGGGGAAAATATCAAGTGAAAATGGAAGGACAGGCAACGCAGCCAGAAGAAATCACAATGGCTCTGATGTGTGAAGCGGCTGGAATGGTTGGAAGCAGTAAGAAGCTCAGAGGGGCTGGGAGTGAGATAAAGGCCAGCCATTGGATAAGCTCAAGAGTTTGGACTCTGTTCTGGGAACAATGTGAATCTGTCAACACTGTTAAGATGAGTACTGACACTTTGGTTTGGCTGAAGTGTGGAAGCTGTCCCAGCAAGGAAAAGCCAATGGCAGGAAATTGTGGGGATTGGTCTGAACTAACACAGCAGTGGTGAGACAGAAGGGAGACGAAAAGCCAGATGAAGCTTAGAAGGATCACCTCTGTGTCAGGTGCTCTGAGCTTGGCACACAGTAAGTGCCCAATACAAAACGCTGAATTAAACTTTATTTTCCAAGACTATTTCACTTATATTTTTTCAGAAGAAAGTTACAGCAGATAGTATATAAGAAAGCAGCATAAATAATCACATATGAGGTTATTTAGAAAAGGACTTAAGCTTTTAGTATAAATTGTAAGAGTTTTATCATATTTTCTTCTAAGAGTTTTATTATATTTTCTTTAAATAAACTAATACATGAGTTTAGGATAGTAATTCTGGGTGCACTAGATGCTAAGAGGATTTCTACCTATTCCAAACAACAAATAAAGGAGATACTCAAAGAACGAATAAGAGATCTAGGTTAAAATGAATAATTTATTAAGCATAGAGACCGATACTATTTAGTTTTATCATCCAAGGAAAAGTAATTCATTTCTTTCTAAAACATAGAAACTTAGTGTTCATTGTTGAGTAGTATTTTCCCAAAAAAACTATCAGAGAAACTTTGTTTATGCCAAGGTAAAAAACAAAACTATGTCAACAAATATACAGAGGGTGCCAAAAAAAATTCATACACATTTTAAGAAAGGAAAAAACTATTAAAATTGTAATACTCAATATATACCGATAACAAAAGATGATACAAATCACATGCATACATTTTTTGGCACCCCCAGTACATCACTCTTTCCCCCATTCAAGCTTACAATCACATGAGGTTTGTATTTAAAATATCTTTAAGACCTTGCATCACTAATTAGAATATTTTATAGGAATCATCAAGTATCCCCAAGTTTTCTAAAATTAGATACATGTCCCCTATCTCAAAAAAAAAAAAAAAAAAAAAAAGCCCCAGTTACAAGACTATCAGCAGGTAACAGAGAATGTAGTCAAAACTGATATAAAACACTCCAGGAAAATAAAAGAATCATACAAGAGAAAATATTTTTGTACTAATAAATAAAGATTAAACAATTAGCTGATATTCTGTTTAAACTTCATGCACAAATACAGTTCTATAAGCCTCGTAGCATTTTAGTGAGAACTGGCATCTGAAAACTAACTTAATCTATTAATAATACAGCATGGTCAGTCTCAGATAATTCACACTATGCAGTTAAGTCTTTCAGGCACATAGAGAGGGTTGGCCCTAGCTGATTATAAAGGCAACACCCCTAAAGAAAAGTTCCCAGCTAAAGTCTGCTATAAGATTCAACACAAAGCCAATTAATTGAACTACTGAGGTTCAAGAATTCTGATTCCTGGGCTTTAATCCAAAAATTCACTTTTATTCCAAGATTTTCTGCCTTAAGAATTTCCTAAAACCTCAAAACCAGCATATGAAAGGCCCCACACATTCACAAACTCTTAAAACTGCATTCCTAAAAGCTTAGTAATTTTACTAAGTAAAATGTTTAAACATTTTACAACTATGTTTCAGGACATCCTACATTCTTTAAACATATAATAAAACAGCAGAAACAAAGTTGTGTTTACCCAATCCTCATATCTTGTTGCTAAGCTAGTGTGAAAGCCAAATTACCAAGTTAAACACGCTTGGAGCATTTTAAATCATAAATATGCAAATAATTCTAGTTTTTTCCACCCCTCCCTCCCATTCTGCCTCATTCACTTACTCTTTGTTCTCTCTCTTTCTCTCTCACACACGCACACACACATGCATGTGCAGGCAGAATTATAACCATAAAAAAAAGTCAAGGACCTAGACACTTCAGATGACACATAAAATAAAGTTTATATGGAGTAATTTCCTACACACTCCATGCTATTGCAGATGTAACCATAAAGTGACCATGCCCAGTTGTAACAATATATTAAATTTTTACATGTTGCCTAATGCGTTTTTGTATTTGACAACCTAAGCTCAAAACAAAGCACCACATTTAACTCATTTCCTCTCCAAAAAGTAGGTAAAAGTGTATTTACATTTGTTCTTAATAATCTTTGCATTTTCACACATTCCAGAATTTATCTTGAAGTGGGGGTATTTCAATATTATAAATATCACAAAATGTAAAGAGGTAAAAAATACATAAGATTTTAAAAGCAGCTTATTTTAAAAAGTATCACTTCTAAAACTTCATCAGCTCTAGTGTTTTTGTTCAATTTAAACATCCCTAAACAAGTATATCATGGTAACTTACTTACATTCCTCAGAATATCAAAATTGACTGCTGTAAAAGTAAGCAAGAAAAGTAGGATTCAAGTTACTCAAGTTATCAACTCAAAAAACAAAACAAAACAAAAAAACTTTTGGTTGCATCTAAGAGACTGTCTTTTCACACTGCAATCCAGAAACTACCAGACTAAAAGAAATCAGAATACCAGACCATAAAATGAATCCTCTCAGGAGACCATAGTTATTCAAAGACCAGCTCAGCCTTGCAGCAGTAATACCATTGAGGGTAATGACTTTTTTTTCCCCAAACTAAAGAATTTTCCTTGGTCTCTTTGCCAACAAAACATCAAGAGTTTTCTGAGGCTTACAAGACAGAAAACTCATACACAGATGTTTCTTGATTATACTGTACACCACTTACAGTAAAACTCAAAACAAAACAAACGAACAGTTCTGTCAAGTAAGCAACGTACTGGTCTATCCAGACCATCTCTGAAAACAGGAGGGACTTCTGTTTGTCAGATTAAATCAGCATTCGATGTTTCTGGGTTAAAGAAACCAGAATATTCCAGTGATTTTGATAATAATTTTTTTAAAAAAGGTTTTAAAGGAAAGATATTAAGTATCTACATCACAATAGGAACTCAGATTTAAAATATAATCTTTTTAATCTATCTACAATTTTACTTCAATTCCTATACTAATAAATGCTTAGGAGCTTCATATCCTTTAAATATAGGAAGTCATAAGAACTCAAAAATTCTCAAGTTAATAAACAATATATGTGTAAGAGAAAGTTCTAGAAAGGTAAGTACCATATAACATTATGGTTCACCACCACCCCCTCAGGTGGGAGAGGGGCACAAAGGACCTCTCACATTATAAACTTGCTTCATATATTTCTACTGCTACTTAAATATTTATGATTACTTTTGGCATCTTATATAAATACCAAACTATGAAAAATATATTTATGCTCCAATGAAATAAGACACATTCTTTATGGATTGTACTTTTGTGATCAGCATTTCTTTCATACAAACTGAAATTAAAAGATCTTGAAATCATTTATTCAGAATCTTGGGCCAGCTATCTGCTTTTTGCAAGGTGAATAACTAGTGTCACGAAAGCTGTTACTTTACAAAATAGTCAATGTAGTCCCTAAATAGATGGGACTTGCAAATTCCAATAAGAGACTCTCCAGTTCAGACACCGGAAATACGTACCAAAAAGTGCTGTATGCAGGCAATCTACACATGAAGTCACACACTATCACAGATCAACTTCTCCTGCAATAAAGCACAACGCAAAGATAACGTTACTATTTTTCTGTAAAGAGCGCCCATTCATAGAAGAGGGATTGGCTAACACTGGTGACTGATTCATCTTCCAGTGCTTGGACTATCCGGAGTTCATTGAATCCAACCTTATTCTATGTGTGAAAAAACTGTGATCTAGAGAGAATAAGTTGATTTCCATTACCACCTCTATTGTACAACTCTAGGAGTCACCATTCACACTATAGTCTATGGGGGAAAAAAAAACCCAGGGATACCATTTACATGAAAGATGGTAATGGTACCCCTACAATTGTGCAGTGTAGCAGCCCTGCTGATTTCCAAGTTCATACAGCTATTTAGAAACAGAACCAGGATTAGAAACTCTTAACCCCAGCCCTTTTGGCTCACCACCATCTTGCCTCATAAAATATGGGTGAGGGTTGGGGAATACAAAATGTAGTGGTGAATTTAAGATAAAAATCCAAATTTTTATCCTCTCTAACGATATGCATTTAACAACTCATGAAATGACATGAGTACCACAGACTAATCCTGCATTAAGAACATCAAATATACTCACCGGAAAGCCTGCAGAAACTAGAGAGAAGGCTACAGAACAAAACAACTTTAAGAAAATATAAAGACGTCCTACACCAATGTAACATTAAATCAACAGTCTGTGTCCCAACGCTACAGGTGAGAGTAAGAGTAAATATTTCACTTGTATTATTAAACCTGAATCCCTGTTGCTCTCTACCTCCCACTGACTACACCACAAAGGGGACAAATAAAGGGATTCATAATTACAACGGTCATGTGCATCTGCTAAAACAAAATTATCTGGTCCTGCTTCCTAGTAGAAGAGACCAGCTTCATTCGAATTGATGTCCTACCAAGGAAGCACTTTTAGCTACAATTGCTAATGCCAATTAAGATAAGAAACGAGTACATTCAATTCCCTACTGGTTCTCAAAACATATTCACTTTTTCTACAAAGAGAAACAAGGCCAAAAACTAAATGCCATATGTTCAATGTTTTTTGTAACCCAGTATCACTCAGTGATACAGAAACCACTAAGTAAAAACATTTCCGATCTCTACTTAGTAGAGTAAATAAGCAGAGTAGTTCTTCCAAGTTCTGAAACAAACAACAAACAAACAAACAAAAACAGAGGGATGAGAAGTAGGGAGAAACAAAATGGACACAGGTCTTTGAAAGAATAGTGGTATAGAAACTTCATGAAGATTATATAACAAGATGAATCTATGTAAGAGAATCAAAGAGATTAAATCTTCCAAGACATGTTCATACAAAGACAGACCATCTGCTATGAACTAAATCATCCTTCCAGCTTTCTAAGCATGTATATCAAACATGCACACACAACTTTATCCTCCTTTCACCTGCTTGATTTGATAAGTTAACTTAGGCTGAGAAATTATTATTTCTCTTTAGGCCCTGAGACACCAGTGAGGATGCAAGAGAAAAAGGCATACCGTAAAACAGAAAGACTAGGAATCAGATCCCAAAGAAAAAAAATAATAAACACCACTGGAAATTAATGTCTCTGAACCAAACTTTTAAAACAGTTTGTGATGCCTCAGATCACCAAATCCAAGTGCAGCAGTGAGAGGAGAGTCTGAAAAAGACTAGTGTTAGCCCATCACTAGAGGCTGCCTGGAGGTGCTCTGGGGCTGCTGGAAGCAACTGAGAAAGCCAAACGTTTGCATCAGTGGTCTTCACGCACCAAGAAAAACTTAGGGTAAGATGCTGCACTTTGATGTAATGTCAAAACCTAGAAGGGACTTCCCAGGAAGAACTCACACATCACTTCTGCTTTTGTCAACCAGCATGCAGACATCACACCTACACACACATATCAATGACTAGCATTTCTAAGGTGGAAACTCAAGCTCAAAGCACCCAATAGGTACGGGAGTCTCAGGTGCAAAGCTGCTCATTCAAAGCCCATGCTCTCACCCACTCTGCAGCCACTGCACACACACTTCCTCCCCCTTCACCTCCATTCTCCTAATTACATGACCTTCAGCCAGACTGCTGATATAGGCAATCCCCTACTTACAGGCAGGGTATCTTCCAAAGTTCATTTGGAAATTTATTTTAAGTCAAAACTAATTTTCCCAAAGCAATGCTGTGAATGATGATTAGAATCCCAGGCTGGCCCCCAAAACAGAAAACTATTTAATCCATAATGTAAGTACTGCTATGCTCAGAAAGACAGACCAAGCCATTAACATGTATAAAGACCAAGGATTTGAACATGAGGTAGTACCATGTTCAACGGGGAAAAAAAAACAACATGCACTCCAAGTCGGTAAAGAGAATCAAAGAAGTTACTTTTTCCACTTGACTCTGGCTACCAACAGATACAATGGAATATTATTCAGCCATAAAAAGGAATGCTATTCTGATAAATGCTACAAATAGATGAACCTGGACAACATGCTAAATGAAATACACCAGATACAAAATGACACATATGGTATGATTCCCCTTACATGAGGTACCTAAGATAGGTAAATTCAGAGAGTTAGAAAGTAGAATGGAGGTTACCAGGGACTAGTGGGAAAGTTGAATATAAATTATTTAATGAGTTTAAAGTTTCTGTTTGAGACAATGAAACATTCTGGAACTGGACAGTAGTGATGACTACACAATACTGTGAATAGACTATAATGCCACGGGATTGTATACTCAAAAACGGTTAAAATGGCCATTTTATGTTACGTATATTTTATCACAGAAAAAAAAAAGGCAAAACAGCAAACTAGAACTAATGGTTTAACTTCATTGCTACCTCAAATTTCCCAATCTACAGAATAGGAGAAAAATACTGTGCCACGTATCTTAGAACTTTGAGCAGCCTCACGAATATCGGAGAGCTCAGATGCTAAATCCACAAATGGAAAGGGCCCACACTGTAGACTCATCACTGACCACTGTGGAACTGCACAGCTGCAGGGTAGAGGCTCTGCTGAGCCAGACATCACATAGAAAGAATCTGCTTGTACTTGTAAACAGGGACTTTATGTCTGCAAGTTTTGCTGCCGAAATCTTCATTTAAATTCTCACTCTATCAATATAAGAGTCATACAACAGATAAATGATGTCAGAGATAAATGATAGTAACTAGGGCACATTGGCTGACAAAGATTTTTAGATAAGGCTGTTTAAGATTAAGAAGGCAGCACTGAGACCACAGCCCCATCCACGGCCAACAGACACTGGGCGAGGTGTACACACAAAGAGCTCAGGTGTACACTCCAGGTGAAGCAGCCTGGCCAACCTAGGTGACTCCAGCTGGAGCCTAAAATGCAAAGTGAGCACAAAATGCACAACCCAGCTGAGTCACACAACTTAGGACAAGGTTTCCAGGCAGGCATTTCACAGTTCTGTTGAAGGGCTTAGGTTCCCAGGGCCTCCTCCAGCCACTCAACACCGATGTGAATGTCATTTCCTGAAAAAGGCTATTGCAACTACCTTTCCATAGACCACTCCCACTCAAGGCACACTTAAGAAACCCCTTCTCCAGGGTTAAATAAATCTCAACTTGATTGCATGGTGCCAAGAATAAGAGCTGTCTGATAAAACTTCCTCATATTTACAGAAGTCTCAGGCATTAAAGTCTTACTTTATGTAAGCATTCAATAAAGTCAGCATTCAAGAAACACTGACCACAAATCAGAATGCTTTCGCTATCCATTAAACACCGCTTACAGAGGATGAATCAAAATTAATCAGTGGCAAAAAACTATTTTTAATATCTAAACATAAATAGAAAAAAGTAAAGGAAAAAAACAAAACAAATATAAAAAATGGGTATGTGTAATACTCCCTGAAACCCTCCTCTTTTAAGACCTAATTGTAACTGTCCTTTTGGAAAGCAGTGTCAAGTCATAAAAATAGGTTTTGGGCCGGCCGAGTGGCGCGGTGGTTAAGCGCTGGCCTGGGAAGCCAGCGGCCCCGGTTCGGTCCCACATATGAGGGCCAGTGACACTGCCCTCAAAAAAAAAAAAATAATAATAATAAAATAAAATAGGTTTCATGTACTCTTCCTTTCAATGGAAAAATCTGAGTGTGGGTTCAATTCACAACAACCCCCTTTCTCTGAGAACAGCCCCTTCTCCTCATTGAAGTGAGTCCCACTACATGAACTAGCCCTGGTGTAGACACCTACTTAAGATAGGGTCAGATTTTCTCTTCCCAGCATTTGGATTCGAAACAGCTAGCCAGGCACAGTGTGATCATGGAACTCCCTGGAATTGAAATACATAAATCCAAGCCCTATGGAGGTAGTTAGCCACCTTCCTCCAAGCATCCAGAAGCATAGGAAGTAAGTGTCTACAGAGAGACGAATGCTACCAATGTGCCAACACAAGCAGAAATGAAAAACAAATGAGGGGACTGAATGACCTGACTTGGTTCCTGATAACTCCCTTGACATTGAGTTCTGAGAAATATTCCATACCCTTACAATAGTTGCCCATTTTTTTGGCCCCAGTTACCTTTGATTTCTATTACTTTCAATTAGGAGTCTTAAGTAAACTTTTGCCAATAATTTATCATAGGAAAGACTTTAGAGGATTTTCAGCTTATTTTTTTTTACACCTGTGATGCCTTAGCAACAATCAATGTCAATATGAGACTGAGTTTTAAAAATTGCAACAGAGTAACTCAATGAAATACAGCCATTTAAAAACTATACAGTTTACAAATAACTAGGAAAAATGTTTGTGTGTTTTACCATTATAGCCATGTAAAATACATAGAAAAAGAACATGAGAAAAGGAAAATAGTAGACCTAAATGGGGGTATAGAGCTGTGGGTTACTGATGCTGTGTTCCTCCTGTTTGTGTGATTAAAACCAGGAAGAAAAATGTAATGATTGCCCAAAATGAGAAATAACACAAGTGTCCACCACTGACAGATGGGTTAAAAAAAAATTTGCAGTTTATACATATAATGAAATATCACTCAGCAATGACAAGATAGACCACTGATACAATAGTAGAGAGGTGTTTCAAACACGTGTATGCTGAGTGCAAGACGCCAGTCACGAAAGGCACACAATTCCACCTATGTACCATCTGGAAAGGCAACACAAGGCAGGACTTGCAACAGCGTTTGTCTGGAGTGGAGGAAGAGGACTGAAGACGACACAAAGAAACTTCGAGATGATGAAAATTTCTTTTTTTATTTTTAATTGTGGTTGGTGGTTACACAACTGTGTTCGTCAAAATTCAACGAACTGTCCACCTAAAAACAGCAAATTTCACTGCTGTTTATTCACAGCAAATTATACCTTCATAAACCGGATTTAAAAATAAAGAAGAGGGGAAGGCCTTTGGACAGGAGTTCACCATCCTCCCAGAATGCCAGCATTTTAAATAAACCTGCTTTTCTTTCCAAAAACATAAAATACAAATAAAGAAGACACTTAGTTCAGAAATCAAACCAAAGCCAGGGGGACGTACTGGGTTAAGACATGTTTTCCAACACTGGATGACATTCATTCATCCAATTTATCAGGTGCCCAGCTTATGCCAAGCACTCTGCTAGATGTTAATGTCGAGTGAACAAAATACACAAAGAATAATGCAACTATGCAAACAGAAATTGTACTCAATGAAAAAAAGCATGGCACTCTGATTCCTATTATGGAAGTTGTGTGGGGCGGGGGTGTCACTGAGCAAGTCACATGTTTAGCTAAAACTTGAGGAATAAGTAGCAGGTTAAGGAGGCAAAGAACAGAAACGTTTTAAATGTACTAGTTTATCAATGGTCAATAGCAACTCAACTGTTTAAATAGATGAAGTGTGGTAATATTGTAATATTTTGATATAATGTGGAATAGGAACTCCCCAGTAAGCATCTAAGCAAGTGAAGGTCTTAAAACAGCACTATGGACAGCAGCCAGAAGATGTAAAGAAGTGTTTGCGACTTTAGGGAATCTCAGAGACCACTACTGTTCCTATACTCATTCTCAGTAATTCAAAAATGATTAACAGAATGTGTGCATTTCCCTAAAATGAGGTTGCCTAAGGATCACTAAATGTTCTGGTATTTCAAAGAGATTTGTTGTACTTGATTTTACTTTTGGCTGAATTTACCATGGTTTCCACAAGCTTATCAAAGATTTTAAAGTATTACACACATGTGTATACACACACACACACACACACACACACACACACTTACCAAAAAGTGAACTAAAGTGCTCCTGTTTGGTAAAAAAACAACTCTTCACTCCACGGGCATAGCTCAGAGATATTGCAGGTTTAGTTACAGACCACTGCAATAAAGCGAGTCACATGGACTTTTTTGTTTCCCAGTGCATATAAAAGTTCTGCTTACACTTTACTACAGTCTATTAGGTGTGCAATAGCATTACATCCAAAAAAAAGTACATACCTTAATTTAAAAATATTTTATTGCTAAAAAATGCTATCCATCATCTGAGCCTTCAACAAGTCATAATCTTTTTGCTGGTGGAGGGTCTTGCCTCAATGTTGACAGCTATTGACTGATATGCTGCTGTGATGGCTGCTGAAAGCTGGCGTGGCTGTGGCAACTTCTTAATATAAGACAACAAATCAAATTTGCCTATGCAACTGACTCTTCCTTTCAGGAATGATTTCTGTGTGACATACAATGTTGTTTGATAGCATTTTACCCACAGTAGAACTTCTTTCAAAATGAGAGCCCATCATCTCAAACCCTGCCACTGATTCATCAACCAAATTTATGTAATATTAGAAATCCTTTGCTGTCATTTCAACAACCTTCACAGCATCTTAACTAGGAGTAGATTTCGCCTCTTGAAACCACTTTCTTTGCTCATCCACAAGAAGCAACTCCTAATGCATTACCCTTTTATAATATCATGAGAATGCAAGCAGTACTCTCTATTTATCCTCCTATTTTACAGGCTGTTCCTTCTCAAATGCCTTTGCTGCTTCTTCTCTGACCAGCCTGTAAAGGTTGCAGGTAAGGCAGGACTCAGCCTTGAAACCCTTCTTTCCTAACTCTAGCCCTGTTGCTTCCCTAAAGCTGCAGAGTTGAATACCCAACTGTCAATTCAACATTGTCATTTGCCTTACCTATCTAACAGGCATCTTAAACTTCACCTGTCTAAAAGAGAACTCCAGGCTTGCAGATCCTCTCCAGCTTCCTTTTTGCTCCAGTGTTCCTTACTCTCAGTGAAAGACACCATTATGCACCCAAGTTGATCATGCAAAAAAACCAAGAAGTCAGCCTTGATTCCCCTTTTACTCTCACCCCGATAGTAACTCCAACCGGTGCCGTTCCAAAATACATTCCAAATGCAACCATTTCCCACCTTCAGTATCATGTCAACTCCAAGCCACCACTGGCCTCTTGCCTCCTTACAATACATTCATTCTCCACTTTGCAACCAGAACGATCCTTCTGAATTGTAACTCATGCAAATCCCCTCTCAAAGCCACCTATGGTCTCTCATCACACTTAACAAAAAAGATATACTCAGTGACTTGGAACAATTGGCAACAGGTTAGCCTTTGTGCTTCGGTGACAAGAAATATCTTCAAAGGCAAGGAAGTCCTTGCTGCCACCCCCAAATCACATGACATTATTTAAACTCCATAGTTAACTCTGAAGGGCAGTGGAAGAATCTCTGAAAATCAATGACTACCCATTCCTAAATCAATGAGTGTTCAAAAAATAAAAATCTGGTTTCACCCTAACTAGAAAAAAAGTATCTAAAATAAAGATGAGGTTTCGAATATGTCATGTCCAATCAGAAAACAGCTACTATTCTGAAAAGATTATTTTGTATCTCAATTTCAGACTGAAATGTCTTCTAGCTCATCTGACCTCAACATAAAATATGCACCCTATGTATCCAGAGAGTCATCATTAGTAAGTGTGTTACATAATTCCCCCAGAAATTTCAACTTCAAATGTATAGGTCTTTGTTTAAATGACCTCTGCAACTGTTGAAACAATGCTCCACTTTGTTTCCCAGGCAGTATAGGAAACAAGGCATGTTACTGTTTTCATTCCTCAAACACACTGTGACTAACATTAAATACAAACTATTTTCTTGAAAATTAGAAATACCTAGAAATACATTCCACTAAATCCAGCATCATAAAAAGAATAACCTCCAATATTTACTTTACTAAAAGTTTCTAGCTTTTTGGGTTTTGTTTTGTTTTGTTTTGTTTTAAAGTTAATCACTAAAACTTTTTGCCTCTTACACAAGCCAGGAAGAAAACACCCTGCCCTGCTTTTCTCACACCTGTCTTCAGACAGGCCCTCTCCACTGGACTGCCTCCTTTAAGGGATCCTCGTCAGGCAGCAGGAAAGCCATAGTGGCTCTGTGCCATTTAGGCCTTCCTCCTAAATGGGGACTATTTTTAGGTCTACAGCCACTCTCTGATTTCTAACTTGGTCCTAGATAAGCATGAGGCACTCTTTAGAGAGAAACCCTTCAGAAGCCAGGCAAGACCCAGCAGGGTTATCTACACTCCTCTGCTAACCCAGCAAGATGCCCTCCAAGGATAGTGGGGTCACGACCTTTATAGCCCAACCCACCCACTGCCCTCAGTTCAGGAGACCAGGGCTGGGCTCCCATTCCAAACGTGCCAACCCATAGTGCCTGTGATTTCATCAGGTTAAAAAAAAAAAAAAAAATCAAAGATGAAAGAAACTGCCAGTCTCATTTGAATTTTAACTTATGTACCAAAAAATGTAAAACAACGCAGTGATGAGATTTTCTTTGCTGAAACATCATGTCCGGGAACAACACTGAAATTTAAGATTTCTGTAACAGCCTTGGGAAGAGGTAGATATTGATAAAAATATTCAAAGAAAATTTTAGTCACCTTTAAAAAAAGAAGAGCATACCAGGACAGTGCAGTAAGTTAACTATCCCCTTGTGCTATTTATAAATATAACTATATACTGTAACATCTGTAATTGGAACAGACCTACCAGAAACACTAAATATATCAGATGCTAAAACACTACACCATTTACTGCTACACCTCAATAAAAAAACAACTACAGTAACATGAGTTTCAACTTAAATGTTTGGTTGATTTTTCCATCTCACTGCTAAAATGAAGCATAAGAACCTCAACTAGGTTTGAATGTTTTAACAACTGAAATTTTATGGGACAGCACATCCAAAAAACAGAGGGAAAAATACATTTATGTATTTCATCTGTGCCTTTCCTTAAGGGACATCATGACGTATCAAAACTGTATCTTTTCTGAGCCTACAAGTCGACAGAGTCAAAAATATTTGCTCTCCAGGTTATGACGGATAACACTAAATGAAGACCTCATGAAACTGGTAAGGAGAGCACACTGGCTCTAGTATTTAAGACAGGCTGGCTTAACCAGAGCTGCAGGTCCAAGAAATGATGAACACTCACTCATTGGTCCTAGCAGTGCCAGCGAGCATCTGTTTATTGGGAGTCTCTGGCTCTGAAGATGAGGACACCGCTACCTGTCAGGTATCCTCCCCTCCATCTACTCCAGAGCTCAAGGACGGCTAAAAGTGGGAGTGTGCCAAGACAACAAAAGAACACAACATGGACCTTAGGAAGCAAGAAATCCAGCGAAGTCCCCTCCCTGACTCTCAGAAGCAGAACAAAATCGCATTGCTCCAAAATTGGCTACTTTTTGTACTTCTCAGATGCCAGTGTAGGAAGAGGGAGCCTATGGGATCTTAGAATCAATCCTCAATAGACTTGGAGGAATAGATGATGCAATTTTTTTAAAGAGAAAAAAGACATTGAAAGACACTGAATATGCATATTGTTGTGCTATATAGAAGAAGCTGGAAATTCACAAGTTGGACTTCGTTTAGCTTTATATTTCTTTTTTCTTTTTTTTCTTTTTGTTTTGTTTGAGGGCAGTGTCACTGGCCCTCATATGTGGGACCCGAACCGGGGCCACTGGCTTCCCAAGCCAGCGTTTAACCACTGCGCCACTCGGCCAGCCCATAGCTGAATATTTCTAAGGCTCACATATTTAATGCAGCCTTTAGCTCCATGAAAATGGTCCAAGTCTGACACCCAATTGTTTGAAGGCCTGAGAGAGCCTTTCAATTTATTCGTACATGAAAGTTAATCACAACAGAAACCTCTAAATAATTACTCTCAGTGATGAATTCTCAACAGAAACAATTCAGTATCTTGTTGACTCCACCCTTAACCACAGTCTGCAGCTCAGCTATGGCCAATAAATGCCACACTGACTGAGGCCAGGACCATTGCTCCCATCCTCACAGATCTGTGGGCCCTGATGGCATATGATAGGCTGGCTCAGGGTTTACAGGCAGAGATGGATGCAATGAAGACATGCACTTAAAAATGAGAAATGTTCTACTCGTGTTCACTCAGTTAATATTTGTAGAATTCAATAGCCCAGCATTTTAAAATGAATAATTCCAGTATCCACTCTTGCCTTTCTCCAAATGATTTCAACCCCTGTATAAAGTATCTTAATCAGAAGTTAAATAACATCTCTCTTCTTAAATATTAACCTCCTAGTTTAACTGTAAATGCTAGATGGCTGTGTGCTTTAACTTAATCCACATTTACAGTTGAGAATAATGCGATTCCCTGCCATTACATAAGCATAAGACATTTTAGTTAGCAATATGAACCTTACCAACATCCTCACAACTACTCTCAATATTAGAAACTTTAAAAAAAAGAAAAAGAATCCTTATGTAATTTTTATTATATTCAGAGCCTCCAATTAGTTACAAAAGAAGGAACCCACATAATAGCATCAGTCCCACAGAAGCTAAGTGGCTGCAAAATGGGAGCTGATTACTTCATGCACCATCCCACGAGGTCCCTTATCCCTGCTATAAAGAAACCGACCCTTTACTACAAGAGCTTGCATTCACTCAACAAACATTCATGAGTCACCTACTATACGCCAGCTATTCTGCTAGGGACAGAGACAGCCCCTGTTTTGAAGGAACCTTCCAAGAGCCTAAAGCGCAGGTAAGAAAACAAGAAAGTAAACAATTACAAAAACTGCAAAAGTAGAAGCGACCAGAGCCTAAGGGACTGAGAGGATGGGTTCCACCCCTAAGGATATTGAGGGACCGGTTAAGTGAAGAAGATGAAGCCTGAGCTGAGCATAAGGAACGGGCAAGTTCCATAAGGAGTGCTTCTCTGCTGTTCAGATTTTATGGACTCATAAAATATCCCCTCCAAAAATCTGGGGACACAACACAGGAAAGCCTGCTTCTAATTTGCCACTAAGAACACTTCAGACAAAATACCTTTTTACTACTACCAGCACATTATAAAAGGGCTTTTTTTTTTTAACACAAAAAGGGAGTATATAACTGCAGAATAAAGAACATTCTTTCAGCTTAGATTATACAAATTTAGCCTGATATGTTAGTACGGTGTGTGTGTGTGTGTGTGTGTGTGTGTGTGTGTGTGTGTGTGTCTCTGTGTGTGTGTGTGCTTTTTTTTTTTCCCATTTCACTGTGTCATGGTAAATATTCTGTCACCAAGCATCCCTGGTTCATAGATCCCCATTTGGAACCTCTGATTTCGGGGAAGAGGACAGCGAGGGTCAGGAGAAAGGAGAAGAGAGAAGGGAGGTGCTAGATAGCATGAGGAAGGCAGTTTCCCAGCTCTCCAGGAAGATCAAAGACAAGGACCAGAGAGAAAGCCACACATAAAAGGAAGTGCCCAGAGGGCTGGTGGACCAGAAAAAGCCTGAAACAGATCAAAGAAGAGGCCATGCATACTGATCCTGCCACTGGAAGCCACAATGGAGACCACAGAAACCAGCACACACATGGACAGAGCCATCTCAGGACCCACCTTGAGGAGTCCCCTCAAAAGAGGCCAAGACATCTGGAAGGCATCGCCTGGACCAGACAACCCTCACCCACAGCCTGAAACTATTGTGCTATAAAGCTCCTCCAGGACCGGGGTTCCAACCCAGATGGGGATGCGCCACAAAGGGATGCAAAAAACCCTTGAGAGAAAAGTCTTGGACACAAAGTCTGAATTGACCAAATTTAAATCCTGAAGTTAGGGAGTCTGTTTAATAACTGGCACTTAAACACACTGTCGAAAGAGCTCATCTTCAGAAATACAGGAGGCACACACAAAATAATTCGGTTCTCTGGATTACTTAGGAACTCATCCACCACACACCAACTCATTCTCTTCCATACATGTTTCAGAAAGAAAATCAAAATAGAATATTTTTTTTTAAATATTACTCTTTCCTGATAAAGTTGACAAGTATTGGGGAGGGAGGCTGACCTAACGGCTGTAAAACTATCTGAGGTTTCTGAATATCAGAAGGACTGGTGAGAGAAAAAGTTGTGTCAACAATGTTCAGTGCATCAGGGGACTGACAGGTGGGGACTGTCCCTCTCTGACACATTGTCAGTCCCTACTGGTCCAGCCACAGTGAGCAGAGAGTGAGGCCAGGATGGGGGAGAGGTGGCTACCTCTTCCATGGATAAAGATTACAACGTCAGCACACAGCACTTCAAAGTCCACTGAAGTGTTCTCACTGAAGTCATCCCATGACAGTCACCTTCCTCCTATCACTCCTCCCCTTTTAGAGATGTTAGACTTGATGTTTCCAGAACTTCAGTACCTTGTCCAAGACATAGAGTTAATAAATAGCAATGGACATTAAATCCAATTCAAATGTGTAATCTTGACCTCCCTTCCCCCTCCCTTCCCACAGTAATATAATCAACTTTTGGTAGCTCTGTATAGCGACAGACCCACAGCTGTGTAGACATCAGGGCATGTGCTATTCGTGGAGAGCTCCCAGTTACTCAGCTACTGGGTTACCCACCTTGGAGAAACCAAAAGTCATCTTAGCCGCATTTTCCTCATCTGTTAAAAACTGATACAGTAACAATCCATCTCATAGGATTGTTTTCAGAGTTAAAAGAAATTTTTGGAAACTCTCTAACTCAGACACAATTATTAATTGCTAACAGCGACAACCTCATGAAACAAGCTTTTTATTATTATCCTCACTTTACTTATGACCAAAGCTCATCAACTTCTTCATATGGTCAAGGGAACTTTCTGGGGTGATGAACATGTACTATATCTTGACTGGTGTGTTGGTTACATAGATGTGTATTTCTCAAAACTCATAATTGTACACTTAAGCTAGGTGCATTTCATGGTACTTAATTTTATCTAATTTTTTTTTATAGATGACACGGTCAGTAAATAGCAGTATATTCCAGAATACATCCATTAATACACACCGGAACCTATAGATGTTCTTGGCTCTTGTACTGTAATCTACCTTCCAACTAGTTCCTTCCCACCCAATGTAAAACCTAGAATATTGACTACACCTACTAACTACCATTTTTTGTCTGCTCTCATGGACATCAAACATGGTCTACTTAGGCAGAATTTTATGTTTTACTGTTACCTCTAGAATACAGAGAAGCCCAAAAAATGTACGCATATTTTAAGAAAGAAAAAAACTGTATTAAAATTGTAATACAACGAATGATGCTAGCCTTCATTTGATTAACACCATCTTTTCAGCGAACATCATACTACACATTGCTACTGTAATTCAACTCAATTTTGGAAAGTAATAGATAACATCTCTTAAAATGTGTACATTTTGGGCTGTTCGAGTGGCATGGTGGTTAAGCACTGGCTTAGGAAGCCAGCGGCCCTGGTTCGGGTCCCACATGTGAGGGCCAGTGACACTGCCCTCAAAAAAAAAAAAAAAATATGTACATTTTTTTTTGGCATCCCCAGTATATTCACCTAGGCCCTCCTAAAGGAGTTGGGCTCTGACCTTGACCCTGGAGGGTATTATAGTCACAGACCTAAACCATCACCTTGAAAAGCAGGTCAGGACCACATACCAGATGTGTACAATTCCAAACCAATAGACATCTGAGAATTTAAAGTATTATCTCTCAGTCTAAGTCAGCATTCCTTCAACATTACTTGAGCAACTAAATATAAAGGGTTTACTATTCTATGTATTCCTAATAGATAGGCAAACAAAATTAAATTCTTGCTCCTGTGGATATTATCTCATATGGTAGATAATGTTCAGAATTCCATCAAAAAGTAAGCTTTTTCATGAAAATCAGTAAAAAGTGAAGATCACAACAGTAACAGTAAATCCCAGGATAGTACTGAGCCAATACAGGAGAGACTGTCCCTATAAAAGTAAAGAACTAAAACGAAACCACCACTTTCTTTTTTTTTTTTTTTTTTATTTTTTTTTTTTTTAAGATTTTATTGGGGAATTGGCGGAGGGGAACAGCGTTGGGGAATCTGGAAAGGGCAACAGACAAGTTGCTGTCTTTTTGTTCTTCAGTTTAGTTGCGAAGGATGTTGCTTCACTGTTAGTATCGTCATTGCACTCTTCCCGGATGAGGCAGATCGGTCGCTCACCGCGGCTATTGGCAGCTCGCGCTGGCTGCCAGCCGCTCACGCTGGCTGCGGGCCACTCACTGCAGCCTATGGCAGCCCACTGCAGCAGGGGCTGCAGCCCACACCATCACCGGGGCTCGCACAGCCCAGCTCCAGGTGGAGCTGTTGTTAGCTGTAGAGGGCAGTGTCACTGGCCCTCATGTGGGATCCAAACCGGGGCCGCTGGCATTCCAAAACCAGCGCTTAACCAATGCGCCACTCGGCCGGCCCGAAACCACCACTTTCCATGCAGTGTTTATCAAGGGCCACCATCAAGGATTGTATAGCTGGGTTAATAAAACAATTTGATGTAAAGACTCTGCATTCTGTTTCTTTCTAAATTATATAGAGCTAGTTAAAGAAATTCCCCCAAAAGACAGCACAAGTTGTTTGGGAGGAATGGAGGGGGGTAGACTGAATGGGCTGTGCAGGGTTTAAAACTAAAATAAAATCTTTTCCTGAAAGTGTTAAATGCTCATGAACAACTCCATTTACAATCTTTCAGCCAGTTGCCTTACCTCTGCAAAGTCCACCTGGCTACAAGGAAATAGTTTTCCATTAGAGCGATGCCAAGGCCAATTGAAAAATGCCATGTTGCGTGTGTATAGTTACGCAAGTTGGCACCTCACACTATGCCTCCCAACCTTCACTAAACATCAACTTCCTGTACCCTTTACCAGAAAATGATTACCTGTGTTAGGTTTTCCACTGGCAAATAAAAGCTCCTTCACAAAGGTCAATGTATGTTCACACCTAACCTCAAAAAGCAGCCCAAGGGAACAGCCAATCTATATAAAGGCGCTTTTCAAGTTCTAACACTACACATTCCTTGGAAGTCACTTCGGTAATAAGAACAGGGGACTTCAGGGCTAGAGACCGTGACTGATGCCCAGGGTGTAACTGGTTTTATGGGACATTCTCTTCCCAGTTCTGATTGATACCAGCCCTCACCGCCTAGTCAAATTTCTACCTGGGATTAGCTCCATCTATCCATGCAGCTTAAAATAATGAAATGGGATTCAAAATTTCTATAGAAAAAAAAAAGTGTTCAGAAAAATAGTAGTCCCTATTCAACATGTATAACCTTGGATTGCTATCTGTAAAATGGGTGCATTTTACAGTGTGTTATTGTACAATCCAATGATTCAAATGATTGTTCTGATACAATTTTATTTGATTCTCCTGGGAAGAAATCTGAAAACTATAAAATCTCATAGATCTGTAATATATCATTGTAATGATATGTAACTCTCAATTTTCCATTCGTCTACTATTGTAATGGCTTATAAGATTTAACATTCTGTTTTATGTTCTGTGGTTAGAAAATGGCAAAACAACAACTCATAATTCTAAGCAATGTTATCTGAAACGTTACATTTCCAAACTACTGCATGTCTTTGATCTGATTTCAGTGCCAACGTGAAGAAAATCCTAGCAATGGCAATTTATTACTTCTTATAGAATTAAAAGTAGTCAAGTAACAGAATCATAGTGGGAGTGGGGAATGGAGTAGGAGGGAAGAACACCTGGGTCCTTGTCCTGGTCCCATAACTTAACTCATCGTAATATAAAACACCTACCCAACTAGTTCCAGTCCTCCATTTCCTCACATATAACACAGAGCTCTCACAAGCTCCCCTGCCCAACTCACAGGGTGGATATGACAATTGAATGAGACTGTCCTTCATATTGTATTTACGACGTACTTTCCAAAAACATAGGGAGTTATCTCACTTTGTTTGAAAATGAAAATTCAGAATTGCCTTAGTATTGAAATATATGAATGGTAACATTTTCTGACCAAAACTCTTAACTACAAATGTTGTTAGAATGAGCTACAGGTTAAAAATTAGAACAGAGGATGACAGTACTTTAAAATTCTCAAATGCTTTATTGGTTCAAAGTGATGACTGAACATTAAGTGCTTTAGAATGTGCTGATAGCAAACTGGCAACATGATTTACAGACTTTACACCAAAGATGAAAGTACCTGCTTTGATTTAAAAAAAAAAAAAAAAACACAGCGCAAATATAATAAAATATCAGCAACTCACTAAACAAACTCTCCAAAAAATCAAGAGGTGACAAAGCTGGAGTCCAAGAATAAGTAATCTCAACTATTACCGGTACCAACCAATTCTTTTTAAGGAAAAGGGAAAATGATTGGGCTCCTGTGCCTGTCTACAATTTAATTCCCAACAGAGAGCACGAACAGATCCAAGCAACACCTCGGACAAAGGAGACTGGAAGAAATGAAATGAAGCTTCCTATCCATGAATCAGCAGAGGTTTAAAACAAGAAACAAAGGGAGGTTATTAGCACTTATTCGCTTTTTTTCTATATACCTGACATTGTGGTAGAATAACCCCAGGAGAGAGGTGCTATCCCCACTATTCTATGAGGTGACAGGTGCAAAGGTGAGGATGTAACTTACCCAAAAAAATCACATGGCCTAACACTGGAGGCTCAGAGAATAACCCAATTTGGTCTAACTTTGAAGTCTGTGCACACTCAAGACTTCCTGTACCCAATGTTCTGGATACCAGCAACATTTTTTCCAATTCTATAACAAAGTATGTCTCCAAGGTTTCATAATGGACATCAGGATAAGCAAAATCTAGCAAAATGTTGATATGTCTCCATTTTATTATTCCAATTTTAATAAAAACAGGAGGAAAGAGGGGAAGTAAAGCAGTACCCTGCCCTGCAGGCCTCTACTTATACCATATACGTAGAAAATAATTTTCATTTGATTATGTACCTAAATTTTAACTATTTAGCACAAGATACAGCCAACATTTTTCTACCAAAATACTCATATCTGTGATATAAAATCATATAATTTTTTCATTAAAAGAGAAATGCAGGCTTTTTCCTTTCTTATCTTGGAATTAAAATGAATTAGTAAATCCCTCTGCACAGTTGTCATGAATGTCTCCAAAAAGCACCATCAGAACTTTTTGAGCATTACACAAAAAATGCAATACTTAAAGAGTATTAACCCAATCCAATAACCAGCAATTCTGGTGAACCATCAAAATGTTTTCCAGAAATGCAAAACTACTCTGAAACACAAATCTTATTAATGTAATAAGAGAAAGAACAACTCCAGGCTGAAAATTCATCTGAATTCCTCTTCAAAATGTAAATACATATTTCTTTAAACAAGAAACAGCCCAAGTCTCTGTTCATGAGAAACTGTCAACTTGTGGCTGCATAAATGGAGAATGTCACAAATTCTCACAAGTGGAATTAATTCTGTACAAGTATTTGCACATGGGAGTATGCCATGTGTTTTGAGACTGGTACTTTATTCAAACATGGAATTATAACTCAGAAGGAATAAATACCTTACACCTTCCAGCTCTACGTCAGACTAACTCCTAACAGCACAGTCTTTCAGAGACACAAGGCCACACTGAGCTGCCTCCCTCTCTTCTGCTTGCTGCATACTTCACAGTGGATGAAGGGGCAGGCACGAGAGGACAAGGAGGAAAATCCAGAAAAGCAGTAAGAAACTAATATCTCTGGCTTAAAAGAACTTCTAGTAGCTGTGACTAACTGAAGAAAGAATTTCAAACACCCATGCCATCAGAGCTCTAGATTTATTCCAGGCTACATCTGGTACAAATAATTCTATATAAGTGCAAATGCACCCAGCATCCTAAGGTGTAAACCCTATTCACAAGAAACTTACAAGATGTAACAAAAACCTATTGGAAAAGGTCACTAAAGAGATTATCCAGAGAAAGTAAGTGAAGCCACCTATTATTATAGTGCTAAGTATCTCACCTCTCAGATAGGGAGAAGAGAAAGAGAAAAGAGATCAAGAATCAGGAGTCCTAACATAGCCAAAAATGTCAAAACAGCCTTAGGTTTACCAAAATTTGGTGGAGGTAGCAGCCAGAATCCCCAATGTATGGCACAACATTAATAACTTGGGAGACTATTTCTGGCAACTTGAACATTTTCAAAACTGTACTTTTCACAATGGTTGAGGCTTCTCTGACTGACTGTCTAGAGAACAGTATTTACTTTGCACAGTGTTTGGCCCATGGAAAATGCTCAATATATGGTTTGAGGCTGATAAAAATCAAACTTAAGGTCCTAACAGCAACGATTTTTACTCATGCCTTTTATTTACCATCTAACATGAAAGCATAATCCTAACGATACACTATGTATACATGACTTAGTTCTACGTAGAGGCATCTACAATAGACTGAGGATCTAATAAAATAAGTCCATTTTTCTTAATATTGGGTTGTCGGAAAAGTCATGACTCATTTTTGCAACGAAAAACAGAAAAAATACATCATGGCTTTTCCAATAGAAAATTTTATTTTACCCTTTGTATCCCATTTCCTATTTCTCCAATCTTTCTCTCTCACCAGCAAGTAGGACTTCCGCAGTCCTCCCTTGAATTACAGTCTATTGGGGTAGGTTAGTAGGAATGTGCAAACATGGTTCAATTCTATAATTTCCCTCAGAATGAGATGACTGTGGTGTAGCAGTTTATTGTATAATAAAATGTAGACATTTTATAGCTCAAGGTGATTTAACCAGTAGTTCTTCTTGTAAGTACAGCTCAGTCAGCTTGACACAGAGGTTGGGGGAAGGGGTTGAGCCCATGTTTGAATGTCATCTGTTAGGCTGCTTCTATTATACTGGCTTCTATTCCACGAAGCTAGCCAAGCGAGCTATGTGTTAAAAGGGCATGCAGTTTCAACTTGGTATCATTCACTGTGAACAATCATCAAAACATCTACGAGATAAACATAAGAGAGAACCCATTTGTCACTGAACACTGTTAAACACATCATGTGTTCAGAACTGCTTATCTGAAATGAGGTAACGAAATATTGACTTCTCTTTCAGAACTGGGATATATGTAAATAACGCCTGAGTTAAACATTACCAAGTTTCCAACGCAGGAAAAGTATAGAAGCAAGCTAACCCAACAGTCAAGACTCAATGAACACTGCCATAGACGTTATTTGAGCTATCGATTTTATTTGCCCAAGAATGCACATTTACATCTCTCCTTCTTGTTCTTCTGATAAGTGTGACTCTCTCCCAGAGGGAATCCTTTCTTATCAACAAAAGAGGATGCAAAATGTCCTACAATGTTTCAGTTCATTGTAGAAGATCAGGGTAATTAGGATTGATTGGCCTTCAAACCTAAACACGAATTTTCTTTTCTTTGCATTGAGCTTAAATATAAACAGACAAGGGCGCAAATATTTAAAAGTATTTAAAAGAATGATCATAAGGTAATTCAATGGTTTTAATGGCACCTTACCTAGAAGACAGATGTGTTGCTCCCAGTAGGTTTTGTTCCCCGCCTTTACTCTTCTGGCAGTGTACACCCAACGGGAGACTGGCCAGGCCTGCCCTTCCGCTCAGCACAACTCTTACTGAAACATGAAATCAGTACAATTTCAGACAAAGAAAATTACACTACCTGGAAGTCATTTCCTTGAAACCCCTTTGCCCTCGCCAGCTAGTTTGTGAAACTTACGGCCTCCACTTGCACTTCATCTTTCGCTGCCCCAAAAACAATCTATTCAACCCTACTCAGGAAGTAAATATATTTCCTCAAGAGAAACTTTAAGGGACTTTAAAACTCTCTTAGTTTTACACCTTCAAAATGAAACAAAACTTCTAGGTTTAGAATAAAGTTAGGATGCGTGACTTTTCTTACTTTTACTCAAGGAAGTTAATGTGCTCATAAAAACATTCATTAATTTAGACCTGGGCCTATTAGCAAGAGTTAAATACAGTTTATCTTTAAGTAAATAAGTTTTCATTTCTCTTCAATATGGGGTTTAAACTGAAGGTTAAGGAAAATCTACTAGCTTTAATGAACAAAAATAAGGTTTTAGAATCAAAGAATTTTTTATATGCAAATATGTATTTCTGAAGTTCTTGAAAGCAATTTACTTTAGTAAAACACCTCTAGAGTCAAGCTTGTTTCCACCCTAAATCTGCTGAACAAACCCTTTCTTACTTGGTGGTGTAACAGCCATCAGAGCAATCACAAACTGCAAATTAGCTAAGTGTGTATGAAAATGAAATGTTACAGTATGTATCTATCTACAGAGTGAGGATTAGCATCCAAATCTGTCATTTTCAAAGTGGGGTAAAAATCGTTTTTATCTTCAGCCAAGTGAACAAGAAAAAGTCATGCATTAATATCATGGATATTTATGCCCACATAAAAAAGAGTAATAACTACTGATTTCAAAGAATATTGAGGTCATTTTTTTAAATAACTATCATCACAGCAATCTTTTATAAAACTTGGTTTAGAAATATGTTTTCAGAAGCAGTAACTACGGGTCAAACTCAGTTCCTGGTTATGCTGGACTGTCCTACGCCAAGGATGGGGAGCCCTCGTCAAATTTCAGGCTGGCTAAGGCCATACCATATCATCTAATTCCCCTTCTTTCTCTTTTTCTTTCCTTTTTTTAAAAATAAAAATCGGGGCAGGGTCACTCATGCTCAGTCACTCCTCAGGAGTGCACAAGGCACCACTGCCCAAGCACCTGCCAGCTGAGGGGTGGTGGTCTCCTCCACTGCCTCAAGGGAAAATCTGGGCCTGTTTCCTAGCGCCCCCAAACACACACTGCACACCATCCTCATCCTCACCACTCAGGTATGATCCCCGGGCTTATTCTCATGCTCTGAAAGATGGAGAGTGAAAGAAAGAGATTCAAGCTCTGGAGGGCAGCACTCTCAGCAAGGCCTTTACAGTCTTCAGCGTGTCTTGAAGCTTCCGGAGCATGAAAAGATAACTCAAGTCTGGGGAATCAGTATGGTGTATTTTCCCCGATTCAAATAAATAGTTTAATTTTTGAAGAAGTATTAGAAAAATCAATGTGGGAAAATGTATAACTACATATACATCCAACTACACACCAAGAAAGACACTTTAGGATGAAACTACAATAATAAATATAAAAAAATTCTAGCAAAAGAATACTACTGATGAACAAAAAATAAATGGATTGTGAGCCTAATTTACATAACCACAAAATAAAAGCTCTGAAAGACTTTATTCCTTGGAATTTAAAACTTTCTGCTTTGATTTCCAACAATGTTGTTCCTAAAGGTCTATACCATGCACAACTATTTCTCATCTACAAAACACAATCTGTTTTGCAACAGTCCACTCCAGGGCATGGAGTTCTTATAATGCATTTGAAAAAAATCTAATTCAGAATTTGGGGTGTGGGGGTGTGGATCCTTTTAAAAGTCATCTTTTACCACTGTCCTATGTAGCTCTTAAGCTATGATTCAGGAGCACTACAATTTTGTTTTGAGAAAGTCAACAGATTTGGCTACATCAACTAAAGTATATAATGCCTGTAAATCAAAACTGCTATAAAACATGTGCTATGTGTTTGTCTTTATAAGGCAAAGATAAAAATGGAAAAAAGTATCTGCAATATGAAAGGCCAAACTTTACTAACAACCCATAGCTCTTGTGAATAGAAAAATACTACTAAAAATTTGGCACTACATTCAATTAAAAGGGAAGAAAAATGAACAATAACTACATTTTTTGGTGTTCAGTATCATTTGTAATCAAAGAAATGGAAATTTAAATATTGAGATAACACTCTTCACCTATAAAGCTGGCAATAATTATTTTTCCTTTTAAGGATGCTTTCCCATAGTAACAAGAATATAGTGACACAGGTACTCTCAGAATGTTCTACTTTGGTAGAACATGTTTTGGAAAGCAAACAGTCCATCTGTATCAAGAGATCTTTCAACCATCAACTGTATTTCAAGGACTCCATCTAAGGAACTAATTCCTATAGATAAAATTTTATAAAGGATACTTGTTGCTTCATTATATATTTAATAACAATAATTGGAAATAACTTAAAAGTTTAGCTGTCAGGCAATGGTTAAGTTGTTATATCTAGACAAAGTAATATTATGTAGCCACTAAAATAAGATACTTGAAGAACTGTAACAGCACAAGAACTTTTTCATAATATGTTAAGCAAAATAAAAAAATCAACAAGCAACAGTATATTTATTTGTACAACCTACATAACTGCAAAAAAATAAATGTTTTGTTATATATTAACAAGTATAAAGAAAATATTAATTGTGATTATCTTTGGATGTGGGATGATTGAACTCTTATACTTTTCCTCTATCTACCAATTTTTAGACAGCAAGCATGCCTTCGGATTTGAAATCATAATAAACAAGGCCAACAGAACAGGGCTATTAAACAACATGCTTTTTAAATGCTTAAGGCAGTTTTGTTTCTAAGAAATACCAAAAGAAATCTAGCTAGAATTTTATAATCCTATAAAATACTCCAAAATTGTAACCTTCAATTACTGGTAATATAATTAAAAGGTGCACTCTTCTACAAGAACTATTTGCTCCACAATGCTGATTAGAAAAAAAAAATAGGTGGAGAAGTTGGTGCAAGTTAAATAAGTAACAGTACATTATTTTAAATTAAATTCCACTCCTCAGGTTTTTGGGTTTTTTGTTTTTAGGATAAGTAGTTCTAATCATTTCTTTGTATAACTTTCCTTATGGAATATTGTACTTGAGAAAAAGAGTCGATAAACATTGTAAGGCACTATACAATAAAGCATCATTGTTTTAATTTAAACTGTCCATCATTTCCTGCCCTATTTATCCCTGAAAAAGACGTTTACCCACAGAACTGCATTTCCAACTATGTAATTCCTTTTAGTGTTAACCAAGCATTGTTATCTGGGTGTATCCAGACTCCTTAAGAAAGTCCAAGGTTCTCAGAAAGCAGCCAGTCGACTTGTATTTCTGTTTTCCCCCTCCTTCCTCTTCTTTCCTCCACTCCTAACACCTCCACACCCACCCTCCATCCCAGCCCTAAGGATTTAGAAAATGACTGAATCCCCATCTTCTGGGGAAACAAGAACCCCTTCGTCCTCTGCTCCCCAATCCCGCCCCCCGTGTTCTGTCTAAAACTTTGATTTTATTCAAACAAACAAAACATACCGAATTTCCTTTCTTAGTACGCAGACTACTTAAAATAAACAATATTAATAGAGCATGTGAAACTTTATGCGAGCTAAATGATGAACTAAGCCTCCTCCAGAATCAATTAATCCGAGTCAAAATCAACAAATAACTTAGTAGAAAAGAGCATGTCTTAAAAAGAAGACAGAAAGATTTAAGTAAACATAAATCCACTGATTACTAAAGAGTAATCAACCAGGTGACCTTAGGGGTGTGTTTTTCTAGAGAGCTAGAGAAACACACCTGAACCGCAGGAAGCAACAAGGGAAGGGATGAGAGGCCCTCGGGAACTGCAGCAACCCCATTAAAGCCATTTTCAGCCCTGATTACTTATGCTGAGAGTGGACCCAGGCGAACAGCCCAGCGCGAGGGCTGGGGCTGCTGGGCCCTGGCGAGTCAAGTGCCTGGTGGGCGGCTTCCGGCCGAAGGTACCAGCCTGTCAGTCTGCAGTCTGCGTAACTGAGTACTGTAAACCCCTTCGGTCACTTTCAAGGTGACAGCTACGAGATCCGCATCCGTCCCTTCCGCACGAGCTTTGCTGTCCCACGTGAGACCTGCTCTCTACAACCTCCGCTCCGCTGGGGCTGCCTCCTCACTTCCCCAACTTTGGCACCCCAACTGCTTAGAATACCCACCCCCTTCTCCAAAACCAGTCCCATCACCCTGTGGCGGTCCTGTTCACCATGCTCTCTCTCCACCTCACCCGCGATCCCCACCACGGACAGGCTGGGACGCAGGAATCCACTCAACTCCGCACTTACCCGCAGTTCCTCCTCGTAACCACCCGCGAGCCCTCCCGGGGAGACCAGCACTCCGAGCCCAGGCGCCCTTTGGACCCTCGGTGGAGGCGCTCCAGGCCCACCCTGGCCGGCGGTGCAATCAGTGCTTGCCGGGCAGCGTCTGCACCTGGGGACACGCGGCTCGTCCCCACCCCCACCCGCACGCCGGCGGCCGTTTCTGCCAGGCGGGATCCGGGAGTCCAGGGCACCCCAGGCCCCCGCCTCTCGGGCAGCCGAGGGGTGGAGCAAGGGCGGGGAGTTCGGGAAACTTGTAAATACACAGGCTCCGCCGCCTCTGCCCGCTTCACCCGCTGCGGCTCCTTCCAGGCGGCCTCAGCCTGCGCCGCGCAGCTGGAGACAAAGGCCAGGCGGCGTTCGAGAGGGGCTGCGCCCCGAAAAACTTCAAAGACGCGCGATACTGTACCTTGGCACGCCAGTTCCGGAGGCTCCCGCAGCGCTCAGCTGGCCCGCTGGCTCCCTCCGGGCGCTCCCGGGTCCCAAACCCGAGGCCCAGCGCGCTCCCGGGCTAAATGCGGACGCGCCCGGTGCCCCGGGCGTCCGCCCAGGACTGTGCTGCACCTGTTGCCACGTGCGACGCTGCGCCCCGGGGCTGCCGCCTGCGCACCTGGCTAAACTTCACGTCTGACACCGCGCAGGTCTTCGCGGGCTACTGGGACTCTGCTGCGCCCAGTGCTGGGGGCCCCAGGCCGGGCTGCAGAAAGCATCTGCCTCCCACTGCCTTCTTGGCACCAGTGTTCCCGGTGCGAGCTCTCTCAGACTTGGTGCCAGCGGTGGGGCATTCCAGCAAGGGAAGTGCAGGCGTGGGGTCGGGCGTGGGAAGGTTGCAGAATTCTCAGGGCGAAGGTTTGCAAAAAAAACAGCGGAGTGTCAGACTCCGAGTCTGTTTTATTCACTCAAGAAATGAGCTCCAGCTGTTAGAACTTCGAATAAAAAGTGGGAAGGAGACTAGAACACCAGAGGGAGAAACGAGGCCCAGCCCACTTTTCAATAAACACAAATCAAGTCCTTCCTCTTTTCTAAACCCAACAAATTTCATTCTTATGAGGCCCATTTTTAGGCGTATTTTTAAATCAAAGCTTTTCCACAGATACCTTTCCACTTACAAGACATGTAACGTGACCTGAGTCCAAAATTTTATAAAAATAATAATTACCTGGTTTGGATTTGCAAAAAGCTTTTAAGAGAAGTAAGCTTTTTTCCTGAGAATTAATCTGAGGGTACTGTATTTGACAGTCTCTATACTGTCACCATTAGATCAACTAACAGCTGTATTGCCATTTACAGTTGCAAACTCTTTTCAGGTGTACAGTGTTCCATTATTTCCTCAGCAAGACCCAGGGTTTTATGGTCAGATTATTATCTCCCTTTTTCAACTGAGGAAATAGAAGCACAGAAAGGCCAAGAGACTTGCTCAAGGTCACACAGCTAGTCAAGGGCAAGTGCAGCTCCAACAGGCCTAACTCCTAATCTTCTCTTTTTATCCCATCACATGATGACACCACTCACGTGCTTTTGAAGTTCCTGCTGTAATGACAGACATGTAACTAAGTATGACTTTAGGAAAAGGCGTGTGATTATTTTTAGATATACAGCATTAAACACCATTGAATGGTTTTCCCTTATGCAAAAGCAACATAAACAAACCACTGACACTGTTTCTGCAAGTCATCAGGCAGTTATGCTAATCAGTAACATGCCTCCTTCTTAAGTATAGAATACTCCCAAGTGTTAAACATACCATTTAATCTGCGTAACCCTCAGGTGACCCAGATGATTTGGACCAAACCCTCTCCCATTCCCCCCACCCCCCAGTTCTACTTTGGTTTAGTTATATCTATAAATATGGAACCTGTTTTGCTTGAGATAGATTTTTCCATCAGATAGACTAAATTAAAAAACAAAATACAAACTAACACACCCTCTCCTAAGTAACAAGTAATTAGAAGCAACTTTTTTACCCCAGAAGTTCCCTTTTAGGGACTCTGTCAAGGCAAATATGCTTGACTGGGGCCTGCTGACTTTTCTTTCCATCTTGGTTCTGGGCATGTTGCCATGTTCTTGATCTCTAAACTTTAATAGTGACCTGCTATAGACTTCATAAACAACATTAAGGGTCAGATAATAACTCCACAAAACTTTGTGGCCCTTTGCCCTCAAAAAAGGTTAGCATATTTTTTTTTCTCCATTAGAAAATTGCGAGTTAAAGCTACATTGAGAAACTAGTTTTTTACTTATCAGATTGGCAAAGATTAGAAAGTTTCATAACCACTGTGTTGGCAAAAGTGTGAAGGAATGGGTAGTCCCAAAGCAGATGTGCATGTAAATTAAAATGACCTCCATTGAGGGCACTTGACAATACCTAACAAAATTATGCACATATCCTTTGAGCCAGTATGCCTACATATAAGAATTTATCTTGCAACACACATGAGAAGCGGCAAGTATATATAAGCTTGTCCATTTCAACATCATTATAATAAGATTTAAAAATGTATAAATTTTCATTAATGAAGGACTGGTAAATTGTTAAACAGGCGTAACGTTACATCCTATGAAGGCTTTCAAAAATGAGAAAGCTCTTTGTATTTTTATGAAATGATCTTAAAGATACAGTTATGTGCACAACTTTTTGAAGTGTAAAACAAGTATGTTACACTTTCTATTGAAAAGGGTGAAATTATATATACTTGTATGTATATAAATATATTGGTTTGTATATGGGTAAAATCACTCAGAAATTGATACTGGTTGGGAAGGGGGATGAACAGCTGGAAGGCAGGGTTTGAAGAGAAATTTTTCACTAAATATAATTTAGTACTTTTGGAATTTTGAACCGTGTAAATACTAGTACACATTCCAATATTTAAAATTTTTCAACGTTTGAAGTTTTTCCCTCAGAAATGACTAAGATTCTCTCCTTACTAATTTAACCTATAGGTAAAATAAATGATGAAATTTCTCATGTATTAATGGGGGGTGGAGGGGGGCAGAACAAAATGCTCAGAAAATCTTTCAAAATATTTCTTCTCTAGTTTCTCTAAAAAGGAAGACTTTATTTAGTACATAAAACTCTAACATGTTGTGATTGGGGTGAAAATGATGAGTTAGCAAATTCCTTTGAATTTTATTAACATTGACATCTCCCTGGGATAGAGCTTCCAGTTAATTTTCCCAGTCACATTCAATCAGAAATGAAAAAAGAATTCCAGGCTTAATTCCTAAGGGGGAAACTCCAGTATATTGACGGGAGTAGTAAGAAAGTAATTCCATGGGAATTCCATGGAGTCATTTTATTTTATTACTAAACTTGATAGCCTCTTTTATTTTTTATTTATTTATACCACCACTTAAATGAATAAAGGGTCTGAACAACTCTAAAAGACAGGCACAGCAAATTTTTAAAAAGATTTAGAAGTATTAAAATAGGATCCAAGGAAAAACAATCAGGTAAGAATAAACATATCATTGAGTAACAAATTAAACCACTGAGTTTCCTGTTGGCCAAGTGCCCCAACCAGTTACATAATTGCCTTTTTCAAAAGGGACTAATAGTTCTTCAAGGGAAGCAAAACTTTCCTAGCACTGAATCCAAAGAGAAATTTTTTTCACTCATGTTTTAGATCAAGATTATGGAATGGAAAGCAATATAGTATTGATAATACTTTGAGAAACTTCATATGGTTATTTTTCATAGTGGCTTAGGATATAAACCAAAGGTATTATAATAAAACTCAGCTTGATGAAGGTAGTCATTCAGTTAGGAGCCAGGCCAAGCCTTTTAACAGCCTAGTGGAAGCAAGGATTGACTGTAAATATAGGGGTGTGTGTGTGTGTGTGTGTGTGTGTGTGTGTGTGTATAAGCAGTTCCTTGGTATATGCTTTTCAAAGTCAAATTTGCTTATTATGGTAAAATTCTAACTTCACAAATCCCTTGCCTCAGACAATAGACACAGTTGCTTTGTACAGCATTCCAGAAATTTTCTAGGTAGGCAGGCAGGCAGGCAGCCATTTGATAGATGCTGAAGAATTGTTAGATGTGACAAAAGACCCCGAATGCTGAAATTTTGTGATACTGTTGATGACTTTTTTCCTATTTCTGTTGAAAGAAAATGCGTATTACAAATATCCACATGACTTTTAATTCTTGTATCCCGAGGTGATGAGACATCCATGGTCAAGAACAGAAACTGATGATCTGTAGCAATGATTTCCTAGCCTGAAAACAGCATGAGAGCAGTCACTGATTCGGATTTATTTAGAAGTAACTCTTTGGTTCCTAATCTATTCTTCTTCCTAGTGGACTTGGAGGCTCAAGTTGACTCTCCTCTCAATGTTCCAGGAGGGTAACTATCAGAGTAGGGGTGTTCCAGTGTGGAAGTCTACAGATTTATAAATAAAGTAGCTCAAGAAAAAAAAAAGAGTTTCTTGTTGCAAGTTCACAGTGGTAGCAATAACAAGGAAATACAGCTCCCTCTTATCAAAATGACCTGAGAGCATCTGAGAAACTCTTTCATCCTCCCACACTTTCATCCTCCCACTGAAGATGGGAAAGGCATCTTCAACAAACCTTCTACACCTGAAGCTAATTTTTTTAAAAACATATTTATTTCACAATAAAAGAATAAAAGAATTTAAAAAAAACAAGCCTTCTATTCCATTTATAGACTCTGTAGAAGAAACCATTCTTATAGCATGATGTCAAAATTATTTCAGCTCATACACGAACAAGTTGTTCTGTAATTCTTTTTTTGACCTCTTCATATTAGGAAGAAATTAAGAAAAATATAGCAGCATCAGTTTGTTATGCAACCACTTTGAAAGTGTTTACTTTGAGTGCTTAAAATGTCATGACTAAAGAAACTACTGCTCTGCGTAATCCACTCTTGACAATGAATCATAATTGTGTCACACTTGCAATTGGTTAGTCTTTGCTCCAATCAGATGGAGTCCTTCCTTGAAAGGGGGATGTATTTTCAATTTCAAAATATTTATTGCTTTATGAAAAATACAATAACAAGTCTGTGGCTTTGAAGTTTCATACCTTTGAGACTGTCACAATCTACTTAGACTTTTTTTTTTACAGCACAGTGCAATAGTTACACTTTTCACCCCTCAAAGTGACAGCCCCCCCAATTCTGCCACCCCGTCCCCCCGATATCATACATAGCTATTACAATTCCCTTGACTCCACTCCCACACTGTACTCCACATCCTGTGAATATATATATATATGTATATATATATTCACATATACATATATATGTATATTCAATCATAGTTAACATACAATATTATACAACATCAGCTTCAGGTATACAGTGCAGTGATCAAGCCTCTATCCCATCCCTGAAGTGGTCTCCCCAACAAGACATGAGACCATGACACCCTACAAAATATTCACAACATTACTTAGACTTTTTGAATTTGCTTTCAAATTATGCTTCCGGTCTTGTTCTCTTGGCCAAATGTAAACCCATAGAGAGCTGGGGCAGCTTTCCAACTTGCTCCCATCTCCCTTGGGCCCTGCTAAATGATGAGCGATCACCTGAAAGGAGTGCAAAGAGTGCAAACCCATGGAACCTAATGGGTTCAGTGTTGCTGCATTGTGACTGGAGCCCAGCATCCAGGCCTGGTCTACTGATTGACTTTTGCTTCATTTCTTTTGCATCTTTTGGTTTTGATTCATAGTTCCTGATTCATACTTGACTCTGAGGTCCTCCTGCCTTGCAAAATGTATGCAATAAAATCGCCCTGGTGCTTTAAGCTGTAACAAATGTTTGCAAATCACAATGATGTAGGAAGAGCCATACATTAAATGAATAACAGCAATTAGCCCTCATGCTGTTACATAAGCATCCTTCAAAATATAATCACTATCTTAAACACAGGCTGGCAATTCAGAAAGAGCCACTGAAAATATTATCGTCAGTATTTTCTCCACATAGTGAGTAGGACTAACACTGTATTTGCCTAAATCACATTGCAGTGTGCCAACATGGCAAGTCAGTGCCTGATTAGTTACCAGAAAGTAAGACAATCGTACCTTTGTGTATCTGAAACACTGAGAAGGCAGGTTGCTAATCCGGGACAGTAACTTAACACCACCTAATATTTATCTGTTTTGGATAAGTATACTTCTGATAGTTTCTTGAATACCTACAAAATAATAGTTAATCCCCACTAATTTACAATCCAATTATTTGCTCTAAAAGTCCATAGCTAGTGGTTGTTTGTTGTTTCACCCAGGAAAAAAAAATTTATTGTCTACATGCCTTAAATCGGAGAATAAATCTACTACGAACACCAAAAATGCCATTATAATTCCAAAACTGAGGACACAAATTGAAGTTAGGTTTTGTTTTGACACTGAGATGTGTTTTAATTGATTTGACCTCTCTGGATCTCAATTTCTCTTTTATAAAATTAGTTCTTAGGGCCGGCCGAGTGGCACGGCAGTTAAGCGCTGGCCTTGGAAGCCAGCGGCCCCGGTTCGGTCCCACATATGAGGGCCAGTGACACTGCCCTCAAAAAAAAAAAAAAAAAAAAAAAAACTATAAAATTAGTTCTTTATATCTCATGGAGCTGTTGTGAGCATAAAATATAAGACATTATTTATGTATTTATGATTTGCGTATGAGCTCATGTTTGGGATTACTGATATCACTCATTTCTCTTCCCATTGGCCTATGAACTTGAGGATACAGAAAAACTTGTCTTCCCAAAGCATCATTCCCTCCAGTCTACCAATGCTTGCCACCCCTCCTTATTTCAGCCTTTCAGTTCACGTCTGAACTGTTCAACTGAGTAGACAAGGCCCTAAACCATCCCTATCTATAAAACAAATTGAGTATGCATGCCCAATATTTCTTTATTTATAAATTAAGCACTAGAGTACGATATATTATGTACCCATTAAACTATACGGGTATATAAAAATAGAAAAAGGTAAGATTTAAAAATAGATGAGCAGATAGAAGTTCTCATATTTTCTTCCCATCCCACCAAATACCTTGTAGTCCCATTTCTCTTAATGGTCTTTATTGTAGAAGAGTTTTTCATTGCTGAACTTAAAGGTCAAAAATAAACACCATTTTTAGTGTAAAGACCAAGAGTTACCTATTTTAAAAGTTTGGCATCCTTTAACAGGTTTTCATTGAAATGCATGTACCTGAAAGCCATCCTTTAAATATTAATTTAACTAGATCAAATTTGCATCCAGAAAGATATGGTTGTGTTAAAGAGAGGCAATAGGTCCAAAATGGAGTCACTTGTGCTAAGCCCACCATAACTTAATCACTAATCTAACTGCCTAACAGGTTCAGCCTCTCCCAGAAGTGGAATTTTAAACCAGTTGTCTGGAATTTCATGATCTGATCAGCACTATGAGGTAATCTGCCTGATAAGACCCCCTGCTTTCCCCTAAGGAAAGGCAACCTTACCTGAAATAATTCACTTTTGCTTTTATTTTTTATTTTTTTTATTTTATTTGTTTTGAGGGCAGTGTTACTGTCCTTCAGATGTGGGACCGAACCGGGGCTGCTGGCTTCCGAAGCCAGCGCTTAACCACGGCGCCACTCTGCCGGCCCTAATAATTCACTTTTAAATGTACTTGTCCTCCCCACTATTTCTACCTATAAGAGCCTCCCATTTTGTACAACTCAGAGCACCTTTCTATTTACTAGATAAGATGCTGCCTGATTCATGAATCATTCAATAAAGCCCATTAGATCTTTAAATTTACTTGGTTAAATTTTTTTTCTTTAACAAATGAATTTTTCTTTTAACCTTCTTCAAGGTATTTTTTCCCAACACAAGTAATTCAATTCTCAGTGAACACTAACTGAGGGTCCTATAAATTTAACTCAATTCGTAAATAGCATCCGGTCCCATAGGTTAAGGACTCAGTCTCACAAGACTGCTTCCACTTCAGATGCAAGTCCAGGTTGTTGCCTGTGCTGCTGATGACTGGCTATAAATTGGAGGCTCCCATGCCTTCCTTCTTGAGTTGGAACAATTTGCTAGAGAGGGTGGAAGATCCAAACCTCTAATCACTTGGTCCTTCTGGTGACCAGCCCCATCCTGGGGCTATCTGGGGGCCTCAATTTAAGGTACCTTATTCCTGTAAATTCTTGGTGTGCTCAGAAGGGGCTTCTTATGAATGACAAAAGATACTCCTATTACTCAGGAAATTCTAAGGGTTTTAGGATCTGGGATCGAAGACCAAATATACTTATTATACCACACCTTTAATTGTAAGATATTACAGACACAGGAAGCTACATGAAACAAATTTATAACTTAATACATATATAAAGTACACATCCTTTAAACCACTAACTACCTTGGTCAAGAAATACATAGAGTGCTGCCAAGCACCCCTCCCAATCATGACCCCTCCGTCAGCCCTGATAATAAACACATTCTGGCTTTTATGGTAATCACTTTCTTGCTTTTTTTGTAGTTTTATCATCCATGTATCTACCCCTAAGCTCTATAGTTTAATTTTGCCTATTTTGAGTATTTATTTTAATCGACATGTTCTTTCTCTCTCTCTCTCTCTCTCTCTCTCTCTCTCTCTCTCTCTCTCTCTCTCTCTCTCCCTCTTTGTCCCCACCACCCAGCTACCAAGTTTCTTTGTAATGTATTCATTGAAGAAATGGGATCTTTTGACCTGTGGAGTTTCCCACTGTCTGGATTTTTAAAAACACTTTATTTGTTTTGAATTTCAATATTATTTTATATTAATTTCAGTTGTACAGCATAGTGGTTAGAAATTTATATAATTCAAGACATGACCCTCCGGACTAGTCTAGTACCCACCTGGCACTATGCATAGTTATTGCCATATTATTGACTATATTTCCTATGCTTTACTTTACATCCCCATGACTATTTTGTAACTATTAATAACAATTTGTACTTTTTAATCCCTTCACCTTTTTCACCCTGCTCACAATACCCCTCCCATCTATCACCCCAATAAATCTAGTACCCATCTGACACTACGCATTCTTATTACAATAGTATTGACTATATTCCTTATGCTATACCCTACATCCCCATGACTACTGTGTAACAACCAATTTGTACCTCTTAACCCCTTCCCCTGTTTCACCTTCCTCCAACTCTCCTCCCATCTGGCAACCATCAAAATGTTCTCTATATTTATCTATGAGTTTGTTTCTGTTTTGTTTATTTATTTTGTTCTTTGGATTCCATATAGAAGCAAAATCACATTGCATCTGTCTTTCTCTGTCTCACACTCCACTCAGCACAGTACCCTCCAGGTCCATCCATGCCACTACAGATGGCAAGAACCCATTCCCTTCCAAGACAGCCCATTTTCTGGATTTTGATGATTGTGCCCCCACATTTATTCTCTCTGTCTTCCGTTAGTTGGTCATTGGGTCTCCAGGCTTTATCAGATTCAAGTTTGATTTGGGTGGGGAAAGAATACCTCATTGATGATATTGTGCTCTTTCACCAGGAGGTGGAAAATGACAGGTTGATGTTTCATGATGTTAGTAGCCGGTGATGCTTAATACCTACATCCATTACTTCCCAATTTTAATAAATATTTCCCAATTTTAATAAATCAATGAGTTGTTTCCCTGGAACACTGCAAAGGTAACCAACTAGGTCTCTTTTTGTTTTAATTATGAACTCATGTATTTCAATTCATTACAATTATTATCAAACTTTCTCATCTTTGGCCTTTAGGTGCCTTTTTAAGTTGGCTCCTGAGGTCTTGTCACATGATATTCTTAACCTTTGAGAACTTTCCTGCTATCTGATATCAAAATATTTTCCAGGATTAGCTTGTATATTTCCTGGCCCAGACTTGGAATCAGCCATTTCTCTAAGAAGCTGGTTTCTTTTAGCGGAAAGGTGTATTCCTAGACCACAATCTAGGTGCTAAGGAAGTTTATTTATACTTGGTTTGTCAATGTTCCTAAAGAGCTAGGCAATATTCTAGATTTGTTATCTATTGTCTCCATCAATACCTAGACTATATGTAAGTTTTCCACACCGAGAATCTTGGTTTACAAGGATAAAACAGATAATAGAATTAGAATATTACATGATTATTTATTTAATCACACAGTATGCACACAATGGCCCCAGAATATCATACCATTAATATTAATTCTGATAAGATTACTGAAAACAACTGAAAATGTTTTGTATTTGCTTCCCCCATCATCTTTCCATGATTTTAAGTTGTATTTTACCTACACTGTTAAGTGTATGGCCGTTACAGATTATATTCTCACATATTATTTTCTTTTTTTTTTGAGGGCAGTGTCACTGGCCCTCGTATGTAGGACCCGAACTGGGGCCACTGGCTTCCCAAGCCAGCACTTAACCACCATGACATTCGGCCGGCCCTCACATATTCTTATTAACCTTATTGTGCTATCAGACACACATATGTATATGTGTATGTATCTGCGTGTGTGTGTGTGTTTAATCCTTAGCCCCAATCCATATGTTGATGTCTCTCATCATTATGGCTGTCTGAAGCTTATTCTCAAGTAGATTCCTCAGGAAGTGCTCATGGGAACAGCTCATATTCCTTCAGCTTTTACAATGATAACATTTTATATGAAGACTTTATCTTTGAAAGCACTCAATTCACATTTTATTTCTTTGACTATATTCAATGTTATTCCATTTTGTTCTAAGTCATTGCTATCAAAAGTCTTATGACAACTCTGATTATTTTTCTTCTATAAGTGGACTTTTTTGCCTAGATGCCCCCAAATAATTATTTTCTTTAAAATCTAGTACTTACACTATATATATTTTTGTTACACTTACACTAACATATATTTTTGTTGCTAGTTCTGGATCAATTTTCACAGGTATGTAGTATAACTTTTCATATGTACATTCAAATATGTAGATTTTTTTTTTTTGAAGATTTTATTGGGGAATTGAGGGAGGGGAACAGTATTGGGGGAACCGGGGAAGGGGAACAGACAAGTTGCTGTCTTTTTGTTCTTCAGTCTAGTTGTGGAGGAGGTTGCTTCACTGGCCCATGTTGGTATCGTCATTGCGCTCTTCCCGGATGAGGCAGATCAGTCGCTGGCCTCTGGACTCATCGCTGCTATTGGCAGCTCACGCTGGCTGCCGGCCACTCACTGTAGCCTATGGCACCTCACTGCAGCAGGGGCTGCAGCTGTGCCGTCCCGGGGACTCACAGCAGCCCAGCTCCAGGTAGAGCTGTTGTTCACCATCTTAGCTGTAGAGGGCAGTGTCAGTGGCCCTCATATGTGGGATCTGAACCCAGGCCGCTGGCATCCCAAGCCAGCTCTTAACCAACCCAGCTGGCCCTATTGCTATCTTTTTGTTGTTTTTGTGTAGTGTTTAAAATTATAACAGCTTACTTTCTGAAATCTTTTGGCTCTTTTCTTCCTCATTTTTATCTGGACCTTCTCTTTCCTTTGTCTCTATTGTCCCTGTTCTACTCAATTAGCATTATTTTCCCAGAAATTTCTCCTCTGTGCAGTGCTGGTCCTGGAGTGGAAATTTGGCTGGTTAGTTTTAAACATTCCTATACCCTCCACTTTGTACTTCCCTGCCATTTGAGGGTCCAAACTTTTTCCAGTGTCAGCTGTCATTCTCAGGTTGAACCTGAAGCTTTCCAGTGAGCACTTGTTGGCTATTTTGAAATCCTCAGGCTTATCAATGCATCGTTGCTTTCCTCTGCTTTCAGCTGATAGCACCCAGCTCTTGTAGCTTTCCTCAGTTACTCATATTTTGGGGTTCATGCAGATACCTGTTTTGTTATCGATATTTTCTGTGGCTTTTGATTTTGCTATCTGTGGCCCTCTGTTTTTATGCAGGGATTGGGAAATTCAAAAACGGATGACTTCCCATTATCCAGATACATGTGACAATCAAATGGAAGATCTTGGAAGACATAAATCCTGTATAGTGGGCACTTCTTGATAGCACAGAGAATGAAATATTCAGACAGGTTGGCAGAAGCCCCAGTTGGATGCTGAAAGGGTGCCAAAGAGAAAAAAATAAAAGAAAAAGGGCAGAAGGCAACCATCTTTTATTTGCAGTGTACTATGTGCCAGATATATTTTTCTTTTTCTTTTTCTTTTTTTTTTTTGTGTGTGCCAGCTATGTTGGTAGTGGTTTTCACGTATGTTATTTGATTCAATTTAATCTAATCACCACAACCTTCTGAAGTAGAATTTAAATCCAGGTGTTTGTAACCCTATGCTCACTTCACTTAGAATTGTAAGAATTTCAATTCCTGTGAAGGAAAAGAAATTGATTATAGTGCAACAGAATAGAGACAGTTGCTTCAGCATTAGAGAACCCTGCTAAGTCCTCTTGTTGGTGTTAAAACTATTGTTTGGTTAGATCCTTGAAGTAAGATTATTAAAATCATTAAAATGCAAAGAATGATGCAGGTAAAAATAAAAAGCATAGAAAACATATATTTATTAAAATAAAAAAAGGAGTGTATTTGATATTAAAGATACTACTATGAAAGCAGACAATTCAGAAGATATAGAAACACACCTCTGAGAAGTTATTAATTTAAACAGCAGTAAACAGTAGCTTCAAAGGTAACATGGATTCAACAATTCCTTGGTTAAAAGCCCGAGTTATTAAGATTAATTATGATGATGATAAAAATAACAACACCAAACCTTGATTGTATACCATGCACTATTGTAGGCATCTTACACTAGACATAGGTTAATTGTTAATTACTCATGACAACTTATTAAGTAAATATTTTTATACCCATTTTATAAATGATAAAATTGAAATGTAATCTGATTATAAATATGCCCAGTATCACAGAGCTAATGAATAACAGGATTAGGATGGAAACTCAGGTCACCCTGACTTCCAAGCACCAAACAATTGTGCCTTTATAATTCTTCATAATTTGTGTTAGATTTACTTTTGTGCTCCAATCCCAGATGTATAGCTGAAAAACAATACACAACTTTAAAAGTAAGGATAATTTTTAGATGAAAAGGACCAGGAGTAATTTTACAGTTTTTCTTAAAGATCTGTTAACAAAGAAGCACTAGTCAGGTCACACTTTAATCAATTTATGTTAAAAAACAGAACATAAGGAGGTACTCCTGTCACCGCTATCACTAAATAGGGAATGTAAATACATCTAAATTTGCATATTTAAAATTTCAACAGAATCAAACAAAAGTAGTTATTATACACAACTAGAAAACAGAATTCATCATATGAACAAATGCATTAAATACAATGCATAAATTTATTTATTTTTTAAATAGTTTTTTAATGATTAAATCCTAATGGAAAAAAATTAAAAAATATAACTAAAGAATCGTGGTATATGTTTTTTTTTAAAGAAACTAAAAAGACAACAATATTTTTTCTTTTACAATATAGATTTATTGCAGTACAACTAAAATTCCTGAGAGATCTAGTAGTAAAAAATAAATGGATGATAATATCACATATTTTCAAAGGAATAAGGGTGGATTCAGCCTAAAAGATTTGGAAATGTGAATATATTGCAACAACAATCAAAATCACGCAATGTTAAGTTGTCATAGTTTGAAATATGAACCTGATATATAATAGAGATAAAACACATAGGTCCAGGGTTAACTGCTTAATACATTGTTCCAAATAGTTAGCTAACAAGTTGGAAAGAATAAACTTAGATAGATAAGCACACAAGATCCAAACACTACAATAAATTCCAGCTGTGTCAAAGAGGAAAGCATTTAAAAAAACTGAAGAGTAGCTTATTTATCCCATATGTGGAGAGAAGAATCACTGGAGAAATGAAGGTTGTTACCAGGAATAAGATAGATTAATTGGATATTCTTTTAATCTTTTAATTTTCATGCAACAAAAGCATAAAAGGAAAATTTCTAATGTGGAATAGATGTGTTACAAACATAACCTGATAATAGAATTCTCCCCAAAATATATATGAGGAAATAAATGATTATGTAGGTCAATAACTTGATGAATGGTCCCAAAGTGTACAGTCAAGAAAAGACAGACTAAATCGTGTTTTTAAAAAATCAGAGTTGTATTAAAAATGAAAAAGAAAAAAGGTAAACCCAACCAACTTAAAGCCTTCCTTAGAGACATATTAAACTGGAAGAAATTTTAAAAATTGTAAAACTTAATCTTAAGTCTTTGGAGAGAGGGAGAAGATATACTTTATACAGTAATGGTAGAAATACAAAATGGTTGCATTTTCCTGGAGGGTAATCTATAACATGTTTTGTGACCCATCATCCATTCCCTGTCTCTGAGGAAGGAAACTAATTCATATAGCGATTTGCAGTGCAGCATTACCTATAATGGGGAAAATTTGCATCAGTTCAAATGCTCCCAAATATTTAAATGTTCAGTAAACCATGGTATATTACATATACAAATTAAAATGACAAGTAAGTGGAGGATATAATACATGGATATGTTTACATGAGATAACGTAAAATAAAATAATTTGAAACCATGATAATATTAAAAAATTAGATAAAATATGTGAATGTAATTGATCCAGATCAAAAAAGGATTTTGATTGATAAAAGTGACATAACACATGGTTCATTAGATTTCTTTATCTTTTTTTAAAAGAAAATGCAAACAATTACAATAATGATATATAATATAAATTTATAGAACACTTGCTATGTGGCAGGCATTGTTCTAAGTGTGTGTACATACATTAATTTTATCTGATCTTTGCAGCAATCCTATGTACTGGGCACTACTTTTAAGCTCCATTTTCCAGATGAAACAATTGAGAGTAGTCAAATAAATTACTCCAGGTTACACTGTTTATCTTAACGGCTCCAAAGTGACCATGTCTTAAGAATAACTTCGATGATTTCTATTTGCTGGTTGCTTTAACTTGCCCCCAAATTCTGGGACTTATGTCTCGTGCTAATATCCCCATTCATTCATTCCTCTAGAGTGCAAAAAGAAAATTAGGAACTGAAAACTCTCAAGACCATTCCAAGAAGTCAAAACAATGAATTATTGAATACAGAATTTGAAAGGGGAAAGAAGAACCATACCCCCGTAAAAAGTTTATTTAGGAAGATAAATATAATAATGAGATAAGAAACATATTCTGGGATTCAAAAGAGAGCCTTTTCCACAGCCACCTCTCCACAACACACACACACACACACACACACACACACACACACCACACACACACACACACACACACCCATCTCCCTCTTCATCCGCTGACTCAACAAATTGCTCACATATACCCACTGGCACCAGTAATCCCAAGGCTTTGAGAAAATCAAGTAGCATCTGCTCAGTAAAAGGTTACAACTCCCCCAAAAAATCCTCATGAAATATGGAATAAAAGGATAAAAGGACTGGCCATTTCATCGTTCAGGAAATGGACTAACAAATCCACTGCTTTTAAATGGGGAAATTTTCCCAATTAAATTGATTCCAAACCTCGTGTAGGTTGGCTGTCCCCAGGTAAGCCTGACCTGTCAGACTTCTCTGTTGCTGCTTGGTTGGATTATTCCTTATCTTTCACTCAGAGACCAAGGTGAACTGGAAACGGGGAGATCTTTGAAACAGCTTTTTAAAAACATCATATACTGTTGACATGTCTTCTGTTTTGTACCCCAGGTAAAAATGATAAGCCACGGCAAAGAAATAAAGTTAAATTCAATCTCAGGTTCATGGACCCACTGTGGATAATTATGAGTACATATTATCTGCATGCATGTGCCGAAGTTCTGTGGACCATGAAAATAGGATTTATAATAAACCCTTGACTAGTATTTCAGGACAACAGCCATAAAGCAAAGACTTAAAAGGTTTCATCATTAGACTAATTGTAATTCACTTGATCCTCCCATGTAACAAAACCCTTCTATCTGCTTTCCCAAGCTATTATTCCTTACATTCAGCATATTGGTTTGTCCATCATTAAATATTCATTTTCTACAGTGCTTTTTGGAAGGCAAACAAAGTAGTCACTTTACTGTTTTATATTGATTCCTGGGTTGTCCTTGGGAAAAGCTTTCAGTAGGTTCAATTGTTTTGACTGATGCTTGGGTTTACTCCATGACTGGCAAATATATTTTTCTTCTTAATTCAAAGATGGAATGTCAGGCCTTTATTTTTTTCATGTATCCTATGCTCCCATTATTAATGGAGACCTCAAATTATACTGAACTGTAACTGAACTCTTATCTATTTACAAGAATATTAAAATAGGAAACAAGACCATTTTGCTTGCTTTTACCAGACATGATTTTAAATGTTTTAAAAGGAAGTTATGCAACCAGTGAAGAATGGAGCCTTTGGGGAGGCCTGAAGCTTAGGGCTTCAGGTATATTTTTGCCTTCTTTGGGGAAGAACTAAATAGTTCTATTTAACTGAAAAGGCCCTTTATCAAGATTACTTACAACTGTTTTAAACCTGAGCTTGTGATTTATAGCATCTTTCCAAGCAACCTCAGTACCTTTTTACAGGACAGTTTTCACAGATGTACCTAGGTTTTTGAGAAAGATCCCTTTGGGGTGAGTGTCTGTATCTTATCTTCCATAGAGTAGATTTACATCAAATAGCGCCCTCTACAATCTCAAATATATTAATTACATATTTGATGTGGTAAATATTTAAGAAAGACCAATTATTATCATGGAAAAAAATACATGGATACATGTAATAGTGATTTTCTTTTTGTCCCAGCTTTATTGAGATATAATGAACATATAACATCGTATAAGTTTAAGGTGTGTGTATGTCACTTTCTTTTTATTATAGCTAATCCAAAACTATTTACTAAATGGATACTATGTTCTCTATGTGCTTTATCATGTTCAGCTACTACTCTAAAAAACCCACTGTTCAAAGTATAAAGCAAAGGATGAAATGTAGTTCTTGTCTTAAATGAGCTAATAGGTAATAACTATTTGAAATTCATATGAATCATTTTCTCCTATCACCACAATTCCCTTAACTAATATTTCAATAAATTATTTCAATGATGAGCATTGTCCTTGATGTTGATTTTACTAAACCAATAATTCAGGAACTGTCACCATAGTCGTATTCATCAAAGAACTTGAAACCTAAATCATTTGAACCCAAGATTCTAGGTTCTAAGCCCTCCTTCTGATTTGCTGCTTCGGGCATGTACCAGTGATTAGGAATGCAGTCATTTATGAGCAATGAAACAAGCCATGTTGTTCAGAGCTTTATCAAATGCACTGAAACAAAAACATATTTTTTAAAGTGGTCATCTGTATATTCACTTTTGGTAATGGCAAAGTAGCTTGTATCAGCCTAGATCTTCTGCATAAAACGATTATACTCTATGAAAAAAACATAAATAATGTCTGTTGGGAGGCATTGCAGGGTGACCAAATACAGGCAGAAACTAGAGGAAAGTCAACTCTTGTAAGAAGAGAACTACATGTGACTTTTTAACTGAAGATACTCCCCAGTCCCTGTGATGAAGAGTAGCTACAACACGGGCAGAAAAATACAGTCTTAATGGCTCAAATGGTCAAAGGACAGAATTTGGGGTACATGATAAAGTAGATGCACTCATGAGAAAACTCTCAACACACCAGGAATAAAAAGGAACTTCCTCAACCTGATAAAGGGTGTATATGAAATTATATCAGCTAACATCATACTTGATGGCGTGGGAGAGAAAAATAAACTTTCTCTTTACCCTGTTAGGTTCAATGGCAGTGTCTCAGGCCTGCAAATTAAATTGGCAATAGACAGACTAACAGGAGGAAAGCATACACGTTATTGATGTTGTTAATATTTTTGTGTACATAGGAGCATCACAGAAAAGAAGTGAGAATCCAAAGACGTGTTTAGACTTGGGAGTATATATACCATTTTAGCAAAGGGCGATATATTGTGAAGAAGTGACGACTTCTAAGAAAGGGAGTTTGGGCATAAATTGTGGGAAAGTAGCCAGGAAATATATGGGAGAAACTAATTTGAGATAAGGGTTATTTTAGTAAGGTTTGTTTATGCAGTCTCATCTCCGTGCTGGCCCTCCACCTCTGGGGTTACAGGTTGCCCTCCTCTTCCTGGTACAGGAGATGCAGGGGAAGACAGGAAAGAAGCGTTCTATGCTAATGCACCTTCACAAAGGAATGCCCTGCTTTTAGGCAGAGAAGGGGAGGAATGAGGACTTTTCCTGCACTTGTTGATACTCAATTGCCTTCAGCTCAAAATAATCCTTCTGCCAAAGTGATACATTTTGTACCCCTTCAACAGTGGGAGACTGTTTTCTCCTGAGGTTGGAAACAAGGCAACAACAACAACAAAAAATGTCCCCCTTTGCTTCCATTCTATTAGTAGTCTAAACCAGCTTCATAAGACAAGAGACCGAAACAAAAGATAAAACAATGGGAAGGAAGAAGGAAAATGATTCCTATTTGCAGGTAATATAGTTAGTTGTTTGTATGGAATATCTTAAGAAATCTCCAAAAAGTTACTGAAACTAATACGTAGTTCAGCAAGATTTCAGGATATAAAATCAATATAAAGAATCATTTGCTTTCTACATATTCACAGTAAACAAGTCTGAGAATCAAATTAAAGAATAAATCCATTAACAATAGCATTAAAAACATAAAATACTTAGGGACAACTTTTATTTTTTTTAAATGATTTTATTGGGGAATTGGGGGAGGGGAACAGCGTTGGGGAATCGGGGAAGGGGAACAGACAAGTTGTTGTCTTTTTGTTCTTCAGTCTAGTTGCGGAGGATGTTGCTTCACTGGCCCATGTTGGTATCATCACTGCGGTCTTCCCGGATGAGGCAGATTGGTCGCTGGCCTCTGTATGGTCGCTCACCACGACTGTTGGCAGCTCACGCTGGCTGCCAGCCGCTCATGCTGGCTGCCAGCCACTCACTATAGCCTATGGCAGCCCACTGCAGCAGGGGCTGCAGCCTACACTGTTGCCGGGGCTCGCACAGACCAGCTCCAGGTGGAGCTGTCGCCAGCTGTAGAGGGCAGTGTCACTGGCCCTCATATGTGGGATCCGAACCGGAGCCGCTGGCATCCCAAAACCAGCTCTTAACCAATGCGCCACTCGGCTGGCCCACTTAGGGACAAATTTAACAAAATAAGAGTATATGCAAAATCTCAATGCTAAAAATTATAAATAAAGGGCCGGCTAAGTGGCTCAGTTGGTTAAGAGCTCGCTCAAGGGTGCAAGCTAAGCTCTGAGCAACAGCAGTTCAATGCCCAGCCTGAGCTGAGCTGCTGTTAAGCTGCCAACAGGTGGCAGGATGGCTCAGTTAAAAAAAAATATAAATACTGATAAGAGCAAGTAAATACCTCCTAAATAACTATAGAGATCTATAGAGATACACTATATTCATGTTTTGGAAGACTCAATATTGTGAAAATGTCAATTTTTCCCACACTAATCTAGAGGCTTAATGTAATTCTAACCGTAATCCCAGCAGACATTGTTGTAAAAGTGACAATGTTCTAAAAGTTATGTGGAAATGCAAAGGATCTTTTGGGTTGTCAGAAAAGTCATGATGCATTTTTGCAACAAAAAACATAGAAAAAATATGTCATGGCTTTTCCGACAACCCAATAGAAAAGCGACAGCATAATGAATAAAATGATAAAGCTGAATGATTTATACTGCTTAATTTCAAAACTTAATATAAAGCTATGGTAATCAAGAAGTGTAATATTAGCAATAGAGTAAACACATAGATCAATGGAACAGAATAAAGAGCAGGAATAGTCCAACAATTATATGGTTATTTCATTTTGGACAAAGATATCAAAGCAATTCTGTGAGGAAAGGAAACTCTTCAATAAATTATGCTGGAAAATTGAATATCCACATGGAAAAAAGAACTATAACCTCTACCTCATTAATTCAAAATAAATCATAGATATAAATGTAAAGGATAAAATTATAGAGATTCTAAACGGAAAACATAAATATATTGTTAAAACATGGAGAAAGGCAAAGATTTCTTCTATAAGATACAAAAAGAAACAACCATAGAAGATAAAAACTGATAAACATCCTCAAAATTAAAATATTCTCATTGAAAAGCACAAGAAAATGAAAAGAAGTGACAGACTGGGAGATGTATGTAAAATATATACCTGATCGAGGACATGTATCCAGAATAAAAAATTAACTGCTACACACAGTAATAAAAACACAGCAATTCAAGAAAAAAAATGGATAAAAATTTATGAGATACATGACAAAGAAAGCTTTATGAATGTCCAATAAGCACACAATGAAGTGATCAATACTGCTAGTAATCAGAGAGACGTAAATGAAAACTACAAAATACTACTTCATACCCAGTTACAATGGCTACAATTAAAAATACTAAAAGTAGCAAATATTGGCCAAGATGTACAGCAAATAGAATTCCCATATATTGCCAATGAGATGCAAAATGGTGCAGCCATTTTTAGAAAAGATTTGATGACTTATTATAAAGTTAAATATACAAACTATCCTTTGACCCAGAAATTATACTCCTAAATATTTACCAAAGAGGAATGAAAACATACATCCACAAATGGTATGAACAAGAATTTTCATAGCCACCAAAAACTGAAAACAACCTAAATTCTCATTAACAGGTAGATGGATAAACAAATTGTGTATTCAAATAATAGAAAACTACCCAGAAGGAAAGAACTACTGATACACCCAAAACCATAGATGAATCTCAGAAATTATGCTGTGTGAAAGAAAGAAGCTAGGCACAAAGGGTACACACTATGAGGTTCCACTTATATGAATGTCTTGAACAGGTTTAAAAATCTATGCTGAAAACCTGTGTTGTAAAAAATAAATCAAAGATAAACAAAATATTGAAAAGCATTTGTCTCTGGAGCAGGTGGATAATTGGGAAGAAGCATAGGGGACTTTATGGAGTGAAGGTAGTGTTCTAAATTTTGATAACAGTGTGGGTTATATGGGAGCATGCATTTGTCAAAACTTATCAAACTGTATATGTTATGGACTGAATGTGTGTGTTCCCCCCAAATTCATATGTTGAAAGTCTAACCCTCAAGATGATGTTATTAGGAGATGGAGCCCTTGGAAAGTAATTAGTTCATGAGAGTGGCATTATCATGAATGGAATTAGTGCCCTTTTAAAAGAGACTCCAGAGAGCTCTCTCACCCTTTCTGCCTTGTTATACAAAGAGAAGTCAGCCATCTGCAAGCTAAAGAGGGCTCTTCAGCTTGCATAACCTGACCATGTGAGCACTCAGTGATCTTAGTTTTCTAGTCTCCAGAAGTATGAGAAATACGTTTGTTGTTTATAAGCCACTCAGTCTGTGGTACTTTGTTATGGCAGCCCTAAGACAATACATTTAAGATTTGTGCATTTCATAGCATTTACATTTTACCCCAAAGACAAAGAACCCAAAACAAATATTGACCCTAGTAGAAATCTCTTGCCAGAAGCTAAGTTTATTTATATTGAGGATAAAATAGATTGATAAAATGAAAAAGGAGAGGATGAGAAGCCAAATTGTTAGGAGCTCTTCAGGATGAGAAGCAGGAAGACTTGGGGAAAATACATTTTTCTCAATGACTAGCTGCTAAAAGTCACATTGAGAATGTAAGGAACAGGAAACTGTTAAAGATCTTTTGCTGTGCAATAAGAACGGACTCCCCTGGTTATTTTTAGAGAGGTTATAATAAAAGTTTGAGTTGCTTTCATTTAATATGTTCTGCTGTACTAAGCAAGAAAGTGGCTGGTTGACATGGGTTACACACATTGAATATTAATTTAATAACTCTCGTTTCCCCTCACCCTCACTTGCATTCAAACTTTATAAGGTCAGTGTCCTTATCTATTTTGTGGGTCATTTTAGCGCTGGTGTTTGCACAGTTTGTAGCAGATGCTGAGTCAATACTGGCTGAAAGAACATGTGATTTGGGGCAAATTACTTAACCTTTCCAGGCCTCAATTAGTGTTGCACTTCATGCTTCTCAACGTTTTCAATAGAAATAACACCAACTGCAGAAAAGAAACAAAAACTCTTACCCCCTGGAAATCTGGGGTAGCCTGAAGCAACCAATTACAGTTCTGACGTTTCTCTGGAATTTCTTTGAAGTTTCATGTTTCATCTTAAAAACATGTTTCATCTTAAAACTTGTTTAAATTTTACATTCCACACCATTATATATCAGCACTTGCTTAAAATGAAAGTAATTTTTTCGCAAATCTTCTGGTAAAAATGAATAGCATTGTATGAATTATCCCCACGGCTATACAAACAAACCTCAATCCTTTTGAGACATACAGGTGTTCATTAAGTGATCTATATGGCTCCCTTTTTGCTCAAAGTTTTATGATTCTTTGATTCTAACAAGTCTAACAACTAGTATTTACTGAGTTCCTTTACTGTTCAAGCCACGGGAGTGTATACAAGGAACAATCAGATAAGCTCTGTGCCCTTAAGGAGATTGAACTGTGTTGACAGTCCTACACACTTAAAAAGGTAACATTGTGAGGTAGTACAGAGTGAGTGCCCAGTGAGTGAAGAAGCTTGTCAATACAGAAGAGGTCAGAAGAAGAATTAAGGCCTCTGAGCCTCAATTTCCTCCTTTGTAACATAGGTAACAATACTCACATCTTTTATCTCAGAGGATGGTTTTAAAGCTCAGTAAGATAAAATATGTCCACTTACAAATAAGAAGTAGCATTATTAAGAGATCAAGTGCATCTCAATTGCATGGTGGAAATTTGACATATGGGTAGCAAACCAGCTGACGGGCTCACATGGGGAATGGCCTTCATGAAGTCATGAAAGAGGAAATACAGCAAGAAGATACAGGAAACTAAAAATAACATAATCTTCACTGAGCTGAAAATTCAATTATGAGAGAGATTTCTGAAAAAAGCAAAATGTTGCAGGACTTGAATTCTAAGTTAAGGGATTTAGAATCACTCCTGTGGACTTTATTTTTTAAAAGATAAGCCCCTTCATGTAAGTTGGTTCATATTTTGAGACAGCTGGGAACGTTTTGGCACAGACCAAAGGGCTATTTTCAATGCTTCAACTCCTTTAAAGAATATTGAAAGGTGAATTGAAGAAACCAGATAATTGCTTACAGAGATCAAATGTCAGGATCATAATATTGCTAAAAGAATAAAGGAGAATATGGTTTCATTCTTTTATTCAAAAATGAATTGGCGCCATGCCAGGTTTGTGAGAATAGAATAGACTTAAATTCAAAAAGGAGTTTCAAACTAACTCTTGATAGGAGGCTAAAAGCAAGTGAGTCCAGCATAATTTGGAATAAATTCCAGCATTATTGAATAAATAACACATGGTTGAAATATTAATTTGAAAATAAAATCAGTTATATGTGATAAGATCTTGACATCTGTAGAAGGCTGAGATCTTGACATCTGTAGATTTTGGGGCATGATGTAAGGGACATAGTACCTGGTGATAATGACAATTCTATATATTTGATTATATAAATGGGATATTTGAAAATCAAGTTAAAAGAAAAGACATTGTTAGTATAAAGCATTAGAATTTTTTAATGGAAGCATGTAAATACAAAATTAATCCCTATTTTAAGAAGTTTCTATAAAGCATGCCTTCTTTCGCAAAACATGAGAAAACTACAAAACATAACGTTGAAGCCATGTATGTTTGAAAACTATTAAAATGGCTGCATTTAAATAGTATGTAGTGTTTGCTACACTTGTGTAGAAATGGTGAAGAAAGAAGACACCTACTTGCTACTGTATGAATAAAATAACACTGGAAGGATATAAAACAAACTGTTAATTTTGGTTTGCCTCTAGGACATAGGAGTAAAGGGGAGAAATTTCTTTGTATGCCCTTTTTGTATTTTTCTTTAATTTGATTCATATTAGTTATGTAGCCCAATAAGTAGAACAGACAAACAAATCAAATGATGGCGAAGAAAATGGTTATCTTTGACATGGTTTCTGGAGAGTTGATGTACATTTTATTAATAAATATGTCAACTTACATCATGTTGTCAGGTGCATAAGATAATAATCTTTCTCTAGCACATTCATCCCAAACTTTCCTGTGTCAGAATCACCAGAGACATTGGCCTTAGAAACCCCCAAAGAGTTTCTGATTCACAGGACCTGGGATGGGGCCAAACAGCTTCCTAGGTGATGCTGCTGCTGGTTTGGGGACTGCATTTTGAGAACCATTGTCCTAGCAGTTATGTGTAATGAGTCACCGGTATTGTAAAACTTCTCTTCATACCCCAAAGCAGAAATAAAAATGTATGATAAGTTAGACTATCGAAAACGTAAGCAAAATCTTGTAGGTTTAAAATGTAACAGGACCTACAGATAACATCTCTAGGCAAATAGCGTTTCTAAGGTCTTCTCAGTGATCCATACATCAACACCATGCCCAGCACTCAGCTATGTGTTAAGAATAACACATGACAGAGGCCAACCAAGTGACTTAGTTGGTTAAGAGCTTGCTCAAGAGTGTGAACTCTAAACAACAGGGTCGCCAGTTTGATTCCTGGCCCGGGCTGAGCTTCCACTGAGCTGCCAATAGGTGGCACAATGGCTCAGCTAAAAAAATAAAAATAACGCATGATGTCTAAGGGCCTGCTCTGCTATCAAGAAGCTTTGGGTTTAATTTAAACAAATTAAACTCCCTTTTTGATGACTGATTTAAATGTTTGTCCTAACACTAAATTACATACAAAGTACAACTCACTGACTTTTATGACAAGTTTCTCCCTTGTAGTTATTTCTCATTAATTTTTACCCAAATTTACACTGTCATGCTTAGTGAATAATTTATAATTTTTGTATGGTGAATCGAAAGCCCATAAAATGTAGATATGGAAAATGTAGATATGTAGTTAAAGAAAAGCTTTACTGCTAAGGTCATATAAGCTTAACTTCTCTCATACTGTTTTTTCATCTAACACTATCAATACCCCAAGTTTGGTGGTCCACGATGGTAATAATTGTATATAATATTTATTGAACACTTAGTATGTACTAGACATTTATTGAATACTTACTAAATGCTTTATATGCATTCATTCATTTATTTTTTTACAATAGCCCTATGAGATATGTACTAGTATCATCTCCATTTCCAGATGAGTAAACTGAAGCCCAGAGAGATTAAGAAGCTTGTCCAGGTTACTCAGTCAGTAAGCGACAGAGCCAGGATTTGAATACCTGTGCTTTTCTGGTAATTGCCATGTTATACTGGCAGTTGAAGGTGAAGGTAAATCTTTCTTATCTACTCTTAGTAGGACATATAACTACCTTCTGTTCTTTTTATTTTTTAAAATATATTGCCCCGATATAAGTTCTTATAAATGTATGGAAAACACATCTACATATGTGACAGCATATGTTTGTGTGTGTGTGTGTGCATGTGTGTGCACACACAATGTAGTGTGTATCTGAAGACCAGTGGTTAGAAGGCTGTTAAATCGAGACAACATCTAGTGAATGTCTATTGGTTATTATACTCTTCTCTAATTCCCGGTACATTTTTATATTTTCTTATACAAGTAATATATAAAGAGGAAGAAACATTTTCATCCAAATAGGAATGTTTGCCAAGTATATATATGGAACTAATTATCAAGAATGGCAGACAAAAACCAAAGGAAGTACTTTATTAGCTCATTTATGTCTCCACAAAAACTGTTCTTTTGGAATACAACCACTAACCAATCTATCAAGCACTATAAATTCAGAATCATAATCTTGTACTTTATCAGAAATTCATCCTCTTCTGGGCATAGATGAGGATTGCTTAAACTGGTCACAAAAAAACAGTAATGACAGAAACAAGAGTGATAATTAGGTCTCGTTAAAATTAAGAACTACTCATCAAACAATACCACTAAGAAGTAAGTCACAGACTGGGAGAAAATATTTTCAGAATGCATATACAGCAAAAATCTTATTTTTGTTTTTTTTTTTTTGGGGGCAGTGTCACTGGCCCTCTTATGTGGGACCGAACCGGGGCCGTTGGCTTCCCAAGCCAGCGCTTAACCGCCACGCCACTCGGCCGGCCCAGCAAAAATCTTATATCTAGAATATGTAAAGAAATTTTTAGGAAAAAGGTAAACACCTGAATTGAAAAATGGGCAGGCAATTTAAATAGGTACTACCTCAAAAAAGATATCCAATTGATCATAATGACATAAGTATATGAAAAGGTGATCAGCCTCTTAGTCATCAGAAAAATGGCTATAAAGCCACACTGAGATACCCTGCATACCCATCAGAATGGCTACATGTAAAAACAAACAAAACAAAACAAAAAACATCTAACAATGCCAACCATTGGTGATGATGTAGAGCAACTAGAACTCTCAGACATTGCTTATGGAGATTTAAATTGGAACACCACTTTGAAAAACTGCTTGGCAAAATTCACTAAAGAGAAACATGTCTACTCTATGAATCAGGTACATACATCAGAAAAATTAATGTGTTTTCCCCCCAAAAGGCATACTCAACAATGCCCCAGGAATGTTTATAGCAGCTAAATTCTTGATAAACCCAAACTGAAAGCAACCCAAATGCTCATCAACAGTAGAATAGATAAATAAGTTGTGGTATAATAGAATATATAATGCTACAAGGAAAAAAAGGCATGAACTACTATTGCCTGAAACACAATGGGTGAATCTCTCTGAGAAAATGTTTAGTAAAAGAAGAGAGGCAAAAAAGTATCTACTTTACTGTTTTCTGTATAAATATGTATGTGTATGTTTATACACACACACACACACACATGCATATATAAAAAGTTCATATATATGAAGTTCAAGAACAAATATTGTGATAGAAGTGAGAATAGTGATTGTGCTTGAATGTTGAAGGGTAGGGAGTGGTAATGGACTGGTATAGGGTGACTAAGCATTTGGGGTACTGGAATATTCTATATCTTGGGCCTGTCGAGTGGCGCATTGGTTAAGAGCTGATTTGGGACACAAGCAGCTCCAGTTAGGATCCCACATATGAGGGCCAGTGACACTGCCCTCTACAGCTAACAACAGCTCCACCTGGAGCTGGGCTGTGCAAGCCCCGGCGATAGTGTAAGCTGCAGCCCCTGCTGCAGTGGGCTGCCATAGGCTACAGTGAGTGGCCAGCAGCCAGAGTGAGCTGCCAATAGCCATGGTGAGCGACCATCCAGAGGCCGGATACCAACATGGGCCAGTGAAGCACCGTCCTCTGCAACTAGACTGAAGAACAAAAAGACAGCAACTTGTCTGTTCCCCTTCCCTGATTCCCCAATGCTGTTCCCCTCCCCCAATTCCCCAATAAAATCTTTTAAAAAAAAATTATATATCTTGATGTAGTTGGTGGTTAAACATATGAAAATTCATCAAGCTGTACAGTTAAGATTTATGCTTTTTACTGTATATATGTTATACCTCAATAAAAAAGAAAAAGCCAATCTCTCTGATTAATATTATTACCTATGTACTTCCATGCTAAATAATTTCTAGCTGTGGAAAGCCCAAAAGATTGAAAAAGCATTGAGTACTAACCGAGTCAGGAAGATCCACAGCTGACGGCTAACTATGGAATTGACGTGGTAAAACTACACTTTACCCATGGCAGTCTGTGCAGTGCATCAGTGGGACATTTGGGGGAGGATATTGAATAAGTAATACACAGTGAATATGCTATCTGTTGAGCAATGCTTGCATCTGATACTTTAACTGTATGAGTCAGGACCTGGTGGGGGAGGGAGTGGGGCCATTCCTTCCCCCTTCTCCCTTACGGCGCCCCTACTGACCACAGATTCTTGGCTTTGACTCTTATTAGGGGTTTTCTATCAGATTTTATGGTTTTCCACATTCTAAAATACAAGTTGTGTAAATACATGACACATGGTTAAAGCCAGCAGATGCCTTTAGATGTGTCATGGGCGTCCCCGGGGGCCAGTTCTCCACCTCCTCCCCGCCCAACCACTCTCAGCCCCTTCATTCATAATGTAACACAGACTGAGCGTTAGGACTTGAATTAGCAGGCAGCAATTGGGTTTTTACTTTGGACTGTCGTGGGCCCATTGTTGCTGTGGCTGTAAGTGAAGTTTTATTAGGGGACAGTCCAGAGGATATCAATGAACAAACTTTAAGAAATTGTTTGAAAGGTCACATCTGCCAGGGTAAATTTTTTTGGATGACTCTATGCATGTTAACATGTTGCTGTGTTAGGTGCTGCATTTTTAAATGGAACATACCAAACGCAACTGGTGAAGGCAGAATTCAGTTCGCTCCTACCCTCAGGTACAAGGATACATCCAGGCCCGTAGGCAGAAGGGACAAGCTGGAATTTCTGCATGGTGGCATGGCTTAGGGTTTCTGCAAGTCCAGCACGTTTGAAATAGTAAAGAATAACTGTGAGCTCTTCCCCCCACTCACCACTGACTGTACCAAATCAGGGGAAGGGAAGTAGCTAGGATCCAGAGAAAGGACTGAGCATTACATTACCGTGGATGCTTATATGGTGGAACATCATTTTAAGATTGTGACTGTTTTTCCACTGCTCACCACCACCAGACATGTGAAAAGCATAAGTTTTTCTAATTGCTCTGAGGCTGAGAGTACCTGAATCCTCATTCCTACTGACTGAGTTTGGACTGTAACACAGAGGCATTGATTCAAAGAGGTGCTTCCTTAACCTTTGTCCCTGTGGATGGTTGCAAAATAGTCCTTTAGGGCTTTTATCTTTGGGGTGTGAGGTCAGAGGCACAAATACTAAGTGGCTAAAAGACATCCCAAAGTGAATTCGTTAAGATTATTCTCACAGAGAACAATCAGAGTTGTATGAAGAACATCTTCCCATTTATCCTGATTTCAAATAAAACATTCGTGTTTAATGGTTATTTACCTTTCTTTTGTAAAGTGAAATTTAGAGAATTGAAATTGCTAGCTCATTTTCCTTAGTGGTTTTGTTTTAATTTTTTTAATTAAAAAATACTGTAGTGCTGAAAAACGCTAACCATTATCTGAGGCTTAGTGAATTGTAATCTTAGTGGTTTTCTTTACACTTGCCCTTACTGCTTTCTTCTGAGTTTAGAGACACTTTACATAGGTGGTAAATGCGTGAATTCTAGAGCCAGGATACTTAGATTCAAATGCCAGCTCATCACTTTCTGGCAATGTGACCTTGTGCATTATTATTTAACTTCAATGTGTCTATGTTTCTTCATTCATCAAAAGGGGATGATTATTATAAAACCTAGCTCATAGGATTTTTGGCAGGATTGATGAGTAAGCAGTGACAAGGACCAAGAATAGCATCTGCCCTTGGTAAATACCATGTGAAGTGTCAGCTGTATTCTTGTTCTTGCTGAGGGATTCTCTTGTACTTTTTGCCCCACAATTTGCCTCTTCCTGTCACTGTCTCTCCGTCCTAACTCCAGCCTTTCCTCTACATCAACATGCTGACTTCATTGTTTCTTGGCATACATTTTCACCAACAATTTTGAAACATAAAAGTCTCCGCATGATAGAGAATGACCTTTATTAACTACCAAGACCTTGATAAAATATGTTAAGGCTGTCACTTGCTCGGTGATTCGTTTATTACCCACAACTGTCGTGCACTGGTCGGTCATAAGACAATCAAAAGGCACACATTAAAAGACTACTCATCTACTTTGTTGTGTTTTGGAAACCATGTGTAATACTAAAACCACAACTCCAAATCATAAAGTCTAAGATTTGAGAGATACCAAAGGGATCTCTTAGTTTAACCAACCAGTGTGTATTTGCAATATTCTCTACAAGAAGTCCAGCCTCAATTAAGTAAACCCTGTGATGATAATCTTATCGACTCAAAAGGCAGCTTATTTTATCTTTTAGAGAGCTGTGATTCTCGGGAAATTCTTTCTAATTTTAGTTAAAATTAGCATACATGCAGTTTCCATCTATCATGTATTTTAATTCATTTATTAAGTTTATTATTAAGGTCTTGTGGCATAAATATATTTTTCCATTAAAACCCTTCAGGTATTTGCTGATTACTAGCATGTTTCTACTGGAGTTCTCTCAGGCTATCCCAGCTGAGCTAAAGATTACTCATCTTTGTGACTGTGGATGGTCTCTTCTGAATAAGCTTATGCTTTATTAATATCCTTTTAATTTTGGCCTGAAATTGAACCGAATATTACATATATAGTTGGATAAGTCCAAAGTAGTTTCTACCTATATTTATTAATCTAGATTCTAGATACTATGCTTGTATTAATAAACTTCAAGTTCATATTAGCTTATTTTTGGTAGCTACATCATTTTTGTGAATAATATTGTATTAATTCTGACCAAATGATTGACCCAATTCAGATCTATTAATAGCTCAGTCTTTGGAAATCCGTAGTATTTTGTACAGACTGTTACTGTATGACAAAGTGCAAAGGTATTCTAATTATTTTATTGTTTTAGTTTTAACTTATTCAAATTACTTTATTCTGCTCTTGCATTTGACTATGAATTCTGCATAGGTGTTTTTCATTATTTTAGTGAAAAACAACTTATCTGTTACTCAAAATGTGTTTGTCAAATAATGTTGAATTAATTCCTTTATAGTGCTTTTTAAAGCACCGTATTTGTAACCAGTTAACAAATACCACTGTACCATAATGTCACGTGAAAAAAAAATTTTTTAATTACAATTTATTGAGTTGATAATATTTAGTAAATTTACATAGGTTTCAGGTGTACAATTCTGTAATACATCATCTATATATCACATTGTGTGTTGACCACACCTGAAAATTTTGATAGAAGAGGCCCACAGAAATTAATAAGCCCATCTCCTTCCCCAGAGGCCTGCGCATGCCAAACCATCTAGTTGGAGTTGTATAACTTGCATCTTATGAACATCAGGAAAAGGGATTATTAAATCCAATAGCTTAGTGAAGCATATGCCCTATGTATGCCCATTGGAAACAGTATGTAATGGCATGGATTGCTATGCAGATTTGGCACCTACCATGGCAGAGTAAGCAGCTTTAGAAGACTGAAGCCATGTAGAAACCTGTTTCAAGGAAACCTGATGCTGGAAATTTTCAGTGACTTCTGCTGCCTTGGCAGTTACGTCCTCCCATACTTTGGACCAAGAAAACTTAGAGAAGAACTATGCTTTTCAGGAGTTAAATCTGCCCTTAAACTAAACACTAGAGACCTGGAAGATTATGGTTTCATTTATGTTGTCTGTGTTTTTATTTATACCATGTATCCATTCTTAATTGTTTTTTGTTAATAAACATTCTATGGTAACAGCTGTTTTATTGACACAGAGGAAAAGCTACCTCCAGGCCTTAAATTCTAAATTATTCTGGATTTTGCAAACTTGATATTCAATTTCCAGCTTAGTTTTGACAACAATGCTTTCAAGTCATAATACATTAAAAAAAAAAGTTGCAACAAATTCTCCTGACAATGAGGTCCTGTGTGCCCTGAGATTTGGAACACTGAAAAAGTAGGTGTCCATGTCTTTGATGTGGTTGTGGTTTACAAGGGTCATCCAGTCACAGCTTCCTTCATCTCTGTCCAGAAATTCCCATCAGTAAAGTTAGAATCAAAATAAATAGAGCTCATTGCTTGATTACTGAAGGACATTCCCATTACCTGAGAAGGAAAGGAAGACATTCTAGGCATCAGTGAATCAACACCTGAGAAGGTACAAGAGAGACTCTACCTGAGGGACCAAATCCCTGACAACCAGTTCCTGGTGACTGAACTTGTCCCCAGGCCCAGACATGGAGCCTTTGAAAGTCAGGAAGACCCTGAGCAGCCTGAGGCAGAGAATGCCAAGCAATCGTGAGGCATGAAGGCCTCAGGCCCACCCACAGGAAGTTCACTGGGCTGGCACCTCAGGGAGGAAGGACTAAAGACAGGAAAGGAAAAAACCCAGACTCACATAGGATTTGATCTGTGAAGAAAGTTATCTGTGGGTGGCATCCTTTGCCACTGTGACTTTGCAGGGTAAGCAAAGCTATGTTACGAATTCACAGCACAACCCCACCTGGGAAGCCGCAGGAGCAGACGCACAAAGCTGCCTGTGAGCAACGAACGAGACAGAGGCAGTTTCTGTGTCAGAACCACACTGTGCAGGAAGGGAGACAGGCGAAGCCTGAACTGCAGCCGATTCTGCCAAGAGTGGTCACCGTCTCTCACTAAGGTGGCAGAACTCAGGTCACAGCCACTCTATGAAGGGCTTCAGGTCTGGTACCCACTTTCCTGCTAAATTCATCAATACCAGTGCTAGGAAAATCTAACAAGAGCGTCTTCGTATCCCACCACTGCTGGCACTTTTTTCCATCAACCACAAAATCCCCTCCTGACTCAGAAGATGGCTTTTCATGGTTTTTTTCTTTCCTGCATTAGGAAATTTGAACACAATATTTTCCAGGTAAAATATACAAATATTTATTTAAAAATATTTAAATATTTATATTTGACAGTGCTCTCTGGCACTGAAAATATTCTTTATTGAAGATTAGAGTGGAAGACTATTTTGGCAGGTTTTATTTATGGCTATAGGAAAAAAAAAGTTACTGAAAATGGTCAAGTAGACTGCCTCCACATTATTACATAATATTTTTGCTTTTTTTTTGCTTTGGGCCTGCTGCCAGCATGGAAAAGTTTTAAGTCTCTACATAGACTCTTTCAGGAAGTTTTGGATAATGGTGACCACGGTTATGAAGAGAGGTAGTCACCCTGACTTCAGTGCCGATGAATGCTGTCCTATCTAAAGTGACCAATGAGCTCCAGAAACTAGGCTTTTACTAAATTATGAAGCAAAGAGAAGGACAGCTGGCATTCATGCCCCCTTGGCAGGTATTCTGATCCAGGCTTGCTGACTGAAGGAATGAGTGTGGAGAGCTCACCAGCTGTCTAAGCATCCTGCCTCGGGCATCTGATCCTCAAGGGGTTGCTGAAGAATTTGGGGAGCACAACTGATAGCCATCTGCATGCTGTCATCATGACTGAATTTCTGTTTTCTCGCTCTGTTTCAGAAAACTGTGAGAATGTAGATCTCAACTTACCACGTAGACTTTGGTCACATTTAGATTCATCCTAGATGATTGTCCTTGAACAAACATGTCAAACTACTCAACTTCCCTGAATGAGTACGGAGAAATGACAGCAAGGATCTTTAAACTTTGGGGTGAATCATATATATTTATGGACCTTGTTAAAACTTAAGTGGTCCCAGTCTACAAAGTGATATTAAAAACAGCCTTGAGACTAAAACGCGTTCTCCTTCCAAACTCCGAGTTCCTCTGAGTTACACATCCTACTACCTGCTGACTCACATACGAACAAAACGCAGATGATCTCTGAGCCTAGGTTTCTAAAGATCCCTGTTTAGAAAAAGGTTTTCTTAATCATATTCCCCAAATTCCTTACATATTCGGAAAGTTCTCAGAATTATTCTTTCTCTGGTCCTACTTGTCTCTGAGTCAACATGGAACTCTTGTTAAAATTGTATTTTAATTTGACACTGTTTTATTTTGCATAATCATTGTGTATATAAAAGTCTACCAGCTTTTGACTTTTAGAAAGATATCTTTAAAAAAAAAAAAGTATATGATTTTCTGCCTTGTCAGCATGAGTAAATTACACAAGAATATAATGCTTTTTCAAATCACAACTACTAGAACAGGACAAAATTTGCTGGGGGAATGGTGATTTTCCACAAATGAGCTACTTAGTGTTGTTTCAAATTTACCTTTCTCATAACTAGGGAAACATGGGCTATTTTTAATTTTTTTCTAAAAGCTAGTAGTCTCTCTACAGGACCTTCTTTAAGGCATATGTGTTTTTTAACAATCTTACTTAGCTGGTCACCAGAAAAGGACAGAGATGCCTTTATAACTAGCTGACTTTTCTGAGGTTTCATTTTACATTTCCAGAGCCCTGTGTTCTAATATCACTCAACTGAAAAGAGACACTGTAGGTGTACTAAAGGAGGGGAGTAAAAGAGATGAAACAGCTGGCATACGCTAGCCACTTTTAAGAGCTCCCAAACTACCTGGTATTCCAAAGAATTATGGCATGCGTGATAATTCCGAAGGGTATAATCATTCCTCCTGGGAGAGAAGCCACAGCAGAAACCAAAGAGTCAGCTACTATCCAACAAAGGGGTATCTGTTTAGCACCCTGAAGAAAAAAAATCAAATGACCTCTAAGTCAAAACTGTGGAAGTTAGTCATCTTCTTATGAACTTAAAAATCTAATATGTCTAAGATATACTCTTGGCTTTATTCCAGTTGCTATATGACCTTGGAGAAAACTCTTTTGAAGTTTTCTCTGTCTATAAAACCTGGATAATAATACTATCTGTCCCAGATGGTTGGAATTGTACGAATTAATTAGTTCAAGCGAGAAAGGTCTTTGATAATGTGAAGTGCTGAATATTGTTATTGTTATAGGCGCAGGTGGAGGCAATGTTACACAGCACATCTATAATTAGAAAGGCCTAGAGACTGCAAATGATGCCAACAACCCACGAGTTAAGGAACAATACCCTGTGTCATTTGCTGCCTGAGCAGAAGCTGGCTTGTTATGACTGAATACCTAATTCCCCCTTTTAATCCTCTTTGAAAGGTTGCAGCTTGTCTTGGATTCGCCTACCACGCAGCATAGTTTTTAGTAGGTATATACGCCTTTTAAGGCAGCATTCTAAATGAAGTGCCGACATTCATTAGAACACAGGGTACAGTCTTGGGTTTATGATGCTTGTTAATTCATCGGAGTCAAGGGAGTGTAAGGCCTTCCCTAGAAATACCTATCATCTGCAAAATGCAGAGATGTTCTTGATCTATAAAATTAAGGGTGGGTGTAAACCTTCTTTAGAGAAGAAAAGCTTCCTTTCCCCTCTCCCCCAACAAACAAATAAATGTTAAAAATCACAAAGTTTTATGTGTAATCTAAATATGCAAAGTAAATTAAAAACTGAGCTGTGTGGAATAAAAGGGGAAAGGGGATCTTCCTGTTCCCAGCAGTGACCCTAAGGCATGTTGTCAGAATGGAAGGCTCCCCTGCGCCCAATTTTAGAGTCTTTTGGACCAGGTAATCTCTAAACAGAGTTTGAACTTCTAATTTTTGAGCACTTTAAATTCCACTAATATTAAGAACCTGAACTGCTGAGCACCTAAAGACGACATAGTTTACCTAGAGTCGTAATTCATTTTATATGCCACCTTGCCTGGAAAACCTCTGAGCATCTCCTCTCTTCTCACCTTCAACTCCTGGTGAAGCTCACTCAGCACTGCAATTCAGTGTTACCACATTCCTTTTTTTTTAATCTTCCTCCTCATCAATCATCATCATCATCATCATCATCATCACCACAGTAAATAACCACCATTTTTTTCTCACTACTCACAACACTACTGTGAGAGAGCTATACTATTATTCCTGTTTTTGAGATGAGAATGCTCAGCACAGAGATATACAGTAATTTGTCACCTAACAAATGGCAAGGATAAAATTTACACCCCAAACAGTGTGACTGTAATCTTGGATAATACAATAGTATTGTTGACTTGCCTTTCTCCCTAATTTTGTATGGATGCTGTATGGATGCATATCGATTTTAATGATTCACAGCCTTTCTGAAACTGTACCTCTCAGGACAAATTTGTGAAGTTGATACTTTAGGAACACCTCCCCTTTTCTTAAAAATACTTTTTGTCTCTCCGTGGAAATCCCTTCTGTTCACGTCAGGCAATCAGAATTCTTACATTTTCTCTATACTTTGTCCTATTAAAAAAAAACAAAAACTCATGAATTTGTTAGTCCTAATGTGTAATCAGCTGATATAAATTAAAAGCATGTTTGCATTTTAAAAAGTGATAAAGCCCCATAAGTAACTCTCTAATGAGATTTCAGAGGAATTTATTTTAGACTGCATTCTTTCTGATATTTTGTCTTCTGATAAAGCAATCGATTTCCCTCTTTTACACCTAAACTCCTCAAGTGACCTATCTATTCTCTTTGACTGCTTTTTTCCCCCCCTGGCCTCACTATTCTCTCCACTAGTCCACCGAAATGGACTTATGGACTCAAATAAGATTATCATTAAATCCAATGGTCTTTCACTAGAACTCTTTCTCTTCCATCTTTTTATGGCATTTCCATTTTTTTTAAAATCATTCCTTGTGTATTGAAAAACGATTACACTGAGATTTATGTAATGCTATACTGGTTTTGCTCCTCTCCTACTTCTCTGTGGAATCACATTTTTTTTTCACCTTTAAAAGCTTTTCTTCTTTTGATCTAATTTTATGAGTTCTTCAAGCTAGTACTTGAGCAAATAATACTACCCATATCTGTATTTAAAATTGTCACTGGTGCCCCGTTACTTATACCTTCACAAAGTGTGATCTGTGGAACACTATTCCCACAAGGCTGCATTAAAAAACAAATTCAGGAACCGTGGCAAACGCTTCTCTTGCCTTGCACATTCTAGGGACTGTAAGACTAACGATTCTCTCTCATGAGCTGACTTCCAGATTGAGTGAGCAGATGACCCAATTCTGGCCAGTAAGGCAGAGGCTGAAGTCTGTTGACCCTTCACTCATCTTCCTGCTTTTGACATGGACTGGAAGCAGGAGCTGCAGTAGACAGCTTGTGATTTTGAAGGAAGGGCAAGGTGAATTGCAGACATATCAGCTTCCACACTGCAGTGCACTGAGCCTGGGCCAGCAATCTTCTACCTTCCAAGTTCTTGTTACGTAAGACGAACAAATCCCTATTTGTTTGGACTTCCAAAACCAGGTGACCTTGCAGCTGAACATGCTTCTAACTAGATGTACAAATGCTACATACTATATGTCCCTCTTGGAACTTCAGAATGCACAGTAGACTATTTAAAGGAACTGAGAAATACTCAAGAGAAGAAATCTATGGAGTTTTGTTTACTATATCATCCCTTAATGAGCCCCTTTCTTTCCGTGTTAACTATTAGTATCGCACATCCTTTCTTTTCAAAGTGTGATTCCTAGAGCAGCAACATCTGCATCGTCTGGAAACTTGTTCAAAAACCAGAATCTTAAGGCCCCAGCCCAGAATCATCATCTACATTTTCACAAGATCCCCAGGTGATTTGTATGATTTTTGTATGAGAAGCACTGCTTCAGAAAACACTGGTTGGAGGATAAAGTATAACTAATCCTAACTAACATCTTTATGTGACTCATTATTTCAAGACATCTATTATTATTGTTCCTTAATGCCTGCTTCACGAGTAATCACAGCTAGGTCTTACTGTCAGCTAATTTTGTGCAGGGCATTATTCTAAGTACTTTACTTGTGTAATTCTCATTGAACCCTATGAGGCAGGTACTATTATAACCTTCATCTTACAGATGAGATAGCTGAGGTTCAGAGAAGTTAAGTAGCCTACTCAAGGTCACACAGATATGAAGTGGCAGCATCCTTGGTTTCAGACAAAAGGATCACTAAGTGATAGTGCCTCTCAAACCTTTTTTTGTTTCCATGCCCTTTCAAGCTTTGTGTACTTTACATAAGGAATTCCCTCTGCCTGCAATGATTTCCCACATAGTCCTAATTAAAAGATCTCAGCTGAAAAAATTAATTCTTCCAGGAACCTTTTCTGATCCCCTCCCCCCAAGCCAGGTCATGTCCCCTGCTATAAAATCTTCAAGTACATATTTTTCCTTCATGCTTCTCAGCTTTTAAAATTATTTATACTTTTGTGATTATATGATTAGCATATGTCTTTATTTAAAAAACAAAAAACAAAAAAACCCTAGGGCCAGCCAAGTGGCGCGGCAGTTAAGCGTTGGCTTGGGAAGCCAGCGGCACTGGTTCCGGTCCCACATATAAGGGCCAGTGACACTGCCCTCAAAAAACAAACAAACAAAAAAAACCAACCCTGAACTTCATGTGGGCTTGAACTGTAGCCTCTGTGCCTCACACTTTTTGGCACTCAAATGTTTTGGGGTAATAGCTTGCCTTTAGTCATGCTTTTACTCTCACTTGAAAGGTTCTCTCTCCACCTCACCTATCCAAATTCTATCCAGAACACCCTGTAGCATGGTAGCAAAACATTTCATTCGGCACCAGAAGACGTGGATTGGAGTCCTTGTTCCTCTATTTATTAGCTTTGTAACTTTGAGCAGCCACAAAATCTCAGATCCATAAATTCTCGGCTCTGTTAAATGGGGATAATAATGCTTCACAGGATTGGTATAACAGAGGCTCCTGAAATAAGAGTATAACCTGTATAAACATCCTAAAAATATAAGATAGTATTTTATAGTGAGTGATTAAGATCCTAGGTTGTATTTATAAGAGTTCCAGCCCTGTAGTCAGAGACCTGAGTTCAAATCCCTACTCATAATATTTATTGTCCATGTAGTTGATTTGGCCAATCCATTATTTGCTGGATTTTTTTCATGTGTTTTTTCCAACTGCATTCATAAATAATTTATTGTGCATTTATGCTTGTATTATCTCCCAAGGTGTGGCATATATTCTATGCTTTTTATTTTTTGTTCAACATAAGCTCTTATCATAGCCCTCCATACATAGGAATTCAGTCAATATTAACATAATATACATTTATTTGGTGAATATCACATATTTGCTGTACTGGAGCTACATTAAGTAGTAAAAGCAAGTTAAGCATTAAAAGTAGTATACATCAAAATTATGATGGCGATCATATATGTATGTGTTCAGAATTGTCATTTTTCAAATCATTTTAAACCAAGACGAATTGCAGAAATGAAAGCCCACGGGGGACAATTAAACAATATTTGGCATAAAATCACTTGGCCTAATTTTCATAACCACGGATTTCAAAGAATACCACCATCCACGCCAAGTGTGCCAGACAATCCCGTTGTCGGTTTCAGCGCGATAGGAGCCTCGGTAATATAAACCATTCAGGTTTGCAGAGTGACACCTAGTGGTAGAAAAAATAAACACAAGACGATCAGACTAGAAAAATATCCTTCGAATTCCCTTTTGTTAGCAAATGATCAAAAACATTTTAACTATGAATTCTGCCCTTTTTCAGATAAGAAAATATTTATCAGTTTACAGAAGCTATTTCTCCAAAAGATGGTTTTTTTAAAACTGGTGGATTTTGGTGCCATAACAAATCTGAGAATACAAGGCAGGACACCCGTAGTGTAGTGATAAAGACGCACCTCTGTTCTTAATAGCCTTTAAACAAACAAACAAACAAACAAACAGAAACTCCAAGCAAACAAAAACATAACCTTGTAACCCTCAGCCTTAGTAAGAGTGATTTGGGTTAACGGGGCACAGTGCTGTGTTGCAGACGTTCCTGGATAATTTGCACTTACACATTCACCCATCTGCCGCCAAAACTTAGGTTTCATAATTCAAACTTTCTTCCTCTCTTTTCCAAACTCGCTAGCGTAGCAATTATTTTAACCTCAAAGGTAAGAAAATAAAGCCTGAACCTACCATTTAAAGTTTTTTTTGTTTTGTTTTGTTTTTTTAAGATTTTATTGGGGTATTGGCGGAGGGGAACAGCGTTGGGGAATCTGGGAAGGGGAACAGACAAATTGCTGTCTTTTTGTTCTTCAGTTTAGTTGCGGAGGATGTTGCTTCACTGTTGGTATCGTCATTGCGCTCTTCCCGGATGAGGCAGATCGGTCGCTGGCCTCTGGATGGTCGCTCACCGCGGCTATTGGCAGCTCGCGCTGGCTGCCAGCCGCTCACGCTGGCTGCGGGCCACTCACTGTAGCCTATGGCAGCCCACTGCAGCAGGGGCTGCAGCCCACACCATCACCGGGGCTTGCACAGCCTAGCTCCAGGTGGAGCTGTTGTTAGCTGTAGAGGGCAGTGTCACTGGCCCTCATGTGGGATCCGAACCGGGGCTGCTGGCATCCCAAAACCAGCGCTTAACCAATGCGCCACTCGGCCGGCCCCCATTTAAAGTTTTATCAGCCATCAACCAATAATCATTTGTCTGAGTTGCTAAATTAATTTTTCACTCTAATATATTGCTCCAATCTAGATAAGTGGGTTAGGTTATCATAAATTTTAAAATGTCTCCCTTCCTCCTTTAAATTATGTAAAATTTGTCCCTGATATGGATAAACTAAGAGTATGTGATCATTTTCTGTGTGCCATTCTGAAATGAATTGCTACATATTTCTCTATTCATGCAAACAACGAAAAGATGTCAGGCATTAGAATACAAGGAGAACATTCACAAAGGATAGTTCTGAAAAAAAATCTATGGAAAGCAACCACATTATTGAATCAAAAATCCATATAATTTACCCATAAATGAGGAGTATTGGGTTGGATCACCTACTAGCTTAGTGATTCACCCCTGCTGACCATCCTGACTGTCCTCCTAATTTAAATAGATGTAACTAATCGAAACCATGTATACTAAATCTGCAAGTGTCAAGAGCGTACTGTGTTTTTAGAACTGCATGGAAAGTACTGTCAAAAAAGAGAATGCCCGTCTAAACTGAGCCTCCAGAATATATATATATATAATTGTGTCTCTGTCTTCCTAAAGACATCTACTACATATACTTTTTTATTTGGTCTGTGATTTGAATCTCATTAGGAATTGACTCTATGGTCAACAGAGGAAACCTTAGTTATTTTGAGACCAATTTTCCAGCATCTTTCTGTTTCTAGAACAGCCTGGACTTGGAACTCCATCGGGAGATGGTTGGGGCTCCCTTGGCAAAGAAGTAGCTGTGAGCACCCACTTGAGATGTTCTGCTACATGAGCAAAGCAGAGAAGACACCAACACCCAGTGACTGGTTTGCTATGTAGAGAAAGAACACCTTGTAAGGCGGGTGATAATTATGAAGTGCCCACATTTCATTTAAATTAGAAAAACTATAGGGCAGAAAAAAATAATGAGGATGATAAAGTTAACCTTAGAAAGCATGGTAGAAGCTGCACCAAGTTTCTGGAACAATTGACTTTCTCTCCAGCTTTGCTGATTTCCTACCTGCATAGCCTTATCCTCATTTCCTTTGACTCCAAGGATGATGCAGGCCCCCGAAGGGCCTCCAGCTACTGAACTGCCTTTGTCCTCCTTGAATCCCTATCTTTAAAGACAAGCACATCATTATTTTCCCAGGATAATATGTGTGCCAGTTGTCATTCAGGCATGATACAAGCCAATCAACTGAAAAGGTACACAGTTTTGATCTTATGGTAATATTAACTGATGTGATTGTCATTTCTGTATATGGAATTCTGTTCAAAATCAAACATTAAAGGATGCTTGTGACTCTGTAAATTATAGGAAGTTTTACCTAATGCTGATCATTTTTACATTACACTAACTTAGAAGGACAGGGGAAGAAAAATGAGGAGAAAGAGAAGGTGACAAAGATGGTTTCTAAAAGAACAAGAAAACCACTGGAGAAAAGACTGTCATTTACCTTTGATTTACAAAATAGGAAAGATAACTTTGTTTCTCTGTCCCCTCTCACAGCTGTATGTGCTCTAGTTCCCCAAAATTAAATGGATTCACACTTTAGAAAACCAAAATCCAGATAAAATACTGTTTTTACATCTACTTAGATTCAACTTGATACTACCTACAGCTAGCTGTATCTCCATAGAATCTACAACTCTAAATCAGCACCACACAATAATTGATATTCATAATGAGAACTCTCATGATTTTAGGGGAAATCAACGTATGTCTGGTATACCTCCACTTACTAAAATAGAGGACTCTTAAATGCTTTAAAAGTGCTTTTATAACAAAAAATGTCAACATTTGATTGTGGAACTTAAATGGATAGTCCTCGATTAAATAGAAAACCTGATATTTCAGAAATATTCACTTACGAATAATTCTGTAATGGAAAGTTTCAATGTCCAGATATTTTGAGGTGGCCCCTGCCTTCTAAAGAGAAAAGATGTTCAAAACTCATGCGCTGCCTAACAGTTTGAGCACATCTGCTTTGCAGATACACCAGGCCCATTAGGTTATTTTTAAGAAAGATTGTATGAAGCTTCTATTCCTTCTTTAAATTTGTGATTACAACAAAGGGAGCTGTCTGGAAACCATCTTGGGTGAAGCTGACTTAAAGGAATCAGGAGTATCTGGCCTAGAGAAGAGAAAATACTAAGAAATACAATAAATACCTTCCCATTCAATGCCCAAAAAGTTACCTTGAGAAGAAATTGGAATTACCCTGTAGTTACTAGGGAAAAAAAACTGGTAAAGTTAAAATTGGCAAATTCTAGGTTAAAAAAAGAAAGAAGTACAGTCAACAATGGAATGAGTTTGCTGATAAAGGAACACAAGTATTCAATTAGAGGGTGGAATTAGGTTTCAGGGATATTGTAGAGGAAATTTCTGCACTGGGAGGAGCTTGGAGTTAATGATTTAATGAAAGTCACAATAATTGAAAAACAGTATTACCTAGAAAAATTTACAACAATAACATGGCCATTTCGTATGATAGGAAAAGGTAAAGAGCTACTTGAGGATTAGAATGCTGAAAATATTTTTCCTGTTTGTCGATGCTCTCTATTTCGTCACACAATTTGTGGCCTACTCTTTATGATAACTCACCCATCATTCAGTTTGCAAACACTCTTTGTAAAAGTAGTAATTTGATGTATTTCCATGACATACCTTTCAAGCGTTACTAAGGTACACAATGAACAAATCCTCAGAATACTTCATCACTGAAGAATCCTAATAAAGGTGATTGCTTAATAATACCAGTATGACAAGGAAGAGGAACATTACCTCACACAAGGATTATAATTAATGCCCACCAGGGAGATATCATCAACGCAATTACAACTACGCTTATAAAATGTCAAACCTGTTGAACCACCAGCCAGACTGATCCTCTTCTGCACAGTTCCCTTCATAGTTGTCATTATCTCTGTCCCATGTGCTGAATTTCATGTTTTGGTGACTACCCCACCATTGCATCTCAGGATGGAACTTGACGCCAAGCGCATCTCCAGCGGTTCCAGAATATTCCCCGATATTCAACTCATAGGAATTCTAAGGAACAGAAGCAACTTCTACTGTCAGTTGTCACTATTTTTAAAATAGGCTTATTTAGTAAAAAAAAGAATAGGTTCTATTGTATATGTTTTGTTTCCACTGACTTCAGGGCTTATCTTGTATGTTTTAGGCAAAGTTTGTCGGACTTATTTGAAAATTTTGTACCTTTTCATCTCCAACTTTGAAATTTTTATATTGGGCATAATTGCTATTTTTTTCAAAGTCTGCAAGGTCGATTTTTAAAGTGTAGTCTCCTGGAAAAGAAAATAACAACAAGAAATTGTAGTTTTATTAAATTTGTGAGGTGACACTGACTTACTGAGGCTTAAAAACAATTCATGGCTCTATTTTACTTAGACTATTTCCCTCGTCCATGGGCCAGTTTTTCAAAGAACAAACAGTGACCCCATTGTATTTACAACATGAAACATTTTATTGTGTATTTTACTTGAAAAAAATTAGGGACACAATATTAAAGGTAGAAAATTTCTACCAGCTCTATTATAGGTAAAAGCTAGTGCAATTTCTGTGGCAAAGAACAACAGAAAATGTCATCAATTAGTTAATAAATTAAGAAATCTAACAAGGAAAGAAAACAAGTTTTAAGAAGTTTAAATGTTGATCCCCTTTTTCTTAATTTCAGTAAGAATATTGATCCTAATATAAATAATGACTAAATAGTTGATATGTTCAAGTTGGTATCATCTTTCCTTCTCCCAACATTTGCAAATAACAAAGACTAGTTTTCAGAAACAGAACTACTGTCTGGAACATAGGAAGTTATAAATCAAAGTAAATGTTAAATAATGTATGTTCTAGCCTCCTACTTTGATAAATGTTGGGTTGTTGGAAAAGTCATGACGTAATTTTTCTATGTTTTTCATTGCAAAAATGCGTCATGACTTTTCCGAAAACTCAATAAAATTTCATGATGACCTGTAAGACCAAGTTTGAATTTAGAGTCTTAGGCTCCTCAGGGGTCCACGCCAGAACACGGAGACCCAAAAGAGAGAGGCCCTGAGCCCCATCACTCAGGCCTGGTCTGTGATCTGCCTTCCTTCTCTTCCTGTCACTGTCTCCGTCACACACAGCAAGGGGGCTTGTCCACACTTGCGAGCTTTTCAGGCTGAACATCCCAGCTCTGTTTATACCCACAATAGCAGTTGTTCCCTCCTCTCCGCTCGGGCTTAGGGACGCACATACCAGCAGCACCACCTTCCCACAGGACAGACAGAGAGGCATGAATGGCTTCTGGGGACAAGCTCATGGGTGTTTGGAATGCTGCAGTCTCCGTTACTGGGACGAGTCTAGGAGGGATGTGGGCCTCTGTTGGCCTTGGCACTTTGACCTCACAGATTCCTTGTCCCATGGAGCTCTCTAAAATGGGGTTCCAAGGAAGAGCCCCTCTAACCTGATCGAAAGGCTGTAAAGCGTACATGAACCAAGACTATGAAGTGCATGGGAGCAGTAAGGCAGGCTGTTAATTCTCCCAAAAACTACTTTGTATCATAGAAAAAATACAGTCAGTCTCAGTTCTTTAGGTAGCCATCTGAATACTCTTTAGTCATTAAGTAAACAAAAATGATAGTTAGTGCAAACACCTCTGGTCAAAATTTGTGCAACGGGGATAAAGCTATTTTCAGAGGCAATTGCTTAGCCCTGAGTGTTCTCGTAATTAAAGAATGCAGAGACAAAGGCACCGATTTTCCCTGGGATGATGTGATATGTGATTGTGAAGCCTTGACCTGATAAATCCATTTTTTTTTACCATAAGAGTAATTTTTTCTACCATAAGAATAGCCAGGCTGAACACTAATCAAAACATGAAGGAGAAGCAGATGTGTTGGCAAAGTGCAGCTGGGTGAATAAGCATTTAATAATAATCTGAAAAACAAGAAGTATGAATTTTGTGTATTTAGAAGGAGCCAAGGGTGACTTCTTTGAGATTTTCATAATTTCAGTAAGAAACCATATATATATATATATATATATATATATATATATATATATATACACATAAATATGTGAAAGAAACTGAAGCTGGTGTGATAAATGTTATGTATCTACAATAAAATACTTAAAAGTAGGATAACAAGTATGTTGAAAGTTAGAAAGCATTGGACACAAGGACAAACAAAGGAAGTTTTAGGGTTCTAAGATTATCCATCCTAAGGTATTATTCTGGTGTCTCAAAAATCCCTGTAATTATAATCCTACTGACTGTTATGAATATAAAAACACCAACCACTTTCCTTAACTTGGATGGAACAACCCTTGCTCTTACATTTAATGCATTGCCAGTGTGATTTTGCATGCTTCCTTGAGCAATACAATTGCCTTTTATAAAACATTCAGAATCAGACCTGAGTGGAAGTGACTACAATCTCAGACTGTAAATAAGGTAGGGAAGACAATGGTTTGCAGCAAAAGAACATGAGAAAGAGAAGAGTGGAAAATTATTATCAAACTAATGATATTTTAGACAAATATTAAACTCTAATTAAAGGTGTCCATGCAAAAGTATATAGGGGGGCTTTTACAGATGTCTTCAATTTACTTTGAAAAATCTCAAAAAAATAAAATGAATTGATGGACAGATAGATGGATAGATGTGGGATAAGAACAAGCATCATAACATGTTAATGTAGAATTTAAGTGGCAGGTTGAAACGTCTTTCAGTTTTGTTGTATCTGTGAAGTTTTCAAAATACAATTGGAAGGGGAATGGAAACAAGAACATTTAGTATAGTATGGTTTTAATGGCAAAACAGCCCCAATGCCCCCAATTCTTCACCTCCCCCTTATAGCAATTCCACTTTGTAACACCTCCCGTTATATGGATTTTCTTTCTCCTTACATCTGAGCTGGTTCTTTCACCAATACAAAGCAGTGAAAATGATTGTGTGCCAGTTCTAGGACTCAAGAGACTTATGTGCTTCCTCTCTCTCTCTTGGAACTCTGCCTGTGTCACAAGCTCAAGTCCAGGCTAACTCCCTGGAGGATGAACGACAGTGTGGAGCAGAGCTGAACTGTTCCATCTGAGGCCAACCTAGAAGAGCCAGCCTCCAGCTGACCAGAAGGTTGATCACAGACCCATGAGCAAGCCCAGCCAAGATCAGTGGAGCACAGCCCTGATAAGTAAAGCTACCCAGCCAACTTGTAGATCTGTGAGAAATAATACATGGTTGTGGTTTTAAGCCGCTACATTTTTGAAGTGGCTTATTACACAGTATTATTGTGGCAATAGATAACTGTACAGTATATCTATATGTTGAGACACTCAAGGCCAAAAAAAAAGAAAGACTATGACATTGCATTTCTTTCCCAGAAATAGAAAATACATAGATGAGAAATTCCCCCACCCACAGCCCAGCTCTAGTTTCTTCTCCTTGAGTCTTGGGTTTAAGCAGTCACATTTTGCAAAGGGGATTATTACCCAAAAGGGATCATTAGCATCTGCAAATCACAGTAATTACTGAATTATTTCTATTGCCTATGATTCAGTAAAAAACATTTTAGTGTTGTTTTATTGTATTTCAAATTAAGTTGATATTAGGTAACTCTTACCTTGAGTGGTTAATAAATGGAGATTTTTATTACCCAGCCAATATTCGCCATTTTCTTGGACAAAATTTCCAAAGCCATTTTCATAGTCATTCCAGCCTCTAAAAGATTTAAAGTGAAAGCTGAGTTTAGCAAAATCCAAATAGACCTATGCAGTACCCAACGTGCCCACAACACCCCCGCTGCTGTTTCCAGCTCCCATCCCCAATAGTTTCTTTTTTTCCCCAATATTTTCTTGATTAGCTAATATACTTTCAGTATTCTTATTTAGAGAGTGAAATTCTGTCTAATTCATAGACTCCAGGATGCTACAAAAAGATTTACTTATTATGAATCTCACATTTGCTACTCCAGTTAAACCCTTATGTTGTAATTAGCACACCTGCTAAAGTCCTCACTGCCATCGGATCTTCTCTGAATTACAGTCCATCCTCCACCATCAGACATGTCACAATAAACAGAGAATTCTGCTGGACTCTGAAGAGGTTTGATTTTGTAAAGTCCACTGCGCTTATACCCATCATTGAAAATCTCCGAACAATCTGGTTGCAAAACAAGGTAATGTAATATTTGTTACGTGTCTTTTTTTTTTTTTTGCATTCAGGGAGCCTCTGAATGCAATTAGTGAATACTAATAGACAGATAAACACAGGATGTAGACAATCAGCTCTTTAAAATTGCCTCTTGTACATCTTCCAGTGGATATTAGGAAAGTCTTATTCTGTTTCCTAGTATTTAATTATCATCTGACTCCTTAATATAATCATTGGAAAACAGGAGTAAAATAAAGATCAGGTTTGCCGTTCATAATTTTTGTGGAAAACAATTAAAAAAAATATATGTGTTCAGTTAATTACAGTATATATAAGTGGGACTTCCAGCTTTATCAGACAATAGTGGAAATTCTGTCTCTTATGAAGCTAAAATTTAAGTAGAAATATAACACCAAACAAATAATTTAATATGGGTTATTTTAACTTAGAGCATTATAAATCATTCAAAGCATTTGGACATGAACTCAAAATAGTAATCTTCTTGTTAGATTGTTACAACCCCCTAGTGTCACCAGAGTTTTTACTAACCCTCTGAACTTTCTAACAATCCATGTATTCTTAGATATTTTTGCTAAAAACTGCAGCTTTCTGCTATTCCTTTTATCCCAGCATTCTTCTTTGCTGCTGGATTTCTTTCACCATTGAAGTAAACATAGCTACCAATTTGTCATCAAAAAGCAGTATCTGTTTCTTAAACCACTTGAGGGTGAAATAAATTAATATTATTTGGTCTCACCTAGGCTGTTCTTTACAGACTTAGAGAATATGGCAAGAATGGAGTTCGCTATTGTTTAGATGACTAGGAAACTGTGTTTTAGGGTAGTTGAAGCAGTGGCCACCATAAAGAGAGATTTTTCCAGGCTACCCAGTCACCGACTTTTGAATAAAAATGCTATAATATGGCATCACTAACTTTCAAATTTTACCCTTATCGTTTTGTTAATTTCATATCTTATTAAGTCTTCTCTTCCTGATTAAATAATGCCATTCTTTTAGCATATTTTTAAGTTCTTTTTTCATTTCCATTGTTCTAACGCCAAAACGTCTACGATTCTGTTTTGTTATAAATAAAATATATTCCATATTAAATAGACTGAATAGGCAGTAGAAAGCAAAAGACAAAAGAAAATAAAGAACCTTTGTCACTTTCGAAAGCCCTCCCGGAGCTGAGGCCAATCATATACTAATTGCTTTGGTGAGATGTTCACATTTGTAATGATTTTAGCTTTATTCATGTATTTATTTTTGAAATTCAGAAGCCCAAGTGCTCTTTATGCGTGAAGTATAAAAAATAAAAATAAAAATAAAAAAAGATCCTTTTCTAGCAATTAAACATGAAGAAAAACAACAGGGGGAAAAAACCCCAATTACCTAAGTTTAATGTTGTTCAAAAATTTACGTCTTGTGGTCAAGTACATTGCACACCACTTTTCATTAAAGTAGGCATATTTTAACTTTCCTTGTTAGGAAAGGAGCTCTTCACTTACATTTAACCTCCTACCAAAATGCTGAATAGTAAAGACTCATAAGGTTCAGACTATTTTCCAGGCAAATATGGAAATAATTAGCTATAATGTTTGCCTCTGGAAAACTTTATGAATATGGAGTTTTCAGCCAACATTTTATATTTGTTTTTATTTTATGCCAAATGTGAGTTTGTGTTTTTAAAAACTTTTCCTTCTTCCTAGAGGAAAATGTTAAATACAACTTAAGATCCAAAGGAAAGCTTTCAACTGGAAAAAACAGAAAAACCAACCGACTAACAAATACATAAAAATCAAATAAGTGCCTGTAGTAAAATTGCTTACAGCAGATAGGTTAAGAAGCCTGCCTTGGGCTGACAGTTGCGTCACTGAGGAGCCCTCCTGCCCATCTCAAGCCCTGCCCAGGCTCCCCCTTCTGCCCCGCCACAGCTCAGAGCCCCGGATGCAGCTTGCTTCCTTTACTTGTAAAAAGAGAAATCTGCACTTTAATTTAGTATGAATTGATACATACTCTATAAATGCCAAAGGTCTGGGAAAGCATTGCCATACCTATGGAAAACATTATTCATATTCAGGGGCAGTCTTTTTTGCCATTCCTTTTCTGTATGTATTTAACATTTTTACATGGAGATCCTTGTGTAGCTTGCATTTTTCACCTTAATATATGAAAATCATTTCCCATGATGTTACACAGTCTTGATAAACAATATTTTAAATGGTTTCATATTTTTAGATAGACCACCTACCCTGGTTTCCTTAATCTATTATTCCCCAACTGTGCTTTCAAATGTTTCCCTTTTCAGAAATAAAGCTTGAATAAATATCTATAAAAAAAAAAAAAAAAAAAAAAGAAGCCTGCCTTGGGAAAATGTGACTGACTCTGTGATAGTAAAAAGTTGAAACAATGTAGAGTTTGAAAATATTAACTAGATATTTAAAACAATAATTTTTAAATTTTTATTAAATTTATTGGAGTGACGTTGGTTAATAAAATTATATAGGTTTCAAATGTACAATTCTATAACACATCATCTATATGTTGCATTGTATGTTCACCACCCAAAGTCAAATCTCTTTCCATCACCATATATTTGACCCTGTTTACCCTCTACTACCTCCTCCCACCCTCTTTTCCCTCTGGTAACCACTAAACTGTTGTCTGTGTCTATGGGTTTTTGTTTGTTTCTCTTATTTGTTTGTTGCTTTCAGTTTTATATCCCACATGTAAGTGAAGTCATATGGTTCTCCACTTAGTGCGGTGTTGGTGGTATAGTGGTGAGCATAATTGCCTTTTAGAACAATAATTTTCAAAATGTTTTGACCCACTCATCCCCCTGGAAAATAGGCAGGAGAGGAGCAGGGTTAAAGAGCTCTGTGTTTGTGGGCGTTAAGAAGAAAAAAAGGATTTTTAAATACTTACATAATACTAGAGTGAACCCAGGGCTTCCTGCTGGGTTTAACAAACACTGTATGAAACTGGGTGAGGTCAATACTGTCTCTGATCATGCAGAAAACAAGCCATGTTGGAGGGCTGAATGTTTAAGCTTCATAAAGTGACAGGATAACCTGCCAAATAGGTTCCTTCCTCTTATCCCAGAATGGTAGCTGAGCTCAAAGCTAAGAGATGAAGGTTCTAAGCGCCCCCGAATTGTAAACTCAAAGGCAGACCAACAGGAGGTCAGCTTCCCCTCCACAAGACAGGCTGGGAAATGCCAGAACTGGCGCTGCCACCACAATTCTCAACTCCCAGGAGACTTAAGAAGGAAACAGAAGAGAAGAAAGGAAGTTGGTTCCTTGGAGAGTGCAGTATTCTTGTAGGGTGGGGTGAGTGGACTCCCTCCTCTGAAAACCAGGGAGAGATGATACACAGCAAGGCCCCCTAGTTATCCATGGTTTTGTTACCGGCCAACTGAGCAGCACCAACCCCCACCACTAAAAAACTTTAATGTTTTCTTTTCTATAGAAATGTTAAGTATAAAAATGTTAAGTCTCCTCCCTAGTTCTTTAGTTTCTTAGCTCTTGGGCCTTGATTGCTTTTCTGACAGGAAGATTCCCCCTTGCTTCTTAATTGCTTTATAAATTAGTTCCTGAATCTGAAACAATAGAAGTCTCCTACCCCTGCTTCAGATAACTATTTGAAAGCCTGAGACTTCCTAATATCCCCCAGGCAAGGAAGCTAAATGTCAAACCCATTCTGTGTCCGGACAACTGACACCACCTGAGTGATGGACTGAATAGCCACAAGTTTCATAAGAACTAACAGATTTATATTTTTGTCCTCATTCAGGAGCCTTGAGGATACAGGGGATACCCCAACAAGCAAAGAAGCCAACACTGTCTTCCAGGTGGAGCTTGAGACCCCTTCCTCTCATCTGAGATCAGCTAGGGCGAGAGTTCTGTGAACCCCAATAGGCAAGGACAGCTCTACGCCCCTGCCCAGCAGGAAGCAGATACAGAAGAAGAGACCTCCTGTCCCTCAGCTTCCCATAGAGATTTTATGGGGATCATGTCTCTCAAGGGGAAAACGAGGTAGTTAGAGGCAGGCATTGGGTGTCTGCATTCCGGCAGTCCCACAGAATGCGACCACCCAGGTGACCTCCCCTCTCCACCCAAAACTTCCAATCAAGTGGTCCCATGCCCAGAAGGGAACAGCCCATTCTAGAGAAAAAGGGATTAAAAATCCCAAGTCCTGGGAAGTCCGCTCTTTTGACCGCTTCTCTCTTTGGACCGCTTCTTCACTTTTGACCCCCTTCCTCCCTTTGAGTCTTTTGAGCCTCACCTGTGCACATGGCCCACTCCAAACTCTTTGGAATGTCATTTCTAATAACGGGCCCTTGAGCCATTCTCTACTGCTCAGGCCTAATTCTATTTCTTTGAAAGGTACTCTCTCTTCTAATAAACTACTTTTACTCTAGTATCTTGTTCAATTTGCTTGAGTTGCCAAGGACCTGCACTTTGCGCCGAGAAGTGCTCACTCTCTGACAACAAAGCCATAAACTGCTTCCTTAAGGTGAAAAAATGTGTATGTATAGAGAAAACATAGTGTATATAGGGTTTAGCACTAGGGTTTCAGGCATACTGGGGATCTTGGAACATATTTCCTGTAGATAAGGGGACTCTAATAACATAGGTAGCTGGCATTTATTGAGCTAAATGCTATTGTAATCGTGTTGTGTAGAGCACCCCTGGAAGCTATTAGAATGAGTTTTATGTGAACAAGAGTGACTTCATATTGAATGAGCAAGAGTAACTCCATTTTGGACTTGTGCAGAGAACTTAGTAGACAAAGCCCAGGGAGCTGCCCAGTTGCCCTGGTAATTGGATGTGACCAGCTGCACTCTGAAGGTCTGCTACTGAAGAGAAGAGGACAGCCAGGGTCACCGGCTGCCTGCCTGATAAGGTGACATCAGGAAGGCACTCAGAACTGCATAAGACCTGAGGACTTGCAGCTCAGAGCTGGTCTCAACTGAGAGGTGACCATGCTGCCACTTGGCTCCGAGAACCCCCGACTCTGCTCTGTTCCACTTGGACCGACCCTCTGCTGGACTGACCTCCCAGACCAGCCTTCCCTGCTCCACCAGGACTCTGATTGACTTTGGGACTGGTTCATTACTCTATTTTACCCAATTATTATATTACTCTGTGTGCTTTACTCTTTGGTATATTGATGATTGATGCTTTACTGTTTGGTGTGTTGATGGTCGATGTTTGAGTAAAGAGCATATTGAAAGGCCTTTAAGATATTGTGTGCTCTGTTCTTCGCTCATGCCACAGCTACCCCAAAGGCCTCAGTCCCAGGTAGATCCTGGAGGTCTGAGAGTCTCTTGGGGGTTAGTCCCCCTGACTTGCAGGAAGAGACTGCAGCACAGACTGTGAGCCTAGGAGTCGCTTGTGACACATGTATATGTACATTAATTCATTTAATCTTTTCAACAAAGAAACAGGTATACTTATCATTCCTACTATACAGATGAGGAATGAGGCACATAAAGGTAAAGTAACTTTCCAAAGGCCACAGCTAGCAAGATGGGCAGCTGGACTTTGAAACCAGGCTCCAGAGTCTACACCTTAACCACAACACAGGCTGCCTCAAGAGATTGCTTTATAATGTTTGGAACCCCTACAGAATGGGACAGGGCAAAGCCAGTAGTTTTGTTGGCTGAACAAATGTTGTGATGCCACAGGCTGTTGTGATTGTCACCAATTAATGCAAATTTGGTACTATAATCCTTTAAGTATGTAATTCAGTAGCACCCAAAAGGTTTAAAAAAATGCATTTAATTATATTCTATAAAACTCATGTTATTTGTAATCATTTGCATAAGTTGCTAGGTTGTATGTAATTAGGTGTTTGCTACCATGAGAAGAATTAAAACTCAGAAAATAATTAACTTAGTAATACTATAGCAATTGGTAAATAAGAACAAAGAAATTTGTTATTTCTATAGATCATATGCATGAATATTTAATTTTTTAAAATTTAAGGACACCAAAACCATAAGTTTTGTTGTGAGCAAGTTCTTATATATTTTATATAATACATATTATATATAATTAAATGTAACATATATGCTATAATATAATATATTTTATTGTAATTTATGTGTTATATATTTTATTTATCAAGTGTTTGCCCTGGTAGACTCTCTAGTACTATTGCCTAGATGTTGAAAAATAAAGCACAATTGAACTGTATTTATATTTCATAGTTTATTCCTCCTTCTCCTTCATGCTTTCACCATATATGATGACTATTAAACATGGATCTACTAACTTCTGGATTTTTCTTTTAGCTGTTATATCCAGAAACAGTCATCTAGAATGTCTTCTATTATTATAAGTGTTATAATGTTGTAAGAAACACACACACACACACACACACACACACACACACACACACACACACACTGTAACGGTTTGTCTGTGTCCTGTCCATATGACTCTTCTACTCAATTCCTCGCTCAAGCGGTCAGTACTGCTCTGACCTTGATAGTTTAATTTCTTAGTAACTGATTTCTTGCCTTGCTCCTCGGTGACTTCTTGTTTCCTAAGATCTCACTCTCTCAACACAAGGATCAGGTTTTTAGCTCTTAAACTTCAATCTTCTCATGACAGATGGCACAATCCTAGGACCAAACATCCAATTGAGGGTCTCTGGCCATTATCGGATATTAGGAGCTGTGTTGACAACCTGCTCAGATTGTATCTAAATAGATACCTTGAATCATGAGCTTGGTTTAGAATTTGGAATAATGGTACTTCTCCTGCATCCATCAGTTTGTTGTCCTGCGGTCAGTTTTGTGCTTTGTTTTGTATTCACATATTTGTATGCTCATCCCTTGAATAACCAATCTGTTGCCTTCCTCTCAAGCTGTTATTCAAGTAACTAGCTTGTTTACCGCAGGGGACAGTTTGAAGTGTTTGCCCTAATAAAAAAATACTGGGGAGGGTTGCTAAAAAACAATGTATACACATGGACACTTTGGTCAGCATTGCTTAAGCAGTAATTCGTCATAATCAGAAGTGTCTGGATGCTGATGGTAACCACTTCAAGCACCTCTTGTAATTGCAGAAGTCAAACGTGACATGTATAACATCTTTTGTTATAGGTATATATTGAGTATTACAATTTTAATACAGTTTTCCTTTCTTAAATTGTGTTTACTTTTTTTGGCACCCTCTGTATATGTGGAACATTTACTATATGCCAGCCACCATGGTAAGTGCTGAAAATATTAAGCACGCAGTGACACTACTCTAGGATAAGTACTAAGATAGAAAAATAGAGGATGCTTTTGGAGTGCATTGAAGTGGTGCTTAATCCAGACTTCGGGGTCAGGAAAAGTTTCTTGAAGAGCTAAACTGGGATCAGAAGAATGAATAGTATGAATCAGCCCAGGAGGAAGGGGTTGAGTTCTTGATAAAGAAAGGGGCTAATGTAAAGTTCCAAAGGCTCAGGTGAGCAGGGTGCTGCTGAGAAACTGAAATAAGTTTAGTGTACCTGGAATGTATTATAATATGCAAAATAGACACGTAACAACAGGTAATGTCCAAATTCTGGCTCCACCATATACTCCTGACCCCATATCTATGCTGCTTCCACAAAGCCAACACATTCACAATACTAACAATCTCTCTGCCAGAGCAATTGCCTCCATCACCAAACACACTTTCAACTCCTTATGGTTCCACTTTGAGCCACTGTGGTCTAGAAGAGGGGCCATCCTTGGAATCAAAGACTCTCCCTCATGCATTTTTATATTTTCTTCTCTCTCTTCTTCTTGTACCACCCCCACTTTCCTCCTTTCTCTAGCTTTGATCATGCACTTGGGATCTTTCATCTCTGCTTCCTCTGATCTCTCCTTCCCCAGGCCTGACCCCCTTTTTGGATCTAGGTGGCTCCAGAGAGAGACAGCAACATGGGGCTGAGGGTGACAGCAACAAATTCAAGGTCATGTGGGAGGTGTCAAATTTAAATGGCAGAAATTTTATATCCATCTTCCCCAAGGAAATTGGAGTGGGAGAGAAACAGATACGATAGAGAAATCTGTTGATGTTTGTCAGGATCCCTTCCTAGTTTTATATCTAGTTTCTTGCATAACACAATTTATGTTTGAAACATTAAAAAAATGATAGAGATACTTACGAGCACATATGGTGTGCCAGGCACAGCTCTAAATGCTTCACATGTATTCATTCATTTAATCCTCACAAAAATCCTATAAGTTAGCTACCATTATTATCTGCATTCTACAGCTGAACAAATTGAGGCATAGAGAAGAAAACTCATCTGAGGAAACACTGTTAGTACTGCTGCAATCCATTCTCTAAACAGTAGGCAAGTTGGTCAACGTTGGTTTTAAAATAGGCTGCTAATATGTGTTTGGGTGACAAAGAGCAGGGACATCCAGAGCGGGTGGATCCAGGCCTTTGTGATGTAGCCCAGAGTTGGTGTGTACTCTCTTCACTGTCACTATCACAGCCTTTGCTGTTCCCCAAGGAAAGTTCCTTGGCAACAAAGAGCCTTTCAGACTTTCTTCATTAGGGCCGGTTATGTCAAAACATGCCAGTTTTATGGGCTGTTAGTCTGGTTTCACACTCCCTGAGCCCTAGAGAGGCCTGACTAAAGGGCACTCCTGTTATCTTTCTTTATAAAAGTACTATAATACCTTCCTGGGCCAGAAGCTGGTGTCTAAAGCAATGCAAGATGTATTATTAGTTTGTTAGGGTTGCCATGATAAAATACCATAGATTGAGTAGCTTAAATAACAGAAATTTATTTTCTCACAGTTCTGGTGCCTAGAAGTCCAAAAATAAGGTATCAGCAGGTTTATTAGGGCTTTGATGTATGAAATGGGAGTGGAGGACAGAATTTAGCCCACAAGGCAAGGTCATCAATCCAGTGACCTCCTGACCATTCTGATGAGCCCCTTCTCTGAGAATCATTTCTGTTATCCACAGTGTCTGGCCCAGTGGATGACTAACTGAGTGAAATCTTATCCTCTAACTTGTGTCCTTTCTGCTATTCCCCACAGTCTCTGGATAGGCAGCTGAAGCCTGCTAGGTGGATAGCTGATTACATTGCAACCAGGCCCCAATCTTCATCCAATGAAAGGGGTACCAAACTGCCACAGGACCCCCACCTCCTTCCTGAAAAGAAGGAAAGCTTTCTGCTAGGTGACTCCAGGAAACTTTGGCCCTTCTCAGCCTGTGGGAAGAAATTTCATGAGAAGCATGACCTGGTTCTGGTCCTGAACAATCTCAACCACAGCCCAACAGTGAAAGCACAATTCTCATTGAATTGGTTTGAGTGGAATCTGGGCACTATTTGTGGACAGTTTCCCATGAGTCACTTGCATTTCTGCACATTTTGGAAGCAGAGCTCATGTTCTAAAGTATTTTTTTCAGGGATGTTTGTATAGTGAACAGCCTTGGAAGATAAAGACGGTGTCTCCCTCTAGAGGAGATGGCTGGGTTTGTCTGCTGTCCACTGTCCTAAAGATAACATCTACCCTTGGGGCAAATGTTGGGCAAGGTTGTTTATCACTCATTAGAAAAGACTGATGTTTCCAGAGCTCAGCTCGCACTCTTGAGTGAGCTCGTAACCAACTGAGCCACTCGGCCGGCCCTACAACTCTTGTATCCATCACTGGTGAGTATATTTGAAAACACAAAATAAAGATGGTGTTATTCTCATCTCTTTGGCCTCTACAGTTTTTCAATTATGGTCCAACATATTTTCCATTTTATATTTGATTATCTTGCTATTTCTATCTCTAGGTATTACCTTGCTTTCATCCATAAATATGAGGATCGACTGTGTTCCAGACATTCAAATAGGTAATAGGAGGGGAAGTACATTAAACATCATCCCAGACCTTAAAAGTGCCCAGCTAATTGACCAAGATAATTACTTAAATAGAGAAATTATAAAACATCATGGCAGTAGCTGAAATAGACATATGGACAAAGAGCCCTAGTTGTTCCTTGTTGTTTCTGACAACTATTGTTTGTCTACTTTAAAAGATGCCTGCAGGAAGTCAGGTGAAGAGTTTTCTATAGGGAATAATGACATGTCCAGTGATGTGTACATGTGTTGACTGTTGAAGATCATTTAGTTTCTGGGGGAAAATACTGACCCCTTCAAAAGGAAAATTACCAAACCATAAAAATGTACACTTAAAAACAACTCATTTATTTCCTAAATAATTCTCATTCATTTTCCTTCTCTAATCTTTTATTCAATTACCTTATTTATTACCCTAAGGCACACCAGAGTTCCAGAAGGAAAAACTGTATAACTGGAACTAGAAATCATACACAAATAAAAACAAAGCTCAACTGTAAAATTTCACAAATATAATCTGCCATTTGCACACTGATATTTAAACAATCTATTGTCTCATCTCTTATTAAACTATAGGAGTTCTCAGATATTGAGCATTGATATGAAATGTCCCCTGCTGAGATAACAGACAAAAAAAAAGGATAAAATATGGTTGAAGACATTTAAATTTGGTATCATGCTTGATGTTGCTTGTTCCTGGAATAGGAAAAGCTCTTTAGCAAAACCTGAAATGATAGCATAACCAGCACCATCATTGCACATAGGTATACAACATAAGTTATTGAAACATTTAAGAAAAATAGATTCTGACCTGCATATTGCCTCTTGCCTCCAAGGTCAATGACACTATTCTCCTCTCCTTTTTCCAGGAACTGGATTTCCTTCTCATGCAAAAGCTGTGCGATCTTGACCTGTTGCTGTTTGACCCGGGTCTCAAGCAGGTGCACCTGGGCTCTGAGTCGTGCCTGCTCCTGGAGACAGTTCTCGAGAGCCTGCAAAATAACATGCCTCTTGTTCCCATGGAAAATCAATGCTCCTAGTAAGCTGGATAAATTAATGATTCAATATTTTGTCCCCAACTCCCAGGTCACAATATTTTTCCAAGAAAGTAGTTTGAAACTTCTAATGCTATTTGTTATTTAAAGAATAAGAAATCTGGCTTATGCTGAAATGCTTGAACAAAAAAAAACGATATAAAACAACCTGAATGACTACGCTAAAAACATTAGCATTGTTGTCTCATTTGATTCTCATAATGATTCTATAGGTAGGAATGGGCTCAATCCTGATGAGGAAACTTGCTCAAGAATTCCCAGTGGACAAGAGGAGTCAGAATTTATAGCCAGTTCAAGGTTTCTGTTCTCAATCTCTACATGATACTGTGTATGTGCTTTCTTAATGGTAAAATAAAGATGCTTTTGAATGACTTTTTGGTATTAATGTTTTAAAAATATAATTGAATGCTTATAATCTGATAACATATAGCCACCTTTATTAGGGATGCTAGTTTAAGCCCTCATACCCCTGAATATCTAACCCATTTACCTGTTGCTGAAAATTCTACCGGAGTCACTCACTTTAACTTTTTGATTATTTATTGTTTTTTCCTTAATCACTTTAAAAAGGGGTGGGAGGAGCCTGAGTCTTCCAGTTAAGTCATTTATAATCTCTATAAAGGCAAATAACCCAAGAGTATTGCATGTGAGAGAGTTTATCAGCCCCTTTCTAAAGTGGCATCTGACTGAGCAGAGCCCTCCAAAGATAAAGCAAATGGGGTGGTGAATTGGGAAAGACAGTTGCAGAGGTGTGTCTCTTGGGAATGGGTAGTGAGGCCAAGAAACTTTAATAAAGGCTATTGAATGCTCCATGTTGGGCAAGTAAATAGGGGTAGTTTAAAGAAAAAAAAGACAAAAGACAAATTTTTGCCATTTTTCAATTTTTACATTGACATCTCTATTTGTAGGCTACATCGTATCTCCTGTGATAAGTGTAAATGTTCACTTCTGAGAAATTATGAATTTTAATGTGTAAGTGCATCACGCTACTTTTATATACATTATTTCAAAAAACAGGAATTTGGTTATAGTCAGATATACTTCCCAATTTATATTTGTGTAACTTCCTGTTCCTATCTTTATGTGATACCTTGCATTCATTCCATAAATACAAGGACATACTGTGTTCCAGGCACTCTGCTAGGCAGTCAGAACAGCACAGTTAGATATCCAATTTGGGACAAAGATAAGAGGTACACTGCTTTCCCATAAAGGACTATAATATAAATACTTTAGCCTCAAAACTGAAAGTCACAAAGCAAGAGAATGGAGAAGTCGTGGTAGGGGCCTCCTCTTTCCCATCTCCTGGTCCAAGTCACTGAAATCTCTCCCAGCTATTTCTTTAGGACTATTTCTTATTTGCTCTTGGTATTCCCTCCTCATTCTCATCACTCTTTGATTTGTCCTCTTTGAATGATTTATGTGCTTAGGCCCTTGGGGTCACAATTGTCTATTGAATGAACAACAAATACATTTTATGGTGTCTAGAATCCTGTGATGCTTACTAATAGTGGAAAATTGGTAGTGATATTGTTAAAAATAGTGGACTAGGCAATTTAAAAATAACTGAAGGGATTACAGACCAAGTATGCTCAATCTTTATGTGATTGAATATACAGTGTTAATAAGCTTATTTAAAACTTAGGAATTTTCTTTCTCCCAGAACTTTGAGCATATGAGTATTTTCTTTCTTTCTTTTTTTTTTTTTCAGAGGACAGTGCCACTGGCCCTCATATGGGGGATCTGAACCGGGCTGCTGGCATCCCAAGCCAGCTCTTAACCACCACACCACTTGGCCAGCCCATTTACTCTGTGCTCTTCTATTATTTATTTATTTATTTATTTATTTATTTATTTATTTATTTATTTTAGCTGAGCCATCCTGCCACCTGTTGGCAGCTCAGCAGCAGCTCAGCTCGGGCTGGGCATCGAACTGCTGTTGCTCAGAGCTCAGCTCGCACTCTTGAGCAAGCTCTTAACCAACTGAGCCACTCGGCCAGCCCTGCAAATGAGTATTTTCACCCTTTTATTCATGAATGGAGAAAGGCACACATTCATTGTAATTATTTTCGAACAATCTGTTTAGTTTACACTAATAGTGTCCAATATTGGAAAGCCCAAGGTCAATTTTAATGGACAGTTTTAAATTCCTAATGTTATGTAACTACCCAAATAACCCAGGAAATTAAAAAAGATTTCACTTATTTGTTGTGAATACTGATTTTTACTTAACATTTTTTTAAAAGTGCAGTAAGATCTTGGATTGCGAGTAACTTGTTTGCGAGTGTTCCCCAAGACCAGCGAACATTTCTAATACATTTTAACCTGGTAAAAGAGCGATGTTTTGCAATACGAGTAGTTTGTTTCCAGAACGAATTATGCTCGCAAACCATGGTATTACTATATTTGGTAAGTGCCTATTATGTGTCAGGTACTTCCAAAACCTTTTTTATTACTCCCCACCCCTTAGAGTTTTCAGTGACAATTTACTATAGGTTTTTCTGCAAAATAAATGAAAATTCAGGTCAAAGCAAGCATTATAAATTCAACAGTTTTTGAAATGAGCTTACCCAGCTTTCCCTGTCTATTACCAGGATAGTGGTGACAAGGATAAAACTGAACATCTTTGCCATTTTTCCCATTGGAGAACTGCAAGAACAGAAAGAATTTGACACACTTATTTACTGTGAATTTCTCATGAGATCAGTGAGGTTCAGGCTCCAGGCAATCCAGGAGGTCCGATGCCGTTCCAGGCCCTCTGTCACCAAAGATATTCTCCTGGACTTTCCCAGGCTTCCCCCACACAGAACGATGCCCACTGTTACCTTCAATAGAATTGAACCTGTTCAACTGCAAAAATAAAGGTGAGATTCTGGATCTTTGGGTGGTCCTAATGGGCTGCTTGTATGAAGGCGTGGAAAAGGCCCTGTAAACTGAAAGACCTGGGCTCCTATTCCGACTGAGCCGCTTTCAGTGTTGTATGGCCATCAGCCACTTACTATTAATAACATGCTCCTGATCTGTAAAATGGAAATTCTAATTCCTACCTTATAGGACTGTGGCCATTTTGATGTAATGTTTTTGGATTGCTGGTATACGATAAGTGTTCAATACATAATAATTCATTTTGTATATGGAAGACAACTTTTATTTTCAAAAGAAGAAAAAGGTTACAACAAATAGGAGGTGATATAAATTGTTTTTCTTAATGTCCCTAGATGCAAGCTATCAAGATATAAAAACTGTAAGTCCTATTTAAAGTTATGGAGGAAATTTCACTTTACAACTTCTCAAGGTTATTTTTAAAACCAATCTCAAAGTCATTAGTCTGGATGAAAAATTTTGCTCATCCTCAAAATAACTTCTGTGTGCTGTCAGTGGTGAATTTTCATAAATTTTAGAAGCTAAGGAGCCTAGAAGGACAGAAATATCTGCATAATCTTTAAACACATTTTATACCTATAGTTTCTGCCAAAAAATAAAAAACTGGAATCAACTGAATTGCTATTTGTTAGTCTATTTTTGTTCTTATAGAACCTATGACTACTAGGTCCTTTTAGTGTTGTCTCTTTATCAATTTTTATAATTAGAGAAATGATTCCTAAACTTTGCTGTCTATTAGTTCTCTTGGGAAGCTTAAAAAAAAAAATCTCCATGCCAGGGATTGAATCAAATGTCTAAAGATGGCAGTTGGGCCTTGGAATTTTTTTAAAGACTCCCAGCAGATTCCAATGTTCAGCAAAGATTGGGAAGCAATAATTGGTTTAAGGACTTAAGAGACAAAAGATTTTTTGTCTTTGTTAATAAAGTAGGTTGTTCTCAGTCTTTCTGTGGTCAAGAAAACAGCTACAGAATGGGAGAGGCATTACTTAAATTCAGCGACAAGTAGCATGCATGGCCACATTGGGAAGCATTGTAAAATACAATGTGAATTTTTAGAATATGTGAAATTTGTGTATGACAGATTGTAATAGTCTGCTAGCTATACTGTATAATTTTTACTTCACACATTTTTATATAACTGTATACCTGGAACTGTGTTATGCATTCTATAAGCATCTTATTTCATCCTCAAATAACTATACAAGGCAAGTACTATTCTCCTCATTATACAAATGAATACTAGATCAGAGAGGTTAAGTCACCTCCTAAGATCACACACAAAGGGTGTACAGAAGTCTAAACAAATGAGCTTTCCACCTTGAAGGCTTATATGTGTACTCTACATGGTCTTCTTTCCTACATACCTATCTCCCTGCCATCTACTTGGCCTTCTTCATCGAACATCACTCACGCCTGAAAATAGCTGTGGCTTATTTGTTCTTGAGTCATATACTTCTCCAAAGAAACAGTAGATTAAGTTGGCAGGAGAGGGGAGAACTGCATTAAAGCAGAAGCAATCCTAGGGAATGGTAGCATCAGCATGCGTTTATTGATGATGATCAGACACCTGCTCAGCACTATGATCAACACTGTGAGAAAATGAAACCTGGCCTCCTCAGCAAGGCAATATTTTGAGGAAGACATGAAAATGAATATTAAAATGGAAATTAAAGACAATGTAAATTAAGTATACATGACATCATGCGTAATTAAATATAAAAACTAAAATCTCCCACACCTCCCCAAAGACAAAATTAATTACTTCCTCCACTGTGATCCCATACTATATTTATAGACCAATACAGCATTTATTCACTTAATAAACTGTGTTTCCCTGCTATGTTCTAGGCACTGTGCCAGGTGATGGAATTGTCATTTAGTCAGTTATTTACGTTTCTTTCTCCAACTATTTTCTTTTATGGATGCTATTTTTGCTTAGAATAAGCTTTTTTTTAAAGATTTTTATTGGGGAATTGGGGGAGGGAAATAGCGTCGGGGAATCAGGGAAGGGGAACAGACAAGTTGCTGTCTTTTTGTTCTTCAGTCTAGTTGTGAAGGATGTTGCTTCACTGGCCCATGTTGGTATTATCATTGCGCTCATCCCTGCTAAGGCAGTCGCTCGCCCACCATTGGACGGCCGCTCACAGCAGTTTATGGCAGCTTATGGTAGCTCACAAAAACTCACGCCAATTGCTGGCCAGCCCCACTGCAGCCTGCGCCGTTCCCAGTGACTTATGGCAGCCCAGCTCCAGGTCGAGCTGCTGTTCACCATCTTAGCTGTAGAGGGCGCAGAGTCACTGGCCCTCATGTGGGATCTGAACCCCGGGCCCTGATGCTCAGAGCTGGCTCCTAACCAATGCACCACTGGGCCGACCCTAGAATAAGCTTTTTAAAGGCAAAAGCCGTGCTTTACTAATTGTATCCCCAGCATCTAACTTACTATGGAGACTGATAAAAGTTTAGTTGTTGACTCTGCAGAAAATATTCCCCAGGAGGGAAAATCTTTCTCAAAGAGGAAAATGTGATTTCTTTCCATAAAACTACAGTCTGTTTATAGTGACATACTTCCTCTTCAATGCTTGTTCTGGTCAAGGGGAAAACAATGGGCTAAGTGAATTTTTGAAAATAAGTGTTAGAAAGTTAGGGATTTTTGGTTGGATTAAACAGATAATTTTTTTTTCTCACAAAACCCCACTCCAGGGCTCCCTTAGGTCTCCTGAGCTTCTTTCCTTAGAGTCTAGTTGTTCCTTTCTTAATATGTTAGGTTGATCTATAAAATTGGCAGTTTCATATGATTCAAATTAATATGTATTGGTTAGATGGAAAGAACACATTTGAAATCATTGTAGTCTTTTATATTAAAATGAATACCAAAAGACATAGGTTAAAAATAAAATATTTGTAGCTTATTTAATAAGAAAGAAAAAACAATTTAGTAACGACCTATTTTTATATGAATGCTGCCTCCATGTTAATACACCAATTTAATATGCCAATTAAAATATGTAAACAAAAATTTATAGCAGAGTCAAAGTGTAGAATCTTGTTGTTCTGCCATAAGTGAATCCTCAGGATGTCTTTAAAAGAGAAATTACAATATTCACTTTTAACTAAAGGAAAAAGTAGAAAAGCAAAGTAACTTTTCCATGAACGGGCTCTACATTCAAAATTTATACAACATCCAACCACCTCTGAACTACCTCTGTCTCCCATCTGGTCCAAGCCATCACTGCAAAATTTCAGTGATCCAAATGAGAACATTTTTGAGAATGACACTGGGACAACAGTCCAAACTGAGCCTTATCTGGACAAATCAGGATGTATGGTCCCCTACCTATAAAGCTTTACATACTCTGTAAAATCCCACTGCCTCACACCTCCTTTCCCTCCCTATCCCCAGTTCTCTTTTCTCTAGCCACAATGGCCTCCTTGAACACAACAAAATACATTTACTTCTCAGGGGAATTGCACTTGCTGCTCCCCTACATGGAATGCTTTTCTTTTGAAAACCCCCATGGTTTTGCTTCCTTATATCCTTCAGGTCTGTTCAAATAGCACCTTCCCAGAGAACTTTCCTTGTCTGCCATATATAAAATAGCGATCATCTTCCCCATCCCCATACATTCCATATGCCTATTATAATGGACTAATTATGACTGTGTTATATATTCATAATATATATATACAAAATTTAATGAAACATTATATATGTATTTGTTGTCTGCTACCGATCCAAGTTATTATTCAGTTACTTATTTTCTTTGGGGATTTTATAAATCCAAATATCTCTTTAAAACCATTATAAGCTCTCACACATCACAATGTACTGTTACGGTCATTTTTTATTTAATTTTAAAATTTATCATAGAGTTCAAGTAGTAAAAAGTAAAAAAGAAATCCCCCTCCAGATAATGGAGATTTCCTAAAATGTAATCAATTAAATAATCATAAAGATATAGTTATAAAGTATTTTAATGTTACAGAAAATAAGAATAATTGTTCATTATAAGCAAACAAAAGAAAATAAAGATAAAAAATACAAAATGCTTTTTAAAAACATAAGAAGGAATTTTGGAAGTAGAAAGTGTTATCCTATGAGAATAGAACACAGGGTCAAAATATAATGAAAGGAAATGAGATTGTCCAAATATAGTCAACTCTTGAGTAAACAAGGCTCAGAGAGGGAAAATTATTTGCCTAAGAAATAAAATAGACTTTCACTAAGTACATATACATTAATTTGGGAGATTAGTATAACATTTTGATATAACACTATTTACGTGACTGATTCAAATTGCTCCTCTAAAAAGAGCCAATATATTTTAATGGATTATTGATTGGGATGTCTCCTTTTTCTTCCCAGTAGTAAAAATAATGTGTCATTTTTCTAATGTGATAACAAACAGATCTTTATAATTTTACTCTGCTTCCAGCTATCAGATACAATATTCCAGAGTCAAGAATTTAAAGTCATGAAATTTTTGTATATTCCAGATTTTGCCTTAATGTTCTCTGTTGAAATTAATATATTTTTATTTGGTTTATCAAGTTCCCTCATCTATTTGTGGGGTCAAGTACTTTATTTTAGAATTGCATAAATTAGCTTAAAAACTTATAGAGCTTTTTAAAAATTGTGTTTTTATATCTCTGTCTGATTCTGGTTCTTGCATAAGTGACAATGTGTGTTGAACATGCTCTGGGAGAAACCTCCAAGCCCAGAACAAGTGGCAACAGTTTGCAGATCACTTTGCAACTCATACCAAGTGGCTCTGGGTAGGGCACAGGCAGTAGCTGACCTTGGCCTGAAAGAGGGTCCCTCCCAAGAGGCCCCAGAACCAGCACACCTGGTGGGCAGCCTCGTATCACACCAGGGCACCACCAAAACCACCTCCACATATGACACACTCATTGGGCAGAGAGGGCAGGCACCAGAGCCCTGCTGAAGTGAATCCTAAGGTCTGCACAATAGCTCCTCCATTTTAATCACAGCCAGTCCTCACAACCAATCAGTCTGAGGGTCAATCCCTCCCATTGACATGTATACAGCAATCAAGGCTCATCTACAACAGGAGAATACACACAACTCACACAAGAGACACACCTGGAACACTTGACTCAGGTGACTCTACAGAGACTGGGCCCACAGCACACCTACTACATAAGACCACTCTAAGACTGGGAAATATAGCAGCCCTATCTAATACATAGAAAGGAACACAGGGAAGCAGCCAAAATGGGGAGACAAGAAACATGTCCCAAATAAAAGAACAGAATAAGGCTCCAGAAAAAGAACTAATCAAAATAGAGACAAGTAATCTACCAGATGCAGAGTTCAAAACACTGGTTATAAGGATGCTCAATGATCTCGGGGAGAACTTGAACAAAGAGATAGGAAGTATAAAAATGGAGATAGAAAACATGAAAAAGAACCAGTCAGAAGTGAAGAATACAATGATTGAAATAAAGAGTACATTAGAGGGAATTAAGAGATTACTTGAAGTAGAGGATCAAATTATATAACTGGGAAATTATATAACATATATACATATGCTCTACATTAGATTTGTATAAAATAAAGGACCAAAGAAATTCTTTGACAAATCTCTGCAATTTCCATCTCATTGCCCTTAAAATAATCAAATCTGATCTTTCTCAGAGAAAGAAGGCAGCTTCTAATCTGGCAGATCTTTAAACAATAAAGCATTTCAAAATTCCATTATACATGTTTTAAAAGTCATTATATTAATTTGATCAAATTTACAATAATTACTGCAAATATCTTAAGTCCTCTAAAATTCCCCAGTGCCCTCATTTGTAATTCTAACCATCTTCTACCTTACTGAAGAAATGTTTAGGTTTTAAGAAATTCGCTTTGAAAATCCGGTCTCCATGATTCATCAGAGTAAACCATTATTATTCTGCAAATCTGGCTTGTGGTAAAGTTATATCAGATTATTTAGCTCCTCACTATACAACTAGCTGTGCATCTTTTACAATGTTTTTGCTTTGGGCTGTTTCAAAACTTTTAGTTATTATACAATTAAAATAGCTTTCCAATGGCTATTCTTTGATGTCCCATATTATTTTATATAAATTATTCTAAGTCTACAAAGTCTAATTGCTTCCCCACTAAATTTTTTAAGTCAGTTGATTATAATGAAGTAAATTTAAAGGCCAAAATATGAAGTATGGAACTTAAAAAACTCTACAACTGACAGGTAAGTTTTAAAACACGAGTACGAAACAATGGTACATTAGTGGCATGTAAAATCTCAAAAATGGTATGTATTATGTGAGCTGCTATGAAAGAATGTGATATAAGAGAAATAAAAAAGAAAGAAAAGGTTATTGAAAAAAGCATGTTTAATACGTTAGCATTCACAAAATGGACTACACTCTTAATGTAGGACAGTTAGTTAAAAATTTACCCAGGGACACAGTTAGACTCTTTTTATGTGATTTTCTACCAACTTTTCTTCTTTTTCTGAAAAGAGATATATCTTTGTTGTTTATCTTATGAATTTATACTCAAGGAAAGCCTGGGAAAGCTAAATAAGACTCCCAAAGATAGAAATAAAAAATATTTCTTAAGTTGTTACTTCTGAAGTGAAAATTATCACATGGTCTACATTATTTTCCATTTTGTATAATGAAACTGCAAATCCTATTATTTACATAAAATGTCCATCCAATTCATTCAAAATGTACTGGTAATGGAAAGGAGGTATAATTCTAAATCTCTTATCCAAGCTGCAGAAGTAGCCTTCTCTCTAATAAACATGACCTCTTTCAATAGCCAACAATCATTTCTTGAGTTCTGCTGAATATCATACCTATGAAATTAATTAGCATTATTACAATTATATAGAAGTCAAATACCTTGCCTAAAGTCAGAAACGAGTCAGAGACAGAGCTCAGGCTGGGTCCAGACACTCGGCCTGCCAGGATTCTTTAACTGCACTCCGAGTTTGTAAACGTTTCCCCATTATTTGATTAGAAATAGGGACAATGTTGATTCTGGCTTTAATCCAGAAACAAATACGTGAGGAAATCAGTTTAACTGGAAGGAAAACTAAAAGAGGAGATTCAAGGACAAATCCCAATACTCTGATATTTTCTTTCTGTCTCCTATTTGCATGAATTTTTGTGAAAGATCCAATAATACCCGTAATCTTTAGAAAAATACATCTCTAATTTTTAACCTCTTATTGTGCTCAGAGAATTTTTCTACTTTGATTAACTTCAGACGTGCTCACTTAAAAATTAAATAAAACCAAAGTTCAGTTGAAGCTTTGCTTTATAGTACTAATGATAATACAATTTTACCTCTAAAGATATGAATTAAGATGTCATTTCAACTACAATATGGAGAGAAGCCAAATTTTTGTATTTATAAAAAATGGGAAGCCGGCCGAGTGGCGCGGTTGTTGGGAGCTGGCTTGGGAAACCAGCGGCCCTGGTTCGGGTCCCACATACGAGGGACAGTGACACTGCTCTCAAAAAAAAAAAAAAAAAAAAATGGGGCCAGTTAATAATTGTCCAGATAAAACAGTTTATTTGATCTTTAAGAAAAACAAAAGGATTCCCTGAGGTGCAAAATTGTGAAATGTACCTATGAGCATCAATTATCCTCTGAACGAATTGTTCCTTTTGTTTTAAACCCTAGAGGACTTTTTAATGTGTAAGAGACAACTTGTTTTCTCCATTTATCGTATTCATAACAGTTTCTGACTGCAAATCCAGGTTCATTATTTCATTTTTCATTCTGATGTAACTCAAGCTGTTGTTTGCTATTTGTCCTGTGATTCCTATTTCTTAACTCAGATTCCAGTAAAGCACTGAAGTTGTTTTCTTTCTGTTCTTTGTTGTTTTCTGGATTCAAGTATTGCTGATGTTTGGCTTTCCCATTAAACATTTTCCTGTCATTCACTCAGAATGTTTGAAGTTTATTTAGGAAAACGTAATCCTGATGATTTACTGGAAAGAAAAAGTCAGTCAGGTTGAAGTGATTTACACCCACAGGAGAAGTGGAAATTATATATTCATAATCTTAGTTGAATTCAAAGCTGCTGACATTAAATTTCAAAAGCAAAGGTATGGGGTTATTTGGCTGATTTGGTAATTATCTCTGTGATAAAATGAAATATTCTGAACTACAAATCTATTTTTTCCTCCTTGTATCCCTTCCATCGTCTCCCTATTCAAGCATTTAATAAGTGTTGTGCTCACTTCTTCAGGTGGGACAATAATAACAATAACAGTAGCTAACACATGACACACGTGTTATGTGCCACACATGATAAGCATATTAAATGATTCAGCCACAACAGCCCTAGGAGCAGGTCTTGCTACTATCTCCATTTCCCAAATAAGGAAACAAAGGCACAGAGGTTTAAGCAACTTTTCCAAGGTCACACAGCTAGCAAGAAAGAGGTGGCCAGGATTTAAAGGCAGACCAGCTCAGAATTTGTGCTCTCCACCATTAAAGATAGACAATGCTGTTAGTCAAGGACATAGCCAGGATCACTGCCTTATGAGAAACCTGGAGAAAGCTGATCAGACGAAGGATAGAATCAAGGTCAATGTGCTGGGAAGGCATGCCAGAGGCTGAACTTGCTGGGAAGAACATTCTTCCTTTAGTCCATGAACTGTCAGCACATGGTGGAAGAAGTGTCATCCAAATTCTTGACCTTGTATGATTGTACTGAAGCTATGAAATAAGAATGAGATCTGTGCTCACCGGCTAAAAGAAGTACTCGTATGAGAAAAGAATGATATAAGGGCAGCTGGTTGAATCCAGTGTTTGAGGAGATGGACCAGAAACAGAAGGGCTGGGATGCATAATTTAAGTCACATCTTGAACAAAATAGTGAGCTCATTAAGGCTTGCATCTTAGATTAGCTTGTCTAGAAGTTGGATTTTATGCACTTACCCTATGACTGATTAGTTTCTGGGGAACTAACTTACACTTAATAATTTCTCAAGGGATAAATAAAACAGAAAAGCTAACACATTAATTTAGAAAAAGAGAATTATTTGGTAAGATAACCCATTTAGTTATTTGCCAGATGACTTCCTCATAGTGGGCAAATCAGCCTGCAGAGCAAGTCAAGGGAAAGGAGTTTTGATGAACAAAGAACATGAATAAAAGGTATTGGATAGTCTTAGAGGCTTTTTTTTTCCCAAAGTAAAGTAATTAAATATACTTTTCTCTGGCCCGGGAATATTTCCATTGGACAACAGGTTCAGTTGTACCAAGATCAGGTCACTCTGGCTCCCAGACAGGATTAGATGAGCACTGACAAGTTCTTTTCTTCCTCTTTTGGAAGACCTTATTCATAGGACTCTCTCAATTAATACAGCAATTATAGCACAATTGTCATCCAAACCCTCTGGACTCTGTATTGTGTCTGCTGGATTGAACACCTGCCCATTACTTGATATCTGACCCAGTCCCAGTGGGAAGGTTTAATTCCAGGTCTCTCCATCTCCAGTACTCTCAAGCCTGCAGCAGTGAACATGTCTGTTCTCAACCTTGTCATGAACTAGACTCAGACAGCTGATCTTATATCCTATAGTAGTGTATTCTACCAGCATATATTTCTGATGGTACATTTACCTACCCTGACTCCCAATTACAAGACATATAAAATCCGGTACTGTGAATACAATGATATTTTAAATTTAAAATGTGCCTTTTATTAAAATATTTAGAACGAAGCATGTTGTAAGTCTCAAGAAAGAGGTCATTAAGAATAATCTTCATTCCAAGCAACAGAACTTCCTCAGGTAGAAGTTCTGAAACTCCTTCATGAAGTGTTGGTTTGGATATCATCTCAGACAAAGCCCTGAAAAAAGATCATGTCCTTGATCTTGTCCTATCCCTAATTTCTGTCTTTCTGTATAAGGAAAAGACATTTGTAGCTCCCCAGCCAATAAAATAATAAGCGCTAGTGATATAGCTATGCACACAATATAGAGAACCATTTATTGGATTACGCAGAGAAATTTTGCTTTTTATTACCACAGTTTCCATTTCAGAATATAATCTGGGCTGTCCTTTCATATCATAAAAGCTCATTAAAGTGTCACCCACCAGGAAAAAGGAAAGTTTTTCCCAAAGATAAATTTGGTTCTGTCACTAGCTAAACAGAAAACTGTTACCAGAATCTCCTTGTTAAATATGGTAGATTGACCACACATTTTTAATCTGTGCTCCCTCCTCCAATCCATTTCATATGACAGCAAATAAATAGAAAGGCATAAACCTACAATGTCAAAGAAAATAAGAATGACACATAAGAAGATAAAAGATAATAACAACTTATTAGGAAACTTTCTGCAGAAACCATAAAATTCAAGGGTGACTGTCAAAGCTGAAAATAGGGAGAATGGTGAAATAATATATAAAGTATAGTTGTGCCATACAGCCCCTTCCCCACCCTATGTAACTCCTACCCTCTTTATTCATATACCACTTACCCCTTGCCTATCTTTTATTCCTAAGAGAATTTGATCTGGAAAGTATTTTCATTTAGGGATACCAGGGATATTGGAAGGTAGGAGTTATAAACAGAGAAATTAAGTGAAAATATGCACAGAAAGAATGTAACAGATAGCTCTTTCAACCAGATTGCTGTCAGGCAAGCTTATATTTCCTTGCAGGAGACAAGGATTCTCCTTGGAAGAAATGGAATGGCCTCATAGAAAAAAACTTTAATAATACTAAAATACAGTATTGCCAGCTCACCACTTAATCATATTGAAGCTCACTAGTCCACAAGAAAAAGAGAGAGAGAACCCAAATAAACGAAATCTGAAATAAGAGAGAAGTGACAACCAACACCACAGAAATACAAAATATTTTAATAAAATACTACGAGAAATTACACAACAACAAATTGTCTAATCTGGAAGAAATGGATAAATTCCTAGAAGCATACAATCTTTCAAGGCTGAATTAAGAAGAAACAGTAAATCTAAACTGAACAAACTACTAATGTAATTGAAACAATAATCAACAAGCTTCCAACAAACAAAAGTCCTGGATCAGATGGCTTCACAGGTCAATTTTACCAAACATCCAAAAAAGAATTAACACATATTCTTCTCAAACTATTCCAAAAAATTGAAGAGGAGGGCAGGCTCCCAATCTCATTTTATAAGGCCACAATTACACTGATTCCAAAGCCAGACAAAGATATAACAAAAAAAGAAAACTATAGGCTGATATCTCTGATGAACAGAGATGCAAAAATTTCTCAACAAAATATTTATTTATCAAACCAAATTCAGCCACACATTAAAAAGATCATACACTGTGATCAAGTAGGATTTATTCCTGGTATGGTTGGTTCAATATCCATAAATCAATTAATGTGATATACAACATAACCAAAATGAAAAATAAAAATCATACGATCATGTCTATAGGTACAAAAAGAAATTGTTTGACAAAATCCAGCATCCACTTATGATAAAAACTCTCAGCAAAGTGGGAAGAGAGGGAACATATCTCAATAATATAAAGGCCATATATGACAAACCCACAGCTAACATCATACTCAATGGGGAAAAGCTAAAAGCATTCTCCTTAGGATCAGGAATAAGACAAGGATGCCCACTTTCACCACTTTTATTCAACATGTACTACAAGTCCTAGACACAGCAATCAGACAAGGCAAAGAAATAAAAAGCATCCAAATTGGAAAGAAATAAAACTCGTTATTTGCAGATGATGTAATACTATATATAGAGAACCCCAAAGATTCCACAAAAACTATTAGAAATGATAAACGAATTCAATAAAATAGAATACAAAATTAATATTACAAAATCAGTTGCAATTCTACACAGCAATAATGAACTGTCAGAAAGAGGAATTAAGAAAACAATCCTATTTACAATTGCATCAAAAAAAAAAATACCTAGGAATAAATTTAACCTAGGAAGTAAAAGACCTGCACTCAGAAAATTATCAGACACTGAAGAGAGAAATTAAAGAAGAATTAAATAAATGGAAGCATATACCATCCTCATGGGTAAAAAGAATTAATATGGTTAAAATGTCCATACTACCCAAAGGAATCTATAGACTCAATGCAATCCCTATCAAAATACCAATGACATTTTTCAAAGAACTAGAACAAATAATCCTAAAATTTATATGGAACCATAAAAGACCTTGAATAGACATAGCTATCTTGAAAAAGAAGAACAACGCTGGCGATATCATGCTACTTGATATCAAATTATACTACAAGGCCATAGTAATAAAAACAGATACATACATCAATGGAGAAGAATAGAGAACCCAGAAATAAATCGATGCCTATAATGGTCATTTAAACTATGACAAAAGAAACAAGAATATACATTAGAGTAAAGACAGTCTATGTAATAAATGGTGATGGGAAAACTGGACAGATACATGCAAAAAAATGAAACTGGACACCTTCTTACTCCATATACAAGAATAAACTCAAAATGGATTAAAGACTTAAATGTAAGACTCAAAACCCTAAAACTCCTGGAAGAAAACATAGGCAGTAAACTCTCAAATATTACCCTTAGTAATATTTTTATTGATATATCTCCTCAGGCAAGGGAAACAAAATAAAAAATAAATAAATGGGACTACATCAAACAAAAAGTTTTTGTACAGCAAAGGAAACCATCAACAAAATGAAAAGACATCCTACTGAATGGGAAAAGATATTCACCAATAATATATCTAATAAGGGGTTAATATCCAAAATTTATAAAGAACTCACACAACTCAACACCAAAACAAAACAAAACAAACAATTTAAGTAGCAAATGGGCGGAGGACCTGAATAGACATTTCTCCAAAGAGAACATACAGATGGCCAATAGACATATGAAAAGATTCTCAACATCACTGATCATCGGAGACATACAAATAAAAACCAGAATAAAATATCAGCTCACACCTGTCAGAATGGCCATCATCAATAAATCAAAAAACATCAAGTGTTAGTGAGGATGTGGAGAAAAGGGAACTCATGTGCACTGTTGGTGGGATTGCAAATTAGAGCAGCCACGATGGAAAACAGTATGGAGGTTCATCAAAAAATTAAAAATAGAACTACCTTATGACCCAGCAATCCCTCTCCTGGATATTTACCTAAAGAAATCCAAGACACTAATTAAAAAAAAGATATATGCATCCCCATGCTCATTGCAATGGTATTTATAATAGCCAAGATATGTGAACAACTGAAATGCCCATCAATAGATATTGGATAAAAAGAGGTGGTACAGGGACTGGTTGAGTGGCTCAGTTGGTTAGGAGTTGGCTTGGGAGTACGAGCTCTCATCAGCAGGGTCACCGGTTCGGATTCCACATGGGGGCCAGTGATGCTGCACCTTCTACAGCTAAGATGGTGAACAGCTTGACCTGGAGCTGGGCTGCGGTGAGTCGCCAGCGACAGCATAGGCTGCAGCAGTGCTGCAATGGGCCGCTGTGAGCTACCCTGAGTGGCTGGCAACCAGCATGAGCAGCCAGCAACTGCGAGAGCTGCAGTGAGCTGCCGTGAGTGGCAGACAAGCGACTGCCTCTGCCGGGAAGAGGGCAATGATGATACCAACATGGGCCAGTGAAGCAATGTCCTCCACAACTAGACTGAAGAACAAAAGGACAGCAACTTGTCTGTTCCCCTTCCCCGATTCCCTAACACTGTTCCCTTCCCCCAATTCCCCAATAAAATCTTTAAAAAAAAGAAAAAAAAGAAGAGGCGGTACATATATACAATGAAATATTACTCTGTCATAAAAAGGACGAAATCTTACCATGTGTAACCACATGGATGGACCTAGAGGATAATACGCTAAATGAAATAAGTCAGACTTGAGAAAGACAAATACCATATGATCTCACTTATATGTGGAATCTAAAGAACAAAATAAACAAACAGACTCATAGGTACAGAGAACAAACTGATGGTTACTAGATGGGAGGGGGTTTGGAGAGCGGGGTGAGAAAGGTGAAGGGATTAAGAAGTACAAACTGGTAGTTACAAAATAGTCATGGGGATGTAAGGTATGGTATGGGGAATATAGTCAATCATATTGTAAAAACTACGTATAGTGTCAGATGGGTATTAGACTTATTGGGGGGATCACTTAATAAATTATATAAATGTCTAACCACTATGCTGTACATCTGAAACTACTGAGTTGTTGGAAAAATCATGACATATTTTTTTTAAGTTTTTCATTGCAAAAATGCGTCAAGACTTTTCCAACAACCCAACAGTATAAAATAATATTGGATGTTAACTATAATTTTAAAGAGTCATGGGAGTGTAAAGTACAACATAAGGAAGATAGTCAATAATATTGTAATGACCATGTAAAGTGTTGGATGGTAACAGACTTACTGGGGTTATTATTTTGTGAGGTATATAAATATCTAATCACTATGTTGTTTTGTACATGCTAAACTGATAAAAAAATAAAATAAAGTTATAAGATAAATGAGGACAACAAGAAAGTAAGTACAGATTAAAAAAGGGTACAAAAGTGTATGAAAACCGAGTCCTGGGGTAATCCAATGTTAAGAAGTTGGGGGGATGAGAAAAGGGAATCCAGGAAAATAGAAATGAATGGTCAGTAAGGCAGGCAGATAGCCAGGAGTCAGGGATGTCCTAGAAACCAGGTGAGAAGGTGTTTCAAGAAGGAATTAGTTCATGTGTCTAGGAGATAAGGTAATAGAATTGATCATTGAGTTAAGCAACATGGAATTCACTGGAAACTCTGAAGAGGTCAGTTTCAGTGATATAGTGGGGGTGAATGCCTGGTCCAAGAGAGTTTAAGAGAGAAATTGGAAATAGCTAAAAAGAGGGACTGAGAAATGGGGATACTATTGCTATAAAGGGAAATGGAGAGAAGAAAAGATTTTGTTGTTGTTGTTGTTGTTTTTAAGATGTTTGTAAAAGAAAACTCCCCCTAACATATGTTCAGTATTATCAGAGAAATAAGAAACAATAATAGAATTCTGTTATTTCTTTTTAAAAAGGAACATTAGCCCAAAGAAGAAAGAACTCAAAAAAATTAGTCATAATTATTTTAAAAAGAAATAGATTAGATTAGAAATAGATTAGAATATATATCCTAGAAAATAGAATAAAAAACAAGTTATGAAAAATAAGAGAGAAAAGATAAGAAAATTAGAGGTTTAATTTAGGAAGGGAAGCATGCACCTAATAGAACTTACAAAAAAGACACAGGAAACAATGGAGAGCAAATTATCAAAGAAACAATAGAAAGGTAATTCCCAGAACTGAACTAGATGAAGTTGAAAGAGTTTATTTAGGGCCCAGCACAATGAATTTTAAAAACAAAACAAAAAAAACACTCACCCCTTAAGCATATCATCATGAAATTTTGAACAGTGATAATGAAAATATGCAAAAAGCTTCAGGAGTGAAATCACATAAAAAGTACCTAGACTCAGAATGGTGTCATGTTTCTCTACAGAAAGAATGCCTTAACTTCTGAGGGAATTTATATTTTACAAATCAGGGCTCTACATAGCCAAGCTAACAATTATGTATGAAAACAGAAAAAAAGAACATTCCAGACATGCAAGAACAACAACAAAAATTTACCTTCACCTAGCCTTTCTGAGAAAGAGTCTGACAACATGGTCTAAAAAAATAAGGGTGAAGATAAATTATGAGGAATATGAGGAAAAGGAACCAAGAAAAAGTGGGGGGCTTTGTCATGTGGCAATTTGGCTAAACTACATGTCCCAGAATTCCCTTTCCTTTGTTTCTGGTTTGACCTCAGTTGGGATTTTTATGGGCTATTTGGAGGGCAGGAATGAAGAGGCAACCTTTGTAGCTGTCACATGCTGTTGCCTATCTGTTGACTCATCTAGCTGGCCTATGATGGTGACCAGGCCTGCAACTGCCCAGTCTTCCCTGGATCTTCCTTCAGCCCATGACAAAAGGTTCTGCTCCTACAGGACATCCACATCACCAAGGTCAGTGGCAACAAGAACTGCCATAGGTTTCAGTCCGTCCTCATAGTCTCCTGCTCCTGCTTCCCGTACAGTCATCTCCCTTTCTCACTTACCTGCCCTGCATTCTTGGAGCTCCAGCATCATATGTGAGGAAAAGAGTCTTTCCAAGACTGCTTAACCAGCTCCCACAATTGCATATGCGTAAGATCATCCTTTATACATCGTAGAGACTCTGCTTCTCTGACTGAACTCTCTTACAAACAGGAGCCAAACAGGAAAGCCAAATCCCTGAGAAGGAATTTTTCAAATGCACTGTTGTTTTTGGGAGGCCTCCCTGCCAGAGTCCTCTGTTCTTCTGCTCAAATCTGGACCATTTCCCAACTCCACCGGCTACATGAAGCATGTAAAATACATAATATTGACAGACATTGGACAGATCCCCCAAAGTGTACCGATTCAGGTTCCACATAACCTGTATCCTCCCTTGCAAATCAGTTAAGATAAAATGGAATACTTACTCACTATTCTCTCCAGAGGTTTCTCATTTGAGGAATGACCGAAGAAAACATAATAAAGTCAGCATAGCTAAGCTCACTTCAAATGAAGTCTTTGTAGTCAAGCTGACAAAACTGGTTCAGGCCAAATGGGCTTTATAAAGCATGAGGAACAGATTTTATTTTACTTGAACAAACCTGAGGACTTAAACCTTTGAACTTTTCTGTTGGGCATAAATGCCTGGATATATATAGATGTAGATGTAGATGTTGATGTAGATGTAGATGTAGATATAGATAACCCTCTGAAGAACCTAGGAAAAAAATGTTCACGTGTCCAGACCACCTGACATCCATTACCAGTCCCATTGCTATCACCTCAGTGCCACTGCCACTTTAATTTATGTCCTCACCACCTTAGCATCATCTATGGGTACCTCATAGTAGATCAACCTACTTCTAGTTTCTTTCCCATGTAGACCATCTCCTAGGCAGAAAAAACCCCAAAAAAGTTATCTTTATAAAAACAAAAGTGACCACATCACTCCTGTGCTAAAACAGGGCTTGGTGGCCCTCCATAATCAACAAGATAAAATCCAATTTTTTTCACCTGGTGATCTAGCCTGTGTCAGTATCCAGAGGTAGTCATGTAGTCCCTACAGTTAAAGCCATCATGGTCCAGCCATCCTGCCATGGTGTGATGCTTTGAAATCTATGGTAAAATGTGAATACAGGAATGGATCCTGAAAATGCGGAGGCCCAAGTCAATATTGTCACAGAGATTTCTTTGTAAACTTAGTAAGATAAACATGTATATATCACATACTGTGAGCCAGGTACTATCGAAACATTTTCTGTATATTAATTCATTTAATCTATGTAGCAGCCCTTTGAAATATATACTGTTATTTTTAATCCTTACTTTGCCAATGAGATAACTGAGACAAAAAGAGGACAAGCAACTTGCTCAAGGTCACATATGCCAGAAATTGACTAGAAGTAGGCTGGCTCTAGAAGCATGCTCTTATCCACTTGCTATAGGGCTTCACTAGCTGTAAACAGAGGCAGTGGGGTTGCCCAACCTTAGAACATGTTTACAACCTGTGCAGGGATGTACGCTACTCAGAGGCAAAACGTGGAAGCCTGCGGGCAGCCTAACCCTGGAGCATACCACTATAAGGAGAATCCTTGTCTTCACACCTTCCCAGTGCCCTACAACTCCCCAACCCAACTCTCTCTCTCTCTCTCTCTCTCTCTCTGATGCTTCTGAGACCAGTAGAGTCACTGCTAGAGGATAGTGATGGCCCCAGAGCCTGTGCAAAAGTTTTCAAAAATGACAAGATATAGTTTCCATTCCTGTCTCCAGTATGAGTTTGGACTAACGACTGGCCCCCAAGAACTAAGTTATCTATCTCTCATTCCATTCTTAAATAACAAGGGAGGAGACATCAGGCAAATGGAAATGGTTTCTTCTTACAACATATGCTAAACAAGATAGTAAAGTGCTGCGTCCTGCACGACAGGGCCGTAGGAGTTCGGAAGGGATGGTGAAGGTTGAGAAACAGAAAAATAAAGACAGAAAGACAAGTAAGAGAGAAAAAGCAGTGCTAGCCAGGGGACTCAAAGCCTCTTGGACTAAGGGCCCCGAACTAAGCCACGGTAAGGCTTTTATTGGGATACACACAAGGAAGTAGCATTGTTTTCTCCACGGTTTGTAAGTCACATACATCATACCAGTCACATACATCATACCACGGATGTAAGTCACATACATCATACCAGAGAACTTAGCTCAGAGTCAAATCACTCCATGGCCTGCAGGCTGCCATTACTGAAAGTCCCACGACTTGTATACGTGTACCTCCTAAGAGACAGAAAATTCTCATGCCAAGACTCACTGATAGGATTACACGGAGGACAGATGTTATCACCTTTATATGTCGTTTCACAGGCAAGCTGTCAGCACCTGAGACAAGGGGTCTTTGCCCATTTTCCTCAACTCCATGATTTCTCCTATGGCACCCCTGCGACTGTGTCTGGCTTGGGTTGCCTTTCTGCAGGTAGGGTCTTACCCGTCATTGACTAACCAGCCATCGTCTAGGGTCACACAGGAAGATAGAGTAGGCATAATGTTTGAAGTACTGTCTCTATGAGGATCTGTTGTTACTGGAAGGTGCATGGGGGCAGATGGCTAGACTGCTGTATGACCATAGTAAAGGGTCTTATGCAATTAATTTTAGTAATCAAAGAAGACATAACTTTCTTAGACCTTCATGCTGAGTAAATGGGTCATACTAAATAGTGGAGCAGAGAAAGAACAGTGTTTGTTTAAATAGTGGGTCTGGCTGAGATAAGCTAGATGGGAGAACAAGGGAACCATATATATATATATATATATATATATATATATATATATATATATATATGAAAGATTAATGAAGAACTTGGAGTTTGCATGAATAACGCAAGAGGAAGAGGGTGAAAGGTAGAGGTAAATGGGATTAGAATGGGAGTAGAATATGAAGAATCCATCAGGATGACAGGAAGTGGACAAAAGGCAGCCAGTGAGAAGTTCCAGAGTATGGCCAAAGATCTCTAAAAATCAGGGTGTCATGTACTCAGTTTTAAGATGTTTGTTGTAGTGTACATTCCTCTTCCTCTTCTATCTTCCACTTTTGACACCAAAGCTATTACAGAGAGGTGCCTCATGTCTGTAGTATTTTGACAAAATAAAGGGGAAGAGGCTGCATTCTGCTTTGGGGATGATGTGGGATGGAGAAAAAGAACAGCCAAAAGAGGCCAGACTTGAGAGAAATCAAGAATTCAGCAGAAGCAATAAATAATAGGAAAACATTAGCTCCAAGGATCCTAGAAGATGCTGGCAAGGGAGATTTGGTTTCCTGCTGTACATGAGATGGAGATCTGGTTAACCAATTACTTCAAGGGCTTGGGTAGAACATTCAGGTAGCTGACATTTGAACTATATAAATAAAGTGGGTATGTTTCTTATGCCATGAACTTGCATGTGAAAGATAAGTGTACTCTTGTTTTTCTAATTAGATTTCAAGACTGTGTTCTATGAGCTTGGAGAAACCTCTGATCTCACTTGATTCAGTATCATGTCAGACAATTTAGAGCCTCTCTCCATCCTTGGACTGGATTTGACATCCAGGCTTATGGTAGCCGAGGTTTGCATAGTTGCCATTCTACCTGTCTATTCCTGCTGCAGTTGTGGGGCTTTCTAAGTTCTCCTCAGTCATCAGTTCACACACATGGCACATTCCTCCTCTTCCTTTTCAGAAATGCAGGAAACAGCATCAAGTTCTGTTGATTTCCCATCAATTCTTCTTTTTCCATGCAGGCAAACTGTGTGGGGTGGGAACTGCTCTGACTGATTTTAATCTTTTATCTTATGTGTTGAATTTTTTAATCATTTGTTTCAAGTATTACTGGATGTGACAATCTTTCATGGAGGCAATGTATGTCTACAACTAGTCTGAATGGGGGAAACAAAATACATAAGAACATGGTACAAACTAATACCTACAAATATTGTTCAGTTACAACTGCTTTATATCCTTCCTTTCTTATTCAAAATATTTCTTATAAAATAACCATCCTGCAAAGTAATGTAGTGCATTTTCTTCCATTGCTAATTTCTCCTTTATTATTAATTTTCTAAAAATTTAAAATGTTCTGTATGCTCCATCGAGACTCAGCAAACTAGGGCCCATGGGTGAAATTAGACCCACTGATTAATATTTTTAAATGGTTGAAAATGATTAATATTTTGTGACATGTGAAAATTATATAAAATTTAAATTTGCTCCAATAATAATATTTTACTGGAACACAGTCATGCTCATTCATTACATATTGTCTGCTTTCATTCTACAATCACATAGTTGAGTAGCTGGGACAGAGACTGTATGACTCCAATATCTAAAATATTTAATAACTGACATTTTGCAGAAAAAGTTTGTCAATGCTGCCCTACACCATTCTGCTTCACCCATTGTCAGGGTTTTACTTTTTTCCTTATCTAGATTGGATTGTCCATCCTGCCATCCCATATCCCTTAGCTCTTAACCTTGAAAACTATTTAGAACTCTTTAGTAAAGAAAGAGTACTCTAACCTCTCTTACCAGGTTACTCTGAGTTTACACATGTTTTGCCAGTTCTCTCCTGACCTTAGATTCTTTCTTAAAGAAGGAGAATCACAGTGTGGGAAGCCTTTTTTACGGTAAGAGAGTGAAAAATACAGACCACCCAGCTGTAGCTTCCCTAGAGAATGCAGTATATTTAAAATGGACCGATGTAACCCCAGCCATGATGGACACTTCTTCACTAGCCCACACTTATTTGTATGCATATACCGAATCTAGGTGCCTCCTGCAAATCTCCTTATTTATGTGAGAAAAGACACTTTTCTGGCTCAGAGTTAATCTTTTTTAAAGTCACTCCAGATTACTATCTTATAACTATGGTAACCTTTGAGTTCTTATTTCATATAATTTTAAGTAACAGAGTTTTAAAAATAAAAGCTGAAGATTAATTTTCATACCTTTCTAATATTTTTCATATTAATGAAGAAACAAAATCTGCATCAGCCCATATTTCCAAATTTTTGGAACCCTCCCACCTGATTACCTGATTTCTCTGCTTAACAACTTGTATCTAGTTACATTTAATATTTTTCTGCTGTAGGATGGTGCCAGGAAAAAGTGATCGATTATTTTCTTTGTAGTTTTAATTGTTACTCCATCCCTTTGTTTAAACCCTCCAACTTGATATGTCCTGGGAAGCAAGCATTCCACACAGGAATACACCATTGCACCTCTGATCAGGTTTACAATGAATAGAGAAGTTGGGATAAAAATATGTAGACTCCCAAGAATATAGACAAGAAAAATATAGGAAGAAATATGTAGTAATTACAACTCTATAGATGTAAAGCCATGTAAAAAGAGACCAAATGCAAAAATGGATGGAATTGTCAGAATCACAGGATTACCTTTATTGAATGAGCAATGTTTGAAAGAGAAGGACATAAATTGGTTATAAATGTTTCAGGGCAGTTCAGACCCGTGTAAACATAAACATTGTATGTTGAGAGCAGCAATTGGGTATTTTGGAATCCAGCAAAAGTCTAAACTAGGCAGTAATGAGAGATGTCATGGTAATTAGATATGGGGAAAACAGAGGAAGGTAAGAAGAGCCTTGAAACATTACTTATGAATGTGGATTTGATATAATTAGATGATATAATTATTTATAGTAATTAATTGATTTAATTATTTATAAGTTCAAGTTCAGGTTTTGGAGCAAAAGAGATACATAAGAAAAATCATAATATGTTTTTCTCAATGCAAAGACTAGATTGGTGTTTCCTCAATGGGCAGTGTTTTTGCCCTCATCCCTACTCTGAGGGATATTTGGCAATGTCAGGACACATTTTTGGTTGTCACAACTGGTGAAACAGGGCGCTACAAATATCTAGTGCGAAGAGGCCATGGATGCTGCTAAACATCCTGCATTGCACAGGACAATGCCCATAACAAAGAATCATCCAGCCCTAAATGTCAATTGTGCCAAGATTGAGAAACTCTGGGCTATCTTAAGGCAGAGAAGTAAAATGCTTAATTTTTTTAAAAAAATATTTTATTGGGGAACTGGGGAGAGGGAACAGTGCTGGGGAATCGGGGAAGGGGAACAGACAAGTTGCTGTCCCTTTGTTCTTCAGTCTAGTTGTGAAGGGCATCGCTTCACTAGCCCATGTTGGTATTATCATTGTGTTCTTCCTGGGTGAGGCAGTTGCTTGCTGGCCATTGGATGGTGGCTCACGGCAGCTCACAAAAGCACATGCCTGCTGCCGGCCAGCTCCACCACACCCTACGCTGTCGCCAGCGACTGACAGTAGCCCAGTTTCAGGTCGAGTTGTTGTCCACCATCCCAGCTGTAGAGGGCGCAGCATCACTGGCCTTCATGTGGGATCCGAACTGGGGTCCTACTGCTCAGAGCTGGCGTCCCAAGCCAACCCACAACCAACATGCCACTCGGCCGGCCTGTAAAGTGCTTAAATTTAAGCAAAAGGCCTAAGAACTAGGTCAGAGATCTCCAGCTATCCTCTAGCTTGATATGATCAATCTCTTCTTTCATCAAGTTACCCACAAAGCTAATATGAAGACTAAAGATAAAATCAGTTATATTCAATTATTGAAATATTCCAAAATTAATTTTACACTCTGCTTTTAATGGACTTTGTGTTTGTAACCATCAACATAGATGAATCTCAGAAATATAATGCTGAATGAAAAATCAAGCAAGAAAATATTCAGTATGATACTAATTATATCAAGTTTTAAACAAGCAAAACTGAACAATATATTATTTAGGGATATGTACATACAGTTATATGAGGAAAATTAAGGAATGATAACACCTATATCATTCAGAATTATATTTATGTCTGCAAAGAACGAAAATATGTTTGAAGAAAAGCACAGGGGCCCTTAAATATATTGATTATATTCTATGTAGTGGATTCTTGAGTGAAATTATTATACTTTATAATTTACATAAATATCATATATTCTCATGGTATATCAAAAATCACATAACAAAAACAATCATAAAATTCAGTTACAGTAGTATAATAGTATAATGATCTGTGAAGATTTTTCCTTTAAATTCTATCACCACCTGCAGGTTAAATCTAGGTATTGCAAAAACTGTTTTCTCAAAGATCAAATTCATGAACATCAAAACAAGTGAGAACCTGCAAGGCATTTGGGACATAAAGAAGTACAAAAGGCAGGGTTTGGGTTCTAGCCATGCTTAAAATCTGTCTTTGGATAAAGAACACGCAGAACACATTAAAGAAAGAAACAACATGTTATATTGTAACATTCAGTGTCATACTTAATATTGAATAATAGGAACAAATCACATTTTACATAGCATGATACACTGATTTAGTTTACCATTAGAATTCAACTCCTTGATCCATTCTGCCACTACCTTAGGCCAGGACTTAGTTACCTCCTGCTAGCTACCACCTGTTCTCCTTGTCTTGCCTCTCTCTTCTGTTCTCCCCAGTTTGTTCTAAACATTGCTACTAAAGTCTTAAAATAGCTCCTTAAGTATATCATTGCCACTTCCAAAACCTCAATTGGGTTCACACTATCTACAGAACAAAGCCCAAACTCTTCAGATCAACGTTTAAGATTTTCTAGCTTGGCACCAATCTGTTTATCAACCTTGTTTTCTTCACCTGCCTTCCCATCCCCCACTGCCATGTGATGACTCTCATTGATGTGACTCTCCTCTACTTCACCCAGTCTGGTTTCTGCATTATCTATTGCTTATCCTGCATGTATCACCTGTGTTGAAGTATGCTCCTGTTCCTTGAACATCATTCTTCCATTTAGATCTCCTCCTCCATCTTTAATACATGTGTTAAATTGCTTTTAAATGTGGAAAACTGAGATGTAGTTTCAATGTGTATCTCTTAGAGGCCATTCATGTTCCCCATCTACATTTCCACCAGACAGTTGCCCCCAATTTCATCCTACACAGGAATCCTGGAACTACCTTTATCTTTGAGGCACTTTATCAATACTCTTTCTCTGAATTCCTAAAATACTTATTGTCTGTATTATTTGCCATATTCATACACTACTGGTACTAAACTGATCATTTGTATGTTTTATTTTCTAAATTAGATGTTACCTTTTTTTGGAAGTCTGGGATAATTTTGTAGTGTTTTGTTTTTTTTCTTTCCTCTGTCCCCTAAGATCAGTAACACCCATATTTGAGTATGAGGATCACTTTTTAATATAAAAATTTCTCAGACTCCTCCTTCCACCACAGATGTAATAGTATTGACGTTTTTCAGGGTCGTAAATTCAAAAGAACACAATGTTCATACTGATTTCAGTAATGTTTTTGCATTCATATGAATTGTTTTAATGACAATAGCTTCAACATACTTAAAAATAATGTTATAAATATGTATGAGGGAACCAAAGTTTTGCCACCCTAAAATTGCCTTTTGGAATATTGATTTTAGGCTGGTTGTTAAGAAACAAAACCAAGCCTTCCCCTTACCTGCCTAAAGGAATTCAGATAGGAAAACCTGCTTAAAGGAATGGAGCACCAGTAGTATCATAACATAAACTAAATGTAGCAAACAGAGAAATCTGGCAAAACCTGTTTGTTGAACTTCTTTCTGCATAGTACCATTGTTTCTGTGTGACCCAGCAAGAATTTGTTTATCACGTTTGTTTTTTCTACTTACCTGTAAATTGCCTGCTTTCCCTTTGAAGTCCCAGGCCTCTCCCTTCTTCTCCTTTGTCCAGAACGGCATGTAAGGCTCAACTACCCAATGCTTCCTCAGGGCTCATTTTCTGTGGTACCTCCCGCATTTGTACATCTGTAATAAATTTTGGACATTTTTTCCTTTTAATCTGTCTCATGTTAATTTGATTATTAGCCCAGCCAGAAGGGCTTAGGTGGGAGGAAAAATTATTATTATTTTAAGATTTTATTGGGGATTTGGGGGAGGGGAACAGCATTGGGGGATCGGGAAAGGGGAACAACAAGTTGCTGTCCTTTCGTTTTTCAGTCCAGTTGTGGAGGACTTCGCTTCACTGGCCCATGTTGGTATTATCATTGCGTTCTTCCCAGGTGAGGCAGTCACTTGCCATCCATTGGATGGCCACTCACAGCGGCTCACAGCAGCTCACGAAAGCACATGACAGCTGCCCGCCAGGCCACTGCAGCCTATGTCGTAGCCAGAGACTCAAAGCAGCCCAGCTCCAGGTCAAGCTGTTGATCACCATCATAGCTGTAGAGGGCGCAGCATCACTGGCCCTCATGTGGGATCTGAACCAGGGCCCTGCTGCTCAGAGTTAGCATTCCAAGGCAACTTTTTTTTTTTTTTTTTTAAGATTTTATTGGGGAATTGGGGGAGGGGAACAATGTAGGGAAATTGCGGAAGAGGAACAGACAAGTTGTGGTTCTTTTTTGTTCTTCAGTCTAGTTTTGGAGGACATTGCTTCACTGGCTCATGTTGGTATTATCATTGAGCTCTTCCTGGGTGAGGCAGATCTGTCGCCAGCCTCTGGACGGCCACTCACAGCAGCTCTTGGCAGCCCACACTAGCTGCTGGCGGCTCACGCTGGCTGCCGGCCACTCACTGTAGCCTATGGCAGCCCACTGCAGCAGGGGCTGCAGACTACGCCGTCGCCGGCAACTCACAGCAGCCCAGCTCCAGGTGGAGCTGTTGTTCACCATCTTAGCTGTAGAGGGCTGTGTCACTGGCCCTCATATGTGGGATCCGAATCAGGGCCTTGTTGCTCAGAGCTGGCGTCCCAAGCCAGCTCCTAACCAACGTACCACTCGGCCGGCCCCCAAGCCAACTCTTAACCAACGTGCCACTCGGCTGGCCCGGAAAAATTATTTTTTATACCCTCTCATATAAAACAAATGGTGATGAAGATAATGATGATGACAGCTAATATTTTGGGGTCTTATCATATGCTAGTACTTAATTAATCAATAAGCCCTCCAACGCCTCAGTAGGCCTCAGTTTAAATCTGGGCTCTGCCATTTGGAGTCAGAACTTCGGTGATTTATTTAACTTCTCATTTGTAAAGTGGAACTAATGCAGAATCAATCTCTTTGGTATAGCTGTGAGAATCAAGAAAACCACAACAGATGAAATGCTTAACCCTGTGCCTTGTACACAATAAACATTACTTTTAGAAAAAAATCCCAAGATAGGCAATATTATTATTCCCTTCCCTTCATTTTATAGATGGGGCAATTGAGGCTCAGAAAGGTTAAGTAACTTGCCCAAGGTCTTAGAGCCGCTGAGCAGTGAAATTAGAATCGCCTTATTCTAGGGCACCCTAAGCTACAGTAAACATCTAATCCTTGGTTGCTCTATTCTCTGAGTTCCCACAGTATGTTGTTTTCCTACAAAACAGAATTTATTTATATCACACTGTATTTCTTCACCATTCATTAAAAATGTATGACAAAAAAGTGTCAAGTATCATTGCACTGACTGAACCTGCATACAGGAGCAAGTTACAGTAGGCTGGAAGAGCTTAATTTATTCATAAATTATGCATTGACTTCTATTGATTGGTTTTGGGTACAATTTCTGCTGGTTATTGAGAACAATTTGTTGTTGGAACCTAGCTGTCCTTCTTCATTCTTCCTTATTTTGCTTAAAACAAACTTGTCCCACTATTACAAACTGTCTAAAAATAGAATGCCCTTACACTCAAGCAATCCTGACTGGTGTTTTAAGTTTTCAGGCAGGCACACCGAAAGCCTTAATTATCCCTTTGTCACAATTTTTTGTTTGTTTTACGAGAGAGCCCGTCAATTTACTAAATTTAAGAAAAATCTGCTGCTGAGAGTAGAGCCTAAATAAAAGAACTCAGCGTATAGTTCTAGAGAACATTTCTCGATATTACATTTGATGCAAATCATCTGGTTCTTCTAAGTAAAAAGGAAGACATTATTCCAAGGTGGTATTAACTGTTAACATTTATTATTCTCCCACTAACTATATATATGACTTCAAGCCAAGTTTGGTTTTATCCTTCACCTATAAACCTACGGCGAGATAGTCAAGGCCCTTTTGTTTCGATCCTTTCATGACCAGAATGTGGGACTAGAAGAGCTATCCCTGTCTTTGGTCTTTTCTCCTCCTTCCGGCACGATCCGGAGCTGACACCCCCACGGAAAGCAAGAAAGCACCTCCGCTGTTTTTTCAGCCTCCAAGAAGGGTGGAGGGGGGGTGGGGGCAGAGAGAAGGGGTGGGGCTAATCCACTTCCGCAGGGGCCTAGAGCCCCTCATAGCGCGACCACCTCCGGAAGCCGCACAGCACGCTGGGGTTTGTATTCCTCTCCCTCGTGGCGGATGAGTCCGGGGTCGAGTTGGCATTCTGGGATATGTAGTCTCTGGATGTTCGTTGGAGTAATTGGAGTCCGGAGGAAGAGCCAGAGGTGATAGCACAGACTGAGGCGGGTCACGTGACTCCAATCTAGCGCGTTGATCGCACTGCGGCTCAGGCCCCGGGGCGTTCTCGCCTGCGCGCGGCTGTTGCCGAGGAGACGTGCGCACGTCTCGCCGCGCGTTGCCCCCTGCGCAGTCCCCCCCCCCGCCCCTCTTCTCCCACCACAATGAGATCCTAAGATGGCGGTGGCTGCGGCGGTTGGCGCCGACTAGCTGAAGTGGAGAAGGCGGCCATTGGGCCCGAGGCTGCCAGGGAACTTGTGGATTCTCCCTGCCGCGGTCTCTAAAGGGAGGCGTGCTGTCGGTGGCGGTTCGTGGGGGCTGACCGCTACTCCGCCCTTGGCAGGAGCGGCTGCTTGGTTTACAGGTAATGCTTGCGCGTCCCCGGCCCTTGGCAACCGAGGGCAGTGCGGCGCGCTGCGGCGGGAGAGCAACGGCTCCGGGACACTTGACCCTGCAGGGCCTGGCCTCGGGCGCACGCGTCTTCGTGGGCTCCCGGGTCTCCCTGCTGCCTGCTTCACGTTCCCTAGCAGACAGTCCGCCCCCTCCCCGGCGCTGGCCGGCGCCATCTCCGGGTGAGCATCTAGAGACGCGTTAGCGACCGTAGACCCCCCATCTTGCCTCCCTGCTCCTCTGATTTTTCTGGCCTTGGGGAGGAGGCCGCGCTGCGCCCCGGTCCTCCAGGAATACGCCTTGCGAGCCGAGGACGCGGAGCTGGGGTGGTGGTTTGGTGGTTTGGTGGCCAGAGGCAGGGGATCTAGTTTTCCATCCCAAGGGTTCTTGGTGGCCAGTCGCCCATCATTGCGCCCCTTCCCACCCAACCCACAGAAAACCCCACACATTCCATTCTGGGGGGGGGGGCTCTTCATGTCCACAGGTTTTCGGGCGAGGAGCCACGACGACTTTTGGGGTTCGAGCTGCGGGATTTCGTTCTGTCTCTGGTAGTCTTCGAGCCCAAGGGCCGCGCGGGAGGCGTTCCTGACTTGCGCTACAAACGGAGCTTTATACTTGGGAGGGGATGTGAATGGAATAGCTCTTACCCTATCTCCCTCCCGTTTCTCCTCGTCGCCATCCCTCCCTGCAGTCCCGTTAGAAGCAGCCGGGTGTGGGGAAAAAGTAAACTCCAGACGGGGTTGGGGAAAACGTCGCTTGCTTTGCAGAAACTGGTGTTTGGGGATTTAGGTAGAAGGCCCCGCTAAGGGAGGCGGGTCCTGCGAACTTTTCTTCCCGCGGCCTCTGGATTCGCCGTGTCTGGCGGTCGGGCCGGGGGGAGGCGTGTGCCTTCTGCCCCGCCGGTGACGGAGCGCGTTCTGGCGCTGCGGGAAGTGGGCTTTCTGAAAGGGCGCCCCGACCGCCCCCACCCCAGAACTGCTTGCCAGGCCCCGCCTCCTGGCGTTCTCTCGTTACCGGAGTGGGTGGTGTGGGGCTCGCGGCGCACCTGCTGCTTTCTCTCCCGATCACTTGCCCGGTAGGAGCCGCCGGAAAGAAGCCATGAAAACACTTGAGTGGTTGAACAGAAGGCAAACCGTGTGTTGGGGTAGTGGCAAGGTTATTCTGAGACCTCGCTTTTAAAGAAATAAACGTATTTTCTTCACGGGATAGCCAAGTTCTTGAGTCGTTTGAGTGATAGGAAGTTAGTGACTTGTGATCAATCTGAAGAGAGTACTTGGCGTGGACGTGATCATTAGAGTTAACCATTGGCCTTACATTCCAAAGCAGGTAGGGATCCTGTTTGGTAGGATCTTACACGTTGGGAGGATTTAAACATTTATGGGTATCACATGGCTTTTCAAAAGGGTTAAAGTAACTTGCTTGAATTTAAAATATTAGATTTTTTTTTCTTTTCTGTTGATTTTCTAAACATTTTGTGTTATATATAGTATTTGTTCTGTACTTCAAGTGTAGATAATTTACTGAATTTTTTTTTTAATCAAAAGCAGGCAACAGCTTTGAAGTGTGAAGCAGGGAAAGAGCTGTTTGTGAGCTGCAAAAACTAGTTTCTAACAGGTAATTTGACATCCTTATAGATGTATTGTCCTACCTAGTGTAGTAGAAGAACACTTTAGGATGGAGAATGCTGTCAAAATACCTGTGCATGGTTGAGGGCCCTCTCTACTTCGTAAACACACCACCTGGGTTTGCTGCCCTGTTGGCCCTGCTTTTTGGCAGGCCACTTCAGTCTGACTTCACACTTTTGTTAGACAAGAGCCATGCTATTCCTAATTATAAAACACTATAATAGTTTATGTAATACCTTTTGAAATGTCTTTGTCTTCACAGAATTTTTTCAGTCCATTTGAGTTCGAATTTGTCCTATAACGGTTGTTTGGATAGCCAAATCATTTCATCTTAAGTCATCTTCTACAACTTTTCTATTAATTGTTCTTATTTTTTATTCACAAATTTTGTTTTTTGAGGTTATGTATACTGTTGACTAAAGGTTTTTTTGTTTGTTTTTCGCTTTTCTTTTAGCTTTATAAAATTACTTTAAACATTAGTTTCTATGCAGTCATTATCAAATGCCGGTTATCTAAAGATATTCTCTCTTGGACCAGCAGAAAAGTCAGTATAAATTCATTGAAGGAAACTGAAGTTTGCTAAGGACAATTTAGAAATTAAATGACTAAAGGATGGGGATTAGAAGAAATTTTTGTTTAAAGACTTTTCAAAATAATTGTTCTTTTAAGAAAATCTCAGAAAGAGTATGAATATAATTGTTAAAATTTTAAGACAGTCCATTTAAAAATTTTTTTTTAGTATGTTCTTGCTTTCTAGGAAAGCAGATACATCTTTAGCTCTATTATGAAATAAACTGATCCTCATGAGAAAGTAAAGACTGACAGTTGATTTATATCTTATTTATATTTCTAAGTAATATTTTCTTTTTTAATTAGAAGACTATCAGAGTAGAACAAGAAAAATTGAACTCGGGGAAAGGTCAAATATTAGTATGTGTATGAGAGTTCTTAATACTAGAGTATATAGTAGGAATTTGATAAAATAAAAAGAACTATAAAATTAGTTATAAACTAATTAATTTTCCTTTTAACACATTAGGGAAGATAAGATGAAATAAAAACATAGGGCTATTGAGTTAACTCACATTAGAAGACCTTGGTTTTCTCAATAGGGGATTTGGCTATTGTGAAGGAGGCAAGTGTATTTGAGACTTGGAAAGAAATACAAAGTGTTTGGAATTATCACACTAGGGAATTCAGTAAGAAGCCAAGAAGGGATACATAGCAATACATTCATCTTACAAATTTAATTGATTACCTACCTACGTATGCTACTTAATGTGCTGAAGATTTGGCAGTGAGCAAAATAGACCAGATGCCTTACCTCGTGGAGTAAACTTAGATTTTGAAAATGTGTATGTGTGTATGTGTATATGTATGTGTACAGTATAACTTAGTATACCTGATGGTGGACACAGGCAGTGCCACTTTTTAACTGTTTCCCCACTGCCTGACCCCTTGAGAATAGAAGCAGAGAAAGCCCGTAGTGGGGTTTATCCAGGATTGACTTGACAGAATAGGCAAATAGGTAAGAAAGTCAGGGATGCTAACAAGACGTTTTCGGAATGGCTTACTTGGGTGGATTCCTGGAGAGACAAATGACAGGGTCAAGAGCAGGTTCTTCAGAAATGAGAAAAAGAGAGAGAGAATGCAAGAGTTTATGGTCAGAAAGAGGGATTTCAGAAGTTCAGGATCTTGAAGAAATTACCACTTCAGAGTGAAAACAGTATTGGAATAGAGAAGATGAGATGGATGTTGGAATTGAGGCCAGAGTCTTAGAAAAATCATTGCAAATGTTCAGGTCATGCAAGCAGGGATTAAAGTGGGGAGTGAAACCATGAACTGGTGGTTATCAAAATTGCAATATTCTCTTGGGGAGGAGAGTGGGAAATGGTGCCAAGATAGGGGGATTGATATTTTTGATGGCTAATTTGTTCAAAAGAGGAAAATTAAGCATTAGTTTAATAAGAAAGGTCTGCAAATTATATCCTTTTGCCTTTTGAATCTGGGAGCTTAGGAAGAGTGGCATTTTGTAAGAAGGATTTCAAGGAAATAGTGCTTTCAGAGGAATTGGAATTTTATTGAAGCCAAAGAAGTAGGAGGAATATTTGGGAACAGATGGAGAATGTATGTAATAACAAATACGTAATGCATTTTCCCCCCTCAGTTTCCATTGAAAGTGCTCATTGTACACTGCATTAAGACTGTCAAAACAGTGTATGCAGAATTTCCTTTTTATGATTAGTAAAAGAATTACCCCAAATAATGCAACCTTTAGAAAATTCGTACAGATATATAAAATACCAGCTTTGGTATTTGTGACTCGTAAGTAAATATTTAGGAAAACACTGTACTTTATATGTTATTTTATTTGGATAAATGTTTCTAACACCTTGATTTACAGTGATCAGTTAAGACGAGGTGATTATGAATAATTTAGTGCATTTGAGAAATAATATCTGAACTTTAAAGATTTTAGGAAAATAATCTTTTGTCTTGATTATTTAATTTCTTTGAATTTCTTTGTATTATTCTTAAGTAAACTTTAGTCATAGGTATTTTCGTGTTAATTAATGCTGTGATATTCTACTTAGATATATATAACACTTCTCTCTATAGTGAACTCTGCAACAGGATTTGCTTCAAAAAGATCAGTCACTGAAAGGTGCTGATAAATTGTAATTTTGCATTTCATATCTTTGCAAGATAAGAGAGCCAAATAAGGCTGTCAAAAATAGCTAAATGAAACTTATAGTATTTTCAACGTAGTTTAGTAAGTCAGAGGATGCCTAGAAGTGCTTTTTTAAAGTAGAATTTTCTTTTATCCCCATATCATCGTCTATCACTTGCACCAGTTGTACTCCAGTGGTTTCACCTTTTCTATCTTATTGTCTTTCTATTAAACCTGCCTGGAAAAGTCCCAACCTTAGATGGATTCAATGGCATGTTTATACCAAGGCTGATGAGCACTGCTGGGGAAAAGAAAAATTCACACTGCAGAGTAGCAATATCAGTGAATGTTTTCTGCTCTTACCTGGGTCTTTAATGCTCCCCAGTCATTCCCTTTTCTTAAATCTTTCTGACACTGCCATCTCACCTTCTCACATTTAAACAACAGTTCTTTCTACTTCATATCACCTACGAACTTGCTGAACTTCTAACTACAAAATCTGCCAACCAGCCTTATCTAATTCCTCCTTTTCCCTTTCCATTTCAGTGAAAAGATGTTTTTCTGCCTGTCTAAGCTAATCATTTTTCTTATGCCCTGGATAGTTTATGTAAGTATGCTATAAAATAAGTATAGAATAAAATTTAGAAGGTAGACATCCTATATGTTTAATGGTGACTTTCAGGTGATTAGAGATGTTGGTGTGAAGAAGACAGAAGCGACTTGCCTTTATTTTTTAACTTATATAGGGGAGATAGTTACTGTCTTAACGAAATCAGCTGTATGTTAACATATTGAGAATTCATCCACATGCAGTTATTTCTTTAGCTTCATGCTTAATAATTTTGTTTATATGAGGATGTGCCTTTTAAATCTGGAAAAAAACACATCTGGTATCATTATGTTGTTAAATATTCTATCTCATTGTATGTCAATCACAATATAGCAGTAGAGAAAGTTGTTTATTTTATAAACTTAGACTTTATTTAGTAAATGGTATTTTAAGAAAAGTTTAAAAAATATTTGATATAGTTTCCCCAAACTAATTTTAATATATTTAAATTGTTTTAGAAACTTATTTTAATAGTGTTTAGTCATTAGTCTATAAATAGATCCTTAGAAAAAACTCATTTGAGGGGGAATTTATCATAATATAAAACATATCTCCAAATATATTATTCTTAATATATCTTAAAGTAAACTTTATTATTCTACTGATAGAAAGTATAACAATTGCTATTTTGAGAAAAAAAAATTGATAATGTAAGAGTTTTTACTTAAATAACCTTAATTTCTATTCTAATTCATATTTTAGACAATTTGCTTTTATTACTTTTAAATACAGTATCACCTCTACTGCAAATGTATTTTTTGAGCTCCTAGTTGCAAAATGTTTAGTTTTTTAAAATGGGCCATTTCAGTTCACTGGACATCCTTCTCTATGGATATCAATTATTTTGTAAAGTTAAGTATATTTATAGTATAAAAAATAATGTAAAGTATTGCTGAAAATTGATAAGACAGAAAAGAGGAAAAATCATACTTTCACGCCTATAACTAAATGACAATTGCTTTCATGCAAGCATTTTAGTATATGCGTACTTTCTTAAAATCTGTGTGCAAGTTTGCATTGCTTTTTTCCTCTTTTATGCTATATGATGATATAAACACAGGCAATATTGTTCAGCCTTCATGATTATGTGTTTGAAGGGTACTCTCGCCTAATAGTATTCATTCTATCGTTTGATATTTAGTTTGTTTGCAATGGGCCACAATTACAGCATAATAAACAATTTCCCTCATTATAGTGCCCCCTCCATATGTAACATTTCACTGCGATGTTTATCTATAGTGAAATGATATTTCCATGCCGCTGACTGCGGCATTCAACTTTACCCCTCGAGCTCAGTGTTCCAGAAAGGAAGTTTAGGAAAGCAGATGTACATTTTTCTATATTTTTGTGTTTTTCAATAGGAAGTTTTTACACTTTAAAGTAATAATTTATTTTAATAAAACATAGCACCTTAGCTGTATTTACTTAAAAATATAAATAGTGTGATTATTATCTGTGGATTTTTGACATATTTTGGAGAACAAACTTGAAATCAGTTAACGCAGTGAAAAGATTAAGGTGGTTTCCTCAGTTTTCATTCTTGATACAGTATTGCCAAAATATATTTCAAATAGGTAATAAAAGTTTACATTCTCATCATAAAGACTGAGAGTTCTGGGTTCCCTTTGCTGTCATTAGGATTAGGTAATACTGAGCAAATTTAATAGTCCCTTATTTTAATTTTTTGCTGGACTCATTAATATTTTTATCATTTTATGTTTGCTGATTTCTTTGTAAGTTGCCCTTTCATACTTATTTTTGTTGGTTTTTTTTTTATTTTAGTGGTTTTCGTTTGTATTATTTATTTTTAACAAATTCTTCATATTGTAAAGATAGTAACTGTATATTTCATATTTCTTTGAGGTTTTCCCCCTCCAATTTGTCATTTACTGTTTATTTTGAGCATACTTACGATTCACTTTTATGTGAATAAAATCTGTTGAGTTTTTTTCTTTTTATTTCTGCATTCCAAATTAGTAAGATCTCTCTTTTTAAATTCCATTCTATTTTCTTATTTGTCTGTTACTTGACTTTTAAAATATATATTTTTTATCTACTTACTATCTTGCAGTTATGATATAAGGCATCCTTTTTCAGTTGGAGAGAATTAAATTATTATGCTCTAAGGCATCCATTGTTTACTGTGAGTAAATTCCTCTTCTGTGTCTGGAATGGTATACTGGGCATGTACCATCCTTGGAAGAATTGAAAAAATAGTCATTCAAATCATTTTTCTGTGTTTGAAATGAAGAATCCCAGTTAAAAAAAGACTGTTAAACTGTAAATCTTTTTCAAAATTGTTAGCAAATTGTCCCATCAATAAAATAATCCTACATCATAGAATTGTGAAGATTAATTTATAAGATGCACATAAAATATTTAGCATGGTGGTTGGCGTGTGTGTGTGTGTGTGTGTGTGTGTGTGTATACACATATGTATATATATATACACATATGTGTGTGGTGTATGCATGTATATGTATATGTGTATATTTATATATATATATACACACACACATGTATATATATATATGCATACACACACACACACCCTCCCCAACATATAGATGTTAGATATAATTGATTTTTCTCATTCCTTTTTTCTAGTTGGATATATTTGAAGATTTGTTTTGGGGCTGGTACTAATTTAACTAGTAGTCCACTCAATGTGGTTGTCTCTTAGGACTAGTTTTCTACTCTGCCAACTTCTATTGTTGCTACTCTTGTTTTTATTTCTCAGATATTAAAATTTTTTTCTGTCTTGTTTATTCTGACTTGCTTTGTCAGAATAAACCTGTACATTTAGGAAACAAATGGTGTTTATATTTGTCTTCTCACTAGGAAAGGTAGTTTGTGTTTTTACTTATTAAAATTTTCTATTATTTATTATGGTTTTTTTTTTTTTTTTAGAGTTTAGTAGTGCCTCTTCACATAGGGCAAAATTATATTATGCCTAAATACTTTATTTTTTTATCACTATTATAAGTGGCATTATTTTCCACGGTATAGTTTTTAAGAGGCCATTGATGGTGTTTTGAAGTTTTCTAGGTTTTTTAATGCATCTTCTTTAAGAATACCACCTTTTCTCTTTACAGTATAAAAATTTCATATTTTTCTGTTTTTTAGAAATTTCGAAAAAGTGCTAAATAACTGATAAGTGGCATTCTTGTTTTGGTCTTTAATAGGGATGTCCTTCATGTCTTATTTTAAAATTCTTGGTTATTGGTTTAAAACAATACTTCTTTCAGCATTGTAGAAACTTACTAAAGTAATATATGCTCCTTGAAAAAAATCAAACAGTACAAAATACATATAATTATAAGGAAGTGTCAGTGTATTGTACTTTGTAAGGTTTTGTTTTCAAATTTGAAATCTTGAATTTTATCACATCATTTAGTTTTTGTTGTTGTTATTTTTTTGAGGGCAATGTCACTGGCTCTCACATGTGGGACCCGAACCGGGGCTGCTGGCTTTCGAGGCCAGCACTTAACCACCGGTCCACTCTGCCGGCCCCACATCATTTATTTTGAAATGATAAAATTTAACTTGCTATATCATTTGTTAATATATTATTCTAATAGATAACCTAGCATTAAAATATCCATGGAATAAATACTGCTTTGTCCTAGATGATAATCATTTTAATGTTGTGCTCTAGTGAATGGTATAAAATAGGATCTTAGAATCAAAGCACCTCGGATTTGTATTCTTCTTTGACATTTTTACCTGAATGACTTTGGCAAAATTATTTAACTCCTTTGAATGTTAGTGTTACTGTTTGTAAAATGAGAAACCTATTATAACCCTGATGTCTAATGGCCTTCCGTCCCCCTTGAATGATAAAAGTTATCTCACAGTCTCTTCTTTCACTCAGTCCTCCCACCTGTGAAGTTCCACACCCAATGGAAATCCAAAGTCTTACACCAGATATGTAAAGATCTTAGTTTCTCACGATCATCTCTGCTTCTGAACCTCTGCTTCTACCATTGCTGCTTCTGTTTCTCATCTGTTTGACCCAGGTATGAAATTCAGTACCTTCCTTGATTTTCACAAATTCCCCAGCACTACAATTTAAAATAGGGAAGTACGCACCAATATTTTTAGTGATTTTAGCCACTGTATTTTTTGCACTTAGTCCTACTTCTTTCCACCTGCTTTCGCCTCATCTTGTTTACCATTACTTTGCTTCCTAATAAAACTAAACCTTTCTCCATGTTGCATGCAGAGCAGTTTTGCCTTCTGAATCTTTGCCATGAAACAAATGCCCATGTCTTTAGCGGGGGAGGGGATCTTTAGGTCCTTTCTAAGAGCACTTTTGGTTCTAGCTATTAATAACTTTTTCCTACCTCGTTACCTTTTATGACTGTGTTGAATAAATAAATAATCTTAAAGCTTGGAGGCCAGTACACTTAGTGTATATTCCGAGGTTTTCCTTCCCCTCATTATCACTCCAGCTGTTTAATTCATGTTAATCATAATATGCCTTCAAGCTAAATCTATTTGTGATGAGTGGTTGACAGTGCCTCTTTTTATTGTATAAAATCAACTTTTCTGAAAATCCTTTATAAAGCTAAGTTCATGGAATGGTTTCAAAATTAGAGTTTGTTTTTACATGTTACAAGGTTGGTTTTCACTTGTTTTACAGAAAATTAATTGGTAAAGCCAGTATGGCCACAGGAGGAGGTCCTTTTGAAGAAGGCTTGAATGACCAGGATTTACCAAACTGGACCAGTGAGAGTGTTGATGACCGACTCAACAATATGGTATGATGTCTTATTGGTAGTGTGTTGTTGACTAGTAGTATTAAAACGCAACTTTCCCTTGACTTAGCCAAATGGAACTCACGGAAACTCTTTGTAAAATAAACACATTTTTACTTGCTGGCCAAGGTATTATTGTAAATGATGCTGGGATATTTGTTCTATTAGTTGAAGATATTTTTGTTTCCAGGTAGCAGATATCACTTGAGTTAGCTTAAATCAAAAAGGAAGTTCTTTAAGTAAGGATATAACGATTTTTTATGGAAAACAATTGCATAAAGCTGGATTTTAGGAAGGGACTAGAAAAAGGAACTAGAAGGTTGTCAAGAATCAATTTTTTACTACCCTGACCCTGCTTCTGAGAGCCTCTGCTTAACACAACCTTTTCTTCACAGACCAGCTTTCTTCTTTCTTCTCTGGTCTACATGGTGTACTGTAGCTGCCCTTCTAAAGTTTTCAGTTATGTCTGCAATTATATACTGACGAGTTATCTCTCAGTTACAGTTGAAATTTTAAGGTATGATTATCCCAATTTGAATTAGATGTGCATCTCTTTCAGTCAGCCCTGGCCAGGATGGGTTTGGGTAGGTAGCACAAGAGATTGGCAGGAACACCCACATGTGGTTTGGGGTAGAGGGACAGTTTGTAGAGACGGGAGTTTTATAAAGGAGGAAAATATCCCAAAAGTTTCACTAGCAAAGGCTAAAAAAATTATTCGGTGGGAATTCATAGACTTTTTTTGTTGAATGAGTTAGGGTATGTGGATGTAACTAAGTACATAAAAATGTATTCAAGGTAAACATTTTTTTAATCAAATCTTATGTGATACATTGTTGCTTATAAAAATAGTAAGTTAGATTTATTCTTACCATATACTAGGCACTGTGTTTTTATGTATGCTTTTTTAAATTGTGTTTTAAAGGTGACATTATATTAGAGATTAGGCAACAGACTGTGGGAAGTTAAATTAATTGCCTCAGGTCACATAGTGGAGCATTTTTTCAGAAAACAGATTACTTTGAACCCAGGTTGATTATAGATTTATGTTCTTATACATAGTGACTTTACAGGAGGTCAGTAAAGGTATCTATAATTCATTTCACTATTTAATTTACAAACAGTAAAGAACCATTTCTAAAAATGCTTTTGAAAATATTTAGACTGACAGTAGGGTTGGATTTTGGCGGTTTACATTTGTTAATGATTTATGAAAAGGAGAGTAATCTATTTTTTGAAGGACAATATGAAATTTATGCTAGACTTGATGGGAAATTGGTTAGTAGAAGCAAATAATTGCCTCTAGGACTGTATGTTTAATGTGAACAGTGTTTTTTCATTTTTATGACTGTGACTTTTTTTTCAGCATACCAAATTATTTTCCTGGTTTGATAGAGGACATAGTAACTCTTTCCTTTACTTTTTTAAAGGATTGGGGTGGCCAACAGAAGAAGGCAAATAGATCATCAGAAAAGAATAAGAAAAAGTTTGGTGTAGAAAGTGATAAGAGAGTAACTAACGATATTTCTCCGGAGTCATCACCAGGAGTTGGAAGGCGAAGGACAAAGACTCCACATACGTTTCCACATAGTAGATACATGACTCAGATGTCTGTTCCAGAGCAAGCTGAATTAGAGAAACTTAAACAGCGGATAAACTTCAGTGATTTAGATCAGGTTTGTGAATTATTTTAAAAACCAAGTCATAACTGTGGGAAATATTTGAAATGAATGAAATAATATGTCTTAATAAAATATTGAGACATTTATTTCCTTTTCTTACTCTCTGTGCATATGAAAAGAATTTAATCAGTGGTGATGGTACTATGTTCTTTCAAGGGCAACAGAGTCTTATTTCTAAAGTTGCTAAGGACAAGTCTTTCTGGACTTTATTACTATATTATGTGACTAACTTAAATGATTTTATTATGAAACTAAATTTTGCGTGATAGTACTGAATAAGATTGTTATTAAGGAAAAGGGAAGAACCAGTTTAGAATGTTTAGTATTGGCTCATTGTGGAATATGCTGGGTAATCTCAAGTTTAGAGTAAAACTATGGTTTGTATTTAATCACTAAAATAAAGTTTAGAACTAAGAGCAAGTAGAAATGATAATGAACTCTTAACAGATAATTTACTATCACATCTGTACTTTACAAAGATAAACAGATTTCCAAATATGGATAAAGGTAGATCAAATCTGGTATGGTAAAGATAATGATCTTATATCATTTAGTCACCTATTTACTAATAGTTGAACACTTACAATATGCCAGTCACTGAGCTAAGTACTTTTCAGACAGTGCTTCATAAAGACACATCTGTATGCTGATGTTTATATTAATTAATTTTGATTTCGTCGAGTCTAAAGCCTATATAAAATTATGTGAATAAATAAGACGAGCACTGTGTTATAAATATGGTCCATAGTCCTAGTACTTAATTTACACTAATCTTGCTCATATTCATCAGTTGAATTGTCTGACAAAATTAGAAATAGGAAGTGCTAATCAAATTTTGATATTTTAGTAGATTTTTGTAGATCTGAAGCTGTTTCAGATCTTACTACAAGCTGTTTATGCACACCTCCTGAATCAGTATCTGATGGTGAAACTAAGTATACTGGAATACATTTTAAAAAATTGTTGGAATTTTAATGTTTGTGGATTTGGTTTCTTTTTTATATATAGAGAAGCATTGGAAGTGATTCTCAAGGTAGAGCAACAGCTGCTAACAACAAACGTCAGCTTAGTGAGAACCGAAAGCCCTTCAACTTTTTGCCTATGCAGATTAATACTAACAAGAGCAAAGATGCTACTACGAGTCCTCAGAAGAGAGAAATTGGATCAGCACAGTGTAAAGAATTGTTTGCTTGTGCTTTAAGTAATGACCTTTTGCAAAACTGTCAAGTCTCTGAAGAAGATGGGAGAGGAGAACCGGCAATGGAGAGCAGCCAGGTGATAAAATTTGCTTCTTTTACTCTGCTTTCACAAACCTCAAAGTTTAAACATTAACATAAAGAAATTAAATTAGGTTATGCACATAGGAATTCTAGGTAGAATTAAAGTATTTCCCTGACACTCTTCCTTAATCTATAATATCACATTTATTCAAAATACTATGAATTTTTTTTTTAATCCAAAATGACTGTAGAAACGGCATATTCAGGTGAATCAAGGCTTCTGTTTATCTGCCAAATATTATATTGACCATTATAAGGGGAGTTGGGAACAATGGGATTAATAGATGGTAAGAATTTTTTTAAATGATGATATAATTCTTTTAAAAGTGCTTTCAAAAGTATACTACTTGAAATTTACAAATAAACATGAGGAAAAAACTATATAAGTAATAGTTTAGTATACAGTTCTATAAATAAAATTTTTTAGGTAATGTAGATGAAATCTAATTTTGAAATTTTAAAATTAATAGTAACTGGAGCTGTTACTATTGCCAGTTATGTTTTGGTTAAATTCCAAATTTGATTCAAATCTTTTGCATGTATGAATTCATATAATAATTAGAAGTATCTTTTGTTATATCTGAAATTTGAAATCTATAAAATTGTTGCTGTTGAATGAATTATGCTTCATTTTATGTATTGTTTACTGTTATGTTTTTTTTTTTAAATATTTCCCTCTGCAGATTGTAAGCAGGCTGGTTCAAATTCGTGACTATATTACTAAAGCTAGTTCCATGCGGGAAGATCTTGTAGAGAAAAATGAAAGATCTGCTAATGTTGAGCGCCTTACTCATCTAATAGATCACCTTAAAGAACAAGAAAAGTCATATATGAAATTTCTCCAAAAAATCCTTGTAAGTTTTAGACTTTTCAAATAATGTATTAAGTTATTATCAGTGTATATGTACTGATGACATTCTGATGCACCTTAGAGGAACTGATATATTTTCAGAAAATCGTGCCATCCATGATAACATTTTATTGCCCTTTTTCATAGTTGTATGATTTGTATCACTAAAATATTTCAGGCTAGAGAAAATGAGGAGGAGGATGTGCGGACTGTAGATTCAGCTGTGGGATCTGGTTCTGTAGCTGAGAGCACATCGCTAAACATAGATGTGCAGTCTGAGGCTTCAGACACCACGGTAAGCGGCCTTTTGGTAATTAAAGTGCTAGAAATGAAGGCTTAAACTTTTCCTCCATTTTTCAGGATGATATTTTATCGGCATTCCTTAATGCAAAGTGTATTTTGGGGAAGAAACCCTCCAATTATTAATGCTGAATATATTCTTTTTTAAACATGGAAGTTAAAAGTTTTATTTATTAACATTAAAAATAGTTTTAATAGTTGAATTTAAAATCTAATGATTTCTGATCTTCAGCTTACATAAAACTTGGTTTTTCTAGTTTGTTTCTTTAAGCACAGCTTTACTCATTTTCAGGCGCATAGGGAGCATTCACATTCATTGGGGCTATAAGAGCTATAAGCATAGAGTATCATTGCTTAGCATATTATCTATTAGAAAAGTCTCTTAAGTTCATTTGTCACTGAGGACTCACTTTAAGGCTATTAGGACTTTTTATCTCACAGGCTAGCCTAAAACTGTAGCAAATCAGATTACTGAAAAAATTGAGATGAAAATGGTACAAGATAGCATTTTCATTGTGATTTCTTCTCTGAGAAAAATACTATATCTGACTCTTCAAAATGAAATTTATTAAAATACATCTTTTGAAAAATAATCAGGAATTCATTTATTTATTTTAGAGGGCAGTGTCACTGGCCCTTATATGTGGGATCCGAACCAGGGCTACTGGCGTCCCAAGCCAGCTCTTAACCACTGCGCCACTCAGCCGGTCCAGGAATTTATTTTTGAAGAAAGATTTGTGAAATAAACTTAGTTCATAGAAATTCGTGTGCTTTGAAACAAGTTTGCTTTTAAGCATTTTTATTTTAGGTGTAACAGATGCACCTATAACCATGCATTCGTAAACTTGAAAACCTGTTACCAGTAATCACTTTTCTTTTGAAAGGATAACAACGTATGTCTATCTTTTGTTTCTGAGGTATGTTCCAAATACCATTCAGCATTAGGAATTTGAGGGTTTGTTTCCTTTTAGTATTGACCTGCATAATTTCTTATCTGCCTCCTTTCTCTTTCCTGCCCTTCTTAATTTGAAGAGGAAATTTGAATTTTTTTCTCTATATTATTTTTACCAGGAGATACTTAAAGGGCTGATCCAAACAGTTGTTGATGAATGAATTCTACTATGGGGAACTTTTCTATTTACAGTGGGGCTGGGAGTAAATTCTTCATCACATTTCATTCCAGCAGAAATGGAAGGGTTGGGGGCGTGTGGGTAAAGGAATGCTGTTGGGGAAGGGTGGGGAATGGGATAGTTGATTATTATAATTTATATACTAGCACATATAGTGTTCACTGTGAAGATAATTTTTTATAACAAAATCATGATATTATGAAGGTTGATGAATAGTAGCATAAATGTTAAAATATGCTTCAGCAGTTGTTATATAGCTTGGGAATTGCCCAGGATAAGATACTTAATTACAAGGAGCAATAGTCTAGTATACAGAAATTTGAAAACCTTAATTAAGTTTATTGCCACTTGGGGGGAGGGTGGGTTGATTTTTAAAAAGATGGATTGGTAAATTTTTTGTATTTATTTACAAGGCTGGCTTGTATGTTAAATAGAAGTTTGTGTTAAGAAATTAATATGCTACACTATTTAATAAAGGAGGCATCTTTTAGTCTGAGAATTCGGCCGTGCATTGAGGACAAACTAGGGAATTCAGCTTCACAAGAACAGGTTTCAGACATTGACGTTACTACAAGTCCAAAAGGGGAAGTTGACAGACCTCCTCAGAATGACAGGGAACTGAGGCCTAATAGGAAATATAGCCGAAAACGTGGATTTCCCTCAAAGGTATACTTCACAATATTAACTTGGGAAGTCTAAATGAGCAACTCTTTTGTTCATATTTCCTCTTCCTTATTTGCTTTTTTGTGTTGCTATTACTCTTAAACATATGTTATTAACATGGTTAATTGTACTGTAATTTGCTTTAGTAAAATGCTGTCCTTTAGTGTTTTTATTCTTTTCTGCTTTCTTACACTCCTCTCCATAGATTATATTTGGCAGCTGTTTTTATTTACATTAACAAAGGACATGAAATGTAACTCACTTTCCTTTTTTTTAAATCCATTTCCTTTTTTGCTATTGAGAACTCAAAATATAACACACAATATAGCAAAATACTTTGGACCATTACTTGCCTTTTGTTTTGGTATTTGTGTTCATGGATTAAGATGGTATTTTTAAATTTTGCCTTATTTCCTGTAATCATTCATTAAAAAAAAAGAAAATAGAGCAAGCTATTAACATTCCTGTCTTTGTAAGAATGAAATATTTTTTAGTGTTTCGGTTTATGTTTTTGTTCCTGTTGGAAACCATTTCCATTCTTTTATTTTTTTATTTTTATTTTATTTGAGGGCAGTGTCACTGGCCCTCATATGTGGAACCGAACCGGGGCTGCTGGCTTCCCAAGCCAGCGCTTAACCACCGCACCACTTGGCTGGCCCAATTCTTTTTTTTTTTTTTTAATAATTATCTAGTGACTTGTTTGCTAATTGTTTTTGCTATTTTTTTCCTAATGTTTGCTGTAGATGTTTTTGCAACTTTTCATGATTTGTTTAAAGGCACTCAAGAAAGATTTAAAGACAACTATTTGTGTACTTCCACTTAAACAGTTTGAATAAAAAATGGCATTTGTGAAAGTGTTCATATCCATTTGGCAAGAATAAAGTACAGTTTTTTTTTTTTTTTTTTTTTTTTTTTAAAGATTTTATTGGGGAATTGGTGGAGGGGAACAGCGTTGGGGAATCGGGGAAGGGGAACAGACAAGTTGCCGTTTTCTTGTTCTTCAGTTTAGTTGCGGAGGATGTTGCTTCACTGTTGGTATCATCATTGCGCTCTTCCCGGATGAGGCAGATCGGTCGCTGGCCTCTGGATGTCGCTCATCGCGGCTATTGGCAGCTCACGCTTGGCTGCCAGCCGCTCACGCTGGCTGCGGGCCACTCACTGTAGCCTATGGCAGCCCACTGCAGCAGGGGCTGCAGCCCGCACCGTCACCAGGGCTCGCACAGCCCAGCTCCAGGTGGAGCTGTTGTTAGCTGTAGAGGGCAGTGTCACTGGCCCTCATGTGGGATCCGAACCGGGGCCGCTGGCATCCCAAAACCAGCGCTTAACCAATGCGCCACTCGGCCAGCCCTAAAGTACAGTTTTAATAATCGAGTACAGATAGGACTAATTTCATGTTTTATTACTAGCTTAGTAACTAGGATTAGTTTTTTTCTGTTACATATGAATTTTATATTTTTGTGTCTATTTAAAAATGACAAAACTTAATCTGTAGGTATTTGGGCTTTTTTGTTTTTCTTGACTCCCACAAGAGTCTGAGGATACAGTTTGAAATAATCTCTGGTGATTTTACTATCAGGGTTAAGTAAAAAGTGTCCCAGTTCAATGGAAGAGCAAGTAAAGTAGCTGGTTATTTTTAAAACCACTCACATTGGAGAAGAGAAAGTGAATGTGAAGCCCAGTAGATATCCTTTGGAACTTATGGTCCTTCTCTTTAAGTCTTCTGAATAGTGACAAATAAAACTTGACAATTACTACAGCATGGCATCTGCCAGTTTTACTTTTTTTTCCCTAAGACATTATATTTACTTTTAAAAACCACTTTTCTCTTTTTTAAGTTTTTTTTTTTGGATAATATCCTTATAAATGAATACTATTCTCTCTTAAACTTGCTTCTTGGAATTTATTCTAATTTGAGTCTTGTTTATCTTTTGAGTCTTAGGGCATTTTAGGGTAGTTCTATGTACTCTGTTCATAAAATGATTTTAGTTTCTTAAAAAAAAAAAAATCCTTAATTCTCACCAACAGACTTTATTCTTGCTCTGTTATGCAGAATCTGTTGTCTCTACCCCACCTTCATTCCCTCCTTACCATCCTTTCAAAATGTAGTATCCTGTTAGAAGAGTAGGAAAAAAAAGTTGAAATCTTAACTGAGATTCAGAGCTCAAAGCAACCTTGTGACTTGCAGTTTAATAGGAAATGATTAATATTCTTGAGTTGCCTACAAGGGTAGAGTCCATTTGGTGGAATATTTCCTAAAACTTCATGACATTTTGCATAATTTTTAAAAAGAAGCATACCTCAAATACCCATGCCTTCCATTATTTTTTCATACTCCTCTTTCTCCCTAACACTTAATTTCAGCTCTTACAGAATTTATAAGCTTTTATACCCTTTTTTGCTATTATTTTCATCATCTCCAGTTATTTCATGTGAGCTAGCTTTGTCTCCTAAACCGGACTAGGGTTCTTCAGAGAATCTTATGTTAGACTTCTGTATTTAGAACTATCCAAGTGAATAATTTTGAGGCAGACAGGTGTGAAAACCACTAAACCTAGGATTTTGACTTCCCACTAACTGTGATATTGGATAAATTCACTGCTTATCTCCTCTGGGCTTATAATTCCTTACTTTTCACATGAACAAAATTGGAATACATATTATCTGAAGTACTTTTTAGCTATAAAAAATACATTCAGATCCATGAAGAATCATTGGAGGAGCCTCAGTTGAGTAGAGGAAAGGAAGACTTAGGGTTTTCTGAAATTGGACTGTTACCTGTATGTAATTCAGGATTTCATACCCAAGTTTCTGTTTGCTTTTGTTCTGTTTTTGTTTTTTAATCTGTAAACTAAAAATGCACGTGTTGAAAGTGATTCAAGAAGTTTAGATAAAAATATGTGTTTGAATTGTGGATATAGTCCTAGCTTCCTTTTTGGATTTCTATTCATGCAGCATTCTCTTGGCATGTTCTTATCCCTAAGTATTTTTATTTCGATTTTCTCATCTTCCCTTTCTTTATGTTTGATAGTGGTTCCCACCCACCTCCCTCAGCTCAGTTTTTCTGAGTATTCTGAATGTTGATTTTTGTTTGTTTGTTTGTTTGTTTTTGAGGGCAGTGACACTGGCCCTCATGTGGGACCGAACCGGGGCTGCTGGCCTCCCAAGCCAGCGCTTAACCACCGCGCCACTCGGCCGGTCCTTGAATGTTGATTTTATGGATGCAAAAATTATTAAGCAGTAATAAAACCTCTCTAACTTAAAAAATTGTTGGGAATTCCTCTTTGGATTAGTGAAAAATCTAATAGTAATTGTGTTTGCTTTAATAAATAGTTCAGAATTCTTTATAATTAGAGTATCAAAGCTTTGCAAATAAATGTGACTATCAAGGATTAAAGTTCTTTTAAAAAGCTTGTTTTTTTAAAGTATAAAAATCCATGATATCAAATTGTTTAGTTAACTCTTTAGATAGCATTCAAGCTGCTTTGAGGTCTAAACTATTTTTGAGAGGTGGGAGGATTATAAATTAGGTGTGGCTGTACATTCTTGAAGAATTTTACCTAGATGATGTTTTGCTTTATTTGTGTAATGTTCCTTCTAATTAATGACCATTGATACTTTGCTGGAGTATTCGATTGATATCAATCTGGAGAGATTTCTCTTAGTTATTCTATTGAGATCTGTATGTATTTGGGTTTGGTTTTACATTTTACCAGTGATTTTGATGAAATTATTTTGGATTAAATATGAGAAAGATAGTTATTGATAATTGTCCAACCCCCTTCAAATTGTTTTTTTAAGATGTAAATAGTCTTGAAATGCCAGGACTAAGAAGATGAGTTTTGACATGTAATATTCTAGGTTAATAGAAATATTATATGCAAATATTAGGTAAAATCATAAGTTTTTTAAATTAAGTCAATGATGAAAAATAAAAATACCATTATGGTATACATTGCATTCATAATTTGGCTTATAATTTAAATGTTTTTTAGTTATATTTAAATTTGTCTTTCTGCTTAATTGACTTTTTTCTCTTGTTGGGTTACATTGAATAGTTTTAAGCCCTTAAAACTTAGTTTTAAAATAATGTGATCCTTTACTTTCAAGCAAAATGCTAGGTTTTGGGGGGAATTTTAAAACATCCTATTTTTATGTCCTCAGACTCAGCTAAATGAACACATTTTTAAAAGAAAAAATAGTGATATTTTTTATACAAAATATAAAATTCCCTGCTTTATTGTTTGCTTATATAAGGTGATGCAAGTAAATTAAAGCCTTTCACATCAGATTATCAGATAAAAATGTATTTTCAAAATTCCTGTCTTTGATTAGAAAATAGTGGTTGTTTTTGTTTTGTTGGTTTTTTTAAACATCACTTATAGGAGTGGAGAAGAATGTTTTTTAGTCTTCAAGGATTCTTTAGTTTTCAAGGATACTTTTAGGGCATTAACCTGGTATGATCTGCTCCCTCTGTGTAAGACCTGGATCCCTTGTGTGCGTGCTGGTAGCTCTTTTTACCTCTTGGCTTTCCTGTCTTCTTTTTTTTTTTTTTTTTTTTTTTTTTTTGAGGGCAGTGTAACTGGCCCAATATGTGGGACCCGAACCGGGGCCGCTGGCCTCCCAAGCCAGCGCTTAACCACCGTGCCACTTGGCTGGCGCCGTCTTCTTTTTTGTATGTCTTTTTTGCCTTTCGCTAGTTCCTCCTTATGCCAAGCCACTGCTTATGGCCTTTCACCGTGAAATTATCTAACTGTTAATATGGTAGGCTATCTCTGTGTTGCCATTTTATTCTTTTTTCTTCAAGTCTACTAAAATTATATCCAGGGTTGTATATTTAGTACTAATTGACTATCTATGTATGTACTTTGCCATTGCTAGTTGAAACAGACACATGAATTTTAATAGATGTAAAAATATTGTTGGTCTTATTTTCCAGGCCAGAGATCCTCAGCAGGAGCCCATGGAAGAGATAGAAAGTTTGAAGAAACAACATGATTTATTAAAAAGGATGTTACAGCAGCAGGAGCAGCTGCGAGCTCTGCAGGGACGGCAGGCTGCTCTTCTTGCTCTGCAGCATAAAGCGGAGCAAGCTATTGCTGTGATGGATGATTCTGGTATGCCACAGTCTTAGGATGTTGTTTTTGTAAGCAAAGCTCAATAAATAATGGCATTCCAAGATGGATGCTGGTTATTATATAGTCAGATTTAGATTGTTGACTTGTTTAGAAACCTACACGTGAGGCTTACCCTGTCCTATGCTTTTCTCTGGTTATGCAGAAAAGATTGCAGGGACAACTGGCCATCATACTGTACCGTGCAGACAGCCAGCTCGCTCTCCTTTTCATCAGAGAGCACCCTTAAGAGGTAAAAGGATAGGCTGTAGTTCTGCTTTTGTACCTTAGACTGACAGAGCTCTTGAGGCTTTTATTTCTACCTTTTGTACTTAACTGGGGTTACCATATTCTGCTCACTTCCCGAGAAAGGGTTAAGACCTTGAGATAGTGATTAAATTCATAGACCTTCTTTAACTTTTACATTTTATTAAATTCTTTAGTATTGAGTGTAATTTTATGATCTCATCACCTTCAAACCCAAGTGTTTAAGCAAATTGTTACTTATTAAAACTCAGTAAAACTAAGGAGCATTTTCTAGTAGTCTGTCATCCCAGTCTAATAATAATTTATCTCCTGTGGGCTCTCCATTTCAGGTCCTTGCTGAGATTACCCTGTTGTTACTCAGTTTACCCTGCTGCCCATGCCTAACCCACTGGCTCAGCCCCCTGATCACTGTTATGTATAATTTAATTTTGCATTTTCATAAGGAACTTAATGACTTGCAAGTAACTTACTCTTTTATAATAATTATATAGTTATATATAATTTATATAATATAGTATATAGTAATATTATGCAGATTTTCATCCCCACTTTTCCCTTGTAAAATCCCAACTATTGTTAGCTTTTACATTTATATTTAGGAAAAAAACAAAACATTTTACCAATGACCAGTACTAGTTTGGTTAACAACTAACCTTTTCAATGTTTTTCAAATTTGGAGTGTCAGATTTCAGAGACTTTCCTGTGATAGTTACATTACTTCAAATACTTACATTTGCATCATCTCATTTGATCACCGAATTGTAGGTTAGTCACTGGAGCCTTTTTGCTTATTCTCATTTTATAGAGAAGGAACCTCTAACACAGTTTGTGACTTACCTAGGCTTATACAGAATTTTAGTAGAATCAGATCTCTTGAGTTCTAGGTCAGTGGTCTTTGTTTATGAATATCAACTTTTATTTTTAAGTAAGCAGATGATCTCTTTAAAAAAAAATATGTACTGTTGTTAAGCAGGGACCCAGGAGTAGAATGAATAAGAGTTTAAATTTATTATACATACTATTTTAAAAAGAATTTTAGGTTAGTAATTTAAAAACAGATTTCCGAGATTTTGCAGGGGAATACTGATGTAAACTAGAATTGCAGTATTTACTCTTTTGGTATGTGAGAATCATCATAATTGTCATGGGAAAGAGTGCTTGTTTCATCATTCAACTACAAAGTTGTTTATTAGTTATCTACACTGATTTCTTTCTTTTCAAAATAGAGCTTCAACTAGATATGTGGGATTCTCTCCAGCCCTGAAATTCTCATTTCTCCGTGGAAAAAGCTAGTATTTTCCTGTAAAACATCAGCAGTTTGTAGCCACTGTCCCTTTCAGAGCTGCAGAGGATAAGCATGGGGTTGTTGGGTAGTAGAGCAGTAACTGTTATCAGAATTGTCATCAGAATACTGCCTTAGGAAGATAAAAACAACGGTCTTTTATTATGATGTGTATCACAATACTGCCTTAGGAAGATAAAAACAACGGTCTTTTATTATGATGTGTATCACAAGCAGTTACTTCAATAAATTATCTGTTCTGTTGCAGGGATCAGCAAACTGTGGCCAGCTGGATTTGGCCCTCTGCGTGTAATAAAGTGTTATGGAACACAGCCATGCCCATTTGTTTATGTACTGTCTGGGATTGCTTTTGCCTTATGATGGCAGGGTTTGGGTAGTTGAGACAAAAACCATATTTCCACAAAGCCTAACCTATTTACTTTCTGAATCTTTAAGAAAAGCTTGTGGGCTCCCGAACCAGCGCATTGATTCTGTTGGGAGAGGTGGGATTGAGACGTGTCAGAATCACCTGTTGTTTTTCAGACTACCCACTTTCCCTGCCACTCCCTCAACCCGACCTGTAGACCTGTTCACACTTTGAATTTTGGAACAGAAAAACATAAATCACTATAGTAGAGTTTTGTGAGTTTCCCTCTTATTTTCAGATTAGATGGAAACTCAATAAAATGGTTGGTTAGCAGATAAATCTGAGGGTTATCTAGTTTCAAATTGTGTTAGGTGAGATTTTTTTTTTTTTTAATTTCCTTTTCCCCCAAAATTTAATTTTAGCTTCTCAGAAATTGAAAAGGTGTTGTATTTATTTGCTTTAATGAATAGTTGTTAAATTTTTTTCAGCTGTAACAGAAACTACTGGTAGCCTGTCAGGCGTCAGTATTACATCTGAATTAAATGAAGAATTGAATGATTTAATTCAGCGTTTTCATAATCAGCTTCGTGATTCTCAGGTAACAATTTTTTTAGTATAGTTGAGTTTAAAATCACATTAATTGAAACAATGGTGCTCAAACTTTACTGAGCATAAGTATCACCTGGCATGATTATTTTTAAAAAAAAATGTAGATTTCTGGTCAGCTGGATGTGCCCACCTTCAAAATTATGATCGATACATTTGGGGTGGGCTTCCCCCCATGTGATTCTAGTGCTGGTAATGTGGGGACTATAAGAAATACTAAATTAGAGTAAAATCTACTTGAAAGTGATTTGTGAAATTTTTCCTTTGTATGCTACTAGATGAAATGTTCTTTTTCGTCTCTAAGGTTAATGGTCAGAACTTTTAAACTTGTTATGTTTAAATCTGTGTCCTTACAGTATTTTACTAACAATTTTAAGAACGTTCTTAAGTTCAATTTCAGAGTCAAATTTATAATTTGTTCACCTTTTAAAACAATGATTTTTGTATTTTGACGAATATAAAATTTTCAGTCTGTGGTCCTTCAGTAAGAAAGGGTGAATATGAATTAATACGTCTCCACTAGAAATAAATGTGATTGAAGATTCAGTGTCTCCTGTCTGCTGACCAAGTGAAAATAAAAGAATAAGGCCTAACCCCTTTGGGAAATTATTTGGCAATAAGTATAGTACATTTTTTTCTAGTAATCCTGCAATGGCCCACCTTAGAGAAACTCATGTTCACTAATAGTATGTGCAAGAATGTTCATGGCAGCATTATGTTAATAGCAAAAAATCAGAAGTAATTTAAGTGTCCATGAACAAGAAGATGGATTAATAAGGTATATTATAACAGTAAACTCATATAACCTGTTACAGTGACTGAACCAGAGCTAATGAACAAAAAATACAAGTTTAAGAAGGATACCACTTGGGTTATGTTTAAAAATGTGTAAAGAATGTATATTTTCTTATGGATACATACAAAGGCATTACAAAGTAAAAGCATGTATAAGGATGGTAGATACCTAATTTTAGGTTATGGTTATCTCTGGATTGGGGCCTGGTACATGTAGAGCTTTAGCTATATCTTTAATGTTACAGATCTCTTTAAAAAAAGAATTGATGCAAATGTGGCAGAATATTAAAATTTGACTGAGCTCAAATCCCTTGTGGATTTTTGAAGTGTTTACTATATATTAAAAAAATGTATATACACGTTTATATATATAAACATATATATTTAATACACACACACACACACACACGGTTGTTGGAAAAGTCATGATGCATTTTTGCAACGAAAAACAGAAAAAATACGTCATGACTTTTCTGACATCCCAATATATGTATTTTAAATAGAAGAACATAGGAAAAGAAGTGGTAGGAAAAACTGATAAGTTAAGAGTTAATGGTGGTAGTTCTAAAAAGATGGAGAAAGAGAATATTTTTGAAGGTTTATTTTGTATAAAGGCGGCATTTCTCGATTTAGACCCATTTAATTTAGATCCAGATAATGTCCAGTGAACCCAAGAGCACTGTTTAGTTATGTATGTCTATGAGGTGTGATCAAAAAGTACAGTGAATGTTTAAATTAACACTTTGTAAGTGGGCATTTGAGCTATATGACGAGTTTACTCGTTTCCCGCAAAAAATGTGTTAAAAAAATTATTACAGTAAGACACATTGTCATTAATACTCCCCCTCGCTTCGAACACAGTTACCCATCATTCTTGCCACTTTGTGAAGCAGTTCTGTAAGTCCTCTTTCATGAGTGTCTTTACATCATCCTGCCTCATGACAATGTTCTGTGTCAACATCGCTTCTAGTATGGTAATTTCTGTCATATAAAAACATTATGGTGTGTCCGTGTCTACCTTATTCACCGGATTTGGCACCGTGCAACTTCTGGCTCTTCTGCAAAGTCAAAATGACTATGAAAGGTAAAAATTTTGAGTCAATTCAGGACATCGAGGCAGCCACGACAGCACAACTAAAGACATGAAAGAGGACTTCCAGAACTGCTTCAGAAAGTGGCAAGGATGATGGGATAAGTGTGTTAGAAGTAAGTGGGAGTATTTTGAGGGGGATTAATGACAATGTGTCTTACTGTAATACATTTTTTAAAATTTAGACATTCACCATATTTTGTGATCACACCTCATATGTTGAAAACTGTTTATGCCTTTTTAAAATGAGAATGCAACCTTTAGTTGCCTTAGTCTTTTTCTTATTCTTTGTCTTTTTTATAACAGCCTCCAGCTGTTCCAGACAATAGAAGACAGGCAGAAAGTCTTTCATTAACTAGGGAGGTTTCCCAGAGCAGGAATCCATCAGTTTCAGAACATTTACCTGATGAGAAAGTCCAACTTTTTAGCAAAATGAGAGTGTTACAGGAAAAGAAACAAAAAATGGACAAACTGCTGGGAGAGCTTCATACACTTCGAGATCAGCATCTGAACAATTCATCACGTAAGTCACCCTGACTTAGCTGTTTAATTGGGTGTAGGACACGTAAATATCATAGCAGCACATAGAACTTAGTGAATACTTAGTGAATGAATGAACACATAGTTCCTCACAATTATAATTTTTGTGGGCAGATAGGACTGGCACGTGAAAAAAATCTTAAAGTAAAAAGGCAGTGTATGATAAAAGCCAAATAGATGGTAGACCTGTTCTATAATTCATAAAATGGAAAAGATAAAGTGGGGCCTTGAAAAGTGGTAGGGTTTTAATAAGGGAAAAGTAGAACAGAAGGTAACTATTAGATACTTGGACATAATAACACTGCATTTGTTTAGCGTATTCAGAACTTTCCCTTAAAAACTAATCCAAATTAGTACTTTGATTTAAAAACTAAAAAACAGATTTAGAAAGTATACAAAAACAGTGAGATATGGAAAACTTCTATAGTACATATGGTTTAGTGCAGAATTTCCATCACCTGCATCCTTTTTTATTTTCTTTTTTAGGGCAGTATCACTGATCCTCATATGTGGGACCCGAACCGGGGCCACTGGCTTCCCAAGCCAGCTCTTAACCACCATACCACTTGGCCAGCCCCACCTACATCCTTTTTAAAAATACATAGTTATCTCAGGTGGGAATAGGAGAAGCATAGTCATCATAGTTATACTATTGGGTTGTTGGAAAAGTCATGACGCCTTTTTGCAACAAAAACATAGAAAAAAATTCGTTGTGACTGTTCCGACAACCCAGTAGTTATATAGGAAAGGCAAGAAATACCTTCTCTACTGGTGTTTTATTTGCTATTCTCATACCTTCTCAAGCCTGGTTCCTGCCTCCTACCCAAACAGTTACTAATAGGACCTCAAGCATTGGAAATGGAGTCAGCAGGGTCAACTTCAGCTGATCATTATTCTTCAACATTACAGCTGCTCTTTTATTAAAGGAAAAACAAGGGATAGAAATAGTTCTCAGATCCCTGTTCCTTTACCCATCTCCTATTTCCCTGCCATCTCTAAAAGAACCTTACTGTTTCTACCCTTGAAACATATTCCTTTTCTGTGACCTGTGCTAGACATCTCCTTCTCTATAGTATAATCTAATATCAATGTTTATTCTTCCTAAACAGATTAACACAGCTAAGAAAATCTTAAAGTTTGAAAGTAGTACTCAAGGCCTTGTGATCAGTTTTATATGGATAAAGAAAGTAGCACTGCCTATTGATGCCAAAAAGTCATTCTCTTCCCATTGGGAAACAGTGTGAAAGCAGCAGCAAATGGTAGAACAGTCAAGGAATAGAGTGAAGAGATGACTGGAAACCAGCCGTAGCAACTAATAGTATAGGCAACAACTATTGATGGTGGTCGTTGTGAGAAAGAAAGAAATGACAGTAGTTTTAAAGTGGTAGGAAATAAAGAAGTGCAAAGATTCTTAATCGTCACTCGTTACTATTGAAGGCATACGTTATTCTTTGATGTGTGTGGAAAGGAAAGTAAAATGTAGTTCAAGGGCTAGAGAGGATTAGCCATCACTTAATTAGAATATTTTATTGCTGAGCAGTATTTCATGGTATGGATGTACCACAGTCACTTTAACAATTTTGCTTGATCTTTTGGAACAAGAAAAGTGTCTTCTTGGAGACCAGATACAGTTTCCTCTGTGCTGTGGATTTGGAACACTCTTAGGGACATAATATGCTAGGGCTGCCCTGTAAAGATTTGTAAGTTGGTGTTCCTCACATCATACATAGTGGCCTTGTTTAGCTTAACCTGGAACTAAGTTTATCAAGGAATACTCTAGTTACTTTTTAAAGGTAGAATATCATATTTCTTTTCAGTTTCTATCTTGTCGATCTTTATTCTTTCTGTTTTTAACTCTGGCTGAGGGACATGTCAATAAGTAAGTGGCTTGGATGTTATATTCTTAAGTTTCTAAAATTTAAATATGCAGAATTTAAGATGTTAATTTTTACAATTTTTTTCTACATTCAGTCAAACTGAAAAAGTTGTCTAATGCTGTATTTGTTTATTAGTAAATGTTTTTTTTGTTTGTTTGTTTGTTTTTGTAGTTGTGCCTTGTTCAGCCTCTCCACAAAGGAGTGTGGATCATAGAAGTATAACTTCAGCTCCCTCTGCTCCTGTAGGCCTAGCACCAGTTGTCAATGGAGAACCCAATAGCCTCACATCATCGGCTCCTTCTCCTGCTGCTTCTGTGGTGTCTCAGAATGAAAGTGAAAATGAAGGCCATCTGAATCAAACTGAAAAACTCCAGTAAAACACTTTTATTTATATCGTTACAAAGATTCGAATTGAATAATGGGGATAAATTCTGGGATTTATTTATTTTTTTTAGTTGTTGAAAATCCTGGAAGAACTGAATTTATTTAATATGATAAACCTTCTTAAATGATATGGTGGTAGAAGTGTGCGTGTGTGTTATATGGGGCAGTCTTTGAGTTGTCTAAGAGAGATGTGACATTGTAATACAGGTAATTTATGTCAGCTAATACAGTCCTATTTGCAAATAAAGGACTAGAAATGGCTGGACTACAACTAAAAGATTTCTGTATTCAAATGGTTTAGCACCCAGGCTTTAGAGTCAGATAGCTCTGAAATTATGTCTTTCCAGATTGTGTGAACATGGATAAATAACTTACTCTCACTTAGCCTCTGTTCCTTCATCTGTATAATAGGTATAGTAATATACCTGTTCATAAAGGTATTTTAAGGATTAAAAAACATTGTCATACCTCCTGGCACTTAAGAAAAACTCAGCAGATTTTCTTGTTATTTTTGGTAAACACTATATGCTTTATAGATAATCTCTGTATGCTACAGACAAATTGGGAACCATCTGTAAATGCTTAGTAATGCCTGCATACCTGAATTGTCTGAGACCTATTCAAATTGAGTATTTTATACTTCTCATTTTTGATACGTGTTATGAAATCTAGGAATATTTTTGACATTAAGTTCTAAGCTGTTAACATTTATATTACAATACTTAACGTAAACACTTGAAACTGGATTTCTTATGCTTTTGTCCCTAACACAATGTAAGAAAATAAAGTGATGAATTTTAGGAAGCTGCACTTGAAATTAAACTTTAACTAGGTTTAAATTTTGCTTGTGTTGGCTGCTATTATGTGAAAATAATGCTTGCTTTACTTTATTAAAAAGGGTATTAATTTATATATATATATATTTTTTTAATCAGGAAGTTAAATGAAGTTCGAAAGAGATTGAATGAACTAAGAGAATTAGTTCATTATTATGAACAAACATCAGATATGATGACAGATGCTGTAAATGAAAATACAAAAGATGAAGAAACTGAAGAGTCAGAATATGATTCTGAGCATGAAAACTCTGAGCCTGTTACTAACATTCGGTAAGAACTTTTTTGAAGTTTGTTTTTCTAATATATTTATCCTAACTGAATAGTTTAGCAAAGAAACCTCAGTTGAGTGCTGACTATTTGCCTTTTATTTAAACTTTTCTCCTATAAATCTGCTGTTTTGGTTAGTATAATCTCACTTGCCCTGTAGAGAAAAACAAATAGGGAAATACTGAGGGCAGTAATTTAGTAAATTTGCTGTTTGTTAGATCAATTGCAAGTAAATCATAAGTATCTAATTTAGCATTTTCCTACCTCTTTATTTTTAGGTATAATTTTGATTTTTCAGATGTTTTTCTTAAATTTCTAAATAGCAAAAGTTAATGAAAATCATGAGCCAGTTATTCACAGTATGAATTTAAATAGGGAAATAGCCAATGATATGCATAGTTTAAAATTAACAATTCTAAAACTTTGATTTTATTATTTTTATTTTTTTTAACCTTAAATAACTTCAGGCTGTTTTCTTTCTTTTAGAAATCCACAAGTAGCTGCCACCTGGAATGAAGTAAATAGTAATTCTAATGCACAGTGTATTTCTAATAATAGAGATGGCAGATCGGTTAATTCTAATTGTGAAATTAACAACAGATCTGCTGCCAACATAAGGGCTTTAAACATGTCTTCTTCTTTAGGTACGATAATATGAATATGATTATTCACAAATTTTTGGCATATTGGGAAGTGGATTTTCTTTCATTAGTACTTTTGAGTTTATTAAATTATTGATTTAATGATACATGTTTTCAGTAGATTGTCGATATAACAGAGAAGGAGAACAGGGGATTCAAGTTGTACAAGGTGAAGATGAGGAGGAGGAGGAGGAGGAAGAAGCAGAAGATGACGGAGTCAGTGGAGCTTCGTTATCTAGTCATAGGAGCAGTATGGTTGATGAGGCTCCAGAAGATGCTGAGCTTGAACAGAAGATCAATAGACTTATGGCTGCAAAACAGAAACTTAGACAGTTACAAGATCTTGTTGCTATGGTACAGGTAACTACTTGTTTTTTTTAAAAAATGTCAAATAGTGCATTCTTACTTATAAGGTAAAATTTATGTGTTTGATAATTATTGGTATAATTATACTAGGACACGTTTATGTATTGCGTTCTTACCATGTTCCAATTTTAAGTGCTTAGTACTTTGCATGCCATATATCAGACGTGAACAAACTTTTTTTATTAAAGGTGAGTTGCTGGCTTTGTAGGCCAGACAGGCTCTGTCACTACTGCTCAATGCAAAAGCAGCCATGTATATGATACATAAACAAATGAACATGGCTGTGCTTCAATATGACTTTATTACAAAAACAGATTTGTTTCTTCTTTTGCAGGAGACCTCAGTCTTTATTTTTTTTAATTTATTTTTCAATCGCAGTTGACATACAGTATTATATGAGTTTCGGTTGCATAACAGTGTTTAGACATTTATATACTTTACAAAGTGATCCCCCTAACTGATAAGTCTAGTATCCATCTGACACCGTACAATTATTACAATATTATTGACTGTATTCCCTCTGCTGTACTTTATGTCCCTGTGACTATTTTTGTAACTGGCAATTTGTACTTTTTAATCCCTTTCACCTTTTTTACCTATCCCCACATTTCTGGTGACCATCAATCTGTTCTCTGTGTCCATGAGTTTGTTTCTGTTCTGTTTATTTGATTTTTTAGATTCCACATGTAAGTGAAATCTCCAGTCTTATATCATGTAGAGCTTATAACATCTTAATGAGGTAGATAGTAAACAGATTATAGAGGTGTTTACTGTTACCAGAGTCAGAATTGAGACTGTCTGATACTAGAGCCTGATAATTTATGTGGTATGAAAGGAAAACCATATATGTATTACTGTGTTCATTAAGGCCAAATAAGTAAAGTTGTAACCATTAATCATAAAATTTAAAAAGCCATTTGTACATATGCATATGAAATTACATAACTATTAACATTCCTATATTGACTTAATGTGGTCCCAAGACGTATTAACTTTTTGCAGTTTATTAGACTAGTGCTAATCTCTTTAAAGCAACAAAAATTATTGAACTTTTAAATTCATTCCTTTTCATATGTTACATATTCCTACTTTTGTCTCAGTAATATAATCACTAGAAATACCTTTTAGAGCGACTTTCTAAAGTATTGAAATGTGTATGATTTTTGAAAGCCAAAAAACTACTTGTGTTAGATGACTGTAACTTAGGTAATATCAATAGATATTATACCTCTGATAAAATTAACGAGTGATTTGTTTTCTTTGAGGTTTGTTTAGCTTAGGATAAGTTGAAAAAAAATGAAGTGTAAAACATTAAAATTAACCACATTAATAAATTACAGAAAAATAATTACCATGAATGAAAAAGATTTCAAGTTTTATTTGCAACTTTTTTTGAAATCTACTTAATTTTGAAATATTCAAGTAAAATAAAGGAAACATTACTAGTAACGCCTTCTGAACGTCCATTTATAATCCCATTCTCCTTCACAGAAATTGCAAATTCTATTTTGTCAGACCTTTTTCTGTGCATTTACCTACATCAGTAGCGTTTATAAAAAATAAAAAAAAAATACATAGAATTATTTTATATTTTTTTGTTTTTATACATTGTATAATGCACTATTATTTTACAGCTTGCTGTTTTTCCCTACTCCACAAATGTCTTGGAGAACTTTTTGTGTCAGTATATATAGTTCTTTATAATTATGTAAATAAATAATTATTATATATATGTAAACTTACAAAATATAAATAATACTGCATGTTTGTGTGCATGTATTAATTACAAGTTGTTTCAGCTACAGCATAGTTTTCTGTAGTATCAGTGGACCATAATTTAGTTAATATGACATCTTATTGATATTTACTTTTGTTTCTAATTTTTTACTACTTAGAAAGACTGCTTCAGTGAACATTCTTGCACAAGCCTCTTTGTGTATTTGTGTTTTTCAAAAGCAGATATGAAGTGGAACTGCTATGTCATAGAGTTTATGCACATTTAAATTTTAATGGTCACTGCTTACTCGCTGTCAGATGATTGTATTGTTACTAAGCTGTGGTGTATGAGTCCATTTTCCCATACCCTTGATTACGTTTTATTATATTGATATACTGTAGCTTGTTTGGCTTTTTCCAAGTTTTCCCTATTATAAGAAGGGCCTTTGTATGCACACATATACAAACATATGTAGGTATGTACATACATACATATATATTTTTTTTTTTGCTGATATATTCAAAGTATAGCTGTAGGATATATAAACTGATAACATTGGTTACCTGTAGAGAATGGAATCAATTAGGGGACAGGTATGGAAAGGAGATCTTTTTTTTTTTTTTTTTAGCTGAGCCATCCTGCCACCTGTTGGCAGCTCAACGGCAACTCAGCTCGGGCTGGCCTCGAACAGCTGTTGCTCAGAGCTCAGCTCGCACTCTTGAGCGATCTCTTAATCAATTGAGCCACTTGGCCAGCCCTTGAAAAGGAGATCTTTTTAAATGTCTTTTTTACTTTTCATTTTATTTTATTTATTTTTTGAGGGCAGTGTCACTGACCCTCATATGTGGGACCCGAACCGGGGCCGCTGGCTTGCCAAGCCAGCGCTCAACCGCTGCACCACTCAGCCAGTCCCCTTTTTTACTTTTTGAACTTTGACCATGGTATTACCACTTGAAAAATTTAAAACAGCTTCTAAAGCAAATAATAATAGGTTGTATTATCTTTTTTGTTCGTTTGTTTTGTTTTGTTAGCTGAGCCATCCTGCCACCTGTTGGCAGCTCAGCAGCTGCTCAGCTCGGGCTGGGCATCGAACTGCTGTTGCTCAGAGCTCAGCTCACCTTCTTGAGTGAGCTCTTTACCAACTGAGCCACTCAGCCGGCCCGTAGGTTGTGCTATCTTGAACATCATTGTACTTATCACTTTCCCGTTTTTATAAGATTTCTTTGTTTAGATTTATTACCCACTGTGGGAATAATAGATCAGAAATGGTGAATAACTTGGTGGCTTACGGAGAATCAGCTTAATTTCAGGCCTACATTTAATGGAGATCTTTTGACTTAGGGAGTGTTCTAAGACATGACTATGTGTATACACACACACACACACACACACACACACACACACGAAATGAGGAAACTGCAATGCAGTGGGATTAGGGAATCTCTTCCTGAAAGAGCTATTAAAAAATAATGGATGAGTTGTACTCATTTTACTAAGGGTAGCCTTTTTCTTGTACCTTGTATCCTCTTTCCTAAGGGACTAAGGAGAGAGTCTAAACAGTTATATATTAATAGTTAATGATTATATGAAGCTGTTACTGTTCTTGGTTAGATGAGTTTGGACCATTTACATGGCCCTTATGAAACCTTAGTGTCCTAGAAGTGTCCAGGTATCTCTTATCTTTTAGTTCCTTAGTCTGTGATATGTGTCAATACAATAATTCTTTAGCCAATTTCTTAGTTTTGGTGTTGGAGATTGTCATTTCAGTTGTTCAGGCACCCTTATTATACTACCATCGGAAACTTCATGCAGTATTGTTTTGTGTCTTGTATAATATTACATCTTAATTTTTCTACTTTTTATTATGTGAAAATGCCACATGATATAGCTTCTTTGTTCTTGAGTCCCAGCCCAGTTACTTTCTAACCTTAGCCATACTAGTAATGAATTAGGCTAGTTTTTAGATTGCAGAAACCAGAATAACACCGTCTACAAACTTAAAATTGATTAGACAGTATGTAAGTGTTAGCTTTAACTTAAAAGTTTTATTAGAATGATATTTCCAAAGGTTAAAATTTTAGTTGAGGACTTTAGAGAAAGCAGGAGTAAATATAAAATATATAGAGTTAAATGTTTTAAAGAAAGTGCAATAGTTCACCCCAAATCCCCCATTTTAATAAGTACATTGATTTCAACAGAAAAAGTGGATCTGCTGTTAGGAAGATGAGAACTTCTTGTTTTTCCAGTATTCATTATAGATTTGAGATGGTATATTTTCATGTTTTTGTATCGTGAGTCATTGGCACTTGTTTTGCAAACTAAAGACAGTGAGGAAATGGAAAATTTTAAGTAAGCAAATGAGAATGGACATTGATTATTTGAAATTGTTAATGTAAAAGTTAAATTTTAAGAAAAAATATCTAATATCAAGAGTTTCCAGCTCCAATAGCATATTTTCTAAAAAGCTGTTCTTTAATAGCTCAGCATCTGGTCAAGATAAGAAAAGGCAACTTAGTATTTGTCAATACTGGGTAAAAGGCAGGTTAAATTTCAAATGTACTGTTTTTAGTTTTAGTGTTTTGTTTCCATTTCCTGTCATTGGTACATAAAGATTGAACTTCAGTGTTTTCTAAAAAACATGCACTTTTTCTACTTTAATTTTTATGTTATGTAAATTTGACAGAATAGTGATGTTTATTAAGGTATGAAATGGATATATCAAAATTATTTTAATACAATGATGTGGTTTTAGGATGATGATGCAGCAGATCAAGGAGTTATCTCTGCCAGTACTTCAAATTTGGATGATTTCTACCCAGCAGAAGAAGACACCAAACAGAATGCAAATAACACTAGAGGAAATGCCAATAAAACACCAAAAGACGCTGGAGTAAATGAAAAGGCAAGGTGTGTTAAGCTAATAGCCTTCATTTAACAAAAATGTGGTGCCTATTATAAAGAAAGTATTCGGTTAGGTGTACTGTATTACCTCATGCTTAATTCTGTCAGATTTACTGCAGTCTACAAATATGTCAATTTATAGAGAGAAATTATATGAGGCTAAACTACAGCAACAACAGAGAGAGCTCAAACAATTGCAGGAAGAAAGAAAAAAACTGATTAAGATTCAAGAGAAAATTCAAGCATTGCAAAAGGCATGTCCTGACCTACAGGTAATTAGGAAATTTCTTTCCATTTGTCTGAAAAGAGATGTTTAAAAAACAATTGCCAATTGAAAGTACTCTGTCTTTTTTTTAGTACTGATATAACAGATTTATATCGATTAATTTTATGATTAATGAAATAAATGAAGTAATGAAATGGGTTAGGGACATACATTTACACTGAAAGATAGCACATGGGTATTGACTGATTATTTCCATTCTTTCACTTGTTGGGCTAGCTAGCTGTAGATGCAGAACATAAGCATTTATAACTATTTATTAAAATATTATGGTTTGAACTTAGCAGTTAAGGGACTAGTATTTCCATCTTTCATTGGCCTAAAATTATATAATAAATTAGTTCTTAAGCCATCATGAGTTATCTAAGAAATTAAAATACTGTATTTGTAGTTTGACTATTAACTGTATATACCTTTGCTTATTAGTAGTACTCTCTGCATTGGTCTTTGAGATTGAACAGAGAATGTATAATCTTTGACCATGTTAGGGAATCAGGAGCAGGGTTAATATGGGAAGGGAATACCAATTCTTTTTGAGATTTTAGTTCCCGGAATTTATTGGTTAGCTTTATTCTTCAGTCAAGTTTGTTTTCTAGGAAAAGGAAACACATCAAATGGTAATATAAACTGTTTATTTTCTAGACTCTTTTTCCACTTTATCTAATCCTTTTTTCCTTGTCCCTGATCTGCACAATATCCAGAGGAATGTACGCCTGAGTTGTGTTGAGTATATGAAATTTTCCAATAACATTTTATCCTTCTTGTATCTGTTGTTCCTGAAGGTTGGTTAATAGCCCATCAACTTTAGCCTATGTTCTCATCTTTGTTTTATTATGTCAGATTTTCTTTGGATCATGATGGCAATTGAGGTCGCAATAACAAATTAAATACGTACCTAGAACCCTAGAGAAGTAGTGAAATGGCTACTTTTATGGAATTAACATAATTGCTTTAATTCCTCATAATTTTTACAAATTCTTTTTTAGCTTTCAGCCACTAGTGCGGGTAATTGTTCCACAAAAAAATATGTGTCAGCTGTTACTTCAACTCCAACTGTTAATGAGAATGTAACCAATACAAGCAAACCTGTTTTTGAGCCTGAAGATTCTTCAGTTGTAGATAATGAGGTATTGTATATTACACCCTGTTGTTCCTGAATCTTAAGTCACATCTTTTTTACAAATTTTCTTTTCAATTACAGTCAGCATACAATAATACATTAGTTTCAGGTGTACAGTATAGTGACTAGATATTTATATACCTTACAAAGTGATCACCCTGATAAGTCTAGTACCCATCTGATACTATATATAGTTATTACAATATTATTAACTTTATTCCCTATGCTGTATAAGTCACATCTTAAGAAGGGAAACTGACTATTGGTGAAACATGTTTTTAAATATAGCCTGTTTTGTGTCTTTTATTAGTTTGTTCCAAAAAGTAATTAAGTTGGTATCTTTTCAGAATAGTCTTGATCTTTATTAGCAAGTATTCGGCAGAATTATATGTAAAGGACAGTTGAAGCAAATAGTAATCATTTTAGTTACAAAGATCCATCCTTTGGCATTTTATTTATATGTGATTGTATGAAGCATCATAACTTTTTCTAAATAGTTGATGAAGTATATTTGGGTGCTACGTGTTTTCATTAAGAATTAATGATTACTTAATTTTTACTTATTCGTCATTAAAGTATTGTTTTAACCTTAATGGATATCTCAGTGTAAAAAGGGTAAGTCGGAGTAGAAGTGTTTGTTGCTGTTGGCAGTAGTATTACCCTTTTATTCTTCAAGTGAAACAAATGCAAATAATTTCACTAACTTGACTTTGATTTTTAAATTAATAGTTGTGGTCAGAAATGCAGAGACATGAAATGTTAAGGGAAGAGTTGCGACAGAGAAGAAAGCAGCTTGAAGCTCTGATGGCCGAACATCAAAGGAGACAAGGTCTAGCTGGAGCTGTATCTCCAGTGGCTGTGTCATTGAGAAGTGATGGATCTGAGAACCTATGTACTCCTCAACAAAGCAGAACAGAAAAGTAAGAGAATTGTTTAAATCATTTTTGTAAACATCACCTACCTGAGGCGTGTAGGACAGGCAGCTTCATTTCCCGTCTCCATCATAGCACAGATCTGCTGTTTCAGTGAGGGTAGCGTTTAAGCATCACCCTTGTGATTCAGTTTCACTAAGTTGAGCTACTTTCTCTTCAGACTTCTCATAGCATCAACTTTCTTTTTTTTTTAACTACTAAGACACTTGATCAAATATTGGCATAGATTTTCTTGAGTTTATGAGCCTTATTTTCTGAGTTAAGTTTTAAGTTTATGTAAAGAAAATGCTCGATGCTTTGTACTGCTTTTCTTTCAGGCCAGAAACAAGCACTTTATTATTTAAATTTAGCATCTGCTCTTTGTAAAGCTCTTACTTAGCCTTACAACATTTTATTATATAAAACATTTTATTTATCTTAAAACATTTTTATTATATAAGACATTTAGTTTTTAGGACTTAAGTTTGAAATTTTCATATCAAGAATATTTCTAAAAGAATTGATCATCTGTAAGATTAGTTAATTAGTTATCTGTATAGAAGTATTCAGATTTAAAATTTTGAAATCCAAATTTGTTGTGGCCTAGCATTTTGATATCCTCAGATGGCATTTCTGGAACATTGCACCGAGACTCACTCTCTTTCTTCTTAGAAGAACTTTTCCTGTTCTTGGAGTCCCCATTGCATTTATTGATCAAACTATAGCTACAGTATTTTATTTTGTTCTGAGTACCACACATTTGTACTTTAACAAAGTTCTTTAGATAGTTTTGATAAGCATCTATGTTTGAGAACCGTGAGTCTAGAATTGTGCTTTCCAATATGGCAGCCAGGAGATATAGATGACTTGGTTAAAATTAAATAAAATTAAAAATTCATTTTCTCAGTCACACCAGCCACATTTTAAGTGCTTATGTACCTAGTGGCTACAATAATGAAACAGAACAGATACAGATCATCCCTACTATTGCAGAAAGTTCTGTTGGACAGCTCTGATCTAGAAAACTGTTACTCAAGGAAAAGTTGAAAGTTGAGGAGGGTTTAGTTTAGGTAAAAAGTTCCAGGGGATGGTATTACTATTTTAATTTATTTGCAGAATTGTTTTGTGGAAGGCAGAGTAAACATTCTATAACAGCAGTAGGGAGAGTACTACCCATCTTGTAGTACTATGATTAAATGAAATTTTATACACACATACAAGTACACACATGCACACATACTTTAATATCTGGTACAGTGTCTGGCACACAGTAGGTGCTAAAGTATTTAGCTCATCTCCAGAATGATCTTGTGGTTTTTGTCTCTTAAACTCCAGAACAATGGCAACTTGGGGGGGTTCTACCCAGTGTGCACTAGACGAAGAAGGAGATGAAGATGGTTACCTTTCTGAAGGAATTATTCGGACAGATGAAGAGGAGGAAGAAGAAGAGCAAGATACCAATTCAAATGATAACTTTTCTATGTATCCTCCTAATAGCATGAATCATAACTCTTACAATGTAAAGGAAACTAAAAATAGGTTAGTTTTACTGTTTTAATTTTTTGCTTGATTTAAAGAGTCTCAGGTCTTTCTGACACCAAGCAGTATTTTGATTCTGTGAACCAACTGGGTGTCCTACAATTTAGTTCAGTTGTGACACTAATTACGTGGAATTAGGGCAGACCCCCAGCAGTTAAGGGGCTCAGTCCCACAGGACTGCCGTCACATCAGATGCCAGTCATAAGGCCCAAGTCCCCAGGGTATTCACACTTCTGTCTGACCTGGATATAAATTTGGGGGGTCCCGCTACGTCTTTCCAGGTTCCATAATTGGCTAAAATAACTCACAGAACTCAGGTAAACACTTGTTTACTGGTTTATTATAAAGGATACAACTCAGGAACGGCCAAATGGAAGGGATGCATAGGGCAAGGTTTGGGTGGGGGAGTGGGTACAGAGCTTTCAGGCCCTCTCTGGGTGCACCACCCAACTCTCAGCGCTTAAGTGTGTTCACCAACTAGAAACTCTCTTAACCACTGCTTGTTTAGGGGTTTCATGGAGGGTTCATTACATTGGCACAGTTGATTAAACCATTGGCCATAGGTGATTAAAATCAATCTGACCTCTACCCTACCCTGGAGTTTGGGGAATGGAGCTGAATGTTCCAATCCCTTTAGTCGCCCTGTTTGTTTTTACTGGTGACCAGCCCCCATCATGAAGCTATTTAGGGCCTGCCAAGTTTATGCTAATGAGCATAAACTCAGGTGTGGTTGAAGGGGCTCATTATGAATAAAAAAAGTTAGGAATTGCCAAGAGTTTTAGGAACTCTGCTGGAAATCGGGGACAAAGACCAAATACATTTTTTATTATACCTCAAGAGTGTTGTGGTGATGCATCCCAGCTAGACCGGATCAAGATTCATAAGCTTTGAGCTTTGCTCCTGTTTGGGGGAGTTGACAAAAAATGTAAAAATCATAGATAGTGAAAAAGGTCTTTAACAAAGATACTCACTGCATTGATTTTTATAACTGAAAAATGTGTAATGAATAAAAAATGGTTAAGTAGTTCCAGTTGATGGAATATGGCTAAGCTGAAAGCATGAAGAATGGAAAAATGCTGGCAATATACATATTTTCATTGTATAGAATACAGGATTATATGGACATTTCTGGGTAAAACAAATGAAAAAAGCCTGGAAAAGAATAAAAAATGGTAATTGTATAAGGCCAACAACCTGGAATGTTTACCCACTTTATTTTCCATGCTTTTTGACTCCTTTAAACATAGAATACTGGCCTGTAGACCAGGATATCAGGGTTTATTGCCAGATTTTTTTTAATTTTTTTTTTTTTTTTTTGGAGGGCAGTGTCACTGGCCCTCACATGTGGGATCCTAACCGGGGCTGCTGGCTTCCCAAGCCATCATTCAACCACCATGCCACTCGACCGACCCTATTGCCAGATTTTAAAAACCAAATAATTGCATATGATGACCATATTCTTTAAATCTTTTGATAGGTGGAAGAATAATCGCCCTGTTTCAGCAGATGGAAATTATCGTCCTTTAGCCAAAACAAGACAACAAAATATCAGCATGCAGCGTCAGGAAAACCTTCGTTGGGTATCAGAACTCTCTTATGTAGAGGAGAAAGAACAGTGGCAAGAACAAATCAATCAGCTAAAGAAACAACTTGATTTCAGTGTTAATATTTGTCAGACTTTGATGCAAGACCAGCAGGTAAAGCTCTCTTATGAAAGTAAATTGTTTTTAATCTTGTTTTTTAAGCATTACACAGTTTTCTCAAGTCATCAGTAACTGTCAAAAATTTTTTTCTTCCCATAGACTCTGTCTTGTCTGCTCCAAACTCTTCTCACAGGTCCTTACAGTGTTATGCCCAGCAATGTTGCGTCTCCTCAAGTACACCTTATAATGCACCAGTTGAATCAGTGCTATGCTCAGTTAACATGGCAACAGAATAATGTACAAAGGTAATCTGTTTCTTAGGAATCGTGAGACTTTATAGTAAGGGCTAAAACTGAGCAAGGGTTTTATAGTTACCTTGGATGAAAGGACATGGGCCAAATTGCATTTTTAAATATTCTGTCACCTGAGAATTTTATGAGCAGTGATATGCCCAGTGTTTCCCTTTAATATTGTGAATAGACTTTTTAAAAAAAATTTATAGGGTTCAACTTTACACTTAGGTGAATTTACATTAGGTGAATTATATGGCGTGTAACATACCTTATTAAATCTGCAAACAAGAAAAAAGATGAGTTTCATATATATAGTTATACCTTCTATCTGAGAGAAGTGCTAAGTGTAGTTCTTGTTTCAAAGGCCAAGTTATTGAATTAAGTCTGTACGACAAGCAAATATTTGTTGTAGTAAATAGCAGCAGTCTGTTCTGCTGTTGAATTACTTCTTACATATATTCTTTCTGAATGTCCTTTAAATAGATGATAATATAACTGATTTTTAAATTACGAACTTCTTAAATTTTTATAGGTTGAAACAAATGCTAAATGAACTTATGCATCAACAAAACCAGCATCCCGAAAAACCTGGAAGAAAGGAAAGAGGCAGTAATGCGTCTCACCCTCCTTCACCCAGTTTATTTTGTCCTCTGGGTTTTCCAGCACAGCCTGTAAATCTTTTTAACTTACCTGGGTTCACTAATTTTTCATCATTTGCACCAGGTAAGTGACTGAAAACTTAAAGGGAAAGTAAATGCAAAGTGTTTTGAGAATATCATTTGTCTATTGCTCAGATTTTTATCAGTGTCTTTTGGAATGATAGGAAACTTTTGCAAAGAAAGTTACAAACTCGTTTCTACCTTGATAGTAAAAATTTAAGCTTTGTATGGTTGCTAATGGAATTAACTATGAATGATTGCTTTATCTTATAGCTTTGAATTAGATAACAACAATTTATTAAAGAGAAAGGGAATTAACCTACCCAATGGCTAGTGTACACCAGGCACTGTGTAAAACATTGAGAGAGTAAAGATGAATAATAAGATAAAGTTCTTCTCGAGGAGCTTTAAGTCTCCTTAGGAGGCCCTTGCACTAGGGAGGGAGGGAGGAACGGAGGGAGACATTCTACTAGACTAAAGGTGATGGCTTAGTTAAGCTTATATTTAATTTGATTTATCTTAGGCTTTTATTCAGACTTTTGTCTGTACCCATTATGTGCCAGACACTGTATATATGACTGGGATTCAAAGATGACTAAGACTAATGCTTCAAGGAATTTAGAGTTTAGTGAGGAAGCTAAGAATGCCAGTAAATGCTTAGAGCAGTGCCACAAGGGCAAATGAAGTGAGTGGCCTCCTCTTCCTTAGGGCAAGAGATCATCAGCAAGTGTGTGTTTTCCAGGAAAAAAAAAAAATGTTATTTAAAATAAAAAATGAATAGAATTTATTTCCAGGGAGATTAGAAGGGAAGGGGCTCTCTAATTAATGGAACCACTTAGAGTTACAAAGCAGTGAAACACTATATCACGTAGGGAATGTACAGGTCATTAAGTATGGCTAGGGTAAGAATAACTGATGTGGCTGGAGAGCAGCAGAGGCCTTTTGTGCTTTGCAAACCAGCTTAGACTTTCTGTTGCAGACAGTGGGGCCATTGAAGGATTCTGAGCAGGGAGATGGCATGAGATTTATATTTTAGGTGACACTGGTGATAGTGTTGAGGAGAGATGGGAGAGAAGGAGCTAAGCATATAGCTGGTGAAGAGAAACTAGAAGGCTGTTGCAGTAATACCAGAATGAAAGATTGAGGCATTAGGCATAAAGAAAAAGGGAGTAATTCAAAAGACATTCTAGAGGTAGAATAAGTTAAGTGACCAGTTAGATGAGGTGAGTCCTGAAGGGGAGGAGCAGTTGAAAGTGTTTGCCGGGGATGATAAGAGAATAAAAGGTTTGGAAGGGCTTTGTGAATATAAGTATAAATCAATAAAAATACCACAGTGTATTTTCTTAACAGGATTATAGAAACAACGGCATGAGAAAATTTAACAAGCTTTTTAGTTCTCTGGTGTCAGTTACAATTGGCAGCAAACCTTTTTTAAGTAGGCTTTTAAGTAACAAATAATAGAAAAAATTGCACATGCAGTTCCTTTTCACTGTAATGTGCTTCATACCAGGGCCAACACTGTGCAAAGACATTCTTCACAAACCAGGTCATTTTTGTGATGTCTTTCCTGATCCTTTTTCCCCAAAGTTGTTAGTAGGGTCTTGCAAATACCTCTAATACAGCACGATAGGGTAAGTATTTAATTATATTCTACTTTTCCAAGTAAAGTAAAACATAAAAAACATGAGCGTTGAAGTCTTGCAGACCCGACATCTAACCTGCTCTTCCATTTACTAGACGTTTTGTCTCTAAGCCTGTTTTTTCACTGGTAAAATGAAAGAACACCTGTTTCAAATGAATATAACACTTATTTCATCATGTTCTTTTGAGCATTCAATGAAAAAATAACATGTAAAGTGCCTACAGTAGAGTCCGGCACCCTGTAATGATTTGATGTCAGGTAGTGTTATTTTTAACTCTTAGCTTTTAAGGGGATGGGATCATTATCTTTGTATCACAAATGCCAGAAGCAGTGGGCTGAGCAATAAATAGTGATTTAATAAATGAGTATTAGTTTAATGAACAGTTTTGTTTTGGTGGATATGAATGGCACATTGAATTACAACTGTCTATTTTATATTAAGGATAAGGTGCTTTATTGTTGTCTTACTCATTGCTTTTATTTATTAGGTATGAATTTCAGCCCTTTATTTCCTTCTAATTTTGGAGATTTTTCTCAGAATATTTCTGCACCCACTGAACAGCAGCAACCATTACCCCAGAATTTTTCAGGGAAAACAGAATATATGGCTTTTCCAAAACCTTTTGAAAGCAGTTCTTCTGTTGGAGCAGAAAAACAAAGGTACTCAGTTGCGAGCATAATCCATTATTTGCTAAAACCTCATTTTTGTGATTACATCTAATTATGTGTAATTTGAAAACACAGGGAGGATGTTTGTGATTGTTTGGCCTGGTAGTGTTGGGAATATGGGACTTTGACATCTTAGCAGCTGTCTCTCAGGCACGTACCCATTGCCAACCCTGCTGTAAGAGCAGTTCAGAGACTTAACCACGGTGTCCTGTGGGATTCGTTTTGGAAGGATAAGACCTGACCCACAGTGTTTTGGCCTTGATTTGGTATCTGTCTTTAAGTTCGTTGATTTAGGACTAGGAACTAATACTAACTACTGGAGGCTAGTTGTATAAGCGATGGCTCCTTTATTTGATTCAGAGTTCCTGATCAGAATGAGTCCCTAAAGACCTCACCAAATGTCATGTTGAATACTGTTAAATTATAAAAACAACTTTAACCAAGGAAATTTTAGTGATAATATGGTATTAATCATGGATTTTTCTGTTTGTCATCATTTATTGTTTTTTAATATGATAATCTTCCCAAATTTTGACTAAAATATAAACACTAGTTGGATTGGGTAAGGTTAATCATTCTATAAGCATTTTTATAGCTAAAGAACGTTTTTAATCATTGTGTTAATCCAGAAAATGATTTTGATGGACACTGGAAAAAATATTATAACCTTTTTATTATTTACTTCAGTAAAATCTTTTTAAAAGGATGAAAACTTAGAGGCCAGTTGAGCCTAATAATTTGTTCTATAAGAACTATCTCTATGATTTTGTCTATCCTAACCTTTTATAAATATTACTTTTTCCCTTTAGTTATGGGTTTAGGTATGTCTTGTGCCCTTAAATTAGCAAATTGACACTGTTTAATTGTTAAATCATGAATTTTTTTACTTGATTAACCAGAAACTCACAGAAGTCAACTTTGTATTAGCCTCTATGAGTCCTATGATTGATCTCCCTGACTTTGTTTTTGTTAACTGTGTTAACCTTTTTTTCCTGTTAAATCTCATTACTTTATAAAAGTATTGTATTGTCAGAGCCTGACTATTTAGTGTACAGTTGCCATTCTGAAACGATGGTTGAATCTCCATCATAAGCAATAAACATTTTCCAAAGTTTTAGTGAATAGTCTTCTTACTGGAAGGTCCCTACATTATTATCCATATTTTATATATAATTGATAGTAAGAAAGAATAGTTAAGATACCTAATATTGTTTTAGATATTTGACCACTTTAGATTAGACCTCATCTCCTTTCCAAAAATCTTAACAAGTGTAGGTTACCTGAATTAAATGGCTAGAGATAATAAAGGTTCAGATGGAATGTTGTAGTCTTGAGCCAGGGTAGAAAACTTTCCCTGTAAAGGGTTAGATAATAAATATTGCAGGCCAGACAGTGCCTGTCATACCCTTTTATCTGCCATTTTTTGCATAGTAGCATCCATAAACAATATGTAAAAAAATGAATGACTGTGTTCCAGTAATACTTTATGAGCACCGAACTTTGAATTTAATATAATTGTGTCACAAACCTTTTTCTTTTGATTTCCCCACCCCCCACCCCCCCAAAACATCATTTTAGGTCTCAGGCCAATACAAAAACAAGCAGGAGGCTGAGTTTGGCCTGCATACTGTCAGTTTGCTAACCTTTGTCTTAAGTTAAACCCTATAGGTCAGTGTCTCCTAAATTATGTTCTTAGGAACACTGTTGTCCATGTTAGGTTCTTTGATAAAAGGTTTTGGCCATCTCATATTTTATAAAGTACATTGGCATATTAAAAGTGCTGAGAAATCCTGCAGACCTGTTTAACTTTCTTTTGGCTGTTTTCCCAAACTTAGATGACCAGTGAATAAGATACAAGGGATGCCAATGCTTAGCAGACCAAATTTGGAAAATGACACTACCAGCTGAACTAAACTAGACTTAATGTGTGGAGAAATGAATGACTAGTTGCATGGCCATTGTTTCACAGAATTCTGGTTTTAGTTGAATTGCTTTAGGTGACACAGATCCATGTGTTTCAGGTCCTGCTATGGCTCTTTCTCAGCTGTTCCACCATGTCCCATCCTTCTTGGATTTTATTCTTTTCTGTTAGGAATGCTAAATCTGGGGTTTGGAACAGTTGCCAGTGAAAATGGTTTAGTGGGAAGCGTTCAATATTGAAATTTTAAGATAATTTAGTACAGTAGCCTATATTAGAATATTTACATATTTAATACATTTTTTGTGAAAATATTTTTATAGTTTGCTGATGATTTTATTTACCTAAATCTAGTAAACTGTAAATTAAGCACTATATCTGGAATGTTTATTAAGCATGGAAATCTATCATTGTAATCTACAAACACTTATTTTCATTGGTAAGGAATCAAAAAGAGCGCGAAGAGGAGGTGGAAAACAGTAGGACACCATGGTTATATGACCAAGAAGGTGAAGTAGAAAAACCATTTGTCAAGACTGGATTTGCAGTGTCTGTAGAGAAAACTACAAATAGTAATCGCAAAAATCAATTAGATGCCAGCAGGAGAAGACGTCAGTTTGATGAAGAGTCCTTAGAAAGCTTTAGCAGTATGCCTGATCCAGTGGATCCAACAACAGTAACTAAAACATTCAAGACAAGAAAAGCATCTGCGCAGGCCAGCCTGGCATCTAAGGATAAAACTCCCAAGTCAAAGACTAAGAAGAGGCATTCCACTCAGTTGAAGAGCAGAGCTAAAAATATGGGTAAGCACTGAAATTTGTTAAATATTGATGAGTATAAAGGTTGGTAACCTTACTTTTCATGTGCTGCTGACACATTTCAGTATTGCTAGATGGGTGGGCGCTGTTCTGGACCCACTTGAACAAAGTAATTTTAGTTATTTATATATATATATATATGTATATGTATATGTATGTATGTATTATATATATATTTTACAAAATTTATCAGCTGGGACTTAATATTGGATATTTTTAAAATATGGCATTTATTGGGCCAGTTGGTTAAGAGCTCGCTCAAGAGTGCGAGCTGAGCTCTGAGCAACAGCAGTTTGATGCCAGCCCAATCTGAGCTGCCAACAGGTGGCAGGATGGCTCAGCTAAATAAATAAATAAAATATGGCATTTATTCTTCTCAGTGCTTATGTTTCCTATATATGTGGTTACTGTGAACTCAAAAGATTTTTCCCAGACCTTGTAGGTTACTTAAATTGCCAAAATGCCCAAGTTTTACTATTCTTTGCCTTTTAATATTACATTTTGTCCTATATCCAACAATTCAGTAACGACTTCTGGTTAGATCCTTGAGTTGTTCATTTAAAGGAATGGGAGTCTGTAACTACATTTCAGTCTTTGAATATATCATATAGGTGAAACCACTTTTAAAACACGTTTGTTCTTAGCCCTGCAGGAACTGAACCTTAGTCTGTAAGGTATAGCATTAAGCCGTATTTTATTGAGTTGTGCCATTGAGTAGCATATCAAAGTTCTCTTTATAGTGTTAACTCCATGTTAAAAATAGTTTTACTGGCTAAAATCTGGAATATTAGCTGAAGGATGTTCCTTCAAGTTTGCAAAGGGTACTATTGGCTGTGTCTTTGAGTGGTTGTTCTGGGTTCAAGGAGATAGTATTTGGTGCTTAAGAACAAAGTATTCTAGGCTTATAATCAGAAAAGTTTGAAAAATCTACACACTGCTAACTTCCTCTCTTGGAAGCCATATATAAATATATATCCATTATATATGTATTCATTATAGATATATGATTATCTATGCTCATTATATATGTGATTTTATATATATATAAAATTCCTGAGAAATCCTGCAGTAAAAAAATCCACTTGTAAACTTTGGCAGCATTCATCTTAAGCATTTTTGGGTCGTGGAACCCCTGAAAAGTCTGATGGAAGCTATGGACGTACAAAAGAATACAGTCAGGTTTTTTTTTTCATTTCAATACTTTCTGTACTCTTCAAAGTCCGTTGGCTTCTACCCCCATGTGCAGAATCTGATTTGATGGTTAAACAAACAAATTTGAACAGGGGTAACATTTTTTTCAGCATACACATTGTCATCCTTGAAATAATTTTCCAGTTATATAGATTGGGGAAGAGCTAATTTATTAGTAAATTGGTCAGCTATCTGAAACCATTCAAATTAATAAATACAGTTACTGTGCTTTCTCTTGATGCCATCAGAGAATGTTTAAGTAGATAATGGCCATTTTGAGAGAGCCCTTTGGGTAACTTGAACTTTTTATTCCCTAATACTTTGCTGCTCCCTCCCCCACAAAATGCTTTTTGTCATATGAGTAAATGAAGAAAAACTAACACCTGTTACCCCAGCATTCTCTGATTCACCCAGTTAATTTGAATGTGCTAGGGCATTCAGTCTTCTTGAGCATTTTGTTTAGGGCAGATTCTGATTCAGTTGGTCTGGGGAGGGACCTGAAAGTCTGCATGTCTGACAGGCTCCCATGTGTTGCCAGTATTGTTCTGTGGACTACACTTTGAGTAGCAGGGTCTTAGAGGACCTTAGTCAACGTATGGTCATGGCTACCTAATCCTGGTAATACTGGTCTATTTGTATTTTTGAAACCCCTTTAATCTGAGGAGTTATGCTTCTGTATATACAATGCAGCTTTTTACTTCAAGTCAAAGATTGACATTCTGATCTGTATACTTTCTTTCATATTTAAGTTTAAAAAAATACCTGCCAAAAACATACATTTCACATTTGATCAACAGGCATTTAAGGCCATCTGTAAGGCACACAGATAAAAATAAAAGACTTGATAGCAGAATCAAGATAAAAGAACTAGTGTAGCAAAATCAAATTAATCAGCTAAATCCTTGTTATTCAAAATGTGAGCCATGGACAAGAGCATTGGCATCGTCTGGAAACTTATGAAACATGCAGACACTTGGGCCCCATCTGCTACCAACTGAATTAGTATGCATTGTTTCTCCCTGTGCATTTTAGGATGATTCCAGGTGTTTTAATGTGAAAAGATGCACATTAAAGTCTGAGAAACACTGAGCTAGATCACTAATTTATGTTGCTTTTTTTCTCTTTATGGCATAGGAATAGTCATATTTAGAAGAAAGAATGTGTACTCTGTCATAAAGGAAGTGACAGTGGAGGTGAATGGAGAGAAGATTGGAAAGCATTCCAAATTTAGTAACAAAAAGAATGGAGTCAGGACAGAGCAGGAAGGAAAGATGAGAGGAACCGGGGAAGGAAATAGGTTATGACAAATAGACCAGCATAGTGTGACTTAGGTTGCTGACATAGTGCAGCCAGATATACTATCCCAAATTGACAATACGGAACTGTGTGTATATACGAGTATATAGGTTTTTGCTCATGTTGACAGTCTTTCAGAAGTGGCTTGTTAAATTTTCACTTAACTTTGTTTGCCGTGATAGTAATTTATTTCAATCTTTAGAAAATCTTAATAGGTAAAGATACATACTATTGCATGTGAAGTAAGATTTTATAAATCTTGGTAATCATCTTTTAAATTTCATTTCAAATTCGGACTATATGAGTTGAGCATGATTTCTCGCCATGCCGGATATTTTAGTTATCAGACCTATAATGTGGTTACCAGATCCATAATTTGGCTACCATCTAACAGGCCATTCCCTGTTGATATTATTAGAGAGGAGTAGGAGAATATAGTCTAGATCTTCCTCATTCTTTTCTTGGAAAATTGGCTAGAATTGTTAATGTAGTGTGACTTCTGGGTTCAGCCCATACCTGAATCTTTTCCTTTCCCCTCTTCTCTCCTTCCTGTTACTAATGAAGATTGAGATGAAATGGATGTTAAGCATTAGGCCAGGGGAGACCTAACAATGTGGCCAGTAAGGAAACAGACCTTTTTAGATTCAGAGACTTTATTGCTTACACAGGTAGAGAAAGGAAGAGTAGCTAAAGGTGCCAGCTCCCTGTGTCCCTTGTTCCATACACCACAAGGGCACCACTGAAACAGGAGGAGGCAGAGCACAGTTGTAACAGGAATGGTGAGGAGGCACCAATGCTGTGCTGTAGCTAAGCCACTTTATAGAACAGAGGTGCCCTCAGGGTGAAGCAGCAAGGTCTCATACGTCATCAGAAACAGGGAGGAGATGGAAAACTCAGCTTTACAGGGAAGAAGGGGAGGTGAGTGAAAATGGCTGCATAGCAGCTCCTCACAAGCCTCCCATATTCTTGTGTTCCATGTTCCAGGAGGTTTATCATAAGGCCTTCTGTGAAAGCGCAGATTCAGTGGTGGTTTATTTAGTACTTACCTGTGATGCTTATGTGGATACGTACAGGGTCTCCAGGGTGCCATGGCTGAGCTGTTAACCTACAGTGGAGACACACTTGAACAAAATAGTAAGAACACTTAAGTAGATTGAATTATAAATTGTTTAGAACTAGAAAAAAAGTGACTTTCACATATAATGTTTGGATTATTTGAAAAAAAAGGGATGAATGTTATTAAGTCCCAAATTAGTGGCCTAGAAAATTGAGAAGAATTATGTCATTACCCAGAGCAAAAAGTACTGAGAGGTAGAATCAAGAGGAAAATGATTGGAGGCTTAAGGATAAAAAGGAGATCTGATACACAAGGAGTTCTAAAGGAGGGAATAAAAAAGAGGCGGAAAGGGCCAGCCTAGTGGCGCGGTGGTTAAGCGCTAGCTTGAGAAGCCAGCGACCCCGGTTCAGGTCCCACATATGAGGGCCAGTGACACTGCCCTCAAAAAAAAAAAGAGGCAGAGAGACAATAATTAAATAATGAAAGAGAATCTTAAATGAAGAACGACTCGAGACTGCAGACTGAACCAGCTAACTTGTCCAACCAGGAGGCAAGGGAGCTCAGCGCTCACGCGCACACGTATATATTCTGATAAAATTCCAGAATCCCAAGAAAATAGTTAAAAACTCTAATAAGCTTCTAGACTGAAAAAACAAGTTGTATACAATGAAAAAAACAAATTGGTATCAGACAATCTTACCACACAAGAAGTAGAAGAAAATGGAATAACATTTACACATGGACAAAAGACTGCAACTCAAGAATCCTGTACTCAGACAAGAGACCCCTCACCTGTCAAGATGAAAAGAAGCTATTGGTGTATCCTGTCTGGGGAAAATGACAGAAACAGCATGCTAATAAAAATGAGACCTGTATATAGGGGAAGATGAAAAGTAAATAATATATCAATCTCAGTTATTAATGTAACTTCAAAAATAAAATATTAGCAAATTTAATCTTGCTAATATATCAAAAGAATATTAGACTATTGTCAATAGGTTTATTACAGAAGTGTAATCATGATTTGTTATCAGGAAGTCTGTGAACATTGTATCAACAAATTAAAGGACAGAATTCATATAGCAGTAGATGAGATAAAACTTGAAGTCATTGCTAATGAAAATTCTAAGTAAAATGCACCTAAGAAGGCAGTTATTTAAATATAATGAAGGTTCTAATCTAATGCCAAACACTATTGTCAGTGAAGATACTCCAAAGATATCTATCAAAATTAGGGATTAGACAGAGATTCCCTCTACCACCACCATTTAGCACTGTTTGGAAAGCATTATGACCAATTCAGTAATTGGAATAAATATTGGAAAAGGAGGGAAACAAATTTTATATTTTTTTCTAAGCCCAAGAGACGCTGGGAAATAGCTACTAAAGGTAACACAGTAAACTAGTAAAGTAGCTGGTTATGCAAAAAGTTTTCTCCATTATAGTGATACCCGGTAGAAATGGAAGTGGGGGGATTATCCTCACAGAAGTGTCCAAAGCTATTGGGGGACAGAGTCCTTAGGAATAACTTGAACATGGAAAGTCCTAGATCTATTTTAAAAAGGTATAAAATAGTTTTGAAAAACATGAAGCAAGAATGAACAAATGTAAAAACATAACCATGTTCTTTGATGAAAATGCATAAAATTATTAAATATCAATTCTCAAATTAAACTTTCATTGTGATTCCATTTTGAATTCCCATGAATTGTTTTCTAAATTGGGAGAAAAAAATCTTAGAGGTTATGGGGCAAGAGAAATACCAAGAAAAGCCAGGTTGGACTTGCCTTATCCTGTGTTAAAACATACTGTAAAACTTGTCACTAAAAGAATGAAAATGGCATTGGAATAGAGAAATTAAACAGAATGTCCAGAACTAAAACCCAATAAATATGGAGATTTAATATATTAACCAAGGTTGCATTTTAATTCAGTGGGATAAGGAAGTAGGTATAAAAAACTATCCATGTGGAACAAAGTGAAGGTGACTTTCTATCTTGTGCTATATACCAAAATAAATGTTAAAAAAAAAAAAATATATATATATATATATATAAAACAAAACTTAGAAGGAAAATTTAGTAGAATATATGTAGAACTTATTTTAAACCAAGTCATATTACATAAAAGTTATAATAAGGTCGACATGTTTGACTATTTATGCCCATTTCTGTTCTCTCTCTCATGGACATTTTATATAGATTGGATGTGATTTTTTTTTCTTGTATTTCCTAATATTGAAAAATTGTTAACTTGGAGTCTAGTCAAGAATTTGGGTCATATAAAGCCTGCCATATGAATTGGAATATACTCATTAAGATGGATATCAAAGAACAAGGAAGTGATAGAATTTAATAGTTACCCCATGCTTCCAAAGGCTAGTGCAAAGGTATCTCCAAGACACATTAGTGAGTGTTGTGTACTCTGTTCATACCAGGCCTTCCTTCATTCTAAACTGAGTTACCTGTACTATTTCACTATGGAAATCAATTTCCCTTTCAGTTTGAGTTAGTTACAACTGATAACAGTTGTCACTTTTTTTGCTCAAGGGTATGAAAGTGCCAGTATGTCTAGCACATGTGAACCTTGCAAAAGTAGGAACAGACATTCAGCCCAGACTGAAGAGCCTGTTCAAGCAAAAGTATTCAGCAGAAAGAATCATGAACAGCTGGAAAAAATAATAAAATATAGTAGGTCTACAGAAATATCTTCAGGTATGTTCTATTTTTTTATTTTTTTGCTTTGATTTAAGGACATCATCTTAGATTTGGAAAGCTGTATTAAAACAAGTTTTAAAATCGGTCTATCATACTTTTCTATCTTGTGGAAGATTTTTATAGTAGAGATTACGGATACATTCCTTTATACCAAGAAATGTAAACTGGAAATATTTTTTTATTGTTGTTGTGATACTAGCTTTTGACACATTTTGATAAAATTTAAACAAAATAGTATAGTTAACATTAATTTGGAACTCCTAACTTGAAATTCGAAAACCTTATCTGAATAAGAATTCGATATACAATCATGTTCTCCTGCTTAAAACCTTTAGCTGTCACTGTGCCTATAGGAGAAAGTCCAGATGCCTTAATGCAACATATCAGGCCAGCAGAGAGATGCTGCCTGCCTCCCTCTTCAGACTCCTTGCTTATCACCCTTGCTTTTCACCTTGAACCTTCCTCTTGTAGTGGCACTGAACTGAAGCTTTCCCATAGCTGTCATGCAGTGCCTCACCTCAGCAGTTGTCTTTTCTGCCTCAAGTCCTTCAATGCTCTTTGTAAGCCATTTTCTCTGCTGGACTTTTAAATAAAATCTTAATTCTGCAGCTCTAAAATTGCATTCCAATGCAAGAGTGGTTTCCCTTTCTCCTTTTTCATTTTTGTGGTAGCCTGTGTAAAACCTCTTCCATTGCTACTATCCCGTTGTATAGTATTTACTTAAGCATCTGTATTGCCTTTTTGAGTCCCTTGACAGCAGACACCCTTTCATATTTGTATCTTAAATGTTAGCATGATACTTGACACATGGTTGCTACTCCGTGTTTATGTATTCGCCACTGTTATAGTTTAAATAAGAATTAGTACTTTCTTAATTTATGAAGAATAAGTATATCTCAAAGAAATTTGGAGAGGGAAGCAGTAAATATAGACTCTTTAATTCTCAGTTTTTGGTATAACCACTCATGAAAATGATAATAGCAGCTACCATTTGTATTCTGCCTCATTGTTTATAAGTTAAAACAAATTACTCATTTGAGCCTTATAATCCTGTGAATTAGTTTGATTTCCATTTGCAGATGAGGATACATGATCAAAGAGGGTACCTGATTTTTCATAACACTTCTAAAGGGCCAGTAATATAAACTGGTACAATTTTTCTGGAAAGCTTCAAAAGTCATGCCCTTAACCCAGTACTTGTACTGTAGGCATTCATCCTAAGGAAATAAAAGTAAAACAAAAATTGAAATTGAGTGTTGTCTGAACAGTATGATCCCTATGTTTAAACAAAAACCTGAATGAAAAAAGACTGGAAGTAAATGCATCAAAATGTTAATAGTGGATTTATCACCCTTATTAAACTCTTCTGTATTTTCTAAAACTTTTATAGTGAGTATTTATTACTTTTGTAATCAGAAAAGAAACATCACATTTTTTTTTGTATTTTGAAAGACTTCCTGAAAGTCAATCCTGGGAAACGGTAGGGCTGAAGCTTCAATCCTGGTCTCCTGTTAAGTCTGATCCTTTTGACAAAAATATCAGTTCTATTGTCCTGACACTGACGTTTAACCAAAATTTTATGATTTTTATCTAATTTCACTCTTCATCAAATAGTGGTACCTTCAAAGAGTAAACATTTGGGTAGAAGTTGGGGCAAGGCAGTAAATAATTACCTCAATAATGGACAATTGGTCATAATACTTCAAGACCTTATTACTGTCACTTAGAAAAATAAAATGACTGAATTTTGGTGAACTGAGAAATGTTTCAATAGTGTAAATATATCTTTCTATTTACATAGTTTCTAAAAAGACAGTTTTAATGATTAACCTAAAATTCTTCATAGCAATAATTTTTCTTCTATGATTTTAAAGTGTAATGTATATGACTGCTAGTATTGAATTACCCAGTCTGCTCCTTTAGGAGTTGTGGGAGGCGCATCTTGTATGCTTCTAAGAGTGAAGGGTCTAAGTTTATTATGACAGTCATCATTAGTCACATTAATAAAAGTTTATAGCAAATCTTTTGATACTTTCTCTGATTAGATTATTTTTAAACAGACCGTAAACCATACTTTGGGATAACATTTCAGTTCAGACAAGCAATTTTAAAGATACTTGCTTCTTTCTTTTTTTCATTCACTTATTCATATTATAGACCCTGTCGTTACTATTCATACACATTTTATGTTCATCCTTATGTCTGCCCTTTCCTACAGCACATGCTAGGAGAGTACCTCAGCAGTCTAACAGAAATGCATGCAATGAAGCGCCAGGTAACAATATGTTTAGTTTTGGTGTCCACTTTTTGTTAATTTTTTCCCATTGGCCCTAAAAATCCTTAGATTGCTCTGTTGTTGTTTTTTCTTTTTCTGTCTTTTTTTTTTTTTTTAGATTTAGTTTTGTGTATATATGTTACTTGCTTGTAAAAATGAAATAAAATCCATGCTCATTAAAATTCTGAAGCTTTTCATTTATAATTCTTTATTTGGTTGATAAAATTGGCCACTCTTCTGATGTTTTCATTTTCTGTTAGTGTATGTAATGTAACCAACAAATCCATATGGTTAATAGAAAACCTTTTTATAATTTAGTCTTTACGTGACGTTATTTATTTTGTATTTCTTAAATGCTTAAGAGCATTAGTACTTTTTGGAAACATAAATATAGTTGTTTTTATTCCTAACTCTGATTTATAGTGTTAAATATGGCATATGTCTTCTGTTGTAGTTGCTTATTTTTCATTATCCATTATCACCTATAAAAAATAAAACATTAAATAAAAACAACTGTGCCGTGCAAAGACCATGATAAATAAAGATCATGGAAAATTATAGATTCTAAAATGCTGGTTTTGTCTTTAAACTTTGTATTTTCATTAAATATGGTTCTCTGTGATTTAGAATTGTAGGTATTCTTTAATGCCTCCTGTACTACACATGGCTGAAAAATAAAAGCCTGTTGTGAACCTTTAGGGGAATCTAAGAAAGAAAACCAAGGACCTAGCACAGACAAAGCTGAATATGTCAGTGACACTTCCTAAAGAAACTCTGTGAATATAGAGAGGATAAAAACAAGATGGAATGAGGGCCGGCTGAGTGGCGCAGTGGTTAGGCGCTGGCTTGGGAAGCCGACGGCCCCGGTTCCGGTCCCACATACGAGGGCCAGTGACACTTGCCTTCAAAAAACAAAAAAACAAAACAAGATGGAATGACACCTGTCTGAGATAAAAAAAATTTCTAGCCTAAACTAATGCATTTCAGTCCATGAGGAAAAACAAAAACTGTCCACCGCTCTCTTGCAGGTGGGAGGGATGAAGCATCTCTTTGACATAATTCATTATATGGGAATAATTTAATCTTTAGTGACACATAATTTAGGTGATAATTTCATCACATACAGACATATGAAAATATTAAATATGCTTATTGCTATATCTTTGAATTAATATTTTCTAAGTTAAACAACTATGTCAAACTACAGTATAGTATATAAATTGAAGTTTGCATATTACAACTTCTTACCTGGATTTTTCCTGTAAGTAGAGATCTCCTACAGAGATAGTTTTGGTCCCTGCTTATAATATCATTTTTGTAGACATATATCACATTTGAACATTTTAAAACTACTAAGAGAACTTTAGTGTATCATTGCATTTTATACTCATGTCTAAGGCAAGATAGGGAAGTTGCATTTTATTAATTTTATTGTATTTGTGGAAACTGAGACCTGAAGATGTTAACTTACTTACAAAATTAGTGAAAAGTTTTTTCATTAAACCTCATTCGCTTTGCATTCTCATATCCCTCTCTTGCAAACAATGAATTAAATCTTTATGGTCTTTGCATATTTATTAGAAAACACAATATATTAAAACATTCAATATTTCAAATTTCTTTTCTTTGAAACTTACTAATTTTTGTGGAATTTGAATATTTAATAGTTTTGGTTCTACTATTGCTCTAGAAAGTTTATAGAATTTGATGGCTAGTAAAGCCACTTGGTCATAGAGAACTCAAAAGGGGAACAGTTTTTAATTTGTATTCCTAAAAGTAAAGATATGACTGTAACTTTTCAGGTTTATAATTCTGTGTTAAATGCATGTAGCAGAATTATTGCTAGATAACAGAGTAATGTTTATGTTGTGTGAAACTAAAAACTTCCACTGCCTGCTCCAACTTATACTGAGTATGTCAGTAAGACACTAGTAAAATTGACCTATTATGTAATAGTTACAAATTCAGTTTTTCATCACTATGGTATGTTAATATTTGAGAATTAGCAGACATAACTAGATAGACCCTAAAATGATAGCCCCCATTGGCAGCATTCAGTTTAATCTCAATATTAATAAATAAATTTCCTTTTTCATAACAAGTTTATATTAACAGAAAAAGAAAATTATTTGCACTTAGCTGATTTCATTCAAGTGCTGAAAAATTTCCACTGATTATTCCTGTAAATGTGTGATATTTTCCAGATGTTTTTTATTGAGAAATAAATATGGTCTAAGTAACGCTAGGTAATTTTATTCATACATTTAAATATTTCTCTAATATACAGTATGTATCTTGATATTTTTACTATTATTTTTATCTTGGTAATTCTAAGATTCTTTTTCTACTTTAAAAGCCTAGAAATAGAATTAAAGTATGTTCTGATTTTTTATGTAATTTAAAGCTGAGAGTAATTACAAGTTAATAGAAATTATCAGGAACATATTTTATCAATATTAACTTTCTGATCTTTTATATCTTCCAGAAACTGGGAGTGATCTTTCCATGTTTGAAGCTTTGAGGGATACTATTTATTCTGAAGTAGCTACATTAATATCTCAAAATGAATCGCGTCCACATTTTCTTATTGAACTTTTCCATGAGCTTCAGCTACTTAATACTGACTACTTAAGACAGAGAGCTCTATATGCATTACAGGTATCTGGTACCTACTATTCTTTTTCCTACCCTATCTGATATTGCCATTCTTCACAGTTACATCTGGTTGCTTTCTTAGGCTGAAGTATGTCCTTGTTCCATATGTACTTTGATCTGTTTTCTATGGGCTTTCTTGCCATTTTATTGAAAACGTCTTGTATAAATCAAATAGCTTTTCTGATCAAAAGTTTTTCGATGAATTTTTCAGAGTTTTATCTTTAATGTTATTTTCAGGTAACCTGTGAGATGAGGAGTATTGCATTTGTTCTTCTATCTGCTTCTTTTAAATTTGTAATTAAATATATATGTTTTACATAAATACCTTATTTCCTTATTTAGGACATAGTATCCAGACATATTTCTGAGAACCATGAAAAAGAAGGGGAAAATGTAAAATCAGTGAATTCTGGTACTTGGATAGCATCAAACTCAGAACTTACTCCTAGCGAAAGCCTTGCTACTACTGATGATGTAAGCTAATAATGATTAATGAAACCTAGACATAATTTCAGTATGCAGTAAACAAAAGTTAAATTGGTTTTATACATTATGAGTATACTTAATATATTTGTTTTTTAGCCATTTTTAAAAAGCTGGGTTTAATCCATTACTTTGAGTTGATGTATAAAAGTCAATCAAAATGTAGCAGCAAACATCCAACATTACATATGAATTCTAGATAATAAGGTCTAAAAGAGCCATATTTATATCTCCTTTGCCCAGCATAGGAGTTGACTCATTACAGACATTTGGCAAAATTTGTTGTGTTCATTCAACACATTCAGTAAATCAGACAGCAATCAGATCACAGTAAGAACCCTTGAATAAATAAATACAAGGTAAGTCTTTGAGTTAGAAGAGAAGCCTAGGCAAAATAAAGCCATCCAGGACAAAAATGTTATTTAATTTATTAAAATTGATAAAGAAAAATTTAAATAAAGTAAAAACGACCTGGAAATGGAAAAGAGTGGTGAGGAAAATGGTATATTTTTCAATAAACTATGTCCTCCCAGTAGCACCTATCTAGCAGGTAGGACCTATGTGTCAGGTGCTATTAAGTGACTAACTGGCAGACTATTAGGACACTAAGAAGATAACATGCTAGGTATTTGGAAATCACCTATTTAAAGATTCAGATCTTGATTCTATTGTGAAAGATTATATGTGGTCTTGGGATGGCCAGAATGTTCTTTTTTATGCCACTCTAGCTCCTGGATAAGAGCACCAGAATTGATTAGCAAGTACGTGCTATAGGTAGAGAGTGGAAAGCATATTACTACTGTGTTTCAGCCCATTGTTGATATGTTAACATTATAATTTTTTTCTGAAAAGATAGTGTTTTCTCAAAAGACTGTCTTGTCTGTTCTACACAGACAGTAATATTTTTTATTGAGGACTTTTTCTGGGTTTTTGCTCTTTAACTTATACTCATGTTTAAAACAGTACTCCACTGAGTCATCTTTTCTGCTTAAAACATTCTCCACCATGCTATAACTCCTGTCTGCTATAAATATAAACCTGTGTCTGAAAACAGCGTGGTTTGAATTGATTTTACAATGCCAAATATAAATTAATGTAAATAATTGCTACTTGGGATTAGTTGTTATTATGACTAATTGTGTGCTCCTTTTTGTGGGAAATGGAAAGTGGTCCAGCTGTATACATAAAAAACGGGAGAGATTAAATTACATTAAAGTTCATTAGGCATTGAAATAACTTACTGAGTGTGTGTTCTTAGAAATCTTTTTTAGTAATTTTATATCCTTAACTCCAGTGTCTCCCTTTTTATACAAATTTTATATAAGTAGCATTACTTCCAATTATTTTAAAAGATTTGAGCACAGTGGTGTGCACCATCAATAGCAGATTTTCAAAATTAAGCTATAATTTATGGTAAAGTTAAATTGACAGGTTTTAGAGTTAAATAAAGTTTAAAGAGACTATACTTCTTAATAAGAAGGTGTCTTAGCTTAACAACAGACATTGATTTCTCATGGGTCTGGAGGTTAGGAATAGGACTCCCAAGATTTCACTGTCAGCAGATTTGCTTCTTGATGAGATGCCTCTTCTCAAATTGCAGATGGCCACCTTTTCCCTGCGTCTTTACATGGCAGTGAGAAAAAGCTCTAGGGTCTCTTCCTCTCTTTATAATAAGGGCACTAATGTCATCATGGGGACTCCAACCCCATGACCTCATCTAAACCTGATCGCTTCCCAAAGGCCCCACCTCCTAATACTATCACATTGGAAGTTAACATTTCAGTATATGAACTTGGGGGAGTGGGGTTCACAAAGATTCAGTCCATATTTATAGGGACGTGTCATAAATAACTATACTTAGTATTACTCTTAAATAACTAAATCAGTTCTTTAATTTTTCATCCAAAACTTAAATTCAGCATTAATATCCATATCTTTCCTTTATTAATGTCATTTAATTAGCACAATATCCGTTGTTCACACCCATAGATCTAGAGCAGTGCTGTCCAGTAGAACTTTCTACAGTGGGAATGTTGTACATCTGCATTGTGTAATACTTGAAATGTGGCTAATGAAATTAAAATTTAAATTTCTTGAATAGCTACATGGCTAGTGGTTACAATATTGGACAGATAGAGAGTCTCATGCTCCATGTTTCTAGGCCAAGGTCCTTTGAGCTTAATGTATGGCGCTTTTATACACACATTTCAGAGCATGTAAAGAAGTCTTCATGCCTAGGAAAAAGAGAAGTGAAAGTAGGCATCTGGGAGTTATAAATGAAGGAAGATGAGCAATTGAGGTTTAGGAAGAAGAAACATTTTGTATTTTCTATTCCAGGTGCTATAAAAATGTCAAAAGCACTTCTACTGGCAAGTCTTACTGGAAGGAGCAACAAAATGGTTTTATTTTCTGAAACATGTTCCTTAATTCCTGAATTTCCTTTAATCAGAGAACAAACCTTTCATTACATAATTTAAGAGAAAATTTTAAAAGATCAATAGCTAGGAGAAAGAATACAATTGTGAAATGAGTTTCAGTCAAAATACAAGTGAGACCCTCCCGCCAATTACACTGCACACAAAAATTAATTTGAAATTACTTAAAGTCCTGAAAAAGCTAAAACTATAAAACTTCTCAAAGAGAACAAGAAAATCTTCATGATTTTAACATAAGCAAAGATTTCTTAAGACACAGAAAGCACTAACTATAAGAAAAGATTGATAAATTCTGCTTTTCAAAAGTTACCATTAGGAGAAAATAATCTCAGTACTTATATCTGACAAATGACTATATATATGACAAATCCAGACTATAAAGAATTTCACCGGGGCCAGCCGAGTGGCACGGTGGTTAAGCGCTGGCTTGGGAAGCCATTGGCCCCGGTTTGGTCCCACATATGAGGGCCAGTGACACTGCCCTCAAAAAATAAAAATGAAAAGAATTTCACGGGCTGGCTGAGTGGCTCATTGGTTAAGAGCTGGTTTTGGGATGCCAGCGGCCCCGGTTCGGATCCCACATAAGGGGGCCAGTGACACTGCCCTCTACAGCTAACAACAGCTCCACCTGGAGCTGGGCTGTGTGAGCCCCGGCAATGGTGTAGGCTGCAGCCCCTGCTGCAGTGGGCTGCCATAGGCTACAGTGAGTGGCCGGCAGCCAGCGTGAGCTGCCAATAGCCGCCGTGAGCAACCATCCAGAGGCTGGCGACTGATCTGCCTCATCCAGGAAGAGTGCAATGACGATACCAACATGGGCCAGTGAAGAAACGTCCTCTGTAACTAGACTGAAGAACAAAAAGACAGCAATTTGTCTGTTCCCCTCCCCTGATTCCGCAACACTGTTCCCCTCCCCCAATTCCCCAATAAAATCTTCAAAAAAAAAAAAAAAATTTCACAAGTCAATTGTAAGGAAAAATCAGTAAAAAATAAGCAAGAGAATTGGACAAGTGCTTCATGGAAAAAGATATATAAATGGCCATTATGCAAATTAAAACCAGATGAGACACTCCCTCACACCCACTAGAAAGGCTGAAATTAAAGATTGATAATAAGTGTTGATGTGAATATGAAGCAATTGGAACTGTACACTGCTAGTGAAATTGTAAAATTGTACAACTACTTGGGAAAGCAGTTTGGCAGTTTCTTATACAGCTAAACATATATGTGGCACATGACCCCGCAATTTCTCTTCTAGGTATTCATCCAAGAGAAACGAAAACATGTCCACAAAATACTTGTACATTAATGTTCATAGCATCTTTATAGTCATGATAGCCTCAAACTGGAACATCAATAAATAAATGGATAAACAAACTGGTATTTGCATACAATGGAATACTATTCAGCCATTAAAAAGTACTGAACTTCTGAAACACAACAACATGGATTAATTTAAGAAACATCCTGGGTAAAAGAAGCCAGACACTGAAGAATACATACTGAATGGTTCCATTTATATGAAGTTGTAGAGCCATCAAAACTCATCTGTAGTGATAGAAATGACATGAGTGTAGTAGAGATTGACTGCAGAGGGGGTTATGAAAATGGATTTCAGGGAAGTTGGTTACATGGTGCATATATTTTCAAAACTCATCAAAATTGTACACTTAATGGGTGCATCGTTGTATGTAAATTATATTTCAATAAAGTTGATTTAAATAAATATGAATGATGCTGTCATGTTTTCCTTCTGATATGAGATAACCAGATATCGTAGTGAGGAACTAGGCATTTTTAGGGTTTGAAGATAAGATAGTTTCCCTGAGGGTGTAGAAATAATTTAAAATGTTAACTTTTTCGAGTTAGAATTTAATCAGTAACTGGCTCTGTATTTTTATCTACATAATGACAAGTGTTCTGTAAGATTACTTAATATTTTAATGTTCTCTGTGATTCTGTATTCCACATGTTATAACTGATTATATTACAATTTTTTTTTTTTGAGGGCAGTGTCACCGGCCCTCACATGTGGGACCCGAACTGGGGTCGCCGGCCCCCCAAGCCAGCGCCAACCACTGCGCCACTCGGCCGGCCCTGATTATATTACAATTTTAACTGTATAGTTTTATGTAAATACTTGTTTCTATGTTAAATTTTTAATATAGCCATAAACTTTTTAAAAGACATGTTAGTGATTTTTATTTGTGTTTGAATAACTTAGGAAACATTTGAGAAGAACTTTGAGAGAGAAACACATAAAATAAGTGAGCAAAATGATGCTGATAATGCTAGCGTCCTGTCTGTATCTTCAAATTTTGAGCCTTTTGCAACAGATGATCTAGGTAAGCAGAATGTTTATCATGTTAGAAAATGACTTTAAAATAGTCTTTGAATTGCATTGATAAGGAAACAAATCTAGAAAGGCAAGTTGTGGTAGAAGGAACAGGGACATAAAAGTCTACCCATCAGTCCAAGTTCAACAATCTCCTGATTGTTAACTCTGACTTTGGGCAAATCATCTGAGAATACTATGTTCTTGTGAAAAATATACAGAACTTTCTAGTATGCATAATAGAAATTCAGAAAAAGTTAATTTCCTTTTCCTTAAGGGAAAGGTCATCCTTTAAGGTCTTCCAGTTAATCAGTGGGAAAAATTCAGAGGTAGCAATGCCTCATTCAGTCACATTTTCAGTAACAGTGTTAACTTCATAATTTGAGGTAAGAATTGAAATTTCTTAGCATAATTCATCTTTAGTGAGAAACCCAGGTGATTCTAAGGCATAATAGCACATTGCATTTTTTTCATCAATAATAAAACCAAAGAAGCTTAACAGGGTTGCATAATTCAAAGGGAGAGAAAAAAGCCTTGAATGCTAAATTTGGAAAGGAGACTAAGGAAAAGGAAATTCATTTTCCAGGCTGTAGCCTATCAAAAGATACCCAAGTATTCAAGCATTCAGACCTCCAGGGCACTTAGTCCATATTGTAATCTAATGTCCCATTATTAGTGTGTGTTAATATGAGAACAAGATTTAGATGATTACAAAGGCATTTTCCCACTATAAAGAAGAGGGTCAAGCCTTGCCCTATTGTTAGATATCTACCTTTTACTAAGCCAAAGTGCCTTTGGCCTTATCCTGATTATCAAGGACTCTAAGCCCAGCTCCCTTAAAGTCTGTACTCATCCAGAGAAAAATCACTTTGTGACCAACTCTCTCTCCTTTATTTATCCCCACTGCGTTGCCAAGTGACTGAGTCCTACCTGTTTTACTTCATATACTGATTTTTATTTTCCCTCACAATCATTCACCTCTAGCTTTGTCTGAAGTGGACAAAGAAAAATTGGGAAAGCTCATTCTTAGGTCTATCCTTTATGTTACCTGATTGTGTTAGGCTGGATTGTTTGCATCAGAATTTGCGTGATATTTTGAGATTTCTTTTGTTACACTGTTTAAGCAACAAGATGTACTGAAATAAGAACTTCGGAGTCTGAGAGACCTGAGTTCAAATCCCTCCTATAACACTTAACTGGCTATGAAACCTTGGGCAGGTTACTTAAGTTCTCTGAAAATGAGGGTGTTATCTACTTTATAGGGTTATTTCAAGGATTAATAAATAAATGTGATAATGTTTGCCAAATACCCAACTAAAATAATATCTGGAACTGGATAAAGCTAGTTTTTTTCCCCTATGTTCAGAAATTATTTTTTTATTAATTTTGAGGAATACATGAAAAATTTGCTTTTATATCTTTTAGAAATTTTTCTATTCCATATACAGGTAACACTGTGATTCACTTAGACCAAGCGCTAGCCAGAATGAGGGAATATGAGCGTATGAAGACTGAGGCTGAAAGTAACACAAATGTCAGATGTACCTGCAGGATTATTGAGGATGAAGATGGTGCTGCTGCCACAACTACTGTTAATAATTTAGAAGGTATGTGTGTTCTTCAATTCATTAACAGTAAAAATCATAGTTCCATATATAAAAAATTCAACCCCCATCTGATGTATAATAGTGATTTTTAACCGCTTTCTTATAATTAGTAGGGGTGCTAAAGCTACATAGATGTTTCTTTGTATTATTTTAGAATATATCATCATAATTTAATATTTAGAATTATGCATAAATGCATATGTATAATGTCACAGACTTTATTTTGCTAATACATCATTTTCTTTTTAAAAATAGAAACGCCTATTATTGAAAATCATAGTTCACAACAACCTATAAGTGAAATTTCTACTGTTCCGTGTCCTAGAATTGATACTCAGCAGCTGGACCGGCAAATTAAAGCAATTATGAAAGAAGTAATTCCTTTTTTGAAGGTAAGCAGTAATTTTTAAAAATAAATAAATGTGGGCCGGCAGAGTGGCGCAGTGGTTAAGAGCTGGCTTGGGACACCAGCGGCCCCGGTTCGGATCCCACATGAGGGCCAGTGACACTGCCCTCTAAAAAAAATATTAAATAAATGTTATAGTTTGTTTCTTAATTCATACAAAGGACTCCATTGCAATGAATTCAGAAAATACACATCAACAAAAGAAAAACACTAAAAACCTGTTAATTTTGTGATTCAGAGATAACCCCTATCAACAGCTTGTGAACCTTTCTGTATATTTTGTGCATATTACAGAATATGCACAAATATGCACCATATTTTGTGTATTCTTTTTTGATATACCATACATATCTTTCTAGATCACTTTTTCTTTTTTTTTTTTTTTCTTTTCTTTTTTTTTTTTTTTTAGCTGAGCCATCCTGCCACCTGTTGGCAGCTCAACGGCAACTCAGCTCGGGCTGGCCTCGAACTGCTGTTGCTCAGAGCTCAGCTTGCACTCTTGAGCGAGCTCTTAACCAACTGAGCCATTCGGCCGGCCCTAGATCACTTTTTCTACTGCATATTTTTTTAATGGTTCCACAATATTCATTCAAAAATATTTGTAGAATTCCTGCTTTAAACCAGGTTTTGTAGACTAAACAGTGAAAAGTCCAGGCATTTGCTGTTGTGGAGCTTAACATCTAGTATAAGAATGTGGACCCCAAAAAACGAAATATAAAATATATCAGGAAATGTATATCAGGTGGTTATGTGTGCCATCCAGAGAATTAAAATATGGTGATATGATGCTGTCTCTTTTAGACTGGATGGTCAAAGAAGGCTTCTGAAGAGGGAACATTTAACCAGAGATGTAAATAAGGAGCCAGCTTAAACCAAGATTATTCCAGACAGAGTGAAAGGCCTTAAGATAGGAACTAGCTTGGAATATTGAAGGAACTGGAGGAGGACTCATGGTTGTAGGAAATTGTGTGAGATGAAATTCGGGAGCCAGGGACTAGTTATGATTTGGATTATTATATAGTTTGAACATGCTTCTAAAGGAAGATGAAGGAGAAGAGACTTGCCCAAAGTGGCTTGTTAAGAAAGGGCATTGATTCTGTTTGACCCTAAAAACATTTTTTAATGTCTAGATACATTTTTAGTTATCAGGACTTGAGGGGAGGGTACTACTGGCATCTACTGCCTAGAGACTAGAGTGCTGTTAAACATCCTACAAGGTACAAGATGCCAGCTATACTAATGTTGAGAAAGCCTGAATATACTTGTTAAGAGTAGTTGAAATGAACCGAACTGAAAATAGGAAGACAGATAATATGGAAACTACGGCATGAGTAGTTTCAGAAAGTGATGAAAGCGTATTGAATCAGCAGCTTCTTTTATTGACTATTATCTTCTATGCTGGGTCAGAATTTGCAAACTTCAAATTTTGGGAGTGGGAGTTTGGCTAGCCTTTATGAATAAATAATTCCAAATGTATATCTGAAAGTTGAGAAACAACTTTGCAAGAAAAATAAAACCTCAAATTATGTGGATTAATATTTTTTGAACAATAGGTAAGTTTATATGCTAACCAGCTAGGATTTTTCTCAGGAGCACATGGATGAAGTATGTTCTTCTCAACTTCTGACTTCAGTGAGGCGCATGGTATTGACCCTGACCCAGCAAAATGATGAGAGCAAAGAGTTTGTAAAGTTCTTTCATAAACAGCTTGGAAGTATATTACAGGTAAGAGTTTATACTTGTATGACATCATTATATACCGTCTGGTTAGGATGTTTTTGGCCATTTCCTGGCATTACACAATTTATTCAATTAGCTATCCGTTCTAGCATCTAGTTGGTATGACATTCTAATATTTTTTAGGTTATTCCTTTACCTGGTTAAAAAAAAAATAGTGTTAGAGCCTATGTTTTCATGTAATTTGATCATCTCTAAGGCCTATTCCAATTCTAATAAAATTTTTGTTTTTCCTCCTACCCAATAAGAATATTTCAAGTTTGAAATGTTAAAGTATATTCTATCATACTTTCTAAAATAATTGTTTATCAGTCTGGGAAATTTTAGAAACTAGAAACCAGCTATTTGTGGAGACTTCTTAGACTGTGACAGTAACCTTAAATTATGTTAAAGTAGTGATTCTGGGGGCAGTTTGGACTCCCATTAGACATTTAGCTATGTCTATAGAATAGACATTTTGTTTGTCACAACAGGCAGGGGGGCATCTGGCATCTAGAGAGACGTTAATAGTAGTGCCGAGGTTGAGAAACCATATATATATATATATATATATATATATATATATATATATTAAATAAGGATACCTTATGCAGTATAATAAACATCTTTACAGTTAAAGTCATTCATATGTTTTTCCGTTGAGATAGTTCAGTGATGTGTATTGTTACTCCAAACTAGAAAAGACATTTTTCTTTTAGTCTTTATTACAGAATTTTCCTATAAAACTTTTCCTTCTATTCCTGTGTTGAAATTGGTTTTAGAGACAGTATTATCACTTTGTTAATTTTTTAAAGCTCTAGGCTAGGGTTGATGCAGAGTTCTACCACTATAATTTTCCATTTTATTTTTAAAACTAAAGTATACATTCTATGTAGTACTTTTTTTGTTTTTTTTCTTGAGGGCAGTGTCACTGGCCCTCGTATGTGGGACCCGAACCAGGGCCACTGGCTTCCCGAGCCAGTGCTTAACCACCGCGCCACTTGGCTGATCCCTATGTAGTTCTTAAATTGTCTTAACTCTATTTAATCTAATACAGCTAACATAATATTTTTAAGGAATATAAGACAGACTTCAGTGGTGTCATGCATTGTTTAAAAAATATTTAGGATAATTTTTAGATAAATATTTTTGAATTGAACCAGCTTATTTCTATAGAAAGAAATAACTCCATTTTAGAATACGGCTGAAAGAGAAATTGTGTATAATTTAAATGCTTTTTGTTTATCAAGGTCCATGCAGTCCTTCCTTAGTTTTGCCTATTATTATCACAATTGTGGACAAATCTCTATTAATTTGGGGGCTGGCTGAGTGGCTTAGTTGGTTAAGAGCTCGCTCAAGAGTGCGAGCTGAGATGCTGCTGGCAGGATGGCTCAGCTTAAAAAAAAAAAAAAGTATTAATTTGGAAATAAGATTATTTTCTAAGTCTCAGAAAATCAGACTTTTTCTTTTACCCCATTCCTGATTTTTTTTCACAAGGGGACCGACCCTACGTGAAGAATAAAAGTGGTGTACATTAAACCTTGCCCAGGGTATTGAAAGTTTTATATGAGATAGAGCTTAAATTGCTTTCATTTTTTTCTTACGAAACCTGTTTAATGATTTTTTTTTTTTCACAAGGCACCCAGCATTTTTACTTTTTCCCATAATTGTGCTCGATAAGGTAGGTTTTTGAAGGGGAGGGAACACCAGATACCATAGTTATTTGCCTGTAGTCCATATTTTTAGGAAGAAAGAACAAGAAACATGGTTTATTAAAAAAAATTCTCAAATAGCAAGCAAATTTCTTCATTTGATGATACTGTATTTCAACTTGAATAGAACTAAAGTTTTCCGATACTAAAAAGTAATAAAATGGTTTTTCACAAGGTATTATAATTCAGACTTGTTAATCATCTGTATTGCGTTATCTGCAGTTGAAGTTTACTGTAATCTTAAACTGATTTGGTTCTCTTTGAATAGGATTCCCTGGCAAAATTTGCTGGCAGAAAACTGAAAGACTGTGGAGAAGACCTTCTTGTAGAGATATCTGAAGTGTTGTTTAATGAGTTGGCTTTCTTTAAGCTCATGCAAGATTTGGATAATAATAGTATGACAGTTAAACAGAGATGCAAAAGGAAAATAGAAGTAGCTGGAGTGATACAGTCTTATGCCAAAGAGGTAAGTGATGTTCATTTTGATTTTAGAAGTAATTTTTAATTAGCATATAAATATAGTTCTGGATTATTATTAATAACTAAAATTATACTTGCCCTCAGAAAAGTAGTTTTAAAGTTATACCATCTAATCAAATTATAAATCATTACATATGCTAGCCACATGCTGAATCTCAGTGGTAACAGCCGTGGCTGCAGACAGAAATTGTTGCTAAACGTACATTGTCAGATACCCAATTCACATTTAGGTTTTAAGAGAACAGAGGATGACAGGGATCTGGTTCTTGACCAGCTGCCTGCCACAGCTATTGCTGACTGCAATAGATTGTCTGGGTATGTATATATCACCCCAGCCAACATATGTGCTTATTTATCAGGTAGGATTTTTGTTGTACATCCCTCCAGCTTCTTATAACGTGTTAAATTAGTCTTGATTACATGTGAAATTGAGTGGGTTTTTTCCCCCTCAATTTGAGGCATTCCAAAAGCCTTTTTCCCTAGACCTGCACCTTTACTTGACTGTCTAGCATTGAAAGGGAAAGCAGTTCAAGACCCAAATCTGAGTGAGATAACCCTTCTTCCTTAAATCTAACGTAGATAAAGTCAAGCGTCTATTTCACACTTTTTATAATGTTCGTTTAGCTGAGCCATCCTGCCACCTGTTGGCAGCTCAGCGGCAACTCAGCTCGGGCTGGCATCGAACCACCGTTGCTCAGAGCTCAGCTTGCACTCTTGAGTGAGCTCTTAACCAACTGAGCCATTCAGCCAGCCCCTTTTTATAATGTTTTTATTCTGGACATAAATAAGTTTTGGATTTCAGTCACTGCTTAGAGTTTGAAGGTTAAAACAGGAGAATACCATAATAAATTATCAGAAGGGCTACTTTAGATAGATAACCTCACCAGGCTCTTTGAAGGGGTGAAATATGAGCTAAGGCATGATAGAAAAGAAGGAGTTTATAATGAAGGGGAACAGCATGGAAGATGAAGGAGAGAACTGTAAGGCAGTATTGAGTGGTTTGGAGAAGAGAAAGAAGGCCAGGGAGACAGGAACACTTTAAAGAAACCCATAAGAAAGTTTGAAATAGAGGAGTGACATGATCTCAAGTACGATGTAAAAATTTTGTCTGGATACCATATTGAACAGGAATTGTAGGATAGTAGAAATAGAAGCAGAGACCAGTTATAGGGCTGTTTCAGTAGTCCAGGTAAGAAATGATGTGTCTTAGCTTTGAGTGTTCAACAGCAGATATACTTTGATGATTGGGTCAATAAGGCATTGTAATGGTTTAGATGTGGAGCACAGGTTAAAGTAAAGCACAGGCTCATTCATAATTTTCTGACTTGTGCATTTGGGTGAATGAAGGGCCATTAGCTGAGATTGGGAAGAGTAAAGGAGGGTGGCATTTTGAAAGGAAGGGAATCAAGAATTTTGTTTTGGATTTAGTAAATTTGAGATACCTTTTATGTATCCAAGAGGAAATTAGTAGGCAGCATTGCTTTGGTTTTGTTAATTTAAAAGATTTAAATAAAAGAGTTGAATTTACATTTCTAAAGAAGCATTCATCTTTTTGGATGATGGTCAGAAAAATGCAGCATTTGTTCTAGTTTACTGAATACTCCTAAATTCTGTTGAATTGATTTGCTTACAGGCCAAAAGGATTCTTGAAGAGCATGGCTCACCTGCTGGAGAAATTGATGGCAAAGTCAAAGTATGTGCTAGTTAATTTGTGCCTAAAAATAATGCTTTTGAAACAAAAAGATTAAATGATTCTGACAGCTTTTACTTAATGTTTGAAAGCAAAGTATATCATAAAATGTCCTTTCTTCTGACAAACCTTTATGTACTTTTAAAAACTAAACTAAATTGTCCAGTGAGTCCTTGTGTTTTTTAATGGATAATAACTAATTTTTATGATAGACTTACTATATGTCTTTTAAAAATATACTTTAATTTACTCAATTTTATTTGTGGCTAGGACAAGGATGGGACTGAAACAGTTAAGGAGACTCAGACATCTGAGTATGATGGTGAGAGTCCCAAAAATGTGAGATCTGATGTTTCTGATCAAGAGGAAGATGAAGAAAGTGAAGAATGTCCAGTATCTATTAGTAAGTTTAAAGGCTCCCTGCTAGGTTTACACATTAGTACTTTATAGGTCTTTTATTGAAACAGTTTGGTGGAGTATAATGAATATAGAATTAGATGTCAGAGACAACTCTGAATTTGAATGCCAGTGTGACCCTGACTAAATTACTTGTCCTTTCTGTACCACAGTTTTTTCTAGTACTTACTGTTTTGAAGATTTCAGATGTTGTATGTAAAGCACTTGTGCAATACAGGAATGCAATACACTGTAGCTATTATTATGACTGAGTGCTGACGTTTTTCTAAAAATTGTGTTAACCAACTTAGATTTGTCCAAAGCTGAAACTCAGGCTTTGACTAATTATGGAAGTGGAGAAGATGAGAATGAAGATGAAGAAATAGAAGAATTTGAAGAAGGACCTGTAGATGTCCAGACTTCACTTCAGGCTAACACTGAAACTACAGAAGAAAATGAACACAATGATCAGGTATTCCAGTGTAGACTAACATACCTTCCACCAGGCTTATTTTAACTGTTAAAAGCACATCCTTTTTAAAGATGTCAAAATTTACAGCTTCCCCATTTTCATTTTCATGAATACAATCCTTTTCAATATCCTTACTAAAATCTGAAAGACTGGTTTATGTTTGTATTTAGTAATGTTTAATGCACTGTAATCTTTTTTTGGTAACAAGCCCTAAAAGCTATGAGATTACTTTAGAATATCTGCATTTTTAATATAATCTTTATATTTTTCCTAGCTATACATGGAAATAATATGTAACAAAATAAAGTCATTCCCTTTCCTATCTCTGCCTCTCCTGCCCTAGAGGCAGGATGTTTTTTTCTATTTACCTCTGTGCTTCTGAATAATATGCATCTGTGTGTATATTGTGTATTTATTTATTCGTTTATGTATTAGATGTTATCAACTTCCTATTATAGTAGGTAAAGATTTTTAGGTCACTTATGACTCCTCATTTAATTATATCTTTTGGTTTATTCTATATATAACTAAATGTTTAAATTTAACCAAACTATGTAAATATTACTGACTGCTGAACTAAGCGCATATTGTTTATTGCTTAGTGTTATAGGTTTTTTTCACCTGAGTTTAATAATTGTCTTTTTCATTTTCTTTGAACATGACCAGCTTTTTGCTATGCCCACCAATAGCTGTATAAACCTCTCAGTGGAATTTTCTACATGAACCAGTTTGTCAGTTTTGTCCTTTCTGGAGTACTCCCTCTTCCCACTCCATTCTAAGTATGGCTCTTAGATGTGCTGAAAAGAATAAAAAGTAGTGGAATCCATAATACTACAATTCTCTGTATTATTTTGAGGTTGTTTAGGAAGAAAAGGAAACTTTTTGCTTAGCCATCTTGAAATGGCAACCACAGCTTTCTTCTTGAAACACTTTTAGAAGATATTTTTAAATTCCCTTGTCTGAAGTTCAGGTCAAACAAAGCCATACAGTAGCCTGGGAATCCCCATTGGCATTTTTATTAGGTCTCTATTTCTGGAATCCAGTCTTTGTCTTTCTCTTTCTCAGTTTATCACCTCATTTTGGTGGGGTTCATCTTCCAGCAACTCTCTAAGAAAGAGTGAGTAAAAGGGAAATATTTTGAGATTTTTACATATTTTAAGAAAATCTTTTAATTCTTCATGGTGAAAATCATTTTTCCTCAGATGTTTTAAGGTAGTGCTTCTTTATTTTCCAGTTTTCAATGTTGTTGTTGAGAAGATCAGTGCCTTTCTTAGTTCTGATCCTTTGTGTATATCATTTTTTCTTTCCTACTCCAGAAGCTTCCTGGAGTTCTGAAATTTTACAATGATACAGTACATTGTTGGGGGTCTTTTTTCATTCACTATAGTGGATACTCAGTGGGTCTTTTCAATCTATATCATGTCCTTCAGATTGGTACATTTTCTTTATTTCTTTCCCACCATTTTTTCTTTCCTTCTGGAATTAATATCATCAGATATTATTAGCCCTCGTGTATTGATCTAATTTTCTCTCTTCTTCCTCTTATTGTCCTATTGCTCTGCTATATTTTCTGGGAGATTTTTTTTTTACTTTAATATTTAAATGAAATTATTTTTATTTCAGCTGTCATTTTTAATTTCTAAATACTTTTTTTTTCTGATTGTTACTTTTTTATAGCACCCTATTACTTCATGGAGGCAATATCTTCTGGTCTTACCATCTGGAGGTGTTCTTTAAATGTCTGCTGTACCTTCAGTGCTTAAAGAATGATACACCAAAAAGCTGCTGGGGTTGTTTTGGTCTTCACTGTAGGGCAGTTGGGTAGACAGTTGGCTTTTTGATAGAAACTCCCCAAGTGTCAACACCTATTGGCCTTCTCTCTGGGGTGGTTTAGTTTCTCCAAAGAAGGGTCCTCTAAGGACCCTTGGCTGCTGGTATTCTAGAGCCAGATTTGAGAATGGGGCTGAGGGTCCCACCATTATACAGTCTTGCACTGAATCCTTCTATTTTTAGTATAACACTTTACCCTGTCCTCATTCATGCTTTCCTTACCCCAGCCCTACCCCTGAGACATACTAGTTCAATTTCTCCAAAATGTAATCTCCCATTTTCTGTTGAAGTTGGGGGAAGGAACCTAGGTGTCCACATTCTTAAACAGCTTCAAACAATAACCACTACCCCCTTTTCATCACCTACTCCCACCCCATCACAGTATATGTGTCTTTCGAGAGTCGGGCACTTCCAATTATGAGCTGCATCTCTGTTTTTGTTTTTTCCTACTGCTGAAGGCACTTAGCTTTGTACATCTTTATCCCCTCCTGGTCATTTCCTCTTCAGTTCACTTAGCATCTATATATAAACAGAAGTAAGTGTTATTTAAGATAGAGTCTGATCTGAAAAAAAGAAAAGTGTAATCTATAATATTCCAGTTTTCTGTATTATCTTGAGTTTGTTTAAGAAGAGGAAACCTTTTTACTTAGCTGTCTTGAAATTGCAACCATAGCTTCATTGAAACACTTAGAAGATATTTTTAAATTCCTTTGTATGAAAGTCTCAGGTTGAACAAAAGCCACATAGTAGTAACCATCTCTTGTATAGTGACCATATATTTTAGGCCCTGCTCTGAAGATATTTCTTTTTCCTTCTAGGTTCTACAACAGGACTTGGCAAAATCAGCAGAAAGCAAAAATGGTCTTTCAGAACAAGAGCCCACTAGTAATGGTAAGAAATTTAAATAAGTATTCAATTTTAAGATTGTCGAAAGTGCCTTTTTTGTGCTTAAAATGAAATTGTTAGCTAATGGAAGTTTGAAGGTATTTTGGACCAAATATATGTCTTTTTTCTTCCCCTAAAAATGTTGTAGAAAATATGAGGGCTTTGTTTCTGCCAGCAGCTGTTAAAGAAAAGTTGACATAAACACACAGAAAAATTCCCCAAGGAAGACATCTTTAGATACAAATTTGGAGGATTTTTTAAAAATACCCATTCCTGGGCCTTAACTCCAGAAAATCTTATGTCATTAGAAATCGGGTGGATTTTAGGAATCTAATTTTGAAAATATCCCTAGATGAATCTGATCAACTAGCTTTGGGAACTATTGACGAGGAAAATTTGTAGATGCCTTTTCTTTTGGATCTTAAATGTCTTGATTATTCTTGATTCATACATACTGTCTTTTGGGTGGTGATAGTAAAATTTAAGAACTGGTGCATTACACTAATGTTAAGACTTTGTTTTGATGACAGATGACCAAGATAGCAGCCCTATGAAACCATGTTACCTCAATATCTTGGAAAATGAGCAACCTCCAAATAGTACTGTCCAAAAGGACTCGATTACTACCATTGATTCATCTAAACAGCCTAACGCTTTGCCATTACCTTTACCTGAAATCGAAACCTTGGTGCCTAAAGTCAAAGAACTTAAATCTGCTCAGGAAACTCCTGAAAGCTCTCTGGCTGGAAGTCCTGATACTGAATCTCCAGTGCTAGTAAATGACTATGTGGGTATCATTTATATTTCTAACTATTTCTGCATTTTATTTTGGTGCATATTTCTTCATTTTCAGGTTAACATTTTGGCATATAAATACAACTCCACTTTGTGTTTAGGTTTAGAAACTGTTGGAATAGTTTAAATTCTTACTCAAACTTACTTAAAACTTGAACAGAAGGTGATCGTAAATTAAGACAACCATCTCAAAACCTAAAAGTTATTCTACTTTTTATAATTTTGAGAACCAAAGAGATGAATTTTAGGTGGCAACTTTGAGAGAGTTCATTTCAAGTTCAGATCTGAAGGGATAATGTAATGATTCTTGAATCATCATTGTACTTCCCATACATGACTTCAACTATTTAGAATATTTCATAAATCTTTGATAAACCTGAAAGTTTACATTTGGGATGGGAAATAAAACAGTGTGACAGCAATAGAGTCCTTATCTCCGTAGAGTGAATGACAAATATGCTAGCAAATCTCTACTTATGTAAATAGGACTTTTGTATCAATTTAATTTTATAGCAAGTAGGCTATTTTTTTGATCCTTGAGTTGTATATGTTTTATATACTTTGTCTTATCAACAAAAATGAAGGCAATTATAATTACTTTTTAGGTCTAAGAATGTGTTTCACATACTTTTTAATATAGATTTTCTTCCCAACGATATATTTAAAATTATGACTTCATAATTTCTGAGAGGGGGCTTATAATGTTTCAAAATATTAGTGGAAAGAGTAACTTTTAACTCTTACTTGCTTCACTGCCAGTAAAATTATGTAGTTAAAACTCTGAAAGTTACATGTTAGATTTATTCTTATTATCATTTGATGCGTGTGTAGAGTTGCTATGGGAAACACTGAATTAAAATTAACTTCAAGTTAGAATATAGAGGGTCTTGAATTTGAATTTTAGGCAGGGGAAATATTTGAAGTCGTGATTTTTAAAAATGAATCTGATGACCGTATAAGATACATTGTCAAGGAAGCAATGTTAGGAGGTTCTATTATCATATAAACACAAAATACGAGCTAAATGAAAGATAAGTGAGAAATGTTTCAGAAAAAGAAAATCTATGGTTCCACTTGAGTAATCGGTATAATGATGAAACTATTAAAAATCAAAAAGGAGAACTAGAATAAAAGAATTCATATTTCAGAAAAATGGTGTGAGGTGATCACAAAAATGAGTTCTAAATTCATATTTTATCTTACTATTTGAGCCTTCACGGAGTTGATATTGAAAGTTTGTAAATGTTTACTTACATTCTGCTGGATACAGCTCTGATGTATTCTATAAATATATAAGAAACAAGAGTTCTTTTTCTAATTATTTTAACCCTCTGTATAACTCTACTATTTCTTCCTCTCACCTGTATAAACTGACTCTGATAAAATGAAAACAAAAAAGCACAACAGGACACTCAACACCTGCAAATGTATAGCCAGCCCTTCCTGTGAACTCGAGGTTGGTTTTATTCATAGGGTTTGAATATGTAAGAAATCCAAGTATGATGGAATCACTAAAGTATACTTATGATCAAGAACCCACTCTGTCTCTTGGCATGAATGACTTTGATTTTGATCCAGAGAGAGTGGATTGCCTTCATTAAATAGAATTTGTTTATCTTACAGGAAGCAGAATCTGGTAACATAAGTCAAAAATCTGATGAAGAAGACTTTGTGAAAGTTGAAGATTTACCACTTAAACTGACAATATATTCAGAGGTACTTGGCTCCCTTTAATTAAAATTATCTTCATAAAACAAATATTGTTAAGATGAAAATGATTTTGTATTTTTTATCATTCCAAAGGCAGATCTAAGGAATAAAATAGTAGAAGAAGAACAGAAAAACCATTTATCTGGTGAAATATTATGTGAGATGCAGACTGAAGAATTAGCTGGGAATTCTCAGACACTAAAAGAACCTGGTATGAGTTACTAATTTTAACCATATCATATTGAAAATTACTCAATCTTGATACCATCATTTTGTTGTTTTTTTAAATGCACTACTGGTACCTGGGAGATTTAAGCCAAATATTGGAAAGAAAACAGAATTCTATAAAAAATTTTAGTTCAGCTTCTAATTTATAAAATAGTATTGTCAGATAATTTTTTCTATTTTTAAAATCTTCAATTTTAGCAAAGTAATATATGCACATGGTTTAAGAAAGGAAGGTACAAAAAAGTTAATGATAGTTGGCAAGAACCCATCGCTTTTAATTGTTGGTTTTTGTTCTTTTGGAAGAAAACCTCTATCGCAAAATAATACTTACATTTTTTCTTAATTTTAAGAATTCAGATAATATTTCTAATCTCCCAAAAGTGGGTAATTCGTGTTCATATTGTTTTTTGTTTGTTACCTTTGTTACTTTTAATATACAGAGGGTTCCAAAAAAATGTATACACATTTTTAAGAAAGGAAAAAACTGTATTAAAACTATAATACTCAATATATACCGATAACAAAAGATAAATACAAGTAACATGTATACATTTTTTTGGCACCCCCAATATGTTTTCTAGTTTCATGAACTTTGGTCATGAACTGCTCCTTCCCTCATACTTTTGCCTTCTCTGTTCAGTTTTAGTCATATCTTACATTAAGGTTATTATTAATTATTATTAAGGTTATTAATAATAATTATTATTAAACTAAAATCACTTACATTTTATTTTTGTAACTGTATCTCCTATATTTTTCCAAATATTATTCTATATAAACATGATTCATTGCAGAGCTAAATGATAGCCCCAGATTTCCTTCTTTATGAGGCTAATAGCACAACCCTGGGCAGCTCAGAGGAGAGAATTTCTTGGATTCAGGTCAAAAGATTTTCTGTTATTGTCTATCAGTTCATCAATTAATTAAAATCTTGTACGATTTTTTTATTTTTGTTTTGTTTCTGGAAATAGGGTGAGGAGAAGGGCAGACCAAATATCCAACTTTCAATTAATTTCCCAGAGTTCAGCCCAGTCCTGCTTGTTAGAATGTCACCTGGTTGGTACCCAGCTCATAGTGTATCTAGGTTGCAGCTTCTCCCCCTCTCACTGTGCCTCCCTCTGCTTTCAGCATTCTGGGAACTTGGTATCTCCTGTCCTCTCTTCTTTCAGAACCATTCTTCTTTTGTTCTGGATTTATTAATTTTTTTAGTTTTTTTCAGTGGGCTTTTTTTTTTTTTTTTTTTGGAGAGACAGGAAGTATCTGCTCAGTCTGCCATCTTAAAACAGAAATCCTCACGTGTTCTTTTTAAACCCTTTACTGTGTGTTATCAGGGAATTATTGTAGTAAACTAAATTGGTATTTCTTTTGTAATAACTATTAAAAGTGAAAGTATTAATGAAGACAATATTAAATTCTAGTAATATCTTAATTCAGTAAGTAATTTGTAAGGCATTAATTATTATTCTGTTTCAGAGACAGTGGGAACCCAAAGCACATGAGATGTCTTCAGAGGCTCATCTGACTCTTTACATAGTCAGTACATATATGAAAATGGTTCTAAATAAACATGTTTTGATCTGTATAAAAATGTAAATTAGTTTGACACTGCATTTTTGATAGGTGTGCTAATTTCTGCCCATGGCAGATTAAAACATCAGAAACTACATTCTAAACAAATTCAATCCTTGATACACTGTGGGTTTTTTTCTTTTTCCTTTTTGGTCTTGATTTTTTTATCCCATTGTGATGTTTGGTAACGTTAAATTTAAAATGTAGTTTTAAATAAAGTTTGGAGTTATCTGTAAAGTATCATTTTTGAAAATTATGTTGAATTCTATACAGCAAGTCACTGTTCTATATAATTAGACTATTCAAAGAAGAGCAGTGGTCAAGAGTTAGAGAAATATACTATTTATTATAAAGCCCAGCCATTAGGCCAGGCTTCCAAATAATGCCAGTGTTACTGATGTCGGGTCTAATGTTCTTTTAGTCTTATTCCTGTGCAACAGTAGGGCAGGTTATAAAAGTTTCCAGGATATCTATGAAGTTATTGTAGAATATATATTAATACTCTATTCAGGCTGGGTAAGTTTAGGACATATGTCCTTAGTACCTAAAACTTAACAAATTATCAATTAGATAAGTATTTTCCACAATTTCAATTCCTATCTATGTTGCCTCCATTTAAAAAGAAAAAATACTAAGTTTTATATAGAGTGTTTCTGCACAGACAAGTAACATTGTGATTAATTTTAAATGAAAAACGGAGCTCTTTCAAGTAGGGATTAATAGAACTAAATTGAGGTACCAGAATGTTAAGGTTCTACATGCCTTTGGACAAACATACCCTTAGAGATGATAGTTTAAGACCAGAGCATAGATAGCAGTTGCTTCTGCATGTAGTGAGAGAGAGGCAAGTTCGCAGGTGAAGTACTGAGTAATGAAAATGTGTGGGACTTCTTCATCACTAAGTTCAGTCAGCTTTTAAAAGGTGGTTTATCTATAGATCCCCAATTGCCATATATCCAGTAAGTCTCCAGAGTCAGTTAACAGTTAAGTCAGTCAGCCTTACAGATTCTTCTTTGAATAAAATATGCAGAGTAACTTTTAAATTTGTTAATAATTGAGTGAAATATCCTATAAGAAAAGAATTTGGTTAGTATTGCTTTAAAATTCTTACCTGCCTGATTACCTCAGTGTCAGATTATAATGTCCAGTCAGGGAGTATTAAATGAGCATTTCCCTATGAGGACATTTACTGGATTGCTACTTAAATTATGTGAGACATATAGCTCCACTTTAATAAAACCTATTCAGAAAATTGTCATTTCCAGAATCAGGAATTCTCATCCAGTTGGTCTGTCATCAGGGAAACTGAAACAAAAAGTTACATTATATGTGTACTCTAGTTCTATATTTGTTTTCTAGATTGTACGGGAAGAGGGAAAAACTTCATTTTGGTACTTAAGCCTAGCCTTGGGTATGATGACTCTCTCTCTGCATGCATATTACAGATTGATACAGTGGAAGAGTGGTACTTATCTTAGTTATGACTGTAGTACTTAGTAATTTGACTTATGTTACAGCTACTGTAATCTAGTCTGTTGTTCTGTATTTTAGTAGATAATTTAGTTTTAAAATACCTAGGGCTTGAGAGCAGATAACTTGTTTCCTATGTTTTTCCCTAGTAGCGATTGTTAAAGGGTTAGGCATTAACTAACCTGTTTGTCTTGATTTATAAGTAAAAAATTTGGTTAGAGATAAAAGAGGGAGAAAAGGTCAAAATGAGAGGAAACGCTACACAGGTTGAGATAATGCCTAGAATAGTGTACTCACCAGACTGTGCAGATATTCTTTGTATTTTGTAACATTCACTTTGGGTAAATGCTTTTTCACTGTTAATAAATATATATCCTGCATATGTGCCTGAATTGCATTTTCATTTAAATTGACATGCATTTATGCTTCAGAATTTAGTTCAGAATTATGGCTTGACAGTTTTAGATGTAAAAAAAATCAAAACATGAAAAATAATGACATACCAACTCGCCAGAGAGATTTCTTAAACTTGAGACCATTTTTCTTACAGTGCATCTACACTCTTTTTATTTCTCATTTATACCGTATCTAATGTACTATGTAGAGAACATTCCCATACTTATTCAGCATTAACTGGCATGTTTCTGGCTTATTGCTCAACTTTCTTTACTATAAAGAGCTTATTCTTCATCTGTCAAAGAATAAGGCTCTGGGTTTCACTTATTTCACTGTATAAATATGGTTGTCCAACTGCCTTGCGTGGAAGAGCCAGCATGTATTGTTCTTGGTTATTTGGAAACAAATCACAACACAAAGTTTCAGTGCAATAGAATTCTCTTATATAACATTCTGGCATTAAGACTTTTCCTACGTGTAGTTAGTTATCCCTGATATATAGGTCTAACAAATCACATGTGATTGATTAAAATAAATAATGTTAAGTGCTGTTATTTTGCTAGAAATTCTCACCTTTAATGAGCTGTATCTTCCAGAGTACAGCAGCATATTTTATATAAGGCCATTCTTTTTTATTGATCAAATGACAACATGGAAGGCTTTGAAAAATGTAAAGTGCTATACCAATTCACAGCAGCAGTATTCAACAGTTGTATGAAACCTTTTAGTGAGGCTATGGACACACTTAGAATTCTCCCATCTCCACTGCTCCTCCACCTGTTGCCTCATTTGACATTCAGTGTTTTCCTAATGGGGAATATGGATTAGTCTATCAAGTGAAGTAGTGTTTGTGGAAATGTGTTGAAGACACGTACTGCACAGATGTAAGGCATCATACATGTACCATTTTAGAGAAGAAGGGCTAAGATTCTCCTCAGACTTATATACAACTTGCTATGCAGTTTCTGCTTGCTTTTCAATGTTCTGACATTTAAAAATCTATTTCTAAGGCAGAGTTTTAAACACTTAACTACCAGTACCCACTCTTGATTCCATGTTTTCTTTGTACTTAACATTCTTTCCTAACATGTGTTGGCTGTATACTTTTTGTAGTTTTCCCCTTGTTAGGTAAGGAGGCAAAGTCTAAAGAGCCTTCATAATAGTGGATCTTAGATATGGAATTTTCCCAATGTCATTTTCACCATTTTAGGTATCTTCTTTCTATTTCATATTCTCTCTTTCCATTTCCTCACTCTCACTATCTCCATACACCCCCAAAATGTTTAAGAAATAAGTAGAATAATGCAGTTTAAGCTACAAAATCAGGATTTTTTTTTTTTTTTTTTTTTTTAGCTGAGCCTTCCTGCCACCTGTTGGCAGCTCAACAGCAACTCAGCTCGGGCTGGCCTCGAACCGCTGTTGCTCAGAGCTCAGCTTGCACTCTTGAGCGAGCTCTTAACCAACTGAGCCATTCGGCTGGCCCTTCAAAATTAGTATTTCAAATAGCTTTTTGGGTTGTATAATTTTTAGTTTTACCTTGGCTTATATCACATAGTTTTGTCCCCTTTTGTCCTGATCTTTATATTCCACCACCACCAATTGTCAAATTTAGATTATATAGGTGTTCAGTAGATTAATTTCTAATAACCCTTTTTTTGTGTGTGGTCCTTCATTGAATTGTTGTATTTGGGCATAATTTCTGGTAATAGCTAGAAAAATAAGGCATATTTCAGGATGTAAAGGTGTTTTTAGCAAAGAAATACATTTTCTATTTCTTATTCCAAGTATTTTAAAACTTTTTCTGGTGGTGACAGTGGTCAGTCTTAGATTTGCATACAAAGTTTGTATGCCTTTTAAGGGATGTCAGGATACAGAAACCCGGGTTATGTAACATTGTATAGTTCAGCTTTTTTTCTTATAAAATATTTTCTTATAAATATCAGCAGTTATTTTAATACATTAGAGCCCTTCTGTTTTACCTTAAAATTCATTCACAGATAATATTTGGACAGTATAATAAAGCAACAGAAATGGTATTACTATGACATTTGGAAACATGATGCACAAAACATACTGTAGCCATTTAACCCCCGCTGTTCCTCATTTTCCTATGTGCAAATGAGAATTGTCAAGGATGCTTTTAGTATTTACATTTACTAAATGGTAACTAGCTACACTGTTAAAAGGAAAATGAAAATGAATAAGCAGTTATACAATTATCAATGTTTATTAAAATCACAGCAAACAAAATGTTGAAAACGTGAGTCTCTATTTTATAATTGGGATTAAATTACAAGGATCCATGTGACCCCAACTTATGTCAGTCATTTCATTATTTGCAAGGCTCTGGCCCATTCATTTGGCATGGTTGACGCAGCCTGAAAAAAAATGTGGACTTCCATATTTTTCCTTAACAGAGGTATTCTTGAGGCATGTTCCTCAAACCATATTCCACAGCATGGGAGAAGGGTGCTTCTATAGAGTAACAATTCTTCCTATTCCCTCTAGGCTTTGTAAAACCTAAGTCAGATGTTACATACAAGGTGTGATCAATACGGTGAATGTTTAAATTTTAAAAATTTATTACACTAAAAGACATATTGCCATTAAACCCTCTCAAAATAGTCTCTCCCTCGCTTCAAACACACTGATCCCATCGTTCTTGCCACTTTCTGAAGCAGTCCTGGAAGTCCTCTTTCGTGTCTTCAGTTGCGCTGTCTCTGCTGCCTAGCTTTTCCTTTTCAAGTCTGCTAATGCGTAAGGCATATTCATTAATTGGAATTTTAATTTAAAACGCACTGAACTCAGTGATATAATACAATAGATTTTAAACTAATCATTGAAAAGCCTTTCAAAAAGACGAGGATTTTACTCAAATTTAAGAATAACTAGTAAGGGTTTCTGTAAGGATGACCCCCCCACACACACCCACACCACTTGCATTTTCTGCTAGAAAAGGTTTATGAAAATTGGTACCACCTGTAGTTTGGAAATATGCACCAAAATTTTTCATGATAATTCATATTTTTTGGCAAAGCAATTCAGTTCCTAGAAATATATTCTAAAGAGAAACAGTAAATTGTAAGATGTTTTTTGTATTCTGGATAATCTTTGTCATACATATTTATTGCAAATAATTTTCTCCAGGTCTGTGCTTTGCATTTTTTCAATTCTTTCAAAGATGTTAATTATGTCCTTTTTTAAAAATGCTGGTATTTAATGTCCTAAGAAATCTGCCCGTGCCAAGGTCATTGAGATGTTTTCTTGCCCCGGTTTTTAGGTTTTGTAGTTTTTATAGCCTTTACATTTAGGTATATCGTTGATTTTGAGTATTTCTTTTTGTATATGGTGTGAAGTACAAGAATGAAGATTTATTTTCTTCCCATGTAGAAATCCAGTCGGCACCATTTATTGAAAAGACTGTCCTTTTCTAGTAAATTATCTTGTCACCTTGGTGGAAATAAATTGGCCATGTATGTATGGATCCATGTATGGAATCGGTTATGTTCCACTGATTATGATGTCCAGTCTTACATCAGTGTCCCCCTTTATTGACTACTGTAGTTTTACAGGAAGTCTTGAAATTAGGTAGTGTAAGTTCTTTAAGTTTTTCTTTCTAAAAAAATTTTGGCTATTCTATGTCCATAATTTTGCATTTCCAATTTTAAAACCATTTATTAGTTTTTGCAAATAAAAACTGGGGTTTTATTGGAATTACATTGAATAAACAGATCAATGTGGAGGAAATGGAAATATTGAGATTTCTAATCCATGAATATAGCTTTCTAGCTTTCCAATCATTTAGATCATCTTTTGGCTAAATACAGAAATTTAATTTGACTTTTTTTTCCTGTCAGCACATTAAAAATGTCATTTCATTGTCTTCTGTCCTGCATGGTTTTTTGGTGTGGACTCTGCTGTCTTTTCTTCTCTGTACAATGTGTCTTTTATCTGGCTGCTTTTAAGGTTTACTCTTTATCTCTGATTTTCAGCAATTTCATTATGATATGCCTCTGTGGTGTGTGGCAGGGGCATACACTTGTGTGTTTATTATGCTTAGAGTTCATTGAGCTTCTCTAGGTTTCTAGTTTACATCAAATTTGGCAAGTTTTCGGCCATTCAAATATTTTCTTCTTTTTCTGGGTTTACAATGACTTGTATATTAGATGACAGAAATATTTCTTCTAAGGCAGAAATTTGCTCAGAAATTAAAGAAAACTCAGGCAAAAACTAAAGGATGAGAAAAGTAACGAGAGCCCTGAAACTGACTTTTAACTTCAACGGCATTTTCCAAAGCCAGAGTTTTTCTTTGGTATTCATGGCCACAAGGGGTTTAGCAGTCGGAACATATACCCCGATGGTGCCCAGTGGTTAAGGTCTAAAGGAAAACCATTTCCAGCACCACCACCTGAATAAAACCAATTCTACCAAGAGTTGCGCCCTCAATATAAGAATAACGGGAAGATAACCTGCATCCAGAGTACTGCAAGACAGAATGCCCACCCTGTTCTTTTTGTTGGTGTGAGGATATTCTCCGAAAATTCAAAACCATAGCCCGACACTGAATACGCTAGTAAGGTCTAGAAAACCTTCAACACAAGAATTTAATTTATAGGGGCCAGACGAGGGGCTCAGTTGGTTAGGGCTCAGTTGGTTAAGATCTCACTCAAGCGTGTGAGCTGAGCTCTGAGCAACGGCGTTCGATGCCAGCTGGAGCTGAGTTGCTGTTGAGCTGCCAACAGGTGGCAGGATGGCTCAGCTAAAAAAAAAAAAAAAATTTAATTTACAGTGATAGTGCCCTACAGGCCCTGGCAGAAGTAAATCAGATCCTCTTTTAAAGAACCCACCTTCAACCCAGTCCTCAAAGGATTTCCACAGATACGGTTCCATGGGAATATGTGCTCGCTGTCAAATAATAAGCATACAAGGAAACAAGACATCACAAACATAAACTAGCAGAAACAGTAGAATCGGATCTGCAAAGGTTTCAGACATTTCAATTATCTGAAATGCCCTGAATATAAATGTTTTTAATAACGTACAAGAAAAAGATTTAAATATATGAGTACGGACCGATAATCTTTAAAAAAATTTACTTAGATTTGTAAAAAAGCCAAATATTCAATATATAAGAAACATAACTAAAATTAGAAACTGTGAAAGGCTTCAGCAGAATAAGAGCTATTTGACTGGAAGACAAACCTAAAGAAATTACAGACAATGAAAGACACAGCTATGGAAAGTATGAGAGGTTATGACTTAGAAAAAAAGTTTAATATGTATCTAATTGGATTTCCAGACCGAAAGGAGAAAGATTGAGCAGAGGCAAATTTGAAGAGAGAGGCTGAGAATTTCCAGAATGAAAAATAACCATTAATCAACACATCCAACAAATTCTAAATAAGAAAAATATTAAATTAATATCCAGAAACACTATTGAAACTTCAGAACTACAAAGAAAAACCAAAGATCTTAAAAGCAACCAGAATGAAAAGACACTGCCTTCAAATGAATAATAATTGGACTGACAGCTTACTTCTCAACAGTGATATTCAGAGACAATAACAATTTAGAACTATGCCCAGCAAAAATTTCCTTCAAAGAAAAGACATTTTCAGAGTCTGAAAATTGTTTTCATCAACAAACGCTATTGGCTAAAACTTTAATTCACTAGAAGGAAAATGATCCCAGGTGGAAGGAATAATGAGCTATTGTAGTAAAATATGTATACAAGGGACAAAATCCAAAGTAGTTTTAAATTAATCGAGCTTTAATTGAGTAGTTTTAAATTAATATTTTAATACAAACCCTCTCATAATTCTTGGCTCACTAAGATAATATTGGCATGACTATATTTTTGAGGAAGCAAAACACAAAACCTGTCTGGAGGAAAAGCTGCCTTTGAACACACCCACACTGGGCTGATACCAATGGGTTAAAGGTGGGAAGGATCAGCCATGTAAAACGGTGACAGTTTAGTCATAATTGAAGAACCCACTTACACATAACCCTGGTGATTAATTCAGACATTATATTCAGCTTGGATTTCTCCCTAATAAGCCCAACTCTCAAACCAACAGGTGGGTATACACTCAGCATCCAGCACAGCAGACACCCCCTCCGACTGTTTATTGAATGTCATGAATACAACTGACAATACATGGAAATGAAGTGGATACAGTCGTGCTCAACTGACATGCATTTCACAGTTCAGTGTGAAAGTCTGGAAGGTTAACAAGTTTGATTAGCACTTTTCACAAATATATTGATTTCTGAAAAACATTTTTAGTAACTACAACTTTAAAAATACATTGCTCAGAAGGAAAAACTCAAAATCTGTTTATTAAATGAATGATACTGAAGAGAGTTTAAAATATGGGTTCACCTTCCATTTTCCACAACTTTGACCTGTTTTCTTAGTATTAATTCACAGAACCTGGGACTCTGTTTTTGAAGTTAACTTCCTGGGGTTGCTGGGAGGTAGGGTAATTAATGAAAAAGGAAACACTTCAATTCTATGTATAAAAGACTGCCTTGCATAACTTCATGAGCCCCAAAAAGTACTTCTATTCAAATCGAGTCAAAGGCACAGGAATTGCCCATTAAGAGAAATATACAGATGAATGAATGTCTCTCCCCCTCCAATCAAAATTAATGAAATTACATGGCTGTCACAAACAGCAGACCATCAGTATGTTAATTTTAGTAGCAGAACCAGAAGGAAAAAGACTGCTATACAGAAAAACATACAAATATGTAGATAAAAGTGAAAAACTGAATAATGTGGACTGTTCACTGTAAAACTATTTCTCACATGGATACACTGATTCGGTGCCCACAGCGACTCCTAGTTTATTCCATGGAAGTGGGTCCCACAATGGTTTAATCACCCATCCCCATTCCCAAATGTCTTAAGTGAAATGAAACTCAGCAAATTCTCAATGACTGCTGTACTTCACTTAAATTATCTGTAAATACAAACATCAACTGTTTTGGCAAAAACAGTCTATGAATTGTAAACATACCAAGAAGGACAAGCTCATGCTGTCAGGAGAACCTGCCCTGAGTCTTACTTAGGCTTTGGAAAGAGATCAGATGGCTGCACTAGCGGTCACATGAGCGAGCGCCCATCTTCATGTCGCAGAGAACGCATTCTGTCGGCCTGGTGTGTGCTCACCAACCGATACAAGGGTCTGGGCAATCCCGCAGGTAGGTTTCAAATTGACCTTTGGTAACGTCGATCAAAGTTGTGAATACAGTCAGCTGAAAGAAATGTTATTTTTACTTGAAGGATGTTTCAATTCTAAGATGTCCTGACTCATTAGCATTTCTTTTCTTATGGAATGCCTTGATGAAGTTACTTAATATTAAATGGTTAATATACAATATTACATTATATGTATTATAAGTAAAAATATAAAGATCCAAATAATAATAGTAATAAAAACAACTGACTTATTCCAGGTCATGAATATCAGTACGCTTGGGAGAGAATCTTCAGTTCTTTACAAGGTCTTACTCCTGAGCTGTACACTGTTTTAACACCAGTGCTTGAAGATTTAACCCTCCCCTCAACGTGTAACCTGCAGTCATGCAAAGCCTAACCGTATACGATGGGGTATAAACAGCTGAGTTTTGGCTGTCCTTATCCTGAAAGTGTGTGCAGTGAGGGACACTACAGGCACACAGATTACAAGGCACACAGAATCTAACCTCTGTGAGGGCCCACGAAGGTGGTGTGGACAAAGTGACAACTATGGCTAGGTTAGTGGGCTTAAGAAAGGCTCCTACAGAAGCCAGGTTCTGATCCAAATGCTAATGGGCAGGAGAAATTTGTTCTGGCAGAGGTAATGGAGGCACACTGATTTCAGGAAGGATTGGAAAAGACCAAAGAATAGAAGGAACTAATGGGAATATCAGGGTGAGTATATTCAGAATACACAAGGGGAGATGATTAGGAAACTTTTTTCAATTTTTTAGCTACCGTGTGGGGGAAAAAATACAAAAATGTAATAAAGTTGAAGAGAAACCTTAATCCACCAAGACACCAAGCTCTGTCTTAAACTGGACCTCAGACTTTGTTTTGGAGTTTTAGGTATTGTAGTGTACAGCATAACATTTCTGATAGACGGCGAGAAGTCAAAACTAAAATACTACACTTAATGCCATTAAGTAAAACTGGAAACAGTACACCACATTGGACATCAAGCCACAGTAAACAGTTTCTATTTTAGTCACACACAAACATTTTAAAAAATCAGCCTTAAGCTAAATGTGACTTGGGATTCTACCTCTGATTTATCCAAGATAACAGGAAAGATAAAACACAGGACCAAATTCTTCCCCTAAAAACAAATGTGTGTGTGTATATGTATAAATATATATTTTTAAAATACCTTGTTGAGGACAGGTTTTGTTGACAGGACATCATATATGGTTGATAATGAGATTTTCTAAAACAAAAGTAGATTTGTTCAGTAAGTTAAATACAGATGCTAACAGCCTTATCCACATAAATGGTTCATTAGAAATCAGGACCTTCTTCAATCAACCTCCCCCCCAAAACCCTCTGCATGAATTTCCCTTGGAGTCACTGTTAAAACAGGTAATGGTTCTAATGTATCACTTCTTCATTTTTCCTCTCTTTAATTCTTGCCTGTTTGTCACTCAACTTCACTGAGTGGTGTCCAGCATTAGAATAAGGGAAGTAACAGCAAAATGTTGCCCTTTAAATTCAAAACAAAACAAAAACTCAGTGGGGACTGTTCAGAGATAATAATAGGAGGTTTATAAATTCTTCAAAGGCCAAAGAAAAATGCCAGAACTACTATAATCTTTAATGGTCACCATTTCTTGCTATTTATGACATTATGAATGTTACCTCTTGTGTTGTGTGGTTTAGACACATCTTTGCAGCATTTCTGCGATCGTCAAGGAAGAAGGGATTTTTCCAACGGTCATAGTTAGTTTCAACCACATACCATCTATCATGCTTGGAGTCGAGTCTAGAAACAAAATGAGATTCCTCTCAGGCTTCATGCCTTAAACTTGTACCTATGTCAGCCTATGTTTTAGTTTCTAATCATTTTGCTTTAACAAATGTACTTACTCATATACATCCAAAGATTTTTTTCTGTCCCGTGTAATCAGACAGCCCTCCCCAGACTTGTTGCCTCCCAGGATAAAGTATGCTGGGGCCAGTAGCTTTGTTTTGATCAGTGTATTCTTGGCTTCTTCATAACTACATATAAACATTTTTGAAAAAGAAAACGTTTTTAGTTGACTTGGGATGGAAATTTTTTTATTTCTGGAAACTAAGCAAAAACAAATATCTGAGGAACTTTAAAAAAAAGAATGGTAAGCAGGACTCAGGGAGGAACAATCCTACACTACAATATGATGAAACACAGACTTGAAATATTCCCTCTAGTTTGAAGGACAAACAAAACAGCTTCAAGAGACCATCTTCCATGCTTATTGTCTATGCCTTTCACTCAACCATAGAACAAGGAGAAATGGTATTTATCACCATACATAGGATTTAGGGAACAGAAAGTAAACCTTGAAAATCAGGGCTATTAACTGAAGTGAGTTTTCAAAGACTACTAAATCCTTTTCCCTGGAAAGTATTTAAAATAAGATTAATGCCCATTTATTCTAGGTCATTTTGATGTAGTACTGGCTAAAGGCAGTTTTGCTATTACAAGATTTGTGTACCAGCACAGAGTAAATAACTTCTAGGTTAATAAGTATGAACTTCAATGCATATTTTATTGTACAATTTTTATTTTGTGTATGGGTGATTATTTTTGACACCAAGAAAAACTCATAGATGCCCATCACAGTGGCACTATCCCTAGCACTTTTTTTTTTAATTTTTTTTAAATTAGTTTCAGGTGTACAATACAATGCAATAGTTATACTCTTTACCCCCCAAAGTGACAACCCCCTCCCCCAGTTCGCCACCCCACTCCTCTCCCCCATATCATACACATCCACTACAATTCCTTTGACTCCCTTCCACAGTATACTCCACATCTCATGACTATCTATTCAGTTACAGTTGGAATACAATATTCTACAACATCAGCTTCAGGTGTACAGTGCAGTCAGTGATCAAGCCTCTACTCCATCCATGAAGTGGTCTCCCTAACAAGACATGTGGCTATCTGACACCCCACAAAATTTTTACATTATTGTATTCCCCGAACTGTGTTTCATATCCCTGTAGCAGTATTGTAGTTGCCTATTTATGCTGTCTAATCCCTTCCCCTTCCTCATTATCCCCACCCCCTCCCAACTAGCAACCCTCAGTTTTTCCTCTATATCTATGAGTCTGTTTACTCTGATCGTTCATTCAGTTTTTCAGATTCCACATTGAAGTGAGATCATATAGTACTTGTCTTTCTCCAACTGACGTATTTCACTTAACGTAATAGTCTCTTCACAACATTATCAATTACATTCCCAGAACTGACCCCATATCCCTGCGGCAACATTGTAGTCACCCACCTAAGCTGTCCAAAACCTTCCCCCTCTCCCTCATCCCCACTCTCTCCCAGCCAGCAACCATCAATTTTTCCTTTATATCTGCTTGATATGATTTGAATCTTCTTAAATTTACTGAGACTTTTGTGGCCTAACGTGGTCTATCTTGGAAAAATGTCCCATGTGTACTTGAGAAGAATGTATATTCTGGTTTTTCAGGGTGAAATGCTCTAAAAATATCAACGAAGTCCAGCTGGTCTAAAGTATCATTTAAAGCCCCTCTTTCTGTGTTGATTTTCTGTCTAAAGGGTCTGTCCATTGGTGACAATGGGGTGTTGAAGTCCCCTACTATGATAGTGTTACTGTTGATCTCTGTCTTTATGTCTGTCAAAATCTGTTATATGTAATTAGGAGTTCCTATGTTGGGTGCATAGATGTTTATTAGGGTTATAGTGCCCTTCTTTGTCTTTTATTGTAGTCATTTTAAAGTCTATTTTGTCCAAAATAAGTATTGGTACACAAGCTTTTTTTTTTCTTATTCCATTTGCATGAAATATCTTATTCCATCTGTAAACAGCATATACATGTGTCCTATTTGCTTATCCACTCAGCCACTCTCTGTCTTTTGATTGGAACATTTAGCCCATACACATTTAAAATGATTATTGATAGATGCATATGTATTGCCATTTTGTTATTTGTATTCCTGGTCTTCCTGGGTTAGCTTGTTTACCCCTTTCTTTTGTTTAAAAAAGCCCTTTTAACATTTCTTGCAATGCTGGCGTGGTGGTAATGAATTCCTTAAGCTTATTCTTTTCTGAGAAGCTCTTTATTTCTCCTTCAATTTTTTTTTTTTTTTAAAGATTTTATTGGGGAATTGGTGGAGGGGAACAGCGTTGGGGAATCGGGGAAGGGGAACAGACAAGTTGCTGTCTTTTTGTTCTTCAGTTTAGTTGCGGAGGATGTTGCTTCACTGTTGGTATCGTCATTGCACTCTTCCCGGATGAGGCAGATCGGTCGCTGGCCTCTGGATGTCGCTCACTGCAGCTATTGGCAGCTCACACTGGCTGCCAGCCACTCACGCTGGCTGCGGGCCACTCACTGTAGCCTATGGCAGCCCACTGCAGCAGGAGCTGCAGCCCACACCATCACCGGGGCTCGCACAGCCCAGCTCCAGGTGGAGCTGTTGTTAGCTGTAGAGGGCAGTGTCACTGGCCCTCATGTGGGATCCGAACCAGGGCCACTGGCATCCCAAAACCAGCGCTTAACCAATGCGCCACTCGGCCGGCCCTCTCCTTCAATTTTAAGTGATAGCCGTACTGGGTAGAGCAATCTCGGTTGTAGGCCTTTATTTTGTGTCACTTTGAATATCTCCTACCACTCCCTTCTGCCCTGCAGAGTTTCTGTAGACAAGTCAACTGTTAGTCTAACAGGAGTTAAGTTTGTATGTGACCTGCTGTCTTTCTCTTGCTGCCTCTAGGATTCTGTCTCTGTCTTTAACCTTTGCCATTTTAACTATGGTGTGTCTTGGGTATGGACCTGTTTGGGTTCAGCTTGTTTGGAACCCTCTGCACTTCCTGGGCATGTATGTTGATTTCCTTCACCAGGGTAGGGAAATTTTCAGACATTAGTTTTTCAAATACATTCTCGACCCCTTGCTTCCTCTCTTCTCCTTCTGGTATTCCTATGATGCAAAGGTGATTGTGCTTCACCTTGTCCCATAGGGCTCTTAAACTATTTTCATTGTTTTTTATTCTTTGGTCTTTTTGTTGTGCCAACTGGGTGATTTCTGCTATTTTGTCTTCCAAATCGCTGATCTGCTCCTCTGCTTCATCTACTCTACTGGTGATTCCTTCGAGTGTGTTCTTCATTTCAGTTATTCTTTAGTTCTAACAGGTTGTCTTTTATGGTTTCCCTATCCTTCTTTATGTCCTCGCTAAGTTCCTTAAACAGTCTTATCATCAGTGTTCTAAACTCTGTCTCTGAAAGGTTGGATCCCTCTGTTTCATTTAGTTCCATTTCTAGAGGTTTCTTCTGATCTTTTACTTGTGACATGTTTCTTTGTTTCCCCATTTTGGCAGTCGCTCTGGGATTGCTTTGATGTATTAGATAGATCACCAGGAGAGCCCTGGCTGGATCACGCAGGCACACAGCTCACGGCTCAACACTCCCAGGAAAACTCCCAGTCTCAGCCTGTCCCAATCAGCCACTTGCAGATCAGGCCGAGCAGCCCAACAACCAATCACCAGCCTGGCAACTCGGCAAGTGCAGTGCGGAGAGCAGGGACCCGAGATGGCTTGCGCAGTCCCGTGTCTCAGTGAACAGCCTGTTGGAGCCAGATCACTCCCACTAGGCATTTCCCTGGCAACGCAGCACAAGCTGTGCGGAGGGTGGGGATCCGAGGCCGCTCGCGCACTCCTGGTTCTCAGTGAGCAGCCTGTTTGAGCTGGATGGCACCCGCCCCGCATTTCCCTGGCAATTCAGTATAAGCTGGGTGGAGGGTGGGGATGCAAGGCCACCGGCGCGTGCGCACACGCACTTCTACGCCAATTCCAACAGACCAATGAGGTCTTGGACCTGATCCTCCGTGGGAGGGACCAACCCTGACAAAATGGTGCCCTCCCTACACCACTCCCGTGCAGGCTCCACACCAGGGGAATAACAGTCCAAAAACCTCCAGCCTTCGCACCAAAGGTGCTCAGTTCAGTTCGTCCCCGCAGGCTCCCGGCTCACACAGCCACTCCCTCCACCAGGAACCAGGTAAGTGCTCACCGGCGAGCAAGCCCGGGCGCCGGCCCCACTGGTTCTCCAGCCGCTCTTAGCCTCACCGAGCTGAGCAAAGAGAGTCCTCACTAATTTACTGCCAGCTATCGTGGAACTCCTCTTCCGGGCTAAGGAACTCTGGGCTGGTGAGTTTGGAGTGCGGCCGGAGGGTCTCCCCCAACCAGACAAGCTTCCCACGGCTGAGGCTTCCCTCACCAGGCTCGCCCTCTCTCGTCTCCGCCCGTCCTACCAGACCCGATGCGGCTTCCTCTTTAAGTTCTTCATTTAGTGGTTCTGTTCATCTAGTGTTGCGGGGACCTCCAGGGTTGAATGCTGTATAATTTGTTTGTAATTTTGATGTGATCCTGGGAGGTAGTCAGCACAGCGTCTGTGTATTCCGCCATTTTACCGGAAGTCCTCCCTAGCACTTTTTAAACAAATCATTCATTACCTTGCTTTAAACACACACACATAGAATTCCATGTGAGTTGCACCTGAGAAATTCTGAAATAATTCTCCAATGGAAGAATATGCTGGAAAATATTTTTATATTTTAATATGATTAATTTAAAATCAAGTACACTACACTAAAATGATCATACACCATGCTCAAGTGGGATTTATTCCAGGGATGCAAGGATGGTTCAACAACTATAAATCACTCAATGTGATAAGCCACATTAACAAAATGAAGGATAAAAATCATATGGTAATTTTAGTAAATGTAGAAAAAGCATTTGACAAAATTCAACATCCATTTATGATAAAAACTCTCCACCATGTGAGTATAGAGTGAATGTACCTCGACATAAATGCCATATATGACAAGCCCACAGCTAACATACTCAGTGATGAAAAGCTGAGTGATTTTCCTCCAAGAGTAGGAACAAGACCCACTCTCAACCACCTTTATTCAATAGCTTTATTCAACATTGCTCGGCAGTACTGCCCCGAGCAATATCAAGCAAAAGAAATAGAAGTCACCTAAGTCAGAAAGGAAGAATAAAACTTACTGTTTGGACCGGCCGAGTGGCTCATTGGTTAAGAGCTGGCTTGGGATGCCAGTGGCCCCAGTTCAGATCCCACATATGAGGGCCAGTGACACTGCCCTCTACAGCTAAGATGGTGAGCAACAGCTCCACCTGGAGCTGGGCTGCTGTGAGTCCCCGGGACGGCATAGCTGCAGCCCCTGCTGTAGTGGGCTGCCATAGGCTACAGTGAGTGGCCAGCAGCCAGCATGAAGGGTCGGCAGCTGGTGTGAGCTGCCAAGAGCTGCTGTGAGTGGCCATCTAGAGGCCCACGACCTATCTGCCTCACCCGAGAAGAGCACAATGACGATACCAATATGGGCCAATGAAGCAACGTCCTCCACAACTAGACTGAAGAACAAAAGGACAGCAACTTGTCTGTTCCCCAGTTCCCCAATGCTGTTCCCCTCCCCCAATTCCCCCATAAAATCTTCTAAAAAAAACCAAAAAACTGTTGCTATTTGCAGATGACATGATATTACATATAGAAAATCCTAATGACTTCACACAAAAAAACTGGCAGAACTAATAAATTCAATAAAGTTACAGGATACAAAATCCTGCAAAAATAAGTTGCTATGTGCTAATAATAATGAACTATCAGAGGAATTAAGAAAACAGTCCCATTTACAATTTCATCAAATAGAATAAAATACCAACAAATAAATTTAACCCAGGAAGCGAAAGAGCTGTACACTGAAAACTGTACGACACTGATGAAAGAATTGGAAGATACAAATAAGTGGAAAGATATTCCATGCTCACAGATTGGCAAAAAAATATTGTTCAAATGTCCATATTACTCAAAGCAATATAATCCCTTTCAAAATTGCAATGGCATTTTTCACAGAAGTAAAATAAAACAATCCTAAAATTTATATGGAACACCCACCCTCGTCCTCGCAAAAAAAAAAAAAAAAAGCCCTGAATAGCAAGCAATCTTGAGAAAGTACAACAAAGCTGGGGACATCACACCTCCTGATTTCAAACTATATTACAAAGCTATAGTAATCAAAACAGCATGGTACTGACATAAAAACAGACACATAGATCAATGGAACATAACAGAGAGCCCAGAAATAAACCCATGCATATGTGGTTAATTAATTTATGACAAAGGAGCCAAGAATATATGATAGGGAAAGGACAGTCTCTTCAATACATGATGCTGGAAAAACTAGAAAGAGTGAAAGCGGGCCATAATCTCACACCATACACAAAATCAACTCAAAATGGATTAAAGATTTAAATGTAAGAGCTAAAACCTAAATTCCTATAAGAAAACACAGGAAGTAAGCCCCTTGACATGGGTCTTGGCTATTACTTTTTTGGATTTGATACCAAAAGTAAAGTCAACAAAAGCAAAAATAAACAAATGGGACTACATCAAACTAAAAAGCTTCTGCATGGCACAGGAAGTCATCAACAAAATGAAAAGGGAAACCTACTAGGTGGAGAAAATAATTGCAAATCATATATCTGACAAAGGGTTACTATCCAAAACATATAAAAAACTCATGCAATTTAATAGCAAAAAAAATCAAACAATCCAATTAAAAAATGGGCAGAGATTCTGACTAGACATTATTCCAAAGATGACATATACATAGCCAACAGATACATGAAAAGATGTTTAATATCATTAATTGGGGAAATGCAAATCAAAACTACAATGAGATACCACCTTCACACTTGTCAGAATGGCTATTATCAAAAAGACAAATAACAAGTGATGGTAAGAATGGAGAAAAAGGAATGCACTGTCAATGAGAATGTAAATTGGTGCATATGGAAAACAATATAAAGCCTCCTCAAAAACTAAAATTAGAACTACCATACGATTCAGCAATTCCACTTCTGGGCATTTAGCTGAAGGAAATGAAAACACTAATTCATGTTCACATCATTACTTACAAAAGCCAAGATATGGAAACAACCTAAGTGTCCACAGATGTATGAATCGATAAAGAGAATGTGGTGTACACACACACACACACACACACGAATATTATTGGGTCATAACAAACAAGAAAATCTTGCCATTTGCAACAACATATATAGACCTTGAGGGCATTGTGCTAACTGAAATATATCAGAGAAAGACAAATCCTATATGATCTCACTTATACGAGTACGTAGAATCTTAAAAAAAAATAATAAATCTCATAGATACAGAGAACAGATTAGTGGTTACGAGGCAGGGGTTTGGGGGAAGACAAAATGGGTAAAAGGCATCAAAAGGTACAAACATTCATTTATAAAATAAATTAGTCCTGGAGATGTAGTATATGGTATGGTTGCTATAGTTAGTAATACTGTATCATATTTAAAGTTGCTAAGAGAGTACTCACAAGGAAAACTAATTTGTAACTGTGTCGTGATGGATTTTGCAATATGTACAAGTATCAAAACATTTTGGTACACCTTAAACTAATGTTATACATCAATTATATTAATAAAAAAGTTAAAAAATATTAAATTTGATAATAAAGCAAGCAGATTACCTTGTGCTATTTTCCAGAACTGATCTAGAGATAAACCCTATCCACATGGCATCTTTCTTTCCCAAAATCCATTCTATTACACCTGCAAGAGATCAAGCATATACAGTGTAACAGGACCTGGAAAAGGTGAGGCTATTAACCAGAAGGCATAGCCCAAGCTCTCCTCTTAAAACATCTATGAACTTCCCATTTCGTTTCAGAACTCTGTACTCACCCATATAACCGCCGTTTGTACTGAAACGTTCATTCAGTGTAAGACTAAATAGGCCCTGGGGAAAAAAAGGAAACAGTGAAGTCAGAAATTTAGGCCATCCTGTTTAAATCCCTCTCACTTTATATGGTATATCAAGGCCTGGATTGGGTACTGGGGAATGCAACTATAAATCAAAACCATGGTTGGGCTGGCTGAGTGGCATGGTGGTTAAGCGCTGGCTTCAGAGGCCAGCAGCCCCGGTTCAGGTCCCACATATGAGAGCCAGTGACACTGCCCTCAAAAAAAAAACACACACACACATAAAAACCATGGTAATATCACCATTAACAAGCCTTTTTAGAAGTTCAAAGCATTTTCACATCTAGTGTGTGAGATAAGTCGGTGGGATGTTACGGACCACGGTTTTCTGACAAGGAAACTGAAGTGCAGAGAATTCATGCCTGACTTGCCTGAGTGGGAGACCCAGAACCACATTCCAGGTTTAAATTCCCAGCCCTCGGCATCCAGCCATATGGTTCCCCCTAGAAGGTTTCTCCTCAGAAGCCTTCACTTCCTTTCTCCTCTTCTCTACCATGTGAGCTCATGTCTATGAAAGTGACAAGAAGTACAAAGAGATGAGCTGGGGCTTCGTATTCTTTTATTTTGAGGGCAGTGTCACTGGCCCTCATATGTGGGACCCGAACCGGGCTGCTGGTTTCCCAAGCCAGCGCTTAACCACCCCGCCACTCGGCCAGCCCTACTTTTTAGGTCCTCATTGCCTTAGAATCTATCCTTCAGAGTTAAAGTCAGGTCACAGAGCTTCCTGTAAAATTATGTAACAGTAGTTTCCTTACTGGTTTGAATCCTGTTAACATGCCCACATAGCCAGCAAAGCTTGAAGCCTTGAAGACAGTTTTATTGTTTCTTTGGAAGTCCAAATTCACTGTTAAAGGTTTTAGTTCCTCAGTCACGACCCAGGTATTATTATTTATATTCCACCTACAAAAGACAAATTTCAGTGACATTTAAGAACAATGCTGATGACAGTGAATGGAGAGTATGATGACTCTGCCAGGCATTACACTAGGCACATTATCTAACCTAATCCCTAATGATCCATCTTATCAAAAACTTTGCAATATGGATGGTTTTATCCTCCATTTTTTTCACACGACAGAATTGAGGCTCAGAGAGGTTAAGTAATTCTCCCAATATAACAGCCTATAAATAGTAAACTCCAAATTCAAATTTAGGTCTCTGGTTATAAAGCCCTGTTATATTTTATTTAAAAAGGCCAAGACGACACATAAGATAGAATGTTCTTCTTCCTTTTAAGCAATAAAACCAGACATGCGTCTGGGGCCTCCAAGCATGCTCCAGATTTCTGCTCACTGGGTGCGACTGAGTTACATATTCTCAAATAACTGATAAGAGTCTGCCCATCTTGTCTCAAAATGAATGAATCCAGTCTCTTTACTTATGGTCACACTTTGAGCATGACTTAGGACTTACTTTTCATCAATGTAACACAATCTACTCTTCTTAAGGATTGATATACAACATTTTTTTTTTTTACTTACCCAAGAAATATTCCAAAATCCATGTTTCGCCCATGTAGTAGATGACCTAATTGAAATTAAGTAAAAGAGACTATATAGTAGCAATCAATGATATGATTGATCTTAAATCAAAGCTGGACACTTAACTTTGATTAATATTCACACCTGTTCAATCCAACAATTGGAATTAATAGCATCCTGATACCGTTAATTCTTAAGCCCAAACTGCTGCCTCTGTCCCATTAGTCAGAACCCCTATAATCCCTGAGAGCACAGGGTTCCAGGGAAGATTACAATATAGGAGAAGGACTAGTGGTCACTCTTTGGTTCACTATGACATGGTACTATATAGCTATTTTAGCCTCACCTAATGTGACTTGCCAATATGCTTCTCTTCGGGCATTGTCACCTACAGCTGAACACCTCAAGGATTAGGTACAGGCCAACTTTATACCCAGAGTATAGGTTAAAAATAAGAGTGAACCAGGGTCAATCATCCTGTGCCTTGTAGTCTGGGGATCTGCTGGGGAAAACATGGGAAAGTAAGGATGGTCCACAGAGGGTCTCTTGGCTGAGAAATAATGGGAGATTTGTCCTGAGCTCCAAAGGAAAGGCTGGGATCATTAAGTATATGAAGATAATGAAGCATCCCTTGTGAGGACTGATATTAAATCAAGAAGATGGGTGTAAGTAGACTATGAGGTAGGGTAAGAATGTTTATAGTCCTAAAACATTTCTTCTAAGTGTTTTTGCATGTCTGAATTAAACTTTACTAAGCATTACAGTGGCCTTAAAATAGGGACAGTTTTCAATTCACTTTTAAAAATTTACCAAGATCCATACATACAAAGAATCTGCACAGCAAGCCTAGACTGTGCAAGTTCTAATTCCATTTGATTAGAACATTTTTCTTTTACTCTGTACTTTGCAGTGCCCACCCTCCCTCAGCACACATTTACCTTTTTTGTCTTCTGTTATTATTGAAGTGCAAATGGTAAAAAATTCATAGAAAATATTGAATGAAATTATTTCTCCTATGAGAAAAGATAGGAAAGTTTTTGGTTAATATACAGAACCTTGACATTAATAGAAAATTATTTTTCAAGAAAAGGTTCAACTATCATCGTGTAAGCTCCTGCTTTGGCAAACCTAAGCATCTGCAGACCAGTCTGAGTGCCTGGACAGCTGGCTGGTGATGGTGTCTTACCAACCTGTAAGCGCTGATGACTAAAGATAAAACAAGTCTTCAAAGAGGGAGCTATTGGGCAAGCTGAACATCTGGGCATGTTGGAATTCGACTACAACTCAACATCCACAGTTTTCATCAATATGATTCATTTTAGTTTTCTTTGGGGGTAGGGGAGGCTCAAGTATGATAATTTAATACATCTGGCTCTTGGTTGTATACTGAAAATGTGTTTTGTTCAGATCTTTAGAGTATGACTAATACTTGAAGTTGAAAAAAGAAATACGGGAACTATACAAGTATACATCAGTGCCAAGTTTACCAAAAAATCCATTGTAAAACATTTTAATTTTTGATTGTTTTTCCAAAACTGTATAATAATAATAATAATAATACAACTCAGTATTTAATTCAATGATATACAACACACTTTTTCTCTGTCCCATTTTATGTTAACATGTTTTCTTCCACCCTAATGTAATGTTTTGTTTCCATTTGATTTCTATTTTGATGAAATTCCACTCTTATTTTCTTTTATTATGAATTATATGTTAATCTTCTTAATCTATCATACTCTTGAGATATTTACATGTGGTATTCATTTGCTAGAGTTCTTTAAGAATAAAGGAATTAAAGATTTCTCATATAGGCTGCAAGTATATATTTTCTGTATGTTTTGATTATCGTTTTAAATCTTTTTTTAAAGAAGCAAAAACAAAAAGATCTAGCCATTTCTGTAGATAAATATTAATATTATTAATTTTCTGAAATTCTTAATCATCTCTCTTATACGACAAAGGTATACACGCTACTAAAAATAATTCTAGTGTTTGGTAGCTTAAAAATAACTTTTGGGATAGCAGAAAAAGTCTGTTTCATTAAATGCTATTATTCTTGATACTTGAATATGGAATATATGTACAGGGAAAGGAAATAATGATGCACTTTATAAGCACTGTATTGTAGAGTGAAAAATGCGATGTCTTAAATAAAACTATTTAAAATTGGCACCATAAAATAAAGAAATCTTTGCATACTCAAAGGTCATGAAAATATTTTTCTACCTTTTTTTCTAGATGTCTTTTTATTTTTTTTAGCTGAGCCATCCTACTACCTGCTGGCAGATTAGCGGCAGCTCAGCTTGGGCTGGGCATCGAACTGCCTTTGCTCAGAGCTCAGCTCACACTCTTGGGCAAGCTCTTAACCAACTGTGCCACTCCACCGGCCCCTAGATGTCTTATGTTTACTTTTTACATATAGTCCTATGATCTATCTTGAGTTACCTTTTGTGTATGCTATGAGTTAGGGGTCAAGTTTCTAACTGGGAATACCCAGTTAACTAAACACCATTTATTAGGCAGACTATCCTTCCCTCAGAAAATTGCAAGGGTGCCCTTGATGCAAATCAAATAATTGTATGTATATCTGACTATGTCTGGAGATTTTCTATTAAGTTTCATTTATTTATTCATCTTTCTTTATACCAATACCATGCTACTACAACCACTAAAGCTTTTTAGTAAGTCTTAAAGTTATGAAGTATAAGTTTTCCAACTTACCAACAGACACCAACAAGAGAATAAAAAAGCAAACTACAGACTGGGAGAAGATACTTGGGATACATATATCTGACAAAAGACTTTTATTCAGAATATATAAAGAATTCCTTCAAACTAATAAAAAATGGGCAAAAGACTTTAACAAGCACAAGGAAGGAAGGAAAAGGTCAATAAACTTTTGAAATGCCATTAGTCATCAGGGAAATGCAAATTAAACAATGATGGGGTACTACAGAAACTTAACAAAATGGCTCAAATAAAAAAGACTACCAAGCGGAGAAGTACTAAGAGGGGAAAACTGAAACTACTATACTTGACTGACAATCATGGATACAAGCACTTTGGAAAACTGGTTGGAAGAATCTACAAGGCTAAACATCAGCTCCCCTACAACCCAGTATACATCCCAGAGAAATGAATGCATTATCCCCATCAGAACACATGTACAAGAACATTCATAACTGCTTTATTCTTAATGTCCAAAATGTGGAAACAACCCAATATCCTATTCTTACCACAGCCTATTACCTATAATGATAAGTATAAGAAATCAGACACAACAGTTCATACTGTTCGGTTCTATTTATAAGCAGTTCAAGAGGCAAAACTCATCGATGATGAAGTCAGAACAGATGTCGCCTGAGGACTCAGTGTTGTCTGTGAAGAGTCAGGTTGGGGCATTCTGGATGGCTGCAATTTTCTCTATCTTGATCTGAGTTTGTGATTAGTCACTATGCACTTTTGAAACCCTACTGAGCTGTATACTTCAGATCTGTGCAGTTTACTGTATGTATACCACCGCTCAATAGAAAAAAAATTAAGTGCTTTATTAAATTTTTTGAAAGCTGAAAAATGAACTTCACCTAAAGGTATGCCGGTAACATCTGAAATCCCCTTCATTTCTTCCTCATAAGGGCCAGGAAAGTTGCCAAGTAAACCAGGCTGAAAAACCAAATAAATTAACAATCATTCAACCCGAAGGGTAGCTTTGAGATTTGGTTCTTTTACATATAATTTGTTCTACATACTGCTGCCTCAACAGGTGATCTGCTATTTTTAAAGATACTTCTACATCACGTAATTCTTAGAGATCTACTCAATACTCACTATAACTCCTGCTTTTGTACCCCTAGGCCCCTCTGTTCTCAGGTGATTCTCAGATTGTTTGTATTTCACCCTCTTCTCCAGAGAGACAGAGAACTAGAATAATTCCACTTGGATGAACTTATAGGACCCACAACACAGGAATATCACAACTAGCACTCCTGATCTCTACTCAAACTCACCCTCTAGCCATTGGCATTAACACCCATATTACTATTTCTTTCCCACACATCAAAAAATATGTATTCCACTCATTCACAAAACCTTTTGTCATGGTTAATAGCTGATCTTGGGCTAAGAGGCAATACTGCATTTGGTCACAAACAATAGACACATGGGCAAATTCAATGGTCAACATCATACTTTTATCCTCAACTATAACTATTCATTAACAATGAAACCAAGATTTAAGCCACAGCCGCTTGCTAAGATAATGTGTTTAAAAAGTAAAAGTCTCATTTTTCACCAGTTTCCGTGCTATCTGTGTGTAATGTGACCTAACTAAGACATGATGTGTTTCCCTAGGAATTCAAACTATTGTACAAGTGAGATATTCCCTCCAATTTAAAAAACAAAAAATGACTTATTGAACATTTATTAACCATTTATTACATCCAGGCACTGTGCTTTATATACAGTATCTGAATCCTTTATATACAGTCACTGAATCCTCAAAACCACCATAGATAATATGTTGTCAGGAAATTCTCCCTGATGAGAAAGCTGAAGTTTCAGAGGTTAAGAAACTTGTCAAAGGACACACAGCTCGTATGTGACTGATCGACCTTAAAATCCAATGTTTAAAGGATACACAAAACTCCCAATGTTGTCTGATTACAAAGCCTGGGCACCCCTTGCATGCAGTCCTCCCTTGTGACATGCAGAGGAGGGGGCCCTGGGGCACATGGAGCATGGGGGCGCTCTGCTGCTGCTGCCCCTGCCAACATGTATTTCGAGGGAGTCTGGTTAGTATGACCATAAAGGATAGTCTTAATCAAAGGCTCAGAGACCATAAACATGAGGGATAGCAGATTTGGTGGTTGGCAGGTGCAAGTATCATAGGAATGATATGCCCAAAGCATCTAGCCTCCAGAACAATAGTTCTCAACCAGGGGTGCTTTTCTCTCCAGGGGAGATTTGGTGACATCTAGACACATTTTTGGTTAACACAAATGAAGGGGTGATACTGGCATTCAGTGGGTAGAGGCCAAGGATACTGCTAAACATCCTACAGATGGAGAGCCCCAACAACAAAATATTATCCAATCCCAAATGTCAGTAGAGTTGGCGTTAAAACATCTGCCCTAGGAACACCGTGTTCCTCCCCAGTCCTTTGCACCCTGCAGACCAGTGAGGGCCCAAGAGCAAAGACTGAAAGAGGGTGATAAGGCTCTCTCAGGGGGCTTTAGGGGACCCTAAGTTTTTCTATGGGCTCCCCCTAAATGAAAAAAAAGGGCTGAGAAATGGAGTCTTCCTGCATGAGCAGGAGGAAAACGAAATGGTTTGATGAGAGCATAACTACAAGAAACACGCAACCCAACTGAGTTTCAATAGTCACAGCTACTGAAAGACATCATGAAATACAGGGCTGTCTGAGAAAAATCTCTAGATATTCTGAGATATTAAGGCAAAGTACTAAAGAAAAAAAACACCCTAATTTTCAACAGTGAAGTTGCAAACCCAAGTATATATAAGGGGAAGGAAATGCCATACTCCCAGATGAAATAGGTGTATTTTGACCATTGCTCTGTAAAATTGTCCATACTTTTAAAAAACATTAAAGAGCAGTTAATTGCCAAAATTTGCCATACTATTTTATGTCCTGTTACTCTAATATTACCAAGTCCCAGAACTTTAAATTTTTGATAGCGGTCTGAAATAAATACAAACATGTCCAAACTCCTTAGAAGAGGTTGTCAAATTACATAAGTATCACAGCCTTTTCTAAACTGTGTGTATGTTTAAAATTTATTGTGGTAAATAATATTTCTTACCAACTTCTGATCCACTATCTGCATAATTTTTCCACTTGGAACAAATGCATTTGCTACATTCTTCAGAGAATTCACGATAATCTTTAGCTGAAAAGTCAATCAATTAATCGATCAATTAATAAAAGACATAAAGTGTTAAGATTAATATCGGTATAACGAAAACAGATATCGACCTTCTGATTTATCTGTATGTAGCTAAACAAAATAAGAGTACTAACTAAAAATAATTTCAATTAGTGTATATACATAATACATCTTTAACACGATTAACTAGTTAGATGCAGGTACATGATACAGAGAGAAAAAGTCAAAGGCTAGCAAAAAGAGCAAACTACAGAGGAATGCCATCTTTTCACCTATTATCATTGACTGTAAATGATAGAAGAGTAATCAAAAGTGCATTCTTAAAATACTTGGTGTGTAATTTCATAAAGCATACATTTATAAATGTAATTATATTCAGCAATGTCAGAAATAGAAAATTTAAGAATCATAGCATACCGCTGGTGCCTTGTCAATGATCAATTCTTGCCATCTCTTGTAGGGCGGTAAATCAAGATTTATGGTGTACCACGGAACTGGACCCCTATAGCTGTAATGAGAGGTGTATCATCTTGCAATGTTACAAGCATTTTTTCGATGGCGGTTAGATCATTATATCTATCTGGATATGTTACAGACATATTCTTAATAACAATACAGAAGTTGGTACTCAAACCAAAATTTGCAAAAGCTTATTTTCCGGTGCTTCTGTCCTATGATGTATTGTATATATAATCATAAGTAGTTTCAGAAATATTAGAATATAATTAGACATTCTGGACAGTTAATGAGAACTGGTGATATGAGAAAGAATCAGTTTTAGCTCTAGAGTTATATGTAATCTGAATTTCACCACTGGGAAATACCTGCCTTGTTTTTCCCCTCGTATCCTCTGCAAAGGTTAAGTCTAAGCTAGGGGCCTTCTCTAATTGGTTTCCCAGTCAGAATTCCCTCTTAGATAGTGTAACACTATTGCCAAATCATTGTCTCTGACGTTGACTTCAGTAAGGTCACCTTTTAAGACCCCTGAATGACAGCTTCCTATGATTGGTTTCAAGAACCTTTACTAGCCACTCCGCCATTTTACTTTTCTTATTCTTCCTCTCTTCTCATTCGTCTGTCGTTAAGTCCAAGTCCAAGCACTGTTCAATCATACCCCTTTCCTAACTTCCTATTTATCAATATATATATATATATATATATATATATATATATATATATATATAGCAATTTCTGCTACGAGGAGACAGCAACGTCCACACCCCTCTCTTTTTGTTTTTTTTTTTTTTTAGATTTTATTGGGGAATTGTGGGAGGGGAACAGCGTTGGGGAATTGCTGTCTTTTTGTTCTTCAGTCTAGTTGCGGAGGACGTTGCTTCACTGGCCCATGTTGGTATCGTCATTGCGCTCTTCCCGGATGAGGCAGATCAGTCGCCGGCCTCTGGATGGTTGCTCATCACGGCTGTTGGCAGCTCACACCTGCTGCCATCCACTCACATTGGCTGCCGGTCACTCACTGTAGCCTATGGCAGCCCACTGCAGCAGGGGCTGCAGCCTACACCATCACAGGGGCTTGCACAGCCCAGCTCCAGGTGGAGCTGTTGTTAGCTGTAGAGGGCAGTATCACTGGCCCTCATATGTGGGATCCGAACCGGGGCCACTGGCATCCCAAAACCAGCTCTTAACCAATGCACCACTTGGCCGGCCTGTCCACACCATTCTCTTATCAATGGACCTGGGCCATATTTCTGGTAGATGAACTCTAAACAGTTCTGTTATTATGGAAACATTATTTTCTGGCACTTGTTACTAAACTAAAATAGCCTCTAAGGTTGTGCCATTCAGTGACTTATCAGCTTAAAACTATCCCTAAAAATAGCCAGCATTTGCTCCACTGTTGCTTTGCTCCAGAGAAGCATAAGGTGTACTCTGATGAATGGGATGTCACCAGGCTGCTAAATTAATATGTTACCCAGACTTACATCTACAGCAGAGACAGGTTAGTTCCTAAAAGTTATGAGTTGTGGTCCTATTTATGTATCTATTGTCATCAATAATTATTTGATTCTCTAAATAATGCTGCTGAGCTTGGGTCCCAGGTGTGCATATAAAGTTTTATGAAACTGTTAACGAGCAGCCACTTGTGTTGTGAGTCAGATACAAAAGGAAAGCACTCTCAAGTTTGGAAATATACATTCAAACAAAATCACAAAGAATGAATTTTTTTTCTTCTCAAAGCATTTCCCAAATGCCATTTCCTTAGTAGCTGGTATCTATATTAAATACTACAATACTTAATTCCTAGAAAAAAGCTTTACATAAAAGACAAATTAAGTTTCTAACTGATCATACTTTAACATGCAAAATTCTGTCCCACAGTTTAATAATTATTTTCAGTAGCAGGTGCTACTGACCTCCTCCCCTCTCTACCAGTGTATATTTGCATGTCCGTGTCTAGCAGTAGTGATAAATGAGTGGCCCCCTGGAGCTGTGCATGTAAGTGGCACTGTCATAAGACATGTATTCTACCTATGAACTCCAATCAGCTGCCCCTCCCCTCATAACAATTAATAAAACCCAAACCCGGCCCCTATATCTGCCCTAAACTCCTGATTCTTTTTCAGTCCAGAGCCTTGGGTACGTTCAAGGATTCCAAAGAAATGGAGAGGAAATGAATTCATTAGACCAGAGGATTACATTAAGTAGGGCTGGCCCGGCCAAGTGGCGTGTTGGTTAAGAGTTGGCTTGGGACGCCAACTCTGAGCAGGAGGGTCCCAGTTCAGATCCCACATGAGGGCCAGTGACACTGCACCCTCTACAGCTAAGATGGTGAACAACAGCTCAACCTGGAGCTGGGCTGCCGTGATTCGCCAGCGATGGCATAGGCTGCAGTGGGGCTGGCCAGCAGCTGGCGTACGCTTTTGTGAGCTGCCGTGAGCCGCCGTGAGTAGCCATCCAATGGCCGGTGAGCAATTGCTTCGCCCGGGAAGAGTGCAATGATAATACCAACATGGGTCAGTGAAGTGATGTCCTCCACAACTAGACTGAAGAACAAAAGGAAAGCAACTTGTCTATTCCCCACCCCCAATTTCCCAATAAAATCTTTAAAAAAATAAATAAATAAATAAATAAATAAATAAATAAATAAAGTAGGGCTGGGGAGACCTGAGAAACCTCACTATAATAAAACCTCCACTAATCAGAATTCTTTGAAAGAACTGTTAATCTGATTAACAAAATTATCTTAATAACTTAATAACTAATTAAACTAATAACTAACCAATTATACTAATAAACAACTTAATAACTAACACTTAACCACAATCCCATACTTTACTTCTCATTAAACATTTTTATAAAATATCTCAGTATTGAAAGTCACCTCAATTTCCTAGAGAAATAAACAGTATCTACCTTATAAGGGCAGTGAGGAACATGAAATACGCAAAGAATACTCAGCAGCATTGGTATTCAATCAATAGTAATTACTATAGAATATTTTCCTACTTTACTATAAACACTTAACATGACATTATTTTTGAGACTTAGCATCTGCTGTGCCCAGATCATCATAATCAATATTAAGCACTGACTGAATCTACTTGGCTCCCCAGGTGGTTTGGAAACTAATCCAAGTGACACAAACGCCTATACAAATCACAGAGCAGATGTTGAGCACCAGCGAGCAGTAGAAAATAAATGCTAATGGGACACAGATGAGTTCAGGGGTGCTCTGGCTGCCAGTGCCTTGACCTCCAGCACTGAAGTGACTGGTCAAGCTGGATAAACAGGTGTTTCTTTCCTCCCTCATGGCTGCCCATGCATACGTCCAGAATCTATGCACTTGATTGAAAAGGACGACCTGAAAGGTACAGGAGGACTGGTTGTCATTCAAAGGTATATGAACACCACACTTCCCTTCCAGATCTCAAGATCCATTTATAGTTCAGAGAAGAGAAGGATCTGAGTGAAGCTGATGGTGGGAACAGGCTAACGAAGTAGGAAGGAATCCAGCAGAAATACCATTTTTTATATACCATCATATGAAAAATATTTATATAATGTAGATATAAAAGAAAAATGTGTTTATTTGTATATGTGTGTGTATATACACATGTACATACATACGTGTACACACACACACACACACACACTCACTCAGCAGTTTGGAACCCGAGAAAGCAGGGAATGTTTGCTGGGCAATCAATTTACAGACACATATAAGATGCAATAAAAGAGGGTAGAACAAAAAAGAAAAAAGAGAGAAAAAAAGAATTAAAAAATGCAAAAAAAAAAAAAGAATAGGAAAAAAGCCTTAAACATGGAAGGTACTCATTAAATATTCAATGAACTGGGGCAGTGAGACTCACACAATCACCATGGCACTGAAGACTAATATGGTGCCAGTGGTGACAGAAAGGAGGACCTCCAGAGAGCAAGGCATTAGAGAAAGGGCTGGAATGTGCTCTGGTTTAGAATAACACAGAAATTGATTACTTCGAAATGACTTCCTGCCAAATATTTGCCGCCTTCTATAGAAAGGTGAGTATATCAAAAGAATTTAGTTTATTGTAGTTCATTGTATCTGGAAAAGAGGCATTCCAGGATACATAATTTAGGAAAGTACAGTACAAAATATATATAATTGGAGCACTACCAAATGCCACCTTGATATTACTGGTTAAAATTGTATTCTGCCTTCCCCTACCCCCAACAAGTTACTTTCAGCAAGAGGGAAGAGCAGGGCCAAAAAGATTACCCTTCCTTATACCTTTTCCTTCTTTCTACATGATGACCTGGTGGGCTGGCGGGCTAGTCTTAAGTCTTTCTCACAGAGCCATATAGCCACAAAGGATGTGAAAAGGCCATATACATATATCTAGACTAAAAATATTAAATGTTAACTACACTAAAACTGATATTGGCCCTTCTCTTATGTTTTCCAATCCTGCTTTTCCCTTGATAGCTTTGACTATTGTGCCAGGGTTTATTTCTTGAATGTTTCACATATATAAGACCCTGGACTTTTTTGTTTCAATATAATCTGGTAGTTTATACTCAGGCACCATAAGAAAACCACAGGTCAGCTCTGCATTTGTCAGGATGAGTACAATGCTTAGTAATAGACAGAATAGGACAGAATAGAAATCTGTTTTCTGTTCTATTTTGGTAGGCTAGAAATGGACAATTTAAACATGGGGTATATTCATATTTATCTAGGGTCTTAGTCAAATGCACAATACACAAACCTGAGGGGAAAAATTTTGTTTTTTTTTTGGATAGAGGGCATGACAAGTTTTTATTCACTATGGTCATTTTTATGAGCTCATTACATAAGGAAAAGTCTCCACAAAGGTTAACCTAAGTTTCGATTATTTGATGTTTACTCACGTTGGTCCAGAAGGAGGGTACATTGATTTTCTGCAGTCCTCTGTCCACTAAAACACAAAGAAAACATAAGGTTTTAGAAAACAACAAACTGAATAGGCAATTTTCAAAAACAGTGAAAGCTTGTGACGACAAAATTAAGTAATGATTTGCCCTTTTAGACCATTTCAATACCCCCAAAAGTTTTCTCCTCCCACAAAAACTTCTAAAATCTCAAACTTAAGTAATTTTCAATCTCAATTCAATTTGCACTAGTGCCCAGTATTGTAATTTCACTTCCTTATTGCAAATATACTGAGTAAAGAGGAAAGGTAGGAAAGCAGATGGAAATTGTTTATGTCAAAACAGGTTGACTTGTCATTAAATTACTTGATAGGATGCAATATTACTTGAATTTATGAGTCAACGCTACTGCAATAGAGATTTGCATCTCAAACCAGATTTTCAGGGCACACTATCCAATAGTGCTCTTTATAATCTGCCCATAATTTACCATCCCAGCCTGCTCTCCTGCCACTCCCCTATTATGTATAACCACAAGGAAACATATCCTATGATCTCTCACCCTTGCAGGCCTGTGCATGTGTTGTTCCCTCTGCCTAGAATGCCCATTCTCTACCTGGTGAACTTTGGGCTTTAATTCCTAAGATTCAGTTCAAATACTGCCTAAAATTTTTTGTGACCTCTTCATCTACTGATGACAGTCACCCCCCTCTTCTATACACCCACAGCGTTTGTACTCATGTTCATTACCATATTTTATAACATTGCATTATAATGATCTGTTTGTGTCTCTCTTCACTACCAAACTCTGTGCTCCTTGAGGTAAGGATGGCCCCCAACATTGAGACCACTGCTGAGGCAATGAATGAATGAGAATTAGGGAAGAGCTGTCCAAGTTTAGTAGTAAAATAGAATTAGTTCTTAACAGAAAATGCACAAAAAAGTGAAACGGATTTATTACTCCTTTATTACTAGTTCAAGATAGCAAGCATGTTTATCTTCTTTCCTCTGGAGACCCAATATTATATATATATATATATATATATATATATATATATATATATATATATATATATATTTGTTGTTGTTGTTGTTGTTTTTGTTGTTGTTGTTGTTGTTGTTTTGAGGACAGTGTCACTGGCCCTCATGTGGAACCGGAACCGGGGCGGTTGGCTTCCCAAGCCAGCGCTTAACCACCATGCCACTCAGCCGGCCCAAAAGATATGTATTTTTTAAGTATAATTCACAATATGTGGAAAGTAGAGTAGGGAAGGAAACTACTAGAACTATAGTTTGAGCTCAGAAAATATATTTACAGCAAATTTGTGTGAGAATGGAACTCTTAAATCTTGTTTTAACTTTTAATAGTATGAGAAGTGTATAAAGTAGCTTGACATGACCTGTGCCTCAAACACTAATTGTCAAAATAACTTTCTACTGTGTAAGTTTCTCGTATAAGTGCTGTTTTGCCTTGTAATTTTAGGTTGATTTTATTAAGAATCAAATTGATATCAAGTATCAAATTGTCAACCATCAGAATTAAATTATATGTGTAAATTATTACAATATAAAATATGAGATGGTAAATATTAATTTGATAATTCAGTATCAACTTAGCAAAAGCTAATTTCCAAAGCCATTCAATGTTCAATAATAGTGGTTGAGGGTGGTTCTTGTTTAGAAAATTTCAGTCTCAGCCCTGGGCTCAAAAATCACAGTAAAAGTTTACTGCTGCTAACCTATTTAACTGCTGTCTGGTAGAGGAAGTCAGCATCTACTTCTTACAAAAACTCACAGCAATGATGATGGTCAAGTCTATGGGAGCAAATGAAGTTCATAGTTGACATTACTAGTTCAATAACATATGACAGACCCCACATATTTTCCATAAACTACCTGCCAATTGATAATATAATTAATAATGACAAGCTTTAAACACCTTGAATTTTCACAAATTTTGTACACTTGTCCAACTAAGTCTTTTTCTGCTCTACGTACATCTTTACAACTGTCAGTTGTTACACGTCATAGTAGATTCTACTTCAGGTCTTACTAAATGACAAAATTCTCATTAACTTCTTTGAAGACATCCTTGTCTGTAGTTGTTTCATACAGACTATTCATAAAGACTAATCCTTTTGTCTCAAACTTGGCAATGATGCTCCAATTAGTATCAATAACTGATCAGTATCAGTAACTTCAAGAGCCAAGAAGAACAGCTGGGAATCATTTGCCTTGTTCTTTAATTGATATTAATATTGTGCCAATGTCCTGGGCAACTGTTCTCATCTACAGGCCAAGAGTATAAATAAATGTTCTCAGGATACATTTCTTCTGCTGCTGCAATTAAATTCAATTTAAGTCACCATCAGTAAGTGGCTTTCATCGTTTTGCTAGCCAATGAGCTAGTTGGACACTGATTTTGGTTGCAGCCTCATTTTATTTTACAGCTGCCCCGGTTCGGGTCCCACATATGAGGGCCAGTGACACAGCCCTCAAAAACTAAACTAAACTAAACTAAAATAAAATAAAGTAAAATTTGTAGATAAATTCTGCTGTGATGAGATACACTGCTTTAAATGTTCCTATTTTTCTGATCACTTTTTTCCTATGATTTGGGAATATTGGGATGACTGCTTAATCTTCTCGTGTCATATATTGTATTTCTTTACCACAATTCTGCTGTCTTGCATAACAAACAATGCTCTGCCATCTAACTCAGTAACAAGATGATCCATACATCACTTTGTCTCATGAGAACAAAATCTTCACCCTTTTTTTGGTTTGGTATGATAGGTTTGCACCGGCAATTTTTTTTTTAATTAGTTTCAGGTGTACAACACAAGGCAATAGTTATACTCTTTACCCCCAAAGTAAAAACCCCCCTCCCCCAGTTCACCACCCCACTCCCCCCCATATCATACATATCCATCACAACTCCCCTGACTCCCCTCCACAGTATACTACACATCCCGTGACCATCCACATATTCAATTGCAGTTGGCATACAATACTATACAACATCAGCTTCAGGTGTACAGTGCAGTGATCAAGCCTCTACTCCATCCATGAAGTGGTCTCCCTAACAACATATGTGACTATCTGACACGCCACAAAATTTTTACAACATTATTATATTCCCTGAACTGTGTTTCATATCCCTGTGGCAATATTGTAGTTGTCTATTTATGCTGTCTAATCCCTTCCCCTTCCCCCCCATCCCCACCCCACTCCCAACTAGCAACCCTCAGTTTTTCCTCTACATCTACGAGTCTGTTTACTTTGATCCTTCACTCAGCTCTTCAGACTCCACACACAAGTGAGATCACATGGTACCTGTCCTTCTCCGACTGACTTATTTCTCACAACATAATAGTCTCTTCACAACATTGTCAATTACATTCCCAGAACTGCCCCCATATCCCTGCGGCAACATTGTAGTCCCACATACACTGTCCAAAACCTTCCCCCTCTCCCTCTTCCCCACTGCCTCCCAGCCAGCAACCATCAGTTCTTCCTTTATATCTGCTTGATACGACTTCAATCATCTTAAATTGTCTCTCTGGGTTAGCTTGTTTACCACTTTCTTTTGTTTAAAAAAGCCCTTTTAACATTTCTTGCAATGCTGGCTTGGTGGTAATGAATTCCTTAAGCTTATTCTTTTCTGAGAAGCTCTTTATTTCTCCTTCAATTTTAAGTGATAGCCGTGCTGGGTAGAGCAATCTTGGTTGTAGGCCATTATTTTGTGTCACTTTGAATATCTCCTGCCACTCCCTTCTGGCCTGCAGAGTTTCTGTAGACAAGTCAGCTGTTAGTCTAACAGGAGTTCCTTTGTATGTAACCTGCTGTCTTTCTCTTGCAGCCTCTAGGATTCTGTCTCTGTCTTTAACCTTTGCCATTTTGACTATGATGTGTCTTGGTGTGGACCTGTTTGGGTTCAACTTGTTTAGAACCCTTTGCACTTCCTGGGCATGTATGTTGATTTCCTTCACCAGGGTGGGGAAGTTTTCAGTCATTATTTTTTTAAATACATTCTCAACCCCTTGCTTCTTCTCTTCTCCTTCTGGTATCCCTATGATTCGAAGGTGGTTGCACTTCACCTTGTCCCATAGGGCTCTTAAATTATTTTCATTGTTTTTTATTCTTTGGTCTTTTTGCTGTGCCAACTGGGTGAGTTCTGCTATTTTATTTTCCAAATCGCTGATCCGCTCCTCTGCTTCATCTACTCTACTGGTGATTCCTTCGAGTGTGTTCTTCAATTCAGTTATTGTATTCTTTAGTTCTAACAGGTTGTTTTTTATGGTTTCCCTATCCTTCTTTAAGTCCTTGCTAAGTTCCTTAAACATTCTTATCATCAGTGTTCTAAACTCTGTCTCTGAAAGGTTAGATCCCTCTGTTTCATTTGGTTCCATTTCTGGAGGTTTCTTCTGATCTTTTACTTGTGACATGTTTCTATGTTTTCCCATTCTGGCTGTCGCTCTGGGATTGCTTGGATGTATTAGATAGATCACCAAGAGAGCCCTGGCTGGATCACGCAGGCACACAGTTCACGGCCCAACACTCCCAGGAAAATTCCCAGTCTCAGTCTGTCCCCAATCAGCCGCTCGCAGATCAGGCCGAGCAGCCCGACAACCAATCACCAGCCTGGCAACTCTGCAAGCGGAGTGCGGAGAGCGGACCTAGGTGGCTTGCGCACTCCCGCGTCTCAGTGAGCAGCCTGTTGGAACTGGATCACTCCCACTAGGCGTTTCCCTGGAAACACTGCAGAAGTGCACCGGCAATTTTTTTAAAGATTAAAATAACACAATGTACTGATACATGTGGCACATAAAATGCTGTTGAGTTATAATTGTCTGTCATTCGAAGTGCCCCTAGCAGCAGTGAAAAGCCCTGAGTGCACCCCGTGTCTAGGGCCTAGACATTAGTACCATCATAGGCGCGGGTGTAACAACTCAAGGACCGTGGTCCTAAAGTAGCCACAAATAATAAGCAAAAAAAAAAGTGTGGCTGTGTTCCAACACAAATTTGTTTATGGGCACTGACATGTGAATTTCATATAATTTTTACATGGCACAAAATATTTATGTTCTTTTGATACTCCCCCCAACTAAAATGTGGTATGAATATGAGTATTCGGTGGAGAATATATTTGAATATTCACTCAGTGCCATTAGGTTTCGCTACAGAATTACAGAAAAGGAAACGTAATCATAGTACACTGAGTAATGACCAAAATTTACAAATCTACTTCTTTAAAAACTGTTTACTGTTTTTATCTTTTAAAAGGAGGCATATAGACAAAAACATGGATGACTCAATTATAGTTATAATTATGTTATCAATGTTTACTAAGCAAGAGTAAAATATATAGAATGGAGGGAGAAATGGGAGAAAAAAGGTAGAGGGGTCAAGGATGTCTACTTTCACCACTTCAATATCGTGCTGAAGTATCTAGCCAGGGTAGTTAGGCAAGAAAATTAAGCATCCAAATTGGAAAAGAAGTGAAACTGTCTCATTTTCAGATAACATAATCTCATATAGAAAATACAAAGGAACCCACTAAAGACTTTTAAAAACTAACAAATGAGGGGCCAGATGAGTGGCTCAGTTGGTTAAGAGTTGGCTTAAGAGCATGAGCTCTGAGCAACAGGGCGCCAGTTCAATACCCATATGAGCCAGTGACGCTGTGCCTGAGCTGAGTGGTTGCTGAGCTGCTAACAGGTGGTAGGATGGCTCAGGTGGTAAGAACACGTGCTCCTAACAACAAGACTGCCTGTTCGTTGGTGGGCTATGTCCACCCACAACTAAGACTGAAGTCGGCACCTTGAGCTGAACTGCTGCCCGGATGGATCAGTGGATATAGCAGGCACTCTTAACAACAAGGCTGCTGGTTCAATTCCTGCAAGGATTGGTGGATACGCCCACCCACAACTAAGGTTGAACACAGCACCTTGAGCTTAGAGGCCATGAACTGCTGACAGGAAGCCAGATGGCGACTGGCACCCTCCACAACTAAGACTGAAGAACAACTTGACTGGTGCCCTTCCCCAATTAAAAAAAGAAAACAAAACAAAAAAACTAATAAATGAGTTCAGCAAGGTTGCAGGATACAAGATCAATGTACAAAAATCAATTGTATTTCTGTACAGTAGCAAAGAGCAAACTGCAAATGAAATTAAGAAAACAATTTCACTTACAATAGCATAAAAATAATAAAATATGTACAAATAAATTTAACTTAAGATGTCCAAGGCTTGTACACTGAAAGCTACAAAACATTAAAGAAAGAAATTAAAGACCTAAACAAATGGAAAGACATACAAGTTCACAGATTGGAAGACTGAATACTATTAAGATGACAATACTCCTTAAACTGATCTACAGTTTCTTTTTCTTTTCTTTCTTTTTTTTTTTTAATGCTATATTATCTTTAATTAGGGTCGAAGGCTTTTCCAATCATCACCTAGAGATCATTTCACCTGCTGCTCTGTTTGGCTGCCAGTCTCTTGTCTCTCTCTTTGGCAATGGTGAGGTGGATACCCTTTCCACGGGGAAGAGAAATCCATGGTTTGTTGCCTTGGCCAGTAACAAAAATGTTTGAGAGCCGGGTGGCAAAGCTGTTGCCATTGGCATCTTTCACATGAACCACATCAAAAGAACCAGGATGTCTCTCTCTGTTGGGGATCACACCAATTTTTCCCAGGTTGGCACCTCCGGTCACCATGCACAGGTTACCGGTGTCAAACTTGATGAAGTCAGTAATTTTGCCAGTTTCCAAATCAATCTGAATGGTGTCATTCACCTTGATGAGGGGATCAGGGTAGTGGATGGTACGAGCATCATGGGTCACGAGATGTGGGATTCCTTTTGTGCCCACAAAGATCTTCTTCACTTTGTACAACTTGTACTTGGCCTCCTCAGTTGTAATGCGATGAACAGCAAATCGACCCTTGGTGTCGTAGATCAGTCGGAAGTTCTTCTCTCCAGTCTTGTTGATGCTGATGACATCCATAAAACCAGCTGGGTAGGTGACATCAGTTCGGACCTTGCCATCAATCTTAATAAACCTCTGCATGCAAATCTTCTTGACTTCATCTCCTGTTAGGGCATATTTCAATCTGTTCCTTAGGAAGATGATGAGAGGGAGACATTCCCTCAGCTTGTAGGGACCGGTGGATGGACGAGGAGCAAACACACCGGTCAGCTTATCCAGCATCCAGTGCTTTGGAGCCACTACGCGCTTCAGATGCTTCTTAAGACCACGAGCCATGGCTGCGCTGTGCACAGAAAGAGGGCCACCTTCTTCCGGTGCTCCCAGAAAAGAGGGTCGGAGGCTGCACGCGCAGACCGGGGACGCTCTGATCTACAGTTTCCACGAAATACCTAACAAAATACCAGCTGCTTCGTTTGCAGAAACAGAAAAATGACCCTAAAATTCATATGTAAATTCAAGGGACCCAGAACAGTCAAAATAATCTTGAAAATGAATAACAGAATTGGAGGACTGACACTTCCTGATCTTAAAACTTACTATCAAAGCAACAATAATTAAGATGAAGCAGTATAAGCATAAAGGTGGACACAAAACAATGAAAAACAAATGACGGTCCAGAAATAAACCCTCACATTTATGCCAATTGCATATCATATATTTGATGAGACTTGTGTTTAGAATATATAAAAATTGTGCAACTCAATTAAAAAATAGGCAAAGGACATGGAAAGACATTTCTCCAAAGATGTTAAGCTAGTAAGCACATGAAAAGAAGCAAATAGAAACAAACATCATTTGCCAACAGAGTAATGCAAATCAAAACCACAATGAGATACCACTTCATACCCACTAGGATGGCAATAACAATAATAAAACAAGTGCTGGCGTGGATGTCAAGAAATTGGAACCCTCATTCACTGTTAGTGGGAACATAAAATAGCACAGCTGCTTTGGAAAACAGTCTGGCAGCTCCTCAAACAGTTAAATATAATTATCATGTGACCCAGCACTTCCATTCCGAGGTATAAACCTAAGAGATATGAAAACATGTGTGCACACAAAAAACTGTACACAAATGTTCACAGCAGCATTACTCACAACAGCCAAAAGTGGAAACAACCAAAATTTCCATTAACTGATGAATGGATGAATAAAATGTGATTTAGCCAGCCATACAATGGAATATTATTTAGTCATAAAAAGGAATGAAGTACCACCACATATTGCACTGTGGATGCACCTTGAAAACATCACACTAAGTGAAAGAAGCCAGTCACAAAGGACCAGAGACTGGCTGTATGATCCCCTTTATCTGAAATGTCCAGTATAGGCAAATCTATAGAGACAGAAAGTGGTTACCTAGGACTGAGGGGTAGGTTTCAGGGTAAGTGCTTTTTTGGGGGTAATGATAATGTACTCAAATTGATTGCAGTGATGGTGGTGTATCTATAAATATTCTGAAGGCATTAAATGTGTACTTTTAGTGGGTGAATTGTATATGAATTATATCTCAATAAAACTGTTAAAAAAAGAAAAAAGAAAGGTTCAGGGAAGATTGTTGAAAGTAAGCTAATTTTTTATCCACCATTGCAGTATGAAAGTAGACAATGCCTTAAGTTGATTCAGAAAAATTCAGCATAAACATATTATCATAGCAACATTAATAAAGATAATCAGGGGTGATAGTAAAAACTTTTAGCACCCAATATGACATGGGTGCCCATTAATGAAAATAGACGGAGCTGCCAACAAGTAGTAGTAGTGTTAGATTCTGGTTAAATATCACCCAAGTACAAACAGTTAAAAGTGTTTGCTTCTAGAGAAGAAGGATGGAGCAGAAGGAATGAAGCAGGAGAATGCTGCTTTTTGTCACAAGCCTGTCTATATTATTTGATTTTTTTTAACTACGTACACTTTGATACAAATTTTAAAATATTAAAATTTAAAGTTGCATGACTTCACTTACATTACGTAAAGTATTTTTAGACAGTGATTTTCTGACATTTTTAAATGTGTTTTTAACTGTCATTAGCTAAAATTATTTATAAGTAAAAATATATAACTGCAATGGAGGGCAACATACTCTAAATTCACTAGTTCCTGTTTAGTAAAGTTGGAAATGGACACCAAAAAGTAGCAATGTACTTACTAAGGAAGTCTAATTTGCAACTATGGATTTCCCAAACACATAATTCAATAAGGGCAATTATTAACTTTAGAAATGCAACTTTTGGGTAGGCCGAGTGGCGGGGTGGTTAAGCGCTGGCTTGGGAAGCCAGCGGCCCTGGTTCGGTCCCACATATGAGGGCCAGTGACACTGCCCTCAAAAAAAAAAAGAAAGAAATGCAACGTTTACTTCATTCTAACTTATTCACCTTAAGATTCTTCTAAATATCAGAACTTTTGGTTAGCTCTGGATTTGATACACAAAAATCCAACTTATGCCCTTTTACTGAATTTCAAGTGAGGAATTGAGTGATGAAATAAAACGCTGTAGTCAAGCTAATGAATTACTATAATTAAGTAGGTTGAGGCATGAAGAAACAATTCTCTTCTTGGTTTAACCAGCCTGGGAACTTAAATTGTTGAACTTTCCTGTTGTGTCAATGCCTGGATATACATCGAACCTCCAGAAAACCCCTCTGATCACTCCCCTGAATGGCTAAGGAAAGAATGGTCATGTATTCCGACCACTGGTCATTTAGGGGATCACCATCTCAGACCAACCTGGAGGCTAAGAATGCAGGACTGATTCTTCCCAAAAATGTACTTTTTACTGTAAGAACTTTCAGCTTTTCTTTCTTCCCTGGAACACTGAATATTGCCTAGTGTTTACGGTTTACAAACTCTAAGATCTTTAAATAAATCTTTATCGTTTATTTCTAGCTAAAGCCTCCAGACTCTCTCACTTCATTTGACACAAGTTATCAGGAACTTGAGGGTCATGTTCTGGATACAATGCCCAGCTTCATTAGTGATTAGAAGGTGACACAGTTGGTGACAGAACCCCTCTAGAGCCCTGGTCCCAGCTTTCCCTGCTCTGTCTCAGATTCCCACAGAGATAACAATAAAACCAATGCCTCAGTTTAGCTTCTAACAAGGACCAAGCTGTACTTCCTTCAGGGCATCTGATGATTACTAGAATCTACTCAGCTAGTATATGAAATGTAATGATGTTCATCCCTCCCTAAATTATATTTGAATGACCTGGGTTCCAAACCAATATAAATATCAAACTACAAGGCTTATTTCTTACAAGACAACTGGGTGAGGAAAGTTGAAAGTACTCTGTCAAGTCTTAGGAGAGAATTCAACCACCCCAGAGGTAACAGAACAACCTAGCCATCAAACATGTAGGAGTCTGAGTCCGTAAGACATTTTACTGTGATAACACCATCAGCCATATAAACATGAATTATATAAACATGAAATCTACAAAGACTCTGGTTGTAACAGTGAAAGGTAAAACAGTCATTTTAAACAGGTTAAATTTGGGGATAGAGTGGAGACAGCTATATCCTCACCTAAAAGGGAGACTTCTATAAAGAAAGACAGCTTCAAAAATCTATGTATAGGGCTGGCCGAGTGGCGCGGTGGTTAAGCGCTGGCTTGGGAAGCCAGCGGCCCCGGTTCAGGTCCCACATATGAGGGCCAGTGACACTGCCCTCAAAAAAAAAAAAAAAAATGTATACACTTGAAATAGAATTACAATGAGCTCATTTGTTATTTAAAATTTCTCACTGTCTGCAAATTTAACTACACATGGTTTTAATAATAGACAACATTATCAAGATAAGTAAACATTTAAATAGATAAGAGGTAAAGATTATAAATAGATGATAGGTTAAGAATATTATGTTGTCTGCTTGGTATACTGTGCTATTCTGTTGCAGAAATAAACACAACCAACTTAGAATCTCGATTAATCTCTCTCGCATGGTCTTTCTCGTATTTGCTTCCTAAGGCCAGAGGAAGTGGTGAAGAATCTCTGTAAAATATTTTGTAAACACTTTCTGGGTGGGTGAAATCTCTAATTATTCTGGTTATTTGATAAGACCTTGAACCTCTTTGAAATTAACCAGTCTTTATTTATGTCTTCCCCACTCATTAAGGAAAACTAATTACAGAGCTACTGAACATACTATATTTAGGAAAATAATATATAAAGTGAAAAATTCTTTCATCAGTGACTTGAATGCTACATACCTAAAAGAAATGACATAGCTCATACAGCTCCTTAAAATATTTGAGTCCTGCAGAATTAGTAAGAACTTCAATGAAATGACTTTACAAAAAAAGTTCAGAAAGCCCTTGTGTGCTTGTCTTATTCACATACTCAGAAAAAGGCAATGACAGATAATTTAATCCACCATTGGGCGCAACTGATCTCACAGATTCATTGCACACATTTTCAAATATCTAACAGTTAACCTAAGTATCATGACTCATTGCTTCCGTATCTTTCCCCTCTACCGTACCCTATCGCCAGTCGTGTTTGTGACTTAGTACAGTAAAGACATATTTCATAGCATCTTTAATCTCAGAGATTCATTGTGCCTATTTGAGATATTTTTTATATTTTCTCAACAGATTTTTTTTGTATAGTACTATCCTTTCAGACATTCCAGAAAGAGATTATAAGTATAGTTTTATTATTGAAATTTAGTAATTAAGTATTTTATTTTCTAATTAATCTGACAGATTCACTGGACCTGTTTAGGGCAATATTTTCCCTTTGTAGGTTTTACCTTCTAAAATCGAATAAACATAATTGTTTTTACTTTGTGGCAAATTAAAATTTCACTCTGAATAAATAAGCATGCATACATGTTATTTTCATTCATTTTCAATTTAAATAAATAAATGTCATAGACGCATCTAGTAGATGATTGCTCCCAAACTTGTATTTTTGCATTGCGCCCAATGGAGGGTTAAAGAAATTACATAGCACACACCAGTGTTTATACCATCAGAAAAGAAGCTGAACAATTCCAACAAAACAATTTTAATTCAATCCTTTAATTCAACAACTATTTTCTAAATAAGATTTGTCTTAAAATGTTCTCTATGTACAACAGAGTAGATATATACCTAGTGAATAAGAAAGGGCATGTTTCTTGCAAATATAATAAATTCAATTCAGCACGCAAAGTTTTTCATTTGTTTTCTAACCTTTGATGGGGTGGCACCCTGTTAAACAAGGACTATCTAGGTAAAAGGAATATGAATAAACCTTCCATGAGGGTAGGGACCTTTCTGTATTGTTCATTGACCCGTTCCCAGCATCTGGAATGGAGTCTTGCACACAGTAGGCATGCAAAATTTGTTGACTTAATGAACAGATTATACTTGAGTATTCCTTCCTTTGGAGAACTAGGGAAAAGCAGATGTACTCTAATAGAAGTGGGCAGGCCAGATGGGATTTATGTGATTTTTGAAAACTGTGGAAATCATTGCTAAAAGGTGATTCAGTAGCTAATGCCAATAATGTTACTACTCATATGAGAAGATGATGTATAAAAATAAGTTCTATTCAGCAATTAATTCCTGAGCCATTATGTTTCATTTTCACACATTTTAGAAATCTGCTCAGATTTATTACTGAGAACAGTCATCTCTCCTGCTCTGATTCCCTTCCTTCTGATCACTCCTCAGCCTGCTGCAATCTATTACCTGCTCCCAACACTGCTCTGGCCAAGGTGACCAAGACCCTCCGGCTGTCAAGCACAACAGACACTAGACGTCTCAATGGCATTCAACATAGATAACCTGTCCTACTCTGAGCTGCCACAGCACTCACCCTTCCAATCTGGATGCTGCTTTGTCAGCTCTCTACCTGACTGATACATGCATGTGTGGGTCCCTTGGCCTTTGCCTGGGCCTCTTCTTTTGTTCTCTTCCTATATCCTCTATCTGATCAATGTTCACCTGCTGGAATAGCTCCAAATAATATGCCTAAGACTCCAAATAGCTCTCTTCTGAGCTCCAGTCCCAAAGGCCTTCTGGATATCTCAGTGCCACCTGAAATTCAACATAACCAGAATGAAAATGATCATCAATCTTCCACCCCCAAACTCTTCCCTCCCCTTGTTCCCTGGGAGTGATGCCACTCTTCGCCCAGCTGAGCACCTCAGAAAAGTGCCTATCTCTCATCCTCATCCAATCCTTTGTTCCATTCATTCTACCTAATTTTCTCTAGAACCATCCACTGCTCGCTTTCCTTCTCCAATGGCATCACCCTCCTGTAAGTCATCCTGTTTCCTCCCCTGGACTAGTGTCCTTGCTGCCTTCCAATCCAAAGTCATCTTTTCAAAGTGAAACATGCATCTTGTCATATCTTGTTTAAAACCATCCAATGACTTCCCACTGTTTTTCGGATAGACTTCAAAATCCTTACCAAGGTCTACAGAGCCCTGGGTGACACTGTCTCCATCTCCCTCTCCAGGCTTTTCTTGCGCCACTCTGGTCACTACCATCACTTAATAGGTCTTTGCAAAGAATCAATAGTCAAAAATGACTCAGAAAGACCTTAAAATATGCCATATTCTGAAAAGCTTCAAAAACAAAATGAAACAAAACCCACAGGCATTCCAAGTCACATGACTTTTGTTTGTAATTATTATTCATTTATCAGAAGTAGTTTTGAAATATCTTTTGTTACTGTCTGGTTACAAACAATTTATCATATTATATGATTCAAGGTGAAAAACTGCTATTTTGTCAGAGACTGAGGTCACTAAATTTCTGTGAGGTATCAGTGATCCTTTCAGCCAGTGGCTTGCCAGAATTTTCCAGATCAGTAAAAACATTAAGGGGGGCCCAGCACAAGGGAGTCCAAATTTTTATTCTCCCAAGTGGAGATGTTAAAATAAAACAAACACACACACATAAAAGAACACGTTAACAACAAAAACTGGAATGCCATAAAATCAAAATAAAAGCTAACATTCAAACTTAATAATTTTAATTTTATACCCTCATTTTTCTCATTTCATTAAAGACTTGTGAAAGCAGTTTCCCAAATTGATACCACCAGAGTATCTGGACTAGATATTGACAACCACTGCTCTAGATAAGACCTATTAAATTCACAGAGACTGTTGATTCTTCTTATTCTAAAAACAGCTGTTAAAATATTTTTTGCTTTAAAAAGTAAAGTAATGAGAAAAAAGAAAAAGCATCCCCTGACATCTGAAACTTTGTTATTGAAATCAACTATACATACTATTAACTTACAATGGCTGCATACCGTTCCACCATTTTATTCTTAAAACAGTTCTCCTTAGAGAAATAAAAGGAGAAATCACATCTTGCTCCCACAGTTGTCAATACTCTATTTAAGCTATTCAAGATCATTCCCATCTAGTCTCAGGTCAGAAACGGCCAAGTTCCTATTTATCTGAACAATTGACAAAGAAAAACGTAGTCTTGCTACTTGTAAAGAAGATAATTAGGAAAGAGCACTAGACTGGGCGTCAAGAGGCTTGAGTTTAGAAATGCTTCAGTAAACAAAAGTGTGACCTCTGGCTAGACATTTTCTCACTCAGTCCACTTCCTCCTTTGTAAAACAGGCTGTTCCCTCACTACCTCTTGCAGTTATCAAGTCTGTGTTCCTGCAACTTCCTTGCGGGGAAAGAGCCACGGGACCGGCGTTCACACGGGGAAAGAGCCATGGGACAGGGGTTCACATGACTCGGGGCAAAGGCAACAGCAACCACATGGGGCCTGCTCGGGCTACTCCCACTGCCTTGCCTGGGGGCGTCTTAGCGTTTCCCAGGGCCCTCGGCTCCTTAGCTGCAACTTCTTTGGCATCTCGTCACCAGGCAGAGAATGCCTGTCATCAGAGCAGCCGCTTGAGTAATGTACACGAATCGAGTGGAAATTTTCTCTCCGCAGTTCAGGATGTACGAGGCTGGAACTGGTAGAACAAGTGTAATCCCTTAAATTTGGGGGCGTAAATCACCACCACCATTGGGAAGAGATTAGGATTTCCTAAAAGGTTTTCTTGTTCCTGATGTACTGAATCAGTCCGGAATGGGGCTCACCCACACTCCCGCGCAGGTAATCACAGACCCCAGTAAAGATGCTGCCAGGACCAGCAGTTCCCCACGCCACCCCCCTCCCCTGCCCTGCCATGCCTGCACCTGCGTCCCCCCCGGCGCCTGGATGCCCCTCTCCGCGCCCTCGGCTCGAGCTCACCCACCGGCGGCGCGTGCTGCGCCCTGGCGCAGGTGACGGCCACCATCAGGAGGACGAAAGTTAACAGACTCCGGCCCAGCATCATCATTCCAGGCGCCAACGCCGCTCCAACACGCTTGCAGGGACACGAGAGGAACCTCCAAGGGCTCGGAGCAGGCCGCGCCCCCGCCACCGCGTGACCAGCGACCAGGACTGCACCATGCGAGGCAGGAAGGTGGGCAGGGCGCGCAGGAGACGGCCCGGGAAGGAGAGGACAGGGCTTTTCGGTGTCGCGGAAAGGGAGCAAGGAGCCTTCGGGATGGAGGAGAGAGGCCTGCAGGAGGGACCTGCAGGATGTGGGTCAGCGCTCGCGTTGGCGCCATGCGTTGGTCAGATACCTCTCTCCCCGTGGGCAGTGGTTGGGCCGAGCCAAAGCCCCGCCCCGGTGGGTGCGGTGGAGGAACTTCTCACCCGGGTCTTGCCCTGTCCTGCCGAACTCCGGGCTGTTCCGCGCTGCCCCGGGCATCCCCTGCAAGCCCGAAGGCGGGGGCCTGCTCAGGTTCCGGCTGCGGGTGACACGAAGGCGGGAGATCCCGCTCCTCTCCGGGCCTAGTGCAGCGTCCCCAGACTGCCCAGGGCGGTCTGCGATCGATCCACTCGGTGCCGAATTGCCCACGAAAAGGACTCAATTTAAGAGTCTCAAAACGCGACCCCTACCTATCTTTGTCCTTTAAGGAGAGCAGGCCAGAAATGGGTGAGGTTATTAGTGTCGGGGGCCGGGAAAGGGGATAACCTAATCCCCATGGATCCCCCAGGCTGTGAATTACCCATTTAGGCTTTCACAGCAGAGCTGACAAATCCCAGAATATGGCTTCAGTTGCTTGGGCTTAGACACAGGTGGAATGACCAGGTAGGACTGCAAACCTTCCTCACCTAACTGTGTTTTCACCTAACTGTGAAGGACTTTAGGTTATAAGATTTGAGCTAAACCTGGGAGTAGGGTAGTTTCACCTGAAAAACAGTCAATTTACAGATGTGTTTGCTTGGCATTGGTGCGGCGGTCTATGGAAGCTATTGCTAGATGAGTTACTTAAAAATCCAACAGGAAATCCTACTCTCTGGGTTCCGCTTTCTGGTTGAGTCTCTTTGACATTCCAACTAACATTTTTAAATGTTTTTGTAAAACGGATAATACTGTCACCAACATCTTCATATATTTGTTGTGTGTGTGTGTGTGTGTGTGTGTGTGTGAAATTGCAATTTCACCTATTTGTATTGATTGCTTCCTTAGAAGAAAAATCTTTTTTTATAAAGATTTCATTGAGGAATTGGGGGAGGGGAACAGCATTGGGGAATCAAGGAAGGGGAACAGACAAGTTGATGTCCTTTTGTTCTTCAGTCTAGTTGTGGAGGATGTTCCTTCACTGGCCCATGTTGGCATTATCATTGCACTCTTCCCAGGTGAGGCAGATCAGTCAGCGGCCTCTGGACAGCCTCTCACGACGGCTGTCAGTCACTCACAGTAGCTCATGGCAGCCCACTGTAACAGGGGCAGCAGCCTACACAGTCCACGGTGACTCCCGGCAGCCCAGCTCCAGGTAGAGCTGTGGTTCACCATCTTAGCTGTAGAGGGCGCAGCGTCACTGGCCTTCATGTGGGATCTGAACTCGGGACCTGCTGCTCAGAGCTGGTGTCCCAAGCCAACTCATACCAACGCACCACTGAGCAGGGCCTAGAAGAATAATCTTATTGGAGATCAAGAATGAGAATTTGATGTTTGGGGGTTTCTTTTCTAGACTCTTTTTTTTTTGGTAGATGACAGCTTTTTTTTTTTTTTTTTTTTTTTAGGGCAGTGTTACTGGCCCTCATATGTGGGATCTGAACTGGGGTCACTGGCGTCCCAAGCCAGCGCTTAACCACCGTGCCACTCGGCCAGCCCGACAGCATTCCTTTTTGAGGAGGAAGATTTGACTTTTGGAACACAGCATATGATTAAAGTGGTTCCTAATTAAACAGTAAGCAAGTTGACCATAGAAATATTCACTATTTCAAAATATATTTACTGTTGACCTATCATGTGTCAAGCGTTTCTTCAGATACTGAGGATGAGCAGAGATAAAAAAAAAAAGACAGCATTCTTCCCTCAGGAAGTTTACAATCTAGATGAGAAATGGACAAGAAACATCATATATAAAATTTATATAGGATGTTAGAAGGCGATAGATGTTATAGAGAAAAAGCAAAGTAAAGGAGATCAAGAGTGTGGTGAGTCACAACGTTAAATCAGATGGCTAGGACAGGTATTGTTGAGAAAGTGACCTTTGAGCAGAGGTCTGAAGGAGGTCAAAGAAGTCGATTTGGGGATGCCTAAGAAAGAGTATTCCAGACAGGAAGGAGCTGGTGCAAAGGCCTAACTGGGAGAATGTGCCTGGCACGTAGGGCTGGATCAAGGAAGCCAATGTGGGTGGAGCAAAAGGAAGAGGAGGAAAGAAGTAGATGAAGTCCAAGAGGTAAACAGGTGAAGGCAGATTATATTGGCCATTAGGAGCCATTGTAAAGAGCTGGGCTTCATTTTGGGCAAATGTGTAATGTGTAAATAAGTCGAATTATCTTGGACCTTAACTCTGTTAGAGTTGAGGAATCCCATCTTTTAGTATATAAAATAACTATTTGGTTTGAAGATCATTCACCTTAAATACTACTGAGGGCCCTTTAAACGTGTCACCACACATATTTTTCCCTCTATTAATTGGTGGCCAGGTTGTGTGGCAAACTCAGATCCTTTATGCAGAAAACTTACGTCAATTGGTATAATATTCTTAGGCACAATTTTCATATAATTTTGCATTTAGCTTTCAAAGGTCTTTTATATACTATTGATTCTATTTTCAGGGTAATTAAAATTTTAAATATACTACCCTAAAATTATACTATTATATGCATTTTTTTTTCTTAAACATACATTTTTTTAAAAACTACTCCATTCTTCAATACTAGATATGTACAGAAAGCCAAGGTAAGGCATGTGGCCATAGGAAACTTTGCCATGGTTTTCAGCATAACTGACATATTCATAGAAAATGGTATTTAAATGTACAAATGAATGACTGTGTTGGCAGGAAGGGTGGTTCAAATAATACCCCCACAGCAAGCATCAAGTATAAAACTTGGATAACCTGTTTAGTATGCCAGAGTAAACTAGTAATCAAATTGTTTATCAGAATAGCTGAAGTTCTTGGCAAGCTGAGGACCTTTTCTCATCTATGTAACATTCCCAGTTTCCTGAGGTGGAGCCTTGATTTAAAATCATTGCAATCAAATCACCCCACCCTAAATGAAATCTACCACACATAACACCACATTACCCAGAACAGGTATGACTTGATTTATAAAACTGAATATTTAAAAATTTGTTCAAGAAGATCAAGAAATAAGGAAATAGTATTTCAGTTGTAAAAATAAACATTTGCCAGAGTATTTGCCAATGAGTTGTTTAATTTTTAAAAAGTCCTTAGTATTTTTAAAATATAATCTGAGTTTCAAAAACTTAGATTTTTGCCCAACTTTTCAGGAGAATAAAAGTTGTAAAAAATGGAAAAATCTGAGGTCACACAAAATTGTTACATGATTCCCTTTCTCCAGTAGCTTTGTCACACTAAGAATACTTGCTTTGTATTTTACTTTTCTGTAGAAAAATATGTTGAGTCATTCATTACCTTTAGCTCAAGGTATTACACTACACACCTACAAATTTAGTGCTCACATTTAATCCAATTATCTCCACACATTATGTCAAAATAAAATAATTATCTTACTTATCCTTCACTTTTTTTTTTTTTTTTTTTAGAGGGCAGTGTCACTGGCCCTCATATGTGGGATCCGAACTGGGTCACTGGCATCCCAAGCCAGCTCTTAACCACCACGTCACTCGGACGGCCCATTTTCCTTCACTTTTAACCTATCTTTATGTTTCTTTGTAAAACATGTTTGATGCCTTAATTGAATCTCTGACATGTTAGAGTTTGAACAACCATTTATCCCATTTCCACAGTCTTTGATAAGGTATATGGTTTTGACCTGAAAATTATTTGTCAGTTCAGCTCAAATCCAACAATCTCTAAATCTTATTGTTTTGACTTCATGTTCCTGCATTGTGTCATTTTAGATCAACCATTATAGTTACCTATATAATGCTCCAACCAGCTGTTGCTCATAAGTTTGTGGTCAATTCATGTATTCTCTGAATAAATTTTGAGCATTTACTCTAGGTGCTGGGCAATTAGTCAACAAATGATCCCTGACCTCTTGGGGTTTTTGGTCTCATGGTAGAGAATAATGAAGATGGAAGGGAAACTATAACTTAATGAATATCTTGAAAACATTCAATACACATAGCTCATTCTGTTATGTTCTTATCTCTGGTTTAATATTGTGGATGTTTCACCAACCTCAGTCCCACTCCTTTATTCTGTAGCAGCCATGTGATTGTGATGAGCCATATCCTTATCCTTAGTCTTACCTCTGGAGGTGGGCCCTGGTTGGACTGACATTTAAGGTTACCCTATCCCTCTTGCCCCAGTGCATGACTTCAGTCTTAGTCATTTGGACTCTTGACTTCAGCATGCCATGGTTTGAAGCTCAGGGGTTTTGCTCTATGATTGAGGCACTTGTCTTTGCTTTTCTAACAGGAAATGTAAGGTAGTAATCCCCATTGCTGTCAGCATGCATTCTGTAATCTTGAAGGGAGCCACCTAAGGATGAATGGATACTGTGGACAGCACAGAGGAGAGAGATGGAAAGAAACTGGGTCATTAGGACATTGTTAAGCTTCTAGATCAACCAATCATAGATCCTGTCCGAAAACTGGACTCTTCATTAACATGAGCCACTACTCTTCTTTACTATTTAAGCTAGGTTGAGTTGGTTTGCCTGCAAGTTGAATTATTGTACCTGAGAGCATCTTAACAGACCTACCATATCAAGACCAGAGAGGGATTCATTGTAAACACTTAGTTTCAAGATCTTTCTTGCTCATACCTCTTGCAAGCCTTCTACCTAATTTTACACTTGTAATTCTTTTCCTTAAAGAGGACCATCCAAATTGTATGAGCTTCAGGCCTCACAAAACCTGGATCTATCATCAGATATTATGGGGAGTAAACTTCCGCCTTTCTCCCCAATGTCCTCAGTTCATGTTTCTCTAGGGGAGGAGTGACTTATCTAATTAGTAAATAGCCGGAAGCGTTATTGCACTTGTGTGGCCTGACCTCTCTGACTCTGTTATTCAGACCTACCTGCCCATAGTGATAAGCTTACTGTGGCAAGCCCTGGGTGACAAGAGCATTAGGGGAAGGAGTAGCCACCTTTGACCACATCTTCCAAAATTGGTACCTCTCCAACAAATTTTAAAAATGCTATATTAACATGATGGCTGCAAAGACTCCGAAGAAAGCATCACAAAAGGCTGGCTCTGGGAGATGTGGAAAGTAGGCAGTCAAGGAATGGCACCTTCTCTGAGTACTTTCATCTGCTGCCCTCCAGCCCAGCCTTACACTGCCCTCTGTTTAGTCCCCTTTATGTTAGAAACTGGCCTTTGGGAAGCAGTTTGCATTTGCCAAGTGATTGAGTGTATAAATTCATTCCAGAGGAGAAAGAGTTGGGACCCCATTTGGGCCTCAGGACCAAGCTGTGTTCTCTATAAAGCTGATATTGATACCCATCTGATGACTGTGTATCTTTCTCAATTGTTTCTCAACTTGGAATGATAAGGAGAAGAATTATCATTCTGAAATGACAATAGAAGTTAGCAAGAGCAATTATAGTAATGATATATGTATGAAAAGTACTAAATGACCAACTAAAAGTACCAAGCAGTTCATTAGATGTTATGAAAGTTACATATGCCGTAAAACATGAATCCCTGCTCTCAGGGAGTTTACAACTCAGACAAAGATTTTTTTTTTTTTTTTGAGGGCAGTGTCACTGGCCCTCACATGTGGGACCCAAACCGGGGTGCCGGCTTCCCAAGCCAGCACTTAACCACCGAGCCACTCGGCTGGCCCTGGGGAGTTTACAACACAAAAAAGAAGATGGCGCTAACCTAAATGTGTATCAATTTTTGAAGCTGACCACAATTCAGACATACTAGGTTGAACCGTATGAAATTTCCATTTTTGCAGGTTAAAAAGTTGTTGAATATCGACACTCGTTGGCCAACCTAATGTTATCAACATGCAAAACATTCACAATTATTTGACTTGGCTTGGAAGCTGGCGCCATCACACTATAGGTATCTGTAGACCTCTGGTGGCTCCTGCTTCCCCTCTCCCTTTGAAGATTTTTCACAACTGTGGCTCATTGTCACTATTTCTGACATGTACTGTCAACATTTTTGGTGATTAAAATATTCACGAAGACAGTCCTTCCAATATTTCCGCTTTTTGACCTCTTGCAATGTTCATGGCCTCTATTTTCCTTCTGATACCAAATTCCATGATCATACCTTAAACATTAGAATACTTACTTCATTTTGCTTTGGAATACCACTATCTTTTGATTCTCCTCTTCCTCACTGGCCATGCCTTGAATAGTCTCCATTGGTTTCTCCTCCTCAGCTGACCTCTCTATGTAATGGTGTCTCAGGGCTTAGTCTTCAAATGTCTTTTTTATTTTTTCTTTTCCTATGCTCACCCCTTATGTGATGGCATCCAATCTCATGACTTTAATGCCTTTTCTATATTGATGACTCTCAAATTTATGTCACTACTTCAGATGTGTCCCTTGAACCCAGGCTCTCATATCTAGCTGTCTTATCAACATCATCTACTTTAGATAGCTAATAGGCATCTTAAACTTAGCATGACTAAAAATGAACACTTCTCTCTGTCCCAGTCCACACTGTCTCTTTCTCAGTTATCCCTATCTCAGTAAATGGCAGTTCCATTTTCTAGTTTGCTTATGCCAAACATCTTAGTTACCTTTGACTCGTCTCTTTCTCACCACACACCCAGCATGCCAGCAAGTCCTGTTGGCCCTACCTTCAAAATATATTGTATGTAGAATCCAACCACTCCTCACCACTTCTTCTTCTGCCTTGGTCCAAGTTACCCTCATCTGGATTGTTGCAGTAACCTTGTAATTTGTATCCCTGTTTTGTCGCATCACCCATCTGATCTCTATATAAATCAGGAGAAGAGTGCTTCTCCTGAAAACCCTCCAGTGACTTCCCACCTTATTCAGAATGACTCCAATGTTCTTACCAAAGCCGCTAATGGCACTTATGATCTGGCTAGCTTCCTGCTGCTTCTCTGATCTTGTATCCTACCAGCTTCACCTTTTCTCATGGTGCTTCAGCCAACACTGCCCTTCCACATTGGACTTCAAACAAGGCACCTATGTCCCATCTGAGGACCTTTGTACTTACTGTTCCCTCTCCTTGGAATGTTCTTTCCTAAATATCCATATGGATTACACAAATGCTCAGATCACCCCTTATTCGGGAGGCCTTCCTACAGCATCATATATAGTCTGTATCCACAGGTACTCCTCCTCGTCCTCCTTTCCCCTCTTGACCTGACTTGAAATGTCATCACCATCTGGCTTAATACATATTTACTTTTTTATTTGTTTAGCATCTATCTCCTGACCAGAATGTAAGCTCCATGAAGGTGGGGATTTAGTTTTGTTTACTGCTTATTCTCAGCATCTGAAACAATGTCTGGCACATAATAGTACTCATTGACAAACTAAAGGAATGCATTAACATCATTTACTAAATTGTGCTTAAAATAATATAAGATATCACCAAATTACAAATGGATTGTTTCCAAAAGATTTTAAGTCCGATGTTTGGAAATCAATATGCATTTTTCCATATGAATATGAAATAAATGCTATTATAATCCCCATTTTATGGTTGAAAAGTTTGGAGCTTAGGTGCAGTGATTATGCTTAGGCTTCTGATTCCAAGGCATGTACACATACCCACTGCACTAAATTCCTAAGCCTAATCACAGCACCTCTATAAGTCATATAGTTCTGATTTAAAGTATTCTATAAAAAGGAAGAACTATAATGGAAGATACCTAGCTTATACATGCACAGCTATATTTAGAGTCTAGATTGACCTCCTAGCTTTCTAGATTTTACACTCAACTACACCTCTTCCTTGATAGGTCTTTCTGCTTTCATCATCCTATCTGCTTTCTTCCTATACATCAACCTCCCTGTTTTCCTGCTACCTGCCCCTCTCTAGCTTAGATTTCACGGTCCATCCATTTAAACAGACATTTACCAATGTATTAAATGTTCTTGCTTTTTGTCCTTTCTTTGCCCATCCTGTAAAACCCCAACCCTGGGTGAATACAAATGCATATCTTCTGCATACCTGCCTAGGCTGCTGAATTCTGCTCTACAGACTAGGTATCATTATAAATTCAAAACAAAAACATCTACTGGGCTCTCAGTACTATATAGCAAACTTGTGATTCTCATGCATTTTCTCTCTCCCTTAACTCTTTTAAACCCTCTTCTCAAAACTTTGATCATCTACTATTCCTTCCATTACTTTTAACTTTTTTTTTTTTGAGGGCAGTGTCACTGGTCCTCATATGTGGGACCCGAACTGGGGCCACTGGCTTCCCAAGCCAGCGCTTAACCACTGTGCCACTCGGTCGGCCCTTTTTTTTTTTAATTTTTTTATTTTTTACCTGAGCCACCTGCCACCAGTGGCAACTCAGTGGCAGCTCAGCTCTGGCTGGGCATCGAACTGCTGTTGCTCAGAGCTCAGGTCACACTCTTGAGCGAGCTCTTAACCAATTGAGCCACTCGGCCGACCCTCCTTCCATTACTTTTAGATTACATTTCTTCTTCATGGAGCAAAGATAAATTTCATAAGGGAACTACCTCAGTTCTCTGCCACCAAATCTACTTATGGGTCTATACCTATCCCCATTCTTTGTACTTCTTTCCTGTTACATTGGAGAGATTGTCCCTCCTGTTTAAGTCCAGTCTCTCCACTTGTCTTTTGGGTTCTCACCTCTACTTCCTTTTCAGGAATAACGTGCTATAAATTATGCCTTCTCTCTCTTGGATCTTCACCCTCTTCTTCTCCATCGGCTTCTTGATATTAGCATTTAAGCATGCTCATGTCTCTTCTATGTTAAGGAAAACAATATTCTCCCTTGGATCCTGTTGCTAACTTCACTTTCCTTTGTAACCGAAGTCCTCATAAGAACTGTATACTGGAAATTCCCAAACTTGAATCCATGGACTAGTATCAGATCATCAGGAGATATTTATGCATTTGTGGTAAAATAAGAAACAAATAAATTAATATTGTTCATGTCTACCCATTTAGCAAGTTCAAGATATATATGTCAGATTAAGGTTACCAATTGTGTCGTCTGAGGACTATCTTTTATTTTGATGTTATAGCCTTCGAACATTTTTTTTTTTGAAATTTTAATGCGTTTTATATAAAATTATAGTGCTAGTTGGTAAAATTTTAAAAAACATTTCTGCTTGGCAAAACAAAAACTTGCTAACCTTGTCTAAATGATACAAAAATCTTTTCTATTTATTTCTGTTCCTTTAAATTAAAAAGTGTGGAACCCACTTTGTTGTATCTATTTCCTTACCTCTCAGTCACCATTCAACACTTCCTAATCTGGATAACTGGGTACATTACCGAGGTACCCAGTGAGCTCTGTAATGCAAAAGACAATTCCATTCCACTACATTTCTCAGTATGTTAGATGAAACTGACCATTCCCTTTACTTAAAGATCTCCCCTTTGGGCCGGCCGAGTGGCGCATTGGTTAAGAGCTGGTTTTGGGATGCCAGCGGCCCCGGTTCGGATCCCACATGAGGACCAGTGACACTGCCCTCTACAGCTAACAACAGCTCCACGTGGAGCTGGGCTGTGCGAGCCCCGGTGATGGTGTGGGCTGCAGCCCCTGCTGCAGTGGGCTGCCATAGGCTACAGTGAGTGGCCCGCAGCCAGCGTGAGCGGCTGGCAGCCAAGCGTGAGCTGCTAATAGCCATGGATGGCCTCTCAGACATCCAGAGGCCAGCGACCGATCTGCTTCATCTGGGAAGAGTGCAATGATGATACCAACAGTGAAGCAACATCCTCCGCAACTAGACTGAAGCAAAAAAGGACAGCAACTTGTCTGTTCCCCTTCCCCGATTCCCCAACACTGTTCCCCTCCGCCAATTCCCCAATAAAATCTTTAAAAAAAGAGAAAATCTCCCCTTTTATGATGTCCATTATATTACATTCTACTGATTTTCTGAATCCTACCTTGACTTCCTTTTCTCAGCCTTTTACCAGCTCCTTCTGTACTGAACTGCATTACTGTGGGAAATCCTAGATCCCTGTCCTATGTTCTTGTGTTACTCTAAGCTGTCTCCAAGGTGACCTCATTCCCTCCTGTGGCCTCTATGTCCAGATTCTGTATCTGACAGCTCCACATGGTATTTCATCGGCACCTCCTGACAAGCCAGAAACTAAGCTCATCAGATTTTCCTCTTCTCTCCAAATCTGCTTTCTCCATCTCAATAAGTGGCCTCACTACCCATTCTAATGCTCAAGCCAGATATTTAGGAGTTGCTCACTTTCCTTAGCTCTTACATATAATCTCACTCATGAAGATAGTTAATTATGTTCTACACAATTCTGAAATCTGCCATCCTCTCTCCACCCTCAGGGCCAATGCCCAGGGTCTTGCTTCCAACACTTCAATTTCTCCCTACCTGGACTCATAGTTTTCTCTCTTGCCCTTCTCCAAAACATCCTCTAAACTGAAATCAGAATGGTTTTTAGAAAAATAAACTCTGACTTCCTCGCTTAACACCTTTCAGAGATTTCCCATTACCCTTAGAGTCAAGTCCAGAATTCTCAGCATGGCTCAGAAGGCTCTTCTCAGAAGCTGAATTGCTTCTGAGCTTTTATTATTATTATTATTAGTTTCATGTGTACAAAACAATGTAATAGTTACACATTTCACCCCTCACAAAGTGACAACCCCCCTCCGCAATCTATTGCCCCCTGACGTCGTATATATCTATTACACTTCATTGACTGTATCCCCTATACTATACTCCATATCTCGTGACTATATATATATTAAATTATAATTGACATATAATATTCCGCTTCAGCTTCAGGTTTATAGTGCAGAGGTCAAGCATCTACACCACCCATGGAGCGGCCTCTCTAAGAAAACATCTGACACCCTATAAAGTTTTTACAACATCATTGATTATATTCCCCAAACTCTCATATCCCTGTGACAATAGTATAGTTACCAATTTATGCTTTCTAATCCCTTCCCCTTCTCCTTATCCCTACCTTCCTCCCATCTAGCAACCATCAGTTTTTCCCCTATATCTCTGAGACTATTTCTGTTTATTTTGCTTATTTATTCAATTCTTTAGATTCCACATATAAGTGAGATCATATGGCATTTGTCTTTCTCCGACTGGCTTATTTCATTTAGCATGATATTCTCTAGGTCCATCCATATAGTTGCAAGCTCCTGAGTTTTTGTTGCTCATTATTATCCCTGTCATTTCCTTTCAGCCAAAGCAATTCTTCCCGAACACCATGCTCTCTCCTGCTCTCAGTGTTCCTGCTGGGTTCCTTTGCATGGAATATTCTCTCCCATACATACCTTCACACATATAACTCCTACTCATCCCCTACAATTCAGCTTATGTCCTCCCTGACCTACATCTTTCCAAAGTTTAGTCACCGTATTAATCAGTTCTCAGCTATCCTGAGGTACTTTCCCTTGTGAGTTCTTTGCACACTTATAATTCTTTATTATTTGTTTAAAGCATGCCTTCCTTATAATCTATAAACTCTTATCAAGACAGGCACCGTGTCTATGTTGTTTATTACTATATCTGCAACATCTAACACAATGCCTGACATGCACTGGTGTATAATACATATATGAGGATTAATTGATTGATTATTTATAGAGCTCAGGATCCTAACGTCGAAATAACAATGCTTTGTTGGAAAATGTATTCAAGTTCTAACTGAGGTTCTACAAGACTGTCCTTCTTTCCTCCTCTTTCCTCAACCATTTCATTTTCTCTCAACTTCTTTCATTTTCTCTCTTACTCTCTTTTACTCTTTCCATACACACAAATAGTATTCACAGTCTCCAGCCTTTCTACGGAAAGTCTCCAATTTGTGATGGACATTGAGGAAGTGTGAGTTCTGTAAGAAGGACTAGGTCAAAGATGCCTGAGGGGTCACCTACGGTGAGACATCTTGGGGATGAGGCTTTTATCTCAGAGTATGTCTGAGATAAGCTTTCTCTTTATTCTCCAGGCTCTAAAGTAAAGTTTCAGGGACTTTCTTTTTTTAGTAAAGACATAGGAAGCAGAGATTTGTCTACTATTTGGATCTCCTCAAAGAACCAAATTTTGGCTTTGTTTACCTGTTGACAATGTCTTTATTTTGTTTTAGTGCTTTTTTTCTTTTTCTTGAAAGATAGTTTCATAGATTGTTCTAGATTGTTCTAGATTGACAAGTATTTTCGGACAGCTCATGGAAGATACTCTCCTGCTGTCTTTCGGCTTCATATCTGCTGGTGAGAAGCCAGCAATCAGTTGAATTGCTATGCTTTTGTGAGTGATCCCTCTTCTTTCTGGCTGCTTTTAAGATGAAACTTTTTTTGGATGTAGTTCTGCAGTCCCACCATAATGTGTTTAAGGATGTATTTTTATTTATCATTCTTGGGATTCACTGGGATGGCTGAAAAATTTTCAGTTGTTACTTCTATTACCTTTGCCCATCCTTTCTATTACCTGCATCTATTACCTCTTCCTACTTCAACTGGGCGTGTATTAGACATTCTCATTATGTTCTCTGTGTCTCCTAACTATTATTTTGTCATATATTCCATCTCCTTGTTTCTGTGAGCTGTATTTGATTTCATTAATTCAGATATATGCTAGTTCTTTAGTTCTCTCTTTGGTTGTGTTTAATTTGATGTTTAATTCATCCACTCAATTTTATTTATTTTTTTTTTTTAAGAGGGAAAGAACTTTTTTTTTTTTTAAGATTTTTATTGGGGAATTGGGGGAGGGGAACAGCGTTGGGGATTCGGGGAAGAGGAACAGACAAGTTGCTGTCTTTTTGTTCTTCAGTCTAGTTGTGGAGGACGTTGCTTCACTGGCCCATGTTGATATCGTCATTGCACTCTTCCCGGATGAGGCAGATCGGTCGCCGGCCTCTGGATGGTAGCTCACGGTGGCTATTGGCAGCTCACGCTGGCTGCTAGCCGCGCATGCTGGCTGCTGGCCACTCACTGTAGCCTATGGCAGCCCACTGCAGCAGGGGTTGCAGCCTACACCGTCGCCGGGGCTCGCACAGCCCAGCTCCAGGTGGAGCTGTTGTTAGCTGTAGAGGGCAGTGTCATTGGCCCTCATATGTGGGATCTGAACTGGGGCCGCTGGCGTCCCAAAACCAGCTCTTAATGAATGCGCCACTCGGCCAGCCCCCACCCACTCAATTTTTAATTGTTATTTTTTTCATTCAAATCTACATAGTATTTTTGTAATTTCATATTTCCTGTTTATATTCTGGCTTAAGTTTTATTTCTTTAAACATATCAAATATAATTATTTAATATTCTGCATTTAATGTTTTTAATTTTAATTTTATTTACTTTATTTTTGGTTCTCACAAATGGTGCCTTCTTTCTCTGTGAACGTTTAATTTTGATTGTGAGTTAATTTTCTTTGACATATTTTTGAATAGGATTTAAGGTCAGAAAGGCAGAAGCCATTGAGACAACTTTAAATTGAACTCTCTCCTTGGGATTTTTTTTCTTTTTAAATCAAAGGTAGTGTGATTGAGGGTCACAAACCCACTTGTGGTTACAACTCAGAAAGATATTTTTCCCCTTCCCTTCCACTCAGTGCCAAGTATAAGACAAAAGATTTCTTTATCACCCCATTCAGTAATAAAATTTCTCATTCACTGTTACCCTGAAGGTAGTCACACATTATTCACCTGGGTAAGTCCAGGCTCCTACTTCTTGTATCTTGGGCATTTGTCAAAGCAAAAGCTGAAAGTCTCCAGGATTTGGCAGAAACTTTCAGGGGAGAGCTGGCTTTGGCACTCATCTGTCTCAGAGGATTCCTGCTTCCCTTTTGTTTGATACCTGAGATTCCTTTCTTTTATGTACATGAGCAGTGTTTAAAAAACATTTAAAAATATTTGTTTAAAATATTTAAAATAGTTGTTTTAATAAGGAGTGCCATTCATGGTATCTTATCTCCTATACCAGGAAGCGCCCTGGTTTTGTAAAATAAAGATGAAACTCCCCCACTCCTCCTGGGTTTGATAAGAGTGAGAGGAGAATTCGCATGAAAGAAGAAAAGAGAAGTCTGTACATTTAGTACTTATTAGTTTGGGACTCTGTGTAGCTAAATGGTAGGTCTGTCAGCACCATACATATGAGTTGTGGTGATGGGGGTAGAGAAGCAGAAAGAGTAGTAAATGTGTCCCCAGACATGTAAGATGACTTTTCATCTTTCACTTATTATTTACACCATATGGCAAATTGATCAGCAAGTTTTTAATATTAAAGAGAAAACTGAGGGTCCTGATTACAATTGGAACAGGGAAAAACGTGGAATTTCTTAGCGTTAATATGTGTTATATAGGAAAATATTAACATTGGATTGAAAAATGATACTTGATATTTTATGAACTCAATAACTATTGAATTATATAATGTATTAAAAAGAAAATGATTTATTAGGTATAGAGATAAAACCCTAACTGCAAGAAAATTACATCTACTATGACAGAGAGGACTTAAAACTGAGAAAGTACATTTCAAAACTTTTTAAAATGAAAAGTGCACTGGGTAAAGGGGTGAACAGCATAATCCAAAAGGGTCATTCAGAGTTAGAGGTGAGGATTTCCAACCTAGGAAGAGGGTGTAGCCAGAGCAAAAGGTGGAACTTAGCTGGTCAGTACTGTCAGTACTTAATTTAAGGTGGACTAAATAACTAGCTGAGGTGAGGTGACGGAATTTTTAAGGCAGCTGAATGTAAGGTCAAAGCAGCATGAATGCTGTAGTCAATGAAACCAAGGATGGCAGACTCAATGAAGAGAAGGACCATGAACCAGGTTTCAGGTGGGTCCGGGACACTGATGAAGAACCATGCAGAACTGTAATGATAATGGGTGTGGATGGTATGTGCTTCCAGGACTGAGTTAATAATGGGCAGGGATAATGAGGAGTTTTGAAACTGGTACTTGGGGCCATGGTATATGATTCTCCAACTCTGGGTGCACTGGAATGAGAGCTAAATTCAGCTTGGAATAATAAATCAGGAGGGGCATTTTCATGGGAGACTCAAGAGGAATTTGTTTATTGAAAACTTTTGTTTACCCTTCTGCTAGATGCTTAAGTCTTCGCCTGGTTTTCTATGTTGTAAAAGAACACACAGGGGTGGAATGAGGTTATGGCCGTAAAAGGAACAGGGATAAATAAAGAAAAGTTGGTAATCATGGAGGTAGAATAGGGAAAAGAGGCAGTGATGGGATATTTAGAAGGCCTTCTAGAGAGGATTTTTGGGCTAAAAGTGAAGAACAAGGGAACATGCACGAAGGTTCTGTTCTGTAGGCAGTTGAAATTATTTTCCTAAACAACAATAGAAAGGGATACAATCAAACAATTCCTGCTGCTGTGCTTTAAAGCTGATGTAAATTAGGATCTATGGGCTAAGTGTAGAACAGCTTAGGTTGGTTTCAGGCCCACTGGTCATTTCCAAACACGTCAGCACTCTTTAGAAAGCCATTTTACATACACAGGTAGCATCAGACTGAATGAGTGCTGGCAGTTGGCTAAATAGTATCTTAACTTTGAATTCTCTTGAATCTAGGTATATCCCTGCTTTTGTTGTTGTTGTTTGTTTTACTGGTTATCAATAAAAAAGAAAAAAGAAAAAGAAAACGCTGCCTTGGGGAAATATATTTAGCAGCAAGATAAGAAAATAGGGATTAATACTTAATGATAAGTGCTAATAAATAAAGAATACATAAGACATTAGACGTTTAAAGCATCGCTATTATCATTTTTTCTTTCTATGTAATTGGCTGTGGCTATACATTTTCTATGTATCTGTCAGGTATCAGGGAACTAAGTTTACAAGTTATGACTTGATTCCTTACTTTGGTGTCTTACTTATATTTAACTTTCCGCCTTTCCAAAGGAATAAAGAGCTCTGCTTTGTTTTCTTTGTTCTCTTCCGTACATTCCACTTAGTATCTGAGGACCAGAAACAGGAAACTGCATGATGGAAAAATAAACACTAACAAGTAGTGCTACACTCCTGGTTCTCTACTAGCAACACTCAGAATGGGATTGCAAAACCTTCTGAGATTTGTAATACACTGAAAGAAAAACACCTGCAGATTTTGATTTGTAAGTCCTTGCTATACGCTTTGAAAATATATTCTTTATGAAATACAAAGACAGTGTTGAAACATGAGGCTAAATGGAAAGAATGCATATTGTTTCTCCATCATAGAAAATAAACCTCAGTAATATTTAAGACAAGTATCCTAGTGGCATAAAATTAAACAGAAATACACTAAATAGTGCCACAGATTTTCCTGGGGTATAGTACACAGGAAAGGTCTAAAAGCAAAATCTGCCTGAATGCCATTAAGTTCCCTTAATTAAATATGCACTTTAAAAAACATTGTCAACTAATAGGTGGGTAAGGAAAGGGGAAATAAAGGTGTTATTCCTTTTTGTTTCTAATCTTTTCATTAAATGAAATGGATTTCAATCTGTGTGAGCCAGAAAAAAATGTTAATGGAGCTTACCTCATTAACCGCCTCAGCCTAATGTTATTATGACAATACCATAAAAGAACAATAGCATGAAGAGAAAGTCATTTTTGATTTCTCATCCCAGTTATGAAAACTATCATGTCATAATAACTTGGTTAATATGATATTAAGCTAGCATATTTTAATAGTCTTCTGTGTCGTGAGTTGAGAATAACTGAGTTGAATGTATTTCCTGCAGTGAGTTGAAGCCATGGACTGATTAGTGTCCACACAAGGGCTGACCCAGGAGCTCAATAGTATGTGGATGGGTGATGAGTTACCTGGTTTGCTGAGTTCATTTTAGAAATTCAGGCCTATTTTAAGATGTATGGATGTCTCCATTTATTTTAATGATTTCATTAAATTTTTTGTGTAGGATGTTAGAATTTTGTATCTGTGTAGGAAAGCTGAGGCAGGTCCTTAATTTAGGGAAGAGAGAGTGAGGAACTAATACAAGAGTTTGAGTGAGTCATGGGCATGTTTCTGCAAGTCATGTAGCTTGTGCTACACTAACTCTCTCACACACAAAAAATTAAACTTTGTACAAAATAGTAAAAATTACGTAAAGGTAATGGAGAGTGACCAAAAGCATGCAGAAACTTGTGAGGAGTTAACTCTAGTAAGAAGGGAATCAATCTCCTATTTTTAACTCTTTTCAAGTTAGGACAGGCCCCAGGTAGCAAGACTGAGTAATTAAAACTAATACTTGTATATAGAAACCTTAAGTTTTACTAGTTGAGGAATCAGAGGACCGAGTTCAGAGTGACCAAAGAATCTGGAAAGTAAGGAGTAAATCCTGGGGAGAGCCAGAAGGTAGACCAAATCTCTCACTGGTCTCTGAAGCCTACATCCTTGGCACAGACTTCAAGCAGTCCAGCTGAAACAAAAAACTGAAGAGAGATTTCAGCTGTTGCCACCATAAGGGGAGATAGAATTTGCAGGTTAAGATCAACCAAGTTAACTGCCTGTTGTACAAAACAAACAAACAAAAAATCCAGAGGAACAAAACAGAATCGTTTCTACAAGGTCTTCTTCACAATGTCCAGAATACAATCTAATTATTCAGACATATGAAGAAACATGCTCAAAAGAAAAGATAATCAGTGGAGACCGACTCCCTGATGACCAAATGTTGAAATTAGTGGACTAGGATTTGTAAGGCAGCTCTTAGAACTCTGCCCCCAAACAAAAACAATCCCCTTCTCCCCAAACCCTCTTAATGAATGAGTAGGAAGTTTCAACAGAGAAAAGGAAACTATAAAAAACAACAATAACAGGATTAAATGGATTCTAAAAGTGAAAAACAGTATCTGAAATTAAAAACTCATCAGATGGGTTTAACAGCAGTTTGGAGATGGTAAAATAGGTCAGTAAACTTGAAAATAGAAAAACTAAAATGATCTAATCTAGAAAATGTGAGCAGTCAAAACTGGGTGTGGGGTTTTTTCTTTGGTTAGTGGTTTTATTATATATAACCTTGTAAAAAATATTGAATTATAGTTGACATACAATATATTAGTTTCAGGCGTACAACATAGTGATTTTATATTTTCATACATTACAGAACCATCATGTTAAGTCTAGTTACCATCTGTCACCGTACAGTTATTAGTGTTACTGGCTGTAATCCCTATGCTGTACGTTACAGCCCTGTGACTTAATTGTAACTGGAAGCTTGTACCCCTTAATACTTTTCACCTATTTCACCTGCCCTCCCTCCCCCTTCCCTTTGGCAACCACCAGTTTGTTTTCTGTATCTGAGTGTTTGTTTTTTTAGATAATACATTAAGTGAAATCATACGGTATTTGTCTTTCTCTATATAACCTTCTTTTAGATAAGGTGATTAGACTGGTATTTCAGGGAAGTGCTTGGCCAGATTTCCATACCGCTTTAAATTTCTCATGATATCCTCATGTGTAAGATGAAACAATGTGGACCCCATGACAAATTTTAGATGCATTCAGTCTAGATCTCTGCCACTCTCCCAGACTGACTTCAGCTTCATAATAGGGTTATACAGAGAGTGCAATGATAGAAACAGGGAAGGAACACTTATCTGTCATTTGAGATTTTTTTCATTTGCTGTCCTCCTTTACTCGAGTACAAACTCCATGAGGGCAGAAAATGCATATTTTATTTATTTTATTTTTAAAATTTTTTTTTTATTTTTAAAGATTTTATTGGGGAATTGGGGGAGGGGAACAGCGTTGGGAAATCGGGGAAGGGTAACAGACAAGTTGCTGTCTTTTTGTTCTTCAGTCTAGTTGCGGAGGATGTTGCTTCACTGGCCCATGTTGGTATCACCACTGCGCTCTTCCCGAATGAGGCAGATCCGTCGCAGGCCTCTGGATGGTCGCTCACCGTGGCTACTGACAGCTCACACTGGCTGCCAGCAGCTCACGCTGGCTGCCGGCCACTCACTGTACCTATGGCAGCACACTGCAGCAGGGGCTGCAGCCTACACCGTCGCTGGGGCTCGCAGCCCAGCTCCAGGTGGAGCTGTTGTTAGCTGTAGAGGGCAGTGTCACTGGCCCCCATACGTGGGATCCGAACCGGGGCTGCCGGCATCCCAAAACCAGCTCTCAACCAATGCGCCACTCGGCCGGCCCTGAAAACGCATATTTTAAATGTTACCTTCCTACTTGGCAGGAGTGAGTTCTGTAATTAGTTCTGCTCTCTGGAGTGGGGGCAGGAACTGGGGGAACATGAACGTGAGCATGATGACAAGGAATCCAGGACTGCACTATATTCAGAAGTTCATGCAGTTTGTTCCAAAGAAATGGGTCAGTGGCAGATGGTCTCAGGTACCAAGCTTCCCTCTTGAGGGTAGTGGGGCTCAGATCACTTGCTTCCGATTTACCTGGAATGCTTGTTAAAACGTCCATTTTGGGGCTCAATCCCTAGACTTGCTAACCTGCATCTCTACAGATGGGTCTTGGAAATCTACAGGTACCCTAAGTGATTCTTATATGTACATACATTTGAACTGTTTTATTTTTAGGGGTGTAGGATCTGGCAAAAGCAAAGACTAAGTTCTAGGGCAGGTTTCACAACCTTGGTACTATTGGCATTTTAGGCTGGATAACTCTTCGTTGAGAGGAGCTGCTGTGCTGTACATAGAATATTTAGCAGCATCCCTAGTCTCTAACCCTCTAGATGCTAGTAGCACCTCCTCCCCCAGTTGTGACAACCAAAAATGTCTCGACATTGTAAAATGTCCCCTGGGAGGCAAACTAGCCCCTGGTTGAGAACCACTGCTTTGGAGGATCAGAGTAAGCATCTTTGGAATCTAAGGATCAGAAAAAGAACACACATGGAGAAAATGCAGCTATTGGAACTGGAGTTCCGAGTTATGGTTATATCTAGAGCAGGAGCTCTTTTCTAAGGCTGATACTGGTAGCTTAGCTACCTTGCTGTGGAGGGGCCATGCAACTCGCAAGTTGGAACAGATCAAATATACAGGCTGAGAGCTAGACAGAGGCTGGCAGCTTAGGCCAGATCTCAATCCCAGCTGTGCACTGGAATCAACGTGGAATTGAAAAAACATACAGATGCCTCAGCTAACCTAAGTCCTTTTGAAGCGGAATTTTCAGTGAAATCCAGGAATCTTATATACAACCTGGATTCTCAAACACTCACAGGGTTAGATGACATCCGAAATACTGTGTTCAGAATTCAGAGACAGGCTAGGAATAAAATTGGCTCAGCACGGCAGACTTCAGCAATACTTATTGTCTGAATGTCTGAGCCTCTTTCATAGCTCCCAGCCCATCCCACAGGTGAGGATGAAAATATTAGGTACATATCCATTGTGGGTAAGCTGTCCTAAGGAGATTTCCCCAATTTAACTTATCCTCTGTTCTGAGACACTTGCTCTTTTGTAATGTTTCCTGTTCCCATTCCACTGTCTAATTAATGCCCGATTTCTTTCTCTCTCCTCAGTACCCTTTTTCTGATACTTGTTTGGCTTGTGTGTGATTTGGGTAATATTTAAGAGGCAGAATCCAAGCCTTGCTGACTGATTGGATTGGGAGTTTCTAAATTCTTTTTAAAGGTACTGATTAAGCATCTATTGTATCAAGTAATGTAAAGTAAGGCTGTAAAGCAGTGAGATACATTCCACAAGCTGCACAGGAAATATCAGTTTCATAAAGTAGCACCTTACGTTTTATGACAGGAAATCCAGAAAAAAAAAAAAAGCAACTCAGTGGGACTTTAAGTCTGTATTCTAAGTTTCATTTTTATGTGAAATACTGCAGTTAACTGAAAAGTACATCCATGGAGAATCTCAATTGAACTTGATTAATCTCGGTTAAACTAGCTACTAGTTTAGCAATAATTTCTGAACAGCCCAAGAACTCTGCAAAAACATTTTCACTGATTATTTTATTCAGGAAAACAACAACAACAAAAGGAGAAGACAAACAAAAAGCTTGGTCATTTGCAGTATCTATCAGCTTTCAATTTGGCTCTCCTGTTTAAACAAAGACATGATAAAAATTAGTTTATATAAAACATGCCAGATATAGTCAGTTGCTACTAAATATAAACTCATGCTTAGACACTGTTTTCAATTTTGGTTGAGAATATTTACAGTAAAATATTTTAATTAAAATTTTCCTTTTTAATTTTGTATTTCACACTAAATGGATTCTATTTTTATGAAAGCCTTTTCCTAATCTTTAACAAATGATGCCTAAGCGATAGTTTTCAATCCACCATAGCAATTTTAATTACTTCTGAATTTAAGCACGCCCTAAACTTCTATTTAACAGAGTGGTAATGTTGTATTTTCATAAGTGATTAAAGTTATAGGACATAGATTTTATTCTATTTCTTTTGAGTCCATAACCTAGCTATTTTTATGTCTTCTTGATTTCTTAGAACTAGATACTACATGCTAATTTGCTGAAGTGGAAAAACTTCTTACATCATTTATTGATACCAGGTAACAACTCGATCAACTAGTTAACAGGAAATATATGATAAAGCATTGTCTTTATCAAGTATGCAAAGAAATGTTTTAAAGGACTAATTTTGCAATACAAGACTTGAGTGAGTGCCCGGAGATTACCAAATTCTCTTTCAGTTTGGCACTTATTTGATTTACAGTTGTAAACTCACAGCTAAACCTCTCTACCTATTTTTTTATGTTATAAATCTAAGCCATTACTTACCTAAATAGGAAAAGTGATAAATATTAATAATGTATAATATCTTTCACACTTGGGAATTCAACTTAATAAAAATACTTCAATTTCATTTATACCAAGTAATTTTTAAACTATTTTAACCTAATTTTTAGGAACCTGTACTAGCCTAATAAAACCTAATGAATTTTGAAATTAGGCAAACTACTTCTTTCTAGGTTTGTTCTAACAGGTATAAAAAGATGATTGTAAATAAATTTATGAAGTAGTTTCAGTTAAACCTGAATTTCTTACAACAAAATATATAAGTACTTGGAATCTGGCTATTTTTAGATCTTCTTTCTTGGTGATCTTTACCAGACTTGTGATGTGCTTTTTAGGTAATACTACCACATTCTTAAATCAGAAATAAAGACAAAAATTTGACAACTATAGTAATCCAAAAAGAATATTGGTTTTATAGATGCCACTTCTATTATTGGCTACTGAACACAGCTGGAAATAAATAAAAATATACCTACCTGTCCAGAAGTGTTTCATGCAAAAATCCATCTTTCCGGGCTTTTTTAAGAATTTTACTGTCTTCTTTACTTATTTTAAGTTTGTGGTCTTGGAAGCTCTGAAATTTCTTTCTGTTAAGAAAATGTCTTTCTTGAAAAATATCTCAAACTTTGATTATACATGTATATACTAAATGACCTTAAAAATTTTTAAATGTTTGTAATTTAAAAAAAAATCTTGTGTATTTCTTTAAAAACATACAGCTTCTCAACTACAAAGGTGACCTAGTGTCTCACCATAGAGAGAGCAGTTGTTTGGATAGCTGTACAAAGCCTCACTTATTGTTTTTAAGACATGTAAATATTTAATAGTGGGCAGCATAATCTCCACATAGCACAGGATAAATAATTGATTAAATTATTCAAGTAAAACAGGAAATATTCTAGTAATTAACTTTTTGGACATCTTGTCTTCTAAATATATGTCAATGAGATACATAAAATGTCACAAAAGCTGAGTCATGTTCAAATAATAGATTTGTTAGTTTTCTTAATTTTCTCTCCTTCCCACAGGTAATATTCTGCTTATATTCAAGATTCATCGCTGTATCTTCCTCATCAAAGAAACCACGCCTTATTGTCACCAGGGAGCACTGGCTGGAGTCCCCTGTGTCCTGGCCATGAAACACTACTTGGTTGGCATGCGGTGCTGACAAGTTACAGCCCTTCCATTAACAGGGAGAAGAGACTAACCCAAGTGACTAGCTTCGGAAGCTGGCAGGATAATAGGAAAACTGAAGGCTTGAGAAAAGAAAAGCATTTAGCTCACTGCTTTGTCCTAGCATCTGCATTACTCTGCCTCGTCCCGTCCTTAGGGTATTTTATTATAGGCACTTTGAGAAGCACTTCACTGTCAAATCTGTAGGTCTAAAAGGAAAAGAATACATACACGTAATTGACTTCACACTGTTTAACATTTCCTTTGTCTTCTTCTGGAATATCATCTTTTTTCTTAGTTTCTCTTTCAGCACAGGACCTAATCTGGATATCGCAGAGGAGAACACAACAAGTTACACATTAATCTTCCTCCTCCCCCACTTTACTTACCACATAAGAACATTCTAGGTGATTTCTTATGCCAAAAAAGACGACAATTGACATATTTAGCAATCAGATTCAGGAAAAGGTTCTAGATATGTGTTTTTATTTATATATTTGTAATTTGTAGAAATAATTGCTATATATTTTCCTAGAGGCCTTGCATCAGAAACACTAAGGAAAAAATTATTTGAGTAACATTTTATAGAGCAGATCAATTGCTGAGCAATTAGGCAATAATTTAACTAATAAATTTGGCCTCAAAGTAAATACAGTAGGACCAAATTATCCCTGGTAGACAGTGTTTATTTTATAACATTGAAAGTTTAAGACAGTAGCTATTTTACTTTGCATAGGCTACTACCAAATATATTAAAACTTTTAACATAACACAATTTGTTTTTACCTAATTGGAATCCCCCACCTTTTAAGTCCTCCTTATAGCCTCATAAGTTTTGACTGACATCTACTATCACATGCCATAAATTAACAGATACAAATACAGCAATTAGGATTAGCTGAGTAGGGCAAGGAACGGGCAGTATTCAGGGCTGGGAAGCTGGCAGTTGGCAACTCAAAGGATCCATTATCTCCAAAGTGATCTTTGGCTCAGAGTGCAATTCCAAGGTTGCTTAGAAAGTGGTGACACATAATGTGTGTGCTGATGATGCATGTGACAGTTTTGGTTAGAGGAGTTCTAGAAGATCTGGGGAAATTCCTAGCAAGGGTCTGTGACACAACACTACTTTCCGCAAGAGGCAGTGTGTTCTAGTAGCTAAGGCCAGGGCGTGAGGATGGCTGGCTGGCATAGCCTGCTTTGTAAGAGGAAGGTAGAAAGGGTCCTGGACTATCATGACTCGGAGCTTCCAGGAACTTGACTAACCAGACAGACCCAGGGAAATGGTTTTAATTAATGATAAATATAGCATAGTGGGTTTTTTTTTTCCATAGAAGTGCAAAGTGATGCACATATATTTGCATTGTCTTTAGTAATCATACTTTTATAATGTAATCCAGATGAAAAATAATTTAAACATGATACAATCAATTAAATGTAAATACAATTTAAAACAGGGAAGTCAGGAATCCACCAGCATTTTTCTAATGCCTGTTTCCTGAGAAGCAATGAGGTGTGGAATATCAGTGGTTTTTAGTCAGCTGGACCTGGGTACACACCCTGTCTCTACCATATCTAGCTGTGCGACTTTCATGAAGTGAATGATCTAAACAGGTGCAGATGTAAGGAGGTGTCAAAGGCTGCTTCCTCGTCTGTAAAGTTTGATAATAATAGCTATCTCACAGGAACATTATGAAGATGAACGAAGGTAGTGCATGTGCCCCATTCAGCAGAGTGCCGGGAGCTACCAGCTTTAGATTTGTTTATGTACTTGAAAAATATTATGACTAAAATATTTCAAAATATAACAAAAATATCTAAGTTTTAGATGAAAATTATTTGAGACTTTAATACAGAAAATGTCTCTGGAGAAAATTATGGATGATATACTGAAATTTCTAATTTTTGTGCTGCTTAGAATGGTATTTCTCCATCAGTGAACTCCAAATGATGAAGTTACTGATACGATCGATCATTCTTGTTTAAAAAGATAAGTATGGGCCAGCCCAAGTGTTGCCTTGGTTAAGAGTTGGCTTGGAACGCCAGCTCTGAGCAGCAGGGCCCTGGTTCGGATCACACATGAGGGCGAGTGATGCTGCGCCCTCTACAGCCAAGATAGTGAACAATAGCTCGACTTGGAGCTGGACTGCCATGAGTCGCCCACGAAGGTGTAGGCTGCAGCCAGTGTGAGCGGCCGGCAACCAGCATGAGCTGCCAAGAGCTGCTGTGAGCGGCCTTCCAATGGCCAGCAAGCGACTGCGACAGCCTCATCTGGGAAGAATGCAATGATAATACCAACATGGGCTAGTAAAGCGACGTCCCCCAAACTAGACTGAAGATCAAAAGGACAGCAACTTGTCTGTTCCCCTTCCCCAGTTCCCCAACACTGTTCCCCTCCCCCAATTCCCCAGTAAAATACAGAAAAAAAAAATAGTAATATTTGCCAGGTACAAAAAACACTAAAAGATTAAAACTGAGTATTATGAAACCAAGAACATTTAAAAAGTAAAATGAAAATATGACATAGAACATAAAGCATGTGCAAATACTAGATGCTTTTAAATTATGTTGGTAGTAGATAAAAACGCAACATGGAGTTTTATGCTTTATTTATATGGATTAAGGCCACTTTAGAAAATGCATGCCCCACTCCTAGCCCCCGTTTCTTTGAGTCTTCCACTCTGGCCTGCCCTAATGCATTACACACAATAAATTTGTATCAGGCTAGCAGGAACCTGTGACTCTCCAGCAAAGCCAAATTAGCCAAGGTTCAGAATGCTCAGTACTGGGATGGAATACCAAGCAAAAGAAAAACAGTGCATTAAGGAGACAGTAGTTATTAAGCCTTAAAGGCCTTCATCAAATTCCAGTTAAGAAGACTACCTGATTTATCTTTTTGCAGTTTTATTTAGAATTTTACCTTGATATGAAGATGTCTGTATACTTTATAAAGTAAAACAAAGAATAGGATTAGGGAATTTAGCCTGGAAGAAGGAACTTTTATTTCCAGCTTAGTGACTGATATTAAATTAAAAACAATTTGTTTTATGTGCTTCATGTTTCTCATGTAAAGACTTTTGCTTATTCATCAAAAGATCTGGAATTTGAGGGCTAAAGTTCTGAAAGTACTATGACTGTTATACTTCATACAGTGACTAGCAATTTAGATGCTCGAGTATTAAACTCAAAACAACCTAGTAACCTTCTCATACATGTTGGTAGGAGTGTAAGTTAGTACAACCACTATGGAGGGCCGTATCTAACAAAACTATAAATGCTTATATCCCTTTATCCTGTAATTCTGCTTCTGGGAATTTATCCTCCGATATACTTGCACACCTACAAAATGATGTATATTCCAAGTTATGTGCTGTAGCATTGTTTGTAACAGCAAAAGACTGGAAATAAACTAAATTTCTATTTATAAAGAACTAAATAGGGCCAGCCTTGTGGCGCACTGCTTAAGAGCTGGTTTGGGATGCCATCAGCCTCAGTTCGGATCCCACATATAAGGCCCAGTGACACTGCCCTCTACAGCTAACAACAGCTCCACCTGGAGCTGGGCTGTGTGAGCCCCGGCAACGGTGTAGGCTGCAGCCCCTGCTGCCACAGGCTACAGTGAGTGGCCGGCAGCCAGCGTGAGCTGCCAATAGCCGCGGTGAGCGACCATCCAGAGGCCAGTAACCGATCTGCCTCATCTGGGAAGAGCGCAATGAGGATACCAACATGGGCCAGTGAAGCAACATCCTCCGCAACTAGACTGAAGAACAATTAGACAGCAAATTGTCTGTTCCCCTTCCCCGATTCCTCAACGCTGTTCTCCTCCCCCAATTCCCCAATAAAAAATCTTCAAAAAAAAAAAGAGAACTAAATACATTTGGTACATCCCTAAAATGGAATATTATGTAGCTGTTAAAAAAGGAGAGAAAACTTTCTACATAATAAGGGAAAATCTTCAAGATACAATGTTAAGGAACAAAATCAATGTCTAAAAGAGTATGTAAAGGAAGCTAACTTTATTGTAAAGAAGTAGAAAATTACAAATATATTCATATTTTTATACAGAAACTCTAGAAGGGTATAGAAGGATGAGAAACATGTTTATATATGCATGTATTTAAAATTTTTTGATCCATGTGACTATATCATTTATTTAAAAAATTAAGTTTTAAAATGAAGGCAAGAACAAAAAAAAAATAAATAAATATAGGCCTAAAAATCATGTGGAACTATTCAGAAAAAGACACTAGTACATGGAAATTATAGCGACGCAGCTCAGATATAGTAATTTCTCTACCACATGGCACAAACAAGCCATCAGTTTTGGAATTTATAATGAAAAATAAGGCTTAGTCGGAGAATATAAAAAGTTATGAAATAAATCTTAAATAGTAAATGACCGTTCAAACATTTTAAAGAGATGTAGTCACATCATATGTGTGACATATATTATTCTATAAAAAAATGTCATGATTACCTTTATCATTTCTTCTTCTCCTGCTGTTTTACTTTTTGCTTCTATATCACCTGCTTCATTGCATCTAATAAAGCAGCTATTCGAGGCCAATAAAGCCATTTTCCCCTAAATAAAATAAAATAACAACAAAACACAGTTACGAAAATACCTACAAAAGACTTCTTATGTCTTGAGGCTAAATTAATTTTTTCCTATGAGTCTAAAAGTAATCAGGAAAAAGAATTTGGAGAAGACCTGAAAAATAAATATATAGAAAAGATAACTAAAATCACCTATAATCTTAGGGCCGGCCGAGTGGCGCGGTGGTTAAGCGCTGGCTTGGGAAGCCAGCGGCCCCGGTTCGGTCCCACATATGACAGCCAGTGACACTGCCCTCAAAAAAAAAAAAAAAAAAAAATTTAAAATCACCTATAATCTTATTACTCAAAGATAACCACAATAAATATTTTTAGTATATTCTATTAGTTGAACTAAATTCTAACTAGATGAAATAGAATTGTTTCCTTTGGTCTAAAAGGGATCTATTGAGTATATAACAAATTAAGTTGAGTTTGAAAAAAAGTATTAGCTTTAAAGACAAATAAAAAATATAATTCACAATAATTTATACCAATATATTTAAAATAAATTTAGATAAAATTTTTCTTCATGATTAGACATATCAAATAAAAGAATATATCATATAAAAGCTAGCCTTTGGTGCCTTTGAATTTACAGCTCAGAACTTTAAGAATCAATGTCTGAGGGACTTTTGTGTGTTGAAATATTCATATTCTTTTTAGTTGTTTAATGCTCAATGTATTACATTGATTCTGATAAATAAAATTTTGACAAGTACTTTTTTAAAGTATCTAAACCTAGATTATAAATTTGATTAATTAAATTTCCTTACAAATATAAGGTTTAATTGTAACTTGTATATGATTCTTTTGGGAAACTTTGAATACCTTCAACATAAGACAAAATCTTCACAAACAAAATAATTACCAAATGTATTTTAGATCATATCCAGTTACAAAAGTGCTAATAACATGGATTGGATTTAAATTCTTATTCAAGTTGGCAAGTGCTGGGTTTTCCGTCATCTGATGACTCTGGGTGAACAAGGATATGGCTATATAGAGTCCAAGACGATTTAAACCTGTGCTGTGGATCTTCCAGCTGAGTCACTTTTTGCAGTGAAGTTTTACTTGTCACATCAGGGACTTCTAAGTCTCTCTTTCATTTAAATTTAAAATTTTAAAACTTAGTGTCTTTCCCAAAATAAAGTGAAATGAAGTTCCCTAAAGTTCTGTATGAGTGGAAGTTCCTGACTCCTCATCCTGATCTTATGATATACTGGCCTTTGTGTTGATACAGTTTTTATGATAAGTATCTCATTAATTTAGTAGATCATCTACCAGGGGTTGCAATCTGTTAGTGGTTTATGAAATCAATTTAGTAGGTCCTGACCAAATTGGCGGGGGGGAAGAGGAAGAAGTGAAAGAGGCAAGATAGAATAGACTATATCAGAGTGTACAACACATAAATAAGTATTGTTAAGTACAATTCTTGCTTCATTTGTACATGTGTGTTCTGGGCTGCAATGTAAAAATGTTTTTCTCATTAGATTGGAGTCAAAGTTTGAAAATTAGTGACTACAGACTTTGTTCTAGGGGATGAGGGAGCGAATCTAAGTAATCACCTCTTTTGGGGGGGTGACTGACTAATTTATCATCTTGGAAAACAATGTTGGATTCTACTTTGAATTCATTATTGTATATTAGCACTGGTGCTACCCAACTAACAACCTCCTCCTCTTCTTCCACTGGTGCCCACTGGTCCTTCCTGTTCTTGATATAGTATCTACCTTTTAGGAGGTTGTTTAGCTCTTGTATATTTTTGTTCAATCTTTACTGCTTACACAAACTGAAAAAGGAACTTATGTATTCTGAATAAATAGATATAGAGTTAACAAACAAAATATCAATATATTTCAAATTGCCTACTTACTAAAATTAATCAAGTTAATATATCTTCCTTCTTTTGTACTACAACTATCTTTTGTACACTATTTGCTTTTCTCTTTGAGCTTCATTATGAATTCAAAAATATTTACAGACTCAATTTCAATGAACTATTATCACTATTTTATTTTATGCACAAACTGTCACAACTTGGCTGATGGCCATCCTCTTAACCTTGCTCCACTATCCTCTTACCACAGTCCCTAATGTTTTTGAAAGTATCCTTAATACTGCAAGTACGAAGACGTTCCTGAACTATCCTGTTTTCCGCCCTAAGACATAAAATTGGTCACCCTCGGAGGAGCGCTGGTTCTTTAATGAAAAATAAAGAGACCCAAATCTAGGCACAAAGGTGTATAGAAATAACAATGGGTAGAAGTACTAGTGCTATTTTTGTGGTGTTATTTTTTGAGGTCTTTTTTAAGGTTATGAGTTCATATTTGTTTTTTCCAATTTCATGTATTATATTATGCACTCTGCTTTTTTTGTTTTTTTTAGAACACATGCTCTCATTGACTGTTAAAGACTTTCTCTTACATTGACAGGAAACTTTTATAAGTAATAATAGTACTTACATCTTGAAAGACTGGTTCCCATTGTTCTCTTGGTCCAATTGCATCTGAACGCCCAACAACAAGTCCATCTGAATTGATACCAAGGTACTTTCCATAGCCAGATTTCAGGGCAATTCTTCAGGTTAATAAAATAGATAAATGTTAAAAACTGAAACAAAGGAAATTAAATATGGAACATGAAAATAATATATGTGTGTGTCTTTAAAATTTGACTAGCCATAATCTAAATGTTCAAAAGCCACATGTGGCTAGTGGCTGTCATATTGGACAGTGTAGTTCAATCTATATAACCTTATATTCTGCTTTCTAGTATATCCATTATATCTTAGCAAATGTTTTCTAAATTCGTTATTCTTCAGATATACTACTTTTAATGGACATATGTTTTATTATAGATGTATTAAAACTTTTTTCTGCTATTTTAAATAGTGCTACTATTACCTTTTCTGTATGTAAAATTGATGATTTATTCTTAGAAGGGATTCTTATCAGAGAAATGATTGGATCAAAGCACATCAGCTTTAAAGCTTCTATTATGTACTGCTAAACCGCTTTCCAGAAAAAATTTATCAATTTCATTCTCACTTCAGAGTAGGAGAATATTTTTTTTTTTTAACCACAGATCTGTTCACATTATGGCTTTTAAATAACATTAGAAAATCTGATATGTGAAAAATGGTATCCTATTTAGTTTGTTTTTTAAATATTTTGAGTGAAATTTGTACTTTTCTTTTTAGTTTTCAAATTATCTTTTTGTCTATTTTTCTACGGGGGTCTTATTGTTTTCTTAGGTGTTATAAATCCTGTACATACTTAGGGAGAGCAAAAACTCATTGCCTATTAAGGTTACTGAAAATATTTTCCTCTTCGACTATTTATTGTTTTTATAATAGTTTTTGTTTTTACCTGTAAAGAAGTTTGTGTTTATTGATATTTCTTCTGCTGCTTTTGTCCTTTAAATGTCATTCACCATACTCACTGGTCACTCATAGAAAGTATAGAAATAATCAACTACTGAGGCTTTTTAAAGAAAAAATATGATTTCTAATTTTTTAGCTTACCAATCCCCTATGATGCCAGGGATTGACTTTATACTCATTAATAGGCTAATAATAATACAGTACAAGTCATTATCATGTTAATATAGCTAATTACTAGAATACTGAAATTCAAGTTCTGTATCTACTACTTAAAGTATCATTCTGTTCTTTTGCCATAAAAAATAATAAAAAAGATCAGCTTATAAAACGACTGTAAATGTAACAAATCTTTTGTTCTTTATGACTATGTGACACTCTCTGGGGGTTTTACAGTATTTCTTTTTTTTTTTTTTATAATCCTGTTTGTCTCTTGACTTCTGACCAGTGAGTTTATATATCATAGCAGCAGCAGATCGCAGTGAGTTTATGTATCATAGCACTAGCAGATCGTTTTACGTTTGTTTTCTTTATATGATCTTTCTAATATATATCTTATTTGCTCTGTGACATTAATCTTCATTTTTCTCCAGCATAGTAATATATATTGCTAGGAATCATAATGTATGCTTTTATCTGGGGCTTTAATTCTCTTATAAAGACACACTTATTGCAAATGCAATTTAATAATACCTAAATATCTACTGGATATAGAAATAATGTTTTATTTTTAAAATGTCACAAAATACACTTTTCAAAAAATTGTTTTTTAAATCAAAATTACTCTGTGGTTGTTAGCTAGCTATGGGAATTTTTAATGAATGAAATTGAAGAAATAAAAGGTTATTAATTATAAGTTCACCTCAAGCTTACCTGGAATCAGATAATTTGACAGCTGTAAACTGCTCTGGAGGACTAGGGCCCTCATCAACTACAGAGAAAAAACATTGTGAAATAAATTAGACATCTGTTAATGTGTAATTATGTAAAGATACTCTTTAGGTTTTACAAAGTAGCTTTTTCTTTTAAAATTAAATATAAGAATATAATTATAATATAGTATCAATATTATCAAGATCTACTTTATCTTCTATAACTATTGTGTTAGTTTTACATACTTAATAAGATAGGTCAGCATGATACTTATTTAGTCACTTGCAAGGTATTTTTTTCTGTGTTTCAAAATGCAGTCAGTATGTTGACAAATAAGCACTTAATATTAAAAAAAAACACTAATGCTTTAATTTATTCAAAGGATGACCATTCAGAACAAAATATACGGCTCTTTATTGTCTAATTACTTCATATCTCATTAATGCTTCCTCTGATGGGCTAAGAGGGAATGAGAAAACTGTAAATTGTTAACAATGTTCCAGATGAGTTTTGGCAACAGGTCTGAAGAACACAGGAATTCAAATCTTTGACTCAACCAGGTTTTTTCTTTGCACATATGATTTGAATCATCATGTTGTTTCTGATTTCCATGGAGACCCTTCTGAAACTATAATGAATGATTTCAAATGCTTATATTGGAAAGAGGGAGTTGCCAATAATTGGTAAATCTAGAGGAAGGAAAAAAAGTGGAAGAGTCAAATGCAACGGGTTCATTCCTTTGGAATATACTGGGGATCAGTTAGAATTTGGCTAAGTGAAATATACTTTACGTGGCCTTTTCCCTTCCATCGCTTCTATCAGACACAAACCTTCCTTATGTGGTGCTCCTAGTGTAAAAAGTCCATTGTCAAGTGCATGTATGTAGGTTCCTTTATCCATTTCAATTGCTATGGTTCCTGAAATTTCACCAAAGTTTGTAACTGTCCACCAGATTCCTAAAAAATAAAATCAATAGTTAAAACGTATGTTTTGATTTGACACAAGGTTCTTGTTGCTGCTTTTGTTATAGCTTACTTTATAAAACCTTTAATTTTGCAGTTTTAAGAAGTAATACAGAGATCCTGTATACCCCTTACTTACATTCTCTCAATGATAACATCTTGCATAACTTTGATGTTCATAATACAATATCAAAATCTGGACAGACATTGATACACTCCATTAGATTAATAACATCTCAGGCTAAACATCAACATACAGAAATCAATTATATATCTATATACTAACAGCAAATAATTGGAAAATAAAATTTTAAAATTCTATTTACAGTAGTGTAAAACTAAAAAATACTTAGGAATTTAAAAAAGACAGACAAGACTGCTATACTAAAAGTTGCAAACTGTTGAGGGTCAATGTTAAAGACGTTGATTTTCCCCAGATTCAATACAATTCCCCCAGGAAACTCAACAGGCTTTATTGTGGAAAGTGAAAAACTGATTACAAAATTTGTATGAAAATATAAAGAATCTAGAATAGTCAAAAGCATCCTAAAAAAGCAGTATATATTTGGAAAACTCACACCATCTGATTTCCAACCTTATTAAGTGACAGTATTCAAGACAAATAGATCAATAGAACAATAAACAAACCAATGGAACAGAGTTATAGACCAACACATATAAAGTCAATTGTTTTTTAACAAAGATACCAAAGCAGTTTAATGGGGGAAAGGAAAGTCTATTCAACAGGCATGCTGGAACAACTGGCTAAAAATATGAAAAAGAAAAAGAAAAAAAGAACCCTACCCTTACCTCATACCACACCAAAAATTAATTTGATATGAGTCATAGATTTAATGTAAAAACCAAAACTATGAAGCCGTTAAAAGATAATGTCAAAGAACATCTACATGGCCTTGGGATAAGCAAAGATTTCTTAGAATGGAGAAATAAAGTGGTAGCCATAATAGGAAAAAAAAAAAAATCACAAAAATTAAAAAACTTCTTTATAAAACTTAAAAACTTCTGCTTATCAACCAAAACAAAACAAAAAACCCAACAAAACAAAAACAAACACCATTAAGAAAATGAAAAGTCAAACCACAGACTGAAAGAAAAGACTTGTAACAGAATTTTAATACTTTCTTGGTGGGAGTGTAAAATGGTACACTTTGGAAAATTGTTGGCAGTTTCTTATATAGATGAATATTCAGAATATTGATACAGAAATTCTACACCTAGATATCTACCCAAGGTATTTACCGTAATTTTAGAATTATTGATTTAGTTCAAACATATGTGAGATTTTTCTAGAATATTAGCTTTATATAATTTCATATAAAATGTAAAGGAGACATAATTTGTGACGTTTGAAAAATATAACCTGCCAAGTTTTAAGAGAGAAATAATTGCTTTCAAGTATAGGTGTGAAAAGGTAGGACTACATGGAAAACAGGCTGTTTAACTGTGTTTAAATCAGTTTATTTCTGGTACTATTCACAGGTTACCTTGACTCTCTTCTGTTTAATTAAGATTTTCACTCATTTCATAGTATATAATTATTTTTACTGTGAATATTTCTTTTAGGGATATACAAATCACTGGCTTCTACAATTAAAATGCATACACATTCAAAGAAAATACAGCAGGTTCTTCAATAATGTTGTTTCTTTATAATGTTGGTGAGAAAATAAAATTGAATTCAGCCCAGAGCCACACTGTCTGTGTGGAATCTGCATGTTCTTCCCATGTCTATGTGGGTTTTCTCCGGATACTCCAGTTTCCTCCCACATCCCAAAGATGTGCACATGAGGTGAACTGGTGTGTCTCCATTGTCCCTGTCTGAGTAAGGGTGGGGGTGGATGTGAGTGCCCCTGCAATAGAAGGGTGTCCTATCCAGAGCTGGAAACTAAGTATCTTACTTGTTTTTATTAATCTTTCTTGAATGTATGTGTAGCTCACCTTTATTTCAATGTTTAATATTAGACATGTTTGGGGTCTTTATTTAGAACTTTGGTGGTGTTTTTATGATCAGAAATATACTATAGGAACTTAACTCATTTACATCAATTAACCCAGAGTAAAATCAGTTTCGTTATACTGTATGTCCTTTCGCTTAAAGTTACAGTTTCCAAGAACCTACTGACAAGGATAAGTGAGGACTTACTGTAATTTGTAAAATATACTTGGTTGAATAATATTTATCTATATCAGGCCTTTAAAATTATGTATTAGATTCTCTGGGCTATTAAGTAGTCTATTGGCACCTATTAAATCACAGCTATGTTTCCTCTTTCCTGTGCTTTGTTCTCATAATGAAGAAAAGGCATCAAACATCTACTGTGCTAGAGAATAAAAGAAATCTACAATTGTAAATAATACTTGAGCGCTTTAAGACAAATATGAATAGGTCATAAATTCCTTCTATTTTCTTTTTATTATTTATCTCGAATTTGGAAAATATTTTTAAAGGGATCTCAAACAATGTTCACTTTTCTCAGAATGAAGTACAGAAAACTGACTCACCAACAATATCAAGCTGGGTTTCTTCATCTTCTTCTCTTTTTCTCTTCTTCTCTTTGCTCTTCTTCTTCTTACTACAGGAGTTAATTTATATAGATGAATTTAGATATGTCGATTTGTATATTAAATATCATGAGATGGAATCATGAAAGAATCTTTGAAGCTGTACGCTGATTTACAAGTTACTGATTTATAATGATTTACATTGATATACCCCTTACTTCAATATTGAGAAGTCCCTTCTGATCTTGTACATATTGTATTATAATTAATTAAAAGAACAGATTCTGGAGCCAGCCTGCCTTATTTTAAATCCTGATACTGTCACTTCTTAGGTCTGTGATTCACTTAAGCTCTCATTCAGTCAGTTTCCCTACCTGTAAAATGAGGATGATAATTTAGCCAAACTCTTAAAGTTACTGCGAGTATTAAGAGTTAGTAGGTACCTGGTTGCTGGTGAGAATGTAAAATGGTGCAGCTACTTTGGAAAATAGCTCGGAAAATTCCTCAAAAAGTTAAAACCAGAGTTACCATATGATCTAACAGTTTTATTCCTAGGTATATAACCAAGGGAAATGAAAAAACATGTCCACACAAAAACTTGCAGAAGAATATCTATAGGAGCATTATTCATAATAGCCCCAAAGTGAAAAAACCCAAAGCTCTATCATCTGATGAATGGATAAGCAAAATGAGTTATATCCATACAAAGGAATACTACTCAGCATAAAAGGAGTGAGTAGTGATACATGATACAACATAGGTCAACCTTCATAATGGTATGTTAAGCCACATACAAAAGGCCACATACTGTATGATTCCATTTATATGACATATTCAGAATAGGCAAATAGAGAGACAGAAGGCTGATTAGTGGTTGCCAGGGGCTGGGGAGAAGGGAAGTGTGGGAGTGACTGCTTAATGGGGAAGGCGCTTCCTTCTGAGGGGATGAAAATGTTCAGCAACTCGATAGTGGTAACCTTGTGATTATACTCAAAAACACTGAATGGTACTTTAAAAGTCTGAATTTTATAGTATATGAATTATATCTCAAGAATAAAAAAAAAAAAATCCCAGGACTGACTTAAAAAAGTTAAGTTTCAGACGTATTCAGCATAAACTTCTCATGATGCTAGACCCTTAGGCAGAGTTAGCTCCTTGACACTCTCTTTTCATCTCAACTAAAAGCATCAAAACCTCTTGTGTATCACTGAGCCCAGAAGGAAATGCTCAATATTTGTAAGAACAATCATCCCCTAGCAAATGTACCAATTACAAAGAGGTGGAGATAGGAGTCGGCAAATATCTTTTCCTAAAAAAAAAAAAAAATCTAACCATCACTGTTTACTGTACACGTTACTTCATTCAATCCTCATCATAATCCTTTTAGAGTATCATTCATCCCTCTTACTAAATGAGTGAAGGGAAGCTCCAAGATATTAACGAACTTGCCACAAATCACAATAGTAGTAACTGGTGGAGTCCAGGTTTGAGCCCATATCCCGTTCAAAATCCACATCTGCATAATGCATCACAAATTAATCAAGAATTATTTTCAGGAGGAGGAAGGAGACAAGGGTGAAAATCAGTATCCTTAATAACGGAAGAGACTGTGATGATCTACGTCATCAGACGACAGCAGACCACAACACGAAGGCTGAGGAGCCCAAGCTGTGGCTCCTGGGTTATGGGTCCCGCTCTCCCGTTTGCTCCCTTTTCGGGGGGCGACAGTCGGGGCTTGTGTCTGCGGCCGGTCTGCCCAGCTGTGTGCAGGCGCTGGGACGGAGCCGCACCGGGCCCCCCGGGCCAGGCCCCAGGCTGCGGGGCTAGACGGCAGCTCTCGGAGGCTCCCACCAGACTCCCCGGGCTGTCGGGCGGCGGACGCCTGTAGAAACGAGCGGGAGTTTCCCGCACACACCTCCGGCCTTACCTCTTGGCCTTGGTTCCCTTGAGCACGAGTTTGGTGGACTTCACATAGGAGTATTCGGCCATGGTGCTGGTGACGTTTCTGGAGAGCGAAATGGGAGTTGGGTCAGGGTAAAAGACCTCGCCTGCAGCAGGAACGGGCGAGGGAGGCAGGAAAGCGGAGACAGAGCACGGGCTCCCCCGAAAACGCACGCAACAGCAGCAGTGGACGCGTCTCTCCAGAAGCCCTGGCCTATTTCACCCCAATGTGGCGCCCCAGCCAGAGATCTGCTTCCTGTTTACTGTGCGGGGCTACGGCGGCTGCAGCGGCCCGAAATAGGCGCGTTCACGGCTCTGTCTGCAGAATTCCGGCACGTTCAGGAGACGCGCCCCCTGGTGATCGTAGCGGGTCTAACACCCGTGGGTGGCATCGCAGGCCTCCTGCTAGGTCTCGGGAGGAGGCGACACTTGGATCAGCCAGAGGGTGACATGACTCAATCAGCCCTCCCCGTGCTGCAAGCAGCGGACGGTGCCTGACAGTCCGTGCGGCCCAGTCCATTATCTGGCCTTGGGCGACTTGACGAGCCATTTCAATTCCAGAAACGTTTATTGTAACGTTTTAATTAGGGAGACTTGGGCGATGGACTTAGTGCAGGAAACAATTAGAAAATAAAGTAAAAGATAATTAAGTGCTTAAATTTGGGCGGCAGATTTCACAAGGCACTGTAGACATTTGGGTGGAGGTGTGGTGGGAAGTTGGAATTGAACGCTAACGTAATCAGAGGAGCCTTTCTGTGTAGGGTGGATCCTGAGAGCACCTTAGTTCCAATCACATTGTTATTGGAAATGTTTGAATGCTCTGTGTTTGCTTTGGCTGCCTAGAATGTTGCCTTTTCCTCGTTACTTGGCCTCTTTCTTCCACCTTTAAGACAAACTGGAGCATCACTTTTCTACAAAAAGTCAGCTTTGAACAGCTTCCTGCATTTCCCCAAATACCTGCATTTCTCATTCTATAGCTTCATTGTGCACGTGCGTGCGTGCGTGCGTGTGTGTATGTGTGTGTGTTTTAAGACCAGAACTATAGCTTATTCATCCTTGTTTCACCTATACCTTACCCAATGCCTGCTTCTGAGTAGACCCTGCATAAATGCCTGTTAAGGTATTTAGATTCTAAAGCCTGAGGTTAAGCTGTGGGTTAATGAAGAGAGTGGAACAGTTAGACTGCGACTAGAGTAGAGAGGAGAGGTTGTGGTAGAAAAACAGAAAAATTGGGTGAGTAAGGAAATATATCATGGAGGCCATTGGAAGTCAATTTCTTCTTTATTTATCAGCCATCTCTGTTAAGACACTGTTCTTGGTGGTAAGAGTATACAAGAGATGCTTCAGCTCAGGGCCTGATGTTAAGGGCTTTTATCTAAGTAAACATCAGTACAGCATATAGTTAAGAGTGTAGCTTCTGGAGACAGCTTGCTTGGGTGGACCTTGCTCTCTCTTTAGAAGCTAGATGACTTTGGGCAAGTTATTTAACCTCCACATCGTATACCTACGTTTATTTAGCTATAGAATGGGATGATACCTCCTAAGGTTATGGTGAAGACAAAGAGAATTAATATAGGAAAACACTTTCTAAAGTTCCCAATAAACAGTAAGTATATCATAAATGTTAGCTATTATTATTAGATATCAAAGTGCCCTGAGAAAGGTACAAAAAAAATGTTACAGCAGGTATGGTGGTGACATGTGGCAGGAGCAGGGGCTCCCATCTCGTTTTAGGGATCAGGAGAAGCTTAATAGTCAAAGTGGCATCTGAGAAGGGTGTTGAACAATGGGTGGGATTTTGACAGATGGAGATGGGGAGGATAGGCATGTTTGATGCAGGAAACAGTATGGACAAAGGCATGGAGATAGAAGAGTACAGGGTTTGTGTAAGGAGCAATAAGTAGCCATGTTGGTTGGAGCACAGGACATGTAGAGTGGTGGGAACTTGGATTGAGAAGGGAAGTTGGGGGTCATTTTGTAGCTGGAGAATTTGAATGAAATCAGTAAGCAGTTAAGAGTGATTAAATAGTGAGCTCTCTCTCGCGCGTGCTTGTGTGTGTTTATGTGTATGCAATGAACAGAGTGGTGCTCCAGGGTGATTGTTCTGCAGCAGTGGGCCCCTCACTTAGAAATTCTTATTCAGAAGATCATTGATGGGATCCAGGTATATGTGTTTTTAACAAATGTTACAAGTGATTCTCATGATCAGGTAAATTTGGGAAACATTGACTTGGAATTTATGTTTTCATCACTGGCAGCTGAAGGAGGTTTTTCTCCAAACTTCTATCCTTTTTGAAAATAAAATATTTAGTTTTAAAAGGAATATTATTTGGCTAGAATCAATATTTATACACATAATATATGTATTGTACTATACAGTAGACTTCTGTCATATTTATAATTAAAGATTGGTAAGAATACTATGAGAAAAATTGTAGATGAAAGGAAAAGGGAAGTGTATAGAAGTGAAGAGAAATGGGAGGGATGTGCTTATTGCTGAGAAAAAGTAGAAAGCCGAATGACAAAAATCCAAGGTTGCAAACAACACTTTGTAAGGTACAAGAGTTTCACAATCATGTCTGAAAGCTTCTTTGGTGCTCACTTGTAAATGGTGACTTTGGACTAAATTTAGGGAAGAAACCGACTATGGTTTAAAGTGTTCTTACAAGAGGCTTTAAATGAAGGATAATCCCGATATTTACTTGAAGTAATTTAAATTGGAAGCTTTTAACACATTGCTAACTCTTCCCCTCTTAAAAATTGTCTTTAATTTGAAATGAAAATTTAAGCTGATATTTATGCTCTGTAAGTATCCTTATGCAAAGACTTAATATATTTTACATTTTCAAATTTTATTTCTTGACTTTGCTGGAAGGAATATAGTACTCAATTGATTTTTAAAAATCAAGGTAAAACAATTTACTTTGACAACTACATGCTGTACTTTCATCTCCAGGTTTCTGGTGGTAAAAGATTAGGTTTAATAGTGATTTCAGCATGAGAACAGTGAGGCCTACTATTGTACTAACTTGACTAAAATTGAGTTCTGTTGTTTGCATTAGAAGAAAATGAAGGGGAACATATTCAGTGTGATATAAAAAAACAACAAGTATTTATGATGCAAAAAGAAGAATGGAGGAAATAGGGTTGAAATTATAGGACTGACAGATTTATAGATGACTGTTGAAAACCATTGGTTTGCTAAAAATATTATTATTATTTTAAATTGGATTAGCTAAACTTATTTTTGAGGAGGAAAAGAAAAACACAGTACAATAAGGGAACCCACAATGGCTACATGCAAAGCTAGAGTGAAGTTCAACTCTAATTTATGAAATTAAACCTACAGTTGTTATATATCATCCTACTGCTGGTAAACAGTCCATGTCTATTCAGTTTGCATCAGCAGTTATGTTGTTTGCTCTGACATCTTTATTTTAATAATTCTTTAAAAAATATTATTGATTGTTTGCCTTTGTCTCACGTGAGCCAAATACAACAATAACAAAAAACTTTTATCCTGTAGTTATTCTCATTCCCAACACCATTCCTGTTATTAAGGAGTATGTAGGGTGACCAATAACTGAATTATTTACAGAATTAAGTCAGAAGTTTAGGGTATTTCAGAATGATGTTGGTAATGTGGTCGGCGAGCTAAAATAATGTCTGACTAGAGGTGGGATCACCACGAAACCATGTTGGTATCTTGTTGGATCTGGCATTCAGAAGTTGACAAACTGATTAATAAAATACACTTTCATTGATTAATTTACAATTATTAGATGTGCTCATTCTTCTTCATTCCCTTCCTCTTTCATTTGTTTGTTCATTCATTCATTTGTTCACATGGAGCAATGGCTTCCAGTCTAAGATCTTTAGACTCCTAAGGATTTTTTTGCTGTTGTTGTTAATCCACTTTCAAAGTCTCCATTGTTTTTTTTTTCTTTTTACATTCAATAATATTTTACATTAATTTCATGTGTACAGCATAGTGGTTAGACATTTATATAATTGAAGAAGTGATTCCCCTGGGCCAGCCAAGTGGTGTGTTGGTTAAGAGTTGGCTTGGGACGCCAGTCCTGAGCAGCAGGGCCCCAGTTCGGATCCCACATGAATGCCAGTGATGCTGCGTCCTCTACAGCTAAGATGGTGAACAACAGCTCAATTTGGAGCTGGGCTGCCGTGAGTCGCAGACGATAGCCTAGGCTGCAGTCCCTGCTGCAGTGGGCTGCTGTGAGCTAACGTGAGTGGCTGGCAGCCAGTGGGAGAAGCTGACAGCAGGTGTGAGCTGCCATGAGCCAGGAAGAGCGCAATGATAATACCAACATGTGCCAGTACAGCAATATCCTCCACAACTAGACTGAAGAACAAAAGGACAGCAACTTGTCTGTTCCCCTTCCCTGATTCCTCAACGCTGTTCCCCTCCCCCAATTCTCCAATAAAATCTTAAAAAAAGAAAAAAGAAGTGATTCCCCTATCTAGTCTAGTACTCACCTGGCACTATACATAGTTATTACCATATTATTGACTATATTCCCTATGCTGTACTTTACTTCTCTATAACTACTTTTTAACAACCAATTTGAACTTTTTTTTTTAAAGGTTTTATTGTGGAATTAGGGGAGGGGAACAGCATTGGGGAATAGGGGAAGGGGAACAGACAAGTTGCTGTCCTTTGGTTCTTCAGTCTAATTGTGGAGAATGTTGCTTCACTGGCCCATGTTGGTATTATCATTGTGCTCTTCCTGGGTGAGGCAGATTGGACGCCGACCTCTGGACGGCCGCTCATAGCAGCTCTTGGCAGCTCACGCTGGCTGCCGGCTGCTCACATTGGCTGCCAGCCACTCACTGTAGCCTATGGCAGCCCACTGCAGCAGGGGCTGCAGCCTATACCGCCGCCAGCCACTCACAGCAGCCCAGCTCCAGGTGGAGCTGTTCAACCTTAGCTATAGAGGGCAGTGTCGCTGGCCCTCATATGTGGGATCTGAACCAGGGCCCTGCCACTCAGACCTGGCGTCCCAAGCGAGCTCTTAACAATGTGCCGCTTGGCCGGCCCCATAGCCTTTGTTTTAAAGTCTATTTTGTCTGGTATAAATATTCCCACCCCAGCTTTCTTTGTTTATTTGTTTTTTGTTTCCATTTCATGAAATAACTTTTTCTATCTCTTTACTTTCCATCTGTATATCTTTCAAACTACGGTGAGTGTCTTGTAGGAAATATATGTAAGATTTTATTTTCTTATTCATTTAACCCTCCTATATGTGTGTGTTTTGATTGGAGCATTTAATCCATTTATTTTGAAAGTAATTATTGATAGATATGTAGTTATTGTCATTTTATTATTTATAATTTTGATCTTTTTTCCCCCGTCTTAAAGAAGTCCCTCCAAGATTTCTTGAAATAGTGGTTTGGTGGTAATGAACTCCTTTAGCTTTTTCTTGTTTAGGTTGCTCTTTATCTGTCCTTCGATTTTAAATGATAGCCTTGCTGGGTAAGATAACCTTTGCTGTAGGCCATTGCTTTACATCACGTTAAATATTTTCTGCCAATCCCTCTGGCCTGAAAAGTTTCTGTTGAGAAATCAGCTGACACTCTTTTGGGGGCTCCCTTATAAGTTATTAGTTGCCTTTCTCTTGTTGTTTTAGGATTCTCTTTGTCTTTAACCTTTGCCATTTTAATTATAATGTGTCTTGAAGTGGACCTGTTTGGATTCATCTTGTTTGGAACTCTCTGCACTTCCTGGACTTATATGTCTATTTCCTTCACCAGGTAGGAAAGTTTTCAGTCATTATTTCTTCAAATAGGTCTCAATCCCTTGCTCCCTGTCTTCTCCTTCTGGTACCCCTGTGATGTGGATGTTGTTACACTTGATGTTGTCCCAGAGGTCTCTTAAACTATCTTCATTTTTTTGGACTCTTTTTTCTTTTTTCTTTTCTGATTGGATGTTTTCTGCTATCCTGTGTTCCAAATCGCTGATTCAATCTCTGCTTCATTTAGTCTGCTGGTGATTCTTTTTAGTGCATTCTTCATTTCAGTTATTGTATTCTTCACTTCCGGCTGCTTATTTTTTATGGTTTCTATGTCCTTTTTAGGCGTGCTATTTCTCTGTTGAAGTTCTCACTAAGTTCCTTGAGCATCTTATAACCATTGTTTTGGAATCTGTCTCTGGTAGATTGCTTGCCTCCATTTTGCTTAGTTCTTTTTCTGGAGTTTTCTTCTGTTCTTTCATTTGGTGTATTTCTTTGTCTCCTCATTTTATCTGCCTCTCTGTGTTTGTTTCTATGTATTAGGTAGATCTTCTATATCTCCAAGTCTTGGCTGGGTGGCCTTATATAGTAGGTACCCTGTAGGGCCCTGGCACAGTCACCCTTATCACCTGCTCTGGGTGCTCCAGGAGTGTCCCTTGTGTGGATTGTGTTTGCCCTCTTGTTATAGTTGAGCCTTAATTGCTATTTGCATGTAAGTGAGTGGTATTTGCCCTCAGGATGATTGGCTGTGGGGTTTGGCCACATCCACAACTTATGGGATGCTGTGCAGGGGGCTTACTCCACCGAGTGGGATTCACCCCAGCAAGCTCTGGTGCCAGTTGAGACTGCCCATTTGGTGAACCACCTGTGGGGCTATTTTGTTGTACTCTCCTGTAGTCTGAAGTCAACCTGCAAATATATTAGTTCTGGGGCCTCTTGGGGGTTGGGGATTCCAGTGCAGGCCTATTGCCTGTGACTGGCCAGCGACTACCTGGTAGGAGCTATAAAGTGACCCATTCGCTGCCTGTGTAAAGTTGGAGGCATATGGGAGAGACCACGTTGTGTATCGAGGATGGTTGCCACCAGTACAAGGCCTGGGGTAGCTCTGCAAAAAGCCAGGACACCCCAAGGACAGCTGCCACCTGCCAGCTTCCTTAAGGTTCAGCCACTGATAAAGCCTCATCTGGTATGCAAGTTTGGTGAAGCAGAGTCTCAGGGAGTCACTAGAGTGGGAAGAGTTGTGGTCACCAGGTTAATGTAGATTCTGGGTTGGTGCCAATGCTGAGCCTGGAGCTACCAGCAAAGGTCTCAGAGCACACTGAGGCTAGTTGCTGCCCACCTGGGTCTGATGGACTCTGATAGTTTTACAAGAAAGAGTGCAATGTGGGTGGGATTGGCTGGGGTGAGGGGAAGTGCCTCTGACATTGGGGGAGTTGAGTAGGGCGGGGTCCCAGTGAGTCAGCAGGGTGAAGCATTAGAGTTCACCAGGTCAATCAGATTCAGACTTGGCCGTGTGGGGGTGGGCTCAACACAGAAAAGATGGTGCCTGCCTGACAGCTGCATGAGAGGAGGGCCCCTCAGAGCAAAAATAGTGACTGCCTTCTAGTCCTAGGCCTGAAGCCACATACCTCAGTCGGCCCTCCATATCCCTGGACACTTCCGGAGTCACTGTCCCTCCAACAGAGCCCAAGGTGAGTGCCTGTGAGTGAGTGAGACTGTGTGCGGACTGTTTAAGAGGGTGTCTGGGTTTCCCGCAGACTTCTGTCCCACCAGAGCTGTCGGAATCCCCACTGTTTTTTACAGCCAAATGTTGTAGGGGCCCCTCTTTCTGGCACCGGTACTCTGGGCTGGAGAGGCCAGTCCGGGGTTGGGGTCCCTCACTTCTCCAGGGGGAACCTCCATGGCTGAGACATCCCTCCTGAATCTCAACCTCCACACAGAGGTTTGGGACCCATTCCACATCTCTGCCCCTCCTACCAGTCTCGAAGTATTTTCTTCTGTATATCCTTAGTTATAAATCTTCTGTTTAGCCAGACTGCAGATGGTTTTCCAGGTAGATTTTTCTATAATTTAGTTGTAATTCTAATGTGTTCATGGAAGGAAGCACACCTGTGTTTACTCCACCATCTTGGATCTCTCCAAAGTCTCCATTGTTTTTGTTTCTGATTAAAGCACCACAGCAGCATTGATATTTTTATTATTTTATATTTTCCAGCTTTATTGAGATATAATTGATATATAACATTGTGTAAGGTTAAGGTGTACAATGTTTTGGTTTGATATACTTCTATATTGAGAAATTATTACCACAGTAACATTTGTTAACACCTTCATCTACTCACAAAATTAACATTTCTTTTTTTGTGTAATATCATTTAAGATCTACTCTCTTAGTTACTTTCAAGTTTATAATACAGTATTATTGCCTATAATCACCATGCTGTATATTAGAGCCCCAGACTTATTTATTTTATTATTGGAAGTTTATACTCTTTGACCAACGTCTCCCATTCCCTTCACTCTCTTAGCATCAGGTAGCAAACATTCTGCTCTCTGTTTCTATGAGTTAAGATTTTTTAGATTCCACATATTAATGAGAACATATACTATTTGTCATTTTCTGTTTGACTTAGCTCACTTAGTCATTTAGTTGCAAATGGAAGATTTCTTCTTTTTCATGGCTCAATAATATTTCAATATATATATTTTTCTTTATCCACTCATCCATAGTCGGACACTTAAATTGTTTCCATATCTTGCCTATTGTAAAGAATGCTGCAATGAACATGGGAGTGCAGCTATCACTTTGAGATACCAGGTTTTTTTTTCTTTTGGATATATGCTCAGAAATGGGGTTTCTGAGTCATATGTTAGTTTTATTTTTTAATTTTTTGAGAAACCTCCACACTGTTTTTCCATAGTGGCTGTACCAATTTACATTCCCACCAACAGTGCACAAAGGTTGCCTTTTCTCCCCACCCTTGCCAACACTTGTTATCTCTTCTTAATAACAACCATTCTAACAGGTGTGAGGTGATATCTCATTGTGGTTTTGATTTGCGTTTTCCTGATGATTAGTGGTATTGGGCATCTTTTAATGTATCCGATAAATTAAACTGTAGCCAGGAGAGCTGGAAAAAAATGGGGGAAAAATTGTAAAATCTGTGACTCAGTGCTCAGATTGCTTTGCCCCAGTTTTCACTTTCTAGAAAGAGAAACTAGAAATCAGGGACAATTCATCATTGGCATAGTTTCTGCAAGAAACTCCGATCAGTGAATCCATGCAAGGCTTTGACACTGCATTTGTGAATTGGTTATACCCAAAGGGAAAGTAAACTTTTTTATGTCTTAATAATAGGAGGTAGTTTTACTATTTGGAGCAAGGTGTCCAACAAAGTTAGGCTCCTACCCTTCCACAGAACCTGGAAGAAATCTCCCTTGAGGATTACATTTCAAAGGGATGATGGCCCCTAGGTCTTTGGAAAAGACATTCCTGGGTTGTAAAACTGGCAAGACACTTAAAAAAAAAGATTAATAAATTATTTATTTTTTAAATTGGGGAATTGGGGGAGGGGAGCAGCCAAGTGGTTGTCCTTCAATCTTCGTTTTGGAGGGCGCCAGTCGCCATCTGGCTTCCCATCAGCAGCTTGTGGCCTCGAAGCTCAAAGTGCTATGTTCAATCTTAGTTGTGGGTGGGCTTAGCCACCCATGTGGGAGTTGAACCAGCAGCCTTGTTGTTAAGAGTGCATGCTCTATCCTCTGAGTCATCCAGGCGGCAGCTCAGCTCAAGGCGCCGAGTTCAATCTTAGTTGCTGGTGGGCATAACCCACCATAGAACAGGCAATCTTGTTGTTACACCAGCTGAGCCATCCTGCCACCTGTTGGCAGCTCAGTGACAGCTCAGCTACAGTGCAGCATTCACTGGCCCATGTGGGAATTGAACCGGCGGCCCTGTTGCTCAGAGCATGCACTCTAAGCCAACTCTTAACTAACTGAGCCACTCAGCCGGCCCCTGGCAAGACACTTTTAAAAAGATTTCTATCTCAAAAGGACAGAGAAAAAATTTATAAGTATAGATGCTCCTTAACTTAAGACGGGGTTATAGCCTGATACGCTCGTCACAATTTGAAAATATTGTAAGTCAAAAATGGATTTAATGCATCTACACTACCAAACATCATAGCTTAGCCTAGCCCATTTCTACTGAATATGTATCACTTTCGTTCCATTATAAAGTTGAAAATAAAAATCATAGGTAGAACTCTCATAAGTATGACCATCTGTATAAGTTTTCTAAAGTAAATGTTCTAAGAATAGAAAAGTAATTGGCCTTGAGTCAGGAAGAAGTCTAGCTAAAGTTTAGTCAAGCTAAGGGGGATGTCTTGGTTAAAGGTGTGTGAAAGGGAATTCCCACTGTACCAGAGGAGAGAAAACGTCCCACTATGGAGGAAGTAGGAAATTCCAAGGGAAGGTAACTATGAGAGGTGACTGCCTGTGTCTCTGACAAGGTATCCAGCCCCAGCTATCTTCCTGGGATCTGGTCAAATAGATGGTAAGGGATGGACAGATAAAGGAAGGTCAGAGGATATCCACATTGGTACTATGCTTCTCTGTTGCATGCATCTGGCCCAGGAATAATAGAGCAATAAGGACAGAGAGAGATGCCCGAGACATATATATATCCCTTTACTCTCAACTTTTGAGTGCTGGGCTGGAGAGCTGGCATTCATTCATGTCTTGGTTGGAAAGGGACTTAGAAATGTTCTGACAGGACAAATGAATCAGCAGGGGCCTATAGAGGGACATGGAGGCTTCAAAATGTGAAGTCTTGGTGATTAGAGGAAAATGGCAGTGAGGGGCCAGGCTTCAGCAGTAGGTGCCAGTACATTCCCAAATAAAGGCAAAATTGGCCAGATGTTGGCCGTCATCAGTGCAGTGTCCTTGGACAAAAGACTGTGCATATACAGCAGAGACCAGTGAGCTCCAGAGGACAATTCACTGTAGCCTCTTTCCCCCCCCCCCCACTGCCCTCCAGCCCCATGAGGATATGTGAGATTTCCTCTTCACTCAGGCCTTCTTCAGGATCAATGGCAGAGTGTAGACCCTTTGGCTAAGAAAGCCGCCTTGAGTTTGAACGTTGAATTGACTGAGTACTCAAGAGAATTAATTAATGGAAAAGAGGCTCAGTGCATTTAATTGGCAAGTTTAAGCATTTTTCCACACTCTACTGAGAAAGAATAAAATGAGATCAGTTACAGAAATTAAAGAAGACATTTAAAAAATTTTGGGCCGGCCGAGTGGCGCGGTGGTTAAGTGCTGGCTTGGGAAGCCAGCAGCCCTGGTTCGGGTCCCACATATGAGGGCCAGTGACACTGCCCTAAAAAAAAACAAAAAACAAAAAACATAAAAACTTTTTTGCCCATATGTGCTGTTTATGTGAAATTTCAACATTTTTACATGTCACACAGCTAAAGTACCTTGTAAGCACTCCATAAATATTACTATTTGTTGTCTTATTTTTAGTTATCTTTATTCTAATTTGTATTTCTAGTTAGTTTTCTTCTCAATTCTCTGTAGCAAAGATTTTATATTCATGGCTTAGGTAGCTTATACCAGTTCCACGTTAGGGCAGCAAATTTCCTCTTTTTGCTTCCTTTTTCTACATCCATTCATATGCTTTATTCTATGTAATTAATAATCAAGGATCATCTATCAATATCAAGATCTTGAATCATATGTGCATAGTTGCTTTTGCCCTGTAAGGTAACAAATTCACAGGTTCCAGGGATTAGGAAATCTTTGTAGGGGAAGGGGCATTATTCTGACCACAACAAAGGCAGAGTCTTGAATTTATTCATATCTATATTTTGTTCACTTGATATCAGAACCTGGAACACATTGGACTCTAAATAAATGTTGAGTCAGTGAATAAATATTTGAATTTACAGATTGCTGCTATATTTGCTGCTATATTGCAACCCCTACTTCTGGGTGGAATGTCTATGTGAGAATTAAATAGCCAGAATAAAAAGTAAAATCCATACGTTCTCCAGTGGGATCTGGATGGAATAGTATTTTACTATGAGAATATTCTCAGTCCATATTCTTCACTGCAAATAACAGAAATAAATTATGACTAAGTTAAGCAGAATAGGAATTTAATAGAAAGATGTTATGTTACCATCTCTGTTTTGCATTCATCTTGAAGTTGGTTATGTTATTTCCTTCACCTGAGTAGCTTGAAACACTCTTTCTATTTATTTCTATTGTAAAGATCTTATCCATCAAGCCTTTCTCAAATGCCACTTTCATGAAACTTTTTCTGATCCCCAGTCGAATATAATCTCTCTCTTAGGAATCTCCCTAACAATATGTTTAGACCTATCTTGTGATTTTACACATTCTGTCTTATAGTTTCTTCCTTCACTAATGGGGTGCTATAGTGGACAGCTCACCAACCAAACATCATTTTAGTTTTTTTGAATCCTAAGCTCAGTATAGAGAAGGGCCCCACCTTCCACTACAGATTAGCTTCCAGTCAAGATGGCGGAGTAGGTAAACACTGTGCTTGCCTCCTCTCATGACCACATAAAAATTACAACAAAACTACAGAACAACCATCATTGAGAACCACCTGAAGTCTAGCTGAACAGACTTCATCTAAGCTGAACAGACTGTACATCTAAGGATATACAGAAGAGCCATATGAAGATTGGTAGGAAGGGCAGAGAGCAAGGAACAGACTGGTCTTGCACCCATGTGTAGGTGTTAAAAGTTGATAGGGATATCTCTGCTGTAGAGGTTCCCCCCTCAGGAATGAAGATTCCTACCTCAACACCAGGCTTTCCAGGCCGGGGTTCCAGTGCCAGGAAGAGATGTCCCCACAACTTCAGGCTGTGAAAACCAGTGGAAATTGTGGCTGAGAGTGACGGAGGGCTGCTGGAGTCTCAGGCATTCCTTTTCAAGAACCTGCACATAGACTTACTTGCTGATGGATTCATTTGCTCTGAGCTCCAGCCATGGGGCAGCAGCTTGGAAGGCACCAGGGACATATGAGGAGGAACTGAATTGTCTGGCTATAGAATGAGGGCTACTGGGGCAGCCTTATCCCAGCCAGAAGTGCTGGCAGAAGCCATTGTTCCTTTATTGAGCCCTCTCCCCACTTAGCCTGCACATGCAGCCAGGTGCCATATCTGAGTCTCCATCAACCTGGGTAATACCATTCATTCGACCCATCCTAGTGATTTGCTAAGACCCTGTCCCATCTAACTTTTGGGCCCAACCAAGTCACTTCCAGTGACTTTTTCCACACAAATGCCTTGTCTTGGCTCTGCTGCCAACTTTCCTAAAATCTCTCAAAGTTCCACAAACCCCATACAAGCAGCATCTGACCTTGGCTTGTCCCATACTTCTTGCTAAGGAGCCCTAAGCCTGGCACTAGTGGCAGTCGGCCTTGTTTTCTAGCTTAGCCTCTTCTAGGCACCTCTAAGCCCAGAACAAGTGGCAACCATCTGTAGGTCACTTTGTAGTTCATACCAAGTGGCCCTGGGCAGGGCAGTGGCTGATCGTGGCCTGCAACAGAGTCCCTTCCAAGAGGCTTTAGAACCAGCACACATGGTGGCCAGCCTCAGAACACACCAGAGCATCACATAACTACCACTATAAGTGATACAACCAAAGGTCAGATGGGGCAGGCACCAGAGCCCTGCTAAAGTGAATACTGCTCCATAGGGTCAGCCCCTGCACCACAACTCTTCCACTGTAGTCATGGTCAGTCATCATAACCAATCAGCCTGAGGGTCCATTCTTCCCACTGACATACAAACAGAAACTAAGACTCAACTACAATAGAAGGGCACACACAAGCTATACTAGGGCCATACCTGGCACCTGGCTCAGGTGACCAAGGAGACTGTGCCACTGGGCCCCATAGGACACGTACTACGTAAGGCCACTTTACTAAGACCAGGAGACATAGCAGCCCTACCTAATACATAGCAACAAATATAGGGAGACAGCCAAAATGGGGAGACAAAAAAGCATGTCCCAAATGAAAGAACAGAACAAAGCCCCAGAGAAAGAATGAAACAAAATGTAAAGAAGCAATCTACCAAATGCAGAGTTCAAAACACTGGTTATATGGATGCTCAGTGGTCTCAGTGAGAACTTCAACAAAGCGATAGGAAACACTAAAATGGAGATAGAAAACACACAAAAAAGTCAGAAATGAAGAATACAATAACTGAAATGAAGAATATATTAGAGTGAATTCACAGTAGGTTAGATGAAGCAGAGGATCGAATCAGCAATTTGGAAGATAAGGTAGCAGGAACACTCAACCAGAACAGCAAAATGAAAAACGAATTCCCCCAAATGAGGATAGTTTATGGGGCCTCTGTGACAACATCAAATGTATAATTTGCATCATTGGGGTACCAGAAGGAGAGCAGAAAGAGCAAGGAAATGAAAACCTGTTTGAAGAACTAATGACAGAAAGCTTCCTTGTATGAAATAGACATACAAGTCCAGGAAGTGCAGAGAGTCCCAAACAAGATGAACCCAAAGAAGCCCACACCAAGACACAGCATAATTAAAATGCCAAATGTTAAAGACAGAGAGAATCTTTAAAGTAGCAAGAAAGGGGCTGGCCGGGTGGCTCAGTTGGTTGAGTTGGCTTAAGAGTGCAAGCTCTGAGCACCAGGGCTGCTGGTTTGATTCTGGGCCAGTGACTCTGCGCCAGAGCTGAGCTGTAGCTGAGCTGCCAACAGGTGGCAGGATGGCTCAGCTGCTGTAACAACAAGATTGCCTGTTCAGTGGTGGGCTATGCCCACCCGCAACTAAGACTGAACTCGACACCTTGAGCTGAGCTGTCTCCCAGATGGCTCAGAGGATAGAGTGTGCACTCTTTTTTTTTAAAAAGATTTTATTAGGGAATTGGGAAAGGGGAACAGACAAGTTGCTGTCTTTTTGTTCTTCAATCTAGTTGCGGAGGATGTTGCTTCACTGGGCCATGTTGGTATCGTCATTGCACTCTTCCCAGAAGAGGCAGATCGGATGAGGCCCCTGGATGGTCGCTCACTGCAGCTCTTGGCAGCTCACGCTGGCTGCCAGCCACTCATGCTGGCTGCCGGCCACTCACTGTAGCCTTTGGCAGCCCACTGCAGCAGGGGCTGCAGCTATGCCACCCTGGGGACTCACAGCAGCCCAACTCCAGGTGGAGCTGTTGTTCACCATCTTAGCTGTAGAGGGCAGTGTCACTGGCCCCCATATGTGGGATCCGAATCGGGGCTGCTGGCGTTCCAAACCAGCTCCTAACCCTGCGCCACTTGGCCAACCCGAGCATGCACTCTTAACAGCAAGGCTGCTTGTTCGACTCCCATGTGGGATGGTGGCTATGCCCACCTGCAACTAAAGATTAAACACAGCACCTTGAGGTTAGAGGCCACGAGCTGCCAACTGGCAGCCACATGGCGACTGGCGCCCTCCACAACGAAGACTGAAGAACAACAACTTGGCTGATCCCCTTCCCCAGTTTCCCAATACTGTTCCCCTCCCCCATTCTCCAATAAAATCTTAAAAAAAAAAAGTAGCAAGGGAAAAGCTGATAGCTACCAACAAGGGAGCTCCCATAGGACTGTCAGCTGATTTCTCAACAGAAAGTTTACAAACCAGGAGGGATTGACACAAAATATGCAAAGTGATGAAAAGCAAGGAACTATAACCAAGATTACTCTACACAGCAAAACTTTCATTTAGAATAGAAGGAGAGATAAAGAGCTTCCCAGATAAGGAAAAGCTCAAGGAATTCACCACCACCAAACCAGTATTAGAAGAAACGTTAAAGGGGCTTCTTTATGAAGAAGAAGGAAAAAAAAATATGAATAATAAAATGGCCATGGCTACATATCTATCAGCAAGTACTTTAAATGTAAATGGATTAAATGCTCTAATCAAAAGACAAAGAGAGCCTGAATAGATAAGAAATCAAGACCCTTACATATGCTTCCTGTAAGAGACTCACTTCAGATTGAAAGACACACACATATTGAAAGGGATGGAAAAAGGTATTGTGTAATAATAATAATAATAATAATAATAACAACAACAACAACAACAATGTTGGGTTGTCAGAAAAGTCATGACGCACGTTTGCAACAGATGGCGCTAGTTCATTTTTGGAAGTACTAGAGTCATTCGCATATATATTATTGCTATGTCATTTGACAGCTGACAGTTGTAGCTTCATTCTAAAAGAAATTGAGTGATTTGGCTGTTCAGGAGATTCTACAAGAAGTTGAAGATGGAAGACCAAACTGTGCATTTTTGCCATATTTTACTGATTTACTTCCATAAAGGGAAGAACATGCGTCAAGCTTGTGAAAAGTTGCGTAAAGTTTACTGTGACAATGCTCTACAAGAACGTCAGTGCTAAGGATTGTTCACAAAATTCTGTGCTGGTGATTTTGATCTCAGTGACTCTCTTTGGTCAGGGAGGCCCACTGAGGTTGATGACAACAAAGTAAAGGCATTGATCAAGTCAAACCCACGTTACATGACATGAGAGATTGCAGAAACATTGAACAACCATCATTCAAGTGTTCACAACCACCTGAAGAAGCTGGGATACGTAAGCAAGCTTGATATTTGGGTTCCACATGAACTCAAAGAAGTTCATTTGATGGCATGTATAAACATCTGTAATATGCCTATTAAATGTGAGGAAAACGATACTTTTTGGAAGCAACTGATAGCTGGTGATGAGAAGTGGATTGTTTACAACAATGCGGTGCACAAATGGTCTTGGTCCTGATGTGATGATTCGCCTCAAACAACATCGAAAGCAGACATTCATCAGAGGGAGGTTATGCTCTCAGTGTGGTGGGATTTTAAAGGTGTCTTGTTTTTTGAGCTCCTACCAAGGAACCAAATAATCAATTTGAATGTGTACTGTCAGCAATTGGACAGTTTGAACGAATCCATCATCCAGAAATGCCCAGAGCTTGTTAATTGTAAAGGAGTTGTGTTCCATCGTGACAACGAGAGACCACACACAAGTTTGATCACTTGTCAAAAATTATAGGAGCTTGGATGGGATGTGTTGCCACACCCACCATACTTGTCTGACCTCGTTTTACTCTCTTCAAAACTCCTTGCATTGTATAACGTTCAATTCAGATGAGGCTGTAAATGAGCACCTTATTCAGTTTTTCACAAATAAAGACAGGTCCTTCTATGAACGAGGAATGATGAAGCTCACTGAAAGATGGCAAAAGGTTATCAAACAAAACGGGCTATATATCACTGATTGACGTTTGTTCGTTATATAAATAAACGACCTTTGAAAAACATAGACAAAATGTATCACGACTTTTCCAACAATTCAAAAATAATAAAGGCTGGGGTAGCAATACTTATACCAGACAAAATAGACTTTAAAACAAAGGCTATAACAAGAGAGAAAGAAGGACTCAGTAATCCCACTTCTGGATATTTATCAGAAGAAATCCAAACACGACTTCAAGGGGACATGTGCATCATCCATATGATCACTGCAGCATTGTTTACAATGGCAAAGATGTAGGGGCAGCCTGGGTGTCTGTCAATGGAAGAATGGATAGAGAGGAGGTGGTACATATATACAATGGAATATTGCTCAGCCATGGAAGGGAATGGTTTCCTACCATCTGCGAAAGCATGGATGGACCTGGAGGGTGTTGTGCTAAGTGCAGTAAGTCAGACAGAGGACAAATGCCATATGATTTCATTTATATGTGGAATCTGAAGAACAAAATAAATGAACAAACAATACAGAAACCAATTCACAGATACAGAAAATATTTTGAAGGTTGCCAGATGGGAAGGGGTTGGGGGGGATGGGTGAAAAAGGGAAAAGGATTAAGAAGTACAATTTGGTAGTTACAAAGTAGTCATGGGGAATATAAAGAATAGCATAAGGAATATAGACAATAATATTATAATAACTATGTATGGCGTCAGATGGGTACTAGAGTTATTGGGGTGATCATTTTATACTTTATGTAAATGTGTAATCACTGTGTTGCACACCTGAAACTAATACAATATTTTATCTTAACTGTGATTGAAAAATTTTAAAAAAATTATTTAAAAAAGAAGGCTAATCGGCACTATTAACAGTGAAGATAACTAACAATTTTTTTTTTGTGAAACTTGTTCTTAAGAGTGAAACAAAATTCTCTTGTGGAAACTGTTTCCAATCAAGTGTGTCCATACATTTATTAAGTAACCCAGTGTATTATGTTATTTTACCATGGTATTTGATAAACTAGTTATATATATTCAGGGTAATTTTTTCTCCTTAAGATAAAGCTTTTGAAAAGAAAATGTATCTCTAGACCCTTCTGTCCTAAATTGTCTGTTTTCATTGCCATAAAATCTATTTATTGAGATCTCTTTACCTTTAACACAACTAGGCATTGTATCATCAAAGTAAAATAATTATTCTGGTTCTTGTTTCTGGCATTACTGTAGGTTTGAAAATCGACTTATTGAACTCAAACCAACTGGACACATTCCCATGTAGCCTGCTCCCCTGTTAGGGCCCCCAAGGGTAAGTGGCGATTCCTTTTCTATCTTTTTATTAGAGAAATATAGTACATGGCTTGGAGAGCAGAATTGCAGGCTGGATTTTTAGCTCCCATGTGTCCCCTCATCTGTCTTCCTTTGTTGATGGCCTGTGCCTACTCCTAAAGCTGGGGGTGGGGTCAGCTTCATCTCTCAGTCCTCAGGAACAGAGAGTGGCTTCATCTCGCAACTATGATAATGGCCAATACAAGAAGTAGGGGAGAGTGGGTGGTGTGCAGGCAAAAAGTACAAAAAAGGAAGCTCACTTGTCTAGCCTTTATCTCAGAAACCATTTTCAATAGAAATATTTAACATTTCAGGAGTGTTAAGAAGGTTATAATGAGCACGTCTTCGGAGAACCTAAGCTGGAACGCTGTACTCTTCATGGATTTACCACTTCAACATATAACATTGACTAGTATACACAGAAGGCATATCTCATAGAGACAGGATGACAAGATGACAGGACTGGAGATATGTGGTATTACCACATTCTATCCTTCCATCATTATTTTCTCATTTCTCAGAAAACTCAAAGAATCCTCTTTTTTCTTTTTTCCTAGTGACACATTTCTAAGCAGGGACTCATTTACTTGTGCCCTGAGAAAGCGGGGCATTTACAGTGTGTCTTAGAGAGGGAGAGAGGGAGGGGAGAAAGTGGTTCCAAATAAGTTAATGACATTAAAGAAGCTCTTTATAAACAATGTTAATAAATAATGCCCACAATACCGAAAACTTCCCCATGCGAGGGAGGCCTCGAGTAGGGGAATAATTCTTGGATTTTGCAACAAGGATTTGTGAGGGAATGAGAGGTGACTAATCAATAATTGTCTTTAAGAAATGAAATGGGTAGAAGCTACATCAGAGAACATGTGCTGTAGACCATCAGTTCTCAAACTTTTTGGTTTCAGGACTCCTTTATTCTCTTAAACATGATTGAGGACCCCAAAGAGGTTTTTTGTTTTGTTTTGTTTTGTTTTTTACATGGATTATCTGTCCAACATTTACCATGTTAAAAATTAAAACTGACATATCCTGAGAGTGATAGGTAAACAATTTAAATTAAAAAAAAAATTAAGACTGACACATTAAGAAATTATTAGAAAATGGACCTATTATAAGGTATCACAAATATGTTATTAAAAATAATTTTTTTCAAACAACAAAAAATTAATGAACAGGGTGGCATTGCTTTATATTTTTGCATGTATCTTTAATGTGTGGCTGACTAGCAAAGAGCTTGATTCTTCTCTCTGCTTCCACACTCAGTTTCTTGTGGTATCACATGTCAGGTAGCTAGCTTATGGGAAACTCCAGTGTACGCTCATGAGAGAATGGGAGAAGAAAAGGCAAATAACTCCTAAGTATTATTATGAAAAGAGTTTTGACCATTCGGAATCCCTGAAAAGGACTGCAGCATCTCCTAGGGTTCTCTGGACCACACATGCACAGAGCACAGGGTACCTCAGGTGAGAAAGCCGTGGCTGTTGGGTTTTGTTGACTGGAGGGGGAAGGAAGTATTTAGTCCTTTTGCCAGGATGGTCAGATATATATGAATGAATATTTTCATCTGCTGATTGTGGATGGAAACTTCCAGAAAGGAAGTTTAGGAAAGAAGATTTACATTTTTAAAATATTTTTGTGTTTTTCAAAAGTGAATAACAATAGGAAATTTTTATACATAAAAATAATATCACATAAATACGAAGCACCTCAAATACTTGAAATCAATGCAGCGAGAGTTAGGAGTATGGAGATGAGAGTTGAACGCCTTATCCTTTGTGCTCTTGTTGCTGGAACTTAACTTATAGATGATGATATTACCATACATTAGGAATTGTGTAAATGGGCATTATTGATACTGCTTTATTAAAGATGTTTTTTGCCTGTCTTCTAAGTTTTGGTACTTTCAAAGAAGTCTCCTGTATCACTTTTTCCTCCACCCAAATTTGGAATTTAGAGAGTCCTTGTAGCTACATTTAGGTGATGTGTCTCCATGAATACATTTTGGGGTCATTTGTAAGCCTCCATAAGCAATGCTCTGCTGTCATTGAAACACAATTTTGTCCCTACTTGTCTTGTAGACCTAACAAAACTGTGTTTTTAACACAACCTGATACTATTTGAGCACAACAGATCCACTTTCTTCCTTATCTGTCCACAAGGTGTCGCTGTTTCCTTTGTAATAACACAAGGCAGCAGATCTAAGAACACAGGTGCTCTAAATAGTTACCATAGCGCTTGCTCCATAATTATTAAGTTTTCAGGGTGTTCCTAGGTTTGTCCCATAGAAGGAATGGGTAGGGTTTTTCTTGTAAAAACGTAATTTTTAACAACAAGTTTGCTCAAAAATTGACACTACTAGAGTGCTTTCCCTTTTCTGTTACAATTTTATTTATAATAATTATGGTTAGTGATACTAATGGCTATATAAAAATATCATTATATTATATACCCAATGACTGTGAAGTCATCTGCTTTGAAGCACAGCGAAAGCATCAATCAGCACACTGGGTCTAAAATAGGACCATTTTAAGAAAGCTATTTATAGTTTAATTTGCAAGTTTTTTTTAAATTTGAAATTAAAACATTTCTAAAATGTACTATGATTGTTTAAAAAAAGTAATGGTTTTTTTTTTTTTTTATGGTAAGAAAATAAATTGAACCTCTGCCGGAAAGTGTAGAAAACAAATCAGCATTCTTTATAAATAGATTTTACTGCTGGTTTACAAATTACCTTATGGGCTTTTAGATGGAAAAATGAAATCAGCTTCTGTTTGTACTGTGCATGCAGCATATATGCTGTGTCACTTTCAAGAGAATTATGGAAGGTTGGGAGGTCAGGATTCTTGAAATGGAGAATTATAAGAAGTGGCAAAATGAGAAAATGAAAATACTGCCAGCCTAGTTGTTTAATGTCTATATTGATGGAATTGAGGGAAAACCCTGGGAGCCTGCAGATCATGTTCTGACTTTGTCTGAGTCATTGGGGGCAAAAGCAGGCCTGGCATGAGTGCAAGCCGAGGCAGACTGGGCTTCAGGCTGACTGGCGTTGGAGCAGGAAGAGAGGCCACTGGCCAGAGGTAATGGCCAAATGATTAGTACTTAGTGCTAAGCATGTTGTTCACGTGCATTCTGAGAGCGAGACTGCCTGGAATCCAGGCTTTCTGGCCAAACTTGCGCCCTCAGTCTGATGGGCAGGATTAAGTGGTCTCAGAGGTCTACCAGAAGCCACAGAGGTGAGCTGTGCAGATGCTGACTGGTGAGCAGCACGGAGATGTTTAATTCCATTGACCAATCATTCTTTGATTGATGAATTTGACAGACACAGCCCACAGGAGCAGGAACAAACTCTTCAGACCTGGGCTAGAGGTTTTGTCTCCATGGAGCGATCATCCCCCGAGCCTCTGGAGAACACAGCATCTCAGGATGCAGCTCAGCAGGATTTCTAAAAAAACAGAATCCTTGTGTCTGTGTCTCCTTGGGCAGCTATAACACATCCTCATAGACTAGGTGGCTTAAAAGCAAACATTATTTCTCACAGTTCTGGAGCCTGGGAAGTCTAAGATCAAGGCAGCTCTGGTGTCTGGTGAGGACGCTTCCTGCATTGTAGACAATCACCTTCTCATTGTGTCCTCACATGGCTGAGAGAACTCTAGTCTCTTTCTCTTCTTATAAGAACACCAATCCCATTAGCAATGTCTCACCCTCATGGCCTCATCTAAAGTTAATTACCTCCCCAAAGCCCCACCTCCTAATGCGATCCGAATGCATTGTAGGATAGGGCTTCAACACATGAATTTTCGGAGGACACAAAAAGGCAGCCCACAGCACCTTATCTATTGGGTTGTTGGAAATGTCATGATGTATGTTTTCTATGTTTTTCATTGGAAAAATGTGTCATGACTTTTCCAACAACCCAATAATAACAATTAGTTGTCACTTGGATGAAAAACTAGCCCATATAAAAAGATTTAAAATATAACTTTATTCTTGCCCAAACTGTCTGTCTGGATTTGTTAAAAACAAAGCATACTTGACTATTTCCTCTAAAGATTTATTCATTCTTAGTAGCTTAGTCTATTATAGGAGGCTTTATAACATTGTAGGTAAAAGCATGTCTTTTGAAATTGTACAATAGAGTTTATGAGCAAATACTAATGTTAAGAGCTTTATATGCATTATTTAATTCAGTCCACATGAAACGCTATTGTCAGCTGCTTTGTGAGGAACTAAATTTGAGAGACTTGCCTAAGTTCTCATAGTTAAGTGGGATAGTGGGGATTTGAATCCAACTTCTATCTGATGTCAAAACGATTTACCATTATCCCACAATAATTCTTTAAGTCCCTGAGAATGCTAACATTCTCTCTTTTGAAGTACCACTTCTTTCTGCATAACAGCTTTATTAATCTGTGAAGAAGTCACCATCATGCCAACAAGGAATTCTTTGAAATCTTTAATATTTGTGGTGAGATAAGGAACAGTTTTGTGGTCTTGTCCGTGGGTTAGCTGTCTATGTACTAGCTCTTTAAGAAGTACGAAAATATGTATTGGCCTGTGGAAGACAGAAAGCCCAAAGCTTCTACCCATATCTCCCCTTTCACTTCATCTTCAAGGAGAGGGACTGCTATGGTTGCTCAAATTTAAGGATCTTTTATGAACTACAGCTAGAGGTAGAACTTTCCTAACTCCGGGTAAAGATTCATGGACAAGCTGGAGGGCTAAGGTAGCCTGGGGCCACTCCTTTTGGGAGAAAGTATAATCATTTGTTTTTTGGAACCCCCCCTTGTTCCCCCCAATGCAGGATAAGACATGCCTGCTTTCTAATCCTTTGGCAGCAGAGACGATCCACTGTCTTCCACCACATGCACAACTGAGAATAAGTCAGAAAAGACAAAACAAAGCTTAGGCAAGCTCCCCTGGCATCATTGGGACCACTCTGCCTGGCTGCTTTCCTTGTTCTCCTCTCTGACAAGAGCCCCAGCCCTTTCTCATACTGCAGTGGGCAGCTCTAAGACGCGGGGAGAAGTAGACAGAAGGGGTCTCTGGCCTGCTTTGGCATCACACCGAGTTAGTAACTGAGTCCTTCCAGCTTTAAGCTCAGCTCAATAGACCTCTCTCTCTCTCTTTGTTTTAGGGATATCTCTGGGTAGTAATAAAATGCTGTTTTACTGTGCTTTGTTTTCTGTACATATATATCTTTCTAAGGGACATCATGAGGAGATTTGTTCCCTGGCCAAATACCGTCTTAATCACTTTTATTATAACAAATTTTATTTCCCTTGCAGAATTGAAATCTAAAGGGAAATTCAGGAAGCAAGTATGGGGAGAGAATTATATTATGAAATAAATCCTTTAGCCTCTTCTTAGGGATATTGATTGTTTACTGCCTCGTTCTTCACCAAGTTCTAGGCTTTCATAAAATTGGTGTTTGGTCTGAGGCAAACTTCCTGATTGGTTAGTAGTAAATTAGACTACCAACTGTAGGACTGCTGGGAACCATCTTTTGTTACAGTCAGAAATCCCACTATTTGGAGGTGTGATCTCGGAAAGCTATTAATATTTATTGTGTAACTGCTTTGTGCCCAGCACTATATTCAGTACTGGATGTACAAATAGTTCTGAATAATTTCACATTCAACTTTCACAATAATGATCTGATGTATATGTTATTAGTCCCATTTTAGAGATGATAAAACTGAGGATTAGAGAGACTAGGAATCACACAGCTAGGAAGAAATGGTGCTGTGATTTGCAGCACTTCTAACTCTGGACCACCACAATTATGCTGTGTCTTCACTAGAGGTTTTTTTTTGTTGTTGTTAAGATTTTATTGGGGGAAGGGAACAGTGTTGGAATTGGGGAAGAGAACGTTGTGGTTTTCCAGAACTCACCAGCTCCAAGTTGTTGTCCTTCAATCTTGGTTGTGGAGGTTGCAGCTCATTTCCAAGTCCAGTTGCTGCTTTCAATCTAGATGGGTGTGTGTGTGTGCAGCCCACCATCCCGTGCAGGAGTTGAACCGGAAACCTTGTTGTTTAAGAGCGCACTCTCTCACCAGCTGAGCCATAGGGCCGCCCATTGGCAGCTCAGCTTGGGTGCAGCTCACTGGCCCATGTGGGAGTCAAACCGGCAACCCTGTGGCTCAGAGCTTTTGCTGTAACCAGCTGTGCCACCTGGCTGGCCCTGAGAGTTGTTTTTTTGATTCTTCAAAGTCATTGGTCTGTAGGAATTAATCTTCAATTGTAAGTTTCAAAGAGAGAAGCTGCCACTTTAAGCCGTGTGGCTGACGGTAGAGATTTGGAGTTTGGGCAGAGGTCCAGGGCAGGGTTTTGTTGATAAACTTCATGTAATTTGTGGGGCTCTGAAAGATTATCTCCAAATTCTCTATCCCATTGGCTTTTCCGTATTAGTTCAAATGTCACATGAGTCTCTCTTTTGGGCTAAATTAGGAAAGATTTATTTGAAAAGTTAAAAACAAAGGACTGAGATAGAGATATAAAAAGCCAACTCAGATTTCATACTTAGGTCTCATTTTGAAGTTTGTTCAGCTTCAAAATGCTTTGGCTCAATGTGAAGAAGCAGAATTGAGTGATAATCTTTAGCAAACCATCACTGTACAGAGTTAACTAAGCCACGAGTAGAAGTTCACTTAATGGATTTACTAGATTAGTTAGCTTGTATAGTCCAAAGTGAAACAGACATAGGACTGCATGGTTTTGACAGGGACAAAAGCTAAGTCTGGGGACATTGAGCCTGGGCAGGCCACAGTGACGTAGGTGGGGGCTGAGGGAGGGTGGTGCAGGGAGGCTAGGGAACTGGCCACATTTGAGTTGGCCAAAGATCAGAAAAATTAACTTGGTTTCTTCTAACACTGCCCACCCCTGCTGGAGTTAAACAGAGTTCTGAGAAGGGCCATACCATGGCCTGAGCCTGGGTCCCCAGCTGCCTTGCGTCATCAATAGCTTGGCTGGTGGCTATGCACTGGGGGGCAATTGGCCTTGCTTTCTTGATCCACACCGGAAAACTTGCTTTTGAAGTGGTTTGGAAAGCTCCAAAAGAAATGTGCTTCATAGTATTGGTATTGCTGCCAATGAGAAAAGATTCTGCTTTTCATCAGCTGTTTACTTCAGCAATCTGTATCTCTCTAGCACCTACTGCCAATTGCCCTGGTTCTGTTGACACATAGACAATACAGCTGAAGAACAGCCAAGGGCCTCCTGACCATTCAGTTTCAGGTTGGACTGGGAACAGGCTTACCGATGTGCCCATGCCTGAACGCAGGTAAGCGGGAGATGGGCGGCAATTCCTTTAATACGAGGCTGGACATTCTTTATAGTTTCCCCAGATACAGGAATTGGCAGGGCTTGAAAAAGAATCACTGGCAGGAAGTTCATTTTCTTTATTGCTACCTCCCCAACCATAAAACTAAAAGCTTTTATACCTAAATCATATTTGCTATCTCACGGGAGTAGGAGATCATTTCCTTTAGTTTTTTCCCAACTGGAGTTTAGTCCTAGGGATTTGAGAGTTTTAATAGTCTATTTGAATTGGAGGAGTTTTTCTAATTGATGTTTCTCATATTTCCCCCCACCCCCAACCAAGCCTTGTGATTTTGTCTCATTTGTGTTTCTCCCCTCCACCCACCAAATCTCAAGATTCCTGCAAATGAAATCCTTTCATTTTGAACGTCATCACCTTTTGCTTTATTAGAATTTCATTCGCCTATTGTGCTAGCTTTAATTTCATCACTTCAAATAACTTTTGAAAATTTGGGTTTTCTCTCACTATTTGACCCAGACCTATTTAATTGTTGTAAATACGCGGAAAAGAGAACCTCTGCTTGTGTCTGGTGATATGTGTAATGAAGCATATTGAGTTGCTGATCCCCTGATTTATATTTTGTTAATGAATAAAAACCTTACTAAGAATTTTCTAATTTTCAAGATATAAATATAATAACTGACATTGTATCTAATTTAATGCACATTCCTGGTGTGAAATAGTGTCAGGAACCTTGTGATTCGAATTAAGAGTCAGAGCAGCCCTCTATGTGATCTCAAGCAAACCACTGCATCTTTCTGTCCCTTCTTTCTTCATATATAAAATGTAGATACATAACGTTGTCTTCTCCATGTAACTCACAGGGTGACTGTATTAGATGATGGACAACCAAATCTATTGAAAAGCATAGAGCTCTTTGATGAGGTACAATATTACCTGCCATTCATAAACATTTTCAATCCTGGGGCCACAGAGGAAGCGTCCTTCTGATAAAAGATCCCTTTTCTACAGGATCTCTGGGTCCCTTCTTTTCCTGGCTTTTCAGGGATTCTGTTAAAGGTTTTTTCCATTTCTCATTTGCATCTTCATCCTCTCCTTCATGATGTTCTCTGCCAACATTTAAATATAAATCTTTCATTTAAAAATATTATCTTTCACTTTGGAGAGACCCTTCCCTTGACTCTGCATGCCTTTCTAGCTACCAAGCCTTCTATCCTCTTCTATCACGACCAAATTTTCCTCAAGAATATTCCACATTTACTATCTACTCTTTTTCACTTTCCTTTCACTCTTTATTCAGGCCAACTTGGCTTTTACTTTTACTGAATTCATTAAACTACTTTCGCTAAGGGTCATGGTATTAGTTTGCTAGGGCTGCCGTATCAAAATACCATAGACTGGGTAGAAAGAAATTTGTTTTCTTGCAGTCCTGGAGAGCTAGAAGTCCAAGATCAAGGTGTTTGCTTGGTTTCTTCTAGGGCTTCTGTCATTGGCACAGAAAGCTACCTTCTTGCTGTGTTCTCACATGGCTGTCTTTCTGTCTGTGTCCCAATCTCCCCTTCTTATAAGGACATCAGTCATATCTATCTACATGGGTCTATCTACATGACCTCAAGTAACCTTAATCTCCTCTTTAAAGGCCCTGTCTCTAAATTCAGTCATATTCTGAGGTACTGGGGTCAGGACTTCAACATATGAATTTTGGGGGAACACAATTGAACCCGTAACAGTCACCAACGGTCTTTCTATTTTTAAATCTAGTGGGATTTTAGGAACATTTAGTAGAGTAGGCCTCTTCCTCTAGCTTGAAACTCTCACTTTTGGGGGACTTCTTTGGCTGATCTTTCCAGAGAGACCCTTGAAAGATTTCCATTAGATCATGTCTCTTCTCTTTTTAAAGTCTTTAACTTCCCACCCACAAAGTAATTCTGCCAGACTACAAGCTTTAAGGATGCAGGGATTAGGTCTGCCTTATCTATTTGTTTACCCAGAGCCTAGCCCAGAGCCTTCTACCTACTGGGCACTGACAGTTGGCTACCTGTTCAGCCTCACCTCTATGCCATTTCTCCTCTGTTTCAGCCATACTGTTCTTTGCTCAGATCCACGAACTGACCTAGTCTGGGCTGCCTGGGCCATGAGACTCTCACTCTTCCTCTGATGGCTAGCATTCACTTGTACTCTGGCTACTCAAAACGGTGTCCCAGGCCAGCAGCATGGGCATCCCTGGGAGCTTATTAGGACTCAGGCCCCATCCCAGACCTAAGGAATCAGAACCTGCCCTTTAACACAGTCCCCAGGTGATTCATGTGCCTATTAAAGTTTGAAAGGCTCTGCTTGAGCTCTGAGCCTAAGTGTTATTGGGTTGTCCAAAAATCATGGCATATTTTTTCTATGGTTTTCATTGCAAAAATATGTCATGACTTTTCCAACAATCCAATAGTCCTTTAGACAGACCCTTCCCAACTGGCCAATACACATTAGATGACCTAATGGATTCACTCACATCATCTGTGACACCAGAAGGGAAAGGAAGCAAAACACAAGGGAGGGTGACAGGGGAGATGAAGCCTGCCAATCACAAGCTTCACCCAACACCTATCTTTCGAGTTTTAGATTACATACAGGAACATGTAACATTGGTGAAGTTTGCTTTGAGCACATTGAAAATTGCAAGTTTTGCTTAATTTAACAAATTTTTGAGTTTGCTCTGAAAACCACTTTTTGTGGTTGTTTTGATTTGCCAGATTATGACACCATAGGGTAAACGTACAGCAGTGAGCCACAATCGGTTTGAGTTTTTAAATATTTCATTGATCCATGGTTGTGGAACATATTGTAGAAACTCCAGGTAGAGCTCCTTCCTATTCTTTAATGGAGTTTGATTCCATCTTCGCCGAAAGTCAATTGTTCAATGTTTTGTTGCAAACGCTTTAGACATTGCGTACTTGACTTGATTGGTTTGTGGTTCCTGGGGCCTTCTGTGGATTCTGTCAGAGCCCAATAATAACATTATTACAGATCTCCAGCGTTTTACAAAGGGCATGTAATGAATGTTCCACCAATAAATTAAGCCATGGTTTGTGACTGAGAGATGAAAATAAACGCCTTCATTACTTATCTCTGAAAGCATTTCTTAGGTGTTGTACATGTATGCTTTACTTGTAAAATATTTCATTGCCCTTATTGTCAAGTATTCTGGGACTTTATGGTACCAAAGTATTCTATTAATTTAACTAGATAACTTGTTGGAGTTACTCAACAAACTGAAAGTGCTGGCAGAGCGATAATTTTAAAGTATAATCACACTTGCTCCTTGTTTGTTTAATAATAGAAGCGATGAGTGCTTAATTTAAGAGGCAATCTGGGTGCAGGTGTAATGTAATTTAGACAGAATACACATTTGACACATCTGTGGCAAAATCTATAGGTAGAGCAAAACAGAAGTTAAAATCAACCTTATGTCAAATCTGCATAGTTTAAAGCTTTACAGTTCTGGACACTGAGGGAGAAAGTTTAATAGAAATTTAAGGGAATGAGAGAGGGGCCAATATTTGTTGCCTTCTATAGATAATTAATCCTCACATCAGCCCTCCAAAGTACGTTTTATTTATTCCATTTCACCTAGATAAAAAAATTGAGCCTCAGACGCATGCTCCCCCCCCGTTACACATTAGAATCACGAGGGTGGCATTAAAAATTGTACACTCATTAGGATGGCTGTTATTTAAAAAAAAAAGAAAAACAACGAGTGTTAGTAAAGACGTGGAAAGATTAGAATCCTTGTGCATGACTGATAGAAATGTAAAATGGTGCAACTATTTTGGAAAACAGTCTGCTTGTTCCTTAACGTAAAACATAGAATTACCATATGATCTAGTGACCCTGCTCATTGGTAGGCATGTATCCACAATAATGGAAAGCAGGAACTCCAAAGGAAACATGTATACACATGTTCATAGCAATATTATTCGCAATAGCCAAAAGATGGAAATAACCCAGAAGTCCATTGATGGATACATGAATAAACAAGAGGTGGCATATATACACAATGGAATATTATTCAGCCATAAAAAGAAATGAAATAATGATACTTGCTATAGTGCAATGGGAATGAACCTTGAAAATATATGCTAAGTGAAGTGAGCCAGACACAAAAAGACAAATACTATGTGGTTACATGATGTGCCTAAAATTGATAGATTCATAGAGACAAAAAGTAGAATAAAGATTACCAGGGACTAGGGGGATGTGGGAATGGGTGTTGTTGTTTAATATGTATAGTTTCGGTTTGGGGTGATGAAAAATTTCTGGAGATGGATGGTGGTGATGGTTGCATAGCAATGTGAATTTATTTAGTGCCACTGAACTGTACACTTACAAATGGTTAAAATGGTAAATTTTATGCTCTGCATATTTAACACAATAAAATGAAACACATGGCTTGGGCTCCTCTATCAGACATGCTGACATGACTGGTTTGGGCAGGGGCTTGGGCATCGGTGTCCCCCCAGGCACCCTTTGCTGTCATGCTGTCCTTTCCAGAGCTGTGCCAAGATCCCTTGTAGTTTCCAGCATAGACCTGATTGCTTCTAAAGAGCTCCACACATTAAAGCCAGTTCTTCCTCTTCTCATGTCAACCCTCTACCCTCAGCTAGGTATTAGGAGAAAATCAGGATGACTAAACATTTGCTGCAGGCTACCAAAAAATCTCAAAGATCACTGGTCATTAATCCATATCACTCCCAAGAGAGTGGGTGAAGGGTTCTCAAATCCTGCCACCCAGTCAGGCATTTATATGTCAAAAATTTCTTTGTTTGTGCTAATGCTAGGGATGGGGAAAGCATAAGGGACAGAGCCAGAAGCTACTCTGAGTCCCTACAGGAGACTCTGGGCCCATAACTCCAAGGGCTGGGAATCTTGAGGAGATCGATGTCTTGACATTCCTTCTTCACCTGTACTTCTCTGCTTCTCCCCTTTGCCCCCTGTAGCTTCCCCTGGGGTCCTGGGTGCCGAGACTTCCTCAGTTCTAGCCATTTGCCTTCTACCCCCTTGAATGAAGGAGCATGGTTTAAATGAGGATGCTGAGCTGCATTAAGTGATGCTAATTCAGGAATCATGATTTACTTCTCACAGTTCTGGGACTGGGAAGATCAAGATCACGGTACTGGAGGATTCAGTGTCTGGCGAAAGCCTGCTTCTTCATAGATAGCCATCTTCTCACTATAACCTCACATGGTGGAAGGGGTGAGAGGTCTGTCTGGGGTCTCTTCTATAAGGGCGCTAATTCCATTTGTGAGCGCTCCATCTTCATGAACTAATCACCTCCCAAAGGTCTCACCTCAATGTATCATCACATTAGGGATTAGGGTTTCAACATATAAATTCTTGGTGGCAGGGACACAAACACCCAGACCATAACAATCCTATTTTATGGAGAAAATAGAAGTCTTATTAGAATTCTCAGCTCCAAGGTGAGAATAGATATTTTGACATTTGTGGTGCTGTGGCCTGATGGTCTGAGACTTAAAATCATGGATTAAAAGAGATCTGCCTGCAGTCTACCTACAGATCAGAGAACACACATAAGCATCAACATGAAATCCTCATTGGGAAGTAATGGTAATTATATTTACTTATTACAGAGCAAAATTAATATATGGTAAGAAGTATAATATTTTCTATTGCTATCTTGGGTATTATGACAAAAGCCTTCCTTAGAAAAGCAATAGTGAGTTGTGAGGACACTGGATGCTATAATATCCTTTGTCTTCAAGGCACTGCAAACAACTTGAATCAATCCAGTAACTTTATCAAACACAAGCAAACAGTAAAATGAAAGCCATTTATCTGAAACAGCAGGTTGGAAACTTCACTTTGAAGGTGTCTCACTCACCCTGCCAAGCTGTGCTTCACCAGAGCGGGGCATGCCTTTTTCATTGCCCCAGTAATCAAGGTCTTTAGAGTTTCATGGTGTTGTCTCTTTAATATAGCTAATAGGTTGAACATTGTTGACATTCTGCTTATGACTGCCAAGGATGAAATGAAAAACTTGCTTTGAATGATATTATAAAAACATTGAAAGATACAACTTTGCTGTAGGAGCTGAAGTTGAATTATGTGCTCTCTGCAAAGCCACTTAAGGTAGGAGGGGGCAAACCTTTCAAGTTGATTTTAGATAACAGATACAGACATCTTTATTGGATTTGTCTGGAGAAAAGGAAGGAAAATTCCAACATTATCTGCTCTGGTCAACATGTGTACTCCCGCCCCCCATCCCCATCCTCTTTAGTTCCCTTTTCCTTACTCTGACTCCATGTATACCAAAGAAACTCAAACGAGTCTCAAGTAGTAACCCTGGAAATTTATCAACCTATTCCCATGATGCTACCATTGCTTGCAAAGCATTTTGAATATTCTTCTATTGGATTAGTCTTCAGCGAGAAGCCCCATAATGAAGTTGGTCTGACTGGTTTAAATGGCATTTTAGGGTCACATCTAGTGGAATTCTCATGGACTTTAGAGTCTCCTAACTGTTAAGAATCCTGGCTCTGCTCTCAATAGAGATGTGAGGTTTTAGAGAAATCATTTAAGCTTTTTGAGCCTCAGTTTTCTGGGTACCACAACACATAATGTATAACATTGCTGTATGGATTAAATGAAGTCCTCTGTTTAAATCCAGTGTAGTCTCTTCTTTCCCTCCTTGTCTTTGCCCTACCCCTGATTTCCCATCAAGGCTTACTCTGAGGTCTGACTTCTGAGACGTTAGACTGATAATCAAGCTTGATGCTTGCTAGAAAATTAGTGCTTGGGAAGCAGGGAGTGGAATCCAGGATGCAGGAGGCTGCTGGAAGACCTAGGAGGAAAATGAGGCAGGTCAGGAGAGTGGGAAGCGATGCCCTTGAAAGCCACATAGGCAGTCACTGGGGTCGCTGGTCAAGGCATTATTAGTGCTGAGTTATTTTGATTCTGACATAGGGGCAGATATATGAGATGGATGGCAATTATTGCCTTGTCAGGAGTCCAGTAACTTGTGTTTCGTTACACCCAGTTTAATCCCTTCTGTCCCAGTCAAATGCATGGGTAATTAAAGTTGCTCCTACATGTCCCATCAGGTCTCTGCATCATCGTTTCTCATCTGCAAGGGCATCTTATTTGGACACAAGGGAAAATCTTAGTGTACCTGGGGCAGGTAGGGACTTGGTTGTCTTTCCTTTTCATTGTCAAAGTTATGGGCTGCCAAGGTCAGGACAGAGCGTGATTATAGCAGTTTGGCAATCATATTTCTCATTTTTGAATAAATATACCTTTATACAGTCTGATATCTCATTTACTTCACCTATTCACTTTTCGTTTATTCAGCATATTTATTTGCGGACCGGTTGACCTGGGAAAGGGAAAGGACCATTTTGTGACATCAAGGGGGAAAGAAGAGAGGATGTACAGAGACACAGCCTTGACTTTGTGTGACTTTTGAAAGTTTCTAAATAAAATGCAATCTAACTGGAAGGGCAAGGCCACACCTGCTATCACTAGACATATTTAATAAATCAGTTCCAGGGCTGGTCGAGTGGCGCATTGGTTAGGAGCTGGCTTGGGACACCAGCTCTGAGCAGCAGAGCCCCGGTTCAGATCCCACATATGAGGGCCAGTGACACTGCCCTCTACAGCTAAGATGGTGAACAACAGCTCCACCTGGAGCTGGGCTGCTGTGAGCCCTGGGACGGCATAGCTGCAGCCCCTGCTGCAGTAGGCTGCCATAGGCTACAGTGAGTGGCCGGCAGCCAGCGTGAGCTGCCAAGAGCCGCCTTGAGCGAGCCTCCAGAGGCCAGCAAGTGACTGCCTTACGCAGGAAGTGTGCAATGACTGTACCAAAATAGGCCAGTGAAGCGATGTCCCCCACAACTAGATTAAAGAACAAGAAAAAGACAGCAACTTGTCTGTTCCCCTTCCCAGATCCCCTACACTGTTCCCCTCCCCCAATTCCCTAATAAAATCTTTAAAAAAAAATCAGTTCCAAAACAACTTCCAAACTGTTTAAAAAAAATAGTATCTCTTGAGTGTGGGGCAATTGTGGTGGGGTCACATAATGAACTGGAAAGTCCCTGACAATAGGCACTCAGTTACTGTTTAAGTGCAGAGATCTCTTAGGAAGCACCAGGTGTTCCAGGAAAGACGGTGTGGTCAGCAAGTGTACCTCGCAGGAGGAACGGGAAAGTTGTCACTGGAGAACGCGCAATTTGAGTTAGTCCTGAAGGATGAGTTGGATTTGATGAGGCAGATATGAGAGGCATTTTGTAAGTTACATGTCCCACCTACACACTTGTTTGGAATTTCTATTTCATTTGCTCTTTGGAGATCAGTTCTTGGGAAATTCACATTTTCTATCTCAAGATAAGAAGAGACGAGCGATTCTTTTTGTGCAGTATGTTTTCACAGACTTTCTTTGTGTTGCCAAGCTTACTGGTACAGCTGAAGCTTGTCAGAATTCTCATAACAAATGCGAGATTGAACTAAATTATAATTCTTTGCCTCTGGTGTAGGAGCCTTCCACTACCCCAATACTTCCAGGAGAGATGGTCTGCCTTCTGTGATTTATTTACAGACCAAATGATAACAAATACCAATTTCCAGGCTTAAACCTAGAGCAGGGGTCAGATGTAGTTTAAACTTAGTGATTGGCAGGAACAAATGCAGTCTTCTAAAATGATTGTTTCCTATCATGCATGAGTGTACTGAACCAGTTGCAGACTTCTCTTAAATGTGGTGCGGTAATGAACGTGCTTTATAAACTGTTTGGTTCTAATGTTGTTACTATTATGCATTGTACTTTATTAAATATTGGATGATGCTTTTAGAAAGTACAGGGGTTTTAGTGGTGAAATTATTCTAAAGCATGAACAATTTTGGAATAATCTTTCTCTTTAGAATACCAAGATTGATTTTTAAATTCCCTTGATTTATATTTTTACTACACTGTGAGTTAGAAATTGTATCAGTATCTTTGCAATGTAGTAAGACTTTGTATAAATTTTTAATCTATCATGGAAAAGCCTAAATAAATAAATAGGATTACAGTAATCTCATAGCCCATCATTTTGAAAGATGATTTAAGACCAAAAGAAATTCTGACTTACCTTTTTCAAAGAGGCAAGTACTTTCCTTGTATTTTTAAATCCAAATTCATCCTGCCTACCTTTGACTAATTAAAGCAATAGGTTATCACAAACCTTAACAGAAAAATTCTTCTTTCTTAACTAGAAGAGAAACAAGAAATGATTTGCTTTTTGGAAACTGCTTTCTATATCTCAACATTATAAAATACTGTTGTCCCTTCTACGATGTTCAGCTTCATTTTTTTTTTTTTTTTAGCTTAAACAATCGAAATGAATTACCTGAATTTTCTCCTCCTCCTTTTGTCCAAAATGGAACCCAGCTCATCCTCCTAGTCCCACCCTGGGATGGTTTATTTTATTCCTATAGTCCCTATTATTTCCCCCGGATATTCAAGTCAGGAAGCTCTGAGTCTCTTACTTTGCCCACCCCGACTCTTGTACTCCCCCTGCCGCACCCAACCCCCTTTCTAGTTTCTGGTTGTTCTGCTTTCTAAAACTCGCTTGAGCCCGCTTTCTTTCCATTTCCATGGCCACTGTGTACTTTAGAACCTTATCATTTATTGTAAGAGATTCTTCCTGGTCTCCCTGCCTCTGCCCCTCTCCAGTTTATATTCTTTCTAAAATGTCATGTGATATGATGATGCCACTCTCTTGCCGAGAAATCTTGAATGGGTCCCCAACACATATCGAATCACGTGCTAACTCTTTAATACAGTCCAAATAGCCCTGCATGTCCTGGCTCCCAATTATTTTCTCAGCCTCACAAAAGTGCTCTCCAAACTAATCACATAACGTGTACCCTCCTTTCTCCTTCCGAGTCTCCCCATGCCTTTTCCCCTACTCCATGGTTACCTCCCCCTTGTTTTAACTTCCATTGATTGACTGGTGCCTGACTGTTTTATTGAACTTTGGGCCTCTCACCTGTTGTGTTTTCTGGTGTTTGTACACTCCTGATCTGATTTTTTGCCTACCTGGCTTGATTTGCTACTTGTACTGCCTCTGGCTTATCTGCCTGGTCATGTTACTTGCAAGCTTTATATCTACCTGTTCTCTCAATTATTTTTCAGCCTTCTCAGACCAATATCCTTGCCCTGTATCTGTAAACTGCTGTTATCTGGACAGTGACACTGTATTTCTACTCAAACTGTTTTGTTGCTACAGATCCTTGACAATGGTACACAAAATGCATCTAACTTTGAGTGTGTATTGCAACATTACCTTGTAATCCATAAATATGTTCCTTATTATTATTGTTATTGTTATTTTCTAATGAGAGGGTCAAGAAAGGTCTTGACCATCAATCTGAGTTTAGGCTTTAACCTTTCTTTGGATATTTGTGACCCCTGCTAAAATTCCGAAGTTTAAATGTCATTCAGTGACTTGATGAAATAGGAATTTTGTTTTGCTATGAACTGAGCAGAGTTTCAGCATTTGACTCTTGTACCATCAAAACATAGAAAGCTCAAAACATAAAAGAAAAATTCTTTTAATGTGAACATCTCAACTCTCAATCCTCAGTCCTCTTGCTATCTACACTTGTCCCTATGTGATCTCATGAAGCCTGTTTGCATTAAACGTCATCTATACCCGAAGGTTCACTCAACCACTCCCTAAACTCCTGACTCATGTCTTGAACTGCCTGTTAATTATTGCCACTTGGAAGACTCATATGTAATTCAAACATCACAAGTCAACAAGAGAATTCTTGATCTCCAACTCCCATCCCCAGGGCCCTATACACTTGCTCTCTTACAGTCTTCCCCATCTCAGTATATGGTATTTCCAGTGTACCGGTTGCTAGACCAGAAAACCCACTCTACTCCTACTTCTTTCTTACACCCCCATCAGCAAACACTACTGAACTGTGTTTAGAATCTTACCTCTTCTTTCCACACCCATTGTGTTCACTGTACTTTATTTTACATCATTGTTTTCCTGGATTATTGGAACACCCTCTTAAGTTGTTTCTCATTTATTCCCTCTTGCCCCCTGCATTTTATTCTTCACTGAGCAACCAGAGTAAGCCTTTTTAAAACATGTTACATAATATTTTTAATCTCTTTAAAACCTTCCAATGATTTTCTATATCAAAGTACAAGCCAATATCTTGCTGTGACTAGCAAGGCTTACAATCATCTTGTTCCCTGCCATTTCCCTGATCTTAAGCCCAATCATGCTCCCCTCTCCCACTGCAGTCCTCCAAGATGCCAGGCAGATGTGTATCTGCCTCAGGGCCTTTGCACTTGTGGTGCCCTATGCCTGGAATGCTCTTCCACCAGATACCAAGGCTCACTTTCTCTCTTTACCCAAGCCTCTGCTTATTATTACCCTATCATTAGAGGAGTCTCTCTGACGATTCCATTTACATTGGCACCCCCTCTATTCCCTTTTTTACTTTATCCTTCTTTATAGCACCTCTTAATACCTGACATGTTTCATATACACGTTTTAAAATATCTTTATTGGTTGCTCCACCTTTCCCCTATGTAAGATTCATGAGAGCAGGGACATAAGTTTGTTCATTGTTGTATCTTCAGTTTTTAAAATAGTACCTGGCATACAGTAGGCATACAAGTAAATATTGCATGCACAAATAGGTGTATTCAAGAGGTACAGCTATTTTAAAGGTTGTTTTAGTGGACTAGATGCTGAATATTCATTTGTGAAAAAAGAAAAACAAATAAACAATAGGGAGTCCAAATTCTTCCTGAAAGTTTCCCTCAATCTTGAGGCTTGCTTAGTAACCTTGAAATCTCTTGGTTTCTTGTCTCTTAATGAATCACTTACTGTGTTTATGTCTCATTTATTTCATGGCCATGTTCTACCTTATATTGGTGAATTCTTTTTTATGTACATGTCCATTCTTTCTAAGAAGACTACAGATTTCTTGAGGGTAGGGACTGGGTCCTACACTTGTAGTAGGTACAAAAATGAGATTTTAACATACAAATTAAGCCTGGTTTCATTAGAATCTATTTTAGTTACACCTTCAGTGCATACAAGCAATTAAAAATTAGGACCGGGGCCAGCCAAGTGGCCCAGTGGTTAAGAGCTGGCTTGGGACGCCAGCAGCCCCGGTTCAGATCTCACATACGAAGGCCAGTGACACTGCCATAAAAATTAGTACCGATTTGCACATTGTGTAGCTTTAGGTCAAAAGTTAGGGAGGGCCAGCTGAGTGGTGTGTTGGTTAAGCGCTGGCTTGGGAAGCCAGCGGCCCCGATTCGGGTCCCACATATGAGGGTCAATGACACTGCCCTCAAAAAAAAAAAAAAAAAGTTAGGGTAAAAGGAATTTAAAGAGGAGTACTGGAAAACAGCATCTGTTCCCCCTTGCTTCTCTAGTCTAAGTTTTCTTTTTTCTCACACAGTAAGTTCTATAGATGACTGAGTAAACCACCTGGCTTGTTGGAAGTTGAGTGTAATAACATCAACACCAACCTTGGTATCAACACTTGAATAGGTCCCAAATGACAAATATTTGGGCAGGAATGTTGAATATTTCATTATAAGAGTATGAGTGGAGTTTGAAATATTTTCCACACATCTTCAACACAAGTTGGGTAACACAGGTGTTTAGTATAAGAAGGAAAGATGGAGAGAGGTACCCTTAGTTATTTATGAACAAGCAAGAATCTACAATTTTCTTTTGTACCATAAAATATCCCCAAATCACATGTAATATAACACCATAGATTTAGCCTATGGTGGAATTTGCTTGATGTCTGTTGAAAGACTATTACCACATCCAAATAAAGACATTATATTTTTTCCCTTCATTTCATTCTGTCTCTTTATTTTTATATATTTTCTGTAGCATTCTAAGCAATTTTTGTCTTTTAAATATTTACACTCTATAGACATCTGCAGATAGTAGTATCTCTGCAATGTCATTATTTAGGCAAACCACGGAAACTTGACCTTTCAGATCTTTCCATTTAAATTATTCCTTGAGTTTTAAAAGTCTTGTTATTTTCTGCCTCCTAAATTCACTTAAGTTTTCTGTATTTTTCTCACCCAGAGTCCTGAAAACTAAGCATAACACCATCGTGCCGACTCACTAGGTTCCTTCTGATTGGGTCTAGATGCCTGTGTTTATACCACCCACACCTCAGTGGCTTTCCTTTTAGTTGCCATCACTCATCGTAAATCCTGTTTTAGTTTCTTATACCAGTTCTATGTCTCTTCTACTATTATACTTTTACAAGGACCTCCCTTCCATTACAGAATCATGTTTTATAACATTCTCTACAGAGATATTAGCTTACTAGGCTAGATCTTATTTTTATTGCCTGCCTCCATGTCTAATTTGACTGCATTACTTGGTTTCCTTTCTCAGTTCAGAATGTTAACAATACTGTACAGAAGGGTGTTGGGATTTGCCTGCAGAAGTTATCAAGATGTTATTTGCTTCTCCTCCCCAAAATCATTAATAAAGATGGGGAAAGCCAATTCAAAATCCCTGGATTACAGCACTAGAAACCCACCCCCACTACCCCCAAATTTGATATACTGTTACTTAACTTTTCCTTTTGTTTTCTTTTGTTTAGTCACTTGAATCCTTTCACTATGCTCATGGCAAAAGAAAGGTAGTCCAATTTTATGAATTGAATTAGATGGGTCCGTAATCTTTCATCATTGTTAAAGTTAGGATTTAGGACATTTTAAAAAGTGAATTAGTATTAACTGCATCAAAAGAGCTTAATGAGATTCACCTGGCATGATTTGTAAGGTGATTATGTTTTCAGAATTTACTGAAAAAAAATCTTTTGATTTGTTATGCTTCCAAGGAGTAGAAAACAGCTGCTGGAAAAGAGTAGGGAAAAAGGGTCAAAGTGTATCAAGGCAGGATTGAGCTCCTTTGCAACAGATTGGTGGGGGATGATTTTGTGTTCAAGTTATGCTGGTGTCAACAGTCTGAACCAGACAACACTCAGAAAGAGCAAACAGGGCTTATGGTTATTCATTTAACAATTGCATATCTACCACAGGCAGTGGGATGGCAATGATGAATAATATAGACACATTCCCTACTCTGCAGGTAGGCTATGCTGGGGTTAGTTGACAAGTGGAAAGATAATTACAGTACAAGATGATCAATGCTCTTGCCCAGGAAGTTCAAAGTGCAGTAGGAGCCCATAGAGGGAGCACCATCTAACTTTAGAACTAACTGATAATGGACACATCTCATGTTTGGAACTGTTAACAGTTTCCATGGAACTGGGAGGAGTAAAAATGTGGGCAAATCAGTTTAGAATACAATTTACTTGGGTTAGCATTTACTAATAATTTAGTTGTATTAGCATAAAAATATTGGGTTGTTGGGGATGGCCGAATGGCGCATCGGTTAAGAATTGGCTTGGGAGCGCCAGCTCTGAGCAGCAGGGCCCCAGTTCGGATTTCACATGAGGGTCAGTGATGCTATGCCCTCTACAGCGATGGTGAACAACAGCTCGACCTGCAGCTGGGCTGCCCTGAGTCGCTGGCAGCGGCATAGGATGCAGCCCCTGTTGCAGTGGGCTGCTGTGAGCTACCATGAGTGGCCGTGCAGTGGCTGGTGAGCAACTGCCTCACCCGGGAAGAGTGCAATGATAATACCAACATGGGCCAGTGAAACAATGCCTTCCACAGCTAGACTGAAGGAAAAAAGGACAGCAATTTGTCTGTTCCACTTCCCTGATTCCCCAATGCTGTTCCCCTCCCTCAATTCCCCAATAAAATAAAATCTAAAGAAAAAAATATATTGGGTTGTCGGAAAAGTCATGATGCATTTTTGCAATGAAAAACATAGAAACAATATGTCATGACTTTTCCAACCGCCCAATAATTTGTAAAACAAAGGAGGAAAAGCCATGAAAAGTTTTTAGCATCATTATTGAAAACACATATGGTGTTTCTCAAAAAAGTATGAAAAGAACATCAATAAATGCAATGCAAGATGAAGCGGCTGAAAGAATACTATTGAAGAGTATTCACTGCTTACTTTTCACAGCACAACAATAGGTAGTTGTTAGACATTGATCTAGTTGGTGAATAGAATTAAAGAGATGCAGAGAGGTATAATTAGTTGAAATTGCAATTAAGCAGTGAATATATCAGAGGGCAAACTTTTTTTGGGTTATTTCTAATGATTGAGAGAGAAGAGCTGTGCTACAATTGTATCTGTGTGAGATCCAAGCCAGAGAATCCATGGTGGGACCATCCAACCTCTTCCCTTACAGGGAAATAGGCATCTCTCTCCAGTGAATTTCAAACAGTGCCCGTTAGGTTGGTATTTTTGGTAAATCCCAGGAATGGAGTCTATTAGGCAACCCTAAAACACTCAGAGATGGCTTTGCCTCTCAGGAAGGGCTCAGGCTGAGATAAGCCGGGTGGTGTAGCTGCCCTGACCTGGATATTCTGGCTTTGAAATTTGTAGAAATGTCCTTGATGCAGAGATGGTGCACCTAACTCTCTGCATCCAGCTTAGCCTGTAACAGCAGAGCAGTCTGCTATGTGTTAGCTTGACAATTTTCAATGTAGGCTTATTGCTTAACTCCAGCACACAAGCATCTTTGTTAAGATTCTTAAGTTGATAAAATTTTGCATACATGTTCAGTTCTGATTGGTTTTCTCCATGCTCTCTATTTTGAAAATTGCTGCTCAGCCAGGATCTTCCTTGCTTCATGAAGGTGTAATTGGATGGCTGTTGATAACATCCCCCTTTCACTATTCTCCCTTTCTTCTGCTCTTTTTTTGGTTTCCTGTATCTTCTATCCTGTATCAACTGCTGGTCTTGGCTTTGAGTTCTTCTGATATTAGGAGTTCCAAATAGAAAATTTTGACTTTTTTACTTGTCAATATCTTTCTAAAAAATAGGATGAGGATAGAATAATACAGATTATAGAACCGAAGATAGGAAGACAAAGGAGCAGGACTAAAAGCAAAAAAATATATGGACTGTGGTTATCCACTTTGCTGGGGACTCTAACATTTATTAGTCTTGAAACTTTGATGAGTTTTGCCATCTTAAAAATGTTCCAGTTCTCTCTGTTTTGACAATGATGGGCAGCAAGTATGGTCTGCTGAAAATAAGACTTGATTTTTAAAAATTGCAGTTGTGCTTTTGATCCTTCTGAGATTATGAAAAATGGATTTCAAAAAGGGACACCTATTGTGAAAAATCACATTTGGGTGATAACTGAATACATGAAAACCAGGCAACACTTTGGTGTCTTCCATTTTACCACAGCATAGCTGCCTGACAAGTGAAAAGTAATAAATGACAGGATTCTTATAGTGATGTAACTCTTCAGTATCTTGGCTATGGGTGATAGATGCTACATCTACTCTGGTGGTAAAATTGTATCAAACTTAATGAACACACACACACACATACATACACACAATAATATAACCGGTGAAATTAGAATAAGGTTACTGGATTGTATAATGTCAATTTCCTGGTTGTAATATTGTACTTTGCAAAATGTTACCATTGAAACAAGCTAGAAAAATATACAAAAGATATCTCATTATTCGTTATAACCGCACATGAATCTATAATTATCTCAAAAAAATTTCAGCTGAAAAAGACTTGCAGCAAAATTTCTGTCTGGTCTCAGTATTGTATTATGATAACCTTTGCTTTAGAAAAAAAATAAATTGGAGCAAATTACTTTAAAAATTAGGATATAAGAATACAGTTGCAAAGGAAAAAAATCTCTGGAAATTTTAGCTAATTTGCTTACAAGGAAAATGATATTTTAATCTAACAGTTTCTTGGAGGTTTTATTTAAAAGTGATTTGGAAATAATGCGTAAAAACGCACTTTCAGTAAGTTTTTAAATGATGTACTATGCATTTTTATATATGAGATTTTAAATGAAAACTGTTAAATGGTAGGCACTATTATATACACACATGATTATTTAGGGAGCAGAATCTGTATCCATTATATTTTAAAATCTTTAAAAGTCTAGTTCTTTCACCTATAATGCAATTTAAACACATAAAATAAAGTATCAAGTCAAGTAATAAGAACACTAAGCTTATCACTCTAGGTACTTTTTGCCATTTGTGTGTGTGTGTGTGTGTGTGTGTGTGTGTGTGTGTGTGTGTGTGTGATTGAGAGGCCACATACTTATTCCAACTATCTTTCCTTAGTTCAAAGTATTTTCTGAATTCTCCTTTTGAAAATATCTTTGGACTCTATGACATTAATTTAGGTATCAGGGGAGGGAAGTGTTTGTTTTTTTGAGGGGGATGAAATAGTCAAAATCTATCAAGTTAAGTTTGGTAAATAACGTAGTAGATGAGATTGAATCATATTCTATTGGGCCCCAAACAAGGGGTTACTGTAAAGCAATGCATTTGGTTTTCTTGTGTTGTTTACTTTTTGATTCTGAAAAAAGCAAGAAATGTTTAGAGCTTCAAGAAGTAAGCATTTGTGACACTCATTTACTTGTTTATAATGGTCATAAAGCCAGTTTTATGACTCTGTGGACAAATCTTATGCATAATATGATTTGGTACACTGGATAAAATTGGGTATCAACAAATTAATCAAGACATATGTGTTGAATAATTACTATCTTACAAATGAAGAAGGAATAAAACAAGGAGTCTTAGGTATATTTTCAAACCAATGAGACAATTCTATTTCATATGTTTTATTTACTTCTTACACTTAATTATTGATGTACAGGCCTGCTACTGTTAACCCATTTTATTGAGATTGGTGGTTACTCCATCCTTGACTGTGTATCCAGGATGGACTGCCTACCAGTTGTGTGTGAAACTGGACCCTTGTGGGCCAGAGCTGCTGAGTATGAGGAAGGCTTGATGATGCTGAGCAGAAGGCATCCTGTGCTTTCCTAGGATGAGTTGATAAAAAACTTGGGGGTGCTCTTGCTCTGGACATTCTGGGGAGATTTTTTCATTCACAGTTAGAGTTGAGAAGTGCTCCTTGAGTCCTTTACCATAGGAAAGCTCTGTGCTCTCCTATTTGTCCTCTGAGGGTGCCCAAGCAAATGCTGTGCTTCCCTGTAGCTCAGTTACAGTTCTACACCAAGGTCAAGAATCAGGAAATTCTCCAGGGTCTTGTGTGTTATGCTTGAGAATGAACCTGTAGACTCTGAGTTACCAAGAATTAAACCTTAGTTACATAGGGCCTTGTGAATTACTCAAAGCCTCCACTCTGTACACACAAATTGTGGGTGGTGATCAAGTTACTGAATATCCACGTTGCTTCCCCAATCAGCCTTGGTTTTGACAGCCTTGTTGACATCTTTGATCAGGGTTGCAAAGAGATTTTAATCTTCTTGCAGATGTATTGAAGAATGTTACTTTTTGCTATCTAAATTTTTAATTTAATGACCTATTGAGGTCCACAGACTACAAAAATTAACATTATATCAATATAAAACATTGCATGTGTAGAAAAAAATTTTTTCTACAGGAAATATTTGGGCTACCATTTTCATAAAAGGAAGGCTCACTCTTAGAGAGTGAGAATACATAATGTAGATAGCTAGATGCATTAAAAAAGAGAAGGGAATAAAAAGAAGGAAAATTGGAATAAATTGTAATTCTTAGATTTCATGTTTATTTATTTCTGGGTTTTGTGAGATCCAGTTCCATCATAAAATTTTTCCCATTGTTATTCTCCTGGTGGGTCTTGTAATTAGGAAAAAATCTCAAAAGTGATCCCCCCACCTTGTTATTTTTGGTGAATAACACTCTCGGATTTAGTCAACATGAATATAAGACTTATAGTCGAATCAAGCTTATAAAATAAAATCTTCTTTCTTTTAAATTTGCCTCTGTAGCCTCCATTCCTCATCAGATGTCAAGATTAATTCAGCCATAGTGGATACAAGGCATATTCTTTATAAAAGAAAGAAAGCATTGTTTTCTTACAAATGAGTAGAAACTGCTGAAAGATGGGGCCCTAGCATTTAGCTTTTATCTTGAGTTCCTGGGAGAGTCAAGGTGCTAAGAGATGTTATCCATCCTTCTCCCAGATATTTTTAAAGATCCCTTGGCCTCCCATGTGCTGGAAGGTGAGAGAGGATTTAAAGTCGTTCTGAGAATGATTCCTCACATTACTGTGGTTTTCTATTACAGATACAATACTTATTTTCCCAACATCTGTGACACAGTTCCCCCCACCCCCAAGGTTATAAACACAGGTAACTCCTCTTAAGAAACAGAACAGTTAAGCATAAGATAAGTACCAGATTGCTTGCACTTAACTCCAAGCAGTTCAAATTATTTATCCTTGATTACTCTTTTTTTTTTCCCTAAGAAAAGTGCAGCTATATGTTTACTAAGACTAAAAAAAAATTCAGCTTTGGAGGAGTGTGCATTTCAGCAGCCATAGTCTTTGTTATTGGTTATTATTTATAACAAGGAGCTCTAATGACCTCTCCTGGGTTCACCTGTTTTAAAGGGTGCAACACTGTCTCTTTGGATGCTACAGAGGAGGCAAAGAGACTGTCAAAATGTGGAATGTAGGAGATTTTTCTCCTTTTTTTGTTGTTCGCTGTTCTATCCTAACACCTAGCATAGTGCTTGGTACACAGTAGAACATCAGTAAATATTTGTGGAATGAATGAATGAATCCTCAAGAAAAATTGTAGGATGTGTTTATTGGAGCTTGATTGCCAATGACCTTCACCATGAGGAGAAAATGTTCTCAGGGAGTTACACTGATGCTTTTCTATTCCCTCATCCTAAGAGCTGCCTCACCTTCTTCCGGGCACAGTATCTGAGACAGCAGGACTCTGTGGCCCAAGTTGCCAAACTCTGCAATTCTTCAACAGGCCATAGGTGAGAATTTGGAAGACTTTCAAGTGGCTGCACCAGCCCTTCAGAGAAATGCTAATTGGCAGAAGGGCCATTCCTGGGGCCCCATGGCTGGCTGGGCTGAGTGCTGGCCAGATGTGGAAGCCGTCCTCAGATTCATCAAATGCATGCCAACCTAGCTTCATTTTTGAGTGCCCTAGACCTGATTACTAAAGTATAAAACAGCCACCAATGCTTACAGTTTAGAGTTCTTATTTCATCACAAAAAACTCAAAGTATGTGAAGATAGGTTGGAATGTGCAAAGAAAAGCTAAGAAAGCAGGTTTCTGATAAGACCAGCATGTGACTTGTATAACAGCTCTGAATTATAGTCTGAAGGATGGAATGCTGACAGTTGCTTTTTTCTTACTTGTGATTGCTAGGATTTTATTCCCCCCTGTAACAGGTTGTTTTGGACCCAATCTTAAGACGAGAAAATACTTGGAAGAATTATGCATCACGTGGAGTGTATCTCCCTTGTTATCGGCGGGGGTCCCACTACTTACGGAGGATGGAGATGGTGCCCGTGTCTTTGGATATAATAGCTTTTGACAGATAGACTGAAATCATTCCTTTTTAGCCATGCAGTTGTCTGTAAATCTGCTTAGTCGGTCATCCAAAGTGATGACGTTTAAGATAGAGTTGATACACTGTTTATCTTAAAGAAACATTTTAAAATTAATTCTTCAGACCTGTGCAATATTTTATCTTTTCAGTTTAATAACATCCAAATGTGCTTTTGCTTGCTTTTGAGAAGCAAAAAACACATGTGTGTTGCTTCATAAATCAGCCACTTAGCTTTGAAAATATAGTACATTTCAAGTATGTAGCAAAGGCCTTCAAAACACAATTATTAAAGCAACATGAGGAGTTGAGTTTGCTTCAGTTTTGGATTTTTAATAGACTTCACTGTTATGTAGTGAAGACAGAAATATGTCATAGAAGTCTCTGGTTAGGAGCCAAGATGTTTTCTCTTGTATTATTTAGATCCTCTTATTTCTATTTGATGCTTAGAATGGACCATATGCATTCATACTATTGGGTAAAGTTGTTAAAAATATAATTTCCATAAACCTACTCTTTTGATTTTTTAAGTAAATATGCTGGCACATAAACTCAAAATTTCAAATTATGACTTTGTAAGAAATTTTCATGTACTTCCGATGAAGGTACTATTATACTTGTGTTCTTTGTTTGATTTATCATAAAATTATGTGATACCATTTATACAATGGAGTATTACTCCGCTATAAAGAAGAATGAAATCGTGCCATTTGCAATGATATGGATGGACCGAGAGACTATAATGTTGAGTGAAATAAGTCAGTCAGAGAAGGACAAATACCATATGATCTCACTTATATGTGGAATATGAAAAACTGTATGAATGAGCAAAGTAAACAGAAACTGTCTCATAGATGTAGAGGAAAAATCAGGGTTGCTAATTTGGAGAGGAATGGGGATGAGGGAGAAGGGGAAGGGATTAGACAGCAAAAATAGGCAACTACAATATTGCTACTGGGATAGGAAAAACAGTTTGGGGAATATAATTAATAATGTTGTAAATATTCTGTGGAATGTCAGATGATCATAGGTCTTGTGAGGGAGACCATTTCATGGATGGAGTAGAGGTTTGATCACTGCGCTGTATTACTAAAGTGGAGGTGGTATACCTACTGTAATTGAATATATATAGATAGTCACGGGATGTGGATTATACTGTGGAAGAGAGTCAGAGGAAGAGTAATAGATATATATGATATGGGAGGGGAGTGGGGTGGTGTATTGGGGGTGGGGGGTTGTCACTTTGAGGGATAAAATGTATAACTATTGCACTGTGTTGTACACCTGAAACTAATTTAAAAAAAAATTATGTGATACCTTTATGTTTGTGAAGGTAAAACATATAACTTGAAAGTTATTTCAAAATACACATCGATTTGTCACTTTGTTGTGTCAGTTTTATCTCTGAATAACTCTTATGCTTCTTTGTTTATTTTCATTTTAACTCCTATCACCCGTCCAGATCACCATCATCTCTTTATTCTCTGCATTCCTGGAGTGGAATCTCCTCACCAATGCTCTGGAATAGTTAATGACACAGGAAAACACTTTATGTGAAAAAACAGAAATCCAAATTGAATATTCAAATCAACCATGATGGAAACACAACAAAATGTTAACGGTGATAGAATTAGGGGTGCTACTTGTTTTACCCTTTCACACTTTTAAATATTTCCCAAGTGCTCTACAGTAAGTATGAATTACCTTTGAAAATTTTTTGTTAAGGTGCATTCTCATTGAAAAATTTTCAGGCAATGCAGAAAGTTAAGAGGAGAATAAATTTTATCACCTAAAACCGAAGTACTTCTAAATAATAAATCATCAGATTAGGTGAACATCAGGCCAAATCTCTATCTCTTGCACTACACACCTACTCACAGACACACACACATATACATACATACACAGCACAAAGGACATCTAGCAACTAGTTAGTGAGACAGGCACAAAGTGTTTTTTCTTTTGTTTTGTTTTTTGTAAATTTGGGATAAAACTATGCATGTGTTTTCATAAAGGATTAAAATTTATATCACTTTAGTAATTTGTATCCCCCCAAATTAAACTTTGTTAAAAAGGCAGGGCATTGACCCCTGAAGTGGAAAATCACATGACTGTAGTTTTTTACATTATGCATTTAGACACCTGCTGCATCAAGTTATTTTCCAGTTCTTCCTCCTCCCCCTTGGTCTCTACCATCCCATTATGTGTATTTATTTAGACTCGTATGTGACTTTTAGGTAACATACTCATCTTTAAAGACAATATGACTTATTGAGAAGAAGAGATGCAAAGTGTCTTTTCCACCTTAGGGATGAGTCCTGTGTAGAAACATGTCAACTTCATCTTAGTTTTCCTGGACAGTTTTTATTTTCAGTCACCAGCCAGTCGCTAGATCACTTCTTACTAAATACCTTGAGCTCCTCATGTAAATCTTTCTGGAAAAAAAGAAAAAAAAAAGATAGAAAAGGATAAAATCTGAGACTCTTCAGATGATAAAACCAGACAAAATAAGTGGAGAGTAAACAAAAGAATTTGCAATTTCAAGTTTTCTGGACTTGATGGCTCAAAAGAGCTATAGCCCCAAAGAAACTGAACACAATATACTGAGAACAAGTTAATGGGACAGTGAGCAGAGATTCACTTTCTTTTCTTTTCACAGGTTGCTTGATTTTCATGGAACTTGCCCAGGACCACCTTACCCACCGGAAAGCTGAAAATACTTGTCTTACATAGCAGTGTCCTGATGTTAGCTAGAGCCAATAGGTGGAACTGGGTTTGAAAGCTCCTTTTCTGCAAGCCAGTATCACGTGTGATTCTGAGAACGTCCCTTAACCTCATTGCACTCTGGTTCTTCACTCTGTAATACAGAATACTAAAATCTCTCTTGGAGACTAATTTGCATGAGAATCTATGTTACAGTAGGTACTTGACAAAGGTTCATCCCCTTTTCCTGCCATTTATCATCTAATTTAGTGATTTTTTTTTTTTTTGGAAGGAGGGAGCTTGTAGCTTTCAAATATATCTCTTACAAATAACTTACAGCTGAATTAAGAATAAGATCCAAAATTTTGTTTTTAAATTGTTGATTTTAATCCATTTATATTTTATATGGTTTCTTTTTAAAAAAATATTTTTTTTCAGTTACAGTTGGCATTCAATATTATTTTATATTCGATTCAGGGGTATAGCATAGTGGATAGACATTTATATAATTTATTCAGTGATCCCTCCATTAGTCTAGGACCCACCTGTCATTATATGGTACTTTACATCCCTGTGACTCTTTTGTAACTACCAATTTGTATTCCTCAAATCCTTTACCTTTTTCACCTAGCTCCCCAACCCACCTCCCCTCTGGCAACCATCAGTTTGTTCTCCATATCTATGAGTCTGTTGTTTTGTTTGTTTGTTTCTTTTGTTCTTTAGATTCCACATATAAGTGACACCATATGGTATTTGTCTTTGTCAATCTGACTTATTTAACTTAGCAGTAATATCCTCTGATTTTGTGCTTTATTTTTTTCCTATTTGTCCTATGTTTTTATTTTTTTCTCACGTCATTCCTTTTTTTTTTCTTTTGACTAAATTTTAATTTAAAAACTTCCTCTATTTATTTATATTGGTTTGGAAATTATAAATCTCTTTTTTCCTATTTATTACATTATTTCTCTGAATCTTAACAAAATCCAAAATTAGTCTGCTCTCCTTCCTAGCAATGCAATATCCTAATTCTGATCAATCTCCTCCTGCCTTGTACATTATTGGGATTCCATTTTTTTTTCTCATGTATTTACATCCTTATTTTATAAGTCAATTTTTTTTATATTTACTCATTTCTTTATTTACCATCCCTTTCATTCCAGACCTTTCTTTCCCTCTGGGAATTATTCTACTTCTTATTGATGTATTTCCTTTAGCAATTCTTTTAGTAAGGGTCTCATTATATTAAACACAATTTTCTGTTTGCCCAAAATGAATTTATTTTGCCCCAATTATTAAAGGATGGTTTGGCAGAGTAAACAACTTGAGACAGATATTATTTTCTTTCAGAATTTGAAGGTGGGGTTTTGTTGTGTCCCGGATCCATTGTTGCTCTTAAGAAAACATCTGTTTTCTGTATAACTGTTATTCCATTGTAGGTAAAGTTTTTTCTCTGGCTCCTTTTAAGATCTTTCCTTTTGTTTGGTGTTCTGCAGTTTCCCTATGTGCCTAGATGTGGGTTTCCTTCTTTTAAAAATCTTTTCTGTTGGGAATGCCTGGCTTCCCTTATTTTATCTATTCTTCCCTTCTGGAACATAAATCACATATTTGTTAAACCTTAGCATGTTATTCTGTATGTAACTTAACTCTCGTATTTTACATTTCATTATGTCTCTGAGCTTCATTCTGGATAATTTCTGTATAAGTCATTATTTCCTCAGTTCTGTATGCTTTTTGATCTACTGAATTTTTAACTTTAGTGATCATATTTGTCATTTGAGAGGTTTTATTTCCTTCTTTTACTAATTATCTGGATTTTTAAAATTAGTACTTTGTTCCTAGTTCATGATTTTATTTTCTGTTTTGAATAATTAAAAATACTTATTTTTTGTATCCATAGTTCTAATATCTGAAGTCCTTGGTGGTTTAATTCTGTTGTTGGTTGTTTCTGCTATCTCTTAAGTATAGTTTTTTTTTTTTTTTTAACAGTGTGTTTTTTGGGGGAACAGTGTGTTTTTCCCAGGACCCATCAGCTCCAAGTCAAGTTGTTGTCCTTCAATCTTAGTGGTGGAGGGTGCAGCTTGTCTCTAAGTCCAGTTTACAATGTAGTTGTGTGTGGGACGGAGGGCATAGCCCACCATCCCATGCTGGAGTTGAACCGGCAACCGTGTTGTTAAGAGCATGTGCTCTAACCAACTGAGCCACCTGGCTGATCCAAATACAGTTTTTTTTTTTTTTGTTTTTTTTAAATATGTTTTGGATTGAGCTCATGTTTAAATGCCAGGGCTCTATGTGCAAGAATTTTGCGAAATTTATGTTAAGGGTGCGTCCTTCTTGCAGAGAATTTGTGTTGGTGTCTCTTGGGCATTCCAAAGTATAACTAACTCAGAGCCACTTAATGTTTTTTGCTTGAACTTTCTTGGACCTACTAGGTAGTATCATTTTAAACCCAAACTTTGGAGTATGTCAGTCCTGTAGTAATTGTCATGGAAAACTTCTATTTGTTTTTTTCTCCTTGAGTCCAGGCCAAGAATGACATTTTTCCTTGTTGTCTCTTTTTGTCAGTGGATGGACATGTTTTTAAAATTAACTTTGTGGACCCTGGCTTTATTTGTAGATCTTAGTTTTAACTCCCTTTTTGGGTTGACATCATGCCTTGCCTACTGTCCCGTAAATAGCATGTAAGCCTTCAGGCCCACAGGTCGGAGCATATGCCTGATCACAATTATATTGTTATTCCTGGCTCAACTACCCTATTTTGCTGTTTATAATGTGCACCCATGTTTTGGGCCCAAACTTTCAGGGAAAAAGTCTTTCATTTTAATTTTATAATTCAAATTTTCATTTGTTTAGATTTAGGTACTTGTTTTTTTGTATTATAAAGGAATTTTAGCATGTATTTTTTAAACATATTATAGTACAAGAAATTTTTTGTAACAAATAATTATAAAACACAAGACCAGATACAAGGTACAAGAAATTTTATGTACTAGTAACAAATTTATGATATTTACTCATCATAGAAGGCCAAGAACTCTTTGTTATTGCAAGTTCATTGTAAATTCCACAAAACATCATATTCCAGGGTACTATGTTTCATAATTGATTTCACTTTTAACTCATAAGCATAAATAAAAGAATTAAAAACATTTATATAGATAAGGAATTAGTAAAATGTGCATCCTTATTTTTCCCTCACAAATTTGGGCAAAAACATGTGCATTATACACAGCAAAAGACAGTATATATTTAAAATAAGTTTTATATTTTCATAGTATTTCTATATGTTTTATATGATGAAAATTTTTTCACATTTATTCTATATTATCAAAAATGGATCACACAATATTCTTGTGATTAGCATCCTCCTTCCACTCTAGCCTCTTTCCAATCTATTCTCCACCCAATAGGCAATGTGATCTTAAAATGCAAATATAATCATGTCACTTCCCTTGTAAAAACTCTTCAATAGCTTCCTGTTGTGTGTTGAATTGTATCCTTCCTGGTACCTGTGACTGTGACCTTATTTGGAAATAAGGTCTTTGCAGATGTAATCAAGGTAAAATAGGACCATACTGGATTGGGGATGGCCCTCATCCACAGATTGGTATCTTCATAAGAGGGAAACTTGAAGACAGAGACAGAGACACACAAGGAGAAGCCATGTAGTTATTGGAATTATGTTACCACAAGCCAAAGAATGCCAAGGGTTATAATCAACCACCAGAGCTAGAAGAAGGACATAGGATAATTTCTTTCTATGAGCCCCGACATAGGAACCAACAATGCCATTAACTTGATTTCAGATGTTTGGCCTCCAGAACTGTGAGACAATAAATTTCTGTTGTTTTAAGCCACCTAGTAAATGGTGGTTTGTTATAGACACTTTAGGAAATAAATACACTGATAAACAGGTGGTCTAGTGAAAACTAGTACGACAGACCAGAGAAACCTGAAAGTAAGTGTTTTCAGCATCACCTGAGGCCTAAAAACAAACTGACTGACATTGTAGAACAAACATTTTTTTTCTCTTACAATTGGTATAAAATAGAAGATTCTTAGTATGGTCTGTTATGCCTTTTTGATCTTTCCCACTTTACTTTTCTAGCTTCATATTGCTTCTGCTGCTTTCACTGGCCTCGTTATGGATCCTTGAACAAGCAAAGCTCTTGTCTGACTCAGAGATTTTGTATATGCTGATCTCTCTGCCTAGGAAACTCATTTGCCTGTTTTGCTTGGATAACTACTGCTCATCCTTCATGTCTGGTAAGATGTCACTCCCTGCGAACCCATTTCATAATACCACTCCCTCCCACATTAGCCATCTGAATTAGGTCACTTAGTTATATCTTCTTATGCAATTTCCCCTGCCTTCCTAGCATTTATCATGGATTATGACTAGCATATGTGTGTTATTTGTATGATTATTTTTTTTTTAGTGCCTGTCTTCCCCACTAGACTGTATGCTCCATTAGGCAGCAACGATGTGTGTTTTATTCTTCTCCGTTTTCCAAGCTACCAGCACAGTGATGGGTATTGCAATAAATATTTTTGAATGAATGAAAGTACATTTTTATACTTGTAATTAGCTGGATGGATGAAAAGAGAAAAATATAAATTTTTTGAATTGTGTTTATTAGGGCCAGTGTTTTAGGTGAATTGTTTCAATCATTTTTACTTATGTAGCTATTCTAAAAGGTTAATTGTAAACATCATTGTATTAGAAGAGCAACCACTCTTCATTCATTCAGAGTCACATTTTGAAATACATTTGAAATGCCATCTATTAGTACAATTAGTATTTTTCACCAATTGCTTATATAAGGTGTTATTTAGCTATTTAAACTAAATTCAGTATTCAAGCTCAGTTCTCTCTTTATACCAAGATGGCAGAAACATTGAAGATATAAAACTTTTACTTTCTTCAAAAAATTAATATAAGCTTGCCATTTTATGCTTAATTACAGGCAATATTAAAGATTGTTCAGAATTTTCTAGGTAACAATTGTCAAGACTCTCTCTAGAATGCAGCTTGTGAGGCCCAGATTGTGGAATTCTCCACCTGTTTGGTTTGGCAGAAGGCCAGCTCACTGATCCTTAGAGCAAGCTGTGAACTCACCTCTTAAATGGTGTATATTTCCTGTGTGTTTTCTTTGTACTTGTGCCCCAGGACAGTTAAAGTACACAGGGCACAATTATATAAATCAAAATATAGCACAAATAGGGTGGCCTTAGGACCCAAGGAATTCTGAGGGAATGCAATTGAAGGAACAACTACTGTGTTGAACCCCAGCTGCCCCCTTAAACAACCCCTGCCAGCTAACCTCAGGTGGTAAGGAAACTTGTAATGGTGTTGAAGAAGGTAAACAAACACATGAGAGCACCACATTTGGAAATGCCACTTTGCTAAAATGACCCCTCAATCATTCCTTAAGGTTTATTGTAGATGGCCTTCAACCTGGGAACATATAAGTTTAATTGTATTACATGTTTTCTAGGTTCTGGAAATGTTATTAAGGCCTAAACTTGCACTGAGCAAAATGGATAATCAGTACCCATTCAGAAGAACGCCTTCCAGGTGGGCAGCTGTGCTTGTGTTGTATCTTTTTCTCTAGAAGGGTCTTGCTTGATACAGGGATCAAATGAGATTCAGGAACATGGAATCCATTGTTATGAGTCTATATGTGACCTGAACAGGCCTGGGGCCCTCACTTGGCCATGGTTCCTCTAAGTCATGTGTTCCTCATTGTATGTCAGTGGCCCATTGTTCACTTTGCTGTTAGTTGTGGCCTGAAATTGTAGGATATAAACCCTATCACAGCCATTTCGATACCACTGCATGAAGGGGCTGGGGAAGTTACGTATGAATACGGGCCAGGTCTCATTCTCCTAATGGACACCAGAGTCCTGTCTCTGTCACCACCATTCAAGGTCATGTGAAAAAAATCAAGGAAATCGCAGTGCACTCAGGAAGATTTAAAAACCATTTTCTAATTATTACTTCTACTATCCTAGAGAATAGTGCCCAAGAAGTTAAATGTGTGTGTGTTCCTCCTACTATTAGTCAAAATAGCCTAGTAATAAAAATAGCTTGCTAAGAGGATTTTCCAAGACCATGGAACATTAAACTTCTGAACTAATCATACTGAAAGTTTAATTCAAAATTAAATTTCAAAATAATTATCTCCCAGAAGTAGAGTTTTTTAAAGTGGAGTTTCAGAAATTGTAAAAGGTATACTAATAAAATAAATTTAAGTCTGCCACTTTTATTTCTGGGGCACAAAAATTAATGTAACACTATTATTATCAACCAAAATAGGAGCAAGCTAAGGGGCATGGCAGTCAGCTACAGTTCAAGTGATCTGAGATTACCTTGATAAGATTTTAAGCTCGTGGAATAAGAAGAGATTTGGAACTTAAGAATATATAAAGATATATTACCTCTTCTCAGAGGTTATATGTTAGATGAGAAGAGCTCTAAAAAGATTTCTGGCTCTAATGCAGTGTATTCAGACAAATATCACCTCTAAAAAAGGCATTTGAATGAAAAGATTGGCCAGGAAATTAAGGTTGAAAATGAACACTGCTGGAAACGATGAGTTTGGAAAATGAATGTGTTTTCACTGAGATGTGAAGTGGAAGAAAAAGGAAAAGGGAATATGATTTATGAAGATTTTGCGATCCTACTAAACAACGTGGACTAGCAACAGTGATTCAGCCTCCAGATAGATCCTGTCATATCGTGATTTACAGCTGGGTATCTGCGCGTGGATAAAGAATGCTATTTGCATTGATAGCATAGGCTTATTTCATCAGAATTTAGACTTTTAAGATAAATGGGATGCATCTGATAACATTTGTATAGTAAATTGCTGAGAATTGATTATAAGTGATAAAATAAAAAGATATTGAAAATGAACTGGTGAAAAAGATTGAAAAACTATAATTGCATGTGAAAGTAAAACTGGTTTATTCAGCTCTGGATCTGGGCTCTATTTTTTTTAATGGTTTGACAAGCAATTTAAACTACAAAATTAAACAGCAAAAGATATAGCATTAAAAATAAATGAATTTACAGAGCCACCATTTTTTTTAAATCTCAGAAGAAACCCAAACTTCTTATAACATACTTTGTTATTCTGATGTTCCTTTTATTTAGTAAAAGCTTTTGTTTGCAGAAGTTTATGGTAAATGACCAACATAGATTTATTACAAAATTTTTCCACTGAACAGCTTTAATGAATATTAGAAGATGTTATTAATATTTTTACCCCAGATCTATCCCCACAAAGTTGTTCCAGTGACTGCTACTTGTAAAACCTACTCTGGGAATTTTTTGTTGTTGTTGTAATTAATATACTTTATTTGTATTTTTGATAAGTGCTAGCTATTTTTCTTGTTAGTATGCCCTCGCCCAGATGCAAACAAAAGGTGCATTTCCAGAGCCTTTTCTCAATGATCACCAAAAAAAAAAAGCCCTAGATATAAGGGTCAGGAATGTAGTTTTGCCGTAGGCCTGAGTCAAGGCTGACTTCATGGTAATATGACCCGTACACTTGCACAGGACCCTCTGCTTAGAAGGGCCCTGCACTTGATTTAAAGGTCTGCTCTCCCGGTCTTGAAATTCTTAATAATATTTGAACAAGGGGCCTTGGATGATCATTTTGCACCGGGTCCCACACATCATATAGCCAGTCTTGCTGATAGTAATATAATAGCTGACATTTATTGCATTCTTACTATGCATTGTTTTACATTTCTCATATGTCTGTCAACTCATTTAATATTTACAACAACCCTTTGAGTTAAGGTGTCATGGTTCCCATTTCACAGAGGAGAAACTGAGCACAGAGAGGTTAAATAGACAAAACTGGTAAGCAGTGGAGCAGAGATCCCAGCCCAAACTGCCTGCTTCTAGGCTGGATGCCTCTAATTGCCTCTGTCTGCCCCACTTATTTTCCCTTCCAGTCCTCACACGAAATTTGTATTGCCTGTGATGTGCTAAAATGGGCAATGCCTATGGAACTGTATAAAGTGTGCTTGCTGGGAATGCATGTGGCAAATGCAAATCTGTGACTTGAAGAAGTCAGGCATAATTCCTTCATCTCCTCTCAATATATAGCTGTTGCCTTGGGCAGGCTTCTGAGGGAATGAAAGGAAGAAGGGAAATGAGTGGGGGAAAAGGTGTTTTTTTTTTTAAAGAAGAAAAAGTGGTGAGAGCATGGGCTGCAGACACATAGAGCTCTGGGCACCCAGCTTGGGAGTAAGTAGCGAGGTGGGGCAGGCCCTGGGGGAGGTTGGTGGATAAAGGAAAACATAAGGAAGTACAATCCATGTTGCCTATTTAGTAATTTGATTGTGGCTGATGCTAGAGACAAATGCATATGGTTTTAAATCGGTTTAGGGGGACTGAGTGAGAACAACATTTTTCTGATTTGCAGGTGGCTGTGTATATGAGCCATGGTGCGCATGTGACTAGAGGTGGCTGGCTAATGGAAGACAAATGTTGGGAAATGCAGTGAGGCACCTTCCTGCAGCTGAGGATGGGCATGGGTTTTGCAGGCTCACTGGTTTCAGGCTACCAGGGGAGGCCTCCTTGCTACCCCCCAGATTATACCATTTAGGATGTGGGCGCCTAGTAGGCACTCGGTAGTATGTACACAGTGAATCTAGCAACTGCCCACTGTGCTGGTGTTTAAGGCAGGCTCAATATTGAGCACCTGTTTTTCTCACTGACTAATTGGACCCATCAAGTTACAATTTGTCATACTTCTCCATCCCAGCCCTTACTGTAAGTTGTTGATGCACAGAGCAGGGCAGGGACCTTGAGCACTCGTGTCTTGTTGAGGGTCACATTCCCAGTGCCTAGCACAGTGCCTGGAACATGCTAGGGGCTTAAATATTTTCCGAAGAAATGGTTGAATGTTGTAAATGTGGGATAAAAATCCATATTTTGGCCCTCAGGTTCCATATTTCCCCTCCCAGCTCACTGCATTTTGATATCCTGTGCAGCGTGCTTATTACTGACAGACTGAGATGAAGGCTTCTTGCTTTGAGTCAGCTACAGTGCTAACGGCTGGTAAACTGGAGGGACCCATTTGTTTTGAAGGGGAGGCAGCTATGAGGAGGCTGTGAAGTCTCTACCTTCCAGACAGTGGCCTCCTTGGAAGAGTATTTTTCTTCCTTCTCTTTAATATCATCGAACGTAAAACCCAGAGAATGGCAGCCATATGGTTGTAGTTAACTATGCTAGGTGTCTGTGCCATGCCTAAAATTTCTGTTTTGGGGCTGGCCTCATAAAGTACATTGTAACACTCTTAAATCTATACTTTTAGCAAGATTGTCTTAGATGTGTGCTTTTTCTTGTTTTTTTCTGGAAATTTTACCTTCTTTCACCTCTTTTTACCAGTCTTGTATTTCTGATTGGAGAGATTAAGGATGGTTGCTCATGTCACCTCTGCTTATTTTCATAGCCGATTTCAGGGATAGTCTGTTACTAAGACACTTAGCAACAGGATATCTAGTGAAGCATCCTAAATATTCTGTCATTTAGGATGGCTCACTACTCGTCTCTGCTTAAAAAAAAAAAAAAGTGTTCTTTTAAATTGCAGGTGTTGATCCAAAAGGCATGATACACTAAATATAAGGAAGTAACAAGAAAACACTCTCAAATAGGAAACATTTTTGAATCTGAATTACATAAAAATCAAAGAACCTGCATGTGGTTTAATTTGTTTATGTATCTGATGATCTGAAAATTCAGACAGTTAGGCTCTACCCACTCCACCTGATCAGAGACTCTGCTCACCTTGTTTGTAGCTCACACCTACTGCCTAACACTGTGCCTGGTGGATACTAGGAACTCAGCACTTGACAACTGATTTCTCAACATTCTGAAATCATTTTTTTTTGTATTACAAAGCTTTGATCTTGGTTTTAAAAGATAATACAATTTTAAAACTGATAATTAAAATACTGATGTACTTATTATTACCCACTTCCTACTGTGTGTACTTGAAGGCGTGATGGATTAGTCTCGTAGAAATGAGCAGGGCTGCTGGATTCGATGAGGAAAGACAAGAGGATAGAACCAAGAGGGTAAGAATTGCTACCACCATTAGTTCTTACTGTTTCCCAGTTGATTATGGGGCTAGAAGAAGGTCGAGGGGGGCGTATTTTTAAGGGGAATGTGTAGGATAACAGGGCATGGACCACTTAGGTGTGCACGTGACTTGTCAACCATCCACTTATTTATCTCCTTCTCTGCTTAAGCGTCAGGGGAGAGCATGTGGTCTGAAAGGACATCTTAGAACATAATGCAAACAAAGGATGTGCATGTGCTCCACATGGGGGTGTTCTCTGCTAATTGGCTTGGCAGGTAAGAGCGCTTTCGAAAAAACAATTCTGGCTCCTAGGACATCATTTTTCTCTCTATATAAGAAAACTTGAGTTTTTCTTTCTTTGTCTTGTTCCTTTGTTGCTTTCAGTTTTATATCCCACATATCAGTGAAATCACGTGGTTCTCTATTTTTTTCTGTCTGACTTATTTTGCTAAGCATAATAATCTCAAGATCCATCCATGTTGTCGGAAATGGCACTGTTTCATCTTTTCTTTTGGCAAAATCGTATTCCATTGGTATATATACCACATCTTCTTTATCCAATCATCTATTGAAGGGCACTTTGGTTGGTTCCATGTCTTGGCTATAGCAAATAAAGCTGCAATGAACATCAGAGCACACATGTCTTTATGGTTAAATGTTTTCAGATATTTTGGGTAGATGCCTAGAAGGGGATTGCTGGGTCATATTCTTAATTTTTTGAGGAATCTCCACACTGCCTTCCATAGTGGTTGCACCAATCTACATTTCCACCAACAGTGTATGGGGGTTCCTTTTTCTCTGCAGCCTCTCCAACACTTATTATTATTTGTCTTGTTGATGATAGCCATTCTAACTCGCATGAGGTGATATCTCATTGTGGTTTTTATTTTCATTTCTCTGATGATTAGCGATGCTAAGCATATTTTCATATGTCTACTGGCCATCTGTATGTCCTTTTTGGAGAAATGTCTATTCAGGTCCTCTCCCATATTTTAATTGGATTGTTTGTTTTTTGTTGTTGAGTTGTATGAGTTCCTTGTATATTTTGGATATTAGCCCCTTATCAGAGGCATTGCTTGTAAAAATCTCTCCTATTCGATTGGTTGCTTCTTTATTTTGTCACTGGTTTCTTAGACAATAGTTTAGTGGTTCTCAGAGGGTAAGGAGGGATGGGCGATGGTAGATGAGGGTAAATGGGATCAAATATATGGTGATGGAAGGAGAACTGACTCTGGGTGGTGAACACACAATGTGACATAAAGGTGATGTATTACAGAATTGTACACGTGAAACCTATAAATTTACTAACCATTGTCACCCCAATAAGCTTTAATAAAAAAGAAAAAAAGAAAACTCAAGAGGCCATACACTTATCTACCTGTTATTCAGGGGTATAATTCTAAATGTTTATTAAAGATTTAAAAGTGATCTAGTGCAAAATATCCTTGTGGTATCACGTTACTGGGGTCAAAGCACCCACAGCCTGTGTCAGTTCGAACAGTGTTGGCATCTGCCATCTCTGTAGATAGCAAAGACTTTTATGAGAAGTCCTTCAATTTCCTCAAGCATGCTAGAAAAATAGAAATCCTTGAGAAAAACTCCAGATTTAGGGCGAGTTTGAAATTGTGTTAAAAGTTGATTCTGGCTCACTCCTTGTTGCCCATAAGTCACAGACTTTGAAATGAAACACATTTCACAAATTGGGCTTTCCCAAGATTTCTTTCAGGGAAGCATCTGTCCTATTTCCTCTAATAAGGCAATAAGCCTGAAAATGCAATGTAAGCTTTCAGGGTATATGATTAGAGAGGCTTGCCTGTACAGATTGAACACCTCGGAGCAATGCACCGACCCCTGTCTCCAATCACACTGCTCCTTCTCTGTGGTACAGAGGGGGGCTTTGGCCACCCCTGTTGTTATATTGATGTGGAGGAAAAGAAACAGGTAGATCAGGTGTGAGGAATGTTGACTTCCAAGAACAGAACCAGGCTGCACGGAACCATTTTAGAATCTGCAGGCATGTCATATTGACATCATTATTTCTGACTACCCAGAGCAAATTCTAGAATGAAACTCTAGCAGCTCTATACTTGGAAACTGGATGGAATCATTGCTTCTGTCCATTGGAATGGGGAAGGAATTCAGCCCAGAGAACTTCTGAAAAGTGAGTCAGCATAAGGAAGGAGAAATGGCTCTGAGAGGAACTTGACGTTTTCTAGGCTTTTGACTTTTTCCAGAGTCAATGCTCATGCAGAGCCAGATATTTTGCAGATTAGAAGTGACAGATGGCTCTTCTCAGTTGCACCCCAGGAAACTCTGTTCATAGATAATAGAGGATAGGAGATCTTTTGTGACTATTATTGCCAGGGAGCTTTATCTTTAGCCAATTGGTGTGGTAAAAACAATTTCCACACTATAGGAATAACAATTTTCAATTCAGGTAATGTCTAAGCGTTGTAGAAAGCACTATCTCCTTTAGTGCTCACCCTTATCTTATGAGGTGGGAATCATTGCTTTCATTTTATGTTTCATTTCATATATGAAAAGGGGGAGGCTTAGGGAGGTTAAGTATTTGAGCTAGGGTCAAACAGCTAGGAAGTGGCAGAGCCGTGGTTCAAACTTAGGTCAGTCTTACTCCAGAGCTTGTGCTTAAAACCATGGCCACTAAGGTTAAAACAAAAATGGGAAAGTACTACATAATATTTGTACAGTATAGCAGTTTCAATGCGAGGCAAAGTATTCCTCAATGAGTCTAATTCTTCCTTCTTCTCTGTCACAACCCATTGAGAGCTACTGGTATCACACTTTATAAAGTTATAAAGGGCTTTCATTTGGTAAATGTACACTTTTCTCATTTATAAATTGGAACTTTTCTATTCCTGACAGCTGTCTTATTTCCTTTAATGATGGAGTCAGTTCTAAAATACAATGTAGATTGTATGGGAGTATAGTTAGAGTAAAATTGCCAGATAAAATCCAGGCACCTAGTTAAATTTGAATTTCAAGTAAACAACAAATAATTTTTAAAATTATATGTATGTACCAAATATTGCATGGGACAGATTTATAATAAACTATTATTCCTTGTTTTTTTTTTTTTAAGTGTAAGTTTTTCTAGGCAGCTTGTATTTTTGTTTGCTATCTCTTGCAGCCCTAAACTAAATCAGACAGGCTGTGTACAAAGAATAAAACTTGGATTTGTGGTTTCATGCCAGTTCCTCAGCAGTCAAGGGAAAACTCAAACGAAATGGGTCAAAGAGAAATTTTGGGGCAAATTATACTGTGTGCTTGCCTTGTACAATTAGCTTTTCATCAACTCTTGCTAATCTCAAACAATGTTTTCTGTCATTGATATTTTGCATAGAATGAAAACTGTTAGATACGTTAGAAGGGTTATTTTACCTTTATCAATAGTTCAGTCAAAGCTCTACTGAGACAGGATCCTCAATGCAAATCTTGTGTTAATATTTTCATGTTTTTAGTTTTTATTTGCAGGCCCTTTGAGGTCTTCTGGAAAAAAATAGCCCTTCCTTCAGCAGAAACATAAACTTGTTCAACTGAGATCAGCATTTTTGCTTTTGAAAGTTGGCACATAGAGAGCTAAGGTTGTCCCTTCATCTACTGATTCCCAGTGGCTGACCAGACATAGAACACTCTGTACCTACTCCCCTAATAGCTTTGATTCTGATTCAGATAGATAGACTACACCCCCCTTTTTTTTTTAGCTGAGCCATTCTGCCACCTGTTGGCAGCTCAACGGCAACTCAGCTCGGGCTGGCATCGAACCGCCGTTGCTCAGAGCTCAGCTCGCACTCTTGAGTGAGCTCTTAACCAACTGAGCCACTCGGCCGGTCCTTGCACCCCCTTTTTTAAATAGAATAAAACCAGTCATGATTACTTGGTTTTCTGGGCAAAGGAAGTTTTTTTGATAATATCTTAGTAGGAACTGAGATGGTGGAGGAGATGGTGTGTGTGTCTGGAGGGATGGAGGGAAACGGGAATGTGTTTCCTTTGTAGAGTGACTTTGGCTGAGAAAACGACTTAGCTCTGGAAATGTACTTAAATAATATTTTAGAAATATATCTGCTCGGTGAGTACTGCCTGTTTTAAGCAACAAATCTACCTGTAATACTGCATTGCAGCAACATCTATATAAAAAAAGAAGTTATGCCTGTTCTAGTAGCAAAACATTAGTGGGACTTTGTGAAATGAAAGAAATAAAAACAGGCTTTATTTTTCTGACAGTATTTATAGGTTTTTAAGACCCTCATTGCCCTTAGTTTCTGAGTTGCTGTTTCTCTGATTGATGATGTGTCCCATATTCGATTACTTTTCCCCACATGTTAATTTCAGATGTTTCTCACTTGGTGAATATGGATTGATAATATACAGGAAAGTAAAAACACACGGGAGAATTTTAATATATAATGAAAAGGAGTTCTGACATAAGTGATCTGAGAGCTGAGTTCTTTTACCCACTCTGTTTTATTTAACAACTCCCAGTCTATTAAGACTTTGCTTCACTCAACGATTTCATGTTAATCATCTTTTGTTTTATGGCCCCTTCTTTTCCTGCTGGAATCAATATCCCATCAGCTTCACCGACCATCTACTCTGTGATCTATGAGATGGTGCTGGTAGTACAGGCCTGAATTTTTACCAGAGCAATTTGCTTTAAATGTTACTAGCATTTTATCCAAAATATTTCTTCCAGTTCATTCTCATAATTTTACTACTTCTCATGAAGTTGCTTCCCTGCTTTTAGAAAAAAGAGAATGACAAGGAAAATGTAAAATGTCTATATAGAGGATGTAGAAGTCGGACTTCAAAAACAAAAAAGTGGAGTCCATCTAAAAGATGCAGGTGAACATGAGAAGTGTTGACTCTGTTTTCACACTGTGTGGCTGCAGCATTTCAAATTTGAGGAATTCATTTCCACCTTGCTGGCCAAAGTGGGTTGTTTCAGTGAGAACATATTTTAACACAGTTTTGGATCCTGCTGGTATATTCAGATTGCCTTCATTCAGGCAAAATTAACTTGGCACCACACTGATAATCTCCGACCCCTTTCTTTCTCTCTGCCTGACTTCATTTGGCTGGGTGGCAGCTGTCCTTTAGATCATTAGTATAAATTCAAGTTGCACACCACAGGGGGCTTTGAGTTTTTGTGAAGATTAATTTGTAAATTAAAAGTACATTATCCACCTCTAAAAATAAATTATCCAGATTGTGACACCAGCATTTTAAATAAAATAAATGATTGTTACTGCACTTAATCTCATCACCAAATGTAATTGTTTGCTATCACTGAGGAGTGGGCAGTAAATTCTTTCTTGATGCCTGCTAAGACATTTTACCTCACAAAAGGATTTTAATGGTAATGATGACATCTTGTACTTTTCAATGGTTATATTTATGTTAAAAGATACTATTTTATTTTTAAATGGAATAATTTTCTTTTAACATGGTGGAAGGTTTAATTCTCAGTGTCCACCTGAGACAAATCTATTTTAACTTGTTCCAGTATGACTTTTGTATTCTGTTTTAACTTGTTCCAGTATGACTTTTGTATTCTGTTTTGGGTATGTGATAAAAATAGTGAAAAAGCAAACTAAGTATATGTGCAAATTCACTTTCTTACTGAAATTGCTTAGGCTTGGTCCTTTAAGGGAAGGTTCCCACAGCATTTGGGAGGCCCAATTCTAAGAAAACTTGGTTTCAGCTTTCTCCTTTGTAAAATGGGAGTAACAATCCCTGTCCTGATGTCCTCTCAGGCTGCATGAGGAAAATGTGAAAGTGCTTTAAAAATAAAAGGAGAGAGGAGGGGATGGGGGACAATGTGAAGGGATTAGAAAGAGCAAATGAGTAGATACAATATAGTCATGGGATATGAAATACAGAATGGGGAATATAATCAACAATGTTGAAAAGAGTATGTAAGGTTCCAGATGGGTACTGGACTTATAAGGGGGATCACTTCATAGACTGTGTAAATGCCTGACCAATGCACTGTACAACTGAAGCTGAAATGTCAACTATAAGAAAAAATAATATATGGTATTGGGAGGTGGAGTATAGATAAGGAAGATAGTCAATGGAATTGTAGCAGCTATATATGATGTCAGAGGGGTAGCAGCTTGGGAGAGGGGCATTATTACTTTGTGAGGGGTGTAAATGTCTAACTATTGTGTTGCTTTGTACACCTGAAACTAATAAAAAAAAGTAGTGCACAAAGTCAGTCTCTTATTTTAAAGAGAGTGAAACATATTAGGATTAAGCAAGACAGAGTTCATGGTAACATATGGAATGTCCAGTTGTGTTGTTGATAATTATTATAAGAATTTGTTGATCATACTTTTACTGATGTCTTTTAACTTCAAGCATCTATACATTTTTTCTTTTTTTTTTCCTGTAACTGTTTTACTTTTGGTCTCTATATAAGAAAATCCCCTTTGTTGTTGCTATCACTCTCTCAACTCTGGAATTTTAAAATCATCTTTTACAGCTTGCTATGTCTGCTGGTCACGAGCAGATGCTGCTTTAAGTAGCAGATAATATCAATTTTTTCACTGAGCCTCCAAGCACTCTTGGTGGCTGGCATGGCCATATTGGGGGATAATTCTTCTCCAAGGGAAGAGAAGATTGCTCTATCGGGGTTCATTTTTCCTTGGAGCTAGATCCCGTCTGGTCTGCAGGGTTTCTGCCACACTAATTCAGTTCTGACTTTGCACGTAGCCATGTCCTCATAGATTCATGCTGAGAATGGCTACCATCTACAAATGAATCTATTTGCTGAGGGTTCTGTCTCTCACTAATAAAAAATGGAGAAAGTTGCAGCTACTGATTAGGCAACAGTTACTCAAAGGCAGTGCCACGCTTTTGCAAGAAAACTCTTGTAAATATAAAGAAGTGATTTACTCACAGTGGGAATAGGTTTAACACAGATTAGAAACATCTTTTCCCCTTTTTCTGTCTTATCTTTTATATTTTATAAGAGGTGAAAGCCAACTCTGAAGTATTTCTAGTGAGTGTTCTATTTTTACTGGCAAAAAGCAGTTTTAGCCAAGTAATGAAATTCCACCATTTACTAATGATGTCTGCCTTTGAAGTATAACCCTTTCATTAAAGGCAGAATTTATGTTATGGATATGATGCTGTGCCAACTAAATGTGAGATTTTGAGATGCTAGTTCATAAGCACTGGCAGATGAGAAGACCTTAGCGGGAAAGATCAGACTGGTACTCGGACAACTAAAGTGTATAAGGGTCACCAACTCAAAGATCAGTTTTCAGGAAAGGATTTTGAAAACATATATGTATTTAAATATGAATAAGTAGATCATGACTCTCCTTTAGGGCTTTATAGATGCAGAATTGCAGGATTGCCAGAAAAATGAGGCCAAGGACCAGGTGATTAGGGAGAATTTGAACCTGAACCTGATTCTACTGTGAACCTACAAGAGTATCCCAGGAAATCAGTATTAGCGGGAAGGCCAGTGTCAGTCATGCAGTGTGAATGTAACCTCCCGACATGGTCCCTAACACCCCTCCTTTCTCTGCATGTGCTTACTGCTTTTCACATCAGGAGGTGGAACATAGTTCTCCTCCACTTGCATCTAAGGTGCCCTTGGCACTGCTTTGACCCATAGGATATTGGGAAAATAGCTTCCTGGGACTTCTAAGCCCTGGCCTTTGGAGACTCCTGCTGTCTTTCTCTTGGAATGTGTTCTTGAGACCTTCACTCTTGGAAATATTGTGGGAAGCCCGAGCTGTATGGAGAGGTCATGAGGAAGAGAATCAAAATGCATGCTAATTGGCCCAGGTGATCTCACAGCCGATAGCAGCACCGATGCCACCTGTATGAGTGAGCCATTTTGGATATTACAGCCCTGAACCCCAGATGACTGCAGCCTCAGCTGCTATCCCATAGAGCAGAAAAACCATCTAATCTAATCCAACAACTGACAAAATCTTGAAAAGTGCCACAGGATTGCTTCTTTGAGTCCCAGAAGGGTGTCTTCTTCGAGTCCCAGAAGGACCCTTGTTGGTTGGGCATGGCCCTGAGTGTTAGAATAGATCCTTATCTATTGACATAGATATTCTGTATATCGCAGTTTACCTGCCTACAGGGAGTTTATGACTCTGTAATCTTCACACTGTAGTGAAATAGATTTTTGGTTTCAAATGGATGATTGAAGCCTGGTGGGTTGATAATAATCCATGGGAGATAATGGCACCAGGAAGGCTCTTGAGGGTAACATTAGCTCTTCCCCAGTCTTTAGAGGATGATTTTGGTTGTGGAATGTGACAGGGGGTGAACACTGACTTTTTCTGAAAGCCTCATAAGATTTTGTCACAGACTTCTGAAGGGACCTTGATCGTTTAAGCAAGGATATGGTTCTTTCATGTTCTAATCCATGTGGCAAAGAAATACAAGCTTTGCCCAAGACCTATTTACACATTTATGTTTTGTGTTAGTTTTACATTTTACAGTTTTATGTTATGTTTTAGCTTTTTTTTTTCCCTGATCAAATCAGGACCCATGCTTTTATATGTAAATCTGTGGTTTCTTTTTCAAATGTTTCCCTTTAACTTTAATTTTTTTTTTTTTGGTTTCTTGTTAAAGTTTACTAAAAGCTTTATAAAGTTTATCTTACTTATTCATGGTCTAGTCTGATTTTTTTTCAGAGAGTGTAGATCATGATAAAGCTACCAACATGTACAATACATGTAAGGAATGAGAGAAGTTTTAAAAGCTGTTTATTTGAAAACAGTTTTAAACTTACAGACATGTTGTGAGATAAGAATGGTATTAGGATACCTGTATGCCATTTACCCAGATTAACCAATTGTTAACATTTTGTTCCATTTGTATTATCATTTGATCTCTCTCTCTTTTCTCCTTCTGTCTTTGGTTGTGTGCATGTGTGTGTGTGTGTGTGTGTGTGTGTGTGTGTGTGTGTGTGTCTGTGTGTGTGTGTACTTTACATCACTTTTTTGTCCTATATCATTTGAGAGTAAATTGCGTTCATCATGGCCCTAAAACCTTCAGTTTGTATTTCCAAAGAATAAGGGTATTCTCTTAAATATAGCACAGTTATCAACTTTACTAAATTTAATATTGCCACAATAATCTTATCTAACCCACCATCCATATTCTAATATTGTCCATTTACCCAATAATGCCCTTTATAGCCCTTTTCCCCCTGCAGTACATCATCCAATTTAGAAAGTGATTGTCATGTCTCTTTAGTCTCCTTTAACCAGGACCATTTCCGCAGCCTATTTTTGTCTTTTATGACATTGGCATTTTAAAGAATATAGTCTCTTTAAAAAAAAAAAAAAAGGATGTTTCTTATTTGGGGTTTGTCTGATGGCCTCTTATGGTTCATTCAAGTTATGCATTTCAGGCCAGCAGTGATGTGTATTTTCTCTGGAGGCTCACAGTGTGCATCTGCCACCTCAGTGCTCATGTTAATTTTAATCACCTGGTCAAGGGATTTTCCAGCTCACCCCTATACTGTTCTTCTCCTCTTTGTCACTAATCATTCCCCGAGATTTGGTATCTATTGGTAACTTATGTCTGAACTGAAGTGTACTATTAATATATGGCTACAAAATGATGATTTTTCTACTTTGTTACTCCTACACGTTTACCAATTAACATGCAGCATTCTGCTATAAGCAAGAGCCCTCTTTCTTTCCCACTGATTTGTTTATTTATTATTTGTTTGGACTCATTAACTCTATGTTTTCAATGGCCTATCATTCATTAATGCCCTTAATTATTTTAGTGTTTAAATTATCCCAGATTTGGCCCATGGGAGCCTGTTTTAACTGCCTCCTGTGTCCTAGTGATGCCGCCATCAATTTTTTAAAGCACTTTCTTAACTTTCTGGGATAATAAGATGTTCCAAACTCAACTTGTATCTACTCTACCCTAGCCCTGAAATGAGCCATTTCTTTAAAAAGCCCTGGTTTCTTTTAGTGGGGAATGGTATTAGAGATAAATATCTCGGCACTAGGTATGCCAGGAGGGTGATTATTTGGTGGGGTGAAACTAGATTTGGAATGTTTTTCACTCCAAATTTTATCTAAGATGGCCAAAATGTATATCTACTTTTACAAAAGGCAAATTACTAATTTTCTGCCTCCCACCAAGATTATCCATACATTGAGGTGCTTATATCAGAATGTAGTACATATTTGAGGACATCACCTAGAATGATAATTAAACCCTCAGTTCTGCTCTTGAGGATAACATTTCATTGTTTTTCTCTTTGCTTCTTTTCTTGGGACTGTTATCCCAGAGTGAAAGCAGCATGGTTGGGCAGAGGGAGCTGGAGTCTCTTACTATTAGCACTTATATTGGAAAATAGAACTAATAAATTTTCTATCATCAAAGAACACAAACGATGTTGCTGAGTGTAGGTTAGATTTTTTACTACATTCTTTACTGATATTTTAGAAATACTAAGGGATTTGGCTATAAACTCCTGTAATTTTACTTCATGTCAAAAATTATTTGCTTGTATGTATGCTGTTTGTTTGGGAAAGTCTGAGATTCAGAGCATTTGGTGTATTATGAAAAAAGAAAGAGAAGGAAACCTTAAGGTCTGACACTAATGGGAAGGTAACAATTCAGAATTAGAGTACGAAAAGTTTAGGACCATAAGAAATCAGAACTAGAATCAAATCAGAATTGAGTGTATGTCTGGGGGATGTGTCATGAAATCGGTTGTTAGAGACACCATGCCACAACCTAGTTATCAGTGATACAGTGATATTGGATGGAATAGGTAATACAGCTTCCCATTTTGAAATGGGAAGTTGCACAAAGTGGCTGAGAGTAGCTGAGTGTGTGTGTGTGTGGGGTGGTGGGGTGGGGAGGTAGTGGGGTGGTGGCGGTGTATTGTTTTTTTAAAGATTTTATTGGGGTATTAGGGGAGGGGAACAGCATTGGGGAACCGGGGAAGGGGAACAGACAAGTTGCTGGCCTTTTGCTCTTCAGTCTAGTTGTGGAGGACATTGCTTCACTGGCCCATGTTGGTATTATCATTGCGCTCTTCTTGGGTGAGGCAGATCAGTTGCCGGCCTCTGGACGGCTGCTCACAGTGGCTCTTGACAGCTCACACCAGCTGCCAGCCGCTCACGCTGGCTGCTGGCCACTCACTGTAACCTACGGCAGCTCACTGCAGCAGGGGCTGCTGCGATGTGGTCCCGGGGACTCACAGCAGCCCAGCTCCAGGTGGAGCTGTTGTTCACCATCTTAGTTGTAGAGGGCAGTGTCATTGGCCCTGATATGTGGGATCCCAACCGGGGCCCCTGGTGTCCCAAGCCAGCTCCCAACCAATGCGTCACTTGGCCGGCCTGGTGGTGTTTTATTTTGATAGAGGGAAGAAATTTCCCTGTATTCGTGTGTGGGAATGAAGTGAATTGCCACCTCTCCTTTTGGAGCCTTTGACTTTCTACCTGTAATGGGGATAATATTTGGAAATGTATCACTGTACTTTTCTTTTTCATTCAGAGGAATTCGTTTCTTCAGCAAGTGTTAAGACTGCTATAGAAGCAGTGTTCTGTCTTGATATCCAAATAGGATTTCTGATTTTACCACAAGCCAGAAAGCCAGGATTTGGAGAGGTTGAAATGAGTTTTCTAAATATCTTTAGTTTCCATTAAGATATCTGTGATCCGACTTGATTTGGAGACAATCAGAATGTGACATCAGAGAGAAATCCCTGCTATAGACAAATGGAGAGCTTTTACCTCACATGGAGAGCCTGGGAATCACAGCAGGTGAAGGAAGAGGGAGCAGGACAGGCAGGAAGTGAGGCATGAGAATCATGGCTCCCACACTCCGGGCTGAAATCTCACAGAAGAGCCATTAGTTGAGGGGAAAGCCAAAGGAAGAGGGACTTTTCTCTTGCTTACTGTTTTGAAGTTTAGTAGGGAGGCCAAGTGCAGGGTACCCCCTTAATTACATGGACTGCTATCCCAGAGTTAAAGGATCATGGCTGGGCAGAGAGAGCCGGAGTCAGCCCTCTGGCTTCCTGTTTGCCATATGGGGAAAGCAGATAATCACTAGCTCTGCTGATCACCATGGCCTTACTTTTAGGGCTCACCATAGTAAGTGGGGGTGACCCTATTACCAAGGCCATAGAGAAAACAGTCCTTCAGGAGACAGGTGGTGGCCATGGATGAGGCAGGGGAGTGGGGGAAGGGCCAGCAACCCCACCAGGCACTGACCAAAACAAAAGAATAAATCTCAACCTCTTCAGTCATGTCTTAGCAGAAATCATGTCAAGGAACCAGGGAACATGGCAGGCTGGTGGCTCTTTAGCAGAAATCAGTGAAGATCCAAGGGATCTATGTGGATCCAAAGTGCTTCCTTACACTGCGTATGGCTCTGTACACAGGTCACCACTGTGAATACCCTTAAGAGTGAACAAATACACCCCAAAGACAGAATCAATTGCTAGTTGCTATTTGAACTGTAAGAGGTTGAGACACCATTAAATGGAATGTTGAAAGTGTTTCTCTCCAAACCCTCTTTGGTAACCCCATATGATGGACATTTGAGAGAAAGATTCAATTAGTCATAGAAAATGAGGATGCTACATTTTAATTGCTTGAGTGGAAGTGTATATGACTTTTGATTCCATTACATACTCTTTTGCAGAGAGACGGCAGAGATCATTCCAGAACTCTGACAGGCAGCGTTTCACACTGGACTGCCCCACACCACCTCACTCTTATGGCTGCTCCCACTAATTTCTCAAGCCTGAAAATTGGGCTTCTATGCTTTTGCCTCTGCTGTATTATGAGGTCCCATTGGAAGTCCCACGTATATATTCTGAGTTTTCCTGGTATGTTTCCCAGAGTATTCAGTTATGTGTGAAATATATTTGGTCCCAAACCATTTGAATGCAGGAGAATTAACCATAATTGGTTCTGGGAAATAAAATATATTTCCCTGAGAGTTAATGATTTTGAAAGGGTAGTTTTTCTTCTGTGCCAGATTGATGTGATTTATTGAATAAGTGTACAGCGCGGTATCTTTGTTTCTGACCATAGAAGCCAGCTGTAAGCTCTGACTAGTGGTTCCAGGTTTCTGGTCAGTCTCACTGGATTAATAATAATTACTAACATTTGGCTGGAGCTTTAAAGTGTTCACAGTACCTTCATGTGCATTTATCACATTAAGTGTTGCCCCTGGTAGTGGGTGATTTGTGTCTTCACTTACTGACCCACACACCCTGCCCTGGGGTTTTGTCACTTTCTAAGAATTTTTTCATGAAGTTGATTCAGTTACTCAAAGCTGTTTTGGAATAAGACAAAAATGAATACATCGAGAGACCCTTGACCTTTCCTGCTCTAGAAGATCCAAGTTCGCTGTTTGTGGTTATAGAAGATAAAGTTGAGTTGGTATTGGGAGGTGTTTTTCCTCTCACTTGACTGTCTAACTCTGTTCTTTTCTGTGACATGAAAATGAAGGCGAATATGATTGTACTGATTGAAGATATAAATATACACAAGCATAGGAGAGATTCAATGAGATATTTGAGGTCACTTTTCAAGAACGAGTAATTAGGACTCCGGGTTCAGCTCACTTCGCAATTGCTGGTAAGGATTTCTTTGAAAGCCTTGTGCTTCATAGATGTTCTGAAGGGGCTGACTCTTAGATGCTGGCCTGTATTACTGTAGGTGGCTAAAAATGGTCAGAATTGGAAGGAGTCACAGTAATCAAATCTATTTTTAGAAATACATTAGCATATGGTTTGGCAAACTCACATTTTATTCCTATAAAACCTAGCGAGTGCTATCATAAAAATACTGTCAAGATTTACTGCTTCTTCATGAGACCCAGGACTAAACCAGAGGGACACCAGGCACCCGAAACCTACCCATAGCTGCTCCCTCTGAAACTCTAACCTGTAATTTGGTAAGTGTTTTTAAAAATGCAACTAAATGGCTACCACATGGTGGAAAATTAGCAATCTGGGACTGCAACTGTTGTGTGGCGTTAAATCCACACATGGAAAAAATTAAATATCATCCTCAATGCCCTCCATGTGTTCAGTTGTATTAAATGGAATGCTTATAAAGTGTGACATTATTTAGCTTTTATAAGGTTTGTCACATCGAGTAAAACTTATTACTGTTCTTTTGAAAAGCTTCATGCAGGTGCCTTCTGAGCTCACATCAGGCTGGATGTCCTGTAATGTGCATATAGTTTGTTACTGGACATAGCACTAGGTAATCAACAGTAGAACTCCAACCAGGGCAACTCAATATAGCAGAGAGTGCATTACCTGGCAAAACACAGTGCTGTGGTAGGTGGGTCCATAATAAACTTCTTTTCTATAGAAAAGATTTCATAAAACATGCAAGGTGAAGTATGTGCCATACATAGTTTTGGCAAAATTGGACTCTGTAAAATAAATGACTCCAAATAGCTTATTTTTCCCTACATTTGAAAGGTAGGGCCATGGGACCTCCCCAGTCTGCATCTGTGAATGTGTGTCAGCTGCTGAATAAATATGCTGTAATGATATTGATGCCACTGATAATAGGGATTCTTTAGGAAATTTGTGACCTTAACTTGGTTTACGCTGGTGCAAGAAGATAATTCCTAGGTTTAAGAGCTGGTTGATCCATTTATTAGAGGCTGACTAGTCTGTCAGATGCTTAGAATCCAGGTGTTCCTGGGAACCTGAACATTATCTCTCTGTTTCAACAGGTGTGGTTTATAGCCAATGGGTGTCAAAATCATCTGGGAGATCTGTTGAACACAAGAGGTCTGGTCTTCGTTCTACCTACTGCATTAGCATGTATACCAAACTTTCTGGGTGATTCTTATTCATTCTAAAGTTTGAGACTGACTGTCCAAAGCTCTTTGGCATAGAGAAAACCAAGGCTGACAAGCTTATCAACTGTCCCAATTAAATACAGCTAATATATGCAACATATCATGACACATTATTACCCAGCGATCCCTGGGGTTTTCAAATATACAAATGTGATCCACAAAGACTTGGTTCATTGGTATAAGGTGAATTGTTAAGGTGTATTGACTAACCTCCTATAATGGCAGTCCATGTTAGAATGATCTGCCTCAGTATATTCATCCTTGAATCTGAGCTCTGCAAACAGTGAAGGGGGGCGCTATTTTGCTGAGACCTGATACCCAGATGTTACAAATGCTCCACACAGTTGATGCAGTGTTCTCACATTTCCTACAGTTAGAGCCCAGTCCCAGAGGGTTTTTTTTTTTAAATTGTGAGCCAAAAGAGTTTAACCTGTTCATATTTGTAATAGATCAAACTCCTAGACAGTTTCAAAGTGTACTTGGTTTTATACAGAGTATAGCAAAACTTATTAAACCCAATTCTTCGCTGTAAGGAATATGACAGAAGTCCGTTTTATTGCTTCGTATTGTGAGACAACGTCTGCTGGGTGAGTGCGCCAGGTTCTTGTTAAATGATCTTGCATCACAATAAATACTTGGGCTAAAGTCGCACCGGAGACAAGCCGGACAGAGTCGATGATTATGTCTAAAGAAAAACACATGAGGCATTCTCATGGAGAATTTTGAGTTTCCCAGGCATGATTATTCCTACCATCCCATGTTCTGCTGTTCTCAGTGACAATGTCATTGTGGCTTCTGTCACAATATCTTTGGCTCTCTGAGCCTGGATTTTCCCATGGAGCAGCAAACTGCTTGAGGCAGCCAACACATGATCAAATGCTCAAAGAGCTGCTAAAAAATGTAGCTACCTATAAATGTCAATGTTTTTCAAATACATGTTTTTTTTTTTCTCTCTTTTTTTAGTTCCAAATTTTGTATTGTACCTTCATGTCACTTGGGAGCTGGCATAATGGTGCCTGATGGGAGCCCCCTGTAGTTACTTGTTCTATATTTCTATAGGGCTTCTTCACAAAGCAGTGGCAAAAGCCCGCAAATAGTGCAGTTTCACCTCATAAGCACCTCCTTTTTGTGACTCCGGGATCTTCCTTTCCTTTGGGTCATCTATGATGAGTGATAACTTTTCATTTCTAAATTGACTGCCTTAGAAATTTGAACAGAATCGCCAGCATTGGAAAGCAATCCTTTCCTTTCCAACAATGGCTCAGTCTGCGATTTGTAGCACAAAAATATTGTTTGTCATGTTTTGCCACTATTGACAAAAAAAACGAGCATTTACCCACCAGCAGCCAAGAGTCAACAGTTCTCAAAAAGATTACTCAAATACAGATCCTTTTGTTATTTATATTTCTGGTTGAGAGTACAGATGGATAACTCTTGGATTTTGGAGTCAACTGCATTTTCTAATGAAATATGTGGTTCCAACTGCCAGGCATAGAAGAGTCAACCATCCAGTTTTGAATGTTACAGTCTGTCCTTGATTGCATTGAGTCAGTAACTGGGAGATTATGGGTGTTGTGCCCAGTTGGAATGAGCTGTGGATTCCTTCCCTGCAGTAGGAATCTGGCATGGATGGGCCTTGGCTTTAACTTGCCAGGGCACTGTGAGTGTTAGCTGCTGTATGAAAGGAAGCTTTGCCCCATGGCAGGGCTGCCTTCTGCCTGGCTGAGGGCTCCACAGAAAATCTCCGTGCCATCTGGCTCCAGGGAGGTCAAAAGAGGGGCGTGCTCGCTCCTGCTTCCTGTATCCCTCAGTCCATCGTCCAGATGAGATCTGCATGGGCCATTGAGTTTGTGACGCTTGAATGGAAGGGAAACACAGACCTGCTCCTCCTCTAGTTCAGAGAATGCTAATTAGGAGAATAATAAAATATTTAAGAAGTTGTCTTATCTGACAAGATTAGGATTGATCATTTTTTGATTAAACAATACAGTCAAAGTTATTTGACATGTAAAATGTATGTGGTTGTATCTATCTATCTATTGGGTTGGTGGAAAAGTCATGACGTATGTTTTCTATGTTTTCATTGCAAAAATGCGTCATGACTTTTCTGACAACCTAATATCTATCTATCTACACATACATATTTATGCATATAAATATATGTTATGAACACATGTTATATGAACTAAAAAAGCATGCACATATATTCATTTGCCAGTCTTTTGATGTAGGTTTCAAGGCTTTTCCTTTCGGTTGATTGAAATCCTGATTATCTTTCTTTCAGAAATGCCCATAAGGCATTTTCCATTTATTTAAAATGGAGTGAGAATTTAAACATACTTGCAAAGCAATCTGAAGGCAGAATCTTTATGGAGTTTTACCTATTTTGATAACTATTTTAAAAAGGTGACTCATTCCTATGGAGCTATTCCAAAAAAAATCATCTCCGTTTTCTATAGAAACAGTAATTAGTTTTGCATCCTTACTTTATAAATTTCATTAATAGTTTCTTAAGTTAGGTAGTTATAATTACAACAAGCATAAAGGATTTGGGTACAAACTCAACTTACTCATGGTCACCAACCGGCACCTGAGAAGAGAAGAGAAGGGAGCAGGCACACGAGAGTGTTCTGTAATCAGAAATGGCATTGCCTGGCATGTTTTGCATGGGAAGTGGAGAGCAATGGTTAATCAAGGGAGTTAGATTAAGAGAAAGTCAGTTAAAAGAGGTTGTGTGAGGCAAATGTGATAACCACTACTGAAAGCAACAAACGAACAAGGCAAATGAAAACTGATAGACAAAGACAACAGTTTAGTGGTTACCAGAGGGCAAGGGGGGAGGGGAATAAAAGATGAGGGTAAAGCCAGTCAAATACATGGTGATAGAATGAGATTTGACTTTGGGTGGTGAACACTCAGTGCAATATATAGAGGAGGTATTACAGAATTGTACACTTGAAACCTATATAATTTTATTAACAAATGTTACCTCAATACATTAAATAAAAAATAAAATAAAATAAAAAAGAGGTTCTGTTGTATTTAAGAGGAAGAAACTGGTATCTGTCACCTATCTCTGTGATGGACCCATAACTTAGAAAAGTGGTAAGCTAAAGAGGGGCAGTGTGAATCTATACACTGTGGTTTGTGGTTTTTCTAGGACTTACACCTCTTCAAGGGCCTCTGTTAGAGATTCATAGAAATGATTCTAATTATAACTTACTCAGAACCGTAGGCCCTGAGTGTGCACAAGCAGTTGTAACTTCTCTGACAGACACTTGTCTTGCCCAAGTCTTACAAGGAGTGCAGCCTGTGTCTGCCATTGCCTTTCTATATGTGAAAAAAAAATGAGACTTGATTGTCATATTAAAACAGGATATTAGTTGAAGAACAGAGCCAAAGCACATCTGGTTTTGGTAAAGTTTGGCCTTTGTGCCCAATTTTACAGCTAAGCTCACTGAAGTACCACAAGGTCATGACTTGTCTAGGGTCAGCTCGTTGGTCAATAGCTCAGTTGCTATATGATCCCCAAACCCTCGTAACTTTCAGCCCTATATTTTAACTATTCAGCCACGTGGCCTGCTACAGAATATGCCACAAATCATCCCAGATGTGCGTTAGAGAAATCCTTCCGTGACCCAGCTAACATCAAGTCCCCTGAGGACCTTCCAATTATTAAATGTTCTTGGAGACCTCTGCTATAGTGTAAGCGCATTAACCCGAATATTAGGAGGATTTCCCCACATGACAGTGTTATAAGATTTTTCTTCTGAGGTCACTTCCTAGGAAGGCAGGGATTTAAAAGCTGCCACGACAGGCAATGAAGCAAGCAACATGTGGCTTTGTTTTGTCTGTCATTTGAAACAATGGAGAATTTATATGGATAAGATTTCTGATGCAGCTGATGCAGCTTGTTTGTTTGTTTATTTATAGGCTTTGGTTTCGCCTTGAAAGCATCCTCTCTGAACATCAGAAGTGTACTTTATCCCTGAACAGTATATTAACTTCTAACATGTCTGACTTCCAGGCATGAGGCTTTCCAAACCAATTGCGTATAGCAGTGAGGCTTTTCACTTTTCATGGTGTGTTCAGAAGGCCAGCTTTTCCTATTTTCTATGCTATCTTCATCCCATTAGCTAATATAAGCTCCGATAGAAACCATCCCTTATCTTTAAAAAAAATGAACCACAAACTAAGTTGCTTTTTGACTTTAAGAAAGTATTCAGATAACTTAGATGAACCATACGGAGACAGAATATGTTGACTGCTGGTGTATATTCCCCCACAAACCATTACTTAAATCGGTTGTTTATCTCCATTGAGTTTGGCTAGTAGCTTTCAGCTTGGGCCCCAACAGTGAGTTTCTATACAGAGTATTTCTTCAGAAATATAATGGAACTGTTGCTGGGAGCTGTCAGCACCCCAATATATGACAAGGTTTCATGGTTGGTTATAGTCTCCATGCCTGTGAACCCATGTGTCTTTTCTCTACATCAGATCCTATAGGAGACAGTATTTTCACTGTATTTATGGCAAGTTCTTGTGGTACCCCAATGAGATAACTACGCAGCCAATGACGGGTAAGATCTCCTAGAAAAGAGGGGAGACAACCTAAGCCAGGTGGTAGTTCTGTGGGGACCCCAGGACTAAGAAATAGGGACTCAAGCCCCTTGGAAACAGGCCCAGACCCCTGGCCACATAAGCCAAAAAGCCTGGCTGTGAGTAACTGATAATAACATAATCCGTTAAGCTCGTTTGCCTAAGATAATCACAGTGAAAATTCTCCTTGGAGACTAAAAGTCTCCAGGCCATGAGAGTTCCAATAAGAGACAACTTGCTGACCATGAGCTATGTGAATCTATAGCCTTAATTGGATTCTTTGCCTTGTACATTGTTGTAGCAACAGACACTGAAGCTTTAGCTCAAATATATGCCCTGTGAGTCTTACTGCTGGACTAGATAGTCAAGGTAATCATGATAACCATTCTTCAGGTGATATGTAGAAACTGAGTCTGGGTCATAAAGAGATTATCATAGATGAGATTATCCTTAACCGTAGAAAAGGTCACAGTGTGCCCTGGGGAGAACAATTATAAGGAAGTAAAGACTAAAAGTCTTAAGAAAGAAAACTACATCAAAACTTTGTGGAACTTAAGCTTGTGATGGGATAATGGTCAAAAGTCCCTATAAAAAGGACATGTTATTGCAATAAAGTGTGATACTTTTTTCTCTTTCTCTTTAACTCCCCTGGTGTCTCCACTGTCTCCCTTGTTTTCCTCCCTCTGACGCAGTCTCCACCTGAGGGAAACCTTGATCAGCGGAGGCTGGTCCCCTGCAAACTGTTATGGACATTCTATTGTTATTTTTTTAAAAAAAGCAAAACACCTCATTTGTCAATTTTTTCAATAAAGTTTACTGAGGCTTTTTTTTAAAAAAAAACAAACAGATTCACTTCTCATGCCTTCTAACTCTGTACATGATCATCTGAAACAAATTTGACTGCGTTTATTTAACAAAGGGCTGCCTACACCAAACTCTTGCCCTACTTTTTTTTTGTTATCCACATATATTTGCTAACTTTGTGTAATTTGGTATTTTGTTTGTTCAGAACACATTGCCATTCTTGTGTAAGCAATAATCAGCAGCTGCAGGCTGACTGGCACACAGTCAAGGGGCACCGTGAGAAGAGTGCGGGATGCCAGGCTGTGGGGTGGAAGGGCCCCGCCTGACACCACACCTCACAGTTAACAGCTCAACCACACACACTTGCTGATGTGCCTTCCTTTCCTCAAGGTGCTTCTGAGAAAAGTCAAGATATCACAAACAGCCTCCATTTCCCAATGTAATCCTCATGGAGCCTGTTGGATCCAAGGTGTGTTTGAGATTGTACCTATCAACTTCCTCTGTCACTGCTTCCCTCTGAGGCTTTGGAAGAGCACTACAGTACCTGTTTCTGTCTTGTCCTGTGGGTAATATTCTGGAAAAACATGACATAAGCTGAAATGATAGGTAGAAGTCAAATCTAAGCTTTTCATAGAAATACTACAAGAGGGAATTATACCTATTTCAATAAGAAATACTCCATTTACTTCTTCCTTCCTCCCTCTCATCCTTCATTCTTTCCTTAAGAAATATTGAGTATCTATTATGTGCAAGACATAGAATATAGTGGGAAATAAGACATCAAGTATCTTATTTTATGTTACATAGTATAAATCTTTAAACAATGTATATAGATTAAACAGAGCAGTTTAGTCATTAACAATAATGATATTTAATTAAGTAACTCATCAAAGTATATAATAAAAGCTTTTGAAATCTCCATTGGTTATACCTTATTTTGACAGTAATGATTAAGATTCTACATTCGAGTATAAGTGAGATCCTATGACATTTGTCTTTCTCTGTTTGACTTATTTCACTTAGCATAATATTCTCTAGGTCCATTCATGTTGTTGCAAATGGTAAGATGTCATTTTTTATTTATGGCCAAGTATCCATTGTATACATGTACCACCTCTTCTTTATTTAATCACCTATTGAGGGTCATCTTGTTTGGGACTCTCTGCACTTCCTGGACTTGTATGTCTATTTCCTTCACCAGGTTAGGAAAGTTTTCAGTCAATGTTTCTTCAATAGATTCTCAACCTCTTGCTTTCTCTCTTCTCCTTCTGGTACCCCTATGCTGTGAATGTTATTACGCTTGATGTTGTCCCAGAAGTCTCTTAAATTATCCTCCTTTTTTTCTTTTTCTTTTTCTTTTTGCTGTTCTGATTGGGTGTTTTCTACTACCTTGTCTTCCAAATCACTGATTCGACCCTCTGCTTCATCTGGTCTGCTGGTGATTCCTTGTAGTGCATTCTTCATTTCAGTTAGTGTAGTCTTCACTTCTGACTGGTTCTTTTTTTATGGTTTCTATGTCCTTATTTTATGCTTACTATCTTTTTGTCACAGTCCTCACTAAACTTTTCATGCATCCTATAACCAGTTTTTTGAACTCTGTATCTGGTGGATTGCTTGCCTCCATTTCATTTAGTTCTTTTTCTGGAGTTTTGTCCTTTTATTTGGAACATGTTTCTCTGTTTCCTAATTTTATCTGCATCTCTATGTTTGTTTCTATATTTTAGGTTGATCTGCTATGTTCCTAGTCTTGGCTGCATGGCTTTATGTAGTAGGTATTTTGTGTGGCCCAGTGGCACTGTCTCCCTGGTCGCCTGAGTCAAATGCTCCTGGATTTTCCCTTGTGTTGGTTGTGTGTACCCTCCAGTTGTAGTTGACCCTTGATTACTGATGGTGTGTCACTGAGTGGGATTGATTCTCAGGCCTACTGGCTGTGAGTATTGGCCACAACTATAGCCTACCAACTGCTTTTTGAGGACTGACCTCATGGAGTGGAATTTACCCCAGTGGGCTCTGGCACTTGCTGAGACTACCTGTTGGGTATGCTACTTGTGAGGCTAATCAAGTGGTGCTCTGTTGTGGTCTGAAGCTGGCCACAGAGTATTAGTTTTGGGCCCTCTTAGGAGGGGCTCTTGGGCAGTTAAAGGTCAGCCATTGCCTGTGTCCAGGTCGAGGCTAGCTGGTAGGGGTTACAAAGTGATCTGCAGTTCATTGCTGCCTGTGTTGAACCTAGAGGCACATGAGAGAGACCATGCTACAAACCGAGGCCAGCTGTCACCAGTACCCAGCCTGGGGCAGTTCAGCACAAGGCCCATGGCTCCTCAAGGCCAGCCGCTGCCTGCTGGTTGCCTATATGGCTCAGACACTGAAAGAGCCTTGGGCAGCAAGAGAGTTGGGTGCTGTGGGGCTTCGGGGAGTCCTGAGGATGGAGCAAGTAGTATTCACCAGGTTAATGTAGATTCATTTGGTGCCAGTGCTGAGACTAGAACCACTCAAAAGGCTCAGAGCACATTAAGACAAACCTCCACCTGTTTGGAGTCCACAGACCCCCAAGATTTGTCTAAGGAAGTCTGCTGCATGTGCCAACACTGGCTGCCCCCTGGCTGCTGAGAAAGCCTCCAGAAGAAAGTAAGTGGGGTGGGACAGAGTCTCAGGGAGTCACTATGGTGGGGCTAATGGTATTCACCAGGTTAGTTCAGATTCAGATTTGGCATCATGTTGATCCTGGAGCCACACAAAAGGCTCAGAGCACAGTGAGGCCAGCTGCTGTCCACCTGGGTCCACAGACCCCCAAGAGTTGTCCATGTAAGGCTTCAGCATGGGCCAACAAACCCAGCTGCCTGCTGGCTGCTGACCACAGAAAATACATCCAGAAGTGGATGAGTGGGGTCCCAGGAAGTCACCACAGTGGAGCCAGCAGGTCTTACCAGGCCATTTAAGGTTAAGATTTGCCTGTGTGGGGGGAGGGCTCAACACAAGAAAGATGGCACCTGCATGCCAGCTACATGAGAGGTGTGGCTTGTGGCTGTCCCTCTAGCCCTTGCTCTAAAGCCAACTCAGCCTCTCTCTCTATGTCTCTGGCACAGCCCAAGCTGCTGTCCACCACTAGAGCCCAGGATGAGTGCCTGGGAGTGAGAGTCCATGCACAAGCCCTTTAAGAGGAACACCTGGGTTTCCTGCAACCTTCCATCTCACCCAGGTGGATGGAATCCCTGCTGATTTTATAGCCAGATATTATGGGAAGTCCTCTTCTTGACCCCTGTATTCTGGGCTGGGGAGCCTGGTGTGGTGCTCGGACTCTAACTCTTCGGGGGAGAGGAGCCTCTGCAGCTGAGCTATCATTCCCGATTCTCACATGGGTGTGGGACCAGCCCGTTTTATGTTTCTGCCCCTCCTACAATTGTCAATGTGGCGTTTTCTTTATATTCGTAATTACAAGTCTTCTGTTCAGCTACACTTCAGATGATTCTCCAGGTTGATCATTCTAGACTTTAGTTGTAATTTTAATGTGATCATGGGAAGAGGCAATTACCACATTGACCTACCCTGCCATCTTGCCTGGAACTCCTCAGTTCATTGTTTCTTAATGCTCATTAATTTTACATGATTTTATTGTAGAGTCCTATATGGGCTTAGAAATTCAAAGATTATATTTAAACTACCTTGTGGACTTGGGTCAGATAGAAAGATAGAGGGTTTTGTGTTGTTTTCTTTTACAAGAAGTCTGCATTTGTGTGCCATGTTCATTTCTTGTTGGATTTGTCACATTTATCAGACAGGAAGTCTGAAACTAGAGAAGCCTGTGACACATGTGTGCTAATATTGCATAACTTTGCTGTTGATGAAGAAAAAATGGGTCAAGTTGGAAAGGTCAAAGATGACCCTTTTTGTGTCTAATTCCTATTTATTTATATACATCTGCTATACATTCATAAACATTGTCATCTAGAGGCAATGTAGATGCCTGAGACAGGTATGACCTTTAGCTGCTTAAATGAGAGCACCAGAGTGAAGATAAAGGTCATGTTGGAAGTGAAGAATCAAGACTTTCATTAGTCCATGAATCAGAATTTTATTTCAACCTGACTCTTCATGTTGGCACCCTAGGTTATAGCAAAAGAGAGATCTAATCAAAACAGCATAATGAAATATAATCTAAAAAGGAATAGGTTTATAGGTTAGCTTTCAAAACAGACAGGTGTTTTGTTATTTTAAGAACAAAATTCTCTAACTGACAAGCTTCTTTTTGTAGTTGAATAGAATCTGAAAGATGCATTTTTTCACAGAGCTTCAAGTAGTTCCATAGTAAGGCACTTAAAGGTCACACGAATGGGGCTTAGGAAATCTTTCAAGTTAGAAGCAGTGTAGGGCAGAGCTAATATTAACTTTCTTAGGCACCAATATATATTCTTTTTTTTAATGTGGATGAACTGATTCAACTCAATTAATTTGTTTATTCATATAATCAGTAAATATTTATTGAGTGCCAATTATGTGTGAAGAACATTATTAGATCTTTTGTACCTAACCTAGTCTTTTACTGCCACAAGTGGAAAGGAGTTAGGAATTGAAAGAGTAATTATGAACAGAGACAGAAATGCATCAGATGATTGCATTAAGCTATTTGTACAATACTGTCTCTGAGGCCCATTGCCTCCAAGAAAAATTTTCAGCTAGATTTTAGTTGTGGGGATTTAAGTCCCTAATTCAAGAACTACAATGAGGGGCCGGCTGAGTGGCTCAATTGGTTAAGAGCTCGCTCAAGAGTGTGAGCTGAGCTCTGAGCAACAGCAATTTGATGCCAGCCTGAGCTGAGTTGCCATTGAGCTGCCTGATGGCTCAGCTAAAAAAAAAAAAAAAAAAGGAATTACAATGAAATCAGAGATTTAGAACCTGTATTTCCTCATCCTTGTCCATGTTACTGTTAGCTTTTGAAGGCAAAGAACTATTAGCATTTGTAGTCACTGCATCAGTGGAAATTGTCTATGAAACTGGTGTTTTTATCTTTGAAAAATTTGATGACATCAGCATTTGTAAGATATACAGAATTTATAGATTGAAAAAAGCATTAAATGTAGACAATATTTAAAACTTGTAATAGCATATGTTTTTGCAAATTTATTTTGTATCCGGGAATTTGATTCTAAACCTTTGTCACATTCAGAGTCTAAAGTTTCTTCTGAATCATGTTTTAGCATCGGCAGTGATACATAATATCATGATGACATGCAGCTTTCTATAACCCACATTCTTGCTCTGGACCTTTTTAGCACTGGCGAATTTATTGACTACTGTTCTTTGAGACACATTGAAGAACACTATGTCTAAATTTTTTGTTTCATGTGTTCTTTCTTTTATTCACAAATATCTGAAAAGCAAACAACTTGATGCTTTGGGTAACTAGATGTTTGGAGCCTAAGAGACTATCCTTCGTGGATTCATAATAACTTTTCCTAGCTCTGAGAATTCTGCTATCTATTCTAAGAGATTTGACTATGTTCATATGTGCATAGACAATAATAAACTAGTTACAACAGTAGTTACAACAGTACCTGGCAGATGGCAAATTTCTTTTGACATAGATTGCAAATTAATCTTTATTTCAGAAATGTTAAAATATGAAAAACGTATTTCAATCTAGGAAATAGACCATTTAAACAGAGGCAGCCATGTTACTTCCTAGGAAGATGATTGGCTGGGCAAAGGAGATGGTAAACCTAGTCTGTCCTTATATGATGTCTGATAACCTTTCAGCTATGTTTGACCCCTCTGAGGGTGTGCGTGTGTATGTTTGTGGTTGATTGCTTTGATATATTCCATTTCGATTTCAAAACTCCACAAGCCAAGGGTGACTAAACCAATTTTATCAGTTATTTACAAAAACACAGACACCAAATATGGATCTAGAAAGAGAGTCAGATTTTTAAAGAAATTAATATTTTCTGCTATCATCAATATTAAAAAAAAAGCACTGAAACAAAACCAAAGCATAATTCTTTCTCTTACTAGAAAAATTCAACTCTTATACTCAGTTTTTAAAAATATAATGCTTATTAAGTAAAAAGTTTATATATATATATTTCTTTTTTCTTTCTTTCTTTCTTTCTTTTTCTTTCTTTCTTTCTTTCTTTCTTTCTTTCTTTCTTTCTCTTTCTTTCTCTCTCTCTTTCTTTCTTTCTTTCTTTCTTTCTTTCTTTCTTTCTTTCTTTCTTTCTTTCTTTCTTTCTTTCTTTCTTTCAACAACCAATGATGTATTTGAATACCAAAATAGAAAGAAAACCAAAAGGTCTTATTTCTGAAACTTGATACAAATAGTATGCACATAGAACCAATATGGCTGGCTGGTTCTCTAGCAATGATTGTTTGTTAATGTCAAGGAAGAATTTATGTATAAAGGCAATTCTTATTGTTTTTATTGTAAAACTTACCAAAAGTTACAAGCACCATACAAACAACCTTTTTTCTGATTATGTTCAGATCAAATTACTGATATGCCAACCCTTTGTTTTTTAATATTCTATGGTATATTTCCTATAAATAAGAACATTTTGCTTCATGTCCTCAATATAACCATCAAAATCAGAAAATTAACACTGATACATTACTACCATATAATTTGTAGACACCATTCAAGTTTGCTAATTGTTTCAATAATATTCTTTACAGTGAAAGGTCCCAATTCAGAATCTCATATTTAATTAATTGTCATGTCTTTTTTGTTTTCTTCAGTCTGGAAATGTTCTTCATTCTTTCTTTGGCCTTCATCATCTTGCCAGTTTTGAAGATTACAGGACAGTTATTTTGTAGAATGCCCATCAGCTTGGATTTGTCTGATATTTCCCCATGATTACATCCAAGATATGCATCTTTGGCAGAAATATCACACAAGTGACACTATTCTTCTCATTGTATCATGTTAGGTGGTGCACAATTTCAATTTGTCCCATTTATGAGAATGTTTAGTTTGATCACTTGATTAATATAGTATCTACTAGTCTTTTCCACTAAAGTTACTAAGTTTTCCTTCATAATTAACAAGTACTTTATGAGGAGGTCCTTTGAGTCTGTGAAAATATTATATTACTAATCAAACTTCAATTAATTCATATGTTTATATCAGTAGTATGGATTTATGTTTTTCTATTTTATTCATTGGATTATAATCTGTTACTATCATTTATTTGCTGTTCCTTTTCACTTTCTTAGCTTTTGCTAGTGAGAGCCCCTTTAAATTGGCTTTTCACCTTTAATATATCCCTGTGTGTGGATGTCCTTCTTACCTCACTTGAGGTCTGACACCTGCATCGGGTTTCACTCCTGCCTCACCTCTTGGATGCCCTCCTTCCCTTGCTTAGGCTCTGATACTTTGCTCTGGGCCCTTTTAGCTGTATCTCCACCCACCTTGTCAGTGACACCGGCTTCTTTCTTGCTCTGCTGCACATAATGGCTTTTGGACTGAATTGTTCAGGAAAGGAAGAGGAAGATGAACTCTTTTTTTTTTTTTTTTTTTTGAGGGCAGTGTCACAGGCCCTCATATGTGGGACCCGAACTGGGGCCGCTGGCTTCCCAAGCCAGCTCTTAACTACCGCCACTTGGCCGACCCGGAAGATGAACTGTTGTTCTCAATATTGTCCTTCAGTGTCTCCTCTAGATCTTCATTAATTCATTCAAAAATGTTTTTGAGCTCCACTATTTTGCTGGGTACTATCTCAGTCTAGTAGTTATAAAGATGAGTCATATAGTTGTCCCCTGTGGGGACACAAAATCTAACAGGGAAGCTCAAACAAAAGTACAGCCATCTGAAATAAATGGTGCTAGTGTTCTAATAGAGGAATGAGAGAAGAGACATGAAAGGGTCACTCTGCCCTCAGTCATGAGGAAGGCTTCAGGGACAAGGTTACACTGAAGCTAGGAGAGGACATTTTGGGAGGAACAGTATAGACAAGGCACAGATGCCTGAAAGTGCATGAAATCTTTGGAGAATAATAAATAGCCTAGGATATTTGGGGATCTGGAAGAAAATGGAAGGATATGATGCCATGAATATATATTAAGATAAAATCAGGTAAAAGAAAAATTGGGACCAGATGAGAAGAACTTTGAATGTCATGTTAAAGTTTAAACTTTGCATATTAGATGAGATTTATGTTTCAGAAGGATGACTTTGGCAGCAGTGCAGAGAAGAAACTGAAATTACATGAAAGACTAGTTTAAGAGGATATTGTCCAACCTTTTTCTCAAACTAAGCAAGAAACACAGGTATGGTCTACACTAAGGCCTTCAGGGACAGGGAAGATGGAGGAATTGTGTGTCTCTGTGTCTGAGGCAAAGGCAGTGGGATGCTGGTAAACTAGCTCTCTAGAAAAATAAAAAGTTCTGATTTGCAGCATTTGCTGGTTTTCTGAGGTATAAATAAATATGCTCACTATGACCCCTTTCAAGCTAGCAATATCTCATTACTGAACTGAGTTGGGAAGAGGTTAGCACAGCCCGTTCTCCTCAGCCAGCGCAAGCAGCTCCCGCACACTACTAGAAGGTGAAGAGGCTTTCTATAAGGGGAAAGGAAACTAGTGTGAGAGTCTCAGTCTGTTTTGGATACTGTAACAAAATGCTATAGATGGAGTGGCTTAAGTGATATTTAGTTTTCACAGTTCTGGAGGCTGGGAATTCCAAGATCAAGGTGTTAGTAGACCCAGTATCTAGTGAGGACCGGCTTCCTAGTTCATAGATGACCATCTTCTTGCTGTGTCCTCACATTGCAGAAGAGGTGATAATGTCACTAATCCCATCTGAGGGCTCCACCTTCATGACCCATCACCTCCCAAAGGATTCACCTCCTAATACCATCACATTGGGGGTTAGGATTTCAGCATATGAATTTTTGGGGAGAAACAGACATTGAGTCCATTACAATGAAATTATTGAAAATGGGTCAAAACTGTGATTTTTATGGAGCAAGTCAAAGACCTACTCTGCACCAGCAGTAGACCAGGCCATTAAACACCTGACAACATAGGAGGACCTGAACCAGGGAGGAACAGGATAGAATCCTGGTTCAGCCTGGAGAGGAGGTGTCATGAATGACAAGCTGTGCCCTTGAGGCGGGTTCCCTGCAGGTAGGGTTGACCATAATCAGGAGCAGGTGATGTTGCCCTGGAAGTATTTACAATTGCTGTTTTGATCCATGATAGAGTCCTGGGAGGAGGCTGCTCCAGGGAGGGGCTCCGATCCTGGGAGAGCTAAGCACTCAGAGCCTCCCCACTGGTATGCTGAGATATGGAGCCCCTTAGGCCCTCAGAGTGGTGGATTTTTTTTTTTTTTTGAGCACTTATACTTTCTTCTCTGCCATGTACTTCTGAGACAGGAAGAGCTACCAGTTTGAATTTGAAATAAGGGAAGAAAAACAGCAAATCATAATGGTTAAAACTCTATTGTGTTCTAAAAACTTGACAGGTTTTAACTCTTTGGCCACCACTCCTTTTATAGATGAGTAAATTCAAACACAAAGAGATTAAGTAGTTTGTTCAAGTCACATAGCTGGTATAGGTTCAGCTGGGGAATCAACCATGGCAGCCTGATTCTGGAGCCCCTGCTCTGCAGAATACCTACTCCACTACCATGGGAGAAGGACAAAGGCAGTGCTGACAAAATATTGGTACCTCAAAATATTATCCACTTGATAAATTAGGTTACTTCAAAGCCTGGCGTTTAATAGATGTGCAATAAATGTGTTTTTTTTAAATAAATAAATGAAAATCTCTCTCACATCACTTAATCTTTTGAAAATGAGTGTTTTATAGTGTTAGACTTCTGTCTTGCTTTTTAATTTTGAGTATTTCAGAATGAAGATTACCTTTGAATGGGCATTGTATTTTCCCAAACAAGAATTTGAGATACCCCAGAAGAATATACATTTCTTCATGTTTGAAACATTGTGCCAAATCTTTTGCTCCTGGACTGTGGAGCTCTTCTATATCTATAGATTTAATTACTTCAATTACTCATTTACAACAGCTCTTTCTCTCTTGACTTATTTTGCCCTGAATTATTTATGAGGCAGGCTTGGCTACTATTACTGGGGTTTCGTGAGGTGACAGTCAGTGCTCCAGGAGTCTGCCTTGATCTATGTGCAATGTCTGTATATCCTGCCAGAGAACATCTGTCTTTACCTTCCTCTGAGCTTATTGTATCAAAAAAAAAAAAATCTTTTTTTTTTAGAGAAGTCAAATGTATGGTTCCATGTCAGTGATGAGAGTCAGATCTCCTACTACAAGAAAAGCTCTGCATTTTGAAAGGCTGAATAGGTTGGCACTTAAAAGGGGAATTTCAGCAGATTAATTTAGGGTGCTGAGAAAAAGATCCAGCATAAGCATGCTCTCTGGCAGTGGGCCCACAACATTTCCAACTGATTGTGAATTGGAGAGATTTTCATCATATTAAGGACTTTGCTTTTCAGTGTTCGGTTTTGACACTGGAAAGTGAGGATACACAGATTACCCTGGTATCATGGTTACACTCCTGAACATGATCAATTGATCAATGCCAGTTATATCAGAAGCAAAGATAACCTCATGCTTGCTGATATATTTGAAGTAAAAAAAATTGAACAAGAATTTAAAAATATTTTCCCTCAATTTTTTTTTTTTTTTGACCCTTGCCTTCTAATTTTCTTTCCTTTTGTATCTAAGAAGATATTCCAAAAATAGGGAGAGAGCTTTAGGTAAAACAAAATTTTAGGAAGTTGTTAGTTTCCTGTGTTAATTTTTTTTTTTTTTTCCAGTGGCTTGACACACACAAAATTTGTATGAATCCTCTGTAGGACTGGCTAACTTTCTAGGGGAGCTGTTGTCTGTGTGATGACTCAGCAATTCACACTGCTTTAATCTTTTTGTCTCCCAACTCTATACAAGACCTCCATGTTCCTGGATCAAGAGAAAGAGAATCTAAAGGGTTGTGTAGAGGCTTTTCACAGCAGCCTGAAGGCAAAACACGTGTAACTTCAGCCATTTCATTGACTATAAGTTTTCTTGTGGTCCTGTGTATCTGTAAGAGTCTTTATTTCTTCTTTATTTTTTGAAAGATATTTTTATAGGAAATAGAGCACTGGGTTGACAGTTTTTTCTTTGATCACTTTCAAGATATCACCCCATTGTATTCTGTGTTGTGTGTTTTCTGTTGAGAATTCTACTGTAAGTTTTCCTTATTGTGAGGAACAGCAAAGGTCTGGGATTTTACTCTACTTGCAAGGTAAAACCTGCTGCAGGTTTATAGCAGTTGGTAGAAGGCATGAGACTCCTGAGTGAGAAACAAAGATCTTTATTAGTCATGGCACAGAGAACAGGATGCACACCAACATATCTGCATGTGTTCCTCTGGCCCCCAAGTCCTATAAAATTGATAGAAATCGTCCCAGGTGGACTGCATTACAGGAAAGGGAACCTGAGCTTAGGGAACCCAAGCCTTTTATAACGGGCAGTAAGCATATCTGCCTTTTGTTCTGGAGAGAGACACTGTATCTCATAAGACTGTAAGCAAACCTGCTTTTGACTCTGGAGAGAACACCGTTTCTATCTTATAAGGCTGTTTCATAAACAAACATCCTTGTATAGATAGTATGGAAATTATTCAATCAGTGCCTCACTTTGTGAGAAGTTTAGAAGCATGAGAGGCCCATGTAGAGTTGTTTCCAACAGAAATGTATCTCACTTTTTTTTTTTCTGAGTGCCTTCAGGGTTTCCTGTTTGTGTTGTGTTTTCAGTAAACTGTGAGGTACCCAGGTTTGCATGTGTTCATGCATGCATGCATGTGTGTGTGTGTTTTGTTATTTGTTCATGTTTAGTGTTCTCTGAGCTACTTGGATGAGATGTTTGGGTTATAATTTTGTTATAATCTTGGTTGTTTTTCTTTTCTTTTTTAAAATTTATTTATATATTTTTAAATTAGCTTCAGGTGTACAACAAAGTGCGATAGTTATGCTTTTTACCCCTCAAAGTGACAACCTCCCTCCCCCAATTCTCCCCTCTCACTCCTCCCCCCCATATCATACTATCTGTTACAATTCCTTTGACTCCCTTCCACCGTATAATCCACATCCCGTGACTATCTATATATTCAATTACAGTTGGCTTGGTTGTTATTTCTTCAAATGTTACTTCTGTGCTGTTTTTTCTCTCTTCTCCTTCTGGGATTCCAATGCTATATAAGTTAGATCATTTAATATTATCTCACAGTTTCTCTGAATTTGGCTTTTTTAGATTCCACACATAAGGGATATTATTCAGTATTTATCTTTCTCTGTATGACTTACTTCACTTAACATAATGCCCTCAAGGTCCATCTATGTTTCATAATACAACACACACATATGATATATACACGTGCATATTTGTATCAAGAGATGTAACGTGGTCCCATAATATTTTTTTTTTTGAGGGCAGTGTCACTGGCCCTCATATGTGGGACCTGAACCAGGGCCGCTGGCTTCCCAAGCCAGCATTTAACCACTGCGCCACTTGGCTGGCCTGGATGTTTTTATTTTTTTTATTTTTTATTTTTTATTTTTTTGAGAGCAGTGTCACTGGCCCTCATATGTGGGACCCAAACCGGGGCCGCTGGCTTCCGAAGCCAGCACTTAACCACCGCACCACTCAGCCGGCCCGGTCCCATAATATTTTAAGCAATTTCTTTCACTATCCTAGATATACTGTATATAAATGCTTTTATACACAATGCTGTATGTTAATTGCTTTTGGGCCTATCATATTGAATTGTGTCACCCCAATAATTCATATGTTAAAGTCTTTAATCTTTAGCACTCAGAATGTGAATGTATTGGAGGCAGGATCTTTAAAGAGGTGATCAAATTAAAATGAGGTCATTAGGGGATGCCATAATCTGACTAGTGTCCTTGTGTAAAGGGAAAATTTGGGCACAGACATGTACAGAAGAAAAATGATCTGAAGACACAGGGAGAAGAGTCATCTATAAGCCAAGGAGAGAGGACCAAAACGACATTCAGAAGGAACGAACCCTGCTGACACCTTGATCTTGGACTTCTCAGCCTCCCTAGCTGTGAGACAACAAATTTCTGTTGTTTAAACCACCCAGTTTGTGTTACTTTGTTACAGTAGCCCTAGAAAAACCAATGTAGGGCCTATAGGCATAGACGTCTTTCAGTTACTACTGCCGTGTAACAAATTACCCTCAAACTCTGAGACTTAAAATAACCATTTTATTATGTTCATTGATTCTTTGGGTCAAACTCATATCTGGATCTTTAGCTGGAAAGACAGTGGGTGGAATCATCTGCAGACTCCTTCATTCATATGTCTGATGCTCGGGCTGGGATAGTGCAAAGACTAGAGCTACTGACTGGAGCACCTACCTTTGGCCTTTCCATGTGGTTTGGCTTCCTCACAGCTTGATGGCTTTAGGATAGCTGTCTTTATATGGTGGCTCAGGACTCCCAAGCATGAATGTTCTAATGTACAAGCAGAAGTTCCTTCACCTTTTATGACACCTTGGGAGTCACCTAGAATAACTTCTACCATACTCCATTGGTCTAAGCAGTCACAAGCTTGTCCAGGTTCAAGGTTGTGCAGGGGTACAATGTCAGCAATGTTTGAAAACTTTCACCACTTCCCCAAATTATTGCTTTGGGAGGACAGGCATGTTTACTTCAAAACATGTTACTCCTTAGTTGACGTCTTTGCAAGCGTTGGTCCACTAAGGTTATAGGGTAAGGTCAGATGAAATGAGGTCTAAAAGCCAAGTGGAGAAAGTTAGATATAATTAGTTAAGAAAATAAAGATTGGTTTAGGTTTTTAGAGATATGTGAAGTACTGTGAATGGAACATTTTATCTCCTTTTTAAGGAGATCAAATACACCAGTCAAAGTTATCCTCTGAGAGTGTTAATGTGGGAGAGCTTTCAGATCAACATGTTAATCAAAGCCTCATGCTCTAACCTAAGCTAGAGTTTGTCTGAGCCAGAAGCTCAGTTGTCAAGAAGCTCACTTGACAGAATCAGAAATACTGAAATTCAAATGACAAAAAGATGGTTACAACTTGCAGTTTTATATGAAAGTCTGTGCCAGACAGATGCTGTCTCTTCTCCCTGATGAGAAGGAATTCATGATATACCTAGGATGAAAAAAGACTTTGATGTAGCTGTTAATCAGCTCCCCTTTTGGGCAGGGTATTGTGCTAGGGGTTATAAGAGGTATTGAAGGGTGTGAAACATAGACCTTCTTTTCAAGGAAGCTATAATTTAGTGAGGACGATCATCTTAATATCATAAACTAAAGCACAGGAAGTTTACATATCTTGGCTAATAAAGGCTAGAGCTAGGTTCAGATCATTTTATTTATTCTAAGCAAGAGCTCTTTCTTTTCTCATCAGTGCCTTTTTAATGAGAAATCAAATGTTACTTTCTATTTTTGTTTGAAAAACAGGAATAAACTTGATTATTGGCTTTCGATTCTGAAGCCAGAAAACAGGTAGAAGGAGGAAGAATTTTCATGGTAGGTTGTCTCTCTAAAGCTAGAGCCTACTAAGCTTAATTTTGAGTGTGTACAGTGTAAGTTTCTGACCTTCAGAAAAAGGATATGGGTTTTGCCGGAGACAATGCGTTTTGAGTACCCATGTGCTCACTCACATGTCACAGCTTCCATTCTAGTTAGGCTGGAGCCATGTCATTTGTACACATTAAGGCTGAGAGAGCAGGTCATTTGTGTGAGTTCTGGGATGAAGCACAGGCTGAGTTCTCCATGTTCACTCTCCCCCTTCCTTGGCATTGAGGCCACATGTTGAGATGTGAGTGTCCATTGCTTGGGTTCTTGAGTAATTAGGTGGAGCTGGGCCCCCACTGTCCTACACTGGACCTAAGTGAGAAATACATCTTTATTGCACGAATCCCCTGAAATTTTGGAGGCTAATTTACTATCACAGGAAAACAGCTTATCATGACTAAATATATGAAAGAATTCTATGAAAGGCATGAGAAGCAAAACTAGTGTTGAGAATAAGTGAGACCAATAACTATACATGTCCATCTGCAAATTAAAAAAAAAAAATCTTTCAAATTATAATTTATTTATTTTTTTAAAAAAGATTTTATTGGGGAACTGCGGAGGGGGAACAGTGTTGGGGAATTGGGGAGGGGGAACAACCAAGTTGTTGTCCTTCAATCTTAGTTGTGGAGGGTGCAACTGGCTCAGCTCCAAGTTCAGTTGCCATCTGGCAACCCATCGGCAGCTCAAGGCTGCGCAGCTCAAGGTGCCGTGTTCAACCTTAGTTGCAGGTGGGCATAGCCCACCATCCCATGTGGGAGTTGAACAGAAACATTGTTGCTAAGAGTGCATGCTTTAACCACTGAGCAATCCAGCTGTCCATGGGCAGCTCAGGGCTTCTTAGCTCAAGGTGCCATGTTCAATCTTAGTTGTAGGTGGGTGTAGTCCACCATCCCATGCAAGAGTCAAACTGGAAATCTTGTCGTTAGGAGCATATGCTCTCAGCAGCTGAGCCATCCTGCACTGAGCCATCCTGCCACCTATTGGCAGTTCAGCGGCAGCTCAGCTTGGACACAGCTCACTGGCCCATATGGGAATCGAACCAGCTACTCTGTTGCTCAGAGCTTGTACTCTTAACGAATGGAGCCACTTGGCCGACCCTCAAATTATAATTTCTTATAAGACAGTGTATAACTGTATGCAGCTAAGAGCTAATCGATATGCTATGTACTGCTATTTCAAACAAAGAATTAGGGTTTTATAGCCAAACCTCAGGAAAAGTTCTGGCTGTCATGCTGCAGCTCAGATTTCCTCTTTCTCCTCTGTGAGGAGGAGATCTTTGGGACTCTTGCTGTATAACCCAAGGCAAAATCATCCACCTAGTGCTGGCTCCAGAATTGCAAGAACATGGAGACTAGAGTCTAACCAACCCCAGGGAACATATCTTGTTAATTCAACCTAATTTTTAGAGAAAGAAAATTCACAATTTCAGAAAAATCTTTTAAAACAATTCAGGCAGTTCTGTTTCTTAGTATTTATTTCCCACACTATTTCCATATTTCTACTACAAATAAGTTTAGTGGTTTAAAAATAAATGAAGGAAAAAGGATAGCTTTCTATCCTACTGAAGGCTAGTCAAAAGTGTATTTCCTGCCTTTCTTTTTTACCAAGAGAGGATACCAGGTATAAGTGTATTCTAATTTTGCAATTAGAAATTTGATGTTTGAAAGACTTTCTGTAGGACTCCAATCAAAGGGTTGAGTGACTTTTATTGAAAGGCCCTTCTCTGTAGTGTGGTCTTTTGAATGGATCTTGAGAATAGTGGTGCATAGTGAGTCTCTTTTTTATAAAAGTCCTGGATTGGCACACCTATATTTTCCTACTGCTAGGTATTAACAGAAGCTTGAAAGCAAGTCTTTGTCGAATGCAGATGAGTACACAAATGCACATGTCATTAATTTATAAGTCATGCAGAAATGTTGCCTGGCTGTTTATGGACTTCCCCATCAGGACTGCTGGTTTTACAATTTAAGGAGAGAGATGCCCAATATACGCGTATCTGTTAACCCAGGTAGATAAAAGGAACGTTTAGATTTGTGTTTATGTGTTGTTCTCTGTGGTGGAATATTTCTTTTTAACATATGTTTGGTTAGCACTTGAAAATGCTGGGTCTGTACAGTGCTACATCGACAAGTCGATACTCCTAAAAAAAGTCACACATTATATTACCATTTGCTCAAAGAGCGCATGGACACAAGATGCTACCAAACAATACTGTCAGGTTTTGAAAGGTGATTTATCTTCATTCATAATAATTATATGTATGTGCATGTATGACACCAAAGATGTGAGGGTAATAATTTCTGTTTTTCTACAAATGCCTGGTGCTGCCGCCATGACATTGGCAAGTCAAAAATCAGTACTGGCAATTCCAAAATCATTCTCCGGGCAGGGCTATACTAAACTAATCACCGGAGTGAACAAACAAGCCCACCACCAAGAGTAATGAGAAAACCTGTGAAATCTGTGGGAGCTGGGGGGCAATTGCTGGGAAACATGGAAGGAAGGAGACTCCACATGTGATAGGTCGCCCATTATTAATCCTGAGAGACAGACCAAGGCTCCATCCCAGCTTAATCAGATCAAAGCAGATACGATTTGTATTCGTTTTGGAATGACAACTAAGTTCACAGTGAAATATCTTTGTGATATATTCTGGGAGACAAGACGCTGAGGATGCCGGATGTTGGTGAGGACTAAATTGTGGTAATATTACATTATAGATTTTAGGCGGGGCTTTTTAATACTCTAATGAATTCAGGAAAGAAGAAAATGAGGTAGGAGGCAATTTATGATGTGACTAGATGAACAATACTTCAACATGACAAAGGGAGGGGATGCAGAGCCAAGGATATGCCAGGAGACGGGGCATATCTCTGGTTAAACATCATCTCTTTCACAGTTGTGCCAAAGGCAATTCTGTCTCCTTTAGGCCTTGTGGTTTTATTTACTTAGTTAGTTTATACATGAATGTGCTCAGCAGCAGCTTTTGGTAATGTATTCACATTCCCAACACAAAACATAAATCCTACAGATTAAAGAAGTGCATTTAAGACTGTCGGCTTATTTCTATCTTGATAAAAAAAATCCCTTTTATGATGCTCATGTGGAGGAATTCCCTCACCAGCACATACTTCTGATTGTCATCTTGCCTATTGGGATTTGAGGGTTGGCTCAACCTCCCAACTTCATGTTATAACAGCCTGTCCAGCAGTGGCTGCCTCAGGAAGCTTTGGCTCTGGTTGGGTCAAAACAGCACCGTTATGTCCTTGGGAGCTCAGTGGGAGCTCTTTCTCGGAGTGAGTCCGCTGGGTCAAAGTTTCTTAGTTTCTTATACTTAAAGTAATGGAACTGAACGAGGTGCTCTTTAATGTCTTTCAACTCCTATAATTACACAGGGGATCATAGAAGTGGCCTCTTACTTATTTTCCTCTATTTCCTAGCACTTAGAAAAAGTTTGCATAATAGTGGCTTTCAAAAGTACAGGACTGGAAGGGAGCCTGAGAGGAATCCAGTCCCCTTTCCCAGCTGGATTTAAACCCTTCAGCTAGATGAAGAACTGATCACAGTGGAAAGTAATTGGGGGCACAGAAATGAACAAACATTTGCTGAGCACTTGCCATGGGTCAGGCTAATTTGATCCTCCAAACGGCACTGGAGGAGGGTTGTTACTGTTCTGTTTGGCAGCCAGGGATCTTGGGCTCAGAATTGCATAGGGTTATTTAGCTGGCAAGAGACAGGGCTTGGGTTTGTACTCAGCTCCATCTGCTTCTAGAGTCAGGGCTCATTTCCTTAAACAGCCCCGTGAAAAAAGACTAATTGAGATAAATACTTCTCAGGACCAAGAATCTATTCGTAAAAACAATTCATGTGCATGACTGGTGTGAGGAAGTTACTGGACTAATACTCTTCCCATTGTGTAGATGTAGATGCTGAGGTTTGGCAAGTTTATGATTTGTCCCCAGTCATTGGTATGTTAATGGAAGCATCAAGGGTCTGGTCATTGGTATGTTAATGGAAGCATCAAGGGTAAAGCTCCAGATGTTTTCTCCTTGACTTTTCTTTCTCCACCTACCATAGAAAGTCTTGCAGAGAAGAGTTGAAGGTGGAGGTGAGATCCTGTCTCGAGCCTGATCCAGGGCATGAATGCCAGCAGCCCCTTCTGTATGTGTGTTTTTTTTTTTTGTTTTTTTTTAAAGATTTTTTTTGGGAATTGGTGGAGGGGAACAGCGTTGGGGAATCGGGGAAGGGGAACAGACAAGTTGCCGTCTTCTTGTTCTTCAGTTTTAGTTGCGGAGGATGTTGCTTCACGGTTGGTATCGTCATTGCTCTTCCCGGATGAGGCAGATCGGTCGCTGGCCTCTGGATGTCGCTCATTGCGGTTATTGGCAGCTCACGCTGGCTGCCAGCCGCTCACGCTGGCTGTGGGCCACTCACTGCAGCCTATGGCAGCCCACACCATCACCGGGGCTCGCACAGCCCAGCTCCAGGTGGAGCTGTTGTTAGCTGTAGAGGGCAGTGTCACTGGCCCTCATGTGGGATCCGAACCGGGGCCGCTGGCATCCCAAAACCAGCGCTTAACCAATGCGCCACTCGGCCGGCCCTGTATGTGTGTTTTGATGCTATTCTCTCAGCTGTTAGAGGCGCTTGACAACGTGGACCTTGCAGGGTTGTTGTGACGGTGATCTGGGGTAATACTTTTGGGCAGAGAAGGGGCTCACTAAAAGTTTCGCTCATCTCCCAAATATACCGGGTTTGGATAAAAGCAAACACCAATGGCTTGTATGTATAGTGACATCAATATGACTGGGATTTGGATACCCTGATTTTTCAGTATTTTTAATAGAAGAGGCCTTCACAGGGCTGCATTGTGTGTGTGTCCATGCCGTTGCCATTGTTGTACAGGCATGATCACAAACACAGAAAAGATTTTCAAAAGAATCCCACCCCATTGAAATTTATGCATACAGATAACATTTCCAGAAAAAAAGAAAACCCAAATCTGTAAGCAATAAACATACATAAGTGTCCTTTCATGGTGTGTGTAATGGACCTATGAAATGGAAGTGTTAGCTTTTCACGTATTAATGCTGGTGTCTCCACCTCTTTTGATATATGGTGGAGGTAATTATTTAATATTATAGATAAATATCAACAGGCACCTTTCACATTGACAAAATTTTTCTCTTAAATACATAAGAACTACTTAAAGAGAACGATTAAAATATTTTTAACATCACTCCTTGATTTTAATAATGATTTAGTTAGATGTAGCTGAGTGTGCACCGGATTATTCAGTCTGTCACAAGGGTCATGTACACATAGCACGGATTAAGCACTGTGTGCTCAAGATTGCTCATTGTAAGTTAAGGTGCCCTTAGCTGGATGGTGCTAGCCACAGAGCCTCTCAACCCTTCTGAGAAGGCAGACATAGTCCTTAGCCTGAGTATCCAGCAGAGGGCAGTAAAGCCTCAGTTTTCTTTGCTGACTGGTTTCCTTTCAGATACCTGCAGCTGTACGGTAATTCTGAAGCTTTTGGGCAGTTGACACATAATTGCAGCCATTAAACATTTCTGAGGAGAAATGTAAAATGTATTGCAAGGTCAGTGAAATTCTTTGTCCAGACTTCTCTCATATCTGACCCCGGAACATGACAGAGCAGAACTGGAAGATAAACCCAGCACTCTCTCCTCATTGACTTGCAGCATCATGCATATCCTGAACTTCACTGGCCAAACAGTTTGTGTTGCATTATTTTGTTTAAATAACAACGGCATTCTCTGCGATCGTATGAGGGTACGATTTTACCTGGTTGCCCATAAATGAATTATGTCGTTTTCATATTTTGTCCAATTGCTTTTGAGCTTCCAAGTTCTCTTGAGCAACAGTGTTAGGATTTTCATAAGATAGGAGGTGTATGTTCTTTTTCCCCAGCCCTCCAATCCCCTTCCTACTTCCAAATTTTTCTTGGACTCGTCTAACAGTTTGGCTTAAGTGGAAAACAGATAGTATTCTTTCTTTCTTTCTAAGAGAAATGAATCCTCAAAGAGCAGAAAGAGAAATAGAGAACCATGTTGGGTCTTCGGTGAGTTCTCTTGGTGTTTCGGGTGTCACTTCTTGATCTGGGTGGGTGGAAATGCTATGTGTTACTTTCCAAAGAGGATGCTGCCTAATGCATGGACAAAAATAAGCTAAATATTGAAACAAAAATGCTATGAGGTTATGTTGTTCCGAGCCACTAATTCGAATATTTCTTTGGGGGAAAATCATGAAGAATGTTGGGCAATAATAATATAGCATGGTAGACCACATTTTCATTTTTATGTTCCCTGTGGCCACCATGCTGGAAGCTGACCTGTGGGTAGTCACATTACATATCATATCAAAGACTTAGTTAAAAAAAAGGAGAAAAACTACAAAGGACAAAAATACATGTTCTTAGCTTAGACATTCTTACAATGACCTGTTGTGGATTGTGGCTCCAGCTCAGTGATCCAGAGGTTCTGTGACATTACGAAACCCTTGCACAATTTCACAGAGATGACTTCTTTTTCCATAAAAGAAAAAAAAAAATTATCCCTAAAATTGCACAATAAAACCAGAAGAGGTTTGAGACAATATGGAACTTATTTCTTTAGCATGTTCCAAGCAGATTGTTGCCACTTTATGATTCCTAATTGTAGTAATAAACAAGGGAGTGACAAATGACAGCCATTAACAAAGAATGAAGAGACCTGTGTGGAATATGGATGAACTGCAGTTTGAAGCAAAAGATGGTTATTCTAACAGGCTGATGTTGAAAGTTCAGGGGAAAAGTCACTTTGATGTAAAAATGGTCTCACTAGGAACAGCTTCTATCGTCCAGAGAACATTTTTGCAGAGAAATGTGTTGTAAACAGGAAGTGTCAGACAATGACATTAGCAAATTAATGTTTGACTTGTGACACGTGTGCATGATGTTGCTCAGAATGAGCACAGCCGCCCTGACCATGGGGTCAGGTGCTGAAACAGGCCTCCAGCTGCGCTGCATTTGCAGTCAACAGTTGGGGACTTTAGTGGAAATACATGTGCTTGGTTGGCAAGGGTTTGTTGGTTTAGCCTTTTTGCCTCATTTGTAAATATGGGGAAAAAAATTGTCATCCAAAGCATACTTGTGGCCTATGCATTCTTTAAGGTCAATTCAAATATTCCATCCCAGCTGGAGTTTTCTTTCTGCTCCCTCAATGGCCCCCCTCATCTGTGTTAGTGCAGACTTTATACCCGTCTTATTTATACTGACCATATTATATTTTCAGCACATCACATGTTAATGGCTATTTATAAGTCTCTTTCCTTCCACTAGACTCTGACTTTCTTGAGAGGGGAATCCTCATTTTATTATCATTACTTTTGTATCCTCAGGACAATTACCTTGGGAAGGAATGAGTTAACACTTTACTGAGGACAGCATGGTGTGCTGGCTGGAGTGAAAGCTTTAGACTCAGACAGATTTATGTTTGAATGTCAGTCTAGACAAGACTTGAGAACTTAGGTAAATTATTTAACATTTCTGAGCCTTGCTTTTCCTCCCTGAAGAACGAGGGTAATGACCCATACCACACAGGGTTAGAAGGCCCCTGCGAAGACTGGGGCCCCTGTTATGATCTCCAGCTTTATTGGAACCCTCGGTGTTGCCTAGAAATCCTGTTTCCTTAATCATGTCTCTTTTCCATTCACTACCATAGTCCTATATAATCACTTGCCCCCTGGTTATTCACAGCTAGGTGACATATATACATATAAAACTCATGTCGAAAGCTGAACTCATTATCCTACGCCTGTTCTGCTTCTTGTGTCTCCCAGTTCTGTAAATGAAACCTCTATTCACTCAATAGGCCAATCTATGGATTTGGAATTTGTTCTTGATTTATTCCTCCTCTTTGCCCTCCACACCTAATCAACCACTCCCCACCTAACTCACTTCCACCACATTTCTTGCCTTGTTCTCCATAAAAATCTGTAAACGGTTATCCTGCCTCCACACTTATGTTCCCCATGAATCCATTCATATTTGTAACACACAAGTGAAGATTTCTAGACGGTCCGTGATTGAGCTCTGTGCGTCTGTGTAGCCTTGTGTTTTCTCACCACAGCATTTATCATGATATATTAGGACAAATGTTTGTTTCCAAGTCTACCTACCCTCTGAACTCTCTGAAGGAAGGGACTCATGATCGCCTTGATAATACTGTAAACAAACATGGTAGATGGTACGTATGCCATAAATATTTATTGAAAGAAATAAACAATGGCATTTGAAGGGACAAAACCTTCGAATTTGAAGGCACAGCTACTGGAACATAGTACCTCTTTTCTTGCTCTTCCTTATTTCTTCCTCTTTTTTTCTTTTTCTTTTCATTACTTCCTTTTCTCTCCACCTTATAGTTGTTGGTTATAATTGCCATCATTATTATCACCTTCATCCTCATAATCACCATAGTAATTATACTCATCATCAATCACCTATTATCATCTCTATAATAGCAAGAAATTGCTAGCAACAGCTAGACCCTGAATAGAAGACCAGCAGAAAAGGCTTCAGGGGCATTGGAATAGCTATTCAGGAGACTTTTGGAGAAAGGATGGCATCCGGGACCCTCCTGAGCTATTTTGTTTTTGGAGGAGAGGTACCTTTCTCAGGCTTATCTACCTGGGTCATCAGCCTGACTGTTCCCAGTGGAAACAGAAATGTTAACTCCTTCTCTGGTGACCTAGACATATCCATAGGTACCTAGTACTCTTATGCCTGGAAGACTTTAAGTCTACCACCGTTATTATACAGAGATTAAATGAAAAACAAACAGCAAAACAAAAACAAAAAACCCCACAAAAGATAAGGCAACTTGCTGAAAGTCACATACAACCAGTCATTTGCAAAACAAGGAATAGAATTTGGGTTTTCTGAATTCCGTGCTAGAATCTTTTCTACCATATTGATTTGTCCAATGAGGATTCATTGGCTGAAATGCATAAATGGACGTGGAAAAGAGCAATGTGAGATTGTGTGTGTGAGCATGAGTGTGTGTTTTGGAAGTAAACAGGTGCCTTTTGTTGCTTACTCCCTTCTTACTGCTCTCTGCCACTGTCTTTATTTACTCTTTTTATACTTTTTTCTTCCATTTTCATCTTTCCAGTTCAATTGTTCCATTCTCTGCCTATATTCTTCCCTTCCCATGAATTGCCCTTTATACAATGCCCTCTTCACTGCTTTCCAAATCCTTATCCCCTTCATTTCTTGCCATCTTATTTCTCCTTCCACTGACGCCGATAGCTCTGAAGGTTCAATGGGGCCCTAAAAAAATAGAGCATGCTGGATTTTTTAAGGGACATTAAAGATATGTAATTTTGATTAATTTACACTATAGCCTGTTTTATAAGGACTATTTGATGTCCAATGAGCCTTTGAAAAGTCTTAAAGTTTTTTTTTTTTTTCTGAACTAGTAACATTACATTTTTTGAGTAAAACTAACTTAAATACTTGAAGATCAATTTTTCCTTGGGAACTTTATTTTCTTTTTCCTCACAAAGAGGTGTGCATGCCTATCTTTGCAGTTATGGAAGCTGCATGAAATGAACCCTCTGAAAGTTGTGAAGCAAGAGAAAACTCTATAGTATGTACCTGTATCCTGTCCTTGAGGGGCAGTGGAAGTTTGGGAGAGCGAGAGTTTGAGTACAGATTAAGTTAAGTGGGTTGTAATCAAGGCAGGGTGTGGCAATAGCAGGATTTAGTTGAGAATAATCTGGAAAGGCAAGATTGCTGGATGAAAGGAAGTTTAAAGCAGAGCCCAAAGGCCTGGGACCTCTGTGACCAATGAGCAGAGATCAAGGCTGTGAGGCAGGCTCTGGTGCAGAGGTCAGAGGTCAGCTACGAAGAAGGTTTCTTTCTCTGCTGGCACACTGGAGCTCTTGGTGGCCCATTAACATGGTCAGTTCACTTCTCCCTCCACCCCTCATTCTCTGAGGTAAAGCCTCCTAAAGGGCCAGGACTTGAACCCCAGAGAAAGTGTCCCAGTCCTTGTTTATGGTGGGTCACATATTGTCTATGGCGATGGCCACGCCTCCTAGGAAATGGATGCTCCAGGCCCTCATGTTCTATTTTAGAGATTCATTCATCCTGATGATCTAGGTCTAGATGTTCTCTTTTAGTCATGCATCTTTTATGGTCCAGTACTTTCTGGGAACCAGGAGAGAGGGCCCTGACAGGAAGCCCTTATGTCTCCCTCTGTCTAGGTTCCCTCTTGGCAGGAGAGTAAGGTACCGGGCCTAGTGAAATAGCAGAATATCTGACTTAGATGGCACCTGCTTGTGGGTAAACATCCTAGGTCTGCCTCTAACATCTCTTAGGCTAGATAGTCTGGACTGCAAGTTTTTCTATGGTTTCCATTTATATAGTATAGAGATTAAGGTCACAGACTAGAGACCACTTCCTGTCTGTGTGACCTTGGACTTGTTATTTTACCTGTCTGTTTCTTAGTTTCTGTAACTTTAAAATGGGTATAATAATAGTAAAAGTAGTTATATGTTAGTATTGGCTATTATGTTTGTTGTGTTTATAGCTGCTTGTATAGTTTTGTGTCTACTTTGGCATCGAGGAAGAAGTTTTTGTGGAATGACACTACAGTTTGAGGCTGCTGGGAAAGTAATATTTGTAGGTCTGGATGATAAATTAGGTACATTAGATTAATAACCTAATCTGTGATAAATAAGGATGAGCAAAATATATTGGGTATATACATATTTCTACTGCACCTTCCTGTACTGCAAAGTCCAAAAATATACTCATATTTCTCTGACATCTTTCTGCCTGGGGTTCTAGAGGCAAATCGACCTCACCAATTAAATTCTTCTCAAGTAAGGTTTAGAAGGCAGAAGTGAGAAGAAGGTAGTTAGTGCTGGCAAGCCCAGTGATGGCGAGGGAGGATTTTTTGTAGCAGTGTGTGAGTCCAGTCACTAGCTTCGATGGGTCCTGAATGGTAGTTGCTTCCTCATCCCCTCCTTCCTGATTGAGCCATTCCCCATTGCATGGCCAACTCTGCAGGGCGGTTCTGGGCACTACCCCTGGAGACTCAGCCCAGTTCACTCCTTTCAATGTTGTTAGCATCCAGTTTCCTATGTCACACCCCTTTCTGCTAATTAGTTGTGGCTTATGCTTTCTACAACTGAACCTTGATTTTACAGCCTCACAGATGCTCATGTCAGTCTAGAGAAAGCTAAAGGAAGAGGCAATCTTGTGTGATTTTTTTCAAAGGCTGGAAGAGAACAGCTATTAATGGTATATTCTCTTTTGATTCTATACCTACAAACACTAGGATTCCTCATTTATCAGCTTGGGCGACGAGAACTTTCTTAGCCTTTGTAAAGATATGTGTAGGGATATTCCTGCATTTATTCAATATATTTTTCCCAAGTTGACTACAGGTGGGAGAGCTATCAATCATGATATTGCTAAGATCTGTAATTATGTGATGGGACCTGGGTGTTATGTAACAAGTCACTTCAAACAACGGCAAGATTAAGGTCTAGCTATTCTGCTGAGACAATACCTAGCATCCTGTCTAATATTTTAGAGTTGTCACATTCAGTGAATTGAATGACTTTGTAATGTGAGTAAAGGAGGAAGTTTTAGGTTGGGCCTATGTTTTTGTCTTCATATTTTTCTTAAGATGTCAACTTAGATCTTGAGATGTGTGGAAGGGATTTTGCCAGAAGGGCTAAATAAATTGATGCCTACAGTTCAAAATCTGGCTGAGGATGAACATACTAGATGAAATTTGAAAGGCAAGTCCAGCTGTGGCATTCCCATATAATAGAACAAGGCAAGCACAGCTGTGCTGATTTCTTGCGGGCTTGGGTAAGACTGTTCACGCTGCTTCTGAGAACGGTTCTTTCTCCACAGTGTATGTCAGTGGGAGCTTGCAGTAGTTCAAGTGTACAAGTAAAGAAAATAACATATATCTTTGTATTCTCACAATCTAGGCTCAGCAGAAGTGGTTGCATAAAATAAGGCCTCCTAAAATGTTAAAAAAAACACTAGCCAGTGGTCCAAGAGGTTGAGAGTGTGGTATGAAATTCTGAGAGCATCTCCAAAAATCAAAAGGTAGGTGGGTCTCCCTTTTGCAGGGTTAATGAGGGGTGTGCGGGATTAGGTGCCCAAGAATTTTAGCTGTACAGACTGGGGTTGGGTGGGGACTTGCAAGGTCTCAGTTTAGCTGAGGGATTTGGTTAGACAGAGGGCAGGACAGGTTTTTGAAAACTGTAGCCAGCCAGTGCTTATTGAACTAGTCAAAGGAGGGTTTCAGTAGGATGAGACCCCCCTCCCCGCTCCCACCACCAGAAGGAAGGGTCAGGGCAAGCAATGAGGGCAGGCTCTGGACAGCAAGGGCTGAGGTAGCTCCAAGCCAGGTTTCTACTTTCTGGGCCCTGCCTTGTCTACTTGAGTCAATTTGATTTTTTTCATCAAATCTCTCTTCTTCCTTTTTCTCTCATTTTCTCCCATCCTTTTATTCCTACTCCCTCTCTTCCTGCCTTCCTTTAGTTTATATTTTTAATTTTAATTTTTTTTTACAGTCTCATGTAGTTTGTTTTGTTTTTTTTTTAGAGGGCAGTGTCACTGGCCCTCATGTGGGATCCGAACCGGGGCCGCCGGCATTCCAAGCCAGCTCTTAACCAACGTGCCATTCGGCCGGCCCGATGTAGTTTGAAGAATCAAATAATTCTATATGGCCTATTATGAAAACTAATTTGCTATCCCCCTCTTCCTATTATTTCTTTCCCAGAGACAACAGCCTTTAACTTCTACGCCCCCCCCTTTTTAATTTTCTATTATATTAAAAAAATAGCATGCTTTTATTGCTACTTGTCACATTTTCAGTTGTAGACATTATTCATGGGAGTTAGGATTTTTCTTTCTTTCCTTCTCCCCTCCCCAACCCTTCACAGGCATCCTTCCCATTTAGTTATACTTTTGGTTAGATCAGTATTCACTGTTTCATGTTGTGACTATGTAACTGCCACTCACTGCTGAGCCTGTGGCAAATTATGATTGCTTTTCTTTTCTCACATGACTTGTTTTCTTTTCTGGATTAATAACTTCTTTTTTCATTTATTTACTTCTCCATGTTTTTATTACTAATTCAACCCTAAATTCCCTACTCGCTGTCCAGATCATCTCTCTCAAAGTTCTCACATATGAGATGTTCTGAGACTTCCATCTTCTTGAGTAATCTTTTATAGAATCTTCAGATCTGAACCAATCCAGGCTCTGCTTTCACCTTTCAGGCTCAGCTGTATTATCCGGGAATCTCCCTGTACTATAATTGTGGAGATTTTTTTTTTTTTTTTTTTTGCTACTTTGCTTCTCTGTTTGCTGTATCTCAGTCTTTCTTTTATTTCAATGTCTTTCTAATTTGGGTGACCTGTGTCCTCCAGGAGCTTATTGATAAAAGATGCATGGGTGATCTTTTAGTCAGGATTCAGATGGCCCACTGAAATTAGAAACTTCAAGGAGTGTTTAATAAAGGGATGGTTTACAGAGGTGTGGGAGGCTGAAGTGCCCTGGGGCCAGTGAGAACAAGGCTCCTTTTCCACTTTCCAGTCTGCAGGGGCAAAGGAGAGGAAACTGTTACTGGAACCTGGAGACAGAAAAGATGTTTGAGGGTGGAAATAATCCACACTGACCCTGGAGGGATTTTCTCTTTTTCCTTGTCCTGCGACTCCTGTTAGTAAGACAGTGGCCACCCTGCATTGATCTTTAATATGTATCTATTCTACATAGTTCAGGTCATGGCACTTCAAACATACCATTTCGAAATATTGTTTTGAGCTGAAGACTCTTGAAAAACAGCAACTGCAGGGAGAGGCTTTCTCTGAACTCCCTTATCTGCTTAAAGACAATCCTCCAAAAGGAGCTCACTTGTCATAAATCCCTTGCCAGTAGTTTCATCAACCAGGGAAGGTTAACTCTTGTCACGGGAAAGGAGACTGGAAGTCAACACCACTCAGACAAACTTTGTTGCCAACTGCCATACCTCCCATCTATTCTTCTAAGGGTCCAGTCATCATTTCTAAAAACAATTTCCCCCTAAGAGGCCTACATCTTCTCTCCACTTTCCATATTAAGACGATATTTAAGCCTGATTTCTAAACCATCTCAAGGTATTACTCATTTTTCCCTGGGTACCTTTTACATGTATATAAGGTATACATGTTAATAAGCTTCTCTTTGTTTTTCTTTTGTCAATCTGTTTCTTATTACAAAAACACAAAATGGTAGAGGGAAAATTATTTTTCCTCCTCTCCTCTACCCTGTCGATGGCATCCTGAAAATTTACATTTGATCTTCTCAAAAGACTGAACTCCTATTTTCCTGCTTGAGTGGGGACCTGGGCATCTGTCTGCTTTTATACTGGCTTCCAAACATTTCTCTATCTTCACCCCATGTCCAAAGGTATATGGTTCTCTGAAACTTTAGGAGTCCTGTGGTTTCAATGAAATTAACTACTGACTTTTCCTTAGTACTGGCAGACGAGCCCTCTTTCTTTGGTCCACCAATTGCCACATGTTTTCCTGCTTTCCAGCTCGGGTTCCTTCTTCCATTCCCGATTCCTTATATAGGTATAGGCCCTCAAAAAGTGCCTTTCCTAATGTTTTAGTGGAATTTCATGAGGGAATGAAATCAGATGTATAGAATTCTCCTTCCTAAGAAGGTGGCAACACATCCCCTCACTGAGAAAGGCTGCTCTCTTTCCTGGAAGATGTGGGCTCATGTGGGATTTGGGTACCTATAGGCTAGTGAAGAATCAGGCTTCACAATCGTGTTGTTTTCTGAGGTTCAGTGCACCTTCCAGGGACGAGACAAAGGACCCAATGCCAGGACCCCTGCCCTGAACCTTGGCATTATTCTCTCTCTCTCTCCTATTCCACTTTCTGTTTCTGTGACCACATGCAACCCCAGTCAGTCCTCTATCTCAGATGACCCAAGTTGAGGTCATGCCTCCCTGAGGTTCCCAGAACTGATGTTCTGAAGTGCCTCACTGTGGCAAGAACTCCTGGAACTTTCCATATTACTGGCCCTCCAGACTATGGGTTAGCTACTTTGCTAGGTGTTTTTAAGGGACTAACTAACAATGGCTTAATGCGTCATACCTTAAAACCTTTTTGCGTTTGAGCAAGAACTCTTACACCGAGGAGTGATAAAGGTGGAATATTCAGGTAGTACTTTGGATTGGGAGGTTTCCCTCTAGCAAAGCCACCCAGGGACAACATCTTTGTGAGGCTGTTTTCATTTGGGAGCTGACTGGCTAAGTTTATTGGGGTGAAACACGGTAGGCCTTAGGAGTAGAGAGTTTTCGTGTTCCAAAGAAAAGATGCTGCCTGCCCTGAAAATTTGTTTCTATGGGGGTTTGATATACCGATATTTCAATCTTGCAGAAACGGAGTGGATTTCATGGAATCTGAAGTCAATTGAAAGACAATCTGTTGGAATCATTTCACGAATTCAAAGCATTCAGAGAAAAATGTTTGCTCAGCTACGGTGATTGAGAAATTGAAGGGAGTGAGAGTGATATGTCATGCTTGGTTGTGTGCTGCTTTTAGGCCAGTTCGGAGTAAAAGCTGAACTTTGTTATTGAAAGCTACCGTGGAAAGTGGAAACATTGATTGTGGATTACTGAGTGGTAGAGTATTATTTACTTATCCAGAAATAGAAGCATCCTTGCTTCAGTGGGCTGAGGAGATAGCATCAATCCTTACTATTGCAACTAAGCCCAGTTGCCTTAATTTTTTTTTTTTTTTTAGTTTGGAAAGAGTAAATATTTAAATAGGTAATATGGAAAAGTTATTGCCAGTTTTCCTCTGTAGGCCATGGCTGGGAGTTAAAAGAGAGATTCAGGGCAGAATTCACTTGTGGAGAAAAAAAAAATTATAGAAATTACATGTAATCCTTTTAAACCAAGGACATCGGAATTGATTTGCAATTGGCTAAATTGAGCAAACTTTTTTTCCTGAAAAGCCACTTTAATAGAAAAAATTATGAATTTTCTTAAGCCCTGTGATTAGAGTGTAATATGTATTTATTGATCCCCCCAGGCGCCATGCAGTAAAAATGGTTAAAGCCTTTAGTCCTTTTAGTAGTTTGCTGTTTTATTACCAAAGTTACTTTGTAGATTTTATGCTTAAAGCAAGGTCAGTATATTGCACTGTATAAATTATTCTAAGTAATTGTTCAGTTATTTTATAGCTTAGTCACAGGATTTTTTCATTATTAAACGTAGCCTTTCCTTTAAAGTTAGGATGAGAAGGGCAATATAAATCACAGGGCAGCTTGCCATTGGGGGTTTCAGCTTTACCTGTGATAAGGGTTTAATAACAATCTGGCCCAGACACCAGTTCCCTCTCAATTACCTTTCCACATGGGTATTAGTTCACACTGTTTATTAAAAACTCCCCTTGTAGTTTTTAAATAGAGTGTTTCAGATTAATGGCCCCCATGGAGTTTAACTTCATTGCACTTCATTAAAGCTAGATTGCACAAAAGGTTACTTCAATTAAATCCAGAACATGACCTTAAATCTGTATAGATTTTTTTCCATAAAATGTGATAAAATTGCTCTGCCAATCCTTTGAGATTAACAAGGCAACATCCCTTTCAGTAACCGAAGTGTAAAACTTGTGAGCCTGTTCTGAATTTTCCTATAGCTATATGTTTGGATTTTATAAAATTAGAAGCCAATCCATGGAAAGAGCCTGGAGTTAAAAGTGGATCAAGTTACTGGAGAACAGACCCACCACGGGAGGCTAAAGAGTTTGTGCAACCTTTTGTTACACTTGAGTGGATGCTGTGAGTTTGGCACTTTAGGAAAAAAAAAAAATTGTTTCCCATGTAAAAAAATATTTTTCTAAATAGCTTGGTTTGTGTCTTCCAGCATAGAAAATGATATAAAATTTTCTGAGAAGTTTTCTCCTTTGGCTATTCTAATCTGTAAAACATAGCTTGTGGCAGTTCCTAACCATTATTTCCTCTGAAAATTCATGATAATTGGAAGCATTAATTACCCATCCTACACCATGAGAATGTGTCCTCCTTATCTTGAGGCAATGTGTGAATTGGTGCTCATTAACACCATAACTCAGTAGCTCAATTTTATTTTTTTGTGGATTTCAAATTATTTACTGAAATTAGCCCAGGTCCATTTTTCCTCTTTTGGGATGGGTGAGATGTCAAAATTGTATGTTCACACAACTAATACTTGCATCTTGCATATAATTTTAAGAGCTTTTATATTGTAAATAATTTTTGAAATGATGTTGATTTTTATTCTTAAGAAAAGGTTAAGGCATTGAAGACTTGAGTTTAAATATATTGAATAAAGGATGACTGAACCATTAAATGACTATCACCAATTAAAAATTTAGTACATTAAACTTGCATGTCACCTTTTGGACCATCAGGGAATAATCAGAGAATGCATATATTTTGATTTAAAGAAATTGGCAAGTTGAGAATATGTGATACTATAGAAAGAGCAGCCCCAGCTTGGTGTCACAATGGGATAAGGGTTTCTGAGCTCCCAGAAGATAGCATGAGGACCCTGGACATCTGGTATTTGAATGCCAAAGGAATGGATAGGACTTAGAAGTGAGCTGAAGGTAAACTTTATCTATTTCAGAATTTGGGTTTGGGTTGTCAGACAGTTAGGTTTGCAAACTCATCCTAGAAAAAATGCTACATACATCACTGCTGAATATCACTACAGTCTCCTTCGACATATCCCCTTGGGAAGTTATGCACTGACACCAGCACCTTGTCTACCCTTCAAAGCAATTTTAGAACTCTTTCTGGAATGGCTACCATAGTTGTCATCATATTATCCTTGATGTCCTGAATATCATCAAAATGTCTTCATTTCAATAGTTCCTTTATGTCTGGGTAAAGAAAGACGTCATTGGGGGCCAGATCAGGTGAGTAGGGAGGGTGTTCCAATACAGTTATTTGTTTACTGGCTAAAAGCTCCCTCACAGACAGTGAGTGACGTGTGAGCTTGTGCATTGCCATGATGCAAGAGCCATGAATTGTTGGTGAAAAGTTCAGGTCATTCTAACTTTTTCACATAGCCTTTTCAACACTTCCAAATAGTAAACCTGGTGAACTGTATGTCCAGTTGGTACAAATTCATAATGAATAATCCCTCTAATATATATATAAAAGAAAAGGTTAGCAACATTGTTGCAACAAGTTTGCGAACTTAGTTGTCAGACTCCTTATACTGTAGGTCAGCTGTCCTCAATGTGTGGTCTATGAGTAGAGAATCTTGGAAGTTCCCCAGTCCCTTTCAGTGGATGCAAGAAGTCAAAATTAGTTTCACAGTAATAACTTTATTTGCCGTTTTCATTCTCATTTTCTTCTGAGTTTACAGGGGAGCGATACTACAACAGATGGAGCAGAGAAACACATAGGATGATCCAAAAGTCTTCCACTAAGCAGGACAGTAAAGAAATATGAAAAACATGAAAGTAATGGACTCTTCTCACTACATTCCTTTGTTTTGCAAAATAGATGTTTTTCACAAACATGTTTCTTTTTTTTTTTTTGGCTGTTTATGTGTCTTTATTTTTCAGTGGAATTTCTAATCTCAGTAATGTTTTATCTAGCTAGGGCTTCATGAAAACAACATAGGGAATTTTCCTATTTCTGAAAAATTTGGAATGCACAAAGTTCTCTTTTTGCATTTCCAATGACATAAGAAAGAATACTACAAGGGAGACCCTTTACATAGCAAAATCAGAAAGTAGGCAAGGATTTGTAGATGTCTTCTTATCTTCTTTATGTGTTCTAAAACCACAGCCAACCTTTAGCTTATTATCTTTAGACTGCTTTCTTAATGATGTGTATAGGCCTTACATAATTTGGAAAAATCAAATGTTCTAAAACTTTCTACCATCTATCATCAACATTTATAGTTCATAGTTCTTGCTGCTTTCCCCTCTTATTCTTATTATTATTTTCATTGACAATACTATGAGCCAAATAATACTCAATGAATCCACAGAGTGTTGACTGTCTGTATTGTCTCAGGGTCTTGTTTGGTTCATTGGCTCTGCTCCACCCTTATTTTCTCTCCTCTTTTTTTCAGAATTGTTTCTTGCTCTGGTTACTGGTGGAGGGAGTGGCTGTGCGAGCCGGACCCGGGAGCCTGCGGGGACGGACTGAACCGAGCACCCTTGGTGCAAAGGCTGGAGGTTTTTGGACTGTGGCTCCCGTGGTGTGGAGCCTGCACTCGAGTGGTGTAGGGAGGATGCCACCTTGTCGGGCCTGGGCCCACAAACATGTTTCTTTATATTAATATGTAATGGGCTTATTGTTACACATTAAATTAAAAAAATCAAAGTTATTTTTATAATTTAAATTTTAATATGGTAAGTATCAATAAGTATAAATCAAACAAACAAAAGCTTTGAGGTACTTAATATTTTTTGAGTATAATAGGGCTCTGAAACCAAAATGTTTGGAAGCCATGGCACTAGGTGATGAGTAGACTCCTCCACATGACAGTTTGTCACGTGTTCAAGGATTTCCTATATGGAATGCTGGCACCTGGAATATCAAAGTCCTGGGAATACCTCTATGCATGTACTTCTCCAAATGTGGTTGGGGAGAATACAGAGGCTAAACAGCTTTCTATCATCAAGTAGGACAAATATTCAGAAAGATGTTTGTGACTGGTGATATGGATATGGTAGGGAATAAGTAAGAGATATGAGAGCTAAGAAAGAAGAAATTTGAGGATGTCAAAAACAGGCTTACTCATCACTTGCCTTTGGTGTAATACTAATTAGAATATTTAGCCACTGGAAATATTTTAGAATGAAAAATTAATTTGTATTAGACTTAATTAAAATTGAAAAAAGAATATTTTGAAGTACAATGTCTCAAATGATCATGGATGAGCTGTTGCAAGTTGTGACCTGCTGGAATTGGAAATAATTGGGATTCCTTGCATTGGGATGAGGCATGGAGGAGGGGTTTGCCTCTTCCATGGAGCAAAACCAGCTTATACAATGGATGGTTAGAATTTAGCAATACTAAATTCTAGCTTTTCTAATATGTAGCAATATTGAGAAATGATTCCCATATGATTAATTTGCCCAATTCAAATATGACTAGTAGATGACTAGTCGGCTTTACTTTCAGGTAGGAATTGAAAAATCCCACTGAAGGACTTCAGTTGCCTTGGTTGGGATCATATGCCCAATTCTTGACCAACGAGCAAAAGTCAGGGATGGAGTATCCTTATCAACTTCTATTACAGGTTCAAGTTGGAGAGAGAGGAAAAATACTTCTCCATGTGGAGGGATGCATTATTCACAGACTAAAGGAGAGGCATTGGGTGGAACAAAACAGAACAAAACAAAACAAAACAAAACAAAACAAAACAAAACAAAACAAACCAATCTTAGTCAAGTCCTGAATAACTGCACCTGGATTCTAAAAACTCTCACTGGTGCTTTGCCCTTTAATTATTTCCATCATTGACAGATTAATAATCTCTTTGAACTCATGAAATCATAACATTTCTTTGTTCAGAAACTTTCAGTTACATTTATTACCTACAAGATAAACTTTAAACACCTTCTTGGCATTTAAGATGCTCAAGAATTTGGTCTCACCATGCCTTTCTAGTTTCATCTACAAAAGCCAAGCTCATCTAATCTTGGACTCTTCAATTTAGTGAGCTTATTCTCACCTCCATTTACTTACCCATGACACCTTTTCCCTTGCCACAGTTCTCCTCTTACCCAAATATTAACTATTCTTAAAAGTCAAGCTCAGGTGAAGCTGTGGGAAAGTTGTGCCATAAGGAATTAGTAGACCTGAGATTTCTGACTCAGAATGTTGGCTGCCATTTCCTGAATCTTCCCAGGATAGCATCACCTTGGCTAGTTCAGGGTTTGGCCCTCAGGCTGGTAGACTCAGAAATCAGATTTGTTAACAAATCATCCTCAGTAGTGGCTTACAGAAGCCAACCTTACAAAACTAATTTTAAAATCACATTTTTTTTTCCAACGTGAACTACAATTGTTACATCAACAAAAATACTCATTTGAACATCACCCTGTAGACAGGCCTGCCTTATAAATCACATTTCTAGATGATCTTAGCAAGGATGAGGCTAAGAAAGGTAATAAGTCTGGTATTTTTGTCTCTGCCATGCAGATGGTCTTGCCAACAATGGTCTTGTAACTATTGTACTAATATCTTTCAGGTAAGGTTCTCCGGCACTCTTCCCAATGTTTTCATCTCTGACTTTTCTTTTGCTGTTTTTGACAATCCATTTTACTATTGCCGCATTCTATGGTTATGTCTTTTAATGTGATTAATCAGTTTATTGTTCATTTTTGCTGACCTGCAGTTCATTCTGCCCTCTAAAGCTGGTGTTATCTACCTTGTTTCTGATTCTCTGCATCTTGATTTTATAATTTAATTTTTGGAGAGTGATTTTCCAAATTTATTTTTATTGAGATACAATTGGTATACTCATATAACATTATGTAAGTTTAAGGTGTACAATGTGTTGATTTGGTACATTTATATATTGAAATATAATTACCACTGTAGTGTTAATATATAATTATCATTTACTTTTTATGGTGGGAACAATTGAGATAATCTTTTAGCAACCTTGAAATTTATAATACAGTTTGTTGTGTATAATCAGTATGCTGTGCATTAGATCTCCAGGACTTATTTATCTACTGGTTGAAAGTTTGTACCCTTAAACAATATCTCCCCAATTTTCCCAACCCCCAGCCCCTGGTAAACACCATTCTACTCTGTTTTTATGAGTTCAGCTTTGTTAGATTCCACTTATACGTGATATAATATTCTTGGACAATGATCTTAATTTTATTGTTTCCAGTTCCTGGGGGAAAATTTTTATTAGTTTACTGGCATTAATTATTATTTGACCTTATCAACAATCCTGTTAGGCAGACAAGGCAAATGAGTATCACCCACCAACACATAAGGAAAATGGAGCTTAGTATGTAAAGAAATTTGTCTGAATTCACACAGAGTAATTGGATAAACAGGCATTCAAATGGAGATATCCTTACTACAGGCCAACCTAATGGAAGAACATTTCTTTTTGTCAACTAGAACACCTAGTAAAGTCCTGGGATTATTGCAGGTGTTTAATCTGTATTTATTACAAAATTAATAAGAGTCCCTCTATGAAAACAAACTGAAACAAATTATTAGTACCACAAGGCACCAGTAATTGTGAAAGTCTAGGATATAGCCTTTTTGCTCCTTTCTGACAACTCTGTGAAGCTACTAAACTAATTTCTGTTTTATGGTTTGGAAAATGACGATAATCATTCTTCTTGATGTGAATTAGTCAGTGTGTGACTGGACCATGAAGATTCAAGACAGGTTATTGGAATGGTCATGAGTCATAGTCACATAGATAAGTTTAGGAAGATAAAAAGCAGGAAGATTAGGATCACAACCAAGGCTTTCAAGGTCATAGAGTTATTATTTAGGTCAGGACCCTGGATAGATCCCTGAGCTATAGCCACTGTAATTGTGAGAAAACTTTCTTCCAGATAATCATCTTTTATTTAGATTTAGACTTTCCTGGGTGACCTCTCCCCCAGACAGAATTCTTTGGCTTGGGCCTTAAAGATTTCAGAGTTTGGAGGAAAATTGTATTAATGAGGAGCTCATATGCAAACTCCAGAAATAAACTTTGGCTAGCTTAAGTAGAAATTTATTAGAGGTAATATTCATTAGATGTATATTTAGAAAAGTCAGCCATAAGTCGGGAGAACCATACTCAAAAAGTATGTGGAAAGCAAGTGAAACTATACAGCTGAGAACATATCCATTAGCACTGCTGCTGATGGACGGTTGCCGCCCTGAATGGCAGTGCTCTTAATTTACTGGCACAATGGCTGGATAGAATCTCTACCACTGACCAGAGCCTGTATCACTTTCTGAAGATCCTAGCTAGACCTGGCAGAAGCTGATTGGCCAAGTCTAGGTCATGTGTTCTCTCCCCTAGCTTCCTGGGAGCAAAGTTGATAGATGTCTGCTCTCTGTTTAGCTTCTGTAGTGGGAAATGTTCCATATAGAAAGTGTATTTTATTTTTTTTTGACTAACATTTTCTCTGAACTTTAGGATTCCCACTCTTTGAAGAGCTAGGTGTGCTTTTGGGCCATTCTTGGTCTCTCTCTCTCTCTCTCTCTCTCTCTCTCTCTTTCTTTCTCTCTCTCTCCACTCACTCACCAGGCCATACAAATTGTAGCTGAAGTTCATTGAGTTTGGCAAATGCCAGTGGTCACAAGTTGGTTGTAGTACTCTGTTTACCTTTTCAGGTTGACTTAGATTTATAATTCTTATTATTTCTTACTTTCTTCACAGCTCATTAATTTATTTTTAAAATATTTAAAACTATTGTATTTACTACTTTCTTATTTCCAGTGTGCCTATCTAGTATATCTATAATCATCCATGCAGACACAGGAGTTAGGACTAGTTCTTTGTAATTACCCCAATAAAAGGAATACAAGTATGCATATGGAGATAGAGAAGAAAATGATCCCTAGAAGTGAGAGAAGGAGGAGGGAGTACATTTAAATAAATATACTCAGATGATGAATCCATAGGACCAAAGATCTATTAATCAAACTCAGATGACTGAGCCAAATAAAAACATCATGACATGGTTTATTTGGATTATTTATGATGAGCCTGATATTTCTTCAATTTAAGCACTTCCTTATAGAATACTATCCCAAGCAAACAGACTAATGAAATAAAAGAGCCAGATGGTCAAAATCTGAATATAACAACCATTTCAAACCATTAATATGCATTGGAGTTTAATGCCATTTATTGGATCGGTTTCTGGTTGAATTCTGAGCATATATTTGGGGTCTGCAGCTCCAGAAAACTCGCACAGATAAATCTGTATAGCAAGAACCATGCCGAAGTCAAGATGAAAGTGCTGAAGTTAGCTTTCTTAATGACAAATAAATGATGAATGGGAAGAAATTATTTATATACCTGTAAGTGGTAGAATTAGATTTAGTTACTTTTCACTAAGTTAAAAAAATCCAATTAATGGAATGTATTGTTGTAGGAAAACATAATTCAGCATGTAGTCAAATTGTTCTAAGTCTGCCATATGGTTTCAGAGGAACCCTTTACTCAACTCCCATCTCTGTAATTTTCCTTTTGTAGTGTCAGTGTAGGCATGCTCTCTTAAGCAAACCTGAATCAGTGATGTAAAATTCCCATGCCTCTGTTTCTCTTATACTGTATTTTGGAAACTTGTTGTAAGACTATTAAAAATATTCATAAAACTTTTAAGTATTGTATATAATACATTGGGGCTAATTGATATAATTCATTGATACTAATGTAGGATAGATTTTTCTCATAGTTCCGCCATTTTAATTATGTGATTGGCTTGAGCAGTATGGAAAGTATAATATTAAATTGCTGTTGAAACTGCCAAAGGTCAAGTAAATACCTTTTCCACTGTTATAAATGCAATAATGTTTCATTTAACCAGCAATGAAGGAACTAGATATTTCATATAAATGACTTTTTCACATAATTGAAGGTTACCCTTAAGAGAACTTTAACTTAAAATTTTAAGTTTGAGTGGAAAGCATTAAAAAGTGCATTGCCCACCTCCTGAATTTAGAAATAAAAGCACAGAAAAGTATAGAGACTAATCAAAGCCATGTTTCAATCACACAGATTTCCCTCCTTCATACATAGAGGATATTGAGTGTAATTTAATATTTACAAAATAACCTTGTGTTATTATTATAAACATTATTACACCATGGTGTGTGATGAAATATACTGAGAAGTTTGTGGAGTATGTGGATAGTTCAAAATTTTGTTTATGTGCTTGTAGAAAATATGGAAAACATAGAGAAGACAATAACAGTGCCTGTAAGCTTACCAGGCAGAGGTAATTATTGTTAACATTTTGGCATTATTAGTGTTTCTTAATATGGTTAATATGTTACTTTCTATACACTTTCCTAATCCTTTTCTTACTTTTAATATACCATGAATGTTTTCTTATTGCCTTAAATATTCTATACTTACTTTCTAATGGCTACATAATATTCCATTGCATGGTGGCATCATTATTTTTTCAACCAGTCTCCCATTGGTGGACATTTATATTTTTCCAATATTTAGCTATTGTAAATGATGTGTAGTGGACACTCTTGTATGTAAATATTGATGGACATCTTATTTGAAATAGTCAACAAGAGCTCATGGGGCATTTAAATGTGTTGAGTAACATTCTAGGTGCTTGGGATAAAAAAAAAAAAAAGAATAATCCTTGCCCCTGTACAGCTTATATTCTAGTAGGAGAAGACTGACAGTAAACACAGATGAGTAAATTATACAGTATATTAGAAAGCAATAAGGGCTATGAAGTCTAATAGTATTTCCTTAGGATAAATTAAGACTATGGCACATATTTCTAAAGTGTCTTCCAGAAAGGTTGTACTGACTCATGTTTACACCAAAAATGTTTGAATAGCTCTTTTCCTGCCCTTGAAAACAGGTATTTCTAAAGAAAAGAGTAATGCTACTTTGTTAAATTAAACCTACCCTAATTTTTAAATTTGTATTTTCTGGATGCTAGTGATTTTTTAAAAACACATTTTCATATGTTTATTGATTATTTGCATCATCTTTTGAAAACACTGTATGTCTTTTGAATAGTGTCAAGGGTTTGGGAAGCTCTACTAGTTTCCTAGGGTTTCCATAACAAAGTACCACAAATTTTAGGGGCTCAGAACAACAGAAATTTATTGTCTCATGGTTCCAGAGGCCAGCTGTCCAAAACCAAGGTGTTGGGAGAAATGCACTCCCTCTGAAACCTATAGGGGAATCATTTCTTGCCTCTTCTGGTGATTTCCTGACAGCCTCTGGTGCCCCTTGGCTTTTGGATGCCTCACTGCACATCTCCATCTTTGTCATCACACTGCCTGCCTGTCTGTCCTCATGTACTTTTCCATAAAGACACATCATTACTTCAATATTATGTTTACTTTATGTATACCCACTTTGCCCCAAAAGATGGCTGGTTAGTCAAAGACAGATAAGATTCCTCAAGGGAGGGACAACCTAAGCCAGGCACAGCCATGGGAGCCATGGGAGGAATTACGTAGAGGAAGAAGGGCATAGACTCCTTGCTTCAGGTTCTGGCAGACTGCCTGTGAAATGACCTATTGATGTGATAATATCTGTCCACTGTGCATTCTTATCAGTAAGCCTTGGCAGAGGAAGCTTCTGTCTCTTTAAGAGGTGCATGACAATACCTTCAGGTAATGGCAGTTTGTAAGCATGGGAGATTAGGCCCTGAGCTAAATTCTTGGTGTGAGACTCACTTGGTGTGGAAGCTACATTGATCTTTTCTTATGTGTAATACTCAATATATACCGAAAGCAAAAGATGAATACATGTCATGTGTATATACTTTTTGGGCACCCTCTTCTCCCCAGCCCCCATATGTACCACCTCCTCTTTACCCATTCTTCTATCGATGGAGGCTGCCTCCACGTCTTGTAAATAATGCAGCAATGAGCATATAGATGCACACATTCCTTCAAAGTAGTATTTTGGATTTCTTCAGATAAATACCACGAAGTGGGATTACTGGGTCCTTCTTTGTCTTTGTTGTAGCCTTTGTTTTAAAGTCTATTTGTCTGGTATAAGTATTGCTACTCCAGATTTTTTTCTTTTTCATTTTCATGAAATAACTTTTTTCATCCCTTTACTTTTTTAGTCTGTGTGTGTCTTTCACTTTGAAGCCAGTCTCTTGTAGGTAGCACATATAAGGTGTTTAATCCACATACGTTGAAGGCAAGCAACTGTTGATAGGTAGCTATTATTATTTTATTATTCATGTTTTTAATCTTTTTTTTTTTTCATCTTAAAGAAGTCCCTCTAGCATTTCTTGTAATACTAGTTTGGTGGTGATAAACTTCTTTAGCTTTTTCTTGTCTGGGAAGCTCTTCATTTTTCCTTTGTTTTTAAATGATAGCCTTGCTGGGTAGAGTAATCTTGGTTGTAGATTTTTATCATGTTGATTATTTTGTGCCAATCCCTTCTGGCTTGAAAAGTTTCTGTTAGAAATCAGCTGACAACCTTATGGGGGCTCCTTTATAAGTTACTAATTGCCTTTCTCTTGCTGCTTTTAGGATTCTCTCTTTGTCTTTAACCTTTGCCATTTTAATTGTGATGGGTCTTGATGCGGACCTGTTTGGGATCATCTTGTTTGGGACTCTGTGCTTTCTGGACTTGTATGTCTATCTCCTTCACCAGGTTAATAAAGTTCTTGGTCATTATTTCTTCAAAGAGGTTCTCAATCCCTTGATTTCTCTCTTCTCCTTCTGGTATCCCTATGATATGAACGTTGTATGCTTGATGTTGTCCCAGAGGTCTCTTAAGCTATTCTACTTTTTTGTATTCTTTTATCTTCTTTTATTTATTTTTTGCTGTTCCAATTGGTGTTTCCTGTTACCTTGTCTTCCAAGTTGCTGATTTGATCCTTTGCTTTTTCTAGTCTTCTGGTGATTCCTCTAGTATATTCTTCATTTCAGTTATTGTATTCTTCATGTCTGACTGGTTCATTTTTTCATGGTGTCTATATCCTTTTTTACACTTGCTTTCTCTTTGTTGAAATTCTCACTAAGTTCCTTGAGCATCCTATAACCCTTATTTTGAGCTCTGCCTCTGGGAGGTTGCTTGCCCCCACTTTATTTAGTTGTTTTTCTGGAATTTTCTCCTGTTCTATCATTTAGGATGTATTTACTTCCTCATTTTGACTGCCTCTCTATGTTTGTTTCTATGTATTAGGTATGTCTCCCAGTTTTGCCAGGTGGCCTTATGTGGTACTGGCATCAGTACTTCGTCTGGGGAGACTGATGTGGGGCTGGAGTCCCTACTCCCTCAAGGGGAACCTATGTGGCCAAGTTATTCCACCCAATTTTCATCTACCCCATGGAGGTTTGGGGCCTGCCTGTTTCGTGACTCCGCTCCTCCTACCAGTCTAGATGTGTCTTCTTTATATTCTTAGTTATAATTCCTCTGTTCAACTAGACTTCAGATGGTTCTCCAGGTTGACTGTTCTATAATTTAGTTGTAATTTTGATGTGTTTATGGGATGAGGCAAGGCCAGTGTTTATCTACTCCATCTTCTCAGATCTCCTCTCTGGGGAGGTCTTTTTTCAATAATTGCATTTTTTTGTCTACTTCTGGATTTATAAAGTTTTAGAGTAGAGTAAGGTTGCTGGAGAGCCCAGCACCAGAATGTTCCCCCTCTTTCCATATATAATAAATATTACATAGCAAAAACCTTACTGGTGAAACAAAACATAAACTGGAGGAAATTTCCCCCTAGAACAAAAGGACAGCAACTGTTAAAAACAAACAAACAAAAAACCAAGGACACAAAACAAGTTACTGAGAGAATTTTTAAAATAAGTACTATCCAAACACACTAAACTTTGAAATGATCCTAAGAAGTTCAAGTTGGAAGAAGTCATAAGGGATATGGGAGTTTTCTTTTCTTTTTTTTTTTTTGAGGGCAGTGTCACTGGCCCTCATGTGGGACCCGAACCGGGGCCGCTGGCTTCCCAAGCCAGCGTTTAACCACTGCGCCACTTGGCCGGCCCGGGATATGGGAATTTTCACATGGCAAGTGATGATGATTAGAACCACTGACATTTATTGGACAAATGGACTAAATTTGCAGTTGAATTATCCCAGCTAGAACTAAGGCTGTGTGGTAATTTCTAACAAACTCCCTGTCTCCCAGAGTCATTCTCTTAGTTCTTTTCTTGCATGTGTTAATGTTGCTGACCCTTGAGGTAAAAATGAGCTGGTTATTCAAATTCCCTATGGCTCACTTTCTTTTCTATATGGACTAATGTTATAATAGTAATTATTTACAAATGTATTCTCGAAACCTTGCTCTTCCATTATTTTTATATGCTTCACGGATTTGAATACCAATAGCAGAGTAAGTAGTGAGGTGCTTTTATCACCTCTTTGGCTCTGCCTTCTTTTGTTCTGTCTGTTTCCATAGCAATGAGATTTCAAAATAAGCAACTAATGAACCAAATTCTCCAACAAGTGTAAATCTTTTTTGGAAATCTAAGGGTATTTTCAGGAGAATATATTATCTGCCTGGGCAAGAACAAGACAGCATTCTATATCTCTACTCTGTATAATCCTATAATTGGAGAGTTTCATTTGGAAGTCTAGCCTTAAGGTGAAAATAGAAAGGAAAAAAGACCTATGCATGTTCTCGGGAATTCTCTCAGCGCTGTGACAGCAAATTTCTCAGTAATTATTTTTTCTGATATTTAAAATTTTTCAATAGTCTAGAAATAATATCAGAATCAACAATCAAACAGACAGTTTGTGACAAGACAGAACCACTACTTTTGTTAACAGGAAACTAATTTGAGCAAAATATGCAGGTTTTAGAGGAAGACTATGCCTTTCACTTTACACATCCATTCAGTCACCCAGCAGTGCAGATTCTATCTGCTTTAACTCCCCCAAAAGACCTTCTTTCTCATCCTTCTGCTTCTGTTTTAGTATAGGAGGCCCTAATCTTACCTCACCAAGACTACCGCTAAAAGCTCCTGAAAGCTCCAATTGATCTTCACCCTTTTGCCTTTATGCCATCATAGACACAACCCCACACTTATCTTCTTAATATATAAACCTGATTATGTCATCTCTTCATTAAAATATTTCCCTTATCTGGCTCCTGACAATACACCAAGCCTCATCTTCTGAAAATATAGCAAATGTTCAATAATTTTATGTAATGGATGACATTGATCACGACCAAGAGAGATCTGAGTGTCCACAGTTAGACCCCAGTCCTTGAGACTAAAGCCGTGATTTAAAGTAGCTTCTTTCAAATTGATGTTGTATAATATTGTATGCCAACTGTAATTGAATATATAGATAGTCATGGGACATGGATTATATGGTGGAAGGGAGTCAAAGGAATTGTAATAGATAGTGTGATATGGGGGGAGGGGTGGGGAGGAGATTTGGGCGAGGGGGGTTGTCAGTTTGAGGGATAAAAAGTATAACTATTGCACTGTGTTGTACACCTGAAGCTAATTAAAAAAAAAAAAAGTTATATCAAAAGAAAAGAATCCCTCCAGACTGGTGACTAATACAACAAGTTAAGTATTAAGGCTCAGAATAAAAGATCACTGGAAATAAAAAATTAAAAAAAAATAAAGTAGCTTCTTTCAGATGACAGTGACATGTTTTGGAGCAGTGGTTCACAAACTTTTGTTTTCAGGATCCCTTTACACACTTAAAAATCATTGATGATCCCTAAGAGCTTTTGTTCTCATGGGTTATATCTACTTATGTTTACTGTGTTAGAAATTAAACTGAGAAATTAAAAAAAAAATTTGTTAACTCATTTAAATGATAATACTAAGTTCCACGCATTTTAACATAAATAGCATATTTTAATGAAAAATAACTATATTTTCCAAAACAAAAAATAGTTAGTAAACAAAGCAAAATTGTTTTTATATGTTTACAATTGTTTTTAATTTCTGATTAGTAGACAGAGATTGTATTTTTATATCTGTTTCTATATTTAGTCTGTTGTGAAAAATTTCTTCCATTGATATATACAAAGAATATTTGGCTTCACATGGATATGTAGTTAGAAAAAGGAAGAGTATGTTAATAACTTTTTCACATAATTGTAGACATTCTATTTAAATAAGTCACCAAAACTTGACTAGTGGTAGTTTCTTAAAAGTTGCGAAATGGAAGCTGAATCCATATCAATAAAATTTCATACTATTACATTGAAATGCACTATTCTAATTTGTACTTCTAATGGATATATGATGCATGTATAATTTTTTAACATTATGCATTGCTCATTTTGAAAACTTTGGTTCATGACTTATACAGACCTTCGAAATATTGGCTCATTTAAAAATATAATACTCCAAAATCACTTTAATTTCTATTACCACCAATCTCATTAGAAAAGTCTTGAGGTACTGGGAAGCTTCCAAGCTGGAAATTTATCGTTGGCCACAAACACTTATCTTGAAGTGACAGACTCACTTCGTTCAATTTTTGTGAAAATATCTGCCAAACAGTTTATCTGTCATTCTTCAACTAAAAAAATCATATTTCCTTGGAAAAACTGGCTAATTCAGCTCACAATTCGATCACAGAGTGATTATTTTTTTCAAGACAACTATCTTAATTCAAGCATGCAGAGGAAATGCTTTATGTATACTTCTTATTTCAGCACACAGGATATTAAAACAACCTGTATCCAAGGACTGAATTTGATAAAACCGATAATGTATGTTGCATCTTTAAGGAGATCCCTGTCTACTGGACATGTTTTCCTATTACGGATGCTTGGAAGTGATAAATACAATGACAGCTAGTAGAGTTTGTAGTCTCTGCTTTGATTTGTGTTAAGTTACTCAGCAGTTTACCTGGCATTGTTATTGCACCACCAGTGTAAATGTCAACATGGTGGAAAAGGCATGTCTTAGTGCTATAGTAAAATTAGTTTTGACCTTGCTTACCCCCTGGTCTTGGGGACCTCCATGGGTTGGTGGACCCACATTGAATGCTGCTGTCTTGGAGAGCAGCCATAGAGTACCTCTGTCTCTCAAGCAAGGGCTTTAAATTTTTAAAAAAAGTTAGTTTCATGTGTACAAAACAATGTAATAGTTACACATTTACATCCTTCACAGAATGATAACCCCCCCACCCCTCCACCTCCCACCCCCCACCCCCGCCCCCAATCTACTACCCCTCTGACATTGTATATAGCTGTTTCAATTCCATTGACTCTATTCCCTGTGCAAGGGCTTTTTTGAAGCCCAAGACAAATGACTCAAGAATTTCATTTAACTTTTGTAACTATAATACTAGAAAGTGTTTGATAATTATCTCTGCTGGAGTTAGAAAGCCAAAATACACAACAATGAATATTTAAAAGAAAAATTGAAAAAGTGTAGCAATAATAACATAATTTACTGAGTGCATACTAAGCTCCAGACACTGTTGTCAAACTTTACATGTGCTTCACTTAATACACACAGCAACATTAATAGACAGGTACTGTTTTTGTTTCCATCTTACAGTAAGGAATTTATGTAGTAATGGGGTTAAATAATTTGCTCAAGTTTCTCATAGTAAGTGGCAAAGCCGAGTGTCCAGTTCTTTTTAATTCAAATACCCATGCTATTAGTTACTACCTAAAGCTACTAATAAAATATTTTCTAACATAATTACCTAAATGAAAATTTGGTATTCTTCCAGGCATACATTTTAGTTTATCACAGACTTCTCTATAATCATTCAAGTGTTATCTCTTCCAGGAAGTCTTGTCCACTTAACCAGATTTAAATTTCCCATTTTAGGGCCTTCATAGTTTCAATTATTGCATGTATCACCGCTTTCCATAATTACTGTTATTCTTATCTTACGCTTATTCTCATTTATTATAATTGCCTTTAGGTCAAGTATAACATCCTATTCACTTTTTATAGCATACATCTTAAACAAACCACTGCAGCAAGTCTCTTCCCACTAATACATTGTGAGTTTTACCTTAACCATGTGACAGATTACAAATTGCCATAATTCTGCTTCAGTTCCTGTCATCAAAAGGTAGAGCATATTTTGCTCCCCCTAGAATCTGGTTTGACCTTGTATTTGTTTTGGTTAACACAATGCAATAGCAATGATCTTGTGCAAATTCCAAGCCTGGGCCTTTAGAAACTTCACATGCTTCTACTCAGTTTCTTGAAAACCTGCCCAGGCAGCATGTGAATCAGCCCCATTTAGCCTACTGAAGGACGAGAGGCCACGCGGAACAGAGAGGAGTCATCCCAGTTAAGCCATGCTACACCAGCCAGCCCCTATCGACCAAGCAGCCGATCTTACATAAATGAATGATTAGCCCACATCAAGCTATGTCTGACCCAAATTATCAGAGCTACCCTGATGAAGGTAGCTCAAATTGCCAAATCACAAACTATGCGCTAAATAAAGGTTGTTGTATAAACCATTGTATTAGTCAGTGTTCTTCAGAGAAACAGGTACTTTTTTTTTTTTTTTGAGGGCAGTGTCACTGGCCCTCATATGTGGGACCGAACCGGGGCCGCTGGCTTCCCAAGCCAGCGCTTAACCACCGCGCCACTCGGCCGGCCCTCTTCAGAGAAACAGAACCAATAGGATGTATATAATTATATATATATGTGTGTATTTTTATATATGTATATAAACATGCATATATGTATATGTAATATGTGTATATATGTATATAAGACACACATATATATATTATATATGTATATATATACTAATATACACATATATATGAGAGAGACAGAGAGCGAGAGCGAGAGAGAGAGAGAGAGAGAGAGGGAGAGAAAGAGAGATATTTATTTTAAGAAGTTCACTTATGTGATTGTGGGGCTGGCAAGTTTGAAATCTGCAGAGCAGGCTGGCAGGTTGGAGATCCAGGGAAGAGTTAATGTTGCAGCTTGGGTCCAAAGGTACTCTAGAGGAGGAATTTGCTCTTCCTCAGAATTCAGTCTTTTTTCAACCTTCAACTGATTGGATGAGACCCACCCACTTTATAGAGCGTAAACTGCTTTACTCACTGTCTACTGATTTAATGTTCTAAAACTTACCTTCACAGCAACAGTTAGACTGGTGTTTGACCTGATATCTGGGTTCATGGCCTAACCAAGTTAACACATAAAATTACCATCACAACTACCAGGTTTAGGGTGGCTTATTAGGGAATAAAAACTGTCTGATCTATTTTATAACTAACCATCATTCCTCTGACCTCTCAACTCTGCAGACTCAGCAGCCTTAAGAATTATTCAACAAAGAGTTACAAAGGTTACTAATTCCAAAAGGCAAAATCACTTTTTCTCCATGAAATTTTAAGTTCTTAAATATATATTAATGTGGCAAATAGTTAAAAATGTTGAGAATAGTTTTCTATAAACTTCCTCTTTGTGAGTGTAGTTGTCTGATGTATTATTCACGAGCACACCAAGGCAAATAATTGTCTTTCCTGAATGAAGGTTTTTGGTTGTGTAGAAAATTCTTTAGATGTTTTTCTATTGTTCATCTAGTAAACGTTGATTGACCTCCTTATGTATTACATGTTAGACCCTGTGCTAGATATTTTCTTTCAGCGTTAATCTCTGTTCTCTTGGTATAAAACTAAATTAAAGCATTTTCTCCTATAGGAGTTCATTCTTTTCTTAAAGCAATTTGCTGTTTGTTTTTTTTATGTTCTGTCTCTATTCTCTGTGGTTAAGTACTTCTACTAGAATAATATGCATTGGCTGTTCTCATGGAAGAAATTACTCTTTTCTTCCCCTCACTCCAAAAACAGTGTAGTATTGAATTGCTCCAGCAGTGTCCTTCTTGCCAGCTCTTTGTTTTTTCATTTTGTTCACAGATCTCTTGAGGCAAGGATTACAAGAAGTGCATTGTTTGTGTTTCTGTCTTTTGGCAGCAAAAAAGAGTTTAAAAATACTCCAATAAGGGTTTCCTGTGCCCTGAAATAAAAGAACAACTAAAGTGCTACTCACTTGAGATCTGCCCGCTTTTCCAACTATAGCTAAATCTTGGCTTTTGACTCTTCTTCAGTTCTGAAACTACGAAATTTGCCTTTCTTCTTGTAAATTTCTCATTTGACTGTAAACATTCTAAATGCATTCTAATAGCTTTGAGGACAAATTTTATGTTAGAGAGTAGATATAATCCTAGGAAGTACCATTTATAGGAGTCTTAATTTGTGGCTACACTGGTTAAACACTCTGCAAAAGTTACCTAATTTAGTCCTCATGGCAGCCAGGTAAACTAGGTACTCAACTAGGAAGCTGAGACAGAGAGATTTATGGAATAAAATAATTTGTGTAAGGATATTCAGCCACTAAGTGGCAGACCGGACACAAAAGCCCATGGTCCTGAGCACTACATAGATAGCGTCAAAAGATTAATAAACTGGAGTACCGTTTCCAGGTTCAAGCAGTTCTAGCTCAGAGGTTAAGGGTGCAGATCCCAGATCAAGAATGCCTCGGATTAATTCTTTGTTTCTTTATTTATTAGCTATTATTCAATTGCTTGGGTCTCAGTTTCTTCCTCTTTAAAGTGGGGATAATAATTTTGCCTCCATCTAGGGTTGTTATAGGTATAAACAAGTTAATACGTATAAAGTGCTTACATACTGCTTCGCACATACTAAATGCTTCCTGAATGTTACTTATTCTTTTAAAAAATGTATGAAGCTTTTCCATTAGGATGTCAAGTTTTGGATTTCCCATTCGCTAAATCAATAATCTTGTGTTTATTTGCTAATGACTTTTAGATTAAGGTTGTTTCTACATGACGCCAAAGGACAAAAAAAGTCAATTTGGAAACAAGTCAAGCCAATTGCCAGTTCGATGAAAATATTAGACTCATTATCTGATGTCCCGAGAACAAAAGCCGCAACTCTTTTTATAATATAGTTTTTAAAGACTTTGAACTGGTTGCACAATTATATTGAAGACAAACCTCAATGTAATAAGAAGAAAAAAAAAGGAGAACTGGTAGGGAAGTGAAGACTTTGTTAGTGTGGTTTCAATTCCATGGCCTCTCTAAAGGTCAGGGAGAGGGTCTTAGAGAAAAATGTGCAATGGTCAAAATGAGGCGAGTCAAGGATGGGCTTTTCCCAGGAGTGCCCAAGGGTATGTGGGCATCCCAGGCAAACCATCAGTTTGTACACAAATAGATTTTTCCTGTTGTCATTGGTGAATCAAAGTTCCTTACTTAACTCCTGCCTGAGGAGGTCTCAGAGCACTTGCTGTGTCCTGAGGACTTTGTGAGTAGTTTTGATATATAGAATAGAAATACAGTGACAATCAGAGCCTTCATCATTTATAGAATATTCCACATAATTACAAACATTTCACATTATTAAGTGTATATACTTTCAAAAAGTTGTTACACATTTAACAACACATTTTTTTTAACATTCTAGAATATTGGGAAAATACTGAAAAGCAATAAAGAATAAAATAAAAATCATACATAATTCCACCATTACATATTGGTGTATTTATCTCCAGTAAAAGGTTGTTGTTTTAAAGTATTTGCATGATCTGGTGATGTCTGAAGATGTCGGATATAAGGAAAATTTGATATTTCAGGTCTGCCCCAAGAATTGTGTTATTTGGTACTTGATACAACTTATTATATGCTAGCTTTAAAAAATATTTTAGTTTGAGCTGAAATAAAGCTATAATTTATTAACCTGAAAGAACGCCTCTGAGAGTTGTAGATCAAAGCAAGGCTGTAGTATCACACAGTTTAAATGATAAGAATGTGATGATGAATTACAATTATGCATAAAAATTATAATTGTTTGACTTTTTGTCAGGCAGTTTTCTATTTGGGGTGGAACTTCTAGAATTGGTGATTTTTGAGGACTGACGACTTTGTGAAAGAACAAGGGCATGGAGCTGGAAGATGGATCCAGGTGTTTAAGTGTCTCTAGTGCAGTATTTCATAGCCCTTAGGGAAATGTCTAACCACCCCTGTGGTGTAACCCAACATTTTATATTAAAGATAAGATGTGCTTCCAACTAATGGAAATGTAAAAATTGGCTGTCTTACTTGAAATACCAGTGAAGTCACAATTATCATCTGAAGCCACACCTGCCCTGGTACCTGACTAATTCTCAATGAGCTCTTTCTCTTGGGCTTAACGAATAAACATAATTGTGCTTAACAGTAGATGTCTGAAAAAGAATTCATTTCATGTCTCTTTCCCACAGACTAAAACTCTCCTGGGACTCCTTAGAGAACTTAACAACTAAGATTTAGAACAAGGCAAGATGGTATCAAACTTCCCACTTTGGGGCAGTCTGTGATGAAGTTGATTATGCCAGCTGGCAGGCACAATGCCTGCCTGCCTGCCTCTCAAGAGCAAGCCAAAACCTTTATTTACCACAATCATAACAGATCAGTCCATCCATTATTTTTCTAGGATGTCTTGGGAATTCAGGGCCAATACGCTCTTTGCAGCACATTTCATGTCTGTGATTTGGGATGTCTGAGACACTCTCACAGGCAAATAAATTACAGTGTCAAGTTAATGGCCTGTACCTGAGGAGAATGAAGTGGAAGGTCAAAGCAACAGGTGTAGGCTGTCATTGGATTCAATGGGTTATGCTTCCTTACACAGTGCCTTGAGATTGGAACATAAATTTCTGAATACTGGATGTGATAAAAGACAACTTTCAGCTTTTTGTTTGTTGAAGGAGAGGAGAAGTAAACCATGAAAATGTTTTTTCCTCCAAGTGCCTCTATTTCTTCCAGTCATTCAGACACATGGAAAGAAGAAGGGAGGAAGGTAGAGACAGTCAGCAAATAGAGCATTGTCTTCTATCCTGGTTGACTGCTCAGTTTGTGTGTCTTTAGCCTACTTTTCTATTCACTGGATGAACTGCAGAGTCCTAGGAACTATTTGGTAGCAAGTTCAAAGCAAAGAATATTAACTCTGTGAGGCACGTAAGATAATATCTGGTTTAACACCCAGTTGACAAACACAGAAGCAGGTTCTCACTTGCTGATGTCCTTGAAACAGTGGGTGACTGGACTGCAGAATTGGGTCTACTGACCTCCAGACCCCTGGAATTTCCATTTTGTCTGCTTCTCTTTCTGGGATTCTCAGCAGGAATGGATATATTTTTCAGTTTAGTTATTGTATTTTCCAGCTCTGTGACTTCTATTTGGTTATTTCTTATATTTTCTATCTTTGTTGAAGTTCTTACTGTATTCACCCACTCTTTTTTTTTTATTCACGTTTATTGGGGTGACAATTGTTAGTAAAGTTACACAGGTTTCAGGTATACAACTCTGTAATACATCATCTATATATCACATTGTGTGTTCACCACCCAGAGTCAGTTCTCCTTCCATCACCATATATTTGATGCCTTTTACCCTCATCAATCACTCCCTCTTCCCCCTTACCCTCTGGTAACCACTAAACTATTGTGTGTGTCTATCAGTCTTTGTTTCTTTGTCTTGTTCCTTTGTTGTTTTCAGTTTGATATCCCACATATCAGTGAAATCATATGGCTCTTGACTTTTTCTGTTTGACTTGTTTTGCTTAATATAATAATCTCAAGATTCATCCATGTTGTCACATATGCATATTCTTTATCCAACCATCTGTCAAAGGACACTTTGGTTGTTTCCATGTCTTGGCCATAAATAAACCTGCAATGAACATAGTAGCACATATATCTTTAAGTGATTAATGTTTTCAGATTTTTTTTGGCAGATACCCAGGAGAGGGATTGCTGGGTCATATGGCAATTCTATTCTTAATTTTTTGAGGAATCTCCACACTGCCTTCCATAGTGGCTGCACCAATTTACATTCCCACCAACAGTGTATGAGGGTTCCTTTTTCTTCACAGGCTCTCCAACTCTTGTTATTATTTGTCTTGTTGATGATAGCCATTCTAACTGGTATGAGGTGATATCTCATTGTGGTTTTTATTTGCATTTCTCTGATGATTAGTGATATTGAGCATTTTTTCATGTCTATTAGCCATCTGTATGTCCTCTTTGGAGTAGTGTCTGTTCAGATCCTCTGCCCATTTTTTAATTAGATTGTTTGTTTCTTTGTTGTTGAGTTGTATGAATTCCTTATATATTTTGGATATTAGCCCCTTATCAGAGGCATTATTTGCAAAAATCTTCCCCCATTCAGCTTGTTGCCTCTTTATTTTGTCAATGGTTTCTTTTGATGTGCAGCTTTTTAGTTTGATATAGCCCCATTCATTTATTTTAGCTTTTACTTCCCTTGCCTTTGAGGTCAAATTCATAAAATCCTCTTTAAATCCAAGATCAATAAGTTTAGTAAATATGCTTCCTTCTATGCAGTTTATTGTTTCAGGTCTTATGTTTAGGTCTTTGATCCTCAATCATTCTTCTTTACAGAGGTAAATTACTTATCTCTGATTCATTGAAATTGCTTTTTTTTTTTCACTGAGGTTGTACATCATTTTTGTTTGTTTGGAATATACTCTTTTGTTTCTTCATTTTTCCTGAGTCTCTATAATGGTTTCTATGCAGTCCCCTTTTCCAGTCTTGAGGGTTGGACTAGGAGATGGACCTTATCATTCAACCCTGCCCTAGTTCTTGGTTGTTTCTCAAACCTTTGTGATTGTCCAAGCAGCCTATTTTATTTTTTAACAGCTCACAGTGGTTGAGGGTTTGCCTAGACCAGTCAGTGTCTCAAAGGGGAGGATCATAGCACTGATTCATGCTGATTGGAAGCCAGACCCTCAGGCATCAGCTCTTAAAGCGTGAAAATATATACAGTCCTGCAGGACTACAAGCATAAACCCTACTGGCCTCTATAGCCAGGAGACCTGGAGGAGCCCCCAGGTGGCAGTTTCAAAAATTGGGGTTCTAGATGAATGTATAAGGTCCTTTCTGGGAGGCACTGACAAGCTGTAGTGAGGCTGAGGGCAGGGTGCAACAATGGGGTCCACCTGTGTAGGCCTCTAGATGTGTGCCACACCTGAAGGCTGCCCCTCAGGCCAAAGCTCCTACAGGAGCAAATAGGTCTCTTTCATATAAGGACTGGGGTGTGTTTTAGTCTGCTGTCTGTTTAGTGTCCTGGGACCCAAGAGCACAAACTCCCCTGGCCTCCAAAACCAGGTGATTAAGGATTGTACCCCTAGGCAGTGACCACAAACACAGAGGCATCAACCATAAAAAGCAAGGCACCAGATGAATGTAAAAGCTCCTCTCCAGGAGATCCTGGCGAACTGGAGTACGGCAGAGAAAGAGCGTGAAGATGGAGTTTGCTGATTGGAGGAAGCTGAGGGAGAGCATATAAATGATGTCTGCTGGGAAAAAGAGAGGAAAAAAAAGACAGGAAATCAAGAAAACAAAACAGAAAGATAGTACCCACCAGCCAGCAGGCCTCTAGCTGTGTGCTAAATTAGATGTCTGACCCTCAGGCTGGTGCTTTAAGATTGGAAAATGAACCTCTTTCACATAATGTCTGAGTGCCATGGGGGTCTCATGGGTGTGAGCCTCGTTGGTTTTGAAAGCTAGATGTTTTGGGGGCTCATCTTTAAGGTGCAGGTCTTAAAAGTTGGGCTCTCTTAGCTTCTGAGGAAGAAGCTCTGGTTTTTGAGTTCCCTCCTGACCGTGAGTCACAGTGTGGGTGGGGTTTACGGTGAGATTGTGTCTCAGCCTCTCCTATCCGCTTCCATGTGGGTCTTCTCTTGTTTACCAGATGCGGGGTTGCTCAGGCAGGTTTTAGATTTTATTTTTCCCCACACAGGAAGTTGTCCCGTATGTAGCTGCAGATTCTGTGTGTCTGTGGGTGGAGGTGAGACCAGGATCCTCCTATATCACCATAGTGAACTGGAACCTGCAAAGTTATGGGAATGGATTTATAACAAGAATAAGTTATTTTGTATTCATCTGCACATTCAATTCATAGACCTTGAAACTTAAAAGAAATCCACTGTTCAAATTTGTTTTTCACAATATAATCAAGGGAACTAGATAAATTTGAAAGTTCAAAGATTATGAAAGTATCTATGTAGATATCTTAATGGGAAAAGTATTTCATAATGACTTAAAGGAATCTAGGATGTTTTGGTGTCTGTTTCTAACTTAATGTGGTTGATTTTATAGAGATAATTATATTTTATTACTTTTGGAACCATTTTCAGCAGAAGAAGATTGGAGGTAGGGAGGGTCAATTTAGTCCCTGTTTTGCTTGTTTTTATTTACGATTGCCATAGCGCACCAGCTTGTATTCATGGGCATTCACATGTACGTCTTTGTGGAGAACTAATTTTTGTATTTCCTTGAAAATTTATCTTTTTAGAGCAAATATAAACAATACTGGTTTTCGGAAACGTTTCTTACATCAATCTTTTGTGTCTTAAAGAGCAATACTTTGCTGTTAGAGAAGTCTGTGAACCACTGGTGACTTGAATTTGTCACTTTAAAACACACACACACACACACACACACACACACACACACACACACACACACTTTATTCCTCATGTATGCCAGAGAATAATGTCCACTAAATACCTTTATAGTGAAGCAAACTTCCTGAGCTCTGCTACTCTGGCAAATCACATCTGGATACAGAAGAAACCGGTGACAAGCTGTCTCTCCCATGATTCATGCAATGAACTGATTCATGGGTGGGGAGGGGTGGCGGCAGCAATAGTGGGGTAGAGGGACATATGTTTCAAATGTCAACAAAAAAGAAGAGAGAGAAGAAAAGAAAAAACAGCGACTAATCTCCTGAGCAGTTTGCTTTCTGGGAAAAGTTAACAGCTGTGTACGTTTTATGGTCCTGTCTGCACGCTCAGGGTCCTGACATTCCTGGTGTTCACCTGAATTTGCCTGCCCATGGTTCAATTGGGCTTTGTGATTTTTGTCATTCACAGCAAACACAGATAAGGTTCCCGGCCTCCTGGTGAAATGGTTTTGGTATTTAGATTTGTAATATATAGACAATAATTTTTTTAAAAAGCTTGCCTATTTAACGTGTTGATCGGGAAATTGAAAGGCAGAGTTGTCTAGCAAACACACCAATGCAGAATTATGGAAGGTGCTGAGTGTCAGCTCAGCAATCTCCTGGTGGGTTCTTTTCATTCATTTCACTGCAGCACGTGCTATATTTGCTTTTTCTTTGTTAAGAATTTGGTGCCAAACGTGGAGAGCAATTATTAGGGCCAGTGACAGTCCACATATGTGGAATTCAAGGACTTTTGCAGAGTTTATAGATTTGGTGCGGTTCCACTGCAAACTATAAAATTCTTATTGCAGCCCAGAAGGTTGTAAAAGTTAAAACACAAATATCTGAATTATGGCGCCTAGCAGAGCGTGCGAGCAGCAGTTAAGTCATCGTGTACATCACCATCACTTAATATTCTAATGGTTCATTTGAGTAAATATTTTTATCAGCTCTTTGCCATAATAATTCCTTGAAATAGACTGACATTTTTATTTTATGAAAGAGGATGAGATCTCTACTTTTAAGATAAAGAAGTTGGCATGTACTACTCGTTCTACCTCATCAGTTATATTGCTTACATTTTTTTAGTACTTATTTTATTTTGTTTTTGAACTTGGGATCTGTATATATTGATAGCAGTGGGTTAGAAACATCAATTTCTGCCATATGTCTATATGTTTTTGTTCTATACATTTTGAACATTTTTCTAGCTGGTATATTAAAGTTTATCATTGTCATATCTTTATTATTAGCATACCAGTACAACATAACACAATGCTCTCTTAACTTAAAATGCTTTAAATACTATGTTGCCTGAAGTAATATTGCCAAATCTGTTCTCTTTTGTGAAAATTTGATTAGTTAAAATGCACCCAGACTTCAGTTAATTGCTTTCTATTTCATCTTTCTGTATGTTTCTGGTAAGCAGCATCTTGCTGCGCTGTGCTGTTGGATTTTGTTTTAATTCAACTTAAGATGCGGCAAACATGAATAGAGGAATTTAGGGCTTCAACGCCCAATGCCAATTTCTTTTAAGCTGTATAAACTCACGATCCTCTATTATCTTTCTTCCCGTGCAGCTTTATGGCCAAGTGTTTGGCTCTGAAGTCCGTAACCTTTGTTATTCAAAGAGGGTCGTGTCTGATCACTCTCTGTCATGCAGCAGCTTCGGGCATGGCCTGGGTTAGGGAATCTGCCATATTGGGGAAGGCAGGCACTTACAAAACTGGAGAGGAGAAAAGGCAAGGCCTCCCACCCTCCCGTCTTGCCCCTGGAGACAGTCCTAGGGCCGAGGTGCTTTGCTGACAAGTAGCACAGATTTGCATTCTAGTGGGGCACTCTGCCTTTATAATAGGGCAAGCCTGGGAGCAAACTTGTAAATGGGGCAAAATCAAACTGTCTGAGAACCAGGCAGTCAGGATGTGGGTCTCGGCTGTTTATGAGAGTTGCCTGGGAGCATTAACTGCACCTGGAGATCTTGGGGCCTGTGGGATGTTACTGTGGGGCAAGGGCCACTATGCCTGCGGGAAGCTGAGCTTGGATAGACCCTCCCTCCAGGGAAAAGGCAAGAGGAGAGTAGTCTCAGCAAGCTTCTGTCCTGGCAACTCAGTGGTGAGCATCTAGGGCCACTTTGGGACTATTCGCTTAGTGCTCCACACTCTTATTTATTTATTTATTTAAACAATACCGCACTGTTTTCATGTTGTTTGGTAAATTTTATTTTTAAATATCTCGGCAGGATAATGTGGATTTTGTGGAAGAAATGACCAACCAGTATAAAGTCCTCCATTTGTAATAACTGTTTGCCGGATAGGAGTTAATAGGCCTCCAAGGAAGGGCTATTTGGAAGAGAACCAGACAAAGTGCTAAATAATATACTGTCCAGCATAATCTAATGCCCTCGAGGGAGAGAACCAAATGACTCAATATGGGTTTTCCATCTTCAGTTTCAATAACCCGATGTCAGGATCAAACTGCAGAACACGCGCACTGCCTCAGTATGCTCCCTGCGTTTGGGGTTCTTTTTCCCATGGTCCCTTTGCCATCCCAAGAGCTTAAAGTGCACAGACATGAAAGTCTTTCTAATAATATGTGACGTGAGGGGAAGAGAGTGATGCGCCAGTGAAATGAAATTGAAATCAGACCACGGAGAGATCAGTGATTAGCACCACAGACTGAACCTTAGTTGTTCGTTTTAATTGAGAACTTTGTATATATTTATGATGTGTCATTTATAGTGTCAGTGTGGCTGTCAGTGGGGTTGGGAAAAAGAATAATAAAGTGAGTTTTTTAGTTCAACATTCTACATGTTTTCAAGATTTGCCATGTAATGAAGGCTTTCACAATCCTCCCTCTTTTACGGAAGGGGTTCAGTTTCAAGTGCACTGGAGCATTCAAAATTAGGCTGGAAGTAGCATCTTTGGTGATTTCCTAGGAGGGCAAATCTTGTACTTAGCTGAGGGAAATTTCTGTGGGTCAGGAAGTGATGTTCTGAGGTGGAACTTGGGGGAAGGAATATATTATTTTATAAGTACTGGTTACAAAACCAAATTGATCTGTGGTCTAAATGAACATCTAGTTTCATTTTTTGTAGTAAGTCTCATGTCGAAATGAGTAGATTGGTGCAGAGAGAGGGGAAAGGATGATAGGAAATCCCACCACATTTCCAGCAAGTGGCCCTAGCCAGCCTCACTCTGACAACTTTAATAATGTACACTTTTGAAGAATGCTTTTTATCTGCTCTTTTAAGAGAACACTTGAATATGTATTTTGAAACATCTAATAGATTATTAGATACTGGAATTGGGTAGAGGGGCATTCGGGGTTCCAGTGTTCCAGGAGGAAAGGTTGCTAATGGATCTTCATCTGTACTGGAAGATCCTTGTCACCCTTACTCAATGACATGAGTCCTTTGCTATAGTTTTGCTTTTTCCATATCTGAAGTGACATATCTAAAATATACAATGTTATATAATTGAAATCGTATATAGTATGTAGTTTTTTCAGACTGGCTTTTCTATTTAGCAATATACATTCAATGTTCATCCACAACTTTGAGTGTATTGATTGCTCATTTCTTTTTATTATGGAAAAATATTTCCTTGTATAGATCAACTTTGTATAAATATTTGTTTATTTATTCACACATTGAAGGACATCTTCATTGCTTCCTGTTTTTGGAAATCATGAATAAAGCTGTATAAACAGTTGCATGCAGATTATTGTGAGGACTTAGGTTTTCAAACCAGTTGGGTAAATATCTAGGACTGTGATTGCTGGATCATTTGGTAAGACTATTTTTAGCTTTGTAAGAACTGCCAAAGCTGTCTTCCAAAGTGACTTTACCATTTTGCATTCTATTAGCAATGAAAGAGAGTACTTGTTGCTGCACATTCTTGCTGAAAATTTGTACTGCCAGTTTATTAAAAGCCTTTTCCCTTTTTAATAGATAAGTAGTGGTTATCTCATTGCTATTTTAGTTTGCAATTCTCTCTTGACAAGTGATGTTGACCATCTTTTCATATTGATATTTGCCATTTGTATACTTTCTATGGGGAGGTGTCTGTTCAGATATTTTAAACATTTTTAAATTGGTTTGTTTATTTTCTTGTTGAGTTTTAAAAGTTCTTTGTATATTTTAGATATGTCATTTTTCAGATATGTTTTGCAAATATTTTCTCCCAGTTTGTGGCTTCTCTGTAATATATTTTTTCAATGTATTTTCACACTCTAATGGCACTCTTGAAGAGGAAAAGAAATTAGTCAATTGTAAGAATTCAGTAATATCTCTATATGGGTATGCTTAGCCTCCTCTTTCTAGGAATCTACTTTTCATTAGTTTTCTAAAGGCATTGTTTTTTTCACAACCTTATATATCAAGTGTAAGAAGGATATTATGAGAGGCTCTTAGTATCCAAATAAGTAAAAAGAAAGTGCATTTAGAAAAGTTTGATTCTCACAATGACCCTGTGACATAGATAAGGCAGGCATTAGCCTTCACATTTTATTATTAACTTTGATAGGAATGGTCCCAGATGAGAAACCTGGGGCTTAGGAAAGTTACATGACTTGCACAGAGTCACACAATCAGCAAGAGAAGGAGCCATGACTAGACTCCTAGCTCCTGACCCCAAATTCTTGTGCTGACATCACACTAAAATAATTTCTTGTTAGCCAGAAGGCTGTTAGTGTTTCTGTTTGAAGTGCAAACTCAGCAATAATCCATGTATTTAACAGTTGTCGGATGCATTTGAGCCTTGGATGTATCGCATAAATAACTTATTCAAAATGGGATGAGTTAAGATGCAGCAAGAGCCTCTCTAACTCTGCCTTTGCTTTCTTGATGTGTGGTAGCTACAGTGGATCCTTCATATTCTATCATCTGATTCTTCTAGAAAATCCTTTATCGTACTCAACTTTTTAGTGGAGATAGTCCTTGGTACTTGCTAATATTTTCTTTAAGAGTTTTGAAGGAAAATATCTGTTATTTTACCTATTTGAAAATTGAGAGGTCCTGTAGTGCAGGATTTCTCAAATTTGGCACTGCTGAATTTGGGCCCAAATATTTCTTTGTTGTGGAGACCTCTTGTGCATTGTAGGTGTCTAGCAGAACTCCAGGATTTTACCCATTAGATGTGAGTAGCATCCCTTCCAGTGTCACAATGAAAAATATCTCTAGATATTGCCAAATGTCCCCTGGGGTAAAAAATCCCCTTCTGTCTAGAACCACTGCTCTAGTGTTTAAATTGTTTGATGAATGATTTAGGCAGCAGTGGATTACATTAGGTTAATGTCAAAAATATATCAACTTTATAAGTAACTAGAATTCATTTTTCTATATTTTTATTACCTTATTTGTATAGTAATTTGATATAGTAAAAGATACTTAAAATTTTATTTCAATGGTGGTAATAAAATGGAAGGAATAGAGCTAAACTATGGGAGGGCTAGGAAAGATGAAATAGAGGTCAACTATCAGTTAAGTGTATTTTTGGCAAAATGAAACACTGACCCAAGGAAAAGTTCCTCATGGGAACATCATCTTTCTTTTGTCTTTTCATTGTAGAATCATGAAATTTTATGGTCTGTAGAGCCCATATAGATGATATAGGTTAAGTGTTATAAGAGAAAGAAGGGTGGAGCATTGTTGATGGACTCATGTTCCCTTTTAACATGGTCTATTAGCCTGAGTACTATAATATGTATGGCTTAATTATAAAAAAATCTATAGTTAATTATAGCAGTCACTATAGCACAGAAATAATTTAGGAATTACACATAATAACACATGCAAATTGACTATAAAAGTGATCCCTTCTGAACTATGAACCTGGATAATTCGAGGGCCAGGGCAAGGAAAATTCATTATTTTGGAGCATTTTATGGTCCCAGAAAGTAAGGGTGGGGGAAGGGAAAGGAATAGGACATGTCAAAAGAACATCGGAGCTGACTTGTAAGAGCTACCAATGGCAGAACCTGGAACAATTCAAGCAATAAAATAAATAATAAATACTACTGCATTACAACCTCTTCAAAATAAATACCCATGAGTTCATATTGATATAAATAACTGATTGAATAAATAATTAAGTGGTGGAGAAGTGACAAATCTTCCTAATAGAAGAACTCCAAATAATAAGTACAGAAGGAATGAGCCATGGGAAAAGACCACTAGAATACCACAGTAATAACTGCTGCAAGTGAGATTCATGGGTGAATGCTAAATATAGTGGCCAAAATATTAATGAGCAACAGGATATTTGCTGAAATATCTCCCCCAAATATTTATTAATTACTGTGCTGAACTGAACCCACGTCTACAAATTTTTTGGTATCCCTCTAGGAGGTGGAGCTTAATTTCTCTGCCTGTGAGGTGGGTTGGATATAGTGACTTGCTTGTAATGATTAGCATCTAGAAAAGGGAAAAATAGTAAGTTTGTAGTGAAAAACCCTGGGGTATAGAAACTTAACCAAATGATAACTTTGGCACCAGTAATGATATCACCAGTAATAAGTCATATGAACATCATGCACTCCCTGATATGATGCAATGAAAAGGGTAATTCACCTCTGTGGTACAGTCCCCCCAAACCTATTATGAGAAAACATCAACAAACTCAGTTTGAGGAGCATTCTACAAAATAGCTGACAACCACTCTCCCATAATGTCAGGATTATAAGTAACAAGAAAAGTCAGATAAGCTGTCACAGATTGGAAGAGGCTAAGGAGACATGACAACTAAATGCAATGTGGTATTCTGGATTGGATTCTTGAACAAAAAATTGCATACGAGTATTATTGGAAAAACTAAACAAACCCAAATATCCTCTGTAGTTTCGCTAATAGCATTGTACTAACGTTCATTTCTTAGTTTTGATAAATGTACCATAGTTATATAACACTAACATTAGTGGAAATTAGGTGGAGTATATAGGGGAACTCTTGATACTATCTTTACAACTTTCTGTAAATATAATATGTTAGAGTTAAAGAGAAACTTTAAAACTCCCTTCTTTCTTCAAATACTTATTGGATGCTTATTATGTGTTCAGACTGCATATAAATCTAAATCACTTTGGAGAACAGTAAATGTTAACCACCAAAACTGAGCATGTACATTTCCCATAACCCAGTAATTTCACCTTTGAGGTACTTAACCACCCCAAAACAAACAAACAAACAAACAAACAAACAAACAAACAAACAAACACTCTTATACATGTTCACAGGAGACACATACAAGAATGCTTACAGCTACATTGTTTGTAATAGCAAAACCCTGGGGGAAAAAAAACCCATGCATCCATTGACAATATAATAGATAAATTGCTGTATTTTCAAACAATGTAAAAGTGTAAACTAATGAGTTATAGCTATAAATGTAAATGAGGATGGATCTCAAATACCAAATATAGATTGAAAAAAAGCAGTGGACAGAAAAATACATACAGTTTGATTCCATTAATATAAATGCCCATACCAAGCTAATTATGTATTGTATGAAGAATAGAAAAAGTGTTTTTTTCTGGATGGGGAGAGTTGCACACAAATTTTTCTAATGATGAGATGGGTACAAAAGGGTTTATTTTAAGGTTATTCATATATATATATTTAGTTTATTGGGGTGACAATTGTTAGTAAAGTTACATAGGTTTGAGGTGTACAATTCTGTAATACATCATCTATGTATCACATTGTGTGTTCACCGCCAGAGTCAGTTCTCCTTCCATCACCATATAATTGATACCTTTTACCCTCATCTACCACCTCTCTTCACTCTTACTCTCTGATAACCACTAAACTAGTGTCTGTGTCTATGAGCTTTTGTTTCTTCATTTGTTTGTTTTGTTCCTTTGTTTTTTTTCAGTTTTATATCCCACATATCATTGAAATCATATTGTTTTCAACATTTTCTGTCTGACTTATTTCGCTTAGCATAATAATCTCAACATTCATTCATGTTGTCACAAATGGCACTATTTCATCTTTTCTTATGGCAGAATAGTATTCCATTATGTATATATACCAGATCTTTATCCAACCATCTATCAAAGGACACTTTGGTTGTTTCCATGTCTTGGCCAACGTAAATAAGGCTGCAGTGAACATCAGAGCACAAATATCTTTATAAATAAATGTTTCAGATTTACCCAGGAGAAGGATTGCTGTGTCATATGGTAATTCTATTCTTAATTTTCTGAGGAACCTCCACACTGCCTTCCATAGTGGCTGCACCAATCTGCATTCCCACCAAGTGTACGAGAGTTCCTTCTTCACAGCTTCTCTAACACTTATTATTTGTCTTGTTCATGATAGCCATTCTAACTGGTATGAGGTGATATCTTGCTGTGGTTTTTATTTGCATTTCTCTGATGATCAGTTATGTTGAGCATCTTTTTCATATGTATGTTGACTATCTGTATGTCCTCTTTGGAGAAATGTCTATTCAGTTCCTCTGCCCAGTTTTTAATTGGATTGTTTGTTTTTTGTTGTTGAGTTGTATGAGTTCCTTATATATTTTGGATATTGGCCCCTTATTAGAGGTGTTATTTGTAAAAATCTTTTCCCATTTGGTTGGTTGCCTCTTTATTTTGTTGGTGGTTTCTTTCGCTGGGCAGAAGCTTTTTAGTTTGATATAGTCCCATTCATTTATTTTAGCTTTTACTTCCCTTGCTTTTGAGGTCAAATTCATAAAATACTCTTTGAACCCAATGTCCATATGTTTAGTACCTATGTTTTCTTCTATGCTGTTTATTGTTTCAGGTCTTGCGTTTATATCTTTGATCTATTTTGAGTTAATTTTGGTACATGGTGACAGATAGCAGTCTAGTTTCATTCTTTGACTCGTTGCTTTCCAATTCTTCCAGAATCATTTATTGAAGAGGCTGTCTTTTCTCCATTGTATGCTTTTAGTTTTGTCAAAAATTATCTGTCCATATTTATGTGGTTTTATTTCTGGGTTCACAATTCTATTCCATTGGTCTGTAAGTCTGTTTTTCTGCTAATACCGTACTGTTTTGATTATTGTTGCCCTGTACTACAAGCTGAAGTCAGGGAGTGTGAGACCTCCAGCATGGTTCTTTTTTTTTTTTTTTTTTTTAAAGATTTTATTGGGGAATTGGCGGAGGGGAACAGCGTTGGGGAATCGGGGAAGGGGAACAGACAAGTTGCTGTCCTTCTGTTCTTCAGTTTTTAGTTGCGGAGGATGTTGCTTCACTGTTGGTATCGTCATTGCGCTCTTCCCGGATGAGGCAGATCGGTCGCTGGCCTCTGGATGTCGCTCACCGCGGCTATTGGCAGCTCATGCTTGGCTGCCAGCCGCTCACGCTGGCTGTGGGCCACTCACTGTAGCCTATGGCAGCCCACTGCAGCAGGGGGTGCAGCCCACACCATCACCGGGGCTCGCACAGCCCAGCTCCAGGTGGAGCTGTTGTTAGCTGTAGAGGGCAGTGTCACTGGCCCTCATGTGGGATCCGAACCCGGGCCGCTGGCATCCCAAAACCAGCGCTTAACCAATGCGCCACTCGGCCGGCCCCAGCATGGTTCTTTTATTTTAGGATTACTTTGGCTATTCAGGGTCTTTTGTGGTTCCATACAAATCTAATGAGTTTTTGTTCTATTTCTTTAAAAAATGCCATTGGGACTGTGACTGGGATTGCATTGAATCTGTATATTGCTTTGGGCAATATGACCATTTAACTATGTTGTTTCTTCTAACCATGAACTCATAATGCCTTTCCATTTCTTTGTGTCTTCTTCAGTGTCTTTCGAAAATGTTTTATAGTTTTCAGTGTGTAGGTCTGTCACATCCTTGGTTAATTTTATTCCTAGGAATTTTTTTCTTTTTGTTGCAACTGCAAATGTGTTTTTTTTTTTAAATTTATTTTTCTCAGATTTCTTTGTTAGTATATAGGAATGCAGTGGACTTTTGTATGTTGATTTTGTAGCCAGCAACTTTACTTAATTCATTTATTGTTTCTAATAGCTCTTTGGTGGAGTCCTTAGGGTTTTCTATATATAGCAACATGTCATCTGAAATAAGTGACGATTTAACTTCTTCATGCTCAATTTGGATACCTTTTTTTTTCTTTCTCTTGCCTGATTGCTCTGGCTAGGACTTCCAATACTATGTTGAAAAGCAGAGGTGGTAGCGGCCAACCCTGTCTTGTTCCTGAACATAGAGCAAAGGGCTTCAGTTTTTCACTGTTAATTATTAGCTGAGGGTTTGTCATATATGGCTTTTATTATATTATGTGGTATTTTCCTTCTATACCCATTTTATTAAGTGTTTTAATCATGAATGGATGTTGTATCTTGTCAAATGCTTTTTCTGCATCTATTGATATAATCATATGATTTTTATCCTTTATTTTGTTTATGGGATGTATCACATTGATCGATTTGCATATGGTGAACCATCCTTGTGCCCCTGGGATGAATCCCATTTAGTCATGATGTGTAATCTTTCTTATGCATTGTTGCCTTTGATTTGCTAGAATTTTGATTTGCTAGATTTTTGCATCTGTATTTATCAGAGATATTGGTGTGTAATTGTTTTGTGTATTATCCTTACCATCTTTTGGTATCAGGGCAATAATGCCTCTTCTTCAATTTTTTAGAAGAGTCTGGGGAGGACAGGTATTAGACCCTCCTTGAATGTTTGGTAGAATTCACTAGTGAAGCCATCTAGTCATGGACTTTTGCGTTTGGGGAGGTTTTGGATGACTGTTTCAATTTTCTTATTGTTGATCAGTCTATTTAGATTTTCCATTTCTTGTGATTCAGCCTAGGAAGGCTATGTGTTTCTAAGAACTTGTCCATGTCTTCTAAGTTATTGAATTTGGTGGCTTATAGTCCTTCATAGTATTCTTGTGTGATCCTTTGTATTTCTGTGATACATATGGTAACTTCTCTTTCATTTCTGATTTTATTTGTGCCTTTTCTCTTTTTATCTTAGTGAGTCTAGGTAAGGGTTTGTCAATTTTATTAATCTTTTCAAAGGACCAGCTCTTTGTTGCATTAATGTTTTCTATTGTATTTTGTTCTCTATTTCATTTAGTTCTGCTCTGATTTTTTTTTTTTTTTTTTTTGAGGGCAGTGTCACTGGCCCTCATATGTGGGACCGAACCAGGGCCGCTGGCTTCCCACGCCAGTGTTTAACCACCATGCCACTCGGCCGGCCAGTTCTGCTCTGATTTTTATTATTTCCTTCCTTCTGCTGACTTTGAGTTTCATTTGTTCTTTTTGTAGTTATTTAAGGTGTAATGTGAGGTTGTTTATCTGAGATTTTTCTTCTTTCTTGAGATAGGCCTGTAATGATATAAATTTCCTTCACATTAATGCTTTTGCTGCATCACAATAATTTTGGTAGAATGTATTTTCATTCTCATTTGTTTCTGTGTATCTTTTGGTCTCTTGTTTTATTTCTTCTTTGATCCAGTTGGTTTTTTAATAGTTTGTTGTTTAATCTGCACATATTTGTGGTTTTGTCTACTTTGTTTTCACAGTTGATCTACAATTTGAAAGGCTTGTGGTCAGAGAATATGTTTGGTATGATTTTAATCTTCTTAAATCTGCTGAGGCTAGTTTTATATCCCAGCATATGGTCTATTCTTGAGAACGCTTCCATATGCACTAGAGAAGAATGTATAGTCTAGTGTTCTAGGATGAAGGGCTCTATAAATGTCAATTACGTCCACTTGATCAAATATGTCATTTAAGGCTGATATTTACTTACTGATTTTCTGTTTGGATGATCTATCCATAGCTGTCAATGGCATATTTAGGTCCCCTACTATAATTGTATTTTTGTCAATTTCTCCCTTTTGTTCTGTTAGTTGTTGCTTTGTATATTTTGGTGCTCCCTGATTGGGGACATATATATTGATAAGCATTATATCTTATATTTGTATTGTCACCTTTATCATTATGAAGCGTCCACCTTTGTCTCTTGCTTCCTTTTTAAACCCTGAATTCTGTTCCATCTGATATAAGTATGGTACACTTGCTTTTCTCTTAATACCATTTACTTGGAGTATCATTTTCCACCCTTTCACTGTAAGTATATAATTGTCCTTGTAGCTAAGATATGTCTCTTGGAGGCAGCATATGGTGGGATTTTGTTTTTTGATCCAATCTGCTATCCTGTGCCTTTTTATTGGTGATTTCAGTCATTATTGGTGAGTTCATCCATTTATATTTAGGGTAATTATTATACATGAGGATTTCCTATAGCCATTTTATCTTTTGTTTATGGTAGCTCAGTATCTCCATTGTTTCTTTGCCTTTTTGTTCCTGTCTGTTATTTTAGTGTGATGGTAGTCTATGATTTTCCCCTCTGTTTCCTTTTTTTTAATGTTATGTGTCTCAGTTCTGGATATTTTTTTGAGTGGTTACCATTAAGTTTATGTAAAAGAAAGTTTCATATATACAGTAGTCCTTTTTTTCAGCATGCTTCTTATCTCCACTCTCTTTGCAAATTCACACTTTTACTCTTTCCCCATTTATGTTTTTGTTGTCACAAATTATCCCTATTTATGAGTTAATTTCTGAGTTGCAGTAGCAAGTGGTCTTTTTCTTTTCTTTTCCTTTTTTTTTTTTAAACCTTCTTTACCCTTTATGTTATGTTTAAGTGTATAGTGCCCTATTCTGTGTAGGGGTTGTCATTTTCTCCTTCTGTCTGTCTATTAGTAATCTTGCTCATGGTTTTTGATTTTTTGTTTCAGGTTACATACATAACTTCCTTCAGTATTTCCTGTATTGAAGGCCATGTGGTAGAAAATTCCCTCAGCTTCTGTATGTCTGGGAAGATTTTTATTCTTCCTTCATATCTAAATGATAACTTTACTGGATATATTATTGTTGGCTGGTAATTTCTCTCTTTCAGTAGTTTGAATATTTGGTTCCACTCATGCCTGGCTTATAGAGTTTCTGCTGAAAAATCTGAGGATAATCTAATAGGCTTTCCTTTATAGGTTACATTTTTTTTTTCTTGGCTGCCTTGAGTGTTCTTTTTTGGTCATTAATTTTTGACAGCTTCAATATAATGTGCCTTGGAGAAGGCCTGTTGGGATTGAGATAATTAGGTGTTCTATTTGCATCTTGAATTTGAGGATCCAGTTCTTTCCATAGTTTTGGGACGTTCTTATTAACTATTTGTTTGAATATACTCTCTTCCCTTTTAGCCCTCTTCTCCTCCTGGTATGCCCATTATTCTTATGTTGCTCTTTCTGCTGGAGTCTGATAGTTTTTGTAGAGTTTTTTCGTTTCTTTTAACTCTCAAGTCTCTCTCTTCTTCCAACTGTGTTGTTTCCAGATTTCTATCTTTGATATCACTAATTCTTTCCTTCATTTGGTCAGCTCTATTTCCTAAGCTGGCTATTTCATCCTTCATTTCTTTTATTGAGCTGTTTACCTCGAGCATTTCTATTTGGTTCTCTTTTATTTATTTATTTTATTTTTTGAGGGCAGTGTCACTGGCCCTCATATGTGGGACCGAACCGGGGCCGCTGGCTTCCCAGGCCAGCGCTTAACCACCACACCACTCGGCCAGCCCACTGGTTCTCTTTTAAAAATTTCAATTTCTTTGGTAAAATATTCATTTTGTTAATTGATTTTGTTTCTGAGTTCATTAAATTGCCTATTTTTGTTTTCTTGCATCTTGTTGACTTTTTTCAGAACTGCAATCTTGCATTCCCTATCATTTAAGTCACATTATTTCCATGTCTTTCAGCTCATTTTCTGGAGATTTTTCATTTTCTTTCTGAGCTATCTTGTTATTGTGGTTATTCATGGCAATTAATAAGTTATTATCTCTCTTCCTGGGCATCCACAGGAGTGGATTCTGCAGCAGGATGATATGACGAGGGCTTGCTTTTGCTTTCCAGTAGGCGTTGCGGGAACAGTTTATTTTCTATTGCTCGGTTCCAGCTTCTCGCACAATGGGAGGTTTCCTAGAAGGTGGCCTTCTCCTCTGTGATCAGACTGCCTGGGTCTCAGGGCGCCACTCACATGGGAGGATGTGGTGGGTGATAGAGTTCTGAGCTTCTGAATCCCCAGTGCTTCCCCTGCAGCCTGATACAGAGCCTGTGTGACTCAGCAGCTCTGGTTGCCCCCGTAGGGATCCTTCTGGAATGGTGGGGAGGGATGGGCTGGGAGAGGTGGCTGGTGTGTTTGTGGCTCTGAGCAATGGCAACTTCCAGCCTACAGCTGTCTTGCCCCTACAGCTTCTTCCCTGTCACCCACTGGAATTAGCTGCCCTGTGCATCTAGTGCTGCAGGACTTTCTCTCCAGATCTCAAGGCTGTAACTATTCTGTTCTTTAATCTGACACTGCTACCATTTCTTCTGGATCTTGCTTCTCACAATGGGAGGATGGGGAGGGGGTGGGGGGACAGAGGGTACGGCTGGGTCCAGTGTCTTTGTTTTCTGCTTGGCTGTGAGGGCTTAAACTACAGTTTTCACCCTTCTGCATTTGGTCTTTGCAAGGAGGTCTCTGTTCTGAACACTGGATTTAGCCGTATTATATGCTGATCCCTCAGGCAGGACTGTGGGCTACAGCGAGTGTGCCGGCAGCCTAAATTCTTCTCTCTCCTGAGACTGCAGTGAGCTCCATGCAGGTCCTATGGCCCGAGTCCCGGGTCTCTGCACTTCCCCCTTCCCTCCTCCCCTGCTCTCCTGATTCACCCACCTTCAGATGATTTGATCTGCGGATCTCTCAGATGTGCTTGTGTGTTGCATAGATTATCCTTTGTTGAGTTATAGCTGTTGAATTTGTTGTAACCTCCAGGGGCGATTTCAAGGATCACTCCTTATGCGGCCATGTCTCTTATGTCCATTAAGTGGAGATATTGAGGAGTCAGTTAGACAAAGTAGTCTGGATCTCAGGACTAGAACATATAAATTGGGGAGCCAGTGACTTAGAGATAATATTTAATAGCATGGGCCTGAACTGGCTTAACCAGAAGAGAAGACAGATGGAAAAGAAAGAAGACCCAGGGAAAAAAACCTGGGTTTAGAAGTTTGTCAGAGAAGCAGAGGCTCACTCAAGAAAACTGGAGTAGTCAGAGTAGCAGGGGGAAAACTAACAGAGTGTTATGTCATGGGAGTCAATAGAAGGAAATATTTCAGCAAGAATTACCAACCCTGTCAAATTCACCTGGTAAGCAGAGTGAGAAGCAAAAAGAAAAGGAATCACTGTATTTGGCAGCATGGAGGCCATTGGGAAGTTGATAAAATGAGCTTCGTGGATGCAATGGGGATGCACACTTACCTGGAATGGGAGGAAGAGAGGATGTGATGTAAGGGAGTAGAAATGGGGGAAAGAGCTAAAGAGAGACATTGGGTCAGGGAGGGTTTTTAGGTGAGAGATATTTGGGAGTTGTTTTTGATGTTGATGAGACTTATCTAGTGTAGAGGAAATTATGATGATGCAGGAGTCAGAGGGGATAAATGCCAAAGCAAAGTCTTTGAGTTTGTGAGAGATGATGGTGTGCAAACTGCAAGTGGAGATATTGCCTTGAGATAGGAATAGGGACACCTTGTTACTGTCACAAAAAAAGGAAAGCAAATCTGCTGGTGGATTGTAGTTGGTGGTGGAAAGATAAAGGAGTTTCTGTTGAAGTGCCTCCTTTTCACTGCTGAGAAGAAAGGAGAGAAAAATAGAAGGTATAAAATACTTGGATATTTTGGGTATTGGGATGTTCTTTGCAAGTGAAATGTGGCAGAAGAGCTGGGCAGAGTATGTGTTTCAGATTTGCAGCCACAAATTTGAAGTGCAGTCATTGTAGCTTTGTGATTTTCTTAAGCTACTTAATGATGATGCCAAGTAAGAGAATAGTTGGGTTTAAACAAAAGATATTGCTTTGCTACTGTATGGAATGAAAATGTATGCTTATAGTTTGTGTATTTGTTTAACTCCATTATAATGATGGCCTTGGACTCTAAAAGAGCAAAGTAAGGATAGGAGAGGATAGTGGATAATAAAAACATTGTAAAGTCAGTGGATTTGTTTGTGGTTTACAGTGTTGGAAAGTTGTTGGAGTAGATACCATAGCGTAAGAGTCCTGGGAAGACAAAAAGGACTAGTGGGAGAGTGAGACGCTAAACCTTATATTTTGGGTGTAGTGTGTTAATTGTTATATGGCAAGGGCCCAGGCATGATCAGGAAAGTGAGCCTTATGGTGTGGTAGAGGAAAGAGAGCAGCAGGGGAGGAGGCTAAGAATTTGAGAGTTCACTGTTGGGAGGATTTCCACATGGAGGCTGAAGTCACAGAACATGATAACAAGAGTAGTGGTGAGGGAAAGACAGAACAAGGTGCTAAATTCCTTGGTGGATGAAGGAAAGAACACGGGAGGTCTGAAGATGATTACAGGGGATAGGAGGTGATACAGCAGATGACACATGCTTCAAAGGACACATGCGGCTTCTGAAGGAGAAAGAGGAGAAACAGTTTGGATGTGTGAGTGAAAGCAAGCAGGGTAGCTCTCCCACCTGTAGGCCGTTACTTATTTGGTGTGTGGGAGGAAAGAAACCTGTTTTCTATTGAGGGGAGGCTGGACCAGTACTCTTCACCAACTGCAAAGAGGATGTAGGGAGCTGATACAGGTGGCACATTTCCAAAGGCACAGTAGGAGAGGTTTGGGAGGTTTGGGTTGGGTGGGAAATTACAGAATTTGCAGAAAAGTATGGGGCTATGTTGAAAAAACAAAAACAAAAAGAACTTGTCAAAAATCCAGCTGTTTGAAAGTATACAGATTTCTGCACGAAGAAGCACAAAAATGTTTTGTTAAATGAGGTATGGCCACACTAACCCCTCCAGTACCATCTCCGGTCTTTTTTAAACTCGTAACTCTCACCCTCATGGGTTTTGCTTGGTGTATGTCCAGCTACAGGCTCCATACATATCCCAGCCTCCCTTATGGAAAGGTGACGCCATGTGTCTCGGTCCTCGGCAAGGAAATGCCCTTAAAGTGAGATGCTTTGTGCCCACTTTCCCTCATTTCCTCTTGCCACAGGATAGAATATGGATGTTGTGGGGAGACAGTATTGACTGTGTGGGTGATGAGACTTCCCTGAGGGATGTCAGAGCAACAAGGGAGAAGGCATCGGAGCCCCTGGATGACTTCATGGAGCAGAGCCACACACCGACTCAGCTGCCTGCCCATCTCTAGAAAGTGATGTGAAAAAGAAGTAAGTTCTCCTTTATTTGGGTCCTAAATACTATGCCGTGGTTCCAAGTTCTGGTTCGGAACTTGTGCTAGTTCCGATGCTGGTTGCATGCTGGTTTTATTATGCTGCTTTCTTGGGATCACATAAATCACCATTTAGAAATCTAAAGTGTTCCTGGCCAAGATTAAGAAACATTTTGAAAATGTGGAAAAGGCTGTATAATTAGGTTGTTTTCTATTTTATTTTTTTATGAATTCTTTACTACCTGAGAGATTAGTCAACAGAGTGTAGAAATGAATCCACAGATAATTGAATGAGGAAAACAAAAACAAAAAACTGAAAAGTACTACTTAATTCTCTTCTTGTTTTTGAGTCACATGGCAGGTGCCATTTGTACCACACAGCCCCTTGCTTCTTAGCATTTCACTACTTTTGGGGTGAATTATGCTGTTTTTGTTCTGTTGCCAGCATGTGGAGTGCACTGGCCATGTAACAACACTGCTTCCTCTCCATGGCAGGGCTTGGACGCCCTTCACTCACCCACAGGCTGAGCAGGTCAGCCGTTCCATCATTCTGCCAGTTAAATGAATTACAGGTCAAAAGTTCCATTTAACACTGGCAGTTCAGCAGTCTCTTTTTATTCAGTTGTGTGAAGAATGTATGCTTACAAAGCACTGTAGAAAGCAACAATACAAAATATCTCAGTTCTTTAATGGAATGGCATTAGTCATATTTCTGGCTTTTAAAATGCTGTTGGGGGTGAAACATTTTCCTTTGTTTCAAATACAACATATTTTATGCAGTTCAGTTAGAAAAAAAAACCTCTTCCACAATTCCCGCTTTTATAAATACATCCATTTGCTTTGTTACTCTGAGAAGTTACATTATTTTTGTCTAGCAACTTCTGTGGTTCTCAGTAATAATGTTAATTATATAGCTGTGCTAACAAGTTAATGCGTTCTACGAGCAGTACTTTTTTCCTCTTTATGCATTGCAGTTTTTCCCTTAACCATTTTTATAGAAGAGGGATACATGTTTTAGTGGAGTTACATACATGCACATTTAAGGGAACACTTGACAGCACTGTGGGCATGCCAAACCTGAGAATTTCACCTTGTAAGGATTCTGCTTCTGAACCCTGAAGACCCTGGGCTGGGTCTGAAAGGATATGGAGTGTCCATCAAAGGGAGAGAGCAAATGTGCCTGTTTACTGCTTTGTCTATTCGCAGGTGCTGCCCCCTTTGCCTGGAATTCTCTTCCTCCTCTCCACCTAGATTCCATTTTCTGATGTTTTCCCCTTCTATTTTTATGTTTTAAAAAACAGCTGGATGGAGGTATAATTCACATAACATAAAATTAATTCATCCATTTGTAGTGGATGGCTCAATAATTTTTAATATTTTTACAGATATGTGCAATCACCATGGTCTATTTTAGAACATTTTAATCACCTCATAAAGAAACTTTGGGGTCATCCGGGGGCGCATTGGTTAAGAGCTGGTTTTGGTTTGGGTTTTTTTTTTTTGTTTGTTTTTTTGAGGGCAGTGTCACTGGCCCTCATATGTGGGACCGAACCGGGGCTGCTGGCTTCCCAAGGCAGTGCTTAACCACTGTGCCACTCGGCCGGCCCAAGAGCTGCATTTGGGATGCCAGTGATCCCGGTTCGGATCCCACATATGAGGGCCAGTGACACTGCCCTCTACAACTAACAACAGCCCCGCCTGGAGCTGGGCTGTGCGAGCCCCAGTGATGGTGTAGGCTGCAGCCCCTGCTGCACTGGGCTGCCATAGGCTACAGTGAGTGGCCGGCAGCCAGCGTGAGCAGCTGGCAGCCAGTGTGAGCTGCCAATAGCTGCTGTGAGCAACCATCCAGAAGCCGGAGACCGATCTGCGTCACCCGGGAAGAGCGCAATGACGATACCAACATGGGCCAGTGAAGCAATGTCCTCTGCAACTAGACTGAAGAACAAAAAGACAGCAACTTGTCTGTTCCCCTTCCCCGATTCCCCAATGCTGTTCCCCTCCCCCAATTCCCTAATAAAATCTTAAAAAAACAAAAGAAACCTCGTTCCCTTTAGCTACCATCTTTTTACTCCCCTTTCTCCTGACATCGGAACTAAGCATCCACAGATCTGTCTGTTTCTATAGATGTCTCTGTTCTGGACTTTTATATGCATAGAAACGTATACCATGTGGTTTTTTGTGATTGTTTCCTTTTACTTAGCATAATGTTCTCCAGGCTCAATCATCTTTTAATATGTATCAGTGCTTCAATCTTTTTTATGACTGAATGTGTTTCCATTATACAGATATGCCATATTTTGTTTATCCATTCATCTTTGATGAACTTTTGGGTCATTTCCATCTTTTGGCTATTGTAAATAATGCTGCTCTGAACACCGGGGTATGAATATCTCTTTGAGATTCTGTTTTCAGTTCTTTTGGATATATGAGTAATTAAGACTTTTATTTTAAAATTTTTAGAAACTACTTTAGAGAAGTCAAAACAGAAACAGTCTGAATTAATTTTATAATAATATATCTAAAATATTAATATTTCACATGTAACCAATTATAATTTAAAGACAGTTGCATTCTACTTTCTTTTTTTGTTTCATATTAAGTCTTTGAAATCCAGGGTGTATTTTGCACTTGTGACTCACCTCAGTACCAACCAACCCATACCAACTGGTCAGTATCCATAAGTGGTTAATGGGTACCATTAAGTGGTTAATGGGTACCATATTGGACCGTGTTGGTCTAGTCACTTGGGATTTAGGAAGAAGTGGCTGTGTCATGATAGCTGCTTCTGAACCACAGATTATCCTCTTTCTCTTTCACTCCTTGAGAAGTACACACACATACATACATACATACATACATACATACATACATACATACACACCCACACAAGCTTTTGACAAAACCTCTAACCTCACTGTCAGATCCATCTGACGTGATGCTGTGAGAAGGACTGTGTGACCTGGTGCTTGATAGTATGAACTAAGTTCATCTTGGTTTTCTCCTACGACACTTTTGAATCTGAAGTATAAAACGTGATCCAGTAAAATGCCTTTGAATGCTTATGCTCAATCACTTTGAAAAACTTCAAATCATGACAGGGAATGATTGACACCTTGCTATTACAATTTTCTGTGAGCTCTAATGACTATTTTATTTATAGTTGGTGACTGTGCAATTTGTAAGATGGGCCATTTCTTATGAGTGGGGGTTGATGTGAAAGGTCTATCATTACAATTTCAGCACATGTTTTTAATAGTGGCATGTTGTGCATTTTAAATAAATGCCTGAAATCACATGACATTGGGAAGATATAAGGAAGAAAAGAGAGCTTCTTCCAAGATAACTAATGTAATATGATAACTATTAATATAATATTGCTCCTTTGCATTTGAATTATTTATTCAAACACATAGTTAAGGGAGGACATGACCATAATTGTTGATACTTTCCTCTGTGCCCATTCTGTGTCCATATCTTGAAGTGCATCTTGTGCTAGTGAAGCCTTTTAAAAACTCTAGAACAACAGGTGATGGTAAAACTCCCAGCTCTGCTACTGGCTTGGGCAAGTTTATTCAGATTCTCTGGGTCTTTACATTCTCATCTGCAACAAAAAGGGCTGAAGTGAGGTTAAATGTCTCTGAAAGTACCTAGCACAGTGGCAGACTGTAGGCTGGTGTTTTATTTATTTTTCCCTAGAAGCCAAGGTACTAGTGCACAGTCTTGTCCATCTTTGCTCAGAGCCAGAACTTTGGAGTCACAATGTGCCATTTTAGGAACAAAGAAAGTACCACTGAGATAAAGGTATCTTTCCATCTTTACATTCTTTTATGTACCATCGGGGTGAACTGGATTTAAAATTCAAAGGGTAAAATTTTGTGAACTATCTTAATTATCTTAACATCATAAACACATAAATGATCTTGGGGTAATCAGGCTTTGAACACCGGTGCCTTCCAGCTGATAGTCTTGTATCTGTTTCACTGCAGACTGGCTTTTACCCATCACCAGCTTTCTGCTCCAAATGAAACCACTTTCAATGAGACTGTGATGGGACAGGAGAGCTTTGATTTTGAATCACTGTAAAAAACAGCTTTTGTGTGTTGAGCTGCACTGAAATTTTATTTGTTCATTGAATTTTATTTTATGGTTAAAAAAAGGCAAATAATAAGGCAATTTAGCAGTGCAAAAGGACATATGATAATGATAAATTTAGCTGTGTATCTCTCTGACCTAATATAATAATATCTCAGTTTCAAAAGCCTAATTATTTCTCAGAAAAAAACTTTTTACATTGCTTATACAACTCAGTTAAGAAGAATTAAAATAGCCCCCTGGGTATACCCAAGATACAGCAATATTATTAAGCATATTTATTAATTGCTTTTTAGGTTAAGAAAAATGGTAAAAGAAGTTTAACAATTTTAATAGTCGTTAAAATAAAATAGAATTTAACAGTCACATACTAATTCACCTTTATAAATTGTGGGACTGTTTTTTATATGGTAGATAAGTTATGTGGAGTTTTTGAAACATTTTTAAGCAGAAGTTGTTTCTTTCACATTTATTTTTCAAAGAAACTTTGCTGGCAAGTGAGAAATAAAGTTCATTTACTTGGGGATATGTATAAATACTTTATGTTAAATGTTTGTTTTTGAAAGTTAAAAATGGCCTTAATCCACCAATTACTCTTCAGTTTAAAATTTTAAACATACTGTGAAAACAAATTGTTCAAACATTGTTGTGATTTCAAAGTTATAACAAAATTATGCTCTGTCCATGTAATACTCCTTGTGAAATATTTATATACAGATTGTTTATATTATAAACTGTGGTATATATATATTATATAGTATTTTATATGTAAATACATGCATATTCTTTTACAGGAACTGCTTTTTCAATCAGAATGTCAGGTTTTGTTGAGAGTTTATGTAAACTACCGATTGACTGACATTTACCTTTAAGAAATGATACAGCCCTTGGACACACAAATGTGTACAGAACTTTCCCTTTTGTTTTCCACTGAACTGAGTTAAAACATTTAGTTTATTGAATCAATATAGATATTTTAGCATGAATTATTTATTTTCTTAAATTTAGACCAAGTTGGGGTTTCATTTGTACTTTGGAGGTGGGAATTAAGCCTCAGGAATGACCTTGTCTAATTGGAAAAGTTGTCAGAAGCAAATGTGTCAGCAAGAATAAAAAAAAACAAAAAAACCCAAAAAACAGGGAGTATTTTGGGAGGATGCTTAATCAGCTGTGGCATTGCAATTTAGGGAATATTTGAACAGTGTAACTGGTAGACCAGAGCCTAGTAATACCTGACTGAGTAATACCTGACTGAGTGAATGAACAACCCCAATCAAAACAAAACAAAACAAAACAAAACAAAACAAAAAAACAAGGAAAAGAAAAAGAAAAAAAAGAAACAAAGAAAGGAAAGAGAAAGATCAAAAGATCAAAATACTTTAAAGTCATACATAATATCTGCGACAGCTACCTGACAGATCACTGACTGGAATGTGTTAACATTTTACTCATTTCGGTTGCAGGTAAATATCATAAGGGGATGTTTTCCTTGTTTCTTTCATCCCTGCTTTAATGGAGCTGGCTTGCCCACTCACCATCTCACAGTGATCTTGTAAGAGTCTGCCCTGACCACTAGGCTCTGTTTCTGGCATCTTCCGTAGATTGCCCTCCCATTAGCTTCATGGTCCAATATTTCCCTTCCCTGGACCTTCTACCATCTGGATTAGTATTAGTATAGAATTAAGAACAGAGTTTAGGTCATAGCCCCCACTTGGCTAAGCTGCTTAGCCTCTCTTCTTCAGCTTCTTCATCTCTGAAACAGGTTAATTCATTACATTAACTCATTAATACTCCAAGCCTTGATGGAAGAGTTTACAGATGGGTCTTTTCATTTTAGGGGGATGGGGAAGAGTGGAAAAAGCAGAGAGACTTTAAAGGTAGGAGGATAAAGTTAGAGAACTTCTTTAGATGACTTATGTTGTTTTCTTAGAAATAATTTATTTTATTCATTCATATTACAAACTTTTATTATTTAGCACCAACTATTTACCAGGCACTGTGTTGGGCTCTGGGTATACAAAAATACAGAGAACCCAGGTCCAGTGGCTCCTATATTCATGGGGCGGGATGAGACACATATGAACAACTAGATATAAACTAAAAGTGTTAAGAGTTATATGTCAGGCAATGGGGAGGCATCCAGCATAGCAGAGTTCTGTCTGAACCACAGGAAGATGTCGGAAAGCAGGAGATATTTGAAAGTTGGGTCAATGTTCATTAGACAGGCTAGTGGAAAGTAGTTCTGGGCAGAGTCAATGGCATGTGCAGAAAAGAAAAGATTAGAGAGCACCTGGCTTCTTTGGGAATCCCCAAGGGGTTTGTATGGCTGGAAAGCAAGGTGGGAGTGGAAGTGCTTTGGGATTCAATGTTGGATGTATAGACAACAGCATTGGGAGTCAGGTATTCAGATTTTATCCTACAAGTACCAATACTGGGGCCAGTGGGATGAGGTTATAGAAACCAACAGATAACACATTTTTGAAAGGTTATCTTTGTTGAAAAGCAAAGGGAGAAATAAAGGAGAGACTAAAGTATCTATAGAATTTTTCTGTACAAGAGTTGTGTGTGACCTTTACAAAAGCAGTGTGCATAGAGCGGAAAAAGCAGACAGCAAATCAGCAGTGAGTTGGAAGGGAGATGGTAGAAATCATTAAGTGTAGACAAAATGGAAAGAAGCTTAGCTGTAAAGTTTAGTGAATGATGTCTAAGGCAAGTGTTCTCAACCCCAGCGTTACTGACATTTTGGACCGTGTGATTCTTTGGTGCAGGGGCTCTCCTGTGCATTGTGGGATGTTTAGTGGTATTCCTGCCCTCTACCCACAAGATGCCAGCAACAAATTATCTCCTGACACTGCCAATTGTCCTCTTGCTGGAAAAGGGGGGCAAAATCACCCCTATTTAAGAACCTCTGGTAAAGAAGGAGTCACAGGGCTGAGAAAGGATATTTTTTCTTTTTTAGTTCTGGGAGATATAATCAATCTTGAGAACCAAGAAGAAGGAATGGTGGGATAAGATGAAGATAAAAGAGAGGGGCAAATGAGTTGTGTGTAGGGTGGGTTGAGCGAAGCTTGTATCCCCTGAACACGTCATGGATCCTGCCCTCAATTTGGTAGTGACTCTGCTTAGCCCTCTCTACACAGGGCATAGGGAGGTAGTAAATTTCACCCTATGAGCTCAGAAGTCTCATTTTCAAAGTGTTTAAACTCTAACTGAGCCACCTTTGGTTACTACTGTGACCTGGGCCCTGTGCCTGATCTGCTGCCTACTGCTTTATTTGCTGCCATGGCCCTGACCTCAGGCAGGGTAACACTCTGTACTAGACAGGGAAAGGTGGCAGCTGGGAAAGGCTCCTGTGAGTAGCAAGGCCCTGAGGGCTAGAGGCAAAGGAAGGGGATGGAGAAATCAAGTGGGGACTAGGACTGTAGGAAACAAGGAATTTGCTGAAAGAAGACTTGCTTCTGGCAGTGTTTTGTGTTGCATCAGTTTGGGCTGCCATAAACTGCCCAGTGAATATCTATCCATTGCTTCCTAGTACCTTGTGTTGTGCTAGCTGCTGGCAGAAACATTTTAATAACTGTAGCCTGAGAATAGCTTTTAGAGTCAAGGTTTAAAATCCCCTGTTATCCTTATGATTAGCAAATTTTTTGCATGTATTTTTGTTTGTGCTTGAAATAATGAGAAAGATGAAAGGTTTCAAAGTGCTCTTGAGAAAAGATGAGACGAGAGGATTGATTTTTCCCATCCAATATTTATATGCTCTTCCTATATAGAGTAAGCTAAGGTTTTTATTTGGACACTAATCGTGCTTAAGTCTTATAGCATTTCATTTTGGTTAAGCTGGCTAGATTTTTCTCTAATCATTCCTCTGAAGCATCAGGTTTTAAAATAACCTTTTTTTCCTCTCTGTAAGTGATCTAAAATTGTTTTCGATTTATTTATTTATTTATTTATTTATTTATTTATTATTTTTTTATTATTTTTTTATTTATTTTTAATTAGTTTCAGGTGTACAACACAGTGAAAAAAAATTCAACCTCACTGGTCATTAGGGAAATACAAATAAAAACCACCATGAGATACCACCTCACTCCAGTCAGAATGGCTATCATCAATAAATCAACAAACAACAAGTGCTGGCGGGGCTGTGGGGAAAAGGGGACCCTGCTGCACTGTTGGTGGGATTGCAGATTGGTGCAGCCACTATGGAAGTCAGTATGGAGGTATCTCAAAGAACTGGAAATAGAGCTACCGTTTGACCCAGCAATTCCACTCCTAGGTATTTATCCTGAAAAAAACAAGACATTTATTCAAAAAAAGTTATGCACCCCTATGTTCATAGCAGCACAATTTACAATAGCTAAGACTTGGAAACAACCAAAATACCCATCAGTAGATGACTGGATTAAGAAACTGTGGTATATTTATACATTGGAGTATTACTCCGCTATAAAGAAGAATGAAATCGTACCATTTGCAATGATATGGATGGACCTAGAGACTATTATGTTAAGTGAAATAAGTGAGTCAGAGAAAGACAAATACCATATGATCTCACTCATATGTGGAATCTGAAAAATTGTATGAATGAGCAAAGTAAACAGAAACTGTCTCATAGATATAGAGGAAAAATCAGGGTTGCTAATTGGGAGGGGGATGGGGATGAGGAAGAAGGGGAAGGGATTAGACAGCAAAAATAGGCAACTGCAATATTGCCACTGGGATATGAAAAACAGTTTGGGGAATATAATTAATAATGTTGCAAATATTCTGTGGAATGTCAGATGGTCATAGTTCCTGTTAGGGAGACCATTTCATGGATGGAGTAGAGGTTTGATCACTGCACTGTATAACTAAAGCAGAGGTTGTATACCTACTGTAATTGAATATATATAGATAGTCACGGGATGTGGATTATACTGTGGAAGAGAGTCAGAGGAAGAGTAATAGATCTATATGATATGGGGGGGGAGTGGGGTGGCGAATTGGGGGTGGGGGGTTGTTACTTTGAGGTGTAAAATGATTTATATTTTATAACACATGGAAATGTTAAAAGGGGGCTTGTTAAAGGGTTTATTTGGCTAGAGAGACATTTTAATTTTTCTCTTTAGTTTTCATAGGATGATTGTGTATATATAATAGCTGAAGTTCCCACTGAGTAGTCACTGTGTGTGGAGACGGAATAACATGGCCATTCTAAGGGTTAATGAAAGCATTAAATAACTTGCATCTGGGAAATATCGATTTAACAGATAATTGCTTATTCACTTTTCTGCTGGACATGGTAAGTTTCTATGACACAAAATGAAAACAGATGAGCAAATCAGGGGCCTTGGGTTACATAACTGATGCGTGCTAAAAGTGGCATCAATAAACCCTGGAGGTTATGAATAAGGAGCTGTAATCCTTCTATGAATTGGGAATTGGTAACAGGGGGATGGAGGGCACCTGCAATGGAAATCTCAGTTAACAAATAGCAAGAATTGAGGGAAAAAGCATTTTAAGTGTGGAAATCCTACCAGCCAAGTAATCAAAGAACATATAAAATGTCTGTTGAGAGAGATTTCCACAGTAGGAGACCAGTACAAAAAGTGTGTGTGTGTGTGTGTGTGTGTGTGTGTGTGTTATTGTTTTGGATGATTTTTATTTAAGCATAAAGAGTATCCATGATTTTTCCAACCCTCCTTACCTCTTTTGACTGCTATACTGCCAATCAAAGCGGTATAAATAGAAAAGCCAGAATCCTGTAGTTTTCCATCCCTACCAATGTCCTTCAACTAAATTGAAAATAACTCAATTCTTTTATTCTGGTTGACTTTCTAAGTCATACTCCACTCCTTGATTTCTTTGCCTGACCTTTTCCTTCATTCATATTTACCAACTTTTATGAATCTAGGGATCTAATTTTGTGTTTCCATATATTTATCTGAATTTCCTTCAGGTCTTAATTTTCTTTAATTCTCACATAAAATATATGAATGACAATTTTTCTATTCTTCTAAGGCATAACAGGTGCCTAAGCAGAAATGAGGCAGTTCTCCAGTGATCATTCTTTTTTTTCCCCCCAAAGATTCCAATGGGGAAGTATGGGAGCGGATCAGCATTGGAAAATCGGGGAAGGGGAACAGACAAGTTGAGGTTCCTTTTTGTTCTTCAGTCTAGTTGTGGAGGATGTTGCTTCACTGGCCCATGTTGGTATCGTCATTGCACTCTTCCTGGGTGAGGAAGATCGGTCGCCGGCCTTTGGATGGCCGCTCACAGTGGCTCTTGGCAGCTCAGACTAGCTGCCAGCCGCTCACGCTGGCTGCCGGCCACTCACTGTAGCCTATGGCAGCTCACTGCAGCAGGGGCAGCCCACACTGTCGCCCGCTATCTTAGCTGTAGAGGCAACATTCACCATCTTAGCTATAGAGGCAGAACCAGGTGGAGCTGTTGTTCACCACCTTAGCTGTAGAGGGCAATGTCACTGGCCCTCATATGTGGGATCTGTACCGGGGCTTCGCTGCTCAGAGCTGGCGTCCCAAGCCAGCTCCTAACCAACTTGCCACTCGGCTGGCCCGAGTGAGCATTGTTTTTTAACTTGGAACTTTTTATCAGAAATGGACACATGGAATGAATCCTCAAGCTCTCGTATTTATCCCTCCTCCTCCCTTTTCACCCTCCTTCCCATCCTCTTTCTTTTCCCTTTCACAAACATTTATTGAGCACTTACTACACAGTAGATTCAGAGTATCCAGTGCTGATTAAGGGAAATCTTGACTCCATCTTTGTGGAGCTTTCTATTTAGCAGGGAACATAAGCATCAGTAGGGCTCCATTACATACGGCTAGTGTTCCCCTTTGTGCTCTGGGATTCAAACATTTAAAAATAACACTAAAGAAAAGGAGAATTTATTAGAAATATGGGTGGTGGAGATGGGAGTGAGGTTCAAAGAATCAAGTGGAGGCTGGAAAACTAGCCTTACAAATACAAAGAATCAAAGGATCTCAGGAAGCCGGAACCCTTGCATTTGTCTCTGAGCAGGAAGAGTTAGGTTGGCATCCTGTTACTGTGATTAATATCCTGTGATGCCGCCATTCTTGTATCACTGGATTCAGAGTCCATGAGGGAGAGGAACTGCCCACTTTAGCCTTGGTACATACCTGCTGTAAGGGGAAACAAACCCTTTTTGATTTCAGTGTAAGGCAGGTTTCTGGATTTACCTTCCAAGGAGCCAACCCAATAAATGAGAGAACTTAAATTAGGGAGAAAAACAGTGTGACAGGGACCACCCTTTCCCACCCCAAACAAAACCAAAAAAAAAAAAAAAAAAAGGAGGGAGAAATATTCACTATGATTAGCATGAATTTGCAAGAGAAATAAGTCACTATATGATAAGGGTTCAAATTATATCTTTATTCCAACTATATCTACCTCAGAAAGGATTTCAGAGGCTTACAACCAAAGACAAAACTAAAATAATATCTTTAAAATGATAGAGAGATGAGAATCAAATACTACTTTTGTAGAATTCTAGAATTTTGTCTGTCTTATTAATAGCTATGGCAGCAAGTTCTAGAAGTTGGCCTGATATAATAAATGCTTAATAAATATTTAGAGTGAATATGGGCCAAAAAATGGGAGATGATGATTCCTTTATAGAATTGCCTTCCATTTTGCTTGGCTGTCTGGAAGAGGACCAGGTAAAATGGACAAAAAGGGAGACACAAGGTGACATACAGAATTAGGGAGGCAGCATTGACTGTATTGATTTTCAACATACAGCATTGAATCTCTTTGGATCCTAGAGGCAGTTTCAGAATGAGGTTCTGAACAGGGAAGACCTAGTTGGTAGCCCCTAACATGCAAGTTAACCAAACATTGGCAAGTTACTAGCCTCTTTCTATCTCAGTTCTACGTTACTGAAATTGGGAAACACTCAGCTCACAATATGATTATGAAAGTCAAATGAAATAATGAATTTGAAAGCACTTTGAAGATGTCAAGGTAAAAATATTGTTATTAATAAAATAATCCGAAAGAAACACTCTTATTTGCTTTAGAAGAATAATTTCAAATATGGATTCCAATCAGAAAATTAAAGGCCACCCTTTTCATAGAAGAAAAAAATCTTTATATTTTGTTTGAAGCAGAATTATTCAAATATATTTTTATTTGGCAACCTTTATTTCAAGCATTCTACAGGGATAAAATTGGATTAAAAAATTTCTTATGAAGAACGATTGGATTGAGTTAATTAGCACTTAGTTAATTAGTTGGCTAGTCACAACTAAGCTGATAAATTGATTTACAGCTTAAGTGAGAAAATTCAATTTCTGATTAACAATTATTGTATAGGCCAGTGAGCAAATACTACTTCTTATGACGAACATCTTTTCTAAACTTTGTGGTTATCATGGAGCCATATTACACAGGGCTAAGCTTAATGGTTAAATGATATTTGACTGCTTGCCTGGGAGATGAAAACAGAAACAAAAACAAAAAAGAAAAAAAAAGGGACAAAACAATAATAACAACAATAAATAAAGCACACCCATTTCTTCTTGAATGAGAGTAAACAGAGAAGAATTGTACTTATAAGAAAAAATAGAGCATGTATAGTCTTAAGCTTAAAGCAAGTCTTCTCTGGTTGATCTCCAACAGTTCATTATTGTCTTAAATCTCCAGAATAGAAACTTCAACTTTCTTTTATCTTGGTGAGAAGAACTATGACCCACACACTGCTTGAATTTTCAAAATAATTATGGTCAATATAATGATTTCCTTTTTAGTTTTCCCATCAAATGTCATTGCAACATGTCATCTTCTTCATTTAATCTAAAACATATTAAAAATATTGAGGCTTCTAGTTCTAATTCCAGGCTTTTTATGTTTCTTTCACACCTTTTACAGTGAAAACTCTGGTAGAACAGTAAATGTTTTCTAATGCTCAGTACCTAACACTGTTCAATAAATCTGTTGAACGGAATGAGGAATTAAATGGTGAAAAAAGAAAACTTGGTGGAATTATTATTCTTACTTTTTTTTTAAACAAATTTGCTGTATGTTTTTGGAGAGTTATTTTCCATCCTATTCAATTTAATAATTAATATTAAGGGCAGACAGGGCTTTTAAAGAATTATAGAGGGCAATAAAGATGAGGCCCTTTCTATATCCTGGTAGCTTTCAGACTAATTGGTGAAAAGAAGCTTTACACGTGAAACAAGGGCTGGACTTGGTGCACACCACAAAGTCTATGGAAACTCACATGGAAGTAAATTTAAAATCCATGACAGTGACATGTACCAAACTCATTGACACCTTACCAGCATTTTGAAAAGACTGTATTAATTGAAGAGGTATTTAAGATCAATAATAAATCTTTCCTTAGGATTACACTTAAAGTAAATATAAAATAAAATAGCCCTGGATAGAACTTTTCAGATGGAAACATTCTTTGAGATCATATAGTCCAATGCTTTAATTTGAAGATAAAAATGAAGGCACTGAGAAAATTCATAAATACCCCAAGATCACATAGCACATCAGGGGCATTGAAGCAAGCTCTTTAGTTTTCCCTTTGGTCCAGAAAGATGTTAGTGATGGTTCTCTAGAAATAAAGGGGAGGGGGTGATGGTGGGACTCTCCTCCCTAAGGCAATGGGAAAATCCCCCAGCATTTGTGGAGTTCAACTCTGGTGATACTGTGTTGAAGTTTTCCCATTAAATATCATTACAACATGTAGTTGCCTTTCATTTAACCCAAAGCATATTAAGAATATTGAGGTATTTTGGGATTATGTGGATATATGTAACGGGATACTACATATAAATAACACAAATGTTTTGGTGTTGGGTAGGTGGCAGGATGTAGAGACCCCTCCTGTGAGGTATGTCTTCATGCTTTTAGGCCACATCACTGATGTCCTTGAAAATGCTTTTGCTCAGAACAAACATTAATGGAGCATCAACTATGTGCAGTGCATGTGACTTATCAGCGCCTCAGGGCAATCGAGGACAACTAAGCGTTGTTCTATAGTTCATATCTGTCTTTTTCAGGAGCAATGCATGTATCTTCAAACCGACAGTCTGTTACATTTGGAAGTAGAAGTGGGCAGATAGCCCCCATGTGCCAAACGTCTTGTACCCTGACTTTTTTTCTTCACCCACCTTTTTACAGGTGTAATCCCCAAGTACCTCACCCCAGCTCACCAATGCAGTCTCTCCCTGCAGGCCCTGCGGTTTCTCTGATGCTAGGGTATGGAACACCTACGGCAACCTTCCTGGTACTCACAAATACACACACTTGGAAGTACTAGGGCATTTTCCTCTAGGACAGAGGTTCCCAAGAAGGACTAAAGTTGGAATCTCTTGGGGACAATTGAACAATACAGATTCCTGGGTCCCACATGAAGATATTCTGACTCAATTGCTCTCCTTTGCTGCCTGAGTCAGAAGTTTAAAAAAAAAAAAACTCTCCAGGTGATTCTCATAAGCAGCCTAGGTTGAGAATCATTGGATTGCTAGGGCTACTTGACCAATGGTGGATAGAACTGGTAGACAAATACATAACTTGGATGGAAAATTCTCAGCACATTCTAAATAATTTATTCTACACAAACTCCTCAGAGTGTCCCAGTGGCATTGAGCCATAGTTACCCGCAATGGTGATCAGTTAGATAATGCACCTTTGAAATGATTTTCCTTCATTCCCTGTTTCACTCTTCCAAGACCACCCCCCTCCCTCCCATTCCCAGGAATTAATTAAAAAGCAAACTTCCTGCATCCAGGCCCTTATCTCAGGCTCCACTTTTGAGGAAGAATCCAGGGTAATACAGGCAGAAAAGCATCAAGCTATATCTGGCCCCCATTTCCTGGCCCTCATGGGAGCGAATGGAGGAAGTAGGTGTTCTACATGGTAAGTCCATGCAAAAGAACTCTTCTTGCCTCACCTCATGATGTATTTTTTAGCCTATGTTTAAACAACTCAAAGGCAGGTATTCTGAGGCAGTTGATTCATAAGCTCTAAATTTCTTTTTTGTTGTTTTTGAGTACTTGTATTTTTAGTTAACTTGTAATGCTCCCTCCTAAACATTTCCTCAGTTAATAAACTCTTTTCAATATATTTATAGGTTGTAATGGGGATCAAAGAATCCATTGATATTAATTTTCCTCTTCTTTTACTCTGTTATCCCCAATTGTACCCCAACTGTCTTATTGCTCTATTTCATTTTGTAAATTCTTGGAATGACTGTCAGGTCTCTTATAGTGTAAGCAGAACAGGAGCCTTCCTGTGGACACACATGAATACTATGGAAAGGTATGAGTTTTTCCTGTCTACTTGGGGATATCAGGGTTCTGCTACTCATTAACCTAGGAGATTTACATATATATATGTAATGTCAAATTTACTGAGGCATAATTTACATATGTTAGAATACCCTGAGGCATAATTTACACATATTAAAAACCATATTTTTAGGGTATAGCTCAATGAGTTTTGACAAAGGTTATACCTGAGTAACCACTGCCAAAACCAAGGTATAGAACATTTCCTGTGCCCCCAAAACTTTCCTGTGTTCTTTTGGAATTAATCCCCTTATTCCCAGACCTGGGCAACCATTGCCTATTTTTATGTCATATCAAGTAGTTTTGCTTACTGTAAAATTTAATATATTTGGACTCATACAATATGACTCTTTTGTATTTGGCTTCTTTTGCTCAGCATAAGGTTTTGAGTTTCATCCAAGTTGTGGCATGCATCAATAGTTTATTCCTTTTTATTTTATTTTATTGTTTCTTTTATTACTGAATAGCAGATGTACAATTCACCTGTTGATGGATGTTTTGGTTATGTCCAGTTATTAACTGTTATAGATATAGCAAATATGAACATTCTTGTACTGGTTTTTTTGTAGAGATGTTTTTATTTTCTTGGGTAAATGACTAAGAAATAGAGTTGCTGGGTCACATCGTATTTTTAACTTCATAAAAAAGAAACTATAATATCAAACTTTTCCAACGTAGTTCTATTTGGTTCTGCTACCTGCAAAGTATGAGTTTTCCAATTGCTCCACATCCTCACCAACACTTGATATTTTTAGTCTTTATAATTTTAATTATTCTACTACTAGAATAATTAAAGTGTGAAGTTGAATCTCAACATGGTTTAATTGTGAGTTTCCCTTTTGATTAAAGATATGGAGAATCCTTTCATGTGGTGATTGGCCGTTTGGATATCCCTTTTGGCGTAGTGTATGTTTAAGTCTTGCACCCATGTTTTATTTATTGTCTTTAAGGAATTTGTATCATCTAAGTTGTTCAATTTAATGTCATAAAGTTGTTCATAATATCCCTTTTTTAACTCTATAAAGTCTATAGTATTAGTGACAATATCTTATCTTTTATTCCTGATTTGATAACTTGTGCCTTCCCCCAACCCCCCTCTCTCTCTCCTGTCCTCCATTGTTCTGACTAAAGATTTGCAGTTCTATTGACCTTTTAAAAGAACCAGCTTTTGGTTTCATTGTTTTTTTTCTCTATTGCTTTTGTTTTCTGTATTGTTTTCTTTCCTTATCTTTATTTTCCTTTCTTCTATTTACTTTAAGTTTAATTTGTTCTTTTTCCCCCTAGTTTTCATTTTAAAAATGATAGCTGAGTTGATTTTAGACCTTTCTATTATAAGTATCTAAAAAATACATATCACATTAAGCACCGTTTTGCACAAAATTCCACAAATTTTGGTATGTTGTGATTTCATTATCAGTAGGTAAAACACATTTTCTAGCTTTTTCTTTATATATTTTTTCTCTGCTTCATGGGTTATTTAGAAATGTGTTGCTTATTGTCTAAATATTTAGAAATTTAAAAATAATTATTTAATTTAATTCCAGTCAGAGAATTAACTGCATGATACCAACCCTTTTGAATTTATTGGTATTTAGGTACCAGCATATGGCTCATTTTGATGAATGTACCATGTATATTTGACAAAAGTGTGCATTATGCTGACAATTGGTCAAGTTATTTGATAACATTATGAGTGTTCATAATTCTTACTGGTTTTGAGCCTACTGTTAAAAGAAGAGTGTTGAAATCTCTATTTCTCCTTTCAGTTCTAATTTTTTTTTTGCTTCATGTATTTTGAAGCTGTATTATTATATACATATTTAGGATTATGAAGGCTTTGTGATGAATTGACCCTTTGTCTTTATGAAATTTCCTTTTTTTGTCACCAATAGTATTTCTTGTCCTAAAGTCCACTTTTTCTAATATTAATAATACCATCTCCTTTTTTATTATTAGTGTTTATATTGTACCTCTATACCTGTTTATCCTATCTCTTATATTCAAAGTATGTTTTTTGTAGATAGTATATCATAGATTGTTGCACTTTTTATCTAATCTGATCATCTCCATTTTTTAACTGGGGTGCTTACTCCATTTACATTGAACATAATTATCAACAAAGTTGGCTGTAAGTCTACTATTTGCTCTTTGACTTCTATTTTCCTATCTGTCTTGTTTACTTTTTTTTTTCTTTTTTCTTTTAGATTCTTTTGGGGGTTTCATTTTATTGCAACTATTGGCTTATAAATTACAACTTGTCTTTCTTTTTTTAGTGATTGCTCAAGGGTTTATAATATGTATCTTTAACTCTTCATAGTTTACCCTCAAGTAATATTTTTTTTTTTTTTTTTTTTTTTTGAGGGCAATGTCACTGGCCCTCATATGTGGGACCGAACCGGGGCCGCTGGCTTTCCAGGCCAGCGCTTAACCACCGCGCCACTCGGCCGGCCTACCCTCAAGTAATATTGTACTACTTCACAAATTATGTAAAAGCCTTTGAACATTATACAGACAGTCCTTACTTTTCATGGTCCTGATATGCATAAATTTCTGTTATCATGGTTTAGTCAGATAACACCATTTTCCTACCAGCACAGTTCAAATTTCACTTACCACAGTGTTTTAACTCTGAGTAATTTTATAAAGTACACACTTTGATGCTAGTCTTTAGTACGTAACTCAGTACATAATTAACAGATATGCATCATGACTTGTGAACAATCACATTGTTTCTTTCAAAGTCTGTTGGTGATCAGTCACAGTACAACAGTTATTTCTTTCATACACAAACAGCAAAGTGTGTAGTTGTATTGACTCCTCATTGCTCAGTGACAGGCCCATACAGTTTAACCTTTAAAATACTATTACTGTTGGATAATGGTTCAGGTCTCCTTTATTCATTTGGAGACTTGCAAGAAAATTTTTATTGATATACACATAATCTTTATTCCTTCCAAAGGACCAAGAAATTATTTCATGTTTTAAAGCCTACTATCTTAGATGAACTCTTCCATGGGCTATTGATGCTACAATTGGAGATCATGTAATTTTTTTTTTTTTTAGCTGAGTTTGGAAGAAACAGTACTTAGAAAATGAAATTGAAAACATTCAGGCATTATGGCAGGAAGGAACAATGAGTAATATGCATACAATATGGCAGAATTATTTATTGAACTGTGAAAATAGCATGCAGAGTTCAAATAGGATATAAATGGAGTTATTGAACCAATAGCTGACCATGAAAAGGAATGTTGACATCACGACCATTTGAGAGAAACTTAGTGAAAGTGAGTTTATCAACATAAATGAGAAAAAACGTTGTTGCAAAAAACCATGAAGATGTGACTAAAGAATTGATGTCAGCAAACACTTCACCTTAAAGGAAATCTTGGAGGTATTTCATAATATTTAAAGCACAAAAATTACAATGTTTGAAGCTGGTGCATACTTATAAAAGAGTGACAATTTTCCAATGCATAGAAAAGATGCTTGCTTCATATTATCAGTTATACTTTGAGAAGAAGACTGCAAGCACTGATCAAACTACTCTTGATAAGTTTTCTTTACAAAGAAATGAATTACTTTAATTCTCAATGTTTCTACTGTTTTAAATTACAGTAGGCTAAATAAATATAAGTTTTACTATTAAAAAGTTTTCCATACATTTATATTGATGACATTAAGAGAGTTTTAAATATTTTGGCAGTGTTTTTATTTTCTTAATTTTTTTTTTTTTTTTTTTTTAGATTTTTATTGGGGAATTGGGGGAGTGGAACAGTGTTGGGGAACTAGGGAAGGGGACCAGTCAAGTTGTTGTTCTTCAGTCTTCATTGTGGAGTGCGCCAGTCGCCATGTGGCTTCCCAACAGCAGCTCATGGCCTATAAGCTCAAGGTGCCAAGGTGCCACATTCAGTCTTAGTTGCAGGTGGGCATAGCCCACCACTGAACAGGCAATCTTGTTGTTACACCAGCTGAGCCATCCTGCTACCTGTTGGCAACTCAGTGACAGCTCAGCTTGGGCACAGCATCACTGGCCCATGTGGGACTCCAACCAGCAGCCCTGTTGCTCAGAACTTGCGCTCTAAGCCAACTGTTAACCAACTGAACCACTCGGCCGGCCCAAATGTTTTGGCAATGTTTCCAAAGGTCAAACAACAATTGTAATCTTTCCCATAGATTAGAAAAGTCACTTGGCTTGGTTTCAGCTTGCATGGTCATTTTCTTACATGACCATAAAAAGTGAGGACTTCCTGTACTCCCAATCTTCTTCCCATTTTTTTGTGCTGTCTTTGTCTCTTAGGGCTGCTATAACAAAACACCACAAGCTGAGTAGGGTAAGGGTCCTCTTCTGGGTTCCAGACTTCTTGTGTGTTCTCACATGACGGAAGAGACAACAGAGCATTGTGGAATCATGAGAGCACTAAATCCATTCCTGAGGGCTCCACCCTCATGACCCAATCATTTCCCAAAGGCCCTGCTTATTAATATCATCATTTTTGAGTTAGTATTTCAACATATGAATTTTTAGAGGACACAAATATTTAGACCACAACAGCGCTATTGTCCAACATTCTACATCAACATTTTATTTTCATAATACATTGTTGTTATTTGTGCCTTAAAAAGCCAATTATATATTTTTTTCTTTTATTCTTTTATTGTGAAATAAACATTATTTTTTAATTAGCTTCGGTGTACAACACAGTGCAATAGTTATACTTTTTACCCCTCAAAGTGACAACCCCCTCCCCCAATTCGCCATCCCACTCCTCTCCCCCATATGATACATATCTATTACAATTCCTTTGACTCCCTTTCACAGTATAATCTACATCCCGTGACTATCAATATATTCAATTACAGTTGGCATACAATATTATATAACATCAGTTTTAGGTATACAGTGCAGTGATCCAGCCTCTATTCCATCCATGAAGTGGTCTCCCTAACAAGACATGTGACCATCTGACACCCCACAAAATATTTACAACATTATTAATTATATTCCCCGAACTGTCTTTCATATCCCTGTGGCAATACTGTAATTCCCCATTTATGCTGTCTAATCCCTTCCCCTTCTCCCTCATCCCCACTCTTCTCCCAACTAGCAACCCTGTTTTTCCTCTATATCTATGAGACTATTTCAGAAATGTTTTGATTGCATTTCATTTTCATATGGATCTCTACCTGTCAAAAAACCCATCTTTTTTTCCAAGAGCTAAATCAAATCCTACAAACTTATTTAACCCTTTGCACTTTTTCATCGTCCCACATATTCTCCCTTTGTTTTGAACTACTTACTTTGTTTGGGTCTCTTAATTATTAGATCACTTATTCAATAAACATTGACCACCTCCTACCTGCCAAACATTTGTTAAACACTAAGGGTATAAAGAGGAAGGTGACACAGACCCTCCCCTCAAAGAGATCTTAGTTTATTAGGAAAGACCAATATGTAAACAAGTACTCACAATATATTTCAAAAGTAGTTATTAAATACATCATTGAATTATAATTATTTATATAACTATATCATTTCTCCCAGGAGAGTATAAGCTACTGAGGGAAGGAGTTCTGCCTATTCATTTGATATCTGAGTGGTTAGTACAGTCTCTAGTCAATGGTAGATATTTAGTAAATGTTGAAAATCCAATTCAATCCTTAATTAAGCTTAATTCATTAATGTTTTAAAATACAAAACACCTTTTCTAACATGTTTACCTTGGGAGCATAGTTTTTCTAGTATTATGATTCTGTGACTGTACTCACCATAGGAATAACTAGTGTACAGACTACGCTATCCTGATGTCTTCAGCATACCTAGTCTGTAGCTCGCTACTTTCAGTACTTTGACCCAAGCTATATGTTCCATTTATGGGCTTCACTGTCACTGAGGCCTCAAAGTGCAGGGAATTTTCAGGTCTGATATCCTAGTTTCCCCAAATCTTCTACCAATGGATCAGTAGACCTCTGATTCTATGACAGTTCCAATGATGGGAAATGCAATTTCCTATTTACTTTCCCAATTATATTTTTTACCTATTTTATATAGGTAATTATATAAATTACCTATTTACTTTCCCAATTATATTTTTAAGAAATTAAAAAATACGAAAAATAGCCTCTATACTTATCCACGTATTTACCATTTCTGAGGTTCATTATTCCCTAGCATAGATTCAAGTTTCTATCTGGTATCATTTTTTTCACCCTGAAGACATTCTTTAACATTTATTACAATGTAGGTGTGGTAGTGATGAATTCTCTCAGCTTTTCTATTGCCTGAAAAAAACTGTATTGAACATTCATGTTTGAATGTAAATTTCATTGTTTATAGAATTCTAATTTGACAATTTTTCTTTAGCACTTTAAAATCAGTTTTATTTTCTTTTTCATATATATATTTCATATATATATATTTCATATATATATTTTCTTTTTCATATATATATATATATATATATATATATATATATACTTGCAGACATTTAATCATAAACAGTGCAAGACAAAGACAATATATGTATATAGATTTAACTTGTATTCCTCTGTGTGCAATAGACGTTTTTTTCTCTGGTTGCTTTTAAGATTTTCCCATCACTATTTTAATGAATGTGATTATAATGTGCTTGTTTGGGATGTGTGTTTGTATTTTTTCAAATAAACTTTTTACTAAAAGTGTACTATGCATACATAAAAAGAAACAAATCGAAATATACAGGTTAATGAATTATCACAAAGTGAACATGCCCATAGAACCACAATCCAGATCAAGATATAAAACTTTAGCTGCACTGTAGAGGCTCGTTTAAGCCTCCTTCTAGTCTCTACTCCCACACCTCAAAGAAACTACTCCCTTGGTTTCACACACCATAGACTAGTTTTGTCAGATTTAAAATTTTTACATAACTGAAATTAAATTGAACATTTTACTTGTGGCTAGGTTGTTTTGCTCTGCATTATGTTTGTGAGATTGAATACATGTTGCTCCATGTAGAAATAGTTTTTTCATATTTATTATTGTTGTACAAATATCCCCACACATATTTATCACTGACGATGGATTTTTTTTTTTTAGTTGCTTCCATTTTTTACTTCAAATAATGTGGCTATTAACATTCATGTACATGACTTTGGGTACACATACGAGTATGTATTAATTTCTGTTGCATATGTCTTTAGGATTGAAATTGCTGGGCCATAAAGTGCGAAAGGTTCAGTTTTAGTATCAACAACCAAAAAATCCAAAATGGTTGTACCAGTTGGATTTTCCCCAGTAGTATATAAGTGTTCCAGTTACTCCACATCCTTGCAAACACTTGGTATTCTAATTTTTAGGTTTTTGTTATTTGGGTGGATGTATACTGTTATCCTAATGTTTTCTTATATTTCTCTGAAGACTAATGAGATTGAATCTCATTCTAGTCTTATAAGTGCACATAACTTTCTTAATTTTGAACTCTGAGTCTCCCTAGAGCATATCTGGTCCCATTTTAGTAAACTTGTGTCACTTGTAATAGTTTAAAATGTTTAAATCAGATGGTAATATCTCAATCACAGTTCATAATACTAAACTTTTTCTCTTATCTGTCTTTCTGTTTCTTGAAGGTTATTCCTAAACTTTTGTATGACTTCATGTTTTTTCGTGTTCAAGAAGAATAAGAGGCAAGGAAAGAGGGCAGTTTACTAACATGGGAGAGGACATCCTGACAAAGAAGGGTGATTGGGCAGTTGTTTCATTTTTGTGCACTAGTGGCTCTAGGCTGTTGTTCACACCTGCTCTGGTCTCTGGAAAGAGACTTCATCTTTTGGGGGAAAGTAGTGCTCCTTGGTGGATATCTAGCCCACTACTTTCAGATTCATATAAAGGTATAGCTCCAAGGTCCATTCCTCTCACCAATACTAGGCAGTTCCATCTACGTATACATGTATACCATCCATAAAAGTCCATTGACTCTTCTTGAAGCCTTTTGACCAGAGAGATTAGTATGCCACTTGTGACCTAGACATCTTTTGTGGCTATTCTAAGCCCACAAATGACCTGAGAATCTTTGATACACCAGCCTTTACTCTTTGGGATGCAGGTGTGATACAACTTTCATAGACTTTTTGAGTGTTCTGGCCTTACACTTCCCACCTCTCATACAATCACACAAAATGAAAGAAAGGTAAGAGAGCTGTTCTTTGGCTTTTTGAATGCTCTCTTTCAAACTTTCTTTGTTCCTTATTTTATCTTTTTGTGGTGGGTAAAAGTCTAAACGAATTCTGTCTGGTATAGAATGGGAGAATTTGGCACTAGAAATATAATCCCCTTTGAACTTGGCTGTTAAAATATTATCTCTTTGATCTGAGCTATAAATAGTCTCCTTGATATTTCTATACTTGAGTTCAGCCCCTTGAATGGGGTTAGGGAGAGACCAGCAGTTCCTCTGCACTCCTGTGTGAACTTTGGCTCACTTTTGGTCCTTCAAAGCCTCTTTCTATTTCATAAATTTTCTACTTCAATTTCTATTGCCAAGTGCCTGATTTCTATACATTCCCCATTTAAATTGCCAAGGGAAAGAATCACACTGGTTCACTTTGTTCCTGTCTGTGCAGAACTTTTAATGTCAGGTTATCTCCCAGGCTGTTGGTTGCTCTGTGGATTATCTTAAGTGTGTTCTATTCCATTGTGCCTCAAGTGGGAAGGGGGTCAACTGGTAACCCACAAAGAAATTAGAACATGTGAGTCCTGTTGAGTTTTTGATGCCTCAGAATCCTGTGATTGCTCTGACTTGCCATCTGTAGCATGTGTCTTTTGTGTAGTATTTCCGGTTACAGTGATGAATTTACACTGTGTTTTTTTTTTTCCGCATATTGTGACCAATTGTGTGAGAATGCGACCTCCTGGGGTTAGGAGTGCAGTATGTGGCACTGTGGTGACTGGGTGTTTCTCTGTGTAAAACTAAAAGAAATACAGCTAAAGAAACTGTATGTTAGTGCTGTTATTTTGTTTCAGTACAGGTCTGCCTGGAAGATCCAAACAGATGGGAAAGAGGCATAGGGGGGCAATAATCCTGTTCCTTGGCCTCCTGGAGATTCAAGCCTTATATTGAGAGCTATCATCTCACTGCCCTCCTCCCTCTTTCCTCTCACGGTGAGGTCAGGTAGAGTTTACCAGGGATGCTCATGTGTATGTTACCTATATTCTTGAATAAGCGTATATCACGGTTGCAGGCAAATTATGACTTTAAAATTTAGCTGCTGGTGAAAATCTTTTTTGATTATCTTGGTAATGCTAAACTTGATGTCTTTTCACAGCACTGTCAGAGATGACTTGTATTACCATTTATTTCTTGATTATTTATGGGCATCCTAGACATTTAGCCCCATGTTATGTGTTTTATTTATTCTGGAATTTCTTGATAAGAATTTTAAAGTTGACATTATTATGATCACAAGTATAAACAGATATATAAAGAAGTTGCAATGAATTGCAAGGCTGCTGCTATTAATGATGCTTAACCAAACGAGGATGCAATTAACACTTGCATAAAGAAGTGGAATAAGGTTAGTCCAGAATCTGCATATTTTAGGAAGGTGTTTGGATATTTGAGAGTAGTGAATTTTCATGAATGGAATGGTTAATCATTTTGGTGCGTCTTGGGGGGAAAATAAGGCTAATTTTCATCATTATCCACTTCCTAGAATTATCCTAAGAAGGCCTTGTGTGATAGCACAGCAGTCAGTTGCCATTAGACCTTATGTCTAGTAAGTTGTTAGCATTTGATCTTGATACAATGATAGAATAAGCTTCAAGAACACTTAACTGAGTGCAATAGCCTTTAGCTGCCAAATGCTAGATTTAACTAGTTATTAGGACCAACGTGAGTGTTTAGATGTTGCAGTGCAGCACATAAGCACTATTAAAATTTAACCTAGGGATACAATCAGGCTCCATATGCAGTCAAAGAATGCCAGTGTTTGGGGACCTTGGAGAAGGTCGATTTCATTCAATTTTCTAAAAAAGAAAAATGAGACACAGGGAAAGGGAATGAGTTAGCTAAAATTTTTCAGCAGGTTTGACTCAGAAACACAATAGAATCTTAGTTCTCCTACTTCTCAGTCCCAGGATTTTTTTCACAATGCTAGACTCTTTTGTTGCTAATTCCTCTATTTTGCTTTCTATCCTATATGTATTTTGCCATTGCAACTTTATTAAGATCCTATCCTGCACCCCAAATATTTGCATTTCTTACTATGATTATCTCTATAAATACAAATACTAGGTATTATTGGAAAGAAAAATTACTCTGTCTCTCCTGTGTATCTCTCCTTTGTTCTCACATTCCTATCACATTCACAACAATTCTGACACCAGGTATGCAGGTTTTTTTCCCTCTCACCAAGCAATTCTGTGAGACCAGCTGGGTGTCCTCCAGTTTAACTCAATTCTAACACAATCCACCTGGAGATAGTGTCAAATCCCTCAGGTTAAGGGCTAAATTCTCACCAGACTACCGGCCTCCTATCTTTTTTGATGCCAATCACAAGTCTAAATTGTTACTTGACCAATCAGCTATCAATTGGAGGTTCCCTTGACAATCTCCTCAGATTCCATTATTTGCTACAACAGCTCATACAACTTAGGGAAACACTTACTTATTATTTTCCAGTTTATTATATAAAAAAGGATATGATAAATACAGATGAACAGCTAGATGAAAAGACATATATGATGTGGTCTGGGAGGGTGTGAGCACAGGAACTTCTGTCTCCATGGACTTGGGGTGTATCACCCTCTTGGTACATGGATAAGTTCACATCAGTCTGGAAGCTCTTCAAACGCCATACTATTGGTTTTTTGAAAAAAAAATTTTATTAAATTTATTGTGTGTCATTGGTTAGTAAAATTATATAGGATTTAAGTGTACATTTCTATAGTACATGATCTATATTCTGCATTTTGTGTTCAGTGCCCAGGGTCAATTCTTCTATCACCATATATTTGAACCCCGTTACCCTCTTCTACCACCCCCTCCCCCATTACCCTCTGGTAACCACTAAACTGTTGTCCGTGTCTCTGAGTTTTTGTTTGTTTGTCTTGTTCATTGGTTGCTTTCAGTTTTATATGCCACATGTAAGTGAAATCCTATGGTTCTCCACTTTTTCTGTCTGACTTATTTGGGGTTTTTATGGAAGCTTCCTCACATAGACATGATCCACTATTAACTCCATTTTCAGCCCCTCTCTCTTCTCTGGGGAATGGAGGGTGGAGGCTGAAAAGTCCAAGTCTCTTCTCTAATCATGACTTGGTTTTTCTGGTGACCAATTACCATCCAGGAACCCACCATGAGTCACCTCATTAGAACAAAGACACTGGCCATCAACCAGGAAATTTTGAGGGACTTGGGAGCTCTATTTGAGGGAAGGGGTTAAAGACCAAATATTAGAGCAAACTATGCTCCCAGTGCTCCATTACTGAGGAAATTACAGGGGTTTTAGGAGCTCTGTGCCAGGAACTGGGAGCAGAGATTTTATTATTATCATTTTTTTCAGAGTTACTATAAACAATTATTCTATCATTTTGCATTCGTTTTTTTTGTTTAGCATGAAGTTAGTAACAAAATGTATAGGCTTTGGAACATAAGAGTTGCTCAAGTTCTTCAGGGCACATCAGAAAGAGGCTAAATGACAACTATACTGTGAGTGGACAGAAAATGACTCAGATGGACTACTACATATTTGACATTATTGAACAGAATCATTAATCTTCATATTTTTCTTTTTGAAACTGATGGATTTTAGGTTTTGCCATACTCATATTTTAAACTTGATTTTGAAATATAGATTGACAAAGACTTGCAATAAAAAAAATGTACAGGGATGTCTTATGTACTCTTGACTCATTTTCTCCCAGTGGTGACATCTTACATTATTATTGTACAATATCAAAACCTAGAAAATGGCATAAATAAAATCCACAGAGCTTATTTAGATCTCAACAGTTTTACATACTCTGTGTGTGTGTGTGTGTGTGTGTGTGTGTGTGTGTAGTATAGTTCTATGCAATTTTATGACATGTATAGATTTGTGTCACCACTACCAAATCACAGTAAGGAACTGTACCATTATCACAGGCTCCCTCATTCTATCCCTTGGAAGACACACCTATATCCTTCCTCTGCAGCTCTTCCCCTTGGCAATAAGTATTCTGTTCTCTCTATCTCTATTATTTCATTTCAAGAATTCATATAAATAGAATCAAGCAATATTATGTATTCTTTAAATGGAAGGAAAAATCACAGAGATTTTTGTTATCTCTGTAAAATAATTTTTAATAATCATTTGTTTCAAGTCCTGCCTTGAAAAATGTGTTTTGTTTTTCCCCATATTTTCTGATATCAGGATAGAAAATAAATAAGATACTGAAAAATATTACTCCATTTTTTTCCTCTCGAAACATTTATTGTTCCATTTTTCTTTTTGTTTTTCATTATAAAAAAGTACCGTCATGATCTTTACTCCCTCTAAGAAAGCTTAGCCTTTAATATAGTCTTTAATGAAAATCCAGATTAACTTAAAAAAAAATTGTATGCATTCGTTTCTAGGCCTTTATAATAGTTTATCAAAATGGAAATAGATACTTAGAAAACAAAAAGAAAATGAACTTGCTCCACAAATGCATCGTTTCTCAAGAAGTACCCTCTCTTCCAAATGTCTGAAAATATTCTTTATATTCAATCTTTTTTTTTTTCAAATTCTGCATCTTTTAAAAGTTTTTGTGACTAGGGTAATAAAATGTGAAAACAAGTGATTGTTTACCAATTGCAATTGATACTAATGATGGCTACTAGGATGTTACCCATATAGCTACTGTGCTCTTATCTAGGGTCTTGCCAGCTTTGCTGAGTTAGAACGGATTGCCTAAGTACTAAATGCAAACTTATTGATGCAGATAGGAAGCCATTTGTATTAATATAATTAAAAGACCTTACCTAACCCTGATGAAAAATTACTTGAAAGTAACAGAGGACAGAGTCCTTATTTTAAAGTAAATGAACTATTGGACGTAATTATGATTAGTCTAACAGTAACTGAATTTAATGAGACTGAATAGAAACAAATTAGACATAATTGGAAGTTAAGCAAAAGTCAATTAAATCTGTATAACTTTAACTTTATAAAAGTTATTGAATTAAATGACCAGGATTAATTAATAAAGGAAATAAAGCCATGAAATATATTTCCAGGGAATTGGTTTTTTTTTTGAGGGGAAAGGTATTGTTTCACTTAAAGATTAGAGTTCAGTGAGAATCACTTAAATCAATTTTTCAGGCTTACTAGTTTAATAATTTCAAGTGACGTAATTATGCAAATTTATAGTTTTAGCTACAAGTGCTGCTGAAGTTGTTCTAAGGAATGAAGAAGTAGAATGTATTTAATAGAATAAAACAGTATGTTCATAAATCTCAGTGAATTCTGTTGGCTCGGAATAAAGATATGGTTGTTCTTATTCAGTATTCACTTCAGGGCTAGGTTAGCTGTATGAGAATTACAGTTGATCTGTTGTAGAAATTGTGTGATTGAAAATACATTCATCACTTTGCTCTGTATAGACTCACTCTGAGAATCAGTCCTTATTCCTAGAGCACTGCTGTCAACCCCAACCACCATCACACTAAAGGCTCTAAGTCAATTCTTATTTAGTAACGTAAGTGAAGTGCTGTGCAACTGGTCACCTAGGAACTCCATGTTAATCCACGTGCTTATCAAAACAGCCTTCTCATAGTACAGCCAAGGTCATTCAGAGTGCTGTGATTTCTGCTTTCTGGGTATACAAGAGAAAATGTATCATGACTCACTCTATGATGTTTAATGATCTTCAAAAGATCCTTGAGCATGTACTGATTTTGAAATGTGATGGAATAAAATTACAGGTTTGATTCAGTGCTGAACTATCACTCTCTAACGATGACAAAAATGTTAATTCTGCAACGACAACAACAAAGGAAAAAAACAGTAGTAACTTCAGGTGAGGAAATAAATCTGTATGAGATGTATAGATGCAACTCATCTTTATAGACTCTGCCTTTTAAATACATCATGTCCAAAGTAAATTCAGTCCCATACACATTGCAGTAAATTCTTTGCTTCATCACATTTTCTCCAGTATTTTTTTTTTTGTAAGTGCATTTTTAATCAGGTTAAGTCATGGAAGTAGGATATTACGAATGCAGGAGGTAACTCCACTAATGATGCAGTGAGATTTTGTGTAGAGATATGAATTGAGAGGTATGAACTCCAACTTTAGAGAACAAAGAGCATATATTTGTAAATAAGAAATATCTCCCACTTTCATCCTATACTTGTATACCATACCAAACCCAACCCCACCCACCCATGATTCTTACATAATAAATTGTCATCCATGACAAAACAGGCCTGGAGATCCATTGTATCTCAGAAAGAGTAGAGATTAGGTATTTGATAAAATATAAAATATAGGTATCATAATTATTAATACTTTGATCTTAATTTGCATTCTTTTAGATTTGGAGACCAAAATTTCAGTAAGGTTATACAAATGATACCTCATAAGTTTTTGCATGTCTGAGAATTCCTTTTGTCTTCATGAATGAATGGCAATTTTGCTACTTGTAGAATGCTTGGTTTACACTTTTCATGCCTTAAAAGTCCATACTTTTCTCTCTACTGTTTCCAGTGTGAGTAGGATTGGAGTTTTGAATTCACCTATAAATCTGTTTGAGCTTTGTCGGTTATTCATTGATTTTAATTTTGGTTATGAGAGAACACTTTCCAAGGTAGACCACATTTTAGTCCACAAGACAAGTCTCAGTAAATTGAAGAAGTCTGAAATTGCATCAAGCATCTTTCTGACCACAATAGTATGCAACTAGATTAATTACAAGAAAAGAAAACTAAAAACACACCAACATATGGAGGCTAAATAACATGCTACTAAACAATGAGTGGGTCAACAATGAGGTCAAGGGAAAAATCAAAAGATATTTTGAGACATATGGCAACAAATTGGATAATCCAGAAGAAACAAATTCCTAAAAGCATACAGTCTTACAAGGCTGAATCAAGAAACAGGAAATCTGAACAGTCAATTACTACTAACAAAATCGAATCAGTAATTAACAATCTCTAAACAAACAAAACCCTTGGCCAAGGCATTCAGAAAAGAACTATTTTTTTCAAACTATTACAAAAAATTCATTAGGAGGGAAGGCTCCCTAGCTCATTTTATGAGGCTACCATCACCCTGATTTCAAAACCAGACAAAGACATTACAAAACAAGAAAACTATAGGCCAATGTCACTGCTGAACACAGATATAAAAATCCTCAACAAAATATTAGCAAACTGAATTCAGTAATACATTAAAAATATCATATACCAATATCAAGTGGGATTCATTCTTGGTGGGTACTACCCAGGGGGATCACTTCTTAAATTATATAAATGTCTAACCACTATGCTGTACATCTGAAACTAATATAAAATAATATTGAGTGTCAACTCTAATTGAAACATTTTAAAAGGGGAGAAGGTAAAGAAGAATAAGAATTTCAAATTTCCATGTATAAAACAAATAAGTCTTTGTGAGGGGTGTAAATGTCTAACTATTACATTGTTTTGTATGCCTGAAACAGAAAAACAAACAAACTAAAAAAGTCTTGGGGATTTAATATACAGCATAGGAAATATAGTCAATAATATTGTGATAGCATGGTACAGTGTCAGGTAGTTGCTGGACATATCATGGTGCTCACTTCGTTAACATAAGGAATATAATCAATAATATGGTAATGACTATGTGTACTGCCAAGTGGGTACTGTGAAATAACTATGATGTACACCTGAAAGAGTAATATAATGTTGTATGTTAGCTATATTTTAATAAACATCTTAAAAAACAATAAAAAAAGAAATTGATTGGATTTTTATATACCAATAATGAACTGTGAGAAAAAGATATTAAGAAAAAAATCCCATCTACAATGGCATAAAGAAACAGCTAGGGATAAATTTAATCAAGAGAATAACAGACCTGTACTCAGAAAATTATAAGACATTGAAGAGAGAAATTGAACAAGATACAAATAAATGGAAGAAATACCATGCTCATGGATAGGAAGAATTAATATAGTTAAAATGTCCATACTACCCAAAGCAATCTATAGATTTAATGCGATACCTATCAAAATACCAATGGTATTTTTCAAGGAACAAGACCAAATAATCTTAAAATTTGTATGGAGCCATAAAAGACCTCAAATAGCCATGGCAATCCTGAGAAGGAAGAACAAAGGTGGAGGTATCATGCTACCTGATGTCAAATTATACTATGAGACCATACCGATCAAAACAGCATGGTATTGGCATAAAAACAGACATCGATGAAACGGAATTTAGAACACAGAAATAAACCCATGCATAGATGGTCATTTAATCTATGACAAAGGAAGCAAGAATTTACTTTGGGATAAAGACAGTCTATTCAATAAATGCTGCTCGAAATTCTGGTTGATACAGGCAAAAAAATTGAAAGTGGACCACCTTCTTATGCCATATGCAAGAATAAACTCAAAATGGATTAACACTTAAATGTAAGACCCAAAACCGTAAAACTCCTAGAAGAAAATATAGATAGTAAACTCTCAGACATTGCCCTTAGTAACATTTTTACTGATATATCTCCTTGGGCAAGGGAAACAAACAAACAAAAAATAAACAAATGGGACTACATCAAACTAAAAAGTTTTTGTACAGCAAAGAAAACCATCAACAAAACAAAAAGACATCCTACTGAATGGGAGAAGATATTTGTTAATGATACATCTGATAAAGGGTTAATATCCAAAATTTATTTAAAAACTCAAACAAATACAGTTCTACTCCTGGGTATTTTTCCAGAGAAATCCAAAACACTAATTTGAAAAAAATATATGCACCCCTATGTTTACTGCAGCACTACACAATAGCCAAGATATGGAAACAACCAAAATGCCCATCAATAGACTACTGGATAAAGAAATTGTGGTACATTTATATAATGGAGTATTACTCTACCAAAAAAAAGAATGAAATCGTACCATTTGCAACAACATGGATGTACCTAGAGAAGATTATGCTGAGTGAAATAAGTCAGACTGCGAGAGACAAATCCATATGATCTCACTTATATGTGGAATCTAAAGAACAGAATAAATGAACAAACAAAATAGAAATAGACTCTTAGGTACAGAGAACAAAGTGGTGGTTGCTAGAAGGGAGGGATTTGGGGGGATGGGTAAGAAAGGTGAAGAGATTAGGAAGTACAAATTGGTAGTCACAAAATATAATAGTCACAGGGATGTGAAATACAGTGTGGGAATATAGTGAATAATGTAAGAACAATGTATGGTTCAGATGGGTAGTAGATTTATTGGGGGGATCACTTTTTACTTCTTTTTTTTTTTGGCTCAGCAATCCTGCCACCTGTTGGCAGCTCAACGGCAACTCAGCTCGGGCTGGGCATCGAACCACCGTTGCTCAGAGCTCAGCTCGCACTCTTGAGCGAGCCCTTAACCAACTGAGCCACTCGGCCGACCCCGGGGGGATCACTTTTTAAATTATATAAATGCCTGAACACTGTGTTATGTACCTGAAACTAATATTAAATAATATTGAATGTCAATTCTAAATTATATATAAAAAAATATATAAATATATAAAAATATATATAAATATATATAAATAAATATATATGTAATATATATGTATATATAGTCACACAATGTAAAGTACAGCATAGGGAATATAGTCAATGGTATTGTAACAGCTATATACCATGTCAGAGGGATAGTAAGCTTGTTATCACTTTGTGAAGTGTGTAAATGTCTAATCATTATGTTGTTTTGTACAGCTGAAACTAATATTTTAAAAGAAAATAAATTTTGGTCATGTGAGGGCAGTGGTGGAGTCTATTTTAAATTATTAATTAAATTTCTGTAAAGGATATTGTACCATTTACATTTAGGCTTTTAACTTATTCTTTAGTATTATACTTTTGTAGGAAATTTTCCATTTCATCCATGTTTTCAATTTTATTAAAGATTTTCATCATGATATAATCTTATAAATCTCTGCTATATTTACAGGTGTGTATTTTATTTCATATCTACTATTCTTCATTTATGTCTTCTCTTTTTATCTTGACCCATCTTACAGAAGATTGATTATTTTATTAAATTTTTCAAAGAAACAACACTGGATTTTGTTCATTCTTTTCATTGAATCTTTTCCTCCTCATTTAATTACTTTTTGTTTTTAGTTTTATTATTTCCTTCTTTCCCATTTCTTTGGATGTACTCTGTCTTTTCCCCCTTATTTCTTATCTTGGATGCTTTGTTAATTATATAGATGTATATTTTTTTACTGAAGTAAAAAATACAAAACATAAAAGTTATCGTCTTAACCATTTTTAAGTGTATGGTATAGTAGTGTTAACTATATGCATATGATTGTATAGCAACCCTCTATAACAGTTTTTTTTTATTTAGATGTACCACATTTTATTTCATCATTCCTCTATTATTATTTACATATTTGTTTACACATATTGGTTACACATTTCCCTGTAGTACTGTGATGGCCTCTAATATATATTAAGATTTTCCTGATATCAGCATTTTCTTATTTTATATTTTTTTACTTTTTTTAATTATTGGTTTCAGATATACAAAACAATGCAATAGTTATCTTTTTCACCCCCTACAAAGAAACAACCCCCTCCCTCATCCACTGCCAACCCACCCCTGATATTATACACATCTATTACAATTCCATTAACTCCATTCCCACACTATATTCCACATCCCATGACTATATATGTGTTAAATTAGAGTTGACATATACTATTATTCAGTGGCAGCTTCAGATGTACAGTGCAGAGGTCGGGCCTCTACACCATCCATGAAGTGGTCTCCCCATCTGGTCCCCTAAAAAATATTTACAACATTATTGATTGTATTCCCTAAACTGTCTCTTCTATCCCTGTGGCAATATTGTAGTTATCAATTTATGTTGTCTCGTCCCTTCCCCTTCTCCCTCATGCCCACCCTCATCCCATCTAGCAATCATCAGTTTTTCCTCTGTGTCTCTGAGACTATTTCTGTTGACATTGCTCATTTATTCAGTTCTTTAGATTCCACATATAAGTGAGATTATATGGTATTTGTCTCTCTGACTGACTTATTTCACTTAGCTTAATGTTCTCTAGGTCCATCCATATCATTGCAAATGGTACGATTTCATTCTTTATAGCTGCGTAATACTCCATTGTGTAAATGTATCACAGTTTCTTAATCCAGTCATCTACTGCTGGGCATTTTGGTTGCTTCCAAGTCTTGCCAAGTCTTGGCTATTGTAAATAGCGCTGCAATGAAATAGGGGTGCATATATTTTTTCAAATTAGTGTCTTGGGTTTTTCAGGATAAATACCTAGGAGTGGAATTGCTGGATCATAAGTTGTTCCATTTCCAGCTTTTTGAGATAGCTCCATACTGATTTCCATGGTGAGTGCACCAATCTGCAGTCCCACCAATAGTGCAGCAGGGTTCCCTTTTCCCCACAGCCTTGCCAGCACTTGTTGTTTGTTGATTTATTGATGATAGCCATTCTAACGGGGGTAAGGTGGTATCTCATGGTGGTTTTTTGTTTGTTTGTTTGTTTTCTTGAGGGCAGTGTCACTGGCCCTCATGTGTGGGACCCAAACCGGGGCCACTGGATTCCCAAGCCGGTGCTTAACCACTGTGCCACTCGGCTGGCCCTCATGGTGGTTTTTATTTGCATTTCCCTAATGATCAGTGAGGTTGAACATTTTTTCATATGCCTGTTGGCCATCTGTATGTCCTCTTTAGAGAAATGTCTGTTCATATCCTCTGCCCATTTTTTAATTGGGTTGTCTGGTTTTTGGTGTTAAGTGAGTGTTTTATAAATTTTGGATATTAACCCCTTATCAGATATATCATGGACAAATATCTTCTCCTGTTCATCAGGCTTCCTTTTTGTTTTATTGATGATTTTCTTTGCTGTGAAAAAACTTTAAGTTTGATGTAATCTCATATGTTCATTTTTTCTTTTACTTCCCTTGCCCACGGGGATGTATCAGTAAAAATATTGCTCAGGGTAATGTCTGCAAATTTATTCCCTATATTTTCTTCTAGGAGTTTTATGGATTCAGGTCTTACACTTAAGTCTTTAATCCATTTTGAATTTGTTTTGGTATATATTGTAAGGAGGTGGTCCAATTTCATTTTCTTGCATGTGTCAGTCCAATTTTCCCAACATCATTTATTGAATAGACTATCTTTACCCCAGTGTAAATTCTTGCTTCCATTTTCATACATTAACTGTCTGTATATGCATGGATTTATTCCTGGGCTCTCTATTCTTTTCCATTGATCTATGTACCTGTTTTTATGCCAGTACCATACTGTTTCTTTTTTTTTGTTTTTTGTTTTGTGATTTTTTGAGGGCAGTGTCACTGGCCCTCATATGTGGGACTGAACCAGGGCTGCTGGCTTCCAAATCCAGCGCTTAACCACCGCACCACTTGGCCGGCCCCCATGCTGTTTTGATTACTGTAGCCTTGTAGTATATTTTGATGCCTGGTAGCGTGATACCCCCGACTTCGTTCTTATTTCTCAGGATTGCCATGGCTATTCTGGGTCTTTTATGGTTCTATATAAATTTTAGGATTATATTTTCTATTTCTGTGAGAAATGCCCTCGGTAATTTGATAGGAATTGCATTGCATCTATATATTGCTTTAGGCAGTATGGACAGTTTAACTATATTAATTCTTCCTATCCATGAGCATGGTAGGTGTTTCCATTTATTTGTGTCTTCTTTTATTTCTTTCTTCAGTGTTCTTCAGTGCCTTATAATTTTCTGAGTATAAGTCTTTTATATCTTTGATTAAACTTATTCCTAAGTATTTTATAGTTCTTGAAACAATTGTAAATGGAATTGTTTTCTTAATTTCTCCTTTCAATAGTTTATTGTTGGTATATGCAAGTGCAACTGATTTCTGAATATTGATTTTGTATCCTGCCACCTTACTGAATTTGTCTATCAATTCCAATAGATTTTTGATGGAGTCTTTGGGGTTCTCTCTATATAGTATTATGTCATCTGCATATAATGACAATTTTACTTCCTCCTTGCCAATTTGGATGCCTTTTATTTCTTTTTCATGTCTGATTGCTGAGGCTAGAACTTTCAGAACTATGTTGAATAAAAGTGGAGAAAGTGGACAGCCTTGTCTTGTTCCTGAACTTAAGGGGAATGGTTTTAGATTTTCCCCATTGAGTATGATGTTAGCTGTGGGTTTGTCATATATGGCCTTTATTATGTTGAGATATGATCCCTCTATTACCACTTTGCTAAGAGTTTTTATCATAAATCTGTTGCTGGATTTTGTCAAATGCTCTTTCTGCATCTATTGATATGACCATATGATTTTTATTCTTCATTTTGTGGATGTGATGTATCACATTAATTGATTTGCAGATGTTGAACCAGCCTTGTGTACTAGGGATGAAACCCACTTGGTCGCGATGTATGATCTTCTTAATATATTGCTGAATTCTGTTTGCTAATATTTTGTTGAGGATTTTTGCATCTATGTTCATCAGGGATATCGGCCTGTAGTTTTCCTTTTTTGTGCTGTCTTTATCTGGTTTTGGAATCAGGGTGACAGTGGCTTCATAGAAAGAGTTTGAGAGCCTTCTTCCCTTCTGGGTTTTTTGGAATAGTTTGAGAACAATAGGTGATAATTCTTTTTTGAATGTTTGGTAAAATTCACTTGGGAAGCCATCTGGTCCAGGGCTTTTGTTTGTTGGGAGCTCGTTGATTACTGATTCAATTTCCTTGGTAGTATCAGTCGATTCAGATTTTCCATTTTTTTCTCCAGTTAGCTTTGGAAGGTTGTATGCTTCTAGAAAATTATCCATTTCTTCCAGATTGTGAAATTTGTTGGCATATAGTTGCTCATAGTAATTTCTTGAAATTTTTTGTATTTCTGTGGTGTGTGTTGTCACTTCACCTCTTTCATTCCTGATTTTACTAATTTGAGTCCTCTCTGTCTTTTTATTTATTTATTTTTTTTATTTTTATTTTTTTTTTGATGAGCCTGGCTAGAGGTTTGTCAATTTTGTTTATCTTCTCAAAAACCAGCTCTTGGTTTCATGATCTTTTGTATTGTTTTTCTAGTTTCCGTTTCATTTATTTCTGCTCCGGTCTTTATTATATCCTTCCTTGTACTCCCTTTGGGCTTCTTTTGCTGTTCTTTTTCCAGTTCCCTGAGGTGTAAGAATAACCTGTTGATTTGAGATTTTTTCCTTCATTAGGTAGGCCTGCAGTGGTATGAACTTCCATCTTAGGACTGCTTTCACTGCATTGCAGAGATTTTGGGTCATGGTGTTTTCATTTTCATTTGTCTCGAGGTATCTTTTGATTTCCTGCTTGATCTCATTTGTGATCCACTCACTATTTAGTAGCATGTTATTTAGCCTCCATGTATTTGTGAGCTTTCTGGATCTCTTCTTGTAATTGATTTCTAGTTTCATAGCATTGTGGTCAGAGAAAATGCTTCATATGATTTCAATCTTCTTAACTTTATTGAGACTTGTTTTGTGGCCTAACATGTAGTTTATCTTGGAAAATGTTCCATATGCACTTGAGAAGAATGTATATTCTGTAGCTTTGGGGTGAAACGCTCTGAAAATATCAGTTAAATCCAGCTGGTCTAATGTGTCATTTAAGGTCTCTGTTTCCACACTGATTTTCTGTCTGGAAGATCTGTCCATTGGTGACAATGGGGTGTTGAAGTCCTCTACTATGATAGTGTTACTATTGATCTCTGTCTTTATGTCTGTCAATATCTGTTTTATATATTTAGGAGTTCCTATGTTAGGTGCATAGATGTTTACTAGGGTTATGTCCTCTTGTTGGATCGATCCCTTTATTATTATGAAGTGCCCTTCTTTGTCATTTATTATATTCTTCAATTTAAAGTCCATTTTATCTGATATAAGTATTGCTACTCCAGCTTTTTTCTCAGTTCCATTTACATGAAATATTTTACTCCATCCCTTTAATTTCAGCATGTATGTGTCTTTTGATTTGAGGTGAGTCTCTTGTATACAGCATATGCAAGGGTCTTGCTTTCTTATCAATTCAGCCACCCTATGTCTTTTGATTGGAGCATTTAATCCATTTACATTTAATGTGATTATTGATTGATAGGTGCATAGTTATTGCCATTTTGTTATTTGTGTTCCTGGTCTTCATTAGTTGGGTTTTTTTTCTCTTCTGTTTAAAGAAGCTCTTTTAACATTTCCTGCAATGCTGGCTTGGTGAATTCCTTTAGCTTATTCTTTTCTGGAAAGCTCTTTATCTCTCCTTCAATTTTAAATGATAACCATACTGGATAAAGCAATCAAAGTTGTAGGCCTTTGTTTTTCATCACTTTGAAGATCTCCTGCCACTCCCTTCTGACCTGAAAAGTTTCTGTAGAAAAGTCAGCTGATAATCTTATGGGGGTGCCCTTGTAAGTAACTTGCTGCCTTTCCCTTGCTGCTTTTAAGATTAAGTCTTTGTCTTTAACCCTTGCCATTTTCACTATAATATACCGTGGTGTGGGCCTGTTTGCATCTTGGGTGAAACTCTCTGCACTTCCTGGGCTTGTGTGTTGATGTCCTTTGCCAGGTTAGGGAAACTTTCAGACATTTTTACTTCAAATATGTTCTCGATCCCTTGCTCCATCTCTTCTCCTTCTGGAATTCCTATGATGTCCTAGTTGTTATGCTTGATGTTGTCTCCCAGCTCTCTTAAACTATTTTCAATGTTTTTCATTCTTTTTTCTTTTTGTTGTTCTGCTTGGATGATCTCTTCTATCTTGTCTTCTAAGTCACTGACTCAATCCTCTGCTTCATCCAACCTGCTAGTATTCCATCGAGTTTGTTATTTAATTCAGTAATTGTGTTCTTTAGTTCTAGCTGGTTGCTTTTCATTATTTCTCTATCCTTCTTTTTTTTTTTTTTTTTGAGGGCAGTGTCACTGGCCCTCATATGTGGGACCTGAACCGGGGCCACTGGCTTCCCAAGCCAGCGCTCAACCACCGCGCCACTTGGCCGGCCCTCTATCCTTCTTTATATTCTCATTAATTTCCTTGAACATTCTAATAATCAGTGTTCTGAACTCTGCCTCCAATAGGTTGTTTACTTCTATTTCCTCTAGTTCCACTGCTTCAGGAGGTTTCTCCTCATTTTTTATTTGGGATGTGTCTTTGTTTCCCCATTCTGGCTTACTCCTTGTGCTTACTTCGATGTAATAGGTAGTTCCCCTAGGTCTCTCTGTCTTTTCTGGGTGGACTTATATGGTGTGTGTCCTTTATATTTGAATTACTTAGTCTCCCTATTCTCCTGTGCATGTGTACCAGAGGTGTTCCTTGTGTTGTGTGTCTTCTGTTGAATTTGAGCTTTGATTGCTTTTGGCTTGTCAGTAGGTGGGATTGACTCCCAGACTGACTAGCTGTGAGGATTCACGGTGTCCACAGTTTATGAGCTGCTGTGTGAGGGTTGACCCCTCTGAGCTCTTTTGCCTGTAGTGATTTCCCTTTGGGTGTGACTCTTGTAGGTCAAACCAGGAAATGCTCTGGTTTTATCTAAAGTTGGCCTCTGGGTATGATGATTCTTTTGTCTCTTTGGCTGGGCCCTACTGCAGAGTGATTTTAGAGCAAAACAGATCAACAATCACAACCACGACAGCCACCAAAGGAAACTAGATGCTCTCACATGTAAAAAGAAACAACCAACAACCTACAGTCAACTTGTACAAAAATATCAAACATACAAAAGAAGAAAACAAACAAAAACAAAACAACAACAAAAAGAATAAAAAACAAAACAAAACAAAATAAAATATAATAAAATAAAAAATAGAATAAACACGAGAAACAAAATAGCAATATCCCCCCCCAAAAAAAAAATTTGCAGAAAAATGGAAAGGAGGAAAAGTAGAGCAGTGAAAAGAATGAAGAAAAGAAGGGAGACAGTGAGGGTGGAAAAGAAGGATGGAAAGAAAGAAAGAAAAAAATATATCTTTTATATATATATGTCTATACACCCATATATATGGATGTGTATATATTTTATACTCTATTAAAAGCTAAAAATGATAGTAATGAAATAGAAAAAAAACACAAAGTTAACCAAAACAAGCAACCAATATTAATAATAATAATAATAATAATAATAATAAAAGAAAGAAAAAAAAAACAGTGCCAGTCTTGGTGAGAGCCCACCAAGCTCTCTCCAGGTTGTCCTCTGCCGTACAAATATTCCTCTGCATCTTGTGGGGGTAGAGCCAGTCACCTGGCGCTTAGAGTGACCCTGGCAATGCAGGTCTATTGTAGATGAGTGAGGTTATGAGGTCTGATTGGTAGGTTTTACAAAGTCACTGCCGCTTCAGCTCTAGCCTGCCCCAAAGCAGGTTGCGTAACCAGATGGCTTGATGTGAGTCTTTGGGCACTCTTTCCACTGGAGTCTGTAGGGGTAATAAGATTTCTGAGCTGTTATAAGCCATCTGCTGGGCATCTGCGGGTGCCTCAGCAGCTGAACCTGCCCTGCCTCCCAAGCCTCACAGGAAAGGTGGGGGCAGGGTAGGTAGGCTCACACTTTGCAGCCTCTTCTGGTTGGAGATTTTTGACCCCCTGGGAGTAGAGGCACCTCTGTAATCTGACCCTACTCCTCTATTCAGAGGTCAGTTTAAGACTGGCATGGGAGGGGCCAGGGTTTCTAAGGAAGGGTGGGTGTGGGTTCTTATTTCTGCAGTTGTTTTTGCTTTCTGTCTGAGAAAGCAAGCAAGCAAGCAAACAAACAAACCAACAAACAAAAACACATACGCAAAAACAAGAAACTGTCCCACTTGAGCTGAGGCCTCTGCCTCAGTCGCTCCAGTGGAGCTCCTGCTGTGCTCCAGGAGGCACTGCGGAGGCTTAGGGACTGACCTCGCCCAGTTGCTGCTAAGCTCTCTGCTCTGCCTCCTTGGGTCCTGCTTCTCTGCAGCTGCGGGTGCAGGCTGCATCTCCACAAGTCTCACCTCCCTCTTCCCTCGCTCGCCGGGTTTGAGGCCTCTGCTCAGAGTCTGTGCAACGCAGAGCTCCTGTTGCCCTCCCTGCTGGACTGGGTGGGCGCCGGGACTGCTCTCGCCCTGCTGCTCTGAGCTCTGTCTCCTGGGGTCCTGGGGCTCTGCAGCCGAGGGCGAAGATCGCACCTCTGCATGCTTGTCTCCTCTCTCTCCTCCCCCACTCCCCGGCCGGAGGCTCCTGTCTGAGCCTGCAAACCATAGCGCTCTTGCTGTACTCTCTTCTCTCTACAACTTTTTAATCTTGCAAACTGAAAGTCTATGTCTATATAACAAGTCTTTTCTTCCTCCCTCCAGTCCCTGGCAATTGCTATTCTATTTTCTGTTTCTAAGAGTTTGACTACTGAAGACACGTCATATAAGTGGATTCATGTAGTATTTGTCATTTTATGAATGACATTCCACCTAGCATAATGTCCTCAAGGTTAATCCATGTTGAAGCATATGACAGGATTTCCTTTTTTTTAAAGATTGAATAAAGTCCAAAAAATTGAAAAAAGGCAGAGATTTCCCAAACACTCCCTACCCATGTGTATGCATAACCTCCCTCATTATCAACATCACTCATTGAAATATTGAATATATAGACAGTCACGAGATGTGGATTATATGGTGGAAGGGAGTCAAAGGAATTTTAATAGATAGTATGATATGGGGAGGAGGAGTGGGAGGGGAGAATTGGGGGAGGGGGGTTGTCACTTTGAGGGGTAAAATGTATAACTAGAAATAGAGCAATATTTACCAGGGAGAGCCTACAGGAACGCATCATAATCACTCAAAGTCTATAGTCTATGTTAGGACTTATTCTTGGTGTTGTACATTCTATGGGTTTGGACAAAAGCATTATTGTGTATATCTGTCATTATAACACCATACAGAATATTGGTCACTGCCCTAAACATCTCCTGTGCCCTGCCCATTCATTCCTTCCATCTCCCTGAAACTGCTGATTTTTTAAAAATTATTATTTACTAGTTCTGCCTTTCCCAAGATGTCATAAAGTGAGACTTATATAGTATAAGTGTTTTTTATTTTTTACATTGGCTTCTTTCATTTAATAATATGCTTTTAAGGTTCCTCCATATCTTTTCTTGGTAGCTCCTTCTTTGTGCAGAATAATATTCCATTACATAGGTGTACCACAGTTGATTTATGTACTCACTTACTGAAGGGCATTTTGATTGCTTCCAAATTTTCACAATTATGAATAAAGCTGTGTGCAGATTTTTGCATGGACATAAGTTTTCAATGCCTTTGGGTAAATACCAAAGAGTGTGATTACTGGGTCACATGGTAAGCATATGTTTAGTTTTGTAAGAAACGGCCAAACTGTCTTCCAAAGTAGCTGTACCATTTTGCATTCCTACCAGCAGTGCATCCCTGTCAGCATTTGGTGTTGTCAGTTTTGGATTTTGGCCGTTCTAATTGTGTGCAGTGGTGTCTCATTATTGTTTTAATTTGTATTTCTCTGATGACATATAATGCAGGGCATCTTTTCATATGCTCATTTTACCTCCATATATCGTCATTGGTGAGATGTCTGTTAGGATGTTTGTGCATATTTTAATCAGGTTACTTGTTTTCTTATTGTTGAATTTTAAGAAATCTTTGTATAAGAGGTGTGATCAAAAGATACAGTGAAGGCTGGCTGAGTGGCGTGTTGGTTAAGAGCTGGCTTGGAATGCCAGCGGCCCTGGTTCAGATCCCACATATGAGGGCCAGTGACACTGCCCTCTACAGCTAAGGTGGTGAACAACAGCTCCGAGCTGGGCTGCTGTGAGTTCCTAGGATGGCATAGCTGCATCCCCGGCTGCAGTGGGGCTGCCATAGGCTACAATGAGTGGTCGGCAGCCAGCCTGAACGGCTGACGTTGCTGTGAGCTGCCAAGAGCCACTGTGAGTGGCCGTCCAGAGGCCGGCGACTGATCTGCCTCACCCGGGAAGAGCGCAACGATGATACCAAGATGGGCCAGTAAAGTGACGTCCTCCACAACTAGACTGAAGAACAAAAGGATAGCAACTTCTCTGTTCCCCTTCCCCGATTCCCCAACGCTGTTCCCTTCCCCTAACTCCCCAATAAACTCTTAAAAAAGAAAAAGATACGGTGAATGTTTAAATAAAGGAATTTTACTACAGTAAAAGACACATTGCCATTAAGGCACCTCAAAGTACTCCCCCTCACTTCAAACACTGATTCCATCGTTCTTGCCACTTTCTGAAGCAGTTCTGGAAGTCCTCTTTTGTGTCTTCATCCTCCATCATGACAACACTCTGTGTCACACATCACTTCTGGTACAGAAATGTCTGTCAAATAAAAACATTATGATGTGTCCTCATCCATCTTATTCATGAGATCTGGCACCATGCGACTTCTGGCTCTTCCCCAAAGTCAAAATGACCATGAAAGGTAAACATTTGAATCGATTCAGGACATTGAGGCAGCCATGACAGCACAACTAAAGACACGAAAGAGGACTTCCAGAACTGCTTCAGAAAGTGGCAAGAATGATGGGAAAAGTGTGTTTGAAGTGTGGGGGAGTATTTTTTATATGTCTTTTACTGTAATAAATTTATTTTATTTAAACATTCACCATATTGTTTGATCACATCTTGTATATCATCATCATGATTTAGATGGGCTCTTTTAAACTACATACTAGAGTCAGCTTTTGAGACTAGTCTCATTATTTGTGTTTTTGACTGGTCCAAGCCATTTAAATTGATGGCAATTACCAACAATTGGATTTATTATAGTCTCTTATTTAGGTGCTTTCTTTTGCCTAAATATTTTACGTTTCTTCCTCCCCCCTTTCCTGACTCCTATTGGATTGATGGAGTTTTAAAAATTCTTGATCCCTTTCTACTTCTACATAAGGAGATAAGCTAACATGGGCTAAAGTCAGCAGAGCCAACAAATAATTTCTATGTTTTGCAGTTTTGATTTGTGGGTGCTTGTTCAGCTATTCCTACTTGGCAGAAGTCTCTGAAGCCCCACTTGTGAGTATGTCACTCAAGAAAAGTTTTATATTTGTTTCAACCTGGTGTTCCACAACTTTCTCTACCTGGGATTTCTTTACATTTCTTTCTTGGCTTTGATTTTCTTGGACTTGTTGAAGAATAAATTCAAAATCCAAACCTGTTTCAGGGTAAAACTCTGGTTTTTCATTCTCAAGGAGGAGTTTTGCCCTTTCTTAGGACTCAGACTAAGATAGACAAGTTCACTTTTCATCTCTTCACTTTCATTAAAAGCTTTTATTTGCTGATTTGTGAGTTCTGAATTTCTGTAGGGCTCTCACTTCCAACTCTCTGCCTTGCAAGAGCCCAGAGCTTGTCTCCCATTCCCTGCATAGCACTGAGATCCAGTCCCTAGTCTTGGCCTTAACAAATGTTCCCACAACAGTAATGTCCTGGGTATTCATTGACCATATGTGTTTTCTGCTTTGTCTTATTGTCGTTACCCCTTGGATATTTCTCTCAATCTCTTGGAAGCACAACTATGCATTAAATGGATGTTTATTATATTTTATCTGCTATTTCTATGTGTTTTGCAGTAAGGGATTTTCAAAATATCCTGTTCAGGGCCGGCTGAGTGGTGCGGTGGTTAAGCGCTCGCTTGGGAAGCCAGTGGCCCCGGTTCGGTCCCACATATGAGGGCAAGTGACACTGCCCTCAAAAAAAAAAAAAAAAAGGAAAATTCAAAATATCCTGTTCAGTTTATTAATAGAAGAGGTTTGTTTTAATGTACCTTAGAAATATCTGATTCCATACAAATAATATCTTGTATGAAAGCCATTCTTGCCTTGGGGCTCTCAGGTACTCCTGCTGAGCCCCATGGTAATCTGTTCTAGGTGTGCCATGTTCTCTTAACACAACTGTACTTTATTGAATGAGTTTTGTAGTTTTGATTATTCTTTATGGAATACTGTCTTTTATTATCATCAGTACATATAAGTGCGACTCTTGCTGTCAGTTTTGTAGCATTGAAATCAGTCTTAAATCCATACTGGTCTAAGGTAGGTCACAAATAAAGATTACTTTAACGGCCTCAATGAGATAATGTATCTAGTGTTCTAAAGCAATCCTACATTTTGTGGGCAACCTCTGCATGACCTGAAATGGCTGCTCAGTGGAGCAAAAGAAATGAAGCTTCCCATGAATGATTTATTTGATTAATCATTTCGCTCTATTTCTGTAATGCAGTGCATTCTCCTTTTTTTTTTTTTTTTTTTTTTTTCTTTTTTTGCAGGAACCACTTCTCTTCCCTCAGCCCAAACAATAATCTCTGACCCTCATTTTAAGGGTGGGCACGTGACCCAACCTGGGCCAATGACAAAACACTACACCCCTGGCTACAGGATTAGTGTGACAGTAAGCAGGTGATTCAGTGGGACCAAACACAGGAGGAAGCAAATGAAGAGAATCTTTTCCTTTCAGTTTAGAAAGATCCTAGCAGAGAGCCACTGGATTTATGTTTCCTGCTATGGGGAAGAAATGGATTCCAGGTTGGAGAGTATAAAGCCAATATATCAAGAAAGTGGGAATGAAAGATCTAGAGATACAGAATCCTGGCTCCTTTTCAGGCCCTGGTCCTAGCTTGAAGTCCAGCTTTGCCCATGGTCTTCCTGAAGTTTGGGTAGGGTTGCTAGCAACTCCTTTCTTGAGATAGATGACTTGGATTGGGTTTCTGTCTCCTCTAATTAAGAGTCCTGATTATTTATCATCTTCACCAAAAAAGTATTATCTAAGTACATCATTACCCATTGATATGATTTTGGTGCTGAACACAATGATTTACATAAACATTGTCTCAGTATCTTAGTGGTTTACATTCTAAGATCTGTGAGTGTGGCACTCTTTCTCTAGAACTGCTGAGCTCAATAAATCTTTAGTACCCACTTTTTAAGTACATAGTTAAAAAATTAAATTAACAGAGGGAAGTCATCTATCTCCAGGAGGTTCAGACCTATGCCAATTGAATGCTAGGTATTTGTGTGTGCAGGGCTCTTGTTGTCAAGGTTAAACCATCCCCTTCTCTAACACATAGGAAAATGGAGGCATAAAAACTTTCTGTGTAATGGTTATCATTCCAGGCCCCTGGGCATTGGAAATTTGGTTATCTTTTTACTCAACTGACAATTGATCCATTGTTTGCACTAGATAATCTGCCTTTGTTCAAGCACTAGACTGTTTGTATTTTTTAATTCCAAATCTTACCTCATTGTGAACAACTTTCTAAGCTTTTCTCTGGGGAAATGCTAATGACGCTTGTTTATATAGAAAGTAAAGTTAAAGAGTCAGTGTTGACATTTTGGCTTGCTTACACAGGCAAAAATGAGTAGTGTTGTATTCATATGTTGAATTTCTTTTTCCCTTTTCCCTCTTTATGTTGGATTGTGCCCTTAGCAATGAGCTAGTACTTCATCTAGGCTGCTTTAGGCATCGACCACTCACCACTGACAGTAATGTCTTTTATGAATGCTTTGTTTCTTTTGGTTAATTTGTCTCTACTTCCCTTGTTTTAAAGCCCATAGTTAACAACCATATTTTAAGTGGCTATTTGGAATAACAATGAAGTTCTCCACTGTGGTATTTCCTTGGAATAAATCAAGGCTTATCTGATGTGCTGAGGAACCTAAGTGGGGACGGTCAAGCACCCTTCAGTGATTTCAGGGGCTAAGTAGACTCGCACTCTCCACTGAGAGCTGATCAAATGGTTGGACACTGTCACGTACACCACCAGAAGGCCATTGAACAGCCATAGACAGGTATTACTATATTTTGAAATAAGTAATTTTATGTGTTTTCAATGAGCTGGAAACTTTTCTATTCCCCATTGAGTTGTACTGTTGACTTACGTTGTAGAAGTTTATGAAAAACAGCCCAGTGAAATTCACCTTCCTGTCTCTTGTAAATTGTTGAGGAGGCTAGTTTTACATTTCACAGTGACTTTTTGATGAGGAACTAAGGAAAATTACTTCCTGGACTCACTGTATGAAAAAATTGTGCTTCATTGAAGCAGTTGTTTTATTTGCACTAAGTAGACAATGTGAATTTTCTTACCTTCTTTGAACTGACTACAGAGCATAAAACCATTTTTTTTACTCATCTCCAGCAAATATAGAAGACTGGTTGGCATGCATTGTGATGAGTCTTAAACTTGACTCTGTTTTTTCTTTCCCTTTGTCTGACACTTCACCTCATTTTTTTCTTGACTTAAAAAATTATTTTCTCTTGTGATTTTATATGCATAAAAAAGTCCTTTTTACGAAAAAGTAAGGCATAGATAAAATAAGACATTTCCTGCAAAGTGATGCCTAATCTAGCCCACACTCATCTATTAGCACACTCTATTATTAAGGGTAGCCCAAAGCAGTAAGCACAAAGCCCCGTCCACAGCCATACTAGGTGTCTCCAAGTGCCTGCATTAACGCTTCATGCCTATAGCTTCAAGAGATCCCCTGAGTTCTTATTTCAAATCCTCATCTTAGGTTGCAGATTATTTAATATATGATTTCTTTAATATATGATTTCTAAGCTCATTGTAGATGTAAAAGGAGAAAATTAGGAATAGGGAGAAAAGCTGCTACCTGGGGGCACTGGCAGCAATGAACGGGAGGGAAAAGCATTAAATAGGTGAAAAAGCTAAGCAATGTAAATAACCCCACATATTTTAACCGGCCTTATTATATCTATTATGGTATATTTAAATAATATATTATGTAATATACAGAGATATAATCTAATATTCTTAATATGACTGACTCAATTTTCTAGAATTTTTGGCAATCCAGAATTCTCATATTCCAAAGACTTTAGGTAATTGAGTTTTATAATATATAAATCATTACTCTACATTTAAACTGCTAATTCATATGACTTGTGAGCCAAATTAAAGAGCCATGCATAGACATATTCAACCTCTGAACCTCTCACGGCAAAATTGATCAAGGAGATTAGAAAACACATGAATATAGACTTAATACCTTCTCGTTTCTGTAGAAAAGAATCATTTCATAGTACACAAATGATTGAATAGTTGTGTCTCCAGGGTCCTCATAGCAAACAGCTCCTGAGTCTACTGTAGCATGCAAAAACATTCCATTTAAAATTTAAGCTGGGACTGTGTGTATTGTATTATCTATAATTACATTTCTACTTGAGTTAACTTCTGCTTGAGATTTTTCTTAAGTTGCAAGAAATGTATGCACATTATAAATTCAATTCGTGTAGATTATGAGTATGTAAACATTTACTGATATAAGGCATTAAACCCCTGTCTTTTATGGGTTTAATAACTGATAAACTCCTGAACTTATCCTTGGAAAACATCCAGTTTGCCTCTCAAGAGAGCTCAGGGCACTTCCCCTAATCTCTTGTCTGTGAGTGTTAACCAAGAGCAATAAAGTCCATTTTCCCAAAACAAGGAATAGTGTTCTGAGTTTAGTGATACTGATTAGTTCACATATTCTAGAGGTAGGCTCTTAAAAGGATAAAAATCATAGTGTGTGTGGCCTCTCCTCATTTTAACCATAAGATCACTGAGCGAACGTTTACCTCTCATCAGACATTTCTAGAGTTAACACAAGGAGGTTCAGGCCCAATGCCTGCACTCTCCTTGGGCTGCTTGGCAGCCTGGCCCTCACTGCTTGATGGGAAAAGGCTTAGGTTAACCCTGGCCTTTGGAGAAAAGTCAGTCCTCTTCTCTTCTTGCTTTCCCTTTTTCTGGCCCTGGTGGCTGTGTAACTCTGATGTTCAGATTCGCTTTCAAGAGGATGGAGTCCATTTAGATCTCCACATAGGGCTGAAATTGTTCTTCAGGTGCTTCAGCCTGTGGGGTTTGGGGTCAAGATCTCACTCAGCTACTAATAAATATTGCCTTGCTTTTTATTTTTTTGCAATTGTTTCCTGTAGGTATATTTTTTCTAGAGACATTCACAGTAAGGAGTAGAGACTGGGCCAGGGAGAATATCACTTATTTGACCTATATGATCTTTAGCATTTTTATTTTAAAATTTGATTTATTTTTACTATGAAAGTAGTGCACATGGTTAAATATTTGAAAATTAGCAATCATGGGTTAAAAACTATTCCTCCTAATCTCACACTTGTCCCCCAGCCCCATTCCCCTGGCCCACATCATTAGATACTATTATTATTTTCGTGTGCAGCCTTCCAGAATTTCTATTTACACATACAAACAAAAAAATATATACCTTAGGTTTTTACTTTTCACATAAAAGGCAGTATATCAAACACACCATTATAAACCTTGCTTTTTCTCTAAACAATATTTTATATCAGTTAGTATATAGAATTTATGCAATTGTTTTATGGCTGCATAGCATTCCATTGAATGGATATACTATAATTAACTTAACCTGTCCCCTACTGAAAAACAGTAAGATTAATTTCCAATCATTTGCTAATAATGCTTCAATGAATACAGTTATTCATGCATTATTTTGTGTACATTCAAGTACTTATATCTGTTGTATAAACCTAAAAAGTGGGATTGCTTCATCAAAGATTATATGTATTTGTAACTTTGATCGATACTATTTGCCCTCCATTGGGATAGTAAAATTTTACATTCCACAGCCTCATGGATGGCATGTGTCATAAAACTTTTATGTTTTTGTCAATCTAAAAGGTAAAAAATGGTATTTCAGGGTAATTTAATTTGCATTTCTTATTTTATAACTGAGGCTGACATCTGTCAAGGAGACATCTGAATTTTTCTGAGAACTATCTGTTTATATCTTTTGATCCTTTTGTTTATTGTTGTTATTTTTTCTCATTGATTTCTGAAGACTTCCTATGTATTAGAGAGATTAATCTTTTATCTGTGATATAGTTACAAATGTTTCCCCCAATTTGTCATGTCTTTTAATTTTGCTTATGATTTTTTGCCATGTTGAAATCTTTTTCACTTTATATAGTAAATTGTTAATATTGTATAGATTCTGGGTTTTCAGAAATAGAAAGGATTTACTCACTTCTAAGTTTTAAAGAAATTCTTCCATGTTATTTTAGGCTACTTTTATGGTTTTATTTTTATTTATATTTAAGTTTTTCTTGGAATTTATTCTGGTTGTAATGTGAGAAACGTATCCAATATTATTTTTTTATATATTTACCTAGTTGTCTAAAGACCACTTATTGAAATATCCCATCTTTTCCTCATGATTTGAGATGCCATCTTAATTTTATTTACCTGGGGGCTGGTGATTGGGGTAAGAGATGCTGGCAATGTGGGGTGAAATCAATGCTGCCATCTTCTTGACATTAATATATAAGTAGACATTCTATAACATAAGCTCAGGAAAGAATGGGAGAAGGTTCTGGCTCAAATGTCACAGATTCCCACTGTTCTTTTAGACAGTTAGGATATTTTCTTTAATAAATGCTTATTGATTTGCTCTACGCCCTTAGGTCAATTTCCAGAGATTTTAACTGCTTGTGTTTTATAATCTTTACTAGTTAAGTAGTTGTTTCTCTGGGGAGAAAAGAGTATGCCAAGTTCCTCAAGATCTATACTGGAAGTCTGATCAAATTCTCTTTTGTGTTCTTCAACAATGTTTGAATTGATTGTTTATATATACATGATATTTATTATATAGGAAACATTTGTTTACATATAAAACATGTTTTATATATCACATTGACATTTATTGATATAATAGTTATGCTTGGTCTTTCATCTGTCTTACATTAGGGTTTATGTGCTTGTAAGATTCCAGAAGTTTTTCACTATGGTTTGATTTATTCACTATGGTCGAACAATTTTTCTGGTAGCTATGTTTGGATAGTTGCTTAATGTTTACCTTTTAAATGATAACTGTCTGATATTTTTAACCTTCCATTGGCTTACACAGTACTTGTTACTTTTCTATTTTGCTTAGTGTTAAATTTAGGTATTCCCTCCCCCCCACCTCCCACCCCCGTTTCTTCCTTCCGTCTCTCTCACCACTGGAACTTAAGCAATAACATTATCAACGGTTTAGTATTTGCCATTTTACTGCAAAATATGCTTACATTTCTAAAATTTGATTCATTGCTTTAAATAGTAATTTTGACTACCAGCTATTACAGATAAGTTGAATGAAGTAAATCTCCTTAGGACTGCTGCCTATGTTTGTGCATATTGTGTCTACACAGCTCTAGGGGTTACCATTCACATCAGAGTCTAAATAAATCTCAGAACTGCTGTCTATGTTTGTATACATTGTGTCTACACAGCTCTAGGGGTTGCTGTGCATGTCAGAATTGTGAATTGTACAAACTTCATGGCTGTATGCAACTGCCTTAATTTACTCTATGTGCTATATTCTTTCTTCCTTCCTCTTCCAGTTTTTGTTAGATATACTATTTTATATTTCCACAGCATATGACATTTACATTTATTTTATTACCCTGATTCCCATGTTTACTTTTGTTTTAGCTCTTTTTCCATAGTTTCCCTACTCATCTCTTGGCTAGCTGGAGTTCCCTAGTAGTTTTTTCCCAAGAAGGAAAATATTCCTTGAGTTATTATGTATTTAAACTGTCTGAAGTCTATAATTGAAGGCCAGTTTGGCTGAGTATAAAAACTTTGGTTGTCAGTTTCTCTTTTAGAATATCTTGTAACTGTTGTTCCACTGTATTTTGGCATTGGATGTTGCTATGGAAAAAATATGAAATATAAGGCCAGCCAGTTACATATGTTTCTTGCTTTTTTTTTTTTTTGAATAAAAGACTTGTTCCTTTTTCCTGACAGACGAAAGGATTTTTTTTTCTTTATTGTTTCTTTAAAAGTTTCTAAGATATTCCAGCGTTTCCCTTTTGGGGAATCGAATTTTAATTTCGAAAAGTTTTTTGAATTAATTCTTAAAGTGATTATGCTGTTTCAATGCTTTAATTTTTCTTTTTTTTTTTTGAGGGCAGTGTCACTGGCCCTCATATGTGGGACCGAACCGGGGCCGCACCCGTGCCACTCGGCTGGCCCACTAATTTTCTTCTTTTAATACTCCTTTTTTTGGTGCACATTTATTTAATAAGAAAAAAATAAAATGGAATAAACATTGCCAAGAGTGTCACTGAAAATAGAGTCAGGAGGCTATTAAGGAAGTGGGGCATATCTCGTGTTCTCAGAGCTGCTATTAAGTTGCTATACCTTTATTTGCTAAACTCAGCTCAAGCCGGAGCCATAAACATCCTAGAACAACAACTGCTACATGGACATATATGGAATTTACTTGTTTCCTTGTTTTTGTCTCTCTCATATGCATGTTGGAACTAATCAATCCCTGTTAAACCACCCTGCAATCCTTCATTTGCATGAAAGAATTACATTTTGTGGTTTTTGCTTTTCTAAACCCTGCCTTTCTTTTTTTCTCTCTGAAGCTCAGTTTGGGTTGCTACTTGAATTTCCATCTCTTGAATTGCAATCCTTTTGCTTAAATAAATACATTCTGTACTTAATTACAGCCTGAACCTTCTTTTTGGTTAACAAGATCATCTTTGACGATATATAGTCATCATTTCTCTATAAACCTTTTAAAACTCTTCCTTTATTTCAATTTTATTTATTTATTTATTTATTTATTTATTTATTTATTTATTTATTTATTTATTTATTTTTTGAGGGCAGTATCACTGGCCTTCATATGTGGGACCCAAACCGCGGCTGCTGGCTTCCAAAGCCAGCTCTTAACCATCACGCCACTTGGCCAGCCCCTCAATTTTATTTTTTAAAAACATGTCTATCCTTTATGTTCCTTAGTGTGTTTTCTACAGTTTCTTTTCATTTCTGTATTTCTTCCATGTTTACCTTCATTTCTATGATGATTTTGTTTTTTCTTTTATTTTGGTTTTAGCCTGCACACATTTTATCTCTTTTTATGATTTTACACTTCTCCCCTTTGTTATTGTACCTCTACTTCATGGTCTTCTATTTTTGATGTGATAGCTTCACTAAGTTTCCTTTTCATAGCAAAATACCTGGGTAAATTTTTCATCTTGTCTTTGGCAATAATTATCATTATAAACTTTTAAATCTGTGGATGTTTTGCTTTGCTTTTCCATATTTTTTCTTATAGTGTTTTTACATAAATCAATAATTATTTATGACTAAATTAATTGAAATATTTGTGAATCAGCAATTAGTGGGAATTTCCTGTAGAGAGCAGGGGAAGGAACCAAGGTTATCTTGCAGGCTTAACAACACAAAGTTTCTATTCTCTGTTACTATAGAAAGAGATTGCTTTTGCAAATAAGGCTGATTGGTGTGATTCTTTGTATTGCTCCACCTTGTCTGAATCAAACTGGGCCTGGAAGGATTTTTTGGTGACACTCTGTCCATCTTGGTTCCTGAAGCCATCGTTATAAACAAAGAGTAAAATTTTTGTATCTTACAGTGAGTGAGTGGCTTTCAGGAAGTATAATTTTACTAGCACTTTCTGAAACCAGCCACAGTTGTGCCTAGTTACCTTTTTTGTTTGTTTTCCTTTTCCTGTCACATGACTTTCTTGATCTCAGCTGTTTTCAGTCTCTACACAGATTTTTGGAATCTACAGTTTATCTCTATTTTCTCCTAGTTTTGCTTAAAGTGGATTAAATAATTAAAAAAAAAATTCTTCTGGGTACTTTTTATGTTATTTCCAGAAAGAATGGTAAGAGAAGCTGCTTATGCAACTAAGGTCATAGTATTGGCATATCACTTAATAGCACTCTAGTCATAGATCTCTATTGGAACTTCTAGACTTTCCTAAGGCTTGGGAACAATTTAATATATACAAGGTCTGACAAGTATGTTTGCGAACTTGTCAACGTGCGCTTACATTGGCAGCACTGTACAAACAGCTTGGTAAGGTTTCATAACCTTGGTATATCAATGTCTCACAGCTGTGTTCCTGTCAACGTGTGGCAGAGCCTTGCTGAGTGGCATTCATTATTGTTGCATGTTTTTGTGTGCTGTTGCAAGAATGAGCTTGAATTAGAGCAATTAACACACATTAAATTTCTTGTTAAACTTGGCAAGAGTGAAAGTGAAATCGGGGACATGTTAGTCCAAGTGTATGGGGATAATGCCATAAGAAAACAGCAGTGTACAAGTGGATTAAATGTTTTTCTGAGGGGAGAGAACACGTCACTGATGAAGAGAGGTCAGAAAGGCTAGTAATGAGCAGAACAGATGAAAACATTGCAAAAATTAATCTCATTGTATGTCAAAATCATCGACTGACTGTGAGAAGCATAGAGACCAAGTAAACATTGATAGAGAAACAGTTAGGAAAATCTGTCACATTATAGCCTGCCTGTCTGCCTCCATGCACCTCTCCATAAAGACAGATCATAACTTCAATATTATGTTTACTGTATCCCCACTTGGCCCCCAAAGGATGGCTGGTTAGTCACTGATGGGTAAGATCCCACAAGAGGGACAACCCAAGCCAGACACGGTCATGGGGTGCCTGTGTGTGCCCGTGGATGCCTGTGGGTGCCATGGGAGAAATCAGGGAGAGGAGAAAAGGGGCGTAAACCCCTTGCTTCAGGTTCTGGCAGCCTGCCTGTGAAATGACCTATTATATGATAATGCCTGTCCTCCCTGCATTCCTATCAGTAAACCTTGGCAGAGGAAGCTTCTGTCTCTTAGAGGTACATGACAATAACCTCATGGGGCCATTGGTAATAGCAGTTTGCAGGCTTGGGAAATTAGGCCTGGAGGTTAATTCTTGGGTCTGAGACTCACAGACCACGGAAGCTACATTGACCCTTGCTTATGTGTAAGATAATAAAAGGAACAGTCAGGCCTGATTCGGGGCTCCAGTCCATGAGGCTGAAGTCCCCTGGCCCAGCTGCATTTTTCTCTCTTATATCTTGTCTTTTTCTTTTTTAACTCTTTGCCATTCCTTCTCCACTCCCACCTGCTCAGTCATGCAGGAACATGACAAAAATCTTAACAGAAAATCTTGGCATAAGAAATGTGCAAAAATGGTCCCGAAGGAGCTCACTAATGAACAAAAGCAAAGGAAAGTCAAAGTTTGCCAAGACCTTTGGAGAGGCAAGATGATGTTTTGGGCTGTGTTATCACTGCTGATGAAACATGGGTGTACCAATCCGACCTGGAAACAAAGCATCAAAGGGATTATTCATTATGAATTTGTATCAACTAGGCATACAGTTAACCAAGTTTACTGTTTGGAAGTGCTGAAAAGTCTGAGCGAAAAAGTTAGATGACCTGAACTTTTCGCCAACAATTCATGGCTCAGGCATCATGACAACCACCAGCTCACATGGCACTGTCTGTGAGGGAGTTTTTAGCCAGTAAACAAATAACTGTATTGGAACACCCTTCCCACTCACCTGATCTGGCTCCCAATGACTTCTTTCTTTTCCCCAGAGGTAAAGCAAATATTGAAAGGAAGACATTTTGATGACATTCAGGACATCAAGGGTAATACGATGACAACTCTGATGGCCATTCCAGATAAAGAGTTCCAAAACTGATTTGAAGGGTGGACTAGGTGTTGGCATCAGTACATAGCTCCCCAAGGGGAGTAGTTTGAAGGTGACCATAGTGATTTTTAGCAATAAGGTATGTAGCAGTTTTTCTAGGATGAGTTCACGAATATAATTATCTACCTCATATTTGTCAATGCTTACTACATTTTCTACTCTTAGATATGTTTTATTTATGATTTTTCAGTGGGAGACTCCAATGTCTGGCAAAATACTAGCCATCCCTCCAAATATGTAGCATTTCCTTTCCCTACCTCCATCAGTTGTGGTAGACACCACTCCTACTTGGGCAATTAATTTTGTTTAGAACCCTTTAGTCCATGCTGGTTAGTAGGGTGTAATGAATCAGAATGGGCACTTAAGTGGAGCCTGGGAACAGAAATGTTAACAGACATTATTTCCACTCTCAAATGATAGTTGGGAAAAATCAGCACTACCAGAATCACAGGCTTTGTGGGTGACCTGGAGTTTCCCTAGGTTCAATCTTCAGGAAAGTATAAGGAGTACTAAGCTCATCACATATGAAGAGTGAAAATAATTTTAGAAAAATTTGTTCATCTATCTTGACAAGAATGATAACATATCTTTAATAGAATGAGCCATAACCACAGACAGATATAAAGGAGAGCACAAAAATAGAAAATGGAGGGCCGGTCGAGTGGCTCAGTTGTTTAAGAGCTCGCTCAAGAGTGCGAGCTGAGCTCTGAGCAACAGCTGTTCGAGGCCAGCCCGAGCTGAGTTGCTGTTGAGCTGCCAACAGGTGGCAGGATGGCTCAGCTAAAAAAAAAAAAAAAAAAAGTAGAAAATGGTAAGTGACATAGGAGGAACAAATTACTTCATTTGGGAGGATATCAGAAAGATTCCTCAGAACAGGTATTATTTGAAGGTTACATAGTTGATATCAAGGGAATCAGTGAGTTTTTCTTTAATAAAGTTTGTTTAAAGAGAGAACAGGGTCATTTAACAATATGTAGAACAGATAAAATGTGGTCAGTTACCCCATCACCTTCCACAAAGCGTGAGAAAGTATGAAGTAACATTTTAGCTTTACCTTTCCCTTTTAATAGAAAATTATCAGTGTAATCTCTCCTCTAGCTATCAGCATCTTAAGGTAACTATTCATACATACTACACCCTTTTAAAAAATGGAATCAAAATCCAAATTTATTTAATGATCACCATTCAACAGGGATGCCAATGTCAAGAAAAAACTGTAAATGAACAGGAGTTTACAACACCAAGTAAAGGATTCAGGGTAGCATCTGGTCAGATTTTTAAATTACACACACACACACACACACACGCACAGGGATATTTAACTAGAACAGACTTATGAATGCTCCTTTATTTAGAGTAAATAAAATGAATCTGGACTAATGATTTTGCATGGTGATCACTCCATTTATGTTTGGGAGCCAATTAAGAGGATTCTGTTGGCATTTTCATTGGACCACAAGCATTGCACGAGGACCGAAAAGGTCACATCTTTATGTTATGAAAACTTGAGTGGTAACAAAGAACAGACATCATACCGAAAGATCATTACCTGCTATGTCCCTTGTTTTCAAAATTCTTAATCATGTTATCAGCAATAAGATTGCTTTTCCCTTTGGTTACCAAACAATGAGGCATTTATAGTAGCAGGTCAGCAGAGAACACATCAGCCAACGTTAAGAAGTTAAAAATAAAAATAAAAAAAATAAAAAATAAAAAAGAAGTGAAACCTTCCATGGGGACAAGGGCAGAATAGGCTGGACTGCTACTTTGTTTCCCTGTCCATTATTTTTTTTTCCTTCTAGTTCATTTCTAAGCAGCCTCTTTTCATTGCTTGTATGCTCGTCGGTGCAGATTAAAATGCCTTAGTGGTGGCAGAGAGTAATTAACCTGGAAACTGAACTTTTAAATTTTATTAATGAGCTGAATTGCCCTTTATCTTTTAACTGACCCCAAGAGCATTAATGAAAAATATCTAAATATGAATACAGGTATAGTAATAAAGGAGAATTATCAGTTACCCTTACTTTAATTGGTGTCACCTTAGCTTTTAGTAGGGTAATAGGATAGTATTGTCCCCTGCAATCATTCAAGACTACTTTGCTCACTAATTAGCTCACTTAAAAGAAAAAAAGACCTTTCAAAAGTGAGTGAAATAGAATCTGGTAAGAACCATTAAATAAAAATAACACACACACACACACACACACACACACACACACACACACGGAATAGCATTGACAGAATATTTAGCCATGAAATTCAGAATTTTGAGAGACTTTAGAAGTTCATTTTGTGCAACATCTGCTCATGAATCTCTTGGTACATAGACTTCCTAAGACTGCAGTAACTGAAGGCTATTTCACTGTGTCTGATACTCCAAGATCTTTCATCTAATGTCATTAATTCTTAAATTCCCTGTATGCAAAAATTCCTTGTAGAGATAGTAGTATGACTTGGAAGAGTATTTCACTCTTTTTGGATAAAGGTGCAAATTTATTTGACCATTTGTGGTGAGTACATTGAGCTTTATAATGAGCACTTTTGGCATGCACAGAAATATAAAACATGGTTGTGTTGCCTCTGAAGAATTTGTATTCTGGGATCTAGGAAGAAGCATACAAAGAACAATTTCATGAAAACTTGAATATTAAATCATGTGAATTAAACACGTTTGCTAAGAGTGATCAGAAACCATATGCACAATCAACAAAAGTACATGTAACTGCAAACCCGGCCAGTGGGCTTCTGTTATTCTTTAGGAAAGTTTTCCACATGGAAAGAAGCCTTCAGCATATGACATTTTTACTTTGGAGACACACAGATCATTTTGATTTAGGAGCTATTCAGAGCAGTTCACTCTCTGTTTTGTATATGTTCATTGAAATGCTTTAACAATGCTAGTGATTTTGGTAGTCATTTGCCAGATCAGAAACGGATCCAAGATAGCTAGTACTGTTGACTTTTCACTTTAATGAGCATGAGGCAAAATTTATTAGCATTCAGTGCCTCCCCCAAGCATTAATCCAAGGCATGTTTTCCGCATAATGAAGGTGACTCCTTCTCCTCTCGAAGATAGCACATCTCCAAATGAGGAGAGAGCTTGTTTAAGGGCCCCTGATGATGAGCTAATGATGGATGCAATTGATATTTCTTGGAACAGCTTGACTCCTGAGCATTTTCCTAATATGTACTTGAAATTTCCGTAACCATTTCACTAGAGTTGATAGTACACATTATAACTGATATCTCCATGATGAGACCTGGCCACTTACTAGCTCACATGCTCCTATTTCTCTCTAGAAACTGGCTACTGTAGCAACTAATATAACAACAACAACAACAACTTATATTAGTTTCTCTCTTATTTGTTAGGAATTGTGCTAAGAACTTTATATTCATTTATTTTTATTTCATTTTTGCCCAAACACTATAAGTTATATTCTTACTCCCATTCTACAATAAGTAAAATTGAGGCAGAGAGAGGTAATTTTTCTGATAGAAGGGAAAGGGGCAATTTGGACTTGGATCCGTTGGACTCCAGAGCCAAAATTGGCAATGGAATTTGCTCACCTGGAATGTATTTCCAGGAACAATTTCCTAGAACAAGTCTTTTAATTTTTCATTTCTACCCATTTGCTGATGTTGTTTTCTCTATACCCAATGCTCATTTAACTTGGTACCTTTAGATGCTGATTTGTGTGTTTCTCCTACAGCAGTGAGGTCAGTAGGAGCTATACCAGAATTACAGAAGTGGAGCCATCCTGTGAAGTATTTATAAGTGTCGAAGTCCAGTCCCTTCTTTCTCGTGTTTAGCACAGTCTTAAAACTTAAAGTTTTATATTGAAAGAATAAAGGATTATTCCAGCAATATATTTTTAAAGAATCTCTGTAACAGGTCTCAGTGTTTGAGGACCACTCTAAGGCAATCTTCAACCTACAAATACTCTTTCCTTTCTGTTTTATGAGCTTCATTCTATCTGGATAGCACTTTGGAACTCCTCAAATGAAAAGAACAATGGTATCAAAAGATACTTGCATTAGGATTTAGAGTCTCTATATTCAGGTTGTTATTGAACATAATCCATGGATGTTTGTTAGGGAGTAGGCACACTTTTATTTTTCTACACTGAATAAATTTTCGGTTATAACTTGCTTCTGTAGGATTGATGCAAAAGGAATATTGAGATCTATTTTTCTTTAATCTAGAGTATTTTTGGTGTAGAATTTATTGTGTGTATATTAGATTATATATGATAGAACAATGTTTCATATATCACTTAGTATCAGAGATACAGGTGCTTCTAAGAAAGTGCTACAGCTATTGTTTCCATTAATGTAGGCTATGTCAAAGGTGAAGGAAGTCTCCTGTGGGACATTATAAGGCTCATCTGCCAGCAAATCCCTGGCTGATTAATCAACTTTTTTGAAGTATTTAGTTGGACTGGAAGTCAGGAGACCTGCTTAAGATCTTTCTGTTATCCATTAGCTAAATACCTTTGAGGGAGCTACAGGAACCTTACTTTCCTACCTATTGAAATAGTTAGCTGTACATGATGGTCGTTATGCCATCCTCCAGCAATTAAATTTTAGCATTGCATGAGATCTCTTGTTCTTCTGTCCACTAGATTCTTTCTCTTTATAAAATGAGTCTGGATGGTCTATTCCATTTCCTATCGAACTGAAGGGAATCATAATGTGCTCTCCCCAAAACAAACAAACAAACAAACAAACAAAACTATGCCACTTTGGCATATGGACTATTTTGAGCTGAAGGCAATTGAGAATCAACAGATACAGGAAGAAGCCTTCTCAAAGCTTCTGTTATCTGACTAAATGTAGAAAATCGTGAGAAATGATGACTGCCATAAATCTCTTCTCCAGGGGAATTTTATGGCCATGAAGAAGATGGAAAGTTGGTACTAAGAGTCTGTACAAACAAACCTTACTAAATTAACACGTATTTTCCATTAGTTTTCTTTTATATTTTCCTTCTCACAATCCACTTCCTCTAGAAACATAAATCCCCCTTTCCTTTGTCTAATCACTTTTCCATACTTAGTCTTTCTTTGTTAAAACAATATATAAGCTGTTGTGTCTAACCATTTCTTTAGATTTTCACTTCTTTTCTGTGTAGCCCCTGTGCCCATAAAGACTAAAAACATTAATTAAATTTGTATACCTTTTTCTTCTGTTAATTTGTCTTGTGTCAATTTAAATCACAGGTCCCAGACACAGAATATAAGAGGATAGAGGAAAAATTTTCTCTATCCTACAGAATGCTGAAGATGGAAATATTTGTTTGATTTACAATAATAATTAATCTGATTCTTTTTTTTCCTCTCTCCTCCACTCCTACAATTTGAGGGTTCTGTAGCTTAAAGAGCTCCCAAACTTATAAACACCCTGAACCAACTAGCCTTGGAATGCAGCCAGTACTTTGGGATTTGAACACTTACAAACTTTACATAGCACCATAAAGTGGGTAAAGTAGAAATTATATTGTCTCCTAGCATGGATATGTATAGCATGATATGGCTTTTTGCCAGCATCACATCACATCTGCCTTCTGGTTTAATGTTTTATAATATACACAGGGTTACACAGTCAATTCTAGACACATTAAAAACCAGCCTATACCTATATTACTAAGTGATTCATAAGGATCCAGATTCTTTTAACTCACTCTGGGATAATGCCTTAGGATTCCTGAGGACACAAAATTATCACTCTTACAGTAGAAAGGCATTTGGCTAGGAATCAGAATACTTACGTTTTAATTCAAGCTCTGGTACTGATTTGTGGAGGATCCCTTGATGTCTCTGAGCCACAATGTCCTGATCTCCAAAACGACAACTCGGAAAGAGGTAATTTCTTAGAGCTATCCTGTGTATAAAGTTTGCTCTGTGCTCTAAGGCCATGATTTAGTGTATAGCTCTGGTAACAATATACTTTCAGGCAGTAACTTGGAATAAAATTTAATTTTTATAAAATATCCAGATAACCGGAGGAGAGGATTTTATTTAAGCATTGTTATTCCATGGATTGAAATATGTCCCAGTTCACATCATAAATCTTGAAGCCTTATAAAATATAAGAAGCCTAAAGTAATATGATTAGCCAATAACAGAGACAGTGCCCCCTTCTCAGAATAGATTAGAAATCTATTTCTAGAACCAAGTTGAAATTAGCAATGGGCCAAGATATCTATGAAGGTAGAAATACAGTTCATGTAAAAATTATTCACTTCTATCTGTCTACAAATGTAGTATCATCTGAATTTTAGTCCATTCTTTCTTTCTTTATTTTTTTAAGAGGGCAGTGTCACTGGCCCTCATATGTGGGATCCGAACCTGGGCCGCTAGCATCCCAAGCCAGCTCTTAATCACTGTGCCACTTGGCCGGCCCTTTAGTCCATTCTTGAGCATATAAAGTGCCCTGGGCTTACTTCTCCTTCCCTCTTGATTTAGAAAAAAAGAAAAGCCTTATATTTACTCAATATGGAGGAGACCTAGGGAAGTTACATGTCATCTATCAGATTCCTGAGAGCTTTGTAATGCAAATCATATTGCTCCTTTCTTCCTACCAACAACTTAATTTGGACCAGGATTGATTGACTAGAATGTTTGCTAATCAGTTTGAAACAAAACTAGGCTGAGGGCCAATGGAAGTTTGCCAGAACCTTCTTTCCAAAGACAAGGTCGACAGCTGGTCTCATTTTGGAAATGCTTTTGCCCATTATCTTATCATTTGGTCCATTTTATATGGTCTGTGTCTCAAATTACAATAGTTATTTTGAAGGCACTCCAGAGAAAAGAAAAAAATAAAATAAATTAAAAACCACCACACAAAGCTTTAGAGATACTGATTTAACAATACTTTGAAAATTAGGTTACCTTATTGTAAATGTAATCCCTTTCCACTCCCCTCCTTTTAATAAGAGTTGCTAGCTATATTGACAGTTATGAATTACTGCTGAGCTCTGGTCTTTGGATGTAGCTAATGTGACAACATTTGCTGGTGAAGTAGGGAAAAAAAACAACAACTTTGATTTGGCCATCAGAGCATGTGGCACAGAGCATCTTTGTGTCACTCTTCAAACTCTTCTTTGTAACATTCTTTGAACTTTTAAAGTAAAGTTAAATCATTGTGCCCAAACCAAAATGTTATGAAGTCATTGAGGTGACAGAATTATAGGATACATTCACTGCAAAGGCTTAAATTTCAAACCTTCAGGTGCTAGGAGGGTGACATGAATGTGTGAATCAGACAAAGATGTAGGATAATAAAGAACAGTGGAGTCCATGAAAAACTAAAAGTATATTCTTTTCCCTCCAAGTTTCAAGTTTAGATTTGAAAAGCGAACACCATTCTCATGAGATGATAATAAGAGTCCTAGTATAAATGATCAACTTTGAATAAATTAGAGTTTGAAGAACTACATTCATTCTTGTTTCAAGGACATCCACGCAATTCTCTGTTTTTCCCATGATAGGCAGTAAGAACTGGAGGAGAAAAGATGGGCATTTATTCAGTGTTGAATAACATCAGGCATGTATTGGGCATTTGAACATACGTGATTGCATAAAATCTTCACACTGACCATTTACGGTAGACTGTATTATCCCCATTTCATTGATGACCAATTTCATCCTTCGAGAGTTTAGGTAACTTACAAAAAGGTGAGTGGAAAAGCAAGGATTTAATTACAAAGCATGTGTTTTTTTCTTCTATTCTAACTTTATGAACTTGATCAAGCTATTTAATTTCCTTGCAGCTCATGTTTAAAAGGGACATATTAATACTTTCCACAGGAATAATTTAATAATTTAAAAAGTTAATAGTTGTGAAAATATCTCACAGACTCATGATTTCTTAATATATTTGTGGAATACGAAATGCATTTGTTGAGTATGAAGATGACTCTAGTGAGCAACCATTAGCATACCAGATGTTTCAATTGTTTCTGCTGTGCAGGTTTGGGCAAGGCATCTAAATTCTTTTACCTAGGTTGTATTGTGAGTTATGTCCAATTAAGCTGGCTAGAATTGGGGATGCAGCCTGTGGCTGTGCAATGACTTAGGGATGCTAATACATTATGATTATTGCAATAATGAGAGTAATAACTATAAACTAAGGAATAACAATATATTATTCAGAGTCACCAGAAAAACAGAGCAAACAGGATGTGTGTGAGTGTGTGTGTGTGTGTGTGTGTATTATAAGGAATTGGATCACATGATTATGGAGGCTGACAAAGCCTGAGATCTGCAGTAAACAAGTTAACAAATTGGAGGTTCGAGAGAGCCCATGGGTCTGAGGGTTTGAGAATCAGGAGAGCCCATGATATAAGTTCTGGTCCAAAAGCTGGTAGGCTCAAGGGCCCAGAAAAGTTTATGTATCAGTTCAGGTCCTAAGTCAGGAGAAGGCTGATGTTCCAGCTCATGTAGTCAGGCAGTAGGGGTTCTCCCTCACTGGCAGGAAGGTCATTCCTTTTGCTCTGTTCAGGCCTTCAGCTGATTGGATGAGACCCACCCACATCAGGAAGTACTTTGTGTTCAATGGTAATCTCATCCCCAAACACCCTCACAGACATAGAATAATATTTAACCGACTGTCTGGGCACTTCGTGGCTCAATCAAGTTGACACATAAAATTAACTATCACAGTTATCCCACAGTCACTGGGATAACTAAAGTTATCCCACAGTCACTGGGATAACTATTGCTTAATTAGGAAGTTAACTCTGATGTTGGCAGAGTAATAAAGGAAGCAAATATGTTGAATGACTATGTGCACTTTTAGAGAGTGTAAACATGCATGGTGAAGAATTTTGTAAGCTAAAGGATTTCAGTATATATGCTCATCCTAGGTAACTTTCCCACAGGAAACCTTGGGAGCTACTCAGGGTTGGACTCTCTGAGAGCAGTCAACCATTGACTGACAGGAAGTTTGCATGAACGAGCATTAGTTGATAAAAATTTTAGATACGTCTATCAAAAAAATGAGTGAGCTAGCTAATACACTGCTGGATATGTGCAAAGAGCCCTTAATAGTGATCATTCACTAAGGTATTATATGACACAATGCATACTGATAGCCTCACTTTGTACTTAGTTGGAGCCAGCTGGAGTCTGTTCACTAATTGATCTGTAAATCACCGATTTCACATATCCTTAATAAACCTGTCCTTCTCGTACCTTATGATACCAACCAGGCACAACTTCAGTCCTTGTAATTCAGGTTCTCCACAGGGCTGAATGTGGCTGGAAAAATCCCACAGCCAACCTGATTGCTCTCCCATTGAATTCACAACCACTAACCATGACTGGCTACATAATTTGCAGGGTCCAGTGCAAAATGAAATTATGGGCCCCTTGATTAAAAGGTAGGAAAAATTTTTTGTTTAGTGCACCAGAATATAAAGCTTTTTTACTTTAAAAATATTTTACGACTTATAAACCATAATACAGGGTAATACATGAGTAATAATATAAATTTACAAGATGCAAAAAATTAATTTTTGGTGTCATAATTTAATGTAATATGATAAATAATATTAATGTGATATCTTGATTGATCATAAGATTTTTCTGGCTCACTTTTCTGCCAAGCCCCTTATATTAGATCATCAAAATTTATTCTTTTATAAACTTCATTTTCAATCAACATAATTAAAAGCAACTTCAGGAAAATGCAAGATTACAAAAAATTTTGGATACATTTTAATTTTGAGGATAATCTTTCCGATGATGCAACTGTTACTGACCTTTGAAGAGTTCTTATAGTATAGGCTGTGACAAGGTTGGCATATTTATTATTGTTTTGCATGTTTTTGTTGAAATGATGATTATTAATAAATAGATGAAAGAAGGCCTGGTGAGCAATGATGTCATATAACAAAAAGGGGATTCACAGAAACAATTTTTGAGAAATTTAGGATATAGCTTGCAGTCATCTTGAACCATCGAAACACTTGCCTACTCTCAGAAGTTATCAATAAGCCATATTTAGGTGCACCTAGGTGCAGATACAAATGAAGAAGCAAAGAACCAGCAGTTTCTAGAAAAGATTTCGACAGCTACCTACCCTTTATCACTGTCTCTCCATCCTGTTTGTGGTAGGCACCTTCTGACATGGTCCCAGTGATCCCTGCTTCCCAGTACTCATATCCTTGCATAATGAGTATATTATATTCCTGATAAAGTATTTTGAAGTATACATTTTAGTATTTCTAGAGCCGATGATTCTTGAAGAACAATTTTTCCAAAAAGATTGAACTCTTTGTAAAATCATTTTCAAGTAAGCCTGAATTTAATTCAGGAGGTAATTTATACCATGGCTTTTTAATGGTGTCTCTGATGTTTCCTGTAACTTGTGGAGGTTGCACAAGTAACTGAAAATGGTATCACAATGTTTATATAATTCAAAATGCTTGTTTATGCATTTTCTCGCAATATCTTCAATTATAAGAAAAAATGTCGTCATTAATAATCAGTTTATCTGAAACATCATATAAAAATAGTATTCTTTTCTAAGCCTGTGGGTATTTGCTTAGCAATGTTGCAGCTGCTTTTGAAACCGGAGATTCTGAACTTTTAAAAGAATTCTAATCACTCCTTCATAAGTTTTGCTGCAATAGTCATGTGCATGTTTTTATTTTATAACAATTGACTATCAAACTTTGCTGCCTGAGATCCCATAGCTCTCTCCCCAGTGCTGAGGCCAGGGAGTTCATGCTTGTACAAGCACTGCAGTGCAAGTTCTGGGGACACAGGGACAAGTGGCTTCCCCTTGTGGTTCCAGAGTCCCACTGCAGGGCTCCTCCTCTCTCCTGGGGCTCCTGCCACTTTTGCTGCTGACTTTGCAATTGCAATGGCCAACCTGGGTTGTCTGCCTAGCACTGTGCTGCCCAGGACTGTCCTGGGGCATGTGATAGGCCAGCTGCTGTGGGAATGTGCTGCCCTACCCTGTCCCAAGCTCGATCCCATGCATATGCAGGCTACAGCCGGGACACAGCCACCTGTGGGGACAGCTACCTGATTCACCTCTTTGCCCATGCAAGAGCTCCCATCAGACTTCACTTAGAAAATGCAGTTCCAAAAATAAAATTTTTAAGAATTTCAAGATGGAGATAGCAATGCATTTAGCCAATCATGGTGCTCTTCTGACTATAGGGCCCTGTGTGACTGTCCATGGCACATATCAATGGAGATGGCCTTGTCACTAACCTCTAGTGGGCTCTTAATGGGCCTGACACCCTATGACCTTCCCTAGCTCATTCATGCTTGTGGATGGCTACTTCATATTCTTCTTCTTCTTAAGCCTCCAGCATTCTCTCTCTCTCATCCTCACTCTCAGTTGATGACCTTGAAAAGCAAAAGCAAAAACAGAAGTAATGAGATGACAGCGTCTATAAACTGTGGCTTCCTCATCAACCCACCTGTCTATATCTGTGTTCTCATATCCTGCTTTCTCTCTGGTTACTCTGTGTCACCCTTGAGCACTAAATCCCAGCATCTCTCTCCCATTCCAGCAATGCTCCCCTCTGCCCCCTGCACCATCGCTTTTTACCACTCTGCTATGGTATTCCATACCAACATATGCAGTGGAGTTTCTCCCAGCTAAGCATAACCTTTCCTGATCTCACATTCCCCTCCAGCTACGGCCTCATGTCTGCTTCTTCAGAGCAAAATTCTTTGAAAGAGTTTTCATATTTACTATCTCCAACGTTTCTTTTCACTTTCCCTCCCAGACCTACTTCAGTCGGACTTTTGCCTCCATCACTTCAAAGAAACTGCTCATTTCAAGGATACCAGTAACTTCTGTGTTGTTAAATCCAATGGTCATTTCTTTCTCTTCTGACTTGACCGTTACCAGCATATGCACAAAATGGTCATTTTTCTCTCCCTTAATACACTTTCTTTCTTGGTTTTATGACACCACACTCCTTCCTTAGTGGCCACTCCTACTGTCTCTGCTTTGCTGGTTTCTTCTCTCCGTCCTGACCTCTGCTCACTGCACCACCTTAACGCTCACTCCTCTGACACCTTCTCTACCTTCACTTACCATCCCCCCCCCCCAGGCTTTTCACAGTTTCATAGCTTTAAGCATCATATATACACTAATGACTCCAAGGTTCAAATGTTTAGTCTAGACACTGTCCCTGAACTCCAAACTTATATATCCAACTCTGCTGCAGTCAATCCTTGCACTCTTCTTGCTCCCAATCCTTTACATCTATCAGTAAGTTCTGTGGCACCATCCTCCAAACTGACCCATTTTCTGACCACTTCTCATCACCTACCCTGCTACACCCTGATGTAAGGCGCCATTATCTTGCACTTGGACTATTGCAGTAGTCTCTTTACTGGTCTTCTATTTGTGCTCTTTGGTAGTCTATTCTCTAGATAGAGGTCCTGTTAAAAGGCAGGTCTGGTAATACCAGTCCTTTGCACAAAACCTCCAGTGGCTTCCCACCTCCCTCATTAAAAACCAAAGACCCAACAACAGCAGCTAAGTCTCACACCATCTCATTGTCCCTCCCCTCTTTCTTCCTACTTTACCTCCTATATCCTTCCCTTGGTCACCCTGCTATACCCCTGCTACTCTTCAAAATTGTTAGGTTATGGTCCTTCCTCTGGGCCTCTGCTTGAAACATGATTTCTCTAGATATCCTTGATGATGGCACCCTCACTTCTTTATGTTTTGCTCTAATGGATTCTTCTAAGTGAGGCCTTTCGTGAGCACCACGTTTAAATGGCAAACTGGCACCTGCTGTCTATTCACCGCCTTATTTTTCTAAATGAGGTCAGGCATTCTCCTTTATTTACTGCTTTATGCTTAGAGCCTAGAAGTATTTGGCACATTCCAGGCATTCAGTATGGATTTGTTAATTGAGTGAAAAAATAGCACTTGTGAATCAAAATGAGATGAAATATATTACCTCTAGGACTTGGTGATGAACAAATCCTGTTAAAAAAAACAAATCTGAATTTTGTGGTTCTTGGTAAGTTGTCTTAACATCTTTCCAAGGCGATTTCACACTATAAAAGGTACCAGTTCAACCTGACATTGTCCTAATGGTCTTGTGTTAATTAGTGTATCAGGAGATAACCCAGGGGTATGAAAGAACAAAGGCTGCTGTCATTGTGACTCCAATAGCCAGTTCCAACGTGGACATGACTGCATGAGCCAGCAGGCCCAGGAGTACATGAAATGCACCCTGGACATAAACAGCATTTCTGCAGGAAGCTGCGTCAACTCTTTCACATAAATGAGATGCTATTTGTGATAAAGAAATAGCTTATATGCTCCATGCAGCACTTGAAAGAGCACCAAGGCCTTTAGTGTAGAAAACCATCCACTTATTTTTAGCAGAGCATGAAATCACCCTATTACCTTTTACCAGGTTACTTACATAAAGAGATTTTACCTATTAATAAAAATCATGCACCCTTGTTTCTGCAAGGGAAATGATAGCACAACCGTGCCATTTTCCTGTCCCCGCCTACTTCTGTGGGGTCACTTTCTGCTGTGCTTCATTGTGTTCAGCATGGGCTAGTCATGAGGATGTGATTAAATATCTGGGTGACTAAAGTGGATTTGCTTATTCTGAGGCTTTCTTCTAAGTCTGCATCATAGAATCTGTGTTCTCTGGGTAAGTCTTGTTTAACCTGGAGAAAAAGTAATGTTAATACTCTCATATACATCACATTTGTCATATGTTCATTCTATGAGCAATATCATATATGGTTTCCTTTGCTTTCCTGGGATAAGATTTGTTTTAATTGATGCTCCATTTTTCTGTCAGGTTTGGCTTGTCAAGTGGCTGAGTCACATGCACTCAATGATTTTATTCTACTTTTTTTTTGCTTTTCTCTACAATCAGTGAAAGCTTTCTCACAATAGGTGAAAGAAAGCTTTCCCACACATATTTTATCACCAGCCAATTTGAATGCTCCTTTAGTATCTGACACCGAATTTTTAAACTGAGAATTTTGTCTAGAAATTCTACAAAGCTCATGTACACATAAAAAGTAGCAGTCTGTTAGTAAGGTTGCCTTTATATAATAATCCAAAATGCCTTAATAGACATACAAAAGTCCTAAAAATATTATGGTAGTTTAAAAAAGAGAACACCATCCCACAAAGAATGGTGTTACCCAGACATTTGGGCCAAAATCCATATATTTTTTAAAGATTTTATTGGGAAATTAGGGGAAGAGAACAGAATTAGGGATTCGGGGAAGGGGAACAGACAAGCCGCTGTCCTTTTGTTCCTCAGTCTAGCTGTGGAGGATGCTGCACCACTGGCCCATGTTGGTACTGTGATCATTATGCTCTTCCTGAGTGAGGCATATCAGTTGCTGGCCATTGAACAGCTGCTCACGGCAGTTCATGGCAGCTCACGAAAGTGCACACCAGTTCCGGGCCAGCCCCACTGCAGCCTACGCTGGCGCCGGCGACCTGCTGCAGCCCAGCTCCAAGTTGAGCTGTTGTTCACCATCCTAGCTGTAGAGGGCAGTGTCACTGGCCCTCATGTGGGATCCGAACCGGGGCCCTGCTGCTCAGAGCTGGCGTTCCAAGCCAACTCCCAACCAATGCGCCACTCGGCCTGCCCCCAAAATCCATATTTTTGATATTCATGTGCAGTGTGACATAGAGAACCCCAATTTATTTATTTAAAATTTTTCATTATTAGTTTCAGGTGTACAAAACAATGCAATAGTTATGTTTCTCACCTTTTCACCCCTCACAAAGTGACAACCCCCCTTCCCCAATCCACCACTCCCCACTCCCAATATCATACATATCTATTACAATTCCATTGACTCCACTCCCCACACTGTGCTCCACATCCTGTGACTATATATACAGGGCTAATTATGGTTGTGATATAATATTTTTCAACGGCAGTTTCAGATGTACAGTGCAGTGGTCAGGCCTCTACACCGTCCATGAAGTGGTCTCCCTAACAAGACATGAGTCCATCTGGCCCCCTAAAAAGTATTTACAACATTATTGATTATATTCCCCAAACTGTCTTTCATATCCCTGTGGCAATATTGTAGTTACCAATTTATGTTGTCTCATCCCTTCCCCTCTTCCCTCATCCCTGCCCCCTCCGTCTAGCAATCATCAATTTTTCCTCTGTGTCTGAGACTATTTCTGTTTACATTGCTTATTTATTCAGTTCTTTAGATTCCACATATAAGTGAGATCATATGGCTTTTGTCTTTCTCTGACTGACTTATTTCACTTAGCATAATGTTTTCTAGGTCCATTCATATCACTACAAATGGTATGATTTCATTCTTTTCTTTTTTGAGTGCAGTGTCACTGGCCCTCATATGTGGGAAGCCGCTGGCTTCCCAAGCCAGTGCTTAACCACCATGCCACTTGGCTGGCCCTGATTTCATTCTTTATAGCTGCTTAATACTCCATTGTGTAAATGTAGCACAGTTTCTTAACCCAGTTGTCTACCGCTGGGCATTTCGATTGTTTCCAAGTCTTGGCTATTGTAAATAGTGCTGCAATGAACATAGGGATGCATATATCTTTTCAAATTAGTGTCTTGGTTTTCTCTAGATAAATACATAGGAGTAGAATTGCTGGGTCATACGGCAGTTCCATTTTCAGCTTTTTTGAGATACCTCCATACTAACTTCCATAGTGGCTGCACAAATTTGCAATCCTATCAACAGTGCAGCAGGGTTCCCTTTTCCCCACAGCCTCGCCAGCACTTGTTGTTTGTTGATTTATTGATGATTACCATTCTGACTGGAGTGAGGTGGTATCTCATTGTGATTTTTATTTGCATTTCCCTAATGATCAGTGAGGTTGAACATTTTTTCATATGCCTGTTGGCCATCTGTATGTCCTCTTTAGAGAAATGTCTCTCATATCCTCTGCCCATTTTTTAATTGGGTTGTCTGGTTTTTTGGTGAGTATTTTATAAATTTAGGATATTAACCCCTTATCAGATATATTGTTGGCAAATATCTTCTCCCATTCAGTAGGCTTCCTTTTTTTTTTTTTTTTTTTTTTTAGGGCAGTATCACTGGCCCTCATATGTGGGATCCGAACCAGGGCCGCTGGCGTCCCAAGCCAGCGCTTAACCACTGCGCCACTCGGCCGGCCCTTCCTTTTTGTTTTATTGATGATTTCCTTTGCTGTGAAAAAATTTTTAAGTTTGATATAATCCCATATATTCATTTTTTCTTTTACTTCCCTTGCCCACGGGGATATATCAGTAAAAATATTTCTCAGGGTAATGTCTGCAAATTTATTTCCTATATTTTCTTCTAGGAGTTTTATGATTTCAGGACTTACATTTAAATCTTTAATCCATTTTGAATTTGTTCTTGTATATTTTGTAAGGAGGTGGTCCAATTTTATTTTTTTTGCATGTGTCAGTCCAATTTTTCCAGCACCATTTATTGAATAGGCTATCTTTACCCCAATGTAAATTCTTGCTTCCATTGTCATAGATTAATTGACCATATATGAATGGATTTATTCCTGGGCTCTCTATTCTGTTCCACTGATCTATATGCCTATTTTTATGCCAGTACCATGCTGTTTTGATTACTGTCGGCTTGTAATATGATTTGATGTCGGGTAGCGTGATACCCGACTTTGTTCTTATTTCTTATTTCTCAGGATTGCCATGGCTACTTGGGGTCTTTTATGGTTTTATATAAATTTTAAGATTATATTTTGTATTTCTGTGAAAAACGCCCTTGGTAGTTTAATAGGAATTGCACTGAATCTATATAATTGCTTTAGGAAGTATGGACAGTTTAACTATATTAATTCTTCCTATCCATGAGCATGGTAGGTGTTTCCATTTCTTTCTTTCTTCAGTGTCTTATAATTTTCTGAGTACAGGTCTTTTACTTCTTTGGTTAAATTTATTCCTAAGCATTTTATAGTTCTTGAAGCAACTGTAAATGGGACTGTTTTCTTAATTTCCCGTTTGGATAGTTTGTTATTGGTGTATACAAATGCAACTGATTTTTGAATATTGATTGTGTATCCTGTTACCTTACTGAATTTGTCTATCAGTTCCAATAGTTTTTTTTTTTTTTTTTAAAGATTTTATTGGGGAATTGGGGGAGGAGGACAGCGTTGGGGAGTCGGGGAAGGGGAACAGACAAGCTGCTGTCTTTTTTTTGTTCTTCAGTCTAGTTGCGGAGGACATTGCTTCACTGGCCCATGTTGGCATCGTCACTGCGCTCTTCCCGGATGAGGCAGATCGGTCGCCTGCCTCTGGATGTCGCTCACCGCGGCTATCGGCAGCTCACGCTGGCTGCCAGCCGCTCGCGCTGGCTGCTGGCCACTCACTGTAGCCTATGGCAGCCCACTGCAGCAGGGGCTGCAGCCTACACCGTCACCGGGGCTCACACAGCCCAGCTCCATGTTGGCTGTAGAGGGCAGTGTCACTGGCCCTCATATGTGGGATCCGAACCAGGGCTGCTGGCATCCCAAAACCAGCTCTTAACCAATGCGCCACTTGGCCGGCCCTCCAATAGTTTTTTGATGGAGTCTTTGGGGGAAAACCCCAATATATTTAAAGCATCCTATTTAAAACATATTTCATGGATTCAAATTTTAGTTAAATAAATATTTTTAGTTTTTATCTCAGAACATTAGATGTTCATCACCATTATTTGTAATGGGGAATGATAAATATTTAGCAAAAGAACTAGTAAAGTATAGCACATTCATGTAATGAAATATTATATAGCATTTAATACTATGTTTTAAAGGATCTCTAATGACATGTCAAATACTTATTTTAAAATAGTAAGGGAAAATATCAGGGCTGTAATTGTATCCTGTATACGATCACAACTATAGCTGTGGTAAGAAAAAATACTGGCACAAAATATAGCAAAATGTTGAGGGCTGCAACTGTATGGTGAGATTGGCTGATATTTTTTTATCCTTCAATATATATTTTTGTTGACACATAGAACATTCTTGTGATGGGTCTGAAGAGATTTAGAGATTATCTTGAAGACAGGAGTCAATGTCTCAGAAGTCGGCCAGGTGGGGTAGGTAGCAGAGATGAATGGAGCAAGTGAGGTCGATGTTAAGTCCCAGGGAATAAGGAGGCCCATGGAAGTGGTGAGTCTGCCCTTCTGAAAGGGACAAGGCTCCTCAGCCCTAGTCCACTGTGGCATTACAGGTTTTTGGTAACTCATTGGCCCAGTAATTTTCAAATTTCAAGACTAGAAATCCAGATTTTTATAGAAAACTTTCTAAATTTAACTGTTCACAATTCTTTTTTTTTTTTTCTTTTGAAACAATGAGTAGGCTAAACAAAACATTTCTTAAGGGCAAATCTATTTACAACATGCTCAGTAAATAAACACAGGTCAACTCTATATAACTATCTCAGGGTGTACTCCATATATTTTAAATTTTAACTATAAGTACAGCTGAGTATTGACTATGAATATGGTAGGCAATGAATAAATATCTCAGTGATCCTTACAGCGTACATCCGTACTCATAGTTTATTAGGTTTCCTCTACTTCCTTCATCTGTTCTTTCCTTTCCTGTTTTCCTACCTTCTTTTTTTTTTTCTTTCTCTTCCTCCCTTTCTTACTGGCCTCTTTAAAAATAGAATGCAGTTTCAGTGACTGTTATATGACTCCCAGAAATATTAAAGAGATAAACTGCCCTGGACTCTCAGAGTCTCAGCCAGGATGTTCAGGTCAGCGGTTCCCAAACTTCTTGGTTTCAGAACTTCTTTATACTCTTTTAAAAATTATTGAGGACCCTAAAGAACTTTTGTTTATATAAGATATAAATTAAAAAATATAATAATAAACAAATTTATTTATATATTTATGAAGAAGTATGTACATATATATTTGTTATTATAATTTAAAATGGACAAATTTAGAAAATCTTAATTAATTTAAAATAACAATAATAACAGTATATGAAAATAAACACTTTTATTAAAAACTTTTGTTTTTAAAATTTTGTAATTAAAATTTTTAAATTTAAATTTATTTAAAATTAATTTACTTTAATGTTTTTGTTTAATTTTTATCTTTTATTTATTTAAAAAATTTTTATTAAACATACTTTTATTCTAAAACTAAAAAAATGTTGAGCAAAGAATTGTTTTATATTTTTGCAAATCTCCTTAATGTGTGACTTAATAGATGTCTGGAGCCTCCTGTTATTGCATTCGATCTGTTATAATTGTCCTAGTTATCAAGCCTCTAGAAAACTTATTTGTGAGGGAATGAGAATGAAAATGGCAAATATCTTCTTAGTATTCTTATGAAAGTAGTTTTGACCTCACGTAACCACTGATAGGCTTTCAGGGTCTCTCAGGGGTCCCTGGCCTGCACCTGAAGAACTGATGGTCTAGGCCCTTTCTGTGCTAATTCTACAAGCTAGCCCAGTGAGCAACCTGAACGTGAGCATCTGTCCCCCCTCAACCCCTCATCTCTTCCATTAGCCTGCCCAAAACAATTCATTCTTTTGAGTTAAGGCATTATTTTCTATCAAAGTGCAAATACTAGTGGGAGAGATAACACATTAAGCTGTTAACAGTTGTCAGTTCCTTCCTGTGAACAAATTTAATTCATTTCAACTTGAGAGTCCATGAGAACAGAATGAGAAAAGAGAAGGGCCAGAAATGGGTAATGGAAAGACCCCTCTCCTCTGCGGAGCATCCACTTTTTCTATTTTTCAGCAGAGACTGACCTGGGAGCAGCCTAGTTTCTGGATAACTCATAGCTCACAGCTACGAAAAGGAGTCATTTCCTGATCTATTTTAATTGCTTATCCTCCAGAGCTACCTGAGTTACTGTCCCACTGTTGCTGATAATGTCCAGTGTGGGACTTACTGATCTAAAACATAGAGAGATTTACAACTACTAATTAAAAGCCAATCAAAACAAAACCCACTAATTTCCATGAAATGGTATGTTTATTGATAACCATGCAGGAAACTCTTTATTAACCTGTCTTCATCCTATTTATTCTTTCAACTTTCTTTAAACCTAGTACTTTTTCTTGAATAACTTTTTTTCTCATTATGACTTACTTATCCTCAGGGACATGCTTTACTATACCTTCATTCCTAAGAAATTAACCATTCCATTTGAGCATCTAGGCTGAGATATCTTTGGAAATTAAATCCTAGTTTTTGTTAATAGGGCAAAATGGAACTATAGTGTCGGGTAATGCATGATAACTCAGCTTACTGTTTGTTTTTGCAGATGGAATTACAAACATAGTGGAAAAAAAGCCAATAAACATTAACCACTGAGTATTCATGTCTTTGCATTTTGAGTGTGGATTTCTTCCCATGCTGGCTGCAGCATGCACCTCCTGAGGGAGGGGCTGACTTCTCTTTTGTGGGATGCATCTGAGAGGATTGTCCCTTAACTGTCAGGGATTGGCTGAGATTAGGTCATGCAATCAAACTAAGATTGGGGCACTTTAGGGGTGAGCTGGAATTATGGTTTTGGGGAAATGCCTGACTTTAGTCAGGAGAAGTAATTCATGTTGGGGGAAGTAGTGTGGGGAAGTACAAGAGGTTAAGAATAGATTGAGAAATTAGGTGCAGGGAAATTGGAGACAAAGCTACTTAGGATGCAGGTTATAAATAAAGGTGAGAGGGATGATCAAGCACAGACTAGAGAGGCCTCCTAGTGATAAAGGTCTGAACTGAGAGTGACAAAGGAAGTTGCTTTGTAAGCAAACATGGCCATCTTTTGTGCTGTGGGAGAACCAGCTGTTGTGGGTGGTAAATTAGTGCTCTGAGTCAACTGTGCAAAATATATTTTTTTATGTTACTATGTTCAAACAGATGTTTATTTGCTGATGACTGTCATCTGAACAATTTTACTGGAATACTCAATTTTTTATTATTTGGTTGTAAAATAAAAATGTTGGAAAAATGTCTCTTAGCAAGGACTAGAAGCCCAGGATTCATGGCATGTCAGGAAAAACAGTATCAATGAAATTATCCGACTGGGGCTAGTCTATGATTTTTTTTAAGAAAAATCTACCAGTACTTTACTAATTTCTTATATGTATTTATTGTTTAGACATTTGGGTGTATAGTTTCACCACTGGCATTACATAGGTAAGGCATTTCCTCTCAGCCTCACTTGCAAGAAATCCTGATTTCCCTTATCAGCCTCCTCCTTTCAGGCTCTGTCCCTCCAGAGGAGTCCCTAACTCCCCAGTGGTCAGAGCAGCTGCTTCTGACAGAGTCCCTGGTCTGGACAACCCAATGCTAAGGACATATTAGGGCTCATGGAGACGTTCTTATAGAGTAAGTTGAGCGATCTTTTCAAAAGAGAGTTTGTGAAGAAAATGCACAGCTGCTCCCAACATTTTTGGATTGGAACAAGCACTCATGAATTTTCTCTTGGCGGAAATTTCTGTGGACTGCTCCCTGTTAATCTTTTCTCTGATGCAGTGCCTGCCGCTGCACGTGCTTGGATTTCCCTCTCTGTCTTTGCCCTCCAGTCACATGAGCCCTCTTTTGCATCTAGTCATGACCTGTTACCTCATCCTTATGGGGATGCCTGTACTGTCCCCTCTGCCAGGAATTTCTACCCATCTGCTCATTCTGGACCTCTCGCTCACAAATCATTTTTTTCCAGAAACCCTCTCTGCTCTCCAAACTGTCCTGTACTCTTAAAGGATTCTGCTCCTTTACACCATTGTACACATCTCAGTGGGCTATGTTATACATTTTAGTTTCTGAGATTATTTGCATAATGCTTTTGCCCACTAGATTGTGAGCAGGGTCTTCTGTCTGTTTTTTTTTGTTTTTTTTGTTTTTTTTTAACCACTCCATCTTCAGTTCTGGGTTCAGTGTCTGACACATAGCAAAGGCTCAATAAATATTCATACATGAATGATCAAATGAGAAAAGAAGGTTTTATTGTGTCTACTATGCCCTGTGATGAGAATGCACCCATCAGATGTTCCTACCTTCAAGGAGCTTGAGCTCATATGACAGACAATCACAGGAGGTGATCAACTGCTATAGAGATGTAAAAAATAAAAATGAAGAAACCAACAAACACCAACGCCAAACAATCAAACAGAAGTGCTGTGGGAACAGAGGATATAATAACTCATTCTTCCAGTGGGTGTTGTGGCATGTGAGCAGAGGTAGGATGGAAAGAGTCAGGACTGGGATCAGGCAGACCTGAGCTTGGGTTCTAGGCCTGGCTCTTACTGATCCTTCCCCATTCTCTTTCTGTAAAATGGGAGTAATAGTACTTACTGGGCCAGGAATTAGCCGACTTACCTAAAAGGTACCTAACTGTGTTGCCACTTAGGGTCAGTCTTCCCTTAAGGTCTGGGCAAGGTTTGTGTGTATATCTATTGTTTGCCAGTGCAAAGTCCAAAGTCCTCTGAATATCTATGAATTTTCATGGGTTTGTGGTCACATAGTTCATCTCCAGCTCTGATTTCCTCCTCCACTGAATTCTTGCTCTGCAGGCTCTTTGCTGTATCCTTTTAGGACTGATTTGCTCTGGCATCTACTCAGGTGTGGAACTCACACCCTTCCCTGAATTCCACACAAAGGTACCCACCTAGCCTTGGCCTGGTCAGGAAGCCTTGCCAGAATTTAAAGGAAAGAGAGGAGTTAAATGATGGCACAACTCAACAAATTAAGGTGGCTTGTTAGATATCTTTAATCTCAAATCTTAGTATACTCTGTGATGTTGTGAATCCATGTCCTCTCTCTGTTCTCTGCTCTTTCCTTTTAGGGACATAAAACAGACACCCCACAGCAACAATAAAACCTTTCTCCTTTGTCTTTCTACCTCCTCCCTATCCTGTGACTTGTCACCAATAGAATGCAGAGAAAGTGATGCTGCATTGACTTGAGAGGCTACACCGGGAAAGGTGATGCAGCTTCTACTTCAGCTGCTGAGCACTCATGTTTGGAGCCCTGAATCTCCATGTAAAAAACCTGAATACCTGAGACCCCCTTGCTATGAGGAAGCCCACACCATGTGGAGGGGGCCGCATGATGGTTCTCAAGTCAAAAGCCCCAGCTGAGAGTCTAGCCAACAACCAGCAACAGACGCTAGGCATGTGTGTAATGACGCTTCCAGTTGATTCCACTTCTTGGCCATTAACTTACTTCCAGTCTTCGAGTCCTTGCATCTGAAACCCCAGAATGACAGAGCAGAGACCAATCATTCCTGCTTTTCCCTGTCCAAACACCTGACCAACAGACTCTGTGGTGGTTTTAAGCATCTGAGTTTTGGGATGATTTTTAATGTGGCCATAATAACTGGAATGATGGTTATAGAACACTTTACCTAGTTCTTGAGAGATGAATGAGGGTTTCTGCCAGGCAAAACTGTTTGGAAAAGGCTTGACTTTTTTTTTTTTTTTTAGAGGGCAGTGTCACTGGCCCTCATATGTGGGATCTGAACCGGGGCCACTGGCATCCCAAGCCAGCTCTTAACCACTGAGCCACTCGGCTGGCCCAAGGCTTGACTTTTTAGGAGAAAGCTAAGAAGTTCAATGTGGTTAAAAAAAAAAAAAGCTGTGTGTGGGGGGAATCAGAAGAAGAAATAAGAAATGATGCTGTGAGAAACTGTGCTACATGGTTTAGTGAAAGCCATTATGTACTTGTATTTGTCTGTTAATATAGGTAATTTTCTTTCAGGCCACTGGCTTTGAAAAAATACATTTTTAAAATTGAGAAAGCTTATGCCATGCAATTTCTGAAGGATTTCTGAAATCTTGATTGGACATAAAACATGACTTTTGAATGTTTTAAATTTCTTGCAGTTCTTCATTACTTAACTTTATTCTCCAAACTCAACTAAAACTGAACTTGTCATAAATTACAAACTATGGTTTAACTGATGAGTAATTTTAATTTGATTGTTAGTTGAGAAAAACAACAACACTGCAATTCCTCATAAGTACTCACATTCAGTTTTATCATGATTTTTTGAGGGTGTGGGGTGAAAACATAGTTGAGAAGAATGTTCTTATCAGAGCATCCTGGCTACTAATACATTTTGTATGTAATTTTCCACAGAGTTATTGATTTTAATCAAGTTTCAAGCTGTAGCACTACATTTGTCAAAGCAGAAGACCCAAATGTGCAATTTTTTTGTTAGTGGAAAACTGGCCATAATGAATGTGTTAAAATATATTAGTTATCTATTAACCTCAACATGCAAGAAAGCACTAGATCATTAGCTTGGCTTGTGAAAAAACAGCAGCAGCAGCCTGACTCACTATAGGAGGAAGCCGAATCAGCAGAACGGTGGCCTGTGAAGATGGCAGTTTATGAGAAATGCCTGGCTAAGTGTGGAGCAGCAATAGTATTAAATGAATGCATTTGATGCATAGCATACTTATACCACTTATGGCAGGAAAGCATCACCATTTTGTCAAACGGTGTGCTGTGTACATCAGAATTCATGGTATCATCTATCTCTGGGATATTGTGTGAGTTTTACAGTTCTGGGAGGGTTGAAAGTCAAGTTTTGATTCATTTTTGGTAGTTTCATTTGATTATTGAAGTGTAAATTGATTGTGTATGTGTGTGTGTTTCCCCCTTTTCTTTTAAGTTCTGATGATCTTGATGAAATTTCCCTTTGAGGAGTGGGAAGAAACAGCAAAGTACCTGTCACAGCTTCTTTGAGATGAATGTCTTTCAGTAGTTTGAACATATCATCCCAGAGTAACCTCTCTGGAAGATTAGTGGAAGGCAGCAACACTGTGGAGACCACAGTCCCTGCTAGCTGTAGGTTTATTTTAAATTGATTGTAAGAGCTTCCTCCCAAGGCTCAGATGCAGAGTTTCTTTCTGTTTCTCTCACACTGCTTTTTATCTCATAATCAAACAACTGTCGTACTATTGACATAGTTGGATTCAGTGTTCAGTATTTAAATTGCTTGGGTGAGGGGTTCAGTTTTCTGATGCTACTCTAAATTTCTACTCTAAGAAACTTAAACCAAGGCCTGGATTAGATAAGGGCTCATGCTAGGCAAGCATGGAAAATAGAGCGACGTATGGCTTATACTCATGGTGTGGACTGTGATGAATAGAATTTCATTCACAATTGCCAAAGAGAAGTCTATGTGGTCTTTGAATGAACAATTTACCTACACATCTTTTGGAAATTACTTAGAATTCTATGTATTTGCATCAGTGTCATTTCTAATTAAAAAGCACAACCTGGAGTTAGCCTTTAGGGCATGTTCTAATGGACAAGCACTTGACTTATTTCATAGTTTTTAGGGTTGATAGAATAAGCACTTGTTGAGGACCAGTTATGTCCCAGGATTAATGCCACACACTGGATTCAAGGAAGCATTAAACTTGCTTCCAAGGGTTGCACAATCTAGTGCTGTAGAAATGTATGAAAATATGGCATCCAGAACAGGGAGTAAATAACAATGTGTAGGTCCCAGGGATGACACAGTGTAGAAAAGGCTGGTATCTGAGAGCATACTTACTTGTCTTTGTAGATGGAAGTTTTTTTGTGGAAGAATAAAATCTCCAGGATTAAACACATTTTTTATTTTAGAAAATAGGCCACCTATTTTCTTTGAGCTGAGAAACATGATTGACTGGAATGTTAGTGGAAAAATATAAGAAAAATATACAGAAGCTAGACCTTGCTTTATTATGTTAGAAATGACCAAATGACAGATAGGAAAGACACAATGTGAAGTTTAATTTTTAGGTTATATTTAAAAATTAAATGGAGTAATTTATATAAAACCAAGAGCTAGAAAAATCTTTCCCAGGAGACGTTTTTTATCTTTAAGTCCAACGGCATGTGAAGCAATAAAGTTAAATTACACAGAATTGCACTAATGTGTCCTACTAGTCTGACAGACACACCCTGACACAAATAAACATATATGTGTGTATATATACTCCTATGTAAACACACACACATGTTTGCCTAGGGCTGCAGCAACAAATTACCATAATTTTAATGGCTTAGAACAACTGAAATTTATTCTCCACAGTTATGAAATCAGTCTTAGTGGGCCGTTAATTTTTACTTTTTTTTATTTTAAATCTTTTATTGTGAAATAAACATTTTTTAAAAAAATTAGTTTCAGGTGTACAACACAATGCAATAGTTATACTTTTTACCCCTCAAAGTGACAACTCCCTTCCTCCAGTTCGCCACCCCACTACTCCCCTCCCATATGATACATATCTATTACAATTCCTTTGACTCCCTTCCACAGTATACTCCACATCCCGTGACCATCCACATATTCAGTTACAGTTGACATACAATACTGTACAACATCAGCTTCAGGTGTACAGTGCAGTGATCAAGCCTCTACTCCATCCATGAAGTGGTCTCCCCTAACAAAACATGTGACCATCTAACACGTCACAAAATTTTTACATTATTATATTCCCCGAACTGTGTTTCATATCCCTGTGGCAATATTGTAGTTGTCTGTTTATGCTGTCTAATCCCTTCCCTTTCTCCCTTATCCCCACCCACCTCCCAACTAGCAACCCTCAGTTTTTCCTCTATATCTATGAGTCTGTCTACTTTCCTCGTTCATTCAGTTTTTCAGATTCCACATATAAGTGAATCATAATGGTAGTTGTCTTTCTCTGACTGACGTATTTCACTTAACATAATAGTCTCTTCACAGTAATATCAATTACATTCCCAGAACTGCCCCCCATATCCCTGCAGTAACATTGTAGTCACCCACCTACGCTGTCCAAAACCTTCCCCCTCTCCCTCATCCCCACTCCCTCCCAGCCAGCAACCATCAGTTTTTCCTTTATATCTGCTTGATATGATTTCAATCTTCTTAAATTTACTGAGACTTGTTTTGTGGCCTAACATGGCCTAACGTGTCCCATGTGCACTTGAGAAGAATGTATATTCTGTTGTTTTAGGGTGAATGCTCTAAAAATATTGACGAAGTCCAGCTGTTTTAGGGTGAATGCTTTAAAAATATTGACGAAGTGTCATTTAAGGCCACTCTTTCCATGTTGATTTTCTGTCTAGAGGATCTGTCCATTGGTGACAATGGGGTGTTGAAGTCCCCTACTATGATAGTGTTACTGTTGATCTCTGTCTTTATGTCTGTCAAAATCTGTTATATGTCATTAGGAGTTCCTATGTTGGTTGCATAGATGTTTGTTTGTTTATTTATTTATTTATTTATTTTAAATATTTTATTGGGGAATTGGGGGAGGGGAACAGCGTTGAGGAATCGGGGAAGGGGAACAGACAAGTTGCTGTCTTTTTGTTCTTCAGTCTAGTTGCCGAGGATGTTGCTTCACTGGCCCATGTTGGTATCGTCATTGCGCTCTTCCCAGATGAGGCAGATCGGTCGCCAGCCTCTGGATGTCGCTCACCGTGGCTATTGGCAGCTCACACTGGCTGCCAGCCACTCACGCTGGCTGCCGGCCGCTCACTGTAGCCAATGGCAGCCCACCGCAGCAGGGACTGCAGCCTACACCGTCGCCGGGGCTCGCACAGCCCAGGTCCAGGTGGAGCTATTGTTAGCTGTGGAGGGCAGTGTCACTGGCCCTCATATGTGGGATCCGAACCGGGGGCACTGGCATCCCAAAACCAGCTCTTAACCAATGTGCCACTCGGCCAGCCCGCATAGATGTTTATTAGGGTTATAGTGCCCGTCTTTGTCTTTTACTGTAGTCATTTTAAAGTCTATTTTGTCCAAAATAAGTACTGCTACTCCAGCTTTTTTTTCTCATTTCCATTTGCGTGAAATATCTTATCCCATCGGTAAACAGCATATACATGGGCCCTATTTTCTTATCCACTGAGTCACTCTCTGTCTTTTGATTGGAGCATTTAGCCCATTCACATTTAAAATGATTATTGATAGGTGCATATGTATTGCCATTTTGTTATTTGTATTCCTAGTCTTCCTGGGTTAGCTTGTTTATCCCTTTCTCTTCTTTAAAAAAGCTCTTTTAACATTTTTTGCAATGCTGGCTTGGTGGTAATGAATTCCTTAAGCTTATTCTTTTTCTGAGAAGCTCTTTATTTCTCCTTCAATTTTAAGTGATACCGTGATGGGTAGAGCAATCTTGGTTGTAGGCCTTTATTTTGTGTCACTTTGATTATCTCCTGCCACTCCCTTCTGGCCTGCAGAGTTTCTGTAGACAAGTCAGCTATTAGTCTAACAAGAGTTAATTTGTATGTAACCTGCTGTCTTTCTCTTGCAGCCTCTAGGATTCTGTCTCTGTCTTTAACCTTTGCCATTTTAACTATGATGTGTCTTGGTGTGGACCTGTTTGGGTTTAGCTTGTTTGGAACCCTCTGCACTTCCTGGGCATGTATGTCGAGTTCCTTCACCAGGGTAGGGAAGTTTTCAGTAATTATTTTTTCAAATACATTCTCGACTCCTTGCTTCTTCTCTTCTCCTTCTGGTATTCCTATGAGTCTAAGGTGGTTGTGTCTCACCTTGTCCCATAGGGCTCTTAAACTATTTTCATTGTTTTTTATTCTTTGGTCTTTTTGTTGTTCCAACTGGGTGATTTCTGCTATTTTGTCTTCCAAATCGCTGATCTGCTCCTCTGCTTCATCTGCTCTACTGGTGATTCCTTCGAGTGTGTTCTTCATTTCAGTTATTGTATTCTTTAGTTCTAACTGGTTTTTTATGATTTCTCTATCCTTCCTTATGTCCTCACTAAGTTTGTTAAACATTCTTATCAGCAGTGTTCTAAACTCTGTCTCTGAAAGGTTGGAGCCCTCTGTTTCATTTAGTTCCATTTCTAGAGGTTTCTTCTGATCTTTTACTCGTGACATGTTTCTTTGTTTCCTGGCTGTTGCTCTGGGATTGCTTTGATGCATTAGATAGATCACCAGGAGAGCCCTGGCTGGATCACAGAGGCACACAGCTCGTGGCCCAATACTCCCAGGAAAACTCCCAGTCTCAGCCTGTCTGAATCAGCTGCTCGCAGATCAGGCCAAGCAGCCCGACAACCAATCACCGGCCTGGCAACTCTGCAAGCGCAGTGCGGAGAGCAGGATCGAGGGGGCTTGCACACTCCCGTGTCTCAGTGAGCAGCCTGTTGGAGCCAGAGGGCACCCGCCCAGCGTTTCCCTGGCAACGCAGTATAAACCATGGAGAGTGTGAGGATCCAAGGCTGCATGCGTGCACGCACACACGCACTTCTGTGCCAATGCCACCAGGCCAGTGAGGTCCCGGACCTGACCTTCTGTGGGAGGGCCCAACACTGACAAAATGGTGAGTGGGCCCCTACTTTTTATGAAGTTTCTAGGAGAGATGCCTTCCTTGTCTTTTCCAATGTCTGGTGGCTCCAAACATTCCTTGGTTTGTGCCTGCATGACTCTAATCTCTGCCTGTCTTCACATGTCCTTCTTCTCTGTGTATCTAAAATCTCCTCTGCCTTTCTCTTATAAGGACACATACCACTGGATTTGTGCCCATCTGGAGTATTCAGGATGATCTTATCTGGAGATCCTCAACTGAGCTATATCTCCAAAGACCATTTCTTTCCCAGATAAGGTCAGACTTACAGGTTCTGGGTGGACATATTGTGTTTTTTTTGTATTTTTTTGTAGGGGCAACATTTAGCCCACTACACAATATATACACACATGTGCATGTGAATATATATATATATATATATATATATATATATATACACACACACACATATATATATAATATATATATCATATATATCAAATAATATATATATACATATATATACACACACATATATATATAATATACATATCATATATATCAAATAATATACATCATATATATGATATGAAATAATTTATATATCATATATATCACATATATATGATATAAAGCCACTAATAAAAAAAATGATCTTTCTATAGAAAAATTGACAGAGTAGAATACTAGATAGTTCACTAAAAAATAAATACTAAATGTTTAAAAAAAAATTAAAACTAGTTTCAAAAACATGAATAATGGAAGAACAGCAAATCTATTCACAAGATATATATATATTTTTACCTATTAAATTAATACAGATTAAAAACACGACTGTTGTTGAGAGTGCATTGATTCAGGCATTTTCAAACATCAGTGGTGCGAATTCCACCTACTGTAGCCTTTCTGGAAGCAGCATGCAGAGAGCAATAAAAAATTTAAGCAAGTGTATAGGTTTTGGTCTTGAAACTGTGTTTGCAGGAATCTAGATAATCAGAGGTGGGTAAAGAGTCACAGCATTTAATTAATTATATTCATTATCTATGTTTTATAACATACATAATATACTATACTAATAATATATTACTCCATATATTAATTATAATATTAATCATAACAGTGAAAGGAACATTATACACGCAAATATTATATAGCCTTCAAAACCATGTTTTGGAAGAATATTTGATGACATGAAAAAATGTTTATTATGTATTGTTAACTTGAAATAAAAATAAAACTGGATATGCAGCATGATCTTAATTTTGTAAAATGAATCCACATATATTTAAATATATACACATCCACATATATTTAAATATAGAAACAAGCCATCAAAATATTACCAGAAATCATTGCAAGGTGATAGGATTACAGGTGATTTTAATTTTCTTTATCATTTACTAAACCTTCCAAATAATTTTTATAATAAAAAAAGTTCCTAAAAAGAAAAAAATTATTTAGTTGTTTGATCAGCTGGGAACAGCTGATTTAGTTGGGAACAGCTACCTATAACTATTTCATATTTTAGTAAGTTATCTCTCTTAAGCATATTCTGCATTTGATATGATTGTGAATGAGGTCTGTCAGAAGTGTTTAAGTAATAGAATCATGGATTTTTGCAGTTGGATGAGAACGTAGAAGTTTCTGGTAGAACTTCTTCACTTATAGATGAGGAAAATGATCCACAAAAGGACTACTTTTCTTGATCCAAAGAAGCACAGCTAATGAGAGTTATCTCTTTTGGAGTTCATGGAAAGCTGCCTGTATTTCTCATTTATTGTTGTATAACAATTACCACAATTCAGTTGCTTAAAACAACACACATGTATCACCTCACAGTTTCTGTGGTCAGGAGTCTCTCATTAGTCTTCAGTCAAGATGTTGACCAAGGCTGGGGTCTTATCTAAAGACGCCTTTGGGGAAAGATCTGCTTCCAATTTCACGTGGTCTTTGGTAGGACTCAGTTACTTCTGGGATGTCAAAATAAGGGCCTCACTTTCTAGGTCACTATTGACTGAAGCCTACTTTCATTTCCTTGTCATGTGGGCCTCTCCAGTATGTCATCTTGCTTCCTCAAAGCCAGCAAGAGAGAGGAAGTAGACTGGCAAGATGGAAGCCACAATATTATGTAATCTAATCATGGAAGCGATATCTCACTACCTTTGACATATATGAGATAGACACAAGTCACTACAGCAGCCTATAATCAAGGGAGAGGATTACACAAGGGCAAGGGTGCCAGGAGATAGATGGGGAATATCAAGGGCCTCTTAAGTTCTGTCTACCATGCTGGCTGTCTAATAATGTTGTAAAATTACGGGCAGATGCCATGTTTATGAGTAACATATCTGTTTATGAAATGAAAAAGATTAGGTCAGAATATTATATTCATATCTGTGTATAATCAGTGCTTAGTACACAGTAGATGCTCAAGATATGCTTGCTTGTTCAACTTTTCATTCCTTTAGCAGAGATTTACCTTTTTAGGTGTTGGGATATATCTGGCAACAAAACAAAGTTCTTCCCTTCATGTAGCTTACAGTCTAGTGGAGGGAGACAAGGTACTACATCAACAAGTAAATATAGATTCTGATATGGAATATAAATAGAGCAGAGAAAGGTGAATAAGAAGTAGTAACAGGTGAGTGAATATGAGGGGTTTACTATTCAATGGAGTGGTCAGCAAAAACCCCATTAAGGATAAATCTGAGCAGAAACTAAAGGAAGTACAGGAGACAGTCATGGGAATGTCTAGAGAAAGAGAGCTTGTGAGGACCATGACAAAGTGCTTCTCATTTCTCTGGCAGCTAGGGGTGTCAATGACTAATAGCCATGTGCTGCTCTGAAATCCATCACAGTTTGCAAATGACTGGGGATGGTAGGTGTACAAAGGCAGACCATTTTGGGGAGATGAAGGACTCATGTGTGTGGCATCCTGGGCTGGAGGATTCTACTACAGACCTTGTCAAAAGTTTCTTAGCACTACACTACATTGTAAGACTTTTCCTGCCCCACCTTCTTCCTTCTCTTCTTTATAGGGATCAGAACTGCATTGTGGTTTGGCAGCTCTCCCAGGCTCCTCCAGCATCTATCCCATTGTCTGTCACAGGCATGTCTCCCAATATATCTCTTGCTGCTCTGAGGAGCCAGACTTACAGGGTTCCAGGCAGAGGCCACACAAGTGCAAAGGCCCTGAGGAGGTTGGCATTTTCAAGGAGCACCATGAAGGTCAGGGTGGCTTTCCTAAAGTGAAGAAGGGGAAGAGTAATAGGAGATGAGGTCAGCAATGCATCTGAAGTCCTCAGAGAATAAAAATAGTTGGCTTGGTTAATATGAAATTGTTTTTAGAGAAAGAGATCAAAAATGTTAAACAATGACATGTGTCTCACTTACAGAATTTAAGAGAAGAGCATTACAAACCCAGTATCTGATAATCTTCTCATTAGCAGCACTCAACATCTGTCGAGGTAGTAAATGTAAGTGGCCAAGTTCTGGACCATTAAAATTTTGATGTAAACCATTAAGGCAATTTATGGGCCTTAGTTCAAAGGGTGTCACCATTGTATCTGTGAGAGCAGCAGCAGTAGAGTGTATTTATGCAAATCTAATAGATTTGTAATGAATAATCCTGCTTAATAAGCTAGTTAGACTATTTGACCAGTTACTTGAAAATGATCATAAATGTCTTTTTCTAAAACTATTTTACAGTGCTAGTCATTTAACTGTAATAGTACTTAACATAATGCTAACGCACAGCAAGTAAGTGCTAAGTTTATTTTGTTATTGATGATGAGGATGAAGAACATGGTTCTTCAAAGGTGTCAGCTAGCCCCTCAAAGCATCCATGGAATGCTACTGACTGATCCAGATAAAAATAAACCAGAAATTTTCTTTTTGGAGGTTTGTGGCTTAAATCCCTATTTCACCACAGGCTACAAGCCTGACCTATTCTGGACTTCACAGAATTTTCCATGAGGCACTTGCACATTTTTATCTCCTCTCTTTTACCTCCATAACCCACGACATGTTCTCTGCTTAGCTTCTGAGAAGCAAAGGATTGGAAAATCCTTTTAAAGTTCAGGAAGAGAGAAATGTTCAGTCAAGCTACAAAGCTTCGGAAATTAGTCTTGAATATTATCACTGTGTCTCAATTGAAGTCAGATGAAGAGCTCTATAGTCATCTAAAGTTCTTTTTCATACTAATTAGATTCTCTTCAAAGGTATAATTATCATTTAAAAATTACTTTGGAGTGCAGGATAGACAATAGATATGTAATGTCTTTAATGTCTTCCCATGTTTTTCATATTTCATTGGCATTTTTCTGATTCACCAATGAATCATAGGACTTTCAAGGACTTCCACCCCCCCATCCCCACAAGTTAAAATTCTAAACAGAAAGTCAGCTCACATGAAAAGCTAGATTCAATTACCAGGAGAAGTCTATAATAATTAAACACTTGATTGCATGGATTGTCAGTCTGTCCCATACTCCTCCTTCTTCAGCCACCTTGAGCAGAGAACTGTTTCTGGTCCCAGAGATGGGCTACCTTGCATGTAAGGGGAGGTAAAATATGAAGCTTGGCCATGTGCTCATTGTCACAATCTGTGGCACAGCTGAGATTCAGACTACATGTGACCCTTGAACAACACGGGTTGGAACTGCATGGGTCCACTTCTACATGGATTTTTTTTTCAATAAATACATATATTTTTTTTTCCTTATGATTTTCTTAATATCATTCTCTTTCCTCTAGCTTACTTTATTATAAGAATACAGTACCTAATACATATAACACACAAAATATGTGTTAATGAACTATACGTGTTATCTATAAAGCTTCCAGTCGACAGTAGGTTGTTAGTAGTTAAGTTTTTGGGGAGTCCAAAGTTATATGGGGATTTTCAACTTCAGGGGCTTGGCACCCCTAACCACAGCATTGTTCAAGAGTCAACTGTATATCTGTCTAAGAAACCCAGTATCTTTGCCCTGCTCTACACCATGTTTCTTGGCATCTTGTACCATTTCAGAAGGATATGAATGGCATGGAAAAGATTTCAAGTTTGTGAGCATAGATAGGATGGAGATATTTTAGAGAGGGGTGCAAATTCTGTGGCCAAAGTAAAAACGCCTGTCTGCTCTTCCATTGTTAGAATGAGCTGTCCAGAAAACAGGGAAATCCTTTTCTGGGTGGACATTTGGGCACATTCTAGACTCTCTGTCTGGAATATTGATTCTTCCTCTCTTTATCTTAATAACTCCAATTCTTGCTTTAGCTTGTATCTGAAGTGCTCCTCCCCAGGAAAGCCCTTCCTCCCGCTGCCTGGCCCAGGGCCTTCTGCTAGCCCAGGCCCTCCCAGGGGCCTCTCTCTCACTGTGTGCATCAAGGTTGCGTGTTTCCACATGTTCATGTGAATAGTTGACAAAAGTCTTTTCCCCACCCCAATCCCACTACAGCTTAAGCTGTATATTATAGTGCAGTGCCTGACACAGAGAAGGGAAGAAGTCCTTAATGAACATTTGTTGACCCAATGCCAGAGAAAATGTTTTAGCAGGATTGCTGTGGCCCGCACTGCATAGGAAGTCCGCCTCGGGAGCACCCTGGTGTTCTACAGGGTTCCGGTTGTCCATCTCCAAATGATTCAATGAGGGACCACATGATGCTTTGGAAATTATCCTGCCCAAAGTGTCAATTCTTTCTTATTTCTTTTTTTTTTTTTTTTTTTTTTTGAGGGCAGTGTCACTGGCCCTCACATGTGGGACCTGAACCGGGGCCGCTAGCTTCCCAAGCCAGCTCTTAACCACCGCGCCACTCCGCCGGCCCAAACTTTTTTTTTTTTAGCTGAGCCATCCTGCCACCTATTGGCAGTTTAGCGGCAGCTCAGCTCAGGCTGGGCATCCAACTGCTGTTGCTCAGAGCTCAGCTCGCACTCTTGAGCGAGCTCTTAACCAACTGAGCCACTCGTCTGGCCCTCTTTCTTATTTCTCTTGTTAATGAGGTTTCAGACTTCAGGGAACTCATTTAATATTTTTATGCCTCCTCATACATAAAAAGGGATTATCAATATCTGCTTTATTTACCTTACCAAGTTAGCTTTTTATGCAAAAAACCTTAAAGGTCTAGGTCATATTAGTGTGACCCAGATATTGTCAGGTAAAAAGGGGTAGGTTACAGGCTGTTTCTTACTCCCATACACAGTGGATTCCTAGAAATGTATTTGAAAGTTGAAAAATAGACAGTTATAAGAGTTATATTTCCAGAGAACTAAAAATGTATTTTAATGTTCCTAATAATGGTTCAATATGTGCTGTCTCTCTTAGATTCAGCTATCCCATGAGGTGGGTTAGACCTTCACATGTTCCAGCACAAAGGACCACCAACACCTCTGGCCCCTTTGTTACAGCAGCCAAGGCATTTACTCATCTTCAGGAAGCTCTGGGTAGTTGGAAACAGGTATAGGAAAAAAACAAAGAGTTCTATCTCTTTGGCCCTGTGGAAAATTGCAAAAATGATTCTATTCTTTACTCTTCCTTATAGCTACAACATTTGCCATATATAGAACCCTCCCAGTTTGACTATAGGTTTAGCTATACATATTAATCAAGATTCTCCAGAGAAATATATATATATATATATATATATATATATATATATATATATATATATATATATATATATTCAGTTCAAGTCTGGAAGGCAGAAGAAAACAAACAAACAAACAAACAAATAAACAAACAAAAAATGTCCCAGTGAAGACAGTCATGCAGGAGGAGTTCTCCTTATTCATGCAAGGGCCAGCCTTTCTGTTTTATTCAGGTCTTGTACTGACTGGATGAGGGCCATCCACATTAGGGAGGGTCATCTGCTTTACTCACCTTTCAATTTAAATATTAGTCTCATTCAGAACACCTTCACAAACACACCCAGAATAATTTTGACCAAATATCTGGGTACTCTGTGGTCCAGTCAAGTTGACACATCAAATTAACCATCAGAACATGTGATTTCCCTGACCAATGGGATGTTAGCAAATATGATACAATAGAGCTTTGAAAGACACTTGGCATATTTGACGAGTTTGCCTTTTGAGCCTCTGCTTCGCTATGAGAAGATCTCCAGGCTAGGATGTTTGCTGATGAGAGACACATGGAAGAGAGCTAAGTCATTCCAGTTGTCCCAACTGAGGCCATCTTAGATCAACTACAGGCTGCAGACCCAAACTAGCCAAGGTGAGGGGAGACTCTTAGTTAAGCACTCACCCACATCAGCGAGGAAAGATCGTTATATGCCATTGAAGTACTGTGATTGTTTGTTACACAGCATTATTTTGGCAATAAATAACTGATACGTCATAAAAGTCCCTGTCAGTGAGACTCTGACATACACAGATGATCTCTGCAAAACACACCCACTGAGTGCCTGTCCACTGGGCCTCCCAGAATATCCTCCTGCTGGGAGACAAGGAAAGTCTGGAGTGAAGCCATAAAAACTGGGGACAGGGAGGATCATTTTCTTTGGAGACAGACATTAAACTATTTAATTCAAATGATTTAAAATGTCAGGTTGTATCTAAAAATCTTCTCTGAGTAAATAGAGCCTCCTGCCATGGTGGCCAGGATTTTTATCTTGGTGGATAGTGATAGCAGGTGGTTTCACCAGTGGGAGTGATAATGTTTGAGTTACTGAAGCTGACATCTCAAAGGTGGCTTTGGGGTGTTCAAGTACAATACATATGAAAATGCTAATTTTATGGAAGTCTACTGCACATACAGGTGGAATAACAGGTTACCACTTTCCCTTCCCTTAGATGGAAATTGAAAAGAATAAGGGCCCTTGGCCAAGGATTAAACTGAATCTCCACTCACATGGCTATCCTGAATTTCTCCAACTGAGGAAATGTACACTAGCAGAGGAGGGCACAATCAGAAGTGAAATTATCTGCTTTGGAAAAGGAATGGGTTTCAAGAAGAGTGAATGGAGATCTGAATACATATTTCAGAAATAGGTGAAGATCCCGGGGAGCCAAGCTAGAAACTTCATCACCCATTTATTTTTTAAATACAGCCTAAAAATTACACCAGCTTACATATTCCTGCCTGTGCTCTAACCACTAGGGACCATGGAAGGGGAGGGGTAACAAACTCACATAAAACTCTCTGCTTATGTCTGTGGAAGGGCCTGATCCTGAGTGTTTCAGCAATATTCTGCAGCAACATGAGAAGGGCAGAGGGTGTGGAATGGGGAGGAGAGACTGGAAATTTTGCTTTCACAGCATTTGAACATCCAACTCCCGGTCAAGGTCATCCTAGCAGGATAGGCAGTGTTTTGCTAGGGAATAAACATCATATCTTGATGCCTCAACCTGAAAGCTATCCATCACTCATGTTGCATATCTGACATTCATCAGCGGGGATTCTGTTCCACATGGTCACTCAGAAATGCAGGCTGATGGAGGCACCATCTCAACACATGCTGTCGTGAGCACTGGGGCAGGGGAGGGGACTGTGGTGGGTGACTCCTTCTCTGGTTCTTTGCCTGGAAGAACTTATGTCACTTCTAATCATGATTCATGCCTAACTTGTTGCACAGACAACCTGACTTCACAGGGGTGAGTGTTCTAATCAACTTTTGCAGGTTTTGTAATCAATGATTTGATATCCATTAATCACAGGGCTAAACTAATAGCTAAAGTTGTTTACACCTTCCCCATGGTCTGGCTTTTGAGGGGGCACAAAACTCAAATTACAAGCCCCCTGATCACAAACTCAAACATCTGTGTTTCACTTCCTACCCAACAGGGGATATCCCCACCTAAGGACTTCCCATTACTATAGTCATAAAGGTTTTCCCCCATGCTTCCTTCACTCATTCTGCCTCCTGACTGACCATGTAACCCTGTATATTGTGGCATTCTCCATTTACTTGGGAACTGTAGGTAATCAACTCTTCTTTCAAAGGCAGCTGTCTTTGTATCTGTCATGTTACCATACCTGATAAAAAATATCCCAGCTACAAACCTTGAAACATGGGGAATGGTACCTTATTACCTGGCTAGAAAGAGAAATGGAATATCTGTGGGCCACCCTAACGGCTAAAACACTTGGTTAGGTCTGTATTCCAGGCACACTACCTGATCTTGCTTCACATTTGCCTCAGTCTATGACCTTAGTTTGTCAGCAGCACCTGACATGATAGGCGTATGGTTGTGTTGGGGGAAGTGGTTCTTTTAACCACTCTGCTACCTTGACTTTTCCTTGTAAATTGAAACCACTATATTTATTAGCTTTTGGTGGTCTTTAAAATGGGATGGGGGCATGATATTATTTCTCATCCTTTGAAGAGGAAACAAGCTGAGACACTGTGATGACCTTGTCCTACGACCCCATAGCTATCCAATGCTCAGTCAATCTGGAGACCTACGTCTCATACTGGCATCTTTACGAAACCATGGTGCCAGGAACTTAACATTTTATTTTCATCCAAAAGAAGAAATTTTCAGCCTTCCAGTGGCTAGTGACCAGAAGTCCAAGCTCTTTTCTCAATTGGTTGAGACAGCACTGGCAAATACTAAATTTTTTTTGAAACAAAAATTCATGATACGAGAGTATCATGAATTTTCTAACCTTTGAGCCAGACCGACAAATCTGCACAGTTGATTTTGAGTTTGAGGGCGGGGGGAGGAATTGGATAAAAAAAATTCAGAGGCTTATTCCAGAATCCCCATCTCAGTAGAGGTCTCAGACCCCTTCAGGATACGCATTTCATGGATAGCATGTTGCCAGTAACAGACAAAGCAGGACAATGAGCAAACCAGCTGTCTGTGTACAGAAGAGAGTGGTCTCAAATGTTTGGCAGCACTCCCTGTCTGTGCAACCCCCTCTTTCAGCCTGGATGGTTCTGCATGCTGCACAGTGTACATGCATCTTGAGATTAAAGGATGGGCTGTGCAACAATTTATCTTTCCAACTCCTACAGCTTGGCTTATGCAGCTCATGAGTCCCTCACAGCCCTGGAATCTGGTTTCCGTTTGGGATACATCTGCCAGGCTGAAAGAACAGGAGGCTGGGAAAAGAATAGATAGAAGAGGATCCAGAGGGCGCTAATTTTTAGGGGACAGGCAACGTGACCTTGGCCTGCTGGATCTGTTTCATGAGAGGCTGAAGTAGAGACCCCGTCGCTTCCTATAAGGAGTTTGGACACACTGTGATGATGCTGTTGGAAGCAAACCTTTTGAACACTGTGAAAATCCATATTGTAAACAAAAGGAACCTTTGTATAATGTATGCCCCCTACAAAGTATACTCCATAACTAACTACATGCTGTTCTGCTTTCCAAAACATGAAATGACTGGAATTTTTCATACCATTTCTGAAATTTTTTGTGAGGGGTGATGTACACTTTCTACTAAGTTCAAAGCACCATTTTCCTCTAACTGTTTTCAATATTTCTTTATAGTTTTAGTATATTTTAGACAAGCATTGGCAGATTGCTTTCCCAAGAGGGAGTAGAAGAGAATAAAATTCCATGATTTAATCTTTAAAAAAATAAGAAAAGTCCAAACATGTGAATTCATTTGTGTAGTTTACATATATTAAATTAATATCTAAATAAGGTCCAGAAATATACTATGTGTAGGAACCTGGATTACAACTCAAAAACATCTTTTGTTTGTTTTCATTCTTGTTATTAATGCTCTCAGAAACACTTGATGTGAAATTTCTGCTCTTCTTTAGAGCAGCATGTCCAAATTATTAAAGGAGCCAAAAATTGGGCCACTAAGTCAAAATATGCACAGGAAGGGCGTAGCATGACTGATGAGGAATATATAAAGATTTTGGGTGTCAGAAGCACTTATCATTGACTGAGTGCTTTTAGATTGGATCCTGTTATGGACTGAATGTTTATGTCCCTCCCACAATTCATGTGGTGAAGCCCTACCCCCAGTGTGATGAATTTGGATATGAGGTCTTTGGGAGGTAATTGAATTTAGATGAAGTCATGAGGATGGTGCCCTCATAATGGGCTTAGTGCCCTCATAAGAAGAGGAAGGGACATGAGAGCTTTCTCTCTCTGCTCAAGTGCACAAGGAAGAGACTAGATGAGCATACAGGGAGATGGCAGCTGTCTCCAAGCCGGGAAGAGATCCCTCACCATGAACCAAATATGCCAGCACCTTGATCTTGGACTTCTCAGTCTCTGGAACTGTGAGAAATAAGTCTATTGTTTAAGTCACACAGTCTATGTTATTTTATTGAAGCAACCTGAGCTGACTGAGAAAAATCCTAACCTGGAGCCAGTTTCAACTGACTTCATTATAACCCTTCTTGTGTAAATGAAGTACCAGCTAAGCCTCACTCCTACAGAAACAAATATAGTGGGATCTGAAAACCCGGGACATCTCTCTCAAAGTCCTAAATATTCCAGAAGGGGTCGTCTCTGGGCCCTTATTAGATCTTTGTTCTTTCTAATATAGATTTAAAAAATAGTTTTGTAGAGCACTCTTGATTCCATAAATTGAAAAGATGTGTCTTAAAGGAATAAAGTGAGAGGGAAATATCTTTAGATATTTTTCTCTTATGCCTCAAAAATTATGCAAGATAATTAGATGGATTATCTCTTGATGCTTTGTGACAAGTAGTCTCAGGCTTGAAAATAAGTTGGTTTCTAGAAAGTCCTCATTTAATTCTAATGATAGGAACTTGGAGGGTGTACACCACGTCTGAAAGGCTGAGGAGAACCCCTAGTTGGAGCAGTCAAATCCTAGGTAGCGTTAGACTCAGCACTCGGTACTCGTCTGTGCTATTAGCCACATTTTCTTGAGTTTGTGTGAGAACTATGCACCTTCACAAGCAATGTTTGCTTTCTTGAGTTAGGCTCAAGCAAACAGGCACTTGCCAAAGCTCGTGGTGTCTTTCTGTCACTGAGTAGTCAGGGTCCTCTCATTTCCTTTTGTCCCCACTCACAGCTGGCTTTATTTCTAGCTTCCTTCTCACAGACCTGCACATCACTAGGATGGCTTCCCTCCAGTTGGTTCTTAAGAAGTAGCTGCTGCCAAATCTTTCTTCCTTCTTCAGGGGGTTATGGCAGTTTCTCAATGTTTTGTGAATCAAGACCCCTGTTCTGGTTAGTTGCAAAGCTCTTCTCTGACCTTGTGTGGTGGCTTTGCTTCCCTTAGCACTCCTAGTCTTCAAATCATAACCTGCTCTTTTGGTTCTTTTGTTTAAAGCCAGAATGTGATGATGGAACATGCACTGGCTGGGATTCAGGACAGTTGTTTTCTAGTCTCAATTTGGAAAATACCAGGCTGTATGGATTTGGGAAAATCACTTATGCTGTTTGGTTTAGGAACTATTTCCAGCAATTATCATAAAGGGATTTCTGATCAGTCAACAAAGTGATTCGGTCGGAGCATGAACACTAAGTGGGAACTGGAATTATAGAGCCTCAAAGCTTATCTCTTCCAGGGAACTTTTAATGGGCCCCCTAGGAAGGAAATATTATAGTCATCTAGTCTCTGGTCTGGCTGCTGGTGGCAGTGGTTCTGGTGATAGTTGCCAAATGAATTCTGTATGTGTAATCCAGATATCAACTGGGATTTCCCTGTTCCTATGAGCCAGATTAGAGACCTAACAAGCATACCACTTCCTGTAGAGGCTTATTTATGGTTTATATCACTTTCTTATGTGTATTAACCCTGTTCTCATGGCATCAACCCAGATATAAAATTCCATCTCTTCCTTTATTTTCATATAAAACCATGCTCACCCAAGACAAAATTCATGGGAATTTGAAGGAGCTATAAGGAGTGATTACCTTGCAGAAATGCAAACAACTTCTTGGTGAATATTAGATGCTCTATATCTCTGAGATAGGACTTGATACAAGGGGCTGTTTTTCTCCATAAATGGAGCTAATAAAAGAGATTTTGAGAAATTTTAAAATATGATCTGAGAACCATTTAGTTTTTTTGTTTGTTTGTTTAAGAGGGCAGTGTCACTGGCCCCTCATATGGGATCCGAACTCGGGCCGCTGGCATCCCAAGCCAGCTCTTAACCACTGCGCCACTGGGCCGGCCCAGAACCATTTAGTTTAGAAAACTCATTGGTTTGTTTATTTTTTCTTTCATTTACGCATTTTAAGTTTATCTAGCTTGGTGTTTATAGAAGAAATTATTAAAACAATTCAGTATTTCTACCTTCTCCCCACCCCCACAAAACATACAACTGAAGGAACTCCCCAAAATAACTAAAGCCAACGGTTTTTGTATACGAATCAACTTGTTTTCAAAGTCAGCCATTTGGCCACCTGTGGCCATTTGGAGATCCAATTTTTGTGTGCTGAGTACCACTAAAACTAGCGTAATCCTTCTAGATGGGAAAAGTTGCTAGTCAATGAAATAGAAGAGCTAAACCATACAAAAAAAACAACCTTACAGTTTATGAGAATATTGCTTGCAAATATGTGGCTACAGTGATTTTTGGAACAACCTAGACCAATTAGTGACTAGAATATAAACTGGGATATACACAGACACAAAACTGACCATTTTTAGCCATTTACTTGCTTATTTATATTTATGTATTTATTTATATATTTATTTATTTATTTATATTTATTTAACAAACCCTTTACAATTCTGGTCACCAATTCTGATGTGTGGGTTTTTCCCGTATTCATCTAAGCAATGCTTGGACACCAGGTAGATGTCCTACAATTCCACTCAGCTCTGACACTGCCTACCTAAAGATAGCATCAGATCCTACAGGTTCACTGTCCTTCTAACACTCACTGGTCTTCCAGGTCTGTGAAAAGTCCAAAGTCTCTTCTATTCTGGTTGTTTTGTCCATGCTGTTATCTTAGCTTCAACTTTGCCCCTGCCTGGAATTTTGCTGAAGAATTCTTCACTCTTTAGTCCTGAGAGGCCTTTGCTGGTGCCTTCTATCATTTTTGGTCAATGCTTTTTTTGTTTCATATGTAGCATTTTTGGACCAATTTTTATTTATGATTGACCTATTCAATGCTTATTTTTTTCATTTTGCTTTGTTTCTATCATTAGAAAATAAGCAACGAGAGGGCAGGGCTGGGTCTAGGTTATTCACAATTGTATCTTCAATATTCTATGTGGTAGGCAATTAATAAATATAAACAGTAAATATTATGGATTATAATGTATTGAGTGATTTCTTTCTTTAGTTTTATCAAATGTGTGTGTGTGTGTGTGTGTGTGTGTGTGTGTTGTGTGTGGTGTTTTGATTATCTTTTCATACAGCATTTCCCATGAGATGAATAATTTGGTCAGTGTATTGCTCAGGGTTCTCCAGAAAAATGGAACTAATAGGATGTTTTGAGGGATTTTGGTATTAAAGTGACAGGGGAGTGAAGACAGGCTGGCCATGGAGCTGCAGGCAAATGTTCTCAATAAACCTGCCTCGTATAATCCTATACCTTTGTGCCCCCTGAAAAATGAAGGCAGGCTGAGGCAGTAACAGCAACATTCTCAGCCACTGCTCAGGGCTCTCTCTTCACTTTTCCAACCTGCCCTGTTATGCTTCAGTTTCTCCTGGTGCTCAGCCTTGGATTCACCTGCCATTTGCATTAACGTCCCCGCCTAGGGGCTTGGTACTGGTCTTTGATTTATTCCCCTGGCTTTAATGCAGCCTTACCTAACCAGGCATGACTTGGAGGCAGCTACTCTGGTTTTGTCGAATCTAGACCACCATGAATAGTACTCCCTGCCCTAGTTCTAGCTCTTGGCTGGACCTGCTTAGCATCCTCCTGATTCAGTCTGGGATGGCTCCTTTTTGGGTGTATGCCAGGGCATATGTATCTACCAAATACTTCACACAGAGGAAGCTGAAAGGAAGGCTGACTGAGCCTCTCATGGGAATATATGCTTTTCTAGGGCAGGCTGTTCTTTTCCATATTGTGCTTGTAATAGAGAGAAAGGAAGTTCCTGTGTTGTGCCAGGCTTTCTGTTGAGTGCTTTATACAGATCTGCTAAGTTGCTTTTGCTCTTTTGAGAGTAATAGTTGATTTTCATACCTGCAAAGCCATTTCGCAGTTTGTTTGTTTGTTTGTTTTGAGGGCAGTGACACCAGCCCTCATATGTGGGACCCAAACCGGGACCCCTGGCTTCCCAAGCCAGCACTTAACCACCACGCCACTCGGCTGGCCCCATTTCAGAGTTTGATATTAAACACTCACAGAGACAATGTTTGGAGTCAGTTAAAGGAGAAGTTTTGCAAATGTCTTAGGAGATAAATGAGCTACAGTGTGAGAGATTAATTTGCATTGTACTTCGCTTTTGTTTTGTAGGCTTTCACTAACTTGACTTTATAACAGTGTTGAATTAAGAAATAAGCCTAAGGCACTAATGGCTATTAAAATGTTTTGTTTTGGAATTTGGATGCTTAACAAGTGTTTACAAGATTGTTGAAATTTCCTTCTTCTTTTTTTTTTTTTCCTTTTCATTTCATTTACCTTGCCTAGCTTCTTTTCCTTACTGTTTCATTTGGTTTTATTTTCAACCCTGAAGTTGAGACCAGAGCCCCCAAATCTGTCCTAAACTGGAATTTCCAGGGACCAATGACTCCATAGCAGAGGTTTGTCTGTCCTCTCCCAGGGACACTGCTCTGTCCTGGAGACCCCACTGTGCATAATGAGACTCTCTCCATGCTGACAACTTCGCCCTACCCCAGCCCTGGAGCATGTTAGGAATAAATAAGAGATCCAGGGAAAGTAGAGAAACTGCAGGCATGGACCCACCCAAACTGGAAAACATCCAAGGAAAGGTGGATGGCACCTGGAGGTGATGGAAAAGGGAGAATCTGAGAGAGTCTCCTGGAGCGGTGCGACCGCCAAGAATTGGAGCACAGACTGAGCTCTGCACCTTGGGGCTAATGATGTAAACAGAAATGTTTTGCTGGGGAAAGGCTGGAAGACCAGCTTGGTTTTCTGTGGATGTGGACCATTGCTGTTTCCTTCCACTGTTTTTTTTTCCCCCCCCAAATGCTGATATTCACTTAGATTTTCAATTCTTGTGTGTATTTAGAAGAGAAGGGGATAAATAAAGAAATCCTACTCGGGCCAGCCGAGTGGCGCGGTGGTTAAGCAATGGCTTGGGAAGCCAGCGGCCCCAGTTCGGGCCCCACATATGAGGGCCAGTGAGGGCCAGTGACACTGCCCTCAAAAAAAAAAAAAATCCTTCTACTAAAAATTTATCTGTAATTTAAATCTAAATTAGAGTAATTCAAAATTTTAAAAGGGATTGCGATGTTTACTTCACTTATATTTTAACTCTCTTCATGTAACTTGATCTTAAACTGCATTTAAGTGACAGTCACTTCTTGAACTGTCTCTTGCTTTCTACAGGACATATGGTTTCTTGCCTTCAGGTCATATTGATTTGCTCAAAATTAAACTCCTTGATTTGCCCTTTAAGTGCTGCTCCCCCCAACTACTTGTGGTTACCATTTGCATAGCACTACTCTTGATACCTCATTTTTGATTGATTATTGCTGCACCATAGCTACACATGATTTAGTGTAGCTGCAGTGTTCTCTCACATATTTTAAAAATTGATCCACACAGCTTTCTTAGGCAATAAGCAATATTTTCTTCATTTTACAGATGAATAAACTCAGACACAGGGATTTAATGGACTTGTCCAAACTTATACAGATAGTAAAGTATTGAAACCAGAGCTAGTGCCCTGTGTTAAAAGCTAAACTGAGGCAAATTCAAAATTTTAAGAGTTTGTTTTAGCAAAAATCAATTTGAATTGTGCAGCATGCAACCTATCAGATTAAAAGGCGCTCTGAAGGCCGTACAAAGTGAAAGACTTTTTTTATAAGCAGAATGCAGCAGGAACAAGGAAGTTATAGCAGGCAAAAAATCTGTTACTACAAAGTTGCTTTCCTTTAGGGTGCAGCAGGGGTCTCTATCTTTCAGAGGACCCTCACTAGTACTGATCAGGTGATTTCTGATTGACTGGTTTAACATTCTGTTTCTAAGAGAGCTGAAACTGTAATTAAGTTAAGTCTTGGTTTGGTGATGTGGGGCTTAGTACAAGTAACTCCAGTTTGGGCTGGTCCTCTTGTTTTTAATACCAGTTCTTGTGAAAGTGGCCTGCTGGTTACCTTGCATGCATTTCATAATCTTCCCTGTTCATAGCCAGGAAGTATGAACAAAGATGTTTATATCCTAAAGGGAAAAGTTAAAACTCCTTAGTTGGTGTCCAATATCCTCTCCAAACTTTCTTATTTACTTCTGTGGTTTTCCCTTCATTCTTTTTTTTTTTATTATTTTATTTTATTGTTGATTAGTTTCAGGTGTACAACACAGTGCAATAGTTATACATTTTACCCCACAAAGTGACAACCCCCCACCCCCAATACACTACCCCACTCCCCCCCATATCATATATATCTATTACTCTTCCTCTGACTCTCTTCCACAGTATAATCCACATCCTGTGACTATCTATATATATTCAATTACAGTAGGTATACCACCTCCGCTTTAGTAATACAGTGCAGTGATCAAACCTCTACTCCATCCATGAAATGGTCTCCCTAACAAGACCTATGATCATCTGACATTCCACAGAATATTTACAACATTATTATATTCCCCAGACTGTTTTTCCTATCCCAGTAGCAATATTGTAGTTGCCTATTTTTGCTGTCTAATCCCTTCCCCTTCCCCTTCTCCCTCATCCCCATTCCTCTCCAAATTAGCAACCCTGATTTTTCCTCTATATCTATGAGACAGTTTCTGTTTACTTTGCTCATTCATACAGTTTTTCAGATTCCACATATGAGTGAGATTATATGGTATTTGTCCTTCTCTGACTGACTTATTTCACTCAACATTATAGTCTCTAGGTCCATCCATATCATTGCAAATGGCACGATTTCATTCTTCCTTGTAGTGGAGTAATACTCCATTGTATAAATATACCACAGTTTCTTAATCCAGTCATCTACTGACAGGCATTTTGGTTGTTTCCAAGTCTTAGCTATTGTAAATTGTGCTGCTATGAACATAGGGGTGCATAACTTTTTTTGAATAAGTGTCTTGGTTTTTTCAGGATAAATACCTAGGAGTGGAATTGCTGGGTCAAACGGTAGCTCTATTTCCAGTTCTTTGAGATACCTCCATACTGACTTCCATAGTGGCTGCACCAATCTGCAGTCCCACCAACAGTGCAGCAGGGTCCCCTTTTCCCCACAGCCCCGCCAGCACTTGTTGTTTGTTGATTTGTTGATGATAGCCATTCTGACTGGAGTGAGGTGGTATCTCATGGTGGTTTTTATTTGCATTTCCCTAATGACCAGTGAGGTTGAACTTTTTTTCATATGCCTGTTGGCCATCTGTATGTATTCTGAGAAATAAAAATAAAGTCGGGGGGATCATGCTACCAGACATCAAAACCTACTACAAGGCTACAGTAATCAAGACAGTTTGGTATTGGCATAAAAACAGGCACATCGATCAGTGGAACAGAACAGAGAGCCCAGAAATAAATCCAAGCATTTACGGACAATTAATCTATGACAAGGGAAGCAAGAATTTACACTGGAGTAAAGATAGTCTATTCAATAAATGGTGCTGGGAAAATTGGACTGACACATGCAAAAAAATGAAACTGGATCATCTCCTTATGCCATATACAAGAACAAATTCAAAATGGATTAAAGACTTATATGTAAGACCTGAAACCATAAAAATCCTAAAAGAAAATATAGGGAGTACATTTGCAGACATTACCCGGAGCAATATTTTTACTGATACATCCCTACGGGCAAGGGAAGTAAAATAAAAAATGAACATATGGGATTATATCAGACTTAAAAGTTTTTTCACAACAAAGGAAACCATTAATAAAACAAAAAGGAAGCCTACTGAATGGAAGAATATATTTGCCAACGATATATCTGATAAGGGGTTAATATCCAAAATTTATAAAACACTCATGAAACTCAACACCAAAAAAACAAACAACCCAATTAAAAAATGGGCAGAAGATATGAAGAGACATTTTCCCTTCATTCTTTTCAGTTCCTCTAAGCTCTGCTTTGGCCAGACCAGTCTAACCCTTTATCCTTAAGCACCCTCTGCACTCCTGTAAGCTTTTGATTATATGGTACCCTCTGCTTGAGTTGCCTTTCTTCCTCCTTCTCAGTCCCATATTTTTTAATCCAGCTTTCCCTGCCCACTCACTTGGGTTGTATGCTGCTTTGTAACATGTATGGCCAAGAATCACTAGAAGCTCTGTAAATTGTTTCTTCTTCTTGGAAACACGCAAAGACTATGTTTCTCAGCCTCCAGGATGGTTATGTTGGGAGCACATGACTGTCTCCTGGTCAGTGGTATGTAAGTGGAGTTGATATATGCCACTTCCAGGATTGACCATAAAATACCACCCTCATTTCCTCCTGTGGTTACCTAAGGAGTCATGTGTCCCAGATGGCATAGTTATAACATGTAAGCAGTTCAGACCTCGGTGTCACTACTGAGACACTGAAGAGAGACACTGAGAGTCCATGACTTCGCATAAAAAGACATGAATTTTTATTGTGTTAAGTCACTGAGATTTTGGGGTTCTTTGTTACAGCAGCTTGTGACATTGTCCTGACTGATTCAGCATGCCTGCTTTGATTGACATGTGTATACTTTGATATCCACATCCAGATTTTAGAGGTGAGGTTAGGAATGCCATTTATGTCTTCCCTTTTCTCTACCTGCAATTCCTTTCCTTTTAATTTGCCTTCCCTCCCAACTTTTCTTCATCCCCATTTAGTTTTAACAGAGCTTCTAGTGATTATAGAGACTTAATAAAATGTGATCCAGGGTCTAAAAAAAGTAAGTATTTAAAAAAAAAAAGTAAGTATTTAGTAAGGCTCTTATAACCTAGTAGTTGCTTACAATTTAAGCTTTTTATTTCTCAGTAAAACTGAACTCAATTTTCTAGGCATACCAGATTCTCAGTGACTAGTCATTGAATGCATGTAGCAACTTCATGGTTTCTCAAGACTTCACTAATGTTGAATGATGTTGTAGGAATGTTGAGTCAGGAACAAAATTTACTTTATGCTCACATAGCCCCAGATGGTTATTGGTTGGGTAATATGATTAAATTTCTACAGCCCTACAGACTGCAACACAGAGAAATGACAGATCATCCTGATTTAAAGAGTGAACTTGGATGAATATTGCACATTATTTGCATAGCAAAGAGCCATTCTGAGGTTCCTGACTTTGTGATCTGTGAACTCCTAATTCTCTGGCTATCCAATGGTATATACATCCCCCCATTTTCATCAACTGCCAGTTGTGTTCTTCCAAAGCACCATGGGATTCTGCATTTGGCCATGATTTTAGGTTACATACTTTTGCTTTGGACTGATTTTCCATCATTATGATGTCAGCCTCCATTTTTACATTGATGATACAGTTATATCTGCCTTTGATTTTTGACATCCTTTGTCTTCCTTTGTCTGGCAGGCATTAAATCATTAATGTTTCAAAATCACATGCAGCTGAAACTTTGTAAAACAGAATTTCTAGTGACAAGCTCCTTAAAATTGCAGAGACAATCCACTTCTCTCTCTTTTTTTTGACCTTTGCAGACCTCCAATTTCACTTCAAACAGGTATCAAGAGGGTTATCTTTGATTGATAATTGTTTTTCATGATCGCATATGTATGGAAACCTGTCTTTTATCAAGGAAAGTTTGCTAGAATGTAGGCATTTCTCTCCATTACTGATGCAGGAAGCTTTTCACTCATGATTTATATCTTTCAGATTAAATTACTAGGAAATATGGCCTTTCCTGAAGGTTGACTATCTCCACAGCAAAAATAGTCCTGACTTTGCTGCTTTGTTTTTGACACTGAAAATACATCATTGCACTGCCTGTTTGCTAATTAGCAGCTGCTTCCCTCGTCTTGTTTTTCCACTGTGGGGATTTTTGCACAACTTCCTTTCAAGTCATGCTTCCATCTTACCTTAAACAGCATCCTGAAAGCAGTCCATCTTTCACTGAGGGGTCAGTGCTGAAAACCCCACAGGTATATCAGGATGGCTCTTTTATTCATTTAGGAGAGTCCCTTTCCCCTCACCCCCCCCCCTCCCCCCCCCCCCCCCGCCAAGAAAATGGGCAAGAAGCTAACCATCATGAAATTCATATATACTAGGTAACAGGCACATGTTGTCTTTGATTATCTCATTTAATTCTTATTACAACTGTATGAGCTAAAATCAGATGATGAGAAAACTGATGAATAAATAAATGAAACAACTTGCTCAAGTCCACACAGCTAAACAACAACAAAAACAAACAAACAAACAAACAGCATACCTGGATATGGACACAGATATGTCTGACTTTGAAGCCCTGACTTTGGTTACTGTAAGAAAATTCTAATGGAAATATTAACATGAGTTCTAATACTAACACAAATACTTATTGAAATGATGGAAATAACATTGGAAACATAACAAGGAAAATGCAGATGTAATTTATGATATGATATACAGATTTGGGAAACCATTGGTGATAATATTTATCTAGGTAAATGATTTGTATGAATATAAGCATGTTGTTACATTATTTACTGTTACACAGAGTGTAGTGTATATAATTTACTGGGCTTGATTCTAATCAGTGAGGCTGTACCAGAGCTGTAATTGGGTGGTCAGGAGTGTGAATGCTGTGCTAACAAGGGAGAAAGAGAGAAGGAGAAAGAATGAGAGAGGGAAGGGAAGGGAAGGGAGAAGAAAGGAGGGAAGAGAGGAGTGCAAGGGCAGGGGGGAAAGGAGGGGACGTGGCTACTTTTTTTTTTTTTTTTTTTTTTTTGCCTTTCTACCCTGCTGGTTCCCTGGAGGCCATGCAGAATAGGAACATGGAAGTATCTTCAAGAGAACCCCAAGTAAAGAATGGAAAAACAGGAATCTACTGGTGATGGGTTTAAAAAGCTTCAGAGCCATGCCTGGGAAATAGGACTTCATTATGGGAGTGGCTCCTCTTCTGTGGGTATTTTTCATCCTCTTCCAATTTAAGGTAATAAATATGGTTTCTGGATGACTTTTCCTTAATATTACCTACCATGTAAAATCATTTGTGTCAGAATACATGTTACTTTCCTTCCTAATATCCACCATCCCCAGCCCCCTACCAATTGCCAATTGGAGCCCTTCGTTAAATCTCTTAAAGTCTTTGTGTTAAAATGCCATTTTCCTATTTTATAGAAATGCTGCATAAGTTATGACATGTGTAAGGTAATTATACTCAGACATATACAGTATTAAATATAAAAAGCACCTTGACTTCTATAAATGAAAAGCACTTTACTAGAATACAAAAGTTCTCAGTTATAGAGTTTGGGTGCCTGTAACATGTGTGGACTGAACCTATTTTTCTGATTGCATCTTAATTCTTAGTACTTATGCTTTTTCTCCACTATTTTTGATTGACATTTAGAAACCTATATTACACACTTTTCCACCTTAGTAAACAGGATAATCTATGCCTTTCTTGATGTTTCAGGTCCACCGTTATCATTTATTCTCCTGTACTTCAGATGTAGATATTTGGCTGCATCTGCTATAACGTGTTCCTTTAAATAACTTCTGGATTAATTTCTTTTCATTTACCTTTTCTCATAGAAGTAGAATTTAGAATGAGTGGCTTCATGGCTTCCTGGGTATTTCAATGGGACATTTTTTAGCAACCAAAATAACTATGGACTCAGAGGGTGAATTAGTTTTCTAAATTGTCTCCTTGGGCTTAATTCTATAATGTTCCTGTCTTTATTAGTATCCATTGAATTTGGACAGCCTTCACAACCTCCTCTCATTTCAGTTTTATTATCATCACAACACTGTGTTACTTGCCTTATTCTTCTCTTACTTCTCTGTGGGCTAATTTTTCTTTTCTCCTTTTATTTTAACACATCTTTGCTCCTCATTTGTTTCTCAGGACTTCCCTCTTGAGCCCATATATTCTCTTTTATTTTTGTAGTTTTATTTATTATATTTTTAATAAGGATTTTCTTTAGGAGCCCTAATCAATATCATTGTCTCATGGAGGACAATCTCTTCATTTATGGATGAAATGCTAGCCTACTATAATTTCTTTCAGATCACAGTCTGCCTGCAGGATCTGGCTATCTGGTAGCCAACTTTAAGGATGGTTGTCAAGGGGCCTTTTTGATCTTCCTGTTATCTTATTGTCTTTACACAATAGAGAGGACTTTTTCTTTGTCCAAGAGTTTGAAAAGAGAACTCTATATATATATATTTTTTAACCTCCAGTCCCTTCACTCTTTATCCCATTTCACTTTAGCTAGAACCCCCGTTTCTCACTGATCTGAATTGATATGAGCTGTATTAGTAGCTATACGAGCATGTGGCCTTAGAAATTTCTGTTATGGGAATTTATAAAATAGCCATTTCTCAGAGGCAATGACAGTTTTGTACTAGAAATACAGACCCCTTGCTCTAAGGGGAACTTTTACAGTTTAATTGTTAGAGTGCTGTTAATTTAACCATTAATAGAGGCATATCAATTTCACATATCAGTTTATATATTATATCTTTTAGAACCAGGACTAGAGTTAGACTTTCAACAACTCGACTGTGTCATTTGTGATGCTCATACATATTTTTGAGGCTGTGATCTCTTTTGTGCTCTGTAATCTACTCATACTCTCCCTGTGATTTCCCTTGAGAAAAACCTTTCTGTGACTTTGTTCTTGGAGATTCCAAGCCACAACATGTACTTTTTCCATAGAGCAATTTACTACAAGTCAGTGTAGGCCCTTTGAGAGCCTGGAGAGAACTCTGTTTTCCTGCCTTTTCATACTGATATTTTGCAAAAGAAGTAAGTAGGGCCTCACTCCCCATTTTTGAACTGATTGCAAGCAGCAGAGCCAAATGACAAAATGGACCATCAAGCCCTGGTCTCGTTTTCTTTCATTCTGTTCTTTCCTAAATGTTTCTGTGCACAGAGAATAAAGGGCTCTGAGACAGATTAATGCAGCAAGAAGCTCACTGTGCTCACGGAGACTTTGATTGTTTCCTTGTGTTCTCTTTGGCGGTGGGAAGCATCTAAGATGAAGTCTCATGTTTGAAAGGTAGCAGCAGCTCCAGGTCTGTCTCCACCACCTGGCTTTCTCTGGAGTAACACATATTGTTAGTGTTGAGATGACATATTTCAAATCTTCATTTTTATTTTCTGCCTTCTTTTATTGTCAAATCATCCAAAGTGTGTGTGTGTGTGTGTGTGTGTGTGTGTGTAGGGCTGGTGTAGGGGAGATGGAGGAAGGTTAATTAGGATAAGGGAGTCAAGATAAAGACACAGAGCTGGCTTTGAATTTAGGACTAAATGAATGTTTTGGGTAAGAAATACTTTTTTTTTTTCCCCAAAGCAAATATTTGATTTTTTACAGTTCTTTTTAAAATACCCAGTTTTCTTCTTATTTAAGCATCAAATAAAGTTTTGGCAGTTCTATTCAGCGAAAGAACATGATTCCAATCAGCATGTCTTATAGCAACAGTTTTAGCTTGGGGGAAGAAAAAATAATGTTTGAAAGAAGTTAACTGGAGTGTGCTTCTATTTCATCAATAATACTTAATCAAACTAAATGCCTGATTAACAAATTAACTGTGTTGAAGACATTTTAATATGTCATGAGAGTGATGGTGAACAAAGGTATAAGTGATATTTTACATGTCCAATAGACCACTTTCAGACTGATGATATTTTCAGAACTTCAGGTTTCTTGAGGCCAATCATTGAGGCCGATTGTTTCTTTTAATTTCCTTTGTGTGTAGTTTGGCTATGTTGCCACAGGTAAGCAGTGGTACTTTTGTTCTTGTTTGGTTCATATACTAAAGCGTATCCTTTTAAGGTCTAAGTTTAAATTTCTTTGCCAATAGAAACACAGAGATCCTATCCATACTTAAGTTAAAACTGAAAATGTAATTCCTTATCAAAGTATATGAACAGGCTTTTTTGTTTGTTTGTTTGTTTTTAAGAAGAAATATTAAACTTAGTTTCTGTATAAGCAAACAAAAAAACCTATGTGAACAGGATAACCTCAATTGGTAATTAAAATCCTTCTGATTTGGAAATTTTATAACTGAAAGGGAACTTGCAGATCTTATCTAAGTTGCTCATTTTAAAGGTAAAAGTAATATAGTTAACATTTATGCAGCACTAAATATTCTGTCAGTGTGTGTGTGTGTGTGTGTGTGTGTGTGTGTGTGTGTGTGTGTGTATAACTCATTTATTTCTCATAACTTAATGAGGTAGCTATAGATGGAAACTTAGGCCTGGAGAGAGTTGTTTATTTTCCATGGTCAAAGATGTAAAAGGTAGAAGAACCAGAATGCAAACTCAGACAGTTGGGATCCAGGGGTCACAGTCTTATCCGTTCTCTTCTGCGGTGGAGGAAACCAAAACACAGGGAAATGAACTGGCCAAGGTCACCCACTAGTTGGTGGCAGCAATTACATCATACATCAAAAATGTATAAAGGACAAAATCTAAATAAAAAAACACAGGGTATACTGGTTCTTTTTTTCTTATGTAAATTCTTACCATATTTGAGTCTTATTACAACATGAATCTTGTACACAGACTCCACTGGACTATTCCCTTATAATTTTAAACCAAATTATTAAAATTTACATTAAAATCCTTTCATATTTTTGCTAAAAATTTTTAGTAAAAACTCTCCCAGGATAGCTTTGCCAGTCTTTCTGGCTTTTGTTAGCAACAGAATAACAGAAATAAGCTCTATATTTCTGTTTTGAAAAGGGCAGGATAATAAAGAACTAAGAGGTCAAATTTCTGTGGGCTATGTGAACCTCCATGGTTACGCTTCCAGTCAGAAGGGACTTTCTTTCACCAAATTTCCTAAACCAGAGAGAAAATGTTCCCATTCCCAGGAGGAGCTGTCCTTGACACTACTTATAAGTAATTTGCATAAAATTACTTTAAAATTCTTTAATTGCCAGCTCTTTTGCAGCTTCTGTTATAAACTATTTTTCACAGATCCAATATTCCTTCAGAACTGTAATTTTAAAGAAGATCATCTTTATTTTGGATTATGAAATTAATACATGTTCAATTGTAAAGGGGTTGGACAATATAAAACATAAATGAAAAACTATTATTATCTTTAACATTTTGGTCTATTTTCTCTAGAGTGTTTTATTTTTCATATTTTAAAACAGAATTGCAATCATAATATACATACAACCGTATTTTTTTTAACCTTAATATTTTACCAAGGTCCACTGCTTCCAGCAGTGAGTGACAATGAGCATTGTACTACCCCATATTGACCACTATCATTTAAAAATGAACCACAATCACTCAATAATTTGAGAGGCAGTTCAAATTGTGCTCTAATCTAAATTTGTTTAATGGGTTGTGAGATTAATTTTTGTTTGTTTTTCTGAGAGTTTTAGCTCAATCCCTTTGTTAGTTTTTCCTTTGTCTCAAGTGTCTTTTAAAAAATCTTATGTTTCAATAATATTAACACTGTGATAGTTACAGTATACTTCAATTTGCACTCTTTTAAAATGCTCTTCTCATAGTTCCCATTCTCTGATCACTGGTGGAGAGGCCACCTGTATGCTACTTCCAGAGTCTGCTTTCGTTCCTAATGTCTTGCCCTTTAGGACAGGGTGTGGGAACATCCCCAGGACCATCTGACAGCCTCAGGAGGACCCTGGATCAGTAACATGAGGAGCCAAACAAGTGGGAGTGGGAACTTGTTTAAATATCCTCACATAGATGCAAATAGTCCACGTTTGGTTTTCTCATTCTCTTCATTCCTGATGCTGTTGTTATTTTCTTCTTGAAAACTTGTACTTGGTGTACAGAAAGTATTAGAACATGAAGTTTATGACCCATAGGGGAGAAAAGATTACCTGTAATATGTGAATATATCTATAGTCTTGTATATATATTAAATTAATGATAAACTATCAATGTGTAATAATATTATATAAAGTATTAATAATTTAAACAATCTATTAATATGCAATAATTATATGTATACATATATACATGTAAATACATACATAGTATATAATATAAATATATATTTAATAATCTCTATTCTTGCATATATTGTGGTACACACACATACATATAGACACACACAAGGCCACAGTTATTGAGGAGAGAGCACACTGAGGAGGCTACACAGGCTTAGCCAAGCACATGGGACTTAAAGTCAACACGGAGGATGAGAAACCCCCACGAGTAAAAAGAGCCTGGAGAACATTCCTTAATAAAAAGTTCAGCCAAATTGTTTCTGAATACTTTTTTTCCTCAGCAAAAAAATTCTTTCCAAACGGTCGTGTGGAGTAATGGATACAGCATGTTCTAGAGAGAAGAATGTGGTAATTTGGAACAGAGGGTTAATTTAGATGAATAGTGACAAAGTTTTGGCGATAATGAGTTGAATTTTAAAATGTTAAATATGTTTTGATGTATGGCGTAGGGAGGTATTAGAAGCTTCTCTGTAGAAGGCTTACCTGTACAAATTAGTATTATTTAAAAAAAATTGTTTTTCAGTTACAGTTGACATTCAATACTATTTTATCTTCTTTTCAGATATACAGCATAGTGGTTAGACATTTATAGAATTTATGGAGTTGCAACATTATTGACTATATTCCTTATGCTGTACTTTACATACTGGTGACTATTTTGTAACTACCAATTTGTATTTCTTAATGACTTCACCTTTTCCATATATGTAATACTTCACCACCACCACAATCAGAATATAGTACATTTCCATCACCCCCCAAATTTCCCTCGTGCCTCTTGGCAGTCAATTCACTCGTTTGATATCCAGCCCTGGGCAACCACTGATCTGCTTTCTGTTTTTAGTTTTTTCCAGAATGGAATATAAATGGAATCACACAGTATGTAACCTTTTGTGCTTGGTTTCTTTCACTTAGTATAATATTTTTGATATTCATCCATGTTGTTGATTGTATAGCACTTTGTTCTTTTTCTTTTAATTGCTGAATAGAGTTCAATGGTATGAATATACCACAATTTATCTATTTACCAATTGATGGAAATTTGATTTCCCCCCCAATCCGTGGCTATTATGACTAAAGCTGCTATAATATTTGCATGAAGGTATTTCTGTGTGCATATGTTTTCATTTCTCTTTGGTAAATACCAGGAGTATGATTGCTGGGTCTTATGGTAACTATAAACATATAATTACTTTATAATAAACTTTGTAATAAAGTGATTAGCTATTTTTTAAAGTAGTCACACTATTTTGTACTCCTGCCAGAAGTTTATGAGAATTACAGTTGCTCTTCATCCTTGTCAGTATTTGGTATTTTCAGCATATTGTAAATTTAATTAATATGTGATGCCTTTTTCAGAAATTGTAGGTCTTCCAAGGTGCAAAGAGTTATTGTGACCATTCCAAATCTTCTCTTGCTCAATTTTCATTTCAGTTTTGGAGGAGAGGTTAAGGTTTTGCAAATGATAATTTGCTTCTGCTTAAAGCTAAGACATTACATTTCCTTACATTAAACCAATATTTATTTCTTGCCCATTATGTGACAAACACAGATAACACATGATTCCTACCTTCCAGGAATCCATGTTTCTGTGGGGTACATGGATCAATAAACTGAACACTGTAATATAACATGGTAAACACTAAATCTCAGAGGAGAATGGCTAGTCAGTGTCGCATAGAACCTTCAGCTTTCCATAATAGTTCATATCTCTGAAAGCAGAACTGGTTCTGGAATGGCAGGGAATTGTTAAAGTTTATGTAACAGAGATTCCTGCCCCCTCACCCCCGCCCCGACATCGAATATGTGGTGTCTTGCACAGCAGTTCTCCAATTCTCGGACACCAACCGGGAGTTGAACAATTCAGTTCAATTCTGATACTAACTCCTGGTGTTGGTGTTAGATCCCAAGGTGAAAGGCTCGGATCCACAACACTGCTCCCACTTCAGACTCCAGCCATGCATGGGGTACTCAGGCTGTCCACATTTCTGCACCGCTGACCTCAAATTTGAGGGTTCCATGACACCCTCCCCCCCCCCCCCCACACACACACACAAGGTTTGGTGATTTGCTAGAACAACTTAAAGAATTTAGGAAAATGCTTTGCTTGCTATTATTATTGGTTTAGTGGAAAGAATAAAACTCAGCAACAGCCAAATGGAGAAGATGCACTGGGCAAGGCCTGAGAAGGGTGCCGTGCAGGTCTTCCACGCTCCCTCCAGGAGTGCCATTCCCCTAGCACCTTGATTGTTTATGAGTCCAGTTCTCTGAACCCTGTAGCTTAGGGGTTTTTATAGAAATTTCATTTTGTAAGCCCAATTGATTAGATCATTGGCCATTGGTAAATGAACTGAACCCTTAGCCCCTATCCCCTTTCTAGAGGTTGGTTGGGGGAGGCAGAAAGTTTCAGTCTTCTAATCACATGATAACCAGCAGCCATCCTGAAGGTATCTAAGCGCCCACCTCACTATCCTAAACTCAGGTGTGGTTGAAGGTGGTTATTATGAATAACAAAAGACACTTTCCTATCACTCAGGAAATTTCAAGGGCTTTAGGAGATTTGTGCCAAGAACGGGGAAAAAGCTCAAATATATTTTGTATGGGCATTTGACCAGAGACCAGAGCTCATTTCCATAGGATATTATGTCTCCTGTAAATGAGTGAGTTTCTAGTTTGAACACCAATTTTCTAAACATATGAGTAGTACTGGCGACATTTATAAAGAACTTGCATATGTGTTGTCTCATTTGAACACAGCACAGGCAGACCAACTTCTCTAGGTTCCTTTGTGCCTATTGATCTTTGTTTATACTATATAGTTTATACTATAGTTATATATATAATGGTAATGTTACTATAGTTATAGAATATACTATTATTTTTATATTTTTATACTAAAATCTATATGTTTGAGCTCCTTTTGGGCTGGAACTGAGTCACATTTATATTTTTGTCCTCCGCATTTAGGAAAGTTCTACCTTTAAAAAAATATGTGTTAAATTAAAGAACAAAAGCACCGATTTCCTAATCTCTAAAGCAGAACTGACGTTTTATATTATCAGGGATTAAAATAATTTAAATGATTTGAAAACCTTTAGTGCATAGAAACCAAGTCTGCATGACCATAGCAAAGCAAAAGTTTAAGATGTTTGTTCAGATAATTTAGCCAAAATGCCTGTTTCCATTTGAACCATCTCAATTTTCCACTTTGCCTTGATGAGAAAACTAATTGAAAAGAAAGACAATGCTCATTAAGGACAATATAAAAAAAAGAAAATTAGGGAGAGTCATGGGGCATTTTTATTCTATAATAGCCAGAAAATAACACTCATCAGAGTCATTAGCCAATGGATGTTACACTGTGATGATAAAACAATTCCATTTCATTTGATTCTGCGTAATTTATGGAGTTCTCCTCATGTACTAGGTGTGTTTTCATACAGGGCTAAACTCCTCCCTTATGTAGTTTTGAGTAAAATGCAGCATGAGCATTTATTGTGGCGTTTCACTCCCTCGCCCCTTATTTTCAGGTAATATGTGTTGTCCAATTTTTCCAGAAGTTTGTCAGGTATTGTTTTCAGATTTTTCAAACTTAAGAGCCTTCATTTAGATGATTTATTTGCCTACCTGTGCTTTTTTGTTTGATTGTGGTTTCTAATTATTAAGAACTTGAATGGAATTTTTCAAGTCCACTGACAACTAATTACCCTTGGTGGTTTTCCCCACTCTCCTTTTTAAATTTAGATGAAATTTCCCCTTCATGTTGGTTTATTTTGTATTCAATCATCCCACAGAGAAAACATTAATTGTTTTCCAGGTTAAATGTTTTCATGGATATGATGATTTGTTTGCACAGCTTAAATGGAAGGTTGAAATTCAGGAAAGAAACTTAATTATTCCAGTTTCACAAGAAGGATGCTGGTTTTGCAACTACACATATGAGGTCGCAGTTGAGAGACCAAGGGAAACATATGAAGCATTAAGAATTAGACAACTGTAACGCTTTATCACCTATGATATTTCATTTTGTATTTACATGATATATCCAAAGGGACCTTCATCTGCTTTGCCATATGGAAAGTTTATAAATATTAGCGTACAAACCAAGAGCAAAATGGGAACAAGAAAGAATTCTAAGGTGGTTTAGATATTCAAGAACAGCAGCCTCATCTTTTGTTGAGAAACAGCTGTTGCTTTAGGGGAAGGTAAGCACAACTTATTTTCCTCCTTGTTCCTTTGGCGTCTGACAAAAATATGTGAGAATAAACATTCCCACCATCCATTTGATTTTTTGTCATTTTCTAAAGGTGACACTATTCCATGACAATGAGTTAATGGACAGAATCAGTTATGTCAAAGCATGTAAGTGGAGGATTTTTGTTTATTTCTTAGTTAAAATAAAGGAAGAAGAAACTCAGGTGTTCGAAAACAATCTCAGAATCCAAGTTTACATTTCCCCTATGTACAATTAAGCTGATGTTATATTGAAAACTATTTTGGAAGAAAGTGAATTGAAAATGGGAATAAATTTCTGAATTATAAAACAAGGAATTTATATATAAACTAAAAAGCAAAACAAAACAAAACTGAGAATCCAATACAAATCCATCCATAGAGGACCAGAATATTGGGTAAAATGTGGGAAGAATATTTCATTTACAATTTAGAAATGCTGAGATCAGATCATAAACAAGAACACTGGTACAACTTTCAGGAAAAGGACAAATATCCTAACATGATGTAATATGTTTCACTGGAAAATACTTGCCTCTGTTAAAAGAGGTGACTTTCTGAAGCTTCTGGGAATGAAAAAAAAAAAGTATTAATCATATAAAGTGTTGATGGTTACTGAAATAAATGAAAATTCTACCTAGCACTTAGAAGGATCAACTTTTTTCTATCAGCAGTGATTTTAGTTTCTTTCAACAGTTGTGCTTTTTTAACCAATTCCAACAGTTTTCACATATTTATAATTTCTTTCACAGTCTAACCCTGGAAAATTTTCACCTCTGTTCACCAATATTCATTCAACACATATTATTGATCATTGTGCCAAGCATGTATTTGGAAGTGGGGACTCATAGATGAGAAGAGATGGTTTTTATGGAACATGGAATCTATTGGGATGAAGAGAAGTGAGAGCAGTTGCAATCCACTGTGGTACCATGTTATGAGGAATCTAAGTAGAGACTCAGTTCCATCTAATTTCTTCCTAGAGATACAAAAATCTCTATTTAGAATAAACAAAAACTCAAACCTTCATCCTAACCCAGAAAGACAAACTGACTCATGATGTGAACACAATTAAGCTCAGGGAGAAATTGTTATAAGTGACTCTACTTTTGTTTGTTTAAAAGATTTGATTTTTTTAGAGCAGTTTTAGATTCACAATAAAATAGAAAGGAAAGTGAAGTAATTTCCTATATACCTCCTGCCCCTCATCTTTGCATAGCATCTCCCATTACCAATATCACTCACTAGAATGCTTTTTTTTTTTTTTAACTATTTACATTAACACATCATAATCTTCCAAACTCTGTAGTTTACCTTAGGGTTCACTCTTGATGTTGTTCATTCTATGGGTTTGGAAAATGTATTATATATATATATATATATATATATATATATATATATATATATATATATATCCATGATTATAATATCATGCAGAGTACTTTCACTGCCTAAAAATTTTCTATGCTGTCTATTTTTCCCTTTCCCCTCCTCCCACTCCTGCCAACCACTGATCTTTTTATTGTCTCATCATTTTGTCTTTTCTAAAATGTCATATAGTTGGAATCATTCAGCATGTAGCCTCTTCAGATTGGTTTCTTTCACTTAGTGATATGCATTTAAATTTCCTCCATGTCTTTTCATGGCTTGATAGCTTTTTTAAGTGCTGAATAATATTCCATTATCTGGATGTACCATAGTTTTGTTATGGATATCTTGGTTGCTTCCAAATTTTGACAGTTACGAAGAAAGCTGCTAAAAATGTTCATGTGCAGGTTTTTTTGTGTAGACGTAAGTTTTCCATTCTTTTGGATAAACACCAAAGAGTGCAATTGCTAGATCATATGATAAGAGTATTTTTAGTTTTATAAGAAACTGCCAAAGTGTCTCCAAAGTGGCTATCGGATTTTGCATTCCCACCAGCTCCTGTTGCTCCACATCCTCACCAGCATGGGGTGTTGTCAGTGTTTTGGATTTTGGGCATGCTAATACGTGTGTAGTGGTATCTTGTTTTAATTTGCGTTTCCTGATGACCTCGATTTGAAGCATCTTTTATATGCTTATTTGCCATTTTAAGCCTTCTTTGATGAAGTATCTGTGAAGATCTTTGGTCCATGTTTTTTTTTTTTTTTTGAGGGCAGTATCACTATCACTGGCCCTCACGTGGGACCGAACCGGGGCTGCTGGCTTCCCAAGCCAGCACTTAACCACCACGCCACTCGGCCGGCCCTGGTCCATTTTTTAATTGAGTTGTTTGTTTTCTTATTTTTGAGTTTTAAGTGTACTTTGTATACTTTGGAGAATAGTCCTTTATCAGATTCGTTTTCCTTTGGTTATTTCCTCACTGACAAGTAAAATATGGTTAAAGCATTTTTCCCACATATCTTTTTTTCTGATCTAATATTTTGTCTTCTGTTTCTTGAGACCTTAGAGTGGAATATAATGTTAAAAATCTTGGTGAGGTGACTTACATTCCCACAGAAGTCATGGAAAGAATTTTCTGTGGACCTATTTGAGGGCAAACATTTATATTGCCTGTGGGTTCCAAGGACCTCATGGTGCAGTTTTCAGTCTTTTCTATCTCCAAGGAGGTTTACAAAAGGCTCAGATGCCTCCACGTGTAAACTAATATAAAGCTACAAATGCAGATTAATATCTATTACTTTTGTTTGGTCAGTCAATGAAAAATACTTTTAGTGTGGAAATAAATTTATTTTTGACCATGGGAGGAAGTGGTTTTCTGGTACAGGCCTTCTGTTATCTTTATAAGAATAAAATACACACACACACACACACAAACACACATACACACACACGTGTATTTCTGCTATTAACTGGGATTAGAAGACCAAATTCTTGCTATTCTTTTGACCTCTATTTACTTTTGATGTTTTTTGTTTAGATGAGGCTTTGGATGACAGTGCAATGTAATCTAGAATTGATTTTCAATTTTGTAACTCCCTTCGGCTTTATACAAATTTCTAGTCAACTGGAAACTTTATAAGGAAAAAGAAAAAAAGATTAAGTGCTGTTAGATATTCAACCATAAGTTGATTTTATGGAACTATTTATTTTCAAATTATCACTTAAAATATGGCTCCAATTTTTAGTATATTATTTCAGCAACTCTGTCTCTCTATTAATAGATAATGCATACTGTCTGCCTTTGATACTTTGTACAAGTTCACACAATATTATTTTTTTCAGTGCATGCTGGTAGGATGTTCAGAAGGTAATTGGTGTATGAGAGACTGTCATTGGTGTATGGAGCCAATCTACCATCGAAGCCCTGCTGGCATTTTCTTTACTAATGTGGGGGAATACCCCTCAGTAAGGGCACAGGAAACATGAAACTTTATACAAAGCTGCTAACGTTTGACCTTAGAGCAGGTCCAATTGACAAAAGAGCTGCAGGATATGAAATATTCTTATTACAATGTCATGACGATGTTACTGAAGTTATTAACTGTCCAAGTGGGATGATGGATGTTACAGGGTGGTGATGTCCTTGGCAGAACATATTGCTTAATTATCTTCTTTTAGTACCAGCATATAGTCACGTTCCTATGATCAAGTACTATTCCAAATGAATATGAAATGAATTCATAAGGCGATAATATTTAAAGATCTTATCCAATAAAAGAGTAGATTAAATGCCAGATCTTCATTAGAGGTTTTTTAATCAAAGTTCTTTTTGTGGTTTTTATGATAAATCATTCTATTTTGGCACTTGAACCAAAGACCCCTAGGCCTAAAAGGAACCCTTTTGTCACTTGAGTTAAAGGGTACTTTAATGATTTTTAAAAGTAGAATTTATGGTGTGGTGGGTAGGACTCATGAGTAGAATCTGGAAAGCTTTTAGTTTTATTGCTAAAGTTAATGTTCCATTTCTGATATTTTATTGGGCTATGACTCTCTGTGACTTAGTTTCCCCATATGTTAAAAAAAAGCAATACAATAAAATAGTATGAATACTAATAATATCGTAGATAGTAACATGCATCAGGTACCATAAAGATTCTTAGCAGTCTGTGGTGAACTTAAATAATGCTGAAAAAATACAGTGCCAACAAGCAAGTTACTTAATATAATTGTCTGTTGTAATTAGTTAATATTTGGGAAATATCTAAGATGGAATGGACAGTACAATATAATTTTATTCAGCCTTGCAGCAGTAAAACAGACTTCAGTAGGATTTTGTTTTTCCAGATGAGAAGTCCATTACATAGTAAGGAAAGCCTCAACAACATGGAGCTTGAAGAACACTCATCTTAGAGACCTTTCATGTCATCTTAAAGCATCAGATCCAAATGTAATTCAGCTTTTCCACAGAGTAAGCTGATTCAGTAAAAAATGAGACTAAACTCTTTTTGGTGATAATGAAATTGGAAATAATTTATTATCTATTTGCTTTTGTGGAACTGGTTGTGGGAATGCAGGAATAAAGCTGGAAAATCCAATAAATTGATTGTCAGAAACCAAATCTATGTGTCAGTTCCATACCTTAGAAAAGTGTATAGTTTCAAAGCTAAAGTCAAGTATTTGAGTTATCTGAAAAGTTTCTGTGTGAGAGAGTATAGCATTAAAACCACTATATTGGGCCAGCCAAGTGGTGCGGTGGTTAAGCGCTGGCTTGGGAAGCCAGCAGCCCCAGTTCGGGTCCCACATATGAGGGCCAGTGACACTGCCCTCAAAAAAAAAAATAAAAAAAAAATAAAAGCACTATATTAAGTTTAAATATGGAAGAAGTAGTCTCATAGAAAACTCCTTTTGTCTATCAATTTGTATTGTTAAACATGATTAAAGAAAATAATTTGGGTGATACAAACTAATTTAAACATTTCATGAAGTAGACAGTCTCCATTCAGAGAAATACAAAATGGGGCAGAAGGCAAGAAGATTTAATAGGACAAAGAATAAAGAACAGAAAGAGAACAATAAAAAAACATCTGACTGGCTGGGGCTGCGTACTCAACCTTGTTTGGGATGAGAAGGCCCAGTTGACTTGGCTTTTGGGATTGGTGGACTGGGTATATTGCATTTTTGGTGAAGTGGAGGATAGGTATAGAAAGTTATCTAGATATTTATTTCAACAATATCAATTAGAACTCTTTATAGATGGCATACCTATTGTATGGTTATCAGTGTTGCTAATGATTATGACTTAAGACAAGGAAATATTAAGACAATTTCTCAAGGCAAAGTAATCAAATTCTGGATCATCAAGGCCAATGATTTATGTTCAATTGAGTGTGTTAATTAAGTTTTAGATATTCTGAAACCAGTAATCCATATATGATAAATATTTATTAATTAAGAGTTTTAGATTAATGAAGACACCCCAATTCTGGAAACTTGGCACACAGATTTGGGTGCTTTTGAAGGTCAACTAAAACCAAATAAATTGCTACTCTTGAACAGATTGTGAACTATACAAGTTTTATAAAGCAAATATTATATAAGGACTTAAAATAGAAGGCAGTGATCAACTGGAACCCATTTGAGTTTGCACTAATCATTAAACAAAAAATTTTTTTTGATGAGGTACTGCTCCCATAGATCAAATATAGCAAAGATAGCAACAGAGAAAGTTTCACAGGCTTTCCTTGTGAATAGTTGTAGAAATGTGGGCTAGTAGATAAATACATTTTTAGAGGATTTGGCCCATTTGAGCAACTACCTTCAGGATGTGTTGAATCAATATTAGTCTTACGGAGATGTCCAGCAATATGACAAAGCATTAAGTCACTGGTCATGTTTTATTCAATGTATATATTTTTAGCAATGGTTGGACTATTGAACGTACTGAATACACGTGTTGAATCAATAATGCATGCTTTATGTAAATACAGAAAGTACTCTTTTAGATGATGAGAATCAAAAAAATAGATAATACAATTCAGAATGATATTTTCAGGTTAGAATAACACTGTGAGATGAACCAGGTAAAACTTTATAGGGATACAAGCAAAGTTGTGACTACAGCTTTTTTTAAAAAAATAATGTAAATATCAGATAGTAGCTTGACAGAAGTTCCTATGAATAAGACCTAGAGGAAAGAGGAAGTATATGACTCAGTTGCTAAAATTATTAATTTATAAGGACCATAGCTCACTTGTATTTTAATCATTGGAAGCTAGCCTGGTGCCTGTGACATAAAGGGCACACATCAAAGGTTTGCTGAATGTGGCAGACTGTATTTTCTGAGGATAATCACAACAGTACCTTCCATCCCATCTGTTCTTCTGTAAAGTGACTCCATCAGCCCATCAAGAAATGGAGCCTATCTCTTTCTCCACCCCTTTCAATATAGACATGCATAGTGACTAATAAAATAAATAAAGCCAATAAAATAAATATGACCAAAAGTACATTGTCCCAGCTCTGGGCCTAGCCCTTAAATGCCATCACAGCTTCTGCTCCAACTTTTTAGAAGTCAGCTGCCATGCTAAGTGTGACAACCTTGGGACCTTCAAGTGATGAAGATTTCATGTCGTGTGAAACAAGACATATGACTATCTGACAGCCCACAAAATATTTACAACATTATTAGTTATGTCTTGTTAGGGAGACCATTTCATAGATGGAGTAGAGGCTTGATCACTGCACTGTACACCTGAAGCTGAGGTTGTATAATATTGTATACCAACTGTAATTGAATATATAGATAGTCACAGGATGTGGATTATAATGTGGAAGGGAGTCAGAGGAAGTGTACTAGATATATATGATATGGGAGGGGGAGAAGAGGGGTGGCCAAATGGGGGAGGGAGGTTGTCACTTTGAGGGGTAAAAAGTATAACTATTGCACTGTGTTGTACACCTGAAGCTAATTAAAAAAAACCAAAGATTTCATGCGAAGTGGTAATTCCCTTAGAAATTGAGAAGGCATGTGGAAAGAAAGACAGGGGACAAGCGTCAGTGAGGAGAGCAAAGAAACCATATTATTGGGTTGTCAGAAAAGTCATGACTCATTTTTGCAATGAAAAACATGAAAAAAATATGTCATGACTTTTCCGACAAACCAATAGATAGAAATCCATTTCAGCCTTCAGGTAACTATAGTCCCAGCTACCATCTGACTTGCAGTCACTTGGGAGGCCTTAGTCTAGAACTGCAGATAATGTCAAAGTTCAGAACTACAAAATGAAAAACAAACTGTTGCTTTAACTCACTAATGTGTGTGGTTGTTTATTTTTCTGTAGAAATAGATAATTGAAACACTGAATAACTGAAAAAAATGTATAATTACATTCTAGATGGGCTTTGATGTTGATGGCATCCATATTCAATCTCTCTTTTTAGGAAAGGAGAAGAAAAATGGAAATAAAGTATGTTAATAGGTTAAACTGTGAAGGTGGGAGACTATGTAGACTAAGCTGGCTGTACTCCATATGGCAGAACTGAGAGGAGGAGTGACATATGCTGAGAGGCATTTGCCCTTAAGAAGAAAATGGGGCATTGTAATTCCTAGAGTTATCACTGATGAAACCAGCTGTTTTGCCAGGCTGTGAGTTACCTGCCAAGAGATTTTCACCTAGCAAAGACATAAAGGATCAACCACTTTTAAGATTTAGGAGAAGGAAGTACTGTATAGGGTGAGGAATTGGTAGGTGGCGGTATGGGAAAATTGAGCCAAGGCATGAAGATAATGTTAGTCCATTCTGAAAAGAGTGTGTTCACATTAGACTTTCAACGAACGTTGATGATCTCACCTCATGATGTTGGAGTTTTGTCATTTAGACATAATCTATTAGAAATATAGTTTACTCTGAAGGAATGGTGTGAATACCTTATGAAAGCCTTAATTCCTACCTATTTGTTTACGTGAAGTCCAAATATTATAGTGCTTTGTGAAATAGAGAATTAAGGCAATTATCTGAAAAATTCAGACTTAAGTACATTGTCCATTTTTCCACAGAAAATGTAATGTAGCACAGTTGTTTTTAAACTTTGTTTCACATGAATTACCTAAGGAGCTTTTAAAAAAAGTTTCAATGCCCAGGTAGTACACCATACTGATGAAATCAGGAACTCAAAAAATATGCAGTGAGAAATAAAGGCCAAGAAAAAGTATTGTTAGAACAATCCACAACGCTTGTAAAGAAGGTCTTAAAAGGAGACAATTATGACCACATTACAGAGATGCAATCATGAAAACAAAGACCCACAGCTGTTTTAATTCTTTGGAAATTTCTGTGTTCTAAAAGATCATGTCATTTAAAGAGCCTAGATTCTTTGTAATAACGAACAAGTGGAGGTCAGGGCTGCAATGGAAAGCATTCAACTAAATGCTTAGTTTTGTTTTTTTAATCCATTTTGCCTCTGTATCCTATTTTTCACATCAGCAAATGGAAATGGCCACCTAGAATACTATGAGGGTCAATATTTTAATGGCTTTGTGATTCTTTGAACCACTGAATGAAAGTATTGTTATCAGGAACCTGCAGGAACACAAGCTCCATTAAGCAAGGTGGGAAAATCAGCCTATTGATTTTTTTTTTTAAATAGTTGCTGTTCATGATATTTTAAAATATAATGGCTTCTAATGATTTTAACATGAGCTATGTTACTCAATGCTTTATTTTTTTTCCCCCAACACTAAATTGTTTTCAAAGTTTGCTTTGTTTTATATTTAAAAGCTTGGTCATATAAGTTGCTAATCAAATATTTCATAAGTAAATATTGTTTTTTTATTTGTTTGTTGTTGAAGTAATTATCCTCATATATGCATAAACCGTGGCTTCTTTAGCTGATAGCAATACCTTTAACTTGTGCATTACTTTAAGAACTACACATACTTTTTGAGTTACATATTTATATGCTAGAGAGTTATTTATTGAGAGAAGTTTTATAGCTAAGGTAAAAAAATAGTGTTTAAGTATAATTTTGCCTTGGCATTGACTTTCTGTTCAATATTTTAAAGATTAAAATATGATAATTCATGTTGCAAATTAAGAAAAACTAAACCAAATTTGTATGACAGGTAATTTAAAAATGACTTATTTCAGTAATAAAACAAGTTTAATCTAGACTCTCTCTTCTATAATTTAGTCTTATCTTAGAACTCATCTTTTCTGCTTTACTACACTGACTAGATGAGCCACTGATGAAGGAGTGGGGAAATGTGTTTTGAAATACACTGATAATTTTTTTTTCCAGTTTTATGTCAAGAGTAGGCTTCCATTCCCTCCCAATAATTGCATTGCACTTTAAAGGTCAGAACTATATAGATTCTTTTGTGAAAGGAGAATTGACTTTTGACTTTGATATTTAAATACTTAATTCCATTGAATGCCAACATTAACTTAAATAGTGTTTGTTGGAGTCATAAATAGATTCAAATGGCTCTAATCTCAATAGGATATAGGAAGTAATAACAACAGCTTTAGAGAAATGTATCATTTTACCAGAGATAAGTGATAGGAAGTCTTCAATGCTTCTTGAATGGGTTCAGTGTACCATCAAGGTTTTTACAAAGTTTAATTTGAAAGCTATAGATCTTTAGTATGTTGCCATGTTTACACACAAAGAATCTTAGTGTTATATCAGCATCCATGAACATTTTTACTGTACTTTACTGGAATAACATGATTCATGATTTTTCCAGTGTTTTTAGTATACATAAGACTAATATTAAACATAATCCCTAAAAATATTATAAAAATCAAATGGTTAATTTTGTAAACTTTAACATTTTTAGAAGACAGTAGAATTAACTGAAATGGGCTCATCACTCTCCATTTAGTGCCAAATACCTAATACAAATCTCATCCTTTCATTTTTTTTGACATCTTCTTGCATTAACTGCTTGCATGTTTTGTCCCTAGCTCCTGGAGTAGCAACTGTCCATCTACCATGTGAATAGGTAACATTTGTATGAGTATGTAGAATGAATGAGAAAAATAATTCAATGGCTATATAATCTGTAGCCTGTGAATGGCTATATAATCTACAATATTTCTGAATTGAAGCAAGAGGCTGTTCAGAAACTATAGGGCCAAAATTTGGCATAATGAGTAGAAAACTAGTGATGTTTTTTTTTCTTAGACAAGCCGCTAGTCATCACAAACACTGTTATAAAGGTGAAAATGAACAATGATAAGAAAATGGCAAACCAACTTTCAGGAGTTTTGAAAGCCTCTCTCTGTAATCCTGTGAGATAGTTCAAACACCATATTTTGTTGACAACTTCCTGAGTGATATTAGAAGCACAGATATAGAGCATTTCTAGCCAAACAACCATTACATACACTGTAAATGTGGAATGAATGCTATTAAGGTAACATGTCTTTCTCTCTCAAGTGGTAGCTGACCATGTGTATCATCTCTTCTACTTTATCATTGAGGATGCCTGTATATGATTGGCCCAACAATGTTGATGGGCATTGATCTGTTTCAGAAATGAATTAACTTGGAGTTTCAAGCCCTGAGAAATGACTTCAGGCTTTCCCTTTAAAAAGATGATATCTCATGTTCTTAGTTCAAAGACGAGGAAAAAAAGTGGAAACTGAGAGTAGCAAGGTACAAACTCATATAATTTGAATTAAGCCTGGAGGAGAATTTTTGTTTTCTCCTATATTGTATTTATCAGATGATAATCCTATAGTGAAAGTTCATGTTTTCCAACTAGTGAGACTTAGGACAAGAATAAGGATTGTTAATTTGGAAGGTGACTAGAAAATTATCCCTGTTATAACATCTTTCCATTTTGCCCCCTTTCCTCCAATGTAACTGAGGAAAATATTACTTTCATAAAATACTATAGTGAACAAAGGCTGGAATTCTAGTCTTATAACTACTTTCAGATGGAGGTATACAAATTATATTTCAAAATGTTAAAAGTAATGTGAGTAAAAATTGGACTTTGAATATTTGACTGCAGTATTATAACTTCCTCTTGGTGGTGTGTTTCTAATTTAGGGGGAAAGACAAACTGCATATGCATGTAATTTCCCAATATTGGCTCCATTTATTTAGAAGATCTAATGGTTTTATTTTCAGGCTTAATGCCCCTGAGATTCCTTAATAATTTAAAATTCCATCACAAATGCTCCTGCCTTCAAAATCATGTCTAATGGATTCATTTCTTTGATTTGTAGAGTGGCAGGGTAAATAAAAGTAATATTTACCACAGATATTGCAAAACACCTTTATTAAGCCAATTACTAAGAATGGTTTTAATGGATGATGTTTGGGTACTCATGGTATCCACATATTTCCCTTATGACACTGTTAGAACTACAGTGTGGCTGCCTGCACAAAAGTCTTAGTATGTCTAAGTTTTTTAGCAGCCTATTCAAGTAGAATAGCTTGTGAGTACAGAGATGGATGATGAATGATCAACACAGATTATCAAGAAGATGCTTAAATCTTAAAGATATGGGGCATTTATTATAAACACTGAAAGCTACTAAAAGCAGTATATAATAAAAGATGTTCTAGAGACCTACAAAAACACATTTAAAGGCAAATGATGAGAATCAAAATGGCAAAATAGTGAGAAAACTAGAAAACTTAAAATTTAGGTTGGTTTGTGTGTCAATAAATCTCGTCTCCATTTTGAGAAAACAATTAAATGTCTATGTGTATCACATTATATTAGATTACAAAGTTCTTAGAGTTTAGGAACTAGTTTTATTTTATTTTTTTTTAAGTTATATATACTTCCTCACATAATCTTCTATCATTCACTTACATTGCGGGTCTATTGTATTTAGTATACTGTATTGGGCACACATATCTCATAAATATTACCATAGATCTGATTAAACTCATCAATAAAATAGTTTCTAAATACAAATGTTGCGTTTATTCCTTTTGAATTTTATTCAGGAAGAATACTTCAACAAGCCTGCTAAACAGACCAGCTTCTTGGAAGACCAAGACTTTCCTTGAAATAGAAAGTTACAGAGTTCTCCTTTTACAAGTTCCTTTTGTGTACACATCATTGGGTGTTTTTCTTCCTTCATCATCAGAGACAGCAGTGCCTCAAGTCTAATGTCAGAAGTATCTGTTTGAACCTGGAATGTTTTATCAAAGTCAGGAGGGCTTAATAGGGCTGGATTTTCACTGAGTTCCTTTGTTAGGTTCTTAAATATCAAATCACAAGCTGAACCATTGTTCAATTTTTTTTTGTTTCCTTTTTTGTTGTTTTTTGGCAAGTCAGGAAATGGCTCTGCAGAGATATGTTCTGAGTTATTCATTAATGGGTCACAATTTATACTGAAACCTGTCTCTTTTCACCTTTCCAAATGAAACTCATCTTCATTAATGTGCTTTTTCTATGAGGTACATGAAATCATCAAAATGTTACAAGAAGATGCATGCCTTGGATGACCCATGAAGCATCATCAGTATGTAGCAGCATTACTGAACAAATGTAATAGCTGCATCATAACACCAGGGACAAAGAGCATCTAATTTGTGCACTCTTGGGCTGTTAGGGGATTTGTGGCTTCATGTACCAATTTGTTCAAATAGACAGTAAACATATGTTTTGGTTTTCCACAGATATTTCAGCAACTCTTTTTCCAGATACAGTTGAAAAGGTTAGGCCCTAAATATTTTGCTGTCACTGCACTTTAAGCTTTATAACCTTCCTTGGGCATGCTGACTATCCATTTGGATGTTGGCTGCCTGATTTCTCAATGAGTCTGCTGTTCAAACTATGGGTTGCCAAACTGAATGCAGCCTATGTGGTTTGCAGTATTACCTACAGGAATCTACCAGTGATGCGTAGAGGTGTCACCGGAGCAGAGGAAAGGGAGCATACAGGCATTTACTCCCTACAGGAACACCTTGGGAGAGAAGTGGTTAGTGTGTTAGAAATATTGTTTGCATCTTAGTGCTTGCCTTTTTAACACCAAAAATAAAACATACAAAACCAATAAAAAGAGGTCTGTAGCTTCCATCCTGAAGCTACAATGAAGAACAATTAATGTCTTCCTTCAATAAGAAACAGTTGAGAAATTAGAGTAGTCACAGTTCACACATTGCAGTGAGCCAGGGAGAAAAGTTGTAGGTACTTGGAGGAAAGCAGTGTTCTTCTTGAGTGACCTGACTTCCGGTATTAAGAGCAGGGTAGCTTTCTGGATTATGGTTTGTTTTCAGTGGGTGTGGGAGAAGTAAGGCCACATACAGCTCATCCTAAGCTGCACAGTCTAGAGAGGACAGCTCTCAACATCATGAGTCCCTGTCTGGTATGGGCTGTTGGTTCTCAATATAGACCCCAGTAGCCCTAACCTTGTTCCCCAGGAGCGATTTTTAAAGCCATGGAAACAACTTTTCCAAAAGACAGAGTCAATTGTGGCTTCCCAGAGCAACTGAAGTTGCTTCTCAGATATACCCCGAAATGAACAGCCCTTATCTGAGTCCTAGAATAAATACTCTAGAGTGATGCTGGGAGTTAGGCACCCCAGAAGCAATCTGGTGGTTGATTATGCTCTGAGTTGCAGATCCAACTCATGAGGTCCCTGCAGTTTTCTTTAGCATATGTGGAGGGAACCTACAAATTTGAATTTCTTCAAATCCAGAGCGTAAAGGAGCCTGGGGTTACTCAGAAGTAGATAAAAACCAGCAAAAAATTTGTGAGCTAATCATTACACACTTTCTCAGAAATACTGAGTTTCTGGAGTGAGGAAGGAGGATGAATGAGTTAAGTCATGTATGTATTGTAGTTAACTCTAATCACTACAGATGGGTTGCTCTATGGTATAAGAACAACCCTCTGACACAGCAAAATCAGCATCTTTCAGAGAGGAAGGAGGTGAGATGTCACAGCCTAGCAAAGCCTACTTCTTGTTTTGAACATTCATTTTGTTCAGTATTAACACTGGCCTCAGCCACTGGCTACCATCTTCCCATTGAATGGCTTACTCTTCTTATATGTTGGGGTGAGTAATAGCAGGAGACCTCCTAGTTCTAAACTTCATTTATTCTTTCCTACCTTTTTATTCCTTAGCCTGAGAGTTAATTTTTGTAATTTGGCCTTAAACTCTTGGTAGGAGTGATTCACTTGGGGTCCATGGACCACTAATGAGTTCATGGACAGAACTGTGGTTTCAGGTAGTTGATTCTCATCTTAATCCTATGTATTTTATTTTACATTTTTATAAACATTGTTCTAAGAATGATTCAGTTGGCCTCACCAGACTATTCCTGGTCCAGGAAAGATTGTGTCTTCCTCACAATGAGATTGCTGCCTCATGTTTCCGTCACTCCATGTCCTTCCATCTCTTAGTTTCATTCCTCTGTGTCTTTGTTAACACAGGTCTGCAGCCGAAATGACATTTCCATTCTCCAAGGTGGAGCTCAAATCCACCAAAACACCTGTTCCTTGATTTTGTACTTATTTCTTTTCCTTACCAGTTTTTATATTCCTCTTTACAGCAATAGTATGAAGTCCTTATGTCCAGGATTATGTCTAATTCATCTTCCTATTATGGTCATAGTTTGGCAGGGCCTAAGTGCTCCATTAAAATTTGATGAATATTTTAATGATTAATCATCTTATAGTAATACAAGAACCTGATTTTCCTTTCTTTTTGTTGGGGGATCAGCGTCCCTTTAGCTATGACGTCCACTGTGAGCCAAGTTGTGTTTCTGGGCGCCCCTGAAGATTCCTGGAGAGCCCAAGCCAGATAAACAAGATAGAGAAGGAAAATTGGCTTAGACAGGGGTAAAAAAGATAAAGGTAGAGAAGTAGGAAAGAGAATAAAAAGAAATGAGAGAAAAAAATTGTGAAGTGGAGGAGTGCCCTGCTCTCTGCCTCATGGACATAGGTAAGTTGCATCTACCAGTTCACACACAGAGGGTTCTGATTTCCAACACCTTTCCCTATTTTGTTTTCCTATTTGTTTCAATGTCATGTATTCTTTAAAGATGTTAAAAAACAAACAAACAAACAAACAAACAAACAAACCTCATGGGCCTCTAAGGATCTCTACAGAATGCCAGATAAAAAGATGAGATATACTGTCCTATATTTAAAAAGGCTCCAATGTAAATATTGTTAACAGTATGATATGATTCATACCATCCTCTTCCTTTCTGAGATGCCCTTACGTGCCAGTGTAGAGGGACTGTGAAATCCATTGTCAGCTATGTCTGGAATTGGGTTTCCTGAAAGGCTGGATGGCTATTTTGACATAACCTGGACATTGACAAAAAGCTGGCTTGGCCCCGAAATATTCAGAGTCTTCACTGCAGTCTGATATTATGCCAATCATAGTATATGATGATTGATGAATCCTTCAGGTCTCTCTGAATCACCTGCTAACACATGTATACACTTGCAAGATGTAAAGCAATAGCCTCCATGGAGTCCTCTTGCCACACTTTCTAACACCTGAGGCCATTCAGACAAGTTCTATAGAATATTCGGCTTTGGTTAGAGGCCTTGGGGGATGAGGGCCAGAGCCTTAGAGTGGTGCTGGTGAGGACAGCTCAGTCTCGTGTTGAACAACTTTAGAAAGCCAAATGATATTGTATGTCATCTGAAGTGATCAGGAATAAGATACTAGAAAAGGTGGGAAAGCACTGAAGGATCATTATCTTCAGTTTGCCCTGACACCTTACACAAAGGATGGGTAATGCTGTGATCTATGAGTTTGGAAATTGTATATGTATTTTTTAAGTTAAATTAGAAAGGACAAATAAGATATTTCTCTTTTCTTTCTATGTGATGGTAGGTGTGGTAGGGAGTCACTTGTGGAATTCAATAGGCCTGATTGTTCATCTGGTTGCAGTTCATCTGGGCAAGATCTTACTCTGAACCAGGGACATGAAAACCAGCTGAGGTTTGAATTTCAGCTTCATGCCAGAGTTTCCGTGTTATAATTGTACACAACAGGCTTGTGAGTTGGGTGTTCAAAAAAAGGAGGTGACATTTTCACAATCATGCTCCCTCAACACTCTAATTTGTAAAAGCCCTGTTATTACCAGAAATACCTCTCCACGTTTTCAGGTCTTCCTGCTCCACCTTCTCAACAGGAGATGATGAATTTTCCCTGAAGATTGTTCTACTTTATCGTGTCTCAACATTTCCCAATCCTGGAATAGTATTTTCCTTCTATTTCTCTATCCCACAGTTTCTCAACCTTGGTTTTTTGATGTTTTTTGGACTAGGTAATTACTGGTTGTGGGGGCTTTTCTGTGTATTGTAAGATGTTTTAGCAGCACCTTTACCTACTTACTAGATACCAGCAGCAGTTTCCCCAGTTGCCACAACCAAAAATGCCTCCAGACCGTCACAAATACTCCATGGCGTGGGTAGTGGCAGAATCATTCTCAGTTAAGAATCATTGCTCTACACCTTTCATAACCAATTAGTTCAGGAAAGTCTCCCTTCTGCTGTGTTTGATGATAAGGTACTCACTAGCTGTTCATTTATTCATTTAAAATATATTTGTTGCATAGCTATTTTATATATGCAAGTAAACAAATATTAGTCTAACTGTTTGCTAGACTCTACAAAATATCCCAGGATCTTTTTACAGTTTTATGGGGTAATTTTCTCTGTAACAAAATTCTGGAATAATCATCAGTTTTTCCTCTGTGTCTCTAAGACTATTTCTGTTTACATTGCTCGTTTATTCAGTTCTTTAGATTCCATGTGTAAGTGAGATCATATGGTATTTATCTTTCTCTGACTGACTTATTTCATTTAGCATAATGTTCTCTAGGTCCATCCATATCATTGCAAATGGTACGATTTCATTCTTTATAGCTGCATAATACTCCATTGTGTAAATGTATCACAGTTTCTTAATCCTGTCGTCTACCGCTGGGCATTTTGATTGCTTCCAAGTCTTGCCTATTGTAAATAGCGCTGCAATGAACATAGGGGTGCATATATTTTTTCAAATTAGTATCTTGGGTTTTTCAGGATAAATACCTAGGAGTAGAATTGCTGGGTCATACGGCAGTTCCATTTCCGGTTTTTTGAGATACCTCCATACTGACTTCCATAGTGGCTGCACCAATCTGCAATCCCACCAACAGTGTAGCAGGGTTCCCTTTCCCCACAGCCCTGTCAGCACTTGTTGTTTGTTGATTTATTGATGATAGCCATTCTGACTGGAGTGAGATGGTATCTCGGACTCATGTCTTGTCAGGGAGAGCACTTCATGGATGGTGTAGTGGCCTGACCACTGCACTGTACATCTGAAGCTGCTGCTGAATGGTACTAGATGTTAACTATAATTTAACACATATATAGTCATGGGATGTGGAGTATAGTGTGGGGATGGAGTCAATGGAATTGTAATAGATATGTATGATATCGGGGGTCGGGGGCCAGTGGAGGGGAGAGAGTCACTTTGTAAGGGGTGAAAAGGTTAACTATTGCATTATTTTGTGCATCTGTAACTAATAATAAAAAATAAATTTAAAAAAATTCTGGAAGAGTTCATGTTCCTTAGTTGCTCTGAAATTTGATTGGTTAGAATGGTCATTAAAATAAGTGCAATTATTGTTTAGGGCTATGTTTGCAAAGGGCCTGGAGTTATGAAAAGTTGGGAAAAACATACTCAAAATCCATTGCATTGTCTCAATAAGTCCTACTCCTTCACTGAGTCTATGTGTCCAAGATACCCAGGGAGGGATTGGAATGAAGGCTCAAAAACTGCAGGGTGTCTGTCATGATACTGCCTCTAAGTTGCTTAGAGGTTAGCAAACTGGTATTGCCATTTGCTGGCACTTCAGATGCTGGTACACTCTGAGTCCACATGTGAAATGACTATGAATTTTTGTAATGAGCCAAACCAGCTGAGACTTGGTGGGTGGACTGTTCAGAGCTGTGTTTGGATCTGTTGTCAGGATGTTTCGATAGATGAGACCCTAGGATACGACACTTAAAACCAGCAGGCCCAGCAAGCACAACATGCCTCTTAAAGTGAAGCCTGCGGGGCAAAAATAAAAGTCAGAACGAATTAGTCTTCTGGGGACTAATCTCCAAGTTGAAATGCATAGAAATTAGGACAAGTAGCAACTTTCCAAATTATTTTTTTACGCTTCATGCCGTTCTTTAGTCTATATTTTTAGTGTTTCCAACTATTAACTTCACTCTCTCCCCAGCTATTTTTAATACATCTCCAATGATGTATTTTCAACAAGAATTCAATTACCTGGAGAGACAGATGTGCTAAGTGGCAATTTGAGAATTATTATTTTCTTTTCCAAGTTGATTTCAAAGCTGACTCATGATTCTAGCTGTGGTACTGTCAGGAGAGAATCACTGTCAACAAGCTGTTAAAAATGAAGCCAAATAATGAGGGAGAATAGATGGAACATGAAGTAAATCTCCTTGTTCTTACTGATTGCCTCATTTAATTGGCACTGTTTTATTGAATTTTTAATAGAATGAAATGAGGTTTTAATGTAATCTCATTGAGTTTATATCTAATTCAATGTATTAATTTATTATGAATCTTCCCTCATTAATTTGTTTTTTATGAAGTTAGGCAGTGAAAAGTTTCCCAGATTTCCAGTTATTTGTAAACTTTAAAAATTTTTTCCTGAGGAGTTTCGTTATATGTTATAATGCCAAAAGCAAAGTGAAAACAGTCAATAGTATTTTGTTTACTGTTGCCCTAGTTAAGTACTGTGAGTTGTAAGATAGTGCCTGTTTATATTTGCTAAATTTTCATAACCTTGGAGACTGAGCTTCAATTATATTAACACTTTAAAACCATAGAACAATGGCAATAACTGTAATTCTGTGATATTCCTAACTATTGAAAACAGTAACAGGTTTCATTTAATGATGTTTCATTTAGATATAAAGTAGGCCTCATTTAAAGTTATATACTAAATTTGAGTCACATAATACAACTGTTTTTAAGGAGAATCTATAGGTTGCCCTTCAAAAATGCTGAGGATGCTTTTGTCTATTAACAATTTTCTGATTATTTTAATCCAATGTATTTAGGGAGTTGGCATCAGATTTCTCAAATAGGGCACTTAATGAACTGCAGATATGTAAAGTCCCTACTATTTTAACAAGAGGATGACAAAACCCAAAAGACTTTTGAGTTGCCTAGAGGAAAAGTGACAGAAAAATCAACTAATTTATTGGCATCTGTGAATAGAAGAGCTTTCAGTAAAATTCACATTGGTTCATGTGTCTATAATTTTCTAAAGTGTTCATCTTTAAATACTTTTAAAATTACATAAGTATTATATATGTGTTATTGAAATGTTATAGCCTAGAGAAATAAATAAAAAAACATTAAACTCAGAGAATCACCGTTGATATTGTTATATCATCATACAGACATTTCTATCTGTGTGTTTCATATAACATGGGGGAAAAAGTTGTTATAATATTTGTAATGATTTTACACTCAATGGTAGTGTCACTAGGAACATCCTTTTTTGGTAGCTGCAGAGAATCTTTTTTTGTGATTCTACTAAAATGTATTTAATCAATCCTTAGTGTTGGTTACTTAGTTTATTTTACATGTCTTTGCTACTTCATGCTGTGATGAACACTTTGCACATAGAGTTTTGTGTTCTTCTTCACCCCGCCTGTGATAGATTCCTAGAGTGAAAGTGAATTCATATTGCTGAAAAATGACTTACTGAGAACTTCAAATTCTCACAGATAGCTGATTTAAACTCTTCTCATTGTGGTTCAGTCAATGAAGTACTATTCCAATAGGTACTTAAAAGAAGAGATGCTTATTTTGGGGACAGGTGGACAAAAAGGAATAAAGAAGAGAATGAACTATTCTTTTATTCCTGAACTCAGAACAGAACCTCTCATAGGTCTGGACATGTCCCCTAGGGTTGATATTACTTACGGAGGGGCTGGTGGCAATGGTTGCCTTGAACCTTCGCTAAGTTACATTGTCTTCATTATCCCTGTTCATGGAAGAGAAAGAATACTCCTGGGTCTTAGTACAATCATATTGACACTGTGGCCTTCATACTCAGATTATTTATAGGTTTTACCTTACTGTATTAATTTTCTGTGATGGCACAACAGTTACCACTAAAACAAGAGCAAGTTATTTTCACAGTCCTGGAGGCCAGATGTTTGAGCTCTAGGTGTTGGCAGGGCCATACTCCTTAGAGCAGAATTCTTCCTTGCCCCTTCTCGTTTCTGGTGGCTCAGGCCTTCCTGGCTTCCTTAGTTTGGGGCTGCATCACTCTTAATCTCTACCTTTGTGACCACATGGCCTCCTCCTCTTCTCTGTGTCTCTTATAAGAATACTGGCATTGGATTTAGGGCCACCCAGGTAATCCAGAATAAGCTCATTTCCGGATCCTTAATTATATCTGCAAAGACTCTTTTCCAAATAAGGTAACATTCACAGGCTTTGAGGATTAAGGCATGGCCATATCTTTTGGGCAATGCCATGAAATTGACTTCTGTCTAGCAATGAAAGTCCTAGATGGCATCTTCTTCCAGTGGAACGCTGTTTCACCTACATTTAGAATCTGTTGTTTAGTGTAGCCACATTCATTAATGATCTTAGCTGGATCTTCTGGATAACTTGCTGCAGCTTCTATATCAGCACTTCCTGCTTCGCTTGTACTTCTATTTTATGGAGACAGCTTCTTTCCTTAAATCCCATGGACCAAGCTCTGCTAGCTTCAGAATTCATCTGCAGGTTCCTCACCTCTCTCAGCCTTAATAGAGTGTTAGGGCTTTGCTCTGGATCAACCTTTGGCTTGGGCTTAAGGGAATATTGTGGCTGGTTTGATCTTCTATCCAGACCATCAAAACTTTCTCTGTATCAGCAATAAGGATGTTTTGCTTTCTTACAATTCGTGTGTTTGCTGGAGTAGCGCTTTTGTTTTCCTTGAGGAATGTTTCATTAGCATACAGAATTTGACTAACTAGTGCAAGAGGCCTAGATTTTGTCCTATTTCAGCTTTTGACATGACTTCCTTACTAAACTTAATCCTTTCTAGTTTTTGATTTAAAGTGTGAGATGTGTGACTCCTCCTTTCACTTGAATACTTACATGCCATTGTAGGATTACTAATTGGCCTAATTTCAATACTGTTGTGTCTCAGGGAATAGGGAGTCCTGAGGAATGGGAGAGAGATGGGGGCATGTGGTCGGTAGAGCAGTCAGAATGCACAATATTTATCAATTAAGTTGTTTGTCTTATATGGGCATAGTTCGTGGTGCTCAAAACAATTACAGTAGTAACACCAGAGGTCACTGATCACAGAGCACCATAATACAATAATAATGAAAAAGTTTGAAATATTGTGAGAATTACTGAAATGTGATACAGAGACAGGAAGTGAGCAAACGCTGTTAGAAAAATGGCTCTGATAGATTTTCTCAATGCAGTGCTACCATAAAACTGTAATTTATTAAAAAAAAACCTAATATCTGCAAAACTCAATAAAGCAAAGTGCAATAAAATATGGTATGCCTATATATTACATTCTACCACCTCTTTAGAGTTATTCAATCAAAGAACATCAGATGTAAAGGAAAGCATAGCTGGCTTACGCAAGCTGACTCATCCTCTCTTCAAAGGCACCACACACAAAGTTTGCTGCTAAAATCTCCAATTCATGTTCGAATTGGCATAATAATGAAGTTTACTAATTTTGTGTTGTACGTTTTATTTTTATCCCTTGCTTATATTCAGAAGACATTCATAATTTTGAATAGTGGTAAAAAGCTTGAAAAATGCAGCAATGCGGTACTAATATGTAATGGAGTACATACCTTTTATAATATCAAGAGTATATTTGAGGAGTTGTAGCCACCAAGAAGCTTTTGGCTTGAAATAATAGGAAGTCTAATGGGAAGAGCATTAAACAAAGAAAATGGGTTAGCTACGTATCAAGAAAATGAAAAGTAGGCAGGCCTTGGGTTGGGTAAATCAGTGCCTGATACCACACTAGGCTTATTTTATTTTATTTTATTTTATTTTATTTTATTTTATTTTATTTTATTTTATTTTATTTTATTTTATTTTATTTTATTTTATTTTATTTTATTTTATTTTATTTTATTTTATTTTATTTTATTTTATTTTATTTTATTTTATTTTATTTGACTCTGACAGCCTCAGAGTCCTTAAACTTGTCCCCTTAGCCCTGCAAGATGGCTGTGGCTGCTTCAAACATCACATCCTCACTCTACAGCCTCCAAAACACAGGGAAGTGGGCATATCCCTCTCTGAGAGTGAAGAAGGCTTTGAGAGCCCCTGGAGACTACCCCTCACACAATCTCAGGTTGAACTGCATCACAAACTCCTTCTTGAGCCATGCCTTGATGAGGGGGTGGATATCTGCCATTGATTAGACTAATTGAGATGTACCACTCTTACCTGGGGAAGGTCCTTCCCTTCTGTGTAAGGTCTGCTGATTACTACACTGCATCAAAGAGACATTACTGTGCGTGTGTGCATGTGTGTGTGTGTGTGTGTGTGTGTGTGTGTGTGTGTGTGTGTGTGTGTTTACATGAATGTGAGGGCTTTAGGTGATCAATACTGTTCTGTATGGAGGCTACCTTTCATGTTGACTGGAGAAACTGAGGAAGTCTGGCTGCATGGCACACTTGGTCATCCGGTGTCATCAGTGGCACTTTACTGACAACTGCTTCTTTAGCCCAAGATGTAAGAGAACATAAGTAGAGCAGAAATTAGAGTCTACTAGGCTCTATTCTATTGGGAATGGCTGCACCCAGTGATGTACTGATAAATGTTTAACAGTTAGCTCTCTGGAAAAAAAAATGCCCTAGTTTATAGCATTTGCTAATTTGTGTTATGTAAATACTCCAATCATGAGCCATTTCAAGTTACTAACATGATGTCCTTGAACATGAAGGTAGGAAGATACATGCACAATTGGCTGCTGTGAGCTGGTACAAGCCAGCTCCATTGTACCAAGCTGCACCTTGATGCAGTGAGGAGAGCTGCTTATTCTTGAGGGCATGGCTGAGCATAACCTGGAACAGGGTCTCTCACCCTCAGCACTGTTGACATTTTGGTCTGGCAAATTCTCAGTTGTGAGCACTGTTCTGTGCATTGTAGGATATTTAGCAGCATCCCTGGCCTCTACCCACTAGATGCCAGTAGCATGTTGTGACAACTAAAATAAACATTATTAAATGTCTCCTGTAGACAAAACTGCCTCCAGGTGAGCAGCACTGGCCTAGAGGAAGGGAGAGTTGGCTCAGTATGAAAGCCTAGCAGTTGTTTTGATGGTTTTGCTAGCTTTTGAGGCCAAAGAAAAGGTGTTTACTGTGAGTCTGATAACTGTCCGTGAAATAATGGTCTGTGCACAATCAATGATTTCACATATTTCTGAGTGTGGATTTATGCCACTTTTCTGGTTGATGTGTGACAGGTGGAGTCCCTGCATTCTGTTTACTCTCCAAGGTGGTATTTTAAATGTTAGTCGAAACATTTTAAAGTATGGATTTTCTACAACGGGGTTTGCTCTGCTAGAAAGTATGTATTGATCAATTCTTTCATCTCCAGGTGTGTAAAGCAATTGGCTGACTTTATCTAGAAATATAGTAAGGCCTTATGCTATTTTCTGGATGAAAACTAAACACTAAAATTAGAGGAAGTTTAGATATATTTTATAGATCTTGGTTAGAGGCTTTAAATGTTGATCAAGGTATAAATAGGGTCAATACTTTGTTGAATTCATTATTTTTATGACTTGGAGGAATGGTATAGAAATGTTATGATGGGGAAAAAAACACCAACAGCAGCACACAAACTCTGAGGGAATAAGGACTTTGTAATCCTAGCTAGAGCACAGACTTCCCTAGAGAAAGTGGTTGTGACTGATCCTGACATTAACACTTGGCTATCTCTACATTTGTGCCACTTGGGGACACCTTTTTGGAATTCAGCATGGATATATGTCCTCTGCCCAGAGCACTGGACAAGTCCTGGCTGGGCTATGTCATACTCACCTGCCCCTGCTTCTCTTCATCACACATCTTTGGGCTAGACGAGTGCTATTCACAGTGATGGGGGACTATTCAGGTGGTGAGAAGTCCAAAAACTGAATATTTAGAAACTTGTGAAGGAATTTCATGTTGCAGAGGCATATAAGGGTGTAATCTGCTTTAGTAATTCATTTTTATTGTAATTTATAAAAAGGTTGGTCTATAAGTGATTAGAAAAACAAAACAAAAATCCAGCAAAAAAAATCCAGCAAAAAAAAAAAAATGGCCTCCCAAATCTGGTTCTTTTTCACAGGATCATCTGAGAAGTACAAGACTAGATTGCTTAAATCCTAAATATGGCCTATTTCTATATTTAGAAATGGTCTGTTTTCACTGTATAAAATGTATTTTCATATTTCTGGCTCATGTCACATGGAAACTTCTGTGAGAATAATGTTCAACATCATGGTTCTTTTGAGGGAGGCGTTACAAAGCAGAGAGGGCTGAGTCGAAATATAGTCAGAATCCACACCAGAGCTCCACAGGGAGCCTAGCAGGAGATCCAGCCCACTTGGGTTCCTTGTCTACCCTGGACCATTTATGCTTCCTGTAGGGGTGAAGTGTGACACTGCTATCTTCACATGATATCTGAGGAAGTGGAAACCAGGACTAATACATAGCACACTCACTTGTGTGCTCTGGAAAATACTGTGCTTTTTAGCACCCCATTGTGGAGCTTACATTTCATAGACTCTGCAACCTGTCTTATGTATCCTCTGATTTAAGTGCTAGAATGTATACTAAATACATTTTCATGTTTTTGCTCTATTTATAAGGCTCTGAAACTCTACTTACAGGTCATAATTGTCGATAAAGAAGTAAGAAAAGAAGGCATTTGTTTTGTTGAATATAAAAAATAAATTTAAATATGCCCACATGTCTTGTGCAAGGATGCACCATATTCTCTCAGTCACATGAGGCAAAATTCCTTCCATGCCTAGCTTTTGTACAACAGTGTTGCTATAGATTGAATAGTTGTACCCCTGCCCTCCCCAATTCATATGTTGAAACCTGATGACCAATGTAAGGATATTTGGAGGCAGGGTGGCCTTTGGGAAGTGGCAGCTTTGGAACAATGAAAAGAATTATTGCCCTTATAAAAGAAACCCCAGGGGACTCCTTTGCCCCTTATGTCATGCAAGGACACAGAGAAAAGATGGCCATCTGTGAATTAGGAAGTGGTCCCTCACCAGACACTGCATCTGTCAGCTCCAGAAGTGCGAGAAAGAAATTTCTGTTGTTTATAAGCCACCCAGCCTGTGATATTTTGCTACAGAATTCTGAATAGATTACGACAAATGTCAATCCCAATATCTGGGAATGCGTAGGTGAAGGATAAGTGTGACAGAGCCTTTGCCATACTGGATATTGAAAGCAAAACTGGTTGGCCATGTCCAGCAAGTGAAGATTGCCATAGAAATGTCAGAATGAGTGTTTGGTTCAATAAGGGCCAATTCCACATTTAACTTTCTCTTAATATAACTTCAGTATTTTGAATATGTAGTAGAAGGAATAGTACCATTTTTGATTAGTTTTATTTCAGTGGTTTTAATTTGATATAAATGCTATATATATATTTGTAGTTCTTTCCTCCAAATGCAGGTCTGATTGGAACTTTCTAGGAAGTACTTGTAGAGAGGTGAAAGAGGGTTCATAAACCTGAAGTCTGTGTTCTTCTGTGTGTCCATTTCAATCTATTTATTTAAACTATGTAATATGTTTGTACAATCTTGTTTCACCTATAACTCAGCAGATTCCTAGGTCTATTTTTTTGTTAGTCTGGCTTCTCATTTTCTTTTTTAACCTCACATTCCTCCTTTTTAAAGGACATCTTCACTTTATCACTAAAAGTAGAATTTTGTTCCCACATTGTCCTTCTTCTCAACTTTTTCATGATTTCTGGTAGTGAAATAAAGTGCAAACTTTGGCTATTTTTATCTTATTTTTGCACTTTGTCACTGATGTGCAGTTTGTCTTCAATTTCTATTGTCTCTTCCTTCTTTTTTTCAGATATATTTCTTTTTACCAATTCCCTATAGAAGTGTGCTGAGAATGGGGCAATAACTGGATTTTTGGCTCCTTTCCTCCAACCTATACTTCATATAACAGCAAGGATTGTCTTCAATTCTTTTCCTATGCTTTTCTCCATCACAGGACATTAGTTCCCATTTGAATCAAATTAACCTAGACTTATGAACTTCAAAGTCCACCATGATGACTTCCTCTTGTCTTATTACAGACTACCTAAATCAAATACTTATGAAGGAATTAAAAAAAACACCAAAAACTTGAAACTCACTTTTTGTTAAAAATACTATTTTGATTTAGAATCTAATACTTATATTCATGTGAATATATGGTCAGTTTTCCTGGGTGAAGTCATAGTTTGCTCACTTATGGGATTATTGGGCCGTGTGTGTGTGTGTGTGTGTGTGTGTGTGTGTGTGTGTGTGTGTTGTTGGCAGCTGTGAAGTGGGCCCTGAGAGAGTGTTGATAACCTGACCTCCCAGAGAAGTGGAGTCTGAACAGCCATCCTTGGCAAGTGGCTGACGGAGCCCAGAGCCAGGTGCAGAATCTGGGGTCTGAGGTGAAGTGCAGGAGCAGAGTGGGGTGGCCACAACTTTAGAATGGAACTGAAGGTTAGCCCAAGATGTGGTTAAAGGTGGACAAGGGGTCAGGAATCAAAGAAAGAGATAAAATCAAGCATTGTATCTCAAGAGGCTAGATGTTGAAGAGAAAACCAATTTGAAGCAGTGAGACTGTAACTAAAGATAGCTGGGGAGGGAGAGCAGGGATGAAAGAAAAGTAGAAAATGAAAACTGGAGATTTCCTGATATACTAGAACAGGTGCTAAATAGGGGTCTTTTTACAATGTAACTGGGCCTTGACAATGGATAGGGAGAGAAAGGGCACCGTGCCAGTTTAGATGATTGACTACTGGGAATTTTAGTTAGAATTTTGTGGTAATAATAGTAGTTGATTTTTACTGAACATAATATATGTGCCAGGCATTGGGCAGATATTCATTAAAGGCCTTACTGATGCTGGGAAATATAATTAAGAAACTACTGACTTCTTTAATAAAAATGTAATGGTTTTCAGTAATAATTATAATACTAACAAAAGTGTTGATATTTATTTAGCTCTCATTTTGTGCTAGCATATTCAGGCTCTCATTTACTGTGGTAGGCTGAAAAAGATAGCCACGTGAATTTGCAGCTGTCCTATCACGAGGTGTAATCTATTTTCCTGTGGGCTGAACTTGTGACTTGTTTTGACTAATAGAATGTGGTAGAAGAGCCTACGCCTCAAGAGGCCTTGCAGTTTTTGCCTTCTCTTTCTGGGAACATTGCTGCCTTCCTGGGTGGCAGCCAACCTAACCCTTTTCCAGATCAAAGACTACATGGAGAGAAAGGTGGAGCTGTCCCAGCTGAGCACAACCCCAACCAACCCTCCAGCTGAGTTCCAACACATTGGGAGCATATGAAAGACCAAGAAAGGAACCACTCAACCAACCCAGAGAACTGTGAGAAATAGAAATCAGAAAGAATTGGGATGCTTTCTTACACATTGGGAGCATATGAAACACCAAGAAAGGAACCACTCAACCAACCCAGAGAACTGTGAGAAATAGAAATCAGAAAGAATTGGGATGCTTTCTTAGGCAGTATTAGGTAACTGATGAATCTACAATTTTGATAAGCCTGCCCTTTAGTGTAGGTGATCACCCAACACATTGGTACAAATGATGAACAATTTGAGGTCTGGGATGGTACTAAGTGAATTGGCATGTCATTAAACACTTCTCCCTAGGTCATTTAAGATTTTTTTCAGTAATGTAACTGGACAAAAATTATGCTGTTGCAAAAACAAAATGAAGATTGACTACCACTGATTTTTGTTCAGGGAGAATTTAACATCCTGAAAATACATAGATTTTACCCAGACATTAGGTCTCACATTCAAGGCACAGTTGTTTAGAAAGAATGAGGACACAGTGTTTCTCCAACTGTTGTACCTTGATCATCTGCATCGAAACTGGAGTTTCTGGAGCAACTGGAGTTCATGCTTACAATGCTGGTATCTAGGCTCATCATAAACAGTGATCAATAATATTATTTTAATATTTAGAGAACATTTTCTTGACAATATTCTTTCTGAACCTAATGTTTATGGCACCCACTACAATGGCTAAAATAGGCAAGACACATTGTAAGCGCTGACTAGAATGTAGAACAGTTATAGGACACTCATACACTGCTCCCAAGAGTGTATATTGCTAAAACTGTTTGGCAGTATTTACTGAAGACGAACATATCGATGACCCAGGAATTTCAATCCTTGGCATATTCCCAATAGAAATGTGTACATGTGTTCACTAAAATATATTATTAAAATGTTCACAACAGCCCTATTTGTAATAGTTCCTAACTAGAAACTACTCAATGTCCATCAACAGTAGAGTGGATAAAAAAGTGGGAATATTATACAGCAATGAGAATGAATGAACTACAAGAACCAGCTACAACATGGTTGAATCTTGCAAAGATAATGTTAAATACAAGAAACAAGTATAAGGATACATACTGTATGAATCCATTTGTTTTACGTTAAGAAAACAAGGCAAAAACTATGGTGTTCGAGAGTCAGGATAGTATTGTATTTACCTTTACTACTATGACTGGGAGCTGTGATTGGAAGGAGTCCCTGACAGGCTTCTGGGGTTCTCTGGTTTTTTTGATCAGGGTACTGATTAGATGGGTGTGTTGGCTTTGTCCAAATGCATTAAGCCATATGACTTGCAATTTATAAACTTCTCTAGATGATTGTTTTACTCTATAAAAAATTTATACTTACAAAAGAAAAGATGGGACATGAAGGATGTATTCCTGTAAAGTTCCTTTATGTCTTTCCATAATGTCTCCCTGTATTTCTCTAAGTCCTTCAGCATAAACATTTGGAGAGATAAGAGACAGTTCACTTTATAGATACTGAATTTTTTTTACAAACTGAAGGTTTGTGGCCATCCTGTATTAAGCAAGTCTATAGGCACCATTTTTCCAACAGACTCATATGATGTTTAGCATTTTTTAACAAAAGTATTTTTTTAATTAAAGTATGTACATTGTTTTCTTAGACATAATACTATGAGTACTGCACATTTAATAGACTACAGTAAAGTGTAAACACAGCTTTTATATGCACTGGGAAACCAAAAAGTTCATGTGACTTGCTTTTATTGCAATAATGTGTTTTACCTTGGTCTGGATCCAAACATGAAATATATCTGAGGCATGCCTGTATCATACTTTTAATTAAAGATATATATGCATCAGAGTAGACAACACAATATTGAAGGAGAAGAACAAAGTTGGATGATAACACTGCATGACCTAAAGACTTACTATAAAGCCATAGTAATCAAGACAGTGTGTTATTGTGAAAGAATAGACAAGCAGATCAGTAGAACAGAATGGAGAACTCAGGAGTAGGCTCATGTAAATACAGAATTGATCTTTGACAAAGGATCAAAGGTAATACAATGGAACAAAGATAGTCTTTTCAACCAATGGTCTGGAACAACTTGACATCCACATGATAAAAGATGAAACTAGGCACAGACTTTACATCCTTCACAAAAATGAACTCAAAACAGATTACAGACCTAAATGTAAAATGAAAAAATATAAAAGTCTTTGAAGATAACTTGGGAGAAAACCTAGATGCCCTTTTGTAAGGTGATGACTTTTCAGGTACAACACAGAAGACATGATCCATGAAAGAGATAATTGATGAGCTGGATTTCATTAAAATTAAAAGCTTCTGCCCTATGAAAAATAATCTCAAGAGAATGAGGAGACAAGCCACAGACTGGGGGGAAATATTTGTAAAAAACACATCTGATAAAAAAGACTTTTATCCAAAATATACAAAGAATTCTCAAAACTCAAAAATAAGAAAACAAACAACCCAATTAAAAATGGGCCAAAGACCTTACCATACACATCATCAAAGAAGATATCCAGATAGTAAATAAGCATATGGAAAGAGGCTTCACATCATATATCATCAGGGAAAGGCAAATTAAAACAACAGTGAGATACCATTACACACCTGTTAGAATGGCCAAACACTGATACCAAATGCTGCAAGGAAGTGGAGCAAAAGGGAATTTCATTCATTGCTGGTGGGAATGCAGAATGGTGCAGTCACTTTGGAAGAGAGTTTGGTGGTTGGTCACAAAACTAAACATGCTCTTACCATGCAGTCCAGCTATTGTACTCATTGGTATTTACCCAAAGGAGTTGAAAACTTACATTCACAAAAAAAACCTGCACATGGACGTTTATAGCAGCTTTATTCATGGTTGCCAAAACTTGGTAGCAATCAAAATATCATTCAGTAGGTGAATGGATAAATAAACTGATACATCCAGATAATGGAATACTATTCAGTGCTAAAAAGAAATGAGATATCAAGCCATAAAAAGACATGGTGAAAACTTAAGAGCATATTACTAAATGAAAGAAGCCAATCTGGAAGACTACATACTGCATGATTCCAATTATGTGACATTCTAGAAAAGGCAAAACTATGAGACAATAGAAAGATCAGTAGTTGACAGAGGAGCTGGGAAGGAGGGACCAATAGATAGAGAACAGAGAATTTTTAGAGCAATGAAAATACTCCGTATGATATTATAATGGTGAATGCATATCATTATGCATTTGTCCAAACCCATAGAAGTATATCAAGAGTAAACCTTAATGGAACTTTCAATGATTATGATGTGCCAGTGTAGGTTCATTAATTGTAACAAATGTACCATTCTGGTGGGGGCTGTTGAAAATGGGGAGGGCTATGCAGGGGCATATGGGAAGTCTCTGCACCTTCCTTTCAATTTTGCTATGGACCTAAAACTTGTCTTAAAAAATAAGGTAATAATAATAATAATAATTATATAGGTAGATAGATAGATAGATAGATAGATAGATAGATAGATAGATAGATAAAATCTCCCTACCACCATCTACAAAGCAACTCACAGAAATCACAATTACTTTCTAACCAGGTGAGACATAATATGAAAACTAGAACATATTTATTCCAGAACATATTGTTTGTGAGAATTGTAATGATGAATTTATTGATTTCCTGTGGAGTCTTTCTTCTCCCTGATGCTGGCAGACCTTATTTATTCAGCCTTTCCATCCTCAAGCTCTGGATAAACAGCACTGACAACTGACCTTCCTCTTCTCCATTGATACTGTTCTAAGGCTATCTGTTTTCTGCCCGGGGTTATTTTTTTATTTTTTATTTTTGTACTCTCAGAGGTTATCTTTCTCTGTGTTATTTAAAAAAATGTTGATACGATATGACCACCCCAACTTTATTGTGTGTCTTTACTTTTATTCACAATTCTTTCTCCATTTGCTACCCCTTAAAGGCATTATTTATGCTTCGATTGGCTGTAAATAATTAATTTCATTTACATGCTGAGTTTGGTGTAGAGCCCTTCAGCTCTAATCTATGCATTTCCCATATGCCCATTCACAGTAATTTTAAAATGAGTTTTAAACTGTGGAATCATTGATATGGTAGTTGTTTAGATAGCTTAAAACTTACTAGTCACCTTCCATCACTCCATCAATTTGCAGTGTATTTATTTTTCTTTTTACCCACAAAACCTGGGGTGAGTAAGTAGTGATGAAGTGTTCCTATACTTGTTGGAGTCACTCATATGTGTTTTCATAGGCTTTATAAAAATTATTTTATACAAGCCTCATAGTATCCTGCAAGGAGAATATAAGTATTCTCATTTTACAAATGAAAAGAAGTAAATTACCCCAAGTGACTCAGTTTAGATGTGCTGAAGCTCAGATTTACCACCCACTAATGTCCACCAGGTTCCATAATTATTTCATCATATCAAGACACAGAGCCAGTTAAACTATATTTCTTTCTGCTGTCACTCAGTGACTGAAGGATGCTGCCACAGCCTTCTGGAGACTGTGCCAGCAAGATCTACAGTGACTGTTTGCAATGAGCTTACCTCTCCATCCAAACTTTTCCTGAGTGATTAATAGAAATAGATGACTCTGAAGTGTTGAAATCCAAGGTCTCTGCCATTGATAGTGGCTATATGAACAAACAGGTTGCAGATACTCAGGAATCATAGAGGGGATATTGTCTGGATATCTGGGTGAAAGTTTAATTACGAGTAAACATATCATTTTTTATATTAGATATGTTAAGGAGATGGAGAAAGATCAGGAAATTGGAAAATGCACCTTTTTGTGTTATTTTATAATAAATATTTTAAAAAATAATGGTTTTCTTGTTTAAAAAAAATTCCTGACCACCCTATCTAAAATGGTAGCCATTTTCTATCTCTTTTCCCTGCTTTATTTTCCTTTTTATCACTTTTCATGCTCTAATGTACTATATATTGTTCACATTTATTTTGTGAATATTTTCTCCTAGAATATAAGCTCTATGAGGGTAGCTACCTTGTCTGACTTGTTCTCTTTGAAATGGTGGCTGACACACAACACATATTTGTTGATTGAATGAATGTGTATTCAACATTTGATATCTTATCAGTGTCTGGAAGCTCTGACCAAAATATAATCCTTCCTTTGTCCCACTTATTAACAATGTTTTTTCAAGCCACTTCTGGGAGGTCTGCTTCAAAATTCATGGGTCACTTGGGACAATGGGTAGGTGGGCTCAGGCTGCTCTCATATTGCCTTACTGGCATCTGTTCAAGGTGTCTATTAGAGATTTTTCCAAAAAGTTTATTTCTCAAGTTTTCATACATGAACTGCTGGGTAGTATTGTGCTGAATATTGACATTAATTTGCAGACATTTTAAAGTTATAGGCATAGATACTAGGAAAAACATGTTTTTTTAAATTAATTTTTTATTTTTAGCTAGCTGACACTGAAATAGGAAATCTAGGGAAAATGAAAGTATGCCAATAGAGGTCAGTTTTAGCACCCTTCAAATTATGCTTTTGGTTAATTAAGATTATAAAAATCTGGTGTATATGGTATGCCAGTCAAAGTCCAGCCAGGGAAACAGAAAGAAACCACACTAATTATTTTAATAGAGATAACTTAATATAGGGAATTGATTAGACAGAATAAAAAGGGAATACTGAAGTAACTCAGCGAGAGTAATTTCAGGAGGCAGGTACCACCTCGTGGGTTAAGCAAACAAAGGAAAGAAGTTGGAGTTATCAGAACCCAGAAGCTTGAGGAGAGGTCCCCAGATGTGAGACCTAAGATCCCTGAGGAGGTATCTTTGAGGGGCACATGGAGGCTGGCTTTGTGAGTATGAAAAGAACCCAGAGATGGGAACCAATGTTATTGGTACTAACTACTTCTGCTGGGGTGAAGGACCATTTGTGAGCAATTCTGGCCAGACAGGAAACAAATAGGAAGGAGCAGGTCCCTTCTTTCACCTTTTCCTTCCAGTGTTTCTCTGGTACCTCCTCTTGGCAAAGCCAACAAGGATCCCGTTTGCAAAGGAAAAATGTTTGTCAAGTTCCAATTTTAGAATCTACTCTGTGGTGAATTTAAAGTTGAGAATCAATAACCTAATAACCAAAATATATGGTGAATTTAAAGTTGAGAATCAATAACCTAATAACCAAAATATATGGTAATCCCCTTAAAATAACATAAATGTAAATTCCTAAATATTTTTAGGATATAATTATCATAACAGAAGAACTAAGTGTGTTTTGGAGAAATAGAATGGAGAACACATATGAAAGATTTCAAGAAAGAATTAGGGTGGGGTGTATAAGGAATTATATGTTAATAAAATATACAGTTGATAAAATAAAACAACAAAACAGATTGTGAATTAGAAATAATGGAGACTATAAATTTCCATGTGTGCATATTTTAAAACTTTTTTTATTTTAAGAAAATTTCATACTTAGAGAAAAATTGCAGGAATCATATGAAAACACCCATATACTTTTTATTCAGATACACTACTTGTTAATATATTATCTTATTCTCATTCTCACATATATATTTATACACATATTTATATATTTAAAATGTATCATATATACCCATGCTCATAAATGTGTACATAATCTATTGTCTGTATTCCAACTCAATAATAAAATGGATATATTATCATTGACCTTGTGAACAATAGAACCCTCCCTTTTTAAAAGAGTCTTCCTTATTTTAGGTTTTTCTGGAATTTTCTCATGACTAGAAATGGGTTATGTTCCTAGATACAATATTACATAAGTTATTTTGTGTCCTTCTTAGGGTCTTGCAGCTAGAGGCAGTGTCTGTCATTGGTGATGATATTAATAATTTTGATCACCCAGTCAAGTTGTCTAATTTATTCACTGTAATGTTACTATTCTTTTCCCTTGCAATTAAAAATTATATATATATATATATATATATATATATATATATATATATATATAAAATTATCTAAGAATTTAAGACCATAATTGTATCCTGTACTTCATCAAAATTTCCCCTGAATTTTAGCATACATTGATGATTTTTGCCAGAACCAGGGATTACTATGGTGGTTGTAAGATGATGATTTTCCACCTTAAGCATTCCTCCATGTTTAGTAGTCAACACTTAGCATTCTACTGCAAGTGTCCTCCTCCATTCCCTTATTATCTTATTATTTCTTTATTTAAAGCCTATTTTTTATCTGTATGGGCCCATAGATTCCTATTTTTTCAATGGATTGTTATTTATTAACTCCATTCTGTCACTATGTACCTGGAGATAGCGTCAGAGCTCACAGGTTAAGGGTTCAGTCCCAGAATACTGCTCCCCACTCCAGATGTGAATCTCAGGAAGTACACCCCAGGTTACCCACAACTTCTGTCTGCCTTGGCTGTAGATTGGAGGTTCCCGTGTCCTCTTGCCCCTTGGATTTGATTATTTGCTAGAACATCTCATAGTATTTAGGGAAGCCCCTACTTAAGTTTGCCAGTTTATTCAAGGATGTGATTAAGGATACAGATGAACAGCCAGATGAAGAAAGATAGAGGTGGAGGTCTGGGAGGGTCCCTAATGCAGGAGTTTCTGTCCTTGTGGAGTTAGGGTGTGTCACTCTCCAGGAAGTTGTGTGTGTTCACCAACCTGGAAACTCTGAATAAGATACTATTTGAGTTTTATAAAGGCCTCCTCATGTAGGCATGATCGATTCTTAACTCCATTTCCAGCCCCTCGCTCCTTATGAGAGAAGCGAAAATTCCAGGTTGAAAATTCCAAGCTTTTAATCATGGCTTGATTTTTCTGGTGGCCAGCCGCCATCCAGAAGCCCACCCAGAGTCACCTTATTAGGACAAAAGATTCTCCTAGTGCTCTTATCACTTAGGATTTTACAAGTGTTTTAAAACCTCTGCTTCAGGGCCAGGGGTGAAGACCAAATATATAATGCCTATTATAAATCACAGTATTACAATATACATACTCATGTTTATTTTCTTATTTTTGCTTCTTTCTTACACAAATGTAGTATACAACATAGGCTGTCTTGCACCTTTTTATTTTTCACTCAATATGGGAATCAAATGAGCATTGTAGTCTTACATTTTGGGCATATCTGATGGGTAAGAGATGGTATCTCAGTGGAGTTTCAATTTGCATTTCTCTTTATGATGGAAATTGAAAAATGTTTCCAACTCAATGTGCTTTCGGACTATTTTTATATATCTTTCTAAATGATCTTTTCTTATCTTGCCCATTTTCTATAAAATTTCTGGTGATTTTTTTCCTAAATTTTAAAATTCTTCGTACCTTAGAAGGATTAGCATTTTGTCTGTGAATGTATGTTATTAATAATTTGTCCTAATTTATTTGTCTTTTGACTTCATCAGACAAACTTTGTGTTATATAATCAAATTTATCAGTATTTTATCACAGAGATTTGATCAAGAGACAGAAACCTTTCTCTAGTCCCAGGCAATAGGTGCGTAGTTTCTGTTTGGGGTGATGAAAAAGTTCGGGAGATAAATTGTGGTGATGGTTGCACAACAATATGAATGTAGTTAGTGCGGGGCCAGCAGAGTGGTGTAGTGGTTAGGCGCTGGCTTGGGAAGCCAGTGGCCCTGGTTCGGGTCCCGCATATGAGGGCCAGTGACACTGCCCTCCAAAAAAAAAGGAATAGTGCCACTGAATTGTACACTTCATGGTTAATTTTATATTATATATATTTTATCACAGTAAGAAAAGGTTAAAAAATTCAACTGTGTTTCTTTTAGTACTTGCATAATTTCATTTTTTACATTTTGCTCTCTGGCACGTGTAGATTTTATTATTGTGTATGGTGTGAGGAATTGATCTAATTATATCTTTTCCCAAATGACAGTAGAGTTGCCCCAACACCATTCAGTAAAAAGACTATCTGTGCTCAACTGATTTGAGTACCATCATTATATTACATTTGCATAATAGTTGTGTCTATTTCTTGACTCTTTATTCATTCCATTGGTCTTTTCATACACGGTTTTCACACTAATTTTATATTTGTTATAGTCTATTTGCTGGATCAATTTTCCATCCTGAAGCCTTCTTTTCTTCTATTTTTATTCTGAGTTTAATCAACAAACATAAATACAAATACACAAAATCTATTCATTTTTTTGGTCCTTTTCTCTTCTTAGTTCTGTATTGAAATTGTTTTTCTTATTCCTAAATGCTAGTGTGAGGATATTTAATTCACTTTAGAATCTTGTATTAGTGTTATTCTGTTTTGTGCATGTGTGTTTTTAATAAAGGGCACTTATTAGCAGAAATGGTTTAATTTACTTTTTCTAACTTTTTTACAGTAGTTTTATATGGATATGATCTATTTTTTCTATTTGTTTTGATTCCTTATGAGATTTTTAGTTCAATATGTTTTCTGTCAGTTCTGCTATTTTCTATGCAGTTGTCTTAATGAACAATTGTGAAGGACCAGGGCAGGATTTGGTGTTTCTTCCCTCTCTTTTGTTTCTGCAGGACACTCACTTTTCCTTAATTTTTTTTTCTTTCCTTCACTGAATCATTTCCAAAGTGTGCCACCTCTTCTCCTTGTATCTGATTGTCCCCCTGAATGCATTGCTAGACTAATACTGTTGGTCTTGCAAATTTCCAAGCACCTTCCTTGTCGCTGATGCTGTGAAGTACCAGCATTTCAGCACTTGTATTGGACGTCCTCCTCCTTGGAGACATTGTCTGTGCTTTTTCTAAGCCCATCATTTTGTTCTATTTGTTTGTCATGAAGACTTGTGGCATTGGGTGGGCATTGGGACCTCTGCTAGAATTATAGGTAATTTGCAGATCATATTGATTGGTGTTTTAGTTATGTCAAAGGTGTGGGTTATTTATGGTTGTATTTGCTCTCCTGTGTATTTTGTGAACTTTTTTTTTGGTGGTGGGGGGCACATGTGGAGAGGAAGGTTGTATAGGACATTGGTAATCAGGAAGCTGCCATTTTAAGAAAAAAATAATAAATTCAGAAGTTCAATTTTCATTTTTTTTTTTTTTTTTTTAGCTTGAGGTGACTTTAAGTTAATTAATAACAAAGCATTCTTGAATGGGTATTGAGGGAAGAGAAAGGGGAATTTGTGGGCTACCATTGGGAAAATAATTCTCTAATCTCTTCTTCCTGCAGCCTGTGAATCTCTGCTGTCTTAGGCTTGCTCGAATCCCATATTGAAGTTCCAAGCATGTACAGGTGTCTTGGCACTCACAGTTTATTGAATCTATTTATATAGCACTGCAAAAGGATACCATTGTCCTGAAAATGCTTTCTAAGTTCTTTCCAAGAAAGAACAATAGTAACCTGTTATTGATATGTTTCCATGTTTACAGCACTGTAGCAAATCAATCAAGCCTCAATGGAAAGTCTACTATTTATACATATTCAAACTAGTGGTTTAAAGCCTGAAGTCTCTTTAATCAGCTTATTTCCATAGAAACTTTTTTTCAACTATGCTTTGTAAATATTGTATGAGTTTTTGATGATGCAGTTTTCCGTATTTCTAACTGAAGGATGTTGGGTCTGTATTGTCCTTGGTATCCATATTTTCTCGGTCACCATGAACATTTTCTATTCTGTAATTGAATTGGCATTTTAAATCCTGTTTGGCAGGAAGAGGGTTTCCTGTTTAGGTCCAAGATGTAAATGGATCTCTCTGTAGAGCAGCATGACATTCCTTTTGTTTAACAACTAATGACCAGAATCCACTTTCTGGTCAATGTTATGGGGCCACATAAGCAGTACATGAAAACTCACACACGACAAAAGATGTCAGGATAATTGATTTTAATAATTGACTCTGGAGCCAGACTAACTGAGCTCCAATCACAACTTCAGCAGTAACTACCTCTCTGAACTTGGGCAGATTATTTAACCTCGCTGTGTCTCATTTATAAAATGAAGTCCATTATTACAATTATCTGATGAAGTTATTGGAAAGAATTAGGTGAGTTAATATTGGTGAGGTGCTGGAAACAGTGCCTAGCACTTGATAAGCCCTTGTAAGTGCTAGTTAAAAATAAACATACAATAAAATATAATTAAGTGAAATGAAATAAGATTAAAGATGATGTATAACCCAACGGTGAGTGGTGATAGTGAAAGCGGAGGTGATAATCAGCCCTCTCTTTTATCTATGGAACTATTCAGTGATGTGACATGGTGGCAGCTGGGGTTGACTAACTAACATATATTTATCAAAATTTATTTCTACTCAAATTTTTCATAGAGAACTGTAATGGGAAGGAATTACTGTATCTTGGTGTGCTCATGAAATGATCATATTTTTATAATGAGTTTTAAAAATGTGGACATTAGATAGCTAATTTTTTAAATGTTATATCTGTATGGAGATGTTATTAAACATAAATTAAGCTTTTATAGATAAAGTTAAACACCTGAAGAAGAATGAAGCTTAATGATGAGACAACTAGCATCTAGCATCCTAAAGGATAGTGAGTCTGTTTGCATTTGAAATTGGTGCTGAACTTTCTGTCATTGGGTTACTAGAGGGATCTTAATCTGGGTCACAAATGATTTCTGGGGCCATGGAACATAAGGAATTTTTATGTGCAAGTTCTTTTGTGTATTTTCACTTTTTTGGGAGAAAGGTCTATCAGGTGATCAAAGGAATTTGTATCCCAGCAAAGGTTAAGAATCACTGGTACTACAGAAACTGATTATGTGATTCTCTAGTTACAATTACTTGTAAGTATTTTTTTTAAACAGGTAATTTATTCACTGTTTTAAGATAAGATAATCTAAAAATTACCCAAGGAAAATGATCAGGGAAAATAAATACATACTAATTTTATCCCTATAATGTTTTTTGTTCTTTATTTGCTTTTATTTTTTTCTATATTACTATTATAACATTATATTAATTTAAAAAAAAAAATTAGAAAGCACCTATATTCACTACTGTACTACCAGTAGTTGATTTTTATTTGATTTTTAGTAAACCTAAAGGACAATAAAATTAAAGATTTTTTAAATAAATTAGGTGTTCAGGAATATTAGATTATCTAAGTATTTCATATAGGGTAACAAATGGGCTATTATATATTTTTTAAAGGGGTGCTTTGTTTAGTAAGATTAAGAACTATTCTGCTATGCTGTATGCAAATGATTTTAATTGGGTAAAAGCTAATGCTTTGCAAACTGTCCTCAGAGACCTTACTGATTTTAGGGCAGAAAAAAAAAAAGATTCCATATAGATCCTATATTTGGGAGAGGAATTGAAGCTCAGTTTGGAGCAAAAAATGCAAAAAAAAAAAGCAAAACATCAAAGTTCTACAATAACGGAAGAAAAATGTAGAATCTGGGTCACTTCCTTAATTTTTTGTCTCCGTCTCATCTTTCTATCTCTACCTTTATCCCCCTGTGTGTGTTCTGTTCTATCATGTCTTATCTTCCTTTATATCTCACACAGAGCAATACTTTGGCATATAATATATTTGTTAATTGATTTATATTCTGCACCATCACCTGTTCTCTTCTTCTATCCCACCCACAATAAGGTTCAATAGTACTAACAATGGAAAGGATAATAAGCGAATCTAAATTTAATCCCCTTTTGTTTAAACTAATCTCGCTCTCTAATTAAGGATTGCTCATTCCATTATTGCTAATGAATCAGGAGACTGTTCTCTTCATCTGTGCAGGAAGCCTTCTATTACATCATCAATTGAAAATCAAAAGGGAGAGCATAGTCCACCTTCCCATTGTTCCCTTGGTGACATTTAGCCTAATGAAAAGGAAATACAAAAAGACTGAATGGAACCTTCTCTGTTTAGTGCATACCTCTTAATTCTGGATGGCATCCTAACTTTCTTCACATATTTTAAAATCCAAGCGTTGTAAAGGTTATGTACCTTAGAACAGTGGATTATACAGAGGGATGGAAGGGGTAGGGGAAGGGTAAAGGGGGGAATGGAGAGCCTGCTGAAGTTACAAGGAAAGCTTTTAAAAAATATCCATGAATCAAATTCCCCTGAGCATCCATCGCTACCCTATTTGAGATCTGGTTCAGTAAGACTGAGACTGAATCTGAGTGTGTGCACTTTGAGAAGCCCCCTGGATGATTTCTGTGCCATAATCAATCTTCATCCCCAACACACACACACACACACACACACACACACACACACACACACACACACACGCGCGCGCGCACGCGCACGCGCGCACACACGCGCGCGCACACACACACACACACACACACACACACGGAGGGCCTCTGCAAGAGGCACCTACCACTCCAGTACAAGTATGCTTTTTCTCGATAGGAACTTGCTTTGAAAAGAAAAAGAAGTAATTTTTTATTTTTTAGGATCGTTTGGAACTTCTCTGTTTAAAATCACTTTAAGTAAACTGAGAGCTTTGGAGTCATAATAAAAAAATATCAAGTGTTAATGTTTCAGGTACTGAAAGCTTCTATGTGTTAGGAACTGAAGGATGATGGAGGATACAGAGGTGAAGGACGTGTTCCTGCCTTGCAGAGACCCCCCAGGCCAGGTACTCAGAGCTCAGTAATTGAATGTTAATTAAACAGAAGTCATAGCATAGTATTTATTGCATGTATTGCTTAACTGAGACTTCCAACTGGTATTTTAGTCACCTCCAGAAGACTCTAATTATATATATTTCGTGAAAACACTAACAGTCATGTCATAACACCCTTAAACATAACATAAGTACAGAGGGTAACAAACTGACATACTAGGGTAGGCTTTTGGGATGTTAGTTCTGTGCCAAGCTTCTCTGTAGAGGTGAAGGTTTACTAGTCATACTAAGGGTAAAAATGTCTTTCAAGAGATATACAACTGTTGTTAGACTCCAAGCACATGTTTCTACAGATACGCCATTGAGTCTAGGGCTTAGGAACATTGAAATATACAGTAAAAACTGGAGACAATGTTTTATTGATCATATGCATCCTGAAGAAAATAATACCTTCTTTGGGTCCATTGTGACTGTTAATATATATTTTCACTTTAAAAACACTTATGGTTTCCCTTTGTTGCAATTGGTAGAATGATATACCATAAAGTCAGGTTAAACTATGGATAGGAAGGCTTCTAATAGGAAGTCACCTGCAAAAGATTATTCAGAGATGAAAGCCAAAAAGAAAAAAAAGGGACATTTTATGAGAAATAGAGAACCATTAATCTTAATTATTTAGTTTGTTAGAAACAAACATGATGTGCATGGAAAATTTGTGCAAAGAATTAAAGATAAAGAGTTATTGAAACAAACAATATGGGTAACATGATAAAGTCCCTGATGACCAAAATGACCACTTATTTGGGCAATTTGGCTCACCAAAAATAGATTACAAGGATGGCTAGGGGACAGGTATCAACTGCTACGTGTTATGGTACAAAGGTCAGATGATATGGGGCAGTGGTCCCTTCTATCCTTCTGTGTCTTCACAGTTCTCTGTGCTTCTTCCTTGCGAAACATTTATTATAACTGACCACAAAAGATCCTTTTTATAACACCACCACCCCTTATAAGCTTCTTGAGGGTACGGGCATGTCTCATTTGATGGTACATTAATGTTTGCTCTTATGGCACTGCATGTGGAAGGCAGACAATATTTGTTGCATGAATAAATCATCTGTATGCCTGGAGGAAAATTTAAGCAGAAAAAAAAGTTTTTGTGGCAAGTCAGGAATCAGCAGGAGACAGCTGCTGGAGGTCAGTGTTGGCAAGCCTGCGAAGGACAGGGGAGGAGGGACCTGTGGTAGACAGGAAGCAGCATCTCTTATGATGGGCTTCAATTTGAAATGTGTATTTTCCTGTGTAGGAGTTTGAGGGATTTCAAAACATAATTTCAAATAAAAATATTTTACACCTTGTTTTTCTCTTGGCTGAGTGGTGTAAACCACTTTGAAAATGTTGATAATCAAAAGCATAATAAATTAAGACCAAAGCGTACCTGTGAAAAAGGTATTGATGTTTTTCTACTTCCTCAGCCAGAGGGGTCTGCTTTGTACCTCGGTGCATGGTGAGGCCAATGTGCAGAGAGCTGCCAACACCACAGGCTCTGCGACCAGAGCTACAAGGCTCGAGTGTGGTCAGAATTTGTGTGTGGAATGAGAGGAAACCAGACAGGCTACATGGCCCAGTAGCCACAGGACTCTGGGACAAAATTATCAGTTGTATAAAACATAATCAAACGTGTTCCACTGTCTTGGTCTTGGGCCAGTAGTTCTACAGGGCACATCAGAAGCATAATTTTGAGGGCCGACCAAGTGGCGTGGTGGTTAAAGCGCTAATTTGGGATGCCAGCGACCCCGATTCGAGTCCCACATATGAGGGCCAGTGACACTCCCCTCAAAAAAAGAAAAAAAAGAAGCATAATTTTGAGAGACAATGTGGCATAAGTTTGGAGTAAGAAAGTATCCTACTCTCAGCTCTGTCATTTATTTTCTGGGTGATTTGGGAAAACTGCATCTCTCTGGCTATCAGTTTCCTCTCCTGTAAAATGGGGATATTAGAAATTCTTAGGGGGATCAGATGTGCTACATATCTAAAATCAGTGATCACCTTTGAATGCAATAACTAGAAATACACAAAGTTCACCTCCTGGTGGCTTCCCAGCCACCCTCTCTAAGTTTGCAGTCACTGTCACATTACATTTTATGTTTTCTCCACAACACTTTCTACCCTCTGAAATCATACTGATTGTGTGTGCTTACCATTTATAGTCTCTTCTCCTAGTAGAATATAAGGTGCTTGATGAAAACAAGTATGTTGTCTGTCATTCTCACCACCATATTCCCAAACCCTAGAAAAGTCCTCAGATGTAGTCTGTGTGCTTCTTGTGATGGAAACAAACTTTTTTCTTTATATATATATATATATATATATATATATATATATACACACACACACACACACACACACACACACACACACACACACACAATAAAATGTACTGGGACATAAGAGGCACTCCATAAATATTTTTTGAATGAATAAATGAACCTGACTGAGATTTTAGTTTCTTACTAACCACTTTGAACTTTTTACGTATTTCAAGTTATAGTAGTATTCTTTTTCTCCAGTTGCAAAAAACCTCAGCAGATAAGATGCCCTATTTAGAATGCTTTGGGCAAGGATAATAAATACCCCATCTCTGTCTATGGGTGTTCCCTCAGCTCCGACAGAAAAGATACAGCCAAGAAGATAAAGGACAAGAAACAAAAGTCCATGTGTACTTGCTCTTTACCAGTGTAGTAAATTTTTCAAATAGAAAAAGAAAAGACAAAAAGCTAGTTTAATTGGATCCAGTTTTTTGAGTTCCCTTTCCCTATTTTTCCCTGAAGAAAAAAAAGTGGGAGAAGGGGCCTAGCCAAATGATGATTTAAATTTAGTCAAATATTTCTGGGGGTGCCAAGCCAAGAGGTTGCTGAAGTTTATTTCTCTTTCTTTCTCTGAGGTGAATTTCCAGCGCAGACACATGAGGTGGAATGGTAGAACAATCAGTTACAAAGAAAAAAAAAATACATTTGGTGTCTGCCTCTGTTAGCTGGAGAAATAATTGAAAGCATGAGTGTTGTGTGGTTTCTTTAAAACTTCAAAAGTGTACATAATCACAGAAAGGAGAGTGCCATCTGTTTGTTATTAGGGTCATGTTTTATTTTCCTGCCTCTACTCTCAATATAGTCAGTGCACTTAGCTTTTTATATAAAAAATAATTATTATTTATGCTGGGTTTCGATTAGGGATGAATTTACTCATTTCCCCCTTTCCATTAGTAGTAGGATGGCGTTAGATAATAGATTAGAACCATTTGGCAATTAATCACAGGCACCCACTCTCAGAAATTGCTCATTGACCAAAATAATCAGTAGAAATGCTGCTCAGAAAAGAAAGAATCCATCTTTTGTATATCTAATAGCATTTTGGCAGGTTTGCAAAGTTTGATAACAATAACTTTTGTGTTCTATGATGTGTAAAGGGTGCATTGTCAAATGGAATGTGTAGGCCATTTGCTATCAGCAGATCCATCTGCCTGGGCATCTGTGGAATCCCTGAAGTTCGGTGAGAAAGGCATAGAGTGGGCCATGCAGACCTTTAGTACCTGAACCTTAGACCTGGAAGTGCAGACATTTGCTCATAGTAACACAGTGACTTAGTGACAGAATTGGGCCTGAAACCCAGTTCTTTTGATTGCTAGCCCAGTGACTGTCTGATGGCACCCTCGTGTTCTGCATTGCCAGTGTCATTGTTTGCCAGAATAGATGCATCTTCTATTAGTCCACAGGTATCTTCCCATGCAAATTCCACGAACATGTATTTAGGGCAGACTATGTTACGTAAACTGTCCTAAAGGTTACTTGATTAGTTGTTTTACGATTTTGAAGTTCTATCAAGCTCAGCCTACAGATTCTTCATTATTTGGGCACCTAATTAAAGATGCTGTGTATCAATTGTTTGCTATACAAGAATCAATTATTAGATACCAGAGATACCAAAGAATAGAAGCCTTTGCCTTGAAAGAACTTGTAGGAATGTTATACAGAAAAGATGATCAGAATGATGCTGATTAAAAGAAACATCTTTCTGGGCCTGCTGATTGACTCGTTCATTAAGAGTTGCTTGGGACGCCAGCTCTGAGCATCCGGGCCCCGGTTCGAATCCCACATTAGGGCCAGTGATGCTGCGCCCTCTACAGCTAAGACGGTGAACAATAGCTCCACCTGGAGCTGGGCTGCTGTGAGTCTCTGGCAATGGCGTAGGCTGCAGTGAAGCTGGCTGGCAGCTCGTATGTGCTTTTGTGAGCTGCCATGAGCCACTGTGAGCGGCTGTCCAATGGCCAGCGAGCAACTGCCTCACCCGGGAAGAGCGCAATGATGATACCAACATGGGCCAGTGAAGCGACGTCCTCCACAACTAGACTGAAGAACTAAAGGACAGCAACTTGTCTGTTCTCCTCCCCTGATTCCCTAATAAAAATCTTAAAAACAAAACAAAACAAAAAACACCTTTCCTCTTGGACGCTGCTTTTTATTTTTTATTTTTTATTGTTTAAGTTTTCCTCCTACTGTATAGGCCATTCTTTATTAGTCTGCTTCTTGTCTTCCCTCTGTTGGTTTCTTATGTGTTATGGTTCATAAGCCCTCTCCTCTATTCTCTCCTTGGATTCTCTCATCCAATCCTACATCTTCTATTATCATGCCTAGCAGAGCTTATTAACCTAGGGTCCATGGGTAGACTTCAGGGGCCTGTGACTCCCCTCAAATTATATGCAAAATTGGTATGTATGGCTATGGCTTTTCTGTGACCCAGACTTCAATGCTCTGTGATGTGGATGACTCCCAGGTCTTTATCTTTCCCGAGACTTGGATGCCAAATCTGAACTCACCTCAGGCCCCATCCCTTGGATACCTCACAGCTGCTGAAAGCTTTGAAGGTACAATGCTTATCACAGCTTCCCATCCCCTCCCAATACCCTCACCACCCCTAGGTTTTGTTTCTTCTTTGTGCTTCTGTCATAGTAACTGACACCACCATCCATGAGGTTGTCCAAGCCAGACACTAGGGACTTGCCAGATTCTTTGCTTTCCCTCTCTCCACACATCCACCCTACATCCTGAGGATTCTTTCTCCTAAACATCTCTCATATCCCAGCCTCTCTCCCCATCTCCAATGCCACTGACTCTCTGAGCTGTCATCACCCTTTATTTGGTACAGCAGCTTCCTGGTGGGTCTTCCTCCAGGCTATCTTCAATCTGTTCTCTATATTGATGCTAGAGTTGTATTTTCTGAAATAAAATATGATTTCATCATTGCCTGGCGTAAACCAGTTAGTGGATCCTCTGAGCTCCAGAGTTCACCTCCACAGTGATTATGCAGCCTTGCATAAATCGTTTCACTCCCTCCAGTATCATCACTGGCTAATACCACTCATCTCTTTGCCGAGTGCTTCCTGCATCTCCTCAAACTGGTCATGCTTTCTTCTATTTCCTGTCCAACCCTCTTCTGCCAACCTCTTTCATCCCCTCCACCCCTTTTCCTCCATAACCCTTTTCATTCACCAAGCTAACTGCTATTTATCCTTCAGCTCTCACTGTCTTGTAGAGGGTTGACCTCACTTTCTTGGATAGGTAAGCTTTCCCTGCTATATGCTCCCACAGCACCTTTTCTTTCATGATATCTGGCATTTACTACACTGTGGTGATTTGTTTGTCCCCTCTTCTCCAAGGACTGTAAGCCTCATGAGAGCAGGGCTTATATCTGTCATGTTCACTCTTGTATTCCTAGTGTCTAGGATAAGGTTCACTACTCAGTAGGTGCTCTGTAAACAGTGAATGAATGAAAAGACAGTTTGTATAGAACAGACAGTAAAATGCAGTTAGAGGTGTGAGAGGAAGTCAGTTGGTTACAATTGTCACCCAGTGAGTAGGGCTTGAACTTGGTCTTGAAAAATGGATGGGATGTAACTTAGGAAAGACAAGAAATAGCTGAAAACAAGGGGTGGAAAACATAATATTAAGTTTTGGAAAAACTGTTGAGTTGACTGAGAGATGAAAAAGCAAAGATGTGATTAGTGAGGAGAGGAGACTTCTGTGTGGTGTGGGTGGTGGTTAACATCAGGTAAGAACAGTTAGTAAATACTAGGCTGCAGAGGGAACCTACTGAAGGAGTTTGAGCAGGGGAGTGACATAATGCAAGTGATATGGCATTAGATAACTGAAGTGTTTCTAAAACTTCAGCCATTAGTGTATATGTTTGGGATTTCCCCCCACCCCGTATCTGAGTACCACTTTTACTGCATATTACTTAATATTTTTCTTTAAATGATTCATATTTAAATAATCTATTTTAAAAACAAATTACATCACTTCTGTACATGAAAAACAGATATCACTTGTCATTAATTGAAATAAACATGAAAAAATGAATCCAATGAAAAAATGTTGAATTCTAAGTAGATGTTGTTTTTTGCCCAAGTTATTAAGTCTGAAGTCTGGTCACTGTCTGTTCTAAAGAGACATAAACAGGTATTTAAAGAGGAAATAAGGGAAAAAAAAGGCAATAAAGATTCTTCACAAAGCAAATCTCCTCCTTCATGTAACTATATATAGCAAAAGAAAGAAAATTAAAAGGGGAATGCATTTCTCAGTATACGATTAGATATTATTTGTTTCCATATCTGGGTGCCACATAAAACCATCTCCACTTCCATTAGTGTTACTGGCCCTCACTTTGGGTAACAGTGGTATGAAGCAGGGGCCTGCACTTTTTCTGTAACTATTTTAGGCTTTGTGGACCATAGAGCCTCAGTTGCAAATGTTTAACTCTGCTGTTGTAGCATGAAAGCAAACAAAACACAATTAAATGTGTTTAGTCACAGACAAAACACAATTAAATAGGTGTGGCTTTGTCCCCATAAAACATTGTTTCTAAAAACAGGCAAGAGGTTTGACCTGTGGGATGGAATTTGCTGACTTTGGTCAATGTCAGTGGTTCACAAGTTTATAGTATGATAAGGGATTATTTGTGTTAGGCATTGAGTTGTGCCCCCCCAAACAAACAAACAAACAAACAGACAAAAACAGATACATTGAAGTCCTAATGTCCAATATCTCAGAATGTGACTTTATTTGGAAATAAGGTCTTTATAGAGGTAATCCAGTTAAAATGAGGTCATTGCAGGGGGAGGGGCATCTAATATGACTGGTGTCTTTATTTATACAAAGGGGAAGTTTTTAATAAAATTTCACACACAGAGGGAGGATCATGTGTGTGAAGACATAGGGAGAAGGCTATCATCCATGAGCCGAGGAATGCCTGAGACTACTCGAAGAAAGGAAGGCGGGCTGGAACAGATCTTTCCCTAGTGTCTTTACGAAGGAGTATGGTTCTGCCAGCACGTTGATTCCAGACTTGTAGTTTTCCAGTTCTGTGAGACAGTAAATTTCTGTTGGCTAAGCCACCCAGTTTGTGATATTTCATTACAGCAGCCCTTAGGAAATGAATACAATGTGTGTGTGTGTGTGTGTGTGTGTGTGTGTGTGTGTGTGTACGTGAGAGAGCACACATGTTTAATACAAATGTTGGAGCCCCACCTAAGATATAATAAATAAGAATATTTACATGTGGGGACTGGGGATATGCATTCAAATTAAAATAAAAGCCATCACAGGTGCCATAGTTGATTCTAAGCCCACAGTGGTTTCAGAAGCCAGCAGTCACGATGGAGCAGAGCAGGGAAGAGATTGGGCTCAGACCACCTAAGGGGAAGCACCTATACTAATCCACCTGTGAGGTGATGGGCATTGGGGTAACATTTGGACGGTTGGAATAGAAAGGAAGAGGCAGGCTGTGATTGGTCTGATCCCAAGAGGCACTCAGTAACTGTTTTGGGAATTGGGATTAGAAGGGAAACATATGCACATGTCCATCTCAGAGGAAATTTAGCATAGGCAATGAAGCACAGGCATGGGGTCTGGGTTAGACACAGACATTTAAAGATTATTCCCATATTCTTTTTTTAAATTTTAAAGTTTATTGGGGTGACAATTGTTAGTAAAGTTACATAGGTTTCAGGTATAATTCTGTAATACATCATCTATATATCATGTTGTGTGTTCACCACAGAGTCAGTTCTCTTTCCATCACCATATATTTGACCCCTTTACCCTCTTCTACCACCCTCCTTCCCCCCTTACCCTCTGGTAACCACCAAACTATTGTCTGTGTCTGTGAGTTTTTGTTTCTTCATTTGTTTGTCTTGTTCTTTTGTTGTTTCCAGTTTTATCCCCATATTTAATATGAAAATCAATGAGTGCTCAAGGGGAAAGAGGGCAGAGATGGTTAAAGATTGTGGCTGCATGACATAGTTAGATGGCAAAGGGAGGAGGGAGAGCTAGTGAAGGAGACTGAGTAGGGATGCCCTTACAAGTGGGATGTGAAATAGTTATTAGAACAAAGTTTTGTAATGAAAACATGCTTAAAGTCAAATCACATAGGAAGATCAAAGGAAGGGAATAAAAGGAAGCATTTAGATTTGGGATTCATGATGCCTTGCCACTTTTGAGAAGACACTTTGCAAAGTCAGAGTTGCAAGCATTAAAAGTTCTTTTCTGGGCTGGTGGAGTGGCGTGGTGATTAAGCGCTGGCTTGGGACTCCAGCGGCCCCAGTTAGGGTCCCACATATGAGGGCCAGTGACACTGCCCTCAAAAAAAAAAAAAAGTTTTTTTGTAAAAGGAAAGGACAACTACATGGAAGAATATTGCCAGACACACATTTTTTTTTCCCTGACATAGTTTGGAGTCCGCCATTTCTTTAGAAATTCTCTAATCTTGGCTTTTATAATTTAGGCAATAATAAAACAAGGGCTTACATTTGTCTGAAAACATATTCTAAAGGCTCTGACATATTTATGAATTTAATGAAAATGTTATTCATGTTAGTTGATGTATGTCTCTATCAGTTTATTTTTCTATCTACCCATCTAATGTATATTCCACCTATTTCTAAAGAACCGTTTGAGATGTTTGTTATATAATGATAACAAATTGTAAATGAATAGCTACAAATAATTATATATTACTCAGAACAGTCTAAAGATGAAAGCTAGAGAATGACAAACCTTAATCACTTTAATCATGAAAATGCACAGCAAGAGATTCTAGTATAAAATTCATCTTTGACAAAGGAGAAAATGACTCAAAGGTTTAGCTATGTGCTAACTGGATGGGAGCATCTCATTTTACCAGCTGAAAATAAGATGGAGCCAGCTGAAGCTGAGGCCAGAAGAAGAGGGTGAGGTATACTGTACAAACTCATGTGTTAGATTAGAACATCAGTGACTGGCTCCTGACTTAAACTACAGGGCTCTGGAAGAAGATTTTTGGTGAATTGTTTCAGCATCTATTCCAGTATTGACACAAAACAAAGAGCAAACAAATAAATTTGAAGTCTAAAATATTAATGAAAACTAGATGGGCTCAAAAAGGATAGAGGAGGCAGAGTCTGAACACCAAGAATTCACGAGTGGCCTGCAGTGGGGCATATGGAATTTCATGCCACTTCAGGGCAATAAAAATGAAATGTCCCACCATCTTAAAGGTTTGGGACTTCTAATAGAATAAGCATTTGATTAATGAAACAGCATGTACTATAAAAAACAAGGCCTCATAAAAAGCTGGTTTTTAATAGCCTAAGTACCTTTTGCAGCTTGAAGTCTTTTATCACCTTGTAAATCACCCCTGGGGAGAAATAACCAAAGTGAACATGACAGATTTCCATTGCCATACTGTCTACCTTGGGACCTTGGCTTGAGTTCCTCAAACGTATTATCTTTGCTAGCACTCTGTGGTGCCTTGCCTTTACTATGGGGAAAGGAGGGCGGGATCCTTGTGGTGGCCCTGTTCTTAGTAACTATCTGAGAACAAATACACTCTCTCAAGAGGCACCTTCCTTTCCTTTGATGTCTCTATTCCGTAGTGAAGCCTGTCTCTCTTGGTAGAAATTCACAACCAATCTAGCTGGTATTAGTCAGCTAGGGTCCCCCCAAATTTCGTGGCTCGCAATAGCAAGCATTAATGTCTCCCAGGCTCGTGTGTGGGTTGGCTGCAGTGGAGTTCAGGTTTGTTTTGTATGCTTTTCATTTCCAGGGCCCAGAAGGAAGAGCAGTAACACAGGGCACACTTCCCTCAAAAGTGCAGGGAAGGAGCACAGCAAGGTGAGTCAAACCTCAAGAGTGCATTTGAAGCTCTGGGTAGACATGGTATACTTCATACCATTAGGTCTGCTCACATGCTTTTGGCCAAACCAAGTCACGTGGCTAAGCTTGAAATCAGTGGCCAGAGAGAGCATATTTACATGTAGCAAAGCCTGGCCAAGATGACGAGGTAAGGATGAGTTGGGATTGAATCATCCCATTAATTATATCGTGGATTATGCAGGTAGTTTGGTCAAACAGGCACCTAGCTAGAGAGCCTGGATCCTAATGGATGATCACTGAGATCAAAGTGGGTGTTCTCATCTGAGGAGATAGATGCTTTGCAGGTGGTGTATCTTACGAAAGTGTCAGGAAACAATCCTGATTTCAGAACTTTGACTCACTTAGATTTATAGACTTGGCCTTAAGCATATTCTTGACAAAATAGCTATTGATACTAGAAACTATGCGAAACAGGAGACATATCTATATATATGTGTCACAACAGCCATGTGAAGTGGTTTTATTACCTCTGTTTTTTGTTTGACGGAACTGAATCTTAAAGGTTAAGTTGCACAAAAAGTTATCATGCTAAGAACTTCAGAGATGAGATTTGAACCAATGTCTCTCTGACTGCAAATTACTGCGCATGCTGGAATAAGGTCTCAGGCTTACACTTAGTGAGAAACTGACACAAAATAAACTTGTAAATTTTTGTCTCATGTTCATATCTTTTATATGAGCAATTCCACTTCAAGAGATTTATCTGAGAGAAGATATCTGAGATACTAAAAAAGGTATTCAAAGAGTGAACATTAATGTAAACTATGAGCTTTGAGAGATAACAATGCATTGCTGTAGGTTCATGGATTATAACAGCCATACCACTGTGGGGTGGGATGTTGTCAGTGAGGGAGGCTGTGCTTGTGTGGGACAGAAGGCATACTTTCCACTCAGTTTTGCTGTGAACATAAAAGTGCTAAAAAAATTAAGTTAATTAATTTTTTAAAAGGTACGTAAATACTGAGCTGGCCGAGTGGCACAATGGTTAAGAGCTGGCTTGGGACACCAGCTTTGAGCAGCAGGGTCCCAGTTTGGATCCCACATATGAGGGCCAGTGATACTGCCCTCTACAGCTAGGATAGGGAACAACAGCTCCACCTGGAGCTGGACTGCCGTGAGTCCCTGGGGACAGCATAGCTGCAGCCCCTGCTGCAGTGGGCTGCCATAGGCTACAGTGAGTGGCCGGCAGCCAGGTTGAGCAGCCGGCAGCTGGTGTGAGCTGCCAATAGCCACGGTGAGCAGCTGTCCAGAGGCCGGCGACCGATCTGCCTCACCAGGAAGAGTGCAATGATGATACCAACATGGGCCAGTGAAGCAACGTCCTCCACAACTAGACTGAAGAACAAAAGGACACCAACTTGTCTGTTCCCCTTCCCCGGTTCCCCAGGGCTGTTTCCCTCCCCCAATTACCCAATAAAATCTTACCAAAAAAAAGTAGGAAAATGCTATTGTCCACAGAACATAAAAAAAGTTATTTGTATAAGGATGTTCATGGCAGTGCTACCTGTAATGGAGACAAATTGGAAATAATCTAAAGGATTGAGCACAAGAGATTTGTTAAGTCATTTGATACATATGTAGGCAGCCATAAATTACTATTTAGAAGAATATTTAATGACATTGAAAGTGTGCATAGTAAAGAGCTGTACAACAGCATGCACACTGCAATCCCAAAGGTGTAGGAAGAATACTCAAATATGAATAGTGAATAATTTTGAGTAATATGACTTTAGGTGACTTACATTCACATACCCACCATATTTATCAAATGAACATGTTTTGCTTTTGTAAATAGGGACTGTACTCTCTCACCAGCCCATGCTCCTCCCAAATGGCCTTGCAGCCAGACTCAAGCTTGGAACAGCCTCACATTTATCTGCACCGTACAAGCAAACTGACCTCCAGGAGCAATGTCTTCTCTAGGCCTCAATTTGAGATCCAGGGGTAATCATGAGAAAGAGACAAAAGGTCCCGTGGGAATCTTCCTTGTGATATACATAGCATACACTCAGTACATGTTAGCTCTCATAAGTACAATTATCATTACAGAGCCTCAGGCTCTGTTTTCCTGCTAGAGAACTTTTTAACTTTGACAAATAGTCAATAGTCGTAGTTCTCGTTTCTTGTGTGTTCTGCCTTAAGAAGAACGTACTTCTGAGAAAGATATTCCTTTTCCTTACAAACGTAAATGAGGCGAAGTGTTCTGGGTTTTGTGGCTGTGCTTGTAGTGTATTTTTCTTTTCTTTTTTTAAATTTAAATTCCATTTAAAATTTTTAATTTTAATTTTTTGTTATCGCTTTTTGACAAATACACCAGTTACCTAATCCCCAAACCAGTGTTTTTCTTAGAGCCATGGTGTCTGTCCTTGAAAGACCCCTTCCATTTAAAACCAAAAATAATTATAAGTGTTATGCTAAGTACCACAGTATCCTAATAATGTACAATTATCTAAGTTTTCACCCAAAACAGGAGGCAAGGGAGTGGAAGATTATTATTACTTGTGCTTTCTTTATAGATTACATATTTTATTACTATCATTTTTTTATTGAGGTAAAACACATACAACATAAAATTTGCTACTATCTTAATCATTTTTAAGTGTACATGTCAGTGGTATTAAGTATATTCATATTGTTGTGCAACCATTGCCAGGCATATTTTATGTTAAAGCTTATTGTTTATATTTCTAATAGCAAATTTATGAATAGAAATCTTGGATGATAAAAATAATCTATAGTCCTACCTCTGAGATACATAATTTTTAAAATTTGAATTTATATATTTTGTGTATAGATATGTACATATACATAGCTATTATACACACATACATATCTATGTGCACACATGATGTTGTAAATATATTAATTACAGTGAATGTATAATTTTATAGAGCGTTCCACTCCCTTGCCCATGTTTTGGATGAAAGCTGAGATAAGGCAATGGAAACATAATTGTGCGTTAGGATACCGTGGTACTTAGCCTAACACTTATAATTATTTTTGGTTTTAAATGGAAAGGGTCTTTCAAAGACAGACACCATGGCTCTAAGAAAAATAATATAAAAGAAAAAGAAAAACACCACAGCACAGCCACAAAACCCAGGTCACTACACCTCATTTATGATAGCGAGGAAAAGGAATAGCTTTCTCAGAAGCTCATTCTTCTTAAGGCAGAACAGACAAGAAACGAGAACTGTGACTACTGACTCTTTGTCAACGTTAAAAATTTATCTAGAAGGAAAACAGAGTCCGAGCCTCTGTAATAATAATTGTACTTATGAAAGCTAACATTTATTGAGTGTATGATATGTATATGAAGCATTTTCCTACTCAAAGCATGTTTTGGATAGGAACAACTAACTTCTGCATTTTGTTGATCTAATTTAAGTTTGCTTGAGCACATTGGATTAGTCTAGATTTCATTTTCCTTTTTCTATTGAAGGAGTATTTTATAGCTTAATTTAATCTATTGGCCTTTAAACAAACAAACAAACAAACAAACCAAAAAACCATGACCTATTGGATGATCCTAAAGTTATCTAGTCTTTATTGTTATAGTTTTTTCTTATATAAGATGGTAATGCCAAGTTCATTTTTATCTCAAGACTCAAATTACTCTCAAGAAGCAATTTAGGGCACCATTAGAGGGAAACAAGAATTTAACTTAGAGTGAGGAGATAATAACTGATCTCTAGAATGCTTGCAAACAGTTATTAACTTTTTCATACAATGCTAAAAGCTTTGCCAAACTAATAACAAGATACTGCATTTATGTACATATTCTAGGGACGGACCCATTCACAACTCTTAAGGATACAAAACTATCATTTTATTTACACATCTAAAGTTTTGGGAAAGTGTCCTATTGCCCAAATATTATAGATCTATACTTATAAAGTACAGACAAAAGGAGACCAAATGAATCTGACAAAGATTTTAGAATAAGGTTTTGACAGTCACATTTTATATAATGGTAAGAGCCATCAAATCCAAACAGATAGTGCAATTTTGTTGCTCTTTGCAACAAAGTTGAATAAAGATCAGTAAATCGTTAGTCAAGGAATCATAAAGTTTGAGAACAAGAATTGTCCTCAGTTTACAGGTGAGACACCAGACGCTCAGAGAGATGAAGTGCTTTGTTGAAAGTCACACAATGGGTATTGTTCCATTGACTTCTGTCACTTAGCACATTGCCTCCTGATACTCACTAGGAAGTCATTTGTGGGAGAAATTTTGAACTTTTTTGGAAAGATTACTGCTTGTTAATACTCACCTGTATTGAAAATGCCTTTATTTGGAGAATCTACATTAATTTTCATGGAAATAAAATTGGGAAATCTTCAGAATTAATGTTCCATTAAGGAGTTAACTGCATCAAGTACTCACCTAAGGCAGGTAAGCCCTCTACAAGTAAATGAGGCAGTGAGGAGAGAAAGGAACAAGCGGTATTCTGAAGGGAAAGTGAGAGGCCCTGTTCCTCTTGCCTAAAATAAAATGGATTTTATTAGTAATCGTATTCGCAGCATGAAAAATAGCATAAAAAGAAAATAGCTTTATTTGCTGATGGATAATGGCTCTTCGCTAATCCATATGGTCCCTATTCTGGTTGTGTACCATATAATCAATGTGCAATATCATTAGCCACCTCACTTTTTAAACTTAGAGGAAAAGTGAAAGTCATGACTTCAGCCCTCATCGTATTTCTCCTCATTTTTCTTGCCTTTGATAATGAAAAAGTGTGCAACTTCAGAAAAAGAAATGTCCAATGTGAGTAGCTGAAATCACTGGGTATTTTTCAGCTATCGGGTTTCATCTTTTCAAATGAGAACACATGAGTGATATGGATGTGGCTCATCTATAAGGCCCTCTTTTTTCCTGTTATGTAAACATTCCAAAAACGGAAACAACATTAAAAATTGAACCCAGGAAAGACACATCGTTATGAATTATGATTTAGCGGCTAAGTCACTGCAGGAGAAAGAGAGCCTGTCTCTCTTACCCGGATGGTATTTGTGATAAAATACAGGAGGATGTGGCACTTCTCTCCTTGATAAATTGAGCACTAGAAAAGCCATGAATGTGAAATTATCTAGCACATGATAAATCTGCTGTAATAAATAAAAATCCAATAGTCAGAAGAAGTGAGCAACTCTGCAAAGTAACTTTGCTTCAAACCCTATCTCCCTAACTTTGGGCAGGATTCCTGGCTCTCTGAGGACTGTATAATTAGGTTCTTTAGTTCATGATTAGCACCACAAAAACTTCTTGCCTGGAAATAAAAAGTCATGGACCACACAGGCTTCACCTGTAAAAATATCCCAAAGGATTTGTCAAGGTAAATGTGGAGTTAGTTGGAAATTCTTTGTTACTTTCAAGTTACCAGTGTGGTATGGTCTTCCAATTTACATTCTGAGAGGCTGTTATGCTACATCTTGGAGTAAGCATAGGATATCTTTTATATATGCTTTCCGTCTGCCTCCATAAAACCTGCTTTGACCTTCAGACAAAAATGAATATCATGTTTTAAAATAGTTGGCAAAATTCTCGAAAGCATCATCAGGAAATCTCAACTCCTCTCCCCTTCATATGTAAGCTTATCAACAATAAAATATATATTAAACTGCCCTAAGATTAACAGGTCATTAATGTTTTTATAATAACAAATAGAGAATTTGAATTTATTTTAATAATTTTTGAACAAACTCCAGGATTCAGAAATTTGCTCATCATATTTTCTCATGGCTGAAATGTAATTCTCCTGTAGATTGAATTGAAGTTACGTGATATTGTATCTTGTTATAAAAGGATTTCCAATGCCACAGTAGGTTGTGGAACAGACAGATCAGTACCAAGTTACTTCCTACTTATCTTTGGCTTCCCAAAGTTTGAGTCAGTAAGAGCGACTAGGCCTGCAGGTCAAGTACACCAGATGTGAGAAAAGGGCCATAAAAGTTGAGCAAATAAGTTGGAGAAATAAAGCACTAGTGTGATATTAAAGATAAGTCTTAGATTCATTTAAAATCTTGCTCTACATCATATTATTCAATAGAGTGACAAGAAAAGAAAGTGCTATTTTTCATAGTTTGATAAATTCCAAATGCCCCTCTTGTGGGTTTCTTTTATTGCATCCTCGTTTTCCACTGAATTTAATCCTTGGTGACAGACTGCCGCAGAAATGAACACACTTGGTCATTTATTTCCATCATTTATTTCCATCCCTTCCTCTCCTCACCCTTGCTCAGTCTGAGTCTGTGGACCATGCTCCTTGGCGCAGTTGCAGGATATGACAGGATGAAAAAGTACAAGGAAGTTGGTCTCCCTTGGCTTTATTTCTAAATATCTATGAGATAAGGGAACCAGAGAGGACTCCAGGAAACAAAGAGAAGGAAGGGATTTTTTTGCCCTCGTCCCCAAGATTAGAAATGTCTTACTGGATGGCGTACAGTGAGCTACTGTGAAAATGGTAGCTCTAGGGAGAGAAGACTTGTTTTCTGTCTCCCAGGTATAGCTCTAGGTTGTCTGCAAATCCTAAGAAAGCTTTGTGGAATCTAAGAGCAGAGGGGACCCACATGTGGAGAGAGCCATGAAGACGTGATAGAAAGGAGGTGTCTGCAGAGTGAGTCTGGGCAGACATTGTTGTAGACAGAGTCATAAAACGTCCCATGATGCGGAATAGCATAGAAATGTGAGATCAGAGCCTGTGGTTCCACCTATAGCACAGAATTAGTCAAGAGATCCATCAACCAGAAGGAGAAGCATGGGCAGTAGTATGTGAATAGTGGTGACGAGCATGTGTGGGTGAGGAGAGAGTCCCTTAACATGATCACGAATATCTCATCTGATGCTGGACTGAACAGAGGAAGTCTAGGACCACATGTTTTCCCCATATCATGACTCTCTGGGACTTAGGTATAAGTTCTAGAAAAGAGAGGGAAGGAAATTTATTAATACTAATTTTTCCCCATTCCAATGGAATTAGAAACTCAAAAAAGAATTTTAAAATGAAAAAAAAAATAATGTCCCCAAATTCATTTGCAGAATGAGTTTATGTTCATGACATATGTTCTGACTTTCAATAAAGAACTTAATTCCTAGGGTCTATCAGTACACATTGGAAAGGGGTTAAATAAGGGAGGCAGAAAAGAATATCTAGTCCCTATTCCGTTACTTCTCCTCTCTTGGCCTTGTTTTCTCATGTGCAAAATGAGGGAGTTGGATGGGATGATCTCTGAGGACCCTTGCAGCTCTGATGATGTGATTCTGTGAGTCTATACTATCCTATTTCCCAAATTGTTGGTTAGTGTTACCAGACTCGATGTTGCATGTAAAACTTATCTAGGAGATTAGCACTTAGGTGGTGAAGAAATACAATTCCCTGCTCCCTGGCATTTTCTAATGACCACTTTCAAGTTCAAAGGTATGATTCCTAAGACCTAATTTACATGAAGGGCCATTATTTTCTCTCTTTTCTAAGTTTCGGGTGCAGGTCCTGGTCTGGAGAAGCCATGCAGTGGGCCAATTTATCTTTTATCTGTGGTTGAAAGCCTTCTCTCTGTGCACTGAATGGGAGTGGTGCTTAAAGGGCCTGGATGGTGTCTAGGAAGGTCTGTTTTTTCACTGGAGATATATGAAAAGAAGATTAATAATGTACTCAGAGTGGCACTTGGTTGAATTCGGGACCAGGCTGAGATAGGGTTTTCGGCAATCCTGTTGAGATCAACCTAGCTCTCCTATTGGGCTCTTTATTCGGGCACCCAGACCATTGGATCAGTGTACCATTCTAACAGGAGCTATGAAATAGTTGAAATGGATCCCTGTGCATTCACAGAGATATGGGGAAATGTGACATCATCCCAGGGTCTGAGGATGTCTTTAAAACAGTTTGCAGGTGCTGTTGCATATTAGATTGTGCAATATGAAGGGATGTGGGATTTTCACTTCAGCTCCATTCCCTCAGGCTGCCTCTGTCTGTGTGTCTGAACCTTTCCCTGTTAGGAGGCTTCAGCCAACTACTCCCTGAGAAGACACCATTTTTAATAGGGTGTACCTTTTACAAGTATATAGCTGGCTGGGGGAAGGGGTATAATTTTTTATGGCTTCCCAACAGCCAGTCACTTATTGACTCACCATTCTCCTTATCCTTGCACCTTCCACCTGGTTCTGAAGGCAAAGGCCTTCTCATTAACCTTTTTTTCACCTTATTCTTAAGCCTCTTTTGGCCTTTTAACCATGTGCCCTTGTGCCTGGGCCAGAGTAGATATGGGCTCCCAAAGATGGTGTTCTAGTTTGGCTCTTTACTTCTTTGACTCAAAATGCCTCGACTAGGAGCCTGAGCTAGTTTTTCTCAGAGTATGGCCTGCAGATCACCTGCATTATAATAAACCTGGGGCGCCTGTTAAGTACAAATTTGGAGGACACCACTCCATATTTTGGTTCAGAATCTCTAATGGGAGTCCTTGCGCTTTTAACAAACACCCTGATGCTTCTCCTGTACATTAAAGTTTAAGAGACACCACCTGCTCATCTTATTCTCCTCTGAAATTCCCTTGCTGCTAGCACCTCAGCTTACTCATTCTTCTCTTTATAGGGGTGCCTTTTATTTCTCACTGTGAGCAGAAGCTAGAGTTCATCTGCAGAGTCGTTCACTTGCCTCACTCCAGTAAGCACATACCAGTAAATAAGCACATTATAGTAATTTTACCTCATGCACCCAGCCACGGCCATGAACTTAACATGTCAGAGCATGCAGTTTCTTCCTGTTCTTATCAAAGCACATACATATGCTTCCATCTGAGTGTTCTCTGTGTGAACACAGAATCCCTTGTCTTTTAAGTTGTCACTTGATAACAATTAACAGTCCACATGAAGAAATGATTGTCAGCAAATGTTGAGACCACACAATTGTACCTGTTTTGGAGGGAGGGTGGGCTGTTTTACAGTCTGCATCAGTCCACCTGCTGCATTTGCCAGCTAAGAATCTCTTATTGATGATCTGAGTGGCTCCGTCTTGTTCTGCTCTCTCTTAGCTTTTCCTAGACACACCACATGACCTGAAGTGGCATTCAATGAATTCCAATGCCATTATTGTTGTAGTTGCCACCTCCCCTTCCTGTATAGCTGTTCCTTCAGTCTCCTGCTATTGTTTGTCCTTGGTACCTGTCCCTGCCAGTGAGGCATTACTGGTTCTGAGCTGGCAGATTTGGAATTCTACAACGTTATTGGGCATAGCCCTTAGATACTGCCAAGCCCAGGATACCCTGTTGGCAGTCTGGTCGAGCTCTGTCTCAGGAAAATATTTTAAAAAGCATAAGCTCACATAGGTATGATTAAAAGGAAATGAACTAGATTCAATATATTTATCAAAACATTCTTAAGAATGTTGTGATATAGTAATGTGTCTCTTTACTAATGTATTAAATAACAAGAAATGGCTGTGAGTTTGATGATTATTGTCAATTTGAAGAGTTGATGATCATGCATATTTTGAGATATCTGTAACAACTGTGATGTAATATGATAGTATCTATTATTTATATTGGAACAAAATCATAAGTATTGCTGGTAGTACTGTGGTTTCCCACTTATGTTCATAATTGGAGGAAGCTATAAATTTTAGTTATTTTAGAGAAAATAAAGATGCCTTTCCCCATTTATGTTACTGATTCCCCTAAGGGAATTCTAAGAACCCCTGATCTACTTTGATCTCCCAATTTTACCAGCAAACTAAGACCCAGAGATGTAAAAGTGAATTGCCACGATCATGCAGTTTATTGTTGTCCAAATGGGATTCGATCTTGGATCCCCTTAATTCATTTCTCTTTTTCCTATGCTCCACTGCTTCTGTTTACTGAACTGCAAGATGACCTTTGTTGGTAACTCTGCTTTATGATTCTCCCATAGTTCTGTTTTCTTTGCGTTATATTTGATTCTAGCAATTCCATGCAATTCTCCTCTGAGGTGCTTTAATTTTGTCTGAATATAGTGCTGTGTGGATGCCATGCCCAGTTTTTTTCCTTCCCTAGGGTATAATGGCAAATTACCTAATATCTCTTTCATTGTTCTTAATCAAAGTACCATACTCTTATTTACAGAGAGGGGATTAAACAGAATCATAACAACTGGTTGGCCTGAAGAGTGTTTTCCTTTTGGACAGTATGGATTTAGAGTTCACTAGATTGTCCATTATAAATTGAATGAGATATGAAACCTAGAGAAAGACCAGCAGAGATTAACCAAATACACACAGCCACATGAGGGAAGGAATGTCTTGTCCTGTATGAGTGAGTCATTGGGAGACTAGAGAAGATGTAGAATATACTTTGCATCATGGATCTCAATCTCTCAGAGACTGAGATATATTTAAAAAATTTTTTTCCTAGAAGCAGAATAGATTATTAGGGAAAAACCATATTCTGTATCATTTGGGTTTTATACATTTGGATTTCTCCCAGTCACTTTACTGTTTTTGAAACACTTTGTAGATTGGACTTAAAGATAACATGATATTAATCTTAAGATCTTGTGTTGTTATTTAATTTTTCCTACATATTCCTTTGTCTCCTCAATTAGACTACATGCTTTTTGAGGTTAGGGAACTGGTATTATTCATTGTATGTCTTTGTATTTTTCACTGCCTTTAAAAAGGTGTTTGGCTACAAGTATGTGTGTACAGGTGGAAAGCATAAGCATGAATGTAATTTCACTCGTGAGTTGTCCAGTATTAATCCAGCCATGCCTCCATTTCCTTACCTAATGATACCTACCTATGCAGAGGATTGTTTAGTGGGGTGATACTATACAGAAGATGGTTAGGACAGCGTCTGACACACAGCAGAGGTTTGAAAAGACACATTATTAGTATTACATAACTATTTGTTTGATTTGGTGCTTCTTACCTGCTAGTGTCCAGAGTGTGTATTTTTAATTGTAATAGTTGTAGAAAGTTGGAGCTAAATAAGGTGGAGTTTGTGGAGTGAAGCAGCACTGAGTTCACTCACACAATATAGCTATTTATTGTGGATGTGTCATGTATGAGGTATGATCAAAAACTACAGTTAATGTTTAAATAAAGATAAATTTATAACAGTAAAAGACACATTATGACTAACCCCCTTGAAAATACTCCCTCTTGCTTTGAGCACACTTATCGTTCTCGCCACTTTCTGAAGCAGTTCTGGATGACCTTTTTCCTGAGTGTCTTTAGGTGTGCTGTCGTGGCTGCCTCATGTCCTGAATCTATTCAAAATGCTTTCCTTTCATGGTCATTTTGACTTTGGGGAAGAGCCAGAAGTCACACGGTGCCACATTTGGTGAATAAGGTGGATGAGGAAACACTGTAATGTTTTTATTTGATAGAAATTGCTGTACCAGAAGCAATGTGTGACATGGAGCATTGTCATGATGGAGGATGAAGTAAAGACACTCATGAACGGGAACTTTCAGAACTGCTTCAGAAAGTGGCAAGAACAGTGGGATAAGTGTGTTCAAAATGAGGGGGAGTATGGCAGTGTGTCTTTTTAAAAAATTTTAAAAATTTAAACATTCACTATATGTTTTGATCACACCTCTTATATTCGTCTTCTCCTTTAAAGAATTGATCCTATTGAGCATGAGCCATATTTTTTTTCCCTCAGTTTTAACAGCCCTGTTTACTGGTCAATGAAATTGTTTATAATGTTTTCAAAGGACTAAAAAAAGAAACCATTTAAAAGGGGGAGCATTATGTTGGTATTTTAAGAAGCTAATATATAACACTTTTTTTTTTCTCTTTCTGGAATTCAGGATATATTGAGAGAGAGGACCTAGAAGACAGAACTGGAGGGCATTCTGAATGTGCAGACAGAGTCTGCCCTAATGCAACATCAGTTGGCTGGCACATCAGTAAAAGGGAGGGATTGCTCTGCTGAGCACACTGTATCTTCTCCCAAACTCAATAGTGAGATCTGCCACTCCTTGTCACAAAGGAAGGAGGAAATGAAAAAGGCAGAGAAGGGCTCTGCGTTCCTCTAGCTGAGGTGTCCTCAGAATATGGCCCCTGGGCCTGAAGCATCAGCATCAGCCCTGGGGATGATAATGTAGAGTTTGGGGCCATATCCCAGACTTTCTGCCTGCAGTGTCAGTTTAGCAGTCTGTGTTTTAATAAACCCTCCAGGGAATTCTGACTCAGGCTTAAATTTGAGGATTGTTGTTCTAACTCAGTGGTCCTCAACTCCAGTTGCGTATTAGCATCTCTTGAGAAGATTTTAAACATTATCCATGTTTGGGTCCTAAAAGAAGAAAGAAAACTTTACAGCCCTTATGGTAGGGCCATGGAGACTGGCGTGTTTTGGAAGGTCCTCAGATGATTGTGCTGTGTGGTCAGGCTGCAGGGCTACTGCACGGTCTAGCTCACTCCTGTTCACGTGGAAATAGGAGTCCTGGGAAAGGACGCAATGAACAAACACTGGTCGTGACTTTGAACTCTCGGCCCTTCCACTTGGATGATTTCTTTCTTTCTTCCTCAGACTTGGCATTGTGAACATTACAAACTCACCTAAGGTGTAGTTCTTGACCATGTTGTAGGACGTGGTGATAAAGAGCCTTGTGGGCTGGTGGGTTCCACTGGCAAAGAAAACTCAATGAGGTTGCAGTTACCACTGACACCTCGAAACTTGTCACTTAAAATATAGGCTAGTTTGTTTCAAGACTTAGTACAATCTAAAGTTGGCAGAAACTACCTAATGTGTTTTTAAACAAATATTTCTTACATCTTTGAAAGGAATCCGAACTCAAGATTTGGTTGGCATTTGAGACTATGCTTCAAAGGGCCAGTGAAAAAGTAGGAAAGAGAGCAAAACATCCAAGGTTGTAGGATGGCTGTATATTTGGAAGAACAAAGTTCTTGTTGAAGATGGATTCTGTTGACAGAAACCGAGTTCATACTACTCTACTACTCCTGAGGATAATGTGGCAGACTTTATGGAGGCCTTTTTTAATTTATTGTTATATGCATGTTAAATTCCTGGGCCATCCCTCCCCGCCCCCCAAAAAAATAATAATAAAACACAAAAAACAAATAATATGTTGCTATTCAATGCATTGCTTCACATAGAATGATTAGGAAGTGAGGTCATTGAGTTAGATAAACAGCTCTGTACTCCCCACCATTGTTCTGGCGATCCACCAGACAGCTTGTCTGTGCCTTTCGCATCGGGCCGCCTCTATAAGAGCACTATTGGGACCGACCGAGTGACTCAGTTGGTTAAGAGCTTGCTTAAGAGTGCGAGCTGAGCTCTGAGCAATAGCAGTTTGATGCCCAGCCCGAGCTGAGCTGCCAACAGTTGGCAGGATGGCTCAGCTGAAAAAAAAAAAAAAAGAGCACTATCCAATAAATATATGAGCTACAAGTGTGAAATAAGCCAGACAGAAAAAGTCAAGAAACATGTGATTTCACTGATATGTGGGATATAAAACTGAAAGCAACAAAGGAACAAGACAAACAAATAAAGAAACAAAAGCTCATAGACACAGACAATAATGGTTACCAGGAGGTAAGAGGGGAGGGGATGATAGATGAGGGTAAATGGGGTCAAATATATGGTGATGGAAGGAGAACTGACTCTGGGTGGTGAGCACACAATGTGATATACAGACAATGTACTGCAGAATTGTACATCTGAAACCTATGTAACTTTACTAACTATTGTCACCCCAATAAACTTTAATTAAAAACATTTTTTTCAATAGCTGCCTTACAGCAAATAAAAAGAATGTGTGCAGTTAATTTTCATAATATGTTTTATTTAACTCAATACACTGAAAATATTGTTATTTCAACACGTAAGCATAAAAAATTTGTATACTGAAATAAGTATAAAAATATTCTTTTTTTTGTACCAAATCTTCAAAACCCAATGTGTATTTTAAATGGACAGCACATGTCAATTTGAACTGGCCATAGTGTCTGTAGGCTAGTGGCCATTATATTGGGTGGGGAGTTCTAGCATCTGGCTCAGTCATCAATAAAGATGCCTCTCACCTTTCTTAAAATTTGCTCCTCTAGCTATTAACTTGTTTCTAAAAAGTAACTTAGTGCCTCCCCTTGATAGTCTTTACTTATAATTAAGAGAATATCACCAATAGTTGTTTTCATTAGATTTAAGGAAATCTTTTTTAAAATCCTATTTTATTTTGTTTCTCATTTATTTTGAAAAATAGCATTTCTATCATAATGACTTTGCAGTTCCTTTTTCAAAAAGCCTTTGAGCCTCCAGCCAAAGTTGAGAAAGGCTCACTTGAGAGGAATGTGGGCTGATATTCAAATGCACCTAAAAGGAGTTCTACATTGGGCCAGCCGAGTGGCGCTGTGGTTACGAGCTGGCTTGGGACGCCAACGGCCCTGGTTCGGGTCCCACATATGAGGGCCAGTGACACTGCCCTCAAAAAAATAAAAATAAAAAAATAAATAAAAGAAGTTCTACAAACCAGGGCTGGGTTGACATCCAATTGTGCAAATAGAATGAATTCTGAGTGGACAATTTTTATCATCATTTCCTGGACCAGAGTTCCTTGCTTTGATCCATGTGATTTATAATGCTGACCAACTGACGACTGCTTACCTGAAAGACAGCAGAGCATCAACTGGGATTGCTGCAGGAAGGAATGTAGCTGCTAATATATTATTGGATGTATTACGGCAATATCTGTTCAATAATTACTTGTTCATTGATGACTATGATATTGAGAATAAGCAAATGCATTGGTATCATGAAGAGGTAACTACAATACTAGAGGTGCCCTCCTGGCATACTTTAAGCTTTTATACCTGTTTTGACAGTTGATAATGATGCTATCTTGGATTTTTTTTTTTTCAATATACTGGATGGAGTTGGGGAAATAAACTAACTGTGTTTCATTCAATCTAAGCTACACAGTTTTTCTCTCACATTTTAGTTTTTAGAAATTAGAATGCATCTTACAATTGATTATAGCTTAATATTAATTGCAGCTTTTTTTTTTCTTTTCCTCTGTGTTGCATAAAATAATGATGTGTCTTACTGCCTTTGGTGTGCTAGATTAGATGAAATGCAATTATATGGAACACTTAGGATATGGCATAGTTTGTGCTAGACTCTATGCTAGGCATGAACTAGAACTCTCATTGTATCTTCACTGTAAGTCTCTTATACAATGAGAGAAAAGTGAAATAACTCACTATTTTCATACATTTAGAAAATTGTGGAATCTGACTCTCTGATGGCAGATGCTACATGTTGAATGTTTTCAGATGTCTATGCTCTCCTGCCTTCCTATATTTGAACCAGATTCCCTTTATGCCTGAAACATGTTTTCACCCTCCTTCTCCACCTCCTAGATCCCCTTTGAAATTTGGATAGTTGCCTTCAGGAAGCCATCTCTACATATCTGAAATAGAGGCCCATTCTAAATGTTTCCACTGCACCCTGTTCTGATCTCTAAATTGTATCTCAATCTTTTATTTCTTTTCCACCCCATCCCAACATGCACATTCCTGCATGTTTCAGCATCAAGCAGAGGGTTGGGTAGGGAGTAGACTTCAACATATATTTATTGACTGATTGCAGATTTTAACAACAGCTGGCTGCTATGGTTCACCCATGCCCTGCCACTTTTTTTTTTTCCAGTTTCTACCACTTTTCTTGAGTTTCTAAGTATTTTACACCCTGTTTCTAGTAAGCCATTCTTTGAGGTTGTTCAAATCCTCATCACATATCATGGTCCCAATTGAATTTTGTTCCCCTGTTCTCTGGCAAGTTCTGTGTAAAGACCATGGATATTTCCCTACTTCCACAGAAACATCCCTTTATGGATACATAATGCACAATTCCATTTTATCGGATTTTTGATATATTAAAGACTACTTGATCAAACCAAGTCATATTTAACCACTTGGCCTTCTATCCATATTTTTTCTTTCATATTTATTAGCAACTTCTCAGCAGAAAAGCAAAGCATTCTTTCAGGCTATTAACAAAAACACAGATAATTGAAAAATGAACTTACCATATAAAAAAGAAAATTTAAAAAATAAGTTATATTACTTAATTAAGAAAAAGATCAGAAATGTAACCCAATATGATAATTGATTTTTATGCTAAATGAAATAAATCAGGCTGAGAAAAACAAATACCATATGATTTCACTTATATTTTGAATCTAAAGAAAAAATAAACAAACCAAAAAACAACAGGGCCGGCCGAGTGGTGCGATGGTTAAGCGCTGGCTTGGGAAGCCAGCGGCCCTGGTTCGGTCCCACATATGAGGGCCAGTGACACTGCCCTCAAAACAAACAAACAAACAAACAAAAAATGGACTTTTAGAAATAGTAGATTATAAAAGAGAGATGGAAGGAGGAATGGAGTGATATAATAGGTGCTGAAAGCATTTGATGATGACTGAAGACTAAGTCAAATCTTCATTCTCTGGGGGCAGTGAATAAAAAATAGCTTTAGATTTGTGGGTCCTAATATAAGACTCACTGATTCAGGGCTAAAAGCCTCGTGGAAAATTGCTTAATTCTTGGGACATGTGTAAAAGTCTTCATTTGTTTTAACTTTTAAAAGGGTAGGACTCTAAAACATAATTCAACAAATGCAACAGCTAAACCTGAATTTTATATTACATAAAGGGTGGTGAAAGGGCAAGAGAAATGGAGGGAAAGAAGCGGGAGAAGTGAGGATAGATGAATGGCGAAAGACACAAAGACAGAGGAAAAGAAAAGGAAAGTTGCAAGAAGAAACATGAGCAATGGTGCAAGAAGATAATTGAGTGGTCCATATATAAAGTGTTAGGAAATGGCCTCAGGTGTTGACTTGGCCCCTGGCCTTCATTCCATTAGATATCTTCCCAGTATGCTTTGAAATGATTAACTCTTTGGCCTGTATTCATAGATAATTCACTGCTCTTTATTCTTTACTTTTCAGAGATGCTGCACTGAATTCAGGATGTCATAAAAATCCCACAGAGTATAAATTACTCATGAGCAGCTGTGTCAGTGATGAGAGCAATGTTAATTTGAGGTCCAAATGAAATCAAAGGAAGGGTCAGGTTTACCTATGTACTAAAGCTTTCCTATTCTGACTCAAAAACTCAAGAGTTGTAGTTCATTGATCATTTGGAAAAGAAGCCATCTATAAATTCAATACATATCTGAAAAGCATAAATGAAATGACATCCCTTTGCATTTCTCAGATGATTAGTGACATTCCTACAGAGTGCTGCCAATAAAATGCTGATTGGATATCGAAAGAATTAATGTGCCTTCAAAAGGGTGTGGTACACCCTTCCCCATCTTGAGGATCAGACCTAAATAGCGGTTATTGCAACTGTGTGATGGCTGGTTGTATTACTTGAGTTATATTTCATTGCTAAGTCTCTATTCCTGCAGATTATTCTGGCAGCATACTTTGGAGTGACAGGCTGACTCTAACCCATCTATCACGCTAGTGGGCCCAATTTTCCTTTCTGATTTTTCTTGACAGACTTTGAGTTCCCTTAAGGAAATGGTGTGGTGCTTGCTGTCCTTGGGAGATTATTAGAGGTGGATAATCAATCTAGTTTTCCCTGAGATATCTGAGGGGATGCCATTTATGTGTTTGAAATTTTCTGTTTCTTTGACTTCATAACTTGGTCGTGAAGTTAAGGTAAGACGAATGAGATGCACAGTGATAGCTTTTAGTGCTGCTGTGATTATTTTATGAACATTAGATAAATTCTATATATACTTACATATATAGTAAATATATGTTTAAATATACATTCTAATATATATACTTCTCATATATATTCTCATATAACTTGAATACCCTACTATGTACTCAGCTTCCAGTAATTACAAGAACAGATATTACAGTGGTAAGAGCATGGTCATTGGGTTTCCTAGATAATGTGAGGTTAAGTGGTCTGTCCACAGAGGTAGTGCTAGCTGAAATTTTAACTGGGAATATCTGGATTTAAAGCTGATGATGTAAAGCATTTTACCTTTCCACCTATTTTACTTACAAACTTATCTCCTTTGGCATCAGATACTGGAAGTTCTGAAGACTATGGAAAAGATTAGAAATAATACATGTGAAGGATTTAGAAAAATGACTAGTGCATGGGGACTTTCAATGTGTAATGGTTTTCCTTACAATAATTGTTATCTTATTCCTAGGATATACATGGGGGGAAAAGGCTTCTGAATGATTACGTGTATCACACAAAATAGATGGCTTAAGGTTTATGAGGCTATTTTAACTTCATTTATTCACAATTCTGATAAATTTCCTCAGCTAGTTTTTGGGTCCACAGGTTAGAAACAGCAAATTAGGATAGAAAACAACAACTGTTATAGAAACGACTGGTGATAAATAATTGTGAAAACTGAGGTGAAAGCCTGAAAAAGATAAAATTATACAATTAGACACATAAACTAAAGTATAACAAAACAAAGACAAAATTAGCCTATTGGGGCAATTTGGTTTAAAAGTAAAGTAAAATTATTAATCCAATAGGCCTTGAAGACCACTGTGTCATAAAACTGTGTATTGACCAATCATCTATGATGTTTCTTCTGGTGCCATATGCTGCTAATGAATTACTTCTGCTTTTATATGCATGAAAAACTGTATTTTACATTTATTTCTGAAAGATATTTTCACAGGATAAGGATTTTAGGTTGATATTTTTTTCCTTTCAGTACTTTAAAGATTTTTGCTCCACTGTCTTTTCACTTGCAGTTTCCAATGAGGGATCTGCTATCATCCTTATCTCTGTTCCTCTGTACCTTGTGGAGAGTTTTTATTACCCTGCTTTCAAGATTACCAATATTTTCTTCTGCAATATCTAATCTGCTGCTATTTCCATCTGGTGAATTTTTTTTTTTATGTTAGAAAATTGTAGTTTTTGTCTCTGGAAGTTCATTTGGGGCCTTTTAAATATCTCTCATGCCTCAACTTAACTTTTAAACATATGGAATTCACTAATAACAGCGGGTTAATGTTCTCTTCTGGTAATTCTAACATCCGTGTGAATTCTGGGTTGGTTTAAATTGATTGATTTTTGTGTTCATTATAAGATGTGTTTTTCTGCTCCTTTTGATACTGGTGAATTTTGATTGAATGCCAGACATTATAAGTTTATCTTTTTGGGCACTGAATATTATTGTATTTTTATAAATACTCTAGAGCTTTGTTCTGGGACACAGTTACATGATTTGGACACAGTAAAGACTTTCAGGACTTGCTTTCAAGATTCATAGGTGAGTGCAGCATTTAGTCTAATAGTGAGGCAAGACCCTTCTGAGTTCTCAATCTAGTAATGCATGAATTATGAATTTCTATTCTGGCGGATAGGAAAAGACAATGTCCTTATCTCTGTGTAAGTGCTAGGTAGTGTTCCCTCTAATTCATTTTTCTAAAACTCAGGTAATTTCCTTATATGAATACACTAACCGGTATTCTGCTGAATATTCTACAGGGATGTGGATGGTTTATTTTATGAGTCAATATGACCAGCCCATGGGATGCCCAGACATTTGGTCAAACATTATTCTGGGTACACATGTGAGGGTGCTTCTGGATGAGATTAACGTTTGAATTGGTAGATTGAGCAAAGTAGTTTGTGCCAGGTTGTGGGTCATCATCATGGAAGGCCTAAATAGAATGAAAAGGCTGATCCTCCCCTGAGTAAGAGATAATTCTTAACACCTGACTGTTTTTGAGCTGGAAAAGCAGCTATTCCTCGGTCTTGAGCCTCCTCCTAGCCTTTGGACTGGAACCTGTACTATTTATTGGCTTTTCTGGTTCTCAGGCCTTTGTGCTGGCACTGGAACTATACCACTGGCTCTTCTGAGTCTCCAGCTTGCTGACTTCAGACGTTGGAACTTGTCAGGCTCCATAATCATGTAAGCCAATTCATTATAATAAATCTATGTATATGTGTATGGATGGATGTACCCCCTATTGGTTCAGTTTCTCTGGAGAACCCTGACTAATGCAGAGAAGTCCTTGCTTTGTCATTCTCTCTCCTCCAGTGCTTTAGACACTTTGGTCTCCCCCACAATCTCAGATCTATGTCCTCAACTCAGAATATCTGTTGAGCCATCTGAGTCCAGCCTCCCTGCATCACACCCTGGAAACGCTCACATCAGTGAGATGGGCAGTTGTAGGGCTCACCTCATTTGTTTCTCATCCCTCAAGGATTTTTATACTTTGTTAGCCAATTCTGTGCCCTAAAACTTATTGTTCCATGTATTTTTTTTTCCTGTGTTTTGATTGTTTCAGGTGGAAAGGCAAAGCTCCTTTAACTTATCTAAAAGTGGAAATCTTTGGTCAATGATCTAAATTATAATTAGAAGGCATCAAGAAAAGTTTAAAGTACTTTCTATCAAATACAGTATTTATAAAGATAGAACTATATGAGTATAATTTATAAAAGATTTTCATTCTTGTCAAAAAAAATCCAACTGTTAACATATAAAATGGTAAAATCCTAAATATCTGGAAATCTTTGATTTATAGAATAACTTAATCTAAAAGAACTTTGGGTGCAGACATTAACTATAGCCAAAACACAATCATGGTATTTGGGAAGTTAATATGTAGGTGCTTTGGGGGAAAATGTTTTCTGCTGAAGAAAAACAGAATTCAGGGGGATAGCTGAGGGCAAAGAAGTCTGGCCAGAAAATGCATCATGTGGGTAGGCCCAGCTTCTATGAATGTGTATGTGCTGTCCTTCAACCCTTAACTCCAAGGGCAGAAGGCTCCTGTGAGATCCATTTAGAGGCACTTGCCTCTTGAAGCACATACATAGCTACCATGTAGCTTCGTAGTTTTTATTTTTCACATTTTAAAATGAAGCTTCAAGAATAACTGCTGTTGACTTGCACTCTGTGACCTTCACAGATTCCAGACTGATTTCATCTGTGCCCTTTCTCTCACAGCTTATGTGGAGATGATTAGCACATGTGCACGTGAAATTAACGCCAGACATATTCTTGTTATTTCTTGAAGCCAGTTGATGGAGAAACCAGTATCCATAATCAGATGGAAGTAGAGAAAATGATTAATACCCTTAAGAGTCATCCTCAGGTGTTCCTGAGAAATACTTCCATGGTGTATTTTGGGCATTTTGAGCCACTCTATGTCTAGCTGACTTCACCACAATGAGCTATAAATAATGAACAATTCTGTGGTTTTTCATGATGTAAAGTACCTGATATTATCTGATTTTTAGACATAGTCCCAATCCCCTTGTTTCTAGAATAATAGGCGCAATGTTTTCATTAGTATATAAACAAATTTCTATGAGATTATGACTATATGTTTATGAAGACTACACTTAGGGAATATTTTACGCACATTACCTAACAGAGAGATAATTAGTTCTTCCAAAGGATTTGGAATTCTGTGATGACAGGAACTGCATCTTTATTCCTTTCCATAATCCAGTGACTGCCAATAAATACATGTACAATAGTCCTACCTTATCCATGGGGAAAATGTTCCAAGACCTCTAGTGGATGCTGGAAGCCATGAATAGAACTGAACCTTATATATATTATGTTTTTTTCCTATACATGCATACCCATGATAATGTTTAGTTTATAAATGGGAACAGTAAAAGATTAACAATAACTAATAACAAAATACAACAATTATAGCAATATACTGTAATAAGAGTTATGTGAATGTGGTCTTTTTCTCTCTTTCCATCTCTCAACATATATGATAAGTGATCTGTTAACCAAGATGGCTGCTACCTTACTAACAGGTGAGTAGTGAGTATACACAGTGTGTAGATGCTGGACAAAGGGATAAGATTCATGTCCTGGGTGGGATGGAGCAGGATTGTGCGAGATTTCATCACATTACTCAGAGCGGCAGACAATTAAAAAATTATGAATTGTTTATTTCTGGAATTTTCTATTTAATATTTTTGGACTGTGGTTCACTGCAGTTGACTTTGGATAACAGAGACTGTGAAACGTGAAACCCCAGATAAAGGGGGACTGCTGTACAGTAAACAAATACATTAATGGATTATGGACACACCAAAGCAGTGTATTAATGCTTGTAATGTTTGGTGAAAAAAAATCCACCTAATTATTATTAAGGAGCTGGTCTAGATACCTAATGTTCAGGGCCCAGTGAATAATGAAAATGTGAGGCACTTGTTCAAAAATTATGAAGAATTTCAAGACAGTGACAGTAGAGCTTTATAAACCAAGGACAGGGTGCTGTGTGACTATGTTTATCACATGCCATGAAGCCAGCCCTGTTAAGGACTATAGGAAATACAGTCTAATTTTAAGTGCAAAGAACAAAACAGAACAAAAAATACCACATAGGCTTTTAAGTTGTCCAGAACTGGAGAATCCAGTATTTCTTCCAAAGAATAATAGGTTGATTTGAAAAGAGCAATGATTATTTGTTATATGCCATTGGTCTAATTAGATTTTATATACTTAATTCAATTATTATGAAAAGTTAATAGTTGAAATCTTAGACTTTTATTTATTTATTTTTTTTGAGGGCAGTGTCACTGGCCCTCATATGTGGGACCCGAACCGGGGCCGCTGGCCTCCCAAGCCAGCGCTTAACCACCGCGCCACTCAGCCAGCCCTTAAACTTTTAAAATAAATGAAAAAATGTGGGTATTTCTATGACAAGTATTGAGCTTTATATTTGGAGAAATGTTGAAGTAATATTTCACTGCTGTTTGAATATGCTGTGGATATTTGAGCATCTTGAATTGGTCACGTTTGTTTTTTTTAATTAAAATTTATCAGGGGTGACAATGGTTAGTAAAATTACATAGGTTTCAAGGGTACATTTCTATAAGACATCCTCTATATATTACACGGTGTGTTCACCACCCCAAGTCAGTGCTGTTTCCATCACCATATGTTTGACCACCTTTACCCTCTTCAACCACCCTCCTCTCCCCTTACCCTCTGGTAACCATTGAACTATGGTCTGTGTCTATGAGTTTTCGTTTCTTCATTTGTTTGTCTTGTTCCTTGCTGCTTTCAGTTTTATATACCACATTATCAGTGCAATCATATGGTTCTGGACTTTTTCTGTCTGACTTATTTCACTTAGCATAATAATCTCTACTTCTGCTTTGTGTACTATCAAAGTAAATGAAAAAACTAAAAGCCTTAAGCTTAAATTAAATACTGTAGCTAAGACTTCTAACTTGAACATATAAAATTAGGGTCCTTGAACTGTCCCATATGAAAGATTTTGGAGGAGCTAATTTTCTCTTCTTTCTTTTTTAAATTAAAGTTTATTGGGGTAACAGAAACTCATAGACACAGACAATAGTTTAGTGGTTACCAGAGGGTAAGGCAGGGGGCGGGGGTTGGTAGATGAGGGTAAAAGAGATCAAATGTATGGTGATGGAAGGAGAACTGACTCTGGGTGGTGAACACACAATGTGATATAAAGATGATGTATTACAGAATTGTACACCTGAAACCTATGTAACTTTACTAACCATTGCTAAATAATTTTCTGAGAACACATCTTTGTTTAATATATTTGATTCAAAAAAGCACTCATGTTATGGATTATTGTGCCATTAAATTTTCATTTAAAATCTCTAAAGCCAGAGAAAGACTGTCTACAAAATTGTCAAGATACATTCTGGGATGTCCTCCTCCTTCCAATTTTTTTGTTTTCTTCAAAGGATTTAAATGCAATTGGGATTATAAAAGTTACATTAAGACTGAAAGAGTGGAGGATAAGTTTCACCTAGGATGCTTGCTAAAAAAATGTAATTTCTGAGGTTTCATTTCACATCTACTCACTGAGACTACAGGCGGGTGTCTAGAAACTGGATTTTTTTATGCTTTCCAGATGTGTCTTATGCACACTAAAGTTGGCAAACCACTGCCCTCGCATTTTAACTGCCATTTAAAAGAACCTTGAATAGATACAGCCATAATATCATAATATCATTGATTAATAGAATCTGCTTTCAATATGTAATCACTAAAATACATAGCTGTGTGGACTAAAATAGACAGATGTGTTGCCTTTGCTGAAAAGAGAAGGAAAGTCAACCCTCTGACTGAGTCATGTTCCAAATTCACCTGTGATGACTGCTGAAACGTGATGACTTTCAGCTGAATCTAACTGCCAGGCAAAATGCATGTCTGTGTTCCCTGCTCCTCCCCTCTGACACTGTTACTGTCATGTGGCTAATCTTTATGCAGGAACGGCTTGTCGCTGTTCTCTGAATTTCCCCAGAAAGACATGAGTTACAAAGTCAAGAGCGGCAGACTCCTCCCAGCTTCTCATCCCGACAGTCAGTGACATAGAGCTGTAGCAGGCAGAGCTCATCACTGATTTAATTTGATCTTTCCAGGCAGGATTAAAAATATTGTCCTTGCTCCAGTTAGAATGGTGCAGCTAAGTTTCAATATGTCAGGGGCTTTTTCATTTTCTCAGTGCCAGTGCTGGCTAGGATGGTAAGTGACAACATGGCAGTATTTGCATTATCTTCCTTAGCTTGCACATTTTTCAACACTGTCAGAGAAGAAGAGGTGATTTGAAGGAAAACTTACAGAGAATCTGAGACGGGCTCTGAAGGGTTGAGAATGAGCTGAAAGTGCCGGAAGAGATGAGTAAAGCCTTCTATCGAATAACTGCACCTCACCTGAATTTGCGATTTTGTATTATACTGCATGGTGCTGCCACTTTGCCTTGTAACTGGAGGCCTCCATTATGAATTATATAACAGTGACCAAAAAGGGGATTAATTTAGTAGTCATTGTGTACCTAACTTAAAGATGATTTAATGTCGATCATGTCATGTCTGTAAAACATTTTATACTTGTCCGAGTGTTCGCAGACACATTGTTTCATTTAATTCTTCCCCAAATCCTGTTATCCTGTTAGGTTGGCAAAACAGGTGATCTCTACCTGATGGATGAGGACATAAGCTAATAATTAGTGAAGCCAGCATTGGGTCCCCAATTTTTGAACATTAAGCTAAAAAATAAATCATTTATATTTACAACAATGTAAAATAGTTGTACATTGTATGTCTGGTTTCCAAAAAGAAAAGTGTAATCTTTTTATGTTGCCTTCTATCACTATCAGTGTGCTATTAGCTATATGCAGCTCTGAGGAATAAAACGGTGTCACACCTTCCCACTCTAGGGGCCATGGAGTGACGATCTTCCAGAATTTAAAATATGTTTTGGTGATGAGTATGTCCCGGGGTACAACATTCATTGTCCTAATTTGTTACAGAATACATGATCAAATTTAAATATCCATTATGTTCCAAGATGCAAAATGGTATATACTCTTAGATTTAAAAAATTTCAATCTGTTGATCTGATTGGCTAGTATTCCTACCTTCCTCTGTTTACAGCTCTGTGACCAGTGAGATTTGAGAACAGACTTGGGTACTTTTTCCTGTCCAGGAGCATAAAATAATGACAGTGTAGGATTCTGTGGTCAGAACTTATTAGGCATTAAAATTCTAATATCTCATGCTTGTGACAACGATGATAATAGAAGTTGAAAATGCCACAATATGAATCTATTCTCATGACAGAGATTATAATGAGAATGGGGAAAGCTGCAGAGTGAACCCATTCTCATTATGCTCTGAAGCCAAATTTCCGGCCTTCAGCATGAATTGTATTGCCTGGGCTCTTTAATCAAGAATGCTCCATTTGAAGAAATATCATAACTAGCAGAAAACGAAAATCCCCCTTCTGAGCACCCATCAAGTAAGAGAATCTCTTTCCTCATTCAATTAACCAAATTGGAATTAGGAAAACACTGTTTTAGAAGCCTCATTTAGAAGATAAATATGTGTGTGTGTCTGTGTATGATGTTTGTTGCTAATTAAAAATTAACTGATTTAGAACATTTGAAGCAAAAAAGTGCTCACATTGCCTTCCCCTTATTGCAGTATTAACAAAAGTCCTGGACTATGCTCACTACCCAAATTATTTTGCTTATGGTCATAACTTTTCCAGCTGTGATTAGTGGAGAAGAGTTTAGTAAGTATTGAAACAAAAATTTAGTTAGCTTTGTTGTTGTTAAGACTGCTGTAGGTATTTGGTTTTTCTTTTCCTTCTTGAAAAAGATTTACTATTAATAATGCCTCACGTTACTCCAGGCACTAGTAAAGCATATTACCTTATTTATTTTACACTCATTGTCATTTGAGAAAGTAGATTGGCTAAATGTTCTTGTAAGCTAGTTGGTGTCTTTGAAGCTACCAGCATGGCTACGCTTTCCAATTTTGAATGTGATAAAGTGTGATAAAGCCACTAATGAAACCCAACAGGCAATGCCAGACCAAAGGTAATTCTGCCTGTTCCACAACCTCAGGAGCTGGCTCTTGGCCACGCTTTTCTGGGAAGATAATGCAATTCAGAGCAGAGCATTCTTTGAAGTTCTTTTGGACATGATGATAATGAAGGATTGCAAAGTGAGATCATTGGTATTTCAGATACTGCAGATACTGATGTTATGAAAGGAATACTTAGACCAAGCGTGGATAAGGAAACTAAATCTCAATCAGTAGTTTTGGAAATCTCGTCTTATGCAGGATGCCTTTTCTGACGTGGTTTCCAAAACTGGAATATTTCTATTGAGCAATTTTTATGGCATCCTCTTTTCAAACTGTTCTCAAATTAATATACACTCCTGGTGTAACTTTTCCTTACTGAAAAATTAGTGAATGGATGTATTGTTCATGGAACAGTCAGCTGTCTGTATAACTTCAGTGTAAATATTTACTGAAGACGATAGTCATGGGGCAGGCAGAGGATGGGAGCATGGAAAGGCCACAGGTACTGGTTTAAGTTAGAGTGTGAGGAAGAACAGGGCATTGAGCAGAGGATGAATATGACATCAAGTGTGTTCTTAAGAGAAGACTGCGAAGAGTAGGGGAGGAGAGGGTAGTACATTTGTGTAAATTGCACTGGAGTGGGGAGGGTGATGATGGAAGGTGGGGGGAGTGTGATATTTGCGTGGAAAATAAGGTCTTATGTGTAGAATTGACTTCTCTCCTATCTGCAGAGGAAGGTGCTTCCTTTGCTACAGTGGTGAGGGTTCACTAGATACTTGATTCTTGAGCAAACCTATTCAAGTGGTCTGTTTGTGACTTTTCCTGATTATTGATTTTTAGAGTAATAAACGCCAAAAGAGACAGAGGTCTCAATGGAAACAATATTTCTATTAGAGATAAAATCTCAGAAGGGGAGCCTACATAGATTAACCCGTGTACAACCAAAGCCAAACTTAAGAATCTTTTGAAGATAATACTGGGATTATATCTCAACTTTAATTTTAAGGTTCTTTATTCCAGTTGTCTTTATATTTGCTCTCTCCTATTTTATCCTTTCTTGAAATGACATCTGACAGTAGTATGTTATAAATATAGAATCAAGGAATATTAAGAAAATTTAATTTTTTCAGCCACTATCATTTAGAGTGAAATTAAACAATTACATGATTATTCAGTGAATTAGAGGCAAAATTGTTTTAGAACCCCAAAGTTCTGTAAATTATTATCAAATCCATACCCTGATTATTAATGATTATCAATCTATACCCTGCCCATTGAGTCCTATAAATATCTTGTTTTTATTCAATGGTGGAGGGGGTGGATGGGAGGGGAAAAGAAAAGAAATGAGGGAAACAATAGTCACTGCAATAAATCCACTTTATTCCACTCTATATGTCACCTGAATTAGCAGGGCCTCCTAGCGTACTAATGTGACTGCGATAACGAGGCATCTTGCACTTTAATCCAAATTTAAATTGTACATGCTTTTCTACTATCACTAATTTTAACTAGTTCCAGATAGAAAAACTTGAGCTCAGCAATTCTCTGTGGTTTTTAAATCTTGGGAGTTGTCCTTATTCTGATTTAATGTAACAACCTTAAATTATCTTTGGTGTTCTTCCTCAACCAGTGGGAAAACAAGTACTCACCTGGAAAGCTTAGGAAAGATATAATTAGAGACATGCATAGATTTTTTTTTAATTGAAAAATTAGAGAGGTTATCACCTACATTAATACATTTATATTTAATTCATACTACTTGATATTAAATTAACAGAAGAATAATAAATTGATCTATTTATCCTAGTAAGATTAAAAAACCTTGCTACTCTATACTCTATGCATTCAATTTCCAGTCTTAGTTTGAAGGTAGACAGAGAGCATTTACGCATTTCCTTTTTTTTTTTTTTTTACATTTGAGCATAGTAACTTTCAAGGTCCTAAGCTTATTGGCCTAATTTAATGGAAAAATTTATGCTCCAAAGCATTCATTTTTCTTCCTAAGCTTTGCGGTTTTCAATTTCTCAACTATTGGATGGCTTTTAGTTTACATACAGAACAGAATCTTCTCAAATTTTTGATTTTCTAAATAAAATGTTAAACGGAAAACTAAGCAAATGTGTGCGTGAACCAAGCATATGACCTCATCCTTATTCTCTGTTCTTGTGATTGTTGAAATGCAGTCATTTTTGTAAGTATTTATCTAAGTAATAAGCTTAAGCGTAAGTTATCTTCTATTTTGACGAACCTGTTTCAAAAGTGATTGAACCCAAATACAAATAAAGCATTTAAAACAATAAAGCTTCCTGAATACAATAGCACTAACAGCACTGTAATAGCTCCAGACTGAATTACATATTCCTTCCCTGTTCCCCTTACCATTCTTCCATTCCCCATCCTGTGCAGCACTATCTGGAAAAGAAGTCCTGGAAAAGAGACATAAGCCTAAATGTTAACTTTACACTGGCATATATATATATCTATATATATCTATATATATCTATATATATATATATCTATATATATATATAGATATATATATATATATATCACCAAATCAGTATTTCTGAGTTGATTTGAAAGGCTGTTAATGGATTTAAATGAAAAATCTATATTTCATTGGTGTGTAGCTGTTGGATAAGTTGAGTATAGGATTGTAAAATAATTTCAGAGTTAAGCTCAAGGGGCTGCTCTAGACCACAGTTTGGTTTCTGGAGGCTGCCCCCACACAACATCTGTTCCTGGCTCCAGGTAAAGACCCAGCTCCGTAGAGTATTCCCTGAAAAGCTGGGAAGTCCAGGATCACCACTCTTAAGTGTCTCTCTTTTCTGTGGACATCCTATGCTGAACTGTTTAGATCTAGGTACAGCCGAACTGCCCTTCAAGCAGATGATAAGCCTTATGAGCCGTAGAATTTCCTTGTTTGTCAGAGAGTCACCAGGAAGACAATAGTTCCTAGGTTGGGTGGTGGCCTCTTGTGAGTCACTACTCTTGTCTCAGTCCAGAGCAGCTCCCTAAAGTGAATTCCATCATCCTGGGTCTGACCCTCTAACACCAAACTTCATGACATCAGGCCAGGTGTTCTCTAACTTACTTAGTCTGAAAATTAACCTAACAGTATTTTGTAGTCAGTGACTCAAAGGTGGTTGTGTAAATTAGCATTTACAACTTTACTAACTGATAAGAAAGTGCAAGATAGAAAGTGTCTTTGGGCAGAAGTCAGGTTGATGTGCTGTCTCTCTGTTGCATGGCATGGTATGCTTTCAAGCTGGAAGTATCCTTAAATTTTAGGACTTCACCTTAAACGAAAAAATTGAGGCCCATGAATGTTAGGTGGCTCACACAGCTATTTCGTGGAAGAATCAGTATTCACACCCCAGTTCACGTTGTCAGATATCCTGTGTCAGATCAAAAGTTGTTTTGATAACTCAAAAATCTTTAAAACTTCAGTTGACAATGAAGAATTGGCTTCCACTTTGAAATGTGGACCACATTAGCAGGGCATGCTCTAAAGAAGCTTTTTATGCAGTCCTCCGCCTGTCAGAATCACCTTAGACTCAAGTGGATTGCATTCAAAATAGCTACATTTCTCCCAGAAGCCAACTTTGTTGGGAGGATAATATAGGCCATGGTTTCATCTAGTTTTGAAGCATGCTGACTATAGGTAGCTATATTTATTATAACAGTTAAAAGGAGACATCATAAAAATAAAAGTCTCCCACAAGTAGAACCCTATTTTGTTTGGTTTATAATTGTGGGAGCTGAAAGCAAAAATAACTGAAAGCTTCCTGTAATGTTCCTCAAAAGAAATCCTAGAAAAGAAAAGGTTTTCTCCCCCCATTGATTTCTAAGTAACCACTCTGAATATGGATGCAATTTTGGAACATATATGACTATTCCAAGTGTAATGTCCCCCTTTTTTGCTAGCATCACATCATATTTCTTTTGCTCCCTATTATTTCCCCATAAAAGTAAGTGAAAAGAGGACCTGCACATATTTCATGCTGGTATCAAGGTACATATACTTTTTTATTTTCTTTCTCCAAGATAGTACGTTGTTATGTAGGAGTGAGTATGCAGGAGATAAAAAATAAAAAAATTCCATCCTTATTTCTCTGCTACTTTTGACTCTAGCAATATGTGAAATCATTCCTGTTCAGAAGCATTGTCTGGGTCTTATTAAAAAGCACATTCCCTAGAGCTGGTTCTCAGAGATTTGTTTCTGGAAATGCCCTGGATGACAACACCCATGGCTCTGGGACAGTCTGAAGAGTGCTAGGAGTCTGAGCGTTCTTAGGAAGGTGGAATGGTGCTGGACGTGGTGTCATAAGCCTTCACATCTCTAACTATAGGCCTCTTGGTGACTAGGAATTTCATATTTCTCAATTTATTTTTTTCTGATGTGAAATCCTTGTTGTATCTTTACAAGCTGACTGGAAAAAAGGCAAATACATCAAGCATGGACATGTCAAGGGAGAAGGTTCCTTGTCAACCCAGGAGGAGATCCAGAATTCATGTTTTTTTCTCCTGTTCTGTTAACTGTTGAGGATACACAGTCCTGCTGGGGATACAGCGTGAGGTGAAGATGGGGGGAGAATCACCTTGTTCTCCCTTCCTTCTGTTCTTCGGTCTCTTGCCTCGGCTTCCCCTTTGCGGAACCCAGTCATAAGCCAGAAGTTTCTGAGCCAGCTGAGCCTGGAAAACACAGCTGGCAGTGGTCACATGCTGGGGTACAGAGCAGAAGAAGGGAAGGAAGAGGCACAAAACGAATCTGAGGGCAAAGAGGTCAGGACTTGGGGAATAATCTCAGCCTGGTTGAGAATCAAGACAAGCACATAATCTAGCATGAGCTCATAGGTGGGAAAAACAAACCCTGAAAGGCTCACGTCCATTCAGAGTAGCACTGTTCTGAGAGTCAGAGCTGAGGACCCCCAGGACACTTTCTACTGAGGGAGTCTAGGTTTATCCAAAGGAAGGGATCCTTTCCACTGGATGGCCTTCTCATCTCACCTTAGCAGCCAGATGGGTATTTCTGAGTAGAAATACCTCAGCTTATGTATCAGAGGTCAGTGCCTCCTCCACAGAGCAGGGCTAGGCACACTCACCCTGTCCCCTGTCCCCAGTTTCTGTCTGGGGTCTATATGGTCTGATGTGTCTCACTACCAATGGGCTCAGAATGCAGCACAAAGCTGTGATTGGATCCTGTGGGCAAGTTTGAAAAATAAGCCACCAACAATTGCATTAACTGTGTAAAGAATAAAAATAAAAAAAATTAGAGCAGATGTGCTTGGCGAATGTTTATTTTCTATAGAGAAATAAACTCAGTTCATGTTTTCAGACTGCCCTCCAGACAATAAGATAGTGAGTGAATTTAGAGTCAGGTAATGAGTAAGGCATTTCGATTATTTCTTTCAAAGTACAAAGCTCTTTAAGGGACAACATGTAGTGAAATTTGTGATGTGTGCATAAAACTAACTAAGTATTATAAACGTCACAGTCGGCGTGAGATTCCATAAATTCCCACCGTGGAGAGCTGTCTAAATGGATTTGCAGTACTCCTTCAGCGTAGTCTTGAACAACTCCTCACTCAGTCTCCACTCAGCAGACAATCCAAAGCCCCATGCAGAGGAGATACGCTGTGTGGCCAGCCACCTTTCCAGGAACACTGGGGACTTTTGATGTGGCAATGAGGAACTGGCCACATAACATTTCCTTACAGTGCGCTCATTTCTTACTTAGCAAGTCTTTGTGTTTCAGATGTAATCTTTTCCTTTTTTTATTTTCCTGGCTGAGGACACTGCGAGGTATTCCAGCTAACTTTTGCAGGTCTGTCATTGGTTTCTATGCCAGCCTTGTTTTTAAAAATCTACATATTGTTTTCCCTGTTCAATCCATCATTTTGCATTTGGAAAGGTCACAGTTCTTTTATCAGGAAACTTTGGAGATAGCCTTTGCTGTGATTTATTTTATGTTACATGTCCTGACAGAGGTTCTCAGGAAGCAAGGCCCATTAGTTCCTTGTAAGGTCATTCCCCTGATGTCCAGTGCAAAATGAGCACCAATTGTGCATGCCTGAGTTTGAAGCATTCTCTTTGATGATTTAGAAGGAGTCAAGGGAATGATCGGTTTCCATGCAGTGAGTCATGTGGGTTAGAAAGGTGATGCTTTAGAGAAAGTCATCCTTTGTAGGTGCTAGAATGTCAGTGATAGTGCTAGAGTTTAAATCTGCTCATCCAAGATAAGCCTGCCCCCAAATATTTAATATTTATTATCTTATTAAATTTATAATCTGTGGTTATTTTAAAAGTCTTTGGTATGTTATAAAGTCCCCCCCCCTTAAACTTTGTAGAGACATTAATCATTACTAACAGAAGGAATTAAAGCAGGCCTAGATATTATTTTTTTTTAAATGACAGTATTTGAAAAGAATATTCAGTGAATTTCAGAGCAATTTTATCTACAATATTCAATAATGGACTGTGTTTAGTAGATAGGCCAGGCAGTTTGCAGCGGAAAGCAGCACTATAAAGTCAAATAATTTGTTTTCATGTCTGGGAAGACATTTTGAGAGAGACCAGTTTTGGTTATTTGATTTCTCTGTAATAAGGACAAAGTCAGGTATTACATAGGAAGCATTTATGATACCAATTCAATTTTAAAATTTCATTATTTTTCCATTCTATGATCTAAACCACCTAAAATACTTCAAGTGTGTATTTTCTGTTCTTTCTAAATTTATTCTCACCTCAAATATTAATTTCAGCCAAGATCTTTTATTCAAGAAACACTTATGGTATTCTGCCTACATAGAAGGCCGTATGTTGATTGCTGGGAATATAGCACTGAACAAAATAGAAAGTTCTACCCTTGGAGTTCCCAAGTGTAGTGATTCTTCTGGCATTAATTTCTGCTAATAGAATGGGAACACTTAGCTGAGGAGAAGGATGTTAAGGGATACAAGGTAATTGTATAAAATCAAGTTCTGGAAAGTGTGGTGGACCTGAGGCCATTCATACCCTGGCCTTGTGTTCTGAGTGGTTCGTCCACTGGCACAGGTAGATTTGTCCTGCGTCCTACCGGCTCACACCCCAAGGCCCGCCTTGAGCCAAGTGTGAGATTGTAAGCCTGGTTAGCACTTGACTCTATCTCTAGTCAGTGGTGAGGGTGCCAACACAAGGACTGAAACTAGAACCTGGGCCTTACTCTCAGCATTCAAACCATCAGTGTTCATGAACCACATACATTACACTGAAGTACTGGGGAAAGAAATGGAAAGGAATCAGGTTACCAGGTCATGTGGCCTGATGAGAGCTAATGACTTCATGGCGTCAGTGTCTTTGGAATGCTTATGTGGTCCTTGCTCATGCTTATGGACATAGTTTTCCCTTCTACTATGGAGACCAGAGCCTATACACTATTAGTTAGTATCTTTCATGCCTGGAGTTTCTGGGTTAGTGTTGCTGTATCAGACATGGCAGTTTATTGAAGAGAAAATCAGAATTTGTTAATAAATGATACTTAGAGGTTATCGCTTTCAAAATATTTTTTAAAAATCAACTAATTATAAGGACATTTTACTGGAAGGTTTCCAGATTAAGCCTCACTTTAGAAATATGATTTGGTCCTATGAATTATGAGAGAAATTTGTTCTTAGTTGTTCTTGGGTAATTAAAATTTATGTTGTTGTTTATGCTTGGTAAACCAAATAAAATGATGTTTTGTTATTATCTAATAATTTAAATAACTTGAATTAGATTGTGAAGTAGCTTTAGTGGTATCACCTTTGTTGGTTTATTGATAATATTCTCCAAAACTAATGATTCTGACTATCCCTTCTGAAGGAAATAATTTGACTTTTTTTTTCTTTTTTCTTTTTCTCATTTTCCCTCTCTCTTTCTTGAAAGTAACATGGTATAGTATAATCATGATGGACTAGTGTTTGGAAGCTTGCATTTTAGTCTAACCCCCAATATTTACTCGTAGAAAATCTTTAAAGCTCTTTGATTGCAATTTCCCCATTGGTAAGATGGAGCTAATAATAGAAACTCATGCAATTCACAGAGTTTCAACTAGGAGAATTGATATAAATGGATTTTTAAAATTGTGAAGTATCATATGAATGTAAGGTATTATAATTATTAGTCTCTGACTAATATAAGGGTATACATACTTGTGGAAAAACATCCATATAATGCAAAAAGGTGCGCAGTGTAAGTCTCCTCTGCCTGCTGTTTCTTCATTCTTCAGTTTCCTGATTTCACCTCCCAGTGGCATCCCATGTTCCTGGTGAGTGCCAGAGACCTTCTGGGGACACGGATATAACAAAGGATTTTACTAATGTCTACTAACCCAGGGCCTTCTTCCTAGGAGCATGCATTTTTATTGTTAGAAGAACATAGTTTTCAGTGTGTGATATAGCTCAAGAGTTAATCATTTTTCTTATTTCAAATACAAAACAGTAGGAATTTGCATGCTGTTAGCAAGCTGAACCAGTGTAATTCTCAAATATATGTTGAAGTTCACGGCGCACTAACTGAAGAGATGGAAATAATGCCACGGTTTTTCAGCAACAGATACAATTTCACACCACACGTTATTACTTCTTGTAAAAGCTCTTGCTCCCCTTTCTCATCTCCAGATCACTGGATGACAGGTCTGGCAAAAACAAATAGCAGGTGGGATGACACGTATTTGTGGATTTTAGGTTATAGTTTGGTTTGAGCATATTGCCATGTTTCTTTTTCCAGACTCGCCTTCCTTTCATAGGCCCAACACCTCTACTTAACATAATGATTAGATTCAAGGCCTGCAATTGTAGGCGTGGGTCAGCATACTCCTATTATCACAGCTGGGGCTGTAATCCCACGTTGCCTGTTCCTGAACAGTGGGTGCATTCATCTCAGCCATGCCATCCTGGGCAGTGTCAAACACTCCTCGCATTCTTTTCCACAGAGCAAGTCTCTTACGTTTCTTTGTTTTTTATTAGTTCAGGGCCCATGAGGGATGTATCAAATGTCTTCCAGATCTTTTACCCTTCAATTTGTCCACATTTACTTTAGAGGTCAGTTCCAACTGGATATGATCCTAACAGCTAAAAAATAGTCAGAATATGAAGAGGCCAGGATTAGGGGCACAGAGAGGGGAAATTTGAGCAGGCAACATAACCAGCCAGTTTTCACCTGTGTATAGGTAAACGTTGAGCATGTCATTACTACTCATAAAATTCTACCTTAAAAAATTAAGAAAGTAGCTCTTTAAAATGTTTATGTCTCCTAATGCTGACAGATACACTTGCTAGGGATTTTGTCCATTAAAAACTAGTTCAACCTTGAAAAAATATAAGTTTTACTGAGTAGCAGTCAAAGAAAAGGAAAGTCAGGTTCATTATGTCAACAAAAAAAATGAGGAATTAAAAACCATGTAGACACACAAGTGGACTTAGAAATCTTAGGGTTGCAGGTATTAACTCAATGCTTTGCTAAAGTATCGTGTCCCTTTTTTTTTGAGGATCAACATTCTGAAATAATCATATGTTAAGGGAATTTCAAGTAGAGAAACTTAACACATTGTGAACAGAAAATGGGGTTAGAGCCTAAGGTCTTTTCTGTTTATGAAAATCAATAAAATAGTACAGTGATCATAACAATATTTTGCACACTTTAATTTAGTGGGTGCAGTATGATTGACCCATTTATTATCTAACAATCAGTAGAAAAATTTCAGATTCTCTTGTAGTTTCAAAAATATGACTGGAATTAATACAGACATTATGTAACTGAGTCAATTTTTTCTCTCTCTAATCAGATATTTAAATGCTCATGGCCACAGTGATTTCATAACTGTGAGATGATGATTCCTCTCCTCTCCACTTGTCTGGTTCTATCTTGGTGTCAGAGACATAGAATAACTCAGACTCTCAAGCTGAGTGATATTGGTCAGGTTGAGTAGCTATTTCTCAAGCGTGATATTGGTCAGGTTGAGTAGCTATTTCTCAACACTCTAACTGATAGAGCTGTATTGCTTTAGTTCCACTGTGATGACTTCAGGGCCTCCTGCACACAGATATTGGTGTGCTGCTTGAAGGAAGAGGATTCTGGGGCATCATTATGTTTCCTTTTTCAGAGCTGTACTCCAAACACCTTTACTCTTAATTCATCCTCATCCATTCAGTGCTACCTCCTTTATTTTTTCCCAACTTCCAGAAGTTTCTTAGTCTTAATCTCAATCAGAGTAAATAAAATTGTGTATGTACTTCACAATTGTTTAGAAAAGCATGTTAAAGGTTACTAGAGATTTGTAGAACAAAAACGAAAATCATGAGAATGATAAAATAAAATTTTTATTTAGTGTTTACCTTCTAGACACACATGATTCCCTTTAATTTTTTTTCAACAATCCAGTATGTTAGGCAACAGTTTCATCTTGGTTTTAAAGGGAGGGTAGGTAACCCTCTCTTTGAGGTATAATATATTGAGGTATAATATACATGCAGAAAAGAGTTTACATTGGGAGCTAATAAATTTTTACATATATACCAAGTAAGTAACCACCATCTAGATCAAGATATAGAATGTTTTCAGCACCACTATTGCTGTGCTTCCCCGAAAATAAGACAGGGTCTTATATTAATTTTTGCTCCAAAAGATGCATTTATTCATTTATTCATGTACAAAAATCTACATTTATTCAAATACAGTCATGTCTGGCTGATGATCTTAACTGGGACTTATTTTGGGGTAGGCTTATATTACAAGCACCCTGAAAATCATGCTGGGGCTTATTTTCCAGTTAGGTCTTATTTTCAGAAAACACAGTAGGTCCCTTCCCAGCTAACAGCTCTCCTCCAAGGTAATCACTCTTCTCAATTCAATAATCATCAGTTTGGCCAGATCTTGTACATCATGTAAACGTAATCATGGAGTATGGGTTCTGTAGTTCCTAGCTTCTTTTGTGCAACATGAAGCCTGTGAATCATCTGTGTTGTGTGAAACAGTAGTTAGTTTTTTTATGTGCTTGTCTTTGAGGATACCATTACATATTTATTCATTCTCCTGTCAACAGACATTTATGTTGGCTTGGTTTTTGGTTATTATGAGTAAAGCTGCTGTAAGCATTTTTGTAGATGGTGTGTGGTGGACATACACATTCATTTTTCATGGGTATATAGCCAGGAATGGGATTCGTGTGGGTCCTGGTATAGATGCATATTAGCTTTAGTATCTATTACTAACAGTTTTCCAAAATGGTCAAAATAAGTGTATACACATCGGGAACTCATTAATTTCTATTGTTTCATGTTTGTAACCACACTTGGCATTAATGGTCCTTTTCATTTTTGGTATTCTGGGGTGTTTGTAGTGATATCTTATTGAGGCTTTAATTTGCATTCCCTTTATGTGATGAAGATGATGTCTTTTTGTATACTTAATGATCATTTTAATAATTGCTTTGCTCAAACAAATATTAAATGCTTAAGTTCTCTGCACATTTAAAAAACTGAGTTGTGGGCCGGCCGAGTGACATGGTGGTTAAGCGCTGGCTTGGGAAGCCAGCGGCCCCAGTTCGGTCCCACATATGAGGGCCAGTGACACTGCCCTCAAAAAAAACAAAACAAAAACAACAACAACAACAAAAACAACTGAGTTGTCTTATTGATTTGTAGGAGTTCTTTATATATTCTGGATATGAGGTTTTTTTAGGTGTATTATTGTAAATATCTTTTCCAAGTCTGTGCCTTGCCTTTTCTCTCAACCAATGTCTTATGTGAATGGAAGTTGATGTTATTATTTTTTATGTGTAGTGTTTTTCAATTCCTGTTTAAGAAATTTTGACCTACCCCAAGGTCATGATTTTTTTTACCATTATAATATCTTTCTCAACAGAGATCTGAAACTTTCTTGTTTTTTTTTAGCCTATAATATATCAGCCTTTTTTTCAGAGAGCTGCTACACCAAACGAAAAACCTAGCAATTCTGTTTATTAAATAGGTAGATCCAAATACCTTCATTTTTCATGAGAATAACTAGAATGAAAATGTTATGTATTCATCTAGACAAGCAGCTCAAACAGATGACCTATTGATGCATCATCAATTATTGACATCTTCTTATACAAAAGAAAGCATATTAAATCTTGAAGTCTGAGATAACTGAATTTTAACCAAAAGTGGCTTTTCACTGGATGCTGTACAGACTTCCTAGAGACTGCTATTATGAGGTTATCAGTAGACCAACATTTCACTTTTATGTTCTTGTAGTTACTGGTTTATTTGATGTAGAGAAACAATAAGAGGTAGCATTAGAGATAAATGGAACAAAAAGACAGTACAAAAACACTAAGTTTACTTTATTTAGCTTCTTGACTTCCAAAAGTTAGGAGAAATTTCTAAAAATGTATATTTTTTTATGATTTAATTATATTAAAACTTGCAGGTATTTGGGGAATTCTGACAATATAAAATTTTTTCAAAGTCAAAGAAACAAAATCATATGAGATCAGACAATTAGGTAGTGAATTGATCCTAGAAAAAGTGATAAATGCCTCATGCTAAATATCACTATGGTCACCTTCGAAGTACTCTCCTTTGAAGTAGCTCCCCCTTGGGAAGCTATGCACTGATGCCAATGCCTAGTCCACCCTTCAAAACAATTTTGGAACACTTTTTTTAGAATGGCCATCAGCTGTCATCGTGTTACCCTTGATACCCTGAATGTCATCAAAATATCTTCCTTTCAATATTTCCTTTCTCTCTGGTTAAAGAAAGAAGTCATTGGAGGCCAGATCAGGTGATTAAGGAGGATGTTCCAATACAGTTATTTGTTTACTGGCTAAAAACTCCCTCACAGACAATGCCGTGTGTGCTGGTGCATGGTCATGGTGCAAGAGGCATGAATTGGTGAAAAGTTCAGGTTATTATTGTCTAACTTTTTCATGCAGCCTTCTTAGCACTTTCAAATAGTAAACTTGGTTAACTGTTTGTCCAGTTGGTACAAATTCATAATGAATAATCCTTTTGATGTCAAAAAAAGATTAGCAACATCATTGCAACAAGTTCACGAACTTGATTTGACAGACCTCATCGATTCTCTGATGTCCAGAAAAGTGCAAAGCAACCTCTGCTTTCAAATGAAGTTCTTTTTCTTTTTTGTTTTGTTTTCTTTATTCATTCTCTTCCCCCTTCCTCTCTCTCTTTCTCCCTCTGTTTCTCTCTCTCTTTTGCAGAACCTAATATTTTTATTAGATCTTTCAGTTACTCTTCCAAGATTATTTGGTACTCTTAAAATATTTTATTTTTATTTATTTATTGGTATCCAATTTTAACTTAGTTATTAAAACAAAGTTTAATATATACTTTTTCTGTTGGAGAATCTTATTAGAAGTTTTACTTTTTTGTTTTAATTTCATATAAATTATAAAAAGAAAACCTTCGTCAACTTGACCAGAATATGGTTTGAACTATAATCAGTTGAAGCATACCTCTTCTTCATGAAGATGTTGGGAAATTTGATATATCCATTTCAATGCATAATTAATTTGGTTTTTCTCTTTGATGCAAATATGAATTGTATTTTATTCATATGAAAAAGCACATAAATAAATCACCACCTTTATTTGATCACATAGAGCAGATGGTCCATATCAAAATTTACTAAGGACCTTTCCTCCAGAATTGGAGAAAAAATTGCAAATTACAGCCACTGAAATTTTCTTTAACCTTTGTTGTTTCTTAATTTGATGACTTGAGGATAATGCTAAGCTATACAGACTTTACACTTCTTTTTTTCTAAATAGATCACCTCAACTACATTGTAAATTGAAGGTAATGTTTATCTGTCTATACTCTAGATTATTTGGGTCAGCAAGGTTAGTAGTGGTGATAATTAGAACAGTTACATCTGAAGACTCTCAAATGGGTGCCCTTGCATCACCCTTTTAGTTGAAAGTGCTTTAGAGTTTCACATATGGGAAGCCCTTACCACTTCTATGGAAAATATTTTTTCTCCAAAGGACTAAATTAAATGACTTAGAAATTATGTTTGGAGAGCATCATTACTTTTTTATTTCCCCCGCTGAGGGCAGTGTCACTGGCCCTCTCACACGTGGGACCCAAACTGGGGCCGCTGGCCTCCCAAGCCAGTGCCCAAGCACCGTGCCACTCGGCCGGTCCCAAGCAGTCATTACTTTTAATGACTAAATATAAGGAATTCAACTGAGTAATTACTCGATTGAAAGTATTAATTAGAAGTTCAAATGCAAAACTGTCTTATAGAACTTTGATTTTACTTCCAAAATGAAAGGCAAGTCCTCATCCCATGCAGAAACAGAGATTTGTGAATCCAGATGTGTTATCTATAGAATTATTTCTTCTTTCCCACTTAATCCCATGTCTTAAATTAAATTTTTTTTCAACTTTATCGATATACAATTGACATGTAGCATTGTCTAATATAAAGTGTACAGTGTGATGGTTTCATATCCATATCTCTTGTGAAATGATTAGCACATTGATCACCTCACATAGTTACCATTTTTTTTCAGGGGGATAAAACTTTTAAGATATACTTTCTTAGCAACTTTGAAATATACAGTATAATTATTATATAGTTAACTATAGTCATTATGCTGTATATTAGGTCCCCAGAACTTACTCATCTTATAGCTAGAAGTGTGTATCCTTTAACCACCTAAAGCCATATTCCCCTACCCTGCCCCTGGCAACTAACAACCTATTCTCTTTTCTATGAGTTTGGTGTTTTTAGATTCCATGTAAATGAGTCTATTGCATGTAAATGAGATTGTACGATACTTGCCTTTCTATGTCTGTCTTTGCCTTTCTATGGCCGTCTTATTCACTTAGAATAATGCCATTCATATTGTTGCAGATGACAGGAATTGCCTTCTTTTTCATGGCCAAATAACATTCATGTGTGTTGTGTGTGTGTGTGTGTGTGTGTGTGTGTGTGTGTGTATCACACCTCTTCTTTATCCATTCATCTGATGGACACTTATTTCCATATATCGACTATTGTAAATAATGCTGCAATGAACATGGACATGCAGATATTTCTTCAAGATAGTGATTTTATTTCATTCAATCACAAGTCTGAATCCAAAGTGGGAACTTGAAACTCTTCAATTGTTAGGCAAGCTCTCAGCCAGTGGAAGATCAGCCTACAGTCTTTAAGGACTTTAGTTATTCTCAATGTCAAAAAAATAAAACTTTTTTTCCATGTGAGTTTGTGAGATTTGCAACAAAATTTAGTACAGTGTGACATCTAAGTTATTCTATAAACAAAACACAAACAAAAAACAAATAAAAAGCCTCTGACATCCACTTGATGGTATTTTAAATACTTATATCATGATACATATAAAAAATACAGCACTTCACTTCTACTTTTCTTTCTTTGGTGAACTGGCATTCTCTTGTATGTGGAAGGCAGGTCAGAACGCTATAATATATACAGTCATACCTCAGAGATATTGCAAGTTCAGCACCAGACCACCACAATAAAGCAAACATAACAATAAAGCCAGTCACACATTTTTTTTGGCTTCCCAGTGCATATAAAAATTATGTTCATGTTATGTTGTAGTCTATTAAGTATAACATTATGTCTAAAAATATAATGTATACCTTAATAAAATTTATTTTAGCCAAAAGATGCTAGCCATGATCTGAGCCTTCATCAAGTTGCAATTTTTTTTTTCTTTTTTTTTTTGCTGGTGAAGGGTCTTGATTCAATGTTGATGGCGGAAGTTGCTGAAGGTTGGCTGTGGCAGTTTCTTAAAGTAAGACAAGAAAAAAATTTTCCACATTGATTGACTCTTCCTTTCATAAAAAAAATTTTTCTGTAGAATGTGGTGATGTGATAGCTCTTTACCCACCATAGAACTTCTTTCAAAATTGGAGTTGATCCTCAAATTCTGCTGCTGGTTTATCAACTAAGTTTATGTAATATTCTAAATCCTTTGTTGTCATTTCAACAATCTTCTCTGCATCTTCACCAGGAGTATGTTCCATCTCAATAAGCCACTTTCTTTGCTCATCCATAAAAAGCAACTCCTCATCCATTCAAGTTTTATCATCAGATTGTAGCAATTCAGTCACATCTTCAGATTCCACTTCCAATTCTATTTCTGTTTTGATTTCTACCACATCTGCAGTTACTTCCTCCACTGAAGTCTTGAGGCCCTCAAAATCATCCATGAAGGTTGGAATGAACCTCTCTCAATCTCCTGTTAAATGTTGATATTTTGACCCCTTTCCATGAATCACAAATGTTCTTAGTTACATTTAGAATGGTGAGTCCTTTCCAGAAGATTTTCAGTTTTCTTTGTCAGATACATCAGAGGTATCACTATCTATGGCAGTTATAGCTTTATGAAATGTATTTCTTAAATAATAAAACTTAAAAGTTGAAATTACTCTTTTATCCATGGGCTGCAGAATGGGTGTTGTGTTATTAGGCATGAAAACAACACGCATCTTCTACATCTCCGTTAGAGGTTTTGGGTGACCAGATGCATTGTCCATGAGCACTGATATTTTGAAGGGAATCTCTTATTCTGAGCAGTAAATTTCAACAGTGGGTTTAAAATATTCAGTAAACCATGCTGTAAACATGTACTGTCATCCAGGCCTTGTTGCTCCATTTATAGAGCACAAGCAGAGTAGGTTAAGCACAATTTTAAGAGCCCTAGGATTTTCAGGATGGTAATGAGCCTTGGCTTCAACTTAAAATCACGTGGTGCATTAGCCCCCTAACAAGAGAGTCAGCCTGTTCTTTGAAGCTTTGAACCCAGGCATTGGTGTCTCCTCTCTAGCTGTGAAAGTCTATGAGTAGATGGCAGCTTCTTCTAATATAAGGCTTTTATGTCTACATCGAAATCTGTTGTTTAGTGTAGCCACCTTCATTAATTATGTTAGCTAGATCTTCTGGATAACTTGCTGCAGTCTCTATATCAGCACTTGCTGCTTCACCTTGTACTTTTATGTTATGGAGACAGATTCTTTCCTTAAATCCCAGGAACCAACCTCTGCTAGCTTCCAACTTTTCTTCTACAGCTTCCTCACCAATCTCAGTCTTCACAGAATTGAAGAGAGTTAGGGCCTTGTTCTGGATTAGGCTTTGGCTTAAGGGAATGTTGTGGCTGGTTTGATCTTCTACCCAGGCCACTACAACTTTCTCCATGTCAGCAATAAGGCTGTTTTTCATTCCCATCATTCTGTGTTTACTGCAGTAGCACTTTTAATTTCCTTCAAGAACTTTTCCCTTGCATTCACAACATGGCTAACTGTTCGGTACAAGAGGCCTCATTTTCGGCCTGTCTCAGCGTTTGACATGCCTTCCTCACTATGCTTAACCATTTTTAGCTTTTGATTTAAAGTGAGAGACATGTGATTTTTTCCTTTTACTTGAACACTTAGAGGCCATCATAGGGTTATTAATTGGCCTAATTTCAATATTGTTGTATCTCAGAGACTAGGAAGGCCCAAGAAGAGGGAGAGAGGTGGGGGAGCCGGTCAGTGGAGCAGTTGAAACATGCACAATATTTATTGAGTTTCAATCTTGTATGGGTGTGGTTCACGGCAACGCAAACAATTATAATAGTAACATCAAAAATCACTGATCACCAGAACACTGTAACAAATACAATAATAATGAAAAAAATGTGAAATATTGTAGAATTACCAAAATGTGACACAAAGACCTGAAGTAAGCAAATGATGTTGGAAAGATGGCCCTGATTTAGACTTACTTGATGCAGAGCTGCCACAAATCTTCAATTTTTAAAAAATGTAATGTCTGCAAAGTGCAATGAAGTAAGTGCAGTAAAATGAAGTATGACTATAATCCCCTGAAAATTTGGAACAAGACTGGTTGCCCCCCTTTATCCTTGCATTTGTAATCTCACATCAATACTAGCTTTCAAGTAGATTTCAAAAGTCATTCAACAATTCTACTTGCTTACTAAAATTAGCAAAACTGCATATTCCTTTCTATAATTTTCTTAATGTTAGTCTTTGAGAACAAAGATGTTCATCCATATGTGGTTTATAAATTCTCTTAGAGAGCAAAGCAAGGAGTAAAAAACTAGAAAGGAGAGTAAATGAAATTTTTTCCTGGTCTAGCCTGATTTTGATTCTTTTTGACACTTTATTATTTGGCATTTTGGTTTTCCTAGATATAAAATGTTAGGGTATATAGCTATTCTATAGATCATCTACTCTACACCTACATCTTCAGGAAAATGAAGAGACTAGGAACATGGTGGGAAATTAATAATGAGCAAGTTGATTGAAGTCACAGCCTTGAAGGCTTACTCTGTGTCATATGCTATACTACCGGAAGTTGTTGTTTGAATGAATTTCTGTTACATCACAAATGCTCTGTATTATTTTCTTTTTCTCTTGCCCAAGTGATAGAGACTCATGGAAATGGGACAGCAGAATTAGCTTGCTAGAACTCAAATTGCAGAGAGATAACACATCTTGTAGGCTGAGAGAACTTACAGCAGAGCTAGAAAGAACCTTAGAGCTTACCTATTCCAACCCAGCATTTTTCAGATTAAACACCACCACCAACAAATAACTAAGGGCCAGATAGTTTAATTGGTTGATCGAAGTCCCATAGTTAGCAAAATAACCCCCTCGGAGTCACAGATTGCTCGTTTGTTAAAAAAGATACATAGGGCTATCGGAAAGATTTAAGATTCTATTTATAAAATAACTAGTATAGCACTTGACGTGTATGAAGCACCCAGTGAATGTGGGCTTTTATTAGTATTGTTAAAATTGTGCCTTGAGTTTTTTTATAAGGTTTTTATTAAAATAAAGCTAACGTACAATATTATATTAGTTTCAGGTATACGCCATTGTTATTCAATATTTACAGACCTAAAGAAGTGATCATCATGATAATAAGTCCAGCAACCATCTGACACTGTACCACGTCATCACAATATTATTGACTATATTCCCTATGCTGTACATTACATACCCATGATTTATTCTTTCTATACCTAGAAATTTGAACCTCTTATTTCTCTTCCCTTTACCCCCATTTTATAATTTTTCAATTACAATTGACATATGGTATTATTATATATTAATTTCAGGTGTACAGCGTAGTGGTTAGACATTTATATAATTTAAGAAATGATTCCCCTGACTAGTACCCATTGGGTACTATACATAATTATTACCATATTATGGACTATATTCCCTACGCTTTACTTTACACCCCATAACTATTTTGTAACAACCAATTTGTACTTCTTAATTCCTTTACCTTTCCAACCTGCCCCCAGTCCTGCTCCCATCTATCACCCCAATAAATCTATACACATTTGACACCATACATAGTTAAGACAATATTATTGACTGTATTTCTTAAGCCATATCCTACATCCCCATGACTACAAGGTAAAAACCAATTTGTACTTGTTTATCTGTTCTCCTTTTTCACCCATCCTCAACCCCCCTCCATCTTGCAACCAAGAAATGTTCTTTTTATCTATCAGTTTGTTTCTGTTTTATTTATTTATTTTTGTTTAGATTCCACATATAAGCAAAATCACATTGCATCTACCTTTCTCTGTTTGACATACTCCACTCAGCACAATATTCTTCAGGTCCATCCACGTCACTGCAAATGGCAAGAATCTATTTCCTTCCATGGCTGAGCAGTATTCCATTGTATAATACATATGTACCACCTCCTCTTTATTCATCAATCAATGGACACCCAGGCTGACTCCACATCTTGGGTGTTTCAAACAATGCTGCAATAAACATATGGATGTACACATCCCCTTGAAGTAGCATTTTGGGTTTCTTTGGGTAAATACCCAGAAGTGGGATTACTGGGTCCTTCTTTTTCTCTTGCCTTTGTTTTGAAGTCTACTTTGTCTGGCATGAATATTGCTACCTCAGTTTTTTTTTTCTTTCATTTCCATTTTCATGAAGTATCTTTTTCCATCCCTGTACTTGCAGTCTGTGTGTGTCTTAGAATCTGAAGTGAGTCTCTAACACATGTAAAAGTTTTGTTTTTTTATCCATTCAGCCACCCTAGCTTTTGATTGGAACATTTAATCCATTTACATTTAAAGTAATTGTTGATAGATATGTAGTTACTGACATTTTAGTAATCGTATTTTTTATATTTGTTTTTTTGTTTTTTCCATCTTAAAGAAATCCCTTTAAGATTCCTTGTAATATTATTTTGGCGTTGATGAACTCATTTAACTTTTTCTTGTCTGGGAAGCTCTTTATCTGTCCTTTAATTCTAAATGATATCTTTACTGGGTAGAGTAACCGTGGTTGTAACCTTGGTTGTAGGTGCTTGTCTTTCATCACGTTGATTACTTTGTGCCAATCCCTTCTGTTCCACAAAGTTTCTCTTGAGAAGTCAGCTGATACTTTTATGGGGGCTCCCTTGTAGATAACCAACCGCTTTTCTCTTGCAGCTTTTAAGATTCTCTGCTTGTCTTTAACCTTTGGTATTTTAATTATGATGTGTCTTGGCGTGGGCCTCTCTAGGTTCATCTTGTTTTTGACTCTCAGTGCTTCCTAAGCTTGTGCATCTGTTTCCTTAGTCAAGTTAGGGAAGTTTTCCATCATTATTTCTTCTAATACATTTTTAAATCCTTGTTCTCTCTCTTCTCCTTCTGGTACTCCTATGATAGGAATATTAGTATGTTTGATGTTGTCCCAGAGGCCCCTTAAACTGTCCTCCTTTTCTTAGATCCTTCTTTTTTTAAATTTTTTAATTTTGCTCTTCTGCTACCTTATCTTTTAAATCACTGATTTGATCCTCTGTTTCATCTAATCTACTTTTGACATATCCTTCATTTCAGTTATTGAATTCTTTATTTCTGACTGGGTTGTTTTTTGTTTTTTTTTTAATGTTTTCTATCTCCATTTTTATATTGTCGGGTTTTTTTTCTCTTTGTTGAAGTTCTCCCTGAAATAATTGAATATCCTTATAAATAGTGTTTTGAACTCTGTTTCTGATAGATTGCTTGTCTCCATTTTCTTTAGTTCTCTCTCTGGAGCTTTGTTCTGTACTTTCATTTGGGACATGTTTCTTTGTTTACCAATTTTGGCTGTCTCTCTGTGTTTGTTTCTATGTGTTACATAGGGCTGCTATGGCTCCTAGTCTTAGCAGAGTGACCTTATATCGTCAGTGTCCTGTGGGGCCCAGTGGCACAGTCTCCCTGGTAAACAGAGCCTGATGCTCCAGCTGTGTCCCTTGTGTGGGTTGTGTGTGCTCTCCACTTGTAGTTGAGTCCTGGTTGCTGTTTGCATATGAATGAGAGTGATTGATCTTCAGGTTCATTGTTTATAAGGACTGGCTGTGACTACAGTGGGGGAGCTGTGGTAAAGGGACTGACCTTCCAGAGCAGGATTTGCTTTAGCAGTGCTCTAGTGCTTATGCAGTCTGCCATTTGTGTGTGTTGTCCTTGGATGTGGTTGGATGATGCTCTGGCTTTGTCTGAAGCTAGTCACAGGGGATACTAGCCCTGGGGCTTCTTAAGAGGGTCCCAGCCTCAGGCCAAGTTCAGCCACAGCCTGTATCTTGCCTGGGGCCAACTGGCATGAGTCACAAAGCAAACTGCAGGTGGCAGCCCATGCTGGTCTTAGAAGTGCCTTGAGAGGCCAATACATGAACCAAAGCCAGCTGTCACTAGTGCTGGGATTAGGGCTGCTCAGCTAGAGGTACAGGACACACTGAAGCCAGATGATGCTTGTTTGGGTTTTGTGATCCTTTCAGAGATTTTAGGAAAATCTGCATCATGACCTAGGAAAGGTCATTTGTATAGAAAAGCTCCTGTAAGCAGCCTGGGCATGGTGAAAATGTAGATGGGGCATGGTCTTAGGGAATCACCAGGGCAGGGAGGATCAACAATGTTAGCCAGGTTGATGGACACTCAGATATGGTGTCTGCCTGCACCTGCATGCAGGGATGGGGAGGGCTCAACACAGAAACAATAGCATATGCCATCTCCTCTATCTGGGAGAAAGATGCTCCTCCCAGCTGTTTGTTGAGGCCAAACAACTCAGTACCTCCCTGCATGTCCCTGGCACCTTTCAAGCTGCTATCACAGTACTGCAACTCAAAGTGAGTGAGTTCACCAGTGAATCAAGTCCATGCATGGACTCTTTAATAGGAGTGCCTGGTCTGCAGCCCCCCTTGTCTCACTCAGCCACAATCTCCCCTGACTTTCACAACCAGAAGTTATGGGGACTTCTCTCTCTAACACTGGAACCCTCAGCTGGAGAGTCTGGTGTGGGGCTGGGATCCTCACTCCTCTGGGGGGTACCTCTGTAGCCGAGACATCTCTCCCAGCTTTTCATGGTCACATAAAGGTGTGGGACCAGCTTATTCCATGTGTCTACCCCTCCTACCAGTCTCAAAGTGGCTTTTTCTATATGTCCTTAGTTATATGATTTCTGTTCAGATAGACTTCAGGCTATTCTCAATGATGGGTGTTCTGTAGTTTAGTTATAATTTTGATGTGGTTGTGAGTGTAGGTAAGCCCAGCATTTGCCTACTTTGCCATCTTGACCAGAAAAACGTGTGCCTTGAGTTTAATATTATTAATAGTGATTATATTTATTATTGGCCCTGTTGAAAGCAGATCCAGGTCCTCTAACTCGAGGTTCAGTGTTTTCCATACTCCTTTGTACTTCTTTGGCAGCTGACAATCTCCTTTGAGATGCATGTTTGAAAGCAGGCTAGAAAGTTGAATTGAATGAGAAAGGGAAGGCTTATGAGTACCAGCCTGAACTCTAATCAGAGTTGTAGAAATTCTGGATCCAGAGCCTTTTCACATGTGTGAGATCTAGTCTCATCTGAAGTTGTGATCAAAGTTCTGCCTGGTTGATGATGAGAGGTAGTTTTTGTCTTTTTTTGTTTGTTTTTCCTCCCATGTGTACCTTGCTTTCGTTTTGCTCAACTTTAAAACATTTGTTCTATTTACATGAATGTATTCAACAGGCAGATTGTTCCTTGCCTGAAAATTCTTCCCATGAATGCAAATAACATTTCTTAATCTTCCACAGCTGGTTCAAGAAGTATGCCTGATGAATCACCTAGAAGATAAAAAAAAGGACAAAGAGAAGAAAAACAAATGCAGAACATTGTACAACCCTTGAGCAGCCCATTAACTATTTAACTTATGCAAAATATGCACTGCATGAAGTACTATTTTAGATAGAAGGCACAAGGCTTTCTCTTGGACAATGGGAAGGCAGTCAGACTTTTGAGGCTTTTAAAAAGCAAAAAGGCTATCATCAGTTTTGATTTCCATACCAATCTTGTGAAACAAACTTGGGTCAAGAAAAAAATCGTATTAAACCATAAATGCTCTGGATAGATCTACGCCCTTCCCCTGCTGGAGAGTGAAGGTATTTTTCTTAAGATTCAGGAACTTAAGTCTCTTGCTTTTGGTCTGTCCAGTGCTTTTTTTGGGGAAATTTGGTACTTATAAAGACCACCATCAATCCTTAATTTTATTTACCAATAAAAACAGCTGCTTTATAAGGTTTGTTGCTCTTTCCTTCAGAGGGCTGTTCAGATAATTGCTGGAGGCTGTACATATGCCTGTGAGCAGGAGCAGATGGGCAGACTTGGCACTTGAACTAGGTTTGCAGAGATAGGTAACATATTTGCACACAGAACTGAGGTAAAGAAGATGTACATCTGCTCCCATGAAATTTTCATTCCAGTAGATAAGTATTCCCATGGCTAGGGAGGAGACCAGCAGCTGGGGGTGAGCAAATTACAAAGTGATTTTTTTTTTCATCAAATGCAAAAGTCAGAAAGCAATTCTGTGTGTCTCCATCTCTTTCAAAGGGTAACTCTTTGTTGGTATGTGGCTCTCCTCACCAAATAAGGTCCGATTGTGGGCAGAAGTGAGTAATAAGGGAGAGAAAATGGTTGGCTTTCATACTGCCTTATAAAGCGGTGATGAAAAGATGAAGAGGGAGTGGGAGAGAAATAGGACACAGGAGGCACAGACTATAGCTGCGTCTGTGAGGTTGCGAGGAGATGAATCCATTCACTCATTCATTCCTTCATTCGTTCATTCAGCAAATATTTGCCCTAATCTGGTTCTTACCCTGATTAAACCCTTCCATGGTTTTCTTTGATACCTAGAGTATACTCGTAAAATAAGTTTTTCTTCCAGATTCTCATGGCTACAATGATGTGGTCCCTGCCTCCTTCCTTAGCTCTATCTTTTGCCATCTGGCCTTTAATAGTACTGTTCAGGCATACTGTTTTCCTTTCTGAACCAAATTTTCTTCCCTGTGGGAAATGTTCCATTTTCTCCAGTCCCCTGCCAATGGCTGGTTGCATTTCATCTTTCTGTTCTCAACTTAATCACAACTACTCAGAAAGGGCTCCCCTGACTACTCTATCTATAGTCGTTATCCTCTGCCCCCAAATCTGTCTCTGTCTCAGAGCTCTATGCATCCATTCATAGCTCTTGGCACCAGGTGTACCTGTTCTATTTGCTGGTGTATTTGTTGTGTACTTCTACCTCTAGACTATATGCTACAGGAGAGCTATCTGCCTCTCTTGTTCCTTGTTGGGTCAGCTGCTCTTCACACCATGCCTGGAACTGAATAGGTATTCAGTAATGAATAAATGATGGAAGGTTGCTGGGCAGGTGAATCATGGTGGAAGAGTCTAATCAATGAAATCTCCTTATTCTCAAAAGTAATCTATGGCTTTCATTTCTAAGTTTCTTCATGGGACAGAGTTCTCAGGAGGAGCAACATCCAGCAGCAGGAAGGAGTAGGGACTGCAATCAGGAGACCAGTAATATATCAGGGTCCCAAATCCTAGGAAGAGGTAGCTAGTGGATCCTGATCTGAACATCTTAGTACTTATGAGAACAAGTTTTTCCAATATGGGTTCAAGTGTATTGGGGGCCGACAGCATCCTAGTGTCTGACAAGGCCACATTGAAATAAAGATCCACGCTCAGCACTGGATGTCTGGCATGCTGCCTTATGGTCGGTCATGTAATATCTCCTGCCTCTATGAACCCATGTGCCTTTCCTCCACATCAGATCCTATAGGAGACAGTACTTCCACTGCATTTATGGCAAGTTCCTGTGGTACCCTGATGATAGCTGGCTGTGTAAGTCAACGACGGGGCAAGATTTCCTAAAGATAAGGAAACTCCCTAAAACAGGCTACAGCCTGAGAGGACCCCAGGACTGAGAAATAGGGGACTCAAGCCCCTTGGAAATGGAAGCTCAGGCCTCTGGTCACATGGACAAATCCTGTCAGTGAGAAACAGACAGTGTCTGTGAGAAACTGGTGATATCATCCAACCTTGAGCTTACTTGCCTATGCAGCTGTGAAAGGTTTCCTTGGAGACCAGGAGACCAAGGTCTCTCCACCATGAGAGTTCTGATAAGAGGCAACTTACTGACCATGAGTTATTTTAATTAACAGCCTTGTTTTAACTCTTTGCTTTGTACATTGCTGTAGCAACAGATACTGAAACTTTGACTGAGAAACAGATGTTACCCTCTATTACAATAATATACACTCTTTGTAGGATAGGAAAAGTTTGAGACTCCTTTTGCTACTACGTATTATAATCACATAAAAATAGTTTTTGCCCTAAACTCAGCCACTGCTAAACTCTTGGCAATAGTTCAAGTATATGCCCTGTAAGGTAGTCATGGTAACCACTCTTTAGATGATAAGTAAAATCCTTAAACAGGCCACAGTGTACCCTGGAAAGATACAATTACAAAAAGTAAAAGTTCTGAGTAAGAGAAAACATCATAGTCATGTGAAACATAACTTGTAATTGAGTTTATAGTCAGAAGCCCCTATAAAAGGGGCCAGGCTTTAACAATAAAGGTGTGACACTCCTGTGAACCTCTTTCCAGTGTCTCCATCTTTCTTTTTTTCCTCACTGACTCCATCCCACCCGAGGGAACCCCTGGTTCTCGTGGGGGCCGGCCCCCCGCACAAGTGTCAAGTGTGGCCTATTAGTCTAAGGCCCTTACAGATAACCTGTTTGTTTGTTTGTTTGTTTGTTTGTTTTCTGGAAATAAGCCAGAAAGTGCTGGTGCTGTTTGTTAGACATGGATTTTGAGGCATGCATTTCATGATCCTGGTCCCTGGTATCTGAGCTGAGCTGAGGCTGTGCCTGAATCACTATCAACACTCCTCTGGAGGGCACACCCAGCAGTGTGCCAGCTCCTGAGTGCCCTAACTTCCCTGAGTGGGTCTTCCAAGATCCTATTTACAGCTCCCTGGTATGCATTAGGGGAGCAAGTGTATTGAATACCCAGCTGCTCCTTTCCTTTGCCTCCCCAGCTCTGTTCACCCTGCTCTAATGGAGCCTGCTTCCCTCAGCAGGGCTTCCTCTCCTGCCCCTCAAGCTGCCACATCCTAGGTCATTACAGGTTGAGCCTATGACATTCAGCTATAGGGTATGAGCTCAAGGGTCTAAAGAACTTGGTAACCTTTTCATTTCTTCCAGAACTTAACAGATATGCAAGTCAGCTCCTACGAATATCATGTTCCAAGGTAGTAATGCAAAGTAAACTCTCACAATGATTGCTTTGGCTGTGGCTCTTTCATAGAGCAGCACGAGTTTAGAAAAGGACTTGGGGCTAGGCTCCTTTAGCGATTGCCATCTCAGTTCCATTTTCTGTTTCCAAATTTCTTCCATTCCTAATTTAGAGATAGGCCCAGAGTTGAGATCTATACACTCTAAGGCAACACACTGAGTTTAGGCGATAGGTGCTGGGTGAACTTAATAGAATATAGTGTCATCGCAGTAAATCTCCCATGGAACAAACCAAGAGTGTGGCTGTCTTGAGAAGAGAGGGGCCTCTGCTCCTTGAGGCATGTCCTGTGGGCTTGGGACTTGGCTCCTTTGCAAAGAAACCAACGTGTTGGCAAAAAGAACGGATGGTGTCTCTGGTGTGCTGCATTCAGTAAAACTCAATCTGCGCGACAAGGCTCCAATACATGCCTCTTCCCTGGAGATGCCTGAAAACGTGTGCAATGTGCCAGAGGGATATAATGCACTGACTTTTAAAAGCTGAACATTTAAAAAAAAAATTTTTTTCCATTCTTTCATGCAGAATGAACAGCGTTTCCCACCTGGTCGTTTCTCCCACAACAGGGAAGATTGGTTTTCTGGTGGAACATGAAAGCCAGTGAGAGCCAAGCCCATCACAGAAATAAAGACACTGCACAGTGCCTGAGCAACAGTGAAAGGAATTCCCAGACTAGTCATAAAACATCTCAAACGAGTTTTCCATCAGAGTCATAATTTCTATAAAACGCTTCTCTACTGGGTAGGGACTAATAAGCCTAAGGACATGTAATCATGTACACTGTTTAAATAGCTGTGTAAACAGGTGTTCCTTGGTGTGCTCAGTAACTCATTTCCATACACTTAATAACACAGTTGTTGATCAAGGGAGTCTCCAGGTACTGAAGTGATAAAGCAGAATTTCAGATGATCATGAGGTATCGTGAAAAGAAACCCTGGAGGTTTACCATCGTCTGATACATATAGTAAGGGCTTAATAAATGCTAAGTAGTTATTATTGATGTTGGTTTTGTTGTTGTTGTTTTTGAGGGCAGTGTCACTGGCCCTCATATGTGGGACTGAACCGGGACCGCTGGCATCCCAAGCCAGCGCTTAACCACCGCGCCACTCGGCCGGCCCTTGATATCCGAAGGTTTATTGACACTATCACAGAGGATGCGCCTTTCCTTTTGGAGTTGGGTTTCTTCTGGCTGTTCCCCGTGGAAGGAGTGAGGTCTTTTTCCTCCGGCTGCACAGCACTTTTTCCCCTTGACATTCCCTTTTCACAGAAACACTCTGCTGGGTGCCTCATATGAAGCCCCTGCTTCTTTTTCCTCAATTCTCTGGGATAGGTGGCTTGGGAAGAGAGCTCTCTATAGGCATCTTCCATGTGATTGAAACCAGTTACTTTTTTATTTTTCACATTTTCCAGAGTCATAATGCCCTGGGGTCTCAAGACTAATGATGGCAAGATTTCTGTCAGTGTTTTGTAAACTTAAACAGACCAAATAGATTAAATTAGTTTTGCTTCATTGAATTAACCTTTAAGAATCTATACGTTTATATTAACATTTGGCTAATTCACCTTTGGTCATGACGTGGACTTTGAAGAACTTATTTGGGCAGCTAGATTTTGTGACATGAGGAGAAAAGCAGTGTAACTTTTCCACTTATAGATTCTTAAACTAGCTTACAAAAAAATTAAGAAAAAACAACCATGTCCAAATTAATATAGAAATTGCTGGTATATTGAATTTATTTTATCTATTTAAAAGAATGGCTTATTGTGAAAAGCCAAACAGGAAACATCTATGGCTGAGAAATAGCTATTTTCAAATCAGGCTTTCATTTCTCTAAGTTGTTAAGATTGTTTAGACTGCTTGGGTTATTTACAATAGCCAAGATATGGATGCACCTAATAGCTAAGATATGGATGCACCTAAGTGCTCATTAATAGGGAATTGGATGAAGAGGGTGTGGTACATACTATATATAATGGAATATTACTCAGCCATAAAAAAGAGTGAAATCCTACCATTCGCAGCAACATGGATGGACCTGGAGGGTATTATGCTAAGTGAAATAAGTCAGACAAAGAAAGGCAAATAGCATATTATCTCACTTGTATGTGGAGTATAAAGAATAAAATAAAAAAAGAAATAAATGAAGCATAGAAACAGACTCATAGATACAGAGAACAAACAGATTGTTGCCAGATGGGAGGTAGGTAGGGGACATGGTGAAAAAAGTGTAAGGATTCAGAAGTACCCATTGGTAGTTATAAAATAGTCACGGGGATGTAAAGTACAGCATAGGGAATATAGTCAATAATATTGTAATAACTATGCATAACGCCAGGTAGGTACTAGAATAATTGGTGGGGGAATTACTTTGTAAATTATATGTCTAACCACTATGCTATGTAAATTATATGTCTAACCACAACTGCAACTAATATAAAATAATATTGAATATCTACTCTAATTGAAAAAAAAAAACATGTAGCTGCTTTATCCTTTTCTTGGTAATTAAATATGCATCCAAAGTAGAGTTATAATTTGGTTATTAATTTTTTAATTTGTAGAAGTTCAATATCACTCTTAAACTTTTATATGCAAATTGTCTTAGAAGATGATTGTGAGATCTGACTTTCTTGTGCCAGCTTCAGTTTTCCTGAAGCATCTGGTTTATGTTTTGTGTCCTGGTTTGAACAATAAATTTTCTGTTCACTGTATTCATCATTGGTAGCTAAAACTCTAAACCAATATCCATACCAACAATGATATCAAAAACAGTTTTTATAGAGTAAGAGGAGGAAACTCTTTTAAGCTGGACCATAAATAAAAATGGCATTAAGGTCAGCCAGGGGAGGAGAGTGGAAGATCAGTGTATCTGCTTCAGGTGATATGAGTTATGGAGTAGTAAGCCATTAGGTTGTATCACTATGGTCTAATCATGAATCCGAAATCCTCAAAAGCCACAGAGGGTCGAAGTTGGTATTGCAAAAAATGGGGAGGTATTGAAGCTTTCTGAGCAGATTTGTGGCAGTTTAAAAACCACTGTAAGAAAGTTACCATGGCAACAGTACATGGAAAAGATTGGAGTGGTAAATGATACCACTCCTAGACCAGAACCACTAACAGTGGAGCCCGTTAGGCACTCTACAAGGCAGTTTTTAGAGCAATAAGCAAGCAAAATATCTGATGCAGCACCCAAAGGAGTCATCATTCTGAAAGGACTGGAAGAGGTAGATAATGGTTATAAAAGTGATAATATGGATCCTGAGTAGAAATGAGATTGGAACATGGGGTCTGGATAATCTGGCAATTCTCTGGGCCTACTAGCCTCTAGATTCCCTGGTATTTTTTTTTTTTTTGAGCGCAGTGTCACTGGCCCTCACATGTGGGACCCGAACTGGGGTGGCTGGCTTCTGAAGCCAGCGCTTAACCACTGCATCACTCAGCCGGCCCTCCCTGGCCTTTTTATGGTGTTTGTGGCTATAGATGAGCCTGTGCCTTGAGCATTTAACTCAGGAGCATTTAAATAATTGATCGCTTCCCATATCCCTATTTATTTTATAGGGCCATATTTGAGATAAACTGGCATTTAAGGCTTCAAAGAGTTGTGACAACTTTAAGGTTTAAATCCATTTGAATTTTACTTCATAAAGGGGTTAAATATCATGGAATTAAGAAAAGTTAAATAAAATTAGGGGTGAAATTTATCTGCAATTATTAAAGGTTCATTTAATATTCTCAGGAGACAACTTCATCTTTTGAGCTCTATATTGTTGGCACACCACAATGACGGCCTCTCACAATCAAACCATGATGCCTTTGACAGAGGCAGCATACCCAGGTCAGTGTTACTTTGTCCTCACCCAGGATTGGTTTCTAATATTAAGAAATTGTCCAAGATTTATGCAAGATACCAAAAACCAGGGAGGATAAGTCTGATGTAACCAAACATATCAAATGGCAGTTTCCCAGGTACTTCTCCATCTATAGGAAATTGGACAATGGTCCAATTTTCATGATCCACCAATATCTTTATAACTTATTTGCTTTCTTCTTTAAGTATCTCATCTTTTATCTTCACCACCTTAAGAGATAAGCAGTAGTAAATCATTTGGAAAGTGAAAATCAAAGATTATATTGAAGGGGAGAGAGGGAAGTACCCACTTCCATGTGGTTTATATAAACACCTAAAAAATCCCAGCTGACATTTAAGGAACTTATTATCTATGTAGGCAGCAAAAACGAGGGGCAAATACATCAGAATTACTAAAGGATAATGTCTCTAGATAGAAAATCTTACTTAATATATGGTTTCCAGTTATACAATCATATATGAATTCACTGTCTTTTATTTATCATGTGATAAAATACTCTTGGTTAAATAGTGAGCCAATATTTATTAATAATTGATAAATTCAAATTCCTCTCAATTGATACAGAGATCATTTATAATTATTGTATTATAGGGTCACTCTGCTTTCAATAGTTTATCATGTATGTCTGTAATGCCATCATCATCCAAAAGAAAGTCATCCCTGAAAACATCAGAGGTTGGCTATATAATTTCTCTGATTCTTCTTAAAAGAAGTAGAAAGGAGCAGTGAAAATACCAGTTTATATTTCTCACATTGTTAATGGTTTTGATGAAACTTTTAGTAGGGGAAAAAGGTCAAAATAAATTATTAGGTTAAAACAGTTGTGAGGATTATTTTTGATTTCATTTATGTGTTTTAGTTCCAGGTAAACCACCAAGTCTCATATTCTTATATTGTAAATTCTTCTAAATCTTGCCTTCCCAACTATTTATGCACTATTTGAAAGTTCATGTGTTATACTTCCTTGGAGCTCCTACAATTCTGTGCACATAGTAGGTGCTCAGTATACATTTCTTTCTTATTGCCCTTTTTTTCTTACTTGTCAATTAAAAGTATGGTATCAATTCCCTATGGTATGATTCCCAAAACATTTTGTATTATTCCAAAAGAAATAATAATTCTTCAGGCTATTAAAATACTGATACCAGATTATAGCAAATAGAATTATTCCTCTTACCGCTGTACAAGGTAAAATTAACCCTTATAACATCTGCCAATAATCCATATTGGCTTCAGTCTATAATCTGAACTTTCCCATGTTCATTAGTACTTGAACTTTTTATGTGGATGAGATTAAACAGATTAGCCAGTTGTATGGGAATGTAGATACAGAGACATTTCCTTTGGCCTAAGCTTCCAGTTGCAACTCAATCTACATACGTTTGAGTAACATAGTTGGGCAGGAGGGTGATAAAAAATCAGAGTCACTGCAAGTAATTTAATTATAAATAGAGTTTCTATGAGGGGTGTTAACGTGCTACCTTAGCTAACCTGACAATAAAGGTTTCACAAGCTAAAATGACATCTGGAACCAAATCACATGTAGAAATTATGCAGCAGCAATAAAAGCCACTTAATTAGCATTGCAAATAACGTTCCAGCATTTACGAGATGTCTGCAAATTTGCATACAGATACATAATTACATAATTTGCAGCTGTTGTGTTTGTTCCATAAGACCTTGCCACTTTATTAGCAGAATATGTAAATCAAGTATTAATTCTCTTTATCTTTCTCATTCTCAGCCTTCTAAAGATGAGTGGTGAATCATGGTGACACTGGGGCAATTCTTTATCTAGATTTGCATCACTTTGTCTTAGACTGGTTTTAGAGCAAAACATATCCCCTGACTTATTTAGCAAGAAGGATATTTTGAATGATTTGTAAATACCATTTGCTAGTGAAGGAATATTATTGATTAGCTAAATTTGGCTTTCCCTATTTAGAAATCCTTTACTTATTCTGTCACCCTAGAAATATGGCCTATTTATGTATGTTCTTCTGGTTTAAAGAAGCTAATTATATATTCACTCTTATCTGTATTTTCAGATAGTAGCAACTATCTTATATTCTAAATTAATACAGTCCATTGCAATGGAAGAATCTAATCAAAATGGAATAGTATCTAGTAAGAGTATTAGATGCAGAAAGCTAAGTAGATCTGTCAGCTAAATACAGAATAGAAAAGAGATGCACCTAACTTCATTTATTGTCAATCATTCTGAAAGAAAGGCCAGTTGAACTAATTTAATAAATTGCATTAGTACATTTCATGTAGTAGGGCCATAAAATTTTTATATTTCAGATCTAGATGTTGTGAAGAAAAAAGTCTTATTATGGATTTGTGATTTATTATCAGCTAATCAGATTAGAAATATGCAGTTCAGTGTGCTGTGATGGCTTGAGACAGTCTGAGCTTAGGCATGGTAAGTACAAGATATCTCAGAGAAGTCTAGGTATCTTTTGATAGACAGGGGACTTCTGTTTTACGTTCTTGGCATTGGAGGAAAAATTATTTCAGGACATCAGATTAGACATAGAAATAAATATCTGAGAAAAAGGGCTTGGATAGTATGGGATATGAACATTTGGACTTCACTGTTTGTTTTTCCATTTATCTACTTATTTAACATTTATTAAAATAGGTGCTAAGGAAGAGGAAGGCTTGAGCTAGGTTATTAAACTGGGGCTGAAGATAAGTATGACTAATGTGTTAAGTCTGATCCTTAAGTCTCACAAGTTAATATTCTGAGTCACTGTCAAATATGTTTTCTGAATACCTATCTTTATGAAGTGTGTAGGGTGGCTATAGTTCAATTTTAATAAAACAGATATTGTCCTAGACTGATAGGAATTTTAATCAAAGGTAAAACCCAGGTGCAAAATATAGATAGCCCAATTAAATATATATGAAACTATGGGCATGTATATTTTTATGCCTTATTGGCCGGATTTCACATTTAAACAGAGTTAGGGATGGAAAATCTCCATATCCTTTGATATTAGGTTTCCTGAAATTCCTTCAAGCTTCATGACTGTAACTATTAAGTTGATGACTTTGAGCATTTAGGAGAGCAAATATCTTGCATCTTGTTGAACTGAGAACCTTGTGTGACTCTCTCTAGCTTGTCTTTTCTCTCTGGTACTTAACCTTGTAGAGAAGGTGACTGTATGGTAAGTTCCAAGAACGCTCTATGCCCTAGATAGTATCTGTGCTCATGAATGCTGATGCTCAGGCCAGCTTTCACCCTCCAGCTTCACACAGAATGGAGACAGATACCATCATGCCTCAGTCTTGCTACCTTTGGAATAGAACTTATATAATATAAAAACGTGGAATGTTGTTTACATATGAATTTTGTATAGAAAGGAATCTCACAAATGGAAAGTTGTTTGTTTGCTTTTTATGATAGCCCTTTTATTCTCTCTCTACAGGATATTTTTATTCTTTTATAGATTATTTAGTCATGATAGTGAACATCTGGATGTTAACATTATTCTTTAAAACTACCTTTGTGAGGAGTACATAATTTGGTTGTAAATAAAATAGAAAGGGTCCTCACTCAAGCTTGCCTTAAATTTTTTATCACTAGACTATTTAGTGACCCCTAAACTCAATAACATTTATCAGAAAAAGAAAAAAATCTCACTCTGGCCACTTGATCTGGTAGCACAGTATGCATTTTGAAGACTGGTTCTTTGATTTTGGAGTGTTGCTATGACAGTACTTTCATAGAGACTGTTCTTTGAAGTGGAAAAGGTGACCACGCGGAGTGATGGTGAAATTTCTGCAGTATGTGCTCCTGTGATTAGCTCTTGTCCCTTCCTTCTTTCTGAATTTAGCTCGAGATAATTTTTAGAGTTTTACAAATGTTACAGTATTGCACACAAAACTAGTTACAAAAAAATCATTGGTTCATTTTCTGTGTTGAACCCTGAACATTTTCATATACCTGGCTGTGACAGTTTCAAAGCTGTTGCATCCCTGGCAGGTCAGCCTGCTTTCTCTCATCTGCTCCCTCTCTAAACAACCATAGATTCAACTTCAGAAAAGAAATACAGGTTATCCTAGTCTCTCTCCCATTCCCATAGTGCCAACTTTTTCTTTAAGTTTTTCTTACTATGTTTATAAAAAAGCTGAATAATTATTATAATTACATCTGGTACTCAAGCAGGCAGGAGGCTGAAAGGAGGTGGCTCAGAATCTTTCTTAGCTACCTTCCCCCCACCACGCCCCCCCCTCCCATCTCACTTGGCAGCAGCTAAATTTAGAGGCTGAAGACTTGCCCTCTAGTTCCCTTATGTATTGATGGGTCATGTCTTTCTCTGTGTAGAATGAACAGCACTTGTTTGAATAGGGTAAAACAATTTATCTGGTCTGAAGCTTTAAAGATATTTATGAACTTATAACCACTGCTCTTTTTTCTTAAATATTGGAAATGGTAATTAAGATAATAAACATTTTTCTAATAGAAAGGTGAGAAAAATAAAGAAATTCTGAAAGGATAATTTGACAATTTTCATATTAAGCATTGGAAATGATTTAAAAGTATGCAAAGGGTAATTTATCAATTTTCATCTTAGCTATTGGAAATGAATTAAAATTATATTTCAGTTACAAAAATTATTATAACATTAATTTTAAAATTTTACTATAGCATTAATCAAAGGACTAAGCAATTGTTTCCTGAATCCAATAGTACTCCCTAGAAAGAGGTGGAAAGTATTTCTTTTATGCCAGAACAGCCAACTTCTTTTTTCTCACCTGTTACAAAGGAAACAGTTTCTGAATTTTATGGTTCCTTTCAAGTTGCACAATGAAGAAATCAGGACTAAAACTTGTAAAGTTGGATTTACCCACAAGGAAACAAGTATATTATTAATTCATTTGAATTTGTTGTAGCCAGAATGGCATATCAATAAATTCTAATAATATGATTTTTATAATATTTCAGATATAACTTATTTTAATGTTTAACAGCTGATATTTTCATTGGAAGTAGTAAAAAATAACTATAGCTTATGAAAAAATAAAGTCTTAAAAACATACTATTGCACTAAAAAATAACCGGTTTCCAGGTTAAGATGGATAATATAACAAAGAAAAAAGTGTATCGGTTAGAGTTCTATCTGAAAACCAGAAATCACTCCAGGTTTTTCAATTAGGATGGTATTTAATCCAGGGAATTAAATGCTTGCAAACTTTTTCAGTGCTGGGAATGTGAAGGTCAGGGCAAACCATACCAATCACCAGGTTCCCTGAAAGCTATTGAAGAATTTAAGGGTCACAGACCCAGGAAACAGAATTCAATGACCATATTTTTCTTCAACATTTAGGAAGATGATTTTCAGGAGAATACTTGGAGGCTAAAACAAAAACCGCATATCTACCACAAAAAACTCATATTTTCTCAGGCTCACATGTTTGCTTGCTCTGCCCAGAGACACACTCATATGGCTTTTGCCTTTCTTCTCCATTCCGAATACTTCACGAGGGCCTCTCATAGGCACCTTTGCTCGCTTGGGACGCTGGTGAATGCAGTTCCAGGCTTCTACCCCATGATGCTGGGAGGCTGCCTCAGGGGCAAGGCAGTGCTGTGTGGTCACAAGAGAGAAGCCACAGCATGGCTGATTATGCCCCTCTTGAGTCTTCTAATAAGGTCAAGTATCTCTCATTTAAGGGATTTGGCATTGCTTACAGAAGGAAATGGCATAATTATAGAAAGCAGTAATATGAACCCTGCATGGTAATGCACTCCTAGTGTAATTTAGTCAGAGAATGGGAAAGCCCACCCACCATTTTCACAATGGTAGCTCTCATCTCCTGTATTTCTTGTCACCTGTACAGCACAGCATTCTGAACTGCTGTTTTCCCTGAGTCCTCCCCAACGATTCACCTTCCCATCACATTTATTGCACTTGTTATACACCTGTAAGCTTTCTGTTCTCCTTCCTAATAATTCGTTCCTTTTTTTTTTTCACTCCCACCTGCTACTGTTCCTATTTGAATCACTGCTTGCCATGAGAATTGGCTTAACAGCAGGATGATGTTTAAGATATTTATATCCAGAAAAGGCCTATGATATCATATTTCATCCATGACTGGATGAGGCAGGTTATTTTAATTAAACAATTGGTGAGTTTAGCACTTTTCTTTATCAGTCGTAAGCTGTTCCTATCTGCAAAGTTTAGGGAAGAGCAAAGACTAAGATTGAATATAACTTCTGTTATATATAAATCTTCAGTTCATACTGACGAATCACCCACATGTGTCTTATAGTTCCATGAATTCCTCTACTTTTACAGTCTTTATCTCTGCTCTGTTAGTACCACTTACTCTTATGCTTATATTCTGGACATTGCTGTCATCCAGAATGGCTTACTATCTGAAATGTGTCTGCCATTTTTTTCCCACTGACTTTTATTGCCTGTATTCCTCTCCTTACTCACTTATTCTCTGATCTCATCTGGACTTTCAGTGTCCTCACCTTTCCTTGTTTTCTAATGCATTACTTAATTCTCTCTTGATGCTTCACAAATACTATTTCACCTGCTTCTTGGATTATCTTGATGTGGAATTCCACTATATAATGTTAATTTCTAAAGAAGGATCAAGTAGGACCTCAATGGATTGTTATTTTTTATATGTTAGAATCCCTAATAACTAGTCTAGTGACTGACACTTAAGACAAATTCAATTTGTTAAGTGAATAACTAGACCTCACTCCTTGTTTTCTAGACTTGTATCCTTGGGACATAGGGGAGAAATCATATAACTTTACTTACTCACTGACTATAAATTTGTAGTTTCTGTCTTCAACTTGTCTCTTAAAGAGGGAGTCATTAATCTTTTTTGTTATTCCTAGTTGGATAGTTTCTCTGCCTGGGTTCCCTAGAAAACAGTGCTTGAGGAAATACTAGGGGCTACACTTCATTATGAATATAATCTGAGGAATGCAAAAGTGAGGGAAAAGGGGAGTGAGGTAGGGACAGAGACTAAAGATGCACTGGAGATGTTACTGACCTGGTCACAGCTATGTCCCACAAAAGGAGCCATGCGAAGGTACTCCCTCTCCAAATCATCCATCCAGACACTGGAAGGTACCAGGATTTACCTGCTACTATCTTCTTTTGGTCAAATTTCACTCCATGGGACATCATGTCTTCACACTTCTGAGTTCCACATATATGGATGTTGAGAGAATCCTGTGGCATCTTGTACTTTAGCATCAACAAAGCCACGGCAAGGGAACAAAGAGGTGCATGACGTTGGTATCATGTGGGTACCATCAGGTGTAGTTAATGAGTGACATAAAGGAGCTGGTAAAGTCACCACAGGAGGCTCCTCAGTTCTGTATCAGCAGCAGTAACCTGACTACAGGATCGGGGGAGCAGCACAAGCTCTTACCACCTATTCTCTGGTCAGAACATAAGCCAAGTGCACATATCTTGGCTGGCATATGAATTAGTCTGTTATTTTTCTTTCCCAGTGGAGGTTGTCTCCAGTTATGACTATTATCAGGTAAGAGAGAAATCTGGTCCATATGCTATTATAACTGGCACATTCATAATGTTCTGATATGGAGATTTTTATTATTTTCAAGAACAGAATATGTTTATATTTACATTGTGCTTTTAAATAAAAAGATTTTTATTAAATTATAGCTAGCATATAATATCAGTTTCAGGGGTACACCATAGTTGCTCAACATTTATATACCTAAAGAAGTGATCACCATAAGTCCAGCAACCCTGACACTGTACCACACTGTCACAATACTATTGACCTTATTTTCCATACTATACATTACATCCTCATGACTTATTTTTTTTTATACCTGGAAATTTGAACCTCTTTTTCCCCTTCATTGTTCTTCCTCCCTTTTTATTTTTTATTTTTATTTAGTTATTTATTTTTTTGGCCCTCATATGTGGGACCCGAACCAGGGCCACTGCCTTCCCAAGCCAACTCTTAACCACTGCACCACTCAGCCGACCCTACTTTTATTTTTTTGAGGGCAGTGTCACTGGCCCTCATATGTGGGATCCAAACCGGGGCCTCTGGCATCCCTCCCTTTTTAAATGTTTCAATTAATATTGACATTCAGTATTGTTTTATATTAATTTCAGGTACATAGTATAGTGGTTAGACATTTACATAAGTTAATATGTTTTATTTTACATCCCCATGACTACTCTGTATCAACCAGCTTGTACTTCTAAATCCCTTCTCCCTTTTCAACCACCCCAACCTCCCTCCCATCTGGAAACCATCAAAATGATATCTGTATCTATGAGTTTGTTTCTGTTTTGTGTGTTTGTTTATTTTGTTATTTTAGATTCCACTTATAAGTGAAATCATATGACATTTGTCTATCTTTGTCTGACTTACTGCATTCAACACAGTACCCTCTAGGTCCATCCATGTTGTTGCAGATAGCAAGATTTCATTCATATCTTTTTTATGGTTGAGTAATATTCCATTGTGTGTGTGTGTGTGTGTGTGTGTGTGTGTGTGTATCACCTCTTCTTTATCCATTCATTTATTCAGGGACACCCGGGTTGCCCTTATATCTTGACTGTTGTAAATAATGCTGCAATGAACATATGGATACACACATCCCCTCGAAGTAGCATTTTTGGTTTCTTTGGATATCTCCAGAAATGGGATTACTGGGTCCTTTTTTGTCTCTTATTATAGCCTTTGTTTTAAAATATATATTTTTCTGGTTATAAGTATTGCGACCCAAGCTTTTTTTGTTTGTTTGTTTCCATTTTCATGAAATCTTTTTTCATCCCTTTACTTTCAGTCTTAAATCTGAAGTGAGTCTCTTGTAGGCAGCATATGTAAGGGTCTTGTTTACTTATCCATTGAGCCACCCTATCTTTTGATTGAAGAATTTAATCCATTTACATTTAAAGTAATTTTGATAGATATGTAGTTATTTCCATTTTATTCTTCAGATTTTTGATATTTGTTTTTTCCTCCTTTTCCTTCTTAAAGAAGTCCCTCTAAGATTCCTTGTAATACTGGTTTGGTGGTGATGAACTCCTTTAGGTTTTTCTTGTCTGGGAAGCTCTTTATCTCTCCTTCCATTCTTAATGATAGCTTTGTGGGTAGAGTAATCTTAGTTGTAGGTCCTTGCTTTTCATCACATTGAATATTTCCTGCCAACCCCCTCTGGCCTGCAAAGTTTCTGATGAGAAATCAGCTGACAGCCTCATGGGATCTTCCTTGTAGGTAACTAACTGCTTCCCTCTTGCTGCTTTTAGGATTCCCTCTTTGTCTTTAACTTTTGACATTTTAATTATGATGTATCTTGGTGTTGGCCTTTTTGGGTTCATCTTGTTCGGGACTCTCTGCACCTCTTAGGCTTGTATATTTGTTTCCTTTGCTAAGTTAGGGAAGTTTTCCATCATTATGTCATCTAATATGTTTTCAATTCTTTGTTCTTTCTCTTTTCCTGGTACTCCTATCATGAGAATGTTGGCATTATGCTTGATGATGTCCCAGAGGCCCGTTAAACTCTCCTCATTTTTCTTTTTTTTTTTTTTTTTGCTCTTCTGATTGAATGTTTTGTGTTACCTTATGTCCTACATTGCTGATTTGATTCTATGCTTGATCTAATCTACTGTTGATTCCCTGCAATGTAGTCTTCATTTCCATTGTTGTATTCTTTATTTTTGACTGGTTCTTTTTTATGTTTTCTGTCTCCACTTTTATGTTTTTTTATCTCTTTGTTGAAGTTCTCCCTGAGATTACTGAGTTTCCTTATAGCCAGTGTTTGGAACTCTGCATCTGGTAGATTGCTTGTCTCGGTTTTGTTTAGTTCTTTTTTTGGAGCTTCATTCTGTTCTTTCATTTGGGACATATTTCGTTGTCTCCCCATTTTGGCTGCCTCCCTGCATTTGTTTCTATGTATTAACTAGGGATGCTAGGTCTCCTGGTCTTAGTAAAATGGCCTTATGTAGTAGGAATCCTGTGGGACCCAGTGGCAGACTCTCCCTGTTCACCAAAACCAGGTGCTCCAGGTGTGTCCCTTGTGTGGGTTGTGTGTGTCCTCCTGTTATTGTTGAGACTTGGTTGCTGTATGCATATCAATAGGAGGGAATTACCCTTGGGCTGATTTTTTGTGAGGACTGGCAGTGACTACAGTGGGAGAGCTATGGTGCAGGGGCTGACCTTGCAGGTCAGGATTTGCTTTATCAGGGCTTTGGTGCTGATCCAGTCTTCCCTTTAGGTGTGCATTCCTTGGAGGTGGCCAGGTGATGCTCTGGTTTGGTCTTCAGCTGGCCACTGGGCATACAGGTCCTGCCCAGGTCTTTCTGGCAGGGAACCCACTGTAGGCAAAGTTCAGCCACAGTCTGTGTACTGCCCTGGGGCCACCTGGAATGAGTGAGAAAGCAATCCAAAGTTGGCCACTGCTTGTGCTGTGCTCAGAGATATATCGAGAGTCCAAGTCATGAACCAAAATCAGCTGTTGCTAGTTTTGGGCTTGGGCTGCTCCTCCAGAGGTAGGGGAACACACTGAAGCCAGATTTTGCTTGTTTGGTTTTCTGTAAATCTTTGAGAGATATTAGGAAAATCACTAGAATGAGCCCGGGCAGGCCTTTGTTTGGAAGAGCCACTGGAAGTGGCTTGGGTGCACCTGAAAGTTGGGTGGGAGAGGTTTCAAAATCACCAGCGTGGGGCAAACTAATTGTGCTAGCTAGACTGATGGAGACTCAGATATGGCAGCCACCTGTGTCTGTACTCTGGAAAGGGCTAAGGCTCAACAGTAAAGCAATGGCTTTTGCCAATTCCTCCATTCAGGAGAAAGCTACCCCTCCAGCCCTCACCCTGAAGACAGACAACTCAGTTTCTCCCCATATGTCCGTGGTGTCTTTCAAGCTGCTGCCCCAGGACTGGAGCTCAGAGTGAGTGAGTTCGTCAGTGGGTAAGTCCATCTAGGGGCTCTTTAAGAGGATTGTCTGGGACTATGGCCACCCTCCTTCTCACTCAGCCACAAATGCTGCTGGCTTTTACAACCTGAAGTTATGAGGACTTCTCTCCCTGGCTCTGAAACCTGGGCTTGGGAGCCTCGTGTGGGGTAGGACCCCTCGCTCCTCTGAGATATTCTTCTTAATTTTTAATCATCTCACACTGGTGTGGGACCAGCCTATTTTGCATCTCTGCACTTTCTACCAGTCTTGAGGTGGTTTCTTTTGTATGTCCTTAGTTGCAAGGCTTCAGTTCAACTCTACTTCAGGTGATTCTCTATGATGGTTGTTCCGTAGTTTAGTTGTAATTCTAATGTGGTTGTGAAATGATGCAAGCACAGTGTTTACCTACTCTGCCATCTTGATCAGAAATCCTGGGAATACATTATACTTTTATGTGAATGTGAGTGTTGTTTCAAAACAGCACAATGAGTTGGTTTGGATAGTGTTATTATATTAATTTAATAATGACATAGAAACTCAGAAAGCTTGAAAGTCTTGTCAAAGATTACCCAGATAGTGTTTTGGTAAAACAAACAAACAAACAAACAAAGCTTTCAAAAGACTTGAATTTTAATTCTAGCAACATTATCTTACTTTTATATATCATTATTTTTTTGACCCAGCAGCACCAGTATCTAGACCAGCCTGGAGTAAATGGCTCAACAGTCCTTTGATCTTGCAATGGGCTCAAACATCTCACCAACATTTTATGGAAGTTTGTGTGTATGCATAGATAAGATTAGGAGAGAAAGGGAGAAAACTGTCAAATACTTGGCTTATGACTGATATGAGTTAGAAGCAAAGATAAACCAGTTTTCTCTATTTTGAAAATGTCCATTGGTTAGAATTAAAGAAAAATCTGAAAAAGCTGATTCTTAGTAAAACAAAACACATGAAGAAGGTTCTTTCCCTCTCTCATTTTTCCTCTTTGATATGAGTCATTTTGGTTTTGAAGGTGCAATAGTTCATGGTATTGAAGGTATTATTTTATAAACATAAATCCTATTGTGTGATTACTTTGAGGATGAAATGTGCAAATTAAGGTTAAAGTTCAGGTTTTTTTATTTCCCCCCAAGAATATGGTCCTATGCCAGATTTCAAAACTAAGTAGGCTTTCATAAAATTTCAAAGTGCTATAATCAAAAGTAGCAGAATCTAGTAAACCTAGTCTGCAATGGCACACTTAATGCTGCGTAAGTAGAAAGAAATAAGTGAATGGAGCTCATGAAAATGTCAGCTTCTTTCTGTCACCAGGGAATGATGTAGTGTAGTTTTTATGTCTTAAACATATATAGGTTGCTCCTCCCTGGTGCAAATAGTTATTTAATAACAGAGTTATCTCTGCATGTCCAAAATAGATTGGATTAGTCCTCATTGCTCAAGTTAGATACTGTAAGCCTTCCATCCTGTTTGTCCTTTGGTTTCCTTACCATTTCTCTGCATTTACATCAGCATCACAACTTAACTGGTGCTGACCTTCCATGATTATATATATATATATATATATATATATATATATATATATATATATATATATTTATATATATGATTACTTTAAGAATTTCTGTAAGAATTTCTTAGTAATTTTCCAGGATACTTTTATTTTCTAGCCAAAAAATGAAGTAACACAAAATAGCCCAGGCTTCTTGCCAACATCAAATATAGGTATAAATGAAACTGTGTAGTTGGAGGCTGATTCGATTTTTTTTTCTTGATCAAGAAGAGATAATTAGCACATCTACACAAAGCTTGTAATTTTTATTATCTGTGAAGACACACCATGAATACATCATTACCTGTACAAATAAGAAAGTAGAATGCTACAATTCATTTTCTGAACTGTTGTGCATAAGGGAGAAAAGCAATTCGACCTTATCTTTTTCTTTATAATTAGCATTGCTGAAACAGCTTTAAAGATAGTACCAAAAGCAGATAAAAATGTAGACTAGTAACAAGTTGGGAAGAGTTTATTATAAAAGAGACCTGTAATTATTTAAAGAACATACTGAAAAGAAAGAACTGTGCTTTGAAAGTGGGGGACGGTGAGCAATAGGAAGCTCCTGAACTGCTAATGTTATATAGTAATAAGCAAGAGAAGGAATATAAAGCATGGAATTAGGCTCCCTTAGAAAAACCGAGCTACAGGAAAGGAATACATTAACAGCTTGACAATGAAATATGCAAAATGCATCTTTAAATTGCTGATAAAATTTACAAGGAAGAGCTCTATAATAGAGCAGAAATCAGGACCATTGGGATATCATCTTTGATCTGGTGCCATTGTTTATATTCACGAAGAATCTTGGTTTTGTCACACATAAAATTATAATAAAGTCCACTGCAGTCTCCAGTTTGCCAATGGGCCGTGTTCTAAGACTGGATCGTAAGACCTAATGAAAGGGAATTGTATAGAGTTTCTCTGGTTGTATTCTGACTTAGGGTGCCATGGACACAGAAGCACACCCCCCCCTTCCTACATATCAAATGGTACCCATGGCCAGAGGCAGGAACACCTGAAGTGTGCCCAGGTGAGGGGTGATGGAGACTTCTTGAAGTTAGGGACTGAGGATTATGGGTGGATAGGGTTTTCTTCTAATTAAAACTCTCAGGGCTTTTTCTCAGTCCTGGGTCAGCTCCCATGTTTTGTCCCACTCCTCTGCTTTTTCTTCTAAAGGGTCAGGGCTAGCTTGCCTGCTCCTCTTGTAACAATTACCATCTGCAGCTTCCAGCCATTACCTCTCTACTCCTTGACCTGGTGGAGGGAAGATGCAGTCAGTCACCTGTCCTCCTGTTTCTGAAGAAGCCTATGGCTCCTTTGAGGTTTTATAACAATTGTTACCAGTAGCAACATTTATTCTTTGAATGAGTATTTTTTGAGGACTGAATTGTTCCAGACACATGATTAGACACCAGCAACATACAAGTAAAGATGAAAAGGAGTGGTCCTCTCTGTTGAAGGAACTCAGTGCCAAACAACAGATAATTAAAATAATATGATAGTCACCTTACACTTGTTAGGATGGCTATTATAAAAAAAAGTAAAAAAGCATGAACCTAATTAGCTAGAAAAAACAGGTTTTAAATCCATACTCTGCCTCTTCTTAGTTGTGTGTCTTCAAATGAATTAACCTCTCTGACACTCAGTTTGTAAAATGGAGATAATAGGTTCCATTTTACAGGCTGGTTGTAAAAATTAAAATGATACAATAGAAGTGCCACATTGATAAGCAAAAGGTTGCAATTATTATTGCTGTTGTTTTAGTAGCTTTGAAAGTTGAATCCACTCCTATAGTTGAAAATGTATTATTTTTATATTCATCTAAGCTGCCATCCGCTGGCTCACAACGTGAGCTTAAATAAAACAGGTTGGCCAAAGGTGTTATTTATTTTCATGCATTCGTGAGTTTTGTCATCACCAAACTCAGAGAGATCTTTTGAAACACTAATCAGACCATATTGCCTCTGCTCAGAATTGTCCATTTGTAGTATATCTTCCTCAGACGCCAAGTCCAAGTGTTCACTGTGGCTCTCAAGGGCTGACATAGTCCGGTCTCTTGCTAGCTCTCTGATCTCATCCTGTTATACTCCCCTCCCCTCACTCTGATCCAGACACACAGGCCTCCTCCCTGTTCCTCAAACACATTAGGATCACTTCTTCTCTGGGTCTTTACTCCCACTGTTCCCCATGCCTGGACCTCAGAGTGCTCCCCAGCACACCCCCTCCAAAGCTCCCTCCCATGTTCACCCTGTTAAAATTCACACACACGTGCACACACTCTCCAGAGCACATATCTTTGTTAGATATACTTTACTTATTTAGGTGTGCTTTATTTATTTGTAAAATGGATGTCTCCGAGAATGGACCGTCTGTGAGTTGGATGAGCATGTAATTTGTTACATATGCAGGGATACTTTGAGGGTGAAATGATCTCTATTGATAGTTACACCAAACAACTATTCTGGGCATGCTGGGATGTGATCACCCTGCTCATGAGGATTATTTTGACTGTTTTATCAATGTCACATTTCCAGTGTCTAGCTTAGTACCTGGTGCTCAGCAGGTGCTCATTTACGATTGTGCTGAGTGTTGAATGGATGAATAAATTCTGAAGTCTAAATTCAAGCCTATATTATTTCTTCTGATTGATTTTCTTGACCCTTTTGTCTCTTCTATGCATTCCTCCCAGTGCTACCTAAGCAACAAGTCATCCCACTCTCTTAGAAAACAAAACAAAAACACAAGAAACCATTAGCATCCCTGCACTTAGAGTGGAACATCCTTGCCACTTAGCATTGATTACCATTTTGGATTCTCCAATCTCCTTTTAAGGCACAGTTCTTGACAACACTCCTGAGAATCTCTGAGCTTTCAGCCACTTTGTGTTGTTTCCCAAGGTGGAAACCCTTTAATATAGATGCCTGCACCCAGTGCTCTATATTCTACCTAACATCACTATTTTTCTGTTATTTTTTACTAACTCACTGTCAAGTCCTTGAGGCACCCACGTATTTGATTTGGCCGTGGGGCATTCTTCCACATTTTAAAAGAATAATCACTAGGTATCTATTTGTTGCAAGATAATTTATTTAAAAATACCTCAGTATCATACGTGTGTGTGTGTGTGTGTGTGTGTGTGTGTGTGTGTAAACTCAAATTAGTTCATATTCTAGTGATTGTTAATTTGCATTTGAAGGGTTTTTCCAAAGGATTTCATACTCTAGAGGCATCTATGGCAATAGTTCATGTATCATCTAACTCTACAACAGAGGGTTTTTAAGGTATTGTACAAATGCTAGTAGTTCTTTTTCCTTGGTGCAATAAACAGTTCTCAAGATATATAGTTCACTAGAAAACTTTATGGACTCTGCTGTTCCCTTTTGAATGGAGTACTGGAATCAGGCCAGTCCCACAGGGTCACACCTTTAGTGTTGAGTTTAAGTTCTAAATGCTCATTTGGTCTTTGCATCCCACTCTTAGGCAGGGCATCCCTGTCTAATCAACCTCAAAGGTTAGCTGATCCTGCCACTAGACTGTAACTGTGCTCCTCTTGGATTAAACCATGCATATCAAGTGCTTGTCAGAGAGGCCAGGATAGAACAGGACATCACTGAGTCTTTTTGTTTTTTAAGTGCTTAACTATTTTGAGGCTTCTTTGCTTTCAAATGGATGCATTAGCGGCATTGGTTTGCACTTGCCTGGATTATAATTTTTTACCTGGTTAATAAGAAAAAGTTATTACCTGCCTCGTATTGCTGGAGGCAACAGGTATTTATCAAAGAACCCCATACATGTTAGTGATCAGATTTGCTTGGGTCAGCCTGAAGTTATCACGATTTAATTACATGTGGGGATCAGGTCTCCCCACTAGGTGTGTGACTCTTTGGATGTATCTTGTTCTTTGTAGCCATGGACCCTGCCGTAGATGTGAGTTGGCTCAGCAAATGCTTGTTGGGTGAGCAAATACATGAAATACTGGATCTTTAACATTAGAAACAGTGAAAGATGAGATAACTTAGACTGAAAGAGAACAAAACTGGAAGGTCCTTGGGAGAGCAACCAGCAGGGTTTTCTAGAAATTAAGGGTTTACAGATATGAGACATTCAGTGTTAACACTGGGACAGTCCTATGTGGGCAACTATGGCGAGTTGGTTACTATGATATGTCCTTTTTTCTTCTTTATTTAAAAACTTATTCACAGTACATTTTTTTTTAATAAGCAAAGTAAAATTAAAGGGGCAAATGACTCCTTGATGTACATAAATTCTATCAAAAAAACTTCAAAATTCAATAGCAGTAAGCACTCGGAATGTTACAAAACATCGCTTTAACTTTGGGGGCCGCCAATGATTTCTTATGATACCATATAGTCCTCTTGAATTGGAACGTGTTACAGATGGTAGTCATAATAAGACGGCTTTGCTTTTGTAAAGCTCTCTGTAGTTTTTAAGACCCTTTTAAAAAATGTGATTTCATCTTCACAATAAACCTTTAAGGCAGGTATTGCAGTCAGTATATGGCCATTATATTGAGGACCCATATAAGAACCTGGAAATACAGAAAATATAGCCACCCTGAGAGTTAAACTAATTACGTCTCTATGGTATAAAAAGACACAATGTCTCCTAGCTATCAGTCCCTAGCTGTAGAGTAACCATTGATATAAATATATATTAGGAATGCTCTTACTAAATAGAAAAACCACAATTTCACCTAAAAGTGGTTTAAAATGGCAATAAAGCCATTTAACGATCTGTCATAACAAGGTGTTTAGACAGTTCAGGGTCAGGAGTGGTTTGATGATGCCACTAAAACCCAGACTTCTAGATTTCTGCTCTGCTCTTATGTGTGTTGGCTTGACTTCTTGCTTCATAAAAGAGTTGGTTGCTGCAACTCTAGGTATCATGTCTCCAGTAAAGGCAGGCAGAAGGGGAAGGGATGGACCCAGCTTTGCCTGCCCTTTTTATCAGGAATGTGAGAATTTTTCCAGATGGGCCCAGCAGCCTTCAGCTAATCTGCTTGTGACCAGAGCTGCAAAAAAACTATCTCTGTTTCAAGGGGGACTGGAAAGCAAGTATTTAACTTCTCTAATTGGAGGTAGTCTAGAGAGAATGGGGTTGGAATTGTGCGTTATCTTAGCCTATCGAGGGTGTGTGTCCCAGCTCTTAAAAAGACGGAGTCTTGCCAGCAAGAAACATTTAACTCAGAGAAGCACACTTCCCATAAATGTTCTCAGCAGCGCTGGAATAGTAAACCGGAGGGATGGGGCTGTCTGGTCACAGTGAGAAGTTTGTGGCTGGGGAGTCTGATGAAATGTCCCTCAGGAATATCCCTTCTCTTTGCTCTCATTCCATACACACCAAAAAGCCTTTTTGGTTCAAATTCAAGCTTCTCAGTAAACCTGAGCCCATGATGTAGGTGAGACCATCAAGTACATATGGCATGCCAAAATTGTGATGATAAACAAATCAATAGCTTAGCTTATATTTCTTGTGAACTTAGTTTTGGGAAGCCACTTATTGCGATTTTGATCATACGTTTTCTAAATTCTTGGCTTGCTGAGGACCACAGCATAGACCATGGTATATTTACCAAGGAAATGAGCTTGGTCAAATTAAATGAGTTAGGGTAAAAATTAAACATTCCACATTTCAATTCCATCAAGCATCTCTTCCACCAATTGCCCTGTATCTTCAGAGTCTTAACAGAAGCAATTGTTCCCATTTCGTGGATGTGAAAAGTGGTTCAGAGAAGTTAAGTGAGCTGCCCAGTTTCAACCACTAGGAGAGAAAGACAAGGCACGAACACGGATCCTCGATCTACAGGGAAAGACCAACCTTATATTCTTAGGGAATGCTTCTGGGCCTCCATTCCTCTCCCCCACCCCACTCTCTACTTTCCCTACAGGCTAGTTGAAACTCTTTTCTTCCAAGTATAATGATCATAGAAAAACTAACTTATATGGCAATTGGAGAGGAAATCAGTACAACCAGTGACTTTATTTTTTTAATTGAAATTTATTGGGCTGACAATGGTTTTTAAAATAACATAGGTTTCAAGTATATAATCCTGTAATACATCATCTATATATCACATTGTGTGTTCATCACCCAGAGTGAATTCTCCTTCCATCACTGTATATTTGAACTAGTGACTTTAATTTTGAGAAATTACCTCTGCAGTTTAATGAGAACCCCATTGATGTCACCATAACCCTGAAGCATTTAGGGGACTAGCCAAGACTCCACGATTAGCATATTTGAACCAAGGATTGGGCCTCTAGTCTGTTGAGCTTGTTGATCACTTAGGATTTTATGAATAGAGACTATTTTCTGCCATCAAAGAACACTATTTTAAAATTACAGTAATACATATAAACATATGCAAGTGGTATATTTAATTATGTTTATATTTTGTTATTATTATTATAGGAATAAAATTCAAATATATATATATGTTTCATTTTACTACATAATTAGTTATCATTTAGGTTTAGTTATTTATAACATTTAAGGACACTCTATTTCTAAGATTGTTAATAGTACAGAAAGAGGAATATTTTCACAAATCAGAAAGCTCCTAAAGTGTTATAGTTAAAGAATATTTGTTTTGGCAATAATAACCCAATCTGTAATATTCAAAATCATGTATCTATGTAATGGAGCAGGCCTTAATCATTCGAATCAGATATGAAAATTCTTTGTGTTTTCTGTCAGCAACTAAACTGGAATGATTATTACTAAATGTAAATTTCATATGTTTTAGCAGGGAGTCATTTGTCACCCTCATTGTGCATTCTTTGATGTTGTCTCCTTGTCAGTGGGGCCAACTGGAATATTGAGGTCTCCAGGACCATTTTCTTTCTCACATTGTTGGTGTGGACTCTTCCTGTCTGGAGATTTAGTTCTGGGATCCCTGTATATGGACATAACAGCATATCCTGTGGAATAAATATTCATTTATTCCAGAAATATTTGTTAAGGATCTGTTATGTACCAGGCCTCCTACCAGTCACTAGCAACACGTGGTAAAGGTGAGAGACCAGGTTTCTGCTTTCATGGAACTTTTGTATGATGAAGACAATAAACAAGTACATAAAAACATGTGGAGATTTCAGAGAGAGATAAGTTCTAAGGAAAATTATAGGAGTCATGTGGGAGAGAGTCATCAGAAGGGGACCCTTAAAAGGACGTTTTAAGGAGGGAGATGAGACATTAAAGCTGAGACTGGCAAATCAGTTTTGTAAAAAAATATCTGTGATAAAACATTTCAGGGAACAGAATTTGCAACTGCAACTACAGAAATGTGCCAGTTGCCGTTGTAATAGGATTTTGCATTACTTAGTGTTTCAAGGAAAACAAAGAAAAAAAAATTACTTATTTGTATGCGTGGCTAGAATTTGCTACTTTGTGATACTTCTGGGGTGCTTGCATCTGGGGTAGGATTTACAGTTTTATGCAGGAGGAATGTTCTATTTTAGAGAAATGATCCCTCATTTTTATATAGCACTTTAGAGTTTATAAGGATCATTTACATTCATGATTACAGGTTTTGGTAGATATCAGTTTTTAACAATAGCCCTAAAATGACTGGATTGCAAATGAAAGAAAATCCAGCTCAAATAAATGGAAATTTATGTAATTACACAAGAATCTGAGCGTTTCTAATTTCAGGCAGAGGTGTATTTAGAGGCTAAATAATACCATCAGCATATAGTCTTTCTGTCTATCTGTGTTTGTCTCTCCACCAGTTGACTGTTTTCTCTCCACTGTGTTTATTCTCAGTTATACACTCGCTGTGTGTAAAAAGCATGGTTCCTGACTCTCATCACTTCACTAACTTAGCTTGGAAATGGAAAGACAATGCTTCTTTCCTGAAAGCTGGTGCAGAGGCCCAAAGTGTGACTCATGAGTCTCTGTGACCAGGGCCATGTTGTTCAGGAGTGGAGGTCAGCCCCACCCAACTGGTTCACAAGGACTGAAAGTAGGAGCGGCTTGACTCCCAAAAGGAAAGGAAGGAGTACTGAGCAGGAAATACAACAGATTTCCATCATGAAATGATAACTAACTTTTCACATATGAGAAGAGGCTTAGTAACTCAGGACACCTGGGTCTCAGACTGTACGGACATGGTTCTTTCCACGACCATGGTCTCACTATCTTCTACATGAAACAAATTCTCAAGAGAATTTGATTAAAGAGAAAAAAACACATGAAGAATCACAATAAAGTGCACATCTGCTTTAGCAATGGTACTTCACTTTGGTTCAGTCAGAGGCAACTCTGTCCTTTCTGCCTGGCTTGCTAGAGAGACATCAGCAGTTGTTTGACACAGCTTTTTTTCACCTAGACTTGGCATAGTTTTCCATGATGCATGGAAGATGTTGTTATGGTTTTGAGCATGGGTGGTGTTGACTGAGGAGGTGAGAGCCAGGGAACCATATGCCACATGGAGGGCTTAGATGTGATGGGATGAAAAGAACCAAGTCCTTTTGTTCCTCTTAAAGATTGTCCACTCCGCCAGATCCATCAGATTTTCTTACTTTTAAAAGATGAGTAATTCCTACAATGGATTTTGAGAGAAATCTCAAGGTAAATTTAGGACTATGTTTGTGAAGATGCAGCACCAAATATTTTGTGTAAATGGTAAGTACAAATGTTACCGCGCACAAAGAGGTGATTCCATTTGGAATATACATGGCCATCTATAGATTTCAAGTCAGTCCTGCCCAATAGCAGAGAAAAATCCAAATGTAGTGTTAGGTATGTACAGAAGAAAGGAGAACCAGCGCATGCTTGTTTCATAATTTTAAAGTTTTTTTCCTAGATGTTAAATTTGTTATATTTTAAGGATCACTAGAAAACAAAACAAAAAGTACAATTCCAAAAGCTTTAGAACAAATAGATTAGAACGAATTTCATCTTTCCTCTGAGTGCTTGAGTTTCAAGGGCTCAACAGCCTACCCAAACATTCTTCTCATTTCTCCTAGGAAGTAATGATGTCATGTAAAAAGGGTCAGATGTCTTGTTCTGATGCACCAGAATTTCTGAGGTAGGTAACTTATCATGTCTCATGAAGGCTCTCCTTGTAAATAAAGTGTTTCATAGATTTGAGTGTACCTCTTACAGAAATTTCAGTTCACTCTGTAGGACGAATTGATGTATTCTGATCAAAGTAGATGAAAACATATCTTTTCCCCAGAAAAGAAGATTAAGGACAAATTTAGACTTGTAGAAAACGCTGTTCACTGCCTAAAGCCCTGCTGGGTTCCGAAAAAATAGTTTGCTAACTTGTACATTTATTCTAGGAGACTTATCGACTCCTATGTTTTCATCCAGTCCCAAACTCTGCATGGGAAATGCTCCTCCTCCACTTTTATTAACTTTCAGATCATTAGACTGAAGCAAGTGATCATGTGAAAGCTTGCTTGGAAGCCAGTCCTCTGCTGTTCCTACCCTCCAGCCCTGAAGAACTGACTTCATTTATGGGCCAGCACAGTTCTCCTTGGCCATATAGGGCCCCCGGGCAATTATCTTGTATCAGATTAACAGAAATTCCAAGATCTGACTTTTTCAGTCTCCTCGTCTGCAGAATTATACTCTTTTCTGTTTTCTCATGGCCAGCTTCTATACCCAGATCTCTCATTGGCCTGTGTGTGCTCCTTTGCTCTAGGTATTGTATGAAGATTTAGACTGAAAAGCATACCCATTTTCTTCCCTGATTTCATCTGTTAACCTGGATGCTGAATGCAGGCTAATTATCCAACTTCATTCAAAGAATTTCAAATGAGAAAACTAGGTTTGAAAAAGGCCTGTTCTGTCTTATTGCTCACTGTTCCCCATAATTACCATGCAGAAAAATGAACTAACATGAATTGGAGAACCCAGGGCCAGTTGGTATCATCTCAGCGTTTGTAACCCTCCTAGAACCCAGGAACTCATGGGGGAAACTTTCCATGTGCTTGTCCTTGTACATACAAGGGGGAGCTGGAGAAGACCTGTCCTGCAAACCATTTCTCAGAATCAAAGCTGCTGGAAGTGTTTGCTGGTGCAGGCTCTTGCCAATAAATCTATCTATCTATCTATCTATCTATCTATCTATCTATCTATCTATCTATCTATCTATCTTTCTTTCTTTCTTTCTTTCTTTCTTTCTTTCTTTCTTTCTTTCTTTCTTTCTTTCTTTCTTTCTATATATCTATCTTTCTTTCTATCTATAGCTATCTATCATCTATCTATCTTTTATCTTCTCTATCTGCCTATCATCTGTCTATCTAAATGTTCTATATTCTATCACTAGCATCATGTCTGGATTTGCGGGGGTTATGCTTTGAAAAATCTTAACCTGTAGCTTAGAGATCTTGCTGGTGATATTGGACACTACATTTGATGAGTTTTAGGGCATCATACAGGACATTATTATGGTCTGTTAGCTTTCAGGCTGAGATCTTTTTATTTTGTATTTTCCATCATTATTCACCATTTCAAAAAATGTTAGAAAACACTGCTTCAAAATTGAAGCTTCCAGGCACCTACTGAGTTTAATATGCTTGGGGAGAAATTTTCATATCAAAATTGAATTATTAAATTTATCAAGTGGTTAAAAAATAAGGATTTAAATTAGTTTTGAAAGGAATGAAAGCCACTGTGATATTTAGCTGTTGGGATACATTCTTCTTGATGATGATTACACATTAGGCTTTAAAAATTTATTTCATTATACTAATTTATATTGTCAGAATAAAACACAAGAGGCTTAATAGGTTTGGGAAGCAAATACCATGCATTTAAAAATTACTCTAGTAAAGCAACTGCATGACAGGCTTTGAGACATATGTAAATATAAAAGAATGTATGTTTTAAAATATCCACAAGTATAATTTGCACTCCAGGTAGTAACGGTGCTCTAGGAACTTGGAGTGTCTCCATTTTTAAGTTCTCATTACCACAAATAACTGTTTCTGAAACTGCTTAGATTTCCCCAAATAAGAATTCAGGTAAAAAGTCTAAAAGCCAAAGAAATAAAGATTAAACATTTTACTCACAGAAAATAATGGGAAAAACCCATCCCTTTTTAGATTCGAGGGCTTCAAATTCTCAGATTGAATTCCACAAGGGAGTCCAGTCATGTTGGTGGTTTTCCAGAATCTCATCTCACAGAATGAACATTTTGACTTGAATTCCAGGTTTCTGGTTTTTACCTACTTATGCTTGACTATATAGTTCAGAGTTGTGTCCTAAAAACTGGAGCCATGGTTTCCACTGATGTTAAGAAAGGCCTTCTAGAATCTCACAGGTTTAATGTAATCTGAGCCAGTATTTCTTATGCTAATGGCTCTTTACTCTAGGCATATGGTATTTCTCACAAACCAGGAAAAAAGTTTTCCCCAAGGAAAGGGGTTTGCAGTTAGCCTGGGCAATCAGTTAATCCGGCTTTCTAATCCCAATACTTGCACTGGATTTCCACATAACATGAGGAGATGGATTAAATTGTCAGTGCTCTAATCAGCCAGAATTTAAACTTAGGCTAAGCCTGAAAAAATCATTTTTGTCCTGTACTCTTAATTAATACCTGTCAAGAGTCTGGGAAAAGATTTGTTTCTGAACATAAGGAATTATTTGAACATAAATCATTATTTTAATTTCTAACACATTTTCCCATGGAGAAAAATATGGTAGCTGAGGCCCTGCCTCAAACAAATGACAAGCCAAATTATCTACTTTATTATTATAATTAGCATTAATAAAGAAATTTGTTTTCCTTAAGTTTGTAGCAGAGTTTCAAGTTATATACATTAGGATTATAATGTATTTTACTGATAAAATTATGTCTTTTTTCATAATAATAGCAAACATTTATTTAATACCTCTTATTGCCAAGAGTTTTCTTAGTTTATATATATCTCAACCAGAAAACTAAGTTATCAAATATTAAACAAGAAACTAAGTAATTAAAAATTATAATTGACAATTCTATTTTCAAAATAAGTACATGTATATGCTTTTGTATTTCATAAATATATATACATATATATTTGATACATATTCAAAATTTGTCATTGATAAATGGCTTCTTTAATTAATTTTCACTTTAAATGATATTAACCAGAATCATATCCTGTTTGTTTGCAAGCTTACTTATAAACAACAGAATTATTTTCTACTTTCTGTTGTAATAGACTTTCTTTACTTAATAATCCATAGGACATCAGTTTTTTTTACATATGTTATTAGTTGCTTACATGTGTATGCTTGACTGTGCATATGTATGAAAAAAGTGGTAATGCCACTTATCTCGAGGGATAACATGACATTTACCAATGGCTTAAATGGGAGTCACCACTTCATCAATCATCTTTTATTTTTCCAGCTACCCCATCATGAAAGCCACTGAATCAAATATTTGCAAATGCTGTTCTTTTGAACTTGGAGTCCTTTAAAGCTAATTGAAGCAATTTGTGATACATAATGAATAGAAGACATGTAATTCATGAGAACTTGAGAAAATGAGATATGAGTTGGACATCATTTTTTAAAATATGCACAGTCTCTAGATCAGGACTCAAAAAAGAATTCAGGTGGGGCCATCATCACTTTCCATCTATTATTTATTAATTTCCATACAGTTTGTATCTAAGGTCATGTTTTTTTATTAACACTTGCTGATCATTAGATTTCTGTGTTCAGAAATCCTCAAACTGTCAGTTTTTTTTTTTAACATGTTCTTAGGAATAAAATGTAATTGGCTCATGTAAATTCATAAATATAATCTTTTTCAATAGTTGGTCTTAATTTATATTAATTATTGCCTTTATCTGAAAACATTAATAAGTTTGTGCTTGAGTTACTTTAAGATTAATATGTTTACTACTTAAATAATTTACTTCTTATGTCTATGGATAAATCACTGACTTTTACTATTACTATTACTTTTGCCGCTTCTTTTCCCCCTAATGTGGTGAAGGAAATAATAGACCATCTTGAGTACCATACTTTGCAATTAGAGGCTTTCTTAGGGTGATATTTTCTAAAATAAATTTCTCTTTTGAAGTCAGTCTTTTATGATCATTACTATTTAAAAACTGATGATCAAATGTACCTTGATGGCAGAATGATTGTCATAGTCAAGTAACTATCAATAAAATTTCACTTTCAAATTGAAAAATACAGTAATATTGGTTTGAAAAATATTTACACTGTCTTTATATTTTTCATGTTTATGCAGGGAAGTTTCAAAGCAACAAAGAGAATATTTCTCTCTGAAATAAAAGATTTTATGAGATGCCACAATATGTTAAGAAAATGATATAACAAAGATGCGTGTGAAAGCATGTGATCTGATATCTGACATAACATAACATAGTTTAGCATATTTTACATGAATCAAAATATTAGCTCCGTGACTTAGTAAGAATTAAGGTTTCAGCCTGTTAATACCTTGAGTTTTGATAACCAATGTCCACTATCCTGCTTCTAAGAAGTAGTTTGACAACACGAAGAGCACAGTTTTAATTCTAAGTCTTACTGGAAAATTGGTGCTTACTGAAACATGTGTGCTGCTGTAAGGTCTCCTTTTAATTCTTCACGCACTGACTTTCTGGATTACTATACTTTATGAGGCCTGACAATTGAGGTCATGAACTCATCTTAGAAAAAGTGCTACATATCTCTTTTCTGAATATCACTATGGTCACCTTTGAAGTGCTCCCCTTGTGAAGCTATGCACCAATGCCAGCACCTAGTCCACCCTTCAAAGCAATTTTGGAACTCTTTTTCTAGAATGGCCATCAGAGCTGTCATTGTATTACCCTTGATGTCCTGAATGTCATCAAAATGCCTTCCTTGCAATATTTGCTTTATCTTTGGGTAAAGAAAAAAATCATTGGGGGCCAGATCAGGTGAGTAGGGAGGGTATTCCAATACAGTTATTTGTTACTGGCTAAAAACCCCCTTACAGACAGTGCTGTGTGAGCTGGTGCATTGTTGTGATGTAAGAGCCATGAATTCTTGGCAAAAAGTTCAGGTGGTCTACCTTTTCCACACAGTATTTTCAGCACTTCCAAATAGTAAACTTGGTTAACTGTTTGACCAGTTCATACAAATTCAGAATGAATAACCCTTCTGACGTAAGAAAAGGTTAGCAACATCATTTCAACAAGATTGTGAACTTAATTGTCAGACCTCGTATATCTCAATGACAACACTGATGATTCAGTTTGTGGGTTACCCAGGACTTGCATTAGACCTGGTGTCCTTCAATGTTGGCTCTTTCAGATTGCAGATCATACATTGTAAAACACTGAGGAGTAGAGGGATAACAGAAACTGAAATATGTTACTTTTGCAATAATTTGCATTATTTCAAGATGATATATCCAAGGTTTAGTTAGATAGGAGTAAAACATGATAGCCTGTTCTAGTTATCTATGGCAAACTTCCCTAATGCTCGGTGGCTGAAAACTATAATGATCATTCGTATTGTTCATGAATTTGCAGTATGGGCAGGGCTTGGTAGAAACAATCTGTCTTTGTTCCGAAGTCATCACTTAGGACAGCTTGCCTGGGAAATGGAGGATTCACTTCCAAAATGGCCCACTCACATGGTTAGCAAAATGGGCTTTCTCTTACTGTATGGTGGTTGGGTTCTGAAAGGGAGATTTCCTAGAAGCATAAAGTAGAAGCTGCACATTTCTTATGGCCTGCATCATCTTCCATGGTACACTATTCTATTAATCAAGTACTCAGATAGCTTGTATTCAAGGAGAAGGAAATAGGATGCATACCTTGAAGTGAGAGACTCCAAACAGAAAAATGCAGTTTGGGGCAAAGTAAGAAAATATACTAGTTTTGCATAATCTAAGTTCAATTATGGAGTTCAATACTCAGGATAAAATATAAATTTATGTAGGAAGGATATGGTAACAGGTAATCATATGCACAAGGAAGGTTGAATGTGATTGAGGGTATGTCTTCAAGGTTTTAAGGAAGATACAATGTAGGAGATAGTTCTACGTATTACATTAGATTCCTTAGTGACATTTTTGATACAGGATACAGAATTTGAATGACAATGGCCCTGAAGGCATTTCTATTCACTAAGACTAGTCATATTCTTAAATTTGGGGGACATTTTATTGTTTATAGAGCATTATATATTATTTATTGCCATCATGGTTTTTACTCATATACCTTTTCTCTAAGCACTCAGGCTTTGAAATTCATAATCAGGTACTCAATTGTCAAATTTGTTTAATATAATGAATTGCTTATACTACACATTTGAATGTGGATATACAATTTAGTTTTTAAATTAGAACACTCTGGGAAATCTCAAAAAAAAAAGGCACTAAGTTTTAAAGTTTTCTGGCCTTCTGAAATCTTTTATGAGCTTTATTTCAGCAAAAAGGACCATTTGAGCCTTGGACCCAGCACATTTGCATTCTTTGAAAATGTTCCCAAAGTCTATACCGATATATTATGTGTACATTTGAAATGAGGTTACACACTTCATAAACCTATGTTCTGTATTAAACTTCATCTGGGGAAGTCTGTATCAGTTTTCTAGGGTGTAAAGTGATGGAAAAAATGAATCTTGTTTGAATTGATGTTAGCTTGCTTATGAAATGGCCTCTTGGGGCATGAAGGAGAGTGGCTGGAAATTTGTGTCTGCAAAGTAGGCTGGAATCTGTTAAAAATTACCTCCAGATAAGAGGAATGAGCTGGGTAATGAAATGATTTCAATAGTATGAAACATTTGTTTTTAATGTAGAAGTCATTGGACATGAGAATTGTCTGCCTATAGTTTGTTTTTTTTTTCTCCCTGACAGGGGATTTCCTGCCCTTAAAATATCCTTTCTAAATTTCTGCTGGATTGTTTGCCAATGCAATCCAGAAATCTTGTTAGTCTAAGGTGAGAAAATCGGTATTAACTTTCCTTGTGCTAACATTTCCACTATTGACCTAGGATTAAAAAGCCAAAAGGGGTTCAATCCTGGAAACAAACTTAAAAATGAGTGATGCCTGTGTGAAGAGGAAGAACTAGTTTAGTAAATGCTAGGACAAAAATCCAACTAAATTTTGAGGATATGATTTGATTATCTTGTGAACATAATAGTATTCTTTTTTATTCTAAATTTAAAACATATACTATTGTCATTCCATGCAAAATACAGGTAACACTGTTAGCTCACTGTAAACGTACTTTTCTTTCCAGCATGTGCATTAAGTAAATCACTAAACTCTGATAGAAATAGATTGATTTTAAGACCCACAACTAACTTCTGTGTCTTTCCAATATGCTGTTTCCTGACACTTCTCTGTAACATGGCCTTTATTGTGTGCAGAATCTGGGTAAATTAAATGGAAAAAAGTATATATGCCTGTGTCATCACAGGAATATTTAAAAAGTATTTTCTAAGTTTAATTGGCAGCTTCATTTGCAATCACTTTTTTTTTTTTTTTTTTTTTTTTAGGGCAGTGTCACTGACCCTCATATGTGGGATCCGAACTGGGGCCACTGGCGTCCCAAGCCAGCTTTTAACCAACACGCCACTCGGCCAGCCTTGCAATCACTTTTCATTTTTCTTTTCTCTGAATAATAAATTCAGAAATTGGATAATAAATAGCAATGTTTCTTCTAGAATACTATTTGCATATAATATTTCCTAATGTTTGTGGTGATTTTATACTTAAAAAAATGTAACTAGCAAAAGAAAAATCGTCAAGCTTCCAATAGTGGTGTTTGTAAACCCTCCTGTTTATCACTTCTGTTCCTTTCCAGAAGAATTCAAATGGCATGATCTGTCATTGCAGCTGCATTGTTCCCTCCTATGGGCTTGCCCAGGAAGAAAACCTTTTATTTCGGCTTCCTTAAGTTGGAGTGCTATAATCACAAAAACAATTCAAGCTCGCCCTAAAGAATCTTATCAGAATTGACAGCTGCCAGTCAAAATCTTAGCATTAGCATGACCTTTGCACACCAATATGGATACTCCTCCTCCTTGTACAATTTTGTTTGGTAGGGGGAGAGAGAGATAGAGATAGAGATAGAGAATGAGAGAGAAAGAGAATAGAAAAGAAGAGGAGGAGGAAGAGGAGGAGGAGGAAGAGAAAGGGGAGGAGAAGGGGGAAAGGGGATGGAGAAGACAGGAGATAAGAGAAAAAAGAGAAAAAAAGTGGAAAGAAGGGGGAAGGAATGAGAGGAAGAAAAGAATATGTCTGAGTTGAAAAGAATGTAAGAACAACCAGCATTTTGATATTAAACCAAAAAAAAGACCCAGAAGTGAAAGAAATAATAGAAAACCAAACAAAGAAACACATTGAGCAATTATTCTTTAAATATTAAATTCTTTAAATTTGGTCTTAGAAATCATTCCTTTGCCAGTGCGGGTTTCTGGGACAGTGTGGAGTTTTAGGCTGTTTGTTGCAAACTTTCTTGGCACCCTGAAAAGACAACGCAAAATACAGTTAGGGGGTCACATTTATCATTCAGGTTGTACTTACTGCTCCTTGGCATTGATTTAGGTGCCAGACTTCTAATTTTTGAAAAACAGCTCCTTTTTAAAGGGAGGTGTGCTTTTAAGCATTCCAAACAGGATGGAGTATCTGAGGGACACTGAAGGTCTCATGACCTTTTTTTGTTTTTTTCTTAGAAATTCTAGCTTTCAGTAAAATAACATTAGTGATGAATCTTTGTAGATGCATCAATATCCGATTAGTTATGCCTTTTATTTTGAAGCCTGTGTGAACTCTCTCTGCCAACTCTGTCTTTTTCAGTTATTTCTAGCATCTTGTCTTTAGGTCCAGGGCATGTGCCAGTGTGCCAGGGTCAAAGGTGGAAACTTGAGAGAAATGTTAACAATAAAGATCTAACATGACACTTTCTAGCTAAACTTTTCAGAAATCCACCATTCATTATACTTGATTTTTCTCTCTTTTTTTTGCTAGCACAGTATTATCATCTGCCAAAAATATTTTTACATACATTTTTTTTCTCAGATGGGTTCACTGATTTGGGTCTTATTGATTGCCTCTCTTGTAATAAAAAATGAAACCCTCTTGATTATCATAACTTGATTTTTCTTTTCTTTTTTTTTTTCCTGCTTCTCAACAGACTAATTTGGTTTAAGGAACTTGAAGCTGGTGAAATTATTTGCATTTATCTACTCTTTTTGCTTCACATTTCAAAATCACAAGGATGTTTTTTATAATCATAAATGTTTGGACAGTATGTCATCATATATCCCTTTTAAAGTTTCAGTATTTAGTTTGATTACTCCTTGGGTGTCAGAAATGCCAAGCGTGTAACAGTTTTTGCAAGTATTTTTTGAGAGTGGCTTTTACTACTTATAATCTCAGTGTGTGATTATATTGTTTAGCTGACACCCTTGAAAGTGGAGAAAAGGAAATCAGAAACATCCAAAGAGAGACAATAAGACATTACAGTGGAAATGATAATAACATATTTTGAGAAGGAAAAACTTGTCAGGTGGCATCTGAGCTTAAAAATATACAAGCACCTTTTTTTTTTTTTTTTTTTTTTTTAAAAATCAAACTACAACAAATGAATTAAGCAAAGAGAAAACAAGTTTTCCACACAGGAGACCATCTTTTCCTTATGTATTTTTGCAAGAGAATTTTTTTCAAAACTATTTCCATGGGTTAAATAGCTCAGTTGCTGGCTTCCAGAGGAGGAAATAACTTAGAAAAAAGTGGCCAGAGAATTAATGTTAACAAAATTGGAAAAAAAGTAAAGGCCCAATGAAAGGAAAATGGTTAAAGAAATGGTGGTATAGCTAAAAATACAGAAGGAAGGGAACCATTAGGAATCCTATTTTCAAAATAGAAAATGAAAAGTGAAATAAATGGTCACGACATTTTAAAGAGGTATAGATATATAAACAAACACACACAATATATACATATACATTAAAAGAGGAGAAAACAAGCACCAAATGTTAATAGTGATTTTTATCTTCCTCATGGCATTGCCAGTGGTTTTTTTCTCTTTTTCTTTGGGCAGTTTTCTTTATTTTTCTAGCATAGGTGGTTTTTTCTTTTAATAATCAGAAAATAATACTATTTGAAATAGGGAAAATAGCAAGGGAAGAAGCTAACTGTATTTTTGGTGTTTCTATTAACCCTAAAACTAAGCAAGACAAAGTGAAAACAAACCCAAATCCCTCCAACACTACATCAGAGATGGGAGAGTTGGCTGCACTAAAGGAAGTTAGACTTTGTCAGTACACAAATCTCATGTCACAGCCTGGTTCTTCTCATCTTTAGTTGTATGACCTTGCATAAGCTATTTAACATTTCTGGGCCTTGGTTGTTGTTAATACAGTATATTAATGAGACGTCATAGAAAGAGCCTAGCATAGTAAATTCTTCTTATTAAAATTATTTTGATTTTTCTTTGGGCGAGTAATTGTTTACATTTCATTTTGATCATGCTACAACTCTCTCCTCCAAAAAGGGATCATAGTCACTTTTGCTTTTGTGGGCCCCCTTGATGTTTGTTGAGTAAAAGATTGAAAGCTGCATTTGTTTAGTAAAGTTATAGGGCCAATTATTGTTTTTCTCTATTGGTGAAATATTTTGCAATTTACGGGGTCTGACAATTAAGTTTGTGAACTTGTTGCAATGAGGTTGCCAACACTTTTTTCATATCAGAGGGATTATTATGAATTTGTACCAACTGAACAAACAGTTAACCAAGTTTTAGACTAATTGGAAGTGCTGAAAAGGCTGCGTGAAAAAGTTAGACAATCTGAACTTTTTGCCAACAATTCATAGCTCTTGTATCACAATACAACAGCTCACAGGGCACTGTCTGTAAGGGAGTTTTCAGCGTAAACAAATAACTGTATAGGAACATCCTCCCTACTCACCTGATCTGGCCCCCAATGACTTCTTTCTTTATCCAAAGATGAAGGAAATATTGAAAGGAAGACATTTTGATGACATTCAGGACATCAAGCGTAATATAACGACAGCTCTGATGGCCATTCCAAAATTACTTTGAAAGCTGGACTAGGCACTGGCATCAGTGCATAGCTTCCCAAGGGGAATAATTCGAAAGTGACCATAGTGATATTCAGCAATGAGGCATGTAACACTTTTTCTAGGATGAGCCCATGAACTTAATTGTCTGCCCTTCGTATTTTTCTATCTGCAGCTTGAATGGGGCAAAACAAATTTTTTGTGTGTGTGCCTTACAAGTCTGAATGTATCTACTACTGGAAACATATTTGCTAATTTCTTAATCTGAGGTGGAACATATTTCTCATATTATAATTTCATAAATACACTTGTTTTGGAAATTTCTAATATATAGGATTAATTCCATCATACTTCTATTAGAGGTGTTCTCACCTTAAACCCATTTTTTTTCTTTGTGGAATCAAAGGTTTTATCTTTACTAAAAATAATTGAAATATTTAGCTAGCAGGTAGGAAAGAACCAGAGGGCAGGGAGAGAAAAAATGGTGAGTTCTTTAATCCCTGATATTACAGTATCTTGGTGGCTATATATTGAACCTTATGTCAAGTGAGCATGGAATATTTCTATCATTGACTGCAGAAAATATTTTACAGGTTTCAGATTTTTCCTGTGACTCTAAGTATGGGTAATATTTATAGTCTGTGCATTCATTATTGAAGAGCATTTGTCACCACTGAAGTAAACTATTGAATAAGCAAAAATAATTGATGGGGTGCTATTCTTAATTACTATTGAAAGATTTTGAAGATGCATTATTTTTTAATTAATGAATATATTAATTGATATCACAAACATCTTTCTATAATTTACTCTCTTATATGTTCTATACTAATTTTTTATATCCTGGTTAGACCAAAATGAAAGAAAAAATACCTAGTATTTCATCAGTGTTTTAATAGCTGGTAAACTCTTTCCATCTACATTCTTAGTACTTAATACTTACATGTGGAATAATTGACAATTAAGAATATATACCAACACATTCATTTAACTCTCACAACAAACCCTAAATAGATGAAGGGATACCAGATCAGCTTTGGCATGTGGAGTGCTGTACACATCTAAGAGATTTCAGAAACTCTTTGACTGAGGGGGCAACCATGGCTCAAAGATACTAAGCAACTTCTCTTATATGATATGTTACTAAACTTTGATTAACAACCTCTGATCTGATGTTAATTACATCAGCAACCTTAGGCAAGTTTAGGCAGACCAGGTTTGATACAATTTTTTTTTTTTTGACATTTCCAGCTTGTAGCAATACTTTCTTTATTCTTAGACACTCTTCTATCACATTTTCGTACACACTGGAGGGGTTCGATGTGTCATGTGACTGAGCTCACTCTTCACAGATATTTTGACCAACGGTTGGTATCCTGGAATCTGTTGTCTGTCACTGCCATGGAAGAAACCCCTTGTGCAGACTCAGGTTCCTGAACCGGAGAGCGCTTGGACTCCTGGGAGTCAAGCTTGACTTTACAAATATCAGTCAGATAATGAGGTGAGTGAAATAGCTCCAAGGAATTAAACTGTTAGGAAAAAAGATGAGGGGGAGGGAGGAAGAGAGAGAGAGAGAGAGAGAGAGAGAGAGAGAGAGAGAGAGAGAGAGAGAGAGAGAGAGAGAGAGAGAGAAAGAGAGAGAGAGAGAGAGAAAGAAAGAAGAAAGTAAATAATGACATTTTGGTTTGAGAAAAGAAAACCTTCAGGTTTTAGGTGTCAGTCCTAAACAATACAGGTGATTTAGTACTAGTGTTGGATACTAGAGCTTATTTTGGAAGTATGAGTTACCTTAAACCACATTTAGAGACATGGAGTGGGTCATGTAAACTAATTTATTCAATTCCCACTTACTAGCACATTTTTACCATGTTGACCTCCTTTGAACACAGCGTTGAATACTGATGAGACGGCAGCGTAGGCTTCATAGGGAGATTAATGCAACTTTGTTTCCTTAATGATTACCTATCTCGTTTCAAAGTGGCTATTTCCTGGAATGCACAGTTAACCACACTTTGAATACAGCAGAGTTTAAATTAGATTCATAAATAGAAATAGACCTTTTACGAAGTTAATAAGGATTAAATTATTTGTTGCAATGAGCTATTTTGAATAGTATATTTCTTGACAGAAACGGGTAACTATAGCAGAAATAGTTATACTATATAATTCTTTTTAGATAACTAGCAATACTATTATATTAAGCTTGCAGACATAATAATATAAATGTTACTCTTTATCTTTTTTATGTTATTTATAGCTTATAAATAGATCCATTTAGAATTTTTAAATAATTCTCAATATCTCTATAATGCATATCATATCAGTCCTTATTCTGGTAGTGAGGAAACTGAGATCTAGGAGATTAAGGAACATCCTTAAAACCACATGGCTTGTAATGACAGAGCCCAGACTTGGAGCTAACTGCTCAGCCTTTCCAGCCTGCACTAGTCCTATTATATTATTCATTCTTGAGTTAATTAATGCCCATCAAGTTGGGAGGGGCATCTTGAGACAGGGATCCTCTGGCAAGGTGTAATGTAGTGAAAAAGACTTGCAAGAAACGTTCCCACTGAGAGTAATACATCAGCCTTGGTTAACATATTAATAAGGAATTAATCTGTTCAAGCCTTTTGATTAAATCCTAATAAACACAGAAAGGAAGAATAAAGAGCTCACTAGTGCAACTAATTAATGTCTGATAAACTATTGGCCATCTGTATGTCTGAAAAGTAATTTGAGAGCTTCTGCCATTAGAAAATTACTTAACACATGGTTCATTTAAATAGAATGGAGAATTGAAATTTGTTTTGATTTTTATAAAAAACTATCCAATTACAAATCTCAGTGTAGGTGTCATGGTGAGATTATATGTATATATGTGTAAGAGTAGGTTAATTTCATAGAAACAATAATCTGACTTCTCAAGAGAACATATTATAAGTATAGATGTGCTGTTTTTATTTCTGTATTCAAGGTTAGAAATTCTTATGCCAAGGTCTTATTTCACTCTAACTCTGGAAGAAATTTATTTGTACTTCAAGTTCTCTGGTCTGAAAATGAACTAGGCAGATTGCCTACTTCTAAATGAAACATGGATGAGTCCTGCACATATTTCTTGGTGTGAGGATCATTAACTGCTAAACATACTTAGTTTTGTTTGGAAGCAAGGCATAACACAAAGGCATTCTGGTAATAAAACATATTATTATCCTGGCTGTCAATATTTAATTCCAATCAGAAGAGAGTTTACAACTGAAGAACAATACACAGGTAAATCACAATTTGCTGTAGTGACATTTAGTGTATATCATGGGGGATGATGGTACAATTCTAAGACTTTCCTGGGATGGAGAGGGAGGCAATTTGCTTCTGTCTCTTATTCCATTGACATCCGCATTTCAAAAGGGCAACATTATAGGCAGCTTTTCTCAAACAAGATAGAGTGTAATGATTTTTTCACTTATGCAGTAATAATAGTGTATCTTTTTACTTTATCTTTTCAAATTTAGTGGATAGTGGTGTGTGTGTGGGGGAATCTAATCTTTTCATTTGCGCGTCTCCACCCAGAAAAAACCATTGTTATGAATAAAGCACAATTTAAATATGAGAGAGGCTTGCACTTTTAGCTGTGATGGAGTAGCATATCCAGTACCCATGATTCTTCTGAGAACAACTAGAAAAGCTGGATAGATTATAAAAAATCCATCTCTTTAAAGGACCAGAGTGCCTCTGGCACAGCCAGAATCTGAAGAGCAAGGACCCAGAGGAAAGAGAGCCCTTTGAGCATGAGTTCCACATTCTGTGTGCTTCTCTTTCCCCTTAGCTCATTTGCTGAGAGTTGGGTAGCTATGTGGTGAGAAGGCCGGGGGCTAGGAGGTAGGAAGGGCTAAAATATCATGAAAAGGGTGGCTGCTGAGTGGGAGAGAAGCTAGCAAAGCTTTAGGCAATAACCTGAAAATGAATTGACATGAAAACTCAAGTTTGAGGCTGCCAAAGTAGCCGGGCGTAGGGACACAAAGAACCCTGAGAAAAAAGAGCCTAGAGAAGTAAGTTCAACACTTGTTTTTTACCATTGAGCCAGTTGCTGAGTTCTTAACACGGTGTAGGGCAGGAAAAGAAAAAGCCAGGAATAAAGCAACTCAATATGAAGCAGAGTTTTTGCATTCTCAAGGTGTTAAGGAAACTAACATCAGAATTCAGGAACTTCCAAGGAAGAAGAACCCTAGGAAATGTCCAGGTTCTTGGTTGGGACCTCTAATGGGACCCTGTGAAAAGACTGAAACCCTATCTCAAGACAGCATGGTCTGTCCATGACGGTGCTGATGCGGTGTCTCCTGTGTGCTGTGACACTGAATGTCCATTAAAAAAAAAATATTTTGCTTCTCTGTCTTGTTTAGCCATGTACCAAACTAGAATAAATACTTTGGTGAGGATTTGGTGAGGTGATACATGTATAAAGTTTTCAAAAATTGGCCGAAATTTCAGACATCTGAACCCTCTAAAAACAGGAAGAGGCGGGCCGGCCGAGTAGCGCATTGGTTAAGAGCTGGTTTTGGGATGCCAGCGGCCCCGGTTCGGGTCCCACATATGAGGGCCAGTGACACTGCCCTCTACAGCTAACAACAGCTCCACCTGGAGCTGGGCTGTGCGAGCCCCGGTGATGGTGTGGGCTGCAGCCCCTGCTGCAGTGGGCTGCCATAGGCTACAGTGAGTGGCCGGCAGCCAGCGTGAGCTGCCAATAGCCGCAGTGAGCAACCATCCAGAAGCCGATGACCAATCTGCCTCATCCGGGAAGAGCACAATGAGAATACCAACATGGGCCAGTGAAGCAACGTCCTCCGCAACTAGACAAGAACAAAAAGACAGCAACTTGTCTGTTCCCCTTCCCTGATTCCCCAAAGCTGTTCCCCTCCCCCAGTTCCCCAATAAAATCTTTAAAAGAAAAAAAAAGCAGGAAGAGGCTATCTGAGAGGTTAAGGATAGAAGAGCTATCACAGGTCAAATTTGTTAGACAAAATGAAAATGCTCATCCTCCACATTCAATATTAGCCTAGACTGATATTTTGAAAGCAAACTAAACAAAATAAAACAAACCCTTTCTTTTATTAATCAGAGTAGGGATGCTCTGATTAATCTATCAAGATCCTTTCAAACGGAGAGTTTGTTTCTCTAAGTCGTATTTCTTGTGGTTGATAACAAGTGAATAGTCTCTTTCTTACCCCTTCTTATGGATGTATGTTTATATGTGTTTTTTTGCTGTAGTTTATTCTCCAGGGACCCTTCCTCCACCCCATTCATTCTTTCTTGTCAGCTGTTTCCCACCATTGGTTTCCCCTGTAGGTGGCCGCACCTGTGCTCACAGGGGTTGGTCTGGAGCTGAGTGAGGACCAACTGAGCCTCTTGAGCAAATACACGCTCTTTATGCTGTCAGTGTAGGTTGTGGGCTGCATGAATAAATCATCTGTCTCTCTAGCCCCTGCTTACATTTCGTGAAGCTCACTCACTAAAACTGAAAAGGTTACATTTTTATAGGGATTTAGAACCTGGTTTGAATGTGTGGTCAGTTACAGAGGCCACGTGGCAGATGGAAAAATGCTTGGAGATCAAGTCCTCTGTATTTGAAAGTGCCTTTACATAAAGTAACAACACTCGAGCTATAATTAAACAAATAAAAAATAATGCTGTCCCTACTCCAAGAGAAAAAAGCTCATATTTTAAGGTCAGTCAGAACTTGCCTGAAATTATTCAGTAGGCTTGATAGAAGCCATGGGATAGTCCCTCCACTGAATTAGCTCATTCCTTCTGTATACAGAGAACCGTTACATATGGTCAGAAACAGTGTTATCATAATGTCAAATAATAAATATGGATGGGTATGAGCTGTACATCTAGAGTGTACACACAAATAGAGCTGAGCTTTGCCAATGATGTGCCACTGACTCCTGAGCCCTTGGAAGGTCTCATTCAGGGCTCTCCCATGATGTCTCTCAGGAAAGTCTGAGTACAATTGGATGTGATATATGTATGGTCCAGGGTCCTCTCAGGCAGCCAACATGATAAATGGCATCGGCCTTCTCTGTTCCATTGGGTCGTGCTGAATGTAGCCAAGGAGTGTCGCACCCACGCGGACAATCTCCCCACATTGGAGGAGAGTCCTTAGGGAACTCATGGAATAGTCCGGGTGGCATTGTTTTGGATGTGGAGGGACTGGGTGCACTTTAAGGATGAAGCAGTAAATGTCTGCCTTTCCATGTATCGGATAATGGCATCTCGCTGTGACTGATGCTCACCGGTAGTGGTGACCAGACTAGCTTCCAAGGGAGTGCACTCACAGCCCCGCGCCTTCTATATTCCAGTGTCCGTATGTTATTTTAAATACTGGGTATGAAAAGATTTGACTCGACCTATATTAGATATTTGTTTTCACTATCACATTTGCCTTCTTTAGGGCTAATACATATTTTTGTTATTCTTTTCACCCCAGTATTAGCTAGTAATGATACATTTTTGTTATATTATTTTATTGGGCATTTTTGATGTCATAACACATCTTATGACTAATTACAATATAATATTAATGATTGCTTTTACTATTCCCTGGATATACTAATAGAATCTTAAAACTTTTTTCAATTCATACAAGTCTTTTGCTTCTTCATTTTCTGTTCTAAGACAAGAACATTGTTATCTTTGTTTTGTGAAGTAAATATTTATTTATATCCATCCACATATTTACTCTTTCCATTCTTATTTTTTCCCTTCTTAAATATCAGTATTTCTCTTTAGGCTCATTTTTTTTTTTTAGACTGAACAGTATTATTATTATTATTATTATTAATTATTATTATTATTATTATTATTTTTTTAATGCAGGTTAACCACAGATGGATTCCTTGTAGATGTATATTTTTAGTCTGGAAGCATCTTTATTTCATTTTCATATTTAAGGGATATTTCTACTGGATACTGAGTACTAACTCAGCAGTTCTTTTTCACAAAGCATTTCGAAGATTCAACTCTATTGCCTTGTATTGTGAAGGCAGCTACAGTCTTAAGTTTCTCTCCATTGAGAATAATATTAATACATCTTTTCTCTTTTGCTGTCCAAAACGGTTTCTCCCCCATTTCTTTTTTCTTTCTTTCTTTCTTTCTTTCTTTCTTTCTTTCTTTCTTTCTTTCTTTCTTTCTTTCTTTCTTTCTTTCTTTCTTTTTTTGAGGGCAGTGTCACTGGCCCTCGTATGTGGGGCCTGAACTGGGGCCACTGGCTTCCCAAACCAGCGCTTAACCACCGCGCCACTCGGCCGTCCCATCCTCTGGAAATTTTTAATGGTGCATTCATTATCTGTCTCTTACTCTTGGTTTCATATTTTTCATTTATTCTTTTCTTTGTGTTTTAGTTTAGGTCCTAATGACTAATGTTCCATTGTGCTAATTCAGTCTTCTATATCAAATGTACTAACACATTTGCTAAGTTTTTCATATTAAAGTATTTTTTAATTATAGAATTCATATTGCATTCTTTGTTAGTGACTCACACAGTCAGAAGAAATTCTTCCTCTTTTTGTTTATTTCCATCATTTCCCCTCTATTTTCTGAACATCATAATCACAGTTACTTTAGATTTCTCATCTTCTAAGCTCAATATCTCATTTATCTATAGGTCTGTTTCTCTTGTGTATTTTTGTTTTATTGGATTTTACTTAGAAAATGCTATTCCTTGTCTTTCCTAGTATTTTTTTTTTTTACATCAAATGCCACTTGCTGTGCATAAAATAATTGTAGTGGCTCCTTATGATGTCCTCTTCCTCTAGAGATGATTACACTTTTCCCCTGCTAGCCAAAGTGGGCTAAGGTAGTGGCAAGAAAAATAGATTGATTCAAGGTGACTGCCTCCCAGTCATAGAATCAGCTGGACTTGATTTGTGGATGATGGGTTGGTGTCCAGGAGCAAGAGAATGTTAGGGACCGAAGCTGATGGCCAGGCTTCTGGCTCAGGCAGCTGGGTAGTGTGTGGTGCTGTTGTCTGAGCCGGAAGCACCAAAGAAGGAACTCGTTTGAAAGGTGGTGTGAGTAAGAGTTCACTTTTGTATGTGTGATGGAAGGTGTCTGTGCTATTTAAGCAGAGGGAAATTTGTAGTTTTCTGTGTGAAACTGTATGAGCTTGCCTTGAATTGTGTTTACCTTTCCAAAGCCTCTTAGTTCTTACAGTCTTGCTTTTGGCAGAGGGTAGATAGTGTAACAATTAAAAGTTACTATGTTTTCCTCATACTGTATTTCATATCCCCATGACTATACTGTTATAAAAATTATGTTAGGTGCCCGATAGGCACTGGACTTATCAAGGGGATTGTTTCATAGCTGTGTAGATGCCTGACCAATACACTGTACAACTGAAGCTGAAGTAGGATAATATTGTTAGTTAACGTAAGTAAAATTATATCTATGTTTATATCTATCTATATCTATATCATCTATCTATATCTAGTCATGGGAGGTGGAGTACAGCATAGGGAATATAGTCAATGATATTGTAACAGATATATAAGATGTCAGAGGGGTAGTAGATTGGCGGAGGGGGTTATCACTTTGTGAGGGGTGTAAATGTCTAACTGTTATGTTGCTTTGTACACCTGAATCTAAAAAAACAAAAAACAAACAAAAAACACTATGTTTTACCAAGTACATTTTCTTCAGTTAGTGCAATCTGGCTTAATGACCTCATTTTAAGGATTATAGAGAAATCTGTTAACTGCTACCATCTGTACCATCACCAGGAAGGCATGCTAACTGTTGTTTGATTTAAAATGGGGGTTTTATTGTACACAACTGTTTTCTTAGTTTGCAGTTCTTCAATTTGCTTTACTTGATGTTGAAAGTGACATCTGTATGCAGCAAGCCTAGCACAGCTATCTATGGGTACCACACCATCACTCTGGGACATAGGGTTCGTTTGACAGACAAGCTTGTGTTCTAATAATGTAGTACGACCCCCACAGCCTCTAGGTAACTTGAGGATTTTCTCTTTGACATTTTTTCTCTGCAGGTGTAACAATTAAAACACTCCCAGGTTTTCAGCGAACTTAACACATTTAACGCATAAGTAACACTCCACCTCATGCTGATGGACTGTTGATGGACTGTTGCTTATTGTTTTAGAAGTTTTATTGAAGAAAATAGTCCTCAACTCATTAAAATATGCATTCTTCATGCTGAACATGTTTCAAACATTAAATCTCTATGTGTTCAGCTGCATTCCTGAACTCTATATGGGTAGTATCTTGATTGAAGCGATTTATTCCTTATAAAATATACAATGGGCTTTTTCCTTTTTGAAAAAAAGCAGCTACTTCTGTTTCCTTTTTTGGACTTTCCCTTTTCTTATTTATTTATTTAAGCATAAGAGAAGTAATCTTGCCTGCTTCTCATTTGCAAGCTAACTTTTTTTCTGCCCATCAGACTTAACCTTGTCAGGTCTTTTTAAAAGCTTATGTACCAGGTCCCTAAAACCGGTACTCAAAGGCACACTGCATTAGAAAGCCAAGCCTCCTTTTTTACAATATTTACTACTGAACCCCCACCCCTGGAGCAGTGCGTAGTACAGAGCAGGCATTCAGTTTCTGAATGAATGAGTAAATGGATACATGAGTCACGTGGCCTCTGATTGCTTGTACATGAGGGAAAACTGCGTTTGCAGGGAGACCTCCAATGTCTGGGCCAACCAGCTCCAGCAGCTCAAGCTCAGTCTACTTTTTCTGGAATTGTTTACAAAACACAAGGGATGAGTCTTTCATCAAGTTCAGGGTGAAGTGGTTGTGTAGCATAAAGATAATGACATGGGGGGTTGCAGGCTGGTTCAGGATAGCATTATTCTGTTTATTTTTTATTGTGCATGTTATCGACTCAAGGAAAAAAACCATGTTTGAGTCACCAACTGTATGGAAAATATGCTTTTGAAAACATCCCTTGGCGGGTTGCAAGTTTTCCTGGGATCAGCCAGAATCTCTGGGGTAGGAGCTCTTTTTTTTTTGGGCAGCTAGGGTGAACATTTTTCTGTCAACTTCATTTAATATGCATTAAATTCTCAGTGAACTGTCATCTGGAAAGTATGGCTTTGGATCAAAGGTGTGTGATTAAAAAAAAAGTCTCTAAAATGTGGCCTAGAGCCCTTGACTGGGTTAATGGCCCAAACTCTCTTCCTTGTCAGGGAAAGTGTTCACAGAGATCAGTAACAATTGCAAAACTAAACCTGACAAGGCCACAAAGTGTACACAGAAATGCTTAGACGAGAAATTGTGTTACCGTTAAGCCTCTGCTTAATCTCTGCACTGAGAAAGCCCAGAAAACAATGTACGTTGACAAACAGGGTATTTTGATTTAAGCGTATTGCTGTGGTTTGTAAATGATGCCTCTTGGATCACATCGTTTAAGGACATAATGGCTAAAAACAAGTGTTGCAATACGGTGAAGATCCCTCTTGACATGTTGAACACTCTTAAACCTTAAGTGTTAGCATGTTAATTTATTTAAGGTTTCTCACTACATACAACTGTAAATGAGGGGTTCTCTTCCAAATTAACCAAAGTTGAATGTGGATAAAATGGCACTTTTCTCTTCTGTTCCTTCCCAGTAAACCTAACAGTAATGCGTACCAACAATATTACTAATGCCATGTTTACTGAGGACTTAATATGTGACAGGCATTGTTCTCAGGTCATTACTTTCATGAGCTGATCCTCACAGTAACTCGTGAGATAGGTGCTACTATTTTGACCATTTGATAGATGAGAAAACCGAGATAGAGAGCCAGTCATTTGTGTAAAGACTTAGAGCAGTGCAAGTCAGAGTGGAGATTTCAGGCTAACTTACCTGATTGTGGAGCCCAAGCCCTCACAAAGCAACTTACGCAGCCCTGGCCTCCTTGTTACCTCGGAGTGGGGCGCAGGGACTTAGCCTTAAACAGCTAACGTGAGTTACTGATAAATACAATAAATTTTAAAAGTTTCAAGTCACCACTTAAAAAACATGTTGCTATCTTTGTTGGAAAACATGGACCCCTAGCTGACATAATATCAATGAATAGGATACAGAGCCTTACATGCTGAGATTTCTGTTTGTTTCTGGAACACACACCTGTCAGATCTAAAGTCTATTATTAATTAGGGTCTGTAAAAGATTCATTAATTTTGCCAGTGTTGATTCTTCAGGACTCAGCCTAAAGGATTATTTATTCAACTGCTGGCTCTTTATTACTAGGTCATTAATTGGCAATATTTATGTATTGCTCTGTGTTTGTTTGTTTGTTCCTGAAGCTAATTATGATTGTTAGCTATCTTAACTCCTTTTCTGAGGGATATAAATTTAGGTTTTAAATGAATAAGTTATTTTTAAAAAAATGTATCCTTACATAACACTAGAGTGTCCTAGGCTGTTACAACTCATCCCATAAGATAACTTCATAAGTTTAACTCCCTTAGGGCCTTTTCTTTCCATCTGGCAATCATATAAAGGCTTTGCAGTCACCCTTTGCATGGGGCTAACAATCAGAAAATTCTGGGCTGTGAAGGATTGAGGCATTTTTTCCTCATGGCCACATTCCCTAGTCTATATTTCAGGGCTTGGTCCTGACCCAATTCCACCTTTTCTCCATAGTCCCAGGATCACTTGTGCTTCATATCTTGCCTTATCTATGCCAACCCCATCTCTGCAATAAGACACTTTGTTCCCAGTAGACTGGATGGCATCAGTATAGATGATGACAAAATCAGAAAACCTTTATGTAACCTTGATGAACAGTGTTGTGTTAGCTCAGAAGGAATGGTGCAGTGTGCTTAGCATTTTAGTCATGCATGATGGTGATAGGGGAAAGATACTGCTGGAAACTATGTGACTTCAGTAGTAAATGTTACTGTCTTTATACTATTATATTATAACAATATACAAATACAAACTTTCCTTAGATAATATATGTTTATTACTAATTACTTATTAGTTACTTCATGGCTATGAAATGAACATGTATGGCTGGTAGATATTTTCCAAATTAATGTATTTTCTAGTCTCCCCTGGCTCCCACATTTGAACATTTTTAGATTGAAATATGTCTTACAACTAATGGGGATCTTTAATTTGGTGCCTTATTTTTTTCTTCTAAAATTTTTGAATTCACTGTACAATGATCCATATATCTCCAAATTCTAAACTATTTGAAATTTGAGGGAGAAAAGAGAAGGAGGAAGGATAAATTATACAGATTGACATCAACATATCTCAATATGCTGATTAATCTGGACTGGTGACTACAATTATGAAGACATCCCTGGCCTGGGGGTCATGCATGCTTTTACCACCCATCTAACAAGATTAATTGAGAAAAATAAAGAGCAAACTCAGAGAGTTTCTTTTTTAGGGCCTGGGTTATTAATCATTCCTACTTCTTTGGGGAAGGTAGTAAGGTTTGGAGAGAGACAAGCAATGTTCCTCCTTCACTTTTTTCAACTGGAAGTAGGGTAGAAGTTTTCACTCTTCTTGGGAAACTTCAAGAAGTGGGAAATCATTGTCCTTATTACTAACATTGAGGAAAAGTGTTAGAATACACAAAATATTGCCTGGTAATAAGCTAAATGAAGATAAACAGAAAGAAAAAAAAATCATGATTTTGATATTCGCAAACATCTTCAAACCAAAATGTAGAATTTAGGAACATTCAAGAAACCACAGAGGTTTTTTCCCATAGGTTATGGAAAAACACCTAAACGTTTTGTCTCTCTATGCTAACCCATGTTGGCAGTCAATTAAATATATCCAGGCATCAAATAATTAACATTTTTAAAGGCATTTACTAAAACTTGCATAGGGGTCATTTTAGAAGTAGAATAAAACCAATACAGATATTTAATGCATATTGTATGCTTAATTAATGAAACTTTCTACTTACGTTTTATCTAAAAGTCAACATCGAGGGTGTCAGGCAAGGTTTACGGAGCCTATTTTTGAAGTGGTGTGGCTATTTGGCAGAAAGTGAAATCTAGCAATTAGAAAGGCTGCAGTCTTGGTTACTCTTAGGTATGCAAGTCTCCCAAGGCCTCTGAAAAGTTGGCTCAAGATTTCATCCCTATATTTTTATTCTAAGAATTGACCTCTTGAAGTTAAGTACCAGTCATATGGAATTCCCAGAAAGAAAGGAGGGCTGAATTCTTGCACCAAGGGTAGGAATGACAGTGCATCACTAATGTAAGTACTGCAAATACAACAAAATAGTCTTAGATTGAATATCCTAGTTCCATGGCTGTTGCTCCTGCTTATTTTTCTATTCAATATATTTTTTTTAATATTGGGGAACTCTTCTTTTGAATCCTTGTGATTGGAAGCATTCGGGTTGACTCTTTGGTTACTACAAAACCATGAGGTTTAAAAAGTAACAGTCTAATTAGCCTATTTAGGAAGTATCTATAAACATTCCCATAGAGAAAACATGAGAATTTAGAATTCCCTTTAGGGATTGGTTTTGAGAATGAACTGGAATCATGTTAAGCTGAATCTGTTTTTTTTTACTTTTTTTTAAAAACAAGATGTCATTCACAAAAGTTCAACTTTAATGTGTACCACGTATTCCCGCAAAAGTTCATCACATTCAAAGTGCTGGATTAAACGATGTTTTAAAAAATTACATAACCCCATATTAGAACACTAAGGCATGCGAGTAGTGCAAGTCTTCAAGGAACTTACAAGCTGTGATCAAAAGATATGGTGAATGTTTAAATAAAAAAATAATCATTATGGCAAAAGACATATTACCACTAGTTCCTCTCAAAATACTCCCCCTCACTTGGAACACACTTATCCCGTCATTCTTGCCTCTTTCTGAAGCAGTTCTGGAAGTCCTCTTTCATGAGTGTCTTTAGTTCATCCTCCATCATGACAATGCTCTGTGTCATACATTGCTTCTGTACAGCAATTTCTGTCAAATAACAGTGTGTCCTCATCCACCTTATTCACCGAATCTGGCACTGTGCAACTTCTGGCTCTTCCCCAAAGTCAAAATGACCATGAAGGAAAACATTTTAAATCAATTCAGGACACTGAGGCAGCCACGACAGCACAACTAGACACTTATGAAAGAGGACTTCCAGAACTGCTTCAGAAAGTGGCAAGAATGATGGGATAAGTGTGTTTGAAGGGAGAGGGGATATTTTGAAGGGGAACTAATGGCAGTGTGTTTTTTTATTGTAATAATTTTTTAAAAATAATTAAACATTCACTGTAATTTTTGCTCACACCTCATACCTAATTAAGGAAGTAAATTATACAAATTAAGTTATTAGCTGTTTGTGTGTCCTTGTTAAAAATGCTTTCAACTTTCTTCTCTTCAGATTCATCCTATAAGAAAATGAGAGGGTTGGACCAAATGACAGCCAATGTTTGCTTCAGCTCTATAATTCTGAGTTGAAGATAATTTCAGAGCAATAGGTGAAATAATTACAGGTATGTTGTGTATTTATTTGCTAAACTATGAAGAATTGTGTTGATCTGAGACTTGCAGAATGTAAGAGATGTGGATTGGCAAACAAGGAAGAAGGAAGGTGATGCCTTTCACTGGCACAGCTAAGGTGGCTTCCAAATTGTGCTGTTACCATGTGCATCCATTTTATCTGTTGCATCTCTGAGCATATATGTACTTTCTCCAACCCAAAGAGGTCAGTGGCTTTCCATTCTCTGTAGACTGAGTGTCACCTTTACAGGTTGGCTTACAACCTGTGGATTTTGACCCAGGAATCCTGAACACTAAACTTCTTGTGCTTCAGCAGCTCTGGTACTAACTTACCCACTATTTGCCATTTACTCTTAATCCACTCTTTCCTCCATTTTTCTGTACCTGTTCCTCTTCCATGCTATACCCTCTGCCTCTTGCATACCTCAATTTATAAAAACGATCTGTGCTTTTAGGAGCTTAATTTTTCCTTGGGAGGCAGTGATGATACCAGATAAAAGCCATATTTGTGTGTGTGTTAGAGTTGGTGTGGAGAACCCATCCCTTCTCCCTACTTGTCCATCTAAGGTCATAGAGAAAGGACTTTCTGCCATTACATTTAGTGTGTGGTGGAAGCATTGAGAGGGTATTTCTGTCACCTTTTTTTTTTTTTTTTTTTACCATTTCTTAGTGGAGGCGTTACTGGCTCATCGGGCTTGATACTTCTTCATTGTGCAGAACTGTGCCTCTCATTTCAGGACAGTTTAGTGTCCTGTGATTATGTGAACCCAAAACACCCCCTTCATTTTAGCCCTTATTTCCCCCCGGGGTGTTATCTGACTCCTTGAGAGACACTGAGTTCCCTTACTTGCACTCCTCTTGGAAGATGGACTGATTTACCTGGTGAGGTTGGTGACAGCCTGTCATTCATTGGCCATGGTTCTCAGTGGGCAGTGCTAAGGTGGTAAAATCTATTTTTATTTTCATTTTTTTAAAAACTTAAGACTTTATTGTTTAAGAGTAGTTTTAGGTTTGCAGCAGATACAAAGAAGGTATAGAGAGTTCCTATCCGCCCCTGCATCCACACATAAATAGCCTCCCCTATTACCAACATCATTTATTAGAGTGATACATCATTAAAAATCAAATGACAAGCCTACATGAACACATCATAACCACCCAAAGTCCATAGTTTATAGTAGAGTTGACTCTTGATGTTGCACAGTCTATTTTTTTGGACAAATGTGTAATGACATGTATCCATTATTATAGTAACATAGAGTATTTTCACTGCCCTAAAAATTCTCTGGGCTCTATCTATTATCTATTCATCATTCCTTTCCTCCAATTGTGACAACCACTGTATTTTCTTTGACTTTTTTTTTGCCATTTCAGAATGTCATATAGTTGGAAACATACAAAAGGTAGCTTTCTTTCACTTAGTGATATGATTTTAAGTTCCTCCATGTTTTTTCATGGCAAGATAACTCATTTCTTTTTAGCGCTGAATAATACTCCATTGTATAGATGTACACAGTTTAGTTATCCATTCACCTACCGAGGACCTCTTGGTTCCTTGCAAGTTTTCACAATTATGAGTAAAGCTCCTATAAACATCCACGTGCAGGCTTTTGTGTCGGCATACATTTTTAATTAACCCTTTTAGCTAAACACAAAGAACACAATATGGTAAGAGCATATTTAGCTTTGTAAGAAACCACCAAACTGTCTTCGAAGATGGCTGTACCACTTTGCATCCTCGTCAAACTCACTTTTCAGGCAGGACTTATTTGTTTATTTATTTATTTATTTTCACTGGGCTTTGGTGCAGCTGTCTGGGTAACTCCTCTGCTTGGACTCCTGCGGGTCCTGTTCTTAGGCTTGTGGGTGGAGAGCAGAGTTCTCCCATCCTGCTTTCTAGTGTATCAGAGAGTACACAGTCCAGCAGCAATTGGGCACTTGCTTCCCATTATGAACGAGATGAACACTTGGCGTTACATTGAACACCTTGCACCTATTCTTTTTTTGTCAGGTCCAAGTAGATTGGAGGATATTTTGGGGATGTGGATCTCTACAAGCCTTAGAAACTCTACTTAAGCTATACAAGTACTTCTAAGTGTCCTTATCTAAGGTTGTTGTACATCTTTTGTGGATTATGTATTGCTGACTCTTTCTATCTGAACTCTTAGTTCACTGTAGGCACTTGTTTTATTAAACTGAATAATAGTAGCTTACATTTATTGAGTGCTTACTATGTGCCAGGTACTGCTGTAAAGGCTCCAACTGGATTAAGTAATTTAAAACAAAAATTCTATGAAGATAGTTACATTTATTATGCCGCTTTATATATGAGGACACACAGGCTCAGAGAAGTGAAGTAACTTCCTCAAGGTTACCCAGTGAGTAAGTGGCATAGCCAAGTTTAAAATCAGGCAGTCTGGCTCTAAAGTATAGACCATGGTTGAGTGCCTCCAGAGCACAAATGAAAATTGGCAATATCAAAATGACATTTGAAAAGTACTCTCCATTTTAATGTTTTTGTTGTTGTTGTTCATCCCTAATAGCACTTTAAGAAAAAAAAAAGTTAATTAGTGGCTGAAAGAAGTCTTGGAGACCATTTAGTAGAGTTATTTTCCAAATGAGTCCCTTAGATCTCATCAGCTATCATGGTGTGTATGTGTATGCGTGTGTATGCACGTGTTTAGGGGGTCTATTAAAGTCCTAGAGTAGAATGCGGTACTCTGGACCCCAAATTTATTTTAATCAGTTATATACATTAGACTCCTATGCGCGGTTTCATGTGAAGAAAAGGCTCAGCTACTAAAAGAATTGTTTAAAAACTAGACAGAACACCTCCCAAATTGCTTAGGGTGATTAGAATTCTGGTTTACAGACTTTTTAAGGTAAATATATTAATCATTCATTCTGATAAGTAAACCAAAAAACTACAATCCCTGTGTTACTTCTTTAACTGCTATCTTACGAAAAGAAAAACATGTTGAATCCTTTCTTTAGGAGGTTAATAGGCAATCTACCCAATTTTCAATAGTATAGAAATAGAGAAAATCCAAACTACAGAAACTATTTCCCAAGGAAGGCAGTTAAGATGCTAGATGTTAGCAGGGAAGGTGTGTTTTGTGTTGGTGACAAATCACAGCCTGCTTTATCTTCCATACCTTAAATACTCAAGCTATAAAATCAAGTTATGTCCTTGCTAGTTTTTTCTTCTTCCATAGATCAGAACTTACACTAACATATATATATTTTTTGCATCCATGGCTATTTCAAGGTTCTTTTTTCCCTTCTGTGCTTTGTCTGGTGTTCCATGGGCCCCTTCAGTAGAAAACCCATGACTTGTGATATATTTACCACTTCTGTTTCTGTAATGTGGTTGAATGTATATGGGAGTAATGGCCATCCTTCTAGATCTTGAATTCATAGGGTCATAACAAATAAAGTTGTCCAAACTTCAAGGTCAAACAAATAATTACCTAGATGCCTTGAGAGAATTATAAGGCAAGGTGTAGAGAAAAGAGGCACTGTTTAATAGCCGGATAGATTTAATTTTAGAACAGATGAGCTTTCAAAACAGATTTTTTTGTTTGTTTTACTTCAATAGTCTGAAAAAAGAAGATAAAGGCAATAGAGAGTAAACCACTTAAAGATTAGAAACGAGATCAAAATCAGCAAACAAATATGAATATATACTATTCTTGGTAATAGCTGAACCTCCAAGTTCCATAGTATTTAATTTATGTTAATTGCAAATCATCATAAAATAGGTTTTTACAGCTTTACTTACCTTTAAATTTCCAGTTCAAATCTACTTGTGTTTGGGAAAGCAAATTAAACATAGATTGTTGTCTTCGTCCTGGGATTTAAAAAAATGGCTTAAATAAGCCCCTAACCAATTAATAAGAGAGATTTATTCTTGGAAGAATGAACTCTGAAAGGTACTTGAGGAAGTATGTTTTTTCATTTCATATTACAATTCTACAGTAATTTGTAGGTGTTTAATTTGATATATATATATATATATATATACACACACACACACTAAATCCTAACAAATTATAATGAGCAATGCATTCATAGTTTCAGGCTGGAGAGATTATTCTTTTTCCCTCTCAATAGTTGATTGCTTAATAAATAAATAACAGAGTCCCACTGGAAGTAAGAGTTTGGATTGACACATTATAACCAACAGAAACAAAAGAATAATTATGAACACAGTTTTTCAATGCCCTAAAGACTGAGTTGAAATTAACCTTTTGGTTGGAAGCAAAAGGTAAACACAGGTGGAACTGGTTAAAATAATACTTTTAAGTATTGGCCATTTCTTCTTTTTTTTACAAAAATTTTGTCTCATATATAGGAGTATTAGTATAGGCTTTACCTTTCTGGCAATGTATAATTTGTCTGGCAATTGAGTTATGACTAAAGGTGGACACATCCATTTTGCTGCTTTCAAATTAGCCAGCATCAAATAATGATTAGTAATTGAGCAAGAAAGGTCATTCCTATTTCTGTCTTACTTTGTGATGAAATAATTTCCAAGTCATCTGTTCTTTGGAATATTTATATGGAGGAAATGAAGGACTCTGAGATTTATGCAGAAATCTTATGCAGATCTCACCTATAAGCCTTCAAAGTACATCAGACAGACATGAGCTACCCTGGGACCAAGGTGGACCAGAAACACCCAGGAGGGTGTGCTTGGCACATGTCCCCTGCATATGTCCTTTGCATATGTCCCCCTGCTCTATTCTTATGTATCGAATCTTTGACTCTTTTTTTCAATAGGGTGTTCTTAACTATCGCAAAAACTGGCAAAATCACACTATTAATGATAATACAATTAGAATTCTAACCCTAAATGAAAATCAAACCAATTTAGAGAATATAGTCTCCCCTAAAATACTCAAACATGAAGAAAGATGGAGTAAAGAATTACTATTTTTCCCAAGGACCAAAAAAATAACCAAAAAACAAACAAACAAACAAACAAACAAACAAAAAACAACAGGAAAGGGCAAGTTCAGACAACTGAAACTTTTCTGGAGCTAATTTTTGTTCATTATCTCATGTTGTATGGTCAGGAATTCAGACTGGGGGTTGACAAACAACACTAACCCCAAAGCAGCGGGCAGTGTTAGCGAAGCAGAGGTTGCTGGAGGGATTTCTGATTCGGTTATGCTTTGAATCAACATTTGACCAATGCTGAAATGCCAGGAGGGAGTGCAGCTGTGAGCGAGCCCAGCTTTGCTGGTGCATCCGGCAGACGCATAAGCTGTGTTTTTATAATAGGGTCTGAATTTAATTTTCTTCGTTTGACGAAAATCTGTCTCTGGCTTAGCAATCTGTCCATTTGACACTTTTTGTCCTCAGCAGAATATGAAGAATAGGTAATGCAGCAAGGGAATTGACAATTTTAGCATGCTTCAATAAGAAGAGATCTTACATCAAAATGTGCAGCATGTTGGGGAAAAGGAATTTCAAGGCTCATTTTTTATGTTTGATCAGACAACGTACTTGGTGTTCAAGGTGAGTTTTCTGCGCCCACTGCTTCACATTTTGGTGGGAAAGGGACCTATTGGGTATACAGAAAAATGAGTTGGGGTTCTTCATAAGCTGCCCAATATCTAGAAATTCTCTATTAATATCCTTCATTTTTATTTTCACTCTGCAAATCTGAGAGGTCACATGGCCTTGAGAAAGAGTATTGTCAGCCTTATTGCACAAAGATCATTACTTATAAATTTATTTTAAAGTGTTTTGCCAGAAAGTGCACAGATATATAAAATCTAAATTGTGGGTAAATGGTTTTTAATTTTGGAAATGCCTTTGAGGATTCAGCATTTCTATTGGTCCTGATGTATTTTCTCAGTGTCTTGGCTCTGTTGGTTGATGCAACAAAGCTTATCAACATGCCCACAATGAGCCTGAGAATAAATGCATCATTTGGACAAGTGACATAGACAATAAGTGTTTATTAGCTTTGAACAAGCATGACTGTGCTCATGCAGAGATGACTAAAGGGATTGGTGTTCACCAGCACCTCAAGATTTGGAACCTGTGAAATAAATGAAACTGAAGCTAAAACAAGAGCACCTTTGTTCTCACTTCCTATCACCCTTAATAAAATTTCATACTTATTTTTGTATATATAATATCAAGATGTAAATTATTCACGGTTAAGATCCCTCTCCATGCAATCTAGTGCTTTGCTTCTTTCAAAATTCCACATGTCACAGGTGAGTTGGTTTTTCTGAAAGCTGTAAAATGAGATCAGGAAAATAGCCAGCTGACCTAATGGAAGAAGGCCCAGGATGTCAGAGGACTATGCACTTTGGTTATATATTAAGGCCTCTCTTTGTGTGGTAAGGACAGTAGTGAGAAAGAAGGGCAAACTGGGTGGTGACACTTCTTTGTGCCAGTCATGGGCACAGGCTGAGAGGTTCCAGAATTTCTTCCACTCTCATTAGGCTCGTTCCAGCTTCTGCCTTCTTCTTCTCTGGTGTTTCCATCAGAGAAATTTGAACACACAACATAGTTTAAAGACACTTCCTGTTGTTCAGAAGTTCCAGGAATAGGCTAATCATTAGAAGATTTAAAACACACTTTATTATCTTCCTCATTCTTTCTCCCTCCTCCAGGCTTTTGTTTCTTTGTTTGTTTGTTTTTGTTTTGAAAGCATTCCCTCGGTACACCCACAGACACAGTGCTATGGACTGGGGTCTTGAACAAAGATGTTTCAGAAAAGATACTTTATTTACTCTTTACTTGTCTTTTGTAACTGACGATTTCCAAATGCTTAGTAATATATTGATAGGAGAGCCTCATAAAACTCATAGGTAAGAGCAGATTAAAAATTGTTTTCTCAGAAAGAACAGCTGCCAAGCCAAGAGTCTTCATAAGAATCGTGGGGATTAAGAGCTGAGATGGGCCTTGGAAATGGTACTTGTGCTCAGATGATAATCCAGTGGCCCAAAGAGGTGAAATGAATGGCCTAAAATCAAGCAGATAAATTGTGGCAGTGATCTTTTCATCTCAGCCCAGTGCTCTTAACAAGTTTCAAAGCAAGTAATGTGGAGCAAAGGTGAAGTACACCAGTTAAAGCAGCAGAAAGAAATTCTAATATCAGTGGCCATTGCTTTTAACCTATGCCTGTATACTGTATCATTTGCAAATAAGCTGATGTGTGTGTCTGTGTGTGTGTTCATATTAAAATGCATTTCTCATGGCATGTTCTAGGAATGTCCTTCTATGATATTATCAATCAATTAATTACTTTTATTTTTGAATCTGTCTCACCGTTCTTAATCCTGTGCGAATTACAATATGGGAGACTCTCAAATGTCAGTCTGAGATCATTCAGTTGTACCATTCTTAGTTCGTAATAAAATTGTGTTGCTTTTGGTGATTATTACTGTTTCCCATTCAAGGCTCGAAAATTATCCTTTTAACAGGCTTCTTTGAAAGTTAGCAAAGGAACATCAGCCTCACTGGTCTGGTCTGTGATTCTCGGTTCCCTTTTTGGCTATAGAATGTATTCAGTTTTTCTTCTTCTTCTTCTTCTTTTTTTTTTTTTTTTCTTGAAGAACTCCCTGAAGTACCCTGAAAGCAGCTCCAAGGTCTTACCAACAGAAATCTGGGAAGGCTGGTGGGGTAGATTCTGTGGGCTGGCTCATCAAGGCTCTGCCAGGCAGACAGCCTGTGGGGGACTTGGAAGAATAAAGGGAGACAATGGAGGCAGTGACCACATGCAGGAATGAATGGCTCTTGCAATCATGTGCTGGGGATACTTGTTTCCTCTGGGATGCTTTGGTAGAGGGTTAAGTGGCAGATGTGGTAATCAAAATTGGGTTCCTTGCTCTGCCAGGGATTCTGTAAGCAATCTAGTATACTATAAAACAGAAATGTCAGTCCATATGGGTCTGCTTAGGCTGCCATAATGAAATGCCATAGACAGGGTGGCTTAATCAACAGAAATTTATTATCTCTGGGAAGCCTGGGAAGTCCCAGGTCAAGGACCAGTGGGGTTGGTTTCTGGTGAGGGCTTTGTTTCTGGCTTGCAGATGGCCACCTTCTCACTACATCCTCACATGGCAGAGAGAGGGAGCAAGCTCTCTGGTGTCTCTCATAAAGGCACTTATGGTCTTCATTATTTCTGTGAAGTCTCATCTCAAATACAGTTCCATGCGGGTTAGAGCTCCAACATATGAATTTTAGGGCTTCAATAGTCCGTAGCACAGTTAAAGCTATTAGAATGGATTTAGTTTTGGCAATGAAGAAACTTGACCAAAGAACTAGATGCTATTGTATAATCTTCTCACCAAATTTGATCTCAATTCTTTTCTATCAATGTTAAATCTACTAATATCCTTGAATAGTAAGAGTAGAAACAAAACAGAAGTTTGGGATTTCTTTTTTTAAAAGATTTTACTGGGGAATTGGGGAAGGGGAACAGTGTTGGGGAATCGGGGAAGGGGAACAGACAAGTTGCTGTCTTTTTGTTCTTCAGTCTAGTTGTAGAGGATGTTGCCTCACTGGCCCATGTTGGCATCATCATCGTGCTTCTCCGGGATGAGGCAGATGGGTCGCCGTCCTCTGGATGTCACTCACTGTAGCCTATGGCAGCCCACTGCAGCAGGGGCTGCAGCCCACACCATTGCCGGGGCTCGCACAGCCCAGCTCCAGGTGGAGCTGTTGTCAGCTGTAGAGGACAGTGTCACTGGTCCTCACATGCAGGGTCCAAACCGGGGCCGCTGGCATCACAAAACCAGCTCTCAATCAATGTGCCACTCGGCCGGCCCATGGGATTTCTATTTTCTCCCCTTTTTGAGTTAATATATGATTTAAAAATTTTAATAAAATGCATTGGGGTATAATTTGCATACAATAAAATGAAGGACATGCACTCATTTTAAACTTATAGTGTAATATGTTTGACCAATGTATATACCCATGGGACCACCATCACATAGTCGATATTGAACATTCCTTATGTCCTTTCCCAATGTTAAAGAAATTTTGTAAACCCAAGGTATAGATTGGACCATAAACAATCCCAGGAAACCCTGATCTAATCTCTATCACTAAAGTTTAGTTCTGCCTGTTCCAGAACTTCATATACACCGATTTATATAGTTTGTAGTCTTTTACTCTGGCTTCATTCACTTAAATATTTTTGAAGCTCATCCGTGTTGTGGAATGTATTATGTAATCCACTTTGGTTTGACTTTTGAGAAGAACTCCACTGCATTCAATAATCTGTTTATCTGCTGACTTTTTGAGTGATATTTGAGCTGTTTCCAGTTTTTGCTGTTATAAATAAAGCTGCCATGAATATTCAAGTTCAAGCCTTTTTGTAGACATACATTTTCATTTCTCTTGTATAAATACCCAGGGATGGAGTTGGGCCATAATGTAAGTTTACGTTTAACTTTATAAGAACTGACAAACGAGGGCCGGCCGAGTGGCGTGGTGAAGAGCTGGCTTGGGAAGCCAGCGGCCCCGGTTCAGTCCCACATATGAGGGCCAGTGACACTGCCCTCAAAAAAAAAAAATAAATAAAAATAAATAAATAAATAAATAAAAAATAAAAATAAAAAAAAGAACTGACCAATATTTTCCAAGGTGGCTGGACCATTTTACATCCCCACCAACAATATAAAAGAGGTCCAGTTGCTCTATATCTTCAGCAGTGCTTGCTATTGTCAGTCTTATTCTTTTAGCCATTCAAGTGGGCATGTAATAATATCTCACTGTGCTTTTAATTTGTATTTCCTTTGTGGCTAATGATATTAATGTTCTCAGACTCTGTATGCTCTTAAACTTTGTTTATTTCATATATTTCCTATAGCTGCATATAATTTAAATTCCTCCTCTCTTTTCTTTACTTTTTATTTTTTATATTTTCGCCTTACTCCGGCTTTATCATATCTTAGGTGACACTCATAATTTTCTTTCATATGTGTCCTTGGTCATGTGCAAGTCTTACATTTATTATTCATAACCTTTTGAATTTGAACTTATTAAAAAGATCTTTGTTATACTGCACTGATTTCTGAATGTACCCTTTTATTTTCTTCCTTTTTTTTTTTTTTTTTTTTTTTGAGGGCAGTGTCACTGGTCCTCAGATATGGGACTTGAACCGGGGCCGCTGGCTTCCCAAGCCAGCGCTTAACCGCCGTGCCACTCGGCCGGCCCTTATTTTCTTCCTTATAGCATAGATTACAATACAAGCCAGAATTTCCTTTGAAATGATCTCTTTGCCTTGCAGAATCATCATAGAAGCTGTTGCATTTTTCAATGTTTTTGAAATTTGCCTTGTAAGTTTATAAACTTAAGATATAGACTGGATCATAGTATTATAATTTTACATTAATTCAATTACTCATTTAGCAGTTCAACAAAAATTGTTGTGCACTTTTGCAGTGCCAAGCATCATTCTAGGCAAAAGAGATACAGCAGTGAACCAAGCACTCCGCCAGTGTTGGGGAAGATTCTAGATGCCATGTGACCTTGTAGCTATTTGCTGTTTGTTTTCTTTTAATTGAATTTAATTAACTATGGCTTGATTAAACATATTTATTGAACACTTGCATATGCAAGGCACTGAAGGGAAATAAAATGAATGAATAAATTTAATGAACTTGTAGTCTTATATGGGGAATAGTTATTAGCTGAGTAAAAATCATGTACTAGGAATGTCACTAGGGTCTGGGGACACCTTTGTCAGTAAAGAACCAGAACATGGTACTGGTTCAACTAGTGGTGGGAAGGGGAGGCAGGAGTTATATAAATAATCAGATAGACATTTAGATTCATTTTAGAATCTAAATTTGGATTTGGAATCTGTGATAGGGTGCTATGAGAATGTGTAATAGGAAAATTCAGGATGGTGGGTCGTGTGTGGTGTTCAGGAAAGACCTTGAAGAGGAAGTAACATTTTAGACAATTAAATCTATAAAGTAATTAACCAGATAAAGAGAAGAGAGAAAACAGTACAACCCTCATTCAGAGGGAACACGACATGTTTGAAAAGTTGAAAAAAACAAGGCCTGGTGTTAGAGAATAAAACACACAGACAACATTTGTTTTGCTCTTCATTGCCCTGCAGTTTGGCTTCTACCTTCAATTCTTCACTGAAATTATTCCTGCCAAGGTCATCAATGACCTAGCTGTGCAACCCAGTGGTTGCTTTCATTCTTCTTACTACTTGGACTCTTTCCAATACTTACCATTCCTGCCATTAGGAAATTCCTACCGTGATTTTAGAATGTCACTCTGATTATCCTACTTCTTCAGTGACTTCTCTCAGGATGACTTACGATTGGCTCAGCATCCTCTTCTCCTGCGTGACTTATGAACCCCATCCCTTCTTACCCCCGCAACATCCCGGATTTTGGCTGCTGTCAATATTTCTGTACTCTGCCTGTCCCCATTTAGTCATGAGTGATGACATCACGTGTGATGTCTGTACAACAGGAAAGCACTGTGTTCACCTTCAGTTATTCCAGTGGCTGAATTGGGACTTCAAGATTTTAGGGTATTGTAGTTGTATATACAAATTTTAGTTAGGTAAAAATGTTTTTTCTCCTATTTTATGTTTCTAACCCAAGTAGACCTTGCTAATCAAAGTTCTGTCTTTCTAATATATATATATACATATACGTATAACGTACCTGGACACTGTGCTAGATGCAGTGGAACAAGACACTAAAGTACTCTGCTGTCATTGTCCTTCTGGGCTCAGCACACAGGTGCCTCTTTCTCCAGGAAACTTTTCCTGAACTAGGTATCCTCATTATGAGGCCTCATAGGACCATACGCTTCCTCCTTGAATATTATATATCATATTGTAAGCATTAGTTTACTTTTTAATCTTCCTTTCCAGATTGTGAGCCCCCTCCTTTACAAATCCACATTGCCTAATCCAGTGCCTGGCACAGAGCAGGTATCTAATACACACACGTACACACATTAGTCTGACCTCATTATTCACAGGTACCATATTTGCAAATGTGCCTAATTGTTAACATTTATTTGTAATACCAGAATCAACAATTGTTGTACTTTCACAGTCATTAACAGACATGTGCAGAATGGCAGAACATATGAGCCGCCCGATATGCACACTCTCAGCTGAGGATGGCCAAGGAGGCATTCTGCCTTCTTTTTTCAGGCCTCACATTGTAAACTAGTGTCCTCTTTACAGTCATTGGATGTAGGGGCTTCGATATATGAATTTAGGAGGAAGCATAATTCAGTCCGTAGCAGATAACAATATTGTAAGGGACAGAAGGGAACAATTTGGAATTCTCTGTTATCAGGTACTTGAAGTGGTATATTTGTTATTTGAAGGTGAAATTGGATTATTTAGAAATGTATATTTATACTCTAAGGAAACTACTAAAAATTTTAAAAAAGAAATATAATTGATGTGCTAGAAGAGGAGACAAAATAGACTCATATAAAATTCTCAATTAAAATGAGAGAAGGCAGAAAGAGAAAGGAAACAAAACCAAGAATAACAAATACCAGGGATAGGATACTAACAAACATGATAGATATTAAAACAGCTATACCAATAATCACTTTAAATATGAATAGTCTAATTACACTAATAAAAAGACAGATTACTATAGTGGAAAAAAAAATAAAAATTAGGACCCAACTATGTGGTGCCTACTTGAAACCCATTTCAAATGCAAAGACTCAGATTAAAAGTAAAAGGAAGCAGAAAAGTGTATCACGCCAACACTTATGCTACATCTATGGCTTATGTAAAAGAAGTGAAGTCAGATTTATATGCTGTTGCTTCTACAATCTGAAAATCCAAAGGCAATCAAGCATTCATCAATACTCTGATGCTGAAAGGAGTAGAATAATTGCCAGTTTTAGCATTAATTAACAGTTTGGGAGGTGGTAATTTCTTAGCTGCACTTAAAAAACAAACATCAAAATACATTAGATTAATTCTTCAGAGAGCTACCAACAATTCATGTTCAGTGGTATTTTAGATCACCTTTATCATACAGGGAAGAATAAAAGAAGATTAATATGACAAGCATATAAAAAGAAAGTCCTAAGGTTGACTGCTTAATTTGCTTCTTCTTTTAACTCCTAAAGGTGGTTACCTTAGTTGTGAGGCCCCATACCTTAGAATTAATGACTTCTTTTAAATATTAAAAGTAAAGTCACTCTATATCATAAGTAATCACAGGGATTTGTTCTGATTCTTAGAACAGTGTATTTGGTGAACATTCTAATAGCTGACATGGTGTTCTTTTTCATGACACTTCTTTGATTATTATTTCAGAATGCCACCCACAAATTTCTCTTTGTCTTGTCAGGATATGATGTTGAAAAAAATGAAAGATTGTTAAGTGCTTTTGTGGAAATAACATGGCAAAATACACTATTTAAAACATGTTTCCAGATTAAAAAAACAAAAGAGCACATCCTGCCTATCTTTTCATTTACAATCTTACAAATGCAGATCTTGCTAAAATACATTTTATTGAAATGATTCCTCTTAGAGGAAGTAACACACATATTTTCACCTTGACTTTAATACACACATCATTTCCTTGAAATGACATTTTAAGGATTTAGAATATTTGTTATATGCCAGAGTAAATTTTGGAAAACCGGTTAATCAGGCTATAGGTACATTGGGTCATGTAAATAATGCAGCTTGAGTTTAGAGGAAGGTTGACTCCTTGTAGTCATTTATAAATGTCTCTTTGAGATGAACCTGCTATGTTCCATAAGAACATTAAAGAAAATTTTAGATATGTAGCATATTTTGTGATTTCTCTGTACATGCATTGTTAAGACCAAAGGGTTCAAAAAACATTCCTGAGTCCTTGTGCTCTGCAAATAAATAATTATGATTGCACCAGGAAATTTAGCCTGTTTTTCTGTAGGCTTTCTCATCCTAGAATGGAGGTAAGAGACTGAATAGTTTTCTCTTGCCCCTCTGGCAGCACTATATGGTGGTGAAATGAGTATATAAATATTTGTGTGTATTGTGTGTGGTTTGAAAACAGTGAAATGTCTCATGTGATTGAAGTTATCCTTATTGCTAGATACTACCTTAATTCTGGCCTCGTTCAGTGTCTTGTTGACCAAGCAGTCTCTGGTAAATGTAGCCAGCCTTCTGGAAGTCCAACAATAATCAGAGACATTTTTCTTCACTTCTCTCTTTTAGGGGAAATAGAGAAAGTACACAGGTTGGAATCCTGCATGATGCTCTTTACCCAAATGTGTACTTTCAGGCTTCCACAGGCAGCTTTGTTTCACTTCATTTCTGGGGTAAGTGACCTATGTCTACACTGTGCAATGTTCTAGGGCCTCAAGAGCCAAACTATTATAGGAAAGCAATGTATTATTCAATGGGCTATTTTATGAGAGAGCAGCCTCTGTACATTTACAAACACTGACAAACGTTAAAAGCAAGTGAGAAGGGAACTGTGAGTCTACAGGCAATCAAGGTTTGCACCGATATGGAATTGGCAATATCAGCAGAGGCCAGACTGGAGTTAAAGGTGGCTAACTCTATTATGAGAATTCAGAAAACAGGTGTTACTGTCCTGTTTTCTGCTTGAGGCATGAACATTTTAGTTGTAAGAAAAGCAGTTACTTATCTCACAGAGCTCTTTAACCTTGCCATTTGTTTAATCATTAATTTATGAAACTGTACCAATGTTTTTACTTAACTAAGATTCCAAAGGATGTCAATAGGAGAGTGCCCTTTATCATTCCAGACAAGCAAAACCAATGCTTGAGTATATTTTATATTTAATTTGGCTTTAAAAAATAAACCACATATACAAGACACGCCATGGACCTCTTTTGTAGTACCAGGAAGTACCAGGAAGTAAAGAAGTTCTCAAAAAAAAAAAAAAAATGAGGCGTGTCAAAGGGACACGGGAGCCAACCTAATAGCCAAAGTTGGAACACTTTAAGTGACAAAATAGAGAATATACTCTTGAATTATAACCCAAAGTATAAAATAAATATGTATAGTCTGTACTGATATAAATAAATGATAAAAATAAATAAATGGGGAAGAAGTTACAGAAGAATTCCAAATAATATATGTAGTTATTTTGGTTTATAGAAGGTAAAGCTTAACCCCTCCACCTCTTCCCCCCTCACCGTGGGCTGGACTCAGTGACTCAATTCCATAGAATAGATTAGGGAAAGGAAAAAAAAAATGCTAGTGCTGAAGTGGCAAAATCTAGCCAAACCTACCTTAAATAAGTCATGAAAGTTAACATCCCCAGTGATGTCATGTGGATATAATGTACCCCTGATATGATGTAATGAGAAAAGCATTTCATCTCTCTGGCAGTCTTCCCCCATACCCATAAACCCAATCTAATCATAAGAAAGACATCAGGCAAACCCAGATTAGGGGGTTCCTATGGAATAGCTGGCCAGTACACCTAAAGATTCTCCAGGTCATGAAAAATAGGGAAAGTCTGTGGCATTGTGACAGACAAGAGAAAATGGGACACATGACAACTAAATGCATTGTGGTGTCCTGGCTTGGGTCCTGGAATGAAAAATGACATTTATGGAAAAACAATTTGGAGTTTAGTTAATAATGTGGAGGGTTGAATGGTGGCCATTTCCTAAGGTGTGTCCATGTCCTAATCCCTGGAATTTGTAAATGTTACCTTATTTGGGGGAAAAAAGAAGTATCTTTGTAGATGTAATTAAGTTAAGGATATCAAGATAAGCAGATCATTCTGGATTATCTAAGACCCTAAATTCAGTGACAAGTGTCCTTATAAGAGAAACACAAAGAGACATACAGAGAAGGAGAAGCAATGCGGTCAGGGAGCAGAGCTTGGAGACTGGAATCATAAACCAAGAAAGTCCATCAACTACCAGAAGCTGGAAGAGGCAAAGGACAGGATCTCCCCTAAAATCTTACAGGAAATGTGGCCACTGGGTTTCTTGATTTTGGATTTCTTGGCTCCAAAACTGAGAGAGAATAAATATGTGTTGTTTTAAGCTACCCAAGTTGTGGTAATTTGTGAAAGCAGCCTTAGGCAAGTAATAAATGTAGCAATTCCTTGTTTTGAATAAGGTGCCATGGTTATGTAACTATTAACATTAGAGGAGACTTGAGGAGGTGTATACAGGATCTCTCTGTATTATTTTTGCAACTTTTTTGTAAATCTACAATTATTCCAAAATGTAGAGTTTATGAAAAGGAACACAATTCAACTCAAAGAAAGGTACAGATTTTACTTCTACTTTGATATGAATCAGACTTACTATTTTTTTCAATAATGTGATTACTATGCCATTAAATATCTTAAAATAAAAATAAGTCTCCCTAGAAAATAAATATTTCAAATGAGAAACATTGGTATAGCAAATATCAGGTATGAAACTAATTCAGATATTTGGGTTTCAATATGCTTTAGAGCTCTGGTACTTTTCCTACAGTTTGTAGTTAAGGTGAGTGGTGTCAGTGATACTTACATGAAGTGTGACTTGACCTTCGGTAGATTATAAATTTACACTATCTTGTTTCCCAAATTCTAAGTTTACCTCAATGATAACCAGTCAGGATTTACCCGCTAATCCAAATCAATTCGTTTCTTTATGTCTTCCTGATTTTAGCTAAATGCACATGATGCAAACTTTGCAAGGAAAACAACACACTTTATAGAAGTTTCTTTATTTTAATATAAAAATGTGGAAAGGCTCATTATGGTCATCCAATAGTGCTTAGTCCAAGAAAGAACCATTTAGGCATTACCAACCAGCCTGAGGAATGCCCTGTAAAACTAGGATTTGCCTTGAATTGTATGACTGACTCAGGGCAGAAGTTGAGGATTATTGTAATATTTAGAAAGGAAGTGATGCCTTAAGTTCTGGCCAGCAGTCAGTCCATAAAGAAAATCAATCATTCACTTTCTCTGTGTGTGAAACTTCTAGAACTGCAGAAATAAAGAGGTCAGTTAAATACTTAGAAACAAGTGTGTAATGCTCAGGAAAAAGAGAGAACCTATTTTTTGACAGCATATTTGTAACTATAAATACCACAGATAGCCTTGCAGCTGTTTTTGAGATATCATTGGTACTTCATTGATTACTTTGTGAAACCTCTATGGGCTCATGACGCTTTCAGCACTGCTTAGTGCTTTGATCAGGGTGAAGTATGAAAGATAATACAGAAAATGCAACGTAACATATTTTTTTCCTAATGGAAGGACTTTGGTTACCTAAAGTAATCAATTTATATCTACGGAAAATGTCCAGAAATTGCTTTAGAATTCTTTTTTTTATATGGGATATTAAGACATTCCAGACCATAAGTTTTTAGAATAATAGATATACTTCTTTTTAATTTCAGTAATTATAAAGCAAATGCTGTTATTGAAAAAAGCCAGATAACACCATGAGTCATGCTCATGCTATTTTTTTTTTATGTTTTCTTAGTTCAGAAAACTCATACCAAGTCCTTTTAATGACAAGTCTCCTTAATTTATTGTTTGCAAGACTACTAATTTCTAAATCTATAGAATGTCTGGTTTTTGTATAGACATATTTGGCCAAAGTACCCTTATTTCCAAATATAAAGCCCCTAATTTAGTTTTAAGGTAATGATAGACTCTCAGATTGATAAAAACAACAGCCAAAAAAATCCCATTATAAAATGATTTAGGCTGATAAGGAAAAAATAAGCCATGTCTGTTTTTTTGATAATAAACCTTTGAAGTGTATATGTTAAACCCATGGCCAAAAAAAGAAAAAAAAAACCCAGTTCTCCCATGAAATATTATGAAGCTAAATAAAACTGGTGACCTTTCTCTTCTTGCTTTCCCCATAAGGCCACTTATTGTCATTGAGTGACACTTGCTGAGTGCCCACTGTTCTCTGACTACCCCTGTTGAACCCTATGCTGGAATGACCTGAAGAAAGAGTATGCCAGCAGTTTTGCCTTCAGGGTATCTAAATTCTTTTATTTATTTATTTATTTATTTATTTATTTATTTATTTATTTATGCATTTTCTCATTTTTGCCATAGGCTTCATTATTTATGTAATATCCATTCTAATGTCCTGTTAATCTTTCCAGAAATTGAGACCAGGGTTTCTCAACTTCAGTACTATTGATATTCCGGACTGGATAATTCTTGGTTGTGGGGGACTCTCTTGTGCATTGTGGAATGAGGTAGTGTAATGGTTAATTTTGTGTGTCAACTCAGCTGGGCCATGGTGCCCAGATATTTGGTCCAATATTATTCTTGATGTTTTTATGAATGTGCTTTTGGATGAGTTTAATATTTAAATCAGTGGGCTTTAAGTAAAGCAGACTGTCCTTCATAATGTGGGTGGGCCTCAACCAAGCAGTTTAAAGTCTGACTATAATAAAGAATGGCCTCCCCTGAGCAAGAAGGAATTCTTCCAGTGATTGGCTTTGAACATGAACTACAATTCTTCCCCAAGCATCCAGGCTGCCAGACCCATTAGATTTTAGACTTAGCAAGCCTCCACAATTGTGTGGACCAATTTCTTAAAATAAACCTCTCTTTATATATGTATACATATCCTCTTGGTTCTGTTTCTCTGGAGAACGCTGACAAACGCAGAAGTTGTTACCAAGAAGTGAGGTGCTGCTGTAACAAATACCTAAAAAATTGGAAGTGGCTTTGGAAGTGGGTGATGGGTACAGGTTGTAAGAGTTTTCAGATGCATGTTAGAAAAAGTAGATTGTATTTAAGAGATTGTTGGTAGACATTAAGGGTGTTTCTGATGAGACCTCAGATGGAAATGAGGAGCATTTTATTGGGCATTAGAGGAGAGGTAATCCTTGTTATAAAGTGGCAAAGAATTTTACTGAATCGTGTTCTAATGTTTTACAGAAGGTAGAATTTTTAAGTGATGAACTGTGATATTTAGCTGAGGAGATTTCTAAGTCATATGTGATCTCATAATTTGAGCCTTACAGTCTAATGATTGAATTTGCCCTGAAAAGTTTTAGACTTGGTTGGGACTCCTGACCCCTTCTCTCTTTTTTCTCCTCTTTGGAGTAAAAATGTCTATCCTATGCCTTGCCCCACTGTTATGTTTTGAAAGCATATTACTTGTCTAGTTTAACAGGATAATATTCTAGCTGGAGAGGAATTTCTGCCTCAGGGTGAATCATTTTTTGAGCCTCACCTACAATTGATTTAGATGATATTTAGATGAAATTTGCAACTTGTAATTGATGCTGGAATGGGATAAACCTTTTGAGCTGTTGGGATAGGAGTGAATATATGTTGATTATGAGAAGGACATGGATTCTGGGAGTCCAGAGGGTAGAGTCTTATGGACTGAATTGTGTTCCCTCCAAATTCATACATTGAATCCCTGCCTCAGAATGTGACTGTATTTGGAGACAGAGCCTTTAAAGAGGTAATTAAGTTAAAACAAGGTTATTTGAATGGACTCGAATCCAATCTGACTGGTATCCTTATAAGAGGAGATTAGGACACAGAGAGATACTGGGGGTGTGTACACACAGAGAATAGGCCATGTAAGAGCACAGGAAAAACAAAACAACACAACACAATACAAAAACAGCCATCTGAAGGCTAAAGAGAGAGCCTGCAGGAGAAACTAAACCCTAGTGGTACTTTGATCTTGGACTTCTAGCCTCCAGGAGTGTGAGAAAATAAGTTCCTGTTCTGTGAGCCACCCAGTCAGAGGTATTTTGTTACAGCAGTTCTAGGAAACCAACAGGGTCAACATCTCTGGCGTCTTCCCACTAGATTTTAGTAGCATCTCTCTCCTCACTGCCCTCCTCTACCCAGTAGCCATGACAAATAAAAAAATGTCTTTAGATATTACAAAATACGTTAGGGGGACAAAACCATCCTGGGTTAAGAACCACTGCTCTAACCATAAACAACAATAACAAAATGATAATATAGATTACCCCTCTTTGAAACTCTGTGATTTGGCTTTGGTAACACTACCCTCTTCATGTCTCTTCTAAACCCTCTCACTGCTCCATGAAATGGTTAAATATAGGTACTCCCTACGAGTCTTTCTGCTGCCAGTGTTTCTTTTTTTTCTATATTTTTTCCTTCATATTCTTATCCATATTTAAACAACTACCTCCAAATAAATTGCTGAAGTTCACATGTAATCTCTCTTGTCTTGGCATCTTTCCTGGTCCCTAAATGGGAATTCTCACCTACTGATTTTCCAAACAGCGCTCCTTGAAATCTCCACCTGAATATTCTACCATTATTGCAAACTCAGTATACCTAAAAGAGAATAGACAACTTCCTCCAAACTGTCCCGTCTGTATTCCCTATTCAGTTATACAGTTCACTTCTGTTCAATTCAAAACTATTTTTGAGTATCTCAGGATTTTGTGGTTTAGTATAGAAGAAAGTTACTCAAACAGATGTAATGTAATATGATAAGCACTGTGATAAAATATATGCAGAGACTATGGTTGTTAAGAAAACAAACCTCTTATATAGACTAGATGAGGTGAGCTGCATCTGAAAGGAGAAGCCTAAGTTAGATAAGGAAGAGAAGATACAAAGTTATTTCAGGCTGGTAACATAGTACATATAGTAACAGTAGGTGGAGGGGAAAAACAGAAAATATATGTGTATATTTTGTCGGAAAAGTCATAACATATTCTTTCTATGTTTTTCATTGCAGAAATGCATCATGACTTTTCCAACAACCCAATATATATATATATATATATATATATATATATATATATATATATATATATATATATATATATTGCTAATTGAAGTTAGACAAATGTGAATATATCCTGCATATCATCAGTTTGTAACAATAGCCATTAATAATACTTGGACATAAGAAAATTTTATAAGCATCAAACTTTACTAGCTAGTTCAACCAAACTCAGCTCCAAGAAGTCTCAATCCTCGTGTTAGTAGAGAAAGCAGACTCCCTCCAGCTTGCCAGCATTTTAAAAGGCCCATTTCTCTGCAACTCTTAAGGGAGCTTTGATTAAATTGGTGTTGTTTTCTTTTGTTTGAAAAATAACTTGGGCATCACCTTAGAAACTGAGAGGCAGAGATCCCATTATTTCCCATTTCTTCCTTCTGCAGGAGAAAAGGGAGCTAAGGATCAATTTTGTTATGGGTGTGTGTGTGTGGTATCAGTTGGGGTTAGAGTTAGATACCTGATGACTTTGTGTTTGTTGTTTAAGTATTAGTGGTAGCTTCATATTTCTTCATAGGTGTATCTGAAATGCAGACTTTATACTAGTAAGAAAACATAATCTAAAGCAAGCATTTTCATAAATGCCACCATTAAATTTTTTTCTATTACTGTGCATTTCATTTGTTTTTAAGAATAGGCATTGACTCATGAGGGAAACTACAAAGGGAAGAATGGGTCAATTCTCAAGTCATGAATCGTGACAAGTGAAATTATATAGAGAAAGGAAATCAATCCCAACAAATGAAAGAGGGCAAAGGAGGAGTTCAAGTAAATGAATCATTATCCACAAGAATTCAATTTCTCCACATTTGGGAGCTCAAACCTGAAAAAATTCTTGATGCACTATTGGTAATGAAATATTATCAACTGAGTTCTAACCAACTTCAGAGATAATGACCCATTACTGTTCAGGGTATGTGCTTTGCTTTGCTGGGAGAGGATTTGAAAAGTTCCAGGGGAGAACCTCTTTTCATAATTTTATCTTTTCCTCTCACTTATTAGGGTCATGGAACTCTGAAATTGGGTCGAGTTCAGATGGGTTTGTAAATTTTACTTAGATGAATTAAACATCCAACTGTGCACATTAGTAGTATAACTCTGATTTGAATTAAGAGATTGTATTGGAGTCTTAGCATTAACTCTGATGAGGTGTACTGCCTTGGAGACATACCCATCTTCTTGGCTCCTCTTTTCCAAACACAGGCCGTAGATCAGCTTCTCTTTCAAATTCGTTTCAACCTAAATTCTATAAAGCAGGAAATGACACTGTTAATTTCTAGGTTGACTACATAGAAGAATGTTCACATTTCCTTAAAAAATATTTAATTTAATTTAATTTTATTTTATTGTATTTTATTTTTTTAAGATTTTATTGGGGAATTGGGGGAGGGGAACAGCGTTGGGGAATCGGGGAAGGGGAACAGACAAGTTGCTCTCTTTTTGTTCTTCAGTCTAGTTGTGGAGGACGTTGCTTCACTGGCCCATGTTGATATTATCATTGCACTCTTCCCCAGTGAGGCAGTCGCTCTCTAGCGGTTGAACGGCAGCTCAGGACAGCTCACAGCAGCTGATGAAAGTGCACGCCAGCTACCAGTCAACCCCACTGCTGGTGACTTATGGCAGCCCAGCTCCAGGTCGAGCTGTTGTTCACCATCTTAGCTGTAGAGGACGCAACGTCACTGGCCCATGTGGAATCTGAACCGGGCCCTGCTGCTCAGAGCTCGCGCTCCCAAGTCAACTCCTAACCAATGCTCCACTTGACCTGCCCAAGTAATATCTTAATTTTAAATTGTCCCTTATTAGAAATTACAGGGGAAATTAACTAAAGACGAGGACCCAGAAACCTTCCCAAAAGTGACTACTAGGGTAAAATTTACTCCAGCTTTTGAAAATCTGAACAGAGTTCAGAGATTTATGTTTTGTAATATAACTTATCTATCTGTATTAATCAGGCTTCTCCGGAGAAACAGAATCAATAGGAAACATATATATATATATATATATATATATTTGAACAATTAAGTTCATGAACTTTGTTGCAACAATGTTGCTAACCTTTTTTGATATCAGAGGGATTATTCACTATGAATTTGTACCAACTGGACAAACAGTTCATCAAATTTACTATGTGGAAGTGCTGAAAAGGCTGCATGAAAAAGTTAGATGACCTGAACTTTTCACCAATAATTCTTGGCTCTTGCATCATGACAATGCACCAGCTCACATGGCATTATCTGTAAGGGAATTTTTAGCCAGTAAACAAATAACTGTATTGGAACACCCTCCATACGCACCTGATCTGGCCCCCAATGACTTCTTCCTTTACCCAAAGATAAAGGAAATATTGAAAGGAAGACATTTTGATGACATTCAGGATAACAAGGGAAATACAACAACAGCTTTGATGGCCATTCCAGACAAAGAGTTCCAAAATTTCTTTGAAGGGTGGACTAGGCACTGGCATCAGTGCAAAGCTTCCCAAGGGGAGTACTTTGAAGGTGACTGTAGTGATATTCAGCAATGAGATATATAGCACTCCTTCTAGGATGAGTTCATGAACTTAATTGTCAGACTGCCTATGTGCACGTTTCTGCGTGTGTGTGTGTGTGTGTGTGTGTGTGTGTGTGTGTATATATATATATATGCTGGAGGAGCCAAAAAATGTATACACATAACCATATAACTTGTATTCATCTTTTGTTATTGGTGTATATTTAGTATTACAATTTTAATACAGTTTTTTCCTTTCTTAAAATGTATATACATTTTTTGGCATCTTCTGTAGATATTCAATAATAATGGTAAGGATAGTTCAAGGGATTTATATGAGGAATTGGTTCACAGTATTGTGGAGGCTGACAAGTCTCACAATTTGCAGGGCAAGTTAGCAAGGTGGAGACTCAGGGGAGCTGGTGATATAGCTGCAGCCTGAAGGTTGGCAGGCTGGAGACACAGGAAGGCCGATGTTTTAGTAAGGGCCCGTAGTCAGGAAAAACCTGATGTACCAGTTTCAAGGCTGTTTGGCAGGAGAATTCTTTCTTCCTCCTGCAAAGGTCTCAGTCTTTCGTTCTATCCAGGCCTTCAACTGACTGGGTGAGGCCCACCCACACTATGGAGTGCAATCTGCTTTCCTCAGTCTACCAATTTGCATTAATCTCATTCAAACACACACTGACAGAAATACCCAGAATAATTTTTGACCAAATATCTGGGTATCCCATAGCCAATTAACACCAAAAATTAACTGTTATACTATTTAAGCTTACTTTTTTTTTTTTTTTTTTTAGAGGGCAGTGTCACTGGCCCTCATTTGTGGGATCCAAACCCGGGCTGCTGGCGTCCCAAGTCAGCTCTTCACTACCACGCCACTTGGCCGGCCTGGCTATCACACTATCTAAAGAGTCATAGCTGTTGTGTTTCATGTTTTCATTTTATTTTATAGTGTATGTGGTTTAAATTTGACAGAGAGGTTAATATGCTATTTCTTAGATTTTTCTGGAATGCAGAATAGGCACTTTGCCATCTGAAATGCCTAATGCCATTATGCATATGTATTCTCAGTTAAGTTAGTTAATGAGATCCCATTTCCTTAGAAGGATTTATGTTCCTGGGAGGAATGCAATATGCTCTCTGAGAAATTATTTGCTTACCCTAGGATTTCACCCATTATTATAATTGTGATACAGAAGGAACTGTAGAAATTGAGTGGTAGGGTCCTGTCTAAGCAATAGCAAACAATTCAGTTAGGCATAAAATGGTGTATTATTCCAGAAATGAGAAGCCCTTCATTGCAGATCTTTAAGTGACAATTTCCATTCAAAATAAAAGTGAGGGAGGGTCAGTCTACCCCCAAAGTGAAGGAATTAAGAGAGAAAGGAGATAGGAAAAGAATAGAAATAAAAATAGAAATGAACTGAAAAATTAGAGTCTACTTTGTGTAAAATATTTGTGGTGCTCTCTTTAGAGCAAGGTTTAATTCTCTGCGTTGGGGAACAACAGCTGTTCACAGTCGGTGCTTTGGTCACCTGAAACCTGACTCCTAAGGGTTAAAGGTGATTTTTCTGATCAATCGTTTTTTCTCTTTATTCTGCCCCCTTTCTACATAGTAGTAAACCAGGCTGAATCACTGAAAGTGTGCAAGCAATCTCTCAGGGAGTAGAAAGAAACAAGTTATTTACTTGGTATGATTTAGACTGTGCTCCTTGGGTGGCCTTTTGAATATTAGATTCTATGGTTGTATATATACTAAAATGGATTTGCCATTGCCGAACATGCCAAACGAAGCTAACTGCAAAAGGAAAATGAATGTGGAGGGCCTGTTCAGTTTTGCATTAAATATGTGTCAAATTCCATATAGACACTTGTGATTTAAAAAGTTATTCTAATAATTAACTATAATTACGGTTTTATTCCTTCTCAGCTATAAAAGGTATCAGGTATTTTTGAGAACATAAGATTGAAAAGAATGGGTGCATAAAAACTCCTGAGAAGATGGAAAGTACCTGCTGGAATGTGCTGCATGCCTTCCAGTTGCTAAATATTACAGATACGCATAGCGCATTGTGCTGCCAAGCTGTGCTGTACAGACAGTGGGGTCACTTTCACACTGACCTCTATGTGATGTATATGGGGATTACATAAACAAAGAATATATAATACCTAAGGTTTCCCACCTCACATTATTTTCTGTAAAAGTCTCCTGAAGGCAGTTTTACTGTTTTGTTGTTTTTGTTGTGGTTGTTGCTTAATGTGAGATAACAAACATCTTTGTGATTCTGTATATTTCTAACTCCACTGTGTGTGTGAGTGACTTTTTGAGTTATATAGCTTTAAAAAGTCATGTCACATTTTATTTTGTTTCACGAGAACCATGTCTTTTCAGGACTGTTTTATTGTTTCTTTCCCTGGAGTTTATCTTCAAATATTTTCCTTCCTCTTTTGCAAAATAATCAAATGCCTTCACATTATCACTAACATTACATTGTTGCTTCATCATACAATTGATAATACAAACCCATAACCCTTTTGCAAGTTTTCCTTCTAGAAATCCTGTGACTCTGCTGACATATGGGTGGCCTGAATGGCCCTGTGCATCTAAGTCAGGTCCACTGTGTCTGATATCACATGTATCCTTCTGTCTTGGATATTTTTTTTCTATATTCTTGGAATAAGCCATTAAGTAAAATCTTTTTCTACCAAAAATAGTTGGAAGATAATTGTGAGTATTAAATATATCATCATGCTTTTTTCTCCCCATTGTTCTACAATAATATTTTGGCTACATGTAGTTTGTTAGATTGAAAATTTATATCATCCCTCACTGCAGATGCCAATTTGATTTTTATTTTGTCAGTATACTGTTTGTTTGTTTTTTTCCTGGAAACTTTTGTTCTGATACCAAATCAAAGACCTCTTTGGCTGCAATGTAGAGAGTGGACTGGGAGGGAGCCAAAATGGTACCTGAAAGAGCAGCTACAAGGCCATGTGGTAGGTTAGATTAAAGATTGTGTTGGTTTGAGCTTAGGGACTCATGGAAATGGAGAGAAGGAGATGGATTTTGGAAGAATTTAGTATCTGCTATTGGACTGGATATGGAGAGTTAGGGAGAGATGGTGTCAAGCACGGAGGTTTCTGGTCTTAAGGAACTGTATGAATGGTGGTGCCAGTGTCTGAAGTTAAATGGTAGGATGGAAAAGGAATAGGTACATGCAGAAATATCATGGTTTAGTCCTGATGTGTTAGAGTTTATCTGAGACACTGACGAGGTGATTTCAAGTTGAATTTATGGGATTAAAGTGAAGTCTACACTGGAGATATAAATTTGTGAGTTATATGCTTTTAGGTAGGAATTGAAATTGTGAACACATGCGAGATTTTCTAGAGGGTATAAAGATTAGAAAAAGAAAAGAAGACCTAAGGGCCTGAGGAATTACACTACTTAAATTCTGGTAAAAGGGGAATGGGTCTGTACAGGGGACAGATAAAGAGTGGCCAGACTGGAGGGAAAGCAGGTACATTTCTGCACACAGAGGCAAAGAATTTGCTTCAGAATGAAAGAAGGGTCAATAACATGTGATCTTTCTAAAAGGACAGGTAGGATGAGAATTAATATATTTATATTCTGTAGTGACATTATTGAAAACTTATTTGTTAAAGTGAGAGTCCCTGAAGCCAATTGTGGTATGGTTGATGAGTGAGTGGAAAGGAAATAGAGACTAACATTGAAAACTAGCCAGACTAATTTAGTTGTATAGAGTAAGGTTGGTAGTTAGGAGGGAACAAATGGTAGAATGAGAATCTTTTTATTTTATCTATCTATGTGTCTATGTATGTATGTATGTATGTATGTATGTATGTATGTATGTATGTATCTATCTATCTATCTATCTATCTATCTATCTCTCTATCTATCTTCTATCGTCTATTTATTTTTAATGGAATTGACTTGAGGGTGATGAAGAGCAATGGGTAAATATCTAGTTAACAGAACAGGTTGATGTAAAAGAGAGAGAAGGAATAATCTATATAGCAGGGGTCAGCAAACTTTTTCTTTGCAGTCTGTGTGGTCTCTGACACAACTATCAAGTCTGCCACTTCAGTACTAAAGCAAACACAGAAAATACATAAATGAATGAACATAGCTATTTTCCAATAAAACTTTATATATAGACACAAAGTTGAATTTTATTTAATTTTCATGTTACGAAATACCATTCTTTTTTTGAAAATTTTTCCAATCATTTAAAAATGTAACCATCGTTCTTAGCTCTGGGCCACACAAAAACAGGCAAAGATCTATCCCCTGGTCTTTAGAATATAAGACTTCTGAGGAGGTGGGTGAGACTGGGGTTTTCTAACAAGGGGTAGATGGTACTAGCCTTAAATTGAGTAGAAAGGTTCAAATTCTGGCTTTACCACTTAGTAGCTCTGTGATCACAGGAAAGTCACTTAGCTGTTCTGGGCACAGCTTTCTCATGTAGATAATAAATAGCTACCTCACAGCATGATAGTGAGAAATAATTGAGATAATATATGTAATAACATTTATGTAATGCCTAGCCCCTCATTTAGTATCATATAGTAGATTGATCTTTCCTTCAATACAAATACAATTACAAATATTTATGAACTTGGGCATATTTGATAAACTATAGAACTATCATAGTGAAACCAAGGGTTGTCTACCCCCTCACTGATTATTAGCTGTTGAGTTAAAGGTAGAGAAAAGGAACTTTATTAAAACGTATAATAAATGAATTTCAAGCAATGAACATGAGGATTTTATGAGGAAAAAAATATATAAGTATGTTTATAGAAAATTACATATTCATAGAGAAAATATAAATGGAGTATTAATTTGCTTACACAGTTAATCCTTTAAAGCAGAGGTCAACAAAAACAGAACCCTTGCCTTATTCTTATGCCCACAAACTAAGAATGGTTTTTACATTTTTAAAGAGTTATAAATAGAAAAAAAAGGAAGAAGAATAATATAGGACAGAGAATGTATGTGACCTACATGTTTAAAATATTTATTACCTGACCTTTCACAGAAAAAGTGTACTGACCCTTGTTTCAAGTTTAGATTCTTTAGCTTTGACTAATCTCCTTAGTCTAAACTAATCTCACTTTAGGTCAATTTCTATGTAGTCAGTGGAAGTTCTCAGTTTATTATAAGAGGAGCAACACATATTTATTTACTAATTCACAATATTTCCAAATAAAATCATAATAAAAATGAAGAAAAACCTTAGGCAATTTTCTTTAGTGTTAAATGTCTTATTTTTCTAATCAATTTTAGTGATTGGATAATTTTTTGTAGCTAATTCCTTCTTACATAGACTATCAATATATGACTACATAATATATATATATATATATAACTAAAAATATGTATATATATATATTTCTAAAAGAACTGAACTATTACTTAATAAATGATGGTAATATAAATTTATTGGCAGCAATTTATGTAAATTAATTTAGTTCTTGTCTTTTTCTTACAACAATTTTCCTCCTTTAGTTTTATCAATAATTCCCAGGGCCAAGGGAAATAGAATATTACATCATCTCTTGGTTATTTTTTAAAAACAATTTCTTCTAGAACAAATCTACTTCCAGTTAATAGATAGTACTTTGGGCTTTATATGTACAAATGCATTTTCTCTATATGGAGTTATATGTATCACTGAAAAAACAAAATGAAAATGTAAACAAGCTCAACAAATACAAAAGTATATCTGGGAAGTTGATATTACAGCTTTAATCATTTGTATGTATATCACTGTGTCCTTGTCATTATCTTTAGTTCTTTCATTTTCAAATCTCCTTGAAAATTTTGTTAAATATGTATCCTTCAATTCTTTTATAAAGATGAAAATTTGTAGGTTATAGTGGTGTTACTCCACAACCATAGCTAGATAAGTAGATAATATCATGGAGATAGTAAAACTAACGGTCCCATACTACCTGCCAACTTTGAGACTGTGAGACACAAACTTCTATCTTGTTAGAGTCACTTGGTTTTGAGGCTCTTTATTGTGGAGTTAACCTATACTCTAATGCTCACTGTTCCAACCATATTTGAAATTTCATAATCTTTCTCTTTATACTCCTGACCCATTTGAAAGGTTGCAGAAACATTACCAGGGTTATAATAGTTGTTTGGATAATTTCTCCTTGAGTGACAGTGACTTGAGGTTTATGTTAGAAATTGGGAAAAATGGAATCCTGACTGCAAAAATCACTTTTTTATTATATATCTACATGTCATTTTATTCTATCTTTCCCAAAAAAACATATGCAAAGTGAATATATGTCTCTTACTCTGCATGTCAAGAAATTGCTGAATTTAGAAATTAATGGTAGGATATCTAGATTGAATGAATTTTGTTACTAAATTATTATTGCCATTTTTTTGTATTGCTTTGTGAGCTTCCCTATTTAGTAAGTAGAATTATCTCAAATATTAATGCTAATAATTGATATATTACTATGATCTCATATGTTTCCTCAGTCATGTTATTCTCTTCCTGACATCTTTTCAGGATATATATATATATATATATATATATATATATATATATATATAATCAGAACAAATGGCAAAATGTGCAAGCAGATTTTTAAAAAATAGACCATAATTTGTATTTTGAAGGTATTTGTAAGCCATTTTTATCACTTTGTTTCTTATTCGTTAATCCCAGTATTTATTATGTAAATGAAATATACATGAAAAACACCTGGTAAATAACCCCCTCAATGCTCTTGTCAGAAAATAGTGATCAGTCTTGACTCTCTTCCTTGAATCTACTACCATTGATAGAGAGAAATACATGGTATCACTCATTTAAATACTTAGTATTCCTTTTTCATTTTTGAACACTATAAACTTTGCTTAAAACTCATACAATTTTGTGATTTTTTTTTCTTCATATTATTGAGGTTTGAGAGCCATGGCTCAATCTAAATTAGCAAGGCTCTTATCTGTAGGCTATGAGTTTTTCAGAGCAGAAACATTATCTAGTGAATCTTTTAATCTTCAATGGCTGGTACAGTGCATATTTTAGAGATGACACTTATTCATTTCTTTTTTTTTTATAGGTTTTTTATTGGGGAATTGGGGGAGGGGAACAGCATTGGGGAATCGGGGAAGGGGAACAGACAAGTTGTTATCCTTTTTGTTCTTCAGTCTAGTTGCGAAGGATGTTGCTTCACTGGCCCATGTTGGTATCGTCATTGCACTCTTCCCAGATGAGGCAGATCAGCCGCCGGCCTCTGGATGGTCACTCACCGCGGCTATTGGCAGCTCACACTTGGCTGCCAGCCGCTCACGCTGGCTGCGGGCCACTCACTGTAGCCTATGGCAGCCCACTGCAGCAGGGGCTCCAGCCTACACCATCACCGGGGCTCGCACAGCCCAGCTCCAGGTGGAGCTGTTGTTAGCTGTAGAGGGCAGTGTCACTGGCCCTCATATGTGGGATCCGAACCGGGGCCGCTGGCATCACAAAACCAGCTCTTAACCAATGCGCCACTCGGCCGGCCCACTTATTCATTTCTTTATTCAGAAAATAACTAGTGAATGCGTTTCATGTGTCACGAATTATTCTAGGAAATGGCAAGAGAATAGTGAACAAACAGACAAATAATCTACACACATCCGTCTAGTGGGGAAGAAAGACAATAAGCAAACAAACAAATAAATATAAACAATGTGCAAGTGCAATAAGAAAAAATAAAGTAGTGTTAAGCAAAAAAAAAAAAAAAAAGAATTGACTTCGGTGCAAGGCCAGAACTGGCCTCTCTGAAGAGGTGACATTTGAACAAAGACCGAAAAATACATACAGGCAAGGAAGAGCACTGTAGTGGAGTAAAGATGGGAACAAATTCTGTGATAATCCTCTCATTGAAAGAGGGAGTCTATTTCTCCTCCCATGAATCTGAGTTTGTCCTATGGCTTGCTTGACCCACGAGTCTATGGAAGAATTGATGCTGTGTATGTACTACGGTCTGGACTTTGAAGGTTTGGCGCTTCTCCTTTTGTACTCCTGGAGCACACCCTGTTGTAACCAAGCCACCATATTGTAAGAAGCTCAAACCACTTGGAGAAACCCCATGGAGGAGAAGCAGCTCCAGCAGAGTGCCCACACGCCAGCCAGCACCAGCTGCCAGCAGATGGATGAGCCATCTTAGATGTTCCCATTTCGTTGAGCCTCTTGGTGACTGCATGCCTACCTGATATCATGTGGAAAAGAAGAACTGCCCACTTGAGACTAATGCACCCACAGAAACATGAAAGGCGATAAATGTCTTTATTGTTTTATGCCAAGTTTTGGTATCATTTGTTACTCAGCAAAATGTAACGTATCTAAATCAACCATTTTAAGAAGATAAAGCAAGTGCAAAGAACGCCAGGTGGGTTGTATTTGACACATTTCCTGAACAGCAAGGAGACTGTTGGGATTAAAGTGGAATTATTAAGAGGGAGAATATTAGCACAGGGAGCCAGGAGCCAGATCGTGTATGGTCGTATATACCAGAGTTCAGCAAACTATGGCCCACAGACCCAACCTTGTCTGCCGCTGTTTTTGTAAATAACGTTTTTTAAACAGCTACACCCATTCATTTATGCATTATTTATGGCTGTTTTCATACAACAAAGTCAAATTTAAGTAGTTGTGTCAGCAGTCATGGGTCCAATAAGACTAAGTTATTTACTACCTGGACAATTTTAGGCAAAAAACAAACAAATGACAATTGCTAACCCACTGTAGTGCTTGAGCAGACAACTGAAATAAATATGACTTATGTTTTACCAACATCCTTCTGTCTGCTATGTGGAGAATAAACAAAAGGGGGAAAGGCAGAGGCAGAAAGACTACTAAAAACGCTATAGTCCAAAGATAACTGAGTAGAATGGGTAAAGGTTGTGAAAATTGGTCAAATGCAAGATATATTTTGATGGTAGAGTTGACTGAGTTTTAGATGACTCCAAATATTTTTTTGACTTCAGTAACTGACAAAAATCAGTCAATAAATATCTGTTGATTAAATTGTTTTTGATGTAGTGACCGGGAAAATGAATGGTTTTGGTATACCTTAGAGCTCTATTTAAACATTTTCTGATGAGATGAATATTCCAGTAGTGACCATACAAACCAGTATTTCCATGGAAAGTCTGGGCAAACCAACATTAATTTCTTATTAGAGAAAAACATTTTGTTGTCATTGTTGTTGAGTATTCATTTGCGGGAATTGAGCATTAATTTGTTGAATCATTCACTGAAAATGTTCCAATTGTGTATTAGGACAAGCTGCCATTAGAGTTTCTTTTTATGTCAGAACTCAGTCTCTGTGGGAAGTCCGTCAAAGTCTGGGGGTCCTGTTATGTTACTGGATGAAAAACCATGAATGGTTTATTTTCTTGTCTTTCTCAGGAGTGATTTATGAATTCTTAACCCAAATAAACATTTTGGATATGGCTGCTTAATCACACTAATGAATTCTCACCTTTGTATACAAAATGTTTACTATATTCAGGGGGGGATAAGGAGAAGGGTTTCATCTAAAAATAACTGCAAGGAGGCTCCATAAGTGAGATGATCCTTGGGAACGCTGGAGAAGATCTGTATTAGCATCACAGAAGAACAAAGCCAGCAGGACGCTGTGTGTACCTCTGCACGGCACATAGTCCAGGTGTGGAAAAACTTAATGCAGAAAAAAAAAACCCAAACCAAACCATAACAAAACAAAACCTCATTTAACAAGCCACCTTTTCCTACTGAAAAACACCTTTCTGAAGGATGTATGCTTGTAGCTGTCACCTCCAAATCTGGTGACTTATTAATTTCAACACCAAAATGTGTGACCTGGCTCCTGTCAGGAAATGGGGACTTTCTGAATACCCAGAAACTTTACCATGATTAGAGAAAATACTTTGCTTAGGTGAAGCAACTTGTTTCTGTTCACAGTGAACCCTCCAACGTTTCCGGCAGGCAGCTTCCTGATCCTCCTTTGAAGAGTCTGATCATAAAGTTTGTTCCAGGTGAATCCCACAAAAGCGACAAGATATTGTTGAAAAGTGTCCACTCAGCACACTGCTCTCTAATAGAGCTCTCATTTCTCTCACATCAGGGTTATGTGAGGATTTTTTGATTTTTTTTTTTTTGTCAAGCGTTTGTTAGATCACTTTAGAGAGGAGCAGAGATGTAGACAAGAACTGGACAGACAGATACAAAGTCATTTGGAGGCAGTGCATAATGAGAACATCTTCTGGAGGATAAAGGAGGTAGCACAGGCAGGCCACCTGAGGGCACAGGATTTGGGAGTGCTGGGCAGAGACCAGAGGCCTATGGTTTTCATTAAATGGATTTCTACTGCCTTTGAAATTTTGTCACCATACACGTTCAATAAGCACAATTCAATATAGTTTTTGGAATTAAATGAAATGTGAATTTACTGTTGTGTAACTGTAGCACAGTTGGGGAAATAAATAGAGTTCAGAGAACTACTGGGCCTCCTTCTGGTGGCTGTACCTCCATTCTAAAATCTATTGACCAGTGCGAATAGGAGGCTCCCATCTAGAAAGTGCTGAAGATAAGAGTCACCCCAACTAACAGCCCTAGATGAGAATTGAGATCAGATGCAGTGATTAAACACTGACAATTTTTCAAGCTTGAGAATGGATTCCCTTCGCAGCTGCATGGCAGACTTTTGTATTGATATTTATGAGCACTTGGTGAACACTGCGACAGGTTTATTATTTGTTGGCTTTCTCCAGCATTGCACAGTAAAAATTGTTTTCAGAGAGTATTCAAAGTGGAACTGGCTGTCATTGTAGCAAACTGAATCCATCCACTGATAGATTTCACTCTCTTGATTGATAACTGGCGCCATGGTTTGGCATTTCAGGAAGAGTGGAAAAAGAACAAGTCTCAGAAGTCATTAATCCTTTGTCTCCCTCAAACTCCCCTGGGTAGCTGCTTGTGCCATTATCCACATTTCTTCCTGTGATCTCAACAACTCCATATTGACCCCAAACATCGGTTTGTCACCTGGTGCCCCCTCCACTCACTGGGGTACTCTTACCCTGATAGCTGTTGCTACACGGGCACTGAAGGGGATGCTTCCTCAAAGCCCAGGATGGGGACAGTCCCTTAAATCACATCTTTTCAAATGGAACCTTCCTGACAGCTTTCCACTCTCAAATGAGGAGCAAAGGGAAGTTTCCAGAACCTCTTTGCTTCTGGATGCAGCACAGGACACAAGAGACTGTCAAGTTGGGAGTGGCCATTCACCTGTACATCCGTGAATCAGCTTCCAAGGCCATTTGATATAATTATTCGTGATGTTCTGCCTGTTGTGCCGGGCGTTAGTATGGAGGAGAGCCATAGCTGTTCATCTATTTGACAGCACTGACTAAACCTTCTTTGCTGTCAGGGAGAGAGGCTGTTAATTTTTATTGCTGTGAAAAAGCTCAGAGTGTGCTGGATGAAATGTTAGTAGTCATTAAACCAAATCAACCCCCAAAGAAAGGGCAGTCAGTGATTGTGGAACCTGATCTCTCTAATTAATCAGAACATGAAACTTAGGGGAATTAAGGTTGCGGGAGTGTTTGGGGTGGATGTATGGAAGTCTCCTCAGAGTTCTTTCCTGCATTGCCTTGTTTCAAAGAGACAAGTCTAGGTCCAGATGAGTTCAAAATCCCTGGGTCTCAGATCCTGCTGAGGATTCAGAATAAAGTGTTTGTTTCACTTGCCAGGAACCCGGGGGTATTTCTCTGCTGCTGGAAGTGTTAACTTTTGCAGACCATTTACATTAAACACAAATATCCTCCGCATCTGTCCTATGGAATAAGTTCTTCTAGACAAAACTTTGTGTTGTTTTTTTTTTTTTCCCCACATAAACTTCTGTTTTCCAATTGGAGTGTAAGTGTTCTAAGACCCTGAAATTGCTTTCATTTCTATGAGTGCAACTTTGTCTATAACATTATTATGTTTTATCATTTGGAAGAAGCACTTCAATAGGAACATTTTGAATGATACAGAATAGAAAGTGTATAAAAATGTTTATGTCTGTTGCAGTCAATGGGAATGAGTAATGATGGCTTGAGGGATCCTTCCAACATCCTCGCTGACTGCTCAGAGAAGGCTTTGGGACTCGGAGATTCAAATAAGAGGAAATGCATGAGTCGTTAATTATCTCTGTGGCTGTCAGGGAGAATTTCAGTTCAGACTGAACTGCGCTCTGCCCCTGTAGCATTCTCTAGAACTTTAAACTAGTTTTACTATGAACATGTGTGTGTATGTGTTCGTGGGTGTGCATATTTGTTTTCTTTCTGAAATATATGTGAAAAGGATACAGTCATCCCTCAGTATCCTTGGGGGACTTGTTCCAAGACCTGCATGGGTACCAGAATCTACAGATGCTCAAATCCCTTATATAAATGGCATAGAACAACGCATACAGTAGTCACAAAAATCCTATGGTAAGCAATCAGATAAAAACATGGATTTTCAACTGCTCTTGATATGCTCTGATTTTGAGAAATCAGCTGTATTAAGGTACAATTTTTTACATATAATAAAGTTCACCCATTTTAAGTATAACTGCTGTGCTTTGGTAAATATATATAGTCATGTAACCACAAGCTCAATCAAGATATAGAACTTTCTCCTCACCCAGAGAGTTCACTTGTATTCCTCTGAAGTTAATCTTCTTCCCTACCCTCAGTGCCTGGCAACAGCTGACCTGCTTTTTGTCACTAAAGTTTTGCCTTTTCTAGAATGTCATATACGTGGATCCACATACTATACAGTCTTTCTGGCTTCTGTCACTTAACATCTTGCTTTCTAGGTTCACCCATGTTTCATATACCAGTAATTCCTTATTTTTAAATTTATTACTATTATTATTATTATTATTATTATTATTTTGCTGTGTGATATTTAATTGTACAGCTAGATCACAATTATTAGTTTATTAACCAGTAGATGAACATTTTGGTTGTGTCCAGTTTCTGGCTGTTATGAATAAAATTGTTATCATTTGTGTACAGGACTTTTTGTGGGTATAATATACTCTGTTTTTAAACTGGATGTTGGAGGCTATACATGACTTATTAGGTCATTGCCAGATATTACCTGTCACTTGATGGGTAGAGGTTCCTGAATTTAGTTGTCAGGCCTAATGGTTTGCCCACTTCAGATCAGAAGCTGGAACTCAGAGTATTCATTCACTGTTATAGGCTGAAGTGTATCCCCCCAAATTCACATCTTGAAGTCCTAACCCCAAGACCTCAGAATGAGACTGTATTTAACAACAGGACCTTCAAGGAGTTAGTTATGGTAAAGTGAGGTCATGTAGGTGTGCCCTATGTCAATATGACTGGTTTCTCATAAGAAGAAAAGATTAAGATGAAAACAATTCAGACCAAGGGACAACCACATGAAAACACAGAGAGAAGGCAGCCATCTGCCATTTAAGGAGACGGAGGCCTCAGAAGAATCAAACCTGCTGATACCTCAATCTTGGACTTCTAACCTCCAGAATTGTGGGAAAATAAATTTCTGTTGTTAAGCCACTCAGTCCATGGTACTTTGTTATGGTAGCCCTAACAACTAATAGACTCACACTTTCATTAAACAATCATTTACAGCAAACTCAGATTGTGCCAGACACTGCTCGGGGCACTCACAGAGCTTAAATCAGTGGGTGGAAACAAACAATAAAAGTAAGCAAACAGACAAAAAAACCCAAGGGAGTATCAGGTAGCATTAAGAGCTATGATGGAAAGAAAACGGGGTAATGTGGTAGCAAGTGATTGGGATGGGTATTCCAAAGCCTCAGGAAGATATTTAAGCTTAGAATTGAGTGATAATAAGGAACTAGACTTGAGCTGATCTGGGAACTCCAAGTAGTGAGAATCACAAGTGCAAAATGCCATAGGAAAACTGATAACATTAGTATTTATTGAATGCCTGGTTTATATCAAGCAGGATGCCAGACTCTTGCTTCTCGTTGGAACACTTGTAAATAACTATTTCCATTTTTACAGATGAGGAAACTGAGGTTGGTTGGTCAATTAACTTGCTGCACACAGCATCAAACCCACAGACATTACACACTCACTTGACCGCACACATCAATGTATTTCTATCTAAATATAACTTTGCATATTACCAGTGGTCTCTAAACTGGAGAATATGTATCTTGAGGGTAAACAAAAGCTTCTGAAGAGGTACTACTCTTGGGTGGTATTCAGGGAAATAATATGCAGATTATAACTTCATTTTTTAAGTTTTTTCTAAAATTGATCTTGCTGACAACGTCTAAGAAGAAAGAGCTGATCTTTACTTTCCTTTCATAATAGAAAAGCACATCTCTTCCCACATATGAATCTTTCCATGTGTGTGATCCAAAGATATACAAACACTGGGGAAGCCATAAAGGGAAGATTTGAAATGTTGTTGGTGTTGAGAGAGTGCATTGCTTGGACGACTTGGTAAAAACACTTTTATAAGTCAGATAGCTTCCACGGTTTTGCTCTGAAGGAGAACCTTGTAGATTATTAACAATGGTTGTTTTTAATGATAAATGATTATTTGATTTTTGATATATAATTTAGGAGGATTTAAAAAATTGAGAGACATTTCTAAAGCCAAACTCCCTCAATTTCCATTTACTTATTTATGTGAACAAGGTTTTCAGAGATTACATCTACAAAACTGAAAAGTAGGAATGAAATTGATGCTGAATCCCATCTCATTCTAGCATTAATATCCACACAGATATATGATCCAGTCAAAAAATACAGCTCCATCCATCTCAAGGGATACATTTCCAGTAAAAATTAAATTTGTTTATTAATTACTAGAAAATTAAAAACATATTTATGTTTTTTCAGTTGAGTTCTAATAATAATTATAATGAAAAGTCAATTGTAAATAAATTTTAAACACTTGGACACTTATAATCACATAAAATAAGAATAATAAATTTCAATTTATATTTAGAGCATTGTCTGAAAAAAATATAATTGGGTGATCAATGAAAGGCTTTTAAGCATAAGTACATTACATAAAAATAATATCCTGTGAGAATGAAACTAAATTTAAAGGGAAAAGAGAGCAATGCAAAATTTCTGGCTGTTATAAAAAAGCTTACTTTAGAAGTATACATTTAATATGGTATTTAAAGTTTACTAAATGTATTTAAATGAGTAAGTTAACCAATATTTAAAATGTTCAATATTAAAATATGCTGGAAATTAAATCTTTTGCAACTATTTGAATTTAGGATAATTTAAAAAAAAAATGTCAACTCAAGTCTTCTGTTCAACATGTCAATGTTTGCATCCTCCCTAATCTCAGCCCAATCTTGTCAAATTCTACATTAGTTTTACTAATAACTTTGTTTACATCACATACAGCCATCCTTGGTCTATTTAATTCAGACACAGCCACTCTTTGATCATCTGTCCTTCTCAGAGTCTTAATCCTTTCTACTTCAGTAAACATTCTCCTTGGTGGCTTATAGAGTGATTGTATATGATTTACATGTTTTTATGATGCATGAGGCAAAAATAGCTGAGGTAATGGAATACAGACTCTATATCTTCATGGATGCCTTTTGGACTCAAATTAAAAGCTAGAATATTTTAATTTCTTGGTGCCTCAATTTTTTTTTTAATTTAAAATGAGAATAATCATAGCAACTACTCCATAGGGTTGTTGTGAGGATTAAATAAGTTAAGTAAGGAAAGTGCTTAGAGGCATGCTTAATACCTGGAATGATATTTTTCTGAATTTTTGCATATGGCTGGTAGAGATACTCATTACCTTATTAGTTACCTGTGAAAGTCAGTATCTATACATACTGTAAAACTCACTAAAATTAAGTGAATACATGTTATTACTTCCCTCAGCACTACTAGTTAAGCCTTGAACATATTTCCATGCAAATTAAGTTTAATTCTGTATAAAATATCTTTTGTGTACTGTTTCCATTCCATTTGAGTGCACAGTTCACCTACCTTATTTTTCAAACTTAAGTTTCATAATTCAAGCTATGTTTTCCATAAGAAATTTGAAGACTTTTTATGAGTGTGAATGAATGTTTTTTCACACTGTAATTAAATTGTCAAATTATCTAGTGATTGAATAGCATTCTTTTTTTTCCTTTAAATAGCTGTTTGATTTTCTAATCTTTTGCTAAGAAAAAAATGATTACTTTCCTTGCTTAGTGAGTACAGAGAGTAAACAGAGGAGTTAGTAGTCAGAAGTGCAGGTTTAATCCTTCTGTCAGTGTGATTGGTAGCCTCTTACCCTTCCCTAGTGTCCCTCAGTTTCTCTGTGGCCCAGCTATACTAAATCTATTGCCCTCAGTTATCCTCACCTCTCCCACTTTTTCTTTTGTTCTTCCTTTTTTCCTTTTTAACCTTATAGGCTACCCTGAGTGGTTAAAGATTGAGTGTGCGTGCTGGATGTGTCAGGTGCACTGTATCAGCTGGCCCAAATGCTAGGATTAAAGGCAAGATGGTCTCATCACTCATGGGGCTTTCCAGGTACAGACAGAATATGTGGAGCGTCAGTATTCCTTACCCTCAGCATCACCACTGGTGCAGCAAAGACATCTGAAGTTTTCTGCTTTGTTGTTGAAATATTTAAAAAGAGAGCATTATGTGGTAGTTATTCATATCATTGGGTAGTATCCTTACTACATAAAATGCCTTGAAAGCAAAATACTGTATACTTTTATAAAACATTTTGACTTATACCACGCGAATCGATATATAATGATCCAGTCTTGGAATACTAGTTTATTAGAACTAGTTCATTTACTCATTCAAAAAAATATTATTAAGTACCTATGTGTAGGTATTACAACTAACAAATACTAATGGTCTGGGTCTTCCTTTGTTTGAGCTTTAGGTGGAAGTAGGTGGAGGAGAGAAATATGCTTCTGTGTTCCACTGAAAGTTAATCTAGTGCTAGTTAAGGAAAATTTATGTCAAGTAATATACAAAAAGTCCAGGTGATCTTTCATGTCTTCTTTCCCCAAAAGATATCCAAAACCTCTGTTACTTTCTCCTAAGCTAACCAGGTCTTCTTATTATTACACTATTTCTGTTGGAGAAATGGATACCAGCTATTTATTTTTATCTTGTAGGATGCTTTTAATTTATGTCATTGTCTTAAAGATGTGCAGGTGCCATCTTCAACATATCTTTGAAAGACTATGGTTGTTGCATTTCCTATTCTTATAGTGCAAGTTTTTAAAAGCCCAATTTTTGGCATAGAATTATAAACATTTACTGTTTAGCAAAACCTAGTGTTTCGGTCTTCCTCTAATTTTGAAAGTTCTTTTAATTATGGAACTCTATATTTTTGACATAAATTTAAATATTTAATTATTAATTATTTTTATAATTTCTTTTATTTCTTAAAGTATTAATTTATTTTATTTTAATTAAAGCAAAATAGTATTAACTTTAAATATTACTAGTTTACACTTTCTATTATGTTAATATCTAAAATATTAACCAATTAAAAGTAGTATTAATTCATTTTCTTAAATTATGTTCTCAATAAAACCAAGTACTACATGGAGAAATTTTAATTATAAAAGTTTCTAGCAATACTACATATAAAGTAATTGGAAGACTCCCTTCATTATTTCCATTTTAAAAATTTCTATTAATTTTCCCATAAGTACCATCGTTAATAAATTCTTGTGTTTCCTTTCAAACATTTTCCTGATACACAGTGTATGGCCGGCATATATATATATATATATATATATATATATATCATACATACATATATATGGATTTATAGATTGTTAAGCACTTTCCTTCCCCAGTTTTATCTTTGGGTAAAATGTGGACTAAATAAGGACTCTGGTCCTTTTTCATTCTTATTCTGGGCATTTATTGGTATCTGTTAATCTGAACACTCAAGTTGTCTTTAGTGAATAGAAGTTGTTTTGTATTGTTTTTCTGTTTATTTACACTTCCCATTTGCACTCCTCTCCAAACCATGTCTAATTTGTTTTGGGATTGTTTTTGGACTGTTTCTAACTTTCTAATACATTCTATACTTGGGCCTTTTGAATAGTTTACTGGAAAAATCCCTTTTTAAAAAAATATTTCAGCTGGGCCAGCCGAGTGGTGCATTGGTTAAGAGCTGGTTTGGGGATGCCAGTGGCCCCGGTTCGGATCCCACATATAAGGGCCAGTGACACTGCCCTCTACAGCTAACAATAGCTCCACCTGGAGCTGGGCTGCGCGAGCCCTGGCAATGGTGTAGGCTGCAGCCCCTGCTGCAGTGGGCTGCCATAGGCTACAGTGAGTGGCCGGCAGCCAGTGTGAGCGGCTGGCAGGCAGGGTGAGCTGCCAATAGCCACGGTGAGCGACCATCCAGAGGCCGGCAGCCGATCTGCCTCATCCAGGAAGAGCATAATGACAATACCAACATAGGCCAGTAAAGCAACGTCCTCAGCAACTAGACTGAAGAACAAAAAGACTGCAACTTGTCTGTTCCCCTTCCCCGATTCCCCAACGCTGTTCCCCTCCCCCAATTCCCCAATAAAATCTTAAAAAAAAAAAAATTCAGCTAATGAACATTAATTGAGCACATTTTACTTTTAAGTTAATCTATTAATCATATTTAAATTTCTGAGATCTTCAGATATTTCTTTTTCATGTACATATAATTTTCTCTAATATCCTTGTTGCTATTAGTTATACTTATTAATTAGATTGCCATGGATGTTAGTTCATCTTTCAGTTGAATTTGGTGTGTTTTGTTCCTGGCATAGTACTTGCTCAAATGCTTGTGGAGTTTTAATGGTCTAGACAGCTCACCTTTTCTTTTGAAGAATGCCTATCCAGTAGATCATTCAATTTACAGGAATGGGACATGAGTGACAGCAGGTGAGGAGTCAAAGTGCTCTTTGAGGACTAATTGGGATTGCTCCCTGGTAGAGCCAACTAGGATACTCTCATTGTCTTGCTCAGGGAACCTCTCTTTCGGCTTTCTCAGAAGTGTACACTCTTCCTAACCATTGATCACTAAAGAAGGTGTTGGGGACAATGGGGCCTGGGCACTTCTGTTGGAGTTACTATATTAATAACTCCTAATAACTATCTCAGGGCAGTTTATAATCTGTGTAGTCTTATCTGTGAGTCCCTTGCAAGCCACTCCCACATAAATAGCATTTTTTTTCTTGATTGTCTTTGTGATTTCTTTTCAGCTATTATTTTTTCCCATACTTTCTTCCTTTGGGCATTCTGCAGACCTTCTTATTTTCTTTTTTATGTTTTGATTTTTTTGTTTTTTTCAAAAAGTTTATCTTTTCTGTTATTTTATGAGAAGTAAGATAGCAGCACTTAGCTCAATTTGATTTTTGTCTTATTTTCAGCTTTATTGAGGTATAATTGATAAAATCATATTATCAATTATGACTTTAATAATTAAGTTTGATAATTAGGTTCATGAACTCATCCTAGAAAAAGTGCTGAATATCACTATGGTCACCTTTGAAGTACTCCCTTTGGGAAGCTATGCACTGATGCCATTGCCTAGTCCACCCTTCAAAGCAATTTTGGAACTCTTTGTCTGGAATGGCCATCAAAGCTGTTGTTGTATTTCACTTGTTATCCTGAATGTCATCAAAATGTCTTCCTTTCAATATTTCTGTTATCTTTGGGTAAAGGAAGAAGTCATTGGGGGCCAGATCAGGTGAGTAGGGAGGGTGTTCCAGTAGTTATTTGTTGGTTGATTAAAAACTTCCTCACAGAAAGTGCCATGTGAGCTGGTGCATTGGCATGATGCAAGAGCCATGAATTGTTGGTGAAAAGTTCAGGTCATCTAACTTTTTCACGCAGCCTTCTAAGCACTTCCAAATAGTCAACTTGGGTAACTGTTTGTCCAGTTGGTACAAATTCATAACAAATAATACCTCTGGTTATCAAAAAAGGTTAGCAACATTGTTTTGACTCTTGATTTGGACTGACAGAACATTTTTGGTTGTGGAGAATTGGCTGACTTCCATTGTGTACTTTGGCACCTTGTTTCAGGGTTGAATTGATACACCCATGTTCCATCACCAGTGATAACATAGCCCAAAACATCGTCTTGCTTCTCTATAAAGTCTTGGCATACTTTGACTCTCTTTTGCTTTAGTTCATTGGTGAGCTCCTCAGGGACCATTTTTGCACACATCTTTCTCATGCCAAGATTTTCAGTTAAGATTTTCCTTACTATTTCTCTATCAATATTTACTTCGTCTGGTATGAGTGTGCTTCTCACAATCAGCCAACAATTTTGATACACAGTTTGATGAATTTTTGCAATATTTTCATCAGTTCTGCTTGTTATTGGCCACCCTGATGTCTCTTCATCAGACACATTCTCTCCCATCAGAAAAATGTTTAATTCATTTGTCCACTGCCATTTTCTTCATGGCGTTATCCCCATAAGTTGAACTAACATGTCCCTGATTTCACTTCCACTCTTGTGAAGTTTAACAAGAAATTTAATGTTTGTTCTTTGCTCTAATTCAAGCTCAGACATTTTCATGATGGCACACAAAAACACACAACAATAATCAATGCCACTTGGCAAGGCATGTTGACGCAAACACAGCTGTGAGACACTGATATTCCAAGGTTATGAAACCTTACTGAGCTGTTTGTACAGTACTGCCAATGTAAGCACACGGTGGCAAGTCAACGAACTTAACTGTCAGACCTTTGAGATATAACACAGAATGCTCCCTTTTCATCCAAAGTTTGTTATGAATGGTGGTGGTGATGTTAGAGGTAATTTCCATTTCTTTTATGACCTAAAATTGCTGCACCTTAGTCAACTTGATTTTCTGCTTCTGTTGAAATAATAACTTCCACATTAATAAAAACAGATCTGCTTTTAGAAGTACATAATTAGAATATACAGTCATATCTAAACTTTTAGACCTAGGTCTCCTTTTTCTTGTATTCGTACATTTGATTTCTGTGATCACAAATGCAGAACGTCATATTTATTCATGTGACATTTTGTCACAGTACTTATAGTTCAGCATTTCAACATGTGGAGATCTTTTCGAACCTTGAGTGCATCATTCAACATATTCGTCTCTCTCTATGCTTAGTGATGTGCAAATTTGAAAAGCATGACTTTGACTTTGGTGGGATTAAGGGGAAAGTGCTAATGGGAGAAGGCTAAGAAAGAGTACTATGGTGCTTCACCAAAGGTCCTGCATTAGTTGATATGAGGCATTGAATCCTCCCCAGAGAAGATCTTTCAGGATGCTAACTAAAAATAGGACTCATTATGTTGCCATGACTACATATTATAGCCACAATTGACAAATATTTATTGAGTAGTAGTTCTGTAGCAAGCTGTTTTTCTAAGTGCTTTTACATGTACTAACTCACTTAATCCTCACAGCATACCTATAAATCAGTATAATATTATAATTAATAATTATACCCATTTTACAGAAAAAGAGCCTGAAGTATAGAGATGTTAAGTAATTGGCTGAGTTGGGATTTGACCGCAAGCAGCTTGACTCCAGACTTTGTATTTGTAACCAACATGTTCCAATGCATACTTACATAGACAATTCAGAAGTTATATTTTTTTCTTTTGAAAAATATTATTCTTCGGGAACTAATCACATTATCTATTCAGTTAGAGGGCAATTAAACTAAGTCTCTAAATTTAAACTAAAAAGCTATTGTGAAAAAAAATAACTATTTGGAAGATGATATATCTTCAAAGACCACAAATTTCATGTATATACCTATACATATTTCCAGAGTGAAACTATTTTTTTGAGTGAATAATTTTGAAGCCTTTCTTAAATTTAAAGTTTCCCTTTAAATTGGTTCAATTTTTTTCCTGGCACATTATTTCCCTTGGACCTCAATTGAGAGGTCTTAAATTTGCTTTTTACCCAGTCAGGTGTTTTACTTTTAGGGTGGTGGAGTCTGGATGGAAGACTCATCAACAGTGGGTTGTGCCTGCAGCATTTTCTAGGGGCGATAAGTCATCTGAGCAAGGCTATTCCCAGGACAGTTGCTCAGGGATTAGGTTTCATTATCCAGCCATTTTTTTGTTGACACTATTTAGTAGTCTGGGCTGTTCTGGGAACTACATTAACTCTTTCAGAGACTAGGTACTGTATAATTTCTGAAACTAGGGCTTTGTATGTAGTACCCCTGAACCCAGGAGAAGTGATTTTTACTTCCAGGTGTGCCCTAGTTCTGAAAAGAGGTTTGGATCCCTAGAGGAGTGATTCAGTGAATGTTAATTGATGATGATGATGATAATGGGACCAGAACTATAAAACTGACTGTTGTCTTTGCAACTAGTATAAATGACCTTTTCATCACTGACCCTAATGAAACGACCTAAATATTTGACTGATTAGAAACGAATATAAATTGTGTATTTTTTATTAGCTTTAATATATTCTAATTTAATTTATTTCTCTTGGTTTCAAATGTGTATTAATATGCATGACATTAATACGCTAATTTTAGTATTGTAACTGTGTTGTCAGAAGTAAGTCTTCTTATGTTATATATCATTTTGTTACATTTTTGCTGAAAAATAATAGATTTCTCTTTCTAAGTAAAACCAGGATTATATTTATAAAACGTTAGAGGATACAGATAAAGAAAAATGGAAAAATGAAAATTCCGTCAAATACCACTATTTATACCTAAATACGATTAGCATTTTAGTGTATAACCTTCTAGTTTTTTTCTATCAATGACTGTCTCAGTTGTATATTTTATAAAACATGGAATTACATTAGTTTTTGATAACAAGCATCTAAACTGTTTTAATAGATTAAGAATTTCTTTCTTCATCACTATGCAGTACATATTATGCGACATTATTTTTAATTGATGCATATGTATAATTTGTATTGACATAATTTATTGAACTATTGCTTAATCAGTGGACATTTATATTCCTTCAATTTTTTTTTGTGCTGTTGTCACAATAAATATCTTTACAGAATAATATATTTGAATATACTTGGTTCCAAGAAGGAAAACTGTTAGTTCAAAGTTTTAACTAAAGTTTAAAGTTTTGCCAAATTCCCTTATAGAAGTGTTATTTATTTATGCTTTTGGCCACGGTATATGAGTAATACTTGGACTGAGCTTCACAATTTCTAATACTCACCTAAAAAGATAGAAAAGTATCTAAGTCATAACAGAAAGAACAGGATATGGGGTTAACTGAATTTCCTGACATTTTTTTATGCTTAGGATGACCAGGCTTGTCATCATGAATTTGCAGTAATGCTCTAATCACAGGCTCCAAAAGCCAACAGGAAACAAACCAAAGAGAGGAATGGTTATTGCTTTCTCTTCAATAAGATAATAAAAATACTTCCGTGATGATAAGTAGATTTTACAAAGCATTATTTCTATTTCCTTATATTTGACAAGCATTGCTGACACTATTAATAATAATAATATTTATTGGTCATTTACTGTATGCCATGTACTACTGTAAATGCATTATATATATCATCTCATACTCTAAAGTCTAATTTGATATGGATTCAATGAAACATCCAGCTCATGTTTTAAATTAACTAGGCCACAATAATAAAATGGAGTTAGTCTGGCTTGCTAAGATTTACCAAACTGTTGATTCTTACCTCCCCTAAATGTTGGTTCTGCCTTTTGGAAAGTATGAGAGCCTCTTGAACATGAACCAGAACTCCTGTGTTCAATTTTCTATGGTTACAGTTTGCTTGATTCATTTGGTACTAAATTTTTTAAATTATTATCATATAGTTGTGACCTTATGCCTCTTATTTAATAGTATAAAATCTAAACAATGTGAAGGAAGACTAAGCATACTTTTCAGTACAGCACTAAAGTTTAAGAATTTAATAAAATTTAGCAAATTACATTCACAATATTTTTTAAATTAGTTTCTTATTTTATTTTTAAATAACTGAAGAAAATCATAATACTTCAAAGATTATTTTTAAGAAGAAAAATAATATGACCATTTGGATACTTCATATATATCATCTTTAATAAAATTCCATAGCTATTTCCATTGGGGGGGAAAAAAACCTCTTATTTACCTTTTATTTAATTAGAAATAAGTTAATTTTCTTCATGTGATAAAAAGTATCTATAAGTTTCTTGTAAAAACATTCTTGATTTCCTTTCTGGGCATATCCCAATCTTAGTTAAACCTGACTCATCTCTATTATGTCCCCTCTAAAGCAGTTGAACAAAGCTGAAAGAAATCAATCACCTGTGCCCATTGAGTCTCTCATCTTTCCATTGCCAAGTCTGCCCATGCAACACATCTGTATCTGTCTATACTCTCTTTCTTCTTATTATTACAGCAGATGGAATCTCTGTGCTCCTACCTAAGGCACACCTTGTGCCCTGGGGTTCCTTACTTCATCCCTTTCCAAGGACTTCACTCCTGCAATTATCTTCCCTCTAACACCATCAGTGTGTTAATTTTCGTTCATTATATATGCTATAACTTCTCCCATCTTAGAAAACCACCTTTGATGTCATTTTCTAGCTACTACCCAATAGCTCTGCTCCCCAGCATTGTGGAAGTTGTTAACAGAGATCTTTATAGTTACTGCCTCTACTTTCTCTCCTCACTTTTCCTTATCAATGTATTTCATTCATGACTCCAACGGCATCAAGTTTGCCAAATCCAAAAATTACTTATTTTAATCAACTGCCTCCTATTCATTCCATTGATAGGAAGGGGTCCCTGTCCTAGGGTTATGGGAATGGCTGGACATAACAGCCAACCCTGGAGGGAAGAGATTGACAGCAGCCTATTCACAGCCTGGGGCAGGAGACTCTGCAATCCTGTGTCACCACACAATGGCTGTGCAAGGAGCATAGTGGGAAGCAGGGTTGCATGAGGCTGGCTTTGTGGTATCAAGAGGACAGGAGGATGGGGTTGGCTTATTTGAGAAATTTGGTGGGTTGATGGGGAACTGAAACCTGCTACTCAGGGATAAGCAGGAACTGCACCTGATTCTTCAGGAAAGAGGGCTGTTTGTTGGCTTATCCACAGGAGCAGGAGCAGTTAGGCCATTTTGAAGCTATCATTGTTTTACCAGATGTCAATGTGGCATATAATATTGGGACTTAATTTTAGGCCTGAAATCACACTACTCTTTACTTATTTTATTGACTTTCTCAGGTATTTTCAAAGCTACATTTTTCATATAACATTTCTTGTATTGCTTTCCATGAATGCTGCTGTTGCTTTGCCCTCACTGGTTATGTCTCCTCAGTATCCTTTGTGGTGTTTTCTGATTCTAAAGGTTGGAGATCTTCAAAACTGAGTTTCAGAACCAAATATTTTAGTTTCTCTATTTACTAACTCTTCTCAGGGAATCACATTTAGTTGATTGACTTAATGTGACTTCTATACATTGATGATGCCTCTAATTCTATTTCCAGCTCTGTTGTCACTTCAAAGTCCCTAGTTGTAGCTCTAATCTTCTAACTTGGATCTATATTTGGAAGTCTGAGAGGCATCTCATGTTTAATGTTTTTGTATTAAACCATTGTGCACCATGTTTTTGTACTTTCCTTCTGATATTTCCCTTCTTAAGGCTTCCCCATCTCGGAAAATACCATTCTAATGCAGCTAGCTGTTCAGATCAAAATCTGGGAGTTCTCCTTGATTTTTTCACTTCCCTTCATTCACCTCCCAATCTATCAGCAAGTCCTGTCAACGCTAACATTAAAACATAACTAAGATCTATTTATTTATCTATCTACACCACCGCCACCTAAGTCTAACGCCATGTAGACTACCAGGGAAACGTCCAAACTTCCCATTTTCTAAGCTTATTCAAGTAAATCCATTTTTGCTTAGATTATCCTTTTAAAAGATAAAATAATTCATCCCATCTTTTTCTTAAAACCTTTCAGCATCTCCCAGCCTTGGAATAAATCAAACAGTCTGAAAAAGCAACCATATGAGACCTGGACCCTGCGTACACTCTGATCTCATCTGGCAGCATTCTCCCCTTCCCTCACTGTCGCTCCAGTGACACTCCTCTGTTCCTCACCATGATAAGCTTCTTTCTCTCCCAGAGTCTTTTCACTAGATGTTTTCCTTGCCTGGAGTATTAATGTCTCTTGTCTCTTCCTGATCTCTGCTTACACCTCACATAAACAAAGAAGCCATTTCTGACCACCAGTCTATAAAAACCACTCAGAAAACTTAAGTCTTCACTCCATTTTTTATCTGAATATCTCTTTCCACTAGCTAATTATTTTCTGTGTTTGTTTAATCTATTGAAGCTATTTCATCAATTATTTTCATTGATTCCAAACCAAAATTCTTAAAATACTTTTACATTTTGAAATTAAAATATTTGTTATAATCACTTGTAACAGTCTAATTAACGTTTTATTTTTCTTTAGAATACTATAATAAATAATGGTAAATCTTAAAACTGATATATCTTTGATTCAATGATTACAGTGTTTATCTTATTATTGACTTATTTTATGATGAAAACTCTAATTCATTGTATTAAACTGTAAATTCCACAAGAGTAGGGATCTTGTCAGTCTGTTTATATCAGCAGGACTTAGAACAATGCCTGTATAGAAGATTTTTTTGGTTGAATATGTGAAAGCAACAACAAGCTAGTATTTAACAACAAAAAAACAACAACATTAAAGTAGCCTATTTAAATTCGGTAATTATATAAGCATGCCTGTCCGTGCCATTATGTATAATGGTATTCTGGATGTCCAAAGCAACACGATAAAAAAAATTAAAAATTAGGAAGAACAAATTGACATTATTTGCAGAAAATATGTCTGCCTACCTAGAAAAGGGAAGAAATAATATTAGTGTTTTTATATAATCCTGATAGGAGTTTAAATAGCTTGTTGAGTACATGAAAAATACACTCTAATAAAATTTTAGAAACTGCTTGACATGAGTTGGAAAACTAAATAGTTGAGAAATTATTGTACAACAACAAAGAAGATAGAAATACTAAGATATTAACTGAACAAAAACTGTGTAGAATATATGAAGAAACCCATGAAACCTTGTTAAGAGAAATATGACTTCACTAAATTGAGCAAAAGAAAATTCAGCATGACTAATATAATTTTTCCCCTGAAGTATTCAATAAAATGAATGTAAATGTAATTTGAAAACTATATTTTTTTAATGCAATTAATTCCTTCAGAAAAAGAAAATCAAAAATGAAAGTTTGGAGATAGGCCAAAGTATATAGGAAAAGTTATAAATATTGATTTTCACCATCTTCTTCTGCTTTTAATGGTTTTAATAAAACATTTAATTTGATTCTATTTTTTATTTCTTAATGTATCATTATATTTCTCTAAAAAAATTTCGTGGTTTCTTTAGAGTTTACCACATACATTTTTAACTAAGTTTATCTTTAGAAACCCCTGTACCACCTCACATGTAGTGCCTGTATGTTATATTATTCTCATTTTTCATCCCACCCTCATCTCTTGTGACATTGCTGTCATTCACTTCACTTATCTATATGTTATAATCCAGTACAATGATACTATAATTGTTTTAAAGAAACTATTATCCTTTAGATTAATAATGTGAAAACTGAAAGGTTATATTTTACTTTCATTTATTCCTTATTTGATGCTTTTTTTCTTAATGAAAATTCAGATTTCTGAACTATATAATTTTCCTTCTTCCTGAAAAACCTCTTTTAACATTTCTTGCTGGCAGATCTATTGGCAATAAATACCCTCAGAGAAAGTCTTTGTTTTTCCTTCACTTTTAAAGAATAATTACACTGGATATAGAATTCTAGGTTCATGGAGTTCTTCTTTCAACATTTTAAATATTTATTCCACTGTATTCTTGCTGACATGTTTTCTGATGGGAAGTCTGCTGTGATTATTTTCCTTATTCCTTCATAGGTAGGGTTTTTGTTTGTTTGATTGTTCCCCTTCTCTATCTTTCTTTAAGATTCTTTCTTTGTCTTCAGTTTTCTGCAGTTTGACTCTGATATGCCTTGGTATTGATATTTTGGACTTTATCCTGCTTGGTATTTTCTGAGCTATCTGTATTTGTGGTATGGTGTCTATTATTAATTTTGGAATATTCTGGGTTAATATTTCTTCTGTTGTTCTACTTTCTGTTTCTTCTCTTTCTGCTATCCAAATTATATGTATATTTCACTTTTTGATATTGTTCCTCAATATATAGATATTCTATTATGGTTACATCATCCTTTACTTTGCATTTAAGCCTGAGAAGTTTCTATTTACCTATTTGAAGTTCACAGTTTTTTTCCTTGGCCTTGTTGACTTTACCAATAAGCCTATCAGAGGCTTCTTCAATTCTGTTACTATGTTTTTGATTTCTAGAATTTCATTTGATTCTTTTTTATGGTTTCCATCTCAGCTACATGATCCATCTATTTTTGCATGATGTCTATTTTTTACTTTAGAACGCTTAACATATTAATCTCAGCTATGTTATTTTCTCAAATCATTTCAAAATCTGTATCATATCTGAGTCCCTTTCTGGTTATTGCTTCATTTTTCAGATTGTATTTTTTCTTGGCATGCATTATTATGTTTCTTTTGCTGCTGTTGAAAACCACAGTTAGGTAATAGGAACTAAAGTAAATAGGCTTTTTGTGCAGGGGTTTATGTCATTCTTGCCAAGAGGAGGGCTGTATTAAAGTTTGCTGTCGCTATAGGTACATGAGGCTTCAAATTCCTCTAGTGTCCTTGTTTTTGTTTCCCTTCTTAACTTTGGGTATATACCCTTTTTCTGAGAAATTCTGGGTCTTACAGCTCTTTCTTCTGTAATCCACTGTTATTATACTGAAGACCTCTTGATGTAATGGGAGGTGTAGATAAGAGGAGTGTTCTATAATATTCCAAATAAATCTCAGTCTCAGTCTCTGGCTTATGTCCCTGAATTGTGACCTTCATAAGTGGTATATATTTTATTCTTACTGCTCCCTCCTCCCTTCCCTGACCAAAGCTTTCCCAATCTCTTTTTATAAGCTTTGACCCTTGTTGACTACAGTTGTGATTTTTTTTTTTTTTTTAGTTTTATATTGTTTGCTTGCTTTGTCTTAGATGAGGCAGAAAGCCTAGGGAAAGCTGGAATAGGGAGTAATTTCTTCTCCCAGTTGGGCTAGGGTTTCAGAATTGAGCTCTGACAAAGTCTTTTTACCTGGCAGGTAGGCCTTTTTATGGACAAGGCTATGGCACTTTTAACAATTGATACTCTTTTTTTTTTTTCAACTACCAAATCTATGAGGAGACCTTCTTCAAATCCTTATTGTGAGCATCGGATGGGGTTCCTAGAGAAAAAAAACCCTATGAATATTTGTGTAGGGCACTAAGATTATGGCCCAAGGGGATTCTTCCTCTCATGCTAGTCCATAATCAGCCTCCAACAACCCATCAAAATTGCCATTTAAATGTTCCTACCAGTTTACTGCTCAAGCAGTTTCTTCTCTAGGCAAGCAGATCTTGGTTGCTGTATCTCTCTAATGTGCCTATCTTTCCAGCTTTTCGGATGGTGGTTCATCCTACAAATTCAGATCCAAGAAAGTCACTGATTTGCAATTTGCTGAACTATTTTTAGTTGTAAAGAAAGAAGTGCTGACATATTAGTTCTATATGCACTGACTCTCAAGCTATACACATAAATTTTTTAAATAAATCTTTTCAATTTCAGGTGACATACAATATATATCAGGTGTATAACATAGTGATTTGATATTTACATAACTTACAAGTTGATCACCCTGATAAATCTAGATGCCCATCTGGCACCATATACATAGTTGTTACAATATTATTGTAACAGTATATTTATTATGCTATATTTTACATCCTTGTGACTATTTTGTAACTATCAATTTGTACTTCTCAATACCTTCACCTTTTTCACCCATCCCCTTAATTCATCCTCTCATCTGGTAATCATCAAAATGTTCTCTATATGTACGAGTATGAGTTTTGTTTTGTTTTATTTCTTCATTTATCTTGTTCTTTAGGGTCCATATGTAAGTGAAATCATATGTCATTAGTCTTTCTCTGTCTGACTTAATCCTCTCAGTACAATACCCTCTAGGTCCATCCATGTTGTTCCAGATGGCAAAATTTCATTTTTTTTTATGGCTGAATAATATTCCATTGCACCACCTCTTCTTTATCCATTCATCAATTGATGGAAACCCAGGTTGCCTAAATATCTTAGATATTGTAAATAATACACTGTCCTTGCAATGCGCATTGTCCTTTCAAAGTAATGTTTTGGGTTTCTTCAGATAAATGCCCAGAAGTGGGATTATTGGGCCCTCCTTTGTCTCTTGGCATAGCCTTTGTTTTAAATTCTATTTTGTCTGGTTCAAGTATTGTTATGCCATTTTTTGTTGTTGTTTTTTTCATTTTCTATTTTCATAAAGTATCTTTTTCCATCCCTTTACTTTTTGTCTGGGTGTGGCTTTCAATCTGAAGTGAGTCTCTTATAAGCAGCATATGTAGGGGTCCTGTTATCTTATCCATTTAGCCATCATATGTCTTTTGATTGGAGCATTTAATCCATTTACATTGAAAGTAATTATTGATAATTATTGTTCATAGTAGTTATTTTCATTTTATTATTCATAATTATTCATATTTTAAAATATTTTTTTCCTTCTTCGTTTTAAACATGTCCTTTTTTTTTTTTTTTTTAGTTGTGCCATCCTGCCACCTGTTGGTATCTCAGTGGCTGCTCAGCTCAGGCTGGGCATCGAACTGCTGTTGCTCAGAGCTCAGCTCACACTCTTGAGCAAGCTCTTAACCAACTGAGCCACTCGGCCGGCCCTAAACATGTCCCTTTAACATTTCTTTTAATACTAGTTTGGTTGTGATGAACTCCTTGAGCTTTTTCTTATCTAGGGTGCTATTGATCTGTTCTTTGGTTCTAAATGATATGTTTGCTGGGTAGAGTAATCTTGGTTGTAGTTCCTTGCTTTTTATCACTTTGAATATTTTGTGCCAATCCCTTCTGGCCTGCAAAGTTTCTGTTGAGAAAGTAGCTGACAGTTTTATGAGAGCTCCCTTGTAAGTTATTAACTGCTTTTCTCTTGCTGCTTTTAAGATTCTCTGTTTGTCATTAACCTTTGGCATTTTAATTATGATGTGTCTTGGTGTGAGCCTCTTTGGGTTCATCTTGTTTGGGACTCTCTGCACTTCCTGGGCTTGTATGTCTATTTCCTTTGCCAGATTAAGGAAGTTTTCAGTCATTATTTCTTCAAATAGGCTCTCAACCCCTTAATCTTTCTGTTCTCCTTCTGGTATGCAGTTTTTCATAGCCTGAAGGTGTGGGGTCTTCACTTCCTAACAATAGAACTGTAGGCTCGGGAGCCTGGTATAGGGCTGGGACCCCTCATTACTCAGGGAGGACCTCCACAGCTGAGATGCCATTCCTGATTTTTAGCTGCCACATGTTGGTGTGGGGAGCAGCCCATTCTGTATCTCTTCCCTTCTTACTATTCTCAAGGTGACTTCTTCTGCATATCCTTTGTTATAGCACTTCTGTCCAGCTAGACTTCAGGTGATTGTCAATGATGGCTGTTCTGTAGTTTAGTTCTGATTTTGATGTGGTTGTAAAAGTAGTCCATCAGGGTATTTACCTACTCAGGTATCTTGACCAGAAATCTATGCACATAAATTTTTAAAATTTAAGTTCATGAGAGAAGGTATAGTTTATGAAATTTATGTTGTTTTGTATTTATCTGAAATAAAAATTTATATCTCTTCCTCATATATAACACCCAAATAAATTACTAACAAACAAAAGATTTCAGTATACAAAAGGGGGTCATTAAATACTAGAAATAAATTTTACATGATAAAAATATTTGTAAATTATAATTGGGTCAGGAATTTATAAATATGTCACCAAACCCTTACACAGGCTGAAATACATGATTAGATTCACAGATTTTACTACACATACATAAATACTTTCCCATTCCATAGCAAAGTAAAACAAACAAGCAGAAAAAAATAATCTACCTTAAAAAATGTTCAAGTGCAAATACTGAGGAAATATATTAATTTAATGCTTCAGTGAAAATTTTACTGTCCTTGGCTAATAAAGGAAAACATCATAAAATAAATAAGAATGTGATAACTACTCATCTGTGCAAAACGGACTGTAGGTAAAACAAAAAGTACATATGGCCTATAACCTTTGGAACGTTTGTTTAAAGAGAAATGAAAATGTTATTATTTTCACCTCTCCATTTGGCCATGATAAAAATGGTGACACCATCATGGTCAAGGATGACCAAGTGTGCTTTAAACTGGGAAGAATTTGTAGATGACAATTTGTCAATGTGCATCAAGACCCTTGAAAAATGCAAATCTAGGGCCAGCTGAGTGGTGCAGTGGTTAAGAGTTGGCCTGGGAAGCCAGCGGCCCCGGTTCGGTCCCACATATTTTGATTTAGAAATTCCGAAATTGGGATCAAGCAGAGGTATCAGATCATTTAGATTTAAGCACCGAAGTTGTTATATTGGGCCACTATGATGAGCAGCATTTAAACAGATGGATGAGCCAAGAAGTGCTAGTGATTAAAAATCGTGGTGTAGGGCCTGCCGAGTGGCTCAGTTGGTTAAGAGCTCACTCAAGACTGTGAGCTGAGTGAGCTCTGGGCAACAGCAGTTCGATGCCTAGCCTGAGCTGAGCTGCCACTAAGCTGCCAACAGGTAGCAGGATGACTCAGCTAAAAAAAAAAAAAAAAAAATCATGGCGTAGTAGCGCAGGTCACACCGGAAGGAGAAAGAACCACAGTGAGAGCAAGAATAAGATATGTTAAGCCCAACTTTCAAGTTCCCAGTGCATTTCTTAGGCACTGCTGTATTTCTGCAATTAGAGTATAACAGTATTTTTGTTAATTAATTATCTTTCCTCTGACATGCGTTTGCCTGGATTTCTACACTCAGCTAACAAATGATTATAAAGACATTTGTGAAATAAGAATAAAAAAACACTGGGCCGGCCAAATGGCGCGATGGTTAAGAGCTGGCTTGGGACGCCAGCGTCCAGGGTTCGGATCCCACATATGAGGGCCAGTGACACTGCCCGCTAAAAAAAAGAATAAAAAAACACTTTTATAAATGCATTCTCTTTGACCTAGCAATTCCATGTGTGAAAATTTGTCGTAAGGAAAGAATTAAACACATGATAAAAATTTATTAATATCTAACAGCATAGAGTGCTATTTGATAAAATAAAACTTGAAAATATCTTAATTTTTTGGATTTTATGCAGCAGCATAAGAGTATGGTTCCATTTTGGTAAAAAAAAATGTAAAGCAGGTATATTCATGGGAACAAAAGATACAAACCATTAAGAATGTTACAACTGTGTCATAAAGGATTATTTTTATGGTTTTATCTGTTTTCTCTCTTTTTAAAACAATTTTGTTCAATAAACCTGTACTATGCTACTTTTCATAAGAATCTATGCTGACTTTAAAAAGATAAAAATAGTTTTGGTCTGACTCAAGAGAGCAATCAGACTTTGTCCCTCTTTGTCCCCCTCTTTGTCCCTCTCCTGTTATCTGAGCATTCCCTTACCCAAATTTGCCCTTTTCTGTTTTTCTTCCCACTTCTTAGATAGTAGAAAAATCTTTGAATCTGCTTTATTCTCCACACCTAAAACTGTGTCAGGTCCTACTTATTGTGTCTCTTAAACATGGCTTCGTTTCAATTCCTATTCTCTATCTTTACTGCTGGAGCCACTGCTTTAGTTTAGATTTTCATTCTTTCTCCTTCAATGATCTTCCTGGCTATATGTCCTCAGTCTCTGACTAACCTCTCTTCTACTGACAAAAGGACTAACACACAAATCTATTCTCATTAACACCTGCTTAAAATATTTCATTGGATCTCCATTGTCTAAATCAGATATTGGCACACTTCCTCTGTAAAGAGTCAGATAGTAAATATTTTAGGTTTTGCAGGCCAAGGGTCTCTGTGGCTCAAAAGCAGCTAAAGACAATATGTAAATAACTAATGTATCTTTGTTCCAATAAAACTTTATTTTCAGAAACAGGTGGATGGCTGGATTTAGCTAATAGCCTCATTTTTCTAACCCTAAATGAATAAAAAAAAAACAATTTTAATCATATTTACTTTTTCATTACATATTCTTCTCTTTAGTCAGCAATTCCTCCAGGTTAGACTCTCAGATCCCCAGTTCATTTACATTGATTTACACTTCCATGCTTTGCAATGGAAAAGAAAGACAGTCTTATTATTATTGTTATTATTATTATTTATTTAGGATACATCTACAATTTTATTACAAAACCGTTTTTTGCCATTAGTTGGTTACAGTGATAGCAAGATACTGTGAGTGTGGCATAGCAACTCTAATGTATCAACTTAATTCCCTGCCTCCTGAACTGAAATTTAAGTTACCTCATATCCATTACATACAAATTACCTACAATCATTAATGCTGCAAATCCTGATGCACATACCATTTAGGGAGGAGATGATGCTAAGAGATTTGAGTAAATGTTGGTAAGGCTACAAAAGTTCCTTTATGGGATTTTCTGTTTCTTCTCCTTCCCCCCGAATTGCTTTTAAAGAATCATATTACTTAGAACTGGTCTGAACAGCAGCAGCTGCCAAGGAACCTCATACTTAGTTCTAGTTAAAAAGCAATACCTGTGCCATGCATGTTTTACACCACAGTCAAAGGGAGTGATCGTTCTAGTTTTAAACTCCTGCCTTAGAGTCTCTTAAAAAAATAACAGCACTTCCATCAACTTCTTCTAGATGGTATTATTGCTGCACATTTGTTGGTAGGTCACTTTCTGTGCTGTTTGCTTTGAAGGGGTCCTCCAACATATGGCTGATATTCATTTCTTATACTGTCCTTTTCTTTAGCTAGGAATTCACATAACTCGTATGCTTTATTAAGAATATCTTTGTTGTTATCACATTGGTTTTCTAGCACATCTTCATAGATGTCCCAAGAAAAGCCATTAGGTATGGGGAGCTGTGACTTGGTTGTAAATGAAGAAATTGATTTAACAGATTGGGATATTTGGAAAGTCCACGATCTTGCAAAATCCCTTTCAAATAGTTCTATGCACTTTCATTACATCCTACTAGTGTGATCAACTCCAGAGTGTGTTGGACTTGGCTCTCTAATATAGTAGAATCATTATAGCCAGTGGTGTTGGAAATGATGAAGTATCTTTTGTTCCAGGCCAAGTTATTTCTCATGTACTCTTTAAGAAACTGACCTACATACTGCAGCTCATTATCCCAAAGTTCAAATTCCTGAGTAACCCACTGCTGATGTTGCCAAGCATGATAATTCTTTGCAAACTGATTAAGAATATCAACATTCTTCTTCTTTTTTTTTTTCTTTTTTTTTTTTTGAGGGTGGTGTCACTGGCCCTCATATGTGGGACCCGAACCGAAGAACATCAGCATTAAACTCAAGCTCCTGAGATGAATATTTCAGCCATTCCACTACTATTCGCCTATGATGCCAACTTTGATAGTTTTGGGGCTGTTCTTCAGTTATGGCAGTGATGTAGTTCATTTCCTCATGTAGATCCTTTTGAAGTGACTTTAAGGGAGCTCTTTGGAAATGCCTCGCTGTATAATTGGCTGCGTTTAACTCAGTATCATCTCTGCTTAGTTTAAAAGCTCATTCATTTCTTTCATCATGCTGCAGAACGGCCCTGAAATAATCATAAACATCGCTAAGTTTTTCACTCTAGATGACCATTGGATTGGAGCCATCGTTCTGCAGCATTGGGTCTGTATCATCAGCCTCTTCTGCTCTGTCCTGGTACAGGACGTAAGTGAGCAAGTCGAGGTTCAGGAGTCTGCCATCCATAGAGGACACCACCACTTCTCTGGCCTCGGCTGTGGTCACTTCTTCCAGCTGCTGCTGGCGTGGTGGGGGTGGAGGTGGGGAGGGTGGCTGGGCTGACCAGGCTGGCTGTCCTGCTCGGCCTCCCTGAACCCCTTAGTGGCCCCCATCTCACCTCCGTCTGCAGTGGAGTTAGCAGCCGAGATAGTATTTTCTTTTTTTGGAAAAACTTTTCCTTCCTGAGCCTTTGACAAATGCTTATTCATCCTTCAAAAAGAAGATTTGGTGGCTGTTGCTCTGACAAAAATTTCCCTGGCCACTCACATTCTTCCTTACCTTTCTATCTTTACACAAACTTCTAGTGATTGTATTTTTCACACTGCATTGCAATTCCTTCCTTTCATGTCTATCTCTCTGTCTAGACTCTGAGCTATTTAAACATAGGGTCCTAATTGTAAGGCCCTTAACAAATTTTTGGAGAATTTAATAGAATTGCATATGAGAGTGGGCCTCTGGAGAACTTCCTTAATGGGTGTGGGTGACTGAGTGGTACAGATGGAAGACTCCGGCAGAAGCAGAGGGCTCATTAAACAAACAGCTTTCCTGAGAGCTTACCTGGTTAGATCTACAGGCAAAGGAAAGATTCAAGCACAGAGTCACAGGCACAGAGTCACTGTGAATTAATATTCACAGAAGATGGTCATAGAGAGCAGACCCTGTGCTCCCCAGGCAGTCCAGCTGTGAGGTATAAGAAACCTTACATATTTTTATGGTAGAGTTCTTTTTTGTTTTCATTATGGATTTAGGTAGGGAGGGTGAATTGTGAGGAAATTAGAAATAGGAAGAAAGGAAGCAGAAGCATTTCTTCCTTTATTCTTGCTTTTAATTGCTATCTTATGCTTTATTATAATATATAGTTGAGGTCATTTTGCTGATAGGTTAATAAAACAAAATAGCCTATGATGAATAATGTTAGTGATCCTGAGTCATCAGGAGAGAGCCCTGCCAACTGTTACTTTTAGCAGAGATTGCCTCAAATTGGTAACACAGGGTTTCTAATATCTAACAGAAAATAAGAGAATTTCTGAAGATACATTCATGTAAGAAATAAGGTCATCATAACACACATGAAACAGTTTTTTATAACTGATGAAAGATGAACACACATTGCCATGGAAATGTCTACTCATTTGCTACATCTTTTAGGTTTTTTTTACATGCTTGCTGAGTATAGGATTCTTTTCTTTCCTCTTCCTCCAGTTCTCTGTATTATTATCCATTTGTAGATAATTTCAGCTTCAAGGGACCCTGTCGATATGGTGATAACAAAGGCAGAAACCCAAAATGAAAGCCTGCTTTCAATACCCGTGTAACAATTTTCAATCTCCACTAGTGTTTAACTCCATTTGTAGCATCTAAATTGAACAATGACAAGTCTTCTGAAATAGACACCTGAGTTGCAGAGACTGCAAAAGAATTAACTGAAGAAATGATCGAACAGGTTATATGGAACCATCGCTGTCTTTAGCACCAGGGGGAAGATTGACACATTCTGCTTTATCAGGGCCTGTAAAGAAAACACTGTCATGGGTTGATCTCTCTCTTTCGCTCTCTTACACAAAAACGTACTCAATATATCTGAACAACTTTTCTATACTATAGCATGCACAGGGGAAATGGCATATGCCCAATTAAAAGATAAACCATGAAATGACCGTTGTTAGGTTATGGTTTCTTTAAGCCTAGCATATCATCTGGGATGTGGTAGGGGGATCATACACTATTTAGTGAATGAACTGCTTTACACTTCTGTCATTTTTCACATCAGATTCTGCCTTTAATCCACATGAATGAACTTTAGGCTTAGATCGCTGACTTCAGTCTGTTCCATTTGAACTGGCCATTTGGTAGTTTTTAGGCTTTTTTTGAAAAGTGGAAGCCAGTACTGATTCTATCTTTTATACTGATAACGATGCAATTCCTTTCAAAGGCAGAGATTTTACAGGAGACTTTCAATCAGGTTTTATGTTGATTGGAGTGGGTTGAGTTATGGAAAAGACTTGTCTTTGGCGACCTAATCAGACCAAGAGGTACAGAGAAGTATGATGTGGTAAGGAATACAGATTGGAACCCAGCAGTTGAATAAAGAAGAGGCTATAGAAAGTAGGAAAGTAGGAATGTCAGTGACATGTTTGTTAACATGATTTGAGGTAGAAATTAAATATCTCATATCTGATGATGCAATAAGTTTTTGATTAGAGATAAGATTCTTTATATTCTTATTCTGACTATTGGGTATCAGCTCATAATAGGTAGGTTTTGGGAGATAAAATTCCCCAGTAATTTATCTCCTAAATTGACACACTTTTATTCATATGTTAATTTGCTTTAATAGTTTTCTGAATTTATTTGATGTTAAATTTATTTTACATTAATTTTTGTGCATTTATGTTAAAATATTGCATGAATATTATTTGAAATAAAAAACAAATCAAAGACTACATAGTGAAACATAAGGAATTTTCTGCCACTTCCACTCCATTTCTGAAAGTTTGATACATATCCTTCTCCTTAGCTCCTTGCTCCCTTAAACCTGTATAAAATCTGTGTGCATATTGGAGGTTATTTTCTAAAAATTCTGGTGCACAGAAACAGTTTCACAATTGTTCCATGAATGGTCCACCTTCCAGGGATTTTCTTTTTAAATATTCATATAAATTTAAAAGTAAAGATGCCCTTTTCCCACCATATGAGATTACAACAAGAAATTGGCATTCTGAAACCCAGAAGAGGGCTCCCTGCAGAGCCTGAGCATGCTGGGACCCTGACCTTGGACTTCCAGCCCCTGACTGTGAGATATAAATTTCTATTGTTTATAAGTAAAAAAATTAAGAATTTTTAAATCCCCCAAATTAAAAAGAAATAATACAGTGAATACCTATCACACTGTATTAATACATGTCAGCATTCTGCCCATTTTCCTTTATATTACAAAGATCAATCTCCTTTATTCCATTATTCCATTATTCCATTCCTCTTCTTCATCAGAGGCAATTGTTTTCATGCATTTTTGTGTGTAGTCTCCCACTGTAATTTTTACATTCTTATGTTCAGAAATAAAATTTACACAGAGTATAATGTACTGTAGGTATTATTCTTTGATTTGTTTTCATTTTAACACCATCTAATTAGAGATTGAACCAGGGTCGTATTCTCTCTTTGGAATATACCATCACGTATAACCCACCATTCTTATATTAATGGACTGTCAGGTTGTTGTCAGGTTGTTTCACTGCTTCTGTGAGTGGCACTGTATCTGTCCCCTGCAAGAGCTTCTGCAGAACCTTGTTATATAATGTGCATCCACAGTCAAGCCGTGTCGGCACCACATGGAAGGTTTGTTAGGAATGCTGAATCTCAGATCTCATCCCAGACCACCTGAATCAGAAACGGCATTTTAACAAGGTCTCCAGTGATTTGTATGCACATTAAAATTTAAAGAGCACTGCTTCAGAAGACCTACCAAAAGTGAACTCACTAGGCCATGGGAAATAAATGTTTGCAACATCGCTGCATATTGTCATATATTTTTCCTAAGTACTTGTTACCATATATAGCACAGCCAGCAATATTCAAGAATTGGAGATTTCCTACATTCTGGCCAACATTTGGTGCCATTGGAATTTTTGAATTTTGCCAATCTGGTTGGTGTGAAATAATATTTCATTGCAATTTTAATTTGCATCTTCCTGATTACTAGTACAATCATTTTACAACTGTTCTTTATTACTTATGTATTTTCAGTTTTTTTCCCCTCTCCACATCAAATATAAGCACATTTTAATTTTTCCAATTTAAGCCTACCCACACACAAAGAAACAAAACACTCCTCCGCTTTATTTTCCCAATTACAGAACTCTGTCTCCTGTATTTTATAGCAAACATCTTTGGAAAAGTTGCCCATACCAGACGTTTCAAATTCCTGTGTGACATTTGCTTCCATTTACTTGAATAACTTCTCTTTCAAGAGTACATGTTATTTCCATATTGCTAAATCCAATGATTAATTTCTAGTCCCTAATATACTTGACATTTCAGCCACATTTGACACAGACGATCGCTTTCTCCCTTATGAAATACTTCACTTAGCTTTGCTAACACTAATCACTCTCACTTCTTCTGCCTCACTGGCTGCGTTTCCCTGGGCTATTTGCTGGTTCCTCCTCAGTTTTCTGACACTTGGAATACCACAGGTTTTAATCCTTAACTCTCTTATCTTCTCTCTATCTACTTCTAAGCAACCAGATTAAATCTCCTAATTTAGAGAGCATCTATGTCCTCTTTGTTCTTCAAATTATATCAGCAATTTGGTTCTCTCTCTTGAATTCTAAATTTTGATATACAACTGCCTATTTAAACCCCACACTGGTACTATCTATAGGCATCTTAAAATTAATATATCCAAAATTAAATTCCTGATTCCCTCCACCTCAACTCTCAAAGCTCTTCTGCTTACCTTTTCATTTCAGAGGATGACCAATCCCTCGTGCTAGTTACTTACACTCAAAACTTATTAGACCCTTCTTTTTATCTGACATTCTACATCCAACCCATTAATAAATCCTTTTAGTTATAACTTTAGCGTATATGCAGATTTTAACTGCCTCTCACCATCTCCACCACTACCAATCTGATCTATGTCATCTCTTGATAGTTCTGGGTTATTGTTATTATGGGTCCTAACTGTCTGTCTGTTTCTAAACTTACCTCTTTTCCCAGTAAACTATACTCAACACACAAGTCAGTGTTTCTGTTAAACATAAGATACTCACTGCCTGAAACACTCCGTAGCTACCACCTCACAGCCTGTGATCAATGATTGGCTGATATGAGTCCAACATCATTGCCACATTCTGGGACGACTGTTAAGAATCCTGTCAATCCCATAGTTTGGGTGAGATTGGTTGAAGCTTGAGGTTTCACAACAGTGTGGGTCAGCTTCTCCCTCTGCACAATCCCATCTTCCTTGATGCAATATATATAGATATATTGCCCAAGCACACACCCCCAGAAGCTTTCTATATGCATTTTTTTGGTGTGTGTGTGTGTGTGTGTGTGTGTGTGTGTGTGTGTCAGAGTCTGTTTTTAGGAAATACAATCTAATACAACTCTTAAAGTATTTTTTAAAAATAGTTTATAAATGCCCTTACCATATTTAACCCAATACTATGGTGCCAAGTTAATTCTGTCATTTCATATTTTGATATCAAAGAGACATACCACATAATACTATGTACAAACAGCAGTCTAAGTGTTTCTGATGTTATAAACCATACACATCAGTCACCATTTATTTGGCACATGTATTGTGTGTGCATTTTAATAGATGCTGTAGATCACAGATTACATAACAAGATTCATATCTTTCTTCATTAGATCATACATTTGGGAGAAACGAGACAAATAATAAATCATTGAAGAATAAGCATTATAAAGAAGCTACCCAGCATAAGTTAACTCCACCTTGCACTAGTGGTACCTACAATGGGGTGTGTGTATTAAAATAGGGGTATTCAAAGTCTAGTCCATTTTTGGTGCTAGTCTGCAAACTGTTATCTTTCTTGATGAGATAAGTATCAAAATTAACAGTGAGCATTAGAAACTTTTAAAACAATTAGGTGATGTATTATAGAATTGTACATTTGAAACCTATATAATTTTATTAACCATCACTCCAATAAATGTAAGAAAAAAATAAAACAATTTGATAAGATCATTATATGTCTGAAGTAGACAGCATTTGAAAGAAATGAGGCTAATTTTTATATGTAATTAAAATATTTTCCTAATAATTTAATTTTATTACAGTTTACAAAATTATTAGTTTGTAATAGGTTATAAATAAAAAGAATAGTCCTCTCAGTTTGAGAAGCACTGTACTAAGGTAAAAGTGAATATATATTTGACTCTATTTGGAAAGGCAGAGATATTGGACATTGAATGAGATTTTAGAATTAGTAAGGAAATTGACTAATGATGAGAATAGATAGGAATGTGTGGTGGCCATGTCACACATGCTCCATTCAGGGGATTTTTCTAACCATGCAGAGATAGTTCCAATGGAAGAATTTAGAAGGCAGATGGGAAGCTGGGTCAAGGAAATGGAATCACAGAGCAGAAAAGGGGTGGAGGGATGGGCTTGCTTCTTGATTTTAGCTAGCACATGTTTACCAAGAAAATTATTCCCAGTAATACTCCAGTGGTGGGTAGGAGAATGGAGTGTACTCATTGCATCAGGAATAAGTTTGGGCTAAATGTACAATATTAAGGAAGTCCTAAGATCAGGTGGATATGTAGATTCCTGTTACTCTGGAAAGTCAGCCACAGTCTGTCTTGACTATGTGGTCTCCAAGGGGAGGGTCTTTCAGGGAGAGATTTTTGTGCACTCAAGTTAATAAATAAGTGCCGTTGGTCTTTAGAAGCTGCTGCAAATGTTCAATTATATAACAGAATGTAACATTCTGTCATTATATAAATCCACATTCTATAAATCCACATTAGCAACTGCCCACAAATACCTCTTTGTGAGTTGGAGGAGCTTATGTTACCTAATGAGGTCTAAAATCTAGAATATGTCACAAAACTATGGAAGATATCTACATAAAACTCATACATAAAAATAACAAAAGGATCAAATATTTGTTGATCATAATATAATTTTAGAAATATGAGTGATTTTTATCCTCTACCTACTTTATTTTTTCTAAAGTTTAAATAATAAGCATGTTTCTTTAAATATAAATATATATAAATATATGTGATACATTTAAATAGTAAGTTCCTATTTCTTTAAACACACACATATGGTGAGTTTGAATAAGATATCAAGAACATGGGACTATTTTTTATAGGCATGCGAAGGGTAAAGAAGGGAATTGGGTTTTCCTATCATGATCAGAAAAAAAAAAAACTTGAGAAAATGACTTTAGGAGATAGATATAAAAATAGAAAAAAATCAGGAAATGTTAAAGAGTCAAGAATGATATTACTATTTCAGTTAATTGAAAGGATAGTATAAACAATAATAGCCAACATGAATAAATAATTACTTACATTAATTGATGCCAACTATATTCCAGGTAGTATTTTATTGTTTTACATGGATTACTTCATTTATTGATGAACAATGATAGTTCAATGAGGGACTGAAGATAATAAGGATCATGTTTTAGGAGGCCAGTGGGAGGCTCTCACAAAATGTCACCATTTTTTCAAACTCATTATGTCTAAAATTCACTGTGTTCCCTCTGAAACATGTTCTTTTATATCCATTCACTTTCTTTTTTCTTTCCTCCCTTCATTACCCACACCTTGGAGTTATTTATGACCTCTCTATTTTGTTCCTCTTTCAGCTTCTAATTTATTTAACCAGTCTATTAGTTTCACCTTTGTAAGATTCACCTCTGCTAATTTCAATTGAAATTTAAAAAGCAGTACATGTGCTCTTTCCAGAAACTGCTTATATTTGAGAGGGGAAGGAGAAAATGCAGAATGTTGAATTTCTGCCATAGGATAGTTGTGCACTAGTCATTTTATGCACTTTCCTCCCCTTAAGAATAATATACAAGAAAGGTTATACATTTTATTTAGCTTCACTTTAAAAGTGAATAAATCTATACTCGTACAGATTATTATTTAAGTTGGCCAAGGTCACACAACTCTTAAGTGATAGAGCCAGGATTCATTCCAGGATATATGTAATTCCTACTGAATAATACAGCCATATCAATATTCTAGACTGTCAAATGATTAATTATAATGATACAATTAGATTCATTGATATGTCTTAAACTACTAATTCAATGAGGCCACAAATCCATTTGAAAAAAATAAATTACAAGTGGTTTTTAAATTGATTCACCTGTACTAGACTAAGGTTGCCAGATAAAAAATACAGGACACCCAGTTAAATTTGAATTTCAGTTAGGCAGCAGATGCTTTTTTGAAGTAAGTATGTCCCACGAAAAAATTAGGACATTCTTATACTAAAAATCTTTTTACTTGCTTATCTGAAATTTTGTTAAAGCAGTTCCCAAATAGTATACACTTGTACTGAAAACTTATTAGTTGTTTATCTGAAATACAAGTTTAATTGGGTGTTGTATTTTCATTTGATAAATTAGGTAATCTTGTACTAGGCACATATATCTAATCTTGTAGGTGTGGCTTCAATCATGAAGCAGAATTTAGTAATAATCATTGTCTCATTGTCATCAGCATAGCTATCTTGTGCCCAACAAATACCATTTTAAACATTTTCTTTTTTTTTTAAAGCTAATTTTTATTTTTTAAGATTTTATTGGGGAATTGGGGGGCGGGGAACAGCATTGGGGAATGGGGGAAGGGGAACAGACAAGTTGCTGTCCTTTTGTTCTTCAGTCTAGCTGTGGAGGATGTTGTTTCACTGGCCCATGTTGGTATCATCATTGCGCTCTTTTCAGGTGAGGCAGATCAGTTGCTGACCTCTGGACAGCCGCTTACAGCGGCTCTTGGCAGCTCACACCGGCTGTTAGCCACTCAGTTGGCTGCCGGCTGCTCACTGTAGCCTATGGCAGCCCACTGAAGCAGGGGCTGCAGCTATGCCGTCCAGGGGACTCACAGCAGGCCAGTTCCAGGTGGAGCTGTTGTTCACCATCTTAGCTGTAGAGAGCAGTGTCACTGGCCCTCATATGTGGGATCTAAATCGGGTTTGCTGGCGTCCCAAGCCAGCTATTAACCAACGCACCACTCAGCCAGCCCTAAACATTTTCTTTGATCCTTACCGTTAATAGCTTTATTTGACTGATGAGGAAAGTGGGGCAAAATCATATTAATTTTTTTTAAATTAAGACTCTTGATTTAGGATTTGGTCAATCTAAAAATCATACTTGGGTATTCAGGATCCAGAGACGTGAACCCCATAGCTGTGCTAGAACCATTAAAATACACATTTGAGATATCATTTCTGTATTTTTAAACATATTTGTAATGTGTAAAACAGCTTTCACCATGCTATGTATTTAGCATGCATGAAGGTATGAGAAATTTTGATAGCTGAAAATTTAAGAAACACCTTAGGTGAAAATTATTAGTAGGAATTTATATCCAGCAGTGTTTTTTTGTTTTGTTTTGTCTGCAATGCAGAAGTAAGCATCTTATTATTATGTATAAGCTACTACTTATGCATAAAAAGCTATTTTTGACATGGGTAGCATATTTAAACTAAGGGGTTGTAATTTATTATTTTGAATGAAATTTCTTCTTGTGCTTTTAAAGTATCCTCCCCTTTGACTTTATAAACCACAAAGTTTGATCTCGAAAGTTTTGATGATGTTTTATAGAATATAGGATATTCCAGGATTGTTGGATGATAAGTGTGCATATTTATTTCTGGCTCCAAACTCTTAAAACTTTTCTTTTTAACTGGATCTTGCAGCATTAACTATTTTACTTTCCATTTTGCTTTTTGTAATTTTCATGTTTGGATTATACTATTTTTCCTAAAGTAAAATATAGTAGTTTATTAATTGTGATGTTTTTATACTTAAATTGTTTCAGTTTCTTTAGCAATGAAGTTGTATTTACTGGATATTTTAAAGGCTAAAATTCTATTATGCTGTTACATTTTACTTAATTACTAGAATTCCTTGCAAAAATATTGCTTCTCTTTATTAAAAGTAATTTTAATGGTTAACACACTTCCTTCATTTTGTCCCATGGACATTTGTTTTCCTGTAGGTATGCATTGTAGATTTTTATGAAAATAAATGGAATAATAGGCTTAATAGACAGAAAATTTGCAAGCAACTTTTTGTGTAAATTTTTTCTTTATTATTTACATACATTGGCTCTTATTTAAGAAAATTTTCCACACCCCAGAAAGCTCCCAAGTTTTGCTTTTTTTTAACTTAAAGATAAGTTTTTTAGGGCAGTTTTAGGTTTATAGAAAAATTGTGAGGAAGTACAGAGATCTCCTACATATACCCTGTACCCACACACGCAGAGAGCCTCCCCACTGTCATTATCCCCCAGCAGAGGGATACATATATTACAACTGGTGAGCTTACATTGGTACATCATTATCACCCAAAGTTCATTGTTTACATTAGGGTTCACTCTTGGTGTTATACAGTTTATGGCTTTAGCCAAATATAAATAATATGCATCCATCACTATAATACCATACAGAGCATTTTCACCATGCTAAAAATCCTTTGTGCTTTACCTATTGGTATATCCCTGCCCTCCAAGTTGTATTTTTCACATTAAAGTCTTTAATCCACCTGTAATTTTTTGTGTGTATGATGATTTTGAGTTCCTTCTTCCACTGCTCTACACTGCCACTTCTCTCACATATCAAGGTTCCATATGTGGGTCTATTTGTTTTTTTTTCCCCATCAGTGTATTTGCTTATATATTGTCTTTATTACTTTTTTTGTTTTCGTTTCTAAAAGATTTTTGTTAAAAATGTAGCTAACATGCAATATTATATTAGATTCAGGGGTACATCATAGTTATTCAACATTTATAGACCTAAAGAAGTGATCCCCATGATAAGTCCAGCAACCATCTGACACTGTACCATGCTATCACAATATTATTGACTATATTCTCTATAGTGTACATTATATCTCCATGACTTTTTTGTTTTATACCTGGAAATTTGGACTTCTTATTCCCCTTTACCTGTTCTCCTCTTTTTAAATTTTTCAATTAAAGTTGACATTCAATATCATTTGATATTAATTTCAGGTGTACAGCATAGTGGTTAGACATTTATATAATTTAATAAGTGAGCCCCCTGACTAGTCTACCCACCTGGCACTATACATAGTTATTACCATATCATTGACTATATTCCCTGGGCTTTACTTTACATCCCCAACACTATTTTGTAACTACCAATTTGTACTTTTTAATTTCTTCACCTTTTTCACCGTCCCCCAAATCCTCCCATCTATCACCCCAAAATATCTAGTACCATACATAGTTATAACAATATTTCTTACAATATTTCTCACACCCCCTATATCCCCATGACTACTTTGTAACAACCAATTTGTACTTCTTAATCTCTTCACTTTTTTCACCCACACCCTCAACCCCCTCCCATGTGGCAGTCATCAAAATGTTCTCTGTATCTCTGAGTTTGTTTCTGTTTTATTCATTAATTTTGTTCTTTAGATTCCATATATAAGTAAAACCACATTGCATCTGTCTTTCTCTCTCTGACATACTCCACTCAGCACAACTCCCTCCAGGTCCACCCATGTCACTGCAGATGGCAAGAACCCATTCCCTTTCAAGGCCCAGCAATATTCCAATGTATATATGTGTTACCTCTTTTTTATTCATTTATCCATTGATGGACACCCAGGCTGCTTCCGTATCTTAGCCATTGTAAACAAAGTTCCAATTAACATATAGATACACATGTCCCCTCAAATTAGTGTTTTGGGTTTCTTCAGATAAATACCCTGAAGTGGAATGATTGGGTCTTTCTTTGTCTCTTTGTATAGCCTTTGTTTTAAAGGCTGTTTTGTCTGGTGTAAGTACTGTTACCCCAGCTTTTTTTTTTTTCCATTTTCATGAAATATCTCTTTCCATCTCTTTATCTTCTGTCTATTTGTGCCTTTCAATTTAAGTGAGTCTCTTGTAGACAGCATATGTAAGGGGTTTGTTTTCTTATTTGTTTGCCCATTCTATGTCTTTTGATTGGGGCATTTAATCCACTTACATTGAAAATAATTGTTAATAGATTTGTAGCTATTTCCATTTTATTATTCATAATTTTGATTGGTTTTTTTTTTTTTATGTCTTAAAGAATTCCCTGTAACGTTCCTTCTAATACTGGTTTGGTGGTGATGAACTATTTTAGCTTTTTCTTGTATAGTAAGCACTTTATCTGTCCTTCAATTTCAAAAGATAGCCTTGTTGGATAATTACCTTTGGTTGTAGGTCATTGCTTTTCATCACTTTGAATATTTTGTACCAATCCCTTCTGGCCTGCAAAGTTTCTGTTGAGAAATCAGCTGACAATCTTGTTGGAGCTCCCTTATAAGTTACTAGTTGCCTTTCTCTTGCTGCTTTTAGGTTCTCTCTTTGATCTTAACCTTTGCCATTTTAATTATAATGTGTCTCTGATCTGGGCCTGTTTGGGTTTATTCTGTTTGGGAATCTCTGCTCTTTCTGGATTTTTATGTCTATTTGCTTTGCCAGGTTAGGGAATTTTTCAGTCACTATTTCTTCAAATAGGTTTTCAATCCTTGCTTTCTCTATTCTCCTTCTAGTATCCCTATAATGCAAATGTTGTTATACTTGATGTTGTCCAAGAGGTCTCTTAAACTATCATCATTTTTATCGAATTCTTATTTCTTTTTGCTGCTCCAGTTGGGTGTTTTCTGCTACCTTGTCTTCCAAATTGCTGATTCAATCATCTATTTCCTCTAGTTTGCTAGTGATTTCTTTTGATGTATTCTTCATTTCAGTTATTATATTTTTCACTTCTGACTGGTTCTTTTTTTATGGCTTCTGTGTCCTGCTTTGTGCTGCTACCTTTTTTTGTTTGTTTGTTTTCACTAAGTTCCTTGAGCATCCTTATAACCATTGTTTTGAACTCTGTCTCTGGTGTATTGTTTACCTCCATTTCACTTAGTTCTTTTTCTGGAGTTTTATCCTGTTCTTTCCTTTGAGCCATATTTCTTTGTTTCCTCATATTTGCTGCCTCTCTGTGTTTGTTTCTATGTGTTAGGTAGATCTGCTATGTCTCCCAGTCTGACTGGGTGTTCTTATGTAGTAGGTGTCCTGTGGGACCATGGCACAGTCTCCTGGTCACTTGCTTCAGGTGCTCCAGGAGTGTCCCTTGTGTGGATTGTGTGTGCTATGATAGTTGAGCCTGGATGCTTTTGGCACATTTAGGTGGCATTGGCCCTCGGATTGATTGGCTGTGAGATTTGGCCATATCCACAGTTTATCAGCTGCTGTGTGGGGGGCTTAGCACTGAGTGGGATTTGCCCCAGTGGGTTCTGTTTTCTGTTGAGACTGCCTTTTGTGTGTGCCACTTGTGGGGCTAATTAGGTGGTGTCCAGCTGTGGTCTGAAGCCGACTTCCAAATATGTTAGCTCTGGGACCTCTTGGGAGGGGCTCTGGTATAGGCCCAGGTCACCCACTGTCTGTGTCTGGCTGGGAAGTGACTGGTAGTACCTACAAAGCAGTCCATGTTTGGGTTGCTGCCTGTGCTGTACCTGGAGGCATGTGGGAGAGGACACACTGCAAACCGAGGACATTGCCACCAGTACCAGTTCTGAGGTAGCTCCACAAACAGCCTGTTGCTACCTGCCAGCTCTCTTAAGGTTCAGCCATTGATAGGGTCATGTGTAGTATGCAAGTCTGGTGAGTTAGGGTCTCTGTGAGTCAGCAAGGAGAAGCTTCGGAGCTCACCAGGCCAATCAGATTCAGATTTGGCCGTGTTGGGGGTGGGCTTAACACAGGAAAAATGGCGCCTGCCTGCCAGCTGCATGAGGAGGGCCTCACACAGAGAAAATGCCAGCTGTCCTCTAGTCCTCCCCCTGAGGCCACATACTTCAGTCTGCCCCCCATATGTCTTGGACACCTTCTGAGTCACCACCCTTCTGCCAGAGCCCAAGGTGAGTGCCTGCGAGCGAGTCTGTGTGGGGCTATTGAAGAGGTCGTCTGGATTTCCCGCAGCCTTCCATCTCACTTGGATAGTAGAAATCCCCAGTTTTTCACAGCCAGTTGTTGTGGGGTTCCTCTTCCTGGCATCAGTACTCTTGACTGGGGTGCCTTGTGTGTGTGGGCGTCTGGGGTCTCTCACTCCTCTTGGGGGAACCTCCGTGTCCGAGTTATCCCTCCTGATTTTCAACCACCAAAAGGAGGTTGGGGCCTGTTTTGCATCTTCGCCCCTCCTACCAGTCTCAATATGACTTCTTGTTTATATTTCTAGTTATAGGACTTCTGTTTGGCTATACCTCAGATGGTTCCCTAGGTTGATTGTTCTATAATTTAGTTGTAATTTCAATGTGTTCACAGGAGGACACAGGCACAGTTTTAATCTACTCTGTCATCTTGGATCTTTTAACCTGCAAACAATTTTTTAAGCAATATATTTATTTGCATATTAAATATTACTGAATAGGTAGTTGGCTTTTTTAATGACATTTGGCTGTTAAGACCTCTATCAGAAGGGTGCTCTTGAATTCCCTTCTTATCTCCATAGCTCTGTGATAGATTGCATTGCAAACTAAGTGTTTTAGTGTATCTAGTAATAAAAATATTGACTAAAGAGGTTTGTACCCTGACACCCACTTGAGAAGATGTTCTACTCTAAGTATATGCCTAAGGTTCCAATATAGTACTCATTTTATTCCAATCCAACTCGTTTTTCTTGTTTACCTTTGTTTAGGAAACCAAAGAGTTCAGTAACTCTTTGGTTCAGTACCTCGGTGTTCAGTAACTTGGAGTAATTACTCCAGTGGAGTAAATAGAGTGTCTTGCTAGAGAAAATTGGAGGATTTCTTCTTTTTCTAGCGCTATCATTTAGTAAATCTGAACAAAATGCTTTCTTCCTATAAGAGAGGAAGGTGATTGCTTGTAATACTCTGGGATGATGGCAAATTATTACTTCGTGTCCACTGCATTCAAATGTCTAACAAAAATTGTAGGAAGAACACATTTTCAAATGAAAAATTGGTTTGAGTTTTTGAGGAGAAGAGTGAAGCTGATATTTGGGAAATATTCCATGAGAAATAAATGGGTCTATAGTTAGATATGAATTTAGTGCCTATTCAATTGACAGGTAGGACACTAGTTCAGCCAATCTCAAATTATAACAATGTACACAATTTAAAATGAACAGATATCTTTGGAGTGCTGAATAGAGATGGTAAGGAAAATAATAATTTATTAAAATCAATATATTATGTAAAGTGTGAGAAATATCTTCCACCGTAGTAAGATATTGGGCCTTGGGAATTTCATTATTGAGTTAAAATCTTGATATCATTTCTTCTCAGCCTTTGGAGTACTGCTTGAATTTTCTAAACCTCAGTTTTATTTAAAGTATGAATGATAATACCTAATGTACAGATCTCATGCAAGAAACGGTGGCCTCAAGAGAAATGTTGTAAAACTTTTCTGGGAGATAGAAAGTACTGGGGATAGAATTGATTTGAGAAAACAAAATAGCCCTACAAAAAAGAAAAAAAGAAAGAAATACATGAGAACACAATGTTTTACATGAATAAAAGTAAAAGCATACTTGGAAAATCATTAAACCTAGAGTAAAACAATAAAGAACCAGAGGGGAAGCTGGGCAATCAGGTAAATGGGTTAAAAGAGGGCAGTCAGATCACGTGGGCTAAGGTGGACATGCAGACAGGCCTTCCCTGTGATTCTCACTAACCTGCAAGGACAGCTGGGATGCACCAGATTTTAAACCCAGAACTGCACTGGCAAACAAGGGAACTACTAACCTAAAGAGATCTCCGATAGTAAGTCTGAGGAATAGGGACAGAAACAGAGCATACTGAATGCATGATAAAATGGATAGGTGGGAGGAATTTTTAAAGAGAACAAGGGGAGAGTATCTCTGTTCTGGAAAACAGCAGGCTCAATGTCTTCACGTTCTGCATAATGGAAACTGGACAGGAGCCTCTCTACTACTTCATATTCACCTATTCTAAAGATGCTGTCTAAACATAATAAAGCAAGAAATAGAAGTATAAGAAGATTATTCAGTTGTGTACATCAGAGGAATACATCATATGTGTAGCTGTCACCTTTTAAATTGCTTTTTTACATTGGGAACATTCTTACTTTTTACTCCTGGTCACCTGAGTGGGACCCAATTTCCCAGCTTTCCTGGCAGCCAAGATGCTAAAAATGTGGCTTAATTTCCACGAGGAACTTGTACCAACATGAGACATGCATTTAGAAGAAAGGTAAGGAAACCCTCTACTTGGCAGAAGACAGGGGAAAGATGAAGAGGTTTCAGAGACAACAGAGATAAGTATCCCAGCAGCAGCATGCCAGTGATTCAGGGACTAGGGATTAACCTGAAACCAGGCTACTAGGGCAGTTTGGGACTTGTTCCTTCCTGGGTAACTTTCAGCTGGTTCTCAGGACCTCATGGGGAGTATGTGTACTACTTTGAATTTTTAAATAAATTCATTTTCTAAATAAAGTAAAATAAATGTGCTCTGTTGTTTCCATCAATGAACCGTACGTACATGGTGCAGTAACAGACATCACAGGACCAGAGAGCTGGAGCTCGGCTATCCTGCCGTTAAGTTGGGACTTGGGTAGTATGTAACACACAGTGGAAGGTGGAGCCCCTGGAGTCATGTATGAAGGGCATGGAGAATGCCAGAAATATGGGGCATGCTTATGTCTAAATGGAAATAAACAGGCAAGATGAACACTTAAAATCTCAGTGTAGCACAGTCTTCTGTTACCACTCTATAATATTGTTTGCAGAGAAGGATGGAATAATAAAAAAAATCAAAGCCAGATTATTGGTTGGGAAAGAGTGGAGAGCTGATGGCTAGAATGGGGACATTTGGGAAGACCCAAATGAGTCAGAATAACCAGGATCCCTGAGCCCCCACCACACCTGGTTTAGCAGCAGAAGCAGCCTACTCTCCTCTATCTGGTGAAGCTGTTCTTGACTTTCCTGAAAATTTAGTGATAACCTGGCAGAAGGAAGCAACTCAGCAAGAGGAAGCGATTTTCCCTAATGTGCTATCCAGCCTCTCCTCGTTGTCTCCAAATTTTAGCATGCTCCATAGTCAATTACACAGGCAAACCTGGGCAATAGCTGGTATAACAGCAGAAAGGCAAAGGTTTTGCTAATCTTTGCTATTAAGTCTGGGAACTATATGTGGGAATGTTTCCTAGGATGTGCATCCTCCTAAAATCAGGAAAAAAGAAGATTAACTTTTGGCTGGACTGGGCTTATCACAAGGGCACCCTCATCAGAGATTTTATATTGCATTCAGCTGCTCAGGCAGCTGGGAGTGCTTCAGCTTGCTCAGGCTGTGCTGCATCCCAGGCCTAACAGAGACCTGTAGCAAATCAAGGTGAGGTGCTACTGATGCCTTGGTATAAGAGAAAAGAAGGATTTTGTCTGAAGAAATAGAGGAATATTGGAGTAAACTAATCATGTGTGACCACTTACTTGTCAATTCCTTCTCTATGTCCCCAAGAGCATCCTTTACTAAAGAGGGGAATAAAGCACTGGTGTTGGAATGAGTGGCAGATAAAGATAGGAGTTCTCTGTAGGTCAGGGATGATAGCGGGAATCAAGACCTAGAAATGGATCAGTCCAGGAGAATTTGGGCAATGTTTAAAGAGATTGTGGAGTTTATCCTTTCTGTAATGCCTCCCTTTCCGCTGTAATGTTCAGGCATTTTGTCAACATGAAACTCTGTCCTCTGATGCTTGGAGTTACTGAAAATGTAGCTTTCTGCCACCCTGACTGTCTAGCTTGGAGAGTGCCATAGGCAAAAAGATGTAGACATGGAAATCTCACCCAGGGCAATTGTCTGATAAAGGTGACCTTATTTATTGTTTAGGCCTAAATTTTGGTTCCCACCAGTGCCTTCAAATAGTTATTGTTGTTGTTTTAATATGTTATAGATAAGAATCAATAGGAAACTTAGTCTAAGTGTTCTAGCTATTATTGTTCTTATCTTATGATTCTTATCTTATAGATAAGAATCAATAGGAAACTTAGTCTAAGTGTTTTAGCTATTATTGTTATATATATATATATTTTTTTAAATCCAAAATTTAGCTACTTAAAGAAACAATTTTATTGTACTCATAGATTCATTTATTTATTTATTTATTTAAGATTTTTATTGGGGAATTGGCGGAGGGCAACAGCGTTGGGGAATCGGGGAAGGGGAACAGACAAGTTGCTGTCTTTTTGTTCTTCAGTCTAGTTGTGGAGGATGTTGCTTCACTGTTGGTATCGTCATTGCGATCTTCCCGGATGAGGCAGATCGGTCGCTGGCCTCTGGATGTCGCTCACCGCGGCTATTGGCAGCTCACACTTGGCTGCCAGCCGCTCACGCTGGCTGCGGGCCACTCACTGTAGCCTATGGCAGCCCACTGCAGCAGGGGCTGCAGCCTACACCGTCGCCCAGGCTCGCACCTGGATGTGGAGCTGTTGTTAGCTGTAGAGGGCAGTGTCACTGGCTCTCATGTGGGATCCGAACCGGGGCTGCTGGCGTCCCAAAACCAGCGCTTAAACAATGCGCCACTCGGCCGGCCCTATTTATTTATTTTTTGAGGGCAGTGTCACTGGCCCTCATATGTGGGACCCGAACCGGGGCCGCAGGCTTCCCAAGCCAGTGCTTAACCACCGTGCCACTCGGCCGGCCCCATAGATTCTTAATTAAGAAGGAAGACAGAGCATAGCAGTAATCACTTGTCTCTGTACCATGATGACCGAGTCTCTGAGAAGACTTGATTCCTGAGATTGATTTGATGACTGAAGCCTAGAATGATCTGGAATGATTTAATCCACACGAATTGTGACTGATACGTGCTGTTGTTGGGGCCTTACCTAGGGCTGTTTATAGGAAAACCTACATGAGGCTCCTATAATATGGGCTGGTCTCTCTAACAGCATGGCGGTGGTCTCAGGGTAATCAAATCTTACATGGTGGCTCAGAATTCTAAAAGTGAGCTTTCAAGAAACAAGTGGGAAGATCAATTACATTTTATGACCTAGACCAAGAAGTCAACAGTGTCACTTCTACCGCATTCTACTGCCACCATATTCTTCCCCCCAGGTTTTTTTTTGTTTTTAACAGCTATAATGGACTGATAATAAGCTTTCCATGTTTCAAGTATATAAGTTGATAAATTTTGACATATATAAATATATATAAAGAGTCTTAATAGATATAGGGCTATTCAGATATCTATTTCTTTTTTGCAGCTTGATTAAGATAATTGACATATAACATGTACATTAAAGGTGTACAATGTGACGATGCTAGTCACATGTATATTGCAAAATGATTACCATAGTAAGGTTAGTTAATATGTCATTCATCTCACATAATTACCATTTTTTGTTGTTGTTGCTTTTATTATTGTGGTAAGAAAAATATGCTCTCTTAGCAACTTTCAAGAGTACAATATAGTATTGTTGACTATAACCAACATGCTGTACATTAGCTCTCCAGAACTTTTTCATCATAAAACTGGAAATGTGTACCTTTGACCAACATCTCCGCACTACCCTTACTGCCCAGCCTCTGGCAATCACTCTGTTTCTATGAATGGTGCTGTTTTAGATTCCACATATAAGTGAGATCATATGTTATTTGTCTTTCTCCTATTTCAGTTAGCATAATGCCCTGAAGATTCATCCATGTTGTTAAAAATGGTAGGCTTTCTTTTTGTGTGTGTGTAGTAGAATAATATGTGTGTGTGTGTGTGTGTGTGTGTGTGTGTGTCTCATTTGCTTAATCCATTCATCTCTTGATGGACACATAAGTTGTTTCCAGGCCATGGCTATTGTGAAAAATTTGCAATGAACAAGGGTGTGCCAGTAAATCTTCAAGGTCCTGCTTTCATTTTCTTCAGATATATAGTTAGGATTGCCAGGTCATAAAGTAGTTCTATTTTTAATTTTTAAGGAATGCTCCTACTGTTTTCCATATTGACTGTATCAATTTATATTCCTACCGATAGTATATAAGGAATCTGTTCTTCATTACAGCCTTGCTCAACTCATTCATTTGTTCTTCTTTTTTTTTTTTTTTTTTTTGAGTGCAGTGTCACTGGCCCTCATACGTGGGATCTGAACCGGGGCCACTAGCATTCCCAAGCCAGCTCTTAACCACCGTGCCACTCGGCCGGCACTCATTCATTCATTCTAATAGTTTTAGTCAATTCCTTAGGATTTCCTATATATAAGATCAATATAAGATCATGTCATCGGAGAATATGTATAGTTAACTTTTTCCTCCCCAATCAAGATATCTTTTATTTATTTTTCTTGTCTAATGCTCTGGCAAGAACCTCCAGGATAGTATATACACTGGAATAAAAGTGGTCAACATGGCCATCCTTGTCTTGTTCCTGATCTTTAGGGGAAAGCGTCTAATCTTTCACCATTAAGTATGATCTTAGCTTTGTGGGTAATTTTAATATCTCCTTATATTATTACTCATGCCGGAGTAAATTTTGAATGATTTATTTTCTTCTTATTATGGATGGTACATATTTGCTTCTTTGAATATCTCATATAATTTTTGTTTGGATGCCAGACATTGTTAATTTTATCTTTTTGGGTGCTGGATAATTTTCTAAAACTATTGTAGAACTTTGTTCTGAGACAATTAATTTATACAGAAAAAATATGATCCTGTTGAGGCTTGCTTTGCAGCTTCGCTGGCATTTGGTCTAGGGCTATTTTTGTCCTATCACCGACATAAGACCCTTCTGAGTACCTTATTCAATGTGAGTGAATTATGAAGTTTTCATGCCTGGTTTGTGGGAATAGGCACTATTTCCTGTCCTCTGTGTGCTTCAGCTCTTATTTTTGGTGGTTATTGCCTTGCTCTTACATGGTTTTCTCATATACATGCATTATTCAGTAAGCAGGTGAATATATAAGGAATGGTTTCTGAAGGTCTCTGAAGTTCTGCCTGTAGACCTCTCTCCTACAGTCTGCAGTGTTCTGTACTGCAAATTGTAGCTGTCTTGGCTTTTATCATCTTCCAGTTTTGCCTCCTCAACTGTGGAAAACTGCTGATCTTAACTGATATCTTCCTTCTCTGCATTTCAGCCTAGAAACCCTCTCCAGGAAGCAAGTTGGGACAAGTGCAAGCCTCATCTCATTTGTTTCTTATCACTAAGGAATCACTGTTCTTTGATGCTTAATGTTTAGTATCTTGAAAAAATGTTTCATATATTTTTGTCGGTATTAATTGACTTAGGCAGGAGGATGAATCTGGAAACTTTTACTTCACCTTGGCCAGAAGCGGGTGTTTTTTATATACACTGAAGTTCGAGAATCATAATTTTATGTGGATTTTGGGGCCCTAGAGCTTTTGTTTGGGTTATGAATCTGCCACTCAATCAATCTGCCACTCTTAGGCAATTTACTAAACCAGTCTGTTTCTTAGTTTCATAATCGGTGAAATGAAATAACAATACCTACTTTGTGAGTTTTGTTAAGTTTTAGGTGAGAAGTCAATGAAAAGGGCCTTTTATTTTACTATCCACTATTCTCTTTTGTTTAAATTCTGAACATCAATAACTATTGCATACATTAGTATGCAATTTTAAAATTGAAAAAAAATCTTTATAATCTACTTCTTTACTTAATTGCTAGAAACTTAGTTGAAGTCAACAATTTACATTTCCCATCTTCCCTAATCCTACACAGTATGCCATTGACAATATACTGTAATGGTTATAGAATGTGGCCATAAGATGACAAGCAACATAGATTATTTAGACATGTTTTAATAATAATAGTGATACTAGTTATTGATTAAATGACTAAGGTAATGGAAGTGAATATTTCTCTGTTTTACTTATTTTGGCTCTATCTCTGTCAATTATTATAAACACTAATATAAAAAAAACTTTCCTGAAATATGCAGTATTACAGGTTTTCAGATGGGCACTGCATGAATATGGACCCTAAGAACTATTTTGAATTAATTTAATTTCTTCAAAACAAAAAGTTGGCATGAATAATTAAATGAAAATATGACATTTATTTTCAGTTATACACCTGTGTAAAGCATATAATAAATATTTTCTGTAAATGAGACAAATTTAAAAATAAATTTTTTTTTTGAAATTTTCAGGAAAAATTTATTCTGCCATAAACTTATAATAACATCATATTCAGGACCAAAACAAAAAAAAAGTAATCTGAACCTGCTTTGATTTGTCATTTCTTATCTATTTTGTAAAACATTTTAAATTAAAAGTAAAGCATTACATCAACAGAAGAGTAACTTTGTGTTGAACGAGATTTAGTCTGTAGCACTGTATAAATATTTTATTTTCTGCTTTCTGAGATGTAAGATTGGAATGTTGATAGTGACAAATACTAGGAGGATGTGCTAATGACTTGTGATCCAACTTGCCAATATCAAACAATAACATTTTATGAAAATAAATGTCATTTTAATATTTTTGAGAAACAAATTGTCTCACTCCAATTATCAGGAGTTAACCAACTAGGTGTATTTGCAAACAAATATCTGTTTAATTGTGACAGTAAGTCTACCTTTTGAAGAAAGATTTGTTAGACATGTTCTGACAAATGATGAACTCATGTTATATGTATTAGAAAAAATCTTTCTATCATACCCAGTGTTAAGGTAAAAAAGAAGCAATCTGAACCTGATCTTCTTTTTTTTGTAAAGAGAAATACTATTGTTATTTTTTTCTCTAAGTGAGAGATTGCCTACTTCCCACAAAAGACATGTACTTTTACTTTTATTCTTTGAATCTATGTGACATAATATTCAGAAATACTTCAGTGTGTTTTGGGTGAATGCATAAAGTCAGAAACATTTTATTTTTCACCACTTATTGTAAATATTTGTCTGATGAATTCATTCTGTTTCTTATACGCTGGGAAATAGCACTTCAGGGCTTGCTGTGAAAGGATGACAAGTGAGTTACCACAAGCCTGTTTGTGCAAAATGATGGCTGGAGTCCCCGTAGGAGTTGCTTGGCAGAGAGATGGAAATATGCTCAAAAGTAGAAAGCTGCTGGATCCTGGAGAGCATAATGCAACCTACTGTGTAAACTTGCATGTCCACGTTAAATTATGTGATGATTTGTCTTTTATCCCAGACCTCTGAGTATTTGTCACGGGAGTTTGCGACGTGCATGAAGAAGGTGTTTTGTGTGCTGTGTGTGTTATCATTGTAATAATTTACATTAAACTTGGTAAATTTCTGTCTTCTAAAATATGTTGTCTATAGTTTATATAGCAAGAGATGTCTGTGAATGGAATGGTATGTATGACTTGGTGCTGTGGATTGCCTGATAATGCATAACTCGACAATATAATTACTGAGCACCCAAGGCAGCACTGCCTCACACATAAGCTAAACAATCAATTGTCCTTGTATCAATCCCAAAGATTTATATCTGGCTCTTTTTCTTAGACTAAAACAGAAAACTTGTTCTATAAAAGAAAAAATAAATATACAATTTAAAATAAAAACAAAGAACAGAATCTACATATTTGTGATTAATGAACCCTTTCAGACCCTCTAGCATAGGCAGACAATCAACACGACAGGCAAACAGCATTAGTTGCCTTCTAAATTGGCATTTTCCCCCCCCAAAAAACAGGGAACTAGAGAAATACCCAATTAACCTATGTAATGCTCCAATCTTCTTGCTGATGCAACTTCCTCTCATTCCCTTTTTAAAATATTGCTACTTGAATCCCTTACATACTCTGGATTTAGCATTATTAACATAGTGGGTAAGTTTGGAGCTAAAATGAAAAAGGGCAAGAAAAATTATCTGTACATTAAATCTTGAAGGGATCCAAGTTTAATCCCAGGCTCCTAATAAAACCTGTAATAGAAAAACTGAGCTATACCATAAATTTCTTGTAGAATTCATCATCCAAATAAGATTTTTTTTTCTGCTTTTGCTTCGTTCCTGTGCTGAATATCTTGGTTCAGAGAGAGATTGTGTCTACTGTACTAGATTTATAGCATGCTGATATGAATTGATGCTCCCACGATATCTGTTCTCTTTGATTTTAGATTTATATGTTAGCTCCAATTTATTAAAGCAATTTTTTCTTTCCCTCTTATGAGACATATTATCATTGTTAAACCATCATAGACATCTAGAGGCACCAGTTAGGTTATCTCCTGTAATGGACAAGGGACTCCATATACCCGATGAAACACTCCTTTCTGTGAAGAAGTAATAGTCACAAGCTAAAGCCAAATCTTTAGTTGTTTTTCAGCCTCGATTTCTGCTACTGAGATAAAACAGAAGGCACGATGAGCCTGTTTCTAATAACCTAAGGGGGTAATGTGTCTGTTGCTAATTAGCATAGTTCTAGAATAAAGTAAGTGCCAAATAAAAATGCCAAGTGAAATTATAATTTTGACGAAATACCCTTCTAAAAGAAGATGGATTGGGTCATTCCCAAGCGAGGTTTGGACACATGAAAGTTTTCAAACGGCCCAAAATTTACCACAGAGATTTCAACTCTTCAAACAGTCATGTTGGACTTGTAATCTGGCAGCTTTGAACTGAAAGGTGTGCCACCTTTCAGGTGCAAGTTGCAAATTAAAATTGCAGTTTGAGAAATAAGAGGTGTGTTTATATTAAACAGGTGGCTTCTGTTCAAAAGAGAATTGCTAGGGACTCTTTTATGACCATGCTGATGCTGTGACATATTAAGTGGAGCTTGTCACTTTTCCATCTGGTCTAGACAACTGCTGGAGGCGGAACCCATTGAGAAAGTGGCACACACCCTGCAGCTGCTCCTTAATATGTCATAAATAAATAAACAAATTATGGCTTCATTCTGCTTTATTAAACCCAATTTATAAGGATTGGGACATTTTTCTCTTGGGCAATTGTCCACAGAGTGACTCGTAAGAAATTTATTTTTCAATATGATCCTTTAAAGATTAACTCAGTGTTAACAGAAAAATTGTGAAGTGCATATTAGGCTTTTATTTGTTTGAGTATACTGATCTATATGTTTATGCCAGATAAAAATCCCTTCCTTGGGAAGTGTAATGCCTGTTTGTCTCAGAGGAGCTCTGCTAACTTGCTTTAATCTCCGCTTGGACACATTTATCCTACAGTTTTTATCTCTAAAAAGAGCAATTTTTAATAGAATGATCTGTATTCTGCAAACATCACTCAACTCATTTACTTATTGCTGTATTACTTTTGTGATTCACTTAAAAAGGGATAGCATTAAAAGCAAGGTACTATTTACTGGATTTGTTTGTTTTTCCCAGTAGGGAGTTTGATGCTTTATCAAATGAGATAATAGTGGAAAAACAAAAGAATGTACCCCTTTTCATAGATATCAAAGTATTTTATTTAACTTTTAATAGTTTGCAAATCCTTAGTGTTTTGCTCTGAATCAAACATCTTACCATAATAAGCTTGGTGGGTGAGGGTTTTTTTTTTTTCTTGCCTTGGATCTGGATTATGTTCAAATCATTGTATAGATTAAATGACGTTTTGTACATGTGATTTGTCTGTGAAATCCTTACTGTTAGGCAATTTTGACTTTTCTTGGCAGAACCCTCTCATCTGTCATGATGTCACTGGCCGATAAAACTCATAAAACCAAGTTTAGTCGTGTCTGTGGTTTTCCAATATGTTTGGTAGCAAAAGGATTCCAGTCCCTGAGCACCTTGAAAGCTCACAGTATGTTCAGGCAAAGAGCAGTATATCTGTCACCAGGAAAACATTGAGGAACCCTTGAAGCATGCTGGTGTCTAACTTGCTCAGAAGTTAAATAGTGTCTGCTCTCTTGAGTAGCCTTTCAAGGTCACCCACACGTCTTTCCCCCTCATTTCCACCATATATAACTGTCAAGATGCAAATATGTGTTCAGGAAAGGCACATTTTAGTGGAGTAGACAACATTTTTTATTCCTTCTGGAAATTATGAACCTATAAAATTTATGAGCAAACTAATTAAACTAGTATATTCAAATCAATAAAGCAGAGCAAAATGTTTAACATTGTTATTACTTGCTGAATTCTGAGCAGAATGAAATAAGCCATGTGTATGAGATACTAGATTTGAAAAGTAAAAGATCTTTGGTGGTTGATGTGAACACAGGTAGAACTTCAAAAGGTCTGACATTTCACCATTTACACTCTAACAACTGAGAGATCTAAGCATGCCTCTAATAGTCTGCTTTTATGAATGATGATCTTTGCTTCATTATTCTCTGAAGCAAAATTGCTGAAATAGGCATTACAACCTATCTCCCAGAATTAGTCTCTTCCTAAGTTTGATAGTTTCATCATGATTTCGTCTAAGCAGCGTGCAAATCTCTAAAAGGTTTTGAAGACTATAAATGCTTGCATTAGCACAACTACTGCAGGTGTATTTTGTAACAGTATAGTAGTTTTTGAGAAATTACTAAGAAATTATACTTCTTTCCATTTTTTAATGTGTTCACATGCTGCCAATTTATCTCCTTTGACTATTCTTCTCCACATTTTTGAAGTTTGAAATGAGAACTAATGGACTTGAGAGAAATAAGTAGTATTTTAATCTCTTCAAGTTTAAGCTTATGGTTGTAAAATGATAAAGAAGAGATTGGAATTAAGCAACAATTACATAGATGTCAGATATCAAAATTTGGCTATTTGGACATGAATTTTGATTTCTTGTAAAATGACAGAGTTGTGGCTAGAGATGGAGATATATTCTATTTTGAATAATTCACTTTGTAGCAGCTTACACCTTGCTTTACAGAAAGGAGAAGAATTGGTAGGACACTGTCTAGGAATTTTCAGGAGGACACTGAAGAAAATTTAGTTTCAGAACACATAAGGAAGCATTGCAAAATTTTTTTAAAAGATTTTATGGGAGGGCCAGCTGAGTGGTGGTTAAGTGCTGGCTTGGGAAGCCAGCGGCCCCAGTTCAGTCCCACATATGAGGGCCAGTGACACTGCCCTCAAAAAAAAAAATAAAAAACAACAACAACAACAAAAAAAGATTTTATGGGGAATCGGGAAAAGGGAACATACAAGCTGCTGTCCTTTTGTTCTTCAGTCTCGTTGTGGAGGATGTCGCTTCGGTGGCCCATGTTGTATTATGATCATTGCGCTCTTCCTGGGTGAAGCAGATCGGTCACTGGCTATTGAATGGCCACTTATAGTGGCTCACAGCAGCTCATGCGGGCTGCTGGCCGCTCACCCTGGCTGTTGGCCACTCACGGTAGCTTACGGCAGTCCACTGCAGCCTATGCCGTCTCCGGCAACTCACAGCAGCCCAGTTCCAGGTTGAGCTATTGTTCACCATCTTAGCTGTAGGGGGCAGTGTCACTGGCCCATGTGGGTTCCAAACCAGCAGCCCTGTTGCTCAGAGCTTGCCTCCCAAGCCAACTCTTAACCAAAGAGCCACTAGGCTGACCCCAGGAAGCATTAAATTTTGACAAAAGGAAATGATCATAATGTATTAGGTAACACTGGTATTAGTTGATATGAAAGTCATGATGTTACATCAGCAGAAGGATATAATCATGTTCAAAGAATCTGATCTAAAAGGAGCATGGGGTGGCAAATAAAAATACATGTAGAACTATGAATAGGTTCTGATTGGGAGACCTTGATGAGAGAAACTGAAGTGGTACTATAAAATAATACTAGAAATTTCCTTGCTAGATGGAGCCAAAGCTCAGTGCTTTTCTAATATACTTCACAAAACAGAGAAAATACTGTGCTGATGGATGACCTCAGATATTTCTTGGAAATCTTATTGTGCTAAAACTAAACACATCAGTGATGTTTGCCCTCCTTTGTGACAATTTTATTCCCTGGTTAGTGGAAACAATTAAAGGCATTTCTCTTCTATACTTAATTTATGCTAATGTCATCTTTTCAGATTGGCTTCTTTCACTTAATAATGTGAGGTCTGACAATTAAGTTTGCAAACTTGTTGCAACGATGTTGCTAATCTTTTTTGATATCACAGGGATTATTTGTTATGAATTTGTACAAACAGTTAACCAAGTTTACTATTTGGAAATACTGAAAAGGCTGCATGAAAAAGTTAGATGACCTGAACATTTTGCCAACAATTTATGGCTCTTGCATCACGACAATGCACTAGCTCACATGGCACTGTCTGTGAGGGAGTTTTTAGCCAGCAAACAAATTACTGGAACACCCTCCCTATTCACCTGATCTGTCCCCTAATGATGCCCTTCTTTACCCAAAGACGAAGGAAATATTGAAAGGAAGATATTTTGATGACACTCAGGACTTCAAGGGTAATATAACAACAGCTCTGATGACCATTCCAGAACAAGAGTTCCTAAATTGCTTTGAAAGGTGGACTACATGCTGGCATCCGTTCATAGCTTCCCAAGGGGAATACTTTGAAAGTGACTGTAGTGATATTGACCAATGAGGTATGTAGCACTTTCTCTAGGATGAGTTCTCGAACTTAATTGCCTGACCTCGTATGCATTTCTGGTTCCTCCATGTTTTTGTATGACTATTTATAGCTCATTTCATTTTAGTTCCGAATAATTTTCCAATGTCTTGATGTACCAAAGTTTATTTATTACCTACTAAAGTGCATTGTGTTTTTTTTCAGGTTTTGGCAATTATGAATGAAGCTGCTATAAACATGAATGTGCAGATTTCTGTATGGACATGAGTTTTCAACTCATTTAGGTGAATAACAAAGAGCATGATTACTGGATCATGTGGTTAAGAGTATGATTTTTTTCTTTTTTTAAGAAACAATCACACTGTCTTCCAAAGTGGCTATGTCCTTTGCATTCCCAGAAGTAATGCATGAAAGTTCCTGCTTCTCCATGAGCTCACCAGCATTTTGTGTTCTCAGTGTTCTGAATTTTGACCATTCTACTAGTATGGTAGTTGTGTGTAGTTTTTTAGTATTTACTGGCAAATTGGGGTAGTAGTACTCAATGTACAGGTCATTGTCAGACTCAGGAAGTTTTCTCTCTTTTTCAGATTAGTATTAATTGGCTTTTTTCCCCCCTGGGGTTTGTAGGGTAAGTCAGTAGTGTTCTTTAACTTGCCTCTTCCCCCACCACAAACAGTCTGATCTTGCCCAAGTCGGGATACTGATGCTAAGTCAACCACACCAGCCAGCAATCAGGGACATGGGGGATTTTCTGTCATCTATGTTGGGAGTTCATTTGTGCTGTTTTGTGCTTGCTTTGTTTTTTTGTGCTTTGAAACCTTTGTTTGAAATTTTTGGTTTTTAAAGGAAGAGTTTTGGAGCAATTGAAAACCTACCTTCAATACTGTCAGAATGTTATTGCTGGAATTTTCAAATGTGACTATTTAAATTGTTTTATGATATATTAAGATAGTTTTTTTGTCAAATGTTTTATAGTAGTTATTTAAAGTATGCTCTTTACTCAGAGTTACATATTCAATCAGTGAAAAATGCATTTTCCATTTGTTTGGTGCTCTTCCAATGACAGGTCACTCAGGTCACGTATATACTTAGTTACTCTCAAGAATTCAATCAATACTGCCTCTTCTAATTGCTAATTTGGGAATCATGTTGGCATTTGTGTCTGAACTCTCTAAACCAAATTTCTAACTACTCTGTTTATACTCTTGGAATTTTCCATTTAAAAAATTGTATTAATAAGTAAGAAATCATTTTAAATATTCGACAGAAATTTTTAATGGGTTTTTATATTCCCTGGTAAATTCTTTTTTTTTTCCTTTGGCATTGTTCCAAGTTGTACTTGCTTTGGAGAATACTGAGTTATTGCTATTGGTGAAAACTCCAAGATAAATTAGTAAAGTCTTCTCAATTTGTTAATGTTGTACTGCTAAGGTACAACATACATCACATTTCACTGAAACAAGAAAGATTGCACTGTGAGGATTGTGTTCTGAATGGTTAAAAGGCAGCAATAGGTTTCCACTATATAGGTTTTTTATTTTAATTTTTTTTTTTTTTTTTTGAGGGCAGTGTCACTGGCCCTCATATGTGGGACCGAACCGGGGCCACTGGCTTCCCAAGCCAGCACTTAACCACCGCGCCACTCGGCCGGCCCCTGTTTTAATTTTTATTTAACATGTATTTTTGCATTTTTTATTAAAATAGAGTTGACATACAAGACTATATTAGCTTCTGATGTATAACATAAAGATTTGACATTTATATACCTTACAAAGTGATCACCAAGATAAGTGTAATAACCATTTGTCACTGTGCAAAGTTATGATATTATTGATTATATTGCCTATGCTGTACATAAGTTTTCAAAATTTTGTGTGTGTTTTTTTCATGATGCACATGGACATTTGAGCTCTATAATTTTGGGTTAAATCTGTAGGTATTAAACTGTCATTGTTTAACTTTGAACTTTGGAGCTCTGAGAAAAGTTTGAATTTACTATTATCTTGTAACTTAATGAAAACAATCACATTATGATCCTTTGGAGAGTTGTTAGTGTGTCTTAATGTTACCTAATTATATATATATTTTTTTATTCATTATTTTTATTTTTGCTAAATTTATTGGGGTGACATTGGTTAGTAAAATTCTATAGGTTTCAAGTGTACAATACTATAGTACATCATATATATATATACATATATATATGATGTACTATAGTATTGTATAGTTGTATATATATATAGTGTGTATATATATATATATATATATATATATATATATCATATGTGTGCTCATCACCCAGAGTCAGTTCTCCTTCCATCACCACATATTTGACCCCTTTTACCCTGTTCTACCATCCCCCTCACCCCTTACCCTCTGGTAACCACTAAACTGTTGTCTGTTTCTATGAGTTTTTGTTTGTTTGTTTGTCTTGCTCATTTCTTGCTTTCATTTTTATATCCCACATATGAGTGAAATCTTGTAGTTCGGACACTTTGGTTGTTTCCAAGCCTTGGCCACAGGGAATAATGCTGCAGTGAACATTGGGGTACATATATCTTTACAGATACATGGTTTCAGTTTTTTGGAGGTAGATCCCCAGAAAAAAGATTAATGGGTCGTATGGTAATTCTGTTCTTAGTTTTTTGAGGAACATCTGCACTGCCTTCCATAGCGGCTGCACCAATCTACATTCCCACCAACAGTGTATGAGGGTTCCTTTTTTTCCATAACCTCTCCAACACTTGTTATTACTTGTCTTGTTGATAGCCATTCTAGCAGGTGTGAGGTGGTATCTAATTATTTTTAGTGTAATGTGTTGCAATTTATAGTTGTTCAAAGCTCTTCTCCCTTCTTGCATTTATTTTCATTTACCATCTCCTGAACCCTTTAAGCAATGCTGCTTTGAATGCTGCTTAAATCTAGTCTACTGAGGGAATTGAACCATATTTTCAATTATGTGAATGTGAGAAATGTGTTTGACTCCATTGGTTTGATTGCTCTGTTCTTCCCTTTAGATTTTATTTTTTGGTTTCCTTTCTCTCTCTTTTATAGTATTACAATGTGGAGCCACACTGTCCAATGAGGTAGCCAGTGGCTATGTGGCTATTGAACATTTGAAATGTGACTAGTCCAAATTAAGAAGTGTTGTAAATCTAAAATACGCACTAGGTTTCAAAGACAGCATGGAGAAATATGTTAAAATATCTCATTAAAAATACTGTACAGCAATTACTCTTGAAAATAAAATATTGGGATATGGTGGCTTAAGTAAAATATATTATTGAAATTAATTTCACATATTACTATTCAATTTTTGAAATGTAGCTACAAGAAAATTTAAAATTACCCAAATAGCTCACATAGTTTGATTAAACAGTGCTGATCTGGAGGGGCAAGAAAAGGCTAGTGAAAGTTGCCCCTCAACTAAAGACTCCCTCATCGTTTCAGTTCCCTCAGCTGAATCATTGTGAGATCATAAACGGTTATATACCAAGTAAATGCAAAGGTGTCCCCTTTCTCTATTTATATTGAAAATCTATGGCACCTTTATGGTCAATGGAAGACTATGAAGCCTGGAATCGCAGCCAAATGTAGCCTCATCATGCTATCTGAAAGGCATGACATGACTTATGACAATTTTACGGGCTCTCTGCTGAATGGACAGAAGTTGAAATGAAGAGAGCTGATTAATTTGGGGAATAGCAAACTAAGTCCAAGCACAATACACACAGTTCAATTTAAACATTTATTCAGTGTCGGTAACTCTTTTACATTATTGAAGACTCCCTTTAAGAACGAAGCCCTGTTTTTGTAATCATCCAAGTCTCAACGTTGTCTGATAATTTGAATTATGGAATTTTTGCAACCTAATTAATGGTGGAGGTATAGCAAATGGATATCTGTGATATAGCAAGCCGATAATTTTGTTTATACCCAATTTGTAAAGTAAGAACTATCTCAGGGGTGGGAGGAAACATAACAAATGGCAACAAAAATAATTTTTCTTTCTTCTTAAACGAGCAAAATGGAATGTCCAATGGCAAGGGAGACTTTGTTGAATGGAAAGACCAATACAATGTCATAAGTATTCAGTTTAACAACCTCAGGATCCAACTTCTTTAAAGAATATTTTAGCACTCACCTTGGACGAAGTCTGATGCTTCCATGGAAAATAATGATAAAATAAGCATTAATAAGACACCTTGTACATTCTGAAAAGGATCTGATAAAGAGGAGGTCAAATATTATTTACAATAGTCTAGGACATACTCAACACTGCAAGTTAGCATATCACATTTTGTTACAAGGAACTAGTATACAGTGATGAAACCCCGGTCTCTCCTATGTGGAAGCTTGCTTGAGATAAAAGATGTGAAATTCCTTGCCTTCTTACCAAAATATGGAAACATGGAGATATATGACTATAACAGTGCAATAAAGTAGGCTTATTAGTTTATGATCTGCTAGATTTTAGGAGGAATTCAAACTAACTATAATATCCAAAATGTACCTGGGCAAAATAGTGACTCCATGCCGTGTTTTCCAAACATAATTTACTGCCCCCCTCTCTGGTTTATTTAGAAGTGTGTGTGTGTGTGTGTGTGTGTGTGTGTGTGTGTGTGTGTGTGTGTTGGGGGGGCCTGTTTGTGGTACTACAATAACTGCAGGATGCTACTGTTACTTAGTGCCTGGAGGCTGGGGACACTTAATATCTTGCAATGTGTAGGATACTCCTTTATCATAAAGAATTTTTTTTTTTAAATTAAAGACTATTGGGGTGACAATTGTTAGCAAAGTTATGTAGATTTCTTTGAAGCCAAATTCCAAAACTCCCACTGAGATGCACTGAATGATTTCAACTCACACATTGGATTAGCCTTCACAGTACCTTCAAACTCTGCTAAACCAGCATTAAAAACACTGAGCTTGTTTTGCAATTGCTCGTCCCAATCAGCTACATTAGTTTTTCTTTTGAAAACGCTAAATACCAGAATATTAAAACTTTAATATATTACTTATGCAGATATTACATTTGCCACATTTCTTGGTAGAAGTACAGAAAACTGGGGATGAATAAGTGGTTTTTAAATATAAATATTTTTACATGCATAATTTCAAAATGTTTTCCATTATTTTTCTTCCTCTTCTCCTCAGCCTCTCTTGCTTCCTTCGTATTCCCCTTGCTGCATAAGAGTCACCAAGATTAACCCATTTTCTTAGTAACCTACATAGAAAAGAATAATTTTCTATAATTATAAATTTATGTCTTATAAATAAAAATAAGTGCCTAATTACCCAAGACTGATGTCAGCCCCAGCCTTCCAGAAGACTATGTCTTAGATTACTTGGTAGGAAATATACACCATCTTGTAAGGACATAGTGTCTGTCCTTATATTTATGGAGATACTAGTCATAGAGGCCAGTTTGTACTGCTCCTCATCCTATCTTAGAAGTAGAGGGTGGATTGGAGAATAAGAGTGTTTCCTTTTCTTGGATTCTCACCTAGAATCTTGCCCCAAATTCTATTTCTAGTGCCGATTGCTAACATTCACAGTTATACAATTCTCTTAAAAACCCCTTGTAGGAATTTGTTGTAGGACCTAAAAATTCATGTGCCTTATTCTTTGAGCCTCTTCGAGTCCCAAAGGCCTATTTGTGAGTTTATTTCCTCTCACCAGCAGCAGCCCTCCCCGACTCCTCAGACAATCAGTTGGAAAGACTCCCCACCTGGCTAGTTCCCCTTCTGGTTGGACTGGCTGTACTCCACCCAATCCCCATCCAAATGGGTTTCAGCTCCCTTCCAGCTTGAGGAATTAGTCAAATAAACATCCTCTTTTGGGGAATATAGACACCTTGTTACTATAAAGCCTGCCTTCCACACACAGCCCCTGCTGGTTTCTCCTGTTCCCCAGTAAAACCCACGTGTGGGCCTCCGTGTTATGTGATGTCCTCCTCCCTGGGCTGTGAGTATATATGACTAATAAACCACTGTCCATTTCATCTGTCCAGTGTCAGGTGTCATGTCTGGCCATTGCTAGAACCCTAGGGCAAGAATTCGTCCCTCACCAAGGGGGTGAAGAATTGGTGAACAGAACAATTGGTGTCATGAACAAGATGGCCCCACCAGGGTAGAGGGCTCCTGGACAGCTTTAACTGATGGCTTCTTTCCAGCTCACTGGTTCCTGAGATAGAGGAAGGCCCCCTGGGACAGAACCACCAACTGCTGGCTGCCCTGTGCTTTTGCTTTCACAGCATTCTGTTCTCTCTAGGGTGCTGCCATCTCTTTCTATCTTAACATGTCATTCTGGCCCCCTATGTGAAAACTGTTGTTAACTGACTATATCCTGACATGAGGTACTGCTGAGTGAGGCCTGTTTCTGCCAGGTGGTCTCTGGGCTTCCCACCACCATGTCTGAAGCAGGGGACCCGACAAGCATCTACAGGAATAATGTGAGGCTAATCTGTCAATAGGAACTAGGGGAAATGACAACAGTGTCTGAACTAGTGGGCTCCTGAGAACTGCTTGCGTGTCATCCGTTAGAGCTCTCAAGGATAAAATTGCCAGTATATTGCGTCTAGCTGGTGACTGGAGATTGATCACAGTCACACATGACATAGGATAGTGCTTCTCCAACTTGAATGTGGCCATGAATCACCTGGGAATCTTGTTAAGTTGCAAACCCATGAACCACACTTTGACCACACTTTGAAGGGGGGTCAGATCTTTGAAACGAGTGTGTACATGACAGTACTGAGATTCTAATGTTGATTTGGGCACTGGCTCACCCCGTATTAATCAAGCTCTAAGACTACTGCTCCTTGCTGCAAAAGAATATATGAATAATAGGATAGAATATCTGTTGTGTTCTAGACATTGTACTAGGCGCTAGAGATATGAAGTTTGTGACATAGTCTCTACCCTACAGGTACTTTGTACCTGATGGAATGCAGAGTATCGTTTTTCTCCTGACCAGGCTGGGTGAGTGCTTTTTCAATATTGGTGGGCTGAATATTGCCCTGTGAGTGTGACAGGGAAGATCAAAGGTAATCGTGCTCCCATGCAGCTATGACAATAGCATATCTAAGTGATACAAATCCTCTCTTTTGTCAAAAGCATGCTACAGCATTACATTTACCCTCTGCAATTATAAATATTCCCTTCTTCCACCCACATGTCCCTAAATTTTGCAAAGATACAAACATAAACAGCATTCTCAACATACTATTAATCATTATATACTCTTGGTGAATGAAAATGTCACTAATTTCCACATATTCAAATTTTCCCAATTTATAAAATACATTGTTTAAAATAAGGATAAAATTGAATTATGTATATCTGTTACAAACTTCATGATATGCTCTGTGAGCTATTATAAACTTATGATGGTATTATAAAATTTGTATTCTGGACTCATGTTGGCTACCATGTCTTCCTTCTAGCTTACATTAATTAGGCTACAAACAGAGATGAATAAGGCAGGCAGTGAATCAAGACTACTAGCATCATGTAAAGTAGAATAATAAATCATTAACTCAGAATGAATACAAATTTATAAGCAGTTGAAGTAGTTCCTGTTAGGTTTATGTACAAATGAGAATAAAATATTTACATGTCACAGGCAGCTTCACAATGCCAACAGCAAAAGCAATTGTTCCGCCAGGTACTGGGAAAAAATCTATGGAATGTTGGAGTCAAACCCAATATCAAATCATAAATATAATGATCAAATCTGAAAATAAACACAGCTTCAGAAAACGCATATCTGAACTAAAGTTAATTATTAAATTTATAAAGCTACTTGTTATCATTCATTCATTCATTCATTCATTCTTGTTCATGGGAAAATTCAAGTCAACATACACAATCACCATATAAAAATTTCAAGTAAGGAAACAAAAATATAGATGTTTAGATATACTTTACAAATTATCTTTACAAATTACAATATCTTTACAAATTACCACACAACCTGTCCTACTCCAATACCTAGCAGTTCATTCCTCACATACTTAGATTGGCTTTCCAATCTTATGGGCTCTCTTTCAGTGTTTTAAAAATTAGATCCTCAATAAATAATAGCTAAACTGAATTAGGATATCTCTTACTGGCCTCTCACTCAAACTACAGTCATACTTTCCAATAGACATCATAAAAAAATAAAACATTGGTTCTCGAGAAACCTATTTACCCACCTCTTCAGGTTTTTATATAACAATACAAATTTTGTGCATGTGTGTGTATGTGCGTGCAATTTGCTGCCTCTTGCCCATTTTCTGTGGTACCTGAAGCTGGCACAAGTTCAAGATAAATAACATCTAACAATGTTAGAAAGCTTGATTTTTATAAGCCCATCAGGTAATAGAAGATGGATGTTATTGTAAAGGAAATTTCCATTACAAGAAAAATGCATACTGTTTGAGACAATTCATTTTATGCTTTTTCACACAGAGATTATATCCCAAGGATTATGTTTCAAAGTCATCAAAAATGGGAAATACATTTTATATTTATAACTGAAAATAATAACAGCAATTAGCTCATCCTTGGGGAAATGTGATAAAGAATAAAATGATTATCAAAACTCATTAAAAGAACAAATTTTCAGTGATGTAAAAATATATTATTCACATGAATTAGTATAGAAATATACATACATTTGACAAATGTAATTCAAAATTAGAGTGCTTTGGTAAATCATTCAGACATCTGTATGTTGAAAGGATTATGTTTATTTGTCTTAATTATAATTACATTTCAATTAATTAACTGAATACAGATTTTATGGAATGAAATTTTTCAATCATTATAAATAGTGATAATATTTTTGCTTCAGAAGAGAAATCTTGTAAGTACAAGGAAAAGTGTTTGATTTATACATCCTAATTAGAGATTATGAGGATTAACCCCCCCTTAAATATTTTAGAGAAAATAGATGAAAATAACTTAAAGTTCCTTTAAAGATAGCATGCAAGGCAAGAGACAAAAAAATCTTAAAGAAATACTTTACAATGAAAGTGAAGTTTCTTAAGTGCAATTTCATGAAATAAAATATTTCCCAAAATTTTTTTGACCTGATTTAGAATCCTTTTCATTTACTCTAGTGAATACTTTGCAGTAAAATGTGAAAGATTTAATATTTTAAAATATTAATTAATTTACATGATTTAACTGAGTTTTGAATTTCACAGTGCTCCTGGTAAATTTGTAAATATATATGTATTTTTAAACTTTATTATTTTTAAGATGTTTATTAAAATATAGATAACAACAATATTATATTAGTTTCAGGGATACACTATAGTTATTCAACATTTATATACCTAATGAAGTGATCACCGTGATAAGTCCAGCAACCATCTGACCCTGCACCACGCTATCACATTATTGATTATATTCTCCACGCTGTACATTACATCCCCATGACTTATTTGTTTTGTACCTGGAAATTTAAACCTGTTATTCCCCTCTACTTTTCTGCCCTCCATTTCTTAATTTTGCAATTACAGTTGACCCTCAATATTATTTTATATTAGTCTCAGGTGTACAGCATAGTGGTTAGACATTTATATAATTTACGAAGTGATCTCCCTGACTAATCTAGAACCCACCTGACACTCCACATAGTTATCACCATATTATTGACTGTATTCTCCATGTTACCAATTTGTATTTGTTAATCTCTTCACCTTTTTTACTCTGTCCCCCAACACACCCTGCATAAGGCAACCATCAGTTAGTTCCCTGCATCTGTGAGCATGTTTCTCTTTTGTTTGTTTACTTTGTACTTTAGATTCCATATATAAGTGAAATCATACAGTATTTGTAGTACTCTGATTTACTTCACTTAGCATAATACATTCCAGGTCCATTCATGTTGTTGCAAATGGCAAGATTTTATTCTTTTTTAATGGCTCAGTAATCTTCCATCATACTGGTATTATGTACAACTTCTTTATCCAATCGTCTATTGATGGGCACTTTGGTTGTTTCCATATCTTGACTATTATAAATAATGCTGCAGTGAAGAGAGGGGTGCATATAGCTTTTCAAATGAGTGTTTTGTATTTCTTCAGATAAATTCCCATAAGAGGTACTGCTAGGTCCTAAGGTAGTTCTATTTTTAATCTTTTGAGGACCCTCCACACTTTTTTCCATAGTGGCCGCACAAATTTGCAATTTGAACAACAGTGCACAAAGGTTCCCTCACCTCCACATTTTCACTAACACTTGCTTCTTATTTTTTTTTTATGGCTTCCTTTTATTGAGCATGGATTATGTGAGTGTTTTGCACATATTATTTCTCAACACTTGCTTTTTGATTTATTGATGAGGGCTATTTTGACAGGCGTGAAGTGTCATCTTATTGTGGTTTTAATTTGTATTCCTCTGATGATTAGTGATGTTGAGCATCTTTTCATATGTCTATTGGCCATCTCTATGTCTTTTTTGGATGATAAATGTTTATTCAAGTCCTCTGCCCATTTTTAAATTTGATTGATAGATTTTTGGTGTTAAGTAGCATGAGTTCTTTATAAATTTTGGACATTAACCTCTTATTGGATGTATCATTGAGGAATGTCTTCTCGTATTCAGTGGATGTCTTTCTGTCTTGTTGATGGATTCCTTTGCTGTGCAAAAACTTTTTAGTTTGATGTAGTACCATTTTTAATGTTTTTCTTTTGTTTTCCTTGCCTGAGGTGACATATCAGAAAAAAATGTTGCTAAGAGCAATATCAGAGACTTTACTCCTATGTTTTCTTCTAGGAGTTTAATGGTTTCAGTTCTTACATTTAAGTCTTTAATTCATTCTGAGTTTATTTCTGTATATAGTGTAAGGAGGTGATGTAGTTTCATTTTTTTTTTCATATATTTTTCCAATTTACCCATTTATTGAATAGGCTGTCTTTACACCATTGTATATTCGTTCTTGTCTCCTTTGTCACAGGTTCATTGGGTATATAGGTGTAGGTTTATTGCTGCTGGGCTCTCTGCTCTGTTTTATTGACCTGTGTCTGTTTTTATGCCAGTACCATGCTGTTTTGATTATTATAGCTTTGTAGTATAGCTTGATATCAAGTATTGTGATACTTCCAACTCTTTTCTTCTTTCTCAAGATTGCCATGGCTATTCAGGGTCTTTTATGGTCTTATATAAATTTTAGGATTATTTGTTCTTTTCTGTGAAAAATGCCATTGGTATTGTGATAGGGATTGCATTGAATCTATAGATTGCTTTGGATAGTATGGATATTTTAACTATGTTAATTCTTTCAACCCATGAAGACTGTATATGCTTCCATTTATTTGTAACTTTTCCAATTTTGTTTTTCAATGTCTTATAATTTTCTAAGTATGCATCTTTATGTCTTTGCTTAAATTTATTCCTAGGTATTATGTAATTGTAAGTGGGACTATTTTCTTAATTGCTATTTCTGATAATTTGTTATTGTCGTATAGAAATGCAACTGATTTCTGAATATTAATGTTGTATCCTGCTACTTTACAGAATTTATTTTTCAGTTCTAATACTTTTTTTGTGGAATATTTGGGACAGCTCAGCAAAAAGCCCTGGGCATCCCAAAGTCTGCACCTGCTAGCTCTCCATAAGGCTCAGCACTGAAAAGACCTCAGGTGGCATGGGAGTTGGGCAGTGCAGGGTCTCAGTGAGTCACCAGTGTGTGGTGAGTGGTGTTCACTAGGTTAATGCAGAATCAGATTTGACTCCAGTTCTGAGCCCCACTCTATGTTGAAAAAGTATCAGAGTGTACCAATGCCAGCCATCATCTGCCTGGGTCATGCAGACCAAGAAAGGCTGCAGCATGGGCCAACACTAGCTGCCTGCTATCCAGTAAAAAGCCTCTGGCATTGTGCAAGCTGGGTGGGGTGGATTCTGAGGGCATCACAAAAGTGGAGTGAGTAGAGCTCACCAAGCCAATTAAAATTCAAATTTGGCTTGTCGGGCAGAACTCAACAGAGGAAAGGTGGCATCAACCCACTGTCTTACACAGGAGGAGGAGTCAACATAGGGAAAATGGCATATTTTCCTGTAGCCCTGGCCCTGAAGCCACACAACTCAGTCTTTTCCCATATGTCTCTGACATGTCCTGAGCTGCAGTCCTTCTCATGGAGCCCAGGGTGACTACCTGGCAGCAAGAGATCTATGCATGGGCCCTTTAAGAGGACACCTTGGTTTCTAGCCATCTTTGAACTCACCCAGCCTGACAGAATCTCTGTTGATTTTCACAGCTAAATGACATTGGGGCTCCACTTCCTGGAACTGGTGGTTTGAGCTGGGGAGCTGATGTGGGGCTGGAGCCCCTTGCTTTTTAGAGACCTCTGCAGCTGAGTTATCCCTCCCAATTTTCGAGTACCACATGTGGGTGTGGGACCAGCTCGTTTGGCACCTCTGCCCCACCTACCAATCTCAAGGTGGCTTATATACTAGTTATAGGACTTCTTTTCAGCTGGTCTTTAGATAGTTCTCCAGATTGGTTGTTTTATAATTTAGTCGCAGTCTTAATGTGGTCACAGGACGAAGCTTGCACAGTACTCACCTACTCTATCATCTTGACCAAAGTCTCCTATATATGTACTTTTGTACACATTTTCTTGGCGCAGTCAAATGCCAATAAAGTATTTCACCATCCTGTTGCCTTAAAAACTGTGTTAGTTTCTAAAAATCAGGACTTCATGTGTGCTCTGGAATGTGTTTATGTGTGTCTTCTTTTCCTGGCATATTAGCATCGTTCTTTCAGATCAGCTTTCTCTGTGTGTCTGGGAACATAGAAAATGACAGTTCCTGCAACAAGGGTTTCATAATTTTCTCTAAGAAGGACTAAATCTCTGTCCCTGTTGGTATTTGAAACATTATGGGAGAGGATTTGTTCATCTTGGCTTGGCTAACACTCTTTTGATTGCTGGTCAATGTTCAGAGGTCTGGGCCTATGTTGGCTCAGGCTCTCACCTCTGCATCAGTAAACAGTTAGAGAGGCAGGGCCATGTCTTAACAGTATGCCAATAAGGGAAGGGTGTGCTGGAAGACCAAATAAAAATAATAGAAACATATTTTATATATATCATAAGGATATTAAGCTTTACATAATGTATTTATTATAATTTTTCCACACTTGTTTTCTTTTGCTTTTTCTATGGTGATGTAATGTGTACTAATTTTTCATGTAGTTTATCATCCTTCTTGATATGGTTTCTCTTTGACATTATAATTTTAGAAAACATCCTCTTCTAAGGTCAGAAAAAAATCTAATTTTTTTCTCGTGTTTTACTTTTTTTTATATTTAATGTGAAAATTAATTTCAATATTAGGTATTAGATTGTGATTTAACTCTATCATTTTTTATTCTTCAGTAATTAACAAATAGTCTAACACCATAATAGTACAATTGTGGTTTTAGTGATTTGAAATGTCACCCTGTTATTGCATTAGATTCTTACATCTAAGTCTGTCTCTGTGCTTTCTGTTCTCTTCTGTTTATATATTTATATTCTTGTTCCATTTCAAATTTGCCTAATTTCTAAAAGTCATGATGGTTTTAGATATCTTACATATTTTTATATGTAAATATCTTGCAATATTTATTTTGTAATATTGGCTTTTATTGTATATTCATTCACCAGTTGACTTCACAATCATTTTGTCATGTTCCAAAATATTCTTGTTGGAAATTTTATTTGAATTTAAATAAGAATAGTTGAAAATTGACTTACATCATATTAAAGACTTAATATAATTGAATTTATTACCAATAATGTGATGCACAAATTCTTTCATTCAAATTTCCTTTCAGAATAGTTTCAAAATTATGTTTGGCTCTACTTTTATGTCTTATGCCTTTCTTTTCTTTTCTATGTTTTATTTATATTTTTACTGCTCTATATTTTGTTTTATTGATTATGTTTTTTTATCTCTTTTCTGTTTAGTGATTTGGAAAATATACAGGCCATTGCAATTTAATATTTAAAAAATATTTCAAAATATTAGTATACTTTTTAAAGAGTAGTTATAGGTTTACAGCTAAATTGAGTGTAAAATACAGAGAGTTCCCATATAGTCCATGTTCTACACAATTACAATCTCCCCCACTATCTACATTTTACACCACAGTGATACATTTGTTATAATAGATGAACCTACATTAATATATCACAATCATCTAAAGCCATTAGGGTTCATCCTTGGTGTTAAACATTCTGTGAGGTTTGACAAATAGAATATTATTAAGATAGAAATAATCTATCAAGCCATGAAAAGACATAGAGGAAATTTAAATACACATTATTAAATGAAAGGAGACAATCTGACAAGGTTACATACTGTACAATTCCAACCATCAGACATTCTCTAAAAAACAAAGCTATGGAGACAATAAAAAGTTCAGTGGTGGCCAAAGGACAGGAAGTGGAAGGGATGAATATGCAGAGCACAGAGGATTTTTAGGAATGAATCTCTGTATGATATTACAGTGGTGGGTACATGTTATTACACATTTGTCAAAACCCAGTTTAATTTTAATCTTTTTAATTATGTTTTTGTTCTAAAAGCTATTTAAAGATAAGTTGGGGGCCCCTATCAGATGAACATTAGCTATTGTGTGGTTTCATTCAGTCATTCCAAGATGAACACAAGTGGCTATTCTCCCAATACCAGACAAATCTAATCTCTAACAGAATCTGTTCTCAATAGTGAATCAAGACATTCAGTTCAAACAGGTTCTTTCTTCTTCTGCAAATGACTCAATTTTTAAAAGCTATTTTAGTCAGTTGAGGTTGTATTAAAACTAATGTCCAAAATATATTTTTCTTCTTGCTTATTTCATCAATAAATTCCAAAGACTTAATTGTTCTAATAAAAACATTAATGGTCTATATGACTGATTCATTATATAAAACATCAATTTTTAACTCTGTCCTTTTCTTTGCTCCATGAAATCTATACTACCCATCCCAGAATATTTTCAGGAGTATCATTTTTCATGCCAGCTTATCACCACGCCTCTACACCATGCATCTAATAGTTTGGCCATCCTGGAAGAAATGTACTTTAAACTGAGTGTTAAGGTGGAAATTCAACTTAAGTTGTAACTGGGAATTGTAGCTTGGTTCAAAGATCCCTTATAAAAATCCCAAAATATAATCCATGTTTTAGTTGAATACTCTCTGCCCCTTGTATATTTAGATATAAATGATTCACAATCCAAACCTCTGATTTCAGAGCTTACTTTATAAAATTTTCCCTTTCTTTTTGATTCGGCAATGATACAGACCACCTGTTTCTACTACAAGGCCAACATAGGTACAAAATTCTCCATCAGTGGCTTCTGTATCAGGTCTTGCAAGAATTTTATTTTTTTCTAAAGATATAGGGATTTCTGAGAGAATCAAATCCACCATCCATGGCCTTTAGGGCAACATGTAAAATTCCTCCTCTGTCTACCCTTGTTCTAGGAGCTGATCTGACCTGCCCATCATGCTTCCCAACACCTCATGCCCATCATCCTTTCCAATGCTTCATGCTCCTCTCATGTTACCTGGCTCCCAAAACACAGCTGCAGACAAGGGTGGTTTAGTGTCCTCCTCCAGCTGCTGTGTCATGAGGGAGTAACCCTATCAGCTTTGCCTATTTTTCAAAGTCCTTCAAGAAATTATAGTGGCTTCTTTGGTAAATATTTTCCGTCTCATATGAAGGCAATCCATTAAAAAATGTATAATTCTTTACTTATGCAACCAAATATTTCAGTATGGATCCAATTCATCGTCATAAAATTTTCTACAGTGGTATTTCTGATTTGGATACTAAAGCTTTTACTATCATCTACTGAACATATGATTTTGGTCCCTGAAATCGAGATTGAAGAGCTAATATTTTTCATTCTTGAGGTGAAAATCTGTTTATATTAGCCACTGAGTTTATATATCAACAAAGGCATATGAGCTTTTTTTTTTGACATAGTATTAAAGCACTCATATCATCCATCATTTTTTGTGTTTTTTTGTTTTGTTTAATTGTCCATTAAAATAATTGATTTAAAAAGCCGTTGTCTATCTAAGATTTAAAATACAGTGTAAAAGTCATAATATAATATATTTAGGAGTACAGTGTCATGAAAAATCATCTTGAATCAAATTTCATGCTGATACTCTACAATATACCCTTTGACTTAGAACAAATTCTAAAACAGATTCATATGTAGATGGCAGCTGTCAGGATACAGAAGTTATGTTTGTACTCTAAAAATTTATTTTACTACAAACATAAACCTTAGAAAAAATTTTAGCATATTTTTCCCAATTGGTTTTCAGTGTGAATTGTGCATTTTGAAAATACCATGACTATTTTAAAGTCTATAAAGGAGTGAAAAAAAAAATTGTATGTCTCCTAAGTGTGACTTGTCATTTAGATCTTCCAAGTTTGCAAACAGACTAGAGTATTTAAGAAAACGAATTTCATTTAAATTATATTTTTTGTTGCTATCTACCTTTGATGTTCTTATTTTGTTTTTCATTTAAATGTTTGGCATGGTGAACATCTACTATGCATCAGGCTCTATTCTAGATCCTGGAACATAATACAGAAGGTTTCTGATAACTAACCTTTAGGGAGCTTCACTTAGGGTGGATAAATGAGGTAAGAATAATGAGAATAAGCAGCCAGTTAGGTAAATATAGAATTAAGGCAAGGTGCTTTCTCAGAAGTTCGGTGAGTGTTTTGAAGAAGAGAAAGTGATCAACTGTGTCAAATACTGATGATGGGTGAAGGGAGATGAAGACTGAGAAACTGAGAATTGGCCATTAGATTTTGCAAACCAGAGGTCAATGAAGACTGTGAAAATATATTATTTGGTGATTAGAGGAAAATATGATTAGAAGTTGATGAAAAGAGAATGGAGAGAGAGGAATGAGAAATAGTGAGTACAGATAGAAGTTTTGCTTTAGAAAAGGACCAAGACAAGAGGTAAGAGTGGACAGTAGAGATAGTTTTAGACCAGAAATTTGGGTTTGAATGATTAAGGACAAAAGTATTATTTTTAAGTGAGATTTTAAAATTTTAAATAAAGGAATATATGTTAATATAAATTGTCAGCCCAGGGCAAAATTAATGTCAACTAATTATTATATAACACTGACTCATATATTATTTAAAGGAGAATTGAAGAAAAATTATTTCAGATAAAAAAGGACAGGTAGAAAGTAAGAGAAATATATTCAAGTTCAAGTTATATTATCTCACCCTGTTGCTGTCATTTAACTTGTCTAGGGCACAATTTGGTTCAAATGGAATAAGAGTATGTACTACTAATCAGTGTTTCCTCAGTCAACTCTAAGTCTGTAAACTTCTTAAATTCTCAAGGTTACTGGAGAAGAACAAAAGAGGACAGTCAAGTGGCTAAGGCTTTTCTGGAGAAGGATAAAGAATTGATGGCAAGGGGACCAGATGGTGAAACGTTCAAATAGATGCTCTTGGACATTTTGTTTGTGAGTGAAAGATAGGTAGGCTTCCATTTCTTGCAGTTTAAATTTATGTCTATTATTGATAAAGTTTAAGGGGACAAGTCTGATATGATTTTTTTTTTCTTTACTACAAAATAAAAACAAAAAAACCCCACTCATTGACTATTTGACTGCTCTTCTGTCTCACTCCAGGCAAATGATCACACATTTTGTTGCACAGATCTTCAAAATGAATCAAAACATTCATTTTTTCACTCATGCCATCTTGACAAATCTAAGCCACTATGCCTTTGTACCTGAATAATTGTAATAGTGTCTTAACTACAGCCCCTCTTTCTATAGGTTTGTCAACAGATTCATATCACACCCAGAATAAATTCTCACATATTTCAGCCTTACCTGGACCTTGAACTGCCAGGCCCACCTATCTGATCTCACCCACCCCGGCTATCACTCCCTCCCCATCTACTCTTACCTCTTTTCTATTCTTCTAAAGCATCAGACATTATCATGCCTAGGGCTTCTGCAGTCACTGTTCCGTCTTCCTGGAATGTTCTTCACACAGATGTTCATTCACTTCCTCACTTCCTTTATGTGTCTGCTCAAATGTTACCTCATCAGAGAGGCTTTGCCTACATACTGTGTGTTACATAGCACTTCTTATATCCTTTACTATTCTTAGTTACCATGGCAGTTATCACCATATTACCCACTGTATGTTTCCTTTTTGGTTTATATATTTTATTCTTTTTCCAACTGGAATAAAAGCTCTGTGAGGATAGATATTTTACCTGTTTTGTTTATTGCTGTATCATTAGTGCTGAAAACTCTGGTAGACATAGAGTGGATAGGTACTATTGGGTTGTCAGAAAAGTCATGACATATTTCGTCTATGTTTTTCAAAGGTCATTTTTTATATAAAGAACAAAGATTAATCAATGATATGTTGCTCAGTTTGTTCGATAACCCTTTGCCATCTTTCGGTGAGCTTCATAATTCCTTGTTGTTAGAAGGACTTGTCTTTATTTGCAAAAAACTGAACAGGGTGCTGATTTACAGCCTCATCTGAATTGAACATTATACCATGCAAGGAGTTTTGAAGAGAGCAAAACAAGTGGAAGTCTGATGGAGCAAGGTAAGGCAAGTATGGTTAGTGTGGCAACACATCCCATTCAAGCTCCAATAATTTTTGATGGGTGATCAAACTTGTGTGTGGTCTCGTGTTGTGGTGATGGAACACAACTCCTTTACAATTAACAAACACTCTGGACTTTTCCGGATGATGGATTTGTTCAAACTGTCCAATTGCTGACAGTACACATTTGAATTGATTGTTTGGTTCCTTGGTAGGAGCTTGAAAAACATGACACCTTTAAAATCCCAACCACACTGAGAGCATAAACTTCTTCTGATGAATGTCTGCTTTCGATGTCATTTGAGGTGAATCATCATGTTGGGACCAAGACCCCCTGAGCACCATATTGTTGTAAATAATCCTTATCATCACCAGCTATCAGTCGCTTCAAAAAAGGATCGTTTTCCTCACATTTAATGAGCATATTGCAGATGTTTATATGCGCCATCAAATGAACTTCTTTGAGTTCATGCGGAACCCAAATATTGAACTTGCTTACATATCCCAGCTTCTTCAGGTGGTTGTGAACACTTGAATGATGTATGTTCAATGTTCCTGAAATCTCTCGTGTCATGTACCATGCGTTTGACTCAATCAATGCCCTGATTTTGTCATCATCAACCTCGGTGGGCCTTCCTGACTGAGGAGCGTCGTTGAGATCAAAATCACCAGCACGGAATTTTGTGAACCATCATTGTCACTGACGTTCTTGTAGAGCATTGTCACCATAAACTTTAGGCAACAAGCTTGATGCACGTTCTTCTCTTTATGGAAAGAAATCATTAAAATATGGCAAAAATGCACAGATATTCAACTTGTAAAATCTCCAAAACAGCCAAATCACTCAATTTTTTTCAGAATGAAGCTAGAACTGTCAGCTGTCAAATGATGTAGCAATAACACAGATGCGAATGACTCTAGTACTTCCCAAAATGAACTAGTGCCATCTGTTGCAAACATGCGTCATGACTTTTCCGACAACCCAATAGCTACTAATGAGTGTGTAAATGAGTGAATGAATAAATGAATTGTTGAGTGAATAACAGTAAATTTTGTTCTCCCTGGGTAATATGTGGGAGCTTTTTTTTCTTTCTTTCTTTTTTTTAATTTTTTTATTTTCCAGAATTGATGAAGAAAATTTTAGAAGGTAGTTATGTGATGAGTTTATCTTACTAAAAACTCTGAGTTCAGGAAACACTTGCTTCCCCTATGGTAGGAGCATGGATTAGATGTCAAGGGCTGAGTTCTAGGCAATTAGTTGTAGTAGAACACTGGACCTAGATGTCAATGTTAATTCCTCCAAGAACTACAGTTACTTGGAAAGTTAGTGAAGATTGTCTACGGTTTTTTCTATTCTGTAAAATAGGAATTTGGATGAAGTCATTTGTAGGACAGTGTCTAATTCTGTATTTCCATAGTTAATAATTTTATCCTCCACGTGTTGCTCTATACCCTACCATTTGTGTAAGTTCATGCCAATTATTTAACTCACCTAGAGCTGCAAAGTTGTAATCTTTGGGGGAAAAAAATAACAAAATAACAATAATCTCTTCAATTTCTTCCTGCTGAAATGCTGTCAGGTTTGTTTCAAAAGTACAAGAGAGGTAACAGAAACATGTGTGAATGGACAGCTCTTACTCCTACCATTTGGCTGTAGCTACACTGCGTAACCCCACATCAAGTCACGTGACTTCATGCCACATGTCAAGAGATGTTTAATTGACAGAATCAGTCACTTTGGGTAAATCTTTTTTTAGGAAATCATCACTCATTCTTCACAATAATAAACTAAGTTACCTAGGGCCGTATACGTTGTTCTGATAATAAGGAAGAAGATTAGATCTTTGAGACCTTTCATTGTGTTTTGTCACACCTAATATGGCAGAATTGGCCTCTATTCTTGCTGCACTGGCTGAGGTATGGCTGGTCCGAACTGGCCTTTTAATTGTGCTGGTCTTTGCCTCAAGGGACTGTGGTCCTTGCCATTCCTAAATGCTGTTACCTCCTCTGCTGATTCCAAGCTTCTTTGGGTCCACCAACTATCTCAGCACTTCCAATCCTTTGAGGAGATCGGAAAATTCATGTATGAAATGAGTATATTTTAAGTGAAAGAAGCCAGTCTGAAGAGGCTATACACAATATGATTCCAATATGAGGTTCTGGAAAAGGCAAAACTAAAGGCAGTGAAAAGATTACCGATTATCAGGAGTTGAAGGATGAGAAGGGAAATATGAATTGGTGGAACCCAAGGGATTTTTAGGGTAGTGAATCTGTTTTGTATGATACTTTAATGATGGATATGTGATATTATTCATCTGTAAACCTCCATATAACTGTACGATACAAGAAGTTAATCCTAATGTAAATTATGGACCTTCATTAATAATAATGTATCAATACTGGTTCATTAATTATAACAAATAAACCACAGTAATGCAAGATGTGAATAATAGAGGAAACTTTGAGCAGTGGGAGAGGGAAAGGAAGAATTTTGGAACTCTATAATTTCTGCACAATTTTTTTGTAAACTTAAAATGGCTCTAAACATGAAGTATTAATTGAAAATAAATGCATCTATCTTTTTCACAAATATAATCACTAAATATATCAAGTTAGATTCTAGAAGGCAAAGGAGAGACACTACAACAGAAACAAATTGGAAGGCAGTGGAGGGTTTGGAATTTGAATAGATATCATGGTCTAATTTTTTCATGTTTTATTGTGGCAATTTAATAGATACAGTCTTAAGTTGATAGATCAAGATATAAAGGTTTAGTAAACTGGTAATACAATACTACCGCAGAGAGAGAAGAGACAGTTTAGGGAATATAATCAATAATGTTGTAAATATTTTTTTAGGGGTCCAGATGGACTCATGTCTTATCAGGGAGACCACTTCATGGACGGTGTAGTTGCCTGACTTCTGCACTGTACATCTGCCACTGCCGCTGATTAATATTAGATGTTGACTATAATTTAACACATATATAGTCATGGGATTGGAATATAGTGTGGGGATGTAGTCAATGGAATTGTAATAGTTATGTATGATATCGGGGGTGGAGGGACATGAGAGGGCGGAGGGGTAGTCACTTTGTAAGGGGTGAAAAGGATAAATATTGCATAATTTTGTACATCTAATAATAATAAAATAATAATAATAAATAAAGAAAAAGATATAAAGGTTTAATTTTATATAAAGTTATAATCATTAGGATAATTAAAAATTTTCACTGATCAAAAAGAAAATAAAGCCAACTAAAATGCAAACAATATAAGGAGAGGTTGTTTTAATCATAGAAAAAATTGTTTATAATAAGAACAATATAAAATAAGATGGCAAGACTGTGGATAAATATATGTTATATGAATATCCAAAAATTCTTAAAGCCAGCATCATGTTTAATATAACAAAAAGCATCTCTGTTCAGTAACAGGAGAAAAGTAATCATTATGGTGGAATATTACTTATAATTTCTTTATAAATTCTATATAGATAAATGATTATTTACATCTTAAAACACACCCTTCATTCTCTTCATCTTGGATGTATAATAATTCTAGTGTTATTTTCCTCTTGTTGGCCCAATTTCACCTACTCTTAAATCTATCTTCTTAAATTACATGTTTCTCACTTTTTGCCCCAAAATTTCTACAATTTTACCCCAGCAGCATTTAAACATGCTCAAACCCTTATCATCCCCATTATATGCATTTAATTGTTGTTTTAAAACACAAATAAACAGCAAGTAAAACCTTCACTGATGACTTATCAGGGATGGCACTATCTCTATTAGGTTGTTCAGAAGAATTACTTTTTTCCTCTCCATTCTTTTACTGTTTGCTTGTTCCCTTCCTCCCTTCCTCCCTTCCTCCCTTCCTCCCCTCCTCCCTTCCTCCCTTCCTCCCTTCCTCCCTTCCTTCCTTCTTTCCTTCCTTCCTTCCTTCCAATTCACTTCTCAGCTCAGGAGAATCTTGCTTCCACTTATTATTCCAGTGAAACACTGCCCCCCATACCAGCAATCTCTTTATACCCTAATCCAGAAGATACTTTGCATCCCTATCTTCGTCACTCAGCAACACTGGGCTGGCTTTGCTTTTTTAAGTTTCCCGAGAACCTCTCCTGGTTATATTTATAATTCCTACGATTGTCTCAGTTCAATTTCTCTTCAGGTTGTTTGTTTGTTTGTTTGTTTGTTTGTTTGTTTGTTTTGCATAGGTTAAAACAGGAGCATTGGAAATGGAAGAGAATGAATGAGGGCCAATCAGGAGATGTTAAGGAGGCTTGAATACTTAGGACTAGGTGATTGCTAAAGCATGTGAAGCAAGGGAAAAAAAGATGGCAAAGGCTGACTTCCTTATTTCTTATCCAACTGAGTGGTTGGCGGTAGCATTTACTGACAGATCATTGGAGGATGAGTAGGTTTGGGGGTGGGAATTATGAGATTGTTTGGGGCAGTTGAACTTTAGAGCAGTCACCCACTCTCTTGGTCTTGTTCGTAACTGCTCCACCTTCAAATTCTAAATTGAGCCAATACAAAGATTCTGAGCACAATCTTTGTACTTGTTTTTCATTTTTTTATTTTTTTTATTTTTTATTTTTTCCCCCCGATACTCCACCTGCAACTGTACTTCAGCCTCCTTGGATTGTTGGTTCTAAGTTTTTGATTTCTTCCTATCCATCAGCCTCTCATGTGTTCACTTCCTTCCCTAAAGAGCTAATGTTCTCATATTTCATTCCCTACTGACAAAATCCTAAATCAAAGATTTCCGAACTTTCTCTGATTAATAGTGTCATTAATTTCTCACTATCTTTATTTTCATGGCATCTGTAGATCAAAAGGAATGTCTAACCAGTTTCCTTTATTAGATAGATGAGTCTGAACAACTTAATGAGCATTCTTGTCCTAATAACTTAGTAGCCACATAAAACAGGAAAACTGAAAAAAAAATTTATTATTTTTCTTTCATTCTTGACCAGAATTATAGATTAAGAGGTTATGTGTACCTGTTGGATGCTGCACATCTTCTCAGACTTGGAATTAAGTTGGACACTGCCACATTCATTTCCTGTTGTACACTGTTTTTCTTGAAGCACTTGCTTTTTATCTCAGAAGCCTCTGAAAATCCAGCTTCGAAAAGATATAACACCATTGGAAGGCATGTAGCATGATCTAATTGAAACTATGAACAAGTTCAAGTAGTTCAGGTGATAGTCCTAAGAAACTGAGGATCACTGTTTCCTTTGAATTTTACTTCGTTTACTTGCACGTTCTTTAATTCACACCACCGTGTTTTTTCTGTGTGATACAGCAACCTCATGATGAACTTTCTAGTTTTAATCTCATGCTTCAATTTTTGTTTCACACTGCAGCCAGAGTCTTCTTTTAAAAATGGAAATCTGTTGTTACTATTTTGTTTATAATCTTTCAAAGACTTCTTACATTCATGAGAGTGTTCAAATTCCTTACCTTTTTTGATTGGGTTTCTGCTTGTTCTCCAGGCTCATTTCTTATCAAATTCCACCTCTATTCCTTTTATTGGATTTTGTAGCATATTGTGTATCCTTCAGTTCTTCAAATGTGCCAAATTCTGGTCTTTTTCACCTTTTTCTTTCTCCCTGGAAAACATTTTTTTTTTTTTAACCTGGCTATCATCTTATTTTTCATGGTTTTGCTTAGCTATTTCTCCTCAAGAGAGAAGTTTCAGATCCCAGGGGGATCTCAGTTCAACACTATTTCTATGTGATTCCTTTATTTGTCTCATTGTAGATCATATTGTATCATTGTGAATAAATATTTAATTGCATATATGTCATATCTTTACTTGACTAGACTATGAGCTCTTTGAAAGCAATGACAGTTTCATGGTCATCTCTGTATTCTCTTTGAATAGTAAGTGCTGAAAAAAAATTTCTTTAATGAATGAATAAAAGTACTTATTAAAAAAACCCCAAAAACAAACATTGACCATAAAGGTATGCTTTGTCAAATAATAGTATAAATAATTGATTAATTCTTGGTGTTACTAATAGAATTGTTTAGCATTTACTCCAGCAACCTGTCTATATAATAGTAAACTATGTGAATATCATTTAGTGACATTTAAAAGCTATCCTATGCAATACTCTTGCTTACATTTTTACTATTTAGCTTTACTGATATGGAGAATGTAATATGAATCAACTTCATATTTATAATAGACTATCTTATTACATATTATTCTTAAAATATTTAATATGTCAAAGTATGTACGAAATAATTTCATTACTTATTTAGAAAAAATTGCTCCGTTTTTATAATAAAAAATAAACCAAGCATTGGAGACACATTCATTTCAATATTTATTTATTTATTTTTAAAAGCTAGGCTCAGTTTTATTTTTAAATAGATGATAGATAGCCAGGGAGTTTGGGTGACATTTATCTGAATGTCCCTTAATGACCTAGGGTCATATGGAGTAAGCTATATAAATAGAGAGAACATTCCAGGTAACTAATTCCCTTACTCTATAGAAAAACTTAGGAGTTGGAGAATGAAAATGTGCTCTACTACCACATGGCAAAGTATATGGCTTTTCCCCCAGGCAAAAGCCCGGAGAAGTTCCTTTTCATCAAAGGGCAAGGATGACTTCTGTTGAGTCATTTTCTAAAAGGCCAGGAAATAGCTACTCATTTTCCCCTACTGCCTTCCTATAGTTACTCCATACTTGAAAAGGTGAAATAAAACTTGACGTGTTTATGTGAGGGCCATGCCAAAGTGCTTCTGGCCCAACTGTTCTCTCTGCTTTACTGCCTTATAAGCCATTTTCTCTCATGCTTGCTCAAAACCTCTGTTACTCCATACCAGCGACATCTAGAATGAACTGGGACTGTTTTTAAAAATATATTTTTATATTTTTTTTTTCTAGCTTCATTGAGGTATACTTGATGAAAAATTGTATATATTTAAGATGCATAACATGGTGTTTTGATATACATTGTGAAATGAGTATCACAATCAAGCTAATTAACATATCATTACCTCACATAATTACTATCTGTCTATCTTATATATCTATCATCTATCTATCAATCAATCTATCTATCTATCTATCTATCTATCTATCTATCTATCTATCTATCTAATCTATCATTGTGTAAGGACACTGAAGATGAGAACAGGGCCTCTTTACTTCAGTTTTTCTCGTTGGGGGAAGTTCTTTAGCTTTTGAATGTTCTTTAGCCCTCTACATAGGAAGGGTAGGATTATGTGTATTTGATCAGTGCCACAAACTTGTTAGTGAAAGAGAAGATTAATTCATTGGTTCTTATTACTGGGAGATCCAATGTGCCTCTCACAAGGAAGAGACAACCCTGAGACCTCCTTTTTGAAAGCCCCTCATACATAGTTTTCTGTGCTTTAAGAATTTGTTTTCTAATGAGACTTTTTTCAGCTTTTGAGAAGTCTTGAAAGCAAAAACTGGATGTCTGGGAAAAGCATAGTCTGAAGAGTGAAGTAGTGAGTACAGAAAAATCTGCTAGCTCCTTTAGGAAAGGAATCTATCATGTACGCTCCAGGTGAATAGTAATTTTTGGCTTTTTGAGTTTTTTTAAAATTGCTGAAACTGCAACACCTAGAACATAGTAAGTACTCAGTAAACATTTTTTGGAATGAATGAATAAAACTGAACACCAATCTTCTTTGGCTGATGGACAATTGAGGGAATATTTCTACACAGAGATATGAAACAAGGCCAGCCCAACTGTTCTCATTTGACAATCCTTTTTTCATTTGATGAAGGAATAAATGTGTGATGTACTGTTAGAGGGGGCAGTGCACAGCTCTCTGCATAGAGGCTGCACCATCTAGATCTCGTGGGCCCAACTTGTTTAACCTTACATCTGGCAATGAGTATGACTTTGTATGGATAATTGAGAGTTATCTGTAATTATTTAAAAACCCATCATTTAGCTTGTGTTTTCTTTCTCTTATTCCCTTTAGTGAAGAGAAATCATAGTCCCCCCAAAAAAACAAAACAAAACCCTCCATGCAAGTGGTACTGTTTAGGATCTGGCCTTTCTCCACACAATAATGTATTTAGTATTTGAACATCACTTGTACCCATAGCAGTTTTATTACTTCTGGAATATAGTTGTTAGGTTTCAAACATCCCATGCATCGTTCTGGTCTAATGTGAAATCATTCGAGATAATGTGACAGGTCTAGTATCAAATGATGGTAATGTAGAAAGAATTTCTAAATTGTCGCTTAAAACTGAAACAGATGCTGGGCAAGGAACAAAGTTAAAATCTTGCTTTTGAAACTGTATTCTAATTGCTCTCTTATCTTTTAAAGATAAAGGAGTGTGCATCTTTTGTCTAAGGGGTTATTAGTTTCAGAAATAAAAGTCATGAACTTCAGGAACTACACAAAGGCGTACATATGTAAAAGCTACGTTTTGTGAGTTGCATAAGTAATCTCTATTAAAATTCATGGCAATAATACTGAGTTGAACACAACTGACTACCAATGGTAATAAGCTTAGGGTAGATGATAATGTAGTCAAGCCAAAGAAACACAGAATATACTATTGTACATAAAATATTTATGTTAATACTTTTGTATGCACATACGCATATAAATTACACAGGTAAACTACAAATAGTTTAAAAATAGTCCTTTTTAGTGTGTCTGTTTAATTTCCGTGTTTATAAAATTTTTACTTCTATGACCTGAAAACTCAATGATTTTCAATTTATCATGACCCCAAATGTGAGAAACAAAGTAGATGCATAAAATCCATGCTGGAAATATAAAATTGGCTGCGCTTCAATATGCACCTGTTTAATTTATAATCTATTCAATCACCCTAATGGCACAGGCAAATAATAGTTTTTTAACCACTGAACTGAAGATTTAAATGATGTAAATATTTACAGATCCCTTCTAATCCCAGACTGGCAAATTTAATGCAAATCTGATTAAACATTGTAAAACAAATTAAAAAGACAGTATATTTGTTTTTTATTTGTTTATTTACTAATTAGTTTCAGGTGTACAAAACAATGTAATAGCTAGACATTTACACCCTCACAAAGTGATAACCCCCTCCCCCAATCTACTACCCCTCTGACATTATATATAGCTGTTAAAATTTCATTGATTCTATTCCCTATGCTGTACTCCACATCCTATGACTATATATATTAAATTATAGTTGACATTCAGTATTATTCAGCTTCAGTTTCAGGTGTACATTGCAATGGTAAAACATCTACACTGTCCATGAAAGTGTCTCCCTAATAAGATAAGTGCCGATCTGATACCCTACAAAATTTTTACATTATTGATTATATTCCCCAAACTGAAAAAACAATATATTTGAATAGGAAGTTGGACTCCTCATTTTGACATTTTCAAATAGTGCTCCACTGAATGTTGCAAGTGATTTGTCTGCTTTATCATCTCTAAATATTAATTTATATATACTGCATATTAATTCTGTTCTAATTTGAACACAAAATGCATTATTTTAAAAATTAATTCTCCTAATCAAGAATTTGATATTTAATGAGAAAAATCAGTCTTTTATCCAATTGAGATTACAATAGTTTTGATGATGTAATAATGATGGTTATATTTTGTTTGTATTATATAATTTTTAATATCTAAAAGGCTATCACATATACACCTCATTATTCAGTACTATAGCATTTTAACATAGGAAGGACAAGTATTCACATTTTTAAGAAATAGTTTCATACAGGTACCCAATATCACTATTAACAGAATGATGATATTTGATCAGATTAAGAAATAACAAACATGTACAGAACATGTCCTATAATGTTCTACCTTTTACTCTGACACTCTGATGATGAGGTGATTATTCTTGTTAAAATTCTTGTTAAGATTTTACCTAATTGAGTGATAGAACTATGATTTAAATAAAAATGTTTATATCTGATTTTTGCTAAATTTTCTTTCTACAAAACATTTTTGCTTCTTCCTATTAAAGTTGTCATGTATGAACTTGGGTTATGACTTGGGCACTCTTGCCATGCAGAGGAGTTGATGATGGGGCTGTTATTAAGTCCTAGGAATTGGGGTGGAATATGTGATTTTTTTTTGTCCCAAATTCCCTGAAAAAAGCATATTTTTAGGTATGAGAAAGAATTTGGAGATGGCCTTTTCGACCCTTTTGGAAATTTGATACCCACATCCCAACTCATTAACATTTCAATATTCTTGATTTCAAAAGAAGGTTTTTGAAATTTTGTGGCATGTCAGATAGTCACATGTCTTGTTAGGGAGACCACTTCATGGATGGAGTAGAGGCTTGATCACTGCTCTGTACACCTGAAGCTGATGTTGTATAGTATTGTATGCCAACTGTAACTGAATATGTGCATGGTCACGGGATGTGGATTATACTGTGGAGGGGAGTCAGGGGAGTTGTGATAGATATGTATGATATGGGGGGGAGTGGGGTGGCGACTGGGGGCGGGGGGGTTGTCACTTTGGGGGGTAAAGAGTATAACTATTGCATTGTGTTGTACACCTGAAACTAATAAAACAAAAATGAAAAAAAAAAGGTTTTTGAAATTCCTTTCATCCCATTTGTAATTTTCAACTTTTCACTGATCTTATAACTCTGAATCTAACCACATCTTTCAGAATCGGGGATGGAAAGGGTTCAGGGATTCTGGCAAGATGCAGAGTGGTTTTAGTCTGTCTGTCTGATGCATATAGTCGTAGTGTGTACATATTTCACAGTTCACAAACTTCGGTGTAGGAAAAATGCATGTTTGTTTTCCTATAATTGAATTTGACTTATAATATGAGTTATTTCATTCTGATGGCTAAAAATTTAATCTCTTGTAATTCTTATAAACCCAGTCAATTCTACTTTCTACTTGGGATTGAATTTAAGTTTGGAGACCCTTATTAGAAATATCAGTGTTTGGGGAAATGAAGTTTTGCTTGATTCAGCTGTCAGCTCTCCGTACTGGTAGGATAAGAGACACATTTTTCTAGTTTGGTCCTTGCCTTCTTTCATTAACTAGTCTTGCATATTCTACCAGGTCTAGGGTTCCATAACTCTCAGAATACAACCCACACTAGGGATGTGAGAACTTTGTCTAACCCTGTGGATTTATGACTTGTGCTCCATTCTCATTACAGAGAATCTTCATTTCCTTTGGGGCAGAAAAGCGACTTTTACTTTCTCATATATCCTTCCTAATCTATTATTTATAAATGAACTTTATTTCTTGAGTCCCTCTTGGTTCCACTAGTATTTGGTTCTCAAAAAGGCTCCAATATCACTGGCTTCCATATGTAATGTCTTTACAATGAGTTCTGAAAGTTTATTTGGAAAAAAAAAAAAGAAAAAGATAAGAATAGCCATGCTGTAACAAACTTTATCAGAGGTAAATAAAAAGTGCTACCCATAGATAAAAGTTGTAATAAATAAAAAATAAATTATTTAGAGAAAATAGACTGGTTAAAATATTTTATTGCTATATTTAGTACAAAAAGGAAAATTCTAAAAAAGTAATGATTTGTTTTTGTTATAACATTTTTTCTTATGGATAAATCAAAGTGGCTGTGTTAGAACATGTTTAAAAAGGATTATCATTAGAGAACTGAACACTCCTCTCACTACTTTTGATTGAATACCTAGGCAGAACACTTGCATGGATATATAAAATCTCCATTAACCAACAGGATATAATCAACATTTAGAATGCACTACTCCACAATGACTTCCTTTCAAGTGCCCACAGAATATATCCCCAAAATAGATCAAGTCCTTTGCCATAAAACAAACCTCAACAAATTGAGTTCAACTGTGTGTGAAAAATGGGTCCGAGACTTTTGGTGATGAACACAATATAGTACATTCAGATGTCGATATACAGTGTTGCACACCTGAAATTTATAATATTAAAAACTAAAATTACCCCAATAAAAATAAATTTAAAAATAAAATAAATTAATGAAACGAAAAATTGAAATTATATATAGTATGTTCTCTGACCATAAGTGAATAAAACTAGAAATCAATAAAAAAAGATGTGAAAATTGCCGAACACTTGAAACCTAAATAATACACTTCTAAATAAGTCATAAACCAAAATAATGTCACAAGAAAAGAAAAAAAAACACATTGAACTAATTGAAAATAAAAGTATAACATATTAAAATTTGTGGATAGAGCTAAAGTACTGCTGAGAGGGAAACTTAAAGCATTAAGTGTGTACATCAGAAAAGGGAAATGTCTCAAATCAATAACATAAGCCTCCAACTAGGTAAACAAACAAAAAAAGAGCAAAATACACTTTAAAGTAGCAGAAAAAAAGGAAATAATAAATAGATTAAATCTAAGAAACAGAAAACAACCAGACAATAGAGAAATCATAATACCGAAAGTTGATTCTTTGAGATCAATAAAACTGTAGAACCTCTAGCAGAATTCACAAAGAAAAAAAAACCACATTACTAATATCAAAATGAAATGGCAGATGTCATTAGATCTCTTGCAGACTTTTAAAGAACAATAAAAATTCTACTAACAACTGTACACAAATACATTTGACCACTTAGATCAAATGGCTCAAAGACAAAAACTCATTTAATGTGAAATAGATAAATTAAATAGATCTGTAATTTTTAAGGAAATTAAATCCAGAATTGAAAACCTCCCAAAAAAGAAATCTCATGTCCTAATTGTTTCATGGAGAAGTCTATCAAACATTTAAAGAAGAATTAACACCAATTCTAAAGATCTGTATCAGAAAATAGAAAAATAATAAACAGTTCTTTTTTTAATTAAAGTTTATAGGGGTAACAATGGTTAGTAAAGTTACATAGGTTTCAAGTGTACAATTCTGTAATACGTCATCTATATATCACATTGTGTGTTCACCACCCAGAGTCAGTTCTCCTTCCATCACCATATATTTGACCCCTTTTACCCTCATCTACCAACCCGCTCCCACTTATCCTCTGGTAACCACTAAACTATTGTCTGTGTCTATGAGTTTTTGTTTCTTCAGTTATTTGTCTTGTTTCTTTGTTTTCAGTTTTATATACCACATATCAGTGAAATCATGTGGTTATCTACTTTTTCTATCTGATTTATTTCACTTAGCATAGTAATCTCAAGGTCCAACCATGTTGTCGCAAATAGAATTAAGAATTAAGAACACTTCTAAACTCTATGAAGAGAGTATTACCAAGATGCAAAGATTGAAAAAAAAGAAAAAAATAGGAAACTACAAACCAATATCCTTCTTCAGTATATTTGTAAAAATTGTTGGTAATATATAACAAGTACAATTCAGCAATATATAAAAAGAATTATGTATCATGACCAAGAGAGGTTATTTTTCAGGGATGCAAGGCTACATTAATATTCAAAATCAATTAGCATACTCCACTATATTAACTGGCTAAAAAAGAAAAATCACAAGATCATATCCATGGATGTAGAAAAAGCCTTTACAAAATTGAACACCCTTTCTTGGTCCAAAAACAAAACAAAACAAAAACTGTCAGAAAACTAAGAATGAAGAGGAATATCTTCAACTTGGTCAACAATACATACAGAAAACCTACATCTATCAACAAACTTTTTTATTAGTTTCAGATATACAAAACAACATAGTGATTAACATTTACAATCATGATAAACCCAAAATGTCTACTACCCATCTGACACTGTGTATAGCTACAACAATAACATTCACTGTATTCCCTATGCTATACTTTACATCCTATGACTATATAGTTTTTAAATTATAGTTGACATTCAGTATAATTTTATATTCTTCTCAGGTATACAGCTTAGTGGTTAGGCATTTATATAATTTATGAAGTGATTCCCCCCCAATAAGTCTAGTATTTATTTGACACTATACATAGTTTTTATAATATTATTAACTTTATTTCTCATACTACATTTCACATCCCTGTGATTATTTTGTAACTACTAATTTGTACTTCCTAATCTCTTCACCTTTCTTAACCACTGCCCCAACACCCCTCCCATCTGGCAATCAACCATCAGTTTGTTCTCTGTATCTATGAATCTGTTTCTGTTTTGTTTGTTCATTTACTACGTTCTTTAGACACTACATATTAATGAGGTCATACGGAATTTGTCTTTCTCAGTTTGACGTATTTCACTTAGCGTAATACGCTCTAGGTTCATTCATATTGTTGTAAATGGTAAGATTTCATTATTTTTTATGGCAGACTAATACTCCATTGTATATATGTATCCCCTCTTTTTTATCCAATAATCTATTGATGGACATTTCAGTTGTTTCCATATCTTGGCAATTGTGAATAATGCTGCAGTAAACATAGGGGTGCATTTATCTTTTTGGATTAGTATTTTGGATTTCTTTGGATAAATACCCAGGAGTAGAACTGATGAGTCATAAGGCACTTCTATTTTTGTTTTTTTAAGGAAACTCCACACAGTTTTCCATAGTGGCTGTACCAATTTGTAATCCCACCAACAGTCCACAAGGGTTCCCTTTTAGTTTGATGTAGTCCCGTTCTTTTTCTTTTGTTTCGCTCCAAGGAGATATATCAATGAAAATGTTACTAAGGGTATTGTCAGAGAGTTTAATTTCTGTATTTTCTTGTAGGATTTTTATGGTTTCTAGTCTTACATTTAAATCTTTAATCCATTTTGAATTTATTCTTATAAATTGTGTAAGAAGGTGGTCAGTTTTTCCTTTTTTGCCTGTATCTGTCCACTTTTCCTAGCACCATTTATTGAATAGACTGTCTTTACCCCAATATATATTCTTGGTTCTTTTGTCATAGATTAAATGACCATTTAGGCATGGATTTATTTCTGGGCTCTCTATTCTGTTCCATTGACTTATGTATCTGTGTTTATGACAATACCATACTGTTTTGATTACTATGGCCTTATAGTATAATTTGATACCAGATAGTATGATACCTCCAGCTTTGTTCTTCTTTTCAGGATTGCCATGGCTCTTTGGGGTCTTTTAATGTTCCATATAAATTTTATGATTATTTGTTTCAGTTCTATGAAAAATTCTATTGGTATTTTGATAAGGATTGTGTTGAATCTGTAGATTGCTTTGAATAGTATGGACATTTTAACTATATTAATTCTTCCTATTCATGAACATGTTTCCAATTGTTTGCATCTTATTTAATATCTCTTCAATGTCTTATAATTTTCTGAGTACAGTTTTTTTACTTCCATGGTTAAATTTATTCTTTGGTGTTTTATTTACTTATTTTTGGTGCAATGGTAAATGGGATTATTTTCTTAACTTCTCTTTCTGATAGTTCATTATTGGTGCATAAAAATGCAACTGATTCCTGAATATTAATTTTGTAACCTGCTACTTTACTAGTACCAGTTGTAATAGTTTTTTTGGTGGAAACCTGGGATTCTCTCAATATAGTATGTCATTTGACATGACAAATAATGACAATTTTACTTCCTCCTTTATAATTTGGATATATATAGTAAAACCTTGGATTGCAAGTGCCATGGTTTGTGAGTGTTCCACAAGACGAGAAAACATTTCTAATACATTTTAACATGGTAAACGAGCAATGTCTTGAAATGCGAGTAGTTTGTTTCTGGAACGAATTACAGCTGCAAACCAAGATACGTGTGTGTGTGTGTGTGTGTGTGTGTGTGTGTGTGTGTGTGTGTGTGTGTAGATAGATAGATAGATAGATAGATAGATAGATTATTTTTTCTTATGTGATTGCTGTGGATAGGACTTCTAGTACTATGTTGAAAAAAAGTGGTGAAAGTGGACATCTTTGTCTTCTTCCTGACCTTCAAAAGTATTCTTTTAGCTTTCCCCCATTGAGTATGATATTACCTGTGGGTTTGTCATATACAACCTTTATTATGTTGAGATATGTTCCCTTTATTACCAATTTGCTGAGAGTTTTTATCATAAATGGTGCTGGATTTTGTAAAATGCTTTTTCTGCATTTATTGATTTGATCATTTAATTTTTATTCTTCATTTTGTTTATGTGGTATATCACATTATTTAATTTGCAGATATTGAAGCAAGTTGGCATCCCAGGAATAAATCCCACATGATCATGGTGTATTGTCTTTTAATTATTTTGTGTTAATTATTTTTTGAATGTTTTGTAAAATTCACCTGTGAAACCATCTGGTCTAGGACTTTTGTTTGTTGGGAACTTGTTTATTACTCATTGGAGTTCATTAGTAGTAATTAGTCCATTCAGATTTTCTGTTCTTCTTGTTTCAGCCTTGGGAGATTATATTTTTCTAGGAATTTATCCATTTCTTCCAGATTGTCCAATTTGTAGGTGTATGGTTGTTCATAGTGTTTTCTTAATTTTTTTTTTTTTTGTATTTCTGTGGTATATGTTGTAACTTCTCCTCTTTCATTTCTGATTTTATTCATTTGGATCCTCTCTCTTTTTTTTTTTTTTTTAGTTGATGAGCCTGGTTAAATGTTTGTCAATTTTCCTTATCTTTTGAAAGAACCAGCACTTGGTTTCATATATATATATATATATATATATATATATATATATATATATATATATATATAATTTTAATCCGCTATTTTCTTTATTTCCACTCTGATGTTTGTTATTTCCTTCCTTGTACTTACTTTGGGCTTAGGTGTAAAGTTATATTGTTTATTTTAGATATTATATTTCGTGTTTCTTAAGGTAGGTCTGCATTGCTATGAATGTCCCTCTTAGGATTGCTTTTGCTGTGTTCCATAGATTTGGGACATTATGTTTTCATTTTCATTTGTCTCAAGGTATCTTTTGACTTCTGCTTGATCTCATTGTTGACCCAGTCTTTATTTAGTGGCATGTTGTTTTGCTTCCAAGTGTTTATATGTTTTCTTTCTTTCTTTTCTTTTTTTTTTTTTTTGCACTTGATTTCTAGTTTCATATTATTGTGGTCACAGAAGAAACTTGATATGATTTCAGTCTTCTTAATTTATTGAGACTTGTTTTGTGACCTAACATGTTGTCTAGCTTGGAAAATGTTCCATGTACACTTGAAAAGAATGTATATGCTGTGGCTTTGGGGTGAAATACTCTAAAACTATCATTTAAATCCATCTGGTCTGATATGTCATTTAAGATTGCCATTTCCTTGTTGCTTGTCTTTCTGGAAGATTTGTCCATTGGAATCAGTGGGGCATGAAATTCCCCTACTATGATTGTGTTACTGTTGATCTCTGCCGTTATGTTGGTCAATGTTTGTTTTATATATTTAGGTGCTCCTATATTGGGTGCCAAGATTTTTACTAGGGTTAGGTGCTCTTGTTAGATTGATCCCATTATTATTATGTAATGGCCTTTTTTGTCTCTTATTTTAGTCTTCATTTTAAAGTCTATTTTGTCCAGTGTAAATATTGCTACTCCAGATTTTTTCTCATTTACATTTGTGTGAAATGTCTTTTTCCATCCCTTATTTGTAGTCTATGTGTGTCTGAATCTAAGGTGGGTCTCTTGTAGACAGCATATGCATGGGTCTTGTTTTCTTGTGCATTTGGCTACCCTATGTCTTTTGATTGGAACATTTAAACCATTTACATTTAAAGTGATAATTGATAGGTACATAGTATTGCTATTTTATTATTCACATTTTTAATATTCTTTTGTTTGTTTCCCCACATCCTCTTCTTAATAAAGTCCTTTTAACATTTCTTGTAATAACGGCTTGGTGATAATGAATTACTTCAGCTTTTTTTGTTCTAGGAAGCTCTTTATCTCTCCTTCAATTTTAAATTATAGCCTTGCTGAGTAGAGTAGTCTTGGTTGTAGGTTCTTCACTGTTGGTTCTTTCTTTTCATCACTTTTAATATATCCTGCCACTCCCTCCTGGCCTACAAAATTTCTGTTGAAAAATCAGCTAATAGTTTTATGAGAGATTCCTTGTAAGTAACTAGTTGCCTTTCTCTTGCTGCTTTTAAGATTCTCTCTGTCTTTAAGCGTTGCTATTTTAACTATAATGTGTCTTAGTATGGGCCTGCTTGGAGTCATTGTGTTTGGGACTCTGTACTTTCTGGGCTTGTATGTCTATTTCCTTCACTAGGTTAAGAAGTTTTCAGTCATTATTTCTTCAAATAAGTTCTTGATCCCTTGCTCCCTCTTTTCTCCTTCTGGTATTCCTGTGATGCAAATGCTGTCACATTTTATGTTGTCCCAAAAGTCCCATAAACTCTTTTTTCCTTTTATTATTTTTATTTTTATTGTTCTGATTGGGTGTTTTCTGGTACCTTGTCTTCTAAATCTGATTTGACCCTCTGCTTCATCTAATCGGCTGTTGCCCCTTCTAAGGTATTCTTAACTTTAGTTATTTCATTCTTTATTTCTGACTACTTCTTTTTTATGATTTCTATGTCTTTCTTTATGTTTGTTGAAGTTCTCACTAAGTTCCTTAAGCATTCTTATAAACAGTGTTTTAAACTCTGTTTCTGGTAGATTGGTTGCCTCCATTTCATTTAGTTCTTTTTCTGGAGGTTTCTCCTGTTCTTTTGTTTGGGACAATTTTCCTTGTTTCTTCCTTCTGGTTGCCTCTCTGTGTTTGCTTCCGTATATTAGGTAGGCCTCCTATGTCTCTCAGTCTTTGCTGGATGACCTTATGTAGTATGTTTCCTGTGTGGTCTATTGGCACAATCTCCCTGATCACCTGTGTGTGTTCCATGAGTGTCCCTTCTGTGTGTTTTGTTTATTCTCATGTTGTCATTGAGTCTTCATTACTTTAGGCACATTAGTGGATGGGATTGACTTGCAGGCTAACTGGTTGAGTGGATTATCTACACCCATAGTGTATGAACTGCTATATGGGGACTGACCTCTCAGAGGGGGTTTCACCCCTGCAAGCTGTTATGCTTGTTGAGACCAACCTTTGGCTGTGCTGAGACCACCCTTTGGCTAACCAGGTCATGTTCTGGTGTAGTCTGAAGTCAGCCTCTGGGTGTGTTGTTTCTAATGTTTCTTGGTAGGGATTTCTGTGCAGGCCAATTTCAGCCTTGCCTTTGACTGGCATGGGACTACCTGATAGGAGCCACAAAACTTTATGTGGTTGGTTACTGCCTGTGCTGGGCCTGGAGGACTGTGGAGATTGCTTCATTATGTACCTAGGCTGCTGCCACCTGTATTGGGTCTGGAGAAGCATACCAAAAGGCCCAGAACCCCACCCTAGGCCTGTTGCCACTTGCTGGCCACCCGTAAGGCTCAGCTCTCGAAAGAGTGTCCTTAGGTGTGCCAGCTGGGCTGGTTAACCAAGTATTAATAGTGTTCTCAGTTATGGAGTAACTAGCTGGGTGGGGCAAGGTCCAGGGAATCAAGAGGCACAGCTGGTGGTTTTCACAAAGTCAATGCAGATTTGGCTCCTGCACTAGTGCAGGACCTGTTACCATTGTGCAAAGCCATCAAGAACACCACAGCCAGTCATAGTGTGATTAGGCCATAGATCCCCAAGATCCGCCCAAGAGAGGCTGCAGCATGACTTGTGGCTGATCACCTGCTGACGACAGTTCCCAGATCACTGTGGACCTTCCACTCCTGTAAAAGAGTTCTGCAGCTTGACAGGGCTGAGCTGGCCTCCCAGGAGTCAAGAGTGCACCCTCAATGCAGCATCAGCAGGGCAAGGCAGGGGGTCATGGGGTTGCATTGTGGTTTTTACAAAGTGAATGCAGATCCAGTTCTTGTACCAGTGCCAGGCCCATGACCACCTTGCAAAACAAGCTTGGCCAGCCACCGCTCACCTCAGGCCCACAGATTCCCAATAGCCACCCAAGAGAGGCTGCAGCTCAAATTGTGGCTAACTGCCTGCCACTGAGAGTTCCCCAGGCTGCTGCAGGCCATCTGCTGCTTTTAAATGCTTATGTACCTGATGGGGTGGGACCAGCTGCCCAGGAATGGAGAGTGCTTATGGTGATGCAACACTAACTGGGCAGGGCAGGGACCCAGGGCGCACCAAGGTGGTGTACATGCACAGATTTTATCAGACCAGTGTGTTCTCAGATTTATCCTTCTGGGGGAGAGTTCACCATAAAAAAGATGATGCCCTCCTATAGGTTACATGTGAGGCAGGCTCCATACAGGGACAAAACCCTTGCCCTTGAGCTGTATAACTCAGTCTTTCCCTGTGTGTCTCTGGCACCTCTCTAGTTGCTACCCTTCCACTGGAGCCCACGTGAGTGTTTGCAAGTGAGAGAGTCTATGAGACCATCCTTTAAGAGGACATCTGGGTTTTCAGCTTCCTCTGTCTCACTGGGATAGATATAAAGAGTCCACTGCTTTTCACTGCCAGTTGTATGGGGACTCCTTTTGCAGGCACAGGACCCCTGGTCTAGGAACCTGGTGTGGGGCTAGGACCAGTCCCTCTTCAAGGAGGACCTCTAGCACCAAGGTGTCCCTGCTGGTGTTCAGCCACTACCTGTGGGTTTGGGGTCAGCCCATTTCGCATCTCTGTTCCTCCTACCAGTCTCAATGTGGTCTCTTCTTTATATCCTTAGTTATAGGAGCTCTGTTTGGCTAGTCTTCAGATGATTCTCGAGGTTGATTGTTCTATAATTTAGTTGTAATTTTGATGTGATCCTGGCCGGAGGCAGGCATAGCATTTACCTAATCCGCCATCTTGGACCACCTCAATTTTGGTATCTTAACAAACATTCTTAATGGTGAAAATGGTGAAAATCTGAATGCATTTCCCATAATATTCACTTTCATTACTGCCATTTAACATACTAGTGGAAGTTCTAGTCAGTATAATAAGGCAAGGAAAGGAAATAAAAAGCACAGAGATTGGAAAGGAAGAAATAAAACTGACCTTATTTATAGATGACATCATGGTTTATATAAAAACTCACTAGGAATTTGGGGAAAAAAATTCCTTCTAAAATGAATACAGAGTTCAACAAGGTTTCAAGTTAAAAGTTCAACATGCAAAAATCAATTATATTTCTATATTGTGTCAATGAACACATGGAAACCAAAATTTAATTACACCACTTAAAATGGCTCAAAAAATAAAATACTTAAGGTAAATAAAAAAAAAGCATGCTGAAAATTAAAATCTTTGATGAAACTAACCAAAGAAAATATAGATTGAGAGATATTCTGTGTTAATGAATTGGGAGACTCAATAAAGTAAACATGTAAAATTGGTATAAAGATGTAATGCAATTTCTACCAAAATCCTTGCAAAATTTTTTGTAGATATAGATGATACTATTTTAAGATTCATATGGAAAAACAAAAATCTGGAATGCAATTCTATTAAAAACAGAAGATAATGTGGTAGAAAATAAGTCCATCCAATTTCAAGACTTATTATATAGCTATAGTAATCAAGACTACACGATTCTGGTGGGAGGATGGACACATAGATCAGCAGAACAGGATAGAGAACACTTTAATGGACCCATACAAATAAGCCTTACTGATTTTTGATAAAGGCACAAAATCAATTCAATGCAGGAAATACAGCCTTTTCAATAAACGGTGCTGCGGCAATTGAATATCCATAGACAACAAACAAACTAACAAAACAAAACAAAACATAAAAAAACAAACTTCAACCAAAATTTCACTCTTAATATAAAAATTAACTCAAAATTGATCATAGGTTTAAATGTAAAATGTAAACTATGAAACATTTAGAAGTTAACCTAAGGGAAACACTTTGGAACCTAGGGCTTGGTAAAGAATTCATAGGCATGACAAGAAAAAAACTGATTAATTAAAGTTCATTAAAATTAAAAACTTTTGTGAGATATCCTGTTAATAGGATGAAAAGACAAATTACAGACTGCAAGTGAATATTTATGAACCATGTTATCTGACAAAGGACTCACATCTAGAGTAATATAGAGGACTAAAAATATTCAATACTAAATTAAACAAACAATCCCATTAAACATGAAGGAACATGGCATCAAAGAGATTATATGCATGGCAAACATGCACATGAAAGGATATCCAACATCACTAGCTAATAGGGACATAAAAAGTGAAACCAAGATATTTGTATACATCTATTAGAACAGATCAAATTAAAAATCGTGGTTGATGCCAAGTGATGCGGATGCCAGGTACGATGGATCTCTCATGCATTGCTAGTGAAGATATAAATAATATTCCCACTCTGGAAATCAATCTGGAAGTTTCTGTTTAAAAATATGGTAAGCTTATTACCATTATTACCATATAATCCAGCAAATGCACTCCTGGGCATTTATCCCAGAGAAAATAGATTTGGCAGTGCAATATTGTGATTTCTATGAAATATATTTCTCATTTTTATTTGGTTTTTAGCCACAGTTCCTGGCTTGCAGTTCCCCAGTACCTTGGTATTTCCTAAGTGATGAGATCAACAATGATTTCTTTTTATGTTATGAGGTGACATTTGGATCTCACCAGAAGATGGGGGTTGGTAGCATAGGAACCAACTGTGTGGTTAGAGGCTTGGAATTTTTCAGTCCCATCTCAGGATTTCCTGGGAGGGAAGAAGGGTTTGAGGTTGAATCACTTGCCAATGGCCAATGATTGAGTCAGTCATGAGTATGCAATGCAGCCTCCATAAAAACCCTATCAGACAGCTCATAGGCCATTTTTTGGGAAATGTTTTCACTGTCCCAAGCTCCCCGATGACAGAAGCTCTTTCATTCAAGACCTCGTCCTATATCACTTAATCTGATTCTTTTCCATATCCTTTAATATCCTTTGTAATAAATTAGTAATTTTTTGAATAAATGAGTTTTCTTTAGTTCTGTGAGCCATTCTAGCACATTAATTGAACCTGAGGAGGCAGTCATGAGCATCTCTAATTTATAGCCAGCTGGTCAGAAGTACATGTATCTACCTGGACTTGCTATTGGCATCCTGATTTGGAGGAATCCTTGGAACCTCCACTTTGTAGCTGGTCAGCCAGAAGTACAGGTAATAAATAACCTGGGCTTGTGACTACTGTCTGAAGTGGAGGGTGGTTTTATGGTACTGGCCCTTTACCTGTGGAATCCAATATTATCTCAGGTTACAAGGTGTCAGAATTGAGTTGAATTCTTGCACAACCTGCTGGCATCAGATAACTGTTTGTTAGTGTGGGGAAGTCTCCTCACACACATTGGAATGTTAGAACATTGGATCTGGGAACACCAGTTCAGGCAGTCATCAGATAGTGGCTTCTATAAGTCAGCTCCTTTGCTTAGCATGTCTGTGCACATCCTTCTTCTTACATACAATACATTAATTAAAAAGTCTGAAGAATTTTAAGCAGGGATGGAGGACATCTTAAGGTATGCCTCTGAAGCTATGATCAAGAATGTCAGGATGTTGTTGCCACCTAAATATCAAGAAACTGAGAGAAACCATGACAAACTACCCAGCTGGCTCAGACTGCTTTTGCTGCTGACTAGCTGGAGAATAGAGAATAATCAGCACAGAGAACTTGCAGGCACTACTGCTACTGGAAGAAAATGGCTTCTCTCTCCCTTCTATAGTACATCTGAGTGTTAGAACGTAACGTTCAGTATATATTTTAAAATCCTTATGACAAAGGGGTCTGAAAATGTATTATTCACTTCTGGCCCTGTGATAAAGGCTCTACTATAGCATGGGTTGGAGATGGGTGCCAAGAATCAACAGACATTAACTTCTCATCCCTCTACTACTTAGCATTTACTCACACTTTTTAAACCATATATAGTTTTATAAACAATAAAAACAAAAGCCTCATCATGATTCTGCTTTAAAAAGCAGTGTTTCCATGTACAGATTAAAACATAATCATCATCCCCCAGAGGAGACAAATATTCAGTTATTACATTTAGGATTTCTGAGTGATACTACTATAGCACTCCAGATTTAGCAATTGGTGACTTATAAAGTAAAACAAAAAAGTATTTATTATAACCTATACCTAGGTCATAATACCTATACCTATAACTATGACCTATACCTAATATAGAACAGTAGAGCAGAAAGTATAGTAAAACCCCCATTTGGAAAAAGACAGAATGGCAGACACTTGGTAGAACCCAGCCCAAAGCAATCATGAAATTCTACAAGGCAGAAATTGTGAAAGTCTTTCCTGGTACTGGGAGAAGTTTCTTCATATAACTATGGCTCTGCTCTATGGGAGAAAAATTCTTCTCTGTTGTTCTCCATACCTCTGGTTTGTCCCCTCTAGCTTCTTCCTTATCCATTACTTTCCCCTGAAATGTCTAACATGCACATTGAGTAGGTATACTCTTTTTAGGTCTATATTCTTTCTGTTGGTCCAATTTTGGTGGTCCAAATTTGGGGGCCTGAGGATGATGTAAAACTCATAATGCTACAGATTTTCTTAGGCTAGGCACCTGGTTTCTTTTGCAATGCAATTTTTTTTTCTCAAACTTAGTAGGCTCATAACATATTTGATTTTAGTCTGTTACACTTGCAAGTAAATGAACAAAGCATAGCAGGTGTTGTCTGTGTCTGTGATACCATCTAGGCATGGAGTATCTCACCCCACTCAAGCATCTGTAGTCCTTTGTTTGAGGACTTGCTTTTGCCATTTGTGCAGAGACAGATCAAAACTGTCAATGAGTTAATAACCCCAGGAGCAGGTGGAACTAAGGTTACCTAACCCAGCTTCTCATCCCCCAGGTTGGATTTCTCTGAGTTGTGTTTACCACCTCCCAGAGCTCCCCAGCAGACCTAGCCAAATGTCCACAGCTACAATCTGCTTGGTTGACTTCTTTTTCTCTTACCCACTTCTTTTATCCTTTTGTTCGCGAATCTCATACTCTGTTCTGGAGGACCTAACTTTGGATACATAATTGTCAATCTTCTTACATCCCTTTTCTTCCTTGATCAAAACAAATCCCCTTAAGCTAAATAGAAGCTGTGTTGGGGACATCAGAAATCATAGGCTTGTATGGGAAGGCAACACACGTAATCTTTGCATAGGTGTTCCTTCTGGTGGGCTAAGTCTTAATGGGACTTTGTTTTTAAAGCATTTTCCAAACTTATCTCCTGCACTTTAGAAATATAGAAGTAATTGGTTCATGTTCTAAGTTTGGGTATCAATTTTTGAACTCTATTTCTCACCATTTCTGATTGCAAAATAGCTACATTTTGTATGAGTTCAAGTATTTCTTCTTCTATCTTAAAGGAAAGCCACCAGTATTAGCCTCTATTACCCTTTCTAACTACAAATTCTAGAAATATAAGCTCTCTTGGAAGCAAATAAGATCTTTTGAATATAGCTGACATGACTGGTTTATCAAAAGGTTTGTCATGGATTTAAAAGGGTTATCAGGTTTTTACAGCTATTTACTTACCATCTGTTTCCTAACTGCTAAGCAAATGTCATATATTTGTATTATGGTAGCACCAGTCTTGTGAGCTCTGTATTAGTTAGGGTAGCTAAGCCTCCGTAACATTAGAATTAACAGTAATTTAGTGATTCAAAGAAAATGAAAGTTTTGTTTCTTATTCACTCTGTCATTTACTGGTCTGGGTTGGTGTTTCAAGTAAGCAGGAAATTGGCCATACCTGGTTATTCAGGTATCCAAGCCTGACATCTCTGTAATCCTTAGTACACAGCATCCAAGGGCATCCTGCTCATTCTCATCCCAGTGTGCAGAAATGGGGAAATTAATGTGGAGAAGCCACACTGGCTGCTTTCTTGAAGACCTCAGCTTCAGGAGGCACATGTCACTTCTGTTCACACTCTGATGGTAAAATTGGTCATATGGCCTCACCTAAGGGAAAGAGAAGCTGCTCGGAAAGAATGGGATAGTAGGACTGGCCAAGTGGCTCACTGGATTAAGAGCTTGCTCAAGAGTGTGAGCTGAGCTCTGAGCAACAGCAGTTTGATGCCTGAGCTGAGCTGCTGCTAAGCTGCCAACAGGTGGCAGGATGGCTCAGCTGAAAAAAAAAGAAAAATGGGAGAGTAAATTTTGTTGAACAGCTATCAGTCCTTGACAGAGACCCTGTCATCAAATCAATAAGGAATGGGTACATAATAAGTAAATAAAGGATAGCGTGATAGATAGATGAGAAAAAACAATTTGGTGACTAAAATTTTTTTAGAAAACAGCAGGATGTTGACTTTTTTATTGTGTAATAGCTCTATAATAGCTTGGAGGTTCAGTTCTCATAAATGTATGAGACCAAAAGCCACAATGTAGAGAATTTATAGTTAAGAAGATATTCTGAGTACAAAACAATAAAAACAGTATCATTATCTTTGAATTGCTTCATTGTAACTTTATAGTAGAATTAATATTCATTAATACAAATTTGAATGAATATAACAAATATCTAATAATTATACACATTGCTACATGAATCAGCTGAATAAACAACAGATTAATTGATAGAGTAAATTAAAGTGACTATTTACTTCTAGGGTTATTTCCTGGAATATCTTATCACTAGGTGAAGGTCATAATTTTTTATTTTTGAGTGTCAAAAAAATGTTTAATAAGTATTAACACACAAAAAGGTTTAATTAATACAATTATATAAAGGATTATTTTTAACCATGTTTTTATGTTGAATATTAGATTTTTAGAAAAATTGATTAGAACAAAATTTGAAAAAATATTAATATTTAGGAGAGTAATGGAATCTTTAATTCTTAATATTTTTTAAATTATGGTTTCTTGATCTTTGCTATAAATGCTCAAATTTATATCTTTATTTTTATATGATTTCAAAATTGTTATTAAAATGTAAAATAAAATAATTTCTTCCAGAGCCACTCTGTCTGTATTTATGTGTATATTTTTTACATATCCTTATATATTTTTAATGTTTAAATGGATTGACAAATATTAATCTCTGTATAAATGAGAGATAATTAAGGTCAATAGTCAGAAGAACTTTGCGTAAACAAAACCAAACCAGAAAAAGAACACATACATAGCTAGTAGTAACCCATTTAGAAAGAAAAATGTGATTATGTTGCTTTGATAAAATTTATGTGGATATAATATATGGTGTCATTTAGTAATGTAACTTTTCATGCTGATGAAAGGTCATTATCTACTTGCCTGCAGCATTGAGAATGCTAATGCTGGGGATTCAAAATGATGTATTTAAATACGACAAGGTTTATCCACAACCAAAACTAGAATATGGCCTTATACTAGGAGAGATCACCATTTCAAACAATTTTAGATTTTCATTTAAAAACTCAAAGTGAAGCCAAGTTAATTTTTAAAGATTTTTATTAAAATGTAGCTAATATACAATATGATATTAGTCTCAGGTATACATCATAGTTATTCAATAGTACCCACTTAGCACTATACAGAGTTATTATCACATTAATGATTTTATTCTCTATGCTAAAGAAGTAATCGCCATGATAAGTTCAGCAACCATCTGACACTACCATGCTATCACAATATTATTGATTTTTACCCCCATTTAAAAATTTTCAACTAAAGTTGACATTCAATATTATTTTATATTAATTTCAGGCCGACAGCATAGTGGTTAGACATATGATTTAGGAGTGATCCTCCTGACTACCTCCAGGTACCACCTGGCACTATACATAGTTATTACCATATTATTGATTATATTCCCTATACTTTACATCCCCATGACTATTTTGTAACCACCAATTTGTATTTCTTAATCCCTTCAGCTTTTTCACCATGCCCCCAAACCCCCTCCCATCTATCACCCTGATAGATCTTGTACCCATCTAACACCATACATACTTATTACAATATTATTGACTATATTCCTTGAGCTATACCCTACATCCCAATAACTACTGTGTAACTGCCAATTTGTACTTCTTAATCCCTTTGCCTTTCCCCACTCCCAACCCCACTTCCATCTGTCAACCATCAAAATGCTCTCCATGTCTATTAGTTTTTTTCTCTATTTGTTTGTTTATTTTATTCTTTAGAGTCCACTTAAAGTGAAATCATATGACATTCATCTTTTGCTATTTGATTTATTACACTCAACACATTATCTTTTATGTCCATCCTTGTTGGCACAGATGGCAAGATTTCCTTTTTTTTTGTGGCTGAGTGATATTCCATTGTATATATGTACCATTTATTCTTTATCCATTCATCCATTTAGGGACACCCAGGTTGCCTTCATAGCTTGGCTTATGTAAATAATCCTGCAATGGTCATATGGATGAGCACATCCCCTTGCAGTAGCATTTTCAGCTTGTTCAGATAATTACTCTTCCTTGTCTCTTGTTATATTCTTTTCTGTTTGTCTGATATAAGAATTACTACCCCAGCTTTTTGCTTGTCTGTTTGTTTGTTTCCATTTTTATGAAATACCTTTTTCTATCTCTTTACTTTCAGTCTGTGTGTGTCTTTCGATCTGAAGTGCATCTCTTGTAGGCAGCGTAGGTAAGGTTCCTGTTTTCTTATTCATTCAGTCCCCTACCTTTTGATGGGAGCATTGAATCCATTTCCATTGAAAGTAATTGCTGATAGGTATGTAGTTTTGCCAATTTATTTTTAATATTTTTTCTTCTTTTTTTTTCATCTTAAAGTAGTCCCTCTAAGATTCCTTGTAATATTTGTTTGGTGGTGATGAACTCCTTTAACTTTTTCTTGTCTGGGAAGCTCTTTATCTGTTCATCGATTCTAAATGATAGTTTGCTGAGTAGAGTAATGTTGGTTGTAGGTCCTTGTTTTGCATCATTGTTTCCTGCCAATCTCTTCTGGCCTGAAAATTTTTTGTTGAGAAATCAGCTGACAGTCTTATGTGGGGCTTCCCTGTAGGTAACTAACTTCTTTTCTTTTGCTGCTTTTCAGATTCCGTCTTTGTCTTTAACCTTTGGCATTTTAATTATGATGTGTCTTGGTGTTGACCTCTTTAGGTTCATCTTGTTTGGGACTCCCTGTGCTTCCTGAGCTTGTGTATCTATTTCCTTTGCCTTGTTAGGGAAGTTTTCTGTCATTATTTTTTCAAATAGGTTTTCAATTTCTTGCTCTCTCTTTTCCTTCTGGTATCCCTATAATTCAGAATTGTTACACTTGATGTTGTCCCACAAACCCCTTAAATTCTTCTTAGCTTTTAGGACTCTTTTTTTGTGTGTGTGTTGCTGTTCTGATTGGATATTTTCTACTACCTTATCTTTTAAACCACTGGTTTGATCCTCTTCTTCATCTAGTCTACTGTTGATTCCATGTAATGTATTTTTAATTTCTATTATTGTATGTTTTATTTCTGACTGGTTCTTTTTTCACATTTTCTATCTCCATTTTTATGTTTCCTATCTCTGTTGAAGTTCTCCCTGAGATCATTGAGCATCCTTACAACCAGTGTTTGGAACTCTGTGTCTGGTGGGTTGCTTTTCTCCATTTTGTTTAGTTCTTTTTCTGGAGCTTTGTTCTGTTACTTTATTTGGGACCTGTTTCTTTGTCTCCCCATTTTGGCTCTCTGTGTTTGTTTCTATGTATTAGGTAGGGCTGCTGTGTCTCCCGGTCTTAGTAGAGTGGATTCATGTACTAAGTGTGCTGTGAGGCTCAGTGGCTCAGTCTTCCTGGTAACCTGAGCTGCACATTCTAGGTGGGTCCCTCGTGTGGGTTGTGTGTGCCCTCCTTTTGTGAGCCTTGGTTGCTATTTACACATTAATGGGAGGGATTTATCATTGAGCTCACTGGTTGTAAGGACTGGCCTGACTATGGTGAAGGAGTCGTGGTCATTGGCTGACCCTAAAGCAGGGCTCTGGTGCTTGTCTAGTCTGCTCCTTGAGTGTGTCATTCTTGGAGGTGGCTGGGTGATGCCCCAGCTCATTTCAAAGCTGGTCAATGGTGGCACCAGCCCCAGGAATGCCTTGGAGGGGATCTGCTGCAGGTCAAGTTCAGCTGCAGCCTGTGCCCCACTCAGTGCCACCCACCAGGCACCAAAAAGAATCCACAGATGGTTGTTAACCATGCTATGCTTGGAAGTGCCTCAAGAGGCTAAGCTGCAAACCAATGCTGGTTGCCACTAGTGCCAGGCTTAGGGCTGCTCAGCCAGAGGTACAGGACATGCTCAAGCCAGATGCCGCTTATCTGGGTTCCTCAAACCTTTGAGAGAGTCTAGGAAATTCTGTAGCATGAGCTAAAGCAAGTGGTTTATACAAAGAAACCACTGAAAGTGGCTTGGGTAAGCCTGAAAGTTGGGCAGGGCCTCAAATCACTAGTGTGCAGCAAATGAATGATGGAGACTTGGATATTTGGCTGCTTGCATCTGTATGCTGGGAGGAGGAGGGCTCTACAAAGAAACAATGGCCTCCACCAATTCCTCCATCCAAGAGAAAGCTGCCATTGCAGCCCCCAGCCCAAGCCAGACAACTCAGTTCCCCACTATATATCTCTGCTGCCTTTCCAACTGCTGCCCCAGCACTGGAGCTCAGAGTAAATCCTTGTGCGGTCTCTTTAAGAGGAATGGCTGAGACTCCAGTTGCGTTTTGTCTCACTCAGTCACAGTCTTACTGATTTTCACAACCAGATATTATGGTGACTTCTCTCCCTGGCACTGTAACCCTGGGCTGAGGTGGGGCTGGGATCTCTTGCTCCTCCTCCAGGGGTTACCTCCACAGACAAGATATGCCCCCTGATTTTTAATGGTCACATGCAGGTGTGGGACCAGCCCGTTTAGATTCTCCTCCTTTCCTACCAGTCTTGAGGTGGCTTTTTCTGCATGTCCTTAGTTGCAGGGCTTTGGTTCAGCAAAGATTTGAGACAATTCTCAATGACGGTTGTTTTGTACTTTAGCTGTAATTTTGATGTGGTCGTTAAAGGATGTAAGCACAGCATTTACTTAATGCACCGTCTTTACCAGAACTGCATGCCAAGTTATTTTTTAATATCCTTTAGATAAATAAAAATCTTAATTCCAGAGCAAATGGAATATTGAACATTCACTGAGGAAGTGCCATTCTGGATGAAACATCTGTTTCATTTTAGTACATCATAAAAATGTTTTCTCTCAGTGTATGTTTTCATTGAGTGTTCAAGTTAAACAATGTATTAAGTGAATTGAGGTGAAAAATATAGTGGAAAAAATTGAGTTGTAATTAAATTGTTATTCTGCATTATAGTATGTGATATGATTCTTTTAGGGGTTTTCACATGTGCTTGTTTTTAGATCTGAGAATTTTAATTAACTGCAGCCCAATTTCTATGTATATTTACAGGGCTTCTATGTGAAAACAAGAGGTTCTTGCTATTACATAATATTATATAAATAATTTGTTACATAGAACTACTTTGAAAATCAGGTAAAACTCTGCTGTTTTATCATGGCATGTGATGGTACCCTCCTTGTCCAGTCTGCTAATTGTCTCTAAGGTGTCCCCATTATTTACAGTAATTTCACTCTTATTTATAATTATATTATGTTTAGATAACTATTAGTGACTGGGATTAACCTCCTGACCATGCTTAGATGCAAGGACAGGGACAAAAAAATGGGAAGAGGGATTTTAAGCAGGAGTAATTAAAATCAAAACAAGAAGGCACAACAGTGTCTGGTAGAGTCCAAGAATGGAGAGTTGTCTGCTGTATCTTCAGAATTACGTGATATGTGACTGCGGCTGAAAGGAGGTAAAACGAAGCTGTGAAGAATGTTGAAAAGGGGACAGAAGGATGTTTCTGGGTCTGAATTTAAAAGAAAACATTTATTTATAGCCATGTGGAGGACTGGAATCATGAGTGTGAATGAGGTTTAGGAAACTAGACAGTTCAGATGCAAACCTCATGCACAGGGCACAGTAGTTCCCCAAATATTTTTTTCAGTGGTGGAAGGAGGGGGTAGGCACTTTCATTCTCCTTGTGTCTGAGAGCTAGGCTCAGTGCAGCCTAAAAATACCCAGCTGGGAGAATCGATATATCAATAAGGACATGACTGTGCCAAGCTGAACCTGGATGTTCTAGTGTATGCTCTCTAGATCTTTGGAAAATACACACATAACATAGACTCTATGGAAATACCATCTTTGCCTCACTCACACAGCTTTCTCCATACTCTCCTGCTATTCGTACCTATTACAGATAACCGATACCTGTTACAGATAATTAACCTGTAAAGCAACAACATTTCTATCTTCAAACTTTTTTCTCCTGCTGTATTTTACTTGTAGACCAAAACACAACACTTTACTTACATCATAATCTGAATAAGTTGGTTTTATCTATATGCAAAAGCATTACTGGAATGTAACTTATTTATTTATAAGTTAGAGAGAATTTATGGCAAATAAATGCAGTTATTACTATTAGTATGAAGCTTTTATTACTCTTACTATGATTTTGCTATTAAAAAGTTAGTGACTGACATAAAAGCACACTTTTATAGAGTCCTGGTTCTCTTTAGAAAAAAAGTTTAAAAATACTGAGAATGAAGCTACACATTAGAAGTAAAATAATTTGACATCCAAGTACTGTTGCTTTAAACACAATCTAGAATATAATAGTCCCTTGTTCACAATAATATTATTAACAATACTTTATTTTCTAGCATATCATAATATAACAAATCTACCTTTACTCTGTTGTTTGGATAATAGGGTAATCAATATTAGTGATAGCAATAAGTAGTTTGAGTTAATTTTTATTTATTTTGTGAACAATAAATCATAGTGGTAAAAAAAGTAAAAACTTGCTTTCTGGCAGTTCAACAGCATTGAAGACACTGGTTCTAAACAGTTATTTGCAGTGGAATAACACAAATATCCCTGTGGGGGAAATGAATATTAATATATTTTCCTTTTTATTTTGGATTGTCATGGGCGATAAATGTGGCTTCAAGGAATGAACAGAAAAGCTACATAAATTGAATTATAATGACAAAATAAACCACCAAATTAATCAGAAAATCTTAGATGAAATCTCATGTTCCAAGAAAAAAAAATCGTTATGCTTTTATGCTCCTTGGTTAATTGCAATGTTTGGTGTATGCAATGTCAAATCTTAGGAGACTGATAATTAATTTAGAAGAGAATCAAAGTCATTTTATTTATAAAAATGAATGAGGCATTTATATGCTTAATTTGGAACAATAATGACTTTTATGCAGCATATGCAACCATATTATGTGCAGTTTCAGAGGAGAAACAACTTAGTGCTCTTTAGTTCCAAATGACATGCAGGGTTTGCTTTATAAATTTTTCCTTTGGAGAGAACCAAGAAAGATTCAGCTCTGTCCATGGCTGGCAAATGAACCGGTAACATAATTCCTGTTATTGGTACTTTAAAAGTTGTTCTGCAAATTATGGACACTAAAGAGCTATTTCTAAATAATAGAGCACTTCCAAAACTATAAAATTGAGAACATGATATTATTCCTTCAGTAATGCTTGTTAATTTGCTATAGTTATCAAACTTTTAGAACTGAATATTATTTCTCACATATCAGATTGGCCAAAAAACAAAAAAACAAACAAACAAAAAACTTCAAGAACATTGTGCTGGTAAGGTGTTTTCAGGCACTCTGATATATTATTGGTAAAGATGTAAATTAATAAAGCCTGTGTGGGGATTACTTTGGTAATATCTAAGAAATTTGTCCCTGTGTTTACTCTTTGTCTCAGCAATCCCATTTCTATAAATGCAGCTGGAAGATTTACCTCAAAAAATATTTTTAAAAACATATGCACATTTCTTTGTTTGTGTGTGAAATTGTAAATTTAAAAGACTGGGAAATAAAATTAATATCTATCAGTATATGGTACATCACCAAATAGTATATCAACTGTAAACACACACACACACACACACACACACACACACACACACACACACTCAAGGAATGAAAACGGTTTCTATTGTAGCAATCTGATTGCTAGGACATATTTGTAACTGATCAAAGCAGGGTGTGCAGGATATTGTATATATTGTGTAAAATAAAGGAGAAATAAGAATATCTACAAATAATAGACATATACCTGGGTATTATATACAAGAAATTAATAAAAATGATGAATCAGAACAGAATAGAAGAGTTTGGATGGAGTCGACTTCTCTGAATACACTTTCAAACACTGGTTAGGACCTTTGAACCATGTAAATGAATTTACTTATACAAAGATTAAATTAAATGCAACACTAAACAACTGCTAAAATTGAAAACATTAATAACAAAACAGCACAACATTTTTAGAAACTAAAGTAGCGTGACAATATTGAACATCAAAGGAAAAGCCAGCTAGAGAAATCAATACAGGGGCTTGTGAGGTTATTAACCATCATCCATAATTTGGAATTTACCACCATCATCATGATATTGAAACCCTAAATAGATATTCCGTCTTCATATAAAATTTGACTTAATACTTTTCCCTGGAACTGAGTGGACAAATTACAGCATGGCCTTTTCTAATATGTCCTTAAAAAAAGTTTGGTCAGTTCAGTTTTTATTACAAGGTGGCTGTGAAAAGAGTACACTGTGCCCACTGATGTGTTCATAAGATGGGATGGACCCAAATGACTGAATTATGTTCTGATTGCTTAATTCATAATGCATAGAACTTGCCAAAGAGGTCATTGAAGAGAAGATAAATAGACACTGATTACAGCAAAAACCAGGTATGCAAATAAACATCATAATCTCATTTGAGCTTCCCAGTACTGTGGTTAGGTATCATTTTATCCATCTTTTGTAGTCAATTCAGTAATCATCAGTCATCCCAAGCAGAGTCAATCCCAGGTCTGCATTGGTCAGGTCACCCAACAGGCCCTCAATACATGGATGCTTTCATCATGGCTCTTCTAGGCTTGGAGATCTGTACCTCTCTAACATCAAATTCAAATGTACCTGGCATAACATCCCAAGTTCTTGATGTTCTCATTGCACTTACCTTTCCAACTCACTGAAATGATTCTATTCTCAGTCTTGTTATACTTTCTCTTTTCTTCATGTCATGATCATCTTTTATCCTATGCTCTCCCACTCTACTTTTCCACCACTAAAAATCTGTCCTTTCGTCTTTTCTTTGCTCTTAATAAGAGTACATCTGGTTGCTTTCATGATGAGCTTCTAACATTTATTTGTCCATTTATCTAAACCTTTATAGTGTACAATTCAGTCTATAATGTTAGAACATCTTGATGTTTTCTTTTTTTTTTTTTCCCCTCCTGAGGGCAGTGTCACTGGCCCTCATATGTGGGACCCGAACCGGGGCCGCTGGCTTCCTAATCCAGTGCTTAACCACTGTGCCACTCGGCCGGCCCTTGATGTTTTCTTAAAGTGATTCATATATTTAAAATTACTCTCCCAAAAGGATTATAAAACTCCTAAAAATCCCTCTCCTTTAATTCTCTGAAATGTTACACAGTTTGGAGAATTAGATAATATTGACTTAATGAACCATCAAAATAGAGTAAAACATATCCAATTGATGGAAACATAATGACATAAAATATATACATATTTTAAAAATTACAAAAAAATATGTAAGATTATTTAATTCGATGTAATTTCCCCAACTGTCAAAGGGAGAACCTTTGACAGCTATCCACTATCAAGAGAAAATAAACATACAAAAATCTTACTATTCTCATTTTATTATCTGTAAGAAATGTTCTCCTTTTACTTGAAATGATGTTCTTGTTTTTACTCAGTGAACTAAGTCTATCACCTGACAACAGTTGCCAAATTGGGTTTGCAAATTGGGCAAATTTAGAGGTTTGAAACAGGACTGTCTTTACTCATTCCCTTCCCCATGTTAATACAGACAGACTTACTAATGTCTAAGATCCTACAACTAGAAGTGTAGTCTTTTGACACAAGTCTTTTTCTTTTAAAATTTATGTAATGAACATTGAAGTTCCAACTCAATGAAGATTCAAGGAAAATAATGTATATATGAGATTGAAAAACATTATTGGCCAGTGAAAAATTAATGTGAATTAGCTCAATCGCTTAAGGGAATGTTTGGATTGGGGTAAATATGTACTCATTTCATTGGCTAGGAGGAAGTACAAATTCAAGAAGAGCAACGGGACAGAAAATAAAAAACTCCCATATGCGAAGACAAATTGAAAATTAGCCATATTTTGGTGCTTTCTGAATGTTATGTCTCCCTCACAAAATTAATATTTTGCAATACTAATCCCCAAGGTAATGGTATTAGAGGTGGGCCTTTAAGTGATTAGATCATGAGGGACAGAGCTCATGAATGGGATTAGGGCCCTCATAAAAGAGGCCTGAGAAAGCTTCCTTTCTCCTTCCACTATGTGAGGACATAGTGAAAAGTTGGTCTGTGAACTAGGAAGCAGGCCTTCATCTGACACTGAATCTGCTGGAACCATGATGATGTGTCTTTCCAGACTCCAGAATTCTGAGAAATAACTTTCTCTGTTGCTTATAACCCACACTGTCTATGGTATTTTGTTATAGCAGCCCAAAAGAACAAAGACATTTCCTAAGTGTCTGGCCTAGAGAAAATATGGAATATTGTATAAATCAAGAGATCCAGAAGACTGTGCTTTAAATACGCATCAGGCCACCACAATAAAAACCATGTGGATTTAGTTGCTAACTTTTAAGGACTTCAATATAGAATCACAGTTAAATTGTTTTGTCTATATTCAGGCGATGTAGAGAGAATGCTTGTGAATAGATAGGTAAAATATAGAAAGTCTAAGTACCTTCTGGTTGCAGTGGCTGCACCTCACCCATTTTAATGCAAGTCTTGTTAGTGTCCCAATATAAACCAAACTGCCCTGTTTGGTGGTTAGCACCATCCTGTAGACATTTTGCAATAACACAACACATACTCAGGAAAATCGAAATCCAAGTGGGTGACAATATCAATGCACATGCTATCTGGAAAAAAAAATCAATTTTGCTTTACCAGATCACTGCTTTGTACTTACAAAGATTTTTTTAATCCTGACTGTATAAAAGGCCATCTAATTTAATTACTAGAAACTAATATGGCATGGAAGGTGAACAAATTCTGTAGATAATGTATAACATGGCTATTATAGTTAACACTGTGTTATTGTATACTTGACATTTGCTTAGAGGGTTGATAGATCTTAAGGTTGACATTCTCAGCACACACACACACACACACAAAAGTTAACTGTGTGAGGTGATGGATATGTTAATCAGCCTGATTGTGGTAATTATTGTACAATGTATACATACATCAAGACATTAAGCTGTACACCTTAATGATATATAATTTTTATTAATAATACCTTCATAAAGCTGAAAAAAATATCAGGAAACAGAATTGCTAATAACTTATTTATTATCAGTAGGAACCTAAGGAGGTCTAGTAGAATTGTGAATAACAAGTGTGATAGGTGGTTAAGTAATAGTTTAGTGCTACAGTTTTAACCATACTATACATCCTGGTCTTTGCAAATATACATTGAAAAATGTATACATTGCTAAATGTTGACTTGCTATAAGATCAACAGACATGTATTGAAACATAAAATTAAAGTTTTTATAGTACTGTTCTTATATCCTATAGAAATAAATATAATAGGTTCAACTTTAAAAAGTTCAGCATATTGGGCCGGCCGAGTGGCGTGGTGCTTAAGCGCTGGCTTGGGAAGCCAGCGGCTCTGGTTTGGTCCCACATAAGAGTGCCAGTGACACTGCCTTCAAAAAAAAAAAAAGAAAAAGTTCGGTGTATTTCTATACCTTGTTACATGCTGTATTGTGTTTCTTTTTTCCCATGATGATGTGAATAACCCACTTAATTTTTCTGAACATCATTTTTCTGTTTTGTAAATTGAGGGGTTGGATTAGATAGTCTTTAAAATCACATTAAATTCTAATCTAAAGTGTAATTTATGATTTTTTTAAAAAACTGGAAATCTTTCCATGGGGTTTTGATGAATTCAAGGGCAAAAAATGGCAGAAAATGACCTATACTTTTTTATACAAATTAATAAATGATATCAAAATTGTTGAACTTTTATGTTTTAGTTACTTGTGATATATTCTCTATAACATACAGAAAATATATTTGAACTAGAAATAAGTACTTTTTTCTTTATTCTGCTTACCCAAAATTATAGAAACATGTTTATAAAATATTTGTTATGAAACATCATTTGATAAAAGTTGACAGTTATGAATATTTGATGTAGGTTTTGTGGACATAAGTTTTTGTTTATTTTTGTGAAATAACTAGAATTGGAATTGCAGGATCTTGGGGTAAGTTAGTTTTATAATAAAACTTTTCTTACAAAGTGATGCTACCATTGTACATTCTTATCAACAATATATGAAAGTTCCAGTTGCTACAAATCCTTGTCTGATTTAGGTGTCATTAATTTTTTCTGTATCTTGTGTATCTTCGTGTGGTTTTAATTCTCATTTTCCTCATACATAGTACTTTTTCATGTAAATATTGGTCACTTATAATCCTTCTTTGAATGACGGCTTATATCTTTCATATGAGGTTGATTGTCTAATTTAAATGTTTAAAAACAATTTTTAGAGCAGTTTTAGGTTTACAGAAAAATTGAGAGTCAGAAAATTTTCCATTAACTCCCTTCCCCGAGACATACATAGGCTCCCTCCTTTTCAATATCACTCACTAGAGTGGTACTTTTCTTTTTTTCCCTAAGGATAAACCTAAAATGACACATCATAATCACCCCAAATCCATAATTTACCTCAGTGGTCACTGTAGCTCTTGTGTGTTCTATAGGGTTGGACTAATGTCCATCATTACAACATCATCCAGAGTAGTTTTATGGCCTAAAAACACTGTGTGTTCTGCCTATTCATCTCTTCTGCCTTCCACCCCTGGCAACTATTGATCTTTTTTAGTGTCTCCATAGTTTTGTCTTTTCCAGAATGTCTTACAGTTGGAATCAAACAGTATGTAGCCTTGTCAGATTGGTTTCTTTCACCTAGTAATATGCATTTAAGATCCCTCCGTGTATTTTCATGACTTGATAGCTCATTTTTTCTTTTTAGTGTTGAATAATATTCCATTGGCTCAATGCATCACAGTTTATTTATGCATTGGCCTACTGAAGGGATCTCGGTTGCTTCCAAGTTTGGGCAATTATGAATAAAGCTACTATAACTGTGCAGAATTTTGTGTGGACCTAAGTCTTCAACTCTTTTAGGTGAATCCCAAGGGAACCAATTGGTGGATCACATGGTAAGAGTATGTTTAGCTTTGTAAGAAACCACCAAAATGTCTTCCAAAGTGGCTGTGCCATTTTTGCATTCCCACCAGCAATAAATGAGAGGTCCTGGTGCTTCACCTCCTTTCCAGAATTCAGTGTTGTCATTGTTATGGATTTTTCAAGTTCACATCAGCCATTAGTATTTTGGTTCTCTTCTGATTTCCTAGAAAGGTAGGTACTCTATCACCTTCACATCTATGTTGAACACATCACTCTTCAGGGATGAATCCCTATTTCATGGTATTGGAAGCTTCTGGAATATTGCGACCTCTGTTTAAGATAAAGACTATAGATCAGGTACAGGTCTTTGTAAAGGACCCATGAAAGTAAGAGGCCTTGATGCTTTGATTGCTTTCATGATAAATCTACCCCCGGGGCCGGCTGAGTGGTGCGGTGGTTGAGTGCTGGTTTGGGAGGCCAGCAGCCCCGGTTCGGGTCCCACATATGAGGGCCAGTGATACTGCCCTCAAAAAAAAAAAAAAAAAAAAAGTTAGGAGTAAAATCTACCCCCGCCTCTATTATGGAAGTCTTCGCAGAGCATCATTATTTGTCTATCAGCATTCTTCACTAGACTGATTCCTTGAGGGTAAGGATGCTGTGTTATTACACAGGTAACAAAAAGCTGGTACAGAGTAGGCACTCAAAAATTTTATAATAAGTTACTGGATGACTTCCTGAACCTTACAAATACATCTCCACTGGAATAAAAGAAAATAAATTCAAATTGGAGAAAGAAGAAGCAGTCTCCGTTCTAACAACTATCCTGTTTTGTACAGAAATTCCATCTTGTTCACTTTTTTGTCTTTACTCTGCTGATTACCATCACCCTGCATTGCATCATCAGCTTCTTTTAATCTTTTATATTGTCTCACTTGTAAGCCAATGGCGAGCTCAGTCTGGTCCATAAATTTGTGCATTAAATCACTTGGGCAACTGGTTAGAAAGACGGATTTATAAGCCCCATATCAGATTTTCTAAATCAGAATCGCTAAGGACAGAACCCAGGAATCTGTGTTTTTACTAAGCCCCACCTATAACACTCAAATGTGAGAACTACTCCTGGCAGTCTTTTGGGCTCGTCTCTCACCTTTTGTTAAAATACTTACTAAGTTTGTCTAGTCTGTGATGGTCACCTCTTTTGTGAAACCCTTTCCCAGAGATTGTTTCCACTGTTAATCAGAAGTATACAATCCAACAGAAAGCTCCATGGGATAGGACTGGGTAAGCATTATTCACCAATCTACTCTACTACCTAGCACAATACCCGACCTAGAGTAGGTGTTTTCTGACAAATGAATGAAGAAAAGAGAGATCAAGATTTTCTGGGGGCAGGAGGGATGGTAAGGACCATGTAAAAACAGCAATTCAGTAAGGACAGTGGAGAAATGTGAAACAACCAAGACTTGCTGTAGAATATCTGAAGAGAAAGCAAAGAAGGGGGAGTTTGAAAGGAATTACATATTACCTCTGCTAAGAATAGGCATGAAACCTAAAGAAAATAATAGGGATGGAACAGGAGGCATCGTTTTATGCCCTTTTCAGAAGACTTGAAGCCCAAAGTGCAGAAATGCTGGATTACTGAGTCAAAGATAGATTCAGTTATGCCAATGTGCTTTAGATTTATGAAGGCAAAAGGCTACTGGTCTTGAAAACTTTATCTTCCTTATCTATTTAAAATGCAGCCCACAGACCAACCACTTTAACCAGGTAAACTTTGTTCATCTAACAAATTTGGGTAGTCTCTGATTGAACACTAACCTATACTGTTAGGTGAAAACTATAAGATACTACATTGTATTATATATTTTCAGTGTCTGATAGCACTCGTAGTGGGTTGGGCTGAGTCAGGGGTGTGGGATGAATCTAGAATACATTGTGTGGTATCCATGAAACCTTGAAAATTATTTTGACAAAGGTCTGTTGATGCCATCTACCAAGAACAGGAATTGAATTGCACATACTTCTCTTATATACTACCTTCTATACTAGTTTTACATCGTCAGTGTTTCTTTTGTTAAGAAAAACATGAATAAAATGATTGATGGAAATTTAAGAGCATAGAAATATTGGAAGAAATTATTTATGTTAAATAACTACAAAAGTCCAGGACAAGAAAATCATGATCAAATATTTGCAGTATTAGATTACATAAGTTATATGAGAGTAAGTAAAAGTGATAAATCACTCTTCAAATAGCAATCTTCAAATGTCCTCATTTAGTTTGCTTTTATAAACCTATTAGAGTATTTATCCAATCTTCATGAACCATTTTAGAGAAGTAATTTCAGGGGAAGGGAAGATATATATGGTAGTAGAATGGTATTGAAATATAGGTATCAAATTCCTCCTAGGCAAAAATGTAAACCAGCTTCTGTTCTTCAGCTCCAAGGGCCAAGCTCCCTGGTGGAAATAATGGCTAACACATGAATGCAGTCAAAATGTGGTCTCCCCGCCTATTATGAGGTTAAGTTCTGCATGCTACTCACTGATGCATCCCCAGTGTCTAATTAGTAGGTGGTACATATAATAGTTCAATGCTCAGTAAAATGTTTATTGATCTGAAGCCAACTTTTATAAGAGGCATGAGCATTTTGTGTCTGGGTTTGTTTAGAGGATATTTTCTTAAGTGTTTATTCTCTCTCCATATAAAAATTATTTAAGTGAATATGAGAGAGATTCTTCAGTTCTGATATCACATACAAGTTGGACTCAAAGCTGTTTTTCATCCTTCATATAATCAGGAAACCTCCAACTTATACATGAGTTTTACTACAAACATTTGAATGCATTATTTTCACTACTGCAGTTTCCCTAGTACCTTTTAGCAGCTCAGTTCAGTAAATATTTATTACATGTATACTATGGAAATTGTTATGTAAATTTGAAAGATGTAAAGCATGGTTCTAGACACCTAGTGGAAGGAATACATGTAAAGAGAAACAACTTCAATATAAGACTGATGGCCAGACACACTCAAGTGGAAAACATACAGTGAGGTATTTTAAATAAGATATTAATCTTGGGACACTTTTAACTGATCAAAAATTGAACTGAAAATTTAAAGATCTATTTTTACTTTAAAGTTTAGATCCCCATTTTTTCCCCTTAAACATCTATAGTGTATACAAATTAGATTTTCTATGTATAATTTAATCTATGATTATTTAAACTACATTAAAATAATGTCGCCTACTTTATTAAACCTTCTTATTGCTATCAACCTTTTACTTACACCTTAAATTTTGGAGTGGTAGCCATCACTTTCTATCTGCTTTTATAATTCTTTGAACATATATTTTGTCTATTATATAAGGTCAACTATAAGATCAACACTGATCTCGTTCTTTTAACTTCCTTCACAGCATCTAGCTAAGGACTTCAGTTTCAATAAGTATTCATTGAATGGTGCTCCTTGGGCTTGCTAGTTAGTAACACCTTGTATATGTGAACTGTGATAAAGGTTCTAAGTAATCTGAAGGTGGAATGGGAGTAGCAGGTTTAAAATGTTTTCAACTCCTCATTCTATATGAATAAGTGATTATCAATATGAATCCCATATATTTAAGTCAATAAAGAAAAAGAAACCTTGTCTTCTGTTTTAAAACTACAGTAGTTCCCCACTGATTCATGGTTTCACTTTCCGAAGTTTCAGTTATATACGGTCAAATGCGTCTGAAAATATTAAATGAAAAACTCCAGCAATATACAACTCATAAATTTTAAAATGGGTGCTGTTACAAGCAGCATGATGAAAAGCTCTGTCTTGCCTGGGACATGAATCATCCCTTTGTCCAGCATATCCCCTTTATATATGTTGCCTGTCCATTAAGATGACTTAGTAGTCATCTTGGTGATTAGATCTCCTGTGTGGTATCTTAGTGCTTGTGTTCAATTAACCCTTATTTTACTTAATAACAGCCCCAAAGCTCAAGAGATGTGATACTGGCAATTCAGATATGCCAAAAAGAAGCTGAAAATTACATAGGGTTCAGTACTATCTGTGGTTTCAGTCATCTACTGGAGACCTGGGAACATCCCCTGCAGAAAAATGGGGACTATTATACCTTATTTAAGTTTTCAGACTGCCTTGAAATTGTACTCATTTGATGAGTTAGAAAATAATATTTCTCTCATTTTATTAACATCTTGTGCATACATACTTTGCCCCAATTCCATTGCAACTTTTATTTTTTAAGGTAAATTAATAATTCTGTGTACTACAATATGAAAAACTACTTCAATCATTATAGAATTTTTAATTCATCATCCCATTTATATATTCATATAGGGAATGGAAAAAGCTAGTACTACCTGGGTATTATATAGAGCAAGTCATAGATAACATCTATTCTGGTTTTGCAAAGGTGGATTCAAGCAAAAGTAGATCTATTCTGGTTTTGATTAACAAAAAAAGACCTATCTAATTTTGACAAAAGTGGAAAAATGTAAACTTTTGGATATACTACACCAGATTACAGAGTATTTGTCACCATAAAGTTTGACTCATCTTTAAGATGAAAACCTGGGCCTAATTTTGGCTTCATAAAAAAATGCCACCTTTTGATCTATGTACTCAGCTAGCAAACAAAAACTAGTGCAGTGTATTCATCTAGCTGAGAGGCCTCCATAGTATTTCTTTCACCAACAGGATGTGCACCCCTGTAGTACCATGGAGTCGATAGGCCCTGGTCACCTTGAAACATGATCCATCCATTTTCTACATACCAGATTCATCATTGCCGAGGGGAAAATTGTGTACCTCCATATCAGTCTTTAAAAGAAAAAAGTGTTTTTCAATTTTTCCTATAATCATTGAAACTGTTAGTTTAATCTAAATAGTAACCTTAATGTCAGTGTGGCGTTCTAGAGCTACTCTTCTCGTGTACTTTTTATTTTGGTAAAAAATCCCCTTGTATTCCTATGCTAAAGATCAAATGGCCAATTCAGTATTTATACCAAAGGGTTTGCTCAATAAGCTTCAGTGCAATAAGTGGTTGTAAGAAGAAAATGCATTTTTGCTTATCATAAATGTCTTCTAAAAGTCACTAGAAATGGATATGTTAATGTGAATTTTGATTATGCCCATTTTGTCTTGTATGTAATATTTAATTTATTTTCACAGAAATTTCCCAGGTGACTACAACTCCTGTAGGTTGAGATTTATGATTTGAAATAATTATAGTTCCAAGCATCAACTTTGATAGACTTTTTGTCACTGAAGCACCAAATATCTTTTTCTGATACTTCCTTACATTAGAAACTCAATGGGCCAAGTGATGAGAGGCAAAAGTTTAGTGCAGCTACTTGTCCTGGTTTAAGCATCCTTGGCACTTAATTGCCAGTAACAATGTTTACTTGTACCATGTATTATTGTTTATAGGACTGCCACATCCATTTCTCTTTGCCATGGAACTGAGCCTGTAGTTGCTGAAACATTCCAAAAGGTTTTCTACTTGAAAATGTGTGCCCTATTACTCCTCGTAAAGCTGCACCTCTTTGGACATTGTTATTGCTTTTAGCTAAAATAATAGGGAGAGGAGATATGTTTAGGTGTAAGAATTGAGGAAATACTTACAAAGGAAATACTTTGCTAGTGAGTTTCACCAGCAAAGACCTCATCAGAAGTCTAGTGGAAATCAGTGATTGCATTTTAGTGAAAAGATCTTCCCTAGGTGGAGCTACTTGACCTGTTGAATATGGAGATATTTTTTAGTTCTTGCTTTTTTTTCTTTTTTCTTCCAGGGAAGCAGCGCCATTATTCCTGCAGTTATGTGGGGAAATAATAGCAGGAGCTCTGCTCTCCTGCAGTGAATCAGCCATGTAGAACCTGGGTAGATTCAACATGGCAATTAATTTTTGTCATCCCTTTGTTGAGGACACTTCAAGGATTTCCTTTTGCTGGTTGAATAAAATCCAAAGTTCCTCTCCTGGTTCATAAAACTCTAGTTCTGCTCTTACCTTCTTTACCACCATCATCTTTATCATTCTTCTATTGTCCCCTTAGCCAGGGAGACTATTTTCGTTTTTTGTTGCTCTGTGTTATTTTAGGGCTTTCGGTTGCTTTTTCTATGATTGAAATTATCCTACCAGATATTTAGAAAGCTGGTTGATTTTTTTCTTATTTACATTTCAATTCTAATGCTAGTTCCTCAAACAGGTCTTCATTCACAAAAAAAAATAGCCCTTGAACCATTCCTTTAGTTTGTATCTCTGTACCCCGTTTTATTTGCTTAGTAGCATTGAACACTATCTAAATTAATCTGTAGGTATTTGTGTGTTTTCTGTCTTCCTTCAGTTGCAGGATGTGAGCTCCATCAGAGTAGAGACTATGTCTGCCATAATCATTCCTGTCTTTCCAATGTCTAAAACAAGGTTTGACCCTAGAGTAGGTACCCAAAAATTTTTGGTAAAACACACACACACACACACACACACACACACACACACACACACACACACACAAACACACACACCACTTCTTGTAAATGCTTTTCTGGAGGAGAAAAAAAAAAGGAATCCATTTAAATGAGTCAAGCTAACTTTTGAAAATTAGGACTGTAAAGATTAATCCATCTTCTGAAAGCCTTTTAAAGTTTTTTTTACATGTAAGTTTGTTGGCATCCCTGAATTTTTAAAAAAAAACATTTTATACATTGCCTTTAATAACGTGATATGTGTCTGTTGGAAAACTGGTTTGGACAATTGTTGCAAGCATTGACTGATAATCACGGGCAGTGAATGGCTAGTTTGGCTTCCATTCAAGCAGCAGACAGTAAAAGGAACCAATTTAACTTTCAAGATTTTGGTCATAGAGAAAAGGATAGAGAGCTATTCTTCCAGATCTTGGTGCCAAGACAGATGGTGGGAAGTAGGTTATAGAGCATTTACTGAAGAAAGCTGTCTCACAGAGGCCCAGCACTACCCAGTTCTGCTGGCAGTTGTGTTTTTTTTTTATGTTTGTTTTTAATGGATATTGCCTTCACTCATCAGCTACTGGCTCTGTACTTCTTTGAATATTGATCTATCTGTATATCTAAGTAGATGCAAACTAGGAAACATGTTATAATTGCTTAATTCATAGAGCATTTTATACTTGATCGTAGCCAAAAGGTCCAGATGTGATTATACAGCATTTTAAAATGTGTAGGACTCATATTTTCTTGGAGGACTCAGAAAGATGATCCCAATACCTGGTATAATTAATGATCCTCATAAAAACCAGAAAATAAATCAATGACAGCCCATTTCAGTTTGATTCCAAAAAGAATAAAGGATAGAACTAAGCTGGGTGGTATATATTTTCTACTAGCTAAAGGCAAGCCATATATTTACAGTATGCTCATGGTTTCTGTGGAACTTAATTCACTGTCTTGTCTCACTATCCAGATTCATCTCTCTTTGCCACCTAAACATGTGCACTCCTTGGGATTCAGTTGTGACCCCTGTTCTTCCTCTTATAAGCTCTTCATCTCAGCATCTTGTCAACTCACATGATTTCAAATCACCTCTTAGAGTGTAATTCACAACTATGTTTTCTTCTCTGATCTCTCTTCTGAATTCCAATATTGTCTTCTCTCTATATTTTTTATACATTTTGATCTGAATCATTATCATTTATTCTGAAATATCATCCACCTATTCTTCTTACATTATTTTTATAAACTCAAGTACAGTAAAGCCATTTTTATGTGATATCAGCACTCTAAATTTGAGAATGTATATATATGAGGAGATTGGCCTAATTGTCTCTAGGCCACCACTTCCTATTTTCACCACCACAACAGTACTGATTATGTGCAGCTTGCAAATTTGTTGCGAATCTACCTATTTATTTATATCGCTTAGCTCAGGAATTAGCAATGGCTGCGTAACTGGCAAGGACCAAATAAAATGACAGCATGATTTCTATTAGTGTGTGAACTTGCAGAAATGGATTTATAGTAAAATACCATTTTCATTTTCAATGAAATGTATATTTATTATTTATATGGAAATAAGTGTTCATTTTTAAACACAATGTCAAACATTTTCTAGTTTTATTAAGCACATATTATTCACACAAACAAATGGATGCAGACACATAACTACACCCATCCATTCCCCAACTTCATTTAAATTGCTTCAGAGGGTCCTCATTAAGTTCTTTCCTTCCTTCTTCCTTCTTCTCGCCCTCCTTTTCTTTTTTCTTCCTTTCAGCCTTTCCTCCCCTTTCTTCTTTCCTTTGTTTATACATCTAAGAAGTTTGCTCAGATCTGTTTACTTAACTATCCATTTTGGAACAATGATTTTTTTAAAAAAGGTTTTTATTAAAAAGCACATTTAGCATATACTGTCATATTAATTTGAAAGGTACATGTATACACCTAAAGAGGTGATCACCATGATAAATCCAGCAACCATCTGACACTGCACCACAGTATCACAATATTATGGACTATATTCCCTATACTGTATATTACATCCCCATGATGTAGTTGTTTTATACCTGGAAATTTGGACCACTTACTGCCCTTTACCTTTGCCCCCTTTTTAATTTTTCAGTTACAGTTGGCATTCAATATTATTTTATATTAATTTTCAGGGTACAGCACATGGTTAGACATTTATATAATTTAAGAAGTGATGTCCTTGACTAGTCTAGTACTCACCTGTCACCATATATAGTTATTACCATATCATTGACTATATTCCCTATACTTTACTTTACATCCCCATGATTATTTTGTAACTATCAATTTGTAGTTCTTAATCTCTTCACCTTTTTCACACACCCCTAACACCCCTACCATCTGACAACCATCACAATGTTCTCTGTATCTATGAATCTGTTTCTGTTTTGTTTATTTTGGTCTTTAGATTCCACATATAAGGAAAATCACATTGCATCTCTCTTTGTCTGACATACTCCACTCAGCACAATACCCTCCAGGTCCATTCATGCCTCTGAGGATGACAAGAACCCATTTCCTCCCCTGGCTGAGCAATATTCCACTGTGTATACCATATTTTGCCATGTATAATGTACTCCCATGTGTAATGCACACTCACATTTTTTTTTTTGAGGGTAGTGTTTCTGGCCCGCATATGTGGGACCCGAACCGGAACCACTGGCTTCCCAAGCCAGCGCTCAACAACTGCGCCACTCGGCCGGCCCACACTCATATGTGTGACCCAAACTTTCAGGGAAAAAAAAAATCTTTCATTTTTTTTTTTTTTTTTTTTTTTTTAGCTGAGACATCCTGCCACCTTTTGGCAGCTCAACGGCGACTCAGCTCGGACTGCCATCAAACCACCGTTGCTCAGAGCTCAGCTCGCACTCTTGAGCGAGCTCTTAACCAACTGAGCCACTCGGCTGGCCCTTATTTTAATTTTTAATTCAAACTTTTATTTGTTTACATTTAGGTACTTGTTTTTTGTATCATAAAGGAATTTTAGCATTTATTTCTTTAACATATTATGGTACAAGAAATTTTATGTAGCAAATGACAACAAAAAACAAGAACACATGCAGGGTACAAGAAACTTTATGTACCAGTAACAAATTTATGATATTTATACATCATAGAAGGCCAAGAACTCTGTCTTTGCAAGTTTGACATAAGTTCAATAAAACCAATTCTTGTATTCCAGGGTATCATTTTGCATACAGATATCATTATTGATTTCTGGAGTTACACTTTTAACTCATAAGCATAAATAAAAGTATTAAAACCATTTATATCGATATGGAATTAGGACTAGCCCTCTATAGTGCACATCCGTATTTTCCCCTCACAAATTTGGGCAAAAAGTGCACATTATACGTGGCAAAATACGGTATGTACCACTTCCTCTTTATCCATTCTTCCATCGACAGACACCCATGCTGCCTCCATATCTTGAGCATTGTAAACAATGCTGTATTGAAGGTATGGATGCACATGTCCCTTCAAAGTAGCATTTTGGGTTTCTTGGATAAATACCAGAAAGTGGGATTACTAGGTCCTTCTTTGTCTCTTGTTATAGCCTTTGTTTTAAAGTCTATTTTGTCTGGTATAAGTATTGCTACCTCAGCTTTTATTTATTAATTTATTTTCCATAAAATATCTTTTTCCATCCCTTTACTTTCAGTCTGTGTGTCTCTCAATCTGAAGTGAGTCTCTTGTAGGCAGCGTACGTAAGGGTTTTGTTTTTTTATCCACTCAGCCACTCTATGCCTTTTTTTTTTTTTTTTTTTTTTTGAGGCAGTCTCACTGGCCCTCATATGTGGGACCTGAACCAGGGCTGCTGGCTTCCGAAGCCAGCGCTTAACCACCATGCCACTCGGCCGGCCCAGCCACCCTATGCTTTTTGATTGGAGCATTTAATCAACTTATATTGAAAGCAATTGTTGATATATAACTATAACTATAACTATAACTATATATATATATATATATAGTTATTGCCATTTTATTATTCATATGTTTTATCTTTGTTTCTATCTTAAAGAAATCCCTTTATTGTTCCTTGTAATACTGATTTGGTGATGATGAACTCCTTTAGCTTTTTTTTTTGTCTGGGAAGCTCTTTATCTGTCCTTCGATTTTAAAAGATAGCCTTGATGGGTAGGGTACCTTAGTGGTAGGTCTTTGGTTTCCATCACCTTTTTTGCCAATCCCTCCTGGCCTTCAAAGTTTCTGTTGAGAAACCAGCTGAGAGTCTTATGGGAGCTCCCCTACAGATAATTGCTTTTCTCTTGCTGCTTTTAGGATTCTCTTTTTGTCTTTCACTTTTGCCATTTTAATTATAATGTGTCTTGGTGTGGGCCTATTTCCATTCATCTCTTTTGGGACTGTGTGTACTTCTTGGCCTGAATATCTGTTTCCTTTGCCAGGTTAAGAAAGGTTTCAGTCATTATTTCTTCAAATAGGTTCTCAGTACCTCGCTTTCTCTCTTCTCCTTGGAGTACCCTTATGATGTCAATATTGTTACTCTTGGTGTTGTCCCAGGGGTCTCTTAAACTATCCCAATGTTGTTGTTTTTTTCTTCCTTTTTGATGTTCCAATTGGGTGTTTATGCTACCTTGTCTTCCAAATCACTGATTCGATTTTCTGATCCATCTAGTCTGCTGGTGAATCCTTCTAATATGTTCTTCATTTCAGTTACTGTATTCTTCACTTGTGATTGGTTCTTTGTTTCTGGTTTTCATGTCCTTTTTTATGCTTGCTATCTTTTTATTTTTTTATTTTTTTTTTGAAGTTATCAGTAAGCTCCCTGAGCATCTTTATAACCATTCTTTTGAACTCTATCTCTGGTAGATTGCTTACATCCATTTTGCTTAGTTCTTTTTCTGCAGATTTTTTCTGTTCTTTCATTTGGGAAACATTTCTTTGTTTTCTCATTTTGGCTTCCTTTCTGTGTTTGTTTCTATGTATTAGGTAGATCTGCTGTGTCTCCCAGTCTTGGCAAGGTGGCCTTATTTGGTAGGTGTTCTGTGCAACCCAGTGGCACAGTCTCCTGGTCGCCTGCTCTGGGTGCTCCAGGAGTGTCCCTTGTGTGGGTTGTGTATGTCCTCTTCGTATAGTTGAGCCTTCATTATTGGCACATCAGTGGGTGGGATTGACACTTAGGCTGACTGGGTGTGGGGCTTGGCAATGTCCACAGCTTATTGGCTCTTGTGTGTGTGGCTTACTCCACTGAGTGGGATTTGCCCCAGTGGGCTCTGGTGCCTGTTGAGACCGCCTTTTGGTTGTGCCACTTGTAGGGGCTAAGTGGGCAAGCTCTGCTGTGGTCCAAAGTGAACCTCCAAGTATGTTGGTTCTGGGGTCTCTTGGGAGGGGATCCAGTGCAGGCCCAAGTCATCCACTGCCTGTGCCTGGCCTGGGAATACCTGGTAGGAGCAACAGAGTGATCCACAGTTGGTTGCTGCCTGTGCTATATCTGGAAGCATGTGGGAGAGGCCACACTGTAAACCAATGATGGCTGCCTCCAGTACTGGGTCTGGAGTAGCTCTGCAGAAAGCGGACACTCGGAGGCCTGCTGGCCACCTCCCAGCTCTTTTAAGTTTCAGCTGCCTATAGAGTCTCCTGTGGTATGCAACATGGGTGAGACAGGGTCTCAGTGAGTCAGCAGGGTGGAACATTGAAGCTCACCAGGACTTTCAGATTCGAATTTGGCCCGTGGAGGCAGGCTCCACACAGGAAATATGGCACCCACCTACTGGCTGCACTGGAGGAGGACCACACAGAGGGAGAATGGGGACTGTCCCTGCAGTTGTTGCCCCACAGTTACACAACTCAGTCTCTCCCTATATGATTTCAATACCTCCAGAGTCACTGTTCCTTCACCAGAGCTCAGGGTGTGTGCCTGTGTTGGCCCTTTAAGTCTTCCATCCCACACAGATAGTCGGAATCCCCAGTTTTTCACGGCCAGAAGCTGTAAGGACTCCTCTTACTGACACCAGTAGTCTGGGCAGGGATGTCTGGTGTGGGGTGCTGGGGTCCCTTGCTTGTTTGTAGAGAACCTTTGTGGCTGAGATATCTCACCCAATTTTCAACTGCCACACGCGGGTTGGGACCAGCCTGTTTTGAGGCTCTACCTCTCCAGTTTTGACGTGACTTCTACTTTATTGTCATTTTTTTTTTTTTGAGGGCCGTGTCACTGGCCCTCAAATGTGGGACCAAACCGGGGCTGCTGGCTTCCCAAGCCAGCGCTTAACCACCACGCCACTCAGCCGGCCCGTGACTTCTACTTTATATCCTTAGTTATAAAACTTCTTTTCAGCTAAAATTTAGATGGTTCTCCAGGATGATTGTTCTATAATTTCTTTGTAATTTTGACGTGTTCATGGGATGAGGCAAACACAATGTTTATGTACTTCTCCATCTTGGATCTCTTCTCAGAACACTGATTTAAGCGGCATATTTTTAAGCCACCTGAGAATGACTGATTTGGGGATTCAGATCTTTAATATTTTAAATCCCACATGATTTTAAATTTTTGTTCACTGCAATGTGTCTTTTATAACATGAAAATTAAAGATTTCAAGAACATTTTATAAATCTATTTACTGACCTATGAATATCAATTAACAAAATTATAAACAACATTAAATGAATGGTTTCATTTTGAAACTATAAATCTATGAATCATTCTTGCAAAAATTCTTGAATGACTTTGAAACATCACTTTTTAAGCAGTGCTATATTCATGTTGCTTCAATTTTATCTGAAGTGTCTTAGCTATTAGTTTATAGAGTGTTTCTGGTTTGAAATATTTCCCTTCCAAAAGGGAAATATTTGGTGTAATATTAATCTGCTTAAATTAAATAATCCTTTAGTCCAACATTAATTTAATGGTTGGCAAAAAAAACTTGGCAAAATTGCCCCTCATAAGCTAATAAACTCCACTTTAGTAGTCTGTCACAGAACTTCAGGTGTTTAAATAGACGAGTGATTTTTCTGAGGCTGTTATCTGATATCTTCTCGTGATAGAACTCCCTGATACTTCTGTATCAATTATCGTTTATGTATTACTTCTAATTATGTTAGCATCAATTAGTTCCTAGTCTTGGATTTCACGGTTTAGTAAAATTTCAAAACAAAAATTGGGATACCAACATAAGGTTATCTGATTTTTAATTTTTAATGTTAGAATATTGAAGTTTAAATTAAATTCCTCTTACCTAATGTCACAATCAAAGATAGATAGATAATTATCAATCAAAGATAGATAATTATCTATCTATCTATCTATCTATCTATCTATCTATCTATCTATCTATCTATCTATTATCTATCCTTATTTTTCCAATTTTACTATGACCTGGAAGACCATTGACATTCCTGGGAGGAGAAAACTGTATTTGCTTTCTTTTAGATTTTTAATTAAAAGAAAACATCTCATTAGCTGTCTCTTGTTTATTCTTCTAACAAACAATACCCCACTTTCATTCTTCCATGGGAAACTTTTCTATCCTACAATTTGTAGACTTCCTCTCTATGGTGCCTCTCATAGTTATAGTTAAATGGATTTCATAAATAAATAGTCTTAATTGGAACTAATTTGTAACTAAGTGAGAAAATCCTGTTTCTTCTGAAACATACAAAGCAGTTAAAATTGACATAAAATAGGTAATAAAGAATTCTGATGGAATGCAATATTCCAGAAATATTTATTTCCTTGGGTTACTTGCAGTTGTCTGTATATTCAAATATATATCCAGAGGGCTAAGAATGAAAGCTCTAGTCATTCCAATTTTCTTCAATCCATGTTTAAAAAGGCAGTATATCAATATCCTATGGGGTTGAATATATATATATATATATATATATATATATATATATATATATATATTTTTTTTTTCAGGTAGCCAAATTTTGAGTAGCTTAAAACTTTCTCCAGTTGCACTGAGATAACCTACATGCTAGACAAACATGGGTACTTTTTCCTTCATTTATTTTTCAATAAGGGAGAAATCCAAAGCAAGTTTTAACATTCTTCCGTAAGTATGTTATTCACGAAACTGTTAGTGAAGTGGTAAATAAGATGTGAAAGAAAACAAAACTGATATTGGTCAAGCTAATGTATTAGAAAGGGAGATATACAATAAACCAGCAAGCAGGTAGAAGGAAATAAATAGAAGAGTAGCATCTCGTGGTGTGTTCTTTGAAGCAAATAATTAGAAAGCCCTAATTTCTATTGGGTGGTCAAAGACAGCCTCATTGCTGTACCAGGATACAAGCTGCGATCTAATGGATGCCTCCAGACTGAGAGAATGGAAGGTGCAGAGGTGTTCAGGACAGAAAAGCATGAGAGCTGAGTGAAAGCCAGTGTGACCTGAGATGGTAAGCACAGAGTAGGTGGACACAAATGAGGCTGAGTTGGGGAGTGGGAGCTAGGAGTGCTCATGGAAAAGAGCCTTTCAGGCCCAGGAGTTCCTCCTGAAGATTTTCGTTCATTTCACTGGGTTTATGACTGCAGAAACAGCTTCCAGAGCATCAAGTATATTGAATGCTTTTATGTTCACGTACATGGAATGAATGTACAGCAGACACTGTTGAAAAAGTAAGAAGAGCGTTTTCATGCAACAGCAAAGTCAGAAATGCATTCTGTCCCCAAGGATCACAGTAAGCTTTAAACATGGACTGTTTCCACAAGGTTTAGTTTATAAGAGCTCCCAAACCGCAGCTGAAACCCTGTTTAATGATCAAGCACAATCCGGACATTTGAATCTCGGTTATGAATCCCTCATGGACTATTTAAAGAGCTCAACTGCTTTGTTTAACCACAAAAATGCAAATTATTCTAAAGTTTTAGAAATTTACTTCCTTAAGGGTGTTATTTAAAGAAAAAAATCATAATCAACGGTGTCTGAACTCTGAACACAAGAATTCTATGAAGACAAGTCAGGCTCCTTCCCTCCCTCCCTCCCTTCCTTTCTCCCTTGCTGCCTCCCTCCCTCTCTTCCTTCTCCCCTGCCCTTTTATAAAATATACTTATTGGAGATTTAAGCCCCATGAAAAAACCTCAATATCTTAGTAAGATATCATCAAGCAGAAATGGATGTGTTATAGTTGTAAGAGAAAATCTTTCTCTTTATTTGAAAGTATAATATCACCAAAAAATAATATATGTAGAATGGGAGTCTCCCTGCTTTGCTTTTCTATTTCTCCACCCCTGGTGCCATACTTGATCTTCAGTAGAATATGCACATGGCCATGATTCCACTGCCCTGGGGAGTGTCGCAACTGTGTACCTAGTCGTGGTTTAAAATTGGCGTTCTCAGAGAATAGCTGAGACTGGATTTCACCAACTGGCATTCCTGTCACACTATCCAGGGGGAGTGAGAAATGTATTGTTGATAGAAGGTGTGTTTATTGAGATTATCAAGAATCTGGTTCAAAGCCCTATCATGGTAGGTCACCAGCCAATGAATATTTTTAGAGAATTTGGCTCTAAAATCATAACCATAAAAGAAAAGAATTCATTTTAGAGTTGTGAATTTTAGGTTTGGGAACTTATTAGAAGTTCCTTTTATCCTTGCTAATATCCAATATCCTTGCTAAGAAGCTGGAAATATCAGGAACTAGTTATCAAATACTGTTTGTTTTTTATAAAACCATATTTGTTTTAGAAATAAAAAAATTGAAAACATCCACCTGTTATTTCTCCCTATATTCTCTGTTTCTTTGCTATTAGGTAATTTGAGAATATACACTTGGTTCAAAATATTTTTCATTTTACACCTCCAATGTGAATAAACAAGAGATTAGCTATTTCACTTAGATAGCTCCCCAAGTTGAGGTATAATTGTCATAGATGAAGTCTGTGCCGTGAGGGACATTAGAGTTTAAATTTAACAACAGTAAACACTGTAGAGACATTCTGTGATCCAAAAACCAAATCACTCAGGGTGGCTTGCTGATGAATTAAAATGGCAATAAGAATAAACCCAAGAAATTAGGGCAAGGAACAGTGTGTTTCGGTGAGATAGACATTAGAAAATGAAGAAATTCAGGTGAGTATAGAAAAGCTAGGGTGTCTGGGTTCTTATGATATCTCTCTCTCCTATTCTCATTATGAATACAGCTCTCACACCATCTATGCAATATAATGTTCTCTCAAACTTCTATGTTGCCCTTCAGGTAATGTCCTACTTCCCTTTATCCAAAGTTCCACTACTCCTAATACATCTCCTAATACATAAATTTGAAATTGTATTTTTGCTTTTTCTATTACCCAAATGCCCATTCATTTTATCATAAACTATTTTTCTCCATAAACTATTGTCCTGCTAGCCAACTCCTAAGGTCTGTTATATATTATATATTTTTTAAATTATTTTTCAATTGTGTATAGTCATAACACTTTTTCACACTGCATTGTACTTCTCTAATTCTCTATATCTCTTTCTATTGAGTTTAGTGCAGGGCAGAGACCGTGTTTAGTGTGCTTAACTGTTGTATCCATAATGTCTTTGTAAGTGTAATGCTTGGCCTATGGAAGGTAAAAATCAATATCTGTTTAATTAAAATTTTAATGAGTGAATTGTAGAAAATTCAGAAGATGCAAAATAATGAAAAGAAAATGAAATAGTTTGCAGTCTCATCATCCAGAAACCCTTAGTTAAAAATCCTATGTACAACTCCATGTTTTCCATATGTGTATAGTTTGACGTGGTTCATTATCTTACTGATACATTTTTGATTGATTATTTTTGTCCCATAGAGCTAAAATTTATCTATTTAAGATGGCAAAATATTTTTTATATTAATATCACCTCTGTTTCTTGAAATGGTTTTACTTTTTTCTTTCTCTCAAATGTGTTTTTCTTCATCCTTTTTTTTTTTTTACTTTTCTATGTATTTGTTCCTTTCTCCCTCTCTTACACACACACACACACACACACACACACACACACACACAATTTGGGGGGTTCAATTTTGTTTTAGATATTTTGTACTGGTCAATAATTTTCTGTGTATTTTTTAACCAAGTACTTTCTCTCTAGCTTTTCCACCCATTCCCTCAAATTATCAGAAGTGTTGATTGACTTCTGTCTTTTTGTCCTGTTTAGCCATATATTGTGCTGTCAGAAAAGTCATGGCATATTTTTTCTATGTTTCTCGTTGTAAAAAATGCATCATGACTTTTCCGACAACCCAGTACGTTTTGACTCTTTATGATTAAGATTGAGGTAGCTGCATTGGATGCTGGTGGTTTTTATGTTTTGTTCAGCCCTGTAGCTATCTGGGTGGTGTGGGGACAGTGGGTTTCTTGCATTTGGGAAAGTTAGACTTTTAGAACTTCATGTTTGTTACCTTTCTCTGCAATCCTTTTATATGACATTCAGATTTTGGGATAGTAAATCTATGTACATGCAGAGAAATTCTCTTTTGTATCTTTTATTTCTTTTCCTCAAGGTGAGCTGCCAGTTGCTGTGATTTTAACCCATAATAGCTTCAGATTTTTATTTGATATGTCTTTTTTTCTTAATTACACTTATGTTGATTTTATTTTGTTGATTTTGTTATTATTTTTCCTTTTCATTTTCCTTCCAAGACTCTAGCCCTAAGTGATTTCATTTCCCACATACTCTCATTATGCTTTGGCCAAAGATTGGGAGCCAATTTTTTGGTTTGTTTTCTTACCTAGCTAGTACAGAAGTAGTATTTGTGAAGAAGTCTTCAAAGTGGAAGCTTACGGTTAAGGTCCCATGACAACACATTTGGGAATATCGTAAATTTACCCACCCAGTTTACTCTCCAGTATCTTGTTGCTCTAAAGTTTTTTAATACTGGGGGAAAAAATTCTTCAATTTTTTGAACTGTGGAATCCTTCAGTGTTAATGTCAATGGTATATTCCTTACTCATTTACATTTTTTCTTTGCTTATTATTTTCTGATCATTTGAACAGCATTTGCTCTTTAAATGTTAAGCATATTGACAATTTTTCAAGTAATTACAAATATTTTTTGCTACCTATTACACTTAGGATTTTTAAAAATAGAAGTGTTGAAAGTTTTATGTAGTCATATCTAGTGTTTAAATTAAAATATTTGCTTCTGTATTTATAAGCTGGACTGATTTCTGATTTTTTTTTTCTTTTCCGTATTTCCATGGTTTTAGTACCAGCATTGTGCTGGCTTCATAAAGTGAATTAGGTAAAATTCCACTTTTTTGTATGCCTTAGAATGATTTCTGTGGTAAGAAAATTATAAATGCACTCACAGAACAACCATATTTTCATCTCAACTCAGATCTCTTAATTAACTTCTTAGCCATTCCACTTTGAAGTTTGAAAAACTTCTCAAATCTAACATAATCAAAGTTGGATCCAACTTTGGGCATCCCTGACCAATGCTCTATTCTTCCTCAAACACTCTTTCTTTTTGTTTTGCATGTCATTGAATGAATGCATCAAGTTTTCATCAAACCTTTTAGAAACCTGGGTGTTATTCTGACTCCTTTTTCCTGAAACTGATCCGTCTCCATGCCCTTGCCTCTTTTATATGTCTCAGACCTATCGATTCCATTTCATCTTTTCTGTTATCATCTTACCTTTAGGCCATCATCATTTCATTCAGCTTTCCAGCTGGTCTTCTCTCTTCCATTCCTGTCACCTTATATCACGTTTCCATTTTGTAACATGTTCTAAACAAAACCGGAGTTTTCCCCTAACCTATTTAAAACTTTTCTTGGTTCCTCATTGCCCTTGGAATAAGGTTCACATTCTTCATATATTTTCTATGGACTTTCATGATATTATAATTTCTTGCCTTCCCAACATGCTACCTTACCATTTCTCACCTCATACTATAAACTTCAACCACCCACTAAAATACTCTGTTTTTGTACAAATTTAATCCTTTTATGGCTATGAATAATGGTCAGATCTTTTATTTTTCAGTCTAGAATGCAAAATTCAATTATCCACAGACTGTCAGACACTGTCCCCTCACTATTTTTACCTTGCAAATATCTCTGATTTGATAACCATGTCTTTGCTCAGAGCACAGAGCATTGTCATGATGGAGAGTGAAGTGAAGACACTCATGAAAGAAGACTTCCAGGAAGTCTTTGCTTCAGGAAGTGGCCAGAATGGTGGATAAGTGTTTTTGAAGTGAGGCGGGTATTTTGAGGGGGATTAATGGCGATATGTCTTTTACTGTAATACTTTTATTTTTTTAATTTGAACATTCACCATATTTTTAGATCACATCTCATATTTCTTCAAATAGGTTGTCAATTTTTTGTTTTCACTCTTCTTTCTTTCTTTCTTTCTTTCTTTCTTTCTTTCTTTCTTTCTTTCTTTCTTTCTTTCTTTCTTTCTTTCTTTTTTTTTAGGGCAGTGTCACTGGCCCTCATATGTGGGATCCAAACTGGGGCTGCTGGCTTCCCAAGCCAGCACTTAACCACCGCGCCACTCAGCCGGCCCTCACTCTTCTCCTTCTGGTACCCCTATGGTGCAAATGTTAATATGCTTAATGTTGTACCAGAAGTCCCTTAAACTATCTTTTTTGGTTTTTATTCTTTTTGTTGTTGTTGTTGTTCTGATTGGGTGTTTTTTGCTACCTTGTCTTCTAAATCATTGATTTGATCCTCTGCTTCATCTGTGTGCCCTTTATTCTTTCTAGTGTAGTTCTCATTTCAGTTATTGTATTCTTCATTTATGGTGTCTGTTCTTGTTTATGCTTAGTATCTTGGCATTGAAGTTCTCACTAAGTTCCTTCACATTCTTAAGCGTTTTGAATTCTGTTTCTGATATGTTGGTTGCCTCCATTTCATTTAGTTTTTTTTCTTTTTTTTTTTTTGGAGTTTTCTCCTATTCTATTGTTTGGTTCATGTTTATTTCCTCATTTTGTCTGCCTCTCTGTGTTTGTCTGTTATGTCTCTTAGTATTCCCTGGTTGGCCTTATGTACTAGGTGTCCTGTGTGGTTCAGTGGCACACAGTCCCTGATCACCTGTGCCATGTGCTCCAGGAGTGTCCCATGTGTGGGGTGTGTATGCCTTCCTGTTTGGTTGAGCTTTGATTGCTTTAGGCAGGTCAGTGGGTTGGATTGAAACTCTGGCTAACTGGCTGTGATAATTGGCCATGCCCACAGCATATGAATTTCTGTGTGGTGGTTACTTCAGAGGGGGATTTGTCCAAAGTTGGATCCAACTTTGATTATGTTAGATTTGAGAAGTTTTTCAAACTTCAAAGTGGAATGGCTAAGAAGTTAATTAGAGATCTGAGTTGAGATGAAAATATAGTTGTTCTGTGAGTGCATTTATAATTTTCTTACCACAGAAATCATTCTAAGGCATACAAAAAAGTGGAATTTTACCTAATTCACTTTATGAAGCCAGCACAATGCTGGTACTAAAACCATGGAAATACAGAAAAGAAAAATCAGAAATCAGTCCAGCTTATAAATACAGAAGCAAATATTTTAATTTAAACACTAGATATGACTACATAAAACTTTCAACACTTCTATTTTTAAAAATCCTAAGTGTAATAGGTAGCAAAAAATATTTGTAATTACTTGAAAAATTGTCAATATGCTTAATATTTAAAGAGCAAATGCTGTTCAAATGATCAGAAAATAATAAGCAAAGAAAAAATGTAAATGAGTAAGGAATATACCATTGACATAAACACTGAAGGATTCCACAATTCAAAAAAATTGAAGAATTTTTTCCCCCAGTATTAAAAAACTTTAGAGTAACAAGATACTGGTTTTATTTATCTCAATGAATTTTTAATACTGTTACATTAAAAAAATATATTCTATCTTGTACTTTGAATAACTCTTTTACCAAGGCATGCTATTAAAAATATTGGTTCCTTGAATTATGCATGTATTCCAAAAACTTTTAATTATGCAATATCAAAAATCACACTTGTGGATATCCCCCTCAGTCTTAGAAAGTATTTAACTACTCTGAAACTATAAAGGTCACAGTGGTGGTAACATGTTTTCCAAAATTCTAATTTTCAATTGAAAGTTTGAATGTTCTCACTGGCAACAGAAATGTCCATTGTTTCCCTCGAAGTGACAGCTTAACTGCGTTCATTTCTGTGAAAAATCTTTGCCAAATACTCATGTCTAAATAAATATAGTTTTCTGTCAGTCATAGTACTCCACGATAAAAGTAGTTGGCTTAGCTCACAACTTAAACAATGGCACAAATGCTATTCCTTAGACAGCTACCTCACTTTGCTGTGCAACAAAAGTGCTTTGTGCATATTTCTCATTTTATCACAGAACATTAAAAAGAAAATATGTCCATGTCCTTAAAGGTTAAAATGTAATAAAAATGATAAAATCTTTGCTTTATCAAGGGCTTTATTGAGTAAAAGGCATTATTTTTTCCTCTGATTGTGAAGAATACAATGGCTGCTAGTATAGATTGATGCCATGCCTGGATTCAGGCTAACAGGACACCTGTTTACCCACCCTTGCTATTACACCACATTTGCAAATGTGAGCACGTTGAAAGACAAAAATGAAATCTTAATATTATTATGAAAATAGGTCTTGAAGACCTCCTTGATCCTCTCATGGATCATACTTTGAGAACAATTTATGAGTTTATGATCTTAAGTATGCTAAATGAAATGAAAAAGACAAAAAAATTATAATATTTTATATGTTATTTTCTCTTGGTGGCAAATCATGGATAATATTTAGTCTTTTAAAAAAATTTATGTATTTTCTTTTTATTTAGACATAGTTGGTGTATAGTAGTATATTAGTTTCAGGTATGCAATATAATGACTCAACAATTATATACCTTACAATGTGGTCACCTCACTAAGTCTAGTAATTATGTCATCATGCAAACCTATTACAATATCAGTGACTAATATTCCATTTCATCTTTTGCACCCATTCACTACTCCCATCCCCTCTTGCAGCCATTAGTTTGATCTCTGTTCCTATGACTCTTTTTTTGTTTTGTTTTGTTTAGAGTCCACATGTAAGTAAAACCATATGGAATTTGTCTTGCTCAGTCTGACTTACTTCATTCTAGGTTCATCCATGTTGCCATAAATGGCAAGATTCTATTCTTTTTTCCTTACTGAGTGATATTCTATTATGTATTATATATATATATATATATATATATGTATATATATGTATTATATATATGTAATATATATATATATATCACATTTTCTTTATCCATCTATCTGTTGGTGGACATGTAGGTTGTTTCCATATTTCCATATCTTGGCTATTGTAAATATGCTATAGTGAATATGAGGGTACATATATCTTTTTGAATTATTCTTTTTGTTTTCTTTGGATAAATACCCAGAAGTGAGGTTGTATGGTACATACATTTTTAGTTTTCTAAGGAATCTCTATACTATTTTCCATAGTGACTGCACCAATTTGCAGTCTCACTAATAATAAATAAGGGATCCCTTTTCTCCACAGCCTTGCCAATACTTATTATTTGTTCTCCTTTTGATAGCTGTCATACTGACTAGTGAGAGATGATATCTCATTGTAGTTCTGATTTACATTTCCCTGATGATTAGTGATGTTGAGCATCTTTTCATATGTCTGTTGGTCATTTGTATGTCTTCTTCAGAGAAGTGTCTTTCCATGTCCTTCTATAAGTTCATATTGCTTTAATGAAAAAGAATGGAATATTGTACTTTAAATTCTTGGCTGTAAAATAATAGGCTTCTAGACAGAAGGAGACAAAAATTTAATAAATGACAGGTTTTTTTTTTAAGGAAACAAAGGAACAAGTCAAGCGAATAAAGAAATAAGAACTCTTAGACACAGAAAACAGTTTAGTGGTTACCAGAGGGAAAGCGGGGGGATAGTAAAAGAGAATAAAGGGGGTCAAATATATAGTGATGAAAGGAGAACTGATTCTGGGTGGTGAACACATAATGCAATATATAGATGATATGTTATAGAATTGTACACTTGAAACCTATGTAGTTTTGTTGACCATTGTCACCCCAATAAATTTTAATGAAAAAGACAGTTGTTTTTTTCTAAAAATGGAGGATATTTGGACATATGTTGGCTAAAGTAAACTAATATAGAATAGGGTGGGTCTACAGATACAGGAAAAGAGGTGTATCATTTACCAAAAAAAAAAAAAAAGTCCCAGGTAACACAATAGAAAATGATACCAAAGCATGTAACCTATTCACATAGTCAGAGCATGACTCAAGGACATGGAAAGATAGGTGCTGTTTCCTACATTCTTTTTAGATAAGTGAGTTGAACGTCCATTGAACATGTATGTATGTCAAAGAGAGAACTGGTGTATTGAGCTGCCCTCTAATCATGACAGACTGTATAATGTATGGGGTCTAGTATGTTCAAAAGGCAAACATGGATGCCTTGTTCAAAAATTATTAAGAATTGCAAGATGCCAATAATACATTACAAGTGAGGTCAAAGTGCCACCATAGCTGCACAGCCTGCACACTTGTGAATCCAAACCAACTCTAGAAACCTAAATGTGTTTTAGTGCCAAAATTCTAAGGCACAGCATATCCTACTCCTTGGAAAAATTTAAGTGTTTTCTCCAGCAATATAGTAAAAAATATCCTAAAACTACATATGTCTGCCAAATATAGGTTATTATTTTTACTATTATTATTGCTTTTTGGGGGCTTTCAATATAATTAAAAATATCGGAGCTTCAGTTTTGGAAATGAAACTTCGGAGAATTGCCCTCTAAGGGGTACTTCTAAGCTTCATATAATGTATGTTTAAGTTTGCTCATTAAATATTTTCTCAATTTCAATGTTAATCCTTTGGAGTTTAGTATTGTCAGTCATTTTGGCATGTGTTTCATCAAAATATAAATTTTGTGTAATACTCCATTGTGTAAATGTACCACAGTTTCTTAATCCAGTCTACCGATGGGCATTTCGGTTGTTTCCAAGTCTTGGCTATTGTAAATAGCACTGCAATGAACATAGGGGTGCATATATTTTTTCGAATTAGTGTCTTGGGTTTTTCAGGATAAATGCCTAGGAGTGGAATTGCTGGGTCAAAAGGCAGTTCCATTTCCAGTTTTTTGAGATACCTCCATACTGACTTCCATAGTGGCTGCACCAATCTGCAATCCCACCAACAGTGCAGCAGGGTCCCCTTTTCCCCACAGCCCCGCCAGCACTTGTTGTTTGTTGATTTATTGATGATAGCCATTCTGACCGGAGTGAGGTGGTATCTCATTGTGGTTTTTATTTGCATTTCCCTAATGATCAGTGAGGTTGAACGTTTTTCCATATGCCTATTGGCCATCTGTATGTCCTCTTTAAAGAAATGTCTCTTCATTTCCTCTGCCCACTTTTTATTTGGGTTGTTCGTTTTTTTGGTGTTGAGTTGCATGAGTGTTTTATAAATTTTAGATATTAACCCTTTATCAGATATATCGTTCACAAATATATTCTCCTATTCAGTAGGCTTCCTTTTTGTTTTATTGATGGTTTCCTTTGTTGTGAAAAAATTTTAAGTTTGATATAATCCCATATGTTCATTTTTTCTTTTACTTCCCTTGCCTGTGGGGATGTATCAGTAAAAATGTTGCTTAGGGTAATGTCTGCAAATTTACTCCCTATATTTTCTTCTAGGAGCTTTATGGTTTCAGGTCTTACATTTAAGTCTTTAATCCATTTGAATTTGTTCTTGTATATGGTGTAAGGAGGAGGTCCAGTACCATTTGCAACGATATGGATTGACCTAGAGAACATTATGTTAAGTGAAATAAGTCAGTCAGAAAAAGACAAATACCATATGATCTCACTTATATGTGGAATTTAAAGAACTGAATAAATGAGCAGTGTAAACAGAAATAGTCTTAGAGACACAAAGCAGAAACTGATGAGGGCTAGATGGGATGGGGATGGGCATGAGGGAGAAGGGGAAGGGATGAGGCAACATAAATTGATAACTACAATACTACTGAAGAGACAGAAGAGAGAGTTTAGGGAATATAATCAATAAGGTTGTAAATATTAGGGGATCAGAAGGACTGGTGTCTTTTTCGGGAGACCACTTCATGGACGGTGTAGTGGCCTTACCACTGCACTGTACATCTGAAGCTGCCGCTGAATAATATTAAATGTCAACTATAATTTAACACATATATAGTCCTGGGATGTGGAATATAGTGTGGGGATGGAGTCAATGGAATTGTAATAGATATGTATGATATCGGGTGTGGGGGGGCAGGGGAGGGGGATGGGGTAGTCACTTTTTAAGGGGTGAAAAAGATAACTATTGCATTGTTTTGTACATCTGTAATTAATAATAATAATAAAGATATATATATATATATATATATATATATATATATATATATATATATATATATATATAAATTTTGTGCACTGAATGAAACAACATAGAAAGATGAGTTTACTGCAAGGTTTTTGACTTGCAAGCCAGGAAACTCAAGACTCCGGGAACAATGAGTTCTGAGTTGCTCATAGACCAAAGGGGTTTTGTGGAGCAAGTTTTGAAGTTATTTGGCTTTTCCGAGCTTTTTGGTTACCTGGTGAACTTCTTCTTTATCTAAATCAGAATAACTGAGTCAGGGGAACAAGGAAGTTCAGACGGTGTGAACAAACTTGGTGTTTGGTGATTGGTGGCATTCTCTGCTGATTTCTGAGAAGAGCAGGACATTCCTGCAAATTATATTAGGTAAAGTTTTGTTTTTCTTTAATGAGCCTGCATTGACTAACTCCATTTTGTCCCCAACGTAAGTGACTCCATTTTAGTTTTGGTTCTACAGTTTTCTAAAAATAAGATTGGAAACTGTATCTTCAGGTTCAAGAGTTTGATTGTCAATCTCCCTGAATATTTAGAAATATGAGTGAATAAGTATAAAGGTTTTCATAAAATTAAATCAATGGCATAATATGTGCTCAATAATAAAAAAAATAAAAACAAGTATAAGATTTATACAAAATGGTATTTTAATCTATACATTGTTCTTCTAACTTCAAAAAGTTTTCTGCCTTCTTTTTCTTTTCCTTTAAAAAAGTGTTTTTGGAGTCAAGTTATGTTGTCTTCTGGTGGCTCAGTTACAACATGTCTTTATTTCTAAGGGCAGAAAATCAATTTCATGAAATGGTTATAAATGAAAAAGAATTCTTAATGTTAATCTCTTCCCTTTTTGGTATGTAGTAAACCACTTTAATTTGATGGCAGGTATATCATTTCTAGATACATTTTCTTTAATAAGGTTATATTTTTTTTAATTCAATAACCACATTTATTTAATCCACAGATTTGCAATCCTATTAAGTCTATTTTTTTCAACTTAATAATGCCTCTATATGAGTAAGATAAAAATTTTAATACAACAAATAAATTGGAACAATATCTGGAGGTTCTTTGAAATGACACATGACATAATGTGTAACTATTTCACAATAGGAAAATGTGCTGGGCTCCAGAGAGAAACCATGTTTAATCAGTATTGAGATGTATATCTGCACTTAAATTTTATTTCAATCAACCCAATCTGAAAAAGACTATATTTTCCAAGGTCTCTGTGTAAAAGTGAACAAATACATTTGTGAAATTGATTTTTGATTTAGAGTGGATCTTCATTTACTTCATCATGTATGAATTTATTTTTAATTAAAATTCATAGTTACAGGTTTATTTAGCTTATGCTATATCACTAATCAAGCATGGATTTTTTTTTCTGAAATATTTATTTTATTTAATAAACACATAGTACCTACTATATGGTAAGTTCTTCTATGCCTTCCATAAATATTAACTCATTTAATTCTGCTAACAACCCCAGCATGAAAGACTATTAACATTCCCATTTTACAAATAAGCAAAAAGAGGCTGAGAGGCATGTCCACGGAAGCCCAACAAATGCTCTGTGCTAATAGAAGTCAGAATAGTGGTTACCTTAGAATAGTCTAAGAGTGTTTCTTGGGGACTCATGCCATTCTTTTTCTGGATATGGGTGCAGGTTACGCAGGTTTGTTCACTTTGGGAAAATATGTTGAGTTATATACCCAAGGTAAGTGCACTTCTCTCTCTCCAGATAGATAGATAGAGATATTAGCATATATATCCTTCTGCATTATTCTTCAATAAAATGTTGGGGATAAAGGGGCCAAATGTCTTGCTCAAAGTCATGTAACTTAAAATGGCAGGGTCAGGATTTGAATCCAGATTTTCCCAGAGGCTTTTAACCACCATAATAACAGAATGCTTTTTGAGATATTAACTTCTGGTTTGCTCTTTGAGTTTTTCTCTCCCTGGGCCTTTCCCTTTTCTCCATCTCCATAGCAGGGACCCTAGCTGAGTATCATTTTGTTTCAAGGATCTTTATACATTGAATCAAAATTTCAGGAAAACAACAGCTCTTTCCATTTTTTCCCCTTTTATGTAAAAGCTTAAGGATATTAAAGAAATATGTTATATAGAAGGGAGGCAGCCAAGATTGTCTTGGAGTATAATATGAATAGAGCTATCCTCAGATACCGATTATATGAATAGAGCTATCCTCAGATACCAATGAAGGATGAAGTCAGTAGTGCCATACATTTTAAGAACCTGTTTCTCCATTCAAAGCAATGTTCAGACATGGTGGCAGGACTTCAGTGGGGGTGACTATTGGTGAAACTAAGGTTTCGAATCCATGGCCCTCATGTTCACAGCCTGTTTAAAGATGTCTGTAGTCAAGGGGAAGATTACTAAGTGTTTTCCAGGGACCACAATGGCCTTGGTCAATGAAAACATCACCAGTGACATAATTGGGTAGATAGTAAATGCATTTCTTTCACTCTCTAGGCATTATTTAAACTTCTAGATTATTTGAATCAGTTGTACTAATTTATTTGTCTTAGCTCAAAATCATTGCTTTAAAAAAAGTGAGTAAAAAAGACAAAATGTAAAAGGATAGATATTTCCTGTGTATATCTATATCTATATCATCTACATCTATCTAATCTGGGAAAGACAGAAAGTTCATCTTAAGAAACTTTTCAGTTGTTTTTCTAATATATATCCTATGTTTAGCATGAAATAGAAAACAATTGCAAATGAATAACCACTATATCAGGTTTTGAAGTTAAAAAAATGAAATTCATATTTGCATACATGGAATTGGCTTTTTGCATTGATCTGCTTGTTTGTTTTATCAGTTTTGTGAATGCAATGGGGTTTTTGAGGCTAAGTATAGATATCTGCAATTTAAAATGGTTTTAAATTTAAGGGAGTTCTAAATTTCTGCCAGTCTTGAACATTTACAATTTTTAAAGTAGATTTCCTGATTTCAAGCATAGTAAAGAGTCCATAACAACAAAAGACTGAATCATGGTATTGTGTAGTAAGGGAAAAAAACAACGAGAGAAAGAGAGCAAGAATGGTATATTCTCTCAGGCAGCTCCTGGTTTCTAAGATATCACCGGGGAAAACAGGAGGCAGGAAACCATATTAAGAGGAGATCGTCATTCACACATATTGCAAATATCATGGTACTCCAGGGCTTTTTCCAAGTCTGTGCACTCAGCATCAGAGTCAGCGTAATAGTTGCTTTTTGTCATAGGAAGCCAGCAGTAGTGGCTTTTGGCTGAATTGAGGATTAATTATTTATCTCTTCCAAGTCCAGAGTCACTTGGTGTAGTAGGTTCTCATTTTGCCCCAGAGGCATAAAATCAAAACACAAGAAACATAGTGTAGAAAGTGCTAGAAAGGCTCAAGATGGCTCTTGAGAGAATCACTGCAGACTGGTCACAGTAGATTGCTGCCTGGCCTTGAATTCTAAGCTCCCTGGTGCACAGCATTGTTAACACTTTGTAATTTTGGTCCTGAGAGGCATTTTATTTGTTTGTTTGTTTGCATCAGTGAGCCAAAGACCATCAGTGAGTCAAAGAGAGGTACTGTCTATTATATAATAGAAAACAACTGTGTTTGGATTGTCTCCCAACGTTAGCTCCTCTGATCCCAAATCTCTCTCGAAGCCCCCACTATCTCCTCCCGCCAAGACTCTCACTTGTTAGACTTTCTCTATATTCCTGAGGTTATGAAACCTGTAATGCAAGAATTAAAAATACCTTATTTTCTTCTGCAAGAAACTCCTGGGATCCACATTCACTGGCAGAGTATTAGGCCTTGATAACTTGTTCTTCTCCCTGTGTAAATTCAAGCTACATGAGCAGTGCTATTCCAGAAATGGAACTTTTATTACTTTTTTTCTAGGAAATAAACTTTATGGGTTTTCTACATAGGAACATACTTTTCAGGGTTAGGTTTTCCATGTGGGTTTTGCAGAAGTTTACTATTTTGAATGTTGTGTACAAGATCAAAATGATTTAGAAAATTTTTCATGAGGTATAACCCTAGGTGATAAAGTAGAAACCAAAAAAAGTCACTATGAGCTAACAGTATGGGAGATTAGAACAGAACAAAATGTCTTAATATTATTATTTAAAGGTAGAATAAGGGTAGTATGGAGTGTGTTATTTTATTTGTATTCTGGTAATATTTCACTGGACCTATTTTCACTATGGTCACTACTGAATTTCTAAGAATCATATCTAATAAAATCTTTTTTTTTTTCTTTTACTTCCTCTCTTGGAGTCATTGACAATATGGACACTCTTTATTTTGAAATTTTCTCTCTCTCTCTCTCTTTCTCTCTCTCTCAATTTCAACATGATTTGGCCAATGTGTTCAATTCCAGTGTTGTGGTGAAATTCTTTTCTCTCTTGCTTCTCATGCCCTCAATTTCTTTTGGTTCCCTTCTGATTCCCTGACTGTTTCTTCCTATGGCTCTTCAATAGATTTAGTTCTCTCTACCCATCTTAAATGATTTGATTTTCAAGGATCAAAGCCTAGGCCTTCTTTTCCTTCTATTTTATTGCTTTAGTCAGGCACTCTTGTTTATGTCCATTTTTTTCATATGTAGTTTATAATGATGGACCTAAATTTATATTTTATCCAATATTTTCATGCATTCTAGAATTATATGTAAAACTAACCTTTAGACATCCCATGTACTCTTTAGACTCCATTTCTAAAATTGAAATAATTGACTTCCTCTCTCTCACTGATATGCTTCTCCTTCTGTGTTTCTTCTCCCGTTTTGTGTCACAGACATTGAAACAATAGGCCAAACAGTCATCTTAACTGTCAACTCTTTTTTCACTCTCATACTTTCGTTGAAAGTCATATTGTTAATGCTTTTTAATTAAATATCATATTTGGTCCTATTTTTACCCCATTGCCACTTACTTATTTCAGGCCTTCCTCATTATTCATGTGAACCATTAGCAATTCTGATTCGCTCTCTCCAGGTCCTGCCTTCTTTAACCTATCTTCCATATTGCAATAAGAGTGAACTTTCTAATAAACCCTTGTTTATATGGTCAATTAACCTATGGCAAAGGAGGTAAAAATATAAACTGGAATAATGACAGTCTTTTCCACAAGTGTTGTTGGGAAAACCAGACAAATATATGCAAAAAAGTGGACAGCTCTCTTATACCATATAAAAAAATAAACTTGATATGGGTTAAAGACTTAAATGATAAGTAAATAAATAAAATGTGGTACACACACACACACACACACACACACACACACACACACAATGGAATATTATGCAGAAATAAAAAAAGAATGAAATCTTGCCTGAAACCATAAAAATCCTAGAAGATAACATACGAAGTAAACTATTTGGCATCAATCTACATAATATATTTTTGGATATGTCCCCTTGAGTGAGGGAAACAAAAGCAAAAATAAATACATGGGACTACATCAGATTAAAAGCTTCTACACAGTGAAGGAATCCTTCAACAAAACAAAAGGGCATTGCACTGAATGGGAGAATGTATTTGCAAAATACATATTTGATAAGTGGTTGATATCCAAAATACCTAAGAAACTTCTACAACTCAATAACAATAAATAAATAAATAAATAAACAAATAAACAAACAATCCAACAATCCAATGGAAAAATGGGCAGAGGATGTGAAAGGACATTTTTCCAAAGAAGATATACAAATTACCAACAGACATATGGAAAGATACTTAACATCACCACTTATCAGGGAAATGCAAATAACATGTATTGGCAAGGATGTGGACATAGACACTCCTATGTTCATTGCAGCAGTATGTACAGTAGTCAAGATATTGAAGCAACCTAAATGTCTATCGATAGATAAGTAAATAAATAAAATGTGGTACACACACACACACACACACACACACGCACACACACACAATGGAATATTATGCAGAAATAAAAAAAGAATGAAATCTTGCCATTTGTGACAACTTAGATCTAGAAAACATTATGCTCAGTGAAATAATCAGGGAGAGAAAGACAAATAACACATGGTTTCACTTATATACGAAATCTAAAAACTAAACAAAACAAACAAAATAAAATTAAAAAATACTCATAGAAACGGACACCAAAGGAATTATTACCAGAACAAGAAAGGGGAATATAGTCAATATTGTGCTAAGTGTACATTGGGACAGGGGATTACTAAAATTAGTGGGGTGGTCACATTGCAAGGTATAAAAATGTTGAGTCACTGTATTGTACACCTGAACCTAATATAACCAAGATTGTATACCAAATATACTTAAAAAGACAAAGAAAAACACAAGCGTGATCTTTATAAAATGGTATTTTGAAACCATTTCTTACATCTCCTATCTCAATGGTTGCTACAGTTTATAAAATATAACTCTGATTTTGTTACCGTGGCTCACATACATAGTAACAGCCAGGCACAAAAAAAGTCATATAAGATGTTTATGTAAAGTCAAGTTTTGCTCTCTCATGTTTCCCTACCTTTGCCTTTTGTAATAGAATGGCATTTTTATTTATCTTTAATCTCATCTCAAGCAGTATGTGTTTAAAGAAGTCTTCAAGATTCTCCTAAGCTGACTTAGAATGTCCCTTCCTCAGGCTGTATTAGAAGCAAATTTGTCATAAATTTCTCCACTAGACCACTCATCACGTTGTTTTTCCCTAGCTTGCTTTCATGCTGGAAAGCAACCTGGGTTCATGGACTGGACACTATATCATTTAGTCCCACTATTTAGCACATAGTATGCAATAAATGTATAGGAAATAAAAGAATTAATGAAATTTTTTATTAAAACATGTACTAAGTTTGTTATTAAATATATAGTCATGTGTGTAAAGCCAATAAAAATTTATTTTAAAAATGGACTTTCAAAGGTGGATTAAATTTTTTAAATAGAAATAAGGAGAGATCACTTTTTCCAGGTAGGGCAAGTGGTGCAGACAATGGAACAGGATATGCTAGTGAATTATTTGAAGGGAGGATTTAGGGAAGATTGTAATGAAGGGACTTGAATGTGTCATATTTTCTGTGATTTCAAAAAAAAACCCAAACGAGCACAGACAGTATTATAGAGAGGTGTCAGTTTTAATCTACCCGCTAGAGATATTAGGTAATATTTAAAATACCCCCAAATAATCAGGAATACACAGTCCAGGAGTAGTTATTTGGCATTTAAAAGACTCAGATCAGTATTCCACTCTTTAAAGGAAGCTGTTAACAATAATTTCATTATCTGTAATCTTGAGCAGCGCTACTCATTTCTTTTTAAGTAGCATAAAGAGTGCCAGAATTTTTTTTTCCCCCATTGGTAAAATATATCTCATTAGAGACACATGGACGGGCTTAATAAAATGTGTGGTACCTCTATACTTGCACAGACAAGGCAGGAGAATGTAGGAAGTTCAGCAGTCTATGATCCTTTGGTCACATTACTTCCTGGTTTAGGGCTTCATTCTATCCCTCTTACGCTGTCATCTCATCCAACAAGAGAGGAGGCCAAATTCTGTCACTGCAACATTATTCCATTTGCTTCAAGGGGATCTCATAGTTAGAAGTGCCCAAAAGGAAGAAAGACCTGAGATACTATTGACTAAATAATAAAAGATTATGTGATATTGTGTGTGCCAGGTTGCTGGTGTGTGTGTGTGTGATGGTGGTGGGGACAGAATTAAATCTGAGACTTAATTTCATACCCTCTGGCTGTGGTGATGGGTGGAGGGTACCTGTAATTCTCAACTATATCTATCTGAGTCTGATAATATCCCCTGACTCCAAATTAATCAATTTGAAAAGCCAATGTGGTTTACATCGGTCCACAGCACAGGTTAAGAACTTTGTATTAAATTTGTTAGAAAAAGGGAGATCACTGAGTGAGCTGGCCAATTACGTTGCTCGTTAGTATGCGATGCTTTTGAGTTAAGAAAAAGGATTGCTCTCTATTAGGAAATTAGCTTCACCCCTTGATAAACTTGGTGAACTTTTTCTGCATTTAGATATAAACCTGGACTCTATAATTGGTGTTGCTGGATTATTCCAAGTCCATAACTATTTCTACTACTACTACTACTTAAAATCATCATAAAAATAAATTTCGGAACAAATATTGTGTTACCATTGGTTCTTCATGATTTTGATGCATTTGTCTTCATATCATTCAAACCATGCAACTAATTGCTAAATAATATTGTTTGTTTGGGGCTTTAACATTTAGGTTATTTATTATTGGTGTCTTTCCTTGCTCCAAGCATACAAGCAGTTAATTGTAGATCAAGGGCATTGGGTACATCAAACTTGGTGGTTACTTGTTCAGATCCTTGGAAGGCATTTCCAAAAACTTGGGTCCAGGAGTTTTGCAGAGTAGTTCATGTGTTTCCCATCTTTCCTTTCGGCTACTTTCCTGTGACGGAGCAGGATTGGGCAGCCAAATAAATGAACAATAATGGCGAATGAGGAACAGCTCTTTCAATTATATTTTTTTTCTTTCCGTGGTTTTAAGTTTCACAGTGCTAAGTTTCTCTTTTGTGAAGCAATGACTTTACCGGCATGAATATACCTTATGAAATGATCAAAATGTAATTAAAGTCAAAACAGAAACTTTGTGTCAAAGCTACAACAAAACTTAAAATTTGTTTTACTGCTTTCCATTACGTTTCAGATGCAAGAGACATAGTTATATCTTTAATAACACCAGGCTATGTTGTTACATATTTGTCCTAAATGCATCAACCTGTTGGGAAGAAAAAGTGTCTTAAAAAGATGTTAATTTTCTAGTCTCTCTGACAAGCTGTTTACCAAATGAATTTCCTGTGACAATAAATAGGTTTTGCTTGACATATTTATTTACATACTATTTAATATACCTTACATTGAAAGGAGACAAATAATAACTTGAATCGATGCTGAATTACTTTGCTCTATGCAGATAAGAAGATAAATTCAAGGCCTCTAATGCAATATGACACTAATCCCTCACTAGTGAATGAGAATCAAAAGTTCTATGCCTTTTTCTCCTTTTGTTGTACAGTAGAAGAATACTGTCAACGGAGGAACTAAAAGAATAGAGAACAACAAACGTGATAAAATTCTGGAATTCACTGCATAATAGCTTTTCCTTTTCACACATTTGCAAAAAATAAATTTATCTGACTTTAATAATGGAAGATATCTTCCATTTTTTTATATACCTTTTATTGGAAGAGTTATTCTAGGCTTTTGACCTTTTATAATTTATCCTGCTTCTGTGGTTAAAGACCAGCATTGGTATCTTAAAATGTATTATTAATTATATTTTTCAATAAAAATGTCTTCTTAGATACAACAAGATTGCTCTTATGCTTCAAAGCAAAATTATCTGAGTAGATTCTTAAGTTCAACATAATTTGAGCCTCTGTGGGGATAAATTTTAGATTTTTAAAATTTTTGTTTGGGAGCAATTTCAGGATTGGCTGAAATGTCTAATAGCAAAGAATAGCACTTCAATGATATGTCTTATAAATGACCAATATTCAATGACCATCTATAACGAGGCTTACTTTTCAATGAATATGGTAAAGAATGGGGCTTATGGATTCTATTGCTGAAAACATTGTGAGGGGTAGACAGTGTAACAATGATCAAAGCAGCCCAGATATCTACCACATTAATGTCATTTGTATGTAGATGCTGGGTATAAGCTTAATGTTTAAACAAGTGATCCAAATTGGCTAACTGGAGATCAGTAAGAACAACACAGGTAATAAAACCTGTATACCACAGTAATTCAGTTATATCAATAGAACATATTTTTGCAAACAAATTCATTAGCACTGTATGGCATTATATATTCTTCAAGATATGAATAATCATGGAAAGATCAATTGTAAAGTTAGAGAAAAAGTGGAACTAGCTTCATGCCTTTCTGAAACTTAGGTTTTGCTGGGGTCTCAACATTCTTCATTGTGTCTGAAAACTTGCTGGGAATATTTACAAGGCAGTATATATTTCTCAGTCAGTCCACACATGTCTGTGGTCCTTCACTTCATACATGAGAAATTTCACCAAATTCTCATTGAATTCAGATGACCACAATGGGACCATCTTCACCAATATATCAAGTTGATGTAGACAAATCACATAATTTGTGATTGTGACTCTGTGACTCTTCACGTCAGCACACAAATATTAATTCGGTGACACTTTTTCCTTTTTTTCCCACCAGAAAATTAGGCAACCTATAGAAATTTGGGTAAGATTAGGAAAGATTTCTTGGAATTAAAATTAATTCAAAAGACACTGAAGAAAGAAATCATAGAAGATACAAATAAATGGAAACACCTACCATGCTCATGGATAGGAAGAATTAATATAGTTAAAATGTCCATACTGCCTAAAGCAATATATAGATTCAATGCAATTCCTATCAAATTACCAAGGGCATTTTTCACAGAAATAGAAAATATAATCCTAAAATTTATATGGAATCATAAAAGACCCAGAATAGCCTCGGCAATTCTGAGAAATAAGAACAAAGTCGGGGGGATCATGCTACCAGACATCAAAACCTACTACAAGGCTACAGTAATGAAGACAGTTTGGTATAGGCATAAAAACAGGCACATCAATCCGTGGAACAGAACAGAGAGCCCAGAAATAAATCCAGGCATTTACAGACAGTTAATCTATGACAAGGGAAGCAAGAATTTACACTGGAGTAAAGATAGTCTATTCAATAAATGGTGCTGGGAAAATTGGACTGACACATGCAAAAAAAAATGAAACTGGACCACCTCCTTACACCTTATACAAGAACAAATTCAAAATGGATTAAAGACTTAAATGTAAGACCTGAAACCATAAAAATCCTAGAAGAAAATATAGGGAGTACATTTGCAGACATTACCCGGAGCAATATTTTTACTGATACATCCCTATGGGCAAGGGAAGTAAAAGAAAAAATGAACATATGGGATTATATCAGACTTAAAAGTTTTTTCACAACAAAGGAAACCATTAATAAAACAAAAAGGAAGCCTACTGAATGGGAGAATATATTTGCCAACGATATATCTGATAAGGGGTTAATATCCAAAATTTATAAAACACTCATGAAACTCAACACCAAAAAAACAAACAACCCAATTAAAAAATGGGCAGAAGAAATGAAGAGACATTTCTCTAAAGAGGACATACAGATGGCCAACAGGCATATGAAAAAAAGTTCAACCTCATTGGTCATTAGGGAAATGCAAATAAAAACCACCATGAGATACCACCTCACTCCAGTCAGAATGGCTAGCATCAATAAATCAACAAATGACAAGTGCTGGCGGGGCTGTGGAGAAAAGGGGACCCTGCTGTACTATTGGTGGGATTGCAGATTGGTGCAGCCACTATGGAAGTCAGTATGGAGGTATCTCAAAGAACTGGAAATAGAGCTAGCTACCGTTTGACCCAGCAATTGCACTCCTAGGTATTTATCCTGAAAAAACCAAGACACTTATTCAAAAAAAGTTATGCACCCCTATGTTCATAGCAGCACATTTTACAATAGCTAAGACTTGGAAACAACCAAAATGCCCATCAATAGATAACTGGATTAAGAAACTGTGGTATATTTATACATTGGAGTATTACTCCGCTATAAAGAAGAATGAAATCGTACCATTTGCAGTGATATGGATGGACCTAGAGACTATTATGTTAAGTGAAATAAGTCAGTCAGAGAAAGACAAATACCATATGATCTCACTCATATGTGGAATCTGAAAAACTGTATGAATGAGCAAAGTAAACAGAAACTGTCTCATAGATATAGAGGAAAAATCAGGGTTGCTAATTGGGAGGGAGATGGGGATGAAGGAGAAGGGGAAGGGATTAGACAGCAAAAATAGGCAACTACAATGTTGCCACTGGGATATGAAAAACAGTTTGGGGACTATAATTAATAAAGTTGTAAATATTCTGTGGAATGTCAGATGGTCATAGTTCTTGTTAGGGAGACCATTTCATGGATGGAGTAGAGGTTTGATCTCTGCACTGTATAACTAAAGCAGAGGCTGTATACCTACTGTAATTGAATATATATAGATAGTCACGGGATGTGGATTATACTGTGGAAGAGAGTCAGAGGAAGAGTAATAGATATATATGATATGGGGGGGAGTGGGGTGGCGAATTGGGGGTGGGCGGTTGTCACTTTGAGGGGTAAAATGTATAACTATTGCACTGTGTTGTACACCTGAAACTAATTAAAAATAAAATAAAATTAAAAAAAAAAAAAATAAATAAATAAAAAAAATTAATTCAAGAAAGTATAGCATTAGAATTCCAAAAAACATTATTATGAATTTATTTGAAGAGTTTCAAGTTTATAATCTGAATCTCAATTCAAGTGAATGGAAAATAAAATTTGTATAGAAAGTAAGCAGAATGCCACTCAATTGAAATACATTGTAATTCAAAAACTGAAGCTCATTTTCAATTGGTGACCTCATTTGCACTGCATAATTTTCTCTTGCCACTTAAAGGCAGCCCAGAACCTTGGCAGTATCACAATTGTGAGCTGTCAAGGTAAATAAAAGTAGGTATGAAGCCTGATACCTTTGGTCAGGAGCAGTTCTCTAACTGCAGTTATGTAGTGAGCAAACAGTTCACAGCGTTAATTAAAAAGTCCAATCTAAATTATTAGAGGCTCCCAGTCCTGTAGGGGAATTCTTTTGTTATTGAGTAGGCTTCTGAGACCATAGTTAGCCAAAACGACACTGCTTTCATCTTGAATTTTTCATAGCACATATCCATTTCAGCTGACATACACCCACAAAAGAAGATACATCTTTCTAGCAATCAAGGTAATCATGCCTGGCTTTCTCTGCCTCTCAGTTCCATAGATCAGCATTTTGCTACGTGCAAAACTGACAAGTGCAGGTAATAAACTGTTGAAATTAAAACTGTGTGGTAGACTCAGAAGAAATTCAGAGACAGCTACCTTCCTAATAGCCTTGTTTGACATTCGAAACACTGAATACAAAATTCCTTAAAAGGAGTACAAACACAGAATGAATTTGTACAAGATTGACATTTGGCTGCCTGGCAAAATCTTTTGTTGCTGTCCAAACTTAATACGTGGTGGGACGGGTTTTTTGTGTTTTTTTTTTCTCAAATATCTCTGTGTATTTAGGTATACATTCCAAATATACTTATCCCCATATATCTCTGTCAACATACAGTTACATGTACTTTTTTAACCTCTCTTGATATTTTGATCCAATAATCAACTAAAAGGCTCAGCTGTTCGACCTGCAGTTATTAATAGCTTGAAGTTTTGTAGGGGTATTTGAAATCCTTTGTGCTCTCAGGTTTGCTGGCCTTTAGTTGTTGGCAAATTATCTCCATCCGCATGTATTCCACTTCTGCTATATAACGGCATCGACATCCCTCTTGAGTCATTTGTTTATTTCTTTGTTTTATAGGGAATTTTTTTCTTTTTTAGGCTTTTGCTATAAACTATTTAATAGGAGATAGGAAAATATTTATTAAAATAATAGAGTCAAGTGGGCTTTTCTGTATTTAAGATAGACTGTTGCTTTCTTTTGTGATTCATGTAAAATTGTGCTAGCAGGTAGAGCACACAGGTAGATTGATTTTATCTCATAGTTGCTTAGAAAATATTATTTAACAAGTTTTTTCTATTTTTGTATTTGTAAGATGCATTTATGTAATTTTTATAATAATTTTAGATCATAACACAATGTGTTTTTCAAATCTTTCTTTTTTGAGTACCAAGAAGTTCATGTATATCCCTGCAATTCATGAAGGACCCTAAACAAACTAGTTTCAAGTTTCTATGGAGTAGTGATGAATAATGAAAGAAAAAGAATGATTTCTTTCATGTTATGAGAAAATATGTTGAAAGGAACCCTCTTTAGTTTTGTAGAACATAAAAATAAATACCTGATTATGTTTTTGCCAGCAAAGTGTTCTTGCAACTTGTTTGCTATACAGAATTATTACTATGTTTTTGTTTTATTTTTGCCATTAGTTCTTTGGGTACTTTGTATTTAAAATTGTGAAAAGGGTGTGCTGCTTCATAGCTACTTTTCTTTTTAAGCTGATTCAAGTGTTCAAAATTATTATTTATTATCACATATAGTAAGACTGAAATAAACCAAGATTTCCAGAGTAACAAAAGGGTGAGATAGAGTCAAATGCCTATGGAAGCAATTCATAATTCTTAGAACACTGAGTCATAAAGAAACAGCCAATTCACATGTAAATAAATAACATATTCTATCTAAGTTATAATCTAAAAGAATTTACAGTGCCAATACTTTGGAAAAAACGTAAGTCCAATGATTGTATTCTTTTGATACATACATCAGCTAACACGTCATTTTGTTATGTGTTCCATCATCTTTGTATGCCTTCCCATAATCTTCCATATATTACTCAACTCAGGGGGAATGTGGACATTATATGCCAAATTAGGGGTTATAAAGTCCCTAGCTATGGGACTTCTAAATAAGAATTAATGTAGAGATATCAGTCATCCATTTAGAATGTATAGAGAATTCATGTATTTCAGTTAAAGAAATAAGTACTTCCCTATTGTTTCTAGCTCAGAATTAGGTAGGGAAATTGATAAAATATTTTTCTTAAATTTTAACTTTATCTCAGTTTTCCATGTCACACCTGGTATAAGACCTTTTAGATTTTGTCTCCATCTCTATTGGAACGATACTATGCCATTTTAAATGCTTCCTCCAATTTAGACTTGGGGACTTGAAGGACTGCTCATGAACACAGTGGCTCAGTTAAGATATGATGTTTGACTCTTTGTGTCTGCTGTTCTAACTCAGACTTTCTGTGGGATGTTTGATGAAAAAGACACAGAGGTCAATAAGGACCCATAAAGGTATTTGGATGCCACCAGTGCCCCAAACATGTTTTCAATCAATGTCACAAAGGCCAGTGAAGACCAATGGAGCCATGTTAATGGGCTTCAAATGAAAAAAATGACTCTCAAAATCATGATTGACATGATTTTGAAATTTTTTAAAGAAATAGAGCACCATTTTATATCCAGCTACTGTATTTGCCAAGCAGCACCACCCCCAAAAAAAATAATTAACTGAACAATTTCATTACAATGCTACACATAGAAAATGGATTTCACAGTTCATGCAATAATGAGTAGAACAGAAATCCAGATAGGCAGAACAAACCCACTTTTGAGTGACTTATTTGGTTTAAAACAAAAACCAGGAAAAGAGACAGAAATTTACAAAAGAAGGCCAAGCAGAGATGAAGAAAACAAGACTCAGAGAATATAAGTAATTTCCCTGAACTACCCAGCTAGTTGATGAAAGAGCAAAACTTGGAACCCATGTAATGTTCTACCACAATATACTGGTTTTTTGATGGGTATTGAGCTGGCTTCTATAACTACTTATAAGATGTTTGACTTTGTCATAGTCCATGCAGACCTCTATAACAAAATATCATGGACTAGGTGATTTATACACAGCAGTAATTTATTTCTCACAGTTCTGGAGGCTGGAAAGTCTAAGATGAAGCCAGAGACAGTTTCAGTATCTAGTGAGGGCCCACTTCCTGCTTCACAGAAAGCTGTGTTCTTGCTGTCCTGACATGGTGGAATGGGCCAGGGAGGTCCCTGGGGTATCATTTATAAGGGAACTAATACCATTCATAAGGGTTTCACTCTATGACTCTATCACCTCCCAAAGGCCCCATCTCCTAATACCGTCACATCGAGGATTAGAATTTCAACATGAATTTTGCTGCAACATGAACAGTCAGTCTATGAGAACATCCTATTCTAGGTTGGAATATAAATGTGATGAAATCATTGAATATAGATCAGTGAGGAAAAGAAAGCAAACATGAAGGAGAATATGAAAAATGGATGAGTAAAAAGTGAAGCTCCAACCTTTCTTTATTACCAGTTGCAGAAGCAGGGAATTGAGAAAATGGTAAAAGATGGAATACTCTAAGATAATTTTGTTGACGTTTTTCCCAAATCGAAGAAAGACATGAGTGCTTTGACTGAAGGTTTATATTAAGCTCCATACAGTACAAATAAAAACAAATTCCTACCTAGACACAGTGTGGTGCAGAGGCCAAGCATCAAAAACAAAGGGACACCACAGATCACTTATAAAGGACTAGGACAATAGACTTTCTCTAGCATCAGAAAATATCAGGAGACAGTGCAATAATTTTGAGGAAGAACAAAGACAATTTCAAACATAAAAGACTGAGCTTACTGCTCTCAGAGGCTCACTGAAAATTCTCCCAAAATATGCACTTTAGAAATTTAAAAAAAAGAAAAGAAAAAAAAAAAGGAATCCAGATGAAGGAGTAGATACAAAGCAATTGCATGAGAAGAAATTAGTCAAAGTTGTTACATCTAGATAGATATCATAGGAATTAAAAAGAAAATGATGACAATTTTCGTGAATTTTTTAAAAAGTTGAACATTAAATACTAGAATTCAAAAAAATATATATATTTTTAAAAATTTTATTGGGAATTGAGGGAGGGGAACAGACAAGTTGTTGTCCTTTTGTTCTTCAGTCTAGTTGCGGAGGACGTTGCTTCACTGGCCCATGTTGGTATTGTCATTGCGCTCTTCTTGGGTGAGGCAGATGGGTCGCTGCCTCTGGATGGTCGCTTCGCGGCTATTGGCAGCTCACGCTGGCTGCCAGCTGCTTACTCTGGCTGCCAGCCACTCACTGTAGCCTTGGCAGCTCACTGCAGCAGGGGCTGCAGCCTACTCCATCACTGGGGCTTCCACAGCCCAGGTGGAGCTGTTGTTAGCTGTAGAGGGCAGTGTCACTGGCCCTCATATGTGGGATCCAAACTGGGGCCGCTGGGGTCCCAAAACCAGCGCTTAACCAATGCGCCACTCGGCTGGCCCCCAAAATATTTTTTAAATGGGAAAAATATGGAATTGCATTTGTTCAGGAAGGTGACAAAAATATTGAGTCACCTTAACCTTTTACAAGATAAGCTTGGGGGCTGACCGAGTGGCTCAGTTGGTTAAGAGCTCGCTCAAGAGTGCAAGCTGAGCTCTGAGCAAAAGCAGTTCGATGCCCAGCCCCAGCAGAGCTGCCGCTGAGCTGCCAACAGGTAGCAGGATGGCTCAGTTAAAAAACAAAAAAATAATAAATAAAAAAATAAAAAAAAATAAAAGATAGGCTTGGGTGTGCATTAAAAAGTAAATTCATATGTACACAACTTTAATTTCAAACCTGAGCAAGCCAATATGGGAATTAAGGAAATACAATCTATCAAACAGTGGGAAGGAAAAGGAGAAATGTAAAAGCAAAGCAAAAATATGACAAATTAAGAACCACAAAACTAAATTATAGAGTTATTTCACAATATCCACTATAATAAATAAACCAGTAAGTCTTCTTAATTTAAGACAGAGACTTCCTGAATGAATAAAAACAGCTCAATGATGTGAAAAGTATAAGGAACCTAAGTATCTATTAGTAAGAGGCTGGCATAGAGAATTGTAGAACACTTGTAAGATGGAATAGTATATAGTATTTACAATGAATGAACTGGATATATATGTAATAACACAATTTAAAGAGAAAGAGGTAAAATAACAAAGATATATATGACTTAATACTTCAGTGAATAAAATACAGAGTCTCTATACAGTGGCTTGCACAGCTTGTATCGCATGACCCCGACTGTCTCTATCTCTGCAGATTTATCTCTTATCTCGCTCCCCTTCAATTATTCTGACCTATTCACAACTGCCATTTGCAGTAACTGAGCAAATGTGTCTCCATGCCAGTGCCTTTCACTCTGCCTGAAACATTCTGCCTTCAGATCTACACACAGCATGCTTTTGAACTTCACTGAGGTCTCAGCTCAAACTCATGCCTTGGGACAGGCTTTTCCTCACCACACTCTCTACAGTGGTGGCCATTGTCATGTTCTCATTAGCCTTCCCCATGACATTTAATTGCATGCTTATTTTTTAATTTTTATATATTGAAATCATTTTATTGAAGTATTATTGACATATGAAAAGCTGTGCATGTTTAATGTCTACAATTTGATGAGTTTCAAGATATATATAAACCCATGAAACTATCACCACAATCTAGTCCATAAATATATCCATTACTGCCAAAAACTTCTTCCCACCTTATTTATTTGTTTGTTTATTTATTTATTGTTTTGTGATAAGAGCTACTACAATGTAAGATCTACTTGTTAGCAATTTTTAAGTTTATAACACAATACCGTTTACTACAAGCACTATATGTACAAGGGTCTTTAGGACTGATTCATCTTGTACAAATCAAACTTCATACCTTGTCACTCATACCTCCTCATTTTTCCTTTTTCCCAGCCCCTGGCAACCACCATTCTACTCTCTGATTCTATGAGTTTGACAATTTTAAATTCTCAAATAAGTGGTATCATGTAGTATTTGTCCTCTGTGTCTGACTTATTTCACTTAGCATAATGTCTTCCAAGTTCATCCCTGTTGTCCCAAAAGGCAGAATTTCCATATTGTAGCTATTGTGATCACTGCTGAATGAATATAGTAGTATAAATGTCTCTTCAGTACTGAATTGAATTCCTTCCTTTTGGATATTTACCCAGAAGTGGCAGTGCAACATCATGTGCTAGTTTTATTATTGACTTTTTGAGGGACCTCCATAGTGGCTGTACCAATTAACATTCTCATGGGCAGTATACAAAGGCCCCTTTTTCTCCACATTATTTTCAATATTTATTTATTTATTTTTAATAATTGACATCCTAACTGCTATGGGGTGATATCTGTTTGTGATTTGGATTTTGCTATCCCTGGTGATGAGTGATGTTGAACAGCTTTTTATCATATATATCTACTGGCCATTTGTGTATCTTCTTTAAAGAAATGTCCATTTAGTTTCTTTTCCCATTTTTAAATAAGGTTATTTCGATTTTTTGCTTTGAGTTATAGTAGTTCCTGGTCTATTTTGGAAATTACCACTTTATAAATGTGGTTTGCATACATTTTCTTCCATTACATTGGTTGACTTTTCATTCTGTTGATTGTTTACTTTGCTTTCTTTGATATGTTTACCGTGCTTTTTTTAATTAAATTTTTTTGGGTGACACTGGTTAGTAAAATTATATAGGTTTCAAGTATACATTTCTATAATACATCATCTATATATTGCACTGTGTGTTCACCACCCAGAGTTAGTTCAAACTTGATATAATCTACCTGTCTATTTTATGTCAAAAAGCTTTTCCTTTGTTTTGTTATTGAAAATTTATGGTTTCAGGTACAATTTTTAAGTCTTTATTCCATTTTACTCCTATTCTTTCTTTTGCTTGTGGATATTCAGTTTTCAGAAAACCATTTATTGAAACACCTGTTCTCCTTCTATCTCCTTCCATATATTTGACCCCTTTGCCCTCTTCTACCATCACCCTCCCCACTTGTGCTCTGGTAACCACTAACCTGTTGTCTGTGTTTATGAATTTTTTTCTTTATTTGTTTGTCTTGGTCCTTTGTTGCTTTGGTGAACACATAATGCAATATATAGATGATATATTATAGAATTGTACACTTGAAACCTATGTAGTTTTGTTGACAATTGTCACCCGAATAAATTTTAATAAAAAAGAAAGAAAAAAGACACACAATGCAATATATAGATGATGTTTTATATAAATGTACACTGGAAACCCATATAATTTTACTAACCAATGTCACCCCAATAAATTTAATAAAAAATAAAAATAAATCAAAGTAAAAAACAAAGAGAAAAAAAAAGAAACCCGGCAAAATCTTCAATACTCTAAATAAATTCACTTGGTCATTTATTATTACTGGAAAGCACTATCATGGGAGGCTCATGCATTTTAATGGTACAATTTTAGGCAATAGTATATATAAAGTCATCAAAATAGCCATTTTTAATGAAGCTATTTTGGTCATAATTAAAATTTCCAATTTATTTTATGCCATTTTACTGCTTAGAATGTGAAGACTTTTTGAAATATTACCAGATTCACAGAAGTCTTTTATTTAAGAAAAATTTTATTCAGATAATTTTAGTGCTTTTCAGTGCTTCCCTCCTCTCCTGAATTCTGGTTTCTCCAAAAGCAGAAACACGGAGAGCTGATTAATGATTTCCCTCACTCTTATTTTTCTCAGCAAATTTTCCTTGTTGAGTATCAGAGAAATGATAGATGATTACTTGCAAGTATTTGATTAATGGCTAAGGATATAGATAAATGAAAATTTATCGATATTCTCATGAGTTAGTGTATGATCTTAGCCCAATTATACTCAATTAGACATACTCTCACTTATCTAACAGTAGAACTGACAACCTGAATTAAGGAGACATTACCACTGACTATTGAGCAAAGAGGAGAAGAGATATAAAAGGAACCCTTAGAATCACCATTCCCCAGCGTCAAGGTAAGAAAATTTTAAACCTGTAGACAATTTTAATGAGTTTATTTGAGCAAACTGAAGGGAATTGCCAGGAAACAAAATCTCAATGGATTAAGAAAATGCTCCAGAGAATGGCAGCTTTGCAGCTTATTTTATGCCTTAGAATCAAAAGAGAAGGTGTAAGTAGGGTTATGTGAAATCCATTTGTGATACATTAAGGGGGTGGGAGAAAAAAAAGCAGGGAGAGAAAAATCAGGGAAATCTCTGGGATTGGATAAAAAGTAAAATGGAGACACACGTACTTCTTTTACATTGGTGGGTACAGGATAGTTAAAAATGAACATTTACAGTACATAGAAATAGTATTCGGGGAACAAGATTACAATGAGGGGCTCTGTGGTCTAGGGCCCTGTATGGTGAGTTATGCCCTGAAGGATCCTGGAAAGGGGATTACTCTGACATTCAAAAGGTGTGTTATTTTAGATGCAAAAAGACAATAGACAGGCTCATTTAAGGTAAAGATTGACCTTTGTCAAGGAAGGTACTGGCGAATCATGTGGCAACCTGACATTACCAGATATTAATTAGGAATTTCAATGTTCAGACCATCCTACGTGGTTCATTTCAGTCACTGAGTTTGTAGGCCCACCATGCAGGCCTCCCCTGAGTTTGTCAGGTTTAGTATGTGTCCCTTTTTTCATTCACACCAGAATCACCTGGGGTTATGGCCTTATCATCCAGACATCACCTTAACCACAGATAAAGCAAAACAATAAAGCAGCAACGACTCTCACCATATAATTCATGGAAATGAGGGTAGATTTAATGACAAAATGTTAGTAAAACATTTTAAGCTCCTTTCTAAGAAGACACCATATAAACATAAAACAATATTTACTAGTCATTTTAATGGGTTGAGAATTTTTACTGCTTGAGAATTTTTACCGTTTGAATTATGCTGGTCTTATTTTGCTGTATATCCTTTGCTTTAAAACACAGCAAAGGGATTTTAAACTTCTAACTTTCTATTATCTCTGAATATTGGGACTGTGGCTACCTCTACCAGAAGCTCTGCACTCAGAGTTCCAGAGGGAGAATTTGATATTGAATGGCTTTTGAATTCCATGGCTGTGGGTGGCTGTGTTGAGAGAATGTGTTATTATTGCTAGTACAAAAGAAAATCACAATAAAAAAAAGGGAATGCTGAACTAGAGAATATAACCTCTTGGTTGGGTCAGTAGCTGCCTCAATCCCAAGGCAAACATTCTTATCATAATATCTCAGCATTCCCACTCCCCCTGACTCTCTTAAGCAATAAAAGGCCAGCATAATCATTCCAGGTTCAACCCAAGAGCAGAGATTTCCAGGATGATAAGTCACGGTTCATTTCACAGAAATGCAAGGAGTTATGTTGGAGACCTGAGTAGTAACACAGTGTTATCAATATCTCAGGGAAGTAGAGTTTACCAATCTGTTTCAAAACGTGAATGTCAGGTCCAATTTCATGTTGCTGTATCTGGGGGGCACGCTGCACTTTTTTTTATGGCAAATATACTAATGTGGGTAAAGTTGCTAGGAAAACGAAAAAAAAAAAAGAAAAGGTTTTGTAATAAGAAAATTTCTTATTATTTCACGGATTGCGACATATAATTCTACTGTGTATTCATTCTCCTTTGCAAATCTTCCTACTTGAATCAGATGGGAAACATAACCACTAGCATAGGAGGTGTCCCCATTTCACCTCTGCCTTTACCTTTGCCAAGATTTGGCATTCACCTTCTTTATATTGTATCACTTGGCTTATATATATATATATGTGCACACGCACATACACACACACATATGCATATACATACACACATATACTTTGTGAGTAACTTGGGTTTGAGATGAGCAAACACTTCTGATACATTTTAAAGTGGTAAATGAGCAATATCTTACAATCTGAGTAGTTTGTTTCCAGAACTAATTATGCTCGCAAACCAAGGTAATACTGTATATATATAATTTTATTCTGTCTCCTTCCATCTTCCTTGCTAATTTATAGCATCCACATGGATGTCAAAATCTTGACCAAATGTAGCCTTGCTTTTCCTTACTTGGGAGAAATTCATTCTGTTTCATTTAACCTTTGCCCATGACTGATACCTAGACCATGTCCTCTCTCAAAGTATGAGGGCTCTAAAACTGTAAATCCTGAGAATCTTTTCCTATTCCTTTTCTCTTCTTATATCAGCATCCTGGCCCTTTACATTCTCATGAAGTTGTAGCTTTATTGTGATCTTCATTCCCTTGAGTCTTGCCTATTCTCGTGATCTCTCCGCTCTCTCTTGACTTCCAGACCATTCCCACGTTCCCTGGATCTCACAATCAGTAAGAACTTTCTCTGTCCAATGCCTTCTGCTGCCGTGACTTGGCCTGTTGTAAAATTGGAATCAACTTCTGAGTTTCTGTGTTTCTGCTTCCTCTTATGGAATGTCAGGTAGCAGGGGTGATAGCCCCATGACACTAGTACAAAGCCCCAAGCCCCCATCTCTCTGTATGGAGATCTTCTATTCAGCCAGAACTCACATCTCCTTAAGAACCCCCAATTCATTATTTAGACTCTTTGCTTCCTTCTGGTCCTCAAATCGTCTTTTCTTTATTCCTCCCAGCAGATGATTTATAACATATAAGTCACTGAAATTTTGAGATATGACCTTTCACAGATTCTCTTGCATTAAGCCCAAAATCTGTATTCACTACACTCTGATAATCGAGGGTGCTGTTCAAAATATTTAACAACAAAGGAGGAACTGGCACAAAGTGACCAGCCCTAGAGTGTATGTTTTTGAGGCCTTCTGCTGGGGCTTGGTGTTGGGGAAGGATGGGTAACAGACAGGGCCACGGAGAAAACACTGGTATGAACACTCAAGCAGAAGCCACAGAGCAACCACTGTGGAAGTATTTCAATATTTTAAAAACAGACATGGCTGGACCAGTGATAATTGGTGAGTATTATCAGCCTTCTTGTATCTTTCTTCTTGATGTGGAGAAAGACCTTCTTGCCCCCAAACACACACATGCACACTTCTGTGAAGGCCCCCCACCTTCTTTGGGACTTTGTTAAATGTTCTCTTCCACCTCCTCTGGGGCCAGACTCTAAGGCTGTATCTGTAAACCTTGGATGGTTTCACTATCCTGAAAGTAATATTCACCTTCACTGTCTTCCAATGTGTTCTTTTTCTTTTTAACCTCCTTAGAAGAGTTATTCACTTAACCTTGCATTTAATTTCAATTCACATCACTTTGACTCCTGATCTTACTTCTATAAAGAAACAGCCTTAGCGTGGCTATCGGAGACCTCCCACCTACACACTCAGGCTGGATTTTCATCCCATCCTATCTTACACTTTAGGAGCCTTTAGCCTTGTTAACACTCTTCTTGCCTTGATATGTTTTTTGTTGGTTTGGTTTGGTTTGATTGTGGTTTTCATGACGTTCTTTCTCAGAATTTATTTACTCACATAACATTACTAGTCTTCTTCCATGCCTGTTCTCTATGCATCTATGGATCCCTTAACTGAGAGTGTTCCTTAGAAGTGTGTTCTCAGCCCTATTCCTTATATTCTATTCTCACTTCCTGCCTTATGTTATTCAAGACCACTGCTTGGGATACTCATCCACCCACTATTCTTATGTAAATAAGTACATTCTTGCTACACAAACACGCATCGATACAACTTGTGGCTTATAGTAGTTTATGTGTCTAGTTGTGATTTTCTTTGCTGTTATATTATTTGGGATTGATTACTAAGACTTTTGGGCCTACAAGTTTAAAATTTTCAAAAAGTTTGGGAAATGTTTGACCATATTTAAATTTTATTTTCTGCCTCATGTCTCTCCTATGTTTTGGGAATTTCAATTATTGCTCTATTGGAATGTTCAAAATTATCCCATAATAACTGATGGCCTTGTTTTTCTTAATTATATTATTAATTTGTTCTTCATATTGGATAATTTCTATTCCTGTAACTTTGGTTTCGCTGATTCTTCTGCCATCTCAAATCAGCTGCTGTGTTCCTTTAATAATTTTTTTTTTCATTTCATAATAGTACTTTTTAATCTCTAGAATTTCCATTTGTTCTTTTTTGGTTTTAAGGGCAGTGTCATTGGCCCTCATATGTGGGACTCAAACTGGGGCTGCTGGCTTCCCAAGCCAGCGCTTAATCACCGTGCCACTCGGCTGGCCCTCTATTTGTTTTTTATAGTTTCCATTTACCACTGATATTCCGTATTTACTCTTATTTTTTCTTTATTATTTGAACATGTCTTCTTTTGATTACTTGAACCTAATTATAATATATATTTTGAAGTTTTTTTTTTGTGTGTGTGTACCCAATCCCACATCTGTGCTCACTCAGAGTCAATTTCTATTGACTGTTTCTATCTGATAATTTCCTAGCCTATTTATATCTAAAATATTTTGTTTGAAAATTAAATATTGTAGGCTATACATTATAGCAACTTGGGATTCTATATTGTGCTTCTGAAGGTTGTCAGTTTTGTTTTGTTTTATTTTGCTTTAATAACCAATTAATTTGTCTGGACTCTAACTGCCAAATAGTGTACAGCCATTAATTTCTCATATCACCACTTCATGGATGGAGTAGAGGCTTGATCACTGCACTGTACACCTGAAGCTGATGCTGTACACTATTGTATGCCAACTGTAATTGAATATATAGATAGTCATGGGATGTGGATTATACGGTGGAAGGGAGTCAAAGGAATTGTAATAGATAGTATGATATGGGTGGAAGGAGTGGGGTGGAGAATTGGGGGAGGGGGGTTGTCACTTTGAGGGGTAAAAAGTATAACTATTGCACTGTGTTGTACACCTGAAGTTAATTAAAATAAATAAATTAATTAATTAATTTAAAAAAACATGATTCCTATTCTCTCTCAAATAAATGACTCCATACTTTCAAAAACAAAATTTCTCATATCAGGCTATTCTTCGTGCTTTAAAGTATTTGTTTTGCTTCTTGAAATCTTCCATTCAGCTACATTATTTAGTGACCCTGCAATTTCTTATGCAGAGGTTATGTTGAAACACCCCAAGCCTGAAAAGTTTTCACTCTTTGTCACCTGAGCATTGTTCAGGCAGCATATTCACAGATCCTTTCAGGGTTTTGATTTCACTGTGCTTTCTAGCATGTCCTGTGCACATGTATAGTTTAGAAGTTGTTCAGTGATGTGTTTATTGTTTCCCTTTAGAATGTGTTTCTATGCAAATGAGCCTTTCTCATTTCCACTATATCATCCTTAATGCTTAGCTGCTTTAATGGTTATCCAAACTCAGTTCACCACCTCTAGCTGGTAAATCTGTGAGTTTACACTCCTTAAGATGTGGGGAATGGGAATATTCCTAAGCAAACCCAACAAAAAACTAGCCTTTTAACTTGATACAGCACTAGTTTTTCATGAATAAACACTTCCTTCATTGTTGATGCCATTTGGTCATTCTCCAATGCCCCAAAATTCTATCTTTTAAAAAAAAATTTATTCGGGTCACAGTGGTCAACAAAACTACATAGGTTTCAAATATACAATTCTAAAATACATCATCTCTATATTGCATTGCATGTTCACCATCCAGAGTTAGTTTTCTTTCCATCACCATATATTTGATTCACTTTACCCTCTTCTACCAGCTCCTCTCCTCCCTTATCCTCTGGTAACTACTAAACTATGTCTGTGTCTATGAGTTTTTGTTTCTTTGTCTGTCTTGTTCCTTTGTTGCTTTCAGTTTTATATCCCATGTATTAATGAAGTCTTGACTTTTTCTGACTTTTCTTTTTTTTTTGCTAAGCATAATAATCTCAAGATCCATCTACGTTGTTACAAATGGCAGTATTTCATCTTTTCTTACGGCAGAGTAGTATTCCATTGTGTGTGTGTGTGTGTGTGTGTGTGTGTGTGTGTGTGTGTATATATATATATATATATATATATATATATATATATATATATGATATCGTCTTTATCCAATCATCTACTGAAGGACACTTTGGTTGTTTTCATGACTTGGCCAATGTAAATACAGCTACAATAAACATCTGAGTACATGTATCTTTACGGATAAGTGTTTTCAAATTTTTTGGGTAGATACCCAGGAGAGGGATTGCTGAGTCATATGGTAATTTTATTCTTAATTTTTTAGGAACTTCCAGGCTGCCTTCCATAGCAGCTGCACCAATCTGTATTCCCACCAACAGTGTATGAGGATTCCTTTTCCTCCACAGCCTCTCCAACATTTATTATTTGTCTTGTTGATGATAGCCTTCTAACTGGTGTGAGGTGATACCTCATTGTGGTTTTTATTTGGATTTCCCTAAAAAGCTTCTGCACAGCAAAAGAAACCATCAACTAAACAAAGAGGCAACCAACCAAATGGGTGAAGATGTTTGCAAATAATGCCATTGATAAGGGGCTAATATCCAACACATATAAGGAGCTCATACAACTCAACAACAAAAAGACAATCTAATTAAAAATGGGCAGAGGACGAGAACAGAAACTTCTTCCAAAAGGACATACAAACGGCCAACTGATATATGAGTAATGATTCTTTTTCCCAGTTTTGTGTATGTTTATATTTAGATTTTACGAATTAGAATTTCCTGGTTTCCTCAGGCTGCCCTTATAAAAAGAAGAGCTCAGATTATTTATTTATTTATTTATTTATTTATTTATTTATTTATTTTATTATGACTAGCAAAAATAGTTACCTGGGTATATTACAAAATATGAAAGTATAGACAAGATTTAATTATTACTATTTCTAAATTGTATATTTTATTCTTTACTTATCCATTTGAAGAGTTCTTTTGCAGTGCTAATTTTTCTCCAAAAAAAATTACTTTTGGGATCCATGGATATATAAATCCATTGAGCACCCCCAAAATGACCAATTCTAAAGAGACTTCCCCTTCCTTCCTTTGCAACTCGTTAAGGTTTCAAACTCCTCGGTGTCTGCTTTGTCAAAATGAGCAAATGGCATGAAATCTTTATGTTTCTAAATTGTAACACATGCCAAAAACAGAGTCAATTCAAAGTGGATCATTCTATAATGCCAGCATTCATATCATCATTCACATCATCAATGTATAGGACTTTATTTTTAGTCATTTACTCATGTTGCTAATACTCTACATTTGCCAGCACAATGAGATTTCAAACAGTATGTTCTAGTTATGGGACAGGGTTGATAAGTGCTGTTAGTACATTTGTCTCAATTTTTAATTTAGAAAATGTGGTCAATGAATTATTACTCAGTATTGAAAAAAATTCTAAAACTGTAAGCTATTTAAGATTTTACAAGCATAGGGATTCTCTACAAATGATAAAGACCTGCTTCCTCTTTTATTATTACTTTTTATGTCTCGTTTTACTTATACCTAAAAGAGGGATTTCTTATCTAATTAGACTGAGGCAATATGTTGCCTTGTGTGAGTGGCACTCACATGAAAATGTTCATACATATTTTCAGAAGAAGAAATATTATAATAGTTATCAGAATCATATGTAATGTTCTTGACATAACTCAGTAGTGTTTTCCATCATCCAACTTGTCACTAACGTGATACTACATATCACTTTTGTATTATTTTTTTTTAATAAAACAAAAAAGGAAGCTTTAGTAAGGCAGCAGGAAATTAGTTTTCTAAAATTGCCTTTGGGCAATTAACTTTTTTCCTTATATTACAAAAGGCAGGTATTGACACACAAGCAAATTCCAGTGTGTTTCCTCCTACAATATTAAAGCAGTCTAAGAACTCTTCATTGTACTCTTCTGGCTAAATTCTCTGTAAACATTTTCCTATTAGATCAATTGCAGTGCCTTTCTCTTAAAAGGAATCCAAATAAGCAACAGTAAATCATGCAGTTAGTTCTCCAATATTGCAAATCTGCATAGGAAAAACAGTAAACAGCGTGCTGAAAACAGTTCTCTGAAGCTCTGGGGAATAAAATCAATTTCAAGGACATGCAATAATGAGCTGCACTACAAAGCTGAGATTAGGAAGGCTACTTTTGCTTGAGAACAATATTTGACAGTTTTTTAAATTTACCTTTTGTTGAAATATGGCTATGCATTCTTTTCAAAATATTAACCAAAATACAATTGAATATGTTTCACATCAAAATGTAGCAGACAAATCAATGCAAATGCATTTTGTCTCAATCTAATTAGAAAGGAAATCCTTCTTGTAGATATAAGTAAAATGATAACATTTTTGTGATCCTGGCCTCACACAAGTTTCTTTTAATAGGAACAATATTCAATTTCTGTTATTTTTTCATTTTTGACATAAATAAATTAGTAGAAATAAGAAACATTTTTTTTTTGGTTCTTGCACGTTAAGGCCAATTAATTAAAGACACTTGATTAGCTCAGTCAGTTCTTAGCCACTGCCTCAACTTCATGTCACTTTCATGTTTTTATTCTTATTTTGTCCGACCAAAAAAGAAAAATCACAGAATTTTAAAAACTGTAGTATAATGCTATTCAAGAAATATGCACATGTTAACATCTTTTCCAACAAAAATTCCTTCAGGTGGTGCCAAAGTGAATGCTCCAATATTTAAGAAAGATGAAAAACTTTAAGTTTTAATGTTAAGACAGATAATACCTCAAGCTGAGTGCCAAACTCTTTTAATCCAGATCAAATCCAAAACAATTCCAAAGCATAATAAAATCCATATGGACTGCTTTATAATGCTATTAACATTATTAAGTAAGTTTAAATCAGCTTCAAAAGTATAATTTTGAGCTCACAGCAAAGAGTTCTTGATATTGTATAAAACTGGTTGGTCAAGTATATGTAAGCTATCAATGGTGTAGTATCTAGCTAGAAAATGTATTTTATTTTATATATTGTTAACAGCACCCTACAATCTTTGGAGTCTGACATGAGAATATGCTTACTTAACCTGGTTAAATAATCTCACAACTCATAACTATTCTATCATACAGGATTATAGATTATCACATATGCTTAGTAAATGAAGGAAAATATCTGATTGTGAGAGTTCACAGTGTTATGCCATTGATTCATAATCTTTACTGCATACTACTGCTATTACAAAATTCACTGATTTACATAGAGGCTGATGACAAAACCCAAATAAGTTAAAAAAGAAATTCCAAATGAGCAAAGGGAGCATACCCTGAATGACCAACATTTGTTTGTTTTGTTGTATTTTCCTGCCAACAGCTTCTCAAACTTCTTAGAGAGATAGATATAAGAATTTTGCATTAGCCAAACATTCTTCCTTTACCTCCTCCCCACTAGAAGTAAATAGATAAATTGATAGACTGCTAGATTTTAAAATAAAATTTAACACTCCCTTAAGCCACGAGAAAATCTTTATAAATGTATGAGTGCACTGCCTTACATTGTATCCAGTTTTGTTGTTGTTTTTCTTACAGTCTTACATCTGTGACCACACTGTTGTCTCCAACTAATGTTTTATTTGTTAAAGCATTATTTCTGGAAATAGTGTAACATATTTTTTGTAGTTCATGAATAAAATGTTTACTGAAAAGAAGATATTTTCTGCTATGATAATTTTTCTGGCCAGACAGAGTCTAACAATAAACATTTGTTTTACTTCTGATCCCCACAATAGGGAGACATCTGCCAACATCGTGGTTGTCAAAAGCATTTTCTCATAAAGGGATAAGGACATAACCATGGATTGTATTATATAATCTGTAATACTGGGAGTGCCAAAAAAATGTATACAAGTGGATACTTCGGTCAAGGTTGCTCAAGCAGTAATTCCCCGTAATCAGAAATGTCTGGACACTGATGGTAACCACTTTCAGCACCTCTTGTAATTGCAGAAGTCAAATGTGATTTGTATCCATCTTTTGTTATCTGTATACATTGAGTATTACAATTTTAATACAGTTTTTTCCTTTCTTAAAATGTGTATACATTTTTTGGCACCCTCTGTATATATCAGAATCACTAACCATCAGCCAAACATTTTCTTCCTCCATCTAAGTTTAGAAAAAAAAAAAGAGAAAGAAATTTTGGGATATAGGGAAAGCAATGAAGACTTTATCATACAATTTTTAGTTATAAAATTGGTATTGGTAAGTGCTTTTCAAACCTTGTATCAGTGTCAACACGTATTTTGTTGTAATGAAGAGGAAGAATAAAGGAAATTTCTGACTAAAGTGTTGGTAGGATAGAGAACTATGTTATTCTCTAGGTCCTTTTCTGCTTAAGAAATTGCATGAATGGCAACACCTCCAAATATTTTGGACTCTTTGAGATACATATAAGAGAATAAAAAGAGAAACAAAGGGTAATTTTTCCCTTTGACTGAAACTTCTAACTAAGTTATTATAGTACACTTGACTGGGTCCTTATAATTTATAAGTGAAAGTCTTTGAGGCCCACTATTTTTATTCTTAATGTTCTCATAATAGGAAGCCAGGGTACTTGAAAAGTCAAACACTATTTCAGAGATGATCCTAAAAGAGTGGTATCAAAATCTGAAGGTTACAGAGGACTTTTAGATCAAAATTCCATTGCTTTCTTAACTCTGCTTTATGCTCTATGTTTGCTGTCATCATAGGTTGAATATTTGCTGTTTCCTGTTCCATCTTTGAATATTATTCTATAAATTGATATTTGTTAATGATGAAAGTTCTTCTTATTGGTTCTAATTCTATTTCATGTGATAATAAATATAATCACTTTTCCATAAAATAGTCTTTCAAGGATTTGAAAAACATTACCAGATTCTTGGTTAAGTTCTCTCATGTATCTGCTTAAATTTGGCCATTATTTCACCTTTGTGTCACATCTCATTTCGGGCTGTTCTTTTTGGCACTTGGTCCAATGTGCCACTTCAAATGTGGAGCCGAGAATTGAACACAGTTTACCAGATTTAGCAAGGAATAAAATATATCCCTTGAACCAATGACTTTCCTATAATTAGAATTTCGATATTCTATTCTGTCTGTTGTTTTATAGGGTGATTCAGGTCTGTTATTTCCATTCTAATTGTTCCATTCATTATTGAAAGTGGAATATTAAAGTCTCCAAATAATTTTATTTGAACCAGATATTTTTTTTCCTTCAGTTCTGACACCACTTAATACCATTATATTGGGTGTTAGGATTTCAATATATACATTTTGGGGAGATACAAATATTCAGCCCATAACAGAAATCTATGAAAACCCCAACTAATATTAAACTTCATGGTGAAACTATGAATGCTTTCTCCCTAAGATTAGAAAAACTAAAGATGTCCACCCCTACCAGTTCTATTCAACATTGTACTATAGGTTTTATGCAGAAAAATTAGGCAAAAAGGTGAAAAAGCACCCAAATTGGAATGGAAAGTGTAAATTGATGTCTATTTGCAAATGATATGATATCATATATAGAAGATTCTAAGGGCAACCTAAAACATTATTAAAGATGATAAACAAATTCAAGATTATAAGGTAGAAATTAATTTACAAAAGTAATTGCATTTCTATATGCTATATCAATGAATAATCCAAAAATAAAGTTAGGAAAACAATTACAATTACGGTAATATTAAAATATAAAATACATAAATGTAAATTTAAATGAAAGATATTCAAGACTTGTACAATGAACATTACAAAATATTATAGAAAAAATTAAAAATGATCTAAATAAAAAGAAATACACCCATGCTTAAGACTTGGAAGACTTGATATTGTTAATATGGGAATACTACTCAAATTTATCTGTAGATTTGAACAACCTGTCTCAGAAGCCAAGTTTTTTTTTGTTTCAGACATTGACAAACTGATCCTAAATTTATATGGAAATTTGAGAGACCAAGAATAGCTACTACAAGCCTGAAAAAAAAATTAAAGTTGGGAGACTTATCCTTCCCAATTCAGAATTTAACACAAAACTATCAAGACATAAAAGTAATCAAAACTGTGTAGTACTGCCATACAGATAGATATATAGATCAATGGAACAGAATTGAGAGTCCTAAATAAACCCATGCTTTAATGATCAATTGATTTTCAACAGTTGCCAAAGCATTTCAGTGGGGGGAAAGAATAGTCCTTTCTATAAAGTTGCTGGGATGACTGGATTTCCATGTGCAGAAAATGCAGTTGGAACCCTACCGCATATTATATAAAAAATTAGATTAAAATGAATCAAAGACTTCAATGTATGTGTCAAAGCTAATAGAGTATTGGAAGAAAACAAAGGTGTACATCTTCATTATCTTTGGTTAGGCATGGATTTCTTAGATAATAATAAATTGCAAGAAACTGAAGAAAAAGTAGAAAAATTGAACTTTATCAGAATAAAAATGTTTCTGCTTTAAAGGATATCATCAAGAAAATGAAAAGACAACTGACATAATGGGAAAAATGTTTGCAAATCATATACCTGATAAAGGGTAGTGTCCAGAACATATGAAAAAAACAGTTGTAAATAATAATTTAAAAAAAATGAATAATCCAATTAAAAATGAGCAAAGTAGGGCCGGCCGAGTGGTGCAGTGATTAAGAGTTGGCTTGGGATGCCAGCGGCACTGGTTTGGATCCCCACATATGAGGGTCAGTGACACTGCCCTCTAAAAAAAATAAATAAATAAAATAAGCAAAGTATTTAAATAGACATTTTGCTAAAGAAGATATATAAATGGCCAAATAGCATGTGAAAATATGCTCAACATCACTCTTTGTTGGGGGAAAGTAAATCAAAGCTGCATGTGATGCTATTTTCACTCCCACTAAGATGGTTATAATTAATAAGACAGATAATACCACATGTTGGAGAAGATGCAGAGAAATTGAAACCTTCATACATTGCTAGTGGGAATATAAAATGGTACAGATCCTTTGGAAAACATTCTGACAGTTCCCTGGATGATTAAACATAGAGTTATCATATGACCCAGAAATTCCACAAGTAGATATATATCCAAGAGAATTGAAAGCATTTGCTTACACAAAAATGTATACACACATGTTCATAGCAGCCTTATTCATAATAGCCAAAAAAATGGAAACAACTCAACGTGTGAGATTGGATAAACAAAATGTGGTATATCCATACTATATGATATTATTCAATTATTAAAAAATGAGATATTGATTGAGTAAATCTTGAAGACAGTGTTCTAAATGAAATGCAAGACAAAAGGCCACATAATGTATGATTGCTTATATGAAATATTGGGCAGAGGCAATTTCAGAGGCAGAAAGAAACAAAGATTAGTGGTTTCTAAGGCTATGCGAGGGATAAATCGGGACTGACTGCCCATAGGTATGGGTTTTCCTTTTGGTGTGATGAAAATATTATGGGGTGATATACTGTGGAAGGGAGTCAGAGGAAGTGTAATAGATATATATGATATGGTGGGAGAGGAGTGGGGTGGCGAATTGGGGGAGGGGGTTGTCACTTTGAGGGGTAAAAAGTATAATGATTGCACTGTGTTGTACACCTGAAACTAATTAAAAATAAATAAATTTTAAAAAAAGAAAATATTATGGGGTGAGATTGTAATGATGGTTGCATGAATACATAAAAAAGCACTGAATTATACACTTTAAAGAGTTAAACTTTATAGTTTATGAATCATATCTCCAAGCTGTTCTTGCTGATAAACAGTTTTGTGTGTGTGCATTTAAGTATTCTTCCATGCCTTTACTAACATAAAACTATCAACATTTATGGAGGTCTTTCTTTCAGATATACTTGCATTATAAATTGATGCTGTGACAGACTCTGTATGTAAAGAAAGTCCCACCCTCCTTTTTTGGACCCTTGGCATTTCATCAAAGTAGTTAAGTTGCACATTAGGGAAATGTTGCTAGGCTCTAGTATGCTCTGAATTTTTTTTTTTTAAAGTTTGTAATGCCAAGAATTATATATCTCTCTTATGGAGTACTTTATCCTTCTTATGATCTTTCTGAATTACACGGATAAAGAGAAACATTTTGTTGTGGATTTTGAAAGAAAGATTTAGTTCCTGAAAAGGATCCAAATTGAACAAATAATCCAACATGTAGAGTGCAGTTTTATCTTCATTGACACTGTTTAAACACAGTATAAATTTTACTGTTTTAACATTTTAATACAAAATCATTAGGTTACATTTTCCCTCGTTTCTCCTCCCCATACTAATAACCTTAGTGTACTGGAATGGAAAATGTATACATTGTTACTTATTTAATGTTTGTAATACAAAGTAAAAAATGTAGCAAGATAGGTAGAAACACCTTTTTTCAATCCCATGCATTGCTGTGAATTTCAGAGATGAAGTATCTAACATCAAGAACAGTAAACTGGCAAGAAAGAGCTGGACATGTTATAATCATTCTGATGATTTGATTTTTTTTTACACTTATTATGTTTAATTTTGATGATGATACATTTCACAGTGTTTGTATCTGAATATTGCCCCCAGTTTCTGCTAACATAAAATTATCTAAGTTTCTGAGAACTACGTTAAATATTCTTGCATTTAAATAGGTACTTGGATTTATTTTTCTAATTAAATAATAATATACTTGACATGAAACTAGATTATCTAAACACAATGCATCGGGCAATTTGATTAGTCATATATTCTTATGGGATGGGATATGTCCAGGGATATGAAAGAACAGCTCCTACTGCTTAAGATATTTTAGAAACAGAAATAAAAATACATTTATTAATGAATGTTAGTATATGAAAGATCCTAATATGTTCTCAGTTAAAAAACTTCTTTAACTTCCAGAAATTTATTTAACATGGAATTTTTCTAAGCCAGGAATCTTAATTATGGTGGGATAACCCCTTGAGAATATAATAGAATCTGCAAGGCTGAGTGTATAGCATTTTCAGTCCTCTCTGTCTCTCCCTCTCCCTCTCTCCTTCTTGCCCTCTCACTCTCTTTCCCTCTATCACGTACAGAATGTGATGTGCAACAAAATCATGTCATCAAATGAAGTTATATTGAAATTGTGTGAGAAAATATTTTAAAGGGCATGACTGGGACCCAAAGAGCAATGTTAAGACCCTTGTCACCTAATGACTAGATTACTAAAACTGCCTACAAATATGATCCTCACTATCTAGTCTAGTTCCTCTTGTCCATCCCATATACCTGATAAATTAATTTTCCTAAAATACTTCTTTTACAAGACCTGCAAAATGTTAAAATAATAATCACACTTAGCACTTATGTAACATTTCCCATATATATTATGTCATCTAATCTTCATAACAGCCCTATATGAGGCAGGAGGGCAGGTATTATCACCCCTTTAACAAAGAAGAAAAGCAAGACACAGAGATATAAAGTTACATATCAAAAGTAATTCAGATACAAATAAGTTAAAGGTGAAAACCTGGAAAAAACCATATCTGGCCTACAGCAAGCAAAAGAAATGTGGATTTGCTATATTAATACCAGACAATGTGGACTTCATAGTGAGGAGCATCGAAAGGTATATTTTATAATGATAAAAGTGTCAAAAAGACGAGAAGCAGTAATAATCCTAAATGTGTATGCATCTTAAAACAAAACTTCAAAATATGTAAAGCAAAACCTGTTAGAAATGAAAGGAAGAATAGTCAAACCCACTGTTACAGTAAGGGAAGTCAACATTTCTGTTTCAATAATTGATAAACAAAATAAAAAATTAATAATGGTATGGAAGACCTGAAAAATACCAACACAGTTGAGCTAACTGCCTTTTATAGTACACTCAGTAAAATAGCAGAGTAATATACATTCTTTTCAAGTCCACGTAGATCATTTACCAAGATAGACCATATTCTGGGCAATAAAATAAGTCATAATAAATTAAAATAAATTGAAATCAAATAAACTATGCTTCCTGGACCTAGTAGAATTAAACTAGAAATTTGTAGTAGAATTGTCTGAAAATATTTAGATATTTAAACTCATAATTATAAATAACCAATTGGCAAAAGAGGAAGTCACAAGAAAAATTAGAAATATTTTGAGTTGAAAGAAAATAAAACAATATTTCAAAATGTATGAGATAGTGCTAAAGTAGAGCTTAGAGGTAAATACGTAGTATAAAATACTCTTAGAAAGAAGAAAAGTCAGATATTAATCATTTAAGCTTTCATCTTAAACAGTTAGTAAAAGAAAGCAAATTAAACCCAAAATAAGCACAAGGAAGAAAATAATAAAGATGAAATAATAAAATTAATGAAATTGGAAACAAAATTAATAGTGAAAAATCAATAAAATCAAAGATAGTTTCTTTGAAAAAATTAATATAATCAATAAATTGTTAACTAAAACAACCAAGAAAAAAAGAGAGAAAACACATGATCAATATCAGGATTAAAAAGGGGGGCAATATATACCCTGACATCACTTAAAGTATGAGAAACAAATATTAGCAAATATTTTATACCCTGATGTCCTACAACTTGGATAAAATGGACAAATTCCTTGAAAGCTGTACATTAACAAAGCTCATGAGAAAGAAACAAATAACTCTAATATTCTATATGTATTTAAAAAATCAATCTATAGTTTAAAACTTCCCGAGAAAGAAAACTCCATGCCTAGACAAGTTCTTCACTGGTAAATTAAAAAAAAAAGAAAAATATAATAATAATAATAATAATAATAATAATAAATTAAGGAAGAAATGATATAAATTCTACACAAACTTACTTGAGAAAGTAACAGGAGGCAATATTTACCAACTCATTTTTGAGGCCATAATTTTTTTCGTTACATAGCCATTTCAAGATAAGCCAACCACAGGCCATTATAGAGCATAGACACAAAATTTCTCAAAACAATTTTATTAAATAGAACCCAGTGACACACAATATGGATAATGCATCATATAAATGTTTCGTTCTGCACATGCAACAGTTGAATATCAAACAAGGTAATTTGCCATATTAGTACACTAGAGAAATAAAACCATATGATTTTTTCAATAAAAGCAGAAAAAATTTAACTCCGATTCATTATAAATACTCTCAACAAGCTAGGAATATAAGAGAACATCTTCAGTCTTATAAAAGGCATTTACAAACAACCTATGAATATATATATATATATATATATATATATATATATATTTTTTTTTTTTTTTTTCACCAAATAAAAGATATTTAGCAGGTTTCCAGTTTTGGGCACTTATAAATTTTCTACAAACATTTACACTCAGATTTTTGTGTTTACAGAAGTGTTAACATCTCATAGGTAAATATTGGGTTGTTGGAAAAGTCATGACATATTTTGTCTATGTTTTTCAAAGGTCATTTATTTATATAAAGAACAAAGATCATTCCATGATATATTGCTCATTTTGTTCGATAACCTTTTGCCATCTTTCAGGGAGCTTCATAATTCCTCATTCTTAGAAGGACCTGTCTTTATTTGCTGAACAAGATGCTGATTTACAGCCTCATCTGAAGTGAACATTATACCACACAAGGAGTTTTGAAGACAGCGAAACAAGTGGAAGGCTGACGGCACTTGTTTCTGGTGTGGCAACACATCCCATCCAAGCTCCAATAATTTTTGCCAGGTGACCAAACTTGTGTATGGTCTCGCATTGTCGTAATGGAACACAACTCCTTTACAATTAACAAGCTCTGCACATTTCTGGATGATGGATTCGTTCAAACTGTCCAATTGCCGACAGTACACACTCGAATTGATTGTGTGGTTCCTTGGTAGGAGCTCGAAAAACACTACACCTTTAAAATCCCACCACACTGAGAGCATAACCTTCCTCTGATGAGCGTCTGCTTTCGATCTTGTTTGAGGAGACCGTTTTGCACAACACATTGTTGTAAACAATCCAATTCTCATCTCCAGTTATCAGTCACTTCAAGAAAGGATTGTTTTCCTCATATCTAATGAGCATATTGCAGATGTTTATACATGCCATCAAATGAACTTCTTTGAGTCCATGCAGAACCCAAATATCGAGCTTGCTTACATATCCCAGCTTCTTCTGGTGGTCATGAATGCTTGAATGATGGATGCTCAATATTTCTGCAAACTCTTGTGTCATGTAATATGGGTTTGACTTGATCAATGCCTTTATTTTGTCGTCAACCTCTGTGGGCCTCCCTGACCAAGGAGTGTCATTGAGATCAAAATCACCAGCACGGAATTTCGTGAACCATCGTTGTCACTGATGTTCTTGTAGAGCATTGCCACCATAAACTTTATGCAACTTTTCAGAAGCTTGATGTCCGTTTCCCTTTATGGAAGTAAAACAGTAAAATATGGCAAAAATGCAGTTTGGTCTTCCATCTTCAACTTGTAAAATCTCTAAAACTCAACCAAATAGCTCATTTTTTTTTAATTGAAGCTAGAACTGTCAGCTGTCAAATGACTTGTAATAACTTATGCGAATGATTCTAGTACTTCCAAAAATGAACGAGTGCCATCTGTCGCAAACATGCATCATGACGTTTCCGACAACCCAATATCTAGGAGTGGATTTCCTAGCACGTTTGATAAGTATATGTTTAACTTATTTTGGAAACTTGCAAACTGTTTTCTATTCTGCTTTTCCACTAGAAATTTCTGAGCATCCCATTCTGCCTCCTTGCTGGTACTTGGTAAGCTATGGAGAGCAATCCTCCAATATCCACTGCCTTTCAGTGTCTCATAGAGATCATTGCTTCTAGGATTTTTAATGCCTCCCAGTGGGATCTTTCTACATTGCGATTTCCTGTGAGATCTGGGTTTCCTGATAGCATCTGCTTGCTGGGCTCTTATGTGACTGTCAGTGGGCTCAATCTCTCAATTTCAGGAGATGCTGCGTTCCTGTTCCTTTAGATAACTCTCAGCTGTTGTTTGCTCTTTAGTTGTCTGATATATTTTCCCATATGGTTACTTTCTTTTTTTTTTTTTGTTTTTTTTTTTTGTTTTTTTTTGTTTGTTTGTTTTTTAGCTGAGCCATCCTGCCACCTGTTGGCAGCTCAACGGCAACTCAGCTCGGGCTGGCATCGAACCGCCGTTGCTCAGAGCTCAGCTCGCACTCTTGAGCGAGCTCTTAACCAACTGAGCCACTCGGCCGGCCCTCCCATATGGTTACTTTCAACAACATTTCCTGGGTGTTATTAAATATCACAAGAAGACTTACGCACAAATGAAAACTGGCCAATGATTATAGTTTCAATAGCCTCAGCCATGTCTAATTGCCTCAGACTCCCCTTGTATTCCGTCACTTGAAACAGTCAATTTAAATTTCTACCGGGTATCACCTATGAAAGGCAGGTGGTCATTCTAAAAATAACACAGCCCTTCCTCCATGTGTTTGATGCTTTCCTAAAGGTTATCAAATAGTTATTGAACAAGAACAAGAATTTATGCCAATCCTTTCACCTCTCTTCAGATGAGGTATCTTTCCTCAAAGGCTATTCCAGACTCTCAAGGGTAGAATATTCGGATCCCTGTTATTGCAGGTTTATGAGTCACTGTCGCTTACTATGCATATTCAGGGCATTAACACATCAAACAGATGATGGCAGAGAGCAGCTCTCTTTTCCTTGGTGGAGAACTGTGTGCTGCCTTGCTTTGAGAAAAACTTAGAGAATTAAATGTAAGTGTTACAAAAAATGATTGATTTGATTTGTCTTTGGAGAAAATTATATGGTGGTTGGAAGTCTATTATATCTCTTTTTATGAAGATAGAAGTATTCTTTTCCTCTTGAATTATAAATCATTAGGGTTATAATGCTGTTACTAACATTTGTATAATAGATATTTTTCTAATATTGCTGACGCCTTTTGAATTTAAAGCTTCCAATCATACATATGCTGAAAAAGTATACTCAGTAGCAAAAGACATATTCTTTTCAGGATTATTCAAATACTGCCTGAAACTTTTGAATTAAAAACTTGTACTCAGATATGTATAGAATAGATATGTTCAGTTGTAAAAATCTCCATATATTCTTCTGGGTTAAAACATGCTGTAATCTCAAAAATTTAGCTTTTAATTTTTTTCTTATTTTAAGCAGTAACAAAGACTTGTGAAATGCCTGGAAAAGATGAAGGGATGTCCGTGGTAGCCTTTCCTTTAAAAAAAAGAAAAATTCTTAATCAAAGGAACTGATAATAATGTGGACATTTCAGGTGGTGTGACAGCTGATACCTTTCTGAAAATGGGCACCGAAGCCTTAACTTCTGAAGGATAATTTTGGAGGGCAATAAATTCTATTTAGTGCGGTGGTATTTTTTTTTTTTTTTTTGATCCAGTAAAGGATTTGTCCTCACTGACCAGCAGCAATGTGAAGGTGGCAGATCAAAGGCAGAAGTGGAATGGATGGGAAGAGGCTAGTTCCTTAGTTTATTTACCATTAGTCTGTTCTGTACTTACCTTCATATTTGGAAACTAGTGTCCCCAATTAAGTTGTAACCTGCTTGAGAACAAGGGCTTTGGATTCACTGATTAGCCACATGCAGTGACCATCAAATTCTGGTTGAATTGAATGACCTGGCAGGAATTTCTACATCAGTACCATTGCAGGGACAAGCAATGGTGAGGTCTTCCTCCTACATAGGCACTGCTATTTTTATAAACACAGCCCCCTCCAACTGTCTACAGTTACTAGTACCCATTTGCTCACCAAATCCAGTGGTCTTTTTCAGTTCTCATTCCCTTTTCTCTGTTATCCAGTTCTGCCATACTGAAATTCTATCTTGTCTTGGCCTCCATAACATCACATGTGCTGAACATTCATTCTTCTTTCCAATCATCCATTTCCTTTTGTCTCCTAAACATAGATCTTCCCAAGATTCCATCCTTTGGAGCAGTATAAGATAGTGGAAAGAATGTGGCTTTTTTGAGCCAGAGCCACTTTGTTTGAACTCTCGGCTGCATCGTTTATTAGCAAAGTGACCTGTCTGAGCCGCAGTTTTCTTAATTTCACTGGTTCTTTCTTCTGTGCTCTGTCTTTATGTAGACACAAGTTTCAGACCTATGTTATTTTCCTTCCCTCTGAAGAACTTCTTTTAATATTTCTTTCAAGGCAACAAAATCTCTCGACATTTGTTTGTTGGACGTCTTTATTTCTCCTTCATTTCTGAAGGATATTGAAGGGTAATAGATTCTAGTTCAGTGTTTTTTTTTTTTTTTTCCTTTCTGAACACTTATAAATATTTCACTCAACTCTCTTCATGCTTGCATGGTTTCTGAGTAGAAGTCAGATGTAATTCTTATCTTGGTTTCTGTATAGATAAGGTGTTTTGTTCCCCTTTTCCTCCCTCTGGCTTCTTTCAGATTTTTTTTTTTTCTTTCTGTTCTTTGATATGCTGTAGTTTGAAAAATATGCCTAGGTATAGTTTTTCTGGCATTTATCCTATCATGTGCTTCCCAAGCTTCCTGGATCTTTGGTTTGGTACCTGACATTAATGGGGGAAATTCTTAGTCATTATGTTTTGTAAATAGTCTGATCTTTTCTTTCTTCTCCTTCTAATATTCTGATTATGTATATGTTACATATTTTGTAGTTGACCCACAGTTCTTAGATATTCTGTTCTGATTTTTCTTTCTTTCTTTTTTTCTCTTTGCTTTTCAATTTTGGCAGTTTCTATTGAGATAGCCTCAAGATCAGAGATTCTTTCCTCAGCTATTTTCAGTCTACTTGTAAGTCCATCAGAGGCATTCTTCATTTCTGTTACAGAGTGTTTGATCTATAGCATTTCTTTTTGCTTCCTTCTTATGATTTCTATCTCTCATCTTACTCATACATTGTCATCTGTTTGTACGTACTATCAATGTTATCTATTAGAGACATAAGCATAGTAATCATAATTATTTTTAATTCCTGGTCTGATAATTCCAACATTCCTGCCTTCTCCTTTCTCTATTGTATATTCTTGGCACCTATCTCAAGACTAATTGACTGTACATGTATGGGGTTATTTTTGGCCTCTCTATTTTGTTCCATTGGCCTATGTGTCTATTTCTGTGCTATACTGATATATTTATTAGTTCTAACAGATATTTTTGTTGTGTCTTTAAAGTTTTCTATATGTAGTATTTCTGTCATCTACAAATAATAACAGTTTTACTTCTTTCTTTCCAATTAGGTTACCTTCTCTCTCTCTCTCTCTCTCTCTCTCTCTCTCTCTCTCTCTCTCTCTCTCCTAGTTGCTCTGGATAGGGCTTCCAGTACTATGTAGAATAAAAGCAGTGACAGTGGGTATCTTTGTCTTGCTCCTGATCTTAGAGGAAAAGCTTTCAGCTTTTCAATATTGAATATGTGAGCTGTGGACCTGTCATATATGGCACTTATTATGTTGAGGCACATTCCCTCTATACCTATACTATTGAGAGTTTTTATCATAAATTGATGTTGAATTTTGTCAAATGCTATTTTTACATCTATTGAGATGATCATATGATTCTTATCCTTCATTTTGTTAATGTGGTGTATCACAGTGGTTGATTTATGGATGTTGAACCAGGCTTGCATTGCTGGAATATATCCTACTTGATTATGGTGTATAGTCCTTTCAATGTATTGTTGAATTCAGTTTGCTAATATTTTGTTGAAGATTTTTATGTCAATATTAAGGGATATTGGCCTGTAATTTTCCCTTCTTATGGCATCCTTAGGAACTGACTGTCTTTCTGAATATTCTTTGAGAGATTATAGCCAATACAGGACACAAGTGGATCCAAATGGTGCACATAGTCAATTGTGTTTGGATATTTTCCGTGTCCTATCCCATGAAGTTTTGCTCCAGCTGTGCTGCAGCCACCAGATGCACATGATGAGCCCAACGACAGCTTGTCCTGAGTGTACTGGGCACTTTTTGCCACTGAGTGCCATTGTGTGAGGCTACTGTAGGACTCTGCTCAGACATTCTAATGCATGCAAAAACCCTAGGAGAGATGGAATAATAGCCCTTGGGTAAATCCTCATCTAATGGGAATAAGAATTTACAGGGTAAATGATTCTATTCTTTCATGTCTCAGGCAGACAATTATGAAACACGCTTTCCATGTTTCTTCAGAGTTCTCCCAGAGGAAATGAGTCTAGCTGCCACAGGTAACTAGCATTACTAGTTGAATACATTTCTTGTGTTGCTTTTCCTCCTTCCCCATTTCACTCTCCCTAGTCCACTCTTACCTGTTCCCATGAGTTATTTACCACAGTGAACTACATGTATTGTAAACGCTTGTCTCAGGTTGTGCTTGGGAGGAGGCTGGGATAAAACTGAATTAATACATTTATGAATAAGATGGCAATGATATTCATATTCTAAGACTTTAAGAGTTAAAAGAGGCACCTAATTCATAATTAAGTCAGAAAAACCAGTCTAAACAAAGAATGTCCTTGTCAAACAGGGATGCATGTTTGCTATGTCTGGAAAGGATAAATATCAGGTATAGAAAACTAACTAAATTTTATAGACTTGATATGGGCATAAAATGATATAAATAATACATTCAATAAATGAAATATCATTGTAATAAAACATCAACAAAGCTAAAATGACTGAACTATAATATTTTATTCCTTCATTCATGTACCAATGTTCATTTAAACTAATTTCCATGTTCTCAAAAAAGACACATGCTTTGAAGTTCTCACACTCTGGAAGAATTCTGATTACTGATAGGTTTTCTTTTGTAGTGATAGGATATACATAATAATAAGTATTTAAACTGATGACTGAGTCAGTTGTATCTACAATACTTTTGTGCCCAATATTGAATTAAAGAACTTACTTATAAAAACAAAAAAGTCAATACCTTGAGGAAAATTACCTGTTAATCCTGTATTATTCCTTTTTTTAACCTCTGAATTCTGAACAAAGGGACCATGTATATAATTATTTGTAAGACGAGAGAATTTCAGAAAGCACAATAGACGTTATTCTTTGATATGATAGATTATTAGAGATTATATTTTTATGAAATTCTGACAAACCTCATGTGAGACACAAGATGAGATATATTGGAGGTGGTAACCAATGTTTAGAATGAAAGTCTTTATCAAGTATGGGAGGCAGTGGATAAATGCAGGCTGTCTATTTCCAGAGAATGTTTTAGGGAGCAAACAGCTATGAGGGGAAAAGAAATCAAATGTACCACCTTGTTCTGGTAATATTGGTTGGGTATCAACTAATTTATTTATTTCAGTAGAGTGAGGTTTGTTTTCGCTCTCCCCAATGTGTGTGTCTGTGTGTGTGTGTGTCTGTGTGTGTGTGTGTGTGTGTGTGTGTGTGTGTGTGTGTGTGTAGGACACAGAACAATGCTAGAAGCTACAGTGTCACCTTCAGGGATGGAGATGATGCTGATAAGATGAGAGGATGGTGTAACCAAGTCACAACTACCAACTAAAGTGGTTGTGCCAGCTTGATGGATGGGAATCCCAATAGGTTCTGGAGATATCCCAGAAAGAAATATATACATATGCAAAGAGGAGAGCCATATGCTCCTTCAGAGGATACTCGTATGAGTGTTACTACCCAGGGCTCTTCAGAAAAGGATGGCATTTGGAAGGGTGGAGTTCTGATGTTTAAATTAGTGGAGACTCAGCCAGAGAACACTACTACATGTCTCTGGAAAGTACACGCTGGTACAAGAAACTCTACCAAGATTTTGCATTGTGTAGTTCTTTGAATACAGTATATGCTTATAAATAATTGCTGACAATGAAGGTATTGGGATAAGATTAGCTCAATTAGAGAAAAGGAATAAATAATATTATTTTTCAGGGTATTTACAAGGCACAGAAATATTGCTTAGGATACTGTTTTACCTGTATTGTACCAAAGTGGTACAGAAGTAACTTAATATATATATATATATATATATATATATATATATATATATATATATATATATATTAGAATGAAAGAAAGAAAGAAAGAAAGAAAGAAAGAAAGAAAGAAAGAAAGAAAGAAAGAGAGAAAGAGAGAGAGAGATGAGAAAGGGAGAGAGAGAGAGAAAAAAGAAAGGGAGAGAGAAAGAGGGAGAGAGTGAGGGAGAAAAAGAGAGAGGGTGGAAGGAAGAAGGGAGGAGATGGAGGGTTAATTAAGTGCCAACAGGAATAAGAAAACTATAATGTTCACTGTAATCATATTCAGAATTCATTCCAAGATACAATTACCACACTACCTATATTCTATATGCATGCTAAGGAAAAATGTTATAAAATTACAAAGTCATTAATCTGAATTTTGTCAGTGCAGGAAATAGTGAACCTAATCAGTACCACTAGACCAAGATAATAATACTTCTTAAATAATATCCCAAGGGGACACTAGAAATTCAAGTTATATTTGTAACAGGTCCTGGAAGAAGACAAACAAAATATTGCCCAGTGTAGTAATTGGAATTTTCTTAATGACACAATAATAGATGCCCAAAAAATTGTTTATTGTCTGGCACACAATTGCTCACTGGCCGAATAACAACTCAGAGCCTGTTGCCAAATTAGTAGTACAAGACTAGGCTGATTCATTCCTATCCACAAACCTGCAGACTTTTCTTTCTCCATTTTTGACAGCTATTTAATGAGGAGTTGTGCATATAGATACATCTTTATAAACCCTTGTAAAATAAGCAATTCTGAGATCTTTGTATATACCAAAATAGCTTATCAGATTCAACAAAAAGGCACATTGAAAATATTAAACTGTTGGGACATGATTTAGAATTACAATTATGTGTTGCCTATGCAATTTTCTGTATGAAACTTCCATATTGATATATGTAAGTCCCTAATGCAGAATTTCCTCCCTTTTCCATAACTTTTTCTAATTATTCCTGCATATGTTCTATGTATGATAAATGCTGTTTAGTTCCCTTTTAATTTCAGGATTACAAATTTATTATGATTGGCAGAAAAGTTTTTTGACTTTTTTTGCATGCCATTTTATTTTATTTCATTTTTTAATCCCTTCACCATTTTTACTTAGCCCCGCAACCCCTCTCCCATCTGGCAACCATCAGTTTCTTCTTTGTGTATATGAGTCTGTTTCTGTTTTGTTTGTTCATTTATTTTGTTCTTTAGATTCCTACATAAGTGAGATCATATGGTATTTGTCTTTCTCAATCTGACTTATTTCACTTAGCATAATACCCTCCAGGTCCATCCATGTTGTCACAAATGATAAGATTTCATTCTTTTTAATGTCCAAGTAATATCTCCTTGTATTCTGTATCACCACTTGTTTTATTCAATTTTCTACCAATGGGCACTTAGGTTTGCTTCCATATCTTGGCTATTAGTGCATATCTAGGGTAAATAGTGCTGCAATGAACATAGAGGTGCATATATCTTTTTGAATTGATGTTTTGGATTTCTTCCAATAAGTACCCAGAAGAGGAATTCCTGGGTCATAAGATAGTTCTATTTCTAATTTATGGAGGAACCACTGTACTGTTTTCCATAGTGGCTGCACCAATTTGCAATCCCACCAACAGTGCACAATGGTTCCCTTTTCTCCGCATCCTCACCAACACAATTGTTTCGTGATTTATTGATAATAGCCATCCTCACAGATGTGAAGAATATCTCATTGTGGTTTTAATTTGCATTTCTGATGATTAGTGATGTTGGGAATCTATTCATATGTCTATTGGCCATTTGTATGTCCTTTTTGGAGAAATGTCTATTCATGTTTTCTGACCACTTTTAAATTGGATTGTTAGAGTTTTTGTTATTAAGTTGCCTGAGTTCTTTATAAATTTTGGATATTAATCCCTTATCAGGTATATCCATGGTGAATATTTTCTCCTATTTAGTATGTTGTTTTTTCATTTTGTTGATGGTTTCCTTTGTTATGCAAAAACTTTTCAGTTTGATGTAGTTCCATTTGTTTATTTTTTCTTTAGTTTCCCTTGCCTGAGGAGATATATTAGTAAAAATAGTACTAACAGCTATGTCAGAGAGTTTACTGCCCATGTTTTCTTCTAGGAGTTTTATGATTTTGGTTCTTACATTTATATCTTTAATCCATTTTGAGTTTATTCTTGTATATGGTATAAGAAAGTGATCTAGTTTAATTTTTTTTTTTTTGCGTATAATTGCCCAATTTTCCTAGCACTATATTAAATAGACTAACTTCACCCCATTGTGTAGTCATGCCTCATTTGTCATAAATTAAATAACCATGTAGGTATGGATTTGTTTCTGGACTCCCTATTCTGTTCCATTGAACTATGTGTCTGTTTTTTGCCAATACAATGCAGTTTTGATTACTATGGACTTGTAGTATAGTTTGATATCAGGTAGCTTGATATCTTCAACTTTGTTATTTTTTCTCAAGATTGTTGTGACTACTTGGGTTCTTTTGTGACTCCATGTAAATTTTAGGATTGCTGGCTTTAATTCTGTGAAAAAAAATGCCATTGGTATTTTGATAGGGATTGCATTGAATCTATAGATAACTTTGGGAAGTATGGACATTTTACCGATGTTAATTATTCCTATCCATGAACATGGTACAAGCTTCCACTTATTGTTTCTTCTTCAATTTCTTCCTTCAGTGTCTTATAGATTTCTCAGCACAGGTCTTTTACCTCCTTGATTAGATTTATTCCTCACTATTTTTTTTTTTTTGATGCAATTGTAAATAGGATTGTTTTCTTAATTTTTCTTTCTGATAGTTCATTATTGGTATATGACAGTGTAACCAATTTCTGAATATTAATTTTATATCCTGCTACTTTAGAGAATTTATCAGTTATAATAGTTTTTTTGGTGGAATCTTTAGGGTTCTTTCTATATATTTGGTTGTTGGAAAAGTCATGATGTATTTTTCTGTTTTTCATTGCAAAAATGCATCATGACTTTTCTGACAACTCAATAGTATCATGTCATTTGAGAATAATGATAGTTTTACTTCTTTCTTTCCAATTTGGATGACTTTTTTTTTTCTTGTCTGAATTTGTGGCTAGGACTTATAATACTATGTTGAACAAAAGTGATAAAAGTGGGCAACCTTGTTTCTGATCTTAAGGAGAACAATGTTAGCTTTTCCCTTTTGAGTATGATGTTAGCTGTGGATTTGTCGTATATGGTTTAGTATATTGAGCTATGTTCCTCTGTTCACACTTTGCAGAGTTTTGTTTTTTTTATCATAAATGAATGCTGGATTTTGTCAAATACTTTTTCAGTATCCATTGATATGATCATATGATTTTTATCTTTCATTTTCTTTAAGTGATGTATCATGTTACTTGATTTGCAAATATTGAACCAAACTTGCATACCAGGAATAAATCCCACTTAATCATGGTGTACTATCTTTTTAATGTATTGCTGAATTCAGTTTACTAATATTTTGTTAAGGATTTTTGCATCTATGTTCATCAGGGATTTTGGCCCACAATTTTCTTTTTTGTGGTGACTGTCTAGTTTTGGAATCAGTGTAATGGTGGCCTCATAAAATGAGTTTGGGAACCTTCCCTCCTCTTGAATTTTTTAGAATAGTTTGAGGACGATAGGCATTATATTGGCATTTCATTTTTGACTTGTTTACAAAAAAAAAATTCTCAAAATATTTCACAATTAAAACAAACAAACCAACAAACACAAAACCTACTGTCAGGAGGCTGACCTAATTTGATTTGAACTTCTCTATATTTTAAGGTATGTTTATTTTGGAGTAGGCCTAACTTCTTATAATTCTTGCTGGCCTATTTCCCTGCTTCCACTTCCAACTCCAGGTGTTTATGGAAAAGTTTAGCACTTTAAAATATTGACTTGTCTGATAATGTCTTCATTTAGAGATATTCTAAGCCAAGCAGAAAAAGGAGCCACAGTTGAACACCAGGCAACTTTATTCTTTTATTTACTGTCATGACCAGAACACACATGTATATACAGAAATAATCACCTATCATATTTCAGACTTTCTCAAGGGTCTACTAACGGGGGTGTTGCATGCTCTTACGTGCATGGATTCCAGAGTCAGACTGCAAGAGTTAGAATCCCAGCCCTGCTATTCGTTAGCTGAAATGCCTTGGGAAAATTTCTTAATCTCTCTAAAACACAAGTCCTCACACTATAAAATGGGAATTAAAACAATCATGTACCAATCACATGAGGTCATTTTCAAATTAAATGAAAATCAATGTAGAGAAAGTAATATTAGTAGAGTGATGTACATAGTAAATGCTCAATAAATGTTAGTTAGTATTACTTCATTCCCACCATTAAAAAATATAGGGAACCACTATATTGCAGATGCAAATCACATACCATAAAGTTTACCCTTTAAAAGTGTACACAGCGACGGCCGAGTGGCTCGGTGGTTGAGAGCTGGCTTGGGATGCCAGCGGCCCAGGTTTGGATCCCACATGTGAAGGCTAGTGACACTGCCCTCTTAAAAAAAAAAAGTGTACACAATTCAGGGGCCTTTTGTATTAACAAGGTTGTGCTACCATCACCACTAAATCCAGAACACTTGTTCCTCACCCCAAAAAGAAACCTTGTATTCATTAGCAGTCATTCTTCATTCTCTTCCCCTAGTCCTTAATAACACAAACTTTCTCTCTCCATGGATTTGCCTATTTTGTACATTTAATATAAACAGAATCATATGACACATGGTATTTGGCTTCTTTCACTTAGAATATTGTTACCAAGTTTCATCCATGTTGTAGCATGAATCAGTATTTCATTTTGTTCTTGGAGAAATAGTATTCCTATATGGTACCCTGGGCCTGGAACATTCCCCTCTATGGAACCTGGGTGGTGAGCTGTAGCTTGGTCCCAGATTCTTTGTCCTTATTAGGAGAGACCTCTCCCCATCCATTCTGAATGGGGGTTCGCAGTGAACACCACTGTATTGCTTAAGTGTGTGTGTGCTCCTATGGCACCTGGCCAGTCCACCAGTGTATCGCCCCCTGCGGGACAGGAACAGGTTTTCATCTAGAGGGATGTGAGTTGTTCCACTACCCATGGCGGCTGTGGGGAATGACCAGTGACCATGAGAGACCTGGACACACTGCAGACTCTCCTCTTGCTGTGTCTCTTCTTTCTGTGAGTAAAACATTGTTCTAACCAGTGTTTGTGTGTGGAGCCCTCCTTGGTCACTGCGAACCTTTAGTGGATGCAATAGGCCAGATCTGTGGGTTTCTCCTCCTGGTGGTTGGCAGTGCTATGACCCTTGTCATCTTGCACTCCATGTGAGTCCTCACTTGGGATTGGTGGCTAAACTTCCTGCTCCACGGTTTCCATATGTGCCCATGCACATAGCAAATGAAATAGATGTAATATTTTTTACATTTAATATTTCCATTTTAAAGCATATTGGTAACGTTAGCCATTTAGAAAATATTTCAAATGCAAAGGCATTCAGCTAGAAGCTGTAGCTTGTATTTTCATTAAAAATTCAGACTCCAACAAAGGTCTGGGGTGATGACATGATTAGTAAAAGTGTCTGAAGTTCTTCTTATCATAGGTTATCAGTCAGGATTTCTCTCAGCCATTAAGATCCTGAAATCAGAACTGTTTGTGCCATGTTCACTGGCTTATAAAATGAGCAGCTTGCTCATCTGTCTGAGTTCAGAGGTCCACAGCAAAAATATTATCAAGCTGACCATGACTGTAATATCAATGATTTGTCAGAAAGGGAAAATTTGATTATGCATTGAAATAAATCCAGTTTGCTACAAATTAGATGGAGTTGAGGCACTGATAGGGGAATATATTAAAGGTGATGTCTTAAGGGGGATCTGTCCTCATTCCAATTTCCATTCTTTAAGGGTGTCCATGTAGTAATGCCTTTAAATTCAGTCAAAAAATACCCCAAAACTTAAGAGTTTTCTTCTTGGTCTTGTTCTTGTGTCAGAAAAGCCCTTAACAAATGGAATTATGTGCAGTGCATGTTGGGAGTTTGTCCAGTTGGATGAAGTGTAATCTGATTTTAGGTCCTGAGTAAGGCAAGGCCAGTAGGAGTTAAGTTACTGCTGAGACTCATTTTTTTATTTAATGGTCTCAGGTTTTTGGCTTGTCACACAGAACAGAGATGCTGAGAGTACTTTATCAACCTTCATAGTATCAGCAGTCACAGAGATGTATCAGGACTATGTGCTACTATTGTGATCCAAGCTCAGGAATTTAAGTTTGAGATTCAACTGCTGAAATAACCTCTATAAAGTTTCAATCACAGAGGAATGCTTGGTCATTACCTGGTCTTGAACTGTTTATTCACTGTGCATTTAAATAGAAAAAGATTTTTGAAAAATATTTCTTCTTCCCTTATCAAGTAATACTGGAATGCAGATGTGTGAAAGTGGGGAAAGGAAATAATAAAATACATCTATAGAGCATCCACTATTTGCCAGGTGGGCACTAAGATTTGTAGTTTACATAAATAATTTTATTTAATTTTTATAATGAAATTGGGTGTAATTATGCCCATTTTCTATCTGATAATACAAAAAGAAAGGTAGCCAATCCAAGATTATATTATATAATTATTGAGATTTTTTATTAATTATTGAGATTTTTATGCCCTGTCCCTTGTGCCCTAACTGCTATACCTTTTGAGATTTCTGTTTCACTCGAAACAGTGCAATACAAATAGTAGAATAAATACTTTAATTTGTACTGTTTAGAATATTTGGCAGAACCAAAAGGCATAGGATATTAAGAGAGCTGGTTCCCTTAAAGAATGTTTATTAATTCAATGATAATGTGACATTATTGTTTTGATAGATCCTTAAGTTAAGAAAGCTAAGAAATACAAGTGTGTGATGATACCTGAGGGAGGGGGGTATATATATATATGTAAGTCAGTGACATTTAAGTGCCTCCAGGCTCAATGACTTGAAAACAACTTAGTGCAACTTTCAAAAATATTACACAGTTATTTACCCTTGGAATAAAATAATAACTTTGTAACAGTGGAGAGTCATTTTCCACACACAAAACATTGTGCTCATTAATAAATATTGTTTGATCCATTGCCCATCACAGGCCTTTTGGCGTTTTGTGTTAGACAAATAAACTTAGGCTCAATTTGATGGAAGGAGAATTACATGTAGAGATGCTACTTATGATCAAGTGTGACTGGTGCCATAAGGAACAATAATTTATCAACCTCAGTAAGAATTAAGAACCCTGCGCTATTAATTCTGCGACCTGACAGGACTTGTATTGCATGTTGCTCATAAATATGGTTAATCAAATTGATGGGAAAATACAATTCAAACATCAACTTCTCCTTTGTAGTTTTCATTTTGGTTTTCTATTAACACTGTTTCTTCTTTGAGATTGTCCACCCTGCTTCTGAAAGGTATAGCACACATTTTTCTATCTATATATTGCTATATACTTATTAATTCAACAAATGTATATTGACTTCCCACTGTGGATCTGTCTTTATGCTGATGTGAGAAGCGTTCTATATGCCACAATAGCTCTAGAAGTTTGATTTTCTCATTATTATATTTACTGTTCAGGGGGATATTTGAGTTGCCCCAGACATGTTTTCACTTCTAAAAATGGCATCGCTTCATTTCTGTGTTGTTATTGAACATGTATGCTTAAGGTAGTTTTGTTGCCAGATTATCTTAATTGAATTACCCACAATGAGTTGGTTTGCGTGTTAATATTTAATAACTTATTGAATATCATAACATTTGTATTATTATAAAATTATGTTTTTATTTGATCAAATATAATTATATTATTTGATGACTAATATTGCCATTTCTGAATTTTGGGGCTTTCTTTATGTGAAATCAATTGAAGCGTTCTACTCTATCAAAATCTATAATGATGACTTGATATTGAAAAAAATGACCCACTTGACCCACTTGCTCTCTCCGACCTGAAAATGTTTAGCCCATGTGAGGTCAAGATTGCTCATAAGTGACAATCCCATTTCCCTTTATATATGTTTGCATTCTGTAGTCTACTTTACCTGCATCAGTTTTTCTAAGTCTGGTTTTCTAATCAAGCATAGTTTGTGGACAATCACACAGTCTGGGCATGATGCTCAAATTTGATTGTTTATAATGTATTACCAAAAACCAGAACATGTATGAGTATATGCTTCATTACTTTAGAAAATATGGATTGAACACTAGTTCAGTAAAGCTTTATAATATTGCTATTTAAATAATTTTGGTTCATTGATTAAATATATGGTAATTTGACTTTATATTTATATGAGAGGGGTAGGTACAAATCTTTCATTTTAAATATTTAATGATGCAAATATGCCCTCTATATTTTTAATTTGTACAATGTAGATTGCACAATGATTTGAACTATCAGTATCGTAAACATAACTCTTACCTGTGATGCCTTTAAATTATTTTCAAGGCTTTGAAGATAGCTTTCTATAATTTTAGGCAATAGATTTCCATTGCTATTCTCCCTAAGAATAGATCAAATGTCCTCTTAATAATTTTCTGTGTCCAAATGCAAGTCTGAGTATAGATTCTCCAAAGAAGCTCTATATAATGGTAGAATGGGAGCTAGCAATCAATTGAACTTTATAGATCTCATAGCCCAAATCTGCCCTCCACTTTGTGTAAAATACAATGCAAAGAGCATGCACAAACCTGGGTTCAAATTCCTACTTTTGACATATTAATGATCTGATCTTGAGCAAGCCACTGAATCTGCGTGATCACCTGTTTCCTAATGCATCAAATGGGAGTGATAAATCTCTGCATATAATAAATGCTCAAAAAAATGTCTTTTCTGATAGTGTGTATGGTACCTTATTTATAAATTGTTACACATTCTCTGCCTACCTTGAGAAATCTTGAGTAACTGGAAAACAAATTTTGACTCAAAGAGGAAATTTAAAATAAGGAGTAAAGGATAATTCTTTTCCCTTTTGTATCAAGAAGTTCCTATTTCTTGTGTCCTATTATGGCAGAAAAAAGACCCAAGACTTACATTTTAAAATAATAATAGCTATTATCAACAAGAGAAGTAATAACAAGTGTTAGAGAGGTTGTGGAGAAAAAGGGACTTTAATACACTACTGGTGGGAAACAGTATAGAGGCTATTTAAAAAATGAAAAATAAGAAACTGGGGGCAAGATGGCGGCTGTGAGGAGGGCTCCATGAAATCTCCCCTGGAAATATCCACAATTTGAACTTCTGATACGCTTCAAAGAGACATCTACTCATCACACAGAGCAACTAAGAGTTCCACACAAGGATTGCTGGAAGGTGGGCAGGCCGGGCGAGTAGGGGAAGAAGGCGGCGAGACGCGTGAGGTGCAGCCCGCACCCGCGGCTGCTGAGTCACGGTGAGTGTTGTCCCGGCTCGCTCCCTGCGGCCCGCGGCCCACCTAGAGCTCAGCAAGAGCGCGTTGGTTTGCAGTCTGAGGCAGAAGCCTCAGGCCGGGCAAGTGAGGGAGGAGAGAGAGGAGACGACTGTGCAGAGGTACGAGCTGCACCCGCGGCTCGCCTTGTCCCCAGGAAGCAGGGTGCAGAGCCCCGCAGCGGCAGGGCAAGATCAATCCCTGCACCCGCCTGGTTCAGGGATCAGTCTCTGTGCCCACCGGGTCCCACGGAGCGCAGAAGCCTGAAATACGGGAGCAGGGGAAAAAGAAGACTCGCTCGGACAAGCAGCGCGCCAGGTGGAGACGCAGGTCCCCGTGAGACGCGGAGCGGGGATATTAGCCACACGGTAGGGTGCGCGCAATTCCCTCAATCCCGGCAGACCCTTTGGGAGAGCAGCAGGAACTCCGCTGGAGCATAAGATGCAAAGGCCTTAGCTTCAAACAGTGTTGGAACTGTGGCTTTGTTTATTTTTATGTTTTTTTATTTTTTTTTTCCTTTTTCTACTCTTGAACAGAAAGCAAAAAAAACCAATAACGCACCCACTCCCACAAACTTTGGCCCCCGACAAGTCAGTCTTAAACTGACTCCTGAATGGAGCAATAGGGGCAGACTAGGAAGATATCCTTACCTGCAGGGGGTTGAGAATTTCCACCCAGTAAAGGCTGCAGAGTGAGACTACCTACCCCGCCCCCACCTTTAGGCAAGGCTTGGGAGGCAGGGCAGGTTCACCTGCTGAGGCACTAATTAACAGATTCTTAGCAGCAGGCTTTTGGTAGTGAGGAATTCTTTAATTCTCCACAGCTGTCAACCCAAAGGGTGCCCAGAGACACTCATTGAGCCTTTGGGGGTGCAGCCTGCCTTGGGACAGGCAAAAGCAAAAAGGCAGTGACTTTGTAAAAACCACCAATCACACGTCACAACCACACTCAAGTACAGCAAACCTGCAGTGCCAGGATCACGCTAGGCATCAGGTGGCCTACTGTTCCCACAAGACGCACAGGAATTTTTGTACAGCAGACAAACTGAAGAGAGCTTGGTGGACTTTAGCCTAGACCGGCACGGGTATTTTTGGTTTGTTTGGTTTTATTCTGTTTTGTTTTCCCTTTATTGGCTGCTTATCTTGGTTGTTTTTGGTTTTTATTTCTATTTAATTCTAATCATATTGTAGTTTTTAATATAGGCATATATATAGGTGTATATAGGTGAATATATGTCCATATATATGGGTGTGTAGACAAATATATATATATTTTTTCCTTTTTTCTTTTTCTTTCTTTTCTTTTTCTTTTTTCCCCACCCTCACTTTCTCTCTTATTTTATTCATTCCTCTCACTGCTATACTTTTCCTCTTTTCCTTTTTTCTGCAAATTTTATTTTTTTAAATTTTCTTACTTTTTTTATTATTACTTTATTTTTATTTTTTATTTTTTAGGTATAGCTAATCGGTTTCTCATGTTTATTCTATTTTTTATTTTAGGATATTGTATTTTATTTTGTTTCCTCTTCTGTTATTATTGTGTGTGTGGTTTTTGTTTTGTTTCTGTTTGTTTTCTTCATTATTATGATTGATATTTCTGTACAAGTTGACTGTAGTTTGATGGTTGGTTTTTTTCCCTTTGCGAGCATTTGGTTTCCTTTGGTGGCTGCGGAGGTTGTTCTTGTTGATCTGTTATGCTCTAAAATCACTCTGCAGCAGTGGTCCAAACAAACAGACACAAGAATCATCATACCCGGAGGCCAACTTTAGATAAAACCAGAGCATTTCTGGGTTTGACATACAAGAGTCACACCCAAAAGGAAGTTGCTACAGGTACTAGGACCCATAGGGTCCAAGTTTCATCAGAGGGGTCAATCCTCTCACAGCAGCTCATAAACTGCAGATGCTGCTGATTCTCACAGCTAATCAATCTGGGAGTCAATCCCACCTACTGACAAACCAAAAGTAATCAAAACTAAAACTTCAACAAGTGAGGACGCACGACACAAGGAACACCTCAGATACAAGCACAGGAGAATAGGGAGACTGAGTAATTCAAATATAAAGGACACACACCATATAAGTTTACCCAGAAAACACTGAGAAATCTGGGGGATCTATCTGTTATATTGAAGCAAACACAAAGAGTAAGCCAGAATGGGGAGACAACGAAACACAACACAAATAAAAGAACAGAAGAAACTTCCTGAATCAGTGGAAATAGAGGAAATAGAGGTAACCAACCTATCGGAGACAGAGTTCAGAACACTGATTATTAGAATGTTCAAGGAAATTAATGAAAATATAAAGAAGTATAGAGAAATCATGAAAAGCAACCAGCTAGAATTTAAGAACACAATTACTGAATTAAATAACAAACTTGATGGAATCACTAGCAGATTGGATGAAGCAGAAAATCGAATCAGTGACTTAGAAGACAAAATAGCAGAGATCACCCATGCAGAACAACAAAAAGAAAAAATAATGAAAAACATGGAAAATAATTTAAGAGAGCTGGGGGACAACATCAAACACAATAACCAATGGGTCATTGGAGTACCAGAAGGAGAAGAGAGGGAGCAAGGGATTGAGACTATATTTGAAGTAATAATGTCTGAAAACTTCCCTAACCTGGCAAAGGACATTGAAATACAAGCTCAGGAAGTGCAGAGAGTTCCAACCAGGATGATTCCAAACAGGCCCACTCCAAGACACATTATAGTGAAAATGGCAAGCGTTAAGGACAAAGACAGAATCCTTAAAACAGCAAGGGAAAGGCAGCACGTTACTTACAAGGGTACCCCCATAAGATTATCAGCTGACTTTTCTATAGAAACTTTGCAGGCCAGAAGGGAGTGGCAGGAGGTTTTCAAAGTGATGAAAAATAAAGGCCTACAACCGAGATTGCTGTATCCAGCAAGGTTATCATTTAAAATTGAAGGCGAGATAAGGAGCTTTGCAGAAAAGAATAAGTTAAGGGAATTCATTACCACCAAGCCAGCTTTGCAGGAAATGCTAAAAGGGCTTCTTTAAGTAGAAGAGAAAAACAACCTAAGAAAGACTACGAACACAAATAACAAAATGGCAATAAATACACACCTATCAATAATCACATTAAATGTAAATGGATTAAATGCTCCAATAAAAAGATATAGGGTGGCTGAATGGATAAGAAAGCAAGACCCCAGCATATGCTGTATACAAGAGACTCACCTCAGATCCAAAGATTCATACAGGCTGAAAGTAAAGGGATGGAGTAAAATATTTCATGCAAATGGTACTGAGAAAAAAGCTGGAGTAGCGATATTTATATCAGATAAAATGGACTTTAAATTGAAGAATATAACAAAGGACAAAGAAGGACACTTCATAGTAATGAAGGGATCGATCCAACAGGAGGGCATAACTCTAGTAAACATCTATGCACCTAACATAGGAGCCCCTAAATATATAAAACAGATATTGTCAGACATAAAGACAGAGATCAACAGTAACACTATCATAGTAGGGGACTTCAACACCCCGCTGTCACTAATGGACAGATCCTCCAGACAGAAAATCAATGTGGAAACAGTGACCTTAAATGACACATTAGACCAGCTGGATTTAACAGACATTTTCAGAGCATTTCATCCCAAAGCTACAGAATATACGTTCTTTTCAAGTGCACATGGAACATTTTCTAAGATAGACCACATGTTAGGCCACAAAACAAGTCTCAATAAATTTAAGAAGATTGAAATCATTTCAACTGTATTCTCTGACCACAATGCTATGAAACTAGAAATCAATTATAAGAAGAAATCCGGGAAGCTGACAAATAAATGGAGGCTAAACAATATGCTATTAACTAGTGAGTGGGTCACAAATGAGATCAAGGAGGAAATCAAAAGATACCTTGAGACAAACGATAATGAAAACACCACGACCCAAAATCTCTGGGATGCTGTGAAAGCAGTCCTAAGAGGGAAGTTTATAGCAGTGCAAGCCTACCTAAAGAAGGAAGAAAAATCTCAAATCAACAGGTTATCCTTACACCTAAGGGAACTGGAAAAAGAACAGCAAAAGAGGCCCAAGGGGAGTACAAGAAAGGAGATAATAAAGACCAGAGCAGAAATAAACAATATAGAGAACAGAAAAACAGTTCAAAAGATCAATGAAACCAAGAGCTGGTTTCTTGAGAAGATAAACAAAATTGACAAACCTCTAGACAGGCTCATCAAAAAAAAAAAAAGAGAGAGGACTCAAATTAGCAAAATCAGGAATGAAAGAGGGGAAATGACTACAGACATTACAGAAATACAAAAAATTCTAAGAAATTACTATGAGCAACTATATGCCAACAAATTTGACAATCTGGAAGAAATGGATAATTTTCTAGAAGCATACAACCTTCCAAAGCTAACACAAGAAGAAACAGAAAATCTAAGTACCCTGATTACTACCAAGGAAATTGAATCAGTAATTGACAAGCTCCCAAAAAACAAAAGCCCTGGACCAGATGGCTTCACAAGTGAATTTTATCAAACATTCAAAAAAGAACTATCACCTATTCTTCTCAAACTATTCCAAAAAATCCAGAAGGAGGGAAGGCTCCCAAACTCTTTTTATGAAGCCACTATCACCCTGATTCCAAAACCAGATAAAGACATCACAAAAAGGGAAAACTACAGGCCAATCTCCCTGATGAATATAGATGCAAAAATTCTCAATAAAATATTAGCAAACAGAATTCAGCAATATATTAAGAAGATCATACATCATGATCAAGTGGGATTCATCCCTAGTGCGCAAGGCTGGTTCAACATCCGTAAATCAATTAATGGGATACACCACATCAACAAAATGAAGGATAAAGATCACATGGTCATTTCAATAGATGCAGAAAAAGCATTTGACAAAATCCAACAGCCATTTATGTTAAAAACCCTTAGCAAAGTGGGAATACAGGGATCATATCTCAACATAATAAAAGCCATATATGATAAACTTACAGCTAACATTGTACTCAATGGGGAAAAGCTAAAACCATTCCCCTTAAGATCAGGAACAAGACAAGGCTGTCCACTTTCTCCTCTTTTATTCAACATAGTGCTGGAAGTTCTAGCCACAGCAATCAGACAACAAAAAGAAATAAAAGGCATCCAAATTGGCAAGGAAGAAGTAAAATTGTCATTATATGCAGATGACATGACACTGTATATAGAGAACCCCAAAGACTCCATCAAAAAACTATTGGAACTGATAGACAAATTCAGTAAAGTAGCAGGATATAAAATCAATGTTCAGAAATCAGTGGCATTTGCATATACCAATAATAAACTAATGGAAAGAGAAATTAAGAAAACTGTCCCATTTACAATTGCATCAAGAACTATAAAATACCGAGGAATAAATTTAACCAAAGAAGTGAAAGATCTGTACTCAGAAAATTATAAGACACTGAAGAAAGGAATCATAGAAGATACAAATAAATGGAAACACCTACCATGCTCATGGATAGAAAGAATTAATATAGTTAAAATGTCCATACTGCCTAAAGCAATATATAGATTCAATGCAATTCCTATCAAACTACCAAGGGCATTTTTCACAGAAATAGAAAATATAATCCTAAAATTTATATGGAATCATAAAAGACCCAGAATAGCCTCGGCAATTCTGAGAAATAAAAACAAAGTCGGGGGATCACGCTACCAGACATCAAAACCTACTACAAGGCCACAGTAATCAAGACAGTTTGGTATTGGCATAAAAACAGGCACATCGATCAGTGGAACAGAACAGAGGGCCCAGAAATAAATCCAAGCATTTATGGACAGTTAATCTATGACAAGGGAAGCAAGAATTTACACTGGAGTAAAGATAGTCTATTCAATAAATGGTGCTGGGAAAATTGGACTGACACATGCAAAAAAATGAAACTGGATCATCTCCTTACGCCTTATACAAGAACAAATTCAAAATGGATTAAGGACTTAAATGTAAGACCTGAAACCATAAAAATCCTAAAAGAAAATATAGGGAGTGCATTTGCAGACATTACCCGGAGCAATATTTTTACTGATACATCCCTACGGGCAAAGGAAGTAAAAGAAAAAATGAACATATGGGATTATATCAGACTTAAAAGTTTTTTCACAACAAAGGAAACCATTAATAAAACAAAAAGGAAGCCTACTGAATGGGAGAATATATTTGCCAACGATATATCTGATAAGGGGTTAATATCCAAAATTTATAAAACACTCATGAAACTCAACACCAAAAAAACAAACAACCCAATTAAAAAATGGGCAGAAGATATGAAGAGACATTTCTCTAAAGAGGACATACAGATGGCCAACAGGCATATGAAAAAAAGTTCAACCTCACTGGTCATTAGGGAAATGCAAATAAAAACCACAATGAGATACCACCTCACCCCAGTCAGAATGGCTATCATCAACAAATCAACAAACAACAAGTGCTGGCGGGGCTTTGGGGAAAAGGGGACCCTGCTGCACTGTTGGTGGGACTGTAGATTGGTGCAGCCACTATGGAAGTCAGTATGGAGGTATCTCAAAGAACTGGAAATAGAGCTACCATTTGACCCAGCAATTCCACTCCTAGGTATTTATCCTGAAAAAACCAAGACACTTATTCAAAAAAAGTTATGCACCCCTATGTTCATAGCAGCACAATTTACAATAGCTAAGACTTGGAAACAACCAAAATGCCCATCAATAGATGACTGGATTAAGAAACTGTGGTATATTTATACAATGGAGTATTACTCCGCTATAAAGAAGAATGAAATTGTGCCATTTGCAATGATATGGATGGACCTAGAGACTATAATGTTGAGTGAAATAAGTCAGTCAGAGAAGGACAAATACCATATGATCTCACTCATATGTGGAATCTGAAAAACTGTATGAATGAGCAAAATAAACAGAAACTGTCTCATAGATATAGAGGAAAAATCAGGGTTGCTAATTGGGAGAAGAATGGGGATGAGGGAGAAGGGGAAGGGATTAGACAGCAAAAATAGGCAACTACAATATTGCTACTGGGATAGGAAAAACAGTTTGGGGAATATAATTAATAATGTTGTAAATATTCTGTGGAATGTCATATGATCATAGGTCTTGTTAGGGAGACCATTTCATTAATGGAGTAGAGGTTTGATCACTGCACTGTATTACTAAAGCGGAGGTGGTATACCTACTGTAATTGAATATATATAGATAGTCACGGGATGTGGATTATACTGTGGAAGAGAGTCAGAGGAAGAGTAATAGATATATATGATATGGGGGGGAGTGGGGCGGTGTATTGGGGGTGGGGGGTTGTCACTTTGAGGGGTAAAATGTATAACTATTGCACTGTGTTGTACACCTGAAACTAATTTAAAAAATAAATAAATATTAAAAATAAAAATAAAAAATGGAAAATAAAAATACCGTTAAACTCAGGAGCCCCTCTTCTGGGTATCTACCCAAAACATCTGAAAACATTTTTCTGTAGAGGTACATGTACCCCTATATTCATTCACAGTGACTAAGACATAGAAACAACCAAAGTGTCCTTCAAAAATGGATAAAGAAGATTTGGTACATATATACAATGGAATATTACTTGGCTATAAAAAGAGATGAAATACTGCCATTTGTGACAACATGGATTGATCTTGAAATTATCATGCTAAGCAAAATAAGTCAGATAGAAAAAGTTGAGAACCATAAAACTTCACTGTTATGTGGGATATAAAACTAAAAGCAGCAAATGAACAAGACAAACAGACAATCAGAAAAATCAAAGACACAGATGACAGTTTAGTGGTTACCAGAGTGTAAGGGGGAAGGGAAGAGGTAGAAAAGGGTAAAGAGGGTCAAATGTATGGTGATGGAAGGAGAACTGACTCTGGGTGATGAACACACAGTGCAGTATATAGATGATGTATTATAGAATTATATACTTGAAATCTATATAATTTTACTAACTAATGTCACTCCAATAAATTTAATAAATAGAGAAAAGGAATGTTATATAAATAGAATCATAAAAAAATAATAATATGGTAGGATGCTTCAGAACCTGGGGATTGAAGGTGGATTGAAGACAGTAGTGTCTTATAGAAGTTAAACTCATGGCTATGAGTGTAATCTCATGATCATTATCTGCCCCCTTTCCCTTTGCCTGATCTCCAGGGGTTCACTGAAGGTAAATAATATCCATGAGCCATCTGTCATCCTCAATTCCACAAGGAGTCAGATATCACTACTAGCTTTGATCATACATCCTTGATTCTGTCTTTTAAAAACATAATTGGTAATAGATCTTCTGATCACATTTATACAGATGTATTGATTATCTTTGGTATAAACAGGCTAACAAGTATAATGTTTCGTTAGAAATTTAATTCATTCTTAGTGTTTATTTAGACTAATTTGATGTTTGCTGCCCTGACACATAGTTTATAATTTACAAACTTTGGGTACACTCTGAATTTGAGAACACGAATATCTTTGAGCTCTATGAAGGATGCTGAGAAAGGGCATGGTGATTATCATGGGTCTGGTGTGTATCACGAAGACTAATTCTAATCAGTTTAAAACTGACAATCATGGAAAGCTTCATGGAAATGAATGAATTAACATGCCATCCTGTTATCAGAACAATTCTTGGAGAAGAGTTTCTATTGTCTGAGAGGTAATGGATGCCTCAGCAGTTCTATTCACTCATTTTAACCAAAACTGTTCTTTTGGTTTTAGGCCAAACTTTTTCCCAGATCAAAAGGGCGCTAAAGCAGGAAAGTGGGATTAAATACCCAGGTTAATACCAAAGAATGTTGGCATTAACAAAGTGTGAATTGGTGTAGAAAAACTCCTGGCATGTATACTCCATCCTAAGTGTAACTGAATCGCTCTTATCTGGAAATATCACTTGAGAGCATAAGAAAGAGGAATCTGGCCAGAGCCACTTTTTGGCATGGATATGTCAGAAATACTGTAAGCTCAGCCTTTTGCACAAGATGGTATTTCATTGTTTGGACATCTGGCTGATTTGCTGAAAACATGCATTTGTGGGAAATATATGGGAACATTTCTTTTCGATAAATAAGGAAATACTTTGTAGAGAAGTAGTATCGGATTCTTACTTTGTGTTTGCTGTTTCCTTTCAGCAATAACAATGTTTTGCTTTTTCTTTGCTTATGTTAGTGGAGAAAGAAGACTCCTGTTTATTGTACAATCACAGTTGCTTTTATATTTTAACAAGCTGCTCTTAGAAAACTAACTAGGAAGCCACGTGCATTATTTCTACATGTTTGCAACTGTGCAGAAAATTAGTATTTTGAAACTTCAGTATATATATTACATATAAAAACCCTACACCTTATACATTTTACAGGTAACAGTGACATCTATTTGGATGAATGATGTGTTCAGTTAGTACAACAACAGATAAAAGATTTGCCTCTGAAAGATTGCTCTGTTGTAAGCAGCTGTTTCTCTTGCTAAGTTACTATTTTAACGAAATATTTCTAATTTAAATTCTGGAACACTCTCCATCTTTCTTAAGTATTGAATTGTTTCTCTCATGCAATCTGTGTCTATAGGTGGCAGCGATCCTTCACTGTTACAATGATGTGGTTTTAAATGTACTGGATTGTAAATGGAAGGTGAATTTATGAAATGAAAACAAACCTCAGGACTCTATTTTTAAGTAGGTTCTTCTAGTTTTATGAAAGGACGAGCTTGTACTATTCAAAATGCTGTTATGAATAAGAGTAAACTTCAGCTACAGCTCTAAGTGTAACGTAGTCTGCCTTTCTTTCCGATCTTGAGGCACAGGAGACTTCTAATGAAGAATCATTATCTTGCCTTACCGCAGTCCAAGCAAAATAACTGGCCCATTGATCAACATGTTTCTCATATCCCTGTTCTAGGTCATAAATGGCTAAACATTAGTGCAGAGTATAAACTGTTTTGTTTTTCTTCTTGTTGACTTGCACAATATATTAGGAAAAGACAGGGTAATTTTGTCTTTTATAAAATTTCCACTGGGCTGGCCGAGTGGCGCGGTGGTTAAGCGCTGGCTTGGGACGCCAGCGGCCCTGGTTCGGGTCCCACATATAAGGGCCAGTGACACTGCTCTCAAAAAATAAAAAAATAAAATTTCCACTACATGAGTGCCATAGCAATTCTACAGATACTTTAAGTGAGACTTGTTGATGCTCCAAATAGTTGTTTTCACAGAAACCCTGGTTTCATCTTCAACATAATAGGATCCATTGATTAGAGAGATTTATTTAACATTTAACTTCCCAAAGCTTCCTTCATTGTTGGAGATCCAAAAATACAAAAGACTTGTGGAATAGCATTTCCCCAAACTAATTAACCAACTGCAGCTCATGAACATATGTTAGATTAGCTAGGAGTAAATAGTAACTAATCACATTTGATGTGTGCTTGCAACCTATCAGCCACTATTCTAAGGTTTTTAGATGGTTTCACTCATTTAAATCCATATAACAACTGTCTTCCATCAATTCTATGATGTAACACTTTTTCATATTTTGACAGTTCTATAATCAGATTGATTCTTGCAATTGCTATGCATGGAGGCAACAGTTACGATGGTATTTATTATTTCCTGCACGTGTAAAAACATCAAAACCAGCCTGCAAGCATGCACAATAGATGTCAGGAGCTAGACATTAAATCCAAGAAAGAGCAAACGAAGCACTTTTTAACTCCTAAGAGCCACGTAGCTGTTGGTTGGTATTGGAAGGACAGCAAGCCACACGTGTTCAGCAGCATTCCTAAAGCCAGTGTCAATAGTAGGCGGGCTCTGTAACTGGAAAACCAGATTCGCAGCCCATTGCTGATGGTGTGTAGTTGGATTCACACAGTTCTGTTAAACAATACTGTACCGTTAACACTTTTTGATAGCACAATGGGCAATGCTGCAAGGAAAAACTCAAACATTGATGAATCTGATTCAAGACCCCATTCAGAAGAGTTTGAATTTGAATATGAAGAAGTTGTAGGACTACCTAAACCAATTTTCCATTCCTTATATCCCCTTTTTATATATGCATGAGAATGGTATATGCTCAAAACATCTATGTGTAATGAATTGTAAACATGTTTCAAAAAGCTCACAAAATAGAAATTCATGGCACGAAGAGAGCTTTGTGTCATATTTTAATTGGCTATGGTCTCACTTTAGTGGTGTTTAAAATTGTGTCTTATCGGTGAGAGCTTTTTAGATTTGATACCAACAATATTGCTATCTGAGTTTTGTACAGAAGAAAAAATTGTGACACAATAAGTAGCTGGACTAGTATTTAGAGTCAGCCTGTGTCTACACCATGACACCGTTATACTATACTGTTTCTCTGGTGAATTGATTACAGAAAAGTTATAACTTTTTTTTTAATTAAAATTTATTGGGGTGACAATGGTTAGTAAAATTACATAGGTTTCAAGTAGATAATTCTGTAATACATCATCTATATATCACACTGTGCATTCAACACCCAGAGTCAGTTCTCCTTCCATCGCCATATATTTGATCCCATTTATCCTCATCCACACTCCTCTTCCCCTCTTACCCTCTGGTAACCACTATGCTAGTGCCTGTGTCTATGAGTTTTTATTTGTTTGTTCCTTTGTTGCTTTCAGTTTTATATCCCACATATCAGTAAAATCATATGGTTCTCCACTTTTCTATGTGACTTATTTTGCTTAGCATAATAATCTCAAGGTCCATCCATGTTGTCACAAATGGCACTATTTCATCTTGTCTTATGGCAGATGATTGGATTCAGAAGATGTGGTATATGTACACAATGGACTACTACTCTACCATAAAAAAAAGATGAACTATAACTCTTTTTTTATACCATTCATAATAAAGTTGGTACAAGACATTTTCAAAGTTCCTTTCCTCTTTTTCCTGAATTCTTGTCTCAGACCGAGATACTAGGTACTTCTTCCCTCCAAAGAGAAGCTAAAAAAGAAAGGTCCATCCTTTTTGCGGTACCTCTGGGGGTACTTCCGTCTCAAGCTCACTGAAGCAAGTTTAGTCAGAGAATCCAGCTCAGGACAGAAATTGGAAGGAACATGTTTTTGCTGCCTGACCAAGTTGCACTCTTGTCTGGATGGTGTATTACTGAAGCAGGCACTCCATTTTAATTTCCCCCTGGCTCCTGTGCAGAAACACCACATACATTTGCACTGGTTGTGTCTATTCATAATCGGTTCTGCTCCTCTATCTATTTTTAATCAGATCGGAATTTGCAGGGGAATGTGGCTGAAGGATTCATTCCTTCCAATCTCCAAACATATTTGCCTTCCTAAATCTTTGCCAGAAAAACAATGATATTTCATTTTATATTCATTACAAAATTATATCAAGAGAAAGTAAAACACATTTCATTTTATATTATTCTTATGAAATATGACTTACAGAAAATATGTTAAAATGAAAACTGTTCTTTGAGATCTTTATATCATGTATATGTCAAATATGAGATCAAGTCATTTTTATCTTCAAAAGCAGATATAAAACCAAGTTTTCATCTATACAGTATGTTGAATTTCAATGTAATATAAAAATCTGAACTCACATGGGTATATAGTCCAGAAAAAAAGTATAGAAGCTGCACACTTTATACCTATCAAATATATTGTATTAGACTAATATAAAACAACAATTTTCTTTTTTCTGGGATAGCTTTCCTCCAAAATTTTAGAAATAGAAGGCTAAAATTAGGCATCTTTATTGTAAGTATCACCTTTCTCTTTTATCTTTCACAAATGATTTCGGAAACATAATAATTTGTTTTTCATTAAAGCAACAACAACAATAACAACAGCCTTACAGCCACTATGGAAAACAGTATGAAGTTTCCTCAAAAAATTAAGAATAGAATTACACATGACCCAGCAGTCCCTCTTCTGGATATCTATCCAAAACATTTGAAAACAGTTATCCATAATAATATATGTATCCCTATGTACATTGCAGCGTTATTCACAGTGGCCAAGACATGGAAACAACCCAAATGTTCTTTGAAAGGTGATCAGATAAAGAAGATGTGATATATATACACAATGGAATACTACTCTGCCATAAGAAAAGATGAAATAGTGCCATTTGCAACAACATGGATGGATCTTGAGGTTATTAAAGTAAGTGAAATAAGTCAGACAAAAAAAGTGGAAAACCATATGATTTCACTGATATGTGGTATATAAAACTGAAAACAACGAAGAAATGAGACAAACAAATGAAGAAACAAAAACTCATAGACACAGACATTAGTTAAGCTGTTATCAAAGCACAAGGAGGGAGGGAGATGGTAGATGAGGGGAAAGGGATCAAATAAATGGCGATGGAAGAACTGTCTCTGGGTGGTGAACACACGATGTGATGCATAGATGATGTATTGTAATACAGAATTGCACACCTAAAACCTAGTAACTTTACTAATAATTGTCACCCCAATAAATTTTACTTTAAAAATAAAATAAAATAACATGAGAAAAAAACAACAACAAAGAAACAAAAATTCATAGGCACAGACAACAGTTTAATGGTTACCACAAGGTAAGGTAGGAAAGGGTGGTAAAAGAGGGTAAAAGGAGTCAAATATATGGTGATGAAAAAAGAACTGACTGGGTGGTGAACAGATGATGCAACATAAAGATGATGTATTATAGAATTGTACACTTGAAAAGTATATAATTTTACTTACCCATGTCACCCTAATAAATTTAATAACAATTTAAAAATATAAAACAAATAAATTTTAAAATGTCTCACCAACTTTATTTTAGCACTAGAGCTGTGGGGTAGTGAGTTTTGTAGAAATATTTATTATGCAATAAAAATAAAATTAAAAATATATAAAAATAAGAAAAGATACACATACATGGAAACATCAAATTGATGACATATATCAGGACAACTGAAGGTTGGTAAATGAGGCCTTTGACAGCCCTGTGATTTTATAGCAAGTACTCTTTCACATAACTTTTCATTATTCTCAGGTATGGCTCTCAACATATTAGTGTAGAAAAAGAAGTTTTTTTCTTATGCTATTTGTTACATTCCATTTATGAATGAAGGATTCATAATTCATAAATATTTTTCTTCAATTATTTAAAAAATAAACTTCAGGAGAAAATAATGCCAACATAGTCTTTGTTTCTATCTATTTTGTTTTATTCTCAGGAAGCATTTAGCATGCATTTATGACATTAAACAGAAAGTCATTTGGGAAATACTACTATAGGAAAAAAAAACTAAACGGGTAAATCAATGGAAACCTTCTATGAGGCAATCTATACATTTGTTGAAATCTATAAAGCATTAAATACAGGTGAATTATTAATGGTAACATGAAGGTGTTTATTAAAGGGCAACAAAGATAGGAACATTAGATGAAAATGGAAGGGGAGAGTTTGATCAATGTTCATATTTATGGGAGGAAAACATTTTCCACAATTGCTATTGTACATCTGTGCTGTCTTTAATATTATAGATTTTATAATTTTACCAAAATGGCATGTAAGGAAAATTTGATACTTTTCTCTCTTAAAAAGAAGTCCTATGCTATCCATCAAAAACACAAAGCAAGGATGAAAATTCTCAATAGTACAAAGTCTTGTGATTTTTTTAAAAGAAAATGAATAAATCAAGTATCCTTTAATCGTTGTTTCATTATTATACAGACAATGTGGTTTGGGATGTTTTCTTCAAGTATTTTATTTTAGTTTTTTAATAGTTTCAGGTGTACAAAACAACATGTTTAGTCATTTACACATTCAGAATGTGATAACCCAAACAAGTCTACTATCCATCTGCATTAGCTACTACAATACTATTGACTATATTCCCTAAACTGTACTTTATATTACATAACTATGTATTTTTTTTATTATAGTTGACATTCATTATTATATTAGTTTCAGGTGTGCAGCTTAGTGATTAGGCATTTATATAATTTATGAAGTAATGCCCCCAATAAGTCTAGTACCCATTTGACACTATACATAGTTTATACAATATTATTTACTATATTTCTGGAACATGCTATGTTTCACATCCCCATGACTATATTGTAACTATCAATTTGTACTTCTTTAGCTTTTCTTCATGATCACCCATACCTTCAAACCTTCTCCCTTCTATCAACCATGAGTTTGTTCTCTGTTTCTAAGAGTATTTCTGTTTTGTTTGTTCTTTAGATTCCACATAAAAGTTGAGATCATATGGTATTTATCTTTCTCAGTCTGACTTATTTCACTTAGCATAATAGTCTCTAGGTCCATCCATGTTGTTGCAAATAGTAAGATTTCATTCTTTTTTATGAGAGAGTAATAGTCCATTGATAAATGTACCATATTTTTTTTATCCAATCATCTATTGATGGACATTTGGGTTATTTCCATAGCTTAGCTATTGTGTACAGTGTTGCAATAAACATATCTTTTCTAATAAGTGTTTTGAATTTCTTTGAATAAATGCCCAGGAGTGGACTTGCTAGATGCTAAGGTAGTTCTATTATTATTATTTTTTTTTTGAGATACCTTCATACTGACTTCCATAGTGGCTGCACCAATTTGCAATCCCACCAACAGTGCACAGGGTTTCCTTTTCCCCACATCCTTGCCAACACTTGTTTGTTGATTTATTAATGGCAGCCATTCTGACAGGTGTGAGGTGATATCTCATTATGGTTTTTACTTAGATTTCTCTGATGATTAGTGACATTGAGAATCTTTTCATGTCTATTGGCCGTCTGTATGTCCTCTTTGTAGAAAAGTCTATTCTGGTCCTCTGCAAATTATTTTGTTGGATTGTTTGTTTAATTGGTGTTGAGTTGCCTGAGTTCTTTATAAATTTTTGATATTAATCCCTTATTGAATGTACCACTCCCAAATATCTTCTCCCATTCAGTAAGTTGTCTTATCATTTTGTTTATGGTTTCCTTTCCTTTTCCAAACTTTTCAGTTTGATGTACTCCCATTTGTTTATTATTTATTTATTTGTTTTAGTTTTCATGCCCCAGAAGGTATATCAGTGAAAATATTACTAAGGGTATTATCAGAGAGTTTACTTCCTATATTTTCTGCTGGGATTTTTATGGTTTCGAGTCTTACATTTAAGTCTTTAACCCATTTTGAATTTATTCTTGTATATGGTATAAGAAGGTGGTCCTGTTTTATACTTTTTTTTCATATATCTATCTGTCTAGTTTTCCCAGCACCATTAATTTAATAGACTGTCTTTACCCCAATGTATATTCTTGCTTCCTTTGTCATAGATTAAATGACTATATAGGCTTAGATTTATTTCTGGGCTTTCTATTCTGTTCCATTGATCTATGTGTTTGTTTGCATGCCAATACCATGCTGTTTTGATTAGTATGGCCTTATAGTATAATTTTATATCAGGTAGTATGATACCTCCAGCTTTCTTCTCTTTCTCAGGATTGCCATACTATTAGGAGTCTTTTATAGTTCCATATAAACTTTAGGATTATTTATTCTAATTCTGTGAAAAACACCATTTGGTATTTTGATAGGGACTGCATTGAATCTATAGATTGTTTTGGGAAATGTGGTATGGTCATTTTAATGATGTTAATTCTTCCTGTCCATGAACATGGTATGTATTTCTATTTATTTATACCTTCTTTAATATCTCTCTTCCATGTCCTATAATTTTTCTAAGTATAGGTGTTTTACTTCCTTGGTTAAATTTATTCCTAGGTATTTTTTTTGATGCTGTTGTAAATGGGATTGTTTTCTTAATTTCTCCTTTTGATAGTTCATTATTGGTGTATAAAATGCAACTGCTTCTGAATATTAATTTTATATCCTGCTATGTTAAAGACTTCATTTATCAGTTCTAGTAGTTTTTAAAAAAAATTAAGGTTTATTGGGATGACAATGGTTAGTAAATTTACATGGTTTCAAGTGTACAATTCTGTAATACATCATCTACATATCATGTTGTATATTGACCACACAGAGTCGGTTCTCCTTCCATCACCACATATTTTATCCTGCTTACCCTCATCTACAGCTCCTCTCCCCACTTACCCTCTAGTAACCACTAAACTATTAGCTATGTCTATGAGTCTTTTTGTTTGTTTGTTTGTTTGTCTTGATCCTTTGTTGCTTTCAGTTTTATATCCCACATATCAGTGAAATCATATGGTTCTCTACTTTTTCTGTGTGATTTATTTCACTTAGCATAATAATCTCAAGATCCATCCATGTGGTGGCCAAAACATGAGAACAACCAAAGTGTCCTTTGATAGATGATTGGATAAAGAAGATGTGGTATATATACATAGTTCTATAGTTTTTTGGTGGAATCTTTGGGGTTCTCTCTGTAGAGTATTGTAATCTGTAAATAACGACAATTTTACTTAATGCTTTCCAATTTGGATGACTTTTGTTTCTTTTTCTTCTCTGGATGCTGAGCTCAGGACTTCTATACTATGTTGAATAAAAGTGGTGAAAGTGGACATTTTTGTTTTTTCCTGACCTTAAGTAGAATGCTTTTACCTTTTCCCCATTGAGTATGATGTTAGCTGTAGGTTTTTCACATCTGGCCTTTATTTTGTTGTGGCGTGTTCCCATAGTGTTTTCTTAATTTTTTTGTGTGTGTTTTTGTTGTGTTTGTTGTCACTTATTCTCTTTTAATTCTGATTTTTATTCCTGTACCACACATGAAGCTGGCTCCACACTGGAACGGTGGCATCAGTGCCTACAGCCCTCACCTGAGGCCACACAGCTCAGTTTTTCCTAGTATGTCTCTGCTACCTTTTGAGTTTCCACCCCTGCACTGGAGCCCAGGTGAGTGTTTGCAAACAAGTGAGTGTATGTTCCAGCTCTTTAAGTGGATGTCTGGTTTTCCAGTTGCCTTCCATGCGGTTTGGGATTTAACCAGGATCCCCCCTTCAACAATCCTTTGTTTTATCTAGGTGTGTGTTGGAGGGTCAGAACTCCGAAAATCACACATTTACATTGCAGTCTTGTGACTTTTTAATTTGAAATGGATGTTGTACATTAGTCATCAAGTGGTTTGTAAAACGTCTGGCTTAGAGAAACAGTGAGATTGGATGTTTAGTTTCTGCTGCTCTATAAGGACTTTAAATATCTCTTTGTATTTCATTACAATATTTTCTGTGATTTTCAGCATGTACATCCATCTCAGTTCTCTCGATCTTATCCCTTCTTTCTAATAAATTTGGATCCAAAATTTTTTTTTTGCTGTTGTCTCTTTATTCTCTATTGAAATCACAATTATGCAAATTTGATAGTTTGACATGTTTGCCCTTCTAGTTATGTTTCCATGGTCTTACTGGAGGTGTATGTGTACATTGGATGAATAATTTGCTAAAATAATGAAGAGTGTGTGTGTGGATGGTGTGCGTTACTTTGCTGATAAGAAAAAAAAGGGGGGCATTAGTCATCTAGTGGCCCAAGGGCTTGTTTTATCACTCGCCATTATTTAATACCTTATATTGTGCTTCTCGGAATATCTGGAGAATTGAGTGGATCCTAATGAGAGAAAAGTATCATATAGGAATATTGATAATCAATACCTTAACAATAGCATACATTAGCTCCTTCCATTTACAAGTCTCCCCGGAAGATTGTGAAGATTTTATACACTTTTCAGGAATCTCATCATCTATCCTGAGAAGTTTATCTTAGGAGAATGTGGTCTGAGCAAGTGATGTTATTGGTATTAGCTTGGATAGAATGCACTTTAGCCAAAGTCACTCATATACTCAATTTGAAAATAAATAAGATATAAGTACATATGAACCAAATGCTTCTGTCAGCAGTCCTAACACTGTTTTGAATATTTTATAATTTGTCATTCTCAGATGTTAAAATCAGGCTTACTTGCCCATGGTGTATGATAGACAAACTGCAAAGATTTCATTTGAATAAGTAAGCATGTCTTTTTACTATGTCTCAATTTCACTCTTGTCTGTTAATAGCTGATAACAGACATCACGTATTTTGGCTCACACTTACTGTTATTATCTATGCATTCTTTCAGAGTGTAAAAGCAGATAATGCTGAAAGCAATTTGAATTTTCTCATACAGTCCTTGTTTCACATTAGCTACCTTTAATTGTCATTCTATTTAGAATTTGGCCCCTTTGGGAACAGTTGCACAATGTCAATGGAATTGCTTCAGAAATATATTAGGTCTGGTAGTTTCTTCAAGCTTGGCATGACTCTAAGTCTGTCCCTCTCATTTGTTTATTAATATAATACTTTTTCCAAGAGGCTGATAGTGGACTTTACATTTTTGCTCTAACATTTTTGTGAAAAAATTTCATTTTATAATATTTATCATCAGCTACAGAATTTAATTCTTCAACCATTAAACCTATATTTAAAATGCAGTCTATTTTATAATTTGGCAAAGTGCTATGTATGTCTTTTCATTACTGAGGAGAATTCCTAGATTCTCAGCTATTCAGTCTCATAGAAAATTCATCCTTGAAAATCCATTATAGACTCTGAAATAAGATTCTCCCCTGGAGAAGAACCTAATATTTGGATCATATGAGGTATTGTGTAGAGAGTTTCATCAAGGCAATAAAATTTTGACATTTTCCCCTTTGGATTTTAGAAACAATTGCAATTTGTATGTGTGCAGACCTGCTTTTCATTCCTTAGATATATTTATTTTTCATTGCTTCTGCATAGATAAGCTTTTCATTAGAACTGAAATATATTGATTTCTTCTGAAAATGTCCTATTCATTATGAGCCATGTTTTGTAGCTAATATGTTTTCCCCTCCACCACTAATAGGGAAATTAGTTGGGTAGAAAGCAGCATCAATGTTTGTCACAGTTCAGATGCAGTAGTTGAATATGGTTTTACATTTGTTCTTTAAGAAGTACTTTGGAGAAAAATCATTGCACTGATCTATATAGGACACAATTTCTGGGGCAAATTGTACTGTGCATGACAGAAGAGAAGGAGAAATATATATATATATATATATATATATATATATATATATATATACATGTGTGTGTGAGTGTGTGTGTACATATATACATATATATGTATAGATCATATTTGACTATAAAATATTTAAGTTTCATAGGCTGTAGATTATTTTTTCTTACTTAAAAATGTTACTTATTTTACACCTGTTTTGTTATTTTCCGTCATACTTCACTCACATCCATGTACAGGTCCCTAGCTGAGCTCTAATTTTTCTGTGACCCTTTTTGCATTTCCTTATGATATACTTAGATTTTTTTTTACAAGATCTAAATTTTAGCATAGTGTTTCTTCTCAATACCCTCACAGAAACCTCATGTCTTTTTGACTCAGTTCTCTGTGCCTTTCTGAGGTATTTCAGGCCTTCCACAATAAGCTTTGGGTTTCTGACGACATTCTGCCTATGCAATCTGTTCACTTGGGCCTTTACTCACTGTTTTCTAGACCTGCCCAGGCAGGGAGTCAACAATTTAGCAGGAATGTGAACTTGTAGTAATGTCACCTGTATTTCAATGAGTCTAAGACTTACTTAGAACCTTCCTCTTCTTGCTGTAATTAATTATGCATATTAAAAATGGTCAACTCAAATACAATCTCTTCCTAAAGATTTTCTGATCTCCTCAACTGGAAATGATTTCTCCTTCATGATTTTATATGGTTTCTGATTTCTGTCACTTTGTTTGTTCATTCATTCATTCATTCATTCATTCATTCATACATTCAACAAGTTTTTGCTGAGAACCTCTAAATGCCAGGTTAGGCCCTGAAGATACAGGACAAAATAAAAGTAACAAGAAATTCATGCTTCCAAGACACATTCATTCTAGTTGGAGGAGAGAGACAAGAAACAAATAAATTAATAAAATTCAGGTAAATACAGTACATTGGAAGGTAATAATTGTAATGCAGAAAAATATAGCAGAAAGGGATGATAAAGAGGCTGAGGTAGGAGATTAGGGGGTAGGCTGACTTAGTCAGAAAGGGTCTCACTGAGAATGTGACAATGGAGCAAGTGTATAAAGGAGGCGACAAAAGTAATCATATGATTATCTGGGAGAAAAACTTTATGGGCAAGAAGCCAGTGTGTGACTAGCATGTTGGAGGAACTTAGAGAGCCCACAGAACACTGAATGTGGGCCAAAATAACTCTATTGGGCAGAAATAACTATATTGTGGTTCTGTTTGTGTCTTAATGACTTCTCATCACTCAAGGAGAAAGAACAAGTCATGAACATATTTATAACCCCATAGTCCCAGAAAATAGCAGCTATGTGGTTATTCAGTATATCCTTGTTTAAAGTCTAATGATAGGGATTTGGAGAACTGTGAGAATCAGTATTCCAAACAGACATCTAATATTCAGAAAAAGTAGAAGGAAAGAAATAAGCTCCTGTGTAACAGAAATTGGTACATAGAATGAGAACCAGCTATCTCCCAAGCCTGCATTAATTTACAGGTTATCTCATCTAATTTTTATAAGAACCTTGAATACTGAATGTAAAGATCAAGCCAAGCAACAAATGTTCTAGAGTGGACAACATGTGAACACATACCATCAGGTGTGCTTGAAACAGAGGAACTTGCTATGGAAGGACAGGTGAATTGGAGCATGTTTTATTCATTGTTCAAATTGTGATTAACTTCCAGAATCTGTTGAACAGAAGCAGCTGGACAAAATGATCAATAAGATTCTAATTGCAGTAAATCATTGGAAAGGTACACAGACCTTTTAAAAGGTACAATAGTAGACTGTGTAGGAATCCTAGATGTTAGAATCCTTTGCTTTGAAGGGACTGGCACTATGGATAGGAAATTTAGAATCATAAAGTTAACATCAGGGATTCTAGCAATTGGGAAACTAAAATACCAAATACAGAGAAGACTGTGTGTAGGCATACAACAGAAATCATCCTTAAGCTGTTGTGTATGTTATAATCTGGCCCAAAGTTTGCCTTACAGTTTGGAGTAGAGCAGACACTACAGGTAATTTATATGAGTCCAGAGACAAAGGGCCGAGTAACCCATTACTGTAAAAATGTATTACTGAGAGTTACTTATTTTTTATTTATTTTTTTTATCATCAAAATACTTTTTTTATTATTGGTAATGTTGGATTAAAGAATGCAGCTGATCTATGACCAGAATTACTCTTATTTTTTAAACTTGTTTATTATTATTATTATTATTATTATTAGTTACAGATGTACAAAACAATGCAATAGTTATTTTTTTTTACGTCTTACAAAGTGACTCCCCTTCCCCCCTACCCTGCACCCCACCCCCGATATCATACATAACTATTACAATTCCATTGACTCCATCCCCACATTATATTCCATATCCCATTACTATATATGTGTTAAATTATAGTTGACATATAATATTATTGAGCGACACAAACTGATAACTACAATACTACTGCAGAGACAGAGACAGTTTAGGGAATATAATCAATAAGGTTGTAAATATTATTTTTTTTAGGGGAACAGAAGGATGCATGTCTTTTCAGGGAGACCACTTCATGGACGGTATAGTGGCCTTACCACTGCACTGTATATCTGAAGCTGCCACTGAGGGTTACTTATAAAGAAGAACTTATCCTTGGGAAAAAAATAATCTGCAGGAGGAAAAAAAATCACTTGTGATTATTTAAAGTGAGTAAACATATGAGAAGGAGGACATTGGTTCATAAATGTTTGGCTGACTTGGGTTCTATTCATTTAGTATAAACTTAATCTGTTTAGGTTGGAGACTCTTCTTTTATTTTTTTTTTCTGGTTGCTATTTTAAGAACTTGCTTCACCTAATTACAGAGAATGGCTGCCTGTATATAATTTGTATGGTCATTAAAATTACTATAGTGGGATAATTGTAACATAGCCTTCAATAAATGAATATGGGTGTTGAAACAGGCCAGATCTGATCTTGATTAGCACTTTAATAAGTGAATTCCTCAAAATTTCTTTGTTCAGTCCAGAGTGTACAGCAAACTGATTCATATATGGATACACACACACACACACACACACACACACACACACACAGAGGGTGCCAAAACAATGTGTACACAATTTAAGAAAGGAAAATCTATATTAAAATTACGCTGATAGTAACCACTTTGAGTATCTCTTGTAATTGCAGAAGTCAAACATGACTTGTATTCATCTTTTGTATCCGTATATATTGAGTATTACAATTTTAATACAGTTTTTTTTTTCCTTTCTTAAAATGTGTATACATTTTTTTGGCACCCTCTGTATAGGGATGTATATGACATTTCATAGTTTCCTAAGCTCATTTTATATTTTCTCATTTATTTTATCTTCACATCTGTTTTATGTCATCTTATTCTCTTTCCCTGCTTCTAGATGAGGAAGTAGAATCAGTGTCACCTGTTCCTTGCACTCATTCAATTATACTTATTAAGCACTACTGTTATGCAAAGTATCTTGCCATATAGTGGAAATAAAGGGATGCATAAATTAATCCTTGCTTTTGAAAGTCAGTCTAGTCAGGAAATTGGCTTAGTCTGCCTGGGCTACTATAACAAAAATACCATAGACTGGGTAGCTTACAATAAACATTTGTTTCTCACAATTCTGGAAGTCAGGAAGGCCGTGTTCAAGGTGCAGGCAGATTCATTGTTTGATAAGGGCTCATTTCCTGTTTCATAGACGGCCGTCTTCTGACTGACCTCACATGGCGGAACGGCAAATGATTTCCCTGATGTCTCTTTTATAAAGGCACTAATCCCATTCATAAGGATTCCACCCTCAGACCTCATCACTTCCAAAATGCCCCACCTCCAGATACCATCACACTGGGGATTAGGATTCAACATATGAACTTGGGGGACACAAATATAGTCTATAGTGGGGAAGTAGACATGAAACCGATGCATGTGATAGTGATTTCTGTGATAATAGAGGTAACTACCAAATGTCTCAGATATATAGGGGAAGAAACCTTGATATACACAAGTATATTCAGGGTTGACATAAAAAAAAAAACTTAGTAGCATGCATGCATAAATTTTAGATATGACCATATTTCGAGAACCTGAATGTCTATCTTGAAAATTGATGAGGGGACATGCTCCACATGGATACAGGAGGGAACTACTTTTTTTAAAAAGAAGAGACTATGGAGCATAAAGAGATAATCTTCTATCGTTTAATCTCTCTGTGTCCCAGTTCCTTATCTGTAAAACAGAAATAAACTAGCAACTTCTTTATAAAACTATGGGTAAGATTAATTTTTAATGTAATTTATACATCAGTTTATACATATAAAGGGTTTAGAACATAGTGAGTACTGAAAATGTTAGCTCATATTAGTATTTTTGCCATAGTTGTCATGCATCTTAGTTGCATTTTGGAGGTTTATATATCTTTAAAATGATACACCAAGGTAAGTGTCAATATAGAAATGACTCACCCTAACTTTCATCTGGATGTTGAGTACATTGATTTCAGTGAGTAACTTTGATATTCTTTTCCAAAACTAAGGTACATGAAAATCTCTGCTGTTAGAGGTTTTCCTTTATTTGATAGATTTTTCTCTAAGGCATGTTGAACATCAATTACCAATTGTCCACCGAATTCCTACCTCTGCTGTGATGTGATGTATGGGAAGATAGCCTAGGACTCTCTGGGTGACCAGTGCTCCAATGTGCCATCTGTGCTTCTATCAGTGCAGTGGCTGTGAGTGAGATGAGGAGCAGCCTGCACAATTCAAAGGAATCTACTTAATAACAGCACCAGGCCACATTCAGAATGAGAAATGCCACTGGCTCTCCTCAATAATTACCAGTTTTTTATTGTGCCCAAATTATAGTTAATGATATTTTCAGCCTTCCTTCCAAACCACAGAAAGAAGTTCTGTGTATTTGACTTTTATTGCTTTCATTCCATCAAAGAAATGTGTGTTGTACTGACAGATCTGGGATCTAGTTTGTTTCTCTTCCTACCTCAAGAAAGCATTTTGAGACTAAATTTTTTCATGTCTAAAATAGTAACAATTGTGTTTTCCTTTTGCATTTCAGAACATCTAGATTTGTGTTTTTAAAAATCTGTGGAACACATGGGCTGCTTTGAGGTTGGACTGCTAAATTAAGTAGTAACACCTTGGGTTTCTGGGTTTTGTCCAATAGATGAAAGTAGGTTGGTGTTTGTCATCATTACAAAGTCCAAGCCTGTGTGTAGAGACAGCCCCAGTTGATGGCAATAGTGAATACAGTGCTGTATGAAATATGCCAGGTAGATCTTTGAGGCAAACCATGAAATACTCTGACATCGTATTTTCCAAACATCTAAAACACTTTTTTAAGAAAACTAAATACCTTTTCAATATTGATGTGATTGAACATGAGTATTACATCATGCTTTTTCTTTCATGGACTTTATGGACATAAAGCAGAAGCCATTATTTCAAAACTAGATGTTATAACCTAAAGCACAAGACTGCACTGAAAATCAGTGTTTTCATTGGCTGTATCTTTGACATTTATGTATTTACACCAGAAACCCAGCTTCAATTTGACTACCTTTAGGAGATTTGGCAGGATCTAATTATATGACAATTAATCTAGCACCCAGGCATAATAGGCCTGGCATTATTTCTAAAGAGGAACCTCTGCATTTGAAATGTTTGTACTGGATAAGAAGAGACTGTTTTAGTGGAAAAGCAACTGACTTATTCTAAATAAAATAATAGGATAACAGGTACAAAACTCTCTAATGGGTTTACTAATGCAGATTTTTTTCTTATTTAAATAAAGCAATTATGCATTTTGGCTATACACAGTCATTTTTATTAAATGATGTTTTGGGTTAATTATGATACTGGTGAGGTAGAAAAACAGAGATGAAACAGTAGAGAGATGGGAAAAACAGTAGTGATCAAGGGAGGAGAGAGGTTGACATGTTACGTGTCCACCTTTGCACCTAATTCTGCTAAGGCATTGAGGGTGCTAAAAGGTGTACTTGATCAGACACTTGAAGGTCCTCCTCAATTCTAGCTCACTGCTTACTCTGCTACCTAGATGTCATTTCCTATTAGTCAGGTTTTTGGTTAACAGGTTTCTCCAGTTTCCCTTGACCTTGAATAATTGAGAATACTACAATGTGATTGGATTTAAAAAGATACAAGAACAATATAGACAGAGGTTCCTGACCCATACCTGTGGCATCCTCAATAATAGGTTAGAAGAACTAATGGTCAGGAACTGGGAAATTCTTGTTGACTTGCGAATGTAGGAAAGCTGAGACTACATTTAAATATATAAGTGATAAAAATTATAAAATAAGGAGTAAGAATCTTGGTCACATTTCTAATTTCCTAGGGTTTCGACTTACAATATTATAAAAAACTCAAATAATATACCAGTAAACAAAAGTAAATTTTCATTTTCCCTAACATTTCTACTATCATTAAAATGCTTACTTATTTACACCTCATCTTTGAAAAATCGTATCATATACTATGCAAATAAACCTGACCAGATTATAGGATACTTCTCAAACTTTAGAGTACTCAAAATTTCAGAAATGAGGTTTATTGAAAGTGGAGATTTGTAGGCTCCATTTATAGAGTTTCTAATTAAGAAGTCTAGGATAGTATCCAGAAATTTCCCCTTTTAATAAATATCCAGATTATTCTAATGTAGGTGACACATTATCAATGTTCAGAGAAATATTGTTTTGGAATATAAAAAAATATTGTTAACATTTTTTTCTTAGAACGTAGCAGAACCAGCCATGGGTTACAATAATCATTTATCGAGGGCTCAGTCTGTGCCATGCATCTTTCTAAGTGCTCTGTTGTATTAACTCTTTTAACTCTCACAGTCTAGGAGAAGGGTACTTTTATTATCACCTTAACAATGGGACACTGATACAAATCCAGTTCTGTCATTTACTAGCTGTGGGTCTTTGAGAAAAAAATAATTCCAAGCTCCCTAATTCAGTGATCTCATCTAAAACATAGGAGTAATACAGAACCATTGGGAGGATTAATAAGAAAACACCTGGAGCAGAGTGAGTCCCACAAAAATAACAAATAAACAGCAGACAAACACAGATTTCTCCCGGGAACTTCAAATACACAGAACAGTCACGGCAAGCTATAATGCATTTATTTATTTTCCTTTGTGCTCAATGAATAACTCAACCTCTACCTCTATTCTGTACATTACCAACAGAAAAGAGAGAAGAGATGAAATTAAATAGTTTATAGCTATAAATCACCATTTCCTTTTTACCTGATTTTTTAAATGATAACTAAACAATAAAAATCTAAAACAGTGCGGTGATGTTTGGGACCAGATTATAACAAATACCAGAGATTATTTTTCTAAAGAGAAAAAATGAATACTTGGTATAAATTGATCTTTAAAATAAATAAGAATATATTTTGGGGATTTTGGTAATGCTAAGAGCAGTCACATATCAATAAGCCTAGTGGTGATAGTGAAAATACACATTAACTTCCATGATGAGACCTTAAGGAGTCCAATAAAAGAAATCAGCAGGAAGGCAGTGGTCAGAGTTAAGACAACCAAGATGGAAAAGAAAAAGCAATTTGTCTTGAAGCACCAATTAAATTTAATGTTTTGACTAAATGGACAATCTCAAAAAGATTAGTTTAACTTAAATTATTCATTTAAAATTTTCTACTCTGTGGTCTTAAACCTTGACAAATGAAACAATAACCCCGACTTTAGTTTGCAAATGTAATGCTTATATTGATTTTTTGGTCTCATCAAGTGCCTACCATTGAGTACCATAATGCGCATCATGAATACAACTTATTCCTTTATGGGCTTCCACTACCCTCAAATTTAGTAGCCTGTCTTTTAGTGAAGAATGGTGTCAGCATTTCTTTTTCTAGTTCCACATTAGCCCATGTGCCATGAATTTATTATCCATCTATGTTTGTCTCTCTGTCTGTCTTTAAAAATGGCAATTAATTTTTGAACAATGTGTAACAATATTTAACCACTGAACGTTCTAATTACTTATACTGCCGAAGAACAGAGCACATTGAGTTTCAGGGAGAAGCCTGGTGCATGAAAACTGAATTGAAATGGCAAATGACTGCACCTTTCCCATTAAATATCCTGCCAAACTTATTGTAAGTAAAAAAACCCAAGGCCAGTGTTTACAACAATTAATGGCACCTAGTCTGTATATAGTAAATACGCGCATCTAATAGACACATTCAGTTGGAAGCAGGAATAAGTGTAGCCAAGGATATATGATAAAAAAAGGAATCTTTCCTCTCGCAATTAACAATTTCAGTCTAATGGGCCTTTTTTAATGGGTACATTCTGAAGAATTGTGGGGCCGTGACAGGTTTCTGTGTTTGTGGAATTAATATGCAGCATACATTTATTCATCCAGCTCTAATTAGTGAGGGGACAGATAATTATTTAGTGTATCTTATTCATTTTAGAAATATTACTTCATCTTTATCCTGTGGACATGCAATAGTCCACAAAAATAATATTTTGTAATTTATTTAATACTTGATATAGGCACCATACTGCCCTTACACTTTGTGTTTGCATAATTTATCCCATTAATTTGAAAAAAATCAATATTCCTTTAGCTAAAGTCAGTGATAAACATATCACAGCATGCATGTGAGAGTTGGATTGTTGAAAGATTCAGAGGCTCAACAAAATTACCACTAGCTAAGTCCCAGGACTGGTATTTGATTAGACAACCTTAGTTCAAACACAGTGTTGGAAGATGAATTTGGAATCATGGATTTGGAATTATTTTTCCTCTTCTTTGACTTAATTGATTTTTCAATAGCGTTTTATGATTTTATAATTAGTGCTGTTTCACATCAAAACAGAATATACAAAACTATTAAGGCAGAAAAATTATCCATTAATCTATTATTGAATAACTTCTATTAATATTTTATAGATTTTTATGCATGCCATTTTTTATTTTATACACATGTAAATGGTTGATTAAACAACTAGAATTTTGTAGGGAACTATTATAAAACAACTAATTTATATTTCAACATTTTCTATTAAAATAGTTCTCTTTAATACCTATTGCCTTAACCCCAGCTGAAATCTTAGGAAGCTGTTCTACTCTTTGTGGTAACTTCTAAATAAATACAAGTTATATGTGACATCATAACCCTGAACTTCAGGGTTTTCTGTTACTGTCTGATCAGGACCCTGGTTGAAGGGATTATGGGTAATTGGCACTTTGACTGTAGAGTAGTAACCTGGCTGGTACATGTATAATCTGAGTGTATATGTGGGTGACATATATAGTTGCTGCTTTTTTCTCTCTTGGAATATAGTTTCTTGGAAACACACGTTCCATGGCTAGCTGTAATAACTTGCACATTGGCAACATCTTGCCACCAGCAGATGGCTTACCCATCACCCTCTCACAGACTCAGGGCCTTTAGCACCCATCCCTTCCACTGAAATTGCTTTCCTCTTTCTCATGGCCCCTTCGGGTAGAATCCCTACTTCACCATTGGTGACAGGACAGCTCCATTCCCATGCAGCTCCTTTACCTTTGTTAAATAAGCCGACATGTTGTAGGATGGATGCTGATCTCTGAATGATTTTATTAAAGTCCATCTCATTTGGCATGGTTAGGGAGAAACACACCATACCCTCAGAATAGTGGGGTGCAAAAAACATTGGTGACTCTTGCCAAAATATACTGTTGCTTTTATACCCTCAAGGAAGATATTGGACTAATATGGAACAAACTACTTTTATGATCAGTAAACATGTTCTGTGTAACATTAGGGCTAGAAATTTAGGATGTGCCAGATATTTGACATGCATTTACCTTAGCTTCAACTGATTTTGAGACAGAAAGGACCTCATTTTAAATGTCACATGTAGCCTAGCTTACGTACAAATTAGTTCCTGCTTTTTTCATTTAAAATTACATCATGAATATTTTGTACTATGATAAGAAAGTATAAATATAATATCCTATGACTGTGTAATAATGCTTTGTATGAAAATAATACATTTTAAGCTAATCCCACATTGTTATTTTCATTTTTTGTTAATGTTAAATATGACTTTAATAATCAGTTAAGAATATAAATTTTTACCTATTTTTAATTTAATTTTTTTTTTGAGATGAATTCCTTGAAGTTGAATCACTGGATCAAGAGATATGACCACTTTAAGGGCCGGCCAAGTGGCGCAGAGGTTAAGCGCTGGCTTGGGAAGCCAGTGGCCCTGGTTTGGTCCCACATATGAGGGCCAGTAACACTGCCCTCAAAAAAAGGAGATATGACCACTTTAAGACTTGATATGCTCTGATATGCTCTGTAAAAGTTTTCAGAAATGTTAAATCTAATTTACATTGTAATCAGCTAAATTTGATGATACTCAATTCACTATACCCTGACAAGTAGTGGATGTTATCTTTCTATGTTCATTTAATAACCACTTTACTGAACTTTATTGTTAATTTTAGTACTTTTACATTTTTATTTTTATGTGTATTTTCTAAATTGGACTATCATCTACAAAATGATCCCATTTTTTTCTTTAAACACACATATGCTAACTTTCTCTGTTGTCTGTCTTATACAACTGGACAGACTTCATGCAACAACATTAAATGATTATGGAGAATACAAGTGCATCAGAATTCATTCAGCCAGCACAGTCAGAATTATTCACCCCATGCCATCCTGACACCCTAGTCAATAAAACTCAGACTAAGGAAGCGTTTACGTTTTAGAAAAGTGGTGGCCTCTAAGAGTGGCTGTTCTCGCTCTTCAGCTTAGACTGGGGTTGAATAACAAAGAACCAATTGAAAGATTTTGGGTCCCTGAACTGTGTACACTTCCTCTTGATTGGATTATAATGATCAAGTCTCTACTGAATGTTGCTCTGCCATTACATTGGTCAAGTGCACAGTGTTACTCATAGATGGAAGAGAGAGAAGGCAGAGCTGAGAGCAGACTGTTTGGTGGGCAGCCTGCATTGCCACTGTGTATTCAGTAGAAACCACCGCAGGTTGTTGGAGCTTGAGGCAAGCTGCCAGTCACATACCAAAATGCTTTATGGTAGATCAATAGTGCAGAGAGAGAGGAAATGGTCAATCTCTGACTCCATAAAACATGTCAAGGGCCAGATTCCCACAGCATTCTGCAAAATACTCAACAAATGTGGCAAAAAATAGAACTAGTCAAGGTTAGCAGGACAGAAATGGCAACCACCAGGGAATGTTCCGCACCCTCTTCAATGACAGTCCCAAGGAGACTTAGCCTCACTCCCTTATCCCTGCCCCCCATCTGAATACTAGAGTCATATATGCTAGAAGGCACTAATCTCCCCAAACATATATGCATAAAACAAGACATACTTTTCATATTTTGGGTGGGTAGGAAGGGAAAGGGGAATTTTAAATTCAATGGGTTTGCAATTTTAAAATGAATAGGACTGAGGTTTAAAGAATTCATTCCACCTGCATAATTATAAAATCTGACAACAAGGAAAATGCTTAGAAAGGCAGAGTGCAATTTTTAGTATTTATCACAATGAAAAAAACAATTTTATCTTTATTCACAAGTAATTTATATACCCCAGTAAATCAGTTATATATGTTGTATATGTCTTGCTTATACTGAACATAGTTCTTAAGTGTTTCACTTTAAGAACATGGTAGGCTTTGGATATGAAAAATAATGTAGATATTTTTTACCATATTAAAGATATATTCTACCTCTCTCCTCCTGGTGCTGTCTCTTCTCACTATTTGTATTCATTTTCCCCAACCCAAAAAATCTAACTTCTATCTCAACATGTGACCAAATTAGCTTTTACTAAATTCAGCAATTACCTCAGCATTACATTATTTGTTCTCATCTAACTTGGCCTCTCTTCAGCATTTTCGGTTGGAGAACTGTTGACCAATCTCTTTCTTTGAATCGGGAAGCTTTTCCATCTCTCACTTATCTGCCGACCTTTCCAACAACTTTTTTTTTTTGTCTTTGCAAGTGCATCATTTTCTAAGCCATGGCATTATTTAGTTCCAGAAGGTTTGGTTTGAGGCCCAACTAACAGTATTTTCAATAGCCAAATTTTATACTTGACTCTTTCTCAACATAATTTTATCTATGTGGGCCCAATGTGATCTTCAATAGTTTTTTTTTTCCCTTTTTTTTTCTTCCTCCTTCTCCTCCTTCTTCTCTTCCATCTTCTTCTTCACCTCCTCATTCTCGCCCTCCTTCCTTACAAGCTTCCAAAATGCTTAGAATGCTTTTGTAAATGTTCATTTATGCTATTACAATAATGCTGAAAACTAGAAAATTAAATGTCTGATTATGCATGAGAAATTTAATTTCAACAATCTTTTGGAGAAAATATGAACTGTGTTGAGTTTATGATTGGAGACTGTTCATGGGATGATACACATAGAAGACATACCATGTGAAAAACTTTGTGCTGTTAATCTATATTAGCTGCTCCAGCTGTCTGCAGCTGTGCATACCACATCTGGTAGCCTGGCTACCATTGCAGATGAACTTCTCTTGTCAGAAGGAAAAATGATGGTAGAGATAAAGCCTACAAAGAAAGGATAAGGAAGCCAAGGACCACTGGTAAAATCAGGACATGTATGTAATAAAGACGGGATTATTTTAAATGCTCCCTTGGGAATATGAAAATATGGCCATATTTCCTACTGCTGTTATTAAAAAAATATCTTGAGAATTAATGTTCCCTTTTTCTTACTATTAAAAGTATTTGACATATGCCACCGTTGATTTCAGAAATAATTAATACTGGATGTTCAGGGAAATGAAAAGTAAATCATTTACATATTTTTTGTGCCCCAGATTTTAGCTGTAGGGTTATGACATTAATTAAAAGATCCTATAAATTAATCTTCCTTGCAATTTTTCACAATAATTTCCATTAAAAAAAAAACAATGTAACTCCAATGGGGAAATGAGCTTTAATATCAAATTTTTCTAGTTATGCTATATATTAGTATTTTTATTTTCCTAAAATTGAATATTTCAGGTTTTGGAATAGTTAAGAATAGAAAACATAATTCCATTTGTGATGGGTCACTGTACCATCATATAAAAAATTAATTGAAATTTTCTAATAAATTTTCAACTACGGTTCACTTGTAGTATGGAGTACTGTGAAGTTTTCAATAATATTCATGGCTGAAATATTAAAACCCATGACAGAAGCAAATAGTATAATTACTGTTACAAATAAACATAATATTGGGTTTTTCAGGGTTTTGCAGTCCTGCAATTAATATCTATTTATACAATGGATTACTAATATGAATGTCAGAAGACAACAGACAGTTATATTTTCTATTCAGCATTGTATCTATAAATATTAGAATGTTAAAAGCAATCTTTAACAACAGCATAAGCAGTAAATATATGTTTAATTAATAGGATTTATTTCAGTCTCCAGATTGGGTCTTCAAGCAGACTAATTAAAATAGAATAGCTAAACATGATATATTTTTTCTTCCCTCGTGGTTCACTTGTTTTACTTTTTTAGTGTGAAAATCTCATTTTACCATAATATACATTAGAAATATCATATATTTTTCTATGATGATAAACACAAAGAGACCGATAGTGTAAAATCGTATTATTATTGTATCCACGTTTCAGGATGTCTCAAGCTTGGAACGCTTGATGGATTTGCTGTCTGTACCCTGATAAAATGGTGTTCAGGGTGTCCAGGTTTTAATGTCCTATTAGGGGCACTATTAAATTGGTGTCCTCTCACTTATTAACTTATCCCAAGGGTCATGTTAGAATCATTGTCTTACTTTAATATTTCTGGTATAGCGATACTTTTCTTACATTTATTAACAAAATGGAAGATTTTTTAGGTTGTAATGAAATGCGTTCACCCTTCAAGCAAACAAGCTCAAGGACTTTCATGCAAAAATATATGTTTGTGCTGAAATTTTGCTTTTTTCTACCATGACTCCTGGATCAGATTCTAAAATAAAGGACAGCCAGAAGTTAAAAAGGAAATATTTTGACAACAGTCAGACAGAATAGGATCACCTTTTAAACTCTAGAACTAAGAACAATAAAAATACTATCTCCTGTTTTGGATAGATTTATTTTGAGTAGGAGTTTGTGTGTGTCTGTGTGGGTGTGGGGGTGTTAAGGGATGAGTTTAACTAATTGTAAAAGCAAACAAACAAACAAACAAAAAACTGATTATGAACAAATACAAGGAAATTAAGAAAAGATTAATTAAAGAGAGCCAATAAAGATTTTTATGTTAAAAAATGGCAAATTGACTTAGTAAAAAGAATTATGAGGGAGTTGTTTAAAATGTGCTCTCAAAATGATAGGTAGTAGATTCTTAAGGAGATTAAAAAGAGAGAAAAAAACAACAACACGATTGAGTGCTGAGTTTGAACTCCTGAACAACATAGTCATGTTTATGTATTAGTACAAATCATTTGTAATAGAGATTCCAGAAACGCATTCTAAAAATATTTTAAAAGCCTTTTCTTGCTACTTAAAACATGTAACCAAAAGTATGAGTAAAATCAGTGTTTCTTAGTTGTTAAGGGCTGACAGTATGCATGATAGTGTGCAAACCATTTATTTTCTTACAGATTTATGTTTTTTTGTGTGTTTTTTATCATCAGACATCATTCACAGGGGTAATAAAGGCTTCCAGTCTTGGTAGCACAAGTTAAAGAATTGTAACATGGTTTGTCTTCATGAAAATTTCTGGTTTGTTTTGCCTGTGTGTGTGTGTGTGTGTGTGTGTGTGTGTGTGTGTGTGTTAGTGGCTATCTTTCACACTAGTCAAAAAGGAGAGAAAGCAATAAAAGTTTCATGAGTTCATTAAAGTTTTACAGACACTGCAGTTCCTGGAAAACTAGTTGGTGCTATAATCCCCAGCAGTAGTTCTGGTTGGGCGGCATCTTATTTATTACAGGGTGAGGGTTTGGGATGAGGATTGAAAAGGTACAAAGGAGGTGCCACAGCCAAATACTGACATGTTGTTTGGACTATGTTCAAGGTTCTTATAGCTTTCTGTGCTGCCAAGTGTAACTTGACAAACACTATCTGTGGAGAAAATAGCGTTGTGGGAATTTCAACCTTGGCAGTTCATAGGGGATCATTCAATGGTAAATGCTTCATTTTTGAAGAGTAGTGTCAATGCATATGAAACTGTTGATTGACAATTTTCTCAGTGACTATCACAGGAGCCAAGAGCCATGATAAACCTCTCTACGAGCCTCAGCTTACCCAAAAGTAAATATAGATTGTATTTGAAAGAAAAGGATGCTGACCTGGCTTTTTACTGTACCCCATCCTTGATACTTTTTACTTTTCCATTCTTAATTGTTTTTGTTTTCCCCACAGTACTGACAGAATCTAAGTGTTTGTAAAAGTATCTTAGACAGTAGTGCTCACCCAACTCATTTGATGGAATCAGTTAGCTCTCGCTCAACCTTTTGAAGGGAGTTCCAGTAGTTTCCATAGTTTATAAAATTTTGTATTTCTATTGTAATTAAAAGGAGACAGAGTGTGAGAGATTGCATCTCCTAAATATACACCTGTATATATATATCTGTCTACATGTGCATGGACACACACACACAAACATACATGTCCACATATATAACTCATCCCATATGTTCTTCTTACTTCTTATGGGCTCACAGTACACACTCTGCACCCTCCCCCCATAAAGAGGTGAGCTCTATTTTCCTTCTCCTTGAATGCGTGAGGCTTATGACTAGTTTGACCAATAGAGGCTGGTAGAATTGATACTATGTAATTTTTGAAACTAAGGCATAAAATACAGCTCTTGCCCAGTTCTCTCTTTGTCTCAGAATATTTGCTCTTGAAACCCAGTCACCATGTTGTAAGACAGCCTAGACCACCTGGAAAAAGTCACATGTAAGTGTTCTGAGCAATAAATAGCACCAGGCAAGGTTCCAGCCACACCAATCATTAACTGCTGGACGTTTGGGTTAGTGAGACTTCAAATGATTATGATCCCCAGACTTCGAGCTGACCTGCCTGGGGCCAAGTGAAGCAAGACCAAACAATTCCACTAACCCATGCCCAAATTGCAGATCCATGAAGAATATAAGTATTATCGTTTTAAGCCATTATATTTTGATACTTTGTTCAGCAGCCATATTAACCTTAATTGAAGGATATATGTATTTTTAAAAATATCTTTTACTCTTTTATATTTATGTAGTTCTGCCAAAAAATAATGCATTTTATGAAAACTTAGCCTCTAGATGTCTTTCAATGTGAAACTTTAGGGTACCACAGCTTATAGCTAAAAGCTACTGGCAACTAATTCTTGAGAAGAGAGAATATGATGACTTGGTGTATGGTTTGGTATCTGTTTTAGCATGATCTCAAGGTTTGCTACTATGAGTGTTTTGCACATATTTGTCAGGAAGAGTGAAAATCAATGAGAATTATTAAAAGTCTCAAAAGGATGCCTGTGTTTGAAGCAATCAAAGCCAAAATATATGCTCCTAGTATGTAATATCTAACACATTAGTGTCTCTTGAAATATACCACTCATTTCTTTTTGGCATTTGCTACTAATCTCCATTAAAGCAATTACTTAAATTTCAGGTACCCTCATTTTGGGTGGCATAATTTAGCAATTCATTTAAATTTAGCTATTTTAAATTTTGAATATCAATTGTACTACATACATTATCTGTCTCTTAAATTATCTGCAGATTCTTTACTTTTAGAATCATCATCTTTATTTTTTTTTTTTAATAAAAGCCTTAGCTGTGTAATTGCCATGGTATACTCTAAACGAACAAAGCTAGTTGTCATATATTAGGATACTAATGTATGCTCAGGCCTTTGTGAAAATAAATGACTGCACATACAGAACTATAAAAGGCCACACATGATGAAGAATGTAATTCATACCATTATATCCTCCACAAACTCAGTGTGTTCACTGAGGTAGAGCACATACTGCAAGTTTATTTGAATAGAATAAACTACTTTTCTATTACAGCATTAAAGATGTTATGGGTCAGTAATATACTACTTCTCAGGGCATCAGAATCAAATTCTAAAATCTCTTCTTGGAAGCATAACCTATTCTAAACAAGAGAAGTCTAAACATATACATTTGAATTATAGTAAATTATTTTATATTTCCACCAGTTGCATTCAGTGACAATGATGCCCTGTTAACATTTGAAATTCTGATACCAGAATTTTAGACAATAGGTACAATTTATGAATTAGTAAATTCAGTATTTTAAAAAAAGTCTCTCCTTAAAGAAAAAAATAAACAAACTGTAGTTATTGCGGGCAAGAAGACATGGTATTGTGTGCATTTGTAGGCATGTAAGTGTGCATGTCTATGTGTTCAAGTATGTAAGCATGTATGTATGTGTGTATAAATAAAATATTCACATGAACAATACGTTTTTACTTTGATGTAAAATTAACGCATGACCTGGACACTCAAGTAAAGGCTATAAATAAAAATGCTTGTATACTATGCTTATCGAGTGTACAATCTAAACAAGAATATATTGTTGGATACTTTTCATAATAGTCTCAATATTTCATAATATTTTCATACTATTTTCAAGTATTGACATTCTGGTTAGATTAGCATAAGAGTATCAGTTTTTCAGTTATTTAGTTTTATAAAAGCTGTATATGAACATCTTTTAAAATAAAATATTACTCTAACATTAGTTATGAAAAGTTCAAGTCTCAGATTGTTTGTCTCGGTATATAATTCATATTTGGAAACAGTTTTTCCTTGTCTTTTAAGCCTTGCTCCATGGTCTTCTACCTTCTAACACTGCTGTTGAAAAGTCAGATTTCCTATTCTTTATAAGTGAACTGTAAGATTTTAGGATTTCCCCTTGTCCTTGTGTTCTGAAATTTCCTTATGATACGTCTTGGCATGGAAATATTTTATGAATCATTATACTGGATTCTTTCAATTTTGAAGCTGATGTCTTTCAGGTGCTGGATATTTTACTGAATTATTTCTTTGATAATTTCTTCCGAAATCTTCTACCCATTTCTTTGTTGTCTGTTTTTCTAGAATTTCTTTTATTTGGGTTGGGGAACTTTGATCTGTCCTAATTTTTCACATTTCCTGTACTATTTCCCCTGTCTTTGTATTTTTTTCTACTGCCTAAAAGCCTTTTAAAAAATTTCCCATTAACAGTATATAAGGATGCCTAATTCTCACTTCCCAACAAATGCTGTGCATTATCCAGCTCTAATTTTTGCCTATATAATGACTGTAAAGCATTATCTCCTTGTTATTTTAATGTGTATGTACCTGATTATTTATTGATGTGTTTGAAAAGCTCTTCATATGGCTGACCTTCTAAATTATTTCATTGTAAAATGCCTATTCCTCTTTCCCTCCAACTTTTTTCTTTTGGGATTCATTTTTGTTGTTGCTGCTCATGGATTTCAGGAGTTTCCTTTATATTTAGGTAAGAGTCTCTTGTTGATTTTGACACAGAACATAATCAAATCTTTTCTTTCTGGGTTAATGCACCCATAATGCCCTTCATTGAAAAAAATAATAATTTTATATAATTAAACTAATTAATAATGAAATCTACTTATATAAATTAAATTTATTTCTGCCATTTTAAGGGCTTTTGAATGCTTACTCAAGAATTTGAGTGTGTATTAAAGATATTCTCCTATATAATTGACTGTGTCGTGGTATGCTTATCACTATCTCCAAGGAAATTTTCCCATTTTATTGACTATTAGTTTATAGATTTCTCTTTCCTACTTGGAGATCCCCTTTGTATTTTGTTTTAGGTAACAAACTGACTATTTTCTTGATATGGTGAGGTAAGTTTTCCAAAAACACCTGCTAAAACAGTACACTATTTCTTCATTGATTTGTGATACATCATTACATGTGCTTTATGTACATAGATAGATTTTTTAATTCTTTATTTTTTTGGCCATTGATTTATATTTTTTCTTGAGCCAACACAACATTCCTTTTGTAATTTTACTTTAGAATATATAAATATTTCCTGTAATAATCAACAGAAAAAAACATCTACTTGAGAAATCTTTTTGTGACATTAAACTTTTGGGAATTTTGTCTAGGATCATTTATAGGAATAATTAATTATAAGATGATTTACTTTTTAAATTTTTAGGGAAGAGAACAAATTAAACCTAAATCACTTAGAAGTAATTTTCTGACTTACTTAAACTCATAACTGTAATACATAATTTGCTGATATATTTTCAGAATTAGTCTAACAGGATAGTAAATTCTTTGGCAAAATAAGGAAACTCTAGCCTATTTTAAATAAAACAAATGGTTCTTGAAATTGTTATATTTTTGGAACAAAAGTAGATAGTTTTAATTATCTATAATATATAATTATATATAACAATAGAAAGAAAGGGGAGAGAAAGGGAATTGATTAAATACAGGAGTTTATTCTATTCACATTCTGTATCTTACTTTACCAAGTATGATTTTTCCTACTTACCATTATTTATAATGCTTTTTAGCTTAAGGCTGTTTCTTTCATCCTCTAATAAACATGACTTATTTTCAATTATGAATAATGTTGCTGTTGATACCACTATATCTGTGTGTATCTATGTGTAGTTATATTTATTTGTTTCTTTCTATTTTATTATTCTGTACAAAACTAATATTTAGTTTCATTCAACTTTATTATATATTAATGTTCATGTAAATAATTCATATTTCTATAATTTCCCTACTTCCAAATTTTTTGAATTATTCAATAAGCTTTTCTAGTTTCTTGAGTTAAAGTTCATTTATATTCAGTTTTATATATTTTATGTTTTTAAGTCTATATATTTTATACTACATATTACTTTGGGTTTTGCTTCATATTTTATAATTTTTTTGTCTATATTTTTACCAGATGACTATTTAGAAGGTCATAGGTTTTCTTAATGAATCATTAAATAAGATAAAAAAGGCTATATAGCACTTAGAATAATTCTTAGCTACATAGGATATGCTCAATAACTGTTATTTTATTTGATTATTGATAATAATGTTTATGAATTCCTAATTTCCAGGTTTAATTATGTTATTCTGAACTTGAATTACCCATTTATAGCATTCCATGTATAGATGATGCCCAATTTTTGAAACTTTCTTCCATCTGTGGCTTACTTTTATACTTTTATAGCACTATCCTATTAATTCTGACTGCTCGTTTTCTGCATCATATATTGGCAACTAATACTCCTCCATTATAATGTCTGTCTTTAGAGTCTCCTTTTGATCCTTGCATTATACTCTATATATCTACATACCATTTTTATATATAAATGATATAAACTGTCCAAATCTAATCAAGAAGTTCCACAATAATTCCTTTTCTTCTGCCTTATTTTCTATAGTTCCCCTTCCCCTTCCAGCAAAAGCAAGATAACCAGCCTTCCATGAAGACTTACACTTATTCCTCTTTTATTGATACCCTTCCTTCAATCTAAAATGCCTATATTTATCCCCCTTTCCTCAGTTTTAGCCTCTCTACATTGCAGCCACCTTCCAAAGTCACCCTAAGCACTTTCATTTCTTGGAAATGTTTTCCTGAGCATAGTGACTATATCTCTATAATATTTGTTGTAACTGCTTATTTGCTAGCTTTACTTCCTTTGCTAGCTTTATATGATACATCATGTCTCTCATACCATCTAAATTAGTGGAAAGAAGAAAATGTATTGAGTTTATCTAATTATACTTCTTTGTGGTCTAAGAAGTAACAAACCTCTATGTTGTATGGGAAATTGGAAATGAGCATAAAAAAATTCTTACAGCTGTAATGGTCAGGTTGCTACAGCTAAGTTGGGGTCTGCACTCACACACATACAGAGTCCACACGCAAAGTTGTGCCATTTCAGATACCAGGTTTTATAGCCAAAATGTGATGCCTCAGTAAGATAAGTCATTGTCTATGTTGACCACGTGAAGTGAACCTAAAGTCCTTGGATTTCATGGCAGATGGGAATATCCAAAATATCCAAGTTCAAGCATACCCAGATTATGCAGCTGGGGTGGATGACAGAGTAGGAGAAGAAGAACAGCTGAATTTAACCAGGGGAAAACTTAAAGCAGAAGGGAGACAGATCATGGGTGTGTGCCTTGTCCCAGGAAGTAACAAGAGGAACAGAGGACATTTGCCTTTCCCAAAGCTTTTAGCTCCAGAATTCAAAGATAGAGTTTTCTGAAGTTATTTGGCTGGGATTTGTAGTGTCTCAATGGCCACACATGACTCCATGTTCATAGTGGCCCTGATATTTTGAAGGGACCAGTATTATATATTCATAAAGCAAGTGGATATCCATGAGTTATCCAGAGATAGCTGTTCATCTAGAGTACCACCTTGCTAAACACAGGCGTGCACACACACACACACACACACACACACACACACACCTGCACATGCTGATGACCAGCTTTATGGATTCTGCTGCTCTATGAGCTGGAGGAGAGGATGGAATGAGAAGGAGAAGTCCAAATTCAAAATTCTACCATAGATAGAGGTCATCAGCTGGGGCTCTCCAGAGCTCTAGCTATTCCTGTGGCCTCCATGAAATCGTCCAATTCTGCACCTATTCTTTCCAACTTTGTGGTGAGATGTGAAATCGATATTTTATACATTTGTGTACCTGTATCACTTTAGAAGTCTGAAGAAAGCCTGTGGACTCAACTACTTTCTGTTCCCATCCTGATAAATCATCCACTTCATTTCTGTAGTTGACTGAGAGTGTTTGTCATGGGATATTTCTCTGGCAGAGCTGACAAGAGGATTGCTAAGTGTCTTGCTTTGGCCTGGGTCCATTGTGACCCAACATCTGTTTCTTTTGCTAAACTTTCAGGCTCATCTCTCCCATGTCCCACCTCCAAATCAATCTTCAGAGACTAGAATTCCCCCTTTTATTTTATTATAGTTTTCAATATCCTGTAGTTCTCTTAATTTCTAGATCATATACTATTTGGTGGTATATATATGATTACTTCAACATCTGCTAAGACATTTTATATAATAAACCCATAATGTAGTTGATATTGTATAACATTGAAGAGTTATTCTGAGAAATTTGTAGTCCTCCCTGCATTCTTGTGTTTTTATCTTAGTTATTAATCACACCTAACATGTCATCTATTTTAACCCTATAACGCAAGCTTCTATGAAGCCGATAATCATTAGCTGACTTAACAACTGCACGTCCTCAAACACAAGGTCTCTCAGTGTTACTCATCCTTCATGGAGATTTAAAGGCTTCAGGTCTGTAAGATTTTTTGTTTGTTTGTTTGATAATTTCTGCAAATTCTAAACACGTCATTTCTTTGAAAACATTCAAATGAGTAGGAAGATACATAATTGGGTAGGCTCATCAATAAACCATAGCCACATTGGGGAATGTATTTATGCTTGTGTGTTTATGAATGAGTGTGTGTGTGTGTGTTTGTGTGTGTGTGTGCGCGTTTCATGAAGAGTTTGTTCATGGGGGTGGGTATAGGTCTGCATACTGTGTCTATGATGTGTATTTTCACCTTTGCCAGCTATGCTGTAATTGCTATCAGATCTCCAGGTAACTTTGATTTTGTTACACAAATTACCAAGGTTCAAGGTTATAGAGTTGTATCATCCAATCATCTACTTTCACATATTTGGAGAACACAGACTTAAGTCTTGGCTTACTGTGAGAATGGGTTTCTGTAGGATCAGCAGTCTTTTGAGTATTGTCACTTATTGGGTGGCCCACTTAGTTGCAGGTGACATGTTTTATTGTTATACAATTACAGTTACAATGTAAACTAGATTTTCAAAAGTAAAGAAATAAACCAAAACTAAATCCAAGTTAAAATGTATGCTCTCAGTCAATGAGCAAAGCAATTTATTACAGAGATGAGGCTGCTAAAGTTTAACAACAATCTAATTGCTATAAAGCAAGGGGTCTATAGCCAGGGCAAGTGTGGCACTGAGGTCAAGCTGGCCCTGAGCTAAAGTTTGACATGAGACAGGAGAATGGCAATGGGGCCTGAAATAATTCTGAACTCAGAGAATGACCTGGTCACTGCTAGCATGGCTTGATGTGGGGAGTCCCAGGGGATAAAAGATACTATGGGAGTGTAAAGTCCTCTGTACTTTCCTCTGTATGTTCTCATGTAGCTTGTTCATAAAGGCTTTGTTCACAAAACACAGAAGACAAACTATAATATGTAAGGCAGCTGGCTTCGGTTATGCTGGTACCTGCTCTTCTTTGGATTTCTTAAATCCACATTTGAGTTTGAGAAAAATCCTACAACACAGGAGCTGATCAGGTGTATGTGCCTGAAGAGCAACAGTGAGAAGTGAATTTCTGCTGCATTATGATGGATATCTTCTAAATAATAGTTCCCTTCAACAACACTCATTCAATTGTACAATAATAGGAATTTTAATTTTTAGCTATGATGCACTTACTCACCAAAATGTTTTTTTTTTAACGGATTTCTAGTACAAGAAATTTTCATATTCCATTGTGCTAGTTTGTAAGAGGAATTTTCTTCACTTCAGGCATTTTGTAAAACAAAAGCAAAACCAAAAAATTTCAGATTGAGTACTTGAAATTTTCTTGTTGGCGTTTGTCCTTGACAGTAGATTCTCCATTTCTCAGCTTCTTTTCTATTTCATCCTGATTTCTTCTTTCCCTTGTGATGAAGCTTCTCAGTGTGTATTCCTGGAGCTCTATAGCATGCTGTCTCTGCGATTTATCTTAGTAGAGAGAGTGTAAATTACCTTCTTTTCTTCCATCTCAGTGTCACTGGGCCGTGTTTGCCAGCATTTGGGCTTAGTGTTGCGATCACACTGCACTTGCCTTTAGTTGACAATTTCACGGCACTTCGGTCACACCTGGGTGCTCATCAGATTCAGCTCCACCTCCCCTTTATCCTGGATCTGTTATCTCCTATGTAATTATTAAATGCTGTTCTTTTCCTACTGAGTAACTAAAGATAGACTGTGTCTTCTGGATAAATTGCTGAAATATTTAGTTTTTTTCAAAAGATGCCGTTGATTAGATCACAGTATTCTTTCAACTTGGAACATTCAAACTTTGGAATACACAGTTCATAGTTGTGTTAGGGGTCAAGCAATGTTTTACTTTACCATAACTCCTAAAAGAAATGTGATCTCACTTTTCCAAGAAAAATCTGTGGCTTATGGCCAGATATACAAGGCAAAATTGAAATGTGGAGAACTGGGTACCTGCAGATATTATAATATTAAATTGAAAATGTGGTTGACCTAGGAAATGCCTCCCCCTTTTCCTGCTGTTTGGTGTGCATCTTTTATTAATATAATCAAGTTAGCACAATCAATTATTGTAACCATGTTGAATGATTTTTTTTATTGATTTCCAACTCTTTGAAGAAGTATGTATTTATTTCATAATAAAGACTTTCAATATTTGATTCTTGTAATTCAAAGGTAGTAAATGTGGAATTTTTCAAAGTCCTATGGTGTTTAAGTGAAAGTTAGCAGCACTGAAGGTCTTTGAGGTTTTTCATAATATTTAGAGCATTTTTACTTTGCCTTATTTTTGTGATATTTTTATTGTTGAGAACCTAACAGTAGTTTGGCACAGCTGATTTGAGAAAGAAACACTTGGATTTCTTTGATTTAGCAACTGAGTGAGTATCAGTGATTTAGGGCAAGTCAGTTGGGCTCCTAAAACCTGTTATCTTTTATCTAAAAAAGGGACATATTACCTTCTCCCCCAAATTTCAAAGAATCAAAGTATATACTGAATTTACACACGTGCACGTGCGTGCGCACGCACACACACACACAGTTTATATAACTCATTATACTAAGTTCTAAGTGTAAGCCAACTATATCATACAGTACTTATCTGAAGAAACCATAATTATTTTTCCAAGTATTTGAGGAAATCTACTGTATTAAATAATTGAGGGTTAGAGTTTCCCATTCTGCAATGGGAAATTTTCCTAAAGGATTCTCTTGTTAGTTTTGTGTTTTTATTATTTTTACTTTATGCTCATTCTCTGCATTTCTCTTGGAAACCTAAACACAGATAGGATAATAGTATACAATGCTAGAAGTTAAACTACATTGAATAATAGGACATTTTGTGTTAATAGGAAACTGGTATAAGAGAATATAGAGGGGGAGAGAATATAGGAATACAGAAGGAGAAACTAACTGATATTGCAAGCTCTAGTAGAGAGAGGCATCATCAGAAGACAGGCAACATGGGGAAATGGCCTTAAAGGATATGTAAAGCTTATAGTAGAGATAGAAGAAGGGTATTGTGGGCAGAAAGAATGCTCATTGAAATACATGATGGTCTAAAAGGGTACATTTTATTTGGTGACTGTTAAATAATTTGTTGTGGCTATAGTCTACCCACATAAAACATAGAAAAAGTAAAACTTGGAATTTGGGGCAAAATGATGATGATTAACTTTTTTATGTTGGAATTTCAAATTTATTCTGTGGGGAGAAGAATTGCACACTCTGAAGAAGTATTAAGAGATATGTAGGTGGGGAATTTTTCTTCATGAAAAGAGATAAAAGTATTAAGAATTAGGAGTTTTAGAAATTGTATATGCTAATGTGAGAAATGAATACGGGTTAAACTAAAGCAGTGGCAATGAAATGAGAGAAGGGGGTAGTTGTAATAAAAACATATTTTTTTCCAAAAGAAAATATACCCATAGGTCATGATTGGGGAGTCAGAAATATTTGGTGTAATGAGAGATGTTATTAACAGGAGTGTTTTGTACGTGTAAAGTAAATGGAATCAGAAAAAAAGAGATGAGACACTCAAAAAGCGATTGCTGAGGTTTGTGGGGAGTGTGGGAGAAGATAAAGGCAAGAATGTGTTTGAAAAAGAAAACACCATGACAACACAGAAAGATTTGAGAGAAAAAGAGCTCTTGCTAGAAGTATTCCAATGAAAACTTTTGCTTCCGCCTTAATCCTCCCCAAACCTACATGTGCGAAATTTGAACAAGAAAGCAGGAGTTCTGATAAATCTAAAATAATTATATGGTGGAAAGCAGCTATAGTGACTGGCTTCCCAATGCCTTTCATTCATTAAGCTCAATGTATCACATACAAGTTATGAAGATAAAATTGCACATAATTAATTCGCAATAGTGTTTATGAGTTAAATGAAATTAAATCTAATTGTAGAAAAGGCACAGAGCGCTCCCCTATTTTAAAAAAAAAATCTAAGTACAATTACTTACTTTGACTTTAATGAGGAAATAATCATTAAATTCAATATTAGATAATACAATATATCCAAGATCTTAAGTGTGAGTCATGGGTTAGATATTTCTGTCTCTGTATAAAAATTCTGTCATGAACCCTTAAAAGTGTTGTGTATTAGCATAAAGAACTTTCTATCCAGATAATACCAAAGAGAAGGAAGACATATATAGTAGATACCCTGTATTCTGGAGGTGGGCAAATATTACTACAATAAATTGGGATGTGCAAGCTATTCCAACATTTCTACTACCACTTCTGTCTTTTTCATTAGTAATTGTGAGTGTGTTAAACTGTAAATATTGAATTTCAATATAGCGAATTAAATTTCCATGCAGCATTCACTATGCCAACCCATGATCTGAAAGACTGACACTAATAGATAGTTGACAACAAGACTAGAGAATGATCCGAAGATGGACAACACCAAATTTTAGCAACAATGTATAGCACTAAAACTTTCCTGTGTTGCTGGTGGGAGTAAAATGGCACATTTTGGAAAACTATTCAACCATGTCTTATAAAATTAATTACATATCTATCTTATGGCACAATAATTTCACAAGTATGGATTTACACAAAAAAAATTAAAACATATGTCCCCCAAAAACAGCACAAACATTTTCATCAAAATTTTACTTACAATAGCCCCAAACTAAACAAACCAAATTTTTATCAGTAGGAGAATGGATAAATTAATATTATTCAACAATAAAAAAGAAAGAGCCACTGATATATATAACAAGAGTCAATTTCAAAACATTAAGAACATGAAGCTAGACTAAAGTTACTACATTGCATTTTATGCTTTTTATATAATTTTTTTTTGAAGGCAGTGTCACTGACCCTCATATGTGGGACCCGAACCGGGACCGCTGGTGTCCCAAGCCAGATCTTAACCACCACACCACTCGGTTGGCCCAAAAAATGTTTTTTTAAGTAAAACTAATCTATAAGGATAAAAATCAAAACAGTGATTGTTTGGAGGAGCAGGAAAGAGGCATAAAGGACATTTCTGGGGATTTGGGAATGGTTATTTCTTAATTAGGGATTTAATTATTTGGCTGTACAAATTTTCAACATCTATTGAGTTGTATGCTTAAATTCTTTACATTTTACCATATAGAATTTTACCTAAAATAAAAAACAAAAGCAAACAACAAAAACAAGAAAATGATATGGTACCAGCCCTTCAAGGCAAGAGTCAAAATAAACTTTAAACTATAATAACATAAATAGACATTTATAGATGTTTCATCATATTATACATTCCTGGTATTAACCCTCTTTAAATTTTTATGCAGATGTAATTGATTAATAGGAAGATAATTAACATTTATAGAGTAATCAATAGGTCCTCAGGCCTTGGATTAGTGAAATAAAATGTACATGCACATCTATGTATAGAAGTCACACCTTGAATTGTTACTCAAGATGAAGTATGAACAAGGATATGTCTAGGATAGGGATAGTTGTTCCAAAGAAAAGGACAGCCTGAAGAAAACTTACTGATGAGTAGAAGAGTCAAGTTCAGAGGGACATCAAGAAGGAGTGCAGGCTTGGAATGAAATAGCAGAAGAAACATCTGGTATCCTTATGGAACACACATGACCACATCTGTCAGCTCATTTGTCAAGCTAGACTTGTACATAAAAATGATGATATATGATTAGAGTATGGGGAGCAGAAATCTAAGAATATGGGATGGTGAAGTTTGGGGCAAAATTATGCAGTTTCTCATAGCAGTGTTAACCACTGTATCCCACAGCCTCATCAGCTAGATGGAGCCCCTTGGACTGTTTCTGATCACCTACCTCTTCTCTTTGTCCTTCTTCTTATCCCATCTTCAAAGTTTCTCATCAATCTAGAAGTGTCAAATTCAAAGATTCCTCAACAACTAACATGAATAAAGGGCTAGGGATCAGGTGGCTAGTAGGTATTATTTTATTGTCAATTACAGTAAACCAGTAGCCATGACCTGGGGAGCATTGTTAAGAAGTGGTCTGAAGTCCTATTTAGACTCAAGGAGATTGACTACCATGATTGATTATCAATGGTCAACTAGCATTATCTGCAAATGGTACATAGATAGCACAGACAGGATCCGAGAGTAGGGAATGTCTCAGGTTAAGGGTGTACATTTTAAACAGTAATTTTCTAGAGCAATGTCTTTGCTGATGACCTCAGCACAGCCTCTGATAACGAGAAACACTGCTCACCAGAGGGACTTTTGAGCATCCAGTCACATTCTGCAAATCACCTCTCTGTCGACAATAGTTTTAATGACATGGTTGGCCTCAATCTATGAGTCGATTATGAAATCAATTTAGTAAGGTACAAGTACCATATTTTTAAAAAAATAGAATACAAGTATAACTATAGAACGAATAGCAACACATTAAATTTCCAATTGTATATACATATACATATGTGTGTATATATATGATTTTATATAAAATTATAAAATGTATTTATTACTAAGGAAAAGTGTCCAGAATGTTTAAATTCTGCTTATTTGTGGGCTCATTCTTAGTTGACTGGGTTTTATAATATATATATATATATATATATATATATATATATATATATTTATTATTTGAAGTGTCAATGACACAAAATTTGTCACTGCAGATGTTCAGAGGACTGAAGTGCAGGATAAGGCATGTGTGTGACAGTTGATACATGTGATATTAGTAATGAGACTTATTGATTGTAGGAGAAATAGATAACAAATGCTATATCATCCTTTAAATGTTAAATAATTATCAAAGATTATGCTAGTTCTTTCTGTGTTCTGAGTTTGGAGTTATTAATCGATTTGTATCTGTAACATAATTTACACTTTTGGATGATCAGGGGCAGAAATGAGGCACAGGCTGTGCTTTGCAAATGAAACCCCTGGAGTGTGCTCCAGAGAGAGCTCAGAGCTGTGAATGGGGGGAGTGGCTCGCCTGACTTAAAACCTGAGCATCACTTTAGTGCAGGGGTGCTAGCCTAGCTATGCTTCAAAGTGATACATCAGTTTTTAAAAGATTACCTGAGCTGAATGCCTCACACCAAAGCACATAGCTTCGGGGCCTTTCTAGTAAACATCCAGCCCTTAGGTTAGATGCTGACCCTGGCATGTTCTCAGACCGCTGGGGGGCTATCTAGGGAAAACTTCACACTGAGCTCGTCATCAAGTAAAGGAAGCCCATGGGAGCCATAACATGCTCACGTCAAGATCTAATGCCTTGTGGGGACATCTTGATATTGCTATTTCTTGGCTGAAAAGCAAACCACAGCTCTTCCCCAGAGACTCCACTCAGCAATTGTTTCCACCTATAAAAAAAAAAAAATCTTTTACAGCTGTGCTTGGGGCATAGTGGGAAGCTGTGAGGCTGCTTTAGAATTTCCACCTAAGAATAACAATAATAGAATTTCCAACCTGTGAAACACCCTTATTCCAGCTCAGCCTGCTCCGCACCAAACATCATTTTGCTATTTCCCAAACAGAGCATGAGAAAGTTAAATGCCTGTCTTGAGGAAATGCTGTTGATTATATTGTTAATCTCTTGAAAGAATGAGTTTGATTCATGTATAGTGGTTAACAGGGCGGGGTGATTTTTAGCTGGTAGGAATCAAAGTATTTTGCCAGTGGATTGCTTGTTCTGTGAGGGAACGACCTGAGAAGCCTAACGTACTGACCATGTCACTCGTGGAAACTGTGAGTTATTAGAAGGTCAAATTTTATCGTTTTGATGGATATGGCTGTTGTGCTTTGCACATAGTAGGTATGCATACATTTTTTTCTGAATGAAAGTGAAAAAAAATGAAATGAAAAAAAAAAGTGAAAGGCACCATCCCTGATATACCAGCATACTCACCTACCCAGACGCATGCTGGAATTTGTTTCCCAGGGACTGTGGTGTGTGCTTGCTCTGATATACAGGTTTTCCCTGCTATCAGAAAGCAGAGTATTCCTGCAAAACCTTCCATAAGCCAAAAATGACATAAAGTGAAGATCCAATTACCATTAATTTATATAGAAAAAACTTGGAGCATTACAAGACTCAAAAAATAACCTACTAAATCACACCAAAGAACACATAAAGCCTAAAATAACACCTTATTTTATAATAATACCTTAAGGCACATCTTGCTAATGGAAACACAAAATACATCGAGATAAAGCACAGGTGCTCATGGACATAGGTCAAAGCTGTGGCAGCTTGATGCCTATATGCTGAGTGCAGTTTCCGGGAAGGAGCTTGGCCAAGCCCCTCTCCCAGCTAGGGGTGCGTGCTGCCCCATTATGGCTGCTGCAAAACAAATGCTGGATGCTGTTTTTGCTTTTTGCCTTTTTTTATTATTGTAAAAGTGAAAATCCTTTTTGCATGTCTTTCAGTTAGCAAAAACAAGCACTAATTAGGTCTTTCATAAAAACAAAGTGGCAGGAAGTGAGCTTTCAAAATGTAGGAACACCTGTATAAGCTCCATGTTACCTAGTTTCCTTGTGGTTTGGGAACAGGCACAGTGGGGCCCAGTCACTGGCTATGACACTCAGCCAGGCAGAGGGGCAGTTGTATGAACCCATGACTGCAGCCTTTTAGCACCATACATACAGGAAAGAAAGACATATTTGATACCAAGCCTCCGATTTCCTTTTTAGCTGTTTCATCTGAGAATGTAGGTTATGACATTTATAGCCAAAAATGAATGAAATGAAAGGTGCTGTATGTGGCTTGCTGGCCTCGAACCCAGGGTTGTTAGCAGGTGCACAGCTTTGCAAAAGTACTTGCAGTCAAACTGTAGAGTGATGAATCAAAACGAGCCCATTGTCACACATTCCCTTTCCCTTCTTTCACACACTGAGGTTCCGGGAAGCAGAGTGCACAGCCATAGTGGAGCGCGGACTGAACTGCCCTTCAACAATTGCTGAAGTAAGTCTGAGGCACCCCTCAAGAGAGGCAGAGCTTTCAACATCCTTCTCAGGCTTCCAGCCCTCTTAAATTCTTCCTCAGTTAGGTCTTTACCCTCTCCGCACAGGCCAATTCTGAGTGGTGGCAGGAAGCACTTAAGCAGTTTAACATTGAGAACATTCCTTACTAAGTTGCCGTAAGACATGACAGTCCCCCTCATTCCCACTATTGGGTGACTTTGTGGTGCTTTAAATCAAACCTTGCCTATACCCGATGGTCCCAGTGAAAGCTTCTGGAATTCTACACCATTCTTCAAGTGGCATCTCACCTCCTCATTTCCCTGACTCAGTGATTCTGTTCTGACTCTCAGTGTCCAGTGGTTAAGCATCTTCTGCATGCTGACTCTAGACTAACACACACAAAACTGCTAATCTGTAAAGGAAATCTGTGTAGACCAAAACATAAAGCACTTTCTGGGTGGGCTGCGTCCTGTGCTTGTGGTATGCTGTGTGATATGCTGTTTAGTGAAGGTGCCATGTGCTCTGGGGATATGTAACCAACCCCATGCCAGTCTAGAGGGCTTGGAAAGCAAAATAGGTTCTGAATTTCAGCCCCACTTAGCCCTCAGCTAGGTGTCCATGTACACTGGACCACCGATACCAACAGACAAATGGCTTAGGCCCATTCTACAAATTCTTCTTCTGTAGGCTGTCTCATCAACGAATTACTTTAGAACCTCCCCTTATCTTTACTTGGATCTTAGCTTAACATAGAGGGAGCTAAGATCTATCTAGAGGCAGAAATTCTGGATGTCAACCATGGCTAAAATATAGAATTCTAAAATCATCTAGATTTAGCAAATAACCTATTCTGAAAAGCCCAATACTTATTTATACCACTGTTTTCACATAGCCATTATTATTTGAACTACACTTAATGACTAGAGCAGTGTCTGGCATACAGGAGAAATATAATTTTAAAACAAGGGCTGGCTAAGTGGCACAATGGTTGAGAGCTGGCTTGGGATGCCAGCAGCCCCGGTTCGGGTCCCACTTATGAGGGCCAGTGACACTGCCCTCAAAGAAAACTAACAAACAAACAAACAAACAAAAAAAACACGATGTGTGTGAAATTAATGAGCCACTGCATCTCCCTACTGCTGATACCTTCGTGCTAACCAGATCCAAGCCTCCCAGGTGGCTATATCTTGCTGCCAAGAAAATCGCCCTACTTGGCCAACAAATCCCAAGATATAACAGTAATGGTTAAAGGTGTATTAAAAACTGTTACCAAACTGAAAATATCAATTGAAGACCTAAATATATGAAAAGAAGTAATAGAATGTATATTGAAGGGATTGTTCTGCTGAATGGTTTTGGGTACAGTTGATAAATTATTTTACCAGAAAGAGTAAGGACAGCATAGACATCTGTAGATATCACAGTACATTATACTATTTATTCATTAGATGGTTATAAAAGTGAAGTTGCTCCCGGGAATATTTGCACTGATAGTGTGTAGCTTGACACCCATTTTTCCCTTGTACCTTATACTTATAACTTGCTTAGTGTCTTATAATCCACTGTAACTAAGTTGTTGCATCATCTTTCCCCCATGTTTCTTTTGTGGACTTTTTTTTTTACCATTTAAACACAGAGAGTTTGTACATTGTGTGAGGACAGTGTGGAGAAGGATGTTTTCTTTTCAAGCCTAACGGATTGTGAAGAAGGACAACCATTGAAAAGCATTAGTGGTCATTTTTATGTAACAGGAAATTTCAGCTGCTTAGACAACTTGGAAATGCTCGAGAAAGAAAATGAATGTGTTGTGTTTTTTTTTCTCAGATGTGTCATTTTGTATTAGCAGAAGCTGGACAATTTGAGGCTTAATGCGTGTATACCTGGAATGAAATTTCTAACACTTTGAATGCTCATCCTTTACAGTGGTGCCATGTTCTCAGAAGGTTAGCCAGAAATAACGTTTTCTGCTACAATAAATACGAGTTGTGGGAAATTCATCATAGCAACTTTCCTTATTGAACAAAATGAATGATCATCCATTGCACAGATAACAGCAATTGAGAAAGAAAACATTTTTTTGTTTTATGTTGTTTCTTGGTTAGCTCAAATGGAAGGTGATCATGCTGTGTGGCCAAAGAAAACATTAAGATAAACTTGTGGATTTGTTCTTATTTGAGAAACAATAGACTCAAATGCCAAGATACCTTTCTGAACTGGACAATGTAGAAGCTGGACCTAAAACGCTTAAGTGGGCAGTGAAATTACATCCCATAAGAACATACATGACCATTGCCTCAGTCACTTTTCTTCAGTCATTCCATTTAGATGAAAATTGGTTATATTTATTTCCAAAGAAAAAGGGAGAATCTCATTAAAAAATAATAATAATAAAAGTGGTATTAACATGCAAAAATAATTAAAGCCGAAGATGAAGTGAGCCTGGTAATAATTTAAACTACATGAGACGGTTCTGTAAATCTATGATTGCAGTAAGATGACAAATGCAGTGACATTTGAATCAGGTCTTAAAAAACAGATGGGATTTGACAAGGAAAAATGACTAGAACAGGTCAGGCAGCTGAAGTAGTATACAGATACGTGCAGAGGGGAGAAGGGGCTTGGAGAGTGTGGAGTTTAGTCCTGCAGACCGGGCTTTCGAATTTCACTGCCTCCAGGGAGCAGGCTGATGAAGAGGGTAGCGCAGGCTGAGCCAGCTGAAGAGCACAGGCCCAGAGGGCCGCAGACACGCAACTCCTGCTGGTGTTTGCCATTTCAGAAGACGGGTCCAATTTATTAAAATAAGACTCAAATATGGATTTTTTAATGCGATATTTCCTGCTTTCACCGTGTTGTTTTGTTAGAAAGTGAGTTTACTGCCAACTGCTGTTCAACATACAGCTCTAAGATGTCGAGGACACGTCTGGCGCTCTCTGCAGGTGGTGCGGTTGTTTCACGCACAATGCACTGCACACTTCCCAGCCCTGCTCCTGACCTAACCCGATCAGCAGAGGGCGCTGCAGATGCCACTCCCGCCCGCCTCCAGGTCTCCCTACTAACAGTTTCCAGCTGTTCACACCTATATGGGGTCCCTGTTTGTGAAAATGTTCTCATTTGGGCCCAAAGTTATTTTTTATTTTTAAAAATCGGCTGTATTGATGACATGCCATAAATATCAACAATTGTAAATGTACAATAGGATGAGTTTTGACATGAATATAGTCATGTTATCATCACATCTCAAAACGTTCCTCTCTAATGCTTGAAATAATTTAAAAATAGATAAATATTATGATGGTCCTGAGCAACATACTTGTGGGGTCTCAACATAAGGCTTCTTTGGGAGACATGATTCGAAGTTGGACTTTGAATAAAGTAGCTGGAAAACAGAGATGGATCATTCTTTGAAGGCATACTCTTGAAATTAAAATAATGAACTTTACTTGTTAATGTGTATCGTGGGATATCATGGGACCAATAACATATCAATAATTAGGGGAAATTTTCAATATTATTGTGCAAGAGTTACCTACGCTTATAAAACGAAAAAAAGAAAAAGAAAAAAAACGTGTTTTGACTATGAAAATAATGCCATTTATTAGAACTGATGAATGTTTCTTATGATTTATGCAAGATTATCTTCCAACAAAGTGGAAATTATATACCATTGATATGGTAGATGTTCTTTCATGAATTTTATTTTATTGTTATATTAAGGATATTCAGTGCTAAAAATTGAGGTGATTGTTCATATTGTGTAATCTTAAACAAATTTCACACATTGTAAGGGTTCACTGGGGCAAAATAAAACTCCTGTGAGTTAATATTTAATTTGTTTTCCCCATAGCCAATATAAGGACCCTTCTTCACGCATGTAGGCATCAGTACAACCCAAATGCCCATATACATGACATTTATTCAATGACTTAAAAAACATTTTTTGGCCTATTTATTAGGCACTTGATCTATACCAGGGAGTATAAATAGAGACCATTTCTGTCTCCACTGCACTTTAAAACTCAGTGGATAAAATTGATTTTCATCAAATAATGCTATAAAAATATACTTAAAGCGGTAAGTGTAAAGAAAGAAATAACTATAAAGGGCTAGACAGTCTGCACTGGGGAATCCTAATAGACTGGGAATATTCTGAAAAGTTTCCTTGAGAATACAGCATTTGAATTGAAATCTCAAGTTGAGGTCTCTGGACGGAGGGTTAGAGGCCAGAGAATAGCCTTTTTAAGGGACTGTGGTTTGGCATGATGTAAGTAAGGTATTTGAGGGGAAATGGGAAGATGGTGAATATAGCTGAAGTGCATGGAGTGAGAGGGGTAAACTAGAGAAAAAGCAGAGCAGAGGACTAGTCCTGAGGGAATTTATAAACCATGATGTAGATTTTGTCCTTTGTCTTATCAGTAATAGGAAGTTTGAAGGACTTTAAGTGGAAGAGCAGCATGATCAGATTTTGAAAAGGTCATTCAGGCAGCAGTGTGGAGAGTAACTCAGAAGAGGGCAAACATGGAGAGAGGACACCCCTTCCAAAGCAATTTCAAAGTAAGAGACAGTGATTGATTGAGATGATCATTTGATTATTCACACATTCAGCAAATAGTTACTGAAGACTTAGCATGTTCTAAGCATTGTGCAGGGGCTGGGGAAAGACAGAGTAGTGACAAAAATGACAAAACCTCTGCTTTTCATTTTAGTTGAGAAGGAACTAGTATCCATATGTCAGGTGTGTCAAGTGCTAAGAAGAAAAATAATAAAGGACAGTGGGGCAGAGATAAGATAGGAGAAAAAAATCACAAAAATAAAAGGGGGTCTACAAATTTACACAAGTGAAAATCAAAAACCTTCTCTGGATCAGTGTTGTACAATAATTAGCAAATTATAGTAATTAGAGGTGTGCGTACGTGTGTGTGTGTCTTACTAAGGAACATGAGCAAAATTTTATTAGTCTCCTTTTCTGGTTGAGGTAATGCCATCATGTGACTTTCTGTTATCTGCCGTTCTATTAACATCTTTGCATTAAATATTAGCTCTACATCTAGCCTACAATTCACAATCAAAATTCAGTAAGCATGGAGTGTTTGAAATAGTTGAGTTGTCATATTTGCTGCAACATTTGTTAAATAAAATTAAAATCTATTATTCAAATTGTGTTATAAATTTCAAATGGACATGCAATTCTGGTTCTTTTAACTATTAGAGTTAATAAAAAATAAATTACATCTAGGTAAATTGATATTTGACAAATTGAAAGTAGAATATTTAAACACCCACCTGCAAGGAGTGGCAGGTATTCTAACATTTTGTAAAAGTTCTTTTTATGGAATGTTTACACAAATAAAAATGACATTAATTTTGAACAAAGTTTTGTAGCTAGTGCCAGTAGCACTTAATATTATAATATTTGACAGTCTAGAGCTTCCACAATTAGGTGTTCTAAGTTACTTAGAAAGGGTTTAGGATTAATGTTTTTCCTGAAATCAAACTGTTTATTTTGGTTCTAAAGTTTTTCCCTTGATGTTTCTTTCAATTTTTATTAGGGACAAGTTAGACTTACCACTTAAGAAAAACCAATTTTCCCATATAACATTTATTTAATGTATGATAGGTATGCTGTTAATTGGAATAGAGATATTAAGACATTTTTATTTTCAATTTATATATTTGATTACTGAAGCACTGAGAAGATATGTATGAAGGCAGCAAAAATTGAATATCCATATTCTATTAAACAGAATAAAATAAAGGAGAAAGTTGTCATTCAACTGATGACCAGGGAACCTTTTTTTGTTTTCCAATTTATCCCAAATGGTTGCATAAATGACTAGATTATGTAAGGTATTTCTATATATTTTTTGCTGATGTTTACACAGCCGTGATATCATAGTATAATTTTAAACTGAAGCCCTCAAAGTCTTACATGACACAGTCAATCATTTCATCTAACTTTATGACCCAGGTCTTTGCATTTAATTTGGCTTTAGCTCAAAGACTGAATAAGTAACAGTCCATTAGTAACTTTTTTATTCCACAATCAACTGAATTTGTGTAGGTGATTTTAATAGAACAGGTAGTAAATTAAGTGGGAGTAAATCATATTCTAATTAAGTCTAAACTCAAAAATTAAAAAAAATACTGTAGAGGTTTTTAATAGATCATAGTGATTAGTTTAAAAATACACAACAAAATGTAGATTTATGATAATAATAGATTCTGGCTCAGTGAGTAATAATGAAATGAGAGTACTATCTCAACAATGACCTAGTCCTTGGATCTGCTTACTTTGTATATATAATAATAATTTAGAAAAAGTTACATGAATGTTTGTTCAATTTTTAAAATGTCTTAAAGATATTAATAATAAGTATCTTTTCAAGCCATATATATCACACAAACACACACACATACACATACTAGCACATCTGGTATGTTTGTCATTAGCATTAGCTTACATGATCCCACAGGCAGACAATATTTTTATTGTGCAAGGGAGATAACATGTGCACAAATTTTCAAGGGATTCCTTGTGATTCACAATTTTAGAGGTAGATCTAAACTCATATAATAGATTTTGAAGTACAACTTTAAGCATTTTTTTTTTTTACTATACTGCCCTGCTGGTATATATTTTTTCAAATTAAATTTATTGGCGTGACAATGGTTAGTAAAATTACACAGGATTCAAGTGTAGAATTCTATAATACATAATCTATATATCACATTGTGTGTTCACCACTCACAGTCAGTTCTTCATTCATCACCATATATTTGATCCTCTTTACCTTCATCTACCATCCCCTCCCTGCTACCCTCTGGTAACCACTAAACTGTTGTCTGTGTCTATGAGTTTTTCTTTCTCTGTTTGATTGTCTTGTTCCTTTGTTGCTTTCAGTTTTATATCCCACATATCAGTGAAATCATACAGCTCTCAACTTTTTCTGTCTGACTTATTTCACTTAGCATAACAATCTCTAGGTCCTTCCATGTTATTGCAAATGGCACTATTTCATCTTTTCTTATGGCAGAATAGTATTTCACTGTGTATGTATACCACAGCTTCTTTATCCAATCATCTATCGAACTATACTTTGATTGTTTCCATGTCTTGGCCTCTGTAAATAATGCTATAATGAACATGAGAGTACATATATCTTTAAGGATAAATGTTTTGAGATTTTTAGGGTAGATACCCAGGAGAGGGATTGCTGGGTCATCTGGTAATTCTATTCTTAATTTTCTGAGGAACCTCCACACTGCCTTCCATATGGCTATCCCAATCTACATCCGCACCAGCAGTGTATAAGGGTTCCTTTTTCTCCACAGCCTCTCCAACACTTGTTATTACTTGACTTGTTGATTCAAACAAGTAGCCATTCAAACAGGTGTGAGGTGGTATCTTATTGTGGTTTTTATTTACATTTCCTTAATAGCTAGTGAAGTTGAGTATTTTTTCATATATCTCTTGGCCATTTGTATGTCTTCTTGGGACCAGTCTCTGTTCATGTCCTCTGCCCATTTTTTAATTGGATTGTTTGTAATTTTGTTGTTGAATTATTGTATATATAAATTCCTTATATATTTTGGATATTAGCCCCTCATCAGGGGCATTGTTTGCAAATATCTTCTTCCATTCTGTTGCCTGCCTATGTATTTGTTGATGGTTTCTTTTGCTGTGCAGAAGCTTTTTAGTTTGATATAGTCCCATTTATTTATTTTAGCTTTTACTTCCCTTGCCTTTGGTTTATTTTTCGAAGTCACAAATTACAATTTCATGCGGTCTTATTCTCCAAAGTATTCATGTTAGATAGATTGTTATTTGTCCCCCCAATCATTGTCCCTTTCTTTTCTATGTATCCAACATAAAAGACATGTGCCAGTCTTGTAGGTAGGTATAGATCTTATGTCTAAATTCTGGCAAATGATGTATAAACAGCAGCATTGTGTCAAATTTCTCTGAAGTCTACTTAAGTACTGACTCAAGGGAGAGGTGAGGCATTTCTGTGCCTTTCTTTGTCTTTCTGTTTGCTTCCTGGAAAGAACATTGATGGCTATGGTTTTAGCAGCCATCTTTGGCCATGAGGTAATCTTGCAGATGAGAGCCACATGCTAAAGATATGGGTGGGAGGTGGGGTGGGAATCAATGGAAGTTTTTGCTTCCATGAAACCTATTATTCAGCTTTGGACTATAAGCTTCCTGATCACTTTTACATAACAGAATACCTGTGTGTTTAAGCCACTATTATTTTGGATTTTCTATTATATATAGACCAACCTAATCCTAATATAGTATTAGAAATATGGATATTAGCATTTTATGCATAAAAGTATTAGTGTCACTAAAGTTTGCTTTTACATCATATGAAAATGGCTTACATTTTTATTTATTCCCCAATGAATCAAACGCACATTAATTTCTGTGTGCTTATCAAATATTCTAAAACTAGATTAAAATAATTTTCAGTCTGATTGCTCTGAACTTATTATTTAATAAGCATTTTTGGTGGTGTGTCTATATAATGATAATGAATATATTTTACCCATAGTTCAAAGGAAAACTGGGATAGTCTATCACAGCACAGATTAATGGAACAAACTCCCAAAAGGGAGGCAAATGAATTAGTTATCTTCCAAACCCTTTATCTAATTATATGGGCTTGAGCAATTCACTCAAGATCTCTGGCCTTTCACTTTCTCAATGATTAAATAGGTGAATTAGTAACTTCACTTTTTGCTTTAAAATTATCAATAAATAATATAATGGGAAACTTTCTATCATATAATCATTACATCTAGAAGAAAACTTAAAGATTGTGTATTAATAAGATCCAGTCTTTTAACTGATTTAACTTTTGTTTAATTTTGCAAAGATGTATACCTATAGCTTTTACTGTAGACAGGTATTGTGTTATTCTAAACAATGAGGATATGGAGGATTTGGAAAAATATAGAAATTGTAAGTGTGTAGGCTGGTAGGAAAAAGCAGAATATGAAATAAAAAGAACTACTAAAGAATGGAAGAAGGTAGTTAACATTTTAAAACAAAATATGGCACATGGCAAAAGAAAACAAATCAGATATTTTCAGGGTTAAAAATGGTAAAGACTGTAAAGGAAAAAAGAAGAGCCTCCTTGAGAATAAAGGAAATAATGAGGAGTTTCAAGAATTAGTACATCATCCAAATAAAGATGATCAATGAGGATTTAAGAAATGCTACATAAAGATTAAGAACACTAGATCTGTAGTAAGATATATCTAAGTTCACATCCTTGCTATGCTGCTTACTAGTAAAATGCCCTTGTGACAAATACTTAATCTTTCTAAACCTTAGTAGTTTGTTGGATATTATGACATCTAATGAAAATTCTCTCCTCCTATCTTTTTGAGACTTGTACAAACTTGGCCTTAAAAAGCATACTCCATTGTTATGTGAAAACAGAAAAGGTAAAGAAGAAAAATACCTGAATGCACAAAATAGACAATAAACATTTTTTAGGAAATAAAATATATGTTTATGTATAAAAGCTCCTGTTCTTTAATAAACATCATTATAGTCAATTTTTATATTTTTCCAGTTCACTACCTTTCCCAATTCATTGCACTTGTCAATATTAATGAAAGAGAAATGTTGTTTTCTTTATCTCAAGTTTAGCTATTAAGAGATACTATACAAGAAAAAGGACATAAAAAATTACTGTAATAGGAGTTTTAAAAATCTGAAAATTACATATTGTCCATCAATGTGGTTCTTCATATTTGCATTTGTTTCTAGAGAATTAATAGCTCACTTTAATTATGTAATTATCTGCACTTTTTAAAAAAATGACAATAGTATAAAGTATTTATCTGGGAGGTGTTAATAGTACTTCCTTTCATGGTTCTCTGACACTCATATAAAGAAATCGTGGAACTTGAAGTATGGGATGTTTTAATCATTGAAATGCTAACTGTGTAAGAAAACACATCTAAGACAATAACATGGTATTCAAAAATGGGTGGCAAAGATTAGAAGTTTTCATATTTTGATTAAAAGTTCCAGAATGAACTAATTCTACACTAAAATCAAATCAAGTTATTTTAGAGGGAACTCTTTGAATGAGAAGAAAACAGTAAGCAGATTTATAGAAATTCATTCTCTCAAAGCCATATACTCTTCACCAGAGGCACCAACTATCTGTCTGAGGTGAGCTTTAGTTTTTGAGTTGAATTAAAAAGTAATAAAAATACCTAAAATACATAAGGAACTCATACAACTCAACAACAAAAAGACAATCCAATTAAAAAATGAGCAGAAGACATAACAGAAACTGCTCCCAAGAAGACATACAAATAGCCAACAGGTATGTGAACAAATGCTCAACTTCACTAGCTATTAGGGAAACACAAATGAAAACCACAATGAGATATCACCTCATACCTGTTAGAATGGCTATCCTCAGCAAGACAAATAATAATGTGTTGGAGAGATTGTGGAAAAAAAGGAACCCTCACACACTGTTGGTGGGGATGCAGATTGGTGCAGCTGCTATGGAAGGCAGCCTGGAGGTTCCTCAAAAAATTAAGAATAGAATTACCATATGACCCAGCAATCCTTCTCCTGGGTATATACCCCCCAAATCTGAAAACATTTATCCATAAAAATATATGTGCTCTGATATTCATTGCATCTTTATTTGCGGTGGCCAAGACATGGAAACAACCAAAGTGTCCTTTGATAGATGATTGGATAAAGAAGATGTGGTATATACACACAATGGAATACTATTCTGCCATAAGAAAATACGAAATAGTGCCATTTTCAACAACATGGATGGATCTTGAGATAATTATACTATGTGAAATAAGCCAGACAGAAAAAGTTGAAAACCATGTGAGTTCACTGCTATGTGGGATGTAAAACTGAAAGCAACAAATGAACAAGATAGACAAAAAAAGTAACAAAAACTCATAGACACAGACAACAGTTCAGTGATTACCAGAGGGTAAGGAGGGAGGGGGGTAGTAAAAAAGAAAAAAGGGAATCAAATATATGGTGACCAAAGGAGAACTGACTCTGGGTGGTGAACACATAATGCAATCTATAGATGATGTATTATAGAATAGTACACCTGAAACCTATGTAGTTTTGTTGAACATTGTCACCTCCAACAAATTTTAATTTAAAAAGCAATAAAAATAAAGTCTTCAGAAATACCTACATTAATGGAAGTTGTAGCAGTTTGTAAATTACAGCACTCTGAATAGATTTTTATTTGTTTCATTTTGGATTTTAATAACAGCTGGCTTTAACGAAGTTGCAACTGAGTTATACTAAAAATGAGAATCTGATTGAAGTTTAAAGGTGAATAACTTATATTAGATATCTAAAAGGATAGATTTCAGAAAATAGTGACTCATCTCAATAACTCAAACTGTTGGAAAATATTTTCTTTTGTCTGTTTTTCCCATAACTTCTCTTGACGCAAGTTGCCTGATTATACCATTGATAGTTAAAACAGATTTGCAAAAGTATTTCAGTAACACTACTTAAAAGAATCTGAAAGGTAGGCAAACTTGTTTTCTATAATTTCTTAGCTTTCCCTCACTAAAACTCAAAGCAGGTGCTGGGAGTTAGACATGGGGGACTCATGATGTGGTTTTCCACATGAGTAATCTTGCTTTTTCAGCCTTTAGGAGATGATGTTTTTACAGGAGACGCTGAAATGAACCTCATGTTAAAATTAAAAGAAATGATGTTGATTCTGTCTTCTGTGATGAAATATATATAATAACAAGGTCAATGCATTCTTATTCGGGGAGGGGGACTAAAACAAACAAATGGGCAAACAAAACCAACTAGTAAATAGGGAGTTAAATTCAGTTCTTTTTTGTCATTGTTGTAAGATACTACTAGAATTTAAAACTTGAATGAAGTGCTAGCTTGTAAAGGAAGAAAATAACATTTTGCCTTTGCTAGGTTCTGCTGTATCACAGAGCCACTTAACGATATACAGCATATAAAATAATAAATATGGGGGGGGACAACAAAACAAATAGACAGCAACAAAAACTCTCTGGAAATTTCCAGTTTATTAAATGGCACATTTTAAAGAACATGGTTTACAAGATATTCAAATTGGACAGAAATTGACTATGTGGCAACACATATTGGATATTGTCAAAGCATTATATATGGTGTGGGTTACCTATGTTTATTTATTTTTAAATGTATTAGCATTTTTTAAGGAGCAAAAAATGGTGCTAAATTCTTAAAAAAAAAAACATTAACTTCTTTAATTGTCTCAAGAGTTCTGTGGAACAGATATTGTTATTGTTAACCTCATTTAACTTATGAAGCAACCAAGACTCAGAAGTTGTTTAAATTTGGATTATTACTGAGTAATAATCATTATTAGAGCATTAATATATTACATTTGATGATAATTAAAGTAAGATGTTTATATTTTACTGTTTGTTTATGAGATCATTTAAAAATCAAATTTCACCATTCCCTAGTGCAGAATATTTCAGGCATAGATGTAAATACATCTGTTAGTACAAAAAGTTAAGATCTGTGTGATGAAGCTCTTTTATAACACATTGTTGGATGCTTAATTTTCTTTAACTTATATTGTGTTTAATGGCAAACCAGAATGCATCCTTAGAAATGTCAGATTGCTGAATCATGGAGAGATAATCTCCCTACAATGCCCAAAGGAGATTTTTAGAAAATGCTGGGGCTAGTGATGGTATAGTTCAGACTACAAACAACAACAAAACAAAACAAAACAAACAAAATAATACAGAAGATGACTGGATCATGGTACTAGATAGAATTTTGTCCACTGGTTAGCAAAAGCTCATCCCTTTGAAAGATGAAACAGCAAGTTGGCAGGAAAGTAGAGCAAGTGGGTCCGGACCCCCTTATACTATTGTTGGGAGCCTTTGATGTACTAGCACTCAGGAATACCGAAAGTTATTTATAAATATACACCCACTGTTTGACACAGCAAATCTTCTCCTAGGCATTTACCCAAGAGCTGTGAAAAAAGCTACACAAAAAGACGTGTAGTCAAAGGTTAACAGAGCATCCAAACACTGCAAAGATCCCAAATGTCTATCAGTAGATGAGTGGATTTAAAAAACAAAAACAAAAACAGTAGTGTATCCACACAATGGAATACTACCCTCCCAAAGTAAGACACAGCAATGTAAGATTATATTTATGTGAAATTCTAGAACAGGCACGATGATAGTGAACAAACAAGGGTTCTCTGGGGGGTGAGGAAAAGAGTGGCTGACTGCAAAGGGGCATGGGAAATGCTCTTTATTTTGATCGGGGAGATTATGGAAGTACATGATTTGTCAAAACTCATTGAACCTGTATACTTAAAATGGGTATATTTTTGTGGATAAAATATATTTTTAAAAAGAAAAAAATGTGTCAATGTCACATTTTATGTTTAAACACATAGCAGGAAAGAATAAGATATTAGAGAGAACTAAAGTGATGAAAGTAAGCTGACTAAGCAAAAGCCCAATCAGAGTCCAAATTTTACCATAATTCAGAACTAATATAGTACCATTTTCTAAAATGTTCTGGGTTCTATGCTATATCTGCATGTTTTATTCTGTGGTCAAATATTTAAAAGATTAAAAATTATTTTTATTTTTCTAAATATAAATGGTGAATGTGAAAATAGTCTTGAGTTTCTTGTAATTTTCATAACAAATTAAAGGCTAAGCCACTTTTTCTGGAAGGCCACTCAAAGCTGCATAAACAATTACTAAGTGACAATGACAAAAGGTAAAATAAAATAACAATTAAGACTATTCTTATGAGTGTATATTACTTGCCATTGAGTTAGCTCTGATTCTCAGAGACTCTATGAATAAGTGTTGTCCACAGTGTCCTGTCCTCATCAGCCCTACTTGAACTCTGTAGATGCATGACTAGGACTTTTTTTATGAAATCTATCTTGCATTCGGATTTCCTCTTTTCAGTTGCCTTCTATTTACCCCAGAATTATTGTCTTTTCCAAATAACCCTGCCTTTTCATTATGTGCCTGAAATAGGGCAGCTTCAGTTTTATTTTAGGCTTAATTCTCTCCAGGATCCACTTGTACATCTTTCTGGTGGTCCATGATATTCATCAAGCTCTCCCGCAACACCATCTTTCAAATGAATCAAATTTTCCATCCTCAGACTTCTTTGCTAATCAACTTTTACATCCATACTTAACAATTGGGAATATGAGGGTGGGATGCTCTTAGCCTTGGTCTCCAATGATAAATCTTTGCTCTTGAAGATCTTTTCTAATTCTTCTATTGCTGCCCTTCTGTGTCTCAGCCTTTCCTTGATTTTTTGGCAGCAGTCTCCATTTGATCAATAACTGAACCAAAATAAGCAAAATCTTTAACTGTTTAAATGTCTTCATTGTCTGTCATATGACAAGACTTAAAACTTCAATTCTTTACAAGGAAAAGTTCACAGTCTCCATTTGTTAAAGGGACATATGGATACTAATGAGGTCTGACACTTAAGTTCACAAACTCAACCTAGAAAAAGTGTTACATACCTCATTGCTGAATATCACTACAGTCACTTTCGAAGTACTCCCCTTGGGAAGGTATATATCAATGTCAGCACCTAGTCTACCCTTCAAAGCAATTTTGGATCTTTTTTTCAGGAATGGCTATCAGAGCTGTTGTCGTATTACCTTTGATGTCTTGAATGTCATCAAAATGGCTTCTTTTTAATATTTTTTTTATTTTGGGGTAAAGAAAGAAGTCATTGGGAACCAGGTAAGACGAGTAGGGAGGGTGTTCCAATATAGTTATTTGTTACTGGCTAAAAACTACCTCACAGACAGTGTTGTGTGAGCTAGTGCATTGTTGTGATGCAAGAGCCATGAATTGTTGGCAAAAAGCTTAGGTCATTTTTGTGTTTTTCAGACTTTTCAGTACTTCCAAATAGTAAACTTGGTTAACTGTTTGTCCAGTTGGTACAAATTCACAATGAATAATCCCTCTGATGTCAAAAAAGGTTAGCAACATCTTTTTGACTCTTGATTTGAACTGAAGGAACATTTTTGGTTGTGGAGAATTGGCTGACTTCCATTGTGCACTTTGACGCTTTGTTTCATGGTCGGATTGGTATACTCATGTTTCATCACCAGTGATAACATAGCTCAAAACATCATCTTGCCTCTCTAAAAAGGACTTGGCCAACTTCAGCTCTCCTTTGCTTTTGTTCACCAGTGAGCCCCTTCGGCACCATTTTTGCACACACCTTTCCCATGCCAAGATTTTCTGTTAAGATTTTCCTTACTATTTCTCTATCAATATTTACTTGGTCTGTTATGCTGCTCACAGTCAGCCAATGATTTTGACGTGCAATTCGACAGATTTTTGCAATGTTTTCGTCAGTTCTGCTCTTTCCTAGCCCCCCTGACCTCTCTTCATCAGCGATGCAAGAAAAACTCCTCTCAGAAAAACGTTTAATCCACGTGTACACTGCTGTTTTCTTCATGGAATTATCCCCATAAACTTGGACTAACATGTCCCTGATTTCACTTCCACTTCTGCCAAGCTGAGCAAGAAATCTAATATTTATTTGTTCAGTGCTCTAATTCAAGCTCAGACGTTCTCATAATGGCACACAAAACACACACAACAACAATAATGAATGCCACTCAGCAAGACACCACCACATATCAACACAAACACAGCTGTGAGACACTGATATACCAAGGTTATGAAACCTTACCCAGATGTTTGTACAATGCTGCCAATGTAAGCGCACGCTGGCAAGTTCACTTACTTAATTGTCAGGCCTTGTATACTTGTATATAACCTCCTTATGCATAGTAGGCAATGAAACTGAGATAAATGGACAAAGTCAACATTCTATTGGGTTGTCGGAAAATTCATGATTTGGTTTTTTATGTTTTTTGTTGCAAAAAATGCGTCATGACTTTTCTGAAAACCCAATAGTAGGCAGTTTGTGACAATGTTAATGATTAACATGTCAATGTTCCCTAACATATTCCACCAAAAAATCTTTATCACACCTCTCCAACAAAGAAGTAAAAGCAAATAGGCATTAAAATAGCTGAAAACTCACTAAATAATTCCATATAGTAAAAAATATAGATCTTTTATATTAAAAAAAAGTATTTCCTTCCCCTCTAACTGTTATCAATTGGGAATAGACTTTATAGGGAAAATATGATATAATAAAAATATGAGGCAGATGAGCTAACAGCACTGATGTTGATAAAAAATATTTGCTAGATGTGTCACAGTGCTAGGTTAGCAGTACAGATGGGAAGCTATTAAAATACTTGCATGCGCAACACAGCGAGTGAGATACTTAAATGGCTGCTATACATATACTCACGGCAATTTTCTTCCCCTAATGGAACATTGGTTAATCAGTCAATCAATTCTAGCTTTTTATCTGATGTTTGCAGGCATTTCACTAGAAATAGAAAAGGAATTGTCACTGCCTACAGAAAGTTTAAAATTAAATGAAGGGATTGGACAAAAATAAATAGAATCATATTAAAGAAACATTTACAAAGTATTATTTCTCCCATAAGTGAATTCTCTTTCATATACATATGAATAACCCACTTGATAGATTACTTGCAGTCTCATAGTCTATACTATTTATCACCATCATGACCAATTTCCTTTGACATGAGCTGGTATCTGTTTAATGATTATAAACTACTTTAAAGTTATTTTCAATAATTAGAAAAGTAAGTTATGATGTTAAAAGAAATAAAGATAATTCCAAGGTGAAGTGCAATGAATTCAAAGATTATGTTGCACTTATTTTGTATTAACATGTAACTGAGGTAACTGTATGCTAATTGCGAGGAATACTGAATACAGAGATGTGTGGCCCAATTGTGACTATTAGGTAAATGCATCAGTATTAAGATCTCCAAGCTTTGTTCTCCCACTTTTCCATTACTGCTGTCTGGACTCATTTTTCCATTTACAATCATTAGTTCTAAGTGTTCTCAAGATTTTTGATTTTTCTATATTTAAGGTGAACGTATAAATTGTGATGCAAACTGTGACACTTTTGAGAGGGGACGGGCATACTGGGACAATACATGACAAACCTATAGAGTTCTGGGCAAATCAGGCTGTAAGGTTATTCTATCTAACTTCTTTGCTTTAGGCATTATGCACATTGCTATTGCTTCTTTGAAGAATGACTCCTAGATGTGTACCTTATATCAAGCTCAACTCTTCCTGATCTGCTAGCCTACTCAAAAACTTACAAACGTTACCTATTGCCATATGACATTCGAGCTTTAAGTACATAACCTAGATCATTTCCCAAAAGCAAATTTATTCTCCTCTACTCTTTAAGGTATACCCTAGAATCCATTCAATCAAAACAGATTTATTCATCTTTCTACAATTTAACTTTTTAATATCTATGATTATGTTGTTTCCTCCACATGGAATTCATTCTTTAAGTTCTATTTCTACTTTTATTCACATGAAAGTATTTTTAATTCTTTAAGCATCTTCTTGAGTTCTATCTACTTAATTCTTTCTTGATATGACTTCTCCTACATAAACAAAGAAGAATTGGTTCTCTACCTCTCCTGAGCTTCATTTATAATTTTTTGCATTACTACCTCATCTATATTGTATTTTACTAATATTTTATAATGCAAATGTATAAAATTAACTTTTAAGCAACCTTGTAATCTCTTTGAAGACAATGGATTTTATCTTATGTATTATGCATTTTACATAGTATCTTGTTTTGTTTTGAATATAGTAGATACTTAGTAAAAATATATTGATCAATTAAAAAATAGCTATGCCATTAATTATGATTGTATTAGGAGTGTATCATTTTATAAGCGTTAGTAATGATTTTACGTAACATTGTTTATTTCTTGTGATTTTTGTTTTAATTCTTTTATAAAGGAACTGAAAACTGTGTAATGGGGATGACTCTGGTTATTTGAAGTGGATATTAAAAATGATTGATGGCCAGATATTGAAACAAATCCTCCTACTATCTTTCAACAGTAGGCATTTAATGATTCTAGATTCTGAGCAAAACATATTCATTCATGTAGATAATAGTTTTATGAACATGATTGGAGCTTAAGTTTTTATATTTCTTTAGAGTTAGACAAATGTTTCATATAATTCAACAAATGGCATACATTGATAAATTAAATTATATAGGCTTGTCAATTTATAAAATTAACTTTTATTCATTAACACCTGCTACAAAATTATATTTCTTAAAAAAATCATCTTTTTATATAAGAATGAAATGTTCTGAATTTGTAAGCGTTTTCAATTGATTTTGTGAAGTTATCTCATTTTTGTTTGATCTTTTAATATGGCATCAAAAGTTTTTATTAGTGCCACATTAAACTTCAAACTTTTTTACATTAAACACTAAACTTTTTTACATTAAACGTTAAACGTTTTCAGCTTCAGTTATATGGTACCTCCTATCCTACTGCATACAATGTTGAACTTCATAAATACCTCTTGCATAATTCAAAATTTTGCTTTTACTTGAAAATTCCTACATGGAGAATAAAATGGGGTTGCCTGATGATGCTAGAATTAGAAATTTGTGAAGAGTTATTAATATTGAATTTCTGCCTATAATGGCCTATTAAGCATAAATTTGTTAGTGTTTTCAAAATTATGCAATTTCCCCTAAGAACTACTATGTTCTTTCTAGAGAATAAAATTCCTCATGAAATTCCTACAGGCAAATGAAAAAAATATGAACAGTGCATGCCAAGACAACAGTTCTAAACTTTACTAATAGTAGATTTTAATAGTAGAGTCTAATGTACTAACAGTAGATTCCTATTTATTTAAATAAATGTTCTCTGGCATGTGGAGTTCATCAGTTTATCACACAGGTAAGAACTATTGGGTTGTTGGAAAAGTCATGACGCATGTTCGTGACAGGTGGCACTAGCTCATTTTTGGAAGTACTAGAGTCATTCACATCTATGTTATTGCTGTGTCATTTGACAGCTGACAGTTCTAGCTTCATTCTAAAAAACATTTGAGTGATTTGGTTGAGTTTTGGAAATTTTACAACAAGTTGAAGATGGAAGATCAAACTGTGCATTTTTGCCATATTTTACTGCTTTAATTCCATAAAGGGAAGAACGCTCATCAAAGTTGTGAAAAGTTGCATAATGTTTATGATGACAATGCTGTACAAAAATGTCAGTGCCAATGATGGTTCACGAAATTCCGTGCTGGTGATTTTGACTCTCTTCAGTGAGGGTGGCCCACCGAGGTTGATAATGACAAAATCAAGGCATTGATCAGGCATTGATCAAGTCAAACCCACATTACATGACACAAGAGATTGCAGGAACATGGAGCATCCATCATGCAAGCATTCACCACCACCTGAAGAAGCTGGAATACGTAAACAAGCTAGATATTTGGGTTCTGCATGAACTCAAAGAAGTTCATTTGATGGCACGTATGAACATCTGCAATACGCTCATTAAATGTGAGGAAAATGATCCTTTTTTGAAACGACTGATAACTTGGTGATGAAAAGTGGATTGTTTACAACAATGTGGTGCACAAACAGTCTTGGTCCCGAAGTGATGATTCACCTCAAATGACATCGAACACAGACATTCATCAGAGGAAGGTTATGCTCTCAGTGTGGTGGGATTTTAAAGGTGTCATGTTTTTCAACGTTATGAAGGAACCAAACAATCAATTTGAATGTGTATTGTCTGCAATTGGACAGTTTGAATGAATCCATCACCCAGAAGCATCCAGAGCTTGTTAATTGTAAAGGAATTGTGTTCCATCAATGACAACACGAGACCACACACAAGTTTGATCACCCATCAAAAATTATTAAAGCTTGGATAGGATGTGTTGTCACACCCATCATACTCATCTGCCCTTGCGCAGTCAGAATTCCACTTGTTTTGCTGTCTTCAAAACTCCTTGCATGGTATAACGTTCAATTCAGATGAGGCTGTAAATCAGCACCTTGTTCAGCTTTTCACAAATAAAGACAGGTTCTTCTATGAACGAGGAATTATGAAGCTTACTGAAGGATGACGAAAGGTTATCGAACAAAATGGGCAATATATCATTGATTGATCTTTGTTCTTTGTATAAATAAATGACCCTTGAAAAAGCATAGACAAAATGCACCATGACTTTTCCGACAACCCAATAGGATAAAATTCTAACCTTCCCATTAACTGCCTGAGTGGCATCTGTTATGGGCTGACTTGTGTTCCTGTCACTTGCCCCCACCAAATTCATATGTTGTTATCCTTACCCTCAGTACCTCAGAATGCAACTTTATTTGTAGATAATGTGTTCAAAGAGGTGGAATGAGGTCTTAAGGGTATCCTTAATCCTAAAATTATAAGAAGATGAAATTTAGACAGCAGGCACGCACACACACAGATGAAAACCATGTAAAGAAAGAGGGAGAGATTGCCATCCACAAGCCAAGGGGAGTGATCGCAAAAGAAACCAAACCTGCTGAAACCTTGGTCTTGGACTTCTAGCCCCCAGAACTGAGAGAGCATACATATTTGCAGTCTGTGATACTTTGTTTTGCAGCCTCAGCAGGCTAATATGGCATCTAAATCTCCATTACCTTTGTCTGGCTAGATTGGCTGGGCCTTCCTGCAGACCCAGCTGGGCCATTCCTTAGATCCAGTCTGGAAAGAGCATTAACTCACTTCCATCAATATGGCCCGGATTTATAGCCTCCAAACTTTCCTTTCTCAAGACCCATGCATAAGAAGTCTTCCTTTATGCATGGCCTTGTTTTTCTTATCAATAATAATATGGAATTACAATAGCTTTCAGTTGTAATTTGTTACTTCGCAGAAGTTTAAAATGGAAGAAATGTGATGTATTTGATTCATATGAGGTGGGAGAAGGAGTCCTTTCAATGACTATTTTTGGGAGCTAATTAGAATGATTAGGAAGTGCTGCTCTCCATGTGCTAACCTGTCATTTCTCAGGTGGTTCAGTGGCAGGATACTAGAATCCAGCCTAAAGGACCACAACCATTCTTCATCTCAGTGTCTTCATTGATTCAGCTGCTGTGCCAACATTGTAATGAGAAGGATTCATGGCATAATGGAGCTTAAGCCACTAATTTTGTCTTAGTTTACTTTTGTGAGATATAAATTATCCACTAATGTGGAAAGCTCGACTATGATGTTTTCCACTATTATCTCCATGAAATATGGCTCATAAGGGCAAACAACCATGCTTGTGTCTGTCTTTGAAATCCCTCCTTGACACCCATTAGAATATTCTGCACAAAGAACACACTTGAAAACCCAGCTGTATGTTTACTTTATAGTGTATACATAGTAAATATTGAGTTAATGACTATCTGAATCCTCTATATTTTGTTGTTCAACTCCTATTATATTATTTTAATATATCTAGGTAAAGATGCATAAATATATTAATATAAGTTTTCCATTTTCATTGTGTTCTATAATGTCTACTGCTGTTCATTCAGCATGTATTTATTGAAGACCCAGAGTACATAATGCTATTCTTTTTTTAAAATTATTATTAAAATTTTGGGGGATGACAATGGTCAACAAAACTATATAAGTTTCAAGTGTACAATTCTATAATACATCATCTATACATTACATTATGTGTTCACCACTCAGAGTCAGTTTTGTTTTCATCACCATATATTTGAACTCCTTTACCCTCTTCATTTTTTAGTTATGTTGACTTCTTTTTTTGGGGGGGGCGTATTATTGCCCATTCAGCTATTAATCAAAACTGAATGTTGCCCTTAGGGATCTTACAGTCTTGTACAGGGATAATTCATGCATACAAACAACAATACTAGAAACTTAAGACTTCTAAAAGTTTGCCCTGGACAGGGGGAATATATATTTTCATTGCTGCCTTTCTATAGAAAGAAACTGGTAAAGAAAGCCTCAAAATTTTATAATCATTAACAGGAAAGTTCCATTTTGTCATTTTCTTCTAGTGCATGTACTGCAAAGGTGTGAAATCCTGGGGTAGATAGCTATTTATGTAATGGAGCACTTTAGTGCATTTTCTGCCATTTAAAAGATGTGCTTGCACCCTATTTGGAGTAAGCAGTAGAAAACCAATTACTTGGCATAAGAAGGTTTAAGAAAACATGGAGTGTTGAGGATTGATGCCTGGAAAGGAGAAAACAGTGTCAGAAAAAGAAAGTCTCTCCCAAATGATAAAAGCCTAAGGCTTTAATCCGGGGCAGGGACTGGGAGTAATTATCTCTTGAAAGTAAATGGCCCATGAATTTTTAGGATGGCGATATTCTAATTTCAGTTGTTGGTAGTTGATGGATATTCTGAAGTCCTTCTTATTAAACTGAAATTTTAGAAAAATCCCTTCCGAGTACTTCATCCTTGTGGCAGTGGGCCTTTTGGGGAACGAAAGACTTTGAGATCTGGTGTGTTTATATACAGTACAGAAAAAGCGCACAATGGTCATGAGAATGGATCAGTAATTTAGTGAACAGAAAACTGTGATGGAAGGAAAGAAATTACTAGGAAAAATGTAATTTATACCATCGCCTCCACTCTAGAGTTAGTGGAAGAAAAAAAATGTATTTTTTTTTAGAACAATTATAGAACAAGGGTCTCTCAAGACATTGTACCCAGTTATGAAAGTAAATGACAATCAAGAAGCCATAAGGGGAATGTGAAATGTGAGAATAAATATCTGGGTTACAGTATTGACTTCAAAAATTTCAAATGGAACTCAAGGTACATTTAGGTGACAGTAGCAGTCTGAAGATAACCCTTAATGGAGTGTGTGCTCAGTGGTTATTGGCTGTGGCTGCTGCTTCCCAGGACATTCCCTGGAACTGTTGCTTTTCAGGAATATTATCTTCTGATCATTTTTAAAGCTCATTTTACCAGTTAAGGAACTTATTTTTCTCTGACTTTGGTGCAAATTCTTACAATGCAACCAGTCTCCAACATATGCAAAATCTGTACTTCTTCATAGACAAATGCATAATAAATTATTTTGTTTCTAATCAACAAATCCAGATATCAAAATGCTAAAATTTAACATAATTTAAATATTATAAGCAACACACTGTATGTATATTTTGATGCATATATTATTAAGTTCTCCATTCTAGATTTTTACCGAGTTTGCATACTTATATAACTCAGATTTGTTTGAAAGAACTGACTGAAACATTTTAGTGCAATGGAATATATGTGGCCAAATACTAGAAATATAAATATAAAAAAACAAAAGCAGTGCTTATTGGCATTCTTTAATGAAAGGGGGCTCTGTGAAATCAGGGTAGCATCCATATTCATATAATAAGGGCCCTTAAGGAAAAATCAGTCTCAGTTACATATGTATGTAGTTCATAAGTAATTTTATAATTTCATAAAATATTTTAGTTCCTACTATTGGCATTCATTATGTCATGCATGTTTTACCTCTTGAATCCAACACTACAACCCTCTGAGGCAGATATCTGTTACCAATGAGGGAACGGAAGCACAGAGGGGTAAGTCACTTGCCCACGTCAGCATCCAGTGCACAGGCAGCCTAACTCCAAAGTTCATACTTTTATCCACCATCTTTGGTAGCCACGTAATTATGCATTAGTATAGGTTTATTTTCACAAGTGGTACTACAAATCAGTCCAGTTCAGCAAATATTTAATGAGTGCCTGGCCCTGTTCTTGGGACTGGCGATACAAAGATGTGTAATCATAGCCTTTGTCACAGTCAAGCACTCTATTGTACCCTTACTTCTAACCAGCACTTCTGTCAGAGCAATCAACAATGTATTCCTGACTCGGAAGTCTCTATGGCTGACCTGTAGGAGTGTGTGTGACTGACCTAAAGACACAATGGTTCGAGAATCTGTCTGGTTTTTGTGTTGTTTTTTTCTGAATAATAATTAATGACAGCATTAATTAATTATTGGTAGCTCTTGAAACTGCTAGGTTTTTATCCCATTCCTGATATCCAGTCATTTACTAAAAATCGACCCTGGGACGGTAGAGCGACTGATCTGATTGAAAAATTTGGATAAACGATGTATGCGCTGTTCGTCCCTCCCATCTTTCTGGTTGAATGAATTGCTGGTGGGGCTGGGTATTTTTGCTTCTTCAGAGACTGTGCTCCTAGGGAGGTGGAAGGGCTGCAGGGACAGGGCGGAGAGGCCTGTCTAGTTCTGGGATTCAGTATTAGCCAACCAACGTTGCCAAGGGGCTTCAACCATGTCTTCTGACATGGCCTTTTCTCAGTCTGCAGAGTGAAAAGGGAAAATTTTTGTTGAGAAACCCACAGCCATTTACTAGGAGAATAATTCTCTTCTCCAAATGGGAACAGGCGACTGATGAGTGAGCATCTGGAACATTATTACCTAGGAAAACATTTAAAATTTGCATTATTAAAATTAAACTGTATTAAAATTACTCTGATGGTAACCACTTTGAGCACCTCTTGTAATTGCGGAAGTCAAACATGACTTGTATTTATCTTTTATTATTGGTATATATTGAGTATTACAATTTTAATACAGTTTTCCTTTCTTAAAATGTGTATACATTTGTTGACACTATATATGTATATGAATAGATAGATAGATAGATAGATAGATAGATAGATAGATAGATAGATAGATAGATATCACCTCAGGCAGTATTTATAATATATATACGTACACATAACTATATAATACATATATATGTATGTGTGTATAGATAGATGATAGTCCTAAAGAGCAATAGTCAAACTCTTACTTGCTTCTTTTTTCTTTCTAATACTTGTGTGCCTAAAAATTTTCACTTTCTTGCCTAGAATCATTTGCTATACTCTAACCACACTCTGCTATCATTTGGAAATAGAGATCATAAATTATTGGGGACATCAGTTATAGGAAATATATTTCTTAAATAAAAGTAATAATTCCATTTTTTTCCACATGTATTTGACATTTGACTCTCATGGTCTAACTATCTCCAAGAGATAAACCTACCTCTATAGCTAGTCAGCTTTCAGCCTCAGTGCATTTATTTACATTTTAGTATCAATATTGTAACTATGTTATAAAGTTTATCACTCATAGCTTTCTAGTACAGTCATATAGAACCAAGAACAATATCATAATTGCATAAGGGGCCATTCAGTCAGCTGGCTAGGGTGAAAATGGCCATGAATGAGCCTAGAGCACGACTAGTGCAGGTATGCTACAAGGCCAAGGGGAAATGGTAGTTTATCCGACAGCCCTCAGGCTTGTGCAACTCAGGTAAGGTGAGTACTTTTAGCAGGACTTATGAAATTTGTATTGAGGTACGTAGCAGCCATGTAGCTGCATTGCAGATATACTGATATTTGGCCCGTTTTACAAAACTGGAAAGGCAGATGAGCGACGTTCAATTCACCACTGATTTATATGGGAGTTATTACGTATAACATCTGTACCCCCAACACAAGTTAATTTAATTTGCCCTGATTTCCTGGTAGTCATATACATGGACCTGGAAAGGATGTAGTACATTTTTCTTTCTTACTTTCCTGAAAAGGAGAACAACCACCCAACCCCTCAATTTGAATGTAAAGCGCTTTTACCTGTGGCAGCCTTGGAGAGTAGCTCTCTAAAGAGTTGAAAGGTGAAGATAACTTTATTTGGCATCATTCTCAGGGAAAATAGAATTCTAGCAGTTTTGCTTGTAGAGTTTGTTTACTAGACAATGAAACACAAACACTGAACGAAGATGAAGCCCTAAGTGCACTGAGGCTATGTGGAAATAGGTGTTTAATTACTGAAAAGACCAACCATGTCATTTCCTTCTTTTCTCTGCAAATACAGGGTTTTTCCCACTGGTATAAATTTTTTTCACTGTCTAGTCCAGACTTAAATGGTACCAGATGTTAGCTGTCCAGTGATATTTTGCTCAGTTCTCAGCTGGAAAGTCAGCTTTTTCTTTTTTCCCATTTCATGAAAAACTCTTCATTTCTCTCTAAAACAAAAGATGAAGCAAAATTTAACAAATTATTGTTGACCACAGCAAATCATGAATAAATGTTAATATGCTCTGTACCAATTATTAAATAAATATTTATTAATATTAGTATTTATTAAATGGCAACTCTGAACAGGACACAAAACCAGACTTAATTTGATGCCAAGCAGATAATATAACAGCTTCAAGGATTTCTAGCATTAATAACTTTATATAAAGAAAAAACATTTTAGCTATAGCTATAGCTATATATCTTTAGTTATTGTCTTAATTTTTATTAAATCTATTGGGCTACATTTGTTAGTAAAATTATATAGGTTTCAAGTGTACAATTCTATAATAAATACATAATCGATATATTGTATTGTGCATTTACTATACTGAGTCAGTTCTCCTCCCATCACCATATATTTAACCCCCTTTACCCTCTTTGACCAGCTCCCACCCCCTTACCCTCTGGTAACTACTAAACTATTGTCTCTATCTATGAATTTTTGTTTGTTTGTTTTTCTTGTTCATTAGTTGCTTTCAGTTTTATATCCCACAGAAGAGTGAAGTCAGATGGTCCTCGATTCTTTTCTGTCTTACCTATTTTGCTTAGCATGATAAACTCAAGACCCATTCTTGTTGTCACAAATGGCAGGCTTTCATCTTTTCTCATGGCCGAGTAATATTCCATTATATGTATGTACCACATTTTACCTAGTCATCTATCTAAGGACACTTGAGTTGTTTCCATGTCATCATATCTTTAGTTATTTTCTATACATTTTATATTGTATAAGTCAAACTGGCAAAATGTTTGACCTCAATGTGTCCATATAAAACAATTGTTACTGTATGGTGATCCCCACATCTGGCGTTTCTTCTCTCAATCGGTAAGACGATACTTTACCTGGGGACAGGAGTCCTGAAGCGAAGTGCAGAGTCTCCACAGAGGGTAAATTGGGTCCAAAATTTATGAAGGTGTCAATCATTGGTATGATTCTGAATTTAATTATTTGGTAAATTTGTGTATTCTCTCTTGAAGACACAGTATACATCCATGCATGAGGTAAGCCATGTAACAGTATAATTTGGCAGGAAACAGGTTAAGGTAGTATTTAAGAGCATAGGTTTTAGAGGAAATTGGAACTGCCTAAGAAGCTCAAGGGAGTAAGTATATGAAGCAGATTCAGATTTGGATCTGTAGGGGTTATGAACAGGATGAAGTGAATAGATGCTTAATATAGGGCAATGGCTGTAGTAGTTTCCTTGGGCTTCCTTAACAAAGTACCACAGACTGAGTGGTTTAAACAACAGAAATTTATATCCTCACAGTTCTGGAGGCTACAAATCTGAGATCAAGGTGTTAGCAGGTTTGATTTCTCCTGAGGCCTCTTTCTGTAGCTCACAGATGGTTGGCTTATTAGTGTGTTGTCAAAGGGTCCTTTCTCTGGTATGCGCATTCCTGGTGTCTCTTTTTGTGTCTACATTCCTTCTGCTTATAAGGTCACCAGCCAGATTGGATTAGGGCCTACCTAAACAGACATATTTTATCTTAATCACCTTTTAAAGGCTTTTTCTACAAATGCAGTCACATTCTGAGATATTGGGAGTCAGGATTCCAATATTCGAGTTTAAAGGGTATATAATTTGGCCCATAACAGTGGCCATAAGTCTGACTAGAAATAGGACATCACAATGGATGCCAGCATGGGAAGACAGGGCCTCTGCCTGTCTGTCCAAACCATGTCTTGTAAACCGCACGAAGTAGAAGCCACCATGAGAATGAAGGCATGGTGAGATATTAAATTGACTGAAGAAAGACTGAAATGACTAAGACCACCTTGAATTGAATAAGATAGATTTCTACCATCTGAAAAACATAGCCATTATGTGCAGCTCTAGGAAAACAAGAAGTGTAGCTTTTCCCTGGTCTGTGCCTGTACTTGGATTATACCTGATACATCTAACCTCCTACAGTACTTTGCTATATCATGATACTGGGCTAAAATAACTGAAAGAGATTTAGGCTAATTTAAGAAAAAGCAATGTATTAAAAAGTTTCAGGGATCACAGAATTACTAGAAGGCTGGCCAGAGAAGAGAGGCATGACAAAAACCAAGGGGCTCCAAAAAGGCAAGAAGCAGAGAGAAAGGATGCTGAGAACATTGCTCTGGTGAATGTCACCAAGTGGGTGAATGACTTCTGGCCATTCTCTTAGTCCTCACGTCACTTGCTCCCGATACAAAAGTGAGTTCTTATTTCCTGTGAGGTACTGAAATTAGGAGAGAAATATCTGGCTCTTTGGCTTTGTACTGGAAGACAGTCTGTTGGAATTTTCCTCAATTCAAGAAGATCCATAGGCAAGTTTATTGCTCAGTAAGAAATAGAGATGCTATTTTACAGGAAGAGCAGGAGCTAGGAAACCAAAATATGACATCACCCACCATACTGGCACATTAAAATCATCCGCTATAGCAGTTGTTGCTTTTTCTCTGATAATTATTATTGCATGCTATGAAATCCAAAATTCCCCAGGGAAGTAGGGAAAGGGAAGGTCAGTGGAGCCTAGTATAATTGGATAGAGTTTAATGGAGGATGTTAGAGGTGAGCAGATCCTGAAGTCATAGGATTTGATTAACTAGAAAATGAGATAGAACATATTCCAGGGAGGAGTAGTATGAGCACTGGTAGGTTGAAGGAAGGGTGCATGACTGATGCTGAGCAAAGATGCTGAACTGACTGAGGGCTCCTTCTGGAAGGTTGTGACAGACCAGCTTGGATACTTCCAGAGGGAGCTGCATATAGAAACTCTTTGTTTCCACAAGGAAAGCTTGATTTATCAGTTAAAAGGAAGCCATTGTAGGTTCTTGAGCAGAGTTTTCCCAGTGGTCCAACATCTCCTTTGTTTGAAATTTAAGGGCAGAACAACAGAAGTTGTTCAGGGACCTGGGAACCTCATCTGTCATCAATTTTCCTTTTAGCTACTGTTAAGTGGCTCCTTTATACCTAATATTTCTTTTTCTTTGGAAATTTTGTTAGTGCTCCTCTTTCTTCACATTTTTTTCTTCCAATTTAAACAAAAAAATCACATCTGCTGTTTATTTCTGTTTTTAAAACAATTTGAAAAAAGTTTTATTCCATCATAGCATGAAAAATAAACTTTTGAAAAATTTTTCCTGATGCAAGCTAGTTTTGATTCAGAGCTGGCAAATGTTTTTGATACCAAACAGAAATAGTGCAAGTATGAGCAAGGTAGCTGGGACAATTTTTGGTACTCTAAGTTTTTCACAAAACATCTATTTGTGAAATCCATGTTGATGCAAGTGTATTTCAGTGCAAATTTCTTATTTTAGCTTTACATCAAGCATTTGTTTTCTTACATGCCTTACTTTATGGAATGTTTTGCAGAGTTTATTTTTCTTTAACATCTTGGATACATTTGGCTGATTCTGTTTTCTATGTACAAGTCAACACAGACCCATGAACTTTTTATTTTTTTAAAGGAAAGAGATTTGAATTTAAAATAACAACAAAAGTAGCTTCAATGACTGCCATAACTCCTGCCCTCTGCCTCTCATTTCCCCTTCCTTTGATATTACTTGCACCTTTGTAAGGTATTGATCTGAGATACTGGGCAGTCAGGGAACCACTGGAGCAGAAAGCATGGAACAGGTTGGGAATAAAAGATGCCTCCAATTAAAAAAGTAGCAATACATATATGCCCCTTTGCAATGTGATGTTAGTGCTTCTGTAATCAGGAGGTGGGGGTTGTTTCTCAACTCCTTGATACTAGGCTGGCCCCCTGATTGATTTTGATCAGTAGAATGTGATGGAAGAGCCATGGGGAGGAGATTGAGGTGCCCCAAACAACAGACACCACAGTTTGCCAGACAAAGGAATGAAGCCATAATGGATTCCTCAGCCTCTCAAGCTACTGGACGACCACAGCTGTATGACTGAACCCCAGTTAGACCAGCAGAAGGGCAGTTCAGATTGCCAGTGCATAGAATTATGGGAAATAATAAATTATGGCTGTTATATGTAACTATTTGGGAGGAATTTTGCAACAGGAGCAATAAATAATTGAATATGAGTCCCTTTAATTATCTCCTATGTATCATAGTGATAAAGCCGCTGTCTCTAGGCAGTAGTGTTTGCTCAGGATATCGTAACTACACAGGGTGATCAAAATTCAATGTCAGCGTGAATTTTGTATATCAGACTTATAGAACTGATTCATGTTATTCAATCTATCTGACAAAAGATTGACTCTTCTGAATGCTAATTTCTTAAAATAAAATGAATACTACAGGGGCCGGCCGAGTGGCATGGTGGTTAAGCGCTGGCTTGGGAAGCCAGTGGCCCCGGTTCAGGTCCCACATATGAGGACCACTGACACTGCCCTCAAAAAATAAAAAAAAATAAAAATTAATACTACAAAGTGGTTAACATTAATCATGCCTTTTGAGCAGAAAATTCTGATCTCTGACTGGTAACTTGAATGAAAACCCAAAGTAATTCAACAGGTATAGAAGATCATTTTGGTTTGTATTATAGTATTACAGTGTGCTGATGCCTCTTCTCCATGATAAACAAGGAATTTTATAGTTCATCCCAGCAGATAGGACCCTCCCTGGCAAGATAGTGCTGGAGACACACAAGACCCTAGTTTTTGTATTGTATGGTTTAAGACTGCACATTAGCTAAGATTCCAGCATCACAGCACCTTCACATTGTTGCGGTGTGATCTCATCTTTTTCCTGGCCATGCCCTGTTAATCGAGATTTGAAAAAAGTTACTAGTAGCACATTTATCAACACATGTTTTGCTTAAGTTACCTAATCTTATCCCTAAATGTTGTAGCATGTCACTATATCCCTCTGATGTTTTGAGTGAACTGCAATCTCTGAGCCACTTTTATATCTTTGGCACATCTTTAAATTTGATATAATTATTTACATTCTTTCTGAATACTTGCAAACCAAGACCGCATTTATTAGGAGCTCAAGGTCATTAATAGTAATAATTTAGCACATTGTTATTATATAATAATAAGCTAAGATACCATTTTAAAAGAGATATGGCTGAAAACGATTCAGCTGTAATGATTTCATAGCTGTCTTGTACAATACAGAATTACTGGATATCTTTACCCCCTTGGGGAACTGATATTTAAGATACTGAATTAAGCTTTTTCTCAACATTAATGCCTTTGCTTATTTTTACACATTCTCAATTTTTTATACTTACCCCTCTTATAGTCGTATCAATAAAACCGTACCACTGACTCTCCTCTCACCCTCCACCTATACAGAAATAAATAAATGAAGTAACCAGTTGAAATGAGGAAGGCATGAAGGCAATGTGGCAAAATTTTTATCACCCAACGTACTAGTAAACTTCTTAAACAGAATGCCAGATTTATTAAAAACTTAAAATGCAGTTTATACAAGCAGTATGAAAAATAAAGGCTCCTCATCACCATTTCACCTTCGTATTTTTAAAACGAACATTCGTAAGTAAATCAATCATGACAATGAGAAAGGAATCAAATTTAAAGTTTTATGCCACTATATTTTCAGCACTCTAGTTGTAATATTTAAATTTCTATCCTCTGTGATATATTTCATAACTAAGAGAAACACCCTTACAACATTTTTTTCTATCATTTGAGAGGAATTGTCAGCCAGCATGTTGTGTTGGTACTTGTGAGGACAGATGGACACTTCGGATCCGTAGTCATTTTCTCTGTATAGTTGTTTGAGTCAAAATGAGCCCAAGTATATTATTACAGCCACATATATGCCCCTTTCTGCCTCAAACTCAACAATGATCTGTCAATAAGATGTTTTCTGCCATCATCCCATCCCCAAGAATCCTACTTGTTCCTTGAATGGGTAGATCAGTTCCTGCTCAACAATTCAAAATTGCTTTTGATTCAGTTGGCACTCATAAAGTCAGTCAATATCCACTAGCCAAGAGCAAACATTGCAGCCACAGTAGCTGTCAGTACAGGTCAAATTGTCCCGTTGCTGGCCATCATTATTATCACCACGAAGTTAGGGACAAAATTCACAATGATGGCAGGTTTTAATTCTTTGTGTCAACAAAAGGCAAAGGAAGATACTAGCCAATGATACATCTGATAAGGGGTTAATACCCAAAATTTATTAAAAAAAACCTCATACAACTCTACATCAAAAAAACAAACAATCCAAATAAAATATGGGCAGAGGACTGGAGTAGGGATTTCTCCAAAGAGGACATACAGGTGGCCAACAGACATATGAAAAAATATTCAACGTCACTAACCATCAGAGAAATGCAAACTAGAACCACAATGAGTTATCACCTCACATCTGTCAGAATGGACTTTATCAATAAATCAACAAACAAGTGCTGTCGAGGATGTGGAGAAAAGGGAACCCTCCTGCACTGTTGGTATTGCAAATTGGTGCAGCTACTGTGAAAAACAGTGTAAACGGTTCTCAAAAACTTAAAAATAGAACTGCCTTAGGACCCAGCAATTCCACTTCTGGTTATTTAGCCAGAGAAACCTAAGACACTAATTTGAAAAAAATATATGTACCACGATGTTCATTGCAGTGTTATTACAATAGCCAAGATATGGAAACAACCTAAGTGCCCATCAACAGACAAATAAGAAGAAGTGTTTTATATATATATATATATATATATATATATATATATATATATATATATATATATATATATATAATGGAATATTAATTGGTCATTAAAAAGAATGAAATCTTAATATTTGTGACAACATGGATGGACCTGGCTGATATTACACTAAGTGAAGTCAAACACAGAAAGACAAATACCATATGACCTCACTTATATGTGGAATCTAAAGATCAAAATAAACACACAAACAAAACAGAAGCAGGCTCATAGATACAGTGAACAAACTGTAGTTGCCAGCTGGGGGTTGTTGGGAAGCTGGGTGAAAAAAGTGAAGGGATTAAGAACTACAGATTGCTAATTTCAAAATAGTCAAAGGGATGTAAAGTAAAGCATAGGGAATATAGTCAATACTATGCTAGTAACTATGTATAGTGCCAGGTGAATACTAGACTAATCTGAGGGATCATTTTGTAAATTATATAGACGTCTAACCACTATGCTATACACCTGAAACTAATATAAAATAATGTCAACTGTAATTAAACAATAAAAAATAAATACATATATAGGATATAAAAATAAATCACAACAAATTTTTGGGAAGAAAAAGATAAAGGACAAATTCAATAACACTCTGCATTCTAAAAGCTATTAAGAAAACCACATTTGATAAGTTTAGCACTATTTCTGATCCACTGTACAGCTCCTTTGGTCCCTGTGTATCTTTTATTAGAAATAAACTTATAGATCAGATCAATTATTGCTTTTGAAATTATTATATTGAGACATCTCTACATTGGACACATAGTTATTATAGTGTTTTTTTAATCCTTGTGTTTGAGAAATGTGTCTAATATCCATCATGGAAACTGAAATAGGCCACCTCATGATTTTCTTTCCCTTTGATCTTTTTGTGAATAGAAATGTCATGATAATTCTTCTTTTTTTTTCTTTGGAGAGCAATGGGTATATATAAATGACATTTTCAGCATGTGTTAGCTGGCCTTCATTTGTAATTATCATATATAATGTCTGTTACGGGTAGTGTTTTAACATGCTTGCCTATTTTAAGGTCTATGAGCTACTTGGGTGTTGAGGCTTATTAAATAGGTCATTGTAACTCCAACAATAACACTAATATGGGTAATAATAGCAATACATAAGTAGTTCCTATTCATTCAGTTTTTATATACTTTGTTCTAGGCATGATGCTAAATATTTCTTGTGCATATCTCATTTAACCCTAAAACCATTCCGTGAAGCAGCTATTATCCCTATTTTACAGATGATGGAACAGAGGTTCATATAGTAAATTTGTTCAAAGTCATGTTGGCTAAAGAAATGTTCTGTTAATGCATATGCATTCTGTAATTTTTACTAGTAACAGTAGCAGTGGCAGCGGCAGCAATGTGGTCTCTACTTTCCCTGATCACCTTTAGATTGTTTGCATCATAAGGGCCTCTTGCTCATATTTTATCTGAGCACCCATGAAACGGTCATTCATCATTAATACAATGATGAGGAATGAATATAGAGGGTTAGTATGGTCTCTGGCTTGAGCTCCGTTCTTAGAAGATAACGTCTGTAAGCCAGGGGCTTTCTACATATGGGACACCATCAAGTGCAGAAGCATTATAAAGAGATTTTACTGTATGTACTTTGTAATAACTTACAACATTTGTTCAAGCACATATCCTACATGGAAGAGCAATTACACAGGTAATAAACTGTATATCTGAGAACTCAGAATATATGACATCCAGCCTTTTCATGCACACTTGGTTTCTCTTGATTTATTAATAACTTTCTTATGTTTGAGTGATTTTTTGTAGTATGCATTGCTTCATATCTCGCTGTGGCATGAACTAAGCCAAACAGTTGCTATATTAAAATTGTCTCATGATACTTCTTAATCTTACATTTGCTAGCATATAAAATGTTCTGTTTTATAGCCTACAATATAGTTAAGCAATAGAGAAGAAAGATGAAAGCAGAAACATACGAAAAGGACATTGAAAGGCTGATTAACAAGTAAAATATGTAGGGATACAAGTACCAATTTATTCTCCTCTCTTGCAACTAGTTATAAGCACACCATGGGATTTTTGAAAACAGAAAGCACTTCTACAAAGCTGTTCTCAACATTATATCAAGCACCATACAAATATGAATACAATAGTTCTTCAAGTGACAGGTGATAAATTATAACACAACATGAAAAACATTTTTTAAAGTTCTGTAAAATACAACTGACTGAGGGACCAAATTTACTAGCATTCTCAGTTTATAAGCTAACATGTTTATTTTCATAGTTTAATTGCACAAAATTGTTTTTACCAATCAATGTGAATAAGTTCTCATCTCAGTTTGACATTAAATCTGTTTTTAATTGTGTTTTTTCTTAGAAGCTTCTTCACTGGGTGAAAGTAAGAAATGGAGGCTCTAAGCAACTGAGACCATGCTAGCATATGACATTGAATAAATTATAAGTGCTGATTCATTTTCATTTTTTAATAATTTGATTTGACAGTCCTATAGGCAAGATAGCCAGGTATATTTTTAATAACTAACATTATGGCAAAAATGAAAGTGAATCTGTTTGCATTAGTGCCTAATAAAAATAGATATAACTTTTAGAGATTTGAGTTTTTTGATTTCCTATGGCTCATTAAAATATCTTTGTGAATGGAAAAACTATCATTTCTCATTTATAAGCATCAATACTTACAATTAATTGACTCTTTTTACATTACATATATTACTTTTAATTCTCAAAACCACATTCTGAGAAATAAATGTGATTACTCTCCTTTTACAGATGAGGAAACAAAAGACCAGAATAGTTCAGCGAATTGCCCAAAACATCACTAATAAACATTATAACTAGGATTTCAATCCAAGTTTGTCTGGGGCTAAAGTCCATTACCTTTCTAATATATCATTCTACTTCCTGATTTATAGTAAATTGGAACAACCAAGTTTGTTTATTTCATTTATTTATTTATGTATTTTTAAAGATTTTATTGGGGAATTGGGGGAGGGGAATAGCATTGGGGAATCAAGGAAGGGAAACAGACAAGTTGCTGTCTTTTTGTTCTTCAGTCTAGTTGTGGAGGATGTTGCTTCACTGGCCCATGTTGGTATCGTCATTGCGCTCTTCCCGGATGAGGCAGATTGGTCGCTGGCCTCTGGATGGTCGCTCACTGAAGCTATTGGCAACTCACGCTGGCTGCCGGCCACTCACTGTAGCCCATGGCAGCCTATTGCAACCTACACTGTCACTACAACCTACACTGTCACTGGGGCTCACAGCCCAGCTCCAGGTGGAGCTGTTGTTAGCTGTAGAGGGCAGTGTCATTGGCCCTTATATGTGGGATGTGAACCGGGGCCACTGGCGTCCCAAACCAACTCTTAATCAATGCGCCACTCAGCCGGCCCAAGTCTGTTTATTTCAAATTTTATCTAATATATGATTTTAGTCCTCAATAAATTCTGAAACAATTAGTCACTATCTGTTAATAATCATAGTCTGAAGAAAGAGCTAAACCAACAAAAAAGACTGTTTTCTATCATTGTTAGTGCGCACATGGATATAATAGGTCAACAAAGTATACATCTAATTTCTCAAAACTCTCAAGATATTTCAGAATACCTTATGACTTGTATAAAGTTGAGCGCTTCTAGTGCAGAGCTTGTAATATCTACTATTTATTTCTTCTGGTCACAAAGAAAGTACTGTTTGGTCATCTGAAAGTTCAAACTAGGTAATTTAAATCTTTCTTGTACTGGGATAGATGTGATTAAAAGTCTCCTGCAAAACAAAGCATAAATATATGACAAGGGAATTTCCTGCTGGCATTCTTTAGAGGAAATTCAAAGTCAGGAAAAACTAACACTAGACAGGAGAAGTGATATTTCATAGTAACCATATTTCAATGTTCAGTTTTGTAAAAAATCTCTCTTTGTGTAATTCAAAAAAGACATTTTATATGTAATCAGGAAATGTTTTAGTAACATAGTTTTGTAATGGGGTTCTGTTTGTTAAAGATTTCTCTCTGGTTTTGATATATACAAGTATGATAGTAAACAACAGAATTATTGCTAAGCATCAGAATTTCCTTAGTGTTCAAATTTTTGTCACTGTGCCCAGTCCAAAAAATGAGAGGTTATTGCTTATGTAGAATGGCGACCACCTTCTTCTTCAAGAGGAGAAATGGGTCTAACAAGTCGATTCATTAAGGTCTGTCCAAGTCTATAATTTTATATTTTTATTTTTCCAATGGTAAAAGTTGATTTGTTCATTGAGAAACTTTAGGGGCACACTTGTTCAAGGTGTTCTTATAGGAATAATGAAGGGAAGTGAAGGGTGGGCCTTGGAGGTCTGTATTTACTACATCAGCCACTAATGGATTAATAGCCTTGTTTTAATAATTTATACTCTTTGACTCTCAGAATTTCTTTATAATCTGTGATATGGAAGTTGGAAAACTGATACTGGGGAAATAAAAAAAAAAAGAAAAGAATTCATTTGTATCAGTTTATGTACATCTGGATGGCAGAGTCTACTGTTAACAGATAACTGCACCCAAATCAGAGCATCTGCAACTGTAATGTAGCAGAAGCTGTCTGGCTCAAAGGGATGCAAACCTGAGATTCTGGCCCCACTCTGACACTGCCCATCCCAAGCAAAGCCATTACCTTCTTTGGAACTAAGGTGCCTCACGTGTAGAAGGATGTGCGGTAGAAGACAGCAAAGTTATTTCTTATTTTATTTTATTATTTTATTTTTTATTCTTAAAGACACTTGCACTCCCTTACAAAAGAGTTGGAGTTCAAGTTTCAAAGAGATGGAAGCAAGGATGACACCAAAAATATCCTGGACTAAAATTATACCAGAGTGATTAAAAGCCTCCAGGGAGAAGACATTTTCTTTTTTTTCATCCTTTTAAAATCTTTTCTCTTATTAAAACTCTTAATATAAAGTTAACAGAGCTTTCTATTTCAGAGAGAGAAAGGCACAGCCTTTTGTTGGGAATTTTGTCAGGTAAGTTTTTGTAAACTCTCTGAGTTTAGAATGTGGATGTTTGATTTTATGGTTTAGTACTTGATTTCTTCAGCAAAATTTGTTTAGAAAAAATACTTTCACTAAAGAAAAATGTTTTAAAAAGTGGTTTAGAAATGTAGTTGTTTTACACAGAAAACCAACCTTTATGCATTAAATAGTGAAGGGGGTTTATTGGCTCACAAATGAAAAAAGTCCAAAGATAGATGGGCTTTAGTCAAAGTATGAGCAGAACTGTCTCCATGTTTCTTTTTTCTTTTTTGTTTAAAGATTTTATTGGGGAATTGGGGAAGGGAACAGCATTGGGGAATCAGGGAAGGGGAACAGGCAAGTTGTTGTCCTTTTGTTCTTCAGTCTAGTTGTGGAGGACGTTGCTTCACTGGCCCATATTGGTATTGTGATCATTGCACTCTTCCCGGCTGAGGCAGCCGCTCACTGGCCATTGGACGGCAGCTCACGCTAACTGCCAGCCACTCATGGTAGCTTATGGCGGCCCACTGCAGCAGGGGCTGCAGCCTACGTGGTCACCAGTGACTCATGGCAGCCCAGCTCTAGGTTGAGCTGTTGTTCACCATCTTAGCTATAGAGGGCAGTGTCAATGGCCCATGTGGGATCCAAAGCAACGGCCCTGCTGCTCAGAGTTCGCACTCCTAAGCCAACTCTTAACCAACGAGCCACTTGGCTGGCCCCTCCATGTTTCTTGATTTCTTGGCATCTCCATGTCTTGCTTGTCATATTTATCCTTAAGATGCCATCCTTGTGGTCTTATGATGGCTGTCAGCTTTTTTTCCATATCCAGTGTGAGAAAATGACCAGTGTCTTCAATTGATGAACAAATGTCCTCAGTTTGCTCTCACTGGCCCATCTGAAGGTGCTAAACTTTGAACAATTTGTTTAGCCATAGCACTGCCTGATCTTTGTTTAGGACTGAGTTAGATGATGAATAACAAAATAATAATGAAATGTTCTTCATAGTCAAAAGTAGAGAGAAACCCGGTGGTGCCTTGGATCTGGGAATAAAGTAAATCACAGCCAAGCTTCCTGGCTGCTACAGAAAATGGAAGGAAGGGTATTAGGGTAGAATGTAGGTTGTAAGATACCACAGTAACCTACTGCAGGGTTCCACCATGTTAGCAAACACATCAAGAATAGTCAGTTTCTCCACAGGAAACTGGGAGAGCAAACATGGACTCCATGCCCTCATAGAATTAGATCAGTAGAAGGAAATTTAAAGACAAACTAATCTAATCATACTTTGCAGATGGAGAAACTGAGATTTTAAAAACTTAGAGAGTTTGACCTAGGGAATATAACAGAACTAGAGGTAGACTCCGCATCACTGACTCTAGTCCAACATTCTTTCTATTATACATTATTCACTTATTTATTTATTCAGTATGTAGTGAGCACTGCTGTCTCCAGTATTGCCTATTGAGAAATGCCTGGCTTCACAGCTCACTTCATATGCCACCTCCACCATGAAGTATTGTACAGTCTCCTATCAAAGATTCCTTCTCCATATTATGCACTCTCACAGCATTTTTTTTTTCTTTTGAGGGTAGTGTCACTGGCCCTCATATGTGGGACCCGAAACGGGGCCTCTGGCATCCCAAGCCAGCGCTTAACCACCGCGCCACTCGGCGGCCCTTCTCACAGCATTTTTAAACTTTCTCCATCACCTTCCAGCTCTTATTAGAATCTTACAATTTTTTTTTTTTGGCTTCATCTCTCCCACTGGGGTGTAAGTTCCTTGAGCAAATGGGCCATCATTTGTTAATTTCTATACATTTCAGGGTGCTGTCCACAATTTGAGGCATAGTCCACATATTTACATTTGAATATATGGATGAATGAGTAAATAAATAATTTAGGGCAATGTTTCAGTTCAGAGAACGGTGATTTGAGAATTTCTCAGGAGCAGACAATTTGCAGCCTTCCTGATTCATCAGAACCATGTGCATTGCCCCTTAGCAGTAACTGGGATTTAACTAGGCTTGCTTTGCTGAACTGACATTTGGACTCAGGCAAAATGTTCCAGCAAGTGAAGTTTGCCTCTTTCCCTTCTGCACAGTTCTTTTGGGCATCACTTTCCTCCTGAAGAAGCTCATATGTGCATAGATAGTGGCACCACAGGTAGCTTTGCCCAGCCCTGTGAACTATAAATTGTTCTTTTCTGTTCCAGCAGACTCTTCTAGGAGTCATTTGAGATAAATTTATTCAAACTTTATGTTCCTAACACTCTCAATGGTGTTTGATTTTTATAGGCACCCTTGAGGTAGAAGTTTTAAGAAATGTAAATGAACTTTTGAGTTTGAAATAGTGTCAGAAAGTAATGGTGTGACCTTTATGCACAAGATGGTCGTCTTTTTTCTTTCCCTGCTTGATTTCCATTTCTACTTGCCCATACATAAGGCCAGTCTAGCTTACCATGTTTGTTCGTTTCACAGTATCCCTTGAGATTATACCATAATAGGAAAGGAACAGGGATTGAGAGAATGTGGCAAACTTCTCTACAATGAAAGGTACTTCATTGGACCCACTGGGACTTCAGTCTTCCTTTCCAAATGCAAAATTGATGATATATCAGTTATAGGAGAAGCTGAAATAACTCCAGCATAAGTGTCACTGCCTCAAAGTCATAACAAAAGTACTGTGGACGCTCTTATGTGAGGTGGAATCTATGTTTATTAAGAGACCACACATTGAAAACTTTAGGGGACTGAATCTGTCCAGAGAGAGATATATTGAGACATATCGAGATGGGCCCTTTCTTTCTGTCAATATTATATTATGATTGATTTGAATAGGATAGTAAATCTTGAATTGCAAATGAGATAGCTAAAATTTAGCAGTTTATCTTTGCTGTCATGGTACCACATATCAAAAAGAGTACCATTTAGATTAAATGCAAATGATCTCTAAAAGCAATTTTACTGTACCGTTAGAATTTATATGTATGGAATAAAAATAAATTATTTCATGAAGAGACAGTCTACTCTATAGAGAAAAAAAACTGACTGATTTTTCATCCACCCTTCCTTTAGATTGTTTTCATTTTCCTTTGTTTTTCATAAATTTTGCCAGAAAAGAAATATGGATTGACTTCTTAATATATGTCTAAGTGGCATAGGTTTGGATATAACAGTAAGGCCAGGAAATAAAAATGGGGAGTAAATGTAATGCTTATAGTGGCAAACACAATAAAAATGTGTGGATTCCAGTTGTCTTTTATAATCCTGTTTTCAGTTCTTTGGACATTTGTAAACTTTTTGGTTTTAGAATTCAACTTTTCCACACTTAATCTAACTGATAAGGTGTTTCTTTCGGAAAGCTCTAAGAAACATAATCCTTTCAGCTATTTTTGAATTATGAAGTAATAAGTGCCCACTAACTAAAATGACTGAACACAACCATTTCAAATTTGGTATTTGGCTAAGCCTCCAAAGAAATACTGCATTTACAGAAATGAATACCAGAAAGTATACAAAATGGAATAGCTTTTTATAAATGCCTCATTGGCATTTACTGAAATATGATCCAAGGTTTAAAAAGACATTGTCATTGCTTGTGTGAGATGTGACTTAACTCTGAACAAAAAATTAAAGAACATATTATTCTTTTGGAATGGCAATTTGGGATTTGAATAAATGTGGAATCATTGGTACATTTTTTACATCATCCAAATTTGCACTGCAGATGACTAAGTGTGCTTGAAACAAGATGGAATTCTTTCTGACCACGTTCAAGAATCCTTATTCTGTTTTCCACCTTTCTCCTCTTACACTTTGAATATGGGGAGAACCCACTCCACCTTATCATTTTTCTGATGGAAATAAAAATAAGCCAACTCATATCATTTTTATTCTTCCCATTCAGGCTTTATGTGAAGCAAACCTAACCAACACATAGTGATATATTAGCACCTCATTTATCTTTCGCTGTCAGAGACTTTTTTCCACAAAAGCAGAATTTTAAGAAAACTAAAATTTATCCATTTGTGTTGAAAGATTTTTTATTTGAATGTTTTTTATCCTAAAATATCTTACACATTTATTTCTTATCCTTCTAAAAAAAAAAGTGGGTTGGATATTTATAACCCATTAAAATTTTATAATATCTCAAAATCATTTATTGCAATTCTTAATGTAATCTACTAAAATATAGTAATATTGTAGATCATATAAACATATAAAGTTATTTGGCCTTACAATAGAAGAATAGATATTCACTGTTCTATTTCAGTAGCTCTTCAGTTGTTTACAAATATTTGCTCCTACAATTAATGGTTTGAGTAATTGTGTTGTTTTGTTTGTTTTGACCTCTTTATATGATATTCTTTCTTGTCTCTCACTTTTAAACTTACACTTTTTTTTGCTTGTTTATATATAGTTGTTTTAGTGGTCATTCACTTCATGTAAAACATTACTTCTGATTTTCTTTCACTTGGAAAATGGAATAATTCAGTTTTAAAAAGTTAAGTCCTTTCAAAATATGAATCTGATCATGTCACTTTTCTGCTTCAAACCTGCAGTAACTTCCCATCTCATACAATGTAAAATGCAATCCTTACAATGGTCTACCAGGGCCTCTATGACCTGTCCCACCTGACAATTTCATTTCCTTTCATTCTAGTGCTTGTTCACCATACTCAAGCCTACTGGGTGATTTGCTGTCCCACCACGCATGCTTCCACCTTAAGGCTTGGTCATCCCCATTTCCCTCTTCCTGAAACACTCTCCCCTCAAATATCCATCTGGCTAACTTGCTCACATATTTAACTCTTTGCTTAAATTTCACATTTTCTAACCTGACCTGCTCCCCTGTTTTAAAATTGCAACTCTCTACACTGTCACATTCCTTTTTGTGTGTATGTTCCTACTCTGCCCTATTTTTTCCGATAGTATTTATCACTTTAACCTAAAATATACTTTATTATTATGCATATATATATATATATATATATATATTTATTCCTCTTGCTAGAAGATAAGTTCCAGGAGACAAAGATGTCAGTCTGTTTTATTTACTGATGTATCTCCTTTGTCAGAAAAGATAGTAGAACAGCATGTAGCACATAGGCATCAAACAATATGTTTTAAAGAAAATAAGTAGATTTCAAATTGAGTCCAATATTTTAAAAGTCAATAATATCTGAAAGTGTTAATCATCAATATTTCTACATTTTAATTAAAATTATTTTATCATTTATTGTGACTACTCAGATTCCTTCTGTGCTAACTTAAAGATCCTTTGTTTTGGATCAATGAGATTTAAAGATACCTGCTCTTCATACAGAAAATACGTTACTCTTAATAGAAAGTCAAGCTCTTTGATCTGAATAGACTTTAATCCAATATGATAAACTCTAAATTTTGGATAAAGCACAGTGATAGAGGAATGATTATATTCATTTACTCTTTGTTGTCTTTATGATTTTGCCTAATTATCAAAGTAAAATAGTCAAAAAATTAATAAACGAAGTGTACAATTCTCCAAGGTTTCCACCTCATAATCTCCTTATTAAAATAACTCCCTTATAATACCTCAGAAATTATAGATTCCTCCACATTTATTCTGATGTTCTCATTGCTTTGTTCTAAATAGGTTTTAAATCCCTAGGAAAACAGAAATTTTCTTTATAAAATATAAACACTTATTTATATTACCTTTATAAAACTTGTTAAACATAGGGGTGATTTGGTGAGTTGTGTCATTTCTGACAAACATGTGGAAGGAGGATATCCATACAATGTTTAAAAAAATATCTGCATTGTTAGGCCAGGGTAAATGTCTGAGCCTAATTAATGCAAATAAAGAAAATGAAAACAATAAAACATATATGCCTTAATTTCAAGTTTGTTTTTTTTCTCAATGTAATGTACTGAGCTATAATACAAACTAGGTTTCTGATACAAGGAGCTGAATCTCATGAGTCCAGTGTTTTAAAAAGTCAATGAGGGCCGGCCAAGTGGCACGTTGGTTAAGAGCTGGCTTGGGACGCCAGCGGCCCCAGTTCGGATCCCACATATGAGGGCCAGTGACAAATGCCCTCTACAGCTATGACGGTGAACAACAGCTCCATCTGGAGCTGGGCTGCTGTGAGTCCCCGGGTCGGCATAGGGGCAGCCCCTGCTGCCATGGGCTGCCATAAGCTACAGTGAGTGGCCAGCAGCCAGCGTGAGCTGCCAACAGACCCGGTGAGCGACCACCCAGAGGCCGGCGACTGATCTGCCTCATCCGGGAGTAGCGCAATGACGATACCAACATGGGCCAGTGAAGCAACATCCTCCACAACTAGACCGAAGAACAAAAGGACTGCAACTTCTCTGTTCCCGTTCCCTGGTTCCCAATGCTGTTCCCCTCCCTCAATTCCCCAATAAAATCTTAAAAGAAAAAAAAAAAGTCAATGAAAGTGAAGACTAACAGAATACAAAAGATTATTTTTCTTGTTTGAGTTCAGCACATATCGGCGTTTGATGCAATCGAACTAAAAAAGTATTTGGCAAAGTCTAGGACTAAGCTTTGTGTGGTGAGATGCAGATAAAGTAACAATTATATTAATTTAGTTAAATTATTAATATTTAGTTGAAATTACATTTGATAGTAATTGTTCTTGAACTAATCATTTTTATAATGGTGATTATTATCTTCATAATTAGTGAGGAGAAAGACTAAGCTGTTGTAACTAACAGACCTCCAAGAAAATTAGATGAAATATTATAGGTACTGTATTTTGTTTCTAGGCCAGGATGGCAGTACAGCTTCTTTAGGTCATTAAAGGTCCAGGCCCCCTCCATTTTCTTGTTCTTCCATCTCTTAAGATACTGAACTCATCTAAAAGATTGAAGCTTGATTACTGTTTCATCCTCATTCCAGCCAAGGGGATGGGGTGGGGTGGGGTTGGTGAATTATTGTCCAAGGAAAGCAGTTTGACTTAACTTGGAACTAGATTAGACTTTTTACAATACACTTCCCCTTACTTTTAATAAGCCTAAGTCTCATCATACTGGAACACATATTCCAGCAGAGACTGCAAAATTTAGACTGTATGTCTGTGACCATGTACATGGGACAAAGAAAAGAATTCAGTTTGGAGTTACAACCCATGTATAACCCTGACTGGGCTTCTCACACATATGGTTTTCTATGGTAGTAGTTCAGTGCAATCAACTTATATCTGAAGATTTAGTACCAGATAGATCTTGCCAATTAGAGGGAGGTATATAGGGAAACTTAGAAAGTGTTTATTTAATTCACATTAAAGTGATTCCATCTTGTTCAACTCTGACCTTAGTCCTATTTCTTGTCCTATTTCATATTTCATTTAATCAATCTCTTCTATTTCAGTTTTTCAGTAATACTTATAGCTTTAAGTACCTAACTTCTCCATTTTTTGTTTGTTTGTTTTGTTTCTGTAATAACTGGGTTCCTGTTTATAGACTCCAAGTTTTAGAGCGCAGCTCTATAATGGCAGCACGCTATCACCCTGAGGCTCCAGTCTTCTCTTTCTTGATCTCTGCCAATTGTAGATGGAGCAACCTCTCCCGGATCTTGGATTCTGTGCCCAGGCATTGATTTGTAGTCTACCCATCCTTTTGCCCCTGTGGACTGATTTATCAGTTTTGAGCCATTTTAAGACACTCTATTCTGTAATTGTTGTCACTAAAGTAAGTACATTCTAACTTTGCTCCACTTAAGAAATTCTAAGCCTTTGCCTGAATATGATAATTAGATATGTTTGGAATTCAGTTCTAGTTTTCTCTGGTAAGGATTTTCCTGATGCTACTTGAGTTCTGATTATATCATCTTTCTGAACTACTACTTTATAAAATATCCCATCAGATATTTTATATCAGGGTAGAAATAAGCTCACATAATTAACATATAAGGAAAGATATCACTTTTATCCTGCCCATGATTAAAAAAATCATATAGGTTCTCCCTTAGCAAAATGTAAATAAATACAACTATGAATCAAAAGTATCCCTACCTGACATATTTTAAAATCAACGATCGTGTATTCTCTACATAAACAATACCTATTTACAAATTTTCTTACAAGTTATCACACATTGCTCATTATGGATGGTGCTTAGTGTGCAGCTAAGCACTCCTCTTGCCTAGACAAGGTACTAAGTCCTGTTCACATACTTTACAAAGCTTATCATTATACCCTCTTCTACTCTCAGTCAGGATCCTGCTGAGTGTGTTAGTTGCTCTTTCTATGGTAGGTTTTAGGCTGTGATGCTTGCTTTCAGTATTCCACAACAAAATGTACAATGGCATCTAAAGCACATTTAATAGATATTTTATGGTTGCAACAAGACACAGTGGAAAGTATTGGGGAATGATATTCTGCCCATGTGCTTCTGGATTTTGATGCACAGGTTAGCCATGCAGAAATGTCAAGTAATTCTTCCCCAGCTCCTCACTGAAGTGAAGACTCCTGAGTATCAGAGTGCCCTTTTGCTTTCTTTTTCCACTCTTTTAGAGGAGAACACTTGAACTACATACTTGGCTGTGTTTGTTAAACTGCATGAAATCTCCAAGTACCATCAGGAAATCTTTGCCCTATCAAGTTTTGTGAGTCCTACTGGGAATATGCAAGTTATTTTCCAAATCTCATGAGAAAGGTTTCCACGGATGATAGGTACTATTATGGTGGTATGAAGCATATTAAAATATTACACAGAAAAGTCTTGACTGGTTTCATATTGGAAAACTCAAATCAATTCACATTTTTCAATATGAATGTTCTGGGAATTTAGATTGCTTTCTCCCACCTGAAATTGAACAATAGGCAAGAACAAGAAAGATGGAGTTATTTTGGTGTGACTTGAGCAGCTGTTAAGGGTTTAGGTTCACTTGGATTTGAATTATTGCTCAACTAGCACAGTAATCTCTATTTAACTGGCTACCTGTCATACAGTGTGTGCCCCAAACTAGCCTGAGTACAATAAATGGCATGGAAATTAGATTACCTGATAAGTGTGCCCAGATTTCCTCACGTAGGCCAAATATTAAATCAGACATGCATTTATTTTGTGCTCTAGTGAGTTATCTGAGTGAGTTATCTGAGTGAGTTAACAAGAGTGAATTTCTGTGGCCATCCCAGAAAACCTTGCCTGCTTGAGAAAATTTCTACTGGAAAATATGGTTTGCAGCCATGAGGAAATAAATTCTAAGCCTTGCTTTGCCCTGAGATCACAGAATAATTACTGAATGACCTGATATTAATTGGAAATGTTTTGGATTTATTTGGTATTTGGGGTTGTGCTTATGTCCCGTCTGATGTACACACAGGTGATCTGTGTCTCATTCAAGCAATGGTCGCCTTCTATCCTTTAAGAGAGTGTTTTATCCTGATCATAGTCTGTGACTTCAGGCAGGGATTATCAGGGAGGCAGCCAGCACTTAACTTGCTTCTTATATCTAGTCTTCCTCAGGTAAAAGAATAAAACACATCTGCTACAACAGACCAATATCAGAGGCCCAAAACAGCCTCCTTTCTTTGCAAAGGAGAGATTTTTTAGGAGCTCAAAAATTGGGTGCTCTCTGACTTTTGAATGATAATTAATGTAATAAAGTAAGTTCAAGCTTCTTACGTTGCCCTCATGATTCATTCATAAACAGCATTGGTGGCATATCTCTGACACTGTAGAAAACCAAATATTTTTAGATATGGCCATCTTTCTGGCAAAGTCTCCTCCAAGGTGCTTTCAGATAGGTGTTTTATTTACTTGGTCTCTACTTAAATAACTTTTAAAACTTGTTAACCATACAGCTTTGGTTGGGTTCAGCATTTGTAATATGGATTACTTTGAAAAGGGTAAAACAAAGGAAAAGAAAAAAGAAAAAACCTTGGCTGAAAACCTGCTATTTTAACTATCAGGACAGATCTTTAGAATGTGGAAGTCCTATTCACATGACATCTATGTCCTCATCAAATATTCTTTATAGGCTTCCCCTTCTTTGTCCTCTCAACATCAGGTGTCTTAGAAATTGCCAATACCCAAAGTAGATTGAGGAATAATAGAGGTGGAAGTTATGATTGATAATGAAAGCCAATAGAGAAATATATTAACTAAGAAGGAAGAAGAAATAACTAACTAAATAAGTGGTGAATAATGATATCATATTTTATGTATATGTTTTGCTTTCTCAGAGTTTTTATGCTTTGTAATCAGTTGTTTGCTTTATAATTTTATTTGACAATAATCAGAAAACTGGAATATCAGGTGCTATCTCCTTTTTTCCTCATTTTCTCTAAGTTTTACATGGACATTTGAGTCAATCGTTTCTAATCTGGAATTTGAGTTGGATATTAAGAAATATGGTTGCAATGGATAATTTGGGGTAAATTATGTTACTGAGTGATTATTGATTGATTCCAAGCATACAATATGTTCTTATGCTCTGCTAACAAAATATACACAAATAAGTTAGCAAAGTCTCATGATATCAAACTTTATTATTTTTTTGTGTGTGATTTTTTTTTTTTTGAGGGCAGTGTCACTGGCCCTCATATGTGGGATCCGAACCGGGACTGCTGGCATCCCAAGCCAGTTCTTAACCACTGTTCCACTCAGCCGGCCCATCATGATATCAAACTTTATGTGTGAGAGCACCTTTTCTATTAAATTAAGACATATAACCAAACTAAATTTCTTCTTTCTTCCTCCCTTTCACTCTCTATGTATTCCTTTCTTTTTTCTTCTTCGTTTGATTTTTTTTCTCTTTTCTATTTCTAATTGTTCGTGTCAATTAAGTTTTCTTGTAATTCCCCAAATCATATTTTATTACTGATGTTATTGATTTTATTCAATTTAATATTGTTTCCTCTGAATTGAATTACTTAATGCAAGGCATATTTAGATATTACTCTGTTATTTTTATAGATCAAACTATCTTTATTTTGTTAATTATTGTGTGATAAAAGCTGAAATGTCAAAGTCACTTCCATATGTTGCAATGTTTTCAGTGCCTACTCAGGAGGAATACAGCTTTTGTAATTGCTAAAAATAACATTACATCTTAATGTGTAACACCAATGTCTTAAGCTCTATATACATTCATTGGTAATTTTAATAAATCTGTTTAATTTCAAGCTTACTCAGCATTTTTCCACTTGGTAGGACATGTTTAGGATTTCTGTAACAGAGAGTAGTAGTGAATTGAATGTAAAGATGATTATTGAGAATAAGTGGAGGAGACCAAATCCTCATTTAGCAACTTGAAAAACCACTAGATTGTTTATATGTCAACTTTAATTTCAGATAGAACTCAAATAGCCACCATTTGCACACCACTGAGGTGCAATGAGACAACTTTAAACTGCCATAAGTTTCCATTCCATTTCTTATTAAATCACCCATAAAATGTTGGGATAGAGATTGACACTCAAATTCTTTATCTTAAGGTGACTATAGTTGACTAAAAATTCCATTCACTATCAGTGTTGCTATTCTGGAAAAAATCCAAAGGACAGTTGAAATTTTTAAAAGGGAGAAAGAGCAAAAGGTTGCTTCCTAAATACTCGGAATGAGATATATAGATGTTAAGATCTGGTAGGAAATATGGTCTCAGGCCAGCCATAATAGAATTCTGGGAACCATTAGAAGCCAGTAGAAAGACAAGATCTACTTTTCAGATGAAACACCATCTTCCAATATTGATACATATTGACTTTTTAAAACACTAGATAACAGACATTGTTGGTTTCCTGTTCCACATCTCAACATATCTCTTCCATCCCTCCATGCTAATCAGAAGTCTTCTTTTTTACCCCCAGTTACCCTGCTTCAGGAAATGGCACCCTATTCACAGCTCATGAACATATTCTTTTTGGTCAAAGCCAATTACTGTGTTTCCATTCCTTTTGCCAGTGACTCCAATAGAGGAGGACATATAACACACTGACTCACATCTAGTCAATGAGACATGATTTAAGAAAGACAGGGGGTTTCTAAAAAATGTTTTCTCAGCCATAAGAAAAAGATACCAAAAAAGATGGTCCTTTATACCTTATGCCCCTGGAGCTGCTTCAGCCATCTTGTCAACAGAATAAAAATGAGAAAAATAGAAGTAAGAAAACAGAGCCATGAGAATTACAGAGAGGTGAAGAGCATTCTGACAATAAAGTGCCAGGAGTTACCCTGCCTCTGGGTGCATTGTTTTGTGAGCTAATACATTATAATTACACTATTTGAGTTAATTTGAAGTGTTTTTTCCTATTACATTTAGCCAAATATTTTCTTTCCTGTAAAACTACTTCTATTTAATTAAATCACTAGGTTTGTTCATGGATTTTCTGTTTAGTAAGCTTCAGTTTTATATAAACACTGTTAGTTTTCTTTATTTTAAATCAGGCCAAGAAAACATTTCTAATTTAGGTTGGCATGCCTCTAATCTCTCCACACAATAATCCACCCCTTTCACTACACCAGAGTAATTTTCACAAATCTAATCATAAACTCCTGCTTAAAAGCTATCTAATTGTGTTCTACCATATAAACGGGGGCAGAAAACTCTTTAGTACATCTTTTTAAAACATGGTCTTTCAAGCATTATTTCTGCTGTGATTCCAATTGCTATATTTGAGGAATTTGAGGTTTTATTGTGCCAGAGTGTCAGGTTATATGATCCACCAAATCCTGCCAGCGTCCTCATTTCCCTAAACTCCAGTTGCAAGGACTACTTGGAATTAGTTTATGGAAACATGCAGAATAACAATGAAGCAATCTATTTATCTAAAGATATAGTTAATAATATCAGATGCTACTGAGACCAATGTACAAGCATGTGCATGATATTCAAATATGTCTCACAATATTCAAACTCAACTTCTTCTAAAAGAATGTATTGCTTTAGCTCCTAACTTTTAAAATTTGTGCCTTGACAACATTTCAAATAAATGGGATCAGTACAAATCTTCATGTCTTTTCAAAGTGGTCTCAACACTATAATTATCTGATTCTAACATTTTAGGCAGGTTTCATAATAATAGCTACTACTTATTTATTGTTTATTATGGGGGGCTAGGCAACTAACACACACACAAACACACACACACACACACACACACACACACACAACAGGCACACAGAGACACCTGGGAAAACGCCAATGTGTTGAAAATTGATTAGATAATGGAAACACGAAACTATGTTTATTGATCATTATTTTTGTATCATCATTTGCCATGGCAGTAACTGTCAGAGCAGCAGCAGATCACTTTATCCAAAAGTAATGCAGGATTTTATGCCTCTCTAAAACTTCATTATATTTTTCATGAAACAATTTGCCTCATGTAGAATTTATATAATTAGTATGTAACCCAGAGAATGTTGAAGGTGGTATTAGTTTGAGCAACATAAAGGCTCTTTGGCTCTATTGCCTTTTTTTGTACATATGTTCTTACTGCATCAGTTCAACAAGAGCTGAGTGAGTAGCATTGGGTTGTTGGAAAAGTCATGATGCATTTTTGCAACAAAAAACATAGAAAAAAGTGCATTATGACTTTTTCGACAACCCAATGGAATACCCTTTTGTTGTTTTTATTCTTGGTTCCAAGGAAAATTCATTTTGCATAACAGCAAGGGATGATGGCTGGCACTGGTGTTCTTGTTAAGACCTTGAAGGTGTCAGAGAAAAGTTTTAGAACAGGAGTAATGCCATGGGCACTTCCCAAAAAGAATGGACACCTGCATATATAGTTAGTCCTGTACCACAACAAAGGGTAAAAGGCAGTTCTTGCTCTGCTTTTCATTCTTATCTCTAAATCAGAGATTTAAACTTGCTGAAATACATATACACCTTACAATTGTTCACATTTACATCAGTATTTTCCCTTTCTACTTTGTATCTCTACATACAAAGCAGCCACAGAATGAATCTGGGGAGAGTAGTATTTTTGAATTCTGCCGAGCAATGCTACCTCACTCAGGTAGAGCTGTGCCATCTAGACTTGAATAGATGGGTTCAAGGTCATAAGACACACATGCCCAGAAAGACAAAGACAGAAAACAAGGATCAACAGATTTATCCTGGGTTCAATGGTAATTCTGTGTGATTCTTGATTCAGTGAAACTTGAGGATTCCTAAAGCATTTGTCTACTTCTTGGAAAGTATAAAACAAGCTAATTATCTCTGCCTGAAGAAAAGGACTATGTGGGTTTGAAAGAATTCTAGCCAATAAACACAGTAAGTCTGCCCCTTATAACAGGTATTATTCAGAATGCTAGTAGTATAGGGAAGTGGGGAGGATTTCTTTGTATTATTTGGGGGAATTCTAGTTCGAATAGAGTAAACAAGATTCCTACAGGACTTCAGATCTTCTGAAAGGTTTCTAAAACAAAGCAGATCATGAAAACTTTCTAAATTAAATATATGGTAGAACTAGTACTCTACAGAAAACGCTTTAGAAAAACCTTAGGAGTAGTATCTTGGCCCCTATAAGGAAGGGATTCTGCTAAAAGGCACATGTGTTTTTAGAATCCTTACCTACGAGTTGTTTGTCTGAATTTCTAGTGTGTGATTGTGGTTTAACCAGTTCTTGTAAGAAAAAAAAAAGAAAGAAAAAACCCCAACAAATTAGAAATTTGAATTTCTCCATTTTTATTTTACCTCATCCTAGAAAAAGCCATTTATTCCCGTAATATGAACATCTACCCCATTTTATGAACATCTACCCCATTTTTTGTTTTGAGGGCAGTGTCACTGGCCCTCATATGTGGGGCCCGAACGGGGACTACTGGCATCCCAAGCCAGCTCTTAATTACCGCGCCACTCGGCCAGCCCAGGTACTAACATTTTGCTCTGAATACTTTGCGTGGACTATGTTAATAAACAGCAAACCTCATAATAAACCTAACAGGTAAGTGCTGCTATTATTCCGTTTTATAGCTGAGGTAAAAGAATCTCATATAATGTTAGGGCCGGCCGAGTGGCTCAATGGTTAAGAGCTCGCTCAAGAGTGTGAGCTGAGCTCTGAGCAACAGCAGTTTGATGCCCAACTGGAGCTGAGCAGCCGCTGAGCTGCCAACAGGTGGCAGGATGGCTCAGCTAAAAAAAAAAAAGAAAAAAAAAGTAATCTCATATAATGTTGTTTGCTCAGTGTTTTTCACCAGTGAACTATTGAGACAAGATATGAACCACGTAGCTTTTCCTTCAAAGCCCATATGTTTAATCACTAGTATTTAATCTCTTAATATTTACTATTTCTGTCTATAATGATAGAGTTCTTCTAATAATAGAGGCTTAATAAACATTTTTGAATTCTCAACTCCAAATGTAAACTCCATTCAGTCATTTAGCTGGTCGTCTTCCTTAATTATATTTCTCACATTTAGTCCATTCTTTTCATTCCTATGACCAATACCATGTGCTTCCTCACTAGATTTTAGTAAAAAATATATTACTAACCTCTCAGGTTCCAGTCTCTTCTATTCCAAGACCATTTTGCCTACAGTGGTGAAATAAAGCTTTTGCAAACATTGTTTTCACCATGTCACCTGTTACTCAACTATTTTTAATGTCCTTTTTTCTTAAAGACAAGTTCCGTAACTCACAGTGGTATTGGAGATCTTTTAACATCTGTTTGTCATTTGTCTTATAAACTGATATTCCACTTCAACATAGAGACCTAGTAATCCTGGCCTCAATGGACCCGACAAAGTCCTACCTCCGGTTTTCACTGAAATAATCCCGCCCTTGCGGAATGTTCTATCCTTTTCCTTCACGGTCCCATTCCTGCCTGTGCATTATGAGTTCATGAGGATTCTATTATAAATTACTACAATAAAAATGTCAAGATTATTTGGTAAGCCACAATTATGGGAAATAATTCAAATCCCTTATCCGATCCTGCTTTACCTTCAACACACTTTGCTAACACGGCACTTTAGTTATCGTCCTTGAAGGAGATTTGGTCCTGCGGCAGAGATCTCTTGCCCACTTAATAAACAAGCATTTGGCAGATATTATTTTTTTTCTGGCTGTATTTTGGGTTCAGGAGCTTGCAATAAGCCATTTAGCTGATTATGGAGGAAGAAGGGAGCTATAATAAACCTTAAACGTCCTTTATTTGATGTACAGAAATTCTAAGGGTAAACTGACCTCTCCTGCTCTCCATTTAAAATTAGAAATTATCTGATTAAATAACTTTGGGAAATTACTTTGGCATCCATACTTTCGATTAAAACTTTCACTAAAGAAAAAGTGAAGAAGGCAAATAAATAATCTTGAGAATATTTAAAATATCTTCTACCCCAGATACACTCTACTTTAAAAACAGCTTCAGACTTGGCTCAAGATAATTGGGGCCTTTGAGCAAAACTGAATTTAATAATTTTAAAATATCAATATTTTTCTGACATTTCTTAATATAATCCATGTCCCCAATTTATCTAGAAATATTGATGTTGATCTGGCAAACTTTTAAGCAATCATATACAATGCCTTCTCCATTGTAAATACTGTTATAGCATTTTTCTACAGTCCTTTTAGACATTGTGTAGGAGCATAGAGGGATGTAGGGAATTGGAAGCATTATGAAAATTAATTTGATTAATTACCTCATTATGGCTTTAGTTTTCCACCTCCCTCTGTGAATAGAACGTAGCCTAAATACGAGTTTTCTGAAATATTCCAGGTACCAAATTACATGCTGATTATTTTTTAAGGGAACATTTAAAATCTCGTGAATCATATCACCTAGTCAAGTCAAGTATGTATCTTTGGGAGAAAATGATGAATATTCATTTAAAATCGGTTTGCATCTTCAAATAAATCCTATAATATTTTATTTTATATTGAATGAAATGGCAAAAAGCCTAGTTTTATTTTCTCCTATGTGAAAAATGTATACTGAGAATCTCCATTTACTGTGAGTTCACAATTCAGCCTAACATAGCACTTAAAATGATCTGCAATTTGATTCTTAAATTTATAAGTATCGGGCTCATGAATTGGACCTGTAAGCAAATGTTGCACAGGGGTTTCAAGGTCTGGATGTAAAACACCAGACAATTTGTATATGGATGTAGTTACTTGCTTCTATTGCACTGTGTATACTCTTGAGAGAGTTTAGTTTAAAATGAAAGAAAATACTCCAATCTTTTTTTAGCTATTAACTCATAGACCTTTTGCTATAGCATGATTTATTGCTATCCCCACATGCAGTTCAACATCAGTGTACTTTGAGCTGAGAAGTATTCCGAGGTCTATAATAATTTCTCTTTTCAAATTGGAGCATAGCAGCTGGTCCACTATCATCATCATGAAAGGAGTCCATAGGTTGTAGGTAGTGAGACTTCACTTGCTTAGTAATCCACACCCTTTTATTCTTCCCCTTGCTTCTTCTCTGACATTGAGTCACATCAAATCTAAACTAGAGGCCTGACCTCTGTACTGTACCTCTGAAGCTGCTGCTGAATAATATTATATGTCAACTATAATTTAACACATATATAGTCATGGGATATGGAGTATATATAGTGTGGGAATGGAGTCAATGGAATTGTAATAGATATGTATTATATTGGGGATGGGGGGCAGTGGATGGGGGGAGGGAGGTTATCACTTTGTTCGGGGTGGAAAGGATAACTATTGCATTGTTTTGTACATCTGAAACCAAAAAAGAAAAAAAAATCTAAACTACCAATTTATCAATAAACCTTTAAAAGAAGGGAAAATCATGTTGGTAGAACACATTTGCAATAACTACCCTTCCTAGTCCCAATTTCCAATAAGATGAATGACCCACCCAAAACTTTCAGTGGAAATGAGAAGGCAGCATTTTCATGTCCTTTCAGTGCATGGATTCCAGGGACCCAGAAGCTGAAGGCTGCTCCGTCACAGTTTAATCATGTGAAGTGTTTTACAATATACAGATGGGAATTTGAAACTGCGAAGTACATATTTAGGTTTGTAAAAGAAAACCACCTATGATTTGAAGACAAAAAACCGACAAAAAAGGCAATTCCCATGTCAGCACAAAGTGAAATAAAAAATTGGGGGATTGCATGTTAACAAAACATAGTTTTGCTTCATTTTAATCTTTACTCTTAATTAAAAAATCAACTATCTCAATTTTTAATTGGAATTCATGCATGGACTTGCTAGGTTATCAAGATCGTATTCCTAATTGCCATAATAGACGTAGCCCTGTTAAAAGATGAGGCTATGTTATTAAACTTTAGAAATGGTATTTAGAAATGGTTTTAAAAAACTTAGATTAATATTATCATATAAATTTGCATGTATGCATACATATGGATGTCTCATAATAAATTCCATATATTCAAAGTTTGTTTTCTTATGCCACAAAGACAGCATGTTCTATAATTTTCCTAATTGCTTATCTTTCCTAATTTAACTTCCTTCTGGGCAAACAGCCAGGTTATTTCCCAGCCTCTCTTAGTTGGGAGAGGGGAGCACGTGACTGAATTCTGATAAATGGAATGTGGGCAGTGTAATTTACAGCACTTTCAACTGTATATGTTACCTTGGCTCCTGAAACTTTGAGTGTACTTTTGCCTGAGGTATATCTCTCAGAAACCTTGGGAAGAGCAGAGACTATGAAATAGCCATGCTTGCATATTTTTTATGCCTAGCATACATATGCTTTGTACTGGAAAAAAAAAATGTGTGTTTTCTTTATAAATTTAGCAATAAATTATATGTACAGTAACCATATGCTCTAGCTGCCCAGAACTTTCCAAGTTTACACATTTTGTACTGACATAATTATTAATAGAGCCCTCCTTTCTTTCTCAAAAATGTACCAGTTTATAATAATCAAGCTCTCATACTACCTTTCCTGTATAAACCACTCCTCAGGGTAAGCACAGGTTAGGGCTGGCTTTCTTTATAGCCATAATCTCACTAATTAGTGAAGAAGACCTGATAGAATGATATTAACCATTTTGCAACACCTAATATAATAATGGATTTAGGCAGTGGTCATCAGTGGCTACTGACATCACATCAGAGAGCCACCTGGATGAGTGCCTCCAGCTAGAAGCTCCCAACACTTACAAACCTTTCCCGCAAAAATACCAAACCCAAATTTGATGAAGCCTCCTGATTTAAGCAACAATTTACAGAAAATACAGGGAACAAAGGGCATGATAAATGATATCACTGGGAGATGTTCTGAGAAATCCAGTTGGTGAAAAGTTCTACAAGACAAAAAGAAACCAGTCTTTCAAAAACAAATAAATCACAAGGAGAAAGAAAATAATGAACAGGGAAACCTAAAGATCAAAGGAGACTTAAGAAATATATCAACCAGCTGTGACATATGGATCTGATCTAGAACCTGATCCAAACAAATGAACTTAAATATGAGATACATTTAAAATGCCTGGTTATTTAAATATATTAAAGAATTATTCTTATTTTTAGTTACATACTGAACTATTTGCAAATAAAATATAATGTTGGGAATATGTTTCATAACAATCCAGGAGGAAGTGGATAGAAGAGATGGTATAGATGAAATAGGATTGTTTATAGTTTGAAAATGCTGAAGTTGGTAGTAGATAAAACAGTTTTATACTATTCTCTCTATTGTGTCTGTTTCAATTCTTCTAAAATACAATGTTTTCAAAAGGGGTGGGGGTGGGTTGAAGGGGTGTGCATGTGTACGTGCACACGCATGCACTTCTTCCCCTACTGAGTTTCCAACTTTCTGCTTTTCAGAAGACATTTTCTTGTTATGAATTGTTTCTTTTATCACATGTTATGAGGGATCAGATTGATCACTCTTTTGGGGCCTTCATTTTTACTGTTTTAGCTTCAGTTTCCAACCCAGCCTATCCTTCATGTCCATTTAGTGAAGATTCTAGAGTGAGGAACACATACTTCTCATTCTTTGTGAAAATAAGTACGTATAAATTATAAATGAGAAAATAGCTGACATGGAAGAGAAAAATTACTGAACCCAAAAGTGGATAAACATAGCTGTAGATATAAACATTTAGTTGGAGAAATGAAAAAAAATGCAATAGACTCAAAATAGGAACCAGAATATATGTAATATCTAAATTGTTTGAGCACCATAGAATGTCTCAAAACCAAAATCCAACATTTATCAGATAGGTGACCTTTGACAAGTCTTAGAAAAACTTTTGAGTCTTATTCTGTTCATTTGTAAAATAAGAAGTTGGAACTCCTATGTGATAAACTTATCATTTAAAAATGGGCTATAAGTAAAAGTATCTGGCACATGGTAGGATGAATTGTTTTGAATTTTATGGGCTTCTGAGTATCATACAATAAGATATTCATTAATATGCGTAGAAAGGAAAACAATGAGACATAATCATATAAACTCTGAATACATACATTCAGTTAGTCTACCAACTATTTATCAAGTAACTACTGTGGACTAGGCATTTTTCTTAGTGCTAAGGAAGCAGTGAACAAAACAATATTGTCCATCTTCATAAAGCATACATTCTGGCAAAAATAACTAAAATCATATGTAATATATGGTTAGAACATTTTTCAGTATATAGTTTTAAATTTAAGTTGCTAATTTATAATACAATTTAAAATTAAGGCTATTGTTTAAGTGGTTCCCCTGACCTCTGTGCTGCCCCTCCACACACAAACACACACACACACACACACACACACACACACACACACACACACCACTAAGAATGAAACTTCACTCAGACCCTTCTCTCCTGAGCAGAGATTGATAGTGAAATTCAGGTTAATTTAAGAACCATTTCACTCATCAATATTCTGTGAGAGTTACAATGGTAGTTGATCTGTTTTCTAAGAACATGGCAATACACATTCAAGCACTTACTGAGACAGGCTGAGAGCAGGTGGTTGCAATCTGCAGCAGTTTACTTAACTACTTTTCTCCATTTTGCAAGCTTTGCTTTCTCAAGTTCAATGACACTGCACCTGACATCTCATCAGTATGCGAAGACATGTGCGCCTGCCTACAGTAAACATAAATCCCTCTTTAGAAAAAAAATAGTACCAGCACCACAAGACAGCACTTTCCTTTGTGAGAATTTGTCATTCATTGTTTCAAGGGTTGTGTTTTCTGGGGGTAAAACTTGTTTTGTTTTTAAATTTGTCATTGATCCAAACAGTGAAGACGCACAGATGTGAGGGTTTAAATGACAGTGACTGACCTGACCACCAACAGTGAATTCTAACTAGAAAATTAAGGTGATTGCCTGTGTTTGCCAGCTTGATTGCTCTAGCCAACATTAACTTGTGACCTCTGAGATGTTTAATATGCCATATGGAGGGAGATCCTCCCCATTTTTCTCTAAGACCTACTGGGAAATCTTATTATACCTGTGACTAAATACGCATATAGCATACCCAGACCGGGTCACGTAATTGATATGATTTATTTTAATTGTTTGAACAATAGTTTGTTAGATAGGTTCCAGTCAGCCCCAGGCCACAGGATCCACCCAGCACTGACTTTCTATGGCACCTCAGCACCTCTTTCTGAGCTGTCACACTTTGTTCAGTTAGGGTAGTGTTTCCACCATTGCTGGATTACAATACTTTTCTAAAAGAATTTGGAGTCTGTTACCCAAATCTAAACAATCCTTATTTTCGTAAGAGGACTTGGGAATTGGCACTTTCGCAATTATTGATGAGGCAGTTTAAACACCAACCTAGAGCTTATAGGGCTAAAGATAACTAATAAACTGCATACATGTGAACATACCATGGGGGGAATCAGAACTGGCCAAGCCATGAGAGGCACTGGATTATAATGGTGAAAGCAAATAGCATTTCTGATTCCAAAGTGCTTACAATCAAGTACAGTGGGTGGGAAGGAATGGGACATAGTAGATATAGTCTTATGATAGAAAGCTACAGCAAACATTTGGGAAAGGCTGGTGAAGAAGTTGCGTGAGATACACCATAGATGACAAATCAATGGTTGAGATTATAATCGTTTGGGTCCCAATGTTCATGATTTGATGTTTTATGCCTCTCCTCTCAGTCTGGGAAAGAAACGAATATAAAAGATGACTTATTTAAGGCAGGACTATGCAAAGTTTTACTTAGAGTATTTGTATCTGAGCTCATAGCTGAGTAATCTTTTCAAATATAATTGTACAATCATCACAGCATTGACTTACCAATTGAACCACCAAGAGGAATAATATAAACAGAATTACTTGACATTCTAAGAAAGAATATAGACATAGAATAAATGTTTTGTCCTCACATAATCATTTTATAATTTTCATTTATAACTTTCTCCATGTATTTCTGGAATAGTAACCTCTTTATCTAACCAAGTGGATATACATGCAAAATTAAATTTATTTAATATTTTAAAAAATATTTGTGAAATCCTATCTTTGTTCTCTAAATATTTTATTTTCATAGATGAAAGCTCTTTCTCAAAAATTAACATTCATAAATCGATGATTTATAAAATATTTAAAAAAAAACTTTTTGGTGAATGACAGATGATCAAAGAATAACAGGCATTTGCATATTCTTCTGTAATGAGACCTATATGTGAAAAACAGCTTCTTTAAAGAAGAAACGTTTAATATCCTCACTGCATATACTTCTCATCCTTAATGGCCCTGCATTTCACAAGAACTACTCTTTTACTTACACATGTGGTTTATCTCTAAAAGAGAAGGTTTTCTGAAATCAATAATTATGGATTTTTACAGTATTTATTAGTGTTAATAAATGCAGTCTAGATTAATATAGTCACAGACTTTCCCATAGTTTCTTTGGAAGCAAAAAACATTTCACACAAAACCAGCCAGTGGTGTGCTAGCTGTGAATTCACAAGCACAAGGAAAGAAAAATCCATAATAAAAAGATTTCAGAAGTAAGGCTGATCGAGATTTTTTCTAGTTTTATTGAGATATAATTGACATATACACATATATGTTTATATGTGTGTGTGTTTATATATATATGAATGTATACATATATATACATATGTGTGTGAGTGTATATATATATATATATAATTGTGTAAATTTAAGGTGTACAATCTGTTAGTTTGATACAATTACATATCGTAAAATGAGTACCACCATAGCTAGTTAACAATGGCATTACGTCACATAATTACCATTTCTTTCTTGTGGTGAAAATTTTAAGGTTTACTTGCTTAGCAACTTTAATGTATATAGTAATATTATTAGCTATAATTACCATACTGTAGATACTCAGAAGTTGTTAATCTTATAGCTGGAATTTGTAGCCTTTGACCAGTATCTCCATTCCCCCCTCAACCTCTATTTACTCTGCATTCATCTGAATTCGCATATAGGTGAGATCATATAGTATTTGTCTTCCTCTGTTTGACTTATTTCACTCAGCATAATGCACTGGAGTTTCACTCATTCATTCAATCGTCTGTCTTCTTTATCTATTCATTAATTTAGGTTGTTTCCATATCTTGGCAATTGTGAATAGTACCACAATGAATATGAGGGTGCAGATATCTCTTTGAGATCCCGTTTTCATTTCCTGTGGATGTATACCCAGAAGTAGGATTGTGAATCATAATGGTTTTTCTATTTTTAATTTATTGAGGACCTTCCATACAGTTTTCCATAGTAGCTGCTTCAATACACATTCTCACCAACAGCGCACAAGGGTTCCTTTTTCTCTATACCCTCACCAACGCTTATTACTTTTCTTTTGATGCCAGCCATTCTAACAGGTGTGAGTTGATTTCTCAGAGTGGTTTAATTTGCATTTACCTGATGATCAGAGATGCCAAGCATCTTTTTATGTACCTGTTTGCTATCTGTATGTTTTGTTTGGAAAAACGTCAATTCAGTTCCTCCATCCAGTCCTTAATTGGGTTGTTTTTTTGCTTTTGAGTTGTATGAGTTCTTTATACATTTTAAATATTAACCCCTTTTCCAATACATGGTTTACAAATATTTTCCCCCATTCTATAGATTGTCTTTTCATTGTGTTGATTTTTATTTTAATTTTATTTTTTAGTTTGGCGAATCAATTGAATTCATTTTTGCTTTTGTTGCTTGTGATTTTGCTATTATATCCAGGATATTGCTGTCAAGAAGAATTTTATGGTTTCATGGCATTAACCAATTTTGAGTTTATTTTGTTGATGGCTAAAATAGGGGTCCATTTCATTCTTCTGCATATGGCTATCCATTTTCCCAGCACCATTTATTGAAGAAATTGTCCTTTCCCCATTTAGTATTCTTGGCTCCCTTGTCAAATAATAGTTGACTGTATATGCAAGGATTTATTTCTGGGCTCTTGATTCTCATCCATTTGCTATGTATCTATTTTTATGTCAATACCATACTATTTTGATTACTATAGTTTTATTGTACAGTTGAAATACAGGGAGTATGATACCTCTGGCTCTGTTCTTCTTTCTCAGAAATGCTTTGGTTACTCAGGGTCTTTTGTGGCACCAAATAAATTTTAGGATTGTTTGATCTACTTCTCTGAAAAATGGCATTGACATTTTGATAGGGATTGCACTGACTCTGTAAATGACTTTGAGTAATATGTACATTTCTTTGATGAAGACACAAGCATTTCTTTTATCATAGTCTTATGGTTTTTAGTGTATATATCTTTCACCTCCTTGGTTAAATGTATTTCTATATATTTTATTGTCTTTGATACTATTGTGAATGAGATTGTTTTATTTCTTTTTCAAATATTTTATTGTTAATATATAGAAACAACTGTTTTCTGTATGTTGATTTTATAACTTACTTCATTGAGTAATTCTACCTGTTTTTTGGTGGAGTCTTTAGGTTTTTTCTTTTTAATAGATACATATCATCTACAAACAAAGATAATTTGGCTTCTTTTTTTCTTTGGATGCCTTTTATTTCCTTTTCTTGCCTAAGAAAAGGATGTTTCTCATCTTAGAGGAAAAGCTTCCAAACTTTGAATATGATACTAGCTGTGGATTTGTCATCATATATGACCTTAATGTGTTATGTTCCTTCTATATACAATTTGTTGTGTGTTTTTATCATGAAAGGATGCTGTATTTTGCTAAATGCTTTTCCTGTATCTACTGAGATAATCATATGATTTCTAGTTTTTATTCTATTAATGTAGTGTATCACATTTATAGATTTGTATATGTTTACCCATCCTTGCATCCCAAGGATAAATTCTACTTGCTTATGGTGTATGATCATTTCAATATGCTGTTTATTAATTATGTAATATTTTGTTGAAATTTTATGCATCTGTAAGTCATCAGAAATATTCCAATCTTATTTTTCACATTATTCTTATTAATGTTTTAGTAATGGAATATCTATTTACTTATATGAATGCTATATTTTTAAAAATTTAACACTCTTACTTGTAAATAAATTTTTTTAAAGAAATCAGATTCAAATGAAATTTTGAAGACTATTAGTTTGTTGTATTAGTAAGTATAATGGTGTTTTACTTATTTTTTGTATTATACAAATAACATTGTACAAAATAATATAACTGAGTTTGGATTTCAGGTATAATTCAGTAAACTTTCAATATTTGACTTTATCCAATATACATAAAAATGGATGAAATCACATTTTCTGCTTGATGTTTTTCAGATAGCTGCATGACATTTTCCATGTGGCATTCTCATTTGGAGTGGCTCCAGATAGTAGATAATTCCCACTTAACATTTGTCTAATGAGACTTGTCTATAATAAAAAGTGTTCTATGATCTGGGAGCCATTACATAACTAAGAAACAAAAAAGGACAAAGCCTGTTTTTCTCAAAATATTTTATTTTCTTTCCAAATGTGGACTTTTAAATAAGATAAAACCTTCCATAAAGACTTTTTTTTTTTTTTTTTTTTTTTTTTTTTTTTATAATTGATCCACAGGATGTTTTTTCTTGAAAGTTCCAATCAAACTGATTTTCTAAGATTATTCTCTCCAAATTCTATGTGAGTCAGATAATGTGAATGAAGAACAGATGATACCAAATATAATTGTATATCAGAAAAACAAACAAACCACAATTTAGAAGGTACTTTATATCCTTAAAAACTAAATTTATAATTAGATGCCTCCAATTCTAAATTCCCTGATATTTAGGATATATGAAATGGCATAAAATTCCAAATAAAACTCTAAATTGAATGCTTAAATCTCTATTTTAATAATCAAAATTCTCTCATTTTACAAGTTTTTTGTTTTGTTTTGTTTTTTTGAGAAATGCCATAGGAAAGTTTTGTTTATATATTTATTTGTTTGTTTATAAATTTGTTTTTCAGGCCCAATATCTTAGCAACATCAGCTCTCCATTGACTAAGCTTATTTTACTGCAAACACAGATGGTATAAAACATTGTTCTAAAAATGTGAATGTTATTATGATTGTATGAAACTTAACCACATCAGAATTGGAAATAAGGTGAATCACAAATTGGTATTTTTGTCATTTGATGTTTGTTTTGGCTGGATCTCATACTTTTCAGTATCATACATAATTTTGATTTTAGTAGCATTTAAAAAATGATGGCTTTTCACAGCAAGTAGAAGAAAGAGATTTTGAAAATTATTCAATCAAAGTGGGTTGTAGCTCTGATTCTGTTGCTAACCAAATGGCTAACCTTGAATGTATTTCTTAAACTTTCTTGGCACCTAGCTTCCTCATCTGATATATGCATGCTTACAAGAAGCCCATACTGTTGTATAACTTTTATTGTGCTTTGAAATGCATGATAAATGCTATTCTCCTGTGGCTCACACTTCCAAGTGATTCCTAAGAATGTGCTGGATTCCTAGGGTAATTATTTACTTTATGACAATGTGCAAGATAATTAGTGTCTCTGTGCTTTAATTTGCTCGTTGGTAAATGAGAATATCATTAACTGTAGTAAGGAAGACATAACAAGATTGTAGGGTCTAGCATAGAAGAAATATTTTTCAAATATTTGTTATTATAATATTAGGGCCAAATCTTATATAATTATAATGTGTTTAAATACTTATATATAGTTATTTCTATTGTCATTATTATGATTTGAGATAACTCCACTAACATCTTTCCCCATCAAAAAAGTATATTGGAGTGAAGTAATTTTTAGGAATAATTTTGTATCTGTTAACATTTTGCAATGAAGTAACGTTATTTGACCTTCAGTGCTATTCATACCATGCAAGTTGCAAAACACTGAAACAGATGATTGCAAAATATTCTTTATGTGTTCTGATTCTGTGCTCTGGAACATTCCTTTATTAGTTTACCAGCACTGCCACAACAAAATACCACAGCATGGTGGCTTAAAAAACAGAAAATTATTTTCTCACAGTTCTGGGGTCTAGAAGTCCAAGATCAAGGTACAAGCAGAGCAGTCTTCTCCTGAGGCCACTCTCCTTGGCTTATAGATAGCTACCTTCTCTCTGCTCTCGCATGTCTTTTTCTCTATGTGCGCCTGCTCTCCCGGTGTCTCTTCCTTTTCTTAAAAGGACACCAATCTTATTGGATTATGGACCATGGACCCACCCACCTGACTCGTTTAACCTAAATCATCTCCTAAAGGCCCTGTCTATAAATACAGTCACATTGGGAGTTAGGACTTAAACATAAAAATGTTGGGGAAACAATTCAGCCCATCATGGTCTTATAGGAGTACACCTTCCTTAACCAGCGGAGGCTCATTAGAGCATTGTCTGGGATGCATTAGCTCTACATATTGGCTTGTTGGATCATGTGTGACAAGGACTAAGCCTTGAGAGCAAATAACATACATTGCTTCATCATTGTTTGTGTGCCCTCAAGTTACATTTAGGAAATTGTTTAGGAAAAACTCACTACTCACACAGAACGATTCTGTGAGCAGACATGTGGGGTTTTTCCTATAATGCCTGGTTATCTCACACCAGCTGGGTGTCCTACAATTTAATTAAATGTTGCCATTAACCAGAGTTTGCTCAGATCACAGGTTAAGTGCTCAGTCAGCCTCACATGCTTCCCCTACATCAGATGCCAATCACAAACAGTAAAGTCCCCAGGTTACCCACAACTTTTGTCTGACGTGGCTACAAATCAGAGGTTCCCACAACCCCATCTGTGGGTTTGATAATTAGCTAGAGCAGTTCACAGACCCAGGAAAGCAGTTCACTTACTATTTCCAATTTATTACAAAGGATACTTGAAAGACTATAATTAAGCTGTCAGGTGAAGATCTACATATGGTGAGTTCTGGAAGGGTACAGAGCTGAAGAACTTCTGTCTGTGTAGGTTTGGGTGTGCCACACGCCTACCATGCAGATGTGTTCACCAATCCAGAAGATCTCTAACCTCTGTAGTTTGGGGAATTTTATGGAGGCTCCATCTCATAGGCACGATCACTTATTAACTCCATTTCTGATCATTAACTCACCAGTATCCAGAGACTGGGAGTGCGGCTTCAGAAACTAAACTTCTAATCATGATTTGGTCTTACTGAAGACCAGCTCCCACTCAGGAGCCCACAAAGAGTTGCCTCACTAGAATAAAAGGTCCCAGGAAATTCCAAGGGATTTAAGAGCTCTCTGTCAACAATCTAGAGCAAATGAATCTCCTAGCAACCCTATTTATAAGGGCTTTAGGAGCTCTGTATCGGAACCAGGGAATCAGGAACCACTATATATCTATATCTGTATATCTATATCTCTATATATAGATCTATCTCTATATCTATATCTCTATATCTATATCTCTCTATATATAGAGCTATAGATATAGAGATAGAGATATATAGTGTTATTTCACAGAAATTATTTTTAAAATACTTAAACGTGGTGTTGTCCAGACTACATTTCCATCAGAATGGCAGAACACATATTCTGAAATGCCATTCTGCCACGAAACACATATAGGCTGGATCAATTACAACCATAACCATTTAAATGCTTTGCTGAGTCCACAGGAAAGTACCAGGGATCCCCAAAGGCCTCTGTATGCAGGGTGAGCTTAGGAGTCTGAGAAGCATGGGGAGCTCTTCTGTCAGGGAGTAGAGAAGCAGCTTCCTCAGTGATTGACCCTAGTGTACAACAACTCTTGTGTCTTATGTGGACATGAAAACAACTTTCAGCTAAGCCATCTTCCTGTTGAAACTATCATATAATATGATTATCCTATTATGACACACATCTTTGAGCTATCTAGATACTAGGTGAAATACGAAACCTAAATTTTAACTAATGGAATGAATCTTTATATTCTTTTCATTGACCCAAACTATTTCATGTATTTTGTGTATTGTGTTCTTTGTGTTATTGAAAAGTTCTATTGTTCAGGCTTATCACATTTCACTGGAAATGTCACATTAAAAGGGATCCCCAAACTTTCAGATCTTGTTTCTGCTAACAGTATTTTATTTTATTTTGAGGGCAGTGTCACTGGCCCTCATATGTGGGACCGAACCAGGGCTGCTGGCTTCCCAAGCCAGTGCTTAACCACCACGCCACTCGGCCGGCCCTGCTAGCAGTATTTTAAAAGAGATCCTCTGACTTCAAATTACCTCATTATTCCTTCACCACAAATCACGTAATCAATGCATGCGGTGGATGAGCCATGCTCATTGACTGGAAACCAGATAAACTCCCTAGTCATGCACTGAAGAAAAAAAACAAACTGCATTCAAGAAAGTTAAAGTGTTCAGTAGGCCATGTTTTGAATGAAATTGGAGCAGTGCTATGATAGTGGAAAACACAAAATGCAGACACCATAACCATTAAAGTCAAAGTAAGCCAGGATTTATTTGCATTTTTTAATGGGCATGCAGAAGGAGGCAGGTGATATTACAGTGTTTACACCAAACTACATAAGCTGAATGGGCTAAAAGAAACTGTTGGATTATCCATGTGTCAGTGTTATAATCCTATCACACTTGTCAGCACTATCATTTCCAACATATCACTTAGTTTAAAATACAGTAGAGGGCAGCCGAAATGTTTGGTTTCTTCTGATGAGCCACATGACTCAAAGAAAAGGCTTAGAAAAAGAATACTTCAGAAAACAGGGGAATGTTGCAAATTATAGTGGTTTTGTTCACAGCTGTATAAATTTATTTATTCTTTCTGTAAAACAGGTACACATTGAGACATATTTCCTAGGTCCCAAATTCCTGAAATTGTAATTTTCCATTCTTCTCTGGTTGCTTGAAACCAAGCAGTTTCCAAGTTTGCCTAATGCCAATGAAATAAGTTTGGAAATGAGAGAGTCTTGTTTATCTTTTACCATTTGATTAAAATGTTCAAATGCAGCAAAATTAGGCTCCACAACTGGGACATATGTCTACTTTCATCGCTGTATATGTGTCCTTATTTAGTACTTAAGAAATTATTTTAGAAAATACCAGTGCCACAGAGTCCAAACTTATCTTTCCATCAGACTGACAGAGTAGATATTCTGAAATACCTTTCTGACATAAAACATACAGATACTGGATAAATTACAACCATAAATGGTTAAATGCATTGCAGAGTTTGCAAGAAGGTAATGGATATCCCAAGGGCCTCGTAGACTGTGTTCCCTCCAAAAGAGTAAGCTGATACCAGAGTTGTGAATAAATATAGGCACTGGGGTTGCCCTGAATGCAGAGGACTTTGGCAGAAACAGGGAGCTGTGATGGAAATGGGACCCTAGAACTCAGGCCTTGCAGAGAGGAGAATCAGAATCTGAGAATATATATCAATCTGGGGTACCATAAAGGGCCATAACCTCAGTATAAGTTTTAGGGGGACATTGTCTTTTTTAGAATAAATAGAATTAATCCAGAAAACAGTTTATTTTTGTTGGCTCCAAGTGAGGGGAAAAAAAAAAATGATACTAATTTTTCTCTGAGAATTGCTAAGCCTTCTCTCATGAGGGTCTGTGGTTTCAATTTATATTCTCTGCACCATCAGGGAACTCTCATCTGAAAATCTTAACGAAGTGCTCGCAGTAGGTTGCACCTACTCATTTCTGTCAGGAATAACGGAATATGTTTTTAATGAATATCTCCTTAATACAGAATGTTTTAAATAAAAGGTAATTTATTTATCTATTTATTTATCCATCAATTATTTAGTATGACTATTTCTTCTTTTTACATGGTGTGCTCAGTATATTTTAGTGAATATAGTAATTGGTATCTATTGGTTTAAGTCTACCATCATTTATTTTCTCTTTTTCTTGCCTCTGTTCTCTTCCCATTTTTCTGCTTTATGTTGGATGAGTGAAACATTCTTTGGTGTTCATTTTTATCTATTCTGTTATGTTTTAGCTATACGTGTGTGTGTGTGTGTGTGTGTGTGTGTGTGTGTGTGTGTGTGAGAGAGAGAGAAAGAGAGAGAAAGAGAAAGACAATGTGAGTCTATGTGTGTGATAAGTATTCTAAAGATTACAATGTAAATGTTACAATAATATTTCAACAATGTCCCATAATAATAATGAAAAAGACACATGTTAAGCAAACAAATAAGATGAATTAAAAATAATAAATACAGTTTTTTGCAATTTTATTGAGAAATAATTGAATACATCACTGTATAGTTTTAAGGTGTAGGGCATGATGATTTAATTTACATATATTTTGATACATACAATTTGTCTCTTTCTCATCACACACACACATAGAACCCATTTTAACACCTTTTTAGTGTGCATTGTGTTTGTATGCGTATGTGTGTGTATATGACAGGATAAAATTTTTTTAATTTAAAAAACAATACTTTTATGTTAAAAGGTTTATTCTAGTCCCCTAATTTTCTTTTCAATATTCATTTGTGTCCAAATTTTTAAATTATGTATTTAAGTAGGCAAGGTTTATTATACTTTCTATTTATTTCTCTAAATCTTGCTTATAGCATATAGAACTAAAAGTTAGGTAAAACTGCTTGTAAAAGTATAAATATGTTAAATGCTGACCCTGTGCAAGCTGTTATTGAAGATATATCTCTCTTTGGTAATTTAAAAACTTGGGCAATTGTGACAAGTAAAGATTTTGAGTGATGAGTACTCTGTGTATAATTTTGCTGAGGTTTTTTTACTAACACAAACCATCACCATTATACATAAACAAATCTTTATGTCCAATTTAAACCAACCTTAAAATTAACTTTATGAGAAAAGAACCACATTTAACAAGACTTTAGTTAAGTTTTATATTAACTAAAGATTCTTTTTCAGATTCCTTTAATTAGCAATCTTCCCTCAGGTATTTAAGTTATGAATAATTTACCAGAAAAAAATAGAAAGAGTTATATAAGAATTCATTTCTGATGCCAAATGAAACATGCCTGTTATTGAAAGTATAACATGAAAATACTTTCAATTTTTTTAATTTCCCCCCTTAAAAATCTTACTGTAATTATGATTTACAAGAATTGTTACTCTGAGATCTTTATTTGAGCAATATTTTAAAATTTCATTGTTCTTTAAAGGTTGATGTATTTTATCACTTACTGATGTTTTATTATTGATGCCCTACATTACCTTATACATAGTGAAATGTTTATCTATAACCTGGATTTTTGCTCACTTACCACATCCTGTTTTGTTAAACGATCTCTTAGGCAAAGCTATAATTTATCAATTAAAAATGAAAAGTAAGTTACATTTGCTCATTATAAGAATATGACTGTAAACTGATGACACACACTAATATAAAATGAAACTAATGGTATCTATCCCAATAAAATTAATCTTTGGTCCTTTAATGTTGTACAACATATTCATACATATGCTTTCAAAACATCTGTACCAATGTGTTTTTAAACAGATGGAATGCATACGAAACCACATATATTATAAAAAATATTCCCATAGATTCATAACTTTGTTTGGCAGGAGATCCCCTAAGGCCATCTTCATGAAATATAATTTTTATTTGGGAAAGCACCATGAGATAGACAGATATATAACCAGTACAGGAGGTAATGCATAAATGATAAAAATGACCGAAGTAGATAAACCCTTCCAATAACTGCTGTCAGTTTTGAAAAATATTTTAGGCACTGAAGTTTAATTTTCACCAAATCAACCAGTAAAATATATACTACAAAGAGAATTCTTGATCATACTGTAATACACCATAAAGACAACTAGACAGTCTCCCCAGTGTGGAGCCTCATTATCACAATCAAATATTTTGTCATCATTCTTTATCATATTTTATAATTTATAAAGAGAATCAAAGTACTCATGAAGGGCCTTGTCTGGCTTTGGTTCTATTGAGTGGGGATGGACTAATGTTCCATCTTCTCTAAAAGGTCCATTTTAATTATATAACTAGTTAATTTTAAAATTCTGTTTTTTTTTCTTTTAATTTTTAATTTTCATTTATTTATTTTTTAATTAGGGAATTGGTAGAGGGGAACAGTGTTGGGGAATTGGGGGAGGGGACCAGCCAAGTTATTGTTCTTCAATCTTCTTTGTGGAGTGCGCCATTCGCCGTCTGGCTTCCTGTCGGCAGCTCGTGGCCTCTAAGCTCAAGGTGCTGTGTACAGTCTTAGTTGCAAGTGGGCATAGCCACCATCTCATGTGGGAGTCAAACCAGTAGCTTTGTTGTTAGGAGCGCACGCTTTATCCACTGAGCCATCCGGGTGGCAGCTCAGCTCAAGGAGTCAGTTCAGTCTTAGCTCCAGGCGGGCGTATTCCACCATCAAAATAGGCAGTCTTGTTGTTAGGAGCACATGCTCTCACCAACTGAGCCATCCTGCCACCTGTTGGCAGTTCAGCGGCAGCTCAGCTTGGGCACAGCATCACTGGCCCATGTGGGAATTGAACCGGCGACCCTGGTGCTCAGAGCTCATGCTCTTAAGATAACTCTTAACCAACTGAGCTACTCAACCAGCCCCTCTATGTTCTTTTTAGTTTTGTTTTTAGCTAAACTAAATTTCAGTCACTGCTTATACTTGATTATCAGTATGACAAGTCACAAGTAGGGTCTCAGGTTTTGTTTTCTTATCTCCAGAAACAAAAGTTGGGAAGGGTTGGAATGGGTCTTCTCCATCTCAGGTTCTAATATTTATAATCTGTGATCTTTAAATTATAGCATATGAATCTGTAATCTTTAAATTATAGCATATGAATCATTAGCCTGCACTAACACAAATAATTAATTTGGTCAGAAGCCTTTCAATAACAACGTCTTCTTTTGAGCTAACGTGTTTTCTTGGAGAAAACTATTTCTGTATGAGTAGTCCTCCTGCATAACCAGGGTACTCAACCATCGAGAAGACAAGGGGATCCAGAAAGCTGTGCAAGAGAATAGCTTCTTGTTTCATAGAATCATCACCTGCAACAGAAAAAAGGAGCGGGTGGAGTACTTTGAATGGAAAAAGTTTACTTTCATATACAAGTAGCACTGTATTTAGCAGTGCAACCAAATCGCAGATTTCTCAAAAAAGCAGAGTGACAAGAAAATGCTTTTCCTCACAGTAATCAGTGAGCATGGCTCACCTAAGGTTTTACAGTGCTAAAGAGAGAACGCACAAAATCGCAAGCATTTGAAATAATGCACTATAGATAATCTTCCTTCACTGGTTCTTAACAGTTTTTATTAGCATATCATCTGTAAAAATAACAAAATTTAGGATTAGCATTTAACAATCCAAGGCATTCTAATATAGACTATAAATATTCAGGTAAAGCATGCAATCATGTTCTTTGGATTAATCCATGGATTACTCTACAAATATATTTAGCTCAAAGTTGTAAAATAGTTTTGGAAATAAAAGGGATGACATCTGTAATATATTCCTCATATATCATATCCCCTTATTCCTCATGTGTGAATTTTTCATGCATCTGGAATCCTTGATGTCGAATGAACTTGTAGAAGGAGCTGGAGATGCCTGTCTTCCTTACAGGAATGCCAGCTCCTTAAGGAAAGAAAGGACGGTGGAAAATGAAACCCATCTCTTGACTTTACATAAAATGTGTATGCCTAAACAGTCAAAAAAGTCCAGTCAGCACTTAGGTTTCCTGAACTGCTTTGTAAAGCCCAAAGGGGTGCCTGAGAATTGGGTGAATTGGAGGGGCCATTGAACACAGAGCATTTTTCCAATTACAGGAACACCTGCACTGCATGGCTTTATGCTGATCTGTTGTGAGCATTTTATAGAGTGTTTAATAGTCCTTCAAATTCCTCATTCTGCAGTCCAGAATGGGCTGGGGGGGGCGGTGTTGCTGGCATGCTACGACCTATTGGAGACTTCTCACTGGGGTTAATATGATACCCTACCAGCGATGTAGAATGTTTGGCCTGGTAGAGTCTCAAATGCCACCCATTGACACTCTAATTAACGGCCTCAGTGCATTGGCTTCTGGAAAAGAAAAAAAAAGAAAGTATTGTTTTCTTTCAATTAATGAGAAAGGATTGTTGAAAACAAAAAACAAAAACCCATGACTCAGCTCTTCCCAGTGAAACTGTTTACATGGGCAAGAAGGACTGCTGCAGGCTTGTAAAAATCCTGCCGCAGACTTTTTTTTTTCCTTTATGAAACTGTGGTTCAGGTAGAGTTATGCATTTTCAATCATCTTTTGAACATCTATTGCTTAAAATAAACATGTGCATTGCTGCCAAAGGATCTGAACAATAATTACCTTAATTATTTCTGTTTATCCTTGGAGAAAGGCGCAGTATTGGAACTGCAACATGAGAGATGTTGGGCTTTTAAACACTCCCTTTCTCTGTAGTTAGTAAACAGTAAAGAATGAATGTAAAGTTTATCTGTATTTATGCAGTGGTTTTCAAAAACCACACTTTTATTTAAAGTGCAGGTCTAGCATTTTTTCAATCCTGCCAACTATGTTTTGAAAAATCTTCTTTGGAGTAAAACATTAATGAAATAGCATAGTTTGCTTTTTCTAAGACAAAACTACATTTGGAATATTTTCTGGCATTACCGTTGATGTTATTTAAAAATTCTAACTCAGAATGGTCTGTTTGCAGGGAGATGCAATACAAAAAAAAAAAAAAAAAAACACTGAGGCTGCTTCTTCTTATAAATCAATAGAAAAGGCACATAAACTAACCCTTATGTTTTGTTGGGCAGGGCGAGTACCAAACTTCATGCCTTAGTGTTTTTGAGTTTTACATTATAGAAAATATCTCAGTACCTTGGTGCCTTCTTCTTTTAATTTTGACTCTGGTTAATTTTTCTGTAACTTTGTTTATATTATATAAGTTTTCTTCAGCAATACTTAAATTCACTGAAAATCGCTAAATGTAATAACCTTCCTTCAATGATTATTTTAAAAATCACATAGCAGAAAAGAATTAAGACAGCTGTTGTTATGCCAATAAACCACCAACGTTATGTTAAGACCATGGAATGCAAAGTACACTAGCAATCAAAAATCTTGTCCGCTAACCTTAAGGGTTATTAAATATTACTTTTAGAGTCAAATTCACAAGTCTCAACGCGTTATTAGCGTTGGCTGTATCATTAAAGTTGCTCTACAACTAAGAATACAATTCTTTCTTGTGTCTCAGTTCCTCGTCGACAGCAGAGAAATAAAAATACATGGCTCCCACTCTGGTAAGGGAATGCTATTAGCCTGACTCTTTTCACCTTGAATCAGATTCCATTTATATATGAAGGTGGTCTGAAGGTAAAATAGGCTCTTGGGTAACACTACTAACTCTTGCAGGCCATTACGGTGAATAAATTAAGGTAGTAATTTATTTGTTGGCCTTTTAGCTGTGGGTGGGGGGAGGGGCGTCTAACGTCTTCTCAGGTTATAGTAATAACTTTGGAGCTTAACTGATGCCTAATATAGTAATTGCTGTAAACGGTGTTCCTTTTATTACTAGGGAATGTTAGGTGTGTAAAAGTTTGAGTGACTCTGGCAGTTTATATAAACTTTCAAGTATATATTCTATACAAAATTTTGAAATTACCAGTTCGCTCTCCTCTCTCTGCCATCTTTTCCCAACATAGAAAGAGGTCAAATAAGAATTAAGTTACACCTAAAACCAATGAGAATAGGATTCCTAATGAAATCTGAGGGCACCTTTGTGATGTTAGTAGTATTCTTTAGATTATATCCATCATTTACTCTGAAGCAGCACTCTTTCTCCCCTTTCCCCCCCCCCCACCCCCATAAGCAATGAAAACTGCATTGGTTCTTAATTTAGCTCATCCTACAATTGAATATATTAAGGTTAAATCTATGTTCTTTACAATGATTATAGCTTTGTAGAAAGTATCTTGTAGAAAAGGAATGATTGAAATCATATTTGCTAATGAGCTTTCCCTCATTTTTGTTCATTTATAGATGGAATTAAATCTTTACTCAGAAAGGAAAAGAAAAAACATGACTGTCATTGTCATATAGCAAAATGAAGACACTCAGAGATCTACACAGGAATGTAGTATTTGTCTGCCATGAAAACAGGAGCTAAAATATTTGTTCCTTCCTGAAGGTGTCATCAGTCAATGAGGCTTTGTTTTGGAAATGGCTGTAGGTGGAAATAGCTAATGGCAAGCTCAGCACAGTATTACACACCTACTCAGCATTCAGGAAATGTTTGTTGATTACACTGACTAATTGGAGGTACTGTCACTCAAAGTACACTTTAAGTGATTTCTGATAATCCACTGGCTAAATCACTACCAAAAAATTGATGTGGGAACAATACTCCCACCAGAAGGCAGGCCTTAACATCAGCACAGTGCATTAGCCTCTATGCCTGTCACATTCTCTCTTCCTGATGGTGACTAAAACTGACTTTAGCTCAAGTAGAATTATTCCGGGGTCACCTTTATTTAGGAAGACTTCATTGGCAAAGACACTGCAGGAAGCTTCAGAAAAATCTTTGACCTTTAGCACCCTGGAAGACAGTCAGGTTAAGGCCGTTTCCCTCACCATGATAACCAAAAGAGAAATATTTATTAAATTTGGGAACTTTTCCATTCAGACATTTCATGATCATAGAACCCATGCATGGATTTAGTGGTAAAATAAGACCCTGTTTGGGGGATCCTCTCTAAGGAGATCCTGGTTTGGGCAGATAGGGCACATAGATTCTGCTATATTAGTCACAATCCTGTTTTTTACAACATTTGAGTCCATTGTATTGCAGATATTGGGTCCTTGTGCAAACGGGTTGAGAGAATACTGACTTCCAATAAAAGCTTTGCTACAATTTTATCCTAACTTGTGCAATGGCTGACCAAGGAGACAGTAACAAAGAGGATTCTTTAACGATGAAATCCAATGAAAGTCATTCAGGAAAATAGCATGGTTGGAGGCAGGTGAACACCTAGAAAGGTATTTAACATTGTTTTCCTTTTATGAGACTGATTTTGAAGAACAGGGAGAGCCGCAGAGATCCAGGGAGGAAAAATGAGAGTCATTTCAAAGAGAAGCAGCAGCACAAATAAAAGTCAGATTTGGTGAGATGAAGTCTACGCTTTGAGAAATGACAATTTCATTCCACAGTATACTGAAATACTTCTTGAAAACATTTGAATTTAAACAGCACATTTGGTGACATAAATGGATTTCAAAACACAAATACAGTCACTAAATACTCATAAAGTATTTGCTAGAGATTCACCAGTAGCATAAAAGTCCTTCAGTTCACAGGAAATATGGACTCAGCTTTACTTATTTTTTCAGTGCCCAGACAACTTGATATTCTTTCAGATTTGATCTAACCGGGTTAACGAAGTAGACTAGAAATATTGCTGACATGCATACAACACAAGCAATTCTGATCTGTTCTTATGAACTTGGTATAAACAGAACTAATGAAAGGAGGTTTTAAAAGAAGCATTTTGAGAGTTTCCAATTTTGAAGCTATTATCTCTGTACTGCAAGGAGTGACACAAATGAAAATCTGAAACGGGAGGACATAAGAGAAGAGAATGTGTTTCTTGGAAATAACTCTACAGATAATTCACTAGGTCCTAGGAAGACAAAGCTAGGGGAAGAAATTACTTTTTATATGCAATATATTTAGTTGGAGCCCTAGGGTCAAAGGATAGGCTCATGATGAATAGATACTTTGGGACAACTCAGAGATCTTTAGGCTTTAAAATTCCTTGTTACTGCACCTAACCTTTAGAACTTTTCAATAGCATACTGCAGGTTGCTTCCTTGAAAATTCCCATTTGAAAATAGAGTCTAAAATTATAGAAAAAAATATGACTCAGTGTTCATGTCCAAAACATATTTATGTGGCTTTTGAAGAAGGGGTGGCTCTGGGAGAGGAGTGCTGACTAAGCAGAGGTGGGAGTTATGGGGATAGGCTTAAAAATAGGCTTTTTTTTTTTTTTTTTTTTGAGGGCAGTGTCACTGGCCCTCATATGTGGGACCCGAACAGGGGCCGCCGGCGTTCCAAGCCAGCACCCAACCAATGTGCCACTCGGCCGGCCCAAAAAATAGGCTTTTCTGTTAAGTTGCAGGATATGCCCTGTTACACTGAGGTGTATCAGTATGACTTCTCAGTTTCTAATCATTGCACATATTTCCTGCCTGCATATATTTATTTTCTAAATGCAAATTTATATTGCAGAAATTCCTGTTGGTTTAGAACTTTGTTTTGCCAAATCAAAATTTGTTCTCTAAGAGAGCAGATGTTAAGTGAGTTTCAGCACTCTTGAGAAATACTTAAAACCTCAACTTGTGTGTACTTTAAGCAAGGGACTGGCCAATGGCGATTTATGAAGTAAGAGAACTGAAAGGGGTCTAGTCTAACCTCCTTTCCAAGTGAGAAGATAGAGATTTAGACATTTATGACCACTTATTTAGCTTGGAAATTTATAGAACTTTACTTAAGCCTCCCTACTCCCATTTAGGTTCATCACTAGGAAGTCCGCTTATGGTTTATGTGGATTTTTTGGTATTGGTTAACTGGACAGAAAATATGCAATGAGATTATTATTGATACATTATCCTAAAGATGGCATAATTCCCTTATTTTTAAAATCTTAAATTAAAGCATGCATTTGACTTTTAAAACCATTACTAAATGTCTGTAAATTATAGAAATCTCAATTCTCATTAAACCCCAGATTAGCCAATACACTGTGAGACTCCCAATTGGGGGACATATAATTAGTGGTGAAATTCTGTGTTCCAGAAGCTTTTCAAGAAGCAGCTGAGACAAGAAATGCAAACATTCTTTAAAAAAATAAATAACAGTAAGTAACCCAAGTGTCCATCAACGAATAAATGGATAAACAAAATATGATATATATCTATGCAATGAAATACTACTCAGCCTTAAAAAGGAAGGAAATTCTGATATTATGGATGAACTAACAATGCATGATCCTTGAGGACACTGACACTAAGTGAAATAAGCAAGTCACAACAAGACAAAGGCTGTGTGATTTCACTTAAATAAGGTACTAGATTAGTCAAATTCATAGAGACAGAAAGTAGGATGGAGATTGTCGTGTGTAGGAGGGAGGGAGAGATACTAAATTTTGCAACATGAAAAGATTTCTGGAGACTGGCTGCACAGCAATGTGGATGTACTTAACACCACTGAAGTGTGCATGTAAAAATAGTGAAGATGGTAAATTTTATATTATGTGCACTCCACCATAATTAAATTTTTTTTTTGAAAGCAAATTCACATTAAAAACCAGAAACAAATGCCTTCCTTTTACCAGCTGCAGCTACAGCCGTAAGTATGCTTGGGCTTCAGAAGAGCCTTGCCTCCAGGCTCCTCTGCGGCGGCAAAAAGGTCTGGTTGGACCCCAATGAGACCAGTGACATCTCCAGTGCCAACTCCCATCAGCAGATTCAAAAGCTGATCAGAGATGAGCTGATCATCCCGAAGCCTGTGGCTGTCCATTTCCTAGGTCGATGCCGGAAGAACACCGTGGTTCGCAGGAAGGGCAGGCATATGGGCATAGGTAAGCCAAAAGGTGCTGCCCATGCTCGAATGCTGAGAAGGTACCCTGGATGAGAAGGGTGAGAACGATTCGCTGACTGCTCAGATGATACCGTTAACCTAAGATGATTGACTATCACATGTATGATGGCCTGTACTTGGAAGAGAAGCATAATATGGTCAGAGAAAGGCCGAGAAAGAGGAAGACAACAAGACTGACCAAGGAAGAAGAGACCAAAAAATAAAGCTCCACCTCTCTTACCTGTGTGCGAGTGGCCTGTACTGAAACTCAGCTCTTCTAGCCATTTTTCAGTACATAGATGGACCACTCAATAAAATAGCCTTCATCTGAAAAAAAAAACAAATAAAATAATCATCATCATCATCATCATCATCATCATCATCATCATCATCCCAAAGGAAAAATTAAGTCTGATTGTGAGAGTGGAAGGAAAATTTTCCTTGATTTTGCTTGATTTGGTTTTCAAAGGAAAGATAGTGAGCAAAGCTGCCTGCTGGAAAGAAGCTAGGGAAACCATAGCTATTAGCACAGTGATATTAATTAATTAATTAATGTATTTATTTATTAAGATAGAATTGCAGTTTGCATGTGTGAAGAGTCAGCACAACATCCAAATTCAAGTCCAAAGCCTGCTAAAACTGTCTAAATTTGAATCCTAACTTAGCTATTTAATGATGTGTTCTCTGGGACATATTAACTAATCTCACACTACTTATATTTCTCACATTAACTTTTGGGTAATCATACTGCCTGTAGCAGAGAGTTGCTGTGAGGACTTAAAAAATTAAAACATGTATTGCACATAGGAGCATTTAAAACCTGACACTTAATAAACATTCAGTATATATTAAATGTAAACAGCTAAGATAAATAAAAATGAAAAAAATTAATTACTAGTTAATTTCTTTATAGAACCTAATCTATGTTTTGAATTATTTGTGGAAATAATAATTATAAAAATAATACTTTTAATTGCAACAATATTTTACATTTTTCCAAGATGATTTTAATCCTTGTTGTCATTTAAAATATCTCTCCTAACATATAACCTCAACAAAGATTTAAAATGTTTTTGCATTTTCTTCTTTTTTTTAATGACAATACTGAATAATGTATCACTGAAATAAGAACAATGAAGAAATAGGAAATTCATATTTATTTTCAGTAATACTGGGCTGAGGAAGAACAATTACATTTCTATTGTTAGGTACTGAATGCTGGAATCACAGTGATGACTGAATGATTTATTGCTTACTTGTGCTCACATTTTTTTATGCTTTAGAATCAAATATCAACAAGTGCTTTAGATGGGATACTGATGATACTGTGTATAATAATCCATTAAAATGATTCAAGTGATGTGAAGAGGAATATTGCAAGTTACATTTAAGATAAATTCACTGTTAAAGTTTGGCAATGCATTTTGAACAATGTGTTACAGATGTGTCTTCAGCAATACATAAAGAAATAGGACACAACTACTAGTTAAATTTAGTTGGATCACTTGTACAATAAAATTAGTACAAAGAAGATATAATAGCAAGAAAAAGAAAAATTCCCTAAGGTTGCATGTGAAACATCTCTCACATAAGATGAAATAAATTTCAGGAAGGCATAGTAAAATTCTTGAGACAAAATCCAATCTAAATAAATAAATAAATAAATAAATAAATAAATAAATAAATAAAATCATTTAGTGGAGTTACATACACTATGTAACATCATTCAGCGAGTCCATGAACAATTCTTAGAAAGTTAAAATCTTAAAATTATAGACAACCTAACTGAGAGATGAATAGTGGCTTTAATGGTTCTTTATCCATACACATACAATTATATACATATATATTTGTAATTGATTGTTATTTGAAAGTCAAGTGGAATGAATTTGAGAAACACATAAAATGACTGGCTTCTATAATAATACATAGCAGAAAGTAATATCCTTTAAGAAACACTGGGGAAAATGAACACTATGCTTTCTGTTGACTCCAGAAAGGAACCTGTCACAATATGAAATCCTCTTATAAATCAAGGACATCTTCCCATAACTCAGGGTTCAGTTCAAAAGGAAAATACCTTGGAATTGCCAATCTTTATTCCTGGACAAACATGTAATGTTCTGGGTGTGGCTGGCTTGTTCGGAGATGGATGAGTTGTGAACGTGTGGGATAGCTTTGGGGAAAGCTTCCTGAGCTGACATCTGCTGTCAAGAGGAGCTCATGTTGAGAAATATAATGCCATGATAGATGAGATATGAAGCTCTCATATTATCAAGTGGTGTATCTAAAGGATGCTTTTGACTTTTTCCAAAGCTTTATAATATAGAGAATCCTAAATAATGAGGATGGTACGATAAATAGCTTTATCTCCCAACTTCAGTAGGCACTGCACATTGCTTCCAAGCCAACTGGGAAACCTACTTTCATCCTGTCATTCTCTTGCTAAAAGATGTCAGTGGTTCCTGATTTATACAAAATTCATTGGCAGTGTACTCAAGGTTCTTTATAATGTGAACTAACCTATTTAATATACATATCTCCCATTCTCCACCTATTAGAAGCCTTCACTTCAGCTAATCATTGACCAGCCTTCAAATATGATTTATGCATTCTCTTTGCCCATGCTTTTTAGATACCATGAACATTTGGCCCATTTTTCTTTGCCTATAAAACATCTTAATTATCTTTCAAGATGGATCAGTTCTGAATTTCTCCATGAGAAACAGAATCCAGAGTGAATTTTATCTTACTGTTAAATCCTGGAGCTTCTAGCATTCATTTTTCACCTGACTTATTCATCCCTGAATTGGATTTTTCCATGACACTTAATTTCAGAAACATAAAAATATCTAAGGGAAAGGGATTTTTTAATCTTTATTTCTGGTCTGCATATAGTACCTATTACAATGTATTTCTCTTATTGGATGTTTAATAAGAACGTGCTGATTGGCCTACAGATATGTTTAAACCTACAAAGGATAATACTGGGCAATGAAGTGGTTTATTTGGGAGAAGGCAGAGAAGCCTATGAACTAACTCTTTCCCTAGTGACCAGTGAGTTTGAAAAAAATGGTAACCATGCTAGATAACCCACAAATGGACTCCACACACAGCAATGTAAGCAACAGTAACCATTACAAAAATGAGGCACTTTGTGAAGGAACATTTATATCCAAAATACAAAGCACACTGAAATAGCCATCATGGAAAAATTAAAAATAAAAAACAAACCTAAACATGGATGGCTTCCTTCTCCATATTTTATAGTTTAACATTCATTTTACTTAGGCTCACAATGGCAGCAGGAAGGCGAGGGAGTGATAATCATCACTTTGAGCATCTAAAATTTATAACTTGACCCTGAATTGTAGACAAGACAGGGTAGACTTTGGTGGTCGTTTCCTAAATTCATTGTTATTTCTTTTTTATGACATGAGCATTTATAGGTGCAGTATATACATTCCTTTTCAGCAAATATCCAAGTAAGGAGAATGGTGATATTCTAGTAAATTGTGAACTAGGAGATCGGCTGCAGTGGATTTGGCAGAAATGTATTGTGTCTGTAAAGTTACTTCACCTTTTCAGTAGCTCTGATAGGAAAGATAAAAAAAAAAAAAAAAGGAAGGGAGGTAGAAAAAGAAAGGAAAAAAATAGAAAGGAAGAAAGGAAGGAAGGAATTAAAGAAAAGAAGGAAGAAAAGAAGGAAGGGAGGCAGGAGAGAGGAAGGAGAGAAGAAAAAAAACAAAAAATCTTAAAACAGATATTTTTCTCTACTCTACTTAAACATTAAACAAATTAATCATGTTAAAATCCATATTTAAGATGTATTGCTACATTTATAGAAGTTGGGAACTACAATATAAGGGGATATCATAATAAATGGAAAGATGTTAGGAGTAAACTTTACAAATAAATGTTATTGTTAATGAAGATGGTGCCAAAAAAATGTATACACATTTTAAGAAAGGAAAAGACTGTATTAAAATTTTTATACTCAATATATACCAATAACAAAAAATTAATAAATGAATACAAGTCATGTGTATACATTTTTTTTGACATCCCTGGTATTTCCTATGTACCCCTTGAATGTTTATAGTTAAACTGTAAAGTTTGAAAAATATATTTTAAAATTCCTGTAAATGACAGAGATAGATACTCTAGTGAGATTTTTCAATCACTGTGTTTGTCAAATATGGGGATCAAGTAAAGAGAAATATGATTTAGCATTCTGTGCTTCTGTCCATCCTCTGGGAAGAGGATTCAATAGTAAGTAGAATAGATAGAGCTGCAGATTTCCTTTAGTTTCGCAAACTATTCAATGGGGTAATTTCTGAAAATTGTAAAACCGATTTACACTCTTCTTAATAAGAATACTGGGAGGTAGCTGTAAAATTTTCAATTTGTAGGGAGACAGGATAAATTAGGGTTCCAAGGTTGGTGCACCAAAACCTAGGTAGAATTTCTGAGCTGGCAAACAGAATGTTGTGGGAATCAGTATGAAGAGCCCAATGGCCACACAGATTATCACCCTGATCCCTTTACTCCCAAGTGACACTGTGGATAAATCACCATGTGTACACACTGTGGTATGTTTTATATTTGGGGAAAACAACAGTGTTGTCAAATGACCCCCACGTGGGATATATTACTCATATTGTCATAGGGAAACCATTGAAAATAATCAGTATGAAACAAATAATTTTGTGAGATGGCGTCCACCTCCACCAGGACTATTCGGTTATTCCCTGGATTCTGAGAGAGCTAACCTGGTGTCCCAGGGATGCCTGAGGCAACCCTTCTTATTCATAACATTAGCAATTATCTCTCACCTCAAACACTTAAACACACATATTTTTAGCCAGGATAGTACTATCTGGTATTTATTTGGGTACTTACACTTTTTTTCGCAATCCATGAGCGCTGTAGAAGGAGTATGAGTATGACTAAGGGCAATGAGAAAACACATAGAGGAAATCATGCAATCCAAATTTCAGTTTACATTGTCTATTCTGAAACGTGACATGTTTAAGCCTAGGGGTCTGTCTGCATTGATATTTTTTATAGAATGAAACACTGCTCTTGTATTATATCTTTATCATGGATCATTTTATTCTTCCTAGGATGAGGGCATGGCCCCTGATTTACACATAAACTTAAGTGCATGCCAATAAAACACATCAAATGATCCAGGAGTGAGAAAGCTCTCGAGCTTTTCTTACTGATGGCATTTGTTTAGTTGATGAGAAATTTGGAGAAAATATTTCTAAGGTTGATTGATGCATAGCTATGTACCCAATAAACAATAATTTGTTCACTAAGTTAATTTAGATAATATTTCAAAAAGTAAAAGTGCACATTCAGGAATAATTAGGTTATATATTTTCTTACATACTTGCCTTCTAAGCTCTTAGAAATAAAATATATCATAAGCATAAAATATAATTATAATTAAATGTATTTTAATCAAAGGTTATTCACGTCTCCACTTTTCCATTAACTTTTACAAAGCAATGTCTTTTTCTGATAAAGTTCTAATATAATACAGTCAATGTGAAAGAATATTATTTTCTAAAATGAGAGCAGTACCTAGTATATTTATTGTTTGAACCAGGACTCCTTTTTTATTTTTATTTTTTATTTTCAATTACAGTTGACATTCAATATTATATTAGTTTCAGATGTAAAGCATAGTGGTTAGACATTTATCAACCTTAAGAAGTGATTTCCCCTGGTATGTCTAGTAACCACCTGACATCATACATAGCTTTTACCATATTATTGACTATATTCCCTATGCTATATTTTATATCCCCATGACTATTTGGTAACTACCAATTTGTATTTCTTCTTTTTTTTTAACATTTAAAAAAAGATTATTGGGGAACAGTGTTTTTCCAGGACCCATTAGCTCCAAGTCAAGTTGTTGTTTCAATCTAGTTATGGAAGGTGCAACTCAGTTGCCCATGTGGGGATCGAACTGGCAACCTTGGTGTTATGAGCACGGCACTCTAACCAACTGAGCTAACAGGCCGCCCCCAATTTGTAATTCTTAATACCTTCACCTTTTTCCTCCAGCTCCACAACCTCCCTCCCTCCTGACAGCCATAAGTGTATTCTCTGTATATATGAATTTGTTTGTGTTTTGTTTGTTCATTTACTTAATTTTTTAGATTTCATGTATAAGTGAAATCACATAATTATCTTTCTCTGTCTGATTTGTTTCACTATGCATAATAACCTCAAGTTCCATCCATGTTATCACAAATGTTAGGATTTCATTCTTTTTTAATGGCCAATTAATATTCCATTGTATAAATGTACCACTTTTTTATCCAATCATCTATCAATGGACAATTAGTGCTTCCATATCTTGGCTATTGTAAATAACACTGCAGTGATCACAGGGGTGCATATGTCATTTTGAATTAGTGTTTTGGATTTCTTTGGATTAATATCCAGAAGTAGAATTGCTGGTTCATAAGTATAGTTTTACTTTTTTGAGGAACCTCCATATTGTTTTCCATAGTGGTTGCACCAATTTGCAATCATACCAGCAGTGCACAAGGGTTCCCTTTTCTCCACACCCTAGCCTCCACAACATTTGTTTGTTGATGGCCATTCTGACAGGTGTGAAGTGATTTTTATTTTCATTGTGGTTTTAATTATCATTTCTCTGATGATTAGAGACATTGAGCATCTTTTCATATGTCTATTGGCCATCTATATGTCCTCTTTAGAGAAATGACTATTCAGATCCTCTGCCCATTTTTTTTTTTTCCAACTGTATTAGTCTCTTTTATTTTTTATTTTTTGGTAATCTCTTCCAGAGTTAACTACTTCCATTTGTAGGTGATGAAATGTCTGAGGGACCCATCTCAATTGTTGGCAATGGTCTTTCCCTGCTTTTCAACTTCAAATTAAGACTTTTGATCCTTGATTTTTATATTTCAGTCCAAGAAGTAATTTTCACTGTAGAAGTTATCTGAAAACAGTCTTATGCTTTTTAATAATTGTCAAATAATTAGGCTCTAGCTTTTCCAGAAACACTGCACAGAATACATTTAAATAGGTGTTAAACTTAGAGGCATTCTCTCAAATGACTTTAAATGCATTTTATTTTTAGACAACCTACATGACATGTTTTTCTTAAAAACAATGCCTCTGCTGCCTATAAATCAAGATTAAAATAAACAAAGAGCTCAAGGTAACATCAGTCCCATCTGTCCTTGTACTGGTGTATGGATGAAAAGCAGCAGCCAGTTATGATGATGATGGGGGGATGGATCAAATGGCCAACTTTGTTAACATTTTTCCATTTCCAAACACCCTTATAGGAAGTCCAGCAGAGCAACCGTGCCCTGTTTTCACCAATAAAGAACTGGTAGATTTTGAAATTAGCAAGGATGTGCTTGATTTGTTCTGCAGCTCCTGTCATAAAAACTTTTACTCTTTCTGATCTCTGTTCTTCATTTCCCTTTGATTGATTTCATGTAACCTTTGGTATACTTCTTGTAGTCCTCTTTTGTGAAGCTGGTTTCCTGCAAATGCTGGTTAATGACAACACCAACACTACTGTGCTTTCAGTACCTTCGCTCCTGGGACCTTCAGCAGAGGCATTTCCAACAATGAGTGAGTCATCAGTGTTACCCTCATCAGTGTTATCCTCCTGACCACCTTCTTCTCCACCTCCAGGCATAGCCCTGATTTTGTAACTGTCAGAGAACGTTTCATCATGGCTAGTTAGGTCCCACTACATGATCATGATGGTTGCTGGAACAAGACAAGGGGAGCGCTGGCTTAGCAGGAGCTCTGACTGAGCGTGATGCTGTCAGAGCAGGGTTCCAGGGCACTGGAGAGCAGGCAAAAATGGCTCTGCTCAGTTTTTTAATCAATGCTTGTCTTTTTCGTGTTAAGTTACATGCATTCCTTATGTATTTTAGATATCAACCCCTCATCAGACGTGTCACTGGCCAATATCTTCTCCCATTCAGTAACTTATCTTTCATTTTGTTGACGGTTTTCTTTGCTGTGCAAAAGTTTTTAATTTGATGGAGTCTCATTTGTTTATTATTTCTTTTGTTCCCCTTGCCTGAGAAAACGTATCCAAAAAAATATTACTGAGAGCAATGTCTGAGAGTTTGCTGCCTATGTTTTCTTCTAGGAGTTTTATGGTTTGGTGGTCTTACATTTAAGTCTTTAATCCATTTTGAGTTTATTCTTTTATATAGTATAAGAAAGTCTTTTTTTATTTTTATTTTTTATTTTTTTACATATATCTGTCCAACTTTCTCAAGACCATTTATTAAAATGGCTATCTTTACCCCATTGTATATTCTTGCTTCCTTTGTCATAGATTACTTGGGTTTATCACTAGGCTCCCTATTCTAGTCCATTAATCTATGTGTCTGTTTTATTGTTGTTGTTGTTTTTGTTTATTGAATGCTAGTACAATGCTGTTTTGATTACTATGGCCTTGTAGTATAGTTCGGTATCAAGTAGCTTGATATCTCCAGCTTTGTTCTTCTTTCTCAACATTGCTATGACTAATCAGATTCTTTCGACATTCCATAAACATTTTAGAATTGTTGTGAAAAATGCCATTGGTATTTTGATAGGGATTGCATTGAATCAGTCGATTGCTTTGATAGTATGAATATTTTAACAATGTTAATTCTTCCTATCCATAAGCATAGTATATGCTTCTGTTTATTTGTATCTTCTTCAATTTCTTATAATTTTCCTAGTATAGGTATTTTACCTCCTTGGTTAAATTTGTTACTAGGTATTTTATTTATTTATTTATTTATTTATTTATTTATTTATTTATTTATTCATTCATTCATTTATTCATGCAATTTGAACCAGGACTCTTTTTCTTTTTTTTTTAGGACTCTTAAGTATAAATATTTTGGAGTTACATAGGGCTATATCAATCATTCATTCCATGTGTAATTTTAATTCTCTCACCTGCAGTGAGACATTTATATTTAGTCCTTAAGTGCTTAATATAATATAAGTAAAATTCAGGCATTCACAGTAATTGATTAATTATAGGCTGTATACAATAAAAGTTTTAATGAATTTTCTGTCATGAGATTTGACAGGATATCTAAAGATAGGGCACTTATCATTCTTTTTCTATAAATAACATTTTTCCTGTGACTGGTGTCAAACATTGTTCTAACCATAATTATTAGCATTGTCCCAGTAATGCAATATGTTAAATAAATCATGTTTTAGAGACATGAATAAATTAACTGAAAATGATAGTATGACCTATTCACAGTCTTTTGTAGGCATGCCTATGAGACATGTTTAATGGCAGGAAAATATTTTAAGGCCCAGTATTAGGATAGAAACACAGGGCAATAAATAATTATATCAAATGAGAAGTTATCCTCTGTCATAAAATATATTACCTCAGTTTTCAACTGGGCTTAATAATGTTTGACAATCATTTAATGTGTCTCTAATTTCCTCAATTTTTCCACTTTCCAAAACTAATTTTTCCATTTTTATTTTATTTTATTTTATTTTATTTTATTTTATTTTATTAACAAACATTTATAGAGGAATTCTATGGATCACATATTCAAAACAATTTATAAACCTGCCTCTCCCATTTGAAAATTAAAATATTGAGAAACATAGTAACATGTCTAGTGTGCTTAGTCATGATCCTCTAAATTTTGAAAAACTGTAGGTATTTAGGTGTATTAATTTGAGGGAAGGGGAAAAATAATTAAAAACAGCTCAATTTTTTGATATCTCAAGAACAAAATATACAAAAAGCATGTCTATGGACCAGGCATTGGGTCAAAGAACTAGTGCACATAGATATCTGAAATAGTAATAGTAAAATGTATTTTAAAATATACTAGAGATTTTTAATTTTAATATAGTTTGCTTTTGAATAACTCACTCTGTAGAAAGTTACACACTGACATCATTATAATAACTTTTACATACATAATTTTATGTATCAGCTAAGAAATAGATATTTTGTATTATTGTGTGTTGGTGGAGTCACCCAATGACTAATACAAGTTTGTCCATGATATTATCTGTAGTTGGGTTTGTAGAAATATTAAAGTATTAGACTGTACTTTTATAATTATGTAGAAGTTAATAAAAATATTACTGCTGGAAAGAAACAAAAGTACCACAAACTTCATAAAATTGAGAGGAGTTATAAATCAGCAGGTATGCCGAGAACAGAGAATCTAAAGCCTTAATGAGTTATTTATTGGACTTAAGCCAGTTGACTCTACTTTCAATCAGGACAGAAAAAGACAAAATTAAAACTATTGATGAAAGCAATAAACCATGTAAGCTTTGTCTGAGGGAAGCAGGTAATTGGGGATTTGGTAATATGTAGCTCTTCAGAAATTAAACCCTGGCTTTCAAATATTTTAATTTAGTTTATGATTCTGAGATGCGTATTTTAAGTGAAACTTTTATTGGAAAATAACATCAGGAAAAGTTTGCAAATTATAAGTGCATAGATTGATAGGTTATTTTTAACGAACACATCTGTGTAACCCCCGCCCTTGACAAAAAATAGAGCTTGACCAGCACTCCCAAAACCTCCTTTGCTTCTCTTCACCTCCCTCCTTCCCAAAACTTTCTACTAGCGTAGCCTAGTTGTGCCTATTTTGAGTTTTACACATGTCGCATCACACAGTCATATTTTCCTCTTTCTTTCCTTTCTTGTTTCCCTCCTTCCCATTTTCCTTTGTATTTGTTTTCCTTTTCTTAGTTAACATTTTTTATTTCATATCGTGTTTCTGAGATTTATCCATGTCATTCCATACCGTAAAAGTTTATTCATTTTTATTGCTATATAGTATCATGCTATATAAATACTCTGTAAATTGTTTTTCTATTGTAATCAAGAAACATTGCACTGTTTTCAATTTGGGCAATTTCATATGATGCTGCTAACTAAACGCACTGCTTTATATGTCTTTTGGGCTCATACGTACACATCTATGTTGAACATACATGTGGGAGTGGAATTCCAGGGCCAAGAGTCTGAATATTTTGAAAGTTTGCTGACAATAGCCAAGCAGTTTTCTAAAGTAGATTTATAAATTTATACACTCATCCTTGATTCATATTTTTCTCCCAAATATCAGCTGTTTCTTCTCTTTAATTCTTTCTTTAGCAAGGGTACACTTAAATTTCTTCAACTTGTATCCTCAAACTAGTATCCTATAAATTGGACTAAAGCACTTTCATACCTGGACAAATCTACTATTCCTATTACTCTCATCCTCCCTACTTGGGCTATACTACAGAATGATGCTGGAGAAAATTTCAGAATGGTACAGATTGGTTCTATGACAAATTATAATATCCAGCTTCAAACATATCTGCACTCTAATTTGACAAGTTTTCGTATTTCTCTAATTAGAAATTTCTTCCTTTATGCACAATAGCTATGCCCAAAATTTTTCACCTTCTTAAAAATTTCCATACCACAATCAATCAGACTCTTCACTCTTAGAAGATACCCTTACCATTTTTTTTAAAGCTATCATATCAAATATGGACTTTTGGAGTTTTGTTTATAGGTAGGATGTAAGTTCTAAGGATGTAAGTTGCAGTAAGTTGTAAGAGAACATCTCCTCCATCCTATAATGAGAGAAAGCTGTATAATCTATATAATTAGAATTTACTGTTGAGCACAGCATGTAGCAAATCTCACAGGATAACCAGTTAAACTGAATTCCAAAAAATGGCAAGCTCATTCAGGAAGAATTTTAGAACCTATGTAGTATCACATTTGGTAGATGATGGGAGGAAGAAACAACCACCATAAAAGCAGGCAAAAAGAAAAAAGCTTAAATTCTCATAAATTCGTAAAGAATAGGGCAGAATGCATATTGAAGAGAACAAAGATTCCTTGTCAGAAATTATACATGCTAGAAGACTGCTGTGACTTTTGAAAAGTACTCAGAGTAAAAAACACAAAAATCTCAAAATTCTTTACCCAATGAAAAGGTTTTTCAAAAATAAAACTGAAATAAGTTTTTCAGACAAAAGTAAGATACCCCATTGCCAGCAGAGCTGAACTATAGGAACCATTAAAGAAAATACATCAGACAGAAAAAGTATAATACACAATGAAAATTTAGACTAACACAAAAAAATAAAAATCACAAGAAACAGAAAAATTGAGAATAAATATAAAAAGATAATTGATTGCTTGTAGTAGAAATAAAAATAAGTTTTAGAACATATGTAAAAAAAATGCTTGACAAAAAGATCACAAAGATTGGGATGGTAGAAATGAAAATATGTTGCTGTAAGATTCTTATACTACTTATAAAATGGTATATTATTTGAAGATGAACTCTGATAAGTTCAAGATGCATATTTTAAACACCATAGCAACAACTGAATATATTTTTTAAAGAACAGAAACTAATAAACAAGTAATGAGATAAAATGGAGAATAAAAAATGCTCAGTCCCAGTGAAAGATAGGGATGTGGAAAATAGGAATAAAGAACACAGGTAGTAGGTAGAAACTAGGGAAGTTACAGATGAAAAGAAACAACAATATTAACAATTGCATTAAGTATAAATAGTCTAAACATAACAGATGAACATCAGTAATTGTCAGACTGGGTAAAAATACAAGTCCTAAGTATATTTTGTCTATAAGAAACTGATTTTAAGACGAAGATATATGTGGATGAAAATTAACGGATGAAAAACACAAACAATGCTAACTTTAATCATGCAAGAGTTGTAATGGCTATATTTATAGAAAACAGAGTTGGTCTTAGAACAAATATAATTTTCAAGAAGAAAGATGGGCAGTTTATAACTAGAAAGGGGTTAATTCATCAAGATTTAATCATCTTAACTATTTTTGTATCTAATAACAGGGCTTCTTCAATAATACAACTTTTAAAGACCTGAATAACTGAAAGGAAATATAAACAAATGCACAAGTATATTGGAGACTTCAACACTCCTCGCTTAATTATTGATAAAACAAACAAGAAAAAAACTAAGCAATGAAAGGAAGATGAAAACGTTATCAACTAACTCAACCAAGAGCAGAATGCATATTCTTTTAAAATATTCCCCAAAATAGACCATATACTTGTCCATGGACTAAGTTTTAATTAATTAAACTAACTAAATATCACACAATGTATCTCAGACCAAATGAAACTCAACTAGAAGTCAGTAACAAAGAGATATCTGAAATATAACAAATATCTGGAATTAATCCACTTCTAAATAACTCACTGGTCATAAAGGAGTCAGAAAGAAAATTATAAAATATAAAGAAATGAATTCAATTATAATATATATCAAATTTATGGCACTCAGCTAAAGCACTTAGAATTAAGATTTATTCTTATTGTAGATATCCCAAGAGGCACCTGGTTTCTTACCACCTTGAGTATTTTCATTTGTTTTATATTTTTAATTAATTGAGATATAATTGACAAACAGCACTGTAAGGTATTTGAAGTACAATATGATGATTTTATATATGTACACATTGTTAAAGGGTTCCACTCACTGAGTTAATGCATCCATTGCCTACAGATTTACCTTTTATTTTGGGGGGAGGAGTGGATGAGTATATCTAAGTTTTAATCTCTTAGAAATTTTAATTATATAATAGTGTTATCAACTATAGTCACCATGTTTATATATTCAATCTGCAAATCTTATTTATCTTATAAGTGTAAGTTTGTAAGTTTGTACTCTTTTACCAGCCTCTCCATTTTTCTCCTCCCCACCTCCACCTGCCCAGGGCCTGGCAACCACTATTTTACTCTCTGTTTCTATGAGTGCAACTTCTTTTTTTTTTTTTTTTTTTTTTTTAAGATTCCATGTAAGGTGATATTTGTCTTTCTGTGGCTTGTTTCACTTAGCATAATATTCTCAAAGCCCATGCATGCTGTTGCAAATGACAGGATTTCCTTATTTTTTAAGGTTGAATTATATATATCTAATTATATATACAGAGGATGCCAAAAAAATGTATACACATTTTAAGAGAGAAAAAACTGTATTAAAATTATAATACTCAATATATACCGATAACAAAAGATGAATATCAGTCATATGTATACATTTTTTTTGGCACCTCCGGTAGTTTCTTTATTTCATCTGTCTAGGGACACTCAGGTTGTCTGAGTGGCTTTAACTATTCATTGAATCACAAGAGATGTGGATCTTTATAATACCATTTCCCTTCTCAGTCCTCTCAATCTGTTCACAAGTTTCATTTGAGATAGATCAAATGATTTCCTGTTCCTTGGCACCATAAAATTCTTGTAAATTAGGAAATTATTATTTGTCGGATAAAGAAACTGAAGCTTGGAGAGGTTAAATTGGTTGTCAAAGGTCCCACAACTAGGAAGAGGCACAGTCTAAACATGAGATAAAACAATAGCAAAAATGGTGGTCATTATTTTTCCAAAGAAAGAAGCATTAATAACAATGATATTCACTGATAATAATGGAGTCTTAAAAATTTAACTCCATAAGAGTGTATATCAGTTGAAGTTTAAGAGCTAAGATAAATAGCTCCGTTTCTGAAAGTATGGCAGCTGCTCTTGCTGCCATTTGCTTTTTGCATCTACGTGTATTTCACAATTCTCTCGTATCCAAGATGTGGGCATTAGCTAGATGATCGCTTCCCCACCTTAAATTGAAGCAGATTATTACCTCTGATGGCAGAGATAAGAAACATTAGTAATATTTTGAAGTAGGAGAACAGCCTTCTTAAGCAGGATTTCTTTTAATCAGTCTTTGGAAGCAACTTCCTATACTGATTTATATAGCTACAGGTTATCACTAATTTAATTATGCTTCTGGAATGGATTATGTTTTAATTTTAGAATTCCTTAGGCTTGGTTACAATTTTATGACTACCTTAAGCTCTTCTCAAGGGCGTAATTTTTACAAAGCAATCAAGTGCAAACATTAGGTAAGGCCAGGGGTCAGTCATCCTCTCCTCTCCTTTTTGCAAGCATTAGTTTTATAGAGCTTTCCAAAGCTGTAGGGAGTACATGAAACCCATTTCCTTTTACTACTGGAACTGCTTCTCCTATCAGGCTGTTCATTAATTATTCCAATTACATTTGAATAGTACTAGAAAGTGCAAAGGGTAAAATATGAATCATAGTATGATTTTAGAACTTGACTTTGTCTAGGATTTTATATTCTTTTAGGGTTATTTCTCCTCAAAAGCAAAGTATCTATAAAAATTATCTACCATATTATTTTTATTTCTAACTGCATATACCGAATACCTCAAAAGTAATACCCATGCAGGGCTTAATAGTCTTTTATATTCAAAACATGTACCTTATTTGTAATATGATAAACCATATGTAAAATTAAAAAAATTTCCATGTAAATGCTGAGCTTGATAAGAAATAAAATGGACACCCATGCACCCACCACCCTGCTTAAAAAAACAACAATACAATAAGTTACTAAATATTTTAATTGATATAGGATTGTTCAAATACTTTTCTTAGGTTACTTTAAAATTTTAAGTTGCTTTTAAAATTTCAACAAATTATCTATTTTATATAATTTTGGATATCTATTGCCATGAAGTTGTCCAATTATTTATTACATTTTTAAATCCATCCCTGTTGCATGTATACTTATATCTCCCTTTCCATTCATGATCCTGTTTATTTGTTGTTTTTTTTCCTCTTGGGTCACTGATGGTTGCCATGTCATAATTTTAAAGTAACCTAAGGAAAGGACTTGAACAATCCTATATCAATTAAAATATTTAGTAACTTGTAAGGTAGTTTTCCACAAAGAAAATTAGTTTAAGGCAAAGGAAGATCTCTCTCTCTCTCTCTCTCTCTCTCTCTCTCTCTCTCTACACACACACACACACACACACACACACACACACACACACACACACACAGGAGGTCTGGTAATTAAGTTCCCAAACTTGCTGCAACAATGTTGCTAATCTTTTTTGATGTCAGAGGGATTATTCATTATGAATTTGTACCAACTGCACAGTTAACCAAGTTTGCTATTTGGAAGTGCTGAAAAGGCTTCATAAAAAATTAGATGACCTGAACTTTTCTTTTTGTTTTTTTGTTTTTTCAATTAGGGAATTGGGGGAGGAAAAGAGACAAGTTGCTGTTCTTTTTGTTCTTCAGTCCAGTTGTGGAAGATGTAGCTTCACTGGCCCATGTTGATATTGTGATCATTGTGCTTTTCCCGGTTGAGGCAGTCTGGTCATTGGATGGCCGTTCACAGCCACTCACGCTGGCTGCTAGCCACTCATGGTAGCTCATGGTAGCCCACTGCAGGACGGGTACAGCCTATGCCACCTCTGGCGACTCATGGGAGCCCAGCTCCAGATTGAGCTGTTGTTCACCATTTTAGCTGTAGAGGGCGCAGCGTCACTGGCCCTCATGTGGGATCTGAACCAGTGCCCTGCTGCTCAGGGCTGGCATCCCAAGCCAACTCCTAACCAATGCACCACATGGCCAGCCCATGACCTGAACTTTTTGCCAACAATTCATGGCTCTTGCATCATGACTATGCACCAGATCACAGGGCACTGTCTTGCGGGAGTTTTTAGCCAGTAAACAAATAACTGTATTGGGGCACCCTCCCTACTCACCTGATCTGGTCCACAATGACTTCTTCCTTTACTTAAAGATAAAGGAAGACATTTTGATGACAGTCAGGACATCAAGGGTAATACAATCACAGCTCTGATATACATTCCAGAAAAAGAGTTCCAAAATTGCTTTGAAGGGTGTACTAGGCACTGGCATTAGCTTCCCAAAGGGAGTACTTCAAAGGTGACCATAGTGATATTCAGCAGTGAGATATGTAGCCTTTTTTCTGGGTTGAGTTTGAAAACGTAATTGTCCAACCATGTGTGTGTGTTTGTGTGTGTGTGTGTGTGTGTGTGTGTGTGTGTGTGTGTGTGTGGTGGTGGGGGTCTCGGAGATGAATTCCTATTTTCTTAATTTAGAGTCTTTCAAGATTCAGATCAATTATTAAGGAAAGAAAAGAAAGTAACCATACGAGATCTTAAGTAATTACTGAGAAATTTAAAATTCTTATTTGAAACTCTACATTGAATAGAAGATTCTGAGGAATACATATGAGTTGAAGGAAGGGGAACAAACCCTCCATCTTTAGGGACAGTCTCCATACAGCACAGCTGACTTTACAAAATGACATACAAGTAAATTTTTTAAAGTGATTAATTTATGTAGATAACAAGTAACAAGGTAAAACATTTTGAAGACAGAACAATGAATTTCAAAATTTTAAAGTGAATCTTCACTCCACAGAAATTGTGTGGAGTGCTTATATGCTTATATCTTTTAAGTGGACTTTTCTTTCAAGCTATAGTGTTTTTATTTTTATTTTACTAATGTCTTATTTCTACTGTTAGTTTCCCAACTTGAAGTCAGCATCATGTGAACAACTGTTCTCTTTGTTCTTTCAGCAAAGACACTGTAAGTGAAACTTGTCTATTCTTTTGTTTTTGCTGCTTATATGGCACTTATATTTATATTATCATACATTGTTGGTTTTTGAGAATACTGTATTTGATAGTTCATAGAGTAGTTATTTTCTATAGAATTGGATTACTATTCTTTTTCTGCCATATTGCATTCTGCTTATTTGTAGGAAAAAGTAGTATGAAGCAGTTCGATGCCCAGCCTGAGCTGAGCTGCTGCTGAGCTGCCAACAGGTGGTAGGAGGGCTCAGCTAAAAAAAAAAAAAAAAAAAAAAAAAAAAGAGAGACATACTGAATTTCTTAAACATTGGAATAAATGATTAGTCATTCAATTTTCTGATTTTACAGATAAGGAAAGTTTCAAAGATTTGCTCATGGGCAAAAAGCTAATTTGTGGACATATTAACACCATTTTAGGTTTTCATATAGGAGGATTGCAGAATTTAAGGACTTACCAAAGCAAAGTTAGCATGCCATGGAGCAGACAGGCATTGAAAACCAAGCCTTCTACATTTGATTGCCATATATTCTTTGCTATATTATCATGTTGTCTTATATTTAATCTTTTTTTTTTTTAAGTTGGCTTTAAATTTCCAACAAAAACTTCTTGATTTATTTAAAGAAATTCATCTGGCTCCTCAATAATAGACCATGATTTATTTCCTCAATTTAATATATATATATATATATATTTAAAATTTCATCTACCAAATACAAAATTTAATATCACTTGCTATTTTTACAAACTACTTATTGACCTCAATCTAGGTTTGAGCATATATAGGAAGTATAGTTAGGAATGTTTGGTCTAAAAATCCCAAATCCTAACCCTTAGTTTGATTGACCTTCATAAGTGCACAGGAAATTTCTTAGAAGATTTATTTCCAAATGCACCAAATTGCTTTTACAGAGAAGGTGCAAACAAACTGTGTATGGGGAATTTAAAATATATTACAAAGTAGCCTTTTCTTTTGGGTTTCTGATTTCTTTAATAAAAATTTTGCCATTAAGTATCTTCAGAAGCATTTATTTGTGTTATGAAAATAATCTGATAATAAACCAAAGTGAATTACCATAATTTTTATATTTTCTAATATCAGGACCTCAATTCCACTTCAAAAACCCAGTTGATATTGTTTTGTGTTCATATTTTTACCTCATGAGTGGTTTTGTGAAAAAAGGGCACTGCATTTTTAAAAAATATATTGCTTTACACATGGAGAAATATATCATGTACTTGAGGATACGAATATAAATAAAAATAATAAAGTCCTAGTAAGAAAGAACAGGACTAGAAAGGAAGGTAAATCACGAAAGAATTGAACTAAATAGTCTGAGTTGGCTGAGCAAACTCAATAAAGTCTATTAAAAGGTCACTTCATGAATGAGGTCTCAAGGGAGCCTGCAGCTGAGATTACATATTGCTAAACTGTTTCTGCTCTTCTATCTTAGGAAAAAGGATGATTAGCATAGAAAATGCAGACATGACTCCTGTGTTACTTTAGTTGTATTCAGTAGCAAAACAAAACAATTAAAAAATTATTAAGGGGTGGTTACACTGCTTTGTAATCTTCAATTTATCTAATCTTCATAACTTGAATTAGATATGATTATCTGTATTTACACATTAGTAAACTGAGTATGGCTGACTGGCAGGAAGCTGATTCTGCAATATGGATTAGTATATAGGAATTAAGGAATGTTCTTAGGTTCAATAACTGTGTTGAAGGGACAGAAGCAGTCTTGGGCAGGAAGAGAAGTTGGACAGTAGTGCAAGCCTCCATCGATACTGGGGGATTCCCAAAGCTGAAATGGCCGTTAGATAATGTGAATTGAAGAAAAGTGTCTGGGACCTTACATCATTGCTTTGACCAGTCATGGGATGTTGTCTGTCTTCGGAAGAACTAACATGACCTTGAGCAGGTCAAGAGGCTCTCTATAGCAATGGGTTATTCTTGAACAGAACTGACAGCTGAAATCTCTTAGTTGGCAACCTTCTCAGGAGCTAAGGAATTAAGTCTCTCAGGCTTAAAAGGGATCCAAGTGTTACAAAACAGCATCCCATGCACTTCTAGCATTCACTTGCTTTGTATACGTTCTGTAATGTACTCCTTCAGCATTCTGCTGGGTTTGTTTTCCTGGGAGAAAATAATGAGAGGATGGTTAATGAAACAAACGTCTGTTAATGAAACAGCCTCTGTTGCTGTAGCTATTTACAAGGCTACAACTGAGACCATCTGTTTATTTTGGACCCCTCTCACCCTTAGGCATTTTATCTGGTAAGGTCAACAGATCTTCATCCCTGAGAAGTCTAGATTTTTGGTTCTCGTGGCTTTTTCAGGCTGCAGCTTCTGCATTTGTTCATTTAATTTACCATCAAAATTGAACAAGTGAATCCTAATGGTGCCCAAGCAGATCACGTGGATGCTAAAGGTGCCCTCTGTACCCACAGTGTCCATGGTAGCCAGGATCGATTATCCTCCTCACCCTCACCCCAGGGAGATGATTCTTCATATTTGTTTTTATTTTAGCAAGCAGAGCCTAAACTCTGGTTTATAACTACAGTTTTATATTTGATACTATTTCTGTGACCAGTTATGTGACCACATGCCCTCTGTGGGAACCAGATTTCAAAAACCCACAGAGCCCAGTGGCAGATAAATAAAACACAAGATCTCCAAGTGGGTTCAAGGAAGTGTTGGTATGGGAGGCCACTTCTTCCACCCCTAGATTTCCAGACTTAACTATTTTACTTGTTGTAGGACATGGCACTACAATGCTCACTGATTAATGACTGTACGTGGCCTGGAGGACGATGTCCCTTGTGCTGTACCTGCACCTCCCATTTTATCACTCTGGTAGGTCAGCAGATTCTGGATGCTGCAATATGTTCTAGGAACCACACATCCCATCCTTTACCACTGCCACATTTCTTTCTTACAAAGTGGGTCCTGTGGTCTGATGTCATATGGGTTCGTGATTGATGAATCAAAAACTGGAAGGCCTTGCATAACGGTGCCAACTAAAGTCCTGCTGGTAGGAAAGGTGAATCCATGTTTAGACGATGACAATTCCTGTGGGTATGAATTGCTGTCTCGAGGTGGAAAAGGTCATTGTAGTCAATGCCAAGTGTCTGGGTCTTTTCCTTGAGGGATAATAATGCTGCATGGGAAGCTCAGGCAGAGTAAACCTCTTTCCTGAGGTTTGAGGCAGCAGTAGATGGGTCACGTGGTGAGCAGGAGCACTTCTGTTAGACCATGCATAGCCTCTGGCACTGCCACCTGGGCTCCCCTAATCATGTCAGCCCTTGGGTGGCTAATGACAAGCTGGCACACATCACCTGTCCAAGTAATTCTGCCTAGGTTGTTTAGTAATGCTTCCTTACTAGATGTCCTCTGATGAGCATTAGCACACAATAACAATTATGTTCACACCTTGTGCCCACTCCCATAGGCCCGTTAGTCTACTTTTCCTAGTATTCCACCCTGTCCCTGATCAAATGTCTTACTTTCTCACCACTGCACATGAGTCAACACATTTTCTAAACAAAGGACACTTCTCTATCTACCCAAAGCAAGTAACAGATGCACCACTCCAGACTCTGCCCATTAAGAGGATTTCTCTTCCCCATTGTCTTTCAAGACTATCCATAGCCAGGGCTATGCTGAGCTGTCATATCTGTGAACCAAGCTTTGGCTTCTTCCTTTGTTAGTTTGTGTACAGTGTTCTCCTGAAGGTGGCATGGCCTTGCTCTAGAATCTCAGGAGATGGCATTGTGATTTTCCTATTGGGTTTGCCAGAAACAACACACAACATCCTTTCCGCTACTGACAGATCTAGGAAGACAGGCTAGTCAACCAAAGAGAAAGGGCCATTTTCCCCTTAGCCTGGACGTTACATGCCTCTGGGCCTAATCCAAAGTTGAGAGCGTTTGTATCACCTTGTATGTGGGCCATGTTAGTATCCCTTATATGGAATATGTCAGTTTCACAACCCAGGGACCTACCAGATATTTTGGTTCCTTTTTCTGCCATGCACTGTCTCTGGGGGAGGGTGTGGCCTTTGGCAAGACAGCTGTCTTCTGATGAGAATAAACCCAGGAAATGTCTAGTAGCTGAGATCAGTGTTGGGACAACCTTCTGAACTGCTGAGAGAAAAAAAAAATACTTCAACCCCAAAATAGAGATCTTGATAGTAGAGCACAAAACTTATATACTGAGGGTAAGAGTATAAATAACTTACCCATGGTCACAGTGTCAGGGATATTTGGAACTATGGTTTTGTTTTGCTCCAAGGTCCACTAGGTCACAATGAATTAATCTTTATGTTTAAACAGACCTTGTGTTGCATTGTCACCATTACACATATATTTCTTCTGTTGTTTATGTATTTACTTAGTGCTTATCTTAGACAAACATAACATTTTAGCCATTCCAGTCATGCAAAGAAATACTATTAATTGTATTTGTGAGTCTCTAGATGAGACCTACTTATTTTGTTGTTTTTGTGAATGAGCACTTTTGTCTCCCTTGCACATATTCAATGGATTCATTCTAACCAATAAAATGAACAAGGTTAGAACTGGTAAACATTACTCTAACTCATTTCTGGCATTTCAAAAATGAATTATAGCTAAGGATAATAGTGCTTGTGAAAGCACAGACAAGCAAATACAGTGATCTCCCAGGGCAGGCATTTTAAATCATTTAGCTTTTTGAAATATAGGTAATGAAATGGTGACTTGCCTCATTTTTTTTCCCTATAAGAAAGATAATGATTTCCCTGTAGGAGTTCATAATGTGGCAAATGTCTGAAGAAAATGGCATAATGGAAAATGAATGCATTATCGTGTCTTTTTTGTCTCATTGCTAGGAAAAAAAAATTGCGTTGTGATAAATTATGCTCAATTCACAATTTATCCAGACATTCTGGAAAGGATAGAATAATTATTTCCATTAATGTCAAATAACTTTTTAAGACAGATATAAGTCAGTTAAGCTTAATTTTATATTTTATCACAAAATTCTGACAAAAAGGGAAATATTAAATTAATATAAAACATATCCTCATACTTTGGTCTTCATGCGTAATTAAAAATGAAAAATGGGATTTTGAGTAAGATTTTGCTACTTTGTCAGCCTGTGTGTTCCTGTCAGGCAGTGAGGGACCAAATGTGACATGTACATAATTTCGCTGTCAGTTGAGTTTGCCATTCACAAAGCAGTATAGGAGAATAGGTTTCAAAAATATATATCCCCCTAAGAAGAATTAGCTACAATGGAATTACCATTTACCTCTGTCAATCAAGTGGCCACTAAACCTATGATTCATTTTATATATCAAACTATAATGGGCAAAATAAAATAATTTGAACATTTGAAGCAAGAAAAATAATATATACCTTAGAATCCTTTCACATTAATAAATAAGACTCGTTCTTATTTCCTTCTAATGGAGTTGCCCTTTTTTTCACCACCAACGATAATGATACTAAGTACTTTGTCCTTACTTTTCGTTCATTGTTTTGAAAATAGAAAGTGCTTCATTCATTATGCTTTACAAATTTCAAGAAATAGTTGTAATTGATCCCTTCAGGTGTTCCCCCCAGGTAAAAGAAGCTATCCTGTATTTGACAGGAATAACTGAACAGACAGATAACTTCACAAAAATGTAGGCAGAATCATCAGAGCTGCCACAGGTGAGAATTTGAACAACATTTCCTATAACCAAAAGTGAGCACAAATTAATGCAATTCCCAGTTGTTTTGTTAAGATGAAATTAAGAAGCATATGCTAAATATATTTTAACTTAATTCTACTATTTCAAAAAGTCAGTACTCATAATCTTTAACTAGTTAACTTTTTTAACATCATCATAATAAAGACTCCAACCAATAATATAGCTTTCCAACCTTAAAATTCTATGAAACACTATTTAATGATATTTTTAAATATCTGAAAAATCTTTATTTAATTTAACTAGGTCATTATTTTAAGATAAAATAATCAATCTTCATTCTATCAAGTTTATTAGAAAGAATGCAGGTATAAGTGCAGGACCTACCTTGTTGGTATATCTTTTATTCTCTATGAGTTGATTCCTTGTGTATCACAAAATAATCTCAAATTTTAAATAGTTAAAATGATTTATTGGGCCCTGCCCATATTTTTATTAAGTATTGTGCATATACCACCATTGACAATCCATTTAGAAACAAACAAAAAACAAATATAAAAAGCTTTTAATTTTAACAAATGAATAATTCAGTTAAACACACTTTATTTCATTTCTCATTTTTTTCAGAGATTTTGCTGTAAGTGCAGTTTTCTCAGATTGTGATAAAATAGTTATTTGAATTATTTCATTTCACTTTTCTATTTACAATTAAGCCACATTGAAAGAACTCCTGGTAGAGTGGGGTAGGCTGTTCAGGTAGGCACTTTCCAGTGAACTATAAATTTTTGTTCTGTTAAAAGATTTTCCTGTTTATCCTTCCCACTGCAAAGTGGCTACCAAATTTAGAAAATCTATAGAGAAAAAGAGTTAGTTTCTATGTCTTCTAGTTTCAGGACTGGGAGGAAAAAGACCAAAACTACTTGGCATTCCATTCAAAATGACATTATATGTTACCATTACGTGATAAAATTGCTGTGGATAACATTGCTGAGTAAATTCTACTCCTTGCATTGAACTTACAATTTCCTCTCAAGGAACACTATTTTATCACCTTAATTTTCCTCTCTAGGCCTTACTATTCTCTAATATTGTTAAAGTCAGCTCAGTTTATCTTATAGTGTTGGTGAATCCAAATACAGACTTTCTCTTCTACTTTTGAGGGAGGGGACAAAGAAACACTAGACACATATACTGGCTTCTTTAGCTCCCAGCTTAATATTACCTTCCCTGAACTACCTCTGTCCCTCAAGAGGAGCCTTATGCAGCAATAACTTTATTACAATATTTTAACATATTCACTGCCCTCATAGGACAGAAGAGTCCCAATAAAATTGTTAAGACAATAATGAAGCATAGTCATGCTGAAAAGCTGTGTTTTTTTTTAAAATTAAAGTTCATTGGGGTGACAATTATTAGTAAAGTTACATAGCTGAAAACAACAAAGGAACAAGACAAACAAATGAAAAAAAATCTGTGCTTTTTTTTACTTCACACTATTAACCATTCTGCTCTCTGTTGTTTTCTCTGATCCTGGATTTTATTCTGTCAATCCTCTTTTTAATTTATAAAGAGCTCATACAATTCAACACCAAAAAAACAAATGATTCAATTAAAAACTGGACAAAGGACCTGAATAGATGTCTCTCCGAAGAGAACATACAGATGGCGAATAGACACATGAAAAGATGCTCAGCATCACTAATCATCAGAAAAATGCAAATTAAAACCACAATGAGATATTACCTCACAACTGTCACAATGGCTATCATCAATAAATCAACAAACAACAAGTATTGGTGAGGATGTGAAGGCACTGTTGGTGGGATTGCAAACTGGTGCAGCCACTGTGAAAAATGGTTTGGGTATTCCTCAAAACATTAAAAATAGAACACTAATTCAAAAAGAAATACGCACTCCTATGTTCATTGCAGCATTATTTACAATAGCCAAGATATGGAAGCAACCTAGTGCCCATCAATAAATAATTGGATAAGCAAGAAGTGCTACATACATACAATGGAATATTAGTTGGCCATGAAAAAGAATGAATTTTTACTATTTGCTAAATAAAACAAGTCAGGCAGAGAAAGACAAATAACATATGAATTCACTTACATGTACTTTACACTGACAATCCTGAGCTTAATTGAAGTGTAAAATATATTAAAATTAGATTTATGTCAAAACATGTTCAGTGATCATTTTATAAAATAATTCAACTCCATCTCCCCAAATAAGCTAAAGTGCACATTAATTTCAGTGATAGGAAAACAATACATTCTATGTCACCTAATAGTTTTCAGTTCTAAATATTGAAAAACTGTCTTAGATTTTTAAAAACTTTTGACAAAAATTTATAACTCATCTGAATGTGTAGTCCAGGTAAAACTGAAATGATATGTCTAAGACTTGAGTTCTCCTGTCCCTAATGCCTTGTCCTGTATTTACTTTATTATCAGTGCAATTCAGTCATTAGAATGCATAGAAAGAAGAGGGAAAAAATTAATAGTGGCTATAGTTAGGGTTGCCAGGTAAAATATGGGATGTCCAACTAAAAATCAATTTCAACTCCCCTCCCCCCAAATAATTTTTGGTATAACTATGACCCAAATATTAGATGGTACATACTTATTGTAGACAATATTTACATTTATGTGAAATTTAAATTTAACAGGTATCCTATGTTTTACTTGCTAAATCTGACAACCCTATCTAAAGTAGACAGTTCAAATCAGTAGGCTGAATTTTTTTTAAGTGATTCTGAAGCAGTGTATAAACTATGTAACAGAAAATATAACTTTTAATTTTACAGTATACGCTAAAATAAATTTCATATGGATTACTAACTTAAATGTAACAAATAAGATTATAATTAGAAAAATATATATGGGGAAATATATCTGATTTTGTGCAGAGAAGAGCTTTACAGGAACAAATCCACAATAAATAAAATGCTTTATAAAATCTAATAAAGAAATTAAAACAAAAACTCAATATAACAACTTAGCTTTTTCTTATATTAGTATAGGTTTACAATCATAATCTTTTCTTTGGACCCAGCGGCATTTTTGAAAGGTACATTTTATCCTTGAAAACAGAAAAAAATATTAACCTTAAGTTTCGTTATATCAACCTTAATGCATAATTCAGTCATAATTTTTATGCTTAATTTATATTATTTTATAAGTATATATTATTAGTATTTATAATATGGTAAATAGTTTCCACTCTGGGATTACAGATACTTTTTTTAATGGAATTTCATTTTAAGATAAGGTTTACTGAGCCAGAATATACATTTGTCATACTTTAAGAACATCTCATTATAAATATATATACATATACAGTGATACTTATTATATCAGAGAGAGAGAGAGATGATAGATGATAGATAGATAGATAGATAGATAGATAGATAGATAGATAGATAAAAAATACTGAGTAAGAAATGGGGATGGGCTAGCTCGTAGGCAACACTTCCTTTAAATAGCAGTCTTCCCTGGTTCTCAAAAAATAACTTATTTTGGAATTTGTTTTGAAATTAGTAAGCTAAATTTTAGTAAATACTACATTAAAAGAATAATTATTAGGAATTCTCTTAGGAAAAGCTTTAGTGGGAATTGGGGAAAGGAAAAAACAAAAAAACAGAAAAAACTTTTGTGGTTAAATATGCATGGGAGTGAGATGTGAAAGTTTTAGAAAGTATTGCAAAGTTGTTTTGCCTCAGAAAATGTAAAATAAGTTATATTTATTCTGTATTCACCAAGCTCTATTTTCATAAATGCTATAAATTTAATGAATGTCCCTTAAGGCTTCTCAAAGTCAGTTTTGACAATAGCTTGTATTATATAGTGTAAAGGCAGGCAGCAGTTGGGATAATATTATACCAAGAAATTAAATGTCAGTGAACACGAGCATTACAACATCAAAGCAGTAAGCCAAATAAAATCAATGTTTTGCATACTAAGAATGTGTATTTGCATCTTTGTTGTGTTGTTAATATTTATCTTCAGTGCAACCAAGGATAAAGTAGTCTCCATGGCAAGGCCAATATACTTGTTTTTAATGTTCAATAAACCTTATTTATTCAAAATTCTGAGCTTTACGTGTTTTGGTTTCCCTAAGGCTTTATTATTCAGTCTCCATGTTGTTTCATTGTAATCCAAGGGCAGGTAGAAACAGGAAGTAGGGGACTTCCATCAAAATGATAGATACTTAAGTATATATTACACATGCTATTACACCAAAGCAAGTTAGCCACACATGCCCTATGTTCTCAATAACCTGAAAGATAATTTGAAAAGAAAGAAAGAAAAGTAGCAACGGAGGAAGGGGAAAAAAAAGATGTCAAATGTTTACTATGTATCAAGTGCTGTCTAGACATTTGCACTTTTCATATTTTTTCTCTAGGCTCTATACTATCTTGCAAATTATACAGCAGTAACTTAATTTATTTAAAAAAAGAAAAGTAGTTTTGAATAGTGATATTCCCAATAAAGTGAGTGAAATTACTTAAATTTGATCAAACTAAAGGAAGAAAACTAATGAAAAGGAAAAGGAAGAGACAGAATGAATTTTAAGGGTAAAAAAGATATCATTACTAGCCTGATAATTTGCCTCTACATTTACTACATCATGCAGTGAATATATAAATGATGCATTAGCTATAAAATGGGAGGAGAGGGATTCAATCAGAGATCTTTAACAAAGGCACTGTATCACAGAACAGTGGGGATTTTTAAAAATACTTGTGGTATATAATAATGATGCTTGTGGCTTCATCACAGATTCCCTGTACCTGAATCTGTGGGAGTAGCTGATGGATATATACACTTTAAAACAGATAAATATTATACTGATGTGTGATTCATATGTACAGCTCACAAAGAAAACCACTGTATTCCATAATCTCTGCAGCCCTAGGTTTTCTCTAAAATGCATGTGAAACCTTGATATTCCTAGACTTCACCACCTGTTTTAGGCAGATTTCCTAGAAGCAGAACTTGATATGGGGACTTATTTTAAACACATCATCTTGGGTGAGGTATGATGAAGCTAGATGCAGATCAAGGAAGAAAAACTAGAAAGAGTCTTAGAGTTTTGTTTTACTCTCACCTCCCTGGGTAGAACACAGCCATGAAGGCCTTGAGGACCAAGGTCCATCATGAGGTAGATGGAGAGCGAGGAACTGCAGACAAGAGATTTTATTGTGGTTTCCAGGAGAGGGAAAGGACAAGGCAGGGTAAGCACATTTAGTACTGACTAGTTTGAATAATTTCAGCTCAATCTGTGGCAGAGAGGTAGCAATCCCTAGTTTGCTGGCACCTGACTCTGGGGCAGCTAGGGTGGGTGTATTGTGGCCTTGAGTTTCAGACCCCAGTAAAGGAGGTGGTTGAGGTGTGGACTTAATCAGCTGCTTGAGAAAGGAAATGGATTGGCCTGTAGCCAGGGATTCAAAACTATGTCAAGACAGCATTACAAAACAAGACAAAACAAAACAAAAAAGCCTATAAAGACAAAGGGAGTGAAAGAAGTGGGATAAGGCAGGGGGATAAAAGCTAAGCAAGGACATGGTGTCAGCTCACACCTAACTCCGGCTCTCACCCCCTAAGAAACTGAAGCACAGATTGAAGCAAGAGGTCTGATCTTTCATACCCCATTGCAATCGGGTATTGGCCAAGGTTGGCCCACCAGGTGACAGCAAAGTGTGTGGTGAGGCATTAGTAGGTGGATCCCTTTGGTAAAATGGCATATTTCTGGAGACGAGGACAGCTATAAATTATCAGCCAAAACTGAAAGCAGATGGGAGTAAAGAGTGTGGCCTGGCCCCAACAGTATGTACTATCTGACCCTATTCAAATAAAATTAGGTTACAATGTCTCCCAAATCCCAAATGGCCATATTAGTAGGAGGTTGAGTTTTTGAGACTCTCTCTGCCTCTTCTCCCATTTTAGAACATCCCAGAGGCATTTATCCAGTCCAAAATTTTGTGGCTATCAGAAACTTAAGGAGATTATGTCCTTACAACTATGGATCAGTCTTCTAAGTTAGATTTTTTAGGGAGTAGTTTTTCCAATTCATATTATATCCCTTCCAAGTCCCTCTCCCCCAGATGCCCAGTATATGAATCTATCACCTCCAGTACTTATATCTTAGAGGCCTCATGATTCTTTACAACTTTACAGCCTTTCTATAGGCTCTGAATATATGCCTTCCAATATGCCTTTAAAATAATTTTGACTACACAGTCTTTTGAAAATTTTATTATTCATATAATTATCTACCTCCCTTCATTCACAGATAACACCTCTCTCTAACAAGACTCCATCTATTCCTCTCTCTTTCTCTGTCTCTCTCTCTGTCTCTCTCTGTCTCTCTCTGTCTCTCTCTGTCTCTCTGTCTCTGTCTCTGTCTCTGTCTCTGTCTCTCTCTCTCTGTCTCTGTCTCTGTCTCTCTCTCTCTCTCTCTCTCTCTCTCTCTCTCTCTCTCTCTCTCTATATATATATATATATATATATATATATATATATATATATACCTACCTACCCACCTATCTGTCTAATCTCTAACTCTCCTTTCTTTCCTGTCTCACTCTGTCCACATATACTCTTACAGTCTTCCTATGGAAAATTAGGTGGGTGCTCAATCTATATTTAAATAATAAGTAGGAGGCAGTCAGGTTCTTAAAAACTCAGAAAAACTAAAATGTTAATTGCCAACGCACATCTGAAGACTAAAAATTAACAATGTACTTTTAAATGATAGTTCCTCAGTTTCTAATAGATATATGATAGATATATTAAATAGATATAGATAAATAAACCAATCTTATTTCTAATGGACACTGCACTGTATCTGAGTTTACACATTCTATATAGTTTTTTTGTTTGTTTTTGTTTTTGTTTTTGAGGGCAGTGTCACTGGCCCTCATATGTGGGACCGAACCGGGGCCGCTGGCTTCCCAAGCCAGCGCTTAACCACCACGCCACTCGGCCAGCCATGTAGTTTTAAAATATGGACTGTGAGTATGTCCCTTCACAATAACTGGAAAAGAAAAATTTTATTACAGTAATCCCACCATTATCCAAACATTCCTATCATTCATCTTTTAGAAATGCTTTCATACTTAAAGTCATGCAAAGAAGTCAATCTCACTAATATATAAACATAATTATTATTTCTTCTAATTATAAAGGAGAGACTAAAATGTAAATGAATAGACATATTATAGTCTCCTCCATTATTGAATTTCCTTGGTATACATAGTATTTTTATCACTGTATGATTTTGATTAAAGATGAGACTATACTTCATCTTAAATGACATAAAGCAAAATCTAACAAAACTTGCCATTATAATGATGAATTTGTCAAACTCTCCTTGTGACATTGACATGTGTATACTGAAGAGATAAATAAAGCAGAGAAATATTAGCAAAGACAAAGAAAAATTGAATTAAAATTTGCAAGCATGGTCTACTTGATAGCTACCAACTCTTATACCAAAAGGAGGGGATGCTTTTTATTTCCTTGAAAACATGAAACATTGATAAAAAATTGAGTAGAAATTTGGTCATAACAAAAGTGTCAACACATTTAATTGAATTGCTATTACACAGATCCCATTCTCTGATCTAAATGCAATTACTACATCAAAAATCAGAAATTATATTAAGAATCAATAATTTAAAAATAACTACATATCTACATTTTTAGAAACTAAAAAAATAAAATATACTCAAAGCAACAAAGAAACAAGACAAATAACAAAGAAACAAAAACTCACAGACACAGACAATAGTTTAGTGGCTATCCGAGGGTAAGGGGGAAGTGCAGTGGTAGTAAAGGGAAAATGGGATCGGATATATGGTTTTAGAAGGAGAACTGACTGTAGGTGGTGAGCACACAACATGAAATATAGATGATGTATTATAGAATTGTACACTTGAAAACAATGTAACTTTACTAAACATTGTCACCTCAATAAACTTTAATTTAAAAAAAAGAAAATAAAGAAAATGTCAAAATATAAATTGCACAAAATAGCAACTGAAATGCAATGTAAATCCTAAATAATAAAGTGTGTGGGTATAGTCAAATCTGTGCTTGAAGGTAAATTTATTTTTTTTAATTAAAAGGGTTAGTCAACTCAAAATATTAGGAAAAGCACAGCAGAGTAAATCCAAAAATATTAAAAGAAGGATATCATAAAAATAAGACAAAACTTAAAAAAGAAAAAAGTTAACTTTGTATCTTCAGAATTGCTTAAAAAATAGACAAACTTATAGAAGACTGATCAAGAAAATAAGAAAAAACAATAACTTACATAGGATATAATACTATAAAAAATTTATAAGCTATAAGAAAATATGAAAGTAAGTGCCAATAAACTTGAAAGTTTTCTTAACAAAAACATTTTGTGGAAAACATCAATTTCTCTAATTGACTAAGAAAGGAAAAAAAATGCTATTAAGATAAATTGATAATTAATGTCCTATGCCATCGAAATTTTATAATAGAATTTTATGTCACTTAAGGAAACCATGATCCCTGTATCTGAAAAATAGTTAAAAGATAGAAAACATTAAAGAGCAGAACTTATGAGACTAAATCAACCTCTCTATTAAAACTTAAAAAAAAATTAAAGGTCTATTTTTGAGGTAAAATAATAAAATCACACTTAAACTACTAGCAAATCTAATTCAATAATGTATTAAAAATGCTCTGGTCAAGTAGATTATATCTCTGGAACATGAGAATGATACATCAGAAAAAGAAATTATCAAAGAAATACTCCACATTAAAAATTTTAGGAATGAGGCCGCTCCCAGGTGCTCCCGGGGTGGTGGCAGCTGCCGTGCTGTTGCTGCTACTGCTGCCCTGAGCCCGGGTGGACAGCACGAGCACACGTATAAAGATAAAGAGGAAGTTGTCTTACTGTTGGGCCTTACCGTAATCGCCAAGAGACATATGAGTACTTTTCACTTCCATTCTGTTTGGGGTCAAAAAAAGTACTAGTCATTACCATAAAACTCGGGGAGAAGCACTTCAAGGAGTTGAATTGGAGTTTAGTGGTCTGGATATTAAATTCAAAGATGACGTGATGCCAGCCACATACTGTGAGATTGACTTAGACAAAGAAAAGAGAGATGCATTTCTGTATGCTATCAAAAATCACTACTGGTACCAAATGTACACAGATGACTTACCAATATGGGGTATTGTTGGTGAGACTGATGAAAATGGAGAAGATTACTATCTTTGGACCTACAAAAAACTTGAAATAGGTTTTAATGGAAATCGAATTGTTGATGTTAATCTAACTAGTGAAGGAAAGGTGAAATTGGTTCCCAATACTAAAATCCAGATGTCATATTCAGTAAAATGGAAAAAGTCAGATGTAAAATTTGAAGATCGATTTGACAAATATCTTGATCCATCGTTTTTTCAACACAGGATTCATTGGTTTTCAATTTTCAACTCCTTCATGATGGTTATCTTCTTGGTGGGTTTAGTTTCAATGATTTTAATGAGAACTTTAAGAAAAAATTAGGCCTGGTACAGTAAAGAAGAAATGGATGCCATGGACAGAGACCTAGATGAGTATGGATGGAAGCAGATGCATGGAGATTTGTTTAGACCATCAAGCCATCCACTGATAATGTGCCTCTCTCATTGGTTCTGGATGTCACATATTTGCTGTGTCTCTCATTGTTATTATTGTTGCAATGATAGATTTATATACAGAGAGAGGATCAATGCTCAGTACAGCCATATTTGTCTACGCTGCAACATCTCCAGTGAATGGTTATTTTGGAGGAAGTCTGTATGCTAGACAAGGAGGAAGGAGATGGATAAAGCAGATGTTTGTTGGGGCATTCCTTGTTCCAGCTATGGTGTGTGGCACTGCCTTCTTCGTTAATTTTATAGCCATTTATTACCATGCTTCAAGAGCCATTCCTTTTGGGACAATGGTGGCCATTTGTTGCATCTGTTCTTTTGTTATTCTTCCTCTAAATCTTATTGGTACAATACTTGGCCGAAATCTGTCAGGTCAGTCCAACTTTCCTTGTCGTGTCCATGCTGTGCCTTGTCCCATACCAGAGAAAAAAATGGTTCATGGAGCCTGCAGTTATTGTTTGCCTGGGAGGAATTTTACCTTTTGGTTCAATCTTTATTGAAATGTATTTCATCTCCACATCTTTCTGGGCGTATAAGATCTATTATGTCTATGGCTTCATGATGCTGGTGCTGGTCATCCTGTGCATTGTAACCGTCTGTGTGACCATCGTGTGCACAAACTTCCTGCTAAACGCAGAGGACTACAGGTGGCAATGGACAAGTTTTCTCTCTGCTGCATCAACTGCAATCTATGTTTACATGTATTCCTTTTACTACTATTTTTTCAAAACAAAGATGTATGGCTTATTTCAAACATCATTTTAGTTTGGATATAGGGAGGTATTTAGCACAGCCTTGGGGATAATGTGTGGAGCAATTGGTTACATGGGAACAAGTGCCTTTGTCTGAAAAATCTTACTAATGTGAAAATTGACTAGAGACCCAAGAAAATGTGGAACTTTGGATCAATTTCTCTTTCATAGGGGTGGAACTTGCACGACAAAAAAAAAAGCGCAAGAAGAAATTTGAACTTTAACACTGGGTACTTTGTGGGTCTGTCTTTCGTGACTGGCTTTTAAAGTAACATCTATTTCCATTTGATCCTAGGATCTTAGTGACTGCTTTCTCCAACTGTTCACAGCAAATGCTTGGATTTTTTGCAGTAGACACTACTACAGTACATGGCTAATCTTCCCAAAAACTAGCTCATTAAAGATGAAATAGACCAGCTCTCTTCAGTGAAGAGGACAAATAGTTTATTTAAAGCATTTGTTCCAATAAAATAAAAAGAGGGAAACTGGGATGCTAAAGTTACATGAATAGAAATCTTTCTGGCACTTAGTTGTTTCTATGTTATTGAAAAATGATGTTCCAGAAAGATTACTTTTTCTCTTATTTTTACTGCTATCATCAGCCTATTGTGGGGACATTTTTGTATATTGAATCTGGGTTCTTTTTTGACCTCCTCCCCCGAGTTCAACTACATCTTTTTTTTTTTTTAAGAGAGAATTAAAAATATTAAATCCTGCATGTAATATATCTGCTGTCATCTTAGTTGGACCAACTTCTCATTTATTTATCTTAAAACTATCCAGTTATATCTTAATTCCATCCTAAGAAGATGCAGTCTGAAGATAGAGTTGTGCTCTCTACAATGCAATTTACTGTACGGTTAGAAAGCAAAGTGTTAAATGGAGAAGATATTTGTTTTTATTAAACATTTTGAGATTTAGATAAACTACATTTTAACTGAATGTTTAAAATGATTATCTTTTCTTCCCCCCCAAGTTAGTCTTATATCTTTTTTGGGTTTGAATGAAGGTTTTACATAGAAATTATTAAAAACAAGGGGGGTGCATAATAAATGTACATAATATTAAATAAGTAACGTAGGTATAGATTCCCAAATGCATTTGGATTTACAAATCGACTATGGTGTACTTTTTTCGATGATGATTGGTATAGAAATGTGTGAATTTGGATGGGATTTTACATCTCGCCTACCACTGCATGAAACATTGGGGTTTCTTCAAAATGTGTGTCTTACTTCTTTTGGGAGGGGGGATTGTTTTCTTCTGTTTCTTTTCTGAGACTCCCACAGGAGCTAAATTTGTAATTTAGAAACATTTAATTTTGTCAGTCCTGTCTGGGGCACTTAAGTAACATCTAAAGCATTACTGCTTTAGAATGTTAAAATAAAATTTCCTGACCAATAAAAAAAAAAAATTAATGAGGGAAAAAATCATGCAGTCATTTCACAAGATAGATATATACTTAGCTAACTTGAAAACAAAGGAAATTTCTAGGAAAACTTTCCTTTTAACTCATAAAAAAGATGATCCCTTCTATTTAACATTGTTCAAGAAGTACTAGCTAATGTAATATGGGTGGAGGGGAGAGCATAATTATTGCAAAGGAAAAACAACACTTTTTTGTAGTTTATTTGATTTTTTTATACACATAATCAAATGAAATTTCCTATGTAGAAAACTCAAATAATTAAGTAATTCTCTACAAAATAATAAAATGCAGAATAATCAAATCAAATAAACTACTAAAAATCATAAGAATGTACTTATAGGTATAAGATTAATATATGAGAATTAGTAATTTTTGTGTATACTACTAGAATAGAATTACAAAATGTATTGAGAAAACAACATATTCATTATTAAAACAAATATTATAATATACCTAGGAATAAATCTGACACAAGTGAAAAAGATCTTTATAGAAATATTACAAAGTGTTATTGAACACAATGAATAAGACCTGAATAAAGGTACAGAAATATCACACTAAAGAATATAAGGACTAAGATGGTAAAAATGTCAGTCTTTACAATGTAATATAAAAGTATACACACACACACTCACACACATCAAGTTGATCTTAAAATCATAATTGAGGGTAGAAGTTAAAACATAATCAAGGCAATTTTTAATCAATACATTTATTTTTCTACCCTAATGCTAAGACATTAAAAATGCAGTGGTAATTATTTCAGGGTGGTATTAGTGTAAGGATAGGCAAATGACCAATGGAACAAAAGAAGTATTTATAGAAACAGGACACAATAAAGATGGCATTGAAAATTGAGAAGGCAACTGTTTTACTGTATTTAGTTATGCTGAGAAAAATAAAATAATACCAGATTCTTATTGTACTTGAAAAGTCAAACCAATTGGTTGGAAGACCCAAATGTGATGTGACTTTACAAAAATTTTAGAAGAAAACATGGGATGATATCTTTGTAATCTTGGGTAGATACTTTTAAAAAGATCTAGAAACTAAAAATCATGAGTAAAATTTAAAAGTTTTTTTAAAGAAAAAGAAAAATAAAGATACCATACTAAGATTGAAGCAACATTATTCCTCAGAAGATATTTGCAAGTTTTACAAATAGCAAGTAATAGTACCCGGATTGAAAATCTACAGAAGCAGAAATCTGAAATGACATTTTACTTCATACGCAAAAGGTGGGCAAATATTTGTAATAAGGAATGACGGTAAGAATATGGAGAAATAGAAAATCTCAAAATGTTCATAGGAGTATAAACTGATACAAAACCTTTGAAGAGAATTTGGTTATTTCTAGTAAAGCAAAGATGTTCATAAACCATAACACAGTAGTTCTCCAACAATTATAATTCCAGAATTATTCCTTAGAGGAACTCTAAATATTCCCATTTATTATAACTTAACAACATTTATTGTAACGTAAAAATTAAAAGTATCTTAATATACATAACAGGAGAATGGGTAAATTTTGATTGAATACAGTTTGGTGTTAAGAACAAAGTTGAAGAAGAACAACAACAAAATCAGTTGAATATCATCAATACATGCAGTAAAAATTTCTAGTTTGTTTATGGATACGAACATACAGATTTTTAAAATAATATGCATTAGAAAGGAGAACAAAGCACTTTAGGTTAGTGGTTACTTATGAGGAAAGGGGAAAGATCATGTCATTCCCTTTTGTTATATAGCAATCATATGAAATATAGAATTAAGGTCAATGTGATCTTACTAATTCATTTATAGAGAGAAAAATGTCATAACTATTGGGTTGTCAGAAAAGTCATGATGCATTTTTGCAACAAAAAAAAAATAGAAAAAATACGTCATGGCTTTTCCAACAACCCAATACTTGAATGTAGAATGAATTAAGCCCTCTGGTCAGTGATCAGGCTGATTTTTAGACATCTGATGAGCTGTGAAGATTTTGGTGGAGAGAAAATCCTATCATTCTACAAAGAAAATGTGTCAGCAGAGCAAAGATTGTATTCTCTCCATGCCTCCATAAGTATTTTTTAAAAATTATTTGGGTACCACTTACTAAAGAACTCAAAAGACATTTACCTAGAACCTAACAGGACAATAAAAGTCATGGTAAAAGTTATATAAAACTTTCCTGAAGAAATTCATAAGCTGTATTCTTCTCTTTACGCACTCTTCTAATGAGTCAATGGGATTTTTATTTATCATTGTTTACTAGCTTCAAAATGAACAGTAATATACCTTCCCATATTTTCTTAATTCATTTCTTAAAGCAATTTTTTACCTCTTTGATCAAACTTCTAGGAAATGGAGACAATGAATAAATTTGCCATGCATCATCAGCAACTCAATTTTTACATTGTCAGGAACAAGCACCAACAATTACCTACATTTTGCAAAATCCAAGGAACTGCATCTTGGCTTTTATAAAGATCGACAGAATGATCATGTTGTAAACCACTGGAGTGTAAAAATACCCTTCAGTTTAGAAGAAAAAATATTAAACTGCCCTTACTAGAGATTTTTAAAAGCTATCTATAGTAAATCAATGTCCATAGGGTTGAAAGTACAAAATGTAACTTTCAGGTTGACTTTTAGAAAAAAGAAAAGCATTGAATACCATTTGAATGTACATATTTTGTCCTTCATGTAATCTAAATGTGTGAGGTAAATACACATTTCAAGAACATTTTATATTTTATACTTTAGTAAACTTCATCTAATTTTGACATTGCAGGGAACAACTCACAGAAATCCAATACAAGACTTAAAAAAAAAAAATAAGCAAGTGGTTTGTAATATCCTGTTTTAAAGAATGAAAGAATCGGGGTAATTTGTTATTTCCAATTTCACCTCAAATGTCAATTTGTCAGAGACTTCACCTCAAATATCAGTTCTTCAGGGAAGCCTTTCCTACAATGATCGCTAGTCACATGCTATATTTCTCCACAGTTGTATTTTTCACTGTAGCATTTTTCACACTTGCCCCTTTGCTTCATGTTGGCAGTGGCAGTGTCTGCATTTGCTCACCAGTGAAGTTTCAGTTACTGCCTCCTACAAAGCTTGAAACAGGCCAGACATTTTCTAAGCAATTTGCGAACATTAACTCATTTAATCATCACAACAACGCTGCCAAGTAAGAATTATTATTTGTCTTCTTTTACAAATGAAGAAAGAGAGGCAAAAGTTAAATAATTTGTCCCAGGTCATACATCCACTAAGTGGCAAAGTCAGAATTTAAATCTAGGAAGTAGGAGTTGCCCATGAAGAACCAACCAGTATAGAACTTGCACCCCCATTAGTAAAAAATAAACAAAATAAATAAAATCACTAACAACAAAAAAACAGAGAACTTGACAAAATATATAAAACAACAGTGTTTAGACATTGGACAATGAGCAATCCAGGGCCTCTCTCCCAAAAGAAGGAAACCAGGTAAGGTGGTCCCAACCATCAACCAAGCTTTTATGTCAGGAAGCTTATTTCCAGATTGTAGTACAGGAAGAGTCGATACAGAAAGAATTCAACAGTTTTGCTAAATTAAGGCAATGATCCGTGCTTAGAAGTCCCAGGGGTCTAAACAGGATGGGACCTATTACCAGAAAAAAAATAAAAAGAAAAGAAAAAGAAAAAGAGGGGCCGGCTGAGTGGCGCGGTAGTTAAGCGCTGGCCTGGGAAGCCAGCGGTCCCGGTTCAGTCCCACATATGAGGGCCAGTGATACTGCCCTCAAAAAAAAAAAAAAAGAAAAAGAAAGAAACAAAAGAGAGGAAGAACTGCAGTTCTCTTGCATGAGTGTCTTCTCAACTCTGTGGTTGAATATCAGAATACCAATCTGAACTGGCATAGGAAAAAACTATTAAGTTTGAAAAGAAGTTCTAGGAAGAGAAAGTACAATTTCCAGGAAGTTAAAATTGAACCACTGAAAAACTCACAGAAGGCTGGAAATCATTCTATTCTTTTTTTTTAATCTGTTGGGATAGAAACAACTTGATGAATACCTTGGGCATTAAGTGTAGATGGAAGTGGCATCACATTTAAGCTGTGGGACTAAACTAGCCCTAGAGTAATGGCTACTCCAACCTCACCCTCATGTATAAAGGAGCACACACACACACACACACCCTAGGAAAAAAACACATGATATACGTATATTTTAACATAAGAAAAAATACAGTTCTCAAATGAAATAGAAAAGATGGAAGTGAAATGAAGAAAACTTTATTCATACTATGTTCATACAAAATAAAAGATCTCCTCACATTAAACATGAAAAAGATAAATGAAATGAATGGTAGGTAGCCAAAACTATATTATAATGAATGAAAAGAAAGAAAGAGGAATGTAGTCAAATAAAGAGGAAAAATCCATTCTGGAAAAAAAAACAAACCAAGAGGAGGGGTAAAAAAATTTTATGTTGAGTGTGTTTTTAGTTTAGATGAAATATAGGAGGATATAAATTCAGCAGAAAAAGGTATCAATGATATGATGATAAAAAAAAAGAAAAACAGATGGGTGGAAAGGGAAGATTATAATGCTATGAACTGAGGAACAAGAATAACATTGTTGCATAAACAATAAATATGTAAAAATGAAGAGATAAGTGTTCAAAAAGAGAAATATAGGAATGGTTTGAGGTAATGACGTAAATGTAGAGGAAAGAACCAAAGTAGATAACAGACAATAGATAATGATGACAAAAGGAAGTTTATTATAAAGTAATTAAAAAGTTAATCCTACAAAACAAATATACAGAGGGCCGGCCGAGTGGCGCAATGGTTAAGCGCTGGCTTGGGAAGCTGGCGGCCCCGGTTCGGGTCCCACATATGAGAGCCAGTGATACTGCCCTCAAAAAAAAAAAAAAAAGCAAGTACACAGATAGTTAAAAATAGCCTTCAGAAAAATGCATTTTAAATGTGTCATTTCAGATTGATTGGGGATCACGGATTATTTAGTGATCGATGAATGGGACTGGGATAATTGACTACACATTTGGGAGAAAACAATAAAACTTGAACTCTACTCATTTTAACACAAATTAAAATACAGGTAATTCATTTAATTGAAACAACTGAAAATATGACAAACACATTGTTAATATCCTTCATTAAAACAAATATATGCCAGAATTATAAAAAATCTAAGAAAAATCAGAAACAAGCAGCACTTAGGTAAAGTAAATAGCATTTGTGTATATCATAATAGCACCGATGTTTGCAGGTATGAAAAATCAAATCCATGATCATAAATTTTGTGTATATATTATTAAGAGTTGGTGTAACTCTTAGGAGAGCGTTTAGCAACATCCCTCAAAATTCATTCCCATTGACCTGTCAATTACACTGCTAGGAATTTACATTAAAACATATCTAAAAGCTAAGTATATTCAGCAATGTTTATTTCAAGAATTTTCAATAGCAAAAACAAAAATCAAATAAAGTTGGGAAAAGTGAAGGGGTCTAGTTAAATATTTGTATGCTCATTTGATGGATTCCACTATGAGAAAATGCGAGATGGATTCTTGTGACCTGATTAGAAAAAAGCAACAGGATGGGCCATGCTCTAAACAGAGGTTTCACTTTGTTATTCTGAGTGGCCTCAGAGCTACCTGCCTCTGGGAGTTCAGGGAGGTGGGCAACAGTGTTTACAAGATTCAGTCCCTCACAGGGAAATGACATGGATGCAGAAAGCATTCTCATTAGTTCCCTGTGATGTTTGCAGCCGTGGTAATTGTTTCCACATAAGGACAGTTCTGCAGATTAGTTCTGAATGCTTCTACTGGAAGCAGAGCCTCCACTCTGCTTCTCAAGTCCTCCCACAGATGCTGGGAGCTATCTCAAAGTTTGTAATGAATTACTATTTGGCATGAAGTCAGAAAAGTGAATTCTGTTATTTGCAACTAAGAACCTTGCCTGATACAGAAGATTATGTTTCATTTTGTTTGCTACCTTAAATTTTTATGTATTTTGAAAATCAACAATATATTATGTTAACATTCAGTAGAACCCAAAGTTCAAAGCAAGTGGAGCATGAGATTGCAGAGTGCTTAGAGAGTTTCCCAGAAGTGAATCCCAGTGAATAGCCTGCCTGGAAGAATGAAAAGATCCAAGATAAATTTGAAGTCCTTGACATCATATTGTTCAAATAGATGGGGAAAGAGATACTAGATATAACATATTATCTATCATCCCAACACATAAGAACTGTATATGTAGTAGATTTGTGGATTCTGAACATTATTAAAGAGAGTTCACATAATGTTCTAGAAAGATATCTGTGAATTAATTTTGCTTATTATTAGAAAATAGATGAATCTGATCAAGATGAGATTAACCAAATTTAAAACTCCAGGCATCTCCTAAGTCTTGACCATTAGTGAATGTTTCATGTATTACAGTATAAATATATGAATCATCTATGTTTTTGTTCTAATAAGTAGCATTTTATAATTGTAGGTTATTTTGTTATATAGAAGCTTTCCAAAATTTCAGTGACGTATGTGAGAATTTTGTTAGTTTAACTAAATGTTTTGTGATACAAAATGAGTGGTTCTATACTTCTATAGAAAAAGTAACTTAAACTATTTGGGGTTTAAAACTTTACAATTGACATAGTCATAAAGATACATAAATTAAAAGTATTTTTGGAGCTAGACAATCACACATATTCCAGTTTCTATCTGCTATGATAGTAAAAAATCAATATTTCATCATAACCGGATGAGCTAGCATCAATGATCCATAAATAGTTTTATCTGTAACCACTGCATTTATTTACTATATTACAGTTGTTTTTATTGAATTGCATTTCAGTAGCACCTCAGGTCAAAGATCATATAAATAAATGGTTAAAAATGTTTTTTAAGATTTATTATTTAACTTGTGTATTATAAGTCCAACTAAATCAAGCAACAGATACCAAATATTCAGGACAATGTTTCTATTAATAAAAAAAATTATGAACAGACAGCTGTTCAACCATACATCAACCAGCATTAAGAGTTCAATTTATTATTTGGAGAAAAAAAATTAAAAGATTTAATAAGTATGAATTTTTGGCTAAACACAAAGAATTAATCTGGCCTGGGAATAATGAGAATCTCATTCTGAGAGACAATGAGGGACTACCATAAAGTATTTCTCTAATTTATAGCCATTTGCTCTGATGTGGGTAAAAGACAACACAGAGACTATATCATTTTTTAATACATTTTGAAATAAAGGATCTTACCATAAGATGTTTATTTTTATTTTTTAAAAATTCTTTTATTGTGAAATAAACATGTTTTAAAAATTAGTTTCAGGTGTATAACACAGTGCATTAGTTATGCTTTATACCCCTCAAAGTGACAACCCTCTCCACCAATTCACAGCCCACTCCCTGCCCCCATATCATACATATCTATTAAAATTCCCTTGATTCCACTCCACACTATATTCCCCATCCCGTGACTATATATATATATATATATATATATATATATATATATATATATATATATTCAGTTACAGTTGGCATACAATAGTATACAACATCAGCTTCAGGTGTACAGTGTAGTGATCAAGCCCCTATTCCATCCATGAAGTGGTCTCCCTAACAAGACATGTGGCCATCTGACATCCCACAAAATATTTACAAGATATTTATTTTTTTATTCACTAGGTAATTACACCAAATTTCAACTTAAGGTAACCTTAATTTTGTAACTAAATTGTAAATTTATTATAAAACAAGTTTACTTTGCCTATATCTGTATCTCTTTGATGTATTATTTTCTTACCTTAAGAAAGTAGAGCATATTGTTGGCCTTTTAACTAATGTTGCATTCAGGGTATTTCTATAATGAGTAATTAGGTTTTATTCTATGGTCATAAAATTGAATAAGATAAAACCCTTGCTCCAAAATATTTTATTTCTAGTTATTAAAGGGTTAAAAAGAATAAACTTTTTACTAAAAATGAAATAAACTCTTGCACATAGTCATGAAATAACAAGTATGAATAGGGTATAATGGGGTTGAAAGGAAATGAGTTCTTAATTCTACCTGAGAGTAAGGGAGTAGGGATCAGAGGTGATGACCTTAAAGAAGTGACAAAAGAGTGATCTAAACTAAGACAAAATAAACATAAATAAAGATAAATTAAAATAAGTGTTTCAAATATATTTCAGAAAATTTACTTTGTAAAAACCCGGAGGAAGTTAAATCTGATTGACAATTTTTGACCATTTATTTAATATATGCATGTATATTGAAATTACCTCACATGTCTAAATTCATGCACTTCTCATAATAGGCTTATAAAATAAGCAATATTATTATACTACTTTGTTTATTAGGAAACTGTGGTATAGAAAGATTAAGCAACTATGCAAGGTCACATAGCTATCAAGCGATGGTGCTACATTTCCATTTCAGACTCACTCCAGTACTCCTTATAACCTCACTATATAACATATATAGAAATACACATATGCATGCATACAAAATAAACAAGATCAAAGTTAGAAAAAGAGGAAAAAAGAAATGAAACAATTGGTTGCTGGTGGAAAAATTAATAATAAAACACCTTTGTCTAGAAAATAAAAAAAAAAGCAAAACCATCCAACATTAAATACAAGAAAAAAAAGATAAACTTGAAGCACTACTTTAAATTCTTAAAGAATACTATCTAAATGAAGCTATTTTAAAATGTTAATAAAATAGATGAATATTTGTGCAATATAAATTGTTAAAAATAATTCAAGAAGCTTTAGAACACCTGAATAGATCAATGACAAAGACATAAACTGAAACATGCATCAATATATTACCTGAAAATTTTCTGGGCTGAGCATTCTTTTAGGGATAATGAATTTTATACTATTAAAAAACAAACTCTTATTTTACAAACTATTCCAATCTAGGAAAAAAAGGAATGATTCTCAATTTATTGTTTAAAACTAGTGCAACTTTGATAATGAAGCATGACAAGAAAGTGCACATGATATGTATGATAAAGTGGGATTCATTTCAAGTCTTTCAGAATGGTTTCAAAGTAAGATATCTATTGACACAAACCATCTCAAGAGTAGGTTAAATGAGAGAAACTATGATTATCCAGACAGTTGTCCAAAAAAGCTTTTTTTTAAAGAGAAAAATAAACAATATTATGATTTAAATTATTCATATACAAGTTATCGAAAGCATATTTTAAATGATGGAGACTACCTCAAAACAAAAGCAAACGTGAAACTTGGTAGTAAACTAGAAAGACTTTTTTTTCAAGGCCTGGAACAAGAGCAGAATCTCCACTATCATTATTGCAATTAAAGACAATTCTAGAAGTTCCAGCCAAATTTAAAAAATAAAGGTTAGAAGTTAAAATTGTAAATATTGGCCAATGTTATAATGGCATAGTTGGGAAAACTAAGAGACCAACAATGAGAAACTGTTTATAACTCATAAGAAAATGAAAAAAGGTAAACATTTAAAAAATAAATATACACAAAAATTATCATTCCTTTTGACATAAGTAGATATTTGTTAAAGAAATGTAATGAGGAGTGAACAGTTAGCTCAGCTGGTTACAGCGTGGTACTGATAACATCAGGGTTGCCGGTTCAATTCCCCACATGGGCCACTGTGAGCTGCAACCTCCTTAAGAGTCTACTATGTCATGGCAGCATGAAAACAGTGTGTAACCAGTGATCATGGCTGATCCCCAATTTAATAAAAAAGAAAAAAGAAAAGAAATGTAATAAAAAGAGATACTATGCAAATAATGACAAATATAAATACATATTTCTCTTTATTTGTCTTTTTAAAATACTGTTTAGTAGCAACTATGTTTGAAGCACTGTTATTATAGCTACAGCAACAGATATGAAGGGTAAAGTTCCTACTGTCAAGTAGTGTATGTTCTAGGATGTGTTTGGGGAAGATGGTTAATATATGTATAGATATGCAATCTAATTTTAGGTAATACATATTACTTAGAAGAAAATCAAAGCAGATAATAGGGTAAAAATTAATAGCAATAAGTTGCGTAGGGTTGGAGAAGTATTTATCTAGATTGGTCATGGAAGACCTCCTAAGGTGATGACATTATTTGTGCAGAAAAGAGAAAATCACTTTTTAATCTTGTTTTAAATTTAAAAGAATATTTGATATCAAAGTAATAATGTTAGGCAAACTAATGAATATGGATCAGCAATTCAGTGGAAAGATTCAAACATCTTCAAATTATAAATATTATTTAAAACCATAGACAGGATAAATTTACTTAACTTGTACTAAAATATAATCTAAATAAGGAACATTAATGAATTACAAGGCAGATTTTTTAAAAAATTACCATGGGATTAAGAAATATCAGATTTGAATAATTAGACATTAATTTGCTGTCCTAGATTTAAAATTTGAAAACATATAGCTATTAATTCCACCAAAATAGTGAATATGTTAAATACCACTGAAATTCCAGTGAATTATTTTTAATATTATAAAATGTTTCTAAATCCACATGGAATTACAGTGGAATAGAAAAAAAAAACACCAAAATGTTGAGTATATAGAATGAAGATAAATATCCTGTACGTTATTTTAAATTGTGATAGTAAACATATAAAAATATGTTTACGATGTAAGAAGTAACGTAAGATATTTGGAACACAGCAAAAAGTTGAGGAATAGATCCAAGCAGGTATAGGCCCTGTTGTATAAATGTGGCATTTTAAGTGTATGTGCATATTATGAATCAAGCAATAAATAGTTCTGGACAAATATCTTTATATTGCCCAATTAGCCAATATAATTTCAGATGGTTTTGGAAGTTAAAAGTAAAAGCAAAACAATAGAAATGCTGAAAATAGAAGTGAATGTTTATTTGATATAAGAAATGGAAAAGATTTCCCCTAAGCATAAAAACAAAAGAAAGGAACAAACAAAATAAATACTGATTAATTTGCAAACATAAATGAGACAATCACAATAGAAAAAAATCTTTAAAGTATACAGTTAACTGGAAAAAAATTTGCCATATGTATTTCAGGTCTTTGACGAGCTCATAAAGAAAAACACAAATGCCCCAAAGAAAAATGATCAAAAGACATGAACAAACAATGCACAAATATAATCATGTGGCCCATAAATGTTTAAAAATAAGTGTTTGATCTCAAAGTCCATTAAAGATGTAGAGATTTAAACAAATTATTGTTATTTACCTGTCTGACTCGCTAAGATTTAAACCAATGAACACATCCAGAGTTGGCAATATGAGAAGTGACAGTCATGTTCATACAATTGTAAATGAGTGTTATTTTCTCAATCTTTATAAGGGTAATTAATGTCCAGGGTCTTGATATTACATGTGCATGCATACCTTTTAATCCACTATTTCTACTTTTTGAAATATATTAGGAAGAAATAGTCATAGTTAAGCACAAAGAGTTCTTTACAAAGATATTGCTATAACAAGTTGGTTAAAAGTAGGTTGCTTGAATTAAGGAAGGGTAATTAGCATCTATTAAATATTAAGTTCTCAAAATTGAGTTTGAATTACAGAAATTGCTCAAGGTACATTATTAGGTGAATAAAATAAACAACCCCAAGTTCATAATTAAATGTATAGATATATAAAGGCATGAAAATATTTACTGTACATCTCTTGTTGAGCTAATTAACGAGGACTTTATTTTATTCTTTTTTTCATTATTTTTATACTTTACAATGACCATGCAATAATTTTATAATCATCAAAATGTTCTTAAAAAATAAACCTAGACTCACTTTATGTAAGATTAAAACTGTAAATAGGGTTTCAATATGCTTATCAATGAAATAGTAATCTGCCTCCTGATTCTTATGGGGTTATTGTGAGAAATAAGAGAGATATAAAATATTGTGAGAGTGAATTAGAGATTCAGAGAAGATTCATACATTCTTTCAGTATACTAACTTGCCACCTAGGTATTTTATCAGTTGTTTTAAATCTTTCACATGGGCACCATTAATGCACCAATTATAATTGGTGACCTGATAGAATGAAAACACTTTCTTAAATAAGTAGTTTACTTCCAGAAACAGCTGGCTCTCTGTAGAGCTTTGGCGCTGTTTTAAACTGCACAAGTCAGCAAGACCACCCGTTTGTTTTAAGGATTCAACAAGCAGGGCTTGGCAAGTCAAGTTTATAAGTACATGAGTAAAAGGTTAAGAAAGGTTCTGGTCTCCTTATTGAACTCAAGAGATACAGAAACACTAGTGTGTATAATCATGGTCCACTAGGCAAGAAAGTGTTTTACAGGCTCTCAGAGGCAGCGTGAGGCCCAGCTTGTGCTCTAATGCAGGGAGGGGAGCAAACGAAAATGAAAACATGGAGTAGCTTAACAATGGGACTGGTTTATTGAAGTTAGACTCAATAAAACTCTTTGGACCTGCTTTGGTGTGCAGACAAATTGTAGAACAGAAATTTCGCCCACATTCGGTTACTAAAACAATTGCAAAGTGTTGTTTCTAGTGTCTGGCTACTTTCCAACAGGGACATGTGAAATTTCTCATTACTCTAGAGGTTCAGATTGTTTAAACGTAGGCTCTGTCCTGAACTGGGCTCTAACGTTCATAGGAAGTGTGCAAGAGTTGATGTATTTACTCCACAAACAGAATTATTTGTTAACCACCATGAATGTTTCATTATGCTCCGTTTGCATATTAACAGCAGTAACTGTACTTTGCCCTGAAGGTTTCAGCAGAAAACAGAACTAGGAGAGATGATATATCCCCTTCTATTGTGGAGTAACCTATTTGATTTACAGATCCATTGCCTGGGCTTACTTTCTTTTCAAATATAATGTGTGAAACAAAGGCCGTTGCAAGATAAAAAGTAATGAAATATAGGAGCTCACTGTAAGAAAAATCAATATGAAAAAACAATTAAGAAATTATTATATTTCATTTACAAAACAGAGTTATTTTTAAAAAAGAAATGATATACATAATTAAGCACTCAGTTTTTCAGAACTTCTGATCATTCATTCATTCATTCATTCATTCAACTGATATATGTTTTCCCTATTATGTTCCTATTTTCCAAACATTGTTCAGTGAAAGAAGTGTAGAAATGATTGGTATGCAATCTCTATTCACAGAGACATTAAGGGAACAAACACATAAACAGATGACTTCACCATAAAATAAGTGTTAATAAAAATATGTTGAAAATGCTACTTATTTGAAGATATAATTAAATATACAAAGGTGATAGTGTCCTATTTTATTTCATAAAAAAAACTGCAATATATTAAATAATATGTCATTCCAGGCAGTAAATTGCTGTTTCACTATTGTACTGAAGGAAGAGTCTGACAGGGGAAAATGGACTTTTGAAAGCAAAGCATTTAATTCACATAGTACCTGAATAAATTTTAAGTTTAATTTCTCCGAGTCTTGGGTTTTGTGTTTTTGAAATGGGCATAATTTTACTTACTTCACAAGTATATATATATATATATATATATATATATATATATATATATATATATGAATTTTAAAGAAGAAAATAAAAGAGTTCTATATATTTTAAGAACCTACATATATTTTTATCATTATTTTAATTGTAACAATCTCCTAAGAATCCAGAAGAGTTGATACTACTTTCAAATTATTGGATGTATTATATTTTAAGAATCTGAAACCATAATCAGTCAATAATTTTTTCTTTTTGAAAAATTTCATAGCTTAGCTTACATGAGTCCTGTAATCCTAAATTGATGGGGGTAGATCACATGAAGCACTTGCTATTCCAATATGGATTTTACTTCTGCAGCTGCTACTACTAAGGCTACTATTTCTACCATATCCATCATTGTTACAAATAGTAACAATGCATATTTTCAGATGCTCTATTTTGAATTGCTGACTATCAACTCTACAAAATACTATCAGAAAATTTTGTTTCAAAATTATTATAGTAAAATAGAACACTGCCTCCACAGTCTTAATAGTGTCTTAACAGAAGAAAGTTAGAAGGTATTTATATACATATTTTTATTAGTTTCAGGTGTAGAAAACAACATAATGGTTATACATTTATACCCATCACAATGTGATAATCCCAACAAGTCAACTACTCATCTGACACCGTACATAGGTATTCTAATGCCATGGACTCTATTCCCTATGATATATATATATATATATATATATATATATATATATATATATATATAATGTATGTAAAATATATAATATATAATATATTTTACATATATATACATATTATATTATACTTGACATTCAGTATTATTTTATATTAGTCTCAGGTGTACAGGTGCAGTGTTTAGGCATTTATATAATTTATGAAGTGATCTCCCGATAAGTCTCGTACCCATGTGACATCATACATAGTTTTTACATTATTGACTATATTCTCAATACTGTATTTCACATCTCCATGACTATTTTGTAACTACCAATTTATACTTCCTAATCTCTTCAACTTTCTCACCAATCCCCCAACTCCCCTCCCATCTAGAAAACATCAATTTGTTCTCTGTATCTATAAGTCTATTTCTGTTTTGTTTGTTCATTTATTCTGTTCTTTAGATTCTACATATAAGTAAGATCATATGGTATTTGTCTTTCTCAGTCTGATGTATTTCACTTAGCATAATATCCTGTAGATCCATCCATGTTGTTGCAAATGGTATGATTTCATTCTTTCATTCTTTTTTATATATGCTGTATATATGTACCATAATTGCTTTATCCAATTGTCTATTGATGGGCATTTTGGTTGTTTCCATAAAAGATATTTATATTGTTTTAAGGTCTGGAATATATGATTTTTAAGATGATTCTTCAAAGACTTGAAGGTTTTTGGAAATGGGAATAAATTGTGATATAAAAAATTTAAACTGTTCAGCACAGTAAAGGGAGGATCTTGAAGTGAATCTTGAAGAGCTGCCGTTAGTCTTAGTAGCAAGTTATTTTGGGTGGTTCAATCTTAGTTCTCAAGAGCAACATTTTTTTTAAAGATTTTTATTAAAATATAGCATACAACTTTATATTAGTTTCAGGTGTACACAATAGTTATTCAACCTTTATGTACCTAAAGAAGTGATCACCATGAGAAGTCCAGCAACCGTCTGACACCATACCACATTGCAACAATATTATTAACTATATTTCCTGTGCTGTACATTATATCCCCATGACTTATTTGTTTTATACCTGGAAATTTGAACCTCTTATTGCTTTCACAGTTTTCCCTCTTTTTAAATTTTTCAATTGCAGTTGACATTCAATATTATTTTATAATAATTTCAGGTGTACACCATAGCGGTTAGACTCTTATGTTATTTAGTTAGTGATCACCCTGATTAGTCTAGTAACCAGCTGGCAGTATACATGGTTATTACCATATTATTGACTCTATTCTCTATTCTTTAATTTACATCTCCTTGACTATTTTGTAACTATTCATTTGTAATTCTGAATCCCTTCACCTTTTTAACCCTGCTCCTCAAGCCCCCTCCCATCTATCACCCCAACAAGTCTAGCACCCATCTGACACCATACAATATTATTGACTATATTCCTTACATCCCTATGACTACATTATAACAACCAATTTGCACTTCTCAATCCCATCCCCTTTTTCATCCACCCTGAATACCCCTATTATCTAGCAACCATCAGAATATTCTCTGTATCTATGAGCTTGTTTCTGTTTCATTTGTTTATTTTGTTTTTTAGATTCCACTTACAAGTGAAATCATATGACATTTGTCCTTCTCTGTCTGACTTACTACACTCAGTCAAATACCGTTCAGGTCCATCCATGTTGTTGCAGATAGCAAGATTTCATTCTTTTTTTTATAGGTGAGTAATATTCCAATGTATATACATATCATCTCTTTTGTATCCATTCATCCATTCAGAGATACCAGATTGCCTTCATATCTTGGCTATTGTAAATAATGCTGCAATGAATAAATGGATGTGCATTTGCCTTGAAGCAGTTTTGGTTTCTTCAGATAAATATCCAGAAGTGAGATTACTTAGTCCTTTTTTCTTGTTATATCCCTTGTTTAAAGTCTATTTTGTCTGGTATAAATATGGGTACTCCAGCTTTTTAAAATTGCTTGTTTCCAATTTTTTGAAATATCTTTCATCCATTTACTTTCGTCTGAACTCCTTTAGCTTTTTCTTGTCTGGGAAATTCTTTATACTCACATGTCCTTCAATTCTAAATGATAGCTTTGCTGGGTAGAGTCATCTTGGTTGTTGGCCTTTACTTTTCATCGCTCTCAATACTTTGTGCCAATCCCTCCGGCCTGCAGACTTTCTGTTGAGAAATCATCTGATAGTCTTATAAGGGCTCTCTTGTTTGTAACTAATTGCTTTTCTCATGATGCTTTTAAGATTCTCTCTTTCACTTTAACTTTTGGCATTTCGATTATGATGTGTCTTCGTGTGGGCCCCTGGGTTTTGTTTGTGAGTCTTTGCACTTCTTAGGCTTGTATATCCATTTCCTTCACCATATTAGGGAAGTTTTCCATCATTATTTCTTCAAATATGTTTTCAATTTTTTGCTCTCTCTTCTCTTTCTGGTACCCTGTGATGTGAAGGTTGGTATACTTGATATTGTCCCAGAGGCTCCTTAAACTCTACTCATTTTTTTGGATTTGTTTTTTCTCTTTGCTGTTCTGATTGGGTGTTTTCTGCTACCTTTTCTTATAAATCACTCAAGCAGTCCTCTGATTCATCTAATCTACTGTTGATTCCTTCTAATGTAGTCCTCATTTCAGTTATTGTATTCTTTATTTTTGACTGGTTCTTGTTTTATGTTTTGTATCTCCATTTTTGTTTCCTATCTCTTTATTGAGCATCCCTATAACCAGTGTTTTGAACTCTGCATCTGATAGGTTGTCTGTCTCCATTTTGTTTAGTTGGGTTTTTTTTTGTTGTTGTTGTTTTTCTGGAGACTTGTTCTGTTCTTTTATTTGGGACATATTTCTTTGTCTCCCCATTTTGGCTGCCTCCCTGTGTTTGTTTTTACATATTAGGTAGGGCTGCTATGTCTTTCTACCTGTCTTAGTGGAGTGGCCTTATGTAGTAGGTGTCCTGTGGGGCCCAGTAACATAGTCTCCCTGCACCAGAGCCGGGTGCTCCAGGTGTGTCCCTTGTGTGGGTTGTGTGCCCTCCTATTGTAGCTGAGTCTTGGCTACTGTTTGCATATCAGTTGTATGGATTGACTCTCAGGCTCATTTGTTGTGAGGACTGGCCATGACTACAGTGGAGGACTTGTGGTGCAGGCACTGACCCTATGTATCAAGATTCTCTTTAGCAGGTGTCTGTTGCCTTCCCAGTCTGTCTTTTGGGTTTGTTATCCTTGGAGTTGACAGGTTTTGCTCCAGCTAGATGTGAAGTAGCCACTGGGCAAGCCAGCCCTAGGTCTCCTGCGAGGAGACCCTGTGCAAGCCATGTTCAAACACAGACTGTGTCATGCCTGGAGCCACCTGGAATGAGCCAATACCCACACTGTGTTTGGATGTGTCTCAAGAGGCCAAGCCTTAAACCAAGGCCAGCTGTTGCTAGTGCTGGGCTTAGGGCTTCTCAGCCAGTGCTACAAGACATGCTGAAGTCAGATGACTCATGTTTGGGTTTTGGGTTTCTTTGAGAGATTTTAGGAAATTCTGTATCCGGAGCCAAGACAGGAAGTTTGTATGGAAAAATCCACTGAAAGTAGCTTGGGTGTGCATGAAATTTGGGTGGGATAGGGTCTCAGAATCACTAGTGTGAGGCGAATGGATGGTGTTAGGCAGGTTGATGGAGACTCAGATTGGTTTCTGCCTGTGTCTGCATGCTGGGAGGGGACAGGGCTCAACAAAGAAACAATGTCTCCTGCCATGCCCTCTGTTTGGGAAAGCTGCCCCTCCAGCCCTTGCCCTGCAGCCAGATAACTCAGCTCCTCCCCCTATGTCTCTGGTGCCTTTCGAGCTGTCTGCCCCAGCACTGGACCTCAGAGGAGTGAGTCTGTCAGCAAAAAAGTGTATGTGCAGTCCTTTTAAGAGGAACACCTGGGACTTCAGCCACCCTCCAACTCACTCAGCCACAATCTCCACTGGTTTTCACTACCAGAAATTATGGAGACTTTCTCCCCGGCACTGGAACCCTGGGATGGAGATCCTGGTATAGGGCTGGGACCCCTTGCTCCTCCAGGGGGGACCTCTACAGCTGAAATATTCCTTCAATTTTTGATGGTCACATGGCAGTGTGGGACCAGCCTGTTCTGCATCTCTGTCCCTCCTACCAGTCTCAAGGTGATTTCTTCTGTATGTCCTTAGTTGTAGGGCTTCAGTTCAGCTAGACTTCAGATGATTCTAAATAATGGTTGTTCTGTAGTTTACTTAAAATTTTGATGTGGTCAGGAGAAGATGCAAATGCACTGTTTACCTACTCCACGATCTTTACTGGAAACACAAGGGCAAGTATTTCTTGGAACAAGTAGTTAAGTTAATTTTGTTGTTATTGTTTGTTTTCAGTAAATTTTAGCATAGGGCCAAGGAAATATGTTCGTTTAATATTCATAATAATGAGTTTAAAGGAACATTTCAGAATTAGGCTACCAATTTGAATTTTTGAAAACTAAACAATCTGAAATAAGTATAAGGAAAATTAATGTAATAGCAATCAAAATACTGGTAACAACCTCCCCCCAAAATCAAGTTTATATATGCATACATACATAATAGGATCATATCAATCAAAGTTATGCATATTTGCAAAGTATGAATGCTACATATTTATAATAGAGGTTAATGGTTTGAAAAGACTTTATGATATGATTGGTTAGATTTTTTTTTCAAATCAGAAATTTGATTCCAAAGAAATATATTATCTGGTCTAAAATTTCAAAGATGAAATCACAAAAGAGCTTCCTGGATTATAGGTAAGATATTTATAATACAGTTGTATGACTTTATCTTCGTTTCATAAATATCTTTTGAGTTATGACTTAGGAAAACCAAGTTCGGATATTATTTTCTATTTACTACTTATCCCTATGCAGCAGAGAAACTATTAGAAACAATTTTAAGGGATAAACAATATATTTTAAAAAAAAATCTACATGCCATTTCTCTACTGCTGTCATTGTTTTTTCTTTTACCTATTTCTCAATTTTGTTTATTGTTCCCTATTGCACTTTTTTTTTTAAAGATAAGACTGACCTACAAAAAAGCTGTACATGTTTAATGTATACATCTTGATGACTTTAAGATAGTATACATCCATGAAACTATCACCATAAACAATGCCATAAACATAATTATCATTTTAAATCATGCCATTTTGAGAATAAATATTGCTACTTTCAGACATCTGTCATTAATTAAACATGTTTGAAAGTAGTATTTTGTTTAGGAGTTTCAAAATATCATTGCAAAGACATGGGGCTTGAAATTAGGTAAGTCTGGATTTTACTTTTGAATCTGGCATTTGCCACTTGTGCAATTCTTGATAATTTGCTTAACCTATTGAATTCTCTGTTTTTTCTACTTTAAAGTAGGAATAATGACACCTCTCATGAGGTTGTCGTGGGGATTAAAGGAAGCAATAAAGGGGAAGTGCTTAACATGTAATAAAGGCTGTAGTTGAATTGAGTCCTCAGTAATCCATATGTTGAAGTTCTATCCACAATACCTCAGAATGTTATGTTATTTGGTAATAGAGTCATTGCAGATGTAATAGTAACTTTAAGATAAGGCCGTTAGAGTGGGCCCTAATCCAGTATAACTGGTGTCTTAAAATGGGAGAGATTTCTATATAGAACAACACAGAGAGAATGCTATCTGAAACAGAAGGCATGTGAAGATCAAAGTCATGCTTCCTACAAGCCAAAGAATGCCAAAGCAAGCCAGTAAGCCACCAGAAGCTCTTTCACAGCCCTCAGAAAAATCCAGCTCTGTTGATACCCTGACCTTGGACTTGTAGCCTCCAGAGCTGTGAGATAATAAATTTCTGCTGTTTAAATCACCCAATCTGTGGTACTTTGTTAGAGCAGTCTGAGAAAATTATACATTGAAGTATCAGCAAATCTTCACCTCTTGTAGTAGTTTCACTACTAATCAGCAAATGATTCAAACTTTTGAGTTTCATAAAATATTATAGAAAATCATTTAAATATTATTTTATGAAGTCATTAAGGTAATTACTAAACATTAAGATTTCTAGTTGTTCCATGTTTCAACATTAACATGTTAGTATGTCATTTATGTGTTATTCATAGATCAGAAGAGATGTCCTCATCATCAAATTTATGTAAAATGGCACAATTTTATTGTTATGTTCTAATGGAAACTGAAATGATATTCTGTATTTTAAAGACAGCTCATTAATTTAAATGAATATTTATAAAACTCAAGTTAGTTCAATTTGTTTATAAATGTCTTCTAAAACATAGATTTAAATATAAACATTTTAAAATGATTACTGTGTAATTTCAAGACATATTTTTTGCTTTTTTTCTATACATTCCTTTTGGAAAAGTGTAATTAAAAAAGAGTACATTCTGTTTATTTTGCTAACCTTGAAACTACAAACAAAACTCACATTTCAATTGCTATATGGTAAAAACTAGAGGCTTTGGGGCTAGAGAAGATCCTCAAAAAACATTGAGGGAAAATTCAAGTACATATTGGCTATGTCAGCTGGGAACTTTTCTTAATTGAATGGTGTTAGGCTGTTTGGAAAGCAGAAGGAATATACTGTTAAATATATAAAAATCAACATCTTTCCAAGCGGGAAAAAACAAGAGATTGATTTTTTTTTATTATATATTTTACTATGAAATATTTTAAAGTAGCTGGAACATAGCATTTGTATGACCTGAATGCAGGGTAGAAGAATAATTTTATAGATGACTCTTGATTGGAAATAACTTCTAAGAGTGAAATCGAGACAGAACCAAAGTATTTTCTGTCATTACTACCTAATAACATGAAGGAAAAAACAAAACAAAACATACACATACACACTCAATCACTGTTCAATTCCCTCAGGAGTTTAACACCTAGCAAGAATTCCTTTTTATCTTCATTTGAGTGAATGATACAATCAGAAAAGATATTTGTAGGGATTTTCATTGCTTCAGGGGATACAGGAAGTAGTAAGATAAGAAGCCCTCAGTGATATAATGATATATATATATATATATATATATATATATATATATATATATATATATATATACAAACATACATACATATATATTTGGTGTTCATCCTCATATCTGGCACAGAGCTACTAAAATCTTCGGAATTTCCTATGTGCTATGAGTGGTAACGGTATCTTTGGTCTTGTCAATGAGGTGACTTTTGGTATACCCCTAGGTTACCTAAGAATGGGGGATAGTCACCAGAGGAACCAATGCTGTTATTAAAGGGTTGGAACTTTCAGTCCCACCTTCACGCCACCTGCACATCCAGAGGGGAGAGGGTTAAAGACTGAATTAGTTTGCAATGGCCAATGATTTTATCAATCCTACCTACATAATGAAGCCTCCATAAAATCTCAAAAGGGCAGGGTATGAAGAGCTTCCGGGTTGATGGACATGTGGAGGGGCTGGGAAAGTAATCCTCCTGGAGAGAACATGGATGCTCTGCACACTCCTCATGCCTCTCCTATGCATGAAACAGCCCATCAGGCTGTTTCTGAATTATATGCTTTAAAAAACAAAACAAAAGAAAAAAACACCACCAAAACCAAAAAGCAGGTATTTCCAGTATGTGAAATGTTTCTCTGAGTTCTGCGAGCAGCTCTAGCAAATTTATTAAGCCAAAGAAGTGGATTGTGGGAACCTCTGATTTACAGCTAGCCATCAGTCAGAAGCATAGATGACAACCTGGACTTATGACTGGCATCTGATGTATCTCCAGGTAGATAGTGTCAGAATTGAGATAAATTCCTGTGGAACCTGATGTATCTCCAGGTAGATAGTGTCAGAATTGAGATAAATTCTTTCACATCCTTTTGGTGTCCCAAAGTTTTTGGTGGTATGAGGGGAAGGCCTGTAATTGGTTCCAAGAACCCCAAAAGACCCTCTCTTCTTTGAAAAATAAATGCAAGGACACCAGAGACCCCAAAACCATTCGTTTATTCATTTAACGATATGCACTGAGACCTGTAGATGAAAGGGGAATAGTGAGATGCAGAGCACACTGTTATGAATAAATCAAATAAAGTGTCTGCCTTCATAACATTCATTTTCTATTATGGGAGACAAGTATTAACAATATTTATGTTAACTGCAAATTCTGAAATTCTCTGAAGGTAACAAAGCAGGTGCATTAATAGAGAATACTGGGGGCTTGAAGGAAGGGAAAGAGTTGTTTTGATTCTTGGTCAAGACTCTCAAAGGAAGATTAATTGAAGCTGAGACCTGACAGATGAGGAGAGAAAAGATTTGCAAACAGCATGTGAAGAACATTCTGAATCACTAACGAATATGTGCAGAAGCCCTAAAATCAAAAACCACTCTCTATATATTCTGGGAAGAAGAGGACAATAGGTTGATGCTAGAGATATGGCAGGGAACAGATCACAGAAGGCATTATAGGTTATAGTGAGAAGTCCTGATTTTAATTTTGAAAAATATTGGAATGGTAATCGAAGTTTTACTACAGCAGGGAGACTTGCAAGCCTTTTGTTTTGCTTTGGCTTTTTTGTTTTGGTTTTGGTTCCTATTTGGAGATTCTGTTAAAAGAAGACAAGATTCCATGGGAGACTGGTGAATGGTTTGCAACAGAAGTGGAAGATAGATGATAATGGTTCGAACCAGGATGGTAAGGTAAAAATAGAAGAAATTAGGTACATTTAAGGTGTCATTGGAGGTGAAATCCACAGTACTTGATTTTGGACTGGTTTAGGGGATGAGCACACCCCAAAGCTATAGCTATTCAATTGATCAACTTGGAGGAAGGTGGTAACATTCACATGGTTGGAAAAAAGAAAAAAACACAGCAAGGAACATGAGCTAACATGAATGTTTTCACCTTACTAGTGTGTGTTCTCTACTTTTAAAAAATATATGATTAAAATGCTAGGGTGTTTCAGCTAGAATCTCAGTTGGAGTAGTCAGATAATTAAAGAATTTAAACCATTTCATTTATCAAGCAGCCACTGTGCTTAGAGCAAATACTTACAGTTTTTGTCTCTTTTCATTTTCACTACAATTTCTCACCAGAATTACAAAAACTGAACTAATACAAAAGTGAAGTTGTAATAATTACCATCCTTGGTCTTGACAATTTGCAACTGCTTGTTAAAGTTGTGAATTGTGTTTATAAATCTTTGTTATTTTTATTTAGATGCATTTGAAATGTGTAAGAGCAAGTCTTTTAAGCAAATTTAGCTATAAAAAGAAATGTACCAAAATGTGCTTTGTAGAGCTCTAGTTCTTGAATTGAACTGTAAATAAAGGTTCAGTGGTCAAGTATCTGTTGTTTTTCTATCATATAGAAAATTCATATGTTTCTTACATGGTTTATAATGCAGATTGAAAATTTGTAAACTTAAGTCAAACAATCATACCTAATAAAATTAAAACAAAGCCACTACTGACAACCCTAAATCCTGTTTTCCTGTGTTTAACCCAGAGTAGTACTAATCTGGCTGCAAATGACCACCTTGACTTTAATGTTTTTAATAGTTATGCCCTTTAAAAGTGTATATTTTTTACCTGTTATGTGCATGTTTGTTGGTTCCATCAGCAAGTTCTCTTTTTCTGATCAGTTTTTCAAGAGATGATGTCTGCTTCTTGCAACAAAAACCCTAGACCAATGCTTCCATCCTTTTTCAAGTTCTGGAACTCACCAAAAAAAAAAAAAAAAACATAATTTTTTCATCATTCTGGGATATATAAATGAAGCTGGTCATATCTGTCTCAAGCCTCATAATATCTTACTCAGGCTAAATTTTCCAGTTTCCCTTACTTTCCTATAATCCATGGCGTAATGTTAATATGTGTAGGAAGCTCTGCCCTAATGCATAGATTGTTTCCTAGACTTACCCCAACAACAATCCTGTATTAAATCTTTTAAATACTAATAAATGCAACATGGCACTACTATCCCAAGTAAGATCATTGCAACCACTGTTATAGGAATCATGGGAAACAGCATCAGGTGCCTGACAAGTAGCTTCTCTGAGCAAATATATAATGGTCAATGTCCTCTTTGTTTTGCTTGGGCTCAAACAGATTTTGACCATTATCTATTATGGATTTATACAAAATGTTGTGCAAAATAAATTTAAATTTTAAGGTGACTTAATACGATGCCCTACTTTGTTAAGAATGTAAGTAAAAATAAAGGTAGTGTTTTATAGTTTGTGTTCTTACATTGATTTTCTGATGGCCTAGATTTTAAAATTTTCTTCAACCAGTGTTTAGGAAATCTTTGCTTTTTTATTTATTTATTTTTTTGCTTTGTTTTTCTACTTTTAAAAACTACTTTATCATCCACATAATTGCTCCTGTGATTTTCTTTTACATATATTTTAGATGAAAAGTGAAATTCTGTTTTGATTATTACTTGGCAAATGCTTTTTCTTCTCTTCATTTCATTAATCAGCAGTTAGGACTCTGATGAGCTCATAGTAAAGATATTTGATGTTCACCAACCATTTACCAAGAGCTAATTTCAAAGTAGCACAGGCTTTCTTTGAGTTTCTGGCTCTAGCACGTACTACATGTGTGGTGAATACAGACATCTATGTCAGAATTATTGTGAAAATTACATAAAATAATATGTAGTAGAAGGCTTATTTAACACAGTGCCTGGCTACTTGTAGTTATTCAACAAAACATAGCGTAGGAAAACTACAGCTACTATATGCCTCCTCTGGTTGTAACAATATTATAAAGATTAAAAAATCATACTCCCTGTGGTGACAAGGTAGAAAATATATTAAAGGAGACAAAAGAGTCTGAAAGATTATTGGACAAGAGATAATCAGGTTCTAAACAGAGAAATATTTATGGAATGGGGAGGCAGAATTTACAGGATGGTATGAATGACTGGGTTGTATCATATAAAGACATGGGATACAAAACAAAAGATCCCAGAGTACGTCTAGGGTAACTTGGTGAGTGGTGCTGCCCTATCTATGGTGAGCTGGAAATACGGGCTTTCATAAAGTTACATTAAACCATGACACTGTTGATAAGTTTTTATGGGAGCACATATAATGATTTAATTCCTGACAACTTTTCTTCTGAAGACTTAAATTGACTACAAGAAGCCATCTATGAATATCTGTCATGTACTGATCTTTATTAAAGCCCCTGTCCTACAAACTATAATATCTTTTAGTTACCTGTCTTTTTTGTTTTTTTTTTTCATGTTTATATATGAATTTGATTGTAATAGTTGGTAATACTAAGTGATCATATAAAGTTTGTGATGATGATCTATGTTTGAAGAATTAGAAAAACAATCTGTGATTTTTATGGGTGAAGAAATAGGAAAGAGAATCTTATCTTATTGACTATCTTATAAATTTGTAACAGTTGTCTACCCTTCAAGTAAAAAAATCAATTATACAATCTTTATGTTTAAAAGAATAATATTGAAGAAAGAAGGAATTTTAACTAGAGCTCCTGTTTTTTGAAAGCAAGTGTCTGTAAATATGTTAATACAAGTTAAAGGCATATTAGTCAAGAGTAATTTGATTTTCATAAATGTTTTTTGTTATTGTTTCCTGATGATATAAGTAGATTTTTCTTCTTTGAAATAATTTCTTATATGACTAAGTAACCAATAATATTCACAATTTATATTCTACTGTAGAAATTAGCAAATAAATATTATTTAAATTATGCCCACTCCTTCTATTAATTCTAAGTCCATATTTCCTTTCATTCCCCCTACCCTCTGTCTATTTCTTTCTATCTCTCCTTCTTTCTTTAAATTTTGGGCCAAAGTTCAGATAAAACAACTTAATTACAAGGAAAATACAGCTCCATTAATAAAGACCTGTCAAGATCACATACACAATTCCATTTCTCTCTATTACCTAGCCTTTCTTGTAACAATTTTCCATTTAGGAAGGCATGTTCATTACTTTGGGACATTAAGGTAGCAATTAGTGCACCCTAGTAACTCCTAAGACATTTTTGCAGAATAGCCCACCAAATAATAAGGATAAGAGATAATATAATGTGTGTTCCCCTCACTCTATTCCATGCACTATTCTAAGAACATGTTATTTACTTTTGTTTTTCTCAGTCAGAACTTTTTTGAGAATCCAATCCACTATGGCAAGGTAAGAAGAAAAAGATTTATTGTAGGTATTAAAGGATTGCAGAATCGTTAAAAGGACTGAAAACACAGAGATTAGGTTTGGCTTTTGGGAACCCCCTAAATATACCCCAGATTGGTGTCTCCATAGGAATTGCTGCTCTTTCCCCTCTTAGAAGCCTGCTGCTCAACCCAAAAGCTACTGTGTCTGTTGCCAGTTCTACCATCATGCTGTCTGTGACAAAATTTGACATGCAAAACGTGTAATCTGCAACCTACCTCTTTCCCCACATAGCTCAGTTGCAAATTCACATCCCACAAGATTCTGTCTCACAGTGCAAGAAGGATCACTAGGATGTCATTGGAACTGATGACAAGTGAACAACTTCTCAGCAACTGCTACATGTTTATAAAACCATTTCATTATCATAACCACTGTAAGAGATAGATACGAGTGGTATCCCCATTTTACAAATGAAGACAATGAGGCCAGACAGGATCACATCCTTGTGCAGAGTCTCACAACTAAAAGGAAGCAGATCCAGAATTTGAACCAGACATGCATATTGGCTCCTGAGTCTTTTCTCTGACCATCTTACTTTGCCACCTCTCTAGGAGCTCACAGGGATGTAAGCCCTGTGGAATATAACTGCAGTATCTAAGGGGGTTTTAGGTTTGGAAAGCTATATCTAGGTTGGTTATTTTTCCATGACTGCTGGCTATAATAATAGACAGCATATGGTAATGGAAGGAGAAACGACAGTGAGTCTGGAAATTGATTTTAGTGCTAGATCTCTTCTGGCTATGACCTGGGTTGGATTAAATAAATTCTCTTTGCCTTACTTTCTGTTTTAGGCAGTTGGGATAAACCAACGTATTCCAAAGCGTTTTCCGTAAAATACTGTTTTTTTTAAGATACTACTCAGAAAACTGTTCTACAATCACATACAGGTGCAAAAGCTACACAAGATCCTATGTTCTTAGAGATTCACAATACATGAGCATTTTAAAGGTTCTGAGAGTATAGCCAAAAAAAAAAAAATCAGTAGATTACATGAATTTTGGATGAAAATAAAGGGGAGGGATGCAGCAAAGACTGAGCAATAAAATAAACCCAGGCAGTAGAATAGAATAAGCTTCTATCCTCATTTTATACCTGATTTCTTCTGCATTCCTAGGCCTAGCATTATCTTTCATCTTAGTCCACATAGTTGAAAGCATGGTTATTACACATTCATGTTCAGTCTTCTGGAGAGACCCTCCATCAATTTTTTTTTTTTTTACTTGAAAGTAACATTTTTAGGGAGAAAATTAATTTTCCCAGTTTAAGTGAAGGACCCATCACTGGGCATATTTCCTGTTACCAGATAAACACATTCATCTTATAAAAACACAAAACTCCCCTTGTAACATGTAAATACAGCAAGAAAAACAAGGCAATTCCCTGAAATGGGGAGTGAACTGGGCACAGAAAACTATAGATATACGTATTTGGTGAACTTAGTATTTTATTGACTGAATAGTCATATTTTAGCCATTGGAAGGGACTGTTATGCCAATTCTGATGCAAATTCAAATTTGTGCCCAGGGAATTTTATATTTATAGTGTAGTTCAAATATGTAGACCCAATTGGAAACATTTACCCTGAACAAGAGAAATAACGACTGGTCCATACAAAGTGTTGTTGTATAGCTTCCTTGATTTATACCAAACCACACTGTACGTAACAGAATATTTAAGAAGTGCTTATTTATTAATTATCTAAAGGTAACTAATTCTCTACTCACGTCCTTATGTAAGTCTTTGAAACTATTTGCTCTAAAATTTTAACTCAATTTTCAAGGGAAGAGGCAAAATCTAATGGGTGTTTTATGAGTCTGTTGGAGACCAGTCGACCACTGTAGCACCAATCTATTTTATCATTGATTTAGCAGCAGGGTGGCTATCACAGCAGAAAACAAAATTTTACATAGCTCTTTCTTAAGGACAAGAATTCAGGGTTGGCCAGTTAATGCACTGAAGTGATTGTTGTTTTTTTTCCAGAAATATATTTTTTCCACATTCATATTATTTGTACTGTACTGATTCTAAGAAAGGAAAAGTTTTCTTTAAAATTCAACTTGATTCCATTAATTCCGTTAAGTGCATTTAATTAATTTTAGGTAATATCTAAATTTGTCACATTACTAAAAAAGCTAACATTGTCACATTACACACATCTTGTGCCTCTGGGAAAGAAAGTAAGAGCCATTCTGGAATGCTCAAGAGTGCCAGTCCTCATCTCTCAACTTTCCTGAAAGGATGATTTAGTGGGATTTCCTAAAAGACAGATGCTATCAAGCACATGTGTTATAGAGATTATCAAGGATTGTTTATTTCCCAGCTTCTATATGTCTTCTTAATCTATACCTGAAGCTTCTATCCTCCTCCACTCAAGCTTTACAACTCCTTACATTCCTCAAATTAGCATGCCGATTACAAAAGCCCTAGATCAGGTGATTTAGGACCAGGTAAACCTGATTAACAATCTGGTTCTGTTTTTAATTCAAGAGGGAATAGCTGGACTTTGGCTTTGCTACTGAAATAAAACCTTCATTTAAAATTATATTTTCAGTAAATAAATTCAACAGCCATTTGAGAAAAAATAATAAAATAAGATTATAGTTTTCATAATCACCATAATAATAATAACACCAATGCATTCTTCCTACTTGCCAGATTTCATGTGTTTGTATATACATTTTCCATATACACATGTTTTTTAATTTAATCATCTTAACCAACCAGTGAAGCATATGTTATTATTTCTACTTCAACAGCCAGGAAATTGAGTTATAAAGCTAAATAACTTGGGCAGGTTTACTAGACGTAAGTGACAAAGAGAAATTAGCCCAAAATTCCATATTAGGGAATTTAAGGAGATAATACAGTTAAACAGCTTTCAATAGATATTATTATTTGTTTTATTATTTTTACTATGTATGCTGTCTTCCATTCTGGGTATTGTGCTTTGTTTCTGACCCAATAGATTTTCTAGAAATCTACCTTTTATGAAACTTATTTCCTCCTTACTTTTACTAGCCAACCTTGTTTTATTTATAAACTACATCTCCATTTCAGAACCCTATCACAGTTCCTGGGGAAACTACTTTCTTACATGCTATTGTGGAAGAGCCAGACCTCTGAATTGATTACAGTCTTCTTCCTAGGCCCACTTTACCCGTGAAGACATTGCCATTTACTCCTGCTTAGATTACCATGAAGGTCAATACTTATTCCCTTTCTTGTCAGATTCCCTGGATACCTCCTCTGCACCACTCTCCTTGAGTCTGTCCACTAGGAGTAGAGCAAACTTTAAATTTACCATTTAAACTTTGAGACTTGACAGTGAAAGGGTGTGTTATTAATTAATTATTGTGCTGAGTCTACAAACATATATTAGACCTGTTTTGAGGAAAACAGGATGCATGTTTATTCAACTTTTTCACCCTCTCACCCTATGGAGTAGGGCTAAGTATAGGTCCTATCTACTGAATCATTGACTGTTTTTAATAATCTTTTAAAATTTTATAGCACTAATTATAAAAACTGCATTTACTTCCATATATAAGACATATAAAGCATTATGCAAAGTCCTTTAAAAGGAATTGATTTAACCTCACATAAAATATTGGTGAGCACTCTAATTATGCCCAACATTTTATACATGAAAAAGTTTTGCTTAGAGGTTATTTCTTTGGTTCCAAGCTGTATGCCTACCATTTGTAGTGTCAATATTTAATAGATTATGACAAAATTGAGAATATTTTAGGTCTTGCTTATCTTATGAGACATATTTTCTGTATTTAGTAGAATGAATATGATGGTCCCTATCTTCCAGGACAATTGTACAACTTGCTTGCATAGACAGGGAAGGAGTCAAGTGTCCCCAAGTGTGTAGTAAATTCCGGTGGCAGACATTGTTTCCAAGAAAGAAGATTCAATAGACAATTTTATCTAGGAGAGCAAAGAATGCTGCCGACCATATGATCAAAGCCAGAAAAAAATTATGCTAGCTGTATCACAGGTAAACATCCCCAGAAAATAGTTGAAGCTGAGGGAAAAAGGAACAGGAACAACAGAGACCAAAGAAAAAAAGAAAACAAATAAACAAACAAGCAAAAAACTATCTCGGTTGAGAAGCCCAAGAATATTAGCCAGATAAAGTTGTAAATAATTTTTTAGGGCACCAGATGGACTCATGTCTTGTCAGGGAGACCATTTCATCGACAGTGTAGTGGCCTGACTACTGTACTGTGCATCTGAAGCTGCCACTGATTAATATTAGATGTTGACTATAATTTAACACATATATAGTCATGGGACGTGGAATATAGTGTGGGGATGGAGTCAGTGGAATTGTAATAGATGTGTATGATATTGGGGATGGGGGACAGGGGAGGGGGAGGGGTAGTCACTTTGTAAGGGGTGAAAAAGATAACTATTGCACAGCTTTGTACATCTGTAACTATTAATAATAATAAAAATTTAAAAAATTTTTTTTAAAAAAGTGTTGGCTTGGAGCACATGCTCTGAGCAACAGGGCCGCCAGTTTGATTCCCACATGGGCCAGTGAATGCTGCACCTGAGCTGAGCTATCAATGAGCTATTGCTGAGCTCCTAACAGGTGGAAAGATGGCTTAGTTGGTGTAACAACAAGATTGCCTGTTTAATGGTGGGCTATGCCCACCGCAACTAAGACTGAACTAGTCACCTTCAGCTTACAAGAGGCCACGATTTGTAAACATATACATTCAGTCTTTTTCACCCCAGTACTGATATACTGAATTAACTCTTCACTACCAGAAGGTTAAACACACACACACACACACACACACACACACACACACACACACACAAGAATATTAGCCAGAACAAGAAAATTTTCCTTGATCATTATTCATTATGCTAAATCAAACCTATTGCTGCTCCTAAGACCCTTGGCCCAGAGATCATTCCACACATCTTACCACACTGCTTACTTGTCTTGGTCACATGAAGCCTTTCTTTTTGACTATTCATGGATTCACACCTACCAACATACCTACGATGTATAGGTATTTGTATGTAATTTCCTTTTCTCTTAACATAGATGTTCATTTTTAAACGTATTTACAAAAATGAATGTGTTTAAAATACTCTGACAATTATGTTGCCAATCAACATTAATGTGAGTCACTTCAATGTTATTTTATTATTCAGATTTGAGAAGTGTCCTAACCATTTTATGGGAATGAGATTGATTTTTGCCACCACAATGAATCCAGAGGGTTTTTCCACAGATAGTTTACATGACTAAACTCAACTCTTAAAACATGTCATAGCAAAATACATGCTTAAGTAAAAAAATCAATATTCCATGCCCTCATTTTTGAATCAGTATTCAGTGATAAACTAAAATAGATGGAAAACAGAGTTAGGGATAACAAATATTGTCATTTAGGGCAATTTTCAAATGGCAAAGAAGGGCAAAGAAACCCTTCATCTCTTAGAGAGGCATTAGACTTAATCCAGTACTTTCAGGCTGTCTTTCAGCAATTTTTTTTTCCATATATTATTCTACAATTTCTTTAAAACAATAAGTCATTTCTTACTTCAGGAGTCCCTATCAAGACTGTTTAAGTACTAAGTCTAAATAATAATTCATATTTCTGGAAGTTGTGTGAGAGCTGAAGCCTTACATAATTTCTGAAGGAATTTTTACTAGTAAATGCACATGATTCATGGTAAGTAAAGACTATTTCAATTATTAGTCAAAACAAACATGCTCACTAGAGAGCAGGGACTGTATCTTTAATTAGCTTTATACTTTGTATATACAGCATCAGGAATAAATGGTACCAAAAAGAATTTGAATCCCAAAGTAAATTTAATACTTTATTATTATTGCCACTTGTGACTAGACAATAGATACCAGAATACCTAAACACATTTCTGGGAAAATCCTCCCTTGAGCCTCAGATGTGTTACCATCCTCAGTCATATTGGCTGACTCTGGAGATGAGAAATGTAAAAGACTTTGCTCATAATTATATAATAACTAAATCCAGTTTTGGTGCAATGCATGTACAATGTTGTTTCCACTATCTTCTTTTAAGTCAATAAATGTTATGTGTTATCTATAAACAACCTATACTGTCGGTTTGCTATTTTTAAAGTACGTTATTTTATTTCTCAACAAGATTCTAAGTTCCTAGAGAAAAAACACTACCTTCTACTCATTTCAATATATTCCCCTTAATACGTAGCACAATCTTGAAAAAAATAGATATTGATAATTGTACCATTTTATTTACTTATCAAATATTTGTTGAGCACTTGTCATGTGCCCACACCTGTTTCAGGCACTAGGAATGCAGCAGAGAATAAAAGATGTTTTTGTGGACTTTATGGTTGACAAATTCATTCATTTATTCAAATATATTATTGAACACTGATTAGATACCAGGAACTGTGATATCACTGGGAATATAGAAGCTAAAATTTAGTCCATTTCCTACCTGAAGGAGCTTTCAGTACACTTGGAGAATTAAAAATAGACCATTCTACTTCAGTGCTATGATAGAAATAAACACAAGAGTTTAGAAAACTCTTAGAAAAGTTTAGAAAACACATGTGATAGCCCCAAATTCACATTTGGGCAGAGAGAGAGCATTAAAGAAATGCTTCCTGGAGGGTATGGTATTTAAGCAGACATAGGAAGTACTAGGTTTCTTTGAAGGTGGGGGCATTGGAAAGGGTGGAGGTGGAAGTTGGCAGTGGTGGGTAAGTCCCAGCTGATCCAATGTGCAAAAGAGAATACTGAGAAATGGCATGACCCATTACTAGAAGTAAAAGTATTCAATATGGCTGGATAATTGAAAAATAAAAGCCCACTACAAACAAGATGCAGAAGGGAAGGTGGAGGCCAGATCACAAAGAGCTTTGTCTCCCTGTAAAATACAGTGGTTATTTTCTAGAGGGCAATTGGGAGACATTATGATCAGTATAAGCTAAACTTTAGTAAACTGTAGTCTTAGGCTTAAATAAAAGTGAAAGCTTTCTTGAATTCTATAAATATTTCTGAACAACTCTTGTGTTTAAGGCATTATGCTAGACCTGTAGAGAACAGAAAAATTTTATTATAAATCTTGTTCTCAGGAAATTTGCAGTTTCAAAACCCCAAGAAAAAGACAAGTTCTCAAGGACAGGCAGAAATCATTATTTTGATGAAAAGAGGAACTTCAGGGTTATATTTGAATCAGGACTTGAAGGATGGGTTTTATTTCAACAAAGAGTATTAGAGTAGAGGAATAATCGCGAACAATGGCAATAATGTGGAAAATTGCACAGGCAAGGTAATGAATCAGCCAGAAGTCAAGTGTTGGCTTGAGTGTATAAAATATGATGAAGATTGCTAGCTTTGAGGTTTTGTTTTTGCCTATCTTCTATCACAAAGGCTGGGGCCTCAGACCTTTTCATAGTTGGCTTCAGGCTGTTATTCAGACCTCAGTTCAAATATGTACTCCAGAGAGAGGCTTTCCCAAGTGCCTTATCTAAAATGGAAATATCTCCCCTCATTTATTCTCTTTCACATCACCCTGTTTTATTTGTTTATTTTTGTTAACTTTTTTTTAATCAGCCTTCCTTGTTTATACTGTAAGTGGAATGAAAGTAGGAACCTTGTACATACTTCACTATTGTAACTTGAGCACATGTAATAGCCCCTCAAGATCCATTTTCTGAATGAAATAAACAAATGACTAAATTGATAAGATCAGAAAGCAGTTTGGAAAGCTTGGAAACATGGAAAGCTTGCATGCCAGACAGAGATGACTGTGAGGCAGTGCCCACGGAGAGGCCTTTGATGGAGGAATGGCATGATTGCTCTGTTTCTCAACACTTGGAAGCCATGAAGAGGTTGGCTTCAAGGCTGGAACAAGCAGACGGAAAGACAACAACCAGGGGTTGCTGCAATAGCTCTGGCAAAAGAGAACATGCTTCAGAATGAGGGCTGTGGCGGTAGGATTAGGAAGTTAGAGGCACAAGGCAGCTAAAATGGCAAGATTTGGTAACGGAGTCAACCTACAGAGCAGGGAAGAGTGAAAGAGGACTCTCCCTTTCTGGAGTGAATAAATGAAAATACAATGATTCCAGGCCTATTTTGAGCTAGTATAACATTGGCAAAACATTCAGAACATAATATCCGTTTGGAAAATCAGCTGTGAAATCCAGGAGAGAAATAGGGCTGCAGACTAACATCTGACAACTGATTTATAGAGGTGTGTCCAGGCTTCTCACCCAAAGCCATCCTTCCAGTATGAGAACCTCTCAAGGGTGGCCAAGGATTCAGCACAACTCATGAGTTTATTGCACTCATTACTATTTTCCTTATATCTTTTTTTTTTTCGACTGACACGAACATTTAAGCCACTTAAGCTCAGGATGCATAATCTGATATCACACTTTATAACGCCCTTTTCCCAGCAGGTCATTTTTCCTGATGCACAGTCACGCTCAGCTTGGCACATCCCTGTACAATCTCCCTCAAATCTCTCCTTGACACTGATGTATTTTGGCTCAGTTTTACTACCTGAGACTTTAATATGACTTCTCCTTCTCACTGAAGACATTTCAATCTCCCCCTACTATAAAGCATTCTCTCTGCCTTGCACTCCTTTCTACCCAAATACACTTCCTTTATTCAAAAATGTGTTGTTTATTTATTTCTCTGTTCAAATCAGATACTGGATTTACCTAAAAAAAAATCTTCTGCAATTTTGAAGAAAAAGATTGGTGTGGGAAACTAGTGGTACTTGAATGCTATTGGTGGTCTATAGTACCGGGAATTGAAAAGTGATTGGGTAGAATTATCTTAATAGAGCATGGAGGATACAATGTCATTTTTATGGAAAAGAAGTTAAAATAATGTCTGCCTATTTTCAATTTAATTCTTTGGGATGTTTGAAATGGATGATATTTCTGTGGTATTTCTGGATGACTCACGTGAGAAATTAACAAGTTCATTGTTAGAAATGGGTAAATTTATAAATTAGGATATAGAAACAGAAATGGAGGCAAAGCAGTGATAGGAGTACAACCAGAATAGAATAGTGTCAGTGAATGAGGATAATGATGATAGCTAATATTTATTATTCTTTTACCATGGACCTGGTATAGATCTAACCATTTTATAGATATTATCCTATTTAAGACTCACTAACATACCATTATTTTAATGTCCATTGGATAGTGGGAAGATCAAGATGAGAGTCGTGAAGTAAATTGTTCAAGGTCACACAGCTAATATATAGATACTATTGGTCTGTTGGACTTCCAATTTCTAAGCCAGTAGGCTGAAACAAAGGGAAAAAATTTTAAAAAAAAATGTTTTAAGAAGGAATGGCAGGCAACTGTTTTCAAATGCTGCAGATAATCAATGAAAATAACAACAGGAGAAAATCTACTAGGCTTGATAATTAAAATGGCATTATTAATCTTTAAGAGAGCAATATTTTTGTACCCTAAAATAATTATTTTTTTCTATAAATGAGAGATTTTAGGAAAGTTAAAAACAAAGTAATAGTGATCCAAGTATCCAATTCGAATTCTCAATTGATTTTTTTAATTCCAATTTTTCATTCATATATGAGTATACAATATGCAAAAAAAATTACATTGATAAAGCTGTAGTTCATGAAAACCTTTGTTCTAATCTTAATGAAGAAAGAGAGAGAATGATTATATGGACTAGCTAATTTGTGCTGCATGCTAAAGAGCCAGGGCTCTGTGTAGAACAAAGTTTGAAAAGAATAAGAAGAATTTTTTTAAAAACACAAGTTAACACCTGCAGAGGGTCCATCATTTTTCTTCATTTTTAAGGTCAGAAGCTAAATTCAATTGTAATTTAAGATTCAGAAACAGGCCGACATTTAAGGTGAGGTGATATGGTCTCTGACACGTCCTTGTATGTTTCTTAGTCTAAATGTTAATGCTTTAAATAATAAGACCTTGTCATTTTTGTTAGGATTTTGTTACTATATAGATATTCATTTTATTCATGGATAATTTTTAAAATAATATCTGTGTTTGACTTTAGTTTATATTTTTATGGCACATAGAGTAAGCTAACACATCACTAGACATGTTTACATAAAATTCAATCTTATTTCTTTGGCGAAATGTGAGAGATTCATTGGATCTTGAATTTGCAAAAGATGCTGGTTCCCAACAACAATAATGGCAGATATATTGGGTTTTCTCCTCTGGAACTTCCCATAGGCTCTTTCTATAATACACAGAGTAGAATGGCTGTCTTGGAAAATTTTCTTGCCAAAATGCTTATTTCTACACTTATTCACGTGTATGAAAGTCTGCCATGAATTATGGAATATAGACATGTAAAATAATATTCTAACCTGTAGCTTCAAACTTTGAAGATTTTGCCATTTATATAAATGACTGTAGAAAGAAAAAAATTATTTTGCCTGAGAATTAAAGTCATTGATAAAGGGTAAATGGGATCAAATATATGGTGACAGAAGGAGAACTGACTCTGGGTGGTAAACACACAATGTGATATATAGATGATGTGTTACAGAATTGTACACCTGAAACCTATGTAACTTTACTAACCATTGTCACCCCAATAAACTTTAATTTAAAAAAAAAAGAAAAAAGACAAAAGTATGTAATAGTATAAATATGGATATGTGCTTAGAATATTTCCAAGAAAATTCACTTTGTGATGGCAACAAATCAGTTTTATTTAGCTTGTATAAAACCCCGAAGAGCTAAAGTACATACCTTTAAAACTACCCTGGACTCAATGGAATCAGAGGTAGAAGAATAAATAATATTTTTTTTATTTCTTTGTTATTGATTGGTAGGTCAGGAGAAAGACAGCACAATTGATTTTAAATGAGTATTGGCTTACATTACATTCTAATTGTACTAATAAATAGTAAATTGAACTTCACATTTTATTCGGTTGTAGCTTAATGCCAAATTCTTGAAACTATAGTAGTGCCCCCGCCCACCGTTATCCTTGGAATTGCTTTCTGTGGTTTCAGTTACCCATGGGCAACCATGGTCCAAAGATATTACGTGGAAAATTCTACAAATGAACATTTCGTGTTTTCAGTTACATGCTATTTTGAGTAGTGTGCTGACATCTTGTGCCTTCCTCTGCCTCACCCAAGATGTGACTCATAACTTTGTTTACTATGTTCCCACTGTAGATAGTAGCTGCCCGTTAAACACTTAGTAGCCATCTGAGTTTATCAGATACACTGTCACGGTATCTCAATGCTTGTGTTCAAGTCACTCTTATTTTACTTAATAATGGCCCTAAAGTGCAAGCGTACTGATGCTGGCAATTCAGAAATGCCAGAGAGAAGCTGTAAATGTTATCATAGGTATTATGTACTGTGTATATAGAGTTCAGTACTGTCAGGTATCTATTGGGGATCCTTGAAAATGTCCCACCATGGATAAGGGGCGACTAATCAGTCCCTTGAATAGTCAGGAAGTGTGGACAACTGAAAGCACCATTTTAATGATTGTTGTAAAATAGTCATGTTCAATTCCTACTTACCAACACCTCCAGGTTGCTTAGCTCAATGCTACATGATCAGCCTCAAAATGAGGGGTGCTGCTTTACTTTAAATCATTTCTGTCTTTTAAAAAGGAAAATATATTAATGATAATGGTATTATAATGGCTTCTCACTTGAGTTTAACTTTTAAGAGTTATTATCCTAATTATTTTTCCAGACACTTAACTCTTTTGTTCTATTCCTTCCTGCCCCCTTTCTCCACAATATATATTTCATGCATTAATATAGTCCACAGCTTATCTACTAAAAGTAAATAGCTTGCTCTTTATACCAATAAACCACAGATTCACAAACAGAATGTTTATTATTCATAAGTTTATGCTGAAAAGTAATTTTATCATTCATATGCATCAAATTCTGTACTTGATTTATGTTCTCTAAATGTCTTTACTTCAAAATTTCAAGAAGGTTTTATTGTGGTATTTCAATTGTTTCAGTTGAGTCCGAATTTGACCACTATCTCCTATAAATGCTAAAGCTTATCTTTAAAAGTCAATCCAACCGCTGTGATTCAATTTGTATGAAAGGAGTCAACAAACTTTGCTCCGTCTCTTCTATCTTTTCTATATTTTAAGCATAATGTTGGTTTCTAGAACAACTATGTTTTTAAAGTTTTTGCATGCTAAACAAACAAATTATTTTCAAACCCATGAGGTATTAGCCAACTGCTCACTCTGCTTTTGATACCCTAGATCTGCTTAAACTACTTTCCTCTCAAAAATCCTGCTATATAGTGTGATGGTTTTAATTTCTCCTTCCAGGAATGTTATTGTTTCTATTTGTGTAGTTTAGCTAAAATTAATTTTGAAAGACTTATCCCATAAATGTCCTTTTCTAAATACTCTGGTTTTTATAACAGACATTGGGAAAGACAGGTAGTCCAGCCAAAGGGAATTGTCACTTGGATAAACACATGAGCTTTGGTCTAAAACATTTCTCTGTTTAGAGACATTAATGGTTTTGTTCAGCAAATAAAAATGACATTACTACGGGCTCAGAATATACATCACATTGTAAAGTTTGAAAGTACTTATCATCCTTTAATCTGCTTCATCTAATGTCCATGTAATACCCAAGAAGGCTCAGCGCAGTCACTTTTGGGGAGAAGGGGCTCATTTTCAAAGTAGCAGAATTAGATGATTTGGAGAGATGAGACAAAATAGAGGATCTGATACTCAGTCAAATTCTATCTGGAACCCAACATTTTGAGATTTGTTGATTTGGGACATTATTAGGACAGTACCATGGTCTGGAAAGAAAACTACCCATTGCTAGGGAGCTGAAGTTAGGGTGTGCAAGGGGGCACAGTAAACAATAGTAGTAGCAGATCCTTCCACAAGATGGCGTTCATGATTTAGTAGTTGGTTTTAATTAGCATGTTCAAAATGTATAATGTCAACACTACCAAACACAGATACATGAATGCTGCATATATAAATATGATTAAATTTTCTACCATATTTCATAATCTAACATGTTTTCAACAACCATATACATTTCCTCACCTCTGTGATATTAACACATTACGTAACAATATTTAGGGAGTATATTATGAAGGCAGCATGTATATTGCATTTTCTTCTTGATTCCACACTATGTTTGGCTGGAACCACCAGCCCAACTAGAAAAATAGAATTAATGGAAAATGGGGAAGAGGGGAGGGGCAAGATGGCGGCTGTGAGGAGGGCTCCATGAAATCTCCCCTGGAAATAACCACAATTTGAACTTCTAATACGCTTCAAAGAGACATCTACTCATCACACAGAGCGACTAAGAGTTCCACACAAGGATTGCTGGAAGGTGGGCAGGCCGGGCGAGTAGGGGAAGAAGGCGGCGAGACGCGTGAGGTGCAGCCCGCACCCGCGGCTGCTGAGTCACGGTGAGTGTTGCCCCGGCTCGCTCCCTGCGGCCCGCGGCCCACCTAGAGTTCAGCCAGAGCGCGTTGGTTTGCGGTCTGAGGCAGAAGCCTCAGGCCGGCAAGTGCGGGAGGAGAGAGAGGAGACGACTGTGCAGAGGTGCGAGCTGCACCCGCGTTCCCCAGGAAGCAGGGTGCAGAGCCCCGCAGCGACAGGGCAAGATCAGTCCCTGCACCCTCCCGGTTCAGGGATCAGTCTCTGTGCCCACCGGGTCCCGCGGAGCGCAGAAGCCTGAAACCCGGGAGCAGGGGAAAACAGAGGACTCGCCCGCGGAGAAGCAGCGCGCGCTGGGCGGAGACGCAGGTCCCGGAGAGACGGAGCGGGGATCGGAGCCGCGTGGAAAGGTGCGCGCAGTCCCCTGAACCCCGGCGGCAGTCCCTCCAGGAGCGCAGCAGGAGAACGGCGCGGGCGCGCGCCGGCTCCAAGGCAGAGGCCTTAAACCCGGGAGCAGGGGAAACACAGGACTCGCCCGCGGAGACGCAGCGCGCCGGCTGGAGTCACAGATCCCGGAGAGACAGAGCGGGGATCGGAGCCACGCAGCACGGTGCGCGCAGTCCCCTAAATCCCGGCAGACCGTTTGGGAGAGCAGCAGGATTTCCGCGCGGGCGCGCCGGCTCCGAGGCAGAAGCCTGGAACCCGGGAGCAGGGGGAAAAAGAGGACTCGCTCGGACAAGCAGTGCGCCGGGTGGAGACGCAAGTCCCCGAGAGACGCGGAGCGGGGATCTTGGCCACACGGTAGGGTGCGCGCAATTCCCTAAATCCCGGCAGACCCTTTGGGAGAGCAGCAGGAACTCTGCTGGAGCATAAGAGGCAAAGGCCTTAGCTTGAAACAGTGTTGGAACTGTGGCTTTGTTTATTTTTATGTTTTTTATTTTTTTTCCCTTTTTCTACTCTTGAACAGAAAGCAAAAAAAAAACAACCCAATAACTCACCCACTCCCACAAACTTTGTCCACCGCCAAGACAGTCTTAAACTGACTCCTGAAGGGAGCAATAGGGGCAGACTAGGAAGATATCCTTACCTGCAGGGGGTTGAGAATTTCCACCCAGTAAAGGCAGCAGAGTGAGACTACCCACCCCGCCCCCACCTTTAGGCAAGGCTTGGGAGGCAGGGCAGGTTCATCTGCTGAGGCACTAATTAACAGATTCTTAGCAGCAGGCTTTTGGTAGTGAGGAATTCTTTAATTCTCCACGGCTGTCAACCAAAAGGGTGCCCAGAGACACTCATTGAGCCTTTGGGGGTGCAGCCTGCCTTGGGACAGGCAAAAGCAAAAAGGCAGTGACTTTGTAAAAACCACCAATCACACATCACAACCACACTCAAGTACAGCAAACCTGCAGTGCCAGGATCACGCTAGGCATCAGGTGGCCTACTGTTCCCACAAGACGCACAGGAATTTTTGTACAGCAGACAATCTGAAGAGAGCTTGGTGGACTTTAGCCTAGACCAGCACGGGTATTTTTGGTTTGTTTGGTTTTATTCTGTTTTGTTTTCCCTTTATTAGCTGCTTATCTTGGTTGTTTTTGGTTTTTATTTCTATTTCATTATAATCATATTGTAGTTTTTAATATAGGCATATATATATATAGGTGTATATAGGTGAATATATGTCCATATATATGGGTGTGTAGACAAATATATATATATATATTTTTTTTCCTTTTTTCTTTTTCTTTCTTTTCTTTTTCTTTTTTCCCCACCCTCACTTTCTCTCTTATTTTATTCATTCTTCTCACTGCTATACTTTTCCTCTTTTCCTTTTTTCTGCAAATTTTATTTTTTTAAATTTTTCTTACTTTTTTATTATTATTTTAGTTTATTTTTATTTTTTATTTTTTAGGTATAGCTAATCGGTTTCTCATGTTTATTCTATTTTTTATTTTAGGATATTGTATTTTATTTTGTTTCCTCTTCTGTTATTATTGAGTATGTGGTTTTTGTTTTGTTTCTGTTTGGTTTCTTCATTAGTATGATTGATATTTCTGTACAAGTTGACTGTAGTTTGATGGTTGGTTGTTTTTAATTGTGCGAGCATTTGGTTTCCTTTGGTGGCTGCGGAGGTTGTTCTTGTTGATCTGTTATGCTCTAAAATCACTCTGCAGCAGTGGGTCCAAACAAACAGACACAAGAATCATCATACCCGGAGGCCAACTTTAGATAAAACCAGAGCATTTCTGGGTTTGACATACAAGAGTCACACCCAAAAAGAAGTTACTACAGGTACTAAGACCCATAGGGTCCAAGTTTCATCAGAGGGTCAATCCTCTCACAGCAGCTCATAAACTGCAGAAGCTGCTGATCCTCACAGCTAATCAATCTGGGAGTCAATCCCACCTACTGACAAACCAAAAGTAATCAAAACTAAAACTTCAACAAGTGAGGACGCACGACACAAGGAACACCTCAGATACAAGCACAAGAGAATAGGGAGACTGAGTAATTCAAATATAAAGGACACACACCATATAAGTTTACCCAGAAAAGACTGAGAAATCTGGGGGATCTATCTGTTATATTGAAGCAAACACAAAGAGTAAGCCAGAATGGGGAGACAAAGAAACATAACACAAATAAAAGAACAGAAGAAACTTCCTGAATCAGTGGAAATAGAGGAAATAGAGGTAACCAACCTATCGGAGACAGAGTTCAGAACACTGATTATTAGAATGTTCAAGGAAATTAATGAAAATATAAAGAAGGATAGAGAAATCATGAAAAGCAACCAGCTAGAACTTAAGAACACAATTACTGAATTAAATAACAAACTTGATGGAATCACTAGCAGACTGGATGAAGCAGAAAATCGAATCAGTGACTTAGAAGACAAAATAGCAGAGATCACCCATGCGGTACAACAAAAAGAAAAAGAATGAAAAACATGGAAAATAGTTTAAGAGAGCTGGGGGACAACATCAGACGCAATAACCTAAGGGTCATTGGAGTACCAGAAGGAGAAGAGAGGGAGCAAGGGATTGAGAATATATTTGAAGTAATAATGTCTGAAAACTTCCCTAACCTGGCAAAGGACATTGAAATACAAGCCCAGGAAGTGCAGAGAGTTCCAAACAGGATGATTCCAAACAGGCCCACTCCAAGACACATTATAGTGAAAATGGCAAGGGTTAAGGACAAAGACAGAATCCTTAAAGCAGCAAGGGAAAGGCAGCAAGTTACTTACAAGGGTACCCCCATAAGATTATCAGCTGACTTTTCTACAGAAACTTTGCAGGCCAGAAGAGAGTGGCAGGAGGTTTTCAAAGTGATGAAAAATAAAGGCCTACAACCAAGATTGCTATATCCAGCAAGGTTATCATTTAAAATCGAAGGTGAGATAAGGAGCTTTGCAGAAAAAATAAGTTAAGGGAATTCATTACCACCAAGCCAGCTTTGCAGGAAATGCTAAAAGGGCTTCTTTAAGTAGAAGAGAAAAACAACCTATGAAAGACTACGAACACAAATAAGAAAATGGCAATAAATACACACCTATCAATAATCACATTAAATGTAAATGGATTAAATGCTCCAATAAAAAGACATAGGGTGGCTGAATGGATAAGAAAGCAAGACCCCAGTATATGCTGTATACAAGAGACTCACCTCAGATCCAAAGACTCATACAGGCTGAAAGTAAAGGGATGGAGTAAAATATTTCATGCAAATGGTACTGAGAAAAAGCTGGAGTAGCGATACTTATATCAGATAAAATGGACTTTAAATTGAAGAATATAACAAAGGACAAAGAAGGACACTTCATAGTAATGAAGGGATCGATCCAACAAGAGGACATAACTCTAGTAAACATCTATGCACCTAACATAGGAGCCCCTAAATATATAAAACAGATATTGTCAGACATAAAGACAGATATCAACAGTAACACTATCATAGTAGGGGACTTCAACACCCCGCTGTCACTAATGGACAGATCCTCCAGACAGAAAATCAATGTGGAAACAGTGACCTTAAATGACACATTAGACCAGCTGGATTTAACAGACATTTTCAGAGCATTTCATCCCAAAGCTACAGAATATACGTTCTTTTCAAGTGCACATGGAACATTTTCTAAGATAGACCACATGTTAGGCCACAAAACAAGTCTCAATAAATTTAAGAAGATTGAAATCATTTCAACTGTATTCTCTGACCACAATGCTATGAAACTAGAAATCAATTATAAGAAGAAATCCGGGAAGCTGACAAATAAATGGAGGCTAAACAATATGCTATTAAATAGTGAGTGGGTCACAAATGAGATCAAGGAGGAAATGAAAAGATACCTCGAGACAAACGAAAATGAAAACACCACGACCCAAAATCTCTGGGATGCTGCGAAAGCAGTCCTAAGAGGGAAGTTTATAGCAGTGCAGGCCTACCTAAAGAAGGAAGAAAAATCTCAAGTCAACAGGTTATCCTTACAACTAAGGGAACTGGAAAAAGAACAGCAAAAGAGGCCCAAGGGGAGTACAAGAAAGGAGATAATAAAGACCAGAGCAGAAATAAACAATATAGAGAACAGAAAAACAATTCAAAAGATCAATGAAACCAAGAGCTGGTTTCTTGAGAAGATAAACAAAATTGACAAACCTCTAGCCAGGCTCATCAAAAAAAAAAAGAGAGAGGACTCAAATTAGCAAAATCAGGAATGAAAGAGGCGAAATGACTACAGACATCACAGAAATACAAAAAATTCTAAGAAATTACTATGAGCAACTATATGCCAACAAATTTGACAATCTGGATGAAATGGATAATTTTCTAGAAGCATACAACCTTCCAAAGCTAACGCCAGAAGAAACAGAAAATCTAAATACCCTGATTACTACCAAGGAAATTGAATCAGTAATTGACAAGCTCCCAAAAAACAAAAGCCCTGGACCAGACGGCTTCACAAGTGAATTTTATCAAACATTCAAGAAGAACTATCAACTATTATTCTCAAACTATTCACAAAAATCCAGAAGGAGGGAAGGCTCCCAAACTCTTTTTATGAAGCCTCTATCACCCTGATTCCAAAACCAGATAAAGACATCACAAAAAAGGAAAACTACAGGCCAATCTCCCTGATGAATATAGATGCAAAAATTCTCAATAAAATATTAGCAAACAGAATTCAGCAATATATTAAGAAGATCATACATCATGATCAAGTGGGATTCATCCCTAGTGCGCAAGGCTGGTTCAACATCCGTAAATCAATTAATGTGATACACCACATCAACAAAATGAAGGATAAAGATCACATGGTCATTTCAATAGATGCAGAAAAAGCATTTGACAAAATCCAACAGCCATTTATGTTAAAAACCCTTAGCAAAGTGGGAATACAGGGATCATATCTCAACATAATAAAAGCCATATATGATAAACCTACAGCTAACATCATACTCAATGGGGAAAAGCTAAAACCATTCCCCTTAAGATCAGGAACAAGACAAGGCTGTCCACTTTCTCCTCTTTTATTCAACATAGTGCTGGAAGTTCTAGCCACAGCAATCAGACAACAAAAAGAAATAAAAGGCATCCAAATTGGCAAGGAAGAAGTAAAATTGTCACTATATGCAGATGACATGATACTGTATATAGAGAACCCCAAAGACTCCATCAAAAAACTATTGGAACTGATAGACGAATTCAGTAAAGTAGCAGGATATAAAATCAATGTTCAGAAATCAGTGGCATTTGCATATACCAATAATAAACTAATGGAAAGCGAAATTAAGAAAACTGTCCCATTTACAATTGCGTCAAGAACTATAAAATACCTAGGAATAAATTTAACCAAAGAAGTGAAAGATCTGTACTCAGAAAATTATAAGACATTGAAGAAAGAAATCATAGAAGATACAAATAAATGGAAACACCTACCATGCTCATGGATAGGAAGAATTAATATAGTTAAAATGTCCATACTGCCTAAAGCAACATATAGATTCAATGCAATTCCTATCAAACTACTAAGGGCATTTTTCACAGAAATAGAAAATATAATCCTAAAATTTATATGGAATCATGAAAGACCCAGAATAGCCTCGGCAATTCTGAGAAATAAGAACAAAGTCGGGGGAATCACGCTACCAGACATCAAAACCTACTACAAAGCTACAGTAATCAAGACAGTTTGGTTTTGGCATAAAAACAGGCACATTGATCAGTGGAACAGAACAGAGAGCCCAGAAATAAATCCAGGCATTTACGGACAGTTAATCTATGACAAGGGAAGCAAGAATTTACACTGGAGTAAAGATAGTCTATTCAATAAATGGTGCTGGGAAAATTGGACTGACACATGCAAAAAAATGAAACTGGACCACCTTCTTACGCCTTATACAAGAACAAATTCAAAATGGATTAAAGACTTAAATGTAAGACCTGAAACCATAAAAATCCTAAAAGAAAATATAGGGAGTACCTTTGCAGACATTACCCGGAGCAATATTTTTACTGATACATCCCTACGGGCAAGGGAAGTAAAAGAAAAAATGAACATATGGGATTATATCAGACTTAAAAGTTTTTTCACAACAAAGGAAACCATTAATAAAACAAACAGGTAGCCTACTGAATGGGAGAATATATTTGCCAACGATATATCTGATAAGGGGTTAATATCCAAAATTTATAAAACACTCATGAAACTCAACACCAAAAAAACAAACAACCCAATTAAAAAATGGGCAGAAGATATGAAGAGACATTTCTCTAAAGAGGACATACAGATGGCCAACAGGCATATGAAAAAAAGTTCAACCTCACTGGTCATTAGGGAAATGCAAATAAAAACCACCATGAGATACCACCTCACTCCAGTCAGAATGGCTATCATCAACAAATCAACAAACAACAAGTGCTGGCGGGGCTGTGGGGAAAAGGGGACCCTGCTGCACTGTTGGTGGGACTGCGGATTGGTGCAGCCACTATGGAAGTCAGTATGGAGGTATCTCAAAGAACTGGAAATAGAGCTACCTTTTGACCCAGCAATTCCACTCCTAGGTATTTATCCTGAAAAAACCAAGACACTTATTCGAAAAAAGTTATGCACCCCGATGTTCATAGCAGCACAATTTACAATAGCTAAGACTTGGAAACAACCAAAATGCCCGTCAGTAGATGACTGGATTAAGAAACTGTGGTATATTTATACAATGGAGTATTACTCCGCTATAAAGAAGAATGAAATCGTGCCATTTGCAATTATATGGATGGACCTAGAGACTATAATGTTGAGTGAAGTAAGTCAGTCAGAGAAGGACAAATACCATATGATCTCACTTATATGTGGAATATGAGGGGCTGTATGAATGAGCAAAGTAAACAGAAACTGTCTCATAGATATAGAGGAAAAATCAGGGTTGCTAATTTGGAGAGGAATGGGAATGAGGGAGAAGGGGAAGGGATTAGACAGCAAAAATAGGCAACTACAATATTGCTACTGGGATAGGAAAAACAGTTTGGGGAATATAATTAATAATGTTGTAAATATTCTGTGGAATGTCAGATGATCATAGGTCTTGTTAGGGAGACCATTTCATGGATGGAGTAGAGGTTTGATCACTGCACTGTATTACTAAAGTGGAGGTGGTATACCTACTGTAATTGAATATATATAGATAGTCACGGGATGTGGATTATACTGTGGAAGAGAGTCAGAGGAAGAGTAATAGATATGTATGATATGGGGGGTGTGGGGGGTGTATTGGGGGTGGGGGTTTGTCACTTTGGGGGGTAAAATGTGTAACTATTGCACTGTGTTGTACACCTGAAACTATTGGGGGTGGGGGGGTTGTCACTTTGAGGGGTAAAATGTATAACTATTGCACTGTGTTGTACACCTGAAACTAATTAAAAATAAAATAAAATTTAAAAAAAAATAAAAAAAAAAAAAAAAATGAAAACTCAAGAAAAAAAAAAAAAAAAAAAAAAAGAAAATGGGTCACTAGTTATCATTTTGAATGTGGGATGGGAAAGAAGAAAGGCAAGATCACCTGACAATCAGAATATGAATCAAAGCAAGCCTAGGTAGGAGCCAGGCCCTTAGAATAGTGAGTAGTGTGTGATGGGGGCTAATAGTTGCTAAAGCTCATTTCTGAGCTCAGAGTCATGGCTCTGACTATTAATAAATAAGACTTGGAAGATGAAACAACAGTCAGCTGAGAGGCCCTGCTCTTAGATCCTGAGTTTAGAATCTCCATTGGTTTACTCCAAGTTGTCCTATATTCTACCTCTAAATGACCAGACTGACTCAAATATAGAAATAACCTGTGCCTACCATTTGGCATAAATCATCATCTTGGGTTGATCACTAAAGAAATTAATCAGGAGCTGATAGCAAATCTGAAAATCTGAATATAATTGATTGGAATCCTCAATAAAAAATAAATATGGATCTAAATTATGTCCTATTGTGACAAGTTAAGATGAACACTATGAAATTTTGCCTCTGAATTTGACAAAATTTGGATATTTTCATAGGTATTATTTCTTGAACTGTTATAATTTTGCTTTTAAATAAAGGGCCTAGATTAAATGATAGTATTCTTACAACTTGAAATTCTCATTTGTATGTACAAAAATGATGTTTTAATAAATTGTATGTAAGTTAGAGTATAACCATCCTAATGAGTAGAGTTTCACAGGTTGTTGTTAGTTAATGTTGATGTTAATAATTTACATCAAGTTGAGTCATAGATTCAATACCTAAAAAGGATTGGTTTTAGTAAGTGTATTAATGTATATGCTTATAAAAATGTAATCTATACAGTACCTTAAAACTGTGAAAATGCACTATTTTAATTTGGAAAATTCTTCAAGAGATCAAGAAATTAATTGATCACAACTCTTTTGTACTTATTACTTGGCAAAGCCTATACCTAATATATCTATAAGATGCTGAATTATGGGATTTTTTTTTATCCTTATTGATTTTATTCAGAGAACCTTTCATACGGAACAAAACTTACATCTCTTTTACTGAGATTTAAGACCACTTCTTATAAATTTTTCATTCTAAAACAAATCTTGTCCTCCTTTCACTTTAGCCCCTTGACTGAGCTCAGGCTTACTGATAGGATTTTATCTGTATCAGAGCTAAACAACATTAACCTTTGTATTCTAATTCTTTAATATGTATGCCTGTTTGTTTAATGCTTCTCTGAGTCTCTTTATATTAGTATTTTTAATACATGAGCATACAAATAAGGTTCTGACCAAAGCCAAGGGCAATAAAATGAATATATCACTATTTTTTTAATTAAGATATATATATATATATATATACACACATATATATGTATATATATATATATATATACATATATATATTGCTTTTTATATAAATGGCCTAAACAAAATTCTTCTCCCATAAATCTCTTTCCCATCAAGTCCAGAATCATGAAAAGGGGATCATCATTCACCTTAAAAAATGCCTTGAATTCCCTCTTGCCTACCCTCAGATCTTTGGTTGTGATGCTTTTTCATGCTATCTATAGTCCCTTAATGTTTTTAAAATTATTCCCCTGTTTTCCCATTCTCACTATCACTGCCTTAATCAAGCCCTTCAACACCCCTTTCTGAATTATTACAAGTATTTTTCAAGTGTTTACAACAAGGTTTTTATTGTTAATCTTGGCCTGATCAACTCTACTTTCTACACAGACACCAGAGTATACTTTTTCTTCAAAATAGAAATATGATCATATTACATTAAAATTCTTCAATAGAACCCCACTTATTTCTGATGTAAACTCCAAATGCTTTAGTATGGAGGACAAGTTATCATTTTGGAGCTTAATCCGTCAACATCCATGCACCATATGAGAAAGAAATGTCTGCAGTGCTTTGACAATCCTACACCTCCAAGGCTTTTTACAATATGTGGTCTTATTTTTCACTGTCTGATTCTCTGGCAAACCAATAAACTAAATCATGTTCACTAAACATCATTTATGCTCATACTAGCTTAACAATTATTTCATTTTATGTGAGAAGCAACTACATTCTTATTTACTTAATACTTTTGTTTGAATAGATTCGCTCTTTTAAATGTAATCCTGCTCTAAACAGAATACACTGAAACTAAGGCTTAAAATGAAATAGAAGCTTCTTCTGGTCATGTTGAAGAAACTGGTATTGCACTAGACGTACCTTTCTATCATAAATAACTGGAAAACTACACAAACTATATGAACAAGCTGACTCCAGACAGCTGACTTGCAAGTCTGTGACCCCAGAGAGACAAATAAGAAATGAAGTGCACGACACAATCACCTCCAGTTTCTGCCTAAAGACACTTTTAGACCATAGTGCAGGGAGGGGAGCCTCAAGCAGAGGAGAGCAACCCCACTGAATGAAAAAGACAGAGGCAGGGTTTCAGGGAGGTTGAGTCAGCTGCAATTTATAGGAAAGTGTTGGGGAAAGGAAAAACATAAACAGCACAATTCTCAGAGTACAGATGATGCCCCAGACTTGATTTCTGACAAGCCATTTGGAGAAAACACAAATATGTTCATTATGCCATAGTGACATGTCTAAACTGAACCTAAAGAAAAGCTATTAGATGGGCTATTAAATGATTTAAAAATTATCCTCCAAAGGACAAAAATGATCTTCAATTTCCTTAATGAAAGACCCAGAGTTCAGGAGTATTTAAAGAATACAAAACCCAGATACTCAACAATGTAGCATTTATAATATCCAGAATCCGATTTTTATTTAAAGTAACTACATAGTCAAAGAAGCAGGAAAATGTGACTCAGAACTGACAGAAAAACGAGTAATAGAAACACGGCACACAGTTAGTTACAGAGAAGATGAAAGCAGCAGCAAAGACTTTAAAATAGTTGTTATAAACATACTCAAAACTTCCCTCCTACAATTACAGAAGAGAGAGAAATCTTGAATTAACCATTAACTGGTTTCTTCCCGAATACCACTTTTGGAGCAATTTTTTTTTCCCCTATCATTTATTTTTTTTTTTAATTATAAAGTCATATGTAGTTGTCACAAAACATTCAAACAGTAAATGCGGATTTAGAAATAAAAGTGACACATCTCCTTCCTTTCTTTGATAGCAGCTATTTCCACGTGAAAAACACATACCCACGAAAAAAAAAAAAAAAAAAAAAAAAAAAAAAAAAAAAAAGTATTTAAAAAAAAAAAAAAAAAAAAAAAAAAAAAAAAAAAAAAATATTACCCCTTAAAAAAAAAAAAAAAAAAAAAAAAACACATACCCACGGACTTCTGGAGCAATTTTGATCCACTCCTCTTGTATCTGTCTCTGAAGACTAATAGCCAGTAGCTTCCTGGACAATTGCCAGGCAGCACAGCAGAGTTGGGGATAAAAAGAGGGTCAGTGTAGAGGAGAATAAAAGTTGAAACTCAATCAATGCTTTGTGGGGATACTGCCATGATTACAACTCACTGAATATAAAAACACCTTTGAGAATAAAGAGGAGAGGAACTAAAAAAGAAAAAACCCACAGAAATTTAAAATGAAGAAAAAACAAAAAACAAACGAGTACAGTGAAAAAGTGTATGTTTGGGAAAAGAAGTAGGTTTAAATCATATTACTCTAGTAAAAATATATGTGATGTAATTGAAGTACAAAGTTTCTGCCTCCCATATGTTGTTTTCCTATTTTGGTACTTAGATATCTATTCATCATTAATTAACACATTTGAAAATAACAATAAACATTCCAGCTCTCTTTACCTTCTTGCTAATACAACTTTCCTCCTCTTAAAAATTGTTACTATATATATATATATATATATATATATATATATATATATATATATATATATTAAATATTCCACAAGTTGAAAAATGTGTCGTTATGTGTAACAGACTTTGGTATAACTACTATAAAATATATTCTTTCTTTTTCAATATTTTACTCATTTAAAAACTATTTATTGAGTGTTTACTATTATCTAACACTGTTAACAATTATTGGGAAAGATTGGCAAAACTAATTATTTTATTGTGAAATAATATTTGTTCTTATTGTTCTCTACTAGTATTTTAACATTCTTGAATACTTTTACATTATTTAATACAATGAGTTTCTAATATACTCTAGGCATAAATATATTATTTCAAAAAATCTTGAAAGGATATATTATTTTTATATAATATATAATATCTCTCAAAATCATAGGCTAGGGAAATAGTAATATTTCCTCCCATGGTTTTCCTAATATCAAAATAGAAATTTATTATGTGCATGCACTATTTGAAAAAGAAAAAATTATGTACTGATGCTAATTAATCTTACTCTACAAAGGGAATGACTGATCTCTAAGTCATTTTAATTGATTTCATTTTTCATTGAAAGCCCTATAATGAAAAATACATATTTTTTCAGCCTGTACTGTAATTTCCTTAACGCAAAATTTCATTTTCTTAACATGAAAAATTAATTTAAAGCACTCAATAAATTATTATTATATTATGAGGAGAATTTTTTTCTAGTGAATCCTAAGCTTATTAAAAATTCTCCTTTGCCCAGACTTCTATTTACTGAACTACTAGGGACATTTAAGGTCTAATTTAACACTTTGGGCATATTTTTACCAAATTGACCAAAAAGTATAAATAATTAAAAATAGAAGACATAAGAAATAGAACCTTGGGGAGAAGAACAGAGTAAATGAGAATGCTGAGAAGCAAAATACTTCTGGTTTTAGGTAAGCACCAAGAAATGTCAGTTAAGATAATTAAGGCAGTAAGATTGCATCAAATTTCAAAGACCATCATGTAGTACCTGATACTGTAAAGATAACCCATGTTTTTTTTCAGTAAGCAGAAGCATCTATTTGAGAAGACCTGATGAGTTTTTTGTTGTTGTTTTGCTGTTGTGATGGCAGTGGTAAGTTGCTTTAATAAACCTGTATACATTATCATTTTTGAAAAATGACCTCATTTCAAACTGAAAGGAACCATTAAACTCAAAGATTTAAGAAAAAAATGGATATTTAGAAAACATTGCTATGGTTTTCACTGAAGGCAACTACATAAAATAAATTGTTACATATTCACTATCTTGATTGTAGTGGTGATTTCATAGCTGTATAAATACATTCAAATTTATCAAACTGTATACTATAAATACATGTGATTTTTTTGTATGCCAATTATATCTCAAAAGAGGTATTTTTTTTCAATTAGAGTTTATTGGGGTGACAATTATTAGTAAAGTTACACAGGTTTCAGATGTACAATTCTGTAATACATCATCTATATATCACATTGTGTACTGAATAAAGATATTAAAACACTTTGTAATCGGGTATAAAAAGCTATATGATGAGTTTACTCGTTTCCCGCAAAAAATGTGTTAAAAAACAACAACATAGGCATACTGGAGTCTCACTTTAATATAAAACTGTCCTGAACTCTTGCCCTTTGAATAGATCATTTGGTGACTTTCAAATATAAAGACAAATATAAAAAATAGATATTTACTAGAATAGGTAAGGGGATTATTATGTTATAAAAACAATTAAAAAGTAATTTCTGTTAATGATCATGAAAAATAGTCATTAATACTTACAGAATATAATTGTCCCCCTAGCTAACTTGTGTACTCCTAGTTATATTTGTTAGGATTTTATAATTTATCTTAGTAAACACACATTAGTGTCAAATCCAGTCTTATGAGTAGGCCTCATAAAGTGAGGTGCTTTCTATTGGAGGATTTTAATTAGAAACATGATGAACTATTTCTCCTTATCCCCAGTAGACATAAGATGTAACAGAACTACAGTGTGTTAAGCTTTTTTTCTTCTTTCTTACCTCTAGAGACTTTTAAAACAGGTTTTTGAAAAAGTTTTTCATTTATTAAAGTTTAAAGTATGACAATTGAAATAAATGAGTTCAAGTGTCACATGATCATTTCAATGAGAAGTGAAATGAACCCTTTCAAAATTCTAGGGAATCAAAATCATTTTGCTTTTTCCTCCCCTCGTATGAGAAACAGTGTGTAACTGACTTAAAAATAGCAGCTTTTTTTTGGCTACTTAAGACTGTTAGTGCAGATCAGCAGTAGACATTATCATACTGCTAGCATAATTACAGGCTGCATTCAATTTTAACTTGTCACTAATAACAGCCTTTTATTGCATGGGTCAGTATTGAAAAGTATAAAGGATTTTCTCTCTGCTTTCAAAATTGTCAAAGGTATACACAAAAAAAACACCAAATGGCAAAAAGTTTATATTTATTGTTTTCTTTATATTTTCTCTTCCTCCTTCCCTCTCCCCGCCCCCGCCGACACCCTGCACATAAACATTGAGAGCACAGAGAAAATTGTAGGTGCAAAAAATTTCCCAGGAAACTGGGAATAGACTTTCTCAGAATTAACCCTCCATTTACACTGAGGAGTTTGGTTGTTTCGGGAAAATTATTTTGAGATTTTAAATTATAATTTTGATGATTTTCCGCTTAGAAAGTTAATGAGTTTGATGGACTGAGAATAATAGTGATTTTGTCCTATAAGTAAAATAATAGATTTTTCAAGTTTAGGTTGAAACTGCTCTTGGTGGAGGGGTTCAGTGAGCATAGCCCTTACCTACAAGAAGGAAACATATGCATTAACCTCACGTACTTGCCCTAAGCACTTTTTCCCATCACTAACATGAAATGAAATAAGAACTCAAGCACACAGCTTGTGAGTCTGGATGGACTTGCTCTATTACCCAAATTAGTTCTTTTCATTTCCTTTGTTTCCATATTTTAGATTAGCTCTAAGGGCCACTGGAAACTTCTGTCGGCCTTGTTTTAATGTATTCTTCATAAGCCATTGAAAAAGTTTGGCTCGTATACTTCTAACAGGATCTCATCTTAGGGACCTTTGGGAACTAGAAAAGATTTCCCAGGCCTAAGATAATTAGGGAACTCTCTTAAAACTGACTCAGAGTTTTGGGTTGCTGTGATCCAGACACACCCTGGGGTGGTTCTTAGGCTCCAAAGAAACCAGGGTTCAATAATCTGAGCCACTATATCACCTCCAACGAAAAGATCTTAGATACTTGGCTTAGAAATGATATTTCACTAGTACTAGTGTGATAAACTAAGAAGATGGTGGTTTTGTCATTCCTCTTATTTTTCTACCCATACTAAAGTGGTAACATTAGCTTTTATATTTTATTCGATTAAAAAAAAACTAGCAATAGTGCTCTTATTTAATGAAAATCATAGTCATAGCAGGTGAGAATATTTAAAATGTTTGTGAATGTTATTCACTGGAATGATTAGTAACAGAAACTAGCCTTATCATTACCTGAATCTCAACACATCCAAAAGCCAACTTTTATCTCAATTTGTCCCAAGATTATTCTCTTCTAATATTAGAAACGTCAACTCTCTTAATCTCCCTTTAATCCAAACACGGAGTCCTATATATTCATTCTTTCTTGGTAATATCATCTTCTGGGTGAAATATTTACTCATATAACAACATCCCATAAATATGGAAAGGTCTATATAAATAAAAAAGGAATGGTAGAGAGCCGGCCGAGTGGCGCGGTGGTTAAGCGCTGGCTTGAGAAGCCAACGGCCCCGGTTCGATCCCACATGTGAGGGCCAGTGACACTGCCGTCAAAAAAAAAAAAAAAAAAAAAAAAGGAATGGTAGAGTTTTGGGGTAACAGAGTATCATATAAAATAGCATTTGGTTAATTTGTTAAGGTTTATATTTTTCTCGGATATGAAATTGTTATAAGCCAAGATGATAGCCCTAATTTTACCAACCAGCTGGTGCAATGAGGGCACTAAAATTTCAGAGTGGATTGATATGGCCCTATATCAGTGGTATGGTCAGACATGTTTGCTGTGAATCATTTCAACTTATTAACTACATAATATATCGTACTCTCTAATGAGTTTTTTATTGTTTTGTTTTTAAGTAGGCTACTAAATGCAAACATGTTTCCTACTCCCGTTAATTGTAATTAGTTTAATTAAATTATTTATGCAGCATACATTATACATATTATATGATTAAGATGTAGAGATGACTCTCCTAAAGTCTTACAGAAATATGAGCATATGTATGTATAAATGCATGTATATATGTTAGAGACTGTGTTTCAGACAGATGTGGTAATTGTCAGAATTCAGCATGGTTATCAATCAATGAAGGAGGTGTTGACAGATAGGGCTTTCAAGTAAATGCTTACAATATTTGCCATTACCTACGTCTCTAGTATAGGCGAAGTATTTCATGTTTGGTGATTCTGAGGGTAAAACAATAACAACAATGATAACAACAACTGTGAACTTTTTTTTTATTATTCCATACTTGATTGCATGAGAAGATATATAAAATGTAATGCAGGACAGCCACATTAAATTCTTTCAAACAAGGTGGATATTAATAAATATATCAATAACAATAAACAAAATAGCTAAGAACTTGTTTATAAATAATTTTTATTACTACTTCTTTTTCTCTTTTCCTTAATTCATAAAAATCTACATTTCTCCTTTATAACATTTGTTTGTTTGAGAGTGAAAAATATGTTGAAAAGTAAACAGGGCTATCTGTGAAAACATAAGATGAAACAATCAGTAATTTTTTTTCCAAAGAAATGTGAGTCACTTTTCAAGTGGCTAAGAAAATATAGGAGCAGATGCTGAAATAATAAACATCTTGCATTATTTCACTTAGAGGAAGTCATATAAATACCATCATAAAATAAAGAACTTGATGCACTCTGAGAAATATGTCATCATCAAACAAATGCCTTTTTTATTGCTAGCAGGAAGAACACAGATGGCTCAGTCTGCTCATTCTAGTATTTATTAAAATAAATTTACTAAAGATCAGGTAGGTGCCTCATTATTTTCAAGATACATTCAATGCTGTAGAAATATACTGATATCTCTTTCAGAAAAGCTGTCCAGGACCCATAGGACATTGTCTCTATTATGAAGATATTTGATGGAAAAATTATTTTTTCTCCAAGTAATCCTAATGATCAGTATGGTTAAAATATTTTGACATTTTCAAATGGCACCAAGGTGAGAAGCAACAGAACAGTTTAAAGAATAAGTCACCTCATCCGTTCCTCTTTTTATTATAAAAAAAGACAGGCATATGTATCTTACAATTTTCTTCCCCACACTTCACGTTAAACTGAGTCACAGGCTGAAAGAGACTGTCTTTCAATTTTTACAAGGAAACCAGCTCTATGGAGAAAAGACACTTCCATGTCTTTCTGGCTTGTCATTGTTTCAGGATCCCTGTGACTAATTTTCTTTGTTAACAAAATAAGACTGTTTATTTCCCTCATATTCTGTCAGTATCTTTCTCTCAATATTACATTACATGACCTTATCTTTGATTTTGAATAAGTTATTATATTATATTTAAACTCTTGTCATTTCTTATTTTTTAAAAATAAAATGCCATGCCACTTTTGAAAATAAATACCTAAAAAAAAAATTGTAAGCTGCACAGATTCAGAGTTTCAATCCATAAATTTACCTATTTCTATCCTGGGAAAAAATGCAGCTATGGTTTATACAACTATAGTTTATGCACTGTTGAATATAAGAATAGGTGAGTAAATAAATCACAAATGTATTTTGACTTGAAGTTTTAAATAATTGCCTCTCTCCCCTATTTCCCTGCAGTGAATGTACATCGAAAGCAGATGCTTTTGGGATTTGATGCTCATGGGATTTGAAATGCAGTCGTCACCAGGAGAAAAAAAGAAACTTCGGGTGCATATTAGTGAGGATTTGCAATACAAATAATTCTGTATAATTAATTATCATTAGTTTGTGGCTATTTTCTCAAGCCAAGGATTTTATTTATTTATTTATTTATTTATTTATTTATTTATTTATTTTGAGGGCGGTGTCACTGGCCCTTATATGTGGGACTCAAACCGGGGCTTAACCACTGCGCCACTCGGCGGGCCCAAGGATTATATTTAGACACTCATACATTAATACCTAAATCAGATGTGTTTCAATTCATTTTCTTCTCATGTACTTATGAACTAGAAAAACAATCTTTAATGATGATCCTTAATATATTTAGTTATTCTCAGACACACACACACACACACACACACACACGCACACACACGATGCCAAAAAAAAATGTATACATATTTTAAGAAAGGAAAAAACTATTAAAATTGTAATAATATATACTGATAACAAAAGATGAATACCAGTCACATTTGACTTCTGCAACTACAAGGAAGAGGTGCTCAAAGTGGTTACCATCAGTGTCCAGACACTTCTGATTATGGCAAACTACTACTTGAGCAACACTGACCAAAGTGTCCACTTGTATACATTTTTTGGCACCCCCGGTATATATACACACACATATATGCATATATATGTGTGTGTGTGTGTAGGCACACATATATATGTGTACATTTTTATAGTATATATACTGAACAATAGCACAATTTTGAAATAATTAAACTCTGATATAGAGTGGTGCTTATGATTACTATTATTATATTAATCTGAAAGAACTTCATCATTTGCCTCAAGCTTCTGAGATCAGTGCTTTTCCCTATTGGTAGTAGTACCAGATATATATTTGATGAATAACCCATAATATCTTTCCAATGGTGGTAACACAGCTTTTGATGATGGAATGTATATTTAAAAACATCTGTTCTGAGGTAGAATTTATATTTTACTGAGCAGAGTTTTAATCCATTGTTAATTCAGAAACTCCCTATATAGCCTCTGGATTGAGAAATGCATGGCCATTAAAAAAGATTTAATGTAGCTTTGATATCTGCCTGCTCTGATCTTTATGTAGTGCAACTCCAATAGTCTAATCTGTAAAATGTAGCAGTCTAAAAACTATTTGTTTCATAAAATACTAACATCGTCCATTAGAGTTTAAAATGAAAGCTTATTAAATTTACCTTCTCTAATTTTAAGTTCAAAAAGAAAATGTAAAGAAGGCCCTTCTCTGGAAGACAATGGTGGTTTCCTTTTGAAGTCCCAAAAGTTTTCTCTACAAGGAAAATGTCTTCATTGAATAGACAATTAAATTGCATTTTTCTTGTTTATTTGCATTCTCCTAAGAATTGAGATAATTATTTATAAAAGAAAACACTTTACTAAATTTATTTAACCAATAAATTATCAGATAACCAACAGTACTTAATAGTTAATAACAAAGTGGACCAAATTGTTTCAATGTACTGCACAAATACTTTCATTAAAATAAAGATAGAATGGAAAGTTTTACTCAAATTAAAGTATGTGTAATATTTTTAAAATAAATTTCAAATTTTAAATAATTATAAAAGGAAGCATAATAGCATTAAATAAAGCTGAGAAAGTGAAGACAAAAATTATCACCCAGATCTTATGTCCCTAAATGCCAAATAACATATGGCTAGGACTCTACAAATTTGCATTAACATTAACTCTAAATTACACTTTGACAATACATCTTGATTAGCACTGAGAATAATTTCTTTAATGTTACCATTTTAATGGGTGTAAAAATAATCTTATCACATTTTCATTTATTTAGTAATGACTATGAGGTGTGAGGCACTGAGGATATATAAATATTAAACACATTCTCAAGACTATATGTCCTTTACACAAACTGAATTTTTCTTAATAAAACTTACTGCAAACGTTTTTACTTCACTTGTTAAAAGTAATTCTTCATTTTTTAGATAACTGTAAATTCACATAAGATTGTAGGAAACAATATGGGAACCCAGTCCACCTTAAACCTAGTTTTTCCCAATGATAACATCCTGCAAAAACAAATAATAGACATCCAGAACTTAAAATTGTGTTAATGTTTTCAAAGGACTAACTTAATTTTCATTGATTCTTTGTATTGTTTTACGAGTCTTCATTTATCTCTTCTTTTTGTAATAGATCAAATCTGAAATTAAGCCAGATGTCCTTCAGTGAGTGAATGCTTAAACTAGCATTAGTATAGCTATATTATGGAATATGAGTGCTGAAAGAATAAAAACATAAAACAACCAGGATGAATAAGAAGAGAATTAGTAAATTTATTTAACCAATAAACAAGCAGATAAGCAAGAGTACTTAATAGTTAATAACAAAGAGAACCTAATAGTCTAGATAAAAAACAATTCCATCATCCCGATAAGAATCCCTTATATTGCCTTTAAATAGCCACACTCAATTCCCTCCCACACCAATTCCCTTGTTTATCTGTAGGAACCATTAATCTGTTGTATATTTCTACACTTCCATTATTATAAGAATATGGTGTAAGTGGAATGGTATATTGTGGAACATTTTGGGATTGGCTTTCTACCAAACATTTAAAGAAGAGTTAACAACAACCCTTCTCAAACTTCTCCAAAAAATTGAAAAGGAGAGAACAGTTTTCATTCACATTCTGGGAGGTCAGCATTACCCTGATACCAAAGCCAGACAAAGACATCATAAAAAATTACAGCAATATCCCTAATCAATATAAATGCAAAATTTCTCAACAGATTAAAAAAGGAATTATACACTGTGACCAAGTAGGATTTATTATAGAAAGCAGTAATAGTAAAACATGCAGAAATCAACCAATGTAATATGCAACATTAACAGAATGAAGGAATTAAAGTAAAATAGTGATGAAATATCAAAGTTATATTATTGAAAATGTATGTAATTCCCTCAAATAAATAATACTAACACCCCCTATCTGAACTGAATATAGGGCCTCTAGAAATATATAAAATTGCTTTACAACATCTTTTTCCTAAATAAATAATTTTAAATGCAGGAAATGCCATATGTATGAATCATTTTTGATACATATTTTATCATTTGAATGTATATTTTTTCATAGTATCAATCTTCTCTGAAAATATAAAAATAATAATTTTCCATCAAATTGACAAATAATTTTCAACCGAACTTTCACTTATCAATTATTATTAGCTAAGGGAGTGGTCTACAACTGTGTGGGCTTCTCAAGGTTAGCTGAGGAGTTTTGTTCTCAAGGCCATAATGGACAGAGCATAAACAAATTTGTTGACAAATTTACAGAAGAGATTAGGAGAGGTCTAGGGAGAGAGAGCAAAAGAGATGGTTTCCTTAGTTCCTGCTTATAGCATTTTTTTTTTCCAAAGTTTACAGCAGAAGACAGTTTCTTAGGGTAGAAAGTAACAGCTCTCAAAACAAGAGGGGGTCCGGACTGGGTTGCCTCTATAGCATTCTTTAAGAACCATTGAAAACTTTGTAAACTAACTTCCTAAACAGAATACATAAAATATAACTGAAGGAATAAACTAACATAGGGTGTATGGCCTTTAGCCTCAGATGCCTATGAATTTAGTCTTTGATTAAATCCTTTCTGCAAGACTAACTTGAGAAAATTAGAGAATACCACATGCAAGATAAGTGAGAATGCAGACAAGATCACCTGTACCTAATTGCTGTGATTACTTATCAAATGACAATTAACTGAAAGTTAATAGCCTTGCTGATAATGCAGCTTCACCAGATAATACATTTCTTCACATACTCAGAGCTGATAGCCTCCTAGAGCGGAGGTGCTCCCCCCCTTTGTAATCTCATCTCCCAGTATTATACTTGTTCTAAAGTGGAATTACTAAAATATTTAGAAGTTATGTCTGGGACCTCTGTTATATTTTCATTCATGTTGTGTTTCCAGTCTTGTATTTTTTTATAGCTAAGTAAACTAGTGCTGGTTGGAGCATATATTGTCTCATGAGTTTGATTGTCCATCTCAACCCAAGACCTATCGCTTCTCTGCCCTGTGGTTAAAATCCTGTAAAATGAAGACCAAGGCTACTTTGAATCATTTCCAGAATTTACATATTTGAATGCATTGAGTGACAATTATAAATATTAATTATACATTGGTTTGAGCACTTTCAACGTTTATTGAAATATTTCTTCCCTGAAAAACCATTATTAAATGGTTTTATTTTACAAGGTTCTTTTTCTCAATGTTAAATATTTTGTTTTGTTTATATATTACTAGGGAAATGTTCTTCTAGAAAAACCTTTTGTACTTATTTTTTGTCTTCTATTATACAATAAGACTGAGACACAAGTAATTACAGAATTGCATGTCATGAAATAATAATGTGGTTCTGTGAACATGTATTATTAGTAAAGTACATATGATTATGCACCACGTAACATTTATTTTGATTGCATTGAGGGTGCTTTACTTCTTTTTTGGCTTTTCAGTTGAATTGCAGAATATTACATTTGCTAAAAAAAAAAAAAAAAAAAAAAAAAAAACTGTCCCCAGAATATTTTTCCTTTTTCTTTAGTAGTTTGGTTAAACTTAAAATCCAAGACATATCATTTAAAGATGTGAAGTGAATTCTGATTACACAGCTGATAAGCATTTAATATATTAGCTTCCAGTACTATGATTTATTATGGAATAAAAGAAAATAAAGACAATGTATTTGGGTCATAAAACAGTAAAATAGGTATTTCTTATTGCCCATTTGAGATTTTCAAGATTACTGTTTTCAACTGGAAATGTGTGTGTGTGTGCGCGCGCGAGTGCATGTGTGTGGTAAGAGTTAAAATAGAGCTCTGTTATTATAGGCAATATTCTCTGAAAATATCTAAAATGGGTTTGGGAATCATTGAGATAGTATACAGGCATTGTTATTGAAATTAAAGACAATCCAGATTTTTTTGAAATCTTACTTTAAGGCTATGAATACTATTTGAATAAAAATAAATTGCATAAATCTTAATGTCATATGTAAACAAAGGTAGTAAATTTTAGTTATAAAATTTAAGTTCTGAAAAAGGACAGTCTCAATTAGTGAAATTACTGAATAACAGATTCTTCTCTGAAAAAAAATGAAGTTGTTAAGACTTTCTTATCTAGATATACAGGTTGTTCTTCATTTGAGATTTAGGGATTATGCTTTACTAAACAAATTGAAGTATTTTTATTGAAGTATTGTTGATTTAGTTATATATGAAAACTTTAAACTACCCAATAATAAAGACAGGTTCTAAAATGTTTCTATTGTAAATTTAAAATTTAGAGAGAAAGTTTAATAAGAAAATTAAATGTCAACCATAAACTACACCTGTTCAAGTATTCATAATGAACAAATATGATGTCAGAAACCAAAGAGTTTTCTTATGAGATTAATATGAATTTAGTGAACTGCAAAAATTAAAATGTTTCTGCCAATTTCCCTTAAACTATATTTTAAATAAGCCACAACATCATTAAAACCAAAGAGTAAGTATTTCAAACAATATTGCTCCTGATGAACTTAATATTTAGCCTGTTACATGCATTCTAATTATTTTTACTGGAAAATAGCTGCAAGGTAAGTTAATTTTCATGCTAATTTGAAGTTGGCAGTTCACCTTATTGTTACATCAGAGTTGACAAGGAAGCCAAATCAGAGCTTCAATTATAACACATTTTGCTATATTTAAAGGCTGACACACAGGAATCAAAATATAGCTCATATATTTTGGATGCCAAAGTGACGTAATATAAACCATTCTTAATAGCCACAAACATGTTTTGGTCTTGTTAACAAAAATAGTCATTAAGATAATATATTAAAAAACCAAATAGAGAGTTATCTATTTATCATTACAGAGAGCATCTATGTATATGTGGCTTGGATTTGTTGTCTGAGGTATTTGGAATAGCTTCCCAAATTCTCAGCCTCTACAAACTCAGTTCTGTACAGTTCATCTTCTGTACACAGCACAATATGGGAGGGAAGGCATCTGTTGAAAACTAAAGTTCTTATAGCTGAGGATAAAGAACTATGAAACAAATCGTTTCAACGAATTATAACAAAGTGGTTTAGTTGAGCTTTATATTAGCATTGAAAGTCTGGCTGTCTGTTGAGCTGGTGGCCAGTCACCAACACGATGTGTACTTCCTTGTATTGGTATACATGGGAACAGAAAACAAGTGTAATTTTGTTCAGGGACTATTGAGAATACGAATAAAGTAAATATCAAGATGGCGATAGATCTGTTGTCCTGACTGGCCTAGTATACTATCTTGTCCTCCAGTAGAAAAAAGAATTAGGTCTGTATCTGACAGAACAGTTTTCATAAGAGCCATTGTGAAAATGTGACACATATAATGCTGCATTATTGTCTCACTGTTACACAGACCATGATGCCCTGGGCATTGGGTCAGACAGCAGGATAGCATTTTTATTTGATGGATTGACATGCTATCTTTACAGAGAAGCACAAGTAAGCAAAAGTAATTGTGGAAGACTTTAAGGTAATGTGAAATTCATCCATCATAAAAAGGCCAAGACAAATTGTCTTACTATGATCTCATTTGTACCCACTCTGGTAAAGATAAGGACATTCAAGTTGCCCTTCTCTAACCGACAATTGCTTCTTTCTTTAAATTTATTTATTATTATTATTAATAGTTACAGATGTACAAAACTATGCAATAGTTATCTTTTTCACCCCTTACAAAATGACTCCCCCCTCCTCTCTCCCCTGCCCCCTGACCCCTGATATCATACATATCTATTACAATTCCACTGACTCCATCCCCACCCTATATTCCACATCCCATGACTATATATGTGTTAAATTATAGTCAACATCTAATATTATTTAGTGGCAGCTTCAGATGTACAGTGCAGTAGCCACTGCACCATCCATGAAGTGGTCTCCCTGACAAGATGTGAGTCCATCTGGTCCCCTAAAAAAATATATTTACAACCTTATTGATTATATTCCCTAAACTGCCTCTTTTGTCTCTGCAGTAGTATTGTAGTTATCAGTTTATGTTGCCTCGTCCCTTTCCCTTCTCGCTCATGCCCATCCCCATCCCATCTAGCCCTCATCAGTTTTTCCTTTGTGTCTCTAAGACTATTTCTGTTTACATTGCTCATTTTATCAGTTCTTTAGATTCCACATATAAGTGAGATCATATGGTATTTGTCTTTCTCTGATTGACTTATTTCACTTAACGTAATGTGCTCTAGCTCCATCCATATCGTTGTAAATGGTACAATTTCTTTCTTCTTTATAACTGCGTAATACTCCATTGTGTAAATGTACCACAGTTTCTTAATCCAGTCATCTACTGATGGGCATTTCAATTGTTTCCAAGTCTTGGCTATTGTAAACAGCACTGCAATAAACATAGGAGTGCATATATTTTTTAGAATTAGTGCCTTGGGTTTTTCAGGATAAATACCTAGGAGTGGAATTGCTGGATCAAAAGGTAGTTCCATTTCCAGTTTTTTGAGATACTTCCATACTGACTTCCATAGTGGCTGCACCAATCTGCAATCCCACCAACAGTGCACCAGGGTTCCCTTTTCCCCACAGCCCCTCCAGCACTTGTTGTTTGTTGATTAATTGATGATAGCCATTCTGACTGCAGTGAGGTGGTATCTCATGGTGGTTTTTATTTGCATTTCCCTAATGATCAGTGAGGTTGAACATTTTTTCATATGCCTGTTGGCCATCTGTATGTCCTCTTTAAAGAAATGTCTCCTCATATCCTCTGCCCATTTTCTAATTGGGTTATTTATTTTTTTGGTATTGAGTTGCATGAGTGTTTTATAAATTTTGGATATTAACCCTTCATCAGAGATATAGTTGACAAATATCTTCTCCCATTAAGTGACTTCCTTTTTGTTTTATTGATGGTTTCCTTTGCCCTGTAAAAACTTTCAAATTCATTGTGTTCATTTTTTAATCCCATGTGTTCATTGTTTCTTTTACTTCCCTTGCCCATGGAGATGTATCAGTAAAAATATTGCTCATGGTAATGTCTGCAAATTTACTCCCTATATTTTCTTCTAGGAGTTTTATGGTTTCAGGTCTTACATTTAAGTCTTTAATCCATTTTGAATTTATTCTTGTATATGGCGTAAGGAGGTGGTCCAGTTTTATTTTTTTGCATGTGCCAGTTCCATTTTCCCAGCACAATTTATTAGACTCTTTACCCTACTGTAAATTCTTGCTTCTATTGTCATAGATTAACTGTCTGTATATGCCTAGATTTTTTTCTGGGCTGTCTGTTCTGTTCCTCTTGTCTATGTGCCTGTTTTTATGCCAGTACCATACTGTTTTGATTACTGTAGCCTTGTAGTATGTTTTGATGTCTGGTAGCATGATACCCCTGACTTCTTTTCTTATTTCTCAGGATTGCCGAGGCCATTTAGGGTCTTTTATGGTTCCATATAAATTTTAGGATTATATTTTCTATTTCTGTGAGAAATGCCCTTGGTAGTTTGATAGGAAATGCATTGAATCTATATATTGCTTTAGGCTGTATGGACATTTTAACTATATTAATTCTTCCTATCCATGAGCATGGTAGGTGTTTCCATTTATTTGTATCTTCTTTGATTTCTTTCTTCAGTGTCTTATAATTTTCTGAGTACAGATCTTTTACTTCTTTGGTTAAATTTATTCCTAGGTATTTTATAGTTCTTGAAGCAATTGTAAATGGGACTGTTTTCTTAATTTCTTCTTCCGTTAGTTTATTATTGGTATATGCAAATGCAATTGATTTCTGAGTATTGATTTTGTATCCTGCTACCTTACTGAATTTGTCTATCAGTTCCAGTCGTTTTTTTGATGGAGTCTTTGGGGGTTCTCTATATATAGTATTATGTCAGCTGCATATAATGACAATTTTGCTTCTTCCTTGCCAATTTGGATGCCTTTTATTTCTTTTTCTTGTCTGATTGCTGTGGCTAGGACTTCCAGAACTATGTTGAATAAAAGAGGAGAAAGTGGACAGCCTTGTCTTGTTCCTGATCTTAAGGGGAATGACTTCAGCTTTTCCCCATTGAGTATGATGAAATAACATTTTTTCTGTCTTGTTTTTTTTTTTTTTTTTTGGCTGAGCCTTCCTACCACCTGTTGGCAGCTCAATGGCAGCTCACCTTGGGCTGGGCATCGAACTGCTGTTGCTCAGAGCTCAGCTCATGCTCTTAAGTAAGCTCTTAGCCAACTGAGCCACTCCGCTAGCCCTTCTAACTGACAACTTCTAATTGGACTTGAAGTGAGCATAGAATAGTTTTGTCTTTTCAGATTTTCCATTCATAATATTTTGGGCTTCACATAACCAAAACTAACTTATGATCTTTCTTTCCAAACCTGCTCCTTCTACTCTTCCAATCTTGATTTAAAAAGTTCAACTCCAGCTTCCAAGTTGTTCAGATAAAAAAACTCCATATTCAATCTATTCTGTGGGCTAGCCAGTCTAAATATATCCAGGATCCAATAACTTTTCAATAGACCAGAGTTGTCTACTGAAATGAAATGCAAGCCATATATGTAATTTAAAATTTTCTGGTGGTCACATTAAAAAATAAAAATAAAAAGGTGAAATTAATTTTGATAATATATCTACAGTAACATAAAGTAACCAAAAGATCATTTCAATATATAATTAATCTAAAAATATTAATGAAATATTAACTTTTTCTAATACTAATTTTTTTCATAGTAAGTCTTTGAAATCAGGTGTGTATTTTGCACTTAGAGCCCATCTCAACTCAAACTCACCGCATTGCATGTGTTTAGTAGCAACATGTGGCTAGGAACACTGAAACAACTCAGCTCCAAATAATAGTTCTAAAGTCTTCTTTTATGCTTGCCTCTTATAATTCATTTTCAATACAGAAGGAATACTAATAAAACATCAAAACAAATTTTTATGAAATATAAAAGCACAAAATGATTCACAGACTACTTATAATGCTTATTTCTTTAAATAGGAAATTTCACATTTGTTTAAAATGATGGGGTTCAGGACATGCAACCCCAAAATATGGTGCCTAGGCAAAACCACAATGTTAAACTGAAGGAATATGAGACAATGGCAGAAGTAAGAAGGTCACTCTACTCTGACCCCCACCTCGTTCTTTTTCCCTGAAAGCTTAAGATAAATCTCCAATGTGAAAGGTTCCCTGTCAGTACCAGAAAGAAGGAATACATTTTATCCTCAGAGACAGGGAATTTGTACAGAGACAGAAATCTGTACAAACAAAACTCTTAAACCAACACTTATCTTCCCAGTTAGTTCTTCAGCACTTGCTACTCCTAGCTCAATCTTTGCTTTGTTAGTTCTTCACAAATGTATTTTCCTCTATCTACAAGATATAAAAGTTTCATGCTGTGATCACTTTGGGTCTTTATTCTCTTATGGAAGATCCCATGTACATGTAAAAATTCAATAAAGTTTGTACACTTTTCTCCTGTTAATTTATCTTTCTCAGTTTAATTTTCTGACCCAGTCACCTATCCTAAGAGAGTCTAAGAAAACTTTTTCCTCACCGACATAAGTCACTAGTGATCATTAATATATAAAGCTGTATTAATAATTCAAAAATATGTCTGATTTTTAACAATTCACTTTATGTTTATTGGCATATAGATCATCACTTGCAAGGGGAAAAAAATGTAACCAATGCATAAAGCAAAGTAAAGCCCTTTCATTGTTATAAAACAATTTAAATGAAGAATAAATTAATTGGAATTTCTTCTGTCTTTCCTGCTTCCCCCAACTCCTCCCACTGCTAGAATGCACCTATCCATTTCAATCCAGCTACATACCTGTGTGACCTTAACTTTTATAAAGTAGAGACATTTTACCACATGAAGGAAAAGCTTACCAAAGGGGATTTTCATGCTCTGTAGGATGAAGGTAATATAAGTGAAAATAAAGTCAAGGTAAGATATAAACACAAATTTTTCTTAAAAAATTGGCTTCTAAAAAGAACAAGGGACAGAGGAGCACATTATGTTTTTAATTTCACATTTTTAAAATGTAATGACAGTAAATAATATAGGAAAAGAGTACAAAAATGTATAAACTCTTTGTACCACTTGTTAAAATAGAAATTGGAAATTAAATTATATTAAAAAATATTCCTGCCAATGTAATTTTTAAATCATGTATCTTCAAACTCTGACCTTTCTAGTGAGGAAAAATTTTTGGTGAAACGTGCCAAATGATATTTACTTTCTGGTTAGGTATAGGTAAATGTAAAGCTTATTCTTATCAAAATGTATTTTCAGATATTGCTAAATTAGTGCTTTACTTAAATCAGTAATTCTCGTACACATCCTTATAATTTAGAAAAATCATATCACAGTTATAGTCATTATCCAAACATTCAGGAAAAAGATCTATTTATTAGTTCTCTTAGTGGGTGTCTATTTTGTTTTTGTTGTATCCTAAAAGTGTCTTTTTTAATTATTAAAACTACACTTGAATCAGTAGGATAAAATGCTAAGACTGTATTTTTATGTCCTTGATAACTGGGACCTACATGACAGAAGGGAAGTATTTTGGCAAAGCACAAACTAGTGCATTTGGTTAACGACCATATGTTGTATCATCGTTAGCAAAGAGTTGACCAGATCAAAAATATCATGAAATGATTTTCTGTGAAAGTCAGCTGTATCATTAAGCACTGATTCAAGAAGAAAAAGAAAATGTGTTGGCCTCTCAGATAAATGGGAAAATGAGTTAGAATTTATGCCTTTTAGCAAAACAATTCAACATTCTGAGCTGTAATACAATAAGTCATAAATTCTAAAAACGTAGTTGAAACAGCTTTGAATATTAAAGGCATGGTAACTCCATATTTCTAAATTATGTGCTTATGACACTAATGATGAATTTAAACATTATCTATTAACTTCTTTTTGAGAATTCGTCTCTTTTTAATTCTGTCTCCCAACTTCTTCCCACACCTCAATATTGTTAAATCAAGATTTTTAGTTAAATCAAAAGCTATTGTTTACATTAATACTCATATAACCTATAAGTATTCATTATTTCTGTAGACCACCATTTTAATTTTAATTTTGTTTTTTCCTGGAAATTATTAATTTTTTAATATGTTTCATTGGCTTATTTTTCTATATACTTAGCACTATTCATCTTGGCACTGCTTTCACATCAAACTACTCTGAAATTTTACTTTCCATATCACAGATCTATCCATCTATTTTTTATTAGGTGGTGACCTACTTCCTGCACACCCTGCTCTAATATAGACTAATTTACTATTCTAGTCCTCACACCTGTTTCTCTGTTGGATTTCCTATTTCCTATAGACTATTTCACTAAATCATTCTGAAGCAAAGTCTATCATAGCATAGAGTTCTGTGTATTTTAGCCATAGGATATTTGAAAATATTTGTACTATATCATCACTTTTATTTATTTTTTAAGATATTTTTAGTTGGTGAATTGGGGGAGGGGAACAGTGTTGGGGAATCGGGGAAGGGGAACAGACAAGTTGCTGTCTTTTTGTTCTTCAGTCTAGTTGTGGAGGACGTTGCTTCACTGGCCCACGTTGGTATCATCATTGCGCTCTTCCTCGATGAGGCAGATTGGTCTCCGGCCTCTGGATGGTCACTCACCGCGGCTATTCCAGCCACTCACGCTGGCTGCGGGCCACTCACTGTAGCCTATGGCAGCCCACGGCAGCAGGGGCCGCAGCTATGCCGTCCTGGGTACTCACAGCAGCCCAGCTCCAGGTGGAACTGCTGTTCACCATCTTAGCTGTAGAGGGCAGTGTCACTGGCCCTCATATGTGGGATCCAAACCAGGCCTGCTGGAGTCCCAAGTCAGCTCTTAACCAATGTGCCACTTGGCCGGCCCTATCATCACTTTTAAATGATAGATCATATAGGTATGGGATTTTACTTTAAAACGTATCTTTCCCTAGAAAATTAAATGTTGGCTCCACCATTTTCTAGAATCTAATTACGCTGGACAGAATTCCAATGCCATTCTGCATCCCATTCATCCCACCTACCCACCCTTTGTAAGCTTGTAGGATCTTAAATTTATCAAGTGTTTTGAAATTTCAGGATTTGTTTATGTGACAGTTTTTTTTCTTTTAAATTGACCTGGATGGACCCTCTTTTGACCCTCTCAATCTGGAGATTTTCAGTAATAGGAAATTTAATTATTTAATTTCTTTGATAATTTCTATACACCGTTTCTTCTCTTCTTTTTTCTGTAACACATAGACTGATATTGCAACATTTGGATTTTGATCTTCTTTAAAACAAAAATTGTTCATATCTTCATTTAAAAACAATGTCTTGTTCTCTCTTTTTCTTGTCTTTCTGTCCTCTTTTGTTTTCATGTTTTCTTCATCTTCTCTCTCTAGTTTTTTTGTCTCTCTGTTTACAATTTACACTGTCCCCCTCAGTCATTCTCAGTACCATCCTTCAAAACAAAAATAAAAACAAACAAAAAAAGACACTGTAACTTTTTGTCCTGTACCAAAGAAGGAACCATTTTCATTTCTGTTTCCATATTCTGCCATTTTACTGAAATAACTTCTTTGCTTTATCTCCTCTCATGTTACATGGTATAGGTTAATGACTTTTATTCTAACTTTTCCCCTTATTTTCTAGAGATCGAGTCTATAAAATCACATGTATCTGGAAGTTCATTTTCAAAGTTTTGAATTGAAAACAAAAATCTAAGAAAAATAGTATCTAATTTAATTTTTCAGGCATTAAAATAAGCCAAGAGTTAAAATTTTCCTAAAAAGACAAATATACTAAGGATACACAAAGAACTTAGCATTTTTATTTATATTTCTCAGGACATTTTTCACTGTATTATGTTGGCATTTCTTGATACTACTTTTTATCCAACTATCATCCTCATAATTTTACTTCAATATTTACATGTATGAATTCACATCAAAAGTTTAGAGACTTCTTTAATCATGACAGGCATCAATATCTGCCTTTTTTTACATACTCCCTTAACTAGTTACCCCTCCCACTTTATCTAAGCCCACCTAATCCATGGTAATAGATGACAAATATCTATTAACCACTCCTTATATGCAAGGTAATGTACAAAAAGCTATTCAATGTTGTAGGCACTTATAGTGTCTTTGGAAGTCATTATAATATGAAACAGCAGAGATTAATGCAAAATATATAGTGTTAGAGCCAAAAACCTAGGTTCAAAACTTGGCCAGAAATGAGACAAGACTAAAATCTCAGTTTTCTCATTTGTAAACTAAGCATAGTAAGTAATTCCTACTGATGAGAATGTATGTGGATTAAATGAAATGACACATGGAAAATGCAGAACATGATTTATCAATCAGGTTTGACTATTCACAGAAAACAAAAAATATCAGTGGCCTTATTGTGGTAGAAGCTTATGTCTCTCTCACACAAAGTACAGATATAAGCATCCAGGGCATGGTGGCTTTAAGAAGTTTCTAAAGGCTCAGGTCCCTTTCTACTTACCACTCTGCCATCCCTACATGTAACTATCGTGGTCATGGGTCAAGTTAGCATCTCCAGCAATTAAATCCACATTACTTAGATATCTGAAGAATGCATACCTGCTATTTTTGAAGTTTTCCACAACCTACCACCCAATACTTAAACATTTCATTGATCTGAGCTTAAATACATGGTCATAACACATGACAAGTGAAGGTGAGAAGTATACACTTTGTATGACTAGCTATATGCTTCAAAAACAAACAAACGAAACTCAGGGACCTATTAATTGGAAAAAGAGGAAGAACGGGTGGACTATTAAGTAGAACAACAGCAGTCTCCACCACACACAATGAGTGACATAATAACTAATCAATCAATGGCACTTTTATTGCTAAAGTGTTACAGGTTGCTTTTACCACCTTCTGGAACATGCTTTTTGGGGTTTAGGGGTTCAAAATAATATAGACAGGCTGGCCGAGTGGCGCAGTGGTTAAGCACTGGCTTGGGAAGCCAGTGGCCCTGGTTCAGTCCCACATACGAGGGCCAGTGACACTGTCCTCAAAACAAACAAACAAAAAAGAATATAGGCAGCAATGGAAGAACATACTTAATCTATACTATTATAGGGATCCGCTAATATCATTGAAGGTTTGGAATTGTTCTTTATTATATATATATATATATATATATATATATACTGTATCTATAAGATTATATATATAGTATGACAAGATTATTTAATTCCAAATAGCATTAATTATGTTTTAATTACCATTTAATTCAATACAATGATTTTTCCTTTGAAATATGGGTTATTTATTTATTTATTTATTTTTAGAGGGCAGTGTCACTGGCCCTCATATGTGGGACCTGAACCAGGGCCACTGGCATCCCAAGCCAGCTCTTAACCACCGTGCCACTCGGCTGGCCCCGAAATATGGGTTATTTAAAAGTGTTTTTTTTATTTCTAGGCATACAGATTTTTTTTAGTTACCTTTTTGTGATTTATTTCTGTCTTAACATGAGGATTTCAAATGCTGAAATAATCATGACTTTCTTATTTCCCAGTGTATGGTCAAATTTTGTAGATGTTCTCCATGAGATTGCAAACATGCATTCTTCAGTAATTAGGCGCAATATTTTATACATATTAAGTCAAGACTTTTGGTAATGTTTATCAAATTTCCTACAAATTCTTTTAGTGAATTTCTATATTTTTGGTGATTTATTTTTGTCTATTCATTGTAGCATTTACTAAGAAAATCATATTAAAATCTTTCTCTCTGTATATTAGACTCTTTCTCATTTCAGTTTTCAGTTTTTCACATTTCTTGCTCTGTTACGTGCTTAAATTAAGTTGATAAACCTTAATGGTGAATTCAGCCATGTCGCAATGTGAAGTTTTTGTTGATTTTTGTAATACCTTTTTCTTAAACTCTACTTAAACTCTGTATTGCCTGGTGATGTATATCTACCAGCTTTATTTAGTAAGAATTTTACAAATATATTCCATTTTAAAAAATCCCTTCTGTATTTTTCAATTTTAAATTGTCTCATAAAATATGCAGTGTTAGATCATAGGTTATTTTTTGTTTTGTTTTTAATGTTATCTGGCAATATTTTTCTTTTAGTTGAATTTTGTGCATTTAGATTTTACATAAGTCTTTGTGTATTTGGATTTATATTTATCATCTTTTTATTCCTATTTTACATGCTTATTCTTTGCTGCTTATTTTTTTCTTTCTTATCTTTCTTTTTGGTATGTTTGAGTTGTTGTTTTTTTGTTTTTGAATTGGGGGTAGGGTTTTAAAATAGATAAACTATATAAAACACTTATACAAATGGAAGTGTTTTATTATCATTAATGATTATCACTGGGTATTTTTATTCCTCATTCAGATTTTTCCCTCTACAACTTTAGAAGTTAATTCCTATATTCTTCAGACTCATAGTGTCACACTAATAATTATAATTTTTCACTTAACAAAATGTCAGGGTATTCAACATTTGCACCATTATCCTAAAGTGTAAAAAAGCTTTATGGATGAATTCAACCTCTTTCCAATTAATATTCTATTGTTAACACACACTGTAATTCTGTTTTTCCCAATCCCACAAAATATTATTGTTTTATTATTTTTTTTAAGATTTTACTGGGGAATTGGGGGAGGGGAACAGCACTGGGGAATCGGGGGAAAGGGGAACAAACAAGTTGCTGTCCTTTTGTTCTTCAGTATAGTTGTGGAGGACGTTGCTTCACTGGCCCATGTTAGTATTGTCATTGCGTTCTTCCCGGATGAGGCAGATGGGTCGCTGGCCTCTGGAGGCCGCTCTCAGCAGCTATTGGCAGCTCACGCTGGCTGCCAGCCGCTCACTGTAGCCTATGGCAGCCCACTGCAGCAGGGGCTGCAGCCTACACTGCAGCTGGGGCTCCCACAGCCCAGCTCCAGGTGGAGCTGTTGTTAGCTGTGGAGGGCAGTGCCACTGGCCCTCATATGTGGGATCTGAACCAGGGCCCTGCTGCTCAGAGCTGGTGTCCCAAGCCAGCTCTTAACCAACGCACCACTCAGCCTGCCCAAAATATTATTATTTTAATTGTTGTTGTCTATAATCTAAAAATTTACCATATGTTTATCTGCTTTATTTTTAGATATGTTAAATATTTCTCCTGGAAATTCTTTCTGCCTAAATATGAATAACATATTTATATTTGCACCTTATCAATAAAGACTTAATAATAAGATATAGAAAGAGATTATAGTTTGCTTCAAACTATGCTAGTGGTCTTTATCATGAAGACCACCAGCCGTACTAGAAAGCTGCTATGCTGTGTATGTCCTCAGGTGCATTCTGTCTCTAGATTTGATTAAAACAAATATGATTTATTGCTTAACACAGTAGTACTCTCAGGTTGGAATTTGAGAGTAAAATCTATAAAGACTGTTGCCTACTTGGACATCTCCAGCTGCATATCAAAATCATTGATTAGTTTCCATAGATTTGGTACCTTACTATTGTACATTTTGAGGTTTATTTTTATCCAAACTTGAAAAATATAATTCAAGAACTAGTTAAAAATAAATGTTTTCATACTTAGAGAACAAGTAGTCATAATTATCATATGTCCTAAGTTATATGCACATTGCTGATTATATGTAAGAGCAATACAATTAGCATATTATAGAAACCTGTCTTTCTAGAATGATGGTAAAATGTTGCCTAGTAGCAGCTAAAGAAGAACTCTCCTGGTCATGATTGGGTTAGTCTTCTTATATCATTCTGCTTTTTATGGTATAACCTTTAAACTTCACTCTGAGTTATGAATATTTGGGTTAAACTTGCTTCCATGAATCAGAATGAATTACACATTGTTAACAGTTCTGTCCTCTGTCTTGAGTTCTTCAAAGTGCATAATTTAAATTATTGATATGATCTATCTCAGATAACCTTAATCAACCTTATATAAGTTCCCTATCCATATACATTCCTATCATTACATAGCTCTGTGTAGTACAGAGGATGTTAGTGAAAATGAGCATATGAAGACGATATATAGGTTTGTCAGAAAAGTCAGGATGTATTTCTTCTATTTTTACAAAGGTCATTTATTTATATAAAGAACAAAGATCAATCAGTGATATATTGCCCATTTTGTTCGATAACCTTTTGCCATCTTTCCGTGAGCTTCATAATTCCTTATTCATAGAAGGACCTGTCTTTATTTGCAAAAAGCTGAACAAGGTGCTGATTTATAGCCTCATCTGAATTGAACATTATACCATGCAAGGAGTTTTGAAGATGGTGAAACAAGTGGAAGTCTGACAACGCAAGGTTAGGTGAGTATGGCGGGTGTGGCAACACATCCCATCCAAGTTCCAATAATTTTTGACTGGTGATCAAACTTCTGTGTGGTCTTGCATAGGTGTGATGGAACACAACTCCTTTTCAATTAACAAGCTCTGGACATTTCTGAATTATAGATTTGTTCAAAATGTCCAATTGCTGACAGTACACATTCAAATAGTTTGGTTCCTTGGTAGGAATTCAAAAACCATGACACCTTTAAAATCCCACTACACTGAAAGCATAACTTTCCTCTGATGAATGTCTGCTTTCAATGTGTTTGAGCCAAATCATCAGGTTGGGACCAAGACGATTTGTGCACCACATTGTTGTAAACAGTCCTTTTTTCATCAATAGTTACCAGTCACTTCAAAAAAAGATAGTTTTCCTCACGTTTAATGAGCATATCGCAGATGTTTATATGTGTCATCAAATGAACTTCTTTGAGATCATGTGGAACCAAAATATTGAGCTTGTTTCTGTATCACAGCTTCTTCAGGTGGTCGTGAATGCTTGAATGACAGATGTTCAATATTTCTGCAATCTCTTGTGTTGTGTAACATGGGTTTGACTCGATCAATGTCTTGATTTCATCATCAACCTCTGTGGGCTTCCCTGACTGAGTAGTGTCATTGAGATCAAAATCACCAGCAAGGAATTTCGTGAACCATCGTTGGCACTGACATTCTTGTAGAGCATTGTCACCGTAAACTTTATGCAACTTTTCACAAGCTTGACGCGCGTTCTTCCCTTTATGGAAGTAAAACAGTAAAACATGGCGAAAATGCACAGTTGGGTCTTCCATCTTCAGCTTATTGTAAAATCTCCACTACTCAACCAAATTGCTCATTTTTTTTTAAATGAAGCTAGAACTGTCAGCTGTCAAATGACTTAGCAATAACATAGATGCAAATGACTCTAGTACTTCCAAAAATGAATAAGCGCCATCTGTTGCAAAAATGCATGATGACTTTTCTGACAACCCAGTACAAATGTGCTCTAACTTGCAAATGTCTGTGAAGTTTTAGGAATGTCTTAAATTTTAGAAAGAAATTCTATAAAATTCTATAATTCAAAGGAGAATAAAGAATATCTTCCATAGATCAGTAAGTATGTTATTGGATAGTATCATATCTCAAAGAGAGTAGTAACTTGGGTTATGGGTGTAGATATATTCATACCCATAATTATTCAGCTAGCCGAGTAGTGTGGTGGTTAAGCGTTGGCTTGGGAAGCCAGCGGCCCCAGTTCGGGTCCCACATATGAGAGCCAGTGACACTGCCCTCAGAAAAAAAACAAAAACAAAACATAATTATTCATTAAGGAGCCCATTAAATAAATTCTAAAGGCAAAGTGTGATCCTGATGGGTTTATGGTCTGAGTTGTGGAACTATTAGTCAAGAAAAAAACATTTAATTCCAAATTTCTCAATCCGAAGAGGTGGGTGTTATTGGGTTCATTAGATCTGATGGAAAAGCATCACCCTTGTATAAGACGCCGAAGACAGTAAGATGGTGAGATCTACAAAAGCATGAAGAGACTGTGTACACTGGACCATGTGAGAGGGAGGAAAGTATGCAGTAGACATCAGACTTGGAATAATGAACTGAGCTATGCCCCTTTTTTTATACAATACCTACAACTTCAGGTAGAGGAATACCCTAAATATTTGTGAAGAGGCAATCTTGCAAATTGAAACACTTAATACTTTCCAAAGTAACCTCTGATTCTTTTGCCTGGATGTTTTGTCATGCCCTGCCTTAATAGACCTTAGCATAGATATGGTACAATAGGGTGCAATGCATTTTTAAGAAAATAGACTTAAACCATTGGTTCAAATGTTAGCTCCACTATATGTCTGTGTGACCTTAGATGCATTATTTAAACTCTCTAAGCCTTAGTTTTCCCATCCTGAAGATATTGATAATAATAGTATCTTTGACATAGGATTGTTGAAACAAAAAAATAATAATTCTAAAGAATAGTTTAGGGAAATACTTAGTAGCTTATAGGTGTGCAAAACACTTTAGCAACTATTTTTTCATGGTGGGAAATAAATTCCAGTCCTGGCTATTTTGGAGACATAGCATCTTCACCATCTTTATCTCAAAAAGGGGAACTGAATCATATGATATCATGATACTCCTTTGTGTTTAAAATTCAGTGAACTATGATTATCAAATTTTTAAATTGATCAAGAGATGGGTCCAGTATCTTATAGTCTAAGATTTATAGTGTTAACTCTATGGCTAAACTATACTTTATTACAGGACAATTCATAAATCTCACATAAATAATATTTTGATTCTACATTTTGGATCTGTGACAATAAATATTGGTTTTAATGTATAATCAAATCATAAAAAAAGTATTTTATTTATACTATTTCCCATTAGGAGTTTCTTTTATAGAAAACATTTTGAAGAAGCTCACTATTGTTTATTTTTCCATTTTATTATACTTTTATTATACAATATTTAGCATCCTCAAGAATTATAACTAACATTGATATTTTATTTTACATTTTACTTGCTTGCATTGTTCTATAATTTTGTATATGTCTGTATATATATACAATATAATATTACAAATTAAGATGCTTTTATAAATCATAATCCAATTTATCAATGCTTTACTAAATGATCCTGTTACAAATAATTAAAGTCGTTTTCAATTTTGATAGGTCCCTTGAGAAGTTATCCATTTCAACAGATTTTGATATCAAAAGAGAAATGAGTAATAACCTGAAATAGTATAATAAATGTTGAAAATTGAGTAAGTAATTCTTTGCAGTCTACTTAATGAAACAACAGTGAATTTTGAAAGTGAGATCAAATTTGTATCAGTTTCCTTCACTATTTTACATATGATATAAATTACAGTTTGTGAATAAATATTAAAGAAACCAAGCCTGTGTAAACTATTAGATAATATGAAATTATTTTGGTTGAATTCATAAACTTCATAGACTGAGACAAATATCCTTAAACCATTTATTTTAACAAGCATTGAATGTAGCAGTTCTGTACCATAACATGATACTCCAAATTAAACTTTTGCATCTCAAGTGACCTTTATAGCACTTTTACAGTTCATAAACTCTGTACAATGTTGCTCTGTGGAACAGTTTTAATAAATCTTGATTCTGCTCTAAACATTAGCACACCAACTTGAAATGACATTTTCAATCCTAACAAATAAAAATGCAGGAATGCATCTCCTTTGCCATATGGGGTATTTGCCATAGAGTTCATGAAATACTAGACATAAGTTCAGTAATGAGAAAAAGCATTACAAATTAGCATTGCCATAGGGAAAACAAATAGAGCATGTGCTCATTATTTACATATATTTAAAACAGGTTTAAGAGTAATAAATGTTTGGCTACCATGGAGGAAAAATGCATTTGTTAATGTTATGAAGATTTCAAATTACATGATGGAGAAAGAGAAGAATTTGTTAAGATATGAAAGTCTTTATCGCTTATATCTTGTAAACTTTCTATATTTGGAACATTAGAGTGTTCAGCATACTCGTATTGGTTATGTTTGATTGGTGGGATCTCAATCTATTCCTTCTGTCATTATCTGACCCACCTGAAAGTGAGTTTTTAGCCATTCCACTTTCTCATTGGTAAACAGATTACTAACAAAATTCCTCCCTGGTAAAGTTGTTGGGATGATTAAACCAAGAAACAATGTGAAAGCCTTTTGGAAAATGTTAAAGTGATATTTAAAGGTAAAGAATCAGTTAGTAGTTTAAGAAAGTCTGAAAGGATTATTTAGACTTTCTAGGTAAGTTTGGTATGTTCAGATTCCTTAAAAATTTAATGTTCTGACTATGCTTCAAAATATGTTTCTCTTTATGTTTCTCATATGCTGACATCGAGTTATCACTTTATGATATACACAGCAGGATACACACTAAGACACAAGCTGGTTGGCAGTGAGAGGTTGGCCCACTTCTCTGTGAATCACTTTGACATGCTGGGCAAGCCATTTAACATTTCTATGCTTCACTCATCTATAAAGTACAGAGAGGAATGTGTGCCCCAACTATTTGCCAAGTATATGGGCAGAATCAAATGTGCTAATTGATGAAAGTACTTGGAGAAGTAAACTCATATTAACCTTTTACAAAAATAAAAATCAGAAATAATTCCAATCTGAGATATACGCAGCAGCGTGTTGTGAACAGAATATTGACCTGGAAAATTAGTACTTTTCTCTCTCTGTTTTCTTATCTTCTTAAAGATAAAGATCTAAAATAAATATGACAAAACCTTACCATCTGATAAACACACCAACTATTTGTATAAGCTGGTTTTTATTTTATTTCCTAAACTATTATACAAGATCTGACAATTATGTTCACAAACTCATCCTAGAAAAGATGCTACATTCCTCACTGCTGAATATCACTACAGTCACCTTCGAAATACTCCCCTTGGAAAGCTATACTCCAATGCCAGTGCCTGGTCCACCCTTTAAAGCAATTTTTTTTTTTTAATTATTTTTCTGAAATGGCCATCAGAGCTGTCGTCATATTACCCTTGATGTCCGACTGTGATCAAAATGTCTCCCTTTCAATATTTCCTTTATCTTTGGATAAAGAAAGAAGTCATTGGGGGCCAGATCAGGTGAGTAGGGAGGGTGATCCAATACAGTTATTTGTTTCTGGCTAAAAACTCCTTCACAGACAATGCCCTGTGAGCTGGTGCATTGTTGTGATGTAATGGCCATGAATTGTTGAAGAAAAGTTCAGATTATCTAACTTTTTCACACAGCCTTTTCAGCACTTCCACATAGTAAACTTGGTTAACTGTTTGTCCAGTTGGTACAAATTCATAATGTATAATCCCTCTGATATCAAAAAAGGTTAGCAACATCATTTCAACAAGTTCACAAACTGAATTGTCAGACATCGTAGGTTTAAAGTATATCATAATTAAATTTTGAAAATTATATTAAGTTAAAAATTAAAATATAAATGTTAATATTATAATTGTTTGATCTTTGACAAGTCACATTATCTTTCTAGTTTTTTGTTTGTCCTTTTATGAACAGATGTTCTTTACTGTCCCTTCTAAACTATAACATTCAGATTCAAGTGACTAGTTGATAACCTGATGTGTGATAAAAAACTATTAAATAATTATAGTGATTGTAATAGATATATTTGCACATTTTGATAAAAGAAAAATAGAGTATTTATCATGCAAGCCAGTTGAGAAACGAATTCAGAGGCATGTCATCCATGAAGAAATGGCCACATGCGGTGGTCACTCCTTCACAAAACAGAGGTAAGATTCTAAAGGAAATGACAAGATACACTGGACAAATGTTTTATATATGTAATTATATATATATATATATATATATATATATATGTTTTATACATATATTTTTTTATTTATTTATATATTGGGTTGTCAGGAAAGTCATGACACATTTGTCCATTGAAACACATAGAAAAATACTTCATGAATTTCCCAACAACCCAATATTTTTATATTTATATACTATATATTTATATATATAAATTTTATAGATATATAAAATATTGCCCAGTGTCTCTTATCATTACCTATATACTATAATGCATGTATTATATCTACATATATTATATATATATATATATATTATATAAATATAAAGAGGGTGCCAAAAAAAGTATGCACATTTTAAGAAAGCAAAAAAGTGTATTAAAATTGTAATACTCAATATATACCAATAACAAATGATGAATACAAGTCACGTTTAACTTCTGCAATTACAAGAGGTGCTCGAAGTGGTTACCATCAGGGTAATTTTAACACAGTTTGTATTTTAACACCCTTTATGTATATAATATCTCTGGAAAATCAAGGGTTAGTTAACAACCTCAGTCCAAAAAAGATCCTGGAGACCATCAGTTACAAACCAGGATGGTAGACTTCTAGTTCTCTGTGTGTGGCTGTGCATAATTAAAGGTAAAACATGACTATGAAAATAAGCATAAATATCTGTATGGTATATAATATGGATATAAAAATCATTGATATATTCAGTCCTATTCTGTTCAGCAATATTGCACATTTATGGCCTCAGTGCAAAGCCGACTTTCCTCATATAATGTCTAGTAGTCCACATTTATAAAGCTTAGCTTGGTTTTTGTAATCTTTTTCTAGATTCAATCCGTAGATTTTATCTTTTAATAAGCATTTCACTGTAATTGCCTCTGTTTGATTTCAATAAAGGTCAAATTCATCAACTAAGGATTTCTGATTTCATTTGCTATTTTAATAATATTTCAATTAATTTTTTTTCGTCTACTAAGCAGACCTGACCCTACTTAGTTCTCAAGATTAGAAGAGATTGGGAAAGTTCAGGATAGTATGGCCTTAGGCCTTTTTTTTTTTTGGTTTTGGTAGGGGCAGGAAAGCAGTTAATTTGTTATAATTTCTTATTTTCTAATACATACCCAGAAAGCTTGACAGAGAACTTTTCATGTATACACACACACACACACACACACACACACACACACACACACACACGTTAATATCCCAGTTTTTTGTTGTTGTTGTTTTTTTTGTGTGTGTGTTTTTTTGAGGGCAGTGTCACTGGCCCTCATAAGTGGGACCCGAACCGGGACCGCTGGCTTCCCAAGCCAGTGCTTAACCGCCGCGCCACTCGGCCGGCCCAACATCCCAGTTTTTACTCTAATGTAGCAATAATTATAAAATTGATTTTAAAATGCTCTGTTAATGTAAGGCCTGCATTACTATCTCATGCTAAAATGAATTCTGCTATTCCTACAGATTTTAGTGGCATAAGAAGCATTTTAATCTCATAATTTTGTGGACAGGAATTTGGGTAGGACTTGGCAAAACAATTTTTCTTTGTCAAATGGTTGACAGTGGTCACTTGGGGATATTTTGCTGGTGCATATACCCTTCTGGAGAGCCCAACTTTGTTCACTTGTCAACAGTTAGGGTGTGCACTTGGAGAGCTAGAATCAGCTGGACTAGTAGCCAGAGTAAGCACATGTGACCCTTCCAAATCGCATTCCTTTGTCAGACTTCTTACATCAAAGGTCAGAGTTCCCAGGAAAAGTATTCCATGAGTTTTGTTTTGTGTTTTCAGTTTTTGTGTTTTACCAATAAATTTTGTACTTTCCCTGTTACTTTTATGATACATGTATTTTTGTTTTTTTGTGTTTTTTTTTTTTTTGTTTTTTGAGGGCAGTGTCACTGGCCTTCATATGTGGGACCCGAACCGGGGCTGCTGGCTTCCCAAGCCAGCACTTAACCACTGTGCCACTTGGCCGGCCCAATACATGTATTTTTAATTTTACTTCTCTTTATATTACTTTTCTTTACATTTATTTTTCTTTGGTGGTTAGCCTAAAATTTAATTTTTCCAGGTCATTCAATCATAGTTTTTTTTTGACTTTTTACCTCTTTCCTTTTATTCTCAAATACATGTCAAAGAAAAATATTTTTTAAACAAACGTGGATTGTTCTTGAAACTTTCATTCACAGATGTATTTTGTGAAATGTGTTTAAGCAGATACAACCTTTTATATTTGCCCTGTTTGCATTCTGTGCAAAGGTAGGCCTTATTCAACAAGTATTGTTAGGCTTAACCATACGCCTAAATGATGTGCACTAAGGGGAATTCAAAAGTGGTGGAAGAAATGGTTTCTATACTTTGCAACTTATAATCTATTGTAAAAAGTCAGACAAATATGGGAAAAAATAACAGAGAAAGTTTCCAGTAATAAAGAAAAACGTATAATCCATTTGTAAGTGCTATAAAATACAAAACCAACTGATTAATTTGTGGAGAAAGAGAGTGGGCAGGAGTTGTTGGCAAGGCAGAGGACCCTGAGCCAGTTATTGAAGTAATACTGTCTGGGAGTCATCAGGAAGAAGGATGTGGCCATTCCACAAGGAGTTGAAGGGAAAAGGGGATGTCCAGATTATGGCCAGAAATAGCATGAATAATCATAATAAAAATAATGTGTCTAGAAGTGATAAGAATGAACAGCAAGGGGTTAGGGAGCAGGGGGCTTATAAAGAAAAATATAAATGTTTGCCTCATTTCCGTGGAAAATAAAGTTATTTATTACCCATTCTTCCATCTTTACTTCAAAGAATGAAACCACGTTTATCTATCTATCTATCTATCTATCTATCTATCTATCTATCATCTATCACCTATCATTTAAAGCTTACCTTTTGCCTGTTTATTTTTGCACCCATGTTAATATTCTGATTTGACAATGGAGTTTTGTATGGAAGGTTTTGCAACTGAGGGAAATTGGATGAAAAGTACATGGGAATTTTCTACACTGTTTCTGCAATCTATTGTGGGTCCAAAAGTACTTTAAAATAAAAAGTTATGCTTAATTTTTTTTTAATTTTCCTTTTTCTTGAGTATAGCTATAGGTAAACAAAATACATGGGAAGGAAAATGAGAATAAAGATTATTTACTTAGACAATAGTTCATAATTGAGAAGATTTTAGTAAAAAGGTTTTTGGTGGGTTTTTTTTGAGGAAAAGATTATAGTTTGTAGATATATCATCATGCTAGCTAGATAACTAACTTCCTAAAAAATTCTCTGAAAATCTGTTAGTCTTGAAAAAGCAATCCAAATTATGTAGAAGAGACATTTAAGTCAATGCAATATTTTACTAATATATAAAAACATAGAATAGTATATTTTACCCTCTGTTATAATTATTATATTCTCTTTTTCAATATTTCATATAGAATCAGTATCTCCTATGTTATTTGGTACCTAAAAGCTATACTGAAATATTTGGAAATGCAATGTGTTTCACAATTTTATTTTTATGTTTCTATATCTTTGTGTTTTTACGAAGCTTGCTTATTTCTGCTTTCTTTGTCACTTTTTTATTTACCTCCTTATACAGTAACCAATCTTACTATATTTTAAATCTAGGAAACAGAATTTGATTTTTAGCAAAGGTAACGTGTTTGTGACTTGTTTATTTGTTTTCTACCCAACTTGGCATTTTTTAAAGTCCTAAAATAATCACTTGGACTTTCAGAACTAAATTGAAGCACTTCTTTGAGTATGTATTAGAATTAAACCTCTCTTGTGAATGGCTATTAAATAGAGTATTTCACTAACATTCTTATAATCTTTGCATCTCTCAGAAACTTTTATCTGGAAATCTGCTTGTGTTTTAGATATCATTATTTCATTATCCACCATTCTGAAAGCTCTTTTAAAGTATTAGGGAAATATTTCTCTCTTAAATCTTTCTTCATTTCCCAAGTGAAAAAAAATTAAGACACAAAAATAAAAAGTGACTTTTCTGGAACAATTCTCACTTTTTCCAGGAGCAGGCTGTTAGCGCATGATGGCCCTGTTAATCTATTCAAAAGGTATATAATTATTTTTGTGTGTCTTCTAACCAAAGATGACAATCATGAAAAAATATTTCAGGTAAAGAATAGTGTTTTGTAGGTGATTTGAGTAAGCTTAATGTCCAAAAACAGTGAGTGCTTTTTATATAAGCAACAAAGCAAAGGCATGTTATAGCAGGTCCTTAAATTTAATTAATGAATATTTATTTAAGCTAAGTATTGCTTTCTACCCTTGAGTTCTGCCCACTGTAGTTCTTGAGTAATATCTTTATTATAATGTCCATGTAGAATAAAACACACTAATGATAGTTCATTCATTCTTTAGACAACATTTACAGACTGTGTATTATGTACCAAACATTGTATCACGAATACAACTTCAAATACTTCAGAAGTTAAAAGTGTGAGATTTGAAATCTAATTTCTAGTGTTTAAATTCCACCTCTGCCATGTACTCACAGTGTGGCCTTTGTTAATTTTTAAATTGTCTTTTTCTCAATTTATTTGTCTGTAAAGAGGGTATAATAACAAGGATAATGCTTTTACATGTTTGTTGTGTGGATTAAATAAGGTTATACATGCTAACTAGTATTATTAACACATAACTTCACACTGAAGGTAATGTTTTTAATGTGGAGATAGAGAAAGATCAGAACTGTGATAATAATATGCACAGGATACAATGCAAGATAATGAAAAAGCATAGATAAGAAAAGCTGCAGAACAGAGAAGTCTTTGAGCTAATTGGACACTAGAGCTGATTTGGAGAAAGATAAAGGGTTAGATGAAATGATTGGAGAGCAAGGGCAAGTGAATGCCAGGATCAGTATCTGTGAACACAGAAGGATGGGATCCTGCCAAAATTGTAAAGTTCCAGGAAACACTGTTGTTGGAGAAAGCATATACCTGGATGGAGTTAAAAAAAAAGATAGCACAAGAAAAGTACGATCAAATTGAGGCTGCCTTAGAAAGCAGGAAGATTATAAACCAGAAAACAGGTTGATACAAATTATGTTTCGGAAAAGTCAGTCTGTCAGCAATACAGAGAATGGAGGGAGATGCCACAGTGGATGAAGGACAACCTGTGGGTGGAATTTAACAATAGTTTATATAGATAATTACAGTAATGGATATGTGGAAAGAACTTTCTGAAAGTTGCTAATATTGATGGTATATGTGGAATTGAATATGAGGTGATGGAGTCAAGAAGGCTTGAAATACTGAACCTGAGAAATCCGTGGGATATACAAATGAAGATGGCCTGGGGGCAAGTAAGTAAAGATGTCTAGAGTTCAGAAGAATATACTAAGCTGGAGGGAGAGATTTGGAAATCTTAAGCAATTAAGTGGTAGTTGAGGTAGTTGAGGTCAAGTGAAAGCATCAGAAGGTTAAAAATGGAGCTCTGGTGGACACTGATATTTACAGGAAGAATTGAGATGGCCAGTGATATAAGAAGGGTCCAGAAAATATCAGCATCAAAATAATTTGGAAGACATGGTAAAAGTCGTCAATGTTAAATGATGCCAAGAAGGTAAACTATTCATTGTGGTTGCCAATTTTGATGTGATTAAACACTTTATTAAGAGCAGTTCTCCTGATATGTTTTCTTTCCATGGATCATTTCTAAAGTTTAATGTTTGTACAAGGTTTTTAAATATGTATTTACTCTTCTTCCTTGTTGTGTTTTCTAAAAAACAAACAAACAAACAAAAATAGACTAATCCTCACTCCCTGATGTGAAATAAATCTCTTCTATAGCCTCAAGTTTGATTTATCACTGACCAGCAATGGCTGCAAACAAAGTAGAATCTCTTGGATAGAAGTATGACTGAAATACAGTATAAAACATAAATAAAATTTATCTGCAAAATATGATAATGAGCTAGCATTTGGTCTTGGTTAATTTTGAAAAGCAACTATTTCTGTGTTCCATAATCCAGACCACGAGTTCAAGCTTCCTTATACTACATCCAAACAAAGATATAATTGTGAGTTTATTTCTTCCTCATGAAGTGGAATACTATGCCAGATTCTTAATTCTACACATCAGATTTATTCAAACTTGAATTGTTACTATGTTCACTAGAATAAGATTTCAATTCTTCCCCAAATATTTCTGAAATAGAGAACTTCTACAGTGACTGGAAACAAAGTGTCCTTTGATAGATGATTGGATAAAGAAGATGTGGTATATATACACAATGGAATAATACTCTGCCATAAGAAAAGATGGAAGGGCTGGCTGAGTGGCGTGGTGGTTAAAGTGCCGATTTGGGAAGCCAGAGGCCGTGGTTCGGTCCCACATGTGAGGGCCAGTGGCACTGCCCTCAAAAAAAAAAAAAAAGAAAAGAAAAGATGGAGTACTGCCATTTGTGACAACATGGATGTATATTGAGATTATTGTACTACACAAAATAAGTCAGACAGAAAAATTCGAGAACCATATGACTTTACTCATATGTGGGATATAAACCTGAAAGCAATAAACAAACAAGACAAACAAGAAAGAAACAAAAACTTATAGATACAGACAATAGTTTAATGGTTACCAGCGGGTAAGGAAAGAGGGGGTGGTAGAAGAGGGCAAAGGAGTCAAATATATAGTGATGGAAGGAGAACTGACTCTGTGTGGTGAGTATACAATGTGATATATAGATGATGTATTATAGAATTGTACACTTGAAACTTATGTAACTTTACTAACCATTGTCAACCCCAACATTTAATAAAAACTGTGTAAATAAACAAACTATTACCTACATATAGTGTATAAGATATTGAAAGGAAAAAAACAAAAACAAAAATAACTCCAACAAATACACCCTGTCATTTATAATCTAAGGGCTTTTTTACTAAATAGTGAAATTTAAATATAGAATCAAGTGTTTTCAAAAGAAGTCATTTGAATGCATTTTTAGATATACAAACATTAAGTAAAAAATCTTTTAAAATAAAATATAGGAGAATTATTGCTCATACAGCTTTAAAAAATAAAGGAAAAAAAATGATGTGTTTTGTAGGAGACAAAAACATGTCTTAACTGCAAGGGAGATGAAAGATGACCAGCATCTTTACCTGGGCATCTAAGTTTCAAAGGTGAGTACAAGTTAATGGAACTTTCATGTAGTATGAGATGCATTTTGAGGCTAGTGTGAAGAACAAACAAGCATGCAACTCTTTTCAGGAGACCTTGTGAGACCCCCACATAAAGGCTGAGCTATTTGGGGCCCAGCCACTCTTTGGCTGAAGTTGAAAGATGCTGCTTGGCATTCCACAAAGGGCATCCTAAGTGAGGTTCCCTCCTTGAACTTTATGGTCAATTGTAGCATCAAGAGAATGACCAAAAGTAAGATAAGATAGTAAAGTTCATCCAAATAAGAAAACACCACACCACATGGGGAAGAGAATGAAGGCTCTTGATCTTTTGATCTGCTGAGATTCTTCAGGGAATAATCCCGTCCCTGAGGGTTGAGCTACAGCAGTGTGGCAATGACAACTGCCCTTATCTTGACTCACACCCCCTTCCTGTGTACCCCCACCCCTATAAAAGACCCCCTTTCACATCATCACAATGACTCATCTCAGAGTTGGCCCAGAGTCTTGTCTCTCAATTCAATGCAGGTTTGTTTGAGGGTCTTACTGGCCTTTACCTTCTACAGTGAGACCACATGTCTTTCTTGGTCAACTCACAGTCAGGGTCTCAGATTTCTGCACCAAGGAAACAGTGCTAGGAGTCTGCTGGATTGCTTATGCCGACTGGCTTATGTCTAGTGAAGAATTCTGTGTAACTAGTTAGAAAAGCTTTTGCTAAATCCAAGGAAAGAAGCTGTTAACACTCTTCCTTTAGAGTACTTTGTCTTCTATTTTATATAATTACGAGGAACACTACATAGCAGATGCAATTTAAAAGCAAACAAACAAAACCCAACAAAATCCCCAAATACCATTGAGCTCTGTTGCCCTCATACAAAGTTGGAGTACCAAGAAACCAAACAGATGAAATCGAATTAATGAAATTTTATTTGTCCTATCTGAAGACTGGTGACTTAGTCCTGGGAACACCTATAAGGCAGCAGTTTTATATATGTATGCAAAAATTAATAAAGTATTCCAAAATATTTTTTGAACAAAAAAGATTTTTAAAAAGAGGTCTGTTTCTCCACCTGTCTTTAGGTGTCTGAACATTGTGAATGAAATAACATCTGTACTGTGTTTGAACAGTCACTAGGTACCCAAAAAAATTCTGAAGTGATTCAGAGTAGGAGAAAAAAGGTTGTTATAAAAATCCGTTGGACTGCTGTCTGCAAGACATGGCCCGTGGAACCTCAGAGAGACCAAAATTCTCCTGAAAAATTATCCTATTATCAAAAATCCCCCCATTTGTAAAAATGTGTTTTGTTTTGTTCATTTGTTTGTTTTTTTAATAATCAACAACATAAAGAAAATGTGAAGAGGGGAGAAATAAGCAATATAAAATGCTGGAGTATTTGCTTCTTAAAGTGTTTATTAAAACTGCTTAATTGAAGAGCACCAGCTCCTTTTTGAAGTTATTTAAGAGGCTACATTAGCAATGATTTGTAGCAAATGTTTCATCCAATAAATTCTAAGTAATTGTGAAAAATTTAATGAAATGCCTACTGGATATTAGAGTGCTCTGAGGGTTGTGTGAGTTTGCAACTCACGTTATTCTTATTTTAAAATAGTGTTCAGTTCTCTCTACAGGTAAATGTAAGGCATGAATAATTGTCTATTTATAATTTTAATTACTCACTTTAAGCAAAGTCAAATACATTAAAAATGTGCTAAAACTCAGTATATATATTGAACCAGAATCCAGAAACTAAAAGTGAAATAAAATATATTTTTGAGAGCACCTTTGCTCTATGAGAATTCTACATCATCAATTCTCAAAAAAGAATCACACATATATTTTTTTCCCAAAAATATAAGAAAGAATGATTTTTTTAGCAAAGATCAAGAAATCATCAATGAATACTAAAATGTAATAAATTTTAAATATATGTAAGTATAAATATATGTATATATACAATATCCTTCTTTGCTTGTATAAAGATGTGATTACTAAGATCCTTCATTTGGTAGAAATGAGAGATACTGCTTTCCTTTAATATTTTACAATTTAATCTATTCTTTACTAATATTCTCCCTTATGACAGCAGTGGTTGCTGAGGGATAGACCAGGTGAGTGAGCCTATTCTGTGCTTTTCAAGAGCAGACTATGACCTAGAGAAAAACCTGTTCTCCCTTTCAGATGAATAAACGACTACAAACGGATCATTTGAGTTCACAACAGTTTTTGCAGCTCACTTCACACCCCTGGAACTCAAATTAACTCCATGTTTCATATGTGTTTTCCAACATCACCCCTTGAAATAATCAGACCCTTTCTCTCCTGAAGAAGTAACAGGTCCTCATTTGAGCCTGATGAGTTTAGTCCACAAAATTGAGTCCTGCGCCTCCCAAGAGACTTAGAGTATCATGTAAAGTGGAAAGATTTTGCTCGTCATTATTTGGAGAAAGCATATCTAGATTTTTAGCCATATTAGAATGATTTTCAGGCTAAAACACAACTTCAAAATATGCTTTGATTTCTTTCTGCCTTTAGTTTACCTTTAGTTTTGGTATAAACATCTTTTGCCTCAACTGTCATTTCTAGGACATTGAGCTCTAAACAACAAAATCTACAACTCAGTGATAAACATTCAGTTCTAGACTTATTCATAAACATAATTTAAGTACATCATTTCTTCTTATAAAATATTCTACATCTGGACTATGCCAAAAATTTTAACAAAAATTTATTTTTTTTCTAGTGGAGACCAGTGTGAAATTTCACTTTCATTTGGAAAATGTGTTATACTCTACTTTATTGTTTACTTGTGTTAGATAACATACAAAATCAGTTAATAAAGAGGTCCTTCATTCTAGTAGCTAACATTCAACTTAAATGCACACTAATTATCCAAAAGACTGTATATGAAGTATAGCTGATCAGAAAAACAGGGAATACGTATTAACTTTTAATAGGTACAAAACCACAAGGATGTAGTTTTTGGCCTATAATTTAATAGCCACTCATATTTCAAAATCATGTACAGCCTGTTTGGAAGAATACATTCATGCAGAATTTTAAAATATATTTAAACTAATATATTTTATTCCCCTAGGATGCTCCCTCCCTGTTTGTAGAATGGACACAAAAAGAACTTTAATTTCTGTAGACTGCTAGCCTCTAGTTCAAGGTCTCTCAGCCTCAGGACTATTGAAATTTTGGGGCTATCCTGTGCATTATGGGATGTTCAACATTATCCCTGTCCTCAACCTAGTTGCTTCCAGTGAAATTCCTCCCAAGTTCTGACAACCAAAAGTATCATTGACAAATGTACTCTGGTGGGAAAGGAGTCAAAGTAGTCTCAGTTGAGAATCACTCTTGCTTTACAGTTTTATGCATATTCCTTTGATATTTGAGCTAAGATATTCCCAGCTACCTCTTTAGTGTTGAAAGATAGATGTCTCTATCTTCCTCTCCCTGCCTATTTTAACTATATCAATTCTAGACTCAAGAAAGTTTACAGTCATCAGCCATGTTTGCAAAATTTTAAGGTATCCTGCTGAATTCATACCATGTGACTTCACAAGTTCAAGCATTAAACATAAGTGTTCTATTTCTATTTATTTATTAATGTATTCATATGCCTACATAAATGTTTGAGTATTATATAAAGTGATAACATTAGCTTTTTATGGCTTATAAAACTCATTAATTTCTAGTTATATAGTTATGCTATTTTCTAATTATAGAACTGTTTTTTCTGGCGATATTTTATTCAGGAAACTAGTATAGAACACCTACTTTTTATCAAATACTAGGTGATTTTTTGGGAAATGGATGAAAAAGACATAGTTTCTGACCTTATGAAACTCATTAACTCATATTGGATACAATCATACTAATATTTTTATAGTTTTATAATAAATTCCATCAACAAAATATTTGCAAGATGTTAATGTTTACCATGCTGAATAAAGAAAACATCCCCCCCCAAAATTTTTTTAATTGATTATAAGGGTCAATAATAATTTCTAAATACTTAAGCTGAGAAATTCAAGAATAAATTTGCTTCTAATCCTAAATTATCATATCTGTGCTGCCTAGTAATCCTCTAAAGAACCTGGCTGAAAGGGAAGAAAAAAAGGTTTGTTACTATGGAATTCTTGGAAAAAACTCCTGATTACATTGATGGTAGTTCTGGGAGAAATGTCTCATTAAATCACAGCAGGTTAAATAACAGTGTATGCATAGCATTTTAAAATTATACTTTCTAAATAAGGATTTAAAATATGTACATCTGTTTCCAGGGGCCCTCTTTCATTACTTTATTGTTCATTTTAAAGTACATTGGAAAGGAATTGTTTAAAGTACGACAGAAAGGAGCACAATTGTTGAATTAATGGTCAAGTTCAATGCATTAGACATCAATGCTAGTAGCTCCATCAATTCCTTATGATGTTTTAATAAACAATTTATATTACCTAGATTATCTGAATTATTACCTTATTGTCACCTATCAAATTATAAAAAGAACAGCACTAAGAAGGATCCTATGGTTTAAAGCCCTCCTCCCCTTTCTCCCACCCCTCATCACCTTGCTATTTATCGCCTGAGGCTGAGCATTCATGTGGGTGAAATGCCATTCACACACCAAGTCACCTGATTAAGCCATCTTTTTCTCTTTTGTCATCACGCCTCATGTTATACCAACTCCAACAAACACAGTAAGATTTATAATGTATCTATATCACTTGCAATAATACATATTTTATTTTTAAAGAACTGTCCTGGCTTGGAAAACATTCCATTGCATTATTTAATAATGTGTAACTATAATTCTACTTGAAGTTTAAATTGGGTGAACATGATCAATATCATAAAATGTTGAAGCAACGTTGTTTTGGGTTTCAAAAAATTAGCAAAATCTTTTCCAATGACAACACTTTTTCAATTGGAGAAACAGTCAAAGTCACATTTAATCCTAAATCTGCAATATTATTTTGATAACAGTAAACTCAAAAATAATCTCAATTCTTTAAGGGAGAAGTGAGAGGGAGGTTGGATACAGGGAGACAAAAGAAGCATGTTCAGATTAAAAGTGATAATAGTTCAGGATGACTGAGTTCGCTGAACTCTTTTGAAAGCAGAATGAGAAGCCGGAAGACAGTTCTTTGACTATCAGAATATAGGAATATTTTTTACCCCCAGATAACAATTTAAAATTCCTCAGTATCCTAGACATTCAAAAGGAGAGATATAATACATATCTCTAAAACTCTTTCACATAATACAGTCTATTCTCAAAAGAACTTCAAGAAGTAGGACAGAAATTTTAAAATGAGGGCACATGTCTGCATCTAAAGAAAGACTGCACAGGAAAATGAAATTTTTATTCTCATTATTTTCCCCTGAAAATGGTCTTACAAGATTTCCATTTATACTTACTCTGGGATTTATTTTTTCATGTGTGTGTGCATACGTGCATGCAAGTGTATTTGTAAATGAAACGAATTCATAGTAGATAAACCTTAAGAAGTAGCAAAACTTTATATCAACAGAGTCTTACTGAAAAAGCAGTGAGAACCCTCACAAGTTTGAATTTCATGTCTCATCAATAATATCCTGTTAGGAAGACTTATTTGGGGATGAGAAGGAGTCAGAAATACACTGATTCAACCAATATTTGAGTAGGAATTATGTACCATCTATGGTTGCTCAAAGAATTGACCTTGCAGCAATACATTTGACCATCATCTGGGGACTGAGAAACTCTCACAGCTCTAGTGAATTCTAGTCATTAACAAAAACTGGACAACTTCTATAATATTGCAAGAAGTAACTAATGTGTGCACAGTAAATACTACTGTGTCCCATGTGTATCTTTCAAGTGCCAGATATACATTAATTAATCCATATTAATGAATATGCTGAAAGAAATTTTGCAATTCATATTGAAGAAATATGAAAAAACTATATTCAAGGTGATTTTTTAAAGATTTTTGAACATAATAAAAAGTAGTTTAAAAGCATTCTAATTTTTGCTTTGAAAATCATTCTTAAGTGGGCATTGAGGATAAACAGCTGTGGGAGGCAAAATAATAATCCCTCCAAAGATATCCATGTCCTAATCCCTGGAATGCTGGAATACAGTACCTTACATGGACAAAAGGTCTTTGCGGATGTGATTAATTTAAGGGTTGGAAGTAGAAGATTCCTGAATCATCAGGGTGGGTCCAATGTAATCCAGTGGTCCTTAAAAAGGAAGAGGAAGGCAAAGGAGTCAGAGACGTGATGACTGAAGCAGAGATTATATTGATAGGGGGCCAGGAGCCAAGGAATGTGGGCAGTCTCTAAAAGCTGGAAAAAACAAGGAAATGCACTCTTCTAAAGCTTCTAGAAGGAATGCAGCCCTGATGATCCACTTAGATATTTGACCTCCACAGTGGTAAGATAATAACTTTGGATTCTTTTAAGCCACTGCACTTGTGGTAATTGGTTATAGTGACAATATGGAATTAATACAATAATGTAAAGATATTTTTAGTATTTAAAAATGTTTATCTATCTATGGAAAGATGCATAGTGTTTGGAGAAATTTTATAGGTATTTGTAGAGTATAAATAATACAATATTAGGGGCCAGCCTAGTGGCGCAGTGGTTAAGTGCTGGCGTGGGAGGCTGGCAGCCCCGTTTTGGGTCCCACATGTGAGGGCCAGTGACACAGCCCTCAAAAAAAAAAAAAATACAATATTAGGCATAGTTGAAAAAATGCTAGCAATTAATTTAAAAATAAACCACTTTGGGCCAGCCAAGTGGCTCAGTTGGTTAAGAGCTCACTCAAGAGTGCGAGCTCTGAGCAACAGGGTCACTGGTTCAATGCCTGGCCAAGCTGAGCATTCATTGAGCTGCCAACAGGTGGCAGGATGACTTAGCTAAAAATAAATTTAAAAAATAAATAAATAAAAGTAAACAACTTTATTGTATGCATAATCAGTTATGAAAATAGAGAACTTTTTTTCTGCTTTTTTAGCCTAGAGGTAAAAATTCTAAAATCTTAATTCAATTGAAATAAAATACTGAGACTACATCTCAAGAAGGATATAAATTGATATTCTTTTCAGCTTGATTTTCCTATAATTCATAGCAATGTAATGATAATATGGACATCAAATGTTGATATGCACCTAAGAATATTAGATTTTTAACAGAAAACTTGCAAAGCAGCAAAATAAAATATTAGAGATTTATCAGTGTATCATGATATGCATTGTAAAAGTATGTCATTTTAAAAGTGTGAGGTCACTTTTTAGTTAAATGAATCAAAATAAAAGCAAACAAATGATGAGAAAAAAATCCATAAAGTACTATCAAGTAAGTTATGTCTAAAGAGTTTGTAATATCTTGTATAAATCACTTTCTGCTAATTGGGCATTGTATTTCCCTCAGAGCCATAAGTAACCTTTCATCTCTGAATGCTTTGTGCTTCCTCACATTAATAGTCTTTTTTTTTTTCTGCTTTCTCTTTTAAAGCTTTTGGCTGTTTTATGTGGCTCCGAACTACAAATCCTTTCTTTGTTTCTCTAAGTGTGAGGCTATATTATTGCCTCTCTTCAGCACCTATATAATAGCCTGGCAAATATTTTCACTTACTTTTGTAAGAGAAGAAAATAGTTAAATTGTTTCTTTAGGATACAGGGAAAAAAACCTAAGGATTATATTTACCAGTCCTCTGTATCTTGCAAATATATCATATGAATCGTAATTAAACAACAACAACAAAGAAGATACTCAAAACTATTTGTAAATTACCAAAGAATCATTAACTTTCTTACTTTCTCTCTAGCTCCCTCCCTTAACACACACTCAAACTACCTGGATATCTGGAAATTCTTAGGTTTTTTTCTTTGTTTTGTTTTGTTTTTTAAAAGGCTCTCCTCAGTGTAACCTAGGATATCAATGAAGATTGAGAAAAGCAGGAATTCCCAGGCCAAAGAAGGTGACAAAAATTAACAAGAAAGAGAGACTAAGGAAAATATTCAAATCGGATGATTGGGGAAGGAAGAAGTTAAATGATTTGAGTTTTAATTATCTACTTTACCAGAAACATTCTCAAATTCTCTCCATCCTTATTTTTTTATGGGGATTTTGTAAGAAACTGCTTCCACCTGCCTAGAGACTATAGATTTTTCCCTGTAGATACAGGTCATGTTTATCTGACACTTCCCAGCATCTTTCTCCAACAATATCCCTTGTCCTGAATTGTAAATAACCAAGTGTGACCTTAAGTGGAAAAAAGTGTGTGGTTCTGCATGCTTTGAGTTTAACATATACAACATCAGCAATACTATCCAAGCACTGGCTTGACAGTGGAAAGTCTGACTACTGAATTTCAAATATTTCAGTTGCTAATGACAAGGCTAAAGCTAAGATAAATGGAGATACTCTGTGATAGTATTGTTTGTGTGAGAGTTACAGCTCTTACTAGGTATTAATCAATTGGCCTTAGTTCTCACTGTTCATTAATCAAGAGTCTGTTTTGGTTTTTGAATTAGAAAGTGTTAGTCTTTCTGAGAAATTTCCATATCAGCTTCATGGGAGAGGCAGAGAATCAGTATTCCCACTTATGCCTCTTGTTGGCCACACATTCTTAAAACCATTGCTGGAAAATCCCCTAGACTCATATTAAAGAATATATATATATATATATATATATATATATATATATATATATATATAATATCTTCAAATATAAAGAATAATGAGTTATTTTTCTCCTTTTCACAGAGATAATATGCTGTTACTTTTTGCAAAGGGACATCTGAGTAAAAACAGAATAGTGTTTCTATAAGTTTCCTGATCACAATGGCATCTCTAGGACACATGACAATTAACTCTTCATTTCTTATGGATGTGCTTTTCTTATTTCTTTTTTAACAAGCCCTAATGCTAATATTATCTTTCAAAAACATATTTTATAATACTTGAAAATCCCCCTCCCCCAAAAAGGTAATTTTTTTGAATCCGTCATTTGGTTGAATTTTTATGTTTTTATATCTTCCAGAGTCAACAACAAGCAATTTTCTTCAATTATGCTTAGACTTTTTTTTTTTTTTTAACTGAGCCATCCTGCCATTTATTGGCAGCTCAAATGGCAGCTCAGCTCAGGCTGGGCATCGAACTGCTATTGCTCAGAGCTCAGCTTTCATCCTTGAGCAAGCTCTTAACCAATTGAGCCACTCAGCCAGCCCTATGCTTAGACTATTTTTTAACTCTTGTATTTTTAAATATCCTGGAACAAATATAGAAAGCCATGATAAACAATTAGAGTTGTATTCATAAAACATCCTTCACTCAACAGGAAATTATTTAATCTAGTTTTATAGGTACAAAATGCTAACTTTAAAATATACTTCTGATGAAAACAGTGACCATTCTCTCATAGAGAAAATCATATATTTGTAAAGGTAATAATTCTGGTCCTCAAAGATAAAATTTCCAAAAATTAGTATTTAACTAAATACTATTGGGTTGTCGGAAAAGTCATGACACATTTTTGCAATGAAAAACATAGAAAAAATATGTCTTTTCGATAACCCAATATTATATATTAACTGTAGATTGGAAAAATATTAATAGTATGTGTAATACTGGTCACAAGGTTATCTTGAAGTCTGTTCTTAATTACAAGTCATTGTTACTTTTAGTACAGTTTAAACATTAAATACTCAAGATTTTGCTCTAATTAGGATGATCCAAAAGGGTTCTTGCCTGCATGGAGTATGTGACTGAAGCATCTGTATGGAAGCCAGAGATGCAGTCTTGCTGCCTTAGAAAGTTTGTGAAGGAACAGCAGGACGCTGGCAAGGAGCTGGAAGATACAAATTAAAAGCGTAGAAGTATGTTAGGGAATTGAAACTTGATGTTCATGAGGCAGAGGTTAGGCAAACACTCACTGGCAAAGTTACAATAAGAGTTAAACACAAAAACATATTCTGCAAATCTTGGTAATCAAAACCAGATCTGAACCTCTGCCATTTATTTGACCCCAATTCCACAGCACCTATAATTGAGCTCTTGTAAACTAGACATATGAAAGCTGCTAATTTATCCAAGGAATTTGATCTAAATGATGTTAACGTTGTTGACAGGACGATGTGGTTCCTGACCAAATGGAGAATATGTTTGTTGTTGTTTTATTTCTGCAACTTTAAGTAGAAATTTTTTTTCTTCATTGCTTTTTTATAGAAATGTGTAAAGGGACGATGACTTCTTAACCCTCATTAAACGGAGAGAAGTTTCCAGTAATTTGCATGAGTTTGAATCTTTCCTGTAAATGCCTGATTGTCCCATCTTTATCCCAGGGGAACAATTCTAAAATGTAAACTGGAAGACAGAGTCTGTGGGTGCTGTAGTAGACACAACCTCAGATTTTGACTAAACCTTCATTATGCTGAACTTTCTGAAGAGCTGTGCCCTCTGAGGTTGTCAGAAAAATCTTACTTGAGCACCACAAAGTGTCCTAGAATCTAGGGCATCAGCTGGGTCTTCATTCAGGCTTTTTAAACTTGGATTTTGAATTTTCCTTAACTCTGATAATGATGGAAAAGTATCACTTGAAGGAAGAGTTGCCTATTTTTACCTCTGGATGGTCCTCAGTGGCCTTCCTAGGATCTATAAGTAGAAAAAACTCAATGAATCAAAATGGAAGGTGCAATCTGTGGAGGAGCACTAGCTATCAGAGCCTTGAAGACACACATCTTGAGACTGCTGCAGGCTATGAAGGTAAAACTCAGTCTACACAAGGAATTGAGCTTCAAATTTAGATCAGGAACAATTTACAATTACATTGCTTCCTTGTATCCTAACTTACAGATCAGGGAGTGTCTTCATCAGCTCAGCTTGCTATATATAACAAAATACCACAGACTGGATAGCTTAAGCAACAGACATTTATTTCTTACAGTCCTGGAGGCTGGGAAGTCCAAGATCAAGATGGTGTCAGATTTATTTCCTTGTAAGGGCTCCCTTCCTGGTTCTCAAATGGCTGCCTCTTCACTGTGTCCTCACAAGGCAGAAAGAGTGTAAGCAAGTTCTCTGGTGTCTCTTTGTATAACAGCACTAATTCTGTCATGCAGGCCCCACCTTCATGACCTCTTCTAATCCTAATTATCTCCCAAGGACTACATCTCCAATATCATCACATTGGGAGTTTGGGCTTAATCAAATAAATTTGGGGGGAACACATTTAAGTTCTTAGCAAGAAGGCATCCCAGATTTTAAAATTATGGTGTCTAATTTCCATGGTATTTTACTTTCCAAACAGTCCAATACAAAGTTGACAAAGAGAAGTGTGATCAGTTATATCCAGGACAATCCCAAATGTAGCTCATGCCAGGGCATAATTTTAGTTACAAGTCATGTGATGTATAACAAAAACTAGTTTCAGTAAAGCACGAATAAGAATCTCTACTGAGGCTACTATAACTCATTTGACCTAGCCTACGAATAGAAATAAACCCAGTCTATTTTTCATCAAGACAGCCCTTTAAAGTAAATACTTAGTACTTATCACTAATTCCCTTTGTATCATAGTCATTCCCCTCCTATCTTCAGAACAAGGGTCTTTAAAGCTTGGAAGATTTGTATTTTCATAAAAATGGTCTGAAATTTATTTTGAAGTTTCATCATAATAACTTTTAGCTCTGTGTGAGCCCTACAGGAAATGGGGGAATTTGCCACCTATATAACTAGACTAAACAACCAAGAAAGTTTCAGTCCAGACACTGTCCAGGATACCTGTTGGGGAATTTGGAAAGATGAGTAAGATGCAAACCCTGCCTTGGGCCTCATCCTATAAGAAAAAAAAAAAAAAGAACAACAAAAAAAAAGAGACGGGCCCCTCCTCTTTAGGAAGAGAACACCACAGGAGCTGGAATAGAGTGTGGAAGTGTGTCAGAGAACTGTGTTTGAAAATGGTGAGCAGACCCTGTAGCTTCTAGCAGTCCCTTTCCTGGACCAGTGTAAAAAATTATATAAAAGATGAACAGACTTTTAATATGTCTTTTTTATTAAATTTTTTAGGGTGACATTGGTTAATAAAATTACATACAGTTTAAGTGTATGAACCTATAATACATCATCTACATATTGCATGTGTGTTTACCACCCAAAGTCAAACCTCCTTCTGTCACCATATATTTCAACCCCCCTTACCCTCTGGTACCCACTAAACTATTGTCTGTGTCTCAGAGTTTTGCTTGTTTGTCTTGCTTGTTTATTGCTTTCAGTGATAATATGTTTGATATAAGTCCAAAGATACCTTACTAAGAAATTATTCCTTATAAAATATGTTAGCTAAAGAAAGAAATTTTAAATAGATATTTCTCTTTCAGATAATCAGACCAAACACAACAAAGAAAAACCTACTTCAGGACTGGTAGATTATATGTTGTTATTCAAAAAACTAATAAGAAAAATATTTAAAAGGAAATGCCTAGCATGGTATTAGCACACAGTATATATCCATATGCTAGATAAATAGATAAGCAGATAAATTATTTTTATTTTTCCATTATATGGACAACTATGAAGAGGTGGCAGGAAAGGAGACAAACAAGGAAGAGAACAGTGGGAAAAGGAGATTGAGGTTCTTTATTACTACAAATATCTTCCTAGGCTGGCCCTTGCATTGGAGTCAGGAGCTGACTCACAATTCTTGTTTATCAGTTGTAGCAGCCACTTCACTTACACAGCTAATGTCTGCTCTAGAGAGATGGAGAACCCTCTAAATAAAAGTTTGAATCATAGACTTAAGGTTAATGTGCTTACGATACAACTCTGAGAGGATGGACACACACACACACACACACACACACACACACACACACACACACCAATCTATATCAATATATCCATTTTATAAATATCCATCCACTTATATTTCAAATAAATGTCTCCTTTGTACTTTTCATATAGCTTTTTTTAAAAATTTACTAGGTCTTTGGAGTTCTTGGGAAAGAGAATCTAATTTTTTGATAGGTCTTATAATAAGACTAAATAATTTCCCAAACTCATGTTGTTATTTTTATTTATTTATTTATTTATTTATTTATTTATTTATTTATTTTTAAGATTTTATTGGGGAATTGGGGGAAGGGAACAGCATTGGTGAATCGGGGAAGGGGACAGACAAGTTGCTGTCCTTTTGTTCTTCATTCTAGTTGTGGAGGAAGTTGTTTCACTGGCCCATGCTGGTATTGTGATCGTTGCGCTCTTCCTGGGTGAGGCAGTTGCTCACCAGCCTCTGGACAGCTGATCACAGCAGATCATGGCAGCTCAGGAAAGCTCACACCAGCTGCCGGCCAGCCCCAATGCAGCCTACACCATCACCGGCAATTCACGGCAGCCCAGCTCCAGGTCGAGCTGTTGTTCACCATCTTAGCTGTAGAGGGCGCAGTGTCACTGGCCCTCATGTGGAATCCCAACTGGGGCCCTGCTACTCAGAGCTGGTGTCCCAAGCCAACTCTTAACCAACATGCCACTTGGCCGGCACCATGTTGTTACTTATTTAAATATGCATAGGAACCAGAGAGAGTTTCCATTCTGATGGTAAGGTGTAAACACATAAACTCACCATTCTAGTCAACATTATAATATTTAATTCTTCTTAAAATATAAATGTATTATAGACCTTTTTGTTTTGATGTTACAATAATATTAATATCACAAGAATTTCTGCGGTGTTCTTTACTGAATGTAAATAATAAACTTAAAAATATAATGGCCTTCCCTTATAGTACAAGAAAGCATACTGTAGTAGGGCTTCTGGATTACCACAGCATTATGACCTCACCTGGATAATTATACCTGAGTGTTCAGCAGAATAAACATATTTATTCTTAATAAGTATATTTTTCAGGGTGCTACAAATCAAACACAAACATTTTCTTTAAAAACTTATTTTAGATAGAGGTGTGTATCTATGAGAATGGGTGTGCTTTTATAAAAAATATATAACTGCATAGAATTTTTTTCACTATTATAGAGATAAAAGCATCCTAGAATTAATAGTTTCACTTTTATTCTGAAACAATAGAACTTTTGAAATACAAATATGCACCCAGTAGACCTCAAATGTAAAATTTGCTTTTAAATATATGTTTACCTCTGATAAGGGGCTAATATCTAAAATATATAAAAAATTCATGTAACTCAACAACAAAAAATAGAATCCAATGAAAAAATATGTAGAGAACCTGAGCAGGCACTTCTCCCAAGAAGACACATGGATGGCCAACAGATACATGAAAAGATGTTCAACTTCACTAGCTACATATTATGGAAATGCAAATCAAAACCACAATGAGATACCGCCACACCTGTTAAAATAACTCTTATCAACAGAAAAGTAATAGTAAGTGATGGAGAGGCTGTGAAGAAAAAGGTACCCTCATACACTGCTGGTGGGAATGAAAATTTGTATAGCCACTATGGAAAACAGTATGGAGGTTCTTCAAAAAAAAAATAATAGAATTACCAAACAACCTAGCAACCAGTCTTTTGGATATCTAATCAAAAAATCTGAAAATGTTTATCTGTTAAGATATCTGTGCCTCTATTATTCACAGTGGCCAAAACAACTAAAGTGTCCTTCTATTGATGATTGGATAAAGAAGATGTGGTACATATATACAATGGAATATTACTTGGCCATAAGGAAAATGAAATAGTGCCATTTTCAACATGGGTGGATCTTGAGATTATCATCCTAAGCAAAATAAGTCAGAAAAAGTTGAGAACCACATGATTTCACTCATATGTGGGATGCAAAACTCAAAGAAACAAATGAGCAATCAAATAAACAAGCAAAAACTCACAGGCACAGACAATAGTTCAGTGGTTACCAGTGGGTCAAGGGGGAGGGTAGAAGGTAAAAGAGGGTAAAAGGGGTCAAAGAAATGGTGGTGGAAGGAGAACTGACTTTGGGTGTTGAGCACACAATGCAATATATAGATGATGAATTGTAAACTTGAAACCTATATAATTTTATTAACCAATGTCACCCCAATAAATTTAATTAAAAAAATGAAAAATGTTAAAGTATTCAATTTCTTTACTATTGAAGTTTAATAGTTATAACTAATATGCTCCCTTCTAAAAGACTATTTTCCCAAAACATTTTGGTGTCATGTTACATTCTAAGTGAAAGGGCCCACCTAATTTACAAATGGACCAGATAGTTTGTGAAGCAAGTATGCACTTCTCTTAAATTTAATATTTACTTCATAAAAGAACATGTCTGTTTATCAGACATTATAGGATGTGATTTGGTTCAAACTGAAATCATGAAATTCAGTTAAAATCAACATTAAAGTTTGTAAAGCAATTTGTGGTCTGCAGTAAAAAGTGCTGGGTTGATCTCCAAATAAGTAAGATGTTGCTCCTGAGGGCAAGAAGCACAGGATAATGCACAGATAATGTTCTGTCTTACTTTATAGTTCCCACTGGGTGCAAGTTTCAATAAATTAATCTAGCCACTAGTATGAATCACAGGTAATGCAGAACTTGTATTTCTAATTTGTATTCATTAACTCATCTCTTTCTTAGCTTTCTTTTTCCAATATATGTATAGCTGGGCCAAGATATTATTTGTTTCAGTTTTCTGAAATGTGTATGTATGGTTTTAGCCCATTCTCATAAGATGGAAGAATTGTTCTCTCTCGATTAGTCTCCTGGTTCAGCCAATACACTCCCTACTTATCACGTGCACTCTTCTGAGAGGATGATGGGGCTAGCATGGCTCATTATTGAGTTGTCCTATTAACCGCTTCTTTAAAATTGCTCCTGACTTTCTGAATAACAATCCTTTTACAGTTAGCTATTTATTTTCTGTGTGTAATGCTAGCTTGTGCTACTATAATTTTTCTTTCATCCTTTCTTTGTTTATTCACAGAGCTACCCATCATCTAAAATAACATCAATAGACAAAGACTTAAGAGTGCATGTGTTATGATAGCTGGCGAGCTAGCTGACTAGATTTCTTCAGAAAAATGAACATCTCACTCTAATTCCAAAAATTTGTTTTAGCTAAACTACATAATGATGAGTTTAGGTTAAAAAAAAAAAAAACTTATTCACTGATACTTCAAATCTATATTTCCTTACATCGATTACCCATGTTAAGACAAATAAGATGCCATTTGCCATTTTTAAAGAAAATAAGCGATGACATAATTTAAGTGGCTCTTTTAAATTTATATTTGTGAAACTTTAATCAATTGCTAAAAAAGTAATGCTAAGATTTCAGTCTCATGAGGGATTCAGTCATAGCACGGGGAAACCAACTTTTACTGTGTCCTGATTAATTTCACCAATAGAACTTGAGGAATCCAGGTTTAAGAATTTTGATCATAATTTTCTATTGAATGAATCTGTTTGAGCTGCCTCTAGTTTTTCAGGGCTTAGTTTCACGTTCTTTAGCAAATAGCCCACACTTGTAGATATGCCAGTTGGAATGTAAAAATTATGTCCATTATCCTTTTTTGCTGATATGTTTTTACATCATTTGACGTAAATCTCAGGCACCACACACACTGCAGTTCACCCATTCAGGAGAGGTGAGGCCATCTCTACAAAAATGACATCATAGATGATGTATGTACATGGATAATATACTATCTGTACCCTGAAGATTTGTACCACAGAGTGCCTTAGTCACTGATGTGTGACAAACACAAGGACACTATTCCTGTCCATATAGCACATGCTACTTATATGTATTTTTCAGATGTAAGTAGCTTCTACTAGTGGCTCCCAAAACTGCTTATTTGCAAGCCCCTCAATAGCATTCATACCTCTTGGAATCTTTTTTTTTTTTCCACTGAAGGGTTGGGAAATAGCATTTAACTAATCTCATTAAATCTGGCATTGATCCTAGGAAGGATGCTGGTTTCTTAGGAAACATTACAGTATAGTATGGTGGGTAAGAGTAAAGATTATGGAACCAGATTCCCAGTTTTGACTCATGACACCAATACTTGATTGATGCTCAATTATGGAACAATAACTTAACCTGTCTGTGCCTTAGTCTCCTTATCTGTGAAATGGAGCTAGTTCTGTTGCCTAAGCCAAAGAATTATTGAAGGTCTTAAATAAAATGATGTATATAAAATGCTCAAGCAGCGCATGGCACAGAGAAGCATGCAATAAATGTTAGATGCTATTGTTGCTATTTATATTATTTTGTTATTTTAAGTATTATTATTAAAGGTAAAGTGGCTTTATGTCAAAGCTCCATGCAGTTTCATTTAAGTATCTTCATTTGAGTGCATGCTCACTCCCAAACCATGCAATCACAAGAGAAATTGAAATTCTGATGCTAGCATTGTTCTTGTGGTTATATTCTAAGACCTACAGTGGCCCTTATCTGTTCAAATTTTATTATTTCTAGCACATTTCCAAGGATGAGATCCTCATGTTTAAGGTATGTTCCTGGCTCAGTCTAAGGCAAAGCTTTTAATATGAGGTGCAGCTGAATGCTGCAGCTTAAGTCTCAAATCCTAGATACTTGCCCCTCTAACGGAATCTTAATAAAACTAGCATCTCATATGAACCAAACGTTGCAAAACATTCATAAAGCAACACAGTCCAGTCAGCAAAAACGTGTTTGAAGAGGCATTCCAATACTTAAGTTGTGCTTCTAGGGAAAGGTCAAGAAGATTCTAAGTCAAAAGTCACGATAACATTTCTCAAAGTATTTTAGTTTTGTTCTATTTATTCTTTCCCATCGTGAACCTCCTATTCTTCCCTTTCTCATTCCTTTCTAATATAGATTGACTTAGGTTCTCTTGCTAAGGAACCAGATTGATATAAATATAATCTCCTCAGTGAGAGTGTGCGTGTGTGTGTGTGTGTGTGTGTGTGTGTGTGAGAGAGAGAGAGAGAGAGAGAGAGAGAGAAAGGCTGTTAGTTGGGCCTATGAGAGCAAGCAGAGGGGATGAGAGGAGAGGCATAGGATAGTCACACACATGTTAATAAACCTGGTCCTGAAATAAACTTGGCAAATCATTAAACCTAAAATATAAAACCAGAGAACTTATGCATTGTAAATATCCATAAAATTGCTATTTTGAAACACAGGAAAGACTCAGTTATTCAAGATGTTTTGAACATTTGTTATGTGTTAGAAATTACAAAAATGTGGTTCCTTTCTTTTTCAATTAGGTCATAATACAATGGCATAAACACACAAGTAAAGCGACATTAACTTGATGGTAGAATTATGCATAGTGTGATATGAGGGTGTGAGTCTAATGAATGGCAGTTAGAAGGGTCTGTTTATTTTTGTTAGAGTGGCAGACACGGGAGGAAAAGTTTCCTTGAGGAGGAAACCCTGAAAGTAACCATTTTTGTTATCATTTATTTCAGATTTTTATTACCTCATGTTCTTAGATATGCCATTTATTTCCTATACATTTGTTTGACTTGGGTTTTGTTGTTCTATTTCAGTTCATTCAGTTCGGGTTTTTTTTTTTGGCGGGGGGAGACATTTAAATCTGTCATAGTATATTGATTGCTTACTTGTTATTTTTTAAATGAAATTATCTGAAAGGAGTACTTTTTTCATAAGCATTATATACATGGTTGTCCAGATATATGATACTCTAGTACAATATAATCACAAAAGTCATATTATAGATTGGTTTCGCTAGGTTGACATATACATCAAGCCATCATGAATTCAAAAACCTTCAACTTAGAATAGATTTTGGGGGAAACTCTAAATTTAGAATTCTTTCTTAATGTCATGTTGCAAAATGCTAATTACTCTATATATGAAGCCTGTGTTTGATTTACTTTCTGTTAAGTTTCTAACTTGTTAGCTTTATCCAAAATAAATGGTTGAGTATTTTCTTATATCTCCCAATTAATGCACTGAATATTTTTTAAAGTATTTTATTCGCTTGCTGGTTATTACTTAGTTGGATGCTGGATTTATTTTGCCCTCTTTACCTTAAGTTGTCTCTTACAGTGGTTTTAAGTTTATTTACAATGCAAACAATTTGTAAAGTGAATTCTGCTTAAAAGTTCTTCTATATAGTTCACTGTCCCATATAAGGCAGAAGTTTGTAATGTAGTTTAGAAAGCCATAAGAAGATTGAACTTTAAATATAGTTTTCACATCAAAGGGATATGCTTAGGTTACTTTAAAAGTTCACTAAAGCAAGTACTATCATTCCCTCAGTGTTTTGATCATTCATATATTCTCTTATTCATTCAATAAGTATTTACTGCATACCTGTTATGGATCAGCTACTAGTCAAGTAATTTGAGGAGCAGTACTTAATAATCGAGGCATTCTTGGGTATAAAATTTTAATTCATTATTTTCTCAAAAGTCAAATTACACATAAGCATTAATTTTTATTCTATTATATTTAAAATATAGGCCAATTCATTAAAAAATATCTACATTCCTTCCAGCAGACTTATATTCCATGAAATGTTATTCTCCTGTATTTGACTACCTTGTTAATTTTAATAAATTTTTAATTTCACGTTCCTTAAGACATCAGGTGATTATTTTATGCATTAATAAAACTTGAGAGTTATACACACACATACACACAGGGTGCCAAAAATGTGTATATTTTAAAAAGGAAAAAACTGTATTAAAATTGTCATACTCAACATATAAAGATAACAGATGAATACAAGTCACATTTGACTTCTGCAATTACAAGAGATGCTCAAAGTGGTTACCATCAGTGTAATTTTAATAGGGTTTTGCTTTCTTAAAATGTGTATGTATTTTTTGGCACCCTCTGTGTATATATATACATATATATGGTAATGGACACATAATGCTATCATCTTAGAAAGTCATTCAGTAAAATAAACATTGCGGATGAGTTATTCTTTACGTGATTACCAAAAAAACTACTCTAGTTAAATGCACCCAATTTGTATACAGATTATAATTTTTGTCAATATATTACTTTCTTTGAAATTAACAAATCAGAATTTAATATATATTTATTTCAGAGCTGTTTTATTTAGTTAAAATAACATTGATCTGTTTTAGTTTAGTTTAATGTGAAAATCCATGAAAGACAAAAGATTTCTGTTTTTCAAAAGTCAAATCACTCACTATTAATTTAAATCAGATGTTTATTTGCTATAATTATACTTTTGGTATATGAATGAACAAGAAATTATGAAGTTAGAAGCTACATGGTTACAAGTTTTCTAAGGCAACACTACGTACGGTGTCAGATATGTACTAGATTAACTCGTGTGAATATTTTTGTAAGATATATAAATGTATAATCACTATTTTGTACACCTGAAACTAATATAATATTGTATGTCAAATGTAACTGAAAAATAAATATATAAAGATTCAAGAAAAAATATCTGTGTGCTTAGAAAGAAATTATATGTAATCTTATTAGCTCAGTTACTTGGACTTTTACCATTACTCTAGAGAGAGATAAATAGCTTTTTATGAAATTCATTTTATTCTTTGCAATTTCAGGAATTTAGCAGTTAATGGAGTTTAAAAAGAATGTAGAGCCTGAGGTAAAACAGAAAGAATATTTAGGTTAACCATATTAATAAAATTTTGATATAAGATACTGTTTTCCAAAATTACTCTTTCTTATCATCATTATAGAACTTGGTATATGATGATTTCTGAATTTATTTTAATTACATATGTACATAAAAATCATCTGTACACAGAGATTTAAATCATATTTTTCAGCTATAAAAATGTTTAGGCTACATTTAAAACCAGAAAATTCTTTGTGTAAATAATTTATTTTTTAATATTTCTTAAATTATAATTTCATTACAGACTAGTTCATTTTTCACAAATATTTACATGTCAAGGAAAAACCTGCATTTTTTTAATCTACTGTAATAATTAATATTTGATAAGCAAAAATGTTTTTTCTGTATGTTACTGTCATTCTCATGTGAATCTTAATGATATTAAAATGAATCCCCTCTGAGATTCAGATATCAACCCTGGATTCTCACTAGGTCTCTTTCCATTACATAATATTTTTGTGTGTGTTTCTCAAAATTTATTGCCATGTACTTTAAAATTTAACTTTTGTGCTTTTATAATTCTAGTGATATGTCAAAGCAACTAGATGTCTGTCATCCAAGATGAGTTTATATGTACAGAATAAATTTATAAAGTTGCATGGCATCTTTTGCAATATATTTAATTTAGATGACAAATGTGAAACTTGGTATTTTTTTAAGACTATTTTCCTTTTGCAATTTAGTTGCTGTGATATTTGGAGAAGCTGGCAGAGCATTCTCAATTGCAGGGAATACGATTCATGGTTTTTACTTTACGTCCCCGTTTGTAGCTCCACTCAATCAATCTGATTAAATTGATTCTATACACAGTTGTCTTTAAAAAAAAAACCATCAAGGGACGACTGAATGGCTCAGTTGGTTAAGAGCTCGCTCAAGAGTGCGAGCTGAGCTCTGAGCAACGGCGGTTCGATGCCAACCCGAGCTGAGTTGCCGTTGAGCTGCCAACAGGTGGCAGGATGGCTCAGCTAAAAAAAAATAAATAAAAAACCATCAAGCCAATTCTACTTAGTGTCTAAATAATGGTAATTTGTTGTTGTTGTTGTTTTTGATTTTTTTTTTTGGAGGATAGTGTCACTGACCCTCATATGTGGGATCCGAATCAGGGCCACTGGCGTCCCAAGCCAACTCTTAACCACCACACCACTCGGCCGGCCCTAAATAATGGTAATTTAGATGTGTAAAGAAGTACATACTATCTTTCAAATAAATAACTTACCACCAAGGGATGGCTTAGGGACAAAGAGTAACAATGTGTAGGATTATATAATAATTTACCCCTATTTTACATATATGTGTGGATAAAATGGGAATAGTTCACCAAATGGCAAAATTAATTGCCTGCATTCATAGAACAAATTTAGATGATACCCCTTCTTTTTCAAAAATGTTCTCCCCTGAATCCCCAGAATATTCATATGATATGAGAATACACGCATTTGGCATTTGAACACATATTGATTCATAATATCTGAAGATGCAAAGGCAAGGGTGATACCTTCTGAATTGCCACCCTTAGTAAGTCAACAATATCTGTTCATGTTCTTAAAAGCACAGAGGGACACTGTTGCCAAGACAGCACTCTCTTAACTTTTTCATCTCAGCTCAGCCTCACATTATTTAATTTGATCCTCATGCATCTTTGAAGTAAAGAGAAGCAATCTCCTTTTTAGAAAATAGATTTTTTTCCCTTGTTCTAAAATCTTCTTAAATTAAATTTATTGTGGTGACATTGGTTAGTACAATTATATAGGTTTCAAGTGTACAATTCTGGAATACATCATCTATATATCACATTGTGTGTTCACCACTCAAAGTCAAATCTCCTTCTGTCATCATATATTTGACCTTCTTGACCCTATTCTATCCTCCCCTCTTACTCTCTATTAACCACTAAACTGTGGCCTGTTTCCATAAGTTTTTGTTTGAAAACACATTTTTAACATCATGAAATTTTCAAGTCTTTCTTCACTGAGCAGCATTAAAATGTACTGTACTAAAAAGCTGATTTTTTCTTCACCAAGCCTCATTGAAAATAATTTACCTTAACGGGTAACATTTTAAGTTACACCTATCTAATGGTATTTTTACAAATAATCAGTTTTGCATGAAAACAGGCATATTGATTTTTCAGAAACCTCGGACACTACAAGTCACCAAACAATATATTTTCAAAGTCTTAATAAGTCCCATATTAAGAGACTTAAAAGTCAGAATTGGCTCTTTTATTAATAATAATTTATCTACTAATTATCTTGATGAGGACTTTTTTTCTCCTGACTTTTAAACCATGTTATAGAATCACAAGATCCTGGTTTATTAGTTCACTCTTCTCAGAAGCAAATACCCAGCAGGGTGAGACTTGTAAGTAATTTATTGGGGGAAAGCTGTGAAAGATACAGGAAGAGGGAGCAGGAGCAGGCAGAGAGAGCCATAGGACCAAGAAGTAGGTCTGGTACTTAGGGGAGAGAGAAGGGATGACTAGCTAGGAATAGCCTCAACTGCAGAGCATTTCTAAAAAAAAGTCATAACCACACCAACAAAAACCCATTGGATATCTGTCCAGACCTGTCGGCAGAAGTACCCTCACTGTTTCAGTTGCTACCAGGAGAAACTTGGGGAAAACATGGTCTCTGGGTGAAGGCAGTGAGACCCAGAGAGGAAGCGCTGGGGTTGTCAGCTGTATGACCTCCAGCAAGTAGTAGGTTCTCCTGAAGGAGATTTGAAAGGCATCCTTCCACGACTATAATTTCTGGAAACAATATCAATGATGTGCTATGTTAAGCATAATATCTCACTTTATTTTAGATAATATATTGTAGTAGTTCTGGATATTGATCCCCACCAATAAGGTTTTCACTGTTGATATTTGCCTGTTTATTTGTTTAGCAGCGTGGCTAGATTATTTCAGTGATGTCTATTTCATCGGCAGTGTGAACCCTCCAATGTAAATCCTCAGAAAGCACAGCCTTATGAACAGTCATCCTGGTATTACACTCATTTTCACACTCTTTTTGACTTCCTCTTTCTTTCCTTGATCTCTCTGGTTAGCTCTCCGCCTCTGTTAGTATCACACCCAGCCCTTAGGTTCCATTAATTTATGGCTGATTGCTTTTCTTTTCCACAATGCTTTGGAGCATCCATGTTCCACCATCTGATTCTAATAAATTTGAGCCTGTTTGCTAAGGCGTTTTCTGAGATCAGCTTTGGAGGTTTGTTCTGACTCCAGGAAGGCTGTTTTTAGCAGGCTCATTCCATAGTCTTCTCCAGTAAACTAGCAGGTCAATTGTTGATTGGTTGATTTGTTCGTTTGTTTTGCTCTCATGGAGCTGCCAGGTTCCTCTTACCTGCTTACTGCTAAAAATCTCTATTGTTTTCTCCAGCAAACTTAGGCTTGAATTTACCCAGTGTGCCCAACATAAAGCAAGTTTCTTAAAAGAGAGCTGCAGAGCTCTGTTTTATAGGCTGCCTCTCTTGTTGGGCAAAATCTCTCGATTCACTGTTCTGAAACTGGGGTCAGGGCAGTAACCTGGTTCTCTTGTAGTAATACTCCTACTCTTTGAGTGGGGCAATAGCCTCTGGGCTCTTAAGCTTGCCTCTCTCAAAATTAAAATTCTACTCTATAATGGATCAGGGCTAGAGCCCTTGGGGCCCTAAAATTCTTGGCCTGCCAATATTGGTGTAGACTCAGCATCCTATGAATGGAGGGTAGGAGGAGGAAGGGAGTCACTGCAATTTTGACCACTCACCTTGAATGTAGCTTCTGCAACATAGAGCTGGGTAGGCGTGAAGGTGGAAAAGCTGGTGGCCTCCTCTTTCTGGGTAGATTCCAAAACCACAGATTGAGAGGTAAGAGGAGAGGGAGCCCCACCTTCTAGGCCACATCTTCTGAGACTAGATCTTCCATCATCTTGATTTAGGGGTGGAGGTTAAGGAGTATGTAGAGGGAAAAGATCATGACTCAAATATAACAAATTCTAGCTGTCTTTACTGAGATGTAGTAGATTTTTCCTGAGTGAATGTTTCTTTTTTCATTTGTTATTTTTCTTTAGTACAATTTTCAAAGGCTTTAAGCTCTTAATTTTTTTTCCCTAATAATCTGCACAAGTTATGGTTGTTTTCCTGCAGAGCAGATCTGTGAAGCAACTCATGCTGTCATTTCAGAAGTCCTAGAGCTTCAGTGTTAACTTCACAATGCGAGAAATTAGGAGGAAAAGTTTGCACAATGACTTTGGAAAGCAACAAGAATTTTGCTCACTGTCCAAGGGTATGACAGAAAGGATAAACTAAAAGAAATTAGTACGTGACCCAAAAGTCATCAAAAACTCACTCCTGAAGTGCCTGCATTGCCTCCTGTATAAGCAAAAACATCAGAGATGTGTGCAACATTTTGACCTAGACTCATGTAATAGCCACAAAACAAAAAATCCAGATGAAATGAAGATCACAACTTAAAAATTAAAAGATTCTCGGGGCCGGCCGAGTGGCTCAATTGGTTAAGAGCTCACTCAAGAGTGCGAGCTGAGCTCTGCAAAACAGCAGTTCAATGCCCAGCCCGAGCTGAGCTGCCGTTGAGCTGCCAACAGGTGACAGGATGGCTCAAAAAAAAAAAAAAATTAAAAGACTTTAGAGAGCTACATAAAACATAAATTATTAAAACAATCTGAAAGAAAGTTTTAAAAATGTGAGAAAGCAGAGAAATGTGATCAGAGAGGAATGGAAAGAGGGTTTGAACTACATCTAATTTGTTTATTAAAAATAACTGAAGCAAACGTGTAAATGTTCACATTTGGCAAAATTCTTGGTGTGTGTGTCCTATTCTCTCCACTTTTCTATTTAAAATATTTCATTTAAAAAAAATCTCACAAACAATACACATTTCATTTTCAGTCTCAACATTGTTATTTCTAAATGTTTTATACATAATTCATACATCTAACTACAACCATTGGTTACGGGAAAAACATTTTTTATATGGAGAAAATAATTGACCAGTTTCAATATTTACCTGCAAAGAATAAAAGAATGTATAATACTATTCATTTTTTTCTCTGGAGAAAAAAAAAATCACTTCAACTTTCTCTGGACAGATTTTAGACATTCTGAAAGCAGCCTTAACTATTCCCAAAAGATCTGACATTCTGTGACTTGGTATGATGAATATTGCCTTGATGCTAAATTCCTGGCAAAGTTATTGAAACAACACCTCAAATAAAACTCTCTTGCAGACAGCTGAAGACTTAATAAAATCACATAATGCATTCTGAGTTTAAAAAACAAGACCATGATTATGATTATAATAAATCTCAGTGGGAGAATTTGTGTTTAGCTATCCAAAATTTTTATTTCTACTAGAATATTGCTTTTGAAAGAGGAATCCTGTTGCAATTGATATTACATTGAAAACTAGAGAAAATGTTTCACTCAAAAGTGCAGCACTAAAAAGATATCTCTGGGCTTATAGGACCCTGAATCCTTTTAATAAGATCAAGTGATTTTATTTCTTCAAGAATACCTAATCTTTTACAACTGAATTTCTATAGCTCATTGGGGATTAGATTACTTTTGACTCAGTTGCGAAGGGTATATTTAACCTTTGTAAAGTGGAAAGATTCATTACCTAATTGACTCAAAAGTCCCCAAGAAGAGCTTCTTTTAGAAGTTAAAATGTGATCTAATTTTCAAAGATAAACACTCACTTAAGACCATCCTCTCATCAAATCAAATGAAGCATTCTCACAACATTCATTTCTAAGAATAGATGGCTCATCTAAGAACAGAAATTGAGATTCTAGATACAGGTCCTATGATATTAATACTTCTCCAAAGCCAGTCTACTAAAATCCAACTTGACTAAAGTTCTATTAGATCCTACCTTAAATGACATATCTAAAAAGGACTATATTCCAACCCAGTCTTAAACACTACATTTGAAACAACTTAAGACATCCACTAATTAAATTCCTATATTTTAGACATAGCAAACAAGAAAAAAGCATCTTTTCCCATGTTGTTGACATTGTTTTTAAATGGGAACAAAATGAAGAAACCTCTGAAACATTTGAATAATTACTGTCAAAAACAATTTATTGTCACTAAAGTGAAATCATAACATCTTGTAAATGTATCCCCAGAGTAATATATTAAGTAACTCTATTCAAAAATTTTTCTGGTGAACATAACATATTGAGGCCATACTGTAGCATTAAAATCAGGGCTGTCTTCCATATTTGGCCTTTTCTCTAACTATATGACTTTACCTAAACTAGTTCCTTTTATATTCCTCAGTTTCCTCAACTGTAAATTGTAAGTGGTAAAGGTATAGAATAAGGTGACATAGAGGAAGATTTTGAAATGTAGGAGATATTCAGTAAGTAGCTATTATGTTTAATTAATTCACAGTTGACCTGATGGAAAGTTCATCTTTAAAAAAATCTATATACAATATATAATATTAAATGTTTACCGTACATTAAGTTCTAGCAAAAACATATAAATGAAGGTTGTTTTATTTGTTTGATAAAGTCATTAAAAGTGTATTTTTGGTATGAAGCTGGTTTTCTGTCATGTGGGAATTGAGATTGTATCTGCCCATCAAAAAAAAAAAAATTACAGAAGCCAGGTGATTCTTTTTTGGTTAAATTTAAAACTATTTTATGCTAAATATGCCAATTTTATATTAAATGACAATGTTTTCCATGATTTCAAGCAAATTCTCACCTCAATATTTGACCATGGTTTTTATGTTTTGATCTGATTTAGGCTTCATTTAGGCAGAAGTGGACTGATCCAGACTATTGCACAAGTCTAGATCTAAAATTTTTACAACATAATGGGAAATTCTGCCAAGGGCCATTTTAAACGGCCATTTGAGAATCTGTCAAATAAACATTTTACTTAGCATTTTGTTCAGATTCCCTGAGATCTATTCTTGTATTAAGACATCATGAAGGGCTGGCCGACTGGCTCAGTTGGTTGAGTTAGTTTAAGAGTGTGAGCTCTGAGCAACAGGGCCGACGGTTCCATTCCCCCGTGGGCCAGTGATGCTGCGCCCAAGCTGAGCTGCTACTGAGCTGCCAACAGGTGGCAGGATGGCTCAGCTGGTGAGAGCACATGCTCCTAACAACAAGACTGCCTGTTTGATGGTGGGTTATGCCCACCCAAAACTAAGACTGAATTGGGCACTTTGAACTGAGCTCCCTTCCAATTGGTTCAGTGGATAGAGCATGTGCTCTTAACAAGACTGCTGGTTCGACTCCCACATGGGATGATAACACAGCACCTTGAGCTTAGAGGCCAAGAGCAGCCAGATGACAACTGGCACCCTCCACAGCTAAGATTGAAAAACAACAACTTTGCAGTTCCCCTCCCCAACTCCCCAACACTGTTCCCCTCCCCAAATTCCCCAATTTAAAAAAAAAAAGACATCATGAAGGAAAATATGTGGACCATATTGCAGTCAAAATATTATGGTGCTTAAAAAATAATGCCTTCATTGACTTAAGATTTAGAGTAATACCCAACACACAAATGTTAGTAAAAGTGGCAATAAGAATGTTCATTTGAACCATTTACCTTCTTTTTTTTTGAACCATTTACTTTTAAATCCACAACTGGTCAAAACTGTTTATTCTTTCCCAATACCTCAAATGTAAATCTCTTCTTTACTATAAATTTCTCTTTGAATTCAATAGATATATAAAATGTTTATTTCTTGCAATGAATTCATATGTTTTCCCTTCCTCTTTCTTCTCCTAATTCAACTTGTTTTTCCTTGTGTTGTAGGTTCCAGGAAAATGAGAGCTAATATCAATATCTGAAGTCCTCAACTCCAAGCAGACTTCCTGGTAACAGTCATTTCTCTGTTCTTTTTATTTTTTTTTTAATAACTCTGTTTTCAATATTTCAATGTGTACAGGTTGCCTTAGGACTTCTAAAGTAACATATTACATACTATCCTTCTCAAATTAATTGAAAAATTAAAAGTTCTTTCTATATGATGCAATTCTAGAAAAGTTTTATTTCCTTCCTTCTTCTCCACAACTTCTATCATGGTAGTCCAAAATGAATTTCTCTGCATGTAGTTATAAACTTGCTTCATTGCAATCTGAAACACTTTCCTCTCCTTCCTGATGTCATTATATGATTTCACCTCATCACTTGAAAATACCTTTTCCCCTGATTTTAATTTCTCCCATTTCTTATTACACATGTCTTGATTCTAAAATAGCAAGGCTATGATTTCCAAAACTTTACAAACAACTCTTCAGCTGAATGGTCTTTCCATGTATTTCCCTAAGAAATGGCAGCAGACAAATACTCCCTCATCTTTTTACTCCAAATAGACAGATCTGTCTACATTTGGAATCATACATCCTGCCTTTCCTTTCATTTAATAAAAGAATGCTGATATCAGAAACTAGTTTCCCCTCTTGTTCCCATCCCCTCATCTTCTATAAGACATTGTGACAATAGTTATCCCCTAAGTGCCCCAGTATTGCTTTCTTTGCTCTATAATTTTTACTTCCAGATGTTCATTCAACAAATATTTTATTATAACCTACCTTTTTCCAGACATTCTTAAAAGCAGTGAGAATACAACATGGAACAAAAATTCCTTCACCACCAAAAACCTTCATTCCAGTTGAGAGATGTAGATAACATACAAATAAATAAATAGCAAACTAATAAACACAACCATATATACTCTGTTGAGTAATAATGCACACTACAGAGAAAAATAAAGCAGAGAATAGGGCTAATGAGTGTCAGGAGTAGTTTAAAAATTTAAATAGTATAAGTAGGGAATGTCCTTCCCTGACAAAGCATTATTTGTGCAAAGACCTGAAAGATGACAGGAAAGCACATACCAAGTAGAGGAAACACCTAGACTTGCTATCTGTGTTTAAGGAGGGGGAAAAGGAGTCTGGTTTAGTACAAAGTTAATTAGGGAAAGTAGTAGGAGACAGAGAAGCAGAGAGCCAGAATGGGTAGGGCCATGAAAGACAATATCATGACTTAGACTCATTCTCTGAGTATGATAAAAACACTTCGATGAATTTTGAACACAGAAGTGAGGAGATTCACATTACATTTTAACAGGATCATCCTGTTTGTTCCATTGAGTATAAACTGAAATGGAAAAATGTAGGCAATAAATAAATGTTCATGAATATATCAAAAGTGAATGAATGAGTCTCTTATAATGCTAACAGGAACATTACTGACATTGATGAGCAATAGTATAATAAAATTTTAATTAAAGCATTATTGAGTTATAAGTTTTATTGTAAAGTAATGGTTGTCAGCATTAATCAGCTTATCCAACATGTATATTAAGTTTCTCTCAGTAATTACAACAATATTGGAATTTTAAAATATTTATTTTATTTATATTATTTATAGGCATTTGATTAAATTTAAGGTATTTAAAATTATACCTTTTCCATCTTCTACCACCTTCTCACCCTCAGGTAACCACAAAACTGTTGTCTGTATCTATGAGTTTTTGTTTGTTCATTTGTTGCTTTCAGCCTTATTTCCCACATGTGAGTGAAATCATATGGTACGTGACTTTTTTTGTCTGTCTTATTTCACTTAGCATATTCTCAAGAGCCATCCATGTGGTCATAAGTAGCAGTATTGCATCTTTTTTATGGACGAGTAATATTCCATTGTATATATGTACCACACCTTCTTTATCCAATCATGTATCAGAGGACACTTGGATTATTTCAAAGTCTTGGCTACTGTGAATAGTACTGCAATAAACATTGGGATACATATATCTTTAAGGATAGATGTTTTCAGATTTTGGGGGTAGATACCCAGGAGAGGGATTGCTGGGTATGGTAATTCTATTCTTAATTTTCTGAGGAACTTCCACACTGCCTTCCATAGGGGCTGCACCAATCTGCATTTCCACCAACAGTGTATAAGAGTTCCTTTTTGTCCACAGCCTCTCCAACACATTATTATTTGTCTTGTTCATGATAGCCATTCTAACAGGTATGAGGTGGTATCTCATTGTGGTTTTGATTTGCATTTCCCTAATAGCTAGGGAAGTTGAGCAATTTTTCATGTATCTATTTGCCATTTGTCAAATATATGGTGATGGAAGGAGAACTGACACTGGGTGGTAAACACACAATGCAATATATAGATAATGTACTATAGAATTGTACACTTGAAGCCTATATAATTTTACTAACAAATATCACCCCAATAAATTTAATAAAAATTTATAAAAATAAATTAATAAAATAAAATTATACCATTTATGTACATTATTTTTATATAGTATTTAACTTATAACAAATTACCTGAATAGTCAAGAAAATTCCATACACCCTGAACTGAGATTTGTCAATTGTTCATATTTTGTTGTTGCATTTGCATTATCTTTCTCCCTCTTTCCTTTTTACTTTCATATTAGTTTTTTCTTTTTATTTATTCATTTAAGGTGTACAACACAATGCAATAGTTATACTCTTTACCCCCCAAAGTGACAAACCCCCTCCCCAGTTCACCACCCCACTCGCCCCCATATCATACATATCTATTACAATTCCTTTAACTCCCTTCCATAGTATACTCCACATCCAGTGACTATATATTCAGTTACAGTTGGCATACAATATTATACAACATCAGCTTCAGATGTACAGTGCAGTGATCAAGCCTCTACTCCATCTATGAAGTGGTCTCCCTAACAAGACATGTGACTATCTGACATGCCACAAAATTTTTACAACATTATTTTATTCCCCGAACTGTGTTTCATATCCCTGTGGCAATCTTGTAGTTGTCTATTTATGCTGTCTAATCCCTTCCCCTTCCCCTTTAACCTCACCAACCCTCAGTTTTTCCTCTATATCTATGAGTCTGTTTACTTTGATCATTCATTCTGTTTTTCAGATTCCACATATAAGTAAGATCATAACTGACTTATTTCACTTAACATAATAGTCTTTTCACAACATTATCAATTACATTCCCAGAACTGCCCCCAATATCCCTGTGGCAACATTGTAGTCACTCACCTACGCTGTCCAAAACCTTTCCGTCTCCCTCATCCCCACTCCCTCCCAGCCGGCAACCATCAGTTTTTACTTTATATCTGCTTGATATGACTTCAATCGTCTTAAATTTACTGAGACTTGTTTTGTGGCCTAACATGGTCTATCTTGGAAAATGTCCCATGTGTACTTGAGAAGAATGTATATTCTGTTTTTTCAGGGTGAAATGCTCTAAAAATATCAATGAAGTCCAGCTGGTCTAAAGTGTCATTTAAGGCCCCTCTTTCTGTGTTGATTTTCTGTCTAAAGGGTCTGTCCATTGGTGACAATAGGGTGTTGAAGTCCCCTACTATGATAGTGTTACTGTTGATCTCTGTCTTTATGTCTGTCAAAATCTGTTATATGTAATTAGGAGTTCCCATGTTGGGTCCATAGATGTTTATTAGGGTAATGGTGCCCTTCTTTGTCTTTTATTGTAGTCATTTTAAAGTCTATTTTGTCCAAAATAAGTATTAGTACTCCAGCATTTTTTTCTCTCATTTCCATTTGCATGAAATATCTTATTCCATCTGTAAACAGCACATACATGTGTTCTATTTTCTTATCCACTCAGCCACTCTCTGTCTTTTGATTGGAGCATTTAGCCCATTCACATTTAAAATGATTATTGATAGGTGCATATGTATTGTCATTTTGTTATTTGTATTCCTGGTCTTCCTGGGTTAGCTTGTTTACCCCTTTCTTTTGTTTAAAAAAGCCCTTTTAACATTTCTTGCAATGCTGGCTTGGTGGTAATGAATTCCTTAAGCTTATTCTTTTCTGAGAAGCTCTTTATTTCTCCTTCGATTTTAAGTGATAGCGTGATGGGTAGAGCAATCTTGGTTGTAGGCCGTTATTTTGTGTCACTTTGAATATCTCCTGCCACTCCCTTCTGGCCTGCAGAGTTTCTGTAGACAAGTCAGCTGTTAGTCTAACAGGAGTTTCTTTGTATGTAATCTGCTTTCTTTCTCTTGTCTCCTCTAGGATTCTGTCTCTGTCTTTAACCTTTGCCATTTTAACTATGATGTGTCTTGGTGTGGACCTGTTTGAGTTCAGCTTGTTTGGAACCCTCTGCACTTCTTGGACATGTATGTTGATTTCCTTCACCAGGGTAGGGAAGTTTTCAGTCATTATTTTTTCAAATACATTCTCGACCCTTTGCTTCTTCTCTTCTTCTGGTATTCCTATGAGACGAGCGTTGTTGGGCTCCACCTTGTCCCATAGGGCTCTTAAACTATTTTCATTGTTTTTTATTCTTTGGTATTTTTGCTGTGCCAACTTGGTGATTTCCGCTATTTTTTCTTCCAAATCGCTGGTCTGCTCCTCTGCTTTATATACTCTACTGGTAATTCCTTCCAGTGTGTTCTTCATTTCAGTTATTGTATTCTTTAGTTCTAACTGGTTGTTTTTTATGATTTCTCTATCCTTCCTTATGTCCTCACTAAGTTTGTTAAACACTCTTATCATCAGTGTTCTAAACTCTGTCTCTGAAAGTTTGGCTCCCTCTGTTTCGTTTAGTTCCATTTCTAGAGGTTTCTTCTGATCTTCTACTTGTGACATGTTTCTTTGTTTCCTCATTCTGGCTGTCGCTCTGGGATTGCTTTGATGTATTAGATAGATCACCAGGAGAGCCCTGCCTGGCTCATGCAGGCACACAGCTCACAGCCCAACACTCCCAGGAAAACTCCCACTCTTAGCCTGTCCCAATCAGCCGCTAGCAGATCAGGCCAAGGAGCCTGACAACCAATCACCAGCCTGGCAACTCTGCAAGCGCAGTGCGGAGAGCGGGGACCCCAGACGGCTTGCGAACTCCCGCATCTCGGTGAGCAGCCTGTTGGAGCTGGAGGGCACCCGACCAGCGTTTCCCTGGCAATGCAGCACAAGCCGAGTGGAGCGTGGGGATCCAGGGCCGCATGCACGCACGTGAATGCGTGCACGCGCGCACACTTCTGTGTCAATTCCACCAGACCAATGAGGTCCCGGACTTGATCTTCTGTGGGAGGGTCCTGACAAAATGGTGCCCTCCTTACACCACTCACGTGCAGGCTCCACACCAGGGGAACAACAGTCCAAAAACCTCCAGCCTTTGCACCAAAGGTGCTCAGGTCAGTACGTCCCTGCAGGCTCCCGGCTCACACAGCCACTCCCTCCACCAGGAACCAGGTAAGTGCTCACCGGCGAGCAAGCCCAGGCACCGGCCCCATTGATTCTCCAGCCGCTCTTAGCCTCACCAAGCTGAGCAAAGAGTCCTCACTAATTTACTGCCAGCTATCTTAGAACTCCTCTTCCCGGCAAAGGAGCTCTGGGCTGGTGAGCTTGGTGTGCGGCCGGAGGGTCTCTCCCCCAACCGGAGAAGCCTCTCCACAGCTGGGACCTCCCTCAGGGGATTTGCCCTCTCTCATCTCCACCCGTCCCACCAGATCCGACACGGCCTCCTCTTTAAGTTCTTCATTTAGTGGTTCTGTTCATCTAGTGTTCCAGGGACCTCCAGGGCTGAATGCCGTATAATTTGTGTTTGTAATTTTGGTGTGATCCTGGGAGGTACTTAGCACAGCGTCTGTCTATTTTGCCATTTTACCGGAAGTCCCTCTTTCATATTATTTTTTAAAAATCACCTGCAGTGTATATTTAAGTTTTACCAATTGTCCCAATGTTATCATTTATAGCTATATTTTTTCCTGGTTCAGCATTTAATTAAGGATAATGCATTATAATGTCTCTATTTTCTCCTTTAATTTGACACAGTTCTTCAGCCTTTTTTGTCTTTCTTAACCTTATTATTGCTGAAAAATAAAGGTCAGTAATTTTAGTTATTTTGTAGAATTTCCTTCAGAATTGATTTATTTACTATTTCCTCATTATTTGCTTGAGTTTATAGGTTTTTTTGAGGAGTGGGGCTAAGTTGGGAGGATCAGGAATGCCAAAAGAGTTATGTTACGTCCTTCTCAGTGGATCATAAAGAAGGCACGTGAAGACAGTTTGTCCCAATTTTAGTAACATTAACTTTGGTCACTAGATTAAGGTGGTGTCTGTCAATTTCTCCACTCGAGCACCCATTTTTCACTTTTTAATTAATAAGAAATGTATGAGGTAATACCATGTAAATGTCCATTTCCTCATCAAAATTCCACCCACTATTTTTACATACACTGGTAACATCCTAAATTCATTATTTCTTATATATTTAATAGTTGGTGTTCTACTGTAAGAAAGAGTTTCCTCTTATTTGCCATTTATTTATTTATTTATTCATTCATTTATTTATATAAGCATGGAATGTGGATTCATATTTTATTTAATTGGTTACATTCCATTACTATTATTATTTATTTTTGTGTTCAAATCGTTGCAGATTCAGCCTGTGCAAGTCTTTAATCTGTGTAATTTTGACAGGTCCCTGTTATTTTTTTGAGCACTTTCTTACATTCTAGAATAAAATGTCCCTGGGTTATTCTGTACTTTCTTTGCCCTACTCCTGGAATCAGCCCTTTTTTCAGGGATCCCAGGATTCTCTCAATGGCTAATAGTTTTTATAAATAAAAATTTGAACAATAGGAGGGTTCACGTGTCTAAGCCCTCTGAGAAGAAAGAACTAGGAAATATATTTCTATATACAACCTATGTATTTATTATTTTACCTACTAATCATCTATACAAACGTATTGGAATATACATGTCTATATATGTGAGTGTATAAAAAAACCCAGAAAGTTCACAAATACATATATTGCATATACTGTGTGTTTATATATCAACATTGTATAACTTGATTTTCCTATTCATTAGTCCATTTTACAACAGTGAAAAATCTGATTCTCTTTGTTTTCAGTGAATTTATTGATTTTTATAAGCCTGAATACATAGAAAGTAGTTTCAGGAATGTTAATAAAGACCACCACCAAAAACAAACTTACTAACTGGAATCAATATTTGTTTAGAGGGTGACTTTTTTCTTATTTTTTTAGGTAAAATGTATCCAGAGTGAAAAGCAAAATTCACACATTTTAAGTGCACAATTCAATGACTTTTGGTAAATGGACACCATATCCATGTCAAGAAGGATATTCTATCACCCTCATGCCATTTCCCAGGCAATTCCTCCACACCCTGCCCCCTCACACATGCACACGCATGTATGCATGCATACACATGCACGCATGCTCACGGATGCACGCACGCACACACGTATGTGTATATAATTACCTTGTAAGACATGGCATTTCTAGGGCTGCTGTTGAATATCTTGGGCATTCAATGATGTCTTTCACATTAGCTGGTAAAAAACATGAATATCAAAAGCCATGATTGCATAATTTATAAATTCAACATTTTTCAACAGTCTTAAGTTGAATTTTTGTTATCAAATAGTACATAATGTTGAATTTGAATTCAGTTTTTCTATAGAAGGTCAAGTTTTAGAGTGTTCAAGTGAGCTAAGATTATTTCTTAGACTGGTGTGCAATGGTATGTAAACATACACGGTTAAATAAAGATGTCTCTGTACTTGCCAAAATGTAATTTCAGTGGATTTAATTCCATTACTTATTGCATAAAGTATAGTTACCGTATAAAGCCAAGTTATATAGCTTATTCTACATTCTGCCTGTTATGATTAAAAACTCTTGTATGTATATACCAGTCTCTAATTTGGCTTCTGTGTCATTCAGTTCTCTAGGTGGTCTTTAATAGAAAGAGCTTAAAGTGTGCTTGTCTTTTTGTGTTTTTTTTCCATCAGACTCAAACCTAGAGTGTTGGTATGTAAGCATTGCCTTCAGTATCTCTCACTTTTTTAAATGCTTACATTTCCTCTTTGACCCTCTCTCTTCTACTTGCCTAGTATGTTTACTCTGTCGCTGCTATGAAGGCTCTTTTCTTCTTTTTTCATTATGGTCCCACCCACACAGAACTCACAGATCCATATTTTGGAGAATATACTTAAAGTTGCTGATCAAATTATACAATTGGTCATTCAGGATAATGTGCTAATGTGCGGCAGAAATTTTATAAATTCTGTATTTATAAAGAAGTGTTTGGAATAAAAATTTTAATACAAGGTTATAGAAATTTACAAAACTGTTGAAAATGCATAGGGAAAAAGTCACAGTCTGTTTTAGAAAATTCCGAACTACTAGCTGTCCCTGTGGCACTAAAGTGGGTAATTCAGTCATCACATTTGAAAGTCAGGGATAAGACCCCGACGCCTGCCATCTGCTCATGTACCTGCAGATATTACCAAAGCCGGTGACTTTCTTTTTTCTTGTGTCTTTTAGATATCATACCCTAACCCACATTGCTGTGATCTAATGGCACCACTGTTGGGAAGAGTGTGAAACATGTAGTTCCAAAGCTTTCCTCTCTGTTGGGTATCAGAGGAGAGCTTAGAGGGCGGGGATGTTACCCAGCAGCAGCAAGTTTACCTCACCTGGGGGACTATTCAGTACTCAGTACCTCTTCTCAAATAATATTCTCATTTGAAAGTAGTCTATTATTTTAATCCATGGAGATTCAGTCATGCAGTCATATAAAATGAGCATAGAAACTGAGATGAAATAAATAGCCAAATGCTGTTTCCTTAATGACTCAAAAATTGACTAGGTTTTAAAATCAATACTTTTAAGTATTGATCAATACTTATCAATACTTTTATTTCAAGGCACCCATAGGACCTGTAGGACTTGCTCCCTTTTTTTTTTTTTTCGGTATCAAAAGCTTGATGGGCAGGTCTATGATTTAAAGTTTGAAAAATAATATCACAAAGTCTAAATGCTGTCTTTTCTGAGGAATACTTAGTAGCAAAGTGGATTAGATTAGAAAACACAAAATGGCATTTTAAAGAGAACTTCAAATTTAGGTGATTGCCGTGTTTTAATTAAACATGGGGCACATAAGGGTAAATTTATAAAATGTGCTAAATGAAGAGATTAATTTATGAGTGGGAAAAACAGTGCTGGCCTCAGAATGCTTACCATAAATTGTCTAATTCCATGATGCAGCTTCTACTGATTCTGTGGCATATCCACAAGACCAGCAATCAACCAAATCACCAAGATCAGGGATTCAGGTGCTGGGAGTTTTGTCGGAAAACTTTACAGATACTTTCATTAAATTGTAGGAGATCAGAGGTTCAGGAGCAGAAGTAACAAGTCTCTGGATGAAGAGGCAGAGGTTGCAGAATGAAAGACCTTGATATGATATATGGGATAAAAATAGGGGGTTGGCGGGGCCGGCTGAGTGGCACGGTGGTTAAGAGCTGGCTTGGGATGACAGCAGCCCCGGTTTGGATGCCACATATGAGGGCCAATGACACTGCCCTCAAAAAAAAAAAAAAAAAGAAAAGAAAAAAAAAGGGGGGTTGGCAAATTCAAAAAGAAACTGAAATAAGTGATGAATTGGAATAAATGCACCATCCAAGAGATGAAAATGGATTACAATGTGGCCGCAATTGCAGAGAAATTACATTTCCAAAGTCAGAGCAGGTGAGTAGGAAAGTCACCTTGATGCGAATCACCAAGCTGCAAATTCAGCCTCTCCTTAACAAAAGAATAGATTCCTTTCAAAATCCCTTAATGGGACATGTAGAACTCTTGTTAAAAGAGCAATGATGGTGAGTATGAGAGGCAAATGAGATATTACACATAATCCACATAAGACTAAAACTAAGATGTTAAATGTATAATGACAAAAAGCATGAAATTTGGGGGCAGATAGACCTGGATTCACAACTTGTATGTCCTAAGCAAGTCACTTAAACTTTTTGAGCTTCTGAATTATAACATAATTTAGTAAACTATTACATAATTTACTAGAGTTTTACTAAATTTAAAAAGGCATGATATATGTAAAGCATTTTAACTGCAGTGCTTGGCACGTAGATAACATTTAATAATTGTTAGCTATTAATAACAAAAATAGTATAATGACTTTGCTAAAATAATTGTTGAATCATTCATTTGGAATGAAAAATAGTTAATTTTTAAAATAAGTGGAACAAGAATGCATTGGTGAAGTTAATTATGAACAGCTGTTATTAATTATAGTTACTTTAAGAAGAAAAGTATTTATTAAAGGATATTAATGAGTTTTCATTAGCGTAAGCAATGGTAGCTACCACAACAAACCCCATATCTAAAAGCAATAAAAAGTAAGTTTTTGCTAATATGAGTCTAATAGGACCTATGAGCTCATCTTATACCTTGCGTCTATACCCCTAGGACATGTGACCTCTTTGGCCACCATAAGGAAAATAAGGACAGTTGTAGGATTATTCTGGGTGCTCTGAAGTGCCAGGCTTATGAAGGAACTATATCAATTAATTGGTCATGCACTCTATTAGTCAGAATTGAATCATATGTTCACAAGAGAAACACAACAGAGATAGGAATATCTAGCCTTCTAGGGTAAGTGGGGTATATTGTAAACATGACAGCCTCCATCATAGAAAATCTGTGAGGGCTAGCGAGTGATACTGAGGCTGAAACAACTTCTCATGGATAACTTCCATATTGACAATATCACCCGTGCTACTAAGCACTAATGATGCTAGGAAATTTGCACTTCTGAGAAACCAGTTGCCAATGATACTATACCTCCAAGAAGATAAATTTCCACTCTCTTGCCTGCCCCCTGTCATTGGTCTCCTTCAAATCTAGATTTTTTTCCAGATATGACAAATTAAAAGAAGTTAGTTTCCATAACTAGATCACAGCTGCCAGGGAATCTGTGGACATAGCTGGTATGGCTTTAGCCTAGGAAGGTTGAACTTAGTACGTGTGACATTGTCATGTATAGCAAGAATGTTCAAATATTTAATTAGTTGTGAATGACAAATATCCACTAAAAGTTGTTAAAGGGACTATTTTCTTACTCCTAAATGCTTCAATGTGTGTTTCCTTTAAAAGGAGCAATTCTCTTACCTAAGAACAGTACAATTACCAAAATGAGTAATTAACTGTGATACAACAGCATGATCTATCTAAAGACCTTATTTCGGTCTCTTCCATTTTCCCAGAAATGTTCTTTTATAACAAAAGGAAGTCCAAGTTCATGTGTCATTATTCAGATAGTCTCCCTCTATCTGAAATTATTCCTCAGCCCTTCTTTATGTTTATGACAATTATATTTTGAAGAATACAGGCTAGGTATTTTTTAATGTGTCCCTCAATTTTTTTAAATTAAATGTATTGGGGTGGCATTGGTTTGTAAAATAACATAGGTTTCAAGTATGCATTTCGATAACACATCATCAATATATTGCATTGTGTATTGTCCCCCAGAGTCGGTTCTCCTTCCATCACTTATATTTCACCCCCTTCTCTCTCTTCTACTACCTCTCTTCCCGCCTTACCCTCTGGTAATCACTAAACTGTTATCTGTGTCTATGAGTTTTTATTTCTTTCCTTGTTTGTTTTGTTCCTTTGTTGTTTTCAGTTTTACATCCCACATATGAATGAAGTCATATGGTTTTTGACTTTTTCTCTCTGACTTATTTTGCTTAGGATAATAATCTCAAGATATATCCATGTTGCCACAAATGGAAGTATTTCATCTTTTCTTAAGGCTGAGTAATATTCCATTGTGTATATGTACCACATCTTCTTTATCCAATCATTTATCGAAGTACACTTTGGTTGTTTCTATGTCTTGGCCACCATGAATAATGCTGCAATGAACATAGGGGTACACATATATTTACAGATAAATATTTTTAGATTTTTGGGGTTGATTGCTGGGTCATATGGTAATTCTCTTTTTAATTTTTTGGGGAACTTCCATACTGTTTTCCATAGTGGCTGTACCAGTTTATGTTGCTACCAGCAGTGTATGAGGGTTCCTTTTCCCCCACAGCCTCTCCAACACTTGTTATTACTTGCCTTGTTGATAACAACCATTTTAACAGGCGTGAGGTAGTATTTCATTGTGGTTTTGATTTGCATTTCCATAATAGCTAGTAATGTTGAGCATTTTTTCATGTATCTATTGGCTGTTTGCATGTCAATTTGGGCTTATTTTATGTTTCCTCATGATTAGAAATAGGGTATGCACATTTTGGGGTCAGGAATATCATTGAGTGATATTGAGTGTTCTTTTCAGCGCATCATATCAACAGGCACATGGTATTTATTTGTCCCATTACTCATGATGTAAACTTTGATCACTTGATCAAGGTGGTAGACATCTGCCGGGTCGTATCACTGCAGTTACCATTTTTTTTTCCTTTTTTGTTAGCAAGTATCTTTTCAGGAGATACTCTAAAACTATGTTAGAATCCCATTATTTCTCCACCTTTCACTTGCTAGTTTCAGCACCCTTTGATGATTCTGGCATGAATCAATTTTTATTATGATGGTGGTCATATGGTGATTTTCTAAAACCGTCAATCCGAAGTATGAAAAGACTTCAGGTATTTGTGTGTCATTCCTGTGCATGGGTCACATCAATCTTTTTTGGATTGTTCTAGTTTTAGTATATGGACTTGTCACAAAGCAAGTTCACTAAGAAACATGTTTCAAAAAGAAAGAAAGAGTAGAATTCATAATCTCATAATCCTTACACAACTCTTCATTTCATTATATGTTCTTCAAGTCTTTGTGTACATATATGCATAAATTATATGATCTGAGAACATAAAATGTGTACATTTTCACTTAAGGATATTATCATATTTTTACAGAATTTTCAACATAATTCTCCTGTAATATTTTAAATAACTATTAGCATTCATTTTTCATTTTGTATTTCACAAGCTTTTCTTCTTTTAGATTCTTCCAAAATCATCCTCTCTCATATCTGTCTCATGGGCTTGTCCTTGACCATGGAATGAACCACACTCCCCAGTCTCTTGGTCTATATTTTAATGTAAATGATACTTTAATGAAGCTTTGATTAAAACCGTGCCCTCCATTTTATGTTTTTCTGTACTTCTTCTTCAAATAATTATCATCATCTATAAGTATATATTTCTTTAAATTATCAAAGAAAATATGTTTCCCTGACTAGCCTGTAAATTCCCTGAGACAAAGGACCCTGGCACTGAGGACAATACCAACATCATCCTTACATCCTGGTGAATACAGATATAATGAGTGAGTGCCATGTTGTTGAACATTTCAACTACAGAATTTTATTTTGTATTGCATATACTGATAAATGTAGCCATGCATATAGCTCTTTTCAGTAGTAACATATTTCAGAACTTTAATTGAATTCATCTCAATGGACCAATGGTACATTCACTTTCTTTTATCTTTGGTGCAATTTTGAGTTAGCGACTCACTTTAATAGTCATGCTTGATGGGATTTTCAGCAGCACTGACTTCAACAAACCTCACTTTAATCTTGGATGCAAGCTCCTCTAACAGGATGATGGAAATAAACTCTCCTTTAGTTTAACTAATTAAAGATGCTGCCTCCCTAAATTCCTGTTTTTTTCTTATCTTAATTGCATTTTTATCGGAAATAATCACTCAGTTTATCAGAAGTAATCCACCCCTTATCAAACAAATTGTCATTTTATTCTAGATTCTAGAACCTTTTTATGTTATATCCTCAAATTGAATGAGATCTAGAGATATCTCCTCAGAAAATTTCTTTATAGTTAAATATCTTCACAGCTATTCAGTCTTACAGATGTGGCAATCGTGTGACTCAGATTGCCTCAATCTGACTCAAACCTGGGATACCTGACTGAGAAGCCCCACCCTCTTATTTCTTTTTAAAGGCCCCATAACTTGCTGCCTAAAACTGTTTCTCATTGAAATTGGCCTTCGGTGCATCATGTCCTTTAGCACTTACATCCCATATATATTTTTGTCTTTTTTTACTCAGCCTCTTGGTGAATATCATTTCTCTTATGGCACCTCCCAACACTGTGCACCAAAACTAGCATTCTTAGAGCCAAAAACCTTAAAGCACATAGCACCTAGGTTTACATTTACATTCTGAACCATACATAACCAAGGATTTTTCTACAACAATGTCTTCTCTGCTAATGTTTTTCATGTGTAACTTCACTTGTAATAAAGACTAAATATATAACTAGTGCTTATTCCTTCTCTCATCTCTTGCATGAACAACAAAGAATTTACACTTCAATTATTTTCTTCACAATTGTTATTCAGGACAACCAAAATATAGCTTTAGTCTTTTAAAGATGGCCACAACCTGTTTCCTTGATTTATGATCACTGTAACTATGTTAGATAAAGGAAAGGTACCCTGAAGAGAAGCTGTATTTTACTTATCTCTGTGTGGCTACACTAATCAAAGGGAGAAGGATTAACATGAGCTTTTCTTAATGACTATGAATTACTTAAGTCATAATTACATGCTTTAAATATCTTGGGAACATTTCAAAAAACTATTCTACCATCTCTGTAGTATGGCTCCTGAAATCTTAAGTATGAGATACACTGATTATGAACAAACCTGGTGAGGATTTTATGTTAATTTGATTGTGTCATTTAGTCTCATTGATTAGGGTTTTCTCCATTGATGTTTCTTCAAATCCATATCACTAAAAATTAAAATTCAGTTTACCAATACCAAGACACATACCCTACATCATTTTTATTAATCAATGAATTGGGTTCTTACCTATAGTTATTATGAATCTTTAAATGATCTTAACTTATGTATGCTGTAGATAGCAATATTGAAAGGACTACCTTATATAATTAATTTACATTTTTATATCTTTTTCAAGCTGAGAAGATATGATATTTCATTTCACAATTACTTAATAGTTTAGAAATTACTTTAAATATTCTGTAGTGGGCTAAGAACTAACTCCAAATATCGTAATAAATGAGTCTCAATACAATTAATTCAATGTCTCTTTGAGAAGTCCACAAGTATATTACTGCATGTTTACTTTATTTGTAGATGGCAACACTATCTAGATTTTATTTAAAAATTTATTTTAGCTTAGGTCTCTTAAAAGTTTTAAGGGCAAAGTTTTGGGTGCTTAAGAAAAACGGTAGCTTTGAACCAAGACATTTGATATTAATAACAACAGATCATTTCACTAATTAACAATTCAAAATCATTTGAAGCTTTTTAGTTTCTGATATGTATGTCGTATTTATTAATGCTATTAGATGATTTCATGAAACATAGACCTGGCAATTAATTAAGCAGCATAGTTTTCTTTAGGTTTTTAATTTTCTTATAAAACAAAACAAAGACAATCAAAAGCTGAAACATCAATAACACTGTTTCAACAATAACAACAAACAATCATTGCTATGTTACAAATAATAAGCTTTCAAGGGAGAAGGAACTATGTTGCTATGTCGATGTCATAAAAATCAAGTTCAGACTCTTTAGATAAGATGCCAACTTTTATGTGTTTGTAGATTTTCTTGTCAGGTTGAAAGTGCTTCATTTTTGCAATTTAAGGAATAAGGTTGTTGCATAATTCAATTCCTTTATTCCCTTTAAAGGGGGTATTAGTTTACATTTAGGAGACAGTGATAGAACACATGAAGTATAAACATTTCTCTTTTTAGAGCGTAAGCATAATGCAAAGCTTCATTATGCGTGCTTTAATTTCAGATGTTCACTTTTTCCCCCTAAATTTGAAAGAAATGTCCTAAAGCATGAAAGCCTAAAAACATCTTTACTGAAGGATTTTTAAAAACTTTTCAGGAATGTCTACAATAATTTTTATCAATATTCATACACCAGGATTTTTGGTTACTTTGGATTATTTTATTTAAACTAGAGCACACAGCTCATCTCTCCAGGACAGCACAAACCCTTGAATTAAAGCCAGTGTAAAATGGGATTGACGGTGGGGATGGGGGTGGCAGGGAATTGAAGATATCACCTTGAGAATTTCTAATTGCTATGTAAACATCAAGGCAGAATAAAGTGTGCATTAGGTAAAGCAGGGCCAAGATATACAATTGTATTTGTAGTGAGTGAAATGCAACTGTGAAGGCAAATGTGTTGATGCTTGAAAGACACACACATGAAGAGGTGGTGAACTTTTCAGAAGGCTTTGTTATTCCAGCTGTGCTCCAAGAATAGTGTAAGCATGTGTCAATTTCCTTCATTGAGCATGACATTTCTAAACCATTAAATAGTTGATCTTCTTAACCTAGCAACTATGAGAGATCACTGTTCAGAAATCACTTGGATTATGCAATGTTGGTCTCAAATATTAGGATCTATAAGGTTTTTGTTGATTAAAACAGTGAGTACAGCACTAGTTGTCTGAGTCACAGTTGCCAGACTAAGGGAAACTGGGAGAGAGTTAGACCTTGTAAGTCACTAAAGTCAGCCCAACTGTATAAAATACTAGGTATCCTGGAAATGTATGCAATAGCTGATTCTTTAAAAGTAAAAATTGCTTTTAAACACTTTCTTTCAATGAATCTCATATTAAAGCAAAAGGAGGTTTACTTTCTTCTTGTAGGAATAAATCTTGCAAATCTGAAGTTTGATAGACTCTAGTTTGCTTAACTAAGGTTGTTAGTACAAACTCAGAATTCTGTATCCAATGCCCTTGAGACCAATGTCTTTTAGTTTAAAAGGTTTTCATAATTTAGAGAGGTAATACTATGTATGTATGATATATTAAGTAACACCCTAGTGTCTGAGGCAACACCCTATATTCAACTATATTTATATTTATGCAGTGAAATGTATGAATATTCATAGTAGGTGGGATATTGACGAAAAATAGCTTAACATTAGATTGGAATAGGTTTTGCTGCCATAATTTGTCAGAGATTTGTTAAGATATGTATGACTTAGAGAGCTTTTGGATATTGGAATTAGGGGCCTGTGATGGTTCAGTTTAGTCACTTAAGGATCCAAAGTTTCTTCACTTTCTGTTTCTAAAGCAACACAGAGGGAATATAATGTAGCTTCATGAACATTGGAAAGACTCCTTGCAAAAGAAAATTCTTACCCTCAAGTGACAGTAGAGATGGCTTAAAAAAAAAAAAGCAGTCATCTTTGGGAAAGATATAAGATTGATTTAAATTCTCTCCACAGTATAATTAACTAATACAAGATAATTTCCTGGGAATGTTTTGCTAATAGTGTCAGATGCTATAAGGGTACTAGAATAAGGAAAAGTGAAGAAAAGTTTTCTTCAAAATTTAGCACACCCTAAGTTCCTTGTCTGAACACATTCTAATATTTCTCCCTCTAATTTTTGCTTTATAAGTTCTGTCAAGGAATTTGAATTTCATCCTACTTGTAATGGAAATTCATGGAAAGCTTAAGCAGGAAAATGATCATATTAGACCCACATTTAACAAAATGCCCTGGCATCACTGTAGAGAAAAGAGGAAAACAAAGATTGAGGGACAGGAAGCTAATTAAGAGGACATTGTAAAAAAATGTAAGTTTTGATGGTCTAAACTTGCCAAATATCAAAATTCAAAAAATATCTATGAAGCAGAAATGATACAACTTAATGCTTGCTTGGATGTGGGCAATAACAGAGTCAAAAATTGCTCCAAGATTTCTAATTCAATGATGATATCTTTCATCAATATAGACCATAAAAGGTCGAACAGTTCTCTGTGTGGAGGGTGAAGGGGTCTAACTGATATAATGAGCTCATACTAAATTTGAAGTTTCTATGTGATAGCTAAATGGAAATACCCAGGCAGGTAGTATCAGACTTGAAAGTTCAGGGCGACATATAGGCTTAGTGGTTTAAATATTTCTCAAGAATATATTGATGTAGTGCCAGCCGAGTGGTGCGGTGGTTAAGCGCTGGCTTCGGAAGCCAGCGGCCCAGGTTCAGGTCCCACATATGAGGACCAGTGACACTGCCCTCAAAAAAAAAAAAAAAAAAAAAAAAAAGAATATTGATGTTGAAGATAGCACAGAGGGATGTGAAGTGAATCCTAAGACCACTATTAATTACCATTTGGTATCAGGAAGAAACACCCACAAAGCAGACTGAAAAAAAAAGTCAGATTTTTAGGAGGAAAACCAAACATTCAGAGAGACTTGTATTCTAGTAAGACAGTGTTTCAAAAAGATTATGTTGTTAGATAAAAAACTTAGTTATTTGTAGAAAAGGAACAAGCTTGTTTACTGGATGTATTGACAAAGAGGTCATTTGCAGCCACCATGCAGCAACTTCATGGAGCCATGGGGCGGAAGACAGACTTGCACATGGTTGCAGAAGAGAGAATAAAACAATTTTGATGGGAGGATGAGAAGAGAGCGTAGGGTTGTAGCTATTTCAACAAAGAAAACTTAAAATGGAGAGACTTGAGCTTGTTTTTTAAAAAAGGATATATACAGGAATATTGAAAATATCAGAGAGACAATGAGTAAAGTAAAACATGTCCCCGGAAGGGAAGGCATTCAGGAAACTTTATAGGTTTGGTTGCAGAGTTCTCAGTTTACGGCTTCTCTTTTCCCCAAGAAATAGGAGCTGAGAGAGAAAGTGGTGCATGTATAAAGTTTGAGGGGAAGAGAGAACATTTGAAATAGCAACAGTGAAAAATAAGAGTGAACTGACTACAGAAACTTAAGAATTTCTCATTGTTAAGTTTTCAATGGAAGTTGCAGCTGAATTTATGATGGCTTAGCATATCAATCTGCACAATTAATTCTTATTTAGCAGTACCACAAAAAAAGAGTAAAGGTGATTGCTATATGGAGTGGATGACAAGAGATGCCCAAATATTCAAAACAAAAAAGGATATACTGGTGAAATTCATATTGATTTTTATTGCTTTAAAGTCCAGAAAATCTATTTGAAAAAAATAATTTTATGGAAGTTAAGAAAGAATTGAATAAGCATACATCATATTAAACTAACCTTTCTCTCCTTTAGTAGGGTTAGCAAAATGGTGGACGAGATGAATGCTATAGATATAATGTGCTCTGTAGGTGATGAGGCATTTATTTGCTGACCTTATATTAACTTCACAAGTAATTAGTCTTTTTTTTTATATTGCTACAAAAGCAACTATGACCGCTGTTGGCAGAGAGTACGTCCAAAGTAAATATCTGTTGAATGAATTAATGGATAACCTTGTGAACAAAGATGTGACTTAGACACTCGCACAAGTTAATTAAAACTAGGAGTGTTGACTATGGGATGAATGTTAATCTGAAGCAAAATACCCAGTTGTGTGTCCTTTTTTATCTCGTCTAATACAATCTGGATGAGAAAAAGACAGCATGGTTATAAAATTTTTATTTGATCTACAAACAAGATGACCTTGAATTAGAATAAATAGAAAAACTTGCATTTCCATTTAAATTTAACTGCACAAGTATAGCATGCAGAAGGTTAACAAACAAAAAAAAAATATTATGATGTCAGAGGCATATCTATAAAAAATTAATCCAATTATGATTCTATGCCAAACAAACAAACAAACAAAAATGATGCTCTAATGTGACAACACTGTCCTGTACATTGGTGTGAACACATTTGGAATACAGTATTGTTCTCAGTTTCGTGTGACATTCTGGCAAATTAAATAGAGATTATCTGGAAGATGGTAGCTGAAATCTCCAAACCTCTGAAGAAAATAGAGATGGTGAGCATGAAGAATGAGAGGCATAGGGAGAAAATTATAGCATTGTCAAATATAACAAAAGAAAAGATCATTGTCTGGTAGATTGCAGAACTTCCCACTTATGGAGGAGTTTGGACCCACTGGCCTTTAAGACACTGTCATACTCTGGGATTCTGTGCATCACTTGTCCTAAAAGAAATCTGGAGAGTTTAAAGAAGAGATACAAGTCTTAAAATAAACATTTTTGTTCTTTCTCAACAATAGGAGTATCACAAAAGCAGTCAGTTCCTCTTCAATTAAATTTTTTCAATAAGATATTTTCGTCTCAATATTGTTGAGCCAATCTTTTTTTTTTCTTATAAATGTTTTTCTTCCTCACAATTGAAAGAGCGTCACAGTTAACAGATCCAAATTCACTGTGCATAATCTTGTCTTCCCTAGATTTACGGGGTATGAATATTTTTCCAGAAGGTAAATTTGCTTTCAACACAATATTTGATGAGGCACTGTACTCTAGATTTTTCAGATTTCTGAAATGAAAACATAAGTTATATTTCCATCTGAATCAATTTGAAACTGTGACTAATTTTATATATATATATACACATATGTCAAAAAATGTATTCACATGACTTGTATTCATCATTTGTTAGCAGTATACATTTAGTATTACAATTTTAATGTAGTTTTTTCCTTTCTTAAAATGTGTATACTTTTTTTGGCTCCCTGTCTCTCTCTTTCTCTCTCCTCTCTCTCTCTCTCTCTCTCTCTCTCTCTCTATATATATATATATATATATATATATATATATATATATATATATATACACACAAACACACATATTTCAGCTCACAAAAATGGTGCAGATATTCAGGTTAGAATGAATATTATACTATCTGCCTGTGAAGCAAAATTTTTGTGTTTGTTTTAAATAGTTTTTTCATATAAGTATACAGCATCAAAATGGAATCAAGCCAGAGTTTATGCTTATATGACAAGTATTTCTTTTTTTTTTTTTTTTTTTTTTTTTGAGGGCAGTGTCACTGTCCCTCATATGTGGGACCCGAACCGGGGTCGCTGGCATCCCAAACCAGCGCTTTAACCACCGCGCCACTCGGCCGGCCCTAGAAGTATTTCTTTTTGATACCTAAAATTTTCACTAATAATATTAATATCAAATAAAATCCCCACAGATACTTTGATAGAGCATTCTGTCTAGCAAATATTATAAGAGCTACATACCTGAGCTCTAGTGTCTGAGGAAGAAATGACAGTACTTCTTATGGTGTACAGTCTCCTCATGAGCTACTGCAGTGCTTCATGTAGAATTCCAACACTCTTGATGTTTTTCGAAACAATATAGTTTATGATAAGACAAATAAAGAGCAGGAGAGAGCTTGTGAGCTAACAGAAATGAGTTTAAATATTAACTGCTTGGCTGTGACTCCCCTGGCTGGCACCTTGAGGCATCTGTGGGGGCACTAGGAATTCCATGGGCAGGGTCTATGACCCTTGCTTGACCTTAGATGTGGAAGGGATGCCCTCACAACTAATTGTCATTTATTTTCTCTCTTTCCCCAGGAGTATGTGGTAATGAGCTTGCTAATTCGGTAACTCCTGGGTCACAGACTTGTTCAGAGGATCTTGGGAGATTCCCCTCCATCTCCTAGTCCAGCTATCACAAGACCAACATCCCTAGCACCATGGGCTGCTCCTCCTCTGTCCCTCTAGATTCCCCTCTTGGCTGTCTTCTCAAAAATTGGACCAAATTTGACCTTTCCTCTGTCAACAAGAACACAATGATTTTCTTTTGCGATACTGTCTGGCCTCAATATAAACTAGATGATCAGAAGGCCTGGCCAACTAATGGCATTCTGAACTATAATGCCATCATACAACTAGACCTTTTTTGTAGGCGCCTTCACAAATGATCCAAGGTCCCATATGTCCAAACCTTTATGGATATAAGCCAGAACCCAGACCTCCGGAAAATGTAAAATTTCCTCAGGCTCCCCCTTCGTATCTTTTAGATGATGCTCTTCTATCCCAGGTCCCTCTTTGACCTCCTCAAAACCCAACTCCTACCCCTCCTACCTCTCCTTCCTCAAATCCCTCTGCCCCGTCCACCTCTGCTTCAGCTCCTCCTCCCTATTCGACCCCAGCACCCTGTCCTGCAGGAACCACACGTAGTGGAGCCCATTTTAAGGTGGACTCTAAGCTGTCTCTCTGGGAGGTCGTAATCAGAGAGGCCAGTACAATTAGAGTTCATGTTTCTTTCCCCATGGCAGATCTAGCTCAGATAGAGACAAAATTAGGAACCTTTTCTGAAGGCCTTTCTAGGTTCATGAAGGAATTTCAGGGCATAACTATGGCCTTTGATCTTTCTTTGCAAGATATTTACATCATTTTGACCATCTGCTGCTCCTTAGAAGAAAAGAGCCGTATCTGGGCTCTTACCCAAAAATATGCAGAGGAGCTAACGGCTCAGAACCCAGGACAATACATGATCCCAATCATGATCCTGATTTGAAATATCAAGCTGGCCAACAGGGCTGCACGCCCTCTGAAAATATATTGGGTTGTCGGAAAAGTCATGACATATTTTTCTATGTTTTTCATTGCAAAACTGCATCATGACTTTTATGACAACACAGTACTAACCTAGATCCTTCTAGCCCTGAGGGCATCACTATCCTTACCATGCATTTTATTGGGAAATCAGCCCCAGATATCAGAAGGAAGCTTCAGAAATTGGAGCTGGTTCCCCAGACTTTACTCCCAGTCCTCCTAGATACAGCCTTTAAGGTCTTTAATAACAGGGATGAGGTAGAAAGGGAGTCTAATCTATGGAGGGATAAAGAAAAAGATCAGAGAAGGGCTCAGTTAATGGCTGCTGTCCACTCTCAGGGCCACCAGTCAGGTACAGATGAAATATCTCAAGGAAATAATTTTGCTAACTGTATAGCTAAGCTGGCTGCTTTTTATACAGAGGTCTATAATATCAAAACAAGAAAGCTGGACATTCTTCTTGACACCCCCTGAGCCTTGTTCCTTTGAGTTTCCCTACAGGCACTGTCCCTTTTTACCTATAAACTTTACTTCTCAACCTGTCCACACTCCTAAGGAAAGACAAAAGGCAACAAGGGAAGAGTACATGCCTAACCCCAAGGAAAACTCCTCATTCATAGAGCTTCTCAATGGAAGCTTCTCTACAATTTACATCATTCTACTCATCTAGGCACGAAAGCCCTACTGGAAATTGTTAGGGGCCATTTTATAGGACACAATATCCTCTCAGACCTCCAAAGCATTTCTAAGACATGTCCCATTTGCCTCAAGGCTAATCCTGAGGGCATCTTAGACTCCCTCCACTTTTAGAGCCAGTTCAAAAGACAGGACAAGGACTGGCAAATAGACTTTATCCATATGCCCCACTGCAAAGGATATCGTGATCTCCTAGTTTTTATTGACATCTTTACTAAATGGGTAGAGGCCTTTCCAGCTAAGACCAAAGAGGCCTCAGAGGTCATTCCAACCCTATTTGAGGAAATAACTCCTCAGTTTGGCCTGCCTCGCTCCTTACAGAGCAACCACGGGCCTGCTTCTCTCCCACAGATCACTCAGCAAGTCTGTGAAGCCCTTCAGATCACTTATCACCTACACTCTGCCCATGCCTCAGTCCTCAGAGAAGGTGGAGAGAGCTAACGGGCCTCTTAAGGAACACCTCACTAAACTTACCCAGGAACTCCAATCATCCTGGGCACAACTTTTACCTCTAGCTCTTCTTAGGCTCAGGATTGCTCCCTGCTCAGACATTCACTTGACCCCTTTGAACTCCTTTATGGGAGGCCTTTCTGATCAGCAGACCTATTACTAGACCCTGAATTTAATGCTTTAGCCAAATATGTCTTCTCCTTAGGTCATACTTTCAAAGAATCCATTCTTATGCTAACACCCATCTCCCAACCCCAGACTCTTCCTTACTTAGCAGGATCAAAACATCCCAAAGTTAACCCTGGAGATTGGGTCTTTCTTAAGATACTTCCCAAACAGTCTAAAACTCTTCAACCTGTCTGGACAGGCCCTTTTCAGTGTTCACGGCTGTCAAATTCCTTGGGCACTCATCCTGGGTACGCCTATCTCTGATAAAGCTTGCTCCAGAGCCCAATTCCAACAGGAAATGGCAATCAATACCTAACGATGTTACCGGCCAACTGAGCAGCACCAACCCCCACCACTGAAAAACTTTAATGTTTTCTTTTCTATAGAAATGTTAAGTATAAAAATGTTAAGTCTCCTCCCTAGTTCTTTAGTTTCTTGGCTCTTGGGCCTTGATTGCCTTTCTGAGGGAAGATCCCCCTTGCTTCTTAATTGCTTTGTAAATTAGTTCCTGAATCTGAAACAATAGAAATCTCCTAGCCCTGCTTCAGATAACTATTTGAAGGCCAGAGACTTCCTAATATCCCCCAGGCAAGGAAGCTAAATGTCAAACCCATTCTGTGTCCGGACAACTGACACCACCTGAGTGATGGACTGAATAGCCACAAGTTTCATAAGAACTAATAGATTTATATTTTTGTCCTCATTCAGGAGCCTTGAGGATACAGGGGATACCCCAACAAGCAAGAAGCCAACACGGTCTTCCAGGTGGAGCTTGAGACCCCTTCCTCTCATCTGAGATCAGCTAGGGTGAGAGTTCCGTGAACCCCAATAGGCAAGGACAGCTCTACGCCCCTGCCCAGCAGGAAGCAGATACAGAAGAAGAGACCTCCTGTCCCTCAGCTTCCCATAGAGATTTTACGGGGATCACGTCTCTCAAGGAAAACCTAGGCAGGTAGTTAGAGGCAGGCATTGGGTCTCTGCATTCCTGCACGTCCCATAGTGTGACCACCTGGGGACATCCCCTCTCCACCCAAAACTCCCTTTGTATTGTAATTACCTACCCCTGCGGGAAGAGCAAATGGGCGCAAAATATCCAACTAGATCAGACCAGTCACTCACACCTACACAGTACCTCTTGTTAATCACAGGGGCCAATCAAGTGGTCCTACGCCCAGGAAGAACAGCCCATCCTGGAGAAAAAGGATAAAAACCCCAAGTCCTGGGAGGGAAGCGCGCGGCTGCTACTGCTACTTCTGTTGCTACTTCTTCTCTTTAGCCTCGCCTTTGCATATGCCCCCTCCACACTCTTTGGTAATGGGCCCTTAGGCCATCCTCTAGTCTGGATGTACTGTCTTTTCTAATAAACTACTTATTTTACTGCTTTACTCTGGTATCTCGTTCAATTCTTTGCTCGAGTTACCAAGGACCTGGACTCTGTGCCGAGAAAGGCCCACTCTCCGACAACAACGACACCCCGGACGGCTACTCCTGTGAACCAATAGAAGGACTCAAGCTCCTCTTTAAAAAACAAACAGATAAGTCATGATTGATCTTGATGTGTTTTTTTGTTTGTTTGTTTTGTTTTTTGAGGGCTGTGTCACTGGCCCTCATATGTGGGACCCGAACCGGGGCCGCTGGCTTCCCAAGCCAGCGCTTAACCACCGCGCCACTCGGCCGGCCCTTTACTGTGTTGTGTTTTATTGTTTTGTTTTGTTTTGTTTTTATGTTTTTAAAAAACCCATTCTTCTGGTTTCTTTTCCTTCGTTGGCTCCTTGTCATAGTCCTTGATCAGTGCATGAGAGTTTGCCTCCTCCCTTCCAGCTGGACCTATTCTTCTCACTGTAAGATGACCCTGTTTCAGCTTCTAATACTTCTACCCTCCCTAACAGCCCACCAAAAGTCACTTGCACCTAGGAAGAACATTCTTATTATACCACAAACAGCACTCCAGATTTTAAAAAGAGCCAATTCAACCTATACCCATGATTGTTGGATTTGTGTAAATTTCCTCTTGCCCCAAGGGGCGGCTTATCCTGCCTCCTTAAGAAATGGGTCTTGATAAACTCCTCTCAGCTTACATTTTACTTGGAATCCCTCTCTCAAGAGGCTGCTTGCTCCAGCCAACCAGCTCTTTGTCCTCTCTCCACACTAAGAATAAGCCCATCCTAGGACCTCTCTATACACAGGTAGAAAGTCTGTGTCACTAGAAAGCCCTCTACCTATTCTCATATCCCTGTTGGCAACACCCAAAATTGCAATACAACCTTCATGCTCCAGTTCCCTTCCACCTACTCTCCTTACCAACATCCAGCCTTTAGGATCCCACCACAATTTCCAAAACCTGGAAACTTTACCGTTTCCAGTCCATTTACTACTGCAACCTCCCAGTTCTGTGATGGCAGACCCAAGGGACCCTGTCTCCAAAATTTTTGGTTCTGTCCTATGGACTACTTGGGAAATTGCCAATATTTCAGCTCACACTACTCAAAACCACAGGGGATAATTATTGATCAAACCCATCCTATATCATTCTGGGAGCCAGATACACATAATAACAACATCCCATGCGTAGATCCCCTCGGGGCAGCTCTATTAGCCTCCAAATATCACTCAGCTGCATCCATAGCAACCTTCACTAGCCCAACCTCTGAGCTATTATTTTATTTCTCTGTACATGCATGTCTCCACTCCCCAGGAAACTTCTTCATCTGTAGGTCATTTGCTTACTGATGTTTGCCTGCCAATTGGACAGGAATATGCACCACTGGCTTTCTAGCACTAGATATTCAACTAGCTAATGGGGATCAGCCCTTACCCATCCCCATAATGGCCCCTATATTTGAGGCTCCCCAAGTCAGGAGAGCAATCTAGCTGATTCCCCTCCTTACAGGGTTAGGAATTACTGCAGGGACAGCAACAGGACTTATCACTGCTGGACTTATCAATGCCTCCAAAGCCTATGACAAGTTATCAGAAGAAATCACTAAAGGCTTGGAACGACTAGTCACAGTCCTAAGTGACTTACAAAACCAGATCAATTCCCTGGCAGCGATCCTACTAGAGAACCACCGAGGATTAGATATGCTCACAGCTGTCCAAGGTGGTATCTGCCTGATGTTACAAGAGTAATGTTGTTTCTGGGTAAATAAAACCAGGGTCATTCAAGAAAACAGAAAAACTAAGAGATCAAGCCTCGAAGCTTAGGGAAAAGGCAGCTCAGGGATAGACGGCCGGGTCCGGCACTTGGTCTTGGGCCTCCTGGCTTCTGCCTTTCAAGGGCCCTCTTGTTTCTTTTCTCCTAATACTGATCGTTGGCCCCACATCCTTAATCTACTAACAAAGATTATTTTATCGCGTTTACAGATATTTAAACACCAACTCCTCTTCCACAACCAGATTATGTTCCTGCAAGACATCCATTCTGTCCCCACAAGAAACCCTGAACTTACTATCAGCCCTACAGACCAGAGCTCCAGTTCCCAGCCTGGAACTTCCAACTTGGATATTTCCCTAGACAACACCGCCCAAACTTTCCGAGGCCCAGTTGCTCTCCATCCCCGACTGGCAATCTCTTAGGTAGGGACAGCTCTACACCCCTACCCAGCTCTAAAGCAGCTCTGAAAAATGGACCCTCGTCCCAATTTCCAAAGATTTTTCATTGCCCATCAGAGATGGGGGAATTATGAGACAAAGAGTTAACAGGAGCCGGCTTGTGAGCTGGCAGGATGGGACAGGTAAGGAGTTAGCAAGAGCAAGTTTGTGGGTTTACAGGAAAGAGCTTAAACATTAACTGCTTAGCTCTGACTCCCCTGGCCAGCACTGCATCTGCAGGCTGACAAGCACCTTATATCCATCATAGGTGGGAAGAATATAGTTGCCAATCGCAATGGCAACCCCCTACAAACTAACAATTACCCACCATAGATGAGAACAGGACAATTCCCAGGAGAAGACAATTGTAACAGCAGCCCCCCTGCAAGCTAACAAGCACCCTACATCTTGTTTAGAAAAATATAAAACCCCAACACTCCTTCTCATTGGGGCAACTGTTCCCCATCAGACTCTGTGCTGGCTAAACTTTTGCCAAAGCTCGCTCTCTCTCTCTCTCTCTCTCTCTCTCTCTCTCTCTCTCTCTCTCTCTCCCCCTCCTTCCCTCCCTCCCTCCCTCCCTCCTTCCCTCCCTCTCTCCCTCCCTCTCTGACTTTCAATAAATCTTTTCTCTGGATACTCTTGTAGAGTCTTACAAATTCTTTTAAACTGTGTGAACGACCAGGGGTTAATTCTACACCAAGACAGTTTATACCTTTAAAGAGAAGATTCAACTAACTAGAATTAATGTTAGAAAAAAGGGGAAATTTTGTATTTATATATTTATAATTATATTTTAATTTTTTAGTGATTTTATGATTCATAGTGAGATTCTGTTAAACTGATTATAGACATGTTTTTGTGTCTTAAACCACATAATCTATTTGCACTATTTTAACTGTAAATACAATGTGTATTTGATTACCGCTGTCACATACCTGAACTTTGATATCTTATAAATAATATGAAGTAAAAATCCAGACTTAAATCTACTTTCAATATATACTGACTGAAGAAATGCCTTAGTGTTTACACAGCACTAAAATAACATGGGCCTAGACCATTAAAATTAAATAAATTGCAATTTAAAAATATTTCAAGTTAAATTGCATGTATATACACAAGATTTCTAGATCAATTTCTTCACTTTCTGTTTTTGATCAAGCAAAACTTTTCACCTGCGATTTTCTTGGATCAGACAGATCCAAATTTCCTTATGTAAGGAAATTTGAAATTATCTGTGAGAGGAAAAAAAAATCTTGGCTTAATAATCTTTTTCTATATTATATATAGTTCTGTCTGAAAAATTGAAAACCAAATGCAAAATGAGTTTGAATGAACTTAAGAAGGGAAAATACAAACTATCACTTGGAAAATGGTCGTACAGATTAATTTGACATATTATTTAACTTTCTAATGTCATTAAATTTGTCTTTTATATTTTAATTTCTCCTAACTGTATAGTTACACAGGTGCAGTAGCAAGTAAAATAAAAATTCACAGAGAAAAATCAATGTAGCATTTTTCTCTAAATCTCGCTAGGAAAACTGTTCTGACTTCAAATATGATTAACTGGGTAAATGGTGGCTATTGTGAGAAGGAAAACACTGTAGTGGAAATAGAACTGGCTTAAAAGTCAAAACTGTTGGATTCCCCTATGCCCTCCATTTTCTATCTATAGATCCTCAATTAGTCTCTTACTTTAAGACTTAAGACTCTTTAATCTCTCTAGTGGACAATAGGATGTTCTTAGTTTATCTTTCAGGTCTGTTATGGTAAAGTGGACTTATAAGACAACTACAATGTAAATCAATATGTTACAGAACTAAATGCTATTATGCCAAGGACCATCTCTCTGTGCATGCACCTGTGAGTTTTTCACCACTCTGTATACTCGTAGAGAATGTTTTCTGAGAATATTTTGCTCCAGATTCCCTTTCTGTGTTAAAGGAAGTTTCTATCATCCTCTATAACAGGCGTCAGCAAACTTTTGAGACAGAAGAGCTGCCAGGGGTCAGCAAACTGCGGCTCATGAACTGTGGTGCTGAAGTATAACTGAAAATGAAAATAAAACTATCATAGTTTCACTTATAAAAATTTTAAAGGATATTATTCACATAATGGTGATTATGTAAAAATATATTTATGGCTCTCGAATAATTTTTATTTTTTTCTTTTGGAAAATTAACTGTAATGTTCTTATATGTTTTACTATGTAGTTTTAATTATTATGTGTGTTTTCTGGGTTTTTTTTAAGATTTCATTAGGGAATTGGGGGACGGAAACAGCACTGGGGAATCGGGGAAGGGGAACAGTGTTGAAGAACTGGGGAAGGGGAACAGACAAGTTGCTGTCCTTTTGTTCTTCAGTCTAGTTGTGGATTGAATGATTTTTAAATTGTTGTGAGGGATAAGATTGGCTCTTCCAAGGGTCAGCAAATTTTTGTAATGGAATGTACCCAAAGAGCCACATGTGGCTCGTGAGCCACAGTTTGCCGACCCCTGCTCTATAATATTCTTCTAAAGTAATGCAGATAATAGAATGGAATCCGATAAAGCCTTTAAATATGACATCTCTTGGACAGCACTATAACTATTGTGTATTTTTAAATAAAGGTTGAAATTAATTGTTTGTGGAGAGACATTTTGTCTCTTCACTACTTTGTGTATCATTAGTGAATGACTGTGATGTTGTTTGTGGAATTAATTGTGCCAAGGCTAGTTGGATTTTGATAGAGCATTTTGTGGAGTAAATTTTGGAAGTGTTACAGGCCTGAGTCCTGGTTTTGGAGGAAGAAATGTTGGTACTCCTTACGCGGTGTTGTCTCCTAATAAGCTAATGCAGTCCTTCATGCTGAATTTCAACATTCTTGCTAACAGTTGGTTTTAACTTTTAGGTAAAATTCATATTCTCTGCAGCTCAATGAAATTATATACAGAACATAGGAGTAAGTCAATAAAAAATTTCTATCAATAAAGGTTGGAGTGGAGGGTGCAGATTCTGATTTCACTGAACTTCCTTGGAATCAACATTTACTATCTAACACACAGAATGGTCTAGTGGAAAATGTGCTGGATTGGGATTTCAACTCCAAAGTTCGGTTTTGGGTAAACATTTTATATGTGCCATTTCAAGTAAATCACATATTCTCTGCATGTCAAGTTTCTAATTTTAGTGAGAGTGTAGAACTCTATAATTTATAGGTTTCTTCTAAAAGTATTGATTCCATAATTCAAATATTCTAGATAAATCTTATCTTTGGAAAACATTTTGTTGAAATCAATGCAAGCAAGTTTTTAAATATGTCAATTTCAACACATATGACACAGGTTCTAGAATTGGCATTGAGTCACTGATGGAAAGTGCTGTTGTTTAGGTAGCTTCCTAAATTGAAATATGACTCTTATTCATGCTAAAAAAAAAGAGGGGTTATGCAAGGCTGTATGCTGTATGATTATTACAGCTGTTGTTATAAGCATCATAGAGGAAAAGAGAGACTATATATGTTTGGTTTTCATGAAAAAAGGATAATTCACTACTTGGCTTTATGTACTTAATCATGATGCTCAGCATGTATCTTAAAATTTTACTATCCAGAACAATAAATACTGTAAAGTGCTTAGAGAGGATTTATATGCATTTGAGTGTTTTGGAATATATATTTTATATATATATTATATATTCATATATAAACTGTTTAAAAAACAATTTTACAATATAAGAATATTCCCAAATTATTCTTCTTCCATTATATAAGAGCAACAGAATATTTGATTATCATTTTGATCATGCTATTATTATTATTACTATTATTATTATTATTATTATTATTATTATTTGTCCTTCATCACTCTCTACATCTACCAAAGTCTTTGTTGATCTTTCAAGCTATTCATTTGTCTGGTCCCATTTAATTTACAGTCTTTTTCTTACTGCCTACCTAACTCTAACTGTTCTTTTAGTCAGTGCTGTCTTCTCTTTTCTTTATTTCTTTCCTATTACTATTTACATATCTTTGTCAAGAAAGTGCTTCCACTGCCTAAAATTACCTCCATCTTCTCTTTTCCCATACAAACCACATTTATCTTTTTTTTAGAGCAATCACTTTATTGTTTGTTGGTTTTTAATACATATGCCCATTACAAAAAATTCAGGAAATATGCAAGCAATAAAAAGCAGTAAATTATTCTAGATCTTACTACTCACAAGTAACAAGTATTGACATTCTGTGACCATTGTGTTACACATCTCTCTATGCATGCTTATGTACATATCAGCTGGATAAAAATGTCCTCAACAAAGATTCCACAATTTAAAAAAAAATTACTAAAGCCATTAAAAAGACTGACTCATTAGTTTTTTGGCCACATAGTTCAACTTTAGATGTTATGGACTGTTTCAGTGTCTTTTAAGAAGCATCCTCCACTTCTTCCAGCCCATTCCAACCTGTGTTTCCTTCAAACTCTCATTGCTTTACAACAATGTTAGGACTTGTTGGGCTCTCATTTTTATGTGTTTTTATCTGTGATTGAAATTAAACTAGATTTTAGCTCTCTTAAAGATGGGGTCCTTGTCATATTTTTTTTTTTTGTATTTCTCTCTGTCTCTGCCTTGTTCTTAGCTGACAGTCACTTAGACATCAATAAATATTTGTTTTCTGAGTAATTAATAGAAGTAAAAAGTATATGTAAATTTTTTACTATACATTGATTTTTGTCTTCTCTACATGGCTTAATTTGTTAGTATAATATAACCTCTTATGCCCAATAGTTGATTCCAGAATGGGTATGTAAACTCAGTTAGTCCAATCATATTAATGCTTAGGACTTTCCTTCAATGATTAAATAAAAGGAAGCTTTCTCTTCTCCTTAATGCCCTGGTATATATGGATGAGACTTGAAAGTGCTACAGCCTTTCGTCACCACCAGGTAGGTCAGACTGAAGAAGATGCCAAATGAAAAAGGTTTGCAACAAGGGAATAAGGAATGAGACACTGAGGCAAGTTTAATTCACACAGGAAGGGGAAATTCACACTACATTTGAATGTATCAGTTTCTTGAGTCAATAAATTTTCTGTGTTCTTATTAAGTCACATTGAGTTAATTCCTCATGTATTTGAAAATGTTTTCATCCTAATCAATAACACCCCAATTAATACTTAGCAACAACTTTGCATTAGATAATTCCTAGGAAATATAATATAGGAAGTACACATGTCATATATTTATATTTGTTTAAGTATAAATTTTGATGGCCATACTAAGAAAATATTATATTATTTATTCTAGTGAAAGTTTAACATGGTACAGTTGCTGCAGAAAACTCAGTTTCTTAAAAATTTAAGTATGCATTTACTCTATGATCCTGCAATTCTATACCTAGATACTGACTCCAAAAATATTAAAAACATAGGTCCACAAAAAATCTTGTTCAAGACTGTTTATAGCAGCTTTATTTACATATATATGTATATATGTGTGTGCATGTGTGTGTGTGTGTGTGTGTGTGTGTGTGTGTAAATGGAACTGACCAAATATCTAAAAACAGGACAATAACTAAAAAATAATTGTATTTTCATACAATAGAAGATTATTCAGAAATAGTGAGAAATGACACAAGGATTCCTTTCAAAAATATAGTGTTAAATTCATAACATTAATTGAATGAAGGTAAAGATAAGCAAAACAAACATAAGATGACAGAAATCAAAAGAGAGGTTGCCTTTGAGTCATGAGAGTTGAAAGGAGGGGATGTGAAGGAACTTCCTGTGTGTTTTTTATCTTGATTGGAATGGTGGCTACATGAGTTTATGTATTTACCAAAACTCATGGGAAAGCAACTCAGGATCTACACATACTAGATATGTAAATTTTACCTTAATAAAATAGATTTAAGCAACTAACCTGTAAATTTTATGTTATTCTTTTCCCTAATGTGTATATGTTGTGGCAATACAAAAATGCCAGTTTAAAAATAAAACCATTCATTTTCACTAAACCAAATGTTTTTGTTTTTTAGCCTAAAATACCAAATTAAAATAACATCATTAAACATCAATGTGCCATTTTATTGTATCATTACTTGATTTCACATTTTTTTGTCAGAAGCACTGTTTTCAAAGGTATCAAAATATACTCAATTTGAATAGGATTTTTTGTAAATATTATAAATATAAAATGTTTATATCATTCAAAAGTATCATCAAATATAATTATAAATATTATAACTATCATGAATATTATAAATGCTATAATAAACATTAGCCATTTAATTTTTTACTTAAATTGATATTAACACTGAAGTAGAACAGCACATGTTATTTCTATGATTTTAAAATATTAATCTAAATAATAAAATGTGCTTCATTAATATATCCCCTTTTAACAGTGGTGTCACTATACTCTTTTCAGTTTTATTTAAAACCATCCACACTCTCATTGTAATTTGGACCAATACTTTAAATTTCAGGACCGGTGATTGGGACAAAAGACAGTGTTCCTTTTTTTTTTTTTTTTTTTTTTTTTTTTTTTTTTAAAGATTTTATTGGGGAATTGGCGGAGGGGAACAGCGTTGGGGAATCGGGGAAGGGGAACAGACAAGTTGCTGTCTTTTTGTTCTTCAGTTTAGTTGCGGAGGATGTTGCTTCACTGTTGGTATCGTCATTGCGCTCTTCCCAGATGAGGCAGATCAGTCGCTGGCCTCTGGATGTCGCTCACTGCGGCTATTGGCAGCTCACTCTTGGCTGCCAGCCGCTCACGCTGGCTGCGGGCCACTCACTATAGCCTATGGCAGCCCACACCATCACCGGGGCTCGCACAGCCCAGCTCCAGGTGGAGCTGTTGTTAGCTGTAGAGGGCAGTGTCACTGGCCCTCATGTGGGATCCGAACCGGGGCCGCTGGCATCCCAAAACCAGGGCTTAACCAATGCGCCACTCGGCCGGCCCAAGACAGTGTTCCTTAAACTTATAACACAATTTATTTTTAGCAAAAAGAAAAATAATAATTTCACTTTACCAGCACCAGTATATATATATATATATATATATATATATATATATATATATATATACACTTTGCAATTGCCTACAAATAAAATTTCGTTGGTAGAAATGTTTATTGGGGAATACTGATTAATAGTTTGTAAATAGACCATGAGGTTTTAAGAAGTTATTTTCCATTCAATAGGCATAATTATATCAACAGATATATAATATGAGAGAGGGAGAACTTTTATGGAATTATTCTGAATATTAGTGATAGTAAAATTATGATATTTGTTTTTATTGAAATTATTTAATATATCATTATTTCAAATGCCCAGGTAATTTTTAACTGTACATTTCTGTATATAAATGCAGAAGGTGCCAAAAATATGTATACACATTTTAAGAAAGAAAAACTGTGTTAAAAATTGTAATACTCAATATACACTGACACCAAAAGATGACTACAAGTCATGTTTTGACTTCTGCAGTTACAAGAGGTGCTCAAAGTGGTTACCATCAATGTCCCAATACTTCTGATTATAGTGAACTACTGCTTGAACAACTTCGACCAAGGTGTAGACTTGTATACATTTTTTTGGCTCCCCTGATATATATATTTATAAACCAAATTGTTAGGTATGAAAGAGAATAGCCCTTAAAAGCAGGTTACGATTGCAGTTGCAGTCTCTAAAAATATAATATGAGTTTTATACCCGAGAATATTACGATCATTCTAAAGGTCTTATGTTTTAGAAAGCATATCATAAATTGTCATAATTTCAAATAAATTCATTGTCATAACCATGAAAGTAAGCCATTTAACTTGAAGCAATAGATTTTATCCCTTTTAAAGAAAATTCTCCTTAGCCTTAATAGTGATATTACAACCCATTTTCCTTTACTAAAGAGCACTCAAAATTTATGGTAAAAAGCCTACACTCAAATGTTTGGATGATTTAAGTATTGCCATATTTGGAGTGTTTTCTTCAAACTAAGTGACATGTTTTGCATAAGGTCTGTGTTCCTGGACAAGAACAAAGTACATGCCCTGTTTACATGTAAATTGCATATACATTTGATTTTCTACAGTTTTAGCAACCATTATCAACTTTTAATCCAGAATATTTCATTTTGTTAGAAACTGATATTTCCAGTGCATTATTTTGTCTGAGAATTTTGATTAATTTCTCACACTTTACCATGAAATAGCACCAATGCATAAAATAACACTGAATCTTTGGAAAATATTATACATTGTTAAATGAAAATATCTTCCCATTTTATGCTCACATCAAGTAATATATAAAGGAAAGAAAACTGAAAGTAAGATATTAGGCATGAAAGTCAAATTTCTTGGCAAGCTTTTAATTTGTTTGTTAGTGTCAAAGTGAATTAAATGATATGATTCTTATTATGGGTATTACATTACCAGTTGAGTGCATAGTTTTCCTGGTAAACATTTAAAACTATTGATAACATTGATTAGTGGCTGAATAGGCTCCTTTAATGAGCACAGGTTGTCCAGAGTTCAATCACAATTCTCATACAAGAGAGAGCTCCTCAGGTGGCCCTTGAAACTCAGAGAATCTGTTTCAGTATTTCCAAATTTTTTTTTTTTAAGATTTTATTGGAGAATTGGGGGAGGGAACAGCATTGAGGAATCAGGGAAAGGGAACTGACAAGTTGCTGTCCTTTTGTTCTTTTTTTTTTTTTTTTAAACCAACAAGGTATGCAGACCAGAGAAATTTATTTATTTATTTATTTTATTTTTTGAGGGCAGTGTCACTGGCCTTCACATGTGGGACCTGAACCGGGGCCGCTGGCATCCCAAGCCAGCTCCCAACCACCGCGCCACTCGGCCGGCCCTGTCCTTTTGTTCTTCAGTCTAGCTGTGGAAAACGTTGCTTCACGGGCCCATGTTGGTATTATGACCATTGCGCTCTTCCTGGCTGAGGCAATCACTCACCAGCCATTGGACAGCCTCTCACTGTGGCTCATGGCAGCTCACACTGGCTGCAGGCCGCTCACGTTGGCTGCCAGGCACTCAAGGTAGCTTACGGCAGCCCTATTGCAGCCTATGCCATCGCTGGCAACTCTCGGCAGCCCCAATCCAGATCGAGCTGTTGTTCACCATTTTAGCTATAGAAGGCTCAGTGTCACTGGCCCATGTAAGATCCAATCCTGGAGCCCTGCTGTTCAGAGCTGGAGTCCCAAGCCAACTCTTAACCAACGAGCCATTCAGCCAGCCCCCCCGCCAAATTTTCAAGTTAGAATTTATTGGGGTGACAATGGTTAGTAAAATTACATAGATTTCAAGTGTACAATTGTGTAATACATCATCTATATATCACATTGTGTGTTCACCACCCAAAGTCAGTTCTTCTTCCATTACCATATATGTGACCCCTTTTACTTTTTTCTACCACCTCCTTCCCCCCTTCCCCTCTGGTAACCAATAAACTATTGCCTGTGTCTAGGAGATTTTGTTTATTTATTTGTTTGTCTTGTTTCTTTGTTGGTTTCAGCTTTATATCCCACATATCAGTGCAGTCATATGGTTCTTGACTTTTTCTGTGTGACTTATTTCACTTAGCATAAAAATCTCAAGATCCATCCAGTGTGTTGCAAATGACACTGTGTCATCTTTTCTTACAGCAGAATAGTATTCCATTGTATACGTATACCACATCTTCTTTATCCAATCATCTATTGAAGGACACTTTGGTAGTTTCTATGTCTTTTCTACTGTAAATAAAGCTGCAATGCCAAACATTTTATTCAAGGTAGTGTCTTTAGTGATGTTGTGATTGTGACACACACACACACATACACACACACACACACACACACACACACACACAAAGGTGCCTTTCCAAATATCAGCAAAAGTTTTAACTTACTGATTTTTTTTTTTTACTTATATACCTAATGTAGAACAGATGCTAGAAAAAAAGAGAGAGATTTCAATGTAGTCTGTTCTTCAAGCCTCTCTTGAAAAATTAAAGGGATTGTGTCACATTAGTGGACATTTGAATTTGACATTATTCACTTTTCTAAGGATATTAGAGTAAAATATGGTATTTTTATTTTTCAGTAACTTGGGGGAAATTATGATTGTTTGACAGTTCAATTATATTGTAGTTGATAGTGTCATTATAGATGAATTATTGAAATATTTTAAAGCAATTTAATGTTTTGGAAATGAAAAAAATTTAATGTTATGTAAATGTGCTCATCAGGCAACAAGGGTTATTAAATAACAGACCATTGACCATGGATATACACAACTGTTTTCAGACATATTATGATATAAAGGGAGACAACGGAGAAATTGGTTAAGAACATGAACTTTAAAATAAAACTATCTAATATTATGTTTCAAAAGTAATAATTCCTAAGCAATGTAACTTTGATCAAGCACCCTGTGCTCTCTATGTCTCAATGTGTTCAACTGTATAATAAATAATTGTAGCCACCCTTAATGTTGTTATAAAGACTAAATTAAATGATAGGGGGAATTATGATATAAAGCACAGTACCCAGTGGCCATAAATAATTATTAAATAAATAGCATATGTTCTTGTATTCCTTGATATTTTAAAAGAGTAAACTTCTCATCCATTTATCTTGATGTTTTTCACATGTATTAAATAGAGTATGTATACCTTTATTGCTTAATACTTAAAAACAATAAATTTTATATCCATTTATTTATAGTTTTCAGACAGATATATAGCTTAGATTAACCCTAATAGCTTAGTCCAATAATTTATGTTCTTAAAAATTAAATTATGTTTTAAGAGTGCCTTTAGGAAGCATTTATCCTTCCAAGATTCTTGGAAACATCTGTATAAGAAAAGCAAGATCAAATCCATGCTTTTTCTTCTTAATTTCCTCTTTCCCAGGACTACTGCAGCACTATAAGTTATATATAAGGTTGTCTGTGTACCATTGCACTTTATCAGTATTTGTGTAAACATGTAGATGGATATTTAGGTGCTGCTTTATTTACAGTATGAATTTAATTATTCAAATTCTTTAATTTAATTTAATTATTTAAAAATAATCATTTATTTTATTTATTTAGTGATTCACATTACTAACAGCATGGATTAAATTTTCTGCATGTTTACACAAATATTGATAAAGTACAATGGTGTTAATTTTCTCTATGCATACAGTCAAATATTGAGAAGGCCCAGGATCTTTAATAGATGATTTATATGTTACATGGGATTTATGTACCTTGAATAAATTTGCTAAATTTTAGTTTTTCAAATATTTTGACTAAATGGAAGGTTATCATCATGAAGGATGGTCCCAGAAAAGATACCTCCAGAAGGAATTCTGTCCCTGAAGAAAATGACATGTATCCTTCTTGGCACATCCCCTAAACTTGAAAATGCTTGATAACAAAGGGTTTGCAGACCTTTATCAGGTCATTCTTCTGGTGTTCCAATTCATCCCTCATCCTTTCCTGAGGCCTGACTTCTGACCAGCCAGCTGATAATTTAGTGCACTTGTCAAACATCTTTTGCTGACTCTTAACATTAATCTTTCCTTGAGGTTTTTCATCTTTTCCTCTGACTTTCATATTGAATAGATAAGGCCCAATTTAGAACTTTAAAGATATTGTGTCTCTGTGCTTCTCATCTTCAGTGGCTATATTTCTCAACTCCCTCAACTATCTGCTCAATATTGTCCTTGCCGAAACAGCCTTTATCAGTGGAGATTATACATAATTCTTTCATTTCCTATACTCTGATCTACCACGTATACTTTAAGGGTACCACCACAGGCATTTGCTTCAAAGGTGATTTCAATCTGAGGCATGCCATGTGGCTCATAGGGAATGCCTGGGATGTCAATCTTTACAAGTAAGTTTTTCCTGCACTATTGTCTCCTCATCTTCATAAACTCAAGTTGTCATCAGAATGAGAAGTGAAAGTCTGAATCTCCTTTGTGGAAAGGTGGCATTATGCTTGATAAGAACACTTCGTCTTTCTTACCAACTTTAATACCAAGGAACAGATGAGCGACACCCAGAGACAACAACAATGAAAGCAACAAAAATCCTAACATTTTCTCATCTGTCTCCAGGCAATTTGGTTTCCTGGGCAGCTGCTCTATCAACAACAGTTTTATTGGAGTTTATGGTTTTATTTCATTACTTGACATTGAAGAAGTTCTGCAAAACTTTCTGAGACTTAAGAATACCTATAAGGCTTTGACTATGACTTGTCAAGCCAAAAGCTTTCCTTACAGGGACCAGGGTGAATTATTTTCATGTCTGCCTTTAATTCTTCAAAATGTGCATGAGTTATGTTAATTTTCTCATCCAAGAAATCTATCTCAATACTGCCCTGAGCATTAATTAAATACTTTAGCATATTCACAAGCTGTACAGAAGCAAGAAGCAATATTTTTGTCTCAATGGTGTCCATTTACACTTGCACTTGAACTTGGTGATGAAATAGTTAACCATTTGGTTGTATACTCATGAGTGTATGTAGTTGTAGACATAATCTTAAATATTTCAGCCTTAATAGTAAGGGTGAACGCATCAAGGTGTCACTTCCAGGTCAAAGATCAATACACTTTTTAGGCCTCAATACCTTGTCCAAATCATAAGTGATAGCAGTGACAGTTGGCTCATTGATGATTTCAGTCAAAATGAAACCAGAATCTGGTCAGGTATCTTCATAACACTGGGACTCATTAAAGCAAGTAGTTCTGTAACAATGATGATAGCCCACTGATGTTTTCTTTATTTTTATCAAAATCATGGAAGTTATCTCCTCTGGGGAGCTGTTTTAGTTCTTTCCTTGTCCTACACCTGGAACTGATTATATTGCATATCATTCACCACCACAAATGACTGATGCTTCTTATTTGAATGGTAAATTACCTAACCAAATCTACGTAGACCCAATCGTATGTTCGGTTATCAGAAACTCCGTTGGGGGAGTCATTGCAACATGATACTTTTCAGCAACATCAATAAATCATTTCATGCCAGTGAGTCAATATGACTTAGAATTATCTTATTTCCCTGCTCATTGGCAATGATACTCACTTTTCCATGTTGGAAAACATCTCTCTGGAAGTAGATGGTTTCAAGATTGTTGTCAACAGCCAGCATCTTGGACATATTTGCTAGGGAGGATAGATTTGGCTCACAGGAGAAAGATGTAGAGAAGACATTGAAGCTAATGTCATGTTCAATCCATTGAAGATATTTTTAAATACAAAACAGGAAAAAAATTCAAGAACAATCTTTTCAAACTGTCATCAGATTCTTCAATTGTATAGAACCCTACTTCACAGAAGATCTAAGTAGTAAAAGCTATTGTTTCTAGTAGGCTGGGAAAGGAGATGGAAGTAAGAGGGCTAGCTACCCATAGCTGTGATGGAAAGAATCTAAGGGTAAGTCAAAAGTCATGCCCCAAAAGCACTTCAGGTCAAAATTAGAGAAAGATATCTTAAGTAAAATGAAACAAACCAAGGGACAGTGCTTGGTTACATTGGAAATGGGGAGCCAGGGAATAAAAAGAGCAGGTCAAAAGTGGTAAAGGAAGAAACAGTGTGGGCAAGTTTTATAAATGTGGAGTTGTCATCTCTATGCAATTTTTTGCACACCTGCAGTACAGTTGAATCTATGAATTGGGATTAATGTCAGAGCTGTCATCCAACTGCTAGTTAGAAACTTCCTGTTCCTGGCAATCAGTTTCCTTTGAGGCATTCTATTCCATCCTTACAATATTTCTTAAATGACATGGATTAAATTCCCTCATCAACAAGTTTGTTCTTGTATAAATTTGAGCCTTTTTCTCAATATACTTATCATGAAGAACCCAGAATTAAGCTACTCTAGGAATTTTCTTCCCAATGCATAGATAGCTAGTCTCAACTCATTTCTAATTAACTTACACTTTTAAAAAGTTGTAACAAATATCAGGTATTTTGGCAGTTAATTCACAACCTAATATTCATGTTGAATTTCCTATCAATTCCGTGCTTATCTGTTTTCATTTCTCTTAAACTATATATAGTTAGTAGTTATAATCATAATAGTAGTTATAATCATGATGTTATTTTTAATTTCTCTCTATTTTTCTAGTTTTAATTGTACAAAATATATTGGGTATGCTCATTCCCTAGCAAATGAATAATTTTACAAAAGCGGTACAAAAGTGTGGCTTCGTGGTCATTAAAAAAAAAGTGAAAACCATTTTGGTACTTCAAATTTAACAGAATCTTTGTTTACTCTCCAAAAGTTGAGAGAGACATTTCCAAATGTATTGAACACCAGAAACCTATATTAAGAGAGCATCCAGTTGGACAAGTATTTTTAGGAGGACATTCTGAGAAAGTCTGTTCTATCTTATTAAGTATACTTGGAATTTGGTTTATGTCATGCAATATCTTTACATTCCGCTCTAAGATTTTGTCAATGACTCATGAGCTTTCAATGCCTCTGGAACTCCTGAATTGATAGCAATTCTTGAGGAATTTGTTACTAACCTACCTAATTATACTAATATCCATCTCATGTATTTTCCACAGGGTTATTATTAGTGACTCTAGCAAATATCTTATGTAAGCCCTGTGGATTATTCTAGTATCCCTGTCAGATAAAGGAATACCACTGGTTTGATCAAATAATTCTCAGAATTATTCCAATGATTGAAGCTTATTCATTGAACTTACTTACAATCCTATCTTTTCCTGAAAGTTCTTTGATGTTGCAGCTAATACTTAATTCTGAGTATTGAATTTATTTAGTTTATGATTTCTGAGGATAGTGTGTATTCGTTAAAAACGAAACAAACCAAAAAACACCTATTTATTGACACCTTTTCCATTGGAAGCTGGAGAGTCTATGCCTCCTGCCCTTGAATCTGAGTGGGCTGGTGATTGTTTTAACCAATAGAATGGAGCAGAAGTCATATTAGGTCACTTCTGAGGGTGCTTAAAAAAGTCATGCAACTTCCTCCTGCTTCCCTTTGAAATGCTCACTGTGAGGAAAATCAGTTGCTATATATAAAAAGTTCAACTGCCCTGAGATCAACCAGCTGGAGAGAATGCACATAAGTGGTCTGACTGAGAATCTCCATCTGGAATCAACATTTCAGCCATCCTTACCAACGTAGCAGACATTTGAGTAAAGACACCTTGGACCTTCTAGATAGATGAGCACATCCACCAGCTAAACAAGGCCGAAAGGCCTCAGCTGAGGACACAGCAAAAGAATCACCCTAAACCCTGACGTATATCACCCTCGTGAGATTATAAAAATGCTTGTTGTTTTAAGCTACTGAGTCTTGGAGTAATTTGATATGTAGCAATAGTAACTGGAAGAAGGAATATGTCATTATTCTCTTGTTTTATAGTGAATGTAGCAGTGAGTGTTCCATTTGAAAGCAGAATAGAAGTGCTATTAATTGAGAAATGCTTTCCTTCCATCTAAATTCTGATCTTTTTATACGCTATCACCATAACAATTCTTTACTTTTATTTTAGTATATAACTTAAGAACTAAAAAATATAATCAAACTGAATTTTGAAATTTTATGTATTTATTTACATAAAGCATTATGTAAAGCATTATATCAAGAAACAGTATTTTCAATTTTAAAGATTTAATGAATCAGATATTAATACATTCTAGAATGGCTACCCTGTGTGAAATGAATAAAGTATTAACTGGGATATTACAGTTATGAATATTTTAATTAGTAATATTTATCAATCTTATAAAGTTGATCAAATTGAGATTTGAAAGGTTGTTTTCTTCTGGTTTTATTTATTTATTTATTTTTTTCTTGTCAAGAAATTGGAACTTTGCACTCAATATTCCTAGATTAGGTGAGTCACCTTTAAATATAATGGAGTCACCTAGTCAAGTCCTCAGAGCTATTGCCTGGCAACTGAGATACTTGTAACATACGAGTATAAATGCAATCTGACAGCTTGATCCTATTTTAATGCTTATTGATAAACTTCATAGACCATTGGGATATCAGAGCAATATGTATACCAGTTAGAAGTTTAATTTAAAGAAAATACATTTAGATATATAGTAATTTGTAAAAAATAAAAAAGCCTCTTTTTCTTTTTTCCTCCCTCAAAGTTTGGTTACTGGCCAGAAGGAAAAAAAGATAGTTCTACATGTTAGAGTTGGAAACTTAGGATGCTCAATATGACCTTATCCAAGCCAACTTCTCTAATTATCTATTAGATTAATAAATTCTCACCTACTCGAAAGATTTGATCCAGCCATTGTTCCTTCTCCTGAAATGTAATCTTTCCCCTCTCTCCTGAGTCATTCTAACCAGCATACAATACAGGAAAACTCTCCCATTTTAAAAATAAACACTCCCTTTAGGCCACATGTTCACCTGGCTGCTTTCCATTTTTCTATTCCCCTTTAGAGCAACATTGTCTGCCTCAAATTTCTCTCTTGTTTTCTCTGAAGACTGCAATCAGCTGAGTATACTCTCCACTCCACTGAAACTGTCATCAAGATCACCAATGGCCCTCACATTGCTAAAGTCAGTGATCAATTTTGTCTTCATCTTATATAGCTTCCTATCATTAGCATTTGATGCAGTTGATTGCTTTTTCATTTTCTTTCATTTTCTTTCTTTCTCCTCTCCTTCCTTCCTTCCTTCCTTCCTTCCTTCCTTCCTTCCTTCCTTCCTTTTCCTTCTTTCTTTCTTTCTTTTTTTTTGTTTTTTTCTTGCCTTTATGGAATCCACAACCTCTTGGTTTTCCTCCCACCTCTTTGGCTACTTATTTTCAGTCTCCTTTGCTGATTCATCTTTCCTCCCCTAAATTCTAATGGCTGTGTTTCTGTCCGCCAATATCTTCCTTTCTGTATTGGCACTCACTTCCTAGATGATCTCATGGCTTCTAATATGACTTCCGAAATGATAAATCCCCAGTTTTATACCTTCAAACTGAACCTTTCCTATGAACTCCACAGTTGTATACCAAGTACATATGCAACATTTTAACTGGATGTCCTAAAGAAATCTTAATTGTTAACATGTCCAAAACTCAACTCTTGACTCACTTCCCTTTCTTTTCTCCAATTTGTATACATCAGTAACTTGCATTTTATTAGACAATGCTTATCTCAGAGTGCTGTTCATGGAGTTGGAAAACTGTGAAGGTCTAATGACCTTTACCTTATAAATGCCAATGTTCTATTCTATCAACAGTTACCTGTCTGTATTGTAATCCCTAGTTTTCCTCTATCTATAAGATGGAGAAAGTAAAAGTATTCTAGTCTAATAAACATTGCACAAATATATTATTTTATAAATTGTGGAAGACTTTTACATTTTATTTGATCCTCTCAAAGATATTAAAGATTAAGTCAAAACATACTTTTAAATTATTCTTTTTCAATAATACTAGGAGACTAAGAAGTTGCATTATTTACTCAGGTTCACTAGCACTGTGTCAGTGGAAAGCCTGGAATGAATTTTCTTTATATTCTAGTTCTATGCTTTTTCAATAATAAACAATTTTATCTATTTGACTTTTTATTACCAAGGCATAGGAATTTCAGGAATTTTACAAAATTCTCATAAACTTTTGAATACCAAATTCTCAAGTAGGTATTTCTCTACTTTTTAATTCTATTGTCTAGACCTAGTTCTTGCATCTAAGCCGACTGCTTCAATTATTGGAGTATGATCTAATAGCATGTAGGGTCATTACGCACTCAGGAGTGCTTTAAACATTATTGGTTCTTGCTGAACATTTTCTGTTCTGAATAAATGTTAGAATCAGCTTATCAAGTTCCATAAAAAACTTTTTTGGGACTCCAGCTGGGTTTTTCACTGAGTTTATATTTTAATTTGTAGATATTTGAAAGCTTCTTCTCAACCCAAAAATGGCCTGTTTTTCCATATATCGAAGACTTTGGGTATGTATTTTAGTAGGTTTTTTTTATTTTGTGTGTGTGTGTTTTTATAGTTTTTATTGTGTTTATGCTTTTCTCAAATTGTCTGGCATATTTTATGTTAAGTTTAGTACCCCCTCCATTGCTGAGGTGAATAGGTTTATGTTTTATTACATTTTCCAATTAGTTTTACTCTACCAGAGGAAATTATTAGTTTGTACATGTTGATCTAATATCTGATGATTTTCCTAAACTGAACTCTTACAAGTTTTGTTAGTTAGCTACCTTAAAAATTTTAGGTAGGCAATTTTAATACAAACAAATATGGCTTTACCTCTTCCCTTGCTTTATTTATTTTATTTTTTTATTTTTTAAAGATTTTTTTAATGGGGAATTGGGGGAGGGGAACAACATTGGGGAACCGGGTCAGAGGAACAGACAAGTTGCTGGCCTTTTGTTCTTCAGTCTAGTTGTGGAGGACATTACTTCACTAGCCCATGTTGGTATCATCATTGAGCTCTTCCCCAGTGAGGCAGATTGGTTGCCAGGCTCTGGACAGCCGCTCACAGAGGCTCTTGGCAGCTCACACTAGCTGCCAACCACTCACGCTGGCTGCTGGCCACTCACAGTAGCAGGGGCTGCAGCTATGCGGTCCCGGGGACTCACAGCAGTCCAGCTACAGGTGGAGCTGTTTTTCACTGCCTTAGCTGTAGAGGGCCGTGTCACTGGCCCTCATATGTGAGATCCAAACCAGGACCGCTGGTGCCCCAAGCCAGTTCTTAACCAATGCTCCACTTGCCTGGCCCCTTGCTTTATATTTTTATTTTTTTATTTGTCTCATTGAACTGTCGTTATTGTCTAGTTCAGTGATATAGTATTAAGAGCATCTTTATCTATCCAAGACTTTAATCAAAAAGTTTAAAATTTTTCATCATTATGTGTGATAGCCTGTGGGTTTCTGGTAGATAAACTTTATCAAGTTAAATACAATCCCTCTATGTCTTTTAGTCTTTCTCTCATAATTTTCATGTCATTTTCATTATTGCTGCATTCTAGGAGAATGCTATAGCATATTAATTTGATTTTTCAGCTGTATTTAATCTCCTCTTCTGCCCTGTTAATTTTGGTTTTAATTTTATAAATAATGGCTTATCCAAGAAATCTTTCTTCTTCTTTTTTTTATAGCAATCTAATCCAATTAAAAATATATATTTCCTAGAATCTTAGCATGGATTCTAATTATACTTATATTAATAGTTTCATTTATTTATTGTGGTATTTTCTTTTGCTTTGGGTTCTTACTTTTTATTGAGTTTGGTGCCCCCCCTTTTTTTTAAACAAGGTTAGCTTTCCCCAAATGTTGATGATTTCACTTGTTGTTATCTTTAAGTGCCTAAATGATAAATATTATATCCTCAGATGAAGTAAAATGTCTTTATGATAGTGAATACAGCTTTTTATAATGAGAGCACCCTTGATTGATTCTCTTAGTATCAGTAGTGCATACCCTCTCTGCTCTTTATCATGCTGAATCAGCAGCACAACTTCTCTGGGCTTCAGTTTCTTACTGGGAAAATGAAAATAACGCATATCTATTAATAAATAAGCAAAATAATGGAATGTAATTAAGTAAGCATGTAGTTAAGCACCCCATATATGGAAAGAACAAGGAAAAGTTGAATTCTAGTCTTTTAAAACAAAGGATCAACTGCATTATTGGGATAAATATTGAAAAGTGTTTCTTCCATTTATGATATAGCATGAGAGCTATGACCTTATGTGATACTGTGAAAAAACTTTCCAGTCTCAGGTTTTCACACTATGATTTTAAGGATTACCATACAACAGCACTAAAGAAATTATATGATTTTGTTTCCTAATTTGCTTTATTTTGTTTTGTTTTGGTGAACATTTATTATATGCTTACACTGTATCAAGCATTGTTTTGAATACCTTAAATGTATTAACTTTTCAATTTGTATAATAACCATATAATGTAGGAACTATTACTGACTGTATATTACAGATGAAGAAACTGAGGAAGGGAGAGATTATATAAATTGACCACAGTCACATTTTAGTTAGTGACAGTATGATGCTATCTACTATATCCTCCAGCCAGATTATGAAGTGAGATATTTATAAATCACTTGAGCCATTTAATTAATTATTTACTTATTTAGTTACATGACTCTGCCATATTTATCATAAATCCACAGAATATAGTTCAATGGATGGTCATATATATTCTTTGAAAAGAATGGCTACTCTGATAAGAAATTTATGATAAAGAGAATAGATTGATTTCAACGTTACCTTTGAACTCTCAAATGAGTCTCTTTAAAATTATAGGTAAGTGTAAAAAAAAAACCTTATGAACAGAGAGAAGCAGAAAATAGAAAATAAAATGCAAAAGATAAACATAACAGTTGTAAACAATAACTTTTTTGGCATGCCAGAAAAAGTTGGAAGCTAATATCCTGCAAGTGGGCAAAAGGGAAAGGGGAGATGGAAAATCAGGGAGCCAGCCAATTTCCATCACCGATCCCAAGTATATCTTAGAAAACAGAACCAGCATCTTGGACACAGGATAGTTAATAGACTGAAAAAGTTGGATACATTGAAAGTTCCTAGAAGTTAACCTCTAGATCTCGAAACCACCCTCACACTCAGAAAACTAGCACTGAAAAACATCTAGAGAAGATTGGGTAGTTATTCTCTGAAGGCTTTAAACTGGAGAGATTTGAGATTAGGGGAGGATGTAGATAAATTCTCCCTGTGGTCAGTGAGCATCAGAACCCAGACTTACAGCCCAATCCTGGTGATAAAAGATTTCTCTTTGGTAAATTAACCTGTCCAGGAGACAAAACAAAGAGATATTGCAAGTGGTGGACCCTCAAAAGTAATGGCTTAAATTTTGCCCAGCTACTCTATAGGGAGCATTCGTTCCATAAGTCTCTCCTTGAGACAGATCCAGAAATTCACATTTCTTTTTTTTGTTTGTTTTTTTTTGTTTTTGTTATCTCATTCTTAAATATAAAGTGAGAACCAAGAAGTGCCAGCATTTTTTTGTTGTTGTTTTTATTTTATTTTATTAAGGAATCAGGGAAGGGGAACTGTGTTAGGGAATTGGGGAAGGGGAAAAGCCAAGTTGTTGTCCTTCAATCTTAGTTGTGGAGGGTGCAGCTAGCTCAGCTCCAAGTCCAGTCTCCATCCAGCTGCCTGTCGGCAGCTTGGGGCCACTCAGCTCAAGGTGCCATGTTCCTTCCTAGTTACAGGTGGGCATAGCCCACAATCTCATGCAGGAGTCTAACCAGAAACCTTGTTGTTAGGAGCATGTGCTCTCACCAGCTGAGCCATCTTGCCACCTGTTGGCAGCTCAGAGGCAGCTCAGCTTGGATACAGCCACTGGCCCATCTAGGAATAGAATCAGTGACCCTGTTGTTCAGAACTCGTGCTCGGTCACCCCAAGAAGTGCCAGATTTTGAGGAAAGTTTCAAACATGAAAGACAGAGACCAAACCAAAATAAGCAGAAAGCATTCGATGAAAAGTATGACATTTCAAGGAGAAGCAGTAAACTTAAAAATAAATAACTAATACATTCCAAGGTACTGAAAGAAAGAAAAAAAAAGAAAATATTATGCCATGAAATTTAAACAGGAATTGGACTTTATAAAAGGAGCATTCATATAATTAGTTGTATATATTTCATATAAATTAAACTGTGCTAGCAGAAATATCAATAGGAGATTTAGACAATAAGTTTAAGAAAAACTCACTGGAGCAAAACAGAAAGAAAACAAAATTTAAAAGTTTATTGAAGAGATAAGTAAATGAGAAGATTCACCCAAAGCATCAATACCCTAAAGCAGGAATTTCCACAAGAAAGAACAAATTTAAAAAAAAGAAAAGTGATCCAACAGTATGTTGCCTATAAGAAACATACTTTAGATTCAAAGACACAGATAGACTAAAAGTTAAAAAATGCAGAAATATATAACATACAAACTGTATCCAAATGAGAGTTACAGAGATTATACTAATACAGACAAAATAACTTTAAAAAAAAATAATTACTAGAAATAAGAAAGACATGTCAAATAAAAGTCTTTCTATCAGGATAATGTAACAATTAGAAATATAAACTTAGCAATAGAGTCCCACTGTATATGAATCCAAAAATGACAGAATTGAAGGAAGAAATAGATAATTCAACAATAACAGAGGCTTCAGTACTTCATTTTCAACAATGGATGGGACAGTTAGTCAGGACTTACACTAGGAAATAGAAGTCATAAAAAGAGTATAAACCAAAGAAAGCTAACAGGTATCTGTAGGAGACTAACTCTCACAACAGCAGGACATGCATTCAAGTGTTGGGGAAACATTCTCCAGTATAGATTATATGTTAGGCCACTAAATAAGCTTCAGTAAATTAAAAAAAAATTAAAATCCTACAAATATTGTTTTTTGACCATAATGTAATTTAATAGAAATCAAACAGAAGAAAATTTAGGCAATTCACAAATATGTAGAAATTAAATAAGGTATTTCTAATTTAACAATGGGTCAAAGAAAAAATAACAGGAAAATTATAAAATACTTTGGGATGACTAAAAGTGAAAACATACAGTTCAAAACACACAGAATGCAGCACAAATCAGTGCCTAGAGGAAAAATAAGTTAACACCTATGCTAAAAAGAAAGAAAAAAAAAACAATCTCTCAAATGAACCATCCAACCCTTCACTTTAAGAAGCTAGAATAAAAGAAAGAAAGAGAGAAAGAAAGAAAGAAAGAAAGAAAGAAGAAAGAAAGAAAGAAAGACAAGCTAAACACAAAGCAAGAATATGAAAGAAAATAATAGAGATTTGTGTGAAAATAAGTGAAATAGAGAACAGAGAACAGAAAAACAATAGAGAAAACAACAAAACCAAAAGTTGGTTCTTTGAAAAGATTGACAAAGTTGACATAATTGGAGTAGACTGATTAAGAGAATAAGAGAATAAGAGAGAAGCCTCGAATTTCTAAATTCAGGAATGAAAAAGGAGACATTACTACTGACTTTACAAAAATGACAAGGATCCTAAGGGACTATAATAAACAACAGTGTATTAACCAAATATACAACCTATATGAAATGGACAAATTCCTAGGAAGGGCTAAGCTATGAAACTGAGTCAAGAAGAAATAGATAATTTGAACAGATTTACAAACAAGTGATTGGATTCATAATTTAGGAATTTCCCACAAAAGTAAATACAGGGCTGAATGGCTCACTGATGAATGTATTTTTAAAAAAAATACCAATTCTTCACAAACTCTACCAAAATATATAAGAGGAGGGAACATGTCCAACTTATTCTCTGAGGCTAGTATCTCCCTAATACTAAAATCAGAGAAAGGGATCAGAACAAAATAGAATTATAGAAAAATATCCCTTATGAATATAGACACAAAACTCCTCAACAGACTACTAGCAAACTGATCAACAACATATATAATGACCACATAGATTATCCCAGTAATGGAACATTGCTTGAAGTCTACATGTTATCCAATGTAATGCACCATACTAACAGAATAAGGGACACAAATGCTATGATTATCTCACTAGATATAGGGCAGGTTTTGCAAAATGAGTGTTAATAGATGTGGGATTTCTTTTTTTGGGGTAATGAAAATATTATGTTGATCAGATTATGTTGATAGTAGCACAACTCTTAAAAATTCATTGAGTTTTATATACGTATATACACATATATGTTAAATAAGTAAAATTTATATCTTTTAATTACATCTCAATAAAGCCGTTTGTTTTCAACTTCAGGGAAAAAAATAAACTAAACTCTTATTCTAGTGCTCATAAATAACTTTTATAATGTGGCACCTCAAGCTGATATGGCTATCAAGTTGCTAACAGCACTGACAGTCACATAAAGAGCCACACCTTCTTATAATGGAACGTTAACACCTTTTTTTAAACATGGAATAAAATAAGAATACTTCATTATCACATTAGTGCTCTACATAGCACAGCCTTCTCCAAAAATCATTTTTCAGCAAAGAACGGCTCACTGAGTGGTTACTGGTTCACATCGCTGTCTTTGGTTTAACATACAGGCTTCCCTTTAAAATCCACTTTCAGATGTTTACGAGGTGTGAAATGTCTTCCACATTATCATATTCTCCTTCATTAGGTGCAATTGAGAAAATGCAACACGGCATGCTAAATCATCAAGTTGTGCTGCATTTTCCTGTGTGACAATCAATCCATGCTGTTGCCTTTGCTTATCGAAAGTCACTGGATGTGACGAAGAAAATCCTATTTCTTTCCCACATGCAAAGCACAATTTGAAGAAGGCTGAAACATTGATACATAAGAAATCATAATGCTAATTTGAGAAACTCTATCCTCACTATTGACCGTCTGATAAATGAAAATTATAACAGCAGGGCCAGCCGAGTGGCACAGTGGTTAAGCGCTGGCTTAGAAAGCCAGCGGCCCCGGTTCAGGTCCCACATATGAAGGCCAGTGACACTGCCCTCTACAGCTAAAATGGTGAACAACAGCTCCACCTGGAGCTGGGCTGCTGTGAGTCCCCCGGATCACATAGCTGCAGCCCCTGCTGCAGTGGGCTGCCATAGGCTTCAGTGAGTGGCCAGCAGCCAGCGTGAGTAGCTGGCAGCCAGTGTGAGCTGCCAAGAGCCACTGTGAGTGGCTGTCCAGAGGCCAGCGACCTATCTACCTCACCTGAGAAGAGCGCAATGATGATACCAACATGGGCCAGTGAAGCAATGTCCTCCACAACTAGACTGAAGAACAAAAGGACAGCAACTGGTCTGTTACCCTCCCTGTATACCTCCCCCAAAAAAAAATCTTTAAAAAAAATAAAGATTCATTCAGCCATAAGAAAAGGTGAAATACTGACATTTGAGACAACATGGATGGATGTTGAAATTATCATGCTAAGCAAAAAATAAATCAGAAAGAAAAAGTTGAGAAACATATGATTTCATTAATATGTGAGATATAAAACTGAAAGCAACAAATGCACAAGACAAATGAAGAAACAAAATCTCATAGACACAGACAACAGTTTAGTGGTTACCAGAGGGTAAGGAGGAAGAGGGAGAGGGGTATCAAATATATGGTGATGGAAAGAGAACTGACTGTAGGTGGTGAGCACACAATATGATTTATAGATGATGTATTACAGAATTATACACTTGAAACCTATAGAATTTTACTAACCAATATTCCCCCAATACATTTAATATAAACAAACAAACCAACAAACTAATACTTATACATTTATTAGCATATAAAAGTGTTTAGGGGGTTTTGCAAACTACTACATGACCTGAACTAAATTTCAATATGATTCTACAAACTAAAGTACTGTTCAAAAATGAAGATTAGGGCCAGCCAAGTGGCTCAGTTGGTTAAGAGTGCAAGCTCTGAGCAATAGGGTCGCCAGTTCAGTTCCTACAGGGCCAGTGAGCTGCACCCGAGCTAAGCTGCCACTGAGCAGGATGGCTCAGCTGGTGAGAGCATGTGCTCCTAACAACAAGGTTGCAGGTTTGACTCCCACATGGATTGGTGGGCTATGTGCACCTGCAACTAAGATTGAACATGGCACCTTGAGCTGACCGGCCGTGAGCTGCCTATAGGTGGCTGCATGGCAACTGGACTTGGAGCTGAGTTAGCTTGCACCCTCCACAACTAAGATTGAAAGACAACAACTTGGCTGTTCTCCTCTCCCAATCCCCAATAAAATCTTTAAAAAAAAATTAAGGTTAAACTTCATCTGAGCTACAAGAATTAACACATAATTTGTTTTAAAAGCTAGTACTTATTCATGTTAATATTAAGAAGGAATAAGACCAACTGTGACATCATTATCCCTCAGAACTAAAAAGGAAAATTTTCAAACAGCATATGGAAAGCCAATGTGCTTTTTGTTTATGTTTATATTTTCAATTTAGTGTTTCTAAAGATAATAGACTTTTTTTAAGTCTAAAGGATTTCCTTTTATCATAAAAATTATTACTTTAGAAAGAAAACACAAAAATGATTAATAATAAATAATGTTATAGTGGTAATTTCAATAATAAAATAGTAATTTTGAAAACTGCATATGAATTTTAATATTTATCTTAATGTTTATTTTTTCTAAATCAATCCTCACATTTTTATTTCCACATACAAATAATTTTTTGCTGTTGTTTATCCATTTCAGCAAAAGCAAAGCTCTATTCCATAAGGTCAGCTATGAAAAACAAAATAGAAGTTAATAACAGCTCTTGGATGACCAAACTTTTGAGCATTTACTTAAGAAGGATTAGTGGTAATACTCTAAGAAATAATATATATTATAAGTAATATATATTATATTCATATATATTAAGTATTATTGAAGTTGCTGGATTTGTAAGATAGCAAGAGAGAATAATTCAGAAAGAGGACAATATTGATTATAGCTCTGTAGACATGGACAAAAATTAGAGTCTGATACATGATGTCTAGGAGTTCATTGATCTTAAGTCATTAACAAAGAAGAAAAACTTAACAAGAAGTTCCCACAACTGAAATGTGAACTTACATTTGTAAGTTGTAACATGTTGCTCAGTTTACAATTAATAAGAAAATATTATTACATTATCTAAATGAGGGTCTTAAAAGACTCTTTGTATGAGTAACATCTCCCAAAACAAGTTTTCAAGAACATAAACAGCAACAACAACAAATGAAGTACCCATTTCACAAGTCTGCGTGTCAGATAAGAGTAAGACTGATGAGTTTGTGAATATTTTCAGTTCACCACATTATTGGGACAAGTTTTATTTCAAAGAAAAGTGTGCTTTTGCTTTTTTACCATCTGTCAAGGAAAAGAAAAGTTTTCTATGTCTTATCTCTCTGAAATTCTTTTCACCAGCAGCAACTTTCAAAGCTAAGCACTAGAATTCCATTTGTACCAAAGTAGATCTAAGAAGGTAGGGACTTCAAATATGAAAAAAATGAAAAGAACATAAGATAATTCCAACAAATGATATTTGAAGTTTTGTTTGAAAATAATCTGTTTGAACCAAGCTCATTACATTTTTTCTCAAGTCAAACCACCCTTTCTAAAGTTAAAATTTTTATTCTGAGTATTTATGGTGTTGATATTGATTGATTTATTAGTTATTGGGAATTTGTACCTAAATACATTTTTAAATGGTGGTTGCATTTAATTTAAGTCATCCCACTAATGTCACCCATCCTAGTAGAAAATTCTTTGACCTTTCTGATCTGATGTAGGTAAAAGATACATCTCAAATTACAACCCCTTCTCAGGTTCAGCTTGCTAGATATGATGGTTTGTTCTAAGAGGACTCACTTTACCCAAGGGAAACCTCCCAGAGCATCTCTGAGATGTTTGGGCTTGCTGCTCAGTGTTTTCTACTAGTCTTGCAGTATCTTTTAAAACCACAATATCCAATACTCATTGGCTGTGGGCACTGATGTCTGGGCTATATACAGAAAGTTAATCAAAAGGAAGAAAGAAGAATGCAGCCAAAGCATGGAGAGTAGCAGACAGCCCCTAGTCCCATTGGTTCCTGCTGTCCCGCAGCATCAATGCTCTTCATAAACTTTGTTACTTCTGCAAGTCTGCTTATTATTTTACCAATAAAACTTCATTTTGTGTAAGCAAATTAAAGTTGTTTATCACATGCAAATAATTCTATTATAGAATCAGTAAATACTTAGTTCACATGTAGAAAATTGTTATAATTTTGTGGTTTTAAAACTTGGGAGAATTATAACATTATCCCTCTAACATAAGTATTAAAGTATTGAAGTGTTTCCCTCTTGTTTTCAATATAATTAACTTTAAGAATGGGATGCATTTTCTGAGAATTCACTCAATGATTAATTTAGATTTTGTTTAATTCAGGTTAACAGGTAGTTACTTATCAGAGTAATTACTATATTCATTTTAATTGCAGATAGAAATAAATGTAAATTTAGAAAGCTATATCTTTTTGTAAGCTATATGATATAATGAGCAACATGGAGAAATGGAGTGTAAAAATAACCATTCCATTAATAATAAAAGAGTCATTCTATTAATAATCAGACTATTCTATTATCAGAGTTAGCTCATGGTTTCAATATTTCACAGTGTATTGTTTAATTTGCTAAATTCAGTTGTAAATCAGCATAATCTGGAACTATGTAAATAGAGGAAGCTGCCTCTTGCCCTGATTTGATTTTAAACAGTGGAGTACATCGGGGAGGTCACTTAATCTTTTGTGTATCAGTGTCTATATTTGTTAACCCAATAGATTCTCTGGAGTCATTTCTAGAATATTTATCTAAGTAACTTTGAGTATATTTAGAAAAACATACTTTTCAATGTTTTTATATGAGCTGATTATCAGCTAAAATATTTTGGGATATGTCATTGGCTTACAACTGAGTTTACATCAGACTTTTTCTTTCTGGTTTTGTTTTCCTTTGGATTTTTCTTTCTATTTTCAATGACATAAGCATCTGTAAAATGTCATGTCTTCACAGAGATGCATATATCTCTTAGAATTATTACTAGGCTTGTTAATAAATAATCTATGGCTTCAGACAGGAGAATTATCAGTAAAAAAACAAATTAATAAAGTAATATAAAGTGGAAAGATATATATATATATATATATATATATATATATATATATAATTTAAATTAATATTGGTTGTCTTGATCACAAAGTTCACTTTATGAATTTGGCTCAATAAATATCCTACTTAAGGAATAGGAACTTAAATGGACAAGTTCAAATGACTTTCTACATTGGCTCCTTGGGGCTTTCTTTGGTGGTATCTATGCCACTGAGAAACACTAAGCTGAAAGTTGTCAAGCCCAGTCCAATAAATCTGGCTATAAATTGTATGAAATTAACTGCTTTTGAGTTCTCAAGGACAAGGTAAGTAAAAAAGATTAAGATGTAGGAATAATAACCAATGCATATCTTTGTTTTTTGCAGGTAATTTTAAGCTTTCCAAGGCTAAAATAACTAACCTTAGAAAAAAAATAAACCTGATCGTACCCTAAAAGCTACATTTCCTGACAATTTTTGAGCACTGCATTATTAAGTGAGGCTAATTTTGAAAAATAACATTTATTTTATTTCATTTATTTAGTACTAATATGTCCTGCACTGACTTTTTAAAAATGATTGTAAATTGTGTTGTTATTTCTACAAGGGGCTTAGTAAGCTATGCTCTGCTCTATGATGGTTTTAATAAGTCCTATTCAAACCTCTGAAAGTGTTTCAATATAAAAATTTTAAAAATACACAATATGCAAAGTGACAATTTAAGGTCAGATGATAATAATGTAAATAAAACTCCTTTTATCTTAGTAAATATATCAGTCCTCAATATCTAATATATCCTATGTAATAAAAAATATATATACCAGTTGAATAAATCTTTTAAAAATCAAGACTATTCTGTAACTTTGTAAGAATGTAGAATCTGGGATACCCAACTGCAAAAGCTGGTGTGTATTGAGGGCAAGACAAATAAATGAAGAGGATATTCTGAAAACAGCCGATGTAATATTTAAAATTGAATAGTTAAGAAAAAAAAATCCAGAGATGTAAAGTATCATGCATTAGCAGTAATGTGAAGGCACGGACGATGAACTGTGAAAGTCCAAAATAGCAAATCTGGGCTACAATGTAGCAGTGATTTCTCAAACGGTTTCTGTGAGGTTGTAATGGTTAGGTACAGCTCTTCTCGCCCAGCCTTCCCTTCTATGTAATTTGGTAGATGGATGCTTAGTACCTAGAAATTAATTTGACTTGCCCTCCTTAGCAAGAGTATCTGTTTCCATAAGTGTATAGTATGCTAAGCAGTCACAAATCAGGGATTAGGAATAGGAAGACTGGGCTAAATAGCTGTTACAGGTTTAAGACTGTATTTCTTTAGAAATGTATAGGTGTCATGGATTTATTATAGATGTGAGAGGTCTTTATGTTAGCCTATACCACTGAACTTTAATCTCTTTTAAGATACTAGCTTTAAGGATCATTGAGGCAGAATTTGTTGCCTGGAATCAAAAATGATTTCTGACTTCCATGGCTTTCTCACATCTCCACTATAAAATGGTCTCCAAAACTGTCTCTATACAAGTCAACACTTTTACAGGTATAACATGGACAATGTTTAAAGGGTTAAATTCTCCCAACTGTATATATGGCCTCTTGACTGCCATTTGGCACTAAGGTCAGCTGCAAAATTGATCAGCTTTTCCTCTTCAGTGTGCTAGGATACATTTTAGTACATTTATCTCCAAGAATTTGGTCAAGCAACAAGCCTTAGCTTAGGTTTGGAGGAAAAGAAAGAAAGAAACAAAAAAAAGTATTGAAGAGAACAGCATATAAGATCTAAGTTTCCCTGTTAAATATTATGGAAGATGTTTCTGGAATTGACATAAATTAAAAATGTTAACTCATTATATCCAGGACTATAAGAAAATCCATTTAGAAAACTTCTTCCTTTACTCCAGTTCTAGGGCCTTATGTTAGATGATCTCAATTTATTTCCACAATCCTTTAAGCCACGATTTCCATATCTTCATTCATGTTGCACTAACAATGCTGTGTAAACTTTTTTTCCAGTCCCTTTCTACCTAAGGTTTATTTTCAAAAATTATGCAGGATTTTCAGATAAACAATAAAAACTAAATTGCCTGGTTATGCTTTCATATACTGCATCAATTTTATCTGCTGGGAAAGGGAAAGTATTAGACTATAATATTTATTCAAATAGTTTATATTAAAATATAGAATAATATTATCAATGATTACAAAAGCCATAATTCTATAGGAAAGTAAGGAAATGATATAAATATCAATTTAAAAAATAAAAAAAAATCTAATTTGTACTACATTTTTGAAAGGATACTCAAATATTAAATAGAAAAATATCACCTACTTCTAAAGAGGACTGAAAACAGAGTCTCTTTTCTGAGGAATGTGGGTCATACCAGCTATTTTGGAATGCAATGAGATAATGTCTACTAAAATTTAAAATACATGTATTGTTTGATTTAACATCTTCACTTTTAGAATATAACCTAGAAATCAAGCACCATGTTTTAAGGATATGTGTACAAAAATACTTAATGCAGATTTCTTTGTAGTGTTTAAAAAACTAAAAACAATGTAAATGCCTTTAACAGGGAAATAGATGTGATGTATATACATCAGGAAATATTACACAACCACGAAAAGAATAAGTGATGGCTACACCAGTTAACAAAGAAGACTTTCCATAATGCATGTCAAGTACGGAGAACAAGAAGTCAATATAAAAAGCATGATCCCTGTTAAAAAGCAAATAGTGACAGTAAATTGTGTGTGTGTGTGTGTGTGTGTGTGTGTGTGTGTGTGTGTGTGTGTTGTTTTGTATTTGATTATACTGGAATGGAGAAAACCATAAAATAATCAAGCTAAGTTGGTAGCACTGGCTATCTGGTAAATTGACTGCCTGAAGAGAAAAAGAAGAGAAAGAAAGTGGGGATGTAAAAAAGAATTTTAAAAAGGTAATACTCTTTACAAAGATACATAAATGTACATGGAAGTAACACTATGTATAATGTGATCATATGTGTCTAAAGTTTGCATTTATATGAATATCTTTGGGAAAAAAATATTTAAATAGTTTTAGGAAAGAATAGCCACCAAAGTTTATCATTGTTTTAGATTATTTGTATTTCCTTACTTATTAAAAAAGAATAAAATACTCTAGAATTACATCAGAAACTGGAGGTGATAAAATGAATTAAAATGATTACTTTTAAATTATAGAAAGGAGAGGAAGTTTAAACCCCATTGTTTTGGCTTCAGTAATTTTCAGATATTACTAAATCACCAAAACAAAATTAATTTTAAAATATATGATGCCTTCTAAATATATCTGATATTTTTGATAGCCTGGAGGTATTATAAAATGGAGCCACGGTAAGGCATCTCAGATGCGAAAGCTTTGAATAACTGTCTTAAATTTCTAGTCTCAAAACATACTTCTGAAAAACACTGGGTGAAAGTATACAATTATAAAAGCTAAATAATGAGGCATTTTTTAAATTTACAAATACATTATGAGGGTTTCTCCACCCAATTTTTTTTATATCAGATATTTGAGGCTTGGGTGAGACATTTAAAAAAAAAGGGGGAAATCTTAATGAAAAAACTAAAACACAGGAATCTTAATAGAAAAACTAGGAAATTATTGATCTATGTTAATTTCTTGGTGGATGTATATATTAACAAAATATCTTTTTAGATTGCATCCAACAAAACATGGGTGCCTCCTCAGTTTAAGAAACTATCATTGAACAGGAAGACTCTCATCTTACTTTCAGTGTCACCATGTGCAATCTGGTGAACACATCTGCTTACCAGATTGTGCAGTACCCCAAGTCTACAAGGACAGAAGCTCCTGCCCTCAAGACCCTTCCAGACCTTGCACTATGTATCCCTTCATCTGGCTGTTCATGTGTATCTTTTATCATAGCCTTTATTATATTATAATAAATGATGGCTAGAATGTGAGTCATTCCATCAAATTATCAAACTCAAGGAAAAGGTTATGGGAATCCTGATATACAGTTGGTCAGTCAGACTTGAGACAACCTGGGACTTGTGATTGGTATCTGAAGTGGGGGCAGTCTTGTGGGACTGAACCCTGAAACTGTAGGATCTGATGCTAAGTACAAGTCAATAGTGTCAGCAATGAATTGAATTGTAGGACACCCAACTGGTGTGCATACATATATAACTTGATGTATGGAACACCCACACATCTGGTGTCATCAAAATTATGAGCATGGTAGCAGTGTGAGAGTAAAAGAAATGCAAGGGGTGTTTTTTGTTTTATTTTTTGTTTTCTTTAATGGCATTAACAGCGTCCCAGCCTCAGTGAAGGGTAAAAAGCAACTATTTATCACATTTATCACTAATCATGTGTGTAGCTGCTATTGTAGGCATGCGAGACATGCTCTTACGTCACTGAATTAACACCCCAAGTTGAAACCTGTGGCGTGACCAGGTTGCCACTTTCTTGTTCCATCTGGAGTAAAGGATTACAGAGGGAAGGAGGTTGCCACAGCACAGCAGGATGTCCTAATGGTGAGCAACAATGTGAAGTGAGAAACAATTTGTCACTAATAACATTTCAAGTGTCAAAGTCTGTAAATTCTTTGCTTTTAAAATTATGAATTAAATACTTAACAATGTGTCTCTCACATGTTAATGCCATATTTTATGCATGATGAGGAAAAAAAAAATGAGAGGGCCGGCCAAGGGGCTCAGTTGGTTAAGAGTTGGCTTACAGTGCGTGCTCTGAGCAACAGCACTGCCAGTTTGATTCCCAAATGGGCCAGTGAACGCTGCTCCCTAGCTGAGCTGTCGTTGAGCTGCCAACAGGTGGCAGAATGGCTCAGCTGGTGTAACAACAAGATTGCCTGTTCAGTTGTGGGCTATGCCCACCCACAACTAAGACTAAACCCAGCACCTTGAGCTTAGAGGCGAAGAGCTGCTGCCGGGAAGCCAGATGGCGACTGGCCCCTCCACAATGAAGATTAAGGAACAACAACTTGGCCTGTCCCCTCCCCCAGTTCCCCAATAAAATCTGTTTTTTAAAAAAAGTGAGAACTGCTGATACAGAGGAAAATAGATTCCATAATTTTTACAATTGGTTTCTATGTAAAGTTTAAGTTGTGTTCTTTTCTCTGTTGTATATCATTGTGGATGATAAAATGAGCTCCATTAAGAGGGAAGAGGAGGGTCGTGAGTATAGTTTCTGTGCATCTGGGTAGTGTCAAAAAGCTTCCCAGATAACCCCAGATGCTGGCAGAATTCAGTGTGTGGCACTCTGGTTGTCCTGCTGATCAAACCATGAAAGCTAACGGTTTGGAGTCCCTCACCTAGGAGAACAAGGCCAGGAAAGCAATTGTTAGGAGGTGGACACACATGTGAAAAGGTAGGAAAGCATAATTTCACATCATGTACTTAGGGAACTAGAAGCAATGAATACTTTGAATTGTGAGAGAATAAATGATGACAAAATGAGTTTTAAATGGGAAAAGGAAGTAAAGGGGCATTGCCAGCTGCATAGTAATAGACAAACGTTATACTTTTCTATTCCCACCCATGTCTAAGAGCTACTGTGAAGAACAAATAAAAGAACAGAATTACTTTGTAAACTTAAAATGTATTGTACCAATTATAACTAATATAACATACCTTGCCCTTAGATTGTTTTAAACCAGAGAGAACTATACAAAGACAACCACATGATAATTTTCTTCCAATCCATATTATTAGAATTGTGTTTTTTAAGCTGAGATGATATATGAGTTCCTTTTTTACATAGATACAGTAAAATACATTTTCATACCTATTAAAACTATGGTCTATTACTTGGCCATTGCCATTGGTTTCCAACTCGGCTGAACAGAAATTATCTGGGAAGCTTTTTTTTTTTTTTTTTTTTTAGCTGAGCCATCCTGCCATCTGTTGGCAGCTCAACGGCAACTCAACTCGGGCTGGCATCGAACCGCCATTGCTCAGAGCTCAGCTCACACTCTTGAGTAAGCTCTTAACCAACTGAGCCACTCGGCCAACCCCTGAGAAGCTTTTTAAAGTTAAGTTTGAGGAGGTCCTGTCTGCACTGGGCTGGGGATTGTGTTTGTGAACCGATGTACAACAACACCTCGGTGCAGGATATATTACAGAGCTATTTGGGGGGATGAGGGGAGTGCTGATATTTTTTGAAAGCATGTCTTTTCATATCCTTATATATCTTCCTAGTTCTTGTCATTATCATATAATATCTCCTCTCTCCTGAAATACTGCCACTGTCTCCGATTCTACATTTTAAAATTCAAATCATCTTTTTCCTAACTGTTCAACATATTAAGCTCTTTTCATCATTATAACCAACTTACTTTAAGGTTATAAAATAGTAACAAAGTAGGAAATAAGACATAAAACAATTAGAAAAGAGGAAGTATGACCTCATATTTAATATTATTTGAAGATAATATTGTTTACTTTGAAAAAACAAAAGAATTCATGGAAATGCTGCCTATAACTAAGAGAGTATATATTTTCTCTAATATGATCCTGGAAACCAAAATTGGATTTTACATGATTTTATTTTTAAAACTTAGATTATGGGATCTTCTAAGGGGGATATTGAGTAAAAATAAACATTTTTCTCTGGCAAGCACTATGCCAACCACTTGACACTTGAGAAAATCAAGCCCCAGAGAGGCAGAGCAATTGCCACACGTCACAGAAATTAGTGAGTGGCAGAGTCATGATAGGAACCCAGGTCTGACTGACTCTAAGGTCGCATGGGAAGCAATTAATTACAAAAACTTGAGCTTTTTAGAAAGTATGTTTTCCATTTTCAACTGTTTTTCTTATTAGTTTCAATTTTTTTTTAAATGTGTTATTCAAACTAATATAATAGGTACTGTAAGGTCTAGTAAAACATGAACAAAAATTTTTCATGACTGGGAAAATTCTTGTAATGCAACTTTAATTCCTATCTCTGCCTAAAATTATAACCCAAGTGTCTGTCAATGGATGAATGAATAAAGGAATGTTGTATATATACACAATGGAATATTAACAGCCATGAGAAAGAAAGAGTTCCTGCCATTGGATGAGACTTGAGAGCATTATGCTAAGTGAAATAAGTCAGGCAGAGAAAGACAAGTGCTATAAATCTCACTTATATATATATGGAATCTAAAAAAGCTGAAGTTGTAAAAACAGAGAGTGGTGGTTTCCAGGGGTTGGAGAGTGGGAGGGTAATTGTGGAAATGTTGTTTTAAGGGTACAAACTTGCAACTAGTAAATAAACAAGTCCTGGAGATATAATACACAGGCATAGTGACTGTAGTCAATAGTACTGGGGGTTATCACTTTGTGAGGGGTGTAAATGTCTGTTCATTATGTTATTTTGTATACCTGAAACTAATATAACATTTTTTAAATTAAATAAAAAGTAGTACTGTATTATATAAACTTAAAAGTTGCTAAGAGACAAGTTCTTCATTGTTCTTATTACAAAAAAGAAACAAGTATGTGACATGATAGAGGTATTAGCTAACCCTACAGTGGTAAAGATATTGCAACATATAAGTGTATCAAATCAATGCATTTTATACCTTAAACATATACAATGCTTTATTTCAATTATAGCTCAATTTAACAATTAAGGTAATTACTATACTCCTTTTATTATTATTAAGAAGGGAGTTATTTTTTTCTTTATGGGAATAAGAGAGGAAATGAAAAGAGAGGGAAGGATAGGAAGCAGAAATAGAGTGGGGGGAAAAAGAAATAAGGCTGTTGAATTATATACAACATGATACCTTCTATATTCACCAAATATTACTTCTCAAAAAGTACACTGATTTCACTGAATGCTTGTAAAAAGTGTATTTTTAAATCAGCCAACATAAAACATTCTCATTAGTATTGGATGGGGTACAACAGAAGCAGCTACCCACAGACACAGGAGTTCAGCAAAATGGACCATGAGGAAGTAAGTTCACCATATATCACATAAATCAGGATGAGGGATAGGGTTTACACAGGCTGTGGAATTGGATGTTTCAAGCTAAATTTACCTCTTCTCCAAAGGGCAGGGATTTAACAGCTGACTGCTAGATTATATCCAAACAAATCAAAGAGAGATTCGCTTGATTGCTTTGTGATCAAATCTCAAACAACCGACTCTGTTAAACAAGAGGCTATAACTTCAATTTCCTTTTTGAGTGAAAGTTATGATTGCTCTTATAGTAAAACAAATGTTATAAACTGTCTGGGCCACAGACGAGCATCAGTATTTTGCCCTTCTCATTTAGCGAGAACTGAGAATAAAGTTGCAGCTTAGAAAATAATTCAACTCGATAACCTTCAGAAGACCAGATGCAAGCATTGAACATTTACGTGGCTGGAATTTGTGGTTGTCATTGTCACTCAGACAGGTCTCACTCACTGGCTGATGCTGAGTTACAGAGCAATGAGGCTTGCAGCAAAAGGCAAATACCAGTTGTATTGCTACGAAGGAACTAACTCTGCAAACTAATGACTTCTGTCCCTTTAAATTATGGCTGGCAAGAATTTGATATCGCAAGGTGATCTCTTACAAATAACCCACCTATCAGCAGCATCACCTCAGCTGCCATAGCATCAGCACTTTGTACTTTGCCCTTTAGCTCGGCCATTCTCTCCAGAGGCCTTGGAATCGAAACTAAGTTGTAACTTCAAAATATTACATACAAGGTTTACCATGGATTGGAGACTTCATATCTTTGTTTGGTTGGATTTTGTTTTTAGGTAACATTTGTGAAATTTTCTCAAAACCAGTGGTGAATATAAATTCCAGACTGGCCAGAGACCAAATGTTATAAATGAAGATTATACTAGATGCAGCTTCTGTCCCAGTCCTCTGCCCACCCCCTTCCAGGCATCATCTTATTTCTCACAATGACCCTCAGTGGTGACATGAAGTGACCACTGGATTACCCCAATTTTCATTCTCTTAACTTTTCTTGCTTCTTCCCCTAAGTTCCTTAACCTCTTGTATAATTTGTTATTTATATCCTTCATAGGGAGTTCTCATAGGTCATACCCCTCCTAAACTGTTAAATATTTTAAAACAATATAGTTATGGCTAAGGTTGACATGATGTCATTTTTTTGTAAATAAACTAATTTAATTCTATACTTAACCTTGACATGACTTTCACATTTAAAAGAAACCTTTCAAGGGCCAGCCGAGTGGCGCAGTGGTTAAGTGCTGGCTTGGGATGCCAGCGGCCCCAGTTCAGGTCCCACATATGAGGGCCAGTGACACTGCCCTAAAAAAAAAAAAAAACAAACAAACAAAAAAAAAACTTTCAAGTATTTACCCAAACCCAAATGAACAAGAAAGCGGGACTCTACCTTAATGTAGTCCCATTTATATTAATGTCTATATTATGACACCTGCCATCAAGCCCCCAGCTGCACTAACTGGAATTTCTGAGCTCAGGTTTTGGGCATCCTGTGTTGTGGGCAGAAGCCCTTTATGTCACTCTCCTGCTCTGGCTTCCTCTTTTTGCTATCCACTTCTTGTGAAGATGTTCCACAATCACAGCCTCAAGCATGTTCCTGACCGCAGAGATTCTTGTGGGAATGCCATGTGGATGCCAAGGGGACTGGCTTCTGTGACCACAGTGCTGCCCCTCCCTGGACCTATCTTTCATTGCCTGGGCCTGGCCTGGCACCACGTATAATGCTCTCACAGTTGCCCAAGAAAAGGAAGCCTTCTTCTGTAAGCCCTCAGCTCCCAGCTGCTTAAAAGCAACTGGAAAAAAAAAAAAAAGCACATCTCCTCCTCAAAAGCAAGCAATAGGTTTCAGACACAAAACAAAACAATCCCAATCCTAATGAGAAAATAAAAATTCTCTGAAGGGAGCAAAATAAAAGGTAGTTCAACATGATACCTAGATGCTGCTTTCCCTTATTATGTAGAGCAGATCTTCCCTGAAAACTGAGCATTTTGAAAAAAAGCCTTGGTGTTGTGGTTTCTAAAGCTTATTTGCATAATTGGAGATCTGGCCAGGGTGGCACTTTCCTCCAGGTATCAAAGACAGTCTTCAAAAAGTACAGTTGACTTTGCTTCCGGTACAATAGGGCTCTACATTTTTTTTTTTAACTTCCATATCAATGTTTCAAAAATGTTAAGGTTGTTAAAAGATAAACTGAGGCATAGCAAACATTTTAAGAGTTCGTTTGAGCAAAAATCAATTCAAATCAGGAGATGCCCAACCAGAAATGGTTACGGAGCGCACCCCTGAAAGGAGGTCTGGGAGAGACTTTTGTAGAGAAAAGGCAAATGCAAGGTAAGGAAATTATTAACTAGCTTAAAGCCTAGTTGGCTGTTTGGGATTGATTTACCTTAGCATTTTGACTTCATAATCTTGAGGCATTTATTTACAAATTCAGACTTTGGGTTGCTTGCTTCTGGCACCCACTGCTTCATGAGAGGCTATTAGCCTCCTTGTTTAATTAGTTTTACAAGTCCAAGTTTCAGTCAGGGCTCAAGCTCAGTAAACTGGGTGTGAATTTATTTTGCTTTTGGCAACATCTGCAAGGAGGAAACAAGCTTCTTAGAGATGGAGACCCAGTCCTGACAGAACAGTGTAATGGATCGCATTAGGAGGACTCACTCCATGCTTTTGAGTCTTCCCAACAACTATGAAAGGCAAATTCTGCACCACAGTTTGCTGATGAGTACTGAGAACAGTGTCAGTCAGCTTCATCAATGTGAAAACAGAGGTCATTGGAAGAATGTGCAATCCTTTTCCCTCTTCACATCTAGGAACAACCTTAGCATCCCTCTCTTCTACCAGCTTCTCTCTGGCGGTCGCATGGACTTTGGCAGCTCTGACACCGCCCTACTACTCTGTGAGCCAAGAAAGAAGGCACATACACAGACACACACATACACACAGACACATACACACACACAGCTTGAGACTTATTTTTTATTTTCCCTCAATACAGAATTACTGTTGTATAGATTACAGTCACTACAGACATCCTTGTTTTGATTTAGTTTAGACAAATCTTGCCAAGACATAACACATCCTAAGGGCATGAAAACCTTGAAGGAATACAAAGTGTTAGCAAGTGAAAATTTGCAGATTCTAAGTATAACATGGTGTCTGATACTAGGAGTCCAAAGGGATGGGGAGGTGCTATTAACAAAAATTGAAAGCAGCTGTTCCCTGAAAGCTCTTGGGGACACTGGCCCCTAGCCATCCTTCTTGGGGACCTCTTTGACAGTGGAGCACAGGAAGAACTGCAGTGTGCTCCTGCACCATCCCTCAACACAAGGACACATCAAACCTTAAGCAGTTTGAGTCCTGACTGAATCAGGCAACAGTCGTGTCTATAAAAGGAAATGGGGGCGGCCGAGTGGCGCAGTGGTTAAGCGCTGGTTTGGGAAGCCAGCGGCCCCATTCGGGTCCCACATATGAGGGCCAGTTAACACTGCCCTCAAAAAAAAAAAAAAAGGAAATGGTGGTGTATGGTGTCAAATGGGTGAGTAGATGGGAGAGAAACACTGTACATCATGTGATTGCTCACATGTCAGCTGACCACACTTGCTTGAAACAGTCATAGAAGCTCCCAAAGCTATGTATGATTTCAGGGAAATGAAATCCAGTAATTGCCATGATTTCCAACCCATTGAATACTCACAAGCTGATGACTCCATACAGTTCTATTTGAAGCCTACTTTCACGCATTTCCCTTAAAAACAAAAAAAAAAAGCGAACCATCACTACATCCAAGAGACAGACTCAAAATATCCATACAGAATAAAGGCAAATTTTCTTAAAACACTTTTTTACATTCATAAACACAAAGGCCTCAAAGGCCTCAAGCAGAACAGAAAATCAATGTAAAGCTAGGAGGAGAACTTTCACTTCTGTTTTTGCAATCAAATAGTCTGCCCAGAGAACACTGCTGTAGGGAACATAAATAAAAAAACAATGAAAACTATTCATCACACAGACACCGTTCCTCCACTACTCCTTATCAACAAAACTACATTGAACATTGAACGCGGAGCTGTTTTCTCTGTCAGTAATCACACCAAAACCCACTAAGAAGGAAGAAGGAAATGTCATTAGATTTTAATCACATACCTGTGGCAGAACTTCTTTCCTAGTCTAGGATTCTTTGGGAAATGAAAAAAAGGGAAAACTGGAGAAAAAGTGATAGTATCAAGGGTAGGTAGGTTTGGCAAATATAAGAGTTTATCTGAGGAGGAAAAAAAGGAAAAAGTAGAAAAGAAGGTCGTAAGGAAAGAAACTGATCATGCTCTGACTTCCATCAAATCGATTTAAAGTCTTATTCTATCTACATTGTCCACTGCAAACAAACAAATTTTAAAAAGAGAAAACACTCTAAAGTTTTGATAGAAAGTGCTTCTCAATGCATTAGAATGTTATTTTTAATTCTCTCATTAAAAAATAATGAACTGGTGAACAAGAGTTTGGGTTGCCTCCTGCCAGAGTCATCTGAATTTATAAAAGAGCAAAGGGTCTTTATCTAAGTTTCTCCAGTGATCAACTAAGAACACACCTATATATTTATTTAATGAAATGTGTAGTTTTTGTGATAAAAACATTAACTCTAAACCCACTTACTCAGAAGCCCTGACTTACGAAAAAATGATGTTATTTTTCCTTAGAAACTAAGGGTTAAAGATCTCTCTAAAGAAATGTGCTGAAATTATTTGACTAAAATTTTATATGACATCAGTTTTGTGATGAACCATTTTACATGAAGATGCTGCTCTAAAGCAGTCAGGTTTACATGAAATTGACATGTACCCTTGTGTTGTTTATGCAAGGATGCTGAGCTCATCTTGCAACTGTCTGATATACTCACCTAGTAATCATCCAGTCCACTGGAGTTCCTGGCCATTACTGATAACAAACATATGAGGAGAAGATGAGTCCACTAAACACACATGGTGTACAGCCTCAGCCTGGGCCCGAACACACCCTCAACCCTAGGGCTTTTCATCATTGACTTTCATTCCTCTGAACAGCTTTCGCAAAACATTAACATTAACTTATTTTTTATACCATCAAAATCTCTTTTCTCTCAGAAAGAAAAAAAAAAAAAACCCACATCTTTGTCCACTGAGAAAAATAAGGTCAGTAGGCAAGGTGCTTTCCCTTTAATCTTCTTGGGGCTTCCATACTTTCCCATTCCCACTCTATCTACAAAGAGGTTCATATTGTATCTTTCTGTCTGACATTTCCCTTCAGCCCTGGGAAACTGCTGTCAGCCATTTTCTGTTACAGAAAATGGCAAACAGAGAAAGTCAGTTTACCACTAAGAAGAATGGAGCAGAGGTAAATAGATGAGCAGAAATGAGAGGAAAAGAGCTCCCCAGTTCCCAATAACATTGCCTTTGTTCACAATGTCCAGCTCAACTGTGGGATATTCTAGAATCCTTTCCTAAGCATTTTATCTTTTGCTTACTTGGATTTCTGAAGCATAACACAAAATGTCCCCACAGAGCCACCATAAAAAATTTTTACGTTTAGGAGATGCTATGGGTTCCCTAAAAAGATACACTCAAGTCCTAATCCCCAGTACCTGTGAATGTGATCTTATTTGGAAATAAGGTTTTTGCAGATGTTATGATGATGTCAGGCCCTAATCCAATAGCTGAAATCAGCCTAAGATGAGGGAAATTAGGACACAGACACACAGAGAGGAGAATGGCATGTGAAGACATAGAAAAAGAGTCTCAGAGGGAAGGGAGTTACATGAAGACAGAGGCAGAGGTTGGAGGGCTGCATACACAAGCCAAGGATGTCAAGCATCACTGGCTGTTATCAGAAGCTGGGAGAGACACCTGGACCAGATTCCTCTTAGAGCCTCCAGAAGGAACCAAAAGCACTGACATCCTGATTTGGGGCATCTAGCCTCCAAACTGTGAGCAAATACATTTCTGCAGTTTAGCCCCTCATTTGTGGAACTTTGTTCTAACAGTTGAAGGAAACTAATACAGGACAATATTATTCTGGGTTTAAAGCTGAGGGTACTGAGGCTGAAAGTCAGTGAGTGGCTTAAAGCAAAGTAAAATATCTGTTAAGTAGAAGGCTATGTTCTCTTTCATGCTATGCAACTATCACAACTGAGAAACTCTAATTGAATTTAATTATCTTATAGTATTCTATGATTGACCTCTTATTTCTACTAATAACTAGTATATCTCTATTTTAATTAATTAGTTTATAAAGAATAAGAGATAAAACACTATTAAGAGGAAAGATGCTAAGCAAGAAAGCTGTAATTGAAAATGTTGTCACCAATTGCACATGACATTTTGTGAAATCTCAAGGTAGTTCTTGGCAGTGATATTATATGCACCATCACCTAAGCTGTCACATTGTTAAACCACTTTAAAAACACACCAGGTCCCACTGAATCTTTAATATTTTTTGCACTTTGGCTTTCTGATAGATTTTGGATTTTATTAAAGAATCAAAGTTGTACTGTTTCACAAGAATACAGGCACATTGATAGTCATTATGAGGGAGAGGACAATCATTTCGTGCATGGAGGTCGTGTGCCAATCATTGTGATAAACATTTTTTAAGATATCTTTACATGTTCTCTAGGTAGTACATATTATTAGTCCTGCTTTAAAAAACAAACTGTGTCTCAGAGAGATTATGTATAATGGGCCTTAAGTCATTTGGTCATAAATGGCAGAGCTGTGTGGGATCTGTGACCATAACCAATATCCATTCCATTCTATTGAGTTAGCTTTGCACTTGCAACCAAGATGAGCACTTAGACAAAGGAAATCAAAGAAACCATATATATATATATCAAAGAAACCATATATATATATATATATATATATATATATATATATATATATATATGAAGAAAGAAGACATAACAGTGCAGACACACAAGGAGGTGTCATAGGAGTAGATTTTTTTAGAGTTACAGGAAAATAACAGATGAGACTGGATTGATGTTTAAAGAAAAGTGATGCCATAGCACAAGACCAGAGGAAAATGTGGGTCCTCCCCGCACTCGGAGTAAATCAATGAAAGAAACATTATAGGAACAAGGAGGTGATTGCAAGATAATTAAATAAAGAGTTTTCTGAGACAGTTGTCCCCCTTCTTCCTGAAAAAGGAATGGGTGGTAGCCATTGCTTTTGGCCTCAAAAAGAAGACTGGTTTTTAATAGTGTTTTATCACTTATTCTTTATAAACCTTCTCTCTAAAGAAAGTAGGCTACCTGCCCAGGTGGCCCATAGTGAAGACAGTGGGGCCCAGAAAGAATCATAGCCTGATAGGACACTGGCTCTCCCATGTAGAAAGAGAGGGAAAAGCAAAAGTTCCACCGCACAACAAAGCCTCCTTACTCTGCGATACGAAAGTCTCCATATTGTGTGCATGCCGTTGTAATGGACAGCATGTGGTGACACAATCCCTTTTGCATTGAAGAATTCATTCCCCCAGTGCTGGGAGTGTTACCCACGACTAGGCTTCCATTGTCTACACATTTGGGGAATCACCTTAGGCTAAAAAAGCTGCTTGCCAAAGATGTGTCCTCCTACTTCCAGTAGCCTAGCTCCTCAGGTGCATGAAAGAATATAGACTCAACATATTGGCCAACTCAGGACAACTAGGAAGGTCTTGTCCATTTTTAGAACTCCTGTGGGATTGGCTGCGTCATGCCCCAATTTCTCCCTCTACCCCAGCCTGTTTTCTTTTATTCCCAACAGGGGTCATTTTGAGAGCAATACCCAGTCAATTTCCTCATGCTTACTTATGTCTATATTGCTTCTTGAGAAACCCAATCTGTACCACTCTCTAGCCACATGCCTAACTGGGGGTCTTCCTGTCAATATGTTCAATTTATCTGGGTTTCCTGGTCATTTTCCCACTCAAGGGAATGGCCCATTGGAGAACTAAGGCTTCTCAACAGTGGAGGAAAGCAACAGGAAGCACATCACACTCACAAACCATTTTCATTCATAGATTTGCATGTACAACTTTGAAAATCAACAGATTTCTTAGGGTTACTTGAGAAAAAGCAACTCTCTAAAACAATTATGAGAAACCTCCAGAACAATGAAGTCTAGGAGGAGCAGGTAAATTAGAATCAGATGCAATGTTTCAAAGTCTATCATTCAGAGATTGAAAAATGAATTTCACATAGCAATGGAAATATTCTAAACAAAAATAATATAACATTATTTCTTAAACATTTAAAATATGATTTCCAAAATTATAAAATAAATTTAGAATTTAATGATTGAGTTGTATAAAGGAAACTTGACAAACCAAGCCTAGAAAAATAAGACCACAAAGAATTAGAAAATATAGAAATATTGAGTTGTGGACATACAGGAAGTTGCCAAAAAGAAAATACAAACAATAGAAGGAACAAATAATTAAAAATTATAAACAAGGGCCTGCTGAGTGGTTCAGTTAGTTAAGAGTTAGTTTGGAAGCCCTAGCTCTGAGCAGCAGGGCTGCTGGTTCTGTTCCCACATGGACCAGCGACACTGCACCCTCTACAGCTAAGATGGTGAACAACAGCTCGACCTGGAGGTGGGCTACCATGAGTGGCTGGTGACAGCATAGGCTACAACCCCTGCTGCAGTGGGCTGCCATAGGCTACAGTAAGTGGCTGGCAGTCAGCGTGAGTGGCCAGCAGCCGGCATGAGCTGCCTTGAGCTGCCGTGAGTGGTTGTCGAATAGCCAGCAACCGATCTGCCTCACCCTGGAAGAGTGCAATGATAATATCAACATGGGCCAGTGAAGCAATGTTCTCCACAACTAGACTGAAGAACAAAAGGACAACAACTGGCTGTTCCCCTTCCCCAATTCCCCAGTAAAATCTTAAAGAAAACAAAACAAAACAAAAACAAAAACAAAAACTATATATATATATATATATATATATATATATATATATATATATATAAAATTTTTTCCAAGCTGAAGAAAGATATATGTTTTCACTGAAAAAAAAAAAAGCCTCTTAAAAGACAAGGATGATTCTGGGATATATTATCACAAACTTTCTATATTCTGATATGAAACAGAAGTATAGACGCTTCAAGGAGACATAAAGCTCTCCAGAAGAGCTGTCTGCTAGAAAGACTGGACAGTGATGTGAGCAAGGAATGAATTTTATTGTGTTAAACCACTGAGATTTGGGGATTGTCTCTAATAACACATAGTTAATAATAGCTAGTATTATCATAAAAACTGGATAAATTTGATAAGTAAAGCAGTCAAGATTTCAGTAGGCCATTTAAAATAATAAAAACAAACAACTTTACAAATATTACTACTAATAATAACAGTGGTGATAATGGGAGGGATCAAAGGTAAAGAGATATTGTATGCATTTGACAAATTAGGAAACAGATGAAAAGATATAATTGATTCCATTACTGTAGTAACTACCATAAAATCTAAAAACTTTTAATACTGTAGTCTCTGAAGAGTACAACTGGCAGTAAAAGATAATTGCTTTCCATTTTACTCTCTTTTGTGCAGCCTAATATCCTTTGTACCATGTGCATGAATTACTTTTAAAATGCAAACATGTTTATTTTAATTTCTTTTAAAAAATAAATTACATACATCCATTCAATGGTACACTGTCCTGCATCCTGTAGATAAACCAAATGAAATAACACAGTGTTTACAGAAGTAGAAAGATAACCTTAATACATTGTTAGGAGTGAATGAAATAAACTGCCCAATGAGGGACATAAAAGGAACCCAACTGTGTAAATAAACCTGTGCAAATAAACACACACACCTATCAAAGGAGGAGTAGAAAAGGAGAGAGGGAGTGAGGAAAAAGACAAAAAGAATGAGAGAGATTTCTTCATGGGAAGTAACCTAGCAGGCACAAGACTTTCCAAAAAGAGACTGTCCCTGAAAGAAAGGGCAAGCTGGGCTGGCTCCCAGACAGCCACTAGAGATTGAAACAGCAGCAATAGCTTCAATAGAGCAGGACTGTTGATTGCCCAATGTTTCTAGAATAACGATCATTTAATCCCTGGGCTCGAAATTTCCTGGATGTGGGTTTTAGTGTTAAAAAAGTAAATTTCAAGTTTCCTTAATGAAAATCATAAATTACTTTTACATGCTGACTAATTGAGTTAATCCAAAACACCACATGTTATGGATCTCAAAAAAATGGCATGCTGACATTTTCTGCAGGGCAAAAGCCATGTTTAAATGTATACCTTATTTTTAAATATGATTGTTTGGAGTTTTATTTGAAATAGCATAACACAAGAATGTTTTTTAATTCAATTTGAATGGCCGTATTGTAATTGTGATTCCATTTAAAATTAATCATATGCAAACATTTTACCAAAAATATTCATTTTACTCTTCTGAATGCATCTGAATGTAATCTAGTTTCAGTTAGCCAAATTTCTCATCTTTCAATAAAAAATCAGCAGACCTAGAATCTGGCAGCTACAAGTAGGTTGTATTTTTGTTGTTGATGTTGCTCTATTTTATTTTGTTTTTCCCCCAGGAAAATTTTGCAAAGACTTTATGAATTATTGGTCGAAACATACTTGATAATATTCTGACCAGTAAGTTGAAGCCAGATATACAGTAGACCTAGCTTTATTTTCTTTGTACAAGCAACTAAAGGTTACTGACAAAAAGAAAAAAAAAATAGTGAGTGTTGAATAATGCTTTTTACTCAAGTAAGTCAATGTTTTAGGCTGTGAAATTTTTTAGCAGTAGTTCAGCAAAGCATGTTGGGCAAGAACTGTGTATTCAATGTACTCATCAGGCAATTTTGAATCACTTAGCAGAGACTATCATGCTAGGGACAATCGTAAACCTGCAGAAGCCTGAGGTCATGTAGCAATCTCTAATATGCAAATCCTTCATTACTCCAACATATGTCCACTGCCAGAAGGGTGGCGAAAGCTGTCATCAGCTTCTGTTATCAGAGGGACATGCTGTGTACTAATTCACTGATTGAAAAACGAAGCAATAAACCAGATTAAACGCAGTGTGTTGTTCAGGAGATGGACATAATAGGGTGCAAGTGTGGCCAGAGCGTGTCCCAGACTGAAATGACACTGACAGCTGTGTGGTGAGCTGTGCTGCAAATGTCACATTTGTCATTCTGAGCAGTTTCATCATGTCATTTCTGAGTCACCCTTAACATCAAACAGCAAAACAGAATCACCAACAAAGTTGTTCTGGAAGCCTGCTAATTCCCTGGCAAAGGAATGATGCTTAATGAAATTGATCCTGATCAGCTCTGTGTGCCTGTGAGAGACACGGTGTCATAGGTAAGTGACAGAAGTTTGGAAACAGAAAAGAATACTCAGCAGTGCCTCTGTGAGAAAGTGGAGCATCTACAATGACAAAAGAAGACATGGGAAAGGGACACTAAGTACAGCCTCAGGAATGTGCACTGACAGCTTTGGCTTCTGGGAAACAAAAGGGCAGACAGGTAAGCCTGGAAATCAGAGGTGGAGATTTTTTAGGAATTTCAGCCCATTTATTCAGTCCTGGGGTGTGATGGTCAGTAGATTCTTCCCCTACCCCATTATGCTTAAGGCAATTGATACCAATCACCAAAACCCCTCTCCCACTTTTTCACTCTTCAATAGAGAAATTTAAACTTATTTCAACTCAGCATTTGTCACATGCTTGCATTATATGCCTGACAATGTGCAGGGGAGCATGAGAATGTAAAATAAGACTGACATGCTTTCTTTCTTAGGGACTCTAGTAATTTTGGAAGGACATGATCCATGAAATATTTGGAGAAAGAGAGAAGACAGGGTAGAATCAAGTATCATCAAATGTATTACAGGAAGTAAGTGCCATGGCAGGTCAGGAAAGGTGAGGATCAGATATTGGACCAGGCACAAAAGAGGAGATGGGATAGGAAATGTGCCATGAAAGAAGGAAAAGATCTGGACAGAAAGGAAATAGCACACAATACAAGTAGGCAGGCATTTGCATAGAGGAGACAGGGAGGATACTGGGATGCCCTGTATACCCCTGAAAGACAGACAAGTAGGTGCTGCCCCTGCAAATCTGGTCTCTGGGAATGATAATTGCAGTTCTTCAAGCTTGATGTACAGGGATCTGGCCACTAAAAGTCTGCTGATCCCAAAGAACATGGGATAGTGGAGAATGCATAGTATGGAATGGTCTATCTTATAAATGACAGAGCTGAGACAAAGATTCTGTAAATGGACTGATGCTTCTTCTCTTTCTTCCCGCATTTAGGTACCAAGATTGTTGGTGAGAAACCGGGTGTCTTTCCTTAAATCCTGAATGAAATACTTTTGGGAACATTAGAAACCCAAAGAAAAGATTGGTTGTGGAAAAGTGAATCCAAAACTTGTAATAAAATAGGGTAGTTTAATAAAAAAAAATAGATTTTAATTATAAGCTCAGGCTTAAATAGATGTAAGAAGGGTATAAAAACAAATACAACACCTCTTCCTGCCTTAATTACAAGTAAGTGTGCACATCATATCCCACAGCTGGCACAGCAGAAACCTACTATGCACCCTAAAATTAGCAAGCAATCAAAACCAGTCACCCTATTTCTAGTCTAAAAAAAATCAATGAGGCCTTGAATTATCACTTCTGTAAATTACTGACCCTGTAAAGAAAATGGTTTTACTCCTGATTTTTGAAACATTGATTATATTATGACACTTGCTGATATGGTAATAATATGAGAATATTGTTGGGCTGGCCGAGTGACGCATTGGTTAAGAACTGGGTTGGGACGCCAGTGGCTCCAGTTCGGATCCCACATATGAGGGCCAATGACACTGCTCCCTCTACGGCTAAGATGGTGAATAACAGCTCAACCTGGAGCTGGGCTCCCATGAGTCGCAGGCGACAGTGTAGGCTGCAGTGGGGCTGGCCAGCAGCTAGTGTGAGATTTTGTGAGCTGCCGTGAGCAGCTGTCCAATGGCAGGCAGGCGACTTCCTCACCCAGGAAGAGTGCAGTGATAATACAACATGGGCCAGTGAAACGACGTCTTCCACAACGAGACTGAAGAACAAAAGTACAGCAACTTGTCTGTTCCCCTTTCCCAATTTCCCAACGCTGTTCCCCTCCCCCAATTCCCCAATAAAATCTTTAAAAAAAAGAAAACTGTTGTTTTTCCATCATGAATAAAGTAGCTATAGTTTCAAAAGCCTTGGCAGTTTTTTTTAACCTTTTGACAAGTTTCCACATTAGCATATAGCGAGATGAAACAACTGCAGCTTCCAAACTTACAAAAAGAAAAAAGAAAAAAAAAGATATACAACAAATTAATAACTTTTCTGAAATCCACCCAAGAATTGAACAGGGCAACCAACTGGATCAAAACCTGAGAAGCAGGTGCCAGCAGGAAGAGGTGAAATGCCAGCACTACCTTACCAGAACATGATGCAGCCAGTAAGAAAAGTTCAGCTGAGGTGACTGACAGATTGATGAAGACTGCCCAGATAGGGTAAGACCCTGGGGATGTCCACATCCCCTTATAGAATTTCTCTACATGAATCCTCTGGGAACTCAGAGAAATATTGAGAGAAACCTGAGAAAGTCTCTCTTGTATAGAACTGAGGGAAATAGTAGCCAAGGCAGGAGAAGTGAGGAATTTCACCAAGATCCTTATCTCCTATCTACCTTGTGGAACAAAATCCTTAATCTGTGTCTGGGGTCAGGGATGGGAATGAGAGAAGAGCAAGATACAGGAACATCCAAGCATGTAGGTATGGGAGGAACAGTGCACTGAGAAGGCCCTTTCCCTGGGGACCTAGGGGCATGGTGCCTGCCTAAGACTGAGGCTTATTCAAAACAACAGAAATTGCACCCATATACCACACACACACACACACACACACACACACACACACACACACACACACACACTGTCAGGTTAGCAAGCATCTAGTAATGTGTAAATGGTAGGCAAGATACAGACTCTCTCTTAGGTTTAGCTCACAGGGAAGGCCAAAAGCAGAATGATGGAAAAGACATTGAAAAAAGCCTTCTGGAAAACCAGCTCCCACCCTAAACACAATGTAGTTTTAGAGGAAGTTTAAACCTGTGGTGCCCTGAGGGTGACTATAGCACACCAATATCAAACTGAGATCAACACTTATTTAGATTAACTCAACCCTCCACACTAATGGCCTACCAGAAGAAAAGACATGCTCACGTCCACATGCAAAAAATATCTACCTCAGTCTCTACAGTCCTAGAGGAGATGTCTGCCTTTCAACAACAAAAATTAGGAACTATACAAAAAGGCAAGATAAAACCATACTTTCCCAAGGAAGTAAGCAATCATCGAAATCAGACCCAGATAAGCCCCAAGTCTTGGAATATCTGACAGGGAATATAATAACCATAATTAATATACTAAATGCACTAATGGAAAAAATAGACAGCATGCAAGACCAGATGGTAATGTTAGCAGAGAATGGAAAACTTTAAGTTAAAATTAAATGGGAACGCTAGAAATGAAAAGCATACTAACAGAGGTGAAGATTGACTTGAGGGGATTGTTAGTAGATTCCGTACAGCTGAAGAAAATATTAGTGAACATGAAATGTCTATAGAAATTCCCCAAACTGAAAGAGCACCCAGGAGCTGTGGAACAACACCAGTCTCATCTATGTGTAACTGAAAGTACAGTAGAAGGGAGAACAGGGCACAATAATCATTTGAAAAACTAATACCTGTTAAAATTTAGTAGTGAGCCAGCCCTTCAAAAGGTTGAATCTTTGTACAAAACTTCTTTCCAAGTACTTTATGTTCTAAATGATCTTATCTTTGTATATTCCTTTGACAAGTGATAAATAACATACAGACTAAATTACAGCTCTAGTTTTGGGGTTGCTACTCATCTCTCTTCATGCAGAATTTTTTATGGTGTTTGTCCAAGAACACTAGTCCTGAGAAATAATCTATGAGAAGAATTATCAATGACAAGGACAATAAAATTGAAAAAAACAAACAAACAAACAAACAAACAAAAAACCCTCTAAGTTCTACAGTAAAGAAACATGTTTAGCGTGTTTTAACCCAGTATTCTTACATTGTTTGACCAGGTACTTCTTCTTTATACATAGTATTTATTGAAATTGTGTAAAATTAATATTAAAATGAATCAATTTGGGGTAATTATAAACAAGAGCCTGGTTCTTCTCTATTTGCCCCTTTTCTTCAGGTTTATTTTTGTCCTTTAAAGCCTTATATAAACAGGTCCTTAGCTCTTTCTCAAACTACATCTCCTATTGTTCTTTACCTCACCACATTTTCCTCACAGGCAACTATTGCTCCCTAAACACTCTGAGCTCATTTCCTCCTTAAGGCTTTTGGACTTTCTGTTTTTTGTGTCTCAGATGTTACATATTTGTATGACTTAGTCTCTCATTTTATTCAAGTCTCTGGCAAACATCACCCATTTCAACAAATCCTCATTAGCAACTTTTTCTAAATTAACATTTCACTCCATCATCCCCTATCCCTTTATTCTGCTTTATTGTTCTTCATAGCATTTATTACAATGTATTATATTTTGCATTCTTTGTTTCTCATTTGACTTCTGCAGAAGAATGTAGATTTCATAAATTCAGGGATTGCCTCCTATTTTAATCACTATATCCTCATTGCCTAGAATGGTACCAGGTATGATTCTAAAATGGCAGGCACGCATAAAACTGTTTGAAAGAGTGAAAGATCAATAAATCAACCTGAACCATCTCTATCAGGTTGCACTCTTCCTTGACCCGTCCCTAATTGGCGTAGCTAGCCTAGGCCATATCAGAGGAGATACAGTAATTGGGAAACTGTCTCTTAGTCTCAATTGTTAAAAAGATCAGTCATTATAGTGCAAAGACTCTCTGACTTCAATAAATATAGTTCTATTGCTCTAATTCTTTACTTCTTAACTGACCTTCCACTAATTTATGTAATGTAGTGCTATCTGAAAATATGCTCTGCTGATATCTTCCATAAAAGATCAAATGAGACTTATTTCAATGATGCTGTGTAACTTTCCTTAACTGTAAGGAAAGAAAAGGCCATTTTTTTCTAGAAGATTATCCACTACTTTAAAAAGAAATGATTTCCGGGCCGGCTGAGTGGCGCAGTGGTTGAGAGCTGGCTTGGGACGCCAGCGGCCCCGGTTCGGATCCCACATATGAGGGCCAGTGACACTGCCCTCAAAAAAAAAAAAAAAATGATTTCTGGTTATTCATTCTCAAATTCCCAGGAGTGAGCAACTGGATTAAATTTAGTCTGGTACTTTGCAACAAAATACAAACTAACCATAATGTTGCTATTAATTTATGTTGCTTAATGCATGCAGAGATAGGCTCTGCCAGTTCAATCCAAGGTTACACATGAAAACACCAGAGAGTTTAAAGAAAACACACACACACACACACACACACACACACACACACACGCACACTCACACATCCAAGCCTCATTTCCAGGGAATCTGATTTAATTAGTGGGAGTGAATTTGGCATGGCCATTTTTAAAGCTCCATCCATTAATTCTAATGTGTAGCAAAGGCTGTGAACCAATGGTCTAGCTCATGAACAAATTAAGACCATGTATGAGGAGGCTGAACTCAGGGAAGATGTGGATTGGGGCAGGCTGAAACCATGAAGACAGGCATGGTCAGGCAATAAAACAGTTGCCATCGTAGAGAGGACTGACATAGTCAATCCTATAATTCTTTGGGTTATAGTTCTAAGACTGAGAAAACTGGTTCTTCTCAGGCTAGCAGATAGAGAACTATGGGTCTCTTTAAGTCCTGAACACATTCAGTTTTTATCTCTGATTGTTAAATGAGAGCCTTGGTTTCTATGAGGATGTTGCCATCCTTCTCTTGCTTTGGAAAGCTTTCCATGGCTGTTTAGATATGGAGTTTCACAATATGTGTATGACTTCAAGGACCCAAGGAGCACACCCAAGGGTGCTTCATACTGCACATCTGCTTGACCTCTAGGTTCCTCTATCTCTAATATTGGAGCTGAAGAGTGATTCAGTTCCTGGAATCTTGGTCTGTTCTGATCTCTTAGTTGTCTCAGCTGTAAACCATTTTGACTATAATTAAATAATTTTAAGCTTCCAGTAGAAATGCATTCTTTTGCATTTACAACCTATGAACTTTTTTCTCTTTTTATTTAACTGTAGTATATATATTAATGTTTAATATATATTAGATTATTATATATAACCTAATACATATATTAAAGTATATTAAAATATTTCTTTCCAAAAGTAGGGACCATATTTAATATATTATAGTATTGATGGAATCTAAACTTTCTGGCCATGAATAAAAATTCAATGTTTGTAAATACTATTTGGCAAATTTCTATTAGGATGCTACATTCTGACATTAATTCTCTGACAACAACTGGGTGTTGTGCAGTTCAATTCATTTGTTTATTTCTTCCTGATTCAAAATAAATTAGTGTATTGCATAGGCTTAAAGAAGGTGAATTTCTTAAAATTTTATGAATTATTTATTTTTAACACTTAAGATGATTGAAAACTAAATTTTAAAATGTTTTGAATCTTATTTTTACATTTTCTCTTATTTAAGCAGTTTAAAAGTGATAATTTTGCATTCAAATTTTTCACTTTTTATTGTCAAGTTTTATGGTAACATTTTATAATAAATAACTCTGTACTACTCTTTAAAATAAAATATAAAAAGTAATATTGGAAAATTTAAAGAATTGAATGCATTAAACGTGAACTCTCATTCTCCTATTCATTATTTTCTGCTTAAATATTATTCTTTTTACCATGACTTCTGCACAAGAAATATTTGGTACAGATGGAAAAGTAATGCAAAGTCAGAGGTATAAAGAGAAAGGTTTGTGACTCTAAGAATGAGGGGTAAAGCTAACAATTACCATTTCAAATGGAATGATTATGAACTGGCTACTAAAAATGTATAGGGGGGGAAAGAGACAACAGCCCATTTTTTATTTCTATTTTTTTAATTTTTTTAATTTTGTTTTATTGGGGTGAAGATGGACGGGTGTCAGGATGAGGTACAGACTTTGTTGTAAACTGGAAGGTGGGATATCATTTAATACCACTTTATATCCATTGAATCTAGCATACAACCTGGCACATAGTGCTTCATAAATATTTGCTAAAGGAATAAACAGAACGGAGTGTGTACATAAAATACATAGAATAACCCATTAGCCCATTCTCTTAAATAAGCACACAGAAACACTTGAGATATTGAGGAAGAAGAATACACACACACACACACACACACACACACACACACACACTATGGAGAAGTAAATGAAACCATTCCTTAATGAATTTGAGCTGAGGATTAGAAACATTTTGAAATAGTCTCTTTCCCAGATTACAAAACTGGGCTTTTAGAATAATGAGAGGCATCATAGCATGGTTTTCAAATGTGAGTTTTGAAATCAAACATTCTGAGCATCTTGGCTGTATGAATCTGGGCAGGTTATATTTCTCAGCCTTAGTTAACCTATCTGTAAAATAATAATAATAATAATAATAATAATAATAATAATAATAAAAATAGAGATGATGTGACAACTGGCATGATAAAATAAAACACATTGCTCATCAATGGCAACTGTGAATGACAGCCAATTTGGCCTGAATGAATCTAGACCCTATGGTCTAGGGTATAAATGAGGGTATAAAAGAAATGTTTAAGGAGAAAAAGTTAGATTTTTACAAAGGCTGCTATGGACTATGAATTGGATACCCTTTCATCTAAGTATGAAAACAAAGGATGGAGTTTGTTTAAAATGACTTTTTAGCTGTTAACATTTCTTTCTGAATCCCATGTCTCTCTGAGCCTAAACCACATACGCTTGTGCTTTTCCAGGGTTACACAAGAAGATGGTAAAATTGCACTCTGCCACATAATTACATTGAATAAAAGGAAACTCCTTTCTACTTTTTATTTTCTGGAGGAATCATGTCAAAATGATATAGGAGAGGTAGGAGGAAAACTCCCATGTCTAATCTACCATTTCTCTGTAAATTTCAATCCTTGCAATAAAGAACATTTGAAACATTTCTTTGGGTCTATAACAGAAACATGAAATTATAGCCACCCATTTTTGTGGTTCAATAGTTGATTATTTATTTGTCTTTGAACTGAGTCATGAGGAACTTGGAGTCTATGAAATAGGTATGTAATGCTATAAGTGGAATATAAATAAGAGTGTTGGAAACAATCTTTTCTGACATTTCTAAAACTGTTAGATAATGTAACAAATCAAATGAAAAAATCTTTAAAGATAGTCACAACCAATCACTTATTTCAGGGGAAATGTCTGAAGGAGTAATTATGGCTATTGATTTAATATATTTATTGAAATAATTGATTAGTTCTTGAAATTATTTTTCAAGACAAACAAAATATTTGGTTCCTGCTTTTAAAGTTAAACTTTTTCATAGCCGGACTCTTTGTAAAATATCTCAAAATTAAACAAAGTATTTCTTAGGCTGAATCTTTTTTTTTCCAATCCTAGAAAGAGTTAGTCTAGAAAAGCTTATGTGATTTAGCTTTCATGGCATTTGCCAAGTTAAGTGAATCTGAATGTAAAAGTTAATAACTATTCTAAGAAGCAAAGTGCACAAATCTGGGTTCTGACCACCTATTATTTAATAATTACTTTGCAGTTTATTCTCTTTGTTGTATTCAGCTAAAAACACCATAAGCTGTGGCAGCACAAAAAATGAAATTTTCTTTCCTCGGCATAATCTTTCTTAAACTCTTCTAACAGCATGGTGTCACAGTCAGGGTTTTTGGACAGTATTCATGGATGTATAAAGTATATCTTCTCGGCTCAGATCAACAGCTTTGCACCTGCATTTACCCTTTTAAAGCTTCATAGTTACTTTCTATCTGTAATGATGGGAAGGTACTGCCACATTAGAAAGCAACAGCATGAAAAATATTAACAAAACAAGCTCACTATGCAATTTAAATTTCAAAGTGCACAAAAATATTGATGAGAATTTTAATTTTCCCTAAGAAGAATTAAAAAAAAAAAATCTGTGCCATGTCTTCTGATTTATTTATTTCTATATTTATTTATTTAAATACAACATATGTTGATGTTTTTATCTTTACATGAGTCTAATAAAATCCTCTTTTGGAAAGCTGGAATGATTTGGAGGATGCTTGGATTTTACCTTTAACTAAGAGAGATTTTTCACCCTGGCTAGATTGCAGAATATACTAGAAATGTTGAGATAAATTGACATAAACACCTTGCACTAACCTCTCACACACCTTTCCACCTTACTTCTGGTTTCTTTTTCTTCTATGTTATAATTTTTTGACTTTCTGTACATATTACTCACAATAAAACACAATGACAAATCAGAACGACAAAATGAGGCAAGAGAGGCCGGGGGACACATTAATCACACGTGGGGCAGCTGATCTAGCAGAAAGTGCTTGAGAATAGATTCGATCTTGGCTCCGTCATGTATCAATGGCAAGACTTGTATGCTTTTGTGGTCTCCTTTTCTGCCAACATGTAGATAAGAAATCAGATGGTTGCTCTGAAGATTAAATCGAGTTTTAGTAATATTAGCTATCATTTTTTTTTATTGTTTGCCTAGGCACTGTTATAAATCTTTACATCAACTAATATTCATAACATCCAAGTGAGGTGGGTATTAGAAATACAGTAAGTCCCTGACTTATGAATATTCAAGTTACGAACTTAAACAGAGACGAAGGGACCTCGCATTACGAAAATTTGTAGATGTGAACAAATCGCGGAGGTAGCTCCCGTGTCTGCCGGACATGGTCCCAGTTGTGCTGCTGTGAGCTTACTGCACAGTGTGAGAGTGGACAGTAGTCCAGTGCTCAGAGCCCAGGGTGTCCGGAAGCAAGAGGAAAAGCAGTGGCGATGTGGAGGGGACTGCTAGGAAGCGGCAAATGTGTGTAAGACTCACTTTGTCGGACTTATGAACGAGCCGGACTTATGAATGTTGTCCCGGAACGGAACTCGTTTGTAAGTCGGGGACTTACTGTACCCCAATTTCACAGATAAAGCATCTGAGGCATAGGGACCTTAAGAAGCAGACCAATATTACATAACAAATAAAAAACCCGGAATTGGCCACTCTGGGGAGCCAATTTGGGAGGAGTCTCCTTTCTCGTGAGGCCTTAGCTGCATGGAAGGGACCCTAAGAGACAGAAACACTACCTGTGGCTGTCACCGGGAAACTAGAGGACAGCTTCCTGAGCCAGACCTGTTACTGAGCCTCTGAGCCTACAGTTCCTCACAAGATAATAACAACACTTTTGAAGAAATGTGTCCACAGTTTCCATTTGCTGGTTTGGCATACCTTTGGAGTGCACTTCAAATTCAAGCCCAAACTGACACCTAAATAAGAAACCTCTTCATTGAGAAACAAGAAAGTATACAGTCAGTTTTAAAGAAGCAAAAAAAATGTGAAAATGTACAACGATGCCAAGAGTATTGTTGATTACTTGAGCAAGATGTAACAGAACAACTAAACATCATCATAGTGAAAGTAGAGACTTTCTATCCACATTAAAGAGTAACCCTACCACTCTTACAAGGGAACAAACTCAAGACTTTAAGTTTTTAAACCCAAATCATGGTATGTCTGGTGGCAATGGCAAGAGCCCCATTGATTTTTAGGACAATGTCTGGACAGTAAGACCCACTTGCTCCTCAAAGAATGTGAGCAAAACAAAAGAAACACTTCTGTCAACTGACAAGGTTGCTTAGAGTGAATTCCAAAAGAATCGAAAGGCAGACTTGAATAATTTTTTATCTTTTCTGTAAAGGATGAACTATGAAAATAAATAAATAAATATATATATATATATATATATATATATATATATATATATAATGCAATTTGTGAAACTAAAGTTAGAAAAAAGAAAAAGAGCTTTTTTAAAGCTTTTATTTATCCTTTAAATACATGGAAACTGGTTCCAAGAGCAACCTTCTTGGAATCCTTCAGTGTTTATGGAGAAAATACTTTATTAGAATGAAGTATTTATTGTGTGCTAAATAACTAAGTAACTAAAACCTGCATGCCTCACAGGGTGGTTGTGAGGATGAAAAACATATGAAATCTCCTTGTAAATGGTAAAGGTACGTGTGGACATCGAAAAACTTAAAATTTAAGCTCTCTGACTTCATTACCCAGTCAGTACTAAGATCATCTCTCAAGAATGAATGTAAAATGCACCTGGATCAAAACTGATGTGAACTGCTCATGTTCTTTATTCATTCGCACCAGAATGCTTATAAATCATCCTGGGAACTTTGGGAATTAAGATAAGATTATTGTGGTCCCCACTGTCCTAGACCCAGCTCAATTCTCACTCCCTTTATTTTCCAACTAAGGTGTTGTCAAGCTGCTCCAGGGTAGATCGTCATTCAAGAAAAGGATTTCATCAACTAATCTCCATTAAACTGTTAAATGAGAGCATTCAGGAAATTTTTCATTTTAAGAGAATATAGAGATAGGGAATGATAAGCCCAAGGGAAATAATTACAATTGCAATTTCAAAGTCCCCTTGAATTCCTTGGGAGGAGGTGAGGAGCTTTTAAACATCCCTGAAAACAAAGCATTTAAATGATCATCAGATGTACCCTAGGAGGGCCATGAGGAAGCTGCACTCTTTGTGGGTGAGCTGGCCTCTTCAACTATGGTCACTGGGTCTTCAGGCTATTATGTGTTTACTTTTTAAGATGAAGCAAAAATTTGATCCATACATGGAAAATGACAAAGAAAAAAAAAGATGCAAACCTACATAATTTTTTAAATAACATTTTTTCCCCCTCTGTAACACAAATATCTCAAGTTACAAGTGATATAAAACACTTCTTTTTGTAAAAGCTTGACAGTTTTGAAGGCTGCAATCCTTTTTATATAGACCAGAAACCTGAGAATTTATGTAATGTTGTCAGAATCATGGCATTTTTTGTATTGTTTTTGTCTCTGAGTTAAGTACAGAGGGATATGTTATCAAAGACACTGCTTCCCTCTTTGATGACAATTTTAAAGACTGTGCAAAAAACCCACATGAAACTTCATTTTCATTTTAGCTTATTATTTATTGTTTCCTTTTCAGCCAAACTTTTTCAGGTTTTATCATTTTATTTAAAAAAAAGTGATAACATCTTTACTGAGGTATAATTGATATGCAAAGAATTGCACGTTTCCTGTGTATACCATTTGATAAATCTGAACTTATGCGAACACCACAACCAAGGCAATAGACACCCAATACCTGACCAAGTTTCCTGTGTTCCTTTGTTTCTTTTTTATTATTATTATTTGTTTTTATGGTAAGAACACTTAACATGAGATCTACTCTCAGCCAAAATTATTAGCCCTCAAAGATCAACTTTGTCACTTTCCATTGGGATCAGTGCATGTTCTGCATACTGTGGCTTTCACACATGCTATGCCAACCTGTAACCATAACCCCCTTATTAGTTAAGCTGTGGACATTTCCCAACCTTAATGTGACATAATTAAACTTAATTTAGAGCTTAAATTATATACTTCTACTCCCTCAGTCTTGACACTCCCATCTCTTGGCTTGGAAGCAATTCACCCTCCTGGTGTGGTGTTCACCCCAGGTTACAACCAGTGTCTTTATGTGGACTTAAAGCCTCTTCTCCTCCACCCTAGTGTACCCCATAAATCTGTCTTAGCATTATTTTCTAATCACCTATTTTGGTCACATGTGGCGGTAAGGAATAATTTTTGTTTATTCCTAAAGCTTCAATGACTATCTATATTAGAAATTCTTAATCAATTTGATGTTTAGAGATGCCTTCAAGAACCTGATAACAATGAAAGGCCTTACAGCTCTAACAGCAAAGCACACTGACACTCAATTATGAACTCAAAATCAGAAGGTTCTTAGACTTTCTGAAACACAAGGCCACAGGATAAGAACCCTTGATCTACATATCGATGAGAGAAAAATCTACATTTATAACTCTGCTCAGATCTCTTTTCTGAGCTTTAATATAGTCATTTAGAGCTAGAAATTTTCCTACAAGCATTGTTTCAGCTAAATCCCTTAATAAATTGTATATTTGTTTTCATTTATCTAATGCATATTCAAATTTTTAAAAAATTTTTGTTGTATTTCTTCCTTGACCCACTGATCATTTAGGAGGGTGTTGTTTAATTTTCACTTATGTGTGAATTTCTAAAATTTCTTTCTGTATTAATTTCTAATTAAATTGTATTACATTCCTGTTGGAGAACATACATTGTATAATTTCAATCTTTTTTAAAATGACTAAAATTTGTTATATGGCCTAACAGGTGGTCTGTTCTAGAGAACGTTTCATTTGCACAGTTTGAGAAGACTCTGCTATTCTTCTATTCTTCTATTGTTGAGTGGAGTGTTTTATGGATGTCTGTTAGGTCTAATTAGTGTGCAGTGTTCAAGTCTTCTATTTTCTTTTTGATATTTTTCCTAATTGTCTCATCCAGTACTGAAATATGTATTAAAATCTCCAACTGTTTTTCAATTCTGTCAGCTTTTGATATATGTATTTTGGAACAGGAATACAAATTTACAGTACTCACATTTGTGTCTTTCTAATGGATTGGTCTTTTATCATTGTAAAATGTCCTTTGTAATTTTTAGTTATAATTTATGCCTTAATATCTATTTTGTCTAATATTACTATGGCCATTTCAGCTGTATTTTGATTATTGTTTATATAGTGTATATTTTTAAATCCTTATACTTTCAGTCTATTTTCGGTCTTTGATCTAAAGTATGTGTCTTATAAATGGCACAATTGGATTTTTTTTTTTCCTCTCCTGCCATGTCTGCCTTTGAATTGCAGTTTTTAATCCCTTCACAATAATGTAATTCCTGATTAAGCAGAGCTTATGTCTGCCATTTTGCTATTTGTTTCCTATATGTCTTATGTCTTTCTTGAGCTTTAAGTCCTGTTCTTTGTGGCTCATGGGTTAGACTCCCTTATATATCCCACAGAAAACAAAAACATGTTCAAAACTGAATCTATATGGACCTTAATTAGATTCTTTCTTCTGTGTTTTCTGTCTCAAAGAAGAATAACAGTAAAGTCATTATTCAATTATATGAAATATAATTATGTAATCAATCTAATTGCCATTGATTACATTCTATCTTTACTCACCTCATCTAATGACTCACAAATACTTACAAATCCTATTTCCTAAATGATGCTGAATTCATGTACTTTCTTGATCCCTATCTCCACTCGCTCAGTCCAGGCCACCACTATAACATATTGCTTAGTGTCCCTGACTGTATATTCCGTTCTCAATTTTGTAGCAAGACTGATATTTCTAAAAAGCAAATATGATCGTGTTAGCTTAAAAATTTCAGTGATTGCCCATTATTCTAAATTTTGCAGTCTTCAGCATTTTTTACAAGACACCCCCCCATCCCGACTTAGCCCCTTCCTACCTCTCTTCCTCCCACACTTTAAACACCTAGCCCCTAAAAAGCTGGTCTTTGTTTTTCCCCCATAATGCAACTATAGCCTGCTCTCACCTATGATTTTGTAGAAACACATTTTTTTTTCTTCCATTCTCTCCTTTATCTAGCTAGCTCCTTCCAGGACTTAAGGTCTATAACTAATAATTACTCTGTACCAAAAAAAAATTTCCCTGATACCTCTATTTGAATTATCTTCTTGTAATTTAAATCATACTATTCTTTGGAACCTCAGGTAGGTGCCGGGTTAACCATCAATCTCTTTGCAAATTAAACTATCACACTAACAAAGATTATCTCTTCTGATCAAACTTTAATCAGGTTCCTCTGATCTTTATACTCCACTAGGTCCAACCTCAGGCTGGACTCAACTGGTCCTTGTAGATACCAGTTTCAGCACGAATCCTGTTAAGTTCATTTAGAGAGAAACCCCATCCTTGATATCTGATCACCCTGAATACCTGAACAAATGCATCATTCCCCACCACCCACTGGGTGATATCTGATCACCCTGAGCTACCTTCAGTAAGAATACTATTAGATCAGGTTAGCAGGAATTAGCCTAGCCTCTTAGTAATTTTTCATCCACCACCCATCCTTTCCACGCCTCTCCTTGGCTATAAATCATCATATTTCTTTGTTGTATTTGGAGTTGAGCCCGATCTCTCCCCCTAATGTAAAACCCCATTGTAGTAATCCCTATGAAGGAAGTCTTCCTTGCTATCTTTAACAAGAGTCAAAGTAATTTAATATTTTTCTTTAACAACATCTAATTAGCTTTATCATAAACTTACTAAAGAATCAATACGGTCTATGAAAATCCCCTCAGGATTCAGACAGGGGACTAATTAATCCTTTATCACTCTAAATTTTATTAGCAACTTGATTCTTAAGATGAATTGGATGCAAAAAACAATTTTATTATGAGGTTAAATAAGAACTCAATGATAAAACCCTGCCTTCCAATTTAAGTAGAAAGAACAATAAAGAGCTTTCATATATTAGCACGCTAATTAATAAAATGTTCTCTTTTGAAAATCTGCGTCAAGCAAACAGTGACATTAATTACTTGGAGAATCTTCTTTTAAGTTATTCCAATGCATTGTATAGGTAAGGAAATCATTGCTAGTGAGGGTGAGGGGGCATGATAAATCCTTTTGGGATTTGAACAAGGCTGTTTCTTACACAGTGTGCAAAGTTAGTCTCCCCAAGGAAAAGAGGTTAAACTTGTTTGAGTAAAAGACCTCAAACTAAGAAAAAGATTGTGATCTCTACTTTGTTTCCTTTTCAGATTCAGTGAACTTCTCATGCCTGGGTTTACCAAAATCTGTGGTTCCACTTAACATTTTTACCCAGGCAGAAAACATGTATCAAACTATATAGTGCAAGTCTTCATTAGTGACCCCATGTAGCTGTTTCAGAAACATCATCAATAGTAGAGTGATAAGACACTAATGTCTGGAGACTTACAAGCCTAATTTTTTTCAGCTAAGTAAGCCCCAAAGATATGGTGGTAAAGGGGTAATATTGAAGGGAGGGAGGTAATTAGTCTCTATCTCCTTCTCTGTCTCTACTTATATCTGAAATCATGTATAATATTAGATAATTCAGAAGGGTTTCAAGTGATTAATTAGAAAAATAAAATTAAAATATCCTGGGATGGTGGGATTATAAGTAATATTTTTGATGCATTTTATTTTCTGTAGCCCCCAAATATTGTATAGTGACAGAATATGGCTTCTGTCTTTGGTATAAGATTGATCAAGCAAAAGAAAAAAACACCATAAAATATGTAAACAACAAAATTAGCTAGCATGATCAAATAGATATCACACCCAATGGTATATTTAATCACTCATGGATCACTTAAGAAATTTGACAAAAGATATTTTGCCCAAGGTCAATCAATTTCTATTTCTAACAACCAATATAATCAGGTTAAATTCTGTAACAAAAGGGTAATGATATAGTCCAGAGGTTTAAAAAAAAATCATAATTAAAATTAGAAAATATTTAAAGTAGATAATATATACATTAAACATATAATTCTAAATATAACAACTCATGGCATGCAGCTAAAAGTGTGCTCACAGAGAAATTTGTGGTATCAACTGCATATTATCAAAGAAGAGATGCTGATAATTAATGAACTAAACATTTGATGTTTAAGAAACATCAAAATAGGAGGATGGAAACAATATAACAAAAATCAATTAATTATAATAAAATTGGTTCTATGAATAGATTAAGATGTTAATAAATATGTGTTGAAAGAATAAATAATTAATACTAGGGAAGAAAAAGGAGAAATTATTGCATATATGATATGCACCAACTGACATTACCAATTTTAACTGAATAAATATGAGATTTTGATGAAATAGATAAAATTGTACAACAGAAGACAAGAAGAACAAGATCTCTTGCCACTGATGGTTATATTAGTGAGGTATGTCAAACACTTGAGGAATGGTATCTAGACTTTAACCAATAAATAAAGTATGAAAGATTGAAAAGAAGATATAATCTTTCTTTAAATATAACATAATTGTCTGTGTAGAAAATCCAAAGGAATCTATACACAATTTATTAAAGTGATAATAATGTTTAGAAAGACTAATGAAAATAAATCAATATAAAAATGTAGATTTATAAAGCAATCAACAATATATTCTTCTGCTGTTGAGCTTCCAACAGGTGGCAGGATGGCTCAGCTAAAAAAAAAAAAAAAAAAAAAAAAACAATATATTCTTTAAAAATTCCATTTATGATAACATAAAAATATGTATTTAAAAACATTATGTGTACTGCCTATAAAAATTTTAAACTTTTAAAAGGTATTAAGAAGATCGATTCTAAATAAATGAGAATATATATCAGATTCATGGTTTGAAAGATTAAATGAATAAATTTCAAATTTTCCAAAATGTTTCTATATATGTAGACTTAAAATCCAATTAGTTTTCAGTGTAACCTGATAAGCAGAACAGGTAAAGAATATAAAAATATAAACCTTTATGAACACTCAAAATCCTATTGAATAATGACAATAAGGTGGAAGGAATTGCTTTATTGCATATCAATTTATTATATAGCAATAATAATTATGACAATATGGTAGAACAATGAAAGAGAATAAAATAATTAATTGATATGGACACAATTTAGGACTGATATGGTTATGTAGATCCATAGACAAAAGATGAATGTTTCAATAAATGAAATGTGATAACTAGTGAGGCACATACTTAGTGAGATAAAAGAAGAAAGGAAAGAATGGTAAGAGAGAGGAAAGGAAAAAGTGGGAAAGGAAGGAGAGGGAGAAAGAAAATGAGAGAGCAAGAAAGAGAGCAAAGAAAGAAGGGAGGGAGGGAGGGTGGGAAGCAAGGTGGGAGGCAAGAGGGAAAAAGAAAGAGAGAGGGAGAGTGAGAGAAAAACAGAAGTTGGATTTCTGCCTCATGCTACACACAAAAATCAATTTTAACTAGACTAAAAGCATAAAGGTGACAGTATCTTTTGATCTTGAAGTAGGAAATGCTGTTATTCATGACTCAAACCATAAAGTAAATAATTACATTGACTATATTGTATTAACACCTTGTTTATTAAAAAATATCATAGTATGAATGAAAAAAAGAGGAAATTGGAAATATTATATTTGCATTTGATATAATGCACAGGATTAATAGTCAAAATACATAAACAGATTCCCAACCTAAAAAGGAAATGACAAAAAACCTAATATTAAAATTGGCAAAAGAAAATAATATGAACAACCTAGTTGAGGAAATAAAACAATGATTAAAAAAAAAGAATGTCAACTCTATTTTTTTTTTTAAGCTGAGCCATCCTGCCACCTGTTGGCAGCTCAACGGCAACTCAGCTCAGGCTGGCATCAAACTGCCGTTGCTCAGAGCTCAGCTCACACGCTTGAGCAAGCTCTTAACCAACTGAGCCACTCAGCCGGCCCTTTTTTATACTGGGTTTTTTTGTTGTTGTTGTTGTTCTTTTTTTGAATGTCAACTCTTTAAGAAACTGGGAAATGTGAAATAAAACCACCATTACATAATCAATTAACTCATACCAGATGGCTCATAATCAATCTGACATAATTAGTTTAGCCATGTGTTTGAGGCAGAGAAAAGAAGAGAACCTTCCTCAAAAACACAGACAGTCTGCCCCTCAAGATAACCTGTACGATTTTAAAGCTGCATGAGTGCAAAGCTCAAGAGCTGGGTGAAAAACGCCAAACAAGTCAATAATGAATATCCTGAAATCTTTGGTTCTTAAGAGAAAGAGAACTGCCATGCTCTAAATAAAAAATTCATTAGGGCCACATGTAAAGACTAGAAACAAACTAGAAATTGCAACCCAGTTCAGATTCAGCTCAATTTCTAGTTATATCATAGTAATCAACTTCTCACACTACCTATGTAACAAAGAAAAGGGGAGACCACTCTGGTGAACATAAAATAATCTACAGCTTTATATACATGCTGTAGATATAAAATAGAAAAGTACCAGTTACCATACATGTGATGAAGTAAGAGAATATGACCAATAATTAAAAAAAAAAAAAATGAGACATGTAGTAGTCCCACAGGTGATTCTAATATTGGAGTTGCAACAAGGTATTTAAAATAACTATTTAAAATATGTTAAATAAAATGGAGAAAATGAAATGAAAGAAATCATAAATAATTATAATATAGAAGTGAAACTGTAAGGAAGAAACAGACAGTTATGCTAGATCAAAAAATATAAATAACAGATAGTAAGATAGTAAGCCAGGCAAAGAGACTGGATGCATTTAACAGCAGATTGAACATAGCAGAAAATTAGATTAATAAATTAAAAAGCAGGTCAGTAGAAAATATCCAAATTAAGGTAGAAATCCAATATGGCAGTGTATATAAAAACTGTGCTTGCTTCCTTCCAAGGACACATTAAAATTACCACTAAATTATAGAACAATCAATCTGGAGAACCATCTGAAGTCTGGCTGAACAGAAGTTTTATAAATAAGGATATAAAGAAGAAGCCACTTCGAGACTGGTAGGAGGGGTGGAAATGCAAAATGGGCCTAAACCTCCATGTGGTGGTTGAGAATCAGGAGGGATATCTCAGCTGCAGAGGTTCCCTGCAGAGGAGCAAGGGACTCCAGCCCCACACTGGTCTCATCAGCCCAGAAAACTGGTGCCAGGAAGAGGAGCTCCCACATCTGACTGTGAAAAACAGTGGGGATTCCAACTATCCAGGTGAGACAGAAGGCTGCAGGAAACCGAGACATCCTCTTAACACACAGACCCTCTCACTTGCAATATTCACCTTGGCCTCCTGTGGAGGGATGGTGACGGGGGTAGGGCATCAGAGGCATGCTGGGCTCAGATTGAGGTGTGTTGCTTTGAAGTGAGAACTGGAGGACAGTCACCATTTTCCCTGTGTGGGGTCATTCTCCCACGAAACTGGCAGATGGGCACGATCTTTCCTGTGTTGAGCCCTCCCCCACAGGGCCCAATCTGAATCTGGTTGGCTTGGTGAGCTCCACTCCTCCACCATGGTGACTCCCTGAGACCCACTCCATCCAACTTACCCAACACCAGAGGCACTTTCTCTGAGAGAATCCAGCCCCATCTGCATTGCACGTCAGAATCTGCAGGACCCAGGCAAGTGGCAGCTGGCCTCAGTGTGCTCTGAGACTTTTGATGAGAAAAAGTCCTTAAAAAAAACCCAAAAAAACATAAAAGCTAAAGGAATTCATAACACCAAGCCAGTACTACAAGGAATCTTAGAGGATCTTCTATAAGATTAAAAAAAAAAAAATCAAAATTATGAATAATAAAATGGTATTAGATATATATCTATCAACAATCACCTTCAGTGTAAATGGATTAAATTCTTCACTCAAAAGACATAGGTTGGCTGAATGGATAAGAAAACAACTCTTATGTATGCTGGGCACAAGAGAATCACTTCAGACTGAAAGACACACTGAGATAGAATGTAAAGGGATGGAAAAAGATACCTCATGAAAATTGAAACACGAATTTAAAAACCTGGGGTAGAAACACTTATAGGAGACAAAATACACTTAATTTTATTTTTTTTAGATTGTTTTTATTGGGGAATTGGGGGAGAGGAACAGTGTTGGGGAATTGGGGAAGGGGACCAGCCAAGTTGTTGTTCTTCAGTCTTCGTTATGGAGGGCGCCAGTTGCCATTTGGCTTCTCCTCAGCAGTTTTTGGCCTCTAAGCTCAAGGTGCTGTGTTCAATCTTAGTTACGGGTGGGAGTAGCCACCATCCCATGCTGAAGCCAAACCCAGCAGCCTTGTTGTTAAGAGTGCACGCCCTATGCACTGAGCCATGGGGCAACAGCTCAGCTCAAGGTGCCTAGTAAAATCTTTAGTTGCAGGTGGACGTAGCCCACCATTTAACAGGCAATCCTATTTGTACACCAGCTGAGCCATCCTGCCACCTGTTGGCAGCTCAGCGACAGCTCAGCTAGGGCGCAGCATTCACTGGCCCATATGGGAATCGAACCAGCAGCCCTGTTGCTCAGAGCACGTGCTCTGAGCCAACTCTTAACCAACTGAGCCTCTCGGCAGGCCCAACAAAATACACTTTAAAACAAAGGCTATAACAAGAGATGAAAAAAGGCCCATTAATTCCACTTCAGTGTATTAATCTAAAGAAATCCAAATGCTATTTTAAGGGAATATGTGCATTCATATGTCCACTGCAGCATTGTTTACAATGGCCAAGATGTGGAGGCAGCTGGGTGTCTGTTGATTGAAGAATGGATAAAGAGGAAGTAGTACATATATATAATGAAATAGTGTTCAGCCATGGAGGGGACTGGGTTCTTGCCATTTGCAGTGGCATGGATGGACCTGGAGGGTATTGTGCTGAGTGGAGTGTAAGACAGAAAGACAGATGCAATGTGATTTTGTTTATATGTGAAATCTAAAGAACAAAATAAACAAACAAAACAGAAACAAACTCATAGATACAGAGGACATATTATTGATGATTACCAAATGGGAGGGTGTGAGGGTGAAAAAAGGGGAAGTGATTAAGAAGTAAAAATTTGTTGTTACACAGTAGTCATGGGAATGTAAGGTATAGCTAAAAGAATATAGTCAATAATAATGTAATAACTATGTATGGTGTCAGATGGGTAGTAGATTCTGGTTGATAAATGGGAAGCGGTTGAATGCATGGTGTAAAAAGTGAGGGGATTAAGAAGTACAAACTGGTAGTTACAAAATAGTCATGACGATGTAAAGTAAAGCACAGGGAATATAGTCAATAATATTGTAATAACTATGTATAATGCCAGGTGGATACTAGACTAGTCAGAGGGATTATTTCTTAAATTATATAAATGTCTAAACACTATGCTGTACACCTGAAATTAATGTAAAATAATACTAAATGTCAACTGTAATTGAAAAATTTTAAAAAGGGGGAAAAGGTAAAGGACAGTAAGTGGTCCAAATTTCCAGGTAGAAAACAAATAAGGCACGGGGATGCAATGTACAGCATGGGGAATATAGTCAATAATATTGTAATAGCATGATATAATGTCAGATGGTTGCTGGACTTATCATGTTGATTACTTCTTTAGGTATACAAATGTTGAATAACTGTGGTATACACCTGGAACTAATATAATATTGCATGTTAGCTATATTTTAATAAAAATCTTAAAATTAATGCAAGAAAATATCCCAACTAAATACAGAAAAGAAGAAAAAATAATTGAAAAGACAAAATAGAGCATAAGCCATACTAGAACAGATTGTTAGAATGTCTAATACATGTATAATGGGAGTTCTAAAAATGGAGGAGAAAGAAAATGAAAGAGAATGGTGAAAAAAGAAAATCAGAGCATTTGTAGAGATAACATCCTTTAAACTGAGGAAATAAATCGGTTCATAAAGTTCAGCAACTCCCAAACAAGATAAATACAAATAAAACCATACATGGGAATGTGAGAGTCAAACTGCAGTAATTCAAAAATAAAAAGAAATATCATAAGGACATTCACAGGAAAAAAGAGACATCATCATTAAAGGAGTAAGAGTAAGTTTGACAGCTGACTTTCAACAAATTATATAAGCCAAAAAGCAATGAAATGTGCTGGGGGCAGGGGAAATAAACACACACACACACACACACACACACACACACACACACACACACACATCTAGTTAAAATACCAATAAAAAATGAAGGCTTAATAATGAATTAGAAATTAAAAGTGGAGAGATTTTTACCATTAGAGCTCAATTTCTGAGAAATACTATAGGAAGTATGCCATGCTAAAGGAAAATGATCCCAGATGGAAAGACAGAACTCCAGAAATGAATGAAGAACATCATATGTGGGTAACTATAAAAGAACATTGACTATAAATGGAGTTAAAGTGTTGCAAGATTTTTATTCTTTGAGAATTGGTCAAAGAACATACTGTACGATAAACTATAAGTCAAAGATGCATGCTGTAAAGACCAATCACTAAAACCATAATATGAAAAAAATACAACAAAACTAATAGAAACAAAATGGAATATTAAGAAGTTGATTAGTTCAAAAAAAGGAAAGAACGCTAGCATAACGCAACCAGTAGGTAGTTCAAATAAAAACTAAATAAAAATAAGTTTCATTTTCATAAAGCCAACTCTATCAGCAATTGCATAAAGTATAAGAGGTCAAACATTCTAGTTGAAAGACAAAGGTTTGTAAGACTGGATATAAAATATATCTATATACCAATTATAAGAGACATAGTATAAAAATATGGACACAAACTGAAAGCAAATGTATAGAAAAAAGATGTTCTAACCATATGAAAGCAGGTAACATTTTCTTAACATCATTCAGAGTAGGCTGGAAGGCAGAAAGTTTTAACAGAGACAAAGAGGGACATTTCATAATGAAGAGTAGAATGGATAAATTGTCATACATTCATGGAATACTATGCAGCAATAAAAAATAACTACTGCTATATGAAATAACATGAATGAATCTGACACACATGTTAAGAGAAAATCTCCTGGTAAAAAGACTATATTTTATATATAATATTACATATATAAAGTTCAAGAATAGGGGAAACTAATTTATTGTCTATTAGAACAGTTCCACAACTTTAGCTGGGTTCTAGAGTATAGCATCGCATCAATGTATATAAAAAGTTATTATAATGGCTTCAAAAATATGTCCAAAAAATCTCTAATCCTTTTTCTTTCTAGAATTAGAGGCTAATTCCCTTCTTGAATGTGGGCTAGACTTAGTGATTCACTTCTAATGAACAGAATAAAGGAAGTGACAGTGAGCAACTATGGGGATGAGGTCATCAAAAGGCTTCCTCCTCACTGTCCTCTCCTTGGGTGGGTTTCCCATGCAGGGAAAATGCAAATTCTATGTGGTGGGAACACTCATGTGGGTTTCTGGAGAGGATCACATAGCAAAGCCATAGCCATTTTATAGCCATGGAGTGTCTTCAGTCAAGCTATCAGGTAACTGCTGTCTGTGCCAAACGCCTCATTGCAACCACAAGAAAGACCCTGAGTCATAACTTCCCAGCTGAGTTGCCCTGAATCCCTGACCTAGAGAACTAGATGTTGGCTATTTTAAGTCATTAAGTTTTGAACTATCTTTTTTGCATAGATGATAGATAGATAGATAGATAGATAGATAGATAGATAGATAGATAGATAGATAGATAGATAGATAGATAGATGGTTGTCAGAAAAGTCACGACGCATTTTTGCAACAGATGGCACTAGTTCATTTTTGGAAGTATTATGGTCATTCGCATCTATGTTATTGCTATGTCATTTGACAGCTGACAGCTCTAGCTTCATTCTAAAAAACAATTGAGTGATTTGGTTGAGTTTTGGAGATGTTACAACAAGTTGAAGATGGAAGACCAAACTGCATTTTCACCATATTTTACTGTTTTACTTCTGTAAAGGGAAGAATGCAGGTCAAGCTTGTGAAAAGTTGCGTAAAGTTTACTGTGACAATGCTCTACAAGAACGTCAGTGCCAACGATGGTTCACGAAGTTCCGTGCTGGTGATTTTGATCTCAATGATGCTCCTCAGTCAGGGAGGCTCATCGAGGGTGATGACGACAAAATAAAGGCATTGATCGAGTCAAACCCTCGTTATATGACATGGAGATTGCAGAAACATTGAACATCCATCATTCAAGTGTTCATGACCACCTGAAGAAGCCGGGGTATATAAGCAAGCTCGATATTTGGGTTCCTCATGAACTCAAAGAAGTTCATTTGATGGCACATATAAACATCTGTGATATGCTCATTAAACATGAGGAAAATGATACTTTTTTGAAGTGACTGATAACTGGTGATGAGAAGTGGATTGTTTACAACAATTTGGTGCACAAATGGTCTTGGTCCCGACGTGATGATTCACCTCAAATAACATTGAAAGCAGACATTCATCAGAGGAAGGTTATGCTCTCAGAGTGGTGAGGTTTTAAAGGTGTCATGTTTTTCGAGCTCCTACCAAGGAACCAAACAATCAATTTGAATGTGTACTGTCAGCAATTGAATAGTTTGAACAAATCCATCAGCCAGAAACGTCCAGAGCTTGTTAATTGTAAAGGAGTTGTGTTCCATCGCCACAATGTGAGACCACCCACAAGTTTGATCACCCGTCAAAAATTATTGGAGCTTGGATGGAATGTGTTGCCACACCCACCGTACTCACTTGACCTTGCACCATCAGGCTTCCACTTGTTTTGTTTTCTTCAAAATTCCTTGCATGGTATAACGTTCAATTCAGATGAGGCTGCAAATCAGCACCTTGTTCAGTTTTTCACCGATCGAGTTGGGTCATTCTATGAACAAGGAATTATGAAGCTTACTGAAAGATGGTAAAAGATTATTCGACAAAATGGGCAATATATCATTGATTGATCTTTGTTCTTTTTATAAATAAATGACCTTTGAAAAACATAGAAAAAATATGTCATCACTTCTCTCACAACCCTATGTATATAAAAATAATATAGTCATTGAGATATGTAATTAATATTTGTGCACTGTTCTATATTATATACCTTATATCTTACATTTTAGTAAATATTAAAATCAGCTGAAAATATAACCAGGAAATTGACAAGGAAAATGAGTAATAAATATATGGAAAATAGCCATCATTGGAAAATTTTTAAAATGCCATTCAACTATATTACACACTATTTTACCTACATTTTTGGCAAATTATTAAAAAGGATAATAATATTCAGTGTCATCATGGGTTTAAGAAAATTTTTAGTTGCAAAACCTTCTATAAGAGAACTTTGTATAAAAATTTTAAATAAGTGTGCTGTTTAATTTAATAATTCCACTTCTAGGAGGAATGCAAATAATCTAAGGAAATAATTTTACAAAGATATGCTTACAAGGAAACATTCTCACAGTGTTATTTATAATAGTAAAAACATAGAGCAATTTAAATGTCTAAAAGGAGTGTACAGGTAAAATAAATTGTGTTAATCCATAATAATTAGTCCTATATAACTATTACAAATGATGGGAAGAAATGCATCTAACAGAAAAAATATTGTTTTCTTAATAATACTGCTACCTTTTTAATCTATCTTTTAGTTAATTTATAGACAGAAACAGAAGGATTCTAGGAGAATTTAATGCAATTTTTCTTTTTAAAGATAAGACAACCAAAGACCAAAGATGAAGTTACTATTCAGTGCCATTCAGGGCTTGTGAGGGAGCGAGCTGAGCCTGGAACATGAGGCTGCTAGACTGTTGGTGTGGAGTTCTTCTCAGCACATCAAATTAGTGTTAATAGCAAACATTCTGGAACTTTGTTTTTAATGGAAATGGCCAGTTCAAGCTGCCACATTGAAAACTACCTATTTGCTGTATCTTAGGGGACAAAAGGAAATACAATGGACAAGAAGAGCTATAAGTTGGTTTTATTATCGGATAAACCATTGTTCAAATTCTATGTTTTCGTTTACCACTGTTGAGCCCTTGATCAAATCCTTTAATCTCCCTGAGGCTATTTCCTTCACTTGTAAAAATAGTTAATAATAGACTCTTCTCAAAATTTGAGGGAGACATAAAATTATTAACATGATATTTATAATGACCAAGCAGCTAACAGATGATTAATCATTGCTAATTCCATTAATCATCATCATGGATAAATTTTAAACAACTATTATCATTTCTCCAAGTTGCACAGCCTAATGTTTCTTAATAAATGTTGATTGAGAGGTCCCTCTAGGGTAATTATTGTTTACTAATAGTTGCTTAATGATAGTTAGTTATGGGAATTTGCCTATTCTATGCAATTTTGGGCTTCCTTAGAGAAAATGTCTTTGGTACAAATTCATTTTGAGCTTTTCTGCATATGTGTATTATGAAGACATTACAGTTTGATATATTATTTGAAAAGCTTTCTAGGCTTTTTAGATGAAATTTTATTGGTAATTTTAGGGGATAAAATAGTTTGTTTTCAAAATGCAGTTGCCAATCACAAATCATAACATTGTTTCTGGTAACAAATGAATATGTGCTTGAAGGAATTGTACACATAATATGGCTTTTTTCTTCTTCTCTAGGATGTGGTTTTGCAAGTTACAACAAATGTCTATAGAACCAAATTTAGGCAGAGCCTATCTGTAATAAATTGAAGTGATATGGAATTACTTTCAGCTGGTCAAGCCATTTTCAGTACACAAAACAGCATTTCCAACTGGAAAGTAGTAAATGATTACCTTGCAAATGTTTGTAAGCACAATCAACAATTCATTATGATATCAAGTATCACAAAGTAGGCAGGATCAAAAATAGATGCCAGAGGTAATTATAGCAGCGAGCATCAGTTTGTTAAGTCCAAACTTATCTTCCCTGGTGCCAATCTCCTTCCTGTTGCTTTTATCAAGAGTAAGTAAAAAGACATCACTCTTTACTTTCTTCCTTTACTTTCCAAACCAGATTACCACTCAAAGGATGCTGTCATGTAAAATAGAAAATGTTTGTTAATTTCCACGTTCCCATTCTTTTTTATTTTTTTATGTGCCTCTCTTTTTGTTTGTTTGTTTGTTTCAGGTGCACAAAACAATGTAATTGTTAGCATTCTGTACATTCCTTTTGTATTTTGGTAAGAACCATGAAAGGGAAGAAAATAATTTTAATTTATCATGAGAATATAATTTTATATCATATTTCACTTATTTTATAAATTGACCATTTTCTGTATTGATTTTGAATACAAAATCACAATTTGTTCATGTGTACATTGAGTTTCTCAATTGTTTTGGTGTTTTCTGTTTGTTTTTCATGAGGATTGGGAAGGAAGAGGGCTTACATGTGTTCAGATATTTAAAGAGTTGCTGTTCCTTCTATGATTCCTCCATGGATTATCAGGAAGTGAGTAAAATTTTTTTTTCTTGTCTTAGCTTGGTCTATTTTTCCTATCTTCCCATGAATCCACATATTGGTGATCTGGTGCCTTTTGTTAAACTAAGAGCTCTCACTGTTGGTTTCTCTACATTGTAGATAAATAAGATACAATATATCTATGTATGCATCTGTCTATGTTGAAAAGGAGAAACTTAGTGGAAAATTTTACCTACTAACTTAGAAACTGGCAAAGTTGAAAAAAATCGACATTTTTTTTGTGTTTTTATTCCTTAGGTTATTCGGTAAACTTAATCACATAGTCTACAAATTAAAGTGACTTATATTTCTTCTTTTCTGATGTAAGCACTTCACTTTTCTTTCTTGCTTTAATGTAGTGGCTAAAACATTCATTATAATGTTGAAAGAAATGGCAAGGATAAACATATTTACATTGTTTCTGAACTGCAGGATTTTTGTAGGTTCCCTTTATAACACTGAAGAAAACTTCCTTCTATTACTTGTTTACAGAATTTTTAATACAAAATGTTTGATTTTGTCATTCCTTTTCCTATAATTGTTAAGATAATAATATGATTTTGTTTTAATTTGCTAATACTTTGTGAATTATCTATTATTGCATAATAATATTACTCCAAATTTAGCAGCTTAAAATAACATATATAACTTCCAATTTCTGGTTCAGCATATGAGGCGCTTAGAGGTCATCACTCCACTCTAACAAGTGAAAAAAAAAACTGAACAAACTGAAAATCAAGAACTCTTCCTAGGTCTTACAGATAATTGAGGCCACAAGGCAAACCACTAACCCCCAAATTGTAGAGATTGACAGGCAGATATAGAGAATTCCAACCTACTGAGCAGAAACCCACAAACAGGAACTCTGCAGGAACCAGGATGGGGGTAGAGAAATCTAAACTGTAATTGAAGTATTGCTGGAGGCTTGATGTGGACAATCTGAAAGTTAGAAGCTCCAAGGATAGGGGAAGTCATAATGGGGCCCCTACATTTTTGTGATATTTATCTCTAGGAGCTGTACCAGGTACTGGCAATGAAGATTGGGAAAAAAAATTCCCTCATGCTTCCAACAGGGAGAAGGAAAAAGTAACCGTTTTGAAATAAACAAGAGCATTCTGTTATTCCTAACAAGGCCTGAACTCAAGAGACACTATTTTATCAGAGCCTAACCTACTGGGGTTTCATCAGAGCCTAACCAATCTGGAGTAAGAGAAATACCCAACTCCAGCCTCCTCTAGCCTATTGCCCTATTAAGGTAGGGCAAGCTGAGAAGTACTTGTGAAGCTTACCACCCTGGAAAACAGGTTCGCTAAAAGACTGAGGTCTAATCATAGGACTATAGAATACTTCCTCTGTCCCCATATCTTACCACAACACCACTAAGGTCCTATTTTCAGCAGTGCCTTTCAACTAAAAACTATAAGACATGCTAAAAGACTACTACTAGTACTACCACTACTACTAATAATAATCTGGTAGAAAGAGCAAGTATTAAAACCAGACTTAAATATGGCAGGGATGTTGGAATTATCAGACTTGGAATTTGATCATTAAGCTAAGGGCTTTAACAGATAAAGTAGGAAGCATATACAAACAAATGGGCAATGTAAGCAGAGATTAAAAATCCCAAGAAAGAACCAAGAAGAAATGCTGAAGATCAAAACACTGTAACAGAAATGAAGAATGTCTTTGATGGACTTATCAGGAGACTGGACATGGCTGAGGAAAGAATCTCTGAACTCAAGGAAAAAGGAAACCCCTTATCCCACTTCTGGGTATTTATCTAAAGGAATCAGAAACATTACTTTGAAGGGACATTCAAATCCATGTGTTCATCACAGCATTATTTACAATAGCCAACATATGAAGTCAACCTGCGTATCCCTGAAAGGGAGTACGGATAAAGGGGAGGTGGCACATATGCATATATACAATGGACTATTATTACCCAGCCATAAAAAAGAATGAAATCTTGCCATCTGCACCAACATGGATGGACCTAGAGGGTATTGTGCTATGTGTAGTAAGTCAGACAGAGAAGTCCAAATGATATATAATTTTACTTATAAGTGGAATCTAAAGAACAGCAACAGCAACAACAAAACAAAACAGAAACAGACTCATTGATACACAGAGCATTTTCATGGTTGCCAGATGGGAGGAGGATTGAGGGTAGGTGAAAAAGGGGAAGAGATTAAGAAGTACAAATTGGTTGTTATACAATAGTCATAGGGATGTAGGGTACAGCATAGGTAATATAGTCCATAATATTGTGATAATGTGGTACAGTGCCAGGTGGTTGCTGGACTTATCATGGTGATCACTTCTTTAGTTATATAAATGTATGTGGTATACACCTGAAACTAATATAATATTGTATGTTAACTATATTTTAATAAAAATATTTAATAATTACAGATGGATTTTAGCTCTAAATAATAATAAACAAATAATACAACTCTTAGAAGATAATATGGAAGAATATCTTCATGATCTTGAAGTAAGGAATGTCTTCTTAAGCAGGGCACAAAAAAATAGACTGATAAATTTAATTACAACAATATTAAAATATTGTTAATCCAAAACCCACATTAAAAGGATGAATGACAAGCCAATAGAGGGATGGTGATATTTCTAGGTGTGAGGTAGAAATCTTAGAGAAGTGATTTTCTTAGGCAGAAGTTAATGGATAATATTTAATGTTAATTTATCATTAAATCACAAAACAACAATAAAACAGAGAAGCACATAATAGATCACTGTTTCTGGGAGTAGGACTGAAAGTGAGGAGGGGTGGGAAAGAGACAGAGAACTATTGGCTTTCACTATAATCCCTCTATATTATTTATTGGTTAATTATATGCATGTGTTACTTAGATTATTTTTTTAAGATACTCTTAAAACAAGATGTAGTATTTCTTAAACTTTTACTGAAGTACTCCTGAAGTGAGGAATGAAGACACCTCCTTAGAAATACTTTCAGGTCTTGTATTTTATAATAAAAATCACCAGAATTTTATATTCTTACTTGTATTTTTGTTAGTTTAATGCGAAACAAATTCTTATTTAAAGTACTTACATATTTCATCAAATCCCCTTGTAAACTTCATGCTCAGGAAGATAGAGTAGGTTTATTCTTTGGCTGCAAGTAGCCCCATGGCACCTCTGTGAAACCCATGGGGCTGTAAGCTACCTAGTTTGAGAGAATATTTTTAATTTGTTAATGCCTCCATAATGGCTAAATATACTAAGGTTTCCAGATGTTGTATCTATTTCAGATGTTAGATAGGGAGCACAGGGCAGTATAATTGAACCAATATTCATTTTGCAATCAGAAAATCTGTTTGAGTTCACAAAGGGTCCTTACTTTGAGCCATTTACTTGAAGTCCCAAGATTTTGATCTCCTCAACTATAAAACAAGCCTAATAAATACTTACTTTGCCTCCCTCACCAAAAAAATAATATTTTTGAACTAAATGAAAAAGAAAATTTCCTTTATCAAAGTTAGTGGAAATAGCTGCATGTGTGATCCACTTAAATTATTTAGCTAAATCTTTTCTCACTTTTCTGATAAGATTTAGCTAAATAATTTAAGTGGATCACACATGCAGCTATTTCCAAATGCTATTCTGAATCTAAATGTTGTGCGCTGTATTTTCTGCTAAACACTCCTACCTTTTGAAAAGAATGCTAAGCAGCAATTTAGAGGAAAAGAAATCAAACACATCAGAAAATATCAAAGCAAACAAATTAAATGAGATTATATGGGAGTTAACTAAACACATTTTGAAGACTTTCACTTCTGCCCACAAAGGATTAAAAACTACGGGAATTGCTCTCTGTAAACAAATGACTAGAAACATGGAAAAAATATATGAAATTGCAAATCCGCTGTCTGGATTAGAAATAACATTTTTTAATACCTAAGGCTTAATAGTAAATTATATTTATTATTACTTACAAATTTTAACCAGTATTATATGTTTCTTCATTCAGTGTTAAACATTGTGATGATAATAATGCAGCATATATATATATATATATATATATATATATATATCTGCATGTATACATATAGATATACATATACATATAGATAGATAAAGATATATATATATATAGATATAGATAGATAGATAGATGCAGAAACTGCATTATTATCATCTATATATAGATATATACAGATATATCTCTATAATATCTCTATATCTACATCTATCTATTTATATTAATTTCAATGGGATCAAATTTGATAAGCTGAACGTGTAAAACTGATTTTTACCACAAGATTCTTCCAGAAAACACGGTAAGCCCCTAATTATTTCCAACATTATAATAACCAAAAAAACTAATTATATATAAATCTAAATTTTAAGGGGCAAAACACTTGTGCTTTAGAATAGGGCAATGTCACTGGGCATTAGAATCTTGCAATTTTAAACAATGAAGAAAGCTGTTATAACAATCATCATAATGAGACAATTGGTTTTGTTTATGAGAAAATATTCACTATTTTCTTTCTCTCCTTTCCCTGTTGAGGTTGAGATGACAAAGCAATTGATCAACATAATGTATCAGTGCATTGTCAGTATAAATTGGATATGTTCCCAAACCTATTTATGCATTGTATTTATTATTATAATTGCATAATTATTATATAAATTAATGATATATGAGTTTTAACAGGATATTTGTATTCATGACATTAATTGCCTTGTAAATATTACAAAAGTGAAACAAATATATTTTTGATTGAATTCTAATAGGCCAGACTGAGGAATTAGTGTGGATGGAAATCATAAAAAAGTAAAGAACTTTTTTCTTCATCCAAACTGCTTTTAAATTCTCATTCTGTTTTTAAAAATCTGAAATATTTTGGATGATACATTATGCCTACCATTTATGCAATAAAATCACACAGCCCCCTTTTCAGCAAACCCATACTCAGAAGAAAATTCTTGGCCCTAAAGTAAAAATTAAGAACTAAATTACTATTATATATCTTAAATTCCAATAAAATATCTAATATATATATATATATATATATATATAAATTTTCACTTCAATTACGCTTTTTAAAAAGCAATCAATTGCTCATTTTCATTGCATCAGATTGATATTTTATACTGTTTTATACTGTAATGCTTTTAGTGAAACAGTCAACATATTTCTCTGTCCCTCTTTCACTTCTTACACATTTTCTTGTTTTATTTTTGTACAGATTTACATTCCTAACCTTCAATTCCCTTTGAGGGAAGCAATTTTCTTATCTTACAACTTTAACAGAATTTTGTATTTAAAGGATATTTAATAAATGATAAGTAAATGATAATTACTTATAAGATGTCAGTCTCTCTAGTTAAGAAAATAAAATTATGAATATCCATTGTCCAACCCAAGTGAAGTTTCTTGGAATAAGAAGTGTCACAATCAGTGAGCATAGGAGGGCTCTCAAATGACATTCTAAGCATAAAAATAAATGTTTAAAGACACAACAAGTGATTCATATTTCAGAAAGCATATGGACAAATAGATCAATAATTATATAGTATAAACTTGGTGATTGAAAACAGATAAAAGAAAGAAAAAAGAAAACATATAAATTGAAATGTGAGCTCATAGGCAAGACCCTTGATTAATTCATGTGAGGATTAAGGGAGATTTCCTAGCAGAATTAACATATAATCATATTTGGGACAAATGATTTGAGGACATGGAATGTAAAGTATGGATGTATGGAAACAAGAGAGAAATATGACATGGAAAAAAAGAGAGCTAGAGAACAAGTGTGTGTCGTATTTGAGGAATTAAAAGTAGTTTAGTAAAATTATATCATACACTACTTATCAAAACAACATCAGAAGCTAGATCAAGAATCACAAGATCTGGAGTTTTAAAATTATCCTAAAAATAAAAATCCTCCTAAAATTTTCAATAAAATTTTTGTTTAAGAAAGATTACTTTGTTCAGTAATTACAGTCTATGAAACGACAGTGTTGCATTGATATATTATACCCCATACCAGCTTTAATGATCATAGTTTAACCCCACTCATTATGTTATTTTTGTGTGTTTGTGTTTATGATGAAGTCATGAAAGATAGCCCTGCATCTTGGGCTACCTGAAAAGCTTTCTTCCCACCAAACTTATAGATAACTCAAAGGAAACACTTTTTTTCTGGAAAAACATTGTATTTTAAAGTCAAAAAATAAGAATTAGTAAAAGAAAAACAATAAATAACTTTTTAAATCCATTATAGATATGGACCAACAGATATGGACCACACACCCAAATGTAAAATGTCAAACTATAAAACTCCTGGAAGATAACATAGAAGAAAATCTACATGACCTAGGTATGGCGATGACTTTTTAGATACAATGACAAAGTCATCACCCATAAAAGATAAAATTGATAATCTGGCCTTCATTAAAATTGAAAACTTCTGCACCATGAATTAAAAAACAGGCCATAGATTGGGCGGGAATATTTTCAAAACATATCTGATATAGGACTGTTATTCAAAAATATACAAAGAGCTCTTAATATTCAACAATAAGAAAACAAACAACCTTATTTTTAAAAATGGGCCAAATACGTTAATAGATATCTCATGGAAGAAGATTTACAGATGGCAGTAAATATGCAAATGAAATGATGTTCCACATCATATGCGATCTGGAGCATGCAAATTAAAGTAACAATGAGATACCATTAAACATGTATTAGGATACCCAAGTCCAGAACGCTGATAACACCAATGCCGATGAGGATGTGGGTCACAGGAACTCATTCATTGCTGGTGGGAATGCGAAATGCTAGAGCTACTTGGAAAGCAGTTTGGTGATTTCTCAGAAAAAAACATACTTGAATCACACGACACAGTAATTGCACTCCATGATATTTACCCAAAGGAGTTGAAAATTTATTTTCACTAAATACCTGCACATGGAAGCTTAAAACAGCTTTATTCATAATCACCAAAACTTGGAAGCAACAAAGATGTCCTTCAATAGGAGAATGAAAAAATAAACTGTGGTACATCCAGACAATGAAATATTATTTAATGCTGAAAAGACATGAGCTTTCAAGCCATGAAAAGACATGGAGGAAACAAACACATGTCACTAAGCGAAAGAAGCCAACCTGAAAAGGTTACATACTATATGATTTCAACTATATGACACTGTGGGAAAGGCAAAACTATGGAGACACTAAAAATATCAGTAGTTGCCAGGAGTTGTAAGCAGGAAGGATTGAATAGGTGGGGCACAGTGGAATTTTAGAGCAGGGAAAATACTCTGTATGACAGTATAATTATGAATACATGGTATTATACATTTGTGTAAACCGATGGAATGCACAACACCAAGAGTGAACCCTAATGTAAATGATAGGCTTTGGGTGACTATGCTGTCAATGTAGGCTCATCAGTTGTAACAAATGTACCACTCTGGTGGGGTAATGATGGTAATGGGGGAAGTTACTTTAGTTCCTTTGTTATATTCAATCCACAGTCATATATTTATGTTGTACTCTGTTCACATTTCATTCAGTCAATTCACTTCTTTTTAATTCACCTGTTAAGATAATTATTTATCTCTGTCTTTTGAAGACAAAACTTAACATATTACTTATAATTTTTGAATTTTGGTCAAGTTCACTGAAAACATCATGGTCACTCCCTCTTTGGCTTTATTTACTTTTGGCTATTTTTTTATTTCAGGTACTTTAATTTGCTATTGAAAAAAATACATATATCCAAAGTTAAATATTTAACTTGATTCAATGTAGGTCAAGCATATGATTTCAGCCTTAGGTCAAAAACTTGAGGAACATAATCAAGCAAGGCAGTCCTTTCCAGAGTTGCTGATTCTTACTCAGAGACAACCAGCGACTTCAGGAAACTACCTAAATCATAGATATCTCAAAAATGAGATTGTTTCTCAGCTACAATAGAGCTTAGAGAGAAATCTTGAACTGGTCTCAATAATAAGATGAAAATTCCCAGAATTATTTCTTCAACTGTAAAATTGAGCTAGAGCATACCTATGTTTCAGAGTCTGAAACATAGTCTCCCAGTTTTGAGATACTAAAATTTCCCAGGATAGCATTTTACAGCATGATCCCTTTATTATTAGTCACCCAGTGTTGTCTACTCTTTAACAACAGATTCTCAAAGACATTAGTAGTTTATTAGATCTGAAAGTAGCTCTGACTAATTTATACCCTTTACTACGTAACAGATCTAGGTTTAAACTTTCCATTTTTACACATAAGAAAATATTGAGTATCAAACTGACATTTTTTTCAGAATTTCTTCACCTCCATGAAAAGATCTATGAAAGAGCTTATATACTGTGCTAGATTATATTGAAAAAAATTAATTAAAACACACCTGTTCTCACCAGTCTGCCAGAAACTATCATTTGAAATCGTATTCTTCCAGACCAGAGTGGCCACTGTCCTAATTTTAGAAATAAGACAAATCTAATATTTCACCCACGTCTATTGTTTTGGAAATCCAATAACTCACCCTGTCAAAACCACATCTAATGGAATGTCATGATAATATTTTGAATGTTCAAAAGAAACCAGAAAAAAAAATCAAATGATTTCAGAACGCTTTTTGATTTTCAGGAAATAGTTCTACTACATACAAACATATATGGCACATATCAATCACCAAATAATATTAGGCATAAAGTATAAATTATTTTTAAAATATTTTATAAAATAAAAAATACACTTTCCTTTTTATCTGGAACTTTAGATAACCTCTTCAGACTTATAAAATTAATCCATCCAATTTTAAAGACAACAGAGCTTTGCATGTAATATTCTAGAACACTGCTATGTGGCCAGAGTGCCAGTTGTTTCAGGCATATTCACTGATTAAATATTAATTAACTGAGAATCAAAACAATTCAATGAGAAATGCAATCTAGGAATTTTCATCTCATTCTTTCTGAAAAATATAAAGAATCTTAGGGTTTGCAAGTTTGCCCTGGAAAAATAGGAGAAACTACAAAGTTTACTCTAAGCACAGCCTAAGATGGGGAGAGGGTGGCCTTTTAGATCCATCAGGATAATGGGTGATGCACTAATTTAATCTTTGGGAAGCTGTGTTATGGCTGTGACAATTAAACTACAGCCTCCCCTCTTGGGATTGCTCCATATCACCGCACCACTTCTATCCCTCAAATCGTAATATAGAAAAATGATATTTCACCATTTACTATTTATGATTCTATACATTTTTTACTAGTCATAATATTTAGTGGAGTCTGTTATTTGTCCATTGCTTCTCTTGTGCACCACTCCCTGAGGGCAGTTTCATCCATTCTACTATCTAGCAATCGCTTACATGCAGATGCCTCCTGACTTTTCTATACTGGCCCAGGCCAGTCCTCTGAGCTTCCCAGTGTATATGTCACCAGCATACCCCACAAGTACGTCAAATTCATTATATTCAAACCAGAACTGTCTTCTTTCTAAACCTGCTCCTCCTTCAGCATTCTCCTTTTCCATTAGTGAAATTATAAACAACACAGTCACCCATGCTAGAAAATGGAGTAATGATTGGCTCTTCCTCTTAAGCTCCATATCCAATAATTCATTAGGCCTCAATGTTTCTTAAATCTGGCCTTTTATTTTCATCTCTTTCATTTATTCAGCAAATGTGTAATAAGTGTTTAATAAGCCTATCAATGCAAGGCACTCTTCTAAAGCTTAGTTTACTTCAAACAACAAAACAAAATAAAAACAAAAACAATAAACTACCTCCTTTCCCTTCTGGAGTTTACATTCTTGTTGGAGGAGATAGGAAATAAATTATAAATATAATGCATTAATTATCAGAAGCTGATATGTGCTACAGATGAACATAAGTAGAACAGGATAATGTGGATCAGAAATGTAGAGAGGCTTAAACCTTTAAATGGGCTGATCAGGGTAGACCTCATTACTAAGTAATATTTGAGCAAAGACTTAAAGAATGTGCAAAATAAATAAATATTTTTTTAAAACAGAGAATGTATAAGAGTTAACCAGTTCATGGACAGTGTGGAGGCCTGACCACTGCACTGTACACCTGAAGCTGCCTTTGAATAATATTAGATGTTAACTATAATTTAAAACATATATAGTCATGGGCTGTGGAGTATAGTGTGGAGATGGAGTCAATGGAATTGTAATAGATATGTATGATATCGAGGGTGGGGACGTAGCGGAGGGGAGGGGGGAGTCACTTTGTAAGGGGTGAAAAGGATAACTATTGCATTGTTTTGTACATCTGTAACTGATTATAATAAAAATAAATAAATAAATAAATAAATAAATAATAAAAGAGAGTTAGGAAATAAAAAATAAAAAAAAGAAAGATATAGGAGAAGGGTGTGCTCAAGGTTGATGACAGCCAAGTCAGGGTGTACGTGGTGGCTGGAAGAGTAGCGAGACCAGTGAGGCCAGAGATCGTGACCTTAGACAAGGTCATACCTCTTTCTTCTAAGTATTCCCTTTCCAGTTGTGTCCATGTCTACTCTACCTTTTACCAGCCTTGAAAGTTATTTCTCTACAACTAAAATTGCCATGATTCTCCCCTATTTAAACCTCTCAATGGCTACATAGACCATAAGACGCAGTTCAACTCTTAACTGGTGTATAAAGGTTTCCATGATCTGGTTTGTGTTTACTTCTCTAAGTATGTTTCATTCTGCTTCTGACCTACTTGATGTTAAACAATACCCAACTCTTTGCAGTTTCATAGACACCAATTTTTTGCCTCTATAACTGTGTAGTACCTTTATGTGGACTTCCTATCTGTCTGTCATCTGGCTAAATACTACTCATCATACTTCATCCTTTTCCATACCCAATATACATTAAATTCAGTACAGCTCCTTTTTCCTACCTATGCATATCTTTAGTACTGATTATAAATACATTTCTGTATGTATGTCTTTTTATTAAATCCTATCTAAGCTTCTTAAGTGTAAAGAATGTATGCCTTATACAGAGTAGATGACCAGTAAATATTGTTTGAATAGATGAATGATTATTATCATGTCTAAATTGCTATAGAGAGATTTAAGTTCAACTTTAAGGTGAACTTTCAAATCTTTCCTATTGTTTTAAGATAAAATTCCAGTTGCTTTACCTGCCTTGAGCCTCAATATATCAGACCTATAAGGCTTGTTAAATTTTATGTGTGTGTGTAATCATTCATCTGTTCAGTCACTTTTTACTGGGCATTTACTATACAAAAGGCATACAATCTTTATGCTTAAGGAGTTCAGAGCTTAATAGAAGATCATATATATATATATATATATATATATATGAAGTCTAACAATTACATTCGGGAACTTGTTGCAACAATGTTGCTAACCATTTTAGATATCAAAAGATTGTTCATTATGAATTTGTACAAATTGGACAAACAGTTAACCAAGTTTACTATTTGGAAGTGCTGAAAAGGCCGCTTGAAAAAGTTAGACAACCTGAACTTTTTGCCAATTCATGGCTCTTGCATCATGACAATGCACCAGCTCACACGGCACTGTCTGTGAGGGAGTTTTTAGTCAGTAAACAAATAACTGTATTGGAACACCCTCCCGACTCACCTGATCTGGCCCCCAATGACTTCTTTCTTTACCCGGAGATAAAGGGAATATTGAAAGGAAGATATTTTTATGACATTCAGAACATCAAAGGTCATATGATGATAGTTCTGATGGCCATTCCAGAAAGAGTTCCAAAATTACTTTGAAGGATAGGCTGGTTGCTGGCAACGGTACATAGCTCCCCAAGGAGAGCACTTCCCCCCCAAGGTGATCATAGTGACATTCTGCAATGAGGTATGCAGCACTTTTTTTAGGATGAGTTAGCAACTTAACTGTCAGACCTCATAGATAGATAGATAGATAGATAGATAGATAGATAGATAGATAGATAGATAGATATAGATATAGATATAGATATATAGATATATTGGGGGTGCCAAAAAATGGATACACATGACTTGTATTCATTTTTAGTCATCAGTGTATATTGAGTATTACAATTTTAATAGTTTTTTCCTTTCTTAAAATATGTATACATTTTAGGGGCATCCACTGTATATACTGTGTGTGTGTGCATATATATATATATATATACACACACACATATATGCAATATATATATGCAATATGCACAATATATATTGCATATATGTGTGTGTGTATATATATATCATATACTTTCCATTTATAAATGAAACTTTAACATAACTTCAGTAAGTTGATTGATAAAAGTTCTTGTTTTACCCACTAATGCATTGTTCTCATTACAGCCTCTGAAACTCTGCCTTAGTATTCCCTTATTCTCTTTCTTGGAAGAACTGAGCTGTTTTCCTTCAAAATTTTACTATCTTATAAATACAGCTGATGCTCTGCTTCTAGACTGAGCTGTCTTGACTACTCATACCCTAATGAAGTTTCCAATTTATCTTACATATTGGCTTCAGCTTCTCTTGGTTTTAACACATGGGAAGGCAAGATTATGTGTTATAGTTATGTTATACTTCATACTATCATCAGAGTGAATATTTGCTCAAGACCTTTGGGATTTTTAATATTAAAATGACTAGCGAGGTCTCTGGGTTATTTGTATTTGGAGATGGTTAATTAAAGTATAAACAATTATTTCCCTAAGCCAGTTTGTAATTCAGCTCTGTATAAGAAGAATAATGAACGAAATACTTCAATGAGTTCAATTCTAATCTCAATATTCTAACCAGAATCTTCAAAATAAAAGAAAGGAAATGAGCAATCTTAATGAGGGGAAAAATCTATGATAAGAAAATAGCCATGTGGTTCTGTTTGTGTCATAATGGAAGATAATTTCACTTTTCTATTTTTCCTATCTGTTCAACAATTCTAAGGTTTATCTCTCTTCTGACTAATTGTAATTGCTTAGTCTTGATTCATGGTGATAAAAGCTAAGGAACTACATAGCATTTAATCCTGATTTGAACCTTTTATATTTATGTGCTCTCTTTTCTTTTTCTCCTGACCTTTTCTCTGGCAAGTAGAATGCTCTATGTACCCCGGTGTGCCTTAATTTTCCTTGAGAATACTGGAGTCTTTGCATCATATGTAGAACAACAATAAATCAGTGGGACATTGCAACACATTTCCCCAACCGGAACTTTATTATGTACAATAAACATGTAGAGTAAGACCCACTGACGGAGAACCCAATTAGCTAGTTTGCAACTGCCTGTGTTTGAGAAGCTAGTTCCTCTTTCAAATATTATTAGGGATCTAATTGTTTTAGAAGCTAGGAGGATAACAAACAAAAACTCTTTCCTAACAAATGAATACTGCTAATATCTAGTTCATTTTGTAGGAGCAAAACTTCACAATCTTACATTTTCAGATAACAAATGTATATTTTGTGCCCTTTTACCTTCTCTAATCATTATAGAGAGAATTGATCTTAATGACTATGTGTTTTTATTAATTGGTTAATTTACTTTGAAAAGTGTTAAGACATGATGTTCCCTGTACCTTGAGGTTTTACATAATTTACGATGGATGTCTCTCAATAAGTCAGCCTATTCACTTAATCTGCTATAGATATGAGTGTCACCCATAGGATGAGTTTTAGAATTAAACAGTCACCCACCCACATGATGATTTGAAGCCATGCCATTGCTCTGAACAATGTGACTTTCCTCACACAAATACTGAGTGCCTGAAAATTTATCAGGGGAAGTAGTGTGGTCCAGAGGCCAGTATACAAGCTCTGGCGTTAAGGCTTGGGGTTACATCCTAGTCTTATAGTTTACTATCTTTTTGCCTTATTTTTCCCATCTGTAAAGGAGAATGATAAAACTTACTCCTTAGGGTTCAAGACTAAATGAACAATGCACATAACCTATTTATGATTATACCTGGTCAAGAGTAAATGCTTTAAAAAAATGAGCTATTGTCACAGTCAAGTAATATTCATCGTGTTGACTTATTGTATCTGGACCCTGGTGAGGATGTATCTGCATCTGGTGAGGAGAAAGACTTAAGCTAATTCACACCGAAGTGTTAGTTTTTCACTCAATGAAAGAACATGTGGATTAGCTTCATAAACTGCAAAGTACTCTGTAAAAACAAAACAATGGCATAACTAGCATTTTAAAAGGCTATGTGAGAACAGAAATGGTTTGGGTACAAAGTGGAAGGCAGGAAAAGAGGGAAGGAAAAATCAGTTACTCCATACCTTTTCTCAGTGCCTTTCTTTATCATGTGTTAGAGAAGATTTTCTAAATTCATCACCATATGGTTATTCAATGAAAGAAGGCCCCTGAAAGGTTACTCACCACACAGGCTGAATTGAACAAATCCAAGCCAGTGAGCCAGGCCTGCACACGGGCAAAGGGGACTGCTGGCCTTGGCACAGCCTAACAAGTATGTATCCACCATGCCTAGACAGTGAAGAGTGCCTAGGGGAGTGTGCATGTCTTTGAACCAAGGGACCAAGAACATTGAAAGTTTTAACATCTGGGAGCAGCTGTTATAAACAGAATAAAAGTGAGCTTGGCAACATGAACCTCCCTTTGATATGCTCCCCAAGCCCCAACCCTACATAATGGAGGTTGGCCTGATGTGAACAATAACATTTGTAAGTGCCTAGCTCCACTATAAATATATCCAGGTACTTTTAGAGAGATTTGCAGAGTGCAAAGCCTGGGGTGGAAGAAGAATTGAGGGGCTTGCACCTACTGTAGTTTTATCTTAAGGCAAATACTACCTAATTTGTATCTCTAGTGTGAAAAAAAAGCAGTTATTGCCATTTAGTTTTTGTGGTTTTTTTTTCCAAATGTGTCTTTCTGCAGGATGCTGTGAGCTCCTGAAGGACAGTAATCATGTCATAATTATTTCTTTTATTCCTAGTACCTTGCACACAATAAAAAAAATAAGAAAAGCACATAAAAGAAAAATAAAGTGAGAAAACCACATAATATCTGCTCAGTTATTATTTTTAGTATGTAAATAAATAAAATAACTCATGAAAAAGATTGTCTTTGGCATTTCTTCCAGAGATCCATGGGGGATGAGATATTATTACACAATGCTTAGAAACGGCCGCAGCTCAGATTTCACAAATTAAAATCTCCAGCAAGTCTCTGTTATATCATCGTGAGACTGAAGCTGGAGACTTGCAAATCCTCTAGCATTTCTATTCAATCTGAGAAGATTCCAGATGCTGTCTTAAGCCAACATTATTATCTTCCTTTCCAAGAGAATCAGAATAAATTTCAAACATACTATAAACCCAGAGTAGGAGATAATATTCCTGTAAAGAACAAGTCAAATATTTTTATAAATGATAAAATACATAATGAGATTCTATTTCTAGGGAATTTCTTTTGTTATTTCACTGTGCATGCTACATATTCACTATCCTAAGCAAATATACATTCAGACTGTATAATAAAATATATGTAATAAAATTATATTAATCTGAAATACCTTATGCAAAGCCTGATAAGTAACTCTTGTAATTATGCACCATAATATATTTAGCTATATTTTGAGTTTGTTAAACAAAATGAATCATTATAACATTTTCATATGCATGCACAGCAAATTGCATTATGTTGATAATATATGTATTTGGATAACTGATTGCTCATTGAAATTGAGTCATTTCAGTAGGGAGTTTCACTATAAAGTTGGTATCAGTGACATGACACCAATTGTATCATGATGTATTATTCATAAACAAAAAGTTGAATGAAACAACTTCAACTTTCTGTCTTGTAGAAATGTTATCTAAGTATATTTGCTGTCTATACAGAGACAAGTATCTTGCTGATTGTTTTAAATGACTGTCATTCTAAGAGATACTCAGAGAATCTATTTATACTTTTGGATTGGAAACCATATCAATCTTTGAACATATGGTTAACCTTAAAGTTTGCTTAGCATTTCTAAAATAAAATTTATTATTTGATAATTTATATCATTTAAATTATGACTGTATCAAAAAATGTGCAAATAGAAGTGCACATGTATATCAGTATACCTTTAATTTTAAAAAGAATGTAAGGAAGAGAGAGGAAGGAAGGAAGGAAGGAAGGAAGGAAGGAAGGAAGGAAGGAAAGAAGGAAGGAAGGAAGAAAGGAAGAAAGGAAAGAAAAAAGAGAAAGAAAGAAAGAAAGAAAGAAAGAAAGAAAGAAAGAAAGAAAGAAAGAAAGAAAGAAAGAAAGAAAGAAAGAAAGAAAGGAAAGTAGCAGGCTTAGATCCAGCCAAGACATTATAAGGATCTGGATATTTGGTATTTGTTTTCCTAGTTAATCTTCCACTCAAACATCCCTTGAGTCTTCTAGAAAATTTACAGAAATCAAAAATTCTACATTCTTTTCCCATTACAAAAACACATCTGACAGTGGACGACAGAATTAAAATGCTCAGGAATCCATATTTTACTATCGATTTTAATCATATTTAATATCTTCCTTACTGTTACCTAGATAGATATTGCTGACATTTATACAGAAACTCTACAAGTTTTATACCCCTCTTTCACTGGAGTCCAGCTTTTCCTCCTGTCTTCCTCTCTCCTTTTCTTTGATTCTCCCTCTCTCCTGCTCTACCTTTCTTCCTTTCTCTTTTTTTCCTTCCTTTCTTTTTTTTTTTCTAACTACATAGCCTAACTCTTCATTAAATATTTTTAACCCCCAAGCTAGGCAGGATTCATAGCTTAAACACATTTAAATCCCTCACTTAAATTCCTAGCCCCAAAGCAACCACTTTCTCTGAGTTGAAAGTTTAGTTTGTGACCATCTAAGGCAGTGTTTCCAAAAATGCCAGATTATAAAAATTACCTAAGGATATCATCAATATACAGATAGCCAGGATCAAAGAAAAGAAACTTTAAACTACCTAGATGATTCTTTTGATTAGAAAATTTTGAGAAACACTAATCTAAACCCACCTCTCATTGGATGCTATTTCTTCTCATTGCAATTCTGATCCAATTCTGATACAGCAAACACCAGCTACAGTCAGTGATAAATATTTATTTAAGAGAAAGCCTATTTGACTGTTTCACAATGCCAAGCATTGAAAAACAGTCTTCTTGTATTGTTTGTATTGGTCTTAAATATATTTTCTGTTCTGCAGGTTACAGTTTTATCATGGGTACACAGTGTTGTCATAAAAATAGATGGATTATAGAAAAAGATCAAAAGTGCTCTAATATATATGATTTGACATGAGCAGGCTCCTGCCAGCAGGAAAGCAATGAAAATGGGATCAAGTCTTCCCAGCAAAAGAAATTAACCAACAGGAGCCTGAGAACTGAAGGCTTATTTTAAGGGTGTAGTGATATGTTTTGAAGGTTTAATATGTAATGTCTTATTCATCTAGAAACTTAAATGTTTCTCCTCAAGAAAAATCTTTAAGAAAAGTTACAAATTGCTACCAGTAACAGATGAGTTGACAGAGAATAGTGCTACTATCACATGATTTTAATCAGAAAACTTTGATTTAAATTCCAATTAAGACACACACTAGGGTAGATGATTTAACCCCTCTGAGAATTAGTTTTTCATGATACATGATAAGGAAATTCTGACATGATTATAATAAAAATTAAGGTGAAAATGACCATAAACTATTTATAGTTCTATAAGTATATGAAATGTTAAGAAATTTCACTAAACTGGTAAGTGAACTGTGACTCTGGTGGAATACTGTCTTCAATCAATTGGGAAAAAAAAAAAGCTCAACAATTCATTGCCATGCATGTATCTAAAATTACATGTCTCTGGAACTCTTGAAATGTTATTTCACCCTCAGCAGATTTCCCTTTTGTTCCTCATTAGGTTTCACATATTAATTGGGGTATGCAAGTAGAGGTAAGGAAGCCAGAGTGAGAAAGACTGTCTTTTAAAAGCCAAGTCACAAGATTGTCACAGAGATATGAGACAGTTTGGGGAATATAATCAGTAATGTTGTAAAGATTTTGTAGGGTGTCAGATGAACCCATGACTTGTTAGGGAGGCCACTTCACGGATGGTGTAGAGGCTTGACCACTGCACTGTACACCTGAAGCTGACGTTGAATAATATTATATGTAAACTATACTTTAATATATATACAGTCACAGAATATGGAGTACAGTGTGGGGAGTGGAGTCAATGAAATTGTAATACGATGTCAGAAGGGCAATATATTGAGGAAGTGGGGTTATCACTTTGTGGGGGATGAAATATATAATTATTACATTGTTTTGTACACCTGATACTAATAATAAAAAAAGAAAATTAACTTAAAAAACAAAAAGCCAAGTCAGACATCGCTTCTTCATGCTAGCCATACAAGACAATGGAACTATAGGGAAAATTAATGCTTTATGAATTTAAAAGACAATTAGGAAACTGAATGAATTAATGAAGTGACAGAAGTCATCTTAAGTAGATCTTACTAACGGGAATGTATTCAGGGCAACTGTTTTATTATTTTATTGCACTTTTTGTGTTTTTATTGTATTGAACAAATCTTTTTTAGGAGATAAATTAAATGTTTACTTTCCTCTTTCTATACAATATATCTATGTATATATTCAGGACCATACTTCAGTGTTTAAGTTTTTAATGGAAGAAAAAAATAGGGCCTACAAAACGTTAAGCACTGGTTCTGACATAATCCAACTATTGATTCCTGATGAAGACACAACATCCGAACTTCTTTTAGCTTATCTTAAAATGAGAAAGTAGTGTCAATGACCACTGAAAGATGCATCTAGTTTCAATCTTGAAATGATTTGGCTATGCAATTTTATTTAAGAAAAATATTTTAAAATATAAACAATTTGAACACTAAAGTAAAACCAAAGAAGGACACAAAATAAACATGGATATGAGTGCTTATGTTAAATATTCATTCAAGAAAATGGCAGAAAAAATAGATTAGATAAAATTTCTAATTTGGAAATAAATTATATTAATTTTTTAAAAATGTTATTTCGTTACTATTGTTCCAGATAAAATGTTTTTATCTTTGAGCTAATCTCAACGTTTTGCATTTAGGTAAACAGATAAATTGGATGGTGTTTTGAATCTATTTGGGCTTTTAAAATATTTTTAGTATATATAAATGAGAAGTTTAAACTCTACATTATGTATCTAATTTTTAAGCATGTTATTCAATACTGGTGAGGGGGCTGAAAAACATGAAGACTCAAATTAATATTCTGAGCTTTTTCTATTTAAGGTGCCAGGAAAGGAAGAAGGGTGATTCAAAATTTTATGTACTTATTCCAAAAATACTGAATGAATTTCTCATACATTCCAAAGAAGAGTAATCCATAGCAGAATGTCTATGTAAGTGTTGTAAAAGAGATATGAACAAATTACTTCTGTAAGAAAATGAAATCAGATTAATTTTAACTATAAATCCCTGGAAAGGCTTTGAAAGGAAGTGACTTATGAATGCATTCATCAACAAGTACCTGGGCAACTCAACAAAATCATACTCAATTGAGAATGTAAATGAAGAAAATGAATGAGTTCATAGGGATATAGATACTTTAGAGATCCCTAGGTAATTTCAGAGTCTATGTGAATAATATAATTGAAATTTTCCAAATCAACTAGCTTACTAGTGATTCATTTCACAACAATTCTGTATGTTTCAAAACTATTTCAACTTTTTGGTTAGAATGTAATATAAATGAAATTTTGGCTAGGAAATTTTTGTGGAAGAAGTGGCAATTTTCTTAGTTATGCAATTATTATATTTTTATACTATTGATTGGTTTGGGTTTTCTGATTGTTTTTAAATTCTCCATAAATACCTTTATGAACATATAAACATCAAATTTTACTGAGCTATATGTTGTCCTGAATAAGTAAAATGGTATATTTAACATTCAAACAATGATTTTATAATGTCACTCCTCATTATGGTTTTTTTTAAATTAATTAATTTATTTATTTTTAATTAGTTTCAGGTGTACAACACCGTGCAATACTTATACATTTTACCCCTCAAAGTGACAACCCCCCACCCCAATTCACACCCCACTCCTCGTCCCCATATCATATATATCTATTATTCTTCCTCTGACTCTCTTCCACAGTATAATCCACATCCCGTGACTATCTATATATATTCAATTACAATTGGTATACAACCTCCGCTTCAGATATACAGTGCAGTGATCAAACCTCTACTCCATCCATGAAATGGTCTCCCTAACAAGACCTATGACCCTCTGACACCCCACAAAATATTTACAACATTAATTATATTCCCCAAACTGTCTTTCATATCCCAGTGGCAATATTGTAGTTGCCTATTTTGCTGTCTAATCCCTTCCCTTTCTCCCTCATCCCCATCCCCCTCCCAATTAGCAACCCTGATTTTTCCTCTATATCTATGAGACAGTTTCTGTTTACTTTGCTCATTCATACAGTTTTTCAGATTCCACATATGAGTGAGATCATATGGTATTTGTCTTTCTCTGACTGACTTATTTCACTTAACGTAATAGTCTCTAGGTCCATCCATATCGTTGCAAATGGTACGATTTCATTCTTCTTTATAGCGGAGTAATACTCCATGGTATAAATATACCACAGTTTCTTAATCCAGTCATCTACCGATGGGCATTTTGGTTGTTTCCAAGTCTTAGCTATTGTAAATAGTGCTGCTATGAACATAGGGGTGCATAAATTTTTTTGAATAAGTGTCTTGGGTTTTTCAGGATAAATACCTAGGAATGGAATTGCTGGGTCAAAAGGTAGCTCTATTTCCAGTTCTTTGAGATACCTCCATACTGACTTCCATAGTGGCTGTACCAATCTGCAATCCCACCAACAGTGCAGCAGGGTCCCCTTTTCCCCACAGCCCCGCCAGCACTTGTTGTTTGTTGATTTATTGATGATAGCCATTCTGACTGGAGTGAGGTGGTATCTCATTGTGGTTTTTATTTGCATTTCCCTAATGACCAGTGAGGTAGAACATTTTTTCATATGCCTTTTGGCCACCTGTATGTCCTCTTTAGAGAAATGTCTCTTCATATCTTCTGCCCATTTTTTAATTGGGTTGTTTGTTTTTTTGGTGTTGAGTTTCATGGGTGTTTTATAAATTTTGGATATTAACCCCTTACAAGATATATCATTGGCAAATATATTCTCCCATTCAGTAGGCTTCCTTTTTGTTTTATTAATGGATTCCTTTGTTGTGAAAAAACTTTTAAGTCTGATATAATCCCATATGTTCATTTTTTTCTTTTACTTCCCTTGCCCGTAGAGATGTATCAGTAAAAATATTGCTCCAGGTAATGTCTGCAAATGTACTCCCTATATTTTCTTTTAGGGGTTTTATGGTTTCAGATCTTACATTGAAGTCTTTAATCCATTTTGAATTTGTTCTTGTATATGGTGTAAGGAGGTAGTCCAGTTTCATTTTTTTGCATGTGTCAGTCCAATTTTCCCAGCACCATTTATTGAATAGACTATCTTTATTCCAGTGTAAATTCTTGCTTCCCTTGTCATAGATTAACTGTCTGTAAATGCCTGGATTTATTTCTGGGCTCTCTGTTCTGTTCCACTGATAGATGTGCCTGTTTTTATGCCAATACCAAACTGTCTTGATTACTGTAGCCTTGTAGTAGGTTTTGATGTATGGTAGCGTGATTCCCCCGACTTTGTTCTTATTTCTCAGGATTGCCCAGGCTATTCGGGGTCTTTTATGGTTCCATATAAATTTTAGGATTATATTTTCTATTTCTGTGAAAAATGCCCTTGGTAATTTGATAGGAATTGCATTGAATCTATATATTGCCTTAGGCAATATGGACATTTTAACTATATTAATTCTTCCTATCCATGAGCATGGTAGGTGTTTCCATTTATTTCTATCTTCTATGATTTCTTTCTTCAGTGTCTTATAATTTTATGAGTACAAATCTTTCACTTCTTTGGTTAAATTTATTCCTAGGTATTTTATAGTTCTTGACGCAATTGTAAATGGGACAGTTTTCTTAATTTCTCTTTCCGTTAGTTTATTATTTGTATATGCAAATGCCACTGATTTCTGAACATTGATTTTATATCCTGCTACTTTACTGAATTCGTCTATCAGTTCCAATAGTTTTTTGATGGAGTCTTTGGGGTTCTCTATATACAGTATCATGTCATCTGCATATAATGACAATTTTACTTCTTCCTTGCCAATTTGGATGCCTTTTATTTCTTTTTGTTGTCTGATTGCTGTGGCGAGAACTTCCAGCACTATGTTGAATAAAAGAGGAGAAAGTGGACAGACTTGTCTTGTTCCTGATCTTAAGGGGAATGGTTTTAGCTTTTCCCCATTGAGTATGATGTTAGCTGTAGGTTTATCATATATGGCTTTTATTATGTTAAGATATTCTCCTCATTATGTTAATTGAAGCCATTTTCCAACAAATTTGCCTCTATAGTCTGTGAGAATGATCTGGATTGAAAGATATTGGAAAATTCATACTTGTAATTAATTTCTATGTCATTCAAAATTTTAATTCCATGAAATAACCTAAGGGTGTTTTTATTTTTAGCCTCCTTTTACTTATAATAATTCAGCTACTACAGAAAATGGACAAAGATAAGATTTCATTTCTATTTTCTTGTCAGAACAGATATTGTTTCCTTTTGGAGCTTTCCTAAATGAACTTTAGTACTACCAATATATATTTAGGTAATTTTGCTGAGTCAGTGTTTTACCTGTTATAAAAAAAATTAGATGGGGGACTTATTTCAATGTATCACCTTTTAAGTTGATAGTGTCAATTTCATTTCTTAAATTTCTGAAGCAGTCTCTGATGACATTTCACTGCTAAGGCAGTGAAATCTCCTATTTTTTTCTTGACTTCATGCTTCATATAGCTCAAGTGTGACAACCCTAGATCAAAAAGTTAATTTCTGAAAGAGGGATTTACTTTATATATTTGGTGATTTAAAGGTCTAATTATTTCTTGGCAAACATTTATTGAGCACTTACTATATACAGTGTACTTTTAGCATCTTTCATCTTATTGTACTTTTCAGAAAATGATAGTCACATTTCTTCTTAAGTGTTTAAATTATTCTTACTTGTTGCTTAAATGGCAGGTCATAAAGAATTAATGGAAAATACAAGGAGATGAAAAGTATAATGAGTACAAAGAGAAAAGTAATTTTTGATGCTTTCCATTTTGAAATTCCCTAGAGGCAGTCTGTCACTGTGTTCAGTCATTCTTCTTCTAAAATGTCTCTATGATATATCTTTTCTTCTCAATTCTGGCTAGTAAGACTGAAGCCTAGACTTTCATCGCTTCGTGCTTGAAATACTACAACAGCTTTTCAACTGATTAGCCTGCCACTACTCATTCCTTTTCTAATTCATCTTTTCTCTGTAATAATCTTTCTGAAATACCACTACTGTTATGCCACTCTTCTGCTCAGGAAGCTCCTGGAATGTGTTTCCTTCTTATGAAGACCAAATTCTCCTACCTGGCATTAAAGGTTACTCGTGGCTTTGTGCCTTTCTACTAATGAGGCTTTGTTTACTACTTTTCCCCCATGCACACGCTCTGCCCCATCAGACTGGTAAAGTCACCTCCATCCCAACATACTCTGCTTCTTGCCAAGTATGCTTCACAAGCATAATTAATTACCTTTTTCAGAATGTTTCTTCTCCTCCCCCACACCTATCCAACCATTGACCTGTTCTGTAAAGCCAAATTGAAGCCCCCTTCCTCTAACAGTTCTAACACATCCTGATGTTCTTTCATTTTCTGAATTCCAACAACATTATCAATCAGAATCTAATGGATTGTTACTCAATTTCTCATGAAAGGGGCACTGGAATAAAATTCCAATAACCTAGGTACTTGTTTACAGTTCAGTGTTGAAACCATTTTCAACCTGCCCATACCCACTCTATATTCAACTGATATCGCAGTAACCCCAGTAATGGTTTCTGTTTCTTGTTTTGTGTGCTACTCTGGAAGCCCCTGGGAAGCAAACAACTTGTTTTTGCTTCCTATCCTCAGTGCAGCTGGAATCACAACTGACACACAGTGGCTTCTCAATGAATGTTTAAAGATTGAATGTCTGCCATGAAAACCATCTGATCCAGGATCATCTTTAAAATAGAAATAATTATACCTGTCATGTTTAGTTCACAAGATCTTCTTGAGCAGAGAAAACGGTGGGAAAGTGCTTTGTAATTACAAGCATTATAGAAATGTTATATGACTATATAATTCTGTATATAGTAATGCTTTCCTCATTACACTCTGAATCTACGTATATCTAGAAACAGTCTTACTTATTTTGACACTTACATGCACATACTCAGCTGCTAATGTACTACTCCTTTCTGACACAATTTTAGTAGAATTTACATATATTCGTTGGTTACTTATAAATAATATAATATTAAAAATCACCTGCTTTTATATTATTAGTCTAAGTGGTTGGCTGCTATACTTCGTGATGCCTAAAAACCTTCAAGGTGGCTGGAGAAATGTGTGTTGAGGATGGCAGGACCATCCACCAGTTCTGGGCTGCTTCTCTTTGGGTTGTTCCATGAGAGGAACATATATTTTCCTTATATATTTTGCCTCTCTTCCTCCCTGCAATTTAGCCTCCTCTAAACAAGTTGACTCTTAAAAACCAAATCCTATTCCTGCTTTTCCTTAAAACAAAAGGTTTTAGTTTGGGGTGGGGGGGGAGTAAACTAGGCAATTCACACAAGCTGTGGTGCAATACGAGCAATTAACATTGTGTCTTTAGGTACCTCATCCAATGTAGGGAAATATATGAGTATCCAAATCCTTAAAATGGAGGATAGGTAGTTAATGACACTCCTTTTTTTGTTCAACACAGCTAACACTTATGCCTCTTTTATGCCTGGTGTTAAGTGCCAAATTGAATTGCACAATATGGATTGATTACCATGGATTAAGGTGGGCTAACTTTAATTCCTCTGAGGTGCAATCTATCTTCAACAGTAACCATCATCATGAAGGTTTTTCTTGAAAATCAACAATTTATGCTATATATCCCTTTGTGAATGAAAAATATTATGGAGAAAATATCACAATAATAGTTGGAAATCAAGGAGAGGCGTCCTGAGCTTTGCATTCATCTGAGTTTCCATGCATATCTAGTTCAGCCCTCTCCACTGGAAGAAAACCTTCTATAGCCATTGTTTACCTTATTGTCTTCTTTTTCCTCTTTTTCTCCCAAGTACTGTTGTTCTCTAAGACCTTCCAACCTCTTGGTTTTTCAAAGGTACATTTTAGTTTGCATTGATTTATATGGTATTATATATTCAATTGAGTGAATATTGAAGCAATTCATCCCTCCTTCTTCAAACCTCCCAGCGAAGTCTACCCTATTAGGGAAGATTGCAGTACATACCTAGGTCTATGCAATCTACCCACAAGATTTTATAGATGTAGATGGAGGTTTAAAAAAAAAAAAAAAAATATATATATATATATATATATATATATATATATGTAGATTAATGGATAAGGAAAAAGAGGCATAGAAATAGATATACATTACTTCATGTTACTTAAAGGTATCACTAATATTGACTTGGGACTGGGGATGTCTAAATTTCATATATTTTCATGACTCTGGGGAATAAAATAATAGTTCATCTGGCAAAATCCCATGCACTTAATTATTTGTAGAAATGTATTACATAGATTTTATTTTTTTTACATTTATAATACTAATTTTAAGTCAGTACATTTACTTAGATATCTCATTTCTCAAATATTCTAGATCAATAAGAGCCTACTCTTTCCCTCACTATGTGTCCTCGGTCAATAGTATTGATTTTGAACTTTGAAATTTCCCTCCCTGACAGAACTATCTTACTTTCCACTCTTTCTATACCTTCATTAGCAACTAACTTGAACTTTGTTTTCACTGTGAGGTCGAATCCCTTGAACCGCACTTATATCTGTATTTCATCCACGTCTGTCTGACTTCCCTTTTCTCAGTAACTTAGATTATGAGACCATCTACAGCTTCTTTAGTGTTTTTCTCATTAATGCTGTAAAATCTCTCATCTGTTTTACTTTTGCTACCTGCATTCCAATAAACCCAACTCTGAGTAGTCTTCACTGTATTCCTTCACTTCTTTTAGACTATTTTAGCCTTGCTAGAGAAAGTAGGCAAACAGTGCTAGTTTCACTACAGATCCCTACTTCCCAATCCTACTGTTCTCTCACTACTGCTCAGAATTGGTATTTGTTTCCTGATTCAACATTGCATCATCTTAAAAAAATATTTCAACACACTCTTTACATTCTAATGTATTTCCTACTTCTCAGGCTAAAGTCCTCATCTCCCACTTAACTATGTTTATTAATGCCATACCAAATGATCTGTGCAGACTCTCCTCTATATAAAGTCCTCACATCGATATTTGGCATGTGACTCTTCATTCCTGCCTCAAACAAAAGAAGAAAACAACCTTAATTCCTCCATTTTTTAATGCTAAACCATCTATCTGGTTTGACATTAACTTTTTTCTTCCTTTCTTGAAAATTCACTCCATTAAATTCCATTTTCTGTGGTGTTCTTCCTTTTTTTGTGTGTGTGTGCATTTGCTCTGCCTACTAATGTCCTTAAATTTTTCCTTCTTCTGAAAAAGCTTTTTTTCCTCACATTGACAGTCTCTCAAGATAACGCATTGTCTTGTCCTCTTGCTACCAAAGATTTTGAAAATATAGTGGTAGTGTATGTCTTACAATCCCATCATTTTTTTTTTCACTTCTTGCAGAGGAACTTTTATTGTAGGTACTTGAAAACCAATCTTTAAGACTTCTCCCAGCCTTCACATTCATTGACTGATCTTTAGTAACCATCACTTGTTTCTTAAAACTTACTCTCGTAAGTTTTGCATCATATTTTTAACTGTGCATCACATTTTTAACTCTGATCAGCCTAGTGATAATTTCTACATAGAAAATGATAACTACAGTAAATGATAGTGAATTTACAAGTTTACAAGCCATTTTGGTTTAGATAATTTAATATGTTCTCTGACAACCATTATCCCCACTTAGTTCCCAACAGTAACCATTCTTTAGTGGTTATCCCTATGGTCTTTATTATTGGGGGCTGCCACTAGGTGAATAGATCTTATTTCTCCATAATCCTAGGGGCCTATTTCTTAGCCTCCAAAATCATATCTTCATTTACTTGCTCATTACCTTTACTTAAATATTCTAAAATGACCAGCATAACCAAGGCAAACATTATCATGACTATGGCCCTTATCTCTAAACCAGCTTCTTTTTCTTACTTTTTTGGTTTTTATTTTTTTAGTTTTTATTCACAGTATATTTGCTGTGTAATCACAATTTGAAATCTAAGAGAAATCCTTAATGCTGCTCTCTTCTTTTCCTATTTTCCAACATTGGGTTTCAAATTCTTTGTTTTTTTTCTTGGCAACTTCCTTTTAAGCTTTTCCCTTTCTCATTCTCACTGCCATTTTGTTCGATTTAATTCTTGTATTCTTTCACTTGGACTGTAGCTACACTTCCTAACCGGTGTCCCTGCATTTATCCATTCTTTTTTTTAAGTGAACTTAAAAGTTTTTCAGTGGATTTCCTGTGGTGAACAAGCTATTTTTAAGATATGTTTAATTTTCTTAAAAGCTGGAAGAAATTCAACATTCTACTTTGTTTCCTGTTATTTGTCTAGAACATACTTTAAATCTACAACCTAACTGTTACTCATTTTCTTTTAACCTACTCATTAAACATTTGTGTCTATGGATATTTTATGTTATTTTTTGTTTTGCCTGAAATGCCTTTCTCTAAAACATTTATCTTTCAAAATCCTTTGCACCCTTCAAAATATATTTTTTTTTTTTTGAGGGCAGTGTCACTGGCCCTCATATGTGGGACCTGAACCGAGGCTGCTGGCTTCCCAAGCCAGCACTTAACCACCACGCCACTCGGCCGGCCCTCAAAATATTTTTAGATGCTAGCATTACAATAATGCTAACACTCAGTCAAAAGTTCTCTTTCTTTTTTTAAAGAAAGGAGATATAATTAACACACAATATTGTGTAAGTTTAACATGTACAATGTGTTGATTTAATACATTTATATATTGCAATATGGTTACCACCATAGCCTAGTTAACACCTCTATCCAATCACATAATTATAATTCCTTTCTTGAGATGAGAACAATTAAGATCTAGTCTCTTAGCAACTTTGAAGTTTATAATACACTATTGTTGACTATAATCACTATACTGTGTATTAGACCTACAGGACTTATTCATCGTTTCTAAGTTTGTACCCTTAAACAACCTCTCCCCAATCCCCTTAGCCCTCACCCCTGGTAACTACTCTTTATTTCTACAAGTTTGGCTTTTTTAGATCCCATCTATAAGTGAAATCATATAGTATTTGTCTTTCTCAGTCAAATTTATTTCACTTAGGATAATGGCCTCAAGGTCCATTCATGTTGTTGCAAATGGCAAGATTTACTTCTTTCTCATGGCTGAATGCTATTGCATTGTGAATGTATAACATCTTCCTTTATCCGTACATTCCTTGATGGCTATGTAGGTTGTTTACATATATTGGCTATTATAAATAAGGCTGCAATAAGCATGGGAGGGCATATATCTCTTTGATATCCTGTTTTCATCTCCTTTGGTTATAAACTCAGAAGTGAAATGACTGGATTATATGGTAATTGTATTTTTAATTATTTGAGGAATCTTCATACTGTTTCCCACAGTGACTGAATTTATATTCTCACCAACAGTACACGAGAGTTCCTTTTTTACCATATCCTTGCCAACACTAGTTATTGCTTGCTTTTTTGATAATAGCCATTCTAACAGGTACGAGGTAATACTTCATTGTGGTTTTGATTTGCATTTCCCTGCTGATTAGTGATGTTGAGCATCTTTTCATGTAACCATTGGACATTTGAAGGTCTTCTTTGGAAAAATGTCTATTTAGTGCCTCTGCCCATGTTTTAATTAGATGTTGTTGTTGTTATTGAAAAGTTTTCTCTTCTTTCTGTGAACATCTATGTTAGATTTTTCATAATATTGTGCCTTATAATGGTGCTTGCTTTATACAGAACTTAACTATTAATACAATACTACCGCAGAGACAGAAGAGACAGTTTAGGGAATATAGTCAATAAGGTTGTAAATATTTTTTAGGGGACCAGATGGACTCATGCTTGTCAGGGAGACCACTTCACGGACGGTGTAATGGCCTGACTACAGCACTGTACATCTGAAGCTACCACTGAATAATATTATATGTCAACTATAATTTAACACATATATAGTCTTGGGATGTGGAATATAGTGTGGGAATTGAGTCAATGGAATTGAAATAGATATGTATGATATCGGAAGTGGGGGGACAGGGGGAGGGGGTAGTCACTTTGTAAGGGGTGAAAAAGATAACTATTGCACAGCTTTGTACATCTGTAACTATTAATAATAATAAAAATAATAATAAAAAAATTAACTGTTATATCTTAAACTTGAGTATAGAACCCACGCCTTTTCATTATTGTATCCTCTGTTTTTCCTAAAACACAAATGTAATCAGTATTTTTTCTCTATTTGTTCATACTCGTATATCTATGTTGAATGAAGAAATGGATGAATGATAAAGAAAATACTTCAAGTTTTTGAAAATTGTTTGGAATGACCTTTTCATAATATATTCAAATGCTCCTCTGTTTCACATTATTTGGTGTTTTTTATCAAGAATAATCATCTCACCAAAAACAAATTAAACAAACAAAAATGTATAAATATATGAGATGATGAATTTGTTAACTAGATGGGGAAAGGCTTTCATAATGTATATGCACATCAAAGCACCATGACATATACTTTAAATACCTTGCAATTTCCTTCATCTGTTATATCTCAATTAAGCTGAATTTTTTTTAAAAAAAAGATAATCATAAAATTCTATGCTTCTATCCCATTATATTTTTTGAATTTATGCATAATTTTATAATTTTGTTTGCTTCTTTTCCAAAAAGAAAACCATTTGTAAATCTATAAATTTTTTTGATTCATTTACATTGCTTATGTATTCTAAGGCACCCATGCTATTTGATTCCAAAAGATGTAGTGCCCTCTGGGTGAATTTTCATGAAAAATTCCGGAAGCTGCATTTTTGTTTCCTTTTTGTAATGTAACTGATTTTTTTTTTCAGATATTTTCCTTTCATTCAAGAGAAACTCTGTAGTATAACTCTTAATTTAAATAAAAATAATAAATATATACAGAAAGGATAGATAACATTATCATTTTCTTCCTCAGAAAAAATACAAGTGTGAATAATTAAAGATGAATCTCTGTTAATATCAGAACAATAGACCTACTTATTCAGCCTTTGGATAAAGTGAATCCACATACTCTTACTATTGGGATCTCCCAAGATGAGTATAAATTACCTCTTGTAAGGACTGCCACATATGTCCTGTTAAAACAATTTTCCTGAGCCTCAAGCCCTGGTGTGGGACTTCTTCAGTCCCTTTTGTCTTCTTTCTTACTTAAAAGAAGTCTATTCAGAGATTGGAAGCCAAAGGATTTGGTTTCTACCTGCACATCCCTGCAGGTAGGTGATGAACTGAAGCTGACCTTCAAGTGTAGCACACTCTTAATGAGACTATCTACTTCTACTCAGTGTCAAGGATTGGCTTAAAAGGTTTTCTGGGCTAATAGATTAAATTACTCTTTAAGGCCAGAGGGCTGTGGTATGAGATTATACCTGATGAAAGGAAGAAATAAAGTATTAAGAGGATATGGAGGTAATAAATCTTCCTTTATAAGGAATGTATGAAGTGCTGTTTTATTGCTGAGAGTGAAATATTAATAGCAAGTTTTCTTAAAGAGGCATCCACACCTAACCCAGAACTCTCTATAATGCTAGAAATGTGACAGGTAATGTTCATTGGTCTAATACTGCACATATAGGTTAAATATTCCTTGTGGTGCACCTTTTGGTGTTTTTTTTTTAATCAAGCACTTAATAACTTCAATGAGTATAAAAAAATAATTGGGTATAGTTAAGAGTCTTAAAGTCTGTCCTTTTGAGTGTCTAACTTCATGAAAACTGCAATATCTTAAACTAGCTCTTTTACAGAGCTTAGCTTGATGTTGGAGAAGAAAATCAAGTCTATGAAATTCCCAAGAGTAGAAACTTGTCCTTGTTGATCATGATATTTCTAGCCCTTTGTTGGAATATGGTAGGTATGGCTACAGATTTATTAAATAAATGAAGCTAGAAAAATGAATTCACAGTCAACTTTCAAGTATCATAAGTTGGATATGCTAGATATTACTGTAGTGTGTCCTAAACTGATTTACATGTGTAAAGTCAGGGTAAGCTTTTATTAAAAGATATTGATTTGTGTTCCTCTGATAAAGCTGTAAAAACACTTATTTAGATTTCTATTTTTCCAGTGAAATCCTAAGAGGTATGACTTTTTAAAGGCATAATGAACATTCTGTGGAATCGTACTTTCAATTCTCCATTTTATTTTATTGATGAATGTACTGATATCAAGAAGTCTGAGATGGAAACAGTTGATCAAGAGCTCAAAAAGGCTTATAGAGGCTTATAGGGCAGAAACGTGCTTTTGCTCCATACTCAAATTTTTAACCAAGATAAAGCACTCTAAAACAAGTGTAATATATTTAATCAGTTCTGTATTTCTCATTTTTCTCATAATATCTACTTAAGTGATATCAGGCATCAACGTCTTTGTTAAATCTATTATGCCATCATCTATATCTCTCTCTGTATCTATAGCTATACCTATACACATACCTGTATTGCTTTGATGTCAGCCTCAGAGTGTGCATAGTTAAATAATCAAGCACTGATATAACCTCAAACACAAGAAAAAATAACTAATTCTGATTTAGATATGTACATTGCGTTCTTCCAAGAAAGGCATTTGTAGAACTAAGAAGAGAGCTGAGTGTGAAATCTACTTTTAGTCAAATAATTTCTTAATAATAAAAAAATTAAATATAAAAGCAATCTTTCAGGGTTTATAAACAATAAATATTCATTATTTAAAATTCTAAATCATGTATTGGTAGAGCACCTTGCAATGACTGTGAAGAAAAAATATTTATTTCTACATACATAACAAGCTACGATCATTTAGAATCTATGAATTGAAAATATTTTTACATTCTCTATACTGATTTACAATTTGGAGATATTAAATGCTATAAAAATATTTTGACCAATCAAAAAGAGGCACATTTCCTTTCTCTTACTCATTATAAAATAAACTCACACATGAAATCAATTATAGTAATCATTAAAGATCTATGTTAAATAGGTAAAATCTAAGCCGGCCGAGTGGCGAGTTGGTTAAGCGCTGGCTTGGGAAGCCAGCGGCCCCGGTTTGGTCCCACATATGAGGGTCAGTGACACTGCCCTCAAAAAAAAAAAAAAAAAAAAAAACAGTAATAAGTAAAATCTAAAATAAAAAATAGTACAGTTGAAAATTAAGTCTAAATTCAACCTTAGGTATTAGTTTTTATTTCTGTTTTAATTAAATAGGGCCATCGAAAGGTAAGGTGGAAATCAGTCTGAAAGTTCATTAATTTTATTGTCATAATCAGTTAATAATTACATGTATTTTAGGAAAAAAAAATATATGTTTGCATAGTTTAATTTATGAATTCCATTATTTTCTTTATTTTAGGATTTCTTTTTTATAAATTAATTCTTCATTTAAAGCAGTGGACACCATAAGGCAAGGCAAATTAGAAATAGAATTATTTGAAAAGCAAAAAAATAGCATTAAATTGTCAATACTTTCAGATGTGTTAAAAATCAAAGTAATTCAATTTTCTGAAGAAAGTATTTGTTATTACAAAGTACTATAAAATATGTTTGTAGTTATTATAACTGTGATATTTTGAAATTTTAGGATTGATTCATACAATGTGTGTAAAGGCATGAATAATTTTTAAGTTTCTTTGGGTAAGATTCAAAATACCAAGTGAATTAAAGCTTCTTGTTCAAGATCCACAAAACTATTTTTTTTTTCTGCTCTAGGCTCTCATACAATGAGATCTAAAAGCCTTTCTGCATGACAGTTTCACTCAAAAAATTTCAGGAAGAAGTTCTAAACTCTGCTAATATTCTGGTAAATCAGAAAACTCTAGACATCATAAATACAGATGGTACCCCAAAAAATGTATACACATTTTAAGAAAGGAAAAAAATTGTATTAATAGCACACTGATGGTAACCACTTTGAGCACCTTTTGTAATTGCAGAAGTGAAACATGACTTGTATTCATCTTTTGTTATCAGTATATATTATTACAATTTTAATACAGTTTTTTCCTTTCTTAAAATGTGTATACATTTTTTGGCACCCTCTGTATGTGACAAAGAGTCGGTAGTTCCCAAATGCCAATCTAAAGGCGTAGTTTTAAAACATTAGTTCATGAGCCCCACATTCTGAAAATAACATGTAAGGCCCAAGAATCATATTTTTAAACAATATACAGAATGATTCTTGTGCACTGGTAAAGTTTGAAGTCCACGTTGTATTTTCTAATTTGACAGGAATCAGGTGCAATAAATGTAGGAATGAAAAGAAAAAAAAAATCACCAAACAACTCTTCACCAACCCCTGCCCTCAATCATTCACACTTGATTCTTAGTAATCCTTTTCTATGTTGCTGTCTCAGAACTCATCACCATTATCATCTCTCAGTGTACAACAGAAGCAGAGGCCTGGTCCCTAGATAAGCTCAATGAAAATGCACCTAGGAAGTATATTAGAAGGAATCTCTAATTTCCGTAAGTGAATACTCTAGAGTATCTCAATATTATATAGCTTCTGGCAAAGGGACATTTACCGTCCAGGATTCCATTTGTACAGTTTAGTCTCAGGTTGAAAGTTGTTCCTGAATAGGGTAAGTAAATAAAAAGTGCATCTCAACAGATGGATGCTGGCACTGACTAGCTTGATTGACACAATTAGAACTTTTTCTGTGATGGATTCCTGGGGAAGGGGCTTTTAGAGTGGATTGGAAATCCTTGGGGGTTGGAGGGAAGGAAAAGGAAAAGAAGCAGGAGCCTAAAGATGTGTGCCATTGTGAGATGAGCCAAAGGTCCATATTGGCTCCAATACAGAATTTTGTTCTTTATAATTTCTATGTAAATCTATTTTCTCTATTATTACAAATGAAGAAGTTTATAGTATTACATTTATTTGAAAATTCAACTTAACCCTAATTTATTGACTAGATAGTTACACTAGAAAGGCAAACACATATATAGCTAATTAAAATACAAAGAAGGGTGTAATTTTTTAAAGGCTGCAATTCTGATGTATGTGATTAAAAATTTTATGTAGGAAGAAGCATTTGAGCTGAATGAGTGAAATTTTGATAGCTTGTGTTTAGGAGAAGGACAAAAATCAGAGAAGTGGAAAAAATTGGGTATATTTTAAGACTAAGGTGAGTTGTTTTATATGCCTAAAATGAATCATGATTTGATAAGATCATGAATGTGAAAAATAAGACCAGAAAGAGAGAATCCTAGATCGAGCTAAAAGTTTGCATTGCGTTCTGTAAGCCACGTTGAAAGATGTTAATGTTTAGTAAGAACATACTGTAATTAGACTTGTGTTTTAGGAAAACTTGAGAGAGAATAGAGGTTAGAAAATCATTTCAAAATCAAATGCAGCAGCCTGCATAAGACTACTTAAAACTAGCCAACCAGAAACAACCAAAAAACACATGTCAGCATCTATCAGTAAGTACTTGAAAAAGAGCTGATGAGGATTTGAACTAAGACAGAAATAATGAATGGAAAGAATAGAACAGAACTGAAAGGCATTGCAGAGATAGAGAAAAGAAGAACATATTCAAAACTACCTTAACCTATCTTGTTTTAACAAAAATAAAGTCTCCATCACCTTTCTTCACCTTCACTCTTTTAACAGCTATATTGAAATATAATTTACATACCATGAAGTTCAGCCACATAAAGTGTGCAATTCAATGGCTTTTAGCATACATACAGAGTTGTGCATCCATCACCATAATAGAATTTTTAGAACATTTGTATCATCCCCAAAAGAAACCTTGAGGACATCAGTAGGCACTCCCATTCCTCCTTGCCTCCTGCCAGACATAGGCAACCATACTAACATATTCATCATATTTCCTGCTACATTTTCTATTGAGCTCTAAGCTACTAGGGAAAAGAGTCTTTTAATTAATACATAATACATAATGACAAACAGTTGTTTATGTGAAACATTATTTTTAACTCATTATCTATCTCTCAACTTCCTACTTCCCTCTCCTATCCTTCAACCCCCTACCCCGACACATACACACACAAACACACACACACACACACACACACACACACACACACACACACACAATTTCCAGAGCAGAAAATTCTTACTTTTTACTTGTTCTTATACAGGCCAGAAAGCTCTGAATGCCTATGCCATTAAAGCAAACAATTCCTGCATATAGGACCAAAGTGATACCACAAGCATAAAGTTCCTCTTTCTCCATTTCTCCCCTTGGGGGTTGCAACCTTGAGTTCTGTCAGGAAATAATAAAACACTACCTGAATATGGCCAGTGCTGGTTCCAGGGGCCCTAGGTCCACCATACTATGAGACACACTAGAGTTATGTATAGATGACTCAATCCAGACTAAGCCATGCCTGGAATAAAGTGGAAGTCTGCCTTCAAGAGTGTGATAGGGCTTCCAGTCCTATCACCTTCCAAGAAGGTGGAGTAGGTACATGCTGTCCTTGCCTCCTACCATGACCACATCAAAATTACAACTAAACCTCAGAACAACCAACATTGAGAATCCTCTGAAGTCTAGCTGAACAGAAGTCCTACAACTAAGGACATACAGAAGAAGCCATGTCAAGACTGGAAGGTGGGGTGGAGGCATGCAGTAAGCTGGTCCCACATCTATGTATGGTGGTTAAAAGTCAGGAGGGATACCTTGGCTGCAAAGATCCCCTCAAAGAAACAAGCTCAGATACAGAGAACATTTTGATGGTTACCAGATGAGACAGGGATTAAGAAATACAAATTTGTAGTTACAAAATAGTCATGGGGATGTAAATTACAGCATAGGGAATAGAGTCAATAATATTGTAATAACAGTGTATGGTGTTAGATGGGTACTGGATTCATCAGGGTAATCACTTCATAAATTATTCCAATGTCTAGTCACTGTGTTGTACACCTGAAACTAATATAACATTGTATATCAAATATAGTCTTAAAAAATAAATAAAGTGTACTACCCTTTTTATAAGATTCTGCCAAAATTCTCAGTTGCAATGGAGCATCGAAAGTTTTCATGTCAATCTTCCCTCTTCCTAAAGAAGATGAAAATGTCCACAGGCTTTTTTTTACCTTTCCTAGCCACTCTTTGACCCTAAAATTTTATGGAGCTCAATCTACCTGGCAATATCTGTACATATTTTATGATCATGACTGTGAGATAGAAAGAACAATATTATAGGCACTTTTTTAAAATGATGACGTCTCTTAAATGAGTCACTCAGCAAGTTAGCAATAATTCTCTACTATCTTCCATATGAATTTATCTGGTGATTTAAACTTTTCTCAATCCACAAAGTTTAGCTCTCTGGGATCGTTTTGACGATTAAAAGGGACAATGAATAGGATCATAATGTGTAAATGATAAAGAGACACATGGTGGAAATGTGGTATTTCTGCATTAACTAGTTCAGACTGCCTTGGACTGACAGGAGAATTCATGTTTAGTTCTTTGGATTTTCCTGCAGTCTATGAAGCTTTCTATTACACAGAGCATCGCACTTCTGACGGGGCCATTGGAAGGTTATTAGTCCTGGGTGGTTTCTTCTGAGTCACACCACCAGCACATTATAATTATTACAGTCATTTGACACTTGGTTCCAGATTCTCTCCAGCTGAAGAAGGCACATGTCCCAATGCTACTCACCCTTCTTGTTCTCTGTGTATGTATGCAGTGAGCTGTCATTCTCTAAGCCCCCCATCTGTGAATGTCATCTTATCTATGTTTCAGAGCTGAAGGATATTGAAGAAGAGAATTTTATATTTTCTGGCTTTACTATATGGTTTCTTACAGGTCTCAAAATAAATGACTTAGTATTCACCCATCATTCATAATTATTAGTTTGTTAAAACACCTCTTTTGATGTTTAGCTTGCTTGCAATGGGGTCACGGAACTATGGCAACTTCTTAATTTAGCAATTTCAGGCCTCACCAAAAATGTTCATCCAATAATTGAATTGATTTAACTTCTTCCCAGTGTTTTAAAGTTGTGCTGTCAAGCAAATTTAGTCATATTCTCAAATGAATAAACTATTTGCAAAACTCCAGATTTTGAAAAACTATTATATTTCATTTTGTAAAATAGCTTATTGTTTTTCATTTTCTTAAAAAATAAGCTCGAAACTATGCAAACTCTTACTTTTCTTCAGAGGTGTGGGAAAGATAAGTAATTTCTTTTTTGACAATAAAATCCATTAGATACAGAGTAAATCATAATTAAAAGCTTTTATATATTTCACATATAAAACAAAATTTTAAAAGCATTTATTTTATTGTAAACACAATTACTTGATTTTTAAGCCTTCTTAAAATCTCTAATATAATATTATTATATTAGAAGTTAAACAGTTGACTTATGTTAATTAGTGTTTCCATAAAGTTTTCTGAGGGAGATAAAAAAAGTCAATATAGCACCATATGATTAAAGAAGCAGGGAAAAATATTTTTTATGTTTAGATTTTAATACATATTCAATTTATGGTCATTATACAATACTGAATCATTATCAAGAGAACCTATACACATATTTTACAAGCCTTGTCTACCAGTTATATTCAACATACAATTCAGCTGCTCAGAGTCAATACCTAAAGCTCATGAATATTAAAATTTTAGCCTGATCTACTGTAGTTTCTATTTTCCCCCATAACTCTATGGTCTTCCTAGTACAGATACTAAAAAAAATTGTGGGGTTGAATACCATTTCCACTTAGTTTCATTAAGCCTGAAGAAGCATTGTCTCCCTAAGCATCATAGATAGGCAAAGGTAATCCTGTAAAACACAAAGCAGACATGCCTTTGGATAAATTGATGGCTTCTGTGAAAGTGAGGCCATTTGATGGAGCCCTGTAATCAAAGGTAGTCACTTCAAATGGAGGGATCTTTTGAGATTGACTCCCAGCAACTTTTTCTAATGTCTTTAGGTGAAAGGTGGAGAGGCAGGTAAACTTGGAAGTTTACTTATAGCACAGAAGGAACACATTAGTTTCAAAGTATTATGAACATTGTATCTATTATGAGATTGTCACCTCTTCAGGAATAACAACATTTTCTCTTGATCTGCAATGCTAGGTTGCTCAATGTCTATATTTTATAAAACCAATTCATATTTCTTTGAAGTCAGGGGTATTGACAATATTCCTTACTGGTTCTGCATTTTGGGAGTATATTGTCATATAATACTGGCTTCTTGTTCTGTCTTCTGTGAATTGATTAAACCTTTTATGGCTTTGTTAATCTTGTATACTTATTGTCTTTGAAATGTTTCTATGACTCCTTGTCTATTTGATTTTGTTTTTTGCTTGTCTTCTCTTTATGGCTTTCTTGTAAGGCTATATGTGTCCTTATTTTTCCCCTATGGATTTATTCACCTATTTCTTTGATACCTGAAATTCCTTTTTCATTTACTTTGCCAATAAAAAATCTTCTGCTCTTCTCAGGTCTATATCAAAATGCATGAGAGAAGTTCCCTTTTATTAACCATATGCCAAATTCAAAATGTTGGTTTTGCTTTGAAGCTTTCTTCAGGAAATCAGGATTTTAGAGATCTAGATTTGAATGTTTCTTTTTTTTTTTAATAGATTAGAGCAGATTGATGTAGTCATGTGTCTCAAAACATAGGCGAAATAGCACAAGTTTTTATTTCCTAAAGTTGATTAGAGAGAAATATTAAAAGAAATTATAGTTTATATTTTTAATTATCCACAAGTGTTTACATTTTAGGTATTTTTTTAAGAACTAATGAATAAAATTTACTGATTAGAAAGGAGTAATGTGCAAGATACTCATTTTATAATAAGCAAGTAAGTGTACATTTATTCCAAATCTAATCATTAGTCCTACTTTATTCACAAAATAGAAACTCAAGCTTTATAGCATGCGTTTAGGAATAAACCAATCACCAGGAAAATATCCAAAGAAAAAGAAACATTAACTATAGTGTCCCCAGCTTAAAGGGAAATTTTTGCTCTCTGTTTCTAATTCCAGATGGTCTAGCCAACTTTCATTTCCAGGAAGAGATGGTAGTACTTGAAATAAGAAGAAATAAGAAACACCCTACTGCATTCTGAAACACGGAAATTGTCAAAATGTGGTAATGATAACTTCAGAGGGACAGGGTCTGTTTGTCAATAAAAGCAAATACTACCTAGAAGACAAGTTTCCTGATAGTCATAATTTTATACTCATTCAACAGTAATTCCCAAAAAACAGATAATCTGCTCACATACTTCAAAATGCAACTGTTTTCTGTTCTCTCTCTCTCTCCTTCTCTCTCTCTCTCTCTCTTGCTGTCTCTCTCTCTCTCTCTCTCTCTCTCTTTCACACACACACACACACACACACACACACACACACACACACACAGAACAAGTTGAGATCATTATATTCCAAAGGTTTACAGCTAAGGTATAATATCTATAAGAATGTATGTGTTTTGCTTTGATTCATTTTGCTCAAATTTATAAATCATTAGTCATATAATAAAATCACAATTATTTTAATACATTGTTTACAAATACATTAACAATGCTTTCTTTCCTATCTTAACATCATTATATTAATTTTTTTTCACATCTTGAGCTTTATTAGTCTCTTTTTACAAAGAATTAAACCTTTTGCAACTGGTTAGGCAACCCAACTCTCCGAAATATCTATCAAAGAATCAATGTCAACCTGGCAGGGAGATGCACAGAGGGTCTGTCCTTGACCTTCTCTGGTTGAATATCTATTAATGGCTCAGGAAAGATAGCAATGGTAAGATTGGGGAATTTGCAGTTGACAGAAATATGGAAGTGTTGAGAAATATCACAAATGATAGAATCAATATTCAAAAGATTCTCAGACATAATATGTCAGATCTAAATAGAAAGAAAATATAACAGGGATAAAACATTTGGCACTATTCTTGCAGCCAAAGCATCAAGTTCAAGAGTTCAGCATAAAGGAATCCAGGCTCAGCAAAAATACTCTATGAAGTGTTTTGATTATATATAAGCTCAATATGAGTGAATATTGTCATGTGGCTTTCCTAAAATACTGTGAGTGAGAAAGGAGAGGTGAAAATATCTACTAAAATATTAGTTTTCTGTTTTCACTCTAAGCACTACCCCACTACCTTTAAAGAGTACCATCAAGGAGTTTTAAAAATTTAGGGGTAGCATTAATGATGGAATGAGGACTTGAAATGTAATACATTCATGTAAGGAATTTATAGTATTTAATATTGAAGAGAAGTGACTAAAGAAAAAATAAACATTGTCTTTAAAAATATTTTACAGATCCATCAGGTTGAATAGTATAATTCCATTTGGAATTCTAGATCAAGATGGGGAAGACCCAGGAATATTGACTTTAAGGAGAGAGAGAGAGAGAGAGAGAGAGAGAAAGAGAGAAAGAGAGACAGAGTTCTTAGCTATGGAATTATAAAATGAACAACCTTGAGAGGCATAATTTCACAGGAACAAGAGGAATTCATGCAGAGACTGATGTCCTCTTAAAAAGGAATGGTTAGAAAAATTTCTAGCATTATATAGTGCTGAACTAGATTCAATGTAAAATCTAACCTAACATTGTGAAAAGCGAAAGTGGCTGACTGATCAATAGGCATTGGGGTAGGGTGATAGTGAGGATGGTATTAAATAACATGCATTTAGCACAATCTATTCTTTTTTCCCCCTCAAATTTCCATAATCACTTTTAATAAAAGCAAAAAAAAAAAAAAAAGGTTGCTGAAAACATCAATTGAGAAAAATAAACATTTTACTTTCAAATTTTTTCCAAGCCTTTCAGCTTACTTCAAAATATGTTGTCCGTTACTTCTTAGATTTTGTTCATTTTTTTTTCAGTTGTTCAATTTGTAATTTTAAACAAATCTATAGTATTTCATGTAGATTCAGAACTAGGCCACATAAAATGCATTATCATTATCTATTTCCAGAGCTAGCAGTACAGGGACAGTGAAATAGTGAATGCAAAGAACTAAACAGCTCACCTTCAGACTGCATTTGAAAATCTAATTTTTTAAATTGTATTCTGATTTGTAACAGAAACTGGACAAGTTTTGCAAAATAACAAGGGAGCTAGGAATTTGCTTTCTGTGTAGTTAAAAATAACAAAGTCATGAAGGAGAAAAATTTACTAGCCAAATTACCTCTAGTCTATTACACTTTCTGCACAGTAATAGTCTATATTTTTTTTAGCCAATGACATGACTCATACCCATTTCTCCTCATTATTTCGTTCAGTAAAATACGATATTGTTTCTCTTCTGGCATTCATATTACTCTATTAAAATGAGTGGGAAATATATGGATAATAAATAAAATATATGATTGACAAGATTAGACACATAGACATACAGACACAACATACTCCAATTGGAAAATATCTATCAGTTAGAGGTGTTTAAATTCTACCACTAGAAATTTATCTTGTAGCTTGAAAACGTCTCTGGATTTGGGAGAAATCTATCAAAATTTAAATATCTTTGGGGCCTGCTAGCATGTTAAGCTCTTATAAATTTAAATATCATAAATTTTTATCAGGGAATATCATAAAGTCAGTAACATCAATGACTCCCAGGCAACAGATAAAGCCCTGGTCATGAGAAGAAGGTGGGTTTCAGCTCGAGGCTTCTTGATGTATGGAAAGCCTGGACAACTAGAGGCTGAGGATGAGTTGAAACCCATGGCCCAGAGCCAGGACTGAGGGAGATAATGGCTTCAACAGTTTGAAAGCATAAAAACACCAGTAACAATGAAACATGCATGTGGGCAATGTAATTCAGAGAATTCTGACTACAGGTGATGAGGATCCCTGGTAACAGGGGTCAAAAAAAAAACCCCAGTCTCATCAGGAGAAAATGAATTGGGTTGTCTGTTAAAAGGGAAAAAGCATACAGAAAAGATGATGGAAGGGGGCCTAACCAAATTTGGCTCACTTCTGCAAAACTCTGGTCTCTTATTATCTATAGTAGTAATTGTACAAGATTCCCTGTCTTCAGACCAACATCTAGTATGCTATGACCCTTGATGAAAGTCATTGTTCCTACTGACAGGCAAATTTTTATGATAGAGTTATGGTCATAATAGCATAGTAACAAGGCTAAATATCTGTTCAAAGAGATGGTATTTAGACAAGCATATTTTTTAAATTTTTATCTCTTTTATCATTTTCATTATTTTGAACTCTTTTTTTTAAAGGGGCATATTTTCCATAAGCAAATATAAAAGTAATGTCTCCCAAATGTAATAAGATTTTAAAATAAGTGAATAATAAGGTATTCTTAAAGGTGTTATTGATGCATGTGTAGGAGCTTGTCTGTTTCAATTATAATATTAATCATATTATTAATTTATCCATGTACTGATATGTAACTTTGAAATAGGAGATGAAACATATGGGGGAAAACCAGAAAGTACAGATTTGTAGGTATACAAATTGGCATTTTGGCTTGCTACTGCCATTGGAATTCATTATATTCAAATTCATGGTATCATTGCTATATAATTAAGACAGACTGATAATGCTACTGGAGAAGAGAAGGGCAAAGTAGTATATGATGGGTTGTGATTTGGATTCTAATTGACAAACCAAGGGAACTTTCATGAGAACGTGAGCAAAATGTGATGGGCAAAATGTGGTGTACAGTTTGAATGGAAGCTTTTCTCTACACCTCTGATTGCAAAATCCACTTGATGTTTTGTTTTTACTAGAATCCAGGTGCATGCTTCAGAAGTCACACATTTTATCCAGGATCCTAGAAGTCTGTGCTGCAACTCTTATATTTGGAACTGTCCGACACGCCACCCACCATTATTATCTACTATACATATGATACACCCAGCACCTTCAGATTTTCTGGGTCATGTGGCACAAGAGGCAGAGTAGATTGTGCTAGAGAACACTCTTTCTCTAGACCTCACTTGAAACTGATAGCCTTCCAAGTTGCCCAAAATACAAAGAGCCCATCAAGAGCTGGGCCTCTTTCTTAGTTCTAGAAAGTACATCATGGGATTTCTACATCATAGTATGCACCAGTTCACAGGACGTCTAAAACCATCAGCAATTTGACAAATCTCTGATTCTCCAATAGATTTACCAGCCATCCTCTACAATGTGCGCATCTTACTAGAACATTCTGGTTATTTGCACTTCATTTTATCAAGTCTAATTAAAATGAAGTCACCATTTAGTGAACCAGCATCATGCCCTGACTAACACCCAGATAACCAAAGTCTCTACAGGTTATATTGGGTAGTTACTGTTAACATAGTCCAGGAGCAAGACAGTGGATTTGTACTTCTGTCCTTATCATATAAAGACAATTGACTTTGAAACTTCTTGTCCATGTAAACACTCCTTTATTAAAACAGCTCTCAAGACTCCACAAAACAGTCCCTCCTGTCCCTTGGGAATGTCCCTCATCATCAGTTTCAAAGCTTCTGCTTCCCACCTGATAAGCTTCCTTAGCTTCTTTTTGCCACCTTCATGAGGTTCTACCTCTAGACTCACCTTCACCCTCAAAATACATTACCTTCTTCTTCTTTTAAGTTCATATTATATGCTTGAAATTTATTTAATTCAAAGTTCAGTCATTAAAAACAAAATTTGTTTTGCTCTATCCTTTTTCCTTGAGAGAAGGGAAACATAATTTTTTTGTTTGTTTGTTTGAGGGCAGTGTCACTGGCCCTCATATGTGGGACCTGAACCAGGGCTGCTGGCTTCCCAAGCCAGCTCTTAATCACCGCGCCACTCGGCCGGCCCAAACATTAATCTTAAAACATTGCAATGTTTTTTTCTAATGTAGCAAAGAAAATAAAGGGAAAAAAAAGATGAATTTCTGTTTTATACATATTGAGCATTCCTGTGCTGTCACTGTTATTTAGATATTTTCTTTGAGGATGGGAATTTTATAGACTAAGAATGTTCTAGGCTTTGGACTCAGCCTGGATTTGAATTAGAGCTATTTTACAAACTTCCTAATAGCAACTTATGTTACACAATATCCCTGTTGGGTTATTACAAAAATAAATGAGATATATGTGGACATGTACCACATGGTAATACTCCTTGAATTAAGCTTTCTTCCACTTATATGTGTCCCCAACATAGATTAGAACTAATTTCCAAAGTCATGCTATTTATATTTTTATAATAGAAAATACTATATTTTAGGGGAAAAGATATTCATTTAATTCTTAGTTAACTATTCATGCTGTAAAGTATAGTACTTTCAATCTAAAACAGTTATAATCCACAACGTCTAGAAATGACACTGAAAGAATATATCTAGTGAGTATGATTCTCGGGAAATCATCATACTGAGTATAGCTGTCACAATCTGGTCAAAAAACAAAAATAGAAACACAGAAACCCTTTACCATTTTTGAAACAAGAAGAATCTAATCCTGGGATTTGGGTGCAAGGGTGATGGAAAAGCTGAGATGCCAACCATGTGAGCATCAGGAGATCCAGGGATCAGAAGCATCAGCAACACATTCTATTCCTTAGTCTGGAGCTTCAAAAAGAAGAGGAATTTTCCAGAGCCTAGGAACAGGGGTCATCTCATTGAAACTGAAGCCACAGCAGATCTTTCTGGAGGGGGTCAGAAACATGCAGCCACTGCCTGAGCCTTTCCTAGAGAACAGAGAAGAGGGGGAGATACCTTGGGTTCTTCCTTCAATCTCACTTCACACTGGTTGAAACCAGATTTGAAGTCAACTGACATGATACCCTGAACAATTTGGCCTCAGGCCATGGCATGAGAGTAACCATGCTCCCAAACACAATCAAGAAATTCAAATTAGGTGGCAATTATGTAGAGAGTAAGTAAGTAGTTTCACTTCCACATGATGGATTTGGAAATGTGTAAGTGTGAAGACAGTGAAAATGTGGATTTTAAAATCAATGAATAGATACCTGAGATTAAAATTGGGGTCAGGTGTGTACCTTATGTTCTCATTTATTTATGTTTATGATATGCTTTGTTTTCCCAGAAATAAGTAGTAATATTGTTTTGGTTTTGTTTTTAGCTGAGCCATCCTGCCACCTGTTCGCAGCTCAGCGGCAGTTCAGCTCGGGCTGGGCATCGAACTGCTGTTGCTCAGAGCTCAGCTCACACTCTTGAGTGAGCTCTTCACCAACTGAGCCACTCAGCTGGCCCCATACTAATATTCTTGACATGTCACCATGTCCTAAGTCACACGGAAAATTAAACCATCCATTTTTATATTTGAAAGTTAGTAGCTGGGGCACTAAAATGAACAAACAAAAGCCTTTGTTAGCTACTTTATGAAATGGAGATCAAACCTAAAAAGTGTTTGGAACCATTGTGCTGTCATGAATAGCCACTAGAACAGATGGTGTAGGTACATTTTATTTTGTATTTGCATATAGCAAATATATCACACATGTATACATATAATATTTGAGATCATTATTGGTGGTTTTTATTAAAAGTGAAACCTAAGACCAAGGTACATATAGTATATTTTTTATACCAATGCATCTTTTTTAGGACTTCTTGTATGGCATGGAAAGATGAGTGCTTTTCCTTCCCCCAGACAATCAAAGATTACAGAAACATCTTTATATGTATGCAAAGTATTTGTAGACACTAACTGACGCCTATTAAAATAGTAAACTCTCAGCAGGCTTTGCTGAAATCTTGAAAAAAAAATGCTTCATTGTCAATAATACCTTAGTTCATTTGGCCTCATTTTTTTCACAAAATATTTCACTCAAAATATCAATAATAGCCACAAAGGTTTAAAATTTTATAAAAGTCAAAACTAAAAAATAGAAAGTAAATTAATGGAAAATACATTGGCTTGGCTGTGAAAGACATTGCCTAATTAAAAAACAAAAAACAAAAAACAAAACAAACCTATGTCAAATAACAAGCATAGAAAATTAAAAGTCATTTCCAGGGCCTGCCAAGTGGCGCGGTGGTTAAGCGCTGGCTTGGGAAGTCAGCGGCCCCAGTTTGGTTCCACATATGAGGGTCAGTGACACTGCCTTCAAAAAATAAAGTCATTTCTAAAGGACTCCTCTAGTTGTAAATAAAAGTTGATTTTGAGAAAGCTGTCAATTCTGTATTCATTCTGTTTAATGAAAAACAAAGACAAACCACAAAAGGCAGAAAAAGAGTGGAAAACAAATATAGAAACACAGAACAAGGGTAACAAATAGAGGTAAAAAATACACTATTAATTCAACTATTTCAATAATCACTTAGAACATCAATGGTCCTGATGTACCAATAAGAAAACAGAGATTGTCAGAGTGGATCAAAAAATATGCCTCAATTCTGTTATCTATAAGAAATTCACTTTGAACACAAAGACATACATAAAGGAGTGGAGAAAGATATCCCATGCTAACAACTGTTAAAAGGGAGGAAAAAAAAAAGAAGAAGCTATATTAACTTCAGACTGAGATGACTTCAGAGCAAGAAAAGTTATCAGGGATAAAGGGGTCAGTTCTCCAAGAAGACGAACAATCCTAGCATGTATGCACCTAACATCAGAGCATCCAGTATGTCATCAGGAGCAAAGCAAGGGTGCCCCGTTTTACCACTTCTTTTCAGCATTGCTCTGGAAGTCCTACCTAATGCAATAAAATAATAAAATAAAATAAACCATATACTACTTGGAAAGGAAGAAATAAAACTATCTGTTCAGAGATGGCATAAGAGTACATGTTGAAAATCTAAGGGAGGAGACAAAAAACAAACAAAAACCTCCTGGAACTAGTAAGTTATAGCAAAATTGTAGGATACAATGTTCATATACAAAGTCAATGTCTAGTTTTATTCCCTTAAGTTCCTATTTGCACAGCTACCATGATCTTTGTAACCAGTGATCTGTCACAACCCTCTTATGTTAAAGCCTCCTAATGGTTCAGCACTGCACTAATAAGAAAGTCTATGCCCTTAGGCATGGAATTCAAGATCCTTTAGGTCTGGCTCTTACCTATAATTCCAATCTCCAACCTGTCACACAAATTAATTCTTCAACGAAACCAAACTACTTGCAATTTTCTTCATGTTCCCACTGTCTCAAACCTCTATTCTTTGCACACGCTGTTTCTGACATTTGGAATGACTCATCCCTTTATATATCCTGCTGTGTCCCTGAAAAATTCATCCTTAAAAACCTAGTTTTAGTGTCAGTATTTTTGGTAATACTGTTCTTGAACACTCCGACTTTCTCTCTTCACCACACACCACCGCTACCAATTGACCTCTCATTGCCTCGGTGTTTCTGCTATATCTTGCACATCGACAACAGGGTTTCACTCTGTTGATATCTCTTATAATAATATTATACCTTTGCTTCAAGCAATATGTGATGGGGAGCCTACAGAGTTTGTGCCTGAACAATACAGCTACCAATCATAATAATAATAAAATATTAGACATACAGGGAATTTAAAGATCATTAAGGTGATACCTTCATATTACAAGTAAAGAAACTGATAACCACAAAGGTTAAGCAGCCAAAGTCACCACAGCTGCAATAGTTTTTATGGAGCTGGTAATAACCTCAAATCACCGGACTGCAGAGCTTTAGCCTGGGGCTTTGAGCACCATTCGGAGCCGCTTCCTTCATCTCCCATATTTACTTTCATGGATGATACCTTACATGGATATCTGATGGGTAGTCATGGATTCATTTATTTTATTTATATTAAGCACTCCATCAACATTTTTGAATGAATGAGACAATAGGTTTGAGTTTGTAATTATCTAATTGATATTTTCAACCACTCCGTGTCACTATGAATTTCATTCACTTACTGTGTCACTCAATTCTTTTTTTATTTTTAGTATATATTCAGGTTATTGTATTTATTTATTTATTTATTTGTTTGTTTATTTATTTTTTGAGGGCAGTGTTACTGGCCCTCATATGTGGGACCGAACCGGGGCTGCTGGCTTCCTAAGCCAGCGCTTAACCTCCGCGCCACTCGGCCGGCCCAGGTTATTTTATTTTTTATTATTATTTTTTAAAATTAGTTTCAGGTATACAACACAGTGCAATATTACCTCTCAAAGTGACAATCCTCCCTCCCCAAATTCACCACCCCACTCCTTCCCCCTCCCATATCATACATATCTATTACAATTCCATTGACTCCCTTCCACAGTATACTCCACACTGAGTGATTAAACATATATTCAATTATAGTTGACATACACTATTATACAACATCAGCTTCAGGTGTACAGCGCAGTGATCAAACCTCTACCCCATCCATGAAGTGGTCTCCCTAACAAGACATGTGACCTTCTGACACCCTACAAAATATTTACACCACTATTAGTTATATTCCCCTAACTGTCTTTCATATCCCTGCGGCAATATTGTAGTTACCTATTTATGCTGTCTAATCCCTTCCCTTTCTCCCTCATCCCCACACTCATTAATTCTTTTGTCAGACACTTATTAACCACCTGCAATATGCCAAATACTATACTTTGTATTGAAAATGAAAAGACGAATAGAGAGCATGGTCTTTGAATTCCAGAAAATCTCTGAGAAATAAAACACATAATCAGAACATTAAAGCAAGGTTAGAAAAACTGTATCAAACATGTAAATTAGGGCAGGCCGAGTGGTGCGGTGGTTGGGTGCTGGTCTTGGGAAGCCAGTGGCCCCGGTTTGGGTCCCACATATGAGGGCCAGTGACACTGCCCTCAAAAAAAAAAAAAAGTAAATTAATTAAGAAAGTGCATGATTTTGCTAGGAAAGAGCCACAAAATTTTTTAGAGAAAATTATATTTGAGCTATACATTAATTCATTTATTAATTTATTGCCAAGCACTAAGCTTGCTAATAACAATAAAAAAAAGATGAAGACTTAAGAATAAATCATGAAATGCCCAGTCAGTGTTGTTTTTAGTGAGAGCTTGAATTAATCTCATTGATAATACTACTTTGTTTGGCATACTATAAATTAGAGTGACGATAAGTCAATGATATTCTTATGCCCTTAAAATGTAGAATTACATTAATTTTTAAAATATTGTTATGTTAGTTTAGTCTTGAGTGTTTCAGCTTTAAAGTTTAATTTTTATTTTCTTTCTGTGATTCCTGAAATTGGAATAAGTCAAGAATTTATTTCTGATTCCCCCTCTATTGATAGGAACATGTTGATTTTGCTTGCCATAAGAATGTTGCTGTGATGAGTTTCTACAAAGAATGGTTTGGGACTTAAAATAAAATAAAAATTTTCTTCTGCTCTTAGAATGTGACTATATTCTATTTCACAGTTTAACACATCTTGACAAACTTTTATGTCATTTGGCTTTTCATATGTGTTCTCTTGGTCTGTGTCTAAAGGTAAGTATGTACATGTGCAAACCCATTCTTACTGTTTATCTTATTCATCAAAACCCATGGATTTCTGGAAGTCTAAAAAAGAAATGATTATTGAACGTTGCCAGCTTGATTTCCAAATACAGAAGTTTATAATGTTTTACATAAACGTCTCAAAGTTCTAGCCATGCATTTTAATTTATCTTGTTTACAGTCATGATCCTCATATCACTTTTCAATATTTCTCAATGGCCACTTTTAAAATGTTGAACAAAGTTTTCTCCTGTTATTACTCCTGAAAGGGAAGCTTCTGTGGGATTTTTCTTTTTTTGATTTGAGGAGTATTTTTTAAAATTATAAAACATTATTAAATCTAACAACTAAACTTGTCCTAAGTACATGCATATATATGTTTAATATGGAAATAGGAAATATAACCATCATTAATTATATAAATAATTCACATCTATACACACACATGCATACACACATATGATTTCTTATAAACATTCCCAATATTGTTTAAAATATTGTATCATGGACTTGATTTATTACTTTTATTAGTATCGAATACATGCATCACTGTACCCTCACAAATCAGTTATTTATAAGAGGACACTGACATTAAATGACTTACCCAAGGTCACATAGCTAGATTAAACTAAAGTCACATAGCTAAACTAAATGACTTACCCAAGGTCATATAGCATAGTTTGCTAAACTGGGTTATAATAAAAAAACAATTTAGGACATGTTATAGATTGTTTTCGTATATGCAGATATACTCCTTAAGCATGATCTTTCATTTTGTGATTAAATTTCCAAAGGACATTTTTGACGTTTACATTAGCTTAATTCAAATGGAAATTAATTTTCTCTTGACAAGTGTTGTGAGTTTCAAAATATCCCCTGTGCACACATTTGCTGAAAAGGTTATTTTTATTACAAATGTTTATGGCAGAGATATCTAAGCTTTTAGTGTGCATACATATCTTTATATACATAACACTTATTATAAGCTAATGAGGTCAATTTTCCATAGTGAATTTTGGAAACTAGTCTACAACTTCATGATTATGCTTTATGTCTGATATCTTATTTTAATATTATTTTGGCCTTTAGCTTTTAATCTTGTAAGTTCATTACTGTGTTATACAATTTCATCTGAACAACCATACAAAATAAAATTAGAGCTATTCAACTCTGAATTCATGTAACTAAAAGTAGCTCTCCTACTCTTCATTACTGTGTCAGTATTTTAAAACTCAAGCCAAGGTTTTTGATCAGCAGAGATCCCTTGGACATGAGCTGCACACAATGCCACAGCTGGAGAAAACCCTCAGAATACAGGAGACAGCACTGCTGCAGCATAAGTAAGTGTAGAACAAACCAAAAAAAACGGAAGCATCTGGCAAGATGTGTGACAGCTGGAAAATCCCCTCACCACTCATTTTGAATCCCTTAAGATCCTTGTGGTTTAACACATATATATCAGTATTTTAATGTTTACTAAAATAAAGTGTAATTATGCATTACTGAATATAATTGATTTTATATCAGGATAATTTTTGATTTATTTCTCTCAAATAATTTCTGAGAACTCAGATATATGCTAGTAGAAAGCTAGAGAATGATTTACACTTTTTTTTTGGTGAAGATTTAAATGAACTAAAACTTAAGAAAAATAACCCAAGATCATCAAGAACGAATCATTCCCATTATTTTAACCTGATTTCTTCTTTCATTAAAAAATACTTAATATTTAAGGAGTATCTCATCCTCATTCACAATTTTGTTTTATTTCTTTATTCTTATGGCACATTTGAATTTAAAAGGAAAAAATATTCTAACTAAGTAATTAAACATGAGAACACACGCATATATATGTATATGTGTATACACACACATATATGTGTGTGTTTTTCTTCAGTAGGTTAATATATACCTATTTTTCTGACAAGGCAAAGGAAATGGGTGTGTATCTGTGTGTGTTAATCTTTTCAGCAGTTTCACAAATAAAAGGCTACAAACACTAGCTTTTCACCTAAAAATTTATATCCACCGTTTTCCCACCCAGATAAGAAAATCTCCATTAAAAAAGAAAAGAAAAGAATCTCAACAGGTTCAATGTAATGCCTTGTTTTACACTAGGTGTTATACAAATCTGTAAAAATGTGTGCAGCTCTTTTTCCTTCAATAAATGATAGTATTTATTAGGGGGGACCTCCTGAAATTTCAAGGCTACTGACTCCTGTTGCTAATCCATTCCAAGGGAAAAACGAAGATCCAATAAGTGAGCACTGGGTCCTAGAAATGTCATTCTATACCTAAGGTGGCATAGACAATGGCTCTAGCGTTGAACTCTTAAGACCCAACCCAATTCTAACCAACCTGACTCCTACATTTTGTTTCTCAACTTTGGTGACATTTTTATGCTAGTTGAGCCATTTAGTTTTATTTTAAACTGAGTGCTTTTAGTATAACATGAAATACTAGTTAAGTATTGTTAATTCTATGATACTTTCTCATTCTATTTCCCTTCTAGTGGCTATACAATGGCTATTATAGTTAGTTCTCTAAGATGCTGTGTTTTCTTCATCTTTATTAGAGTAACTAGGGTTATAACTTGAGATTTCATTGAAAGAAATTCCTAAAACTTTAGTATTTTAAAGTTCAAAATAAGTAACTAAATAAAGGGGAGCATGAGAAAATAAAAAAGAAAGCAAAGGGATAATCACTGATACAAAAATAGTGTGTGTATATGCCCATATAAATAGATAATAGATGTAACATAGATAGATGACAGAGCTATAATATTGCTAAAACACCATTTTCTAGCCTGGGATACATTTTTATAAGAAAACAGAAACATATGCACCTAATTTTATTTATATAGCAATTTTTTACTTCATAATATTAGCCAAAAGTAGTAGGGTTTTTGGTAGTTTTAATAATAGAAATTCTTAAAACCAGTGTCAAGACATCTCCTTTCTTCATATGAGGAACTGAAATAATCCTTATACTTGAGATTTCTGTAGTCAAATGACTCCATCTTTTATTTACATATTATATCAAAACAACAGCTCAGTTCTATTTTCTCTCACATAAAGCATTAGGAGAAAGGGTACTTTTTGTAGAAAAAAAATGGATCAGATTAGTAATAAAGCTTTTGTTTTAATTTTATTATTAAGCAATTGAGAGGAACGTGTATCTGAGTCATAAAACAAATCTTAAAAAATGATTACGCGGGCCGCTGAGTGGCGCGGTGGTTAAGCACTGGCTTGGGACGCCAGCGACCGCGGTTTGGGTCCCACATATGAGGGCCAGTGACACTGCCCTCAAAAAAAAAAAATAAATAAAAAATGATTACTCTCCAAAGGTGGTGCATGGTTACATAGCTTTTCAGAAGCACATGGACTATCCCTTCATTCTCTGTAACTTCCAAATCTCCCAGTTCAGATTCTTGTATATAAGGAGATTGAAATGGAACTGAATACAAAACCCAAAACCAGACCAACACCATATTCAGTCAGTTGGTTTATAACACGGATAACACATTAGTTGAAAAGAGTCTTTTAAATAAGTGGTACCAGTTCGATTACTTATGAAAAACAGTGATTCATGACTCTATCTCATAAAAAATAATTCTAGCTGGATTGCTGATCTAAATTTGAAATATAAAATAATACAATTTCTGTTTGCAGTTTGTATGTTTTCTTAGGAGAAATGTCTGTTCAGGTCCTTTGCCTTTTTTTAAAATTGGATTGCTTTGTTTTTTTGTTGTTGAGTTGCACGAGTTCTATATATATTTTAGATATTAGCCCCTTATTGAAGGTGATGTTGCAAATATCTTCTCCAATTTGGTTGTTGAATTTCTTTTGTTGATGGCTTCTTTTGTTGTGCAGAAGCTTTTTAGTTTGATATTGTGCTATTCATTTATTTTAGTTTTTACTTCTTTGCCTTTGAGGTGAAATTCATAAAATCCTCTCTGAACCCAAAGTCCATTAGTTTAGGACCAATGCTTTCTTCTATGTAATTTATTGTTTCAGGTCTTATATTTAGATCTTTGGTCCATTTTGAGTTGATTTTGGTATATGGTGACAGAAAACAGTCTAGTTTTACTTGGCCAATAGATATGCGGAAAAAAATGCTCAACTTCACTAGCTATTAGGGAAATGCAAATCAAGAGCACAATGAAAAACCACCTCACACCTGTTAGAATGGCTATTATCAATAAGACAAATAATAACAAGTGTTGGAGAGTTTGTGGAGAAGAAGGAACCCTCATACACTACTGGTGGGAATGTAGATTAATGCAGCCACTATGGAAAACAGTAGGGAGGTTCCTTAAAAAATGAAGAATAGAGGGCCGGCCGAGTGGCGCGGTGGTTAAGCGCTGGCCTGGGAAGCCAGCGGCCCAGGTTCGGTCCCACATATGAGGGCCAGTGACACTGCCCTCAAAAAAAAAAAAAAATGAAGAATAGAATTATCATAAAACTCAGCAATCCCTCTTCTGGGTATCTACTCCCAAATTCTGAAAACATTTATCTGTAAAGATATATGTATGTACCCTTATGTTCATTGCAATGTTATTCACGGTGACCAAGACATAAACACAACCAACGTATCCTTTGATAAATGATTCTATAAAGAAGATGTGATGCATATGTACAATGGAATATTACTCAACCAGAATAAAAGATAAAATACTGCCATTTGCAACAACATGGGTGGATATTGAGATTATCATGTTAAGCTAAATAAGTAAGACAGAAAAGTCGAGAACCATATGACTTCACTCTTATGGGGGATATGAAACTGAAAACAACAAACAAATAAGACAAACAAACAAAAACTCATAGACCCAGACAATAGTTAAGTGGTTACCAGAAGGTAAGTAGGGAGGTAGGATAGTAGAAGAGGGTACAAAGGGTCAAATATATGGTAAAGGAAGGAGAAGTGACTCTGGGTGGTAAACACACAATGCAATAGATAGATGATGTATTACAGAACTGTACACTTGAAATCTATATCACTTCACTAACCAATTTTTATTAAATTTATTAAATAAATTTAATAAAAATTCTGGAAGAAAACATAGGAAAATATCTTCAGAGTCATGGGCTTGGAACTATAATTTGTGTGAATCTACAGATAAATGGATAAATGTTTTCTTAAACCAAACTTATTTCAAGTTAAAAGATATCAGGGGCCAGCTACAGAATTAAGGAAAAAAAAATTCCAATTCATGGCACACTCATAGATGGATACCATATTTTCAATCATACTTATAGGTGGAAGAACTCTCTATGCCCATGAAAAAATAATGATGAGCCAGAATAGATTAATGGGAGTACAAAAGTTTTTTGGAAAACAGTAAATAAATAAGACCCTCTTTAATTATAAAGTGTAAATCCAGTAACAAAGGCATCTTTATTGCTTTCAAAAGACGAACATTACAGTAGGGCAAATAATAGATCAGTTACAAAAAATTTAAAAAAAAAACAGCAGAATAAGAATATCTTGTGTATCATATGGAGGAAAGTGAAAAATAAATGTCGAGCATAAGAGAGGAGTGACCCCATTAGATACTTCCTCTGGAGAGAAGGGAAAGCTGTCAGGAAGACACAGAGCATCATGATATTATCCATGGGGTGTCCCAGTACATGTGTGATGTGTGACAGGCTTGCTGTTTGAAAAATATTCTGCTAAAAAGGGTTGGATACAATGTCAAGTTTTGAAAGCACTATATAATAGTCTATGTGTTCAAAACTTAAACAGTCATTTCAGTGCATAAAAATGTGTTTCAACTTACCAAAAATGAAGGAAATCTGAGCATTGGTATATTTAAGTATCTTTAAAGATTAACTTCTTTAAATATTAATTTAATTAAAATAAATAAATTAAACTTAAAATAAGAAAAAAAAAGTAAAATAAATTTAGGCCACCATGACCGTTGAAATATGTTTAATGTAAATTTCTGAATACATTTTAGAAACTGGCAGAATGAAATTTAAAATAATTAAAATGGACTTTATTTGATATAAAATTTTTGTTGGTTTTATTACTTTTTTGTAGTGTAAAATATTAGACATTAACTGGAGGGACATAATAAGATTTTCTTACCCTAAACAACAGAGAAATCATAAGAAAAACAAATTACATATAGCCTTTTCATGTTTTATGGATAAAGCTTGTTCAAAATTTTATCCAGATTCAGTTTCTGGAAATACTTGAAATAGGGTAAAGATTGCTCACTTCCAAAAATTACTGGATTTTTTTCTTCTTGATATTATTAGCAATAACTGCTCATTTATATATATATATATATATATATATATATATATATATATATATATATATATATATATGTATTTTTTATTTTATTTATTTATTTCTTTTGAGGGCAGTGTCACTGGCCTTCATATGTGGGACCTGAACCGGGGCTGCTGGCTTCCCAAGCCAGCGCTTAACCACTGTGCAACTCAGCCGGCCCAATAACTGCTCATTTATAATCACCAAATTCTTTATTTTTTTCCCCTTCAAGACCTCTTTTGCTCTAGTTTTAGAACGTTACTCTTAAAAATCTTTGTGTACCTACTAACATAGCTCTTGGTCTGGCAGTGAATTTATTCTCCTAATATAGTTGGCCTGGTTTGGTAAGACATCCCTTAGTCTCCAGCTGTATTTTGAGTCAGGCAGGAGTGATGTCTTGATTCTCCTGCTATCCTAGCACTGAGAACATGGTTGTACCCAGAGGTACAGGTTTTTTCTGAACAAATTGAAGACAAGAGGGTGAGTGTTATCTAGCTCTCACTCAGCTGAAGGTCTAGCATAGAAACCAGGCTGAGAGTCAACTGAATGAGTCAATGGGGCTGCTGCCCAGCCGAATCTTTGGGTGGATTTCTATGGAGCATCCTTTCTTGTGCAGTGCTCCACTTTCACTGGATAAAAGTCCCTTGAGGGTTGTGTAAAAATGAATGGAAAAATATTATATTTCATCTTTATCCGTCTTATCAGACTAAATTTCAAATTCATCATTCTTTTCTGTTCCTCGTTCTCCTAAACTTCAGTGACTATGAAAGTCAGTTTGTTATATTTCATCTGTATTTACCAATGGAGGATAGTCCTTGGGGCCCATTTTGAGAGTACATTAAATGGAATTATCTAGTTTCAAGTGAGTAAGACCCTAATTACTTTTCAAAGAAGGTTCCTGAATGATATACCTTGAACCTACATCCAATTTGTTTTACTCAGACAACAACCAAGGAAAACATTCAGTGACAGAAATACAATGTATAATCTAATTTGGTATGCAATGAATATTTTCAGCGAGGCCAATTCCAACCTCCTAGCGAAAAGACTAATCTTCTTTTGTCACTTACACAGTAGGTCAATAAATACATTTACATTTCTCATGTGGTACCTGCCATGCTCTCCAAAAATGAAATCACCACTATATATTAAATACTTATCATGCCTAAGATGGCAATATTACATTTCATTTATCTATGTCTCAAAGCAAGAACATAAGCTAAACTATTTCTGTTATTATCATCAATTAATTAAGTTAGGCACAGAGAACTCGGGAATTCATCTAAACACAATATAAACTACAACCTGTGCTAAGACTAAGCAAATTTTATTGCAGCAAATGCTTGAATAAAATTTGCAGTTTAATGTGAAACTGTGATGTATTATATATCCAAGTTTGCTGTATCATATAAATGGAATTTGTTTTGTTTTGTTTCTTTTTTACCAGGTTTCTAGTCTTTGCCTGACATGAAATTAAAAGAGTATATTTCATTTTTATCTTTTCTTGTTTCTATTATTTTTATTTACTCTTTCTGATTTAGTCTTATAGGCTGACTAGGGAATATCAGCATGATTTAGTCTTATATGGTCTGATAGCCAGCAATCGTGGGCTGTGTCTGCATGATTCCAAATGAATGACTTTTCCTTCCTATGGGTATTCCCCTCCATGTGTTTTGTTTTAGGTTTTCTTTCTCCCTTGGGTGATGTGCTGAGTGCACACTCTGACACAGTCACTTTGAAGTCTATACATTCTCTTACAAAACTACATGTGGCTCCTTTCTGATTGAATCTTCCCTTCCCCAGTCTCCCAAAGATAATTTCAAACATTCAATCACAAATCACAAACTGGCAGCCCATGAGCCAAATTTACTCAGTGGATGTATTTTTATTGCAATGATTGTTGTGTGTTATTTTGTTTTGTTTTTATCTCTATTAATTTTATAAACTAATTATTAACTGTGGAAATACTTTCCATTCAAATAGCTCTATCACCACATTTAATTATCAAAATACATGTTCTTGGGGATATATAAAGCAGATTGTGATGTATAAAAAAGATAATTATCCCAAAGTCACACAGAAAGGTGCCCTTCTTATTTCAGACAGTCACAGTTTTTAAAAAGAAGTTATTGCATATTCAGATTTAAAGTATAACAAACTTCTTAGAGACACTACTTTTGTATTTTCTTTCTATTTCTTCCAGGCAACCTCTTCTCTTCATTAGTTATCCACCAATTCTTTTGTATTTTTATTTATTACCAATGGCTCACTTATTTGATCCCAAAGAAAGATTAAATTTAACTGGGAAATTTAGTAGAGAAAATAAGCTTGCTTAGAAGCAAGCATGGCTACTGGCCACACCTTTAGAGAGTTGACAGGCTTTGTGCTTACAAAACACCTGTGGCCAAGAAGCAGGTAAACTACTCCATGGTCATCATCTAAGAAAACACTACCTGGTAAGGCTCTCCTGCACTGGTAATTAACCTCCTTGATGTGGATCTGAGATAGAGTAACTATAAATCAATGCTATGCTATAGTCTGTAATGTTAAAGTGAAGCTCCATTGTACTTACAGTATTTAATCCTGCACTGGGATATGAGCTGAAATAGTAGGTGCCAACCACCCCCCACACTTCACCCTCCTCCACCATCCTGCTGCCATGCTCCTGGGTTCCCCATCTCAGATGGAAAGTCCTACCTGATAACTCTCATTGATAAGCAGTGCCATATACAATTGCTCCTCAGTACTCAATATTTTTCAAATTATTTGATTTTATAATTTTTGTTGTTTAAATCTTATTTCTATTTGTAATAATAAAAATAAACATCTTCCTTGCATCTCTATTTAGGTATCTCTAACATTTGGAATTTGTTTCATTTGAAACAATTACTTGATATATAAAAAGACAGATGAAGGGGCGGCCGAGTGGCGAGGTGGTTAAGTGCTGGCTTGGGAAGCCAGCGGCCCCGGTTCGGGTCCCACATATGAGGGCCAGTGACACTGCCCTCAAAAAAAACAATAAAAAGACAGATGAAATCTTTTATTTAGTGTCTCCTATATTGCTCCACATAGAATAAATGTTCTAATTTTCCATTAACTTTCCACATTATTTTAGGGACATCAGTGCTATTGAAATCTTGATTTAAAGTACCTCATTTAGGTAAATTGTAGGGACTGATTACCTTTCGGGTAGAATTACACATTTTAAGTAGCTTAATACAATTGATACAGGCAGATAGGTTAGACACCTAAATTAAAATTGTAAAATCTGATTACTTTGTTCATACATAAATTCTGCTCCTTTTATTCTATGTTGAGAATTATTGATATGCTTTGACTTGCTCTAGAGATTCATATTATGTCCTTAAACTTTAAATAATTATTTAATTTTTACTAATTCATCTTCCAAGAGATCTGCACTGCAAGAATATGTTGCAGTCTATACCAATAGAGTTCTCCAAACTTTCCCAAATGTTTTTCCTCAGATTCAACTACAGAGATAGAATTTCCTTAGAAGAAATTGAGTATATTATAGTATACTTTTCTTTTAAAAAGGGAAAAGCTGTTGTCACAAAAATAACAAAACCATGAATCTGTAGAATACCCCTTCAAAATATTACTGTTGGATATTTCTTATAGTGAGTTTTAGATTAAATATATGTATCATTAACATCTTTTTTTTTACATCTTATTTTTAAAAATGCAGATTTTCATGCTGATATTCCCTAACCAATCACCCATATATACAGTTTAATGTCAACAGGAATACATATAAGATTTTTTAAAACATATATCATTTAATTATGAGGCTTTGAGTCCACAGATAGAAATCATCTACCAGAAAACTCTATGATCTTAATAAAGCTACAAGACCACAAATTATTTTACATCATCTACTTTGTGATATGGCAGCCAGAATAAGCATAAGAAAATTATTTTAACAAATAAAATTCTAATTCTAAACCATGATCAAAGGGATGTAGCCTACATTTCCTACATCTTAACTATAGCTGGATCCCTTAGTGTAAGTAACTATTTGATGACTTAGATGCTATAATTTGCTACTGGACATGAGAACAAAGTATCCTTCTTTATGTCAAAGACATAGTTTTATCATTCAGAACCAGAAGTAGCCTTAGAAGCAATTCGGACTGTTTTCCAATGCCATATCAACCATGCAAAAAAGTAACAGTGAATATCTTAGATAACCACCAAAATTTACATAGGAGATACTAAGTTTTCCTAAAGATAATTCATTCATCTGCCTGATGATAGATTTTATATGTAACATACAATCAAGTTACAAGCTCAACTCAAAATATAATACTGAAGTGATACCTAGCCAGTAAAAGATAGCTCTTGACAAACTTTTTAAAAACATAAATTTTCAGGTAAAATTGTTTCTTTCATATTCTGGTAATCAAATGAAACATTTGTTCAAAAATATTCAGTTAATCATTGAGAAAGTACTGAAGACAGGTTTATAGCCAACTATGCAGAAATGGAATTACTCTCTTTGAGAAAGAATATGTCACGATTTTACATTTAAGTTATCAACAAACATTATAGACTCTTTAAACATTATAACAATTCCATATTTGATATGTTTGCATTTTTTTTTTTTTGGAAAAAGAAAGCCTAAAGGAGATATTACCTTTTTATTAACAGTAACATAGCTAGATGATTCTACCTTGTTCCCTAAAGAAATATGTTTATTGATGCATTTTTCAATGTTCAGTTTTCAGCTTATACAGAGGAGAAACATAAAAAATTATCCATTTGGAGATGTTTCTGAAAATTTAATTTTTGAAGAAGTTAACATGCTATTTGTCATCCTTTGTATGGGTTCCACATTCTTCTTAGAATTAATTGCTATGAAATGAACTTTATCTTAAAATGATACTTATGTATTTAAACATATTTCCTTCTTTGCTATAACTCTTAGAAACTTTGAAGTGAAATGGCATTAAGCTATAATAACTAAACCTAAAATAATAAACCTTCTGTTCCTCTTCTGACTAAAAAGGAGTTTTCTTATTTTTATTCATAAGGTATATATTATTTCATATATATTCTAAACTACCTTAACATTTTTGGGAAATGGGCCAAAAGAATGTAATTATATTTTGGTGTAATTTAATCCTAAAACATTTTGATATATTTTGATCAAAAAGTTTATGTGGTATAAATACCATAAATATGTACGACATACATACATAAATAAATATAATTGCTCTGTAAGGGATATTTTTTAAAAAACAGTTCAAATATTAGACTAACAATATATAGAAAGAAGGAAAGGTAGAGAGAGAGGAATTATGATGTAATTTTGTTAATCAGTAAAATATTGTTAATATGTGGGAGTTTATACAATGATGGTGACATTTCAAGTCAGTGGGGGAAACTGGTTTATTTTATACGTTGGATTATAATAAATGAATGACCATCTAAAAATAAAGTGAGATACAAATTACACAGTTTACACCAAAATAAGTTACAGATATTAAACGCAAGATATAAAACTAAAAGGAACTGTGAAACAATTTTCTACAGTTTTTGGTTGATGACGTTTTAAAATGACAAAATACTCAAAAATACATAAATATGTTTAACTACATAAAAATTTAAAAATCTACATATAAAAATAATTCTATAGGGCCGGCCGATTGGCCCGTTGGTTAATAGCTGGCTTGGGAGGCCAGCAGCCCCGGTTTGGGTCCCACATGAGGGCCAGTGACACTGCCCTCTACAACTAAGGTGGTGAACAACAGCTCTACCTGGAGCTGGGCTGCTATGAGTCCTCAGGAATGGCATAGCTGCAGCCCCTGCTACTGTGGGCTGCCATAGGCTACATTGAGTGGCCGGCAGCCAGTGTGAGCAGCCGGCAGCCGGTGTGAGCTGCCAAGAGCTGCTGTGCACGGCCGTCCAGAGGCTGGCGATCGATTTGCCTCACCCGAGAAGAGGGCAATCATGATACCAACATGGGCCAGTGAAGTAATGACCTCCACAACTAGACTGAAGAACAAAAGGACAGCAACTTGTCTGTTCCTCTCCCCAAGTTCTCCAAAAAAATCTTAAAAATAAATAACTAAATAAGTAAATAATTCTATAAACAAAAGATAAACTAAAACTTGGCAAAATTTATATTCCTTTAACAGTTAAGTAGTCTGTATTCTTAACATGTCCAGCATTCATGTGAGTCAGCTGGAAAAAGACCAACAGTCCAATGTACAACTGGGAAGGCAGATGCATGCAGGGAACATTGCAAACTTAGTTGTGCAAATTAACACTCAGCTATGTAACATATTATACCTATCATATTAGAATATTTAACATTTTTTAATTATACAATGTATTGGTAGATAGAGGTGTGAGGATAACATGTAATCTCATGCACTGCTGGTAGAAATATAGATTTATATAACCACTACACAGGCCATTTGGCCATATATCTCAAAATTGAAAACCCAGTAAACTTTAATTAAAAAAAGAGAGAGAATACATAATTTCTTCCACTTAATAATTCTACTTCAAGGGCCGGCCGAGTGGCGCATTGGTTGAGAGCTGGTTTGGGGATGCCAGCGGCCCCGCTTCGAATCCCAAATGTGAGGGCCAGTGACACTGCCCTCTACAGCTAACAACAGCTCCACCTGGAGCTGGGTTGCGTGAGCCCTGGCAACGGTGTAGGCTGCAGCCCCTGCTGCAGTGGGCTTCCATAGGCTACAGTGAGTGGCTGGCAGCCAGTGTGAGCTGCCAATAGCGACCATCCAGAGGCCAGTGGCCGATCTACCTCATCCGGGAAGAGCGCCGTGTGGATACCAACATGGGACAATGAAGCAACGTCCTCGACAACTAGACTGAAGAACAAAAAGACAGCAGCTTGTCTGTTTCCCTTCCCAGATTCCTCAAATGCTGTTCCCCTCTGCCAGTTCCCCAATTTAAAAAACTAAAAAACAAAACTAATAATTCTACTTCTAGGAATTAATCTAAGGACATACACACTGTCTAAACAATGTGGGTACAAGGAGATTCAATTGGAAATAAATGTCCAACAGATCAAATCAATTATGATATGTTCCCACAGCAATGAAAATGAGTGAAGTAGATCCTTCTGTGCTGATGTAGAATGAAGAATGTGGTGTGTGTGTGTGTGTAAACAAACTTGTCTCCATGTGTGTGGCTAAGTGATAAGAGAAAGGTTGAAACTAATATGTATACTATGAAATCATTTGTCTTAAAATAAGAAGACAGGAAAACAAAAAGAAATCGTGCTTGCATATCCTGTGTAGGAAGACATAATTATTTCACTGGGATTTTTTGAAGCAAAAGAGATGGGAAATATACTTTTCAATTTCTGTGCTTGTGTATCTTAAAATTTGTGCTGTGTGTGTGTGTGTGTGTGTGTGTTAACTTTAATAGTATTTATTTTTGTTTGTTTATTTTTAGATATTTATTAAATGTTGCCTTGAGGAATTTGAATTACATTATTCTTATTCTTCAGAATCTATTTTGTTTTACACCAAAAGATAAATTGAAAAATGCCCATACTAAGGAATCCTATATATATCAGGCCGGCCAAGTGGCGCATTGGTTAAGAGCTGGTTTTGGGATGCCAGCGGCCCCAGTTCGGATCCCACATATGAGGGCTAGTGGCACTGACCTCTACAGCTAACAACAGTTCCACCTGGAGCTGGGCTGTGTGAGCCCCGGGACGGTGTAGGCTGCAACGCCTGCTGCAGTGGGCTGCCATAGGATATAGTGAGTGTCCGGCAGCCAGCATGAGCGGCTGGCAGCCAGTGTGAGTTGCCAATAGCCATGGTGAGCGACATCCAGAGGCCGCGACCGATCTGCCTCATCCAGGAAGAGTGCAATGACAATACCAACATGGGCCAGTGAAGCAACATCCTCTGCAACTCGACTAAAGAACAAAAAGACAGCAACTTGTCTGTTCCCCTTCCCCGATTCCCCAAACGCTGTTCCCCTATATATCAAAGGGTATCAAAATGTTTTTACAGGACAGTAAAGCAGTTTTTTTTTTCTTTTTCTATAACATGATAGCTAACTAACTCAGTAAAACACAAGATATAAGTCACATGATCTCATTCTTCAACTTTTGCGTACATAACTATGTTAGGTCACTTGGGCTCCATTTCTTCATTGTTAAATAGCCAAAACTTGTCCTAACATGCAATATTGTAAGAGTTCAATGAGGCAATATATGTACAATTGCTTTGTAATCTAAAAAGGAAAACAAATGAAAATTATTATTATAGAAAATATAATTTTTTTCAGAGGAAACTTTAATAAAGCATGTATTTAGGTTAGATCATCAGCAAAATTATTACAGATTTTCCTATTTCCTTACTTCTGCCACTAGGTTACAGGTGTCCTCATGCTAGCCTTGTGTCAGTTGAAAGCTTTACTATACGTGCTTCTCTGCCTGTGTATGTCCTGAGAACTCTGCCAATGAATTAATTGTGCCTCTGTTTTTCTTTCAGAACACTCTAGCCTGCTTCCTTCTGTATTATGAAAAACATAATAGGTTAATTTCTATACCCAAGGGAAATACATATTTACATAGTAATGATGGTGAACTTAAACCCCTTAATAAGACATTTATGGCGCTTTCTTTAATTATGTCAGATTTTCAGGGGAGCTATTTCAGGGCACAGTGGTCTTAAAAAAGAAAAGGAAGATGTGTGATTACCTTAGATGCTTAAGAGAAATGCTACCTACAAAAAAAGGTAGTTAAATTCTGGAATTGAAGCAAATGGAGGTATTTTTTGATACAAAATATTCTCTATGAGTGTCAAAATTTCTAAATGGAAATGACCTGGCCTGATGAAAGATTGAAACAGTATCATCATTTAAATGCAACATAATTTTTAATGTCTTTCATGAAAATCTCATTTTACTAGAAATTGCAAGGGAATCATGAGAAAGCTGCACACACTCTTTAAATAAAATGATATCTAAGTGATCTTGCAATGTCTATTAGTACAAGTTTTACATAAATTATACTTTTTTTTTTCAAATGGAGCATACCCTTCCCTAGTTCTCCACAAATACTGCCATTTTCAAGCATTTTCTCAGAATACTAGATCTTTCTGAGTAGAAGCAAGTTTGTAATTGAAACGGTGACAATAGAACTTTCTTTTGGTAGACAGAAAAAATAATAGATCTAAGAACGCTTAAATGTAGTTGTTCTGGCACATTAATATCGGCAATACTAAAACAAGTTTCCAGTTTTCACTTTCCATGATTGGTAGCATTTATCTGATGAGTGGATTTAGATTGGGCAGAATAATACTTGGCGAGGATATAGGTGATGATATTCAAAAGCAGTACAACTTATCTTAGAGTGGGGTCAGTCCAAACTGGTTTCCATGAACTGAAAAGCAGGAATGTTAAGTTTAGTAGTTCACCTGCTTCATGTACTGCTATGACATATGTCATATCCTAATCATTGCCACTTATTTCTTTCATTCTTATATAGGCAATCCAACTACTTTCTACAATACCATATCAGAAAGTTCTACAGAGCAGATGTCGTTAATGTGATTTCATTTCAGCAATTTGGAATCATAGCTATTGTTGCTCTTTGATGGGCCCTGGAATTTGGAGGCAATTGAAGTTTAGTCATTATTTTTTCACTTATACGATGCTACATTGGAAGTATGATCTTACCCCAAAGGAAATAGATTGGGTTCTGTAGTTCAGATTATTGATTTCCAAATCACAGATGGCTTGCTTACAAGGCCATTGTGTCTTATTTTCCATAATTTTTTTATCTTATCTAGTGTCTCAGGTCTGTGTCTAATCAACTCTGATAATCCATTTTCTGGTGATCCTTAGACTCATCAGTCACCTCGGCATTAATGATTTTATTTAATGTTCCTTTCTTAAACATAGCATGAAAAATCAATAGTCATGTTGCTGTTAAACAGAATTAAAGCATGCTATCTTTATTTTTGTTGTAGAGCAACCTCTTGCTATTCACGAAAGATGTGTCTTCAATGTGTAAATATCATTATTTCAGAGACCAGATGCTGAGTCACTAGGAACCTGGCAAGATTCACCCAGATAATGAGTTCCTTCCACAGACCACCCCTGTGGTCCACAAACATGTTGTGAATTTTGATACATAACCTCAAGAAACTTGTACAACAATCCTATGCAGTAAATATTATTCATACTATCAATTTACTCTGTGTCATAGACCTCAGTGTTGATAGTGAGAAGTAGGAAAGGAATTTTAAATCCTAAAATCAAAGTGTCTATCATAGATTCAGTACTAATTTTTTTTTTCATTAAATACAATTTTATTCTGAGCTTTCCATTTTTAGCACTTCTTTTAAAACTGGGTGATAAGAATTTTTATATTTGGAACAAATATCACAAGGCATTTATACATATGTAATGGTCAAAAAATATGTTTCCAACAATTGTCTACATGTTAAAATTTTAGCTGGCCAAATTTCCATTTTATTGATGCATATAAAATGTGATACAAAGATTTACACAGAATAATTCAATACAAATAAAACATGTTAAATGTCATCGTTTATGTAACAAGCTATTTTCAATTTTGTCTAAATTCAATATTGTAAAATTGAAATAGACTTGGTTTCATTCAATTCAGCACTTAAAACCTACACAGGTTTAATTTTTTTATTGCCAAAGAAATAATACTTCATTCTTCAGTCAGGGTTTGGCAGCTTTTCAGAATTGTGCCAGTAATTCATCCATGAATTTAGTGTTATCCCAAAAGCAGATCCTAGGACCTGAACGTACATTCAGGTACAATTGACCCTTGAACAACACAGGTTTGAACTGCATGGGTCCACTTATATGTGGATTTTTATTTTCGATAAATACAGTTGGTTTTTTGCATCAGCAGATTCAACTAACCAGGGATCAAAAACAGTATTTTCACATTTGCAACCACAGTTTCCCAACTCTGAATTGAAGTATTTTCTATGCACTTGGTTGAATCTGCAATGAAAAGGGACCACAGTGGTTAATGTGGGGGGTCAAAAGTTATACATGGATTTTTGACTGCATGAGGTTCGGTGTCCCTAACCCCCTTGTTGTTCAAGGGTCAACTGTAGTTTATTTGGGACTGATCCAGGAAGCAAGAGTGAAGGAATGGGGAAAGCAAGCAGAGAAGAGTAAAAATGTTCATAAAGGTATACTAATTAGCTTTCAGCCATTATTGGCAACTAGTACTCAATCCTGATGGGGACAGTCTTAGGAACCTTGTAAAACATGGAGTCAAAAAATTACAAAGAAAGTGGCCAAATCCTATGGAATCCCTAGGGTTTCAGTGCCTGTTAAAAAACTTGATGAACTCCCAAGTTCAATGTCATTGAAACAAACAGTTATAGGAAGACAAAGGAGAAGTGTCTGTTCAGATCTTCTGCTCATTTTTTTTTTTAAAGATTTTATTGGGGAATTGAGGGTGGGAAACAGTGTTGGGGAACCGCGGAAGGGGAACAGACAAATTGCTGTCTTTTTGTTCTTCAGTCTAGTTGTGGAGGACCTTGCTTTACTGGCCCATGTTGGTATTATCATTGTGCTCTTCCCGGGTGAGGCAGATCGGTTGCCAACCTCTGGACAGCCACTCACAGCTGCTCTTGACAGTTCACACTGGCTGCCAGCCACTCACTCTGGCTGCTGGCCACTCACTGTAGCTTACGGCAGCCCACTGCAGCAGGGGTTGCAGCTATGCCATCCCGGGGACTCACAGCAGCCCAGCTCCAAGTGGAGCTGTTGTTCACCATCTTAGCTGTAGAGGGCAGTGTCATTGGCTCTCATATGTGGGATCCAAACAGGGGCCCTGCTGCTCAGAGCCAGCATCACAAGCCAGCTCTTAACCAATGCACCACTAGGCCCGCCCTCCTCTGCCCATTTTTAAATTGGATTGTTGGTTTTGTTGTTGTTGAGTTGCATGAGTTCTTTATATATTTTGGGTATTAGCCTCTTACTGCAGGTGTTGTTTACAAATATCTTCTCCCAGGCAGCTATTTACTTCTTTGTTTTGTTGATAGTTTCTTTTGCTGTGCAGAGGCTTTTCAGTTTGATAGAGTCCCATACATTTATTTTTGCTTTTATTTCCCTTGCTTTTGAGGTTAAATTCATAAAATCTTCTCTAAGATCAAGGTCCATAAGTTTAGGATCTATGTTTTCTTCTATATATTTTATTGCAGCACTAATCATGGTGGCCAAGACATGGAAACAACTGAAGTGACCATTGATAGATGATTGGCTAAAGAAGATGTGGTATATATACACAGTAAAATACTACTCAACCATAAGAAAAAATGAAATACTGCCATTTGTGACAACATGGATGGATCTTGAGATTATTATGCTAACCAAAATAAGTCAGATGGAAAAACTCAAGAGCTATATGATTTTACTCATATGTGGGCTATAAAACTGAAAGCAACAAATGAATAAGACAAACAAACAAACAAAAACTCATAGACACAGACAATAGTATAGTGGTTACCAGAGGGAAAAGGGAGTGGGGGGAGGTAGAAAAGGATAAAGGGGGTCAAATATATGGTGACAGAAGGAGATTTCACTTTGGGTGGTGAACACACAATGCAATATACAGATGATGTATTATAGAAATGTACACTTGAAACCTATATAATTTTATTAATGTCACCCCAATAAATTTATTTTTTTTTAAAAAGAAGATAAAGGAATGACTGGCTTAGATAACAAAACTAAAAATGTCCTACACATTCCAATAAGCTATTTATTTGAAAATTTATTCATTTATTTTTTTCACATTTCTAGGTGCCAATTATGCAAGGGGAATATATCTAAGTGTTATGTATATGGTCAACTTAGATTTATTCTTGCATAGTAGACCTACAAACACTTCTTTTAAACTCTATTGAAATGTGTACTAATATAATTCCTGAATTTCAGATATTATTTACTGAATACCTTTTTGATTGTGAGTTAGCATTAAGGACTCTACCAGAAAGGCACTTCAGAGAGAAAGGACAGTTTTTTCAACAAGTGGTGCTGATACAATTGGACACCCATATGCAAAAATAAAAGAAAAACCTTTCAAACTGCATCTCATACCACAAACAAAATTAACTGAAAACAAATACAGACTCAAGTGTAAAACTGCTAATGATAACACTGTGAGAATAAAATTTCAGTGACAAACCTTTGTGCCTTTTGCTTAGGCAAAGTTTTTTTGTTTTGTTTTGTTATTTTTAAGATTTTTTTTATTGGGGAATTGGGGGAGGGAAACAGCATTGGGTAACCAGGGAAGGGGAACAGAGAAGTTGCTGTCCTTTTGTTCTTCAGTCTAGTTGCGGAGGACGTCGCTTCACTGCCCCATGTTGGTATCATCATTGCGCTCTTCTCGGATGAGGCAGATCAGTTGCTGGCCTCTGGATGGTCTCTCACCGCGGCTATTGGCAGCTTATGCTGGCTGCCAGCCACTCACGCTGTCTGCAGGCCACTCACTGTAGCCTATGACAGCCCACTGCAGCAGGGGCTGCAGCCTACTCCGTCCCTGGGGCTCACCCAGCTCAGCTCCAGGTAGAGCTGTTGTTAGCTGCAGAGGGCAGTGTCACTGGCCCTCACATGTGGGATCAGAACTGGGGCCGCTGGCATCCCAAGCCAGCTCCCAAACAATGCGCCACTCGGCTGGCCCAAAAGTTTTTTTAATATCATGAAAAAAGAATAATCTATAAAAATTAAATTGATATTTTGGACCTCATCACAGTTAAAAACTTCTGGTCTTCAAAAAACAACAGACACGCAATCTTCCAGCACCAGGATCTTGGACTTCCTAGCCTGTAGAACTCTAGTTCATCCCTTCATTTCAGGGAGAGATGCAAATTTCTTCCTCCTCCCCTGACCTCCTCCTCCCATTCTTTATTCTCCCTTTTGTCTTTTTGTTTTCCTTTCTTTTTGTCTTTCCCAACCATCCCCTTGCTATCCTGCTTCCTACATACTCCCAAATCAGTACTAATTTTTTATTGTTCTGTCCAAAGCAGGTGTTCATCTTTTTTGAGTCATGGGTCTTGAGAAGTTGATGAACTAACATTATCAGATATCTAGCATCAGTGCTCATTACCTCTAAGTTATACAGATAAATAAATATTCTCAAATCTTTGAGGTTGATATTTCCATAACATTTCAGGGTTTCTGAGGTGGCCCTCTGTCCTTGTTCTTCCATTAAATATCAACGTGACTCCCAATAAAGTACTGAACTTTTACTTGTCTGTTTTTCTTGTCAAGAGAACTATGCCTCAAATACACTTTTGGCTCTAAAGTTCTATGATATCATGTGCATTGTCTTATTTGACCCAATATCCACCAATCAACTACCTCTCTCACTACCACACTGTTACTATAGATCTTACTATATAACAATGATTATTCTGCTATCTACATTTGACTTACACTCGGTAATTTATAAATGATGACCCAGAAGCAAGTGCTCATATAATTAGCATATCCAAACACATGCACACACAGACTTACACATAGAGTGGTCACTTGGCTCATTTAATGTAATAAACACATTTTTCACCCTGGTATCCTAACGTTTTGTGAAATTTTTTTCTTATTTAAATCTTGAATCCTGCTAAACTTCTATAAAATAGGTACTTTGCTACTGAATAAACTTCAGTATTCCCGTGTCCACTATTTATTTTGCGTATATTCAGTATGTTAACAGTAAAAAAATGATTTTTAAAAACCCCAAAACTAAATTTCTATTTAATTATGAAAAACATACATACATACATCAGGAGAAAAATAAAGCTTAACCCATAAAAAATTTTAGGGCCGGCCGAGTGGCGCGGTGGTTAAGAGCTGGCTTGGGACGCCAGCGTTCCCAGTTCAGATCCCACATATGAGGGCCAGGGACACTGCCCTCAAAAAAAAAAAAAAAACAACTTTAAACAACCACAAAATAAACATAACCATACAGATAAAGGTAAAATGTTCTTTCCTCACCACTTCTAACCCCTGTCCACCTTAATGACAAGTAACGATTTGTCATGCATCCTCTGGAACTTCTTTTATGAATGTTCCTTTGTGTTGTGACGTATTTAGAAATATATGACATTGTTTTCTGTGTAAAATGTGAGTTTTACATAAACGTCAAATCATCCTTGTTTTGCATCTGGATTTTTGCAATTATTATCACTCATATCAGTATCTGCCCATCCTTTGTAAATGCTACATAGAATCCTATAGTACAGTTGATCACAATTTATTTGCTATCCTCCTACAGATGGCATATAGGGTACTCTGGGTCTACCTATATGCAGTATAATGCACTTTTCTCGGGCGAACACTGACAAATGGAATCCTGAGTCATTGAGCATATGCACATTTAATTTTCCTAAATTTAATTAATTTCCCTTTCTAAGAGGTTGTATCAATTTTTATTTTTATCCCCAGTTTAGGAGTGCTCATTTCTCCATACTCTTACTTAGATTTAAAATTATCAAACAATAACATTTGTCATTTGAGAGCTGCTGTTTTAACACGCTATTTCATAAGATATTTTTCATAATTTTGTACCCCATTGGATACATTTTTCTGTGAATTTTCTATTTGTATCTTTATCTATTTTCCCTCATTTAATATTTTTTAGTTTCCTTATTAATTTACTATGTGTGTATATAAAACCGTATACACACTTTAAGGAAGAAAAAGAACTGTACTAAAATTGTAATACTCAATATATGCCGATAACAAAAGATGAGTACAAGTCACGTTTGACTTCTGCAATTACAAGAGGTGCTCAAAGTGGTTACCATCAGCATAATTTTAATACAGGTTTTTCCTTTCTTAAAATGTGTATACATTTTTTGGCACCCTCTGTATATATGTGTGTGTGTATATATAGACAAAAGAAGATTGTACACTGCTGGTGGGAATGTAGTATGGTGCAGCCACTATAGAAAACAGCAGTATGGAGGTTCCTCAAACAATTAAGAATAGAATTACCATACAACCCAGTAATCCCTTTTATAGGTATCTACCCCCAAAATCTGAAAACATTTATCGGTAAAGATATATGTACTCCTGTGTTCATTGCAACATTATTCATGGTGGTCTAGACATGGCAACAACCACAACCAAAGTATCCTTCTATAGATGATTGGATAAAGAAGCTGTGTACATATATACAATAAAATATTACTCGGCCATAAGAAAAAAATGAAATTCTCTAATTTGCAACAACATAGATGGATCTTGAGATTATCACGCTAAGCAAAATAAGTCAGACAGAAATAGTTGAGAACCATGTGATTTCATTCACATATGGCATAATAAACTGAAAGAAACAACGAACAAGACAAACAAACAAATAAAACCTCATAAACATAGACAATGATTGAGTGGTTACCAGAGGGTAGAATAGGATAAAGGGGGTCAAATATATGGTGATGGAAGGAGAACTGACTCTGGGTGGTGAACACACAATGTAATAGACAGATGGTGTTTATAGAAATGTACACTTGAAACCTATATAATTTTACTAACCAATGACACCCAATAAATTTAATTAAGATAGAAAAGATTATAAAACATGTTGAAAAGCCAATTAACTTGTAGTGTGAGAACATGCAGTGAAACATAATTTTTTGATAGAAATGAACATATGAAAAATCCAAGTGCTTTTGAAAACATTTCTTTAGCTTCAACATTGGTGATATTCAAAGGTTTCAGAAGGTAACTCCCATAAATACCGCAGTGCCAAAATAATGTATACAAGTGGGCACTTTGGTCAACACTGGAAGTGTCTGGACACTGATGACCATTTTGAGCACCTCTTGTAATTGCAGAAGTCAAACATGACTTGTATTCATCTTTTGTTATTGGTATATATTGAATATTACAATTTTAATACAGTTTTCCTCTCAAAATGTGTATACACTTTTTGTCACCCTCTGTATAAAAGTTACATACATATATTCTACTTTTTAAGTTTGTAATTTTTACAACCATCTTCCTAGGTAAGTATTAACATTAGCCCTATTTGAATAAAAAACAAATGAGTTTTGAATCATGTTGAGTAATTAACACAGGGTCACATTTTAAAAACCTTGTCCTCAATGTTTCACCAAGTCTCTGATTCCCCAACATTTTTATTAAATTGTCATTGTCATAGTCACATTCTGTTATTTCTAAATTTAAAAAACCCTAAATGCAGGCAAATAAATTTTGATTGAAATACCAATTTCAAGGATTCATGTTAAGAGAGAATTTAAGTCTAAGGATGAGTATACTTGGTGAAAAGACACAGATTGTGCATCAGAGCTTATGGTCACAGCTGGTAATTATTAGAAAAGTCCAAGAGAATGCAGAAAATGACTTTTGGGTGTTCACAGTGGTGTCTAAGACATAAGCAAGGATATAATTGTCAACAGAGGAAAGTTTGGGTCAAAGGACAGAGGATGTAAATTGACAAGTGGGCTAGATGAGAAGTAATGAGAACTTGAATTCAGATCAAACAGTAGATATACAAGGAGAGAATAGTTTCAATTATTAAGGGTGCACTTAAGTAACCAGAGGAGTATCTCCCTCTGCTCCCCCACAGAGAAACTGGGAGGGCAATGAGCCTTGAACAAGATGAAAAGCATCAGCAGGCGAGGTGGGGGAAATTTCCATCAGTGTTCTTCATAGCTGGGGCGCTGTAACCTAAGAGAGGTTTGTTCACATTTCAGCAGGTTCAGCAGTGAGTTCCTTTCCTAATCTCAATTTGGGAAGTGGTGGTGATGGTGGGTGGACACATGATTTGAAAAAGGGAAAACACATTATTCTACAAGCATTCACTCAGGGGTAGGAAAATGACTTTGCAAATTATAAAGCGTTCTTTTGCTAACATGTCCCTACCTTTTTGTTTGTCTAGACCTATAGTCACAAATTCATTGTTCATTACTACATCCTTCTCAAAGACGTTTTTTGTTTGGTCTGCACAAGTCTTAACATTTCAGAGCCAACATATAAGCAATTTTACATGAGGCTTCCTGGCTTCTCTGTAAGATCAGGAAGCTCGGGAAACCCTGATTCTCATTCACAGACAAGCAGCAAGCAGAGAGGAAGAGTAGTTGTTCATTCTTAGAGTTTTAGCTTCCAGGACCTAACACTCCACCACAAAGCTTGCTTCATACACATGGCCAATTCACTGAGATTTTTGTTTTTGGTTTTCATCTGCCTAATCTCGATTAACATTTGAGTTGGGAGACTCTTGGATAAGACAGGGACCAGTATTCATCTTTGGGATGGGGAGATGATAGATGGATAGATGGATAGATAGATAGATAGATAGATAGATAGATAGATAGATAGATAGATAGATAGATGACTCAACAGTTACTAATGAATAGAAGATAAAAGAAAGGATCTGCAACTTACCCTTACAGTCAAAGAAAAACAGGTTTTAATGGCCTTTGATGCCAACTCTATATGCTTCTGTAAAATTAGGGGCATTAAAGTCATCTCCCACACCACAAGCATTTGGAGAGACATGAAGGACTGAGGGGAACCCACCAAATGACCCATTAGAGGCCATCCCCTATAGTCACCACCAGAGGCCTTCTAGAATAATAGCTCAGGCTGAGAGATACACGCTAAAGAAGTGAGGGATTTGTGTCTAAGTGTAACCTCGGTGGTAGGCAGGAGATTGCTCTGAGAGTGGCTGGAGGTTCTGAAGCAAAAGTGAGGGAAAGGCAGGGGGTTGAGGATAGGACCTGAGTGCATTCGCTAGAAGAATCGGGAAGGTATTGATTTTGAAGTGAAAATCTGAGGCAGTGTGATAGCAAAGAGTTTCATCCAGTGGGGACAGACATTGGACTGGTTCCAGAAAGCCTTCCCACACTCTTTAAATTGGCCCCAATTGATAATGGTTCTGGTCCTCTCATGTTTGTCAGTGTTCTTGACCCAGCATTGAGGAGAGAAAACCAGTATTGATGTTACTTATTACATGCTATGCCAACTAATATGTTTTCAAAAGCACATATTCCAATTTCTGAATTATGCTGACACTTTGGTTATCACCCCTAATTCTCACTGAGTTAGCATCATTTTGCTTTTAATTAGCATGGTGACAAGGGATAAACAGCAATTAAAGTACAACACTGTAAACACTGCATCTGACAGCCATTCAAGGAAACAGTAACAGGAGGGTAGGCTAAAACATCTATATATTTTGATTATTTGCATATTTAAACTGTATATGTGATCTGAACCTTCCACTTGGGTAATTCAGAATTATTTACATTTGGTTCTTGGAGTATCAAATATACATTTTTGTGGCCCAAATGGTCTTAAGATGTGTATGAGGCATTGAAACAATAATATAAAAAATTTAGATAATTTGTATATTCAAAAAAGCTAGAATTACCAGTGAAAATTACAATGTAATCGCAAGAATGTGTTACCAATGTGTGAGGCCAAATTTTATTGACGGACCTAGAAAATAGTTACAATAACAATGTAAATGTATACAATGAAAACATTCACCTTGCCTGAAAAACAGGGAGCATGTGTGGAGCATATGTGTTTGAGAAATGCGTAAGAAATATTAAGGGAGTTATTCTGACTACAAAACTTTAAAATATATAATTTTATGGATTCCTGTAGTTTATAGAAACTCCATGGGTTCAGATAAAGTATTCATATAAAATTTGTTCTTTGTATAATCATAAAAGCCTACTATTCCAGTAATTTTTTTTTCTCATTTAGTTGGAATGAATTTTTTTAGGAATATGTGACTCCTAAGAAAAGGTCACCCCTTACAATGAATCATTATAAAATGTTGTGCACATTTTTTTGTCTAAACCACTTTGAAACTATTATCTCATTTTATATACAGTTACACATGGATACATAGTAGGGTATGTTTTTATCATTTTACAGATATGGAAATTGATGCCCAAAGAGGTTATATGTCTTGCCCGAAGCACTGATATCAGCATTAGAATCTCATTTTTCTCTTTGATAACCAAATAAATTTTCTACAAGTTTACATTGCTTTCTGGAATAACAATCCCATCATACATGATTATGATATGATCACATTTCAGTTTAGAAAGAAAAAATATATATACATATATAATATGGATCATATGATGGCATTATTAAGAGTGGGCAATGGTTAAAATGGTTTAGGTTTTTATTAATCACTTCTCTTTTCTTGTATTTCTCATGCATCCCTCTTATACCTATATTTCTCTTAAACAATCCATTTTTCAGATAACATGTCTGTTCTCACAATACACATTTTAGAATTTCTTAGTCTCTGTTTACCTCTCCCTTTGCTTTATCAGTTTTAACATTAGCAAAATCAAACAGTTAAGTTTTTGTTTTAATTTATCTTTCAGCATAAAAATATAAATGTTTACACAAGCATAGACTCTTTTCTGAATTTTTTGGGGAATACAGTTAGTCACATTCTGGAAGATAAAAATAAATGTTTTATCAAGTGAAAGAACCTGGAAACTTGAGGTGATATAAAAAGAATGTGTGCTTAAATGATAAGTACGCTATTGTTACAACGAATAGAGGAGATCTATCAGTAAATGTTCCCTTAGAATCACAGAATATTTTAAAAGTAACATCTATAAATTTTATTAAAAAACAGTAGGCATAACAGAATAAGGTGATATTTAAATGTATATTACGTGTATTTTTTTTCCTATTCTACCACTACCAAAGTGTAGGACTGTATCATTTCTTACCTGTCCTGGTCTAATTCCATTATTACTTCTCTCTAAAACATTTTTATACTTGAGCCTAGATGGTATTTCTAAATGAAATGTGACCATATTAGCTTCAGTTGTACATCTCAACATCAGGATGAAGGCTGAACTCCATATTACATGATATGATATGACTTTAAAAGAATATTGCAGCTATCCCTAATCTATGGTTCCTTCCAACTGGAACACCCCTCCTCTCTTCCACAACCTTATGCTCAGTTAGCACCTACTTGGACATCACTTGATCTTCATCACCTGAAAAATACAGCTGGATGAGTTGTGCCAGTGGCAACCTGAATAGATCCCAATCTGATAGTTTATCTCACTAACTAGAATTACTCACTTAACTTTGTTCTCATTTGACTATAGGCTCTTTATGTGTACACAGTGACATTCATTCATAAATATATCTTAGGATCTAACAATTATTTGTTAATAAATACTAGATGAATGAATGAATGTCTATAATTAACATTTTATTTCACTAAACTACGAATTATACTTCGGCAAATACAATGACTGTTCAGCATTGTGGATATTGCATATAGTAAATGTAGGTCACTTCTGTCCAGCTCAGTTTGTACATATTTACTCAAATCAAGTTGTAGGTTTATTCTGATTCTCAACTTTAGATCTATGCATATGCTTTATATTTCCATAGTTATTTCGGTTTGATTATGACATAGAGGATACTAAAACCAAAGGAAATATTACGTGAATTAATGATACGATACAGTATAATAACATAAGTCAATGTATTTTGAAATAGGCATTTATGTCTTAATAATAGTATTCCTGATCAGCTTTGTATCAGAGTTAAAGTGGAACTAGTATAATAATAGGCTTACTTTACATAGAAGAATTGATAAAGAATTTTCATGAATGATGATAAATTTCAGCTGGCTTTGTGTGTACAAAACAAATTATTCCAGGTACACAATGACTTTCCCAAAGAACACATTTGCATGATCTTCAAGCTCGCTGTTGGACAGACTCTGAAGAATAATCAAGTCATAAAGCCAGAGAAAGTTATTTGGATTGTCACATAATTTGCCCTGAGAACTTAGAGAATTATAGTAGAGGCTGAGCCTCTGTAATCCCTCTTGGATAATAATGGAAATAATTATGAAGGCTTTGCACAGTCTGTCTCTGTAAAAGTTTAGTGTCCTAAATATGAAACAGCAAGAACACAATGTAAGTTGTTTAATGGCTTTGTTGAACAGATCTAATCAAGCAAGTTTTACCTTCTGACACAAATTGGGTCTTGACTCATGAAAATTAAAGCTACTGTTGCAGAGAACATTCAGATTCTTGAGCACTTTTTACCTGCTTGAACAAACTATGGAAAAGTAATGATATACCTGCCTTAAATCACTTGGCCTTTCAAATTTCATATTCATTTAGAAGTTAAGTAGAAATATTTTCAAAGTGAGCAAAAGGAAAATATTTCCAATGTGTATATTAATTTTATAACTTTTCCATAAATCATTTATATAGTCAAGGCAGAATCTTAATTATATTTTTTAAAACTAAGGTAATCATATAGTCAGAGGAAATTTGAACCTAAAGTCAGAATTTCTGAGATCTACCTCCATTGAATTAAAGTAGATCTTTAGGATATTTTCAACAAAACATGTCTATAGAATCTCTATTTTATTATTCTACTCCAAAATAATATTTATCAGCATTTGGAAGAACAAAAATCAATTTGAATTGATGTAGGGAAACTATTCATTCCAAAATTAAGTTACCTGCTTTTTTTTACACTACTGGCAACTTTTAAAATGTGTTCTTGGTTTGTGAGCAAGACATCAATAAAATCAATACCAACTAGTTCTTGAATAATCAGACCAAATCAAGAGATCTTACAAAGTATGAGCATCGAATAACCTGAAGCAGGGCTAGCTGTTAAGGGAACATTTCTGGGCACCGTAGCTATTCTGGAACCTACTCAAATAGTATTTTGAAAAGTGTTAATATTTATGCTTCACTTTGCACATTTAGGAGTTCAGATCTATGAAAAGGGAACAATTTAAAAGTCTCAAGAGAACTACTTGTCCAAACTAACCTATGCTAAAGATCTGATTATTAAACTTTAAGTTCCCTAATAAAATTGGATGATATGCAGTGCATTCAGATTTATTACACATATTAAAAAGTTGTGGACACCACTCACAAGAATTAACTTAAAATGGATTAAAGACCTGAAACCATAAAAACTCCTAGAAGAAAGCACAGGAAAAGAGCTCCTTAACATGGGTCTTGGCAATTTTTTTTTTTTGTATGATAACAAAGGCACAAGCAATAAAATTAAAAATAAGCAAGTGGGACTACATCAAAGTAAAAAGCTTCTGCACAGCAAAAACTAAGATCAATGAAATGAAAAGTCAATCTACGGAATGGAAGAAAATATTTCTAACTCATGTATCTGATAAGGTGGTAGTATCTGCAATACATAAAGAACTCATACAATTCAATAGCAAATACTACTTTTACTACTACTATTACTACTACTAATCCAATTACAAATAGACACAGAACACAAATAGATATTTTTAAAATATATATATATACAAGTGGCCAACAAGTACATGAGAAGATGTTCAACATCACTAATCATTAGAAAAATGCAAATCAAAACCATAATGAGATATCACCTCATGCCTGTTAGAAAGGCTATTACCAAAAAGACAAGAGAGAATAAATGCTGGTGAGAGTGTGGAGAAAAGGAACCCCTTGTACACTGTTGGTGAGATTGTAAATTGGTTCAGCCACTATGGAAAACAGGTTCATCAAAACATTAAAAATAGAACTACCACATGACCCCACAGTCCCACTTCTGAGTGTATATCCAAAAGAAAAGCAATCACTGTATCAAAGAGATGTCTGTTCCCCCATGTTCACTGCAGCATTATTCATAATAGCCAAGACACAGAAACAACCTAAGTGTACATTAACAGAAGAATGGATAAAGAAAATGTGTTATGCTGTACGCACACAGCAAAATATTACTCAGGCATAAAAAAAAAATCTTCCCATTTAAGACAATGTGGGTAGACCTTGAGGGCATTATTCTAAGTGAAATAAGTCAGACAGAGAAAGACAAACACTGTTGTGATCTCACTTATATGGGGAACTTAAAACAAACACAACAAAGATAAACAAAAACTCATAGAAAAAGAGATTAGATTTGTGGTTACCAGAGGTGGAGGGTGGAGGGTTACCAGCACTAGAGCAGCAGCTCAAAGGTGCGAGGGATATAAGGAGAACTAAGTTTTCCGGCTTCAGGGTGAGGGTTGCAGAGATAGCTGTTTTCTGGACAGAAGAGCTGGCAGAAGCCATCGTGCTTTTGTTGAACCCTCTGACCCTGCCTGTGTGTGCACACAGGCACCATATCGCACTTAGTTGACTTCTTCATGGCCTCTGTATACATTTTATATATTTCAGATATGTGGGTAACTAACTTTCAAGTGATACTTGATTGAAGTCTCCATGGTTGACTATCTCTCGCAATAAGAATTGTACTTATTCCAAAACAATTATTTTTCATTATTAGCAACCAAGAAAATCCTAGTTATTGCATTTCTCCAAAAAAGAAATTGTCAATGTTTTACAAGCTATTCTCTGTTCTTCTGATGCTATTAATTACTTTAAAAACATATTCAATTTTCTTTTTTATTTTTTTTTTTTGCTTTTGGGTTAGAATCCCTTAAACAAAAAGCAGCACACAGGAATTTCAGAAGCACCAATATGCACCTTGAGGTCGAAATTATTCCCATGCCTGGATTGTTTTGAGGCAACAGTAAACTTCCTCAACGGATTTAAAACTTCACCACTGTTAAGACTCTTTTGAGCAAATAGGAAGCTTTATCTCTAGAACTCTATTTTTAAGAATTTAAGTATGATAGATAATATATGTGGAAATATCTGTATAAACTCTCAAACAAGCTAGTCTAGTCCAATTGAGAGCAAGTCTAAGAATTAGAAAGCTTTTGATATTTTGAACATATTTGTAAATTTTTCATTTTTCTTTCAGAAAACTCTTTGTCTCTCTTTATTCTTCCTTTCCTTCTACCTTCTAATATCTTCAATTCTTATATTCCCTACTCCTTTGACTGCCATTCAATATTCTTTGTAACATTGTCAACTGTCTTGAAACTTTGTTCTCTATTCACTGCCATAATTTTTCACTCACCAGTATTCTTTCTAAAACCTGTCCAGTTTTCCCACTGATCTCCAAATATTACCTTCCAGAACCAGACTAAATTTCACATCAGGCACAAAAGTTAATTTGAAATAAATCATAGATCTACATGTAACATGTGAAACTATAAATCTTCTTAGAAGAAATCAATTTTTAGGAGACAATTTGTTGTGCCAAAGTTAGACAAAGAGTTCTTCTTAGACATGACACCAAAGGCATGACCCATAAATGACAAAAAATGATCATATAAACCATTAAACTTAACATTTTTGCTCTATGTGTGATGGTAAGAGGATGGAAACTAGCCATTGACTGGCAGAAATATTTCCATGTAAGTACAGTATGCTAACCAACTGCACTACTGGAGCCCTACAGGTGTGTCAGAAGTGGCGTACATACACAATGGGATACTACTCTGCCATAAGAGAAGGTGAAATACTGCCATTTACGACAACGTGGATGCATCTTGAGATTATTATACTAAGCAAAATAAGTCAAACAGAAAAAGTCAAGAACCATATGTATGACTTCACTGATATGTGGGAGATAAAACTGAAAGCAACGAAAGAACAAGACAAACAAAGAAACAAAAACTCATAGACACAGATAATAGTTTAGTGGTTACCAGAGGGTAAGGGGGCAGAGCAGATAGTAGGAGAGGGTAAATATATGGTGATGGAAGGAGAACTGACTCTGGGTGGTGAGCACACAATGTGATATATAGATGATGTATTACAGAATTGTACACTTGAAACCTATGTAATTTTACTAACCATTGTCACCCCAGTAAATTTTAATTAAAAAAAGAAATATTTTCAAAGCACATATCTGAGAATCTTTATCCAGAATATATAAATAATTCTCTAAACTCAACAATAAAAACAATCATCACAATTCAACTAGAAAATATGCAAAAGTTTTTAACAGACACTTCACCAAAGAGGGTATACAGGTGGCAAATAAGCACATGAAAAAAAGATGTTCACCATCATTAGCCATTAGGGAAATGCAAATTAAAGCTACAATGAGATACTAATGCAAACTCATTAAAATGCCTAAAATACTGACAATGACAAGTATAGACAAGTATACAGAGCAACTGGATTTCTCACACATTGTTGATGGAAATACAAACTATCATGGCCATTCTGAAAAGCAGTTTGGTGACAGTTAACAACAAACACAGTATAACCTAATCCTCCCAGGTACTTATTCTAGAGACATAAAAACATGGTCACAGGGGAACATTCACAGCCACTTTGTAGTAGCTAAAAGGTGGAAACCACCCCAAAGCGCTACAACTGGCAATAGATATACAAACTGTGATGCAATAAATACAAAGAGGCAAACTATTAATAACACAAAGACTTTTCAGGATTTCAAAGGCTTTATGCTGAGTGCACAAAGCCTATCTCAAAGTGCTGCATACAATATGATTTCATTCACATAACATTCTTGAAATGGCAAAATTATAGTAATGGACAACTAGCCAGTTGTTGCCAGAGGTTAGGGTTGGGGAGAAGGTGTGACTTAAGGGCTAACATAGGGAGTGTCTTTGTGATAATGAAACAGTTCGGTGCCTTAATTATAATATAGACTGTGTAATGATGGTGAAACAAATTTACACTTGTGGTAAAATTTCAAAGAACTATATGCATAAAACTGAAAAGAGAGAAAAAAAGAGTTTCTTGAAAAGCTGTTGAAAACTATATAAAGTCTGTATGTGATTAAGAGGATTTTTACCAATGTCAAATTCCTGGTTTTGACCATGTACTGTGGTTATGGAAGATGCGATTATTGAGTGGGTTAAAATACACTGAAAGTCTACTATTTTGCAACTTCTAGAGGGCAACATATTTCAATATAAAAAAGTTGCAATTAAAAAACCAAAGGACTGGGCCGACCGAGTGGCAGGTTGGTTAAGAGCTTGTTTTGGGATGCCAGCGGCACCGGTTCGGATCCCACATATGAGGGCCAGTGACACTGCCCTCTACAGCTAACAACAGCTCCACCTGGAGCTGGGCTGTGCGAGCCCCGGCGACGGTGTGGGCTGCAGCCTCTGCTGCAGTGGGCTGCCATAGGCTACAGTGAGTGACTGATAGCCAGCATGAGCGGCTGGCAGCCAAGGTGAGCTGCCAATAGCCGCGGTGAGCGATCATCCAGAGGCTGGCAACCGATCTGCCTCATCCAGGAAGAGCGCAATGACGATACCAACATGCGCCAGTGAAGCAACATCCTCCGCAACTAGACTGAAGAACAAAAAGGCAGCAACTTGTCTGTTCCCCTTCCCCGATTCCCCAATGCTGTTCTCCTCCCCCAACTCCCCAATAAAATCTTTAAAAAAAACAAAAAGGACCAATGGATATTTAAGGACAATTAGGAGTCCCACATTCAACAAAGCATTTTAAGTGTCTTGAGGGACAGGGGCACATTTTTTAATTTTCATATTTCCATAATACTTAGTACAGTAGCTTAAGCAAAATTACATTTAATACTACATAAATTTAGAAGAAAACCAGGTGAATTAAAATTAAATTTCCAACTAAATATCTTAGTAGGGTGCTAAATAGTAATTATTATATCATTTTTTATTACTTCTTAAATTTAGGTCTTAAAATTATTAATATTGACTAAAGCCAATATTTTATATATTTTTTTAGTTTCTGAAAGAACTAATCCTTCTTTAAAGAATCAGTTCAAAACTTTATATTAATTACTTGGATAATAAAACATCAAAATTTGAGGGGAAGCTTTTAATTTCTAATTTATCATATTAATGTTTACCAAGATTTTCAAAGGAAGGCAGAAAAAAATCCTTAATTTATGTTTAATTCCATGTAAATTATTCCATGTAAACTTGTCTGAATTTAATTTTTTTTTCTTTTTATTTCCAGACCATCTGAACAATTGGGTGAATTTGGATATTAAATTCTGACCTTTGGTCCTTAGACATACTTCACATGCTTCAACTATGATTGATTGCTCATTGAGTTCAATTATTCCTCCAATGCCTGTGGGATTCTTAAAAACCCTAACATTTGCAGGAAGTGACCTTTAATCTATTCCATCATGCAACAGCTGTCAGAGATGCTTCTGCTGCCCATTCTCTGTCAAACAGAGATAGGGTTTGTCCAGTAAAACCTCTGTTGTTGGGCCAGTAAAATTGCAGAGCTTCATTTTTTAAGACTCTTATTGTGACATTGATGAAGATACCAGGTGACAATAACAAAGACAAATGTTAATGATTACCACATGAGATTTATAGATGGTCCAAGTCTTGCAGTAACAGAGACAGTGGGAAGCTATGTAAATATTACAAATCCTAAATTTCTGCCATTTAAGAATAGATATTTGGATTGAAACCAGGAAAAAACTTTTAGTTTTCACGCATTTGGCATTAGACTGAAAATTCCTTCTGGTCATAAACTCTTATGAATCCAACGAATTGCTTCAGGATGCTGGCACCTACTTTGGGAGTTTGAATAGAATTAAACTGGTAATCAGAATAATCGGAGAATTCTTAAGTGAAAAGGGGTTCAGTGAATTGTTGTTGTTGCCCAGATCCTGAGTTCTTTTAGATCAAACTACTCAGTTCAACTCAAGGTAGGAAAAAAAAGATAGCCCATGTGAACATGTATTGTACTTATTTATTTATTTATTTATTTATTTATTTATTTATTTATTTATTTATTTGTAATCTTGATGCTTCTCTTTCCTACTTGCTGCTTTTCCTCAAGCATTTGATGTTTGTTGGCTGGTTGGTCAGGCTTACTACCAAGCAATTAAAATGTGTGGTAGATGTAACTAGCATGGGTTTCCTCAACAACCGTATAGTTTGGCTTCCTCAAAGGACTTCCCCAGAATGAGGACTTGGCAGCAGCTTTCCTTAAATGAGCAGGGGTAATCTCAGAGATTTTGCCTGTAAGGTGACAGGATAAAGAGCAGACAGTCAGAATGCTGGGAGTCCATATAGTTTCTAACTTAAAGAGGATTTTCCTCTGAGGTGAAAGGCTTTAGTATATTTGATCTTTGAAGGGAGTTGATTTTCACATTTCCTTTTTTTGTTTCTTTAATCCTTGACTTTTGAGGCCGGGTAGCATGACCTAAAGCTCTACTCTAGCTCTCTCTCAGAGTCCAATATTCACACTAGGAACTTTGTCATGTGGAGGATCTACCTTAAGAAGACAATTCTCCACTTAATTCTGGAGCAAAAGCCATTGGGGCACAGTGCCATTCTGGATCACTGCCAGACTATTCTGTCATTTCTTTTCTCAAATTATAATTATAGTGTTCTACAAATTATGAATATATCCCCAAGCCATTGACTTTTTTCTAAAAACAGTTTTAATAGTTTCATAATGCTCTATTTAATGTAGCTATCAAAATGTATTTGATCAACCACCTGTTAGTCAAGATTTAATTATTTGCAATTTTATCATGTATAACATCGAATATTTTTATATAGAACTAGATGTCCATATATAATTATTTCCTAGAAGTGGAATTGTGGTTACAAAATGAGTGAACATTTTGAAACTATTGGCTTGTCGGAAAAGGCATGACGCATTTTTGCAACGAAGAAAATGGAAAAAATACGTCGTGACTTTTCCAACAACCCAATATTTAATACATATTGATAAATTGTTTCCTAGATAGTTTACACAGAGCTACCCTCCCTCCAGAGTATATGACGCTCCCTCTTCCCCTTTCTCTCATCTACTTTATTTTGGTTTTGACCCCGGTCAACTGTATCTGTAAAAAAAATAATATCACTTTATCTAGTCTTTTTTTTTATTACTTAAGCAGTTGAGTTTTTGAAATTTAGATCATTTACATACAATTTGTAAATTGGCAATTATATTCACTTTTTCTCAATAGAAAAATTATCTTATTTGTATTGATTTATAAGAGCTATTTATTAGTTAAGAATATTGACATTCTTGGTTTAGTTTATGGTAAATTTGTTTAGTCAAATCTATCTATTCTTCCCTTTGTTTTTAAAAAAATTAACATATAGTGATATAAGCTGATATTATAATTTATTTAAATATATTGAACTATGTAAGCAATTCAGATTTTATTTCAGATTAGTGTGTTGCATAGAGAAGAATATCTGATCTGTTTCTCTCTATTTACCTATCTCTACCTCTATTTTTATCTCTTTGGCCCAATTTCCTCTCACAGTTTATTAAATTTTCCATCATTTTTTCTACCTATTGAAAATTTCACCTCTAGTAAAATCTATATTATACACTATACACACAACACCCATATATTTAAGTCTGTTTCTAGAGTGTATCCTATGTTCCACTGACCCACTTATTCTCCTACTAATGTCATATTTTAAATGTTGTATGTTTTAAAATATTTTAATATCTAGTTGTACATTTTTATTAATCATCTTTCTCACATTTTTCCACTATAATTTTTAAATTATTTTGTCAACTTAAAAATTTAGTGCACACATTGATTAGAATTCCATAAAAGTTTATTACTTAATTTGGCAATAATTAACATTATTAAAATGTTGCCATATCACTTAGTATACTTGTATATCTCTCAATTTCTTCATTCTTGTCTTCATATTTCCTGAGTGAGTTGAGTTAGGTTTTTAGTTTAAGTATATTCAGAAATGAGCTCGTAGAACCAAACTGCTCTCTTCATTCCCAACCTGCACAGCAGCTAGAGTTGTAGGGCATTAGTGACCACTCTACTCAACCTGAGTGCTTAGCTTTATCTTTATTTTTAGTGTATTGGTACAGACTGACTTTTATTTATCTGTTCTATTCCAACAATGATTCCACTATTTCTTATAAACTGTAAAATACATCTAAAAAGATGTTTACCTGTGGGGATTCTATTATGTGAGCAGGTTTCTTTCTTTATTCACATATAAACTGTATACACACTTTATTTTTTTTTTAATGAAATAAAGTTTGAGAGCACTGGCTGTCATAACTACCCATGGTCTATTCAAAATTAACACTTGATGAAAACGCCAACATGCTATTCAATGGCATATAGGATAAGACATATTATAAATTTATTTTATGTTGAAGTAATGCTATGCTATGAATTAGTGGATTTTAAACCTGTTTCTTTGTTTCGGTAGATAATTTTACATTTTTATAATGCCAGTAAAGCTCACTTGATGTTCGCTGTCAAGAGGATTTCACATAATTACCACTCAAGTGTTTCCAAATAAGATCCTTTCACCTATGTCATAAGCTCTATACATTCATTAGACTCTTCAAATTATTTGTAAGTTAAGATGACTTGTCCAATAATTTCTTTTTTTAATTTAAATTATCATTAAAAAGCAAAGTGAGCTTCAATAAAGGATACACATTTTACTGGCCCATGTTAAGAAAAGAGGTAACATAAGTTGCTGATCCTATCTTATTAGTTAAATATAAAATGATGTTAAGTAGCATTGAAAGGGTAAAACCATCTCAGAGAAAGCCAAGGAAGATTTCTGTTTTTCAGAAGGATACCCTAAGGTATGTGTATGGGATTCACACTGTGAGGAGTGTAATTAAATGACAGGAGTAGAGAATGATCCCTTTGTTTCTCTGCTGAAACAATGTGTTCTTTATCATCATATTGGTTAAATTAACCAGTCATTCATTACATGGAAACCTATGATTTCTCATGCCTCCTTAAGTGTATTCAGAAATGCTTAATTGCATTTATTTAATCTATGGAAACCATCAATAACAGGGTTTTCACCCCTAATGGTATCAGGTAGCAAGAGAAAGTGGAAAATCAATGCACAATGAGATTGCTGTGCTTTGAAAAGCAGTCAACACACATAAGAAAATATAGGGATAGAAACATGCTAGGATGAGGGTAAAAGGGATCAAATATATGGTGATGGAAGGAGAACTGACTCTGGGTGGTGAACATACAATGTGATATAAAGTTGATGTACTGCAGAATTGTACACCTGAAACCTATGTAACTTTACAAACAATTGTCACCCCAATAAACTTTAATTTAAAAGAAGAAAGAAAAAAGAAAAAGGAATCATTTGCAGTTTAAAAACCTCTGCCAAATTTTTACTAAATGCTCCTGCCTCTTTGCCCTTCCCCAGCCCTATGCATCGGAAGAGGATCACAAGAAATTAGCTCCATACATGTTACTGCAGCCCCCACAGAGATGGAAGGCAGCTCAGCTAAATTTTTTGTGTGTGAATTTTTTGCCTGTCCTATTTCTCTTCCAAATGAATTTCTCTTCATTTCCCTCACCATTGAAAAGCTAGAAGAAATAAGGCTTTAACAGCAAGCTAAAGTAGCACTGAAAATGTAATTTGTGGTAAAGAAAAAAGGCGTAAAAGCAGAGAGGATCAGGGGAGATTGGAGAAGAATGAAACAGAATAAGAATGTACAAAACTAAAAAGAAGAAAAAGTCAATTTATAACATCTTTAATGTTAATGTTGGTTTAACTGTTTTTATGTTTTGTATTATTTTATTTATGTGTACACTGTTGGCTGGCATTTGAATTCACTCTCAGTTTCGGCTTCTAGCTTTTCTCAGTTACCCTCAGAGGGTCTTGTGGTTGGCAGACCACCCACCCTTATATACTCCCACACATGCGTAGCCCACATATGTATCTATACACACACTCAGAGGAACAGAAGGGACAAGTGATGAAAAAGAATAAGGACAACAATGAAACAGAAGAGAGTAATTAGCAAAGTAGAAGGAAATGAGGAAAAATGAAGCCTGTATGGACAATAGAGATGGATGGGGAGAATTACATGGCTTGTTGGTTCCAATTCACCTTCCAATGACTAAAACAAGATTTGAACTCAGGTTTCTGTCATTAAAAGCTATGCTCTATTACCTTAGTACTCTGGCTTTACATTTAATTTTTGTTTCGTTGTTTATTAACTTTTATGCATGAAATACTGTTATGTTCTCTGAGAAGAGGAAAATGAATTATCCTACCCATGACTTCCAAGAGCTCAACTTGCTCTTCCCTGCAGACCGGACTTTATGTGAAAATGTTAAGGATATGTTAATATCACTTTGCAAACATTTATTGGCCAGGCACTGTGTAGGAGAGTAGAAATTCAAAGTAGATAGATAGATAGATAGATAGATAGATAGATAGATAGATAGATAGACAGATAGATAACAATCCTTGTCCTCAGATGACATACAATGAGGCTGAAGAGTGGATCAAACAAAACAGTGAGGGATGAAAACTCATGGGGGTGAACTAACTCAAACTGGGGTAGAAGGTGGGGAGGGGGATGGGATATAGGGATGGTTTTCTTTAGAAAAGCTTTTCTCAGTTGATTTTGACAAGGTCAGTAGGGTGGTTGCAGCATTGCAGGTAGGGGATGGAAATGACAAAAACATACAGAAAATACAGTACACCAGAGGCATTGAAAGAGATTGGGTATTGTTCAAGATAGTTCCATAAATGATTTGAGTAAGGTGAAACCTTCTGGAAATGGAGGCAGAGGTCCTTGTAAGACATGCAAAGGATTTTTTGAGCCTTAACCTCTACTTAATTAGGGAGCCATTGAAGGCTTTCAAGAAGTTTAATTGTATGATCAGTGTTTAGTGAAATTTACATCAACCATCACTCTGACAGCAGTGAGACAGTATTTTTCCAAAGGCTAAGACCAATTAGGAAGGCATGAAGAAAAGTTATATACACCATTAGATATCCAGAAGCTGGGCAGATGGTGATGAATATCCAAGTGTCCACCTTCCTTCACTTTATTTAATGTAATAGCCAGGTTACAGGATCTATTTTTTTTTAAGTGTATTGGTGTGACAATGGTTAGTAAAAATGCATAGGTTTCAAGTGTACAATTCTGTAATACATTATCTATACATCATATTGTGTAAACAGCTCATGTGGGTTCTCAGAGCTATAGGTAACTGTGTTTTCAACCTTATTCAAAGGCCACTTGAGAAGTCCCCTTTTTTTCTGTTACCTCCTATGTGGTTTCTACATCTTTCTTCAGACCTTTCAGTTGGCAATTGTCTGCACTTGGTTCCCAGTTTTGGCTTTGCCTTAGAGTCAATATCTCTTTTTTTTTTTTTAGAGGGCAGTGTCACTGGCCCTCATATGTGGGATCCAAACGCAGGCCGCTGGCTTCCCAAGCCAGCTCTTAACCACTGTGTCACTCGACCGGCCTGAGTCATTATCTTTTTAATAAGTTGTAGATGTACACAATCTCCAGCTAGTCCTTTCTTACACTATGTCCCATTAGGAAGGAAACTATATGGGTAATTGTAGGGAAACACTATGAAATGATTTATTTATTTTTTCTTTTTTCCTTTTTTTTTTTTTTTATTAGTTTCAGGTGTACAACACAATGCAATAGTTATACTCTTTAACCCCCACAGTGAAAAACCCCCTCCCCCAGTTCGCCACCCCACTCCCCCCCCAATATCATACATATCCATCACAACTCCCCTGACTCCCCTCCACAGTATACTCCACATCCCGTGACCATCCACATATTCAGTTGCAGTTGGCATACAATACTATACAACATCAGCTTCAGGTGTACAGTGCAGTGATCAAGCCTCTACTCCATCCATGAAGTGGTCTCCTTAACAAGACATGTGACTATGCAGTGATCAAAGCCTCTACTCCATTCATGAAGTGGTCTCCCTAACAAGACATGTGACTATCTGACACGCCACAAAATTTTTACATTATTATATTCCCCGAACTGTGTTTCATATCCCTGTGGCAATATTGTAGTTGTCTATTTATGCTGTCTAATCCCTTCCTCTTGCCCCCCATCTCCACCCCCCTCTCAACTAGCAACCCTCAGTTTTTCCTCTACATCTACTCCACACACAAGTGAGATCACATGGTACCTGTCCTTCTCCAACTGACTTATTTCTCGCAACATAACAGTCTCTTCACAACATTATCAATTACATTCCCACAACTGCCCCCATATCTCTGCGGCAACATTGTAGTCCCACATACACTGTCCAAAAACCTTCCCCCTCTCCCTCTTCCCCACTCCCTCCCAGCCAGCAACCATCAGTTTTTCCTTTATATCTGCTTGATATGACTTCAATCTTCTTAAATTGTCTCTCTGGGTTAGCTTGTTTACCCCTTTCTTTTGTTTAAAAAAGCCCTTTTAACATTTCTTGCAATGCTGGCTTGGTGGTAATGAATTCCTTAAGCTTATTCTTTTCTGAGAAGCTCTTTATTTCTCCTTCAATTTTAAGTGATAGACGTGCTGGGTAGAGCAATCTTGGTTGTAGGCCTTTATTTTGTGTCACTTTGAATATCTCCTGCCACTCCCTTCTGGCCTGCAGAGTTTCTGTAGACAAGTCAGCTGTTAGTCTAACAGGAGTTCCTTTGTATGTAACCTGCTGTCTTTCTCTTGCAGCCTCTAGGATTCTGTCTCTGTCTTTAACCTTTGCCATTTTAACTATGCTGTGTCTTGGTGTGGACCTGTTTGGGTTCAGCTTGTTTGGAACCCTCTGCACTTCCTGGGCATGTATGTTGATTTCCTTCATCAGGGTAGGGAAGCTTTCAGTCATTATTTTTTCAAATACATTCTCGACCCCTTGCTTCTTCTCTTCTCCTTCTGGTATCCCTCTGATTCTAAGGTGGTTGCGCTTCACCTTGTCCCATAGGGCTCTTAAACTATTTTCATTGTTTTTTATTCTTTGGTCTTTTTGCTGTGCCAACTGGGTGAGTTCTGCTATTTTATCTTCCAAATCGCTGATCCGCTCCTCTGCTTCATCTACTCTACTGGTGATTCCTTCGAGTGTGTTCTTCATTTCAGTTATTGTATTCTTTAGTTCTAACAGGTTGTTTTTTATGGTTTCCGTATCCTTCTTTATGTCCTCGCTAAGTTCCTTAAACATTCTTATCATCAGTGTTCTAAACTGTGTCTCTGAAAGGTTGGATCCCTCTGTTTCATTTGGTTCCATTTCTGGAGGTTTCTTCTGATCTTTTACTTGTGACATGTTTCTTTGTTTCCCCATTCTGGCTGTCGCTCTGGGATTGCTTGGATGTATTAGATAGATCACCAGGAGAGCCCTGGCTGGATCACACAGGCACACAGCTCATGGCCCAACACTCCCAGGAAAACTCCCAGTCTCAGCCTGTCCCAATCAGCCGCTTGCAGATCAGGCCAAGCAGCCCGACAACCAATCACCAGCCTGGCAATACTGCAAGCGCAGTGTGGAGAGCGGACCTAGGTGGCTTGCGCACTCCCGCGTCTCAGTGAGCAGCCTGTTGGAGCCGGATCACTCCCACTAGGCGTTTCCCTGGCAACGCAGTATAAGCCGGGCAGAGGGTGGGGATCCAAGGCCGCAGGCGCGTGCACGCACATGTACTTCTGCGCCAATTCCATCAGACCAATTAGGTCTCAGACCTGATCCTTTGTGGGAGGGCCCAAGCCCGACAAAATGGCGCCCTCCGTTCACCATTCTTGTGCAGGCTTCGCACCACGGGAACAACAGTTCAAAAACCTCCAGCCTTTGCACCAAACGTGCTCAGTTCAGTCCGTCCCCGCAGGCTCCCGGGCCCGGCTCACACAGCCACTCCCTCCACCAGGAACCAGGTAAGTGCTCACCGGCAAGCAAGCCCGGCACCAGCCCCACTGGTTCTCCAGCCGCTCTTAGCCTCACTGAGCTGAGCAAAGAGAGTCCTCACTAATTTACTGCCGGCTATCTTAGAACTTCTCTTCCCAGCAAAGGAACTCTAGGCTGGTGAGCTTGGTGTGCGGCCGGAGGGTCTCTCCACCAACCGGAGAAGCCTCTCCACGGCTGGGACCTCCCTCACGGAGTTTGCCCTCTCTCGTCTCCGCCAGTCCTACTAGACCCGATGCGGCTTCCTCTTTAAGTTCTTCGTTTAGTGGTTCTGTTCCTCCAGTGTTCCGGGGACCTCCAGCATTGAATGCTGTATAATTTGCTTGTAATTTTGGTGTGATCCTGGGAGGCAATTAGCACAGCATCTGTCTATTGCGCCATTTTACCGGAAGTTCTGAAATGATTTATTTAGAAAGATAATTATTTGAATGTAGATAGAGAGCTTGGTGAACAAAAATGGGAATTTTATAGGCAGTAAGAAGGGAGTTATCCCCTACAACACTGCCTAGGATAACAAAATAGGAGATGATATCATTTACTGCTTTAGAAAACATAGGAGAAGTAGACATCATAACTTAGGAAAAATAAGTTTTCAATTTTGTGTATGTTGAGATAGAAATGCCTTTGAGATACCTGATGGCAATTCTCCAAAAAGCTAAACATCTGAAGCTATGGAAAGCGAGTTGGGAGTAATGAACATGTTAGCAGTAGCTGAAATTGTAGCAGTGGAGGAAATAAATTGTTCAGAAGAATTGCATAGAATAAACAGAGGGAAAATGCCACACAGGAGTGTCAAACTCTGAAAGTATGGGCAAAAAGAAAGGGAGTACAGAAAATAATCTGAGAAGTCAAATGAGATGAGAGTAACAAAGGGAAAAATGATGAATAGGCTCAAATGCAGGTAGCATATAAACTGCCACATGTTCACTGGAATGGATAGAAATTATACTGGTGATTTTGGAGAGGGGACTTTTCCGTAAAAAACTAGAGTTAGATTAAAAGGCAAAGGAGGAAAGGAGGCATTACAGACTATTCTCTAGCTATGGTTGCTGTATTGGTACGGTACAAAGGCTGAAAGAGAAAATTTTTATGATTAAAGAATTATCCTGTTTCAAAATTGAGTAAGCTAATCCAGCAATGAGGGAGAAATGGAAGCTTTAGAAGAAAGAGAATATAATGAAGGAGGCAAGTTTCCCAGGGAAGCAGGGTGAGCTATCCAGAGTACAGGAGTTGGGACTGACTGAGAATGAAGGGAAGAATGGCGGTGACCTCACTCAGGCCAGAGGAGCGATGTGACATTGATCTATGGGGGAATGGAGGTAGCATCTTACAGGACAAATATTAACTATTTAGCAACATTGGGCAACAGAACAAATGTTTTATCAGTATTAAACCTAAAATAAGTGGTAATGATGAAAGTCATCCCATGAAAACATTCATTCATTCATTCATTCAATTGAGTATCTGCCATGTGCGAGACACTGTACCAACCACTTCGATATAACAATTTAAAAAGTTATCTATAAAATTAATGAGGAATTAATCATGAGGAATAAAATTTTTCAATAAGAAACATTTGGTGTGATGACTATTACAAAAGTGTGAGAAATCAGTTTTTATAACAATTTTAACCATAATTCAGATATAATAACTTCGGGTTTATATTGTTGCTGAAAGGAGAAGAGTTGAACATGTACATTTCTACCTACACTGAGGAAGCTCTGTGCATCAACTTCTCAAGCGCCATGTACATGCAGAGATATCTGAAATCATAGAAACGTCTGAAATAACTGTTGGCCCAAAACTACTTTGATGAGAGAACAGATGGGTGGCAGCATGAAGTGTCTATAAGCAGTTAGGAAAAACAGTCAATGTTAGCAAACAATATCCCTGGTAACAAGTCTCAAATCCCCAAGAGGATATTTCCATTATGGGTGGGTAAACATTTGCCAAGAGATAGGATTAGCAGAAGCTTCTAGCTCGGTGGTACCCATTCTCCAGAGTATCTTCCAAACAGCATTTCACTTAGCTCATTGTTCCTGTAAAACATTTCCTCCCATCAGCCTTTATCGAAAAGGAAATGGCACTTACCTGGTGTGTTGTTTGTTTAGGAGATGTGTCCCAAATCATATACTATTCTTTCCAGAATCCTAAGGGAGGTAACGGGGGAAAAAGTCATTCATGAATTTATGGAAATTAATAGAATACCCATTAAAAATCAAAAAGTTTTTTGTTTAGAAGTAAAATTTGAGTAACACATAACACAAAAGAGTAACACATAATTATTCCTGTATGTATTATATTTTCCTGTATGTAATTTGATGTATGTGAATGATCCCTTTATCAGTTTTCTGTAATTTACAAATTACCACAAACTTGGTGGGTTAAACCAACAAAATGTATTACCTTAGAGTTCTTCTGTATGTTAGAAGTCCAGCAAGGGTTTCATAAGGCTAACATCAATGTTAGTTGGGCTCAGTTCCCTTCTGGAGGCAATAGGAGGGAGCCCATTTCCTTGCATTTTTCTAGCTACTAGACACTCACCACCTTGGCTCCTGGCTCCTTTCCTCCACCTTCCAAGCCAGCCACATTGTATCTCTCTGACCATTCTCAAGTAATCACACCTCTTTTGACCTCTCTCTATTTCCTTTCTTCTTATACTTTTAAGGACTCTTATGATTACATTGGGCCCACCTAAATAATCCAGGGTAATGTCCCTATCTCAAGGTCTTTAACTTTAATTACATCTGAAAGCCCCTTCTGCCACGTAGTGTAACATATTCACAGTTTCCAGGGATTAGGATGTGGACATTTTTGGGGAACCTCTATTCTGCCCAGCACATGCCCACTGCTTAATAAAAAGTTGATGACAGAAAAAAATGTTAAAAAAGATAAAAAAATAATTCAGATAATATTGATGATTGTAATGAACTTTGAAAATGCAGATGTATTTCAGTGAGATGAAACTAAATTTTATATTCCTTGTGGCCATAGCAATATGCTGCTATTCTAACAACAATACTAGAAGCTAAAATATTGATAGAAAGACAATGTAGGACATAGTGATATACACCAGACAAGAAATCGAAACACTTATGAGATGATAGTGGCTCATTTTTCTATTCTGAAATCTAGGAAAAGTCATAATTTTAAAGGTTTTTTTTGTTCAGATGTAAAATGGGAATATCAGGTACCATTATTGGCATATATGTAGATACATAGATATTTTGTAAATATAATTTCTCACTCTGCTTACTTCAAAACATTATTGTAAAAAAAATTACATGAGAAATCTGCATATGAAAGTTTTTGTAAATTATAAAACACCATATAACTATGAGAGATTTTTATAAGATTTTCTAAGCACTTCACATATATTATCATCAAATTAAGGACCAACAATATAGCGTTCATTTGTTATTATTCTTATTTGTTATTATTGTAAGACTTTTTATAATTTTCTTCTTATTTTGTGCTTTCTTTTTAAATAACAAGATATGGATTTTATTTTTTAATTTTTAAAATAATTTTTAAAATATTCAATTACAGTTGACATATCATATTAGTTTCAGTTGTGCAACGTATTACTTATGAAGTGATCAACCCCATAAATCTAGTACCCATCTGACACCATACACAGTTATTACAATATTATTGACTATATTCCCTATACTTTACATCCCTGTGACTATTTTGTAACTGCCAATTTGTACTGCTTAATCCCTTCACATTTTTGACCCATCTCCCCTACCCCCTCTCATCTGCCAACCATCAATTTGTTCTCTATGTCTATGAGTCTGTTTGTTTTGTTTGTTCATTTATTTTGTTCTTTAGATTCCACATGTAAGTGAAATAATAGGGCATTTGTCTTTTTCGCTGTCTGATTTACTCCACTCAGCACAATACCCTCTAGGTCCATCCATGTTGTTACAGATGGCAAGATTTCATTCATTTTTATGGCTGAGTCATAGTCCATTGAATATATGTACCACCTCTTCTTTATTTATTCATCCATTCAGGGACACCGAGGTTGCCTCACATCTTGGCTATTGTAAAAATCATGCAATGATGACATGAATGCACATGTCCCTTCAAAGTAGTATTTTGGGGGCAGGCCAAGTGGCTCAGTTGGTTAAGAGTTGGCTTGGAGTGTGTGCTCTGAGCAACGGGGCCTCCAGTTCAATTCCCACATGGGCCAGTGAATGCAGCACCTGTGCTGAGCTGTTGGCAGGATGGCTCAGCTGGTTTAACAAGAATGCATGTTCAATGGTGGGCTACGCCCAGCTGCAACTAAGACTGAACTTGGCCCTTGAGCTGAGCTGCCACCTGGATGGCTTAGAGGATAGAGTGTGTGCTCTTAACAACAAAGCTGCTGATTCGACTCCCACATGGGATGGTGGCTACACACACTCACAACTAAGATTGAACACAGCACCTTGAGCTTAGAGGCCACGAGCCGCCGACGGGAAGCCAGATGGCAACTGGCGCCCTCCACAAAGAAGACTGAAGAACAACAACTTGGCTGGTCCCCTCTCCCAATTTCCCAACACTGTTACCCTCCCCCAGTTCCGCAATAAAATCTTTATTAAAAAAGTAGTATTTTGGGTTTCTTCAGATAAATACCCAGAAGTGGGATTACTGAATCCTTCTTTGTCTCTTGATTATGCTCTATCTGCTCTATATGGCACCAGAAAAAAAGATAACGGGTGCAGTGATTGCTATTCAGCAATCACTGGAACTGACCATCACAGCTTGCTCAATTGCAGGGGGACCCTTGCTACAATGCTTGCATCATAACAGCTAACATTCCCTCCTCTTTCTGCCGACTAAGATGGAGATGGAAGGAGGAGAGAAACCTGCATTAAGGAAGTCAAAACACTTACTGAAGCAGAAATTTTACCATGTCCCACAAAGAAATAGCTGGTAGATTGAAAATAGCTGACAGTGTCCACCTGTGAGTCAGCATAGACCACCCCAATTAAATAGAGAAATATTGTAATGGCTATTCAAAATATACATACTACATCTAATGTGTCTATATGCATTTTAAGTAATCTACTCCCCAGCAAACACTAAGGACTGCTTTGCACAGCACTGGAAATGGCCCTGAATGCCAAAAACTTCTTTCAAAAATCACACAGCTATTGGATAAATAGTTTATCTGGGGAAAAAAAATCCCACAATGTTTCATAAATTGACTTCCTTAAACACACTACCCACAGATGAAGCAAAATAGTAGTTTAAGCCAGAGCTATTTATGCATTCCTTTACAGGAAATTACATCCAAAAGCAGAGCCTTGGAAATTAAATATTTATATTAAAATATGCAATTGTAGGTTGAAGTTTCTTTGCATTAAGTGAAAAATATGCATGTATTCAGAGAGAAAAGTACATGAGAAATCCAAAAAGTGGCTGATATAGCATCCTACATTTTATTTTATTTTATTTTATTTTTAATTAGTTTCAGGTGTACAACACAGTGCAATAGTTATACATTTTACCCCTCAAAGTGACAACCCCCCACCCCCAATACACCACCCCACACACCCCCATATCATATATATCTATTACTCTTCCTCTGACTCTCTTCCACAGTATAATCCACATCCCATGACTATCTATATATATTCAATTACAGTAGGTATACCACCTCCACTTTAGTAATACAGTGCAGTGATCAAACCTCTACTCCATCCATGAAATGGTCTCCCTAACAAGACCTATGATCATATGACATTCCACAGAATATTTACAACATTATTAATTATATTCCCCAAACTGTTTTTCCTATCCCAGTAGCAATATTGTAGTTGCCTATTTTTGCTGTCTAATCCCTTCCCCTTCTCCCTCATCCCCATTCCTCTCCAAATTAGCAACCCTGATTTTTCCTCTATATCTATGAGACAGTTTCTGTTTACTTTGCTCATTCATACAGTTTTTCATATTCCACATATAAGTGAGATCATATGGTATTTGTCCTTCTCTGACTGACTTATTTCACTCAACATTATAGTCTCTAGGTCCATCCATATCATTGCAAATGGCACGATTTCATTCTTCTTTATAGCGGAGTAATACTCCATTGTATAAATATACCACAGTTTCTTAATCCAGTCATCTACTGACGGGCATTTTGGTTGTTTCCAAGTCTTAGCTATTGTAAATTGTGCTGCTATGAACATCGGGGTGCATAACTTTTTTTGAATAAGTGTCTTGGTTTTTTCAGGATAAATACCTAGGAGTGGAATTGCTGGGTCAAACGGTAGCTCTATTTCCAGTTCTTTGAGATACCTCCATACTGACTTCCATAGTGGCTGCACCAATCTGCAGTCCCACCAACAGTGCAGCAGGGTCCCCTTTTCCCCACAGCCCCGCCAGCACTTGTTGTTTGTTGATTTGTTGATGATAGCCATTCTGACTGGAGTGAGGTGGTATCTCATGGTGGTTTTTATTTGCATTTCCCTAATGACCAGTGAGGTTGAACTTTTTTTATGCCTGTTGGCCATCTGTATGTCCTCTTTAGAGAAATGTCTCTTCATATCTTCTGCCCATTTTTTAATTGGGTTGTTTGTTTTTTTGGTGTTGAGTTTCATGAGTGTTTTATAAATTTTGGATATTAACCCCTTATCAGATATATCATTGGCAAATATATTCTCCCATTCAGTAGGCTTCCTTTTTGTTTTATTAATGGTTTCCTTTGTTGTGAAAAAACTTTTAAGTCTGATATAATCCCATATGTTCATTTTTTCTTTTACTTCCCTTGCCCGGAGGGATGTATCAGTAAAAATATTGCTCTGGGTAATGTCTGCAAATGTACTCCCTATATTTTCATTTAGGATTTTTATGGTTTCAGGTCTTACATTTAAGTCTTTAATCCATTTTGAATTTGTTCTTGAATAAGGCGTAAGGAGATGATCCAGTTTCATTTTTTTGCATGTGTCAGTCCAATTTTCCCAGCACCATTTATTGAATAGACTATCTTTACTCCAGTGTAAATTCTTGCTTCCCTTGTCATAGATTAACTGTCCGTAAATGCTTGGATTTATTTCTGGGCTCTCTGTTCTGTTCCACTGATCGATGTGCCTGTTTTTATGCCAATACCAAACTGTCTTGATTACTGTGGCCTTGTAGTAGGTTTTGATGTCTGGTAGCGTGATCCCCCCGACTTTGTTTTTATTCCTCAGAATTGCCGAGGCTATTCTGGGTCTTTCATGATTCCATATAAACTTTAGGATTATATTTTCTATTTCTGTGAAAAATGCCCTTGGTAGTTTGATAGGAATTGCATTGAATCTATATATTGCTTTAGGCAGTATGGACATTTTAACTATATTAATTCTTCCTATCCATGAGCATGGTAGATGTTTCCATTTATTTGTATCTTCTATGATTTCTTTCTTCAGTGTCTTATAATTTTCTGAGTACAGATCTTTCACTTCTTTGGTTAAATTTATTCCTAGGTATTTTATAGTTCTTGACGCAATTGTAAATGGGACAGTTTTCTTAATTTCTCTTTCCATTAGTTTATTATTGGTATATGCAAATGCCACTGATTTCTGAACATTGATTTTATATCCTGCTACTTTACTGAATTCGTCTATCAGTTCCAATAGTTTTTTGATGGAGTCTTTGGGGTTCTCTATATACAGTATCATGTCATCTGCATATAATGACAATTTTACTTCTTCCTTGCCAATTTGGATGCCTTTTATTTCTTTTTGTTGTCTGATTGCTGTGGCGAGAACTTCCAGCACTATGTTGAATAAAAGAGGAGAAAGTGGACAGCCTTGTCTTGTTCCTGATCTTAAGGGGAATGGTTTTAGCTTTTCCCCATTGAGTATGATGTTAGCTGTAGGTTTATCATATATGGCTTTTATTATGTTGAGATATGATCCCTGTATTCCCACTTTGCTAAGGGTTTTTAACATAAATGGCTGTTGGATTTTGTCAAATGCTTTTTCTGCATCTATTGAAATGACCATGTGATCTTTATCCTTCATTTTGTTGATGTGGTGTATCACATTAATTGATTTACGGATGTTGAACCAGCCTTGCGCACTAGGGATGAATCCCACTTGATCATGATGTATGATCTTCTTAATATATTGCTGAATTCTGTTTGCTAATATTTTATTGAGAATTTTTGCATCTATATTCATCAGGGAGATTGGCCTGTAGTTTTCCTTTTTTGTGATGTCTTTATCTGGTTTTGGAATCAGGGTGATAGAGGCTTCATAAAAAGAGTTTGGGAGCCTTCCCTCCTTCTGGAATTTTTGGAATAGTTTGAGAAGAATAGGTGATAGTTCTTTTTTGAATGTTTGATAAAATTCACTTGTGAAGCCGTCTGGTCCAGGGCTTTTGTTTTTTGGGAGCTTGTCAATTACTGATTCAATTTCCTTGGTAGTAATCAGGGTATTTAGATTTTCTGTTTCTTCTTGCGTTAGCTTTGGAAGGTTGTATGCTTCTAGAAAATTATCCATTTCTTCCAGATTGTCAAATTTGTTGGCATATAGTTGCTCATAGTAATTTCTTAGAATTTTTTGTATTTCTGTGATGTCTGTAATCATTTCCCCTCTTTCATTCCTGATTTTGCTAATTTGAGTCCTCTCTCTTTTTTTTTTGATGAGCCTGGCTAGAGGTTTGTCAATTTTGTTTATCTTCTCAAGAAACCAGCTCTTGGTTTCGTTGATCTTTTGAATTGTTTTTCTGTTCTCTATATTGTTTATTTCTGCTCTGGCCTTTATTATCTCCTTTCTTGTACTCCCCTTGAGACTCTTTTGCTGTTCTTTTTCCAGTTCCCTTAGGTGTAAGGATAACCTGTTGATTTGAGATTTTTCTTCCTTCTTTAGGTAGGCCTGCACTGCTATAAACTTCCCTCTTAGGACTGCTTTCGCAGCATCCCAGAGATTTTGGGTCGTGGTGTTTTCATTTTCGTTTGTCTCGAGGTATCTTTTGATTTCCTCCTTGATCTCATTTGTGACCCACTCACTATTTAATAGCATATTGTTTAGCCTCCATTTATTTGTCAGCTTCCCGGATTTCTTCTTATAATTGATGTCTAGTTTCATAGCATTGTGGTCAGAGAATACAGTTGAAATGATTTCAATCTTCTTAAATTTATTGAGACTTGTTTTGTGGCCTAACATGTGGTCTATCTTAGAAAATGTTCCATGTGCACTTGAAAAGAACGTATATTCTGTAGCTTTGGGATGAAATGCTCTGAAAATGTCTGTTAAATCCATCTGGTCTAATGTGTCATTTAAGGTCGCTGTTTCCACATTGATTTTCTGTCTGGAGGATCTGTCCATTAGTGACAGTGGGGTGTTGAAGTCCCCTACTATGATAGTGTTACTGTTGATCTCTGTCTTTATGTCTGACAATATCTGTTTTATATATTTAGGGGCTCCTATGTTAGGTGCATAGATGTTTATTAGAGTTATGTCCTCTTGTTGGATCGATCCCTTCATTACTATGAAGTGTCCTTCTTTGTCCTTTGTTATATTCTTCAATTTAAAGTCCATTTTATCTGATATAAGTATCGCTACTCCAGCTTTTTTTTCAGTACCATTTGCATGAAATATTTTACTCCATCCCTTTACTTTCAGCCTGTATGAGTCTTTGGATCTGAGGTGAGTCTCTTGTATACAGCATATACTGGGGTCTTGCTTTCTTATCCATTCAGCCACCCTATGTCTTTTTATTGGAGCATTTAATCCATTTACATTTAATGTGATTATTGATAGGTATGTATTTATTGCCATTTTCTTATTTGTGTTCGTAGTCTTTCATAGGTTGTTTTTCTCTTCTACTTAAAGAAGCCCTTTTAGCATTTCCTGCAAAGCTGGCTTGGTGGTAATGAATTCCCTTAACTTATTTTTTTCTGCAAAGCTCCTTATCTCGCCTTCGATTTTAAATGATAACCTTGCTGGATACAGCAATCTTGGTTGTAGGCCTTTATTTTTCATGACTTTGAAAACCTCCTGCCACTCTCTTCTGCCCTGCAAAGTTTCTGTAGAAAAGTCAGCTGATAATCTTATGGGGGTACCCTTGTAAGTAACTTGCTGCCTTTCCCTTGCTGCTTTAAGGATTCTGTCTTTGTCCTTAACCCTTGCCATTTTCACTATAATGTGTCTTGGAGTGGGCCTGTTTGGAATCATCCTGGTTGGAACTCTCTGCACTTCCTGGGCTTGTATTTCAATGTCCTTTGCCAGGTTAGGGAAGTTTTCAGACATTATTACTTCAAATATATTCTCAATCCCTTGCTCCCTCTCTTCTCCTTCTGGTACTCCAATGACCCTTCGGTTATTGCGTCTGATGTTGTCCCCCAGCTCTCTTAAACTATTTTCCATGTTTTTCATTCTTTTTTCTTTTTGTTGTACCACATGGGTGCTCTCTGCTATTTTGTCTTCTAAGTCACTGATTCGATTTTCTGCTTCATCCAGTATGCTAGTGATTCCATCAAGTTTGTTATTTAATTCAGTAATTGTGTTCTTAAGTTCTAGCTGGTTGCTTTTCATGATTTCTCTATCCTTCTTTATATTTTCATTAATTTCCTTGAACATTCTAATAATCAGTGTTCTGAACTCTGTCTCCGATAGGTTGGTTACCTCTATTTCCTCTATTTCCACTGATTCAGGAAGTTTCTTCTGTTCTTTTATTTGTGTTATGTTTCTTTGTCTCCCCATTCTGGCTTACTCTTTGTGTTTGCTTCAATATAACAGATAGATCCCCCAGATTTCTCAGTCTTTTCTGGGTAAACTTATATGGTGTGTGTCCTTTATATTTGAATTACTCAGTCTCCCTATTCTCCTGTGCTTGTATCTGAGGTGTTCCTTGTGTCGTGCGTGCTCACTTGTTGAAGTTTTAGTTTTGATTACTTTTCGTTTGTCAGTAGGTGGGATTGACTCCTAGATTGATTAGCTGTGAGGATCAGCAGCTTCTGCAGTTTATGAGCTGCTGTGAGAGGATTGACCCCTCTGATGAAACTTGGACCCTATGGGTCTTAGTACCTGTAGTAACTTCTTTTTGGGTGTGACTCTTGTATGTCAAACCCAGAAATGCTCTAGTTTTATCTAAAGTTGGCCTCCAGGTATGATGATTCTTGTGTCTGTTTGTTTGGACCCACTGCTGCAGAGTGATTTTAGAGCATAACGGATCAACAAGAACAACCTCCGCAGCCACCAAAGGAAACCAAATGCTCGCAAAAGTAAAAACAACCAACCATCAAACTACAGTCAACTTGTACAGAAATATCAATCATACTAATGAAGAAAACAAACAGAAACAAAACAAAAACCACATACTCAATAATAACAGAAGAGGAAACAAAATAAAATACAATATCCTAAAATAAAAAATAGAATAAACATGAGAAACCGATTAGCTATACCTAAAAAATAAAAAATAAAAATAAACTAAAATAATAATTAAAAAAGTAAGAAAAATTTAAAAAATAAAATTTGCAGAAAAAAGGAAAAGAGGAAAAGTATAGCAGTGAGAAGAATGAATAAAATAAGAGAGAAAGTGAGGGTGGGGAAAAAAGAAAAAGAAAAGAAAGAAAAAGAAAAAGAAAAAAGGAAAAAAAAATACAGATATATTTGTCTACACACCCATATATATGGACATATATTCACCTATATACACCTATATATATATGCCTATATTAAAAACTACAATATGATTAGAATGAAATAGAAATAAAAACCAAAAACAACCAAGATAAGCAGCCAATAAAGGGAAAACAAAACAGAATAAAACCAAACAAACCAAAAATACCCGTGCCGGTCCAGGCTAAAGTCCACCAAGCTCTCTTCAGTTTGTCTGCTGTACAAAAATTCCTGTGCGTCTTGTGGGAACAGTAGGCCACCTGATGCCTAGCGTAATCCTGGCACTGCAGGTTTGCTGTACTTGAGTGTGGTTGTGACGTGTGATTGGTTGTTTTTACAAAGTCACTGCCTTTTTGCTTTTGCCTGTCCCAAGGCAGGCTGCACCCCCAAAGGCTCAATGAGTGTCTCTGGGCACCCTTTGGGTTGACAGCCGTGGAGAATTAAAGAATTCCTCACTACCAAAAGCCTGCTGCTAAGAATCTGTTAATTAGTGCCTCAGCAGATGAACCTGCCCTGCCTCCCAAGCCTTGCCTAAAGGTGGGGGCGGGGTAGGTAGTCTCACTCTGCTGCCTTCACTGTGTGGAAATTCTCAACCCCCTGCAGGTAAGGATATCTTCCTAGTCTGCCCCTATTGCTCCCTTCAGGAGTCAGTTTAAGACTGTCTTGGCGGGGGACAAAGTTTGTGGGAGTGGGTGAGTTATTGGGTTTTTTTTTTTGCTTTCTGTTCAAGAGTAGAAAAAGGGAAAAAAAATAAAAAACATAAAAATAAACAAAGCCACAGTTCCAACACTGTTTCAAGCTAAGGCCTTTGCCTCTTATGCTCCAGCGGAGTTCCTGCTGCTCTCCCAAAGGGTCTGCCGGGATTTAGGGAATTGCTCGCACCCTACCGTGTGGCCAAGATCCCCGCTCCGCGTCTCTCGGGGACCTGCGTCTCTGCCCGGCGCGCTGCGTGTCCGAGTGAGCCTTCTTTTTCCCCTGCTCCCGGGTTTCAGGCTTCTGCCTTGGAGCCGGCGCGCGCCCGCAGTGCTCCTGCTGCTCTCTCGAAGAGACTGTCGGGGTTTAAGGGACTGCAAGCCCCCTGCCCCGAGGCTCAGATCCCCGTTCCGTCTCTCGGGGACCTGCGTCTCCACCCAGCGCGCTGCTTGTCCGAGCGAGTCTTCTTTTTCCCCTGCTCCCGGGTTCCAGGCTTCTGCCTCGGAGCCGGCGCGCCCGCGCGGATCTCCTGCTGCTCTCCCAAACGGTCTGCCGGGATTTAGGGGACTGCGCGCACTGTGCCGCGTGGCTCCTATCCCCGCTCCGTCTCTCCGGGACCTGTGACTCTGGCCGGCGCGCTGCGTCTCCGCGGGCGAGTCCTGTGTTTCCCCTGCTCCCGGGTTTAAGGCTTCTGCCTTGGAGCCGGCGCACGCCCGCGCCGTTCTCCTGCTGCGCTCCTGGAGGGACTGCCGCCGGGGTTCAGGGGACTGCGCTCACCTTTCCACGCGGCTCCGATCCCCGCTCCGTCTCTCCGGGACCTGTGTCTCCGCCCAGCGCGCACTGCTTCTCCGTGGGTGAGTCCTCTGTTTTCCCCTGCTCCTGGGTTTCAGGCTTCTGCGCTCCGCGGGACCCGGTGGGCACAGAGACTGATCCCTGAACCGGGAGGGTGCAGGGACTGATCTTGCCCTGCCGCTGCGGGGCTCTGCACCCTGCTTCCTGGGGACCCGGCGAGCCGCGGGTGCAGCTCGTACCTCTGCACAGTCGTCTCCTCTCTCTCCTCCCGCACTTGCCCGGCCTGAGGCTTCTGCCTCAGACTGCAAACCAACGCGCTCTTGCTGAACTCTAGGTGGGCCGCGGGCCGCAGGGAGCGAGCCGGGAACACTCACCGTGACTCAGCAGCTGCGGGTGCGGGCTGCACCTCATGCGTCTCGCCGCCTTCTTCCCCTACTTGCCCGGCCTGCCCACCTTCCAGCAATCCTTGTGTGGAACTCTTAGTCGCTCTGTGTGATGAGTAGATGTCTCTTTGAAGCGTATTAGAAGTTCAAATTGTGGATATTTCCAGGGGAGATTTCATGGAGCCCTCCTCACAGCCGCCATCTTGCCCCTCCCAATCCAACATCCCTACATTTTTAAATTGAGTGTGCACAAACCAGTTAGGACAACTTTAAAATGGCAAATTTAAAATAAGACCCACCTTTAAAACATAAGAGTTGGAAATTTAGAGTCCTTCAAAAGAGCTGAAAAATTGATCTATTTAATCTGCATATTAGCTGCATTTGTCTATTTTACAAAATTTTTCAATGTTGGTAAGAACAGGGGTTTTCTTAAAACTAATTCTTTTAAGTGTGTGTACAATTGTAATGCAAAATAATATACAAAGATAGTTTAGGATTACTCATTCTTCCATGCGTGCTGGTGCTGCATAAAAAGAGTAACAATGTGGTACAGATTATTTTACAATAATGTTTTCTGAGTGACAGGATGGATTTCTGGATTTCTGGAATGGCAATATGAAACGTGAAGGAGCCTGCTGTCCCTGGGATGTCCTCCAGAAAGCTGGCTTAATGCTTGCAACGATGACACCAAAATCTCAGCAGATATTTAATAAATACTAAATGTATCAGCCACATTGGTCATTTATGCTTTCCCAAAGGTTGCCTGATTAATTTTTCTGAAATACATTTAAACATCAAGGTCATCTCTTATCTTCAAAAATGTGTGTATAAATTCATGGTACGCAAGAGGTACAAATATTTAGAGGTCCCAAGCATGTTTATAAGTAAGCATGAGCTCTGGAAAGTTAAGATACAAAATATAAGGTCAAATGTTGTGGTACAGACCAGAACAATAATGGGAAACATTCAATGCATCTTAGGTGCATACTGATTATCAAATTCACCTGTATGAAGGTCTATTATTTATTATCTAAAAACCAAGCTACACATTACACAGTAAGATAGCCTTCTAAGACTAAAATTATTATGGAATGATATTTGATAACTTCAATGAACTGGGTGTATTGAAGGACATGGGACATTTCATGAAAACAAATTATGATTTTTAAGAGCTATGGATTAAAAGAGTCTCTTTCCTTCAACAGCAACTTATGTCACCCACAGGAAAATTTAAACTTGGCAGAACCTGCGATAGTATAGACCCAAGTCCTCTGGCATACATACCCAAAGTGTTTTGTCTACCTTTGGAGACAAAAGAACTATGAAGGAAAGATGGAGTAGAGAAACAAGAGAACTGAAGAGAGGTTCTGCCATTATTTTGTTTATATTGGTTTACTATCTTGTTTTGTTTTGTTTTCATGTAACTTCATAATAAATAATAGGGAAATGTATATGACAAGATAGAACAAATAAAAGTATTTTTAAAATGAAATTTTGATCATAAGTTTCCCATTTAATAGCAATGTATCCTATGTATTTTTCATATTCCATAAAGTGTGCTTTATCCCTTACAGGCAGAATTAATTTCTCTAATAATTACACCTACTTATAACTGACATGTATGGCACAGAAAAGGATATAAGTAAACTTCATTCTGCACCATTAACATGAATAGCTAAAGGGAAATATATTTTATATTTAATAAATAATAAATAATAAAAATATTTCTTTGTGTTATGATTTTTAAAAATTCACATAGTTGCCTTGAACACTAAAAAACAAAAACAAAAGAAACAAAAAATGAAGTTTCAAGTACAATATTAAATTCCAAGGCAAGTGAGATGTCCCAAGATCTATTTTTGTGAATAGAATCTTTTAAGGCATATTTCTATAACATTTTCAATGTGCCTGATGATGTTTTAGAAAGAAACATGTTATATGAATTTACTCATATATGAAATTATTCAATAAAATTTATCTCATTTACATAATCCTTGATTGTGCAATCTGAAGTTACCTTTCAATAAAATAGAACCTTTGATCTGGAACTACAGTTTTGCTACATTAACTTTGCATAATTCATTACATTTTTCAAAACATTTAACCAGCAAAAATTAAGATTGCCATTTTAGGAATTTGGATACAAAATCACTTCATCTCTTATGATTGGTGAGAGGGTATCAGGATAGCCAAATGCTCTAAGGCTCCACCTCCCAAATTGGTGAGAATATTCTTGAATATACCTATATGGGTATTGACAATTAAGTTCGAGAACTCATCCTAGAAAAAGTTCCACATACTTCATTGCTGAATATCACTATGGTCACCTTCAAAGTACTCCCCTTGGGAAGCTATGCACTGATGCCAGCACCTAGTCCACCCTTCAAAGTAATTTTAGAACTCTTTTTCTGAAATGGCCATCAGAGCTGTCATGGTGTTACCCTTGATGTCCTAAATGTCATCCAAATGACTTCCTTTCAATATTCCCTCCAGGTAAAGAAAGAGGTCATTGGGAGCCAGATCAAGTGAGTAGAGAAGATGTTCCAATATGGTTCTTTGTTTACTGGCTAAAAACTCCCTCACAGACAGTGCCGTGTGAGCTGGTGCATTATTGTGATGCAAGAGTCATAAATTGTTGATGAAAAGTTCAGGTTATCTAACATTTTCAAGCAGCCTTTTCAGCACTTCTGAATAGTAAACTTACTTAACTGTTTGTCCACTTGGTACAAATTCATAAAGAATAATCCCTCTGATATCAAAAAAGGTTAGCAACATTGTTGCAACAAGTTCTCAAGCTTAATTGTCTGACCTCATAAGTCATTTGTTCCACAAGATGATAGTCAGATATCAAGACACATGTTAAATTATATTTTAATGAACATGATGGCTTGTGACCCTGGGCATGTTTATGGCACAGAGCATGAACCATATAATGTAAAAACTGAAACTCTTTTTCAGGCCATGTCCCTAAAGAGTCACATGGAACAAGTACTTTACCACTTCTACTTATTTTAAAGAACTTTACAACTGTCCTTCTTCAGCAGCCCAAGCCCAAAGTCACACGTTGGATCATTTTATCACTTACTACAGTTTTGCCTTCTCACTATTACTCTCTCTTTCAACTTTCATATGCCCACTTGTTCTCCATGAATTCACTTAGTCCTCCAGCCTCTTGCCTCCCTCCATTTTATATCAATTTGTAAAGCTTCTGTTAGATTCATCTGTTTCTCTAATCTACCAAGACTAATGAACCAGGTATTATTTCACCTAAAACCACACTAGACACCCTGCATGTCCTTAGTGCTTCACTGTACTTCTGAAATTCCCAGTTCTAGAGCCAGCATAGTTAAAAATGAGAATTTTGGGAGTCATTCAGACCAGGATTATACTTACCCTACTACTTAGCAAAGTACTTTGCTGTCATTATCCTCAGTTGATTCCATCACAGAATGGTGACTATAATTTACAGATTGCAAGAGATGTTGCAGAAATTAACTTTGGTGAGATTGAGATTGTGTACTGCAATTGCTTAATATATGTTAACACTTTCTCTCTCTCTCTCTCTCTCTCTCTCTCTCTCTCTCTCTCCCTCTCCCGCTCCCTCTCCCTCTCCCTCTCCCTCTCCCTCTCCCTCTCCCTCTCCCTCTCCCTCTCCCTCTCCCTCTCTCAATTCCCAGGATGGTAAACACAAGAGAAGCAAAGCACATATGTTATGACTAACTAACACTGCAACTACAAATGCATTGCCCTTAGAGCACCATTCTTGACATTGTTCAAAATAAGATGTTTATTTGATTAGCTACCTTCTCTAATGGCCTTCAGATATAATAACGAGGCTCTTATTGTTCCTGTCTCATACTTTGTCAGCATTCTGCACCTACAGCAGATGACGTTGATACCTATTTCATAAGGATTATCAGGGGAATCTTCGAAGCATCGTGGTCTTGCCCCACTTCTACACAAAGCTTCAGATTAGTCATATAAAATTCTGGTGCTCGTATCTTCTGAAATCACAGGAAAGGGCCAATGCTAAGGAACCTGTGTTTATTGAGGAATATATTTTCTTTCCTATTGATTGTCTGGGTTCCTTTTTTTTTAATTGAAACAATTGAGTGTATATGGTATTAAGAATTAGGAATCGCATCTGAAGTTTAGATGTTATTCAGATAGTTTACAGTATTTACATGCCCATGGTAGGTATGAATATATATCAGCAGTGAGTCCTATATTTTTTATGTCTATAAGGTTTATTTATGGGTATTGAAAACAAAGAACATCATATACATTTTGGTCCTTAAAATGTCATTTTCAAAGGCATAAGTGCATTGAATCTGCAGGTACAATTTTGATTATAGACGAACAATTCTAATTTTGGTTCCTTTAAAAGTTTATGTATGATTGCATACCAACTGGAAACATTATGCAGAACTGGTCCTGCAAATATAGCCTGAGGCCCGCTTATGGTCTTTTGACATGCTACCTTCTGTTATTCTGCTTAATTCTTGACTCTGGAAACTAACGGCCCTCGAAATGCATTTTTAAGGAATTAATGATCATGATGAAAAATTCAGACCTTATTTTCTGCTGCATGGGCTGATACAAGCATGAGTGACCAAATGTAACAGAGCTGGGAGGAAAAATAATACTTTGCCCTCAGGAATTTGACCCTCTGTGAACTTTACTCATGTTTTAGAGGTCTAGGATTTTTCCACCCTTGAAAGAGAAGGAAAGAATTCGAAATGATGGTTTCAGATGGAAAAACAGAAAAGCAGGCACTGCTTGGGTCAATATTTTGAACCAGCACCTGTTTTCTTTTTTGATTATGGAGAGGCTCAGCATGTAATAAATTTACAAGCAGAAGCTTTGTCATAATGAAACATGAAGTGAATATAACCAATTACCCAGTGCATTCTATGTATGTCTCCTGCCATGGTTTCATACTTGACTAGCTTTGTCTTTTCCTCTCTTGTATCATCTAATCTCAAAAAGACCAAGACTACAGTGATTAAGTAAATTTCTAACAACAATGTTAGAAACTAAATCAACTACTTATTTATGATTATAAGTAATCATAAATCATGTGATTATTTTTCTCCTAGAAATCTATATGAATCTTAATCATACATATATATAGATAGATATAGATATAGATGTAGATATATAGATATATAGATATATATACACACACATATATATATACACATATATACACATATATGTGTATATACACACACATACGTATATACCAGGGATGCCACAAAAATGTATACACATTTTAAGAGATGTTAACATGTTAACACTTTGGTCAACATTGCTCAAGCAGTAGTTCACCGTAATCAGAAGTATCTGGATGCTGATGGTAACCACTTTGAGCACCTCTTGTAATTACAGAAGTCAAACGTGACTTGTATTCATCTTTTGTTATCAGTATATGTTGAGTATTACAATTTCAATGCAGTTTTTTCCTTTCTTAAAGTGTGTATACAGCTTTTGGCTATAGTATATATTATATATAGTATATATTATATGTTATATATTACATATTATATATTATATTATATGTTATATATAGTATATATTGTATGTTATATATTACATATTGTATATATTTATATATACATCTCCTGGAAGAATAACCTATTACTGTTTATGTCCTCTCTCTGTTATCCCCTATGTATGCAAAAACGATAAAAACGGTACCAAACTATTTAAAAAACAACCTAGGAAACACAATGAACATCTTCCAGCTAAAGGGACATCTGAACCAAACTGAAGAAGTACAGAGAGCAAAAATATTACCTTCCAGACCCTGAACATAGTATCAGTTTCTCTGATAATTAGTTTCCTGAGAGCCTAAAGAAAAATACTCTCATTGGAACAGTGAGATTGAGGGGCTGTTAGATTGCCATGGGAGAAGTGGGGTACATTTCTTCTGAAAACTCACTTCAGAGAGAGAGAAAGAGCAAGAGAGAGAGAGGTGTGATATTAAGGTTTTAGGATTTCATGGGAGACTTCATAGATTAGTATCATTATTCACTTCAATACAGAGTCCAACCATAGAAGTCAAACACAGAGTAGGAAAATTGCCTAGAAGTAAAATACAGAAAACATCAAAAAAAAAAAAAAGTGCAACCATCTTTGCACTGACCACTGACCAGAAACATTTGAGCTGAGAAATTTAAACAAAGAAAGAAAGAATGAAAGAAAGAAAGAAAGAAAGAAAGAAAGAAAGAAAGAAAGAAAGAAAGAAGGAAGGAAGGAAGGAAGGAAGGAAGGAAGGAAGGAAGGAAGGAAGGAAGGAAACAAAGAAACAAAGAAAAGACAATTAAGAGCTTCATTGAGTGCATACCTACAATGTCTCTGAGAGTGACCTGCTCAAACCAAAGAAGGACACAAAACTGCAGTGAGAAATGTTTGAAGAAAACATCCCCAAATTGAAATGCCTAAGTTACACCCACTTCCCACTAAAGTATCTGTATAGGAAAGAAAAATAAATAAAGAATGTTTAAAAGTGTTAAATTGGAGAAAATATGCATAACACATATGAACAAGACTAATATTCTGTATATAAAAAATTTGTAAAATTCAATAAAAAAAACCAATTATAAACCTGGTCAAAAGACATAATAAGACACATAAATGGAAATAGTATATGAAATGATGAAAACTCCCATTCATAAATTGAGATATGTTGATTTTTAAATTGTGATTAGCTTATTTAAGTGAACATATTGGCAAAGAGTCAGAATTATGCTAGATGACAATATTAAGAATGTCGCAGTAAAATGGGCACTTCCATATTATCTTATTGATGTTATTATGTAGAAATGTAAATTGAAACAGTGCCTTTGGTAAATAATTTGGCTATACCTTTTATCCAGATTCACTCCTAGTAGAACCTGGAGTTATCCTTGAAAAGAGGCCTATTTTTAAAATTATGATACATTTATACAATAATACATTTAATGTATAATTCATTGCAATAGAATACTTTTATATACTGTGATAATTATTGATATCACCATGCCAGATGCATACAAAATGAAAATATACACAATTTAAATGTAATTTTCTCAAAAAGTAAATATCTAAGGAATACATTATTTTAAAAAGTTACTTGTTCTTTTCTACATATCAGAAGTAATTACCACAGCCTGTTTTATTACAGTAAGAGTTAATACTTCTCTTGAAATGTGCATCAAGTGATTCAGTGTAAATAAAGCACCCAGTGTATATATAACATTGACTATTGAGTTAGATATGTTATTAACGTGATTTCTGAATTTTTATTATTAGATGACTTCAGTATCATTAAAAAAGAATAAGCAAATAATAAAGGAATTTATTAAAGAGATTTTTCCAGTTTAAATGACTGTCAATCTGGGGGCCCTGCCCATTTAATTTGTATTTGATTTTATTTGCTTGATGGTCTTCTGGTCTTCTGTATCTCATACTTAAATAATTTTATTAGATGAAATGCATCAAGACTCTAGAGCAAATCTAAATATAAAAATATCTCATAGAGATTTACCAGTTTAATTCTTTTCCAGATCAACTCAACATATTTTTTAGCAATTGGGTTTCTTTGTTTTCAAAATACATTGTGAATATGTTTTTACATGTATAACTCCTAGAACTGCATACTTTAAGTGTCTTTTTTCATCTGCTTTACTAAACATACCTTTAAAACAGAGACCATTTTTCTTCCTTCCCTAAGCTGCCTCACCATCTAGCCCATGGTCAGCAAACCGTGGCTCGAGAGCCACATGCAGCTCTTTGGGTACGTTTCATCTCAAAAGTTTGCCGACCCCTGGAAGAGCCACAGCAATTTAAAAATTATTTGTGGGCCAGCCGAGTGGCTCAGTTGGTTAAGAGCTCGCTCAAGGGTGTGAGCTGAGCTCTGAGCAACAGCAGTTCAATGTCAGCCTGAGCTGCTTTAAAAAAAAAAAAATTATTGAAGAACCATAAATATATTTTTACATAATCACCATTATGTGAATAATATCCTTTAAAATTTTTATAAATGAAACTATGATAGTTTTATTTTCATTTTCAATTTTACTTCAGAGCCACATGTATGTACCCAAAGAGCCTCATGTAGCTCATGAGCCACAGTTTGCTGACCCCTGAGCTAGCCCATTAGACCATCACAGTGGGCTTCCGCTGTCCTATTAATACAACTCATCAGACTCTCCATTTGGTTTTGACTTTGTAAATTTTTGCGCAAAGAGGGTTACTTTGGGTTTCCTTATTTGAATCAGTAAATATCCAGTAAAAATATTGAAAATCAAAATATTTTTATGAGTATTCATCAGAATGTTAACACACTTGAAAATTTAGACTGATTTTATGGGGTAAGTTCATATTTGTCAGAACGATAAGAACAAAATTTTCCTTCAAACTTAGAACTATATTTGGGAAAGTGTAGAAATTCAGGCAGCAAGCATTCAAATGTTCTACTCAAGAATAGTTAGATAAGAACAGGACTAATCCTGGGACATACAATGAAAAGCCAGCTCTCCTGATTACCATTCAAAATCTCTTTCCATTATATCATATTGCCAAAGATCCTGCAGTTGTGGTAATTATACCAGGGAAATATAAGTTTGTTAAATTCTTTTCTCAAGACACAATATTTCAATGTTAAATTTGACCATTTGAATGAATCTTTATGAAAACACAATCAGGACACAAATTTAAAAATTTAAACGGCTACATAAATGATATGAACAGGATGCATAAATAACCAAGCTTCAAATGCAGTATTTCAGATGAACAGTTTTTACCACTTCGGTTCAACAAATGTTTAGTGAGTGCTTAATATATCCAAGGTTTTGAAAGATGGACTATAGAGTGAGTCTGAAAGACAGATAAAATATAATCCCAAATAAAATATAATCCTTGACTTCAAGTTACTAATCATCGAGACAAGCAAATAGGTTTCTATCATTTTTTAAAAACGTTGGGGGGCCGGCCGAGTGGTGCGGTGGTTAAGCGCTGGCTTGGGAAGCCAGCGGCTCCGGTTCGGTCCCACATGTGAGGGCCAGTGACACAGCCCTCAAAAAAAAAAAAATAAAAAAAAAAATATATATATACACACACACACACACACACACACACACACACACACACCCCTTGGGAAGAAAAATATTCTTCCCAAGGTTCTTCATATAGGGTTTAGACATTTTTCCTTTTCTAGTTGCTAAATGTGGATAACATGGAATTTATGCTAGGAAAATACTGAGTTGAATCATAGCAATCTTTGATCTTAAGCAAATCATGTAACCTCTTACATTTTCAGATCATCAATTGGTAAAACACTGCTAATGCCTACCTTGAAAGGTTATGAAAATAAAATATTACATATAATCCCTGTGCAAACCACAGTATGCTGCAAAAATGTATTAGCTCATGTAAATTATGTGATATTTGCTTTTAAATCATAGAGACCTATTTGTAGTCAATTACAGATGCTATTACCTAGGGCAAATGCAAAGAAATAATCATTACTGCACATCTATCAAGGGTCAGGTGCTGTGCCAGTGATTATAAATACATAATCTCAGTTACTCCTTATCATAGCATTACAAGGTAGTCATAGTATAATATAACTATCATATTATAGTAAGTGTCAAAGTGACTAGGTGGCTTCCCTAAATTAACAACACTAGAAGGTAGCAGGATCATTTTAATCATTAGTTTTTCCTATCTTAAAAAAGCTTTGTTCTTTTTATAGCACCATGCTGTCTCATCAATTTGTGTTTGCTAAATTTCTTAAAGTTGATAATTAAAAAACAATAAAATTGTGATAAAATATACATAACACAGAAGACATGAAAGTGAAGATCTTAACCATTTTTAAATATACAGTTATATAAAGTACATTAACATTGTTGGCAACCATCACCAACATCCCATTACCAGAGCTTTCGTATCATGCAAAATAGAAACTGTACTCATTAAGCTCCCCATTCCCCCTTCCCACTAGCCCCCTGGAAACCACCATTCTACTTTCTGTTTCAAAGAATTTATCTATTCTAGATACATCATGTAGGTGGAATCATACAATAATTGTCCTTTTGTGATTGTTTTATTTCACTTAGCCTAATGTCCTCAAGACACCTCTATGTTGTAGCATGTGTCAGAATTTCCTTCCTCTTGAAAGCTGAGTAATATTCCATTGTATGTGTATACCACATTTTGTTTATTGATTCATCAGTTCACAGTGAGATACCATATAATACCCATTAGGGTCGTTACTATTAAAAACAAAAAAAAGATAATAACAAGTGTTAGTGAGGATGTAGAGAAATTGGAACTCTCATTTACTCTTGGTGGGAATGTAAAGTGTAGCTGCAAATGGTGGTTCCTCAAAATATTAAAAATTAAATTACCATATGATCCAGCATTTTCACTTGGGAGTATATACCTAAAAAATTTTAAGACAGGGACTCAAAGAGGTACTTATGTACCCATGTTCATGGCAGCATTATTCACAATTGGCAAAAAGGGGAAGAAACCCAAGTATCCACAGACTAATGAATGTACTTCATACTTTTAAACTGTACATTTAAAAATGGCTAAGATCTTAACTTTTATAACTTAGTACTGTATATTTTACCACAATTTAAACTTTTTGATTTGCATTTGCCTAGTGGTTAGTGATGTTAAACTTTGCTTGTGCTTATTAAACATTTACAAATGTTTATCTTCTCTGGAGAAATATCTTTTCAAGTCCTTCGCCTATTTTTTAGTCAGATTGCCTGTTTTTTGTTGTTGAGTTGTAGGATTTCTTTATATATTCTAGATATTAACATTTTATCAGATATATGATTTCCAAATATTTTTCTCCCATTCCGCAAGTTTCCTTTTCACTCTGTTGATTGTGTTTTTTGATGCATGGATCAAAGTGTTAAGTGTTAAGTGTTGGCATAATCCAATTTATTTATTTTTCTTTGCTGTCTGTGGTTTTCAGTATTGTATCCAAGAAATGACTACCAAATCCAATGCCATGAAGCTTTATCTCTGTTTTCATCTAAGAGTTTTATAGTTTTTACTCTTATGTTTAGTTCTTTGCTGTATTTTGAGTTAATTTTTGTATATTGTGTAAAATAAGAGTTCCACTTAATCTTTTTGCATGTGAATATCCAATTTTCTGAACACCACTTGTTGTAAAGACTATTCTTTCCCCATTGAGAGGTGTTGACAACCATGTTGAAATCATTTGACAGTATATGTGAGGGTTTATTTCTGGGCTCTCTATTGTATTCCATTGGTCTTATGTTTGTCCTTATGCTAGTACCACATTGTTTTCATTACTACAGCTTTGTAGTAATTTTTAAAATTAAGAAATGTGAGACCTCTAACTTTGTTTTTATTTTTCAAGATTTATTTGGTTATTTGGAGTCCTTTGAGTTTCTGTATAAATTTGAGGTTGACTTTCTATATTTCTTCAAAAAAATCATTGAGATTTTGATATAAATTTTATTGAATATGTGGATCATTTATATAGTATTAACATCTTACAATATTAAGTATTTCAGTCCATGAAAATGGGATATCTTTCCATTTACTGGTGTCTTCTTTAATTTTTTTCAGCAACATTTTGGTAGTTTCAGTGTATAAGTCTAACCATTTTGGTTAGGGTTGTTCCTGAGTATTTTTTTTATGCCATTGTAAATGGAATTTTTTTCTTTTCTTTTCAAAGTGTTTATTTTTAATGTAGATAAATTCAACTGATTTTTGAGTGCTCATTTTGTATCCTGCAACTTTGCTTGAATTTATTTATTAGCTCTATAGTTTTTGTTATTGTTTTACTTGTTAGGGTTTTCTACATATAAGATTATGTCATGTGTGAACAGAAATAAATTTACTTCTTCCTTTCAATTGGAATAGCTTTATTTCATTTTGTTGAATTAATTGCTCTGGGTAAGCCTTCCAAAGCTATGTTAAATAGAATTGGTGAAAGTTGGCATCTTTGCCTTGTTCCTGATCTTTGAGAAACTATCTTTCAATTTTGAGTATGATGTTAGCTGTGGGTTTTTCATAGATGACATTTATTATGTTGAGGTCCCTTCTATTCCAAATTTATTATGAAAGGATGTTGAATTTTGTCAAATGCTTTGTTTGCATCAATTAAAATAAACATTTTGTATGTTTCTTTGTTTGTTTCCCTTCATTCTGTTAATGTTGATTTTCATATGTTGAACTATGAACTACTCTTGCATTTCAGGAATATAACTGAATTTGTTGTGATGTATAAGTTTTTTAACGTGCTGTGGAATTCTATTTGACAGTATTTTTTTGGGGGTGGATAGATTTTTGCATTAATATTCATCAGGGATATTGGTCCATAATTTTCCCTTCTTGTAGTGTCTTTGACTTTGATGTCAGAGGGATTTGAGACTGATATAATGAATTTGGAAGTATTTATTCCTCTTTAACTTTTTGGAAGACTTTGAGGAAGATTGCTGTTAATATTTAAATATTTGGTAGAATTCAACAGTAAAACCATCTGGTCCTGGGCTTTTCTATGTTGGGCTTTTTTTTTTTTTTATCACAGATTTAATCTCCTCATTAGTTATATATAGGTCTGTTCAGATTTTCTGTTTCTTTATGATTCAGTCTTTGTAGGTTTGTCCATTTCATCAAGGTTGTCCAATTTGTTGGCATACAATTTTTCATAGTACTCTCTTGTAATCCTTTTTATTTCTGTAAAATTAATAGTAGTGCTTCTCTTTTATTTCTGATTTTAGTGGTTTGAGTCTTCCTTTTTTAATCAATCTACCTAAATGTTTGTCAATTTTGTTGACCTTTTCAAAGAACCAAGTCATACTTTCAAAGATTCATTAATAATTTCATCAACTTTATCATTTTATGTTTTTATTTGAATCTGCTAGCTTAAAATATATCAGTATAATGAAATTAAAATAAAAAAAAGATAAAATGGTGGTAAAGATCTAATCACACCTCTAATAAGTTGCACACCCAGGATCTATGATAATACATGTTTTCTTGACTTAAACACTATTTTGTCACCCAATATGTAGTATATAGAGTTTTCTAAGCCCATTTTTAGAACCTTCAACATAATATTGAATATAACTGCTGACGTGGTATGGTCTAGGGTATTTCAAAAGTAAAATCAAGATTTAGTGTGTTCGATTATGTTTAAGAGATAGCTGGGGCAAAAGGGAATTATCAAATATCCTTGATATGTAGATTTCAGGAAAGAGGAGGAACCCATACATTGGAAAGTAGTTCAGTGAAGGTCTGCTCCTAAAGAAAGACCAAAATGTACACAAATGCATACATGGGAGGATGGGGGCAGGGGGGTGGGTGTATTGATGGAACTAAGCTTGCCTCTGCCATTTTGAGCTCACTTCTCAATCGCACTTTTTCTCAGCAATAACTGACTTATTTCTATGTAAAGCCAATTTGTGCTCCAGGTAAATTTCAGGATTTTATAGACAACATTATCCAGGATAAAATGAGCAGTTAACAGATTAAGTATTATATAGTGAATTCTGCAAAATACCTTTTAAAAATCAGGCAAGTCTCCATCTATTTGTGCCTGTGCCAAATCTGTCATTTACATAGATATTTGTCAAAGGATTCCCAGACTGTTAGCATAGTTTGCAATACTTTAATTAACACTGAAGCTTGTAAATCAAAGTGAAGAGTTGCGTGTATCCTGTGAGACTTATGTTCCTCATTGCTAAGAATAGTTGTCTCTGGAGAGGACTGAAAATTGGAAACCAAGAGTGCAACTTTGGCTAATCTGTCAATAGTTGTTACAGCTAATAATTATATTTTCCTAAAAAACACATAAAATACTTTAGTATCCATAATTAGTTGACATAAATTTTATAGAATTGGAAATATTGATACTTTCCATTTCAAATCCTCCATATTTAGACCAGACTCATATTATCAGCAGCTCTATTTAAAAATAAACATTTTTTCCTGCTTTTTTATTCTCTCTCATAAAATTATATAATCATTTAATTAGGAGAGAGATTATGGCCTCTTGTTTGCTTTAAGGAGATCAACTGTTTTTTTTATATTATCTCATTTAAAAGACTCTAGAAAAATAAAGGAAATGGTATAAAAATCATATATATATATATATATTGCTCTTCAGTCACAAAAAATTTGCAGTCTCTGTTTTTATTCTCTTTTTCCTTTTCAACCAGTGTTAAGCTACATTAAGATCAGTTTTGTATGCTTTTTACTAGACAAATATTTTTTCCTTCCTACTATTTAAAAATATTTCTCTCTATTCTTGGAGATTTATACAATATATGAGTATACAGTCCCCATGTCACTTCTTTGTACCGACAGAGGGCACCGGTGCACATGATCTAGGTGTGTTCAGTTAATCCCAGAGCATGAGGTTAAATACCCTGCTGGAGCATGTGAGGGAAATGAGCCTGTTCAAAGATCACTTTCCTGTTTGGTCCTGCTCTTTCTTTGGGTTCAGTAGTACAATTGATGGTACCGCCATTCTCCCATTCACCAAAATTCAAGTTCAGTATCACGTCTTCTCTCTTGGGCTGATATCTGAATCTCAGTGACTTGTATTTATCTAATATGGACTTCCTCTTCTGTATTCATATGGCTATTATCCTCAGCAGCCCCTTTTGGCCTATTACAGACCTTAAGAGTCCTCCTTGCATAGGCTCCTCTCTCTAATCAATTCTTCACATCCTTAGTGTGGGTTTCACTGGTCCCTCAGTTGTTTGCCTTTATTAGTTTGCCTTGTTTCTATTCCTTGGGGAGCTACAGTATATTTACATTTTCAAATTAATTACCAACAGTTCAGAATCAAGAGGTTTGCAGGAAATTCTAAACTTTTAACTTCTCAAAATATAGAAGAGCTGGCTGTTGAAAGTAGCCCTTTCTAGGTTGCAGATTCAAGAGACGGCAATAACATTTTAGCTTTATTTTGAAAATTCCAGCTTGCCTGGAGACTAGAATCAGGCATCCTACCCCCTTTCAACCTGAGTTAAACTTACCCCAAATGTAAGGCCTTATTTCAGTCTCAGATACAGCCTCTCAAGGGCAAGAAATGCCTGTATAGTTTATTGTGTGGAGGAAGCAGGAGAAGAGAAAAGATGACATGGGCATCAGGCAGTTGGTGCCAAAGAGGAAAAACAGAAAGGGATAAGACATGATATTATTTTCTCTATATAATCAATAATTTTAGTCATTCTTATTACACAAGGTAGAGTAAGTAGGAAAGAAGATAACAATAGCCAGAATAATTATTTTAGTGGACATTTCCTTATGGATCCATAAATTCAGGGAACTAAACCCCTCTTAATAATCATCTTCTCCAAAGGCCTTTCTTAACCAGTGTCTCAAATTGCATATAAATAACCCCACCCTGTCCTCTCATAGAACCACTATAATTATTGTGCTCATTTTATGTCTTTATTGTCTCATTTCATAGAATATAAGAAGCAAATATATCTCTTTTCTTAAAAAAGTGCCTGGTCCCTAATTACACACACACACACACACACACACACACACAAATGGTGGTGGAGTGAATAAATTAGACAATCTGAAGAAAAAAGAAAACTGTGCTCTGTCTTCCTGAACACACATATACACACTGATATGAATTTGCTAAATTAACACTCCTGGAGTGGAGCACAGGGTTCAGGATAGTGAGCATGGCTCAACAAAAGACCACAAGAGGAGTTTATTACTCACAGGTCATAGAAAAATCTCAAGAGGCACCATGAGGAGAGCCAGGCAGAGTGCAGACACAGAGAGAGGAAGGACTTAGGGCACTAGCCTTTCTTAGGGTCGGTGGGTACAAGTGCTTTGGGGTCCCCAGGATAAGGCCAGATTTGTAAATTCAAACCAAAAGAGCAAGGCTTTGGTAAGTCACCAGAGGGACCTAACTAAGGGGTGCAAAAGGAATAGAGGGGGTAAGAGACAGGTGAGACTGTTGATCACAAGGGCAGACAAGGAATTCATATCAGGAACGTATATTGGGGTGTCAGAAAAGCCATGACACATTTTTGCAATGAAAAACAGAAAAATACGTCATGACTTTTCTGACAACCTAATATTTGCTTGTGACTTTGAGGGCTGCTATGTAAGGCATGTGCTTGAGGAACCAGTGTCAGTTTTAAGTCACTGCAGGATGCTTGGCCAAACAAAATGAGTGGTGAGGCAGGAACACCATGGAGTCGCTTAGCTAAACTTCCAACACACACAGACACACAAAACCTACAGTAGCTTTGTATCATCTATTATAACACTGAAAGTTCTAGCCTTATTTCCAAGGTTTTGTAGTGTTGTACGATCTGCCCCAAATCTACCTCTCTATGTGTCTTTCCAAATCCTTCTGTCTACATACCCTGCGCTCCAGACAAGACACTATTTTGAGAGTACATTTATTCCGTGAACTTATTTTCTTAAAATGCTAAGAATCCACAAGTCATCCTTTGCCCATGCTCCTCCTTGCCCTATCTTTACCTTTTTTCTCCCACATCACCTTGCAAGACCCATCTCAGGTGGCATGTTCTCTCTGAAGTTTCTGCCATGTGCCTTAGTCAGAATTAACCTCCCTCCTTTGATCTCCCAGGGCATATTGCTCTGCCAGTATCCCAACATACATTTTAATCTTTGTTTCTTCCACTTACTGCCTTGCATTGCTCTTTCCTCTGTCTATTTGGAAACTCATTGCAGACAGAGAGATTTTCGTATCCGTCATCTTCCTGATTTGTCTTAATGTCATTCATGGTGCCTTCCCTGGCTGCACTAAGAAACTACAATCTCACCAAACACCCTGTGTGGCATGTCTTGCTGAGGGCTAATAAAGCCAGGGACACGCTAAGGCTTTAACTCTTCCCCAAGACTTCATTCTGCTGTTCAAGTACTCAAGATAAACAGAGTCATTTGGAGGCAATGCTGTCATATGACTTCTGTTATTCCCTCTTCTTCTCTATCCACTTGGGCCTCGGTGGAGGTGGGAGAAATGGCCTGAGGTCACAGTTCAGTTTTCATCTCAACTTTCATAGACCACAGGTTCCAGTGCCCAAAGAGTCTCCTCTTTTCCCCCACTAATTATTAACCAAGGATTCACAGCAGAATCTCCAGGGGGTGGCATCTGGACAGCTATAATTTTTCAGAGTTCTGCTTTAACTGCTTTTCTCTGAGTATCCAAATTCTCCTCCCAATGAGCATATTGTCCACCCTCCTTCCACCAGAACAAAGCCATCTATCTTATGACACAGTAGCTCCTGGTTCTTTGGCACTAGGGAGGGGAACAGTGGACTCCTCAGGGAACTGCTTCACAATCCCTGGGTGTTGGGGGTGGTGGTGAATGAGATCAGCATGGAAACATAATGGCAAGTTGGCAGATGAGGATGTGAAGCTCTGGAATTCTATTCCTGGAAAATTGCAAGCAAGATGTGTGTGTGTGTGTGTGTATTTGAAAAAAAAGAAAAATAGAAAAATTAAATTATACCTAGTAACTCCAGCTGATTCTGAGACTGTGACTAGCCCAATGATTATAAACAGGATATATCTAGCATGCACCTATTTATCCAACACACATGTATTGAATATCTGTCCTCATGCAATCCAGAGGCTTAAAGATAGAAAAGCCATTTACTAAATAAATATAATTTGTGTTACTAGGAAATAAAGAACCACCATGAGAACATTCATAGGGGGTCCACTGGTCTACTCTGGGAGGGGACACTCCTCCCAAAAAGGTGACGTTTAAGGTGAAACTTGACAGATAAGTAACTATTAATTCCATGACAGGGAAGGTTAGAGGATAGAATGACAGAGTACCTGAAATCCCTGAGACAAGGGACAGTGTGAGCAAGCAGTAGAATTTTTTTATGGCTGGACCAGAAAATAAGAAGAGTGATAAGATCAAAGCAGTGGGTAGGACCAGAATGTGGCAACAGTTCTAGAATGAATTCGATCTATAACCTCAGGGAGAATGAAGAGCAGATTTGCATTTTTTAAAGCTCAATCGTTACAGTAAGGCAAGAAGATGAAAATGAAAATTATGCTTTGGGTGTTGAATATCAACGTAATGGCAGCATCTATGTGAACTCCAGTACCATTCACATCTACTTTACCATGTTGTAACAATTACGTGGGTCCTTACAGTATCAGATGAACAGTACACTTATTTGACTACAATACTGGATTCTGCAAATGTGTTCTCAATCTGCATACTAAATATAGTATGATATTAATAGAACTACATATGCATTATATTTTCCCAATTTTTTTTCTTGTTTCCTCTCAAGATTATGATGCAGCTTCCCTTATCTGATTTATCTTCTCCTTTCATACAGATGAAAAATCCCTATTAACTACTTTGAGTCTGTACATTACTAATTATTTATAAACTTAAGGATCTTGTCCCAGAGCTCTTCTGCTCAGTTTAAGAGTCAGATAACAGCTATGGAAGAATTACTCAGTGTAAAAATATATATATATATATATATATATATATATATATATATATATATATATATATATATTTGCTGCTCAGGAGAAAGGGGGTGGTGGTCCCAAGTCAATCTCATGATACAGCATTAAAGAAAAAGTTGAATGATTTTTATGTTTAGTACATTTCCATTTCTTCTCAATAGCTTACTATCAATAGCTGTCTACTTTCTATGGCCAAAGTTAATTTTGTGTGAGTTTTTCAATTTGGCAGGACAGACTTTAAGCCCAAAATAACTTAATAGCAAAATCATGACTCCTCTCTTTAATGATAGGAGATATTGAAGAAGATCAATTCATAGAAAGGAACGTTTTAAACATTATGTGACAAATGTCAAGGATTGATCCATATGTTGTTTTTTTTAAGGAAATCACTCATGCTTTATTTCAGCTTATAAATTGAAATCCACCTTCATTTCAGATTTTGTAAATAGAATTTTAAAGAGTATAAGTTTTATAGTAAATAGAAACTTCAGAAGAGGAAACAGAACACTTGCAATTAGAAATAAATGTTCACCAGTCCAATACCATCTGATATTTGAATTTTCTCAAGAGCAGTACGATGAATTAATGGTTTATCCTGTGTTTAGACATTTGAAGTGTAAAGGGTGCCAGTAATTTCAGAAAAGGGCTCCTGGAGATGACTACTAACCTCTCAGTTACCCTTGGGGTCAAGTTAAATGAGTCGACTTCCTCTCTACTGAACAGTCTTATAACAAATGTTCCCCATTCTCCACCTGCACTACATTTGACATGGTCCCTTCTATTTGTTTCATCCCAGTTGTGCTCTTTTGAGTGAAAACTTTATCTTTTCCCTTCAGTTGCCTTCATTTTTCCAGGCTTGACTTTTAATGCTTACTGTACACACAATTAACAGGATTTGAAAGGTCAATGGAAAACAGATTCTAGAGCACTCTCTAAATACCAGCACCTCAGGAAGCTAGGTTTGGAATGTGCAGGGTCATCCCTGTAGACACTCTGACCTCAGTCAATTATTAGGTGGCTTACAAGAGTCCAAATGGTATTAATCAAACTGACAAGAAAAAAAATCCTGATTTTGTGAATACTGTTTATAAAAAATTATTTAAACATAAAACATTTTGCTTTTGAAACTTTGAAAATATGAAAACATTTATTTTTCTTCTTGGTCAGGAAATGTAGTGATCACCAAGGAGACACTAGTTACAAAAGCTTTCCCAGAGCCCCACTTTCTCCTGGCCCTCTTCTTTCCCTTACTCCTAAGTCCATTAAAAATACAGGAGAGGCCTGGCCAAGTGGCTCAGTGGTTAAGAGTTGGCTTGGGAGCCGTGAGCTCTGTGCAAGAGGGCTGCTGGTTCGGTTCCCACATGGGCCAGTGACGCTGCACCCTCTACAGCTAACATGATGAACAACAGCTCGACCTGAAGCTGGGCTGCTGTGAGTTGCTGATGACAGTGTGGGCTACAGTGGGGCTGCAATGGGCTGCCGTGAGCTACCATAAGTGGCTGGCAGCCAGCATGAGCTGCTGTGAGCCACTGTAAGTGGCTGTCCAATGGCCGGTGACCAACCGACTCAGCTGGGAAAAGCACAATGATCAAAATACCAACATGGGCCAGTGAAGTGGTGTCTTGCACAATTAGACTGAAGAACAAAAAGACAGCAACTTGTTTGTTCCCCTTCCCTGATTCCCCAACACTCTTCCCCTCTCCCAATTCCCCAATAAAATCTTTTAAAAAAAAAAAATACACAAGAGAGAGAGAGCCAATGCAGGAGTAGATAAACACTGTGCATGTTTCCATCCATGAACACAGTAAAATTACAACTAAATTATAGAACAATGAACCTAGAGAGTCATCTAAATCTAGCTGAACAGAAGTTTTATAACTAAGGATATAAAGAAGGAGCTACATCAAGACTGGTAGGAGGGGCAGAGACATGACATGGGCTGACCTCAAACCTCTGTGTGGTGGTTGAAAATCAGGAGTAATAGCTCAGCTGCAGAGGTTCTGCCCAGAGAAGTGAGGAACCCCAGCCCCATACCAACCTCCCCAGCTGGAGTACTGGTGCTGGGAAGTGGAGACCCTACAATATCTGGCTGTGAAAAACAGTGGGTTTCCAATTGTCTGGGTGGGATGGAAGGCTAGGGGATACCCAGACATGCTCTTAAGGGCCTGTGAACTGACTCAATCACTTGCACACATTCACCCTGGCTCTGGGAGAGGGATGGTAACTCAGCAGGCTTCAGATGCATAGAGTGGGTAGACTGAAATCTGCGGTTTTGATGTGAAGGTCAGAGACAGTTGTCATTTTCCCCTTGAGTGGGCCTCCTCTTGTACAGCCAGCAGGCAGCAGGGCACCATCTTTCCTGTGTTGAGCCCTTCCCCACATGGCCAAATCTGAATCTGATTGGTCTGGTGAGCTCTGCTGCTGCTGACTTACTGGGACCCCACCACACCCAACTTCCCCAATGACGGAGGTACTTTCTCCAACAGCAGCCAGTCCCAGATGTGTTGCACTCTTTCATGGAAAACTATCAGAGTCCACAGGCCCCAGGAACTGTGGCCTCAGTGTGCTCTGACACTTTTGCTGAGTAGCTTCAGGTTCAGCACTGGCACCAAACCAGAATCTACATTAAATTGGTGACTGCAACTCTTCCCACTCTAGTAACTCCCTGAGACCCTTCCTCACCCAATTTGCATACCACAAAAGGCTTTATCAGTGGCTAAACATTAAGGGAACTGGCATGTGGGAGAAGGCCTTGGGGTGTGCTGGCTTTTTGTGAAGCTACCCCAGGCCCAGTACTGGTGGTAGGAGTCTTCAGTTTTCAGTGTGGCCTCTCACACATGCCTCCAGATTTAACACAGGCAGTGAACAATCACAGATCACTCTGTAGCTCCTACCAGGTAGTCCCCAGCTGGTCACAGGTAGTGGGTGACTAGGTCCTGCACCAGAGCTCTTCCCAAGTGACCCCTGAACCAACATACTTGGAGATTGGCTTCAGACCACAGCAAAGCACCATCTAATTAGCACCACAAGCAGCCCACCAAAAGGGCTGTCTCAATAGGAACAGAGCCTGCTGGGGTGATTCTACTCAGTACGATAAGACCCTGTACAGCAGTCTATAAGCTGGGGACATGGCAAAACCTCACAACCAGACTGAGGGTTAATCCTACCCACTGACATGCCAATAGCAATCAAGGCTCAGCGATAATAGGAGGGCTCACATAACCAGAACAAGGAACATTCCTGGATCACCCAGAGCAAGTGACCAGGAAGACTGTGCCAGGACCCCACAGGTCATCTACCATATAAGGCCACCTAGCCAAGACTGAGAAACATAGCAAATCTACATAAAACATAGAAACAAACACAGGGAGCCAGCTGAAAAGAGAAAACAAAGAAATATATACCAAATAAAATAACAGGAAAAACTCCAGAATAAGAACTAAACAAAATGGAAGCAAGCAAACTACCAGATACAGAGTTCATAACAATGGTTATAAGAATTCTCAAAGATGGGGGCCGGCCGAGTGGCGCATTGGTTAAGCGCTGGTTTTGGGATGCCAGCGACCCCGGTTCGGATCCCACATGAGGGCCAGTGACACTGCCCTCTACAGCTAACAACAGCTCCACCTGGAGCTGTGCTGTGTGAGCCCCTGTGATGGTGTGGGCTGCAGCCCCTGCTGCAGTGGGCTGCCATAAGCTACAGTGAGTGGCCCGCAGCCAGCGTGAGCGGCTGGCAGCCAAGCATGAGCTGCCAATAGCCGCGGTGAGCGACATCCAGAGGCCAGCGACCGATCTGCCTCATCCGGGAAGAGCGCAATGACGATACCAACAGTGAAGCAACATCCTCCGCAACTAAACTGAAGAACAAAAAGACAGCAACTGTCTGTTCCCCTTCCCTGATTCCCCAACGCTGTTCCCCTCCGCCAATTCCCCAATAAAATCTTTAAAAAAAAAAAAAAAAAAAGAATTCTCAAAGAACTTCGTGAGAGCTTCAACAAAGAGATAGCAAGCATTAAAAAAGTACATAAAAACCATTAAAAAAAGAACCACTCAGAAGTGAAGAATACAATAATTGAAATGAAAAATACATTATAGAGAATCAACAGTAAATTAGATGAAACAGAAGATTGAATCAATGATTTGGAAGACAAGTTGGAGAAAACACCCAATCAGAACAACAGAAAGAAAAAAGAATCCATAATAATGGGGATAATTTCAAACAACATCAAGCATAACAACATTCGGATCACAGGGGTACCAGGAGAAGAGAGAAAGCAAGGGGTTGAGAACCTATCTGAAAATAATGACTAAAAACTTTCCTAACCTCGGTGAAGGAAATAGACATAACAGCCCAGAGAGTGCAGAGTCCCAAACAAGATGAACTCAAACAGGCCTATACCAAGACACATCATAATTAGAATGGCAAAGGCCTAGACAAAGAGAGAATCCTAAAAGCAGCAAAAGGAGGCAACTAGTAACTTAGAAGGGAGCCTCCATAAAATTGTCAGCTGACTTCTCAACAGGAACTTTGCAGGCCAGATGGGATTTTCACAAAATATTCAATGTGATAAAAAAACAAGAACCTGTAACCAAGGGTGCTCTACCCAGCAAGGCTATCATTTAAAATTAAAGGACAAATAAAGAGGTTTCCAGACAAGAAAAAGTTAAAAGAGTTCATCACCACCAAACGAGTATTACAAGAAATTTTAGAGGGAATTCTTTAAGATGGAAAAAAAAAATCAAAATTATAAATAATAAAATTGCAATAGCTTCATATCTATCAACAATTACTTTTAAAGTAAATTGATTAAATACTTCCATCAAAAGACATAGGAGGACTGAATGAATAAGAAAACAAAACCCTTACATATGTTGCCTACAAGAGACTCACTTAAGATGGAAATACACACACAGATGGAAGTAAAGGGATGGAAAAAGTTATCTCATGAAAATGAAAAAAAAAAACCAAAACGAGTAGCAATACTTATACCAGAATACCAGACAAAATAGAATTTAAAACAAAGGCTTTAACAAGAAGCAAAGAAGGACCCAATCACCCTACTCTGAATATGTATCTGAGGAAACCCAAAATGCTACTTTGAGGGGACATGTACATCCATATATTCACTGCAGCATTGTTTACAGTGGCCAAGATGTGGAGGCAGCCTGGGTCTCTGTCAATACAAGAATGGATAAAGAGGAGGTGGTACATATATGCAATGCAATATTGCTCGGCCAGGGAAGGGAATGGGTTCTTGCCATCTGCGGTGGATGGATGGACCTAGAGGATATTGAGCTGAGTGGAGTGTGAGACAGAGAAAGGCAGATGCAATGTGATTTTGCTTTTATGTGGAATCTGAAGAACAAAATGAACGAACAAACATTACAGGAAGAAACTCGTGGATACAGAGAACATTATTGATGGTTGACAGATGAGAGCGGGTCTGGAGTGTGGGTGAAAAAAAAAGGAAGGGATTAAGAAGTACAAATGGATTGTTAAAAAGTAGTTATGGGGGCTGGCCGAATGGCGCATTGGTTAAGAGCTAGTTTGGGACGCCAGCAGCCCAGTTGGGATTCCACATGTGAGGGCCAGCGACACTGCCCTCTGCAGCTAACAACAGCTCCACCTGGAGCTGGGCTGTGCGAGCCCCAGTGACAGAGTAGTCTGCAGCTCCTGCTGCAGTGGGCTGCCATAGGATACAGTGAGTGGCCGGCAGCCAGCGTGAGCGGCTGACAGCCAGCATGAGCTGCCAATAGCCGTGGTGAGGGGACCATTCAGAGGCCGGTGACCCATCTGTCTCACCCAGGAAGAGTGCAATGATGATACCAACATGGGCCAGTAAAGCAATGTCCTCCGCAACTAGACTGAAGAACAAAAAAACAGCAACTTGTCTGTTCCCCAACCCTAATTCCCCAATAAAAAAATCTTAAAAAAAAAAAAAGTAGTTAAAGGAATGTAGGGTATAGCATAAAGAATATAGTCAATAATATTGTATTAGCTATGTATGGTGTCAGATAGGTATTAGATTTATCGGGGTGATAGATGGTAGGGGGTTTAGGGTCAGGGTGAAAAGGTAAAATGATTAAGATGTACAAATTGGCAGTTACAAAATATTCATGGAAATGTAAAATAAAGCATAGAGGATATAGCCAATGATGTGATAATATCTAGGTATAGTGCCAGGTGAGTACTAGATTAGTTAGGGGGATCACTTTATAAATTATATAAATGTCTAACCACCACACTGTACACCTGAAATTAATGTAACATAATATTGAATGTCAACTGCAATTGAAAATTTTAACAAGGGAAGAAAAGGTTAAGGAAAATAAGAAGTCCCAATTTCCAAGTATGAAACAAATAAGTCATGGGGATATAATGTACAGCATGGGGAATATAGTGAATAATACTGTGATAATGTGGTACAGTGTCAGATGGTAGGTGGACTTATCATGGTGATCACTTCTTTAGGTACATAAATGTTGAATAACTATGTACCTCTGAAACTAATATAATATTGTATGTTAGCTATATTTTAATAAAATACTTCTTTAAAAAAAGAAAGATAGGTAACTAGCCCTGGGCAAATGGTCTCTCAAATGAAGGCAGAGGTTTCAAGGAGACAGAGAAATGGTTGGATAACATTGATACAAGAAGATAGAATATATAATAGGTGTTTTCTTATACTGTGACTCTCAAGAGGCCCTTGATGTGTCCCTTGGGGATTAAAACTACTGGTATTGATTAAATTCATTCTTTGCACACTATAGTACATTTAGCCTCGTGTTGTTTCAAATTACACCTAATGTTTTCCAAAACTGAAAGCGGGATTCATTCTATAGACATGTCTTTCTCTTTTTTGGCATCACATAATGATTTAATGAGGCTCAGTGGGTTACAAATGGGATGGAATATGTTCTTGTATACCCTTTTTATCTTTGATAAAATGATCTCATGAAGATATTGCTGCCAGTTTTATTTCCTTTGGGGAAATATAGTGTCTTTCCACTGATCAAAATAGTTAATTGCAACCTTACTTTCTTTTTACTATTTTTCAACTTCACAACTTTACTTTTTTTTTACTACTGTTTTTGGGCATTTTCTCAATATCCCCTTAAGCTAGTCTAATCCATTTTAAATCTGGTACTATTAGTTCACTTATTAACTGTGATAAGTTTAATAGAAGCAATGTCTAATCTCAAAAACTGTTTAGCATTTTATGTTCAATATATTTTACTACTCATGAAATTATTGAGAAATAAGATTTTAAAAATCACTGTGAGATGACAGATACTCATCAAATATATGATCATTACTAAGGAGAAGCAAGGGATTGATTTTTTTTTCTCATTTGAAAGCATTGACTTCAGGCTTATTTGTAATAAAATGATTTATTTATCATTGCTCAACAGGGAAATTGCTTTTCTAAAATAATAAACACTTTTATTTCCTAAAAATAGACATATATAATAGCACATAAGATGCTAAGAATTTCCACCGCCATCCTAATTCTCCCTTCTCCAAATCTGCTATTTCCCTGAAAGTTTTAAAATCAGTAAGCTTGATTTGACTTTCCTAGACTTCTTTTTCTGCCTTTTCTGTAATTTCCCTAGGTTACGGTATATGTACCTAAACACCAATAATTGTCTTGAACAGACTGAAGCAAAATAAATGAAATGGCTAAAATTCATTTTTATCTCATACGTGTTACACACCTTGTCAATTAAAATAAATATTTCTTTTCTGGGCCAAGAAAACATTTTCTGTTACATTCACAATCTGCTTCAACTGCCATTGGGTACAAGAAAAACCTCTAACAGATGGGAATCAGTAAATAGCAATCGCAAGTAGAACTGACTATCTGAATAACAAATGGAAGACATATTCTGTGAGTTACCTTGGCAGGCATATGTGATTATGCAGGCTTTTTGAGATCTTATCTTACTGATTTTGAGAATAAGATTAGGGCCTACACACACACACACACACACACACACACACACACACACACACACACGCATATGCAAAATAAATATATATATAATCACAGATCTTTACTCTTTACCTCACATGTCACACAGAATCAAGGTTATCAAGACCTTTCTGTTCTTCCTAGAAATATTTGGGAATAGAGAAATACAGAACTGAAAAGTGCTGACAAAAGAGGCATGACATTGTTCATCCATGGCTGGGAGGCCAATACAGTCACCCTGAAATTAAGGGTCACAATATCCTTCATTAACCTTATTAACCTTTAACCTTACTTTGAATGAGATAGAGAGAGAGACATATCATTCAGGTGGGTAACTACGGTGATTATTCTCTTTCTGGAAGCACAAACTGCTATAGAATACCACACCTGGAGAAAAGCTGAGGTCACGGTCAGTGTAGAGAGGGAAGTTGGCTTCCACACCTGATGCCCCAAAAGACCCACTCAAGTGAAGTCTCTGATCTCTTCCAAGGCAAACCAAATAAAACTACCCGACTATCTGTCTCTGCTTTCCACCTTCCACCCAAACCTGCTTTGTGTGTTGCTCCTTTGAAATTCTTTTTTAAAAATCTGCCCAGCATTTGTATTAAAATGCTAATGGTGAGAGAAGCACATGCCTCCAACAAAGTTCTTAGGTTCATGCTGGGATGGTAGGGAAAGAAGGAAAAACATAGGTGGGTATGCTCCGTGGCCTTTTGTTTTTTCCCCACTCAGTGTATGCTTCTAGATGAAAGCCTGCAACTTTCAGGAACAAAGCAAGCTTGTTATCCCCTGCATGCACTAGTAACAACCTGAATTCTTTCCTATCCTTTCAATTAGAGAGATACAAATCTGGGAGAAGGGACTTGGCAGGAGAAAGCAGGCTTAGAGGAAGGAGCATGTGTGGGCAGTTCAAGTAAGCGTCCCTGGCTTCTGAAACGTCCCTCTGTTTCCCATGACACAGATCACCTTATGCCTTTCCTTCACCTCACCTCCCACACAGTCCTGGAACAATGCAGCAGCTCAAAAAATACCATCCAGTTTACTTTTCTCCTAAAACCGTCTGCCTATTTTCAGAAATAAGACTATTAACCGCTATGATATAAAACACATATATTCAAGTTATGCATCGCTCATTATTTCCATTAATATTTGAAACTCATTTAATATATTCCTATGAAGGATGGAATACAAGTTGAGATGACATTTTCTCCAAGTGATATTTGAAATATTCTTGGGCTATGAAGGATTTAAAAATCAGGGTTTATACTGATTGCTCTTCAACCATTCCATCAACAAAAAGACAACTTGGGGGAGTGCACTGGGTTTCCTTAACCTAAAATTAATGAAGCATAGCAGAGATGTTTTTTTTTTCACAACACAATCTTTGAATAATTATAATCATGATATGTGTGCATTCAAAATCATCATCACTATCACCATCATCATCATCAACACCAACACCAAAAAATAGCTTTTGTCATACTTTTCCAGGCACACTTGTCTATGCTAAGAGTTACACACATGAACTGAACACGGCCCCTGATTTTCCCCACCAGCACCTTTGTTTTTGTTTTGTCTTTTTAGGTTCTTTCTTCCCTCAGTCTCCCTTCATCCTTTCTGGGTTCCCACTCACCTCAGTATTGTTTCCTGGATCCTTAAATGACTTCTGGGTGCCTCTTACTATCTCTCTGGGTCCCTCAACAGATAAAGCTAAACTTCTCTGTCCCCATATATTGTGCTAAATGTGGAACACTGTTCAGTTTCTTTCTACATAAGGGCCAAGGAGTTTTATGAACCTACTTAGGCTCATGTGGTATATTGCTGCCAGCCCACCTGGAAATGATCTGCTCTCCTGATATATATACGTATATATAATATCCTCCCCACATGCGGCATATGCACACATGCTCACATTCTTTGTAAGCACACTTAATTCTAGTCTCTAGGAAAATCCTTAATTAGTGGAAATACAGATGTATTATGAAGATTGCATGTATTGATTACATATGGACATGGACATTCTTATAAATCAAGTCCCAGTTGTGTGATCTAACAGTATCCCTTATAGTCAGTCAAGTGACAGAGCCCCTCTCTTCCCCTTTTCTTTCCCGAGTTTGCTGTTCAAGACCCAGTTGGCCCTGTTTCTAGTTGCAATCTGACCCAAACTATTTTACCTGAAAAATTACTTATGTATAAATTTATAAAGACAATGTGTTATTCCCCCATATGAAATCCTGTTATATTTTAACAAGGGCTTTCATAAAATAAAATTAAAAAAAGAAACAACAAACCTTTAAACACAAAGGAGCATCATTAATGGTAGGTACTTAGGTATCATTTTAACCCTCATCTCTCTCCCCTCTCCAGTGAGGCCATGTGTCTGATCCTCCCCTGCCCCATATGATAGTTATTCCCCCTGAAGCTTTACCTACAGAGTTCTCTTTCATTGACACTTTCTTGAGCCCTTTTCATCACAGACAAAACTTATTTCCTCCCCTTCTCTTATCACCATAATACTTATTAAAGTTAAAACCTACCTATTGCTATGTAATATCACATACTTATTTTGGTTGTTATGGTTTAATAAAAATTTTATAACAATTTTTAAGCTACTATGTAAAGATATAATATATAGATATAATTTAATAGTGTGTATACTCGTAGAGAAGCCAGATGATGGAGTGCTGCATACTAAATGAAACAGGAGCAATTGATGACAGCACAGCTCTGCTGTAACACGGCAGGAAACATTCTGTGTTCTGTGTTATTTTTCTTTTTTTTTTTTTTTTTTTTGAGAGCAGTGCAGTGTCACTGGCCCTCATATGTGGGACCCGAACCAGGGCCACTGGCTTCCCAAGCCAGCGCTTAACCACCGCGCCACTCGGCCGGCCCCTGTGTTATCTTTCTACTCACTGCCTTTTATAGATGGCAAGTCCTGGTAACTAGTGGACATTTAATTTCCTGAAGGCAAACAAAGTCACGTTTTTTAATATACCTGAAAATAATGATGGATGATGCAAATTTGGATAAGCCAGTAGAATAGAAAAGTTACAAATTTAGATGAGCATGTAGAAAACACAGGAGAAGGGGAGGGAGGTGGAAATCTCTGAAGGTAGAGAGCTCTTAAGTGAGGGAAGTTTGAAAGATTAGACCAAAGTGAGGATCATTGGGCAGTAAGTGGGGCTTTGCAGTGGATACCAGAGCAAAGAGACTGGAAAGAGGTATCTGCAGTGGCCAAGAGACATGCCTCACAAATCTTCTACTATAAAGAGGGTTACTGACCCGAAAGCCTGGCTGAGGAGGTCTAAATTCCATCTCAGATTTGTGCAATGGCCTTACCTCCCCTGGGCTGCTCCCAGCCAATGACTGAGAGAAGCAGGGATATGAAGGTATCGTGTTCCTGGTAGACATGAGCTCCTCAGAGCTGACTTCAGCTTGGGGACTGCCCGATGGCCTTGCTGAACCTTTCATAGACTGGGCAGCCACCTAAGATGCTTCCTCTAGGACTTCTCTGGCTCCTTTACTATTTTCTCTGTTGGGAATTGTGCCTAATAAAATCCTTGCATGTTTAATACTGTGCTAGTGTCTGCTTCTCAGAGGACCCAGACTGGAAATAAGATCTAATGGATATATTGATTTTCGAAGGGAGGTGAAGTGCTGTGCCATTTGTGACACGCCCCTCCCCTATCATATTTCTTCAAGAGCAATTCAGTGAAATATCCATTTCTCAGCCATGTTCATTGAAGTAGGTTCTTATTTTGGGGGGAAGGGTTAAAGCGAAATGATGAGACTCATTCAGGAATGTCGTAAGTAAAGAATAGAAGCTTCCCACAGCATAGAGTTGCATGTAGGCTATGCAGTGATAGTAAGTCCCTCACAGAAGTAAAACCATAGGTATCAAGGTGATGCGTATTAATGCTGAGGATGCGATTTTGTCATTCAGGAGTCTTACTCTAGACGTCAAAATAAATGATGTGTTCCTGGCTATGAAATATCCTGCAAGGTAGAAGATAATAATTATGTGGAAATAAAGCAAAATAACACTGTCTAGGATTCAGCTGCAAAGATTCACAGGACATTAAAACTACAAGGCACTTTTCTGACCACTTACTACCATCTCTTCATTATAAATATGAAAAACAGACAAAGTGTACTTGGCTTACTCAAGGTGATATAGACGGTAGTCACTGGGCCAGAACTGGTAGCCAGTCTGACCTACATACCTGACAGACAGAGCTGATGCCCAGTGTTCTTCTGAACATCCTAGTGAGAGAACCTGCAGTCCATTGAGAATCCACAAGATGAAATGTACCAACAGAAGAAATATATGTGGATGTAGGTATAGAGAACTGCAGTCACATATTTTTTCTTCTCTGATGATACTAGCCTTTATTAACTAAGGGATGACTATGTGTCTTGTCCTTACTTTATTTGGGCTCAGGGATTTCTCACAAGACCCATAAGAGTTAAACGATAAAATCCTATTCTTATAGATGATGAAAATGAAGCATATATGGATAAAATACCCAAGATTACACAGCTGTGCCCACCCACTTCTTTCACGCTCTGAAACAGGGACTGACTATTGAATCTTAGATATCTTTTGAATCTTCGAAATTGTGTATCTGCAAGTCCATGCTTACTTACATATATTTTTTTCATATAATTTGCTTATCACAGATAAAAAATAATAGATGCATGTAATGATATTGAGAACATTTAAACAGGTGGACCTCAAAATATGTGAAATGAGCATATTGCTATTATTATAGTTTTCCCTCTTTCTATTTTTGCTAAACATATCTAAGGCCTTTCAACACTTAGAAAACAATGTTTGTTTTATTATGTTTTCCAATATAAAGTTTTTTTTAAGTGTTGGTTTACACAATGACCAAAACACTAATTCTAAACAATAAAACAGATGTTACAAACCCTGCAAAAGATCTGGAAATATGTTGCAGTATCTTGCAAATAAGCTGTGAAAATTAGTTCAACTAATTTTCAACTATGAAAATTAGTTCTAAAACTTTATTTTCATATGCCTATAAATATTAATACCCTTTTCTAGCAGTCTTAATTTTCTTTCATCTCCCTTGACTGACATATTTTATTGAAGCATTCACTGCTATCGAGAGATAAAAGAGTACAATTAACCATGTGTACAGAAACGTATAGCCATAAGCCAAGAAGTTAAGTAAACCAAATCTGCTTATTTTGTTTTCCCTCCGTTCTTATGCTATGACCTTCTTTAATTTTAAAATTTAATTGTTCTTACTTTTACACTTTATGATATTGTTAACTGTATGTACATTCTATAGCGAGGTAGATCAGAATTTTCTTACCCCACACCCCCTCTTCTACCATCACCTATGTTTTTGTGTCCTTTAGACATCGATGATAATAAATAAGGTGTTTGAAAAGATGAGAGATAATCCCCTGAGATTCTGTAATAATGTATGGCCAATATGAACAATAGAAAGTTTCTTTGCTTGGTAGGTATGTTCCTATAAGTTTTAAAAGGTGGGGTAAATGGCTGTCGAATTTTCATGACATGAGGTCTGAAATTCAGGTGGCATGTGAGAATTCAGAGATAGAGAATGGTGAGAGAGGGAGAGGAAGAGGAAGAGGAAGAGGGAAAGGGAGAGGGAGAGGGAGAAAGAGAGAGAGAGAGAGAGAGAGAGAGAGAGAGAGAGAGAGAGAGAGAGAGAGAGAGAGAGAGAGAGAGGAGAATATGACCACAAAACTTGGGAAAGCCTCTAGTGGGTGATATGAGTAGGAATCTTTGGGGAAGGGATAAATGTCCAATTGGTCTTCTTATAGAGCCTTCTATTTGTAGAACTTCATATACAAAGTGCCTGGACAGTTATTTGTCTGTTGAATCGCTGCCCCAGACTTTCCCTTCTATGATCTTTTTTCTCTATCATGGGGACAGGATATTTTTAAACTACATTTTTCAGACCCCATTGGGGCAAATTTTTAATAAGTTGTTGACAACGGAAAGCACTGGCAAGAAACTGGAAGGCAGGAGGAAGGGCAAACCAGTATTTTTAGCCAACGTTCCACTCCTAGAAGTGCCTTTGGCATGGGACAAGCAAGTGTAAGTCTGGGTTCCTACTGCAGTCAGAGTTCCAACAGCATAAGCAGCAGTGGGTGCTCCAGCGGCTTCATCAGCCCAGTACTCGTGGGTCCTGACTCCATCAGTGTCAGGAGTGTGGGCTCCGGGCTTCCTGCAGCAATAGCTGTGGGAGGGATCCAACATCTGCAGCAGTGCATCCATTTGGAACTGGGGACACCCCATTTCCCTTTTGTTTCTCCTGCCCCAGTCATGGCAGTGTCATCCTGCAGTTGCTAATGACAGTTAAGTTCAGCAGTGATCAGTCTCTGGGACCCTCAGTCCTCTTTTTTTTTTTTTTTTTTTGGTCTGCTGGTTTATTTCCTTTCGCTACTATTTTTGTTACTTTTATAACCAATTTTGTAATCCAATCTGTTTGAGATAACTAGAGTTATTTTCGTTTCCCTAACTGGACATGAGTAGACACAGCATGATATTCCTATGTCCTGCTCTTCAAAATAATACAGTAAAGTTTTGCATTATTCATCAAGTGTTCTGCTGTTTCTAGGAGGGTGACAATATATAAAAACTAGTGTGAGGCCCTAAAATCTGTCAGCTTATATTTATATTATGCCAAATTTCTTAGATTATATAGTGAATATAAATATTAACATTATAACTAAGTAGCTATGCATTTTCATCTTAGAACTTATCATGTTACCTTCTGAGTGCCAGTTCTTTATTTGTAGAACTTACACATATAGAAACGGCATGTGCATATCTATGCAGTATGATTTGAGGTGTGAAAGCATCTATCTGCCCCAAATCAATTAGATTTATTAGGAGTGTATTTTCTAGAGACTATAGATATAGATATAGATATAGATATATAGATATACCATTATACTGAAACTGCTCTCATAAAGTCATCAATATCTTTTTAGTTGCCAAATCTATTGAATATTTCAGTCATTATTCTTGACTTTTATATCCATTTGATACTATTGATCATTCATTTCTTAAAATTCTATTTTTCTTGGACCACTATTATATAATACTCAGCATATTCTTCTTACATCCCTATGGCTATCCCTTTTGTCTTTTTCCTCATGTTGTTTTGTTCATTCCCATTCATTAAATTGATTTTCCCCAGTCCTTGTGTTTCTTTTTACTTTACATGCTTTCTGCAGGAACTTTATCCTCTGCTGTGCAATAATTTTCATTTATTCATTCAATGGTATATGCAGAGGGTGCCAAAAAATGTATACATATTTTAAGAAAGGAAAAAAAAACTGTATTAATTATAATACTCAATATATACCAAGAACAAAAGACGAATACAAGTCACGTTTGACTTCTGCAATTACAAGAAGTGCTCCAGGTGGTTATCATCAGCGCCCAGACACCTCTAATTATGGCTTGAGCATAGATAACATCTCTCAAAATGAGTATACATTTTTTTGCCACCCCCAGTATATCAAGCTCCTAATATAGACACTATGTACTATATGCGATGCCCTGAGAATAAAATTACGGAGAAAAAATTCTCTGTCTTAAAGAAATGTATTGCCCAATAGGGGAAACATAAAAGTAAATAGGCAATTGTAGGGCAATGAGATGCTGCTGGACACGGGAGGGCTCATGGTTTAGGGTACAGGTAGGAGGGCATCTAACTTAGAGTTGGGTAACTAGAGAAGCTTCTCTTAGGAAACCAGTTGCCAGGGTGTGATGATAACAACAAGAAGGGCAATAGGGCATTCCAAACTAAGGAAGAACCACATTGAGGAGCTACAATTATCTAGTATATCTGCAACATTAAAGGAAACAACAAGGAAGAGGTTTGGCCAGAACCTTGTAAAATAAAGCCACTGAGATGAATGGCTTTGTGGGCTATGTTGTAGTCTTTGGGTCTTATGCTAAGAGCAGTGAAGATCTGCTGATGAGTTTCAAGTAAAAACATGACTTGATTTCTTTAAAAGTTTGGGACTCCCACATTATACAAAAAATGGGTTCAAACTAGGCTATCCTTAAGTAAAAACAATAGGTAGGAAGTGTTCCAACTCTGTTCAACAAAATATTATTTAAGCCTGCTTTGCATCAAGCACTTAAAATGTTTAGTCATGCTTAATGTGTATAATACCATCCCATTTAATCAAAGCCAAAAATCAAAGAAAGAAAAATTAAACTGTATATATGTGTGTATTAGTGTGTGTATGTGTGTGTGTGTGTGTGTGTGTGTGTATAATAATTTTATTATTTACTGGACTACTATAAACCGGTTACCATAACCAGATACCCTTTACTCTTCCATTTTCCTCTAACCTCATATCCAATTATCCTGTCTGCTCTAACTCCAAAATACACCTTGTGTAGATTCACTTTTTCCATCTTTACTGTCTCCATCCCAGTCCACACTGCCATCATCTCTGGTCTAGCCTCTGGCAATAGCTTCCTAAATTGATCCCAGGTGTGCATACTTCCTCCATGATTGAACTGTTCTCCACAAACCAGACAGAATCATTTTTATGTAATGAGAGTCAGGTTATGTTATTCTACACTGAAAATCCTTAGTGACTTCTCAGTGTATTTAATATAAAACAAAACGGTGACCCAAGCCCTAAAAGGCCCTCTGTAATTTGATCCTGCACACTTCTCTAATCTCCTCTCATGCTACTCTGCCCCACCCCTCATTATATTCAATCACATTGAATTTCTGAAATTTCAAGAAGAGACTGTGCTTTTCTCACATTTTTTATTCTGCAAGGTACATCCTACCTCTGCACTTTTCACCTTATCCGTGGTTACTGCCCTGGCCCATAACACCACCATTTCTTGCCTGGCTAGTCTAATAGCTTCTTATCTGGGCTTCTTGCTTCTACTCTGCCCCATAAAGCAGCCAAAGAGATCCTTTTAAAATGTAAATCAGACTGTGTTGCTCCCTTGCTGAAAATCCATCAATAGCTTCTCATCACATTTAAAATAAAATCCAACCAGCTGACCACAACGAAGGAAGCCTTACTTATATCTAACTGGGCTCCTCTTTGACCTCATCTCCCTTCTACTTTCCTGGGTTCTCTCTCTACACCAGCCACAGTGGCTTTCTTCCTAGTCTTTGGTTCAGCCACAGGACTCTCCTGCTACCACCGGCTATGCCACCAGCAGGAGCCCTCTGTCTCCAGATAGCTGCAGGGCTCTTGCCTTCAACTCAGTTCTCTAGTCAAATAGAATCTCCTTAGAGACATCTTCCCTGGTCTCCCCCATATTCTTATACCTCCCCCATTCCATTCTTGCCCTATATGTTATTTTGTTTTTCTTTTAAAAGCTTTCACAATCTGACATTGTAGTAGCATATACAAGGTCATCGGACAATTAAGTTCTCCAACTTTCTACTGTGTAAATGCAGAGGGTGCCCCCCAAAATGTACACATACTTTAAGAAAGGAAAAAAAAACTATTAAAATCATAATATTCAATATATACCGATAACAAAAGATGAATACAAGTCACCTGTATATAGGTTTTTTTGCCTGTATCCTTCCTAACAATATAAGCTCTTTGAGGGTGTGGATTTGAATATATTTTACTATTGTTTCCCCAATATTCAGAATTAGACCTGCCATATAATAAGCATTTGGTAAATATTTGTTGAATGAAATAACTGAATTAGAGACTGAGGAACCTTATCAATTCACACATTTAGAATATAGGCACTTATCAATTAAAATAAGTTAAATAACTACTGAGAATTGTCTTGCCCAACATATTAATAAGACATCTAAACCATGTACAGATGAGAGGAATCCAATGCAAAACTGAATTTCAGGGAGAAGGATTAGTAGATTTACTCTTTAACGAATAATAAAAACTAGAAATATTTGAAGTATAATAAACTATTTAGCTTTGTTAAATGCTAATAATTTTTTAAAAATATATCAATGTTTCCATTGTGATATCTTTTGAATACTGTTCATATATTTGTCATAGATTAACTTAATAAACACAACCAGCTGAATATAACACATTTAAATGTTGACAGAAAGAAAAAGATGACTCTTTGAAAAGTCATTTTCAAAAAAGAAGATGGCTCTCTCCAGAGTCACTCTCATACAAGAATAAATATTGGGTGGATAAAATATTACAAAAAAAATGTATTAAAATAGGCTTTTTAAAAATAACGTAAGAAACTCCATTTTACGTCCATGGATTTCAGTAGATTATTTTTTCGTTAGACAATAAAATCATCAAATTTCTATGACTTCTTTTATTTTCAATAAAAATATTTTATTACATTTTATAAGTTCATTCATAGTATATTAGCTGATGATTGCTCCAGTTACAAACTGTATGTATAAATCAAGATAGGTTTTGATTTAAAACACAAATAAATCAGTGTTTTAAAAAAGCATAACATTCAATCATATATTAACTGTGTTATAAACTGAAGGTTTCATTTTGTGAAAACAGAGGTGTTGTTCCTCCTTAGAAAACGAAATGGCCATCATTTAACCTGCAAATCAGATTCTATGAGAATGCTATGAAAATATTACACAGTTTCTCACATTTAGTGAAGATAAGTCAACGGATCTATGATATCCTCTAGTCAGCAAATCAATAAAAATGCCTAAAAATTTATTCAGTGTATTTGAAAGTATCTGGAAAAGGGCTTTTCCAGAAGGACGATGCCAGCTTCAAGATCCAAAAGTGAACAAAGTACAGAACATGACTGGAGCACGCAAGGTGCTTCTGAACGACTGCAAGTGATGACGTTGATTACAGAACTACAAACGCTGTGTTTGGAAGGTGTTCTCCGAGCAACCATTTGAGGTCAGCACACCTCCTATGATATCCCCACTCATTATTTAGTCAGCAAATGTTAGTGGAAAACAAAACAAACAAACAAACAAAAAAACAAAACTAGTTTTTTCCAAAGGAGAAGTTAGGCATTTGTAAATGTAGATGGTTAAAAGTTTTTTCTCCATAGCAGCTAATCATATAGTTCCCAATAATCAAATCTATTCCTTAGGGTCAATCGTAAAAATGAACTGCCTCAGGGATTGACTAGTCATTAGATGTGAAGGAGAAAATGGAATCTAGGGTGATTCTCACACTTATGGTTTGTATTTATAAATATGAAACTGAGCAAGCTAAATAGAAAAAGAAAGGATGAATTATAATTGTCAAATTTATATGAATATGCACTGATGTGTTATAATTCTTCTGTCTTTTAACAAAGCATTTAAATTACAAATGTTGATTTTAATATAATCTTTTTTTCATGGTAATAAAATATCCAAATGATATCAAATCTAAATTAAATCTAATTCAAAACACAAATATGATATTAATTCAATTGTTTTCCAGAAGCCAAATTTTATTTTATAATTTTTAATTAAATGTTAAAGTATCTCAGGCATCACAGAGTACTAGTACTAGGAATTTTTCTATTAAGGTATCCAACATTAGAGAAACATTCACATGCCACTTTGTAGTAAGTATACAATGAAAATATAAAGAAGCATACACCTTACTTAGTGCTACGTGTTCCCTTGATTTACTGAAAAAATATATATATACATGTGTTGATTGACTAGTTGTGTATGTAATTATGTCATTGAATTCATAGAAAACCAAAGATCTGTAAGAAGCATCAGGGAAAGGATATACAAGTAGGAAAAAATGGCAGAAAAAAAGGTAAAACAGGAAAAAGGTGATGGTGACAGCACAGAGGATTGACATAAATGACACAAACTAGTACCAAAGCTATTTTTGTACAGTTAAAGTATTTTTTCAAGAATGAGAACAAAATAAAGGCAAATGAAGAGAAACTGGAAGAGTTTACTTTTAAATGACCATCAATAAAATAACTTCTGCTTCCAAAAGAAGGAAAATGGTTCCAGAAGGGAGGTCTGAAATTCATCAAGGAAAGGAGAGTAAGGAATGTAAGGATGCATCTAAATACACATTGAATATATAAAATATTAAACAATGTTTAATTCGTGTGTTATAAAAGGAAACTAGAAATTTGGAAATAGAGCAATTGTAAATGTGTTCTGGGAGGGGTTACGAGAAATAAAGCATTTTAAAGTCCCTGGATTTGGGCGGGAGAAATAAAGATTTTATTAACTTTAGGACTTACATATACATGTTCAAATTGTAAGGGTAACTATTAAAATAATATAATATAAGACATAACTTCCAAACAGTAAAGGAGAAGAAAATTAAAAATGTTAATCACTTCCTATAGAGCCAGAAAGGATGGGGGTAGGGGGACAAGAAACACAGGAAAAGCAAGATGTAAAAGGTTCAATAATACTAGTAACCAAGTCTTACATAGTATTTTTATATTTGTCAATGTTTGAGACATGTTTAAATATACCAATTAATTTAATACTAAAAATACACTATTATCCCATTTTACAAATATATACCTTAGGCAGAGAGACATTAAATGATTGTCCAAGAAAGTAGGCAAGATTTGAACCCTGACAGTCAACCTCAAGAGTCAGTGCTTTTAAATACCACCAACACATATAATTTAGAAATATATATCATTATATCAAAAATTTAAATAAACATGTTGCAATTTATAGTATTCTAGCAAACAGTGTCTTACAGGATTGGAGAAAACAATCCATCTGTTAGTATTTAGAAGAGACCTGTCTCTGGGCCGGCCGAGTGGCGTGGTGGTTAAGCGCTGGCCTGGGAAGCCAGCAGCCCCGGTTCGGGTCCCACATATGAGGGCCAGTGACACTGCCCTCAAAAAAAAAAAAAAAGAAGAGACCTGTCTAAAACAACATAAGATCCATGTTATTGCACATATCAATAATTTTTTCTCTTTACTGATGAATACAGTAGTCTCCCCCTTATCTGTGATTTTGCTTTTTGCAGTTTCATTTAGCCATGGTCAATCATAGCCTGAAAATATGAAATGAAAAAATTCCAGAAATAAATAATTCATAGGTTTTAAATTATTCACCATTTAAGTAGTATAATAAAATCTCCTACAATCCTGCTCAGGATGTGACTCATCCCTTTGACCAGAGGCTCCATTCTATAGACATCCTCCACCCTTAGTCCCCATAGCTGTCTGGGTGATCAGATGACTGTCTGGGTATCCCAGTGTTGGCATTCAAGTCACCCTAATTTTACTTAACAATGGCTCCAAAGCACAAGAGCAGTGATGCTAGTAATTCAGACATGACAAAGAAAAGCTCACAAGTTTTCCTTTAAGTGAAAAGGTGTGTTTGCATAGGGAAAAAAGTGACTATATATATATATTATATATATTATATATATATATATTATATATATATAAAAAGTGACTATATATATATATATATATTATATAATATATATATATATATATATATATATATATATATATATATATATATATATTATACCGGTGCCCAAAAAGGTATACAAATGGCCATTTTGGTCAACAGTGCTCGAGCAGTAGTTTGCTATAATCAGAAGTGTCTGGGCGCTGATGGTAACCACTTTGAGTACCTCTTGTAATTGCAGAAGTCAAATATGATGTGTTTATCTTTTGCTATCTGTATATATTGAGTATTACAATTCTGATAGTTTTTTTCTTTCTTAAAATGTGTACAGATTTTTGACACCCTTGGTATAAGTGAATATATATATATATATATATATATATATATATTTATATATAAAGTGTATATATATATATATATATATATATATATATATATATATATATATATAAAGGAGTCCAGTTCTATCCCTGGTTTCAGGCATCCAGTGGGGGTTCTTAGAATGTATTTTCTGCTGATAAGAGGGATTATACTGTATATCATTTTATGCATAGACTGTGATTTGTTTTCCATGCCCATGATTTGGTCTCTTATCTGGGCTATTATGAATATAACTGCTGTGAATATTTCTGTACAGATACTCCTTGACTTATGATGGGGTTATTACCCAATAAAGCCATTGTAAATTGAAAATACTTTTAAATCGAAAATGCATTTAATACTAGACTGTAGAGTACTGGTTGTTGACCCTTGTGGTGGAGTGTCTGACTGAGAGCTTGCAGCTCATCGCCGTTGCCCAGTACCATGAGAGGGCATCGTGGGGCCAATCTCTAGCTTGGAAAAAGATACATATTTGAAATTCAGAGTACTAAATGCAGATCACTTTTGCACCATGGTAAAATCTAAAAATCATAAATCAAAAGGTTATAAGTCAGGGACTACCTGTGTAACTATTTTTGTGGACATATGTTTTCATTTCTTTTGGGTAAATATTCAAGAGTAAGAAACTGCTAAACAGTTCTCTAAAATGCTTATACCATTGAGGAAATCTATCAGCAGGATATATGATTGCTTATTGTTGCACATCCTTGCCAAATTTTCTTATTTTAGGATTTTTTACTTTAGTCAACTTAGTGTGTATTGACATCTTATTGTGTGTTTCTCTGATAACTAACAATGTCAGGCAGCTTATCATCTGCTTGTGCCTCATATATCGTGAATTGTCTCAATCTTTTGCCCATTTGAAATTTTTCTTTTTCTCCTTCTTATTACTATTATTATTACTATTTAGTTTTAAAATGCTCTATATCTTTTGGATGCAAGCCCTTTGTAAGATGTATGTATTGCAAACATCGTCTTTCAGTGGGTGGTTTGACTTTTCATTTCTTAACTGATTTTCAGAAGAGCATATATTTAAAATTTTTCTCTGCACATAAAGAACCTAGAAAAAGCCTATTATAACTAAAGAGTAATTTAACAAGATACACTTAAGAGATTACAATACCAATGTACAAAACTTAGTTTAATTTATATATAGTACTAGTAATAAACAATCAGGTTTTAACTATACCTTGTGTAAGACATACACAATTATAATATTTACAGATAAATTCAAAAAAGTTATGAAAAAATGCTCACACTGGAAATTATTGGGTTGTCAGAAAAATCATGACACATTTTTGCAATGAAAAACATAGAAAAATATGTCATGACTTTTCTGACAACCCAATACAAACATTGCTGAGGGAAATTAAAGTTCTAAATAGATAGTGAAGTATATACACTCTTGTTCATGGATTGGGAAATTCAGTATTTTTAACAAGTTAATTTTCTTCAAATTGATCTATAGAGTCAACGCAATTCCAATAAAATAACAGGGGGTTTTTTTGAGTGAAAATTGGCAAGGTAAGTCTAACATTTAAATGGGAACGCAAATAACCATAGAATAGTTAATCATATTTTCTAAAAAAATATAAAAACTAAGAATTCCGTGTCAAGGGCTGGCCAAGTGGCGCATTGGTTAAGAGCAGGCTTGGGACGCCAGCGCCCCTGTTCGGATCCCACATCTGAGGGCCACTGACACTGCCCTCTACAGGTAACAACAGCTCCTCCTTGAGCTGGGCTGTGAGCCCCTGAGAGATGGTGTAGGCTGCAGCCCCTGCTGCTGTGGGCTGCCATGGGCTACAGTGAGTGGCCGGCAGCCAGCGTGAGCTGCCAATAGCCGCGGTGAGCGACCATCCAGAGGCCGGCGACCGATCTGCCTCATCAGGGAAGAGTACAATGACGATACTAACATGGGCCAGTGAAACAATGTCCTCCACAACTAGACTGAAGAACAAAAAGACAACAACTTGTTTGTTCCTCTTCTCTGATTCCCCAACGCTGTTCCTCTCCCCAATTCCCCAATAAAACCTTAAAAAAAAAAAAAAAGAATTCCATGTCAATGCATTTTATTTATGAAAATTCCATTCAGTATATGTACTGTGGTTCTATTTTCATGATTAAAATTATTATAGAAATTGTTTTCTAGAAATTCTATGGAGTTATGTTCTTTAACAGATGAAACACTAACTTGCACAGAAGTTCAAGCAGCTAATAACCAATAATTGCCCAAGTTATGGATGATTTTGCTGAAGCCAAATCACAACAATAAAGTTATACTTTTTCTAAACTTTAAAATGTTGATTCACATCATTTGGTATTATTTTGCTTTCATTTTTGACTTTAGATTCTGCTTAATAATATTTTTATCAAAACAATACAATTTTACTATCAAAAAATTATATATAGTTCTATAAAGCCAAATAAGAACTTTCTGTTGTACACAGAGGAGCTGACGACGATGGACTACCTGCGATCCATATTTACTCGACATACTGCTGCTGGGACCAACAGATGACTCAGAAAGGAGGGAAAAGTGATTAGAAGCAGTGAGTGCTTTTCCTTTGCTCAAAATCATTGATCAAAGAATCTGTCTATGTCCATATAACAGGCCTGAAAAAACAGTGTAGTTTTATTAGTGGTAACTTTTCAGAATCAATAACTTTTCTAATTAATATAAAAGCTGGGTGCCTTGCAGTCCAAATTCACGCCATTGGATTGCTTATTGTAATCAAGCACTGGCATTAACATTCTGATGTGATAAGTGTTTGGTAATTTAGTCCTCAACTGCTTCTGGCATGTCAACTCTTTGTTGGCATATAAAGCAGAAATTTCTCCTGTAGTAAAAAGTAATTTATTGACTTTTTTTTTTAATCACCTGCAATGAATAGGCTATTGGCTTTGCAAGCCTTCTTAACTAAATGCTGCTGGGCAGAAATTGGCTTGCAACAACCTTAGCAAATTGAAATTCAATTCAGATCAATAGGACGTTTTATTCAATTTGGTCCTGGAATGGAAATAATCATCACATTTTATAATAAGCATGTCTAATTTCAATTTTCATATTATCTATTTATTCTGTATAATCAAGCATAACTGCTGGCCTTGTTCCTATGAGTTGACAAATGGATTCACAGATGTACACTTAGCAGGTAACCGTTTTGGAGGTGGTGGGGGAAGGCTGTGCCTAGACATAATAATGAAAATGTGATAAATGTCTACCTAGAACTTGTAAATGTTCCTAGGATTTCAAATCACTGTATTTGCTCATTGTTTACATAGGTAACAAAAATATATTCATAATGATATACCATTTTATTTACATTACAACTAGTTTGTCTCTATGAAATATTTCCAACAGACAAAAATATAAAATCCTATGAATAAGATTAAGTAGTTCTTGGATAAAATATCCTATGATGGGCTATCAGCTGTAAAGTAGTTAAATACACTGTGTCAGTTAGCTTTTTGCTGTATAACAAACTATCCCAATCTCACTGGCTTAATACAACAGCCATTTACTTAGGTCATTAAACTATGAGTAGACAACTTGGGCTGGACTTTGCTGGGCAGTTCTGGTCTCAGGTAGACTCATCTGTGCTTCTGTGATAACCTTGGACAACTTGTAGGTCAGTAGAGAAAGTCTGGCCTCTCAAATATCTGGTGGATGATCAATTGTCATCAGGGTTGTTGGGGATAAATGTCTGTCATCCTCAAGAGGGTTAGTCCTGGCTTATTTGCTTAGTGGCCTCAGGCCTCTAAGAGCAGCAATAAACAAACCTGAATGTATAAGCAGTTTTCAAGGCTCTGCATGAATCATATTTGCTAATGTCCCATTTTCAAAGCAATCAGGTATCCAATCCTAGAGTCTGCATGAAAGGGCACTACCAAGTGCATGGATACAAAGGAGGTATGAAGAAACTGGAGCCATTGCTGCAATCAATCTACCACCTGCCTTGTCTAAAGACCTGGCCCGGGTCCCTGTTCTTTCCACACTCCATCCTACTTACCACTAATTGGATGCATCACTTTCTCATTTCTACTGAGCTGAGCTATAGTTTTGAAGATTTAAACATCCTTTTGCCTAATCCTTGAAAACAAGATAAACTGGAAGCCTTTATGAAAATAAGGTATTTTAGTGGCCTGGCTATAATTTAAAATTTTTAAAATATTCCCATTATATTAATTTTGGATTTTCAGCTTCTTTCTCTAAAGCTATTTATTCTAATTCCAAATTTATGTTACTGTCCATGATTTTCTAAATTGCCACTGAATACATTTGTAGCACTCTAAAAAGCATTTTTAAAGGGACCACCCAAATTGAAATTGCAACCCCAAACTCTGTAATTCCTATCCTCCTGACCTTTTCCTATATCCTTCCAATAACACACATCACCCTTTAAAATTCTCTGTAATTTATTTTATATTGTATTTATTGTCTGTTTTCCCCACATTGGGATGTACATTACTTGTAAATCCCATAGGATGAAGAGTGCCATCCTATGATAGGTGCTCAATAAATGTTTTTGGAATGAATTGCATTGTTGAACTCTGCCAGAACACCATACACAGAACAGTGAACTCAACATTCACCCTGAAGTTTAATTTGGATTGCATAGAGTCAAGCTTGGTTATGCAAGTACCCACAGAGACAGCTGTTTTCCTGTAGGGGAGTCTTGTTCAATATTCTCTTCCCAAACAAATATAAAAATAGGTAATTATAAGAGCTCTAGACAGCAAGTAAATTCAGGGTGTGTATGTGTGTGTGTGTATGTATATACATAGATATTTACAAATGTCCTCTATAAATGTTTTCTGCATATATATATATATATATATATATATATAAAATGCAGAAACATATTTTAGAAGAAATTAATTCATCTTTTATTGTTTTATAGTTCACTTCTTCCTCCCATAGGCCACATCCATGAAATAGAATAGGAAAATAATTAAATACCTAATGTGTTTGAAACTAAGAAGAGATTCCATAATGTAGAGAGTCCTTGTAGAAGGTTCTGAGATAACAGCGTAACATCCAGCCACTATCACAGGTCATAGTGACTTAATGTACAGATTCTAGATCCAAATGGCCTTGGATATATTAGGTCTTTGGAAAAGTCATGACGTACGTTTGCAGCAGATGGCACTAGTTCATTTTTGGGAGTACTAGAGTCATTCACATCTATGTTATTGCTATATCATTTGACAGCTGACAGTTCTAGGTTCATTCTAAAAAAAATTGAGCAATTTGGTTGAGTTTTGGGATTTTACAACAAGTTGAAGATGGAAGAACAAACTGTGCATTTTTGCCATATTTTACTCTTTTACTTCCATAAAGGGAAGAATGTGCATCAAACCTGTGAAAAGTTGCATATAGTTTATGGTGACAATGCTCTACAAGAACATCAGTAACAATGATGGTTCACAAAATTCTGTGCTGGTGATTTTGATCTCAACGACGCTCCTTGGTCAGGGAGGCCCACCGAGGTTGATGATGAAAAAATAAAGGCAATGATGGAGTCAAACCCACGTTACATGACATGAGAGATTGCAGAAACATTGAACATCCATCATTCAAGCATTCAAGATGACCTGAAGAAGCTGGAATACGTAAGCAAGCTCGATATTTGGGTTCCGCGTGAACTCAAATAAGTTAATTTAACGGCATGTATAAACATCTGCAATATGCTCATTAAACATGAGGAAAATGATCCTTTTTTGAAGTGACTGATAACTGGTGTAAGAAGTGGATTGTTTACAACAATGTGGTGTGCAAACGGCCTTGGTCCCAATGTGATGATTTGCCTCAAACTACACTGAAAGCAGACATTCATCAGAAGAATTTATGCTCTCAATGTGGTGGGATTTTAAAGGTGTCCTGTTTTCCAAGTTCTTCCCAAAGAACCAAGCAATCAATTTGAATGCGTACTGTCAGTAATTGGACAGTTTGAATGAATCCAACATCCAGAAACATCCAGGGCTTGTTAATCATAAAGGAGTTGTTTTACATCACAACAATGCAAGACCACACACAAGTTTGATCACCTATCAAAAACTATACGCCTCATACAAGAACAAATTCAAAATGGATTAAAGACTTAAATGTAAGACCTGAAACCATAAAAATCCTAAATGAAAATATAGGGAGTACATTTGCAGACATTACCCGGAGCAATATTTTTACTGATACATCCCTACGGGCAAGGGAAGTAAAAGAAAAAAATGAACATATGGGATTATATCAGACTTAAAAGTTTTTTCACAACAAAGGAAACCATTAATAAAACAAAAAGGAAGCCTACTGAATGGGAGAATATATTTGCCAATGATATATCTGATAAGGGGTTAATATCCAAAATTTATAAAACACTCATGAAACTCAACACCAAAAAAACAAACAACCCAATTAAAAAATGGGCAGAAGATATGAAGAGACATTTCTCTAAAGAGGACATACAGATGGCCAACAGGCATATGAAAAAAAGTTCAACCTCACTGGTCATTAGGGAAATGCAAATAAAAACCACCATGAGATACCACCTCACTCCAGTCAGAATGGCTATCATCAACAAATCAACAAACAAGTGCTGGCGGGGCTGTGGGGAAAAGGAGACCCTGCTGCACTGTTGGTGGGACTGCAGATTGGTGTAGCCACTATGGAAGTCAGTATGGAGGTATCTCAAAGAACTGGAAATAGAGCTACCTTTTGACCCAGCAATTCCATTCCTAGGTATTTATCCTGAAAAAAACCAAGACACTTATTCAAAAAAAGTTATGCACCCCGATGTTCATAGCAGCACAATTTACAATAGCTAAGACTTGGAAACAACCAAAATGCCCGTCAGTAGATGACTGGATTAAGGAACTGTGGTATATTTATACAATGGAGTATTACTCCGCTATAAAGAAGAATGAAATCGTGCCATTTGCAATGATATGGATGGACCTAGAGACTATAATGTTGAGTGAAATAAGTCAGTCAGAGAAGGACAAATACCATATGATCTCACTTATATGTGGAATATGAAAAACTGTATGAATGAGCAAAGTAAACAGAAACTGTCTCATAGATATAGAGGAAAAATCAGGGTTGCTAATTTGGAGAGGAATGGGGATGAGGGAGAAGGGGAAGGGATTAGACAGCAAAAATAGGCAACTACAATATTGCTACTGGGATAGGAAAAACAGTTTGGGGAATATAATTAATAATGTTGTAAATATTCTGTAGAATGTCAGATGATCATAGGTCTTGTTAGGGAGACCATTTCATGGATGGAGTAGAGGTTTGATCACTGCACTGTATTACTAAAGGGGAGGTGGTATACCTACTGTAATTGAATATATATAGATAGTCACGGGATGTGGATTATACTGTGGAAGAGAGTCAGAGGAAGAGTAATAGATATATGATATGGGGGGGGAGTGGGGTGGTGTATTGGGGGTGGGGGGTTGTCACTTTGAGGGGTAAAATGTATAACTATTGCACTGTGTTGTACACCTGAAACTAATTAAAAATAAAATAAAATAAAATAAAATAAAATAAACTATTGGAGCTTGGATGGGATGTGTTGCCACACCCACCACACTCACCTGACCTTGTGCCATCAGACTTCCCCTTGTTTCGCTCTCTTTAGAACTTCTCGGCGTGGTATAATGTTCAATTCAGATGAGCCTGTAAATCAGTACGTTGTTCAGTTTTTCACAAATAAAGACAGGTCCTTCTATGAACGAGGAATTATGAAAATCACTGAAAGATGGCAAAAGTTTATCGAACAAAAGGGGCAATATACCATTGACTGATCTTTGTTCTTTACGTAAATAAATGACCTTTGAAAAACAGACAAAATACGTCATGACTTTTCTGAAGACCCAATAATCTCTGTTCCTCCACTTTGTAATATGATCTAGGGCAAGTTTAAAGAAAAATATATTCCCCAAGTTCATAATATTGTTGTGAAGGTTGAGTATATAATGAACTTAAAGCAGTGTCTACATATATCCATAATGAAGGCTTAGAGGGCAAAGTAGATACTCCTTGTCCAGCAACACAGCCCCTCCCTTTCAACTATGTGGCTCACCTTGCATGGTGCTGAAATCCTAGAGTAGATCCTCTTGATACAAGAGATACATAGTGTGGTTTCGGAACTGAAAGTAGTCAGGCTCACTGGAACCTACCTATATATGTGTACAAATTTGGAGCTGGAGTAAGGGTAGACAGGAAGACTCAAAAGTGAAAACTGAGGGCCGGCCGAGTGACGCATTGGTTAAGCGCTGGTTTTGGGATGCCAGCGGCCCGGTTCGGATCCCACATGAGGGCCAGTGACACTGCCCTCTACAGCTAACAACAGCTCCACCTGGAGCTGGGCTGCGCGAGCCCCGGTGATGGTGTGGGCTGCAGCCCCTGCTGCAGTGCGCTGCCATAGGCTACAGTGAGTGGCCTGCAGCCAGCGTGAGCGGCTGGCAGCCAGTGTGAGCTGCCAATAGCCACGGTGAGCGACATCCAGAGGCCAGCGACCGATCTGCCTCATCCGGGAAGAGCGCAATGACGATACCAACAGTGAAGCAACATCCTCCGCAACTAGACTGAAGAACAAAAAGACAGCAACTTGTCTGTTCCCCTTCCCTGATTCCCCAATGCTGTTCCCCTCCACCAATTCCCCAATAAAATCTTAAAAAAAAAAAAAAAAGTGAAAACTGATGAATCTACAGAAATAATATATAATACATAGAATGTCATTTTTTCAGAATCAGCTACTTTAAAAATACCTAATTTGGAAAGAAGAGTTCAATGTACTTACATATGTAAGTGTGTGCTTGCGTGCGTGTGTGTGTGTGTGTGTGTGTGTGTGTGTGTGTGTACTTCAGTTATACAGGCTGGTTTTGGAAGGGTATAATCCTTCAAAAGAAAAAAAAAGACTGATTAAGGCTAATCATAAAAAACTTTGCGTTCAGAGCGTAATACAAAGCGTGACTTTACTTTTTTTCTCTCAAGAAGACTGCCTGCCCATAGAGTCCACCATGAATGACCATGAGGAGTCTAAAAATCCATTATTGATACTATTTTAATCAAATGTTTGCAAGTTATATGATGCTTAAATTTTCAAATGATATTTGCTTTAACAAAAATTGGCTTTAACAAAAGCATTATGTGACTTGAAAGCTGACGCTTTTAGGTTCTTTTCTTAAAGACAATTAAATTGAATAGCAAGTTTCGTTGAAAGAAAACATTGTCAAAATTGAGTTAACTGTAAAAAATGGCAAGCCTCCTGAAATTAATATTACGGAGACTCACAAAGTCAGAAACAAGTCAATGCACAGTGGTTACTAAACATATACAAATTACGATGTACAATTTGTGTTCAGTTTTGAAATTCAAATTATGCTCAATTCCTTATTTGTTCCCACTTCTGGATAGAAACAACAAAGTAAGTCACAAGTTTAAGTAAGATTATTTTGCCAGCGATGTTTAGCAAACAATTGTTTTAGTGATTATTGTGTTTGATCGATTTAATTAGATGTCAGAATCAATGAACCCCAGGTAAATGAGGTGAATTGCAACCATGTAAGCCTGACCCTTTATCCAAGGAGAAGGGATGCTGAATTTGGGTGTTCATTGTTTTAATTTTCCATGATTCAATTGTACCATCCAAGGGCTTGCTTTTCTCTCTTTAAAATCTATAGTTCTGCAGTGCCAACAGATTGTGAATGACATCTGAACCATCTACAGATTTGGCTCTGAATGATTGGGCGTCTAATTCAAGCCCATTTGGAACTTTCTCTTTTAGAACCCTTCAGGGCTAAGTGCTACCCAGATATTTGCCAGGATAATTACATTGGGATTGTAGAGAGAAGTTAGAGCCTAGAAATATAATGGATGGACTGTTGCTACCACCTATCTGATGTAAGCACACAGTTCCAGATAGCACCAAGGTCAATAAGTCAGACTGATTAATGTGTATGAGCAGCTAAGAAACAGTGGCAGTTCAGAGATAATACTCTTACACTATGGCCAACATCTAGCCAGATCTTTTGAAGAAGACAGGAAGGCAAATATGTGGCACAGTGACCACAACTATGAAAAATATAACTGTCTAGATTTGTCTGGACAAATAAGTTGGACAAGTCTGTCTGTGTAAACTAGGTACAAGTATAGAAAATATCCAAGACTCCTGAAAGAAATCAGCAAAAACAGCACAGACATCAAATCAGAACACGGAACTCTTCATTTTGGTAAAGACAATTTAGTTATCTTAAGTAAAGATATTTTCAAATTTTAAATGTATTTTTTTTTTTTTTGAGGGCAGTGTCACTGGCCCTCATATGTGGTACCCGAACCGGGGCCGCTGGCTTCCCAAACCAGCACTCAACCACCACGCCACTCAGCTGGCCCTTAAATGTGTTTTTAAAAACATGAACACGCCCAAGATAAATATAAGGACTCAACAATAACAATAAAATAATATTGGTTAATCTGAATACAAAGAGCAGAATTTTCTTTGAGAAACTAAAAATCGAAAAAGAGTATTTATTTAAAAGGTATTTCTATTTAAAAATGCCAAATACAGGTTATGTCCTAAGAGAAAATAAATTAAACCTCTTTCAGTTCTGAAGGGAGAGATATTTTCCAGAGATGAGAACCTTTTCTAAGAAATGACTTAAATCTAATGTTCACACACACACACACACACACACACACACACACACCTACTAATTGCTTTTATGTTGATCTTTGACTTCAAAAGGTATGATTACCATGATGATCCTTTTGGGAAAAGATCATGTTCAATTTTATTACATTTTGAACAGGGATTTATAGATTTCACTTAGCATCCTAAATATTGGAATCAGAAGATGCACACTTTTAGTGGAATATGATCTAGTTGGCAGGCCTGAACCCAATATTAAGGACTACTCTGAAACACTTTAAGATTGTATATACGAATTGATGCCTGGGACTATTAGAAAACAGGAAAACAGGAAGCCCTGGTTTCCGCCAAGTCTCTAGCCCTCTCCCCACCCCACCCCCCCTTACTAGACATAATGATGTATCATGTGGTTAGTTGGAGCTGTAGATAAGTGATTTGTGGAGATCTCCCCTCAGATATGGAGAATAAACAGGAAAAATAAATGAGCTAATTCTTCTTAAAAATCTGATTTTTTTTTTTCCCCTTTCTTTCTTAAAAGCCAGAATAGCTGAAAAATATATAAGCAGGGCTCAGGCAGTCCTGAAGTCCTTTCTCAGTGACCTAGGAAAGATTTTTCCAGAGTAAATATATGAAAGATGTACTGAATTACAGCATATAAACTGAAAACATCCTGGGAAACTTGATCATCTACACAGATGATAAAATGGTGGCTATTTGAGGAGTGCTTTTTATCTACTAAGAATGTAAAGACATTTCTCATTTAATCCTTTCAATAACCCTTGGAGATAGGGTACTTGTCCTACAGATAAAGAAGTAAAGAAAGTTTTCTACTTTCCCACGATTATACAGCTGGTGAGAGGTGAGACCCATGATTAAGCTTAAAGCAACCTAACTTCAAAAAATATGCTCTTGCTACAATGTATGATCTCCCAAGAGAGCATGTATGATCTCCCAAGAGAGTACGGCATGGGAAATGTGTTGTAGCAAGTGAGATTTCCAATTAAAATTCCCACAGCACTTGGAATTAGTATTTTAAAATCAAGCCAGAAAAAAATTATTCCTGTACTTTCAGACATGCCATTCCCTTTCACCTTTAAAATAATTAGGAGACAGAGGGGCAGCACTCTTGTTGGACTCATTGATGTTCCCATCTGTAGGCTGCAGGGAGTGTTCTAATATGGCAGAAGTAGGTGCTGTCAGGCTCAGAAAGTTCTAGAAGTGCCTTCCAGATGGACTGCTCAAAGCAGAAAGCAGATTAAAGGCTAGTCAGTGAGGGAGGACTTGTGGTTTTGTGACCAAAACAATTTACATTTGAATGACCCACACTGTACAAAATGTATACAAACAGAGAGAAAGAGGAAGCATGGTGTGAAGTTAATAACCTTAACTTGGGATGTTTCCAACAAGAAAAGTTGAACAGATAGAACGAAGATGACAATAGGGAAGATAGCACTGGTGGATAGTACTAGAGGAAACTGGTTTTAGAATTGAATTTCATTAATTGAAAGCAATAAAATAAGGCAGTGAAACGAACGCTTTAGGAGGAAAGAACAAACTAGTAATGAGCAAATCTCAAAATCCTACTGATACTGAAACACTGAGTTTATCAGGTTAGGCAAAAAGCATGTAATGCAACAACTCTACAAGTTTATAACATTTATTTTCTTTGAAAGTGTCTATTCTACACTATATCATCTGAAAAATCTCATGTCTACCATTGGAAATATAAATGCTAGTTCTATATTGATTTTGAGGATAATAATATCCTCTAAATACAGTGAGGTAAGAAAAAAATAAAACTCAAAAAAAAAACTATACAGAAAAAATAAAACTCAAAAAATACTATAAAACATATACATATATATGTACATATATATAGTTTTCTTACATCACTAAAGTTCAAAGCAATAAAAATTGCAGAATATCTTAAAAAGAACTCTAATATAAACTACATATAAAAAATCTATAAGAGGACCGGCTGAGTGGCACATTGGTTAAGAGCTGGCTTTGGACATCAGTGGCCCTGGTTCAGATCCCACATATGAGGGCCAGTGACACTGCCCTCTAAAAAAAAAGAATCTATAAGATATATGTAAATCTGCACTCAAGAAATTTCACAGCATAGATAATGGTATTAACCAGAAGAAATTATGTTTAAAATATTAACAAAATATAGAAGAAAATAAAGAGAAGAAAAATTAAAGTAGAACTCAGTGATTAAAATAAGATGGTGGCAAAAAGGCTGGCTGAGTGGCTCAGTTGGTTAAGAGCTTGCTCAAGAGTGTGAGCTGAGCTCTGAGCAACAGCTGTTCGAGGCCAGCCCGAGCTGAGTTGCCGTTGAGCTGCCAACAGGTGGCAGGATGGCTCAGCTAAAAAATAAATAAATAAATAAGATGGTGGCATTATTATCATTATCTTTTTAACCCAAAGTCTATTTCTTTGGGGCAAAAATAATAAAATAAGTGAAGCTTTTAACTACTTTAATCAAAAAATCAGGAAAATAGAGAAAATATGTAGTAAATGAACGATGTAAGAAATACATGAAAGATGATCTGTGTATAGAGAAATATGGAATAGATCATGTAGACTGCTGAACTTCATTCAAGAAGCTGGGAGAGGCTTTGCATGATCTTCAATGTGGGCTGTGTATATATGTGAGATAGACGGGTCATAGCTTCAGACCACACAGTCTCAGAGGAATCAGTGCATTCAAGAACATGCAAATGTTCCTTTCCCATGGCAGCAAGGCCCCAGATGTCAAAGCATCAGATACAGAATCTAGAGCATAGTTAATTGCAGCCAGAAGCCCAGGAAAGCTAAAATAAAGGCCAAGGGGGATTCTCCCCTGAGGGAGGTTGCCCTGCCAACACCTTGATTTAGATCTTTGGCCTGCAGAAGTGATAGAATAGATTTCTGTTGCTTGCAGCCACCTGGTGTGTGGTAGTTAATTACAGCTGCCCTAAGAAACAAATACACCTTCATTTCCCTGGACCAGGTCCTAATTCTGTTAGGCCAAAGCACTACTGACACTTCGTGCAGGATAAGTCTGTTGTGGGGGGCTGTCCTGTGCACTGTAAGATGTGTAGCAGCATCCCTAGCCTCCACCCACTGAGTAGCAAGCACCCTCTCTCCAAGTTGTGCCAATCAAAAATGTGTCCCGTGGTTGACAATCACTGTGTCAGGCTAGTATGTATAAATTTTTTAGGTAAATGGACAAATTCCAGAGAAAAATTTGAATATTTATGGCTCGCATTTTAAATTAAAAAATAAAGAGTTCTTTATTAAATCCTATTTGAAAAGAGTACAACTTTGCAAATGTGTGTAAAGCTTTGAATACTAAATTGTTTGTGAACATCGATGAGAAAATCTGCGTGAATTAACTAGAAAATCAAAAAGTCTTTAGCATATGGGCATATTTGAAAAGGAGCAACATGCAGAGAGCATTCATTTATTTATCCATTCCACATATATTTATTCAGAGTCACATAAATGCCAGGGAACAGAGTCCAATACATATGACTAACAGACAAAGTTCTTGCCCTCAAGAAGGTGTTATAATCTTTTAGCCTGAAATAAACCACAGGCTGTATTGTGCCCTAGGCAGCCCTGGAACCATAATTGTTTCTGGAACTTCTGATAGCAGAAGGATTTTCCTGTAGGAAGCAGGCTCAGGTCTCTTGTATTGCACCAGTCTTTGAACTTCAAAGAGAGGTCCACAAAGAGGAGGCAACTTTCTCTTCACTCCCTGTCCCCAATCTCTAACTTTCTAGAATGTACAAAAGTGCTTGTGTGCCATTGATTCCTAGGAACTCCTATTCTTTATGGTTGTTTTAGCAAAAGACTTTAAGCTTTCCTGCGGGCAGAGTTTGTACAACTAATAAAACCTAACATTTAAGGATTATTGGAACCACTGAGCAAAAACTATATGTTTATTGATTAGTTTTCTACATATGCTTTCACTCACCTTTTACAGTCTAAACATAAAGCAATGCAATGTAATGCCTAAAGCTGGACTCTGCTATTGAGAATTTTAGCAACTGACTCAAATCTCTATCAACAAATGATTATTTCATTTGTTTCCTGTACATACTGTTGGAAAGTCTAAAAGCCATATCAGTTATGGCATGGACATACTGATAATTTATTTCATATAGAAAGTCAGTTTGTAAATATTAGAGAATATAAGTAATCATTAAATTATTTAGATCCATCTGTGTATTTAAATCAGAAAACTTCTAGATACTAAAGAATGATTTAAGTCTCAGTTTCTTAGTCAATGGTACAGTCACTGACATTATTTTTTAAAATTTGAAAATGCTACTAGTAAATTTTGACTAGTGATTTGGCACTAAAATTTTTAAACTTACATATTTTTGACCCAGGAAAATGGCGATAGCTTTCTGATACAGAAGATACAGAGATAGTGCGTGTCCATTTTCTATTTCCTGTTATAAAAATTTCTAAAGTGCTGGTAATATTTTCAGGATATTATAGAGAAAATACTTGATTAATTTAAGGGGTTGTTGCTATTACTGCTACGTAGGTTCATGAAATTGGCAGTCAACTCTCAAGGTCTTTAAATGATAAGTGACTCCAGTTCTAAATGAAGATTCCCCCCTTCCAGGCATTCACCCTCCTATCCTGTTCTTGGCTTATCGTGCTGGGGTAAATGTCAGTCTTCTGTGGAGGGGAAGGCTGTGATTAAAGAGCGCTTGCCTCCATATTAGAAACTGGCCTTGACCACTGCAGCTGCACACGGTGAAGTATTTTATAAATAATTTATGAATCTCAGAGGTCTGGCTTGGGAAGATATTCACCTTTTCTCCGTCTGTGCACCACACCTCATTCATCAAAACCGAGACCAGTCCATGCAGCTCTGCTTCAGGATGGGTAAAGCTAGCTATAAAATAAATAAATAAGTCTACCAGCATCACTCTGCTGCTGCCCAAAGACCATTTGCAGTAATTCTGGGAGCAATCTATTTTGACCATGAACCTTGACCAACTATATCATAGAAAATAAAGGTTGAAATACCTTTTTATAAATGATAAATACTGCTATAAAAGGAAATATCGAAGCTGGTTTTAGATATTGGCAAAGCTGTCTTAAGATCTTTAATTAGGACAATGTAGCCCCAATGACTGCATTAAAAACTAATTTTTCAGAATGCTCTGTGTAACTTATGTGTTGCATGAGACTTGGCAGTGGAATTTCTTTTATAGCAAATTGTCTCAAAGGGAAATGAGTTAACTAAATTTTCAAAGAAATAATGGTAAAATTATTAAATTATCTCAATAGTCATTTTATTTCCTATTTATCTGTTTATTCCTTGATGGATTTAATGGATTTCTTCCCATATCCCTTCATTCTTACCACATCAATGCCCTCCTTTCTGACTTGCAAATGCTAGCAATTGCATTTTTTTGCATGAGGGCTTTTTCTGACTCTGAAGCCTTCTTGGCCACCTTTCCTCCAGACCTAAAATACCGGTGAATGAACACTCATAGGTGCAGCCTCATCCAATGGCTGATAGAAATTGGTTCATAAATACCACAACTCCCTTGAGCCTTGGGTGAGATTATTCACATGCATATATTACCCTGGCTTCAGGAAGATTAAATTCTAGTTATCGGATAACATGCTTGAAAATTAAGCCTTTTGGGCCTTTATTTCCTTCCCTATCTCACTTTTTTATTCTCTTGGGTTCATCAATAAAATAAGCCACTTGCACTTCAATGGTTGTTTTGGTCTCGGTCCCAAATTGAAATATACATTAGGATAAAAGTACATGAAATAAAGTGAAATTATATGAGCAAGAGATAAACTTTATTTATAGTAAGCCACTATGAAACTATGAGGTCATTGTCCCTAAAGAATAACAGAGCTTGTACTAACTAAAAAAATAATATATTAGAAAAAATATCATCTATAAAATTAGAATGAAAGATATATTATAAATTAAAAAGAAGGCACTTGGAAAACAGGCTCTTGTATTTCAAAGGAAATATAATGTATTCACCAAGGAACACAGATTGGGTCAAAACATGGAGGTTTGGGGGGAAAAAAATGACAGGTTGTATAGCTGAAAAACAACAAATTTTGAAAGATTGTGGGTAAATTGAAAGGAAACAAATCTATATAAAGATGACTGCAACTTCTTAACCTCCACATCTGCTTAACCACTGAATTTTCTGTCTCATTAAACTATTCCCCAGTCATCCAAACAAAATTTGCACGTTTACTTTTTCATCCCTTTACCCTCAACCTCTCAGATCCACTCTCTACCCCCATTCAATGGACAGGTCTTGCCAATTCAACTTCCTGAACAGTTCTCAAATCCATCTCCTCCTTTTTATTTCCATGGCTGCTCTCTATGTCAGATCCTCATTGTTTCATGCTTGGTCCATTGCAACCCTTTAATCAGTCAGTCTTCCTATCATCAATCCTATTTACCTCAACTCTATCCTCCACACTGTGGAATGAATGAGTGATTAAAAAGGCAAATCCGATCACCTCGATTCCCACTTTACAAGCTGTAAACCATCTAAATATCCCTAAGGGGAGTGAAAAGACAATTGGGATATAGAAGAAAATATTAGAAACTTCACATATTTTTATGTTGTCCTACAAAACAAAATTAATTACTAATATCTAATACACAGAGACCACAGGATATGAATGAAATTTATAAACTCATACATATATTAGAGGTGATTTTTCAAAAAAGTTATACTAAAATGGATGTATAATCAAAAATATCTGGAGGTAGAGGCCGGTAACCGATCTGCCTCATCAGGAAGAGTGCAATGATGATACCAACATGGGCCAGTGAAGCAACGTCCTCCGCAACTAAACTGAAGAACAAAAAGACAGCAATTTGTCTGTTCCCCTTCCCTGATTCCCCAACACTTTTCCCCTCCCCCAATTCCCCAATAAAATCCTTAAAAAAAAAAAATGTCTGGAGGCAACTAGCATCAAGGATAAAATTTCAGTTCCTTAGTATGGCATATAAAGCAAGCTCCAGCTTCAATTTCCTATCACTCCACACTATGAGCTTCACAAACTAGTAACACTGTTTTGTTTTGAGTTCCTTGATTATATACTGTGCTATTTTATGTTTCTTTATATATGATTACATTGCCTTGTGTCAGAAATATTCTTTTTACTTGTCTTCATACATCAAACTCAATCTTCTTCAAAACTACATTCAATGGCCATCTCCTTCAGGAACACTCTCCTGAACTCTCGTAACAGGCTGAGATAAGTGCACTTCTGTGCTAACAGAGCACCCTTTAAATATTTCTGTCAGGAAACATAGTCCATGCTATGAAAAAATACTGTTTATGCATCACATATGTGTTTATGTATCTGTCTCTTCTACTCATCAGAAGCATTTTGGGGTCAAGAATCATATTTTTATTTTATTTATCTTTGAATTTCTAGGACATAAGAATATCTATGAGAAGATTGGAGCCCAGTAAATATTTATTGAGCTATTATACACTACAGGGAGAGTAGTTAGGAATCTATCGTAAAAACTCAGCTGTGAAATATAAAGAAGAGAATCAAAAACCTATGTGCCTTGATTCTTCAATTTTGAGGCAGTGTCAGTTGTAAAGGATCTAAGGTTTTACCCTATTTGTAGTTTGACAAGTTACATTTTTATTATTTCATGAATACTGGTAGAAGGCATAGACTCCTGTGTCAAAGACGAAGGGATTTATTATTCATGGCATAGGAGGCAGGACAATCTTCATGTTCACCCTTATTCCCCACACTTCTCCAAATACCATGGGAGTGATATGGAGCAGCCTAGGGGCATGTTATACATGCAGGGAGTTCTTCATATTTAAGGAACTCCAAGCTTAGGAAAACCCAGTCTTTTTTAATAGACTGCAAGCAAATTTGCCCACACCTTTCCCTGAAAGGCAGAATTATCTTAATTTTCCAGGGCAGCAGGCAAACTTGCCTTCTCTCCTGAGGAGAGACATTGTGTTTAATTGCCAAAGCTGGTGACCATACCATTATCCATGAAAGGATAGTCCAAAACAAAAGTTGCTAGAGACTTTACTCACATGACACACAGAAGTGTGAAAGTCTCATGTAGAATTTTCTCCCAAACATAAGTAACTAAAATAACCTAAAATATGTGTAAAAGTCCTTGGGCAGTTGGTTTGGTCATACCTGTGAGACTCTACTTAAAATGAACTGTTCTTGATCTTCAATTTTAAATTCAATTTCAACAACAGTGGTTTACTGAGTTTAAAAATGTTCTTCCTTGGGCCGGCCGAGTGGCACAGTGGTTAAGCGCTAGCTTGGAAAGCCAGCGGCCCCAGTTCGGTCCCACATATGAGGGCCAGTGACACTGCCCTCAAAAAAAAAAAAAAAATGTTCTTCCCAGAGTTCTGACGAAGATAGTGGAGAAAGTAAATGTTGTGCTTGCCTCCTCTCACAACTACATCAAAATTACAAGTAAACTATAGAACTGCCTAAAAGTCTTGCTGAACAAGAGTCCTATAACCTAAGGGCATATAGAAGAAGAAACCTCAAGACTGGTTTGAGGGGTGGAGATATGGAAGGGGCTGGTTTCATGCCCGCATGTGGCAGTTATAAGTTGGCAGGGATATCTCTGCTGCAGAGGTCCCCAATGAGGAGGAAGCAGCCCCACACCAGGCTCCCCAGCTCAGAGTTTCACTGCCAAGTAGAGAAGACCCTACAACTTCTAGCTGTGAAAAGTAGTAGAGATTGTGGCTGATTGAGACTGAGGGCAGCTGCAGTCGCAAGCATTCTTCTTCAAAGGCCTGTGCATGTACTTACTCTCTGGCAGACTTACTTTCTCTGAGTTCCAGGGCTGGGGCAGCAGCTTGAAAGGTTTCAAGGACATACCAGGAGGAAATGAATTGTCTATTCAGAGAAAGGGCAGAAAGGGCTGGAAAGGCAGCTTTTTCCCAGACAGAAGTGCTGAGAGAATCCATTATTAGTTTATTGAGACCACAGCCCACCCAGTGTACGGATTCAGGCAGCCACCATATCTGAGTGTCCATCGACCTGGCTAACACAATTTGCCTGGCCCTGGTGAGGCCCTGAGATGCTGCATCACCCAAATTGTGGAACTACCCAAGCTACTTCCAATGGCTTCTCCATAAAAACGGCCTTTGGTTCATGCTGCAGAATTTCCTAAAATGTCTCAAAGGTTCACAAAACCCAAACGAGCAGCACCTGGCCTTGCCCTGCCCTGTACCTCTTGCTAAGCAGTTCCAAGCCTGGCACTAGCAGCAGCTGGCCTTGCTTCACAGCATGGCCTTTCACAGGCACTTCCAAGTCCAGCATGGGTGGCTGCCAGCTGTGGATTGCTTTGTGGCTCCTGCCCTGTGGCCCCAGGCAAGGTACAAAATGTAGCTAAACTTGAGCTGAGGCAAGGCCCCTTCCAGAAATCTCTGGGGCTGGCACACCCAGGGATCAGCTTCAGAATAAGCTGGAACATCACCCGGCTACCTCCAAGAATGACACACTAAAATGGCAGGCTGGGAAGGAACCAGAGCTCTGTTAAAGCAAATCCTGCTCTGTAGGGTCAGCCCCTACAAAAATAGCTCCTTCACTACAGTCATGTCCTTACAATAAATCAACTCAAGGGTACCCTCCGCATTGATGTTCAAACAGCAACCAAGGCTCAACAATAGGAGGGCACACACAACCAACACAAAGGACACACCTGGAGCACCAGACTCTAGTGACTAAGGGGCCCCACAGAATACTTACTGCATTTCCCCAAAAATAAGACTGGGTCTTATATTAATTTTTGCTCCAAAAGATGTATTTTATTCATTTACTCATGTATAAAAATCTACATTTATTCAAATACAGTCATTTCTGGCTGACAATCTTAACTGAGGCTTATTTAGGGGTAAGGCTTATATTATGAGCACCCTGAAAATCATGCTAGGGCTTATTTTCTGGTTAGGTCTTATTTTGGGGGAAACACAGTACTACTGTACTAAGAGCAGGAGGCCTAGCAGCCCTGCTAATACATAGAAACAAACACAGGGAAGCAGCCAAAATGGGGAGACAAAGAAACTGTCCTAAATGAAAGAACAGAAAAAAGCTCCAGAAAAATCTAAACAAATGGAGACAAGCAATCTAACAGACTCAGGGTTCAAAACAATTGTTATAAGGATGCTCAATAAACTTAGAGGAAGAGTAGATAAACTCAGTGAGAGCTTTAACAAAGAGATAGGGAACATAAAAAAAATAACTAGTCAGAAATGTATAATACATTTCTGTATTCAACAGTAGATTACATGAAGCAGAAGACCAAATCAGCTATTTATTTATGTTTGTTTTTTTTTTTTTTTGAGGGTAGTGTCACTGGCCCTCATATGTGGGACCTGAACCAGGGCTGCTGGTTTCCCAAGCCAGCCATGGCACCACTCGGCAGTCAAATCAGCTATTTAGAAGACAAGGTAGACGATAACACTGAAACAGATGAGCAAAAAGAAAAAAATAATAAATAAATAAAAAAAAAAAGAAAATAATTTGTGGGGCCTCTGGTAAAATATCAAGTGTATCAACAATTTCATCATATGAGTACCAGAAGGAGAAGAGAAAGAACAAGGAATTGAAAAATCTATTTGAAGACATAATGACAGAAAACTTACCCAAGTTAGTGAAGGAAATAGACATACATGCCCAGGAAGCACAGAGACTCCCAAACAAGATGAATTCAAACAGGTCAACACCAAGACATACCATAATTAAAATGGAAAAGGTTAAAGACAAAGAGAGAATCTTAAAAGCAGCAAGAGAAAAGCAGTTAATTACCAAAAAGGAGCTCCCATAAGGCTGTAAGCTGATTCCATTATAGAAACTTTGAAGGCCAGAAGGGATTGACACAGATTCAAAGTGATGAAAAGCAAGGACCTACAACAACAATTACTTTACCCAGCGAAGCTATCATTTAGAATGAAAGGACGAATAAAGAGCTTCCAAGACAAGAAAAAACTAAAGGAGTTCATTATCACCAAACCAGTATTATGAGAAATGTTAAAGAGACTTCTTTAAGTAAAAGAAGAGGAAGAGGAGGAGGAGGAGGAAGAGGAAGACGGAAAAAGGAGAAAAGACCAAAAATATGAATAATAAAATGGCAGTAACTACATATCTATCACATTTACATTAAATATAAGTGGATTAAATGTTCCACTCAAAAGACATTGGGTGGCTGAATGGATAAATAAACGAGATCCTTACATCTACTGCCAATAAGAGGCTCACTCTAGAATAAAAGAGACACACAGACTGAAAGTAAAAGAATGAAAAAAGATATTTCAAGAAAATGGAAGCAAAGAAACAAAAAAGCTGGGGTATCAATACTTACACCAGACAAAATGGGCTTTAAAACAAAGACTATAGCAAGAGACAAAGAAAGACCCACTGATTGCATTTGTGGGTATTTATCTACAGAAACCCAAAACAGTAATTCAAAAATATATATGCATCCAAATGTTCATTGCAGTGTCATTTACAATAGCCAAGATATGGAGGCAGCCTGGGTGTCCATCAATGTAAGAATGGATAAAGAAGAGATAGTACATATATACAATCGAATATTACTCAGCCATAAAAAGAATAAAATCTTGCCAGCTGCAACAACATGGATGGACTGAGGGTATTGTGCTGACTGGAATAAGTTAGAGGAAAAAAAATGCCATATGATTTTACTTATATGTGGACTCTAAAGAACAAAATAAACAAACAAAACAGAAATGAACTCATATTCAGAAACATTTTGATGGTTGCCAAATGGGAGGATGGGTTGGGGGATGGGTGAAAAAGGAGAGGAGCTTAAGAAGTATAAATTGGTAGTTATAAAAAAATCATGAGGATGTAAAGTATAGCAAAGTGTACATAGTCAGTAATATTTTTATAGCTATGTATGATGTCAGATGGGTACTAGATTTATCAGGTTAATCACTTCATAAGTTATATCAATGTCTAATCATTATGTTGTACACCTGAAACTAATATAATATTGTATGTCAACTGTAATTGAAAAAAATATATTTTAAAAAATTACCTGATACCTTTTACCCTACATGATTAAGATCTGTAGGTTTTCTTTCCTCTATCCCATTACATAGTGCCTGGTACCTAAGTAGAAGCTTAAATATTTGGTGAATAATGAATAAATACATTAATTATAAAGTGAAACAAAATCTTCCTCCCTATAACCCAAATCAATTTGACATTTTAAACATGAATTAATTTTATACTAAGAAAATAATTATTGATGTTTCTTCTCCCTTAAAGCCATGCTATTCAATATCCTTAGTATTTGTGCATGTATTTTTCACTGTGAGGGCAGAGATCTTTATGTCTCCCAACATTCACAAACAAGAGGTTTTTCTTTTCCTCTTTCTTTTATTTCTTTTTGGTTTGTATATTTAATTTTAAGCTATAAAACCATATTTTTTCAAAATTGTATTCAAAATAGATACACTCTATCAGAATTATGCTATGATCAAACATTATGATTCTCCCACTTTTGTATGTATCAAAATCACCTGAAATGACAAAATGTAGATCCCCAAGATTTCAAAGACTCAGGTTTTGTTGATTTTAAGTGTCATTTATACTTTTAACAAGAATGTCACATGATTTTGAGTTGGCATTGTGCTTTTAAGATTACAGGCACACAAGAAGATTCAAGATGGCAGAAGAAACACTATGCCTGCTTCCTTCCTACAACAAATTAAAATTACAACAAAATTATAGAACAATCAACCTGGAAAACCATCTGAAGTCTGGCTGAAGTTTTTTAACTAAGTATATAAAGAAGAAGCCATGTTGAGACTGGTAAAGAGGGACGGAGACACAGAACTGGCTAACTAATCCCAAACCTCCATGTGGTGCTTGAGAACAGGGAGGGATATCTTGGCTGTGGAGGTTCCCTTCAAAGAAGCGATGGACCCCACCCCTACACCAGCCTCCCCAGCCCAGAGTACTGGTGCCAGGAAGAGGAGTCCTCACAACACCTGGCTGTGAAAAACAGTGAGGATTCTGACCTTCTGTGTAGGATGGAAGGTGCAGGCAAACCCAGGCATCCTCTTAAAGTGCCTGCACACAGACTCTCAGTTCCAGGCACTTACCTTGGAAGTGGAGGGCCGGTAATTCCAGGGATGCCAGAGGCACATGGAGGGCATACTGAGTTGTGTTGCTTCGGGTTGAGGGCTTTGGAGGGCAGTCACCATTTCCCCATGAGGAGATCCTCCTCCCGTGCAGCAGCAGCTGAGTGCAATCTTTTCTGTGTTGAGCCTATCCCCATAGGGCCAAATCTGAATCTGATTGGTCTGGCAAACTTCATTGCTCCACTCTGCTGACTCAATGGGACGCCACCCCACCAAACCCGTGCAAAACCAGAGGCATTTTCTCCGTGAATAGCCAGCCCTCTCCACATTACACTCTTTCTTGGAAAACTATCAGCTCTATAGTCCTCAGGTGCGGTGGCAACTGGCCTCAGTGTGCTCTGAGACTTTTGCTGAGTAGCTTCAGGCTCAATACTGGCACCAAACCAGAATTTACATTAACCTTGTGACCACAACTCTTCCCACTCTGGTAACTCCCTGAGACCCTGCCTCACCCAACTTGTGTACAGATGGTAGCAGGCCTCAGGATGTCCTGGCATTTTGTAGAGGTATCCTAGTCCTGGTATTAGTGGCAGGTGTCCTAGATTCATAGCATGGCCTCTCCCACATGCCTCCAGGGTTAGCAGAGACAGCAAACAACTGTAGATAGCTTTGTAGTTCTTACTAGGTAGTCCCCAGCTGGTCACAGGCAGTGGGTGGCATGGGCTTGCACTGCAGGCCCTCCCAAGAGACACCAGAACCAAGATACTTGGAGATTGGATTCAGACTACAGTAAAGCACCACCCAATTAGCCCCACAAGCAGCACACCCAAAGCATGGTTCAACCAGCACTGGAGACCACTGGGACAAATCCCACTCAGTGGGGCAAGCCCCCTACACAGCAGCCTGTAAACTGTGGATGTGTTCAAACCCCACAGCCGGGCCGGCTGAGTGGCGCATTGGTTAAGGGCTGGTTTTGGGATGCCAGCAGCCCTGGTTCAGATCCCACATATGAGGGCCACTGACACTGCCCTCTACAGCTAACAACAGCTCCTCCTGGAGCTGGGTTGTGTGAGCCCCGGCGACGGAGTAGGCTGCAGCCCCTGCTGCAGTGGGCTGCCATAGGCTACAGTGAGTGGCCGGCAGCCAGCGTGAGAGGCTGGCAGCCAGCGTGAGCTGCCAATAGCCGCGATGAGCGACATCCAGAGGCCGGCGACCGATCTGCCTCATCCGGGAAGAGTGCAATGACGATACCAACATGGGCCAGTGAAGCAACGTCCTCCGCAACTAGCCTGAAGAACAAAAAGACAGCAACTTGTCTGTTCCCCTTCCCCGATTCCCCAACGCTGTTCCCCTCCCCCAATTCCCCAATAAAATCTTTAAAAAACAAAACAAACAAACAAACAAAAAACCCACAGCCAATCAGCCTGAGGGTCAGTCCCACCCACTGTCATACAGTTTTTTCCTTTCTTAAAATATGTATACATTTTTTGGCACCGTGTGTGTGTGTGTGTGTGTGTGTGTGTGTGTGTGTGTGTGTTGTGTGTGTGTGTGTTTATTTAGAATTTCTATTTTACAGTTAAAAAGAAAACAGAAGCAAGAAGAAAGATTAAATCAATTGCCCAAGCACACCTAGGATATATGTGTAGGAGCCAGGATATCAATCCAGGCAGTCAGGATCCAGAGGCCATGTTCTAAGCCACCAATCTAGGATGAGGATGGAGCACATGCCATTGTTTTCAGGACCATAGGTGTGTACAAGCCAGACCACATGTGACTTCTCTGGGACTAGATGGTAAGGGAATGGAAGCAGTCAGTCTACTTATCACAAAGTTTGTGGTGAGGCAGAAAAGAGATGGTTGTAACAGTTTTAGGATCTGTAGATGAATAAGACAAAAAGAAAGCAGCTAGTAGAGGGGATAAAAAGGTAAGGTGCAAAAGAGGAAGGTGGTAATTATACAAGGTTTCTAAAGGGGTGAAATGGGAAGAATTGGAAAACACAGATAGAAGACTTACTCTTGAAATATAAGATCAACAACTCTTCCCCTATGATTGGTAAATAGAGAGAATTCCCAAAGTAAGCAAACATTTTAAAGCAGAAAGATTTAATCCTTTGTTGGTTAAAAGACACCCAGCAACCAATGACAACAATATATGCATTCATCCTGTTGGTACAATTAGTTGTTGTTTGATCTTTTGTTGTTGTTGGTGTTGTTGCTGTTGTTGTTTCCTACTATATAACTTAGGTCCCTAGAAATATTCATTCATCTTAGGTAATGAAAGTTTAAACCAAACTTCCATTGGTACAACTGAATCCTATAATTTTCCCCTAAGGTATCTATTTGAATCAAGTGACTTCTTATTTCCTTACTTTTATAATGAACATGTTTTAATTTCATGGTACTTTTTATTTCATAAAAGTAGTATTCGAAAGCACTTTGAAATTCACCAAATGAACACTTCATGTAGATCCAAGGCATGATAAAAGTTTCCCCTCTCCTGTGTAATTGTGTATCTACTTCTTTTTGATGTGCATATCATTCCTCACCATCATGAGGCTTATTCTTTCTTTCTTTTCTACCAAGCTATTATCTATTTGGTTCACTCTGTACTATAAATATTTCAAAAATAAAAGTGATGCTATGGAAAGTGTTTCCCCAGTTGAAGCAAAGACTTCAACTGGGGAAATGTGCTCTCTTGTGTGAATGATGGTTATGGAAGTGTTGAAAAAAAGTCCATGCTCAGTACCACAATAAAATGGAAATGATTCCCTTTACAAAAGAAAGACAGACTTACTGTGTAATTTTCTTTGTTTTGACAGTCTTTGGTGCCATTAAATTGATAGTTAGATCTAAAAGACCACTGTTGTTTAAAAATAGAATAGTCAAAATCCTTGTTCCTGACTGGTGGTCAAAGTACATTAGAAGACCAGGAAAACCAGGAATTTTATATTGCAAAAATGGCCCTTTGTAGTTACTTTGCTTTACTACACATAATACAAGAGTAGCTATTTGTAAGTATTGCCTCCAAAGAATGACATTGCCCTTGTCAGATGCACACAGCTGGATCAATCCAATTCCTTCTCTGAAGGAGCCTGTGCAGCATCACTTACCTCATGAATCCTCAGTTTCAGAGAAGTGTTGCCCTGAATCCCCTCATGTTTTCACAGTACCAAACATATGAGGGCACCAGGACTAGAGATCTGGAACTGGAGCTCAGACAACTCCAAACTGTCACAAATAGAACACCCAGGGCAGAACAAAATTAAAGGAAAGGCAATGATTCAAACGAAGAAGATCCAGAATCATGGTACGCTGATAGAACTAGAATAGAAAATTGAGACCTTGGAGCACGCAAGGGAATCTCTGATCCCATGAGTGAGCCCTAGGGTGGATCTCTCTCTGGTAACTATGGCTAAGTGCAGGAGCATGTCTTATGCACAAAGGCACTCACTGAGAACCACAGCTGCACACTGACAGGAGAACAAAACCAGAAGAATCAGGACCTTTCATGTCAGACAATAAAACTGAAACCTTTATGCAAGTCTCCCTGACTTTGGTGTTTCTTCTCTCATCAGATTTAGAGGAGTCAGATAGTAGTATCATGAAATGCAGGGCAGAAGAACAAAACCGATGTGGTAGACACCTTCTCACCGATGATACAACCTTTATAATTAAAGAAATTGTTTCTTTCCCTAAATGCTTGGGGAAGGATATCTGAGGTGAGTGTTTATTTGCTGGCTTGCTTATTTGTTAACATTTGTTGAACAAGAAGAATTCAAGATGGGCTATCTTTTTTTTTTTTTTTTACAAGGTATAAGAATGGTTTAAAAGATTGGCTAAGGGCAATTGAGCCCTCATTTCCTGAATATTTCTGAAAAGGGAAGAAATTGAGTGGAATACCTTGAAAGTGAGTCATTTGGTAAATGGGTACCCAGTGGGAGAAAATGTGAAGAGATAGGGGCTATATTTTGTGGTAATTAATCTCTAGAGGATAAAAAGAGAATGTACTAAAAAAAATTTTTGCTTTGCTTTATTGTTATCATTAGTCATCTCTCTTTCTCTCCTCCTTAATTTTCAGGATCCAATACCCAATAGCTAGAGTCTGTACTGTACTATATTTCTATTCTCTCTCTCTCTCTCTCAGTTAATGTCTTATTAATAGTCTTTTAAAATAAATTTTTCTTTTCACTTTCCACTTGGGAATTTATTTATTTTTGTAAGACATATGTACTGTATGTGTTAGAGATTCTGTGACATCAGAGCAGTCACCCACAAAAAGCAATTTGCTAGGAGGTCATCTAAGAGAAGGAGACACGGGGCCAGAAATTAGTAAGAAAAACACAGCCGTGTCAGGTGGGGGGGGGCAGGGTGTTCTGTTTCAGAATTCGGTTTCAGATCTGGTCATCACAGCCAGACTCAGCACTGTTCATTCATTCACTCAGGTCAATATATAGGTGAGCATATTAAACCAAGTCCACAAAGTGATATGCCAGCTGCCATCTTTCTCCTTCCCTCCACTCTACAACATTTCCAAAATTAAAATGTGTATGTACTTATAAAGATGCCTGAATTTTAAGTCCAGATGACAGCAAAAGCACTGTTATTTTCCTATGATTTTTGTTTATTAGAAATGATGTTCATTTTTCATTCATTCATTCATTCATTTACTATTTCATTCATAAAATATTTATTGAATGCCAACTATATTCCAGAAACTGTTGTAGAAGTTAGGAACAAAACCAACAAAATTGACAAATAGTTTTTGGTTCATTTGACAACTAGTTAAAAATCCTCTACAGCATTAACTTCTTGAATATCTCCTTCAATTCCTGATTGTACCCAAATCTAGATTGCCACCAGAGGAAATTCCTTATGTTACAGAATTCCCCGTGGTGGGCTGAAACATCCTATCACTACCCCTCATTATCCACATTCTAATACCTGGACCCTGAGACTATTACTATATAGGGTGTAATGAGAAGTCAGTTTCATTTGGGGATGTATGACTGCTAACAACTTTACAGCCTAACCCCTCATTCTTCTACTTATACCCACACAAGGACAAGCTAATGAGAGAGTCTGAATGCTCCCTTCCTTGGAAGAGTGAAATCGTGCAATCCTCTTCTTGCACACAGGAGCTTTCACTCAATTCCCGCAAGCCCCCAACCCACAATTAAAACTCAGGACAGTCTCCTTTTTCTGCTTTAGGCCATTTCAGACCTGCTATGGAGGCCTACCTGCTCTCCCCAGAAACTTCAATTATGTAACAAGAAAACTTTTTCATAGCCTTTTGGTTTGTGTGTGGTGTCATCAGTCTTGAAACTGGAGCCAAATATTATGTGGGTGTCCACCTGCCTTTGAAGGTGACTATAAGCTGTGGCAAGGGGACGGGGTTGAGGGGGAAAGGAAGACAAAAGTTGTTGCAGATGTTATTTAACTTAAAGAATTTGAGATGGGGAGATTACCTGGATTATCCAGATGGGCCCTAAATGTAATCACCTGTATCCTTTTAAGAGGGAGACTGGGAGCTATTTTATCACACACAGAGGAGAAGATAACATAAAGATGGGGCAGAGAAAGATTTGAATACCCACTTTAAAGTTTGGAGTGATGTGACCACAAGCCAAGAAATCCTGGAAGTCATCAGAAGCTGCAAGAGGCAAGAAACAGAATCTCCCCTGAGCCACTGGAGAGAGGATGGCCCTAGTGACACCTTGGTTCTGGCCCAGTGAGACTGATTTCAGACTTCTGGCTCAAGAATTATGAGAAAATAAATCTCTTGTTTTAAACCACCAAGTTTGTGATCATTTGTTACAATAATCCTAGGAAACATATACTCTCAGTTGATTGTTGTTTTCCCCTCTCATATCATATGTACTATTCAGTCTCTCAAGACCATTTTCCCTGGTTCCTGCCTAAAAGCTAAAATTCCTTCAAAGCTTCTAACATGAGACTAGACTTTCTGTCACTTGTCTTAGTCATTTACCATCCTCTTCATCATTTAGCCTCTGGTTTGCTGTTTCTCTCACCACTGCTACTCTTGGTGATCTCTCTGTCTGTGTAGACAATCTTACCAATATCCAGGGCTGTCAACAAAAGTATTACATTTATTTATTCAGTTTACTGTCCCTCCTTCCTAAATGACTTCATCCCCCGCAATTCCACTAATCTAGCTCTATACGTTATCTCCATAATCGCATCCTAGACTTTTTGTGTGTGTGCTCCAAACTCATTCCATCTCCTGCATAATCTCACTAAGAAGAATCTCACTCCATGAATATTCTCTTGCTATCTACTTCATCTTTTTGGTCCCTCATTCCAAATATTTTGGACCCACAAAACCATATTCCATTTATCCTACCATTTATGCTCTCAACTATTTTTCAAACCAACTTAAATGTCACATCCATCATTAAAATCACTCCCTTACATTTATGCTCAAATTCCTTGCCTTTTTCATATGTCGTATCTGCCTACCAAAATCACAACCATGAATAAATATAACCTATGCCAATTACTTGTCTTGTCAACACCCAAGGGAATGGAAATGAACAGAGAGAAACACTAAGTGTGCTGACTGGTCTCACATTTAAATGCAAGGAAATACATACACTTCAAGTGAGCACTCAGGGCTGCAAAACAATAGTATTACATTTATTTATTCAATTTACTGTCACTCCCTCCTAAATGTCTTTCATAACTTCTCTAATCAAACATCCAACATGCTTACTCCACAGCTCTTTCCCTACCTAATAATTACCTTGATCCTTATTTCACTGAAAAAATTAGAAGTAATCAGAGAAGAATATCAACAAATTTCCACTACCAAGTAAACCAATTTAATTGCATCTGACCTATACACTCTGCTTAAAATAAATAAACTACCTTTGTTGTGTCTAAGGCTAAACTGGTCTCACTTATGTTCTGGATCCCATTCCCTTTCATCTACTCATTAATTTTGCTCAGGCAGCTTCACCCCTTTCTCTCCTGGACCATAAATGTTGCTCTCTGTAATAGATCATTCATATAAGCATCTGAGCATGATGTAATATCACAATTCCCCATTTCTTGTTCCCTGTTTGGCAGATTTCTGCAAAATAGTTTCTATGCTCATTGTCTCCACTTCCTTCTTCTCATTCTCTCTTTTATTCTTATCAACAAGGCTTCCATCCAACATTTCACTGAAACCACTTTTGTCAAATCACCACTGATCTCTATGCTGCTAAATCCAATGATTCATCTGAGGTCATCATTTTTTTAAATTTCTCATCAGTATTTGAAACAATTGATGGTTCCCTTCTTCTTGAAGTCATTTCTTTCCCACATAATCCTTGATAGATATTTTTCAAATTTGCCCCTCCTTTTCATCTGCATGGCTTGATCTCTGAGATCCTCAATATATATTACTGATTCCTATGGTCTGGCTACTTCCATTGTATTGCTAAATCCTGTTCTTATTCCATTTTTCAGATGTTGTAAAGTACCTAGGACTCCTGAATTACCCTCTTTCCTTCTCCAACTGTACCCACCTCCTAGCTAACCTTTATATCCTATAAACTATCTGTCTACCTACGGCTCTTAATAACCACAGCCCAACCTGTATCTAACTGCCTAGTGTAGCTTATCCATTTGAATGCTTAATAATCACCTCATTTTTAAAGTGTCTAAAACAGTTTGCTTCTCCCACACCCCTGCTTCTTCTATGACTTTGCAACCCATTTCTTCTAAATCTTTTCCATTTCAGGAATCGTCATAACCATACATACAGGATTTCAAACCAAAACAATTTCTCACCTCTCACATCTAATCTCTTAGTATTATTGTTTCTCTCCTCAAAATATATTAGAATTCTAACCAAATCTCACCATATCCACTATTACCACCCACATCCGGTGGCCATGGAGGTGTCCTGATCAGATCTCCGTTCAAGAAGCATAGTGATTGACAGCCTTCAGATGCCACCTTTTTTTTTTTTTATCTAAAAGGCCACTCTTCCTCCAGGCTCTTCCAATGACTGGCTCAGTAGTAAGAGGCAGGAGACTAGAACAGAATACTTCCTACTGACATAGGATTCCTCTAAAAGCAGTTTCTACTAGGGAACTAACATTGTGCTGCCAATGCCTTTTCAGACCCATGCTATAGTCTGAGGCTGTCGGACTTCCCTTTCCATTCATAGGTATCGCATCAACATTGCTGTCTGAAGGCTTTCCCTGCCTACTTCTGCTCCCTGTCCCTTTATCCTTCCTTTACAGTTATTTAAATAAATATTGCAACACCTAATTCTGCCTGTCATTTGCTTCTCAGAAGACCTGAACTGACACAAATATATTTCATGGGTAACCAAGCCTAATATTTCTCCTTGTTCCTACCCTTGATCCCCTATAGCAGTAAAAGGGGTCTTTTAGAGCACTATGCTATTCCTATGGTTAAAGCTCCTTAAATTAAAGCTCACTCTCCACTTTCCTCTCATTGCTCTTAAAACCAAATCTAACCATGGACCTAAAACTTTAAAAATAAGGCCTCTGGTTACCTCTCCAAATTTCTCCTTTGCTCCACTGCCCCTGCCACATTGTTCTCTTTGCTGTTACTTGAAGTCATCAGGCATAGACACTTTTCAGAGTCTTTTCACAACTTCTTTTAAGGCAGAGGTCAAGAATGCTCTTCTCCAATAGAGATTTCCATGTGGCTAATCCTTCACTTCATTTGAGTTCCTGTTTACAGTCTTCCCCTCAGGAAGACTTTTCCTGACTCCAACTCTGTCTAAAACAGGAAACACTTTCTACAAATATTACTTCAAACATAACTTAAACGTACTTCAATGTCCAAATATGCAAGCAGTTTTTCAGTCAAAAAATCCTCGAATAAACCCCACATACATATCCAATAGGAGGCAAGATAAAAGTACAGGTCTTTTGAGAGCACAAAATGTTAGATATTAACACTATCTCAGAAATGTTTTCTCAAATTATGAGAGGTTGAATATTACTCCCAATAATCTATCAGCAAAATAAAATAAATGCATTGTGCAACTGGATGCAAATAAACTGCAACAATTTGTGTTTGTTTTATATTGTGAGTATATTTGCCATAGTTGGAATTTTAACATCTGGTAGCTCTTTGAGAATGTTCTTAGAGAACAATGATTCCTAGAAGAGTGCATATTATGAAGATAGTGATTTAATCAAGTGTTTATTATTTTGCTACCTAAACTTTAAACTTTAGTGTCTAAAGTTGATTTAAAAGTATTTCTTAAAAATGATCAAAATGTGATTTATTTCTAAGTGCCTTCTGTTATATTTATCTAATATTAATTATTTGAAAATTTAAAATCATATTACGAAAGTATTTACTTGACATATATTTTTAAGAGCCAAATTTCAATAGGCAGATTACCAAGAAAATATCCTAAGGCATTGAATCATCCTAGAAATGAATCCTTTTATAATCTAATATGTACACAGCAAATTTAAACATACGAAAAACACAGTCAAATATAGAAAAAGAGATAGATTTATTAGAGCTTTTTATAAATAAGACTTGAAGTGGTGCTTTAACTTAGTCCATTATTTTTATTTGAGCAAATTTGGATTTTAACCTATTTTTTTTTTTTCTGAAAGAGGCTTTCTTTTTGAAAAGTAATATAATTTTAAAAGTGAGGAAACTTTAGAGATAATCTGACCAAATCACTAAATCACGACATTTTAGAATGAGTAAACTTAGGTCTAGAGAAACGGGTGCTTTGCCTAAACTCACAGATTTAATTGAAGTTAATCAAACAGCACTACTGAGAGGTTGAGCTCTAGGGTAATAATTCCAAGTTACTGTTGTTTTCATTAAGCTATAATATTTTTATTTCATAAAAGCTATATGAAATAATGATTCACTCAGTTTTTTGCCTCCAAATTTTTATAGAGCACCTGTCACACAAGACAGGATTTCTGCTTCAATGAGCTTGGGGTTTAATTAAAAAGATAACACACATTTACTGAAACAACTAATAAAGTAATACTATGTGACTATGTACAGGAATTATAACATGGAGGTTACATGACTATTATTTTTTATATTTAAATAGAGAGAAAATACAATGGCATACAATATCAGTAGTAATGAAAGTAACTACGCAGAAACATGAAAATAACCATCTATTTTTGTAGGCTATCATAACAAATATCCTTGTATGAAAGTTAAAACTTTCTCTACTTAACATGTGCTGTCTTATTAAGGTGCCATACACACACACTCATATCACTACCATGATTATATAAAGCAAGAAAAGTGTATTATTTTTTCATGTTGCTTTCTATTGAGGTGCATCTGTATATCAGGGTATTGAGATCACTTTCAAGTATGCCACTCTATAATTTGGTTACACTTTCCAAGAATGAAGAGAATGGTTGAAAACCTTTACCTGAAAGGATGATGATCTCTTTTTGAAATCACATACTTTTGGTATGGCTTCCTCTAATTGTTTTAATGTTTCCTTTGATGCCAGTTAATGTTCTTCCTTTCACTGGGTACAATAAATGTAGCTGAAAGATGAAGAGAATATAGTATTCTTACTTGGAGTTCTCAGAGAAGTAATTGGAAAAGTTTCTTTTTATGTATTTTTTTGTTGTTAATATTGTTTTAATGATGATAACGATAATATGCTAAATAAACGCAATAAAAATAGTCTTCATTTAAAATATAAAGAACAAAGCTGGAGGCATAACACTTCCTGATTTCAAACTAAATTACAAAGCTATAGTAATTAAAAGGGTATGATACTGGCATAGAAATAGACTCATAGACCAATGGAATAGAATGGCAGATTCAGGAATACCACATACACAGTCAAGTAATCATTGGCAAGGGTGTCAAAAACACATGGAAAAAGGACAGTCTTTTCAAAAAATGATGTTGAGAAAACTGCATTTGCACATACAAAAAAATAAAATTGAACCCTTATCTTATCTTTACCATACACAAAAAACAGCTCAAAATGGATTTAAGACTTAAAGACCTGAAACTTTAAAACTCTTAGAATAAAATATAGGAAAAAAAAAAAAATCTCCTTTATATTGGTCTTAGCATTGATTTTTTTTTTTGATATGACACCAAAATCAGAGATAACAAAAGCAAAAACAGATAAACGGTACTGTACCAAACTAAAAAGCTTCTGCACAGCAAAGGGACAATCAACAAAATGAAAAGACAACCTATGGAATGGGAAATAATATTTGCAAGCAATTTACTCACACAATGCAATTAAAAAAAATTTAAAATAGACAAAAGATTTGAATAGATATTTCTTCAGTGAAACCATATAAATGGCAAACAGGTATATAAAAAGGTGATCAGCATCAACAATCATCAGGAAAGTACAAATCAAAACCACAATGACATATCATCTCACTCTTGTTTGTTAGGTTGGTTTTATAAAAAAGACAAGCGATAACAAGTGTTGGTGAGAATAAAGAGAACAGGGAACTCTTGTACATTGTTGATGGGAATGTAAATTGATAAAGCCTCAAAAAATTAAAAAAAATAAAACTACCATAATATCCAGCAATTCCACTTCTGGATATATATTCAAAAGAAATGAAATCAGTATCTCAGAGAGATATCTGCATTCCCATGTTTATTGCAGCATTATTCATAATAGCCAGGATATAGAAACAATCTAAGTGTCCATCAATGGGTGAATGAATAAAGAAATGTGATATATAGATATAAATGTAGATATAGATATATGTACATATATAATTAAGTCTTTTAAAAACAGAAGAAAATCCTGTAATTTGTGCAATGTGGATGAACTCAGAAGACACACAAAATTAAATAAGCCAGACAAATAATAAACTTAACTGTAGAAATTTAAACAGTAGAGCTTAGAGAAACAGAGAGTAGAATGGGTTGTCAGTGGCAAAGGAGTGGGGGAAATGTGGACAGGTTGGCCAAAGGGTAGAAACTTTCAGTTATAAGTTCAATGAGTTATAAAAACCTAATGGACAGCATAGTAACTCTAGTTTATAATGTATACTTCATAGTATAATAATTGAAAAATGATAAGAGAGTAGGTCTTAAGTATTCTCATCACATGCACACACAAATGATGGGTATGTTAATTATTTGATTGTGATAAAAATTGCATAAGTTATACTTATATCAAAACACCATATTTTACACTTCAAACATATATAATTTTTATTTGTCAATCACATCTCAATAAATATGGAAAAAATTAAGGAGAGAAAACGTAAGTGTTAAAAAAGGAATGTTTTATAATGATTTTAAAAAGATAAATTATGCCAAGTACACATGTTGATTATAAACTCATATGTATTCAACAATTCGACTTCAAAATACATAAAGCAGAACTAATAGAAATAATGAGGAAATGATAATATCATGAGCAAAGTCCAACATTCTCAGAAATCAACAGATGGAAAATATATATATATATATATATATATATATATATATATATATATATGGTATATATTGGGTTGTTGGAAAAGTCATGACTCATTTTTGCAACAAAAAAACAGAAAAAATACATCATGACTTTTCCGACAAGCCAGTATATACCAGAGGTGCCAAAAAATGTATACAAATGACTAATATTCATCTTTTGCTATTGGTATATATTATTAAAATTTTCATACTTTTTTTTTTTTAAGATTTTATTGGGGAATCGAGGGAGAAGAACAGTATTGGGGAATTGGGGGAGGGGAGCAGCCAAGTTGTTGTTTTTCAATCTTTGTTGTGGAGGACGCCGGTAGCCATCTGGCTTCTCGTTGGCAGCTTGTGGCCTCTAAGCTCAAGGTGCTGTGTTCAATCTTAGTTGCAGGTGGGCGTAGCCACCATACCATGAGGGAGTCGAACCAGCAGCCTTGTTGTTAAGAGCACATGTTCTATCCACTGAGCCATCCGGGTGGCAGCTCAGCTCAAGGTGTTGAGTTCAATCTTTAGTTGTGGGTGGGCATAGCGCACCACCGAACAGGCAATCTTGTTGTTACATCAGCTAAGCCATCCTGCCACCTGTTGGCAGGTCAGCGACAGCTCAGCTAGGGTGCAGTGTTCACTGGCCCATGTGGGGATCGAACCAGCAGCCCTGTTGCTCAGAGCCCATGATCTAAGCCAACTCTTAACTAACTGAGACACTCGGCCAGCTTTGGATATATATATATATATATATATATATATATATATATATATATATCAGTGAAGAAAGTAAATGATACCATTATATTATAACAGGGCATTTAAATGGGAAAAGTTCTGTCTCATTTTCCACTGAAGCCCCAAACAATAGCAATAAATTACTTCCACAATCCAAAGTAAGGTGCTAGACTGCCTATAGAAGACCTTAGATTGCTTGAAGAAGACCTTATTGGCAACCTGGTTTATAGCCCTTTCTTAAATTTGAAAATCCATTACAGTTAAAGGGACTGAATTGGAAATTAGATAGAGTATTTCTTTGGAAAAGTTGTCAGGGTTGATTTCCTCTCATCCTTAGTCTAATAAAGGGGTTTCGGTAAGATCTGTTGGAGAGTGTGTGATATGTGTTCCCTAAAGCTTATGTGACACTGAGAACTAGGTATAACCTGTATATTAAAAGAAAATTTTAGGGAAAAAAAAATTCTGTCCAATTAAAAGAAATTCTGCCCAAAAGAGAGTCTGCAAAAATGACATGTTTTCAGGGAAAGAGGCTAGAGCTGAGCCTTCTGTTAGAGAAGCTGCGGTGTAGCTATTAGCAGCCAGCAGAATGAGAGGCAAGGTCTGGGTTGAAGGTGCTGTGTTCGAAGGCCAATCAGGGGACTATTCATGAACCTATGACAGTAACCAGGGGATGGAGTTTTAAACCTGTGTACAGCCAGAATAAACTCACACCGGGTCACATAAGTGTCAAGCAGTAAGGCGTCTCCTGCTTCTTACCTCTCCTTTCTCCTCCCATTCCCTCCAACTTTGTTTTGAGAGTGAGTGAGAGAATACAAGATCTCATTGAGGAAATTAAGGAAAGGGTATGCCATTCTTATCCTACCATGGACTTCAGGTCTGAAGCAAAACCAGCAGGTACAGGTGTGAAGCTTTCTCTTGGGAAGAATTTCCAGCACTGATTTTTATGCTGGAATGGATCCCATTATTACTAAAATAAGACTTTCTATCTAAAGTCACCAGGGATTGTTTGGTAACTATAAATAATCAGGAAAGTCATGTGAATGAAAAATCCAAGGGACAGTAGAAAAATGGCTAACTGAAGAAATTTATGAAATAATGGAGTGGAAGGAGAGAATAAATTTTGTGTTTGTGTGTGCATATGCACACACATATGAATACTCTATGTGAAAATACTTTTTTTCTCCTTTCTAGGAAATTTATAACCATGTATTAACACCACACACACACAAATAACAGTGCACAAAAGCTAGAGTCATACAGATCATATTCAAGGAATTCAAAACACTAAGATGATCTTTATGACTCTAGCTTTTGTGCACTAATATATTAATAATGTATTTATTACATATATATATATATTTTTTTTTTAAGACCACATAGTCCCCCTACCAAAAACCCTAAAAGGGATAGAAAATAATTAAAGAACTCTTCCTGGGCATTCTCAAACATTCTTTTGAAAAAGACTCATCTAGAAAATTTTTGTAACCAATGGTTGTACTGGTTCTAAATGTGAAATCCATCTTTATATCCACTGACAGATTCAGGCCAAATTTTATGAGTGATTGGGTGCTGAAGTTCACAAGCATTGTCACTACAATATACTGCTGAGAGTGAAATCGCTGGATAGAAGTTCATGGCAGAAGGTTGTGGGGAGGTGAATAGATGGCCCTACTAGTCAGGGAAGTATGACCCTAAGAGAGGTTGGGTGGCATTTGTCACAGAGCAGAGAACTGGAAGTTGAGCTGTGTTTTTAGACGTGAAAGGGAATGGTTGGGTTTAAGTTTTAGTCCTTTTGATCTCACTAAAGCTGATAATCTGAGAGGCAAGGGCTTGTCCTTGGAGGAATGCCTGTTAGGACAGAAGAAATGTTGGTTATTTGAGGATTTTTGCATGTGCTAATATGTACATATATTTGTTTAGCCAGTCAGTGTTTTTCTTTTCTCATTTGTAGTGTATTTTCCCCTTCATCAAATATATTTTACAAGAGTTGCAGATTCATATTTGCCCATGAACAATTAGCATTGTTTTATTATCAGTCACATTTTGTATTCTAATTTATCCCCAAAGCCATAGATTAAATCATATAGACTATATCAACTAACCCTAAATTGTCAGTTATGTTCACAGATACATTGACAGAGTACCATCAATATAGAGAGAAATTAAAACTACTTTTTTTAATGCTCTAGATTTTTAGATTTGATGAATATCTCTTACTGTTCAGAAGCACAAATATTCCAGAATATATTCCTCAAATTTAATACTATAATTATGTTTATGTTTTTAACTAGGGCATATGTGATAACATCTATTGGGTTGTCAGAAAAGTTATGAAGCATTTTTGCAATGAAAAACATAGAAAAAAATATGTCATGACTTTTCCGACAACCCAATAAAAACTGGGGGAGGGGAGTTGTCACTTTGAGGGGTAAAAAGTATAACTATTGCACTGTGTTGTACACCTGAAGCTAATTTAAAATAAATAAAAAATGTTTATTTCACAATAGAAAAATAAATAAATAAATAAATAAATAAATAAATAAAATATAAAAAAAAAAGCCATTAGTAGGGAAGGCTATGTGTATGTGGGGAGAGGGTTTATGGAAACTCTCTGTGATTTCTACTCAATTTTGCAGTGAACCTAAAATTGTTCTAAAATATAGCATCTTTAAAGATACATTTAAAAATTCTGCTCTCATTTAAAGTCAAACCTATGTCAGATAATGAATCATGTTCTCTAATTGTTGGATGACATTTTTGTTCACTGATTACCTTGGAGAAAATGCACTAGTTATATATTTAAATGGTGCTCTCAGATTAATAAAGTAAAATTGTGTTACACATTTTAATTCAAAAAAGATTCATGAAATCAGCAGATTATAGAGAGGTCACAAAGAATATTGAAATATATAATGTCCTTCAATATAGTAAACTCCTTCTTAATAATAAATAATAAGAGCTAAAATTTAAAAAGTACTCTGAGATAAGTAGACTTATTATCCCTATTTTACTATTTTACTATGGAGGAAGTCCAGTCTTAGAAAAAGGATAAGTAAATGAATCACCCAAGGCCACATAGGCAGGGAATCTAAGAGTGTGTATTCAAACCAACTGTCTGTCTTCGGAGAATGCACCCTTAAGCACTACAGATATGCGGTTAACTTTGACAAAGAACACATGTTGAAAAAGAAATAAGTAATCAATTTTAAATTATCATTGGCTGTTATAATTGGCTCATCTTATTATTGATAACTCTTGTAACAAGAAAATGTTATTGGACTAGTTCATTCCAATGAATTCTCTATACATAATTTCAAAACTCATGATTTACAGACAGAATTTTCCAATAGCAATACTCTAAGGCCTTCTAAAAAATTTGTTTTTGTTCTAACTCACTTTGCACAGTATATGAAGATGAGGCATGAGCTCCTTGCCTCTGTCCCAATTTTTATATAAACTTAATCAGAAGGAAGTGGTGTATGCACATCAAGAAATAGCTGTGAAAATATTCCCTGATCAGTTAAACTCAGCTCCACTGAGCTCAATCATGGAAAATAATTTTATTTTTACTTCAGAACATATAGAACCTTGAACTCAGAAAACCTGTGCTCTGCAAATCAGGGTTCTTTTGAAATTACTTCTTCAGCAAATCAGTAGCTATGTGATAAAAGGATATGAGAGGAAATAAAGAAAAAGTATATTTGTGACACTAATTTTTTTTTTAAATGGATGAGTGGTTAAAATAAGGTTGTGACATAAGCTGTGTCTGCACATATTCCATGGAGTGGACAATAGAATCTATTACACAGATAAACCAAGCTGAAATTCCACTTTTCCTTCAATTATATGGATATTTCAAACAATGCACTTTCTAAGCTTAAAAATGTGGTCAATTGCTGATCTATACCTTTTTACACCCCCTTTGCAGTCTTCTATTTGAAGAAATATAAGTGAGGAAAAATTCAAAACTCAAAAAATGTAATGGTGTAGAATATCCACTCACATTAGTCCGTGTCAGTTGTTGCCTGTAGTTTAAGTGCATTTGTACCCTTCACCTTAGAACAGAAAGTTTTTGTAATGGTAGAATCAGCAGTAGCTGGTTCCATATGGGAGTTGGTAAGTCATAAAAGCCATATGTGGTTGAAGAAAGTAGCCTCCAGATTTAGGAAAGCTATTCAAAGCTTCAGCATTGTCTCTCCAGGGTTCAGGGACTCTTCCGGGATTCCCTAGGTACTGAACAGAAGGCAGACCAAGACTGAAAATGCTCAGTGCAATGAAAAAGATATAATAGAAAGAGTGGACATTAAGGAGAAAAGAAGAACTTTCAGTCAGAAAGACCAGAATGCTTATAAATAAGAAGGCATGTTATTCGTTTTATATCAGATAAATAGCATGTGGATAAATGTGAATGAAAATATCTCAGAGGTGGAAGTAGATGTAGTGTGAGAAATGTGATAGGTGTCACAGAGCAGTGATTAGGTCTGTCTGGTTTACATTGTGTTAAGACGCTTAAAACATAACCTGCTTTATAGAAAGTTTCCATGATGCACTTGTTGATGAATGAGCATTACATACTATTCAAATTAGTTGCACTGTAGAAGGACATGGTGGGCGATGAGGCCTCGAACATCATCTGGAGGCAGAATATTAAGGACTTCCATGTCAAGTTAAGGGCTGTAAACTTTATTCCATAGGCAATGAGAAATTGTTGAAAGTTTTTGAGAATAAAAGAAAATAAATGGGATTGTGCTTTAAAAAAATTATCTGGTCACCATACATAAGATGAATTGTAGGACAAAGGGAAAATTGAGGGTCTACAACAGAATCCAAGAAAAATGAAATGATTATTTAAATGAAGATAAAGGTGGTATACAGCTGGTCCTCAAATAATGCCATTTCATTCATCATTGTTTTGCTGTAATACTAATGAAATGCTGTAGGAACTTAACTCTTGTTTGCATTAATTAGCCTATTGTAAAATTGGTTTCATTATATATCATTTCACTGAAAGTCTCAGATCCTATCAATGACATTAATTAAGGATTTACTGTACATGGAGAGGAGAAAATGAATGCAAGAGATTTGACAAATGTTGGTAAACAATTAATAGTGATTCAACATAGAGAATAAGTGAAAGCAGACTGGTAAATTTTAGAGGTAAAGTTACTAATCTACATTAAAACAACAAAAAAAAAACAGAGGAAGACAAAAAAATTTGATTATGTGCATCTGCTTTAGTCTGAGACAACCTACTGGAGATATAACAATAATAACACCAATGATAATAGTGAGGATGATGATGATAGCAATAATAAAAACAGCCAAAACTTTATGGTACTTAGCAGGTTCCAAGCTATGTACAAACTGCCTTACATATATTAACTCAATTAGAACATGTGACTGGGCTCAGTAGGTATGAATTTGGGTGACATCAACACAAGCAGGATAGCTGAGGTCACAAGATTGACAAGAGAGAACTTTTTTTGCACAGTAAGAAATGTCAGGCTTGCTGACAAGAGCAGAAAACAAGAGTTAAAGCAAACTTGAATGTCTAATCACCGGAAAAGATTTCGATTGCTATTAATGGAAAAGGAAGTTTTTAAGGGAATTTTTGAGAAGAGAAGGTCATTCATTCATTTCAGAAATGTTAATATAGTATGAAAGTAATATTCTGTAGTCAGAGGGACTTATGGCCTGGGTCATGGTTTAGACATCAGGATTGGAATTGTGACTCCTGAAATGTAAATCAGAAGGTGAATACACATTTTGTAATTTACTTCTAATTTTTCCAGCTACATGTATTTTCTTTCCAACTAGATTATAATCTCCATCAAGACACAGAAGGCATTTCTTTAGTGTCTTCACAACTCTTCATGTAGTACTGGATACTCAGTCATGCTAATACATTATTCTTTTAGAATATTGCTTTAAGAAAAAATCTAGATGATATTTTCACCAATTAAAGCAAATATAGTGAATCGAATTCTGGCAAGTTAAATGTGAACTATAGAATAAAAAGCACTGCATTTAAATCACTGACAATCCTGATAAGCCCATGAAATTTGAAAGCAGTTCACCCCTGATTCTCCAATGGTCTAAGAAGCAGGGCACTGCAGTACTTTAGTTTACAAACTGAATACTGGTGGAACTATTGGTTGTGTTATGTTCAAAGAGCCAAAGTCTATGTTGGGCTATTTTTAAGCAATGGAATTATTTCTTATAATGATATATCAAAGATGTTCATATTTATGACCATCTTGGTTTGTAGTTGCAAAGAGAACTTTAGTGACTACATTCCAGTGGTGTATTTGAATGCAATAGTTCTAACATGATCTATGATTTATCTATTGTTTTCCATTTTCAGTTTTAAAAACATAACTTGCTAATTTGAAACATATATGAATATGGAAAGGGAGAAGGTATTTTGTGGATGTGAAAGAGAGTGTGTGAAACGAATGGCAAGGGGAGGGGGGCAGCCGAGTGGCTCAGTTGGTTAAGAGCTTGCTCAAGTGTGAGAGCTCTAAGCAACAGGGTCACCGGTTTGATTCCCTGCCCGAGCTGAGCTGCCAATAGGTGGCAGGATGGCTCAGCTAAAAAAAAAAAAAAAAAAAAGGGGGGAAAAGAGGGGGGCAAACACATAAGAGAGCACTTTGGCTATCTTTAAGGAGCTTGAGAAGAAGCTCACAGATAAAGTAAATGAGCATCACGCCCATTGATAAACAAATAGGAGGCTTTGGTTGAAAAATATTCTTCAAGCATGGCTTTAATTAATCAGTTAGATTAATTAAAAGTATTTCACCAAAACTGGTCAGTGCTGAATTGAAGATCTCGCTAAGCCATCTGAACGAAACGTTTTCATTATTTACAAGAAGATGCAAAAATAATAATTAAAAAAAACAGACGCTTGTTGGAGCATTAAAACAGTATAAATCACCTTCAGACAATACACCAGTTTTCAGATAGCCTTTGCCAAAATAAGAAAATTCAACTTAGTTTCTCTTAATCTTTTACCTCCCAAGACAAATCCTAAGAATTTATTCATCCCCTTTTTTTCATTCATGCACATATGTGTATGTTTGTGTGTGTGGAGGGGGAGAGGGGGAGAGAGAGAGAGAGAGAGAGAGAGAGAGAGAGAGAGAGAGAGAGAGAGTGTTACTGAGCCATTTTAATGTGTTATTGAACAATTTTGAAGAAAATTCTATAAGGGCAACAATTTATACCGAAATAAAGTATGATTTCCAGATTTAAATCTATTAAATGTTACTCAGCAATATCTTAGAGTAAAACAACAAATATATAAAGTCTTATATATGGAAATTATCAGAGTTTAGAATTTAAAAAATCTCTGATTTTGCGGTTACATTATCTTGTCATTACATAGTACTGTTTTATTTGTTTTTTTGTTTTTGTTTTTGTTTTGTTTTTTGAGGGCAGTGTCACTGGCCCTCATATGTGGGACCCGAACCGGGGCCGCTGGCGTCCCAAGCCAGTGCTTAACCACCATGCCACTCGGCCGGCCCCGTACTACTGTTTTGTAGGGGCATTAATTGATTACATGGCCACCCATAAATATAACAGTAATACTTATTAAGGAATCATTTTACAAACCTAGGACATAAAAATCAAATATTGGGGAAGTGACATTAGCAAGATCAATGAAAAAGATGTCTGCCCCCCTCCCCCCCACCTTAAGAACAATAATTTGGCATCCACCCACGGACAAGAGTGCCTTTGTGGGAACTGTGGAAGCCATTGTGATAACCCAGTGGTGTCCAAGAACTAAGGGAGCTGTTTTGGAAGGTGGGCTGGCACCTGGGCAGCTGACTCCATGAATACAGTCCCAACTATAGATTTAGAAATGACTTCGTATCCCTGAGAACTTGGCCACAGCCCAATTTGACTTTAGCTTTATCATCAGCACTCTAAACCTAGGGACCCTGGAAGAGTCCCTCCCATCTGTTCTTCCAGTCATACACATAGGAGTACCGACCTTAATCCCAGCTGTAGGCCTTGAAGTGGCCTGGGAACTGGCTCGAGCTCCTCAGCCACAGTCCAAGGCTCTGGGAGAACACTGACTTAGACAGTCACTCACAGGCCAGAGCCTTTGTGGAAGTCCAGGAGTCCAGAAGAGAAGTTATAGTACAATGTTAATGTTGGGGTTCAGGGGAAGAGATTGGAGAGGGTAAGAGGAAAATTTTGACTTTACCACATCACCTTTACCATAAGGGGCACAGTTCAGTGCTGAGAGCCCTTCTTGGCCCATGATCTCTCCAGTGGGGAAAAGTGAGAGCACATGAGTGAGCAACCAGCTCCGCTAGCTGTGCAGGACGCTGCCAGAGAGGCCCATGCCTCTCGTCTCATCCAGGTACTGAGTCATGAGCTGCACAACTGGAGGCCAGCGGGTGGCTGGGAGAACAGCAGCCTGGGCTCTGAACGGAATGTAGCAAGATGATGTGGGTCTGCCTAATCATGCCAGGGGCTATGGGGAGGCCTGCCATGAGCCACTGGGGACACTTTGCCTGCAGATCCCTTCAGAGGGCCCATGGGCACCCCCAGCACTCCCCAGGACACACACACACACACACACACACACCCCTTCACACTGTAACTGACTCCCTGGCCTTCCCACTGGCCCCAAGTGAGGAGGGCTAGTGAGCATGCACAGAAAGCTGGTCTGAACCTGTGGGCCTGGAAGAGCCCATCCTCCGGACAGCAAAAGGAAGGTTGTCTGCAGAGGACCAGGCTCTGCAGGGTGGAAAGAAGGCATACAAGCTTAAGGACTCGGCCACAAGAGAGACCGAGAGTGTGGAGCAGGCATATCCATAGAAGGGCTGAGAAAGTCTTAGAATTGCTAGCAGTGTTGATGGGAAGTACATAACTGCCCCTCCCCCCCATCTGCAGTTTGGCTTTGTGTAATTTTATTTACCAGGAGTCAACCGGGATCTGAAAACGTTAAATGGAAAATTTCAGAAATACACAATTCATAAACTTTAAATTCTACTCTTTCTGAGTCTCGTAGTGAAATCCCCACGCATTCAGCTCCACAACAGCCCCTCCACACACACACAAACATAGGAATCCTCTCTTTTTCCAGCCTCTCTGCACTGTAGACGCTTCCAGCCCTTTAGTCACTTAGTAGCATTTTTCCTTGATCAGACTGATAACCCTGGTATCTCAGTACTTGTGTTCAAGTAACCCATACTTGACTTAATTATGGCCCCATAATGAAAGAGTAGTGATGCTGGCAATTCAGATAGGACAGAGAAGTGGCAAAGTGCTTTTGTTAGGTAAGAAGGTGAAAGTTCTCACTTTTCCTTAAGTCAGTATGCTGAGATTGCTAAAATCTACCATAAGAACACTTCTATCTGTGAAATTGTGAAGGAAAAAGAAATTCATGCCAGTTTTGCTGTTGCACCTGAAAAACTGTGAACATCTCTCGTTATGTAGGCATTGTATCATCTCACATCATTCCAAGAAAAAAGGTGAATACAATAAGGTATTTTGAGAGAGAAATACCACATCCACATAAATGTTATTATGGTATATTGCAGTATATTTATTATCATTGTTCTATTTTATTATTAATTATTGGTGCTAATCTCTTACTGGGCCTTATTTATAAATTAAACTTTATCATAAGATGCATGAATAGGAAAAAAAAATATAGCATATATAGGGTCTATCTGTGGTTTTTAGGTATCCACCGAGGGTCTTGGAACATATCCTCATTGGATAAGGGGAGCTACTGCATTTCCCTGAAGTCAGCCAGTAAAGATTAGAGGAGATGACAACTACTTCAAATGTGGAGACAACAATGCAAGATTTTAAGGAACATTAAAAAAAAAAAATCAAAGAAACATGACACCACCAAAGGAAAACAATAAATTTCTAGTAACTTACCCCATCAGTATATATAAAGCAGCCCAACACCACATATGTTGGTATTAATGGAGGAACTCTGACCTTATTCAAAATAATAATATGGTAGTATGCAGGGAATCCAGAAATACCTGAATTACCTCTTTTCACAAGAACCATAAAGCCTAATTATGTGCAAGGAAACATGGAAAGTATGTAATGAACCAAGGAACCCAGGTTATTGTTAGATGAGCTTTGGCTGACCAACTGGGCTAATCATAAGCCCTTTATCTTAAACTCTTTAGGTCTAAATTATTTTTTAACCAAAGCAGAACAATCCAAACATGCACAGGCTCCATACTGGAGGAGGTCTGATTTTCTAACTGAAAAGACCGCATTCGAGCCTCTTGATGATGAAAACTGGCCTGAGTCCTAACAAAGCCAAAAGCCCTAAATACTCCTTGCTGCTACACCGGATAAAAACATCAGATGGCTTGTCTTTTGTTGTTGCATTGCAGGGATGGATGGGAGAAAGCCACACCTATCTATGTACAGGCTTTTTAACACAGTTACCCACTACCAAATGTGATTTAGTCTGTGTCCTCAGACTGATCAATGCTAAAATGTGCTTCTCTTCTCCGGGAGTAAAGAAGAAAGTCTTGCCTACCCTATGTTATATATCATCTCAATGCCTTACTATGATAGCCTGTTATGATGTGTGTTATTATCTTTATTTTGTAGATAAAAAATAAAGGGCTGGTCAAGTGGCTCAGTTGGTTAAGAGCTCACTCAAGAGTGTGAGCTGAGCTCTGAGAAACAGCAGTTCGATGTCAAGCCCAAGTTAAGCTGCTGCTAAGCTGCCAATAGGTGGCAGGATGGCTCAGCTTAAAAAAAAAAAAAATTAGTAGATAAAAAATAAGTTTCCAATACACTAAATATCCCCCATTTTTTTTAAAGATTTTTTATTAAAATAGAGCTACACACAATATTATATTAGTTTCAGGTATACATAATAGTTATTCAACAGTACCCACCTAGCACTATACAGTGTTATTACCACATTATTGATTTTATTCCCTATGCTAAAGAAGTGATAACCATGATAAGTCCAGTAACCATCTGACACTGTATCATGCTATCATGATATTATTAATCTACCCCCCCTTTTTAAGTTTTTCAATTAGATTTAACATTCAATATTATTTTATATTAGTTTCAAGTGTATAGCATAGTGGTTAAACATTTATGTAATTTAGGAAGTGATCCCCCTAACTACTAACACCTGGCACTATATATAATTATTACCGTATTATTGATTATATTCCCTATACTTTACATACCCATGGCTATTATGTAACTACCAATTTGTATTTTTAAATACCTTCACCATTTTCACCCTTCCCCCAGCCCCATTCCCATTTATTAACCTGATAAATCTAGTACATAGTTATTACATTATTGACTATATTCCTTATGCTATACCCTACATCCCCATGACTACTGTGTAACAACCAATTTGTACTTAATCCTTTCTCTTTTTCACCCATCCCTAACCCCCTCCCATCTTAAAAAAAAATCCCTCTAATATTCTTTGTAATACTGGTTTGGTGGTAATGTACTCCTTTAGCTTTTCCTTGTCTGGGAAGCTCTTTATCTGTCCATCAATTCTAAATGACAGCTTTGCTGGATAAAGTCATCTTGTTTGTAGATCCTTGCTTTTCATCAGTTTGAATATTTCCTGCCCATCTCTTCTGGCCTGCGAAGTTTCTGTTGAGAAATAAGCTAACATTCTTATAGGAGCTCCCTTGTAGGTAAATAACTGCTTTTCTCTTCCTGCTTTTAACATTGCTTCTTTGTCTTTAACCTTTGGCATTTTAATTATGATGTGTCTTGATATTGGCCTCTTTGGACTCATCTTGCTTGGGACTCTCTGTGCTTGCTAAGCTTATAAATCTATTTCCTTTGCCAGGTTAGGAAAGTTTTCTGTCATTTCTTCAAATAGGTTTTCAATTCCTTGCTCTCTCTCTTCCCCTTCTGGTACCCTTATGATGTGACTGTTGGTACTCTTGATGTTGTCCCAGAGGCCCCTTAAACTCTCCTGAATTTTTTGGATTCTTTTTTTTTTCTTTTTCTGTTCTGGTTGGGTGTTTTCTGCTACCTTATCTTCTATATCACTGGTTTGATTCTCTGCTTCATCTAATCTGCTGTTGATTCACTGCAATATATGGAGTAGTCAGAAGTCATGACATATTTTTTCTATGTTTTTTGCTGCAAAAATGTGTCATGACTTTTCCAACAACCCAGTAGTCTTCGTTTCTGTTATTGTATTCCTTATTTCTGACTGGTTCTTTTTCAAGTTTCCTATCTCCATTTTTATGTTTCTTATCTCTTAAAGTTCTCCCTGAGATCAGAGAACATCCTTATATCCAGTGTTTGGAACTCTGCATGTGGTAGACTGATAGTCTCCATTTTGTTTAGTTCTTTTTTCTGAGCTTTGTTCTATTCTCTTATTTGGGACATGTTTCTTTGTCTCCCCATTTTGGCTGCCTCCCTGTGTTTGTTTCTATGTATTAAGTAGGGCTGCTCTGTCATCAGGTCTTAGTAGAGTGGCCTTTGTAGTAGATGTGCTGTGGAGCTCAGTGGCACAGTTTTTCTGGTCACCTGAGCCACACACTCCAGGTGTGCCCCTTGTGTGGGTTGCGTGTGCCCTCCTCTTGTAACTGAGCCTTAGTTGATAATTGCACATCAACGGGAGGGGCTGACCCTCAGGCTCACTGGTTATAAGAACTGGCCTTGACTACAGTGGAAAAGTTGTTGTGCAGGGGCTGACCCTACAGAGCAGGATCTGTCTCAGCAGGACTCTGGTGCCTACTCAGTCTGCCCCTTGGGTGTATCTTTCCTGGAGGTGGCTGGGTGATGCTCCAGCTTGTTTTGAAGCTGGCCACTGGGGGCGCCAGCCCCAGGACCATGTTGGAAGGGATCTACTGTAGGTCAAGTTCAGCTACAACCCATCCACCTCCTGGGGCCACCCAATAGGAGCCACAAAGAAATCTGCAGATGTCTGCCACCAGTGCAGTGCTTGGGAATGCCTTGAAAGGCCAAGCCATGAACCAAGGCCAGCTGCTGCTAGTGCCAGCTTAGGGCTGCTCAGCTAGACGTACAGGACACTCTCAAGCCAGATGGTGCTTGTCTGGGTTCCGCAAACCTTTGAGAGACGCTAGGAAAGTCTGCAGCTTGAGTTAAGGCAGGTGGTTTGTACAAAAAAGTCACTAGAAGTGACTTGGGTGTGCCCGAAAGTTGGGCAGGGCGGGGTCTGGAATAGCCAGGGCCTGGAGAATGATCCTGGAGATCAGTTATGGTGACATCTGCGTCTGCACGCCCAGAAGCGGGAGGGCTCAACAAAGAAACAATGGCTCCGCCAGCTACTCCGTCCAGGAGAAACCTCCTCTTCAGCCCCTGAACCAAGCCAGACAACTCAGTTCCCTACCCTGTGTCCCCACAGCCTTTCTAGTTGCTGCCCCAGCACTGGAGCTCAGAGCAAGTGATTCCGCTGGTGGGTAAGTCCTGACGCAGTCCCTTTAAGAAGGGCACCTGGGAGTGCAGCTGCCCTCAGTCTCACTCAGTCACAATCTCCGCTGGTTTTCACAACCAGAAAATTTTAGGACTTCTCTCCCCAGCACTGGAATCCTGGGTTGGGATGGATCTGGGACATCTCACTCCTCTAAGGGGACCTCCACAGCTGGAACATCCCTCCCTATCTTTAATGGTCACATGTACATGTGGGACCAGTTGGTTCTGCATCTCTGACCCTCCTAGCAGTTTTGAGGTGGCTCTTTCTGTATGTCCTTAGCTGTAGGGCTTCAGTTCAGCAAGATTTTAGGTTACTCTCAATAATGATTGCTTTATAGTTTAGTTGTAACTTTGATGTGGCCCTGAGAGATGGTAAAGTAAGCACAGCATTTACCTACAGTGCCATCTTGGTGTCAGTCCTCACCCAAGATTTTTTAAAATGCAATTAACAAAGCAAGGATTCAGATCTGGTTTTGACCCCATGTGCAGTCTGTTCTACTGTATTGCCCTACCCTATATGGAAATAACTGAGTATATTAGGAATTCATCAGTATTTTAGGGTTCTTGGGTCCTGCTCTTATGAAATAGTTGATTTCTATGTACCCTCTAAAAATGTGCTTTCAGAAAGTTAACTTGACACCCGAACATTGCTATGACTAGAGAAAGTGACCTTATATTCCTGGAATATAATATATAGTACCGGCTTAAAAACTAATTTCACACTTTTCAACTTGACATTTTTGCAACTGAAATGGAATCTGTGCAATAGGATAAAACCTTGAAAAATAATTTTAGAAATTTTGTTTAAATATTTTGTAAAGAATTGCACCTACAAGTTACCTACATTTAAGGTCCACTCATGTAAAGCTGCTTAGTATGAATTTAAATACAAAATGAGGATGATTAACAAACCATTTGGAGTTTGAAGTGACTATTTGATGCTCTTCTGCCAGATGCCAAGAAATTAAAGCTACTCTATGATTCTGGGCTTTACGAGCTCATTATATTATAAGATTTGGGTCTTTCAAGGTTATCATTTCCATTATACAGAAGAATTTCCTCCTGTGCTCTGACTGAATGTGAAATTCTTGCTCTTTGAATGTGTGTCTGTTATAACTAGAAGCTTATCAAAGATCATCACTTGTATGAGTTCTAGCCCATGTCGACAACCCATCAGTTACAGGTATGCATCTCAGCTTTAATTATTCAGAGCTTTAAAAGCCTACTAACCACTGTCACCCCAATACACTTAATAAAATAAATTAATAATAATAATTTTTTTTAAGTTGTAGTTAGATATTCAAGGCAACTGGTTTGAAACACAAGATTGATTGCTTATTTTTAATTCTGGTTCTATGAGACACAAGTCTCTACAAAAATGTGTTTAATAAAATAATATTTGTTAAGCTCTTAACCAATATAATGTGGATGTTTTTAGAAGTCTTTACACTTAGATCAAGCAAAATATTGTTTATAAGTATCTCACTGTTTCAGTGAAGTGATTGAAATTCAGATCAACTCATTGGCTAGAAGAAGTCATTGTTCCCTCTTGATAAAATATTGACAACATCATTTCCAAGTTTTTCAAAGGTCTTAAAAATGCCCTTCTATTATTTGGACTTTTCAAATCACCTGTCATTAAAAAAAACCTGGGGAAATAGTTCAGGAAATGAACCTGAATTTGTATTTGATTTTTCCCTGTATTCAAGCAAGAGACATACCAATGAAGAATCTCTAAGCTGCCTCTAGTTAGTTTTATTTACCATCTAGATGCTAATTAGGGGGAAAGAAGGTGGGCTTTTAGAAAGAGTAGAAATTTAGAGATATGTGTTTTAGAGTTGCTAACAGAAATTTCATGTAGTTTTGTCATGTATCATTCTTTTTTTTTCTTTTTGAGGGCAGTGTCACTGGCCCTCGTATGTGGAACCCAAACCGGGGCTGCTGGCTTCCCAAGCCAGCACTTAGCCACCGTGCCACTCAGCTGGCCCTCATGTATCATTCTTTTTGAGCCCTGAGTTTTATTTGTCTAGAATTTATTTTGTTTTTATGCTTGTTTTAATCAGTTTTGTACAGAATTTCTTGCAAGATAGGTCTTTGTAATTTTTTGCTCAGAAAATGGCCAAATTGTGAGGATATATCATTCTTGTATCAAATTAATACAGTTATTGAAAAAGCAATAGCATGATTATTTTATTATAACCTCAGTTACACCTATGAAGCAAGTCTCAATATAGTCCTTGACATCCTATGATAATAAGCGAAGAAAATACTGGATAAAGAATCTAGCACAATGTACTTGAATAAGGGAGGCCTGGGTTCAAATTCCAGATTTCTGTTTAATCTTAGTGAAATTAATTAAGCAATGTCAGCCTCAGGGATAAGCAGCTCAAATAGATTCAAGATGTAGTCATTAGTCCCTTTCAGAAACCCCTCAGGTTTAATTTAATTTAATTATTTTATTTTATAGATATCAACATTACGATGCAGTAGAAATCTAAATCAACCTCATTAAAATCATTCACTATTCAACTGTTGCCTTATGAATGAGAGAGATGAGAGAGGACTTTGCTAATCTGTGAGGTAGAGCTCAAACATAGAAGAAAGCCAATTAGGAGCATTGACCAAGCATTGCTAGTGATATTGATTCTAACTTAGAAGAGGAAGAAAGGACCCCTGGACAAATAACCAGATATGAGAACAAAAACCTTAGTATGAGAAATGAGAGGAGCAGAATTTTATAATTGCTTTAAAATTGTTACTAAGTGTATGGCTTTGTCTGCTCCCAGGAAAGAGAAAATGGTGTTGGTGGGGGTATAAAAATAACGATTTTAAAGTAAAACTAAGCCTTTTGTAGTACACACACGCACACACACACACACAGACACATACACACACAAATATATACTGCAGAGGCTAGAGACTTTGGTAAAATAGTAGCAATGTAAACACATTCTAAAAGCCTATGGAAATCTGTTTAAATGTACAAAATAGGGACTAAACTTCATTTGTAATAAAACTGAGAAATGGTTCCACACCCCAACTGCAAACTATGAAGAAGAATACTTATCAAATACAGTGAAATTTGGTCAAGGAGAAACTTGAAAGCTGATACAGCAATGAATCACTTGCATATACATCTTAATTTTTCTATAGCGCAAATAATTAGCTTAGAGAAACTGCCAGGTACATAGGCACCTGAAAAAAAAGGGTAAATAGTCATCATCTTTGAAAATGCTTATCAGAGTCAATTAATCTGCAGTAACACTATTACTATTATACACACACACACACACACACACACACACACACACTCACATCTAATGGTCACTATGAACTGAGCTCACCGTATGACTGAAAGAGGGATGAATACTAAAAGCTGTGGATTGACATATCTTTAGCAAAGTTGAAGAGAAAAACATTCTGAGACAACATATTCAATTTGAAAATGCCAGCTTTCCAGCTCATTTCCCCCAGTCCAGCACATAGTGCAGGCCTAAATTATAGCACCATTCCAAAAACGAACTGACTCTGAGTGGTGAACACACAATATGATATACAGATGATGTATTACAGAATTGTACCCCTGAAACCTGTGTAACTTTACTAACCATTGTCATCCCAATAAGCTTTAACTAAAAAAAAAAAAGAAAAAAAAAAGGTCAACACAATTAGAAAAAAGAAACTATACAACTTGGAATTAATTCTTATAATATATATCAGTTTCAATTTTGAAATTGAGAAGTTCATGAAATATTTGCATTTTCTTGTTTTCTTTAAATTACTTTGATTTAACTCCAAGTCTCCATATGGAAAAGTTTGTGGGAAATTCTAGCTCATTCTTAAGGCCCCTTGATCAGACCAATGTTTTGAGCATTAGGAAGGCCCCTCTCATCCTCACACCTCACCTCACACTGATTAAGACTTTTTTTTTTTTTTTTTTTGTGGGCATTGTCACTGGCCCTCACATGTGTGACCTGAGCTGGGTACACTGGCTTCCCAAGCCAGCGCTTAACCACCACACCACTCTGCCGGCCCAGACACACTGATTAAGACTTAAATGTTTGTTGTCTGAGCCTTTACAATTCCTAAAGGCTGCTAGTTCTGCCATTTCTATATACCTTCAAGAAGGGAGAATGCCTAGGTCTTCAAGTTAGGCTTCCTTACAGCAGCACCAAGAGGCCAAAGGTGTTCTTGCATACAAAGCGTACTGATGATGATTATTTTGGGAAAGGTCCCTTCTCCCTCCATAACCCCACCATCTCTTTCCTTTAGGGGTTTTTGTTTGTTTGCTTTTTAGAGGGTAGTGTAACTGGTCCTCATATGTGGGATCTAAACCGGGGCCGCTGGCGTCCCAAGCCAGCTCTTAACCACCGCACCACTCAGCCGGCCCTCACCATCTCTTTCCTTTGAATCCTCAGTCAGGTATGACTTCTTGTCCATGTAAAGACTTACATATAAATGTTCATCACAGATTTATTTGTAATAGCCATAAACTGGAAACAACCCTAATATCTATCAATCAATGAATGGAGAAAAACTGTGGTATATCCATACAGTGAAATGCCACTAAACAATAACAAAATAAACTATCGATAACATGCTACAGCATGGATAAATCTCAAAATATTTATTCTGAATGTAAGAAGTCTGACAAAATAAGTGCGTGCTATACATGTAAAGAGGGAAGTGGTGGGAAAGGTCAAGTGCAAAAGATTGCCAGAGGCAAGAGGACACTTTTGGATTAATGGATAGGTTCATTATGTTTATTGTCGTAATGGCTCCATGGGTGTATGTACATGTCAAAATGTATCAAATTAGTATAATTTAGGGTATGTCAATTATACATTAATAAGGGTGTTCAAAATAAAACTAGTCACAAACAACAATAGTTAAGAAAATTTTGAAGATATAACATTTAAGAAATGCCATTTACCAACATTTTATTTATTCTGAATTGATCCTTATGGAGAAGAGGGAGAAAAAAAATTTGGAATGTAATATTGGATCTCATAGTTTATTTAAAATGATTCTTATTCTCTTTCTTTTATTCTTCCATGTGACTCCAAACCCATTTTTTAGCAATATGATATATACTTCACATTTAGGTATGTTAAACAGCAGTTAGCCATAAACCTAGAAAATAGCTTTGTATTTAAAATCCTGAACTACTAAGACTTTTTTATAAGGCGAAGTGCATTCAGGAAAAGGTTTTGTGTTATAAATTATGGGGATAAGGGAGAAAAACCTGTATTTTCTAAGCCTTCCTTCTCCATGGACTTGAAGGGCTACCTTATTGCTTAGCAAAAATGAAATCATGGAGCTCTGAACAGTAGTCAACACTGATGATGAGATGAGAGACCGTTTCTTTGGAAAGGGAAAGTGGATATCAAAAGCCTTAGGTATTAAAGAATGAAAAATGAGAGATACTATTTTTACCCACCAAAATTTATAACATTATTCAAATCAAAATAATCTCCTAAAATCATATTCAATTCTGGATTTGTAAATACATTTTTAAACTGGCAATGCAAAATAGATCTTTAAAAATATGTAGTTAATATAAATTGACATTCTCATTACCTATTGAATTTGAATATTGCAAATACTTAAATAGCTTAGTAAAGAATATTTGCTTAGAAAGTAATTAAGGAAGTCAGTTTTTTAATGAAAGCAATTAACATATTCGCAGTGCTTCCATTTAATGTAATTGCTTAATATTAATGTGTGGCATAAATGGTTTAGTTAAATTAGTTTCAATTTGGTGTAGAGCATCAAAGCTTCCAGTGAAATTAGATTTCATCAAATAACCTGCATTTCTAGATGCATAAAGTGTTTAAGAATAGTGATTGGTCAAACATTTCAATATAATTGAAAACTATATTAGAAATCCTCTTATTGCCCTTCGTGGTCAAAATTAAATTTCTGAGTCATTATAATGCAAGTCTGTCTAGATTTTAACAATACAGGACCCACTGCATTATCACTTTGAGATGTGAATCAGTAATATTCCAGCTTTTCCATAGATTCAGAACTGCTTTAAACAATAGTTTTGGTCCAACCAGCAGGACTTCTTGCTTTCTACTCTTGTGTAGAAAGAGGGATGGACTTCCACTAGGAGAAATATGAGTTTTCAATGTTCTTTACAATTCTTTTTATCCTACAGGGCAGGATCTAGAGTTCATGGGTCTTGTTTTTGAATCAAAGAGAAATGCCTCATTTCCAGGGAAGACTGGCATTATGTAACTATATATGCCTATGGAAAGTGCAGGAGAGAGAGCCTAAAAGGACAGTTGAAGGCAATGGTTATCATTCTTGCCACAACACAACCCAGGTGTTCTGCTGAATTCTCATATAGGATTCTCTCATAACACTTGTCACCCCTTGAATTAAAGTTGCTTGCATATTTGCACTCACATGTGTTGATTTTTTTTTTTTTTAGAATAAAGTATTTATTAAGAGTGCAGTATTTGGGGCCGGCCGAATGGTGCAGTGGTTAAGCGCTGGCTTGGGAATCCAGTGGCCCTGGTTAGGGTCCCACATATGAGGGCCAGTGACACTGGTCCTCAAAAAAAAAATAAAAAAGCGTGCGGTATTTGGAGCCATACAACTTATGTTTGTATCCTAGATCTGCCACTTGCTAATTCAGAGATCTGTGGAAGTTACTTAAACATCTCTGCTCCTTTGCTCCCTCACCTGTAAAAGATTAATAACATTATGTAATAAAGGTGTTAAAAATTTAAAGGAATTAATACAAGCAAAGTTCTTAAGGTACTACCTAGCATATAATGAAACTTTCAATAAGTTATTATCATTTTTACTAAAGTGTAAACTCTAAATGCAGAAATATTGATAACTATTGATATCTACTACAGTGTTTAATTCAGTGTCTTGTACCAAGTAAATTAAATGATCTCCCTCTCCCTGCTATTCCTAACCATGATCCATATTTCAATCTCAGAAAGGACCATCCCAATTTCACAGACATTAGAAACCCTCTCCTACATATTTCAATAATATATGGATTCTTATCACTCTTCACTTGATTAGCTTTTCATCTTATCTGCTTGTGTATAAACATCAGGAAGACATGGACTTTATCTACTGATTCACTGCTGTGTCATTAACAAATATTTTAGTCTTCGATATATGAGGAGTACTCAGTGAATATTTGTCTAATGAATGAATTGGAATAATAATGAAACAGAGCTGATCTAGATGCCTAGATGCCAATTGCTCACACTGATAATAAAATTTAAAAAGATAAAACACAAAGACCTGACATGTTAGCAGAGTGAATTAAAAGAGCCAATCAGTAGATAGTTTCATATTTATATACTTAGCAGTATTTTCTACAAACAGGAAAATTAGCTACTTTCATGTCACTAAGTAACCATGTCATTTGTATCAATCAGGAATTCTCATAAATGAAAGCAGATATAGCCATGAAACAAAAGCTCTAATCTCCATTGATTCTGTCTTAAGGCCTTTTTCTTCAACTCTTAAAAAGCCCTTTCACTTTTTCCCTCACCCTGATTACACTTAAAAGATGACAATCAATCTTCCCAGTGCTCTGTCTTGTATGTGAAGCAGAGACTTCACTGCTCTTTGAAATCAGCCGTCCTTTGAAATGAGCCCTCAACAATGCTGCTCTTGCCTTGAGAATGGCCTACAGAATCCTTATTCCTTTGTTAGTGCTAATTCCTTGTATGATGTGATTTTTTTTTTCCTAATTCTAGCTAAGATTGTGGTCTGGGTATTTTAAACTCTTGAAATTAATACTATGCCCATGGGAGATTTATTTTCTCAACAGATATCTTGCTATACAGTGGAAATATGTTGTTCCTTTGTAAAACGAAAATATGACCTTACAGAGGCTCAAAGTCAACACAAAATGCTAATTGCATAGATATTTCTCAAAGGAAATTGATAGAGTGATCATATTTTGTTAAAGTAAGAAGTGCAAATAAAAGGATATGTTAGTGAGTCCAAGATTAGAGATTACTGTGAATACTGTTTATTAATGCAATAATAATTTTAAAAGTGTAATAAATACCAGAATGTTACCTATTGTATTTTTGTAAACAATACTACATTATATACATGAAATGATAATCTAATGAGATTCTCTCAATAGTTTTAACTTGTTGCATCTTTGCTTATTTTATATTGTTATTGATTTTGGTAATTATGTCTTGATGACATTTAGCACAGAGCAATGCATTGTTATTCATTCCTCATTACTAACAACTCCTCACCTATGTTGTAGTTTCTACTCTTCATTTTCTTTATTTTGTTCAGATCTATTTTTTAAAGGAAATTTAATTTTGTTTTGTTTTGTTTTGTTTTTGTAAGAATTAGTGGGGACTCAGGGAAATTCTTATCTGGGCATTGGGGGCCAGAATAATAGAACTGTCTAAAATTGTTTTGGTGTAGTGCCTTACTCAGCCCTTTCTGATTGATTCACTCAGATTTTAAGACACATAGAATTTTTCAAATCTTATACTATTTTTATAAGAGACAACTACTGCCACCATGTTTCTGCCACTTTCTATCCTTCCTTCCATCCGATCAGTATCTTCTGCTCCTAGAAATAATTCATTTTCAATTTGATTATTCATTAGGCCACTCTTGCTAATAGATGACACAACTGGGTGTTGAAGGAAATCCCAGATCTTACCTGCTGTCTCCCAATTCATAAGTCCACGTGGGTATTAGACCTGCCATGCTCAGACACTGGCCCCTCAAGAATAAACTGTCAACTAGGGGCCGCTCTTTAAAGAAAGACCAACCTAGAAATGCTCCTCCTCTTCTATTCTTTTCCAGCTTCTCTGTCTAAGGCCTGGAGGGCAAATCAGACTAGAATTTACCTCCACAGTCTAGTGTTTTAGATTTAAGGAGGGAAAGGATGAACCATGAGTCCTCACTTGGGACTCAAGGCCAAAACCGTTTCTCAAATGCAGCCTTAATCAAGAAGCCTTTCAAAGGGTCTACTAAGTATTTGTTCAACCAGAAATAAATCAGTACTTGATATCTCATTGAGTAGTGTTAATCTCTGTGTGTACAACTCCCTTCATATGAAACCTCAGAGGAAAGGCAAGGTGAGTGGCAGGATTCAGGGACACTCCTACCCTATCTATTTTTTCAAAGGTAAAATCAAGGTGCACAATAGGGGATGGCTCTATTTTAGTGGGGCTCCGTTCAGACACAACGAGGATCAATCTTGTCACAATTCCACATTCTGCACTGTTAGGTCTGAATATGTCTCATTCCACATTGGCTCAAAAACTTAGGAACTGTGAATATACAAGCTATAGTTTAGTGCTTATAGCCAAAATGAGCTGGAAAATAAAAATAATGATAATATTGACAATTTCTAGTGTAAAAATTTGCCCTCCTGTAATTCTTAAAATGTCTATTAGAAAGCATTATTATTATTTCCATTTTCTGCATTATAAAAACAGCCTCAGGGAAATCACATTTCTCAAAAGCAAGCTTGAAATTCATGTCTTACCTACTATACCATTTCCCCTCTCAATCAGATATTCCCTTAGAAGATATATACTTACTTCACCAATGGTATCGATACATGGAATTCTAACATGATATATGTTCGTCTGTCTTCTACCCCATCCCTGGCCTCAAAAAAGACCAAAAAAGCAATCCTTAGAAGAGAAAACAACTTTTTAGATTCTATGAGAGAGAGAGGTGAGAGGGAAAGAGCACGAAAGAACCGAAAAGTTTTTGAAGTACATAAAAGATTGCAGAAAAAAAGAGGACCAGTTCCCTAGGACACACATTAAATACTTCACAATTTTGCCATATGCTAACCTTGTTTATAGATGCTCTTCTATAAATTAGAGTCCAGTCACTTCAATTCCTTTCAGATAAATCCCAATCAGAGATCTGAACCATTAGCAGAAAAATAATAAAATTATTTGACTCCAGACACTACTGAGCTCTGAGTTGCCCAGCAAAATGGTCCCTGTTTGGTCATTATTTTTGTCCCTAACCTTTCCATCTGATTGGAGTCTTCTCTTTCTTTGTGTCCTCTGTACTACTGGTGTCCTCGGAGTTCTTATTGCCCCTCTTCTTTCTCCCTCTACATATTCTCCAGCACATCTCATCGGTATTCAAGCAAACTCAAACTCAACGTATATCTTTTTCCATCTTCCCTCTAATTACTTTGTTGTACATGTCCTTAAATTCCCCTCTCCTGTCTGAGGAAGACAAAAGAAGAAAAGGAAGGAAACAGCATAGCATTCTATTATTGACAGGAAAACTAACCAAAAAAAAAAAAAAAGTGAGAATATTTGCCCCTGGCTATGCAGCAGTATATATATTCTCCTCTTACCCTGCTAATAAAGATGATGGTTCTGCTTCCTTGACATCTTGCCTCTCAGAGTCCTTGATTTCTCACTGGGTTACTAGCAGAAATGATTCTGAGAGAAACTATTTGAATGATTTCTTAACATAGGATGGCAGCTATCTTTCCGGAGGAAAACATCTTCCGGAACCTAAGATAACATCTGTGCAACATAGTAAATGTCTCTTGGAATTATAAAATGGTTAACTGAAACACTAGAATATTCATAAATATCCTCTTTACCCAGAACATTCTTTTTTTCCCCCTCTCCCTTCCACACAGTGCCTAAGTCAGTGCAGTTTTCAGAAGGAATATTCAGTAAATATCATATTTGAAGATCTATGTGATCTTTGATGAATGAACAAAATATCGATTAAGGCCAAGCCATAAGGGATACATGCTTTACTGGTGAAAAAGTCAGACATTTTCTGCTAATCTCCCTCATAGGCTGTTCTGGGTAAAAATTTTTATTAAACGGTATCACCAATAATCATTTCTAGCATTCTGTAATACACAAAATAATATCAAACTTATCACCAGAATTTTACCCTTCCTTTGCTTTGAATGCTCAAACACTTGTGAATAAATACCTGAATAAAAATCAAACCTGAAATAATCCTTCATCATTTCTTCTTTAACTGACAGTAAGGAGGAAAAATGTTATAACTTTTAACTATTTTTAGGATTTCAAAGAGTTCTCTTTGATGTTAACCTTAAGAACATATACAACAATGAGTGATATTTAAATAGTCTGCTATCATTTTCAAAACATTCTAATTTGTATTTTTATTCTCACAATTCCCTTTTGAGAAACAGAATAAGAATTATTAACACCATTTTATAGCTAAGGAAACTAATGCTCAGGCAGGTTATGGGACTTCCATAAGGCCACATATATTGCAAGTGGTTGAGTTAATATTTATCAACGATATTTTTTACTTCTGACCCTGCAGTCCTTCTGCTGTATTCTGTTGCCCACCTCTCAGAAAAAGATGATGACCACCATAAAATTCTCCTCTTAATTCTGCCCTCATCAGTGTTAGTCAGACTGAATTAGTCTTGGACATGTAACACCAATTATTGTGCTTTAGACATAGCAGGCACACATAGGTATGGGTTGAATAGACTTGGGTTAACCCATTGCCTACAACATACTGCTATCTCATAAAGAAACTATGAAAACAAATATACACTGTTTTGACTATGGCTGACTGTAGTGTTAATCTTCCTTCTCCTTCCCCCACTCTCTAGCACTACTAATTGATAAGGCACACTTCAACCAATGATGACCTACCATGACAATACCTCTCCCATAATTACATCAGAAATCCCAAGGTCAAGCATGAAGTTTAACAACATTTTCTTCCCTAGACTGAATATTTCTCCAAGGATAAAGACTATTCCACCTCTTTAGACTCACTGGTTCCCCCACTCTAGGTATCACCATTGCATGAAAGCAAAGGTATTTAATGCTTTCACCTAAAGATGACTTCAGGCAGAATTCTAGGCTAATTGCAGGGTGAAAGGGTGAAGTAGAAATATTTCTGAAAAGTTGGGTTTTCTATAGACGTAACCACTTTAATCCCACCACTGCCAGATTTATGACAACAGAACCACTGGATTAGGTCTGGCCTGTGGAGGTGTGTTTGAAATGATATGGAAATTTGCACAGACTAAAACGAATTGCTATATGAAAGAATGCAAAGTTAAGGGAAGAGGGAAGCAAGAAAATTCACTTTTATTGTGAATTTTCTCTATGTCAGGCAATCTATATACATTAATTCTCATAAAATCCTAGAAGTCATTATTAGTATCCTTATTATGTAGGTGAAGGGATTGAGCTTCAAGAGGTCAGATATTTCCTCCCATGCTCATTAAACAGTACATTTATGCATACACTTTATATTTTAATAGTACGCTTTAACAAGCTCATTAAACTTGTGCACTATGTGTAACTTATGTGTGATGGTGGCCAGATTTGAATGCTAAGCCCCTCATCCTCCCACTATACCCTTCTAAATGTATAAATCGTCTATGCATGTTTTTAGACAAAAGTGTGTGAGACTTTTGCAACTCTACATTCTAACCATTTTATAAGAAAGTGTATTTGCACCTCAATATCAAATTCACTAAAATGGGATGAAAGGTAAAGATACATCAAATATTATATATTGAGATATAGTCATATTACAGCATATAGCACAGACCTGAATGAACAGTGAATGGAACCCAGAAAAATAGAGAAATTGTCTAAAACTTAGAAGAATGTTTCGATTGTAAAAAGCTATATATGGATTACCTTCATGAATTTCTAGTTCAATATCTGAGTATGTAGTGCAATAACCCTTATTTTCTATACCAGGAACCAGAGGACTTAAAAAAGTAAAATGATATGCCTTAATGCACAGTTGTTATCTGCTACACACATATATTTTTTCAAAGCAGACTTCCCCGGGATGCCAAGGTGCCCTTCAATAATTGTGGGACCACCTTAGTAAGCTATCATTATGAAGATTAATTATTTGTTTAACACTGATAGGTATGGCACTATACCAGGCATAAAGAATATGTGCCCAGAGCTCAAGAGACTCACAATCTAAATTAGAAAGACAAATAGATGTTTTAAGAGCTCAAATGGTGATTAGACCCTTGAAATGTAAGTCACCATGTTCACATTTATAAAAAAATGTTATTCTCCCCTCTCATTGTCTTAACAGCTCATAAATACCACTGAGATGGGGAAAATGACAATAAGAGCATTTGTGAAACTGCATGCAGTTGCTTGAGAATATTATTCATTTTAGTGAGTTTATTACTGGACAGCTGTTTACAAATTTAGGAGCAGATTGTTCCATGGATGAATGAATTTTGGTTGAAGAAACAGGAACATGAGGGACCTTTGAGGTCCTTGATGATAATATTCATACTAACCAGTGTTCCATAGTTCCCCATAGGGAGCAGTTGGATTTTCCACACCAGTTGATTAGTGGTAAATGTTGTCTGAATTATCCTGACAATGTATAGGATATAAAACATATCTTTAGAGACTCTTGAAAGCCCAGGAATCCATATGGAGCCAGGGGGAAAAAAAAGTTTTCAGGCTTTAGCGTTGAAAGGCAGAATGGTTTAAAAATTCCTGCAGGCTACTGTCTACTTGTCAAACATGTTATATTCATCTAGACCATCTTATGCCCCCACAAAAATGTCCCTGAAGAATCACTTTTTAAAAATCATTATAGGCACAGGTTTTTAATCATCAGAACTGATTTCAAATCCTAACTCTGCCTGTATATATATATTTATATGAATTACTTGAGCAGGTTACTTAAATTTGAGAATCACTATCCCATTATGGAAAATAGGAATGATAATACCAATATCTCAGAGTTATCTATAGAATTAAATGAGTTATTATTGTAAGAAAAAAAAACTAGCATAATGCTTGGCACAACATAGGTGATCAATAAATAGCAGATACAGTTATTATCACTGTTACTTTTTCACATATGTATCTTAATCAGTTTAGGGGTGTTCTCCACCCACAGAGAGTGAAAGCTGTTGTTCTTCATAATATACCATAAAGAAAAGAGTGTTATCTATGTAATCATATAGACTTAGCCTGAACAATGTGTTAATTTTGCAAGAGGTTTAAATTCACTGTGCCTCAGTTTTCTCATTCAAAAAAAGTGAATACTAAGGTATAATGCACAGGGTATTTTTGGAAAGAAAACATTATATGTGAGCAAAGGGCTTGGGACATCATAGATATCCAAAAATATGTTAGCTCACATATATATAGCTGATCTTAATAGATCACATTTTATTATTGATTATTTCTCTATTTCAGCCATGCCACTGTAAATACTAAAAGGAAATCAACTCTTTTTTCATCTCCATAATCCCAGTGCCTGAGTAGTAAATAAGTAGTAACTGGATGAATAAATGAATGGATAACTGTATGTTTTCTTTACTCCTCAAAAATAACCCCCCAAAATTCAAGTCAAATATATTCCCCTGATGGAAACTGGGGTTGTCTTCATTAGAAGAGACTTGAATGGTGCTCCAGACATGAGTGCTATACTATAGAAATTTGTGGCTCACTCCACATACTTATAAGAAGAGAACACTAGAGAGCTTCACTTATATCCCCAAGAGTTTCAGAGCCTATAGGAAGCTGTCATTAGAGACTGAGTCTTGACAGAAAATGCTAAAGATAGGAGGATAGAGGATGAATATACTGGTCGGCTATACAGCAGTGCGAAGGTTTCTGTAAATCAAGTAGACATTGTGTAGCTAAGCTTGATTCATCCTGAAATGATCTCTGTGATGGTTAATTTTATGTATCAACTTGACTGGATCACAGATATTTGGCTAAATCTTATTTCTGGGAATGCCTATGAGGGTGTTTCCAGATGAAATTAGCATTTGAATCAGTAGACTGAATAAAGCAGATGGTTGGTTCCAGTGTGGGTAGGCATTATCCAATCTGTGAGGTCTTGAATAGGACAAAAAGGCAGAGGAAGAGAGAATTTGCTGTGTGCCCCTGACTACTTGAGCAGAAACATCGGTCTTCTTCTGCTCTTGGACGGGGAGTTAGACCATCAGCTCACTTCATTCTGAGGCCTTCAGACACCAACTGAACTAACTATTCTGCTGGCTTTTCTGCCCAGCTTGTAGACAGCACATCATGGGACTTTCCAACCTCCCAAGTCATGTGAGCCAATCCATATGTATGTATGTATGCAAGTATGTATGATGTATGTATGCATGTATGTATGCATGTAAGTATCTATCTATCTATCTATCTATCTATCTATCTATCATCTATCATCTCCCTTATTAGTTCTCCAATTGGTTCTGTTCTCTGGAGCTCCATGACTAATACAATGCCACTCAAAAGAGCCACCTGTCAAGATGGGGAGACCTTTAGGGAAGTGGTTGAGATGGATTATTAAAGGATTGTATGGATAGGGAATTCCTATATCAAAGATCTAGACAGAACACCAAAGAACTCATAAGGGAACAATTAGGATGTCTGCCACAGCGGAGAAGGGAAATGTTATAGAATGAGTTTGGGGGCATTGATAGAAAAATAGAACAAATGAAATGCATCTTCTTAATTAGTTAAGGCAAATAACTTACAATCGTCTCCTGCAGCAGTTACCACATTTTTCCTGAACCCAGTAGTACTTTGTTTAGCTTTGTCTCTTAGAGGAGAGGGCAACTTATTTGAGATGAAATACATATTAAGTAGGGTAGAGATCCTAGTAAAATTTAAGTGCAGTAACAGTAGAAATAGCTGAAGGAAAAACTGCAAATTGGGTCAGAGAGGAAAATGATTCATTTATGATTCGAAAATGTGACAGTGTGGGATGCAAACCAGGTCCAGAGTTGAAAAGAGGCAATAGATAGTTGAAATGAGGTCAATTTTAAATGAATGTTTAATAAAGAAAATTATCCTATTGTCCAAACTATTTCTCAAGAAAAGGTAAAGAGAGGATTATTGATCCTGTTAGTAAAAATATTCTAGATCCCATTAGCCTGAAAGTTGATTAAAAAAAAAAAAATATTGGGCCGGCCAAGTGGTGTGGTGGTTAAGCGCTGGCTTAGGAAGCCAGCGGCCTTGGTTCGGGTCCCACATATGAGGGCCATTGACACTGCTCTCAAAAAAAAAAAAATTACTTTTTAAAATTTATGATTTGCGAAGCACATTCTTATACATTATCTAATTTACTTTTAAAATAAATGTGGCATAACCAGGAAGAGCCAGTGGAAGAAACCTTAGGGTAATCCTTGTTTGCCCAAAATAAAATGGAGCTTCAGGGAATGTGTGTAATGAGAATTCTCCAAGAGAGAGGCCAAATGGAGTTTCTTTGGATGGGTCTCTTTGCTGATGGCCTTGTAGTTTCCACATGAAGAATCTCTTTGAGGAGACTGCATTCTACTCTTGACAGTTGCCCTACTTATGAGAGTTCCCTAAGATCCTGGCTCTCTTTTGGCACAAGAAATGGCTCTCTGATAGTGGTATCGCTAGTCATCACAATTCCTGAGTGGCCTGTTTCATGTCTATAGTAAGTAGATCCTTTCAATTCAATACCTTGGATGGTTTCCCAAAATATGGTATTTAAATTGTGTTAGTTTTTTGTAGCAATTTACTCATTGATTAGCCTTCCCACAGCTTAGGAAATGAGAAACCATTATAGACATATACAAAACCTGATAACTAGCTACTTGGACAGAATTTTGCACAGCAATTCACTTTACTTCTAATACCCAGATAACTGTAGCATATATGTCCATCATATGTCCAGTACATCACAGTGTTCAATTGCACTTCCTTTATTAGGGAAGCAAATTGCATCTTCTTATTAACTTCATGTATTATATCTCCACACACTATTTTTAAAAGCTGAGCATCATTTTTTTTCTCCTTCATATTTTACATGGGTTGTGGCCTTCAGATATCTCTATTCTAAAATCTGTTTTCCTCTATTCCCCCTACAACAAACTCTTTCTCTTATTCACCAATCTGCTCTCACAGTCTTAATCATAAGTAGTAACCACTCCTTGCCTGTATCCATTCTATCCCTGGAAGCTTCCTCTTTAACCACTTTCCCTCATTTTCTCTGTCCTTGGGCAGCCCTATAGAGTCCTCAAACTTATACACTGCTTGTTTGTTTGTTTGTTTGTTTTTCTCTGCACCTAGAAGGAAATTTGAAAGCAAAGAGTGACATGTGCTTAATAACATGCAAATTCATGCATGTCTTTTATTTTCCCCAAAGCATTCTTTCATGGAGTAAACACAGAATTTTAAATTGAAGGTATGATAGCAGCTTAAGTGTCGTTGTTGCTTGATAAAAAGAAAAAAAAGTATTGATTTTGTGAAGACCATGCTCAGTACAGTGATATGAGGAGACAGAAATTAAAATGAATAAGAAGTAATAATTACATACAAGGAATTTATCATACAGGGTACAAATAAGAAACTGAATAGGATAAACCTCACGGGAGTTCTAAAAAAGAGCTTGTGGGAGGGCATATTTGGTAAAGTGGATCAAGGCGTTCTTTCAAAATAAGATGCATTTGAGATTGATGGAATAAGTAGTAAAAGAGAGAGGGAGAAAGATACTGAGAGAGGTTGGGGAAGGCATTTCAGGGAGAAAGTAGGAGCAAAGGCAACTAATTGGATATACAAGTCTATTGGGGAAGAGCAAATAACCAATTTTGGATAAATATTAAAATAATGGAATAACAGCATGCAGCAGGAATGGTCATTAGAGCTATGTCATGGAGAGGCAAATGTGCATGGGCAAGAGGTTCATGTATTGATAGGCAATGATAGCCAATAATGGTGTCAGAACAGAAAAGAGGCATGATCAAAATTTATCCATTCAATTGAATGCCACTATGAGAAAAGAATCATTATAGTACAAAAATTTTTTAACAACATTATGTTAAAATATATTCATTATTGGCATTCTTGGGAAATAAAACATTATATTTAACCAAATGTTCTGCTTATGTGTGTTACAATTTATAATAATATAGTATAGAAATAGTCATGTAACATAGCAAACTCACTAAATATAACATGGCTTATTTACGATTGAGAAAGAACTTTAGATACTTGCAGCATATCTCAGTCACTATTATGAACAATGGCTATTTACAAGTTTATCAGCACTGTTTCATGAAGTAGTTTAGATAAATATCTGTAGCAATCCTAGATAGATAGATGATAGATAGATAGATAGATAGATAGATAGATAGATAGATAGATAGATAGATAGATATTAACAGGAACTGTAGCTGGGTTAAAGCTATAGACACAATTCAGTTATGCAGACATAAAATTTAATTTTTTCCACAACTGAACTCAACTTACTCTGGTTCCACATAGGCTTAGCTCCTGCTAATGCTGAAAAGACCTGAATCTTGCTATTTCAAAGTAACTCAGTCATTTCTCTTAGGTAAATATTTAAACAGATGTAATATTTCAGTCTCTCACAGTTGAAAATCTAAACTTTGTATCTGGACTGTTTTTTACTCTTAGACACTCATTTTATCCTCTTTCCTAGAACTTGTCTGAAGGTAAAAGGTTAATGAAGGACACACATGTTGAGGAAGGGGATTCTGATTGTCATTCTGTGCTGACCTTCCTTCCTCCCTCCCCCAGGTATCTAAGCTGGTTTTGAGGGTTCTCCTTCACATAAGTGAATCTGCTGCTTATGTCAGGGGTTATCACTTCTGGCACATGTACCGCTTCATTCACCACAATTGCTACTGAGAGCTTAGTCACATCTTTCCCCAAACCCATTACTTATGGGCATGCATATTCCCTCTTAATCATCAAAAACTCTCTGACAACCTGCAGGATATCTCATTGTCTTACTGGAGTCAAAAGAGGGTTGGGAAACTTTCTCTTCTTTGCCTAAAAATGCCTCTGAGACATTCCTGATGACTAGAGCTGCTCACATTGGTGCTGGGCACTCTGCTAGGCAGGAGCTTCAAAGCATATGCCCATGTGGTTAGTCTTCATGATTTCCTCTTTGTTCCTCTCTACCCAGAGCCAGGCAAGGGGGGTAGAAGTGCTCTGGCACTATTTAAGCAATCCAGGCAACCTCTGTAATCTAGACACACATCCACTAAATCCCCCTCCCAAGTCCCTTCTCCCATCTCAGGAAAACAGTATTTTCTTTGCTCTGTCATGGAAATCTGTCCTTACATCATATACTGTATCCTTCCATAGTCTCTGACATATGAGGTCTGGCAGTTAAGTTCGTGAACTTGTTACAACGATGTTGCTAACCTTTGTTGATATCAGAGGGATTATTCATTATGAATTTGTACCAACTGCACAAACAGTTAACCAGGTTAACTATTTGGAATTGCTGAAAAGGCTGCATGAAAAAGTTAGATGACCTGAAGTTTTCGCCCACAATTCATGGCTGTTGCATCACGACAATGCACCAGCTCAAATGGCACTATGAGCGAGATTTTAGCCAGTAAACAAATAACTGTATTGGGACACCCTCCCTACTCAACTGATCTGGCTCTCAATGACTTCTTTTTTTACCTGAAGATAAAGGAAATATTGAAAGGAAGACATTTTGATGACATTCAGGACATCAAGGGTAATATGATGACAGCTCTGAAGGCCATTCCAGAAAAAGAGTTCCAAAATTGATTTGAAGGGTGGACTAGGCACTGGCATCAGTGCATAGCTTCCCAAGGGAAGTACCTCAAAGATGACCATAGTGATATTCAGCAATGAGGTATGTAGTACTTTTTCTAGGATGAGTTCATGAGCTTAATTGTCAGAGCTTTGTATGCCAAAAGCTTGATATTCTCAGACTTCCTAAACATCGCTCAGTATTTAAAGGGAAAGCTGAGATTCAGAAAACTTCATTTTTCTCAAGTGCTTGGCTCTTAATAACTGAAAGCCTGGCCTATTGTTTCTTCTCTGCTCCTTTTCAAAGTGTATCTAGAAAGTCAAAGCTGAGTATTATGAATGTGTTCTTGTAGAATTTTTTTTTCTTCCAAAGGAATAATATACAGAAAACTGTTGATACTGTCTGATTAATGGGTTTAACGGTAGAGATAAAGGTATAGAACATAACATAGCAAACTATTATGCTGTGGGTATCATGACCCATCTATGACTGTATTTGTCTGCTCAAGCTGCCATAACAAACCACCGACTGAGTGGTTTAAACAACAAAAATTGTTTTCTCATAATTCTGAAGGCTAGAAGTCTAAGACCAAAGTGTCACTAGGGTTAGTTTCTGGTAAGGTCTATCTTCCTAGCTGCAGATGCCACTTTCTCACTGTCTCCTCACATGACCTTTACTCTTTGCACACAAAGACTTCAAGTGTCTCCTCCTCATCCAGGACCTCATTTAACCCTATTGCCTTCTTAGAGGCCCTATCTTCAAAGACAATTACATTACAGAGTAGGGCTTCAATATCTAAATTTTAAGAGGAACACAATTCAGTCCATATAATGAATAATAACTTATTTAAATTAATTGTTCACAAATAATTTGTGGAGAATCAACCATACTTATATTTCTTCTAAAGAACAAAAATTCTAACTCACTGAAGTGATTTAAGGATACCTGGAGATGTCCTTACCATGCTCTTAAAAATGTCTTAGCAGGGTCATACCATGAAAGGACTCAACATCATTAAGGAAAGGAGTAGGTGAGGGGATTAAAGGAGAAAGAAATAGTGTCTCATCTCTCTGTGTCCTAGCCTAAATGGAGAAAGGAGAAGAAACAACTGAATGAATGGATAGAAATGCAAGTGATAATGATAGAATAAAAGTTAGAGTTAATGATAAGCTACTTTAATAATCAAAAGGCCTTAAAATAGAATGATTAAAAAAATAATAAAATTTTATTTCTTTCTCACAAAACTGTCTAGCCCAGAATCTGATAAACTACAGTTCATGGGCCAAATCTGGCCCGTTGCCTATTTTTGTATGATCTGCAAACTAAGAATGATTTTTATATTTTTAAAACATTTTTTTTTAAATCAAAAGAAGGGTACCACTTTGTGACACATGAAAATTACATGAAATTCAAATTTCAGTGTTCACAAATAAAGTTTTATTGGAATACAACCACATGCATGCATTTATGTAATATCTATGGCGGAGCTGAGTAGTTGTGACAGAGACTAAATGGCCCATGAAGCCTAAAAATATTTACTCTCTGGCCTTTAACAAGAGAAGTTTCCTGACCATTGGTTTTACCAATCCAGGCAGATACAGCAGCTCTAACCTCGCAAGTCAACCAGGGGTCCTAATCACTCAGAGCAGCACCTGCAGCCTAAACACAGGACCTAAGCTTGCCCTGACCACCTGGGTTTCCAGCTGGCAGGAAGTGTGGACACAGCACAATTACTTATGCATATTCATTAAGGAAAATTCTCTGCCTGATCTCTCCTAGTTGCAAGGGACAGAGACGAATGTAGTGCCTGTTTGGGAGACCATCTGCCCAGTTTAAACTCTGTTTCTACAATAATAGAAGATAATGTTAACTGCCTCCAGGTCTTTATACTGGTCATTTTGTGTATTCTCAATTCTGACCCTGAACTTTTGACTCTATTCATTGAATTCATATTCCTGCAAAGGACAGGATAAAAAGAGGCATATAATTAAAAAATAAATTAAAAGTGTTTTAATTGTTTATTTCCAAACATTACTGCACCTCTCTTTCAAATATTCTTATGAGGTAAGCTGAGATCAATATATCTTATAGCCTGCATGCAGAGGCTAAAGAAACTAGCTCTAAATTCAACATTTTCTTTGTTTTGATATATTAACTGATATCTCAAAGTTTTTTTATTAGTCCAGAACTTTCCTCCCTCCATCAATTGCTTCCATGCAACTCTTCAATATGCGTTCACTCTATAAAAAGACACGCAAAGTTTATTAAAGCAAAACTATTTTAATGAGTTTATGCCTCACAGGATTACATATGATAAGAAGTGGGTTCATTGTCTTTATTCCACTTCCAGGGCTGACTTTAGGTTACACTGAATTGGAAACATTAATAATCTTACTTTTTTCTTGATAATTCTCATTAGGTATGCATTACTCAAACATATGTTTAAGTTTGGCTTAATAAAGACACTGAATAGAATACTACATCAGAGAGTTGTATTCCCTTGCTACTGATCTGTACAAAAACAAAATAAATGAAAACACATCTACTATTAAAAAAAACCTTATAGCTATAATCAAGATTAAATTATGAATTTATATTTTGTATTATCTCTTGTAGATTGGTCATATTTCCCTGAATAAGCATTAGCTTTAGCTACTTTGTGACTCTTGTTTCTGTCTTCTTGCAAAGGAGTCTGGGATTCATATGGTTCAGGATGGAAAGATCAGTGTCCACATTGATTGTTTATAGCAACTAAGAAATGATACTCAGTTACCTCCTTGCAATGGAAAGATCAACTGTAATGTTAATTATTTTATTTTTTTTTCTGACATTTTATTTATTTATTTATTTATTTTAATTTTTTTTTTAAATTAGTTTCAGGTGTACAACACAGTGCAATAGTTATACATTTTACCCCTCAAAGTGACAACCCCCACCCCCAATACACCACCCCACTCCACCCCCATATCATATATATCTATTACTCTTCCTCTGACTCTCTTCCACAGTATAATCCACATCCCATGACTATCTATATATATTCAATTACAGTAGGTATACCACCCCCACTTTAGTAATACAGTGCAGTGATCAAACCTCTACTCCATCCATGAAATGGTCTCCCTAACAAGACCTATGATCATCTGACATTCCACAGAATATTTACAACATTATTAATTATATTCCCCAAACTGTTTTTCCTATCCCAGTAGCAATATTGTAGTTGCCTATTTTTGCTGTCTAATCCCTTCCCCTTCTCCCTCATCCCCATTCCTCTCCAAATTAGCAACCCTGATTTTTCCTCTATATCTATGAGACAGTTTCTGTTTACTTTGCTCATTCATACAGTTTTTCATATTCCACATATGAGTGAGATCATATGGTATTTGTCCTTCTCTGACTGACTTATTTCACTCAACATTATAGTCTCTAGGTCCATCCATATCATTGCAAATGGCACGATTTCATTCTTTATAGCGGAGTAATACTCCATTGTATAAATATACCACAGTTTCTTAATCCAGTCATCTACTGACGGGCATTTTGGTTGTTTCCAAGTCTTAGCTATTGTAAATTGTGCTGCTATGAACATCGGGGTGCATAACTTTTTTTGAATAAGTGTCTTGGTTTTTTCAGGATAAATACCTAGGAGTGGAATTGCTGGGTCAAATGGTAGCTCTATTTCCAGTTCTTTGAGATACCTCCATACTGACTTCCATAGTGGCTGCACCAATCTGCAGTCCCACCAACAGTGCAGCAGGGTCCCCTTTTCCCCACAGCCCTGCCAGCACTCGTTGTTTGTTGATTTGTTGATGATAGCCATTCTTACTGGAGTGAGGTGGTATCTCATGGTGGTTTTTATTTGCATTTCCCTAATGACCAGTGAGGTTGAACTTTTTTTCATATGCCTGTTGGCCATCTGTATGTCCTCTTTAGAGAAATATCTCTTCATATCTTCTGCCCATTTTTTAATTGGGTTGTTTGTTTTTTTGGTGTTGAGTTTCATGAGTGTTTTATAAATTTTGGATATTAACCCCTTATCAGATATATCATTGGCAAATATATTCTCCCATTCAGTAGGCTTCCTTTTTGTTTTATTAATGGTTTCCTTTGTTGTGAAAAAACTTTTAAGTCTGATATAATCCCATATGTTCATTTTTTCTTTTACTTCCCTTGCCCGTAGGGATGTATCAGTAAAAATATTGCTCCGGGTAATGTCTGCAAATGTACTCCCTATATTTTCATTTAGGATTTTTATGGTTTCAGGTCTTACATTTAAGTCTTTAATCCATTTTGAATTTGTTCTTGTATAAGGTGTAAGGAGATGATCCAGTTTAATTTTTTTGCATTTGTCAGTTCAATTTTCCCAGCACCATTTATTGAATAGACTATCTTTACTCCAGTGTAAATTCTTCCTTCCCTTGTCATAGATTAACTGTCCGTAAATGCTTGGATTTATTTCTGGGCTCTGTGTTCTGTTCCACTGATCGATGTACCTGTTTTTATGCCAATACCAAACTGTCTTGATTACTGTGGCCTTGTAGTAGGTTTTGATGTCTGGTAGCGTGATCCCCCCGACTTTGTTTTTATTCCTCAGAATTGCCGAGGCTATTCTGGGTCTTTTATGATTCCATATAAACTTTAGGATTATATTTTCTATTTCTGTGAAAAATGCCCTTGGTAGTTTGATAGGAATTGCATTGAATCTATATATTGCTTTAGGCAGTATGGACATTTTAACTATATTAATTCTTCCTATCCATGAGCATGGTAGGTGTTTCCATTTATTTGTATCTTCTATGATTTCTTTCTTCAGTGTCTTATAATTTTCTGAGTACAGATCTTTCACTTCTTTGGTTAAATTTATTCCTAGGTATTTTATAGTTCTTGACGCAATTGTAAATGGGACAGTTTTCTTAATTTCTCTTTCCATTAGTTTATTATTGGTATATGCAAATGCCACTGATTTCTGAACATTGATTTTATATCCTGCTACTTTACTGAATTCGTCTATCAGTTCCAATAGTTTTTTGATGGAGTCTTTGGGGTTCTCTATATACAGTATCATGTCATCTGCATATAATGACAATTTTACTTCTTCCTTGCCAATTTGGATGCCTTTTATTTCTTTTTGTTCTCTGATTGCTGTGGCTAGAACTTCCAGCACTATGTTGAATAAAAGAGGAGAAAGTGGACAGCCTTGTCTTGTTCCTGATCTTAAGGGGAATGGTTTAAGCTTTTCCCCATTGAGTATGATGTTAGCTGTAGGTTTATCATATATGGCTTTTATTATGTTGAGATATGATCCCTGTATTCCCACTTTGCTAAGGGTTTTTAACATAAATGGCTGTTGGATTTTGTCAAATGCTTTTTCTGCATCTATTGAAATGACCATGTGATCTTTATCCTTCATTTTGTTGATGTGGTGTATCACACATTAATTGATTTACGGATGTTGAACCAGCCTTGCGCACTAGGGATGAATCCCACTTGATCATGATGTATGATCTTCTTAATATATTGCTGAATTCTGTTTGCTAATATTTTATTGAGAATTTTTGCATCTATATTCATCAGGGAGATTGGCCTGTAGTTTTCCTTTTTTGTGATGTCTTTATCTGCTTTTGGAATCAGGGTGATAGTGGCTTCATAAAAAGAGTTTGGGAGCCTTCCCTCCTTCTGGATTTTTTGGAATAGTTTGAGAAGAATAGGTGATAGTTCTTTTTTGAATGTTTGATAAAATTCACTTGTGAAGCTGTCTGGTCCAGGGCTTTTGTTTTTTGGGAGCTTGTCAATTACTGATTCAATTTCCTTGGTAGTAATCAGGGTATTTAGATTTTCTGTTTCTTCTTGCGTTAGCTTTGGAAGGTTGTATGCTTCTAGAAAATTATCCATTTCTTCCAGATTGTCAAATTTGTTGGCATACAGTTGCTCATAGTAATTTCTTAGAATTTGTTGTATTTCTGTGATGTCTGTAGTCATTTCCCGTCTTTCATTCCTGATTTTGCTAATTTGAGTCCTCTCTCTTTTTTTTTTGATGAGCCTGGCTAGAGGTTTGTCAATTTTGTTTATCTTCTCAAGAAACCAGCTCTTGGTTTCATTGATCTTTTGAATTGTTTTTCTGTTCTCTATATTGTTTATTTCTGCTCTGGTCTTTATTATCTCCTTTCTTGTACTCCCCTTGGGACTCTTTTGCTGTTCTTTTTCCAGTTCCCTTAGGTGTAAGGATAACCTGTTGATTTGAGATTTTTCTTCGTTCTTTAGGTAGGCTTGCACTGCTATAAACTTCCCTCTTAGGACTGCTTTCGCAGCATCCCAGAGATTTTGGGTCGTGGTGTTTTCATTTTCGTTTGTCTCGAGGTATCTTTTGATTTCCTCCTTGATCTCATTTGTGACCCACTCACTATTTAATAGCATATTGTTTAGCCTCCATTTATTTGTCAGCTTCCCGGATTTCTTCTTATAATTGATGTCTAGTTTCATAGCATTGTGGTCAGAGAATACAGTTGAAATGATTTCAATCTTCTTAAATTTATTGAGACTTGTTTTGTGGCCTAACGTGTGGTCTATCTTAGAAAATGTTCCATGTGCACTTGAAAAGAACGTATATTCTGTAGCTTTGGGATGAAATGCTCTGAAAATGTCTGTTAAATCCAGCTGGTCTAATGTGTCATTTAAGGTCGCTGTTTCCACATTGATTTTCTGTCTGGAGGATCTGTCCATTAGTGACAGCAGGGTGTTGAAGTCACCTACTATGATAGTGTTACTGTTGATCTCTGTCTTTATGTCTGACGATATCTGTTTTATATATTTAGGGGCTCCTATGTTAGGTGCATAGATGTTTACTAGAGTTATGTCCTCTTGTTGGATCGATCCCTTCATTACTATGAAGTGTCCTTCTTTGTCCTTTGTTATATTCTTCAATTTAAAGTCCATTTTATCTGATATAAGTATCGCTACTCCAGCTTTTTTCTCAGTACCATTTGCATGAAATATTTTACTCCATCCCTTTACTTTCAGCCTGTATGAGTCTTTGGATCTGAGGTGAGTCTCTTGTATACAGCATATGCTGGGGTCTTGCTTTCTTATCCATTCAGCCACCCTATGTCTTTTTATTGGAGCATTTAATCCATTTACATTTAATGTGATTACTGATAGGTGTGTATTTATTGCCATTTTGTTATTTGTGTTCGTAGTCTTTCATAGGTTGTTTTTGTCTTCTACTTAAAGAAGCCCTTTTAGCATTTCCTGCAAAGCTGGCTTGGTGGTAATGAATTCCCTTAACTTATTTTTTTCTGCAAAGCTCCTTATCTTGCCTTCGATTTTAAATGATAACCTTGCTGGATACAGCAATCTTGGTTGTAGGGCTTTATTTTTCATCACTTTGAAAACCTCCTGCCACTCTCTTCTGGCCTGCAAAGTTTCTGTAGAAAAGTCAGCTGATAATCTTATGGGGGTACCCTTGTAAGTAACTTGCTGCCTTTCCCTTGCTGCTTTAAGGATTCTGTCTTTGTCCTTAACCCTTGCCATTTTCACTATAATGTGTCTTGGAGTGGGCCTGTTTGGAATCATCCTGTTTGGAACTCTCTGCACTTCCTGGGCTTGTATTTCAATGTCCTTTAGGTTAAGGGGAGTTTTCAGACATTATTACTTCAAATATATTCTCAATCCCTTGCTCCCTCTCTTCTCCTTCTGGTACTCCAATGACCCTTCGGTTATTGCGTCTGATGTTGTCCCCCAGCTCTCTTAAACTATTTACCATGTTTTTCATTCTTTTTTCTTTTTGTTGTTCCGCATGGGTGATCTCTGCTATTTTGTCTTCTAAGTCACTGATTCGATTTTCTGCTTCATCCAGTCTGCTAGTGATTCCATCAAGTTTGTTATTTAATTCAGTAATTGTGTTCTTAAGTTCTAGCTGGTTGCTTTTCATGATTTCTCTATCCTTCTTTATATTTTCATTAATTTCCTTGAACATTCTAATAATCAGTGTTCTGAACTCTGTCTCCGATAGGTTGGTTACCTCTATTTCCTCTATTTCCACTGATTCAGGAAGTTTCTTTTGTTCTTTTATTTGTGTTATGTTTCTTTGTCTCCCCATTCTGGCTTACTCTTTGTGTTTGCTTCAATATAACAGATAGATCCCCCAGATTTCTCAGTCTTTTCTGGGTAAACTTATATGGTGTGTGTCCTTTATATTTGAATTACTCAGTCTCCCTATTCTCCTGTGCTTGTATCTGAGGTGTTCCTTGTGTCGTTCGTCCTCACTTGTTGAAGTTTTAGTTTTGATTACTTTTGGTTTGTCAGTAGGTGGGATTGACTCCCAGATTGATTAGCTGTGAGGATCAGCAGCTTCTGCAGTTTATGAGCTGCTGTGAGAGGATTGACCCCTCTGATGAAACTTGGACCCTATGGGTCTTAGTACCTGTAGCAACTTCTTTTTGGGTGTGACTCTTGTATGTCAAACCCAGAAATGCTCTAGTTTTATCTAAAGTTGGCCTCCGGGTATGATGATTCTTGTGTCTGTTTGTTTGGACCCACTGCTGCAGAGTGATTTTAGTGCATAACAGATCAACAAGAACAACCTCCGCAACCACCAAAGGAAACCAAATGCTCGCACAAGTAAAAAAAACCAACCATCAAACTACAGTAAACTTGTACAGAGATATCAATCATACTAATGAAGAAAACAAACAGAAACAAAACAAAAACCACATACTCAATAATAACAGAAGAGGAAACAAAATAAAATACAATATCCTAAAATAAAAAATAGAATAAACATGAGAAACCGATTAGCTATACCTAAAAAATAAAAAATAAAAATAAACTAAAATAATAATTAAAAAAGTAAGAAAAATTAAAAAAATAAAATTTGCAGAAAAAAGCAAAAGAGGAAAAGTATAGCAGTGAGAAGAATGAATAAAATAAGAGAGAAAGTGAGGGTGGGGAAAAAAGAAAAAGAAAAGAAAGAAAAAGAAAAAGAAAAAAGGAAAAAAATATATATATATATATTTGTCTACACACCCATATATATGGACATATATTCACCTATATACACCTATATATATATGCCTATATTAAAAACTACAATATGATTAGAATGAAATAGAAATAAAAACCAAAAACAACCAAGATAAGCAGCCAATAAAGGGAAAACAAAACAGAATAAAACCAAACAAACTAAAAATACCCGTGCCGGTCTAGTCTAAAGTCCACCAAGCTCTCTTCAGTTTGTCTGCTGTACAAAAATTCCTGTGCGTCTTGTGGGAACAGTAGGCCACCTGATGCCTAGCGTGATCCTGGCCCTGCAGGTTTGCTGTACTTGAGTGTGGTTGTGACATGTGATTGGTGGTTTTTACAAAGTCACTGCCTTTTTGCTTTTGCCTGTCCCAAGGCAGGCTGCACCCCGAAAGGCTCAATGAGTGTCTCTGGGCACCCTTTGGGTTGACAGCCGTGGTGAATTAAAGAATTCCTCACTACCAAAAGCCTGCTGCTAAGAATCTGTTAATTAGTGCCTCAGCAGATGAACCTGCCCTGCCTCCCAAGCCTTGCCTAAAGGTGGGGGCGGGGTAGGTAGTCTCACTCTACAGACTTTACTGGGTGGAAATTCTCAACCCCCTGCAGGTAAGGATATCTTCCTAGTCTGCCCCTATTGCTCTCTTCAGGAGTCAGTTTAAGACTGTCTTGGCAGGGGACAAAGTTTGTGGGAGTGGGTGTGTTATTGGGGTTTTTTTTTGCTTTCTGTTCAAGAGTAGAAAAAGGGGAAAAACAATAAAAAACATAAAAATAAAAAAGCCACAGTTCCAACACTGTTTTAAGCTAAGACCTTTGCCTCTTATGCTCCAGCAGAGTTCCTGCTGCTCTCCCAAAGGGTCTGCCGGGATTTAGGGAATTGCGCGCACCCTACCGCGTGGCCAAGATCCCCACTCCGCGTCTCTCGGGGACCTGCGTCTCTACCCGGCACGCTGCGTGTCCGAGTGAGTCTTCTTTTTCCCCTGCTCCTGGGTTTCAGGCTTCTGCCTTGGAGCCGGCGCGCGCCCGCGGTGCTCCTGCTGCTCTCCCGAAGAGACTGTCGGGGTTTAAGGGACTGCAAGCCCCCTGCCCCGAGGCTCAGATCCCCGCTCCGTCTCTCGGGGACCTGCATCTCCACCCGGCGCGCTGCTTGTCCGAGCGAGTCTTCTTTTTCCGCTGCTCCCGGGTTTCAGGCTTCTGCCTTGGAGCCGGCGCGCCCGCGCAGATCTCCTGCTGCTCTCCGAAATGGTCCGCCGGGATTTAGGGGACTGTGCGCACCGTGCCGCGTGGCTCCGATCCCCACTCCATCTCTCTGGGACCTGTGACTCCGGCCCGCGCGCTGCGTCTCCGCGGGCGAGTCCTGTGTTTCCCCTGCTCCCGGGTTTAAGGCTTCTGCCTTGGAGCCGGCGCGTGCCCGCGCCGTTCTCCTGCTGCGCTCCTGGAGGGACTGCCGCCGGGGTTCAGGGGACTGCGCGCACCTTTCCACGCGGCTCCGATCCCCGCTCCGTCTCTCGGGGACCTGCGTCTCTGCCCAGCGCGCGCTGCTTCTCCACGCGTGAGTCCTCTTTTTTCCCCTGCTCCCCAGTTTCAGGCTTCTGCGTGCGCTCCGCGGTACCCGGTGGGCACAGAGACTGATCCCTGAACCGGGAGAGTGCAGGGACTGATCTTGCCCTGTCGCTGCGGGGCTCTGCACCCTGCTTCCTGGGGACCCGGCGAGCCGCGGGTGCAGCTCGTACCTCTGCACAGTCGTCTCCTCTCTCTCCTCCCGCACTTGCCCGGCCTGAGGCTTCTGCCTCAGACTGAAAACCAACGCGCTCTTGCTGAGCTCTAGGTGGGCCGAGGGCCGCAGGGAGCGAGCCGGGGAACACTCACCGTGACTCAGCAGCCGCGGGTGCGGGCTGCACCTCACGCGTCTCGCCGCCTTCTTCGCCTACTCGCCCGGCCTGCCCACCTTCCAGCAATCCTTGTGTGGAACTCTTAGTTGCTCTGTGTGATGAGTAGATGTCTCTTTGAAGCATATTAGAAGTTCAAATTGTGGATATTTCCAGGGGAGATTTCATGGAGCCCTTCTCACAGCCGCCATCTTGCCCCTCCCTCCGATTAATGTTAATTATTTTAAATGCCCTGATCTAAAAATATAGGGCTCTTTGATTAAAGACCTGAAACCAAAAGTTAGAAAATAGAGATAGAGTGATAGAACTCTTACTTGGTAATGCAGGATGGAGTCAGAGAGATCATCTAGTCCAGGGTTTGGCAAAGTGCAGCCTGCAGGTGAAATCCAGCCTTAGCTGTTTATTTGCAGATTACTTCTGATGGCTTTTGCTCCAGAGTTAAGGGGTGGCAAAAACGACCAAGATCATATGGTTTACAAAGTTGAAAATATTTACCACCTGGCTCTTTGCAGAAAATCTTTGCCAACCACTGATAGGCTCCAACTGCTCTCAGTATGTAGCTGTGGATATTGTATTCAGGAGAGGTTAAGAGGCTGAGATAAGAAATGGGTGCCACATCTCTTGTCTCAAAGACTAGAGCCTCAAAAAAAAAAATCAAGTGAAATTCCTTTGTCTATTAAATAAATAAGTCTAAGCTCTTGTCTGCTCCGACCAATTACTCATTGCCCCTGAAAATACCTGTCATGTACTTTTATGGCTATGTCACTGCTCATACTCTTCAGTCTATTTGGAATGTCATTTCTTCCTGCCTTGTCCATCTGGAAAACTCCTCTTATTCTGTGAGGCCCAAAGCAGATGCCATCTCATCTCAGTAGCTTTCCTTGATGTCTCTAAGCAGGAATAATGGCTCTCATCAGTATTCTTTTAAAAAACATAATATGTCAAACGGACACACTTAAGAAATAATGGGTAATGCCATTTAATTGTACATCTACAAATGGTTAAAATGGTAAATTTTGTGTAACATATATCTTTATCACTATTTAAAAAAAGGAATAATGGGGCCGGCCGAGTGGCGCGGTGGTTAAGAGCTGGCTTGGGACTCTGGCAGCCCCAGTTCAGATCCCACATGTGAGGGCCAGTGACACTGCCCTCAAAAAAAAAAAAAAAAAAGAAAGAAATAATGAAAAAAAAATGAGCCTTGTTCATGTATCATTTTGGGATTCTGGTATGCACATTGTGGGGCTCAGTTTTATAGCAAATGCCATTAGTGTCTACCCTCTTCAGGAATTTTTCAATAACATAACTGAATGCTGAATATATTCTTTCTAACATACTTTTCTAATGGTATATATATTTCATATAGTGCCAAAGAAATGTATACACATTTTAAGAAAGGAAAAGAACTATTAAAATTGGAATAGTTAATATATACTGATAACAAAAGATGAATAAAAGTCATGTTTGACTTCTGCAATTATAAGAGGTGCTCAGGGCCGGCCGAGTGGCACATTGGTTAAGAGCTGGTTTTGGGATGCCAGCGGCCCCGGTTCGGATCCCACATGAGGGCCAGTGACACTGCCCTCTACAACTAACAACAGCGCCACCTGGAGCTGGGCTGTGTGAGCCCCGGCTACGGTGTAGGCTGCAGCCCCTGCTGCAGTGGGCTGCCATAGGCTACAGTGAGTGGCCGGCAGCCAGCGTGAGCGGCTGACCAGCGTGAGCTGCCAATAGCCGCGGTGAGCGACATCCAGAGGCCATGGACCGATCTGCCTCATCTGGGAAGAGTGCAATGATGATACCAACATGGGCCAGTGAAGCAACATCCTCTGCAACTAGATTGAAGAACAAAAAGACAGCAACTTGTCTGTTCCCCTTCCCCCATTCCCCAATGCTGTTCCCCTCCCCCAATTCCCCAATAAAATCTTAAAAAAATAAATAAATAAATAAATAAGAGGTGCTCAATGCAGTTACCATCAGCTTCCAGATACCTCTGATTATGGCAAGCTGGAGAATTACTGCTTAAGCAATGCTGACCAAAGTGTGCACTTACAAAAATTTTGGCACCCCCAGTCTATATAAAATATATGAGAGAGAGAGAGAGAGAGAGAGAGAGAGAATGTGAAAACCATTTTTCTGTTCTGGCATTAACCACCATTCACACTTTAGGAAGAATAAGTTATTTAAAATATCTATATATGGAGAAAAAGAAACCCTCACACACTGTTGGTGGGAATGTTAATTGCTACAGCCACTGTGGAAAACAATATGGAGGTTAAGAAAATTAAGATTAGAATTACCATATGATCCAGCAATCCCTCTCCTGGGTATATACCCAACAAATATGAAAACATTTCTCCAGAAAGATATATGTACTCTAATGTTCATTGCAGCTAAGCTTTTTAAAAAACAATTTGACTATATTATCAAAAGTCCTAAACATATGTATATGTTTAAATTGCATATTAAATTAAATCCAGTGATTTAATTTCTGTGAAATCTATGCTAAAGTAATAATAAAATGTATGAAAGATTTTATGCTCGAAATGTTCAGCTTGGTCTTATTTATAATGGCAAAACCTGAGAGCCCACTAAATATAAAACTTGCCTCAATGGTTAAATAAATTATTGTATATTTACTCAATAGTTTTTTCATAATCTATTAAATGTATGCTTATAAATAACTTAAAATAAATTGGAAATGTGATTAAATATGTAATAAAGTAAAAAACAAAATTGACCACACATTTTGATCACAAATATCTAAAATAAAAAGATAAAACCAAAATAACATAAAGAACAAAATAGAATGAAAAAAAAGATAGAAAAAACTGAAAAGAATGTCACAAAAATATTGGGAGGCTTTCTTTTGATTATTCGAATATTGTGGTGCTTTTCCTTCTTTCTTCATTTTCAAATTTGCTCTAATAATCTATAACATATATAATGGAAAAATGTATTTTTTAAAATAATATCAAATTCTCACTCAAATTAATTACTGTAGTGTCTTTAAGTGATTAACAAGGTTAGATATTTAGTCATTTAATATTTTTCTCAATAAATTATTCTATTCCCTGAGAGAAAGCCAAAACATTTTTATAATTGTTTCTTTAGTTTGCCAAGATTGCTGTTCAAATTCTATTTGCTTTTATTGCTCTATGCTAATTATGCCAACTTTGAAATATTATATATGCATATAGCCTTTTTGAACCTCAGTTTTATCATGTGTAAAATGGTAATAAGAACAACAACAACAATTACTCCACAGGGATTTTGTGAGTTATTAGATGAGATAAAAACAATATTGACAGCTGATTCTTTAAAATATGTTTGCTTTTTAGGTACAAGAATCTCTCTTTGGCACCTGATAGCACTATGCACCATCATATTATTCATATGAGCTGTCTACAATACAGCCTTTAGGTTTAAATTAGAAAAAAACCCCAACAGCATTTCATGGAAAGGTAAATTACATGTGCTTGAAATTGAGCGTCAGTAAGAATATGAAAAGAAGTTTTACTTATTATCTAGTCTTATGGATATTAAATGCTTTTAGGAAAAGGCTTTCTTTTAGTCTCTGGAATGAAATCCTTATACCATTTGTAATAGAATCAAAATACTATTAAATGTGTTGTAGTGTTTCAAGAATAATAGTACACGTACATTTTGGAAAAAATATTAAGTCTTGTTAATATGCCAATTTCACAAGGATATTTCTACTTGACAACTGTTGGTTTTATTTTAATTAGAGTTATACTTACATTGTAATATAAGAATTACCACTAAAAGCAGTGTTAATTCCCATCAAGAATAATTTATTGTATTCTTTTCACTTTATTCTTGAATCTACACACCCATTGCTAATTATCTTGTCTCTTAATTAGTAGCCTAAAGCAGTCTTCTTGTTTTCTACTCTTCTCAGTTATTTATATCAATTATCTTTATTTCCTTCTCAATTTTTCCTTCATTTAAATTTTGATGTGATAAAACCAGAATAAAATAATAAAATAACTTTGCCAGATTTTAAATAAAAAGCTATTCACTATTATTTCCATTTTTTTCTAAATAGTGGAAAAGTACACACCTTAGGAGACACAATGGGGAAAATAAGAGATAAACAAACAAATCATCAGTGAGCTCTAGCTGGAAATGTTTATTTTTATCTACCCACAGGGGGCTTCAGAATAATCAAGAAATTCGTCTAAATTGTTTTGTATTTTGCCATCTTTCTATGTAATTTCAATTTAGGTCAGTTATTTCACAGATGTGAAGCAAACCTTTCTGAAAAAATATCCCTTCTTTTAAACCACTAGTGTAGCATACCATCATTTTAATAAATCTCCACACTACATATACAGCTTGGCATACACAAATCTGAGTTTTTATTGTGAATTAATGGTTGAACAAGTACAATTAAATGTCTCACATATACATGTTTTGTACTTTTTCTGTAAATGCATAGCATTTTATTAATCTATAAAATTTGTTTCTGATATCAGTGACTACTTCAATAACTGGGAGCAATATTCAGTGACTTAAATTGTATAATATGTGTCTTGGAAATGACTTACTGGGCCAATTTCCCAGTGGAAAAACAATCTAGTAACACAATTAGATCTGAGAATTAATTTATATGTCAAATATGTCAATTTTGCTGAAATCTCCACTCAAATATATTACTTTGGAGGAAAATTTAACTGAAGTTTTAAGAGAGTTGGACGTGTTTGCAGTTCTGTTAAATGAAATAAATCTATGAAATAGAAATATACAATGTCTCCCTTTAATGGGGATTTGTAAATGTAACAGTATTCTCTAGTACAAGACATTTTATTTCATTACCTAATAGCAGCTGGTTGCATTGAGTTTTGTCTACTTACTTATTGCTAACTAAGCTGATTGAAATACCTTCTGGTGTTTTTTTAATGGGAGTATTTTTTTAGCACACAATAATATTTTATGCTTCCCAATCTCTCTTCCCACATTTAGGTAATTTTCTATAATTAATAGCCTTCTATAGAATGCAGATGTGTTCAGAAGCGTAGATTAACTGTGAGTAGCATAATCATGTTCACCACACACAGAAAATCAGTGTCACATATTTGCTTGTCTGGCGGTTAAATTTCCCTCATTTGAGGTTGGTATGGGTCTTCATCAATGTGGGATTGTAAATCTTCCTTTTTTACACATATTTTTCTTTCATGTATCATAATTTAATGATCAGTTATATATTGTTAGCTTCTAAGAGAGCCTTTAAAAGATTGTGGTTTTAGGGCCAGCCGAGTGGCACGTTGGTTAAGAGTTGGCTTGGGACACCAGCTCTGAGCAGCAGGGCCCTGGTTCAGATCCCACATGAGCGCCAGTGACGCTGTGCCTCTACAGCTAAGATGGTGAACAACAGCTCGACCTGGATCTGGGCTGCCGTGAGTTGTGGCAATGGCTTCTGTGAGCTGCAGTGAGTAGCTAGCTGGCAGCCACTGTGAGCAGCCAGCAGCCAGTGTGAGCTGCCATGAGCTGCTGTGAGCCGCCATGAGTGGCCCTCCAACAGCCGGAAAGTGCACAATGGTAATACCCAGAAAGAGCACAATGATAATACCAACATGGACTAGTGAAGCAATGTCCTCCACAACTAGACTGAAGAACAAAAGGACAGCAGCTTATCTGTTCCCCTCCCCCAATTCCCCAACGCTGTTCCCCTTGTCCAATTCCCCAATACAATCTTTAAAAAAAAAAAAAAAATGATTGTGGTTTTAGTTGTTTGGGATATCAGAGGCCTCTTTAAAAATCTAATGGAAGCTATGAAATGTCTTCCCAGGAAAATTAATGTGCATTCCCATTCTCTCTCTCTCTCTCTCTCTCTCTCTCTCTCTCTCTCTCTCTCTCTCCCCCCCTCCCTCTCTCCCCCTCCCTCTCTCCCTCTCTCCCCCCCACACACACATTATTTTATAGACTTATTCAGGAGGTTCATAAAATCTCTTGAAGCTTGTAGGTGGACCCCCCTAAACCAGAGGTACTCAGCAAAAATTTCCTTAGGAACTTTTAAAACAATCTCTTTCTTAAGTACCTTTCAATGATCCTGATTCTTCAAACCTGATCTTTGGTTACATGTCTCTGATCTTTGAGCCTCCCAAAGGTCTGGCTACTGACCTGGATATTTTCTAACTACTTCACTATTTTTCCATGTCTTTTTGTCTCTCCTGCCCCTTGTCTGTTCAAGTGGGCTCTGAACCACAGTTTCCGTAAAGTTCTGCCTGCAAGCTCTGATCCTGGATTTCAGGTTAGTATCGAAGCTTCTCTGCAACAAGCTGTTCCTGCTTTCTAGGAACCATTGATCCAGAAATCCTGATGAATTATAATCAATTTAACTGATAACTTTTTCTTGCAAACCAAATATGCAGATGTCCCCATTATATAAATATCCCACATCGTAGGTGAGAGACAGAGCTAAGTAATTTTGTAGGAAAGATATTCATTTGTGTGGTTAAAATATTATAATTGATTTAGCAATCCATGTAAATGTAAGTTAGGCAGCAATTCATAATAGCAAAAATCTACATGTAATCTCCAAATAATTTGAAACAATTATTTTTCTACTGCCACCTCTTTTTAGTGAATGCCATACAAAAAAAGGGATTGCTTTATGTGTCATTTTATTTTTCCTATCTGACCATTTGATGCATTTTAATGAGTAAATGTACAAAATGTAGACATCAAGGAAAATAGGAGAAAGAAAATTAGAAAGCTGTGATCACCTATAATGGGAAAGTATTTTCTAATGGAGAATTCATGGTGGAGAATTCTGTGCAGTTGAAAGCTCAATTACATGAAATACTTTAGTTATGTTTTTTATTCTTCTTTTTTGAACAATCTTTTAACTATGTGTTAGCCAGAGAACCTCACTGTGTTGTATTTATAATTTCATTATTAAAAGATATTTTCCATAGTCCATATTGCTAACGTGCTATCTGTGAATCAAAGAACTCACTAAATGTGAAATGGTCAATTGTGGGCTATGCCTTAGGTCAGTGGCTATCACGAGTCACCATGTCATGTGGTAAATATGACCCCCATCAAATGCTCCCATACAATTTGTAGATTGTCTCTGTTTATTAATAAGTCCCTGGTTAGAATTTATTATAACACCATTTGTTTTCTCCTTTGCATTAAAGTAGAATACTTGAACAAAAAGACAAATAAGAAGTACAATTTTATAATTACATGTTAGTTAGAAATTCTTAAACAGAGAAATTGATATATTTAAGTGATTGGAAAAAAACTGATAAAATGGCTGGGCTTTAAATATTTTAGGTAAAGTAACTGTTTGCTCAATTATATAGTTAATTAAGAAAGGGATTTATACCTGACATTTGTATATACAGGAGATGTTTATTATTTTTAATAAACTTAATTACTGAGAATTAGATTGCCGCCAGCACTCATGATAAATAATTTTAACAAAGGCTTAAAGAGGAGTAGACCTTATAATTGCACACCCTGGGGACATGTGTGTGTGTGTGTGTGTGTGTGTGCGTGTGTGTGTGCCTGTGCTGTCTAATTCTTCATGGTGGATGTCAAGTCACCACATACTCAACATTGTTCTTAATGATAAAGACAGAAAACAACAGCAGGTTAATGGTATGTTCAGCCACTACCAAGTTAGAAGGCAATGAAACTCTAGTCAAAGAATAGGGGGGAAAAATTAAAAAGAATTGAAGAGTTTATGATAATTGAGAGGAAATAACTAAATGAGTTTCCATGGAAAATCAGGAGCTTATGCTTCTGGGAGCATAAGGGAGAGCGAGAATGTAATCACCAGAAACCTAGTTATTCAGCAGCTGTGAAATGTGATGGTCAAATGCAAACTGAGGATTATAACAGACACCAACTGTATAGCAGTTTTCAATTGTTTTGGCAGGCAACAAAGGCCAAAGCTGATTGAAGCAGACTACCAAGAGATGTGTTTACTCTCTGATTTAAGAAGTCAAGCATGGGTAAGGGAGTCCCTTGACTTGGAATTTGAAAGGTTTTCACGGATTGAGAAATAGAAGCTAAAGGTCTGAGAGTTAAATGATTAATTTTTATTATAATCAGAATTGAAATTGATAAATTAAGTACTGGTAATCTGGGAATCTCTAATCTGCATCTCTTCAAATACCAAGGTCTGTTGATTGTATTCTCAAAATATCTCTCAAATCTACTATTCTTTAACCATTATGTCACCATCCTAATCCAAACCATGGGCAAAGCAAGAGTCTCCCAAATGGTAGCCCCAGGTCAATGTCTGCCTTCCTTCGATTTGTTCTCCAGATGTTCACTGCAGAGGGATATTTTACAATACAAACTAGTACAACCAGAGCCTGCTGCTAGCCAGATTGCATTGCCTTTCTGTGCCTTTTTCATTATTATTAAAATTTACTGGGGTGACAATGATTAATAAAATTACATAGGTTTTAAGTGCACAATTCTATAATGCATCATTTATATATCACATTGTGTATTCATCACCCAGAGTCAGCTCTCCTTCCATCATCATATATTTGACCCCCTTTACCCTCTCCCACCACGCCCCTCCTCCCTTAATGCCTGGTAACCACTAAACTATTGTCTGTGTCTATGAGTTTTTGTTTATTTGTTTATCTTGTTCTTGTTCCTTTGTTGCTTTCAGTTTTATATCCCCCATATGAATGAAGTCATATGGTTTTCTACTTTTTCTGTCTGACTTATTTTACTTAGCATAACTATCTAAAGGACACTTGTCTCAAGACAATTTATTCCCATCTGACAAAAGTTTGTCATAGATACTTTCCCAGAATAAGACATTTTATCACCATCTACCAGAAAATCACCATAATAAATATATAAGAAGTCTACAGTGGGAATAGCATTCACTTAAATTTAGTCCTTTTCTTTGTTGCTTCATATGCACAGTCACATGCAAAACATGTAGCGGCCCTGCATTTACTCCCATTCTGAAAACATTTAATGGCTTCCATTTCTTCCCCAACGTAAAGGCTTGGAAGCCTAACATTTCTATAAGGCTCTAGATAGCTATTTTCTGCCTATGTTTTTTTCTGTCTACCTGAGATGTTTCTTTCCCCACCACCCCACATCCTCTTTGCTTTGCTCTCTCCTTCTCCATTCTTCATTTTCTCAGTATAAATAGGACTGGATGTGGGCCACCTGAGTCATCTTGTACCTTAGAGCATCACAGTCTTTTATTCAGGTTCCACTTCATAGACTGAAGGCTCCATGAAAGCAGACCACATGTCAGACATGTTCAATGCCTCATAGTTCTTGACACAGTGGTGTTCATATAATAGATGCTTAATACATATCTGTTGGATATGCAAATGAAAGCTGAGGACATAAAATAGTACCACATAATAATTAGGCATATATTAAATTATAACTAATAATGCCTTGATAGAAATCATTTTAAACAGAATAAAAGTCAGAAGAACAATGAAATGAAATTAACATTTGATAAATTATAATTAAGATATATGACATGCTTTTGTCAGTCTTGTTCCTGGCTATTTATTCCAAATCTATTGCCTTTCTTAAATTGAATTCTATATCATAAAATAGATATTCCTCCTCACTTCTTAATATACGTTTTAGGTGCTTCAAAACTGAATTTATATTTCATTTCTCTTGTTTTCAAATGTTTCCATTTAAAGAAAACTTGATAATATTATAAATAAAACATTATCTGTGGGAAGTTTTAAAGAGGTACAAATAAACAGGGTTGTATAGTCACTTCTAGAGGACGGGTATATAACTTTGAAAAAAAAACACAGTATTTGTGGTTTGTTTTTTTTTCATGTAGAAATTTCAAATAACCATATAATTAAATATATGTGTCCACTTTATCTTCAGAGATGAATAGTCAATAGGTTCAATTGACCTACATAAATAAATAACACACTTTAACAAGTGGTTTAAAAGATAATATGACCTCGGGCCAGCCGAGTGGTGCGTTGGTTAAGAGCTGGCTTGGGATGCCAGCGGCCCCAGTTCGGATCCCACATATGAGGGCCACTGACACTGCCCTCTACAGCTAAGATGGTGAACAACAGCTCCACCTGGAGCTGGGCTGTGCGAGTCCCTGAGACAGTGTAGGCTGCAGCCCCTGCTGCAGTAGGCTGCCGTAGGCTACAGTGAGTGGCCGGCAGCCAGCGTGAGTGGCCGGCAGCTGGTGTGAGCTGTCAATAGCCACCGTGAGCGGCTGTCCAGAGGCCCAGCGACCAATTTGCCTCACCTGAGAAGAGCACAACGATGATACCAACGTGGGCCAGTGAAGCAACGTCCTCCACAACTAGACTGAAGAACAAAAAGGACAGCAGATTGTCTGTTCCCCTTCCCCAATTCCCCAACGCTGTTCCCCTCCCCAATTCCCCAATAAAAATCTTTAAAAAAAGATATGACCTCTTCTCCTTGAAACGTTAGAAAATACACTAAACAATGCTTAAATAAAATAGAAAATTGCCTACATGTTGCACAGAAATTTCTCATTATGTGGACTAAAGAAGAAAGTCCTTTTTTTCAGGTTGGAAAAAGACATAAAATGGTACAGTTGGTTAGGAGAGGTTGGAGGCATAAATCTTAGGCTCCAGAGGGAGTTTCTCCAGGCTCACAGCTTTGACCAAATGCATAGGAGGAGGTACCTGAAAAGAGGGGAGAAGAACGGGTCTAAATTCCCTTCAGTTTTGATCAAGGGTGTCTGCTTCCATTCTTTACATCAAATGAAGTATTGAAATAAATTTAGTATATTTAGAAGAGGTTTTGCTCTATTCTTTTCTACACTCTTCTGCAGAGTTAGGGACTGTTGATATGATTATGCTATTCAAAGCAACAAGTCAAGTTATATCTATGCCTAAACATTTCTCCTAAAAAACAAAGTTACTAAGTATACAACATTAACTTTTTCTAGGCACTTTCCTCTAAAAATATAGAGTATTGGATGGATTAGAAAGCAAATAGATATTAATAATAGATTAAAGAACCCTTTGGCAATTCCACCCATTGACCAGTACATCATCTGGCTTTATTCTAGCTACATCATTGTACACTTTTTAGCTCACCATAAATGAGACTTTTTATAGGATTAGGTATAGAGTTGACTCTTCTTTGCTCAAAGGTATTTTAGAGAGTTTATTTCCAACTTTTATTTCCAAGATCTCAAATCAGCTTGTAGGATGACAGAGAGCAGTCAAGTTTCAAATTTTCAAGTGCTTTTATAGGAACTATGGCTTTCTGTCCCTTTAGAGTAGTATATTGACATATAATATTAGTTTCAGGTGTACAATAGTCATTAGATATTTACATAACTTACAAAGTGATCAACCTGATAAATCTAGTGCCCATCTGATACCACATATAGTTATTACAATAGTATTGACTATATTTCCTATGCTGTATATTACATCCCTCTGACTATTTTATAATGACCAATTTGCACTTCTTAATCTCTTCACCTTTTTCATTCACCCTCCCATCTGATAACCATCAAAATGTTCACTGTATCTACAAGTCTGTTTCTGTTTTGTCTGTGTTTTTTTTTATTTTATTTTGTTCTTTAGATTTCACATAAAAGTGAAATCATATGGCATTTCTCTTTCTCTGTTTGGCTTACTCCACTCAGCACAATACCCACTAGGTTCATCTATGTTGTTGCAGATGGCAAGATTTCATTCATTTTTATAGCTGAGTAATATTCATTCCATTGTGTATATAATGCCACCTCTTTTTTATCCTTCATCCTTTGATAGACACCCAGGTTTCCTCCAATTTGGCTATTGTAAATAATGCTATAATTAATATACAGATGCACATGTCCCTTTGAAATAGTGTTTTGAGTTTCTTTGGATGAGTACCCAGAAGTGGGATTATGCATCCTTCTTTGTTTCTTGTGGTAGCCTTTGTTTTGAAATCTATTTTGTCTGGTATAAGTATTGCTACCCCAGCTCTTTTTTCATTTTCATTTTCATGAAATAACTTTATTTCATCCCTATACTTTAAGTCTGTGTGTGTCTTCCAATCTGAAGTGAGTCTCTTATAGGCAGCATATGTTAAGATTTTTATTTTTTATCCATTCATCCACCCTATGTCCTTCAAATGGAGTATTTAATCAATTTTAATTGACAGTAATTTTTGATAAATATGTAGTTATTGCAATTTTATTATTTCAATTTTTGGTATTTTTTTCCCTTTCTACTTTCTTTTTTTTTTTAAAGATTTTATTGGGGTATTGGGGGAGGGGAACAGTGTTGGGCAATTGGGGAAGGGGACCAGCCAAGTTGTTGTTCTTCAGTCTTCGTTGTTGAGCTGTTGGCAGCTCAGCGACAGCTCAGCTAGGGTGCAGTGTTCACTTTGATTCCATGTGGGAATCAAACCGGTGGCCCTGTTACTCAGAGCACGTGCTCTAAACCAACACTTAACCAACTGAGCCACTTGGCCGGCCTCTCCCCTTTTACTTCTTAAAGAAGCTCCTCTAACATTTCTTGTGATGCTGGTTTGGTGTTGATGAACTTGTTTAGCTTTTTCTTGTCTCAGAAGCTCTTTATCTGTCCTCAATTCTTAATGATAGTTTTGCTGGGTGGAGTAACATTGACTGTAGTTTCTTACTTTTCATGACTTTGAATATTCTTGCCAATCCCTTATAATCTGCAAAATTTCTGTTCAAAAATCATCTAACAGTCTTATTGGAGCTCCTGTGTGGGTAACTAACTGCCTTTGTCTTGCTGCTTTTAAAATTGTCCCTTTTTCTTTTTTAACGTTTCACATTTTAATTATGGTGTGGCTTGGTGTGGGACTCTTTGAGTTCATCTTCTTTTGGATTCTCTGTGCTTCCTGGGCTTGCATGTTGTTTTCCTTTATCAGGTTAAGGAAACTTTTCATCTTTATTTCTTCTAAGGTTTCAATTCCTGTTCTCTCTCTTCTGCTTCTGGTACCCCACTATGTAAATGTTGGGAAGCTTGAGGTTGTCCCAGAGGCCGCTTAAAGTATTCTCATTGTTTTTGGATTCATTTTTCTTTTTTGCTTTTCCAACTGCATGTTTTATTGCTACATTACCTTCTGCTTTATTTAATCTGTTGATTCCCTATATTGTATCCTTCATTTCAGTTATTGTATTCTTCATTTCTGACTGGTTTCTTTCTATGTTTTTTTTTTAATCTCCAATTTTATGTATCCTGTCGCTTGATTGAAGTAAGTTCTCCCCAAGATCATTGAACAGCCTTATAACCAGTGTTTGGAACTTTGCATCTGGTAGATTGTTTATCTCCATTTTGTTTAGTTATTTTTTTGAGCTTTATTCTGTTCTTTTATATGGGATATATTTCTTTGTCTCCCCATAGTCACTGCCTCAATATATTTGTTTTATGTATTAGATAGAGCTGCTATGTCTCATGGTCTTAATAGAGTGGCTTTATGTAGTATGTTTCCTGTGGGGCCCAGTGGCACAGTCTCCCTGGTCACCTCAAACAGGTGCTACAAGTTCATCTCTTGTATGGGTTCTGTGTACCCCTGCTGTAGTTCAGCCTTGTTTGCTGTTTACATGTCATTCTTCAGGGTGGTTGGTTGTGAAGATTGGCTGTGACTACAGTGGAGGAGTTGCTGCAGAGAGAACAGGATTCTCTTTACCAGGGCTCTGGTACCTGCTCAGTATTCCCTTTGAGTGTGTCATTTTTTAAAGAGGGCTGGTGGTGCTCCGACTTGGTCTGAAGCTGGCCACTGGGTGTGCCAGCCCTGGGGCCTCCTGGGAGGGGCCCTGCCATAAGCCAAGTCCACCTGGCATGATCCAGAAAGCAATCCCCAGATGTCTTCCACCTGCACTTAACTTGGAGAAGCTAAGCTGCAAACTGAGGCTGGCTTTTGCTAGTATCAAACTTGGGGATACTTAGCAAGAGATACGAGGCATGCTGAGGACAGGTGATACTTGTTTGAAGTTTGTGAACCTTTGAGAGTTTTTAGGCATGATCCAAGACAGGTCGTTTGTATGGAAAAGCCACTGGGAGCAGCTTGGGTGAGCCTGAAAGTTGGGTGGGGCAGGGTGTTAGGGAATCACCAGGGCATGGTGAATGATGTTAGCTAGGATAATGGAGAGTCAGATAATGTGACTGCCTGCATCTGCATGCAAAACAATGGTGCCTGCCAGCACTTCTGTCTAGGAGAAAGCTGCCCCTCCAGCTCTCACCCTAAGGCCAGACAATTCACTTCCAACACATATGACCCTAGTGTCTTTCCAGCTACTGCCCCATGCTGGAGCACAGAGCAAGTGATTCTGTCAGTGAGTAAGTCCATGTGCGGAACACCTGGGACTCCATCGGCCCTCTGTCTCATTCAGCCACAATCTCTGCTGGGTTTCACAACCAGAAATCGTGGGACTTCTCTCTCTGGCACTAGATTCCTGGGTTGGGAAGCCTAGTGTGGGGCTGGAATGCCTCACTCCTCTGGGGAGAATTTCCACAGCTGAGATATCCCACCTAATTTGTAATTGCCACACAGACATGTTGGACCAGCCCTTTCCACATCTCTGCCCTTCATAATACTCAAGGTGGCTCCTTCTCTATATTCCTAGTTATTGGAATTCTGTTCAGTTAGACTTCAGGCACTTCTCAAGAATGGTTGTTCTGTAGTTTAGTTGTAATTTTGATGTGGTTGTGAGGGAATATAAGCATGGCATTTACCTACTCCACCATCTTTAACAGAAACACTCACTTAGACTCCTCTAATAGGCTCATAATCTAAGACTCCAAAACCTTACCCCTAGTAGCAGAGACACCAAAGCATTTCAATGACACAATTTAGGCAAAATTTGTTGAGCTCCTTCAACAGACACAATATTTTTTCATAATCTCATGATGAACCTCTATACTAAATGAAATCTACTTTATTTCCTTGGTTACCCTCTGTTGTGGACTGAATATTTGTGTCCCCCCAAAACTTATATGCTGAAGCCCTAAATGTGATGGTATTTTGAGGTCTTTGGGAGATGGTTAGGTCTTGAGAGTGGAGCCCTCATGAATAGGATTTAGTGTCCTTATAAAAGAGGCCTGAGAAAACTCTCTTGCTTCTTTCTCCCTGTCTCTCACCAGACACCTAATCACCTGGTACCATGACCTAGAACTTCCCATTCTCCAGAATTGTGAGAAGTAAATGTTTGTTGTTTAAGCCACCTAGTCTATGGTGTTTTTGTTACAGCAGTCTGATTGGACTAAGATACCCTTCTATTCACAATAACAAGGCCCTTGCTTAAGTCTTGATTTATATAACTTTTACAGTATAGATTCTTACCAGCCTGGGTCTTGACTTTGCTTTTGTCATTCTTGCCAGAGACTGAACACCTGTTCTTTAATCCCAGGCCTCAAAATAAAGTTCCTTGGGATGTAAGGGAATTAAGGAGATGTTGGTCAAAGAGTACAAACTTGCAGTTAGAAGATGAATAAGTTCTGGGGATCTAAGGAACAGCATTGTGATTATAATTAACAACACTGTATTATATACCTTAAAGTTGTTAACAGAATAGATCTTAAATGCTCTCACCAAATACACACAAAAAGAGATGGTAACTATGTGATGTACTGGAGGTGTCAGCTAACACTATGTTGTTATATATAAGTATGTATATATATATATATATATATATATATATATATATATATATATATGTTGCAATATATAAGTATATCAAAACAACACATCATACCTTAAAGTTATGCAATATGTCAATTATATCTCAATTTAAAAAAAAGAAATGTTATACACACACACATGCGAGCGTGCACACGCACATGCACACACACACACACACAGAAAAGTTCCTCAACTGAGATCTGGTCCTTTGTTATTTATCTGTTTGGTTTTCCACCTCTTGCCTATTCTTCACTCCTCTTTGTCCATCTTCATTTTCATAGAGGACCTTCCTGGACCACCTGCCAAGATTCTCACTTACAGCTTATCAATATAGCCTCTGAATTCTGTACTCCCTCGAACTAGAAAGACTCCTGTTACCTTTAGCTGGACTTGGACATATCTAGACATTAGGTCTCAGCCCCTCCTCATAGGGCTATTTTAAAACTATCAAATTCTATTTGCTTCCGTATGGAGAGGCAATCTGTGTTAGATTCACATCATACCTTTGGTTTTCTGAGTGGTCTCACTGCTGCCCATATGTCCTTCCCCTCTCTTGCATCACCTTCTCCCTGTCCCTCATCAATTTTCTTACCCTTTTTTCACATAACTAATTTACTAATTTTTTTTACCCGCTGGACACTGCACTATGTGCTTCCCATGAATTATCTCATCTAATTCTTAGGAGAGCTGTGGTGTATTTATCATTTTTACTCAAATTTCGAAGAAATAATGAAGTAAAGTTTACAATATTTAATAACTTGCCTCAGAATATAGTGTACAACTAGGGGCTCAAAACCAGATTTGGCTGACACTGACATCCACATTTTTAATTACTATACTAAAATGCTTTCCTAGCTCAGTGGTGGTGGAGTTACTAAGCCTCTTTGGAAAGATGCCCTTTTCTAGCTGAAGGGTTCCAGATTGAAGTCCAGCTGGGAAAGGGTCTTAGAACTATGGTGGATCAGACACCTAACTAACTAAATCAAAAGAGAAACATACCTGGAAAAAAATCAACCAGAGAATCAGTCCCATCCAGCAAATTGCCCAAGCAGCAAGCGACAGTTCTCAAAAGCTTAATGGTCCAAAACATAGCAATAACTCATTTTAAATACACTCAATGTATGACCCAAAGATGTGGTTGGTCTATTTTACTTCTTGCACTTGGGAGAGGAAAAAGGGAGAGCCATACAGGATTTACAGATGTGCAGTAAAAGCCAGGGAGTCCTAGAAAAGTTGAGACCTAGATGTGCCGTTTAATCCCAACTAACAAAGTGGCAGATGTGCTAGCTCTCTTAGAAAACCTTTCCAAACTCCTCTTCTCTCTGTGACAAATGGTTACCTACCTCCGCTTAAATGTTTTCATTGAAGTGGAATTCAGTACTTGTTCTACTACTGAACAGAAGAGCTTATTAAAATATTCTTTAAGTTTAGTCATAATTTCATCAATAGCATTATTTGTTTCTTCTGGAACACATTTTATTGGTGATTATCATTTTCCCTTGATCTAGATATTATAATTCTATGCAGGTTCTATTTATTTTAGTGGGTTTTTTTTAGTAATCATATCAATCTGTTAGCTTTGTTTTTTTTAAGTTGTGGTTAATTGAACCCTTTGAATCCTTTCCTGCCATTTAATCATTAGTTTTTTGTTTTCTGAAAATAACATTTAAATTAAATAAATACAGAACTGTGATTATCCCTGTCATATTAACATTTTCTCTTAGATTTACTCAGCATGATTGTTGTTATGGCTTGAATTGTATCCTGTCCAAATTCATATGTTAAAGTCCTAGTCTCCAGTACCTTAGAATGTGACCTTATTTGGAAACAAGAGCAATTGCAGATATGACCGCTAAGTTAAAATGAAGTCATCCTACAATACAGTGAGCCCCAATTTAATATGACTGCTGTGCTTATAAAAGGGAAAATTTGAATGCAGAGAACACATAGAAAAAATTCCATGTGAAGATGAATGCAGAGAGCAGGGTGATGCTTCTACAAACCAAGGAACACCAAAATGGCCAGCAAACCACAGAAAACTAAAGGAGAGGCATAGAACAGATTTTTTTTCTCATTGCCCTCAGTAAAAACAAATTCTGCCAACATCTTGATCTCAGACTTTCAGCCTCCATTGTTTAAGGCACTCATTTGCTGGTATTTTATTATGTCAGCCTTAGCAAACTAATACAATTGCTTATACTTTCTTTTAGAGATTTTTATTAAAATATAGCTAACATAAAATATTATATTAGTTCAGGTGTACATCCAACAGAACCCACCTGGCAATACACATAATTATTACAATATATTTATTATATTGTCTATGCTAAAGAAGTGATCACCTAATTTTCTAGAAGCATACAACCTTCCAAAGCTAACGCAAGAAGAAACAGAAAATCTAAATACCCTGATTACTACCAAGGAAATTGAATCAGTAATTGACAAGCTCCCAAAAAACAAAAGCCCTGGACCAGACGGCTTCACAAGTGAATTTTATCAAACATTCAAAAAAGAACTATCACCTATTCTTCTCAAACTATTCCAAAAAATCCAGAAGGAGGGAAGGCTCCCAAACTCTTTTTATGAAGCCTCTATCACCCTGATTCCAAAACCAGATAAAGACATCACAAAAAAGGAAAACTACAGGCCAATCTCCCTGATGAATATAGATGCAAAAATTCTCAATAAAATATTAGCAAACAGAATTCAGCAATATATTAAGAAGATCATACATCATGATCAAGTGGGATTCATCCCTAGTGCGCAAGGCTAGTTCAACATCCGTAAATCAATTAATGTGATACACCACATCAACAAAATGAAGGATAAAGATCACATGGTCATTTCAATAGATGCAGAAAAAGCATTTGACAAAATCCAACAGCCATTTATGTTAAAAACCCTTAGCAAAGTGGGAATACAGGGATCATATCTCAACATAATAAAAGCCATATATGATAAACCTACAGCTAACATCATACTCAATGGGGAAAAGCTAAAACCATTCCCCTTAAGATCAGGAACAAGACAAGGCTGTCCACTTTCTCCTCTTTTATTCAACATAGTGCTGGAAGTTCTAGCCACAGCAATCAGACAACAAAAAGAAATAAAAGGCATCCAAATTGGCAATGAAGAAGTAAAATTGTCATTATATGCAGATGACATGATACTGTATATAGAGAACCCCAAAGACTCCATCAAAAAACTATTGGAACTGATAGACGAATTCAGTAAAGTAGCAGGATATAAAATCAATGTTCAGAAATCGGTGGCATTTGCATATACCAATAATAAACTAATGGAAAGAGAAATTAAGAAAACTGTCCCATTTACAATTGCGTCAAGAACTATAAAATACCTAGGAATAAATTTAACCAAAGAAGTGAAAGATCTGTACTCAGAAAATTATAAGACACTGAAGAAAGAAATCATAGAAGATACAAATAAATGGAAACACCTACCATGCTCATGGATAGGAAGAATTAATATAGTTAAAATGTCCATACTGCCTAAAGCAATATATAGATTCAATGCAATTCCTATCAAACTACCAAGGGCATTTTTCACAGAAATAGAAAATATAATCCTAAAGTTTATATGGAATCATAAAAGACCCAGAATAGCCTCGGCAATTCTGAGGAATAAAAACAAAGTCGGGGGGATCATGCTACCAGACATCAAAACCTACTACAAGGCCACAGTAATCAAGACAGTTTGGTATTGGCATAAAAACAGGCACATCGATCAGTGGAACAGAACAGAGAGCCCAGAAATAAATCCAAGCATTTACGGACAGCTAATCTATGACAAGGGAAGCAAGAATTTACACTGGAGTAAAGATAGTCTATTCAATAAATGGTGCTGGGAAAATTGGACTGACACATGCAAAAATATGAAACTGGATCATCTCCTTACGCCTTATACAAGAACAAATTCAAAATGGATTAAAGACTTAAATGTAAGACCTGAAACCATAAAAATCCTAAATGAAAATATAGGGAGTACATTTGCAGACATTACCCGGAGCAATATTTTTACTGATACATCCCTACGGACAAGAGAAGTAAAAGAAAAAATGAACATATGGGATTATATCAGCCTTAAAAGCTTTTCTCACAACAAAGGAAACCATCAATAAAACAAAAAGAAAGCCTACTGAATGGGGGAATATATTTTCCAACAATATATCTGATAAGGGGTTAATATCCAAAATTTATAAAACACTCATGAAACTCAACACCAAAAAAACAAACAACCCAATTAAAAAACGGGCAGAAGATATGAAGAGACATTTCTCTAAAGAGGACATACAGATGGCCAACAGGCATATGAAAAAGTTCAACCTCACTGGTTATTAGGGAAATGCAAATAAAAACCACCATGAGATACCACCTCACTCCAGTCAGAATGGCTATCATCAACAAATCAACAAACAACAAGTGCTGGCGGGGTTGTGGGGAAAAGGGGACCCTGCTGCACTGTTGGTGGGACTGCAGATTGGTGCAGCCACTATGGAAGTCAGTATGGAGGTATCTCAAAGAACTGGAAATAGAGCTACCTTTTGACCCAGCAATTCCACTCCTAGGTATTTATCCTGAAAAAACCAAGACACTTATTCAAAAAAGTTATGCACCCCGATGTTCATAGCAGCACAATTTACAATAGCTAAGACTTGGAAACAACCAAAATGCCCGTCAGTAGATGACTGGATTAAGAAACTGTGGTATATTTATACAATGGAGTATTACTCCGCTATAAAGAAGAATGAAATCGTGCCATTTGCAATGATATGGATGGACCTAGAGACTATAATGTTGAGTGAAATAAGTCAGTCAGAGAAGGACAAATACCATATGATCTCACTCATATGTGGAATATGAAAAACTGTATGAATGAGCAAAGTAAACAGAAACTGTCTCATAGATATAGAGGAAAAATCAGGGTTGCTAATTTGGAGAGGAATGGGGATGAGGGAGAAGGGGAAGGGATTAGACAGCAAAAATAGGCAACTACAATATTGCTACTGGGATAGGAAAAACAGTTTGGGGAATATAATTAATAATGTTGTAAATATTCTGTGGAATGTCAGATGATCATAGGTCTTGTTAGGGAGACCATTTCATGGATGGAGTAGAGGTTTGATCACTGCACTGTTTTACTAAAGTGGAGGTGGTATACCTACTGTAATTGAATATATATAGATAGTCACGGGATGTGGATTATACTGTGGAAGAGAGTCAGAGGAAGAGTAATAGATATATATGATACGGGGGGGTGTGGGGGGGTGTATTGGGGGTGGGGGGTTTGTCACTTTGAGGGGTAAAATGTATAACTATTGCACTGTGTTGTACACCTGAAACTAATTAAAAATAAAATAAAATAAAATAAATAAATAAATAAATAAAATCGAAAAAAAAAAAAAAAAAAAGAAGTGATCACCATGATAAGTCCAGCAACCCTCTGACACCATACCACCTTATCACAATATTACTGACTACATTTCCTATGTTGCATATTACATCCCCAAGACTTAATTGTTTTACACCTGGAACTTTGAAACTCTTATTCCCTTTATCTTCCCCCCTTTTCAATCTGTCAGTTATAGTTGACTTTCAATATTATTTTATATGAATTTCAGAAGTACAGTATAGTGGTTAAACATTTATATAATTTAAGAAGTGATCCCCCTGAGTAGAACCACCTGGCACTATACATAGTTATTATCATATTATTGATCACATCCTGCATGCTTTACTTTACATACCCATGACTATTTTATAACAATCAATTTGTATTTTTTAATCTCTTCACCTTTTTCACCCTGCCTCCACACCCCGCTCCCATCTTTCACCCTGATAGATCTGGTACCCATCTGACACTATACACAGTTATAACAATATTATTGACTATATTTCTTATGCTATACCCTACATCCCCATGACTACTGTGTAACTACCAATGTATGCCTCTTAATCCCGTCCCCTTTTTCATGCACCCTCAATCCCCCTACCATCTGGCAATCATCAAAATGTTCTCTGTATCTATGAGTTTGTTTCTATTTCGCTTGTTTGCCTATTTTGTTCTTTAGATTCCACTTATAAGTGAAATCATATAACATTTGTCATTCACTATCTAACTTACTACACGGCACAGTACCCTCTAGGTACATCTATGTTGTCACAGATGGCAAGATTTTATTCTTTTTATGAGTGAGTAATATTCCATTGTATATATGTACCATCTCTTCTTTATCTATGCATCCATTCAGGGACACACAGGCTGACTTCATATGTTAGCTTATGTAAATAATGCTGCAATGAACGTATGGATGAGCATGTACCTTTGAAATAGTGTTTTGGGTTTCTTTAGATAAATACCCAGAAGTGGGATTACTAGGTCCTTCTTTGTCTCTTGTTATAGTCTTTGTTTTAAAGTTAATTTTGCCTGGTATAAGTATTGATTGCCTCTCCAGCTTTTTGTTTGTTTGTTTGTTTGTTTGTTTTCATTTTCATGAAATATCTTTTTCCATTCCTTTATTTTCAGTTAGAGTATGTCTTTCAATCTGAAGTGAGTCTTTTGTAGACAGCATATGTAAAGGTCTTGTTTTCTTATCCATTCAGTCCCCTTATCTGTTGATTGGAGCATTTAATCCATTTACATTGAAAATGAATATTGATAGGTATGTACTTATAGCATATATATATATATATATATATATATATATATATATATATATATATATCATTATATATGGGTACATTTACCCATATATAATGATACACACACACACACACACACACACACACACACACACACGGTGCCAAAAACATGTACACAAGTGGACACTCTGGTTAATGTTGCTCAAGCAGTAGTTCACTGTGATCAGAAGTGTCTGGACACTGGCCGGCCAAGTGACTCAGTTGGTTAAGAGCTTGCTCAAGAGAGCAAGCTGAGCTTTGAGCAACAGCAGTTCGATGCCCAGCCCGAGCTGAGTTGCCATTGAGCTGCCTGCAGGTGGCAGGATGGCTCAGCTAAAAAAAAAAAAAGCATCTGGACACTGATGATAACCACTTTGAACACCTCTTGTAATTGCAGAAGTCAAATGTGACTTGTATTCATCTTTTGTTATCAGTATTTATTGATTATTACAATTTTGATAGTTTTCTTCCTTTTTGAAAATGTGTGTACAGTTTTTTTGGCACCTTCTGTATATGCATATATACATATATATTTGGCTTAAAGACATCTCTCTAAGATACTTGCAATACTTATTTGTTGGTGATGAACTCCTTTAGCTTTTTCTTTTCTGGAAGGTCTTTGTCCTTTGATTCTAAAATATAGTGTGGCTGAGTAGAGTAATCTTAGTTGCAGATTGTTTCTTTTCATCACTTGGAATATTTTTGCCAGTCCATTCTGGCCTGCCAAGTTTCTATTGAGAAATCAGCTGAGAATCGCATGGGAGTCCCTTGTAAGTAAGTAACTGCTTTTTGCTTGCTGCTTTTAAGATTCTCTCTTTGTCTTTAACCTTTGGCATTCTAATATGATATGTCTTGATGTTGGCCTCTTTGGATTCATCTTGTTTGGGGTTCTCTGCTCTTTCTTGGCTTGTATATCTATTTCCTTTACCAGGTTAGGAAAGCGTTCCATCATTATTTCTTCAAATAGGTTTTCAATTCCTTTCTCACTCTCTTCTCCTTCTGGTACCCCTGTGATGAGATTTTTTGTACACTTGATGTTTTCCCAGAGGCCCCCTCAACCTTTCCTCATTTGGGGGGGTTCTTATTTCTTTTTGCTGTTCTGATCAGGTGTTCTCTGCTACCTTATCTTGTAAATCACTGATTTGATCCTCTGCTTCATCTAATCTACTGTTGATTTCCTCTAATACATACTTCATTTCCATTATTCTGTTAAATAAAGAAATATATTCTTTATTTCTGACTGTTTCTTTTTTGTGTTTTCTATCTCAATTTTTATGTTTCCTACCTCTTTTTGAAGTTCTCCCTGAGATCACTGAGCATCCTTATAACTAGTGTTTAGGACTCTAAATCTGGTAGATTGCTTGTCTCCATTTTGTTTAGTCCTTTTTGGGGGAACTCTTTTATGAGAGGGTAGTGGTACATGTTTCTTTGTCTCTCCATTTTGGCTGCCTCCTTGTGTTTGTTTCTATGTATTAGGTAGAGATGCTATGTCTCCTGCTCTTAGTAAATTGGCCTTATATAATAGGTATGCTGTGGGGCTCAGTGACACAGTCTGCCCAGTCACCTGGTTTGTGCACTCCAAGTGTGTCTTTTGTGGGTCATGTGTGCTCTCTTGATGTAATTGAGTCTTATATGCTGTTTGCAAATTAATGGGAGGGACTAACCCTTGGGCTCATTTGTTGTGAGGACTGGCTGTGACTACAGTGGAGGAATTGTGGTGCAGGGGCTGACCCTACAGAGCAGGATCTGCCTCAGCAGGGCTCTGGTTTCTGCCCAACCTCTCTCTTGGATATGTCATCCTTGGAGGTGAGTGGATGATGCTTCAGCTCATTTTGAAGATGGCCACTATGTGCACCAGCCCCAGGGCCACCTGGGAGGGACCTGCTGCAGGTCAAGTAAGGCAGCAGCTCATGCCCCACCCAGGGCCACTCAGCAGGAGCCATAAAGCAATTACATATGACCACTGCCCATGCTATGCTTGGAAGTGCTTGAGAGGCCAAGCTGTGAACCATGGCCAGCTACCACTAGAGCCAGACTTAGGGTTGCTCAGCCAGAGGCACTGGACATGCTCAAGCCAGATGCTGCTTCTCTCAGTCTGTGAACCTTTGAGATACCCTAGGAAAGTCTGCAGCATGAGCCAAGACAGGTGGTTTGTATGAAAAACCCACTGGAATCAGCTTGGGTAAGCTGAAAATTGATTGGGTGGGATTTTGAATCACCAGATTCTGGCAAATGAATGTTGTTAGCCAGCTTGAGGGAGACTCCGATATACCATCTGCCTGCATCTGCATGCCGGGAAAGGGGAGGGCTCAACAAAGAAAAATGGTTTCCACCAGCTCCTCCATCCTAGAGAAAGCTGTACCCAGCACTAGTCTGGAGGCCAGACAACTCAGTTCCTCACCATATGTCCCTGTCGCCTCTCTAGCTGCTGCCCCAGCACTGGAGCTCAGAGCCAATGACTCTGTTGGTGAGTAAGTTCGCATGCAGTTTCTTTAAGTGGAGCTCCTTGGACTCCAGCTGCACTTTGTCTCACTCAGCCACAATCTCCTCTGTTTTTCACAATCAGAAATTATAGGGACTTGTCTCCCTGGTACTGGAACCCTGGGTTGGGGTGTCTGGGAGGTCCAGGGATCCCTTGCTCCTTCAGGGAGGACCTCCACAGTCGAGGTATCCCTCCCAGCTTTAAATGGTCACACCTTGGTGTGTCCTTAGTTATAGGGCTTCACTTCAGCAAGCTTTCAGGTGATTCTTAAAGATGGTTGTTTTGTAGTTTAGTTGTAAATTTGATGTGGTCATGAGAGAAGGTAAACACAGCTTTTACCTACTCCACCATCTTGAATGGAACTCCCAATTGCTTATGCTTTTCAATCTATCACTTGATCTAAATCATCTCATAGCATTTCTATTGATAGTTCACTCCAGAAATGTGTTAAAAGCTTAAAATGAATTTTAAACTGAGTTGTCATGTTTCACTTTAAGTGTTTACTTATTTAGGCATCTTATCAGCATGCTCTGCTCTCACTCCATCATTAGTTAACTTATTCTTCCCTGTTCTGATGTTGAAATTTTAGTAATATTTAAAAAGCCAAGAAATAAAAAGTAACTGATAAACCATGCTCTCAGAAAAAGTTACCAACCTGGGCAGATTACAGGAATTGAGACTTTTTTTATTGGTATTTCAGAAAACTTAGGTTCATATATATGCATCCATATTAAGAATGTTCAAGCTAATTCAAAGTATTAAGTACTTCCCCTGGGCTAAATTTCTAACTTTATACCTGCAATAATATAACCACTTTTTGAGAATTTAAAATTTTTCCAGGTATGACATTGAAAGATCACAGGCATTATCCCATTTAAACCTTATGAACATATCTCAGAAGGTGATAGTATTATTGACCCCTCTTAGAGATGAATTCATTGAGGGTTAGAAAAGTAAATGAACTATCTTGCCCAAGGTTGCATAGCCAATAAGTGATTAAATGAGAATTCAAATCTAAATCTGTCTAACTCCAGCACGCAGACTGTTAACTATACATATGCTTCTGTTAATTGAGAAAGAAAAAGACTCATTGCTTCAGCTACTTTGTAGTTGCACAACGTTGGGCAAATTAATTAACCTTCATTTTCTCCTGTATAAAATGAAAACAGGGGCCGGCCAAGTGGCACGGTGGTTAAGCGCTGGCTTGGGAGACCAGCGGCCCCCGTTCAGTCCCACATGTGAGGGCCAGTGACACTGCTCTAAAAAAAAAAAAAAAAAAAAAAAAAAAAAAAAAAAAAAAATTAAAACAGGAGTGACACACTCTAAGATAGTCATATGAATTAAATGCAATAATATGTAACTAAATATACAGAGTTCATGGCAAACAGAAAACTATTACATATTTCTGTTATTTAGTAAATGCAGTTAATTCAGTAGATAAAATCTTTCATAACATCAGAAAAGTATTAAAATGGATGAAATATTTTGGAAAAATACATATCCCTGAATGCAATCTAGAAGTAATAATTTAGCTTTCCAAGCTTACCTTACTTACCATACTTAGGCAAATATAGTTCAAATAAATTTCTGTTATCAAATTTAATATTCAAAGAAAAAAAAAAATATATATATATATATATATGGAAAGCTCATTGAATTGGTTGATTAAAAGGACTCACAATGAGACAGTTTATCATATACCATTTTTGTAATGCATTGAGTCAGTACAACAATGAGAACCTGACAATACAGGTTGGTACCTAGAGGAGAGCTAGAATGAGAAATCATATCCTCTTTACACACTGATATTCTGCCATAAAAAGTGCTGCACTCACAAAGTTTTAAAGAAATTGAAATGTTCTTCCCAATGTGTACTTTTGTTTTGTTAAACTAACAACTCTGACAAATTGGCATTGCATAAATTGATATTGTTTTGTATTTCATAGACAAACTAAAATTGTCAGGTATGTATTTTAATCTTTACAGTCATTGCCACAGTCCAGGTCTTGTCATAAACTCAACCTCATTCAATCATTCTAAAAATCAAAGTGACCAGACTAACCATCTTATGGTCCAGACACTGGGAATAGTTTAATGATTAGAAGGAACTACTTTGTGACAGAGCAATTGATTTATCAGTAATTAATCTGGAAATAACCAGATTTTTGGCTAAATTGTTGGCTAAAATTGTCAAACTGTTATGATAATGTATTTTCTTTTTTACATCCTGATTTTTCCTTCAGTTCAACAAGTATCACATAAAAATATATTCTCTCATCTTTTGTGTATGTGTACATAATACATATGTATATATATGTACATATACATTCTTACCTGTTTACAAAAGAGAGAAAATACTTAGGAAAGCTACCTTCTTTTGTCTGACTCACACACACACACACACACACACACACACACACACACAGGGTTAGACAATTAAGTTTGTGAACTCATCCTAGAAAAAGTGCTACATACCTCATTGTTGAATATCACTACAGTCACCTTTGAAGTGCTCCCTTTGGGGAGCTATGCACCAGTGCCAGCACCTTGTCCACTCTTCAAAGCAATTTTGTAACTCTTTCTGGAATGGCCATCAGAGCTGTCATCGTATTACCCTTGATGTCCTGAATGTCATCAAAATGTCTTCCTTTCAATATTTCCTTTATCTTCAGGTAAAGAAAGAAGTCTTTAGGGGCCAGATCAGGTCAGTAGAGAGAGTGTTCTAATACAGTTATTTATTTACTGGCTAAAACTGCCTCACAGACAGTGCCATGTGATCAGGCACACTGTTGTGATGTAAGAGCCATGAATTGTTGGCAAAAAGTTCAGGTCGTCTCACTTTTTCTCGCAGCCTTTTCAGTACTTTCAAATAGCAAAATTGACTAACTGTTTGTCCAGTTGGTTAAAATTTATATTTGAATAATCCCTGTGATATCAAAAAAAGTTTGGCAGCATCATTGCAACAAGTTCATGAGCTTCATTGTCAGAACTTGTGTACCAGGGGAGCCAAAAAAATGTATACAAGTAGACATTTTTGTCAACATTGCTTAAGCAGTAGTTTGCCGTAATCAGAAGTACGCTGATGGTAACCATTTTGAGCACCTCTTGTAATTGCAGAAGTGAAATGTGATTTGTATTCATCTTTTGTTTTTGGCATATATTGAGTATTACAATTTTAATACAGTTTTCTCTCTTAAAATGTGTATACATTTTTTTGGCACCCCCTAAGGAAGGGTGTGTGTGTGTGTGTGTGTGTGTGTGTGTGTACATAATATATATATGTATATATATGTACATATACACTCTTTAACACCATGTTCTCTATGAAAGGAAGAATATTTGAAATTAATGATTGAAAATTCCTTGACAGTTCTTTTCCCCTCTCCCTTGCCCCCTTCCCACTGGGTGAAAATAAAAGCAGCACAACTGTGAGACATAGTAAAATTTAAAGAAAAAAATCTAAAGAACGAACCTATTTTCTTCAGGTTAGTGTTCTCAATAATTGTACTTAGTAGAGGCAGAAATAGCATAATTGCACTTTCCTTTTTGCCCACATAAGTACCTTAACTGAACTCAAATCTGGTATGTTTATAGCCCCAGCATCATCATTAAGCTAAAAATTGAACATTCTATCTTATCCTGGAAAATTCCAATTAAGCCCATTTGGAGCTTTTCACTGAATGCCAGCACTAATTTCTTCCTGTAAAAGATCAAGGGTGCCAGGATGTCACACCAGAGAGAGGCCAATAGTCAGCTCATTAACAAGATTGATGAACTATACAAGCAGTTCTTACTAATGTGAGCATCTTGACTTGGACTAAAGTTGTATCCTATGAGACTATATAGGAGATTTGAGAGGTCATTTATCATTAAAACCAACTTTACGTGGATGGTTCAAAGTGGAATGATCTAAAGAACTAAACTTTGGGATGATGCCAAATCTTAAGAAAAAGACAAATGTAGTTAGGCACTATTTTGTTTAAATAGTTTATCTACTGAGGTAAGCGACATGACTAAAGCCCTTCTAACCTCTTTGGCTTCACCTCAGTGGAAATGCAATATGACAGCAGATTGCTTTCCTTTTCTTCCTACCTTTCTCTTTGTCATTAAAATATGATCCTGTTGTCTCTAAAGCCAGAGTTAAAAATGGAACCTAGGTCTTTCTGTATGCTATTTTTTTTCATTAGCAGTACAATAAGCACTAATGAATACATTCTGTATTTTTATGTTCTTCAATGAATTTAAACTATGTGCCTTTTGAATAAATAAATAGACCAACAGCATTGTCTATGTTTAAACAAGTTTACACAAAAGAGCTATGTGGACAAAAAAGCAAAACATTGTGAAGGTATATTGTTTCAGCCACAAAGTAATCATGAAGGGGTCTCATTGTCAGTCCAACCAGGGCCTCCGAGATTCACAGGCTGGCCATTTCTTCTTTGATTCACCACAGATAAAGGGCTGGTCCAAAAACTAAATGTTTTTCAGGGAACACAGCATTGAATGAACCCTATCAGACAGGCTAACTGTAATGACTTACAAGAGTTAAACTAGAATGTAAATTTATCTATATTTAGCTGTTTGAACATATGCCCACTCTCTGTTATAGTCAATGTACTGTAGAAATGGAATTAATCTTTGATGTCTTCATTGTTCGTTGTTCAACATGGGCCTCAAGCAAATGCAGGAAGATAGTCTTGAGAAATATTTAGTTCATGTTATGGTAAAATTTGAAATAAAAAAAATTATCATACCACTAAAGATACAGCCCTGCTGAAAACAATGCACTTTTTCAAAAAATGCTATGCCTACCCTGAATAGAAATTAATCCTTCCTAAATTTGTACTTTGTTCTTTCCTTCTATATCTAGACAGTGTCTCCTTGATTAAAACATTTTTTCTTCTTCTTCTTAAGGAAGTTTACAATGAGCTTGATAGAGTTATGAAATATTCTTTTGATTTTGGTCATATTTTCATGATAAACTGCCTTAGAAAACTTAATTGGAATTAGGTATTTCCAATTAGTTAAAGAGGAACAGATCTCTTAAAATAAGTCACACTTCAGCAGTTAATTCCATCCATTTTGTATTGTTTTTTTCCTACTTTTAACTTTACTTCCAAATTCTGGAGACATTTTAACTTATCTTTTTCTAATGACCAGAAGGAGCATTATACATTAAACTCTTCCAGGTCATGGAAGAGGAAGTGATTTATAATTTTCCCGCTGCCTCTCCAATTAATGGCATAATTACATGTCTGAAGCTTCACTAAAGCTAGAGGAAGGTGCATGGAAGAGAGTTAGCCATAATGCTAAAGGAGAGAGTAAGGGGTGAGAGGAGCAATACTACTGAATTTAAGAAAACATTCCTTATTCTAAAATTATACAAGGATAAAGGATATCTGTTAGAAATGGAGATATACACATAAAGCTATTCACTAATGAATTGGTTTCCTTTGAGAACTAAAATTAAAAGCTGCCCTAAGTAAACCCAAAGTAGCTAGGATTTAAGATGATGGAGTACCCAAACTACTTTTCTAGATTCATGTCCTACCATTCTTATCCATTTGTCTTTTACTCAGCCACATTAAATACTCACCATTCCATAATTTTGTTCACTGAATACAACCTAATAGTATAAGGGCACAAAGCTGTGGGATCTATTTGTCTTTCTCAGTCTGATTTATTCACTTAGCATAATACCCTCTACTCAGTAAATTTTTGGTGGAAGAATAAATAAATGAAGAAACAAGTGAATTAGAGATAGAATAGGCTCTTGGTAGAGATAAGGGGCCCTAAACTAAGACTATCCTCATAAAGTATGGGTCAACAAACATTTTCTGTAAAAGGCCAGAAAGTAACTTTTTTTTTTTTAAGATTTTATTGGGGTATTGGGGCAGGGAACAATGTTGGGAAATCAGGGAAGGGGAACAGACAAGTTGCTGTCCTTTTGTTCTTCAGTCTAGTTGAGGATTTCGCTTCACTGGCCCATGTTGGTATTCTGAGCATTGCACTCTTCCTGGCTGAGGCAGATTGTTGCAGGCTAGTGGACAGCCACTTGTGGAAGCTGACGCCAGCTGCAGACTACTCACGGTAGCTCACAGCAGCCCACTGCAGCCTAGCCATCTCTGGCCACTCACAGCAGCCCAGCTCCAGGTCGAGCTATTGTTCACCATCGTAGCTGTAGAGGGTACAGTGTCACTGGCCCATGTGGAATCTGAACCAGCAGCACTGCTGCTCAGAGCTCTCACTCCAAAGCCAACTCTTAACCAACAAGTCACTCAGCCAGCCTGAGAGTAACTATTTTAAGCTTTGCAAACCACAGGGTCTCTGTAACAACTCTGCCACTGTAGCATGAAAGCAGTCTTAGACCTACATAAGCAAACAAGTGTGGCTATGTTCCAGTAAAACTTCATTTGTTGAACTGAAACTTGAATTTCATATAGTTTTCATGTGTCAAAATTTATGTGTCAAAATTCATGTGTCAAAAAATTTCAACCATTTAAAATGTAAAAATCAATTAAGAAGCACACATTGCCAGTTATAAAAATAATCATGGTGAGGTAAAACCTGGCATAGGAAATATAGTCAATAATACTGTAATAACTATGTATGGTGTCATATGGGTATTAGACTTATCAGGGTGACAATTTCATATGGTATATGAGTATCTAATCACTATGTCATACACCTGAAACTAACATAATAGTGTATATATGCCAACTGTAATTGAAAATTTGAGAAAATAAAATAAATGAAATAATGCAAGTGTAAAAATCAGCCTTAGCTCACAGGCTACAGAAAAACAAGCAGAGGGCTGGATTTAACCTGTGGCCATAATATGCCAATTGTTGAGCTAGGGAGATAACATGTAATCAAAACTGGATGAAAATTCTGGCTTATTAGCACATGTTTATTAAGCCCATCCATAATAATGATAGAAAGATGTCTTTGGAACTCCTGTATTTTCATGGAAATGGGAGAGGGCCTTCCTATTGATATGTTTGCACATGAACTTAGACTTAGTTTTTGTAAAAGTCCTCAGTTTCTTCTTTGAAGCAGCAATGTCTAGAAGAGAACTTGAGTTCTAGAGCTTGAGTTTAGACTAGAGTAACCTTGGACAAGCCACTCTAGGTCTCAGTTTTAGCATGTGGAAAATGAGTATAATAATTCCTATTCATCAGTGTTGCTCTTATTATTAAAGAGTATATTAAATGTCCTGCCATCTAATAGGTGCTCACTAAATTTTAGCAACAATCATACCTTAATATTTAGTTTTTGGAAGTTATTATTTCTGAAACCAGTTCCATTTTCTCCTGCTATTTCCAAGCCATGTGGGAATTTTACCTCTCTAGTGGTGTTCTTGTAATCACAAATAACTGAATTATCTGTGGAGATGGTCACACTTTTCTTGTTATTACTGCTAGAATAGGAAACTAGAAAAAATGGAAACATAAATATTTACTGAACATCATCTTCCCATGACATACCAAGTCACTCAAATTACTGTATTACAATGTCTAAAATATAAACTTGGTAGAAGTGGGGATCTCATTTGCATTATTATCTTAGCCTCTAAAACAGTACCTCGCACAAAATGGGCTGGAAAGCTATTTGCTCAATGAGTGGAGGATCTAATCCAGAGAGTGCAAATTGCATACAACCTGAAGATGTATTTTGTTTAGCTCACACAGTAATTCTCAAGTAATGAGAAATTCATTGAAAAACCGTGAGATTAATGGAAAAGGAATTGGAATTTTTATAAGTAATTAGGCCCTGCAAATTCATATGACAACATGATTTGAAGCTAACTGTAACTGTTTCTAATTAGAAGGGTCACATTTATCTGTAGAACTGTGGTAAAAACACATCAAGCCATTGTTTGGGGACTAGAGGGTGCAGAGAGGCTGATACATTCTAAACAGTGAAAAAAACATAACCCAACTCAAAGGGATGGAGAGTGGGAAGACAGACAAATTGCTCTTCTCCTAAGTGTTGAGACCTGTGCCTCACGCCCATGCAGCATTATGGAAGGTGGCAGGATCTCAGAAGAAGAAGACATATGCATGCCAGAAACCTGGAACTGGCCCCAGAGTGCTCAGCCCTGATGGCAGCTATTCAATGAATGCTGGAGTGAATGGAGGCCCCTGAGACAGATTTTAACTTACCTGTAAGAGAAGTGCCTGATAGATAGCTATGAACTATATTAACAAAAGCAATGCTAGCTACTCTAACAATTTCAGCATGTGTCCAATGTGTGTGTGTATATTTGCATATGTTATTTCTCTATCAAAAATATGTTTGAATATATTACTATATATTTCACCCAGACACAGTAGTAGCTTATTTCTTATTCACATCAAGTTCAAATAGCAGTATGTGATGAGGGAGGTAGCTCTCCTTATGCCCCCAGTTTCCTTTCTTCTTAGCCTCTACCATCTCCTATGTGGTTTTCCAAGTTTTCATATGAGACAAGTAAGTGGATGGCAAAAAATAATCAAAAATATAAGTTTTGTTTTGTTTTGTTTTTGAGTTGGGTTCCCCAGTGGACAAACCTAAAGATGAAGATTTGCATGTAAGTGGTTTTGTGAGGAGTGCTCTCAGTAACACCTGGATAAGAAGGAAGTAGGTAAAAGGTAAAAATAAATTGCATTCAATATTATTCAGCTTCAGCTGCAGGTCTACAGCACAGTGGTCAAGCCACTACACCATCCATGAAATAGTCTGCTAATAAGACGTGTTCATCTGACACCCTACATAATCTTCACAGCATTATTGATTATATTCCTCAAACTGTCTTTCATATACGCATGGCAATATTGTGGCTACTAATTTGTACTTTCTAATCCTTTGACCTTCTCCCCCCATTCCCATCCCCCTGCCATCTAGCAACCATCAGTTTTTCCTCTATATCTCTAAGATTATTTCTGTTTAGTTTGCTCCTTTATTCTGTTCTTAATACTCCACATATAAGTGAGATCATATGGTTATTTGCCTTTCTCCATCTGACTTATGAAGCTGAATAATATTGAATATCAACTATAATTATATATATATATATATATATATATATATATATATATATAGTCACAGTATATGGAATACAGCATAGGGAGTAGAGTCAATGAAATTGTAACAGCTATATATGATGTCAGAGAGGTAGTAGATTGGGGGAGGGGATTATCACTTTGTGAGGGGTGTAAATGTCTAACTATTACATTGTTTTGTACACCTGAACTAATTAAAAATAAAAAAATAAAAAATATTAAAAATTTTAAAAAGCGAACTGCAATGCCAAGGACACCAAACAGAGGTCAGGAGCTAGGATGGTCCATCTGAGCGATCCCGTATTGGACTTCTGCCTTCAGCCAAAATGGAATAACATGGATTGAATTTACTTTCCCTCTTTTAAACAACTAGAAAATTACTCAAAATATGTGAAACAGTAATTTTAAGACATTGGAAGACAGTCATAGTTTCAGTCATAATAATTTAAGATATTGGACAACAGCATGAGACAGTAATGCTTTAATTTCAAAGTAATCATTTAATTTCAAATTTCAAAGCTGGGAAATATCCTCTAGAAAATATATGTCCAAGAAGAAGAGATAGACTTGGTAAATAGCTAGCTTGTGTCTCCCAAAAGACCGATATTTAACTGCCCTAACATACAGCAGGGCAGAAAGGAGAGCACAGCACATTGTGAAAGATTGATAGGACAGGACTTCTAAGGACAGGAAGCCTACTGCTGAGTTTTGAGTTATTCAAATTGCAGTGATAAGAATATTCCTCTGTCTTACCAGAACTTCAAAAACAGCTTATAGTTGTATAAAAAGAAAGGCCTTTGGTATTTATTTATTTATTTATTTATTTATTTATTTATGTATTTATTCTGCTTTGTTTTGTCTTGTTTTGTTTTTAGTGGAAAACCAAGATTAAGAGTGAGTTCAACATTTGTGTGACTTGTAGGGTGGAGATAAAAAATAATAGCAGCAAAGAATCTAACAGAAATAAGAACTGGGTACCAAAAAATTACTCTAATTATAATCACCCCTTTCATTCACGCATGCATGCACACACACATGCACACATGGGCACATGCACATGCATACTCATATTCATAAATTTACAGAATTATTGGACAAGGCATTGGACTTTCCAAATGAAATGTAATGGAGTTTTAAACTTGTCTTCTCTAGATATTAAGGTGAAAGTGGACTCTAAGCAGCATATAGTTTACAATTCTTTTTTTTCATATACTTATAACACACACATACAGACACAAAATAAGTTTTCCTTTCCATTTTCTAAATGTTCTTTGCCATGGTACTGACCTTTTGAATTGGGAAAATGAACTGATCCTTAAATGAAAGAACTATTGGCAATATGCCTCAACAACATAGTAAGAACTGAAATATACTATTTCTCTAGATCTCTTGCCCTTACGGTAATGAGTGTAATTGTAATTATGTGATATCTTCCCAATTTCCACTACCTGAACACCATCTAATGCTGCAGTAGCAGCCGTCAATCTCAGGCTTTTCTCCCACTTGAAATCCAACCAAAAGCATTAACTCCTTCTGGAAGATTAGTAACAAGGAGATTAATTGTATTACATGCTTCTACACACCAATCATTAAGGAACCAAATGATATTTTGACTGGCAGTTGAGCAGTCACCATTTGGGGAGACTAGGGTCACGATATGTAGTGACCCATCAGCAGCAGAGGACCTATATCTGCCATAGCTGCACTATAGAAATAAGGTGCCAGACACGGAAAGGCTGCAGAGTGGTAATTAAAGAGGAACTATTTAGGGCAGAACCCAGTCTCTCAATAAATGTCTGGGTCGTATGATGTCTTTTGTGCCAGTACTTAATTCTTTTGATTAACTATCAAAACTATCTTTAAGTAAAAGATGATTTGGATCATTAATTTTGCTTTCAGCAAACTCAAAATGTGAAAGTCAACCCACAAGATCTGAAGGAGAGGAAACAGATCAAGTTTTAAGGATGGTGTCTATTCTTTACACAGAAAGAAATTGGATAGTAGAGAAGGACCATTGGAAACATTTCTTTCTGAACCTCTAAATGCATATAGCAATCTGCTTAAGGAATTTTGGGAAGTGTTCATATTTTTAGCCCATGCCTAATTTCCTCACCTCTTCCTCTCCAGTGCCTCCTGGCTGGATTCTCTGAGACTGTCCAGTCATAGGCTCACATCTAAGCTTCTTAAGAAAAGCCTGAAAGAGATTGGCAGTACTAAGGGCAGTAACCAATATTTATTGACTGTATATATGGACCAGGCTTTGTTCTAAGTACTTTATATGCATTTACTCATTTAAGAGCAACCCTATGAGAACACTGAGGCACAGAGATATTAACTAAATTACACAATATGTGGCATGTCCCAGACCCAGAAAACCATCCCGAACAATTTGGGACCAGAGCCAACGTTCTTTTTGAATATATTATATCTAAATTTCTTTCCCTGCTTTTTTTTTTTTTAATTTTTTAAAACATTTTCAAGTACAGTTGACATACAATATTATATTAGTTTCAGGTGTACATGCAGTGACCAGATATCCACATAACATATGAAGTGATACCTGATACATCTAGTATCAGGTAGATGTATCAGATGTGTCAATCTGACACCATATATAGTTAGCACGGTACCACTGACTATTACCTTAGCTATACTTTATAATCCCATGACGATTTTGAAACTATTAGTTTGTACCTCGTAACACCTTCCCCATCTCACCCTTCCCCCAATCCCTCTTGCATTTGGAAGGCATCAAAATATTCTCTATGAGCCTGTTTCTGTTCCATTTGATCATTTATTTGGATTTTTGGATTCCATGTACAAGTGAAACAGTTTGGCACCCATCTTTCTCTGTCTGACTTATTTTACTTAGCATAATACCCTCTAGGTTCATCCATGTGGTTGCAGATAGCAAGATTTCAATTTTTATGGCAGAGTAATATTCCATTGTACATATATATTAATTCTTCATTATCTACCTATTCATCTATTGATGGACACTTTGGTTTCTTCCATATATTGGCTCTTGTAAAGAATGCTACAATGAATTTATAGATGCACATATCCCTTTGAAGTAGCATTTTGGATTTCTTCAGAAAAATACCCAGAAGTGGAATTACTGGATCCTTCTTTGTCTCTTGCTATAGTTTTTGTTTTAAAGTCTAATTTGTCTGGTGTAAGTTTTTTTTTTTTCACTTTTATGAAATGTCTTTTTTCATCCCTTTACTTTTAATCTGTGTGTCTTTCAATCTGAAGTGAGTCTCTTACAGGTAGAATATGTAAGAGTTTTGTTTTCATATACATTCAGTCACCTATACCTTTTGATTGGAGCATTTAATCAATTATGTTGAAAGCAGTTGTTGATAAAAGCAGAAATAGACTCATATATACAGAGAACAAACTGATGGTTGCCAGAGGGGATGGGGTTTGGGAACCAGGTGAAAAAAATAAAGGAATTAAGAAATAAAAATGTATAGTTACAAAATAGTCATGGGAACCTAAAGTATGGCATAAAAAATATAGTCAATAATATTACAACCGTGTATAGCTAGGTGGGTACTACACTAATTGGGAGATCACTGCATAAATTATACAAATGTCTAACCACTATGCTGTACATCTGAAACTAAAGTAAAATAATATTGAATGTCAACCATAACTGAAATAAATATTATAAAAAAGAGAAAGTAATTGTTTATACATATGTAATGATTCCCATTTTATTATTCATAATTTTTATCTTTTCTCTTTTCTCCTTCTTTTTCTTAAAGAAATCCCTTTAACATTTCTTGTAATACTGTTTGGTGGCAGTTAACTTTATTAGTTTTGCTGTTGTTTTTGTTTATTTGTTTTTTGTCAGGGAAGCTCTTTATCTGTCCTTCAATTCTGAAGGATAGCTTTACTGGGTAGAGTAATCTTAAGTTGTAGATCCTTGCTTTTCATCACTTTGATTATTTCCTGCCAATTCCTTCGGGCCTGCAAACTTTCTGTATAGAAAACAGCTGACAGTCTTATGGGAGGTCCTTTGTAGCTAGCTAGTAGGTAATTGTCTTTCTCTTCCTGCTTTTAAGAGTCTCTCTTTGTCTTTAACCTTTGGCATTTTAATCATGAAGTGTCTTGCTGCCGGCTTATTTGGGTTCACCTTGTTTGGGATTCTCTGCAGCTCTTGTACTGGCAAGTCAATTTCTTTTGCCAGGTTAGAGAACTTTGTCATCTCTATTTCTTCAGATAGATTTTCAAATCCTTGCTCTCTTTCTTCTCCTTCTTATATCTCTATCAAGTCAATATGGTACACTTGATGTTGTTCCAGAGGCCCCTCAAACTATCCTCATTTTTCTGGATTCACTTGTTCTTTTTTTTTTTTTTTCTGTTCTGATTTGGTATTCTCTGCTACATTATCTTCCATATCGCTGATTCAATCAGTCCCCTGCTTCATCTAATCTATTGTTGATTCCCTCTAATCTAGTCTTCAATTCAATTATAGTATTCTTTATTTCTGACTGGTTGTTTTTTATGTTTTCTATCGCCATTTTTAGCAATACTTTTTTTTTTTGAGGGCAGTGTCACTGGCCCTCATATGTGGGACCCAAACCGTGGTGCTGGTTTCCCAAGCCAGTGCTTAACCACTGCGCCACTCGGCCGGCCCTCTATTGCCATTTTTATATTTCCTATCTCTTTGTTGAAATTATCCCTGAGATAACTGAGAATCTTTATAACTAGTGTTTTGAACTCTTCATCTGGTCTATTATTTCTCTCTAATGTGGTTAGTTCTTTTTCTGGAGCTTTGTTCTGTTCTTTTATTTGGTACATGTTTCTTTGTCTTCCCATTTTGGCTGCCTCCTTGTGTTTGCTTCTATGTATTAGGTAGGGCAGCTATGTCTCCCAGTCTTAGTAGAGTGGCTTTATGTAGTATATTTCCTGTGGGGTCCAGCGGCACAGTCTCCTTGGTCACCTGAGCCAGGTGCTCCAGGTGTGTCCTTTGTATGGGTTGTATGTGCCCTCCTGTTGTAGTTGTGCTTTGGTTGCTGTTGCCACCTCAATAGGAGGGATGGAACCTCATGCTGATTGGTTCTGAGGACTGGCTGTGATCTTGCTCTGATATTGAGTCCTGCACAATATCTATCTAATCTATTGTTGATTCCCTCTAATCTAGTCTTCATTTCAGTTATAGTATTCTTTATTTCTGACTGGTTGTTTTTTATGTTTTCTGTGGAAGAGATATTGTGCAGGGCTCACCCTACAGAGCAAGATCCTCTTTAGCTGAGTTCTGGTGCCTGACCAGTCTTCCTTTGGGTGGTCCATATGTAGAAGTGGTTGGGTGGTGCTCTGGGTATGTTGGTTCTGTAGTCTTTTGGGAGGGTTTCTGGTGCAGACCAAGTTCAGCCATTGCATGTGCCCTGCCTGGGGTCACTTAGTATGAACTACAAAGTGATTTGCAGATGGTTTCCATTTGTGCTGGACTTGGAGGTGCCTGGGAGAGACTAGGCTGTGAACAGAGGCCCTCTGCCACTAGTTCCAGGCTTGGGATTGCTTAGTTTCGGGCATACCAAGGCCAGGTGCTTCTTGTTCAGGGTTTATGAACCTTAGAGAGATTTTAGGAAAGTTCATAGCATAATCCAAGAGAGGAATTTTTTTTACAGAAAGCCACTGGAAGCATCTTGAGTGCCCCTGGAAATGGATGGGGCCAGGTCTCAGGGAATCACCAAGGTGGGGCAAAGAATGTTAGCCAGATTGATGGAGACTCAGAAATGGTGCCTGGGTGTGCGTGTGCTGGCTGGGTGAGGGAAGGTCTTAACAAAGAAACAATGGTTTCTGCCAGCACTTCTGTCTGGAAGAAAACTTCTCCTCTATCCCTAGCCCTGAGGCCAGACAATTCGTTTTGTCCCCTGTGTGTCCCTGGTGCCTTTCAAGCTGCTGCTTCAGTGCTGGAGCTCTGAGTGAGTGATTCTGTCAGCAAGCAGGTCTGTGTGTGGACCCTTTAGGAGGAACAACTGGGACTTCAGCCACCCTCCATCTCACTCAGCCACAATCTCCTCTGGGTTTTCAGAGCTAGAAGTAATGGGGGCTTCTCTCCCCAGCACTGGAACACTAGGCTGGGGAGCCTGGCATGAGGATGGGACCTCTTACTCCTCAGGGACTCCACTGCAGCTGAGATATGCCTCCTGACTTCTAACTGCTACATGTGGGTGAGGGTCAGCCCGTTCTGCATCTCTGTCCTTTCTACCAGTCTCAACATGGCTTCTCCTCTATTTTCTTAATTGTAGTACTTCTGTTCCACTAGGCTTCAGGTGCTTCTCAAGGACCGTTGTTCTGTAATTTAGTTATAATTTTGATGTGGTACTCTTTCTCTACTTTGAATTAAGCCATTCTTCCAAACCAAGGATCTAGTGCCTCTGCCATCACTACAGTCTTTTGTTCTCACACTATTTATGCTCTATTCAAAACTATGTCATAGTAGTCTTAAATCCCAACCACTGTTAGAGAGTATACCCCTAAAGATGTACTCTATAACATTGACAGGATGCTGTATATGGCCACTGCACTTTACAACTTCGGGGGACCAGTCACATAAACTACAATGTGAGTGGCATTCCCCAGGTCCATAGAACATTGCAACCCTGGACTAGGCTCATCTTACAAGATCCTTTCTTTATCACAGTTGAATTGCCTACTTACTGTTCTAGTCCTCCATCTACTTAAGAATTGAATTTTTTTTCTCAAATGTTGGTCTGTAATATTGGACATTCACCTGCTCCTAGTTCTTTTCATGACCTTTCCCCAGAAATGAGTTATTCTTCCTTGCGTTTGATTAAACCTTCCTTTTTTTAATTTTATTAGTTCTAGGTGTACAAAACAATGTAATAGTTAGACATTTATACCCTTTACCAAGTGATAACCCCCTACCCCAATCTACTATCCCCCCGACATCATATATAGCTGTTACAATCCACTGATTCTATTCCCTATGATGTACTCCACTGATCACTGCGGTGTACACATGAAGCTGAAGCTGAAGCTGAATAATACTGGAAACTTCCACTTAATAGTTGTTCTTATGAAGAAATGACCGTTTTCAAATCTGCCCAGCTCCCTATTACCCCCACAATACTGGTTTTCTAAGGATCTGTTCCCAAAAAAATACTTGTCATTACTAATTAGTTCTTCTGCCCTATTTTTTTTTTAAAGATTTTATTGGGGAATTGGGGTAAGGGAACAGCGTTGGGGAATCAGGGAAAGGGAACAGATAAGTTGCTGTCTTTTTATTCTTCAGTCTAGTTGCAGAGGATGTTGCTTCACTGGCCCATGTTGGTATCGTCATTGCGTTCTTCCCGGAGGAGGCAGATCGGTCACCGGCCTCTGGATGTCGCTTACCGCGGCTATTGGCAGCTCTCGCCAGCTGCCAGCCGCTCACATTGGCTGCCGGCCACTCACTGTAGCCTATGGCAGCCCACTGCAACAGGGGCTGCAGCATACACCATTGCCGGGGCTTGCACAGCCCAGCTCCAGGTGGAACTGTTGTTAGCTGTAGAGGGCAGTGTCACTGGCCCTCATGTGGGATCTGAACCGGGGCTGCTGGCATCCCCAAAACAGCTCTTAACCAATGTGCCACTTGGCCAGCCCTGCCCTATGTTTTTTAAGGAGCTGCTTATGTCATGAGTTGGAATAAATAATATAGAAACCCTAAACATCTCAGTCGCTTTAAGTTTCTAAGCTACTCAGTCCATGTTTCCTTACCTCTCTTCCATGCCATGCCCTGTTTAATCTTCATGCTAGCACGTGAAAGAAATTCACAGGCACATCTTACTGCATTCATTGTACAAAATAGAAGAGAATCCTGAAAGTAAACACATATTTATAAATATCTTTAAAATATTTAATATCTGATTACTAAACTAATACTTCATTATAAAAATTTGATTGATACGAAAACTAAAAATAATAGTCATGGTCACTAATCTCAGTCACATCAGCTAATCTCAGTTGCTAATTAATCATTTTCCCGTTATTATCCCATAATTATATATGTGTTTTTACATCTGCATCATACCTGTGCATGTAGCTTACTTACTTAAAGGTTTTTGAGCAAAACAGGAATGAGATTATAGATGTGTGCCTTCAGAAATCTATATTTAGCAGTTGTATATAAAACTGGATGGAGGGACAAGAATCTGGAGTTCAGAAAACGACATCAGAAAGAACACAGGCATGAACAAATATCATTAATGCAGTAAAAATTAGAAGAAGGTCATAGTGAGAAGAAAACCTACATAAGCATTTCTCCATGTCAATTTCTCACATAGAGCTCTGAAGGAAATCAGAGGGTAGCTGCCCTCAGATGCGTCATGGTTTCAAATGTAACCATCACATTTTTTTAAAAATCGTGAACTATCATAAATAAACATGCTATTATTTATTTGCTTTCAATTTTGCCACTCTTACTTTTTCCAATGTTCCCTAATTCTAGCAACTAAGGAAAAAAATCTTAAGGTACAAATGAGAATGAAATTTATGATGCCAGTGTTAAGACTTTAAAGGTTGCTATCATTTTGACCACTGCATTTTTTTCTCTAGATTCTCTAGAAATATCTCTAGAGAATGTTGAAAACTGTAAGCTCTCAAACATTAGATTGTGTGTTCCCTGACTTAGTTTGATATTTCCGTAGGTGTGGCACATATACATTCTGTATTGCTTGACAAAAATTAAACATTAAGCTTTCTGATCCACTGTCAAATGGTGCATCTGATCACATTTCTAGATCGGGGGTCTAGAAAACATGATTCCTTTTTGGAGACTAAAATAATGCAGTGTCCACATTAGGAAACTACTAAATGCTTGACACATGAGTATGTTAGGTCCGGTATCATCATAACTAAATATGAGCACCAATTTTTAAATGACGTGTTTAGAACAAAAAGCCATTAATAGAAAACAGGATACGTGTTTAAGCCATGTTCCATTGAGATAACTCAGTAGTTTTATTTGAAGTGTGGTATGAAACTCTCCAGAGTAGAATTCTTTTTATGACTAATCAGATGATTGTTTAAAATTCTTTGGTGTTTCCTGAGCACGATGTGTGTGTTTTGGAGGAACATCAATTCATGTCTATAATTACCATTGTCTTCTTTCAATTGACTTACCCATGTAACTAAGTTGAGCGGATTGGTCCCTGGGGAAGTGATATATCCTCCCATTTGCCACTGCCTTCTGATGTAGACAGGCAAACAATCCCTGCTTGCTACAGACTCCTGAAAGATAAAGACTGAGAAAACTATGCAATCAATGAGCTAAATCTGGGGAGCATGGAAAAACTAGAAAATTACCAGAACATACATCTGCTCCTTCTTTTGGGAAATGAAGGAGAAAATTCTCCAACAAATCAATCAGCAAATTCCTGACTTCATTTAGAGCTGGCTATATTCAGCAGATACTTTGTATATACCACAGCATGTGTTCCAGCCATTGTGTTTCCTGGCTTCAGCAAGTAGATTGCTTTTAATAATAATAATAATAATAATAATAATAATAATAACAACAACAACAATAATTTCACCATTTGAAAACACTATGTATGAGTTAATTTAAAGCTAAACATAAGTATATGGATGGATTTTTAAAGTTTTATCATAGGAAATAGTAGCTCAACGTGGAATCAGTTTTATTTGGCAAGTAAGATGAGTTAAGTCATAATTTGTCTTTTTGGTCTCAGCACCTAGAATTTTTTTCACTCTCTTTTGCACTTAATGGACTTCTTCTGTTGTCCAGAAAACAAACAAACCAAAAAAACCTAACATATATCTGATTAAGCAAAACACTTTTGTATTTTCCTGCACAATTTGATACTTCTTGTTGTGGTTCATGAATAATTTTCACAAAATAGTTTGATTTTATTTAAAGAAAATTGTTATCTTAGAAAAGAAATATATATATATATATATATATATATATATATATATATATATATATATTTACAATTTATTTAAATTTACTAACTACTTTTGTACAAAGTGTTAGCATAAATATTGGGGGGTGTAGAGGTGGCTATATGGGTATATCAAGATTAATAAGGTATTGGTTTTGTATTAAGGGGTGCCCATAATCAACCCTGAAGAACAAGGAGTCAAACCTACACAGATAATGGAAAGACTGAGTATAGTCACATTGTCTCACGCATCCAGTTTCAGGTTTTCAGGTGGAAATGTTCTGTTTTGGTAAGGAGGAGCCACTTTAATTTTCTGTTATCCTGTCATTCTGTCCCAGAAATGTGGCAATGGTACCTTATCCCCAAATACCCACATCAAGCTAGGGACCAGTGAGTTGACAAAAAAGGGAAACTATTTCTTTGTTTTTTGTTTTGTTTAACTTTTTATTTTTTGTTGTGGTAAGAACTCTTAACATAAGATCTACCCCCTTATTAACAGATTTTTAAGTGTGCAAAACAGTATTTTTATCTAATGGCACAATGCACAAAATACCTGTAGAATGTATTCATCTTTTATTACTGAAACATTATACCTGTTGATTAGCAAGTCCCCTTTTCTGCCCTTCCCTGGCCGCTGGTAACCACCATCCTGCTATCTGCTTTTATGAGTTCAACTATTTTAGATATGTCATATAAATGGAATCATGCAGTGTTTGTCCTTCTGTGACTGGTTTATTTTGCTGAGCATAATGTCCTCAAATCATACATGTTGTCCCACATTGCAGAATTTTCTTTTTTTTTAAAGCTGAAAATATTCCATGTATATACTATTGTACAGTTTCTTTCTTCATTCATCTGCTGATGGAAATGTTTGTTGTTTCCATATCTTGGTCATTGTGAAGAATATTGCAGAACATATAGTACTAATATCTCTTCAACATCCTTTTTTCGTTTTTTTTTTTTTTTTTTTTTTGGTATAAATTCTCAAAAGTAGGATTTCTGGGTCACATGGTATTTCTATTTTTATTCTTTTTGTAATTTATTATAGCTTTGTAATATATTTTGAAATCAGGAAGGGTGATAGCTCTAGGTTTGTTATTTATTTATTCTCAAGATTTGTTTGGCTATTTGGGGTTATTTTATGATTCTATATGAATTTTGGAATCCTTCTCTTTATTTCTGTAAAACAACACCAATGGGATTTTGACAGAGATGCCTTGAATCTGTAGATTTCTTTGAGTAGTGTGGACATTCTAACAATATTAAGTCTTCCAATCCATGATCAGACAGTATCTTTCCATTTGTTTCTGTCTTCTTTAATTCCCTTCATTAATGTTTTATAGTTTTGAGGATGTTTGGATCTAGATTCATTAGAGATGTTAACCTGTAGTTATTTTTTCTTGTGGTGTCTTGGTCTGACTCTGGTATCAAAATAATTCTGGGTCTCCTAAAATGTGTTTGGAAGTCTTCTTTCCCCTTCAACTTTTTTGAAGAGGTTGAGAATTGGCATTAATTCCTTTTTGAATGTTTGATAGTATTCACCAGTAAGGACATCTGCTCCCAGGCTTTGTTTTTTTCGGAGGTTTCTTGATTACTGATACTTCATTACTTGATTACTGGTTTTCCACTGATTATGTATCTATTCATATTTCCTATTTCTTTATTCAGGTAGGATGTAGGTTTCTAAGAATTTATTCATTTCTTCTGGGATATCCTACTGACATATAGTTAATCACAGTAGTCTTTTATAATCATTTTTATTATGTGGCATCAGTTGTAATATCTCCTCTTTTATTTCTGATTTTATTTGAGTATTCTCTTTTTTTCCCCTTAGTCTAGTTAACAGTTTTTCCTATTTTTTTTTAATTTTTTAAAATTTCATTTATTTCTGCTCTAATCTTTATTATTTCTTTCCTTATGGAATTAGCTTGTTCCTCTTTTTACGGTTCTTTGAGTTAAGTTAGCTTGCTATTTGAGATCATTCTTCTTTTTAAAATGTGAGCGTTTTCCCTATAAAGTTTACTCTTAGTGCTGCTTTTGCTGCCTCTTTTAAATTTTAGTACATTATGTGTCATTTTCATTTATCTCAAGATAATTTCTAATTTCCTTTTTGATTTCTTCTATGATCCATTGGTTGCTCAAGAGTGTGTTTAATTTTCACATATTTGTGAATTTTCTGGTTTTCCTTCTATTACTTGCTAATTCTATTCCATATTAATTGGAAAAGATAGTTGGTATGATTTCAATCATCTAGAATTTGCTAAGACTTGTTTTGTTACTTAACATGTGATCTATCCTGGAGAATGTTCCATGTTTGCTTGAGAAGAATGTTGATTCTGTTACTGTTGGGTGACATCTTTTATGTAGATCTGTTAGGTCCATTGGTTTAAAGAAGGGTTTAAATCTTATTTTAGCATCATGGAAAGTAACCATGTTTAGTCTTTGCTCAAATCTCATCTTATATCATCCTATTTAAGGCAGCAACCTGCTTTCCCACACCTCCAACACTCCAGATGCCTCATATTTACTCTACTTTTAAAAATAACATTTATGACCCCTTATTACATCATTTACTTATTCATTGTGCAAATTTTTATTACTTATAGAATAAGTAATATATACCCCTTTAGAATATATACTAAACAATGGCAAGGATTTTTAGAAGTTCTGTGCTAGCCATAAAGCTGATGCCCAGTAAATATTTGTGGAATAAATGGATGAACCAAGAATATCAACAATTGTAAATTACTACATATTTATAACAATGATTCTAATGTTGAAATAAGAACTTATATTTTAGCTTCATCATTTTCCAACCTGAGTAAGATAATTAAATGATCTGCATCTCAATTTGTTTCTTCTGTAAATCAGAGAATCTGATTCAATTAGTCAGGAGGAATAAATGAAATGATCTCATGAAATATACAGTGTCTTGCACTCTTAAAGAATATTATCTGTTGTTGTTCTTATTATAATGTAAGCATGCTACACTGAAGTTAAACTAAATCCACCTCATTTGGCAAAATCAGTGGTAAAATATATACTTTTCTTATAATTTCCAATGCACAGAAAATTGATTGGCACTATTGAAGTCAATCCAGATGCTGGAAAGTTACCCAAGGCCTAGAGGATAATCTTGATATTAAGGGTGTTACTTCTAGATAACAGTTAATGAACAGAGGTAGGGAGAGTGCCTGGAATACATCAAGAAACATTTAAAGTTAAAGAATTTAAGAATTCAGCCAGAAAGGGTTTACTCAGATATTACATCAGCCCAGACAAGATGGCTAATAGAATTTTTTATATATTGTTAAATGACACAATCGCATTGACATTTAAAAATAATATAATTTAGGATAAACTACCAAGACTAAAATATTTCTTTTTGCATTTTAAAAAATGTCTCAATAAGCAAAAAGGCAAAAATATCATTTATCTGAACATCCAAATATTGTATAAATAGTATGGTGGGCTAAATATAAATTTTGATTTACTAAATCCCAAATGTATGCATATAATGTGTGTATGTTGGTGTGTTGGGTGTGTGTGTGTGTGTGTGTGTGTGTGTGAATTTAGCTTGTTTTTTAGCTATTGGTTGTTCACATAATTTATATAAATTTTCTGAATTATGTAGAAATAAAGCAATAATAGAATATGAAAGGTAAAATAACATATGAACTAAGCCACAGATTTTTCACTATACTCAATCTTAATGCAAGTTCTTATTTGTTTTGTTTTTAGTTTTAAATTGCCAAGTTAAAATTCACTAAAATGATATTAAAGGATATCATCTAAATGAGTACAGTCATAAGGAAAGCTAAAAATTTGTCACAGTGAAGCAATAAATAATCAGTTGTCAAAGGATGTCTGGGAAGAAAGAAAATGCATTATGATAATAATATTTATGAGCGTTTATTACAAGGGTAGTTTAAATTCATGAAAGTTAAGCAAGCAAACAAAAATGAGATGAGAACAAAGGAACAGCCACAAAGTGTACAGATTAGGCTTTGATTCTGCACAATTCTTGGTCTAAAATATTGTAGCTGAAATAGCCCTACTTAAAGATGCAACTGTCCTTTTGGATCTACATTTAGCCAAATCCCCATAATAATTATGTTAATAAAATGTAGCAGAAGAGATTTCACTTATAATAAACAATGTCTGATGTGAGCATTTAACATTTTGCATTTGAGATATTTTTCTGCAGGTTTTAAGCAACTATCCAATTAATATGCGCTTTAATTTAGTGCCTCTGTCAGTCACTGTGGTTCTATTCCAGAGCTAACCAAAGATCTATATTTCCTCAACAGGTATAACTAATGTATAACTTTTGACTTTACATTCAGGTTAACAGCTATAGAGACACATGACAGGCACTCAACAATTGCTTCATCATCATTTAAATGTAGACATTTAAATGTCTTCGAGACAGTCTGCCTGTTTCTAACTTTATTCATCAGAAATATTTAGAAACCCATGTATTGCCTTATAGTGCATAAATCATGTAGTTTTGGCACAGTCACAACTACTTTTTGTCAAATTACATTTCAGCCAACTCACATGACCAAATTGTGTCAATACTACTGGGAAATGCTAGCTTTTTGTCTTTAGATTAAATTTTAAATTCTCAATACACTTCTTTCTTTAACCTCTGACTCAGGAGAGAAAAGCCTGGAGGCAATGCCAATTTGATTTAATATGGTGGTTCTTTGTTTAACTACATTTTACCAAGAGGAATAAAAATCTGTATTAGAATTTTACACATCATGATTTTTATACATCGTTAGTTTTATTGTTTTATTGAATATTACTTACTCTTTCTCATTAAATTATTCTAGAACATACTATATTTTAGATGTGGTGGGTTTTTTTTCCTTCTTTTAAAATTAAATATGAGTAGCCATTAAAATAGTTTACTGCAAAATATTGGTCTCACATTCAGGTAACATTTTTTACTACAATTACCTTCCATTTAATTTCAGAAATGTTTCTTACTCTATTGAACGGAGTTTATTTGTTTCTCCTTAATGAATTAATTGAAATTGTGTGGGGTTCTTCTGTGAATAAGTATATGTAGCTATTTACATAAAGCATGTATCCAACTTAAATTTCCTACTTTAAAAGTTTTTATTTTATTTTAATGAAAACTAACTATATATGTTTAGAATAATCTTAAAAAGGAAAGTTACATTCAAGTTATGGAAAAATATTCATAATTCTGATAATTCTACAATGATTAAACATCTGAATTTGACATTTTCTCTTTTTCCAAATGACACTACCACATGACCCTTTACTTTTCATGGCGCCAAAATCTAGGACAAAATCAGCTGCACTAGAAAAGAATGACCCTTTACTTTTCATGGTGCAAAAATCTAGGACAAAATCAGCTGCACTAGAAAAGAATGACATTTGCTCTGACTTTTCTGCAATACTGCCAGTTCAAGAAAAAAATATTACCTACTCTTAAATAAGTATTAAACAAAAATATGATGAGCCTGAATTACAAAAGAATGAAAGTGGAGTGCTGTAATTAGTTTTCGTGTGTACAACTCTTATATTATATCTACCCAATCCTGTTTTTATATAGTTCCTATTAAGCTATACATCATTAGATGGATTCCATCTCTTCTTTTGATTATCGGACCATGAAGTAGTGAGCACAATAGGACTGAAGATGTAGACCTGAAACAGACTATCCAGGCATTTGCCCAGGATAATAATAAACCATGAGTAGCATATCTATTTTTATTTATTTTCACATAATGTGATATTTTAGTTAGTTACAAATTCACATAGATAACTATCCAGTCCACGTTTTATTATCTTGTACAAAATACTCTCAAAAATGTCCTTTGCAGGCACACAAAAAGATGTTCAACATCACTAATAATAAGGGAAATGCAAATCAAAACCACAATGAAATATCACCTCACAGTTGTTAGAATGTTTATCATCAACAATATAAGAGACAGCAGGTGTTGGCAAACATGTGTTGAAAGTGGAACACTTATAAAGTGTTGATAAAGTATAAATTGGTCCAGTCATCATGAAGAACAATATGGAGGTTCCTCAAAAAATTTAAAATAGATCTACCATATTGTCCAGCATTTTTGCTTCTGGGTACATATAGCTGAAGGAAATGGAAACAGGATTTCGATGAATTATATGCACTCTCATGTTTATCCCAGCATTATTTACAATAGCCAAAATATGATAATAATGTAAATGCCTACCAATGGATGGATGGATGAATAAGATGTGGTATATATACACAATGGAATATCATTTGAAATATCATTTAGCCATGGGAAAGGAAGATATCATAGATGGACCCTGGGAACATTGTGCTAAGTGAGATAAGTCAGACAGAGAAAGACAAGTACTGTATATATGATATCACTTACATGTGTAATCTAAAAAATAAAAATAAAAAATCAAACCTATTTAAAAAAAGAGTACAATGGTGGTTATCAGAAGATAGGGGTTGAGAAGAAAAGACTGATAGCATTTAAGGATACAAAGTTATAATGAGTAGTAAATAAGCCATAGAGATGTAATGGCCAGTATAATGAATATGGACAATAATAATGTACTATGATTATGTGATGTGATAAATATCACAACAGCTAACATATTACAATATATTATTGAATTTCAGATATAACATGCTTATAGCATTTTCCAAATCACCCTATTCAAAAGGACTGTTTTAAAAAGTATCGATAATTCAGTATTACTTCATCTTAGTTTATTCGTCTTACATACTAACGATTACCATTGACGTTCTGAAAGCTCAAAAGCCATTTTTTGAAAATTCTCTCTAGAATTGTATCAAAGCTTTAAATTCCATGAAGTATTGTTATATTTTGTAGAATATGTTATATTTTAAAAATTACTTCCCTTTCTTATTCTAATCGTTATTTACTTCAATTCTATGTTTTTATGGCAAAAAGAAGGAAAACTATATTATAATACATAAAATTCAATGAAATCACTAAGTTTATGTCTTGGGATCCAAAAATTTCCAAAATGGGAAGTAGCTTGAAGCAGACCAGAAACATAAAGAAGAAATAGAAGGTTGCCAAATGTTTACATTTTTATGGTAGACATGGCAGCTCCATAAGCTACTTCTTCCGATTTTAATTGAATTGGAGAGTATCGCAATGCCTGCGTTCCAGCATATGCATACTCTGAGAATGTATACCATCCTGATCTAGGCCCTATACACTCCTCCATTTTTTTCTTTATATATCCTGGAATAATCATTATAAGTATAATGGGAATAAAATATTAGGCTATTGTGAAGTGACTTAAAAAGTCTAAGAAATAGAGTCTATTAACATCTGGGTTTTTTGCTGTTGCTGTTGTAATTATTGAGAACAAAACAGTTGAAAGAAAACAATATTAGTGTTAGTGCAGTAACTCTATATAAACACCTTTCTGGATATCATAGTATTAATACATAGGAATTAAGAACAAATATAATAGGCTTATCGACTTTATTCCACATAGGCTATCACAGTCTTTTCCTAAAAATAAATCCCTATCCAGGGAATTTACAATGCTTTATTCTGGATATTTGGAACACTTAGACTTTTTTAGATAAAGGGATTTCAAGGATGTGCATTAATACTATATATATGTTCTTATATTTTAGCAGATTTTCCTATTTGAGAATATATTTGGGAAGCCTATTTGACATTGATAGCTTGTGTGTGTGTGTGTGTGTGCATGCGCGTGCATAAAATATCTATTTGACATATTGTGTGATTCTATTTCAACTGTATTAAATTAATAAAACTGGGGAAACTGATTATCATATGCATAGACCTATTCTTTAACCTCAAAGGTATATACTTCTGTTATCCTTTTTAAAAAAAATTCATATGTCTGTTCATTTATTGGCTTAAAATTTAAGAGCCACATAATGAAGAGCCACATAATTTCACATAATGAAGATATGTGAAATATCTTCAGTTAGATTCTGAAGAATGCTAAGATTAAAAATAATAGTAATACACTTCCCTTACCTCAACTGTTTCTAATTCTTCAGAACTGATAGAAAAGCAAATGTATAAACCAAAATTATCTCACAGTATGATAAAGTGAATGTATGTGCCAGGTACAATGAAAGCAGAAAGGAAACATAGCTATGTTTGCCTGAAAGGGATGATTAGATGGGTGGGAAGAACTGCTAACATTTGTTTATGGCATATCACTGCTCCTTCATATTCATCACTCGTGAACAATTGATTCCTTTACTACTACATAATCCATCACCTCCTAATTGATGCTGCAGATTTGTGTGTCATTTCTTAGATCAGTGGTACACATTGCTATATTACTTGTTAATGATTGCAAAGAGTGCAGAAAGTGCTTAACTTGCAAGCACGGTGTAACTTGAAAAGTTGGGAGAGTGTGTATGCCCAATTAATATTAATTAATGATAATAATTTCAGTGTGCTTAAGACTGTGCTTTCTTGTGCAAATTAAAATGGTGTGATGAGAATAAACCCACACTGGAGATTTTTTGAAAGAGGAAGATAGTTTTTCCTTTTATCCCTCTTAATCAATCTTTTATGTTTACTTTTAAAAAGTACATTTTGATAACAACATGGACACAATACCTCCTGCCAGTATTTTCTTTAAAATTGAGGATAGGGTAGGGGAAGGGGAGAACTATTCCATCCATAGAAGGCTTACTGTAATGAAGTCCCTCTTAGTTGTCCTAATGACAATGTAATGAAGAATTTGACTTAGTTCAATCAGCCTTACTTGTAGTAACACACCTGAAGCATTCTTGTGCATCAACCCCAGTGCATTCAGCCGCAAGAGGAAAAGGCTTTTTGATTGGATAAATCATATAGCTATAATCATGGTTACAATGTTATGCTTTTATGAGATAGGTATTTTCTTTTGCAGTACATGATAGTAAACACTCAGACATTATGATGTAGGCATTGCAGCCCTCAGCACAGGACAACTCAAGCAAACAAAAACCATCATAACTCACAGGTGTTATATCTTATCCATAAATTACCAGCAGCTATGGTTGACAGTGAGGAACTGACCTGCATCCATCCCCACATTGCCATTCAGCTCTCCGAAAGTCTATGAGCAAAGAAGTTAAACATGATTTATAGTAAGTTGCAAGATACCACGCTTGCATATTGCTGTATGTGGAGCAGAGACCAATTCATGGCCTACAAATTTGTCACAGAACAGTGCATCTTCCAGTCTGCCACCTTCAAATTAAGTGTCATGATAAGAGAAAAATATGGCAATGCCTTGCGGGGGAAAAAATACCACATTTTGATTAGGTTATGGAAATAATGCGGGACAGTGAGAGATGGGAAACCATTTGGTCACAATATTCAGTCTAAGAACGAGGAGATTGAAACAGAAAAGCAAATGCAATAAAACAGAAGAACAGTAATCCTTACAACCAAAATGAAGATGGCATCTAGGTTTCGAGCACACAAAAAATCTTTACAGGACATCAACAAGGGGACTGTCCTTCCTCCAGCTTCTAACATCAGTCTCTAAATATTGTAAATGAAGCTGGTTTGTCAGCTTGTAGTTTTGCCATTCAAATAAATTTATGCTGACACCACCATTCTGGAAATATCTATCTGAAAACCTCCCTAATGTGCACACTTTCTCTTTTATTTTATGGTTTTAAAGGTTAGGCAGATTAGGGACAGATAATCAAATAAATGGTTGACAATGTTATTCCTTTCTCTATAAACAACTGTAAATTATTCTTATTTTAAGGCTCAGACTTAAAAATCTATCTTGAGCTAATGCATAAGGCAATTACACAATTAAAACTCTGCTGAATAATATAAACATGACTCTGCAGATACTGATCTGCCTTTATAGGATTTTCCAGAAGCTTTGTGGATTAGATTTGCATTCATTCCAGTTGCTTGCATCAATATCTCAAGATAGAATCAGCAGATATGAGCTTGGTCTTCAGAGTCCTCCTGCTTTAGGCAAAGAGCAAAACATCTAGGTTATGTGTGTAAGTTTACTGTGGGTTTAAACTTGACAAATGAAAGTACCCAGTTATTCTGTGTGATGAAATCCCTTCTTGGCTTTTGGCCACATTTTCAAATTTAGCATGTTCACATCTGAATTCTTGATCTTTTTCTTAAACCTACTATTCCACCGCAGTAAGTCACCATCATCATCCCAGTTGTTCATATCATACATCTGGGGATCTCTTTGACACCTTCTTCTCCATGATCTCCTACACCCTACATTTCCCTGAGCTCTGTCAATTATGCCTCCAAAATAAATTTCAAAAACATCCTACCCTTTCCATTATCACCATCATCAGTATAAGCTGCCTGCATCTCTTTCCACCATTACAGGAACAGTTTCTCAACTGGTCTCATCATCTCCACTCTCTTCCAATAACCTTTTTAAAAAGAAGACCTAGCTGTGTTCCTCTCAGTATGTAAAGCCCTCAATGTTTTCCCATTTCAGATAAAGTCAAATGCAAATCCTTAATGTGACACATGAGGTTCTTCAATGTCTGGTTATTGCCTACCTCTTCAGCTAGTGTTGGGAGCCATCAGCACCCCAATATATGACAAGGTTTCATGGTCAGTTATAGTCTCCACTCCTGTGAACCCATGTGCCTTTTCTCTATATCAGATCCTATAGGAGACAGTACTTTCACTGTTTTTATGGCAAGTTCCTTTGGTACACCAATGAGATAACTACGCAGCCAACAATGGGTAAGATCTCCTAGAAAAGAGGGGAGACAACCTAAGCCAGGTGATAGTTCTGTGGGGACCCCAGGACAAAGAAATAGGGGACTCAAGCCCCTTGGAAACAGGCCCAGACCCCTGGCCACATAAGCCAAAAAGCCTGGCTGTGAGTAACTGATAATAACATAATCTGTTAAACTCGTTTGCCTAAAATAATCACAGTGAAAAGTCTCCTTGGAGACAAAAAGTCTCCAGGCCATGCGAGTTCCGATAAGAGACAACTTGTTGACCATGAGCTATGTTAATCTATAGCCTTCATTGGATTCTTTGCCTTGTACATTGTTGTAGCAACAGACACTGAAGCTTTGACTAAGAAACGGATACTAATAGCTCAAGTACACGCCCTGTGAGTCTTACTGCTGGAATCTGGGACTAGATAGTCAAGGTAGTCATGGTAACCATTCTTCACGTGATATGTAGAAACTGAGTCTGGTCATAAAGAGATTATCATAGATGAGATTATCCTTAAACGTAGAAAAGGTCACAGTGTGCCCTGGGGAGAACAATTATAAGGAAGTAAAGACTAAAAGTCTTAAGAAAGAAAAATACATCAAAACTATGTGGAACTTAAACTTGTGATTGGATAATGGTCCAAAGTCCCTATAAAAAGGACATGTTATTGCAATAAAGGGTGACACTTCTTCTCTAAACCCCCCTGGTGTCTCCACTGTCTCCCTTCTTTATTTTCTTCCCCCGCTGATGCCGTCTCCACCTGAGGGAAACCCTGGACTGCAGAGGGAGTCTGGTCCCCCGCAAGCTAGAACTCACATGATACCTTCCTTTTCCCTGGCAATGCCCAGGCATCCAGGTCTCTTTTCAATCCACCATTTTCTGCTCTTCACTTGTGCTATGCTCTGTGCTCAGAATCTTTATAGCGCCACCCCATGCCCCTGAGTAATTAATCTTCACCTTTGAGTGTCAATTCCTCAGGAGAGGCTGTCCCTGACCCCTAATTCTGGTGAATCTTCCCTGTTTTCTTCTCATATAGCATCCTACATTCTTATAACACTCATATCCTTTGTAATTTTTTTTGTATTTATTTAATTTCAGTTGTGCTGTTGTCTACTCAGCTGTAGATGTCACTAAATCAGACTCTTTTATTCATCGTGTGCATCCTTTACATAGCACAGCCTGATCCAGGATCTGCACTCCATCAACATTTGTTGTGTAGCAGTTATGAATCCTACCACAAACCCAGATGTGTAAGACACGGCTGTGTCTTTATTTCTTTTTTTTTTTTTAAATGAAAGTGAATCCCATTCCAAGCCTCCATTTTATTGACCTGGTGGAAAATTTAAGTACAAACATTATTTGTACTCTCCCTCCCTCAAAGGTTCACACTGGAACTCAGAGGTCACCCCCAGATAGGAATGGCCCCTTATTCTTAAGCCTCATTTTTCACCACTGATAATGGCATGGTTCAAGATCATGAGGACCATTCTAGTGTAATGCCTCTCTCTGTCTCTATGCCACGTGTAGCAGATGAGAATTTTGCCCAGGGTTCAGTCTCCTTCAGCATATTTTCTTTCTGAGGTCCTCTCAACTTCCCAAGGCACCACCTATGAGCAAAGGGTAAGTCTCTCTGCTCACAAACCTCTCTGCCCTTCCCATTGCAAGGGGGATCATTCTGGGTCCCCCTCTCTTTTTCACAGCTCACCCATCCTATCCTCCTGCTGCCATTAATGGCATTTATCAGGCATACAGGATCTGAGCAGACTGCCCTTGTCTTTAAAACAGAAAGACAATGGTACCTACCTTGTGGGATGATTAGAACATTAACAAATATAAACATCTTTGCAAAGAGACTGGTTCATAGTAAACAGAAGAAATGTTAGTTTTTATCACAATGGTAGGTACGATCCAGGCGACTTTTGTTTTTTACTCAGGAATGAAGACTTTAGCTAGAGCAATGAGGTACCAAAGGCTTTGGTTTTAATCTTCACTCCCAGTATATATGCTAGAGAATAAGACTTGTTTGTCTTTTTCACTGCTCTACCTCTGGCACCTAGAATGATGTTGAGCCTTTAGCAGGGACTCCATAAATACTTGGTGAAAAGCTCATTAAAAATCACTGCCAGGCTGGCTGAGTGGCTCAGTTGGTTAAGAGCTCGCTCAAGAGTGCGAGCTGAGTTCTGAGCAACGGAGGTTCGATGCCAGCCCGAGCTGAGTTGCCGTTGAGCTGCCAACAGGTGGCAGAATGACTCAGGTAAAAAAATAAAAATAAAAAAAAAATCACTGCCTTGTTTCAGTAGTGCTACAGGGAAACAGGGGGCTTCCAGGGTCTCCAAAACATGGAGAGTGATATCTTGGTCCTGTTTCTGTGGGGGTAGAACCCTGCACTGACTGGCTACTGGCATGGGGCAGCTGTAGCAGCAGAGCAGCAATTTCACAAAGCTCATGGGAAAAAAAGGGAGAAGCTTGGCTGGAGGGATCCCAGGGACCTGATACTCAGTAAATGGGAAGGAGTCCCTGGGAAATGGAAAGAGCCAAAGCTTCTTAAAGGGGCAGGCGTATGTGTGTCTGGCAATGATCAGGTGGGGGCTTGCGGCATTTCAGTGTCCTCATGCATTAGATGCTGAGGTGAATGGTACCCACCTCGTGTGGTTACTGTAAGGATTAAACAAGTGAGCTTATGTCAAAGCTCTTAGAAGAATGCCTGGTAATAGGTGTGTTAGTTCATGGTTGGGTCAGCCAAGGGTGGGTCCTGAGTTCAGGGAGCTAAGTGAACCTGTCTAATCAACAATTGATGCCTGCTTGGCACCTTACACACTACCTAAACTCTAGCAGGTGCTCTGTAATTTTTCCCTTAATTAATGAGCAGGAGAGGAGTAGAGTCAGGGGCAGAAAATAGTGTGTGAGCTGGCCCTTGAGGGGAAGTTCAAAGTACAAAGAAAGCAGAGGGTAAGTGGGGGCTTTCCAGGGACAGGGAGCAATTTGAGCAAAGATAGGCAGCGGGAAGCAGCACAGACTCACCCTGGGAGTTTATATAATTCAGTGCAGCAGGAAAGCGGAAAGGATGAGTGATGAGGTAGGTGCCAGGAGATGCCTTGTGCATTTTTTGTTGTTGTTGCTAAGTGTGTAGTTTTCTCTGTCCAATTAATTTGTTAACCCTACTGAGAAAAACAAAACTTGTTAGGCAATCAACCACGGATTTTCAGCATACCTAATTATGTATGTCGGCTCTTTCTCATTTTGTCTTACTCTGATTGAACATTACCATCTACCAAACTGTTTCTTTTTAAGTATTCTTGTCTGTTTTTATGAGGCGCAGGTGATAAACCTGAATAGTGATGCCACAATGTCAATTTGAGAGAAACTCTGACATTTTCAGAGGAAATTGAAAGCAACAAAGGAACAAGACAAACAAATGAAGAAACAAAAACTCATAGACACAGACAACAGTTCAGTGGTTACCAGAGGGTAAGTGGGGAGGGAGTGGTAGATGAGGGTAAACAGGATCAAATATATGGTGACGGAAGGAGACCTGACTCTGGGTGGTGAACACACAATGTGATATATAGATGATGCATTACAGAATTGTACACCTGAAACATATGTAATTTTACTAACCATTGTCACCCCAATAAACTGTAATTTTAAAAAAAAAGTGCAGCCAGATTTCAGGTTTTGCCAGGTGTTATCATCTTGAATACTAAATTTTAAAATTTTTTGAAATATATCTGTGTATTAAACAATAAGTAGGCATTGATAGTTTACAAAACTAATAAAACTCTTTTTAAGGTCTTCATGAAACAATTTTTACACTTATAAACATAAAACTTTTTTTTTATTTTCTATTATATATATCATCTAAATCTTTTTCTCAAGCAAATAATTATTATTGCAAATTAAAAATTATTAGTGATTTGTTTTACCAAAAAATACCTTTTTATCCTGCCAGCAGCATTTATGTATGTGCCTCTTTGTTAGTAGTTTCACTTAGTTGAACTGGACAAGGCTACTCGTCATCACCAAAGTTCTTCAACCCTCCACCTCATCCTACACCTCCCTGCCTAGACTTCCAAAGTATTCTGTATGTATCTTTTTTATGGCATATCTCATTATGCATATTGTATTTGAGTTTATATGTGTGACTTATCTTCCCACTAATCTATATGTTCTTTGAAGGAGATTCATTTTGTATCAGGCATTCTGACATATCATATACAAAACAACAGCACTGACTACAAGAAACTCTTGAATGAATTGAAAGGAAAAAAGTGTTTTATAATCTCTTCCTAGAAATGTATGAGTTAAATTTAGAATGACCATTGTCATAGAATCTATAACAAACTGTGGTTCAGGTATCCAAACATATACATTGACCAGGTATGGAAATATATAAATATAAAGAATACATATTTTTTTACAGTGCCCTCTGAATATCTCTTTATTCTCATATTCTAGTATCCTTCTTCATGATTTGAACTTCAAAATAGGGTTTTAGAGTAATGGCCAAGAAGAAAATAAAGTATAACTTTTCCCTTTCATTTTCCCTTATCATTTACATTTTTCAAAACATGACTAAGCTAACTGATTTTTTTTTATTTAATAAACTGGTTTTCCCTTATTTTTTCCTGGATGGGAAGTTGCTGCTAAACCAGGGAATGTATCTCCCTGCTTTGTTGCATGTAGGTGTGGCCATGTTACCATGACACGTGATAGCGGCTACTTGTGTCACAAGGGTTAATGCGTGTGTGCCTGTCCTTGCTGCCTTCCTATTCTGCAACATAATCAGAGACTATATATTGAAGGTGACAGTGCCACAAAACAAAAGGAGCTTGCGTCCCTCTCTAAATACTTGCCATTTGATCAGAAACACCCATATTAGACTTTAGAACATTGGAGTGAGAAATAAGCATTTATTGTGATTACTAAGTGTTGAGGTTTGTGACTAGCATTAATTGCCTAATATGCTGGGATGCTTATGAATTCATCCACATGTCATAATGTCATAAATATCATACAGAAAGGGACTCAGTGATGCCTGGAGCAAACATTGGATTTGCTGTGCAAAATTTTGGCTTGAAACTCTGCTGTAAAACACATATGACCTTAGCTAAATAACCTCACTTACTCCACTTCCCTAAGGAAAGTTATAGCAAAAAATAAAAAAAATGACTGAGATTTCATATACATATGAAATACATAAGTAAGCTCCTCAGAAAGCACTTGTGTAACTTCATCTTATAATTATTAAAATGAAACAATCAATAAACAAGAACACTTGAGCTTACAGAGTAAGAGAGAGTTGTAATAGTTGCAATCAACCATATCATAAACCTCTGGACACTCTGGGCCAAACAGTGTGAACAAATATTTCATTGTTAAAACTTTAAGGTTTTTTTGGATGCAATTCCTCTGGACCTACTTCCTTCACTCACCTATTTGTGAGCGATTGACTTTCAGAACTAGATTGACTATGAATCTAATAAAGCTTAAGTTTCAGGTCAATCTATTGCACAGTACACTTCCAAAGGCCAATTACAAACAATTATAAACATAGCATATTTTTTGTTAGATGGGAATCATGTAAAAACAATTTATCTGAAGCCTTACAATTATGAAGCTAAACTCTATAATAGTACTGCAAACAGCAAGCATAGCTGTGTGAGTTTATGAGCAATCACATGTTTTTCAGTTCCCGACATTCAGATCACAAATTAGCTTAGCTGATACTGAGACATGCACAATTGTTACTGACACAGAAAAATGATTCTAAATCTTATAGTTATTATAGGAAAACAATTTAGAAGTTTTCCAAAATTTGACAACAATTCTAAAAATATCACATGGCATTACCCATAACAAATTATAAAGCTGAAATAAATCTTTCTAAAACTCAAATTTTGATCTACTATACAAGAAGCAAGATTTTTTTTTCTATCATCCATGTAGAAAATATTTTTAAATTTTCATTTGAAAGTATACATAACATGTATACAGCCATATATAGGAGAAAATGGTAGTCTAGAGGTGTGTCAGTAACTAAATGTTATTTTTTGTATATGACGTAATACTTGTGATGTTTGTCAACTTTGAAAAAATGTATATATAGTGATTCCTTTTCTTATTCAAAATAAATACTCAGTTTCATATATAATTTAAATTAATTGTTCCTTAATTAAAATTTATTGGGGTAACAATCGTTAGTAAAGTTACATAGGTTTCAAGTGTACAATTCCATAATACATCATCTATATATCACGTTGTGTGTTCACCACCCAGAGTCAGTTCTCCTTCCATCACCATATATTGGATCCCTTTTTACCTCTTCTACCTCCCCCCTCCCATCTTATCACCTGGTAACTACTAAACTGTTGTCTGTGTCTACTAGTTTTTGTTACTTTGTTTGTCTTGATCCTTTGTTGTTGTCAGTTTTATAGCCCATATATGAGTGAAGTCATATGGTTCTTGACTTTTTCTCTCTGACTTACTTTGCTTAGCATAATAATCTCAAGATTCATCCATGTTGTCACAAATGGCAGTATTTCATCTTTTCTTATGGCCAAGTAATATTCCATTGTGTATACAAGTACTAAAAAAATTGGAGAAATTATTCAATATATGTTATAAGATATATGGAAAATCAAGGTTATAAGATATAAGACATATAAGATTTTACATAGCCCTCTTATGATATATGTTGAATGAAATGTCAAGCAGACAAAAAATAAACAAAGGTATCGAAGCCTATCTTTATAATTTGAGACACAAGCTACTTAATGTACTATTACAGAATACAGAAAACTTGAAGCTTCCATAAATATCAAAGAACTTATATTTTTTATTTTTTATTTTATTTTATTTTATTTTGAGGTCAGTGTCACTGGCCCTCGTACGTGGGACCCAAACAGATTCCGCTAGCTTTCCAAGCCAGCACTTAACCACTGCGCTACTCAGTCGGCCCCTCAAAGAACTTATATAACATTTCATTATATATGCAGTAACCATAATTAGAAAAATTTTATTTTTCTAGTCAGTATTTTGAGCACTTATTTTTTGTATTGCCCAACTTTAAGGAAATTATCTGGCAAGAAAGATGGAATGACTTAAAAAATAGCTGTAATGTATCAAATCTTGAGAAAGATAATCACCATTATCTTCAAGTGATTACTAATAAGAGGATACAAAATTTTAAAGTAGAGTAAATGTTCCCATAAACATCTGTATTTTTTATGCATGCCTACATTATATTTGTCATAAAGACGGTTTTAAAAATTAAAGGCAATGTTAGCATTACAATTTTTTCTGAGAGCTGAAATAATTGTGGAAGCATAACTATTGAGAAAAATATTGAGATCTAACAATGAATTTGTTTTTTATTCTATCTTTTGCTGAAATGTAACGGGAAAAAATCTGTTATTTTTATTTCATTGTGCAGTTATAAATGCTATAACAAACTAATAGTATTAATACACAGGGATCTTCTATGGTCAGTGGCGATCATATAACTACCTACCTAAGGGAATTATCGGGTCTTCCATTTCCAACTAAAAAAGGCAAAAACACAGTTCTATTGTAGCTTGCATTTCATCTGTAATATTATCAGAGCTAATGTCACCCTTGATATATGATTTTTAAATTCATTGTTTTGAGTGGCACCTTGACATTTACTGTCTTGAATACCGATTGAGTAAGGTTATAAGATCTAGCAAACAGTTTATATCAACCTTATATGCAGCTTCCTAAAAAGCAGGTTCCAAGTGGACAGATGTCATTAGGTACATTTTCTTCTCCTATGCCAAATGGTTTTAAAAAAATAATTTTTTTTTTATGTTGTATATGATGAAGTGGTAAAATCAATGGAATTATTGGAAGCAAGGCAAATACATCAGACATCACCCATCAATTCCAATAAAAAGATGAGAGCAAAAGCAGTCAATTTTTTAAATAGATCATGTGTTAACGAAAGTCATATGCAAATACCCTGACAATAGTAGTATGCTCAATGCAATAAGGGTGCTTCAAATATTACAAAAGAACTGTTATAATGTCAAATTATTATATCAGCTTTAATTTGACATTAATATTTCACATTTGCATAAGTAATTCTAACTAGTGAAGGCCAAACCATTCAAAAGTTTATTTATTAATTAAGCAATTGAGTAATGATTATAGGCTGGAAAATTGTGACTTAGTGTTTCACAATTCATGTGTCTCATTGTAAAAATGACTATTTCTCATTCATGGACTCTAGACTTTCCTACAGTGATGATTATAAAACTTATTAACTAGTCTGATAATCACTGGGCTTCTGTTAGAGAGAGCATTCTGTCAAATTTCATTTACTTAAAAAAACCATAACTAACGGAAGACTGTTTAATTTCAAATCTTCCCCAGAAATAATGTTTTTTCTGTAATGATTTAAACTAAGAAAGTGTAGACCTGTGTGTCATAAGATAATTCCATCCTGAGAATTTGCTTGTGCCTTCATAGTCATTAATCTTGTCACTATAATAGTTACATAGGACTCTGCTCTGCCCTATGACCAGAGACTGTGAATTTCCTGGGTAGTGAGACAAATTCCTGAAATGTGCAAAATCCTGAAGCATACAGTTAGTCTGAGGCCCTTCCAACTTCATGCCTGTCCTTTAGGCTCCTGACACTGGCACTCTTACCTCTGACAACCAGAGACAGCCAGCTCTCTTGGCTACATCCATTCAGGCCGCCTGCTTACCTGACCTACAGGATTTCTATGTTCCTTGTGTCCCCATCAAAACACATCAATTCAGTCTCAATCCCTCCAATCTTGGCTTGTATATACTAATGCTCATATACTATTGGGTTGTTGGAAAAGTCGTGACGCATGTTTGCGACAGACGGCACTAGTTCATTTTTGGAGGTACTAGAGTCATTTACACCTATGTTATTGCTATCTCATTTGACAGCTGACAGTTCTAGCTTCGTTCTAAAAAGAATTGAGTGATTTGGTTCAGTTTTGGAGATTTTAAAACAAGTTGAAGATGGAAGATGAAACTGCATTTTTGCCACATTTTACTGTTTTATTTCCATAAAAGGGAGAACACACATCAAGCTTGTGAGTAGTTGCATAGTTTACTGTGACAATGCTCTACAAGAACGTCAATGCCAATGATGGTTCATGAAATTCCGTGCTGGTGATTTTGATCTCAATGAAACTCCTCGGTCAGGGAGGCCCACCGAGGTTGATGACGAGAAAATAAAGGCATTGATCGAGTACAACCCACGTTATATGACACAAGAGATTGCAGAAACATTTAACATCCATCATTCAAGTGTTCACGACCACTTGAAGAAGCTCCATATTTGGGTTCCGCATGAACTCAAAGAAGTTAATTTGATGGCACATATAAATCTACAATATGCTCATTAAATGCGAGGAAAACGATCCTTTTTTGAAACAACTGATAACTGGTGATGAGAAACCGATTGTTTACAACAATAAGGTGTGCAGTCTTGGTCCTGACCCGATGATTTGTCTCAAATGACATCGAAAGCAGACATTCCTCAGAGGACGGTTATAATGCTCTCGGTGTGGTAGGATTTCAAAGGTGTCGTGTTTTTCGAGCTCCTACCAAAGAACCAACAATCAATTCGAATGTGTACTGTTGGCAATCAGACAGTTTGAATGAATCCATCATCCAGAAACGTCCAGAGCTTGTTAATTGTAAAGGAGTTGTGTTCCATCACAACCGTGCAAGACCACATACAAGTTTGATCACCCGTCTAAAATTATTGGAGCTTGGATGGGATGTGTTGCCACACCCACCATACTCGCCTGACCTTACGCCGTCAGACTTCTACTTGTTTTGCTCTCTTCAAAACTCCTTGTGTGGTATTACGTTCAATTCAGATGAGGCTGTAAATTAGCACCTTTGTTCAGTTTTTCGCAAATAAAGACAGATCCTTCTATGAATGAGGAATGAATTATGAAGCTCACTGAAAGATGGCAAAAGGTTATCAAATAAAACAGTCTTTATATCATTAATTGATCTTTGTTCTTTATATAAATAAATGACTTTTGAAAAACAGACAAAATACATAATGACTTTTCTGACAACCCAATAGTATATACATATCTACAACTTACACAACTGTGACTTTTAGGTATGTATAATGATAATTTTAAAGCTATACAATTTTGTAGCATTTTCGTTTGTTTCCTTAACACCCATTTTGTTTTTCTCATACATTTCTTGAATATCAACTAAACTTCTTCCATATGTTGGGGTGTATAGTAAGAACATTGATTCCCAACATCCCATAAAATAGCTATACTGGCTTATTTGACAATATGTTTTAACAAATATCTGATGAGTATCTACTATGTTGTACATATTGTTCCAGGTGTTGGAATAGAGAAGGACCCGTAGAGAACAAGACAGATATGGTTCCTGCACACACAGAGTGAATAATCTAGGGGATGAGACAGTTATTAAACAAAAAATTATACAAATAGATGTAAAGCACATCCCTACATTTAGAAAGTTATTTTATAATAAAATGATTTTTTTCCTGAGAATATAGAAAGTAAATGCAAGTTTAAAGAAAGAAATTAGCTTTGCCAAAAGTCCTAAAGCACAATCATATAAACTGCTTTTAATATTTCTTCTAATTTATGTGTTTATACATAAATATACACTACATAATATATGTGATGTATATATATAAGAACAATAATATGTATGTTATAAAATTGGGATCATGTTGATTATAATATTTTGTATACTACTTTAAAGTTAATATTAGATATACTTTTGCTAATTTAATGAAACATCAATATAAAACATTATTTTAATAATGACAGTTGTCTGTCATTTAAATTAATATTTTTTAACTAATTCCTCTTTATTGGGTTATTAAGTTTGTTCTTTCTTTTGGCATTAAAATTTTTGCTGTGGTAGTCATTATAAAAATTACTGTGTCTCTGTCACCTTCTAACAAAAATTTATGCATGGCCTTGATAGGTCAAAGGATATAAAAGAGATATAAAATATATTGTACTATATGTATATATGCATAGTGTATATAATATGTATAACTCTATTTATTAACTTATATTTCATATTATATAATCCATATATAATATATTATCTATAATATATATAGTTAAGAATATCTAGAATAACATAGTAGGAAGATACACACTGGTCAGGACTTTAAAGTTGAAGTCTTTGAGTCAGTGGCTTATTGATGAAAGGATAACAAATACTATATGAGGACAGAATAGAGAGTCCCCAAACAAACATAGATGTGGATACTTGATATATGACAATGATGGTATTGAAGACTAGTGTGGAAATGACTGTGTTTTAATGAATAGACATAAATAAGAAGTCTGTGTGGAAAAAGAGTTAATCTTGACTTTCTCCTCAGCCATAAACAAAGAATAGGATCTTAATATGAAAGGAAAAGAAAACAGGAGAATATTTTTATGTCCATGGAGTAGGCAAAAACAGGACATAAAAAAAAATCACTATTCATAAGAATTGGAATTGCATTAGAATTAAGAGCTTCTGTTTGTCAAAATATACCACTGAGTGAAAGAGCAAGCCACTAAGTAGACAAAATATATATGTAATCAATATAAGCAATAAAAGATTCATATCCAGAATACATAAATAATTCCCACTAATGATCCAAAAAATATAGACAAATTTATATACAATTAAGCAAAAAACATTAACTGATTAGTCACAAAAAGGGGTATCCAAATGGCAAGTAAAGGGCACTTTCCTGGAAGTAAAAAGGGAAGCAATTGATTATTTTACCAAGACAACTGGTTTACAGTGAGGCTGCTTAGGGCAAACTGCCAACAAACATATGGGAAGATTCTCAACTTAATTAGGAATCAGTATGATGGTTAATTTTATGTGTCAGCTTGACTAGGCTAAGGGATGTCCAGATAGCTGGTAAAACATTGTTTTGTGGTATGCCTGTGAGAGTGTTTCTAGAAGAGATTAGTATTTGAAACAGTAGACTCAGCAGAGAAGATCTGCCCTCACCAATGTGGGCAAAGCATCATTCCATCCATTGAGGGGAACTCTCTTCTTGAGATGGGACATCCATCTCCTGCCTTTAGGCATCAGACTCCTTCTTCTCAGGCCTTCAGACTGAATTATCCCACCAGCTTTCCTCAGTCTCTAGCTTGCAGACAACAGACTGTGGAACTTCTCAGTCTCCATTATCATGTGAGCCAATTTCCATAATAAATCTCCTCTTCTTAATCTATATAACCTATTGGTTCTGTTTCTCTGGAGAACCCTGACTAATATGATCAGTAAAATATCAACCAATGCCATAATGAAATACCACTACTATAATAGCTAATTAAAAAACAAATCATACCAAGGATTTTCCAGGATGTAGTGGATGTAGATGTCATGTGCTCCTGGGGGAGAGCTAGTTGTTTATTATACTTTGGAAAACTGTTTGGCATTATTTATTAAGGTAAAATGTGTATTTCCTATGGTTCACTGGTTTCATTCCTAGAGACATGTCCAATTGAGCCATGTACAAATGTGAACAAAAGACAAGCAAAAAATTGTTGATAACAGCATTATTCATACTAATCAAAAACTAGGGGAAAACCCTATGTCTACCAACAGTCATGTCAATAAATACATTTTTATGTACTCATACAATAGAATATTATTCAATAGTGAAAATGGACAACTGCCAAAGATAAACCTCAAAAACATGATCTTAAGCAAAGCAGCCAGACTGAAAAGAAAGTGTGCCATTATGTTCTATTGACATAAAATTCTGAAACAGCCAAAACTAATCTATGGTGTTAGAAAGCAAGATGGTGGTTGCCAGTAGGGAGGAGTGAGGTGTAAGAATAGCAAACGGAGGCACTTCAAAGAGCGTGCTGCTGCTCTGTTTCTTGTTCTGGTTGTTGGTTGCCTATGAGATCATTTGCAGTCATTCAGCACACTGAAAACCTTAAGATGTGTTCTTTTGGTTACATATTTCATATTTCAATAAAGGACTCATTAAAAATGTTTACTATTGCATTAAATTCCTCTCAGGATAAAATGAAAGAAAATAATGGTTAGTGTATATGTAATACAAACACAAACAAAATTGATTAAATGTTCAAGAAAATCTCTCAATGTAAACAATAATTCAAGTAGAAAAATTCCTCAGGGGCTTGGGTTCAATTTAAATTACCTAGAAACTTGCTAAAAGTCTCCTTATAAAGTCAGAGTCTTGGTTTTCTGGGGAAAATAGTGCATAAATGTAGATATAAAATAATTCCTAAAGATATTAAATGCACAATTTAATATGAGACTGCTAGTGTTCTAATTGACTAAGCATATGGATTCATGTAATAAAAAACAAATGTTTGGCGGAGATATATGTTTGTTAAAAAATATAAATCTCAATTATCCCCAAATTTTCTGTCTTTATTTGAATGAGAAATGGAAAAGGATCAGCAACAAAACTTGACCTTGTCGTTGTAAATACCAGAGCTCTCTCACTTGTCAGTTCAGTTTTATTTATAACTGTCAACACTGCAAAGCCAATCAATCCACATTTTTAGTCTGCTGCGTGCATCATAAAAACAAAAAAGAAAGACTAAACAAATGAAAATATCACAATGCAAAAACACAGTGCTTGATTATAAATACCATGTAATAATGGTATGTTGATACCTTTCTGAGCTGTTCATTGTGACAACACTGACATATGGAGAAATTTTTAAGTAGGGATATTAACATGAAAGTGAAAAGCATTAACTGTTGAATGTTGTTTGCCATAGTCAGATGCTTTGACCCATGTCTGTTGAACAAATACTAAATTCCAGTCCCCATAGTTTTAGATGAGAAGGCACCAATCTATTATTTTGGTTGAATTGACTTGTGAAATACCCAAAAATGCATTGTTGATATCAGAAGATATCTTAGAGCATTTCTAACTCAATCCTCAACACAAGGCAGAATACAAGACATGAATCCTCAATAGAGGCTAAATTCTCAATGCCCATTGAGCCTGCATAATGCAGTCATAATAGGGTCCAGGGAATTCTTACTGGGTGTGCTGGTGTGTTGGCTGCTAGCACATGGACTAGTTGTGACAACAGAATAGAGAAAATTAGGAAAATATTCTGATACATCAAATTAAAAGTTATTTTCCTTAATTGGCTATCGATATCACTCAATGAGGCTTTTTCTGATACTCATCATTATCTTCATTTTTCTTTGGAGTTGGTTTTGGTAGGAAGTTTTCACTTTTATATCTTTAAACCCAAGTGTCATATACATGTACATAATGAGATAGCTGTATTCATTTTTGTAAATATATATATATATATATATGTATATATACATGTATAATTTAATTTACAAAAATGTATATATATATATATATCTGTATATATATTTACATATATGTGTATATATATATATATATATATATATATATACTTTTTTTTTCCCTCTGACCACATGCATTATGTAAATATAATTTTGCTCTTGCTGCAAGGAATCTGAGAAAGGTATTCTGGGTATGGTTAGATTGTAACATTTTTTCATTATTAATATAAAGAGTATAAAACAAATTTATGTTAAGCTTGGTATTACCTTATGCAGTGCAGGCATTTAGTATTCTCCAGATAGTAATAAGCCTTTGTCAATCAACCTGGAGACATACACTAATGAAGACTATCGTGCGATGATCACATTGTGGTTAGGAAAGACATCATCCTGTGTGTGGGGATGGGACCCATCCTCAGAAATGAGGGTGTCAACACTGAGGCAGGCAGAGATGAGAACTTGGGAAGCAGAGGTCCTTAGACTAAGGTGAACAAAGCTTCCTTCTTTTTTAGAGCCTGTGCATCTCTTTTGACCTGAGTTCTAGAATCCAAGGTACAGAAATTCCTGAAACATGTCCAGTGGTGAACTGGAGCTGCTCTGACCACTGGAAATGAAGCAGGACAGGATTAAAGCTGAGAGCTGGCCTATAAGAGCCTTCTGTGCCTGTTCCAAGTTTTTTAATAGCTAGATATTATCCTCTGGGTGTAATTACTTTTTGTTACCCAAAATCTTGAGAAATTTTTATTTAAATTTTTAGTCGATTCCCCATTGTGCTGTGAGCAATTAGGGTAAAACACATCCCATTCTCCAGGTGGAATAGCAGAGAGCCTACAGTCCCTGTGACAGAAGGGAAGGTCACCCATGCCCATTGAAGCAGCCGTATTGCCAGTGCCACAGACGGCTAAGCCAGCAGTCTGGGGGTTTGATGAGAAGAATGAGAACTTGAGGAAATTGTTCCCAGGCAACACTCTGGAGACCTTTTGAAAATAGTTGAGGGTCACTCTGAGAATATGTAATTTCTAAAAATTAGGCCAGTGGGACCTCATACTATCATAAGTTGAATATTAAAAGTAAATGTGGCTTTAATTTTTTTTTGGTCTCAAGCTGGTAAGGTTTGAGACATTAGGATTACAGTATATTAAAACATTAGACTCAAAGATAGCTAATTTATAAGCTTCTATAAAATGCACTTTGTATGTGGTTTTTTTGTTTTGTTTTGTTTTGGTATTTTCACTTTCTATTCTTATTAAATTTATTTTTGTTTCTACTTTTTGTGATTTAATATTTTGTTGTATGTGTTCTTATTATAAAATGCTTGTGTAGACAAAGGCAAAAATGAGGGAGGAAATTGTTAAAAATAATAATAATAAATGAGCTCCCAAAAAAGTACCATTCTAGATTTTCATTTCAAATGTATTAGATTTTTAGCTGGCAATGTGACCTAAGGAAATACACTATATATTACTATGTTTTAGTTTCTTTCTCTAAAATATGAGGGCAGGGCCTGCCGAGTGGCGTGGTGGTTAAGCGCTGGCTTGGGAAGCCAGCGGCCCTGGTTCAGGTCCCACATATGAGGGTCAGTGACACTGCCCTCAAAAAAAACAAAATAAAATAAAATAAAATAAAATATGAGGGAGTTGAGTTAGGTACTGTCTGAGGTCTCCTCCGCCACTAAGATTTAACCATAAAATTTATGTTCATGTAACTTGGTATAATATCCTGAAAACATTTTCTATTAAGTGAAGGATTTCATTCTTAGAAAAAGTATAACTAAAAAATATTGATTGAAAATCTCGAGGGACTCTGCTATTCTTTTAAAATAACCAAATATGAATATATGAATATTTTCTGAGAGAAATGTGAAAAGTTAGTTTATAGTCACAGGAATGAGAAAGATAAAATAGGTTTCACAGTATATTGCACTTAGTTTAGGAATCACATAGCAGTTCACAAAAGTTTAATACATAGACCTTCTGGATAAATAGCATGTGGCTGTGAGGCAAGATACATGTAGACAAAAGAATTGTACCTTGAGGTTGAACTTGATAAAAATAACTTCTTATGTCTTCATACACACAAAAGCCAGATGAAGAAGTAATGTAGTGAATTTAATCCAAAACAAAATAACATTTGCCTTATACTTTAAGCATACATGGATGTTTTATTGAGATATCAATGTCATTATTTCTATTCACCCCTTCACTTTGATTTATGCATTATTTTGTTACTCATTTAATCAACAAACATGTATTGACTGCTAATGTGTGCCTAGCAATCAATGTAAGGAAAGAAGTGTAGACAAACTTCTCTTCAATCTAAATATTACAATATTCTTCAGTGATCGAGTGCAAAATGATGCTTATATATGGGCTTAATAAGGAGGTAACAACCAATTGGATTAGATTTCCCAATTAAGCAGTGGGATTTGGAGCTATAGCTTATGAGGCTAATATTGATAATAACCATTACTCTGCTAGACAAGGTAATATGCCAGCCTGGTTGCAGCCCGCATTTCTTATCTATCAGGCAGGGCCTCCCAATAGTAATAGTAGGATGCTTCCAGCTTTCCCTGTATAGAGATATGAGCCATGTAGAAATTTAACCTTCAATATTAAACCAAGAGTTTTTATTCCTCAGGGACAGGTGCTAAGTAGTTGCAAAATGTCAAGTGGTTACAAAAAGAAAATAAAAGGAAATCTTTCTACAGAAGAATCACCAGGCCCACCAAGTGGCTCTGTTGGTTAAGGGTTGGCTTAAGAACACGAGCTCTGAGCAACAGGGCCACCAGTTCAATTCCCACATGGGCCAGTGACGTTGCGCCCGAGCTGAGCTGTCCCTGAGCTCTCAACAAGTGGCAGGATGGCTCAGCTGGTGTAACAACAAGATTGCCTGTTCAATGGTGGGCTATGCCCACCTGCAACTAAGACTGAACTGGGCACCTTGAGCTGAGCTGCAGCCTAGATTGATGAGTGAATAGGGCGTGTGCTCTTAACAACAAGGATACAGGGTTCGACTCCTGCATGGGATGGTGGCTACGCCCACCCATAACTAAGATTGAACACAGCACCTTGAGCTTAGAGGCCAGGAGCTGTTGACGGGAAGCCAGGTGGCCACTGGAACCCTCACAACAAAGATTGAAGAACAACAACTTGGCTAGTCCCCTTCCCCAATTCCCCAACACTCTTCCCCTCCCCCAATTCCCCCAAAAAAAGTCTTAAAAAAAAAATCATCAAATTGAGATCACAGTCATTTGCACAGGCTACTCATTCTTCCCATTTTTTTTTCTCTAATAATACTCCCCCAGCATTGCTTTCATATAAGTTGAATGCCATTTAGCTTGTTTCTTGAGCTCACAATGGAATCATGAGGGTAGGCAATATATATAAATGAAGTCCACATTGGTTCTTTTTTAGCTGAGCCATCCTGCCACCTGTTGGTAGCTCAGTGGCTGCTCAGCTTGGGCCAGGAATCCAACCGGCAACCCTGTTGCTCAGAGCTCACACCCTAGAGTGAACTCTTAACCAACTGAGCCACTCAGCCGGACCCCACATTGGTTCTTGATCTTCATATCATTACTTTGGTAACTCCAGGTAGTATGATTTCTGAAAGGAAGTTCTAACATTAATGAAAACCTAGTATGCTTACCACCACTATATATCTTATTACACAAATATTCTTAGAATTCAAGTAAGAAAATTATATAGTGTGACCACATGAAGGGTCATAAAAGGTCAGAATGTAATTTTATTTGAAAATAGGGTCATTTCAGATGTGATTAGTTCAGAGAAGGCCATACTGGAGAAGGTTGGACCCTTAATTTACACCATCTGGTGTCTGTATGAGAAGAAGACAGAGACAAGGAGAATGCCATCTGGTGACAGAGGCAGAGACTGATGTGATGCAGCTGCAAACCAAGAAACACTGAGGCTTGCTGGCTGCCAAAACTAGAAGAGGCTGGGAGAATCTACCCAGAGTCCCTGAGATGGTGTGGCTCAGCCGACACCTTGATTTTGGACTTCTACCTTTCAAACTGTAAGACAATAATATTTTTGTCATTTTAAGTCACCCAATTTGTGGTACTTTGTGACAGAAGCCTTAGGAAAGTAGTATAGGGAGGGGCTCATGAGGAAGACCAGGTGAGTTCTAGAGATGTAACTTGTTGTTTCTGGTTAGCATGAGTAGAATGAAAACTCTCCTGTAGAAGTGAATCTAAAACTTATTAAAGCCTTACTATTGTTATATGACCTGCCATTATTTTAGGCATTTTGTAAACATCATTTTATTTAGTATCAAGTATCATCACCTAGCACTCTATCCATATAATAAGTTGGGTTCTAATACTACCCCCAGTTTAGAGACAAAATTTGAACTAATTCTGTTTAAATAATTATCCTTTTATGGTATAGTTATACAGTTCTATATACTTTTTCTGGAAAATAATGCAGATCTTATACCATTTTGCAACTCACATTGTACTAATTTCTTGAAATTTAAAATGTTTAATTTCAATGAGAAAAATAATCAACAACCCTCTCCATCTTCAAAGTTTGTTATATCAAAGTTAAAAGGAATAATACAGACTGGTTCTCTGCTACATTCATGTAGTGTACTAATAATTATTATATATAATAAATTGCAGTGGCTCGAATGCTACCCTGAATGTGATACATGGAGTGAAGCCTTTTTAAACCATTAAGTTCAAAACAAATGCTTAATATAGGTGAATTGGTTATAGGGGGGAAAAAACTAAAATTATAATTAAAAAATAAAACCATGAAATTACAGGCTATTCTAGATTACAACCACTTTAGACAATATTTCAATTTCTTAATTGCCAATAATCACTGGATGCTTCACTCCTATGTTTTACCTATTTTTGTTGTTGTTGTTGTTGTTTTTACTCTCTTTGCTCATGAAACATTTCAAAGCCACTTCAAAATGCTACTAATAGAAGCCCTCAGAAACTTACCATGTCCATATATCAAGATATTACATGGAAAATCAGCAAATTTCCAAATTCCTCCAGACATACGGTTCATAATGAAGTGGTTTGTTGATGAATAATCATTAATCTCAGACAAAGGCAGTGTCATTTCTCCACCTCCAGATTTTTCTAATTAATATTCTTTGTGCTAAAAGCAAACCAAACAGTTTGAATTTGCTTTATTCCTCCATAACCTCATTTCAGAATATCAAGAGATTCCATCATTTGGCAAGCCATAAAGCCATGCAATTGATTTTTATCATTATTATTCATTATTATCAATTTGGGTACTCTATCAAAATCAGCACGATGGACTTTATAATTTAACTGCCTAATAATAAACATGAAATAATGCAAGAATATCTTCCAGTTTTTACACTTGAAAATTTATTGTGCATTTGTATATTATAATTCTTTTGCTAAAGCAAAATGTAATACATTTACAGAATAATAAAGTTTCATAATTAATTTAATTAAGCAGATAAAACACTCATATATACAACCATATAATGTGCTTATGAAATCTAAGCACATTTTTTCTCATGGAAAAAAACAAAATTTATAAAAACTAAAAGATGAAAATTATCCATGCGTGGGAAAGTTCTATAATGATACAAATATGCAGAACTACTTCTGTAGTAATCTGGCAGTGGCTGCTGATAAGATTTGGTGCAGGGACACATGAGGTCACATGGTTATATCTCCTAAACTTTGCCAGCATAATAGAATTATCAACACCCCACCCCACTTCCCTACCCTCACCACCAAGCAGAAGGAGACTCCAAGTATGCACTTTTGTTCTGAGCTGCATAGCTAAAAGGACTGGAGACTGGGGTTTCACATACATAAATATATTTGTTCATTCACTTAATGAGCAAATATTGATTGTCAGGCATCAATTATACCAAGATCAAAAAGATATAGTTGCCAGTTGTAGATCACTTCTGAGTAAGCGTATGTAAATGTTACAGTTTGAGGTATGTATTAGTTATCGATTGCTAAGTAACAAATTACCCCAAATTTAGCAGCTTAAAACAACACACATTTAGCATTTCACCATTTCTGTGTGTGACTTAGCTTGTCTTAGAGTGACTTATGGGCATGACTTAGTTGTGTCCTCTGCTTCTTGGCCTGTGGTTTCAGAAAGCTTGATGAATGAAGCCTTTTCTCCTGTGCTCACTTGGTGGTTTCTGCAGCACGCAGCTTCTGTGGGCTGTCAGACTGAGGGCAACAGTCCCTTAACTGGCTGTTGCCCAGAAGCCACCCTCAGTTTCTTGCCACGTGAGTCCCTCCCACATTATGGATTTCTTCATTAAAACATGCAAACTAAGAAGACAATAGAAAAAAAAGTCTGCTAGAAGGTTGGAAATCATAGACCTAATCACATAAGTAACATTTAACATAAGTAGCATTCTATCTATTTGGTCATGTTCTATTGTTTAGGATCAAGTTACTAGTTTCAGTCTACTCTCAAGGGGAGTGTGCTATACAAAGACACAAATACCAGCAGATGGGGATTGCTGGAGGCCATCTTAGAAGCCATCCTATCACAAGACACTAAAATGGCCTCCTTCCCACAATTACTTTACCACCATTAATCCACCATTTCTAAGTTCTCTGCTAATGGAGAGTCACTTTGGCTACGTTAACAATTCTCCTGTGGGTAGCAAACTATGGAATTTAGAAAAGGTAAGTTTTAAAATCTTTTAAAAAGTAAAACCTCTTAACATGAAACTTTTGACTTCAAACATATAAATGTTAAGCTGCAGCACTACTGAATTCAGCTATGAAATAGATATGGTTAAGGTTGGTGACAATTCCTTGCACTGTGTTTGGCCTATAGTATGAACTCAATAAATATATGGATTTTTTTTTTTTAAAAAAGAAAATGAAATAATAAGTTTTGATGAGATGCAATAGTAAAAGAAATTGTAAAATATGAGATGGTAACTGAGAGAATCAGCCTGGAGAGTACCATATGGAGATGAAGGAAGAGATGAGGAGAGATAGTCTTAAGATTTTATTGATTGTCTGTTAACCCCAAGATATTAAGGATAATATGGGTGATATTAAGGCTACTCTTATTACTGGCTTAGTTATGATCCCTACGTATCTCTGCAGTCAGGTCACTCTTAACCTCAATGGCTATTGCTGGTGACTAAATGAGTAGAATTCAGAATCAAGGAGAGTTCTTCTCTCCTTAATATCTACATCTAGGGAGAGAGATGAGAAGCATATCAGAGCTTTAAGAAGAATAGAAATGTGTATTATAATTTTACCTAACAATTATAATTTATGACTTTCCACATAGTTACTGCCTACAGTGAATATCCAGTTTTTACCAGAGTCAGTATACACTTGACTTGGTTGATGAACTTAGAATTATAATAGGGCATTTTTGAGTATGCATAGCCCTAAGGTTTAAATTTTCTCTGGCTTCCGAAGCCAGCTCTTAACCACCATGTCATTCAGCCGGCCCAGGTTTAAACTTTTCTCTAAGCCAAGTTAGGTGTCATTCCCACCATCACATCTATCCACATTTTGATTTTAACTCTGCCGATAAGTTTAGGCAGCAAATCTCCCTTTAGTTTTTTTTTTTTTCTTTGCTATGAAATTTATGCTGCTGCCACTACCAGTGGGAGAGAGTGAAGGCCTTGTACATGTGTTCCTTCACTAGACAATAAACTCCTTATTCATCCTTGTGTTTCCTATTTTTGATACATACATGTCACTAATCACTTCTATAATCTAGCCTTACCTAAATTTGGACTATAGATCCATTTGGCCAAGGAGAGATTCTTAGGTTATGGTGACACCCAGGTTTGGGGAGCAAACTGAACAGGTTCCAAGTCTCCTAAAGTCATCTGTGGTCTTAATACATTTGCCAAAGATACTAGTGATTAATTATTGTCATGTGGCTCAGATTAATTAGAGAGTAATTAGTATTGGAAGGCCTAGTGAAATGAGTTCTAAGTTATTTTCTCAAAGATATGCATTCAATCATGGTAATTTTAATTTTTAAATCAGATTCCTTGGAAAAAAGGTTAATTCTGAATGTTAATTATCTCAAATAAATAAATAAGATATGTAAGTAAACCTCTTCTGAAATCCAACTTGACCTAAATTTGGACTATTCATCCATTTGCCCAAGATAGATAATGATTTACAGAAAATAGATAGGGAATATGGCTACCTTTATTTTATATTAAAAGTTTAAATGAAGCTATGTTACTTTGTACTCAACGCTATCAATCAATTATGCAGGTTGTGGTACAGATTAATAATAATTTTCCAAAATCTGTGTTTTCCTGTTTCTGTGTTTCTTTCTATGTAAGAAGCTAGACTACATTATCCCCCTTTGTTGATACGAGTTCTGGTCAATAAAATCTGACCACAAAGTGATTTACTTCACTTCCAGGCCTAGCCCATAAAACTCACATGCACCATTTCCTATGTCATTTTCCACTTCCAGGTTCCAGAAATTAAGGCAACTATGACAATCTTGGAAACCATGTGTTAAAAATAAGTTTCTTGGGCTGGCCGAGTGGCGCATTGGTTAAGCGCTGGTTTGGGACATCAGCAGCCCCGGTTTGGGTCCCACATATGAGGGCCAGTGAAACTGCTCTCAAAAAAAAAAAGATATATCTAAACTTAAAATATTATAATAGTATCTCCCAGTTACTCAAAATGTGTCCCTTATATGTATATATGATTTACCCAGAAAAGTAATTATTTCAGATTGTTACTATCTTTAAGAAAGCATGCCAAATACTTATATATGTTCAGGTGAAGCTACCAACAGTATTGTTGATAGTTAAATATTGTATAGTGACCCAAAGAAAGAAAATGTTTAACAGTGTCTCTGTTCACTTGTCTACCATACTGCTGGGAGAGGGGAAAGATGGGGATACGAGCAGTATTCTTTAGAGCCATATAATTTTAGGAATAAAATTTTTATGGTATATTATAGCAATATATTTTTAAAAACCAACACTTAAACTGAAATTAACTTTGTTGACAAATAGAATTTCTCTGGAAATAAGGTTTATAATGGAATTATTGGCAGACTTTTAACCATAATGGCTCAAATGAAAAGATTGTAGCTATTTAAAATGAGTTTTTCGGTTTGTAATGTGTCAAAATAATAAATTGGCTGTTTTTTATTTGGTTGGTTGGCTGGTTTCTTCACTAATGCATTATTAAATATTCAAAATCTGTAGTTCAAACTAATTTTCTCTCACCTCACCTAAGATTTTAAATATTCAATGTTGTTAATCTTTTGAAAGGGCATTTGTCACAGTAGATGAGCAACCAATAAAAAAATATGCAAAAATAAGCTTCCTACTGAGTTATTTACTTGGAATAAGTGTATCCTATAAAATGCTTGACCTAAAGAATTTAACTATAACAACCCAAGAGACAATAAAACATGGGCTACACAGAGAGTTGATAAAAATTTTATATGAATGCTACAAAAAGAAAAAAAAACACACAAAACACAACTCAGTGATAACCTGAAAGCTGTAAGTCACTATTAAAGCAAAACAAAACTTGAAAAGGTATTAAACCAAGGCTTTTGCAATTGTACTTATCAATGGAGAAATAAAGCTTAAATACAATATAATACACTACTTTTTAATAGCATTTCCCAGCTTACAAACTTTACATCATTTTATTTGCACTCTGCAGGTAAAATAGAAATTACTATTTTATGAATAAAAATAGAATTACTACTTTATGAATAAATAGAATAAACTATTTATGGATACTTTAAAATACCACTTATGTAACAAAATAATAATTTTGGATTCTTCAGGTCACTTAACTTCTGATTCACTTAAGGGATGAAAATAAGTGATGTTTTCCATTCTAAATTGCAAACTATAATTTTATGGTTCATTTAAACCACATACATATTTATAAGTTTTGAAGAGATTAAGGAACTTAGTCAATTTCTAACAACTTGTTCAACTAGAACCAAAGTCTTCTTTTTGGCTGTTAATCTAGCACTTTTATACTAACAGCCTACTATGAGAAAACATTTTGTGATTTTAATGTACCACCTAAATTGGATTGCTCATTAAAATTTATATATTAATCAAATTATTGTGGTCACTTCCCACATAATGGTCAATGAATTATGCTATGTACTGGAGTTATAGTGGAGTAGATATTGTGCTTACTTACCCTCATAAGGTTTAGCATCTCGGAGGGAAAGTGAACGTTTTCTAAAGAAGATATTGGTAGCATCTATTTGACTAGGCAGTGAAGAAGACTTAATTTCCTTTATAGCATGTTCCATTTAGAGTGTAAGCTCCTGTGATGTCCACCATCATTTTTCAAGTTTTGACTTGAAGGCTTAACATTTTAGGTTTGATTTTCTACAGATATCACTTCTGCAATTGCGTAGTTAATACTCAAAACCTTGGCTTATGGCTATGAGGACCAGCTAGTTTAACTCTCTGTGAGCTGAAAAGAAATATGGTACCTACAGAGTAAGCAAAGAGTTTATCTTTTTAATTAACATATATCCCCCACCGATTTCAATAGAGAAGTGAATTTATCTTGCCTTCCCCTTGTCTTTACCATTCCAGCTATTTCCATTATTTGCCTCCATATGAAGACTCAGTTCTGTCACTATTCATTGCTTTATTTAGTCATTCATTTCATTAATACATACTGAGCACCTATTATGTTTCAGAGTCTATAATGGGTGCTAAGGATAACAGTGATAAAACTGTAAACAAAAAAGATGAATAATCCTATCTTTGTGGAGCTTAATCCATAGAATAAACAGGTCAGATTAGTAAAATATATACAGTAGTATTTTAGTGAAACTATTTGAAGACCAAAAAGTAAAGCAGAGATAGTAAATAGGAACTGTAGGATGTAGAGGGCAGGGCAAATGGGGATTTCAGAGAGGGAACAGAAAAGATCTCTCTGAGAGGGTCTTGATTCATTTATGTTAATAGAGACTTGAAATAAAGATTTGTGGTGGTTAATTTTGTGGTCACCTTGATCGGGGCCAAAGGATGATCAGATCGCTGGTAAAAACATTTCTGGGTGCTTCTAATGAGGGTTTGAGGGTGTTTCTGGAAAAGACTAGTATTTAATTTTTTTTTTTTTTTTTTTTTGAGGGCAGTGTCACTGGCCCTCATATGTGGGTCCCGAACCGGGACCGCTGGCTTCCCAAGCCAGCGCTTAACAACCACTCCACTCGGCCGGCCCTAAGACTAGCATTTAAATGGGTGAGCTGAATAAAGCAGATGGCCCCCTCTAATGTGAGTGGGCACTACCCATTCCACCAAACATGCAAATAGAACCAAAAAGCAGAGGAAGGGTGAATTGATTCTCTCAACTTGAGCTGTGGCATCCATCCATCTTCTGTCCTCAGACTTCGGTGCTCATGTTTCTCGGGCTTTCGGTCTCAGAGCAGGACTTACAATTTCTATAAATATATATATAGATGATATAGATATATAGGCATATATCCTATTGGGTCTGTTTTCTCTGAAGAACTCTAATACACTAACTGCACCACTAACCGGGTCCCATTGGGAACTCACCCTCCATGCCTGCAGAGCTCCCGCTGTGCTCCAAATGTCCCCTAGCTCTCTTTCCCTTTCAAGGCTTTTTATCCTTATGACTAGTGCTGGTAGCTCTTTTGCCCTGTGTCCCAGCTCTCCTCACTATCCTATATGTTAGCTAACAAGTTAAAAAGTGTTACAATATTCCAGGCACTGTTCTAACACATGCTAGATATATAATATATACTTAATCCTTACAACAAGCCTCTGAAGTAGTGCTATTAATATTCTCACTTTCCAAAAGAAATAACTGAGATTAGATACCTCATGTAAGGTCACACATCAAGGAGAAGGCTCAGCTGGACTTGGGACCAGGAGCCAGCCAGTCAGTGTGACTCTGAATTCTACTATATTGTCTTTCCATCCAGGGATGATTCAGTGCAAGGGCCAGGACCTCCGCACTTTATCTTTATTGATGAATTGTGACATAGTGCTTTTCCTAGCATCCTTTTTGTTGTCTAGACCTGCAGCCCTGACTCAAGCCAGTATCGCCCCATAAATATATGGTCTAGACAGAGAGCCTGACCCTGGAGTCCAAACTGAATGCTAAACTGGAGTCTAAACCATTGGAGCTTCCTGGAGACCGAATATCTCTTTCCAGTGGTTTCTGGAACAGAGCAGACTACAGTGACCTTTGGACTCTAGAACTGGCCTGCCTTTTTGCATCCCCAGAGCTCAAATTTAAGGCTGGATTCTATTTTTCTATGTAAAGAATGTAAGAGAGTAGAATAGCAAGGGTGTGATAGGATGCAGCAGGGCTCTCTGAAATAGAGCTAGGTGATCCAGGCAAATAATAAGAGTTAATGTTAGTTGAGCACTGTTTCTAGGCACCATTCTAAATGCCTTACATGTACTAACTCATTTAAAGAGAGATATTGACCTTCCCAAGCCATCTTCACAGGGATGATCCCAGGTCATAGCTTGAGAGAGCTTCCTTTCTTAAACAGATTTGAAGTGGAGAAAGAAGTCCAAGGCACTTTCAGCTTCTTTGAAATTTGTATAAAGTTAAAAATAAATAAATAAATAAATAAAAACAGAAAGCAATACTCCCTTTGCTAAGGTTTAAAAAAAAAATTCTTGAGACACACTGTTCCTTTGTTCTGGGAATACGTTTGAATGAGTTATTTAGTTATGCAAATGCAAAGCAGCTGATATCTGTGGCTCCTAGGAGAAAAACTGCTCAACATAAAAATGGGGAGAAGCCATCTATGTACTAGGCTGAGTTGCTCTATGCAAGTTGCTACTGTTGTGTTCTTGCTATTATTAGGAGAAGATGTACGTTAAGTATGAATTGTGACCACTGTGCCCCTTAAAACTATCGATTGTTCAAGCTAAGAGTGTTTTTTTGTTTGTTTGCTTTAAGCTAATGCCAATGAATCTGAAGCTAAAGACATTGCCTGTGATGAGACTCGCTATGGGATTCTGACCATCAAGTAAGTAACACTGGGCATGTATGTGTCCAGGTGATAGCATAGCACCTTGCAGGGAAAAGAGTCTCTCTACCTACAACACAAGAAGGATGCCACCACAGACCTGCTGTGACAAAAACAAATGCCAGCTTTGGAGGCATAGGGAGACCCTGGAGATATTTTGTCATGGGCCTTGGAGTCCTCATGGGATGTGACAGTTGCAATGACCTTGTTCCTTCAGGCAGCTTTAGGGACAGTGGGTGATATCTACAGGGGAACAAAGAACTTTTTGCCAGCAATTCATGGCTCTTGCATCATAACAATGCACAAGCTTACACAGCACTGTCTGTGAGGGAGTTTTTAGGCAGGAAACAAATAACTACTGGAACACCCTCCCTACTCACCTGATCTGACCCTGACCTGGAGCAGGGGAAAAAAACTCGCGACTCTAACCTTGCTGATGATATAAAAAATCATAATAGTTAGAAAATAATTTTGGTACTTTTTTTGCAGATGACAACTAAATAGTTAATAAGCTGTAATATAGCTGTAATATATCAAAAGTCCTAAAATTAATAGGAAAAAGGTATGCAAACCAATAGCAAAATGGGCAAAGGATATTAGTAGGAAAGTCCTTAAAAGACAATTCCAAATGGGCAGTAGGTATTTTAAAAGGTGCTCAAACCCACTAGTAGTCAAAAATGAAATTTAAATTTGATTAAAAATGAAATATTATTTTATAGACCCAAGGCACACAAAAATTTAGTAAGAGCTTTAAACCTACTGTAGAAACCTGAAAGGGCATTCTCACATAATGTTGAAGGAAATGTGCTGTTATCTTTATATTTGACAGCATCTATTAAAATTTAAAGCATGTCCTTTCTCCTAGCAATGCTATTTCTAGAAATCTTTGCCATCACAATGAGAGCAATAATTGACACAGATATATGTGCAAGGGTGTTTACTGAAGCACTGTTTATATTGACAAAAAAAAGAGAGGGTGAGAGTCCAACATGTACCAATATGGGGAATAATTGAATAAATGGTGTCACACCTTAAATACCATATATGAGGCCTGTCAATTAAGTTTGAGAACTCATCCTAGAAAAAGTGCTACATACCTCATTGCTGAATATCACTACAGTCACCTTTGTAGTACTCCCCTTGGGAAGCTATGCACCAACACCAACGCCTAGGCCACCATTGAAAGCAATTTGGAACTCTTTTTCTGGAATGGCCATCAGAGCTGTCGTTGTATTACCTTGAATGTCATGAATGTCATCAAAATGTCGTCCTTTTAATATTTCCTTTATCTTCAGGTAAAGAAAGAAATCACTGGGGCCAAGGTGAGTAAGGAGGGTGTTCCAATAGTATTTGTTTACTGGCTAAAAACTCCCTCACAGACAGTGCGGTGTGAGTAGGTGCATTGTCGTGATGAATTGTTGGCGAAAAGTTCAGGTCGTCTAAGTTTTTCATGCAGCCTTTTCAGCACTTCCAAATAGTCAACTTCATTAATTTTGTCCAGTTGATCCAGATTCATAATCCCTTTGATATCAAAAGGGTTAGCAACATTGTTGCAACAAGTTTACCACCTTAACTGTCAGAACTTGTAATCAATAAAAGGAGTAAATTTGTTTCTATGCCCATTTAGTTAGAATAGTTTTCATTAGTATTATTGAATTAAAAACTAGTATTTAATATAAATTTCAAAACAATTAACAAAAATCCTCTATATGTACAAATATATGCATATATATTTACATAGAGAGATTATGACTATTGAGAAAAGTAGAGAATAATATATATCCAGTTGGTACCATGAGTTACCCAGACAGCAGTTAGAGTTGGGGGAGGATAACACAAGTAGAGGGAGAAAGATTAGGGGTTGGGTAGATGAACAAGGAAAAAAGGCTAGCATTGATATCTCACCTGTTAATAGTATATTATGCCTGTGTTTATATTCATTAAAAATTACAAAAAATAAAACAATCTAACCATTTTAGCTCAATGCCTCTCTTTGAGAATTTGATGAAAAGAAAGTACCCAATTTCCACAAAAATCCACATTTGCATGTAGATACAAACATTTGCACGTAGTTTTAAGGGGATTACAGATGCCCTAAAACTCATCCATGGATATCAGACTAAAGCTGTCTCAATCAGTGAGAGGATGTTTGGGCCAGGAAAACTGGCCCAATCAAGTTGATTTCACCAGCATGACATCTGGAAAAATCAAATGGTGCTCCTTTGGCCCAAATTTGACTGCTACAGTCAAGATAATTTTCCCATTTACATGTAGCCTGTGTGTATTCAGGAATTAGCTGGTTTGATATGTTCCATTTGATCAGTGTGTATATGAGTCCCTCACAAATTATAGTGTAGAGCCTATTTGTTTTTCTTTATGGCAGAAGGTTCTTTGGGCTTAATTGTTATGAAAGAAAAGTTTTACATTTCTGGGGAAAATCATTCTAGTGAACCGAGTTAACTTAATTCATTTCTTGGGAGAATATATTTGCAAATGATATAACTGATAAGGGGTTGATATCCAAAGTATATAAGAAACTATTGCAACTCAAAAATGAAAGAATAAACAATCTGATTGAAAAATGGGCAGAGGACATGAAAAGACATTTCTTCAAAGGAGACATACAGATGGCCAACAGACATATGAAAAGATGCTCAATATCACTAATCATCAGGGAAATGTAAATCAAAACCACAATGAGATACCACCTTACACTAGTCAGAATGACTCTTATCAACAAGTCAACAAATAACATGTGTTGGCAAGAATGTGGAGAAAAGTAAATCCTTGTGCACTGTTGGTGGGACTGCAAACTGGTTTAGAACTTGTGGAAAACAATATGAAGATTAGTCAAAAAACTAAAAATAGTTATTACCATATGACCCAGCAATTTCACTTCTGGGTATTTAGCCAAAGAAAACAAAAACACTAATTCAAAAAGATATATGCACCCGTGTTCGTTGCAGCATTATTTACAATAGCCAAGATATGAAAACAACCTAGGTGTCCATCAGTAGATGAATGGATAAAGAAGATTATATATATATTCCATGCACACACACACACACACACACACACACACACAGAGGAATATTATACAGCAATTAGAAAGAATGAAATCTTGCCATTTGTGACAACATGGATAAATCTAAAGGGTATCATGCTAAGTGAATTAACTCAGGCAGAGAAAGACAAATACCATATGGTTCACTTATATGTGGAATCTTCAAAAGCAAAGCAAAACAAATAAAAACAGACTCATAGAAACAGAGACCAAAGGGATGGTTACTAGAAAGCAGAGGTTGAGGGGATGGGTAAAACTGGGAAGGGGAATATAGTCAAAAAATACTGTGGTAAGTTTACATGGTGACAGATGATTACTAGAAATGTGGGATACTGACATTGTACGGTATAAAAATGTCAAATCACTATATTGTATACCTGAACCTAATTATAACCAATATAAAATTATATACCAACTATATTTCAATCAAAAAATGTGTATAAAAATAAAATAAATTAATCCATATTTGGGGCCACTTAAACACTAAACAAAATGTCAGGATAGAAAAGGAAAGAGTTAACTGATTTGGAAATACAGAGGTAGCCATAAAGGTTTGAGTGGAACTACATTTTTAAATCCAGTTTTGCCTTTTCCTAACATATAGGCCTTTTGGCTATAATGTAGAAGTGTTTTTAAAAAGCAGAAAGTTTTTAGAAAAGACATCTTAAGAGGGGCATGCAGTTAAGACCTTCTTTCAATCACAGTCTGCCATGAGCATTGAGTATAATGACATGGGTGCCAGGGCAAGTGACTATGTTTTTTCTTTCCTTGCTTACTCAGTCCTGAGGCCACCCCTGATGAAAAGTTGCCAAGTTACATGGTGACTTGGAAATGGGATGATTATAAAAAAGGTACCAAATGAGTTCAAGAAACTCATTCATCTTATTGATTGTGCTTGCAATCTGGAGAGAATGCATTTACTTTGAGCACAATACAAATAAAGTTCTATATAGCACCTTTGATGCAAACACACCCTGAGGCACTTTTCAGGAAAGTACAAAATACTAAAGTATACAAGCACACTGTCAGAGAAAACAAAGCCATTCAAATACAGAGAACTAAAGTTTGGGTTTAAGAATCCTTCAAATTTAGCCTTTGATCTTCTAGGTTAACTCACATTCAAGAATTGGGGGAAATTATAAGTACACAGTCAGGTTCTAGAAGTTTTCAACATTCATCAGCATAAAGGCTATAATGGACAATCATAGAAATACCCTCCACATGTTGCATTACTAAGATTTTAAATATGCATTTCATAATAAGTATATCTGTCTGATCAAGCATTGACTAACTTGATGTGCAAATTATTCTGGAAGTTGTTCATATGAGCTTGTGTTATAGGGTTTGGCTCGCTTCCTTGGTCAACTTAGATAGATGAATAGCAAAGGTATGCTTCCTTGTCTTTGTGTAGACATGGCCCAGCTGACTTACCCAGATGATGTTTTTCATATCTTTATAGCTGTTTACCAATTTGTAATGGCAAAAACAGGAGTCTGTGTTTTCTTATATTTCTATGCTACTGAAACCATTTTGGAAAACTTTCAGGAAGGTATTATTTCCTACCACTGACACTCAGGGTATTTTATTTTTTTTAATTTTTTTTTAATTGGGGAATTGGGGAAGGGGACCAGGCAAGTTGTTCTTCAGTCTTCGTTGTGGAGGGCGCCAGTCACCATCTGGCTTCCCATTGGCAGCTTGTGGTCTCTAAGCTCAAGGTGCTGTGTTCAATCTTAGTTGTGGGTGGGCGTAGCCACCACCCCATGCGAGAGTCGAATCAGCAGCCTTGTTAAGAGCTCTCGCCCTATCCACTGAGCCATCCAAGAGGCAGCTTAGCTCAAAGTGCCGAGTTCAGTCTTAGTTGCGGGTGGGCATAGCCCACCATTGAACAGGCAATCTTGTTGTTACACCAGCTGAGCCATCCTGCCACCTGTTGGCAGCTCAGCAACAGCTCAGCTTGGGCGCAGCATTCACTGGCCTTTGCGGGAATCGAACTGGTGGCCGTGTTGCTCAGAGCTCAAGCTCTAAGCCAACTCTTAACAAACTGTTGCTCAAAGCTCACGCTGTAAGCCAACTCTTAACCAACTGACCCACTCAGCTGGCCCCTCAGTGTATTTTCAACATTCTACAGAGACACTGTTAAGTTCCCTGTGGTTCCTCAGAAATGAAATTTGATATAAGACACACCTTCCACATTTCAGCATCCTGATAATGTCTTAAATGTATTTTATTGTATAATAAAATCTATAGTTTTGTTTCTGAGGCTGGTAGCTTCCACTCATCAAATAAACTACATCTTTGCCTTGTGCTAATCAAATAAACTACATCTTTGCCTTGTGCTATTTGTATACAGCTAATAAAAAATGGAGACTTGGTCAGAGTTTTTAATGGTTCTCCTCTACTTAGGGTTATTTAATATTTTACTTGATTTTTTTTAATAATCATTCAGGTTATGAATAAATCCATGTCTGTGCTACTAAAATTCTTTTATGGGTAAACATTCTTCTGGTGAAGGCCATGGACACTACTTTGTTCATGTTTAAACAGAGTCTTGAACTTGTGAACATCTATGTGTGTTCCTATTAATAAATGCATTCCTAATAGTAAGGGTGTTTGTTGTGGGAATAAGCATTAGGAACAAATATGTTATCTAAGATATAGTTATCTTATTTGAATTCAAATAGTTGTGGTAATAAAGGAAATATAAAGAATGAGTCCAAAAGGGTTCCTTGTGCTGTCCACAGATCATCCCACCATTGATTTTTATCTGTGATGTTTTTTTTAAAGATTTTATTGGTGAACTGGGGGAGGGGAACAGCGTTGGGGAATCGGGGAAGAGGAACAAACACGTTGCTCTCCTTTTGTTCTTCAGTCTAGTTGTGGGGGATGTCATTTCACTGGCCCATGTTGGTATTGTGATCATGGCGCTCTTCCAGCCTCTCACCAGCCTTTGGACTGCTGCTCACGAAGGCTCACGGCAGCTCACGAAAGCTCACGCCAGCTGCTGGCCAGCCCCACTGCAGCCTACACCATCGCCGGGGACTCATGTCAGCCAAGCTCCAGGTTGAGCTGTTGTTCACCATCTTAGCTGTAGTGGGCACGGCATCAGTGGGCACGGCATCACTGGCCCTCATGTGGGAACTAAACCAGGGCCCTGATGCTCAGAGCTGCTATCCCAAGCCAACTCTAAACCAACGCACCACTCAGCAGGCCCTATCTGTGATTTTAAGTAAGTGTTGGGCCATCTGATGGATTCCTGAGCCAGAAACTTGCTGCAGAAATTCCTCTTCAAAAAACCACAACTTTTCTTCATATCATCTGAACCCCTAAAATCTGTGAGTAACATATGTGTATTAGTTTTCTATTGCTGTCTAACAAATTACTACAAACAGTAGCTTAATACACAAGAAGTGTTTTCCTTCACAGTTCCTGTAGGTCAGAAGTCTGGACACAGCATAGCTAGATTTTCTGCTTCAGATCTCACCTGACTGAAATGAATGTGTTGGCCAGGTCTACTCACCCAGGGCTTGGGTCCTGTTCCAAGTTCACTGGTATTGACAAGATTCATTTTCTTACAGCTGTAAGACAGAGGTCCCATTTCCCTGCAGGCTGTCAACTGGGGATGGCTCTCTTAAATCGTAGGGGCAGTTATTCCCACATGATTTGTTGTATGGGCAGGTCATGCCATGAACACTTACTTTCTTCCAGGCCAGTTGGAGCACATTTCTCTGCCTTCCTCTCTGTGACCAGCCAAAGGAAATTCTCTTCTTTTTTAAAAGACTTTTGAATGGATCAGGCCCACCCAGACCATCTTCCTATCTTCACATCAACTAATTTGGAATCTTAAATACATCTGTACCTCCTTTCACATTAGAACGTACATTAGTGTTTGAGTAAAACTGGAAGAAGCTGTGTTTATATAGATGCCAGGATCTTGAAGGTATCTTAGAATTCGGTTCTTCACAGTATGTAAAAATCTATTTACAGGCACTATCTCTAGAACAATAAGCAAATGGAACACAAAATCTAGTCAGGGAAAACCTACCTCTTGAGCATCCGATATCAATTTGAAACATAGGGATAATAACATCTGCCTTGAAAATTGTTGTGAGAATTATAAAATGAGATAATGGAGAAGGATGGGCATCACATTTAGGCATTATAATAAAGAGGTTGGTGACCATACTGTGTGCCAGTGGTGGGATGCACAAGGAAAGGACACCTGATGACAGCTTGCCACCCTCAGATCCTTTGTACTGGAGGCCATGGGGAATAAGGGTGGGAGCTAATGCAGGGATCCTCCCACATGGCTTAAGCCCATGGGTCCACTGTGGACCATCTGTAGCCCAGAACCCTGAACTCACCTTCCAAAAATTGCTAGAATTGGCTGTATGCATCCCAGTATAGTGCTCTCCCTGTGCCCTTGACTAAAGGTTTTTCCTTGACTTTTTTGCATGGCTGGCTCTTTGTCTTCACTTAAGTATGAGCTCAAGCTAACTGTCACAGGGCCCTTCTTTAACATCACAGTCACTTATCCGATTACCTTAATTTATAGACCTCTAACTTTCTAACAACCTGAAAGCCTCTTGTATGTGTCCATCTCTCCCAGCAGAATAATAAGCTCCATGAGAGAGATCTGCCTTTCTTGCCTATTACTATGACGGAGGGCTCAATTAATGTTATTGAATAATTGAATAAATGTATGAATGAGTAATCTAGATGTCACAACCTCCTGCAGGCAGAAGCCACATCTGTTCACCCTCCTTCCTTGGGTGAACAGTTAAAGTAACTTTGGAACTACCTGTGTTTACAGGTTTCTTGTGAAACCATCAACGTCCATGGTCCTGTCCTGAAAATATGGTATCATCTAAATGAAAAGTGGACAAGGTTTACATGTTCACATCCAGCTGGACTGCTCAGGGGCTCGGTGCATTTTCCAAGGAGCCAGGTAAGGCCACAGAAACCTATGAAAGTGCAATATACATAGCGTATAAACATAGGCTTTGACATCAGACAGACTTAGGGTTGAATTCAGTTTTATAGCTTTCTCTGGCTGTGTATACTTGAGCAAACTCCTTAACATATCTGAGCCTCAATAGCCTCTCATTGAAAATGATAAGAATGCACTAACATTACAAGATGCCTACCGTATATGTATGTGAGTATGTGTAATAGATTTCTAAAAGTAAATATTTTGCTGGATACCAAGATGCAATTATGTTGAAATTCCAAAGTGAGATCTCCTGTCAACACATGCAGATTTTCAAAGGGAGTTTTAAGAACCATCTCCACAACTATTGCACTCCTCATTCAGGTCAAGGACACGAAAAGAGGTCCAAGTAGTGAGGGAGGAGAATATCTGGGACAGTATTTCTTTGGAGAGACCCATTGCTGAGTTTCAGTCCCCACCTCTTCCCTTTGGAGGATAGTTCTGTCTCCTTCCTGCATCAGGTTTAGTGAGAGTGGGCTGGCTCCAAAGGAGCTAAGAAAGAGCTTGCTGTGTGCTCTTTTTCATTCAGGAACCAATGGCTGAGGGTCTGGCTCTAGTCCAGGTCTGAAAGATGAGGGAATGGCTGATAGTCAGTGATGGATCAAAAGAGGTTTCTGTGCTGCCAATTCAGTTTGTCAGATGTGACCTTAGTCCCCACTTTTCCTTCCTCCCCCGCTAAGCTGCACCAGCAGAAGATTCAGGGACGCTTCAGTGAGCTAACTGAAGGGAGCAGGAAAGAAGTACAAAGTGAAAAAATGTAGATGTCACCAACCAGAGCCCCCTTTCACTGAGCATGGCTCCAGCCTGTTGCAGGCCTGATCTGGGAAGAAGACAGGAAACTTTATTACCGGGCTATGTCTAGAGTTTTAATTTTCTTAAACTGAGTATCCTCGTAATGAATAGAGAGCATATGGTAAGATTAGAATAAGAGGTGAAGTTTAGAAACAATCTACACACTGCTGTATTGTGTAATTTCTCATGGAAAATGGACTTACTATTTTTATGAATATGAGGAGTTAAATTACATAAGAAATGATACCACCAGTCCAGTACACATTCTATACGAAAAGGGATGTACACTCCCTCTCCAACAACTCTTTTCACGTAAGTGGCAACTGTAATGAAATACATATATATACACTTTGCATTGTCTGGAATAACCACAATTTCCAAGGGGAGTTACTTATTTGTCAGGAAAGATGATTACTCCCAGGAAACGTTGTTCTCAGTGTCAATGCTGCAGACATTAACGAGACAGGACAGAGGAAATGTTACCTGAACTGGCATTTAATACTCGTAGGTTGTTGGAAACCTTTGAAAGTACAGTTTCTGAGGTGTTCTGTGGAAAGAAAACAGATTGCAGGGCATTAAAAGAAAGTGGGGAGGAAGAAATAGAAGAAATTCTGTTGACATGCTAAAGAAGAAAGGCAGAACAATATGCTTTTGAGTAGGTCAGCAAGATAAAACGAGGCGGAATTGTGTATAATTGAAAACTAGGGGCAAGAAAAAGATTTAAGATGCAGGAGAAAGAAAGATATAAGAAGAAATAGAGAGATTTGAACAACATTTTATTTTCATAAGACCTATTATTTCTTTTATTTTGTACAAGCTAGACATTTTACCATCATTTATAAAAGGCGGCTCACAACAGCCTGGTGAAGTGGGTTTCATGGTGCCCATTTTAAAGTTGAAAAACTGAAGCTTATAAGGTTACATGCTTGGTTCAAAGTCACACCAGTTAAACAGGCTCTCAAATTTCTTCCAACTACCCCACTTTGATTGTTAGGTTTTTTTGTTTGTTTGTTTTTAGAAAGAGGATTAATCTAATAGATGTCAAAGAAAAAATATGCTAAGATTAAGACAGGGATAATTTAGTAACCTCCTAATCAAATAATTTATAGTCTTCCTAATAAAGAACCTAAGATAATTTTTCAAGAACATGGAAGAAACATGCAAGTCAAAGCTAATGATATAATCCCATTCATTTATTTTTACTTTTACTTCCCTTGCCTATGAAGCCAAACTCATAAAACCCTCTTTGAACCCAAGGTCCATAAGTTTAGTACCTATGGTTTCTTCTATGCAGTGTATTGTTTCAGATCTTATGTTTAGGTCTATGATCCATTTTGAGTTAATTTTGGTACATGGTGACAGATAGCAGTCTAGTTCCATTGTCTTGCACATGGCTTTCCAATTTTCCCAGCACCATTTATTGTAGAGGCTTTCTTTTCTCCATTGTGTGTCTTAGGCTCCTTGGTTGAAAATTTTCTGCCAAATATATGTCAGTTTATTTCTGGGTTTTCAATTCTGTTCCATTGGGGTGTGTGTCTGTTTTTCTTTCAATACCATGGTGTTTTGATTATTTTCACTTTGTAATATAAATTGATGTCAGAGAGTATGACACCTTCAGCCTTTTTTTTTTTCTTCCTTAATATCGCTTTGGCTATTCAAAGTCTTTTGTAATTCCATGATGGTTTCTTGTTCTATTTCTTTAAAAAAAAATGCCATTTGGATTATGATGGGGATTTGCATTAAATCTGTATATTGTTTTGGGTAATATAGCCATTTTAACAGACACTTCTCCCAAGGGGAAAAAAAAAAGGTCAACAGATATATGAAAAAATGCTCAACTTTATTAAGTATTAGGGAAATGCAAATTAAAACCACAATGAGATACCACTTCAGACCTGTTAGAATGGCTATCATCAACAAGACAAGTAATAACAAGTGTTGGAGAGGATGTAGAGAAAAAGTCATGCACTCTTGGTGGGAATGTAATTTGGTATAGTCACCATGGAAAACAGTATGGAGGTTTCCTCAAAAAATTAAGAATAGAATTGCCATACGACTCAGCAATCCCTCTTCTCAATACCTACCAAAAAAATCAGAAAACATTTATACGTAAAGATATATGTACCCCAATATTCATTTCAGCATTATTCACAGTGGCCAAGACATGGAACAACTGAAGTGTCCTTCGATAGATGATTGGATAAAGAAGATGTGGTACATATATACAGTGAAATATTATTTGGCCATGAAAAAGATGAAATATTGCCATTTGTGACAACATGATGGATGTTGAGATCATCATGCTAAATGAAATAAGTCAGACAGAAAAAGTGACGAACCATATGATTTAACTCATATGTGAGATAAAGCTGAAAGCAACACAGGAACAAGACAAACAAATGAAGAAACAAAATCTCAAAGACACAGACAACAGCTTAGTGGTTAACAGAGGGTAAGGAAGAAGGGGTGATAGATGAGGGTAAATGGGATCAAATATATGGTGATGGAAAGAGAACAGACTCTGGGTGGTGAACACACAATGCAATATATAGATGATGTATTATGAATGTACATCTTAAAATGAACATTTGAAACCTATATAATTTTACTAACCAATGTCATCCCAATAAATTTAGTAAAAATAAAAAAATAAAAAACAGAAAGCTAATGAGAAGTGGACATCTGGAATAATCAGTGTAATGTAGGAAAAATGCTAGGAAATCCACAAAATATTCATAAAATTTTGTGTTATTTCCATTTTCCCACCCCACCAAGAAAAAGTGGCCCTAAACTGCATTGTACCTGAGCTCTGAGGCAATCTCAATTATTTCAGTAGTCACTACATTTTAGTCACATGTATTGTTGATTTGACACTCAAAATATTTTTTCTTCAGTTTATGAAATTGAGATTCAGAGATTATAAAAATTAAGTGACATATGCTATTCAGTGGTACAAATCAAACCACGTGAACCCAACTTTTGAAGTGTTATTTTTGCAACTAAACCATGTTACTTTCTTTTTTGGAAAAATTGATTCATTTCTAAAAGTTATTCTGAAATTGTTTGCAGAGGGCAAGAAGACAGTCAAAACATAACTTAGTGTTTTGAGAGAGTAAATGGTAGAATGAAATGGGGTTGCTATTAACCATAGAGTACTCTAGTTAGCCTCATCTTTCTGAATGTGAGAGAAATGAGATGCTAATAAAATGCTTTCTTTGCATTTTGCTGACCTAACAGAAGATTACTTTATTTAAATTATAGCTCATTTCATTGCCATGATGTTATATATTAGAAATTGATTACCCCCATTTCTTTTGTAATAGCTTCATTAAATTTTGGGGGAGTCTTTCTTTTATTTTTAAAATAAGAAATAATGAGTGTATGAAAGTGAAATCTTTATTGTGTCTGATTTCAAATAAAGCACACAGTATAATTATAGAATTAAATTGAATTTCAGGACAATTATTATTTTCTGAGTAAAATGAGATTGCTTACAAATTTTAAAATCAAATATCACTTACTGTCAACTTTTTAAAGTATTACAAGTCTGACACCAATTTTAGGCAAATAGAAAGATAATTAGTCAAAAGAGAAAACTCTTCCTGGCCCGATAGCTTGTCAGTGATTTTACCATGCCCCTAGTAAAAGTGGAAAAGTTGTTTTTTATGATTTTTTGAAATATTTTTAAACTTCTAATTAAGTTAGATATTCAGGGTTTTTTTTATATTTCAGATGACAAAATTTTGACTTAAACTCTTAAACAATGAGGGGAAAGCATGAAGCTGAAAATAGGAAAAGGAGGACATAAGTTAAATTTAAAGACATTTCTCTGAATATTGAATGCCTTTCATTGTTTTTAATATTCTTTTTAGTATTTATTAAGTGGGATATAAAAATAATCAGAGGTTGTTTCCCTGCCCTGGAAAAATTTGCAGTCAATGGAAAAGTTCATACATAAGAAAAACACTGAAAAAGAACACCAGAATAACATGTTAGCACACTCATCATCATTTGAAACAGTCTACTGGGTCCATGGGTGTCAAGGGTATTACTGTGAGGGTTTGAAAATAAGAAAAAAGCACGATCTTTTTCTTGTGATATATTTTTCATTAATTTCTCAAAAGCGACATTTAATATACCTAAAAATTTAATCCTTACACTGTTTCTTTAAATTGGACAATATGCTTTATTTATTGAAGAACTTTTTCACAGAATCAACTGTATGGTTTCCTTTATTCAATTATTACTTGAGAAAAGGATATGTGGAGAAGGGAGGGGCAAGATGGCGGCTGTGAGGAGGGCTCCATGAAATCTCCCCTGGAAATATCCACAATTTGAACTTCTAATACGCTTCAAAGAGACATCTACTCATCACACAGAGCAACTAAGAGTTCCACACAAGGATTGCTGGAAGGTGGGCAGGCCGGGCAAGTAGGGGAAGAAGGCGGCGAGACGCGTGAGGTGCAGCCCGCACCCGCGGCTGCTGAGTCACGGTGAGTGTTGTCCCGGCTCGCTCCTTGCGGCCCGCGGCCCACCTAGAGTTCAGCCAGAGCGCGTTGGTTTGCAGTCTGAGGCAGAAGCCTCAGGCCGGGCAAGTGCGGGAGGAGAGAGAGGAGACGACTGTGCAGAGGTACGAGCTGCACCCGCGGTTCGCCGGGTCCCCAGGAAGCGGGGTACAGAGCCCCGCAGCGACAGGGCAAGATCAATCCCTGCACCCGCCTGGTTCAGGGATCAGTCTCTGTGCCCACCGGGTCCCGCGGAGCGCAGAAGCCTGAAACCCGGGAGCAGGGGAAAACAGAGGACTCGCCCGTGGAGACGCAGCGCGCCGGCCGGAGTCACAGGTCCCCGAGAGACGGAGCGGGGATCGGAGCCACGCGTCACGGTGCGCGCAGTCCCCTAAATCCCGGCAGACTGTTTGGGAGAGCAGCAGGAGATCCGCGCGGGCGCGCCGGCTCCGAGGCAGAAGCCTGGAACCCGGGAGCAGGGGAAAAAGAGGACTCGCTCGGACAAGCAGTGCGCCGGGTGGAGACGCAGGTCCCCGAGAGACGGAGCAGGGATCTGAGCCTCGGGGCAGGGGACGCGCAGTCCCTTAAGCCCCGGCAGTCTCTTTGGGAGAGCAGCAGGAGCACCGCCCGCACAGGCGCGCGCCGGCTCCAAGGCAGAAGCCTTAAACACGGGAGCAGGGGAAAAAGAAGACTCACTCGGACACGCAGCGCGCCGGGCAGAGACGCAGGTCCCTGAGAGACGCGGAGCGGGGATCTTGGCCACACGGTAGGGTGCGCGCAATTCCCTAAATCCCGGCAGACCCTTTGGGAGAGCAGCAGGAACTCTGCTGGAGCATAAGAGGCAAAGGCCTTAGCTTAAAACAGTGTTGGAACTGTGGCTTTGTTTATTTTTATGTTTTTTTATTTTTTTTTCCTTTTTCTACTCTTGAACAGAAAGCAAAAAAAAACCAATAATGCACCCACTCCCACAAACTTTGGCCCCCGCCAAGTCAGTCTTAAACTGACTCCTGAATGGAGCAATAGGGGCAGTCTAGGAAGAATCCTTACCTGCAGGGGGTTGAGAATTTCCACCCAGTAAAGGCTGCAGAGTGAGACTACCTACCCCGCCCCCACCTTTAGGCAAGGCTTGGGAGGCAGGGCAGGTTCACCTGCTGAGGCACTAATTAACAGATTCTTAGCAGCAGGCTTTTGGTAGTGAGGAATTCTTTAATTCTCCATGGCTGTCAACCCAAAGGGTGCCCAGAGACACTCATTGAGCCTTTGGGGGTGCAGCCTGCCTTGGGACAGGCAAAAGCAAAAAGGCAGTGACTTTGTAAAAACCACCAATCACACGTCACAACCACACTCAAGTACAGCAAACCTGCAGTGCCAGGATCACGCTAGGCATCAGGTGGCCTACTGTTCCCACAAGACGCACAGGAATTTTTGTACAGCAGACAAACTGAAGAGAACTTGGTGGACTTTAGCCTAGACCGGCACGGGTATTTTTGGTTTGTTTGGTTTTATTCTGTTTTGTTTTCCCTTTATTGGCTGCTTATCTTGGTTGTTTTTGGTTTTTATTTCTATTTCATTCTAATCATATTGTAGTTTTTAATATAGGCATATATATAGGTGTATATAGGTGAATATATGTCCATATATATGGGTGTGTAGACAAATATATATATATTTTTTTCCTTTTTTCTTTTTCTTTTTCTTTCTTTTCTTTTTCTTTTTTTCCCACCCTCACTTTCTCTCTTATTTTATTCATTCTTCTCACTGCTATACTTTTCCTCTTTTCCTTTTTTCTGCAAATTTTATTTTTTAAATTTTTCTTACTTTTTTTATTATTATTTTAGTTTATTTTTATTTTTTATTTTTTAAGTATAGCTAATCGGTTTCTCATGTTTATTCTATTTTTTATTTTAGGATATTGTATTTTATTTTGTTTCCTCTTCTGTTATTATTGTGTGTGTGGTTTTTGTTTTGTTTCTGTTTGTTTTCTTCATTAGTATGATTGATATTTCTGTACAAGTTGACTGTAGTTTGATGGTTGGTTTTTTTTACTTGTGCGAGCATTTGGTTTCCTTTGGTGGCTGCGGAGGTTGTTCTTGTTGATCTGTTATGCTCTAAAATCACTCTGCAGCAGTGGGTCCAAACAAACAGACAGAAGAATCATCATACCCGGAGGCCAACTTTAGATAAAACCAGAGCATTTCTGGGTTTGACATACAACAGTCACACCCAAAAGGAAGTTGCTACAGGTACTAGGACCCATAGGGTCCAAGTTTCATCAGAGGGGTCAATCCTCTCACAGCAGCTCATAAACTGCAGAAGCTGCTGATCCTCACAGCTAATCAATCTGGGAGTCAATCCCACCTACTGACAAACCAAAAGTAATCAAAACTAAAACTTCAACAAGTGAGGACGCACGACACAAGGAACACCTCAGATACAAGCACAGGAGAATAGGGAGACTGAGTAATTCAAATATAAAGGACACATACCATATAAGTTTACCCAGAAAAGACTGAGAAATCTGGGGGATCTATCTGTTATATTGAAGCAAACACAAAGAGTAAGCCAGAATGGGGAGACAAAAAAACACAACACAAATAAAAGAACAGAAGAAACTTCCTGAATCAGTGGAAATAGAGGAAATAGAGGTAACCAACCTATCAGAGACAGAGTTCAGAACACTGATTATTAGAATGTTCAAGGAAATTAATGAAAATATAAAGAAGGATAGAGAAATCATGAAAAGCAACCAGCTAGAATTTAAGAATACAATTACTGAATTAAATAACAAACTTGATGGAATCACTAGCAGATTGGATGAAGCAGAAAATCGAATCAGTGACTTAGAAGACAAAATAGCAGAGATCACCCATGGGGAACAACAACAAAAAAAAAGAACGAAAAACATGGAAAATAATTTAAGAGAGCTGGGGGACAACATCAGACGCAATAACCGAAGGGTCATTGGAGTACCAGAAGGAGAAGAGAGGGAGCAAGGGATTGAGAATATATTTGAAGTAATAATGTCTGAAAACTTCCCTAACCCGGCAAATGACATTGAAATACAAGCTCAGGAAGTGCAGAGAGTTCCAACCAGGATGATTCCAAACAGGCACACTCCAAGACACATTATAGTGAAAATGGCAAAGGTTAAGGACAAAGACAGAATCCTTAAAGCAGCAAGGGAAAGGCAGCAAGTTACTTACAAGGGTACCCCCATAAGATTATCAGCTGACTTTTCTACAGAAACTTTGCAGGCCAGAAGGGAGTGGCAGGAGGTTTTCAAATTGATGAAAAATAAAGGCCTACAACCAAGATTGCTGTATCCAGCAAGGTTATCATTTAAAATCGAAGGCGAGATAAGCAGCTTTGCAGAAAAAAATAAGTTAAGGGAATTCATTACCACCAAGCCAGCTTTGCAGGAAATGCTAAAAGGGCTTCTTTAAGTAGAAGAGAAAAACAATCTATGAAAGACAACGAACACAAATAACAAAATGGCAATAAATACACACCTATCAATAATCACATTAAATGTAAATGGATTAAATGCTCCAATAAAAAGACATAGGGTGGCTGAATGGATAAGAAAGCAAGACCCCAGTATATGCTGTATACAAGAGACTCACCTCAGATCCAAAGACTCATACAGGCTGAAAGTAAAGGGATGGAGTAAAATATTTCATGCAAATTGTACTGAGAAAAAAGCTGGAGTAGCGATACTTATATCAGATAAAATGGACTTTAAATTTAAGAATATAACAAAGGACAAAGAAGGACACTTCATAGTAATGAAGGGATCGATCCAACAAGAGGACATAACTCTAGTAAACATCTATGCACCTAACATAGGAGCCCCTAAATATATAAAACAGATATTGTCAGACATAAAGACAGAGATCAACAGTAACACTATCATAGTAGGGGACTTCAACACCCCACTGTCACTAATGGACAGATCCTCCAGACAGAAAATCAATGTGGAAACAGCGACCTTAAATGACACATTAGACCAGCTGGATTTAACAGACATTTTCAGAGCATTTCATCCCAAAGCTACAGAATATACGTTCTTTTCAAGTGCACATGGAACATTTTCTAAGATAGACCACACGTTAGGCCACAAAACAAGTCTCAATAAATTTAAGAAGATTGAAATCATTTCAACTGTATTCTCTGATCACAATGCTATGAAAGTAGAAATCAATTATAAGAAGAAATCTGGGAAGCTGACAAATAAATGGAGGCTAAACAATATGCTATTAAATAGTGAGTGGGTTACAAATGAGATCAAGGAGGAAATCAAAAGATACCTCGAGACAAAGGATAATGAAAACACCGCGACCCAAAATCTCTGGGATGCTGCGAAAGCAGTCCTAAGAGGGAAGTTTATAGCAGTGCAAGCCTACCTAAAGAAGGAAGAAAAATCTCAAATCAACAGGTTATCCTTATACCTAAGGGAACTGGAAAAAGAACAGCAAAAGAGTCCCAAGGGGAGTACAAGAAAGGAGATAATAAAGACCAGAGCAGAAATAAACAATATAGAGAACAGAAAAACAATTCAAAAGATCAATGAAACCAAGAGCTGGTTTCTTGAGAAGATAAACAAAATTGACAAACCTCTAGCCAGGCTCATCAAAAAAAAAAAAGAGAGAGGACTCAAATTAGCAAAATCAGGAATGAAAGACGGGAAATGACTACAGACATCACAGAAATACAAAAAATTCGAAGAAATTACTATGAGCAACTATATGCCAACAAATTTGACAATCTGGAAGAAATGGATAATTTTCTAGAAGCATACAACCTTCCAAAGCTAACGCAAGAAGAAACAGAAAATCTAAATACCCTGATTACTACCAAGGAAATTGAATCAGTAATTGACAAGCTCCCAAAAAACAAAAGCCCTGGACCAGATGGCTTCACAAGTGAATTTTATCAAACATTCAAAAAAGAACTATCACCTATTCTTCTCAAACTATTCCAAAATATCCAGAAGGAGGGAAGGCTCCCAAACTCTTTTTATGAAGCCACTATCACCCTGATTCCAAAACCAGATAAAGACATCACAAAAAAGGAAAACTACAGGCCAATCTCCCTGATGAATATAGATGCAAAAATTCTCAATAAAATATTAGCAAACAGAATTCAGCAATATATTAAGAAGATCATACATCATGATCAAGTGGGATTCATCCCTAGTGCGCAAGGCTGGTTCAACATCCGTAAATCAATTAATGTGTGATACACCACATCAACAAAATGAAGGATAAAGATCACATGGTCATTTCAATAGATGCAGAAAAAGCATTTGACAAAATCCAACAGCCATTTATGTTAAAAACCCTTAGCAAAGTGGGAATACAGGGATCATATCTCAACATAATAAAAGCCATATATGATAAACCTACAGCTAACATCGTACTCAATGGGGAAAAGCTAAAACCATTCCCCTTAAGATCAGGAACAAGACAAGGCTGTCCACTTTCTCCTCTTTTATTCAACATAGTGCTGGAAGTTCTCGCCACAGCAATCAGACAACAAAAAGAAATAAAAGGCATCCAAATTGGCAAGGAAGAAGTAAAATTGTCATTATATGCAGATGACATGATACTGTATATAGAGAACCCCAAAGACTCCATCAAAAAACTATTGGAACTGATAGACGAATTCAGTAAAGTAGCAGGATATAAAATCAATGTTCAGAAATCAGTGGCATTTGCATATACCAATAATAAACTAATGGAAAGAGAAATTAAGAAAACTGTCCCATTTACAATTGCGTCAAGAACTATAAAATACCTAGGAATAAATTTAACCAAAGAAGTGAAAGATCTGTACTCAGAAAATTATAAGACACTGAAGAAAGAAATCATAGAAGATACAAATAAATGGAAACACCTACCATGCTCATGGATAGGAAGAATTAATATAGTTAAAATGTCCATACTGCCTAAAGCAATATATAGATTCAATGCAATTCCTATCAAACTACCAAGGGCATTTTTCACAGAAATAGAAAATATAATCCTAAAATTTATATGGAATCATAAAAGACCCAGAATAGCCTTGGCCATTCTGAGAAATAAAAACAAAGTCGGGGGGACCATGCTACCAGACATCAAAACCTACTACAAGGCCACAGTAATCAAGACAGTTTGGTATTGGCATAAAAACAGGTACATCGATCAGTGGAACAGAACAGAGAGCCCAGAAATAAATCCAAGCATTTATGGACAGTTAATCTATGACAAGGGAAGCAAGAATTTACACTGGAGTAAAGATAGTCTATTCAATAAATGGTGCTGGGAAAATTGGACTGACAAATGCAAAAAAAATGAAACTGGATCATCTCCTTACGCCTTATACAAGAGCAAATTCAAAATGGATTAAAGACTTAAATGTAAGACCTGAAACCATAAAAATCCTAAAAGAAAATATAGAGAGTACATTTGCAGGCATTACCCGGAGCAATATTTTTACTGATACATCCCTACGGGCAAGGGAAGTAAAAGAAAAAATGAACATATGGGATTATATCAGACTTAAAAGTTTTTTCACAACAAAGGAAACCATTAATAAAACAAAAAGGAAGCCTACTGAATGGGAGAATATATTTGCCAATGATATATCTGATAAGGGGTTAATATCCAAAATTTATAAAACACTCATGAAACTCAACACCAAAAAAACAAACAACCCAATTAAAAAATGGGCAGAAGATGTGAAGAGACATTTCTCTAAAGAGGACATACAGATGGCCAACAGGCATATGAAAAAAAGTTCAACCTCACTGGTCATTAGGGAAATGCAAATAAAAACCACCATGAGATACCACCTCACCCCAGTCAGAATGGCTATCATCAACAAATCAACAAACAACAAGTGCTGGCGGGGCTGTGCGGAAAAGGGGACCCTGCTGCACTGTTGGTGGGACTGCAGATTGGTGCAGCCACTATGGTAGTCAGTATGGAGGTATCTCAAAGAACTGGAAATAGAGCTACCGTTTGACCCAGCAATTCCACTCCTAGGTATTTATCCTGTAAAAACCAAGACACTTATTCAAAAAAAGTTATGCACCCCTATGTTCATAGCAGCACAATTTACAATAGCTAAGACTTGGAAACAACCAAAATGCCCATCAGTAGATGACTGGATTAAGAAACTGTGGTATATTTATACAATGGAGTACTACTCCGCTATAGAGAAGAATGAAATCGTGCCATTTGCAATGATATGGATGGACCTAGAGACTATAATGTTGAGTGAAATAAGTCAGTCAGAGAAGGACAAATACCATATGATCTCACTCATTTGTGGAATCTGAAAAACTGTATGAATGAGCAAAGTAAACAGAAACTGTCTCATAGATATAGAGGAAAAATCAGGGTTGCTAATTTGGAGAGGAATGGGGATGAGGGAGAAGGGGAAGGGATTAGACAGCAAAAATAGGCAACTACAATATTGCTACTGGGATAGGAAAAACAGTTTGGGGAATATAATTAATAATGTTGTAAATATTCTGAGGAATGTCAGATGATCATAGGTCTTGTTAGGGAGACCATTTCATGGATGGAGTAGAGGTTTGATCACTGCACTGTATTACTAAAGCGGAGGGGGTATACCTACTGTAATTGAATATATATAGATAGTCACGGGATGTGGCTTATACTGTGGAAGAGTGTCAGAGGAAGAGTAATAGATATATATGATATGGGGGGGGAGTGGGGTGGTGTATTGTGGGTGGGGGATTGTCACTTTGAGGGGTAAAATGTATAACTATTGCACTGTGTTGTACACCTGAAACTAATTAGAAAAATAAATAAGTAAATAAAAAAAATAAATAAATAAAATTAGATTGTAAAAAAAAAGATATTCAACATCAACAATCATCACGGAAATGCAACTCAAAAGCACGATAGGATATGCCCTCACACCTGTTTTCAAAGTGACAGGAAGGGACAAGTTTTGGCCAGGTAGGGGATAAAGACAACCCTGGTGCCCTGTTGTTGGGAATGTACATTGGTGCAGCCACTATGGAAAACAGTATGGAGGTTCCTCAAAAAATGAAAAATAGAATTACCATAGACAGTTCACCGAGAGTGAACCTTAGTATAAACTATGGCCTTTGGGTGATTGTGATGTATGAATGTAGGTGCATCAGTTGTAAGAAATTTACCACATGGGTTCTGGATATGGGCAGTGGCATAGAGTGTGAGCGTGTGGGTGCAGGGGTTATAAGGGTAACCTCTGTGCCTTTCTCTCAGTTTCAGTCTGATCCTAAAACTGCTCTAAAAAATAAAGTCTAAGAAAGTTTCAAAAAGAAAGAAAAAAAAAAGAAAAGGATATGTGACTTTAATTAGAGAGAGATGCTCAATATAGAACAATGGGTAGATTCAAATTATAATAGGAAATACAGACACCACTTAAAGAGCTAGAGTAAAAACGCCATTAAAAAACAAACCACACACACACACATACACACACAAAGATGGCCTGAGGACTCTTACAATTCCATGTCTTTAATGAATTTCATTCTCAAACTAGTGTCTATCAAGATTTTCATTATATTGAGAGAAAAAAAAGATTACACACTATTAGTCTTCATGCTTACATCCTAAAAGCAAGCAGATCTATGGTGTTCTAACTTAATTTTAGACATGGATGATGGTAATAAATTATTTACCAAATTTTATGGTTCTATTAGGTTAATCCTAGTTCTTACCTTCTTACCCTAGCTTCCCTCAAAACTGTGAATCTCAGATCAGAGATGATAATTCATTAATTATTGTGCCTGGAAAGGAGTAGGTGCCCCATGAGTAAAAGTGAAAGAAAGAAAAAGAGACAGAAAGAAAGGAGAAAGTAAGGGAAAGTGAGGGAGGGAGGAGAAGATAAAAGAGGGAGAGAGGGAAGAAGGAAGGAAGGAAGGAAGGAAGGAAGGAAGGAAGGAAGGAAGGAAGGAAGGAAGGAAGGAAGGAAGGAAGGAAGGAAAAGAGAAGATGAAAGTTATTTGGGGGGGAGGGGGGAAAACAGAACAAAAATTTAGTCCTGGAAAAGTTCTGGATCTAACTAATAATACAGTTTAGAATAGACACAAAACTATTTACCCAGAAAGATAAGCAAATCTAAAGGAACCCTGTATTGCAGTCTTTGAACCTGTCACTTGTAAGGATTCTCTTAAATTCTTGGATAAGCATCCTTCTCCTCTGGAGTCCCTGCCTTGTGGAGAAAGGGAGGGGAGGGGAGCTTTTTCCAGCCAGTTACAGTATCAAGGAAGATAAACTAACATATTAAGATCAAATGAATCCCATCAACATGAGTTGATACCACTACCTTCTCTCTATATCATATTTCAACAGCAACAGACCTATGTTATATTACAGATTCAAAATGGAAGAGGGATGAGTTTCTTAGTGTCTCCTATAGAGCCATTTTCCCTAAATGCTGTACCCTTATTTTTAGTATCAGGAAATGATGCACAATGTGCAGAGATAGTTGGATTTTTCTGGCACCATATCCATGGGGTGATGCATTTATAAATATATTCACTCACTTTTCCTGAGACTTAAGCACCCCATATGGATTATTTTCTTGCATAGAAGGGGAAAATATCTTGAGTATTTGGCTCAGAATAAACGTCTCACTTTTTCATCAGTCGCTTCAAAGTCTGTTTTGTAAATAAGGATTCACCTTCATACATACTAAATTCTGAAAGTTTTGCAGTATGCTAATGAAAGGAACTTGGACTTTCAGGAGTGTGTTGAAGAACCTGGAGATGTCTTCTGTGTGTATGTCTATTAGCCCCAGGAGGTGTTCAACAATATTAATATTCAGGAGCCTTCAATGTATGCATCTTTGTTGGCTGAGAAACCAAGCTGTCTGTTTATTACTGAGGTTGGAATAACAGGACAGCTTTGAGGCTGCCAAACTCTTATAGACCTATTCAAGGAAATAATGAAAACCAGGGGTTTTAAAAGGTGGAAATTAAAAATATGCAAGAACTTCAGAGATCATCAGAAAGAGAATGAGCAGAGAATGCTATTTGTCAGTTAACTAAAAGGCATGTATAGAGGTATAAATGCCCAAATGTAGGAACTGCTAAACCCATTAATTGTGATATATAGGGTAACTGCATGTGTTTTGACCAAGAAAGTCCTGGTTTATGATTATTGTACAGTAACCCACATGGTTCAGCATTTGTACTAAAAATTTTAGTTATTTTAATGAAGAATCATTGTTAATAAATAAAAGCAATAAAATAAGCCAGAATGCTTCTGATGGACTTTCACTTTGTACTTCCAGCTTCTAATATAGTCTCATCTAGACTGTATAAGGCATATGTACAGTGAACAGAAATCTCCCTTCAATGGGTGATTAAATCTGAAAGAGAGAAACCCACATCTCTTTCCCAATCTTTTCAAGGTGCACCAAAACTAATTCCTTTCTTTCAAGAACAGCTGTGGGTTCTCTGATAAAATGGAATGCTCTCAGCAATCCTACCTTGGGTAAATATCCAAAAGAAATGAAAAGAGAATGTCAAAGAGATATCTGCACTCCCATGTTCATTGCAACATTATTCACAACAGCCAAGATACCTAAGTGTCCAGGTAAATGGATGATGATATATACTCTCTGTGTGTGTGATATACACACACAATAGAATATTATTCAGCCATGAAAAGAAGAAAATTCTGCCATTTGCAACAGTATGGATGAATCTTGAAGGCGTATGCTAAGTGAAATAAGCCAGGCAGAGAAAGACAAACACTTACATGTGGAAACTAAAAAAAAACACAAAGTCAAACTCATAAAAACAGAAAGTGAAAAAGTGGTTGCCAGGGTTGGGGGCAGGGGTGGGGAAAATAGGAAAAGGTTGGTAAAAGGGTACCAAATTTCTGCTATAATATGAATAAGGGCTGATGATCTGATGTAAAACATGGTGACTATAGTCGCTAACACTGTATTACATAATTAAAATTTTCCAAGAATGTAGAACTTCAATCTTGTCACCAAATGTTTTTATAAAAAGGTAAACATGTGAGTTGATGGATGTGTTAATTAACTAGATGGGTGAAATCTTTCATGATGTATATGTATATGAAATCATCACAATGTACAGTTTAAATACCTTACAATTTTATTTGTCACTTAAACCTCACTAAAGCTGATTTTTTTTTAAATGAAATATTCTCCAACATCAGCAGCTACGGTTCGTCAATTCCTTCTAGTTTTAATGTTAAAAACATTCAACATTGATGGACCTGCAGTCACTTAGTGTACCAGACAAATTGTGAGGTGGCCTGTTCCCCAGTTTACGAGATACAAAAGCCACCAGACTATCAGTGTGTTGAATGAGTACATGGAAAAGTATACGTTAAATGTCGCAGCTTATACGCAAGGAAATAAATAGAGGCTGTGCAGTTTTTTCATAAAATATAGGTAGACTAGACCTAACTCTATTGACACAGTTTTTTTCAGTTGTTAAGTGGTGTAAATCAACAACTATTTACTTTTGTATTGTTCAATAACACTTTTTACTTATGAGTAAGCCCAGGTACCTGAAGAGCTAAAGGGAAAAAAAATAACATTCATTGTTAATGAAAAAAATAACTTCCATTTCTCAAAAATGTTTGATGTGTTTATTTACCCAAAATATCTGTCAACATTTTTTATATACCATTAGACTTGCAGTGATATCATTGACTCCGTGTAAAACTAAAGGCTCAATTGTGTTGAGAAAACGTCAATATCTACTTCAATAATTAGTATTTATTTTAAGAAGACTTTACTGAAACACAGTTTCAACATCACCAGTCGCAAAAAAATGTATTCTAGTATCACCTTTTGAATCAGGATTTTCATTAACATCATCAAAACTATTGAGATCTGTGTTGCCCAATAAGGTAGCCACTAGCCTCACTAGGTTATATAGTTTTAAATTAATATTAACTAAAATTAAATTAAAGTTTTGATTTCCTAATCACACTAGCCACACTTGAAAGGTTCAGTAATCTCTATGGCTTGTGGCTGTAACTACCATTTAGGCAGTGAAGATCTAGAACATTTTTATCATTGCAGAATGTTCTATTGGACTGGTTTAGATTATTAATTTCATTTATTTTCAACTCCAAGTCCTCTTGTATACATATGAGAAATGATGCAATAGTTATTAATTCAGTGTCTTGATAATTAGAAAAAATTTCAAATAGTTAAATAATTTCAGATTATTTATTAATGTCATCAGATTCTTTTCTTTTAGATTTTTTTATTGGGGAATTGGGGGAGGGGAACAGCATTGGGGAATCGGGGAAGAGGAACAGACAAGTTGCTGTCTTTTTGTTCTTCTGTCTAGTTGCGGAGGACATTGCTTCACTGGCCCATGTTGGTATTATCATTGCGCTCTTCCCGGGTGAGGCAGATAGGTTGCCGGCCTCTGGATGGTCACTCACCGTGGCTATTGGCAGCTCACGCTGGCTGCCAGCTGCTCACGGTGGCTGCTGGCCACTCACTGTAGCCTATGGCAGCCCACTGCAGCAGGGGCTGCAGCTTTGCCAGCCGGGGGACTCATAGCAGCCCAGCTCCAGGTGAAGCTGTTGCTAGCTGTAGAGGGCAGTGTCACTGGCCCTCATATGTGAAATCTGAACTGGGCCCTTGGCATCCCAAAACCAGCTCTTAACCAATACACCACTCGGCCGGCCCAATGTCATCAGATTCTTAAAAGAAAAGATCAACTAATGCCAATTAGGGTTTATTTTTTTTAATTAAAATTTTTTGGAATGACAATGGTCAACAAAACTATACAGTTATCAAGTGTAAAATTCTGTAATACATCACCTATATATCACATTGTGTGTTCACCACCCAAAGTCAGTTCTCTTTCCATCACCATATATTTGACCCCATTTACTCTCATCTACCAACCCCTCCTCCCTTAACCTCTGGTAACCACTAAACTATTGTCAGTGTCCATGAGTTTTTGTTGATTTGTTGTCTTGTTCTTTTGTTGCCTTGAGTTTTATATTCCACATATGAGTGAAATCATATGGTTCTCGATTTTTTCTGTCTGACCTATTTCACTTAACATAATAGTCTCAAGATCCATCCATGTTGTCACAAATGGCAGTATTTCATCTTTTCTTATGACAGAGTAGTATTCCATTGTGTATATATATACTATATCTTTATCCTGACTTTATTTTCTACTACAGGGCAACAATAATCAAAACAGCATGGTATTAGCAGAAAAACAGACAAACTGACCAATGGAATAGAATTGAAAACCCAGAAGAAAGCCCACATAAAGATGGACAGGTAATGTTCAACAAAGGAGCCAAACAAAACAAAACAGAAAGTCTCCACAATAAACAGTTCTGGGAAAATGGGAAAGCTACATGCAAAACAATAAAACTAGACTGCTACCTGTCACCATATACCAAAATTAATTCAAAATAGATCAAGGACTTAGACATAAGACCTGAAACAACAAACTGCATAGAGGAAGCATAGGTGCTAAACTTATGGACCTTGGATTCAAAGAGGGTTTTATGAATTTGACTTCAAAGGCAAGGGAAGTAAAGAGACAACCAACTGAATGGGAGAAGATATTTGCAAACAACGCCCCCAGTAAGGGGCTAATATACAAGATATATAGGGTTTAATTTTTTTTTAATTCAACTTCTGGAGTCAAAATAATGTTTTTGGAATGCCATTTAGTTGAAGGTAAAATGTCCAACATTATTGTAATAGCTATTATAAATTAGGTTTAAAAATTCAACAGTAAAAATAAAATTCTATGGTTTTATAGTGATGATATAAATACAAATTTTGGTGGAACAGAGGACATGATTATAAATATTCTTACCAAACTAAGGAACATGTGATAGTCTCTGTAATTACTCAATGAATATAGTAGTCCAAACTTCCAATTTTGAAGTTTTAACAAATTATAATTGATAGCAAAGCTTGCAATCAGGAAGACATTGAAATTTATCCTTACAAAGTAAAAGAGGAACTGAACAAATTAATGAGGTTTCAGTTTATAAGATTCAATTTTGAAATTCTATAATTTCATTTAAAAATATTTCAATTAGTGAAAAGAACATTTGATGAAACTCCCTTTTTTAATTAAATAGATTTTTTACTCTGCCAAAAATAAAATGAAATTGAGACCTGTGATTTTCAAAAACCTAAATTTGATGAAACATTCGAAAGAACTACAGACAGACAGCTTAAGTAATGAGTTTTGTTTTTTAAATTGTTTCAACATGTCAAAGTCTCTAGGGTTCCAAAAACATTTCTTGTAAAATATTTGACCTAAAATATTTACAAACTTCAAATTATTTTTAACCTTAGATTTATAAATCCTAAGTGCCAGAATTTGTCCTACTTGTCAGTACCTCAACACCAATAGAAACAGTATTTTCTCAATTGAAAATATTTTGGTTTAAAAGAACAGTTAATTGAAAGTTTCAGAATTAATATAAAATGCAAATTTAAAAATACAGTACAAATTGTTATGAAAATTTAAAACAATAAAGCCACACTTTAAAAAATCAGAAAATAAACAGTGATATATAAAAATATATACAAATAAACAAAAGAACACCGTGTAATGACAATATTAGAGATAGGCCTAGCTAAGGAACTGTTTAAAGAATGTGATAATATATCAAGATAAGTACCTTGCTTATGTTAAAATTTAATGTTTGAAATTATCATGATAAATAATTTATTGTTAAATAGTATTTTGTTTTTATTTTAAACAAAAACAATTACATTTTAGGAAAGAGCTATTGTGTAGGTTCATAATTATAATAGAACTAATTTTCATGTAATAAATAAACATTTCAAATAATCCTTTCTAGTGGCCTCTTTCACTTTCAGAATTGTCTTCGGATGATTAAAATGTTCTTCTAGTGGTAAAGTAGAAAGGAGTCAGAAAGATTTAAACATATTTATGTAATACACATGTCTATAATTTATAAGCTCAACATAGGATCACCCAGTCTGTCAAATAATTTAATTTCTGTTTGGATGAATATGTATCTTCTTAATAAACTGCACCTATCTACAATATTAAAATACATATACACATTTATGTATCTCATAAGAATATATATAATATATATGTATATATATATATCTCACATATAAAAGTAAAACACACGCATAATCCAACCGACACTTAATATATTTTATCCTTAAATATGCCTATATTATACACATATAAACATGCATTTATACAAACACACATAAGGGCTACATATATTCATATATGTCGAATATATATGTTTTTATTTCAAACCAACCTTTTTTTCTTCTCCATTCATTGATTAATCACTGGGACCTTCCATCACTGAAAGACTATGCTGTTGCCCATCAGTATGTCATAAAAGCCATTTCTGAAGTGCTCCCATGTTTTTTACTCAATGCTTCTTAGAGAAAATACAATGTAGTAATTAATAGTATAGATTCTTCAAAGGAAAAAAAATATATATATATAAATTTGATTTGAATTCCAGCTGCGCTCCACCAGTTTAATGACCTTGGGCAAATTTCTGTGTGTCAGTTTCTCATCTCATGTATTGGAGTGGGTTAAAAGAGTGATGAGTTAATATAGGTAAGTAAAGTGCTTGGAACTGCACTTGGCATAAGCACTATATAAGTTTTAGATATTATTGTTTATTAAATACCTATTATATGCTGGACATCCTATAGGATCTAAAGTTAAACCATGCATAGCCTCCCATTCTAATAGAATTCTACAACTGTTGATGAAAACTGTTACTTTTCCCTCTTCTTTTAGTGAAGGAAAGAAAAAATAATAATAATAATTCAAAAAGTTTCAGAAGCATTCATAGAAAAAATAATTTTAAAAATTATTGTATACATACATTAAGGACATAGGTCAACAGGGCATGCTTTTTTTTTTAATTTAAGTTTATTGGGATGACAATGGTTAGTGAAGTTACATAGGTTTCAAGTGTACAATTCTGTAATACATCATCTATATATCACATTGTGTGTTCACCATCCAGAGTCAGTTCTCCTTCCATCACTATATATTTGATCCATGCTTCTTATTTTATTGCTACAATTTCTAACAAGAAACCATTGGTAATCATGTGAAAACTTTATCCAGGGATAACCTGAGAAACAGACCTAACCTATATATAGAAGATAATAGCTTCCATTTACTAAAAGCTAACTTTGTGCCAAGCACTATTCTAAGCACTTTGTGAACCTAATTCATTCTCACAACTCCAACAGGTTTCTTACAGGTTGGGCTAGACTCCAGGTGGAAATTGGTCTCCCTGGGTTTACTCCGTTCAACAATCCACAGAGCAAACCAAATGTGGAACAAAGAGCTGGAGGCAGACTCTGCCTCCCAAAGTGCTGTTGTTCTGTTTTTGTTATTTTTCTCTATGTAGCTGAATAGCCACAGAAAAGGGGTGCTGCTGGGGTAGAAAGGAGACAGGGGAACTCCTGGATGGCAGGAGATCAGGTTCTAAAAACAGAACTGTACCCACTGTTCCCAGGCTGTACCCATTCCTAGATTTTACCCCCCTCAAAAGATCAGGACCTCACCTTGGGTACAGGGAGACACAGAAGGGATACAAAAGGGCATCGTCAGCAATTCAGTCAGCTTGGGAGGGACTGCCCAGACAGCTTGATGTCGGTGACAGATTCCACTCCAGAGGACGACCAGTCACACAGGCCTGAATATATCAATTGGCCCACCTCAGACTCACTGGGAATCTTCTTAGACCATTGTCCTGAATTAGCTCATTGTCACGATCAAACTGGCTGTGCAGGACACACTGTCTGTTTGATAAACCACCCCTGGTTCCAGCTCTCCTCACCTCACCCCAGGAGCGCTCCTGTACCTCACACTGCCTAAGCCGGAGGAAGAGTCTGGGTAGAGATGGCTTGAAGTCAGCAGTGGGCCATCTTCCTTTTTCTGTCTGCTAATTTTTAAAATGAATATGTTTTCCCAAGATTCAGATGGGTGTAATTTTCATGTAATCAATCCTTCAAGGCAACCGATAATCACATGAAAACCACTGATTCATTTATGAGTGTTAATACTGAAAGGTGACACTTGGATGGTGGGTATTTATGAAATTTTTATGTTTTTCTAGCTCTTTTGGAAATTAACATTATTTTGACAACATGTATTGTGAACTTAAATGTAGTGCGTTTATGTACTTAATCAAACAGAATAGGAGGCGGATTGAGTATATCTTCTAAAACCTGTACTGAGTAAAAAGTACAAAATATTGTTCTCACCATTTTAATCAATGAATTCATTAAGAGTTGCACCTGGGGAAAATAAAATACAGTATGTGAATAAACAAGGTGTATTGATATATTTGTAATAACTATTAAGGTCAGCTAGAATGATATATGTTATGCCAGACAAACATGAAAACTGATCAAATGACACAAACAGATAGTTTATATACTAGGAAATGCAATATATAAATTTATGAAAAATTAAAGGGAAATACAAATTAAAATACATTTCCCTTTTAAATCTCTTCAATTAAGCAAAAATGGTTTTAAATGATAATATCTCATGATAGCAAGGGAATAAAGAAATGGGTACACTCATGCATATCTGATTGCATTTTTAAATGCTCGAACACTTTAGGAAGGCAATTTGGCATTATAGTTGGAGCCATAAAAATATTCATACTTTCTGTGCCAGAACCCCATTTATGTAAATGTGTCTTAAGGAAATAATCCAAGACATTGAAAACGTCATAAATTTAATTCAGCATTATTTATCATAGCCCCCCAAAAGGGATAAATTAAATGCCCAATGATAAAGAAATAATCAAGTTATAGCACATTCACTCAGCAGAACTTATGTATCCTAATATATTTATAATTATAAATTCTTATGCAGCAATATGGAAAATGTTTATGACATAATGGAAATAACAACTTCGTATCTTATTGGAGCAATGGATAAAAATAAAGACAAGTACAGTAAGTTTTTAAAGGGTGCTTATTTGTACAATTCCATAAAAATAAGTATGCATACGGGAAGACATGATAGAAATTTACCAAAAAGACCTAAGTAATTATTTTAGCATGATGGATTTGCTTTTTTATCTTTCTATACAATCTTTGATGTGTTTATACTACTTTCTAAATATTAAATATAATTTGTAGAGTTTTAAAATTAATTGTAGGAATTTAAATAAACACCAAATACCATACAGTGGAAAATTTAAAAGTATTTTTCTAAATAATAACTTGGTCAAGAAAAAATTAAATGCATAATATACTGTTTAGAAAACTGAAAATCAAAACATTACATATTGGTTTCCATGGGATCTAATCAAAACAGTGCTTAAAGTTATAGCCCTAAATTTAAATGCTGTCTCTAAGAAAAAGTACAGATAAGCTGAGTAAGCTATCAACCACAGAATGTTTTTACACACAAACTGGAAGGAAGGAAGAAAGAAAGGGAAGAGGGGAGGGAGGGAGGGAAGGAGGGAGGAGGGTGGGAAGAAGGAAGGGAGAAGAAGAAGATAAAGATGTATTTACTGTATTTCTGTCAAAATTAGTACAAATCGACATCTAAATCTAGGATCATATAGAGAAGAAAATATAATTTTAAAATAAAATGTTTACCCTCCTTAGAGGCTATCCAACATTATAAACTGGTGTACAAAGGAGAGCAGCAAATTCTAATTCTATTCATAGGTAAATAAAACTAGGAAAAGATTTTCAAGTTTTCATCAAAATGTTCTGAAACATTATTGGAAAACAAAATATTCTTTAATATAAAAATATTTCATCAAAGAAGGCAATTGAGGGAATTCTACCAAAGTATATTACACATCACCAATGAAAGCTATTTGATAAAACTGTAATGAGATACAAATACACACCCACTATAATGTCTAAAATTAAAACAATTGATCGTACCAAGTGTTGCCATCTACGAGTATGTGGTGGAAACGAAACTCGCATATGCTGGTGGTGGAAATGTATAATTGTAAAGAACTTTAGTAAACAGTTTCGCAATTCCTTTTAAAGTTAAACATACATCGACCATATGACTCAGACAATTTTAGGCATTTATAGAAGAAAATGAAAGCATATGTCTACAAAACGTTATACACACATAATTATAGCAATATTATTTGTAGAGAAGGAAGAGCAGGAGGAGGAGATAAGAAAAGTCAATGTGATAACTTTCTACATGAAGCCGTCTTGTTTTGTTTTTTGTTGTTTGTTTTTTTAGCTTTAACCCAGTTAAAATTTGGGAGACAGCTATATTATGGTCCTAGGATTTAGGGACCACATGCAGGCCTTATCCAGAGTGGGTGCTTACCAGATGTCATAAATAAAACTACACACACCTTGATGCATGCACTGACACTCTGTGACCTGAGCTTGGCTTTGTGCTCCTGAAATGGGTTTGCTTAGGAGATAAGTTGTAAGCAGGGATGTTTGTTTGTTTGGGGTGATGTCAGTGAGACTGACTGAAAGGATGGAAGAATGGACTATCAGAGTAAAAAACATCAATCTGAAATTAAATCTTCCTTGAAGCTGCCCAAAGCAACTTAATCTGTCCTTTCAAGGGTGAGATGACTGATAGCAAAGTTACAAGTTCATGGATTCTTAAATAAATGTGCTCATGTGGTTCAAATGTGTTTTTTCCACATACTCATTCTGATGCACAGAGACATGAGACTGCTACTGATGCCTCTGCAGCATCAGTTTGCCAAAAACATGTTTCTGTGTATTTTCCTCCATGCCTATGTATAGCATATGAAATTACTTATTTCCCTACCATATTCCAGAATTACATAGGAGTGACACAGAATGTGCAACAGAGCAAGACAATTGAAATGTAAAATAAGTGACAAATATGAGGTCAATGAAAAGCAAAAGTAAGAAGTCAGATGGGCTGGGGTTGTGATTCATAGGCCAAGACAATGAACATGTCATTTATTGTGCTACCAGGGGAGACATTTTAAAGTGTATAGGGAGTGAGTCTATACCAATATAAATATGATTGGAAATAAATAAATGGGGGAGAAGAGATAAATCTCCCTTGCAGAAGAATTCCAATTAATTTATGGAGACACTCTACCCTTGGGGCGTGCATTCATCACCATCCCATAGTGTCGGCTGCATATTGTGACTTCCTTCCAAGAAATACAGTATTATGGAAAAGGGGCTGGAAAACTAACTACAGTGGAGAAATCTGACCAATACTTCCACGGCCAGGTGATCAACGTCAAAATCTACATGATAAATCATACTGATAATATATCTGTTGATATGATGTGATGAAAGTGACACTTTATCTCTGGATTTTTCCTCCCAGAACCCATAATCCCAGTCTTATCATGAGAAAAACATCAGCTAAATTCTGTTAGTGGGACATACTGGAGAATTATTAAGTATACCCTTAAGAACTGTCAAGGTCATCAAAATCAAGGAAAGTCTTATAAACTGTCCCAGCCAAGAGGACCCTCAGGAGACATGACAACTAAATGGAGGTTTTTGGTTGAGATCCTGAAACAGAAAACAGACATTAGGTAAAACTAATGAAATCTGAATAAAATATACACTTGAGTTAATAATAATGTATCAAAATTGGTTCATTAATTGTAACAAATGTCCCTTACTAATATAAGGTGTTAATCACAGGGGAAACTGGGTGTGAAGTATATGGGAACTCTCTATACTATCTCCTTAATTTTTCTGTATACCTACAACTGTTCTGAAAATAAAATTTATTTTTAAGAAGTATGAAGGGGGAGTTCCAGTAAGATGGCAGAATAGATGGACGCTCTCCGAACTGCCTCCCAGGATCACATCAAAATTACAAATAATTTATGCAACATTTAACCTCGGGAGTCCCCTGAACATTAGATGAACAGAAAAACCTCTAAACGAAGGACCTAAAGAGGAGGCCACGTCAAGTCTGGTAGGAGGGGCACCGACGAGAGTGCGAGCTCCGTGAGAGACGCCCCAGCAGTGTGGGGAGGCTTCTCCGGTTGGGGGAGAGACCTTCCGGCCCTACACCAAGCTCACTAGCCCAGAGTTGCTTTGCCAGGAAGAGGAATTCCTCGATAGTGGACAGTAGAAATTAGTGAGGACTCTCTTTGCTCGACTTGGGGAGGCTGGGGGCAGCTGGAGAACCAGTGGGGCCGGCGCACGGGTTCGCTCACTGGCAAGCACTCACCTGGTTCTTGTCGGAGGGAGTGGCTGCATGAACCGGGCCCGGAAGCCTGTCGGGAGGGACTCAACTGAGCACCTTTGGTGTAGAAGCTGGAGGTTTTGGGATTGTTGTTCCACTGGTGCAGAGCTTGCACACGAGTGGCGTACAGGAGGCCGCCATTTTTTCAGGGTTGGGCCCTCCCACGGAGGGTCAGAGCCAGGATCCTATTGGTCTGGTGAACTTGGCGCAGGAGTGCTTGCGCGCTTGGCCTTGGGTCCCCACCCTCCGCCCTGCTTGTGCTATGTTTCCAAAGAAACACTGGGCGGGTGCCCTCCAGCTGCATCAGATTGCTCACTGAAACGTGCCTGAGCCACCCTGGGTCCCCACCCTCCGCCCTGCTTGTGCTACGTTTCCAAGGAAACGCCGGGTGGGTGCCCTCCGGTTCCATCAGGCTGCTCACTGACACACAGGAGTGCATAAGCCGCCTTGGATCCCCACCCTCCACCCTGCTTCAGCTGCGTTGCCAGGGAAACACAGGGCGGGTGTTCTCCAGCTGCATCACTCTGTTCACTGAGACTCAGTAGCAGACAACCTGCAACAACCTGTGAAGATTTTTTTTTTGGGGGGGGGGAAATAAGCATGATTCCAGAACACACAGCAGCTAATTGTGGAAAGCTCACTGCAACCCTGAGAATGTGCTCTGCAGATTAAAGAGGACAGAGAACCCCCCCACCTCTTTCCTTTTTTTTTTCTTTCTTTTTTTTTTCTTTTTTCTTTTTCTTTTATCTTCTTTCTAGGTGATCTATCTAATACATCAAAGCATTCACAGAACGACAGCCAGAATGAAAAAACAAAGAAACATGTCCCAAGTAAAAGCTCGGAAGAAAACTCTAGAAATGGAACTAAATGAAACAGAGGTATCCAAACTTTCAGAGACAGAGTTTAGAACACTGATGATAAGAATGTTTAAGGAACTTAGCGAGGACATAAAGCAAGATAGGGAAACCATAAAAAACAACCTGTTAGAACTAAAGAATACAATAACTGAAATGAAGAACACGCTCGAAGGAATCACCAGTAGAGTAGATGAAGCAGAGGAGCGGATGAGTGAATTAGAAGACAAAATAGCAGAAATCACCCAGCTGGAACAACAAAAAGAAAAAAGAATAAAAAAGAAAGAAAATAGTTTAAGAGACCTCTGGGACAACATGAAACACAGCAATCTTCGCGTCATAGGAATACCAGAAGGAGAAGAGAAGAAACAAGGGATTGAGAATGTATTTAAAGAAATAATGACTGAAAACTTCCCTACCATGGTGAAGGAAATCGACATACAAGCCCAGGACGTACAGAAAGTTCCTAACAGGCTGAATCCAAACAGGCCCACACCAAGACACATCATAGTTAAAATGGCAAAGGTTACAGACAGAGACAGAATCCTAAAAGCAGCAAGAGAAAGACAGCAGGTTACATACAAACGAACTCCTATAAGACTAACACCTGACTTTTCTTTAGAAACTCTGCAGGCCAGAAGGGAATGGCAAGAGATATTCAAAGTGATACAAAATAAAGGTCTACAACCAAGATTGCTCTACCCAGCACAAATATCGCTTAAAATTGAAGGAGAGATAAAGAGCCTCTCAGAAAAGAATAAGCTTAAGGAGTTCATTACCACCAAGCCAGCATTTCAGGAAATGTTAAAAGAGCTTTTTTAAACAGAAGAAAGGGGAAAACATGCTAACCCAGGAAGACAAGAAATACAAATAACAAAATGGCAATAAATATACACCTATCAGTAATTACCTTAAATGTGAATGGGCTAAATGCTCCAATCAAAAGACACAGAGTGGCTGAGTGGATAAGAAAACAGGACCCATGCATATGCTGTCTACAAGAGACTCATCTCAGATCAAAAGACACACATAAACTGAAAATAAAGGGATGGAATAAGATATTTCATGCAAATGGAAATGAGAAGAAAGCTGGAGTAGCAATACTTATTTCGGACAAAATAGACTTTAAAATGAAGACTACAATAAATGACAAAGAAGGGCACTACATAATAATAAAGGGATCAATTCAACAAGAGGACATAACCCTAGTAAACATCTATGCACCCAATATAGGTGCTCCTAAATATATAAAACAGATTCTGACAGACATAAAGGCAGACATCAACAGTAACACTATCATAGTAGGGGACTTCAACACCCCGTTGTCACCAATGGACAGATCCTCCAGACAGAAAATCAACATGGACATAGTGGACTTAAATGACACGTTAGACCAGCTGGATTTAATTGATATTTTTAGAGCATTTCACCCCAATGCTACAGAATATACATACTTCTTAAGTGCACATGGAACATTCTCCAAGATAGACCACATGTTAGGCCACAAAACGTCTCAACAATTTTAAGAAGATTGAAATCATATCAAGTGTCTTCTCTGACCACAATGCTATGAAACTAGAAATCAATTATAAGAAGAAATCTGGAAAGCTTACAAATACATAGAAGCTAAATAACATGCTTCTAAATAGTGAGTGGGTCAGAAATGAGATCAAGGAGGAAATCAAAAGATACCTCGAGACAAATGAAAATGAAAGCACCATGACCCAAAATCTCTGGGATGCAGCGAAAGCAGTCCTAAGAGGGAAGTTCATAGCAGTGCAGGCCTACCTAAAGAAGGAAGAAAAATATCAAATCAACAGACTCTCTCTACACCTAAGGGAACTCGAAAAAAAAACAGCAAAACAAGCCTAAAGGGAGCATAAGAAAGGAAATAATAAAGACCAGAGCAGAAATAAATGAAATAGAAAACAAAAAAACAATACAAAAGATCAATGAAACCAAGAGTTGGTTTTTTGAAAAGATAAACAAAATCAACAAACCCTTAGCACGACTAACCAAGAAAAAGAGAGAGAGGACCCAAATTAATAAAATCAGAAATGAAAGAGGAGAAGTGACAACAGATACCGCAGAAATACAGAAAATTTTAATACTATGAGCAACTATATGCTAACAAATTCGACAATCTTGAAGAAATGGATAAATTTCTAGAAGCATACAATCTACCAAGTCTGAACCAAAAAGAAACAGAAACTCTGAACAGACTGATTACTGCCAAAGAAATTGAATCAGTAATCAACAATCTCTCAACCAACAAAAGCCCTGGACCAGATGGCTACACAGGTGAATTTTACAAAGCATTCAAAAAAGAATTAGTACCTATTCTCCTCAAACTATTCCAAAAAATACAGAAGGAGGGAAGGTTCCCAAATTCTTTCTATGAAGCCACTATCACCCTGATTCCTAAGTCAGACAAAGATATTACAAAAAAGGAAAACTACAGGCCAATATCACTAATGAACATAGATGCAAAAAATCTCAACAAAATACTAGCAAACCGAATTCAGCATCTCATTAAAAAGATCATACACCACGATCAAGTGGGATTCATTCCTGGTATGCAAGGCTGGTTCAATATCCGCAAATCAATTAATGTAATACATCACCTTAATACAATGAAAAATAAAAATCATATGATCATATCAATAGATGCAGAAAAGGCATTTGACAAAATCCAGCAGCCATTTATGATAAAGACTCTTAACAAAGTGGGAATAGTGGGATCATACCTCAGCATAATAAAGGCCATATATGATAAACCCACAGCAAACATCGTTCTCAATGGGGAAAGGCTGAAAGCTTTCCCCTTAAGATTAGGAACAAGACAAGGCTGCCCGCTTTCACCACTTCTCTTTAACATAGTTCTGGACGTTCTAGCCATAGCAATCAGACAAGAAAATGAAATAAAAGGCATCCAAATTGAAAAAGAGGAAGTAAAATTGTCATTATATGCAGATGACATGATACTATATATAGAGAATCCCAAAGACTCCACCAAAAAACTGCTAGAACTGATACATGAATTTGGTAAGGTAGCAGGATACAAAATTAATATTCAGAAATCAGTGGCATTTCTATACACCAATAATAAACTATCAGAAGAAGAAATCAGGAAATCAATCCCTTTTACAATTGCTTCAAAAACAATAAAATATCTAGGAATCAATTTAACTAAAGAAGTAAAAGATCTGTACTCACAAAATTATGAGACACTGAAGAGAGAAATCAAAGAAGATACAAATAAATGGAAATACATACCATGCTCATGGATAGGAAGAATTAATATAGTTAAAATGTCAATACTTCCTAAAGCAATATATAGATTCAATGCAATTCCAATCAAACTACCAAGGACATTTTTCTCTGACATAGAACATAGAATCCTAAAATTTATATGGAGTCACAAAAGACCCCGAATAGCTACAGCAATGTTGAGAAATAAGAACAAAGTGGGAGGCATCACACTACCTGACATCAAAAGATACTACAAGTCTACAGTAATCAAAACAGTATGGTACTGGCATAAAAACAGACACATAGACCAATGGAACAGAATAGAGAGCCCAGGAATAAACCCATCTATATACTGTCATTTAATCTATGACAATGGAAGCAAGAATTTACACTGGAGTACAGATAGTCTATTTAATAAATGGTGCTGGGAAAATTGGACTGACATGTGCAAAAAAATGAAAATAGACCACCTACTTACACCATATACGAGAACAAACTCAAAATGGATTAAAGACTTAAATGTAAGACCTGAAACTATAAAACTCCTAGAAGAAAATATAGGGAGTAAGTTGGCAGACATTACCCGGAGTAATATTTTTACCGATATATCCCCTCGGGCAAGGGAAATGAAAGAAAAAATGAACATACGGGATTACATCAAACTTAAAAGTTTTTTCACAGCAAAGGAAATCATCAATAAAACAAAAAGGCAGCCTACTGAATGGGAGAAGATATTTGCCAATGATATATCTGATAAGGGGTTGATATCCAAAATTTATAAAACACTCATGCAATTCAACACCAAAAAAACAAACAACCCAATTAAAAAATGGGCAGAGGATATGAGGAGGCATTTCTCTAAAGAGGACATACAGATGGCCAACAGGCATATGAAAAAATGTTCAACCTCACTAATCATCAGAGAAATGCAAATAAAAACCACAATGAGATACCACCTCACTCCAGTCAGAATGTGTATCATCAACAAATCAACAAACAACAAGTGTTGGCGAGGGTGTGGAGAAAAGGGAACCCTGGTGCACTGTTGGTGGGGCTGCAAATTGGTGCAGCCATTATGGAAATCAGTATGGAGGTATCTCAAAACACTGAAAATGGAACTGCCGTATGACCCAGCAATTCCACTCTTGGGAATCTACCCAAAGGAATCCAAGATGCTAATTCGAAAAAATATATGCACCCCTATGTTTATTGCAGCACTATTTACAATAGCCAAGACTTGGAAACAACCGAAATGCCCATCGGTAGATGACTGGCTTAAGAAACTGTGGTACATTTATACAATGGAGTATTACTCCGCTATAAAGAAGAATGAAATTATACCATTTGCAACATTATGGATGGACCTAGAGACTATTATGTTGAGTGAAATAAGTCAGTCAGAGAAAGACAAATACCACATGATCTCACTTATATGTGGAATTTGAAAAACTGAATGAATGAGCATAGGAAACAGAAATAGTTTCATAGATGTGGAGGAAGAGCAGCGTTGCCAGTTGGGAGAGGGGTGGGGATGAGGGAGAAGGGGAAAGGATTAGACAGCATAAATAGGTAACTGCAGTGTTGTCATAGGGATATGAAGGACAGTTCGGGGAATATAATGTTGTTAAAATTTTGTGGGATGTCGGATGGTCACATGTTTTGTTGGGGAGAGCACTTCATGGATGGAGTAGAGGCTTGATCACGGCACTGTATACCTGAAATTGATGTTGTATAATATTGTATGCCAACTGTAATTGAATATATAGACAGTCACGGGATGTGGATTGTATGGTGGAAGGGAGTCAATGGAATTGTAATAGATAGTATGATATGGGGGGGGAGGAGTGGGAGGGGAGAATTGGGGGAGGGGGTTGTCACTTTGAGGGGTAAAAAGTATAACTATTGCACTTTGTTTTACACCTGAAGCTAATTAAAAGTATATATAAATTTAAAAAAAAGAAAAAAAAAGAAGTATGAAGGTATTTCGCTTAGCATAATAGTATCAAGACCCATCCATGTTATCTCAAATGGCACTATTTCATCTTTTCTAAATCAGTCAGGTAGAAAAAGCCAAGAAACATATGGTTTCACTGATATGTGGGATATAAAATTGAAAACAACAAATGAACAGGACAAACAAAGAAACAAAAAGTCATAGACACAGACAATTGTTTAGTGGTTACCATATGGTAAGGGGGTGGGGGATGATAGATGAGGGTAAAAGGGATCAATGGTGTTGGAAGGAGAACTGACTCTGGGTGGTGAACGCACAATGTGATATATAGATGATGTATTACAGAATTGTACACCTGAAACCTATGTAACTTTACTAAACATTGTCACCCCAATAAGTTCAATTAAAAAAATAAAAAATAAAAAGAAGTACAAGGATACAGTCATCGAGGCAAAAGATGAAAAGGTTTTGGAATAAAATTTTACTGAAAGATCAGAAAGATTACAAGAGCATGATTTTCTTAGCCAGTACCTACAGTCATTCACAAGTATACATCATTGGACTTCAATCATCCATGATTTCCATAGAATTTCACTTGTATTCGATTAACTATTACTTGGTTTCTTGTGTTTTTTTTTTTTTTTTTTTTGAGGGCAGTGTCACTGGCCCTCATATGTGGGACCCGAACCGGGGCCGCTGGCTTCCCAAGCCAGCGCTTAACCACCAGGCCACTCGGCCGGCCCTACTTGGTTTCTTTTAATGTAATTTTTTTTTTAAATCATTTGTCTAGATGATATAATAGCACAATTGAAAAGTACAAAAAGTGTGCACAGCAAAAAGTCTGCTTCCCAGACTTGGCAACCAGTTGTTATCACTTCCTTGGGTAACCTGTCAGAGATAGTTTATATGTGTATCAAGAAAATATATGTGTGTGCATTTCCTTTCTTCCATTTTTAGACAAGTGCCTACATATCAAATATGCTGTTCTGTACTTTGCTTTTTCTATTCAGCCATAGGTCTTAAAGGTTTTTTTTCATATGAGTACTCAAAAAGCTTTTCTATTTAAAAAAGCACAAGAATAACTTAAGGATTATGCTCAAACAATATGTGAAAACTAGAACTGTAGTTGGTAAACCAGAATGTATGACACATTATAATGGAAAAATGAGGAATTAATTATATGCTTGCTAAGGGTAAATTTAAGTTGATCGTATACATTCTAGAAGCTAGTATAAGCAAAAATAACTATTATTGATTATATTGTTGCACTATGTGTCCATGGGAAAAATATATATGCTTTAATAATCAGCTATTATGGGGATTAAGTTTATATTCTATTGTGAAAAATAAAGAGAAACGAGTCCTTGGGTAGAAGAAAGCCCCACTTCCAACCAGAAATAACTCGAGGCAGGCACAGATTCTCCTTAAAGTTAGCATTTCCTTCCTCTATTATATTCCCCTGCTCCAGCATAATTAGCACACTCAAGATGTTCATTTTATTTATGACTTATAACAGTAGACATTTGTGTCCATTTTGTTTACTGCCTGTCCCCAGAGCTGAGACTGCAGTTAGTTTCTTAAGATATATTTTTTCAATGAATAAATGAATGAATTCATATAAGATAAAGGTAGAACAAACAACAAATCAAGAAAGGGAAATCTGGGACAGGCTGAGTGGCTCAGTTGGTTAAGAGCTCGCTCAAGAGTACTAGCTGAGCTCTGAGCAATAGCGGTTCCATACCAGCCCAAGCTGAGTTGCCATTGAGCTGCCAACAGGTGGCAGGATGGATCAGCTAAAAAGAAAAAAAAAGAAAGAAAGAAAGAAAAGAAAAGAAAGGGAAATCTGAGTAATACAACAGTGCTAAGACCACTAAGGTAATATTTTGGAATGGGTTAAAATGACAGGATCACCAATTTGCGAGTTCAGTTGGGTAGATTTCTTCAACTAGCTGAATGTCAAATTCCTCATGTGTAAAACTATATTAAAATATGTACTACAGTAAAATGTATGTGCCATGTTGGGTTATTTTGAAGATGAAATACACATAGAGAAACACACACACAAACACACAACACATACCAATTAAGCTCGCCAACTTGTTGCAACGATGCTGCTAACCTGTTTTTGATATCAGAGGGATTATTCATTATGAATTTGTACCAACTGGACAAACAGTTAACCAAGTTTACTATTTTGAAAGTGCTGAAAAGGCTGCATTAAAAAGTTAGACGATCTGAACTTTTTGGAAACAATTCATGTCTCTTGCATCATGACAATGCACCAGCTCACATGGCACTGTCTGTGAGGGAGTTTTTAGCCAGTAAACAAATAACTGCATTGAAACACCCTCCCTACTCATCTGATCTGGATGCCAATGACTTCTTTCTTTATCTGAAGATAAAGGAAACATTAAAAGGAAGACATTTGGATGACATTCAGGACATCAAGGGTGATACAATGACAGCTCTGAAGGCCATTCCAGAAAAAGAGTTCCAAAATTGCTTTGAAGGGTGGACTAGGCACTGGCATCAGTGCAGAGCTTCCCAAGGGGAGTACTTTGAAAGTGACCATAGTGATTTTCAGCAATGATGTATGTAGCACTTTTTTTCTAGGATGGGTTCACGACTTAATTGTCTGACTTTGTACAAACATATAAATATAGTGTATTAAAGTATATCAATATGTATATATTGTTTATATAGCTATATGTATATGTGTATGCACACAGGATAATATGTTGTTTGGTCTTTTAAATATTGGTTATGATTATAATTGATGATAATAAGGAGGATTAAAGAATTACCTCAATAATGCCATGGAAACCAGGGAACCAGGCTGTTTCAAGAAAAGTCAGTAAAAGGAGGAAATCTAATATAGCAAAATTAAATCCAAACGTAACTTTAATGGTAAGTGGATAAACTCACCTATTAACAGAAAAAAAGTTCAGATTGTTAAAACAAACAAAAATTACTTTCTAATGCTATGCTGCCTAAAAATTATTTTCTAATGCTATGCTGAGTAAGATTGCATGTAAATGAATAGACAATGATATAGAGCAGACGATTAACCACAGAAACAAACATGAGCTCAGTTATTAATATCAGACTATGTTGCATTCAAGGCAAATGAAAAGGGAAAGAGAAAGGCACTTTGTGATTAATTATAAAGAGTATCATTTACAGTGGAGAATATAACTCATGAATTTTTATAGTTTAATCTCATAAATTAAACATACATTGCAGGAATCAATGGAAATGTTATCATGAGAGATTTTCACACACTCACCCAGTTCCATAATAGATAAAAGAGACCAGAAATAATGGATACAACTGACTAAATATTATAATGAAAAAGACTGCTTATATTTGTATGTGTCAAATTCTGTGAGCTGAAAACAAGTGTCTGTAGAACATTTATTTTAAAATGTATTTTATATCTTAACAAAAATGACTTCAATAATTTCCAAAACATAAAAATCACATTATTTAATCATAATACAGAAATATGAGAAGCGTTATTTCTGTAAAGTAAAATAAAACATAATAAATACATTAATAATTTTTCCAAATACTTTAATATTTTGTTAAAACTCACCCTTAAAGTTCTTCTGTGTCAAAAGGAAATAAAAACTAAAGTAGAAGAATATCTTTAAAATAGCAATAACAAAAATGCTAAGACTATGGGAAAATATAACTTTACTCACAAACAAATATACAACTTATGTGCTTTGATTACTATGTGCTTTGATTAAATCCATAAAGCATTTATGGATTCAAAGCAAAAGTTAGAAAAGGAGAAGTAAGATAATTCAGTCTTTAAGAAGAAAAACACTAAAAAAAAACAAAAATTGATAAATAACTAAAATCATAAAATTGATACAGAAAATAAATGAAGCTCTTCAAAATTAATTTATTCATGTAGTTTTCATTTATTCCTTCAATTAATACAACCAATAAAATAAACTATCTATATGAACAATGAAATCTTGAAATACTTGTTATCCTTTGCCATTTGAAACATCTTGAATGATACTCAGATGTTACATCTATTTTTTTAAGATTTTTAAATTAAATACAGCTAACATATTAGTTTCAAGTGTACATCATAATTATTCAACAGCACCCACCTAGCTCTATACAGTCTTGTTACCACATTATTGATTGTATTTGCTATGCTAAATAAGTTATCACCATGATAAGTCCAGCAGCCATTTGACACTGTACCACACTATCACAATATTATAAGTCTTTCCCCCACTTTTTAAAATTTTCATTTAGAGCTGATATTTAATATTACTTGATATTAGTTTCAAGTGTACAACACTGTGGTTACACATTTATATAATTTATGAACTGATCCCCCTAACTAGTAACACCCAGCACTATACATAGTTATTGCTATATTATTGATTATATTCCTTATGCTTTACATCCCCATGATTATTTTGTAACTACCAATTTTTATTTCTTAATACCTTCACCTTTTTCACCCTACCCCCAACTCCATTCCTATCTATTACTCTGATAAATCTAGTACCCATCTGACACCATACACGGTTATTACAATATTATTGACTTTATTCCTTATGCTATACCTACCATGACTACTGTATAACAATCAATTTGTACTTCTTAATGCCTTCCCTTTTCACCCACCTCTAATCCCCTCCCATCTTAAAGAAGTCCCTCTAAGATTCCTTGTAATACTGGTTTGGCGATGATTAACTCATTTAGCTTTTTTTTTTGTCTGGGAAGCTCTTTATCTGTCCTTCGATTCTAAATAATAGCTTTGCTGGGTTGAGTAACCTTGGCTGTAGGTCCTTGTTTTTCATCAATTTGAATAGTTCCTGCCAATCCCTTCTGGCCTGTAAAGTTCCTGTTGAGAAATCAGCTGATATTCTTATGGGAGTTTCCTTGTAGTTAAATAAGTGCTTTCCTTTTGCTGCTTTTAAACTTCTATCTTTATCTCTAACCTTTGTCATTTTAATTATGATGTGTCTTGGCCTTTTTGGGTTCATCTTGTTTGGGACTCCCCTTGCTCACTGGTCTTGTATATCTAATTCCTTCACCAGGTTATAGGGAAGTTTTCTGTCATTATTTCTCCAAATAGATTTCCAATTCCTTACTCTCTCTCTTCTCTTTCTGGTACCCCAATCATGCGAATGATGGTATGCTTGATGTTGTCCCAGAGGCCCCTTAAAGCTTCTTCAGTTTTTTTGGATTCTTTTCCCTTTGCTGTTCTGGTTGGGTGCTTTCTGCTACTTTATTTTCTACATTGCTAGTTCAATCCTCTGCTTCATCTAATCTACTGTTGATTCCTTATAATATAGTCTTCACTTCTGTTATTGTATTCTTTATTTCTGAATGGTTCTTTTTCATGTTTTCTATCTTCATTTTTATGTTTCCTATCTCTTTATTAAAGTTCTGCCTGGGATGAGTAAGCATCCTCATAACCAGTGTTTAGAACTCTGTATCTGATAGGTTGCTTGTTTCCATTTTGTTCAGTTCTTTTTCTGGAGCTTTGTTCTACTCTTTTATTTGAGATATGTTTCTTTGTCTCTCCATTTTGGCTGCCTCCCTGTGTTTGTTTTTATGTTTTAGGTAGGGCTGTTATGTCTTCTGGTCTTAGTAGAGTGGCCTTATGTAGTAAGTTGCTGTTGGTCTCAGTGGTGTAGTCTTTCTTGTTATCTGAGCCATGCATTCCAGGTGTGTCCCTTGTGTGGGTTGTGTATGCCCTTCTCTTGTAGTTCAGCTTTGGTTGATAACTGTACATCTGTGGGAGGGACTGACCCTTAGGCTCACTGATTGTGAGGACTGGCCATGACTACAGTGGAATAGTTGTTGGGCAGGGACTTACTCTACAGAGCAGGATCTGCCTCAGCAGGATTCTGGAGCCTGCCCAATCTACCCCTTGGATGTGTCATACTTGGGAGGTGGTTGGGTAATGTGCCACTTCGTTTTGAAGCTGGCCACTAGGGTTGCCAGTTCCAGGATCACATTGGAGGGGATGTACCTTGGAGGTCAATTTCAGCCACCACCAGGGCCATCCAACAGGACCCACAAAGAAATCCACAGAGGGCTGCTTCCCGTGCCATGCTTGGAAGTGCCTTGAGAGGCCAAGCCATGAACCAAGGCCCAGCTGCCACTAGTGCCATCTTAGGGCTGCTCAGACAGAGGTACAGAACACACTCAAGCCAGATGCCCCTTGTCAGGGTTCTACAAACCTTTCAGAAGCCCCAGGAAAGTCTGCAGCTTGAGCTAAGGCAGTTGGTTTGTATGAAAAAGCCACTGGAAGTGGCTTGAGTGTGCCCAAAAGTTGGGCGGGTCAGGGTCTGGAATTGCCAGGGTGTGGAGAGTAAACAGCAGAGACTCAGATATGGTGGCCACCTACGTCTGCATGCAGGTTATGGGGAGGGCTCAACAAAGAAACGAAGGCCTCCGCCAGCTCCCCTGTCCAGGAGAAAGCCTCCTCTCCAGCACCCCAAACCGAGCCAGACAACTCAGTTCCCTACTATATGTCCCTGCCACCTTTCCAGCTGCTGCCCCAGCACTGGAGCTCAGAGTTAGTGATTCCTCTGGTGGGTAAGTCTGCACACAGTCCCTTTAAGAGGAGTGCCTCCACCTCACTCAGTCACAATCTCAGCTGGTTTTCATAACCAGAAGTTATAGGGATTTCTCTCCCCAGCACTGGAAGTCAGGGCTGGATGGGGCTGGGATTTTTTCCTCCTCTGGGGGATTGGGAGGACCTCCACAGCTGGTATATCCCTCCCAATCTTTAATGGTCACACGCGGGTGTGGGACCAGCAAGTTCCTCATCTTTTCCCCTCCTACCAGTCTTGAGGTGGCTCTTCTCCACATCTTAAGTTGTAGAGCTTTGGTTCAGCAAGAATTTAGGTGAGTCTCAGTAATGGTTGTTTTGTAGTTTAGTTGTAATTTTTTGTGGTCATGAAAGAAGGTAAGCATAACATTATACTATGGCACTATCCTTGGTATTCCTAGATATTATTATATCTTAATTGGAATTTATTCTCGGTACCCTGAATAGAAATGCACATACCATAAATGTATATTTTCTTAGTGTAAATGAATTCTTGGATGACAAGAAGAAAAAGAAAAAGAAAAACTGTCTCTGGCCATGTGAAACAGGGACAGAATTTGTTGGAAGCATAGCTGTAACTCCTTGTCTCAAAGTGAATGCTTAATAACCAGATTTCTTTATAAGAGGATGGGTTGCTAAGGCAATCTCAGGGATCTGAGCAGAAAGAACTAATTGAGTCTCATCAGATTGCCTAATCTGAAATAAATATTCCCCAACTTGTTTTTTTTATTTTTCCTTTTTCTGTTCTCATGCCATTCTATTCAAGATGCAATGACCTAGAACATTTTAATCTTATTCCTTAGCTAGAGCAGGACAAAGCAACTGATTTTCAGCATATCAATTATGAACACAATGGAGGAAGATGTAATTCTCCAAGAGATAATTCAGATGCTAGTTTTCAAAAGAACCAAGATTGTATGTTGGTGAGGCCAACCAACTTTCAGCACATTTAGTGCTCTGTTCTGGTCTCTCCTTACCTCTTCTTTCCTTTCTCTTTTTTTCTTCTTTTCTCTTACCTTCTTATCCTATACACACTTTCTGGAAATCTCATTGCCTCCATGGCCTCAGTTCTGACCTATATACTGAAAATTCTCAAATCTATATCTCAATTTCAGTCCCTTTACTCAACCTTTACACCTTTACACTCTACTATCTACTATACATTTCTTCATAAATAAAACCAGGTCCTCTCAAACACCCTGAATCCCATATTAAACTCATTTCTTATTCTACCACTCCAATCCAGAGTACTCCTGGGAATCGTCAAAGTCATGTGTGAGCAGTGATGATGAGAAAGAAATAACTGTATTTGAAGTTAAATTATTGGTACAGATTTTAAGAAGGTTTCAGATAAAATAGTACCTGAGGTGAGACAATGATACTAAAGGACAAACAAGAGGTGACAAAATTTAATCTAGGAAGTGTATGGGAGGCAAGAGAAGAGGCATTGAGATGAAGTTTTCTGAACAAATGGTACATAAGCAAAAAGACTGACATCAAAATATAACATGATCTAGTGGGTAGTGCAATATGAATGAAACATGGAATAAACAAATGAAACGTGTGTGTGTGTGTGTGTGTGTGTGTGTGTGTGTGTGTGTGTAGATGGCAGAGATAAGGCAAGGAGGTATAGTCTCTAAAAATAAAGATTGATAAAACATGAAGGTTAGGAAGCCACTGAAAAGTATAAGGAAAGAAAATTATAAGACATAATTTTCTTTTTTCCTGTTTTAAATTAAAGCTTATTAGAGTGACAATGGTTAGTAAAGTTACACAGGTTTCAGGTGTACAATTCGGTAATATATCATCTATATATCGCATTGTGTGTTCACCACCCAGAGCCAGTTCTCCTTCCATCACCATATATTTGATCCTGTTTACCGTCATCTACCACCCCCTCCCCCTTATCCTCTGGTAACCACTAAACTATTGTCTGTGTCTATGAGTTTTTGTTTCTTTATTGGTTTGTCTTGTTCCTTTGTTGCTTTCAGTTTTATATCCCACATATCAGTGAAATCATGTGGTTCTCGATTTTTTCTGTCTGACTTATTTCGCTTAGCATAATAATCTCAAGATCCATCCATGTTGTCACAAATGGCACTATTTCATATTTTCTGATGGCAGAATAGTATTCAATTGTGTATATATACCACATCTTCTTTATCCAATCATCTATCGAAGGACACTTTGGTTGTTTCCATGTTTTAGCCACCGTGAATAAAGCTGCAATGAACATCGGAGCGCATATATATATATATCTTTACGAATAAATGTTTTCAGATTTTTGGGTAGATACCCAGGAGAGGGATTGCTGGGTCATATGGTAATTCTATTCTTAATTTTTTTTGAGAAACGTCCACACTGCCTTCCATAGTGTCTGCACCAATCTGCATTCCCACCATTAGTGTATGAGGGTTCCTTTTCCTCCACAGCCTCTCCAACAGTTATTATTATTTGTCTTGTTGATGATAGCCATTCTAACTAGTGCAAGGTGATATCTCGTTGTGATTTTTATTTGCATTTCTCTGATGATTAATGATGTTAAGCATCTTTTCATATGTCTATTGACCATCAAAAATTGAAGAAGATACAAAAAATTGGAAAGTCATTCCGTGTTCATGGATTAGAAAAATCAACATAGTTAAAATGGCCATCTTACCCAAAGCAATGCTCAGGTTTGATGCAATTCTCATCAAAATCCTAATGGCACTTTTTAAAGAAATGGAACAAAAAAAAATCATCAGATTTTTATAGAACTACAAAAGATTTCGAATAGCCAAAGCAATCCTAAGAAAAAAAGAATAATGCTAGAGGTATCACATTCCCTGACTTTAGCTTGTACTACAGAGCAACAATAGTCAAAACAGTATGTTATTGACAGAAAAACAGACACCTGTTTTTGAATGGAATAGAATTGAAAAAAACAGAAATAAACCCACGTAAATACTGACAGATAATTTTCAAAAAAGGTACCAAAAATGAAGAAAAGATAGCCTTTTCAATAAATGGTATGAGGAGAATTGGAAAGCCAGTGCAAAAGAATGAAACTGCTATCTATCTCTGTACCAAAATTAACTCAAAATGGATCAAAGACCTAAACATAGGGCTTGAAACAATAAACTACATAGAAGAAAACAGGTACTAAATTTATGTACTTTGGATTCGAAGAGGATTTTATGAGTTTGACCTCAAAAGCAAGTAAAGTAAAAGCTAAAATAAATGAGTGGGATGATATCAAGCTAAAAAGTTTCTGCACAGCAAAAGAAGCTATGGACAAGATAAAGAGGCAACCAATCAAATAAGAGAAGATTTTTTCAAACAGTGTCTCCAATAAGGAGCTAATATCCAAAATATATAAGAAACTCATACAACTAAAAAAAAAAATACAATTTAAAAAATGGGTAGAGGTCCTGAATAGACATTTCTCCAAAGAGAATATACAGATGGCCTAAAGATTTCATTAAAAAAAAATAGCTAGAAATTGACTTGGGAAGAAATTGGAAGCAAGATCAATTAGGAAACTATATAATAATTCAGTTTACAAATAATTGTGGTTAGATCAAAGAAGTAACAGTGGAGACAAACAGGGAAGGAATTATTTTAAGAGCAACTTCAGAGACTAAATTTGGCAAACTTAGAATGAATCGAATCTAATATGATAAAAGTATTGTTGGTTTTGGGAACTGGATTGTTGCTGATGCCATTCATTAATATTGGAAATAAAGGAAGAAAAGAGGTTTAGAGGGGTACTGGGAAAGACTAAAAGTTTATGTTTTGAAACATTTATTTGGAGGTTCCTGTATGCATCCAGTGGACTGCTGGGTATGTAAGTTTGGGTTTCAAGAGGGAGGGCTTAATTGGAGATAATAGATTTGGAATTCACAAACTTAAAGCCATATAATTAAATCAGTAAAGGGAAGAGATGAGTGAATAAAACAGAAACCTGATGAACAGTCAGAGGAAGAAGCATAGAAAGAATATTGGGAAGTATGGCCTGGGATTTGGGAAAAAAGATAGCAAACAATGTCTAGGAATTCAAGGAAAGTTGAGCGTTTAAAGTAAAGTAAAAGCAACGCTTTTAGGGTTGCACTCAGCAACAACTATGCTTCTGCTTTTGGGGAAAGCAGTTTTAGTGGTATGATGAAATTGAAAGTTATTGTTGATAGTTATGTAGTTATTGTCATTTTGTTATTCATATTACTGACCTTTTTTGTTGTTGTTCTTAAAGAAGTTCCTCTAAGATTCCTTGTAATACTGGTTTGGTGGTGATGAACTCCTTAAGCCTTTTCTTGTCTGGGAAGCTTTTTATCTGTTCTTCAATTATAAATGATAGCTTTGCTGGGTAGAGTAATCTTGGTTGTGGGTCCTTGCTTTTCATCACTTTGAATATTTCCTGCCAATCCCTTCTGGCCTGAAAAGTTTCTGTTGAGAAATCAGCTGACAGTTTCAAGGGCAGCTCCCATGTAGGTAACTAATTGTTTTTCTCTTGCTGCTTTTATGATTCTCTCTTTGTCTTTAAACTTTGGCATTTTAACTATGATGTGTTTTGGTCTAGGCCTCTTTGGGTTCATCTTCTTTGGGACTCGTCACTTCCTGGGCTCATATGTCTATTTCCTTTGCCACATTAAGGAAGTTTTCTGTTGTTATTTCTTCAAATAGGTTTTCAATTCCTTGCTCTCTCTCTTCTCCTACTGGCATACCTGTCATGTGAATATTGGTATGCTTGATGTCATCATAGGCCCCTTAAACTATCCTCATTTTTATGGATCCTTTTTGCTGTTCTGATTGGGTGTTTTCTGCTACCTTATCATCTAAATCATTGATTTGATCCTTTGCTTCATCTAATCTAATGTTGATTCCCTCTAATGTAGTCTTCATTTCAGTTATGGTACTTTTTATTTCTGGCTGGTTCTTTTTTCTGTTTTCTATTTCCATTTTTATGTTTCTTTTCTCTTTGTTGAAGTTCTCCCTGAGATCAGTGAGCATCCTTATAAGCAGTGTTTGGAACTCTACATCTGATAGTTTGCTTGTCTCCATTTTGTTTAGTAGTTTTTCTGGAGCTTTGTTCTATTCTTTTATTTGGCACATATTTCTTTGTCTCCCCATTTTGGCTGCCTCCCTGTGATTGTTTCTATATATTAGGTAGGGTTTCTATGCTTCCTGGTCTTAGTAGAGTGGTCTTCTGCAGTAGATGTGCTGTAGGGTTCAATGACTCAGTCTTCCTGGTCACCTGAACCACACACTCCAGGATTGTGTATGCTTTTCTCTTATAATTGAGCCTTGGTTGCTGTTTGCACATCGGTGGGATGCATTGACCCTCACGCTCATTGGTTGTAAGGACTGGCCATGATTACAATGGAGGAGCTGTCATGCAGGGCCTGGCCCTACTGAGAAGGATCTGTGTCAACAGGGCTCAGATGCCTGCCCAATCTGGCCTTGGGTGTGTCACCTTGGAGGAGGCTGTGTGATGCTCCAGCTTGTTTCAAAGCTCACCACTGGGTGTGCCAGCCCCTAGGCCAACTGGGAGGGGACCCACTACAGGTCAAGTTCATCCACAGCCCATGTCCAAGCTAGGGCTATCTGGCGGGAGCCACAGAACAATCCACAGAGGGCCACCACCCATGCTGTGTTTGTAAGTACCTCGAGAGGACAAGCCACGAATCACAGCCAGTTGTTGCTAGTGCTAGGGTTGGGGCTGCTCAATTAGGGGTATGGGACATGCTCAAGCCAGATGCTGCTTACCTTGGTTCTTTAAATCTTTTAGAGACCTTAAGAAAGTCTGCAACATGAGTCAAGGCAGGCAGTTTGTATGAAAAAGTCACTGGAAGCAGTTTGTGTGTGCTCAAAAGTTGGGTTGGGCAGCATCTCAGAATCACCAGAGTGATTCTTGTCAGCCAGTGAGTGAATGTTGTCAGCCAGCTTCATGGAGACTCAGATATTGTGGCAGCCTGAATCTTCATGCCAGGAAGTGGGAGGACTCAACAAAGAACAATGGCTTTCACTAGCTGCTCTGTCTGGGAGAAAACTGTCCCTCCAGCCCTCATCCTGAAGCCAGACAACTTAGTTCCCCCAATATGCCCCTGTTGCCTCTCCAGCTGCTGCCCAGCATTGGAACCTAGAGTCGGTGATTCCATCTGTGAGTAAGTCTATGTGAGGTCCCTTTAAGAGGAACACCTGGGACTCCAGCTGCCCCTCATCTCACTCAGGCACAATCTCTGCTGGTTTTCATAACCAGAAGTTATGGGGTCTTCTCTCCACGACACTGGAACCCTGGGGTGGGATCCTGATGTGGCACTGAGTCCTCTTGCTCATTTGGGGAGAGGGTGTCCTTTGCAGCCAAGACTCCCCTCCCAATTTTTAACAGTCACATGCCAGTGTGGGATCAGGCTGTTCAGTGTCTCTGCCCCTCCAATAGTCTCGAGGTGGCTTCTTCTGTATGTCCTTAGTTGTAGGGCTTCAGTTCAGCTGTTCTGAAGCTGTTACAATGAGTTGCCTCTGCCTGAAAGGACTCTAGGCAAAATACTGTTTTCAGTGAAAATTCAAATTTCCATTAAAATAGAATATATATATATATATATATATATATATATATATATATATATTCAGTGAAGATTTCAAAAATCAAAAGTAAATTTTAGACAAAGGAATAGATTGTCTGGGGTTATAATGACAATTTTTAGAAATAGTGACAAGCTGTGTTTGGACAGACGAAATGAGCATATCAGAATGAGAAGAGAAAAGTGGATACAGGGCCAGAAGCACTAAGATCTTCAGAGGTTACCTAGAAGAGCCAGGGATTTTAGAGTTGGTTAGTATATAGGGACCCTATTTTTCAAATCAACTTATTTTAGAATTTCCTACTGTGAATGCAGGGGTCAAGGGGTGGTAACTCAGACCTATTACCCATGAGCATATGCTTCTCTACAAAATAAATTTCCTCATCTCTTCCAGTAGACTACTGTAAGGGAAAACCATGGTTATGAAAATAAAGATATTCTGCAGAAGTAAGGACCAATCAAGAAGCCTAAGATAGATAGTACACTAATGAACTGTAACTCAAGCCTTTTGTCTTTGGCAGAAATTGTCCCCAAGGTTGAAATACACAACAGAAGTTTTCCTGAATAAGCGGTCTTGAACCCTCCAAATTCACCCCAGCTGTTTCCCAGAACCTCGATTTACTTTATGCCCACAGTGCTCTGAGACTCAAAGGCAGTCAAGCAGACATGGATCTACTGCTCTCCTGGCTTTGGACACTGATCTTACTACTCTCAGCTTTAGATATTTATCTGTAAAACAGAGGTGTCTTCTCATTAAGTTGCTGCGAGGATTAAAGTAAATAGATTGAAAACACCTAGCAAAGTGGTAGACTAAAATATGTGTTCAATAAATGGTAGCTATTGTTATTTTTCCAGAATAATGTTCTGGCAAGAAGCACACAGAACTCTTCAGAGACTGCATTCATAGTCCCTAGCTTAAAGATGGCGGAGAAAGAAAGATCTAATTTTAGAATAGATTTCTCACTTTGCTCAGTATATTTTCCTAGTACTAAGTCAGTCTCCTCCCTGCCTGCTACCTGCCTTTAAAAACTGCAACCCAGTGGTTTTTTTGGACCTCAGCACTGGAAAATCTAATTCTGAATTCCAGGGAGGGACCACACAGTACTATATGTGTTAAGACCTCATAGGAGAACCTGGTGCACAGCCAGGGTTTCAGACCACTGTAAACTGTAGACTATTCTAGAACATCACAAGCATCTTCGTCAAGGTAGACATTAGGTGAAAATGACATTCATACAGTACAAGTAATATCTTACAGATTTTTCCACTAAATAAGGGAAAGTTTTGCATAACCTCTAAATTATTTGGCTCAAATTATTAGCCTTTACTTGTAGCTTAGCATCAGACCAGGTCTGTCTTATTCTTTAGTCATAGATCATTTAAGATAATAAATGTCTACTCCCTTACTTCACAATCCCACTCTTTCCCAAACTACTGTATATTCTTACCACAATGCCTCTGCTTTTTCTTCTTTGATTTTTTTCTCCAAAGCTAAAAATATAAGTTTTTTTAAAATTCCTTTTTAGTAGATATTACATCTACACAGTACATAATTCAAGAAGTCCAAATTACATACACTAAAAAGGGTTTCTTCTCTGTCTCTCAGCCACCTATGTCCCCTACTTAGAAGCAAGCACTGGAACAGTTTCTGAGATATCTTTTCAGGAATATTCTTTGCAAGTTTTTTCTTACACATAGAGTATATTACATGTCTGCTTAGTATATTTTTCATGTTAAAATGGGTATTAGAGAATTTTCTATATCACTATATATAGATATTTATCATCCTTTATAATAGCTGCATATTTGCCAATGTTCAAATGGAACATTTTAGTTAGTTGGCTCTCTTATAAAAATTACTGTTTTCAAGCAATAATAAGACTGAAATATTGGAAAATTCTGTTTAATTCTCCTGTGTGATACTCTGTCTTGAAGGGATTCAGCAGGCTAAATTGAACTCAGGGTTCTTCTTATTATAAAATGGTTCTTATGTTCTCAGCTCACAAGTTTTAATTTTCTTTTCTTTTTTTTTTTTGAGGGCAGTGTCACTGGCCCTCATATGTGGGACCCGAACCGGGGCCGCTGGTGTCCCAAGCCAGCGCTTAACCACCGCGCCACTCGGCCCGCCCACAAGTTTTAATTTTATATGGAGCACATTATGTTCATGTTAATGCTAAAGAACCTGAAGTTTTAAGAAGGCCCCTAATTTACCGAATCTTATTAGACACATGGTGAGAACCAGAATGATTTTCTTCCTAATGAATGCAAGTACAAAAAAAGAATAAAGTGACTGTGAAAATAATATGAAGGAGACCACATGAAATGTTAGGGTGCAGGTCCTGCATTATCTCTTTCAAAGAACTGGGAGAATCATGAAAATAATTTCCCTCTAGAAAACATATCAGAAAGTATTTGCTTATCTTTATTCTAGGAAGTATCCTAACAGTCTTCATGATATATAAATACTATAATTAAGAGAAAAGATCGGCTACTCTAAATTCTTCTCAATCTCTCTCTCTCTCTGAGAGAGAGAGAGAGAGAGAGAGAGAGAGAGAGAGAGAGAGAGAGAGAGAGAGACAGGCACACACATTTTTGGTGAGTATATGGAACCAGCAAGATCAAATCCTTTAAAGCAAACTAATTCACCATTCTCTGTATTCTCTAAATAGATTATGCACGTTTGGTCATTGTCATTGATGATATGGGAAAAGTGAAGTAGGGGAAGGTTTAGGTAGGGGGAATTTTTAAAAATTAAGAATAGCTATATTGCAAATGAAATGATGGGCGACTCTAGTAGATGTCGCTAGTAGAACTTTATGAATCAGGACCAGAACTTCTGGTGAGAATCTGCTGAAATTTAAGATTGGGGTGACAGTTGAAATGATGACAATGGAAACCTGACTGAACATACACCCTTTCTGTTTTGTATCCCATCTATTGAATGCCCCTGCTATAAACATGGTTACCTCTCACCCATCCTTTAAAAAAAAAACAAAAAACTTCCTCCACTATAATGTCTTTTTTCCTTCTCTAGCCATGCTCATATCAAAAGCAGTGATTCTCATATATTGTGTCCATTTCTCCTTCCATTCTCTACTCATCCCAATAAAAGCTACATTTTCCTGCACCAAACCAATGAAACTTGCTCTGAAAAAGACCAACAAAGTTGAATCCAATATGTGTCATTATTGTTGTTGTTATTATTTAATATCTCTAAAATCTCTAATTTTTTTCACTACTCTACTACAAACTCTTTTCCTTTTAAATTCTGTGACATCATCTTGCCAGATTTCTTTTTCTGACTTCTCTGACCCTTTCTTTTCAGTCTCTCCCATGGGCTTCTCCTCCTCCACTTGGCTCCAGGGTGTTGGTGATCTCCAGGAATCTGTCCTTGGTCTCCTCTCTCCATCCTTCTCAGTTTTAAGTTCAAATATATCACTTTCAGTTATGACCTCTCCACCTAAACCTTCGTTCTAGTGAGCTTTGGGAGAGCCAAGGGGAAACTTAACAGTAAAAGAAAGGGAAACACTGAGTGGTGTATGGGGGAGAACAAGCAGCAAGGGAGACGGGGCCAGAAAAAAGTGACATGCTATCTGCATATCACTTATTATTCTTAAAACTATGTCATGTATTATTTGTTAATATATTTTTATTTCAGAAAAAATTCAAGATTGGATTTATGAGTGGCTTTTATTAGAAAAATGTATCAATATGGAGAAAAAATGAGAAATATCAGACAAAATACTATAAATTTTTCAAATGACATTACAACTTTCTCATCCAGTAAATGTCAAGTTTTTTAATAGCTTACTTTTAACTACTAAAAAAGTGTTGCCATATACATATACAAACCTACTCTAGCATAAGCAAAGTCAAAATACTAGTTACAAACTGGAGTAAAATACATATAACATAAAAAATTAGAAGAAAATTTCAACAAAAAAATGGGCAAGGGACATGAAAGATAATATCCAATAAAGAAAAACAGATATTTTCTTTTAAACTAATGAAAGCATGCTTAATGTTCCCATTAAGAATAAATGCTAACTGGGCCGGCCGAGTGCCGCATTGGTTGGGAGTTGGTTTGGGACGCCAGTGGCCCCGGTTCGGATCCCACATATGAGGGCCAGTGACACTGCCCTCTACAGCTAACAACAGCTCCACCTGGAGCTGGGCTGTGAGCCCTAGCGACAGTGTAGGCTGCTGCTCCTGCTGCAGTGGGCTGCCATAGGCTACAGTGAGTGGCCTGCAGCCAGCGTGAGCAACTGGCAGCCAGCATGAGCTGCCAAGAGCCGTTGTGAGCAACTATCCAGAGGCTGGCAACTGATCCGGGAAGAGCACAATAATGATACCAACATGGGCCAGTGAAGTAACGTTCTCCGCAACGAGACTGAAGAACAAAACAGACGGCAACTTGTCTGTTCCCCTTCCCTGATTCCCCAACGCTGTTACCTTCCCCCAATTCCCCAATGAAATCTTTAAAAAAAAGAAAAGAAAAGAAAAGAATAAATGCTAACTTGAAGCTGCACTGAAATGATATTTATTGTTCTCAGCTGGACAAACTTTTAAACTTTTAGCTAAGTACTTAAAAGGCAAAGTATTTCATTGGATAAACAATTTCTCATACATTCACAGCATAATGTTTCATGAAGCCAAAGAAAAATAAGACTTCATTTTATAATGGTAATCTAATTACCTTATTCCTCTGAGATTACCACTGAATTGATACAAAAGAGTTTTTTAAAAGATAAAATCTGACAAGAAAAAATATTTAGAGGAAAAATGAAAAGCACCGCAATTCTAAAAGCGAAAGTGCTAGTGGCATTTAACTGAGCAAATCCAAAAGATAAATACTAAGCTAGAGATAGAGCAAGGCAAGAAGTAATTGCATTGTAGAAACCCCAAAAAGGAATTTTTGGCTGCACATATCTCAGCAACTGGAATGAAATGTGGGGTTATATCCAAAATTATGGAAGTCTGTTTATTCAATAACTTCATCTTTTTAGCCAGCAAATTGCTGGAGGTTTCCCCTCTATACAGGTAAAACACTAGACCACCCAGCTGAGGCCTTGGGTTAGAGAAGTTCTTGTCTACTTCTAATTTGCTAAGAGTTTTAGCATGAATGATTATGAATTTTACCAAATGCTTTTTTTGTTTCTACTGAACATATCATATATTTTTTCTCCTTTAATGTCTTAATGTGATTCATTACATGAATCCATTTTCTAGTGTTAAAACACCATTGCATTATTGGAATAAACTCCAAATGGTCATGATGAATGGACTTTTTAATATTCTGCTTAATAAAAGCACAATTTGTTAATATTGTGCTTAGAATATTTTCATATATGTTCATGAACAAGGTTGCTCTTTTTAGATTTTGGAACTTGGAATTTATTGGGAAACATTCCCTCTTTTTAGTCTTGGGATGATTTTTATAGGAGACAGAAATTAGGATTCTAGTCCTCATGTTTTTTTGCTGTGGAAATTTTTTTCATTGCTGATGTCTTTAATGATTATAAGACAACTCAATTTTCTTCTTTCCCCTTAAATTGGCTTTGTAAATTACATAACTCCACTCACTCTGTTTTAAAATTTATTTACATTGTTACTTATTATATCCTTTTCCCTTTTCAAATTTCTATTCAATCTTTATGTATTTATGACATTTTTCTAATTAATTTTGCCATCGATTTGTTCATTTTTGTTTCTCTGGCATATTAAGAATGCATTCCAGCATGTAAACCTTCCTTTGGTGTGAGAAGCTGCAAATGTCTAGAGAGTAATTTGTTGACTTTTTTTCTCCAAGGTTTCTTTAGAAGCATTTGGGTTTGTCTTAACTGTGTAGGAATCTGGTGCTCAGTTTGGGAAACAGAGATTGATGAGCCTTTCTGTGCTAGAAGAGCTATAGTAAGTGGAATGTCTCATCTACACTTGAGTCCACTGTCAAATGTTGGGTCAATTGACCCAATATTTGGGTCAATGATGAAGAGAACTCTTAATCCCAGACTAAGCCCTCCTAATGGCACCACCAAAGTCTTAGAAAATTTTTGTTAGTTAAGCCTGGCAAGCATGTGATGTTCACGTTACCCAAGTCATTGGTTTGTTGGTGATTTTAGTCAGGCAAGGAATCCCCTGCCACAGCAATAACATCACAGTTACATCATGAAATTCATTTGCTCTATAGCTAAATGCAACAATCTCTGTGGGATATACAAACGTGAAATCCAAAGGATAGCAGAGAAGTAAAGAGGACAAGCAAAAAGGTTCTCATGAAGTTGTTCTTTGAAGTTTCCAGTAAAAATAACTTGAGTGCTTGCAATGGGAAGGGAGCTGGGTGGAAGCAGGAAAATCAATTCTCAATAACAAGTGAGAAAATAGAGCTGAAGGAGAGTTATGAGTGACTAGAAGGGGAGGGCACTGTTTTTTGGGCACTTTCTTGCTGCTTCAGAAGGAAGAAACTCCCCAAGAGCAGGCCATGAAGTCTAAGCAGAATCTGCATTTCTAGCAATGGTCTCAGGTCTCTGGCAGGCTTGAAGTTGGATCCTGATCTCATTGATTTTCAAATCTCCTTCTTTTCTAACATATGGATGTAAAATTATAAATTTTCCTCTCAGCACCAAATGCATGCATTAATTACTTAGAGATGCGGTTGGAAAAAATAATCCAAATGCATAACATTTTTTCATATTGTTTTGTTACTGACTTCTAATTGAATTGCACCCAATCAGAAACTGGGTACAATTAGAGTGGGCTCTGTGATACTGATATATAGTTTTTTAACATGTTAATATTTGCTTTATGGCTAAATATGTGTCAATATATGCAAATAATCTTTGTGCATTTGACAAAAGTCAGTATTCTTCAAATGTATAAGGATATATGCATATCCCTTACATAAATATTAGGGTTTTTATCTTCAATGTTTTTACATTCTTACTGATCTTTTTTTATGCTTAGTCTATCAGTATTTAGTAAGTACGCTAAAGTCTCTGACTCTGAAGATAGATTTGTCAATATCTCCTTGTAGTTATATCAATTTTTGTTTTATATATTTTCAAGCTATTTTATTAGTTATAAGCATATTTAGAATCATTATATTCTTCTGGTAAATTGAACCTATGAGTGACTCCCTTTTTCCTCTGATAATGCTTTTTCCATAAATATATTTTGTTGCTATTATTATAACTACACGTATTTCTATCAGTTGTTGCACAATGTATCTTTTCTATTCTTTTACTTCCATCCTTTTATTATCCTTATGTTTTTAAATATGTCTTGTACAGAACTGGATTTGTTTTATTTTCCAGTGTGAAAACTTGATTCTTTAGAGAAGAGATTGATTAATTTACATCAATTATTAACATTGATATAGTTTTATTTATTTATATCATCATATTTTCATTTTCTATTTGTCTTACTTTTTATTTTTATTTTATTTATTTATTTATTTATTTATTTATTTATTTATTTATTTTAAGATTTTATTGGGGAATTGGGGAAAGGGGACAGCATTGGGGAACCAGGGAGGGGAACAGACAAGTTGCTGTCCTTTTTGTTCTTCAGTCTAATTGTGGAGGATATTGCTTCACTGGCCCATGTTGGTATCATCATTGCGCTCTTCTCGGGTGAGGCAGATTGGTCATCAGCCTCTGGATGGCCTCTCACAGCGGCTCTTGGCAGCTGCAACTGGCTGCCAGCCCCTCATGCTGGCTGCTGGCCACTCACTGTAGCCTATGGCAGCCCACTGCAGCAGGGGCTGTAGCTATGCCATCCTGGGGACTCACAGCAGCCCGGCTCCAGGTGGTGTTGTTGTTCACCATCTTAGCTGTAGAGGGCAGTGTCACTGGCCCTCATGTGGGACCCGAACCGGGCCGCTGGCATTCCAAGCCAACTCTTAACCAACGTGCCACTAGCAGGCCCTGTGTTACTTTTTATGTGTCTTATTTCTCCCTTCCTTCTTCTTCTGAAATAATTGAGTTTTTTTCTGATTCCACCCCCTGCCATTGGTTAGAAGATATGCACTTTATCATTTTCATGATTACTCCTGATATTTTTAATATAAAATGTTTATGCCTCACTTCACCTTAGGGCCGCCCTATTGCACAACTCCAGGAGCCATGCACAGTAGCAGCCTAACACCAAACCCTAACTCTTTAACATTAAAAGAACTTTAAAATTATTTAACCCTGGTGGCCTCCTCTTGGATGACAAGCAATTTTTGCCCTATATTTTAGCCTTCTCTATATTTTTTACTACTACATGTTAGACATTTTTATTATGGTTTTATCCATTCATATTTTAGAATTTACTTCCATTTTTTAAAATTTCTTTTACATTTCGTTCTTGAATCTCAGACTTTCATTCTAATATTCTAGGACTCCTCTTTTTTGTTTTTTCCTTAAGTGTGTCCTTCAGGCAATATTTTAGTGAGGATTTATTTTTCTTTGCAATCAACACATTTTTATGTTTGAAAAAAGTAGATTTTTTTCATGCTTTTTCTTGAGAATTTCACAATACATACAATTTTGAATTTACAGTTGTATTCTCTAAATACTTTAAAACTATAACTCTACTGTTGAGTGTCTCCATTGTTACTGTTGAAGCCAGCTAAAAGTCTAATTGTTGTCCCTTTGTAGGTAATCTGTCTTTTTAACTGGCTGCTTTCATGATTTAATATTATTATGATTATTTTGTATTTTTTAGAGCTGTTTTAGGTTTGTAGAAAAATGGAGCAAAAAGTACAGAGAATTCCCATTTACCCTTCACCACCACCACCACCAACCCCAGTTTCTCCTGTTATTAACATCTTGTGTTAGTGAGGCACATGGGTTATAATCCATGAGCCTACAATGATACATTATTATGAACTAAAGTCCATCATTTAGATTTGGGTTCATTCTTAATGTTGTATGTTCTATGCAATTTGACAAATGTGTAATGGCATGCATCCACCATGACAGTTTCATACACAGTAGCTTCACTGCCACATACATCCCGTGCTGCCTTCTTTCCTTCCCCTAATCCTTGGCAACCATGGTTCTTTTTACTGTCTCAATAGTTTTGACTTTTCCAGAATGTCATATAGCTAGAATAAAACAATATGGCTTCATTTGTTAAGCTCTTTGGATCCTAAGGCGCAAGACATAATCTCCCTAGGTTGTGTGGCATGGTACTTTCCTGTCTTGCCTGGTACTTTCCTGCGTTTATCACTGAAAGTAGGGCAGACTGGGCAAGTGGGGGAAGAAGGCAGCGAGACCCGTGAGGTGCAGCCCGAACCCGCGGCTGCAGAGGGACCAAACTCCAGAGAACAAATGGCGAGTGTTTCCACTGCTCACTCCCTGCGCCCACAGTCCATCTAGAGTACAGCAAGAGCACAACGATCTGCAGCCTGAGGAAGAAGCCTTAGACCGGGTGAGAGGGGGAGGAGAGAGAGGAGACGTGGAGCCGCACTCACAGCTCCCCAGATCCCCAGAAAGCAGGGTGCAGAGGCTGGCAGTGACAGGGCAAGATCAATTCCTGCACCCGCCCGGTTCAGGGATCAGTCTCTGCGTCCACCGGGTCTCACGGAGTGCAGCAAGAGCACCTCAGCAAGCAGACACTGAGGCAGAAGCCTGAAACCGGGCAAGCAAAGGAAGAAAGAATACTCGCGGGTAGGGGGAGACGCAGGTCCCCGGGAAACAGACCAGAGATATGAGCCACTGCAGGGTGCTCGCAGCCCCTTAAACCCCGGCAGTCTCTTTGGGAGAGCAGCAGAAACTCCTCTGGAGCCTATGAGGCAAAGGCCTTAGCTCAAAACAGTGTTGGGACTGTGGGGTTTTTATACTGTTGTATTATTTTGTTTGTTTGTTTTGCTTGTTTGTTTTTCCTCCTCTCTTTGACAGAAAGCAAAAAAAAAAAAAAAAAAAACAAATTAAAACCCACCCCTACCCTCCCTCAGAAATCCTGGCCCCTGCCAAGCCAGAGTCTTAAACTGACCCAGGAATGGAGCAGCAGGGGCAGACTACAGAGGTATTCCTTACCAATAGGGAGTCGAGAATATCTGCCCCAGAAGAGGCTACAGAGTGAGATACCTACCCCGCCCCCACCTTTCCTGCAAGGCTTGGGAGGCAGGGCAGGTTCAGCTGCTGAGGCACTAATTAACAGACTCTTAGCAGCGGGCTTTTGGCAGTGAAGAGCTCTTTCATTCTCCACGTTGGGCTTTCAACGGAAAGGGTGCCCAAAGACACTCATTGAGCCTGCAGGGTGCACAGCCTGCTTTGGGACAGGCAAAAGCAGAAACGGCAGTGACTTTGTAAAAACTACCAAACACACGTCACAACCACACTCATGTACAGCAAACCTGTGCCAGGATCACACTAGGCGTCAGGTGGCCGTCCTTGTTCCCACAAGACACAGAGGAATATTTGTACAGCAAAGGACAAACTGAAAAGAGCTTGGTGGACTTTAGCCAAGAACGGCACTGGAGACACAAGAATCATCAAACCCACCGGCCAACTTTAGATAAAACCAGAGAATTTCTGGGTTAGACATAGAGGAGTCACACCCAAAAGGAAGTTGCTACAGGTGCAAGGTCCAAAGGGTCCAAGCCTCATCAGAGGGATCAACCCTCACACAGCAACTCATAAACTGTGGACACTGCTGATCCTCACAGCTGATCAGCCTGGAAGTCAAACCCACCTACTGATAAGCCAAAAGTAATCAAAGCTAAACCTCAACAGGTGAAGACACACAACACAAGGAACACCTCAGATATACACGCACAAGAGAATAGGGAGATTGAGTAATTCAAGTATAAGGGACACAGACCATATAAGTTTACCCAGAAAAGACTGAGAGACCTAGGGGATCTATCTGTTATAACCAAGCAAGCACAAAGAGTAAGCCAGAATGGGGAGACAAAGTAATACAACCCAAATAAAAGAACAGAAGAAACCTCCTGATCAATGGAACTAGAGGAAATAGAGGTAAAGAACCTATCAAAGACAGAGTTCAGAACACTGATTATTAGAATGTTCAAGGAAATTAATGAAAATATAAAGAAGGATAGAGAAATCATGAAAAGCAACCAGACAGAATTTAAGAATGCAATTACTGAATTAAATAACAAATTCGATGAAATGACTAGCAGATTGGACGAAGCAGAAAATAGAATCAGTGACTTATAAGACAAGATAGCAGAGATCACCCAAGAAGAACAAGAAAAAAGAATGAAAAACATTAAAAATAGTTTAAGAGAGCTGGGGGACAACATCAAACGCAATACCTCTGGATCTTCGGAGGAGAAGAGAAGGAGAAGAGAAGGAGCAAGGGATTGAGAACATATTTGAAGTAATAATGTCTGAAAACTTCCCTAACCTGGCAAAGGACATTGAAATACAAGCCCAGGAAGTGCAGAGAGTTCCAACCAGGATGATCCCACACAGGCCCACACCAAGACACATTATCGTGAAAATGGCAAGGGTTAAGGACAAAGACAGAATCCTTAAAGCAGCAAGGGAAGGGCAGCAAGTTACTTACAAGTGCACCCTTATAAGATTATCGGCTGACTTTTCTACAGAAACTTTGCAGGCCAAAAGGGAGTGGCAGGAAGTTTTCAAAGTGATGAAAAATAAAGGCCTACAACCCAGATTGCTGTATCCAGCAAGGCTATCATTTAAAATTGAAGGAGAGATAAAGAGCTTCCCAGAAAAGAACAAGTTAAGGGAATTCATTACCACCAAGCCAGCTTTGCAGGAAATGTTAGAAGGGCTTCTTTAAGCACAAGAGAAAAACAACCAAACTAAGGAAGACTAGAAACACAAATAACAAAATGGCAATAAATACGCACCTTTCAATAATCACGTTAAATGTAAATGGAGTAAATGCTCCAATAAAAAGACATAGGGTGGCTGAATGGATAAGAAAGCAAGACCCCGGCATATGCTGTATACAAGAGACACATCTCAGATCAAAAGACACATACAGACTAAAAGTAAAGGGATGGAATAAAGTATTTCATGGAAATGGAATGGAGAAAAAAGCCGGAGTAGTGATACTTATATCAGATAAAATGGATTTTAAATTGAAGAATATAATAAAGGACAAAGAAGGACACTTCATAATAATAAAGGGATCGATCCAACAAGAGGACATAACCCTAGTAAACATCTATGCACCTAACATAGGAGCTCCTACATATATAAAACAGATATTGTCAGACATAAAAACGGAGATCAACATTAACACTATCATAGTAGGGGACTTCAACACCCCACTGTCACCAATGGACAGATCCTCCAAACAGAAAATCAATGCAGAAACAGTGACCTTAAATGACACATTAGACCAGCTGGATTTAACAGACATTTTCAGAGCATTTCACTCCAAAGATACAGAACATACATTCTTCTCAAGCGTACATGGAACATTTTCTAAGATAGACCACATGTTAGGCCACAAAACAAGTCTCAATAAATTTAAGAAGATTGAAATCATTTCAAGTGTCTTCTCTGACCACAGTGCTATGAAACTAGAAATCAATTATAAGAAGAACCCCAGAAAGCTGTCAAATAAATGGAGGCTAAATAACATGCTACTAAATAGCATGTGGGTCACAAATGAGATCAAGGAGGAAATCAAAAGGTACCTCGAGACAAACGAAAATGAAAACACCACGACCCAAAATCTCTGGGATGCTGCGAAAGCAGTCCTAAGAGGGAAGTTTATAGCAGTGCAAGACTACCTAAAGAAGAAAGAAAAATCTCAAATCAACAGGTTATCCTTATACCTAAGGGAACTGGAAAAAGAACAGCAAAAGAAGCCCAAGGGGAGTACAAGAAAGGAGATAATAAAGACCAGAGTGGAAATAAACAATATAGAGAACAGAAAAACAATACAAAAGATCAACGAAACCAAGAGCTGGTTTTTTGAAAAGAGAAACAAAATTGACAAACCTCTAGCCAGGCTCCTCAAAAAAAAAAAAAAAAAAAAAAGAAAGAGGACTCAAATTAGTAAACTCAGGAATGAAAGAGGAGAAATGACTACAGACATCACAGAAATACAACAAATTCTAAGGAATTACTATAAGCAACTATATGCCAATAAATTTGACAATCTGGAAGAAATGGATAATTTTCTAGAAGCATACAACCTTCCAAAGCAAATGCAAGAAGAAACAGAAAATCTAAATACCCTGATTACTACCAAGGAAATTGAATCAGTAATTGACGAGCTCCCTAAAAACAAAAGCCCTGGACCAGATGGCTTCACAAGTGAATTTTATCAAACATTCAAAAAAGAACTATCACCTATTCTTCTCAAACTATTCCAAAATATCCAGAAGGAGGGAAGGCTCCCAAACTCTTTTTATGAAGCCACTATCACCCTGATTCCAAAACCAGATAAAGACATCACAAAAAAGGAAAACTACAGGCCAATCTCCCTGATGAATATAGATGCAAAAATTCTCAATAAAATATTAGCAAACAGAATTCAGCAATATATTAAGAAGATCATACATCATGATCAAGTGGGTTTCATCCCTACTTGATGAAAGTCTGGTTCAACATCCGTAAATGAATTAATATGATACGCCATTAATCTATGACAAGGGAAGCAAGAATTTACATTGGAGTAAAGATAGTCTATTCAATAAATGGTGCTGGGAAAATTGGACTGACCCATGCAAAAAAATGAAACTGGACCACCTACTTATGCCATATACAAGAACAAATTCAAAATGGATTAAACACTTAAATGTAAGACCTGAAACCATAAAACCATTAAAAGAAAATATAGGAAGTACATTTGCAGACATTACCCAGAGCAATATTTTTACTGATACATCCCTATGGGCAAGGGAAGTAAAAGAAAAAATGAACATATGGGATTATATCAGACTTAAAAGTTTTTTCACAACAAAGGAAACCATCAATAAAACAAAAAGGAAGCCTACTGAATGGGAGAATATATTCGCCAACGATATATCTGATAAGGGGTTAATATCCAAAATTTATAAAACACTCATGAAACTCAACACCAAAAAAACAACCCAATTAAAAATGGGCAGAAGATATGAAGAGACATTTCTCTAAAGAGGACATACAGATGGCCAACAGGCATATGAAAAAAAAGTTCACCCTCACTGGTCATTAGGGAAATGCAAATAAAAACCACAATGAGATACCACCTCACTCCAGTCAGAACAGCTATCATCAATAAATCAACAAACAACCAGTGCTGGTGGGGCTGTAGGGAAAAGGGGACCCTGCTGCACTGTTGGTGGGATTGCAGATTGGTGCAGCCACTATGGAAGTCAGTATGGAGGTAGCTCAAAAAACTGGAAATGGAACTACTTTTTGACCCAGCAATTCCACTCCTAGGTATTTATCCTGAAAAACCCAAGACACTTATTCAAAAAAAATTATGCACCCCTATGTTCATTGCAGCGCTATTTACAATAGCTAAGACTTGGAAACAACTGAAATGACCATCGGTAGATGACTGGATTAAGAAACTGTGGTATATTTATACAATGGAGTACTACTCCGCTATAAAGAAGAATGAAATCGTACCATTTGCAATGATATGGATGGACCTAGAGACTATTATGTTAAGTGAAATAAGTCAGTCAGAGAAAGACAAATACCATGTGATCTCACTTATAAGTGGAATCTGAAAAACTGAATGAAAGAGCAAAGTAAACAGAAACTGTCTCATAGATATAGAGGAAAAACAACGTTGCTAGTTGGGAGGGGGCTGGAGATGAGGGAGAAGGGGAAGGGATTAGACAGCAAAAATAGGCAACTACAATATTGCCACAGGGATATGAAAGACAGTTCTGGGAATATAATTAATAATGTTGTAAATATTTTGTGGGGTGTCAGATGGTCATATGTCTTGTTAGGGAGACCATTTCATGGATGGAGTAGAGTCTTGATCACTGCACTGTACACCTGAAGCTGAGGTTGTATAATATTGTATACCAACTGTAATTGAATATATAGATAGTCACGGGATGTGGATTATAATGTGGAAGGGAGTCAGAGGAAGTGTAATAGATATATATATATAATATGGGGGGGAGGAGTGGGGTGTGAATTGGGGGAGGGGGTTTTCACTTTGAGGGGTAAAACGTATAACTATTGCACTTGTGTTGTACACCTGAAACTAATTAAAAATAAATAAATAAATAAATAAATAAATAAATAAAACAATATGTACACTTTTTAAATTGCTGCTTTCACATAATATTCATTTAAGTATCCTCTATGTCTTTTTGTTACAAAAAGACATTTCTTTTTAGAGTTGAATAATATATTCTGTTTTATGGATGTATCATAGTTGGTTTATCCATTTACCCATGGAGCAACATCTTGGTTGCTTCCAAGTTTTGACAATTATGAATCAAAGTTTCTATAAACATTACTGTGGAGGTTTTTGTGTGAACATAAGTTTTCAATTCATTTGGGTAAATACCAAGGAGTGCAACTGCTGAATCACAGTGTAAATGTATGTACAGTTCTGTAAGAAACTGACAAACTATCTTCCAATGTGACTATACCATCACCTTCCACTCTCACCATCGATTAATGAGGATTCCTGTTGCTCCACATTCTTGTCTGCATTTTTGTGTTGTTAGTGTTTTAGATTTTAACCATCCTATTAGGTATGGACTGGTATCTCATTGTTTTAATTTGCTGTCTCCTGATTACATATGATGTTGATCATCTTTTCATATACTGATTTGCTATCTTCTTTGGTAAAGTGTCTGTTCTTTCATTATCTCTTATTGTTTTTGGTGTTCTGCTGTTGTACTGTATGTTCCTGCTCTCTTTTATCCTTCTTTAGATTTATTACAATTCTTGAGTTGAAGGTTTTATGTTTTTCATTAATTCTGAAAAAAATTATCAGGCACCATTTCTTTAAAAATTTTCTTTCTCACATTTTTTTCTCCAATCTACCTATCAAAATGTGGTGAGATGTATGTTGGAATGTCCCCCTGTCCCTTAACCTTTCCTATTTTCTATATGTTGGTTTCTTTGTGTTATACTATATATGATTTTTCAGATAAGCAATTTAGTCTGCTACATTTTCCCCTCATCTCTCTCTAATCTGCTGTTTTAATCCTTATATTGTTTTTCTTCTTTTAAGATTTTATTGGGGAACCGGGGAAGGGGAAGTTATTGTGCTTCTGTTCTTCAGTCTAGTTGTGGAGGACATCACTTCACTGGCCCATGTTGGTATTGTCATTGAGCTCTTCCCGGGTGAGGCAGAACAGTCGCTGGCCTCTGGACAGCCGCTCACGGAGGCTCTTGGCAGCTCACTCCAGTTGCCAGCCGCTCACGCTGGCTGTTGGCCACTCATTGTAGGCTATGGCAGCCCACTGCAGCAGGGGCTGCAGCTTCACCGTCACCAGTGACTCACGGCAGCCCAGCTCCAGGTGGAGCTGTTGTTCACCATCTTAGCTGTAGAGGGCAGTGTCACTGGCCATCATATGTAGGATCCGAACCGGGGCCCTGATGCTCAGAGCCAGTACCCCAAGCCAGTTCTTAACCAGTGCGCCACTCGGCCAGCCCCCACTAATTTTTTTACTTCAATTATTTTAGTCTTTTTTTTTTTCAAAATGGTCTGGTAATCTTTGGAAATCTCTTCTTCCTTACTAATATTTTTCATTTCTATTCTTATTCATTTAAACATATTAAGCATACCTTCCATATTCACTAATTCTAATATCTACTGTCTTTTCAGGACTGTTTATGTTGGCAGTTATTCATGACTCCTTCTTATGTGTTTTATGACTTCTTTTTATTAGCTCTGAGTTGTTGCCACTCTCACTGTGAGGTGGTTCTGAAACCTGGCTTGAGGATTTATTCCTCTAAGGAGTATTGACATTTGCTTCTCTTAATTATCTGTGGGAACTATAGAGTCTGTGTACTTTAAATTAAAATTCTCTGCCCGCAGTTTTCAGACCATGTAAGCAATAGAAATTCAGACCCAGGTGAGAGCGAGCAAGAGGACCTTTTTTAAGTTCCACCCAAACCAACACTGGAATAGTAAATAGTCCTTTCTGTTTTCTTCTGGCTCTATGACAGGGATTTCCAACCCAACCTCCCATCCTACACGGTGCAGAAGTTCTGCTGTCTTCCCTTTCTAGAAGGGAAAGATTTGGTGCCTTCATGTACTGCCCTGGACTCACACTGCCTGATCTCATTTCCTGAAAGTTTTCGGGATCATTGGCTCATCATAGTGCCAAAAAAAGGGAGTCTAGACGATTTACTTGTCATTATATACCTTCTTGTACTTGAATTTTGAATGATTCATCTGCATTATATGCTATATATTTAAATAAAATTTCAAATAAATATTCCAAAGGTCATTTTGGTTCTATATTTAATAATAATAATTTTAAGATATATTTAGGCATATTATTTTTGTCTTCAGCTTGATCTCACAGTTTAAATGCAAAGAAATGTTCTCAAACTAAAAAAAGTTTCATATTTAATTCCCCTGAACAGAATGACTCCTCAAGATTGCATTTTATAAAGTGGGGGGAAGAGGGGTAAAGCTCCTTACCTTGTTCTATTATATTTAGAAAGCAGAACCCAGAGGGCTTTTGATGTTGACAAAGGATTCCTAGAGAATAATTAACTTCAGTGTTAATCTATGGCGAAAATGACATCCTGTTTATTTTGCAAACTTATTTACAGAAATAAACTTTTACCTACATAGGAATATAATGAGTTCGATATGTACCAAGGTGTGCTATGTATACAAGTGGACACTTTGGTCAATGTGGCTCAAGCAGTAGTTCACCATAATCAGAAGTGTCTGGACACTGATGGTAACCACTTTGAATACCTCTTATAACTTGTATTCATCTTTTGTTATTGGTATATATTGAGTATTACAATTTTAATATAGTTCCTTACTTAAACTGTGTGTGTGTGTGTGTGTGTGTGTGTGTGTGTGTGTGTGTGTGTGTGTGTATATATATATATATATATATATATATATATATATATATATATATTTTTTTTTTTTTTTTTTTGGGGGGGGGCATCCTCTATATTTTTATCCAACAATATGATTACAGTTTGCCTGACCTGGGTCCAGCTAGGTGTCCCACACTGATCTCCCATGTTGCCTGCCAGAGTTGTCCACCTCCTTCCCTGGGGCAATTCCTAATCTCGTGGATTTTAATATTTGCTTTACACTTGCTCAGTCTGACCTTTCCATCATTATCATATCAATAATTTCTATGGAAAGTTGTGTTTCCTTCCAACGTGCTGTATGCCCCTAGCAAAGTTTCTGTTGCCCTTGCCTTTTCCATTCTGAACTCTCCAGTCTGTGGGGTCACTAGTGGCTCTTTTCTCTGTGTGTTACCAGTCCTCCTTGTAGATTTGTAGCACTGACAGGGGTTGGAGATGGGGCGTATAATGTCCTTTGGCTGAAAATAATTTCCTGCAAGAAATTCCAGCCTCATTGCAGAGCTCCTTGGGTAAAGCTATTCATCACCACCAAACATGGTTTTCACTATAGCTATAGCTCAAAAAACTGTCTTAAACCTAATTTCCGGGCCTCCAAATTAAGGGTCAAAAATATTTAAAGTTTAAATATATTAATTAGATCATCTATCACTAGTACATGTATTTTTATTTAAGAAACAATTCATGTATTTCAATTATCATGCTCTAAGGAAATACAGTACGTGAGGATATAGCCCATCGTGAAATGTTGGCTTTTCAGTCTCATCTACTCTTAGTTCATTTGTTTGTGTTGGAGTTTTGTTTTGTTTTCTAACATATAGGGGATATTTTCTCTTGCTCCTGGAATAACACTTCTACCCCTATCTCCTTAACTCTATGGCTACCTGTGGTTAACTGCATAGCAATTAACGGAAGATTTAGGACAGTAGGGTGAGGAACTGGTATCCATACTGGATTGACCCAAATGTAATTCATGAAAGAGATTGAGGGAGTTTCTGGTTTCTTCTCCAAGTACCATGTGCTTTGCTAAAGCAAAACATAAACTAAACCCCAAGGGAGAGATACAAAGTTATTCACTCCTAGATTTGGTGGATTTCAAAAGAGCATTTCTATGTATGAGTAAGTCCAATGTAATCTGCATTTTCTTGAACCAAACAAGGGAAGCAAACTTACGGACTTGGCAAGGAAGGTGTTCCCCTGGACCTTCCCTCTTTCCCTGCTCTGTCTCTAACTCTTCTCTTTTTCTATATCTACCTATTTCAATCCCTACCTCCCCACCTTTTCTTCTCCATATTAACGGACTATTTCCTTCTTGTGTTTTACAAACTTAAGTCTTAGGCCTGTTCCAGATATTAATAATGGCTCCTTATGTTGGGTCTGTCACTGCCCATTTCTACTAGACTGGGAGGGAGTAGGCACACTGGAGAGAGCGGAAGAGGCAAGAAAGGAAATAGCTTCTCCTGGCAGCTATTCTGTTAAACAAAAACAAGTTCACAGAACACCAACATCAGACAAGGCCACTCAGCAACTGTGATGGAAGGAAGCAAAAACAAGACCATTCCATAAACATGTCTGGGCACAAATTAAAAAGAACAATGCTGGGCCCACCGAGTGTCTCAGTTGGTTATGACTTGGCTTAGAGAGTGAGCTCTGAGCAACAGAGTCGCTGGTTCAATTCCCACTTGGGCTAGTGAATGCTGTGCTCGAGCTGAGCTGTCGCTGAACTGCCAACAGATGGCAGGATGGTTCAGCTGGTGTAACAACAAGTTCGGTGGTGGGCTATGCCCACCTGCAACTAAGACTAAACTCAGCATCTTCAGCTGAGCTGCCACCAGGATGGAGCATGCGCTCTTAACAATAAGGCTGCTGGTTCGATTCCCGCATGGGATGGTGTCTATGACCACGTACAACTAAGACTGAACACAGCACCTTGAGCTTAGAGGCCACAAGCTGCCAACGGGAAGCCAGATGGCGACTGGCGCCATCCACAATGAAGATTGAAGAACAACTTGGCCGGTCCCCTTCCCCAATTTCCCAACACTGTTCCCCTCTCCCAATTCCCCAATAAAAAATCTTAAAGACAAAACAAAACAGAAAACCAATGCTGTGCAAACCACAATAATATCTGAACAGCTCTTCCCCTGGTCAACATGAATGGCTTCTTCATTACAAACAGTCACTTAAACTCTACTCCCTTCTTCCTGTCTACTAGATTAATAATAATAATAATAATAATAATAGTAATAATAATATACTCTATCATAGAATTGCCACTATTTTCTGACAGCACCACAGAAAAATCATGTCTCATTGATGCCTCACTGCTAATCACCAAACTGCATAGGAAGGCCCTTCTAACATGTTCTGCCTGAGACACCCATAGGTCCCCACATGAGGTTTCCTTGCTGCAAGCACCAATAATTCCACCTTGTTAACTATAGGGTGTTCCAGGTGGCCTTTGGCTGAGGACACCAGCAGCAGTTACTTCTCCCCCTTTAGCCCCTCTGTTATGAGGGCTGGGGGGCTTCCTCATGAAATCACCTAAGAAGCAAATGCCATCTCTAAGATAAACTTCTATTTTCTTGGCAAATACAGACTAGTTTCATATGAGGAAAGATTCTCTCTGTTAGTACAACACTGATCCACTGATCCTGCCCTTTGTGAATCAACAATCACATATTACTATACTAGGAAATATTTAACTCTTTTCTGGCATGTTTTACAGTATAATAGCTACTACATTGGCTATAATAGGCTCACTTAGAAATCCAAGAGCACTAATGTGCACTTCTGTTAACTCAATTCAAAAATCTCACCTGTTTCCTATGGGTCCTTATCAGTGAAGAAGGAGTTATCTTCTAGTACATCTGACCACATCATACAACTGTATACACTAGGGTAATTCATATAACAAGATTGTTTTCAAATTTTGGAGACTAACCCAAATCTCGCTATAATTTTCACCAATCTGCAGAGTTACCTTCGTTCTAATATTGTTTCCATAGTTGCTATTCAAAGTCAGTCACCCCCAAGGCAATGTTAGTATTATTTGAGGAGAACAAATAAAGATTTCCCAGCTGAAAAGTTTCCTTCCCACTAAGCTGCCACTAGGGAGAGAAAGGAATTAACATTTATTGAGTTTCTTCTAAATGTAAAGCACTCTCATGAAAATTTATCTCATTGAGTCCTCACAACATGCTGCAAGATGGGAACTATTATCCAAATTTTGACACTTGAGGAAACGAAAGGCAGTGGTTTTCTCTGCAGGGCTGACTCCATCTTTGATCTGTTATTCCTCCAGGACAGCTCAGTGGTGGACCCAATGTAGGCACTCAATAAAAGGTCAGTTGAATAAACGAGGCTTGAAAGGTTAAGAAAATTGTCTGAGGTCATAAACTTTCTAAGAAGCCAAGTAAAGATTCAAACCTCATTCTGATTCCAAATTCCTAACATTTGTTAAGAGACTAAATTATACCAAGTGCTAAGGTTGTGCTGTCTGCCCATTAAACTTATGCCATTATGGCAAATAAGTGAAATATTTGTAAGTACCCTGCACCTTAATTGGTACCTCGAAATAGTAAGAATACATTAATATTATTCCATTTTCCTAATTGAATAGAGCTACATTAGTTTTTTTTGGAGCCATTCTATCTTGGATCATCCAGACCACAGACCTCACTGGTAGCTCACACTGTGGGACTAATTGGTGTCTGTGCATCTTCTTGACCTAAATCTACAGCAGGATTTTCTGAACTTCTAATGTGTACCCATCACTATGATATGTATTATGAAAGAGAGACCAGAAAAAAGCAACTTTTGTTTTACATGCAGTGTGTGCCAGACCCTGGTCATCCAGCTAGAAAGTAAAGGACTTGAAATCCAACCCAGCTCTACCTGATTTCCATGCTGTGTCTTGTTAAAGAGTTAAAAAGTAAAGCAAAGGTGAAGAGGTAGGGAGTGAAAAGATCAGCATACAAGAGAAGATAAACCTTGTTTCTGTTTAAATCAATGAACTATAAATGCAGATTCAGGTGGAAAAAAAGAAAGAGAAAGAGAAGAAAAAGGAGGACATAATGAAGGAGAAGAAAAACTTGCTTAACTTTTCACTGTCTGACTCCATCACAGCCTAACGATGCATGAACCCATTGAGCTCTGTCATCTTGTTCTTCCACTCAGCTTAGACAATTCTAAGATCTTTTTACATACAAATGCTCACAGCATTTCGCCCTCTTCCTAACACAACAGGCTTCTCAGGACTTGCCCTCTAATCATAGAAGGACGCTACCCAAAGCAGGATGCATAAAATTGATCTCAATTCTAATGAGCCCTATGAGTTTATTGAAAATCTTTCATGCTTTCAACTTTGATTTCGAACAACATCCTGTACTCATAACAAAAGGTATTTTGCCAATAGTAACCAGAATGTGTCATTAGCAGAGTCAGTAGGGTAGTGGTGTCTGCTGGGACTGAGTCTCTGTGCCATCGACTGTGGCGCTACCAGATGGTGTCAGCACATCCAGGTGCCTTGCGCTCATCCCCAGTAAGGTCTGCCTTAGTCTCTGGAACTAAAAGATGCACTCAATGGACCAATGTGATTGTAATCCTTCTTTCAAGTAAGAATTAAAAATCATTCCCTCTCTCCCCTTTCCCTCTGTCTATACCTTTAATATATATTAGTTTTCTATTGCTGCCACAACAAATTACCACAAACTAAGTGGTTAAAACAACACATATTTATCATCTTGCATTTTGGAAAGTCAGAAGTCCAAAATAATTTTTTTCCCAGGCTAAAATCAAGGTGTAAGCCTGAGTTCCTACTGGAAAATTTAGAGGAGAATCTCTTTTCTCACCTTTTCCAGCCTTTAGAGGCTACCTACATTCCTTGGCTTGCAGCCCCTTCCTCCACCTTTAAAGCCAGGAGAATACAATCATACCACACTTTACAATGGGGATATGTTCTGAGAAAGGCACCATTACTTGTAGATGATTTCATCATTGTGCAAACATCACAGAGTGCATTTACACAGACCTAGATGGTTCAGCCTACTACACACCTAGGCTATATGGTACAGACTATTGCCCCTAGGCTGCAAGCCTGTACAGCATGTTATTATATGTGAAATTAAATCAGGAACAAGAGAAGATGATGCAATCAAGAGATGTGGTAAATGAGACATATGAGGCTGCTGTCAGCATATCACAGCATACTATTTTACAGCTCACTTCTTTTTGTAAGTAGAAAGAGTAAACTCTAAAATAACAACAGAAAGCATAGTATAGTGAATACATAAACCAGTAACATAGTTGTTTATTACTATCATCAAGTATTATGCACTGTGTATAATTATGTATGCTATACTTTTCTATGACTGGCAACACAGTAGTTTTGTTTACACCAGCTTCACCACAAGCAGGTGAGTAACACATTGCTCTTTGACATTACAATGGCTATGATATCACTAAGTGATAGGAACTTTTCAGCTTCATTATAATCTTATGGAACCACCATGGAATATGTGGTCTGTCCTTGACTGAAACATTGTTATATGGCACGTGACTGTAGTACCTTTTCTCCCTTCTAACCTCGACTTACATCCTTATATCTTGTCCCCAACTCACCTTGGGCCATCGTCTACATTTCTTCTCATGCCTAGTGATGCCCCCATTGAATGGTTGTTTTAAGCAGTTGTGATGGGATATACAAAAGTCAGTACCGATCAGTGTATTCCAGATGACTTCAGCCAGGCTGCAGGCTTTTTTCAGGCCTGACGCTGACACTACTCCATTGTGTAATCACAAGCTCTGTGGAAAGACAGTAAGCTGTCTCGTAGCTTGGAGTTCTTATGAGTCATGAGTTTAGAGGAAAGTAAGCTCTATCATTTTCCCAGAGAGGGCGACCTAGGGTTCCTCGTGCACAAGTTACTCTCCAAAGAAAGCCTCCAATTTCCAAATAAACTTCCAGTTGGTTAAATTTTAACACTGGCCCATCCAAAGCAAGAATAAGTGAAACAACTGTTTTTTTTCCCCCAACTCCTTTGTAAGTTTAACCGAAGAAAAAATGAGGAGGTTGGCACATAGATGATCCTGAGCCTCAATAAAATCCTAAAGAAAAGGAGTTTCATTTTAATATCCTGTCGTATACAGTCAGTTCTGCTAGTAAGCTACATATGTGTTCCTAAAAATCACTGCATTATGCAAAATTGTGCAATAAAAACCACAGAGCTTACAGGTTTATGAACAGAACACTTAAAAAATTTCTCAGTGACACACTACAAAAATAGGACCTAATAAATATAGGAGCACAGTTTTATACTTGTTAAATGGCTAAGAACTACATAAATGCTACAATAAATATGACACTTTGCCTTGAAAAAGATCTGAAGTTTGCTTGTGGATATAGGCATCAGAAAGATTGAAACTTGTGAGTTATTGTGAAGTGGTGAAGGGAGGGTAATCAGGAGGGATCGGAAAGGAGGAAAATCAATGGCAGGTTGTAATGTCAGATGTGAACAGGTGTGGCTCTTAACATATGCAGTGCATTGAGATAGTAGGCAGGTATTTGAGATGGGTGGGGGTGTTGCGTATTCCTGGGTGGCTAGGTCCAGTTTAATTCAAATTCCTGTGTCCACCTAGTTTTTCTTGTGGATGAAAGCATGCATAAGCAAACATGAGAATCCCGTTATGCTCAAATTATTCTGATACACCAGTTGTGTTGGAATAAATTTGCATTTTCAAAACAAGCATTATCGCAAAATTGACTGTATTTTTATATGAGGGTTCTAATCAGATCCTTCTGAGGAGGGAATGCCAAGGACAGTAGCTTATTAAACTATTCATCATAAGTTGCTTTTGGTTGTCAGTCATCTTTATTACTGAACAAATGATGAGAAGTAGAAGTCGTTCCCCTATATTAAGGGCAAAATGAAGAAGAGAGTGTGATGATGTCTCAGAGATGCAGGAGAAAATTCAGGAAAGGAAGCAGCCTATCACAGTATAAAGGGAAGTTCCACTAAATGTTTTGGTCCAAAAGAATTCCAGCTACATATTGTATAATTCCGAGTATATGGCATTCTGGAAAAGGCAAAAGTATGGAGATAGTAAAAAGATCAGTAGTCAGGGTTTAGGAAGAGAAGGGTGAATAAGCAGGGCACAGAGAAATTTTAGAGCAGTGAAACTGTTCTGTATAATGCAACAATGTTAGATAATTGTCATACATTTGTGAAAATCCATAAAATGTCTAACACCAAGAGTGAACCCTAATATAAACTATGAACTTTGGGTGACAATAATGTGTCAATACATGTTCAACCGTTATAAGAAATGGACCACTCTAGTGGGCGAGATTGATAGGCAGGGAGGCTGAGTGTGTGTGGGCAGCAGAAGGTGTGTGGGAAATCTCTGTATTTTCCACTCAATATTGCTGTGAACATGACATGGCTCTGAAAAGTTTTTGTTTTGTTTTGTTTTGTTTTAATTTTCTTCTTTGATAAGAACTTTAATGTGGAGATTACAAATATGTGTGTGGGCAAGCTCAACCCTGTTACTTGTTCTCAATAGAAAAACGTTACAACTTTCTCAAATGATATTGTTCCTTGCCTAGAGATTTTCCAACCCTCACTTCTCATAGTAGCCTAAGAGAAGTTGAGAGCATCCAGGGGAGGGGTACCAAATTCGCTTTTCTTATACTGATCAGACATAAGCACTTGCTGTGTGGTGCTCCTGTGTCTGAACTAGCTTCTCTGGAGATAAAAGAAGTGGTAGCTTTTGTATCCTGCAGATTGTGACCACAGAGAGGCAAATGAGCACCCCAGGGTTAACAAGCCCACATGAAAATCCAGTTGTGAGTTTCTTTTGCGAAAAGGAGGGAGGGATGGAAAGGGTAGGGCAGCGCTTGGGGCAGAGGCCTAGCCTGCTTCCAGCCTAATGGGAAGAGATCCTGGGGCAAAGCTAGGCATGTGAGTCAGTCCAAGATGAGAGAGCAGTGGTAGTTTTGACTGCCTTCTCTTGCACTCATGCTATTCCTTCAAGTATCGTTTCCTCATCTTCTTAACAACCATAATGACAATATTTTCTCCTTTTTAAAAGATCCACTTTAGGGCTGGGCTGAGTAGCTCAGTTGGTTAAGAGCTCGCTCAAGAGTGCGAGCTGAGCTCTGAGCAACAGCAGTTCGATGCCCAGCCTGAACTGAGCTGCCACTGAGCTGTCAACAGGTGGCAGGATGGCTCAGCTAAAAAAATAAAAAAATAAATAAAAGATCCACTTTAGAAATTTTGCCCAGGGAGCACAGGGACCACCCTACTTCCTGTGCCCCATCCTCTCTGCCTCCCTATCATCACTTTCAACATCCCTAGTCTTGTTGATGCTGGGCATGGAACTTGTTTTAGCTATGTATTCCTTGACTTCTAAGCCATTCTGCCATTAGTTTAGGTGCAGTTGTCACAAAATACATATATATAGAGTTCCTGCATGGCTCTGTAAGGCAGAATTATCTGTTATTTAATCCATGGTATTTTGAGGTATCTTTGTCATACAGCACATGGCCTTCATTTTAAGAGCCATAACAGCCTATGCCCATGATGAAATCACCAACTCAAACTTTTGAGTAGGTTTCTTTGTTTAAATAAGATGCCCTTTCAGCTCATTGATTTTTTTTTTCTTCTCATCAAATCTTAATTAGCGTGCAAAATAATTGGCTTGTCAGCAATGGCCCAAATTGACAAAATCGTTTTCCTTTCCTTTGTTTCCAGCCATTTAATAGTAAGTTGCTTAACTACTAATTTTCTTAGTGTTTTTTTTTTCTTTTCTCTCAGATAAAGGAGTAGCAGCCAACGAGGCTCCCCCTGTATAGATCTTCATAGAAGGAAAAGGCAAAAATTACTCTAGTTTCTGTCTTTTTTTTTTAAAGATTTTATTGGGAAATTGGTGGAGGGGAACAGCGTTGGGGAATCGGGGAAGGGGAACAGACAAGTTGCTGTCTTTTTGTTCTTCAGTTTAGTTGCAGAGGATGTTGCTTCACTGTTGGTATCGTCATTGCGCTCTTCCCGGATGAGGCAGATGGGTCGCTGGTCTCTGGATATCGCTCACCGCGGCTATTGGCAGCTCACACTTGGCTGCCAGCCGCTCACGCTGGCTGCCGGCCACTCACTGTAGCCTATGGCAGCCCACTGCAGCAGGGGCTGCAGCCCACACCATTACCGGGGCTCGCACAGCCCAGCTCCAGGTGGAGCTGTTGTTAGCTGTAGAGGGCAGTGTCACTGGCCCTCATGTGGGATCCGAACCGGGGCTGCTGGCATCCCAAAACCAGCGCTTAACCAATGCGCCACTCGGCCGGCCCTCTAGTTTCTTTTTAAAAAGGCCTTTTTATTTTTTATTTTATTCATTTTTTTTTTTTTTTGAGGGCAGTATCACTGGCCCTCACATGTGGGACCGAACCGGGGCTGCTGGCTTCCCAAGCCAGCGCTTAACCACCGCGCCACTTGTCTGGCCCTAAAAAGGCCTTTTTAAAGGGCACTGAAGGATAAACATGTACAAATGTATTCATATAAACTCAGGGGATTATTCTTTCTATTGACTCATTTCTTATGATGCCCCAATTCCTAATCAGTTTGGCCTCAATCTACCAACTTTATTAATATTCTAGAGGTAAACGTGTGCTACTCAAAATGTTGACAATCTATCCAATTCTACTAGATTGTCAGGAACATTCTGATGGACATCCTTATCTACCAGGCATTAAGTCCTCAACCATATTGAGAAAATTACTGATTATTTCAAGATCCGGGGTACTGATATTTGGTTGGGAATATCAGTGATACTCTCTGGTTACCTAATAACCAAGAACATGAGGTTTTACATATGCTCATGTAAATATTATCCTGTGTTTTATGATTACATTTTGCTGTCATTTTAAGATCTTACATTTTGTGCCCCAAAAAGTAAATATTCACCTGAGTTGGTCAACCAAAGGCTGAATGGAGAAAGAAAGGAAGGAGACCCAAACATGGGAAGAAAAAAATTGAGCCTGTTATAACATTTATTCCTTTCTACCTATAATCTTTTTTCTTTTAGAAATTATTTATGAATGAACTTAATACAGTAAAATAGTGCAGTAGTCCCAGTGTTTCAATGACTTGTCTTGATGTAAATGCTGTTTCAATAGACCTTATTTGAAATTGTTCTACCCTCCTGGTCTGTTCCTTCTTTAAGTTAAACTGAGGATTTTGTCTAAAGCTCAATGCTTGACCCTATGTTCGTCTTGATCTTCAGTCTTCACTAGTATAAAGTGATGATATCTTACAAGCTTAGTTATTATGTATATGACAATAACTGTAAAAATCCTTCTCCCAGCCACAGAATATCAGAAGAACTGATTTTCTGTCCCTGACAGCTAAGACAATCACTCTTCTTTCCACATTAATGTACCACAGTGTCACTCAAACTTAAATGCTTGATTAAACAAACTGGGGCTCCCTCACCTAACTAATTTCTATTGAAGCCCAGTGTTTAAGAAAAATAGGGTCTGAAGTTAATAGACATGGGTAAATATCCAGTCCTCCTCTTGACTGGTGTGTGGCATTGGACAACGTCTTTAACCTTTTAATAGTAGTGTGAATATTATGAACAGTACTTGACCCTAATAGAGGTTTAATAAATGTGAGAAGTTATTATCCCTCTGGAATATATTATCCAAGAGGGTATAATTTTTTTACAGAGAAAATACATATGCATAGAAAAGACTTCAAGTCCCAGTCCTAGGTGTTCTGTTTGCCTGGACTTCTTAAACACACTAAAGTAAGTTGAAATCAGCGGCTCAGCATATCTCAGTGGGCTTGCTATCTAAGGTCTAAGCTGTGATGATGAGCCATTCAGGTAGAAAGCCAGGGTACAGTCCCGAGGAGGCCAAGCTTCCAGGGGGAGGGGGAGAATCTGAACCCAGATACAGATATTGTCCACAAAATGAAAGGTAACAGTGGTAGAGATAAGAGGTACAGAGCATGGCATCTGATTTCTAACAGCAGAGTGCTCAGGCACTATTAAGCAGATCATGTGTCTTCCACAGCTTGCTCTTTTCAAACACTTATTCCTACCCTCTTCCTTATAGGCACTAATAAGAAAAATATTCAACTTATTTGCCCAACTCCTGAAGAGTTAATAAATACATAAATAAGTAAATGCTTTGTACATTTAGTGTGTGAAGGATATATTTTGCTCTGCAACAAAGGTATTGGTTAAACATCACAGACTTGGAGCCAGGTCACCTGGGTTCAAATACTATCTCTATTACTTGTTGGCTCCATGAACCTGGTCAAGTTACTCAAGCTCTCTGCACTGTATTTTCTCATCAGGAAATTGGAGATAATAATAGTAACTATGTCTCAGGATTCTTGTGAAGATAAAATGAGTAAATGTATTTAAGTACTTAGAACAGTCCCAAACAAAGAATGAGCGCTATAAGGATTTGCTTTTATCATTATTATTACTATTCTCGTTGTATTTAAACACAATTATCTTCTCAAAGGAATTGTCCTGCTAATGACAGTAGAAAACAATCAACATGTCAGTGATAGAGTGAAGAACAAACCTCTCCTTGATGAGATTCTTTGTTAGACAAGATAGCCTGCTCTTTTCAGCTATTTGTGTTATCATCTGTACCATGTGTATACAGAAGATGACTCATGAAGGGCAGCCAATTTTGGGCCATGAAAGGAGCATTCATAACCAGATCTCACTGCATCAATTTTTATTCTAAATTAGCTTACAAAGTATATGGTATAAAGTACTTTAAACCACATCAATTAATACCTTTGACTATCTGGTACATAGCAAAGTCTTATTCCTACTCACATGCAGGCAGAAATCTCTTTGCAAAGAGGAGGATGGAATGGCCCAAGAGATAAACATTAATTAATAGAAAAATACAAAGCTTTCATTGGCTTGGGCAAATATTACTTTTATTATCCTTCCCTTTGTATGCATAATGCATGTACTGTTCTATAGGAAAAGCTAAATGGTACCAGAGGAATTTGCCATTAGACCTTAAATAGAACCCAAAATGGCAGTCTTAGTTTGCAATATAGTATTGAGAGGAAATGTATACATCTGTATCTGTATTTACTCTTTGACAAAAAGTGAATTTAAATATGTAATTAGGCATTTTCAAAGATCTGTAGGTGGCTTTATGAAGTGACATAAAACAGGTAATACAGACCTTTTAACTTATTTTTCAAGAACTGAAAAGAGTTTTCATTCCCTGTTTTCCATCCTCAGAGGATGACTTAAGAGTCTGTAACATATGACCCAAGAGACACAAGTCTAAGAAGATACATGAAGAAAAGGCAGCCACTCCAATGAGCTTTTCTATCAGCTCAGAGTCTGGACAAGTGGTCTTACTCCCAGATACTCTCAAGGCTCAGGGAGATAATAAAAAATAACTAGAATAAGCTGGAGAAGGGGAAAGGGGGTACAGTAAATGGGAAGATCAAACAAATTGCCAAAGGACTCTAGCTGATTTTTGCCATTTATACATTAAGGCCCTATATTTCCATATACATTAGTTTGTCAAAAGAAACTAAATCTCTCTCTCTCTCTCTCTCTCTCTCTCTCTCTCTCTCTCTCTCTCTCAAACACACACACACACACACACACACACACACACACACACACACACACATGCACACCTCTTAGAATCGATCTGTGAGTCATAAGTTTTGAGAAAAAGACTCAAGGGAGGAACCAAAAGAAAAGACCAAGTAGTCAAATTCCCAAGACATCCTGGTATGAAAACAAAAACAGAGGTTTTCGGGCCCACCGAGTGGCGCAGTTGTTAAGTGCTGACTTGGGACACCAGTGGCCCCGGTTCGGGTCCCACATATGAGGGCCAGTAATACTGCCCTCAAAAAAAACACACACACACAAAAAAAAACAGAGGTTTTAAAAGAGAAAGAACTCTTTACTGCTCACAAGCCAAGCTTTGTGATCTGATATGTTACCCAGTGCTATCCAGGCTGCAAGAATTAAGGAAGAGTTAAGGGGACAGAAGCAGATGGGTAAGGACTTGGGGGATATATATACCGGGGGTGCCAAAAAAGTGTATACACATTTTAAGAGATCTTATCTACGCTCAAGTAGTAGTTGGTCATAATCAGAAGTATCTGGATGCTGATGGTAACCACTTTGAGCACATCTTGTAATTGCGGAAGTCAAACATGACTTGTATTCATCTTTATTATCAGTATATATTAAGTATTACAATTATTACAGTTTTTTTTCTTTTCTGAAAATGTGTTATATATATATATCTGATCTGTGTGTGTGTGTGTGTGTGTGTGTGTGTGTGTGTTTGGCACTGTGTGTGTGTAATAAATTATTTGAGAAAAAAGATGCAAAATTCAAGAATTGCTTTGTATAGCTAGCTTTAAAAAAAAGACCATAGAGATATTCAAGAGCAGCAAATAAGGGGTAAAAATTCAGAAATAGAGGGGAAATTGGGAAAAGTTTGACTTATGATGATAAATGAAGTAAGGAGAGTAAGATATACAGTTTAAGGGAAAACTAATTTCCATCCCAGTGAAAAATTTGTGGACCAAGAGCCTGGAAGCTAGGTCTGATTTGGAAGGTATATGAGGCCACAAAGCCAGAAAAGGTGTGTTACCTCAATCTTCGGAGTTAATGCTGCTAAAGGCCAATATTCCTAAATTTCAATTCCGGAGGGCAACAACTTAACTTTTGGCTGATGATAATTTTCCTCCTGGAGAAAGCAATTTTATTTTATTTTGATGATCTTGGAGGGTCTCAAGACTTCTATCCTCTATATCAACATGTTCAAAACAGATTTTATGTTTTCTCCTCACCTCTTTTATGTTAATCTGGGTGCTCCCAGAAGCAGACTCCAGAGAGGATTAAATCTGCAGGAGTTTTATGGGCGAAATGCTGATGAGAGCACTGGTGTGCTGTTAATTGTTCAACAACAGGGTCTCCACAGGGAAAAGTCCTGATTTGCAATGTTTGTAGATTGGTTAATATAACTACTCCCACTTCAGCACATTTCAATGTGGTGTTCTGACCCCTCAGTTAAGGAGAGATGCACGCAGTTCGCTTGAGCCAGTCCCAATCCTGTGTGCTCCAGCACACCACTCTTTGTAAGAGAAATGGAGGGAGCTGGCAAAGGCTGCACCCTAAGGGAAGGAGAGAGGGAGAGAAAGTTGGGTGGCAGTTTGGATGACTGCTTTGGCAAACATTTCCAACACCTCAAGAGACAATGAGTTTAACAGTTACTCTTTAAGATGCTTAATAAAATTTTAACTGAGAGTAACAGTTTTTAGGTGTATGAAAGAAAGGAAAGAAAGGAGAAATACTACATTATTTTCTAAGATGGTACCCAGAGCTCAAACAAAAAAGAGATTTAGACTTTAAATATAAGACTTAGAAATTGTATGTAGTATAATGTTGTTCTCAATATTTATATTGCAAAAAAGATTTAGATTTTAAATATAAAACTTAGAGTATTGTATGTCGTATAATGTTGTTCTCAATATTTATATTGCTTAAAACCAACTTTTGAATGATGCTCATTGATACAAACAGACTAGTTAAAAAATCACTAGGATGTATGTAAAGCAGCATGAATCCCTCAGGAGGATCTCCTGGCTTCTTCTGTAGGAAAATAGACACGTGTTGGGATAATATCACCAAGCATCAATCTGGTCCTGCTTTGTGTGCTTTCTGCAACTCTTCTTACTCATCTTTCACGCCAGGGCCATTTCCCTCCCCAGCTGCAGAAACAGAATCCAGGAAACCTCTCATGAGACCCTCTTCTCGAAGCAGGTTTACTGAGCTCTCTTTTCATTTCTGAGAAACTAGAGAATTGGAAGACAAGGAGAACTCGGGGAAGACAGAGTGGCATCTTGAAGGGGAGGGTCACAATTTGAAGAATCAAGAAGGGGATGAGAATAGAAGAGACTCCGAGGATAAACTAAGTCCCCCCAGGATTCCCCTGACACCAAAGCTCTCTCACCACCACACAGACATAGAAACATACACACACACATACGCCACCACAGCACATATCACATGCCACACAACACTCACACACACTGCAAACACACTACATACACACACATATGCCACACGCTACACACACACACACTCTGCCACAGCACATACCACATGCCACACACACACACTCACACACACTGCAAACATACTACACACACTCACATACTACAAACACACCATACACACACATACACGCCACACACTATACACCCACACACTCCGCCACAGCACATACCACATGCCACACAACACTCACACACACTGTAAACCCACTACATACACACACATACGCCACATGCTACACACACACACACTCTGCCACAGCACATACCACATGCCACACACACACACACACTCACACACACTGCAAACATACTACACACACTCACACACTACAAACACACCATACACACACATACACGCCACACACTATACACCCACACACTCCGCCACAGCACATACCACATGCCACACACACATACACACACCACAAACACACCATAGCATACACATACACATATCCCACATGCTCACCGTCCTTACCTTGTGGATAATCTGCCTCTCCTGAGCACCCTGTACATTTGATTCCTACCTGGATGGATAGCAGGAGACTCAGATACTCTGTGAAGAGAGGCTGTCCCCGACCAAAAAGAAGTCAAACAAAACTGGTGAAAGAAGAATTTCCCTTTGAACCAAGAACTTTTGGATCCACCATCACTTTTAAAAACACAACCAAGAAAGGAAATGCCAGCTAGGAATGTTGTGACTTATAATTCAGAGAGTTCATTGTTTGAATCATGAAGTAGATGAAAAAGAGTCAATGAATCAAATAAAAAGCAATATCTGAAATGCTTGAAAATTTTTAGGGAAACTCCCCAAGAGATAAGGGGAGAGGATTAGAATTAGTTGCTCAAAAAGACCAGCAATGTGCTTTGAGGCCTATGCAAAATTGGAGACAAGTCTTCTATCAAGGATGGAAACCAGGATATGAGGGCAGAAATGAGAGTAAGAGAGGTGGTGTTTCACACTCAAATATAAATTCATGTTCAGCACAGTAGGAAATGGAGCCACAGAAGGCAGTTTTCGAAAATGCAGAGTCCAACTAATGTAGATGCTACAGCTTGGTAGGGATCTATTAATAATTGACATCTATTGAGTAGTGATACCTTAAATTAGGTGGTGTTTTAAGTGCACATGTTATGTCATTTGCTACAACAACCCATGAGGCAGACCTAATTTTCAACAGTGATTTATTGATGAAGGAACTGAGACAGGGAGATTGAGTGCCTGCCCAGGGCAGTACAGTTAGTGGTACAGCCTTTGCACTTCATCTTTCATCTGGCTAACCCAGAGGCAGATGCAATGTGAAACTCGCAAAAAAAGTTTCAGGCCCCTTATTTGTTTGAGGCCCTCTGACACCCTGACCTAATATTATAATTTGTAATTTTTTATTGTTTTTCTTACAGTGGATTTTCCTCATTTGTGTAAGCCTCAGGCCTCACAAAAGCTAGTTCTGTCCTGTTAGCTGTCAATAAGAAAGCTATAATGGGACATTCCATGTAAATGAATAATATATCACATATGTATATGCAGAGGTTGCCAAAATATATATACACATTTTAAGAAAGGAAAAAAAAAAACTGAATTAATGTTATACTGATGGTAAGCACTTTGAGCACCTCTTATAATTGCTGAAGTCAAATATGACTTGTATTCCTCTTTTCTTATCGGAATATATTGAGTGTTACAATTTTAATACAGTTTTTTCCTTTCTTAAAATGTGTATACATATTTTGGCACTCTCTGTATATACACACACTATATAGATCTCCTACTGTGGGGAGAGGGGACAGTATTTTCCCACCTTTCCATGCCATGTCATAGCATACATCTAACATGCTTTTTATTGGGTTGTGGGAAAAGTCATGACATATTTTTTCTATGTTTTTCATTGCAAAAAATGAGTCATGACTTTTCCAACAACCCAATATAAGGCAGTAAAAGGAGGAGGAAGTAGTTCACAGCTGGTGATGACCACTCCAAGCCCCACCCAAAGCTTGATGGGATGAATCTCTCAGGGCCCATCTAATCTTCTAATCCGCTTGAGCACTGCTGACTGCACAGAGGTTGAATAAGGCTGCATTGCCATTCCTCTGGATGCAGATTCCAATCGAGCAGAGCTGGTGACTGGCAAAGTTCATACCATGTCCCAGGAGCCCAGGCAAAGGTGTGAGATTGCCATTTTAAGAGTTTTTATTTTTATTTATCTCCTATTTATTATATTAATTTATTTTATAATTAGGTAATGAGTTGCTCACAAGTGTGAAGGTCGAAAGGACTTTCATGAGAGACCAGAGACTGATCCATACACATTTTTCTTTTTCTCCAACTGAATTTTGTGTTAAAACTCTTTCCCTACAATAATACCTACGTTGGAAATATTTCAGAGATGTTGGCACCTGTGTTTTCTATATTCCACCCAAGCATTCTATGGATTTTCTGCTCCCTTTCTGATGAATTGCAAAATAGAGTCTCTTAGATGAGGAAGTGGGGAGAAGTAACAAAAATTCATCAGGCACGTGGACAGATTGTTTTCATGTTCTCACATAATCATCATAAGTAGGCATTTCTCACATTTTTTCAGAAGAGGAAACTAAGGCTCTGAGAGTTGAAATAACTTGTGAAAGTTGAAACCCGTTATTTTGTGGGGAAGTTAAGTATTCAAACCAGGGACTGTTTGATTTCAAAGGCCAAGCACTAATTCCCAGTCCCTCCCAGGATAGATTTATTTATTTATTTATTTATTTATTTATTTATTCATTTATTTGGAGTAAATGCAGTGCTTCTGGCAAGACCATAGGGCAGAGGAAAGCATGTTTTTTCACTTGTCTGGAAGCTGTACATTTGCATCTTCAGTGTGAAAATGCCAGTGAATAAAACTTTTCAGACTACCTGCAGTGCCCATAAAACTGTTGTAGGGGGATGTACAACCTAGGAACATGCCCACAGGACCCATAGGCAACCTTTCTGCCTGCAGGAGATACACTTGGGGAAAAATGACAAATACACCCAAAGGTTTACGTACATGTGCATTCATCCCACTGCCACTTATAATAGCTACAAATGGAAAACAATCTAAATGTCCCACAATATGGGAATTATTAAATAAATTAAGGACACATAAAATAAAGCATTACTCCTATTTAAAATCATATTTTCCAGGACAATTACATTTAATGCACAGTCCTATATTATTCCTGGATGCTGAAAGACTAAAGAACACTACAAAGCTAACTGGGAAATTTTTAATATCGACTATTTATTAAATATCATTAAATAATACCATTTATTGAATGTAAAATTTTGATATAAATATAATTTAACAAAAAGATGCTAATTCTTAGAAAGTACATGTTTATATATTTAGGGACTAAAAAAGTCATATTTTCAAGAAAAGGAAATTCACAATATAATTAATTTTCAAAATATATACATATAGGAAAAAAATATTAAAAAGATATACACAAAAACATAACATTGGTTAGCTCTGTGTAGTGATATTATAATTTTTATTTTACCCTTTGTACATTTCAGCATTCTTCTATTTTCCTACTGTGGCCTACTATTATTTCATTCCCATCCTCCAGGTAAATGCACAGGGAGAAATCCAGGACTACAGAAAGGTGTATTGGGCACATTCTTGAGTTAAATTAGTGTAAGAGGGCCTTGAAAAGCAATCCAAAGTAAGACAAGGTGCCAATACTCTGGAAGCATAATGTGTCAAAGTTATGTCATACAGGGAATGGATAATTAGAGCAGGAAGGTAGAGAAAGACCTCATCTAAAGAATTAAGGGAGTTTTATTGGTAAATCAGATTTCAGGGCAAGATATGTATAATATTTTACTTTGAAGACACTATAAGACAAAGGCAATTTTAAAAACAAAGTAATCAAACTGCACTCCTATGTGAAAGATCAGTCTTGATGTCCTCCACCCTCAAGACTAGACACATCCTGTCTCTTCCAGCCATAATGTGGAGATATAGAGAAGGAAATGGCTATGATTCTGGGCTCTATCTTGTTAATGTCCAATACAAGAGGCCGCTTGTGACTTTGTAACTCCTCGGGAAACTGTCCACTCAAAAAAGAATGGAAGATTTGGGAAGCAGAAAACGAACTAATGGGGGGAGGGGGATGGAAAACGAGTAATGGTGGCAGATTCTATCTAGGACACCATTCATATTTGAGAACATGATTTTGACAAATGTTCAAAAGCTAGGAGAGAGAAACTCAGGCTGTTGAACAGTGCAAGGGGGTGAGTTTGACAAGCAAGGAAGCACACCTCTCAATTTTTCATTCCGGCCACTCTAGCTCCCATCCTCACCACATCTGCTTCACTTAGAAACCTTGGGTGAAAAATTTCTTGCAACTCTTTCATGGATATTTATGCAAACCAAGAAAAGTAAGAATAGTATAGATTTAATCTTCCCCACACACCCAGTCAGCAGCAGGCTTAATGTAACCAATGGTGCAGCCAGGAGATCCATCCAGGATGATGTTGCCAGAGGAAGAGGGGAAACTGGGAGTGGGGTTGGTTGGGGGGGGGAGGTAGTTGACAATATTAACCCCTTTAGGAAAAAAGGAAACAAAAAAAAAAAAAAAGAAAGAAAGGAGCTCTCACCTAGATTGTATTAAAATTAAATGTGATGCACACTAATTAAAATCTGTTACTTTTATATCTATTTACAAACATTTTTTAAAAAATGTAATTGAGGAAGATATATCCAAATACACTTGGTGCTGGCTGTTTATGATTGGTTTCTTTGCTTTTTAAGATAATAAATCAAGAAATAAATTTTAGGGCTGGCCGAGTGGCGCATTGGTTAAGCGCTGGTTTTGGGATGCCAGCGGCCCCGGTTCGGATCCCACATGAAGGCCAGTGACACTGCCCTCTACAGCTAACAACAGCTCCACCTGGAGCTGGGCTGTGCGAGCCCTGGCGAAGGTGTAGGCTGCAGCCCCTGCTGCAGTGGGCTGCCATAGGCTGCAGTGAGTGGCCGGCAGCCAGCGTGAGCGGCTGGCAGCCAGAGTGAGCTGCCAATAGCCGCGGTGAGCGACATCCAGAGGCCAGCGACCGATCTGCCTCATCCGGGAAGAGCGCAATGACGATACCAACAGTGAAGCAACATCCTCCGCAACTAAAAACTGAAGAACAAAAAGACAGCAACTTGTCTGTTCCCCTTCCCCGATTCCCCAACGCTGTTCCCCTCCAACAATTCCCCAATAAAATCTTTAAATAAAAAAAAAAAAGAAAAGAAAGAAATTTTAATAAAATAAAAAATGGGAAACAGAGCCACAAATTATCTAAGTAAAATATGATTAGTTCTCTTCTACAGTTCTCTAAGTATGTGATATCAGGGTGGAAGTGCAAATAGAGACTAGAAAGAGCAGAAGAGGGCATTACCTGGGATCCAAAGCCTAGTTCATACCTGCTGCCCTGCCTTTGAGGGCACAATATTAGAATATGTAAGGCTGAAAGGAAAAGCAAATCTAGATTAATGAGAAGGGTGAACACAGACCCTACAATAAACTTAGTTACTTACTGACTCCTGTAATTTTGTATACTGATTAACAGGTTCAATTATCAATTTTCCCCCAACTTAGTCTCTAATTTACAGACAAAAATCTATGAAGTGCTTTTTCTTAATACTTATGCAGTCATGTATGGGGGTTACATGCTATCAGTTTTCCAATCTGAGATGAAGGCACTAACACTGACTTCTCTGAGTGGTCAGAAGAGGTAAAGGACTATTCCCTCTGTGACTGGTGACATTCTGCAATGGGAGCAAGAAGGAAGACATTAAGAAAAAATGCAGGGACAGGGTGCTAAGAATGGGGGACATAAGTGCAGACCTCCAATAGAAGGTGGTTTCAGACCAACCAAAAGATGCCCCACTCAGATTCCACCCACTTCCACACAAACCCTGGGATGCTGCGATAGCAAGTAGACTTGATTTGGCCTTCCCGAGATTAAAAGACTTCTGCTTATGGCAGATAACAAAAACACAGAGAATAACCCTATATAAAACTCAATAAGGTCACTTGGCACCCACAACCTTGATATTAAATAGAGATGTTGCTGTCATCTTTGAATATATTTCCAAACAAAAGGTTATGGTATCTTGTTATTATCATAACATGAATGATATGACAATATTCATACATATATTTGCAGTGTTCTAAACAATTATGCCCTTCTCAGTACAAATGCTCAGTACAAAAGTGAGTTTTCAGAGACAGCCGGGTCATGAATCTCTCTCACCAACCCTAGAAAGGAGAACCCATGCATCTGGCCCCATGGAAGGTACAATTGCCCCAGCATGCAGAGCTCTGCACACAGGACAAAGATACATTCAAACAACAGTTTTTTAGAGTCAAATAAATAAATGCACTTTTTAAAAATGACATATATTTATAAAACTGGCCTATGACAGTGGAATTTAGGGTATCGGGGAGCTAGTTCTAACTCTAAAGTTTTAGAGATCAGCACATACGTGGGGCAGTCTAGATAATGAATTTGGTTAAAGACACAGGATATGATGATTGGCTTTCTCCAACTGATGTTAAAAGTTGATAGTCCAATTTGGCTCTTCATTGCAGGCCCAAGTTAATGGAAACTCTTTAAGGGGGCTTTTTTTTTCAGATCACCTGATGTTAATACTGCCAAAGCATTAATCATCTTAATTAATAGTCATCTATTGGTCTTAGACCTCATCTTCAGGGAAGGCTCAAGGGCATCTTCCTCAGACATGGCTATTCAGTGAGCAGATGGTAAGAGGGCCTGTGTTCGTCCCTTCATTTGGGAGACAAGGGGAAAAGATAGGCCTGAGAGCCTCTTGGAAAGAGTCTGGAGGGAAGCTATAGATGAGAGACTCTTCCATTACATTGTAGAATGCTATATGTCCAGACTCATAGTCTAAGAACACACCAACCTTATGCACAGGCTCTCTAACATGTTGACCTTTTAAAGGTGATGAAACCCAAAGACTGTAATCGTCTCCGATTTTCAAGCCTATAAGTGAGAAGAGGACCCCAGGTGGCTTTGGGAGATTCCCCTTTCTGCTCACAGAGTCCTTACAGATGCCCACTTCCCACTCGGTCTTGTTCCTCACTTCTACTTCCCAGTAGTGTCTCCCACAGGTGAAGCTCTGAGCACCTAACACTGTTGCAGACTGGTCGAATCTCTCTGGGTTGTCAGGTAACTGCTGTCGGATCCCTCCATATTTCACACTTCTCAGATCCTCAGACAAAACAAGATAGGCATTGGCTGTGGCTGGATCCAGAGTTATATCTGCTGCAAGAGGAGAAAAGAATGAATCTTCCTTTTCATTCCTAAAAACCCTCTTCTATATGTAGAATTAAAATTAAATTCTTCATATTCACGCATACTTTTAAAAACATAATTTAGGTGAGCATGGTGGGAATTTTTATTCTATTCAGAACAGAATCTCCTAGCCCTTCTTTTCTTTCAACATTTAAAAAGAAACAGAGAGAGTAAATCTCTGAAAGGAAACAGAAGTGAGTCATGTGGAGAGTGATATTCAGCCTGTCTGAGAGGAAGAGGGGAATCTCTGTTAATGGGATGGAAGCTGTTCTGTTCACAAGACAGTTTTAGGACTTGGAGCTATTTATTCACACAGGGAGTACCCTTTGTCATTTGTATTAGCTTCAGCCAACATTGGTTCTGGTTCTTCAGTTTGGGTGGGAAAGAAATACAAGCAGTTTTAATTTGCTGAACTCTTAGGCAACCAAGCATTTTCTGTACTTTACCCACGTATTATTAATCTATTTTTCTATTGTTATTAAAAAGAAAACTGAGATTCATAGAGGTTAGGAGACTGGACCAACATTACAAACTTACTGAGTTCTGGGATAGTAATTCCTCTTCAGCATTTTTCATTATGCCAAGCGTTACATGCAGCTTCCTATGAATGAGTGCAATCCCCAGTGACCCTTTGATGAAGCTCACTGTGAACCAGCGGGAGACCCCCATCTCCCACCCTCCTGAGAAGAGGTCACAGAAGAGGCCTCCAACTTTCACTGACTCTCCAGACAAAATTAGGCACCCCAGCATACAATTTCATACTTTTATTTACAAATCAAACCCCAATCATCACTAATTATCTGTGACTAATATCTATTTCCCCAATTTCACTGAAAGTTCTATAAAAGCAAAGACAAGTCTTTCTTATTTGTCAATGTAAATATGCTCAGAGCCAAACAGCCTAGTACCGGGCACATAGTAGGCACTTGTCAAAGATCTGTCAAGTCTAAAGTTCATTAGGCCTTCCACCAAAAGTCAGATTGTGGAGATACAAGTTGAGAATTTGTGCTGACCTCTCTTGTTCTTAGCCAGCCTAAATATCTGGAGCATTCTAAAAGGATAATCCTTTGAATGTTCCCTCACTGGGATTTAAAGGTTTGTCAACTTCTATCCTGACAAAAACAGAGGTAGAAATGCAAAAACCCCTGAGGAAGTGTGTGTGTGTGTGTGTGTGTGTGTGTGTGTGCAAGGGGATGGAATGGTCAAAACAGAATGATGAAAACAAATAAACAAACAAACAAACAAAAGACTAGGGCACCTTAGCAAACAAAGCCAGGCAAATATCAACCCAGACTCACTGCTTCTGTGTGCACCAGCAGAGAGGTGGCCAGTGGCCCGCCTTCCCTGGTGTTTTCTGCTGGCTCAGGATGCCTTCACTGAGAGCCTGGCATCCACGTGGAGAATATTCTGTCAGAAGAAACTGCCTAAGGGGCTCAGTTGCATCCCTTAATATTTACTGAAGTTAACTCTGGAAATCCCCGGAGGTTTGACAAATCAGGCTGACTTACTGCTGAATTTCCTGAGCATCTTTCTCATTCCGGTGACACGGCACAGACTCAGTTCCGTGGTGGTGGCCTCTGGACACTGAAGCAAGAGCGGCTCACTCCTACGAGAGGGCGGGGACAGTCACTGTGTCTCCTCTGCACAGACCACACAGCCTGCCTCAACCTCAAAGCCCAGATTATTTTTCCCCAGGAGCATGGACACTCTCATCCCCACTCTGTCCCCAACCTATTCCATCGGCACCCCATCCCTATATCTAACATAACTGAATGTAGGATGGGGACCTACCTTTCCAGGGTTTCTTTCACATCCTAAGGATATAAAAGAAAGAAGGTTAGTATTTGTGCACCTTGATCACTAGAAAAGACTGAATTCATGTTGGATATAGTCCTTTGCAAATTTCACAGAATCCACTTCTCCTGGCTCTAGAATACCTTGAGTGGGAGAGCATATGGTAGAAAAATAATCTCCTGCTTCCTCTAGGGGTGAGTTCCTGTGAACAGGAGATGTTTCTCAAATGACTGGAGACTACTGTGTCCTTTTCTGTTTCTCATATCTTCACTTTGTCCAGTGAATCTGTGACTGACAAAGGTGCCAAACTATTGGCTTTATTATCCAATGTCTCAGGGAGTCAGGGAGTCAGGAAAGTGGCCAGTGAGAGCTGAAAATGAACTTGTGCACAGTTGGAGTGGGTTGTTGGGAAGACACAAAATTAAATAGTAGCATTTTGTGGAGCCAGCGCAGGGGAGAGATCTGGAGCTGAAGTTGGCTCACACAGCTTGGGTTTGAGAAGGTCAAGAAAATGCAATCAAAGTCTAAGATGGCAGTAGAGCAAAGATGGTGAGAAATGGGGACTCCACACACAGATACCTGGGTTCAGCCACCTACTAGCCATTTGACAGGCAAATTACCTAACTGCCTAGATCTGAGTTATTGAATGAGTACTACTATAAACCCATTTTGTGGATAACAATCACCGCTAATACATATCATCATAGTATTTAACTTCATCAGATGTTTGAGAAGGTGATATTGAATGAACCCAGCATGTGGTCAGTGCTCACTAAACTTAGAATATTTGATAAAACTGGGGTGGCAGAGAGGCAGGCATGGATGACATTGGAGTCATCATCAGGCTTGGTTTGAATAGGCATCCCTCTGTTTTCTTTCGCTGCCTCAACAAGACGTTATTTATACTATTGGGTTGTCGCAGAAGTCATAACACATTTTTTTCTATGTTTTTGTTGCAAAAATGCATCATGATTTTTCCGACAACCCAATATATAAAATGTTAGTTCTTTAGGAAAACTATGTGTGGACCAGAGCTTAGTTTTTTAGGGAAATAAGTAAAAAATGTATTTTGTATGACTTGGAATATGAGGCTACTACATGTTTTTCCATTAATTTCTCCAATATTCTTACCTCAGAAGATACTGTAATCGAATTCTGACATGTGGACTCTATGTGTCCAATCATTTTGCTTAGCTGTCTTATTTGCTGGGTCAGCTGAATCTCACTGTCCCTCAGTTTCTTCAAGTTCTCTCTTTCTTCCTTTTCCAGTAACTGGAGCTGCAGCTGCTCCTCCTCTTTCAGGAACTGGTGCATTTTTATGTATTCTGACACAACAACCTGTTTACAAGTCTTTGTCTCTTCCTGCCATCACAAATACACACACACACACACACACACACACACACACACAATATAATAAAGTTAACAGAAATGCTTATGTACATTTTAATCCTTACAATATCCTAGAATTGCACCAATTCTGGAAACCTGACACATAACGTATATATTACATTGACTAGCTAAGTGGATAAGTTGACATTTAAGGTGTGTGTAGATAAATACAGTAGTAAAGAAAACCAAAATTTCTATCCCCAGGAGGCTGTTATTCTAGTTGGAACAAACAAAAATAAACAAAAAATGTATGACAGGTGGTGATCACTAGCATTATAAAGTATAGCACAAAATAAAATAAGGACAAAAATGATGAAAAGAAGTGTCTGTTCATTTATTCCACAAATATTTTTCCAACGAATGTAGGCATTGGATCATGTAGTAGAAATAGAAGTGTACATCACAAATACTCCCATTTAAGAACTCAAAGTTTACTGGAAGAATCAGATACACACATGTTTTTTTAAATTTCAAAACAAAACATTTAGTTCTTTGCTGGATAGCTCAAATTCAAATCTGTGAATAACAGAGTATTCTGTTATTGAGTATTTTTTCAGGTGTACTAATCCAAAGTGCTATTTTGTCTTTGTGTCTCTCTCTCTCTCTCTCTCTCTCTCTCTTTCTCTTTATTTGCACTGCTTTTTTCCCCAATGCATTTGAGACATTTCTTTTCGAAATAGATTTCCATCCTGTTATATGTCTATAATTATAACTTGTATTTTAAATATTATAATCAGAGTCAAAATACACGTGCCCCAAGAGGAGAAAAAAAAAAAAGCAAGGCAGGGGATGGTGAACTTGAGCTGAGTTTTGAGATTCGAAGGTGGACAAGCAAAGGTGGGCAGCCCAAAACAAAATACTCAATATTGTAGGGTTGGGAATGAAAAAAATGGTCTTTTTTCCCTGGCAATTCACTAAGATCTCTGTGCTACCCTCCTTCATAAAATCATATACATGAACAAGGTGCAAAAGACAGTTACTGACCTTACACAACTTGACTCTCTCCTTCTCATGGGTTAATATAACCTGAGTTTCCCTTTTCTTTTTACGCAAAAGATTTAGGATTCCCTGGAGTTTCTCCTGCAATAGAAAAAACACTTTGTGGTAAATGAGCAGTGCACAAGGCCATGAACAATAACAACAAGATGACTGGGATTCTACAAAGAAAGGATAAAGCAGAATCCACGCCTGGTCTGGTGCCTGGAGGTCAGCGCCCACGATTGTCACTGATAGGCGATGTTGTAAGAGTTAAGTGATGGAACCCGATTTGTGTTCCAAGATTTATATTGAACAGCAGATCTTACTTTGTGGTGCTCCTCAGCTTCACTCGAGAGATACACTCTGTTTAATCCATGGCACTGGGTTGAGAAAGCGTTTACACCCTGCTCATCATCAGGGGACACCTTAGTGGCCGCCAGCATTCTCCCATAGGGGCCATGTTTGCCCTCAGTCTGCAGCACCTGGGACCTGAGTTGCTTGCCAATGCCAGCCAGCCTCCCCAAACGCTCATTGGGCTGGAAATGAGGGGCCTCCAAGGTCCTCCAGCACTCAGGACAAGATAAAGGAGTGTTATGTTTCTTCCAGCTCTTCAGGAGACACACCAGACAAAAGCTGTGCCCACACTCAGTGGTCACTGGGCTGGTGAAATAGTCCAAGCAAATGAAACAGGTCAGTTCTTCCCTAAGATTCTCCAACAGATCTGCTGTAGACATTTTCTCTAAGTAGGAGATCAGGGTAAGGTCACACCTCTGTTCTGGAATTAGTAAAGTCCTCTCTCAGATTGTATTGTTTTAAGTAACAAGTGAGTGATCAGTTGCTATGTTGTTAATATAAGAAACTGCCACTCTCCTCTGTGCCTGATTTCACCAGTTGACATATACTCTCCCAACACAAAGCCAATTATGACTTAATGTGGAACTCCTGACACAGGGTTCATGAACAACCCAAGCTTTTAAGGAATCTGTCACTGTGCAAGTCACATGCTGGAACTAATATTTGTTCCTAGCAGAGTTCTCTTTCTTTTTTTTTTTTTTTTTTTGAGGGCAGTGTCACTGGCCCTCATATGTGGGACCAAACCGGGGCCGCTGGCTTCCCAAGCTAGCACTCAACCACCGCGCCACTCGTCCGTCCCTCAGAGTTCTCATTTTAAGAGTTGCTTATTGTATATTAACAGCACCAAAACACCATTTAAGCACATAGGTTTTAGACTGGAAGTTTGGGTAATTTAGTGTTAGCCAAGGCAGAGATTTAAATTACGATGATCTTCAATAACATCTGAATTGGATGTATGGTCTAAATCTTTTGGAAAACTCCACTAATGGAATCTATTTGAGAAACTGAAAGAAGAAAACTCTTAATATATATGCCTTCATCATTAGGCCCTTTTGTATGCTTCACTAAAGTCTAAAGGCTTTTTGCTCCTTTATTGGGTATTGGGTACTTTCATTTTATTTACTCCAATAAAATAAGAACAATTTCATTGATGTATTCCCTAAGTTTAGATGTACAACGGATTACCAGTTATATTTATTACTCTGCCCTGAAGACCACAGTACTCACCTCTCAGCCACTATAGAAAGCATCTAAACCATCATTCTTGTTGGAAGTTGCCTCAAGAAGTCATTACACTATGGAGTGGATGGAAAGAATTATTTTAGTATAAATATAATTTCACTTACTTATTTTCACTCTTTGAAAATGTCTAGACTAGGCCTTCTTAAACTCCTATTTGTCTTTCTAGACAGAAATTAAATGTGCAGGCATTATTTTTAGACCTATGAAAAAATAAATGTATAGAATGGTGACTGTATATAATGACCAATGAGATTAGTGCCAAATCCTATAAATGCACTATGCCATATGCTCATGAGTCAGTATTTGTCTTGGCCCACCCTCCTTTACTGTACACCAGAAGTGAGACCTTGAAAGCTCTTCTTCAAAGTCTAACCAGTTCCACCCTCCCAATAAGTTCATCATACCTTATTTCCATTTTTATGCTGTCACGCTTCAGCTTGGCAACCTTTGATGGGTCTCCATTACCCATGTTATTTCATTAATGACATTTTTTCATGGTTCCAATTAATCCTTCTTTCTCACTTGTCTCCAATAGTATGTTGGGTATTTTCTTATCGTTTTCTTATCTTGAACTTATGTAAAAAGTTTTCTGGCCTTAAATGATTCTTCTTCCACCTTCCTTCATCCTAGTTAAAACTCATCTTTCTGAAGTAATTAATTTCAACTATTTTAATCATATGTCTTTCAGCATTTGTGACTTACTAGGATGATAATTTAGGCTTAAAAAACAAATCAAAGGTTTTACATATATATATATATATATATATATATATATATATAGAGAGAGAGAGAGAGAGACAGAGAGAGAGAGAGAGACAGAGAGAGACAGAGAGACAGAGAGAGAGAGAGAGAGAGAGAGACAGAGAGAGACAGAGAGACAGAGAGACAGAGAGACAGACAGAGAGACAGAGAGCATCAGTTTGGGGTCATGAAACCTCTACAGTTTAGGTAGTTTTGAAGCTAGTTACTGAGGCCGAGCTTCAAAATATGATTCGGGGGCCGGCAGAGTGACGTACTGGTTAAGAGCTGGTTTGGAACCCCAGCAGCCCCGGTTCAGATCCCACATATGAGGGCCAGTGACACTGCCCTCTACAGCTAACAACAGCTCCACCTGGAGCTGGGCTATGCGAGCTCTGGCAACAGTGTAGGCTGCAGCCCCTGCTGCAGTGGGCTGCGGTAGGCTACAGTGAGTGGCCGGGAGCCAGCGTGAGCTGCCAATAGCAGCTGTGAGCAACCATCCAGAGGCCGGCGACTGATCTGCCTCATCTGAGAAGAGCGCAATGATGATACCAACATGGGCCAGTGAAGCAACGTCCTCCGCAACTAGTCTGAAGAACAAGAGGACAACAACTTGTCTGTTCCCCTTCCCCGATTCCCCAATGCTGTTCCCTTCCCCCAATTCCCCAATAAAAAATCATATATATATATATATATATACACACACACACACACACACACACACACACACACACACACACACACATTTAGGAGTTAGTTTTAAATAAGGGTCTTGCAACAACAACAACAACAATAACAACAAAATACTACAACACTAACTGCCTTCATTAGAAAAAGGATTTATGAGCTATCACCTACATTCAGTGTGTTATTCCCACACAAATCAAGGAGTCTTTAACATTGGCCAGATTCATTAGAATAAGCCTTACAGTCGAGTTATGGTACATCACAGAAGCCATATTCTATTTGGAATCAGGAGATCAGCATGTTCTAAGTTCAAGCCACACTGAGCAGTTCCATCCCACCTCCCTTTTCCAAATAAACTGCTTTCATAAACTCCTTAACACAATTACCATATATATTAGCTCTAGAAGAATTCTTTGTACATAGCAAGGGCTCAACTTGTCTGTAAATAAGTTGTAAATGAATACAGGAACCATAGTATTATAGAATCATGTTCTTTCATTTAGCTGGAAGCCAAGTGCAACTATCTTCTGTAGATGGTGAAGAAAAGTAAGACTTGAATAAACTGAGTTGATCCCTTGAATACTTGCTTACTACAAGAAGTTAAGTCAGGACTAGGAAACTGAGTCTCCTACCTCCCAGTCATTTTGTCAACACACTGCTCTGAATCTCACTTCTCTGTGCATTGGTGAAAGTTTCCAGTGATCTCAATGAAATAAATACTGCTCAAGTGCTTTCAAAAGGAAATTGGACAACTCTCATTATGGTGTGACATTGTGACAGGTATCTGAAATACACTCACTATTGGGAATGCAGACTTCTTTACCATCTCTCTGAACATGTTAATTTGACTTACTTCATAAATGAAGAAATTCATAGAATAAACCAGCCATTCCAAAATGTATTACATCAATCCTTAGGGCACTGCACTGATAGACATGATTTCTGAGATCAACAACTCAAATAGCTTCTTCTCTGCTATCTCCTCCTGAGGAAGTGATAATAGGGATACCTCAGGATGTCCACAGCCATAACTGTCACCCATACACAATTAGGGTTGGAGCACAAAGAAAAGAAAAACCTTACAGATATAGTAAGAGCTTATTTATTGGTGAAGGCAGTGGGGTAGATGGAGAAGCTATCTTGCTTGAAAGCCTGGTTTGAAAAACATGTCATTTCATGTCAATGTGGAAACGATAGATTATCCAAAAAATTGTTTAGGACAAGTTGGGGTAGCCATCTGGAAAAAAAAAAAAAAGTTGGATCTCTATCTAACAACTTACACCAATGTGTATTCCAGATGTGTGTGTGTGTGTGTGTGTGTGTGTGTTTTCCTTTCTCCACTCTAATTATGAATTTACTCATATTAGTTTCCTGTTTTTAACCTTATTTACTTCTATTATTATATTTTTGCGTGTTTTTATTCTATATTACCCCACATCTGTTTAGCAAGTAAGGACCATGCATGATAAACCTGTGGCCAATTATTGTGACACAAGAATGAAACACATCATAAGAGGAGATAATTGGTAACATAGTAGAAATTTAAAATGGACTACTTACAGAGACTTTAAAGAATGCTTTAGACTTTAGACACCACTAAGGAAAATATTAATACATTTAAACAGCTAAAAATTAAAGACTTGTACACAGCAAAGGAAATAAATAATAAAATAAGCCTGAAATTTAAAAAATCAAACAGCAATTTAGGAAAGAGAATTTAGAACAAATATGTCAAATACATAATCTTAAATTATAAAGAGGTCTTACATGAGTATAATATACTTTAGAATAACAGATCTATTTATATACACTGACATGATATGACAATCATTATTTGATATTAAAGGGACAATACGTGTTTGTTCCCCCAAAAATAGTTTAAATATAAATAATAAAAATTAGTTTATATGTGTATGTGTATTTCTCCACACACACAAAATGACTGTCTTCCATAGTGTATATGAAGGCATAAAAAGTAAGGAATTTCATGGATATGACACCAAAATCTCAGCCTACAGAAGTAAAAATAGACAAGTGTAACTGCATCAAACTAAAGAAGTTTTTGTACAGCAAAAGAAAAAAAAAACATGAAAAGGCAAGCAGTGAAATGGGAGAAAATAGGAAAACTTTATATCAGATAAGTGGTTAATTTCTAAAATATATTGCAGAATCACAATTCAACAGTGAAAAAAAAATGAATAACTCAATTAAAATATGGGCTAAAATATTTCCAGTCAAGATGGTGGAATAGGTAAATGCTGTGTTTACCTCCTTTCACAATCACCTCAAAATTATAACTAAACTACAGAACAACCATCCTTGATAATTGCCTGAAGTCTAACTGAACTGAAGCCCTATAACTAAAGATATACAGAAGAAGCCACCTCAAGGCTGGTAGGAGGGGTGGAGATTGGAATGAGCTGGTTCCACACCTGCATGTGCCCATTAAAAATCGGGAGTGATATCGCAGCTGAAGAGGTCCCCACTGGAGGAATGAGTGATTCCAGCCCCAGCCCAGGGTTTCAGTGTCAGGGAGAGAAATCCCAGAGCTGGCTCTGAAAACCAATGAAGATTGTGGCTGAATGAGATGGAGGGTGGCTGCATTCCCAGGTGTAGGTGTTCCTCTTAAAGTGCCCAGACACAGACTCACTCACTTTGAGCTCCAGCGTTGGAGAAGCATCTGGAAAGGCTCCAGGAACATACGGGGAGAAACTTAATTGTTTGGCTTCAGGGAAAGGGCTAGATTTCTCCCAGACAAAGGAGCCGGAAAAAGCTATCATTTCTTTGTTGAGCACGTCTCCCACCCAGTGTGCACATGCAGGGAGCCACAATGTCTGAGTTTCCATCAACCTGGCTAACACTATTCATTCACTCCACCCTGGTGATTCCCTGAGACTCTTCCCCACCCAACTTTTGGACATACCCAAACCACTTCCAGTAGCTTTTCCATACAAGCAGCTTATCTTGGCTCATGCTGTGGAATTTCCTGAAATCACTCAAAGGTTTACAAAACCCAAATAAGCAGCATCTGGCTTCAGCATGTCCCATATACTCAGTAGTCCTAAGCCTGGCACAAGTGGAAGCTGGCCTCCCTTTGTGGCTTGGCCTTCTTTAGGCACCACTAAGCCCAGTTTGGGCAGCACCCATCTACAGATTGCTTTGTGGCTTATGCCAGATGTCCTCGGTCCAGGCACAGGCTATGGCTGAACTCGGCCTGCTGCAGATATCCTCCCAGAAGGTCTTGGGGCTGGCACACCAGTAGCCAGTTTAGGATTGAGACAGAGCATCACCCAGCTGCCTCTAAAGACAACACACCCAAAGGCCAGACTAGGCAGGCACCAGCCCTGCTAAACCAAATCCTGTTCTGTAAGATCAGCCCCTGCAACAGTTTCTCCATTATAGTCAGGCCAGTCCTCACAACCAATTACCCTGAGGATCAATTCCTTCCGTTGACATGCAAACAGCAACCAAGGCTCAACTACAACAGAAGGGAACACACAAACCACACAAGGGACACACCTGGAGCACCGGTTGTGGTGACCAGGGAGACTGGGCCTCACCGGACATTTACCACATAAGGCCACTCTACTAAGACAGGTAGACACAGCAATCCTATCTAATACATATAAACAAACACAGTAAGGAAGCCAAAATGAGAAGGTAAAGAAACATGTCTTAAATATAAGAACAGGAGAAAGCTTCAGAAAAAGAACCAAACAAAACGTAGACACGCAATATAAAAAAAGAACCAGTCAGAAATAATACAATAACTGAAATAAAGACTGCATTAGAAGAAATCAATAGTAGAGTAGATGAAACAGAGGACTGATTCAGTGATTTAGAAGATAAGCTAGCAGAAAAACACAGAGAACAGCAAAAAGAAAAAAAGAAAAAAAAATGCAAAAAATGAGGATACTTTAAGGTGTCTCTGAGACAACATTAAGCATACTAACGTTCACATCATAAGGATACCAGAATGAGAAGAGAGAGAGAGCAAAAAACTGAAAACTTGTTCAAAGAAATAATGACAGAAAACTTCCCTAACCTAGTGAAGGAAATGGACATTCAAACCCAGGAAGTGCTGAGAGTCTCAAATGAGACAAACTCAAAGAGGCCTACCCCAAAGACATCATGATTGAAATGCCAAAGGTTAAAGACAAAGAAAAAAATCTTAAAAGTAGCAAGAGAAAACCAGTGACTTACCTATAAAGGGATTCCCATAAGACTATCAGCTGATTTCTCAACAGAAACTGCAGGTCAAAAGAATTGGCAGGAAACATTCAAAGTGATGAAAAGCAAGGATCTACAACAAAGATTACCGAGCAAAACTCATTTAGAATTGAAGACAGATAAAGAGCACTCCAGACAAGAAAAAGTTAAAACCACAAAAAAAACCCCACAAAACCAGTATTATAAGGAATCTTTGAGGGACTTCTTTAAGGTGAAGGTAAAGAAAAAAAAAAAAGTAAACCCTATGAATAATAAGATGGTAATAGCAACATATCTATCAACAGTTACTTTAAATGTAAATTGATTAAATATTCCAATCAAAATATAGGGTGACTGAATGGGTAAATAAATAAGACCCTTACATATGCTGCTTACCAAAAATTCACTTCAGATCAAAAGACACACATAGACTGACAGTAAAGGGATGGGAGAAAGATATTTCATGAAAATGGAAAAAAACAAAACAAAAAAAGCTAGGATAGCAGTACTTAAAACAGACAAAATAAGGCTTTAAAACAAAGGCTATACCAAGAGACAAAGAAGGAGCCAGTAAACCCACTTCTGGGTATTTACCTGAAGAAACTCAAAGTGCTTCTTAGAGGAGACAGGTGCATCCTTATGTTCATTAGAGCATGGTTTACCATGCCCAAAATGTGGAGGCAGCCTGTGTGTCCATCAATGGATGAATGGAAAAAGGGGAGTATATATATATATATATATATATATATATATATATATATATATATAATAAAATATTGCTTGGCCAGGGAAGGACATGAGTTCTTGCCATCTGTGGCAGCATGGATAGTCCTGGAGGGTATTGTGCTGAGTGGAGTGTGTCAGACAAAGACGGGTGCAATGTGATTTCACTTTATGTGGAATCTAAAGAACAAAGTAAACATACAAAACAGAAACAAGCTCATAGATACAGAGAATATGTTGATGGTTACCAGATGGGAGGGTGGTTGGAAGGGTGGGTGAAAACGGGGAAGGGATTAAGAAGTCCAAACTGACTGTTACATAGTAATCATGGGGATATAGAGTATAGCATAAGGATTATAGTCAATAATATTGTAATAATTATATATGCTGTCAGATGGATACTAGATTTATTGGGGTGATATATGGGAGGACTGTTGGGGGCAAGGTGAAAAAGCTGAAGGGATTAAGAAATACAAATTGGTAGTTACAAAATAATCATGAGAATGTAAATTAAAGCACAGGAAATATAGTCAATAATATGGTAAAAATGATGTAGAGTGCCAGGTGGGTACTAGACCAGACCGGTTAGGGGTGTCACTTCTTAAATTATATATATATATATATATATATATATATATATATATATATATATAACCAATATGCTATACAATTAATATAAACTAGTATAAATAATATTGATATATTATAATATAAATTAATATAAAATAATATTGAATGTCAACTGTAATTGAAAATTTAAAAAGAGGGAAAAGTTTAAGGGAAATAAGAGGTTCAAATTTTCAGGTATAAAACAAGTAAGTCATGGGGATGTTATGTACAGCATGGGGAATACAATCAATAATATTTGATAGTGTGGTACAATGTCAGATAGTTGCTGGACTTTTATCATGGTAATATTTGGTATATAACTGTTGAACAACTATCATGTAAAAAAAAAATTCTCTCTAAAAATTCCTTATATTGATAGTCTCAAGTCACCCCACCTTGGTAGCACAAGGACTGTCAGAAGAATCAGCCCTATAAATTTTAAACACTTCCTCAGTTGGGATGCTGTTCTGTTAAACAACAACAATAGAAAAATGTATTGTGTCATAGCTTTTCTTTTATTACAAAACAAAACTGTTATATCTTCAGTATGTCTTGTACTGTGCCTGAGTGGCATGGGCACTAAATAAATAACTTCTGAATAAATGGATAAATCAGAAAAAAAAATTAATTAAAAAAAAATATGGGCTAAAGACTTGAATAGACATTTCTCTCTCTCTCTCTCTCTCTCTCTCTCTCTATATATATATATATATATATATATATATATATATATATATATATATCTCCACAGTATTATGAAAAGATGCTTAATGTCACTACTCATCAAAGAAAAGAAATGTAAATCAGAACCATAATGACACATTATCCCATACCTGTCAGTGTGGCTACTATTAAAAAAAGAAAGGCATGTATTGGTTAGGATTTAGAGAAATTGATTGGAAACTTTGTACACTGTTGTTAGAAATGCAAAATGGTGCAGCCACTATGGAAGAAATATGGAGATTCCTTTAAAAATTGAAAATAGAACTACCATATGATCCAGCAAATCCCCCTTCTGGGTATTTATCCAAAAAAATGAAATCAAGATCTCAAAGAGATATTACATTCTAATGTTCATTGCAGCACTATTCACAATAGCTAAAATGTGAACACAACCAAAATGTCCATTGATGGATGAATGGGTAAAGAAAATGTGGTGTATACACACAATGGAATATTATTTGGCCTTTAAAAAGATGGAAATCCTGCCATATGCAACAACATGGATGAACCTGGAGGATATTATGTTAAGTGAAATAATCTATTCACAGGACAGATACTATCTGTTCCACTTATAAGAGATATTTAAAATAATCAAACTCAAAGAATCAGAAAGAAGAATGGAGCTAGGAGGAGTAGGAAATGGGAAGTCTCTAATCAAGGGACATATAAAGTCTCAATTATGCAAGATGAGTAAGTTCTAGAGATCTCCTCTACAACATTATGCCTATAGTTAACAATGGTAAACTTAAATTTTCATTAAGAGGGAAGACCTCATGTTAAGTGATCATACCACAATAAACTAAATTAAAAAAAAAAAAAAGAATTAAAGAAAAAGTGTTGAAAAATGCAACCGAACTGGTAGTTTGGTGTGATGGGGTTGGAGCATTTTACTTCTTTATTATATAAAATTATAGGGTTTTTTTTCTTTTAACTTTAATATGTTTTCAGCATTTTCCAGTAAAGAAATATTTACTGGGAAATGGGGTAAAAGCAAAGAAATGTGAGGTGTGACTTGCAGTAAACCAATTACTGATATAATTTTCTTAGGTTGAGGGGTAAAATCTCAGATGACTGGTTTCAGCTAAAATATAATAAACAATTTTGATGGTTTGGTGATTTAATGCAGTTTTTATTTATTTACCTAATAGATACTGAGCCTTTATTATATATAGAACAATGAGCTCAGTGATGAAAGTGACATAAATACATCTAAAAATTATGTTTCTTTTTTGGGAGCAGGAGATATGTGTGCACACACACACACACACACACACACATACACACACACCTACAAAGCATTAAAAGAGTCATGCCTTAAGAGTGGTAGAATTTAAATTTATTAACTGTTTTGGCATTTTAGTGGAGGGAATATTTTATTCTTTCAGGGAAAAATTCTTGGGAGAAATGATATTTGCTCTGGCCCTTTAAGGCATGTTTCAAATGAAGGAATAGCTACCATTTAGAAGTGAGAAAACACTTGAAATTTTTAAAGAAAAAAATAAATGATCTGACATTGGATCGAATATCATGATAACAAAAAAATTAGATTGTAACATTCTTTTTATCTTAGAAATAGTAAAAAACCAATTCAGCTTGGAAATAGTGCTCTTTACAGGAAGCACGTTGGTCCCACCAGTAACACCTGGAGACCAGATCATGGGGAGAAGGATCCAGGTGTTATAAATCCACAGACATGGTTAAAAGTTGTACCCCAGCCACTCCTGCTGAGTTGCCAAGGTTGGTGGTTGAGTGTTGCCTTCCAGAGCGTTAGCAACTTACACATGTAGAGGTGCTAAGGTGAGATGTTTTGTTTCTTTGTTTTTCTGGAAAATAAACCCTTTATGGTTTATCCCTTTGCTGTAAGTAAAGCTGACTGTTGAAAATGTACTTATTCCAGGCTTTATGCTGGATGCTATATGTACTTTGTCTCTTAAAAGGATTAAATAACAAACCCCAAAGGAAACTGTAGGAGTTGGAGAGCCTTAACAGAAAACTTGTTAAAAGCATTCAAATATTGACAAATAAAAATAAAAAGGTGTTGTCTAAATTTAGCACAGGCTACTAAGGAAAAGTTGTTAACAGCTTGACTTCTGTCCATCTTTTCTAATGTGGAGTATGGGATTAGATCATTACAGGTAAATAATTGGAATTACTACCATGAGGATAGGATTTAATGGCCATGAGAATAATGCTAGATTAAGGAAAAAACAAACAAACAACTTAGTGCATCTGTCACTTGTTTTGTGTCTTTTTTCTATTATATCACATGCTTTATGAGATGCCTATCACTTAATTCTGCAGGAGTTATTAAACATCTTTGTATTCTAGGTGGAGTACTATACCTAGTACATAAGAAAGACAAAATATCAACCTACGTTAGACTAGTATTTTGTCGAGGTGCTTATGTGTATGCATGTTGCTTCCTCATCTTTTAATGGGGAGGTACACTTTTTGCTTTCTCAAAGAAATCTTAACACTTATTCTTAAGACTATCATCATAAAGCAATATCTTTAGGGGGAAAAAACATGAGACTAGCTAGTAGAAATAGCGAGTCCTGGCTTTGTGCCAAACATCATTCTCAACACTTTTATGTATTTATTTAATTCTCCCAACAGCCCTATGAGGTAGATATTATTTCTGCCCCACTCGCAGATGAGAAAACAAACTAGTTCTGAAACTTGCCCTAGATGCATAGAGGTGGCCTAACTTCAGAGTCCATGCTATTGTCCCCAGAGCTCTGCTGACAGTTCCACAGGCTTGAATGAGACACAGACATTCAACTCAAAGAGTGTACAACTGTGACCAAAAATCAGTTGGCTGGTTGTGTAAGGATCCAGTCAAGTCAAGTACTGAAGGTGGAAGGGCTGAGTGTCTCCCCTTCCCCCAACTATCCAATGGTAATTAGTGTCAGATACTGCCAGGTGGCGCTCCTCCCTTGTTTATGTATTGTTTGCAGCCACAGATATTAGGTCAGAAGAGAGCAATTCTAGGTAAATAAGTTTATGACACAGCTTTTTAAAAGAGCCAGCAGAATCTCTTGAGAGAAACAAATTGGCCTCTCTTCACATCCATAACGCTTTCGCGGATATTGAGGTTCAACTACCTAAAATACACATATCTGTTGGGCTAGAATGCCCATGCAGTTGGAGAGAACCCTAATGAAGGATGATCCTAGGAATAGCTGGGAATTCCTTAATTCATGCCAATAACCAGGTCCTTGGGAAAAGTTGTTGCAAGTATAAGAACTAAGCTAAATGCCTCAAGGAGCAGTGACACAAGGGGCCAGGCAATATTTATGTGATCATGAGTGAAACTAAGGGAAGCTAAAGAAAGACTTTAGGAATATCTGGGGAAGAGCACCCCCAAAAGACTGAAATCTTTGTAAGTTAAGCAACTAGGGACACAAAGCATATTTTGCAGTCACAAGCTGGGCTAGGACACTGAGGTTTTACATACGCTGTCTTCTAGATAACCCACCATCGCTCCTTTGAAACACTTCCAGTCTCATAAAGTTGTACTTCTCAATCTTGTATGTATCACCTGAGAAGTTCAACACCTGAAACATGTGGCCCCTCCAGACGATTCTGATGTTCTCTGAAGTTTGGAAGCCACAGCTTTAGGCATCACAATTGATATAACTTTCCAGGTGATTCTAAAATGCAATGAAGTTTCAAAACCATAACTTTAATGAACAAAACTATCCCACAAAGACAAGTTTTCAGGGCAGCTGCACGCTGGACCCTTGGTTGTGTTTCCATCCTGCCTCTTACCAAAATCATCTGTCTTCCTCCCCTTGTTAGAAACAAGAATCTCCGGCATGAATGTAGGTGGTGAATGACATTCTGAGAGAGGACTAAGGACTTAAAGTTCTAGACAACTTCTCGATGGGGTAAGAATGGTAATTGAAAAGACAGCTTTGAGTGACCAAGAAAAAGAATGCGATCTTGAGCTGATGCTGAAGACAAATATCTGATCTTACAAAAGAAGAGGTTAAAATGAGTAACTTTTATTTTTTATTTTTTTTCTTCTTAGTCCTTCTCTGCCTCCCTGGAAAGGACAATGGCTGCCTAAGATCTACTAGATTTTATGGAAGAGCTGACTTGTTCTATACATTTACACTATTTGAAAAAACTACTTGTAATTGGATGTGGACATACGTCTTCCTATGAGCACCTCTTAAGAAATTGAAAGAAAGGCCCAGTTGCAGGACCTGCGTTAAGTGCAAGGACAGTTAGAGGTTGAGAGATTCATGTGTAACCAGAAGCTGAGAATGATGGCTGAGACAGCCAAGTCCTCACACAATGGACTTACAGACTACTGTATGTGAGATACACCAAGAAAAACTAAAAAGGTTCTGTGGGATAGATTAGATGACCCTTTGTGAGACCTGTTTGCTGTCTTGGAAACATGAGTCTCACAGTATCTACCACTGAGAAGTCAATAGGAATCTTCAAGGTAAGATTATTCTCTTTTTCAAAATTTTAGGGGTTCATTTGCAATCATTCTTTTCCTTAATGCCTTGAGTCTTCAAAATGATACATATTTAAATCATTGTTCCTCCCCTGACTTGTTGACATGGAGGCTTGAGAGCCCCAAAAGCCCTAATGACTGGGAATAATTTTCACTTTCCAACATATGCTTAAGTTTGCTATAACTTCTGTTTTTTGTTTTTTTGTGGTTTTCTTTTAAGATTTTTATTGGGGAATTGGGGGAGGGAACAGCTTTGGGGAATTGGGGACAGGGAACAGAAAAGTTGCTGTCCTTTTGTTCTTCAGTCTAGTTGTGGAGGACATTGCTTCACTGGCCCATGTTGGTATTATGATCATTGTGCCCTTCCCGGGAGAGGCAGATTGGTCACCGGCCATTGGATGGCCGCTCGCGGCAACTCACACCGGCTGCCGGCCATTCACTGTAGTTTACGGCAGTCCACTGAAGCCCCTCTGCAGCCTAGCCAGTGCCAACAACTCATGGCAGCCCAGCTTCAGGTCGAGCGGTTGTTCACTATCTTAGCTATAGAGGGCACAGCATCACTGGCCCATGTGGGAACTGAACTGGTGGCCCTGCGGTTCAGAACCCGCGCTCCCAAGCCAACTGTTAACCAATGAGCCACTCTGCTGGCCCATATAACTTCTATTTTATAGATCTAGCATAGCAGCCTCCAAGATGAGTTAATGGTGACTCTTTCCTTTACAGGACAAGATCCAAGAAATCCTGAATTTTCCTTGCAAGGCATTATTAGTCTCTTGAATATTAACATATGAAGTTTAGGGGTGGGGGATACAAACATTCAGACCATAGCAATGGCTAAGGGTTGGTGATTAACTGTGGAAATATGAAGATGATGTTCAAAGGTGTTAGTATTAACAATAACTAAATGTGCTTGCCTTTGACATAGGGAGAGGATTGTGTGTGTGTGTGTGTGTGTGTGTGTGTGTGTGTGTGTGTGTGTGAGAGAGAGAGAGAGAGAGAGAGAGAGAGAGAGACTAATGAACTTCATTTTGGACATATTGACTGAGTTGCCTGCATGATTTTTGAATAGAGATTTCTAGCAATTAGTATATACAAAACCTATGAGTCTAAAGATCAACAGAAAGATCTAAACTAGAGATGAAGGTGTAGCATATACTATAGAAGGGAATCGAAGACTTGGGAACAGAAAACTGTCCAGGAAGAATATGTAGAATGAGAAGTGTCAGTTGGAATGGTCACAAAAAGTAAGTGAAGTTCCAAGTTTAATTAGGTATCAAATATCCTTGAGAACTGTCATATTAGAACTAGAAATTATAGGGCTAGAAATAGTGTGTTCTGTAATGCAAAATAGAGGAGTTGTGACAAGATAATCACATTGGTTCAAACATGACTTTTTTCCAGCCTACTGAAGTTTTGCTCCAAGTAAGAGTAGCTGAGGGTGAAGTGTTCTCAGCAGCCAAATGCAGCGAGCCATCCATGTGATGACCACTCCCTTGATGACCATTCACCTATACTCTCCTCTCTTTAACCAGATAACATCTTAGAGATGTTTATTTTCTTGTTTCTCTGTGTTTTGCCCTTGCCAGCCTAATCTATACCCTCAATCCTTTCCTAAATCTACTATCAATGAACTTTCATTCTTTGAGAAAGCTGTTTCAATAGGTAACATTTTTGAGTTTTGTGAGGAGTTCGCATGTCTTTGACTCTATGTTTTGTTTTGGGTTTTTTTCCTTTTTTTTGAGGGTTCATTAATATTTTTGTAAACATCTGGTTCGAGTTGTCCAGTGATGGAACATTCGGCTCCCACTCCAACATGTATAGAAGAAGCTCTATTAGTGTGTGATCTGGCAGAGTGGGAGGTGCCTTGTTTCTTTGTAAAATACATCACAGAGCAGAAATGACTACATATAGAAAGAAGGCAGTGTTCCATCAAGATCCACCCAGATTTAAACAAAAGTTACTTAAATATATTGAGGATATCTTTAAAGTCATGCAAAAATCTGTCAAGTGTGTATGTCGTTGAGAGGGGAGGCGTGCTTTAGGCTTTGGGAATAAAAAGCTAGAAGGGTGAAGGGGTTACTAATATACTGAAGAAAGTTCAGAGAGTCCTGCCAACGTCTCTGCCAAGACCCCAGTGAGCATCCTGGCAGACGTATGTGATCATTTATGCCACTTTAATGAGGTTACAAAGGGACTGCAAAAAAAATTATGTAGGAAGAGATAATTAAGAATCATTGTATGGGAGCTGGCCTAGTGACTCCTTGGGTAAGAGCTTGCTCAAGTGTGCAAGCTGAACTCTGAGCAACAGCAGTTTGATGCCCAGCCTGAGCTGAGCTGCCAACAGGTAGCAGGATGGCTCAGCTTAAAAAAAAAAAAAAAATCGTATGTCAGTTTCCTTGGTGGGTAATGAGGAAACACGCTGGATACCTGTGGCCTCAGCACTCATACCCAACTGAAGTTTCCAGCCAAATATAACCTCATTTAACCAAGAAGCTATTATAATTATTTCAAAATGGGTTAGCACCTTTTAACTGAAGAAAAAAGTATAACCAGACTTTTAATATTTTGTATTAAATATGTAAAATCTATTCAGTTTCATTCATAATGTGTAGAAAAACATGCCTTATAATAGCCATGTGTCTCCAATTTAAAACATACAATTAAGTCACTGATTTAGACTTGAGATTCTAAATAGATATCAAAATATATGCAAAGAATTATAACATTTGAGAGCTTCATGTTCACTATTTTTATAAGCTTAATGTATCGTAAGAATTTCATGCTGAGGCTTTTTTTCTTTTTTAAATCAAACAATTGAAGCATTCAAAGATACTGAGTATATTAAATTGATAACTATAGTCTGACCACATGAAAGATTTAGCTTTATAAATGGGACCAAATGTAAGGCTTTTGGAGTGGTAAACTTTGTTAAAATTATATAACAAAACAATACTAAAGTACAAAGACTTGAGTTTGGTTTTATAAATATAAAATGTTCAATTAGTCTAAGCCCCTTGAGGCATCCCCTACCCTAAATTCGTATGTTATATAGGAAGGCCCGTTCCGGAACAAATGGAAAATTCTATGTGAAACACTAATACTTAAAAGGTTTTAAAAGAATGAGACAAAGTACATCTAGGTGATAGGAAGAAAATGAAGAATGTGTTTGTTCTGTACTTGGTAATAGCTTTCCCTTTAAACCACTAATCATTTTAAATAGATCAAGCTTTAATTTAACTGTCCACAAATGATTACCTGAGAAATGAATCTAACATTAATGAAAAATACCTTGGGGTGAAGGGCATTTTTGCTTTTCCTGCACCTCCTCCACTTCTTTCCTGCTTAGCTTGAGCTTCCTCAGGGAAGCATTTCCAGACGATTAGTTATTGGATAACTAAATTCCTCCTCTCATATGTTAGTCTCATAGCCTTTTATACCTCTTCTTTATGGACTTAGTATTAACATATATTTCTTTGATTTTTAATTGTCTGTCTCTTGCATTAGACTAATTTCTTTCTGTCAGTGGTTTACAGACTCTTGACCATGGCCCCCTGGAAGAAGTAGACTTTGACATAATTTAGGACACACAGATTATGACATATGCTTAACTGTGCCATGAAAAAAGTTCTGTCTTTATTATTTTAATTCTGGTAATGATTCATTAAACTAACAAACTACAAGCTAGAAAAACTGCCCCATGACAGCAGGAAAAAAAAAGAAAATAGCTCCATTTTATTCTAACAGTTCCATGTGTATGCAGGCAGGTCTCAAATAGTTGGTAGATAAGCAAATGGCTAGAGGAGAAATTCAACTTTTATCATCTTGTGATTCTTTGTAAGACTCCCTATCTACATTATTAAAATGAACATCCACTGGTAAGAATATGTATTTGTTACTAGTCTTCACAAGATTGAGAATGGGACATGCCAATATCTTCAGCTAGCATGGAATCAGTTAGCTATGAACATAAAAAATACATATAAATGGGTGAGAAGTTAGAGCAAAAACAATAGTTATAATGCAAGAATATCTAAAAATTGTAGGAGACTTCTCTAAAAGATACTTTTACAGAATCTGGTCAGAGAAAAAGCTGCTGAAATCAATAGCAATTCACACTTACTGAATATGTTAAGACATCCAGGTCACTCTTATGAGAACAGGTATAGACATAAGTAGGATGAATCCTCAGAAAATAAGAAATACATTATAGTCTTTAATGTTTTGGTTCAGGGATGAGGTGTTACTCTCTTCTAGAGGAAGTTTAAATTTTATACTTTGTCCATGAAAAAAATCCCTACTGAGAATTTCTTTTTCTAGGTTAAATTCTGTCAAAGCTATTCTAAGTTTCTTTTGAGACCATCATTCTGATTTAACAAAATATTGTTACAACAGAATTCTTGATCTGTTCTCCATATCCAAAATAAGATGTAGAAATTGCCTGAAAAAAACCTGTCTAACACTATTTGTTTCTCCCTTCAGTCACTAAGCGACAGCTCACTGAAGTGCCTGTATTAGTTTTCTTTTGCTGTGTAACAAATTATGACAAATTTAGCAGCTTAAAACAACATCCATGTGCTAACTCACAATTCTATAGATCAAGTCGAGCATGCCATGATGGATTCTCTGCTTGGGGCCTCATGAGGCTAAAATTAAGGTGTTGTCATGGATGTGCTGTCACTTGAGATTCAGGGTCTTCTAAATTCATTCAGATTATGGAACTGATGCAGGATGTTTGTGTATGTGATTGTGTGTGTGCACCGGCATCATGGTCTCATGGAACTAAAGAATGGAGGCACAGATCAGAGAGGTAAAGTTGCACAAAAGGACACTTTATTAGAAGAAAAAAAATATATTTCAAAGAAGTGAAAGCAGGCCCGAGCAATACAGAATGGCTCAAAGGCCATTATTAAAAGAGAAAATATACTCCAAAGAGTTTGATGCAGGCCGAGCAAAAGGAGCTCAAAAGGCCCAGACTGTCTAGGACTTGGAGTTTTTATGGGCTGTTCCTCTCTGGGTGTAGGACCACATGATTGATACCTGTGATTGACAACAGGCTATTACCTCATCTCTTTAGACTGTGCATGTTCCTTCCCAGAATTCAGTCTGTTATAATTATATTAATGAACTTCTGGGCATATGTATGATATTACAATGATGATATAATGAGGCTCAGGTGAAATGAAGGCCATTATGGCCTTTACTGTACAGGTGTGAGTGACTGGTCTAATCCAGTCGGGTATTTTGTACGCATTTGTTTCCCCATAGGGGTAGATAATTACAATGAAATGGGGAAGTTTGGGGTGGAGAGGGGATGTCTTTTGGGTGGTCACATTCTGTGGGACATGCAGGAATGCAGAGACCGAATGAATGTCTTCCTCTACTGCCTGCCTTGTTTTCCCTTTGAGAGATGTGATCCCCGTAAAATCACTATGGGAAGTTGAAGGACAGGTCTTTTCTTCTGTATGTACTTCCTGCTGGGCAAGGGTATAGAGCCTATTGGGGGATTCATGGAACTCTCACCCTATCTGATCTCAGATGAGAGGAAGTGGCCTCGAGATCTGCCTGGAAGACTGTTGGCTTCTTTGGTTGGGACTGGCAATCTTTCTGGGGTGCTCCCTGTATCCCAAAGGCCCCTAAATGAGGTAAAATAGATTTTAATAAATTTCTTAAAGAGCAGAGCTCAAAGCATTTGATGTAGTGTGGCTATAGGTTTGGACAGAACATTAGGTTTTAATGTTTACAATCAACAAGTATACTGGCCTGGGGAAATATTAAAACCTATTTAGTCTCTGGGATGGAATCCCCCAAGAGTTAGGTCTGGAATGGCTTGGGTAATGTTGGGAAGTCACAGGTTTTAAGTAGTTTTCTAAAGCAGGGGTGAGAGATATTCTGTGATTCAGTCTAGGGGCAATCTTTAATCTAGGATTCAGAAATTGATTAGAAGAGTAATCAAAGCCAGGGGCTAAGAAACTAGGGAAGAGGAAACTTAAAATTTCTCTATAGGAAAGCAAACTTAAAAGTTGTCCAGTGGAGGGAGGGAGAGGTACTTACTTGGCCCGTATCAGAGAGAATTCAGTTCCTTGAGGTTGTAAGAATGAAGACCCCATTTTCTTATGGTCAGGTGAGGATTGCTCTCAACTCCTAGAGACTATTCTGAGATCCACACCATAGATCCCCCATCCATCTCCCAAGCCATCAATACGTCATGTAGAATCTTTCTCCCCACCAACAACCTGGCCCTCTTTAAGGACTCACTTGATTGGGCCAGGCCTATCTAGGGTAAGACTCTTCAGAAGGTCAACTGATTTGGGACCTTAATTACATCTACAAAATTCCTGCACATAAATACCCAGATTAGTGTTTGATTAAAAACTGGGAAAAAGTGAAGGGGCAGGGTCTTCTTTTTTTTTTCCAAGGTTTTATTGGGGAATTGAGGGAGGGGAACAGACAAGTTGCTGTTGTTTTGTTCTTCAGTCCAGTTGTGGAGGACATCACTTCACTGGCCCATGTTGGTATTATCATTGCGCTCTTCCCAGGTGAGGCAGTTGCTCACCAGCCATTGGAGAGCCACTCACAGTGGCTCATGGCAGCTCATGCCAGTTGCCTGCCACTCACGCTGGCTGCCAGCCATTCGTGGTAGCTCATGGCAGTCCACTGAAGCAGGGGCTGCAGCCTACAACATTGCTGATGACTCATTGGTAGCCCAGTTCCAGGTTGAGCTGTTGTTCACCTTAGCTGTAGAGGACACGACATCACTGGCCCTCATGTGGGATCTGAACTGGGGCCCTCAGAGTTGGGGTGTTCCAAGCCAACACACCACTTGGCTGGCCTGGGGCAGCGTCTTCTTAGGCAGCCTTCTCAGAATTCTATCACAGTGTCCTTTCTATATCTTACGTTGAGGAGGGCTTACATATTATATTGAGTGAATTCAATGAAGGAGAGGAATAAGGAAAAATAATTTCTTGGCCTTGCCTAGACAGAGTAACTGTCTTTTTTAATGGGCACTGTTGGGAGCCATCAGCACCCCAATATATGACAAGGTTTCATGGTCAGTTATAGTCTCCACTCCTGTGAACCCATGTGCCTTTCCTCTACATCAGATCCTATAGGAGACAGTACTTTCACTGTATTTATGGCAAGTTCCTGTGTACCCCAATGAGATAACTACACAGCCAATGACAGGTAAGATCTCCTAGAAAACAGGGGAGACAACCTAAGCCAGGCGGTAGTTCCGTGGGGACCCCAGGACTAAGAAATAGGGGACTCAAGCCCCTTGGAAACAGGCCCAGATCCCTGGCCACATAAGCCAAAAAGCCTGTCTGTGAGAAACTGATAATAACACCAATCCATTAAGATCGTTTGCCTGAGACAATCACAGTGAAAAGTCTCCTTGGAGACTAAAAGTCTCCAGGCCATGAGAGTTCCCATAAGATACAACTTGCTGACCATGAGCTATGTTAATCTATAGCCTTAATTGGATTCTTTGCCTGGTACATTGTTGTAGCAACAGACACTGAAGCTTTAGCTCAAGTATACGCCCTGTGAGTCTTACTGCTGGAATCCGGGACTAGATAGTCAAGGTAGTCATGGTAACCATTCTTCAGGTGATATGTAGAAACTGAGTCTGGGTCATAAAGAGATTATCATAGATGAGATTATCCTTAAATGTAGAAAAGGTCACAGTGTGCCTAGGGGAGAACAATCATAAGGAAGTAAAGAACAATTATAAGGAAGTAAAGTCTTAAGAAAGAAAAATACATCAAAACTATGTGGAACTTAAACTTGTGATTGGATCATGGTCATAAGTCCCTATAAACAGGACATGTTATTGCAATAAAGTGTGACACTTCTTTTCTGAAACTCCCCTGGTGTCTCCACTGTCTCCCTTCTTTTTCTTTCCCCACCTGACACTGTCTCCACCTGAGGGAAACCCTAGACTGTGGAGACTGGTCCCCCGCAGGGCACAATGCCACAATTACTAACTTTCCTAAGGTTGTTGGGAGGTTTGATTATGCCAGAAAAATGGTTAGAATGTAGGAGAGGATTTTCAGCTGAGGTTCAGCAATGGTGAAATTGACTTATCTTAACAAGAGCATTGGCCTGGATTCTCCATAGTTCTATCACTTTACTGTGTACTTCTCCAAACTTGGTGCAGTTAATAGAAAATAATAAGACTTATCCACATAGGACTAAGATGAAAGGGGTGTTCCTGGCACATACTAGCCTAGGTATAAATATTGGTTTCTGGGCCAGCCAAGTGGTGCATTGGTTAAGAGCTGGTTTTGGGATGCCAGCGGCCCCAGTTCGGATCCCACGTATGAGGGCCAGTGACATTGCCCTCTACAGCTTACAACAGCTCCACCTGGAGCTGGGTTGTGCGAGCCCTGGCGACGGTGTGGGCTGCAGCCCCTGCTGCAGTGGGCTGCCATGGGCTGCAGTGAGTGACCTGCAGCCAGCCTGAGCGGCTGGCAGCCAGCGTGAGTGGCCAATAGCCACGGTGAGCGACACCCAGAGGCTGGAGTCCGATCTGCCTCATCCAGGAAGAGCGCAATGATGACACCAACATTGGCCAGTGAAGCAACATCCTCCGGAACTAGACTGAGGAACAAAAGGACAGCAACTTGTCTGTTCCCCTTCCCCAATTCCCCAACGCTGTTCCCCTCCCCCAATTCCCCAATAGAATCTTTAAAACAAAAATAAATATTGGTTTCTTTCTAGTCTCTATTTCAGAGTTGCCAGTTTTGAGAGGATTATTTTGTTGTGCAGCTTACAGATATTATAGACTTTTTTTTTGTCCTTAAAACTGAATAATCAAGAAATCAGAAGTAATCTGAATCCTTCTTCACCACTTTTCCTTGCCTACTAATGTTTTCCTCCAGCTTCATCTCCAAACCCCTAACCCCTACCTCTCCTCAAAAACAAACAAAACCAGAATGATCATTGCAAACCCTATATTAAAATGTTTATATTAGGTCTTCCAGACCTTAACTTTGGGAAAAATCACTGTTAGAATTCAGCTCTGCTATGCGTCACAGTAAAAACCAAAATGGCAGGTTAAATAGGGTAGAAGTTTACAATAGAGCTTCTGCTATTATATTCACATTGAAACCAGGCTCTGATCAAGTCTATTTGTAATGCTGCCTTTTCCTCAATCAATAGCTTGGTCAATCCCTTACAGCTTTGATGCCAGTCCTTTTAACAAGTGCACTTTCAGGTCTTAAAAGATGTCATAATTATCAGATGACTTTAAGGTGGCAAACAGGTTTTTGATTCCTGGTTTGATATAAAGACATAAAGCTACATATCATTTAGTATAGTGAGCAGCGAGCAGATTTTAATGTTGATGATGTAGATTTATTATTGAGATAATTTCTGCTTTTTGAGGAAGGCCATTTATGATAATGTATAGAGGTCAGTAGTCTTCAAGTTTTAGGATAAAAATATCACACTAATTAAAGCTGAATGTCTCAATATCAATTAGTTACCATTCTGATGTATACATTATTAAACAAAAGAAATTAAATGGGGTATAAAAAGGCTCTTTATTTCTCATTCTCCCTGTAACTCATCTGTATCATCTCTACCAAAACCCTGGTTATACTCCATCAATATATTCCATCATTGAGGAAGATGGTGTTCTTGACTCTGTCAAAAAACATGACTGTGGATGAGCAGGGGACAGAAAGGATACTCATTTAGAGAGAAATGTCATGTTGTTACCACCTTTCTCCTATGCATGTTTTATACAATCTCTCATTTAATGCCCACACATACACAAAAGATGGCTATAGTTGTTCTCCTTTTGCTGATGACTGATGATCAGTATTCAGTGTGTTGGTGGGGGTCATGGCAATGAAGTGTCCAAGTTGGAACCAGAACCCTCTTTAGTGTAACTTCATCAATTTGACATGTTTTTCTTAAAATGTGACCTTTGCCAAAAATCTGAACTTCATTGGTTCAGTCATAATTGTTCCCAACTAAAGGCAGGCCATTGTTTTGCAGAGGACATTCTGTTGTTAAAGAAAGAAAAAAAAAAAGAGGTCTTGTCTCTGTTGGAATAAGTGAGGTAAGGGTGACTGCTTACATTTCTGTTGAGTTCTTACCTAGGAGGATTATCTTCCCTTAGAAAAAGTAGAATCAAACTGGTATGTTGCATTTAGATAAGCATTGATCTATTATTACAACAACAAATGGGCAATTGTACCATTACTGAAGTTAGCCATAAATATCTTTATTCTTAAAAATTAATGCTTTAAGTAAGGAAACAGTTGAATGTATAGACTTCTGGACCTCTTAAAACTGTGGCATGTAAGCCAATGAAAGCTAAGCCCTTCTTCTACTAGAACAGCCTTGAAGAAAATGTTACTACAGAGGGGCTGGTCCTTCCTGAAGGACAATAACAATGAGGCTGGTGGTGAGCCACAATCCAACTTTCCTCCTTTCTGAAATAGGGTGAGGTGGTGGTCAGCTGGAGCAGAATAAGTCCAGAGGTAGCAAATACCTCTGGCACCAGTCCTATTCCTTCCACCTGGAAGCAGAATTTATGCTACCATGAGGCCTGTGGTGAGGGGTCCTGTAGTTAACAAATGTGTTAGGACTGTTAAAAGTTAATGAAATAAGCTGTGACAACCCGGCTTATTGATAATTTTGTTCTTCCACAGTGAGGGGTGGGAAGGGGGTGCAGAGGGGGAGTGGAAACTACATTTTGTTAGAAATTTTTTAATCAAGAGCTTTCCTGTATAAAAATACCTTAAAATGTTCTGTGTTCCCAAAAGGTTATTATTACTCTAGGCCTATGAAAGTATCTCATGATAAATTGTAATGTAAACTTGAGGCATTTTCTTTTGTAAATTAGCAAAATATTTGGTTAACATTTAATAGAAATAGGGATGTATCATGAAATTTGGCTGTTATTCAAATCCCAGATCAATAATTTTCTGTTCTGAGTCAACTACTTAACCTCTAAATCATCAACTTTATTAGTTGTAAAATGTATTCTGATACCATAAACCTCACAGGATTTGGGAACATATATATATATATATATATATATATATATATATATATATATATAGAGAGAGAGAGAGAGAGAGAGAGAGAGAGAGAGATTTAAAGAGAGCTTAGCACACTGTATAGCACTATATCTAGAATTAGGTTAAAATATGTAGTCTTCTAGAATTAATGTATTATAAAATCTAAGAGAAGCTTTGAGAGGCTCTAAGATAATGAGAATTTTGCTTGATGTTTTACTCAATTCAAAGAATATGAAGTTTTCCTGTCAAAATAAAATCATATGAATTATGGAAGCTCAGAATGATGAAAATGAGTAATTCATAAAATCTTTGTAGAAGTTGACGGCATGAAGCCTTATAAGAGAGAAGGGGATTGGGTAGAGAAAATAATGAGTAGAAGCAGAGACTGCCCTGGCTAAGGACAGGAACAACACACAGAAATGAATACAGCCTTGAAGGAGACAGGATTTAGAAGAGGGAGTGGGTGTGGAGTGTTGTTTGAGATAAAGGGAAAGGATATACTTAAGATTCTATAGAGTGGGACCAGGTTTTGGAAGATCAGATAGATCAGATAGCAAGTAGAATTTTCTCATTGTCCTGTCAGGAGAAAAATAAAACCAAACTTGTAAGTTTGATTAGCAGAGAATTAATTGCAATAAACACCTTCCTTAGTCAGGTAGTTATTCCTACTCTTAACGTTTTTGTTTGTTTGTTTATCTACAAAAATAGCACAATGAGCACTGCCTTCAGCAGACAGCCTGGAAACAATGAAATTTAGCATTGTTCTCTAGTGAAGCTATTTAATGGCTTCAGATAAAATGATATATGGCTAAAGAGAAAACACAATGAGATTCTAGGGTAATAGCTTGTAGAAGGATTTCTGTGAAATTGTTAATATATACATGAGGTTTATTTAAAAAAGAAATATATATATATATATATGAGCTACTATGTGGTAGGCCCTAGATAAGACCTTAGATATATAACAACAAAATATTCACTCTTCCAAAGAGATTAAAGCTCCTGATCAAGGTCACTGGCCATTCAGCATTTTCTAGAAGCTCATTAAAATGTAAATTAAGATGCTACACTAGATCTGTCAAATCAGAGACTGTGGGGGTGGGGCCCAAAAATCAGTTTAATAAACTCAGAAGATTCTAATGCTCACTTAAGTTTGATAACCCCTGACCTAGGTTTATTATATGGAGATGATTTAAAACTTCATGGCATTCCTACCTGATGATGAGAGAAACTGAGGGAGCAGCTGAACTGATAAAAGACTTTCAGTCTCCATTGTTCTGTTTTCCCTAAAGGAAATACTCAAGATTACAGAGAAAGGTGAGCTTTTCTCTGAAGATCATTTCCTTAATCATGGTTTTCTTTAAATACCTAAACTTAGTATATACGAAACTATGGGGTTGTCGGAAAAGTCATGACGCATTTTTGCAGAAAAAATATGTCATGACTTTTCCAACAACCCAATATATAGGTATGCAGTGCTAAAGAATGAGTGAGAAAGCAAGGGCAAAGAAAAAATTAGGAAGAACAAGATAAGGGTATGTATGAGCTTAGCACATAGACAGTATACTAGAGAGACTAATTATTCTCCAATTTATTTTCTCTTTGTTTCTGTAAAAATATTTATTCTCTCTGTTCTTTGATTCTTCCTTAGTACTGGTCTGATTTAAAATATTTATTGAGCAACTAGTATGTCAGGTATAGATAGAACATCTAAGGAACTCAGTTTCTTGTGGATGGAGAGTGACCAACAAGTAAATTTGTTCAGATAAATGCAGTTAGATATAAAGAAGATATGATGATGTGAATGGCAGGAGGGTATTTCAAATTGGGTAGTTATAGAGAGGCTTCTCTGAGGAGTGACATTTAAGCTGAGAATTGAAAGAAAGTAGGAGCTAGAAGGGCAAAAACTTGAGAGAAAAGCATTGCCAGCTGAAGAAGCAGAAAGGAAACAGATGAATTTGTCATAATTGGAATTGAGAATGGTTGAGGAAAAGGGGGCATACCATCTAGAACTCAGTTAACCACTTGAGTTTTATCCTAAATACAATGGAAAGTTACTTAAGACCTGATTTAGGTTTAAAATAGTATTCTGGTTGTTGAGCAGAGAAAAGTTTTAGATGGGAATGGGCAGGGCTGATTATAAACTAATTGAAATGATAGTGTTTTAAACTGTGTTTAATGAATTTTAAAGTGAGTTGGGAAGAAAGGTTGAAATTCAGAACCATGTTTTAGATATGTTAATCTGGGATGCTTATCAGACATTTAATTGCAAATAAACTGGAAGTTCTGTGTCTAGGTAGATTATTAAATTGGAGAGTAAGTGGTACTTGACTTTTTGCAAATAAATGTGGTTACCTAGGGAAACAGTATAGAACTTGAATAAGAGACTAAAACTGACCCTGAAAGTACACCAAAACTTAGAGGTTCAAGAGGATGTGAAGCCAAAAAGCAATGCTGAGGAGCAGAAGGGGTGTCATCTATGTGATCTTGATAGCAAAGAAAAGAAAACATTTCAAAAGTAATTTCATTAGTCAATTGTGTTAACTGCTAAGAGCTCACATAAAATAAATCCAGCAGTGAAGGCTGAATTTGTAAAGTTTTTCATTTTTGTGAGCAATCCTTTTTTGTTTTTGCAGTTGAGCAGTCTAGGGTTTGTTTAGAGAGGAAAGACAAAAGGAAGCTACAAGGGACTTGAAGGACCCAGGCAGTAAAAAAAGAACTGGAGCAAATTCAGAGCCAAATTACAAGCAGAGAGAGATCTGCAGTTTGTATAATAACAAGGGGATACACTTTTTTTTTTAAGTATGTCTTAAAATTAAGAAAAAAGTCCAAAAACTGGTAGAAGAAAATGGGTAAAGGCTTAAACATAGGCTCACAGAGAAAGAAATGAAAATGACTCTTAAGCATATGAAAATAATAGCTTCATTCATAATAAAATACATGCATACATGCAAACTGAAAATATATCAAGACACCACTTCTTACCTACCAAGAGGCACAAAGTTTGACACCGTTCTCATAAAGAATCTTCTCTGAACACTTATTGAGGAAAATGGTATGATTGTACAATTCTACAGATCTCTTTAATTTCTGATTTGTCAGAAGACAGCTGTTTTCTTATAGTTGCCCCAGCATTCCAGCAATGTTATTTTAGGTGAACTGTGTGAAGGAAATCTGTCCTCACACGATAGATACATAGTTGGAAAAGTGAGCATTTGATAACTTTTTTAGATCACTGTTTTTTTTTATTCTGAAATCATATCAGTAAACAGTTTGTCCTCTGTTACATTAAAAATCCATTGGTTTGTCTTATACTTCCAATCTACATTACCCTTGCAAAATTTTACAAAATTATGTGTTGGTCTTTTGAAAAAATAGTGCTTCACTAAATTTGCAGGTTTTCCAAATGTTGACACATTTCATTAATATCACCACCAATTTCATCAGAAAAGACTAAATGTTGGGAAGCTGTCCAGGTAAGATAGTAGATACAAGTTTTCCAAAACTCCAGTAGTGGATAGACATTTTTCAAAACTAATTTTTTTTGGGCCAGCCGAGTGGCGCAGTGGTTAAGTGCTGGCTTGGGAAGACAGCGGCCCCGGTTCGGGTCCCACTTATGAGGGCCAGTGACACTGCTCTAAAAAAACAAAAAAAAAATTAATTTTTTCTTAAAAGCTCAAGTTTTATCATTGGCAACTAATACTCAGTTGGTTTCCTTGAAATAACAGGGTCACTTTGCTGGTGTTTGAGAAAATACGTGTCTTCTAAATCATTATATTTGAATAACCACAGTTTGTTTCATTCGTTCTTTCAACTAAAAATGTTCTATGGAAAAACATGGCTAGTATGGCTTGCAGCTCAAACAATCATAGAAAATGCTTTTTCTTGAGACAACCATTTTTTTTTTCCTATATGCAGCATAAATGCTTTATGTATATTCTCCATTTTGTCACCTAGAATAGTAAGTAAATCCTGGACTCAAGGGTTTAATATTCTCCTGTTTCATCAAGAAATAAGAATATTAAGTAAAACAAGCCTTTAAAAAAAACAAAACACAAAACTGGGAGTATGCTAGTATGCAGAGATTAAAAAATACAGTAAATGACTACAGTACCATTTGGTGTTACTCCCTTGATTAATGATAAGACACCAGCTGTTTTACCTAGCATTAGTTCAAAAGTCAACACAGTGAAAAAGGCAAATCAAGTCTTGGGAACCACACTTTTAAAACTGCTGCTGTAATGTGCATCCTAACAAAATAACAACATAAAAGGCATCTATACAGGATTAATCTACTTCGGAATTATGAACATGTTTTACATATCTTAAAAATTAAATAAAAAATAATGAAAAGACAGGAGGCCTAATTGATGGCAAAAAAAACATTTGGGTAGGAGTGAGCACACAAGAAGGTGGAAAGCTAGTAAAATACAGAAATCAAAGTTTGGGAGTTCTGAGATCTGTCAGGTTGACCCGTTTCAGGAGATATTGTCAAAAAAGTTGGTCAATAAGGTGGAATGAGGACAAATGTCAATATATAAGATTTTGAGAAATTAATACGAGTCAGAGTGTTACCCAACAATGGCTGGAGATAGGGTTAGATGAGGAAACTATGTCAACTAAGGCAACTCTTTATTGGGGAAGGGTTTCCTGAATTCAGTAGGTAATATGTTTTAAGAAGGTAACTAAAATGTTTCTAGAGAAAAGGTAGACCTGTTGCTCAAAGGTAATCAGAGGATTATCTAGGAATGCAGATGAAGGAGAATTTCTTGTTCTATTTTACTTAAAAAAATAAAATAAAAAAGGAACACGCAATTTTCCTTTAGTATTTGGCAAAATTATTATCTATTTATTTATTTTGGGGGATCACTTTATTTTTATCCAGTGCCCTTTAAAGGCCAATTCTCGAAAAAGGCATACCTTCGGCTTTCAGCGCAAAATTTGAGATGCTTCACTCCCAGGCTTCTGTGCAACTATGGAATCAGAAAGTGAGTGCTTCCTTACATTGGACACTGGAGCGCCTCTCTTATTTAAGGACGCACTGAAAGGGGCCCTCCTTTTCTGGCTCTTGGAAGCACTGGGAGAATAAGTGGTTCCTTAAATTTGTGGCCTGACTGTCTTACGCCAGAGTTTGCCCTTGTTCTGGCAGTTACTCCGAAGCTTGTAAGGCATTGTGTTCTCTGTTGATCACCCCTTTTCCCCGCTTTTTCCTTTTTTTTTTTTTTCTTTCTTTTTTTCTTAATGATTACAGGGAAATGATGTGCTATGCTTTCACTTGTAACTAATTTTTAGGCAATTGCTCAAATTCTCAGAAAACTTGAGAATGCCCTTCCAATCCTAGAGCAGAGGTGTAACACCTTATGTTCCCTTCCACTGAAGGGAATGAGTACCCAATTTGAGGAGTCCAGGATGCAATGACCTCCTACTATTGCCTATGGTTGCTGAGCTTGACCCGTGAGTGTGTCTGCCCCAGAACGCTGCCACTCTTCTCTTGTTCCGCAGAGTGCAGGGAAGTATACCACATCAGAAACGGCCTGATCTTCAACAAGGAATACCTGCTAGGATGTCCAAAAGGCCCAGCTCCCAGGTACAGCAGCAAATCCCAGAAGATGCCTACTGTGAGAAACACCGGGAACCGCGCCTGCTGTACTGTAATGATGACCAAATCACGCTTTGCGACAAGTGCTTCCAGTCCCAGGAGCATAAGGATCACATGGTGTATGGAGTACAAGAGGCTGCGGAGAAGTACAGGGTAAGCTGCTTCCGGATCCCAGAGCATTCCAGCTGCCTTCTCTTATTTATTAACTTATTTATTTGGGGGTTGGGGGGACAGATAATCTGATCCTCTAAGACCATTCCCCTAGTTAATGGAAAGATACTAGACAAGTAGCATATTTAGACCTCCAACTTCCAGGCTAAGAAAACATAGTCAGGGCTATTGACCTTTCAGTTGTCTAAGGTTGAAAATCTAACTGTTCTAAAGCAATTATGTTACCTGTAATTCTGTGATCTATTTCTCTGCAGAAATTATTCCAGGAGCTATTGATCACATTGATGGAGAAACTTGAAATAGCTAAACGCCTATTAGCTGATGAGCAAGAAAGAATGGTGATGGTTCAGGTCAGTGCATATCTTGAATCTTAAGGTGAAATTACCTATAATGTTGGATACCAAATAATATAAACAAAGTCAAAAGACAAATGACAAAGCAGGAAAAAATATTTAAAAACCATAGGTATTGGGGGTGGGGGGTTTGTCACTTTGAGGGGTAAAATGTATAACTATTGCACTGTGTTGTACACCTGAAACTAATTAAAAATAAAATAAAATATAAAAAAAATAAATAAATAAAAAAATAAAATCCATAGGTAGTAAAACTTAATTTCTTAAAGTATAAAGTGTGCTTAATAAGCAGGGCCAGCTGAGTGGCGTGGTGGTTAAGAGCTGCTTGGGTCGCCAGTGGCCCCAGTTCAGATCCCACATATGAGAGTCAGTGAAACTGCCCTCAAAAAAAAAAAAAAAGTCAATAAGTGAAAGACTAGAAACTTAATAGAAAAATGATGGAAGAAATGAGAGCTCACAGAAAAGACAATGCAAATATCTTTTGAACATACAAGATCATGAACATTGCTCACAGTAGAAGAAATACAAATTAATTGTTACATTTATTAGTGAGATGCATTTGTAACCCTTACAATTAGATTGTAACACTTACAAAAAGATTGATAACACTTTATAAAATTATAACTGTGCTATACAAGAATAAACATCTCATGTATTTTTGGGTGGCAGTATAAATCCTGAAGCCATATTAAAGGGCAATTTGAGAATTACAATCCAAATTGAGGGCTTACCATTCATTATGCACATTTCACTTCTAATTTCAAGGCTTCTTCTTCATATTTAATTCTATTTTGTGCCAGGTATTCCAGATTTTGGGTCTTCCCTTTATCAATTTTTAAAGAAAATAAATGTCCAGTTGAAGATAGTAGGGGAGAAGAATTGCCTGTCTGTAAAATCATTTTTCAACCGATCCCTATTTTTTAGCACCAAGCACCACATATTCAACAAATATTGGTGTCCTATTATTTGCCAAGAACTAGGTTAGGTGCTGGGGATTCATAAGTGGAAAAAAAAAAATTCTGCCCTCATGCAAATGACATTGGACTGGAGGTAAACAAAACAAACAAAATGTATATAGTATGTTACATGTTAAGTGCTATAAACTTTGTTTTGAACAGCAGGAGTGATGGGGTGCGCTTATAAATAAAGTGATAGTTACCTTATTCAGAAAGTGGCATTGGAGAAAACTGAAGTAAGTGAGGAACTGAGCCATACAGTCTTGGAAAGAATGTACTAGGCAGAAGGAAGGGCAAGTACAAAAATCTCAAGATTGGTATTTATGTGGTTGGGGCTGTATGAAGGAAGTAGAGATTAGAAGATGATGAGGTCAGAAGATAAAAGAGCCAAATCATGTAGGACAGTTGACTTTCAATGAAATAAGGAAACTGCTAGAAAGTTTTGAACAGAGTGGAGACATAATCTCATTTCTGTTTTCACAGAAACACTGTAGCTGCTGAATTGAGAATAGACTGTAGGAGGGTGAGAGCGGAGGTGGGGAAACCTTAAAGGTGGTGTTGTAATAATCAGGGACAGGTGATGCTGAGCTAGTGGGGTACTGGTAGAGGGGGTAAGTGTCAGGTTCTTGGTAAACCTTGGTTCCATCGAATATCATGAGATTAAATATCGTCACTAAGCTGGCTATTTCCAACGTACACCTCCAGCTCAGCCTTCCAAATAATAGATTTTCAAATCTACCCTCCTCCTGGACATCTCTCCTCACATGGCTAATTGACTAATCGAAATCAGCATCACCAAAACTCAGCTCATACATTTCACACCTCTGGAATCTAGCCTTCTTATAGTTTCCCTTTCTGTGTTTTGGCAACTCCATTCTTCCAGTTGTTTAAGTCTAAAAACCTTGGAATAGCCCAATGATTCCTCTTTTCTCATGACCTTTATTCAAAGTATCAACAAATGTTGACTATGCCTTTCAGTTTTTCTGGTTTCCATCTTTTTGGTCACTGAAGTTGTAGATTCCTCAGTTTTCTCAGTCAATTAATATTCCTTCTTATGCATTTCATGTTTTTTAGGTTTGTGTTGATGTCTTGGTTGATCCTGACTCTGAAATTTCCTTTGTCATACTTTTTACTTCCTTGCCTTTATTTTGAAGTTAAAGATGGAAAAAGATAAATATTTATGGTCAGTCTGTGGTGTTTAACCTGAAGTCTATCATATTTGTATCTGTGATGAAGGGAGAGGAGCAGAATTTTAAAGAGATGATTGAATCTGAATATAAGATGATGTTACGGTTGATGACTGAAGAGAATGCGATGAACTTGGAGAGCCTGCAAGGGTGCATATTCAACCAGAACTTGAGAGAAGCCAATCAGAGTCAAATGGTGGAGTTGGAGAAGAAGTACCAGGAAATGCTGCAGGTGAGATGTTGAAAATGGCATCCTTACAAAATTTGGGAAATGAGAGAAAGAGATGAATGTGTCAGTTCCAGAATAAGACATCCAGTGACAGCCACATAGGTTTTTTAAAAGGATGTATATATTCACCTAGCAATTCTATTTCTGAGAATTTATTGCAAATGTACTTTTATATGCATAGACAGATAGATAAAGGAACACTGTAAAATTATTTTATTCTAGAGCCTAACTTAGAGGTAGTCTTTGAAGTTGGATCAATGAGGTTTCTATCTGGGGTCTGCTATTTACTAACCTATATGTAGCCTTGGACTTGTTACTTAATCTCTTACTTAATTTCCTTAGCAGTAAAATGGGGGATAATAATGGCCCCTGGTTCATAATACTGCTGTGAATTGAGTGTGATAGTCTACATAAAGCTCTCTAGTGTTTATATGTATTGTGTGCTAGATGAATATTAGGTATTATTACTACTATTACATTTATTGATAGCAAGAGATTAAATACAACCTATATCCTTCAATATGGGACTTATAAAGTAAATTCTGTACACAAAATTGCTCTTTAGCCTTTAGAAAAGATAACAGGGCTTTATGTGTATGAATAAGTTGTGATCTCCAAGAACATATTATTTATTAAGGAAAAAGTGAGTTGTCAGATCATCAATACAGAATAATATGGCATTATTTGTGTTCTTTAAGAACAAATAATATGAACTTGTACTGATGTGCCTAGGTAGAGCAAAGGTTATAAAAAAAACTGATATCAGTGGCATAATTATTTAATTCTTTTTGATATTTAATTTTTGATTCAAATCTTTAATGAAGTAAATAGAAAACTTTCAAAACAAAACTGCCCAGTTTATAAAAATAATCTGTTTTAGGTCTCGGTTGTTACCTGAATAAGTGGACTACACACACACACCATCTACATCAACATAAATATATTGTATCAAAGATCAAGTTTCTGTTAAGGTGTCCTACTTGACACAGGGATATCCTGGCCTTATCTAATTCTGTCTGTTTCTGGGATGGCAGGCAGTAAAGCAGGTTTTTAACAAGATGGCTGAATTAGTGAGTAAGAGAAAATACCAGTTACTAAATAGTAATAAGGATATGCTTCTGCAGAGACTGAACACTGTGGGGAGAGAGAACATGAATAAACTGAAGGAAAGTGAAGTCAAGCTCTCAGAACATATCAGCAGCCTCGAAAAGATCACCGCAGAGCTTGAGAAGAAGTGTGGGGAATCCATGCTAGCATTGCTCCAGGTAAGATTCTACAAAGAGCCTTCATTGTATAGTATTTGAGACACGAGAAGTGGACTATATTCATTAGGAGTCAGTTCCAGAACACAACACCCAATGATCTTCAACCATTACGCAAGTCTATATAGCTATTTGCCAACCATGAAAAGCATTGTAAAACATCATAAAATCATAGTATAATATAGAGCTACTTCATGATATGAATTCTCACTTAGAATTATTAATAATAAGATTGAATTAAGGTGTCCCTTATATGTAAATAATTGGTTAGTCAAACCATGGTACATCTATGCAATAGAATATTCTGCATCCATAAAGAAAGAAGAACCTCTGTGGATACTGAAAATTTTTCTTCAAGATATCTCATTAAGTGAAAAAAAGAAAGAGAGAACTGCTTTTTGTTTGGTTTTATAGAATAGACATATAGACATACGGTCGTTAATGCTCAGACTGCCTCTGGCAAAATAAACATACATTTTAATTATTGGTTAAGAAACAAGGTTGATATTTATTTGTATAGTGTTGTGTATCATTAATTTTGTATAGTAACATGCATTATTACCTTTTCAACAAGTAAATTATTATCTTTTTAAGACTATCCATATCCCTCTGCCGGGCCCATGTTAGCAATGTGAGTGCTCTTATTTGAGAAGCCCCTACACATAAACCCCTAGCTTCTGTTTTAGAGTCAAGCCTAGTTCTCCATGGTGTGGATAGGTGTGACCCAATTAAATTTAGTTCCTGAACTGGCTCCTACCACCCTCCCCAGCCCTGCAGGCCCCTTCATGTGCTTGACTCTTGCCACCCCCACTATAGAAAGCAAATAGATGGGCTGACCTGCAATGGGGAGTGTTCTGAATAAGATGGCTGAGGTGAGGTATAGAAAATATTTTCTTTGGAAATATAACAATGACTTCAAACATTTTCCAACTTTTCCTATTCATTGTTAAAATTTGATATCTGAGAATTTAGCATCATGAAACTGAAGAAATTACATAGAAATCGAGTTTCATTATTAGAACATATTTTCATGGCACAATTCATAAACAGCTTGGCTACTAGTAACCATGTTTCTTTTTTTTTCCCACCTGTAGGATGCAAGATATTGTTTGGAACAGTAAGTTTTCATTTTGGAAACATTGGGTCAAAATAAATGTCTGATGGGTGAACAGTAAGGCCAGTTAGATATTGGGGTAGGGATTGGGAGGTCATGTAATGAGACCATTCTCTTGGTGGAAGGGTCTGGGGTCTGCCCACAGAGCTGAAATTGTACTTTCTTTATAGAAGTGGCGGGTCACCACTGCTTGAATGGCTAGAGCCTGCCCAAATCACAGTCCTGAGTTTATGCCAGATTCCAGGAATGAACAAAATGCTGAAAGTACTACAAAGTAAGTTGACGTACATCTGTGATTATATCCTACCATAAATAAAAGTAAATTCTGGAACGCTTAAGGATATAAAAGATCGGAGAGTTTAATATGCTTAGACACGATAGATAATAATTGCATGATCTGACGTTGAAAGGCTCTCCTGTGCAGATTCTTGGTCATTTTCTCAATCCTGAAACATCACTGCAGGCAGATTTCTCTGTTTAAAAATTTTAAACTTCTAGGGGGAAAATATCAATATGGGTAATGAAGGATTTTTACCCCCTACCCATATACTTCTGCCTTTTCCAGAATGTCCTGTCAATGGATTCATACAGTATGTGGCCTTTTAAATCTGGCTTCTTTCATTTAGTGTAATGTATTTGAGGCAAATCCTAGTTTGTTGCTTGTATCAGTAGATTGTTGCATTTTGTCATGTGTGGCATTCCGTTGTATGAACATACCACAATTTATGTATCCTTTTGCAATTCCATGGACACTTGTTTCCAAATTTATGCTATGAATATTTGCTTACAGATTTCTGTGTGTCCATGACTTCATTTCCTTTGGTTGAGTATTTATGCTATTTTGCATTTCTACTAGTATGATAAATTCAGTTGCTGTACATCCTTACCAACATTTGGTAGTCGTCTTTTTTTTTCTTATTAAAGGTAGCCTAATTTTTTACATAGTACCATATCACTTTGATTTTTAATTTCCATTTCTGAAATGACTAATGATATTGGGCATATTTTCATGTGTTTACTTACACTTGACTATTGCACTTTGAAGTAAAATTATGAACATTTTCCCCATTTTGAAAATTGTTTATTTTCTTATTGAGTTTTGTGATTTCTTTGTATATTGTAATTACCAATCCTTCATCAGATATGCGTTTTGCAAATATTTCTCCCCGTCTGTGGTTTATATTTTCATTTATCTTATAGTATCTTTTGAAGAACAGAAGTTTTAAATTTTGAAGTTCTTTATCAACTTTTTTCTTTTATGATTTATGCTTTTTGCACCCTATCTAAGAAAACTTTTTCTATCCCAACAAAAATTTTCTCCTAGAAGTTTTACAGTTTGTTTTTATATTAATGGTTATTACCCATTTAGAGTTAATATTTGTATATGATTCACAATTTGGTAGAGCTTCCCATTTATATATATATATATATCCAGTTGTCCCAGAATCATTTGTTGAGAACACTATCCTCCATTAAATTTACCTAGCACCTTTGTTGAAAATCAGTTGGCACATAAGAGCAGGTCTATGCAGACTCTAATAGAACCATCGATCATTGTGTTTATCCTTTTGCTAATACTATACTGGCTTGATTGATTATAGAAAGTTATAAAGCTGGGCATTGTGAATTCTCCAAATTTTTTCTTTGAAAAATAATTTTGGCTACTCTACATCCTTTGATTTTTCCACATAAATTTTAAAAGCAACTTGTTGGCTTCCACAAAACAAAACAAAAAAACCTACTGTGGTTTCGATTGGTATTACATGGACTGTATAGATCAATTTGGGGATAAAATGATATATCTTCATTTATTTCAGTGGTTTTGGATTTCTCTCATCAGTACTTTGTAATTTTCAGCAAACATCATGCATATTTAAATGGATCCCTAAGTATTTTATTTTTAGTGCTATTATTAATGGTATTAAATATTAATTTCCAATTTAAGTTTCATTTATTTTTAGTTTATTGCTAGTATATAGAAATAATATCGATTTGTATATATTGACATTGTATTTAAAGCTATGCTAAACTCATTTATTTGACCTGGCTTTTTTATAGATTTGTTGAGATTTTCTACAAAGATAGTCAGGTAATCTGTGAACACAGTTAATACAGTTTTATTTATTTCTTTTCAATCTGTAAGCCTTTCCTGTATGTTTCTCACCTTATTGTACTGGTTAGGACCTCCGATAGGACAATGAATAGAACTGGTGAGAAAAATGTCCTTTGATCTTGGGGAGAAAGAAAGCTTTCTTTGATCTTTAAGTTTGATGTTAGTTGTATGTTTTTCACAGTTACCTTTTACCCAGTTGAGGAAGTTCCCCTGTCTTCTTGGTTTGAGAAGACTTTTTTTATGAATGGATGTTGAGTTCATTTCTAGATAATCTATCTGGTTCTTCATCAAGTCCACTTGGCCTTCCTGTTCAGTTTTCTGTATCCTGTATCCTGCAGATATTTTTAAGCTTTTCTTCTTCTTCAAACATAGTAAGTAAAAATTATTTTGGAATCCATGCGTGTTAATTCAAATGTTTAATTTCTTCAGATTTATTTCTCCTAGTCTCACTCAATAGGGCTTCCTTACTTTGTGAAGGTGTGTTTAATGATTTTTTTTAAATAGGTAAGCTTTCCTTTTTTACTTAGATATTAATTTTTGAAATTATTTGAGGACAAGAATGAAGGGGTGCGGTCTTCCAGAAAGAATTTGTAGGCTTCTGGAAATACGACGAGGCTCGGACAACTTAAAACTCAAAATTCAAGGCGTGTGGCTTTTATGAGCACCCTGATAATGACAGGAATTGGGCTTCAAGTCTAGATATTTGAGTTCATTTGGCAGTAAAACTTGCTATTGGATTAGATGTTAAAGTAAGAAATAAATAACTACTTGAGGTTTGTAGCTTAATCAACTAAAGCATTAGTGTGCCATTAAGAAAAGTAGAAAAGTGGAAAGGGATAGGTTTGGGAGTTCATTTTGGATACAGTATGTTTGAAATGCCTGTGTTATGCCCAACTGGCATTTGGCAGCTTATTTATGTAGTAAATCATGAACATATAGATGATATTTAAAATTGAGGCTCAATAAAGTAGTGGGGGAGTACATGAAGTAAATAAAGAAAACTCAGGACCAAGCCATGAGAAATCACAGTATTTAGGGGTTGGAAAGAAAGAGATACAGAAGGAACAGTCAGAGAGGTCTGAAAGCAAGTATCACTTTCAAAGTATAAGAAATCACATTGAGCTTTCCTGTTCTCAGCTTGATTTTCCTGCAGGATTCTCACAGGTGTTCTAGCCTCTGCTGATATATTCTCATTTGATTTACTCTATCAAGGGTCTGCTGGCAGCAATTTCTAGGCATCTATGTCATTATTTAATATGAGGAGAGCATCGATCACAGGGAAGAGCCGTGAATGAACTGCTTTATTAGGAGACTTCAATGCTTATGTCTGTCCCAAGCTTGGAGAAGATCGTTCAGGGACTAGAGTTGGGTCCCAGGTGATATCTGGCTAGGACTGTATACCAGGACATTTTTACAGCCTGGTAAAATTCCTTTCTGGATTGAAAGGTACTTCTACACCTCGTAGTCCATTTTTATTTGTTTTATTCTTCTTCCTCAAATACATTGCATCCTCTTCCATCATCTTATTGACTTCATTCCGCTGTGAAGTCCATTTCTTGAAACAAAATTTAGAAGTTCCTTTTCCTGGATGATCCTAGATTTCCTCTTCTATATCTTCCTAAGACTTATGTCCAATCATAGGGAAGTCACTGTATGTTAGAAATCATCAGTCTCTAGCACTAGCTTTGGTGAACCCTAGGTTAACTAAATTTCTCTCTCCCTGCAGGACCTATAACATTGGATCCTAAAACAGCTCATCCCTGTCTTGTCTTATCTGAGGATCTGAGAAGTGTAAGACTCAGAAATGTTCAGCAGGATGCATCTGGCAACCCAGGAAGATTTGACTTCAGAGCCACTGTTTTGGGTGGGGATTGCTTCACCTCTGGGAAGCACTACTGGGAGGTGGATGTGCAAAAGGCAACAAAGTGGCAGTTGGGTGTATATGAAGACCCTGCCAACAGAAAGGGTGACATGCCCAAAACTTCTGGTGATAAAGTCTTACTCATGGGAGTCATGATGGGAACTGATTGGACCTTCTGGGTCTTTCCCCCTTTAAAAAGAGTCTCCTTGGGAGAGCAGATACACAAAGTGGGAGTTTTCCTAGACTATAAGAATCAGCAGATATCATTCTATGATGTGATAAAGAGACTCCTCATTTATAATTTCTCACATCTTGCCTTCCAAGGAGCTCTCAGGCCTACATTTTCTCTTTGTATCCCAAACGGAGGCACAAATTCAGACTCTCTTAGCATCTGCCTCCCAGATATTTCTTCTTGTAATGTTACTATCAGCCCTCAGTCTTCTTTGTTGTGAAATCTAAAACCGCAAGGATGCCAGAAAGTTAAGAGCATGACTTTGTAAAACAATTTATAATAAGTAACCCAATAAAAGATTTCTAGCCCCTGAACAGGAATCCAGTTCATTACCCTCAGAGTCTTTGCATTGATGTGTCTTTCAATGCCTGTTTAGGGTAAGAGGCAACCTTTAAGCTGAGCCTTTTTTTTTTTTTAAGATTTTATTGGGGAATTGGGGGATGGCAACAGCATTGGGAAATTAGGGAAGGGGAACAGACAAGTTGCTGTCCTTTTGTTCTTCAGTCTAGTTGTGGAGGATGTCACTTTACTGGCCTATCTTGGTATTGTGATCATTGTGCTCTTGCTGGGTGAGGCAGTAACTCACTGGCCATTGGACAGCCGCTCACTGCGGCTCATGGCAGCTCATGCCAGCTGCCAGCCACTCACACTGGCTACCAGCCACTCACGGTAGCTCATGGCAGCCCACTACAGCAGGATCTGCAGCCTACGCCGTCACTAGCGACTCCTGGCAGCCCAGCTCCAGGTTTAGCTGTTGTTCACCATCTTGACTATAGAGGGCACAGTGTCACTGCCTCTCATGTAGGATCTGAACTGGGGCCCTGCTGCTCAGAGCTGGCTTCCCAAGCCAACTCTTAACCAATGCACCACTCAGCCGGCCTGAAGCTGATTCTTAACTGAGGGACCCCATCATAGTTAGAACAACAAATGCATATGCAGCATAAGATTGGGAAATCAGAGAAGAAATAGAGTCTGGGATCCTAAGGTCTAGGTTATGACTCTAGAGCTATTTCTGAAAATAGAATTAGGTATAATCAGGACTTTAGTTTTGGGGATATCATCATAGTTCCATAGGATGGAGACACCTTATTACTGATCTTATTACTGGCATTGAGCCATCCTATTACTGACTTCATAACATTTATAGTTCCAAATAGAGGGCAGCTCAATTTCCCTGAATATTTTATCTGGGGAAGGGGGAGGTATTGCCAAAAAAAAAAAAATGAATATTTAAAAAAAATTTTTTTCAAGTATTCTGTTTTTTTAGAAAAAAATACTAGATTTTTTTTTTTTAATTTTATTGGGGAATTGGGGCAGGGAACAGCCAAGTTGTTGTCCTTCAGTCTTAGTTGTGGAGGGCACAGCTAGCTGAGCTCCAAGCCCATTTGCCATCTGGCCGCCCGTTGGCAGCTCAGTTTGGGCGCAGCTCACAGGCCTATGTGGTAATTGAACCGGTGACCCTGTTACTCAGAGCTCACACTCCTAACCAACTGAGCCACTAGACAAGCCCCTTAAATTTCTTAAAAGAAGTCTGATAGTTCAGTGCTTTGAAACATAAGTAATATTGTCTTGTATTAGCTCTCATCTTTCTCTATTTGACAACCTACTGAAAAACGTTTTTCTACAGTCTTGTTCAGATGTGGTCATACAATGCTGAGAAGAAGGTGGCAACATATTTATAGAGGGAGTTTTATGTGAAAGGCTTATCATACTTTATACACTTCAATATTTTTAACAACCTGTGTATATGTATTAATCTTATTACTCAAATGTAGAAAGAGGGGCTCAGAGGTGATTACATTTTCCTAAACTCACATAGCTGTTAAGTATCTAGTAAGTAACAAGGATAAGGAATGAAATCTGGATAACCATATCAAAAAGAAAGCTCTATCTTGAATCCTGTTGCTTAGGAACCTATTGTGTAAGCATACTAGGTAGGATAGTGGTCCAATTTTATTCTAATTTTCTAAAAATGAAAGCCAATTTCTATAGGTGGTGGAAAAAGCATATTATTTATACTTCTCTCTCTAGGTATACTTTGTAGGTATGTATTGTGGAGCCTATATTCTTTAGGATGGGTAAAAGGGAACACAATGCAAATATAAGATTACTTGTATTGGGGCCTGAGAAGGGATTAAAAACCTTATTTGGGGGGCCCACCGAGTGGTGTGGTGGTTAAGCGCTGGCTTGGGAAGCCAGCGGCCCCGGTTCGGGTCCCACATATGAGGGGCAGTAACACTGCCCTCAAAAAAAAAAAAATCTGGATAATGTGTGTGTGTATGTGTGTGTAGATATAACCTTAGAAAGTCTGCACATCTCTATACCCAATGACAAAAAGACATAGGGGGAAAGTAGCCCTGATCTGAGAATGTTAGGTGAGTTGGAAGTGAGATAGCTATTTGAAACACTAAGATTAAGAACTCAAGAGTGATGGCTCTCAAACCCCTTCCTAATTTCCTGAGAAAACAGAATGATATGTTATAGAGAGAAATAATTGAGTACTAATTGTCTATATGATTCTGAATCTTCTCCCTCATCTTGCATCAAATTTCTCCTCCCTCTGCAACTTGACTATTATGAACTATTTTCCCAAACTCAAAAACCAAAAGACATGCAGCATTTCCTTTCAGTGTCCCTCTGGGACTTTGTCTAACAAATACACAAAGATTATTTAAATTCTCTAGGAAATTGTACCTCTGTTTGACTTTGGTATTTACCATTTAATGAGAATCCATACACTGTGAAGTTACATGTTAACTTGAAGAATTATCTGATAGTGGGAAAAGAAAATCCCCAGAGGCTTTGGTTTTATTCCCCTGTAGAGTATTAACCACTTTTGTATCTAAACTAAGCAATCTTATTTTAACATTCTTTTATAGTCCTAATGATATATATAAAGTGCTTCTCTTTTTCTCTTGGAATCAACTTTACTCCCTCGTTCACTCACTAAGTACTGAGTTGAACAAAATCTTTGGCACATGTATATTTATATCTGTACAAGGATCATGTATTTAGCCTTTGAAAATAATACTTGGACACAGCCTACCGACCTTCTGAATAAAGATATCCAGTGCATTCTTCTAGTCACAGAGACTTTACACATGCAATTTCCTGGACTTCAGTTAACACTGTTCCCTTTTTGCTAATTCTGGGTCATTCTTTATATTTTAGCTTAAGTATCACTCCTCAAAGAAGCCATCTTTGTCATCCTTCATAGGAGTGAATCTGATTACAGCTTCTTGTTAGGCAAAGCACAGTTGCAATTTTATATTTGGGTGATTATTCGATTGCCATCCTCACTAGACTATAAAGTCTATGAAAATAAGGATTGTGCCTATATGTGTTTATCCTTTATCTTCTGGTGTTACATAGTCCCAAGCACATACTTTCTTTCAATATGTGTTCATGAAGAATTTGAGGAAAAAGGCAATAAAAAGTGTGATAAATTATAGGACTCAGTGGGTGATGATAGAGTGTCCCATTATTGGAGGGGAGATACACCTATATCAAAACTAAAAAGTTAGTAAAGAATATTTAGGTAATGTGGTTTAGTTTGCTAGGACAGCTATAATGAAGTTCCACAAACTGGATGGCTTAGGCAACAGAAATGTATTGTCTCATTTCTGGAAGCTAGAAATCTGAAATCAAGGTATTGGCAGGGATGATTGCTTCTGAAGACTGTTCCATGTCACTGTCCTAACTTCTAGTGGTTTACGGCAATCTTTGGTATTCTTTGGCTTATTGCTATACCATTCTCTTGTCTACTTCCATCTTCACTTGGCATTCTCCCTGTGGCTCTGTCTGTTTACATGGCATTTCTTTTTCTTTTTTAAATGGGCACCACTCATATTGGACATGTGGCCCAACTTTCAATTTGGCATCATTTTAACTTAATGACCCTATTTCCAAATAAGGTAACATTCAGAAGCTCTGGGAATTAGGATTTGGGCATGTCTTTTTATTTATTTTGGTGTTAGGGGTAGTGGGGACAATGACAATTAATTAAACCCATAGCAAATGGATTGGTGTGAAAATGGTTTTCCATGTTACACCAGTGGATTTGCAAATTCTATGCTAAAATCACCCCAAGAAGTTTTTCATATCCAAGCCACCCTCCCACCACACCCACACCAATTACATCAAAATCTTAGGCTGGAACCCAGGCATCATTTTTCCAAACTTCGTGGGTAATTACAATAAGTAACCAAGATTAGGAAGCACATTAAAAGCAAGAAACAGAAAACAACAGTTTGGTCAGTAGGTATAGCCTTTTGTGTGGCTTGTAAGTCATAAGATGTATAAAGACTTGGAGGTAGTGCTGGGGAGTTGCACTATTTGTTTGCAGATTAGGGTGAGTTTTGCATACTGCCTAGTTATAAACAGGCATGTTTGGTTCATATGACTGGGATTGCCAGTCAAACTGCTGTTTTAGGAGGATGGTTAGTGGGGTGAGGTATAACTGGAAGTTTCATAGCCTTGGAAATCTGGGCCAAGTAAGACCTAGGAAATCTTGGGTTGTCAGAGGGCCTCCAGTGATTTGGAACATTTAGGATTATCCCACCAGACTGGGGAGATATTTCTACCCTTAAAACACTTTGCATATGATAAATTCTTTGCCCAGGGCACATTTAAGTAAAATATCCCATTCTGCTCTATAATTGTAATTTGAAAATAGTGCTCTGTAAATGTATAGAGAGGTTGAGCTGTGAGATTCTCTATAGCTGAACTACAGAAACATATCTGGGTTATAAAGAATTAAGGGAAGTCTCATAGCTCATACCAATCCAGACTCACTCATACCTTCAGTTGACAATCAGGGCAGTCTGCCTGAAATAATCTATCTGAGGCGAAAAAGAAAGGTAAGTGACCTCAATGCAGTTCACTTTTTTGATTGTGTATCAAGCAAGAAAAAGATAATGAGGAAATAGAGAATTCAGGGAGGATGAGGAAGTAATTTGAAGCTTTAATTTCTTGGATATCCAGTTTAGAATGTGATAAACATAGTATATTGGTATATTAAAGTTAAAAAGCACATAGATGGGGAATGGGAAAAGATGAAGAAGGTTGAATTTTAGTTTTGTATTAACAATTTGGAAAGTTTGCAGGAGAATGGAACATTGCCCCAAAGAGAACCAATGAGGGATTGAAAATGTACCCCATGTGAGAAGAACGAATTCTGTGTAGGAACAATAGATGAATACTGTAGAATGACAAAAAGGGTGTTAAAATTCAATGTTTAATTAAGTAATATAAGTTTGTACATAGGCTGTCTGCAAGGTAAGGTCCAAATGCTTTATAGGTACTACCTTATTATCAAATTCTTTTAACTAAGAGGTATATACTTTTATTATTTTATGATGACAAAACTATGCTGAAAATCACCATACGGTGATACAAACTTGAAAAAACAGGCTACTTATTCTTTCCACCCACATGAATTGTATCTTCTTAAAGGTATTCAGTCAGATAATGAGGTTGACTGGAGGGAAAGGTGGGGGAAGTTGAGGCCTGGTATAGATGTGAAAGTAAAATTCACATTTTTTTTTCAAAAGAAGCAGTTGATGAGGACTTAGTGTGAAATTGTTTTCATGAAATGTATTTTCATATTTGTATAATAAATCATTTAGTTAAATAATTTAAAACTTTATGTGGAATTTTTGTTTCTAAATAAGTATTTTAATAAACATCTTGTTCATCCTACCAAACACTCTGTAATCAGCTAAGATTACCCAGTACTGTGTTTCTCTGTTTTCAGATAGGAGAACTATGTGATCATTCCAGATGCTTAGAGATACTGCTGGTGGATTTTCTATTTGAAAAGGGAGTGGGTCTGAGGGTATAAATTTACTTGTTGTAATCTCCTTAACTCTTTTGTTCTTCAGCTTGTGAAATTTCTAAAGCTAAAAGCTTTGGACGTTGAGATTAAGAACTTCAAAGACAGTGAATTTTCATCCAGGGACTATAAATGTGAATTTCTTTTGAGAATATACTTATATTCATTGTGGGGTTAGATTGTTTGTCATGGAGGGAAGGGTAGATATAGTAGTTTCTTGGATCTATAACAATTTGGGGAACTAGAGGAAAGAGGTAAGTGACATACTTCACCTCTTTAAGACGAAAGCCTCTTTTCAAAAACTTATGAAAAAGACATGTGAATATCAATTGAGAATGTCTTCCCAACCCCTAATAAGAGCCAACTACATTTCCAAATGTGCCATCCTCTTAGGCATCCCATGTTTTATAGAAGCTTCACAAGCTTACTTTACTTCAATTTACTTTAGAATTATCAGATTCCTTTATTTAGCTCTCATTCTTATTTTTTTTTTTAATTTTTTTTAGCTGAGCCATCCTGCCACCTGTTGGCAGCTCAGTGGCAACTCAACCCGGGCTGGGCATTGAACTGCTGTTGCTCAGAGCTCAGCCGCACTCTTGAGCAAGCTCTTAACCAACTGAGCCACTCGGCCAGCCCTTATTTAGCTCTCATTCTATGTTCAATCCACCAGCAATTACTGTTAGCTCTACCTTCAGCATATATTCCAATCCAAAAGTTATTGATTTATTTTACAATCTTCCCTTTTATCACACCCAAACCACTGTCTTCTATTTAGACCACTGTGGTAGCCTTCTCACTGGTTTGCTTCCATCCTTATCTCCCTCTGTCTACTCCCCACAAAGGGTTCCATAAATATTCTATCCAATCCTTAACTTTCATTCTCTTAACTTTTATCCTATATTATTTTCTTTTTTTTCCTTTCTTTTTTTTTTTTTTTAGCTGAGTCATCCTGCCACCTGTTGGCAGGTTAATGGCAGCTCTGCTCAGGCTGGGCATCGAACTGCTGTTGCTCAGAGCTCAGCTCGCACTCTTGAGCCAGTTCTTAACCAACAGAGCCACTCGGCCGGCCCTTCCTATATCATTTTCTTTATAGCATAAATCATTACCTGAATTAGTATTAAACTTATCTGTCTTCCCTCTCTGGAAATAAATTCCATGATGGCAAAGGCTTTGAATAAATGGTGAACAAGACAACCAACAAATAGTTATTAAGTGGTCAGTACATGCCAGGTATTCCACATGAGAAAACCAAGATCCCTGACATTAATGAGCATAGGAGACAGGTTGGACCTTTGGAGTACAATTTTGTCTAAGAAACTTAAGAAGTTTTATTTTTGTTAAGAGGATACTGCTAATGAAATAGACTTCTCTAGTATCGCTGTATCATGATCCAGGGACCATCAAGTTTTGCCAAGCATGTCTCCTAAATACACCATTTAAAAAATTTGAATTGAATATTTTCTAACTCAAGAGCAGACTAGCTTTCTAGCTCAGATATAAAGCCTGGGATGTATCCACAAGAGGGGGATGTGTAGCCTAATGTATTTGCTTCAAATAAAAGGCAAGACAACCCACTGTATGAGGAGGGATTAAACCTTTTCAATCAAGAACAGATGATCTTTGTTTACAAATGCATAGCAGTTTATTCTAGTTACATAGATGGACTACAATAATACTCTCCTTAGGAGCAGAGGTCACATAGAATGTCTGTCAAAGAGAAGCTACTCAGAGATAAGAATAGACCATTAGAGGTTAAGATAGTGTACTAATTGGAAATCCTAAGACCAGGTTTCCCATTAGCTAGTCATGCTTGCTCTCAGAAATTCCTTCCTTTATGGCTCTGATGTATCAAAATCCCACAGTTCTTGAAACTCCTGCTTTGGGTATTGGTTTCTCAGCCTTGAAGCATTTGCAGTTCCTTTTATGTACATTTCTGGAAGCTAGAGTTCTTACACAAGTATTGAAACTCTTCTAACATTTAAAAAATTAGTTTCAAGAGAAGATACTTCCTAATATCATTAGGTGTCGAAAATATATGAATATTACTACTGGCTAGTTTGAAACATGATAGATATTGTTCCCCAGTGGGAGGTTGGTGGAACATTTTTTTTTGTTTGACAGTACAGCCATACTTTTGTAGAGTATACATGATAAATGCAATTTCCTTTTGAAAAGATGTCTTATTTATCCCTGTAAACACTTTGAATGTCCCATAGTAGCCACTCATTAAGTATTTGGTGAATGGACTTCTTGTTAAAAGTAGATGGGCTTTTTCTTAATGTGTTGGTTGATGGTGAGATACTATACTGAAAAGAGGAAAATAAGATAAGGCTTGCTTACTGGATAGTGAGACTCAGGCCCCTACCCCCACTTGGTTTCTAGACTGCTGATAATCACATTTATCCTTTGCCCCAAGGTGACTTTTTTTTTTTTTTTGAGGGCAGTGTCACTGGCCCTCATATGTGGGACCCGAACTGGGGCCACTGGCTTCCCAAGCCAGTGTTTAACCACCACACCACTCAACCGGCCCCCAAGGTGACTATTAAACCAAGAAGAAGGTTGCCAAAAAGAAAACATGTGGTATTTGGTGTCCTTCATAGTTTTCAAGTATACTATTCATTGATTAAAAATGGACGACAAAAATTATTTTTAAAAATTTTTAAAAATATAAATTATATTTAAAAAATATGAAGACCAACAGTAAGAAGTGGAACTGGGAGTAGAACTCCAAAATTATCATTGATATCCTTAGAGAGATGAAAAAATATCCTAGAAATACTGTGTATGCATAAACAAAATTTTAAAAAAAAGTGTTGGAAGAAAAGAATTTGAAATATCCTGGAGCGCAGAGCAAGAGGATGAAAACTCAAAAAACAAAGGTAAATATCTATTCATCTAATCCAGGAAATCTACCATCTGACTGACATCCAAGCCAAGGCAGAACATTATCAGGGATATCCCAGAATATCAGGGATAAAGATAAGATCCTAACAACTTTCCAGACAGAATAGGTTACACACGTAAAATCTAATATCAGAATGTTTTTGTACTTCTGATATTGGATACTACAAAATGAAAGTCAAAGGAGTAATGCCTTTGTCAGTTCTAGGGAGAGCAAGTTGCCAACGTACAGTCCAGACCCAGCCAAATTATCAATTTAGTGTAGAAATACCTTTGTCTGCAAAGCTGTAATAGAATGTGCTCCATTACACTGAGGGAGTATACTAAGAAAAAAATTCCAGACATGGCAGATGTGACATAGAAAAGGTGTAACTTAAGGCAATTACAAAAATAATGGTGAAGGAAAAAATTCCTCAAATGACAGCTACAGCTAGCCCAAATTAGAACAAAAGGTAAAAGATTCACAGAAGGGTATCTTGAGGGAAGAAATAGAGCTGATTATTTGATATGTATTTGACTATATCAAGAAGAGCTTTATAGCTCCATAGGAAAGTTTAAGAAATGAATTAGTGATTTGTACATTAAAAAAATTAAAAATAAGGAAACTAATATGGAAAAATGAGACAATTGTTAACTATAAAAAGCAAAGTTGTTGATTAATAAAAGTGTTTACTCAGCTTAAGGATATTTCTGTGCTTACAAAGTACATAATTAAAAAGGATTTAATCAGACATTATGACTATATTGGAATGATGGGGAAGGCAAATTATCTGAAGGGAATAGGGGATAATAAAAGTTAATTCTTGGGCTGGCTGAGTGGCACGGTGGTTAAGTGCTGGTTTGGGAAGCCAGCGGCCCCGGTTCAGGTCCTACATATGAGGGCCAGTGACCCAGCCCTCAAAAAAAAAAAAGAAAAAGTTAATTCTTATTTCTTATGGTTGGGAGCCATTGACAATGTCTAAAAATAAAAAAGGTAAGAAATATGTAAATTCTATAGAAAGTAGTAACTTGAACATGTTAGTATCTGGATAGCAGGAATCAAGAAGGACCTGTGGTTTTGTTTCTTTTTATTATAAACCTTATAGTACTTTTTGGTCTTAGGAACTAAAATATATGTATTACTTTGATAAAGGTAAATTAAATTTAAAACACTGGAGAATGAATAAATAGTAACTATTTCCTTTAAACAACCAAGAACATTTTAATGTCAGAGGTTGCCTGGAATATCTGATTATTTCTATGGCAATTATAAGGGATTTTTAGAAGTGTACTAGCTGAGGTGTTACCAAGCTTTTTAGCTTTCATGAGAACATCTATATAATTCCAAAGAAAGGTTAAAAATAAATAAATAAAAGGAAACCTCATCAATTTAAGGAGAAAAATGAGAAGAAACAAGCCAGTAAGATGCAAGGCAACGAAGGCACAGGGAGCTTCTCAGGCAAGCTTTAATCCCAGATAAGGTGAAAATTTGATAAAAAATAAATCAATCAAAAATAAACTGTCAATGCTGCAGGCTTGCAGAAGTTGGCACATATGGGAAACTAAATAAAATGAAGCAGTCTAATACAGAAAATTATTCTTGTAAGAACATACCTCAAGAAAAAGAAACCCACTGAGATATTCCATCTCGGATTTGGTGCGGATGCCATTGGTTATTTTGTGAGTGATTTTGGCTTTCAGTGATACTGCAGTGTTTCCTTGAACTTGTTTTTCACAAAAACTTGTGCTTCCAAGGTTAATGGTTTGCAAGCTTAACTGTTGTAAACAAGTAGTAATCAATAGTTTAGATTGTGGGTGGATGGGAATTGTTTTGAATATTTAAAATTAATGAAATAAACTTATTAATAAATTAACAGATATGCCTTATTGATATTAAGTGTTATTAAGACCAATAATAAATATTTAATAAATTGATCATTGCAGGATCTGCCAGGCACCCAGAATAACAACAGAAGATAAAGAACAATAAATCTAAGGGCTGACTGGTTTTTCTTTCCACCCAGGGTAGGATGTGTTCTGCTGATACTTCCTGTACCCAGGCAGGTCCCAATATCTGTAGAATTTCTCTTAGTGGAATAAGTATTTAATTTAATTTCTCTTAGTGTATAAGTATTTTTGAATAGTAATTAAGCATGATGTAGAAAATATCTATGGTTCAGTTTAAAATTACGTTTTTGGGACCCGTCATGATACTGACTTGTACAAAGCATGTCAATAGCAACTGCAAGATGCACCGAGATATCCTCTCTGGCTCTGTGTGTTCACCTTACTCCAGTGATGTTTTTCTACTATTTATAACAAGAAATGGAGGATGTCATCTGACCTGACCAAGGGTTTATACCTCTCTGTCCTTGTGCACAGGCCCGCCCTGCCTGCCATTGGTAGATCACTAGAAATGCTATCCGTCTGCCATACTGCATTGAGTGGCAAAGCAACACTGAACACCCTAGAACTTCAATAAATAGGGCAGGAAGACTGGAGGGAAAGGAACCTGAGTCTGATGTGACAGCTCAGCAATCTGACCACTGATCCAGCTGGTCCATAATTTTTCTATTATCACCACCCTGCATCAATCCTTCCCTCCTCATTGTTTGCCTCTTGTCCTCAGCAGTGTCCTTCACGGATCACAGACAGCAGTTGTAGTTCTAGGCATGAAACCTCACCCAAGCAAGAGCACCCAAAGTGGGACTGTGAAGGGAGGTTTCTTATTCTTTCCTGTCTAGGACAACTGCCAACTCTGACAATAAGACTGCCAGAAAGCAAACTTATATTTATTAGACATATTGCAGTAAGGGAAAACACAACTGACAGGCTCTAAGTAGGGTCACAAATGGGGAAATGAGTGAAGGATACTTATTTGGTTTTAGGGCTCTTGTCAGGTCATTTCTGCGTGGTTTTTTTATTTTTGTTTTTGTTTTGTTTTAAGATTTTATTGGGGAATTGGGGAAGGGACAGTGTTGAGAATTGGGGAAGGGGAACATTTTTTTTTTTCCCCAGTACCCATCAGCTCCAAGTCAAGTTGCTGTCTTTCAATCTTAGTTGTGGAGGGCGCAAGCTCAGCTCCAAGTCCCGTTGCTGCTCTCAGTCTAGTTGCGAAGATGGGGGGGTGGGGGGAGGAAGCGGCAGCACAGTTCACCATCCCATATCCCATATGGGAGTCAAATCAGCAACATTGTTAAGAGCACATGCTTTCTCCAACTGAGCCATCCAGCCACCTGTGGGCAGCTCAGCTCGGGCACAGCCCACTGGCCCATCTGGGAATCAAACTGGCAACCTTGTTGCTCAGAACTCACTCTCTAACTAACTGAGCCACCCAGCCTGCCCGCTAAGGTGTTTTTTTGCTGGACAGAGAACTGATAGAGGCTGTGTCAAGTTTGTGCCATCATAGCATAGGTTTGGTGATCATAGTGAGACAAGGGGCCTAAGCTAGCATTGATGAGCATGCTGCTGTTTTTGCCAGTCATACTGTTTTAAGTAGTTCAAAGGCATATCTTTTATGAGTAAATTGCCTAAAGCAGTTGCTAAATTATTTTTGTTTGGTGTTAGTACCATTTAACATAGGGGTAGGTCATTATGTTGGTTTCAGTTCTCACAAAAAGTATTCCTAATGGTTTCCAGGAGATTGCCTCTTAACTGGGCATGGACAGAAAGCCACTCACTGTGAGCATTTCTCTGAGGATCTGTGGGTAGGTAGAGAGATATAGTACAAAAATAGGATAATATTAGAGATGCTACTCTTCTTTTCTCCTTTGTGTTACTTAGGTAGTTAGTTAAATTTGACCAAAAGCATTCTTTAGACTCTTCCCATTTCTGTTTCTCCCCACTGTAAGTCAGTAGACTTCTTTAATCTGAACCCTAGATAATGATTTTGTGTTAGTTCCCTATTCTCGTTGCTGTGCTGGAGCCAACTGTTACATTTTCAGGAATTGTGTCAGCCAGTTGTCACCACGTCCGTAACATGAAGTCAGTCATGATAGATATATTTCACCATGGACATCAGTGACTGCTACAAATTAGGGCTTCCCAGGCTCCGCTGGCGGTGAAATAGTTACCAGCACACTGCTGACTATGGGTGCTTCTCTTCAGAAAGTATTCGATTTTATAATTAATTTTTCAGAAAAAAAGTCAAAGACTTATTAAACTTAAATTATTCATTTGCTACAAGGAATACCATTCCCTCCAAGACCTCTAAGACTCTGAGGGGGGGAAAAAAGTTATGAAAAACCAAGGCATTTAAGTTTTTACGGTTTGGAAACTGCTCAATTAGTGTTTGTATTCTTTGACTCATACACTTTGACCCATGCACTCCCTTCTTTTTTCTCTTTTCCATTAGCTGTTTTATTGTTTTCAACATTTCATGAGCCCTTAAGCCAGCTAGCTGGCTGGTGAAAAAAGCCGACCCTCTTGTGGATTGTTTTGTCCATCTGATTATTAAAAACTTCATCTCTAGTCAAGTTTTAAATGAGAATTCATGTGAGAACTATTATCCTCCAAGTGCACTGTGTTATACACCTGTATACCCTTTGCCCAAACCATATTTTCACCCATCCTTTAGTTTAATTTTTAAAGCATCTGAAAAGCACCTAGGGAAAAAAAAAATGCCTGGTGGCTAGTAGGTGCTCAGCATTGGCAACTATCTGTATGCAATCAGAAAATTGTTAAATGATACACAAGGCACTTTCTTAGTTTCCTAGGAGTGCCTGCTGTAGCAGATTACTACCAATGGAGTCGCTTAGCACAAAAAATTTATTCTCTCACAGTTCTGAGGGCCTGAAGTCTGGAATCAAGGCATTGGTAAGGCTGTGTTCCCTCTGAAATCTCGAGGGAGGAAGGTGTTCTGGCCTCTTGCAACCTCTGGTGGCTCCAGGTATTCCTTGCCTTAGGGCTGCATCACTCTGTCTCCATCTCTACTTGCCCTCCTCCTCTTCTTATCTGTGTGTTCTTTTAAGGACACATGTCATTGGATTTAGTGCCCATGGGATAACCCAGGATGATCTCATCTCAAGATCCTTAACCTAATTACACCTGCAAAGACCCTTTTACCAAAAAAGGTCACATTCATAGCTTCTGAAAATTAGAGTCTGGACATGTTTTTTTGAGGGCCACCATTCAACCCACTAACAGGAGCTAATGTTAGAAAAATGAACAAAACATTCCCTGAGCTCACAAGAAATTCACACTAGACACCACATAACTAGACACATATAATCTGGAAGAACCATGTAGCAAGTATTAGAACATAGGAGGGGTGCCTTACCTCACTGTAGTTGGGGTGGGGTTGCTGAAAAATCTTAGAGAGGGTCAAGTGACTTCTAAGCAGTTCAAAAGATGAATTTGAGTTTTCTAGGACAATGTGGGTGACTTGGAGAAGGTTATCTAGGGGAAAAAAGTAGCATCATAAGTCAAAAGAGAAAAAAAGTAGGTGGTTTGAGTAGGACAATTGCAAGGAGTTCAGTATTGCTAGAATATAAAACTGCACATTGGTAAGTGGCATGTGAAGGTGAGACAGTATGTAATCAGGGCCTCTCAAATGTTAATGTGCAGTAAAATCATCTAGGGCTTTTATTAAAATGCAGACTCTGACTAAGAAGATAGGAAATAGGCCTGAAACTGCATTCTGAAGGTCTCAGGATGCCAATGCTGCTTATCTAGAGACCATACTTGAATAGCACAGAGGTAGACCAGTGAATTGAAATCCTACCTATGTAAGGAAGAAATGAAGGAACCAGGGCAGTGCTAACTGAAGTGAACTGGAGAGCCTTTCCACTTCAAGAAAATGTTGCCAGGGGCTGGCCGAGTGGCGCGGTGGTTAAGCGCTGGCTTGGGAAGCCAGCGGCCCCGGTTAGGGTCCCACATATGAGGGCCAGTGACACTGCCTTCAAAAAAACAGAAAAAAAATGAAAATGTTGCCAGGTAGAAATAAAGGTACATTACTGCCACATCATCCCATTATTTTCCAAGAGAAATAATAATAAGTATTTCTATTTGAAATCATTTAAATAAAATTCTAACAACCAAAAAAAATTTTTAAATGTGGGTCTGTTAGTTTTTGACCCCTGACGACCTTTGGGATTCTTTTAGGAAGAGTGCTGTAGTGGCAGAATTCAACCAAAGACTGATCTTGAGAAATAACCCTACTTCTTGGAAGCTGAGATAAGGATGGCCTGAGGGCACTGAGACCTACTATTTCTGCTTGAACCACCTAGGATAGTCCCACTGAAAAAGGTCAGAATTAACAAGTATCCTGAAGCAAATTCCAATTGCTGGAAATGACTTCAGTCTGAGGAGATGGAAGGACCCATGGACATTAGGAGCAAAAAAGAAAAACAAAAACCTCCTGACTTTATTATATGACTGTAGATAAATTAGACTGGAGTTTTAGTATGGCCAGTGTCTGATAAAAAAGGTAGTTTACTCAAGGCTTCTCCAAGACATAAGTTTCTTGACAAATGGTTTTTCTTGTAGATGATCATCAGTGGAGAAAGCGCTCAAGAAAGGTTTGAATAAAAAACCTTTAAAAATCAGGAACTGCTGTACCCAATTTTATTTTGAATTTGAATGTTCTCAGTGTGATAGACATGCATGTCTTACAAAAGAAAGCCAAGCTTCACTTTTTTTCACTTAAAGGGGGAGCCATTCAGGAGCAGCTGATGCTGAGCTATTGGCAGAATCAGACACCCATGCTTCCGCATGTCACATTTCCATTCTCAGGAATAGAGGGCTACAGAATTGATACCCAAAGCTGCAGAGTAATATTGGATTAGATTGCCTGCTTGGTTCCAAAGTCTACTGCATCCTCTCCATTAGCTATGAATCCTCGAATGAATTGTATAACCACTCTTGTACCTCAATTTCCTCATCTATAAAATAGGGAATAATAGTATCTATTCATTGGGTTGTTTACAAACATTAAATGAGTTGATAACTCTAAAGCTCTTCATGCTTGACATGTAGCAAGCATGTAAAGAATAAAGGTCCCCTCATGGTTCTGGTCACTAATAACATTGTTTCCATGGACAGGAAAACGCAGGCAGGTCCTGGTTTGATAGATACCAGCTGCTGGTTGAGCATTGATAGGATCTCTCCCCTTCCCCTGATTGAACTCTTTTCTAAGGTCAAAGCCTTATGGAGGATACTTGTTTTATTTTCAGGAGATTGAGGATATTCTGGACAATCTTAATAAGGAACCTGAGGAGTAGGGACTGATTGATAGACAGAGGAGTTTCCCTCAGGAAGGTTTGTGTCTGGTTTCATTTTTTCCTCTGCTGTCCAGGTTTCCTCTGCTGTACACAGAAAAACTATAATCATAACTTGCATCTTCCTATACCTAGTACATGACAGAAGGATGATCTTCTACAATTGGGGTATGTGTGCCTAGAAGACAATGTCTGTGCCCAAAAAAATACCCCAGTGTTTGGCATCTGGGAGGTACTCAGTAAAAATGTGTGGAATGAAGAATGATCTATAGTCTCTCAAAACCCTTGTTCATTCAAAGTTTATTGCTGTTTATTCAGAATATAAAGTGCTTTTACATATGTATCATAATCAATGATTTAATGGGAGTTTTGGATACCTATCCTTTTGATTTATGTATTAGTATCTGTGGATATCATGGGAAAAATCTTTTCACTTTAAGAAAGGAGTAAAAAGTATAAAATGCTTTTGGAAGTAAGACATTGGGAATGGTTCTTGTTCTTGGAAAAGAAAGAGAAGAGGTTATAGCATAAGCAATTTAAAAGAAAAAATAATGCCATGGACTACAGATCTCACTGCAAAAACTATGGTTCATAGAAAATGATGTAAAATTTCGACAGCTTTCCAAATTATAATTTATAAAGTTATGCCAATTTCTGAAGTTTTTCTAGTAGACATCCATGATGATTTTATAACCATAAGAATAGAATAAAATATTCTCTTAAAATATTAAATGTCCTTTAGTTGGAAACATCCAGACTAGAAACAAATGTTAAAAAGGATGCCGAGTGGCATGGTCCATGGTTAAGAGCTGACTTGGGACACCAACGGCCCCGGTTCAGATCCCACATATGAAGGCCAGTGACACTGCCCTCTAAAAAAATAAAAATAAAAATAAAATTAAAAAGATGCAGATATTCTCCAGGACAGAGTTAGCTTCAGCTATATAAAATGAGAAATGTGGGGATCTTAGGGGAGGATGATAATCAATAGACATGATTTCTGAAACTGTGAGGAACAGCAATTTGGAAATTCTTTTTTTAAAAAATGGGCCGGCTGAGTGGCATGTTGGTTAGGAGTTGGCTTGGGACGCCAGCTCTGAGCAGCAGGACCCAGGTTCAGATCCCACATGCGGGCCAGTGATGCTGTGCCCTCTACAGCTAAGATGGTGAACAACAGTTCAACCTGAAGCTGGGCTGCCTAGAGTCGCTGGCTATGGCGTAGGCTGCAGTGGGACTGGCCAGCAACTGGTGTGCGCTTTTGTGAGCTGTCATGTGCCGCCATGAGCAGCCATCCAATGGCCGGCGAGTGCCTGACTCACCTGGGAAGAGTGCAATGATAACACCAACATGGGCCAGTGAAGCAATATCCTCCACAACTAAACTGAAGAACAAAAGGACAGCAACTTGTCTGTTCCCCTTCTTTGATTCCCCAGTGCTGTTCCCTCCCCCAATTCCCCAATAAAATATTTTTAAAAAATGACTTTCTTGCTTTACGGTGGTGTGGTGACAGTCTCTAAAGGGGCCTCATGACCCTACCTCTTGGTGTTCATGGCTGTGTAATCCTCTCCCTTTGAATGTGGGTGGGACCTATGGCTTGTTTATAATCCATAAAATATAACAAAGGTGACACGATATTTCATCTGTCATTGTGTGACTTAAGATTGTAACATTTATCTTTGTGAAAGACTCCTTTGCTGGCTTTGATGAAGTAAGCTGCCCTTTGGGGTGTCCACTTGGCAAGGAATCTTGGGCAGCTTCTGGTCAATAGTCATCAAAAAACTGAGTCCCTCAGTGTAAATGCCAGCAAGGAACTGAAAGCTTCCAAGGACCTCAAGAGCTTGGAAGTAAATCTTTCCTCTGTAAAGCTTTCAAAAGATAACTTATCCCTGGCTGACACCTTGATTGTAGCAGAGGACCCACCTGAACTATTTCCAACTCCTAAGCTATGGGATGTGTGTTTTAAGGTGCTATATTTATGGTAATATTGTTATATAGTAATAGATAACTAACATAGGCAGTTTTTGTCATGATAGTTCTTAAAGACTATGATGATAACAACATGTTAAAAGAAAGATGAAGATAAATTATAGTGGTGTCTTTTATGCAAGAACACTGCCCCTCCTACCAAAAGCTCAGATACTGCCCACTCAACCACACCACCAACTCCCCCACTCTTAGGCTGAATTAGGGAACTTTAAGTTTTCAGTATTAGATAACACTTCCAGCCAGATTTTCCTTCATTTTTTTTAACCTCAACTTTTTTTTTTTTTAATTTACCTATAGAAAAGTTGAAAAATTCCAATGCACATCCACATACTTTGATGTTTTGCCACATTTGGTTTATCTCTCTCTCTCCCCCAACTCAGAGGCACATACACATTCTGGCTCTGGTTTTTGATTTGGCAAAACCCAAAAAGCTTTGTGTAATCCTTGGAAGGCTGCATTCAAGGTATTAGAGCACCATGTTACAAAACAGTCTAGGTCAAGGTGTTGATGAAAAGAACAGTCCTAACACCTCCTCCTTCTCACCTCCTCCCTCTCCCTGCAAGGAAGAAAGCAGTTCATTCACTGGAAAAGTGTGCATCTCCTCTGTCTCCCAGAGAGGAGTTGAGGCAGAGTTGTATGGTGCCAGTAAGCTGAGGTGGTTCTTTTTGTTAATTCACCAATATGCTATGAACTTGGACGCTGGCCTTTGTTGAATGGTCTGAGAGAGTAACTGAATGTTTTCCCTACACAGGAAGAAGGAACTAATATGTTATCTCCCTTCAAATTTGTCAGGAACACATTCTAATGAGAACTTATGAGAAACTGGAAATTCGTGTTGTTAAGTGTCATTATGAAAATGGAGAAACACAAACTAGCCCCCTTGAGTTCTGTCACACAAATACAAATATAATTATGTTGATATGGAGTATTTCTTGTAATATCCCTTTTCTCTCTTAAGGTTTTAATTTGTGTAACTGGGATCATACCATGTATGATTATAAAATGTATTTAATTTGCTTTGATTACTAAATTACAAGGCTATGTGGAAACTTGTTTTTTGTTTTTTTAGAGGGCAGTGTCACTGGCCCTCATATGTGGGATCTGAACCTGGGCCACTGGCGTCCCAAGACAGCTCTTAACCACTGCTCCACTCAGCCGGCCCTAGAAACTTGTTTTTAAAATTTAATTTTTGAATAGGTAATACTCATACTTCCCTACATCTATTTTTCCATCCAATCAGACTCTCAGTAGATCCTGTAAATAAATAAGCATGTACATATTTCTTTTTAACAAAGTAATTGTAGTATACTGTTCTACATATTTTTTCATAAAATAATACTTCACAGAATTCCTTTGTCTTTCTTTTTTCTATATTCTGTTGTTACAACTGCATGTGTATTCAAAAGCACACCATTAATACTATGTTTTATATACTAGGTTTCCTGCTAATACTTTGTTTTGAAATTTTCACTGTAACACATGATGGTCCAATAAATAGCCTCATATAATATAATTTTATATAATGTTCAATTATATATTCAAAGTGAATTTCCTGTGAGCAGCAATACAGGTCACAAATTATGTGCCTTATAATTTTTATATATGCCATAGTTCTCTACAGAAATACCAACATACATTTCACTCACAATTATCTCTTGTCCTTTATCCTAGTGCATAGTGTTACCAAACCTTTTTTTAATGCATTTGATTATTTTGGAAATATACATAGAGGATATATGTGTTTGGATAGGTAGGTAGTACATAGAGATAGATATGCATAAGTAGTACGTGTATATATGTATACACACACATACACACACACCCCACACACACAGCAACTAAAGAATAAAGCATCTGTGGGCCGGCCGAGTGGCGCGGTGGTTGGGCGCTGGCTTGGGAAGCCAGCGGCCCCGGTTCGGGACCCATATATGAGGGCCAGTGACACTGCCCTCAAAAAAAAAAAAAAAAAAAAAAAAATTGAGCACCTGTGAACCCATCACCTAGTTTAAAAAAAACAAAAAAAAATTATTACTAGTAGCTTAGAAGGTTTCCATGGGCTTCTCTTGATTGTTTCTCTCTTCCTCCCCCAAATAATGGCTATTTTGAATTTATACTTGTGTATATTTTGTTGTCTTGTTTTCTTGACTTATAAAAGGTATTTCTGTGTTAAAGGAGTTACTCCTTTGTGATATTAGTTGCAGACTTTTCCCAGTTGTTGTTTGTTTTGATGTTGAATTTTATAGTTTTGCAGTTAAATCATCTACAGTTTCTGGGTTTTGCGCTATGCTTAGAAAACTCCTCCCCACTGTGACATTATTTTAAAGAAGTCCCTTTTTTATGGTTGGCTTTCTTTCTTTCTTTTCAGTTGCTAACTTTGTATAGACCCTTTTTGGATATTTGAAATTGGTGATCATTCCTTAGAATACCACTCCTGTGTTAAAATTACACTTGACATTGTTTGTAGCCATACATATGTAAGGATACATGTACATACAAAATTCATGCTAATAGTCCCAATCCAAGTTTAAGGCTACATATTTTTACTTAGCTCTTTCATAGTATATCTGTATCTTCTTTCAAGATGTTAGTTTATGGCATCTTACATTTTCCGTTTTTCACAATCTCCATCAATAGAGGCCCATTGTTCAATAATTCAAAAACTAACCTTGTGGTTTCTGGTTTGCCTGATGTTGTAGCTGTGGATTTTGCAGAAAATGGCTACTAATTCAGAATTTAAAGAATATCTGGCCTAGAAGTGCCCTGATGGATGTGAAGATGCTGTTTTCATTTTTAAAATGTGTTAATACCAGTTAATATAGAAAATTTGAATTGACTACAACAACTTCTACCACCTGTAGATAAGTTACTGCTATTAACATTTTAATGCATTTCCTTTCAATTTATTCTGCCCTGAATGCATACATATTTTTATATTACCAATAAATTAGGATGGAGATATTTAGTATTTCATATCCTGCTGATTTCACATTATATATATATATATATATATATATATATATATATATATTTTAAGATTTTATTGGGGAATTAGGGGAGGGGAACAGACAAGTTGCTGCAGGCCTGCCCCACTGCAGCCTACGCCATCGCCGGCAACTCACGGCAGCCCAGCTCCAGGTCGAACTGTTATTCACCATCTTAGCTGTAGAAGGCGCAGCATCACTGGCCCTCTATGTGGGATCCGAACTGGGGCCCTGATGCTCAGAGCTGGCATCCCAAGCCAACTCTTAACCAACATGCCACTCGGCCGTCCCTCACATTATAATTTGATATATATCTGTGTCAATTCAGATCAGAATCATTTTAATAGCTGTATGGCTGCATCCTATTGGTTTACCATAATTGAATTACCCAAGTTTTGATTGGATCCAATAAGGTTGTTCACAATTTTTGCATATATGGTAGACAATGCAACCTGGTTTTAGTCACACATACTTCTGTTATTTGGGATGGAGTTTCCAGTAAAGTGTTTTTCAAATGGAAATGATAAATAACTAGATATTGGAAACCTTTTGGCATACCTGTAGAACAGAGTCAAACAGTTTAAAAATAATGTAGCATTTATGATCAGTGGTGAAAAAACCTCTTGCATTAAAATATGTTCCTGCTCGATTACTCAAGTAGTGTTAAAATAGCAAATCCAATTTGAAGAAGTCCATTATGCAAAATTATTTTGCTTGTGTTTTACAAGGAACAACTGAACTGATATTGGCTCAGGAACTACCCAGGCCTCCAGCGAATTTGTAAAATCCAATCACATCTATACAGAGGCACAGCTCAGGTCTAGAACTGCGCTCTTCAACACACTAGCCACATTGGCTACTTAAATTAAAGGGAAGTGAAATAAAAAATTGAGTTCTTTAGCCAACTGGCCACATTTCAAGTACCCAATCCTTGTGGCTAGTGGCTACATTGGATGGTGCACCCATAGAACTGTTCCATCATTGCAGAAAGCTCTGTTTTAGAACATTAAACAGCATTTGGAAAAATATACCGGGCCAGAGATTGGGTGGGGAGGATCCTATCACAAGGCTATATTTGTAGTCCATTCAGAGATGGTGTTAGTAACACATTGAGAACAGGGCATTTAAATTGTTTAAATTCATGTTCTCAGTGTTTAAACCATTGAAATCAACTTTTATACTGTATTTCTTTAAACATTTATAACAAATTTGCTAACTATTGGGTTGTCGGTAAAGTCATGATGCATTTTTGCAACGAAAAACATAGAAAAAATACGTCATGACTTTTCCAACAACCCAGTATTTTTGTGAACTGAAATTTTCAGGAAATACTCACCAAAGACCCTAGTAGTGCTTGAGGGTGTGATACCCCTGCAAACATTCCCCCTTGTGGAGTGGCACTAAGCAGAACTTGCAGATGTACGGAGTTTCACTTCTTTTTTTGTGGGCAGGACAAACATGGCACCTCCTAGCAGAATATTTTCTTTTACCCCATTCACTTCCAACAATTGTCTCTAGCACATGTTTGTGCATATTACCAGAAAGTCTCCGGGGGGGGGGTGTCTTTGTGAGGCACACGATGGGTTTGGGTTGATGTTCCTGGGCGTGTGACATCTGTGTCTGTGTTTGAGTCTGTCTCCCCCTTATCTGTAGCCCAGTCTTTTGCCACTTGTAGCAGAGCTGTTTATTGTCTATATTTATCAGATCATTAACTTGGAGCAAGGTCACGTTTCTGTTAACATTTGTCAACAGGGCCATTTGGAGAAAGGCTCTATGTATTATATAGTTAAGTGTATATAGGGCATGGAAATCAAGCACGTGTTAAAAACACAGATTTGCGTCATCCGACTTGTACAGCTGTAATGTATAGACGCAAATCTATGTCACCGGTCCACAATGTGGTAAAAAGGGAAAATGAGATTGATATGAGACGATGTTCAATTATTGTAAGGTTTAAAACATAATGCTGTAACTTTTAACTTGGAAGACTGGGAGATAGAAATGTCATGGAGAGGAATAGAAGACATATAAGAAGCAGCAGGTGTCGGAGGAAAGATCCCCTGGGAATATGTTGCATTGACTATCAGGTCTATCCAGACAAAGCAGATCAATTCATCAGAGCTTAGAATGAGTCTTATAATTATAACTGGATGTTGGAGACAGATCAGACAACTATTTTCTCTTTGCATGTTTTTTATTTTTTTGTTTATTTTGAGGGGTTGTTTGTTTTTAATTTTGACTTTAGTGACTGGATATGCACAAGCCTATAGGAAGCTTACTTTTTTAAAAAAATTGGTAAAATTTATGTTAAATAAACTGAACAGATATTAAGTGTACAGCTCAATTAACTTTTGCACATTTATGGGCCAGTGATACTAGCACTTAGGTTTTGATTCAGAAGATCTCATCACACTCCAAGGTCAACAACTTCTTCCACAATACCCAACTTTCTGAAAAGTAACCTCTATTCTGACTTTTATTACAAGGTTAGAGTTGCCTGTTCCTGAACTTCACATGATTTGGATTATAGAATATCGGTTGTGAGATTTTTCCATGCTGTTTCTTATATCAGTGGTAATTTTATTATGGTTGATATTGCTGTGTAGTACCACATGGTATTAACAAATCACAATTTGTTTATCTATTCTCCTATTGGTGGACATTAGATTGTTTCCAGTTTTTAGGTATTGTCAAGAAAACTGCTATAAATGTTCTTGTACACATTTTTTTGGTGGACACATGCATTGACTTCACTAGGGTCTATATCTGGAAGTATAATTGCTAAGCCATAGAGATCTGGGACATGGACAAATAATGCATCCAAAAGTTCATACATCCCTACATCTTGGCATTTTATTATTTATTGCATAACATTTGTGTGTTTGTGCACACATGTGCGTGCATACAAAGATTCATGTAGAGGGCCGGCCGAGTGGCGCATTGGTTAAGCGCTGGTTTTGGGATGCCAGCGGCCCCGGTTCGGATCCCACATGAGGGCCAGTGACACTGCCCTCTACAGCTAACAACAGCTCCACCTGGAGCTGGGCTGTGGGAGCCCCGGTGATGGTGTGGGCTGCAGCCCCTGCTGCAGTGGGGTGCCATAGGCTACAGTGAGTGGCCCGCAGCCAGCGTGAGCGGCTGGCAGCCAAGAGTGAGCTGCCAATAGCCGCAGTGAGCGACATCCAGAGGCCAGCGACCGATCTGCCTCATCCGGGAAGAGCGCAATGATGATACCAACAGTGAAGCAACATCCTCCGCAACTAAACTGAAGAACAAAAAGACAGCAACTTGTCTGTTCCCCTTCCCCGATTCCCCAACGCTGTTCCCCTCCGCCAATTCCCCAATAAAATCTTTAAAAAAAAAAAAAAAAAAAAAAAAGATTCATGTAGATGTAACATTAGTAATAGCTAAATAAACTAATGGAATGGCAAAAATAACTTCACTTATTGAAAGAAAATTTAAAAATCTAAAATTAAAAAAAAATACCAAGGAACTAACAAGAAATATGAAAGACTTATTGAGAAGTTAGAAATAAAATTTATTTAGAGACCTTAAAAGTAGGAAGGTACACTATGCTTATAAATGGAACACTTAGTATCATTGAAATGCCAATTCTCACCTAATTTCTAAGGTGATTCTAAATGTAGCCCCTTCAGTATTTTATTGGAATATAACAACTGGTTCTAAAGTGTATATGGAATAATAAATGTGTGAAAAGAGCCAATAAAAAGCATCCAAAATGAAAAATAATGAGATGGGAGGGGGGGGTTCCCAGTGAGATATAGACAATAAATTATTCAGTAGAGAGTTTGGGACAGTTGGCTCCGCATTTAAGAATAAAATGCATATCCTTACCTCAAACTCAATAATAAATTCCAGCTGGGTTAAAGATACAAGTGCAAACAAATTAATCTAATTCTGTGGAAGAGACTACAGAAAAAAATAGCTGCATAATTTTAAAATAGGGAAGGCTTTTCTAAGCATGCTATAAATCCTAGATACCATAAAATAAAGGTTGAAATATTTAAAACTACATAAAGTTAAAGACAAATGGCAAACTAGGGAAAACATTCTGCAACATATATGACAAAATATTCATAGTCTTAATATAAAGAGCTCCAACAAATCAATAAAGAAAAAAACAAAGAGTCCAATAGAAAAATAAGTCAAGATCACTGAAAGGCATTTCACTGTGGTAAAGATAAAGTAGACAATAAATATGCATTTACCTTCACTAATAATGCATATGATAGAAATTCCAGCATTAAGAAGAGGATGGATGCTTTTCTTTACATGTGCAAATGTTTATGACACCTTTTGCCAAGATTATGAGAAACAGACACTCTCATAATTGCTTGGAGATAGTGTTTGTGAGGACTATCTCTTTATAGGGCAGCCTGGAAAACCTATTTAAATACATTGGTTGGGATCCATCAAACCCACTTCTAGGACTTACCCCATGAAAATAAGTGGACAGTTGCATAAATATGAATCACAAGACATGCATTGTAACATTGTTATAGAGGGGACAATGTAAACAGGGGGATAGCTAAATAAATTATGAAATGTTATATAACTTAAACAGGAGGTAGATGGAAAAGATTCCTGAAATATATTTTGAGTGATAAAAGCAACTTTCAGGGAAACTTTTAGGTTTATATGTATTGAGCATTCTAGGCTAAATAATTTACATAGATCCTCTCATTTAATCATCAGAACACTGATTGTCTAGTATGTCAAAACATTTATTAAAGTATCTTCTTAATGAGAACCTGCTTTAAATGTATGGTAAAGCCACAGTGAAGGCTTTTGTGGAATAATTTCCTGCCTTTAGTTTTCAGTGAATTTTTGATCCTTAATGAGTTGATGTTTTGTTTTATTTTTTATTTTTATGGAATTTTTCAAGCATCAAACATAGAGAGAAAAATGAAATGAATCCTCATGTACTGGCAACTTAGCCTTAGTTAGCACCAGCTCATTGCTAATCTTGTTTCAGCTGTATCCCCACCTATTCCTGCCCTGCTAGAGTATTCTGAACCAGATGCCTGCTGTCACGTCACTTCATCCACAAACATCTCAGTGAGAATCTCCAGAAGACAAGCCAGATCCCCCTCTTATTATGCCATTTTGTCCTTGAGATGATAGCTCTATCAATTTTTGTCTGTGTTTTCAAACTCTGTGCATGTAACTACTCCTTAGTGTTCTATGAAATGTATATAGCACAGATTTTTTTAATAACCATTTCCCTTATTAATGTGCATTTCAGTTGCTGTCAGTTTTTCACAGTAACAAACAGTGCTGTAATAAATATCTTTGTATAATGCGTTTTCATTTTTTTTCCCCCTGCATATATTTGAATATCTCTTTTAGATAGATAACTAGATATGAACTGGCAGGACATTTAGCAGACACCAAAAATTAATTTTTTTTCATGTGATACTTCTATGTTCTTCTGTGTTTCATATGCTTGAAATCTGCTGATGACCTTTCATCTTATTTTTTATATCTAAAACCAAAGATATTCATAAAGTAAGGGAAATGCAAAATAAATCTATCTTGACGTAACATTTCTTACCCATGAGACTGGCAAAAATCCAAAATTTTGACAAGCTCTTGGCAGGGCTGTGGAAACATAGGCCCCCTCCTGTTATTGTTTGTGGGACTGTGAAGTTCTCCGTACCAACCAGCCTGGCCTTCTTTCGTATCCTTCCTCAGGAACTTGCATCGGAAGTTTCCTTTGTGTAGTGCCCAGTTAACTCCCATTCATTAGTGCAAAATTTAACATCATCTCCTGAAAGAAATCGTCTCTGGTTTTATGTCCCACTCCAACTGTTCTGCCGTAAGTGCTCATCATCCCCTTTAGTACTACCTCTTTTTTTCTTTTTTTCTTTTTTTTTTTTTTTTTAGCCGAGCCATCCTGCCACCTGTTGGCAGCTCAATGACAACTCAGCTCAGGCTGGCATCGAACCGCCGTTGCTCAGAGCTCTGCTTGTACTCTTGAGCGAGCTCTAATTAACTGAGCCTCTCAGCCGGCCTTCATACTACCTTTTATAAATGGTGTATATTAATTTACTATTTGCTTGCCCAACTCAAATTCAAAATTTATGAGGTCAGAAATATCAGCTATTGTTTCCTCCAAATTTGGTACCTAGTAGGTATAATTGTATAACAATTAAATAATTAAATTTTCAATTTTGTGTGCCATTTAATTAACCTCTCTCAGCCTCTGTTTCCTCAAGAAAATACACATCTCTTTGAGAAATTGCTACTATTAGACAGATACCATAAAGCACATAACATAATGCTTAATACAGGGAAAACCCTCAAAAAAAGGAAGCTATTCTAATATTTAATTATCATTATCATGCAATGCAGTTTGTAACTGGTTGGTGTCTGAAAGATCAACATTTGCCAAACTTTAATCATCCCTGACTCTGCTTCACTCATGTTGCAATAGCTATGTTCTTTCTAAATTCTTACTTTGTTTTTCTCTATAGTAATTGACTTCTTAAAATTAAACGTCTACCATAACCTCATACTAAATTATAATAATATCCCCCAAATTATTAGTTTTTATAATATATTTTCTGCAATCATTTTTTTTTTTAAGATTTTATTGGGGAAATGGGGGAGGGGAACAGACAAGTTGCTGTCTTTTTGTTCTTCAGTCTAGTTGTGGATGACGTTGCTTCACTGGCCCATGTTGGTATTGTCTGTCATTGCGCTTTTCCCGGGTGAGGCATATCTGTCACAGGCCTCTGGATGTCGCTCACCACGGCTATTGGCAGCTCACACTGGCTGCCAGCCACTCACTCTGGCTGCCATCCACTCACTGTAGCCTATGGCAGCCCACTGCAGCAGGGGCTGCAGCCTACACCATCACCAGGGCTCATACAGCCCAGCTCCAGGTGGAGCCATTGTTAGCTGTAGAGGGCAGCGTCGCTGACACTCATATGTGGGATCAGAACCGGGGCCGCTGGCATCCCAAAACCAGCTCTTAACCAATGCGCCACTTGGCCGGCCCTGCAATCATTCTTTATCTAATAAAAAAAACAATTCTGGTGATCAACTAAAATCATGAGAAGGTGCTATTGACTCAATCTTTGGGAAATGCTTAGATAGATAATCACTTGATGTTTATCATTTCCTGTTTTTCCATGTCTTAATTGAACCTATTAAAGTTATTTATTTTCCTGTTTATCTTCATCATTAACTGGAATCTCTAAAGACAAGGGTTGTGACTGTAGATTGTATTGCCAATGATTACCAAGATACTTTTACAGAATAGCAGATCAATAAATGTTTACGAAATGAATTAAACAGCTTTTAAGTACCTACGTAGATTAAGGAATGTGCTAGGTATGTTGACAGAATTCAAAGAATAATCAGACACAGATTTCCAATCAAGAAGATAATGGACTACAGAAGAAATATTTGTATTTTTCTATACAAATGTGTATGTTACACATTTATATATGTATATATGCATATATATAGTAATACCTTGGTTTGTGAGCATTATTCATTATGGAAACAAACTATTCATATTACAAGACATCATTCGTTTACCATGTTAAAATGTATTAGAAATGTTTGTTCATCTTGTGGAACACCTGCAAACCAAGTTACTCTCAATCCAAGGTTTTACTGTATAGTTAAGATAAATAACTTTCAGCTCAAAATTACATTCAAGTGATACCTTGAAAGACAAGGATGTGAATTATGAATATGTGTGTATTTATGTGTATTTATTATATTTATGTGTTTTCTTTCATATAAGTTACATATAAATTTTGTATAAAATTCAAAAGTAAACGCAGTGACAGTTCTGGGTAAATAGGAATGATCCATGTTAACAGTTTTTTCACTACACCACCACCTGGAGATATTCTGTGCATATAGAATTAAGATTCCAATTTAAGATTTAAGAAAATGCTGTAGATAGGCATTTCAAGAAGAGAGAATTGCAAATGCAAAGCCAATGAGGTTGGAAAGTGAGGAAAATGTAATGACAAATTACAGTACAGTAGAAAACAGTACAATTAGGTTAATAAATGATGTTTCTGACAATATATAAAAATGAAAATACACGTCTTTAAAATTTGAGATTAATAAAATATGTTTTATTTCATTTATACTTAAATAAAACATGAAAGTTACAATGTGATATCATTTCTCAGCTTTAAGTTGTAATGATCTAAAAATCTGATAACATTGTATTGGCCAGTATGAAGAAAAATGGTGCTCTTATACATTGTTGATGGAAGTATAAATCAGTGTAATGTCTCTGGAAGGGAATTTGCCAAATTCCATTAAAATTTTAACAGCATTCATGCTTTGATCCAGTAATTCCACTTCTTGGATGTTACCCTTCAGATACTTGCACAAATGAGCAATGTATCTATACAAGGATATATATCTAAACATTGTTTAAAATCACAAAGTCCTGATAGTCTACATAGCCCTAATAACACACTGGCCAAATAAATTGAGGGCATAGTCATTCAAGGAATACTATGCCGTTTTTATACAAAAGAGTTTACCAAAAATTAATATAAAATGACCTCCAACATAATAGATGCAAAAAGTAAGGTACAACAATTGTGTATAGATTTTTCCTATTTGAAGGGAGAAAGAAGGATGGCTGTGGTGTGTACGTACAAACATATCTCCCTATCTACATAAATGCACACATGTTTAGCTAGGTTTATAATATCTCTGGAAAAATACAAGGGAAACTGGTAAAGTGGTGATTACCTCTGGAGTTAGAAACTCGGTATCTGGAAAGATAGAAGGGAAAATTACCTCATTCTTTATACCCTTTTGTAGCAGTTGAATTATGTAATTATGAGTCAGGAAATATTTATTGAGCCCCTCGTAAATGTCTGTCACTTTTGTAGTTGCTGGTATTGAGTGGCAAAAATAACTCTTCAAGTAATCCACAAAAGAAACGGTTTATTCGGGAAATGGAAAAAGAAAGGAAAAACACTACCTCAGTGCGAGAATGCACACCTCTGACAAGCACTCCAACTGACAGCCCACATGTAGCAAAGAAGATCCCAATCCCAAAATGGCTATTCCCTTTATTATGATCCCTCCCCTGGAAGTTACCATAAGGATAAACAGGAAGTCAGGATTATAGAGCTAACAAGGGGCACAGCTCCACCCATACTCCTCCCAACTCTATGGTTAAGCACCTTAAGATGCCAGTTCACTTTTATCGCTGGAGACAAAGCACCTACTCTCATGGCATTTACATTGTACATTTATGTTATAAAATAAAATAAAATAAAGGGCCAGCCGAGTGGCACGATGGTTAAGCACTGGCTTGCGAAGCCAGCGGCCCCGGTTCGGGTCCCACATATGAGGGACAGTGACACTGCCCTCAAAAAAAAAAAAAAAAAAAAAAAAGTGCAGATTTTTGGGGCTGGCTGAGTGGCGCAGTGGTTAAGCGCTGGCTTAGGGAGCCAGCGGCCTCGGTTCAGGTCCCACATATGAGGGCCAGTGACATTGCCCTCAAATAAATAAATAAATAAATAAATAAATAAATAAATAAATAAAATAAAGCTCACAGGGCAAATATGACTAATATATTTAATTATAAGATTTTATTCCATTTCTATACATAAAGAATAATTGTTTGATACTTGGCTGTCTTTCAAACCTAAAATTTTGTTTTCACACTAAAACTCAAGTATGAAAAAATTTATTGTTCTTTCCACATCAATTTTAAGTGCAAGTAAAACTGTATTTAAAATTGTATTTACTATATACTTTTTAAATTAGACAGCCAAACCTTAAAGTTAAATTAAGAAGTTAGGGATCAGATAAAGGATACTCAAGTTATACTAGATTTAGAAGTTGAAGAATGAAAGTTTCAAATTTGGTGGATTAATTCAAAGATTATTACAGAGGTTCTTTCCACAGGTTCTGTGAACCCGAATGAACAAATGTGACAGTACAGGTGAAGTTGAAGGAACAAAGGCAACCCAATAGAATGATCCAAAAAAGGTTTTAAGGTTAAAGGGCAAGATCTTGATCATGATCCTAATGATTTGAGTCTTCTTGACTCTGAGGTCAGTGTGCCAGAATGGGAGGGAGAATAACCCTGGAGCTCAGTGTGGGATCTGTTCATTTCCAGATGATTCCAAGACTTATAATTAGAAAGAGCTGAGAATGAGGATCAAGCACTAGAGGGAAGCAGACAGGCCGGGATTTGAAATTCAGGTTTTAGAGTTTTACTCACACACCAGGAAACTATGTGATGACCAAGATCAAGTCCAAGAAAGAAGGTTCCCATGAGGTGCGAAGCTTGTAAGAGGATCCATGGCAATAGGAGGGGTAATACATGGATGAAGGGGAAAACAAGGACTCAAGAGTCAAAGCAACAAGAGCGATAGAGGGCTTTTATAAAGATCACATAGTTAATGGCATCAATGTGCAGAGTGAAGAGGGGATAGACAAAAGGAAAATCAGCCACTGGCTGTAAAGCTGAAGCTTTATGGAGGCATATTTTGGAAGAGTTTTGAGGCTAGAAAGACATTTTGTTAGAAGTTAAACAGAGATCTACAAGGGAAGAAACTAAAACAGAAATATAGATTATTATGAAGTCAAAATAGAAATGACCTAGAGATGTTTGATTCACATATTTTTTGCAGATCAGCTAACTAAGGCCATTAAAGCACCTTACCCTGAATGTGCTTTTTGGTGTATCAGGAGACTTGCAATTGCTGGGATAATATTCCATACTCTATACACTAGTACTGTATTTAATGTGATTGTACTCCTTGTTTGCTTGATTGAATTAAATTCCTTTCGATTTTGTTGAGCTAATTGCTCCATTATAATTTCTGTGTGTTCCCCCAAAGACTAATCTTCTTGTGATAGAATACAAGGAAATAGTCCACAGAGATAAGCAAAATAGAAGTAGAAATGTATTTGTTGCGTTAAAATTGGATTGGATAGGGGAGGTAAATTCTATTACATTGAACCACAGAGAATTTACATGAATGTGGATAGAGGGGATATTTGTTTGATGACTTTCCATTTGTAGCTGAAATCTGAGTAGGTGAGATGCACAGCAGAACTTCTTTGGTGAAGTGCAGTAAGGTAGCCTGCCTGAGTCATTACAGTGTCCTTGAACATCACAGTCCTTGGAGAGCTTGGGGGCACTGGGTGCTTGTGCAGTAGAGTTAATATATAACTATGCACCCATGCCAGCACCTAGTCCACCCTTCAAAGCAATTTTGGAACTCTTTCTGGAATGGCCATCAGAGCTGTCATCATATTACCCTTGATGTCCTGAATGTCATCAAAATGTCTTCCTTTCAATACTTCCTTTGGGTAAAGAAAGAAGTCATTGGGGACCGGAACAGGTAAATACGGAGGATGTTTCAATACAGTTATTTGTTTACTGACTAAAACTCCCTCACAGACAGTGCCATGTGAGCTGGTGCATTGTCGTGATGCAAGAGTCATGAATTGTTGGCAAAAAGTAAAGGTTGTCTAACTTTTTCACGCAGCCTTTTCAGCACTTCCAAATAGTAAACTTGGTTAGCTATTTGTCCAGTTGGTACAAATTCATAGTAAATAATCCCTCTGATATCAAAAAAGGTTAGCAACATCATTGCAACAAGTTCATAAACTTAATTGTCAGACCTCATATATAAACAAATCAATGTTTGAATGTGGATGCAGGATTTGCCAAATATCTCAAGAATAACTTAAAAAAAAAATGTTTACTCCCATTCCTAACTTGAATGAATGTTAACTTTCCTGTTTGAGAGACAGAGCCTTAAGTTAATTTAGGGAAGGTGACCAAAATCAAAATAAAATTAAAAAATCTCACTTTCTTTAATTAAAGGTGAAGTGAATTCAGTGTAAAAACGGAAAACAATCAGGAGCACTGGAAACTGTCAGCAGGACCAGAGTCCCTTGTGTGTTCTCTTTTCACTTCCAGGAGTACATGACTCATTAAGTGTTTCCCTAAAAGAAGGGGACAAACCATTGCTGGAAAACAGAAAGAGCTAGAAGGTCCTGTAGGCTAGCACAACAGATCATTTACAAGAATGTACAAACCAGAAAGAGTATTCTCCTGAAATTGAACAGTCATCTGTGTGTGTGTGTGTGTGTGTGTGTGTGTGTGTGATAGAGATGAGAGTGAGAAAGAGAGAGAGAGAGAGAGAGAGAGAGAGAGAGAGAGAGAGAGAGAGAGAGAGAGACCTTAGAGAATCTCCAAAATAGAATAAACTTGAAAAAAAATACACAAGAATGCTTTCTGTAGATAATGTTTTTTTCAGAAATGAGAACTTTTAGCCAGAGGTTGTTGTTAATGGTGAAGGTTATTCAATATAAATTATTCCTCTAAAAAAGTGCAATGCAATTTGTTGTGGTGGTCAGCTTGTTTATTCTCCTTCTATTTATCATGAGACTTGTTTCCAATATTTGTTTTGGTTGTTGTGATGTTTTTATCTTTTTGGATCCAAGTTTTCTGATCTATGAAATTTTCTGATTTCTGTGCTTCAGTTTTTCTGTAACAAGATCAGGTATCTTTGGTGAATCTTCAATTTTCAAGTCATGTTTGTTTAGATAGATTGTCAAGAGAATGCACTGAGGTTGGCCCACTCAGTTATAAATTTATTACATCTTGTTTGCTTTTTTTACAGTGAATAAATAATACTGAACTCTGCAACAGACTGTCTCTTATTCATAAAAACTTGAGGAGTGCTAGATGTAGAGACTTCAAGCAAAAGTAATCCAGACAAATGTGAAGAGTCATATGTAGGTCTTAACCCGAATAAATCTTTATTTAAAGTGGTTACTTTGAAAAATAAAATCCTTGTCTAAGTTTGTCAAAGTTATTCTCTAACATTTTCTTGTGAAAGTTTGAGTATGTTTCCAGATGTTCTCTAATCAATCAGTCATTAGTTTATTTTTAAACATAAATGCAATTGCATTATATATAGGTTTCGAAATTAGCCTTCCTCACTAAATAATCTTGCCCAGCATGCTGTATGCGTAGACATGATCTACTTAATTGCCTTTAATGGCTGTATTTTTTGAATATTTATATTACAAATGTTCCACATTAAATTGATCAAATCCCCTCTTGAAGAACAGTTGGTAGGGCCGGCCGAGTGGTGCAATGGTTAAGCACTGGTTTGGGAAGCCAGCTGCCCCGGTTAGGGTCTCATATATGAGGGCCAGTGACACTGCCCTCAAAAAAAAAAAAAAACAAACAGTTGGTTGTTCCGGGCCGGCCGAGTGGCACGCTGGTTGTGCGCTGGCTTGGGAAGCCAGCGGCCCTGGTTCGGGTCCCACATATGAGGGCCAGTGACACTGCCCTCAGAAAAACAAACAAACAAGTCCTCATAATGAGTTGGTTGTTCCTACATTTTTGTGACTATAAATATTCCTATCTTGAATATCCTTCTCTATTATATTTATAAATTTTGTAACTGTCTGTAGAATATTTCTAGATGTAAAATTGGTGGGACAAAAGGAAAAAGCCAAAGTTTTAGAATTTAATTTTAAAATTGTGTTGATATTTCATTCTTACTTGCAATTTTCTGACATTTAAGGATGTATTTTCAAGAAGCTATTAATATAATTACTGAAATCAATAAAATCTCATTTATAATTATTAGGTATTAATATAAATTAGAATAAGAAATAAACATTAGTTGTGTGAATATGATAAAACATTTTAATGTATACATAGAGGATGAAATTACACCTCAATTTAATAATAGGATAAATATTTATTAGTAAGGCAACTAAATATTATGTCCCTCCTAGTTTGATACAATATAAAGTATAGTACAACTTACAAAATGTACTTGCCAAAAATATCCTGTAGCTAATGAAATTCTTATACCACACTTGCACATTGCATGAAATATAGTTGATAAAGAAAATTAAATGATATCATGAGGAAACAAGTGGCCATATTGAGAAGGAAGAATATTATAGCAACTTGACCAGTCTCTTCAATATGTCAATATGATTTTAAAACAAAGAGGGCCTTGTCTTCTAGATTAAAATATACCTAAGAGACATCACAACCAAATGTGAAAGCTTGTCATTTATGGTATTTTGGTCTTGACAAATACCTTCTTGTGCCAGAAAACAAGGATGAGCTCAACACTAGGGACATATCACGGAACACAGGACTCAACTTTAAAGCACTCCTGCTTGTGAAATTTGGGACAATTTGAATATCCAAATGAATAATGACAGAAATATATTAGAAAAAATGAGTAGAATAAATTCATAAGTTCATACTGACAGCAAAGAGAGAGAGAGAGAGAGAGAGAGAGAGAGAGAGAGAAGGGAAAGTTCTTTTTTAAAGAAAAATTTCAGTTAATAATTTCAAAAATTACCATATGATAGTCAAAACCACAAAATTGATTCTGACAACAATCATTAATGAGCTAAAACTATTGAATAAAAGATTATTGGGGAACGTGATTTTCACACAGTATCAAACTATCAAGCAAAAGATATTAATTATAAAGATTTTAAAAAGTACTATTCAATGGTAAAATCTGAAAACTCATTTTAACCAAATAATCAAATTAACATCCTCAACAACGGGACAAAATGACGTAAGTTTCTAAGAAAAGTACCTTGCCTGTGCAGAAATGTTTAACCTGCACATAATTATGAAGAAACCATCAGAAAAATTGAAATTGAGGGACATTCTATAAAACAACTGCTCTTTAAAGATTAATGTCATAAAAGACCTAAAAAATAAAAGCTGGGTAACTATTCTAGATTAAAGAGACTTTACTAAATGTAAAGTATGTGCCCTCATTAAATTTGGGGTTGGAGAAAATAACAGCAACAACAAACCTAGCTATAGTAGGACAAATGGGAAAATTGAAATATGATAAGCCCATCACTATTTATATTTTCTGAATGTGAAATTTGTAATGTGTTTATATGAGAAAATGTGCTGATTCTTGGGGAGTGCCTAGTGAAGTATTTAGGGGCAAGTGTCATGATGGCTGCAATGAACATTCAAATGGCCCTTTACTCCCATCACAGTGAAAAGTGTGGGGAGATATATAATATATATATATATATATATATATGCTTTACATGTCATTGTATGTGTGTCTGTGTATGTATGAGAGACAGAATAAGCATGTAAATGTGGCAAAATTTTAACAATTAGTGAATCTATAGGAGAAGTATATAAGTGTATTAGCTGGCTTGGACTGCCATAATGGAATACCATAGATTAATACTATAGATTGGGTGTGTGGCATAAACACCAAAGATTTATTTTCTCACATGTCTGGAGGCTGGAAATCCAAGGTCAAGGTATCACCAGGGTTAGTTTTCTCTGAGGCCTCTTTCCTTGGCTTGCAGATCACCGCCCTGTACTTGCCTCTTCATATGGTCACCCAAGCACTCCTGGTGTCTTTGTGTCCAGATTTCCTCTTATAAGGACAATAGTTGGTATGGATTAGGGCCTGTCTTAACAGCCTTCTTTTAACTTAATCATTGATTTAAAGGCCCTATGTTAAAAAACAGTCATATTCTGAGGTACTTCGGGTTAAGGCTTCAACATGTGAAGTTTGGACACAATTCCTCTCATAGAAATGGCTATTCATTGGGCTGTTCTTGCAACCTTTCTGTACATTTAAACATTTTCAAAATAAAGTTAGGAGTAAAAATTAAGGACCTGGTTGGTTTCCATGTACTTCTTTAAAATAAAATTACTGTGAAAATTAGAAGTATTTTGGTATGGGCTTGTGGCTAAATTACTTAGACAACCCTTGTAAGATACTATAGAAAGGATTTTTTTTTTAAAGAAATTAATAGAAGCTGGACTGTGTTAGTCCATTTCTATCTGTCAGCCTCATCTGGAAAAGAAAAATAACTCATATCATCAACCCTCCTACACCCCTGCTCCCTAAAGAACATCCTAAAAAGTGAAGCACATTTTGAAAATTCAAAATAAGAAAACTCCCTCATTAAATTTTTCAAAAAGTCATGTCTGTATTAACTTATGAAGTTGAATGTCTCTTTGAGAAAGAATATTCTTAATATAGTTAGCTATATAACACGGCAAATTGTCACAATCACAGTCTCCAGATTTTAAACATATTTCTATGGTTGAGTTTTTTCCTTTTAAAATTTAGCTATAAAATAAATGAATATACTGGCATGCGCCTTTTGTTTCTAATTCCTCTTGATATTTTTCAGCCCTAAAAATGGTTTCACCTCAAGCTGGGATTTGTCAGGTTTTATAACCCCTGAGTGTTGTCAGAGTTGCCCGCGTGTGGATGGGAAACCTCTAGGGGAAGGAAACCCAGGCTCTGTGGAAAAGGCATTGGTGATTCCGGAAGCACTCTTCATTCTTCTGAGTGAGCATAGAACCAATGCCCCAGCACAAGAGGTGCTTTCTTTTTCAAAGTGACATAAAACAGAGATCTTAACTTGAATATAAGACTCTTTCATAAAAAAAAAAAAAATAAATAAATAAATAAAAATAAGTCCAGAAACCACCTCAGTTTCAGATTTCATGAGCAGTCTTAAAATTTTTTGAATGTATATACAAAAGTTTTAATACTTCAGAAGAGGCAAGGAATTTTATTGAGTTGAAAAGACATCTTTATTACCTTATTGCTTTTTCAAAAGGAAAGTATTATTTTCTGATTATATGGGCAAAGATTTTTCACTCCAATTTTTTCAGAAGTAAAAGTATAAATTCAATGAAAATTCACATATAATCCCACCATCCAGAGACCAGAATTATTAGTATTTAATCTATATATTATTCTAAGGTCTAGTAAATAAAGAAAAAGAATAAAGCACTTATTCTGCCCTGTTTTCATGTGAACTATAATTCAGGAAAACTAAAAAATCAATTCTTGATGTAGTTGTCAATCTTTATTATTCCTTGATTAAAATATTTAAAGTTGTTTATTTCCATCTAGATACTGCTTTATCTGGCTGTGTTTCACAAATATTAGCATGGGATATTTTTATTTTTGTTTAATTTTAAAGTCCTCAAAATTATTTTTGTTTTGCTCAGGAGCTTTTTAATAGCATGCTGTCAATTTTCCAAACATAGTATTTTAAATCAAACACCTGTTAATGATTTCAGGTTTATTGCCATATCAGAACATAATCTTAACATACTCACCTGTATGATATTGATCTTCAGAATGTATTGAGGCTTTCTTTGTATCCTAGTACATGGACAAGTTTTGTTTTAATATTCAATGTATGCTTGAAAAATTAGTGTGTTTTTTTTCCTCTGTAGTGAGTAGAAAGTTCTTTCTATATCTAATATTCAAACATTATTTTTAAGGGTTCTTTTTCAAACCTCAATTCATCTTGAAAATCATACCTATTCCACAAATCTAAGAGGTGTGTTGGTTTTATATTTTCATAAAAGTAGATTCAGAATAGTTTAGAAAAACAAGCAATTTACCATTAGCATATACCCTATAGTATATAGAATTATTATATAATCTATTGATATAGTTACCACCCAGGATAGGGTCAAAATCCATAGCTATTCTTCATCTATACCTCTTGAAGTCCCACTCTCTGTAGCGCATTAGCTTCCAGATCTTTATTAGCTCTTCAGATCTCCAATTTATCACTTTCCCTAATGTCTAGAGAACAAAATGAATTCTAATCAGTTTTATCTAAGGTGGGGTAGGGGGATTCCTTCTCCATTTTAGTTCAAATAAATTTTATTTTAGTTAACAAACTTACAGAAAACATAGTCATACAATAGGATGGAAATATTTGAATAGCTAGATTTCTGAAACAAAGTGAAGTTTTAAATCCTATCACCCTTTTGATCCGTTTAGTCTTACTTATTATGAACTAATAACTTAATATTGTTTACCTGTGATTAGTTGTTGGGTAATTTTGGTTTTGGGATGGTAGGGACAGAGGTGGAAGAGGAAGTGCATGGGCAGTTATTCTAAGAAGTTTAATGGAACTATTTCCTTTAAGGTTTGTTCAGGTAGCACCTATTAATGTGACATGGAGCATATTTTGAGTAACTGGGTACTGATGAATAGTGTAGTTAACAGGACGACTATAATCCTTGGTAATTAGCTTCTAAGTTTACCAGAGTGGAAGTAATTATTGTGCCCTTCCTTTTTTGGAGGTCGGGGGAACACATCTTTCTTTTGCCATTGATCTTTGTAGGACTGACTTTCTCATTGCATCTTGAGTGTATTTCCCATTATGAGGTGTGCCTATAACATAAGAAAGCTCTTTCATGGTGTTCACACATTTGTGTCATTTGTTGATTCTGCAGTCAGTCAGTAGACTAGCTGGGGGACTGCATTCCTCTGTTGGCCTTACTCACCTGCCTGGGAGTGGCTATATGACAAGGGCAGCTCAGTTCTCCTCCCCTAGTCTCATCCTCCAGCAGGAAAATCTGATTTTGTTCACATGCTAGTAAGATTCCAGAAAGAGTAAGAAAGCAAATCCCAACACACAAGTTCTTTTAAAGCCTCTGTATCATGTCTGCTAATTTCCCATTAGCAAGAGGCAGGTCACAAGAGGCCAAGCCCAGATTTAAGGTAGAAAATGGTCTTCACCTTTTTTTCGTTTTCTTTTCTTTTTTAAGGCTTTTTTTCTTTTTTTTGAGGGCAGTCACTGGCCTCAGTGGGACCTGAACCAGGGCTGCTGGCTTCCCAAGCCAGCGCTTAACCACTGCGTCACTTGGCTGGCCCCGGTCTTCATCTTTTGATGGGAGGAGATGCAAAAGAACATTACAAAGAGGCATGCATGATAAATGAAAATAATATGTAGCCATTTTTGCTGACTTACATTGAATATTCACGAAAACCCTGAGGAAAAAAAGAAAAATAAATCTCAGGGAATTAAAGTTATTCATCTAAAATCAGACAACAATATGTAGGGGTGGCATTGGTGTCAAACAATTTATGTCAGTCTCCAAAGACTGTGGGTTTTTTGTTTGTTTATTTTGTTTTTGTTTATTTATTTTTTTTTTTGAGGGCAGTGTCACTGGCCTTCATATGTGGGACCAAACCCAGGCCGCTGGCTTCCCAGGCCAGCGCTTAACCACCGCGCCACTTGGCCGGCCCAGTTTTTGTTTCTTTTTTTAACTTCATGCCACCAAACTACAGAGTTATAGCAGTAGAAGGGACCACCTATTATTCTCTTCCCATCCACCACTATTAAAATATATATACACACATAAACAGTCAGCATCTTTGCAGTTTGTAAAGATCTACACAAATACAAATTTAGATTACCTGGTATCTTCTTCCTTCTGAGATGTTTGTTGACTCCAAGCCCCGCATGTATAACAGTCCCATGGGCTCTTGTGTGCCCTGTTATGTTCATCAAGTTCCTAAAAGAGGAGTTTGCCTAAAGATGTACAATAAATATTGGTTGAATGAATGAACGAACAGTTAACAATTGTTAGCATTTACTTTCTTCATTTAAAGTTATAATGGAAATACAGTAAAACCTTGGATTACAAGTAACTTAGTTTGCGAGTGTTCCTCAAGACAAGCCAACAATCTATTAGGCTGGTGCAAAAGTAATGGCAACAACTGCAATTGCTTTTGCACCAACTTAATATTGTAATACATTTTAACTTGGTAAACGAGCAATGTCTTGCAATACGAGCGAGTCGTTAGATTCCAGAACAAATTATGCTTACAAACCGAGGTATCACTGTATCTCAGATAAAACATGTTTAGATGTAGCCAGTATTTTCTAAAAGATATATACCAAGAGCCTGTCATTATTTGTATACTGAGATAGTTCTTTAAATAAACATTTATTTTAGAATAGTTTTAGCTTCAATGTTAATAGTACAAAAGAGACAAAACTCCCATAGAGAAGAATTCCAAATGATTTATGTAAATACTCTCCCTACCCCTCAATGAAGCAGAGTTGAATTCCTTTTTCCCTTGAGTGTGGGCAGTGTTTAGAGATTTGTCTTCAAAGACTAGAGTATGTAAAGGAGGTGGGAGGAGTAATTTTACAGGGGCGACACCTACTAAACACTTCTTGGCCAGGTGATCAAGGTTAACATTATCAGCGATGTCATGTTGATAGCTTATACCTCTGATATGATATGACAAGAATAGTACTTCATCTTTATATTCTTCCCCAAGCTCATCAACCCACTCTAATCACGAGAAAAGCACCAAATTAGGATTGAGGGACTTCCTACAAAATACCTGGCCAGTACTACTCAAAACAATGAAGGTCATCAAATACAAGGAAAGTCTGAGAAATTGTCCTAGAACAGAGAAGACTAAGAGGGTCTGACAATGAAATGTAACCTAGTATCCTCATAGGACATTAGGAGAAAACTAGTTGCCTTGTTCCGGCTGCTTTAACAAATTACTGTAGGCTAGGTGGCTTAAACAACACGTATTTCTCACGTTTCCTGAAGCTTGGGTCTGAGACCAGGGTACCAGCATGATCAGGTGTTGGGTGAAAGCCTGCTGCCATGTTTACACACAGCCATCTTCTTGCCATGTTTTCACATGGTGGAGAAAGAGATCATCTCTCTTACATCTCCTACAAGGGCACGAATCCCATCCATGAGGGTTCCACCTTCATGATCAAATTACCTGCCAAAGGACCCACCTCCAAATACCATCACAATGTAAGTTAGCAAAAAAGAAAATTGAGTGCAGGGTATGTGATGTATCTCTGTGCTATTATTTCCAACCTTTGTGTAAATCTAAAACTATTCTAAAATAAAAGCTTATTTAAATTTAGAGAACTGCCTGAGTTTACAAATAATAAAGAATATATTCACTTTCACTTCTGAAACAGTTCATTTTCTAAAGATGTGAAAGGATACTCTGGTTTCTCTTCAGATCATATAAATCTTTCACCTTTTTTTTTCTAAAGATGTGAAAGGAAGTGATTATTAAAAGAATAAATAGCACCATAAGCTTTACTTACAAAGTGAGATATAAGTCTATCTTAAATTAGTAAAAGTGATAGAAACATTAGAGAATATGACCTATTTAGGAAAACAGACCAGAGTAGAAAATTCTGCCACATTTTTCAGTTATTACTACTTTTCCAAGAGGTTACAAAACAATAAAGAATTATAACCCAATCTCTATCTACCAAAGTTATGTGACCTAAAAGGACTCTGGGTGGCTGGGGGATTAGAATAAAAGGGGGACTTACTTTTCATTGTAAGTCATTTTGTATATTTTAAATTTTGTATGATGTGTATGCATGTATTAACTTTTTAAGAAATTAACAGCTGGCTATTTGAAAATAACAAATAACATTAAAACCCTGTATGTAGGTGAAAATCTTCCTCTTTCAGCTAAAATGACAAGATTGAGGCTGGTAAGCTATATAGTCAGTAGAGAAGTAAATTAGGCCAGAGAATAAAATCCCTTTTTTTACCTGGCCGAATTTCAAAATTGACACTAACTCAAAATTTGACTCCTGCCAAATAATACAACCAGGGTTTAAAAATACAAAACAAACAAACAAACAAACAAAAAATCTACAGTCTGGAAACTTTCTACCATGAAAATTAAATATTAAGGGGGAAAACGTCAATTTGATGGTGTTAGCATGGTCCTTTAGCAATGAAGAAAAACTTTTAAAATGTATTTTTATATTCTCAAGACAGAACTTATCCAAAAATATCACCTTAATGATGGTGGTCTTTGAATAGAAGCTTAATGTACATTCAGGCTTCATGTGTTTTATAATCATAGGGTTTGGCAGTTTTCATTAGCTTTTAAGTTAAGCAAGAAAGTTATGGATTGGAAGATTTTCCAAATTATCCCAGGTATAATCTTATTTACACAAAGGCTTTCCAAGACCTTGCAGAAAATCTACTAATGTATAAAGGTTCAGTTTTATTCTTGAGCAGTAGCTAACTGTATGGCTAGTGTAAGTCCTTGTGATGATGGTAACAAGGAAAATTTTCATTTTTCATGACTATTGGCCCATGAGCAAATGAAGTGAATCTGTAGATATCTGAACCCCTAGAAGCTAAAAGTTTCTAAGGACTCAGGAGTTTAGAATGGGAATAGATTTTAGAAACCAATTTAGTCAAATCTCTTTATTTCACACAGGGGAGATTCTCTCTCTCTCTCTCTCTCTCTCTCTCTCTCTCTCTCTCTCTCTCTTTCTCTCTCTCTCTCTCTCTCTCACACACACACACACACACACACACGATGCCAAAAAAATGTATACACATTTTAAGAAAGGAAAAAAAACGATTAAAATTGTAATAATATGTACCAATAACAAAAGATGAATACAAGTCATGTTTGACTTCTGCAATTACAAGAGGTGCTCAAAGTGGTTACCATCAGCATCTAGACACTTCTGATTATGGCAAAGTACTGTTTGAGCAAGGTTGACAAAAGTGTCCACTTGTATACATTTTTTGATTCCCCCAGTATATGCCTATTGTTAAATACACATGTCATGCACTGTTATTCCCAGTATAGACTTTTACATAAAAATACTGTGGTAGTGGGCCGGCCGAGTGGCGCATTGGTTAAGCGCTGGTTTTGGGATGCCAGCGGCCCCGGTTCGGATCCCACATGAGGGCCAGTGACACTGCCCTCCACAGCTAACAACAGCTCTACCTGGAGCTGGACTGTGTGAGCCCCGGTGATGGTGTGGGCTGCAGCCCCTGCTGCAGTGGGCTGCCATAGGCTACAGTGAGCGGCCCGCAGCCAGCGTGAGCGGCTGGCAGCCAAGCGTGAGCTGCCAATAGCCGCGGTGAGCGACATCCAGAGGCCGGCGACGGATCTGCCTCATCCGGGAAGAGCGCAATGACGATACCAACATGGGCCAGTGAAGCAACGTCCTCCGCAACTAGACTGAAGAACAAAAAGACAGCAACTTGTCTGTTCCCCTTCCCCGATTCCCCAACGCTGTTCCCCTCTGCCAATTCCCCAATAAAATCTTAAAAAAAAAAAAAATACTGTGGTAGAGAAGAGGTATGCAGAAAGCAAAACAATTCAATACAAATGAACTCATGGGAGAAATTTTGAGTCCTAAGAGAAAGGAACAGAAATTAAACAAGGAAAAGAAAAGATACCTATCTAAATTACCCATAAAACAAAGCTCAACTACTTGATACCATGAAACATTCTCTCCCAGTAGCACACTCTAAATATGGGTCTTCATCCCCAGTGAAGAATCCCTATTTGAAAGTTCACCATGGACTATACCTTTTTGAGACATTTACTGACTCAAGCTTATTTTCTCCATGCCTCCCACTTATATTAAAACTGGGTGGGAAAGTCAGGTGTGGAAATCAGGGAAAGGGTCATGAAGCTGGGGCTGAGAGGATCAATAGCCAATTCTAGGGATGATGGCAATAAGGAAAGCTCTAATAAGAACCCAGGAAATACCAAATAATGTACTCGATAATTTAAGAATTCTGAAAAGCCTTCTTTAAGAATATCTATTTACCAAATCCCAATTGTTTTGGCGCACTTGCCTTACCTAGAATCATGTTTTTGTTAGCTTTAGTTAAAACATTTCTTACTATCTGTAAGTATTAACAGTATTTGTAAGCCACTTGTCTCCAGTGCAGTCTTGCCACAGTCACCCTTAATTATATGGCTTCTATTTTGATCCATTATGCAGAAATATCCTTGGATTTTGTATTAAAAAATGTAAATCATACATTCTACTAATTCTGCTAATTAGGTACAAATATGCATGGTGGTTTCTAAATAGAAGATACTTACAAAGAGGCTTTGCCATATTTATTTGGGAGTTATTTTTCTTTTTAAGGAAAACAATCTCTCTAGATTTTCTTGTTGGCCTTGCTCTTCAGCAGCAGCAAAAGGCAACCAATGATTTCTTAGTCATTCTCTACTCTGGTATCCTGCAGGGGGTACTTGACATTTTGATGTAGGGGTCTTGATGTTGCATTTTTTATACTTCCATTTTGACTCTGGCTGAAAAACAAATGTTAAACTTTTCCTTCAAAGGAAAAAGGTTTATTTATTCTTTTCTGCTTCTAAAAATAAACAAAAATCTTGCAATTAAAAATGGATACTTGGGCCAGCCGAGTGGCGCAGTGGTTAAGCGCTGGCTTAGGAAGCCAGCGGCCCCGGTTCAGGTCCCACATATGAGAGTCAGTGACACTGCCCTCAGAAAAAAAGAAAAAAAAACCTTCCTGGTTGTTTGCCGGCCGAGTAGCTCAGTTGGTTAAGAGCTCGCTCAAGAGTGTGAGCTGAGCTCTGAGCAACAGCTGTTCGAGGCCAGCCCGAGCTGAGTTGCCGTTGAGCTGCCAACAGGTGGCAGGATGGCTAAGCTAAAAAAAAAAAAAAAAAAAAATGGATACTTGATTTCTTCTTGTTTTAAATTTGTATATGTGTCCTAAAATGCTTAACTAAAAACATAGTTAAGAATAAAGAAAAAGAGATTTCAAGGAATTTTTCAGAAAAAGGTAACCATGTTTGACAGTTTGAGTCTAGCATAGCATTATAAATAATTCTGTGTTCAATGAATTGACCACATAGTTGGAAAACAAATTCACACACATGAAGTATTTAAGATAATTTATAATTAAGAACTAAGCTGTGTTTCAGGGACCAAGAATGCTACTAATTCAAGCATTGAGGGCCAGGGCAGAAAAGAGTATGTGCTGGTGAAGTATCTTTTATGCTTTCCTCTTCCCACTTGGCTATTTCATAGGTTTATAGTTCCAGGAAAATTACTGATTTGTTCTCTCACCAAAAATACATGAGAGTGGTACAAAGAACAAAAAAATCTTTAAAGATAAAAATAATTTAAAGGAAAGATCATTTGGGATGAATGATTATAATTTTTTTGGATTTGATGATGCTATGATTGCATTTAAAATTTTTCCTTATCTGCTAGATGCATATTAAAATGTTTACAGATGATATTTCTGAAATAAAAAAATAATACTTAAAACAGGGCTTTGGTGCATTAGATGAAATAAAAGAGCAGAATGTTCATCACTAATGAAGCTGATTAATAGATACAGGGAAGATTACTGTTATCTCTACTTTTCTATATGTTTTAATTTCTCCATAGTAAAAAAAAAAATGAAAACAAAAACATGATCTAGAGCAAATGCTACACTGAAATGCAAGGTTAAAGTTAGCAACAAAAATAGAATGCCCTCTGTCATTATTTCTCTGGCATCTCTGGACTTTAGCTGTGGAAAGAAAGCAATGACCTGTGTTAATTCTTTATTTCCCTACATATTGTTTATGTATAAATATTGGGCTGTCGAAAAAGTCATGACGTATTTTTTCTGTTTTTCACTGCAAAAATGCGTCATGACTTTTCCAACAACCCAATACATATACAGCAACAACTTAAAATATACAAACAAGAGAGGAATTTTGGAGCTTGCTATTTGACAACCAAAATTTATTCTCTTTTTCTTCTGTAGTAATAGAGACACTACCTTGCTGTTAGATATGGCCATTTAACTAAGTATTTATAAATGGAATGGAAGAAATTTATGACACTTGTGGGACTGAGTTTTCAGGCTTATTTTCCCTTGCCCACTGACTGAAACAGGGGAATGGTGACAACCCGGCCTTGGCCATGTAAATGAAAACAGGGAATGTAAGAACTAAAGAATGGAGGATCTTGTATCCCTGAATGACCACATGGAGCAGAGTTGTGACAATACTCTGGACTGCTCATATTGAGGCTACAGAAAAGAGAAATAAAGTTTTATATTTTATTTAAACCAGAAGGGAAGGATGGGGTAAATATTATTTTTTATTATCAATGTTTGATATATTTATCCCTATATAAAGACATATATATAAACACATTTCTAAAAAAAAAAGTCACTGTAATCTTTAATGTACAGGGTGCTATAATTATGTTTATGTGTACATACCTACATATTTGAGTGCTCATATATAAGATAACTTAAGTATTATATTTGAAGACCATACATTACAGAAGTTATATGTGTGCCTCCATTTTCACACCTGCTTCCAAAGGTAGTTTAATGTATAGCAATTTTTTCAATTTCTCTTTGTGATAATATTTTGGTGATATTATTTTGATGTTCACTGGATATAGTGAACTTTCAATCTTTCAACAGACAGATGAGCTTAGGAAATCAACTTATACATACTTTGTTTTAATAAATGCCATTTGAAATCCTGAAGAAAGAGACAAGGTTTTTTGAGTAAAACCTTTTAAATTTTGTGAAGCATAGAGAAATATATATCAAATTTATTCTTAGTAGATAATCACATTTAACTGACAAACGTTTGACAGAGCAGCTGCACAAAGAATGAGGATACTCTCAAGGGACTAATAGGGAAGAACTCCAAGATGCATCATTAAGTGAAAAAAGTAAGATGCAGAACAGAGTACACTCAGTCCTCCATATCCCAGAGTTCCACATCTCAGATTCAACCAACCGCGTATGGAAGATATTTCAAAAAACTGTTACATTGTTGCTGACGTGTACTGTGTAGTTAGGCCTAAGATGGTTGCATCTGTACTGAACATGTACAGACTTTTTTCTTATTATTATCCCCTAAACAATACAATTTAACAGCTATTTACATAGCATTGACATTGTATAGGGTATTATAAGTAATCTAGAGATGACTTAAAGCATACAGGAGGATGTGCGTAGGTTATATGCAAATACTATGACATTATATATAAGAGATGAGAATCCTGGGATTTTGGTATCAGTGGGGGGCCTGGAACCAATCCCCCAAGGATACAGAAGGACAGCTGTATAGAATATGCTGCATTTGCATAAAAAACAGAAAATATAATTTTTCTGGCTTTTAACTCCATGAATAAATTATTAAATAGTTTTGTAAACAAATTTTTTTTTAATTGTTCTAAGACATAATGAAGAAGAAACATTTTAAAAATAGTATTCATTTCAGGAATATGGTATTTTGCCATGTATAATGTGTACTTTTTTGCCCAAATCTATGAGGCATTATACATGGGCACTACTAATTCCATATCTATATAAATGCTTTTAATTCTTTTATTTATGCTTATATGTTAAAAGGGTAACTTTAGAAATCAATAACGATATCCATATGCAAAATAATACCCTGGAATAAAATAATCGGTTTTGTTGAACTTACGATGAACTTGAAATGATGAAAAGTTCTTGGCCTTCTATGATGTGTAAATATGGTAAATGTGTTACCAGTTTATGAAATTTCTTGTACCTTGTATCTGTTCTTGTGTTTTGTAATTATTTGTTGCATAAAATTTCTATTTCTTATACCATAATATATTTAAAAATAAATGCTAAAATTCCTTTAATACAAAAAAACAAGTACCAGGCTGGCCGAGTGGCTCAGTTGGTTAAGAGCTCACTCAAGAATGCGAGCTGAGCTCTGAGCAACAGCAATTTGATGCCCAGCCCGGGTTGAGTTGCCACTGAGCTGCCAACAGATGGCAGGATGGCTCAGCTAAAAAAGAAACAACAAGTACCTACATGTAAACAAATAAAATTTGAATTAAAAAAATTAAAATGAAAGACTGTTTTCCCCAAAAGATTGGGCCAAAAAAGTGGTTGAACATTATACACGGGAGCACATTATACATGGCAAAATTGGGTAGTTACTAAATTCACTTTATTTTATCAACAGGTAATCTTTTAAATAAAAAGTGAATAGTGAACCTTTAAAGAAATGAAAGACAGAGGGTGACAAGAGGAAACCTACTTCATAGAATCCTAGTAACTCTTTTTTAAAAGAATACTTCAGAAACTGCTTATTTTTAGCATACTCGCTATTACTGTTATATCAATATCATGTCTACCCACTCAAGCCTTTATAATACATTATTGTTTATCACAGATACATTTGCCCTCTAGAACTTTTTTAACCTCTTCCCAATTTCTGTTTTTACCATCCCTCTCTATTTGCTCATTATCCAGCAGGGTTTGAAAGAGAACAGATTTCAATTTTTTTTATGACACAAAGGCTCACCTATTAGGATATTTTTTAAGTCAAAGCAATTCTCTTCTCTGTCCTTCCTGGAGGAGACTTAGCAGGAAGCTTAAATCTATACAATTTTTCAGTTTTGTCACATCTTCCTAGACAAACTTGTTCTTTCATTTGGAGTGTCCTCCTGACTTCTCAGATTATTAGACATGGACACATTCAATTTAAAATCAAAGAAACTTGAAAAAAGAATCTTTTTTTTTTTTTTTTTACCTTTACATATATATCCTGTCCGTTTTCGTTTAGCCTAACTCATGCAAGAAATAGCAGGGGTGTGATAGCACATATGTTGAGACTATTTTAACACTTCCTGTGGCCATAGATTTTTCTGCCAGGAAGAGTTTGTAATTTTCTTTTTCAGAGGAATTTGATTACCCAGATGATTACTCACCTGATATTTGTCAAATACTGTTACTTGGACTTCGCTTCTAGATATTAACATTCTTCTGATTTTCCTAAATAAAAATAATTACTTATTTCTAGCAAGTCACGGTAAATAAAAGAAGCCAATTTTCTCTTTAGCAGTCTACACTTGGCTCAGTTAAGCTGATTGATTTGTACTAAAGAATTCTAAAGTAGTTGAGCAATAACATTTTCAAAAATTTTTTCCAGCAAACCTCAAGAATGAAGATTATACTATTCAGCCAGTCTTCAGCATCAAAACTCAAATTTTAAAAATTTCAGTTTTTTTTTTTTTTTTGAGGACAGTGTCACTGGCCCTCACGATTGGGACCCAAACCAGGGCCACTGGCTTCCAAAGCCAGCGCTTAACCACCGCGCCACTCGGCCGGCCCAAAAATTTCAGTTTTTAATTAGTCACTATGACATTGATTTTTACCTAAACATCCCCCATTTTGAACTGCTATAATAAATTTGCAACTGGTTTTATTGCCTCTGGCCTCTCTCCATCCAATTCATTCTTTTTTTTTTTTTTTAAGATTTTATTGGGGAATTGGGGGAGGGGAACAGACAAGTTGCTGTCTTTTTGTTCTTCAGTCTAGTTGCGGAGAACGTTGCTTCACTGGCCCTGCTGGTATCGTCATTGCGTTCTTCCCGGATGAGGCAGATCCGTCTCTGGCCTCAGGATGGTAGCTCACTGGGGCTATTGGCAGCTCATGCTGGCTGCCAGCTGCTCACGCTGGCTGCCGGCCACTCACTGTAGCCTATGGCAGCCCACTGCAGCAGGGGCTACAGTCTACACCATCTCTGGGGCTCGCACAGCCCAGCTCCAGGTGGAGCTGTTGTTAGCTGTAGAGGGCAGTGTCACTGACCCTCATGTGGGATCCCAACCAGGGCCGCTGGTGTCCCAAAACCAGCTCTTAACCAATGCGCCACTTGGCCAGCCCCATCCAATTCATTCCTATCAAATTCATCTTTCTGAAATTCTACTTCCATCATGTCATCTAAACCTTTCAGTAAACTTTCTTATTAAAATGATAATTTTAATAAGAGTTATTATAAAATATTGAGCTGGTAACACAGTGTATCAACAAACAGGAGTTGGTTAAATAAATAGAAGTATTAATGGCTTTTATGGAACTAAAGCCTACTTTCTTTTCCTTTCTTCACCTGCCATCTAAGTTGAGTTTGTTGGCAGAATAAACTATTTGCTCAATTTCATTGCAATGATTTTAAAACATGCCCTCAACATTTTGAAACCCCTCCCTTCAAAACATGGAAACTAATTTTCTCTGCTTGATTGTAGGTCAGAATTAGTGGCTCTCATCTATTATAAGTGATAGAATATAGGGGAACTTCCAAATATAGGTCATAAAAAGAGAATGTCCACTTGGCTCTTTCTTTTGGATTGCTCTGAGCGAAACCAGTCACCTTGTTATGAGGGCCATCAGCCATCCCTGTAGAGAGGTCCCCATGCAGAAAGGAATCCGCTTGCCAGTACCAGCTTGCTAGCTTTGTGAGTGAGCCAACTTGGAAGCATATCCTCTAGCTTCAGTGAAGCATTCAGATGACTTTAGCTCTCCAGTCTTGAGTCTCTCAGCTGAGGACCTAGATGTTATGGAGCAAAGCCAGGCCACCACCATTATGCCACGCCTAAACTCATGACCCACCAAATCTATGCAATAATAAATTATTGTTATTATTTTAAGCCAATAAATTTTGGTGCAATTTGTTATACAGCAACAAATGTCTAACATGTTCCTCAGGCTGTCACTGTGCTAGACAGTAAGGACTCCAAAATAATTAAGGTAATTTTTGCTTTCAGTGTATCTGATCTTTTCCATAGTCTACTTATTGATTTTTTTTCCCCCCCCGCTGTGGAAGGATCTCTGGCTTTGGGCTTTGTTATAAGAACCCTAGATAGCTAATTTAAAACTCCTGGTTTTATAATTTTATTTTATATCTTATAGCTTTTATTTATTATATATAGCTATTTTATATCTTACTATATATGTGTGTATATGTGTCTATATATTTTACAGTGGAAACTTATTTTTAGAAAAATAAAACATAAGAATACTTAAAATTTTTATACAATATTATATTTCTTATTTAAAATAGTGCTATTTTTATAAAGTTATGCATACTCACTCTAAGAAATGTAAGTGTAAAAAGATATATATATATTTCTAAAGATTTTATTGGGGAATTGGGGGAGGAGAACAACGTTGGGGAACCGGGGAAAGGGAACAGACAAGTTGCTGTTCTTTTGTTCTTTAGTCTAGTTGTGAAGGACATTGTTTCACTGGCCCATGTTGGTATCATCATCGCACTCTTCTTGGGTGAGGCAGATTGGTTGCTGGCTTCTGGACGGCCACTCACAGCAGCTCTTGGCAGCTCACGCTGGCTGCCAGCCACTCATGCTGGCTGCCGGCCCCTCACTGTAGCTTATCGCAGCCTACAGCAGCAGGGGCTGCAGCTATCCCAGGGACTAACAGCAGCCCAGTTCCAGGTTAAGCTGTTGTTCACCTTTTTAGCTGTAGAGGGTGGTGTCAGTGGTTCTCATATGTGGGATCCGAACGGGGGTCACTGGCGTCCCAAGCCAGTTCTTAACCAACACGCCACTTGGCCGGCCCAAAAAGATAATTTTTTAAAAAAGATCTAATCATGACTCATATATAAATATAAAATAAAATGAGGGAAGATTTATTTTAACCTGTTAATTAATGAAGGAATCAATAAGATATTACAACCAGTTCAATGGATAATTCAGTGTACCACACATATATGTCAAATAAAGAATGTTGTAATGAATTTACAAATACATGAAAGAACTAGCAGAATTGGTGAATATCTATACCACAGTATTCAATTGCATTTCACCAGACACAGTTTGTATTCCTGTGGACGAGATTAATTTATGTTACTATCATTTTTTTCCATTGCATTGCCATTTTTTTAAAGAATTGAGACCCCTGCCTTGTAGGATATTTCCAAGTCTGCATTTGTCTAATTGTTTCCTCAGGATTAGATTCATAATAGACATTTGTTTTTTTAAAGATTTTATTGAGGAATTGGGGGGAGGGGAACAGCATTAGGGAATTGGGGAAGGGGAACAGACAGGTTGCTGTCCTTTTGTTTTCAGTCTAGTTGTAGAGGATGTCGCTTCACTGGTATTGTTGTATTGTGATCATTGTGCTCTTCCTGGCTGAGACAGCCGCTCATTGGCCTCTGGATAGCTGCTAACGGCGGCTCACAGCCACTCACACTGGCTGCCAGCCACTCACGGTAGCTCACAAAAGCCCACTGCATCAGGCACTGCAGCATACACCATCACCAGCAACTCATGGCAGCCCAACGCTAGGTTGAGCTGTTGTTCACCATCTTAGCTGTAGAGGGTGCAGCACCACTGGCACTCATATGGGATCCAAACCGGGGCCCTGCTGCTCAGAGCTGGCGCTCCCAAGCCAACTCTTCTTTTTTTTAAGATTTTATTGGGGAATTAGGGGAGGGGAATAGTGTTGGGGAATTGGGGAGGGGGACCAGTCAAGTTGTTGTTCTTCAGTCTTCATTGTGGAGGGCACCAGTTGCCACCTGGCTGCTTATTGGCAGCTCTTGGCCAATAAGATGGCATCAGTTGCCATCTGGCTGCTTATTGGCAGCTCTTGGCCAATAAGATGGCATCGAATAGGCCATCTTGTTACACCAACTGAGCCATACTGCCACCTGTTGAAAGCTCAGCGACAGCTCTGCTCAGGTGCAGCGTCACCGACCCATGTGGGAATTGAACTGGCAGCCCTGTTGCTCAGAGCTCTCGTGCTCTTAAGCTAACTCTTAACCAACTGAGCCACTTGGCTGGACCCCATGCCAACTCTTAACCAATGTGCCACTTGGCCAGCCCCATAATAAACATTTTGGTAAGATTATCTCCAAGTGGTGTTGAGATTGAAGCCATTTTGTTGGACAGGTACCTGGTATCCAGTTTTGCACTGTTACAGATGAGGCTCCAATGATTAACTTTTCACACTTGTGTCTTTGGGATAGTAGTTCTGAACTTGGAGGAGCATAAAGTATCAACTGAGAAGATAGTTGAAATTGCAGATTATCATAAATTGTAGATAACTCTAGATATTTTAATGTAATTAATGGGGCCTAGGACTCTATGTTTCTTATTACTTCCCAATATTTTCCAGTTCATGCTGGAGAAAAAACCATGTTGGAAAAACCACTAACTCAGAGAAAACTACCAAAACTAGGCTTATGGAGCAAAGCCTACATGTGTTGTATATTTTAGTATATATTTTCAACCTATTGACAACATGGCCCCATTTCCCTAAACCACAACCAATGATGCATTTTGCTAATTTTTGCACTTCTACTTTACTACCTATTTTACCTTTGGAGTAACACTTAAAAATGTTAAGTGATTTTTTTTCCAGTTAAAAACTAACGCTTGTACAGAGAAGATTTATACAATATTTTTACTTTTATTTTCACTTGAAAAAAGAAATAAAATGAATTGGAATGGTCTCACTAGAAGATTAAAATATGATTTTCTTTTTCTATAGGTTTTTCCCTCAAAAGAAAGATTTTAAAACTTCCAGTGGGATGCATTATTTATCAAACACTTAGAGTGCTTACTGGGTGCTAAGTACCATGCCAAGTGCTTTTCAAAAATTGATTCCTTTAATCATCCTAAAAACCTTATAAGGTAGATATTATGATCATCCTCATTTCCAGATAATGAAACTGAGATATAGAGCAATTAAGTAATTCTCTCAAAGACTTGCGGGTAGCAAGTAGTGGAGTCAGGATTCAAATTTATTGGGGTGGCAGGAAGGCAGAGTCTTTGCTGTGTATTAAAGGATTTTAAATTTGTCCATGTTTGTCTGATGAAAATGAATGAGTTGATGTGACCCTCACCTGCAATGTTTGCCTGAATGTATTGGAGTAGGTGTCCCCCTCCGCTTTAAGATGCAAGGAGGTGATTTGAGCTCCCGAAAGAGAGATGAATGGAATAGACTCCTGGAGCAGGAACAGATTTTACCATTTCTGTAAGAAAACAGTGTGGCTCAAACACTGAGGATCAAAGGGAACCAAGAACAGTTTCAGTATTGCAAAGATTTTACACTTGAAGGGGGCTCAGCCTGGGTGGGAAAGTGCTGTCTCAGGAATGTGGCCTCTGGGAAAGTGGTGTGTGCCCAGAAGAGTCAGGGATGAAGAGGACAATGCCCAGACAGCATGGATTTGTGAGTTATTCTTGAAAACAAAGGAAAAAGTCCATGGAGATTTTTCTGTTCAGTTAAGAAAGACTATACATATATATATTTTTTCTCCCTAGATTAAGTGATCCTCATTATGTTATCATAGGACATCATATACAGTGTTCAACCTGTGGTATAATATACCACAGAGTGTTATCCATAAATATTTTATATCACATCTTTAAAACTTTTAGTATTCAGTATGTCAGATTTTTTAAAAACCATCTGGTTACTCAATAAGGAACTTTCAAAAGCACTTGGAGAAGAAGCTGTACAGGTTTAGGTCCTGGTGAACAGGTTGAGGAGGCTGGGAAGATGAGCTGATAAAATGTAACCATAAAAAACTAGTGACCCTCATTTTACCCTCAGGTCAGAAGGCTCTAGGGTCAGTGCAGCTATGCTTTCTCCACTGTTCAGTGAATGCCAGAGGTGTTGTAATGGTGCTGTCCAAAACTGTATCTGACAAATGGAGTTGGGGCAAAGGTGAATGGTGAACATTCTAAAGTGTAGAAACAGGTAGCAAAGCCGGTTTAGGAGCAAGCAGATAATTGCATCTGCAGATCTCAAATTCAGTGTAGCTATACAGGGATTTGTCTCTTTCCACTGTGGATTACTTTGCTAACAACTGCCGAAATTGTAAATTACATTACACATAAATTAAAGCAGTTATCACTGTGGTACGTTATTGTCCTGAATTTGTTTGTGGTACGTTATTGTCCTGAATTTGTTTATTGGGAAATAAGTTTCAACTAGTACATGTGCATGGGATAAGGATAATCTTCTTGTTTATATGATGTGGGTTTGGAGAACACCTTGTGATTCACAATCCCTCACCCTCCAGCACACTGCTACCTCTTTAAAGCCTCCTACATGTAGATTTTTCTTTCACTTAAGATTGTAGATTTAAAAGTTTCTATATGTTGGGCCGGCCGAGTGGCACATTGGTTAAGAGTTGGCTTGGGACACCAACTCTGAGCAGCAGGGCCCCAGTTTTGGATCCCACATGAGGGCCAGTGGCATTGCCCTCTACAGCTAAGATGGTGAACAACAGCTCAACCTGGAGTTGGGCAATGTCATAGGATGCACAGCCCCTGCTGCAGTGGGCTGCTGTAAGCTACCGTGAGCGGCTGGCAGCCAACGTTAGTGGCCCGCAGCTGGCGTAAACTGCCAAGAGCTGCCATGAGCAGCCATCCAGCAGCGGGAGACCAATTTACCTCACCCAGGAAGAGTGCGATGATGATACCAACATGGGCTGGTGAAGCGACATCCTCCAAAACTAGACTGAAGAACAAAAGGACAGCAACTTGTCTGGTCCCCTCCCCCAATTCCCCAATAAAACCTTTAAAAAAAAAAGTTTCAATGTGTTTAGTCAGGTAAGAGCTACAAAATTTCCACAAAATCAGTTGAAATTTAATAGGTTATGAGGAAAGTTAAAATTTAATTAAAGAACAAAATATTACCAGGAGAGGAGAGGCCTTGGCAAGGTATGACACGGGGTAATTAGCGAGCAGAAGGATTATTCTTGGGACTTTGGGAGTGATGGGAGCCAGAAGAATACTGATAAATGAAGGATATCAAAAACCAACAACCTATTTGGCATCCAGAGTCATGGAGTGGAACACAGCACTAGAATGAATTAAAGTCTTGGCTTTGAAATATGGCTTTGGAAAGCTTCATAACTCAATTTTCTGTTTCTTGGTTGATAAAATAAGGTTTTCGAAGAAAGAATGTATAATGTTAAATATTGCTAAGTCAGGCAACCCCTTCACTGCTGGTAGAAGTATATATTGACGTAGCCTTTCTGGAACTCAGTTGGCCAATATATGGTTTATCAAATTAGTATCATTCTGGGATGCTAATTTCCCAGGAGGACTTGCATATTTTACCTTTGCTACTACAATAATTATTAAGGGTTCAATCTCTGCAAAGTTTAATGTTAATTTATATCAATAGATTTGTTTGTGGGAGACATGCAAATGATTTTTGTCTAATAAAAAAGATAACCTAAAAATTATGGCTTATTGATCTATAAGACATTAACCAGATTTCATAAATATGTAATGTACCAATCTCAGTCTAATATTTCTTTTTCTAAATGTCTATAAATACCAAGTTCACTAATTTTTTTTGGAACTAGCTTAGTGATCTTACTGATTCCTTCATTAACTAGTTAAATAAATTTTTGACAAATGTCCAGTGTTTTTAACTTTTAATAATAGGTTCATTGATAGTTAGACATTAGGTTTATTAGAAATATTGTTTAATAAGTAGCAAAAAAAGTAAAAAGAAAAGAATACTAATCTAATGTAGCATCACCTCTTCCAAACAAAGGGAAAAAAACAAACTAGCATACTGGCATCTTAAAAAAAAAAAAAATCACTCTTTCATGAATTTTGCATTTTTTTTCTATCTCTGAGTTGATGATATCCATATGTCTATAGGGCCCAGAGCAATGAATAATCTAAACTTTCATGAATTACTAATTTTGTTCCATCTCAATCTCTTTGAATATTTATCCTTCACTTTTCCTCAGTCTTGAAGAAATGGTTTTCAAAAGATGTCACTATTCTTTTATAAGATTCATTTTCATTGCATATACATAAAAAATAACAAAATATTATCTCTTTATATCCTTGGATATAAAAATTACAATGTGAACTGTTCTATAAAGAAGTTGCAAATATTTTATCCACCAAAGACCAAGTGTCTTATAAGATACTAATACAAGTTCTTGAATCCTTTAAATATAAAACAGCATTCAAAGAATTTTGTGCATCTGTGTTTCCTCTAAGAGTTATACAGTAATTTACAGAAAGTAAACAAATTTAAATCTCAAATTATACCAGTCTTCTTGGGCTGCCACAACAAAATACCACATACAGAGTGGGTTAAACAGCAGAAATTTATTTTCTCACAGTTCTGGAAACTGAAAATCCAAGACCAAGGTGCTAGAAAATTTGGTTTCTGGCGATAGGTCTCTTTCTGGCTTGTAGACAGGCATCTTCTTGGTATGTCCTCAATGGCCTTTACTGGATTCATGTGTGGAAGAGAGAGCTCTCTGGTCTCTTTTTATAAAGACAGTAATCTTATCAGATCAAGCCCCCCACCCCATGACCTCATTTATCCTTAATTAGTTTCTTGGAGGCACCATCTCCAAACACAGGCACACTTGGGGTTAGGGCCTTAACATATGAATTTGGGGGATGGGGATGGGATACAAACATTCAGTCTATAACACAAAAATTTAAATAGGCTTCCAAATACCTGAAGTCTATTCTTTGGGCTTTTGGTAATGGAGAAGAAAACACTAAAAACTCATTCTGAAATATAAGTAAGGTTTTATTAATTGTAGGAAATACTAGGCTCAGGCAAGAGTATACATTTACATCACTCTTTAATTTTTAAAAGTTTGATAAATAAACAAAAACAGAAGAAATGGACAATCAAAAATAGATTGACTATCTGGAAAAGATAACATTATAAAAGGCTTATTTTACTTTTAAAAAGTATCACCTGCTTTAACAAAAACATTAACCAAAGCATTTCTTTACATTGCAATCCACTTAAAATAATACATTGGAATGATAAACATTTTAAATGAATCATACCAAAAATCGACCTACGCATATATTTAAATGAAAGAAAGACAGCAGTGGGAGTTAGTGAACACCAGATATTTGGTAGACTTAAACTTTAGAGCATAGATAATTCAATGCATAGATGAGATATAAAAGATAAATGGAAGAATATCTTTGACACCCAGAAAACTATTTTACTCTGAATGGATCTCAAAATCGGGAGCTTGGCACAAACCCTGCATTCAAAACTATATTATTCTCATACAAATTGTTTTATATATATATATATATATATATATATATATATATATATATATATATTATAAATATGTCTCTCTAGATATAATCTCTCTATATCTATATATCTATATCTATATTATCTATATCTATATCTATCTATATATCTATATCTATATCTATATCTATATATATATATGGAGAGAGAGAGACAGAGAGAGAGAGAGAGAGAGAGAGAGAGAGAGAGAGAGAGAGAATTTGTATTCTTCCCCTTGGCTGTTTTTTAAATTAAGATTTCATTTTTAGGGCCAGTTGGTTAAGAGCTGGCTTGGGACGCCAGCAGTCCCAGTTCAGATCCCACATATGAGGGCCAGTGACACTGCCCTCTACAGCTAAGATGGTGAACAACAGCTCCCCTGGGTCGGCATATCTGTAGCCCCTGCTGCAGTGGGCTGCCATAGGCTATAGTGAGTGGCTGGCAGCCAGCATGAGAGGTTGGCAGCCAGTATGAGCTGCCAAGAGCCACTGTGAGTGGCTGTCCAGAGGCTGGCGACCGATTTGCCTCACCCGAGAAGAGCGCAATGATGATACCAACATGGGATAGTGAAGCAATGTCCTCCACAACTAGACTGAAGAACAAAAGGACAGCAACATGTCTGTTACCCTTCCCCGGTTCCCCAATGCTGTTCCTCTCCTGCAATTCCTTTCCCCAGTTAAAAAATAAATTAATTAATTAATTTAAAAAAAATTTCATTTTTAGAGCACTTTAAGGTTTGCAGCAAAACTGAGGAAGTAAGAGCTTTCCCATGTGCCCCCTGCCTCTACACATACACAGCCTCCCCCACTATCAACATCTCCCACCAGAGGGTACATTTGTTAAAATTGATCAACCTACATTGACACATCATGATCACCCAAAGTCCATAGTTTTTATTACGGTTTACTATTGATGTTATACATTCTGTGGGTTTGGATACATGTATAATGACATATGTTCATTATTATGGTATCATACAGAGTATTTTTATCACCCTAAAAGTCATCTGTGCTCTGCCTCTTCATTCATCCCTACCCCGATTCTCTGTAAACCACTGATCCTTTTTCTGTATCCATAATTTTGTCTTTCCCAGAATGCCATGTAGTTGGACTCATACAGTATGTAGCCTTTTCAGAATGACTTCTTTTACTTAGTAATATGCACTTAAGATTCCTCCATGTATTTTTTATGACTAAAGAGCACATTTATTTTTAGCACTGAATAATTTTCCATTGTTTGGATGTACCACAGTTTTCTATTTACCTACTGAAGGACATCTTGTCGCTTCCAGATTATGTCAATTATGAACAAAGCTGTTAAAAACATCCATGTGTAGGTTTTTGTGTGAACATCATTTTCAGTTCTTTTGAGTAAATACTAAGGAGCACAATAGCTGATTTGTATGGTAAGATTATGTTTAGTTTAGAAGACCAAACTGTCTTCCAAAGTGACGGTACCGCTTTGCATTCCTGCCAGCAATAAAAGAAAGTTCTCTTTGGTCCACATCCTCACCAACATGGCATGGTGTGATGTTCCAGATTTTGACCATTCTAATAGGTGTATAGTGAGTGATAGCTCATGTTTTAATTTTTATTTCCCTGATCATAGATGATGTGGCACATCTTTTCATATGCTTATTTGCCATCTGTATATCTCCTTTGGTGGTGTATCTTAAGATCTTTTGCCCATTTTTAAATCATTGGTTTGATTTCTTATTGTTATATTTTAAGAGTTCTTTGTATATTTTGGATAACAGTCCTTTATGAAATGTGTCATTTGCAAATATTTTTTCTCCTAGTCTATGTCTTGTCTTCTCACTCTCTTGATATTGTCTTTCTTAGAGAATTTTTTTTTATAAGGTTTTATTGGGGAATTGGGGGAGGGGAACAGCGTTGGGGAATCGGGGAAGGGGAACAGACAAGTTGCCATCCTTTAGTTCTTCAGTCTAGTTGTGGAGGACATTGCTTCACTGGGCCATGTTGTATCATCATTGCGCTCTTCCCAGGTGAGGCAAATCAGTCGCTGGCCTCTGGACGGCTGCTCACAGCAGCTCTTGGCAGCTCACTCCAGCTGCCAGCCGCTCACTGTAGCCTATGGCAGCCCACTGCAGCAGGAGCTGCAGCTATGCCATCCCAGGGACTCACAGCAGCCCAGCTCCAGATGGAGCTGTTGCTCACCATCTTAGCTGTAGAGGGCAGTGTCACTGGCCCTCATATGTGGGATCCATACCGGGCTGCTGGCGTCCCAAGCCAGCTCTTAACCAACGCACCCCTCGGCCAGAATGAGAAGTTTATAATTTTAATAAAATCCAGTTTATATATTTTTCTATCACGGATTGTGTCTTCAGTTTTGTATCAGTTATGTAAAAAGTTATTTCCACACTCAGGGTAATCTCAGTTTTGTCCTATGTTATTGTTTAGGAGGTTTATTGTTTTGTGTTTTACATTTAGGTCTGTAATCCTTTTTGATTTAGCTATTTTGAAGAGTATAAGATCTGTGTCTAGATTTGTATAAGTGGATGTCCAGTTATTCGAACACTACTTGTTGAAAAGACTGTCTTTGTTCGAATATGTTGCCTTTGATGCTTTTTCAAACATCAGTTGACTATATTTATAGGGTCTATTTTGGGCTCTCTGTTCTCTTTCATTGACCTATTTGCCTATTCTTTCTTCAATACTACACCATCTTAATTATTGTAGCTTTATAGTAAATTTTGATATTGAGAAGTGTCAGTTCTCCAACTTTGTTCTCCTTCAATATTGGGTTAGGTATTCTGGGTCTTTTTTTCTCCATGTAAACTTCAGAATCCATTTGTCAATACCTACAAAAATAACATGCTGGGTTTTTGATTGGCATTGCATTGAATCTGCAGATCAAGTTGAGAAGAACTGACATCTTGACAATATTGAGTCTTCCTTCCGCAAACATGGAATAGCTCTCCATTTATTTAGTTCTTCTCTGATTCCATTCATCAGAGTATTGTAGTTTTACTCTTATAGAACTTGTACATATTTTGTTAGATTTATAACAAAAGTATTGGGGGCAAGGGAATTCTTATATAAATGGTTTTGTGTTTTTAATTTCAAATTCCACTCATTTATTGGTGGTATACAAAAAAGCAATTGACTTATATATTAACCTTATATCCTAAAACTTTACTATAATTGTATATTTACCTGTATATATTTATTTAATAGCAAACTTGTATACACATATAAAAAGGTGACCTATTAGCTATAGTAGAAACAAATGCTTGAATTTTTTTTTTTTTTTTTTAGCTGAGCCATCCTGCCACCTGTTGGCAGCTCAACAGCAACTCAGCTTGGGCTGGCCTTGAACAGCTGTTGCTCAGAGCTCAGCTCTCACTCTTGAGCGAGCTCTTAACCAACTGAGCCACTCGGCCGGCAAATGCTTGAATTTTTAATGAATCCTAGCTTAGGATTTAACTTACATTGTGGAATGTATTTCATTTTTGAAAATGGAGAATAGTATTACTTCATATGTTTCAAGACTGTGTACTTATGTACAAAAAAATATGATCAAATGAAAAAGTGTCTTTTATTCTTTATTATTACTAGACTAATTTGTTTTTTATTGGATTTGAACCAAACCATGGAATTTCAGGAGAGCTATGGCATATATATGAGAGAAAATTGTGGGGAAAGGTATATCTGAAATACTGTCAGGAGATTTAGGCTATATTTCCATGTTGGCATCTATCTGTGTACCCATGAACAAATCCCTTTATTTTTCTGTGCTTCTTGGAGTGATAATGTACAAAAGTAGACAAAAGAAGGTCCTTTGTTGTAGGTGTCATATGACACTATGCTAAAGATTATAATAAAGCTCACCATTACTAGAATTACAAATACTCCATTTATGTATGTATATGGACAGTGAGAACTTGCTTCCCCACAGGGTGGTCAAAGAATCTTTGTGAAGGGTCATAATTTGAACTAACCTTTAAAAATGTGGATTTTGATAATTGATTTGCAATTTTAAATATTAATCAATAGGATAGTATATCATGACTGTTTGAGAATAAGGCCTTCTGTGTCAACTGAAATGAAAATGTAGGTTGTATAGCAAGTTATCTAACTAAATTTTTTTTTTTTTTGAGGGCAGTGTCATTGGCCCTCATGTGTGGGACCCGAACCGGGGCCGCTGGCTTCCAAGGCCAGCGCTTAACCACCACGCCACTCGGCCGGCCCTAACTAAATTTTTAATTACAAGGAAATTTTTCCAATTTCATGGTCACCTGCTATCCTTTAGTAATCTAGTTAATGCTCTTCCTATCAAATATTGATTTTCTATCTGGTACTTAGCCTAAGAGACTTAAAGAAGTAGATATTGGTGTTTTTACTTCAAATTTGTCAATTTGATTAAATACAAATTATTTTCAGTTGATACGTAAAGCAGAGACGCACTATTTCACTGCAAACATTTCTTTAGTGATTTTGTTTTGTTTGTTTTATTTAAAGATTAATCTCATTGGATTCCATAGAGTCTTACTCCTCTACAACTGATAGTAATAAAAAATAATAACAAACACATACAGCACTGTTTTTTAAAAAATTTACAAATTTGACTGTAATCACTCACAGATAACCTGTGATGTAGGTACTGTTATTATCTTTATTTTATTGATAAGAAAACCCAATGAGAAACTTGACCAAGGTCACCCAGCCATTAAGAAGCAGAACCAGGAATTGAAACCATAGTCAGGGACAAAAGCCTATTTATAGCTTTCTATCTTCTGTAATGAAATGTTTATTGAGCCTCCATTTTGAAAAGGCCAATGTTAAATGTGCATAAATGCCATATTGTTTATAATTTTTAATGCAAAAATAACTACAATATGATTTAATATTCATACTCCTAGACTCTATGGAAATTATTTTAGGTTTTAAGTGTGTATAATTTTTCATATTGTGTTATATATTTTGATCTGTTTGTGGTTGAAAAAGGGGCCACATACTAAACCTAACAAGCTCAGGGGAGGCCCACATGGCAGGCCCTACAAACTCAGAGGCTGAAAGTAACCACATAGGGTGGCCTGAACATAAAAATTCCTAACTAAAAGCAGGTCACTGCCCAGAGTGACATCCTTGGCCTGTAGCTTCCTTGACAAAGGTCAATCTTCATTTTAAGTGAGCCTGTCTGAGGTGTTTTTTTTTTTGCATCTAAGATAACATACCCTTTGAATGTCAGAGTAGTCCCTTTTTCCTGGCCCCTTAGGGCACAATACATAGCACCAGAGCACCAGACTACAGAACCCCTCATGGTTATCTTATTCCCTGAATACCATCTCTATGTGCTGTAAATGTTAATTATTAACTCTTCTGTGCCCACCAATGTAAAAGAAATATATTTCTCTCTGTTTTACTTTTTATCCAATCCCAGAGATTTCCCCACTTTACTTTCTTCTACTCCCTTAATCACCATAGATGGATTTCATGTAACCCTCCTTATGTCTTCTCCTTTGATTCTAATGTGTAAAATAAGCTGCAAAACTGCCATTCTCCAAAGCATTTTCTTAATCCTTTGGATTTTGCCTCCTGCTAATTGTCATCAGCTTGGCTCAAAGAAACTCATTAAACCTCGCTACAGGTGTGGATGTTTCTTACCTAGTCGACAGTTGCATTATGTAGTGTGAGGTCAAAGACACTTTGTTTCTTTAACCTTGTTTCTTTAACAGATCTGGGCATATGCTAATTATGATATCAAAAGTTAAAGGTTGAATTATTTGCTCCCATAAGTATATTTCTAAATAAATTGTCTGTTTTAGAAAAAAGCTTCACATCTGTGTAGCAACTTTAACTCAGATCCTCACACAGTATCCTGTTTTATCAAGAACTCAAACAAAATCAAATAAGACAAGTGTTACTGTTTGTATTTTACAGATGAGGAAATGGAAGCATAAAAATTAAGTGCATTGCTCCAAGTCACATGGCTAGTTAGGGAAAGGCAAGTCAGGAGCCCAGTTCTTTGAATTCCCGGCCTTAGACTGATTCTCTGAAGAAACTATTGTGCTTGTTGAATATCTTCCATTGTTTCTTTGCTTTTTAAGACACGTTTTTAAAGGAATCCTTGATTGGCTATTTTTAGGAGTTTGGAACTAATTTAAAGTACACTATTGTTTATACACTTATTTTTATGTATTTGGGACTTTTTTGGTGAGGAGGAATACGGGATACAGAGCTGTGTGTTTCATTCAAATTTCCTCATGGGCAATCAATAATAATTATGTGGTCGCCAAATTAGTTCGTCCAGTTTGAATGTTCAGCAGGCAGACAAGGGCAAGGAGGTGTTCCCCCAACTCTGACGGGAAGCTAATGACAAAAACATTTAACCAAGGGAAAAACAACTCCCCAGTCAGTAAAGAAGTAAAGAGGTCTTTAGTTCAAAATAATTATCATTGATAAGTTTTAAAAAACTCTAGGGCCAATAGGCTATTTGCATCTGAATCACCTAGGGGCATTTGTTCAGTTCCTGGGCTCTACCCCCAATCTGTTGAATCAAAATCTCTGGGCTGGGACCGGGAATTTATAACATCACCTAACTTCAAGAGAAGCCAATGAAATAAAAATAGATAGGAGCAGAATATTGAGTTGTTTTCAAATGCTTAAAATTTTCAGATTTAAAAAGTCTGTGGATGGAGAGGGAGCACAGCTTCCGATTTCTTTTTTTTAGCTGAGCCATCCTGCCACCTGTTGGCAGCTCAACGGCAACTCAGCTCGGGCTGGCATTGAACTGCCGTTGCTCAGAGCTCAGCTCACACTCTTGGGCGAGCTCTTAACCAACTGAGCCACTCAGCCAGCCCCTGATTTCTTACATATAGGCTGCACATAGTGACTCCAAAAAGTGCAGTATGGCAAAAGGTGAGTTACAGTGAAGAAATCTGACAAACATCACCTCAGCCATGTGATCAACAGCAACATCAATAGTGGTAATTCAAAGTGGGTACTCTTGATATGAAGCAAACAGCATTTTACCTTGGAGGTCTTCTCCACCCAAATATTATCCCAGCCTAATCATGAGAAAAACTTCAGACAAATTCCAACAGAGGGACAACCAACAAAATACACAAATACTCTGAAAAACCATCAAAGTTCAAAGTCATCAAAAACAAGGAAAGTCTGAGAAACTTTTCAGAACAAAGGGGAACCTAAGGAGTAAATGTAATGTGGTATCCTGGATAGATTCTTAGAACAGAGAAGGGACATTAGTTAAAAACTAAAACAATCTGAATAAATGATGTATCCATTTTGGTTCATTAATTATAAAAATGTACCATACTAATGTAAGAAGTTAATATAAGGGTATCTATGTGGGTTTATAAGCACTCCCTACTATTTCTCAATTTTTCTATAAATGAAAAACTATTCTAAAAGAATAGTCTATGAAAAATGCTCTGGTCTTCTTATAGTAATTCAGGATAATTACAGTAAATGATAAATAAAACCCAAAATGTATCTGGCACCAGTTTGTGCCATGGCTGGGCAGTTGTTAAAGTTGGTCTAGACTCTAGACCAGGAGCAATCAGAACTTGCAGACTGATGTCCAAGATGGGAAGATCCAACAGTAGATCAAGCACAGAGAGCTCTGTTTCCCCAAGACAAAGAGCTTTAGACTGACTACATTGTTCCTTTTAGAGGGAAAAAAATTGAGAGCTTCTTTAAGTCAGTGTTTCTTGAATCTGATTTTGAGAGAGAGGAGTTGATGTTCATTGAGGGCTTACTATGTAGCAATTCTGTTGTAAACACTTTGTATGTGTTAATACATTGCATATTCCCAGTGGCATCATAAGCTAGACATTGGATTAACTCCATTTTACAAATGAAGAAAAGGAGGCTGAGAAAGTTTAAGTGATTAGTAGGGCTCTCCACAAGCCAGAGAAATATCTGACCCAAGTCTGGCCTCTTGACTTCTGTACTGTACTGCTGCCAATTGGGTTTTCCCAGTAAAAGTGGAATCTCCAGCTCAAGTTGAGAGTGTCTTATGTCATTGGAGATATGACTCCCCCTTTTTTCTCTTACTCATAGTTCACATCCAAACTATTAGGAAACCTTATGATTCTACCTTCAAAGTAAATAAAGAATCTGACCACCTCTCATCATCTGCTCCCCCAGGACTACACTGATCCAGCATCAATCAAAGCTTGCCTGATTATTGTGCTGCAGTGAGTTTTGACAAATATAAACAAGCATGCAGCAACGCAAATCCCAAAATAGAATAGTTACATCAACCCCAAAACTCAGTTAATCCTCCTATCAGCACCTGCTGGCAAGTGTCTGGCAACCTCTGCTCTGTTTTCTGTCATTAGAGATTTGCCTTTTCTGGAATCCATTTTATTTAAACGGTATCATGCAGTATGTGCCCTTTTTGTGCATGGCTCCTTTCACTTAGCAAATACTTCTGAGGTTCTTATATTATGTTAAATGTATCAGTAACTTTTGATTGCTCATATATATTCTATTGTATAAATACGCCACAATTTGTTTACCTATTCACCAGTTGATGGACATTTGGATTATTTCCAGTTTGGGACAATTTTGAATACAGCTGCTATGAAGATTCCAGTGCAAGATTTTGTGTCAACATACATTTTGTTTCAGTTGTTTAAATACCTACTGGTGCGTCTGCTGGGTCTTACATATAAGTGAATGGTAAATTTTTTTAAAAACCACCCAGTTTTCAACCAACTAATTTTGGTTGCATCGTTTTCCATTTCCATTAACAATTTTTAGGTTGTTTCTCTCTCTTGACAATGGTTGGTATTGTCAATATTTTTAAATTAGCCATTGTATTAGAAGTATAGTGAAATCCCATTATGATTTTAATTTTCATTTTCCCAATAACTTATGATGTTGTGTATATTTAACATATTGTCATGAATTCATTGGTGAATTATCTATTCAAATATATTGCCCAGTTTTTAAATAGGTTAATTGTTATTGTATTATTGAGTGATAAAAGTTATTTATTCTGGATATAAGTCCTTTATCAAATACAAAGAAAACCTTTGGATTGCAAGTAATTTGGTTTGCGAGTGTTCCCCAAGATAAGCAAACATGTTTAATACATTTTAATGTGGTAAATGAACGATGTCTTGCAATATGAGTGGTTTGTTTCTGGAACAAGTTATGCTCACAAACCAAGGTATTACTGTATATGTTTTGCTTATATTTTCTCCCAATCTATGGCTTCTCTTTTTGGATTTTCTGCCTGTTAAATTTTAGTTTAACTTTTTTAATGGTGTGTATTTTGGGCATCTTATTAAATACATTTTTGTTAAGAGGTAAATACTCCCCAGCTTGATCCATAGATTCAATAAAATCTTTTTTTTTTTTTTTTTTGAGGGCAGTGTTACTGGCCCTCATATGTGGGACCGAACCGGGGCCACTGGCTTCTCAAACCAGCGCTTAACCACCGCGCCACTTGGCCGGCCCAATAAAATCTTGATCAATATCCCAAGAGGTTCTTTTGTACATATTGAGAAGTTGGTCCTGAAATACACATGCAAAGGACATAGAATAGCAAAACAATTTTTAATAAGAACAAAGTTAAAGGCCTTAGATTACTTGAAATCAAGATATACTATAAAGATAGAGTAATCAATATAGTTTTTTTGATTGTGTAAGAACAACATAGAAGTCAATGAAATAGAATAGATAGAATAGACTCCAGAAATACACATACACACACACACACACACACACACACACACACACACACGTTCACAATACAATTGATTTTTCACCAAAGTGCCAAGGTAAAGCAAAAAAGATAACTTTTCTATCAAATAGTGCTGAACAATTAGATACCCATAAATTTAAAAATATAAAATAAAAAAAGTAGAAACTCAATTCTTAGCTAATAACACACAGAGAAATTTCCTCCAAATGGGTTATGGACCCAAATTGAAAATAAACCTATAAAACTTCTAGAAGAAAACATAGGTTAAAAAAAAAAAAAAAATCTGGGGCCGGCCCAGTGGTGCAGTGGTTGAGAGCTGGCTTGGGAAGCCAGCGGCCCCGGTTCGGGTCCCACATATGAGGGCCAGGGACACTGCCCTCAAAAAAAAAATAAAAAAAATTCTGTGTTCATAACCTAGACCAAAGCAGAGGTTGACAAACTATGGCCTGCAAGCAAAATGTGGCCTGCTGCCTTTTTCTGTAAATAAAGTTTATATGAACAAAATTATGCTCATTTATTTACATATAGCCTATGACTTTCATGCTATAGGGGCTGAATTTAGCAGTTGCAACAGGGATCATTTGGACCATAAAATTTAAAATATTTACAGTCGGGCCCTTTATGGAAAAAGTTTGCTGACCCCTGGGCCAGAATATTTTAAAATGAATATCTTCCCTGCTTCCCTGTGACCCTTCCCCACTCCTCCCACCCCCCACCTCCAGCCCTCTACCATCTCAGGCTCCAGGCTAGCCTAGGGGTTTAATCAACCTAGCAAGCAGCTCTTGCCTTTGGGCTTTGGCCCTTTTTGCCTCTGAAAGACTCTTTCTACAGATAGCCACTTGGCCCTTATCTACCTCAAGTCTCAGATCAAATGTCACTTTTTTTTTTTTTATGAGCCCTGTATTTACCACCCTTTTAGCTTTGAAACTCTTGCCTACACACTCCCCTATCATCTATTCAAGCCGGTTCTACTGTTTTTCTTCCCCCCATCTCCCCACCCCCAATTGTACATATCATCTTCTAGAGTTCATTTGCATTTACTTTCTAAAGACCGACCCCGACCCTTCCAGATGGTATGCTCCACAATTGCAAGGATTGTTATCTGAGAAAGCACTGAGGGGACTCTTGATATCATGCATTCTTCTTATATATTTTAACATATTTAGCCTTTATGGAGACATTTATCTAGTCCATATTGTCAACTTTGATTGAAAAATGTTATCCCTATATGTAATTATTTGGCTTCATAATAGCTACGATTTACTACACGCTAACTAAGAGGTCAGGTATAGGTGGCTCTGTTGTGCAGTGGATAGCGCATTGGATACCTGACGACTAAGGGTCCGGGCGTAAAGACATACATTATCTTATTCCAGCCTCACCATCACCCAGTGTCATAAATTATTATCACAATATTACAGGAAAGAAAATTAGGTTTTGGGATGCTTGGTAATTTGATCAGGACCACATGATTCATTAAATTGTAGATGAAAGATTCAAACTGGATGCTGGGTGGGTCATTGTCCTTGACAGTGACAAGTTCAGTTCAGTGTTTCAACATTCCAAGTAAACCAACCTCTAGATTGCAGTCTATCGACACTGCTGGCATCAGAGGGCAGCCATCTGGATTTCAGGCAGAGCCTAATAGGAGCAATGCAATTCTCCCTAAAATGGGTGCTAAGTGAGCCTTATTTGAGATTCTCTAATTACTTCATATTGATATCTAAAAAATTCATATATGAATTTTAAGTGGTGTACTAAATTACATTAATATATTAATTAATTATTAAGTGTATAGGTCCAAAATCTCTTCCTGAAACCCTTGAGGCCAGTGTGGTTCAGTATACTGAATTGTTTTTTTAGAAACATAAGACTGTCCATACACCACGTATCAGTTCTTCTAAGAGAGATTTGGGCAGCATTTTATAATTGTAAAAATTTCAGTAGGAAAGGGTATTATATTAATGTCCACACATAATGGGGTAAAGAATAGTTGTAGAAAGCTTCACCTAAATTTTGCCACCAAATGAGGTTAGAGAAGTACTATTCCCAATCCTGTGGCCTGCCACTGTGTTTCCTCAGGCAAATTATTAAACCATTGTGTGTCTCAGTTTCTGTACAAGTGGATGTTAATGCTAGCACCTACATGCTAGCATCGTGAAGATGTTTAACTTAGTATATGTATAGATGTAAAAATTCAAATTAAGTAACTATGTGTAGAAAGTGTTCAATAAATGTAACTAATATGTGTGTTCTATGGTAGGAAGTGAGGGCGGGCCAAGTGGCGTGGTGGTTAAGCGCTGGCTTGGGAAGCCAGCGGCCCCGGTTCAGGTCCCACATATGAGGGCCAGTGACACTGCCCTCAAAAAAAAAAAAAAAAAAAAGAATCAATAACTATGGTAGGAGGTGAAACAAGACCCCAGTTTCTCTTAAGTAAAAAGTTATAGTATTCAATTCTCTGTCAGAATTACAAAATAAATTTAGTTTTTTGTGATATGGAGCTCTTGTCTTGGGTATCTTAATTGATAATTTATGAGACATTAAGAACAACTCTAACAGAGTGATTTTAGGATCAGTTTTTCTTTTAAAGCAATTTCCTGACTTCCTTTTAATTCACAAATCTCTGAATATGCTGCAGAACTAAGAAACCTGTTTCTAGTTTTCTAATCCCTGCCTGTGTTAATATAATCTATTCTCAGACCAAATTACCACCAGATTTGATGTTTCAACTTAAGCTAGTGACTTCTGGCCTGGACCAAAATAAACTGATAAAAGCGATTTCAGCATTTTAAAGATTATACCATCTTGGATGCAACGAAAAGGTTCCTACCTTTTGATGCTGAAACGAACGAACGAAAATCAGTGTAAGCTTGGTCAAAACCTTCTCCAAGCGATAGGAGCGATTTTTGTGCTGTGTTAATCAAGCTGTGGGTAGGAAGCGTGCAGCCTTCGGTGCACTCTGCCTTCACTCTGCCAGCTGCATTGCTGGATATCTCCCCAGCTTTCAATGTTCCAATTTTAATGAAAATGCCTGCATAGCCTCAGGACCTTTGAAAATGTTCTTTGGGGGCCGGCGGAGTGGCTCTGTGGTTAAGAGCTGGCTTGGGATGCCAGCGGCCCTGGTTTGGATCCCACATATGAAGCCCAGTGAGACTGCCCTCTAAAAAAAAAGAAGAAAATGTTCTTTGGGATATTTGGGCTTTTCCTTTAATGCACACACACATACACCTCCTCCCACTCATCTTTCATTTCTCAGCCTAATCCTAAATGCCGTCCCTAGCCTCCCCTAACAGCGCAAGTCTGGTGTATGCACCTCCCTTAACACTCTGCACAGACTCAGTCATACCGCGTATTGGATATTGGGCACAGTATATAATAATTGGCTATTTCCTTGTCTGTTTTGCATAGATTGTAAGAGAAACCATATATGTCTTGCTCCATATTATATTCCCAGGGCTTTAATGCAGTACCTAGCACATGATAGTAATTATTTATTAACTAAATTAACTTGATTTCAAGATTCTCTTATGTGAAAAAAAGATGTAGTACTACTCTACAGAAATTTGTTAATAAAATAAAATGCTAGGTACGAATATGCTTGTATGTATTACAGTGCTTACCAGGTAAGAGACATTCAGTAAATGTTAGCTGAATATGAAATCTGATTTTCTCTGAGTCTCAATATAACCACTTTTTAATTTTGTTGTAGATTCAGCTCAAACTGTGCATATTATATCTACTAATATTCCTTTGGCCTTTTGTTCTTTATATGGTGAGGGTGTTTTTTTTAATTGTTAATTGGATTGGAAAATATGCTGAAAAATCAAATGCTCTTTTTAGTAGGGCTGGATAACTGATCTTTTTTTTTTTTTTTTTTTTTGAGGGCAGTGTCACCGGCCCTCACATGTGGGACTGAACCGGGGGCACTGGCTTCCCAAGCCAGCAATTAACCAACCACACCACTCGGCCGGCCCTGATCTTTTAATTTTTGAATATCTCAAACTTATTGCAAATACATTTTTTTAATTAATATGCAAGCAGGGTTTTTTAGTGATAGGTTCTTGGGGAAGAGAAAGGGCCTAAGCCAAAGCACAGGAGAAGGGGCGAGGGAAGGAGAGAGAAAGAGAGAGAGAGAAAGAGGAAGAGAGAAAGAGAGAGAGAGAAAGAGGGAGAAAGCGAGGGCAAGGGAACTTGAGGGAGGGCCGGCCGAGTGGCACTTTGGTTCAGAGTTGGCTTGGGACACCAACTCTAAGCAGCAGGGCCCCCATTCGGATCCCACATGAGGGCTAGTGACGCTGTGCCCTCTACAGCTAAGTTGGTGAACAACAGCTGGACCTAGAATGGGCTGCTGCGAGTCACTGGCGACGGCGTAGGCTGCAGTGGGGCTGGCCAGCATCTGGTGTGCACTTTCGTGAACTGCTGTGAGCCACTGTGAGCAGCCGTCCAATGGCAGTATGTACGCATGACTGCCTCAGCCCAGAAGAGCGCAATGATAATACCAACATGGGACAGTGAAGCGACGTCCTCCACAACTAGACAGAAGAACAAAAAAACCCAGCAACTTGTCTGTTCCCCTTGCCTGATTCCCTAAGAAAATCTTTAAAAAACGAGAGAGCTTGAGGGAAAAATATAGATGAAGGCCTGTGAGTGGGCAAAGCAAATAAAAAAGCATAGTTTATATTTACCTCTCCTTCAATCCTGGACGAGCCCACAAATGATGTAGGATATTTCTTGTGCTGAGGTCGTGGTCTCATGGAACTGAAGAATGGAGACACAGACCAGAGAGGTAAAGTTGCAGAAAAGGAGTACATTTCAAAGAAGTAGAAGCGGGCCTGAGCAGTACAGGAAAAGAAAAGAATGGCTCAAGGGCCGTTATTAGAAAAGAAAAAGTACACTCCAAAGAGTTTGGAGTGGGCCAAGCAAAGGAAGCTCAAAAGGCTGCAAATATATTTTGCTCAATAAAACCTCAAAACTCATTTTTGTGGAGTACATTTTCCATGATATTCTACGTGAATGTACGTTACAAAAAACTGAAGCCATACATTTCTGATTTATTTACAATTAATACAATTAACATCCTTCTTCAAGAAGTGTCTTAACAGTTCATTGTTATTATATGTATGTACAAAATACCCCTTCTCTCCTGACTATATGCCAGAACTACTGGGTAAAAGTGTGCTGAAGAAACAGGATAAACACACAGTCTCTAAGTAGCTTCCTCACAAATTACTTATGAATGACAAAGGAAAACAGTAGCTTTTCAGTGGAGAAACACAGTGAATACTACCTTAACTCAGTGCTCAAAAATAACTTTGCCTTGGAACAAACCGACATTATGTACCTTTTGATATAATGCTCAGTGAAGGCCACATCATTACTATGGTTATATTTCTGTGAAAATGTACAACCTGAATCTAAGCATAAGGAAACAACAGACAAACCCAATTTGAGAGACATTCTGAAAAATAAGTGGCCTGGCCTGTACTTTTCAAAAATGTCAAGGTCAAGAAATACAAAAAAAGGCTAAGAAACTTTTCTGTATTAAAGGAGACTAAAAGGTCATGACAATTGTCATTAATATAATACATGGTCTTGGATTGGAACCTCAACCCAGGGGAGAAGGGAGGTGGTAGCTAAAGGATATTACAGGGAAAATGGACAGAATTTGAAACAGAGATTATGGATAAGATAATTGTTTTATGAAATTTAAAAGTGATAATTATGCTGTTTTTATGTAAGTAAATATCCTATTATTAGAAATACCCACTGAAATTTCAGGGATAAAGGGATATAATTTTTTTTAACTTATTTTCAAATAGTAAGAGAAAAATGACAGCAAAAGAAAGAGAGAGAGATGGAGACTGAGACAGAGAGAGAATGATAGAGCAAAGATACCAAAATTAAGGGGTATATGAGGATTCCTTGTTCTAGTCTTGCAACTTTCCTGTGAGCTGATAATTATATTAAAATAAAACATTACCCCCAAAATTCCCTCCTATGAAATATACTTCATGTGATTGGGTATTAGATATTCAAATATAATGGTTGAGTGGCCAATTATTCATTGGTTACCTTGAAAAAGTTAAAGCCTCTGTCAGTTGCTGAGTAATTTAAAAAATCCCAATGTAGTGGCGTAAAACAACAATTTATGATTTTTTAGTTTTAATGATCCTGAGGGTGGACAGAGGACAACTGGGTGGTTTTTCTGCTCCACAATGCATAGGGTGAAGGCATTCATCCTGCTGCAATCGGCTGGAAGCTCGACTGTGGCTGGAACATCCACCATGGACACTCATTCCCCAGGGCTTCTCTTCATTCCGTAGTTTAGTCTGAGCTTGTTTATAATGAGAAGCTGTCTCCAAGAGAGAAAAACAAAAAGTTGCCAGTTCTCTCAAGCCTGGACTCAGAAGTCCTATTATATCTCTTCCATGGTATTCTGTTGTTAGAAGCCAATCACAGTACAGCCCACATTTAGGGGAGAGGAAATAGAATCTACTCTTGATTGCAGGAGGGGCTTGTGCTTAAAGAGGTGGGAAGAATTTTCGGCAGCCATATTGGAAGGCTATCTACCTCAGAGCCAAAATAAACTCATAAACTCATTTAGGTAAGTTTTAATGTACTTATGTATGAGTATAATTTAGGGATATTAGCATATGAAATAAATGTCAAAGGAATTTAAATTTGAATGGAAATTAACATAATTTGTTGTGTATATGAATTCAGAGCTATCATAATTGTGGATTAGATGCAATCTAGTATAAATTATTTTTTCATTATAAAAGTGTCACATAGGGTGTTCAATTTTAAATATTGTAGCTTAAACCTCTCTTAGATTTAAACTAGTTTGGTTCTTATCAGGCACTAGGATAATATTTGTATAATGGACTTTTGAATGAAAGACAAAAAGGAGTGGGCTCAGGGGGACAGAATGGTATGAATTTTATAATCTCCGCCTCATATATTGTCTCATTACTTTGGCCCCATAGACGTGTGTTGAAGAATTCATTCAGTTTTCATGCATTCATTCATTCAATTTTCCCTCAGAATCAGCCTATTAGAATTAGCCATATAACGTATGTCTGTCATTGCTCCTATCCTAGTCGATGCTACAACTGATGAGAAATGTCCTGCTAAATTGTAATCCTGTCACACGTTCTGTTGAAACCTGTAATTTTTTATAATGTTCTGCTCCCTTAACCCAGAATCATTGTATACAAACTGGCTGAGAACATCTTTCAAATATCTTGAGTTCCATGCAATGAGAGTACTGTAATTTTATATCATTTAAATTTTCTATCAATGGTAAATATTACAGAATGCTCATAAATGCCAACGATGTGGGTGACATTTCCGTTTTCAAACTTGGAGTCCTAATTTTTTTTGTGTATTTTAATATCTCTTTATTATAGAAAATGTAAAACATACACAAAAGTAGAAAAAAATAGTGTAACATTTCCTATGTACGTATTACCTAGCATCAGCATGTATCAACATATGACAAATCAATCTTATCTTTACCCCTTCACTCTCCTTTTGCCCAGACACCTGTTGAATATTTTAAACAGCAAATTCCTGATATCATAATTTTATCTATAAACAATTCAGTATGTATTATTAAGAAATAAGGACTTTTGAAACATCACAATTACAGTGTTATTTTTGTACCTGTAACAACTAATAATAATTTCTTAACATCATGTAATAGCTAAGCTAGTGTTAAAAATGTCTCTAAAAATTTAAGGAATATCTTTTTGGAGTTGGTGTGTTTCGCTGATCTCCCCCGCACCTCCCATGATTGTTGATTTGGCTGATTGTCCCTTGTAGCATATTTTAATGTATCCTACTAGTCCCAAGTTGATTTTTATTTATTTATTTTTTTTTTTGAGAGAGGGATTTCGGGATAATAATTAGACTGAAAGGTTGTGAATCACTGCATAAAGTAAGAACTCTGTGGTGGTCATAAGAGTGCCAGGAGAACAAAATGGAAGGCAATGTGTAATCGCCTGCGCACGAGCTCATGTGTATGTGACAATAAATGGGAATAGTAATCTAAAATTAATTAGTCGGTGAAAAATCCTTTTATCAGCATCTATTACACTACCATCTGACTTCAAAAATTGTAATGGTTAAAGTGAGATCGACCTCAGAGATTTCTTGTGATTTTTTTTTTTATCATTGATTTCACCATCTCCATATTTCTACCATCTCCACATATCCATCTACTCCAGTCTACTTCCAACTATAGTTCTTCAGCTGTACTCTGATTCCTAGCAGACATTTCTAATAATTTGCAAAAAATCACCCTGAAAAACATCATCATGGCATTTCTGTAATAAATAATTGGCTAGGCTTTTAAAATGGTCATCTCTCTCTTTTTTTTTAAAGATTTGTTTCTTTTTCTTTTTAATTAGGGATTGGAGGAGGGGAATAGCATTGGGGAATCCAGGAAGGGAACAAACAAGTTGCTGTTCTTTGGTTCTACAGTCGAGTCGTGGAGGACATTGCTTCGCTGACCCATGTTGGTATTATCATTGCACTCTTCCCAGGTGAGGCAGTCGATGGCCGACCACTGGACAGCCGCTCACTGTGGCTCATGGCAGCTCACGCCAGCTACCCGCTGCTCACACCAGCTGCCAGCCACTCACAATAGCTTACGGCATCCCACTGCAGCAGGGGCAGCCTACGCCATCGCTGGCGACTCATGGCAGCCCAGCTCCAGGTTGAGCTGTTGTTCATCATTTTAGCTGTAGAGGGTACAGCATCACTGGCCCATGTGGGATCCGAACCAGGGCCCTGCTGTTCAGAGCGGATGTCCCAAGACAACTCTTAACCAATGCGCCATTCAGCCGGCCAATATATCTCTTTATACTACATTTGAATCTGGATGAAATTTTGTTGCTGATTGAACTAATCAAAGTAAGAATTCTTAATTTTAAAATATATTAGACATATTTAAAGTAGAGATTTTGACCTTTGAGATTATGGAATGATTATTATAATATATATGTCTTCTCTTTTGAGAAGAATTGTGTCACTTAATAGGATTTATAGAGGATAGGTTCTCATATTTGCTGTTTGATGTGTTTATTTGAATGAAATATATGAAGAAAATGCAGCCTCACACAGGTATGTGTTGATGGTGAAATCAATAATAAAAAAAAATTACAAGAAACCTCTAAGATCAATCTCACTTTAACCATTAAAATTTTTGAAGTCAGATGATTGTGTAATAGATGTTGATATAAGGATTTTTCAGGCTGATTAATTTTAGATTATTATTCTCATTTATTGTCACATACACATGAGTGTGTGCACAGGTGGTTACACATTGCCTTCCATTTTGTTCCCCTGGCACTCTTATGACAACCACCCAGTTCCTACTTTATACAGTGATTCACTCTGTATATATTTATCATGTGCCTACTGTGTACCAGGCTCTCTTCTTGATATTTGGGATACAGTAAAAAACAAAAGAATGTTACTGAACTCGTGGAGTGTACAAAAGTGAAAAAAAAAATTTCTATCCTCATTGAATTAACATTTCAGAGGAGATAAATAATAAACCAAATCAATAAGTAAAATATATTGTATGTTCAATGATGATGAGTGCTTTGGAGAAAAATGAACCAAAAAGGGAGATAAGGAGTCCTTGCAGAGGAAGGGGGCTAGAAGTCCATTTTAAACAGAGTAATCAGATAAGACATTGCTGAAAAAATTCCACTCGAGCAAAGACTGTAAAGTCATGGTGAGGGCAGCCAGTTGGGTGGATATGTGAAAGTGTCTTCCAGGAAGAATTAATAGGCAACAGTGAGTGCAAAGGCCCTGAAGTGGGAACATTCCTGTATGTTCAGTGTGGAATAAGGAGGTCAGTGTGGACCTAGAGGAGTCTGGCTATGTTTGAGTAACACAAGTAGATAGTGGGGAGAGGGAGGCTTGGGGTGGAATGGTATGGACATGTTGACTTTGAGATGCCTATAAGACATGTAAGTGGAGATGATGAGTAGGCAGTATAAATTTAAAGAATTATATCATCTACGGAAGATATTTAAAGGTCTGAAACTGGATGAGATCACTGAAGGAGTGGACCAAGAAGAGAATGTGCAAAGACTGAGTCCTGGGGCAAAAGAGACTGAGAAGGATTCACTCATGTGTTGTTACATGCACATCTTGTAAAGGACTCCTGTCTATCTCTTACGAAATCTCTTTAGAGGAATTTTCTTTCTCACTTTGTAAAATTGGAAATATCTTTTAAAGTTCATCATATACATATCGAAAGGATGATCAATCCACTTCTAATTATATACAGAAGTGAGTACATTTTTTTTCTTCAAAAGATAACAAAAGCATTCATCACAGCACTATTCATAGCCTCAAACTGGACATTTCCCAGAGGCCACCAACAATAAAAATACCATTAGAGGTCAACAGAGTGGTTGGTTGTTTATTGGGTGAGGATGGGTAATGTCTGGAGGGGCGCAATGGCATGGGAGTGCGGTTATGACTTACACAGTTTTTTGTATCTAATACTTCAATAAAGGATTTGCATTAAAAATAATTTGATGAATAAATGAATAGTTCTTACTCTAAGAATACCTGTTACTTCTTGTCAATACACATCCTAGAACTGACCTTTCTGGAGTTCTTTCTTTTAATTTCTAGTTGGTTCCTGCCTACCTACTACGTGCTAGAGACTGCACTGGGTGCAGTCAATACAGAGGTAAACAAACATTTACTTTCTCTTCATTCAGGTTGCAGTGTGGTTTATATGCTTTGAGCAAAAAGAATATTACTGTTGCCATTTCTAATACAAGCCTGGACCAGAATTCATTGAAATACTCTGTGGCCTTTTTTTTTTTTTTTTAATTCCTTTCAACTATTTCCTGGAATAGAAAGTCCTTGTATTCAGATAAAACTTTATATGTAAGAATTTCCTCCTAGTCTCTACATGTTAAGAAAGTCAAATTTACTAGTTTCTATTTGACTATATTAAACTCCATGAAGGGATAACATTTTATTGAGACCTCATTTCTTCTGAGTTTTTTCCTTAATGAGTGAGTGCTTTACAGAAATGCATGCTCTACATTTTCTTCCTTTAAGACTTATATGAAACATTATTAGTTCTCCATATTTCTTTTGGAAGGACACGAAGGGAACATCATTATCTATTCCCCTACTTTAAATGTGAGAAGCATGTGTCCAATTAAATCTAGTGCTTCCTCTTCATTGTTCAATATGAATAATTAACTTTTTAAGTGCTGATATCAGGAAGGCTTTGAATCCCCTTTCTTCCAAGGGAAAAATAAAATGAAGAGCAGTACGGATGCTTCTTTAGAATTTTATTTTTAATCATTTTGAAAGATAGTTCATGAAATATAGGTTACAAACTTAAAATATTGATTCTGAAAATTATTGTTTTGCTTATTCTTTGGTAATAAATTTTTATTATTAATGTGGACTTCTCTAAAGTAATGATGTTCTCTTAACACAATCATTTAGGACAATATGGTAACCAATCTACTTTCATTAGTCACATGGGAATATTATAAATCAATTTATATGATCTTTGCAATTAAAATTTGCTAGATACCAGCTGTGGTAATGTCTGTTAATTAACATCCTTTTAAACCTCATTCTTTCTGTAAGTAAGATATGCACTTTATGACTTTTTTTATAGTTTAAATTGTTCTCATCCTCCTACAGGTCTCCTCCAAGATTTTTGCCCCTCTAAGTTGATTTATAATGTAACCTTGAAACAAGGAGAAGCATTAATCGACTGCTGTTTTAATAAATGGCTTGTCAGCTACAAGTATGGTTATTTCTTTGACCAGAGAAATTTCCTAGATAGCAAAACTTTGAATTTTTAATTTAAATGTTTGGCTGAACATTCTTGATCATATCTATCTCTGTGCAAATAAATATTTGACTGCTGGGGAGAAAATAGCTTTGATCTGTCTTGATTTTGGTTTTAAATATTTTGATTTTGTCATAGATTTTCTAGTCAATTATGGAAGTTGAAAATGTAATTAAGTGATTTTATATTTAACCTGTTAAAATACTATTTATCTCTGTTTTGTTTACTTATTTTGCAACACAGAGTTAAATTATCTAAAGAAATCAGCAACATTTATTTGTAATGTGAATTCTGTAATACTCTTAGTTTCCACAGTCAAATTTGATTAAGCTCACTTTTCACAGTGATTTTTTCCCCAACATCCACCACAATTGCCATTTCAAAATTATTCCCATCTTAAAGAAAACTTATCATGTAGTCTCTCCTTGCTTCTCTTCCTGCATTCTCAGCTTCCATCCGCCTTACTGGCATCACCATCCAGCCACTCTACCAAGTTGAAAACCTAGGGACCATTCTAGATGTTTCCTCTTCCCATGCATCGCCATGCCTTGAACATTTTACCTAAATAATTCTTTCTTTTTCTCTCTCCTCTTTCTTCTTACGTTTGCTGCTTTTTTTTGGTTTTCAGTATTTTTACTGCCAACTAACCTGTTTTTCTCCAGCTTTTTTTTTTCCCTTGCTTCCCCTATATTCATATATGTAGGTCATACTATAGTTTTCAGTATAACATGCCAATCTGAATTTATTGCCCTTCTGACTAAACTCATTGATTTTTTGGAAGACTATATTCACCAAAAAGTTTCCTTCTAGCTGGTGAAATTTTTAGTGTGTTTTATGTATGCTTTATAATTTTCCATGTTTTTTGAAAATGATCTCAGTTTTTATCACAAAGGCAATAAGCATTACAAAAAAAAGGAAAAAAAACAAAACCAGAAACCTAGAATTCTACCTTCATGGCTTTCAATTCTATATACAAGAAATTAAAGCTCCTAAGTATAGCATAAAAGTCCCTTTAGTACCAGTTCCCCAGCCACTTTTCCAGTTCATTCTCTTGCAGCTCTTGCCTAACGTTTTATTCCTTGCCTGCCCAATTCTGTCTCATGCCTACATACACTTTCTTCTAACTGGAATCCCACAAAGCACCCTGAATTATCTGCTTGGGCTGCCATAACAAAATATGACAGATGGGGTGGCTTAAACAACAAAAATGTGTTTTCTCACATTCTGGAGGCTAGAAGCACAAGATCCAGGTGATGGTAGGTTTGGTTACTTCGAGGCTTTTCTCTTGAGGATGGCTGTCTTCTCACCATGTCCTCTCACGGCCTTTCCTCTGTGAGCTTTGCATCCCTGGTGTCTCTTTGAGTGTCCACATTCCTCTTCTTATAAAAACACCAGTCAGATTGAATTTGGTTCCACCCTATTCACATCACTTTTAACTTAATTATGTCTTTAAAGGCTCCATCTTATATTCTGAGGAAGTAGGAGTTAGGGCTTCATCATATGAATTTTGGCAGGGGCACATTTAGTCCCTAACATGCCATTTTATGCTTCCACGGCCCTTCCTATTTTCAAAGCACTTTGCAAATGTGACTGTATTTTTATTATATAAATCAAAGCTAAAATAACCACGTATAATTCTCTTGAAAGCCAAGGCCACATGGTCTTAACAATAGTGTCCTTAGTGATTAGCAATAGTAATAATAATAGCAACAGTAACAAGTTTATGATGTTATCTTTCTCTTATCTTTTACTACATTATCTTAAAAAAGACTATTTATCATCTATTAACACCATTAAATTGGAATAGGCTTTTAGAACTAAAAACGTTCTTAGAATAATATTCTAAGAATGGAAATTTTTAAATTTACATCTTGCTATTTTGTCATTCAAGATGTCATTAGTTGTGGGCTGGCAGAGTGGCGCGGTGGTTACACGCTGGCTTGGGAAGCCAGCGGCCCTGGTTCGGGTCCCACATATGAGGGCCAGTGACACTGCCCTCAAAAAAAAAAAAAAAGATGTCATTAGTTGTAGTACTCAGACTATTTCATGTGTCTCAGTTCTTGTAATGGATACACCTAGTGGACTAAAGTGTCATCTAGTGTGGAGGTTGTCAAAGAGAGAAAATATTTCCCTAACACCAGAAAACATGTACTGTGGGACCTGAAATACATCTACAGACCAGGCAGAATGAACACCTCTTTTTTTTTTTTTTTTTAAATTGGAGAATTGGGGGAGGGGACCAGCATTGGGGAACCGGGGAGGGGGAACACAAAAGTTGCTGTCCTTTTGTTCTTCACTCTAGTTGTGGAGGACATTGCTTCACTGGCCCATGTTGGTATCATCATTGCACTCTTCTCAGGTGAGGCAGATCCGTTGCCGGCCTCTGGTCAGCTGCTCACAGCTGCTCACAGAGGCTCTTGGTAGCTCACACAAACTGCTGGCAATGCATGCTGGCTGATGGCCACCCAGTGTAGCCTATGGCAGCCCACTGCAACAGGGCTGCAGCTGTGCTATTTCCGGGAACTCACAGCAGCCTAGCTCCAGGTGGAGCTGTTGTTCACCGTCTTAGCTGTAGAGGGCAGTGTCACTGGCCCTCATGTGGGATCCAAACAGGGGCCACTGGCATCCCAAGCCAGCTCTTAACCAACTGCGCCACTCGGCCGGCGGAAGAGAATGAGCACCTTAAAAGCCCTCACTAATGCAGAGCAGGACAAAGGGAGCATTCACTGAGTCCCACCCTCACTGTCTCAGAAAGAAACTGAAAATCAAGAACTTGGTAAAAATTCTTAAAATTTATGAATACTCTTTGTATGTTATTTTTACTTTGTCCAAAAACATCCTACAAGGAAAAGAACTTTAACATTTGTAAGGAAAACTTAATCCGGGAAACACAGATCTAGAGGGATGCCATCAGAATTTTTTGATGATAGATTCCTAGGACGCTGGGAACTTAGGGGGAAGCTGTGCTGCTGAAGGAAAGATCCCTAAATTGCCTTTTCATTAATAACAGAAAATGTCCATGGAGCCTGGCTAGTGTAAGGAAGAGAAGGTGATCTGGGCTTTGTAAATATCAAACCTACCCATTTAAAGCTGTCCTCGGAAAACATTCAAATGTATAAGCCACAAAGATTTTTTTTGTTTCTATGTGTGTTGTAATTTTAGCAAACAAATGAAACTACAAGATACCGGCTTTTAATATTTTCATTTTCAACTCATTTTTCAAAAGTTAATAATATATGCTCATTGAAGAAGTATAAATGTGATAATTTGTATCAGCCACTTAGAATTTGCTTTAAGTTTGTAGGAACCTCAAGGGTCAGGGCCATCGCCTTGATACAGTCCACCCGCCAGAGGAAATAATATCTAACATTCATTTCTTGGTCACTTTAGCTTAGGACTTTTTTCTCCATTGTCTCATTTATCTTTACAATGTCTCTGATAGATATTATTCCTATTTTACAGAGGACTACATAGTTGGGAGAAGTGATGTGATTTGTCTGAAGTCATATAGTTTCTGTGTGATGGAACTGAGTTTCCATTCAGTTTGCCTGATTTCAAAGTCTAAGTTCTTAACTCCGGCTATCTAACCTCCTGGGTGTTTTATATATTGCATTATTTTTGATGAAACTGACTGTAACATAGTAAGACTATCTGAGTTTGCATAAGTGATTTTTAAAATAACAGATTTATTGAGATATAATTCATATACCATAAAATTCACCCTTTTAAAGTACACAATTTTGTGGTTTTTAGTACATTCACATTGTTCTGCAACCATCAGCACTATCTAACTATAGAATATTTTGACTACCCCAAAAAGAAACCATTAACAGTCACTGCCTATTCTCTCCATGCCCTAGTCATAGGTTTGTCCATTCTGGCTATTTCAAATAGAATTGTGCAATATGGGGACTGTTGGGTCTGGGTTCTTTAACTTAGTATGTCTTCAGGGTTCATCCATGTTATAACCTGTATTAGTACTTCATTCCTTTTTATGGCTGACATAATATTCCATTGTATGGATATAGCAAGTTTTGTTTATCCATTCGTTAGTTGGAGAACATTTGGGCTGTTTCCACTTTGGGGCTATAATGAATTATGCTGTAATGAGAATTTGTGTACAAATTTTTTGTGAACCTATTTCTACATCTCTCTTGGGTATATATCTAGGAGTGCAATTGTTAGATATTATAACTGCTTACCGTCTTGAGGAGCTGCTAAGCTTTTTTCCAAAGTGGATGCACCATTTTGCATTCCCACTAGCAGTGACAGAGGTTTAAATTTCTCTACCTTCTAGCCAACATTTTTTTTTATTTAATTATAGCCATTCAAGTGAGTTTGAAATGGTATGATTGTCATTGTAATTTGCATTTCCCTAATGACTAAAGATGTTGAGCACTTTTTCATTTGCTTATTGCCCATTTATATATCTTCTTTGGAGGAATGTCTATCAAGCCCTATGCTCATTTTTAAATTGGATTATTTGGCTTTTGGTTCTGTGTCAGTGATATTAAGTATAGCGCATCTTTTGCGTTTTTTTTTATTTTAATTTTTGCTACTGCTTGGAAATCCTTTTAGTTATGTCTAGTCAAGCATTTATTCAAACAGGCATTAGTCATTTATTGTGTTCTCTGCCTGTGGTAGAAATATAAAGTCCAATAAGACTTGATTCATGCATAAGACATGTCATCTTCATAGCTGCCTGTTTTCCTACTCCTGGATCCATCTTTTAGTCTGCATCCCAAACGATTTTTCTAAAAAGTGAATTTGATCAGGTCACTTATTTGCTTAATCACTTCAACACTTCCTTTATTGTCTATAAGACAACATTGTAATTCTTTAAAAATGGTTTATAAATCCTCCAGAATTTGTCCCTCAACAAACTCTATAAGGTTCTCTCTCATCCCATACCGCCATCTGGTATAACTGTAGTGGTCTTCTAGTTAAATACCCCATCTAGATATATTGAGGTTAGTAGCTCGGGTAATAAGTGGGTCCTCAGCCAGAAACCTAAATGAAGTCTCAGGTGAGAATGAAAATCACTGGAGCTTTATCTGTTAACTCTGGATCCTGAAAGTGATCCCTCTTAAACCTGTGACCTGAGAAAACAAACTGCATCATGTTATCCTCTTCAGTGGGAACTTGAAATGTTCCAGCCTCACTCATTTTTACTGCGAAGCAATAAAGGTCTACATTTTTTATCTTGGATCAGTATCAAAGTGGAGTATGACCCATTAAGGGCAGTGGTAGAGGCCGCAGTAATTAATAGAATTCTTCCCAAGGCGGTGACCCACCCAGGATGACAGAACCAGTTTGGTCAAGAGAAATTGTTCCTTCCAGGTGAAGAATCTTCCAGGCGAAGAAACTGCAGCTGCGGTTTCCTTAGACAGCCCACCAAATTGATCAGATTCTGCCGGCTTAGGAAGAGGAAACTCAGTCCTCACTTTTATTAACACTGAACATAGATCTATGTAAATTTCCAAATATATTCAAGAATTCCTTTCGAATTTAGGCATAAACTAATTATGATAAAATCTATATGTATATGGACACACACACACACACACACACACAGACTGAAATTCAAATAAATCTGAAATGGAGTTTGTTGGCCATTGCTGAATAATGAACTAACCCCAAAATTCAAGTGGCTTAAAACAACCATTTTATTTTTTCAGCTTTATTGAGGTATAATTGACAAAATTGTAAGATAATTAAATGTAAATCGTGATGATTTGATATACATATACATTTTTAAAGGATTCTTCCCCTCTACTTACAAATCCATCGCTACATCTCCATCGCCTCATTTATGTATGTATGTATGTATGTATGTATGTATGTATGTATGTATCTATCTATCTATCTATCTATCTATCTATATCACCTCACATGCTTTTGTATGTATATACACTTTATATGTCATATACAGTAATACCTCGGTTTGCGAGCATAATTCATTCTGGAAACAAACTACTCATATTGCAAGACATCACTCATTTATCAAGTTAATAGTCATACTTATTAAACAGCAGTTGATTTCTAAGTGAGCAACGCAGTAGCTGCCAGGCCTCTTTAAAGGTACACCTGGAATTGGCATAGCTATTATAGCATCATTTACACCACGCTCTATTGATCAAAGCATTCACCAACCAGCAGAAACTCAAGGGGAAGCGAAACAACCTTAATTCTCAATAGGAGGAATAGTAAAGAATTTGCAACTACCTTTAATCTGCCATGAGTGTAACATCAATTAGGCATATATACTAATAAACACAGATTTTTACCCCCCATCCCCACACAAAATTATCAGTACCTTGCTGAGTCCTGAGTGGTTTACAAATATATTGGTTTTCTTAGACAAAGATGAGGTGCCATTACACATATTGTGTATAACTTTAACAAATTTTCATATATTTAATGGCCACGATCATCAAAATTCTGTTTACTACCTCTTTGATTTGTACATGCGTATTTTATGACTAACATTTTGAGTTACAGGAAGCATGTACTATGCTTTTTATGACACATACCCAAGATCTTAGGAGAATTAAAAGTAGTTTATTAATGCCTAGGGTATCATTCTAGCCTACCTAATACCTTTGATTTACTAAAATCACAGAAGTCATGTTGGCCTTTTTTATGGATATACCTTTAGCCACATAGTAAAGCGTGGCTTTGTACAGGTGTTTTCACATGTCTGGTCCACTGACATCTCACAAATTCAACCCTGGGGTCATAGAGAGATGAAGCAAAAGGCCTAATGAAAACCACATGTTAACCGTTAGTGTACATTTACCAAATCCTACTTAAACTCTTGTACTCTCAAAGCTAATTTCATCCAATTGCCTTTTAATTATAGTCTCCTGCTCAGAGTTGCAAATATAATGGCTTTTTAATATAACTTACACTGTTCTGTGTCCAGTGTAGGATGTAATCATGCAATTTATTCAGTCAGAGCTAGTGCATTAGACATAAGCACACACGGATTTCTACACAGGCATATTCAGCAGGAAAGCAATATGACAAAAGTGCTTCTAGATAGAATTCTTTTGGGGTTGAATAGGACAGAAATCCTGTTTCCCAATGTATGTTCCCAACAGAGATAAGGTGAAATGGAGAAATCAAATGACTCGGAGACCTGTGCACGTATCACAGAGAACAAAAGATACTAATGTAAGAATGTAAGTGGTTTGAGACATTAACTACCTACTCAGTCTTATTAGATATAATTTTCAATGCAGTTTAGTTCTCCATTACCTAAGATGTTAGGAGGCAAACAGAACCTCAGTCTCCTCTCTTTTAGAGAGAATAAAAAAATTTTTTTTTAAGGTACAGGTGTAAGATAATTTTCACTGCCTATCAAAATATTTAATGTAACAATTTTCAAAAATCTCTTATGGGCCGGCCGAGTGGAACATTGATTAAGAGCTGGTTTGAGATGCCAGCAGCTTCGGTTCAGATCCCACATATAGTGACACTGCCCTCTACAGCTAACAACAGCTCCATCTGGAGCTGGGCTGTGCGAGCCCCAGCGACAGTGTAGGCACAGTCCCTGCTGCAGTGGGCTGCCAGAGGTTACAGTGAGTGGCCAGCAGCCAGAGCAAGCTGCCAATAGCCATGGTGAGTGACCACCCAGAGGCCAGGGACCGATCTGCCTTATCCGGGAAGAACGCAATGACGATATCAACATGGGCCAGTGAAGCAACATCCACCGCAACTAGACTGAAGAACAAAAAGACAGCAACTTGTCTCTTCCCCTTCCCAGATTCCCCAACACTGTTCTCCTCCCCCAATTCCCCAATAAAATCTTTAAAAAAAAAAATCTCTTAAGAGTGGTGATTACTTTTGGGAGTAAGAAATAATGTATGCATGGGTAATAAACACATTTTTCTTTCAATGAGCATGCATTTTAGTAAAGTTAATCATCTTTATTTCACAACCAGATAGTCTGTAAAAAGTAATGCTTTATTAGCAGTTTGAATTATAACTTGATAACTATGTTTTCAAAGCATATTAAGTTGTATTTTCCCCATTCTTTCCATAATTTATTAACTGCCAACTAACTATGCCCTGTGTATTAGTTGATAGCAAGAGTGATGGGTTCTGCCTTAAGATTTTCAGTCTTTGGTACAAACCATTTTTCTAATGTTACCTTCTGGCAATGTTTTGGCTATTAAAAAAAGGGGTATGGGCCATGAACCCAAATAACAGCAAGAAAACAAAAATATTCATTTATTCATTCATTAGGATTTGGGGTTTGTCAAAAGCCAGTATCTGGAGACATATAAAACTCAAGATGGAATGATTTCCTTTGTCAGTTTTCTCTGGATGTGTTCCCACACCTTTAATCGTTCTTTCTTAAAATATGTATGTAGAAAGTATATGTACATTTCTTTTTCAAAACATGAAGATTTCAGCCGACATATCCTCATTACTTAATTTCCCTTTCCCATCTTTCTTTTTTCATTACATTCACATTCTCTCTTTCTCTTACATTCTGAACAGTTAGGGGTTCTTCTTTGGAAAAGAAAAAAAACACAAAATATCTAGGCTAACCAAGTAGCATCCTATTCCCAATTCAGAATTTGACTAAGCCCTGGAATCCAGATACACAGCACTTTCTCAGATCGATGTTCCTTGTACATTTAAGCTTTAGGGTTGTAAACACTCAGACTTGATGGCTCTCTATTTAATCCCACCTTTTGCTTAGTCTTCAGAGGTGCTGTATTAATTCAACCCTGAGATAGAAATCTAAAGGACCAAAGGAAACACTGCCATCAAAGCAAATCTAGAGAAACATATGCTCCATCATCCTGATTAAATACCATGTTCCAATCCTAAATTCTATATGTGGGTGTTTGACTTAGAGGAAATTCCAAACTTATGAATGATGTATCCAGTTTCTTTTAACATAGAGACCCAAGACCTACATTCCTATAAAAATGACATACATGCCATATCAAATATATTATCAATAAAAAAATTAAAATTTCATAATAGTCCACAGTAACAATTTCTTCATTCCGAAGTCAAAATCTAAGCACTTGATTTTTTTCTTTGTTTTTAAACCATACATGTATTTACATTTTGGCATTTCTATAATCAAGATTAATCTTAGTTTGTTTATTGTGTGAATTTTCTTCCCCTGAAAGCTGTTAAATTCATGGTATATATTACCATTATCTCCAATGCAATGGTGTCTTAAATGTTAAAGTCAAAGAAATATGATATTCTAACTATAGCTGATTATTTGATATTGACTCTATTCCAAGTTTAATAACTGCATGTTCTCTGGCCATTATAAGGTGATTTCAGTGAGGTGTTCAGTTTATCATCATAAGAATAGATGAATCCCTACATTATAGCTATCATTTTATTTCACCAGCTATTCCTGGATAATCAATTTTCCCCCTTATTCAGAATAGTTAACCACTTTCTCTAAATTTTCTTCCATCATATAAATACACCAGATTCTGATCCATCTAATAAAAACAACTTCCTCTTATTCTATGGCGTCCCGCTAGCTGCAGTCCTTTCCTTCCTTTTATAGCCAAGTTTCCTTTAAATATATTAGCACATTTTCCATTGAATACTGGTGCCATTTATACAACTTACTCCCTTTTAGTGGATATTTAAATTATGAATGTATTACTATTAAAAACATGCTTCAGGGCCCGCCGAGTGGCGCGTTGGTTGGGAGCTGGTTTTGGGATGCCAGAGGCCCCGGTTCAGATCCCACATGAGGGCCAGTGACACTGCCCTCTACGGCTAACAACAGCTCCACCTGGAGCTGGGCTGTGCAAGCCCCGGCGACGGTGTAGGCTGCGGCCCCTGCTGCAGTGGGCTGCCATAGGCTACAGTGAGTGGCCGGCAGCCAGCAGTGAGCTGCCAACAACCGCGGTGAGCGACATCCAGAGGCCGGTGACTGATCTGCCTCATCTGGGAAGAGCACAGTGAGGATGCCAACGTGGGCCAGTAAGGCGACTTCCTCCGCAACTAGACTGAAGAACAAAGAGACAGCAACTTATCTGTTCCCCTTCCCTGATTCCCCAGCGCTGTTCCCCTCCCCCAATTCCCCAATGAAAATATTTTTTAAAAAAAAACACACATGCTTTATACTCTGGTTTCTCTTCAGATCGCATAAATCTTTCACCTTTTACTAAAGATTTCCGTGGAGAGGAACAAAAAAAAAAACATGCTTCAGTTAACATCCTTAAATATTTTTGTACATTAGTACAAATATTTCTATAGAATTGAATTTCTGGAAATGGAACTATTGGGTCAACAAGAAAGCACATTATGGATTAAACTGTGAACCGCCATAAATCCTAACCCAGTACCTCAGAATGTGACCTCGCTGGGAGATGAGGTCTTTATAGACATAATCAAGTTAAAATGAGGCCATTAGGGTGGGTTCTGATCCAACGATTGGTGTCCTTATAAGAGCAAATCTGCACATGGACATGCACTAGGGAAGATGAGGTGAAGATACAAGGAGAACACCATGTAAACATGAGGGCCAAAGATGAGGGCAGTCATCTACAAAACAAGAGAAACCTGGAACAAACCCTCCCTTCATAACCCTCAGAAGGAACCAATCTTATCAACTTATCAATTAAGTTTGGACTTCTAGCTTCCAGAATTATGAAACAGAAAATTTCTGTTGTTTAAGCCACCTACTCGGTGGTACTATTATAGGAGCCCTAATAAACTGAAATAGCACACTTACAAAATACCATCTAAAATGGCTATGACAATTTATACCTTAACCAAAAGTGGAAGGTCAACTTTTCCCCACAACTGATTAATACTGAACTATCAATCTGCAATTTTTACTTTTTTTGAAGACAAATAAATGGTATCTCTCTTTAATGCACACTTTGATTCTTCAATTCAGTTTCAGCATACTTCTGGAGTTTTATTTCCTTTTATTTGAAAATATCTGAAATGATTCAGATGGATTGACACTATCAAATTTACCATACACATAGAGCTATATGATTTCAATAGTTAGATACAATCAAAAAGGAAAATGATTTAGAAATTTAACTTTTAAAATGGTTTAACTACTTATCTGCTCATTGACAACTTATTGTAAAAATTTCACTCTATTATCACATGTAGCACAAAACATATTCCTAAAAAGTAATAGTTAAACAATTGGAAATGACATACCTAAAACCCAAAGTTAATTTTATATTTGTAGTATGTAAAAAACGCCTCATATCCAATAGTCCAATTCATCAGGTGCTACTAAGGATTGTGCTTCTGAAGTAAATTAATTGCTGACCTTCCTATTGGATGCATACTATACTTCTGTACACAATGTTCTTAAAATGGTACCACAATCTATAAAAGCATCTTAATAATGTTAAAAAATATTCCATGTAGAGTTGCAACCTTGGTTCCAAAATTCTTTCCTGAAAACAATAATCAATGAGTCATGTTTGTCCCTAATCACTCTTTTGTTAATATACTTATCCTTTTTGAGGATGCTTTTCTATCTTCTCTTCTCTTTCATTGATTCTCTTCCGTCTTTGCATGAGTTAACACGTGAGTTTTCAGGTTAGTTGACTGAACAAACCTCTTGTCACAGCCTTCAAAGGGACACACAAAACGCTTCTCCCCAGTGTGGATGCGTACATGTGTACGCAAATTAAAGTCCAGGGAAAAGCGTTTTCCGCACCCTTCAAAAGTACACTGATAGAGCCTCTCACCAGTGTGAATCAGGAAATGTCTGTTTAGTTTTGAGCGTTCATGGAATGCTTTCCCACATTCTGCACACACGTGACCTCGGGGACCATGGACACGGATATGCTTTCTCAGGGAATCTCTTCTCTTGAACTGTCTTTTGCATCCACTGTGAGGACAAACATTTTTTCTTGGAGCAGCACATTCTTTATTTTTGCTTGGCTTATTTCCTGCAAATTCTGTGACCTGTTTAGGGTCTGATGAGTTAGGGCTGGGTATTCCTTCAGGAGGAAGCTTTTTGCCTTTCGTGCACTCAGAATGCTCAGCAAGTGAATTCTTTCCAACCATTTGTGGAGGAAGTTTTTGTTTTGCCTCTTTTTCCGTGCATTGCAAGGAACATTCTGGAAGTGAGCTTCTTGTAAGAACCTGCTGAGAAAGCTCTTGTTCTGATCCTTCTCTCGGGTTGTTGAAACACTTAAGAAGTATGTCTTCTTCCAGGATGGGTTCGGTAAACTTACCTCTTATTGTGCACTCTATGTAACAGTCAGAGAAGGAATTCTCTTCATCAGCCTGATGGCTGGTCTCCTGGTGCCTGTCTTCATCACACATGGTCCACATCGTGTCAAGAGGTTCCTGCTGGGCTGATGCTGGCTTGGCTGGATTTGGCTTATTCCCTGTGAGGGCTCTTCTACCCAGGCCTTCCCGTCCATGTGTCTTTCTCTTTGTGTTCCGTTGCTGCTCCATGTCGTCCCGCCTGTTTTCTCCTTGAAGGTTTGCACAGGATATATCAATCACTTCCAACTTCCAGGTAGTGATCTGGGTAAGTTTTCAGCAAGTACCTGCTGTGAGATAGTAAACGTGAGATCCAGTATTAGAGCCTTCATCAGAAAATAAACGTCAAAAAATGGCTTAGAACTGGCTTCACTAATGAAATGGCTATATTTACATCTTCTTGGACAAACTTTGTAAAAGATTAATAAGAGAATGAGCTCTAATATAAGACCTGGGGCCATGACCAGATCTGACATTAGGTATCCCCAAGTTATGTGATGTCTCTAATTGGTCATCTAACGTTTACTGGGCACCCACTATATGCTAGCCCTACTCTAGGCTACTCATGAGTTGAGATACATCACTAAGTAAACATACAACATAAGTAATATGTCCTATGTTATAAGGTGAAGTGCTATAGAATAAGCAAAGGGACTGATAGAAAGTAGGAGTTTGTAATTTTGAATAGGGTGTTCAGGCAAACCTTGACTGAGGTAGTGGCACCTGACTAAAAACTTCAAGAAGATAAGGGAGCAAGGCATGCCTATTTATCTAACACTGTTGCAAAATTCAAATTAAATGATGCCTATAAAGCGCTTAGCACAGTTCATGGCACAGAGCAAATGCTGAACCCTTATGTGAGCTGGTGTTATTTTATTAGCTTTGTATTCATTCTATAAGTATAGGTGGAAACCTCATAGGTGCCAGGCACTATTCTAGACCAAGGATGGCAAATTTATTGCTGTAATGAGCTAGACTTAAGCTTTGTGGGAAATATGGTCTGCCACAACTATTTAACTCCACCATGGTAGCACAGAAGCACCCATAGATAACATATAAATGATGAGCATGACTGCATTCCCATAAAATAGGCAGAGGCTGGAATGGACCCATGGGTTGTAGTTTGCTCACCTGTTTCAGATGATGGGAACTAGACAATAAGCACATGTACTCCCGTATCTTATGAATGTAAGTCACAATAAAGGCACAGGGAAGTTTGGGCCTAAATACGTTTTTGGCATTAATGAAGTAACAACATTGTAAAAGTTATGGTATGAATTTATTATATTCTTTCTAAGAGCATTTTGCTTCATGTTATAGTTGTGTGATTTATAAAAGATCTCTCAATTTTATTGTCCTAAAGTCCTGCTGTAGGAACAGAAGTTAAATACTTTTTTAGAAAGGGGCATATGTGAAAATAGTGGAGTGAAAATTGACAGCTTGAAAATATTTTTAAATAGCCACATTAAAAAATATCACCTGAATAGATTCATGCCATTTAATTTCGACAAAAAAATACATAGGATAAAAACAAAACATGCTTGTTAATTCCAAAGGGGAGTTTTAAATATCTTCTTAAACATTTATATATACGTATGTTATATAAAAACATGTAATATATTATGTTTATATAAGTTATGCATTTAATTATAAATACATATTTATTTATACATGTTATATGTTACTAAGGGAATAGTCTTAAATTTATTTTTAAACATTTGTGTACATCTATATAATATACAAAGGATTAACAAGAAATTAAAATTTTTTCCCTTATCAATTGAAAAGCATGTTGTTTTTTTTGTTTTAGATACAGAGGATGCCAAAAAAATGTATACACATTTTAAGAAAGGAAGAAACTATCAAGATTGTAATAATATATACTGATAGCAAAAGATGAACACAAGTCATTTGTTTGGCACCCCTAGTGTGTGTGTGTGTGTGTGTATTGCCAGAAGTAAATGGCATTATTCTTTGGAGATGCTATATTTTTTTGATTTTGTAGTTAGTTGACATACAATATTATATTAGTTTCAAGTATACAACATAGTGATTAGACATTTATATACCTTATGGAATGATGAGCCTGGTAGGCCTAGTACCCATCTAATATTGAAGTGGTTTATTTATTTATTTTTGAGGTGGTATTTTAAAATGTGGCAATTAAAAAAAAAAATTCAAGCTTTTATATATGTTTATATATGTGTAATGATACAAGTGCTATTATTTATTCTGTCCTTTAAAAAGGTGAAAAAAACCAGAGAGACTGTGTCCAGGAATATTTGTCTAACAAAATCTTGTTCTTGCCAATAAAAATTTTCAAATCATTTTATATTAGTGAATATCACACCTTTGGAGCAAAATCACTAGCAATTGATCTAAAGTTTGAGTAGGACACAGTACACCCTCCCCCTCTGCCAGACATCACTCTATTGAAAATAACTGCAATTTGACTTGATTTTAGTTTTTGCTCACCATACTTATCTCTTGCCATCTCCAGCTTTATTTCACTTTTAATAATAATAAGCTCTCCCTCAAATAAAGCGCCATGCTCTCTCCTCTGGATAAAATACTACTCACCTCACTCCCCCTTTTCCTAACAGCATGCAACACACACACAGGCTATTTCCCATCCATACTTCAGGTCTGTTTGAATATCACTTCCTAACGCAAGCTTCCCTTGATTCTTAGGCTCACTTAAGACCCCAAGCGAAATGTTCCCCTAGCTCCCTGTTTAACACTGATCAGAGCCTCTGATTATTTATTTATTTATTTATTTATTTTTTTAAAGATTCCATTGGGGAATTGGCGGAGGGGAACAGCGTTGGGGAATCGGGGAAGGAGAACAGACAAGTTGCTGTCCTCCTGCTCTTCAGTTTCTAGTTGCGGAGGACGTTGCTTCACTGTTGGTACCATCATTGCGCTCCCCCCGGACGAGGCAGATCGGTCGTCGGCCCCTGGATGTCGCTCACCGCGGCCATTGGCAGCTCACTCTTGGCTGTCAGCCGCTCACGCTGGCTGCGGGCCACTCACCGCAGCCCACCGCAGCCGGGGCTGCAGCCCACACCATCACCGGGGCTCGCACAGCCCAGCTCCAGGTGGAGCCGCTGCCAGCTGTAGAGGGCAGCGTCACTGGCCCTCACGTGGGATCCGAACCGGGGCCGCCGGCATCCCAAAACCAGTGCTCAACCAATGCGCCACTCGGCCGGCCCCTCTGATTATTTTAAAGTCTGTCTCACCTACCAGATAGATGGTCAGTCTATGAAAGCAAAGTGCTCTTCTGTTTTACTTATATGTCCTAACACTTAGTACAGTTGTCTAATGAAATTAATTGATGAATATACATCAGTCACTGGTAGTATCCAATACAGCAACCCTATGAAATTAATTTACTAGAAAATTATTTGTAACTCTAGACACACTTAATGTAGAAGTTTCAAAATGTTGGCTATCAATGATGCTAAGGTATTATCTACAAAGACATCATCTATGAGATCAAGATTGAAAGAGAGGTATTTTCTTGATGAATTTGCCAAGGTCCAAGGAAAGCCCTTACCTCTCAAAGCTAGATTCTTATTTACCAGATCTCTGAGCATTATACAATTTCTCACACAATATGCAAGCTTTTGAGGTGACATATAAAATTGAAATCGTAATTTATTATTTATTATGGGATAATTCCTGTATATATGACAAGTATATTTTTTGTTGTTGGAAACTACAAAGAAAATACACCAGTACCCCAGACCAGTGAAAAAAAGACAAAAATCCCTAGTTTTCATGGACTTTTTATTCATATGAGATATAAATGTAAATAAACAAAATGCTTACAAATGGTAAATAAACAAAGTAGTTTTGGATTAAGAAAAAATGCTATTAAATAAAACCAATGAGAGGGAAAGTGGGGGAGGTTATCTTTAGAAAATCTAGAAAGGTCTCCAAGGATGGGGCATTAGACTAAAACCTGAAAAAAAGAAGAAATGAATCAGAGTGGAAAGAGGTGGAACAATTTTTTTTTTTTTTTCCAGGCTGAAGCATGAAGAACAAAGGGATTAGTGTGCAGGGGGACAAAGAAAGCCATGTTCATTATAGAACATGGCCGGCAAAGATGGAAGTGGTGGAAGGTAAGGTGGAGGCGGGTGCAGAATCTTGTGGGCCAGGGGAGCCATTGCGCACTGCATTCCCCAAACCAATAGGAACCATTACAAGGTTTCTTTCAAATGAAAAAAATAGCATGCTCTGGCTTAGGTTAAACGATGAAAAGATTAGGGATATTATGTGGAGACTGGATTAAGGGAGGGAAGAATGAAAGCAGAAAAATAAAATCTCTTAGGCTATTTAGTAATCTACGAAAAGAGCGTGTGGGGGAGGGGTAGGAGAGGGGGGATAGGGAAAATGGGAGATAGAACCTTCCAAACTGGCTAGTGCTTTGGATAAAGTGGGAAGGGAAACAGAAGAGCCAAGAATGAGTGGCCCTAGATTTTTTGCTGGAGTACTTGGGTGGATGATAGTACCATTTGCAGAGATAATTGAAGAGGGAAAGAAAGGAAAGACCGGCCTACTTTTTTGATAATAAATAATGTAAACATTTTAATATAAAACAGACCTAGGCAAATGTTGTACTGCAATGTATTTGTATGAATTTTCTGAAACAAAATTAGAAATGCAACTTCAAGGCCAGGTATCTGCTTTCTTCAAAGAGTATTTACTTTCCTTCTTTATCTGTTTTAAAAGTTTGAGACCAGTGGCCAAAGATAGCCGTAGGTCAACTCAGCCTACGTACACTCTAGTGTCCACTGGTCAACGTCACTGCCCACCTGGTTCTAGGATAAAACACTTCCCATCTGTAGTTATTTATCAACACCTTTTAACCGGGATCCACAGTTGAAAATACATTCAAAATAGAGAACTCAATATACACATCTTCCCCCATATCTTTAAAACGCAAGGTTCCATGAAGCAAGACTTACCCTTGCTGCCGCGAATCACTCTGATGTTTCCTACTCCATTTCCTTTCAAAGGTAAGACGATGAAACTGCTACTATTCTCACTCCCAACAGCAGTTAAAATCATCCGGGCTTCACGTTCAGCCAGTGACACCAATCCTCCTTTTGATGGACTCATTCTAATCAGGCTACACCCATTTTACACGTCAACACAGATTAGTTTGAATTTCCAAAGAAAGGCTCCACCAACCTCTAAAGGTAAAGGGATCAGGTAGCCCGTGGCAGTGGGCGTGGCTCTGCTCCAGTTCGGGATTGGGGTTTGGGACCCAGGACCCAGCCGGCGTGAGGTCACCTTCAACTAGAGCTGACCAGGGTAGAGGAGAGTCCTCTGCAGTCACTGGGCCTCTGCCACGTGGACAGATCTCTTTGAATCCCAGTCGCCTAGCTTTCATATGTTGCAGGCACTCATTAAATGTCTGTCGAACTAATGAACGTAGGCATAATCAAATTTAAGTAGTTATATATTATTGAAATGAAAATCAAGCGGTGGAGGCAGTTTTTACCCCTCGGAAACAGGTTTCCTGGAACGCACACCACAGTCCCTCCCCACCCCCACCCCCCACCCCCGCATGCTCTCTTTCCCTCCTCCACTTTCCTTCCCACCGTAGTCTCAGTTGCAGAAGAATTCCAATTACTGCTTTTTCTTTTTCAGGCATTAATGTGACTTCATATTTGTAAAAGTAACACAACGCACTTTGGAAGCAGGGGTGGATCGGTGCTCATATGGTGCAGTGAAGTTTAGCAGTTCATTTAAGTACACAGAGCATTGAAACAAAAACCAAATCATTGTTTAAAAACCTCTTAAATTTGACTTGACGCTTGCCTGCACTTCACAATATATATATCTGGGAGCAGTTTTCACCACTTTTTTTTTCTTTTTTCGTCTGTTTTAGAATAAACCCCAGTTGTGAGATTGGAATGTAAAAGATAATTTGCAATGGAGGAAATATTTAAACTATGTTTTAATGTAGTATTCCCTGATCTGCCCTGTAGGCATACCAGGTACTCATCCATTTGAAATTGAAGTCAGATAAAGCTTCCTTAGTTCCTTAAAACATATTATTTGCTGGTGAGTTTCTGAAGGCGGAAATTGTAGGAAATGACTTCTCTCTCCTGCTAGTTGTGGGGCATTACTGTGGTTTTTAGTAACTGCACAGGCAGGCTCTCAGTAGGTCTGCACCAGACATTGTGTGTGTGTGTGTGTGTGTGTGTGTGTGTGTGTGTGTGTGTGATAAAACTGTTAATGTTTGGGGTTTCAATAAGAAATATGACTTCAGTGAACCAAAGAATCCTGAGCAGAGCATTCTTTCATCTGACTCACCAGACCACACCCTGTTATCACTCATTTAACCTTTTGAGACAATGCACACAATCAGTAAGATTAGTTTATAATCTCATCTTCACTACTGATTCAATCAGGTCACTTGATTTGTGTTAGTGTGACTCTGGATGGAAATTGGAGACATCTTTAGAAAATCTAAATTTCCATTTCACACTCCACATCTTAAATAAATTATTTTGCTCCTATTTTGTTTTAGCTTTTCCTTTCCATGGCCCTGGAGAAGTAAACCAAAAAGGAAGGAACTCTTCTGTTGTCATATGAACCCAGCTCAAGGGAAATTGAATTTCTCCAAAGTGAACTAGGGAACCAATTAAACCGTGAAATAAAATCGGGCTGCCTTTTGAAATTGACACAAAGAGTAATTTTTTGGATTGCTGGAATTTTAGTCATAATAATTCTTTACCAATAACATCATAGCCAGTTTTTGAAAACTGTGTTTTGACAGTTTCAGTGTCACAAACCAATATTTTCCTTTAAAATCTTAGAATGTGAAAACCATAAGTATGCTTTAATTCACTCTACACATATTTGAATTTCTCCCCGACATAGACCACTGTTCTAGTCCCCAGCTTATGTAACCCAGGCCTCCCAGAGTTTGCAGGCTGAAGTTGCCAGGATAGAACTAGGGTGAGTTCAGAAACTTGCTGCTTTTCCACAGCAAAATTTAAGGAACAAAAAAATTCTGTAATTAAGATGAATAGAAAGCAGCAACTCTTGATTTTTTTTTAAATTGTAGTATAATTGACATACAATATTATATTGGTTTCAGGTGTACAACATCATGACTAGGTATTTGTATACATTGCATAGTAAAAAAAAATCAGTAATTAAGATTAATAATATTTTAATGCCATATTAAAAAATAAAATGAGTGCAACAATTCGTGATAAACAAAACATCAAAAATTTAAATAAATACAGATAATCAAATAATCACACTTTGTAAATGTGAAAATACAGCTATTTTTAGGACAATGAATGGTAGGTATTGAGAGTTTTGAGAGCCCATAATAGGAGACTGTCACGGAAACCAGAAGTTCAGAGAAATTTTCCCTAGAGCTGCTGGGATCTGAAGGTAGAGTCAGCTCAGACGGAGGGCAGATGTCCCTGACAGTGGTGGGAACAGCTAAGAAGGGAGGAAGAGCAGGAGGGAATGCACAGTGCCAGGCTCCCCAGCCCTGTAGGTCATGGCAAGAAGTTAGATCTTCATACAAAGAGCAATTGGAATGGAATGTTACAAGAAAGCATGCTTTATATATAAATGCGTATTAACCTTAAACTCCTATACTATTTATTGTTTCATTGATGGAACTTCAGTCTATCTCTATTGGATTTAGCTAATGTTAACTGACTGGTTTTCATGCACAGACTCATTTCATTTTGAAATCAAGTTTATAGAGTGATTAACGCTATTATACCATTTTAGTTGTATGTTAAAATGATAATGTTGAGGCACAAAGAAAGTTTATACACTGGTAAGTAGCTAAACTCAGAGCAGAACTCAAGCATGCTTCATTCTTTGAGATATAGCATTTTACATTATATTATGTTCTACAAGCTCCATGGTTATATCTTTCATAAAAAGCCTCTTGCGTTATTATTTTCTGTAATTTATAATGCCTTTCCACATACTTATGTAATCTCAATAGCAACCTTATGAGTTGTTATTACTCATTTTATGGATAAGGAAATGGAAAGTCAGCAATAACAAATGTCATATTCAAAGCCATACAGGTATTAGTTTATGGGCCCAGGACCAAATTTCAGTTGCCCTTGGAAGTACAGTCTGTGAGCAGCACAAGGCATAGTAAGAAGGTAAGTGGATTTTCTGTAGGGTACTCATGTGTCTTCCTTTCTGCTGGGGCTCTTGGTTGGATGAATACAGAGACCAATGGCAGAGGTTCCTGGGTATATGTTTACTCTTTTCTATGAAGGGAGCCAAGAAACCACCACCATTGTAGGATATTAAAAGCATTTCTTGCTGGCCTAATCCAGGAATTCTTTCGGCCTGGGGATTGGTCTCAGACATGCCTTGCTGGATAAGGATCACATATAGCCTCAAGGATGGGAATTCTTTCACCCAGAAAGGTCAGTCATAAAATTCAAGACAGAAAAATATTTTAAGAAATTGTCATACAAAGAAAGGAATTCTCAAACCCCAAGAGACAATAATTTTAACTTCAGTACCTGCTGGGACCATACTCTTCAATTCCCTTTTCAGAACTCTTTCTCTCTGTATAGCCCCAGTATCTTAACCAGCATCATATTTTCACCCTCCTGTGGGTTAAACCTCTTTAATGTTCTTAAATATTCTTATCTTTCTGTCTCTGTACGTTGCATATGTTTCTCCTGCCTGGAATCCGTTTCACAGTTCCATTTCAGGATATTGGCTTGCTTTTTTTGTTCATTTGATACCTTTCTCCTTACAGTATGTTCAGAGAGAAAGTAAATTGTATGTTTAAAATCCTTTCAATGTTGCCACTTTTATTATTTCTAGTAACATCGAATGGCTCATACTTTCTCAAACAAAGGGGTCCCTGGGCACTCGTACCACGTTAGAGAATATCATCTGCAGTGAAATGGATGATTATCCCCAAATAAGTGGGATCAATAAAGGCTCTAAATAGCTATATGTCTATCCAGGTTGAATTTTGCTACCATATTAAAATAGCAACAAAAGACAGACAAACAAAAACCCTCTCTTTTTTCCATGTTCTTTTTGGATTATGGAATTGCAGATAATGATTGTGGACCTAGACCTGAAACTGCCTTGTTCTGGTCTCACTTAATCTATTCACTCTCAGAGTAAAATTGTTACCCTGGTTAAATGCAACTGGGACTACTCAGAACTTGCATGTTCACAGCTGAACAAAATGCACAACCGTGCTGATGGGTGTCTGGTGAAATCACAATCGCTAATGCCAAGTGGACATTCAGTCATGTCCAGCAATAACCTGGTTGTCATCAAGGGTTAGTTTAGTATCGCCCCCTACAGGGCATTAAGTATTTTTGCGGAGATGTTTTGGTCTCCCAACATAACACAGGCTTGAACGTTTACATATGGAAATATGTTATTTTATTATGAATTATTATTTTTTATTTCTTTATATTAGGGTGAAGGCATTATATGGATTTTTAAAAATATGTGTGTAGGTAGGTTACAGTAATTATTACTTTATTTTTACAATAGTAGCAAGGGTATTAAAATATGCATTATAAAAGGGGTCATTGGTTTAATAGGGTTGAGGAGCAACTGCCCTAGTCAATTTATTTTTTCACAATTATTTGTTTGTTTATTTATTTATATAGTAGACTTTATTTTTTAGAGCAGTTCTAGGGTCACAGCAAATTTGAGTGAAGTACAGGGATTTCCCATATACCCCTTGCCTCCAGTTAGCCTTCCCTATTATCAACAGCCCCCACCAGAACAGTACATTTGTTATAACAGGGATTTCCCATATACCCCTTGCCTCCAGTTAGCCTTCCCTATTATCAACAGCCCCCACCAGAACAGTACATTTGTTATAACTGATGAACCTGCATTGGCACATCATTATCACTCAAGGCCCATAGTTTATATTAGAGTTCACTCTGTGGCTTTGAACAAATGTATAGTTACATATATCCACTGCTATCGTATCATATAGTGTAGTTTCTCTACCTTAAAATTCCTCTGTGCTCTGCCTATTCATCCCTCTCTTTCCACATCTCATGATTATTTCACAATGTCCTCTTTCCTCAAGCCTCTAATAACTTTTCCCCAGTCCTATCAGCTAATTACCCTATTGCACTGAGAAATAAAAACAATTGGAGGAGAACCTCTATGCATCCCACCATTCAACTAAACTGCATTTATGCCCAGGAACTTTGTATTCCTCCCTGGTAACAGGGTAAACTGTCTGTGCTTCCATCCAGGGCTTCCTCTTCATTTATCACTGGGTCCCATTTTCTCCTGGCTACTCAAGGACATTGTTCAAATAATTATGCCCTCTATCCTCCATCTTCATTTTTTTCCTCTCAACTTGGATCATTCCAGTTGGCATTCAAGCACACTTGCTGTGATAATGAGAATTCTAAAAACAATTCTGTTGACCCCACATCCCCCCAGTTACTTTGCTCACCCACCTTATTTTTTTGCTCCCTTTCATAGATTACTCATAAAGGATTCTCTTCTTTCGATAATCAGATTATGTTCCATCAACAACATCACTACCACCTAGGAGGTGGGAGAAATACAAACTCATAGGTCCTCCTCTGGACCTACCTATTGAATCAGAAATTGTATTTTAGCAGGATATCCAGTATTCACAATGACATTAAAGTTTGAGAAGCACCAATCTGTAGTGCTGATTTTTAATTCTTATTACTTTTTTCTCTTGAATCCTCTTCAGTAAATCTTTCTTTTCTGTTCTCCACTGAAATCACTCTCTTCGAGGCCACTAATTACCTTCAAAATGCTAAAGTAAAAGGTCAATTTTCACTGCTCATCCTACTGGATCTCTGTAGCATTTGACATGGTTAAAATCTCCATTTATTGTGCTTTCTCCTCTTCCAGGCTGTTAACATTGCTATGCAGGACAGTCAATCCTTGAGCCTTTTTTCTTCCCTCCACTTTTCCCTATCTGATCTCATTTAGTTCCAAGCCTTTAATACTCTGTTGAAATGGTGCCTCCTATCCATATTTCAAGGCTTAAGTTAAATACTGACTTCTCACTGGAGCATTTACAGATTCTCCAGCAGAAATTAATCACCTATTCTTCAAAGTGATGATTCCTATCACTTTCTACTTCTAATTTCTCACTTTTTCTCTTTTACTTTAGAGTTATTTATAAACTCCTTGATGACGGGATTCATATCGTCTTCATCTCTCTATGCCCACATTTCATTATTTTATTTTTAAAAAACTCATTTTTTCTCATATAACAAGTGCCTAATAAGTGTTTATCAAAGTTTTTCTTCTCTTCCAGGAATGCATGATGGATTTAAATGTTCTACATATAACTTGTTCATGGATCATGGAAATCACCTACACTCCACCTTTTATCTTCAAGTCACTCCTCATGCAGGCAATCTTACATCAATCTTTTCTTGTAAAAAGCATAAAATGTAGGCAAGAGAAGAGATAATTGAGCACCAACTGGATTTGCAAATTGGCCTTTTCAGACACACACAGACAAACCCATGGAACATAACTACTACTTGAAGGGACACAGTCTACAGAATAAATCATGGAAATTAGATCATTAAAATGTTCTTCTTCCAGATCTTTCCACAGCTGGCTCCTTCTCATCATTTGTAGCTCAGCTCTAGCGGGATCATCACAGAAAGGCTCTTCCTAATCATCTGTTCTGAAGCAGTACTTTTCAGCCATACTCTATTCTATTAGGTTGTTTGATTTTAGTTATGTACTTCTGATTTTCTGAAATTATTTTGTATTTTTATATTTTGTTGTCCATCTCCTATCCCAATGGAATGTGAACTTCATAAGTGGAGGAACTTTGCTTGTCTATGCCCTATGGTCATCAGTAAGTAGTACACAGAACAGTGCCTGGAACATATGGGCTCAGTAAACATTTGTTGTGTGAATGAACAAACACATCCTGAGGACACAGGAAAGCCCCTTTGATCCTGAACCCCATATGCACAGAAATGAATTATAAATCTTATATTAATATAACTTAGTGACAGAGAGTTAAGGAGAAAGGAGAAGAATATTAACTACTTTGATGGATTGCCAACAGCCTTTGAAAGACTTGGACAGATATCTTTCAAGGTTTGAAATGGCAAAGGCTTTAGAAAATACCTACTAAGCTAAGATGAAAATATTTTACTGAGAACTTTGAAGTCGGTATTCAACAAATATTCTCTGATGGACTGATCTGGTTATTTATTTGGCAAAAATGATACATAAGTGGCAAGTATAATTTATCCTCCAGAGTTGGTGTTCGAAACCCCAAAACCCTGTAAAGGGTTACAATAGAACATTTTAAACCAATGTGTGATCTCAGATCATCAGCATTGACATCATCTGGAAGCTTGTCAGAAATGAACTTTTTTAGGCCTCACTCCAGACCTACTGAAAGAGAATCTAAATTTTAACAAAATATCTAGGTTATTTATATGCATATTTGAATTTGAAGACCAGTGTAATAAAAACCATATCTAAGAATGCTTAAGCTGGATCCAATGAAGAAGAAGATAAAAGCTCTTTCAAAAAATTAGATAAGGAGCATAAGTATAGGGTAGAGATTGAAGCTGGGTATGGGGGTGTCTCAATAACTAGTTACAGGGAATAAGCTATCCAAATAAGGCTTAAGTAATATTCATTTTTCACCTCATGGTCAAAATAAGCAACTTGGATGAATACACACATCGTTGAGTCTAGTGCCTAGTCTAAAGCACAGGTGTTTGGCATGACACAGAGAATGGAGGACAAATCTATTTTTTGACTTGATTACAATGAAACTTTCTTTTTTTTTTTTTTCAGTTGAGAGTTTTAAATCAGTGCTTAACGATGCTTCATGAATTTCCTCAAGGTTTTTCAATACCTTTGAGGGAGATGGTGAGTCAGAAGATGATAGATTTGGTTCTATGCAGTAGGTCAACTTGAGCCACAAAAGAAACAGAAGGAAGGGAACAGCTTGGAGAAATGGGGAAAAAAGTTTGCCTCTGTTGAGCATGTATGTAATAAGGGTGGTTGAAGTAGTCAGATTCCTACATGTATTTATGTGTAATAAGGGATTTGCTTTTCCCCTTGTGACAAAAAAACAAAACAAAACAAAAACCAACAACAAAAAATCACTTTACAGATGTTATTTGGGCAAGAAGAAAAGAGATGAAGTTGTGTTCAAATAAACCTTTGAACTGGGCAGGGGACTCGTATGCTAAAACTAAAATTCAAGAAGAAATAGATCTATGCTTATTGGTTTAGATCTGGGGAATTATAGTGATTTACTAATGCATTATATTGCCATGACATCTTTGCAAAGTCACTTTAAGCTTTCCTAAATTTTTTATTAGAGGTCATTTAGCCAATGTCTCTGCTCCTTGGCAGCAATGGGCTTAAATGGCTATGGAATAAAAAATGAATAATGAGTGTTGCCCTCCCCTTTAAACATACCAGATTGACCAAAAGGAGATAATCATTCTCTGCATGTCAAAGGTTTGTCTGAAGCAGAGCATGAAGAAATGGAGTTTCACGCTTCATTTCCCAATATTACCCAATACCTGGTTTTGTAATTAGTAAAACATTTCTTTACTGTTTAGCACCCTCAATGACTACCGTCAATGAATCCTGATGGCTTTGAATCAAAAGACAGAGAATCACAAGTAGGGAGCAGCATTCAAGGGTCCATTCTTGTTGGAAACTTTTCACTCCAATCCACTACTATCTTAATCTGTGTGTACTTTGGGTGGAAAGGGAGAGAAGCTAGGAGAGTAGGGAGGACTCTTTGTGGGTATAATTGTGGTGCATTTTTTCTCTATAACCTCAACAAACCTTTACCTCTGACTTGTGGTATATATTAATAAGTTTAGCTTATTTAGAAATGGATGTTCTTTTTGTTAATTTGAATAATCCTATAATAAATATAAGTAAATTGAAAAGCAAATTATAGTTGGTTTCCACTCTTATTAGATGCAATCCAGTGCAATGAATATAACACGGGTCACTATAGGTCTTAGTCACCTGTAGTGTCAAAAGATTGTTTATGCATAAATGAGTACATACATATATGTTATTTTTTCTCCCTTTTGTATAAATAGGAACATATGCTATTTATGGGTACCTTTAGCTTATCCGTTACATTTGCATACTTTCTTTCTTGGTTCAACTTCAAGGACTAACCATGCAGCCTCTCAATTGTGAAGCAGTGCTAGACACAGAAGCTTTATTTAGTGTGACGTTGAGCTTCTCCAGAGCTGTCTGGGTGAGAACACCCCATCCCCCTCTAAAATGATAATAAATGAGGCAAAAAGCCACTTGCTGTTGCTTTTCTGGTCTTAAAATTACTTATTCAAAATGATTATGAATTTATTTTCTAAAAGATATAATACATGTGTATGATACAAACAGTAAAAGGAAACAAGGAAAACCAGAAAAGGAAGTCTTTTTCCTACTCCTGACCTCCAGCCATCCAGTTCTCTACCCAAGGACAACCAATGTTACTTTGTCTTCTGTGGCTTTGGTAGTCCCTCATTGTCCAGAATTTCTTGCTTTGGCTTCTAAGAGGCAACTTATCCTAAAAGGCAACAAGCTGCATTAAATAGATATTTGTTCATAATTGGTGTTTAATCCAGAGGCATGGCTTCCCAAGTATAAACCTGGGAGACTATTCTTGCAATTTAGATTTTTAGGAATAAAGGAAACTCCAGAGATCCTGAGGGCACTGGCTGCCTCCATGTAGTAGAATTATTACTGCCTGTATTGATTCAGCAAATATTCGCTTCTAAAGTTCCTCTGTTTCTTACTGAGATAGTTATTCCAACGAAACAGAATTAGGAAAAATGGAGTTCATGAACTTGGTAACCCTATTTTCTTTCCGTTTATATGGCCCCTTTAGGTTACTAGTAAAAAAAAGTAGGTTCATGAAACAATCACTCTTCACAATGATGCCTAAATTTGCTTTTAGCTGGATTCTCTAAGTTTCTGATTCCAAATTGAATTGGGTACACAAAGAGAAACTAGAAGAATTTTTTGAAGCTACATGATTTGTGTGCTTTAAGAGACCAGAGTATTAAATATTAGCATTTATGTAAAAATTAACAGGGATAAATTGTGTATAAACACAACATTTACATGGATTTTTAAGATAAAATAGAAGCTGTCAAAGAAAAATTAAGCCTGTGGGGGCATATTGTTTTCTACTGTTAAAGGAAACTCTTGGAAAAGTTTGAAAAGCATTATAAATAGATAAATCTTTGTGGAAGTTAAATGATGAACTAAACTTGACATATACAAAATGAAGAGCAAAGAATAGGTTTAAAATTGGAATGCTTCTTCAATGGCTCAGTCAAATGAACACAATTTAATGATGTAACTGTCCATGATTGACATAAAAAAAACATTGACAGAATTCAGTTGCACTAGGAATTTGTCCTATGTTAATAGGATTTTTTTAATACATGATGCAATGAGAATATTTTTTCCTATAGCTCTAAAAGCAAAATAATTAAATTCTGTCACACAAATGTTGATTTTAAGTATCATTATAACCCATATAGACAGCATTTTAATAGATGCTAAAAGAAAGTAAGTCCTATTACTTACAGACAGCCAATTTGTTCTTTGTTCTCAGGAAAACTACATGGTAGTTAAAGAACAATTATTATAAGATGGTAGAAAAAAATATCAAAGAGAAGTTATTTTTCCCCCCCCAATAAGTGTTTACCTAAAATCTCATAATTTCCTTTTGGTATCATGACCATTTTGAGCCCCCAATTCTAAGATTTTTTTTGTTTTGTTTTGTAATTTTATTTAAAAGATTTTAGCACATTTTAGTATATTGATTTATATGCTGTTATTTATATGACTAAATATATTTATTTATAATTAGTGTAGAGTGTGATATAAATGTAAGTATAAATTAACATTAATCTACACCTATGGGGTGACTTTTGAACTGCTTGGAAGGGCAGTTGCCACATTTCAGTCTCTTCCTGAAAGTCAAGGGGACATTAACCCCTCAGCAGGGCCCTATGTCCCTGCGTGGTTCTCGTGACGTGAATGGGGAACAAAGTCCCTACACACAGGTTTAGATAGAGTGAGTAACACAGCTTTATTTGAGAGCCAATGTCCCTCCAGAGGCCAATGGTCTGGTAAGCACAGAGGGTTATACAGAAGAGAATTTAATAACGAACCAAGTCCCAGTGTCAATCGAAATGGAGAAGGTCCCTGGTCCCGGAGAGACGACGGCTCACGATGGGTCTGAGGCAAACTGGCCTTACAAGAAAGAACTTCAGAGAGTCCCGGAGTATCGTGGCTTGAACCTGGCAGAGGGTCTTAGCCAGAGCGCTCAGTCAGACTGCTCACGGCACTGCTCTTGATCTCTGCTTTTATCCTCTTTCCCTTGGACTTGCTTACTGCTTAGGTGATAACCAGAAGTTGTTTTTTTTTTTGCTTTTTTTGGGAAAGATTTTATTGGGGAATTGGGGGAGAGGAACAGTGTTGGGAACTGGAGAAGGGGAACAGACAAGATGCTGTCCTTTTGTTCTTCAGTCTAGTTGTGGAGGACGTTACTTCACTGGCCCATGTTGGTATCATCATTGCACTCTTCATGGGGGAGGCAGATTGGTCGCTGGCCTCTGGATGGCCACTCACAGCAGCTCTTGGCAGCTCACACGGGCTGCCAGCCACTCACACTGGCTGCCAGCCACTCACTGTAGGCTATGGCAGCTCACTACAGCAGGGGCTGCAGCTATGCCGGCCCGGGAACTCACAGCAGCCCAGCTCCAGGTGGAGCTGTTGTTCACCATCTTAGCTGTAGAGGGCAATGTCACTGGCTCTCATATGTGGGATCTGAACCGGGGCCGCTGGCGTCCCAAGCCAGCTCTTAACCAATGTGCCACTCAGCCTGCCCCAGAAGTTGTTTTGGTGAACGTGTTTACCACTCAATTTTGTTATGTTCAGTTTCACACAAAAACATAAACATGTTTATTTTCATGTATATGCTCTACCCATAAACATGTTTACTTTCACTTTACTCTTATCAGACTCACACATGTGCAGCTCAGGTTATGTCCCTACTAGTAAACAACTTGTTTTGCAAACCTCAATCCAACATATATCTTATGTTTTATATGCTCTACACACTGCCTCAATGAGCAATCCATGCTTGTGAGATGGACATGGCAAGTTTTCAAACACTAATATCTAAATCTAAACCAGAGGGACTGTTAATTAGTACAAGTAATATAAGAAAAATGATTCCATTGGTGAAATGAGCAGTATTCAAGATGTGGTAGACAAGAATGATTTTGCAGGCTCTGTCGCCCTTGAATAAAGGAAATACAAGTATATAAGTATCTCGGAAGACTAGAATCCCAATCTTGTCCCTTAAGCCTAGGATTCTCTTTGATCATAGGACCCCACCCTCAGGTAATGACTGTGTAACCTGATATAATGAAGTTTGCTGAGCCTATATGCAAAATATCGCATCTGTTTCTGAGTGAATCTTTTATACAATGTGCTTGTCAGTGCAACCAAGAACTGAGAGTGGCACTAGCTGTTTTTCTGCCTGCTTGCTATTAGATAGTTATAGAGTGGACAGGATGAAGTCTGGGACTTACTGTCCTACAATATACCAGTTAGAAACTTGATTATAAGGAACAAAATGGATAGAACCCCTGGAATCCAGCTATTTTCATCACCAGATGCTGACAGTTGTCCAATGCATTAATACTTTTTATATCAGCATTAAAGAATTCAGGTTTAAATATCCAACCAAAGTTGGAGAGGATCTACTGTTATATCTTGGTGAATGTTCCGTGTGCGCTGGAATACAGTGTGTACTTTGCCGTTGGATGGAGTCTTCTGTAAAGGCCAATTAGGACAGGTTGGTAGATGCTGTCTGTATCCTCACTGATTTTCTGTTTGCTCTCTCACTTACTGAGATAAGTGTTGCAGTCTCCAATAGCAATTGTGCATTTGTCTATTTCTCCTTTCATTTTTATCAGTTTTTGCTTTGTGTATTTTGAAGCTCAAAATCAGTCGGCACACATTTAGGGTTGTTATCTTGTACTGATGAATTGACCTTTTAATAATTATGCACTGTCCCTCTTTATCCGTGGTAGTATAACTTGTTCTAAAATCTACTTTGTCTGATATTAATATAGTTACTTCATTTTGTTATGATTAATGTTCATATGAACTATCTGGTTTTTCCTCTTGCGAAAGCCTTATAAACCTTTAGATTCTGTGTGACAAATGAACATCTCTAATGGTAGAAAACAGGAAATGTTTTAGAAGAATGTCAATCCCTTGTGCTTTACTGTGACTAAATTGCGTATTATCTAATAAGGAATAGATGACTTAACAGAACTATTTTTGGAACTGTTTAAGAATCCAACTCTGAGATGTGTATTGTAAATCTGAACATGAACCCTCTCTCCTCTCAATATAATGGTCTAAATATTAGAGACCTATGAAAAACAATACCTTTATAACACATCTCTTAAAAAGAAATAATTTATTCATTTGGGGTATTTAAAAAATGAAACTTATTATATAAGATATAGAACATGTTTTACACAAACCTACAAAACACAATATTGACCCTCTCTGCTAAAACTATTGAATGGCCTTTCATATGTTCAATAATGTATCTGTCTAGTCTAATGAAATATTGTGCCGCAATTTGTTCAGGGATAATGGTACAATAAAATGTAGGCTTAAGCATGAAAACCTTGTCAATACAATTTACTAGATTTTTTTGGGGGAGCTTTACAGTGCTACAAAAAATCATGGCACATTATAAAGCTGTACCCATAAAGCATCCAGCACATAACTCTCCTCCTTTCTATGTTAAATAAGTTATTAAAGAAAAAAAATACTAACACTAATTATGACAAAATAATGCTTTATTTTTAGGATAATTGCTATCCCTTTGTTAATTAAAACATCTTTGCTTTTATTTTTGATGAAAGCAGCATTTTGTTTTGTTTTACATGCCAAAGTAAAACAAATATAATTATTGCCTTTCTCTTCCAAGTCCTTAAAGAGATTACATATCATTCTCCACTTGGCAAATCTAGACTTGTAAGTAAACAGCTGTTGATTTATTTTTCTTCTCTAAGGAATTTTGATCTCAACACTTAGAATTTTTCAATCTACTAGGAGAAGACAACATGGGGAGATTAAAAACCACAAAATGAAAAACTGTGTTTTTTGTTTTTGTTTTTTTTGAGGGCAGTGTCACTGGCCTTCATACGTGGGACTGAACCGGGGCCGCTGGCTTCCCAGGCCAGCGCTTAACCACCACTCGAAAAACTGTGTTTTAACAAGTGTGTTTAAAATGAGATTCTTGAGGTGGACATTGCTAGGTTTTGGAAAAGAGGTAATGCATATCTTTGATCTCTTTATTTCAAGCAGAGAGTCACTAGGAAAAAACAAACAAACAAAAGTCAATTGCTTTATAAGTTTACCAGGAGTTTAGCTCTGTTAGGAAAGCTACAGTGGGAAAGTTCAGCTACCAGGTCATAGAATGGCAAAAATTAACTATTGAGGACTAGAAGCTGGTAGTGGACTAGAGATCCATAATGCTAATGAGGCATTGCAGGCTAAGTCTCTTGTAAGGCTGTCAAGGACCAGCACGCCCAAAGAGCAGGGGAGGATTGACAGCTGCACTGGAAGAAGTCATCTCAGGCATTCCTCGATAGAAAAAAACAACAAAAAGTGTTGTAGCTGGAAGAAGAAGCAGTGTCTCAGAGTAAAAGATTAGCACATTGTTCATGAATTTGCATCACAGTATTAATTGAGAAGAGAAGTTGAAAACACCACGCAAATAGACAAAAAAAGAGATTTGATATTAAATCTCAGTATAATCCATAAGCTATTTGGCATGAAGTGTTTAAGCACTAATATCCTGAGTTATTGTTGCTGGAAGAATGTGTACTCCACACATCATGGTGTTTGATACGATGCCCTGCAGGAAAGGGGATTCATTTTCAGTTCCAATTAATAGCAGAAAGTGACAATGAGTTGTAATATACCTCATGCACCATTTCAAGTTTCCAAAGATGCTCATCTCTATGGAAAGAATACAGACAACCAGGATTCATGTCAAAGAGACAGAAAATTGCAGTAATCTACAACCAATGGCAGACACATTAAAGAATATATTGCAGGAAAGATTTGTGCAGCCACCAATAGATTAAACCTATGTAAACAAAGATTCTATTCTGAGAAAGTATTATAGAGTCAACATGGTAACTCTAGACTACCTTAATTTATTGTTTCTAATTTGCGTGTAGGAAATGCATCTTACCCAAGTCCTATTCCCACAAGATTTTGCCCCAACAACAAAATAGCTTAGTTAAAAAGAGTATTGCCGGCAGGCCGAGTAGTGCGTTGGTTAAGAGCTGGCTTGGGACGCCAGCAGCCCGGTATGGATCCCACATATGAGGGCCAGTGACACTGCCCTCTACAGCTAAGATGGTGAACAACAGCTCCCCTAGAGCTGGGCTGCTGTGAGTCCCCGGGTTGGCATAGCTGCGGCCCCTGCTGCAGTGGGCTGCTGTTGCCTTACAGCCGATTCCAAGACCACCCCCTCTGCATTAGCCCCTGACCTTTAGTCGAGAGAGTGCCTCGGAAAACCGAGGCCGGATGGGAAGGATATCTGTAAAGCTCTCTCGGGGAGTGTCTCGGTTTGACTGAGACCTGATGGAATGATATCAGTTATCTCCCCTGGGAGGACGCAGTAATCTGGTCCTGGGGCGATGTGGTGATGTATGAAGGCATAGCATTTGTTGGAGTACAATGGGGATTGGTTAATGGAGGAAAGCCTTAAGGCACACATTGACACACGGTTACTAATTTACAGCAGTCTCATTTCTTTGAAAATTCTCAATAAAAGCCATCCGCTGACCCAATTCGGGGCTCAGTCTTCTTTGGCTGAGTCCCTTGGTCTCGCTCTTATCTTACTTCTGTCTCTTGTTCTTATTCAATCTGCGTCGCCCCTCTCGAGTCCCATTTGCCCTTGCCACGCAGGACGTGACAGGCTGCCATAGGCGACTGTGAGTGGCTGGCAGCCAACGTGAACTGCCAAGAGCCACTGTGAGCGGCCGTCCAGAGACCAGTGACTGATCTGCCTCACCCGAGAAGAGTACAATGATGATACCAACATGGGCCAGTGAAGCAATGTCCTCCACAACTAGACTGAAGAACAAAAGGACAGCAACTTGTCTGTTCCCCTTCCCCATTCCCCAACGTTGTTCCCCTCCCCCAATTCGCCAATAAAATCTTAAAAAAAAAATAGTATTGCATCCTAGTGATCTCAGGAATTGACTTACACGGTGAGCTAACTGGTATTTGTCTTCAAGTCGAAGATTTGGCATCTCTTACTCCAAGTTTTTAATGATTCCTTTAAAAAACACTAGTTTCATTTGAATTCCAGAAACAAAAACAAAATATTTCTTCTCTTTTGTTTTTACATAGATTAAGCTAATAATGTATAGTAAATTAGGGAACAAAGTATCATTTAATGAACTGAAGCAGCAAAGCATTTCCCATGCTGGATAATTGTAGGGCTTACCTTGAGGGTGTAGGGATAATATAAAGGAGATATATTATATTTAGCATTTTTCTGCCTTCAGTATTATTTCACTGATTTAAACTGTGGAACAAGAGGTTATTCAGAGTATGAAATATTTTAAAAAGAGAAATAATGAACATATTACTCTATTATGAGGGCTGCCCATTATATATTTTTGCAGTAAATTTTAGAGATTTCGGGTCAATTTTTTTTTTTTTTAGTTTTAGAATTTAATAAAAATTTATATATTTATATTTTAGATGTATTTTTACCATTTTGCATATTGCTGTATTTGATTTGCTATATGTTTTTGTTATTATTTTGTAGTTGGGGGATTTTTTTTTTTTAAAGATTTTATGGGGAATTGGGGGAGGGAACAGCTTTAGGGAATCAGGGAGGGGGAACAGACAAGTTGCTGTCCTTTTGTTCTTCAGTCTAATTGTGGAGGACGTCACTTAACTGGTCCATGTTGGTATTATCATTGTGCTCTTCCCTGCTGTGGCAGATAGGTTGCCGGCCATTGGACGACAGCTCACGGTGGCTCATGGCAACTCACGCCTGCTGCCGGCTGCTCACCGAACTGAACCGGCAGCCCTGCTACAGAGCTCGCACTCCCGAGACAACTTTTAACCAACTGAGCCACTTGGTCAGCCCCTCCCAATTGAGGTTAAATTCATTCGTCATGGCTACTGGATGTCTGACTCCACTGGCATCTCAGTAAAATTAAAGCAAGGTTTTTCTTTCTTTCATCCTTCAATTTCTATGCCAGATATCTTTCCTTTGTGCCTCTATTGCTTCTGAGCCCTCTGGCTTCTTGCTGGTTCAGTCATTTGGAAGCAACATCAGAAGACTTTTCTTATCAGGCTTGTCTTTTCACAAAAGGCTACTTAGAAAGTGGTTGATTTATTGGTTGGATTTTTGGTTTTCCAAATCAGGATGAAAGTGACACCCACTGACAGGCCTAGACAAAATTTGTGTTTCATGAAAATGTGGCTTTGTTTTCCATATAGTTGATGTAATGCTATAAATAACTCTTAGCATTTTGAATGGTGAAGACAAGTAAAAAATACAGACAAAACCAGAGAAAAATAAAATGTTCTAGAAGATGAAACCAGCACCTACGTTGCCTTAGAGGCCATGCATCTCATGCATCTGTGAAGCCTATGGAACTCTTCATTCAAGTAAGTCAAGTAAGCCCCTCCGAAATCTTGTACTATGGACTTTTTCGCAGTAGTTTCTTTTTTTTTTTTTAAAGATTTTATTGGGGATTTGGTGGAGGGGAACAGCGTTGGGGAATCGGGGAAGGGGAACAGACAAGTTGCTGTCTTCTTGTTCTTCAGTTTAGTTGCAGAGGATGTTGCTTCACTGTTGGTATCGTCATTGCGCTCTTCCCGGATGAGGCAGATCGGTCGCTGGCCTCTGGATGTCGCTCATCGCGGCTATTGGCAGCTCACGCTTGGCTGCCAGCCGCTCACGCTGGTTGCGGGCCACTTACTGTAGCCTATGGCAGCCCACTGCAGCAGGGGCTGCAGCCCACACCATCACCGGGGCTCGCACAGCCCAGCTCCAGGTGGAGCTGTTAGCTGTAGAGGGCAGTGTCACTGGCCCTCATGTGGGATCCGAACCGGGGCCGCTGGCATCCCAAAACCAGCGCTTAACCAATGCGCCACTCGGCCGGCCCTCGCAGTAGTTTCAATTGGAGTTCACTACTCCTAAATATCATTATCAATGACATGAGAGGTGAAACATAATACCTAATAATTCAGAATGACTAAAATGAGTTCTAATTATTGTCAATACCTCTGCTTGAAAAGGCAGGGAAATTCATATTATATTTTAGATTTTAAAAAGTAAAAGTGTAAAAGTTAAAAAGGTAAAAGTTTTAGCTTATGATACTTAAATTTTTTAACTCTTAGGTACCTATCACATAATTGTTTCTTCGGCCTGATCGTTCTTCTAAGTGCATCAGATGCGAAAGTTTTACTAAATAGGACACGACTGACAAAAATTGTTTTTATAGAAATACACTAAGAGTAAAATATAAGCTAGCAGATGATACTTGATCATTTGTTTGAGAACTTTCTAGTTGCCTAACATGTAATTGTGTTATCAAGCCAATTCAATCTCTATACCATGCTGACTAGTTGGTGGTCTCTTAGAGACTCCCACAGAAAGCTTGAAGCTTCTCTGTATCTTGAGGAGGAATAAGATGGACGTGAGGTCTGAACTGAGAATTCTGTTGGGGCTATGGTTGAATTTTCAATATAAGCAACCAAGAAAGCTAATGCTTTTGCTTATGTTGGTAGGACTTCCTGCTTTGAAATACCTCTTGTGTTCTCTCCTTTTCTGTCTACTGAACTTCCTGTGTGAGACACCATATAAAAAAAAACCCTGGATATCCTCATGCTTAGTTTCTCATCTCCTATCCTCTTAGAAGGATAAGCAGAAACTCCGATGTGGCTCAAAGGAAAGGAGGAAGGAGGTAGTGCGGTAGCTAGTCTTAGCTGAGAAAGGGTATTGTCCCTTGTTCACTCGTGGCTTCCTAAGCTCATTGCTTTTAGGAGTTGTTTCCTTGGTCTCAACTGTGCATCTTTCAGAGACCTATGGGTGACAGTGTTTTGGTAGGTGATCTCCTCCCTGGAGCTGACACTAACATTTCTTATTTCTAAAGCAATAATGTTTTTACTGGGATATTCAGTATCTGGGAAAGTAAAAGTTATTTTTTGCATGAGGGAGGCTCTTTACAAATTTAACCTTAAGTAGTTTTTAGTTAGTTTGTTTCTTTGTCTGTTAATTCATATGCAAGTTCCCTCATCAATACGTCCCAAAGGTTTTCAGCACTAATGGCACGACTAGTTCCTGGCTAGGGGACATAAGAATTGTAGCTCAAAAGCCTGAGGAATATGAAATAGTCATGCCTGGTAGTAAAAGAGCAGGCAGTTTTTTGTATAAAAGTGATAAAGTTAAAGGAGGAGCAGAGAATTCTTTGAAGGTATAGGTGAGGATTTAGCAGGCAGAGAGGACAACTCTGCAAAGGAAAAGACTGCAGCACTGCTGTGTTAATAAATCTACTGACAAACATATATGAAAGCAAAAGATTTGAATAATACTTACCAAGAGCTGAGTGTGGCAGGCATACTAATGACATAATCAGAGGCTTTGGTGTTAGAAAGGCCTGGCTGGGAACATTGGCACGGAGACTCCATTTCCACATTGGTAACAAATGCCTACCAACCATAATTGTGGGAATTAAGTGACAGTTGTTTGTCATTCCTTCTTAAGATGTGACAAACCAATATTAATATTATATAAATTTGGTACTATTTCTTCATGTGAACACATCCCATCAAAGCATGAGGTAAACGTTATAGGATGGCATAGCATCATCTAAAAATAAAGAAAATGGGCCGGCCGAGTGGCGCAGTGGTTAGGGGCTGGCTTGGGATGCCGGTGGCCCTGGTTCGGATCCCACATGTGAGGTCCAGTGACACTACCCTCAAAAAAAAAAAAAGAAAAGAAAAAAAAAGAAAAATACAGGAAATATTAGTTGTCGAGAGGCATTCTTATCCAAAGGAAAAACAACTATGAGGAATTAAGTTTAGAATATACAGTGAATGGGGTTATTTTCAAAAGGAATTATATTCTTTTTTATTTTCTTTAATTCTTCCTCTCACCTCTCCCCTTTCCTTCCTCCCGTCCTTCCTTCCCTCCTTCCTTCTTTCTTCTCTTTCTATATTTCTTTCTTCTCTTTCTATATTTCTTTCTTTCTTTCTTTCTTTCTTTCTTTCTTTCTTTCTTTCTTTCTTTCTTTCTTTCTTCTCTCTCTCTCTCTCTCTCTCTCTCTCTCTCTCTCTCTCTGTCTATCTCTCTTTCTCATCTCAAAGCTATTTAAGTATTCTTTAGTTTTTCATGTTTTTGCAGAACTACTATATGCCTATGGACAGGCAATCCTCAAAGGAGACATAAATGTGGATGAAGTTAGGAAACAATAGGGATAATTTACAGAATATGTTTGTAATAGTTGTTTCAGGGGGTGATATATATCAGTTTCTGAACCTCGTTCTTGATATAGTGTTAAAATCTATAATCATAATGAGTACAGCTGTGTGCCAGGCACTGTACTAGATACTTTACATACACCATTTCATTAATTCTCTCAGTGACACTACATGTGTGAGTTTCTCATTCTGCAATTGAAGAACTGAAGTTCAAAGTTAAACTGCTAAATATTTTCTAGTTAGAAAATGATAATGATGTGAATGATCCCATACCTCCCTGACTGGCCAAAGCCAATATTTTTTTATTACTTTATATTTGCTCTCCTGTTCTCCTATCCTTCCCTCTACCCCCCATTCCCTGTGCTCCCCCAGTTCCCTACTGCAGGGATTCCCTGTGCTCTTTGCCATGCTAAGGACTATGACCTTTTCTTATTCATAGTGCTTTTGAAGGTTCTGGTGCACTTGCCTTGATGTTACACTCACACTGCCCACACACCTCTAACTCTAGAACCCATATCCCCCTGTGTCCCCTGCTCTCCCTTCAGAGCAAGTAATTTGTGCTGATTCAGAAGGTCACCAAGTTTTATTGCAACGAGGAGAAATTGAGGCTAATGAGAGATGGTATCTTTGAGGGAGACTTTGAGGATTTTTTAATCCTTAATCCCTGATCTAGAGCTTTAATGGGACTTCTTTTTTTTTTTTTTTTTTTGAGGGCAGTGTCACTGGTCCTCATATGTGGGACCCGAACCGGGGCTGCTGGCGTCCCAAGCCAGCGCTTAACCACCACGCCACTCGGCCAGCTCAGAGCTTTAGAAGTTAAATATGTTTTCTTCTTAAAGAGTTAAAGTTCAGCTGTAACAACATTTTTAGTTTCTAAGACTGCTAATATTTTTAAAATCGTGAAAGGCTAAAATATTTTGCTGGAAAATATTTTAATTACTTATACAGAGAAAGTGCTTTTGAAGAAACAGATGGAGCCATATATATATATATATATATATATATATAATAAATTTAATACAAATGAAAATTGCTTTTTATCTCAGTGTGGCTACACCATTATATTAGATTGCCTTAAGCCAATATTGTGTTTCCATTTGCTATTACGGTAGCTTCTTAACAGCTCTCTTTGCTTCCTCTATTTTCCCCTTTCCATAGTACTTTCTTGAGCACAAATAGCCAGAGTCTACTTTTAAAATCTTATATATGATTTTCTTACCTTCCTGCTTACAATGTTTTGATTATATTTCATTGTTCTTAGGATATGATCCAGTAGCTTTTGCCCTGGCTATTAAAAAGGTCATGAATAATCTAATTTCTTTCTGCCATGATCTGGAGTATTGTCCAAAGTTCTAGACTCTCTCTCTCTCTCTCTCTCTCTCTCTCTCTCTCTCTCTCTCATATATTATATATAATATTATATATAATGTGGGTATATACATATTCATTTTATATATATAATGAATGTCACAGATGAGACCTTTTTTCTTTGTTTGATATTTCGGTTATACTTGCCATTTAAAATATGAACAAGTATTAGCTCATCATCTTAATGTATGAGCCAAACAGTATTTTCAGTTTTCTCTACTTTAGAACTAGAAAAATGAGGCCTTGCTGGTAAGTGTCTTTCTTAAGGTCTATAGCTGGTATATGACAAATTCAGAACTCAAACCAAGTTTTATTAGCTCGGTACTCTAAAGAACAATGACAAATATTCATCGACTATTTTTTATTTGTTAATTTCATGGATTTTACCCAAATTAGTAAAATATGTTTTCTGTCCTCCATATACTAGAATCTAGAAGAAGAGATACAACTAAGTCTGTGATGTGAAGTGAAATCAAATTAAGGCTACAATCTGGGGAAAAAGAAAAAAAAACTATGGAAGCATAGTTTAGGGGTAATTTTGATATAAATAATTGGGGACAGCATAAAGGAAGTTTTTTCTTTCAATTTAACTTGTGCACCATATTGCTGTATAAATGATGCAAAGTAAAGTGCATGAATAGAGGACATCCTTCAAGATAACATAAATTAAACTTGGGGTAAACAAATAATGAAAAATATGAGTTGAAAATATAAAACAAAGAGAAAAATAATATGAAAACTTGCATATAATAATGACTATATCTTCCATGAGTGGGTTACAAACTGGTTTTAAAATTTTTAGTAGCAAACTTGTAAGGGGAAATTGATCAGTCACATGCTTCCTAGTGTCCACAAGATACAAAGAATCCCTGTTGCTCCCAAGAAGTGGTATTCCTTTTGTGTTGTTGTTGTTTGTTTTTTGAAAACTATTCCGAGTATTTTATTTTTATTTTATATTTTATTCTTCTTCTTATTATTTTTTAAATTAAAGTGTAGTTAACATACAATATTATATTAATTTCAGGTGCTCAACATAGTGATTCAACATTTAAATACCTTACAAACTGATCACCATGATAAGTCTGGTAACTGTCCATCACTATGAGGTTGTTATGATATTATTGACTATATTCCCTCTGCTATACATTACATCATATGACTTATTCATTTTATGGCTGGAAATTTATACCTCTTAAGTGTCACTGCTTTTGAAATCAAGAATTAGAAGTAATTACTTCTGGAAGTTACTAGGAAGAGGAAATTGTGATATATGGTTTACATCCTTGAAAACACCTTCAGAGTTGGTGAAAAAGCCATAAAAAAGGATGAATTTGACAGTGTTATTTCTTTTGAGACCAAATAGGCTGATGGTGATATGTCAAAACATGGATGGTGACATGTCACAGACAGTTGAGATTAGGTTGCTAGTTCTCAGCTGACCTAGCTTAATCTGAGAGTTAATTTTAGGAAAAGCTGGAAAAATGTAAGGATTGTATCATAAAAGTGGTATTTGAAACTTTACAAAAGCAGACTGAGGGAGTTATGTGAGCAAAGGCAAGTAAAAAGATTCTTTGGTTCAGGAAAAGTAAGTAGTTCAGTGTGGAGAGAGCAGTGATTCTCAGCATAACTGTACATTAGAATCTAGGAAGCCCCACTCCTAGGGATTCTGATTTCATCAATCTGGGTTGGGTCCTGGACATCATTGTTTTTTTTTTTGTTTGTTTGTTTTTAAAAGATTTTATTGGGGAATTGGGGAAGGGGACCAGCCAAGTTGTTCTTCTTCAATCTTCGTTGTGGAGAGTGCCAGTCACCATCTGGCTGCCTGTCGGCAGCTCGTGGCCTCTAAGCTCAAGGTACTGTGTTCAATTAGTTGCGGGTGGGCATAGCCACCATCCCATCTAGGAGTTAAACATGGCAGCCTTGTTATTAAGAGCGCATGCTCTAGCCACTGAGCCATCTGGGCTGCAGCTCAGCTCAAGGTGCCAAGTTCAGTCTTAGTTTGGGGCAGGCGTAGCCCACCATTGAACAGGCAATCTTGTTGTTACACCAACTGAGCCATCCTGCCACATGTTGGCAGCTCAGCAATAGCTCAGCTCAGGCTTAGCATTCACTAGCCAATGTGGGAATCGAACAAGTGGCCCTGTTGCTCAGAGTATGCCCTCTAAGCCAACTCCTAACCAACTGAGGCACTCAGCCGGCCCTTAAGCCAACTCTTAACCAACTAAGCCACTGGGCCTCCTGGACATCATTTTTAAAAGCTCTCCCAGTGATTCTAAAGTGCAGCCAGGACTGGAAACACTGAACTAGCACCTTGCACCTCAAGCTTGGATTATGGACTGTATGGGCTGCCTGGTCTAGCCTTGCAGGTTATGAGCCATGAAAGAGGTAAATCGGGCTGGGTGTGGGGGGTGTTGACAATTGTTCCTAGGAAATTAGCTCCTCAAGTCTCCTCAAGGGCAGGGACAGTCCATTTAGTTAGCACCACAGCCTAGTTATTTTGTTAATTGCGTTTATACATTATAATGTTTGCCCCTTAGTGGTGGTATATTACCTCAAAATTTTATGACTTGGTTTTTTAGTAACAACCATTTTTTCCTTTTATTTTATTTTATTTTATTTTATTTTATTTTATTTTATTTTATTTTATTTTATTTTATTTTATTTTATTTTATTTTATTTTATTTTTAGGTACGGCAACTTGTCCTTTTAAAATGTACACTTTCTTCTCTGTTGTTACCTTCAGAGGACTAAGGCTACTTATGGTTCTTGCCATAAGTTTTTTCCCCCTCAGCCACACTAAACCTTTTGTGTTATTCCATCAAGAGTCTAGTCAGCAACTTTAGTACACAGGTGATAAAAATACAAAATATTTCAGGTAAAACAACATGATTTTCATGAATTCTTTTAAGCATGTTTTGAAAAGAAATATATCTAATAATAAATCATCGAGACATAGCAGGAATACTCTCAGCAATATTAGTGAAATTTGTGTCTCCTGAGTTTACTAATGAAAATGAATGGGGCAACTTCTATGTTCCCACAAACTCTCCAAACCCTTTGCTACTTCTCAATAGACAGCAGCTGTAATTGAATAGAATGCTGAGATTGATGTTAGGATTAAAGGTTATGAGCTATGAAGACAGCTGAAAACTTAGAGTTTATGAAAGGCAGTCTATTGAAATGGAATTTTGTGAGTTTTTTGTTTGCTGCTTTTGTTTATTGGGAGTCCGAGGCTAATTATACTAATTAGATCAGAAGGCATGAATGGAAAGTAAAGAAAAAGCCATTCAGGAAAAAAACAATAGAGCATCAGGAATTGTTTTGTTAGCTGATAACGAAGGGGAAGGAATTGAAAAGTGGTTTCATCCTTTAGCAAGACCTGTACATATGTTGTATGGAAATGGAGTACTTCTGAGCAGAGGTCATTGTCGGTGCTTGTACCACAACATTATCTTGGTCATTGAATTTGAGGACTAAAAATGAAGCAAAGTAAGTTCATAAAAAAATCAAATGTTGTATAAAAAGGATCAGAAAACCCATACAATAGAATCAAAAGCATCTCTGAGTGTAATATTTGTCGAAAATTTCTATGAGATGTTGGTAATCCCACAAAAGTAAGAAACTGATTTGCTGAAGCCCCTCTAAAAGTAGTGATGGAAAACATCTCATTGTTTAACAAATGAATGTGTATTTTGAGAATCATTCTGTTACAGAGAAAGAAGGATCGCCATACCATTGTCACACAACAGCATTTTAGCCCAGTTAGATGGCATGACAAAAAGAAGTATTGAAGAGAAATAAATTATAGATCAGATTCCCTAGCTTCTGTGGGGGGAATTCACTTATTTATTTGGTTTGTTTAGTGCCTCCTATGATCCCGCACCATGTTATGTAACTAGTTGGAAAGCATAATGTTAGGAGGGTACAGACAGAAGTCATGAAAACCCAGAAAACCCTTTATTCTGTCCTTGGATTAAAGATTTTTTTTTTTCAAATGAAAGTGAAGTAAAAACTTGAACTATGATCATATGGTTGAGTAGGCCTAAGTATAGAGTTAAATGATTTAAGCAAAGAAAGTAGTACATTTAAAAGCCTAAAGGCAAGAAAAAGAATGGCAAATTCAGATATAGTTGAAGTATCCAGTGAGAGAGAATTGTGTCTAAAGAGGAGTCTCGATAATAAGTAGAAATGTGCTTTTGAAGGACTTTGTGAGCCGCTGTAAAGAGTACTGGCTTCATCCTGACACAGAAAGGTGCCAAGATAGGTTTTAAACTTTCAAAGGTGCATGTCACATTCAAAGGTTACTTTTGAAAGGCTACACTGACTGCAGTGGAGAAAACAAACTGGAAATATAAAGAATCTGCTTTATAACCTAAGGCTGCTTTTAGAATTACTATAGAATACACAAGTAAATTTAAACATAATCTGTCAATGTGCAATATACTACCAATAATATGAGTCTGTTGTTTTCTGTGTTTTGAAGAAAGCAATTGGAGTGTGGAGCAGACAACATGCTACCGTAAAAACTGCGAGTTAGTAGTGGTCTGGTTTGAGAGAAGGAAAATTCATATATTCTTGGAATATTGCTCATGTGCTTATATGTGATATTGTCTTAAATTTAGTGTGGATTTTACTAAAAATCACAAGACAACATTAATAAATTCTTTTCCAAGTGGCCACTGGGTGTCAGACCCTATTGTTAGTTAGCAATCAGAATACATCAGGAAATACCCCTGCCCCCATGGAGCTTACATTCTAATGGGGTCTCTATTTCCAATAAATAAAAATGATTAATATCATAAACAAGTAAATTACATGATAAAATTTGAGATGATAAGTACTATGGAAGAAAAAACAAAACTAAAACATGGTAAGACAAATTGGGAGTTTAGGATGAGTTGTCATTTTAAATAGGGTGGTCAGGCTGAGTCTCATTGAGGTGCTGATACTTAAGCAAAAATGTGAAGGAAGTGAAGGAATTTGCCAAGTGGATACTGGTGAAAGGGAGTTCTAGGCACTGCAAAAGTATCAAAGGGGAGAATGTGCAGACCATTGAGAGGCCGGGTAGCTAGATTTTGGTGGGGAGAGAATTTGTGGGACTTTGTATGGACTTTGGCTTTTACTCTGAGTGAAATAGGTTATTTGATTTAGGTCTTAACTGGGCCTACTCTGGCTCCTATGTTGAGAACAGGCTGCAAGGGAATAAGGAAAGAAGCAATGATGGAAGCAGAAGTAATGATGGTAGAAGTATATGAGGTCAAACGTGGAATACATGTGGAGCTCCAGTTAAACAGGATTCCCTAATGGATTGCATGTGGAGAGTGAGAGAAACAGAGGAGTAATACATAACTCCAAGGAATTGTAGTCTGAGCAACTGAGAGGAATGGGCTTATCAACTGAAATGAGAAGGGCTACAGATGGAACATGTTTTGGGGGAGAAAAGCTGGAACTAATTTTTGGACACTTTACATTTGAGATTTCTTTTAGACATACTAATGGAAATGATAGTAGGCAGGTGAATATATAAAACTTTGGACAAAAATTATACATGAAGATATGCACGTGTGAGTTGTTGGCGTATAGATGATAATGAAAGCCATAAATCTAAATCAATTATGCATTTGTACATTATAAATTAGAGTTAATAGGCTTTCATTCTAATTGGCCAAATGATGTCAAATGTTAAAATTACATAAAGTGCCAAATATATAGGGATTCTTTTTTTTTTTTTACATTTTTTATTTTATTTTATTTTTAATTAGTTTCAGGTGTACAACACAGTGCAATAGTTATACATTTTACCCCTCAAAGTGACAACCCCCCACCCCCAATTCACCACCCCACTCCCCCCACCATATCATATATATTTATTACTCTTCCTCTGACTCTCTTCCACAGTATAATCCACATCCCATGACTATCTATATAAATTCAATTACAGTAGGTATACCACCTCTGCTTTAGTAATACAGTGCAGTGATTAAACCTCTACTCCATCCATGAAATGGTTTCCCTAACAAGACCTATGATCATCTGACATTCCACAGAATATTTACAACATTATTAATTATATTCCCCAAACTGTTTTTCCTATCCCAGTGGCAATATTGTAGTTGCCTGTTTTTGCTGTCTAATCCCTTCCCCTTCTTCCTCATCCCCATTCCTCTCCCAATTAGCAACTCTGATTTTTCGTCTATATCTGTGAGACAGTTTCTATTTACTTTGCTCATTCATAGTTTTTCAGATTCCACATATGAGTGAGATCATATGGTATTTGTCCTTCTCTGACTGACTTATTTCACTCAACATTATAGTCTCTAGGTCCATCCATATCATTGCAAATGGCACGATTTCATTCTTCCTTATAGCGGAGTAATATTCCATTGTATAAATATACCACAGTTTCTTAATCCAGTCATCTACTGATGGGCATTTTGGTTGTTTCCAAGTCTTAGCTATTGTAAATTGTGCTGCTATGAACATAGGGGTGCATAACTTTTTTTGAATAAGTATCTTGGTTTTTTCAGGATAAATACCTAGGAGTGGAATTGCTGGGTCAAACGGTAGCTCTATTTCCAGTTCTTTGAGATACCTCCATACTGACTTCCATAGTGGCTGCACCAATCTGCAGTCCCACCAACAGTGCAGCAGGGTCCCCTTTTCCCCACAGCCCTGCCAGCACTTGTTGTTTGTTGATTTGTTGATGATAGCCATTCTGACTGGAGTGAGGTGGTATCTCATGGTGGTTTTTATTTGCATTTCCCTAATGACCAGTGAGGTTGAACTTTTTTTCATATGCCTGTTGGCCATCTGTATGTCCTCTTTAGAGAAATGTCTCTTCATATCTTCTGCCCATTTTTTAATTGGGTTGTTTGTTTTTTTGGTGTTGAGTTTCATGAGTGTGTTATAAATTTTGGATATTAACCCCTTATCAGATATATCATTGGCAAATATATTCTCCCATTCAGTAGGCTTCCTTTTTGTTTTATTAATGGTTTCCTTTGTTGTGAAAAAACTTTTAAGTCTGATATAATCCCATATGTTCATTTTTTCTTTTACTTCCCTTGCCCGTAGGGATGTATCAGTAAAAATATTGCTCCAGGTAATGTCTGCAAATGTACTCCCTATATTTTCATTTAGGATTTTTATGGTTTCAGGTCTTACTTTTAAGTCTTTAATCCATTTTGAATTTGTTCTTGTATAAGGCGTAAGGAGATGATCCAGTTTCATTTTTTTGCATGTGTCAGTCTAATTTTCCCAGCACCATTTATTGAATAGACTATCTTTACTCCAGTGTAAATTCTTGCTTCCCTTGTCATAGATTAACTGTCCGTAAATGCTTGGATATAGGGATTCTTTTTAATACAAAATATTAATACTTTGGCTTTGATTGTCTTAAATCTTTTAATCTAGTTCTTAATCTTCCTCATGTGGAACAATATCTTACTGAGGAAGATTTACTATCCTAGTGAAAGAAGGTTGTCTAGAATACAAGTTATATAAATTTGAACCTGATGAGAACTTAAGACAGGTAAATATTTTTCTATTTAATTTTAAAGATTTTTTTTTTTTAAGCTTGCTTCATTCATTCATGTATATAACCAACTTTTTATGGCTATGTAAAATGGTAACACATTTACTGAAATAGAAAATGCTGGAGAAAGTTGGGAATTCTCTTTTATATATGACTGATTCAAGATGCCAATAAGTTATTTCAAGGAAGCAGTTGGATTTTAAGAAGTCTGGATCTTGGAAGAGTGTTTCAGGTTTAGATTAAAAATTAGATCAGCATCTGCAGGATCTGCAGGATTTAAAATGATGGGATTGAATGAGGTTATCTGAGGGGAGACTAGGGAGAAAGGAGGGCACATATTTCATAATCTCTACAAAATAAGGATATTCTAAGAGTCAGAAAAAGAAACCATGTTTATGTTTCTGTGAAGTGTACCTTAATAGAACTGATTGGCTTGGTTTTCATGCCTAGTTTATCTTTTCAACGGAATTGCAACCTGAATTAAGTATGTAATGACTTATATTCAATGACTTGAATTCATTTTGACTCAGTTTTGTTTTTTTCCACAAGACATAAGGTGTACTAAAATGTGGTGCTTTGGTCTGAAGAGTGATTTTGATTTTCTCTGATAACAAACAAACAAACAAACAAAACACTTGAGATGCTAATGTAGACTAACACAAATATTAGCTGCCTTCATCTCAAACACAAACTATAAAGCCACACTTGTCTGATAGTTATATCTATTTTTTTTTCAATAAAAACAATAACTTAGAAGTGAAGGAAACCTCAGGAGATCATTTTGTGTCATTTACCTCCGGTGGTTTGGTGTTGTTAGTACCTCCTTTGGCACTGGAGATTAGAAGGGCAGGAAAGGAGGTTAAATGTAAAGCTTGTATTTTGTTGTTGTTATGTAGCTTCATTGTTGTTATTAGTATTAATCACAAAATACCTGTTATGAGAAAGTCTTTTATTACAGAAAGAAAAAAGAAAGAAAACCTTTTTTATTCATCCCACCTTTCACCTATGACCACTTGTATTAGTCACCTTGGGTTGTAACAAAAATTCCTCATTGATTTCTTGTTCACATCACATGAGGCTGCCAGGCTGCTGTGGTTCTGCTGGGCTCTGTGTATTTTTTTCATTTCAGGATTCAGGTTGAAGAAAAAGCCCCTATTGTGAGGCGGGGATGGAGGACAGAGACAGAGAAGGAGGGAGCATTGAGCATACAATCATGTTTAGAACAAATAGGAACAATAACCCAATGACATTGAAAATATAGTCCCTCAGACTTTTTCCACATGTCAAAATATTTAACATGTATTTAAAAATGTAGAATTACGCTATCAAAAATCAGCCAGATAACTCTCTTCCTTTTTTTTTTTTTTTTAAAGATTTTATTGGGGAATTGGGGGAGGGAACAGCATTGGGGAATCAGGGAAGGGGAACAGACAAGTTGCTGTCCTTTTTGTTCCTCAGTCTAGTTGTGGAGGATGTTGCTTCACTGGCCCATGTTGGTATTATCATTGCGCTCTTCCTGGGTGAGGCAGTTGGTCACCAGCCTTTGGATGGCCGCTCATAGCAGCTCACTGCGGCTCACGGCAGCTGCCGGTCAACCCCACTGCAGCCTATGCCGTCACTAGTGACTCACTGCAACCCAGCTCCAGGTCAAGCTGTTGTTCACCGTCTTAGCTGTAGAGGGTGCAGCGTCACTGGCCCTCATGTGGGATTCGAACAGGGGCCCTGCTGCTCAGAGCAGGCATCCCAAGCCAACTCTTAACCAACGCACCACTTGGCTGGCCCCAGATAACTCTTCTTAATTATCTTTTCTGACTGTCACCTTTAGTAATTTAGTGTAGAGGCAGTTTCATGCTTAAATTCTTTTGAGATGATTTTGACAATAGCTATCCAAATCACTCCAGAATGACCACAGAATCTATCATCCAAACTGTGACACTTTTTAGAGTAAAAAGCAGGGATGGAGTGATATTAATTATTAATTCTTAAACTGTAGTATCCTGAGCAAACCAAGTTATTCAGGCACTCCAGTTCTAGAGAATGTTTTCAGAAGGTAGTCTGTTTTTCTTTCTTGCCCCAAATTTCTTTCCTACTTTCCTCCATAATATTTTGTTCCCTTATAAAAAATAACCGAAAAAGGAGGGTTTCCTTTGTTTTGTTAAATGGCCCTCAAAATTCATATATGATTGGAATCATGAAGATCTATCAATCAGCTTTTTCATCTTCCATTTCTTCAAAATTGATCTGTTCTGATCTATTTCATGCTATATCTTTTGGTTCGGCTTAATACGTATACCTCATTACACATGTGAATAGCTATTTAATCTTGTACAAACACCCATATGGTGAGGTTTGATACCTGGCACAAGACATAAAGGGAAGTAATTACTATCCACATTTAACATTTTATCTTCTTGCCACTTAAAAGCTTTTTATAGAAGTTCTGATAATCTGGGTGATTAAATGGCTAGATTCCCCATCCTTCTGATGTATTTTTATGGCTTGGACTTAACAAAAATTTTGGTTTTAAAAAGTTATAGTTTCAATCTTCTCTAAAACCTTAAGATAGTTTATCATACCCCCACACACAAAAAATGAACTCACATAAAATGAAAAATGTGAAGTAAAATTATAGACTGAGCACTTCATTTTGTTAAATGAGACTCTGCTCACAAAATGGTATGCTAATTTGAAACATAAACTATTTTTAAGAATGGCCAAGTATTCCACCACAATGCCTCCTGACTTTCTTCCTCTAATAAAGTTATTATACTAAAATATGTTTAAAATATCCTCTTTAATAATCATTTTGGAATATACTTACTGTATATCAGAAGTTCAGCATTAGAGTGAAACTATTAAATATGGAGGTAAGGTGTCACAATCCTAATTCTGACATTGATGAGCTCTATAATGTTGAGAATAAAAATATAAAAATATCACTTTCCTGAACATCTCCTGCTTGCCTCTTTGTATATGCTATTAATCTTCAAAACAGTCACATCAAATAGGAATACATCACAATGAAGGGGCTTTGGTACTGACAAGCTAGCTCACTATTATGCATTTCTCCCTCTTTCATTTCAAGCCTAGGATGCTCTAGAAAACAGAGGGAGGGAGATTAATACATATGTCAAACTTATATAATAATTATGGAAACTCCATGTGCAAAAGAAGTTGTTTTGGCTGTTGGTAAACTATAGCTCCAAGTAAAACAGGGCTGACATCAAAGAAAAAGGACAGTGGAGGAAGATTTCCTGAATGACTATTTGCCCTGTTTCTACTGCAGGGCAGGAAAATGGCAGCAAACTCAGTGATGGTCAGCTGCTGTGTCATCGTTGCTGTGCTGGGAGCAAGCTGGCGTGGGGAGAGGAGAGAGCTGCTTGCTGCCACCTTAACTTCCTTGACTCCCCATCAGAAATTTCTCCCCTGGGATCGGCCAGTTAGCTCAGGTGGTTGGAGCACAGTGCTCCTAACACCAAGGTTGCCTGTTTGATCCCCACATGGGCCACTGAGTTGTGCCTTCCACAACTAGATTGAGACAACTACTTGAATTATAGCTGATGGGTCCTGGAAAAGAACACAGTTTCCCAGTAAAATTAAAAAATATATATCTTTTTAAAAAAAAGAAAAAGAAATTCCTCCCACCCCACCATACCCAGAAAGCAAGGAGATTATAAATCGGAGCAGCCTCTTTTGAAGAAGAGTAAAACTAAACTAAACTACTTGTGTCCAATTGGTATAGAAAGTATCAACTTTACTGAAGAAGGAGGCTATAAATGTTCTTATAGGAAATTAGAAATATTATTTCGCAAGTTGCAGGAAATATAGGTAATAGATTTACTATTAGAAAATGAGATTGCACAAATGTATATACAATAAACCCTATGTGTATACATAATATGGTATAAGCACAGTAAAAGACGGAAAGGCATATTCCAAACTGCTAACTTTCATAATCTCAGGGAAGAGGGTATGGCAAACTTACTTTTCCTTCAGAAGCTTCTGTATTAGTTGCCTTTGTTGAACTGAGTATGTATTACTATAGAATTTATAATAATAATAAAAAAAAATTAAAGTATATTTTCAGGTAACAGTTTTATAGAGATATAGTGCACATCCCATACAATTCATTCACTTAATGTGTACAAATCAATGATTTTTAGTATACTCAGAGATGTACAACCACCACCACAATCAATTTTAGATTTCCATCACCACACAAAAGAAACTCTGTATCCTTTGGCTGCCATCTTGCTATCCTTCATTGGCCCCTGCTGTAGACAACCACTAACCTACTTTCTGTCTTTATAGATTTGCCTATTCTGAACAAGTCATGTAAATGGAATCATATAATATGGGGTCTTTTGTGACTGGCTTCTTTCTCTTAACATTACATTTTCTAGATCCATTCATGTTGTGGCATGTAACGATAGCATTCTTTTTATGGCTAAATACTATTCCATTGTGCAGATATACATTTTGTTTATCCATTCATCAGTTGAGGAGCATTGAGTGGTTTCCACTCTTTGGCTATCATTATAATGCTGCTATGAACATTTGTGTACAAGTCTTTTGTGCGGACATATATTTTCAGCTCTCTTGGGTATATATCTATAAATGGACTTCTTGGGTCATGTGGTAACTTTAGTTTACCATTTGAGGAACTGCTAGACTTTTTTCCAAAGTGACTGCAGAATTTTACATTCCCACCTTCAATGTATGAAAATTCAAATTCTCCACATCTTCTCTAACACTTGTTATTACTGTATTTTTTATTCTAACCATTCTAGTGTGTGTAAAGTGGTATGTCAATGTGGTTTTTATTTGCATGTCTAGTATCTGATACCTGATAGCTAATGATCCCATTTTAATTTTAATCAAATTTGGATATCATAGTATTATGGAAATTTCACATATATTTTAGAGATTAAAAATTTTTATATTTGAGATAGATGTTTTGGACCACCATTCATGTCTCCTAAAGGTATGCATTCACTATTCTATGCATTCAATGGTGACATTGGGGTTACTATAGCAGAAAACTATGAGACACAATAAGTATATATAAATCCCAATGGCAGCATATTATGTATCCCGAGGTCCCACCAAAATATTTACTTCCCACTCTAAAATATTTATTTTCCTGTTTGTGTTAAAGAAATACTTTGCTTAAATTCTTTCTTCAAATTAGAATATCCTTCCCTGCATTTCCACAGACCTGGATATCCTTTAAGGAGCCTGTAAAGATGAAATACAAATGCTTGCATCTTCTAAGTTCTGAACTGCATTTTTTTTCCTCAGAACTCTGACAGCAGTTTACTTCTGCTTCTCTAAATGACACTTAACCACTTCTTGTCTTAAACTACAGTTTTGTTTGGTTTCTCTTCTGTGTTTCTGATCATATTTAATTACCCACTAGAGAGTTTGGCTCTTGGAGCTTGAAGGCAGATAGGTTGCATATTTTTTTTATTTGTTTTCATTTTTGTATCCTTCACAACATGTAGCCAAACATACTAGGTGAACAAATGACTGAAATGTAAAGTGGTCTATTTTCAGTTTTCTGATAAATGTCATTCATGGCAGTAAATAGTCCTAACATGTACATTAAAATATATGATGATGTGATGTAATTTTCTTCTCCAAATGATTTGTGCAGTTTTCACACTTTTATACCAACACTGATCTTTCATTCTTCAGAAACTTAAGGTTTATGCATGTAGCTTTAATAAATACCAGCAATAAGACAAGTGGAAGAGGATGTGTTTTTAATCTACTACTAGCAAGAAGCAGAAAGGCACATGTTTATGTGGTGTCTGCAGGACATCCTTATTATATGTGTTATTCCTCTAAGGGAAGGACGATGGGGTTACTTCTTTTTTCTCTTTGAATGGCAACCAGGTTTCTATCATCACGCTAGAAACTGCTTTACACATTAATGGCAAAGAAGAAGGCAGCTTGATGTTTCCTTTCTTCTCTTTGCAAACATGTTTACTTTTTTCTCTTTTTTAGTGTTTCCTAATGCCACTCCATGCATGGTCACTTGACTCCATAGTCTGCAATGCATTCTTCAGTATTAGCAGAGGGATTACTGATCTTGGCATTCTCATACTTAAAGTATACAATGGTCCAAACATATCCTTTGATGAGTGTGCCATGTCTTAAACACATCATATTCAGAAGGCATTTTTGACAGTCACACGTCTCTAGGATACTTTATGTTTTCATTGCCATATCCTTTTATTGACTTAAATGATTTATTCATCAGCTTTAGATTTGTAGGTTCTCACTGAGAAATGCATTGTAGACTCCTCGTTTTAAGAAAAAGGAAAGAAAGAAAGAAAGAAAGAAAGAAAGAAAGAAAGAAAGAAAGAAAGAAAGAAAGAAAGAAAGAAAGAAAAGAAAGAAAGAAAGAAAGAAAGAAAGAAAGAAAGAAAGAAAGAAAGGAAGGAAGAAAGAAAGGAAGAAAGAAAGAAAGTCTTTACCATTGAAATGGAACCTATATGTCTCAAAGAAAATTTCTTCCAAGTCGTTTCACTTAGATTTATTCCTACATCAATACAAGAATTATCCCTATCGTTATTGTTTGGGATCATCCTGACCAAAATTTGGATCTAATTTTGACAATTAATTGAATCCTGTATACTGACTCTTGCAATTCAGGAAAGTAATTCTATCTCTTGAGTCAAAATTCTGTTCAGCCCTTTTCAATGACATTACAAACTTAACTGGTTTCCCATCTTCCCTGTCGTTGGCCCTTTTCCTACTGAAAACTTTATTTTCCTGTCTCACCCTGTTAGGGGGTAATTTACATCCTCTATTAATTTTCCTAAGCTAATTCCTCTTGGGGTTTCTGGCCTTTCTATCTGCCAGATCCATTTTTGAATGTTCTCTTTAGTTTCAGGAATTTATCTAAATTTGAGCCCTTCCATCATCCTTCTTTCTATCACAAACATCAAATGAGAGTAGACATATTCATCTGCTCTCGCATTGATGCCAGGAAATTTTGCTGTAACTTGTTTAGCCCTCACAAAATAATTTTTCATTTCTGTGTTACACCTCAAAACATTCATGGACTCCTTCTGTTAGTAAATAGAAACTACTTATAGTTTCTTGGTTATAATCTCTGGTGCCTTAAAGTAGTATTTCAACTGGATTAATAAACAATATCTACAGAGGACACCCAGTGGCAATAGGAAGATTTTTTTTTTCTTCTACTTTTCATTTCTAAGGAGGCATTAATGAACCATTTTACAGAAATCTTCTAGAAATCCTTTGGTTTCTCTGATTGTCTCAGTTGTCTTTTCTGATTTTTCCTGACCCATGTCACTGCACCTGACAGAGATTTAGCATTTATTGCTTCCATTTTATTTGGCTAGCTTTTGTTAAGTATTAACCAGCAGGAAAGGCTTCAGAAGACAATGAAAACAGCTGCCCCTCCTTAACCTGCCCCCAGCAATGTTTACTTCCTGTTGACCCCTTCTTAGGGTAGCCAGATTTAGCAAATACAAACATAGGACGCCCCTTACATTTGAATTTCAGATGAATGGCGATTTTTTTAGTATAGTGTTTTCCAAATATTATATGATTATCTGAAGTTGAAATTTAACTGGGAATCCTTTATTTAGTGTGGCAATCCTACACCTTCATCTTCCTTCTCTATGATATGAGTTTTAACATGGTGAACATCACATTAATGTCCTTGGGGTATAATTAGTAATAACCTGTGCAATTGGTCTCAGATAATCAAGGGGACATTTAGCATTGAAGGTTCTGTGATTGTGTATTAGTTTCCTAGGGCTATAACAAAGTACCATAAACTGGGTGGCTTAGACCAACAGAAATGTATTATCTCATCGCTCTGGAAGCTATTGTAGAAGTCTAAGCAAAAGGTGCCTGCAGGGCTATGCTTCCTCTGATGATGTTAGAGACAGATCCATTCCAGGACTCTTTCCTAGCCTCTGGGAGTTCCTTGTGTAGAGTTAGCATAACTCTAATCTTCACATGGAGCTCTCCTTCTATGCATGGAATCCTTTTTCTATAAAGACACCAGTTATTAAGGACCCACCCTCCTCCTGCATGATCTCATCTTTTTTTTTTTTTTTGAGGGCAGTATCACTGGCCCTCATATGTGGGACTCGAACCTGGGCCGCTGGCTTCCCAAGCCAGCGCTTAACCACCGCACCACTGGCCAGCCCATGCATGACCTCATCTTAACTAATTACATCTGCAATGATCCTATTTCCAAATAAAGTCATATTCTGAGGTTAGGACTTCAACATATCTTTTTGGGGTACGTAATTTAACTCATAACAGATAAGGAGAGACTTTTAAAAACTCAATTTCAGTCAACTGTAACTGAAAAATAAAAAGGACCAGTGAATTAAAAAACAAAAACAAAAAAAACTCAATTTCAGTATTTTTTACACTGAGACAAGATAGCAGCCCAGGGGCCTAAACATGTCCATGCAAGTTAAAGATTTAAGGAAATAGTAACATTTTGTGTAAAATCAAAATATGTTCCTGAAAGTTGGAACACCTTAGTCAAGAATCTGATTATGTTCTGTTTCAATTTTGTTGAGTGAATGAGTGTGAAAGGAAGGAAGGGAGACAGAAGGAAAGAAGGAAGGAAAGAAGGAAAGGAGGAAGGAAGGAAGGAAGGAAGGAAGGAAGGAAGGAAGGAAGGAAGGAAGGAAGGAAGGAAATGCTTATATTCTCTAGGGGCAGTCAGTTCAGTACGTTCTTCTTGAAATCATCCCTACCCAATTCCCAATAATTCTAGAACCTTTTTATGCTTCTGCTTCTAATACCATGAGGATTTACACAGAGAACTGCCAACATTATTCTATACTAAACAAGCCACTGTTCTGCTGTGAGAACTAATCCTAAAGATAATATTTCTGTTTAGGAGTTAAGACAACATTTATTTCAAGTCATTGTTTTGGCCTAATTCATAAGCTCTTTGCTTAGTAGATGCTTTATCAATCAAACAAAGACAAGAGAATTTTTACAGTGGGTGGAAGTGGGCTTTGTGAACACGCTGTGTTTATCGTCTGACAAATGCTCCGTGCACACATCCCCAGAATCTGTTTGATTTCCTTTCCTTTTCCTTACTCGTTCAAACCTAAATATTTAATGTGTGAGTTTCTGTTCAGATAAAAGTGGCTCAGTGCCAGCTCTGGGTTCGTTCTTCGCCTGAGGACATGAACGATTGCAGGCAATGGAGAGTTATCTGTAGCCAATGTCATCAGCATAGCTGCAATAATCAATGAGGTTTTTTGTTTGTTTGTTTTATCCTCATACTTAAACTAGCATCTGTTCTACCCTCATAATAAAAATGAATGGGTTTTTCCAACTGTATTTTATTATCTATTCAGCTTTGTGTTTGAAGATCAATATTGTTGCACACTTCATTGCATCTCTTCATTACCAATCAGTTTTCCCTGCAGGCTTTTTTTTTAAATTTGCTGGAATTAACTGCAATCAGGGCTTCTTAGTTTTGTCTATAAAGGCTACATTTAAACTAAAAATGAGTTTTCCAAAATTAGTTCACTGCTTCTGCTATGTTTTACTCACTATCAAAACATACACAGGGGAAAAAAAACCCAAATAAACAAACAAGTAAACAAACAAAACAATTAAAAGGAGAAAAATAGATCACAGTGCATTTTATAAACATAAATTTATGGATATTTTACATTAGTGTGTGTGAAAGCTGGGTAAATGAAGATTGACATGGACCTAATAATTGTATTCTGATATTGCTGCATGAGGAATTTCTGTCTTGTTATACTTTTATTTAACTTAAAAAAAAAAAAGGTGAAAGGAAGGAAATATTTAGTATCTATTTACAGTCTTTCCATTTTGGTCCATTCCTCATATAGATACATAAAATGTGTTTCTTCCAAATTGAGTTTGACAGTAGGGAGTTTTACTAAGAAGCTCTACTTTAGACAGTTTTGATTTCTAAATTTAAAATATTCCTTATATCTTTGTAGCATAGACTCTTCTCTCTGCTGCTAATTAAGTTTTTCAGTCCGATCAGTGTCTAATCAATTATATATATGTATATATATATATATATTTATATATATACACATATATAAATATATATACAAATATATATAAGTTTTATATATAAATATATACAAATATATATATAAATTATATAGATATATAAATTTTACAAGGTATAATTTTACATTGGAAACATTTAGCCTTTCCAACATTTAATTTATCTGAATGTATTTATTTGACAATATGCCTTGCCTGTGTCTACCCATTATTCATTTCCAAACACTAATGTGGAACAAACATATTTTGTTTTTATTTAAATTTAATTCTAGGAGAAAATGTGCAAATTTTCTCTACATTTCAACATACATATTAACCTTGGCTTATAAATCAGAGACAGAAAAATGTCAACTTCAAATAATAATCTTTTATAAGTAAACAGATCTTAGAAGAGAAAATCACATGTAAGCTTAACTAAGAGGTTCACTACCATAAACAATGTAATGAGAACAAATTGTATTTATTACTGCTTTGTGCCTTTTTTTCCCCTTTTACTTTCAATCTTAATTATAATAATAAATTACAACTGTTACAGTTTTAGTAATCCTTCAAAAGCTTTTGTCAAAAGCATGGTGTCAACCATTTTTTAGAAAACATCCTTAAAACACAATGAGAATAACAATGGGACTAATAGTCATAGAATCAGGTGACATGACTCTCATCTAGAATTTATTCTAAAATTGCTTTTTGCTGTTGACAGTTATTTAACATTGTAGAGTAGCTTTTTGGGTGATAAATACTTTCTGGCTGGTCACATATACTTACCCTTATCATAGATGCTACTCCTAGTCCTTAATTTACCATCCATTTTAATGATGCTTACTTCTGTACAAGTAGTGAACATAATCACATCAAGATGCCATGATTCTACTATATACAAGCATAACACAGTTTTGTAGCAATAGTTGTTGCTAACTGAGCACTTACTATGAGATAGGCACCATATAATTTTACTCCTCTTAATGATAGATTTCCATATTGCCTTTGGTGAACATAGAGAGGTTAAATTAACTTTGCACTAGTTCATATGTATAGAGAGATGTTGAAATTTGAAATCGGACAGTCTGACTATTAAATCAATGGGTTTAAGCACTATACCTGCTTTAAATGACATCTAAATGAAATATGCTGATTCTATTTCCTTAGCCTAAAATCACAATGCCTTGCTCGTAATAGTTGTTACATACCTATTTACTGAGTGTATAAGGATGGGAAATGTTAAAATTTTATTTAGGGGAAAAGCCACTGGGATTGGCTTTGCATCCAAGTTTGAATCTATCACTTATTTATCAGCCATATAACATAACAAATGTGAACTAACCTGTTGGAACTTTGGTTTATTCATATATAAATTGATATATTAATATTTAGTAATGGCCAGATTTAATCACTCCCACACCTGTACCTTTTGTTTTCAAACTCTTACAAATATTTATTTTTACATCTTTTCTTTTTTCCCAGAAGATGATGAGCTCTTAGGATGTACACCATCTTATCTATCTATATAATTTAGAATCTAGGCAGTGTTTCACACATGCCAGGCACTTCATATCCTAATCAAATTAACAGTTTAATTCATTTTGTTTACTTAAATTTAACTATTTTTAATTTGCATTTGTCTTATTATAATGATTTTTCTAAATGTGTTGTCCTCTTCACTGACCCATGAGGCAAAGCTATAACAATAAATTAGGTAAAACATTTTATTTGGTATACCTGGCACAACACTGTGCTCTTGAAATTCTTATGTTCCTAGTCCATTGATTACCCAAGATGAATTTTCTATATAAAAGATGTGAAAGAATAACAGGAACATTTATGAAAACTTTCAGTAATCATCTTTCTTGTAACCACAATTTTTACCCCATTATACCCAGTAGGTATTTATTTCTGTGCCTCTAATTTTGCAGCATCAGACATTGTCAATATCTAATGGCTGTTATAAATGCAGTAACAAGAGGTAAGAGGACAAACATTGGAAGGCTGAAGTTTGATAAAATGCTGACTTTTTGCTAAACCCAAAAGGCAAGTCATTCATTCCTTCAATTACAATGTTAGCATGACACGTTTCACGATGGAGTTTTAATGGGATTCTTCAGTCAAGAATAGGTCCATCAATAAGCCTGAAGGTATGTCACATTTTAAAAATAACTATTATTGGGCCGGCCAAGTGGCGCTGTAGTTAAGCGCTGGCTTGGGAAGCCAGCGGCCCCGGTTCGGTCCCACATATGAGGGTCAGTGACACTGCCCTCAAAAAAACAAACAAAAAAACCCAAACAAATAAAAATAACTACTACTGATGGTTGCCATTCTCCTCTACCTGGAACTTCTGAGTTTACCTGAAAGAACATCATGATTATAACCCTGTTTGTTTTGGAGTTTCTGGTAAAAAAAAAAAAAAAAAAAAAAGGAAAGAAGGAAGAAAGGAAAATACTTTTTATTATGGTCTCATTTTATGATATTTAAAATAAATAAATTAGTGTTTATCTGTACAGTTGTGGGTTTAGGCCCTTAAAAATGCTTAAATCCCTCCTTGCTTCATAGTCTCCACCCCATCAATGTTCTAGTTCAAACTCTTGTCTTCCCTTTGAAAAATTCTTACAACTTCTGGCTTATATCTCTTGCTTACAATATTTCTTCCCTCCAATCCATGTCCCTCATTCCTGACAAAGTTCTGAAAACATCTTTGTAAGGCTCTGTGTGACTTTGGGTTGTTATTGTTCTGATTTCCTTTCCCACCACACTCTCCTTTGCTCGTTCTGTTCTAGCCCTATAGACTACTCTTTGAACACATCAAGCAAGCTCCTACCTCAGGGCCTTAACACTCACTATTGCTTCTGCAGAGAAAGCTTTGCCCCCAGGTAAACACCTGACTTGCTATCTCAATTTGTTTAGGGCCCTATGTGAAGTTACTTTGTCAGCGATATCTGTGACTACCTTATACGTCAAGGGTGAAAACTATGGCCCACAGGCCAAATTAGCCTGTAGCCTGTTTCTGAATTGCCTGTGAGTTAAGAATGGTGTCTATATTTTTTAATCATTTGAAAGGAAAAAAGCAGAATAATAGTTTGTGGCGTATGAAAATTATGTGAAATTTAAATTTCAGTGTCCGGAAATACGTTGTGTTTTTTTTAAATTAAAGTTTATAGGGATGACAATTGTTAGTAAAGTTACATAGGTTTCAAGTGTACAATTCTGTAATACATCATCTATATATAATGTTGTGTGTTCCCCACTCAGAGTCAGTTCTCTTTCCATCACCATATATTTGATCCCGTTTACCCTCATCTACCACCCTCCTCCCCTCTTACCCTCTGGTAACCACTAAACTATTGTCTGTGTCTATGAGTATTTGTTTCTTCATTTGTTCGTCTTGTTCCTATGTTGTTTTCAGTTTTATATATCACATATTAGTGAAATCGTATGGTTCTTGACTTTTTCTGTCTGACTTATTTCGCTTACCATAATACTCTCAAGATTGGAATGCAATCATACGCATTCACTTACTTACTGTCTGTCGCTATTTTGCACAACAATGGCAGAGATGAGTAGTTCCAACACAGACCATATGGCCTGCAAAGACTAATATATTTCCTGTGTGGCCCTTCATAAAAAACTCTTGTTGACTCTTGCTATATAATACAGAATATTGTATGTCTCACCCCAACCCATATTCCTCTCTAACCCCTTTTCCCTGCTTTCTTTCCTTCATAGCATTTATCATCACACTATTAACACATTGTTTGTGGGAAACGAGTAAACTTGTCATATCGCTCAAATGCCCGCATACAATGTGAATGTGGGAAACGAGTAAACTCGTCATATCGCTCAAATGCCCGCATACAATGTGTTAAGTAAATGTTTTTATTTACTTGTAGTATACAGAAAAGTGCAAAGGTTATACAGGTTACCAGATGTGCCACCCAAATCGAGAAATAGAACATTGCAGCTCCCAGAAGACTTGCAGAAACCCCCTACTTATTATAAGCCTCCAATGGAACAACTGTTCTGACATCACCACAGATTAATTTTGCCTCTATATGATCTTTATATAAATGAGAGCATACCATATATGACTTCTGTGTCTGGCATGTTTTACTCATTGTTACGTTTGTGAGACTTACCTATATATTTTTGTGTGGCAGTAGTTCTTTCAATTGTTTATGTTATTTCATTATATAAATAAACCCCAGTTTTTGAAATTCCATTTTACTCTTTTTTTTTTTCCAAGCCAAATTGTATCCAGCTTTAGTAAAGATACTTTTCATAAACAACCATGGTATTTCAGGCAGGACATGGGCAGACAATAGTCAACAGTATACAACAACTTTCACACTCCCTTCTTCAATGGACTACCAAACTCAGAAAACCACTATAAAAACCCAGTGAAGTCTCCATTTCATGTTCTGAACAGGTAAAGTTTAGAGTGAGGGCTGCCATCTCCCATTAAGCATTGTTGTTTAAGAACTTTTCACAAGCCAACCCTGACTTTCAGGAAATGAAATGAAAAATGGCAGAATTATCAATCTGTAGGTCCACAATCTAAAAATGGAACTGCTGCTCTTTTGAGGGATGCCATCTCAATGATGATACTATCAAGTCCAGATTGCCTGACATACTGGTAACAAATTTTTCTGAATCAGGTCCCAACAGGTCTCTGAGTTTAAGGGAGTCAAGTCTATGCTTAAGGTGGAGAGGGAGAAAAGGACATAAAAATGAATTTGAGTTTTTCCACACCACAAGGTGTTTGTGCCAAGGTGGCTAATGTGTATCAACATCAAGGGACCCCTCAGCCCAGGAACCAAGAGGAAATCTCCCAAAACTAGAGGGGAAAGGTGTTTTTCCCCATGTCAACCCAGATTTCGAGATGTTCTATTAGTAACATATGTCCTTCCCCCAAAACAACAATGAAGTTTTCTGTGTGCTAACAACATAGCTTAAAAAAAAAAGTAAAACAGAATTCTACATTTTTAGAAAACTTGATAAAAAATAGTATTTCAAACTGTACAGTCACCAGAGATACACATTTACCAAAAATGCACAATCTGCACTGGGCGTCTCCAGCACCTTCAGCTTTCTGTGCCTGGTCTGTTTTGGCATCTCCATTTTCTGCAGGGTTATTCTCATCCTTGCCAGCATCAGCTTTCCCCTTTTTCCCTTTGGGTACCCTTTCTCCCTTCTTTTCAGGGGCCTTTTTAGGCTTGGGCTCTGGCTTTGGAGGGGCAGGTTTAGCAGATAACCTTGTGGATCTTCCCTGTGGTTCGTTCTTCACCTAAGCTTTATCTCCTTTAGCATCCCTTTCAGCCTTTCTGTTGGGCATGATGGCGATGACAGAGACACTGGAAGCGGGGATGCAGCAGCGCACAAGCTTTAGTGGGCCCAGAGGTCATTCTGGCCTCTTCTTCACACTGCTCCTCCATTTTACTCTTGATGGACATTTTTTATTGTATCTATTTTGGACTATTACACATAGTGCTGCTATGAACATTCTTTTTTTTTTTTTTAATTATTGGGGGAGCAGCCATGGTCATTAGTTACAAATTGCTTTCATGCTACTATGGCATAGTTGACTCTTTTAAGGAGTGCAAAGCTCACAGTGGCCCATTTGGCAATCGAACCAGCAAACTTGGTGTTAGCAGTACTACTCTCTAACCAACTGAGCTAACCTGTCACCCCTGTTATGAACATTCTTATGCATGTATTTTAGTGCCCATATATATGCACTGTTTTTTAATTATTTCAGGTGTACAAAACAATGTAATAGTTAGACATTTACACCCCTCACAAAGTGATAAGCACCCTCCCCCAATCTACTACCCCTCTGACATCATATATATAGCTATGACAATTCCATTGACTCTATTTCCTATGTCGTATTCTACATCCTACGACTATATATATATATATATATATATATATATATAATTATAGTTGACATACCATATTATTCAGCTTCAGCTTTAGTTGTACACTGCAGTGGCCAGGCATATATGTATGCACTTCTGTTGATCTAGATCTAGGGGTATTAAATTACAGGGTATGCAAATCAGCTTCAGTAAATACTACCAACGAATTTTTCAAAGTGATTTTACCGATTTCTACTTTCGCTAGAACTGTTTGAGTGTTCTAATTGCTCCACATGCATGTCAACACTTAATATTTCCATTTTTTTTTCCCTTTAAATTTTAGCCTCTCTGCCTGATTTTTCTCTCTTAAATGTGATGATCTTCATGAGACCAGGGACTCTAGTTAGCTAATTACCATATTCACAAGTGCTTGAAACTGTGAATATTCAACTAGCGTTGAATAAATGAATGCTTGAGTGGTAAGCCAGTAGGTAGAAAAAAGGACAAACCATTTCAGGGCTGAAGGTCCTTTATCTGCTGATGTTAACTTACCCTACTCCAAATTGCCATAACATTTATCTGTATCTTTGTAATGACATTTAAATATTTATACCATGAATTATATGTTTTTAATGTACATTTCTTATTCCACCTGTTAGAATCGGGATTTCTCAACCTTGACACAATTGACATTGTGGACTGGAAAACTCTTGGTTGTGAAGAGCTGTCCTGTGTATTGTAAAATGTTTAGCAGAATCCCTGGCCTCTACTCACTGGATGCCACGAGCACTGCCTCCTTAAATGCATCCTGTACACCTCCCCCAATAGTGACAACCAAAAATGTCTCCAGACATTGACAAATGTTCCCTGGGAGGCAAGTTCATTCCTGATTGAGAACATTGTGCTTAGATAATGAGCGTCATTAAGAATAAATGTATCGGGCCGGCCGAGTGACGCAGTGGTTAAGAGCTGGCTTGGGATGCCAGCGGCCCCGGTTCGGGTCCCACATATGAGGGCCAGTGACACTGTCCTAAAAAAGAAATAAAAAAAAAATGTATCAACTTGCTCTCTCCCCGTTTAGCAGTTTTACACTAAATGTTTCAACTATTAAAGCTTTATTCAATTTTCTCCTTGCTGTATATCACAATCACCTGGAAAGCTTTAAAGAAATACAGGTTCCCAGAACCAACCCATGTCCTACTTCTTGAATCCATACCTCTGAGATAGGGTCAAAGGATTAGTGAGTTTAGAAGACTTCCAGGTCATTCCGATGAGCAGCTTAGTTTGAGAAATACTACTTCTCATGTATTGTATTTCTTTCTTTTTTTTTTTTAAGATTTGTTTAATTGGGGAATTGGGGGAGGGGAACAGTGTTGGAGAGGGGACCAGCCAAGTTGTTGTTCTTCAGTCTTCGTTGTGGAGGGCGCCAGTTGCCATCTGGCTTCCTGTCGGCAGCTCGTGGCCTCTAAGCTCAAGGTGCTGTGTTACAATCTTAGTTGTGGGTGGGCGTAGTCACCATCCCACACAGGAGTCGTACCAGCAGCCTTGTTAAGAGAGCACTGCTCTATCCTTTGAGCCATCAGGGCAACAGCTCAGCTCAAGATGCCGAGTTCAATCTTTTTAGTTGTGGGTGGGTGGAGCCCACCATTGAACAGGCAATCTTGTTACACCAGCTGAGCCATCCTGCCACCTGTTGGCAGCTCAGCGACAGCTCAGCTAGGGTGCGGTGTTCATTGGTCCATGTGAGAATCGAACTGGTGGTTCCATTGCTCAGAGCATGCTCTCTAAGCCAACTCTTAACCAACTGAGCCACTTGGCCAGCCCCATGTATCGTATTTCTTAATGGACAAATAATTCAAACTAATGTCAGATCATGCCACACATCTACACATAGATACAAAGCTTTCCTTCTTTAATAAATATTTAATACATGTTTCATCCTATTTATTTATTACCTGAAAAATACATTCGATTCATGAATATTGTGTTGATATAGGCCATCAATAGTACTTATATTTAAGAGTTCTTATTCTTAATAAGGTATTTACCTTATTTTGAAGCATCTCTGCCATTGCAATTATTTTTTATGCTTCTAGCTTCCTGTGAGAAATGCAATGAGAGAAGAATTGTGTTAATTATGTTATCTTTACATTGCTTTATTCCCTATTGGGGGTAAACATCATAATAGTAATCAGAGCAGGTGGCAATGAAAAAGAAATAGTAACTTCTTGAGAAATAAAAGAAGGAACCAATTTATATGTGTCTCTCCCTCTTGACTTTGAATTGTAAAATTCAACAATATGAAGCACAAAAGAGATTGTACTTTGCAACTACATTTTTTTCAAGTGATATATACATTAGACTGGTGAAATTACATTTTTATGCAATGGAAAGGCAATTTTTATATTTAACTTTTAGTTTTTATTGATTCTGGGATAGTTTATTGTCAGGCTTCTGTATATCTCCTTAGCTTTACCAAATAAAAAGAAATACATTTTGACTTACTGTCACCAACTACAGTATTGATAGTATAATGCAAATTTTCATGTATAAAAATTCTGGAGCATCTGAAAACAGTTACTGAAAGGTGAAGAAGGATTCTCTATTTTTCTATCAACTCCAAATTTCCTTTGTTTGGTTCTCCTCTTAGGGGTTATTTCAGCACACCCACAAAATAACCCAGAATTACAGGCCTCCTTTCTTGTGCACATTTGATTTATTGCCAACTAAGTAAAATTTAAACGTATTATTGAAACATTTCAACTTTAAAAGCAATACTTTCACTGGCAGTATTATTGAAACATTTCAACTTTAAAAGCAATACTTTCACTGGCATGTGCTTTTTCCTCTTTGCCCCTCCTCTTCTTCCCAGCTTGAAAGTAAACAACCATCTTTCAACAATGAGGTAAAAAAAAAAAAAAATCATGAGGACAAAAGACACATGATAATTCTAACTCAACAAAAAGAGAGAAGAATGTGGGTCCCCAAAAGCATCATGATGCATTCGAACTAGCCTGCCTTGTTATATGAGAAAATAAAACTATTTCCTGAGCCACTTTAAATGGTCCTTTCTGTCATGTTCTGCTGAACCGATTCTTAATTGATAAAAACCATCCTTGTACCACAACATATGACAGGCCTCATTCTTGTGTCTCCTGTTTTTTGTTTGTTTGTTTGTTTTGTAAAACTTCTTTCTCTTTATTCTTGAACTTTAATCAATTTTTCTATTAATTATATTCTTAGCATTGTTGCCAGAGTTGCTAATTCCACTGATTTGTAGTCTCTGCAAATTCCATTTTGGTCTCCCATTTTATTCTACATCCTCTGTTTCAAAAAGCTGGTTACATTTCAGAATGTTTCCATTATTTGCTCATACTTAATCCTATAAAATTTGGTGATCCTTTGCTATCTGCTTATGTTTAAGAGGAGAGCCCTACAAGATTGATTGGAAATTCTAGGTACAAAATTTTCATAAATGTGGGCTTCACAGTAGTTTTAAAAAAGCTAGGTTATTTCTTTGGCAATCCCTTAATGTCAATATTTTTGTGTCCTTTTTCTTGTTTTGTTGTTGTTGCTGTTACTTTTTTTTTTTTTTTTTTTTTCAGATTCCCCAGAAATAACCCTCCTATTTCCTGCATGGAAGATATAAGTTTGCTGCCAGGGTTTTAGGATCTACAGAGAAAAGGCTGAATAATTTTAATATTCATTATGTAAACTTTTACTTCTCTCTTTTCTAATGTATTGCCTACCTCTTCTTGGTGCCTCCCTCTGTTTTCTTCATTCCAAAGAATAAACTGCAGTCTTTTCCCTGGTTGGAGAAAAGATAATTGCCTGGCCTGATGGATGGTGTTGGAGTGAGGATTGTGGGAAGCTAGTGTCTACCTGCTTCTTAAACAGATCATTCTATTACCACTGATTACTGAAGCTTTCTGGGTTTACAAATCACATTGCTTCTTTGCTTTCCCTATTCCCAGCCTTGATTTGAGATTTCACAGGTCTCTTAGCCTGATATTGCTCATTCGTTTGCTTTCTACTTCCAATATTTTGTTATCTCCTTTCTTGAAATTCTTGCCCCAATGGGTTTATGCCTTAAAATAAAACAAAACAACAAAGAACCTCTTTATGTTGTTTTGTGCACACTTGATAGAAAGTAGAGGTTAACACTTATTCCTAATCTCTCAGTTTTAACCAAGAAATCTCTCATCATATACCTTCTTTCCAAATGTTTGTTATTAATATAACGGAAGTATTTGTTGTACCAAATGCTGAAATACCAGGTGTGCAAAAACAATGTATACAAGTGGACACTTTTGTCAGTGTTGCTCAGTAGTTCACAGTAATCAGAAGTGTCTGGAACCACTTTGAGCACCTCTTGTAATTACAGAAGCCAAACGTGACTTGTACTCATCTTCTGTTATTCATCTCTGCATTTAAAAACTGATGATTAACATTATCATATTTCTTTTGAGTCTAGTTTTCCTATACATATATTCAATGAAAATGTAAATATATGTAATATGTAAATGTATGATGTGTAACTTACATATTATATAAATAAAAATATACGAAATAGCAAATATCAACATTCTTAGTACATGGATATTTAAATAAATTATCATCAATTTTGCAGCCTGCGTTTTTGTTTCTCCTTACACAATAGGCATTGACCCAATAAAATAAAATTTTAATTGGAACATAGTTTTTAATGGCTACCCGATATTTGATCCCATAAATGATTTTATTTAAAGTATTTCTGTATTGTTGGACACTAAGGATGTTTTTGGGGATTTAGTTTGTTTTTGATGGGCAGTCTGCTCCCACTCTGTTCTCTCCACAAGTGGTATACTTGCTTTCATCAAACTCCAGGAAGAAGAGTTTCTTGATCTCTGTTCATTGACAGAGGAGCACAGCTAAATCAGCTCTGGAAGATCCTTCAAAACTACTCACAAAATCCTTCCTGAGGAGCAGAGCAGCAGTTGCTAGAAACTCTTGCAGTGTGGGGTTGTTGCTGCTGTTGCTAGTACAGCATTGTGTGTGTGTGTGTGTGTGTGTGTGTGTGTGTGTGTGTAATATGTGGCTGGGGAAAGGGCTATAAAAATTCCTTTCTTTTCTTTTTTTTTAACCCACGCGGGCCACCCAGTATGCATGGTCTTTTACATTCTCCAAAGGGTAGTGTGACCAATAACTGTTACATAAATACCAATTTATTTGACATTCCATAGCATATAAATTGAGATTTATCTTCCCAGATCATCTATGGGGTTTGAAATTGGACTGTCCATGAATGTAAACTGTTTACATGCATATTATCTTATTTACTGGGTTCCACTGGTTTTGACTGCATCCTAAATGTACAGCGGTGACATCTAATTTTCTGAAAATCATGACTTCTTTTTTCAAAACAAAACACATGTTGGGTATGAAAAGGTGTATTTCCAGGAAGGTCCCACACTCCATTTCCATGGCTGCAAACATTAAATAAACTGCCTTGCACAATGGTGAGCATTTCTTGAGTCTGATGACCAGTTTTGCTGCCTAGGTAGTGTTTATGAACTGTGGGGTCTATGGTCGAGTCATTTAATCAGAATGACATTGTTCATCTTTTCTAAGCCTTACTTTCCTTGCACAAAAAAATAAAATATCTCCCTCCTCTCTACCATCAGAGGATTGATAACAAAGTCAAAAGAGATCATTTCAAGTCATCCATTATTTAGGGAAGTTGCCAAAGTCCTGAGTCCTGAGAACAGGAGTTAGCTCCTCATTTCTTAGTTTAAATGCCAATGCCTTTCTAACAAACTCCTCTTCTCTGTGCTTCCATAGCATTTTCTTCAGGCACAGACAAGATTATCTGATGATAATTTGTTTTTTCTTCTGTTGTCTAGTGTGAGCTCCCTGAGGGTGGGGATTTTGTGTCTTAAGTCCCCATCATCTAGCAGAGTTCTGATAGACCATAGTTCTCAGTTAATGACTGTGTACTGGATCAAGTAGGAAGTGCTTTGAAAAGCACTTTATAAACATCAAACACTTTGCAATAATGCCTTCTGTGTAGGGCTCTGCATCATACACAGGTCTTTCTTGTGTGTTCTTTCTCTCTTATTTGAGCTTCCCTGCAATCCTGGGAAGGCAATAGTGATATCTTCATTTTGCAGAGAGGATGTAGAGTGAGATAGGTTTGTGGGTAAGAAATGAAAACACTATTAAGTGCGCCTTGCAGTTTATGTGAACTTGTGAAGGGGAGTCTCTTGGTTATTGAGTGTGGGATAATGGCTCTCCCGGGCTGTCAGTTTGACAAACCGGGGCACGTTCAGGGCTCATTTCTTCAGCACCGCTGAATGTTTAATAGTCATCCGATGTCTACTCATCTTTAAACATCCCAGTGTTTAATTCAATCAGAGATATGAATTAAATAATTTAGTGCTGTTCTTGGAGAAAAATGAAAGCCTTATTCTTCCCTTATAATAAAGTGTTTTGATGTCTAGTTCTTGTTTATAACTCGCTGTCTTTACATTGATGGTTTCAACTTAATTTTGTATCTCATCCATAATCTCTTTACCTTTAAATGATCTTTTATCTTTTGTGGAAACAGCTGACAAAACAGTTTTTCAGTTCAGGACGTTTTCATAATTGCATTTTAGCCTTGAGAAAAAATTGTACAGCTCATCAAATACTCTGGCTCTGCAAGGGAGTAACTTTACCAGTCCCAGCTAACACTTGCTGCTGTTATAACTTAATTGTGAATTAGAAAAACAAAACTGTTGTATGACTTCTGACATTGTTAAATTCTGTTTAAGTTAAAGGATTTCATATAGTGTTTTGATGTTACCGGTAAGTCGGTAATATGGATTCCTGCAGGTGTTCATCTCTAGGAAGAGGCCTTGACCCACTGGACCCGTATCAATCAATGCCAAATTAATCACTTTACGCATCTGGTGCAAAACCATTCCTCAAAGTAACAACACATGGCTGGGTGTTTCGTTTTGTTCTGTTTTGTTTTGTTTTGTTTTACAACAATCTTTTGTTTATAAATTGAAGAATTTTCAGTAATGTATTTTAGCTGGGCTATTTTCTCACACTTTGCATGCCCTGTGGATTTTATGCAGAGGTGTAACGGGGGCTAGCTTAGGTAGAAGTGCCAAGTAGTTGCTGTGATTCTTCCTTCTGGCAAATAAACTACCACACCTAATAGATATGGAAGTTTCTGTTAATTTTGATAGTCATCAAACTTCCTTCTCTTTTGCAATAGTTGTATATTAATTGGGTCGACTGTTGCATTAATCTTGGTCATTTTTCCTTCCTAGAGGCAAAGGAAGATATTGTTGAACGTGTTAACAGAAGGAATTCTCACTTGCACATTAACTTTTGTGAAAACAGAGCATATGAGGCCCTGCATCATCTGATACATGCCTAAATTTATATTCTCAGCTCACATTTCCCTATAAATCTTATGCTTCAGGCAAACTGGAATGGTAGCTATTCTACCAACATTTCAAGTACTAGCATACCCTCGTCTTTCCTCATTTTCCTCCCTTTGCAGAAATTTCTTTCCTAGCCTCATTTTTCAATGCCCAGTCCAAACATCAACTCCTCTTCATAGGTTATACTGCTCTATGCCCCCATACATATCCCCTACCCTCAGCACTTCTAAGTAAAATAGGTTTAAATGTGCCCTCAATAATGGTAAATACTGTTTTAGTACAGTATGATTATTTGTTTTCACAATGTCCATTGTAACCACGTAGACATCACATTACCCTCTAAGCATATCATTGCTTTCTCTGAATCCGACAATTTTTGATATGTTTTCATTATTATGTTGCTTAAAATATTTTCTACTTCTTCTTGTAATTTCTTTTTTGATTTTGAGTTATTTGTAATTACATTGCATTATTTCCAAATATTTGGGGGTTTCCAGATATCTTTCCATTATTGATTTCTAATTTAATTCATTTGTAGTGAGAGAACACACTCTGTCATAGTTTCAATTGTTTTCAATTGCTCAAGACTTATTTCATGGGCCAGCATATGATCATCTTTGTGAATATCCCATGTGACTTAAAAAGTGTGTAATATGCTGTTGCTGTGTGCTATATTCTACAAATATCATTCAAGTTGAATTGCTTAATAAGGGTGCTCACATCTGCAATATCCTTGCTGATTTTCTCCCTGCTTCTCTCATTTGCTAAGAGAGGAGTATTAAAATACCCAACCATAAATATTATTATTTTTTCTTTCAATCCTGTTTATGATGTATTTGGGAGTTCTGTTATTAGATGCATATACATTTTATTTTCTTGATGAATTGACTTCTGTATTGTGAAATGTTACTACACCTCTTATTTTTCCCCTTTCTCTTTTTACCACTCTACCTTAAACCAGGCCCTTATACCCTTACCTTCTCACTAAGATTATGGGAAAACACTCTCCTATTATCCTTGCTTCTCATTTTGAAAATTCGAAGCACTGCTGCTAGAATGAATCCAGAAGATGTTCACATCATAAGTTTATCAACAAAGCTAGTGAACAAAACCATTTATCATTGGGAATGCTTTTATTTTAATACATTATTATTTTATTACAAAGAGAGTAAATTTTTTATAATTTAAATATAGAGAGATTAGGAAATTTGAATTTCTATTCATGTTACTGAGAGCAGATTTGCATTTGATTCTCTTCCACAAAATTGAGCAATTATGCTAAAATATCTAATATTTGAATATTTGTCAAAGAATTATTTTATTTACTTCTTAAAGAAAAGTTCCATGTTTAAGCTATGTTTAATATTATTTGTTTTAACTATAAAATATAATTAGTCTAATGTGCTGCCTATGCGAAAATAATATTCTTTCAAGAGGCTTTCTTTGAGAGCATAAATAAAATAATTGAAATAATGAATTCTAGGAAACTGAGCAGAGAAAGAGAAGTTGCCTTTTGTTTCTCTAAGAAAATAACCCTTACACTGAATAATATTTGACACAAATCTGCAAAGTTTTGCTTTCCTTTTCTCCTACATGTTTGTTTCTACTTTTTAAAAGGTAAATAAAGAGAGTAGCGCCAATTATCCCAACAAACCAATGAAAAAATTACCTTTCAAAATTGGTTTTGGTGTCCAGAGTAGGTAAATTCATACAGAAAGTTGATTCGTGATAACCATGGGCTGAGAGGAGGAGGAGAGTGACTGAAAATAAGTATAGGGTTTCTCTTTGGAATGATAAAAATATTCTGGAGCTGGAAAGTGGTGATGGTCATACCACTTTGTAAGTATATTAAAACACACTGAGTTATACACTTTAAAGAGGTAAATTTCATGTTGTGTAAATTATATCTCAATTTTAAAACTTGGTTTTAGTATCAGAATAGTTAGATTATATTGATAAAACCACCTTAGGGTCTTAACAGATTGATTATCCATTTAGCAATGGAGAACTGCTTCTCAAGGAGCTCACATCTGGAGCACCAAGTCACTGAGCGGGTTTAATAATCTTATAAAGGAGTAAGAGTGCTTATTTATTTACTGATATTTTTGACTCATGGCAGATACATTCAATTTATTTATTTACCAAGTTAGGATAAGCATAAACAGTGAAAGAATTAGAATTATGACTTGTTAATATATCTATATCTACATCTATATCTATCTATCTATCTATCTATCTATCTATCTATCTAATATTAATTGAAATTGAAGCTATTTATATCCTGGATGAAGTGGGTAACATTTATTCTTTAGGAAATCCTCTAGGCTTATCTTCTGGGGAATGTTATAAAATGGCATATCTGGTCATTTTGAGGACATATCACTAATTTTTAATGACATTCATGTACTTTTGTGTAGGTGTTTTGATTCGATAAAACATGTTTTGTGTTTTTTGGTGACATCCTGTGAGATTTTACTTTATATAAAAATTCTAGTTATAAAAGAACACATCAGGGAAGTAAGTATTCATTTTATAAATGAGTATATATATATATATATATATATATATATATATACACACATACACATCAGAGGTGCCAAAATAATGTATACAAGTGGACACTTTGGTCAACATTGCTTAAGCAGTAGGTTGCCATAATCAGAAGTGCCTGGACGCTGATGGTAATTTCATTGAGTACCTCTTGTAATTGCAGAAGTCAAACATGAGTTGTATTCACTTTTTTTGTTATAGGTGTATATTGAGTATTACATTTTTAATAGTTTTTCTTTCTTAAAATATGTATACATTTTTTGTCACCCTCTGTGTGTGTATGCGTGTATTAATCAATTTCTCGCAGACATTTACAACTATATGTCCTGTTTCTCCCCACAAGATTGATTCTTCAGAAACATCTAGCGCACACAGGGGTGGAAGTGCCTAGCCCCTGGGGACTCCGATTCACACTGAAGAGAGCTGCTCCAAAATTCCATGGCTCACTCACTGTACTACCAAAGGTAGACATAGTAACATTTCAAATGAAATATATCAAACTTAGCACTTTTCCTTCAAACTTATTTTTTATGTTTGACAAATGAAGGTGTCTCATGGTATGAATATTGAAATTTGTATCATAGCCCTCATGCCCTTTTCGTACATCTCTGAATTAAAATTACATAGCCTTCCAAAATACAGTGTTGTCTTTGCAGACATGGATAAAAATCAACCACTATTCCTTTCTAATTGATAGTTGATTAGTTGAAATATTAACTATTCAGCTATTTGCTACTACTATTTAGTGAGGCAAAGAACCTAATGGAAGTTTTTGATTTAGAGTTGAATTTTCTACGTACAGCTAACATTTAAATAAACACAAAGAGGGGGAATTTGATATTGAAATAAAACATCTTTGGCAGCCCAACATACTTATTTCTTTCAATTAAAAAAACATTTACATATAGAACATATTTAACTTTAGTGTGAAATATTAAAAATGCACATGGTAGGGGTGACCAGTTGGCTTCGTTGGTTAGAGCGTCATGCAATCAAACTTGCAGGTTTTTTGTTTGTTTGTTTGTTTTTTAGGGCAGTGTCACTGGCCCTCATATGTGGGAACTGAATTGGGGCCGTTGGCTTCCCAAGCCAGCGCTTAACCACCGCCCCACTCAGCTGTCCCCAAGCTTGCAGGTTTGATCCCCTCATGGGCCACTGTGAGATGCTCCCTCCTTAAAAGAGTCAACCAGGCCATTGTAACATGAAAGCAATGTGTAACCAACGACCATGGCTGTTCCCCAATAAAATTTAAAAAAAAAAAAAAAATGCACATGGTAAACTTTCGGCAATTGTACCTGTGCAGAACAAAGACATAAGCCTGGACATAAACCAAGGAGAATTCCAAAGAATAAGTGAAAGCTGTGTCACAAAAATTTTTGTTTAATAACTAATTCATTTATTACTTTATTATAAATTAAATTAGATTACTAGTGATATGGCAGGCCTTGGGTACAGAGTAAGAACAAACGAATATAAACTTCAGAGAGAACTTACAGAACTTCCCATAGATTCTCAGAAAAAAGCCTATTGATTCTGAATTTTTAAAAAAAGTTCATGTAATTGATTTAATACCATGATTTCCCTTGGTGCTATTTAGTTCTTTGTAGGCTACAATGAATGGTAAATTATACATAGAGTTCTCTGAATGGAGAAAATGCTAGAAATTGACATAAAAACTCCAGCCATCGGATTACTTTATATAGGGACAACATTCATTTAGCCATTAATTTATTATATTTGAATATTTTAGAAAAGTGTATTTATTATGTTGCTTAAGAACAAAGATCTGGTATAAACAAAGCATGATAAAATGATTTGAAAATAGAATCACTGAGCATTTTTTTATTATGCAAATCTAAAATTTGATGACATTTACAATTTTAGATTTAGAGAAGAAGTTATCAAGGAACTCTCTGCTTCTATGCTTAAAATGTGTCATGGCTCTTTAGAACTTAGTTTTTCTTTTGACCTTTTCTCATTTCTGATTATATGTCTGTTTTTAGACTAAAGCCCATACTATGAACTTTCCATAATGTTCTAGTTTATTTAACCATAAATTATGTTATTTTCTAGGTCATTATTTCTATATTTTTCTCCATGCAGTATCTGCTTTGTACACATTAATAAATATCAAGTTTAGGGCATTTCTATTTCAGGATTTTTAAGTTGAATTCTTTGTATATAATTATTTTTATACCATCTCTTCTCCAAAAATCTTACTATTGTGCTCAGAATCCATATGACTCTCAATAAATGATTGTTTACCAAGTGCAATTTAGTCAAGACTAGGCCTTTTGAAAGTGAAATAAGCATTTCACAAAAAGAAGCCAACACATAAATAAATGCTGAGTAGAGGAAATCTCTGAATTGTGAAAATGTGACACAGCAGGTGGTTTTTACCTTTTGACCTTCAATGATTCCAGTCACTGGAATTAACAGTTTGGTGTTTTGCTGAGCACAAAGCAATTTCTGTGGAAACTTTTTACATAGGGCCAAAGAGCAAACTAAAAAGCAGAAAGTGACTTTGTGTAATTTTCTGAGCTGCACAAAGACATCATTGAATTGTTTCTCTTTGTACAGTATAGGAAATGTTTAGCTCCATTGTGACTCTTAAAATAGGAGTTTTAATTGTTCAATCAGCAGTAGAGGCTATTTGCCACGCTTTTCCAGTGCTTCTTGCTTTTTTTAAGAGATAATACTTGAGGATATAGCAACACTTTCAGCTTCAAAATTCAGAAGAGATGACTTCCATTTTTGAAGATGCAGTATAAACAGCTTCCCTGTATCCTTTGGGTATTAAAATTTTCAGTGATCTAGTGAAAAGGGTTGTATTTATTTACATTTATTACTTCAATCAGTAGGTTTGTATTTTAATTAGTTAATATTTAATTCAGTGCTAGCTATTGCGAAAAGGACCGAAACTAGTGAGGGAGAAAGATTCATGCAAAACAGAATAACCATAACATACAGGAGGATGCAAATAGACACCTGATTTATGTGGAAGAGAAGTGAACGAATCAAGGACTCAAAGAAGACCCTGTACAAGGCATGGAGTTGTCTGGAAGGTTTTGAAGAAGTGGTGTGACTTGAAATAGATGTTAATAAGTGGACATAGTTGAATAAACAAAGAGGAGAGAGAGGGAAACGATTTGTCCAGGCATATGGAATAGAATTTAGTTTGAACAAGGTCTTGGAGGTCCAACCCTCTAAGTGGTACACAAACTTTCTTTATGTCTGTGATCCTGTCTTCAGTTTTAGTTTAAAAATGAACTTTAGAGGCTTCCTTCAAGTCCAATCAGTCAAAAAGTGCCATTGATTTCTCTTTTGAAATGTCATTCCTATCCATCCTCTCTTCCAATCCTGTGTTGACACTGCAGTTGTGGCTCTGTTCTCATGCTTGATTTATTCCAAGACCTCCCTGAAACATCTTGCCTCTAGTATGTTTCACCTCAAATTTATCCTGCATACCAGCATGTATCTTAGATAAATGATCTTAAAATGACTCTTTTCATCCTATCATGAACCATAGTTTATAGAATTATCTTAAAAGCCTAAACTGTCATTTGAGGCTCTCAACATGCTGTAAAACTATAATTTCCCTATTACCTCCCCCACCTCCATGGGAATAGTCTTCCTTAGCAAGGCTAATCTATATTTTTCTTTAAATGTCATGCCCATTACAGACTTGGTGATGTTCCTCATGCTATGAGTGCTATGAATTCATGCTATGAATTCTTGAAACACACTCTAACCGCTTCTTCATCATGCTAAATCATAACCATTTTTGAAGGGACAATTATTTTTCTCCATTAAATCATCCAAAACTGTGCCACTTGTCGTGAATCTCACTTCTCTGAAGTCCTACAGTGCTATTTCATTGACATATATGGTTTTTATATGTATTACACTATCTTGTTAATAACTTTAATATTTACTTATCCTGTCTTTGTATAATTTCCTCCAAGATAAGTACTGAATATCAATAACATTTATTTGACTATTGCACAATATCTAATTAAACTGTGTACGTAGTAAGTACTTAATTAAATATTTACTGGGTTAAATCAACTGGAAAATAAGACTAGTTCTTCTAAGATAGGACCAAATTTGGAGAACTTGAAATTTCTTTTTATTACTCACACATGAACAAATAGAAGTCAGTGATTTCTAAGTTTTGATTATAGGATTCACAGAATAAATCTAAACCCCAAATCCCAAATCTATACAAAATGTGTAATCACTTATCATCTGAAATTAAACAGTGCAGATGTAGTCAGCCAGAAGTGGGAGAAAGAACTTTAATCCTTAGCATTAAAAACAAACAAAAATTCTCTTTCGTTACTATTGTCCTCCCTTCCCCCACATCTTTTCCTATGACCTCTCAGAATGGGAGAGGATCTTAATGAAAAGAATACTTATTTTCTTTCTACATAGTCATTTTTGGGCAATGAGTATGCAATAGTTTGGGTTTTCTTATTATCTGAAGCTGTTTCTATAATTAATTCAGTTATTTGCTCATTCAACATTTGTAGAGTATCTGTGATAGTACCTGTTACAGGCCAAGGTCTGTGCACAGGGATGGAGATGCAGGAGGGAAGGAATAGGGCATGATCCTTTCTCTTGTGGTTTATCACATGGTAAGTGATGTTTACTCAATACATGGTTGTTATCATAATATCTAATCCACTTATACTCTAAATATGAAATTCACTGAAGACATTGTTTATAATATCTTGTATAGGGTGGACCAGAAATCACAAGGAATCAGAATTATAATATGGGAAGAATTTTGCCGAAGAGTACAATAATGTAATTGTAGCTTTCGGTAGGTAGGAGTCAGTTTGTGTTCTTTTCCTTCCTTCTTAAATGCTATCAGTGTATAATAAAATACTGGAATACTTGAGAGACTCTAAGATGTTAAAGACTGGATCATATGGATATTGCCATCTACTTTAGGCAAAGTCCTGTCCTTAACATATTGAAGCAATTTTAACTATTTAGTATGTGTATATTGTATCTCCAAATAGATTATGCTTTTTTATATTACGAACCATTCTTTCATACCTTTATGTTACGGTCTATATCAATTCCTCCTTCATCTTTTCCTCTATATATCTTTTATGAAACCTCTTAGGCCCAACTCAAGATACAGTTGATCTGTAAAGCCTCTCTGATGCTTCTAGTGGAAGAAACTGCAATAGAGTACATTTCTATGTGCTATTTTGTTCATTAACTGTGTCATGGCTATACTTTTTTACCCAATTTGAAGGAGTTTTGTGGGAAGAGATGTTTTTTCCCCCCATTGGTTAAAAAAATAAAAAAAGTCCTTTTTGCCTAACATAGTTTTATTTACATAATATGAGGTTAATATATATTTTATTCACAACTAAAAGGAGTAATTTGATACTGGTAGCCTTATGATTATACTCCGTCAAGTATGCTACAGGAGGAAAAGCAAGTGAAGCAAGTAAATGAGTGAGGACTGCAATGGATTTCTAATAATAACAATTACTATTAATGGTAGAGATTATTAATGGAAGGAATTTGTCTTTTTTCCTGGTACAGTGATAACCAAGGGTTTCAGTGAAAAAGGATAAAAATTTATTGTTTTGCTTTGATAAATTGGAGCCAACTGCCAAAGTCAGAGTTTTTAGAAAACCAATCTGGTTTAGAAATTATTTAAGTATTATTTTTCTGCCTTCATAAATCTCTGTAATCTCAAGAGGCATTTCCTTAATTATTTGGCTTCAATACAGAAATGCATTGAAGACTTTGTTAAAGGTTCCAAACCTTTTGTTACACAGCAGATTGATAATGACATGTACCAACAATGGAAGTTACCTAGTAAAGAAGACAGGCATTGAAATTTAGTGGCACATGTGTAGGCCTGACTGTCGTGCAAGGCCCTACCATTTCAGTAGTGCCCAACCATGCCAGATATAACAAATTAAAAAATTAATTCAACAAGGGGCAGCCAGTTAGCTCAGTTGGTTAGAGTGCAGTGCTCATAACACCAAGGTTGCCTGTTTGATTCCCACATGGGCCACTGAGGTGTGCCCTCCACAACTAGAATGAAACAACTACTCGACTTGGAGTCAGAGCAGCCAGTTAGCTCAGTTGTTTAGAGTGCAGAGATCATAACACCAAGGTTGCTGATTCGATCCCCATGCTCTCCACAACTACATTGAAACAACTACTTGACTTAGAACTGATGGGTTCTGGAAAAACACATAGTTCCCCAATTAAAATAAATAAATAAATAAATAAATATATATATATATGTGTATATATATATATATATATATATATATGTATATATATATATAAATTCAACAAGCTTTATAGAAGCTTAAAGTCTAGCTTAATAAAAACAAAAAACAAAAAAAACAAGACACTAGGCCAGAGCTTACAGTTTTCTGTACATAGTTCATTTGTGAATCTTAGAAGATAGTTTAAAGATATTTATTATTCCTAGCTTCTTTATTTCTCTCCTATTTTATTTCAAAATTTTATATATATATATATATATATATATATATATATATATATAAAAACTTCAGTGTGAAGAATATATAAAAATACCTTCTGGATTTTCAGAAATACTAGCTACCCATTTTCATCAAGGTAATTGAAAGATCTTATTTAAGGAGATATTTTTGTGGCTTCAGGCAATAAAAATAGTATTGGGTCCATTTTAGTTCTAAATGCATGATGCATATGCTAAATATAATGTTTTCAGAGTCTACGCATGCCCTGTCTGCAAACCCCACAGTAGGCTTCTGGTTTGCAATCATTTTACAGCATCTTAATTAGTATGATTTGTTGAAAGCCAAGTCTTGGTTATATTTATTTCGATGTCTATGTTTAGCAGCCACCCAGTTGTGAACAAACGTAAATGAACCTTTGGTAAACTGTATGTAATATGGTCATTCATTTTGCATGTGCTCAAGCCATTTGCAGCATCACTATATGCATTATTTATATCTCTTCTATGCCTTGCTGATTTGAAATGAGCTCAGAGTCAACTGTTTACAGGCTAAATATCTTAATATATGGTCTTGTAATAGAAAGGATAAAACAAGACTGACAAGACAGTGCTAAGCAATTATCAGTGATAAGCTTCAGTGATCACATGATTAGGGACAGCTTTCCTTGACTGCTGGTCATCCGTTCTTAATATGGGCATTGCTTATGTCATGGGTGCAGTCCTGAGGTTTGTTTCCAAAACAGACTTGCATTTGCAGTTGGTGGAGTATGCCTGCTTAGAGACCAGAGAGAGAGAGTTTCTATATCTGCATGAATGTTTCTGTTTAGCATTCTATACCTGAGGCTTTATCATAGCTATACCACTTCCATGATATAGCTACCAATTGCTCTGGTTCTGAGTCTAGTATTTTTCTTTTTTCTTGGTCTCCAGAGGTTAGTCGTTTAACAAAGAATAATTGTAGAAAAACATAATGTCTTTTTTTTTTTTTTTTAGAGGACAGTGTCACTGGCCCTCATATGTGGGATCTGAACCGGGGTCGCTGGCGTCCCAAGCCAGCGCTTAACCACCGCGCCACTCGGCCGGCCCCATAATGTCTTTTTGATTAGTATTTTGTTCTCATTCTCTGCTGAAATAAATAAATTCTATTATATGTACTTGTGTGTACATAGGTGTCTATGTGTTTGAAATCTGAAACTGCCAGGGCTCACCTCAGTATGAAAGGTGTGTGTGTGTGTGTGTGTGTGTGTGTGTGTGTGTGTGTGTGTTTGCTAGTGGCAGTACTTTTTTAGAAATGATCTGCTCTGGTGAATACATCTCTGTCTTTTGTAGGGACGGTATTTTTTTCTCTCTCATTGTGCTCTTTTACCCCATCACAGAAATTTGGGAAAGTGGAAATGAGTTAAAGGTGTAGAAGAGACAAGGGCAATGTCAGCAGGGCTATTAGCAAAAAAAGGCTGAAGAACAGCTGTTCATAGTATTTTCCATTTATTTTTTAAAATTTCTTTAAGGGCAGTGTCACTGGTCCTCATATGTGGGATCCGAACCCGGGCCTCTGGCATCCCAAGCCAGCTCTTAACCAACGCACCACTCGGCCGGTCCTACACTGTAAACTTTTGAAAACAAGTCCAATGGCTTATATCTCTTGATATTTTCTTTAGCACAAAGCATAGTGCCTTACTTAAAAATAGTCAATGTTTGTAGTATGAATGAATAACTGATTAGCTGGACAGGTGAATGAATCTATGCCTTTTGATCTTAGAAAAGAAGGGGCTCATGGCCTATAAACAAACAGGATGGTAGTGTTTTCCTGGGGCCAACTACTTTAATAAGCACAGTATGACTAGATGGTCATTCATTTTTCTCACTGTATGTTCTACATGAATATTTCTTTATTAGAGATCTTCGGTTTCCACTCAGTGAATTTCTGTTTTAATTTTCCTTGCCCTCATTGTGTAAGAACAGTCTTCAGTGACATCCAGCTGCTCTTTGACTAGAATTTGAGCACAGAAACAAATTACATGCTTAAAATGGATTAGAATGTTTCGCCACACATTGGTCTAGGATGAATTCCCTGCTAGGAGCAGACGGCTGTAATTAGAATGTGCGTCTGTGGCAGGGAATTTGATTAGAGATGAGAAAGTTATAAATTCTTCATGGGAAGAAATTGTCTGATAAAATTAAAAATTACCTGTATTTCATGGGTAATCTCTCACTTCTTATCCTACACAGTTGTAGCCAAACCCTGTGCTACAGAAGTACATTAATAGGGCCGGTCAAGTGGCACGGTGGTTAAGAGCTGGCTTGGGATGCCAGCGGCCCGGGTTCGGATCCCACATATGAGGGCCAGTGACACTGCCCTCTTAAAAACAAAAACAAAAAGAATAAATAAATAATGATTTAAAAAAAAAAAGAAGTACATTAATAAACATGTAAAAACTACATTGGTTAGCAGGAAATAAATTTAAAATATTATAAAATCTTGGATTCAAAAATAAAGATAATGCTTAAAGATAGTGTTGAGAAGCAGCCATTTCTTAAGAATACACATATGGCATATACATATATAAAAGCACATCCTTTTTAAACTTTTTAAATTTATGTGGATGGAAATAACACATGACAATAGCAGTAGTAGAGCTGACTGGAGCATTTGGTGATGGGAAGTTATTTAAATATATTCCAATTTACAAGAAGAAAAAATATACCATACCTACAAAAGATAAAGAGATGTATTCTCTTTTAAAGACGTATATTCTTTATATAGAACCCCCATATGTCTCTGACCTTCCCCTGGCTTCAATTGTAGGTGCTCCTAACTCCAGCTTTGTATATACTGAAGAATTCACGAGTTGGGGAAATTCCCCTGAATTTCCATACCATAGCCTCCCCTGAAATTGAAGAGATTATAAGTGGAGGAAGTTTCTCTATTACTTAAATAGATACTCAAGATGCTTAAAGCAGATCAGGAAATCCTTTAAGAACATTGGCACTTCAAGAATTTGGAGGGGGAAAACAAAACAAAACACTAAAAGTGAAACTTAACAGCTTCTCTTTGGAATTTAAGAATTCTGCTTTTCATCAAGAACTATAGAGAATTTGACACCTTATAGAAGCCTATAAACAATGAATCCTATAAACATGAAGCATGATTAGACTATACAGACATTATAATACATTAAAGGGAAAATATCCATTGGCCCCTGGTTCCAAATTGTAGAATCCTGACTCTTAGTTGCTAATGCAGTGGTGAGGGTGGAATAGGATATGGAGTGGAGGGGGCAGGTGTCAGACATCCGTTTCCTGTGCCTTATTACCTGATGCACTGTCTTGATGACACCAACTTTCTTCCATTGCTTTTTTATTTTCCCATTTCCCTTCATTAGAAAATTCACTCTATGCAGTGGCTCTTCAGTGGAAGATGTTTGCTGCCCAGGGGACATTTGGCAATGTCTGGCGACCTTCTTGTTGGTTACACAGTATGAGTGTTTGCGTTTATGTGCATGCTACTGGCATCTAATGGTATAGGCCAGAGATGCTGCTCAATATCCTACAGGACAGCCTCCCAAGCAGAAATAATTATCTGACCCATAATGTCAGTAGTACTGATGGTGGTGGTGGTGGTGGTGTGTGTGTGTGTGTGTGGGGGGGGGCTTTTTTAGGCAGAAACAGCAAAGAATCCTAATATTTGTATCTTTTTGTTGAAATTCAATCTCCTACCAACAGCATTTTTGTGTTGGTTGCAAGCTGGGTTTCTTTTGAAACAGGCTCTGAGATGGAAATTAGCAAATAAGGTATTTATTAGAGAAAAATTTAGGAATTAACTCCTGTGGAAGGAGGGAAGGAAGCAATATTGGTTAGAAGAAGTTGAGTTGAAATGAAGTACAAATGAACGACTTAGTCAAACCCATCAAGAGCTCTGAAGCTGGGCTGAACTTTCTGAGATGCTCCAAGTGGTGAGCTTGTAGGTCCTTCATACCTCCTGTTGCTCAGTCCTTAGATGTGGGCTGCCCTTGAGGGAGCCATGACTTGAGTGAAGCCGTACTCTTCAGCTGAAGCAATCCCCAAAGAGGAGCGACAGCGGAGGATCCCCTTTCAACAGCACTGTCAATCACTGGGGAAATAAGTTCTTCCTGAAATGCGAACCCAGTTTGGGTATCCCAGTGTCCTCAACAGTTTCCTAGAGCCCCATGGTGAAGCTTGCAGTCTTTACTGTTTATGTAGAAATAAGGATTGGGGTGATCAGAGAGAGCTCCAAGGAGCTCAAGTATAGACAGGATTTTGACAGATATTTAAAAATGGATGATATACGAGCTTATCTCAGGCAGAGGAAAAAGCATAAACATGTGATTTAAACTAAGGTGTATTTTTTGGAATAATGTTGGATCATTAGAGAACTGTCTCTTTTCTACTTGACCTATCTAATAAAATGAAACCTCCAGAATAGGTAGTTTGGCAGTATTAAATATCTACTATGAAAAATAAATAATTTGTTGGATTAAAAGTCTCTTTTTCCATCACTATAGAGTTGTCCTTCAATGAATATTTGTTTTTGTTTGTTGTTTTGTTTTATTTTTTTATTATTATTATTTTTAATCCTGCTAAAAATTTAGGTTAAGCTATGGAACTTCAACTGGGGAGGAATTTATGAAAGAGACAGGTGTTTTTTTTTCCTGGCAGATAAACACACCTATCAGAACTCAGGCTCAGACACTTTCAGGATGGACCAAGATCAGCACAGGTTACAGTCAGGGAACCAGGCAGACCTAAAGGCTTAGGAGAATAGCAAATACAGTAAAACCTCGGATTGTGAGTAACTTGATTTGTGAGTTGTCTGCAAGATGAGCAAACATTTCTAATACATTTTAATTTGGTAAACAAGTGATGTCTTGCAATATGAGTGGTTTGTTTCTGGAACGAATTATGCTCGAAAATCCAGGTATTACTGTATTGCATATGGCAGTAGGACTTGGGGTTGGATATTCAGGAAATCAGTACAAAAAGATATGTTCCAAACATTAGGTCTGAAAAGCAGACATTAATCAATGAAATAAATACACATGTGGCACAAGCACTATCAGTCAAAGTTACAAACCAAGTCTCATTTCCAGATTAGCCATCCAACCTGTTGTTGAAGGCTAGTGGATGGAGATTTCACAGCAAGAAGTCAGTAAGTGTGCATGAAGAGCATTCGTACTGAGAAGCTATTGTTTAATTTAGGAGTCAAAAAGTAGAACATTTGGTTAGTAGGAAAGAAGGAGGTATGCATATAGGAAATAATGGGCCAAATTAGCAGGTGAGTATCCAAGTATCACTAACAAGGCTGGACACAGTGATCAAGAAACCAAGATATCAAACAAATGAACAACAACAAAAAAATAGAATAAACTGGTTTATCAGAAAAATGAGATTCCAAGCATATCCCCTGATTTAAGCCTGACACATAATGGATGACTGATCTAGGGTCAGGATTGTGGTAGGCTCTAAGATGCCCCCATCTCTGCCTCCTGCTATTGATACCCTGGCATGGTCCTCTACCCTTAAGTGTGGGTGGAGACCTGTGACTTGTTTCAAACCAACAGAATACAGCAAAGGTGGTGAGGTGTCTTTTCCATAATTCATAAGATTTTGACTTCTTCTTGCTGTCATATTCTTTCTATTGACTCGGTTCCTTGCTGGTTCGAATAAGTAAGCAGCCATATGAAAAGATCAACATGGCAGGGAACCAAGAGCCAGGAAGGACCTGAGGTTCTCAGGCTGACAACCTGCAAGAAACTGAATCCTGCCAAAGGCCATGCAAACTTGAAAATGGATCTTTCCAGGTAAAGCCTCAGATGAGACCCTTTCCTTGGTTGACACTGTGATGACAGTCTTAAAAGAGATGCTGAAGCAGACAATGTAGCTAAGTGGCATCCAGATTTCTGACCACAGAAACCAGGATAATAATTGTGCATTGCTTTAAGCCACTAAATCATGATAATTTATTATACAGCAATAGATAGGCATTGAGTTGGTGGTGAGGCTAAATGAATATTGGGTTGAATGGCCTTAAAGACAGAGGTTAGTGAGAGGAGACAAACATACACAGAGTTAAGTGCATCTCTATATGATCAGTCACTGTCAGCAGTTACAAGGATAAGACATGATACAATTCTCCACAACTTCTTTCTCCCTTCTTTTTTCTTGCTAGGATGGTAACATTTTGTTCTAAGACTATAAACCAATGAATGGGCAACATACAAAGATCTAGCTCTCTTTTAAACAAGTATTAGGGCAGTTCCACTGCTATTACATGGAAATAGAGTTTTGGGTAATACCCAATTGTGCAGAATCCACTTTTTTTTAGCTGAAACGAAAACAGAATTTCAAAGTGATGTTCAAAAACATGTTCAATATTCTTAGTGAATTTAAAAATAATCTTTTTGTTCAATGTTTAAAAGTCCTCATATTCTTGATTCCAGTTATTTTCTTCCTCTTGCAATTTTAATGGAATCAATGATTTTTCAGGAACACACTTACAAGGGCAATGTGAAAAGTCTCAATCCCCAAAGAATGTTATATTCTAATAGTTCATGGGGAGAAAAAAGTGAAATGCTTTTGCTTTCACTATAAAATAATACTACATTTTAGGACATGAACAGAACTGCAGAGTTTATTACAAACAACCATGAAGGATGAAATCTAAATTATGTTCCTTGTTTTACCACTGATTCATTTTGTAATCTTGATAAATCTCTCCATCTTTTTGGTGTGTATGTGTGTTTTCCACAGCACTTTCAGAAATAAAATGATATATTATAGGAAAGGTTTTGGAAAAACTTTTCAGGGTATTTTGCCATGTTTGAACACTGATTTGAAAAAAATTAGGCTATAAGATCTAACAAAATTAACAACAACCACACACACACAAGGTGTGATCAAACAATATGGCGAATGTTTAAATAAAAGAAATTATTACAGTACAAGATACATTACCATTAATCCTCCTCAAAATACTTCCCCTCACTTTGAACTCACTTATCCCATCATTCTTGCCACTTTCTGAGGCAGTTCTGGAAGTCCTCTTTCATGAGTGTCTTTAGTTGCGGTGTCGTGGCTGCCTCAATGTCCTGAATCATTTTGACTTTGGGAAGGAGCCAGAAGTCGCACGGTGCCAGATCCGGTAAATAAGTGGATGAGGACACACCATAATATTTTTATTTGACAGAAATTATTGTAACAGAAGCGATGTGTGACACGGAGTGTTGTCATGATGAAGGATGATTTATGGCATACTTTAAAACACACATTCTTTTAACTGTAGCTCACATCCAACTGACTACACCCAATAAGCTGAAGCTTGTCACACACTGTTACTAAGGATCTACATGCTTCTTTCCATATTGAAGATACCTGCCTTCCCGTTGGATGGCACTTGGCAGCAGCATTCACTGTACTTTGTGATCACAAAAGAAAGGCTGTGTGTCATCCATTGCTTCTGGTATAGCAATTTCTATCAAATAGAAACATTATGGTGTATCCTCATCCACCTTATTCACTGGATTTGGCACTATGTGACTTCTGGCTCTTTCCCAAAGTCAAAATGGCCATGAAAGGAAAATGTTTTGCATTGATTCAGGACTTTGAGGCAGCCATGAGAGTGCAACTAAAGACACTCACAAAAGAGGACTTCCAGAGCTGCTTCAGAACATGGCAAGAATGATGTGGTAAGTGTGTTGGAAGTGAAGGGGAGTATTTTGAGGGGGATTAATGGTAATGTGTCTTTTACTGTAATATTTTTTTTAAAAATTTGAACATTCACTGTACTTTTTGATCATACTTCACATAGTATATTAGTTCCTTCTTTTATAATTATGTTTATATTTTTCTGTTTTAATAACTGTTTCTAGGTGTCCATGATTAAAAGCAAATTTCTTTTGCTTAAAATTTAATAAAAGGAGTGGAACATCTCTTGCAAAACAGATGATTCAAGTCATACAATGTATTGGGTTGTCGGAAAAGTCATGATGTATTTTTTTCTATTTTTTTTGTTGGAAAAATGTGTCGTGACTTTCCTGACAACCCAATATAATTGTTAATATTTAGAAAGGCCTAATAATTAAGATCTTTTTCTATTTTGTAAAGATTTTTTCCAATTTAAAAATAAGGATCCTAATTACACATTTTAGTACGCTTGTAACTTTTTAAAGTATTTGAACAGGCACATTTTGTAGCATTGGTACATTTTTTATATGGTTAGAGAAGAGGAAAAAGAAAATGAAACTAGAAAACCTAAATTAAAAATTGCCACTAAATCAAATCATAAATCATTTTTCACATAAAATAAAAAGCCTTTCTTCCTCAACAAACTAAATCTGATAAGAAATCTATAGTGACAAATAGCTTCTGTTCAAAGCATACTACAATTGGCATTCAATGTTTTTGGAAGTTGGTTATAAACAACTTTAAATAAAATGCTTCTATGACTTAGGATCTGGTAAAGACTATCAATGGAGATTTGAAGAGAAAAATTCTCACAGACTGACACCTACAGAAGCACAATTTTGAGACTGTGTTTTCTTTAGAAGTGAAACTAATGTGTACAGCTGCGAGTTTGGAGGGAAGGAAAAAAGGAAGAAGAAATAGTTAAATGAAGAAAAATTATTATTAGCAAAAAAACACAAACAAAACAAAATAAATTCCCTTGATTTTTAATGTGAAAGAACGTTATTTATTTATTTAATTTTTTATTTTTAAAGATTTTATTGGGGATTTGGGGGAGGGGAACAGTGTTGGGGAACCGGGGAAGGGGAACAGACAAGTTGCTGTCCTTTTGATCTTCAGTCTAGTTGTGGAGGACGTTTCTTCACTGGCCCATGTTGGAATCATCATTGCGCTCTTCTTAGGTGAGGCCGATCGGTCGCAGGCCTCTGGACAGCCACTCACAGTGGCTCTTGTCAGCTCACACCAGCTGCCGGCCGCTCATGCTGGCTGCCGGCCACTCACTGTAGCCTATGGAAGCCCACTGCAGCAGAGGCTGCAGCCCATACCACTGCTGGCCATCTTAGCTATAGAGACAACCAGGTGAAGCTGTTGTTCACCACCTTAGCTGTAGAGGGCAGTGTCACTGGCCCTCATGTGGGATCCGAACCGGGTCCCGCTGCTCAGAGCTTGCGTCCCAAGCCAGCTCCTAAACAACGAGCCACTCAGCCAGCCCAAAGGAAGGCATTTCTATTGATGCACATAATGTAACATAGTGATGTTAATTCTAAACAATATGTTTAATTTTCATTCCAGTAGTCATGATTAACTGCTTTCTTTTTATCTTTGCAAACAGTTCTTTTGCAAGGCACAGGGCTGCCTAAGAGCAGTTAAAATGTTATGTTCGGCCCCGGTTTGGTCCCACATATGAGGGCCAGTGACACTGCACTCAAAAAAAAAAAAAAATGTTATGTTGTCCTGTTTTAAACATTCCAAGTGTTGACATATAAGATGTCGTCACACTGCTTGCCTGTCTGCCCCATGCACCTTTCCATAAAGACAGATCATTACTTCAATATTATGCTTACTTTATGTATCCCAACTTGGCCCTAAAAGATAGCTGGTTAGTCAATGACAGGTTAGATTTCTCAAAGGAGGGACACCTAAGCCAGGCACAGCAGCATGGGAGTCATAGGAGGAATCTCGGAGTAGAGGAAAAAGGGTGTAGGCCCCTTGCTTCAGGTTCTGGCAGCCTGCATGTGAAATGACCTATTGATGTTATAATATCTGTCCCCCATCCATTCTTTTCTTTTTAAATATTTTTATTGGGGAATTAAGGGAGGGGAGCAGCATTGGAGAATTGGGGAAGGGGAACAGACAAGTTGCTGTTTTTTTGTTCTTCAGTCCACTTGCGGAGGACGTTGCTTCACTGGCCCATGTTGGTATCGTCATTGTGCTCTTCCCGGATGAATCAGATCAGTCGCCCACCGCGGCTTATTAACAGCTCATGCTGGCTGCTAGCTGCTCATGCTGATTGCCGGCCACTCACTGTAGCCTATGGCAGCCCACTGCAGTAGGGGCTGCAGCCTACATCATCTCCGGGGCTCACACAGCCCAGCTCCAGGTGGAGCTGTTGTTAGCTGTAGCGGGCAGTGTCACAGGCTCTCATATGTGGGATCTGAACCAGGGCCGCTGGCATCCCAAACCATTCTCTCAACCAATGCACCACTTGGCCGGCCCCCTCCATGCATTCTTATCACTAAGCCTCAGCAGAGGAAGTTTTTGTCTCTTAAAAGGTGCATGACAACATCTTTGGTAATGGCAGCTTGCAGGCATGGGAGATTAGGCCCTGAGCTAAATTTTTGAGTGTGAGAATCACAGACCATGGAAGCTACGTTGATGTTTTCTTATTTGTAAGAAAATAAAAGTAGAAGTCAGGCCCGATTCGGGGCTCAGTCCATGAGGCTGAAGTTCCCTGGCTCCAACTGCATTTTTCTCTTATTTGTGTCTCTTCCTTTCTTAACCTTTCGCCATCCCTTCTCCCCTGCTCTGTCATGCTGGATGCGACATAAGATGCTCAAGGCAGATCCTCTGGTCAGCTCCATTTTATTTTATTTTTTATTTTTTTATTTTTATTTTTTTTAGAGGGCAGTATCACTGGCCCTCATATGTGGGATCCGAACTGGGGACGCTGGCGTCCCAAGCCAGCGCATAACCACCGTGCCACTTGACTGGCCCCCAGCTCCAATTTAAAATGGCTCCGTTTATATTATTGTTTACATTTATAAGCAGCTATTATATATAATATATAAACAAAATAAAATGAAAGATGACTGTATATTATGCATATGTATATTTTTGAATACGGTTGATTTTCAGTATCTGTGGCAGCTATGTTGTATGAAGTTGCCACCAACACTGAGTTAGCAAATACTGAACCATTGCTCTTATGGATAACATATACATATACATTATACATAGCTTACATAGATTACTCGTATATGTATATACGAGTAGTATTAAATCTTGATACAGCTCATCCTGGCATATTTTCTTTTTCCAATTTCTAGAAGTTTTTCTATTATATTTTACAAAAGAGAAAGTGAGGTCCAAAAGTGATAAATGACTTTCCTGAAGCCGCAGCAATAACTGGTGCCAGTGTGGGGATTCAAACCCTTTTCAAATGGCCCTAAAGCTGGAGCTTCTTGTATTAAGGAGTGCAGCACTGCCCCCTACCATCTTTGTCTTCAGGTCATATCAGCAGAAAGAAGAAGGCAGAGGTAGTACCTTCATTGACCTCATCTGGGACCATATGAGACAGGGCACTCAAACTTCTTCGTACCCTGTGAATGTCCATGAATGACAAAGAAGAAACCACAAGTATTGATTTTGGGGTTCCAAATAAACTTTAGCAAGTAGGCAAATTTGTAAATATGGAATCCACAAATAATGGAAGGGACTGTAGTTAACCCAGGGATCTATTCACAAACTTTACCAACTAGTACAGCTCAGTCATGGATCAATCAGAATGGATGTCAGTGACAAATAATTGACGTGGCTGGATTGGGCCATACTGGCTATCATCCTGACTCACCCCAAACACAGCTTTTTTTTAAGGCAGTTTCTGTTCCATTAAATGTTTTCCCATAAGGCACTAAAATGGGTCCCATAGCCAGGAAGTTCTTCCTAAAATCCTTCCAGAAGCACCCTCATAACCCCTACCCATCGCTATCACATTGTTCCTGCTACTTTGACTTCTCTAGTTATAACTCTCCTGTGCCTTCGTTAGCATTTTACCACAGAAGCATTCATTCCTACACCCTATGAGTTAGTTTTGCTTGTGTTCTTGATATTTTAAATATATTTTTTAAATAAATTAATCCACAGTATGCTATCTTATGTGCCTGGCTTCTTTGCTCAAAATTATTCTTGTGAGATTCATTTATATTTTTGTATATATTCATTTTCTTTGCTGTATAGTATTATAATGTAAGGTATCACTATCTGTGTATCTCTGTACTCTTGATGGTAGTTGAGTTGCCTGTAGCTACTGCTAAGAATACTGCTATAAACATTCCAGTAGATGTATTAGGATAAATTTGTATTTAGTATTTACCTAAGAGTGAAATTATGGGGCCATAGTATATGGATTATATATCTTCTCCAATTTTAGTATATAATGTAAAGCTCTTTTTTAAAATGATGCTATCAATTTGCACATCCAACACAGTGAATGAGAGCTCCTGTTGCTCTATAATCTTACCAACAATTGCTACTATGTGTTTGTTTTTTAATTTTTTTATTAAAAATAAGCTAATATACAATATTATATTAGTTTCAGGGGTACCCATAATTACTCAACATTTATATACCTAAAGAAGTGATCATCATGGTGAGTCCAGCAAGAACCTGACACTGTACCATCCTATCACAATGTTGTTGACTATATTCCCTATGCTGTACATTATATCCCCATGACTTATTTGGACCTCTTATACCCTTTGCCTCTCTCCTCCTTTTTAAACTTTTCAATTACAGTTAGCATTTAATATTATTTTATATTAATTTCAGGTGTTTGGCCTAGTGGTTAGACATTTATATAATTGAAGAAGTGATCCCCCTGACTAGTCTTGGCACTATATATAGTTATTACCATCTTACTGACTATATTCCCTATGCTTTATTTTCTATCCCAGTGACTATTTTGTAACTTCGAATTTCTACTTCCTAATCCTTCCACCTTTTTCACTCTGCCTCCCTCCTATCTATAATGCCCACAAATCTAGTATCCATCTGACACCATACATAGTTATTACAATATTGTTGACTATATTCCTTATGCTATACCCTACATCCCCGTAACTACTTTTTAAAAAACCAATATCTACTTCTTAATACCTTCTCCTTTTTTAAAGTGAAATCACATTGCAACTGTCTTTCTCTGTCTGACACCACTTAGTACAGTATCTTCCAGGTCCATCCATGCCACGGCAGATGACAAAAACCGATTTCCTTCCATGGCTGAGCAATATTCAATTGTATATACTCGTATGTACCACCTACTCTTTATCCATTCTTTCATCAACACCAAGCTGCCTCCATATCTTGGCCATTGTAAACGATGCTTCAATAAGCATAAGGATGAATAGGTCCCCTCGAAGCAATGTTTTGTGTTTCTTTGGATAAATACCCAGATCAGATTACTGGAGTTCTTCTTTGTCTCTTGTTATAGCCTTTGTTTAAAGTCTATTTTCTCTGGTATAATTATTGCTACCCCAGTTTTCTTCATTTCTGTTTTCATTAAATAACTTTTTTCATCCCTTTACCTTTCACCTGTGTGTGTCTTAAAAGCTGAAGCGAGTCTCTTGTAGGCAGCATGTATAAAGGTTTTGTTTTCTTATGAATTCAACCCTTCTATGTCTTTTGATTGGAGTATTTAATCCATTTACATTGAATATAATTGCTGATAGGTATGTAGCTATTGCCATTTTATTATACATAATTTTGACCTTTTTTTTTTTTTCTACCTTAAAGAAATCCCTCTAACATTTTTTGTAATACTGGTTTGGTGGTGATGAACTCCTTTAGCGTTTTCTTGTCTGGGAAGCTCTTTATCTGTCCTTCAATTTTAAATGATAGCCCTGTTTGATAGAGTACCCTTGTTTGTAGATCCTTGCTTTTTCATCATGTTAAATATTTTGTGCCAATCCTTTCTGGCCTGCAAAGTTTCTGTTGAGAAATCAGCTGACAATTTTATTGGAGCTCACTTATAAGTTACTAGCTGCCTCTCTCTTGCTGCTTTTAGGATTCCCTCTTTGTCTTTAACCTTTGCCATTTTAATTATAATGTATTTTGGTGTGGGCCTGTCTGGGTTCATCTTGTTTGGGACTCTGTGTGCTTCCTGGGCTATTTGCTTCACCAGGTTAGGGAAGTTTTCAGTTATTATTTTTTTCAAATAGGTTCTCAATCCTTTGAATTTTCTCTTCTCCTGGTATTCCTATAATGCAATGTGCTGGTACACTTGATATTGTCTAAGAGCTTAAACTATCATTATTTTGGATTCTTTTTTTTTTCTTTTTTTTTTTTTTTTGCTGTTCTACTTGTGTGTTTTCTGCTACCTTTTCTTCCAAATTGCTGATTCAATCCTACATTTTATCTAGTCTACTGGTGATTCTTTCTAGTGCATTCTTCATTTCAGTTATTGTATTCTTCACTTCTGGTTATTTTTTTATGGTTTCTATGTCCCTTTTTATGCTTGCTATCTCTTTGTTGAAGTTCTCACTAAGTTCCTTGATCATTCTTATAACCATTATTTTGAACTCTGTATCTGGTAGGTTGCTTGCCTCCATTTCCTTTACTTCTTTTTCTGAAATTTTCTCCTGTTGTTTCATTTGGGACATATTTCTTTATTTCCTCATTTTAGCTGCCTCTCTGTGTCTGCCTATGTATTAGGCAGATATTTTCTGTCTCACAGTGTTGGCCAGGAAGACTCATGTAGTAGGTGCCCTGTGGGGCCCTGGCACTGTCTCCCTGGTCACCTGCTCTGGGTGCTCCAGGAGTGTCCCTTGTGTGTGACTTTCTGTTATAGTTGAGCCTTGATTTCTACTGACATGTCAGTGGGTGACATTGGCCCTCTGGCTGACTGGCTGTTCAGTTTGGCCACATCCACAGCTTAAGGGCTGCTGTGTGCAAGGCTTACTCCACTGAACGAGATTCACCCCAGTGAGCTCTGATGCCTGTTGATATTGCCCTTGTGTATGCCACTTGTGGGGCTGATTGTGTGATCCCCTGCTGTGGTCTGAAGCCAACCTCCAAGTATGTTGGTTCTGGGGCCTCTTTGGGCAGGGCTGCAGTGCAGGCCTAGGTCACCCACTGCTTGTGATTAGCTGGGGAATACCTGGTAGGAACAACTGTGCCATCCACAGTTGTTCGCTGCCTGTGCTAAAGTTGGGGGTATGTAGGAGAGGCCACGCTGCGAACCAGTGATGGGCGTCACCAGTACTGGGCCTAGGGTAGCTATGCAAAAAGCTAGGATACCCTGAGGCTTACCTCTACCTGCCAGCTACCTTAAGATTCAGCTGCTGATAAAACCTCCTGTAGCCTGCAACTTGGGTGAGGCAGGGTCTTAGGGAGCTGTTAACATGGGAAGAGTAGATCCTGGTTTGCTGCCACTGCTGAGCCTGGAGCTACTCAGCAAAAGACTCAGAGCACACTGAGGTCAGTTGCTGCCCACCTTGTGTGCGTGGACTCTGGTAGTTTTCTAAGAAAGAGTACAGTTTGGGCAAGGCTGTCTGCTTGGGAGAAAGTGCCTGTATCGGTGGGTGAGTTGGTGGCACATGTTCCCAGAGGAGTCAGCAGGGAGAGAAGCAGAGCTCACCAGGATAATTAGACTCAGATTTGGCTTGTGGGGTTGGGCTCAACACAGAAAAGATGGCATCAGCCTGCTGGCTACATGGGAGAACAGCCCCACACAGAGAAAATGGGAGCTGTCTTCCAGCCCTCTCTCTGAAGCCACACACCTTGGTCTTCCCCCACCTCCCCATCCCCTGTATGCCTCTGACACTCCCTGAACCACTGTCCCTCCGCCAGAGCCCAAGGTGAGTGCCTATGAGTGAGCAAGTCTGTGGCCAGACTCTTTCAGTGGATATGTGGGTTTCCCACAGCCTTCTGTCCCACCTGGATGATTGGAATCCCCACTGTTTTTCACAGCCATATGTTGTGGGGGCTCCTCTACTTCAGTACAGCACCAGTACTCCAGATTGGGGGTGCTGGTGTGGGGCTTGGGTCCCTCATTCGTCCTGGGAGGAACCTCTGGCTGAAATATCCCTCCTATTCTCAACCGCCACACGAGGTTTGGGGCTAGCCCTTTCCTTGTCTCTGCCCCTCCTATCAGTCTCAATGTGGCTTCTTCTTTGTATCCTTAGTTATAAAACTTTGTTCAGCTAGACTTTGGATGGTTCACCAGGCCGATTGTTCTGTAATTTTGATGTGTTCACAGAAGGAAGCAGGCACAATGTTTGTCTACTCCACCATCTTGGATGTCTCGCTAGTATGTGTTTTTAATTTAGGAAGTCTGGAGGATGTTTTAGTGGTATCTCTTGTGGTTTTAACTTTCTGATTCTGAGGTTAAATGTTTAAAGAATATGTTTATTGGGCTGGCCAAGTGGTGTGGTGGTTAAGCGCTGGCTTGGGAAGTCAGTGGCCCAGGTCGGGTCCCACATAGGAGGGCAGTGACACTGCCCTCAAAAAATAAAAAGTTAAAAAATATGTTTATTGGTCAGTTATAATATACTCTTCTGTAAGACTTTGCTTAAATTTTTTGTGTATTTTATTTTTATCATTTGTCAGTATTTTTTATTATTGCTTTGTATGAATTCTTTATATTTCTCATATGTGTTGTAAATATTTCTCACACCTGTGGCTAGTTTTATCATTCAACTTTTATTTATTTTTTTTTAATAAAAAGAAATTCTTAAGGTTAAGATAATCCTACTGAGCCATACTTTATATTAAGGTTTGTGACCTTTGTATCTTATTTAAGAAATATTTTCCTACTCCAAAGTCATGACATCTCCTATTATATTATCTCCTGGAGGCTTCATAAATTAGCTTCATTTTCAGCTTTATAATACACTTGTAATTAATTATTGCATATATTGTAAGGTAGGAGTCAAACTTACTATATTTTTTCTATATAAATATCCATTTGATCTACTACCATGCATTGAAAAGACCATCCTTCCCATACTGCTATTTTTGTCATAAATCAGTGTACATGTAATCATGGGTCTGTTTATGAACTTTTTAGTGTTTCTATTTAATTGATCTCTCTCTCTCTCTCTCTCTCTCTCTCTCTCTCTGTTTTAATCATAGTGCCAATGAAACATGGAATCCCTATAGTTTTCTTTTGAGTCTTGATATTGGGGAGAGAGTAAGTTCTGTCTTGTTTATATTCAGGAGTTCCTTGACTATTCTTATCTTATTGCATTTACATATAAATTTTAGTATCTATCAATTATAAAAATAAGTGGGATATTTGTTAGACTGCATTAGCTCTACAGATAAATTTTGGGGGAAATAGGCATCTTTAGTACACCGATTCTCTCAATCTACAAATGTGTTATTTCCCTCTATTTATTTAGGTTTTCTTAATTTGTCTCAATAACATTTTATAGTTGTCCATGTAGAGGTCTTGCACATAATTTGTCAAATTTATTCCTAATTTTTTAATTCTTCCATAAATAGTATTTTTCACTTTCTTTACCTTAGAAAATATTTTTATTTTTTTATGTTTATCATAATATTTTAAAATTATGGATGTAATAGTATTTTTAACCAGTTAAATATTCTCTTTGTTGCTAAAATATTGATTTTGTATCTATTAATATTGCAATATTTATTGATTATTTATAATAATTTATAAAATATAAAATAAACTCAGATATGTTTTCAAAGAGATAGATCAAAACCTATCACTATTTAGGCAGCTGCACCAAGATAAGACAGTTTGATCCATAGCTAGCTCCTCCTCAAAAAAGTAAAAGTTAATAATGCCAATAAAAGCAATAAACAATTTTATGTTCCTTTTGGCTGATTTCTCTATCAGGCTATTGAATGTATAACAATAATCAATTGGGATATAAACATATCAATATATTTTATGATCCCTTAATAAAATGTGAAACTTAGGTACCAATATATGTAAGTTTAAGAAGAAATCTGGCATGATTTTTTTTTTTTTTTTTTGAGGGCAATGGCACTGGCCCTCATATGTGGGACCCAAACTGGGGCCGCTGGCTTTCCAAGTCAGCACTTAACCACCGTGCCACTCGGCCGGCCCTGGCATGATTTTTTTTTAAAAAGTAAAAGAATAAACATAATAGAGCATTCAAACCTTAAGTATGCAACTCAATGATGTTATACACACACACACACACACACACACGCGCGCGCCCGCGCGCACACACACGTAGCCTCAACACAGATGAAAATAAAAAACATTTAAAAGATTACAGAAGTTTTTATTTGTTTATTTAGTCTATTTAGAGTTGATACCAATTATATACCCTAGAAAAAAATCACTGTTCTGAATTCTATCTCTGCAAATTCATTTTTCTGCTCTTGAACTTTATATAAATGGAATTACATAATATGTAGTATTTTGTGTCTGGTTTCTCTAGCTTTTTATTACACTTGCACAATGCATCCCTATTGTATATATTATATAAGTAGTATTTTTAAGTGCAGTATAGTATTCTATTTTATGAAAACACCACAGTCTATCCCTTTTACTATTGATACATATTTGAATTGTTTCTAGATTTTTAGTATTATGAACCATGCTGCTATAAAATTTCATGTCTTTTGGTTGGTGTATCAGTCACATCATTTTCATGAAATGATAATTTTGCTATTCCCTTTCTAATTACTTTCATGTCTCATTGCTTAGCAGCATAAGATAGGCACTTTGAATGAGACATAAAATATTATTCAAGGCAATGGCATTAAGCTAGGAGATCCTAACAAATAATGTGAACTCCCTAAAGTTAAGCTTAATACGCTGCCTTTTAGAAATATTTAGTTGCCTTACAAATAATTCAATTTAAGAATGTCTTCCATTCTAGAAATGTGGTCCATGAGGGAATAGTACAACCCCTCCAAATTGTCTTTGGATATTGCCAACAAATTTATCAATTGGTAAGAAGAGTAGCTAAAAGTAGGAAGGTTCAATTTTAAGTTCTACTAACCAGCTATATACAACCTTGCACTAATTAATTCTCAGTTTCTTCATATGTAAAATGGTGGTGATAATAATGTTATAGTATTATTCTGAGAATTAGATAAGGTAATCTTAGCAAAACATTTACCAGAATATCCAATAAATGTCAGAAAATAATTCTGGCATTATATTTATGTATAGTAATATCTCAGCTACAGAGTTAATGATATTGAAGGCTGGTTTCAATTTCACCATCTGCCCCTTGACATTAAAAACATAAAAATAAAGACTCCTTTTTTTTTGAGGGCAGCGTCACCGGCCCTCATATATGGGACCGAACCAGGACCGCTGGCGTCTTAAGCCAGCACTTAACCACCGCGCCACTCGGCCAGCCCTAAAGACTCCTTATATGCCATTTTATAAGGATTTTTAACTAAAATAAGATTTAAAAAATGGTTTTTATTCTGATAATGAAGTTAAAGAAGCAATATATCCCAAATCTACTCTGAATGTATTTTTTTCTTTTCTCTATTCAACCAATAAGAAGATATAAATACACTGTTTAGAGTTTTCTTTTTTAGAAATGTATAATTATAAAATATAACAATAAATAAAATATTGATGTCTTTCCATTTAGAATACAATTTTTAGGGAAAAAATGGAACCATTATGTAGTATATCACAAGAAAATGTCTGTGATTTGGAAGTAACTTCATGCATTTTAGAGTTACATGCATTTATAGAGCTCACTGGGAGTTTCAAGCTGAGCTGAATTAGCCTTAGTTCACCTTACCTGACATACGTACCCTTTTAATTCTGTAGGGCATAATTTGATACCGAGAGGTAAAATTTACTGATGAGTCAATAAGCTGGTAAAGTTATATTAAATCATTACTGGAAAAGTTTGAGTTGGATTCTGCTATCAAAAAGTTAATGTAACTGTGTTTCTGGCAAGGATGAGGTCTGAGGAACTAGTATTATGGTATGTGCTTGGATAAGGTATACATAGATTGATGATACAGAGTTTTCTATTGAATAAGCCTTTAAATGAGATAAATTGAATGGTAGTCTGGGAATATAGTAAATTGAGTACATCAATACACAGTACATTTAATATACCTTTATTATTATTTACATTGATATTTGCCTGTTTTCACTTCTGGATGTGAGTTTTTCAGAGCTGGTTCTTCATCATCTCTGCATCCTAGGTACCAAAAACGGTGCCTTACACATAATGTTTTAGATCAGTGGTTTTTAACCTGAGGCAATTTTTCACTGTGGGAATATTTGTCAATTTCTGTAGACATTATCTGCTTGTTACAACTGGTGGGCAGATAGTGGTCAGGAAACTTACTAAACATACTCCAATGCACAGGACAGCCTGCAAGACAAAGAATTATCTGACCCAAAATGTCAATAATGCTGAGACTGAGAAACCTTGTTTTAGATGAATGAATAAACTCATCATTGGTAAATGAGCCCTTTAATATGAGATAACCTGGAATTTATATCACACATTTTTGCTGTTAAAATGTCATCCTAGTAATTAGCTAGAAAATATTTGACTTTTTTTTCCACATGTGTTTGAAAGGGAGTGTAACATTATACGTCAGATTTACTGACATAATTTTGTTATAGAATTTAAAGTATGATTAAACTGTTATATATTTGAACTTAAATGGCAAGTAAAGACTTTTAATTTCATTGCATTTAATTATTTTAATTGTATTGAATCCTGAATATTACTTAATATTGAATCAAGTAAATATTATTTGTTTTGAAATAATAATTTGAAACAAAAATTTCGCAGAACTTGTCTTTCAGAGCAAGTAGAACCTGTAGCATAGTAATTTCTTCACTGATTAAAATAAAATATGATGTAAAAGTGAAAAAAACCAAAAACTCATGAAAACTCATGATGGAAACTTATGGCTTTAGACATCATTCATACATAATGGGTTATAGAAAATGATAATATCTGCCATTTAAACTTCAAAAATAAAAGCAGCCTTGAACTTGATTTTTATCTTTTCTATTTTCATCTATTATAGAAATCCGACAACTTGATTATTGCCAGTATGTCTACATTAGAAGGAAGATACTAGAGCACATGTGATTGGAGAACTGAATAGTAATCTTCTTCCTACTTGGAAAATGTGCACAGCAAGATTTTAACATCAACTATCTTCTATACTATCACCCAAATGAGTAGAAAACAATGAAGTGCTCAAGATAAAGACAACGATGTTTCATGTTTTCATTATTTTTAGCCAATGAAAATGAAAGTACATACTGGATTTTGTCATGGTGTATACAGAATAACTGTCAGAGTCATCCAGAGCATATGTTTTGGCATCCAGATTAAAAGTACACAGGGTCAGGAAGGATGAACTTTTCCACATGTTGAGCAGAACACCATGCACCAGTAAGCAGTGCCAACGGAGGACTCTGCCTCCATGGAAGACAGTTAAGATCATCCCAGTGCCAGCCACAGTCCAAACCCTTCTACCCGCCTCACCTTGGGATTGGAGTTATGAAGGAAGATACAACACAGCCAGACACTAGATGGAACAACACTTCTACTCACATAGAGAAGAAACAGCAAGATCAGCTCCAGAATGTGTGTAGCTCCATCCTAGCTAGCGGGGGTCCCTGGCAGCTGACACAGGGTTACTGGCCTGTGTGCACTTCTCTCTGCCACAGCAGACGGCCTCTGACTACTCTGCTGTGGAATCTGAAATACTGAAAGGTGAGGGTATACCTGAGGGCCATGGACACAGAACAAAGAAATACTCACAGAGCGTGAAACAGGTAAAGGTATGCCCACACAAAGGTAACAGCTTGGTACAGGCCATGTGGCCCTTTCTCTCCTGGTAAGGAAATGTGCCAGGACCAAGACCCAGTCTCATTTGTCCATTATGGGATCGAAAGACTGTGTGTGTGAGACCATCTTTCCCAATGCTAAATAAACACACTAAGTCCCCCCAGAAAACCAGAAACTCCTCTTAAATGAAATACATGGGGTAATCCTTGGGAAAAACTATGCTACTTCAACAATCTTTGCAATATATCATATTGAATTTACTTTGTTCTACTAAAATATGTGCGTACTCTCATTACCTGTAGAGCCAGGAAAGCACTTCCTATGACTTCTAAAATAATTATAATTATATCTTCAAGTAGCAAGAGAGCAACAATTGCTCTGTTTCTGATGCCCACTGCTGGCAGGGATCCTTGAGTGCAACATATGATAGGGCTTGAGGCCATGAAGGATTACACTTTGAAAATCTTATGATGTAGGAAAGAAATTCAGAAAACAGTATCAAATTTTCTATGTTATATACACTGTTTGAAAAAACATTTGACATCATACCTCTCTCTAGAATCTGCTTTGTACATAATGCTGTGTCAATCTGGTCATCTCTGAAAGCTTATTAAATTCACCAAACCTCTCAATCCCTAAAGGGAAGAAACAATTCTGGTTGTGTGTGTGTGTGTGTGTGTGTGTGTGTGTGCGCGCGCGCGCACGCACATGTTTCTTTCTTTCTTTCTTTCTTTCTTTCTTTCTTTCTTTCTTTCTTTCTTTCTTTCTTTCTTTCTTTCTTTCTTTCTTTCTGATAATTCAGATTGAAATATAAGAAGAAACTTGGAAACAAACTATAGAAGGTACTTTGGTTTCTCTCAGTAGCTCTTTCAGCTCTTTAGTCCATAGAAATAATCTAAATTCTTCAGACGTTTACCCCTAAACTACCATAGACCCATGATTTCATTTGAGAGCAACATAAGGCAACATGATGCATTAAAGTCTGATTAGGAAAGTGAAACCTGTCTTGTACACATTATGTAACCAGTGAGACAGAAATGCTATCCTAGCTTATGTCAAGGAAATGTGCGTGAAGACACAATTAAAAAAAAAGTCCTCATTAAAGATTACTAGCTAAAAATTAACGCATTTTACCATCACAAAAGCATAGTGACAAATATATTAGATTCCAGGTAAAAATTAAGAACTACAAATTTCTAGAGATTTGTAGATTACTGTGTCTAACAATGCCTTTTTCTATGCCGAAGAATGGAGAACCTATGCAAAGATTGAGTAGCTTCATTAGAGTTCTCAACAAATTAGAGTCCTTAAGTAATATAGGATAATTCTTGTGCCGGGGTCGTAGTCTCATGAAGCAAAGGAATGGAGACATGGACCGAAGAGGTACAGCTTGTAGCAGAGGATAGTTTTGTTAAAGCAAGAGAAAGGTTACAGCTCCTAAGCGGGAGGGGGGTACCCAGAAAATGGGATGCCCACTAGCTAGGGTAAAAGGCTTGAGTTTTATACCTTTTTTCTGCCTGGAAGGGGGAATGCTGAAATGCTGGTGCGTGTTATTAAAGGGTTGATCAGGTTTGTTCTGTTGCTAAGCCTTGGGAAGGCCTTTTGTAATGTCCTCCAAAATGACTTTGTTGCTCTGGGGCATGACTGATGTCTCTGTTCCAGTATGAGGGCGTTATCCTGTATTTGATAGGAATGGCTAGTTTAAGGAACAACCAGGTTTTTTTATTTTTTATTTATTTTTAATTTTTTAAAATCTTATCTTTGCTCAGTCTACCAGGGAATTCCTAACTGCCTGATATTACACTAACTAACCTGTCTTACTAGATAGATTACATGTCACTTATGTTGATGCTACAGTCTCCACACTGGTCTAGTTTCCAAATCTACACTCTTCCCACATAGCACATTGCTACTGAGTTTATCAGAAAAGATGAATGACTCTCCCAGCCAGGAGCGATTACTCAAGTTACAAATCACTGGAACAAAAATAAATAGAAGATGCCTACAAGGTGTTTTATTGAACCTCTTCATTTGCATGCTTAAATGTTCCCCATATTTCCTTTGTATATAAAACCAAAACAATGTGCTGGATCTGAACTTTGCAGAATAATTCTTTCCTGCAAAGAATTATGTGAAGCTCAGAGTGTTGCTGAAGTTACCACAGTGGACTCTAAGGAAAATATTAAGCCAAAGAATCAGCTTTTCTTAAGGTAGATTTCTAAAAGGTGAGACTTGAGTTTGGAACTGCTTCATAAAGTATTAAATTGTTTACATTATGCTGATCTCACCCAGGAGCAGACAAGACTGAAATTGCAATTATATGTAGCTCTGTTTTCTTACAGCTTCCTCAGTGATCTATGCACCTAGATATAAAGCAATTGCTAAACAAAGATATTTCAATATAATCAAATGAATGACTAGCTTTTGGAAGGTCTAAGTATGTGATAATACATCGATCTTTCATAAAAGGTATTCTATTTTTTAAAAAAACGACAACACTTTTTTTGCTATTCTATTTTCATCCAAATAAAATATAAAAGCTAGATCAATGTATACTGTTAAAATGATCGTCGTAATCCTGTTGTTAGACAAAAGAGAATGCTAAGCTAATTACAAAAACACATTAGCTAAATGGAGAGTTCCTCTCACCCCCACTATCACTATAAAGATATTTTACAAGAACAGAAGAACAGTTTTCCTGAGGCTTTTTTATGTATCGTTTTATTTCTGGTAATGCAATGAATATTATCACTTGCTCACAATTCTACCACAGATGTATTATGACCCATGAAAATTTCAAGACATATAACTAGAGATTTTGATGACATTGCTTCAGTTACTATTAAACTGCTTTTAATTCATCTGTAAAGAACTGCATCTTATTAGTTGTGAGAATTGGAGTCAATAGAACTGAATTAGAATATGTGCTCCTCCATTTATTATATAAGGAGGTTCTTAATGGGTTTGGAGAAAGTGAACACAAAGCCCGTAGCACATCAGTTGCTCAGTCAGTGGTAGCTATTATCATGAACTCACTTTCTACATTAATCCATTCTTATCCAGCAAATAAGATACTTCTTTAGAACTCAGGGACTGATGCTTTGGATTAGACCTTTGTTTCATCCATTCCCACAGGCTGTCTTTAATTGAAGCCTCAAAGTATGTTTTATGAAAGGACAATTTTTGGCTTCCATGACCCACAAAAATGTGAAGGATGATTCTTACTATATCCTCTATTTCTCATTATAAGTCACTACTGATGTATTATCCATTTATTTAATGTAATGCTCTTGAATATAATTATAATAGAATCAGTATCATTATTTGTGTAATTGGTTATATATATTCTTACCTATATTTAAAATAGAAATGCATATTATTCAAAAATTACTTATTTTCAAGTTATGAAAAATAGCTAAAAATTAGTCCAAGTTAAACCTATGCAATCCTCACAATATTTAGTCAACAAATAGCTTTTTCTACATATATGTGCAGGGTATTTTGCTCATTGTTTCTGGGATACAAAAGGAAGATACTTCATCTTATTCTTTGGGTCTTACAGTTTACCAGAAAGATAAGGCATGTAAACAAACAACTTTACTACAAAGCATAATTCAGAAAAATGCATAAAATGTGAGTGTGTGCCTGTATGGTGTGAAAACTTAAATGTACAGATACATTGACTCATGGAGATCTATTGAATTAGGGACCAAAGAACTTCATGTGAAGGAGTGTTTATCCTATGGATACATTTGCAAGCATGACTCCATGAGGGAACTGAGTTGGTGGCAAAGGAGAGAGATGATTTTGAGTACATCACAATGTATACTGTTGAAAGGGAGCAGATTTTGCTGCACCAAAATATGTCTCTTTGGCATAGGAATGATTTTGAACAAAAGACATTCAAAACCCGGAGATTCAGGAAAAGCTCTGCCTCCCCCTCAACTGCTTAAATTTACATTGGAAATAGGCCTGTACCAGGAAGAGAGCTGTTACCACAGATACCTTTTTTACCTAAGACACTTATCTGCATAACAAGGCAATCTTTGATTTCCAAACATCTCCTCTAGCCTTCCTGTGACAAGCCTTCCTCCTCTTTGTGTCCCCATACCTCTACCCCTTTCCTTAGCTCAGGGTGTTACTTAAGCTTCAATTACCTGGCTTCCTTTTGGGCCTCATATTTTTATGGGGCTTCTGTGCAAAGTGAAGAAATGGAAAGCATGAACAGGAAAAAAAAAAGCACTTCACAAAGTTATAAAAACATGATTTTTTTTTGGTTTAAAAAATAGTATGTATGTATTAAAATACTTTGAAAATTATCTGGAAGAAACATACACATTATTATTTCTGAGTACTGGAGTAATGGAGTTCTGTTTTCTTATTTATGTTTTTCTGTGCTTTTTAAATTTTGTACTAGGTATTATTGTATCTACTAAGATAAATCATTTTTAAAAATTAAGCATGGCACACTTGCACTTCCTATTCTTGTAAAGTTTGATTGACATATGCATTCTTTGTAATGTTTTTTTTTTTGTTTTGTTTTGTTTTTTGAGGGAGATGTCACTGGCCGTCATATGTGGGATCCGAACCGGGCATACATAATTATACTTATTTTACTCCTGTTAAACTCTCTTAGATCAATTTGATTATTAGACTTGGCTAAAAACCTAAAAGAGTAAAAAGGAATTTTTTTCCACCCAACAACTGTTCACCCTTTCTTCATGTACAGCATTCTTATACTTAGAATCCTAAGAGAGGAGCACCAAAATAAAATAATACATTAAAGAGGCCAGCCAAGTGGCACAGTGGTTAAGCACTGGCTTTGGAAGCCAGTGGCCCCGGTTCGGTCCCACATATGAGGGACAGTGACACCTCCCTCAAAAAAAAAAAAAAAAGAATACATTAAAAAGAATGCATATGTCAGTCAAACTTTACAAGAACAGGAAGTGCAAGTGTGCCATGCTTAATTTTTAAAAATGATTTATCTTAGTAGATACAATAATACCTAGTACAAAATTAAGACAGCACAGAAAAACATAAATAAGGAAACAGAACTCCATTACTCCAGTACTCAGGAATAATAATTTGTATGTTTCTTCCAGATAATTTTCAAAGTATTTTAATACATACATGCTATTTTTTAAACCAAAAAAAAAATATCATGTTTTTATAACTTTGTAAAGTGCTTTTTTTTTCCTGTTCATGCTTTCCATTTCTTCACTTGAATTGTCTACAGAGGTCTTTGCACACTTTTCTGCTTTCTTTAGGATGAAGAAAGGAGGCATATTTAACATTTCTGTAAATATATTCCAATCCAGAAAGGTTGTACCAACTTATGCTTCCACCAAGTTTGGAAAATATGTTTGACAGTTTTCATTCCCTTAGTGTATGGAGAAATGAGCATGTGCACAAAAATTGTAGGTTTTCAAAAAAAAATTATTTTTTTTCCGTTTTGATAGAGAAATATAACATTTTATTAATTTAAAATTAGTTTTAAAATTCTTAATGTTTTTGAAGATTTCTAAATAATATTTTTTTGATGAAAATTGGCATTTCGTTTTCCTAACATTAGAAGTTGTTTTTCATGAATTTAGTCCACTTGGTTTGATATATTGATATCAAGATTTAAGATTTTATTGGGGAATTGGGGAAGGGAAACAATGTTGGGGAATTGGGGAAGGAGAATAGCCAAGTTGTTGTGCTTCAATCTTAGTTGTGGAGGGCACAGCTAGCTCAGCTCCAAGTCCAGTCATTATCCAGCCTTCCAATGGCAGCTCAGGACAGCTCAGCTCAAGGAGCCATATTCAGTCTTAGTTGCAGGTAGGCATAGCCCATCATCCCATGCAAGAGTTAATCTGGAAACCTTGTTGCTAAGAGCACACACTCTAACCACTGAGCCATCCAGCTGCCCATCGGTAGTTCAGGGCAGCTCAGCTCTAGGTGACATGTTCAATCTTAGTTGCTGGTGGGCATAGCCCACCATCCCATATGGTAGTCCAACAGGCAACCTTGTTGTTAGGAGCACATGCTCTCACCAGCTGAGCCATCCTGTCGCCTGTTGGCAGCTCAGCTCAGACGCAGCTCACTGGCCCATGTGGGAATCGAACCAGCGACCCTGTTTCTCAGAGCTCAAGCTCTTAACCAACTGAGCCACTCGGCTGACTCAATATATTGATAAGTTTTAAGGGCTCTTTATAAACGACACAATCACCCATTGTTATATTTTACATTTTTTTTCTGTTTATTCTTTGTGGATTTTCTTTTGTCTTATGAAAATTTTGTTTAATTTTCCATGTGGAAATATAATAGTCACACAACCCAATTGAGGGTCAGCCTTTCCACACTCATTTGTAACACTGCATCTGATATACATCAAGTTTCTAAAATTACTTGTGTCTGTTTCTGGGTTCTTCATTCAGTTACATTGTTTTATTTGTTCATCCTGACACTAATATTAACTATTTTATTTACTGATTTGTTTTTTAGTAGTGCAAATGCCCCTATTTTGTTCTTCAGAATTATCTCAGTTAGTTTTGACCACTTATTCTTCCCAGTACATTTTGAGATTCCCATTGGAAACTGATTAAAATTACACTAAAATTATACATTAATATGAAATAAATTGACATCAACATTATTGATTCTTTCCAACCATTGATATGACATATTCTCTGAAGTATTCAGCTTTTTATTGAAAACATTTAAAAGTGATCTCTGCATGCCATTGCACATTTTGTTATATTTCTTTTTATATGTCTTATATGTTTGGTAGCTTCTGTGAATGTGATGATTTTTTATTTTTCTGTTTAATTTTCTAATTGATTTGCAGTGGTGTACTGGAAAAAAATATCACCTTACAAGGGCCTCCTATGTGCATCTTTTCTCAGTCCTGCTTCAGTGACATGTTAGTAGCTTCAATTAGTCATCACAGGAGTATTCACATTATGGAAATCAGCAAACACTACACATCAGGTTACGCTTTCATTTTTCCTTTTCTCTCCTCTCCTCTGCCCTTCACCCCCTTCCTTCTCTTCCTTGTTCTTCCTTAAATGCTAGCACATAACTCAATAGTTACAAATACTCAATAGGAAAGTGTGATTTTTGTACGCTAATCTTGAATCACACAAATGTTCTAATATTTTGTTAGTTCCCATTTGTCCATAGATTTTCTTAGATTTTTATATATAGATGTCATATAAACTGCAAATAACAGTTTTTATCTCTTATTTTACAATTCTTTTACATCATTTATTTTTTTCTGTTTTAATTTGTTGTTTAGAATCTCTGGTGCAATTCTGAACAAAAGCAATGAAAAAGGGTATTTTTGTCATGCCCCAAAAGTTCAATGAGACTGCTTTTAAAGTTTTACCATTGATTGTGATGTTTGTCATAAGTTTGTGCAGCTGGCCATTCTTACCTATGATCTCCCTGTTGCTGAAACCATTGGCTAATGATCATTTCTCATTTTATGTGACCAGTCAGGCACAATGAGCACAGCTGACCTTTCCATGAAACCTTTCTTGGACATCAGAACATGAGACTTTCTTGTTTTTCTTTCTACCTCTCTAGCTGTCCTCACTTTTCTTGAGGGTTCTTCTTCATCTCCCTTACTTTCAAATGTCAGAGTTCCAGTAACCAGTTATTCAATTTCTTCTCTCTTCTGTTTATACTCACTCCTGTCTTTGAATACTACTGTTCTTATTTTTATTTTTTAATGACAATAAATTTATATCTCTAGTTTGTTAAGTTCTTCTGCAGTTTAAATTTATATATCTAATTTCCTCTACTTAAATGTCTAACATGTATCACCTCTACTTAAATGTCTAACATGTATTTCAAACTGAGTATCTGATATTTGCCAGCCATACTCAATCAGACTTAGTCTACCTGAATCTATCATTGACACAGGCCAAAACCTTTGATAACCTCTTTCTTACTCTCCACATTTAGCATATCAGTGAATCCTGGCTATTCTAGCTAATTTATATACATGCTTATAAAATAACTTTCCACTGCCTTCACTGCTACAACCCTGGTCTAAGACACCATTTCTTTTTTTCCCCTGTATTTTTTCACTAACCTTTTAATTGGCCTTCCTGCTTTTAACCTTTTCTCCTTTCATACTATTTAGTTAATAGCAGCTAGAACCACTTTTGTGATACAGAACAAAGATGCCGTGTATCATACCTCTCCTATGGTTAAAACTCATCAAAGGGTTCCCATTTTTTTCATTTCACTACAACTTTTAGGGCCCATTGTGATTTGCTGCCATCTTCCCCTCTCTGACCTCATCTCTTAGGACTCTCTCCATGCCAACCACACAGGTCTTCTTGTTCAGTGGACAGGACAGGCATGCCCCCACTTCTGGATTGGGACCTTGTTATTTTCTCTGACTGGAGTGCTCTTTCCCCAAATTGTGCAAGTCTCTATTCCCTTATTTACTCTGGGGTTTACTCAAATGTCACTTTTTCAGTGACTCCGACTCTCTCAGTCTCAAAATTCTTACCCCTTGTACCATGACACTTTTCATCTTATCTCCCCAAACTCCAATATGGGTCAGTTAGTTTTTTCTTCTTTTTTTTTTAATATCTGCTTTTTTTTCCCCCCCCTTCTTTTTCTTTAATGTAGTAATACCCACTAAAGTGCTTAACAACATAACGGGTACTTCATAAATATTTGTAGAGTAAATGAGTAGATCACTTAAAGTATATTAGTTTCCATTTGTAACAAATTACCACAAGCTCAGTGGCTTAAAACAACACACATTTCTTTTCTTCCAGTCGTGGAAGCCAGATTCTGAAATCAATTGCATTGGGCTACATTCAAGGTTAGTAGTGCTAGTTTCTTGTGCAAGTTTTGAAGGGAAATCTGTTTTCTTGCCTTTTTCAGCTTCTAGTGGCCATCTATATTCATTAGCTTATGATTTCTTTCTCCATCTCCAAAGTATGGTACCTCAATCTCTGTCTCCATCACACATCTCTTTCTACTCTCTGACTCTTGCTGACTCTCTCTTATAAGGTCCTTTGTAATTATGTTGAGCCTACCTGAGTAATCCAAACTACTCTTCCCATTTCAACATCTTTAACTTAATCACTAGCTAAGCCCCTTTTGCCACATAAGGTAACACTCACAGGTTCCAAGGAATAGGATGGGGCATATATGGTGGGGGTGGGGAGGGGGGTATTATTCAACCTATTAGAGTATGAAAGCTCCTTTATATACAGGTCTGTTCGTTTTTTTAAGATTATGAATAAGCATTGATTTTATTGAATACTTCCATATCTATTAAAATAATTAATATATTTTTTCTTCTGTAATTTCTTTAAAATATTTTTATCATGGTAAAAGTCATAGCACAACATTTATCATTTTAACCATTTCTATGTGTATAGTTTAATAGTGTTAATTATATTCAGATGGTTGTGCAACCAATCTCCAGAACTTTTTCATCTTGCAAAACTGAAATTCTATGCCCATTAAACAACTCCCCATTTTTCCTCCTCTCAGCCCCTGACAACCACTAGTGTAATTTCTTAATGTGGTATATGACATTAAGAGGTTTTTCTCTTGAACTAGCTTTTCATTTCTAGGGAAAATATGCCACTTGAGTATCATATGTTATCTTTTTTTAATGCACTACTGAATTGAATTAGTAAAAGCTTTAGAATTTTTTTTCATTTATATCTTAGTTGGTTAAAATTTTATTTTATTGTCCTGTTTTTACCTGTTAAATCTTTTTTAGCTTTATGGAGTTATATTTGAAAACTAAAATTATTATATATTTAAAGTATACAGTATAATGACTTGATATACATATACATTGTGAAAGCAGTTCCACAGTTAACATGTCCATCACCTCACATTTGTATGTTTTTGTTTTTTTTTCTTTTATTGGCCCTTCAAAGCTATGCTGTCCTTATAAATTAAAGTTAATTTTGCTTTACAGAATGAGATAGGTAATTTTTCCTACCTTATATCTTCATAAGACTAAATGTTTTTATTATGTTATTCAGGTTTTCTGTTTCTTCTTGAGTCAAACTTGGCATAGTTTTTATTTGAAAATTATTCATTTAATTTAGTTTTGAAATATTGGTTTAAAGTTTTCAAATAATCCCATTATGAATTTTTAAATCTTGAAGTTATGTCCTTTAAAAAAATCCTAATGTTGTAGGTTGCCTTTTCTTATTTTGTTTTTCTCAGTTCTCTGAACTTGTTGTCTAATATATGTGTATATGTGTATATGTATATATATATATATATATATATATATATATATATACACATATACACATATAATCTCCATACCCTATTTCTTTTGTTTCTCTGTAGAACCCTGACTCTTCCTATGCCACAATTTTATTTGCAGAGACACTAAATCCAATCCAATAGAGGCTACACATTTTTGCTGCCTAAAGAAATGTTTAGCTATATGAAAGGAAAGCATTTCACAAGTGATTTAAAATAGAACTGCCCACACTTCTCCCCGGACACAGTGTTACTTTGGGTAATTGTTATACCAAAGTCATTATGTTAAATGCACATTAAATGTTGACAAAATTTCCAACTGGCTTTAATAAGGAAAATGAAAATTCTAATAAAGCTAATGGAAAGATCTGGAATAGTATTAAAAACAAAAACCAAAAAAAACAGAAAAAGTTCAAAAGGAAGAAAGGTGGTGATAGAGGCGACTGCGTAATTATACAGAAAAGAGAAAAAGAAATAAGAGTGGCGAGATATGGTCAGAGTTCCCACACTGGAGTTGGAATCATTCTAACAGACACATCGAGTCGAGGAGGAAGGGAGGATAGAACATTAGGAATCTAAAGAAATAGCTAAAATGAAAGAGAAGGAACATAAGGGAACCCATCTGAGCTGATAAGGTGAGAGTGCTCAGAGATCAGAGGCTGAGGACCAACAGGTAGGTCCCAATTTGGGAGCAATCAGGTGGGAGTACTAAGGACATTACAGACTACGAAGTCTGTGCTTTGAGAAGTGCGACAAAAAATGAGAAATGCTGGGAGATATCGTAGAGTTTTCTTTATGTTTGCTTGACTCCCCGGGGAGTGCTAGCCTTCTGTTTCAGCTCCAAGGATATTTTCATATTTACACTCAATACACCATCTGTTATCTTCCTGCCTGATTCATTATGACATCCTCCTACATGCTGGAGCAACTGAGATCTCTGTATCTTTCTCTCATTGGGTACGAAAATTGGGGATGAACAGGAAGTCAGAGCTGCAGGCAATTATTCTCCTCATCCAACCTGATGCTTTGGGTCTGATGCTTTGGGTCACACTGGGTGATCATAAAGCCCATGTCTCCAGTTGCTGGTCATTAGCAGCTGTTTCTGGCTTCTGCCTGGCCTGGTAAATAAAGGCTGCTTTGGGGTGGTTTATAAACAAACGCAGCAGGGGAAACTAGAGAAATGTAACCAGCACCCTATTCTGAAGGATAAGTAAGTGGACACATGAATCCCAATTACACCTAAAAAGTTCAAATGTATATTGCATACCCCTCCCGACCCCCCAAATTATTTAACTATAGGGAAAAAGACTGGAAAATTAATCTTGAGCTCTACTTTCTAAATAAAGAAACTCTTAGAATCTCTGAAGTAATTTTCCCAAGCCAATTTAAAGGTAAATGTTTACATTCAAATGATAAATTCAGGGCCGGCTGAGTGGCGCATATGTCAAGAGCTGGTTTGGGATGCCAGCGCCCCGGTTTGGATCCCACATATGAGGGCCAGTGACACTGCCCTCTACAGCTAACAACAGCTCCACCTGGAGCCGGGCTGCGTGAGCCCTGGCGATGGTGTAGGCTGCAGCCCCTACTGCAGTGAGCTGCCATAGGCTACAGTGAGTGGCCGGCAGCCAGCATGAGCGGCTGGCGGCCAGTGTGAGTTGCCAATAGCTGCGGTGAATGACCATCCATAGGCCTGCAACCGATCTGCCTCATCTGGGAAGAGCGCAATGACGATACCAACATGGGCCAGTGAAGCAACGTCCTCCACACCTAGACTGAAGAACAAAAAGACAGCAACTTGTCTGTTCCCCTTCCCCGATTCCCCAATGCTGTTCCTCTCCCCCAATTCCCCAATTTAAAAAATAATAATAATAAATTCATGTAAGACAGAGCAAGGGAGGGTAGGCATTAAAACATTAATGGAGATACAACTTCAAATTAGAGTGGAAGTGAAGCTTCTTTATGTATCTCTTTAGGTTACAAGTTTTATTTTTTGTGGATCTGGAAAAAGGATGTGCAAATCATAATAAACGAAGGGTTTCTAATCTTATGGTACTTGTTTTAATTCAGCAAACCCGCAGCAGAGCTAAAATGTGTGGTGTGTAAGTACAATGGCTTTCTCTTGGCTCCACATCTGTCAGCCTCGTACTCCTTGTCAAGGGCTTTCGTCATGGTCTCTGTCAAAATGGCAACACTGCTCTCTCTGATAAGGATGGAGGAGGCAAGATGATCCAGACCCTTATACAAAATACCTGGTCCTCAGCCTGAGGAAATGCTGTTTAAGTTTTGACTCCATTACTCAATGGATGCCACCCCACTCTACCGGAAGACAACTAGGAAGGGTTAAGGCAGATATCAATAAGGAGAACACCTTATTTAAATATAGAAATATATGTAATGTACAACATAAATATATGCACATGCATTTATATCTCTGTAATATACTCCTATATGTATAAAATATATATTTTATATATAATGTAGGTAGAAATCTCAAAAGAGACCTGTCTCTAACAAACAAGCATAGTTCTGAGAAAACCACAACAGGAGGGTAAACTCTGGAATATAGTACAAAGAGATGACATTGTTACAAAATTCTCACAGATTAATGTATTCTGCCATAAACAATCTTCAGTTCATTGAATTTTCTGGTTTTGATTTGAGGTAATTTTCTCTTATTGGTAGAATGAAGTGTTAGTCTCTGAAGACGTCCATATTCCTTAAGAGTCACAGGTATCATTTGATTAGCTTTGTCTATTGTACAGATTCTGGCTCCCATCTATTTACTACATTCTATGTAATTATTTTCTTGTTCAAGCATTCTATAGTACTTTTGGATACTGGAGACTTTCTACAGCCCTAGGAAAGCAACACATCTCCCTGAATAGAAAATTAGTTCTATTACTTTTCTTGCTGTTTAATTTCTTAGTTTCAGGTCAACAGAGATCAGTAAAAAATAACCAGCAATCATATATATATATATATATATATATATATATATATATATATATATATATGTAGTTTAATTCCAGCAATTAAATTTTTTTTAATTCCAAAAAAATATATATGGTGAATTAAACTACATTTTCAACAGACAGATGGCATTGTGAATCCTAATACTTGCTAGGTTGCCTTCTGTGTGCTATTGTAAAGAGCAAAATATTAAAAGAATCATTTTAACACTTTCCAGCAGCATCAGCAAGAGTGTGAAATAATTCTTCCTTTCTGTCTGCTCAACATGTATTTGGTTAGTCTCTTATATATAAAGGCTATGAAAAAAAAAGCATATTTCAAGTGTGGTGTCTGTCACATCCCAGACTGGGAAAGGGTACTAGACTGTTTGCATAGGGATATAATTTTGCCCTTTGTCTTAATTAGCAGTTGGTAGATTGCAAGGCATAAAAATGGGGTGACATAGAAAAATAAATGCTTGTATACCTGCAGCCAACAGTGTCTAAAATTAAATTATTTTCTCTCCTTCTGAAACTGACATATAGTCATATTAGAAAAAGGATGGTCTGATTTAAAAATGTGAGAGAGAATGTGTGAACCAGAATTGTAGTACTTTTTATAAGTATGAACATCTTTCTACAACCACCTAAGCATTCTTCACTGTCTACATTTTCTTTTTATTAACAATCTCAGTTTAACTGTGTGATCGCTCAAAATTTATTTAGAAAGAGCAAGTACTGTCTCTGATTTTTGAAAACTATAGGGCACTGCAGAATGATATACAACATTGTTATTTTGGTTTGAATTATGATTATTGGTGTCTAGAATCAGATTAGTCTGATGATATCCAAAAGGTTAGTGGAGCCATGATGCCACACCATTCAGTGGAACCACAAAAATTTCCTTTCAATATTCAAGTGGCATTTATTAAACATGTCTTTTTGATGGCAGGACTATATTTGGCATTTGTCTCTCAGTGGGGTTACCAGGTTTATAAAATTAAAAAAAAAAAAAAAAGAAAGCAAATGAAAGAAAGCAATAAGCAGAACAGGAAGGACACACAATTAAATTTGAATTTCAGATTAAATTGACTCATTTTATTATTATAATCATTTTTTTATTCCAGTATTATCCAAATATCACATGGACATAGTTATACTAAAAATGACTTGTTGTTTACATGGAATTCATATGAGTTTATATGGCAATCCTATTTCAAAGATACAATGTCATCATTTTTGATGTTGAGGAACTTCCTGTCATGAGGAGGTCACTATGTAAATATTACTGGTTGGAGCTGCATTAGAAGTGGAATGACATGCTTTGTGAACGCAGAGAGAAGTGTAAGCTAAGTCGGTAACCCAGCCCCCTTTCTTTCCTCACTAGAAAAGTGCGGAAAGCTGCTCAAAAATATTTTGTTGTACACTGAGGTCCTCCAATCTTACCTATGTCTGATTTTCCTCCCCAAACTTGCTCTTACTAAAGTCAAGTTCTCAAAAATGGCACAGAATTGGAAGTGAATAAATAAGTGATTTCATCTAATCTGAACATGCCTGTGGAAACCTCCCTCTTCTGGCTATGGGTAACTGCGGAGCTTCTGAAGTCATATGATAACAAATGCTGATTTTAAGTGACATACATATAGGACAAAAGCCAAAAGTTCTAACTGATCTGGAAGATGAAACTGGTCACATGTTTTATTTCTTACCTCCAAGAAATGAATGGCACCATTATAACTACATGTCTCTATTTTTTACCATCAGCTCCCACATGCCCTAGCTGAGTCCCTATCCAAACGACAAATGTCTGTCATGAACTCCATTGCCAGATTGTGGCCCCTCAAACTGAGCAGTGGAACTAGTGTGGAACTAGATTTAGAATTTCCGAGCTCCAGCCCTGCTCTGCCTAATTAGCTACAGGAATTGATTCTAAATTAGAGAGTTGAAATAGATGCTTTCTAAAGATTTACAACTCTAGAAATTCATAACTTTAGAATGAAGAACTGTAGATCTAACTCTCTTGTTTATCCTCAATGTAAAGCTGGGTCCTGAAACGCAAATGCCTATAGGGGTCAGTTTGGTAACTAAATGAGTGACAAGTCAGATGGAGCCCCCTGTGCCTTGTTGAGCACGAGTAATTTCAGGTTGGTGGGGCATCCAGCTCCAGACAAGGCTAATGATAAGGAATTGAGGGCTATTGTGGCTAAATTAGGAAAAGGCAGCAAAATTGTTTACAGAGGTTAAAATGTGTATTTTTCTGTGCAATTTCCTGATTATTAGGTAGCAATATTTATTGTGATATTTACAAAAAGAAACTGAGAAAAAATATTCTGCCTTATAGATGTGGTCTTTAGGACTCTAGTTTGTTCCTGATACTTTTGTTTTCAAAATCACCTTATAAATATTCTTGGAATGCCCATTTATTTTAAAAGCTGCCTATGGAGAGTTTTAAACAACTACAATTAATACTTAATTATCTGCACTTAAGTTTAAATGCCAAAATGATAGAAAATATGGATTCACATTTAGATCTTTATTTTTGCTTTTATAGATAGAAAAGTTGAGTTAAGTGATGCAGAATCAATTGCATCCATTTGTTCCATCCCGAATAAGGTAAGAGATGAGGAAAAGGATGGTAGCTAATATATCTTCTACTCATAAAGAAAAAAAAATGCTTAAAAAAAGCTAATCCATAATTGTATATAATTCTAAGAAATACATTATAAAAATGTTCTTAGCTCGTCTTTAATGGGGTTAGGTGTGCATTTTGAAACTTGAATGCATTATTGGAAATGATTTCTCCAAGCAAATAAAGATTTCATATTCTAGAAAATTAAGTTGCTAACCAGAATGCCAGATTAGATAGATGCAATATCATTTCTTAACATTCTAGGAAAAGTACTGGGATACTTAATGCAAACCCAAAGGACCGTACATTGGTAAGGTTGCCTGATTGTTCTATTTTGAGATACAAATCAACCTAAAAACTTTAATTTATGGTACTTTATTAAGTGCTCAAAAGTTGACCTAACGTTCTTTTTTCAACTGTTAAAAAAACTACTTTCATTTTTTTTTTAAAGATTTTATTGGGGAATTGAGGAAGAGGAACAGACAAGTTGTTGTCTTTTTGTTCTTCAGTCTAGTTTCGGAGGATGTTGATTCACTGGTCCATGTTGGTATCATCATTGCGCTCTTCCCGGATGAGGCAGATCGGTCACCGGCCTCTGGATGATTGCTCACTGCGGCTATTGGCAGCTCACTCTGGCTGCCACCCACTGTTGCCTGTGGCAGCCCACTGCAGCAGGGGCTGCAGCCTACACCATTGCCAGTGCTCATGCAGCCCAGCTCCAGGTGGAGCTGTTGTTAGCTGTAGAGGGCAGTGTCACTGGCCCTCATATGTGGGATCCAAACCGGGGCTGCTGGCGTCCCAAACCAGCTCTTAACCAATGCGCCACTCGGCTGGCCCAAAATTACTTTTGTTTTGATTGGTCATCAATTATTTATAAATTGCTTGTTTTCTCCAAATAGTATTGCATATTTTTGTGATGTTATTTAGATTTGTATAGAAGGAAACAAACCAAAGAATTACACTGAAATGGATTTAATAGGAACAAGAACAAGTAGAAAACTTCTGGGACAGTGTCAAATTTTCAAAATTTGTGAGATATCCAAATTTGCAATTTGAGTCAAAGACACGATATTTATTCACTTCTTGGAGATAAGAAAGTTTGTGTTCCTAGGAAGAAATATAGGAAAACTCAAAGGTTATTCATGTGCTCTTATTCCAGTGTTACTATTGAACAGCTTTGAACTTCTCAAACTATTTTCTTTTGCCTCAGTTTCCACCCTTTGTAAGTGGTGCAAATTCATGAGCTTGCCTTAGAGTCAGAGCAGGATATTTTTGTTCTATAGATTTCAAATAACCTCAAGGAAGACTGCAGGCTTCATCATGAGATTGCTCTGATCCTATCTTGGTGTCAAGTCTGTATTAAACAGTAATGGATGGAGGTCAGATGAGTGTGGGGGGCGTGATGCTGGCACTACTGAAATCGGATAGGTGAGCTAGGTCCCCACTATGAACAGAATAAGGTGACTAGGCCATTTTCCCCTCTACTGCTTTGTGAGTTCACTCTCTCATGGAAAAGCCCAGATGCTTCCAGTCTATGAACACAACTTATGACTGAGGCATATCTGTTTTCGTATAACAGTACAGGGTAAACTGAACTGCATTTTTTCCCCCCCAGGACACCATGATTCTGTCTTGATTTACTATTGCAGACAGCTTAATCAAATGTATGAACACCGTTTAAGAGACATGCTCCCAGATTTTGAGAGAAACAGGTATAGATGTTTCAACACTTAAAGAAGCTCATGAAAACCTAGAAATCTTTAAACTAGATAGTAGTTATTTATTCATTCAATGAATACTAAATAATTATTGCATTTGGGTTACTTACTATGCTTGACATACAGTCTTAAGCAAAAGAAGACATGGTCTCTCTGTTCATGAAACTTATATGTAAAGCACTGCTCGCTTCAAAAGCAGAAACCTAATTCTTGCCAACATCAGTTGAATGAAAATCATCACACGGATCTAGAGAACAACAGTCTTCACATAATGTGATTGTGAACTACATAGTAATAAATGCGACAGTAGACATACAGAGAATATTTTGTTTTATGTAACAGGGACATGTACTACAGTTTATTATAACCTCTGTGCAAATAATTTTTGCCAAGATATTTTAAAGGGCCAGATTTAGGAATAAAATAGAAAAAACACCCCCCAAAACCCAGCTGTATTTATTTGCATATATTTGCATGAACACTGCACATTCTTCATTGGAAATTACCTCAAAAAGATCATCTCAAAGTTTTCTTTTCTCAATACTTTCTTATATTTGTGATTTCCCAAGTATCCATATCAGAAGTTTGGAGTACATATTTAAAAGCTTTTCCTCATTAACCATATTAAAAAGATATAACATTTACCTTTCATAAATGTCATAGATGTGCAAACCTGCTGAAATCCAAGCAGAGAAAGAGATAGCTAGAGTAATTACGGATTGTCTAGTGCTGGGGAATGATGAAAGACAAAATTAGTGAGTCCCATGTGTCATCCTTCTTCTAAATCAGAGTTAAAGATGCGCCTCCACTTGTAAGCCTCTTCATGTCAAGAAAGAATAAAAAGCCTTCAATACATTGTTTGATAGTTCAGGTTTTCATTGAAGTCTCAGTTCTGTTTCTGTTTTCTTATCACGATGGCTACAATAGTTGACAACAACAATATTAGTATCAGTTAGCACATGTTATTTCCTTGATATATGCCAGTGACTTTGCTAAATACTTTTATCATTTTATTTAATTGATAGAAAAAAATCCTGTGAGGTAGGCAGTATAACTATATTCCTTTTCAGATAAAAGAAACAGAAATTCACAGAAGTGACCTGAACAAAGACACAGAGTTCATAAGTAAGCTACACAAGTTTCCAACTAGACCAGTCTGATCCAAATATTGGCATGTTCACCTCTACTTACCCTGCTAAGAAAAGCAGTAAGGCAATTATTAAAATAGAACCATAGTGTAAGAAAAGTAAACCCAAACCATTTAGGTAGAAATAGAGATGGGGTTAATATATATGAGAGGTGTCTATGTGAAAATATGATTATACACGTTTTATATACTCCACATGCACACAGAAATATAGGTAGTAAATTAGGCTTTTTATTCTCACCTGCTTTATTGAAAGCAGCAGCTTAAAAAAACCCAAAAATATCTAAATGATCCACCAAGAAATATTAGATAAGTGGATATGTCTGGAATACTAAATCAGCCTGCTAGCCCCATTCACACTGGTTGTTCAATATCATAATAAGCATGCCCGCCACTTGAACTGAGAGTTTCAAAATTTACTGGTACCAATCTGATAAATCTTAAAATAAAGGAATCATAAAATCCACACATTGTAAAGGAGAGAATTAAAATAAAACTTGCAAACGCTGGGCTATTATATTACAACTTGATTTTCAGCCCTTTAAAACATTTTGCTTAGAAAGAAAATGACCATTTTCATAATTTAGGTACTGATTGATTTTTCTTTGGTAAGCTCAGACTTACCAAAAAAATATGTTCTTGTTGAAGTTCTTGAGAAAATGTAACAGAAATCACCAGGCTGAGAAGAGGTATGAGCGTCCTAAAAAAAACAAAAACATGTCTTTTACATCTTCTTCCAGGGCTCCAAAACCTACAATTACCTTTTTCTCCATCAATTCAGAAATTTGGCTCCAAGTTCCTCTACAGACTGACTTCATTGTACATGTCTCACCTTCTTTGCATTCAATCAAGCCAGCATTTTAACTCTGACGCTATGTCTACAAATCTAATTCCTGCCTCACATTATTGCTTATGTTTTAACACACAATGTTTATTATATATACTATGTCATTTCTCCTATTCTTTCCCTACTGAAGAGCCACTTTAAGTCTTACCTGATCCACAAGACAGATTCTAAAGAGTTGTATTAAACTTGTAATCTATTATGCTTATAATTGTTAGCACAAGTTTACCGTACTGTGTGTGTGTGTGTGTGTGTGTGTAAGTGTGTGTGTGTGCTTTTTGTTTGGAGGGCACTTTGAAACTATAAAGCAAAACTGTGCAATTTCTTTAATCCATGATGACACTGTTAATAATACAGAGGATGCCAAAAAAACTGTATACACATTTTAAGTAAGGTTAAAAAAAACCACTTTATTAAAATTACACTAATGGCAACCACTTTGAGCACCTTTTGTAATTGTAGAAGTCAAACATGACTTGTATTCATCTTTTGTTATAGGTATATATTGAATATTACATTTTTAATACAGCTTTTTCCTTTCTTAAAATGTATATACATTTTTTGAAGATATATATATATATATATATATAATACACACACACACACACACACACACTCACTCATCTACATGCAAAAACTTGGAAAATGACCTAAGAAGATCAGAAATATTTTACTTCCATTTAAGTTGGTAGATACATAGTTTGCTAAAGTTGGAAAATATTAATAAGTAATATTTACTATAAGCACTTACAATGTTAACTTCTTTGTGTTTATCTAGTCTTCACAAAATTTTACGACAGTAAATACTCTATTATCCCCATTACAGATGAATGTTAATATATGTTTATATCTGCATTCATGAATTACTTGTATAAAAGGATACAGAAGTCGTTGACAGTGGTTGCATATGGGGAATGCAATTGATATTGGGGTAGATAGTTTTCATTATGTGCCCTTCTATATTGTTTTTTAAATAAATTATGTATATAAATTTATATGCATAATGACAGAGGAAAACATCTGCTTTTTTTTTTTTTCTCTCTAGCTGGACTGTGAACCCTTTTAGGAAGAAACAGTGATCTATCAAATTATATTGATAAATTCAGTAGATCTGCTGGTATACTTACTTTCATTGGAGACAAAAACTCAAATGCACTTTCCACAAATATAAATCAGAAACACAACATAAATTAGAAAAATCGAACTCTGCTCTTTTACTTGGGGATATAATATTTTACTTATTTCATATTTGTGGTGTTGTAAACTAATGCTACTGCTTTTTAACAGCCATAAGAGAATTTCTGAGAATTTCATTCAAAGTAGACACTTTGTGAGAATATAACTTCCTCTGAAGTGATTCAGCCATTGTTCAAACGATTTTTAAGATTTTGTAAAACATTATAAAATATATGTATACCTATATTTACATTTTTAGAAATGTGTACCTACTTATAATTATATATGAAAATATCGAATAGTTATTTGTATTAAAGTCATTTAGGAAATAAAAAATCATGTAAAATAATTTAATACAAGGGATTTAATATGGAAAATTATTTTCAAAGGTATTAGAAGACCTAAGGAGCCCCCAGGGGAAGATGAGATTACCTCCTGTTGGAAGTTGTCTTTATCCCTAGTTTCGAGGTTCTAAGGAGGAGCCCGGGAACTGCAGCTGCCAAGCTGAAGTTAGAGCCTTCAGTCTATCTAGAGAGAACATGAGCAACGCAAGAGTATCAACTGTGAACGATGGCACCAAAGCAGGAGGAGAAAAATACCTTGGCTTCTCTCTTCTACCTGGCAACTTTCTGCCAATGCCTTCCATTGGCTAATATAGGCCAAGAGTTATTTTGGTAGGGATCTTGGGAAATGTAGTCTGCAGAGATCAGTTTGCCTTTCCCATCGCGCACAGAGCTGAGCAAGGGAGAGAGAGGAGTGATTTTGAGAGAAAACACATACATAAACTGCATTGTACTGAGAATTTACAATGATGCACAGTAGCACCCTGAACTTCTTCTCCCTTCTTTTTAGTGCTTTTCTTGCAGAGGCACTTTAAACTTTTTTAGCTGTATGATTTGTAGTTTCATTCATATTTCTACATAAAATTCTATATTGTAATTTTAAGTTGAAATATTATATATTGATTTTATACTACAATGGACATAGATTTAGTTCACTTATTTACCACTCCATCATTCTTGAAATAGAATTATTGCAATAGAATAATATCATTTTTAAGTATAAATCAGAAACCAGTGTTTATATCATCATATGATGCAAATACTGTAAATTCTCACTTATTGATAGGTTTTGGGTCTTTAAAGCAATGGCCTATGACAAAACCAAATTTACTATAGGTTAATTGGTATGCAAGAGTTAAATTGCTATGCATGTCATCAACGTTATAACAAAATGATGCTAACCAAAACAATATTATTCGAGGACCTGCTGTATTACTCACTGCTGAGCCAAGGAGCATATTATGTTTACTGTTCTTATATAGATATCTGTTTTGAAGAATAATCACTTGTTCTTTCACTTGAGTAATTTCCCATTCTCATATCCCTAATTCTACTCTATGATCCAAAGGGTCATCTCTCTTTTTTTTTTTTTTTTTTTTTTTAATGAGAAAATCCTATTTTTGGAGCCTTATTTATCTTACTTTGACTTGGACGGGCTGTTCTTTAGTTTCTTTAAACGCTGTCATATGGGTTTTGTATTACTAGTTTCTTAACTTGGGTGCACAGTATTCTAGAACCCTCTTCCTTTTTCTTAGTAACTTTCTGGTCTTCTGTGGCATATCTTACAGGAAATTTTAAAGAAAGGGTGCATAAGAAGCAGTGCACCTGCAGATAAAGTATAGAAAAAAACCTCAAGGATGAAAATTATCTTTTCTGCCAAATTTGGAAAGCATTGTTCCATTGTCGTTTAGCAAGAAGGTCTCTTGTTGAGCAGTCTAATGATCTTCAGATTCTTGTTCTCTTTATTGTTGTCTGCGTTCTTTCTTTCTGGAAAAAGTTTTAAGATTTCCTCTGTATTGCATATATAGGGATTGTTACTTTCTGGAATTCATTCTAGGAAATTCAGAGGGGAGTCAGCCTTTTATTTGAGTGACAGCAAATGGCAGTATTTTGAAGTCTTTTCTCTGGAAACTTTTAGTGTCTTTTGAGAAGAATCCTTTGATATCTTTCCTAGAGAACAGATGTAGTCTGAAGTTGGGATATCCTCTATGGTGGCAAATCCTTATCTTTGTGAAGTAAATTTGTCTTCTGAAAATACCCAGAGATTATTCAATAAAATTTGATAAATCAGGGAGACAATCATTAAACAAATAAAGAATAAGGTGTAATTATAAAACAATTAAACTGAATGTCTTGTGTAGCTTAAACCTACCCTTCCATAATCTGCTCTGTGGTGCTGGGATGGAAATATGCAAACTAGATCAATGTTTTGCCATCTGGCTTCTGCCAACAGAAGATACCAGAGGGAGATAGGAAGGCAGGAGCAGGTGAGAAGAGAACGTCAGCATTGCCTGGTAGAAACATTTGATTTCATTGTGGTTGATAAAACCTTTATTCTGCACTCCCAGAACAATTCTCATCATCTCCACCTGAAATAGCAGCAACAGATAGGCAGTTCTGTCCCACCCCCGGCAAATCTGAGTTCAAGCTCTCAAGGGTCCCTTCTCAGACTTCTGAGGTACTCCATCAATAGCAACTACCCTCCTCTCAGGATCTGGGTCACAGCTCTGCTGGACCCATTTTCCAGATTCTAGCTCATGATAAGCCCATTCTCTTCCTCTTGTTCCAGCTGTGGAGGTGTTACCTAAGTATTGCCTTTTCCGTTTTTGTCTTTCCAGGCCTCCAATAATTCACTCTATTAAACTGCTGGAGTGGTTTCTCTTTTCATGACAAGGCTGAGACTGAAACACTCCTGAACTGACCTTGAAGCAAGTGCAAAGGCATTAAAAAATGTGAGTAATAACAGCATGGCTCAAATGTTGTACAGAAGAAAAAGAGTGTAGTGTTTTAAACTGCAGGCTTTGAAGTCCGACAGAGCAAGTTTGCAACTTGGCTCAGTTACGTGCTATGGTGTGGGCCTAATATCTTTGAACATCTGTTTCCACTTAGCTTAAATAGGAATAATTCCTATTTTCTTGAATAGATATCAGCAGTAAATGAGATAATAGACATTAAACAATTAGAACAGTGTTTGGCACCTAATAAGTGTTCAATAAATTGTATTTAACACATTAAAAATAAAGAAAAGTTGACTAAATTATAGTAGATATGTGTGTTCACATTGATTAAAAAGTCATCAATTTGTGTTCTCTCTGTGTGTGTGTGTGTGTGTGTGTGTGTGTGTGTGTGTGTGTGTGCTTCCCTTTGAGGACTTAGAGGGATATATTGCTACTAGATATTTAAAAATATTACTTTATTAATTTTTGGAAAATTTTGCATTAAAATTTAATTCTAAAAGATTCAATCTAGTGAAGGCTCATTCACATATGTGATAAGTTCCCATTTGCCACGTACTTGCCTCTCACTATCTTTGCCTATTTTTCACGTCAATAAATTCCCCTTCTCTTTATTTATTTCCTTTCTTTCTATGTCAGGCATTTATATTCCTTAAGCACTTTATCTGTGTCCAGCATTGCGTTAACAAATATAAATCATGCTATTTATTGGTTACTTTATCTTTATAGCATGCTAGATTTATTTCAAATAATTCTTTGGTGCAATTCACTGAAATAAACCAGTGCTCCAAATCTCTTTCACATTTCATGTAATCATCCTTGACAGTCCCTAATGCATATTTTCTCACAGGAATGGATAAATTATATCATACAGATAATAATTTGAATTTTGGAGCATTTTAAAATTTTTAAAGTTTTAAAAATATACATTATGAGCCTCAATCCTCATAACCTATTCTGGAATTCTGCACATTTTACAAATAAAGACAGAGTGGTATTTCAAGTACAGACCCTCCTCAAGGTGAGATGTATTCACTGACAGAGTCAGGAGACATCATCATGCAATGTCACTTGGCTACCTGCATCACAAACCCTTTTAAGTTTACACAAGTGTGAGGCATCCCTCCTTGACTATAACAAGCATTGAGGAGATGATTGAACCAACATTTTATTTACACCCAATTTTTTTCTATTTATAAGGTATGTTCTTCAAAGAAATACATTACGCCTACTTTTATATCGTGTTCTCAATCTGAGGGTTAAAGTGGCAGAACAACATGTTTGAATCATCTGGGAGACTTTTTTTATTCAGATAACTTTGAAGGTGTATGTGTGTGTGTGTATGCTGTGGTGTAGGCTGAGGGGGCAAGAATAACGAGAGTTGATAAACTCTGTGTTGAGTGTTGCCAAATGGAATTTCCTTACTGAAAAGTATTTTAGCTTCTTTTTAAAAAAGATTTTATTGGGGAATTTGGGGAAGGTACAGTGCAGGGGAATCAGGGAAGGGGGACAGACAAGTTGCTGTCCTTTTGTTCTTCAGTCTAGTTGTGGAGGACGTCACTTCACTGGCCCATGTTGTTATTGTGATCATTGTGCTCTTCCCCGCTGAAGCAGATCAGATGGGTTGCCAGCCATTGGATGGACGTTCACAGCGGCTCACAGCAGCTAACACTGGCTGTTGGCCACTCATGGTAGCTTACAGCAGCCCACTGCAGCAGGGGCTGCAGTCTACACTGTCGTGGGTGACTCATTGTAGCCCAGCTCCAGGTCAAGCTGTTGTTCACCATCTTAGCTGTAGAGGGCGCAGCTTCACTGGCCCATGTGGGATCCGAACTGGCGGCCCTGCTGCTCAGAGCTCGCTCTCCCAAGCCAATTCTAAACCAACAAGCTCCTCGTCCGGCCCTAAAAACATTTTAAAGCTAGAATATTTCTCTGCCTAAAATGTGTTAAAGTATACCTGATTAAAATTATATTTAAAAAAACAGTTTATATAAAATAATTTCAAACACACACACACATCCTCGTGCTTAATCTGCTTTAATATTGCTGTCATATAAGGGCTTCAGAATAAACGTTAGGGTCACATGTTCATTAAAATGATTTATTTTACTAGTTAATTTTTATCAATTCTTCAAAGAGCCAAGTTAACAACAAAATTAATAGGGTAGCACAATGTCATTTGTGAGGCAGTGTAATATGTTAGAAATACCACTCAGTTGAAGATTAAGCAATTTAGGTTCTAGTCCCATCTCTGTTACTCTTTAGTTTTTTGGCCCTCAGAAGACATTTGCTTTCCAGTATATTATTTATCATATCTATAAAATGAGGTGAATGAATGAAGTAGAGTCTAAAGATTCTCCAACAGTAATTCTCTAATTTCTAATTAAAAAATAAATCTAGGTTTTCAACTACAAAATCAGTTCAAAGATATTCAAAAACATAACTATCAAAACCCTGTTAACACACATACACACACACACACACGTTAATAATTTTATGGTTTCAGGTAAATGAAAAGTATAGATAATCATTTATTATCACATATTTTATAGGCTATATAAAATGTTATATATCTCCATCTCTGTCTTTATCTCTATCTCTACCTTCTACCTCTATCTCTACCTTTACTTCTACCTTTATCTCTATCTCTGTGTCTCCATGCAGAATGGCCAATTTAGCCAAAGTGCATCCCAGATGAGAGGTTTAATTTACTCCCTTGTTCCACTGCCCTCAGAAAATGGATTCTATGTGCAGAGCTGTTATTCCTGGCTTTTGCTTACAAAAGAAAAAATGATTTATTTCATGTTTTGAGTTAAATGACTCTGGAGTAAATGTATACATAGCTCTTTGTGTATATATATTGTTATAAGTCAGATGAACTGAGGACTTTATAACATATGGAAAAATTTCTCAATATCATATTTGACTAGAAATGTCTCTTTTATTTTGCCTGTGTGCATGATTAGTTATACATTATAAAAATACACAGAAAAACCTGTTAAATATATTTAAAAATTTAATATAAATTTTAAGTATTTATTCATACTTAAAATTTATTCTATTGAAAGTTAAAAATTCAGTGCCTTTGTCAAAGTTGATATAGTATACTTTGTTCCACTCTGACAAATATCATCTTTCATGATAGAACTAACAGAGTAGAGCCACATCCAAAAATAAAATAGGAAAATTTAGTTAGTATAATCTGCATGATAATCATCTGCATGATAAGAAACTAAAATTTTATTCTGAAGTATTCACACCTTTTATCTGAGATTTATTTTGACACAAATATTTTTTAACACTCTCACAAGCAAGAATTGAAGACTCAGAAAGGGGTCAGAAAAAACATAAATTAGGATCAGTGGCCCCAATTTTATCTACTTCCAATGGTCCATGTGGAATAATGAGATGTGATGAACCGTAGAATTCAGTGGAGAGCTCTGATCTATGTACAGAACAAGATAAGACTTGCTGTAGACCTCTGTATTAGCTTATCTTTCATGTGCTTAAATTGTTTTGATAGAACTACTTGACTTAAATATCAAATCAGATGCATTTATGAACACTATCTGTTTGTTCAGCTTCCTTCCAATCTATTTCCTATTATATCTTTTCTGGCCTAAAATATACACAGTTAAGAGTTTCAAGCAATGATGGGATAAATTGTTATACTCTTAAAATGTCTTATTTATTTACACTTGGAGATCTTAAAATCAGACATGTTAAAATGTCATGTTTCTTGATATAGTTCTTTATGATAACTAGAGATATATGGAAGTAATTTGCAGTTAAATACTCAACAATTATAACTGTTTTCTTTAAAAATATTAGTTCTGCATAATATTTTATAATATTATTTAGTTTTATTTCTTTTAGTGATATTTTGTCATGGTCTTGTCTCATATAATATAGATTAAAAAATGACTTTTTACAGGATATGAAAGTTAATTTTACAGAAAATACTTCTTGAGAAAAGTCTATGTCCCTCAAATGACATGTATACTCCTAAAAAATTACATCTTAATAATATATTTCTAGCCATAACATTCATATTCTATCACTTTAAGAATTTTGGTAAATATTTTGTACTTAGATTAAACACTTGACCTTTGCCAATAAATGTAAGCTAAAGGTCATAATCTTAAAGATATTAGGAAGCAGAGAATTGAGCCAAATGAAGTTTAAATTCCACCATCAGCACTTCAGTTTTGATTTGTGCTGTTTTGTGCTAAGGACCAAAATTTCTAAACAAAGCAAGAAAAATAAGTTGAATTCTTACTCAGTAGTATTGATATCATTTACGGGAAGTATTTCTGTCTTCACATGTTTCAAAGGAAGAAGGAAGAGGAGAAATAAAATCATGAAAGGATAACTTAGAAAATTTAATACAAGGGAGATTTAAGGGCCAGCTGAGTGGCTCAGTTGGTTGAGCTTGCTTAAGAGTGCAAGCCAAGCTCTGAGCAAAGCAGTTCAATGCCCAGCACGAGCTGAGCTGCCGCGACTCAGCTAAAAAAAAAAAGAAGTACAAGGAAGTTTTACTAAAAGAAAATGTGGGTGGAGAAGAAAAAGACAGTGGAATTAAAGAACAAAAATGTACAGAAGTGACAGGAAGGTGTTCAGGAAAGAATATAAACGTTAGACTCAGAAATTATTAATAAAATACAACGAAGAATTTATAAGAAAGAACAATAAAAATTGCCTTTTATAAAGCAGGTTTCCTATTCATTTGAATAATTGTGGAGGAGCACGTGCCTCACCCTGCAGACCTTGGAGACATCCCTGAGCCCAAGAGCTCTGATGCTACGCACACCATCTCCATTTGAGACGTGCTTTTATTACCATATATTTCATCCTTGCCTCCCAACTTATTACTATGGTAATTGTTGAATTTCTCATTACAGAAAGCCAGCCTCTCATAAATATTATATGTGGCTATTATTGGCAGACACAGTGTCAGTTTTCTAAGAAATATGGAAATTCTGTAATTTCAGGTGATTCATTATTTATCTTTTTCATAATTTTAATGAATACAAGTGTCTCTTATTCATTAAAAATAGAACAACAAAAATATCTATCTAGCCATTATCCTCTTGATCGATCTGCTCCATTAAGTTAAAGATCCAAACAGAGCACCTGAAAGCACCTTAATTCTTCTTTAAAGAACATCATCACACTAAAACTATTTGCTTCTGGATAGCATTAATTTCATTTTATGGATATGAGGATTTTTTTCTGGATAGAGTTTATTTTTTCTGTGATAGATTAACATTCCTTTTCATTTACCTAATTCAAGGAATGCTTAGTAATAAAGCAGAACTAAATAGCTTACATTAAACATCATTCATTTATTTGGAGGGAAGACAGTTCCAGGGAAAGTTTGGCAAGTACGTTCAGAACAGTTATTTGATCTTATTGTAGGAGAGACAGCCAGAGTATTTTGTTTTATTTTCTGGTCAATATATCGCTATATGTTACTTATGCATTATCAAGAACTATGAAATGATCACATAATTACTCATCATTACTTAGATGCCAGAAACTCCTGAGATTGACACCTGTGCTCACTATTTAGGGAGCCTGCTGGCCTCTGTGATGGTGCCACTTGGTGGTTGTTAGAATGACCGATCGCTTCCAACTAAATCCAAATCACTCTCCATGGATTGCTATTTTGACAATCAGGAAAGAAAAACTTCTAAAAGTGGTTTGGTGATGGGAAAACATTTCATATGATTGTAAAGACAATACACAGTTTTAAAAAAAAATAATCTTCAGGTATCACTTCTATAATTTTCCCTAGTTACCATATGTACCAAATATAAGGCAATTGTTTTTCCTTTAGAAGAGAAGACTGTGTCCTTAAGAAGTCTCATATAATATGTCTCTCTCAATCATTTTGTTTTGAACAAATAAGGTCAGGTTTGCCTGAAATGATTTCAATGATGTGCTAGGTTTTGATGTTTATAAAAATCACCTTACCTAATGGGAAAAAAGGAAAGAAAGAAATTTAAAACAGATTTTTAAATTATACCTAGGGGTATGGTGTCACAATTGAAAGTATTGAATCTGGTTGTCTATGAATCTTTTTGCAGTCACTTGACAATAACTCCCAGAACCCAAGGCTTTGTTATTTCCATACAGGTACTTTGGTCCCTGAGAACAAAAGGCCAAAGTGCTACACCCCAGCATAGAAGTAGGACTATCTTTAACAAGAGTGCTGCCTGAATTTCTTATTGTATGTTCTCCTCTCCTCAACCTCATTTTAGACATGATTTTTCTGTTCTACACTCCTATCTTTGCCCATACCATTTTTTTTTCTAAATCTCCTTTACATTTTAAAGCAACTTAGTAGTAAGAAAACACAGGCTGTAGAAAAGATGAAATAACACATCGAACATCACTGTAATGCTTGATGGTGAAGATAATGTTAAAGATGCTTGTGAAGTGTTAGAATGAGAGGAAAAAAGAACAATGTTTCTGAAAGCATCTTTAATTTTCCACAACCATGCTGTCCAATTTGGCAATCACTAGCCATGTGAGTCCATTTAAATTTAGATTAATTAAAATTAAAGAAAATTAAAAATTTGTTCCTTGGTTGACTAGTCACATTTCCAAGTGCCCAAATAACCACATGTGACTAGTAGTAGCTACACTAGAGTAGATATAGAACATTTCTATCATTGCGGAAAGTTCTACTGGATGACACTATACCAGAGTATAACATTTTAAATGTCTGGGCAATTCAAATAATTAATATTGTGCATAGGTATTTAACTGTTCCATTTATGTGCCTATATTACAAGTTGATCATTTTGGGAAAAAATGGGGAATTATCTTACACTAGAGGTCTTTTTTATTTGCCACACATAGTAATATATTTAAGATATAAACTGATGAAAGTCAATGCCTTAAATGCTCAGCAAAGTTCGTTAATTTTTGGACATATCTGATATTAACACCAAATTTTGAGAAGCAAGTATTAAATTCTGAGGTAGTGAACATAGGATTTCATATTTAATGAAAGTTTCTCAACTTTTGTGATCTCTGAATACTTTTCATCATGACATTTACTACCATAGGGTTCTGTTTTACAAAAGGGCCCGGGGCACCAAATAACATGTTATGTGGAGATGTAATATAGAATAGTAAACTTTCTGCTTAAGGAAAAGTGAGAATCGTATTGCTTTTAAAATGTTTTGTTCCTGGACCTGATAAGCCATGCGTGTAGGATTAGTGGCCTATCCTACAAGTTGATACAGAGCACAGCCTCTCTCATCGAGTCTTAATGGAATTTAGAAAAAATATAGAAGACTGGTTTCTAAATTTAAAAATATAAACCTGCCTAGAGTTCTAATCAGAAGTCCAGGAGGTTTTTTTTTTTTTTCTTTTGCAAATAAATTTCTTTGGTTATATGGATTTCCTGAAGGAATATTAGCAAAATTCCTTTGCTAGCATTACATGTTGCTTTAATATTTGTATGAAGAAGTAAAATGATTAACCTGTCAGGGTTCTCACTGTCTCTCTCTGCGTTTGCATCGTATCCCTTTAGTTCTCTCTCTTGTTTTCTGAACTTAGCAAGGATGAAATTTGCTCAGTGAAAGCCTTCAGAGATGAAGAGCCATTGTTGTGGAAGTCCTATACACCCCTCACCAAGGTGCTGCCCAGAGATGTAGAAGGGGAGCTGAAGATGATGTGATAGATCAAGAAATGTAGTACAGGTGCCAGGAGGGCATTGTAAAGGAGGGGCACCCATATGTCCAATTCTAATTGAGCTGTAATCATTTTACTGTGCACTGTGTAGGGGTTCTGCCTAAAATTATCAACAAACAGATCCGTTTCCATGGCTCCGTGGTGTTAGCTGTCAAAGGAAGGAGAAAGACAATTTAATCATCCCACAAACACAAGTAACATAATGTTTTCCATGACTTCTGTGTGTCAGCCGTTGTTCTAGATTCTGATTTATATAATAGCAATAAACATGGCAGAAAGGACAGGATTCATTGGATTTGAACAATCCATTCAACGAATGCATGCAAACAACCAAAGAAATGAACAAATAGAATGTAAACCTTGGAGAAAGTTTATGAAGGACTGATCTATAGACTGAGGAGAGGATGTAACAAAGGTTTCTGACTTGGTCTGAGGGTTCAGGGGAGTCTCCTATAGGGAAGTAATATTGGAGCATTACTCTGAATGCTATCTATGAGTGAAATGACACAAAAGAGATAAGCACAGGACAGATCACATAGGGTCAGGAAGGCTCCATTAAGGAGTTTGAGTTAGATTTTATTTTACGAGCAGTGACATTTTCAAGCAGTTCAATATGGGGAATCGTTGCGACTCATGGAGCATGAGTGGATGTGGGGAGATGAGTTAGGAGGTTTTGTGACACCACATGAGAAATAAATTCTAACTCTTAGCAACAGAAGGAAAAAGAAAAACTAAAAATCCATTTTAGTGTATCTGTAAGATGAAAATAACAAGAAGTTGGTCAGATAGACCAATCTGCAAAGTCCAGGAAAAAACTATCAAGAGAAAGCTTTGGGACAATTTTGGAGGCAGAAGTGATGCTGAGAAGATGTGAGCTGGAGGAGGCCTAGGTGTATGTTTAGGGCCTGTTTTGCATCTTGCTGGGTAATAACTATATGCAAATTTTCTCTCAATTTATGACTTTGAGTTCTGCCATTCAATTAACTTAAATGTCCCACACATGGCTTCTGGGATAATTTTTGTCAGAGCCCTACAGACAATTCAAATTTAGTATTTTCAAAGTCAAATGCATTCTTCTTCACCATTCTTTACCCATTACTTCTTCTATAATTCCTTTCTTAATTAATAACTTCCACATCCATGCAATCACTTAAGCAAGAAATGTTGAAGCTTCCCCAGCTTCTTACCTCTTCATGCCTCAAATACACACGTTCACAACCCACATTCAAGTCAGTGTTACTGGTTGAAATGTGTCTCAGTTCAATATTATAGTGGCTCCCATTTTGATGAGCTCTTTTTTAAGTTTTGCCTGGAGCATCAAACAAAATCAGTTCCTGTTTCACTCATCTTTATCTTTTCCATCTCTGGTCCATTCTCCTTCCTAATGGAAACATTTTTTTTTCTGAAATACACATCTGATATATACTAATGTCACCATTTGTCTACTATATAAAACCCAACATGTGGCCTCCACCTACCTTTTCAACCTTTCATGCATTCTAAAAACCACAGCCATGCCATGCCATTTTCCTTTCTAAATATGTTATGCAGTGTTGGTCCCCACAACTATATGATTAATTAAAATACATTCCTCATGTAGAATTAATCCTCCTCTCCTTTATTCTCCCATATTCTCTTATACTGCATGACCCTGAGTTGTTTTACAGTAGTGCTGGTTGTCTTTGTAGCTAGAGAAACATACACTAATTGAAGCCAGAGCCAGTGTGATCTCTCCCTCCTAATACCCTCATGTGTCTTCTGTAAAATTTACCACAGCAGTTTGCACACAGGAGGTGAACAGTGAATGTGCTTTATTAAATTGAACATGCCCTCTGTTTATCTAAAATATTTCACTTTTAGCCCTAGCTCTTACCTATTCTCCTCTATAGGGCTTGAGACTTTAAAACTTATGTGTACAGGCATAGGAAGTATCTCAAATGATGTACAAAAAACTAACCATGGTTAGTGCTGAAGAGGAAGGTTGGGTGGAAGGGTGCAGAGGGAAACTTAAACTTTTCACTCTATGATCTGTACAGTTAAAGCAAATGAAATTCCTCAGCCACCAAAGCAAGCCTAGTCACGCCTGTTGAAAGACTTGAATACACTTTATTCCAACCTAAAGGTGATTCAAGAGAACATTGCAAAAGTGAAGAATTATGCAATATATTTTTTTTAAATCAAGAAGTTTCATCAAGTCAAATTCTAAAGGAGTAGCTGACATGAGAAGAGTACATTTTTTTCTTGAATGTTACATAAAAAGATCATTCTGGACTTTAAAACACAAAAGAAGATAAAATTGAATGAATATAGCTTAATAATTGCTGTAATTAAAAAAGTATTTAAACAGATAAATGTGTGTTTTTTATAATTACATTATCATTTGAAAAAACTTCTGTTTATATATTTTGTCTTTATAGCTCCCCCTAAAACTGAAAAGAAATTTATTGTAGTTACTATATTTCTTCTAAGATATGTTGTATCATTTATGTCATAATTTTAAAAAGTAGTTATTTAGAAATACATATTATCGATTTATCCATAATTTAAAATGCATGAACAATAAGACTATGAAAGTGGTGTTACGCACAACAGACTTAATGAGCCATAAACGTACCATAAATGAAAGTGCTGGCTTGGATGGGTCTTATACGTCCTTTTGTAACTTCAATTATATGGTCTCCCTTCTTCCTTTTACCATAATTAGAGATGATGAAATATAAATTATTCTTTTCATTTACTGTACATATTGAATAATTACATGTCATTAAATCCTTTGATATTTTACTATTGTACCAACAATGATTGTGAGATATAAAAGATGATTCAAGAGCAGCTCCCTCTCCTAAGTCAACACTAATATTTTGAGAGCAAATATAGAAAGAAATAAGTTGGCAAATTAGGAAATTATCAATAAAGCTTTAGTCTTTTCTCTAGACATGCAACGTGGAGCCTAACTAAGCAAATATTATTTCCTTCTTTAGAAATAATATTATTCTGTTATTTTTGAAACACACAGAACATCAATTTTAGGATTTTTGTGGGGCTAAAAATTATTGGTAAAGCTGATTTCTTTGATACCTTAATTAAAGCAAAGTTCAGATTCTTGAAAGAAAATAATTTCATTTAACTCCAAACTTGAAAAACAAATGTACTCTAAGCCCATTTTATCTTGTCATTTCTTACATATTGTACTATACTTTTCATGGTTCTACATTTTTGCATTCGTGCACAGACTTTGTGTTTAATAAGTACCTTTTGAACTGAAAATTTCTGTGTTAAACTAAAATCATTAGTGTAACAGTTTCAAATGACTACATAATACTAGACGTAAACAGTATTTGTTTCGGTAATCTGTTTTTTACAGATTAAGCCATATGCATCAAAATGTTTATTACTACAAAATATGAAGTAAAGATCACGTTGTTTTTAATAATGGTAACTAAGATTTAGTTGGATAGGAAAATTTGTGATTCCTCTTCACAGTGATTCTTTTCTTATTGTGATTTGTCACTTACAAACTTGACCTCAGCACAAAAATGTGACTTAAGTGACTGTTATTATTTGCTTTTCCTTTCTTGTTGAAACAGTATTAACTCCATGATTTTTGTTTTTGTTTCTTCCTTTGTATTTTTTTGTGTGTGTGTGACTTTTTTTTTTTTTTTTTTTAATTGGGGAATTGGAAGAGGAGAACAGCGTTGGGGAATCCGGGAAGGGGAACAGACAAGTTGCTGTCTTTTTGTTCTTCTGTCTAGTTGCAGAGGACATTGCTTCACTGGCCCATGTTGGTATCATCATTGCGCTCTTCCCGGATGAGGCAGATCGGTCGCCGGCCTCTGGATGGTCGCTCCTCATGGCTTATTGGCAGCTCACACTGGCTGCCAGCTGCTCACGCTGGCTGCCGGCCACTCACTGGAGCCTATGGCAGTCCACTGCAGCAGTGGCAGCAGCCCACACCATCGCTGGGGCTTGCACATCCCAACTCCAGGTGGAGCTGTTGTTAGCTGTGGGAGGGCAGTGTCACTGGCCCTCATCTGTGGGATCCAAACCGGGGCCGCTAGTGTCCCAAACCAGCTCTTAATCAATGAGTTACTCGGCCGGCCCATCTTCTTTTGTATTTTTAAATTAATGCATAATTTACATACAATCACCACAATCAAGAAAATGGTCATACTCATCTCATTTTTTTGAAGTGAAAAGGAATGTAACATTTCAGATAGTGCTTCCACACTACACACACACACACACACACACACACACACACACACACACACACACACACTGCTCAGTTTTACTGAGAAATAATTAACATACACCACTGCATAAGTTTAGGTGTATGTGGTGTGACTTATATATATTGTGAAATGATTGATGTAATAGGTTCAACTAACCTTTATCATTACATGGATACAATATAAAGAAAAAAAGAGAAAAATCTCCTTGTGATAAGAAGTCTTAGGACTTCTCTCTTAACTATAGATAATACAGCAGTGTTAACCGTAGTCATCATGTTGTAATTGCATCCCTGGTAACTTATCTTATAACTGGAAGTTTGTACCTTTTGATCACCTGTCTCCAATTCCTTTCTCTCCCTACCTCTGTGTTAGGTAACCATGCCTAATATTTTTTCCTATGACTTATTTTTCTATACGTGAGATCATGTGGTATGCATGTGGTATGCATCTCTTTCTGTCTGACTTATTTCATTCAGCACAGTGCCTTTATGGCCCATCCATGGTGTCACAAAAGGTAAGATTTCTTCATTTTTTAATTTCTGAAATATATATATATATATATATATATATATATATATATATATATATATATATATAAGTTTTAATCCATTCATACACTGATGAACACTTGGGTTGCTTCCGTGTCTTAGCTATAATAAATAATGAACATATGGGGACAGATATTTCTTTTAGAATTAGTGTTTTCATTTCCTTTGGGTATATTCCCAGAAATGGTATTGCTAGACCATATAATAGTTCTATTTTTAATTTTTTGCATATTCTCTATACTGTTTTCCATAGTGGCTATACTAATTTACAATCCCACCAATAGTCTACCAGTGTTCCGTTTTTTCCACATCTGCACCACCATTTGTTTGTTTTGTTTTATTTTATTTTTTATTTTTTGTTTTCTTTTGAGGGCAGTGTCACGGGCCCTCATATGTGGGACCAAACTGGAGCCGCTGGCTTCCCAAGCCAGTGCTTAACCACCATGCCACTCGGCCAGCCCCCATCCACCACCATTTGTTATCTCTTGTTTTTTGATCATGATCATTCCAACAGGTGTGAGGTGATCATATGGTGCTTTACCTGTCATATATAAATTTAATCCTATGTAACCTACCTGTTACTCTCTCATCCCTAACTCCAAACCCATACTTTTCCCTACCTCAAATATTTGAGGCACAGACCATCTGTGTATTTCTTGACGATACAACAGGCATTCTACTTAATGATGTCTTCACGTGGAGTACCACTTGGATCTTAGTAGTGGGCAAAAGTTTGGAGTCCACTAGGGCAAATAAAAACTTGATTGACTGTGGGAATGAGACAATATGTGTCATCTATTCCTATCACATTGTTTTCCTTATGTAGAAACACATTTAAGGACACACAAAAAGTGTGTGTATCATTTTGGTTACCTGCCTTAAAAATTTCCCTTAATTTCAAGGGAAAATAATCAGGTGGAAAAGGGAATACAACTACCTGGATGGAAAAACTCTACTTATAAGTGATTATTTCTTTATATAAATAATAGAGAATTTCATATATTTTATATCACAAGTGGCAGGATGATATAATGAAACATTCACTGAGTCTAGAAATGGGAGACTTGCATCCAAGTCATTTTTTACTGTCTATGTGATCATGAGCAAGTTACGTTTTTTTGCAGGGGTTCAGCTACTTCGTTATAAAATGAGATGAATGTACTACATCAGGGTCGACAACTTTTTTTGTAAGGGCTAGATATTTTTTTGCTTTGGTGGCCCTATGGTCTCAGTTACAGCTACTCAACTCTGCCTTTGTAGTATGAATGCAGCCATAGACAATATTTAAAAGAATGGGTGAATGAACAGGAGAGTGGCTGTGTTGTAATAAAATTTGATTTACCAAACCAGGAAGTGGGCAAAAATTTGCTGATCACTGAACTAGATAGATGATTTATAAAATTCCTTTCAGTTATAAATCCTGATTATTGCATTAAGAATGTGCTTACGCTCCAAGAATTGGAAGTTGTTATAGAATTATATTACTGAAAGACACCCCCAGAAGTGATTTAGTTCCTCTATTTACTCCAGGCAAGATTATACTTAAATCGCCAATGAAAACAGCTATGAAACTACCTGATCTAGTAAAAGGATAAATCTCCCTGTACATTCTACATTTTTATTTGTTTGTTTTTTTCTTATTGTTTTTTGTAAAGTCACTGTATAATAGGTGATATATGTGGGACTAGTATAAAATTTGTGGAATATCTTTAATGGTTTTAGATTGAATATCTTGTCATTTTTAAATTAATTTTACACATGGTAGAAGATAGAAGAGTGATATATCCTTTTTTATTATTCTTATAGCTTCAAACTTTAGAAAATCATTCTTTTTCTACATAGATCTTAACATTATAAAATTTTTCTTCCATATAAAGAAATTGTCATAAATTATATTTTTAGATATGGAATATAAATTTAACAGATAAAAAATCAAAGCTCCTCTGTCAGCCCTTCAAGTTTTTTACTCTGTTCATATTTTTTATTTAAGTTATTTTATTAGCTTTATAAACAGATCATAAAAAGTACCCAAGACATTGTAGTAATCAGAGATTTTATGCAGTAAAAATTACTGCCATAATCTAATCTTAAAAAATAACATTTGTAATTATTGCTTCAAAGTGTAAAAAAAACATCGACAGAAGTAATATTAATCCAAAATAGAAAAAGTGCAACTCAATTATATGATGTAAAATTTAAAGATAGCATTAAATTTTAGTTTTCCATTTTCTGCCTTGATATGCAAATAGCTATTTAGCCATCTTTTGGAAGTGAATTGATTTCCAAATTTTATGTAGTATGTATTATTTATTTTACTCTCATATTAATTGAATCAATGCATACATGTGGACACGTTAAATCTCAAAGGGGACAAATATTCCCTAAGATTGGTTTAAATTCACTGCAAGGCCTACAATTATTTGCACAAGCCATACAGAGACTGTGATAAAAAATGAAAAAGCTATTGAACGTCATTCCTGTTCTCATCTTCAAAATCTTCCTTCAAATGTTCTTTTTCTATTAAAGTCCAACTCAAAAATCACTAGCTTTGATTACCTAATCTTATGAAGCTTTGATCAAACTTAACAGTAAATTCTGTCAAGGTGGGAAAGATGTTTATTTTATATACTCTCATGTTGTGAGCACCCAGCAAAGCATGTAGTCCATAGGGGTGTTCTGTAAGAGATTTGTTTGGCTTTATATAGCATTGTCTTCATCACCATCATCATCATCATGCTTACTATGTCATATGTTATGCCTGTCATGTAGATCATTTACAATAACAAAACAAAACTACTAATTGCTTGTCTCCCAACTTTTGATTGTGTTCAGGTTGTTAAAATCTGCAGTAAAGTAATGATCAGCCAGGATTTGAACCTAGGTAGTCCAGCACCTCACTATACTATTGTGTTTCTCTGACATGTTCAGCATGTAACTGGCATCACACTATAAAACCAGAGATATCTTAATTAGCTCTATGGAAAAATATCTCTAAGTTACTTATTCAATTTAAAATCTCATGGTAGTCGGCCTCTACTACTGGTAAATATTTTTACTCTATGAAAAAATGCCTTTTTTCCCCTACTCCCTAACCTTGACCTACTCTATCTTGAACTACTGACCCAGAACCATTATTGAAGGAATATCCTTTACCCACTGTCTCTTTTGCTATAAATCCATTCATTCTATTCTGTTCTATTAGTCTATTTAAGCATTAGCCTATTCCACAAAATACTAATTACTATAGTTATAATGAACATTTCTATCCAGTAATGCAAATCTTTCAGCTATATTCCTTTTATTTGATTTTCTTGACTATTCTTGACCCTTTGCATTTCCATATAAATTCTAGAATTTGCTTATCACTACACACACACACACACACACACACACACACACACACACACACAATGCTAAAATGTAAATTAGAATTGTGTGGAATTTGCAGAGCAGTTTGGGGAGAATTGACAAAATTGGGCAAAAGATTTAACAGGCACTTAATGAAAGAGAATATTCAAATGACCGATAAATGTATCAACACTTCATTAGTCATCAGAAAAATTCAAGTTAAAAGCACAGTGAGATTTCACTACTCACTAGAATGTCTAAAATAAAAACACAAACAGTGTCAAGTATCGGTAAGAATGTAGAACAACTAGCATTCTTAGGAAAACCATTTAGCAATATCTACTAAAAATGGCCATATGTATATCCCATGACCCAGCAATTTCACATCCAGAATACACTCAACAGAAAACTTGTTAATCCAATATATGTGTGTATGTGTGCCCATATAACCATATACATGAATGTTCACTGCAGTACTCTATGTAATAGGCCAAATATAAAAACTACTGGAATAGGAATGTGACCTTGGGCAAGATACTTATCTCTCTCTATACTTCCTCTTTTACATCTGCAAAAGCAGGAATCATACTAGTACAGTATTATTATAATTATTATTATTAGGGTGGTTTGAAAGTTAAACAAGCTAACATGCATATATTACTTAGAACAGTTCCTGGTATATAATAATTGATACATAAATATCTATTATTAAGATGAAACTCATGGTAACAGGAAAGATTCTAATGTCTTAGTGTCGTAAGTTCTTTCTCTGGCTGGAGCACATTTTGCTTTTGTTCAGAGCTATTTGGGGAATACCGACAAAAAAGAAAAATCCATGTTTATACTGCTTGTCTCGTTATCAATCAAAGAACACTCATTAATTGTCTCTCCACTGTGCCAGGCATCATCATTATAAAGTTAGACAACAGCATTTATTACCTGTTCCCTGTGTGCAGGTGCAGAAAAGAGTATTTATTAAACGTCCATTTTCTCATTGTGTCAGGTTCTTTCCAAAGCTAGTCAAGAAGCAGGGTCCCTCTTCTAAAATAAAATCATGATTTACAGTTGTTAAAAATGAGGTTACTGTGGCTTTGAATAGCACCCTGCAGTGTGAATTCCAGCTCATAATTGATGACAGACATATTCTTTCTATTACTTAGCACTTAGAATGCTGCTTCTATAGACCAGTTAGCAGCATTATACTGTCCAGGTGCAATGCAGTTGAGACTATAATATTGATTAGCTCAGTTAGTCTTCCGTTCTCTGCAAACAGAAGTAGCCAGTCAAGGACCTTCTTATTATCGGCTGATGCTCTACTTTATCATTTTGAGAACCATTCAGTTAGAATAGATATACTGTGCTGGCTAAGGTGCAGATAAACATGAATGAGACATACATAGCAGAGATTTCTGAAAGGCTCTTTACAAGCTGTTCTGAATCTCAGGGTTTATTTCCAGGGCTTTGTCAATACTAAGGTGGAGATTATGGCTAGAGGTCAAACAGTGTTCTCTATGACTTTGAGTTGAACTCATTTACTGCAGATCTTTTATAAACATTGCCATAAGTAGGATCTTGATGAAGTTTCTGGACACAAAAGACTTTGATTTCAGTTTCCGAGTAGTAGACAAGTTAGAAGAGTCCTTTCTACTTATTGTGTTTTTGTGTGCAAGTTAGGAAACCAGTGAGAGTGGTAACTGCTTGCTTACTACTATAAGGAGACATAAACCTTTAGCAAGATTTTTTTCAGACCAAGGCATCATTTAATGTGTTTATTTTAAAATTTTTAAAATATGTTGATTTTTGGGGGCTGGCTGAGTGGCTCGGTGGTTAAGCGCTGGCTTGGGAAGCCAGCGGCCCCGGTTCGGGTCCTACATATGAGGGCCAGTGACACTGCCCTCAAAATAAATAAATTAATTAATTAAATACGTTGATTTTTTATAATTAGATTTGAATATAAGTATCTTTTGAAATTATTAGTTCTGTCTTTCATCTGTGTTATGCAAACTGATTAGTTAGGCCTACAGCTGAAATATTTGATTAGAATTCCAGAAGAAATATGAATTTGTGATTCAAATACCTCTTCTAATATATAATTCCCCTTTCATATGACCTAATTTGCATGTTAAGAACCTCTCTGAAGGGAATAATGTTTTCAAAATATCCATTGAATTTATTCACCTACTTTTTCCTTTATTCAACAAATTTAACGTTTACCTATTGTATACCAGGCACTGTTGTAGGGACCAGGAGTTGAACAGTGAGAAGGATGTACCAGATCTTTGCTATCATAAAGTTTGCATGACAATGAGGGGAGAGAGGCAATGGACAAGTAACCAAATGCATGAACAAGATGATTCCAGATAGTGATTAATACCATGAAAATGTTTTCTATTGCATCACTGAGGAGGAACGTTTGCACTAAGGCCCAAAACATAAGGACTCAGCTATGAGTCCTCATAGCTGACTCAGGAGGAAGAGTTAGTGTTATTGTTAGGGTCTACTTCATTCAAGAAATATTTGTTAAAGCTCACAATTGGGGGACAAAACCGTGTAACTGTATCCCAGACTTCCAGAATTATACTCATTGATTAAAAGAAAGTACATATGTATGCTTGTGTATATACATGTGTCTGTGACACAAAATTCAGAAACTCTTTAATCCCCACTGCATTAGTGAGCAGTGTGCTGAAGGGAGGCCAGCACATCTCTGAATAATTTTTATCAGTCATGTCTTTCTACCAAAATCTGGTCTTTAAACAATCACCATAGGTCTTTTCTTTTGTCCTTTCTCCACATAGCTTCAAATTGTCACCTTCATCTCTTTCCTCCTACATATCTTCCCCTTTCCTCACCTTTCATACCTCAAATGGCTCCAAACTTTATTATTTTAGCCCTGTCCCAGCTTCTATGTCTACTGCTATCTCTTGACACTTGTCACAGGTGCTAACCAGACAAAAGGCCTCATGAAGACAGTAAGATATATTAGAAAGTAATTATTTTTCTATTATTTATTCACGTCATTATATTCATAATCTCATCAGAAAAGGTTATCATTGCTGTTCCATGAGATGTCCCTTTTTGAATCTCTCAGAGTTCTCACTTACCTTTGGGAATTCAGAGAAAATCTTTAGCACAATCCCACAGCAGGCCAATGACGCATAACTCCAGTGATTCTTTCCTCTTTTATTCTCTATAATGTCTGTGTATAGATTGGGAAGTGTGTGTGTGTGTGTGTGTGTGTTTGCATGTGTGTGTATGTGGGCCCGCGTACGTGTGTGTGTGTGTGTGTGTGTGTGTGTGTATATATATATATATATATATATATATATGCTTAAAGAGAGGGTAAGTTGGAACAGTGTCCAGTAGTGGCTGGGCCATTTAGGAGATTTCTTTATTAATATAGTGACTTGCATTGATTTGCTTTGGTATGTGAAATGATCCCTGCATTCCTGAGATGAACTCTACTTGAACATGATTATCTTTTTTATTTTAATTTCTAGTATTTTATTGAGCATTTTTGCCTTATACTCAAGAGATAATGGTGTCTAATTTTTTTTCTTGAAATATCTTTATCTCATTTTGGTATCGGATAATGTTGGCCTCATAAAATGGGTTGGGAAGCGTTTCCTCTTTTTATATTTTCTGAAAGAGTTTTTCTAAGATTGGTAGTATGTCCTTCAAAAATATTTTAAAGAATTTATAAGTAGAGCCACCTGAGCCTAGAGTGTTTATTGTGTGAAGACTTTAATTGCAGACTAAATTCCTTTAACAAATATCAAGCTATTTAGATTTTTTTTACTTTTTTCTTGTATAGGTTTGGTCAGTAGAATTCTTCAAAGAATACGTCCATTTCAAGTTGTGAAAGTTATTGTCATAACTTTGTTCACAACATATTTTAGTGATCTTTGATATCTGTAGGATCTATCATGATGGCCGTTTTTGATTCCTGGTATTGGTAATTTGGGTCTCCCCTTTTTCTGGAGGATTATATTTAGAGGCTTATCCATTTTATCATCTGTTTCAAAGAACCATCTTTTGCTTTTATTGATTTGTTTTTGTCCATTTTTAATTTATATAATCTCCAATTTTACTTTTATTTCCTTCCTTCTACTTACTTTGGGTATAATTGTTCTTACTTTTCTACCTTCTAAGATGGAAGCTTTTAACATGGAAGCTTAGGTTATTGATTTTAGACCTTTCTTTTTTTTTTTTTTGAGGGCAGTGTCACTGGCCCTCATATGTGGGACCTGAACCGGGGCCGCTGGCTTCCCAAGCCAGCGCTTAACCACTGTGCCACTCGGCTGGCCCAGACCTTTCTTTTTTTCAGTTTATTTATTTTTAATTAGTTTCAGGTGTACAACACAGTGCAATAGTTATACATTTTACCCCTCAAAGTGACAACCCCCCACCCCCAATTTGCCACCCCACTCCCCCCTCATACCATATATATCTATTACTCCTCCTCTGACTATCTTCCACAGTATATTCCACATCCCGTGACTATCTATATATATATTCAATTACAGTAGGTATACAACCTCCACTTCAGGTATACAGTGCAGTGATCAAACCTCTACTCCATCCATGAAATGCAGACCTTTCTTTTTTTAATATTGGTATCGTATAATAATGTATAACAATACAACATATATTACATATAACAATATAATATATATTATGTATAACAACATATTATAATAATAAAAGTTTTTTTTAATGTTGTTTCATTATCATTCAGTTAAAAATGTTTTCTGATTTTTCTTGTGTCCTCTACTTTGCCCATGGATTATTCAGAGGAATATTAGTCCATTTCCAAATATTTGGGATTTTTAATTTAATCCTATTGTGGTTGGAGAACATGATGGTCTGCAGTATTTCAAAACCTTTAAATTAATTTAGGCTTGTTTTATGGTTCAGCAATATCTTTCTTGGTACTCGGCATTTGTCCTGTAAATATCAATTAGATCAAATTGACAGATAATGTGATTCAAATTTGTGTACTCTTTCTGAATATACACTATTTGTTCTATCAATTGTTAAAAGAGGAATGTTAAAATCTCCAACTAAAATAGTGAGTTTTTAAATTTGTCATTCTAATTTCGCTGTTTTGCTTCTATTTCAAACTGCCTTAGTCATTGTATACATAATTAGGATTTTAATATGTTCTTGACGGATTCAAGAGCATCAAGAAAGGTCTCTCTTTATTCCTGGTAATATCTTTTGTCCTGACATATACTTTGTTATCAACAGTATCAGTTCAGTTTTCTTACTATTAATGTTAGTATGGCATACATTTTCATCCTTTTACTTTTGATATTCCTGTTTCTTTATATTTAAAACATATTTCCTATAGATAACTATATTTGGCTCTTCTTTATTTTACCTCAGTCTGAAAATTTTTATTAGTGTGTATAGATCATTTGCAGCAATTATCAATAAAGTTGTGTTTCAGTCTATCACTCTTTGTTTTCTATTTGTAACATTTGCTTTTCGTTTCTTTCTCACTTACTTTCTTTTGAATTTTTTGATTATTTCTTGGTATTCTGCTTTATTGCAACAATTGGAGGTTTAAATTATATCTCTTTCTCCTTTTAGCCAGTGGTTTAGGATTTACAATATTAAACTTATCACAGATTATACTTTAAAAGTGCTATTCCCTTTCACATTTATTTTGAGATGCTTACTATCATATACTCCCCTCTACCCCTTCCATTCTTGATGAACTCATTTTCACTTCCTTATATATTATTTTACTACTGTGAAATAATTAACTTGACTGAGCCACAGAATGTCCAGCTATTTGGTCAAACATTATTCTGCATGTGTATATGAGAGCATTTTTGGATGATATGAACTTTTAAATGGGTAGACTGAGTAAAGTAGGCTTAGCTTTCTAAAGTGGGTGGGCCTCATTCAATCAGTTGAAGGCCTGAATAGAACAAAAAAGCTGGCCCTCCCTGTGAGTAAGAGAGAAGTCTTCCTGTCTTATGGCCAGGAAGTGTAGTGGTGGTAATGGGGATTGTTGAGAAGCTGAGGTTACTGAGTTGTGCAATGACAACACCATAAATGGCATTTTAAGATCTGTTAAAGAGGTTGTATTTTATCCTGAGGACAATGGGAGCTCACTGAATGACTTTGAACAAAGGAGTGATGTGATTGGATTTATATTATAAAAAATATTAATCTGACTCCAGTGTGGCTAGTGGATTTGGAAAAAATCAAGGGCAGGGAGATATGTAAAGAGTCAAGAAGGGCTGGCTTAGTGGCTCAGTTGGTTAAGAGCTCGCTCAAGAATGCAAGCTGAGTTCTGAGCAACAGCAGTTCAATACCCAGTCTGAGCTGAGCTGCCGCTGAGCTGCCAATAGGTGGCAGGATAGCTCAGCTTAAAAAAAACAACAACAAATGCAAATTATTGGGCTGGCCGAGTGGTGCATTGGTTAAGAGGTGGTTTGGGACTCCAGCGACCCCAGTTCAGATCCCACATATGAGGACCAGTGACACTGCCCTCTACAGCTAAGATGGTGAGCAACAGCTCCACCTGGAGCTGGGCTGCTGTGAGTCCCTGGGATGGCATAGCTGTAGCCCCTACTGCAGTGGGCTGCCATAGGCTACAGTGAGTGGCCAGCAGCCAGTGTGAGCTGCCAAGAGCTGCTGTAGTGGCCGTCCAGGGGCAGGCGACTGATCTGCCTTACCAGAGGAGTGCAATGATGACACAACATGGGCCAGTGAAGCAACGTCCTCTACAACTAGACTGAAGAACAAAAGGACAGCAACTTGTCTGTTCCCCTTTCCTGGTTCCCCAATGCTGTTCCCCTCCCCCAATTTTCCAATTAAAAAAATCTAAAAAAAAAAAAAAGAAGCAAGAGCATTACTTTAAGTAAAATATATGACAGTCAGAAAGACAATAATGGCAGTGAGAACAGAAAAAAATGGAAGTAAATTAAAAAAAATATTTAGAAGGAAGGAAAGATAAAATTAGGTGATTGAATGTATGGGGAGTGGTAATAAAAGGGAGGGACCAATCGAATATAATTTCTAGGTCTTTTGCCTGAATATGTAGAGGCCCTCATGAAATAGGGAAGATATAAAGATGGTCAAGCGTTGCTGTTGTTCTTGTTATTTGTTTCTATTTTATTTGGGGGAGTGGGGAGAATTGAGCTACATTTGACTTTCATTCCTTTGTACCTGTAGTTATTTAGCATTTAGCAAATAAATGAGCAGCTATTATATGCCAAGCATCATGCAAGTCACTAGGGATATAATGGTAAAACGGCAGGCAAGTTCTTGTTCCTGTGGAATTTGCATACTACTCAGAGAGACAGAGAAAACAAGTTAACAAATGAAAACAGATTTTTATCAAATATCAAAGCGGCATGCTGAGTTTTAGGTGCCTGTAGGACATTTACAGTAGTCTCCCCTTATTCATGGGGGAGTACATTCCAAGACCTCCAGTAGATGCCTGAAACTGCAGCTTGTACTAAACCCTGTTTATACTATATTTTCCCTATATGTATATACATACCTATGATAAAGTGTAACCTACTCTTGCTCTTTGGGGCCATTATTAAGTAAAATAAGGGTTACTTGAACACAAGCACTGTGATAATGCAACAATCGATTTGATAACCAAGAAAGCTACTAGGTGACAAATGGGCAGGTAGAAGAATATACAGAATGTATATTCTGGACAAAAGAAGAATACATATACTGGACAGGATGGAGCAGGATGGTGAAAGATCGTATCACACTACTGAGAATGGCATACGATTTAAAACTTATGAATTGTTTATTTCTGGAATTTTGCATTTAATATTTTCAGACCACAGTTCACCATGGGTAACTAAAACAGCACAAGGTGAAACCATATATAAAGAGGGACTACTGTATGAATAATATGCCCCAAAGTTTAAAAACATTTCCATTTTCCCTTTTTTCTTGTTCAAAGACTTCCCTCTTCTTAAAGTAGCTTTTTCCTGTTCACAGGACCTAGACCCATTCTTCTTTTATCCTTGAAATCCTTTTCAGTTACTTCGATCCACAGTGACTTCTCCCTCCCCTCTGCACTTTCGTCGTACTCACTATGTGTTGTTCAGTACATTCGGGCACCTAATATTGACCATTACATGATATGTTATAATAGAGGAGGCAGTAGAGTGCAGTAAATAAGAGCATGGGCCCAGGAGACAAACCCGTTGGACTCATGTTCCATCTCTACTGTTCGTTTCCTGTTTGCCCTCAATTTTCTTTTTTTTTTAATATTGTTTTTTTTTTTTTTTCTTGAGGGCAGTGTCACTGGTCCTCATATGTGGGACCGAACCGGGGCCGCTGGCTTCCCAAGCTAGCGCTTAACCACCGCGCCACTCAGCCGGCCCTTCTCAATTTTCTTTTTAGTAAAATGGGAATAATCATAATAATTGCACTCATCCTATGGGGTTGTTGTAACTATTGAACGAGCTAATAGATGTGCATTCTTAAACATATACTTGGCATATAGCAATCGTTATAAATTTATATACTAGATTGTATTATATATAAGCATTATATTATGTATAATTTGTTTTGTTGTTGTTGTTATTGTTATTATTATTACTACTACCATATACTAATCACCTTAAATGGATGATAAGCTTCCAGGGACCTGGACATAGGCTTGATATCTTTCTGTATTCTGTTTCTAACACTCAGTGTGTCTTTGATGAATATTTCGGATATTCATTGTGATATTTTCATTTTAAGAGCTGCTTCAATGAAAACACACGTTATCACTATAATATTTTTAGTGGACATATACTTTTGCCCTGAATCAATAAAGGGTTTCTAAAGTTTGTATTTTCAACCAAGAAATCATGAAAGGGATTTACCAAATGGAAAAATAATTACTTTTCTTCTTTTTTATTTTATTTTATTTATTTATTTATTTATTTATTTATTTATTTATTTATTTTTTAAAGATTTTTATTGGGGAATTGGCGGAGGGGAACAGCGTTGGGGAATCGGGGAAGGGGAACAGACAAGTTGCTGTCTTTTTGTTCTTCAGTTTAGTTGCGGAGGATGTTGCTTCACTGTTGGTATCGTCATTGCGCTCTTCCCGGATGAGGCAGATCGGTCGCTGGCCTCTGGATGTCGCTCACCGCGGCTATTGGCAGCTCACGCTTGGCTGCCAGCCGCTCACGCTGGCTGCGGGCCACTCACTGCAGCCCATGGCAGCCCACTGCAGCAGGGGCTGCAGCCCACACCATCACCGGGGTCGCACAGCCCAGCTCCAGGTGGAGCTGTTGTCAGCTGTAGAGGGCAGTGTCACTGGCCCTCACGTGGGATCCGAACCGAGGCCGCCGGCATCCCAAAACCAGCGCTTAACCAATGCGTCACTCGGCCGGCCCAATAATTACTTTTCATACATATACTTTAGAAGTTAAATGGGAGATGAGTTTAAAAAGTTGAAAACTCTCTTATGTTTCCATGGCGATGCAGATTTAGAGTCTAGAGATTTTACAGGTATACAATTTATTATAGCAAGCTGAAATAATGCCACTTGCCTTGCTTTTTTCTTTCTACCCCTAAATGGGGCCAGTGCTTATATCAATAATGATATGCAGCAGGGTTAAGGTTTGCAAAGGACATTATTTCAGTTTAACTGATTAAGGATCTGGAAAAAATTCCTTGTGCTAACAATGATTAAATTCACCCACAAAGAAAGTTATAAGAAAAAGTTCCCTTAAAGTCCTTCTCTACCAATGTATAAACAGAGTTTAACAAATGACAAAAGGTTGTGTTATATAGTTCCTGCACCAATTCATGACAATATTAGTATTCTTTTCCTATGTGGCTTTGTATAAAAGACAATGTTAGCTCAATCAGTAGTATCTGAGACTGTTTTTTCAGTAGTTGTAAATACATCATTTGCTCAAAAAAGGAGATAAATACAGAGAAGCAGAAGGCTATGGAAAATGCATAGTAGCATATAAATGGTTTGTTTTAGCCCAAGATGAAAAACAAACAAACAAACAAACAAACAAACAAACAAACAAACAAACCTTCAAGCAGAAACTCTCTCTACGCACTGATGTAGATAGAGCTTTTATTTCAGCTCAGTGTTGGTATTTGGGGAACTTAGGTTTATATTTAGAACATTATACTTTATCTTTTTTAATGGAATCATTCTCAAAATGAGAGGAACATATTTAAAATTTCATATAGCCCTTTTTATTCTTTCCTATTCAAGACATATGATGTTTAGTATATTTCAGCTCAGTGAATTTCAACTTTTACTTTATCTTACGAAAGTTAACTTTAAAAATCCAGCCCCACATCACATACCCTAAACAGAGCTTTGTGTATAGATTATTTTCTCACATTTTTATAGAAACTCATGATGGTTAATACTGCACCTCCTGAAACCAAACCCTGAGTCCTTTTTGTAATATGTTAAACAAAACACAGTGGCTTGAATTTTGATTTTCAAAATGATTTAGTGAAGTACAATTATTTTACTTATATACAATTATATGTAATACACATGCCTACTATATTTAGCTATTTGTCCTTCCAAAGTATATGTCATATTATGTAGGCTATTATATTGTGACATTAAAAGTGAAGTCTGACTGGACACTCAAGCTGATCTCTAAATCTATGACATCAATAATTTTTTTTTCTTGTTTCTTATGAGCTGTCAAAACTTAGTGACCTATGGAGTTCATTAGGGGTATATTCTTTTTAGATAATCCCAAAGTTCCTGAAAAAGTTATCATCGGCATTATCATCATCACCATCATCATCATCATCACCTTCATCATGTGTGTTAGTATATCTAAAACTTCAGGCTATTGATGTAATAGATTACATTAATTGATTTTCAAATGTTGAACCAGCCTTGTATACCTGGAATATCATTCTGTGTATTCCTTTTTATACATTGTTGGACTCAATTTCTAATATTTTGCTGAGAATTTTCACATGTATGTACATGAGAAATGTTGCTTCATATTATTCCTTTTTTATAATATCTGTCTGTTTTTGGTGTTAGAATAATGCTAGCCTCATACCTTGAGGAAGGAAGTATTCTCACTGCTTCTGTTTTCTGGAGAAGATTGTAGAGAATTGATATAATTTCTTTCTTGAACGTTTGACAAATCACTTGTGAAATCATCTGAGCCTGATACTTTCTGTTTTGGAAGGTTATTAATTGTTTATTTAATTTCTTTAAAAGATATAGGCCTATTCAGATTATACTTGTGTGAGTTTTGGTAGATTGTATCTTTCAAAGAATTGGCTATTTAATCTAAGTTATCGAATTTGTGGACATAGACTTTTTCATTATTATGTTATATTTGTTCTTTTATAGTTGTTTTAATGTCCATGAGATCTGTAGTGACGATCCCTCTTTCATTGCTGATGTTAGTAATTTGTATCTTGCTTCTATAATTTTGAAAGCTTCCTCTTTCATAGGGCATCATAATGCATCATATATCTAGAACCAGATAAAAACACAAAAGATTAATGTCATATGATTGGCAGCACATGAGCATCATCTGTCTCATTTTATAGACAGAGACATTAAGGCTCAGAGAACACTAGTGAGCATCCCGAGTCTGCTAGCTGGTAAGAGCCCACATGAGACCTCAGCATGTGAGACCCTGTCTTGCTTATTTCCCACCACTGCATGCTTCTTTTTCCTCTCTTCTAATGTTTCTATCTTCACAATTCCCATTCATGGAATTTTGTTACCATATTTGGGAATGGCAAACCTGAATCACTGGACAACTGAGGGAGCCATTTTTCATAACTAATTTTAAAGTTTCTAGTTCTCAGACTATATCATGGTCCTTGCCAGACCTACAGAAAGCTTCTTGAAGAGTTGAATTGAAGGACACATATTATTTTCCCTATATCTAACCAGTAACCTATATGTTTTTTCTTTCCTTTTTTTTTTTTTTTTTTTTTTAAGCTGAGCCATCCTGCTTAGCTCGGCTGGGAATCAAACTGCTGTTGCTCAGAGCTCAGCTCTCACTATTGAGTGAGCTTTAACCAGCTGAGCCACTTGGCCAGTTCCAGTAACCCATGTTTATGCTCGTTATGAAATCCATTTCCTTGTTGTTCAAGAAATGAAAGCATGAAAAAATGTTGAGTTGTCTCAAAATGAAGGGATTTTAGTTCACTACCTAATTATACCATTCAACACATCAGTCATTTCCACTCACCATCACTAAACTAAGACTATTTAAAAAACCTGAACCCATAATTCCATTTATTCATTATTCTAGAATGTAGATCAACATTCTTTTTTTTTTTTTTTTAAAGATTTTTATTGGGGAATTGGGGGACAGGAACAGACAAGTGGCTGTCCTTTTGTTCTTCATCCTAGTTGTGGAGGACATTGCTTCACTGGCCCATGTTGGTATCATCATTGCGCTCTTTTCGGGTGAGGCAGATTGTTCGCCGGCCTCTGGATGTCGCTCACCGCGGCTATTGGCAGCTCACACCAGCTGCCTGACACTCCCGCTGGCTGCCGGCCACTCACTGCAGCAGGGGCTGCAGCCTACACTGTCACTGGGACTCACGCAGCCCAGCTCCAGGTGGAGCTGTTGTTCACTATCTTAGCTGTGGAGGGCAGTGTCACTGGCCCTCATATGTGGGATCCGAACCGGGGCCACTGGCGTCCCAAGCCAGCTCTTAACCAATGCACCACTCGGCCGGCCCTCAACATTCTTTATTGCACAAAATACTTTATTCTCCATTTCTTTCATTTTTCACTTCTGTATACCAGCCCTGAAGAGAGGAGTGAGTGTGTGTGTGTGTGTGTGTGTGTGTGTGTGTGTGTGTGTGTGTGTTGCTGTTGATGTTGTTCACTGTGGGCTTAAAAGTTTTTTGGGTGAATTATGAGGAATTATGTCCATGCACCCCCAAATACTTTTCTTGTTTATCTACTGTTTCTCATAGTTTCAGTACTCTTTTCAGACTTAATTTTTAAAAAATCATTAAATACAACTGAAATCAGGCAAAGAAAAAGTACAAGTATTTTTTTTAAATGTTATTTTTTCAAGCAAAGGTCTAAAGTTCTGTTTATACATCCTGAAGTTTGAATGTTAAGCTTGAATGACATTTCTTTTAGTAAAGGACAAAGCAAAAAATGTATTTTGAGATTGAAATTATTAATAAGAATGATTTTTAAATATTATTTCATCAACAGGGAGATTTTAGAAGTCATATAGAGTGAACTATCCTATACTATTTTTCCAAATTTGCACCACTCAGTGGGAATATTCTCAGTTGAGCAAATATGTAATAACGATGCATAACATTTGTTAAGCCCTTACTCTGTGGTAGAGACTGAGGAAAATATTTCATTTATTGTTGTGCTTTCACCATCAGCAACAGACAGGAAAGCCAAAGCTTAGTACAGTGCAGTGAGATGTCCAAGTTCCCCACCCAGGAAGTGAGGAAATGGGCTTCAAACTCAGGCTATTAATTTGAAGGATGGAAACCCATGATATGGAAATATCTATATGGAAAAGAAATTTGGTGAACTTGAAATATATGTTATAAGTAATTTCCTGGACTGGCTGCAGGACTTCTCATTTACACTGAAAGGACTTTACAGTTCACAGAAATAGGGTATGTTTATGCAATTAGCCTTTTCTTGGAATTGTTAAAATATTTTTTCAGATATCTTTTAAGTGTACAAAATTGTCTTTTTGTACCATAAAGGCAAACCATTAAATTAGGTGTATTTTTTGAGAAAAAGAAATGTGTTTGTTTATTTTTTTAAATTATGAGTTTATATTCTCTAATTTCCTCAGAAAGTAGATTTTCACTGATGCAGTGATTTAAAATAGCCTTCGGATTTTATAAGGTAGTTGTATAAGGATATTATAAATATTACATGAAATTTCTGTAGATTATTAATTTTATTTATTTGGTTAATTCTTTCAGTCAACTTGACTGAACTCTATGTCATGTTAGATGATATAGAGAGGAATTACAACTTAACCTTTGCATTAAAGTCCCTCATATATAATGGAGTCAATTATTTATTCCCTTCATTAGAAACAAAAGAAAAGATATTTCTCCAAATCTTTCATGTGCAAGTAATGCCTTTTAGGAAATTTGGTAAATACTGATAATCTCTATCACATGACTATATTTTTTTTTCTTTTTTTTTTTCTTTTTCTTTTTTTTGAGGGCAGTGTCACTGGCTCTCATAAGTGGGACCCAAACCGGGGCCGCTGGCTTCCCAAGCCAGCGCTTAACCGCCACGCCACTCGGCCGGCCCACATGACTATAATTTAAAGATGTTCTTGTGAAACAGTTACTAATCCAACAATATGTTCAAAAACAATAATTATCAAGAATATTCTTATGAGAGCCGGCCAAGTGGCACATTGGTTTAGAACTGGCTTGGGATGCCAGCGGCCCGCGTTCGGATCCTACATATGAGGGCCAGTGACACTGCCCTCTACAGCTAAGATGGTGAACAACAGCTCCACCTGGAGCTGGGCTGTGAGCCCCAGTGACGCTGTTAGCTGCAGACCCTGCTGAAGTGGGCTGCCATAGGCTACAGTGAGCTGCCGGCAGCCAGCATGAGTGGCTGGCAGCCAGCGTGAGCTGCCAGTAGCCACGATGAGCAACCATACAGAGGCTGGCGACCGATCTGTCTCATCCAGGAAGAGCGCATTGACAATACCAGCATGGGCCAGTGAAGCAACGTTCTCTGCAACTAGACTGAAGAACAAAAAGACTGCAACTTGTCTGTTCCTCTTCCCCAATTCCCCAATGCTGTTCCCCTCCCCCAATTCCCCAATAAAATCTTTAAAAAAAAAAAAAGAATATTCTTATGAGGTGAAGAAAACAATGTAGAGGAGAAAGACTTACAGTGTATTACTGGGCTGAATTGGAAGCTTTTGTTCACTCTTTCTCTCCCAGTGCCTAGTGTAAATGATATACTTGTAGATGACATCAATACATATAGCATTGAAAAATAAATAGGGATATAAGAGAGAATAAGAATTTTGAATGACTCAGGGCACAGATAATAATTATAATACAGTGTGATAAATGCTATGATAGAGGTAAAACAAGACAAGGACTGGGGTCATCACAGAAAATTTCCAGAAGATAATGCTTGATATAAACACCTAAGGCTATGTAAGTCAGAACGGGGCTAGTCCTTTCCAAAAGTATGTGCGTAAAGACACAGAGGTACTGCTGACTTGACTTTTTTATAGGCAGTGTCCTACACAAAGTCAACTGCTCCAGGAGTCCAGATGAAATCCAACTGTATCTATATGGAATTTTAAAGGTCCGTCTTTCCCCTCTGGTCTTCTACCATCTGATTTATTTCCCCTCCCTCTCTGTCCTCACTTTATGCCTTAATTCATTTCATTTTTTAATCTCCCTTCTTATTTATTTATCTACTTATTCATTAAAAATATTTATTAACCCTCTGTTGGGTGCAACTGATCTCACAGATTCATTGCACACAAAGATGCCACTATGAAATACGTCTTTACTGTACTAAGTCACAAACATGACAGGCGATAGTTTATGGTAGAGGGAGAAGATATGGAAGTGATGAGTCATGATATTTGACTGTTAGATATTTGAACATTTGTGTGCAATGCATCTGTGAGATCAGTTGTTCCCGATGGAGGACAAAAGTGTATTATATATTATGCTTAGGTACTGGCTGTGCTGGATGAAGTGTTTGTATCTTTTTAAAAGTTTTTTTGTTAAAATATATAATAGCTAATATACAGCACTGTATTAATTTCAGGCATGCACCATACTTGTTCAACCTTTATTTACCTAAAGAAGTGAACACCATGCTAAGCCCAACAACCATCTGACACTGTACCATGCTATCATAATATTATTGACTATATTCCCTATGCTGTGCATTACATCCCCATGACTTGTTTTATGCCTGGAAATTTGGACCTCTTATTCCCCTTACCCTTTCACACCTTTTTACATTTATCAATTAGAGCTGACATTCAATATTATTTTATATTAATTTCAGGTGTACAGCATAGTGGTTAGACATTTATATAATTTAAGAGATGATCCCCCTGACTAGTCTAGTACCCACCTGGCACTATACATAGTTATTACCATATCATTGACTATATTCCCTATGCTTTACTTTACATTCCCATGACTAGTTTCTAACTACCGATTTGTAATTTTTATTTTTTTCATCTTTTTCGCCTTGCCCCAACCCCTCCCATCTATCACCCCAACAAATCTAGTACCCATCTGGCACCATACATAGTTATTACAATATTATTGACTATATCCCTTGTGCTATAACATACATCCAAATAACTACTTTCTAACAACCAATTTGCACTTCTTCATCTTTTCCCCTTCTTTTATCCACACCCCCAGATTCCTCCCATCTGGCAACCATCAAAATGTTTTCTGTATCCATGAGTTTGTTTGTTAATTTTGTTCTTAGATTCCACATATAAGTGAAATCACATTGCATTTTTCTTTCTCTGTCTGATATACTGCACTACACAACACCCTCTAAGTCTATCCATGCCATGGTAGATGGCAAAAACACATTCTCTTCCCTGGCCAAGTAATATTCCATTATACATATGTACCTCCTCCTCTTTATCCATTTTCCCCTCAGTGGACACACAGGCTGCCACCACATCTTGGCTATTGTAAACAACATGCAATGAACATATGGAAGCACAGATCCCTTCAAAGTTTCTTCAGATAAATATCCTGAAGTGGGATTACTGGGTCCTTCCTTGTCTCATCATATAGCCTTTATTTTAAAGTCAATTTTGTCTGGTATAAGTATTGCTACTCCAGCTTTTATTTTTTCATAAAATAATTTTTTTCCATCCCTTTACTTTCCACCTGTGTGTGTCTTACAATCTGAAGTGAGTCTCTTATAGGCAGCATAAATAAGGGTTTTGTTTTCTTATACATTCAGCCCTCCTATGTCTTTTGATTGGAGTATTTGATCCATTTACAGTGAAAGTAATTAATAGATATGTATCTAAGAAGTCCCTCTAACATGCTGATTTGGTGTTGATGAATTCTATTAGCTTATTTTTGTCTCAGGAGCTCGTTATCTGTGCTTCAGTTTTAAATGATAGCATTGATGGGTAGAATAATCTTGGTTGTAAATCCTTGCTTTTCATCACACTGAGTATTCCTGCCAATTGCCAATCCCTTCTGGCCTGAAAAACAGATTTCTTCTGTTGAGAAATCAGCTGACAGTCTTATGGGAGATCCTTTATAAATTACTAGTGCCTTTTTCTTGCTGCTTTTAGAATTCTCTCTTTATCTTTAACCTTTGCCATTTAAGTATAATGTGTCTAGGTGTGGAACTGTTTGGATTCACCTGCTTGGGACACTCTGTGCTTCCTGGACTTATATATCTGTATCCTTTGCCAGGTTAGGAAAGTTTTCAGTCATTGTTTCTTCAAATAGGTTCTCAATCTTTAGATTTCTCTGTTCTCCTTCTGGTTCGCCTACCATGTAAATGTTGTTACGCTTGATGCTCTCCAAGAGATCTCTTAAACTATCCTCGTTTTTTTTAATTCTTTTTTTTTTCTGTTCCAATTGTGTATTTTATGCTACCTTGTCTTCCAAATTGCTGATTCAATCCTCTGATTCATTTGATCTGCTGGTGAGCCCTTCTAGTGCAGTCTTCATTTCAGTTATTGTATTCTTCATGTTTGACTAGTTCTTTTATATGGTTTCTATGTCCTTTTTTATGCTTGCTATCTTCTTGTTGAAGTTGTTGCTAAGTTCCTTGATCATCCTTATAACCATTGCTTTGAACTCCATATCTAGTAGGTTGTTTGACTCCATTTCATTTAGTTCTTTTCTGGAGTTTTCTCCTGTCCTTTAATTCAGGATATATTTCTTTGTTTCCTCATTTTGGCTGCCTCTCTGTGTTTGTTTCTATGTATTAGGTAAATATTCTATATCTCCCAGTCTTTGCTGGGTAGCCTTATGTAGTAGGTGTCTTATGAGGTCCAGTGACACAATTGCCCTGGTCACCTGAGCCAGGTGCTCCAGAAGTGTCCCTTGTGTGGGTTGTGTGTGCTCTCCTGTTATCATTGAGCCTTGATTGCTATTGGCACATCATTTTTTGGGATTGACCCTCAAGCTCACTGGCTATGGGGTTTAGCCACATCCACAGCTTATGGGCTGCTGTGCAGGAAGCTTACCCACTGAGTGTAATTTGCCCCCACAGACCATCCTTTTTGTGTGCCACTTATAGGGCTAATTGGGTGGTGCTCTGCTATGTTCTGAAGCCAACATCCAAGTATGTTGGTTCTGGGGTTCCTTGTGAGGGGTTCTGGTGCAGGCCCAGGTCACCCACTGCCTGTTACTGGCTGGGGGCTACCTGGTAGGAGCTACAAAGAGATCCACAGTTCTTTGTTGCCAATGCTAAGCCTAGAGGCATGTGGGAGAGGCCATGTTGCAAACCAAGGACAGTCGCCACCAGTACCAGGGTTGGGGTAACTCCCATATAACAGGACACCTAGAGGCCTTCTGCCATCTGCTGGCTCCCTTAGGTTCAGCCACTGATAAAGCCTCCTGTAGTATGTGAGTTGGGTGAGGCAGGGTTTCAGGGAGTCATTAGAGTAGGAAGAGTTGTGGTCACCAGGTTAATGTAGACTGTGGTTTGGTGCCAGTGCTCAGCCTGGAGTTATTCAGCAAAAGTCTCAGACCAAGGCTAGTAGCTGCCCACTTGGGGCTTGCCGACTTTAATAATTTTCCAAGAAATAGTGCAGGGCTGCCCTGCTTGTGGAGAAAGTGCCTCTGGCAGTGTCCCAGTTGGGTGGGGTGGAATCCTAGCTGAATCAGCAGGGTGAGCAGTGAAGCTCACCGGGTTAATCAGATTCAGATTTGGACTGTGGGGGAAGGCTCAACATAGTAAAGATGGAACTTGCCTGCCAGCTGCATAGGAGAAATACCCCTCACCAGGAAAATGACAACTCTCCCCTAGTCTTCCCTCTAAGCCACACTCTTTTGTCTCACACCTGTATGTCCCCGTAAGGCCCCCTGAGTCACCATCCCTCAGTCAGAGCCCAAGGTGAGTGACTGCAAGTGAGTAAGTCTGTGAGCGGGCTGTTTAAGTGGTCGTCTGGTTTCCCACAGCCTTCTGTCCCACCTGTGCTGTTGGAATCCCCACTGTTTTGCACATCCAGACGTTGTGGGGGCTCCTCTTCCCAGCACCAGTACTCTGGGATGGGGAGCCATTGCTGGGGCTGGGGTCTGTAACTGAGGCATCTCTCTTAATTCTCAACCACCACAGCGAGTTTTGGGGCCTGTTCTGTGTCTCCGCCCCTCCTACCAGTCTCAATGTGGCTTCTTTATATTTTTAGCTATATGACTTCTGTTTGGCTAGGCTTCAGATGGTTCTCCAGGTTGTTCTATAATTTTGTTGTAATATTGTGTTCATGGAAGGACACAAGCACAGTGTTTATCTGCTCTGCCATCTTGGATCTCCTTAAGAATTCCATTTGATTTGCATTTTCAAAGGGACGTAATGCTTTGTGTTGTCATAGAAAATGTTCAGAATGTGTTTGTTGAATGGTTCTCTATTCTGTGTAATGAACATACTCTTCAGATTTAAATTGTAATTAATTGGAGCAGTGTGCCTTCTTCATGCATTCCAGTGAAACAATAGGTCTCATAGTTCCCATGTTTTCTTCGAGCACTATGTAAATCACAGATTGAGATTATGTTTATTGTTGTCTCTAATAATTAAAAAAAAAAGTTGAGGAAAACATGAAGATGAAAGGGTTACCAATATAATAGAGAACTGTGGCATTAGAAAAGATAGGGTATTTTGCTTTCTAGTTTTTCTGGGCTAAAGATTTTATAAATTTAAATCCATGAGGTATTAAATTCTCTCTTAAAAAAAATATCTTTGAATTTTTTTAAACAGTGGCAAAATATGTATATGTACAATGTACATGTATAATCTTCTTAACTAATGTACTCACATATAATCTACTTAACTAATGATAGAACTATTTAAAATTATAAAAATGAAATTAGTAATTTATGTTGTATACCTATTTCTCTTGCTCAGTTAGTTATCTTTGAGATGGTCATATTATTGATTTATTTGTTTACTCTATAATATTCAAAGTTGGTCACTAAAGTGATTTTAACTTTAATTCGATAAGACAGATTTAATGCTACAAAAGTTAATGATGCAAATATTTCCTGAATCATTTTCCATTGGGAATTCACTTTGCTTTATATCTGTAAGAACAGGCTCATCATAATGTGAATATTTAATCTTAATTATATGTGATGCTTAAAAACCTACACACATTTCAGGATTTTATCAACACTGTACAAATCTCACAGGACCATGTGATGAAATAACAAACATAACACCCTCCAAAAGGATTCTGAAAATTAGCATTTAAAATAAAAGTCATGCCCAAGCCAGTAGATAAATAGCTAAAGGAGCATTTAATATTTCACATGGTTGCACAGCATAATTTCCGTGTTCTACCAAAAAAAAAAAAAAAGCACACGTTGAATTTTATATCATCTGGCAATTAAAAATAGCACATTTAATTTTCATATATACTAAACAAAGTAAACAAAACAAACTTCATATATTACCAACAAGTTCTGAGAATTAAAACTAATGCTAAAGATACAAACACATTATTAATTTTTTTTTTCTCAAATGGGTGTAATAAGAAAATATTTCCTATGATGTCGTTATAGAGATTTTATATCTATCTCCATGTCTTTGGGGACTTTAGGGTTTCTAGCGGGCTACTGGGTGACAGCTCTGAGACAAAGTCTAGTTTAGAGTCTGTGACCTTTACAAATAGCCGCCTTGACTCCCTCCACCAGGTGAGTGTGGCCTGGGGAGGCAAGAATTAAATGAGTAGCCTAGAGAAGAAGGATCTTGCCTGTTCTTACACTGAATCTGTGTCTTCTTGCTTCATTCAGGACCTGAGTCAATATATCAATAATCAGGTTTCTCACTAACACCTCCAACCTCGCTCTTCCCACCAGCTTTTGTTCTCTATTTCAAGTACGTATACAGATGAAGCTTTACCTGGAGGGCTTGCTTCATCAACTTATTCTCTTCTTGTCTCAAATCTATTTTAAATTCCTTAAACTACTCTTCTCTAATTTATAACCAACACTTTTCTTTTCGTTTCCACATTGGCTGTCCTGTTTGGAGTTTTGTTTTAATCCTGGCATGCTTAGATTACAGCAATAATTTGCTTTTATTGATATGACTATAAGAGCAAGTCTTATTAATTACAAAATAAATTCAATGACTCCCTTCCTCAGTTTGCTGCTTTCCTGTGTTTGTCTGTAAATATAGTTTATCAAAACCTCCTGGATGATGTTCCCTATTCCTATTGAGGATAAGAAGGACACATGAGTGAAACTGTGAAGAAGCCCATTTATCTGAGGACAAAAGGGCAAGTACAGAATAGTGCATTAATTGAGGCATTGCCATGAAAAGAAATGATAAAGAGATAGAGCTCAGTTTTATATTTTTCAATAGTTTTTATCATCTGAAAACATTAGTGTTTTCTGCACATGGTTATTCAAGCATGATTTTTTTTTTTTTTGAGGGCAGTGTCACTGGCCCTCATATGTGGGACCAAACCAGGGCCTCTGGGTTCCCAAGCCAGTGCTTCACCACTGCGCCACTCAGCCGGCCCTTGTTTTTTTTTTTTTTAAAAACAATGTTGACAACACAAAGGCTTGAGATCCATTCATTGTTGTCACTGCTCTTCTCTCACTGCAAGCAGCACCTCACATTCTCTGTAATCCTGGAGTTGTGCAATCGGTAATCATGTCCTTGAATTGATATGACAGTATAAATTGTTAACTTCCACTGAGGTCACTCATATGTCCCTCTCCAGTGTCAGGGAGTCCTTCCATATTCATTAATAAAAACGTATAGACTCATCAAAACAGAGCTGGAATGTAACAGCAGAAGTCATGTTTGTTTTGCAGAAATGTGTATGGAACCAAAAATCCCTTCCATCTATTGCACATAAGAATTACAAAGGATTTATTTCATGAGTCTCCTTTTTTGGGGCCAAAAGTTTATTAATAGGCTGAAAAGAAAACCCCCAAAAGGATAAACCTTTCTAATTAGAAGATGTTGCCTGGAGCACTGTGAGAGTGATAATCTGACCCATTTTTTTTTTTGCATTTATTTTGTTGTATTTATTTCTGAGACTCATTTCTAAATGCATATGCTTCAATTCTTTAGTTTCTTATCCCAGGAGCATCAAAACTCTGAAATAGCATTAAAAAATAAATGACAATAGAAGATTCTAATAAGCAGGTTCTTCTCCAATGTTCTTCCAACATTTTGAAGTGGACATATCCCAAAGGTTGATGATTATGTGGACTTTAGTACATCTTTTACATAAAATAAATGGTCCATACTTCTATGAAGTGTGGATATCTTGACCTCAACCACAGCATTCTTCTGTTAACATAGAGGTTGCTCTGCGTTTTTTAGGTAAGATACTCACCAACTTGCTGTTAGAATTCTGGATTTAAACAAATGAATAGAAAGAAAACAGAATTTTTTTTTGTAATTTGGCTTTTATATTTGCCACCACATTATAAAATAATTTCTAAATGCTGTTAAACTGGGAAATATTTCAAAGCTCACCAAGAGGACAAAATATACTACATTAAACAACAAGCTATTCAGTATGCACTATTCTTTAGTTATCTTGTTAGTGAGTCAAAAGTTTCTTGTAGAGCTACTAAGTTAGAGTTGGTATTTTCTTTAAAGGAGACTTAGAAAAAAGCCAAAAGAGCATTCAAAGTCTCCTTTTAAAAAAACAAAACAAAAACACCCTGTTACATAATAACACAAAATCTGGGGTGTTAGAACCTTCTTTTTGTTACATCCTCTTTTTCTTCCAGCAACAAAATTGTCCAGGGCCGTGGCCATATTAAGTCACCACTGGAAACCACTCTTGCACTGCAGGCCTGTTCTTTAAGAAAAGTTTCTCACATCAGCACTCACAAAAAACAAAAAGGAAAGAAGGAAAAGAGAAACAGCTGTAAAGAACAGTTACACAGTATTAAATGACTCATGATTTTCCCATAAAAAAAAAAAAAAAAAGGCACTTTTACCTCTTTCACTGCAATGATAGCAAAACGTCTCACTTCCTAAAGGACCAGAGACCTGTTTGTTGCAGGCCATAAAATGTTAGTCCTGTATATGGACCTGAAAATCGATGCTGCCACTGGCTCAGGTAATAATGACCCTCCTGAACTCTAATCTGTGATGCACAGGTTCCAATTCTTGAAGAGAGCCTATTACCGTCATCGTAGACAGAAACTTAACCTGTAGACAGAAAAATGTAGTTCATTCTACTAGATCGCCCTTCAGACAGCTGGAATAATTATGCATGACCCAGCTTAAGAGCTAGTTGTGTTATTTTAAATAGTCACATTGATAACTGCTTTATAATTGGCTGCGTTTTGATATGTTATTGGTGCATAATGACTGTCCTCACTAAGTTTATCACTGCTTTACAGAGGCATGAATACATTTCACTTAGATTTGTATAAAATGCTGAATTGCAAATTCTTTTCAAATAGAATGAAACAGTCTATCATCTTAGTTCAACCCACTCAGATAATTTGATCCATTTGACTTAATACACATGTAAAACAAATTGCTCTAGTAAATTTGCATATAAAGTAGCACCAGTCCTAAAGTCTCTAATATAAACAATTAGTTTCATGTTTTTATCTCACAGAAACACTGGTTTTGCACACAACAAAAAACAACCTCGTAAAGTTTATATATCAAAATTATGTTAGGGAGGAAACGGTACATGACACTAATAGTCCTCCTTTTCTGCTTTGCAGTTCAATAATGAAAAGTTCCCTAGACCATTTCAAATGTATTTATTCTAAAGATATTTACTTACACTCATTAAAATCAGGAGTGCTACAAGAAGTCGCTATAATTCTGAATTCAACTGATTATTCAGACTAGGCAAAAATTCTGCTGGTGGTACTGTTTAATCTTGGAAGGATAAGCTTATCTTAATATGCAGGTTTGAACAAAGTACCTTTAAAAACCATAAAGTTCATGCATCTCTTACTGAAACAAACTTATTAGAATTTGCTCTTAATGGTCCGAGAAAATCACAAAGCCTGAATAGGGTTTATTTTTAAGAACATGTTAGTATGGTAGTTCTTCTTTGACTAAAATGTGTTCAGAATATCTGAGTCATTGAAGAAAGAATATCATGTTTGGTTCTTTCAGCATGCCAATCACATCACCCCCTATCCTTGAAGCTGATTATAGAAACCACAGTGGAATTTTGTTACACCAAATTCATTATTACTTTTTCTAACCTGGAATATGGTATGACATTTGTTGTGGCATGATTTTTTTTTTTTAACCATTATTTACATGACTGTGGACAATTCTGATATGCTTCAGAAATTACCATTAAGAAATCTTTTTAACATTTAATACACCCCCTAAGAATAGTTTTGTATTCTCCACAAGTCTTTGATCAACAAAAGCACAAATATGTACTGGTATATTTATATAAATCTAATCAGGCTTTGGTATCATAGGGATGATTCCAAAATAATATGGGGGAGTCACCCATTTTTTCATATGCCAGATAGGACCAATCCAACAAAACTTCCCTAAGATCTTGTTGAAGGACTTCTCTTACTAGGTGGTAGGAACTCTATGTTTTTCATAAAATGCAGCGCTCATCATGCACAGGGTGCAGTTAGCAAACACCTGCTGTGATGATGCCTTGTCACAGGTTTGTCACTTCAGATAAAAACCAGCGAGGCTTTTTCTGTAGCAAATGTTTTTATTTGCTAAATTAATCTCAAAATCCATGATGATCTTCACTGATCACTCCCTCGTTAGACTGCATATGTTATTTGGAACACAATTTTAAGAGAAGCTTAAATATTTCTTAGAGATAACAGCTGTCAGTGATCTTCACCCACTTTGACTCATTTGATTCCCTTTTTCCCCCAAGGTAACACACAGTTAAATAACATTTAATATCAGAAAATGAGGTAAAACATAATGTATGCTATTTTGCACTATTTTTGTGACCAAATTCATAGATCCATTTGGATTTTCACATGGTCTGGCAGGCAACTGATCTATATTAAGACATAGATTAATTCCAGAGAGAATCAGGTAGGCCTTTGGGCCAAACTTTGGGTTACCAACCCCACAAACTTTCCCAAACTGTTTCAACAAATACTAGGGCATTTTCTAGAATAAGGGCATACTTCTAGAATAAGCATGGAAAACATGGAGTTAAATGAAGTTCAACAAAGTTCATTGTAGGACTTCTCGGAGCATTTAATCCATGAATATGAATGGAAAATCTCTAAGGATGGCACATGTTGTGCATCTGCTGGTGCTGCCCTCAATACTCTTTCCAGAATGCCAGTTTTCTTCCTGACCAGTTGGCCATGTAGGCTTCCTTTTGGGAGAATTTCCTCAGAGGGTAACATTCCATTACACTGACTCCTAATCCTTAGCCACCGGTTGCCTCTGTGAGTTTGCCAGTTTGCTGAGACTAATTTTTTTATTTTTTAATCTTTTTCTTCATGCTCTGTACCCAAATGGCCTAGGCCATTTAGATCTGGTAACTTTTAAGCTAATTTAGTTTTGCTGCTACTAATTCTCATATTTGGCTGGTGTTCTCTGCAACTTCTCTTTTTACTAAACTCTACCCTTGAATATTGTGAAAAAGAAGTGCTGATATATGCTGAATCTAACAATGATACAATTTACCGGATTTGATTAGCATTTCTAAAAATTGTGTTGACTTTCAGTATTTCTCTAGCATAGCATCAGGAGAATTAGCATACCTAACAAATTCTTAGATGATAATGCAAGGAAACTATAATCACACATATCACCAATTTTGTCTATTTCTAAGCAAAATGAACATTTTAAGAAATAAATACAGAAGGGTCAAGGAAATGAGGGCCCTCCTTTTTTAAGTCACAGTGATGCTGAAAGCTAATATTTTCTGAACTTGAGAAAAAAAACTGGAAAAGAAAATCTCTGGGAGGGACCTTGATGTTACAGGAAACTGGTGAGGTGGATAAAAAAGAATAGCCTTTTCATCATTACTTTTGAAGGTGATTATATTTGTGTCATCTAAAAAATGCAAATTATACATCTTTAGAAGCTATCAGGGAAAGAAAACTTCATAGAACTTGCTAACTACTCTCTTTACATTTACCTATAATTCTTAATAGATTCAAATGTAGGCTCATGATTTGATTATTTATTGTATCTGCAGTGGTAACATATTCAAGAGATATACTTGACTCTGACACTGGACTCTGACCTTGGTGTCCACGCTCATTGCTCGTTAGAATTATCAGTGTAAACTGAATACCCAGGGGAAAAATAAAATTTGTTATAGTGCCACTTTAAAATTCCGTTTTTCTTTCTAGTGAAGTTGGCCTTGAGAAACCAGTCTCTTCTTGCTTGTGATTTCCAATACATGTGCTGTAAGAGCACTACTAAGTGTAATTTTTTTTACATTTTGCCCAGTTTCCCAGTTACATTGTCACATCGCCTTTTGATTGCGGTAGGTGGACTGTCCACGCTCTAAATACATGACTCTGGATTTACTACCCAGTAGTGTTACCGGAACCCTAATTCTTTTTTTTTCTTTTTCTTGGTTTCATCTGTCTGCATGCACTGGCCCAAAGAAATACACAAGAAGGAGTTTGCAGTATAGAATGAAAGAAAACTAATTTAATATTGGATTGGCCAATACGGAAACAATGAGTTTATATCCTAAAGACCTATCTACCCAATGACATGTACGTTACAGATTATATCACGTCACTGTGGGTTAGAGGATTCAGGGTTGTGCTGGAAGCTGATTGGTTGCAGGTGATATAAGGGTAGTAAAACATTCTTTAGGTTTTGAGGACAGTTTTGAGGACAGCAATGCTCCTACATTGCTCTGTCTGGTCTCATGGGAAAGTAGCCAGGGTGTCGTTCCACCTTAGGGCTCAGGAGCTGAAACATAACTTAGGTCAAGATGTTATCCTTATCCTGTGTGACCATTAGTCAGGCCTGAGCTACTGTCTTCTGCTGCCTTGGGGTTGCTGATTATCTTGGGGGGTTGGGAAGCTAAGTCTCTGAGGGGTATATATTTGTTAGCATACCTAACCAATTCTGAGATAATAATTCAAGGAAACTACAATCACATATATCATATATATAAAGAGAGAGAGATGATTTCTAGAGCTAGGATTTAAAACTCAATTTAATCAAAGTCATAAGGACCCTTGGTTTCAATAGTAAGAACTTTTCTAGGATTCCTAAAGATGAAATAATGTACTCAAATAAAACCAAGCCTCTATTTAAAGTCATAAATCCAATTGTTTATTATTGCCTTATCATGACACAGCAAAAGGACACTTGCTGAATTAAAGAACAGTGGAGGTAGAAAGAAGGAAATCAAATTGATTGTTTCAGGAGTATTTATTCTCTGAGGTCAAAGAAGTTATTATGACTGGGCCTGGGAACTTCTGGAAAGAATGAATTTGATAATCTACATCAAAGCCTAATCTAAATTTAACCAATCAGAATTTGAGTCAGAGATGTAATCTTGACATCAATGTGTGAAACTCTGAGCAATTAGCCAACTGCACTGTGTTGTGCTCACATCGACTTTTCCCCAAGAATTCTCAGGCAGCCTATTGTGACCAATATTTATTGTCTTCTCTAAAGTGTGAATCCTTTGTTTTCAGGGTGGCCTTCATGGATGCTTTGATGAGTTGTCTCTGCTTTGACTCCAGCAACAATGTGCATTTGAGTTCCTTTTTTACTTCCCTGTTAAAAAGAAAACAAACCCATCATTAACTTCCTTAAATGCAAGTCTGCTATTGTTTCTATTCAACTGAACTAATAAAGTGAATAGCAATGGGAAATTTTCTGATGGATGCCTTCTATATGGTTATTAGTTTTAAATGCCTGTAAACTCATGCTCAATGGGTATGGCATGCTATCAAACAAACTCTTTTGCTATTTTTAGTGCTTATGGATAGATAAGCCCAACAAAGGAAAAGAAAGTTATTTTTTCCTTTGTAATTTATAATAAAATAAAACCAGATTGTTTTGGCAGTTTTACTATCCATTCTTTTTTTTTTTTCTGTGTTGTCTAGAAACAAAATTAAACAGAACAAAACAAAAGCCTCCTCCTATATCTGTATGTCAAGGATTTATCTTTACAGAGTCTCATACTAGTTATTCTTTATGAGTTTTCCAAAATCTGTTATCAATATGTATCATTTTTTTTTGGCAGAGAGAAATTTACTACTAATTTTTTTCTAACATACTTCTTAAATACTTATCCTCAATTTAATTACCAGAATTTTAATTTTTTTATAAAGAACCAATGCAAAAAAAAAATGCTAATATCAGAACCTGTGTTCAGCTAGTCTCATTTTTAATTACTAACTTTGAAGGTGTCTAAAATATTCATTGATTGTAATTTGTAGAGTTTAATTGTAGCTTGGCCAGAGGCATACAGTAGGATTAACCAGTTTTCAAACTAGTTTGAAAACAGCATTGTTTTTACCAAATAACAAACACTACAAGTTAATTCCTGTGAGCACAGAAGTAATGAAAATAAATAAATGCTCCTGATGTAGGTTATCAGCAAATTCTGTTAACTTCACCTGAAATACATCCTAAATTTACTGGACTTCACATTTCTGCTACTTTCCCCTTAGTTCAATGCATCCCTTTTGTCTCTTCCACTACTGTAATTCCTGCTCTCTGGCTCACTGATGTGACTTTCCCTGCCCCAGTTCTATCAGAAACATAAATAAGATCCTATCACATCCTGAGAAAACCCTCTATTGATTTCCCCTTACACTTAAAATAAATCCAAAATCCTGAATTTGACCCACCGTCAAAGCTACACTGCTATATTCCTGGGGAATAAATTTCAGGTGACTTTGATAATGTTGTATCCTCAGTGTTTAGACCAATGCCTTGTACCAGGATAAGTTTATTAAATGGAGTCATTGTGACACAATGGAATACTCCCTCCTCCCTGAACTCTCTCTTGCGAGTACTCAACATTTTTATTGTTGTTGTTCAGGGCAGGAAGTTCTATTTCACTACCACTCTTTTCAATCATCTTTGATAGTTGCTCCCCTTTTCTCCAGCTTTTCATGTTAGATTGTGCCTGGGTTCAAAGGTTGATCTTTTTTTCCTCTTTCTACTCACTCCCGGGCTGAGTTTAGCCAGTCTCACGGCTTTCTAGACTGTGGTAGGCTGAATAATGGCTTCTTGCAGATGTCTACATTCTAATCCCCAAAATATCTGAAGGTGTTACCTTCGATGGGTAATAGGACTTTGCATCTGTAATTAAATTAAGGATCTTGACATGGGAAGAGTACCTTGGATTATCTAGGTGGGCCCAATATAACCATAAAGATACTTATCAGAGGGAAGCAAGAGTGTTTCAGACCAAAAGACGAGATGGAACCACAAGCAGAGGTTAGAGTGAAACACTTTTAAGATGGACTAAAGGACCATGAGCTGAAAGAGACAAAGAAACAAGATTGTCATGAAGCCTCCAGAGGGAAAACAACCCTGCCAACATCTTGATTTTAGTCCCATAAGACTCATTTCAGCTTTTTTTTTCCCTCCGGGACTATAAGAAACAAATGTGTGTTGGTTTAAGCCACAGTTTGTGTTAATTTTTAAAGTGGCAATAGGAAACATATATTGTTTATATGTATATTTCTCTTAAATTTATATTTTGAACCCAAACCTCACTCCTGATGTAGGGATTCATATATCTAACAGCCTATGTAACTTCTTCACTCAGGTTTCCAAGAGTCTCTTCAAACTCAATATGTCCAAAAGTAAGCTCCCGATCATTTTCCCCAAAGCTGCTCCACATGAGTTTTACTGATCTCAGTTGATGTCAAACCCATTCTTCCTGTTCCTTAAGACAAAATGATAGGCTTCCTCTCTTTTTTACCCCACTCCATATCAATTTTTTAAGAAAATCTTACATGTTCTATATTCAAATATATTCAGGGACTAAATAATTATCAGTACTCCCACTGTTACAACCTTGATTTAGCCACCCTCATATCTAGCCTAGTTTCTTTCAGTTGCCTCTTGACAGTTTTCCAGTGCTTCTAGTCTTGCCTCACCTGAAGTTTCAATACAACAGCCAGAACAATACTTTAAAAATGCACCACAGATCATGTCACTCCTCCCCTTAAAGTCTTAGTGGGTCTCCATTTCTCTTCAACTAAAAGTCCAAGGCATACAATGACTTGCAAGATCCTTGATGATCAGCCCTGCCCCATTTCTCCCAAATAATCTCTTCCCTCTCTCCTCCTCATCCCATCTCTTCAATACATTGTCTCCTCTGTTTCTTGAACAGTCATGTTTCCTCCACAGGATCTTTGCACTGGTGGTTGCCTCTGCTTACAATTCTTACTCCCTTTCATGTTTCCTATGGTAAACCCTTCAATTATTATTATTTTTTTTCTAGTGTTGCTTTCTCAATAAAACCTAGCCTACCCACACCTTTGAATTTCAATTCAAACCATCCCTGTCCCAGGGACTGCCACTTTTTCCTTATTTAACTTATATTTTTTGTATTTATTTTCATATGATTCATAACCTTAAAATATTTTATTATACTTTGTATATTATTTGTTATCTTTTCCCTACTTGAGAGAAGAGCAGTGCAATCTATAAATATTTGTGAATGAATAAAGGAAATCCACTTTTTTCTCTTTAATAAGTTCTGTTTTACTATAAATTTATTATAAAAGCATATCTATTATATTTCAGTCATAATTCACAGTTCTTGACAAATATATTTCTAAAATGACCTGATTTTCTAAACTTTTTTCATATTTTTCAGAAAGATTTTCTAATTGACAAAGAATAAATAAAGGCATCGGTAAAAAAAAAACAAACGAACTAAATGAAAACAGGACCTAGAGTACTCTCGGGGAAGAAGCACCCCAATAACCCAAGATACTCTAACTATAGTTCAGATGACAACATCTCTTTAGTACATGGAGCATTCAATATAGTATGCGTCGATATTTTGTTGGAATAGCACATTTTCTTTTTCTTTTCTTTTCCTTTTTTTTTTTTAAATTAATTTCAGGTCTACAAACCAATGCAATAGTTATACTTTTCACCCCTCACAAAGTGACACCTCCTTTCCCCTAATCCACTGCCTGACCCCCGATATCATATATACCTATTATATAATTCCATTGACTCCATTCCCCACACTATACTCCACAACTATTAAATTATAGTTGACATTTAATATTATTCAATGTCACCTTCAGGTGTACAGTGCAGTGGTCAAGCCACTACACCGTCCATCAAGTGGTCTCCCTAAGGAGACATGTGCCTTTCTGACACCCTATAAAATATTTACAACATTATTAATTATATTTCCAAAACTGTCTTTCATATACCTGCACATTTTATTTTTTTAATTGCCACTTTGGCTAGAAATGTTCAAGCCAGTGCCATTAGATGTGTAGGAGTAAATATTCTGCCATAACTAACATGCTCTCAAAATCAGGTTAATTTTAGTACTTAATAGGGACAGAAACAGGGATTCCCCAGTTCTAAACCATTTGAGAAAGACTGAACAATTGAAAATATAAAGAGTGTGCATTCAGAATATAAATTTCTTGCTGAACCTTACCCAGAAATAGGGAGCGAGGCTAGACCACATGATGCTTAAGGAGAATATTGTTCTAAGCTCCTTTCCAAATGAAGACTATTCCAGTGTTATGCAGGTATGAGAGCATAAGGCATCCAATATATTTATGTTAAGAATTTCACACAGTCATGAGACTTAAGAGAAATTGCTTAACACTTATAAGTATGGACATCTTCAGTTGTTGAGTTGTACTTCTTCAAAAGAAAGATTATTTATACTTTAAAGAGTCATGGGATTTAAATTAAAAAATACATGTAAACTAGCTAGCACATAGTATGACTGCAATAGGTGTTAGTGTACTGCCCTGCCCTATTATTTATCAACATTTACAGTAACCTTAGGGAGGTTGTATAATATAACGTAAGAGAGCAGGTTCTGGAGTCTACATAACAAAAAACAAACATACCCAAACAAACAGAAGCATAAATAACAACAAAAGAAACAAACTGGGTATAAACTAGAATCAAACAACAGCTTTGCCATTTTAGTCATTTAATTTCTCTGAGGCATAATTTTTTCATCTATAAACAAGTGAGAGTAATATTGTCAATGCACTCAAACCTAAGAGCACCAGGAAACCTGTAGTTCCAAAGCAGGTTTACTGACAAGTGACAATGAGGGAGAATGGACACCATGAGAACTGTGGAAGACATCAGTAAGAGAATGTGAGAAAGAACTTATTACAGGATTTGAGCTATTATCAAGTGATTTTGGAGAGGGCTCAAAGAAGGAATATTTTGTTCTGGATTGGGTACTTTTGGGAAGTTGGGGTATGATTTGGTGTCCTAATAATCCCCATCTAGAAGATAGAAGGAACAGAGGAAACTAAAGCTGTAATTGGTAAAGAAGCAGCAGCCATTCTTTTTAGCCATGTTAAGTGGCCGTTTGGTTACTTATGTGGTTTGGAAAATGTTCTTGTTTGTGTCTGAGTTCAGACTTGATTATGGAGTGATGATATTTTCATTCTAATTCATCCTGGTTATGTAGTGGCCCTATCTAATAATCCTCTGTGAAATAGTTTTTGTTCATCAGGAGACCATCAAGGCCTAGCTCATGGTTCCTGGCCAGCTCTCAATTGCCAGGGGCTGCTTTTCTCTTTTTCAATAGCCATAACCACAGAATGTTTTAATTAAAGAGAAAAATCTGCTTTAACAGCCTAAGGAGGTGCCTGCCACCTCAAAATATGTTACCCGTTGTTATTTTCATATGTACTCCAGTTTTTTTGTTTGTTTGTTTTACCAAAATAGTCCTGTTTTAAGATATTCTTCCTTGTTATATTTAGATTTGATTTCTGACGAAGGAAATAGGGACACATTTCAGACATCGTAAAAAAGCACTCAAATGGGTCAATGACATTTATTATAGTTATTTCTGTGTTCCCTGGTTTCTAGCTCAATTTAAAAGAAGCTGAGAAGATGATCATATCAGGAGGTTTTATAGTGCTTCTAAATACAGAATTTAAGTATTATTCTTGTAAATACTATGAATTATGAGTAATCTCTGAATATGATATTTGGCAAATCAGAATTTTATAGAAGTTAAGAGCATGGTCTCTGTTTAGAGGGAGTCAGCCTGGGTTTGAACCTACCTCAATCTCCTACTGACTACATAACTTTGCTATAAAGAAAAAAACACACTTCGGTCTTTCTCCATTACTCATGTACTCCTTAATTCTTACCCCAGATATGTAGGTTTTTCACACATCAAGCAGTTCTCTGATACCAGCTTGGTGTCCTACAATTTATCTCTCTTCTGACTATCTCCCTCAAGATAGGGTCAGATCCCACAGGTTCAGGGCTCAGTCCCACAAGACTGTCCCCCATCTCCACTTCAGGTGCCAATTACAAGTCCCAGCTTGTCACCCGTGCTTCTGATGGACCAGCTATAAATTGTGGTTCCCATGATCTGCTCCTTAGGTTTGATTATTTCCTGGAATGGCTCACAGTACTTAGAAATACTTATGTTTACGAGTTTATGATAAAAAGATATGATAAAGGATAGAGATAAATGTCGATATGGAAGAGATTCATAGGGCAAAGTATGTGAGAAGGGACACAGAGCATGTATGCCCTCCCCGGGTGCACTGTTCTCCCAGTACCTCCATGTGTTCACCAATCCAGAAGTTCTTCAAACCCCAGTACTTCTGGGGCTCTTATCAAGGCTTCATCATGCGGGCACAATCCATCATTAACTCAATTTTCAACCCCTCTCCCTTTTCAGAATGAGGTGGCCATGGGGCTGAAAGTTCCAAGTTTCTAATCATAGCTTGGTTTTTCCAGTGACCAGCCTCCATCCTGAAGCTATCCAGAAACCCAACCAATCGTTAGAATAAAAGACATTACTATCATCCAGGAAATTCCAAGGGATTTAGGAGCTCTTTTGAGGAATAAGGATCAAAGATCGAATATTAGAACAAAGATGCTCCTAGTGCTCGTATTACTTAGGAAATGACAAGGGTTTTAGGAGCTCTGTGCCAGGGACTGGGGCAGACATATACTCATATATATGTGTATATATATATATATATATATATATATATATATATATATATATATATGCATTTTTTCCATTATTTCATGCTAGGAAAAATTTGTTTTAACCTTCTGTGCCTCAATATCTTCATATCTAAAATAATTGAAAAACTACCTACCTCATAGAGAGTCAATGTGAGGATCACAGGAAATGAAACATTAAAATGTTTAGAACAAGTGGTTGGGACATTATTCATTAGAATAACACATAATACATATTAGCTAATTAGATTATGCAGCCATTTAACTCTAGCCATTTCATCTAATGCTGCAGGCACTTCAGATTTATTGTATGTTGATTAGAATGGATATTCATTGCTTGCAATTCTGTGCAAGAAACTGTATTAGATATGTAGAAATAGGTACAGAACCTGCCTTTACGGAGCTTACTATATAGCTGAGAAATGCATGAAATGATAAATACCTAAATAAGCCAATACGAATTAAATTCAAATGACTGTCACTGACAATACTGACTGTAATGCTTTTAAGGAAACAGAATCATCTTCTGTTGGAGACCACTGGCAAAATGTAGTGGTATAAATGGTAGACGAGATGTGGCTTGGAGGATTTATAGAATGTGAACATTCAGAGACGATGAAAGAGAGCTCTAGGCAGATGGAACCTCAGGAACAAATATGTGAGAAATCAGATAATAAAAATTCCAACAACAATAATACAGCCACAAAGCAAAATAGAGCATGTACTGAACATAAGACCAAGGATCTTAAGTTCATTATCTCATTTAATCTTCTTTATAACCTTGTAGAAAAGGTAAAATCATTATCCCCATTTAGTGAGGAGAACAAGTCTTAGACTCTTTAATGAAGTACTAAATTAGTGAGTGCTGGTCTACCATTTTCCCCAGGTTGAATGGATGCTCAGTTCCAAACTCTTAACCTCTACTATTCTGTTTCCCCTTAAATAACCTTTATATATATGATACCTTTTAAGGTCCTCAATAACTAATTCAAATCAGTGTGACTGTGGTCAGATTATGCAAGACATTTAATGTAATGTCAGGGAACTTTTATTTTCCCTTGTATAGAACGGTGAATCCTTTGCTATTTGAAACAGTGAAGTGGTGTATTTCTTTCTTTTTTTTTTTTTAAATTACTTATTTATTTATTTATTTATTTATTTATTTATTTATTTAGTTTCAGGTGTACAACATAGTGCACTAGTTATATTTTTTACCCCTCAAAGTGACAACCCCTCTTTCTCTCTCCCCCAGTCCACTGCCCCTCTCCCCCAATCGCATATATATCTATTACAATTGTACTTCTTTTTAATATATCTTAACAAGTAATTTTCTTTTTTATTTGCACAAGTATTCTTAAGACTCTCCACCACCATATTCTCTGTTATTTTACACAGCCAGACTGAATTGTTGTTTCTTATAAAGAAAAGAGCCTAAGAAAATGAGGAAGAGATTATATTAAGAAAAAAAAATGTTTCTTTCATTTGCATTTGTAGAAAAGCCCAACACAAAGTTAGAGTCCATATCATATAGGTATACTTTTTTCAGGAGGCTATAAAACATATTTTTCTTAGGTTTTAAGACTCACATGTAAGAGCCCACATACCTGTACCATTGAGGAAAAAAGGTACATTAAATCATCAGATTTGGCTATGGCTATCAAGAAGCAATACATCAAGAAATATGCTGTTTGGTTAATTGTTCACAAAGCAACAAAAGGGGTCAAAGTTGCTTAGTTTAAAACAAAATTAGATGAAGTTTATTTCAACCAATAAATCCATCTGTGTTCAAAAACCAGCTGTTCCCCTTCCATTTGTTACTTATTGAAATGTCCATAATTTATTCATCTCAGGATACACTTATACATCTGTGAAATCATTTATTTTGGCTTATCTAATTGTCTTTGAAATTAAATAAACCAATAAACAAGAGCAAAGATAAAACTCAAGGGAGAACTATGGATATTGGAAAAGTTGTTGAGTAGAAAATAAATTCCAAAACCAAAGGACTTTGTCAAATGTTCATTAATTATAATACCATTGCATGCCTTGTCAATCAGTCATGAATTTAAATCCTCTAAATTTACATTTGTAGCTCTTTGGATTGTATTACATTCACCTCCTGATAGGTTCCTCACTATTTCAATTATAAAAAAATGTCATAGAAGCAAAGTTCTTGAAAAAAAACAAAAACAGTATTCTCAATCTGTAATTCTTAGCTATTCAGGACTGTCTCAGAGTTTGGAGTTGAATTCCTTCAAAGGCTATTCTAGCTAGAGTTCAAATCTGCATTCTATACATTACACATGTGGTTTGACATTCACTCTTTTAAATTTTAAATAGGATCTCTTTAATTAACTTCTTGACTTCCTCCTATCTGGAACATTTACCTCTAAGAAACCCTTACCGGGCTCCTCAGCAACCAGTGATAGTAGGAGCTACTGAGAACCTGCTGAGTGGCATTCCTGGGGGAAGGAGCCAAATCTGTCATCATTCATGCTGGCCAATCTAGTACCCTGATGGAAAGCACAGGCCTTAGAGAGAAAAGCCCTGAGTTTGAATCATCGCTTTTTCACTAACAGTGGGATCTTGGATGAGTTATATATTTTGTCTATATAGTTTTAATTTCCTTATTTGAAAAAAATCCCACCTTATAAAATTGTTATGTAAAACAATGAATATATATTTAATGTATATTTTCAAAATGATTTGCCCAGTGCCTGGCACAATAATACTCATTTAATAAAAGTGAACTCTTATTTCTAAAGTGGATTCAAGCATCAGTAAATTATTGGTCTACAAGATTTTTAATGTCCTGGGGTTATATATTATTCTTGTTTCTTTAATTCTCTGTACCTAAGATTCTGCACCCAATTTCAATGTGTGGGGTTTTCCCCACACCACAACACCAGCTGGGTGTCCTACAATTTAACTTGGTGCTGACACCATTTACCTAGAAACAGCGTGAGACCCCAGAGGTTAAAGGTTCAGTCTCATAAGACTACCCTCCACTTCTGATGTCAATCACAAATCCAAACTGTCGCCTGTGCTTCTGACCAACTGGCTATAACTCAGAGGCGCCCACCTCCTTGATTTGATTTATATGCTGGAGTGGTTCACAGAACTCAGTAAACCAGTTTATGCACTAGATCCCTAGTTTACTACAAAGGATATAAAGGATCTCAATCAACAACAAGATGAAGAGATACCTAGAGTGAGATTCTGAACAAAAGAACTTCTGTCCTTATGGAGTTTGGGGCATGGCGCAATGGCATGTGGAAGTATTCTGGCTCATCAACCTGGAAGTTCTTTGAACCCAGTCCTTTTGGGTTTTTTTATGGAAGCTTCATTACATAGGCATGGCTGATTAAATCACCCACCACTGGCAATTGATTCTATCTCTGGCCCTTCTCCCTTCCTGGGAAATCAGTGTGTGATACTGAAACATCCAACCTTCTATCCTTGGTTGGTTCCCCTGGCAACCAGCTCCCATCTGTTGGAGCTTACCAAAAGTTACCTCATTCACATAATAAAAGACACCTTTATAGCTCATCTCTTAGGAAATTTTATAAGGTTTAAGTGCTCTTTGCCAGAAACAGGATGAAGATCAAATATATATCTCCCATTATAAATCACAATATGACACAGTACATTGTATTTTGTAAGTAACTTATACAGCCCTTTCTTTTGTTATTTCTCTTTTCAGGTGCTATGTTCACCTAGATAATAAGTTCCTTGATGGCAAACACTGAGTCATGTTACTGTTATTTTCCCTGGGGTATTACGGAGCATAATTTCCTCTACAGATCAGATTTCCTACATCTTGTTTCTGTTGATGATGCTGATGAAATATCTTTGAAAGACTTCCTCCCCAACTTGTCAGTATTAATTAATTCAGATGACATGGATGTTTCTGTTATTTCTATGGAGTAAGAAGGGTGCTTTAGAATATGCAGAAGGGTTCTAAATGCCCTAAAGATTTGTTTTATTCCCAAGGAATAGTTTAGACACCAGCAGCATCTGGATCATTAAATAGGTACTTACACATTTTCTGTGTGGATTTGCTTAAAGATTCATAGAGTGACAGCTTTGCACCAAATTATACTTCAGTGGCTTCCAGTACCTTTAACACTGGGGGAAAACAACTTATTTTTTTTAAGTGTTAAAAGACTCAAAAAGGGTGGTCTCAGTACTGGACAGAAACAGGACCAGTCACAGAGTGTAGGTGGACCCAAACAAATATGCAACATTGCCAGGACAGAGCAAGTTCCAAGCATCCCAGCAATTGTCTTTTGCAGAGGTAGCTAGAGGTAGAAATCTGCTCTTGAGAAATCTTTCTGTGTTTTCATGGGAGAAGGGGAAAAAAGCTTCATGCTTAAAGGATTCCAAATGCAGAATCACCTCTTCCTTTTCCCAGGCTCCTGAATGTTCAAGCAATGGCAAGAACAAAAAAATATCCAGCTAGTCAGCCAGAAGATCTTGCGATCGCATGTGGAAACTTTTGTCTGCGGAACATACTTTAGATAATTCTACTGTGTGAGATTCAAAAAGTGCACCAACCCTGCTGTCTTCAGAAATTAGAAGATAGTTTTCTGCCTGGCCTCCTGAGATTTGTTTTCCCCTACAAAGCTGCCATCCTATACCTCAAAAGGAAAGATTTGTAAAGGGAAGAGGGGAAGGGAAATTTTACCTTCCTGTAGATTTCCCCCTAGAGTTAGTAGTTCACTTCAAGACACAATCACTTTCCTCTATTATGTGGTCAAACAAATGCATGTACTCAGTGCAACCATCATACTAGAAGAAATCATTGGAAGAGTGTTACCGAGGCTGTTTGTATGTACTTACCTTGCCCCAACTTTTTGTTCAACACTTATCTTTGAGTTTGCTCTCTCCAGTGCTATCTACCTTTCAGCACTGAATCCATTCAGAGTCTGCCCTTTCAGACACTCTAATTTTCCTGCATTTAACCTTTAAAAAATTGACAATTTTTCTCCTCTTTACAATTCTATGACTTTTGAGTTCATAGAAAGCAGAAAATAAAATGCCAGTTTTTCCCTCCAAATTAAACATGTTTTTAAATCTGAAAAGAGAACAGAAAATGAATGTTGAACTGTCAAGATCTTCCATGTTAAAGCATTGGATAATACAGTCAAAACACATCAAGTATTGGTCAACTCATATTTACATTCAAGCATTTCCTCAAAACATGTTACCTGAGGATTTTCTGCAAACTGCAAATGCTTCTTTTTTAGAAATCATCTTTCAAAACATACTGTTTTATATTTAGCCATTGTTTGATGAATATTGACTTGCCAAAGAACAGCAGGAAATAGAAGAGTAGCTAAGGTTGTCACCTTTAAGGTATAAATTATTATTATTCATTATATTTGTTTAGAAATAATATGAAAAATTTTCACACAACTTATTCATCTGTGAATATTGGGTTCAGGCATGCAACAGCATGCTCTAGCTCAAGTAATAAAAACACAAAGTATGGAGTCACTGTGTTTGAACACATGGTCAGATATAATCTAAAAATGGAAAATACATCTGAAATGGAAACTCCTGCAAAATTCTAGCCTTTCTAAAACATTCAGTTACCCCAAAAGATTGTGAGTGTGTACAGCTCTGTTTTAAAACAAGCTAGTAACACTGCCCTCTAAAAAGAAAAAAGTAAAACAAGCCATGCATCCTACAAAGAAGTCCTGTCCCAATGTTGGACAGTTAGCTAAAAATGATGAAGGCTTTCCATAGTACTACAGTGCTCACAAGAGGCCTGGTTGGAAACGCTAGTCCACTAATTTCGTCAGATTTTAACAATCACAAATGGCAGGTTACCACTTCTCCTGTTTTGTTTTGTTTTTTCCCAAAAATCATTAGGACGGAAGATAAACATAAGATTTAGAACTATTCTATGAAATGTTAAATATTAGTAACAACTATGAGCATGTTATATAGATCAAAATGTTAATAGATACGGCTGAGTGGCGCGGTGGTTAAGCGCTGGCTTGGGAAGCCAGTGGCCCTGGTTCGGGTCCCACGTATGATGGCCAGTGACACTGCCCTCAAAAAATAAATAAATAAATAAATAAATAAATAAATAAATAAATAAATAAAAATGTTAATAGATAGAGGCCCAGCTATGAAAGAAACTAAGTTTGCAACTAGAGTTACTGCAACTTTTTCATTTCACCAGGTCATGTTTAAGCTACCTGTGTCCAATTTATTATTTTATTATTATTATTACTATTTGTTTATGTAATGATTTGATCAGGCAAGGATTATTGGGGTTGGAGAAAGAAGGGACTTTCTTGACATGCACATTCTTAGTCCATGTAATTTGACTAATTTTTGTAGAGTACAATATTTTCAACAAAAGTCATACAGTGAAATCAACACTACTTCTTTATAATAACTTATTGGTGTTCAGTTCTAACTTGATTTTTAGCAAGACAATATTTGTCCAATCTCTCTATACAGGTATAGGGAAGGTTCTACAATATCTATGCTCACCAAGTTTTCCAACAATCAGTGCACATGTTATTATATTTTAGTCAAAATAGACATGTATGAAATTATAGAAGATTAATGGGTAATTGGAGGCTATTTACAGACATGCACTTGCTCACTGGCCTGCTCACTATTGTATCAGCCCACCTAAGGCAGAAATCCATTTAGCATCATATCCAATGCTTCTTAAACTCTCCTCCCCTCAAAAACTGCTCTGGGGAAAAACAATGTACTGGGGTAAGAAAACCTGAGACCTAGGAGCCTAGGAACCTAAAAAGATTTAAGTTATGGGTGGAAAATCAATTTGTTATGACACTTTTGTAAGGAAGGATTTAAGATCAATTTAACTTAATGTTATGTTGCTCCTTCCATTATTTTTGTTCTAAGGATGACTTTCTGCTAAGGAAAGAGACAAATATCTGAAATCTCCAATTATTCATGAATAAAAGCTCTCCTATTAGACAGCATTAGCTAATCTTCCTTGGTGTTAATTTCTATTTTCTTTGTCCCTTGATGATATTTTGAATGAGATACCTGATTATGATATTATCCTTACCAAGAAGCCAGCTCTTTTATGCCTCAAAGAATTGAAGAAACTTAATAATTCTTTTAGCCAGGTGTTATAAATGGACTCATAGTGAGCTTTTCATGACTGTGTAGGGGATGATGAGTAGGTCCATTTAAAGGCAATTCCCCTGATCTCTCTTAGAGGAATATGGAAGGGACTGATGTTCTAGAAAAATCTACTGGCTTGGCAGAGGAACTGCTATTAAAATAAATTGGTTATGAAGTGTTTATTGCATTTTATGTTTTCCTCTCATCGTAATCCTTCATAATGTGTTTAAACAATTAATTGCCACAATATCCAACTTTCTGAGGCTTGGAAAGGGACCCTGAGTAGATTGAAAGAGCCGTAAATCCTTATTTGGGGCAAGAGGGAGAAGAGGTTTTATGTTGTTGTTAATTAATCACATATTAATTTTGCAGTTTCACATTTACTGAGTGTTTCCATTTAATGTGAACAATTAAATGTAGTTAAAGAGACATATTAGACCACTATGGTCTCTGCATACATGGCATTCAAGTGTCTCGAGAGCTGCTGCTTGTTGGGGGCAAAGGATTCTTGGGAACTTTCCTGGGTGGGAAAAGGGTAAGTGAACTTTTGTGTGTGTGCGTGTCTATAAAGAACTTTCATGTATCCTAACACTAAGTTAGTGTGTAATAGTCAAGATATCTGACTCTTGTTCCCTACTCTTGTTCTGCTTTATGTTTTTAGTAATTCAACTTAGCTGAAAAATCCTGTTTCTCTTGCACACCCCAACCTGTTTTTGTCAATTGTAATGAAACACTTTATTTCATAGAGTGGTCATGTGTATTAGGTAGACACTGTTATATACTCGTTTCACATATGAGGAAAATGAAGGCTTGAAGATGTAAGTGACTTACTCAAGATTACTCAGTTAGCAAAGAGCAGAGTCCAACCCAACTGCCTGACTCCAGAATTCTTTTCTCTATCTTGCTTATCTATCTATCATCTATCTATCTATCTATCTATCTATCTATCTATCTATCTACCTATCTATCTATCATCTATCTATCTATCTATCATCTTACTATCATCAACTACCTATCTAGCCATCTAGCCATCAAGTGTGAGGATGCTTTCTTTCTATCTTACATATTAGAAGCTATTCTCAAATGTCTGGCAATCCTTGTTTCTTGGGTCACTAATCAAATTTAACAGTGAGAAGCTAAAAACTTTTCGGACACTCTCTGCACCTGGGTGGGCTTATTGATTGATGGGTCTCCTCTTAGGTTGATAAGGAAATCATTCATATTGCTGGTAGATTTTTACATTCAATATCCATAGTTTATTTATTTTGTGCCATTCTTTTGCCTCAGTGATATTATCTAGGATGCCAGTGTTAGGGTACGAGTGCAGGGGGCAGGGCTGGCACCCTTTAGAGCCCAGACATTAAATATAAAACCTCTGTTTTCAGTATAGCACCCTGTACCCACAGGCAGCTTCTGCAAATGAGCATCTTCAGAAAGTCAACTCTCACATCTGCCAAGGTAAAGAGAGGCCAATTACCTAAGTGTTTGGGGTTGGGAAGGCTATCTGGGAACCTTAACTGCTTCTAGCAGAAACTTCTATCCAATCCTCCTCCTGTCAGCTTGTCCTCATTGAGTATTTGAGGGGGTTTGGCCTCCAACCCTAACCTGTTCATAGCGTTCCAACTCTGGCCATTCCCTTCTTTTAAAATGTCCTTCACTCAACTCCTACCAATGTCACATGTCCAAATATCTTCTTCCTTCAAATCCACCATGAAAAGTAAAACCTCTGTGAAACCTTTGTTGATTTCCTCAGTCAGATATTATCTCCTGTAGTACTTTGAGTGAAATGTTGTGTTCATGTTTTATGATGCCCAATATACTTTGTTCCTTCTCAGAACTGAACCTGAAAACCATTCTTCTTCCTATTCCTTTCAGTATCTAGTACAGAACATTCCACTCATTGTGAGCAGCACACATAATCATCAGGTGATGGTTATTCTTCCTTTTCACATCACAGGATGTCCTGTTTTTTTTCATCTTTCCAATTAATCTGTGTTGGCATCATTATCTTCCTTTGACAAGTGAGAAAAAGAGAACTTGGAACAGTTTCTCCTGGTGAGTGTGGCTTGAGAAACCATGGGTGTCCTCAAGATCTTTCTAGGAATCCCCGAGATCTTTGCAAGGTGTTTGAGAGGTCAAACTATTTCAATAATGAGACATTGTTTACCATTTTCAGTCTCATTCCTCCACGAGTGTACACTGTAGTTTCTAGAGGTTGCATGATGTGGGATTACGTATCACTTGCACAATTAGTGAAATGCGTACCTGTGTATTCTTGTGTTTTAAAAACTTCTTAGAAGCCAGCGGCCCCGGTTCAGGTCCCACATATGAGGGCCAGTGACACTGCCCTCAAACAAACAAACAAACAAACAAACAAACAAACAAACAACTTCTCAGCATCAATTTTTATAAGGTAAATACTGGGGGAGATAGCCCACATATGCAAAAGCACTTTAGAATTCCTCAGTAATTTTGAAAAGCATAAAGACCCTGAGATTAAAAAGTTTGAAAATGGCTACCTTAAAGAAATACATACCTTGTATTCCACCAGGAATACAACTCATTTCTTGTACACATAAATTGGCAATACAGGCCTTCTGGGTCTTCTTAGTATACTGTGCCCCTCTGATATGGTATATCTTTAGATATCAGGATCTTCACTGTTTTAGTAGAGAAATTCAACTTTCCTGGAGGATCGCCTTTATGTCTCCAGCAGAACAGCCTCATTTATGTTTACCCTAATTAGTAAACAATTTTCATATGAAGATTACAGGTATCTCTTTTATCTTTTGCATTTAATATTATCACAAAAATCCACCTGGAATTTTATTAACTTTGAGACTCTTATTATTATAACCCACTGTTTGGCCAATAACAATGCCTGTGCACATCTTCCTCTGAGGTCTACTGTTTATAGTTTACTTTTACCAAACAAAGTGGCTTCTATGGAAGTTAATCTCTTTGGTATTCACAACATCGAAAAAAATCAAAATTTCAGAAAAACCCAGATGTAAGAATTATTGAATCCTTTTAGGTTTCTGTCTGACTCTGGTTATTGGAAGACTACCTAGAAAAGCTGCCAAATTTGATACATTCATGTGTGATACATACTAGAGAAAATTTTACAGAGATTTTAATTTTTTTTGTCTAAGATATTGGACTTTGATCTTAGCTAGTCTGAAACAAAAAATGTGTTTTTAGACAATTATGCTTTACTTGTTTGCAAATTATGATGAAATTCTCCCTCTGAGTTTAAAGTATATGTATTTAACATGATAAGGATCACAATAAATGATTGATAATATTTTAGAGAAATTAGCAGTGATTAGATTCTGAAAAGATTATCATAAATTTCAAATCATATGTAGACTCAAAATTTTAACTCAGAAAAAGATTAAATTGCAAGCTGTAAAAAATAGAATAAGTAAAATTTGATGATTTTTGGTATGTCAAAGTTCCTTAAATCAAATATCTGATAAGTGTGAACACTTTCCAACATCCCAGTTATTTCATTTGCACCAGATTTCCTGGAGCTTGTGAGTAATACTGATGGCTGCAGTTGAATCGATTGTGCTACAATCCACATTGATCATTAAGACAGCTGAAATGAGCAGATCAGCCATGGGGCAGTTTGTTTATTTTATGTGTATAGACATAACTTTAATTCCCAATGCAGAAGAAATATTTGTAATACAAATACTGAGAGCACATTAAAGGGTCATTTTCTCCCAGGCTGGAGGGAACAAAAGCTCAGGGACATAGTCTTAGCATGTTGACACTGCATTTAAGGTATGTAACAAAGTGCCATATTCTCTACTCTACGGGTTAGAAACTGGGCTCTGGTAAATCTACAGCAGGAAATCATCTGCAGGTGTTTTTACCATGAGGACCAAGTGAACCCCTGTCCCTGAATGGGAATCAAATGCCCCTAGGCATTGTGATTGTAAAGCTTTCTGAATTTTTGCAATTTGCTCTCCCCACATCTGGTTGCAGGCTGCAGGTGAGGCCTGCATTATATAAGAGATGGATGCCTCTAAACAGATTCCCAGTTAAAATCCCTGACTCTGCCCTAAGAGTTCCTTGGAAGAGTACAGAGTCTGAAAGCTCATGGCAACACAAACTACTAGGTGTTGATTTTGAGAAAACATTTCAGAAAGAGGTAAACAGCATTTGCTATCTGCATTCAAAATTTCTGAACTATGACTCAGGTGAAAGATGAAAGAATATTCACAAAGTATCTAGGAGAGAAATCCTATGTCATACAATGACTGTATTCCAAATTACAGACTTAATCCACTAAACCATTTTTAATAACCACTCCAGAATCCAGTAACACCAAGGAACTTGGACAGGAGGGTTGGAGTTTATAAAAATGAATTTACTTTTATTTTGAGGAGCAGCTAATATGGAATAATGGAACTATTTTTACGTGGTGCAGTGTGCTACTATTTCCATAAAACCTATAGGTTAGGCAGTTGTCTTCTTTCCCCCTTTTATCTATAGACCTTTAGAACAAAATGACTTCTTTCTTGATTGTCATCTAGTACTTGTCTTCTTTGAACTTGTTTGGCCTAACGTTCCTTGGTTATTCTTTTTATAGATGCTGGATTTGGTTTCCTTTGGCCTCTAATTGATAGATAAGGGTTGCCTGGTATATATATAATCCTAGCAAAGGGGAAAACATTAGAAAGACAAATGAACAAAAATAATTGATGAATTTTCACTTTTGCCATGATTATTTTTCTTCTTTTTTTAAAAAAGATTTTATTGGGGAATTGGGGAAGGGGAACAGTGTTGGGGAATTGGAGAAGGGGAACAGCCAAGTTGTTGTCCTTTAATCTTAGTTGTAGAGGGCACAGCTAGCTCACCTCCAAGTCCAGTCACCATCTGGCCACCCATCAGCTGCTCACAGACACTCATCTCAAGGTGCCGTGTTCAATCTTAGTTGTGGGTAGGCGTAGCCACCATCCCATGCGGGAGTCCAACTGGAAACCTTGTTGTTAGGAGCACGTGCTCTCGCCAGCTGAGCCATCCTGCCACCTGTTGGCAGCTCAGCTCGGGCGCAGCTCACTGGCCCATGTGGGAATTAAACCGGCGACACTGTTGCTCAGAGCTCGCACTCTTAACCAACTGAGCCACTCAGCCGGCCTCTGCCGTGACTTTCTAAATAGAACGTTGAGTCACATTAGGAAAACATATCTCAGAAAACTGTCTTGTGTGTGTAAATGTCCCCTCTATTCTTGGACATGTTAGGAAGTTTTTGAAGTTCTTTTGGAGTAGCCAGTCGCCTGTAAGGAGATTTGACTGAAGACTCAGGGTTGTTTAGAATGAGTTTCTTATTTTTGGACTCTATATCAGTATAAGTTCACTCTTACATGTTGATATGATGTGTGAATCTATTTGACAAAAGTATCAGGCTTCAGAGGAAGTTTTTTGAAGACTGAAATCAAAGCTACTCTGACAAATAATTCAGTATTTGTTCCTCAAAATAGCCAAAGAATACAGTTGACCCTTGAACAGTGTGAGGTCAACCCCTCACTCCAACCCTTCACATAATTGAAAATTCGAGTATAACTTTTGACTCCCCAAAAGCGTAACTACTAATAGCCTACAATTGACCAGAAGAAGCTTTACTGATAACATCAACAGTTGATTATCATATATTTTGTGTATGTATTATATATTGTATTATAATAAAATTAGAGAAAAGAAAATGTTATTAAGAAAATAAGGAAGGGAAAATACATTTACAATATTTATTGGGAAAAAATCCATATATAAGTGGACCTGTGCTGCTCAAACCTATGTTGTTCAAGGGTCAACTAATTTTTATATTTTATATATGTTCAACTTATTTCATATCTATCATCATAATAACACAATATTAGATATATAGCAAGCAATGCATGGGAATTATTAAGCCATTATTAAATTGAATGCGTTTTAAATATTCTAAACATATATTCAGATGCAGATAATGCACACACATGTAAATACACTTCTAGATCTGAAGCCTTCTCTTTTCACTCTAATGATTTGCATCTCATTCAATGTAAATGATCCATCACTTATATACATTATTTTTAATAAAATATACTTCATGCAATTAATGTCCCATATGCAAGACATATTTACTTACTTTATCGCAACCAATAACACAGAGGTGCTAGGGTAGAGGAGTGTGTTCAGGCATTGGGGGGTGTGTGTGTGTGTGTGTGTGTGTGTGTGTGTTTCACTTTGTTCTGTTTTTCCCTTCCTGCATTTCCACCTACATCTTTCTTCTATTCATGAAGATCTAGGGCCATGGTGAAAAGTGTAACCTTCTAGGGACAGTTGGAATATTCAGATCAAATAGAAGAAACACAAATTAGTTGATAAGAGAGTAGTACCTTGGAGTAGCAAGTAGACGAGAAAGGCTTTTCCTCCACCACAAATTGGGGGCAGGGAGGGGGGTGAGTATACAGCAATAGAGGAAAAAAAGAACAAGAATATGTACTTTAAATTCCCCACATCGGAAGCAATCCAACTTCGAGCCTACACAGGAGAGTGGACACACAGAGCCAGTGGGCTGAGAGAAGTAGTAGGGACCTCAAAACCATCTCCTTGTCATCAGGGTGGCAGAGAATCAACCAAAACTGTGGGCCAGAATGGGACCCTGTGGAATGACTCAACAGCAACCTCAGCTGTCACCCAGGGTGACAGCCACCTTGAAAGTGGCTGTGGCACAGGACCATGATGAGTGTGAGCCCTCGATATGGTGGAGACGACGTGTTCTGCCAACCCTGGGTAACAAGTAACATTTAACATCAGAAATGTGTCCAGATCAAAAACAATAAATACATTGATATTCTTATACTCTGCAATTCTTATCTGGAACAAATATATTCTCCCCACATTAGTGAAGAAAAACCTGAAGTTCAGAGAATTTAAATAACTTACTTAAGATCATTAAATTGGTAAAGAGCAGAGCCAGACACATACTCTCCAGCTCTGTGTGACTTTGAGGATCCATAATCCATTTACTATGTTTTCCTGTAATCTAGGATTAGAGCAGTAGTCTCAGATCATTAAATGGAAGCCACGTGCATGGACAGTTCATGGACAGTTGTGCTTTTGACTGAGAGTGAATCTAGTTTAAAAGAGAGGAGTGAGCAGCCTGCAGACCAAAATTGAGTTTTCTGATTCAGATTACAAGTAATAAAGCTGATGCTCTGAAGTCTGCTCGATTCCCTAGCTATTTCTCAACTGGATCAAAGTATTTAGGACAAAGTGATGTGATTAATACACCAGTATCCAACTATTCACTAACCGGTACACACAGGCTCAGTGTTTGGAAACAGAATTAAAGACAGATTTATGGTTATAAACTCTATTCTTGCTACCATACCTCAGTCAGGTAGTACAGAAAAATGTATATAACATCATATAACATTGATATATGTGTTAACGACCAGGCAAATTCAATGCCTTCAAGAAGCTTATAAAATAAGGCTATCACGCCTGCTTCAATGCATTTCAGAAGAACATGACCCTTTTTTGCTTTATTGCAAGCTCATTTTGCATTTCCATCCTCTCTGAATTTTTTGAAGCATATTTCTAGTTTATATTTTTAGCAATTCTCTCCCTACAGAATGTCTAGTTTGCATTTTTCGAAGTTGTTTTTATTGTGGTTGATATTTATTTCTTATCTTAGCAACATTATTTTAGTTTGACCTTTGCATTTGTCTTTATTCCATCTTCAACTAGTGAGTAGTCCCTATTTTGTTAATTTGATGAGGACAATAAGTTTTTAAGCTATGATGATGGGGATGAGTTGGTTGTGATTTTAAATCTCATTCCAATTTCTGTCAGAGGCCTCAAATAAGGAAGGATTGTTCTTTTGGGAGGTGGTGATTACACAGAGAGTAGTGCAGTAAATGAACATTATATACTGCAATCTAGACCAGTTCAAATAAAAGTCAGGAAAACATTTTTCTATTGTTATATTTATTATAAAACATCACAGCACACATTCTAAAAATAATAATTGCCACAATAGTATTTAATATTTATTGTGCTAGGAAACTTTCTAAGAGGTTTATTTGTATAAAGGTGCATAATCTCCCATTAACTCTCAATATCAGGAACTATTATTAGGAGCCAATTTACAGATAAGAAAATGAGACAGGGCTCTCATGCCTAGGAAATAGCAGCACCAGGAGTCCCTGTCTGTGTGTGTTTGTGTGTGTGTGTGTGTGTGTGTGTGTGTGTGTGTGTGTGTGGTTAAAGAGTATGGTTAGTGAAATCCTTTGCCAAGTCTTAACAGAAATGTTATTTAAGAGTCAGATAAAAATATTAATGTTTATGGATGATTAAAGGTATAGAGTTATTTTTCTCCTCTCCAGACAAATTTCCCCATTCTTCATAGATAAGTATAAGGACACTTATGGCTCTCTCTCTCTCCTTGGATGATGCTCACTCACCTTAGGGGTGACCAGAATGAATGGGCTGACTCAAAGGCCATCACATCTGTGACCCAGGTTTTCAGTCTTACTAGAAATTCATTCATCTCAGTTTAAGGCATAAAATATAAATGGCTCCCTTTTGATTCCAGTTGACTCCCAGGAACTAAATCTAACATTGGGCAGAATGCAGCTCAGGTTGGTAACTAAAATAACTGTGAAATCTACTAGAAAGTTTGGGAACTTTATTTTTTATTTCCCCCCCTTTTTTTTTTTTGAGAGCAGTGTCACTGGCCCTCATATGTGGGACTGAACCGGGACTGCTGGCTTCCCAGGCCAGCGCTTAACCACTACGCCACTCAGCCGGCCCAAACATTTGGGAACTTTAGAGTTAGATAATCTAGGGAGCAAATCTTAGCTCCACCACTAACTAGTTGAATGACCAAGAAAAGTATCTTTCTCTCTGATGTTTAGTTTCTTCATTGGTCATATAGGAATGTACTCCTTTAAAAGTTTGGTAAGTCTTTAGGAAGGGGGCATGCAAACACCCAGGTACATAGTTTCTCAATAAGTTTTAATATAATTTTATCCAAAGGAAAAAAACTTCCCACAAAAAAGAGAGAATCATTTATTGATACTTTATCCTGAATAACATTGCTTTCCAACAACAATAAAATATTTAGGAGATTTGTTTTTCCAGAGACCACAGAATAACTTATATATGGTGACCAAAAATTTAATTAAATATAATGGTCCATGCTAATTTTTGGTGACTGAAAGTCACATGTAATTCACTCATCATGGTAGTGTTAAAGAATTGAAAACACAGCGTTGCTTCAGAAGTCTTGTTCTGATGAGGTGGTTTTGTCCCAGGATTCCTCAGCTCTATGGTTACAAGAAGGTAGCAATGGGGTTGAGTGAGCTTGTTAGTAAACTCTGGCTGCTATAACAAAATACCATGACTAGGTGATTTAAATAACAGACATTTATTTTCTCACAATTCTGGAGGCTGACAGTCGGAAATCAAGGTGGCAGCATAGTTAGGTTCTGGTGAGAGCTATTTTTCTGGTTTTCAGATAGCCACCTTCTCACTATGTGCTCACATGGCTTTTCCTTGATGCATGCTCATGGAGAGAGGGAGAGAGAGAGAGAGGAGATCTCTTTCTATTCTTCTAAGGGTACCCAATCTACCTGTCTTCCTAATTTTATTTCTAATTCCATTATGAGGGTTTCACTGTCTAAACCTAATCTAAACCTAATTACTTTCCCAAAACCCCACCTTTCATACTATCACATTGGGAGTTAGGGCTTCAATATATGAATTTGGGGAGGTGGGGGAGGGGGGGAGAAGCACAAACATTCAGTTCCTAACAGAGCTATTTTAAACATTTCCAAACAGTGAAATGGAATTCGTATATTTACCCTCTATAGAGCAACTCAAGCTAATACAATCCACAAAATTATTTGCTATAATTTTATTAACTCTGTGTAGTAACAAATAATTGTCTCACACTGATTATGAATTTAGATTGGTATGTCTAATTAATAAAATAGAAAAATATTACTTAATAAAATGCATTTCAATGGATAAAGTATTTCAAAACACAATGTTTTTGAGGCTGGAAGGAAACACAGAATGATTTTGGGTCTAGTTGATAGAAAGAATGGTAGCATGGGTTTAAGGGAAAGAAATCAGCACATGACTAAGACATGGTGATTGTTTAATATCCTGGCAGAATGATCTTTTTGGCAGTGCTTAACTAGATAACCAGAAATTTTCCAATAGAACATAAGGAATTTCTGAAATAATTAAAATAAATGATGTATAAAGTTTATGGTTCAAGTGACCAGGTAGCCATAGTAGGACATTCTCATCCTCTGAGACTTATAATCCATTATTATAGTGTGAATAGCCCCAAGACATCCTGCTTTATTGCAGAGGTAGTCAATAGAAAGGGAAAAGGGACTGCATATAGGGCATGAAACAGCAACAGAACGAGGTCAGAGAACAGCTGTGCACAGTGGCACATGGTCATTAATTAGTAAATATTTCACTGAATGAGTGAGCAAAAGCATGTTAGATGAGGCAATGATGATTGCAGCATACTGAGGTGTTGTAGTATGGCCCAATGAAAGAAGGATACCCTTGCAAAAGAGAAGAGTTAAAAAAGAAAAGAAAGTCAAGAGAAAGGACAACTGTCCCTAGAGGGCTTTTATGTGAGAAAATCAAAGTGTTAGTAAAAGAATATCTTGTTGTCAAGTACATGCATGAGCCTCTATGTTCCCAGCTACCCATGCAGGTAAAATAATAACCTCTCATGACAAAGTATTTACAGGGTGTTGATCTAATTTGTCTCGCTGCATTTGAAGAAGACTGAATATAACCACCCCAGAATGATGAGACTCTGACTGACTTCCAAAGATTTTTTGGAAAAAAAAGATTTCTGCCACCAAGTCCCATAATCAATAACAACTTTATTTATTTAGGCCTTACAGTTTATTAAGTGCTTTTCATACATTTTCTCATTTGGATTTTCACAACTGGTGGGTGAGACAGAAAGCACACCTAGTTTATTCCTGTTACAGGTAAATCAGGGGAGGCTCATCCAAAGCTGTGTCCAAGATCAAGTTGCTGATTAAGGGGTAGAGTTGGGTCATTAATACCGGTCTTCCAATGACCAGTTCTTTCAGCTGAATCATGTTGACTCTAGATAAATACTGTCAGAAAGTACTTTTTGTTCCTAAATTAGATCTCTTATATAGTAATGAGAATTCCTTTTTTCCTGATCTGTAAAAAATAAAGATAGAGAATATTATTCTCAGACATCTGAGATAGTTGTTAAATCAACTCATGTTTTTTTAGAAAAAGATTAAAATTATCCCATATAATTGTGTTAACCTCTTCTACTTAGGCCATATTTTCTAACTCTTTAATCATCTTAGGTGGGACTCATTTCACAGTCTAATTATTAGAATTTGTGGTAAGCAATGCGATAAAGTTACTGTACTGTTTCTTGTAAACACAGCCTTTCACAATAAGATAATTATGTGTAGAAAAAATGAAGTTAAGAACATAACAGCACCTATCTTCTACAAATAAATGAATAAAAGAACTGCTGATGTAAAGAGATTATTAAAATTGTTCTTTCACAAAATACTGCAGCAAATTAGAGGTGAACAGTCAAAAAAATGTGTTTAAATATAAATTAGCACCAACTTCTTAAAGAAATGTTATTGCTCTTCTAATACTATCATTTTAAATGATAGTTCTTGTTTTCAAATATTAACAAAGGAAACTTTATGCCCTGGGGTCACATCCTTAAACATCTAATAATACTCTGTGGTCATATGAAATAATGCATATAAAAGCATTTTAGGTGTAACTCTATGGAAATACAAGTTAAGATCAATAATTATAGAGTGAATGCTTAAGTTTTACACATAAGCCTTGCACATATAATATTTGTTTTCTTGCCCTATAAAGCAGGTATTATTATATTATCCATAATTTATAGCCAAATAAACTTGAATGCTAAGGAAATTAGGACTCTCCTCCTCCAAATATCACACAGCTCTTCTGCTGAACTCAAGGAACAGACTCACTCTTCTCATTTCAGATTTGGGACTTGTTCATATTTTTTACTTTACCTTTTCATCTGTTCTACATGATTCATATATCAATTTCTACCATCCATTCAAGCTAAAAAAGTAGATGACATTCAACTTTTAAAGTTTTAGTCCCCTTTGTCTCCTCTGTACTGACAGAATATCCATAATAATAAGAAATCACCTTTTTTTACACATTCAGAATATGAACATTTATAAGCTCGCTACATGTTTCTATGTGTGAGCTAACATTGTCATTCACATGTACTAGTTGAACTTTATTCTTTTTTAGAGGGAATATAGTTCACTGTTTGTATTCAGTATTGTAGCCACCTTTGCCCTACACACTGAATTTTTTTCTGACAACACATGGGGACAGAATGCTTCCTCACCCATCTGAAACTAGAGGGGATTTGAGCTTGCAATTCACCCCCTAGTTTGAGGAACTGCAGGAATTTGTAACAACTGCTAGCTAAGTCCCCAAGGGCTTGTCAGTTTTGTAAATCCATACTCATAGAAGATTGTTTTAAGAAGGTGTCTTAGTTTTGGCTGCTATAACAAAGGATGGTTTATAAACAACAGTATTTCTTTTTCATGGTTCAGGAGGCTGATTGCAGATGGCCAATTTGTATACTCATATGGACAAGTAGAATGAGGTAGAAAGCTCTCTTATGTCTTTTATAAGGGCTCTAATCCCATGACTTTTATAAGGGCACTAATCCCATTCATAAGATCCTCCTCTAATTCGGATCACCTCCCAAAGGCCCCACCTCGTAATACCATAATACCAGGGGACAGGGTTTCAACATATAATTTTTTTTTTTTTAGGGGGGTGGGAACTTCCAGTTTATAACAGAAGAGGTGGTAAAAGTATCTTATATTTTGAGATTGGTCAGGCATAAATTTGAGTCCCAGCTCTCTCCTCTCACTTACTACATGTAAATGACTTAACCACTTCAAAACTCCTAGATGTAATATAATATGGAACTAATAGTTATTTAACAAAATCATGCAAAAATTATATATATATATATATATATATATATATGTAAATGGTCTACCATATATATGAAAGTTAATTCATACTGTGCCTGACACATGGTATGCATTTAGTAAATGGTGGCTGTTATTACTTTTAAGGATTTTATGCTAAGTTTTAGATGGTAAAACATTTACTTCTTTTGGGAACAGATCACACAAAATGTATACACATTAAAACTTGATGTGATAATGCTGAAGTTTAGAGATGACAGCAACCAAGATGAACAACCAAGCAAGGACACACACACACACACACACACACACACACACATACGCACACACACACACCTGAGATTTCTGGAACATGTAAAGAGTTTGGGTAGACTCAGAGACAAAAACCATAACAGATGTGTGAGCCCCTGTTTCCCATTGTATTTAAACAGCATACAAAGATCTAGCAGGACCAAACTTCAGGCTCAGGAAGAGAAAACTCAGTCTCCAGACCAGGGGGCCTTGAAGTTGCATGACTGTAAGAATACAAGCCTCTCATGTGGTATAGTAAAGGGCTAGGTTCCAAATCTCATGGTCCTAACAATATGACATGACAGGACCTTGGCGCTGTCCTTATGTCATCACTTCAGCACTCATCACTTGGCAAAATCAGGAGACTGGAGTCAAATCTAGGGGCTGCAGCTGTACAGTATGGCAGAACCTCAGTCTGCTGCCCAGACTCGCTACCTCGGTATTGTTGGTTGGGGAGTACCAGTCGAACTAAACTGCCACTTCCGATTTCTACCTTCTATCCTAAGTTGGTTTGTCTTAAATTCTCAGCTGTAGCTGGTTTTTATGGAGTTTTTCAGAGGCCAGCCTTTGAAGAATCGATCTTGGATAAGTTAGCCCTTACTTTTCAGTAGAGTAATAAAGAATGCCTTTTTTTTTTTTTCCATTTGATTTCTGAACTTTTTGAGAAACAAAAGACCCAGACAGTTGAAGCTAAAAGTAGCAACCTTATTCATGATAAAGGCTATGGTGTAAATATGGGGTAGGTGCGCAGCAACAGTGGGCTTCTTAAGTCCACACTCCAGAGTCAGGCAGCCCAGCTTTCAGGCCACAGGCACCTTTCATAAACCACGGCCCTTTCTTGGCATCAATGAAATGTTTTCTAATAAAACTGTCAAGTGACCAATTTCTCTGCAGAGGCAGGTCCCAAAGAGTACACAGTAAGTGACAAGTCCCCCTTAGTCCAATCATCATAAGCAAAATATGGTAGATACATACAACCTGGGGGAAGGGAAGAGTCAGGTTAGTGATTGAAGCTAAAACTGTTAAAATAAATGGCCCATGAAGAAGTAAATGCTGTGAGATTAAGTATCATCTCTTAACCAATTCTGAAGAATCCAGGGAATGGTAATCAGTCCTGCTTCACATGAGAAAGGAGATGTGTCAGAAGTTTTCCATGAAGCGGAAATCCTGATTTCTCCCCCATGTTTAGTATTATTATAATTTAAGATAACAGCTGTCCCAATGACAAAGCCATTTCCCGTGCAATGTCTCATTCACTCTTAAAACAAACACATGGGATAATAATCATAGTGTCTGGTACTCATTTAGCAGGTGAGCTAAATGACTTGCCTGGGATCAAACGGCTAGTAAACAGAAAACCTGACACTTAAGATTTAAATAGCTTTTCATTGAAACTACAGGACCTGATCAGGTTTTCACAACGTGCAAGACAAATATCGGGAGGCTTTATAATAAATCGTTGCATTTCAGTGCAGTTATTGAAGAGATTGCAGTGGCACGAATAATTTCAAAACCATGTATCTGACCTGGGCTGTCTTTTGGTTGCTTAGCTTTCATCCACGATGTGTCTGACGGTCTGAAATTTCAATGTGGAAAACAAAATTACATCATATTATAAGTGTCCAAAGAGAAAGTGGAATGTTTTCACCTCCCCATTACTCTTTAGTTTGACAGTATTCAACAGGCTCCTTTTTTCCCCCAAACACTTAACCACACAAAGACACACACACACACACACACACACACACACACAAGAAAAAAAAACAGAAAGAAAAAAAAACACTCAATGTACTTATACCTCTAATTGTAGCCTTCTTCTCTAAATTGAAAATGAGTTTTCCTTTACATGTGCTTACTCCTTTAAAAACTAAGATTATTTGAGTTCTGAGTGCCTGTACTTGGAATCCTGAGTTACATTAGATATCCTGGCTGTGTGACTTTGGGGAAGTAAACAAATAGACTGAATGTTTGTGTACTATCCTCCAAATTCAGATGTTGAAATCCTAACCCCCCAAAGTGATGGTATTAGGAGGTGGGCCTTTGGGAAATGATTATGTCCTGAGGGTATAACCCTCTTAAATAGTAAAAATGCCCTTAGAAAAGGGGCCTGAGACAGCTCCCGTGTTCTTTCCACCATATAAGAACAGAGCAAGTAGATGGTGTCCATCTAAGAACCAGGAAGTAGGCCCTAATCAAATGTTGAACCTACTTGAATTTCCTCAGCCTACAGAACTCTGAAAAATAAATGTCTGTTGTTGATGAGCCAGCCAATCTATGGCATTTTGTTATAGTAGCCTGAATGGACTAAGACAGTGACTTAACCCCTCTGTGCTTCAATTTCATTACCTGTGAAATGAAGATAATAGTAATAATAGTCCCTGTTTCATAAGGTTGCTGTGGTGACTACGTAATAAGATATGTGAAGTGTGTAGAACAATGCATAATGTAGCAAACATACATAATAATTAGTGATTAATGTGATTAACATACAGTGTTTTTAAAATGTCCCCCATCTTTCCTTTATAAAGAACACCTCTCTTTAACTTTTTATCTACCACCTTACTCATATTTCACATATTTATAGCATAAATCTTTTACTATTTGCAGAATAACTCTTTACTTTCTCTGCTGTCAACAATGTTTCCTATAATAAATACATAAAGCTGAATCTCTGTGCCTTCTTTAATTGTCACTCAAATGTAACTCCTCGCTCTTCTCTCTGACCTTGGAGAATCTGCATTCTGTTTGCCGAGTCTCTGATCATTTGGAACTCTTGCATTTTCTGACTTTTTCTAGCAGCTTAGCTGAAATAATAATTTTAAAAAACCTCAACTCCATGCTCACAACCTTCTTATATAAGAGGGGTTACTTCAAAGCATTATACTACAAGGTAGCATGTATAACACAAGTATATGTAACACAAGGCCTCTGAGTGGCAAATGAGCTGCACACTCAGTGGGGCTATAGGAGCTTAGGGGTTGGGAGGTCTGTGTGGTCTGGGGAAGCTGGGAAAGGGGGCGTGGAAGAAGTGGGCTAAGAGCTGGACTTCACTCCTGGGGCTCATTCCAATCATACAGAAATGCACTAAAGGGAAATGGATCAGGCTTGTAATGTTTGGAGGAAAATCCCTACTTAAATGTCCTACAGGCACTCCTACCTCTTTGACTTTAAATCTTCTTGTTGTCTCAGCTTCCCTGTCCAAACAAGTATCTACCAGCCTCGCAACGTGTACATTTACACACCCCGTTCTCCCAATCTTACTGCACTTCACCACCGTCTTTTGGTTTTCAATCCAGAGACTGACTGGTAAGTTATCTGTGCCTTTGCCCTCTTGTAACTCTGGGTCTCTAATCAATCACAACATACCATTGATTCTCCTAAATCTCTCTCAAATCTCTCTATTGCTCTCCATCACAAGAAGCACTACCCAACTGGGCACTGTAATTTTGTGCCTGGGTTATAGAAACAAGCCCCGAACTGTTCTCCCTATTAATCCAGTGCCCGCCCAGCAGCCAGAATGACATTTCCGAAACATACCTCCAATTGCTCTTTCTGCACCTAAACAAAGTGGCTGCCTCTTTCAGGGAGAGCCTTACTGCGGTGCAATAATCGCAACCACTGTGCCCAGCAGTGTTGGGTCCATGGCGGCACTGACAGTAGGCTCAGTATGTAGGGCCACTTCAGGTGAGCAGCAGTGCATCTCCATGGCAAAGCTGCAACAGCAGCATGTAAGAGGATTTCTCTCTGAGTGTCTTCTATACTTTCCTAGAGGCTCCAAGATAGAGAGCAGAGGACAGAGAACATTTGAGGAGAGCATTGGCTGATGCTTTTCAGCTTAACTACTAAGGGCCACAGTGGTTTGGGTATTAAAATGTCCTTATTTGCACTTACCAGCTGGATAAATGGGCTATACATAAATGTAATATATAATTAGTGATTCAGTACTTCTCTGTGGTTTATTTCTTCTTCATGGAATACTCTCCCATATCTGCCCTGCTCATTAAGGTCCTGATTTGCCTACAATATCCAATTAGAAGATTGAAAAGGACACCCGCACCCGTGTCAGGTTGAGGGACTCCTCTGCGCTTTCCTAGTGCCCAGCTGCAATCTCTGTGACAGGATTGTACCACAAAGCGTTAACCTGTGTGTGTGTTCTCCATCTTTTCCCACATCTGCTCGCTCACGGATACTCCAAGGGCCACATTCCCACACACAGCAACCACTGCAGAGCTGAAGCAAAGACTTAGAGACACTAGCCTAAGTAAGGGAGAGGTGCTGTGAAAACTCAGGGAATGAGATTTTCTGCTCCCCAGATTTGTAAGTGTGCATCTGTGGAAAAGGGTAAAGAGGAGGCAGATTGGAGAGAGAATTGCCTGTCCCCTGGCCCAGAACAGAGTATGTGGGACCTTCAGCAGCTGGGTGGTAGCGTAGGTATGAGAGGAAACCTCCCCCATTCATCCCCACTCTACCGCGCGGAACCTGAACTACTTGAAGTTTTTCATTAAACAAAGTGAGCAAGAGGCATCTTGCACTTCATTTTACACTTTACATATATGGTAATAGCTAAGCAGTAGTTTGGTTGCTACCAAATATTATGTAGCTGTTTTACCAATACTATTTCATTTAACTTAATTTTCACACACACACACAAACTTTCTAATGTAGGCATTTTATCCATATTTTAGGGATAAAGAACTTAAAGCTCATGGCAGTCAAATAACTTACCCAAGTGACAGGAGTGACCAATGGGCGTTCTGAAACTCTAACTAACCCACCAAGTCCAGACCTAATAATTATGCAACTCTGCCCCTTTGCTTTTCTTCTTTTTATATTGAGTTTTAATTTTCTGTTTACACATATGTCTGTGTGTTTTAGTGGAAAGTATTCATGGCTTATTTAGTGATATCCCCCAAACTTAACAAAGTGTATGGCACATTGTTGGAAGGACAGCATAACTGAGGAATAAATGAGTGACTGAAAGTACAATATCAAGATGGCAGTAATGGGCCGGCTGAGTGGCTCAGTTGGTTAAGAGCTTGCTCAAGAGTGCGAGTTGAGCTCTGAGCAACAGCGGTTCGATGCCCAGCCAGAGCTGAGCAGCAGCTGAGCTGCCAACAGGTGGCAGGATGGCTCAGATAAAAAAAAAAAAACAAAAGAGAGGGCAGTAATGAATGAGCCATATGCCTAGGATTGGTGCTGTCCCTGGCCTTCCAGGAAAGTGGCATTATCTTCAGTGAAAATCAGTGTTGATTTTGTCCTCTGTGAATGATTCTGTATTTAATATTTCAAACAGATATGCGCAAACACAGGTGCTCACCCATCTGCACTGGTCACACTAGCACCCAGCGAGGCTGAACTGCTCACCTGCTCTGTGCCCCTGCTTCCTTCTCTGTTCCACCGGCTGAAATAAGAATATTCAAAGAGTTACAGGCTCATTCTGCACATTTCCTGTGATTGTCAGGTGAACGGCTTCAAGAAACTGCAGCATGGAAGGAAGCAACATTAGGAGTTTTAAAACATCAATGACCGGAATTAGGATATAGGATATATTTGCTAGATGAATGTGTTCTAGAAATATGTTGTCCAGCTCAACATTGCTTACAGTTAACAATGCAGTATCGTGCATTTTGAAATTCGTCAAGGGAGTAGATCGCATGTTAATTGTTCACTATAATAAATAAGTAAATCAATAAACCAAAGAGACACAAGGCATCCTGGGAGGTGTTTAATACACATATATATGTATATATTATATATAAAATAACATTAATATGTTAATTAATAATTATATATATATATATATATATATTACTTTGATTATGATGATGGTATCAGTAAGGTTTGCATATGTCCAGGCTCATTAAATTGTACATATTAAATATGTACAGTTCTTTGTATATCAACGATCCCTTAATAAAGCTGTTTAAAAAGATATATTTGCAATAATTATATACAAATTAAAAAGAAAGGTGAAGGTAAAAGAAAATTAACTGTCTGCTGATGGCAGCTTTTCTTCAATTTCTCTGATTCCTAAAGAGATGTTTATAGCCTACCTCTATTCATTTCTACTTATAGGACGCTGAATTAGTTGAAATGTTTTATGCAGAAGCTCTAAGGCTAATCCTTGTACTTAGGACAGGTACCAGCTACTGTTGCTTCTGCTTTGTTCACTAGCATTGAGTTAGCCTTTCTCTATCCTTCTTCATCTTTGACCTGAATTGTTTCTTGTGAAAGCAGCTACTTGCGTTTTTCTCTTCTATAAACATTTTTAAATTAAGTAATTAATACAGCTCAACTCCTGGCTCATTTATATCATGAGATGATAAGAGACTTTTTTCTTGTTCAATAATTTAAGAATTACCTTTTTTCCACATGCTCATGAGTGTCAGTGTTATATCAAAAGAAATTTATCTATTAAAGGAAGACTTTAAAAATTAAGATATATATACATTTATTTGTGAAAATTTAGAAACTCAGATAAGTAAAAAGGAAGAAAATAGAAAATATTGGTTAGCCATTTAATATAATAGATATTATGATTTTGAAAAATGTGCTTAATTTACTTATCATTTATGTGTTTGTGTGTATTCACCAAATGTAATCACATTGTACATAGATTTTTTTAAAATCTACTCTACTAAATAATTTTACAGTATATCATTAGTTTTATAGGATATCATTTTTAATGATCGGTTTATACTGCATTTTATAGATGCACCATAATTATCTAATCCTCTGTTGTTGACTTTGGAAAGGGTTTCCACTTTTTGGCTATTATAAGCAACACTTGATGACACTCCTTATGGCTTAAATCTTTGCCACCTCTCATGGTTGTTTTCTTTGGACTTGTTGAATAATTTCACACTTATATTTTAAGACGTTCAACACAGATTGTCCAAGTGCCTTCAAGAAATTCTTGACTGGTTGGTATTATTATTACCACCAGCAAATGAGGATGTGTATCTCTCCTCTCTATCTCCTATTCTGCAGGTAGCAACTCATGAGCTTGGCAAAAATCAGAATTGATCTCCCAGGAAAAACTGTGTGCCCCATATAACCAATTGCTAAAAATGTATAAATCATGTATCCAAATTCCTTTTGTTTTTTTTTAAACCTCCAATAGTTAAAAGTGTTCTTTTTACTGACAAACCTCATTGCTTTTCTTAAAAAAAAATATTTTTGTCATTATCTTTCATTTATCTTTTGAAACAAAAAATCTTCCTGACACAAGAACAGAGGGATTCATGATCAAAGAAAGAAAAAACACTGTCAGCATTTGTTTCCTTTTCATTTGGTAATTAAAGAGAGATATGTATGGAAATCTGCATGTATAAAGCATAAATATGTATGTAAAAGTTTAAAGAATTGAAAGTTACATGGAAAAATATAATAATGATTCAAGAATTATAAATAGAATCCATGGGGATGAAGGTGACTTGCAGAAAGGGTGTGTATTATACACACTGATTACAACTCCTGGCACACACTTCAAGGGCCACCGAGAAAGAAACTGGATTCTGATTGAGTTTACAGCCTGAAAACAAATTCACAGAGACAAGAGAGAAGAGAGAGAGAATGGTCTATTCTTTGTGTGTGTGTGTGTGTGTGTGTGTGTGTGTGTGTGTGTGTGTGTGTGTGTGTGTGTGTTGGAGAAGTGGGATAGTGGAAAAGAATATAAAACAAAATCAATTGAGTATTTATTTTAAAATTTCAGGATTCCTTTCTTTTCTGAAAGGATCAGATATAGAAGTGTTTCTGACAAAGAATTGCTAGAACTTGGGTGAAGGAGTGGTGGTATTACAAACATAAACTGTACCTAATACAGATGAAGGTGAAAAGGACAGATACATCACTAGTTAGCAGAAGGGGATCTCCTGGTGATATCCTATTAGACTGACTAATATCTTCCATAATGAATATTTATATTTTAAAAATCCAAAGTTCTTGCACTAGAGTTCACTATTAGATAAAATCTTCAAGGATCTTATATTTTTTGGACGAAGAAAACATGTGAAAATTTTAATCTGTTGTCCCTTTATAAAGGACTAGAATGGGTACTTTTTTTCTTTTTCTTTTTTTTTGAGGGCAGTGTCACTGGCCCTCATATGTGGGATCCAAACCGGGGCTGCTGGCATCCCAGGCCAGCTCTTAACCACCGCACCACTTGGCCAGCTAGAATGGATACTTTTGAAGACTAATTCTAAATCTAGAATTCTACATCCGCAGAGAAAAGAGCAGTGAATAGCTTTAATTAGAAAATAAATGAGTGTTTGGCAAACACTCCTTTGTGTAACATAACCAATATGTGTAATAGTCTTAATGCTTACATATCTGAACACTTTGAAGGTGGAATTAATCCACAAAAAAATACTAGTGGCATTAACCACTTTCCAAATGATCATTTCAAAGAAGAAGTCAAGCAAAAAATGACTTACGGTTAAAATCTATTATTTGATTCTAACTCTGTGAAAAATGGAATTGTAGCAATACTTTGCAATCAAGAAGCTGGTTCATTCAGGTTTCCTCATTATCTTACTCTCTGTGGCTCATGTTTGCTCATCAATGACTATGTGGAGACTTTGTATTATCTACATTAGTCATCAGTTTAACCATACATTACAACATACCCAGAGCTTTTTTGAGGGAGATTTTGGCCTTCTTTGCATAGGTATTATCTGAGTTCACCTCTTTGCATAGGGCACATCTGTAGCCATGCAGGCTGGAACTGCCCAGCTCCACTGGACACAGTTATTGAGCTGTGGAACATGGCCTCCCTATCAGTTCAGAGGTGTAAAAGGCCACCTATCTGGGCATGTTTCTTGATCAATCTCATCAATTCTCAGAAGAGAGTATTTACCATATATTTTACTTAGTTCATTTCCAAAGCTAGTTGACAACATAGATATTTGCATTGCTGATATAAATATCTGAGATAAAAACCTTGAATGATCAGCTTTTCCTCTTGACATAGAAAAGAGCTCTGAAGAGCCAACAGAATCTACCTGTACTATGAAAAAAATATATAAAGAATACCCAGAACAAATGAGATATTCTAGAATTGTAAAACAGATGATGCTTTACGGATTTTGAGACCCTTTGCATCACGATGAGAAAATTATGTGATCATAAGGAAGTTGAGGAGAGAAAATATAATTAATACCCATAAATCACTTATTGAAGATTTTTAACAGGAATAGGAAAGTTAAAAAACTAAAAGGTGCAATTGATTCCTGGGGTGATGTTTTTAAATTTGGGAAGAATTTGGGGGCATTATTTCACAGAAAGAAAGAAAGAGAAATTGAAGGTACTAAAAAGAGATAGAAAAAGCTGGATGGGTGAATGGGTAGCAAAGTATCTCAGGCACTGAGTGGGAATGTCACTCTGAGCCCAGGCAGCATGGTGGGCCATGGAGAAGCAGTTCCACCTCTCCTATGGGAGGACATTTTTGGGTGGTGTCCAGATGCCTCTGAGATAGTCTTCTGTAGCCCAAAATACATGTTATTGGCACTAGGTGGAGCCTTTACAAGGGTGTTGAAATCCAGGGCAATTTTCCCTGGTGTTTTGGCTTTTGGGGAGCACACAGAGCTACAAAGTGAACAGTGTCTCAGGTCAGGTAGGCTAATCATGTCATACTAAAACATAAAAGAGATGCTGAAGTTTCCCATGCACACAATGTGCTCATAACCCTTCCATCTCTTTCCTCAAAACACCACAAGAACTATACATTTCTACTTTACAGGCATCTCAGACTACTCTCTAGGAATGCCTTTGTCCCTCCAGGACTGCCTTCCATGCTCTCTGTATTTGTCCTGGCTCTGACCTGTGGAAAGCATTCCAGGGAGAATGCGGGAAGCACACGTTGAGGTTTGCTATTGGACCTGCACTGCCAAGGATGCTCCCAGCTACAGCTCATAGATCACAGTGTGAGGAAAAGTAATGCTTACTTTCAAAAGGTAAATTTTCTTTTCTGAATAAATTTTATACAGCTAAATAGAGGCTAGTACACAGCTAGTCATGGTTGATCTTTTTCCCAGGTATAATTATTTCTAGCATTTTGAATGGATGAATCTTATAAAATGGATTTTCTTAAAGAAAAAAAAAATGACATGAGGCAGATGAGTGACAATGAGGCAAATGAGCCTAAGAGTTCAATTATAAAATGAAAGCATTCTAAACCTGGTAAGACAGCTCATTTTGATTATACAGGAGGACTGTACTTCATAGGGAAAGGATTTGTATTTAAAGGAAGCAAAGCTTATTCTAAGCTCTAAATTTCATGAATAAATATATTGTTATATATAAACCCAGAGGAACCTCTGTACCATCACCATCATCATGACAGAAGCAGAGTCCAGGAAAAATTAAGTATAGTCACATCAAATTAAGCCTTTGGATGTTTTAACAAAACAGAATCATTGTCTAGGAATGAAAAATGGCCCCTGCCTCCAGAGCTATTACTAGAAACTTAGTTTACCAAATATAATAAGTTAAAAGAGAAAAATGTGAAGCTAAAAAGATATATGAGTTATAGGTAGTAAAATGTCCCATCCTAACATTCAAAGAATGAATTTTTTAGACTTGTATTACTTCAGAGTAAAAAATATATCACACATATAGTAGCCATTATTGTCAACTGCTTTAGAAGGTTATAGAAATAAACCTGACAAAGTTTTAAAAGTAGCATCTTGCTATATTAAGATAGTATCAGCTACCACTATGCGTATGACAGGGTAGGCATTGTGCCAAGCACTTGACTTTGGTTAGCTCTAATTTTAACAATAACCTTAAAAATTAGAAATTATCAACTCATTTTATATATGAGGAACTGGAGTTCAGAGAAAGAATTATGATCAGATACTTTGCATGTGGAAGTGTCTGGATGCTAGAGACCACCATCTTTCTCATCTCTTGATACCTTCTTCTATTGTAGGGTATTGCTGTTTGATGGAAGGTTAACGTAAAGTTTACTTTACAATATCCAAAGCCAAGTAAACCAATTGAATGGAAAATATCATTTCCTATAACAACTAAATTAAAAAAATTACAAACAAAAGCTGCACTTTGAAATGAAGTCAAATGCTGAAAGTAGTATTGGTGTCTCCAAAAAAACAACACACAGAAAGATGGGGGTGTGGATTATTGAACAGAAAGGGTTAGTGGGACAGAATAACTCTGACCCCTTTCATTTTGGTTCCCTCTTAATTCATGCTTGAGGAGTCTTCTTTAGCAAATCACTTGTGCTGTGTGTCTGATTTGAAGACCTATTAAATAAATATCTCTCCCAAGCAGAGCACATGAAGGTAAATCCCCCACAGGAAGGAGACAATGCCTTAACATCCTATTGCCACAGTCTTGCCTAGGCAAATAATCTGCCCCAAATTTCCTTTCTACTTTGTTCTTAAATATAAACGAATAAGACCTCATGTTAAAGATTTTGCTGTCAAAACTATGATTTATCAAATTTAGCCTAAATATGATCTGGATCTTTACCAAAAAATTATGTAGACCCCTGCTCTAGATAAATTAGGTGATGTTAGATTGGATCATTTTTTTTTTTATGTTGAATAATATTAACATAAAAATAACTAAGTTGAAAAGGCAATTTTTCCAGTATCCACAGGTATTGGCCAAAGACAATGAATGACCTTATGTCTGGTACCTATTTTCCATGGTGGAATCCCATGAAATGTATTAACTGGCATTTCTAGACACACCTGTAGCTGTTTGCTAGTAGAAAATTAATGCTGACCAAGTTTCAGAGTTTTTAACTCTGATCTTTGTGTTCCAAACATGAGATCATCTGATAAATTATTCTTTCCAGGATCAGACTGATAGACCAACCTATCTATTTTCTTCCTCAGAAAAACAGGAAACAAAGACCAACTTGCTTCTTTCATTATTCACAAGTAAAACCTCATCAACTGCTCTATCAGACCCCTATCTGGAAAGTCCTTACCCACTCTAAACCCAAATTCAGCATCAGGCCTGTGTGAACAAGCTTCAAAAGCAGCTTCCAACTTGACTGTCTTTTTAGGATTATAGCTCACAAAGCCTCTAGGGACGGGATGGCTTCTCTTGAGAAAAGTCGAGCTTTGCTCTAAATGTGAATGATGTATAAAGAAACACTAAAGAACATTGATGTTTGAAGTTGCGGCCGAGCCTGCTCAAGTGCTCTTCAGACAGCCCACAGGGGTTTCCATCTTCGTTAATGCTCCCAACAGGTCATTTCACAATAACTCACGAGTTGGACTCACAGTGCTGTGATTTTCAACTACTTGTTCACTTGCTAAAATACAAGTAGGAACCCCACAAATAGAATTTCCTGAGGGCAAACTAACAGATACACTGAAGGCAGCATGATGAGATAAGAAAGGCTGTGGGCACTGGGATCAAAGTGACCCAGGTTTAAACTCAGACTCTGCCATATTCTCATCAATCTGCAAAGAGGCACCTAAGTGCTCTGAGTTTCAATGCCTCACCTGGAAAAGGGGGTGCTAATCTCAGGGTTGTTTAAGAATTAAATGTGAAGATATAGGTAATGCACTTAGTTGCATACCTAGCAGGTGTTTAATGAACATTATTATTATGCTTTTATTGTTATATTATTTCCATCCACTAGGATTCTAAACAGTTTTCATGGTTGTTTTTGTTTGTTTGTTTGTTTGTTTGTTTGTTTGTTTTTTAGCTGAGTCATCCTGCCACCTGTTGGCAGCTCAGTGGCAGCTCAGCTCAAGCTGGGCATAGAACTGCTATTGCTCAGAGCTCAGCTCGCACTCTCAAGTGAGCTCTTAACCAACTGAACCACTCGACCGACCCCTGTTTTCATATTTTGAGACACATATCACAACAGGCCCGTAGAAACACTATGCTCTTAAAAGAAAAGGGCAAGGAAATACTCACACATATACATAAACACATGCTACTTACTTGTATGCAACTTAAAAATAACCTAGACATAATGGGGAAAAATACCCAGCCTTGTCATATCATAATACTATATTCTTTATCAGCAAGGTGAGAAAGTGAACCACATGTCCTGGTAGGGCCAAACCAAATGTCCATTTCTGTGATATTCAGATACTGGTTCCTTTATAGGCATGTTTGTCTATAGCCACTGGTTTTAATTACCTATTCTCCTTGTATCTTATTGGAAGTGGTACACAGTCCAGGATACATTTATGGTTGGCTTCGGAGATTATTTTGTGTTTTAACATTTGTATGAAATGAGATTTTGGAAATGTGCTGTGGACAAAATGAAGCATTGCTCTAAGGCGCTTCCTCCTGCTTTCTGTTCAGTGTGGCCCCTGGCTTCCCACCCCATGTGCAATGGCTGAATCACATCACATATCTTTCTGAGGACAAGGATCAGAGTAAGCCAGACTTCTCTCCTGTGCTCCCTTTCTCTCTCTGTCTCTTCCTCAGTGGGTTTTCTCATCCCTACTTCCCTCATTTGGAGAAGATAATGAAGTACTTGGTTTAAATATATCCTGCTGATTTGTAGACTGCATGTGGGAATGAAAGCCAGAGATACTAAACAATATTAGCAATTAGCTGTTCTGTTCAATTATGTCAGCGTAAACCATGAAATATAACTGAAAGTTGATTAAGTTCTTTTCCAGAGAATGATTGTTATTTACACTTTTTTTTTTTTTTTTGTCTTCTTATGGCTGATTTCCTGTATAGAACTGAAGTGGTGTCTCTGTTCTCCTGGGACTGCATGCTTTACTCTCTCTTTTTTATATTGTGCTGCAAGCTATTATTATGAGCACAGTAATGAACAAAATAAATCCTCTTACTGTAGGCAGATAATCTCTACTCCACAAGATAATTATCAGATCTCACGGGAATTTGTTTTTAAACTCACTTCATAATGATGGCTCTCTTCCCTGAAGATGCTTCATCACGTCTAATAGAATGTAATCACAAAGCATGGAGGGATGCGCAGTAGTTGTTTAAAATCCATCTCCTAAGAGGAAAGGAATGGGGAAAGTTAATTATATCTAATGGCCCTTGATCTTCCAAGAGGATAGTCTTTCCTACCTGACAGAAAACAGTGGTTTGAGAAGCCAGGAAATCTGATAAGCAGCTTAACTTTTTTGTAAAAGGTGAGTGGTCCACTTGTATTACATGTCCAGGCTATTGTCTAAATGAGAAGCACTCAGAATTGCATATTCCTTAAAGAAAAATTGACAAGCAGAATAAGGGTCAGGACTGACAAGATCAAAATAAAAGAGAAAGAGATCCTTTTGAATCTCAAATTATATAACAGTCGGCAAACACAGGTTTTTCATTTAATCATAGCAACTATCTTGAAGGTTTTTCATATTGGCAAATATAGCAGATAATGAATTATTGATCCAAGAGAAGTTCAGGAAATGTAGAGCTTAACTAAATTGTCTATTTTTCCATTGGAAGGTACATTGATGTAGTAGGAGAAAGGGGGCAATCTATTGATCCTCTCCCCAAATCTCTGACCCTACTGAAAAAAGAAAGGGAAAAAAGCTGAATATACTCTCTCTAAACCCAATGTATATCTAATAAATAATCCTGCAGTGAGAGAAGTACTTGGCCTCCTCAAATCTGATGTCATTGTCATGATATTCTGTCTTGTGATTCATTTTTAGTTTTATCACCACCACATGTAAGAAATAGCAGTTGAATCTTTCACCTAGAAGCAGACACTTACCATATGGTGCTAAATGAAGTACAGTGGATTTTATCTTGCTGACAAGAGACAGGAATATAGATATTCTTTCTTAAGATGTTTTCCTTTTCACTCATTTCTGAAATATAGTGAGCTGAGGCCAGGTTGTAGTGGGATTTTTGCTTTTGAGGTGGGGTAGATAACTTTACTTCTAATGCCCCAACCAATCTTAAAACTCTAAGTTGTATCCTTTGAGAGCCAGCCATAAGAAAAGTATCACAGTGAGCTGAGAAAGAGAAGTTCCTTATCTCCATAACATATATTTCATTTTAACATATTTACTCACTTTTGTACTTAACAAATATCCTTTGTGTACTCATTATGTGCCAGCCACAGGGTCTAACATTGTGGGATCAAAAGATGAATTGTCAATGGTTTAATGACGTGGAAAAAATAAACAAGCAGATCACACCCACACCAAAATATAATAAGTCCTACAATGAATGTATAGCCACAATGCTAAGAGATAATACAGGAGAACCTACGTTTTCAAGGTAGTCTCCCTAAGATCAGAGTAAGCTTTCACTTGATAAGTTGGAACAAGAGATCATGCCTTATACATTCAGGTGGAATGTATGGAGACTTGATCTGCATGACTCATTGGAGGGGCTCAAAGTAGTTGGGTCTCTCGAGAACAGAAACTGCAAATGTTGAGAATATCAGAAATGAGGTTAGACGGACAGAAGGCACCCAATCAGTGAAGGAACTTGTGTGCTAACCAAGGAGTTGGCACTTTATCATAAAAGAAAGGCTTCTCTGTAGATTAAGTGTTATTGAAGGACTCGAACCAGGAAATTGACATGACCATATATGTAAATTAAATCTAGTCTCTGACAGCTGTGTAGAAGGTGCATGTGAGGGAACCAAGATCAGAACAGGAAGAATCCATGAAGAATCCATCAGAAAACATAGAATCCATGTAAAAATATGATCACAGCCTGAATAATAATCATTAAAGTTAAGCCAGTAGTATGCTAAGCATTTTACAAACTTTATCTCATTTAATCATCAGAGCAAACTTATGCAGTAGGTACTAGGTACCCATTTCAAAGACAAAAGAAATGAATTCAGAGACTTTAATTACCTTGATTGAGATTGCACAAATATTAGTAAACTAGGCTTTGGATTCAGGATTGTCTGAATTCAGAATGCATGCACCAGGAGGCATTAGGTAATATTTCAAGGTCAACAGTAAGAGTAACTTAATGGACAATTCTACTATTTTCCAAAAAGAATTTAGGTGCAGACACAGACTTAGGGGTGAAATGAGATATTTTGTGGATATGCTGACTTTGAGCTGGCTGTTGGACATCTACGGGGAGAAATCCACTGATCAACAATATACTTATCAGGAGTTTAAGGAAATCTGGGCTGGAGACCCATCCACATGCCAGTCACAGAAAGCCACATAAATAGCTAGTCACCCACAGAGAGGTATAAAGTAAAAAGAATAGTGGGTCAACACAAAGGAAACACTGAGAAAAGTACTAAGCAGAAGAGAAACCCATCAATGAAGTTAGGAGAACATACAGGATGAGTACAGTGTGAAGCCAATCCATCAGTATTAATTATGCATTTAATATACACATGGTACTATGTTAGGCCCTGTAGGTGATGCAAGAAAATACTATGATAGGAGGATTTTCCTTAAGGAATATGAAGATGACAATGGGAAGAAAGACACACACATGCACACACGCACACAGACACACACACACACACACACACGCAGAGTTAAAATATACAAACATTCACAAAATCACTAATGAAAGGAAGAAATGTCACCAGGCAGACATTTCCTATGAGTAGGTTAGGAAATAAGGGCTCAAAATTAGGAGGATTAAAAAAAAAAAAAAAATCACTGCGTGACTTGGCTGAATAAGAGCTCCATGGAAAAATACAAAACAACTGATTTCAAATTTGAGCATCAGACTTGACAGGTATCTTGTTTAAATGCAGATTTATGGGCCCTGCCCTCAGCTGATCTGATTCAAGAGGTTGGAATTGGGCTCAAATATCTAAATTGATAACAAGGACCCCAGGTGATTCTGAAGCAGCTGATCCATCAAATCCTAACTTGAGAAATACTATCTCAGAGAATGTTAAAATGCAGACAGAGAAGTGGAGTAGTGTGTGGTGTGTGTGCTCTGGGAAAGGGAAGGTATTTAAGGTGAAGAAATGAAAGAATAAAATTAAAAAGACATAAGAAATGAAAGACTGTTTTTCAGAGAGGGTCCAACAGAGTCTAAGTTGGGAAACACTAAGACTGGAAGTGAGAGAGGCCTTGCTAAGAAAACCTTAGATACCCATCTAAGGATTTATTCTCAACTGAGAAGGTCTCATCAGTACTTTACTATTTAAGCTCACTCAAGAGAATTTTCCTTTCTAGAATAGATAATACACATCACATTGCTCATATTATTGAATAGTGTAAAACTTTTTTGTGGGTATGCTGAGTTTGAGCTCCCTAGAAAAAAACCAAGACATAAGAGAGAATGGGGTTGAAATGGTTTGGTCAAAATTGTAAAATGCTCCACAGCAAGTATGATACACAAATTTCATCGAGTAATTTAAGATGCCCCATGAACATTTGTCAATTCAGCAATCATAGTATTCTTTTTTACTTAGGTCCTTACTGTTTTGAAAATTATGACAGTTTCAGCACAAAGTGGTGCTGAAAATTGGTGCTTAAGACATACTAATAGACATTAATTATTGTTTATGACCGCTTATGAAGTTACTCTTCCAAACTACAGATGTGAAAATACAGGCAAAAAGTAGGAATTTAATCCAAGACTCTGACAATATATGCACATGCCTTTGCCTGGTCTTATTTTTAAAAATGTATTTAAAAATATTTTGTCAGTAGCCCATAGACTTTTATTTTTGTTTGTTTCAAAAATGAACTTTTTTTTAGAATTAAAAGAGAGAAAAAGGAAAGTGAAGTAAAAAGATTTATGATTGAAAACTGTGATTTTTTTTCAATTGCCACATTTTTTTTTTTTTTTCAAAAGCACAACTCCCTTAAAGCTTCATTCTACTGGGGTACCCAGTGAAGTGGAAAACATGCTGCATACTCCACAACATGCTGGGCTCATCCACCTCCACTTGCCTATAAATCATCACTTTCTTCTGAGAGCCATCACTGAGTGCTGTGAAAATCCTGCTCAGACTGTTCTGTTGGGATGGGTAGTGCTGGACATGCAAGAGCATAGGAAAAGAAGTACAACTAATATAGAAGCAAATATGTATATGAGGTGTGACAATTAAGTTCACGAACTTTGTTGTCACAATGTGGCTAACATTTTTTGATATCAGAAGGATTATTCATTATGAATTTGTACCAACTGGATAGACAGTTAACCAAGTTTAATATTTGGAAGTGCTGGAAGGCCGCGTGAAAAAGTTAGATGACCTGAACTTTCTGCTAACAATTCATAGCTCTTGCATCACAACACTACACGGCAATGCCTATGAGGGAGTTTTTAGCCAGTAAACAAATAACTGTATTGGAATACCCTCCCTACTCACCTGCTCTGGCCCCTAATGACTTCTGTCTTTACCCAAAGATAAAGGAAATATTGAAAGGGAGACATTTTCATGACATTCAGGACATCAAGTGTAATACGGTAACAGCTCTGATGGCCATTACAGAAAAAGAGTTTAAGAATTGCTTTGAAGAGTGGACTAGGTGCTACTGTCAGTGCATAGCTTCCCAAGAGGAGTATTTCGAAGGTGATAATAGTGATATTCAGCAATGAGGTATGTAGCACTTTTTCTAGGATGAGCTCTCGAACTTAGTTGTCAGACCTCGTATATATTATTAGATGCCCATAGTAGCATAGAGAAAAATAATCTTGGGTAAGAAATAGGAAAAGTAGTTGTTTGAAGGTTGAAGTCACCATTTTATAGGGCTGTCATGGAAGACCTCACCAATGAGGAAACATTTTAGTTAAGGCCTGAATAAAGCGTGAGACAGCACCATTCAGGTGTCTGAGAGAAGAAAGTTCTAGGTGATGGTTTTACTATAACTTTGGCCTGCACTATCAACTTTGCTGGAGGGATATTTTTGCTGATAACTGTGGCAGCTATACATGTTTTCATAAATAATATTTGATATTATGTCAAATGAGATAACATACTCACCTTAAATACAATAACCATACTCCAACCACCTTATTTCCCATAGCAGCTTTATCCCACACATTAGATTTAGAACTTTATTGATGTGGAATGGAAGAGCAGGGCATAACATCCAAGATGGGAAGCAATATTTAAATTCACCTATCAAGTAATATTTTATAAACCTAGTTTTTCCAGATTCCAACACTAAAGAACACAAGATTAAAACAAATCTGGTGTTCTCTGGGCAAGGCATCATAATAGTTTTTCCAAAGTTTATCTTTGCTTAACCAAGCCATTCCCATAAATGAATAATTTGTATGAAGAAATTTAATGATATCAATCCCAATCTGAATCCTGAGGAAAAATGACTAAATAACAAATTGGTTTTATTTTCCTGAGTATCTATGAATACTGCATTTTGATGCATTTGTCCTATATTTGTACTCATATAGAAAAAATAAGATTTTGACAAATCTTCCTGGTTCCAAGTTCAGGCCATACTAATTCAATGTTCATTTTCCTGGCTCCTTCTGAGTGCCTTCAATCCTTCCTGATTCATTTTCTTTCAAATATCTATTTGCTAATTACCTGGGATATTTCACTTCTGTCTCTTTTCCATCTAGGTGAGTTTCTCAGCAAATTTCCCCAGTATCCTAAGACAGAAAGAAGTTTCTGGATGCACAACTTCTCCTGAAACAAAATCCTTCATTTTCTATCTTTTACTCCCTATTCAATGTCAAGTTTGCTCTCAAACTTATCAATATCTTTTAGGTAATATGCTGGTAAATTAGAAAATGACTATCGTCTCATAAAATTTTATGCATCCAGCATAGATAGTAAATTCAGGCAATTAACAAAGAAGCTAACTTATTATGAGCTTAACGCTAAGACAGTCCCTAGTTCTGATAAACATATATGTATACATGGGTATTTCAACATCTTGATTTCAAATATCTCATTAGTCAATGGTAGATATATATCATATAATTCATCCTCTAAAGGCCAAGCAAAGAAATAATTATAATTACAGATCAGCAGCAACAAACACTTCCTTGTGGCCTTATTCCAATGTTAGCACTTCATTTTAATGATGACTGTAGCTCTGCCGTTCATTGTAAAATCCTTGAATGTACTTAACAACCTGCTTAGAGTCTACTGAATTTATGAGAATGACCAAATGAAGCCTGAAAATTTATTGTAAGTAAATTGTGCAGATTAGATGAGAGATATGCATTCTAAATCAGGGATAAGCAGTAGCATGCAAATTGTAAAGATTTGAATAAAACAGTGTTTAAATAAGTACACTCATGCCTGTAATCACTCTTCACCATTGTCAAGTGCCTCCCCGAATTTAGTGTATTTCCCTTAATTCTTGATTAGCAGCTGTCAGAGCTCTCCCTAGAATATGAAAACCCTAACGTGATAATTCAGATAGAACTTTGCATTTTGTAGAGAATTTTTCACATGTATCATTTTTGTAATGCTCTTAACAATGCCAAGAAACAAGTATTATTAGGGTTATTTCATTTACGAAGAAAAGGAGGCTTAATTAAATTGATCCAACATAGCTAGTTGAGTGAGGATCATCTTCTTCCTTCCAATAAAATGCAAATTTGTTTGTGTTCTGTTTTATTTGGCTGTCTAGCTGCTCTTCCCTTCCCTAACTACTGGCCATAAAAGTGGCTGTCACCATTGTGTGTGGTCCTGTGGGTCAGCAGGGCCCCTCCTTTCACTGTAGAAACTGTAAAGGGTCAGACTTCTTTCTTCTCAATGCCTAGCACCAAAGCGGCACCTCCTTATTTGGGCTCAGGCAATTTAATTTCTAGGACTTTGACTTTTCAGAAAACCATACAAAGATAAAAGAATGATAAGAAATGTTTTAGGTGTGTCACAATGGCAGCATTTGCAAGGCCCCACAGTACACATGGAGGCCCACATGTATACAATTAAATATTTAGAAGTTATGAACTGATCTAACAAACTGTTTAATAATATACATAATATATTTCTATTCTAATATCTTGACAAATGTAATTTTCATAACAACCCAGGTAGCCTGGTTTTAATTGAGAATTCTCAGATCCCTTGGAGTTGCATGCTGGATTCTGGAAGCTTGGGGGGAGTGGATCTCTGGTGCTTGGCCCCAGTCTGCTAGCCCTCTCTCTTTGTCTTCTGCTCCTGCCTCTATCCTGCTCTGTAAGGAGTTTTGTGCCTATACTTGTTGACACCTTAGCCTGCAGATCCCAGCTCCATCCATATCCCCCAACAGAATTCCATACCTTGGCCATCCCTGTGTGTGGTTCATTCTTGAGTGGATAGAGCCTGGAAAGAGGTCTGCAACAGCTTTGGGGTGAGTTCAGGACTATTTGTGGAAGGAATTCTGGGGTCTTATGTATCCAGAGCATGATCAAGAAAGCAGGGATCCAGCTCCAGGTAATCATGTTTACTTAGCTTCACAGGCTTTTGCTTCATGGAGAAGGTCATCTTCAGAATAGGGCCAAGGTGTTCCCTTTAAAACCAAGAACTTCATGGACCTTCTTGCCAGGACGTAGGGTAATACTGGGTAGCATATCCCAACCAGAAATTTGTTGCTACTTGGCTTTTAGAACCCCTTTGGTTCTTGATGGTTTTCTAAGCAGGTCCTCTTACCTCATATTCATTCTCTGAGCCCTTTGCATACTTCCAGTCCATTCCTTTGGCTTAAAATAGCCAAACTCATTTCCTATTATTGCTTACAACTGGGAACTTTGTTTGATATACACCGTCTGTCGTTTTTTCTGCAGGCTGAGGATGATAGGGAGTTGGCAGTGACTAGACAATGATGGATGAAAACAGCCTGAGCAATGTTAAGTACCATCAGTCCATGATGAATATGTCACTATCCTCATGGAAAAACAGGGAGGTAGAACTGTTCCTCTCCCTTTCTATATATTCCATCAGGCTCACAATTTCTTATAGTCTTCCTTTCAGGGAAACCTCAGTTAATCCCTCAGGTGAAATATTGAGGGAAAGATACAGTGCCTTGTGCTGGTTGTGACAATTAAGTTCACGAACTTGTTGCAATGATGTTGCTAACCTTTTATGATATCAGAAGGATTAGCCATTATGAATTAGTACCAACTGGACAAACAGTTAACCAAGTTTACTATTTGGAAATGCTGAAAAGGCTGTGTGAAAAGGTTAGATGACCTAAACTTTTCATCAACAATTCATGGCTCTTACATCACCACAATGCAGCAGCTTACACGGCACTGTCTGTGAGGGAGTTTTTAGTCAGTGAACAAATAACTGTATTGAAAAACCCTTTTTACTCACCTGATCTGGTCCCCAATTACTTCTTTCTTTACCTGAGGATAAAGGAAATATTGAAAGGGAGACATTTTGATGACATTCAGGACATCAAGGGTAATAAGATGACAGCTCTGATGCCCATTCTAGAAAGAGTTCCAGAATTGCTTTGAAGGGTGGACTAGGCACTGGTGTCAGTGCACAGTACTCCCAAGGGGAGTACTTCAAAGGCGACCATAATGATATTCAGCAATGAGGTGTGTAGCACTTTTTCTAAGATGAGTTTGTGAACTTAGTTGTCTGACCTCATATATTTTCATTAAGAATTAGTGAAGTATGGTTAAAACCCAGTATTATTTAAATGCTTCATATTAATTCAATGTGTTACATACAAAACACTTTAGCAAGATCTTCAAACAAATTTGAAGGAAATGGAGTTTGTTTTTCATTTAATAGTGACCCGCTTTGCTGTTTCTCTTGAAAATAAACAAACAGCCCTATTGTGATATAATTCATACAGTATATAATTTACCCATTTAAAGAGTACAATTCAATTGCTTTTAGTATATTCACAGTTGTACAACTATCACCACAATCAATTTTAGAAAACTGTTATCACCCTTTAAAGAAACCCTGTACCTTTTAGCCTTTATCCCCAATCCCCATCTTCTCTGTGCTAGGCAACCACTAACCTACTTTCTGACTCTATAGGTTTGCCTATTCACAACCTTGATATAAATGAAATCACACAATATGCGGTCCTTTGTGATTAACTTATTTCACTTACCATCAGGTTTTTAAGGTTCGTTTATGTTGTAATATGTATTGGTAGTTTGTTCCTTTTTATTGATGAGTAATATTCCATAGTAAGGATATACTTCATTGATTTATCCATTCATCAGACAAACATTTGGGATGTTTCCACTTTGGGCTATTATAAATAATGCTTCTATGAACATTTGTGTGCAAATGTTTGTGTGGACATAGGCTTTCATTTCTGTTGTATATATATATATATATATATATATATATATATATATATATATATTATGTAAAAGTGAAATTGCTTGATTATATGATAACTATATGTAATCATGTGAGGAACTGCCAGACTCTGTTTTCCAATACATTCCCACCAACCATATATGAGGGTTCCAATTTTTTTACATCTTTGTCAATACATATTACCTGTCGTTTTTGTTGTAACCATCCTAGTGGATGTGAAGTGGTATCTCACTGTAATTTTAATTTTCATTTCCTAATAGCTAATGCAGTTTCTCTCTAGTTTAAATAAGAATATTAGCTCGTAAAAAGAAGTCCAGAAATACTACAAATGATACTTCATTTCACAATGTTTTATGTTGATAATTAAGTTGATTTTCTTTTAAAATTATTTTTTAAATAAAATAATCCAACTATACCTATGGACCTATACATGTAGTTTTAAAATAAATATTATGTTTCTAATTGCTTATGGTATAACTAAGCATTATTGTACTTATAAATGTAGACATGCATTGTTATCTTTCTGTGGTTTCCAAGCATTTATCATGTATGGTTTTATTAAGCATCATGACTAAGCTTTGGTAATTTTTATCAATAAAAATCACTAGATAGCTCTCAATTCAGAATTCTCTGATAGGACAATTGATGAAATATACCTTTAAATATACCTAAGATTTTAGGGCCGGCTGAGTGGCGCATTGATTAAGAGCTGGCTTGGGACACCAGCGGCCCCAGTTCAGATCCCACTTATGAGGGCCAGTGACACTGCCCTCTACAGCTAAGATGGTGAACAACAGCCCCACGTGGAGCTGGGCTGCTGTGAGTCCCCGGGACAGCATAGCTGCAGCCCCTGCTGCAATGGGCTGACATAGGCTACAGTGAGTGTCCAGTACACAGCGTGAGCTGCTGGCAGCCAGTGTGAGCTGCCAAGAGCTGCTGTGAGTGGCCATCCAGAGGCCGGCGACCGATCTGCAGTACCCAAGAAGAGTGCAATGATGATACCAACATGGGCCAGTGAAGCAATGTCCTCCACAACTAGACTGAAGAACAAAAGGACAGCAACTTGTCTGTTCCCCTTCCCTGGTTCCCTAATGCTGTTTCCCTCCCCCAATTTCCCAATAAAATCTTTAAACAACAAACAAACAAACAAACAAAAAACAGATTTTAGAAGCTCAAGAGCTTAGATTTATCATAGATTTTATAGTTTGTGTGTTTTAAATTTTTATTAAAAAGTTTAATTTTTATTGTTAATATTTGACTCAGCTCATGGGAGGATGTTTGATATGAAGCAATGGTGATGTAATGTTAAATAAATACAACATGATGAACCATCTAATTGAATGTTGAAAGTTAAATCTGGCTTCAGGGAAAATAACTCTGTGACAATACTTTGAACATGATATGTGAATAAATGTGCGGTTTTATTTTATGGTATAAAAATGGCATTCAAACCCTGAGGTAACAAACTTTGATATACTACAGACTTTGAGGAAAGGCTAAGAGGCTGAGTGGTGAATTTACTTTCACTACAAAATCCACATGCATATATTGTATGTCTCAGATGGATTTGCAGAAAATCATGTTCTCAAATTGATAAAGGTGTGCAAACTCCTTTGAATCAAAAAAGAAAAAAGAATTCAGAGAGCAGTATCTGCGATGTAAGCTAGAAGAGGTATTTCATCAGCAAACTCAGAGATGGCTCACAGGGCTTCTAAATCAAGCTTTATATTGATATACATTCTAAGAAAGGGTTTCAAGTTCCCTATTGCATTAAGGACAAGACTGACTGAGATTCAGATCTAACTTTGTGACCTCTGTAGAATGAACTAAACAGATGACATAGCCAGACTGAAAGGTTCATCATAAATCTGAGAAAGGAAAAGCTACGAAGAAATGTTAAGATAGCTACAGGATGATTTCCCTTAGCTTTGACCTTTGCTGCCTTAATTTGACCACTGTCTGGAAGTATGACCTTGAGCAATATATTCCAAGCAATATAGAGGTGGCTATATCCCAGAATTATTGTATAGATTTAATGGGATAACATGTGTACAAGCAATTATCCAAGGGCAACCTTCTCATTGTCTCTGTCATATAATAGGCATCCAAGGACAATAATAAATTCAGTACTTACTCTGGGCTAAGCACTTTTTAAATTTCTTACACCTATTGACTCATATATTCTTTACATCAATACTAGGAGGAAGGTGTAGTATTGCTTTTTCACAAATAAAGCCCCAAAACTCAAGTACAGAGAGGTTTGATAACTTGCCCCAAGTCGTACAGCTACTAAGTGATGAGTCTAGGATATGAACCCAGGCAATAATTTAAACATAATACTATTACTACTTTAGATATAACTTTAGAGTCATAACACAACATTCATTGTAGTATATTTTAATGGGTAGTTATTATTTTATACCAAAAATTAAAATGATTTCCTTAAAAATTAGTTTGTGAATAATAATAAATCTAGGAAATAGAAATTTAGAAAACAGGGTTATTTCATGGGTTTTGTAGTCCTCCTTAATAAGATGACTTCATGAAATAACATAATTTGTTTTCCAACAGAGTATTTGTATCTATTCCCATAGGTCACATAATATGATTAGTGTAGTGTTTGAGTCAACTAAATTATCTTGGACTTAACTCAGGGATTCTAAAGACAGGTAACTTCATGACTCTTAACAAATACATCATCTAAAAACTAAGAAGAGTCAATAACACACGGCTATGCTATAATTAAGGCGTTTGTCATGACTGAATCACAAGATCTTTCAATCTCCCGTTAAGTGTGTTAATCACCTGGACACCACAGGTCAAGCCCACACCCTAACATTTAGGCCCTCAAAGTGCACTCCAAGTCAAATTCTAGATTCACCTTGATTATTAAAGAGTGAGGCCCCATGATAAAAGGAAAGATAGCCATTTTAAAGCAGGCATTGACTCTGAATCTGATTTAGGGCTCTGACTCTACAATCCTCTGTATGTGAATAGAAAATTTTCTTCCTGATAGACAGGTGATTGGTTCTACTAAGACCCTGAAAAATGTACGAATATGGCAGTCACTCAGCATATGTCCCTATTGAACACAGATATATGACTACTCATAATTAAAATGCGCTATAAGAGGAAAATACACATCAGACATAAAAAACTTGGTACCAAAAAAAAAAAGTAAAATATCTAATTCTTAAAATAATGGATACATGTTAAAATGATAATATTTTTAATATATTTGGTAAATACAATATATTATTAAAATTAATTTTATGTTTCTAAGTTTATGACTGTGAACACTAGACAATTATAAATTATATAGTGACTTGCACTCTGTTTCTATAGGGCAATGCTGCTGTAAGAAAAATGACAGGCAGATTCTGATGTTTTCTTGACCACAGTGAACTGAAGTCTTCAAGTGAGTGGTCTGGGGAGTCCACTCCTTGCCAGACAAACCTTAGGGTGAGAAGGAAGAGCCCTTCAGAGTAGGTCCATGATCTCAGTAGAGCCTTTGACTGCACAAAAAAGGAAGGCTTACTATTTGTGTAGTCAGTAAATTTGGGTCAACTGGAAAATGCTTCAGAATTGAGACTGTTTCGCAACTTCAAGGTAGTCTCATAACCAGTCATGTTTGTGCATTGGTCCTTGGGAAACACTCTGAGGCAGAGGTTAGCATGCAGGAAGATGGTTGACAAATGCTTTTAAATTAGCACTGTAGGGTAAGGAAGGAAACAAGATTAGGAAAAGGGAGCTATTCAACTTCCTCAGCTCACCCCATGAGGATCTCTGAAGTTGGGATGGCCCTTCAGAGTTGTTGCAAATTCAAGCAGAGGCACTGGAATGTCACACTCTTGCCAGTAATCATGGACAGGGGGCCCCCTGGAAGGAAGTGTGATCTTGGATGAGAGGCTTTTTTTAGACAAGGGCTAATCTTGGAGAGGTTTAAGAGCTGAGTGCTGTGGGCAGCGATGGTGGGAATAGATCCTTCAGTCCTGAAGGAGAAACTGGGCAGCATGGCTGTATCTACTACAGTTCACTCCTTGCTATGCATGTTCTACTTCTTTATGTAAGTTTGGGACAGCACCACCAAAGATTCCGGTGAGCGTCTTGGGGAAAATGACAGACTTTACCACTGTAGCCAGTCCAAGGCCACACCTGATACTCAGTCTCTATGTTCTATTCACTCCAGATTCCCCTCATGCTCAGATATCACCTCCACATCTTCTAGATGCATCTCTTCTAGTGCTGTGAGACCTTGGGCACTATACTTTCCATAGGCTGTGGCTGCTGCACATGTCTTCCTAACACAGTTGGTCAAGATGTTCCAAAAGTGGATTGTCTGAGTGCCCAGCATATGCCTCTGTCTTAGTTTGTTCAGGCTACTATAACAAAACTACCATAGACTGGGTGGACTAAAAAACAAGCATGCATTTCCCATAGTTCAGGAGATTGGGAAGTCCAAGATCAAGATGCCAGTGGATTTGGTATCTTGTTAAAATCCTCCTGCTGATTCATGGATGGGTCTTGTACTGTGGCGGAGGGGTGAGGGAGCTCTCTTGGGTCCCTTTTATTTATTTATTTTTTAATTTTCTTTTTTTTTTTTTTTTTTAGGGCAGTGTTACTGGCCCTCATATGTGGGACAGAACCCGGGCCGCTGGCTTCCTAAGCCAGCGCTTAACCACCGCGCCACTCGGCCGGCTCTTTAATTTTCTTTTTTAGCTGAGCCATCCTGCTACCTGTTGGCAGCTCAGCAGCTGCTCAGCTTGGGCTGTTGCTCAGAGCTCAGCTCGCACTCTTGAGCGAGCTCTTAACCAACTGAGCCACTTGGCTGGCCCTTCTTGGGTCCCTTTTATAAGGGCACTAATCCCATTCTTGAAAGCTTCACCCTCATGACCTAATTATCTTCTTAAAGGCCTCATCTCCAAATATTATCACATTAGTGGTTAGGATTTCAAGATGTGAATTTTGGGGGGGACACATTCAGCCCATTGAAGCCTCCCTGTAGTGGCAGCTCTACCTCCTAAGATGGAGGATCAGGGACAATCAAGGTTCCTTATTTCTATCAGGATGATAATTTCTTTTTTCTTGTTTTCTGGTCCCTCATCATAAGAGATTCAAAGTGTCCAGGCAGCTGGCTACCATAGCTTCAGAGTTCACTGAGACTGATGACGTGCCCATGCAGAAAGTTCTTCCTCAGGGCACCAAGATCTTTAAACCAACAGACCCCAGAGTTACAGGAACAAGAGGCAAAATTCCCCACATGAGTCATTGAGAATGTTGGTAACTCGGACCAGTTCTCTTTCTTCTCTTTGATTCCCCACCTGCATATTTTAGTTACTGGGGATTCAGGGCTGGCTGAGTGGTGCAGTGGTTAAGCGCTGGCTTAGGAAGCCAGTGGCCTGGGTTCTGTCCCACATATGAGGACCAGTAACACTGTCCTCAAAAAAAAAAAAGAAAAAATCTAGTTACTGGGGATTCAGAACCATATGACGCCCATTGATGTAGGGCATATTTTGTGTCCTAGAGGATGTTAAACCATTCTCATAGGAGAACATGCCTGAGCTTATACCTATAGTGTGTTTTACCAGGCTGTTTCATCAGTCAGTCAGGTTGGCCTGTTCTAAGTGGTGTGGCATGTGATAGGACCAGTGGATCTCAACATTGTATACCCACTGATGGACCTGCTTTACTTTACAGGGGTCCCTTGGATTGATATGATGACACATGAAATAACTACTGTTGAATGTAATGCTCTATAAGCTCACAGAAAGTGATGTTAGCTGAGACCTTGTGGGCAGGAAAATCAACCCCCTGTTCAGAATATATGTCTGTTACTATTAAGATACACCACTGGCCCTTCCAAAATAAAAGGATTACACTTTGGTCCACTTGTCTTCAAGTGGCTATCTGGTCTCCTGAAGGAATAATTGTAACACTGGGGTCTAAGATTTAGTATTTGTTGCTGGTAGTTTGATACTTAGCAGCACCAGGAGCTAGGCCAGCTTTAATGAGTAGGAGCTCATGCTGCTGACCCCATATACAGCCTCCATCCCTAACACTCACTTTATGTGTACATTGTATTATTACTGGCATAGCCAAGGAGAGAAGCTGGCTAATATCAACTGGCTGAGTCATTCTATTTGGTTGTTTAGTGCCTCCCTCAGGGTACATGCTTTTTGATAGGTGTAAGAATGCAATTCAAAGATCTGCACAGGTTGTGCCCACTCCCATAGCTCCATCTATATATGTCACTACTCCAGATATGCTTGTCTGCGATCTTCTAATCTCTCTCCCCCTAAGCCCCTGACTATCTCTCCAGGTTATTCATCACCACCCACTAATATGTATATATTGAAACCTGAGGCTACATCTCTTTCTAAATAAACTAAATGACCAAGTGTACTGCCTGAAACTCTGACTGCTGAGATGATTTCCCCTTAGAACTGTCTCTGAAAGCCACCCTGAGTGGAAGAAGAGGCCAAGCTTCATCAACCAATCATTGGCGAAAAAACTGACCCTAGAAATGATTGTGACATTGACAGAAACAGCTGTCCTTGCCAACAGCCAACCCCTAGGGAGAGCTGACCATTGAGAATGTTGTTAGCAGCACTCTGAGCATCTGAGGGAATATGTCTTTTGAGACTAAGGAGGATTTGGGCAGCATTCACTAAAGTCTATTTTACCTTTGGCTACTCTAAGGATATAAGTCAGTATTGCATTATTATCTTAAAAGCTCAATTTGAGGATGAACATGGGAATCCACTGTAGTGAAAAATTGGAAGATGGAAGAATATTTTGTACACCGTAAATTATTTGCATCCCTATTCATTTTTCTTTTATTATATTTAAATATATTTTTGGTTTTCTCTGAAAATGTCAGATGGGGTGACCTCCTAGAACCAAGTAATGGAGAGAAGCAAAACAAGTTGTGGCTAAAAGCAGGTATGGGATAAAGTAGGCAGGTTAAGCATAGAAGTAGCAGAAAGGAACACTGTGGCATGATTGGGGACTTCAGAGTGGATGGACCGTTGCAATTGAATCATTATGCTTATGTGGACACAGTGACAGGCCTTTGGATCATCTGTGTTCAGACTCCAGGATGATGTGAAAGCCTCATGTAGATCTTTGTGGTCTCTTGGATTCCTGAGTCACCATGTAGTGAGTTCTGCCTTCAGTGAGCTAAATAGTTATGCAGCTGCTTGGATGAGTTACTGCAGCTGCAGAAGTGTTTCTATTAACTTCCTGTGAGTAATTTATGCAGTGAATGAATCTGGCTGGCTTGCATCAGAGTCCCAATCAAAATAGAAATTATAACTGTTGTTTTACAAACCAAGAGTTCTAGAGTTTGAGAAACTGACATTATTTTGTATGCATTTATATTAATTCCCTGAGTTATACTGCTCATTTTAAAGAAGGGGATTATTTCTGTAACATCCTTTAGTAAAACAGCTTGGCAGACAAAGTTACTGAAGCTGAATATTGTTTCATCAGAGCCATTAAATTCCTTTTGATACCACAGTGAGCGCAAAAGATATCACTATCCTTTCAGGAATTCTTTGTTCAGTAGGTTCTTTATATAAATAACACTAATGATTCCTCAAAGCTCCTTTGGTCTCAACTAGTCAATACCAGGTTTATTCTTAAGCAAAAGTTTTGGTAAGGGACACAACAAACTCCAAAAAGCATATTAGTAATAAAATTATCAAGAGGGCTTTATTTAAAGTATAAAGGCAATAAGTTTAAAATAACATGATTAAGAATAGGTAGTACTTTTTCTCTGTAAGAAGTCTTATGATGGGCATTTTAATTTTAGTGTTACTGATAATACTTTTCTTAAAATAAAAAAAAAAGTATTTTAAAAGTATTAAAATGTACCATTTTCTTTATATAGTATTAAAAATCTCTGTCATACAAATTCTAGTTATGAAAACAATTCGAGATTAAAGTATTTTCTACTCTAAGAGCAAAGCCAAAATGACCTTTTTAATCTAGTTAACACTGTATCCCACTGATCAAGCAAGAATGGGTTCCCACTAACAACACACTGTCCTTCAGGAAATACCCACAGCTTACATTGAACTGGGAAAAGATTTAAACTGCTGTGACACAGCATATAACTGTTCTCTTCACTGTCTTGGAAGTATCTTTTGTCGATAATAGGCAATTGTGTGGTCCTTCTGGGGAAAAAGCTGAGTTAGTGGAAAAATGATGAATGAAGAAGATTTCAGTAAGAACTTGAGCCAATACTCCTCTATGACTCCTACATTCTTACTATTTATAAGCATTGTATGATACTTGAAATATACTTTATAGTTAAAAACAAACAAACAAAAATAAAACCACAAAGAGAATACAAAAATTTATTTCATCCTAGGGTGATGAAAACTGTAAACAAGATTACACACATTAGTGGATACTCTATTTAATGTGATATATTAAATATATAACTATAAATGTAATAAATGAAATTATATGCAAATCTTGGGCAATACTTTTTTCGACTATCTTGTTGCATGCAAAGTACCTGAAAGTACTGGGAATACCGCAATAAGTAAGATTTATAAACAGAGTCACTGTCCTCACAGAGCTTGCATTCTAATGTGAATATAAAGGACTTACTGGGAATTGCAGATGTAGTGTTTCTCAAGGTAGAGTGAGGGATGTTACCTCAAAGGCACATCAGAATCATGAGGTCATTGCAAATCTAACATATACCCTTAAGGGAAGCATGGGACTCCAGTTAAATATCTTAATAACAATACGTTAGCTAGGGAGGGGAGGATTTTTCACATGTAGCAAGGCAGAAAAATACGTTGAATATCACTAAAATATAGTATAAAAATTGATATGACAGAGAACTTACAAAAGTATGTAAGAGGCACCTAGATCAGCTTTGAGCACCAAAAGTACACATCTCAGAAGGAATGATATCTAAGATCATTTATGAGAGATAAAGATAAGTAGAATCAGTTAGTTGAAAGTGGGTATGAGAGGGGGAAGATGTCCAGAGTATTCCAGGCAGAACTAACAGTAAGTATGAAGTGAGAAATAGCATATTATGGGAATTGAAAATAATTCAGAATTGTAGGACTATCGAGACCAAAGGTATTTTGATGGGAGAGAAAAGAAGTTAACAAAGTAAAAATGAAAGATAGAGACATGAAGGAATTACAAATCATCTTATCTAGCTTTTAATTTAGAGCCCTGGGAAATCATTGATTGATATTAAGCAAGAAAATGACATGATCAGATTTTAATTTTACTTTTTTTATTTATTAAATTTATTTGAGTGACATTGGTTAGTAAAATTATTAGGTTTCAAGTGTACATTTCTATAATACATCATTTATATATTGCAGTGTGTGTTCACCACACAGAGTCAGTTCTCCTTTCATCACCATATATTTGAGTCCCTTTTCCTTCTTCTGGCCAACATCCTCTCACCCCTTACCCTCTGGCAACCACTAAATTGTTGTCTGTGTCTATGAGTTTTTGTTTCTTCATTTGTTTATCTTGTTCCTTTGTTGTTTTCAGCTTTGTATCCCACATATGAGTGAAGTCATATGGTTTTTGACTTTTCCTGTCTAATTTATTTCACTTACCATAATAATCTCAAGTTCCATCCATGTTGTTGCAAATGGCACTATTTCATCTTTTGTTATGGCAGACTAGTATTCCATTGTGTATATCACATCTTCTTTATCCAATCTATCAGAGGGCACTTTGGTTGTTTCCATGTCCTGGCCACCATAAATAATGCTGCAATGAACATCGGGGTACATGTATCTTTGTGGATAAATGTTTTCAGATTTTTGGGGTAGATACCTGGGAGAGGAGTTGCTGGATTATATGGTAATTCTATTCTCAATTTTTTGAGGAACCTCCATACTGTTTTCCATAGCAGCTGTACCAATTTATATTCCCACCAGCAGTGTATGAGGATTCCTTTTTCTCCACAGCCTCTCCAACACTTATTATTTGTCTTGTTGATGATAGCCACTCTAACAGGTTTGAAGTGGTAACTCATTGTGGTTTTTATTTGCATTTCCCTAATACCTAGTAAAGTTCAACATCTTTTCATGTATCTGTTGGCCATTTGTAAGTCTTCTTGGAAGAAGTGCCCATTCAGATCCTCTGCCGCTTTTTTAGTTGGATTGTTTGTTTTTTTTTGTTGTTGAGTTGTACATGTTTTGGATATTAGCCCTTTATCAGAGGTGTTTATAAATATTTTCTCCCATTTGGTTGGTTGCCTCTTTGTTCTGTTGATGGTTTCTTTTGTTGTGTAGAGCTTGTTAGTTTGATATAGCCCCACTTACTTATTTTTGCTTTTACTTCTCATGCCTTTAAGGTTATATTCATAAAAACTCTCTTTGAACCCAAGGCCCATAAGTTTAGTACCTATGCTATGTTCTACGCAGTTTACTGTCTAGGTCTTATGTTTAGATCTTTGATCCATTTTGAGTTACTTTTAGTATATGGAGACAGAAAGCAGTCTAGTTTCATTCTTTTGCACATGTCTTCCTAATTTTCCCAGCACCATTTATTGAAGAGGCTTCCTTTTCTCCATTGTATGTTTTTGGCTCTTTGGTCAAAAATTATCTGCCCATATAAATGTAGGTTTATTTCTGGGTTTTCAATTCTATTTCATATGTGTTTTGTTCTTGTTGTTCTTGTTTTTGTTGTTGTTGTTGTTTTTTTTTTTTTTTATCAGTACCATGCTTGTTGATTATTGTTTCTTTGTAGTATAATTTGAAGTTAGGGAGTGTGATACATCCAGACTCGTTCAGCTTTGGCTGTTCAGGGTCTTGTGTGATTCCATACAAATCTGATGATTTTTTTTTTGTTCTATTTCTTTTAAAAATGTCATTGGAATTTTGATGGTGATTGCATTAAATCTGTATATTGCTTTGGGTAATATGGCCATTTTAGCTATGTTGATTCTTCCAATCCGTGAACATAGAATGTCTTTCCATCTCTTTGTGTCTCTCAATTTTTTTAAAAGAATTGTACAATGATCATTTGGGCTATATTGTGGGAAATGAACAACAGCAGTGCCAAGTTAGAAGCACAGAGGTATTTTACAATGAGGTTATAAGAAATGAAGACAGCATGGCATGTGGTAATGCCAAAAAGCAGGAGAGACAGGGTCTGGTTTATCTAGTGATGAAATTGACATAACTTTGCTGTTGCTAGAATAGGGCCTGTGGGATAAGAAAAAGTGAAGAACTGGACCTGGCCCTAGAAAAATCTAGTTTGAGTAACAGAGAGTCTGGGGTGACACTCATTGAAATAGGGAATATTTGTGGAGAAGCAAATGTAGATGGGGAGGCAGCAAGGGATGCATTTGTTTTAGACATGTGGAGCATGAGACACCTGTGAGATAACCCATGGAGTGCTAAGAAAACAGATGAGCCTGAAGCTTAGGAAAAAAGAAAAAAGAAATAGTTGCAAATAAAGATAGGGACCTTGGAGTTAACTAATATACACAGTAATAAAAGCCATCTTAGTGGATGTAAAGGAAGAATGTAAAGAATGGGAAAACAATAGAGTTTAGTTAGGTTAGGACCCCCAAAGATATGAGTATAAAAAAGGGCAGAAGATAGAACAAAGAAATCTGAAATGGAGCAACCAAAAAAAAAAAAAAAAAAAAAGAAAAAGAAAAGGTAAAAAAAAACAAAACAGGAATAGTAGTACAGGTCAGGTAGTGCAAGGCAGGAATATCATCATGCCTATTTGATAATGCTTGTGGATAAGATTAGAAATTTCTATAAATTTATTTTCTAAATTACCTGCTCTACTGAACAGTTAAAAATTAAAATACAAAGGTCCTTTGTTTCTTAACTATAATTCACTTTTGCAATACAAATGATATTCTCCAACTATTAAAATTAAGAACAATTTATGAAACATTTATTATCTTTGACATACTTGGCCCAAATGGGAATATATAAACTAGTGGGAAGTAGCTAATTGGGTTTAAATCAGTCACTCAAATATTCACTACACAAGTTCCATGAGGGGAAAATTATCTGAGTCATAAACAGTGAAGAGGCTGAGTCAATAGCAGTAAATCAACTTGGCATACGGGTGACTGAATTCAAGAAAAGCTTACAAATATAAATATTGGAACGTTCCTGCTTGGTATTTCTGTGTCTCACACACACTCAAAAAGTACTAGACAGATTTTAAGGAAAAGTTAGTGGATGTGTTCGGAATCATTTGACTTAAAATATACACAACCTGGCAGAGAGCAAGATCAAGTGGGGAAAGGGAGTCTGAGTAGGGGCTGGCAGTCAGCCCCTGGGCAGGTGCAGTCATAGATTGCTGAGTGAGCTTGCATCAAGCCAGCCATGCCCAACTCTGACAGCAGAGCTCTAGGGGAAAAAACACGAAGGATTGATGAATTTATTTATTAATGGTTAATGAATCGCCTGAGCAATGCAGAGGGAACAGTGAGGACTGATAATTGAAAGTTACACTAGGCTGAAGTTATTATACTCTGCGAAAAATGCAGTAAAAAGAAGATATGTGCTGTTCTTCAAAAAATGATAAAAATGGGTGTTATTAATGATTAACTTTTGGTGTGCTACCCATTATTGCCCCTTAAACAGAGCTTGAGAGAGAGAGTTTCTCTTCTCTACATATTGACTGAAGATTATTGTCATCCAAAGCTAATTTTGATCAACATTCTATTCAAATTTCTGGTTTTCTTCTCCATAGGGAATATTTTCACTGACTGTTCCATTCAGCAGTATGTTAAATTGCTGTTTCTTTGTTCTGAAATCCACCCAAGGAATCTCAATGTTAGTTTTCTTTAGCAGTATAAGTCCCATGCTAAATCTTTTATAATCCTATCTATTCTTTCTGTTTTATTTGTGTCTCTGTTTCATTTCTCTTCTTTTTAGAAGTCATTAATTTTTCTCATCATAACTTTGAAATAAACTTGAGAACAATACCAATCCAGGTGTGTGTCTCTATTGGCAACTTTTCCAAGTTAGTGAAATAAATATTCCTTTAATGACATGGGATCCCTTAGAGCAGAACATAAACTTGAACAAATAATCCAGTGGCTTTGTTATGTATGTGATAGTGGAAATTCATTAACATACTGGGAGGTCCTTGCTTCAATACACAAAGCTATTTAGGTTTGGCTTTGTCCAATCTAATCTGTGCTTAGTAAGTTCTATTAGAACGCTTGATTTGCTGTTCTCTCTTCTTGTAACAGTTTTGACTCATACAACTTTGGTGTTTTCCAAAGTTGTTTTGAATATTCTGGGCTTTTAAATCTCCATAAATTTTAGAATCAGTTTATTAATTTCTTAAAAAAAAAAAAGCTTTCTGGGAATTTGATTGGCATAGAACTGAATCTATAGATCTACTTGGTGTGAACTGACATTTAAATAATATCGAGCAAATGGTCTGTAAACACAGTATATCTTTTCATTTTTTTAGTTCTTTGAAAACTTTCATCAATATTTTGTAGTTTTTGGCATGCAATTCTTACACATATTTTGTTAGATTTATTCCTAAGTGTTGGTGTTTTTTGATGCTATTATAAAAGGTATTCATTTGAAATTCTATTTTAAATTGTGTATTCTGATGTATAGAAATCCAGTTGATATTAGAATCCTTGTAGCCTGTGGTCTTGCTAAATTCATGTATTATTTCTAATAGTGTCTTTTGTGGCTACTTTGTGATATTTCATATAGCCAGTTATGCTGTCTGAGGATAAAGACTATTTTATACCTTCTTTCCCAATCTATGTACCTTTTATTTCTCTTCCTTGCCCATTGCAAATCAGCAATGTGTTGACTAGTATTGGTGAGAGCATATGTCCTTGGTTTCCAATTCCAGGGAGAAAGCATTCAATATTTCAACATTAAGTATGATTCTAGCTGAAGTCTTTTTTTTTTTTTAAGTCAAGAATGGGTATTGAATTTTGACAAATGATTTCCTTACAACTCTTAAGGTGATCATTTGGTTTTTCTTGTATGTCTGTTAATATAGTGAATTACATTCATTGATTTTTAAATGTTTAAATGATCTCACAATACTGAAATAAACTTCACTTAGCTGTGATGTATTATCAATTGTATGTTTGCCTGGTTCATTTCCTAATAGTTTGTTAAGAATTTTTGTGTCTATGTTACTGAAAGATATTGGCCTGTAATTTTCTTATAATATTTTTATATGTTTTCTGAATCAGAGAATGATTTAAAAAATATTTTTCCTCTTCTATTTTCTGAAATAATTTGTGTAGAATTGATTTATACCTTCTGTAAATGTATTCATGTAATTTTATATCTTTTTAACAAGTATTCATCAGTAAAATGATCCTAACCTGCTCTTTTATTTTTGGAAAGATTTTTAACTACAAATTCAACTTAGTTACTAGAAATATGGTATTCAAGTTATCTATATCTTCTTAAAGAGCTCTGGTAGTTTGAAACTTTCAAGGAATCCATCCATTGTATTTAAATCAGTGCAGTCCAATAAAAAGACAACATGATTTAAATATATAACTTAAAATTTTGTTGTAACCATCCAATAAGAAAAAGGAATAGGGATGATTGATTGATGGATAATATATTTTATCTAACCCAATATATTAAAATATATTAATTCCATCATATCAATATAAAGTTATTATTGAGATTTTTTTTACATTTTTATTCACTTTAAGTCTTTAAAATTATGTGTGTATGTTTATACTTAAAGCACATGTCAGTTCATGGTAGCAATATTTTCTGTCCAGTAGCTACCTGTGACTAGTAGATAACACACTGGACAGCACAGATAAATTGTTGAAATTTTTAAATAATCTCACTCATGATATGAGTTTGTAACTCCATTAATGACTTTAGGATTGGTAGTGATGCCCCTTATTCTTATCCGTAGTATTACTAATTTATGTTTTCATCTCTTGTTTTTGATAAACCTGGGTAGAAATTTTCCAATTTCATTAATCGTTTCAAAGAACCAACTTTTGGTTGTATTGATTTTTTTTAAATTACTTTAACAGATTTATATTTCATTGACTTTTTTTTCTTTCATTTTCACTACATTTTTTATTCTACTAACTTTAGGCTTAACTTGCTTTACTCTTTTTTGTTTATTTGTTTTATGAGATGGAAGCTTAACTTATTGATTTAACAATTTTCTTTTTTGAATATAAACATTTAATTCCCCCCCCCCAAACATTGCTTTAGTTTTATTCCTCAAATTTTGATATGGTGTGATATAATTTGGATAATAGAATGTCATTCAGCTCAAAATATTTAATTTCTTTAGTCATTCCTTCTTCCACCCATGGGTTACTTAGAAGTGTATTGTTTAGATTGCAAACATGTATGAATATTCAACTATTGATTTCTAACTTAATTCATTTTGAAAAATGGATCATTATTTGTAGAGGTTTAATTTTTGTATACTTATTGAGATCTGCTTTTGATTTATCTTGGTAAATGTCTTATATTCACTTGAAAAGAATATATATTCTCCTGTTGTTGGATAGAGTGTTCTATAAATGTCAGTTAAATGAAGTTGCTTAATGGTGTTTTTCAATTTTTCTACATTCTCACTCTTCACTTGGGTTATCAATAATTGGGAAAAAGGAACTTTCCAAGTATAACTGTGGCTATGTATATTTATCAATTTAGTTCTACTAGTTTCCGTTCTGTTTCCATTGAAGCTTGTTCACCAGGTACACACACACTGACAATTATGTTCTCTCAATGATTTAACTCATTAATTATTATCAATTCAATTTTTTTAATCCCTGGTAACATTCTTTGCCCTGAATTATATATATTTTTCTGATATTAGTGTAGCTATTTCAACTCTCTTTTGGCTAGTTTTAGCATGTTATACATTTTTCCAACATTTATTTTTAACCTGTGATATATATATTTCATCATTTGTTTTACTGTATGTGAATTTTTGTATCTAAAATAGCTTTCTTGTTGATAGCATATACTTGAATCTTGTTTTTCATCCAACCTGCCAATCCCTGCTTTCTAATTGGAGTATTTAGATTATTTATATATAATATAGTTATAAGATGATTAGATTTAAACCTACCATCTTATAATTTGTTTCAACTTCTCATTTGTTCCTTATTCTTATTTTTTCTTTTCTTTGCCTGTTTTGGATTGGTTATATTTTATAATCATATTTCATCTCCATCTGCTTATCAGTTATAGTTTTTATTTTTACAGCATTATTGGTTGCTCCAGAGTTTATAATATATATCTTTAACTTTATACTCTACCTTGAGATGATAGTATATTATATCAAATATAAAGGAATGCAATAATTTATATTACTTTATTTTATTTATTTTTTTATTTTATTTTTCTTAAATTAGTTTCAGGTGTACAACACAGTGCAATAGTTATACATTTTACCCCTCAAATTGACAACCCCCACCCCCAATTCGCCACCCCACTCCCCCCCCATCATATATATCTATTACTCTTCCTCTGACTCTCTTCCACAGTATAATCCACATCCCATGACTATCTATATAAATTCAATTACAGTAGGTATACCACCTCTGCTTTAGTAATACAGTGCAGCGATCAAACCTCTACTCCATCCATGAAATGGTCTCCCTAACAAGACCTATGATCATCTGACATTCCACAGAATATTTACAACATTATTAATTATATTCCCCAAACTGTTTTTCCTATCCCAGTGGCAATATTGTAGTTGCCTGTTTTTGCTGTCTAATCCCTTCCCCTTCTTCCTCATCCCCATTCCTCTCCCAATTAGCAACTCTGATTTTTCGTCTATATCTGTGAGACAGTTTCTATTTACTTTGCTCATTCATAGTTTTTCAGATTCCACATATGAGTGAGATCATATGGTATTTGTCCTTCTCTGACTGACTTATTTCACTCAACATTATAGTCTCTAGGTCCATCCATATCATTACAAATGGCACGATTTCATTCTTCCTTATAGCGGAGTAATACTCCATTGTATAAATATACCACAGTTTCTTAATCCAGTCATCTACTGATGGGCATTTTGGTTGTTTCCAAGTCTTAGCTATTGTAAATAGTGCTGCTATGAACATAGGGGTGCATAACTTTTTTTGAATAAGTGTCTTGGTTTTTTCAGGATAAATACCTAGGAGTGGAATTGCTGGGTCAAACTGTAGCTCTATTTCCAGTTCTTTGAGATACCTCCATACTGACTTCCATAGTGGCTGCACCAATCTGCAGTCCCACCAACAGTGCAGCAGGGTCCCCTTTTCCCCACAGCCCCGACAGCACTTGTTGTTTGTTGATTTGTTGATGATAGCCATTCTGACTGGAGTGAGGTGGTATCTCATGGTGGTTTTTATTTGCATTTCCCTAATGACCAGTGAGGTTGAACTTTTTTTCATATGCCTGTTGGCCATCTGTATGTCCTCTTTAGAGAAATGTCTCTTCATATCTTCTGCTCATTTTTTTAATTGGGTTGTTTGTTTTTTTGGTGTTGAGTTTCATGAGTGTTTTATAAATTTTGGATATTAACCCCTTATCAGATATATCATTGGCAAATATATTCTCCCATTCAGTAGGCTTCCTTTTTGTTTTATTAATGGTTTCCTTTGTTGTGAAAAAACTTTTAAGTCTGATATAATCCCATATGTTCATTTTTTCTTTTACTTCCCTTGCCCGTAGGGATGTATCAGTAAAAATATTGCTCTGGGTAATGTCTGCAAATGTACTCCCTATATTTTCTTTTAGGATTTTTATGGTTTCAGGTCTTACATTTAAGTCTTTAATCCATTTTGAATTTGTTCTTGTATAAGGCGTAAGGAGGTAGTCCAGTTTCATTTTTTTGCATGTGTCAGTCCAATTTTCCCAGCACCATTTATTGAATAGACTATCTTTACTCCAGTGTAAATTCTTGCTTCCCTTGTCATAGATTAACTGTCCGTAAATGCCTGGATTTATTTCTAGGCTCTCTGTTCTGTTCCACTGATCGATGTGCCTGTTTCTATGCCAATACCAAACTGTCTTGATTACTGTGGCCTTGTAGTAGGTTTTGATGTCTGGTAGCATGATTCCCCCAACTTTGTTTTTATTTCTCAGAATTGCCGAGGCTATTCTGGGTCTTTTATGATTCCATATAAATTTTAGGATTATATTTTCTATTTCTGTGAAAAATGCCCTTGGTAGTTTGATAGGAATTGCATTGAATCTATATATTGCTTTAGGCAGTATGGACATTTTAACTATATTAATTCTTCCTATCCATGAGCATGGTAGGTGTTTCCATTTATTTGTATATTCTATGATTTCTTTCTTCAGTGTCTCATAATTTTCTGAGTACAGATCTTTCACTTCTTTGGTTAAATTTATTCCTAGGTATTTTATAGTTCTTGACGCAATTGTAAATGGGACAGTTTTCTTAATTTCTCTTTCTGTTAGTTTATTATTGGTATATGCAAATGCCACTGATTTCTGAACATTGATTTTATATCCTGCTACTTTATTGAATTCGCCTATCAGTTCCAATAGTTTTTTGATGGAGTCTTTGGGGTTCTCTATATACAGTATCATGTCATCTGCATATAATGACAATTTTACTTCTTCCTTGCCAATTTGGATGCCTTTTATTTCTTTTTGTTGTCTGATTGCTGTGGCTAGAACTTCCAGTACTATGTTGAATAAAAGAGGAGAAAGTGGACAGCCTTGTCTTGTTCCTGATCTTAAGGGGAATGGTTTCAGCTTTTCCCCATTGAGTACGATGTTAGCTGTAGGTTTATCATATATGGCTTTTATTATGTTGAGACATGATCCCTGTATTCCCACTTTGCTAAGGGTTTTTAACATAAATGGCTGTTGGATTTTGTCAAATGCTTTTTCTGCATCTATTGAAATGACCATGTGATCTTTATCCTTCATTTTGTTGATGTGGTGTATCACATTAATTGATTTACGGATGTTGAACCAGCCTTGAGCACTAGGGATGAATCCCACTTGATCATGATGTACGATCTTCTTAATATATTGTTGAATTCTGTTTGCTAATATTTTATTGAGAATTTTTGCATCTATATTCATCAGGGAGATTGGCCTGTAGTTTTCCTTTTTTGTGATGTCTTTATCTGGTTTTGGAATCAGGGTGACCGTGGCTTCATAAAAAGAGTTTGGGAGCCTTCCCTCCTTCTGGATTTTTTGGAATAGTTTGAGAAGAATAGATGATAGTTCTTTTTTGAATGTTTGATAAAATTCACTTGTGAAGCCGTCTGGTCCAGGGCTTTTGTTTTTTTGGGAGCTTGTCAATTACTGATTCAATTTCCTTTGTAGTAATCAGGGTATTTAGATTTTCTGTTTCTTCTTGCGTTAGCTTTGGAAGGTTGTATGCTCCTAGAAAATTATCCATTTCTTCCAGATTGTCAAATTTGTTGGCAATAGCTGCTCATAGTAATTTTTTAGAATTTTTGGAATTTCTGTGATGTCTGTAGTCATTTCCCCTCTTTCATTCCTGATTTTGCTAATTTGAGTCCTCTCTCTTTTTTTTTTTGATGAGCCTGGCTAGCAGTTTGCCAATTTTGTTTATCTTCTCGAGAAACTAGCTCTTGGTTTCATTGATCTTTTGAATTGTTTTTCTGTTCTCTATATTGTTTATTTCCGCTCTGGTCTTTATTATCTCCTTTCTTGTACTCCCCTTGGGCCGCTTTTGCTGTTCTTTTTCCAGTTCCCTTAGGTGTAAGGATAACCTGTTGATTTGAGATTTTTCTTCCTTCTTTAGGTAGGCTTGCACTGCTATAAACTTCCCTCTTAGGACTGCTTTCACAGCATCCCAGAGATTTTGGGTTGTGGTGTTTTCATTTTTGTTTGTCTTGAGGTATCTTTTGATTTCCTCCTTGATCTCATTTGTGACCCACTCACTATTTAATAGCATATTGTTTAGCCTCCATTTATTTGTCAGCTTCCCGGATTTCTTCTTATAATTGATTTCTAGTTTTATAGCATTGTGGTCAGAGAATACAGTTGAAATGATCTCAATCTTCTTAAATTTATTGAGACTTGTTTTGTGGCCTAACATGTGGTCTATCTTAGAAAATGTTCCATGCGCACTTGAAAAGAACATATATTCTGTAGCTTTCGGATGAAATGCTCTGAAAATGTCTGTTAAATCCAGCTGGTCTAATGTGTCATTTAAGGTCGCTGTTTCCATATTGATTTTCTGTCTGGAGGATCTGTCCATTAGTGACAGAGGGGTGTTGAAGTCCCCTACTATGATAGTGTTACTGTTGATCTCTGTCTTTATGTCTGACAATATCTGTTTTATATATTTAGGGGCTCCTATGTTAGGTGCATAGATGTTTACTAGAGTTATGTCCTCTTGTTGGATTGATCCCTTCATTACTATGAAGTGTCCTTCTTTGTCCTTTGTTATATTCTTCAATTTAAAGTCCATTTTATCTGATATAAGTATCGCTACTCCAGCTTTTTTCTCAGTACCATTTGCATGAAATATTTTACTCCATCCCTTTACTTTCAGCCTGTATGAATCTTTGGATCTGAGGTGAGTCTCTTGTATACAGCATATGCTGGGGTCTTGCTTTCTTATCCATTCAGCCACCCTATGTCTTTTTATTGGAGCATTTACTCCATTTACATTTAATGTGATTATTGATAGGTGTGTGTTTATTGACATTTTGTTATTTGTGTTCGTAGTCTTTCTTAGGTTGTTTTTCTCTTCTACTTAAAGAAGCCCTTTTAGCATTTCCTGCAAAGCTGGCTTGGTGGTAATGAATTCCCTTAACTTATTTTTTTCTGCAAAGCTCCTTATCTCGCCTTCGATTTTAAATGATAACCTTGCTGGATACAGCAATCTTGGTTGTAGGCCTTTATTTTTCATCACTTTGAAAACCTCCTGCCACTCCCTTCTGGCCTGCAAAGTTTCTGTAGAAAAGTCAGCTGATGATCTTATGGGGGTTCCCTTGTAAGTAACTTGCTGCCTTTCCCTTGCTGCTTTAAGGATTCTGTCTTTGTCCTTAATCCTTGCCATTTTCACTATAATGTGTCTTGGAGTGGGCCTGTTTGGAATCATCCTGTTTGGAACTCTCTGCACTTCCTGAGCTTGTATTTCAATGTCCTTTGCCAGGTTAGGGAAGTTTTCAGACATTATTACTTCAAATATAGTCTCAATCCCTTGCTCCCTCTCTTCTCCTTCTGGTACTCCAATTACCCATTGGTTATTGCGTTTCATGTTGTCCCCCAGCTCTCTTAAACTATTTTCCATGGTTTTCATTCTCTTTTCTTTTTGTTGTTCTGCATGGGTGATCTCTGCTATTTTGTCTTCTAAGTCACTGATTCGATTTTCTGCTTCATCCAATCTGCTAGTGATTCCATCAAGTTTGTTATTTAATTCAGTAATTGTGTTCTTAAGTTCTAGCTGGTTGCTTTTCATGATTTCTCTATCCTTCTTTATATTTTCATTAATTTCCTTGAACATTCTAATAATCAGTGTTCTGAACTCTGTCTCCGATAGGTTGGTTACCTCTATTTCCTCTATTTCCACTGATTCAGGAAGTTTCTTCTGTTCTTTTATTTGTGTTATGTTTCTTTGTCTCCCCATTCTGGCTTACTCTTTGTGTTTGCTTCAATATAACAGATAGATCCCCCAGATTTCTCAGTCTTTTCTGGGTGAACTTATATGGTGTGTGTCCTTTATATTTGAATTACTCAGTCTCCCTATTCCCCTGTGCTTGTATCTGAGGTGTTCCTTGTGTCGTGCGTCCTCACTTGTTGAAGTTTTAGTTTTGATTACTTTTGGCTTGTCAGTAGGTGGGATTGACCCCCAGATTGATTAGCTGTGAGAATCAGCAGCGTCTGCAGTTTATGAGCTGCTGTGAAAGGATTGACCCCTCCGATGAAACTTGGACCCTATGTGCCCTAGTACCTGTAGCAACTTCCTTTTGGGTGTGACTCTTGTATGTCAGACCCAGAAATGCTCTGGTTTTATCTAAAGTTGGCCTCCAGGTATGATGATTCTTGTGTCTGTTTGTGTGGACCCACTGCTGCAGCGTGACTTCAGAGCATAACAGATCAACAAGAACAAACTCCGCAGCCACCAAAGGAAACCAAATGCTCGCACAAGTAAAAAAAACCAACCATCAAACTACAGTCAACTTGTACAGAAATATCAATCATACTAATGAAGAAAACAAACAGAAACAAAACAAAAACCACACACACAATAATAACAGAAGAGGAAACAAAATAAAATACAATATCCTAAAATAAAAAATAGAATAAACATGAGAAACCAATTAGCTATACCTAAAAAATAAAAAATAAAAATAAACTAAAATAATAATAAAAAAGTAAGAATAAAAATTAAAAAAATAAAATTTGCAGAAAAAAGGAAAAGAGGAAAAGTATAGCAGTGAGAAGAATGAATAAAATAACAGAGAAAGTGAGGGTAGGGAAAAAAGAAAAAGAAAAAAATATATATATTTGTCTACACACCCATATATATGGACATATATTCACCTATATACACCTGTATATATATGCCTATATTAAAAACTACAAAATGATAAGAATGAAATAGAAATAAAAACCAAAAACAACCAAAATAAGCAGCCAATAAAGGGAAAACAAAACAGAATAAAACCAAACAAACCAAAAATACCCGTGCCAGTCTAGGCTAAAGTCCACCAAGCTCTCTTCAGTTTGTCTGCTGTACAAAAATTCCTGTGCGTCTTGTGGGAACAGTAGGCCACCTGATGCCTAGCGTGATCCTGGCACTGCAGGTTTGCTGTACTTGAGTGTGGTTGTGACGTGTGATTGGTGGTTTTTACAAAGTCACTGCTGTTTTGCTTTTGCCTGTCCCAAGGCAGGCTGCACCCCCAAAGGCTCAATGAATGTCTCTGGGCACCCTTTGGGTTGACAGCCATGGAGAATTAAAGAATTCCTCACTACCAAAAGCCTGCTGCTAAGAATCTGTTAATTAGTGCTTCAGCAGGTAAACCTGCCCTGCCTCCCAAGCCTTGCCTAAAGGTGGGGACGGGGTAGGTAGTCTCACTCTGCAGGCTTTACTGGGTGGAAATTCTCAATCCCCTGCAGGTAAGGATTCTTCCTAGACTGCCCCTATTGCTCCATTCAGGAGTCAGTTTAAGACTGTCTTGGCGGGGGCCAAAGTTTGTGGGAGTGGGTGAGTTATTGGTTTTTTTTTGCTTTCTGTTCAAGAGTAGAAAAAGGAAAAAAAAATAAAAAACATAAAAACAAAGCCACAGTTCCAACACTGTTTTAAGCTAAGGCCTTAGCGTCTTATGCTCCAGCAGAGTTCCTGCTGCTCTCCCAAAGGGTCTGCCGGGATTTAGGGAATTGCGCGCACCCTACTGTGTGGCTAAGATCCCCGCTCCGTCTCTCGGGGACCTGTGTCTCCACCCTGCATGCTGCGTGTCCGAGTGAGTCTTCTTTTTCCCCTGCTCCCAGGTTTCAGGCTTCTGCCTCGGAGCCGGCGCGCGCCCGCGCGGTGCTCCTGCTGCTCTCCCAAAGAGACTGCCGGGGCTTAAGGGACTGCGCGTCCCCTGTCCCGAGGCTCAGATCCCCGCTACGTCTCTCGGGGACCTGCGTCTCCGTCCAGCGCGCGCTGCTTGTCCGAGCGAGTCTTCTTTTTCCCTTGTTCCCGGGTTTCAGGCTTCTGCGCTCCGCGGGACCCGGTGGGCACAGAGACTGATCCCTGAACCAGGCGGGTGCAGGGATTGATCTTGCCCTGTCGCTGCGGGGCTCTGCACCCTGCTTCCTGGGGACCCGGCGAGCCGCGGGTGCAGCTCCTACCTCTGCACAGTCGTCTCCTCTCTCTCCTCCAGCACTTGCCCGGCCTGAGCTTCTGCCTCAGACTGCAAACCAACGCGCTCTTGCTGAGCTCTAGGTGGGCCGCAGGCCGCAGGGAGCGAGCCGGGGAACACTCACCGTGACTCAGCAGCCGCGGGTGCGGGCTGCACCTCACGCGTCTCTCCGCCTTCTTCCCCTACTTGCCCGGCCTGCCCACCTTCCAGCAATCCTTGTGTGGAACTCTTAGTCGCTCTGTGTGATGAGTAGATGTCTCTTTGAAGTGTATTAGAAGTTCAAATTGTGGATATTTCCAGGGGAGATTTTATGGAGCCCTCCTCACACCCGCCATCTTGCCCCTCCCTCCCATCTTTATATTACTTTAAATATTATGAGCTATATACTAGGACACAATTAAGTTGATTTTTTTTTTTATATTCACTTTGAGTCTTTTGAGGGTTGCTTTTAAGCTTTAACACAGAGGTATGACACAGAGCAGCCTTTAGTTTACAGCTAATTCATCCTCATTACTGATGAAATTCCCTCTGATGCCCTTTCAGTTAGCAAGTTTTTTCCACTTTGGCTTTCCGAGTTCTCAGAATTATTATGTTTCTATTTTTGGTGGTCATTTGATCATCTTGTGTGATTTCTATGCATGCATGTGCAGACCTACACTCAGCAGGGGTCTCAAGACGACCCTTCTGCAGATCTCCAGAGTTCTCTCTCTTTGTAACCTTCTTCTAGCACTCTGCCCTCAACACTAACTCTTGCTCTTTGACTCAGCCAAACTACTGGACTGTTTTGTCCCCACTTCTTACATGGTGCCATGACACTCTCTCCAGGCATCGATCTGGGGCTCTTACCAATTTACCTTGTTTGTGTTTCTTTTCTGGGGATCATTTTCCTTGCTACCTGTTGTCCAAAGCCTGAAAATGTTTTTTAAAACATATATTTTTATGGTTTTCTAGTGGTTTCAGATGGGAGGGTTAATCCAGTCCTAGTTTTTCCATTGTGGCCAGAAGCGCAAGTTTTTCTTTGATTATGAGAGGCACTTAGGAAAACAATTTTTTAAAATATATCATTTTATATAATTATATAGTAATCCAGCATTTACATCAAAACTTTGCATAAGTTTTGATAGTTAATCTAAATATTCCCTTGGGTTACCTATTTGAAAAGTAAATTGAATGCAAATATTGTCAATTTTATCTCCTTGCATCCATTATTTTTTACCTTTTTTTAAAATTTATTTTGATTTAAACTAGACAACTATTACTAAATGAGAATGCTACATTTAAAATGTGTTGTAAAAGAAAGGAAATTAGAAAAAAATATGTATTTTAAAGAAGATTTTATGTTTTATGCTATGTTTTTCTTGCACTGTGCTAAAAATCAAATATATCTTGCAGTAATACAGTATGCCAATTCATAAAATGTTATGTTAAAAAGATTCTCAATTTAACATTTTCAGAGATTATATTAAGGTCAAGATTTTACATCTATGATAGCACATGTAGAAGAACATTATAAGTCTTATGTCCATCCCTATGAACCTTACAAATTCGACACTGCTCACTAAAAGCTTTTAGACTTGTATCCAACAGTGTCACATCCAAAAAAATCACAGATCTGCATTTTATATAATATCTCCTTGTGATATAAATTTATTTAGTATAATGTTAAGTGTAAGCAAAAACAGCAAGTGCCCTGGTTCCTATTCATATGTTTAATGGAAATGCTCTTCTAACTTGTCAACATTAAGTATGATGTATGCTCAAGTCTTTAATAGAAACCTTTAACTCTTAATTTGGGAAGAAAATTCTTTCTATTCCTGTACTGAAAATGATTTTATTTTGTTTTGGTATACTTTCCATGGTGAATCAGTATTAAATTTTAAAAATTATTTTGTCTTGGGCCGGCCGAGTGGCGCATTGGTTAAGCGCTGGTTTTGGGATGCCAGCGGCCCCGGTTCAGATCCCACATGAGGGCCAGTGACACTGCCCTCTACAGCTAACAACAGCTCCACCTGGAGCTGGGCTGTGCGAGCCTCGGTGATGGTGTGGGCTGCAGCCCCTGCTGCAGTGGGCTGCCATAGGCTACAGTGAGTGGCCCGCAGCCAGCGTGAGCGGCTGGCAGCCAAGCGTGAGCTGCCAATAGCCGCGGTGAGTGACATCCAGAGACCAGCGACCGATCTGCCTCATCCGGGAAGAGCGCAATGACGATACCAACAGTGAAGCAACATCCTCCGCAACTAAACTGAAGAACAAAAAGACAGCAACTTGTCTGTTCCCCTTCCCCAATTCCCCAACGCTGTTCCCCTCCGCCAATTCCACAATAAAATCTTTAAAAAAAAAATAAAATTATTTTGTCTTTATAAACGTATTATTTATTTTAATATGTAAATGTGTTGCATTATATTATTACATTTACATAATATTATTAATGTTATTGTTCTATAATGTGATGTTATTAATATTTGAATTTCTAAAACGAACACTTCTTGCCATGATTCTTTATGATGATGATGATAATTTTAATTTATTGATACCTTATTTAAGAGTTTTGTATCAACATTGCATATGTGAGATAGTTATCTAATTTCTTATCTTATAAATGACTAGTTTCAGTATAGTTTACATTCTCTTTAAGGATATAGGAAGTTTTCTATCCTCTGTTATCCCTTGGTAAATATGTATTTATGATTGTTTTGTCTTCCTGATATATTGAACATTTACCATTATGAATATCCCTCTTTTTCTTGGTTAACATTCTTTGCCTTGAAGTCTACTTGATCCAATATTGCTATAGACACTCAGCCTTCTGTGTATGGTTGGCATTCAAAACTTATCTATTTCTGCAATTTTCATGTATGTGTCTTGTAGATAGTATATAGTTGGGTCTTGTGTTTTGCTCATTCCAATAATTTCTGCATTTTAATTGGAGTGATTGATAATCTAATGTAATTGATATGATTGCACTTATGTCTACTATTTTCCTATTGTGTGATGTATTAGTCACCTTTGCTTTTTTCTTCTATTCCTCCTTTGTTACCTTCTTTTGGAATATGTGAGTATTTTTTAGAATATAATTTTGGTTTACCTATTTTTTTAGCTATATGTCTTTATTAGGGGTTGCTTAGGCATTACAAAATAAACCCTTAACTTCTTAAAATTTACATAGATTAATATTGTGCCACTCTAAATACAATATACAAATTTTATAAGTGTATAATCACTTTTCTACCCCCTCAGCTTTGATGCTCTGGCTGTTAGATGTATTGTATTTAAATATGCTATGATCTCTAATATATGTATTATCTATATTTATCCTCAGGATCTTCTCACAAACTAAAAATGTTATTGTATAAAGCCAATATGATAATGCTGGTTATCTTGTCATTTTAGAAAAATATACTTTTTAACCATAGATAAAGATGAAAAAGACATGAAATAATAAAATAAGTCCTTAGTGGGAAATTTGAGAGCTACTGATTTATATCATACATAGAATCAACTTTATTCCGACATGAGAAAACATAACTTCTATCAAAAACTTCCAGTAGTCAGTCATTTATAGGATTCTCAAAATTAAGGAACATTTCTTACTACAAGGAGTCCATGCTAGCTTCATGTTCACTGCAAGAGTCATTGATGAAAACTAGCTTAAACTGCATATAAGCCATCTCTAATAATAATTTAATGACATATATAACCATGACATAACACTTAAGGTTTGTTTTCTTCTTACATATGAATAGCAATCATGTTACTAGGCAACTAAAAAATTATGCTTTAAAGAATAAACATTCTTTTGAAAATAAATTTAATTTTATTTTAATCTGAAGATAAAAGATGCTGTCTGATCAGGATAATAAAAGTTCTGCATGCTTTGAATAATTTCATTTGTAGTTATTAATATTTTAAATAGTTTAAAACATAATAGTTGTCTTTAAAATTATAAGTTTACTAACAGACCTATGATCAAGTCTTTGTAATAGTTTTTCTTCTTAAAGTTCCAGCTTCCCTCTGTGTATAATCAGCTGATAATTCATTAAGAAAGAGTCCATCCAATTTATTTATGTTCTTCCTTTTTTTTTTTTTTTTTTAAAGATTTTATTGGGGAATTTATTAGGGAATTGGGGGAGGGGAACAGACAAGTTGCTGTTCTTTTATTCTTCAGTCTAGTTCTGGAGGACGTTGCTTCACTGGCCCACGTTGGTATCGTCATTGCACTCTTCCCAGATGAGGCAGATCGGTTGCCAGCCTCTGGATGGTCACTCACTGCGGCTATTGGCAGCTCACGCTGGCTGCCAGCCACTCATGCTGGCTGCCAGCCACTCACTGCAGCCCATGGCAGCCCACTGCAGCAGGGGCTACAGTCTATACTATCTCTGGGGCTCGCCCAGCCCAGCTCCAGGTGGAGGTGTTGTTAGCTGTAGAGGGCAGTGTCACTGGTCCTCATATGTGGCATCCGAACCCCGGCTGCTGGCATCCCAAACCAGCTCTTAACCAATGCGCCACTCGGCCGGCCCTATGTTCTTCTTTACGTAACATGGTATCTATGTTATCTATCATAGCTTTTGCCTTTTTTAAAGAAATATAAAATATTCAAATAATTTTAGAGTTAAATAATTGGTGTTATATTATTTTGATAAAACAAAGCTATGGAAATTAGTTATTGATGAAATTTAAACTTTAAAAGTATTATTTCAAAAATGATTTACATTCTTCATCAATAAAGAACATTTAAACAGCAATTTAGAAAATTTAGATCAACAAAGAGGGAGAACTTTCTGACCAAGACAAGTTTGATACTGAATTTCATCGAGGTCTCACAAATATACGTTAACAGGTTAAGTGTTTACCTAGCTTAGATGAGTATCCAAATTTAAGACCACATGGCAAAAGTAATACATTTAAATGTGTGTCAATACTTACTTAAATAGATGAAAATGTAAATTTGAAGCTTATGCAAGCTCATTGAAATCTTTAAGAGTGATTTTTAAATTTCAGAATTAAGATGGGCCTCGGAGATTATCTAGGCACTAAAATATAGAAAGAACTCCTAAAAGCATCTAAGACATTATAAAACTCTCAGGTTTAGATAAGGAAGTTGAAGTTCAAGGAGTCTAAAATTTTTGTCCAAGATGATTTATTTGGTTTCAAGCAAAATTTGCACTAAAATTGCACTTGGCAATTTCTATCATTATTCTATATGTAATGAGAAGAGTGGACCCAGGTAAATTTCCGGCTTTCAACCCTCATCAGTTTCATCAATATGCTCTCCTTCATTGAATGACGAAAGAGCAACACACTTTTGGGCACCGTTAATGCTGTGAGTCCGTATCTCACTGTCAGCTCTGTCCCTTTAAACATTCAGCTCCTGGATACAATTGTGTGGTTTAAAATGAGAGTCTACTTCTGAAGACCAACTTCAGTCTGAATTTAATCTTAGGGATTTAATGGAATAAACCTATGGAATGCCTTGGATATTCAAATGTTAGCATTGGTACACAGTGTTTCTAGTGTCAGGTGGAAGCTTTTAGACAGAAACCACAGCTCTTCGTTTGGCTGGATTTTATTTTAATTGTTGGTTTGAGTATTTATTTTCCAGGGAAGACAGATATCTGCCATAATTTTCTTGAAGAAGGACAGGATTCAAACCTTATGGAAATACCAGTGGTTGAGAAGTAAGGCACTCTGACTTGAAGGCGGTGGTGGCACAGCTGCCCAGCATGATGTCAATTATGTTTAACGTGAAGTGCTACAGTGGGTTAAACAGAAGGGTGCTGATGTTCGTTTCTATATGAGTCCTTTATCAGCCACAGGCAAGTTGTCTAATCTGACAATGGTCGGGCGATCTGTGATTCATAGCTTCGCAGACAGGAGAGGATGTAATTTCCTGGTCTTCATTACTGAACTCAATAAGCAAACTGTATAGGAGGCCATGCATGTCTGAAATAATGAAGCCGTGTTGCCCGAGTCTGCTTTCTCTGGTCTGTACTTCACAAAGGATCCTAAGAAAGTGGGGATTTAAAAATAAATAAAAACAAATCAGCCCTACTAGTTATTCGCGTTAGGTGACGCATACTGCACACCACTTGAGTTGTATGAAAGAAAACTGCTTAATAAGAAGCCATTTTACTTTTCTGCGGTCAGAAACAATGAATTATGAAAGCAATACAGAAAATGTATAAGATGTGAGAGTAAATGTGTCTGTGTAGGGGAAGGAGTGCCGAGGATGTGAGGGAACAGAGGGAAGACATATTTTATTCAAATATGGCATAAACTGGGGGCTGAATTATTATGCTGAAGTCCTCCTTTCCAATCCAAGTCACCATATGCCGACTATATTCCACTTTTTAGTTTCATAAATTATGTAGCAAAAATGCTTTGCACATAAATCATATTTTGTTAAACTTGGCTCCAAGTGGGTACATGTAACTTAATTTCAGTCCAATCTTAACTGTTTCTGCCCCTCAGGGTAAATTCTTTATTTTTATCACGATCTATTTTTTTAGTGCTTTAATTTCAGGTTGGAGTTACCAGTTACTTAACATGTTTTCATGAACAATTCTTAAGGAAATAAGAATTATTTTTCATTATAGTGTATTCAACATATTGACTCTGAAATGAGAAAATATTTTGAAAGTGGATTTTATTTCTTTCAGATGACTTATTGATGTTTCATGGATATGGATTTTAAAGCTATTATTAACACCATTTATTTTAATCACAATTTTTTGTCTAACATTATCTATTTATAAAACAAAATGTGATTAGTCCAAATGCATATCTATGAGGGTCAGTGGTACAATCCTAATATTATTTTAATATAACAGTGTGGAGAAACAGGCTGTGTGATATGTACTTTCTAATGAGGAAATAAATCTGCCCAGGACCAAATATTGAGAGGAGGTTTGCACTTCAAATTTTCTTTATTTTTCCTCAAAAGATCCAGTGATGAGCACAAAGTAGATGCATCGTAAACAAGGCAGCAATATGCATGAAATCTGCATTTCAAATTAGAAGAGATGTTTTACATGACTTCATCTAACCATGTCTTCTTATTGTTGAAGAAACAAAGGTCTAGAAAAGTAGAATGATTGATTCCAGGTCACAAGACTGCCTAACTTCTCTGGTCCAAATTTTCCTCATTAGTGACAAAATATGAACATAGTAGTTCCTATATTTTAAATGTGATGCAAGAATTATTGTAGAAATGTTCATAAACTGTGTAATACCGGGCCCAATACATGTCACATGCATCAAAGTAGTAGCTATGACTGCACATAGGTTTGATGTAAACTTGATTATAGGAAAATAAATTAGCTACTTAATTTAAAACCATTAATTAAGGCTGGCTATTTTCCAGCTTTATTTGACAGATAAGCGTATTAAGCAACTAAAATTACAATTCATTTTCTAATCTTTGTTTCCATGATATTGATTTAGCCTGAATAATTTTTGTCAGAGAATACAGAACCAAACAAAAAATTGAGTTAGGAATAATAGACAACAGGATATGATTTTTGGACTGAGAGTGGCCAAAAAATTATTCTGAAGTAGTAAAAAAAAATGAGGCAATATTTGCACTCTCAAGATTGTGCTCTATTATATTTCTCTCAGGTATAATTGTGATTATTTATACACACACAAACACACAAACACACACACTATACTTTGGGTTGCAACTACAGAATTGAGGCAATTTTTAAATTTAACATGAAACTTCGTTGTCCATCATTTGAGGGATATTATATGATATATAATTTATAAAAAAATGTATGGTGTTCTACTAGAGCTAGTGTTATAGGCACAAGGAACTAGTCTGGGGAAAAAGAATGAAGTTTTGGTTCTAGAGATGTATCAACCTTCAAAATTCTACCTAGGTGATCTTTGAAAATAGAAGTAGCCATGGAAATAAAATAATAATTCCATAGTTCAAATGATCAACTAAATTAAGGTCCCTAGGACATTTAGAACAAATTAACTAATCGATTTCCACACAAATTCTGTCAAAGCTGGCATTGTTAGATTTAGATACCACCATATGTCTTATTTTAACTGTGTTTAGAAGTATGTTCTCAGATGGAAAACGTAACAAAAATTTTTATCTTTATATTAAATTTCCCAACTTCACTTAAAACAAAACCATTTTCCTTTGAATTTTTAACATATATTATATTTATGCTAATAAAATTCCTCATAAATGGATAGCAATAAAGATATTAAAAATGATAGCAAAAGTTGATTCCTATATCATATAACCTTCCAAAATTGTCAAGACCTTTTTCTGTGAACCTTTATATAATTTTTGTTTATTTTGTGTCTATCTATCTAGATGTTGGATTAATTTAATCCAACTAATACATAAATATTTTAATTCTAATATGTTTTGACTAATAAATCTCAGTTGGCATGCCCCCCAACTATCCAACATCCTTAAAAGGAATGCTCTGGGCAGGCCAAGTGGAGCAGTGGTTAAAAGCTGGCTTGGGACACCAGCGGCCCTGGTTTGGATCCCACATATGAGGGCCAGTGACACTGCCCTCTAAAAAGAAAAGAAAAGGAATGCTTTATGATTGTTCAGTTATAATGCTTTAAAAACTTAAAAATATGACTTCTTCAAAGAAAAATATATTCTTCAAATATAAAATTAATATATGTCAAAGATTTACTAAATCAAGAATGAGCAAACTTGTGTTTCCAAGAGCATTTGAAAAATGGTATATATAAACATTATAAAATAAAGTCTCTTCGCATAAGGTTCCAAGGTTAATACAAAACTGGTTACAGGGCAATGGAACTATCATATATATCTATATATCTATATATCTATATATATGTGATGCAAGAATTATTGTAGAATTATCTATATATCTATATATCTATATATCTATATCTATATCTATCTATATCTATATCTATATCTATCTATCTATCTATCTATCTATCTATCTATCTATCTATCTATCTATCTATATCTATATATATATCTGGAGATATCTTTTCTACTAAAAAGAATATATCAAAATAACATGTTACTTCACAGAACCTGGAATCTTAATTAAATAAAATTAGCAAAATCCAACAGGTACACTTTTCTAGAAAATTAAATAATTGTTTAAAACTGGGTGCTATTCATCTTTTCACCTTTTGTCCCTAGTTTTAAATAATTTTCCTTAATAAGTTCATATAAATTCTTTTATAAATATATTTTTCTCCCATTGTATATTGCTTTACTATTACTCCCTAAACAAAGGTACCACAAACTCAGGAGCCTAAAATTACACATATTTATTATCTTACAGTTTTGTAGGTGAAGAGTCTGATATGGGTCTCAGCAAACTAAAATTAAAATGCCCCCAAGCTCTCTTCCTTTCTGGAGTCTCTAGGATACAATCTCATTCAGTTTCTTGGCACAATTGAATTAATCATGGTTGTAGAAATAAGGCTGGTTGTCAGCTGAGGGCCATTCCTAGCTTCTAAAGGCTGTCACAGTCTGTGGTTTGAGGGCCCTTCCCTTCATCTTCAAAGTCGGAAATGGAGGATCAAATTATTTTCACGTTGCATCTTTCTGACACACTCTTCTGTCTTCTTCTTCCACATTTGAGGACTCATGTAATTAGACTGAGTCCATCAAGATGATCTAAAATAATCTCCCCATCTGAAAGTCTCTACACTTAATCACATCTACAAAAGTCTTTTACATTTTTATACAAGCATGAATGGAATTGTTCTCTTAATTTAATTTTTATCTTTTTCATTTCTAGATATAGATATACAATTGATTTTTATACATTGATCTTGCATTCCAAAACCTTCTTAAACTTACTGATTAGCTTTAGATTTTTTTTAACAGGTTCCTCAGAATTCTCTCTATATAGTATCATTTACTCTTTAAATAAGGATAATTTTACTTCTTTATTTCCAGCATAGATGAATTTAGTTAATTAATTAATTGATTAGTTGGTTGTTTGGTGGTTTGATTTTTTTTTTTCTTTTTCCATCTTGAACTTGCTAGAAAAGCCAATATAATTGTGAATAGAAAATAGTGAACATGACATCCTTACCTCGCTACTAATGTTAGGAGAAAAGTTTCAGTCTTTTGTCATTAAGTATGTATGATGTCATCTGTTGTGTTCTCATAAATTACCTTTGTCAGCTTGAGGAAGTTCTCTTCTATTTCTAGTTTTTTGAGAGTTTTTTCTTTTTTAAATCATGAATAAGTCTTACGTTTTATCAAATTCTTTTCCTGCATCTATTAAGGGGATCATGTAGGTGTTTTTGTCCTTTATGATTTTAATATTATTAATGCATTATATTAAAGTCGTTTTTGGATGTCAGGCTAACCTTGCATTTCTAGAATAAACCCGACTTAATCATGGTGTATAACCTTTTTCATATTTTGCTGGGTTCACTTTATTAATATTTTATTAGGGATTTTTACATCATGTTAATCAAGTACATTGGTCTGTGTTTGTTTTCAGTTTTTGTTTTTCTCTTGTTATGTCTTTGGCTTTGCTATCAGAGTAATATTAGCCTCAGTAAATAGGACTTGTTCCTTCCTCTGTTATATTCTGAAACATCATACTAAATGATAAATTGGTGTTACTTTTCTCTGTAAATATTTGATAGAATTCACCACTAAGGCCACTGGGCCTAGACTTTTCTTTGTGGGAAGATACCTAATTCCTAATTCAATTTCTGTATTTCTCATAATTTTATACAGATTTTCTATTTCTTCTTGACCTCATTTTGGTAATTTGTATCTCTTTAGGTATTTGTTCATTACTTCCAAATTGTCTAATTTGTTTAAATATATTTGTGTATAATATCCCGTTATATTTCCTTCAGTTTTAGCAATGCTTTCCTCCTCTGCCATTGTATCTGTGTTTAGGTAAAGAAGCACTTTCAGAGTTCAAGTCCTTTTCAAGTCCACTCTGGCTTTCACTGTTTTTAATACCTTTTCACATCTCTTATGTCCTGCTGTTTCAGCTTCAGAATCAGCAAGAAGTGTTTGGCTAGCTTGGCTCCTCTGTAGTGTCCACGGTGCCTGCAGGCAGCTCCACGCACTGCTTGTGCCAACCTCAGGTTAATAGAGAAGCAGAGGCAAACTCCAGTCCATGATCCAAATCTTGCTATTGGTTTGCTTCTCTATAACTTGTGTACTAAAAACTGTTTTTACATTTTTAAAGTGATGAGACAAAAGAGGAAGAGAAGGAAGAGAAACAGATACTGTAGGTGGCCCACCAAACACAAAATATTTATTATCTGACTATTTCAGACAAAGATTGCCTATCCCCAAATTCAAGCCATCGGTTCTTCCAAATCTGTCAACAACGCTGTTGGATGTGGGTGTCACTCCATGCTCCAAATCAAGGGAACCCCTTTAACCACAGCAGAAATACCACCAACCTCACGGCTTGCCACACCCTGAGTGAAATGGTAGCAGCTACCCGCTCAAATGACATAGGTTTCTACTGTTCTTACCAGAAGTTCAGCAGTTTTTAAATCACCAATGCCTGTCACATTTTTGTAAGATTTTGGTCAAATTTTAGAATGGAAATGGATGTTTTTGTCAATTTTGTTCAGTTTTCTAGTTGTTTATTTTAGAGAGGATTTCCTCATCTCACTTAGCCATAGTCCAAAGGCCCACATCCTTTTATGTGTGTGTGTGTGTGTGTGTGTGTGTGTGTATATATATATTTATATAATATATGGTGCCAAAAATACATATACACAGTTTAAGAAAGTATTAAAATTGTAATACTCAATATATACCGATAACAAAAGATGAATACAAGTCACATTTGACTTCTGCAATTACAAGAGGTGCTCAAAGTGGTCAGAGTCCAGACACCTCTGATTATGGTGAACTACTGCTTGAGCAACACTGACCAAAATGTCCACTTGTATACATTTTTTTTTGGTACCCTCTGTATATATATTTTAAAGAAAATGAAATACAATACTAAAAAGGAAAAGAAAATCACATACTAATTTATCATGAAAATATCTGTTTTGTTAAATATTTATTAGATAGAAAAATTTGGCAGATAGAAATTTAGGGATTTAAAAGCTAACGAAACAAGGATGTTGCAACTTTATTTTCAGGATTTAAAAAGGACACAAGATTGCAAAACTGCCAAGTGCTGATAAGAGTAGCAGTACGTTATTACAAGTATGGACAGATAATTCAATTGATAGATTGAAATGGGAGACTTAAAGTAATTGGTGGCAAATTTTCTAAAGGACCATGTTTCTTCTGAATGTGAAACTGCAGCCAAAGCACCTTTTCTGGTAGGACATAAATAAGTCAACCACTGGTACTGAATCCTTCTTTAGCACGATGGTTACAAAGATGAATAAGCCCCCAATACAATCCATTTATCTGTCCTGTCACTATAACTAAATTTCCTCAATGACAATATTACTGCCACTCTCCTCTGACATCTTACCTAGTAGACAGGAAGCCCACAAACAGAAGATCTATGGGTTTCGAAAGCATGCAAAGTGTGAGGTTGATTTCTGGAGTTAAATCACTCTATTTTTCCGTGACATATTTTGTAAACTAGCTTTAAATCACATTACCTTGTTTGTGAATCTGCTATAGTAATCAGCCCATGTATTTCTTTTGAAAAAAAATTATCTGCTCAAAATAGCCTCTTCTATTGTCACAAAATAATTCTTTTTTCCTGCCTCTCTACATCTTATATTCATTCACACATTTTCAAATGACCCCTTTCCCTTTTTTTTTTTTATCTGAGCCATCCTGCCACCTGTTGGCAGCTCAACAGCAACTCAGCTCAGGCTGGCATCGACCCACCATTGCTCAGAGCTCAGCTCGCACTCTTGAGCGAGCTCTTAACCAACTGAGCCACTCAGCTAGCCCTTGACCCCTTTCCTTATAATCTAGACTGTTAATGTTCTTATATAAGGAAACAAATTGAACCACCTTACAGAGTTGAAGTGCCTTGTAAAATAACCAAACTATGTCTTAGTTCATTGTCTCAGGATTAGTTGAGAGGATATAAATAGAGAGGGTCTGGACCCACAATGCCAGGGGCAGATCAGGACTCTGGAGAATGAACACTGAAAACGAACCTTGGAGAAATGAAAACAACAATTTTCTGATAGAGAATTTTCAGCAGTCACCCACTCATGTTGCACAGCAATATAGTCAGGAAATCTGGAAGACAAGATCACCTCAGCTACAATTTTGCCTCATTATTTTTTCTTAGGAATTTATACACAGCTACATGTTGTTAAATTTAAATATTTTAAAAAGTAGAATATACTTTCAGTAGATTTTTTTTCTTTCAATTCACCTGTGCTGCTTCTCTATTATCAATAAATTTCTTAGCTACTTGATATGCTCTGCATCAAAGATACAACCTAATTATTTCTATTGTACATACTTCTCTCCAACTTCTGATTTTTCACTATTCTTTACTTAAGAATATCTTTAAGAGAGCTCAGAGGGAAAAGGACTCACTCTCTCCCACCCCCAGGACTCAATCAAATTTTCACATCAATTAAGAAATTGGACAGCAGTTTTAACAGATTTCCCAATTATGAATACAAAGACTTTGTTAGAACAACTCCCTTCTGCCTTCTCCAACCCTTTAGAAATTCTTTCCCAGGGTTATAATCAATAGAAACATGAGCAAACAATTCAACCATTGCCCATACAGCAATCATCTTCTCCTCTCCCCCCCCACTCCTCCTCCTTTTCTTTTCCTTCTTTTGTGACAAGCAAAACTAGAAATTTTAAGAAAAACAACTTATCTTCCCACCTAAAACAATAGATATAAAGTATTCTAGTCATATAACTATCACTAAGTTTTTAGCTCACAAAAATAATCCCTTCTTCCTGCTGAAATAAATATCACATTTGTTTCTGCTAATCTCCTAATATAAATCCAGGAAAAAAGCTGTTATAAAGCAATCTTAAAATAAAATGCAAGGTGAATTTTTATGTGATTTGCAAACTTAAGAAGCAAAGGAATTAAAAATCTGAATTTTATAGAATTTTAATCTATTATGAGTTTGCAACAAAAATAATATATAGTGTTCAGTTGTTTTAAATTATTAATTCTAAAATTTAATATGATCACCACTGTATATGTGATTTGGTAACTTTGAATGATATGTTCAAATAATTTTCTAAGTGAGGCAGACTACCTTTTTATAAACAAATGTTTGAAGAAATGTTTGCATAAAATATGAAAATCTCAGAAAATAAATTCTCAGAAGATGACCTCTTTCAAGGACAATTAAGAGGCCTTAAATGTAAAAAAATACAGTATTTATCAAATAGGTTTGTAAACAGAGAAATTATGTAAGACAAAATTAAAATATATACACATCTTAAAAGCACACATAGCCACATATTTATTTTCAAGAGAAACTTGCTTTACCTTCTTGTTTTCCGGATATCTACTGCTTAGTCTCTAACTTTGAAACTTGCCCCTCCTTACACCTGCAATCATTTATGTAAGCCTCTTCCCAAGCCAGGAGGGAAGGTGAGTAGCTCCCTTTATAGCAGAAGTCAGCACTGCAGCCAATAGAAGTGTTAAAACGAAAAGCAAGCGCCATTCTCCCACTCTTTTTTCAGCTGTCATTTTCCACTTTCTTCTGCACCAGGTGCATCTTGATACCAGCCCAGGTGAAAATTCATCCAACTCTAAGTTAACATTTATCCTTTTGTGTGGTCATTGGCTATCTTGGTGTCAAATAATTTATTGTAAATACATGCCAACTGCTAACAGAATACTTTCCTTCATTTGAACTCACCCTGAATCATTGTAAATATTTCATTTACTTTAAAGAATTCCAAGATCTGTGTATCAGATGTTCACTTTTTTTTTTTTTTTTGACTGTGAGTTGTTAGAGTAGAAATGTTACCATACTAAATTAGACTGCCAAGAAAGCATGATTCAGGTTATACACTGCAGAGAACCAGCTTTGTTGGCAATTTTTTTGGGTTTGCAAAAGGACTAACTGGGTGTTGGTGGGTGAGATATTTAAACATTCTCCCTAAGATTCTTCAACTGAAAAATGGGATACTATAAACTATAAACTTCAAACATGGGACTATTAGAGGCCCCACCAAACACACACACACACACACACACACACACACACACGAGAGAGAGAGAGAGAGAGAGAGAGAGAGAGAGAGAGAGAGAGAGAGAGAGACAGAGACAGAGACAGAGAGAGACAGACACAGAGACAGAGAGAGACAGAGAGAGAGAGAGAGAGAGAGAGAGAGATGAGTACTTCATATAACAGAAACTCTTTAAGACCTAACTTAAGACATAATCCTTGGAACACATAACTTATAGTAATGATTTCTGTCTTATAATTTTAGGACTTATATCCATTTAATGATATTTCCATAGAGTTTTTAACTTGAATAAAATTACTCCCACTCTTTGGGACAATCATTATTTCATCATTGAACGTATTTTATGTTCATTTTATGCTCATTTAAAATATTAAAATATGTTCAAATAGGAAAGAAAAGGGGTGAGTTTCTTAAGTAAGGCAAGCTTGTTTAGCACAGAAATAGTGTTTGATGTAAAGCCAATCCTGCAGGAGCAAGGACCCTGAGTAGTCTTAGTCAATTTGCCTTTGATTAAGAAGTGTCTGCTGCCACAGGCTCATAATAAGCACAGAAGTTACAGATAGAGAGACAAGAGACATCTTAGCGCTATATTTGTAAAAAGATAGTTAAGGATTATATAATCCACATTGTTTCATGTTGGAGCAAATTCATAAAACTAATTAAAAGAAGAGCAAATATTTCTGAATCGTTGCTGATCATTTTATCAGTCTGACCACATCAGAGAAAGAGAATGTCACCAAAGTAGAGAGGCAGTAAGTTACCTTGACAGGGAATGGGCTCCTGGGGCCACCTGGAAAGACTGAGAACCAGTTGCTTCTCTGTTTATTGTTCAGATCTTGCGATGGGGTAAAGGGAGAGAAGGGGGGGGTGTCTATGCCAGAGCTTGTGAGGTAGGAGGGGGAATACCGAGGAAAGGGGTAGAGATTGTTGAGCCTCTGTGATGAGACTCTGAATCCAAATTTGCCTCACCTTTAATAAAACCTCCCTTCAAGAAGAATAATAAATTCAGTGGTTTTATGAAAAATTTTAAGAGATTATGTTCCAGTTTCTGAACACTGCAAAACCTGAGGTGTCTACTGCAGGCCTCCACCAAGCCTGAACTTGGGGCTATATGGAAAATGTAGAATCCATAAAAATGAAATGGCAATTTAAACTCATAAATAATATGAGAAGGAAAGAAAGCAAAACTTGAATTTTTTTTTTAATACCGTCTTTTGGTTTCCAAGTATGGTTTTCTTCACTTAAATATACTTGATTGATCTATTTCCTTTGTGTTGACAAACAGAATGTTTGTTCCGACATGTTCCAGAGATGTCTATAATCTATGGCATACCTCCATGGAAAAGTCCGCACAACAGGTTGGTCCTGTGACCAGCACTGCCACCTACTGGTATTTATCTTAAACTGTAGTTCAGGTTAGCACAAACTCCGTATGGAGGTTATGGTAGCCTGGGAATTACAAGGGCAGACCATCCCAGAATGATAAGAACTTCGGAGATTTTTCAGTCACTGATTCGATCCACTAATTTTTCTGCGGATGCACAGAGGGAAGAGAGGGTTTCGCATTGAAGAGATACGCAGTACACATTTATTAAAGTAAACGTGCACCTCTTATCCAAAATTAGACTGCCTATTTAGTTAATTAAAAAAAAAAAGAAGTTTGTATTCAGCACATTAAACTCTATGGTGTAAAAGCAGTTTAAAAATAGTTTGATCCTATTCTTTGTAATTTGCAATTATAGAAATTAAACCATATTCAGGCAGACATTTTAGATAAAGTCACATCTAAAGTAACCCTAAAAAGAAATAGTATTTCATTTTAAATGTTCAGTTATATATTTGAATTTCAGTCTCAAAAAAGACATTACAAAGGAGAATCCATTTCTGCACCAGAGCAGGGTGAGATAGTTTACACTGGGCTTCCAAGTCAGGAAGAAACGACTTGGTTAGTAAGTTCCTAGAAAAAGCAGCACAAGCAGCAGAACTGTTTACTAGACAGAACTTCATAGGAAGAAATACTATAAACAGCAGAAACTCTTAGCAATGGAGAGATGACCAGCTTTCTCTTTTGGCCTTGGCTTACAAAACAGTACAGTGGTTGATTATTAAAGACATAGCAACATTAATTCAAATATTATTATTATATTTTACTCAAAATCTATAAAGTTTTTTTCAGATCATTTCATACCCAGGTAGTAAAAAACAGCTTCGGGGTGGGTGAATGAATGTTCATCAATTTAATAACACAATTCTAGAAATTTCATTTTCAGGTACCCTTGCAGAATTTGCCTCTGATTGCCAAGGAAGCATCCATCATATGTCTACTTGACTTGTCAAAGTGTTATGTCCTGTCAGTATATTAAATCTACTGCTCTTATTAGTTCTATCTTACCTTATACAAAATAAAAGCACATTCTTTTATACTTGATTTGCAAAATGACATAAATAAAGTGGAAATATATACCCCATTCATAGATTTTGGAGATCAAGTTAATAGATTATAGTCCTGTAAAGAATTTCTTGATATCCATGGTTGCTTTAAAATAAAGTTATATTATTATTGATGAGTCCAGTAAAAAAATTTAATCAGAAAACAAAAAGGATGAAAGGATTACTTTAAATCTATTCTGTGTATAATGTATCACAGAGAAACAAGAATGGTACTTCTGCTCATGATTTATGTATTAACTCTTTTTTAAATTTTTAAATTAATTATTTATTTTATTATTAGTTTCAGGTGCACAAAACACCATAATGATTAGACATTTATACATCTCACAAAATGATGATACCAATTAGTCTACTACCCATCTGACACTGTACATAGCTATTACAATACCCTTGACTATATTCCCTATGCTGTACTTTATATCCCATGTAATATAATTTATATAATTTGTAGTTGACATTCAATATTATTATTTTTTAATTTTTTTAAATTTTACTGGACAACAGTGTGTGTTTTTCCTATCAGTTCCAAGTCAAGTAATTGTTTTAATCTAGTTGTGAAGGGTGCAGCCCATGTGGGGATCGAACCAGGAATGTTGGTGTTATGAGCACTGTGCTCCAACCAACTGAGTTAACCTGCCACCCCTCAATATTATTTGTATATTAGTTTCAAGTACACAATGGTTAGGTATTTATATAATTTATGAAGCGATCCCCTCAATAAGTCCAGTACAAATTGGTAGTCACAAAATAGTCACAGAGATGTAAAATACATTATGGGGAATATAGTCGATAACGTAAAAAGTATATATGGTGTCAGATGGATACTGGATTAACTTACTGAATACTCTTCTATGTGACACACTCTCCATTCTGGTACAAAATTAGAAAAACACTGATGATTTCACTGTTTGAAATATGTAGATTGAAATATGAACATTTCTAGAGACTATGAACCAAGTTATAAAGACTATTGGACCAAGTGATAAAATTGTTAGTTATTATCATTTTTCATTGAACTGAAAATAGTTAAAGTACTTCCTATAAAACAGACTTGAAAACTTTTTCAGTAAAGGGCCAGCTTGTCAATTCTTCTGCCTTTGTGCCAAAGCAGCCTTGGACAATATGTACGTGACTGGGTGTAGTGGATGCAGCCCATGGGCCAGGTGTGCCAACTCCTGTTCTAGAGTATATATATTCTATATTCTATTTTCTAATAATATCTGGTGTATCATCACAATGCTAGCTATATGCATTGTGTGTATCTGCATATCTATCATCTATCTATCTATCTATCTATCTATCTATCTATCTATCTATCTATCTATCATCTCATGCATCATCTATTATGTTGCTTGAAAAATATAACTAAAATAACCTGTTACTCAAGCAAAACCGAGTTTACTGCTTATGGCAATAAAGACTATGACAGAATCTCAGTTACTTCTTAGAAGGAGGATAGCAAAGATAAGCTATTTATAAAGATTTTGAAATGATTAGTTGAAGGTACATTTCTCAAAGCAGAGTCTTTATTAGGACTGAGTAGAGTTCAGGATATAATCATGTAGGATGGTGGACGTAGTCACCACTCTTTGGAAAATGAACAGTCTTACGAGACTATTTAATGGAAGTTAAACCGTCTAATATGTTTTTAATGGTTTTTCGGGAACTTTCCCAAGTGAACAATACAATATCTGTCCTTTTGGGGGTAAGGGTTTCTTGATAAAGTATAATCATGTTGATGAAGACATCTGAACAGTAAATTCATATTGCTATAGAGAGTAAGTTATATGAGTGTGTTATGTGTCGTATGTGTAACATTGTGATACAAAAGCCATACATTTTTAGAAAACCTGTTTTATCTTTGTTTGGAAAAATATTTTTGAAATATTTGGAATAATGACCTTGAATTGTTACAGTGCCCTAAATTATTTTGATATACTTTATAGTAAAGAATACTGAATGTACATACTATACAATTATAGCTTAATAGGAAGGAAATTATTTGGGTTAGTTGACAAAGTGGTATTAAAATATGCATGAAATAACATAAAAATAAATGAAGGGTCATTTGTTTTCTAAAATAAGTTAATTTGGATTCCACAAATGAAAAGTGAATAGAGACTAGGACTAAGAACACAGAAAATATTTATGGGTGGTATAGATTAATAAAATGAAGTAATGAGCCAAATTTAGAAACACCTTTAATTTTGAGGGAAAGATCCCAAAATAGATGGCTGTAGTTTTTGTTATTGTTGCTATACAATAAGTGGCTATAATCTAAGAAATACTTTAGGAGCTATGAAAAACTGACTTTATTTCTTCACACAGATTAAAATGCAGTAAATTATTCTTTAACACGTCAGACTGATTGATTTGAATATCAGATGGCATATATATATATATATATATATATATATATATATATATATATATATTAGACAACTGAAGAATGGCTAGCAATCATCTGCTATGAGGGACAAGAGGCAACATGCTGAGAATTGTAACCTTATAAAATGCAAAATAAACAAATAGGAAGTACAGACATTCAAGGCACCCTGTCCAGTTATTGCTATTTGAGAAAATAAAATGCAATTTCCAAAATAGCAAGTGAAAAATTTAAGAGCAAAGGAATATTAGGCAAAAAAAGTAGAATTAATTTTTTTAAGTAAAAAGAGTCATTATGTTTACCATATTATTGTTTCTCCATTGAAAGAAAGGAAAAAAGAAATCAAAACTTTCTTTGATGGTTGTGAGTGCTGTTTTCTCTTGAAAGCAACATGGCAACCAAACCAATATCTTTAACCAAAAACCTTAAATTGTACATTATATGGTGTATAAGAAAGAGACCATGCATCATATATGTTGAAAATTAACCCTGTGAGGAAGTTTTACAATGTCATATTGTAAGAAATAACTTAAAAATAACAGGCTCTGGGATTTCAAACTACAGAAAACTTATACTACAGAATGAGCAGTTGTGCTTGCTATAGACTTTCATATTTTATGAATCACTTGTGCAATGTCATTTCTAAAGGCTACTGAAATCATTTCCTGGCAGAACTGTCTTATACTATGCCCCTTAGATACACTTTGATCCTTCAAGGAAAACATCTTCTCTGTTACCCAAATAATAAACTGCAAAACTCTGAATGCTCTGTGATTTATTTCAGGTCTGTAAGCTGAAATTCATAGTGCTAAAAGCTGACATTATCTTGCTACCTGAAAAAATGCATTCACTTTTTATTTTTTAAAGATTATTGGGGTGACAATGGTTCGTAAAGCTACGGAAGTTTCAAGTGTACCTTTCTATAATACATCTTCTGTATATCACGTTGTGTGTTCACCATCCCGAGTCAGTTCTCTTTCCATTACCGTATATTTGATCCCTTTTACTTTTAAATTTTTTTTTTGTGCTCAGGCAAGAGAGCTCCTTGATATATCCAATGTCACATATGTAAAGCACTCATTCTCAAGCTAGCAAGTTATTATTAAGCATATATTTAAATTTTTCACTGTGCCAGCACTTTAGGTAGAAGGTTACCACAAATATAGATCACATCAGAACATTTTAAGAAAGTATTTGGGGCTGCCATTTACAGTCAATGGTATACCACAGCATTACCTGAATTCCTGTGGGAACCCACCTTTCAGCAGGGAAGTTTGTGGGTTTTGCAAATGCTAGAAATAAATGGTTGGTTTTGTTGTCATTTTTAGACATTTACATCAGATGAAGCTAGAACAATTCAAATATTATTTAATTGAGAAGAAGAATCAGGAACAGCTTATGCTGCTTTTCATCAGAATTGTCTAGGAAAAACAAATTATTTTCTGTCTTTGAGCTTGTAACTCATTAAAATCATATATCATCAGAGCCGCTCCTAAATTGAAGAGTAGACAAATTTCAAATGGTTGTTTTGCCAAAATAAATGTTCAGTGCTGAGTGTAACATCAAGAGCTTCAAAGTCTCCCTTTTCATCCTCAAATATTTTACAAAGTTTAGCCAGGAGCACACCAGCAGCCTCAGGCATGGTTTGCCGGCATGTTAATTTTGTGGAAGGAACTGCTTGCTCTGTGACAAAAGGGCAGAAATGTTATTTAGCTCAAAGGGCAGCAGGTAGGAGCAGGACACCCCAGGAATGCAGTCGCAGAATTGGCAGTCAAGTGCTCAACAAGTCTAGGGAGCCAAGTAAAGGGGCAAGGTGGTAAAAAAGGGCCATGCATGCATTGGCTTGACTCAGGATGCGTTCAACACAGGTGCATAAGCATTCTCAGGAAAAGAGAAACAATATTCCCACAGCCCTTTCCCTCTGTTGTCAGAAATCCCTCCTCTTCAGAAGCAAAGAGTGATGTGTTCACACTGGAAAACTGGGCAACACTTTACAAGCAGCAAATTATTACCACTTCCTTTGGTGCTCATTATACTAACATTACTCATTATAAATACTTTTGGTGTGACATTATTTCCTCTTCTTTGATCTCACAAGAAAACCCCAAGCAATCTGTCATTTGCCAAACAAACCAGTGAAGAGGACTGATTTTTTTTTTTCCTCTTTGTGATTATTAGTGATTTTAAATGAAGGTTCATCAAACCGATGAAGGAAAAAGTAGGCATGATTAAAATTTGACTGAGCTGTATTAAACCTTGATGCATGCCACGATATTAGCCAAATCAAATCATCATTTGCATTCAGATTTAAGTTCTGTCAAAAGAAAGTGGCAAATAATACACAAATAATTTAGAATTTCTTTCAGTAGCTGGTATATAAAAATATTTCTGTGTTTAATAGTGTTTATAACCTTGTTTAGGTGATCATTATATTACTTTTCATATTACATTTTCTATTAAGTTTGACTATTTTCTCCTCCTTTCATTCCATATCCTGTTCTCATAATAATAAAAGTTCAAGACATTAAAGCTATCTCATGGTGTTAAACGGTTAAAGGGATCCTAGTTTGAGAGTTAAAGAACTAAGGCTGAATCCTTAAAATGATAGTTTTATGTCATGGTCTACTTATTTAAATTAGCTAAATTTTAAACAAAGAGAAATGTTGAAAATTAAGCAACATTATTCTTTCCAAAGAATAATGCCTTTATTATTTCTTACACAGACATCAGAAATTTCATGATACTTTCATAATAAAAGTTACTTTTCTCTTAGCACAATCTGTTTATTATTGTCATCTGCCTTTAAAGAACTGCCTGCTACTAATTGCTATAAATGCAGAATGAAGTTTTCGTGTTATTATTTAGCTGTAATGTTGATTAAGATACTTATACATTTATATTATCTTTAATGTTGATGCCACATACCATTGTCAACAAAGAAGCATATGTTGTCCATTTTGTTTTGAATTTGTTGTTGTTGTTTAATAGAAAATCATTAACCAGAATTTGGCTTGAGTAGTGCTCTCTCTCTATCTCTCTCTGTGTGTGTGTGTGTGTGTGTGTGTGTGTGTGTGTGTGTGTGTGTTTTTTTTTTAGAGCTGTAGGTTGCTTTTTTTTAAATTGAGAGATTTTACTCTGCATCAATAAAGTACTGAAGCAATGACAATATAAAATGTGGATAAAAATATTGTGCATTCATGGAGGTTAAACTATTAGACATTTATGCCTATATATCCCTAATATGAGTGTTAATCTATAGACGATTAGTTAAAATGTCTTCTATAACACTGCTTTGGTTATAAAGAAGTCAGACACCATTAAAATGTATGTGTGTGTTATTTCAATCTTTTTTTTTACATAATTATGCTCTTCTAAAACTTCTCAGGTTAATATTTTTTATTATTAACATAAAGTTTTATTTTTTGTGTATCCAAACCCATATAACATCTCAATAATGTGCTTAAAAAATGCCTTTGTTTATCTAAGTATATCATCCCCATTTATCTAACAGTCTGAAATATTGCTTATTTTATTATGTAATATTGTTTATTTTGAATACTGTAACAAAAATTTCCCTTTATTAAGATTAAACTAATAGAACATAACATAACATTAAAATATTTATAATGAACAGACTTAAAGAAGTATGAAATATAAGGAACTGCTTTTTCACAGCAGTCACTTGTCTAGGGAAAAAAAAAACAAAACTTAATTCCAATTTAAAATGTATTATATCTACATAGGTAAGTTAGGATCCCAAATGAAATACACAAATACTGTTTTAAATGTGATAATTCAATTGCTATGTATATTGCCAAAACTGTAGAAAGGATTTAGTAGCTAGCTCATGACAAAAGTGGGATAGTGCATTGCTATTCAAATTAAATATTTCTTTTCTGAAGGGCATACTAATTTTGTAAATAAAATTGAGTTGCCTTAATCTACTTACATATGCAGAAGTGCTTTACCAAAATTTTGCTTACCAGAAATCTTAACCTTCTTTACATTTTTTAATATCACTCTCTCTCCCCTTGATAGGCAGTTTGTTTTCCGAGCTTCTTTGAACAAGTTCTAGTGCATCAGAACTGTAGGAAATAATTATTTTCTTGATCTCTCAAATAATTTTTACATTTCAAAGGCATTTTACAAGCGCATCTAGGCCCATCAACTTCTTTTAGAAATCCTATCTATGAGGTTCCTGATACATAGTCATCCAGCCCTGACTGGGCTATTTCTGGTGGCTGGAACCTCACAAGTCATTCACTCCATAATTACTTATTCATTCTTTCTTTATTCATTCATGTAACCAGTATGTATTGAATAGCTACTGTATACCTGCCAATAAACTTGACACTGAATTAAACAAAGATGAATAAGCCTGGGGAAACACGGACGCTACTGGAATGTTTTGCTTTGTTTTGTTTTGATTAAATTTATATATCTCTTCTTGCCACTTCTGTCCTTTCCTGATTATAAAAATAGTAGGTGTGAAGAATAGTTATATTTATTTGTTAAATATCTATTTGAAAAAAAGGTAAAAGAAATAAAAGTAAAAAAAATAATAATTGTTTTCCAAGAGATAGTCCTACAGATATTTGAAAAGTCATGGCATCCCTTTATTTTCTCTCAAAAAAACATGAACACAAACACAAATGGAAACACCTTACATTTCTGGGTTAAAACATTTTGCAGTTTTCTTCATGTGACAGTTTCCCGTAGAGCTACCATATTTAAAATTACCTTTTGTCTGCAAATGTCTCTAATACGTTTTTCAATATGATAACCTGGACTAAAAAGATAACCGTTATCTTTTAAATATGGTAATCAGAACTCAACATAGATATTCAGATGTAGACTAGCCAAACAACAGCCTCTATAATCCTGTGTGTTTTCAACACTAGTAGCTTAAATAGTAGTCATTTTGGAAGAAGGGGAAGAGTAGCCAGGCAGACTACTGATTCATATTGAACCTGTTCTAGGGTACTTCAGTACTATGTCTCATTCATAGGGACTGCTGTCTAAGATTTTTCTGTTTGTTTACTTCTGGCAAGATTTTTATTTATCTTTTCTATATTTTATCTCATTTTTTTTGAGGGCAGTGTCACTGGCCCTGATATGTGGGACCCAAACTGGAGCTGCTGGCTTCCCAAGCCAGCACTTAACCACCGCGCCACTTGGCCAGCCCAGTTTTAATCTCCTCATTTTAGTACATTAAACTTTTGGAAACATGGTTTTGTCACTGGACATACAGTTAATCATGCCACCTTGGTTTAAATGATTTATAAATTTGATACTCTTTATATCTTCAAGTTATTTATTTTAAACCATGTGAACTAGGTCAGGCCATGGGCAAAAACTTCAGAAGATAGCAGATGATGTACCAATAATTAATCCTTCAACTTGATAATGAACCAATCATCAACCCTTTTTTGTCACAAGTCACAAGGACCTCACTATCCACCTCTTTCAACCTTCATATTAGAAATCTTCAAATCACGTGATAACCACATGAAAGTATGTAATATTTCCAACATTTTCTTCACTGATTAGTACAATTATTCTACTTAAAAAAGAAATATTGTTTGAGGAAGTATTGTTTGAGGAAATTTCTTATGCAACCTTTGCTAAATCATTATTATTATTATCATCATCATCATCATCATCATTATTTTACTTTTATTTGTCAAGTATTAATGGATCACATCTTTGATAATTTGTTCTGGAATTTCATCAGGGATATATCTATCTTTTATTTACTTCTTTGCCATTTATTTATAATTGGTCTAATTTGATATGGAATGATTTCTATAAGAAAGCACATACTATTTAGATTTAGATATTTTTTTATAACTGGAAGATAGAATTAGATATCTAATCCAATCTTGTTTTGAAAATGAGCAGATTGAAGCATAAATAAATATATTTACATCAATGTAAGTCTAACTATACATTGAATTTAGTGATGTCCTTCACCATTTGCCAATGACAATCCTAATTTACTTAAAGAAGTTAGCTTCCAATTTGAAGATGCCCTCAGAATTTCCAGGTATGGCTTTCCATTATATGAAGTTGAGCATATTTCATCACTTCAGTCAAGGAAGTTTTTGATTGGCCTAGCTCTATGTATTCCACATAACTTACATTAATAAGAATTATCATTAGATGAGAATAGGATAAATTGGATACAACTATTACATGAAGCATAATATACCAGACTGTTGACCTTACATCTATTATTGAAGGACAGACCAAAAAAAGATTAAGATTTCAATGATATGAGCTGAAGGTCAGACCCAACATTACTGATGTTCCTGTGATATAAACTTGTCATAGAAAATTTGATATTTTATCTAGAAATGATTTGATTTTTGCAGAGACTGTTTTCAGAGACCTCAAACCAGCATTCATTACATCACATTTTTAACCATCAAAATTAAAAACCTGTAGCAATTTATTTTTGCCTTTCTCAAATAAGTTATTTTCCTGGTGGCTATACAGACAGAACATATTAACATGAGCCTTTCAAAAAATAAATAAATCATGATCAAATAAGACGAAGATACAACCCTTAAAATGTGAATTGCCATATGCTCTTGCTCTGTATTTGAAAGTATACAGCTGTTTGCAAATACCGAGCTCTGTATTAGGCCAGCTCTATGGAAGTAAAGTAAAGGATTGGTGCTTTTCTCTCATTTCCAATCAATCCACACAGCTACTCCTGGTCATTTGGAAACTGTGTAAGCTTTCACTTTATTTTGGTTGTACAAAAATGGTTTGAAAATTTGTAATGTGTTTAGTGCAAATAGTGGCATTCTTATTGTCAGAAAAGTAGACTGACTCTTGGTGCCTTGAGAGTAAGAGACTAGCACATAATTTCAAGATTAATCCTTACATTTATATTTACAATAACAGCAATTATTTATTGAGTATTTCCTAAATGCCAGGTCTCATTATTTTTATTACATTTTAAAATGTCACAATCAATAAGTGAACACATTCTCATTGTAAATGATTCAGTCAATACACATAAACTAAAATTCAACCCTAGTAAATTCTTTTGTACAACCCTGCCACCTACATATCTGTCCCACAGAATTTATAGGTCATTCATATCTCTTCTTCTATGAATTGTCTATATTTATATGTTACTCACTTAGAAGTTGTATTCTTTGTACTTTTAAAAATTAATTTGTTTCTTTACATATTCATATAGTCTGGATATTACATTTTTGTTGTACATGGTAATAATAACACCTAATGGTTATTGAGTCCAGGCTTTGTTTTAAGCACTTTACATGAATTAACTCATTTAAATCCTTTCTGTTTCAATGAGACTAGTAGGTTTGTCCCCATTTTATAGATGAGGGGCCAGAGACCCAGAGAACTGGGAGAACTAGCCCAAAGTCACAGAAGATGGCAAAGCTGGGTATAAACTCAGATAATTAGACAAACCCAGAGTTAACTTTCTTAACCAAGGTACAATTTTATTTTATTTTATTATTATTATTATTTTTTTTTGAGGGCAGTGTCACTGGCCCTCATATGTGGGACCCGAACCAGGGCTGCTGGCTTCCAAAGCCAGCGCTTAACTACCGCGCCACTCGGCCGGCCCCCAAAGTACAATTTTAAATAAAACATCTAACAAGTACATTTCATATAGTGAATGTTTCTTTTCTTTATTTTTCTCCCAGGCTGGCTCCTATTTCTGCTTATGGTACTTTAAAAATATATATATACAGAAATGTATATTTTATGTAGCCAAGTTTGTCCGTTGTTTCCTAACTATTTTCTCCCTATGTTGCTCACAAGGCCTTTGCACATTCTATAAATTCATTCTGTGTATTTTTTCTGATAATGTTATTTTTATTCGATTTGGAATATATCATCTATAAATTTATTTTTACCCCACAAGACAATAACCAAGTTTTCAAATGCTATTTATTGGGTTTTTCCATTCATTCTTCTCCTACTATTTTGAAAGAACACCCTTATCATCCTCTAAGTGGGTTTGTAAACATAGAACTGTTTCTGCATTTTCTAATCTGTTGTACTGATTGTTTCTTCCCTCTTCTCTAACAAAATCACACTTAAAACAGCAATTGAGTATTAAATGAATCACAACTACAAAGTGTGGTATGTTTTTTACATATTTAAGGGCCAGTTCCTTACCTTTACCTTCCAGTCCTGCCCTTCCTCAAAAACTACTTTGAATTTGTCTAATATATAATGTATGTATTTGTCTACATTCCTTTGTCTGTTTTCTAAACTTATTCTTCCAGGTGAAGCTTAGAATGTGTTTGTTAAGTTTAGTGGGAAACATGCTACATTTTCATTTTAATTGGATTGAATTGATTAATTTATGGAGAAGGGACATCTCTATCTCACTGAACTAAATGATAATTTAGCCTGGCATATGGTGTGGGTTCATTTGGTATATCTTCCTTTAAGCTCTTAAATACAATTTTATGGTTTTCTTTACATAAGACACACTTTTCTCATAAAGTTTTTTCCTAATTAATTTAATATGTGTGTTACTAGTGTAACTGGGCATTTTAAATTACATTTTCAAATTGGCTATAGCTGATGTTTTTTGTATTTGTTTTTTTTAATTAAAGTTTATTAGGGTGACAATTGTTAGTAAAGTTACATATGTTTCAGGTGTACAATTCTGTAATACATCATCTGTATATCGCATTGTGTGTTCACCACCCAGAGTCAGTTCTCCTTCCATCATCATATATTTGATTCCTTTTATCCTCATCTATCACCCCCCTGTTCTCTTACCCTCTGATAACCACTGAACTATTGTTTGTGTCTATGAGTTTTTGTATCTTCATTTGTCTTTTTCCTTTGTTGTTTTCAGTTTGATACAGCACATATCAATGAAATCATATGGTTCTCAACTTTTTCTGTCTGACGTATTTTGCTTAGCATAATAATCTCAAGAATAGTATTCCATTGTGTGTGTATATATATATATATATATATATATATATATATATATATATATCTTCTTTATCCAATCACCTATCGAAGAACACTTTGGTTGTTCCCATGTCTTGGCCACCATAAATAAAACTGCAATGAACAGCAGAGCACATATATCTTTACAGATAAATGTCTTCAGAGATTTGAGTAGATACCCAGGAGAGAGATTGCTGGTCATATGGTAATTCTACTCTTAATTTTTTGAGGAAACTCCACACTGCTTTTCTTAGTGTCTGCACCAATCTGCATTCCCATCAACATGAGGGTTCCTTTTTCTTCACAGTCTCTCCAACACTTGTTATTATTTGTCTTGTTGATGATGCCATTCTAACTGGTATGAGGTGATACCTCATTGTGGTTTTTATTTGCATTTATCTGATGATTAGTGATGTTGAACATTTTTTCATATGTCTATTAGCAATTTGTATGTCCTCTTTGGAGAAATGTCTGCACAGGCTGATTTTTATTTTTATTTTTGTCTGCTTTTATTGTATATGGTGAGCTGGCTGAAATCCCTTATAAGTTTGTCAATGGATTTTCTTGGCTTTTCTAGGTAGAGTTTCTTTTTTCTTTCCCAATAGTTCTATCAGTTATGTATTTATCTTGTATTCTATTTGGCAGGACTTCCAGTAATAGTGGCACTGGTGATTAATAGTATTTATGTCTTGCTGCTGGACTATTTAATGAGTGCTTCTAATGTTTCCTGCCAAGTACATTTAATATTAAATATTGCAGATTAAATATTACTATACCTACCCTTTGTAAAGAAGTTATCTTCTATATTTTGTTTGTTAAGTACTTGTTTTATTTGTTTGTTGGTTTGCTTGTTTATTTTTATTTGTATTCAGGAAACAGAGTGAATCCCTACCACCCAGTTTTATTGAGGTAGAATTGGCATTCAACATTGTATTAATTTAAGATGTATAACATAATAATTTGATATGTGTGTATACTGCAAGATGGTTAACACAATAGGTTTAGTTAGCACCCATCACTTCATATAGTTACAATTTTTCTTCTTGTGAGAGAGCTTTTAAGATCTACTCTTAGCAGTTTTCAAATATACTATGCAGTATTGTTAACCATAGTCACCATGCTGTACATTAGATCCCCAGGACTTCTTTATCTTGTAACTGGGACTTTGTATCCTTTAACTCCCTTCATCCATTCCTCTGGCCCCTCAGACCCTGCCTCTGGGAACCACCAGTCTGTTCTCTGTATCTATGAGTTAGGATTTTTTTGTTTTTTAGATACCCCATATAAGTGACATTATAGAGTATTTGTCTTCTGTCTGAATTGTTTTACTCAGTATAATGCCCTCAAGGTCCATCCACATTTCTTAAGTGGCAGAATTTCCTTCATTTTTATGACTGAATAGTATTCCATTATCTATATCTATCTATATATCTTGCATTTTCTTTATCCATTCATCTGTCAATTGACACTTAAGTTGCTTCTATTTCTTGACCATTGTAAATAATGCTACAATGAACATGGAGATGCAGATACCTCTTCAAGATTGTGATTTTGTTTCCTTTGGATATATATTCAGAAGTGGAATTTCTGGATCATATTGTAGGTCTGTTTTTTAATATTTTGAGGAAACTCCATATTGTTTTCCATAGTGGCCGCATCAAATGACATCCCCATCAACAGTACACAAGGGTTCAAGAGAGTGGATTTTGTTAAAAAGTCTGATTATGCCAGGTGAGAGTGTGAAGTGAGTTTCCAAGAGATCAGGTAAAGAGGCAGAATCAGCATCAGGAATACAATGGAGGGACAATGGAGAAGCTCATAGGAACCAAAGCACAACCAAGGAGAAAAAAACTGTACTTTATTTCTGACCTTTCTTTAGTTGCACCTGAGAAAAATGGCAGGTGGTATCTGTAAGGGGACTGGCATCTTACAACCCAAACTCCATACTGGTTAGAGTCAAAGACTCCATGATTGTATCCTAGCCTAGAGAGTTATAGAACCATGAGCAGCTCTGAGAAGAAGAAAGCTTCAATCAATCTAAATTGCTCTTTGTAATCGTATATATTGAATCTGATATTTCTTTTTTATTTTATTTTTTTAAGATTTTATTGGAGAATTCGGGGAGGGGAACAGCATTGGGGAATCGAGGAAGGGGAGCAGACAAGTTGCTGTCTTTTTGTTCTTCAGTCTAGTTGCAGAGGACATTGCTTCACTGGCCCATGTTGATATCATCATTGAGCTATTCCTGAATGAGGCAGATCGGTCGCCGGTCTCTGGATGGTCGTTCACCGCGGCTATTGGCAGCTCACGCTGGCTGCCGGCCATTCACTGTAGCCTATGGCAGCCCACTGCAGCAGGGGCTGCAGCCTACACCATTGCCGGGGCTTGCACAGCCCAGCTCCAGGTGGAGCTGTTGTTAGCTGTAAAGGGCAGTGTCACTGGCCCTCATATGTGGAATCCAAATCGGGGCTGCTGGCATCCCAAAACTAGCTCTTAACCAATGTACCACTCGCCCGGCCCGAATCTGATATTTCTTATTCTTGCTATTTGCTTAAACTAAATGGATGAACTGCTGTAAATCACATCAGCCAAATTTCCTTCCAGGCCAATTTGGCAGCTATCAAATAGACATGATTGCAGGCTTCATTTGGGTAGAAATATGTTATTATCTAAGATTCAAATGTTTAGTAAATATCTCTGATTTTGATAATGTATTTTCTGCTTTATGATATCTACAACTAAATATTGTTGCCAGTGGGTATTGCTGTGAAATAGCTTTGTAACCTATTTGTGTGTGTGTGTGTGTGTGTGTGTGTGTGTGTGTGTGTGTCTATCATTATATATACTCTCTGCAATTTTTTCATTTTTTTTTCTGTGAGGCTCCTATTTTTAATATTTGTGATGTTTCAATATGTGAATGTTTCCCTAAAAGTGCCTCTTGTTTAGATACAAAATATATCTTTACTTTTAGTTATGTTTCATAATCAGAACCAAAGCTATCCTTAAGAAAGCAGACTTTCTAATAACTATAAATAAATTTTCTTGTTTGGCTTTGGTTAGTGTTCTTTTACAGTAAAACTTCACTTTAGTTTGGGTAAGAAGCTATTCAATGCCTTAGTGTGAAAAGAAGCGAATAAGCCTAAGATTGCTAAAATTTATCAGAAGCATGTTATAGGAAAGGTGAAAAATGTCCCTCCGTTTCTCCCATTTTTTTAATCTAAATTATATCCATAAATACTATATATTTTATAAAAGAAAGGGAATTTGTTCTCATCCAAATAGAAATTCTTCCTAAGAATTCCCTTGTCTTTTACTAAGTATTAAATATTGCCTTGGGAAAAAGGGAAACTGGATAGTGGTGATTTTATAAATATTTATGACTATCTTACACCCTACAATACTCCTTTCCTTCCTTCTGATATCAATGCAACTGGAGAGCCTGGTGTGACACATGAACATACAATGCCATTGGGATAAGTTGGCAAAAAGTTAAATCAATCCACCGAGGAGAAATTATAAATGGTAAATACATGGGTGAATATTTTGTAGTAATTAGAGATTTAACTTCAAAAAATAGATATTATTTTATATCTATTAATTTTGCATATAAACTATAATATCTAATGCTAGTAAAACAGAAATGCTCATATCCCACTGGTATTATAGTAACAAAGGTGGTACAATCTCTTTAGAGTTCTTTGGTTATACAGGTCTACCTCAAAGATATTTCGGGTTCACTTTCAGATTACCTCAGTAAAGTGAATATTGCAATAAAGGAGTCACACAAATTTTTTGGTTTCTTCGTGCACATAAAAGTTATGTTTACACTATTCTGTAGTCTATTAAGTGTGAAATAACATTATGTGTAAAATAGGAATATCTATACCTTACCAAAATGTGACACATGGACACAAAGTGATCAAATGCTTTTGGAAAAAAATGGTGCTGATGGACTTACTCAGCTCAGGGTTGCCACAAACCTCCAATTTGTAAAAACAACAACAACAACAACAACAAAAAACCCTCATTATCTGTGAAGTGCAATAAAGCAACGAGCCATAAAACAAGGTATGCCCTGCACATGTTAAGAGCAAAAATAATGCACACCAAATTGGCTCTTAAATCTCACTTATGAGTATTTATTATAAGTAAATAATTCAAAATATGAAAAATCTATTATATAAAATTACATTCATTTTGGTATCATTGATCACAATAAAGAAATGAAGAAAAAACCAGAGTGCTCATAAAATGGTTTAATTAAGTAAATTATCACATCTACATAAAATCTTCAGTAATCTTATTTGTGAGAATGTACCCAAAGGAGATACACTAAAACAATGCAAATCTAACTGCAGAGTAATCTTTACTATAGTCTAACTGCTGTGCTGGAGAGGAAAGACTCATGGGATATAGTCAGGTATCAACTTAATGTCTACTCTGTGTTAAACAGAGTCCCATGATCCTCTAGTCATTCTTAGATAATGAAAAGTCCTACCAGTACTTTACAAAAACAAATACAAATGACTTATATATTACACTTTAGAAATTAACTTGTTTATTCTGGCAATTACAATTTCATATTTATCCAAAATTTTATTTCTCTTGTCCCCAATCTCAGTTCTGAAATGAGAAAGGGGAAATGTGGTAGATGTCTTCTCTTCTCTGCATGCTTAGCTTTCCTCTCCATCCTGCACACACCACCTTTTATTTCATAAGAGTCATGCACATCTTACTTGACTGATATTGTTGTGAAAAGACAAGAGCACTCCTTGGGCTCAGCAGGTATTCAAACTGACCCAACACCCTCTTTACTGGATTTTGGGGAAGCATTTTTAATGACAGGTTGGGGGTAATTTTGCTAACCTCTGAGACATCTGGCAGTCTTTCTCTTTCTGAGATTCATTAAGATAATCCTTATGCATCCTTACCCAACAACGCAGTAGCCTTTCCTTGCCAGTCCATAGACTCTTGTATTTTCCATTACTCATGTCTGAGTCAGACCAGGCTGCTGCATCTCAAAGTCCAGGAAAGTCATGACAAACTCTTTAATCCATTCTCATGGCTTGAAGTGAAGAGAAAACACTCTCACCTTTGTCCATGAGTGGGGAGATGTCATAGCTCATGATAGCTGTTTCCAAATATCTATTTCTCTTCCCCTTGTCTCCCAAACCCTTTGGACATTTGCTTACAAGTCCTTCATAGGTTTTGATCTTCATTTTGAAATATGACATCTGTTCTTTTGGGACTTCAGTCCCATTTCAAAATTCTGTATAAATTGCATTGTTTATTGTAGTCATAAAGCAAAAGAACTCTAAATATTCAACAATAGAGAAGTGGCTAAGTATTACTTAATATGAAGACAATGCAGCCATTAAAGAAAACAAAATAACTTAATGCATGGGGATTTAAAACCAGGCCTTTCTGACTCCAAAGGTCTAGGAGTCAATAGAGCTGATTTGGTTCCCACTTTGTGTAGGACTTGGCATAGGAATAGGATCAGCTATTTATCTCTGTATGTTAGATTCCTCATCCATAAAACAAAAATGATTGGATTAGGGCATCCCTCAAGTTCTCTTCGACTTTATTCATTTTTAACTTTCACTTTTAGAAGTTTTGAACACCAGGGGTTACATGCAATCCATCAGCTTTCTGAATGATTACTTATAGACTATAGTATGTATCATTAGGAAAAGCACACACCACCAACCTTAGAAACAATGCTTCCCTAAGGGTTAGCAGGCTCATGGCACTGCAGAAGGTAAAATACTGGGTGCCAAGAGCAAACCTATATTTGGGAATTCAGGAACATTGGCTCTTAGCCCTTTCCAAGGCATTTCTTTCAAGTACATGGAGGTGAATAAAGCAGAATGATCAAAGTGCTATCCTTAAAACTCTTTGTAGTATGATTGCTGCAAACTGTTCTGGTCAGTGCATTCAGAGCCAGGTTTCTGTCATCTCTATTTTATAACACCCATGGATTGAGAATTCTTTATAATTCTCACTTTTCTGTACATTGCAAGCAGCTACAGGGGGAGGAATATAAGCCTATCACAATTTGGAGAAAGATGTTTAAAGAACATTTGTTTGTTTTTTTGTTTTGTTTTTTCAATCCAAAGGCATTGCTGTATGAGGCACAGGATTACAAGTTTAACTAAAGTAAGTCAAAATGTTCTTGCATTGGTTTCATTTTTAGGAAATGTTAGTTGCATGTTCCTTTAGGCTCTGTCTATATGATGGACTTCTTTAATTAGATTATGAGTTTTGGTTTGAAGGTCCAACCTCAGTGTAATTAAAATTTTGGGTAATTAACCATATTCCCTCAAACTTACACTCTGAAAATATTTTTGTAGCTTTATCTCCATGTCTTACCTCTTTTAATGAACATACTCATATGCGTTTTACCTTTTTTCTTCCTTATGAAAGAACAGTGTGGATCAATCATTTGATAGGTTGTTATAATAAGAAATGTACTTTTATGTTCTCGGTATACTGGGTAAACTATATCTACCAGAGAGGCTTGCAGTAGTCATTTAAAAATCCTGCTTTGGTGTGCCAGGTCAGGCTTGGTCAATGGGAGTCCCTTCTTGTGTCAAGAAATAAAGGGTCATTTAATTGAAGGCATATTCCTAGTAAATTCCTGGTAACTTGTAGATGTTACAAAGTAATGCCCTAGACTTAGGGTTAAATATCAATTCTTACAAATAGTGGCAAAGGTTTATCTGCTTGGGGAGAGAAGAAAATGAAGAGGGAAGAAAAGAGGATGAACATGAAGAAAGTGACTATAAGATAAAAAAGACAAAAGATACTTAGATTCCAAGAGAAAAGGAAAAAGGAAGGGAGCAAGTAAGATTATGGGCACTTATGAAATCAAATGAAGGGGAAAATAACTGGACAATGCAGTCTATAAAAAAGCAGTTGACAGACATGAATTTTGTCTGGGAGGAGAAGTCATTCATCAAGGTGATCAATGGATTACAGGAAATGGGGCTTTCTGATAACTTATCCAAGTCTCAGATGTGTTTTGTCCTTTACTCATTTGGCTTCACTTTCCTCGGGACCCAGTGGAAACAGGAGCATCCACACCTGGAGTCCCTGATGCACATAAGATGGCAAAAATGGGCATTTTTCCTTCATCCCCAATATAGCCTCCTTCTAGAGGGAGGATGATGCAATGAATCACCCATTCCTACTTTGCAACTTACTTGGATTCAAGGCAGGTTACAACACCCCACACAGTCAGTTTCAACCCTGGTAAAATGGAGATAATAATAAATGCTTAATAATAGCAAGAACTAAATAAGTTAATATATGTAAACCCCCTTCACCATGCTAGAAGATCAATACATTCTTCTTCTTAACTTGTTTCTTCTTTTAATAACAACAGTATCTCTGTTCACTTTCAAGGTGACACTGTTTCCTTCTTTCAGGCATTCTTTTCCTACCAGGTTTATCTGCACCATAGTAATGATGGCCAATCTAGAAAATCAAGAAGCCCTGCCTGTCCACACTCTCCTTTGTTGCAAGGACCATAAAATATTTTAACTGCCAGGGCCGGCCAAGTGGCTCAGTTGGGTAAGAGCAAGCTAAGCTCTGAGCAACAGAAGTTCAATGCCAAACAAACAAAAAAATATTTTAACTGCCTTTATCTTTTCATGACTTACTTGGTTCTGTCACTTGCTTTAAGTTGTCTCCATATATTTTAAAGTTCACAAGACACAAAGTTTATATAATTAATGTGCGTTTACCTTTCTATGTATTTGTCACCCACATTTTGTTTTTCCTTTCTGTATTAAAGCTTTACAACTGGAGTTATTTTTCTTTACCGGAAAATTTTTCCTTAGTGGCAAGCTCTCTGTTTTGTTTGTCTGAAAAGTTTTTATTTTGCCTTCATTCCCATTGAAGGATTTTTGCTGGAGATAGATTTCTGAGTTTTCTCTTAGTTCTTTGAGACTATGATTCTATTTTCCAGCTCCCATTGTTTCTATTGAGAAATCTGTTTTGAGTTTATGCAGCACTTTATGTGTGATTTATCTATTATATCTGGCTGCTATTAACATTTTTTTTCTTATACTTGATGTTCTACAGTTTCAGTAAAATGCATTGAGATATAGATTTCTTATCTTGTTTTGGGATTTTCTTGGGATTCTAGTATCTATGAATTGATGTCTTTCATCAATTCTGGAAAATTCTCAACAATTTATTTTACAAATATTGTCTTTTCCTCCTTCTATTTTCTTATACTAATTCCGTCTTTTCCTTCCATTCCTTTGGTAACATTTAATATAATAATTTATTTTGCTGGCTCCATTTTTTCCACCAAATATTACTATTTATTGCTCTATATCCGAAAATTTTCCTAAAATTTTCCCATCATACTAGAGCTGATTTCTTTGAGTTTTCCTGTTTATTTCTGTTCACTAAATCCAAACGATTTATCTTGCTTCTCATTATCCTTAATTTTTCTGTAAAATTCGACAATATTTATTATTTTTTTTGTTCCTTTTAAAATTTCTCCTTTTCCTGACTTTTGATATTTTTCAATATCCTCTTTTCTCCTCTTCACTTCAAATCTGTAAGGTGCGGATGGTTTCTAGGAGTTTTTCCTCACACTCATTCAATTCTCTCTGTCATCTTTCTTTCAGAGACCCAATTGCCTGACCATCCATGGCCGTCATACCTGAACTCAAGGCTGATAGTCAGCTGGCAAGCACTGGATTGTCAGTACCAAGTGTTAATGGCCACTGTGCATTCAGGCTTGTCAGCACGTCTCTCTACTGGTTGTTAAATATTTTTTAATAACCACCCTAATTATTATCCCCAACTTTTACCTCTCTAACAAGTTCCAGCCCAATATTTTCCACTGCCTTGGGAACATTTACATTTGATTTACTTCGAGTGTCTTAAAACTCTACATGCCTAAAGCTAAAATCATTATCTCCACCCCCATTCGTACCCCACTTCTGTCCCCAAATTTTCTTATTGATAGCTACATATCTGTTAATAATAAGACTTAGTTTTTCTCAGTCCCTCAGGCATGAAATATCAGAAAAAAAATTAGATTCTCTCTTTTCTTTTATTTTAAATTCTATCTATTGACAATTTCTAATTTTTTTCTTTATATATTTTTCTGATTCCTTTCCTTTTTCTTTCTATTACCACTGGCATAACTGAATCCAAACATGTCATAACATGCAAATTTCTAACCGGTCCTCACTTTTATCTACCCAATGTGTCAGAGCCATATCAATATTAAAACAGCATCACTTTTCACAACATCATTTCTTATTGACAAAAATCCACTGTAGCTTAGAGCAATACTTCTTAAATTATCTGTGTTGAAAGCTCTGTTTTGTCTTTGTTTATAATTTCCAGTTCACAAGAAACAGTACCTTTGTGAAATACAATATAATGAATTATACAAGAATAAAAAGAGCTATAAAATACAGCACAACTTTTCTTTCTTTTTTTTTTTTTAAGTGGGGAATTAGGGGAGGGCAACAGCATTGGGGAACCAAGCAAGGGGAACAGACAAGTTGCTGTCCTTTTGTTCTTCAGTCTAGTTGTGGAGGACATTGCTTCACTGGGCCATGTTGGTATCATCATTGTGCTCTTTTTTGGGTGAGGCAGATTGGCCTCCAGCCTCTGGACAGCCGCTCACAGTGGCTCTTGGCAGCTCACACCAGTTGCCAGCCACTCATGCTGGCTGCCAGCCACTCACTGTAGCCTATGGTAGCCCACTGTAGCAGGGGCTGCAGCTATGCTGTCCTGGGAACTCACAGCTGCCAACTCCAGGTGGAGCTGTTGTTCACCATCTTAGGTGTAGAGGGCGGTGTCACTGGCCCTCATATGTGGGATCCTAACTGGGGCCACTGGCATCCCAAGTCAGTCTTAACCAACGCACCACTCGGCCGGCTCCAGCACAACTTTTTAAGTTATGTATTTCAACAGATAAAAAATTACTCCATCAATGAAATATTTCCATTAGTCACAACATGGATGTACCTAGAGGATATTATGCAGAATGAAATGTCAGAAAGAGAGAGACAAATATCATATTATTTCATTTGTATATGGAATTTTAAAAATGAAACAAACAAACAAATAAAACAAAACAGACTCATAAACACAGAGAACAAACTGATGATTGCCAGAAGGGAGGTGAGTGGGGGTGTGCATGGAGTAGGTAAAGGGGACTAAGAGTACAAACTTCCAGTTATAAAATAAATAACTTACAGGGATATAATGTAAAGCATAGATTATATAGTCAATAATATTGCAATAGCCTTATATGTTGACAAATAATTACCACACTTTGTGATGATGATTTCATAAGTTATAAATGTTGAATCACTATGTTGTAAATCTGAAACTAATAGAATGTTGTATGTCAACTATATTTCAATAAAAAATTACTCTATCAAATTGCTGCACAGTTTTTATACTCACTCTCCATTTATCATCATGCATGGCAATAGTTTGAAGACTAGCACAGTCCACAAACCACACATTGAGTGAACCACACTTCAATCACCATGGCACTGATTCTCTACTGTGCCTATACAATGGAATCAATAGAGGAGTTTTAAAATATGCATATGTCCATGCCCCTAAGAGCTAATGAGCAGAATATCTGGGAGTGTTGCCAGGACATGGGCATTTCAAAAAAGCTATAAAATTGATTCTGGTACTCAGCCAGGGCTGAGAACTATTGGTTTCTAGAGAAAAGTGCAAACTTTCAATTCTGTATAATCTGGCTCCAATCTACCCTTTAAATACTGTTAAAAATTAGTTATTTTTTTATATCTTATATTTCAGTCAGCCAGGACTTTTGACTTTTCCAAAATATGATCTGCTTTTTTCCACCTCTGTTGTCTAGTCCCTACCTTTGCTTTAGTCTGGAATGTCTTCTCTACCATCTCTACCTACCAATATCTAATCCATCCATAGGTGTCCATATACTGAAAAATATCCTCATTTGTGAAATCATTACTAATTAATTATAAAGATTAATTTTGACCCTATCCTAATGTCTTTATGACTTTTGTACTTATGATACTTATCATATTTTATTTATATTCTGGTTCTAGAAGCATTGTGGTATAGAGAAAAAAATTATATTCAAGAGAACTATGTCTGAGTCCAGATTCCAGCTCTTCCTAAACATGTGACCTTAGATAAGCCCAATAACTTCTCCAAACCTGCACATTGGGAATAAAAACCCCAACCTTTATCATAAGATAGGTGTTAAGAAAAAAAGAAAGGACAGAAGGAAAAAACACAAAAGAATGATAGGAAACCACTGGGAGACTAAAGGATATCTTGAATTGATGTGGGTTGGGAAAGTGGGTAGCAGAATCCTGGGATGGAGGATGACTGGAAGTTTTAGCAAGAGAACACAAGAATGGGTTGTAGTAAAGCTTTCTAATTTTTTTCTTTTTTTTTCTTTTTCCTTTCAGAGTGGTAGACATTAGCAACAACCCAGATTCTTATATATGTACTGAAGTTATATCAAGGCAGATCAAAAGTCCTGTTGGGGTGAGGCAATTTTTTTTTTAAGTTATTAACTTAGTTTCCCTTTCTTTAACCTTCCACTTACTACCCTCAGGCCTGGTAGACTAAATCCTAGGGAGACTACCCTCTACCAGTGGAGCTTCTTCTCAATATTTAAAGCATAAAGATGATCAGAAGTGTTGTTTAGTGAATGGTCATTGATGTTAGTGATTTGTTGCTTCAGCTCTCTGCACTTAATCTTATTACCATCTTTTCCCTTAAACTTACCCAAGATTGGCACAAAATATGGCCTAACCTTAGACTATTCTATGCACATTGCATGAGACTATAAGCCAAAAAAAAAAAAAAAAAGAAAGAAACTCAAAGAAATAGACAATATATACACTATAAATGAGAATTGTTATTAGAGCAAGTAGGCCAAGATTTTTTAAATGAATGATAAATATAGTTAAGACAATAAACTAAGATATAAGCAATAAATAAATAAATAAATAAATAAATAAATAAATACATAAATAAAGGAACCATGTAAGTGTAAGGAAAATATTAGATTAAAAATATATAATGGCTGCTATAAAGAACACAATAAATGGGATAGTTTGATAGGTGCACTTGAAGAATAAATAAATGAGCTTAAAGATCAGATTAAGAAATTCTGTTAAGGTGAGCATGTAAGAACACAAACATAGAAAATATATAAAAGAAAAGCTAAAAGATATAGAGAATAGAAGAAATGCCAATAACTGTGTGAACCCCACAAGGAGAGAAAAATGGCAAGTATTAATAGACTTTTTTATTTTTATTTTTAAGATTTTATTGGGGAATTGGGGGAGGGGAACAGACAAGTTGCTGTCGTTTTGTTCTTCAGTCTATAGTTATGGAGGACGTTGCTTCACTGGCCCATGTTGGTGTCGTCATTGCGCTCTTCCCGGATGAGGCAGATTGGTTGCCGGCCTCTGCATGGTCGCTCACCGCGGCTATTGGCAGCTCACACTGGCTGCCAGCCATTCACGCTGGTTGCCGGCCACTCACTGTAGCCTATGGCAGCCCACTGCAACAGGGGCTGCAGCTATGCCGTCCTGGGGACTCACAGCAGCCCAGCTCCAGGTGGGGCTATTGTTCACCATCTTAGCTGTAGAGGGCAGCATCACTGACCCTCATATGTGGGATCTGAGTGTGGCCCAAGGAACACCAAAAAGGACTGATTGCCATTTATGTGAAAGCCAGTGGACTTGACAAATCTCCCACCGGTAGGAACCAGGTTGAGTTGCTGGAACACTTCTGAGAAGTAGTGAGATCCATTTGTGGAGTGATTATCATGCGGTATGTGGGGTTCTGGACTGCCCTGAGATAATGTGCTATAGAATGTTTACTACCTATTATAACTGAGGAGTAAGGACTTAAAAATATATGACTTGTCTTAAGTAAGACAGACAAAGAAAGAGAGATAAAAAAATATAGAGTGGTAAATAGGCAAAAGAAGAAAGGGAGAGAGGGAAGAATGGAGGAGGGAGGAAGGAAATAAAAAAATAGGTTATAATCAAGAATAAAATATGGAAAAATAAATAAAAGGCAAAATCCCAGGGGTTTTCTAACGATAAAATTATGTGTTTTGCTTTGCCTATAAAATAGCACTCCCCCTGCTTCAGATGACAACCAGACTGTCTTGACTGTAGTCCTAAATATTTAAGTTTTTATTCTTTTGTTTATAGGCATACATGAGCTAATAGGAGACTCCATTGTAAGTAAAACAAAACAAAAACAAAGCAGAATTTTTATTTTTATTTATTTATTTTTTTATGATTAGATAACCAAACTTGCCATCACTTGCTTCCTCCCCTAGGTTCAGCTATGGGACAGACACACAGACCTTTTTACTCAGCATAACCTTTTTCCTACCTGTTCTGAAAGTCCCAAAGTGGTGTTTTGTTTGAGTACCCATTGCTCTCAACGAGAATTGATGCTGGCCTCAATTTGTGATAGCATCTGTAGCTGAGAGCCCAGAGAGAAGAAAAGTCATAAGATTTGTATTTTCTGAGATACAACAGAGGAAAACAGAAGGAAACAAAAGTTTCCTTTTAAGAAGGGGATTTATAGATCACAGATTATTTTCCCTCATTATAAGAAATTCCTATTTGAATGCTGAAGGCAGAAGCGCGCTCTACACTGAAACTTGAAAGATTAGTACAGGAAGTTTACCCACATAAGGTTAAAGATATCATTCCTTATTATTTTTTTGTTATTATTTTTAATAAATCTTTCATTTGGAATGTGAAAAAGAACCAAATATCTATCTCACGTAGTGTTTTTGCAACCAACATCAATGAAAAAATAAAGGACGCTGTCTTGATCTGCCTGTTTCTTCATCATTGACTTTATCAATTGAGCTTTCCTCTTTGAAGAGTCCATGAATTTTTTTTTTTTCTTTTTAAACTGGCAACACTGGACTCATTATTTTTATTACTGGGAATTGTCAATATTTAGTTTAGTATCTAGAGTTACATAAGAGAGTTAGGTTGCTCTTTCAAAGTAAAAACTTGAAAGTAAATTTAATCTCTGATGGTTTTAATTTTTTCATGGGGAGATGCTTCAGAAGGCTATCTCATGCATGGAAGTAGATATTAAATATGATATTTAATAAAGACAAATGGACACAAGAAAGGAGGCTTGTCGGTAATGCATTGTTGGGCTCTGCCCTTTTTAAAATGAGTTAATGACTTTTGCTTCATGACCCATTTCTAATGATAGCTTGGTCTTTTCAAAAAGGACACCATTGTCATAGTTCAGAGGTATTAGGCAGTCATACCATTGTGGCACATTAAAAGCAAGTTGATAAGACTTAAATGTTAAATACCTCACAGAATAAAAGGCCACCAACTAGCTAAATAACAAAAGTATTTGCAGACAATGGATTATAAAAAATGGAACTTGGTGAAAAACTGCCTTGATGGTCAAACATGTTTTAAAACATAGGTACAATAACTAGACAAGCATTATGAAATGCACAGCTTTTCTAATTAAAAACCATCACATTGTAAATTATATGTTTTAATGCAAATGGTATTTTATTTAAATGAGGCAGGACTTTTTTCTCTATTCTCTCTGAAGCAACCATTTTGCTTCATCTGTTTTTGCTTCACTTGAGTTTTAGGAAGAACTATGATTATTTCTCATTTGTAATTATAAAATGTTCCTATGTGTTCTAGCCTATAAGTCAAGTCAAGTTAATGAAATCATTTATTTCACTTCCAAGTTACTCTTTGGATCTGGTAGACAAAGCACAGATGTAAGAACCAAATCCTATTATCACCCCCTATCACTGAACTGGATTCATGAGTTATATCTCTAACCTGGGGGTTTCTCTTCAGAAACAAAAATTTCATTCTCCATCAATTACAAGATAGTTCATTCAATTAAGCATATTTATTTAGTATTTTCTTTAATGTACTGCTACATCGTGGGTTTTTATGGAAAAGTATAGAATTTTTTAAGTAGGTAGAATAGACAAAATTTGTCCATGTGAACAGACAAAGGTAATAACTGAGCAAACATGATTACTCATAATAGAGCAAGAGAATGATTTTATAGGTAACTGTTAGTCAGGGATGACTTTCTGCAGGAAGTCTTTTTGGGTGCTGAAAAATATTATTTACTTCTCATGTCCTATATTCATTCTTACTGGCTGGTCATAGTATTCCCAAGTTGTGTTGAGTTTCTAAAATACTATTTCATGTATGATGTTAGTATGGAGTTAGAAATGGCACACAGGCCAGCAATAACTGAAACATAACCTAGACGCAAAGATTGTATCCATTATGTTTTATTTAGAGTCCCTTTGCATACTTCTAATCTGTCTTTTGATCTTAGTATTTCCCTCTTTTAATTGGGAAAATTGGAGGGAGTATGTAGAATACAAGAGAAGAAGGAAGGAACCAGAGATAGAAAGAGCAATTTTGAGATCTTTACAAAACCCTAGGTGAGAGATTAAGAGTAGTACTTGAATTCAGACATGGGAATATAGAGGAGAAAAATCCAATGAGTTTTTTGAAGAAGACTACCCAAAGTTGGTGACTAGTTAGCTGTGAAGAGAGAATACTTGTTTACTGCACAACCCTAGTTGTCCAATGTGGGTGGGTATGGGAGCTTCAAAGTTATCAGGGGCCCCTCACTGTTGGAGACACACAGCTTCCACCTTGTAGTACAGGGTGGGAGTTGCCCTATTTCTGTCATTGCATGTGCAATCCTACCAGCAGGAAAGGAAGAGAGGAAAAGGGAGCATGGTCCTAAAAAAAAACCCCAAAACCAAAAAAATCGGGTTCTGGCATTATGCACATTGCTGCTATTGACTTCAAGGGGAAAAAATAGATATAATCTTTATTCTGAGTAGCCACATGCCCATCTGAAATTCAGGATTTTATTAATGAGAGAGAAGAACAGATATTAAAAACAACTTCCATTTGTAAAAATGAAAGAGAGTTCTCCACATCCCCAACCACCCAGGAGAGTAGAAGGATGAAATGAAACCCTGATGTTTTCTTTGTTTTATTAGCCCAAGAGTAGATAGGTTGATATAGATATAGCTCGATATACACATTTACACATATACACAGGCATATATATGTAGGGTTGTTGGGGGGGGGGTGCAAAATAATGTCTAGGAAAACCACCCAAAACCCTATCCACATATTGATTTGAGTCACACTTTTATAGAAAACTAAAAAAGGAACAAAACATTTAGGTTGAGTTGTAAGTACCCCAAGACAGAGATTATTCTCAAATCAAATGGTGTTTTAAATTCTCTTTGATTTAAGACATCATGTTGTTTCCTCTAATTTAGAGTAGAGATGGAGGGATTTGGATGGAAAACAGAGCTATTGAGGCATTACGACAAACATGAAATGCTCATAAAAGATGTCACTATAAGTAATATTACTACAATTAAATTATTGTTGAAAATATTGTTTCCTGATGATATATCTTAAAATGTGTTTGATATACGCCCTTATATAATTTCGCAGTTTCTATGCTGCTCTGATTATCGTTTGAAAATGGAATGATTTCATTTTCAAACCCATAATTAGTATACCAAACACTCCAGAAATAAAATAATAACCTACCAATTTCCTCTTTGCAAAAATCAATTTCATACATTTGAAAAAACTGGAATAAACAAGACAGACCTCTTCTACACAGCTATATCCTGTTGTATATCCTACTGAGGGTCACAGTCCTAGAATTTTATGTCTTAGTTGTTTGGTTTTCTTTTTTTTCTTTATTCAAACACAGTTATTGCTTTGGGCTATTTCCTGCATGAGGAATCATGAAGTGTGAAAAAGAAAACAGATTGCATAAATCTCTAACATGAGAACCTAGCACATTTGGGGAAGTAGCTAAAGCATGTAAGCCTTCGATATTTCAAGATAGGTGTGTTTGGAAAAGATAGTCAAACTTTAAAGTCCGTGGTGGCAAAGATAATAACCAGACAGGTCTTTTGTAACATTTTTTAGGCGAGATAAGAATGTTAATGAGGTCAGAGAGCAGTTCAATAATGGCATAATAAGTCATGCAGATATTGCACTGAAGAAAAGATGAAAAGGAGTTTAAGAAAGGAAATAAGATTTTAACCTTTGGGTTTGAAAGGACTTCACCGTTATTCGTACTAGGGACCCCTCACTACTCATTTTAGACTAAAAGCAGGACAAATAGCATTCGATTCTGCAGCTTATATTCCCGGAGTACTGATATTGAAGTATTGACTTTTAAACTTCAGAAAGTGTATATAAATATGTGTTCTGTGTCACTTAGGTACAAAAAGCCTCAGAAAATTTACATGTTCGGAGGAGGAAAGGCGAAGACATGCTTTAGCCTAGTGATCCACATCTTCCATCTCTCTAAAGCAGGACCACATTGTCTGTACAGCAATGCTTCTTCGTTGTCATCAAGATCATTGTAGGTTCTTATAGCTGTTGGTTTTATGGATTGTAAGAACAGGAAATCAAAATATTTGGAATTTACTAAGTAGTCAATGAGACTGAACAGGCATTTTATATTTGTCATTTCTAAAGGTTATTTGGGGAGGTTCTTTTAGAATATGTCCAATTTTTGGTCAAAATGTTGGTCAAAAATTATATTTCATGTTTCAAGTATGTATTTATGTCTCTCTTACCTATTTTGCAGAGCCAGTTTTGTATGCAGATTATGAGTTTGTGTTCATGAAAGCATTTTACAAACTAAGCGCTACTGAAAGTGAGTTACTACCATTTTAGCAATAGATGTTAAAGGAAGCCAGGCTTGTATAGTAAGAGGGCAGATGCTGACCCTTGCCTCTTGCCTGCTTATACACAAATAAAAGTGTAACTTGAGACCTTCAAACAGTCTAGACTTCCCTATCTTTAATTTTTTTTTAATGTGGTTGAATTAAAGATCTCCAAGGACTTTTTTCATCTTAAATATTCAGATGTTACAACAGGTAAATCCAGTGGGAGTTCAAATAGCAGTGCGGTGGAATACTTTGAAAAATATAGCAAATTTAAAAATAAAAAGAAATGAATTACTGATACATACTACAACATGGGGAACGTCAAAAACATTTTGCTAAGTGAAAGAAGACAAATGCAAAATACTACATTATTGCACAATTTTATTTATGTGAAATGTCCAGAATAGGAAAATCTATTTATTCAGAACGATTTTTTTCTAGCATTGTATACACATTTATAAGTGCGTATATGATGTATTTTATGTACATGGGTTAGGTAGCTGTTTAAGGACAAGTGCCTACAGGAAAATTATTTTCTGCAGGAGTAAAATGTGGAAAATACAGATCAATTCAGGAAACTAAAACTATACATGGATACAAAGAATGGATATAAGCTTTCATAACTAAGAACAGTATTCTCATCCCCTACTCCCTTCTAAGTGGTCACCATGGGACAGAAAAGTTTAAGGATAGGCCTTCAGGATGCTGTTTTTCAGACTGTGAAGGAGAGAAGGGATGGGCAACAGACAAACAGACACTTCGGTAGTTGACTACAGCCTCACTGCATGTTACAGCATGTGGCACCCAAAGTGGAGGAGACCTGCAGTAGAGACACCTGGTCACTGAATAGTGATGAGCCCCTGGCTGCTGACTCCTCCCCAGTGAACTTCATCCCCTGGCCTCACAGGAACATCAGAAGGATCCTCTGCCCCTTCCAACTTTAGATTCTCTTCAGTGGCTACATGTAAGAGACAGGCACAGGCCAGATGTGCAGAGAGGTTCTGAGCCATGTGAGGAGGGCGGTCCTCAGGTCCTTGGTGAGCCCACTGAGCATTTTCTCATCAGCCACCTCCATTGGGTCCTCTTCTTTTCTAGTTTCACAGCAGTTCGCCTCTGGGTCCACTAGCCTGGAGAACTCTCAGCAAACTCCACAAACTCTGCTTCAACTTCTTCATGTCTATCATTCTTTTGGAGTTTTGGCATAATTAATTTCAATTTTATTTACCTTTTGAGGCTTAACTACCAGATTTGTTCCCCCTAAGTGGTGATGTGTAATCCTTGGACTTCAGGCACATCATCATTCTCTTATATTGTCTTAGGTGGAAAGCAAGGATATGGCATAAGATCAAAGGTCGCAACTGGTCCCACAAATAAGTCATCCAGCTCTCATAATCACTGTCAGCAGCCTGTAATACAGGGCAGAAGTTGGAGGTGGCATGAGGGTTGTTTAATCAGAGTCTTCAATTCCTTCGTGATGCTCGGTCCCTGCCCCTAAAAGAAAGAAAGCCAGACACAAAACTCCACATTATTGTACAATTTCATTTATATGAAATGTCCAGAATAGGAAAATCTATAGAGACAGAAAATAGATGATTTCTCAGGGCTGGGGGAATCAGGCTGGGAGGACTAGGGAGTAATGGTTAAAGGAAGCAGGGTTTCTTTTTGGGGTAATGAAAATATTCTAAAATTGATTGTAGTGATAAATGCACAACTCTGCATCTATTGGAAGCCAGCTGCTGAACTGTGAGCCTAAATGTGTGAATTGTGTGGCATGTTATTTATATCTCTATAACATTGTTTTTAAAAATCACATAGTTTTAGTGGAGCCAAGGATAGACATTGGAAGTATTGCGTGTTTCTCTTTTCCTGTGATGCCAGTCACCAGTTAAGATTACTTGATTATCCTCATTAATAAAAATAATGATTAGCTTGGGAAATACAAGACATGAACAAATTTATCACAGGTGCTATCTTACCGCTTCCTATAAACCTTTTGCAGCAGCACCTTTATCTGCTATTAGTGTTACTGTTTTTAGTAAGTCTCACTTGACAATGAAGTCTTTATTGCCATGGCCTCCTGCATTCCAACCTATACTTCTGTCTGCAGCCACTCCCAGCTGTCATGACCAGGAACTGAACTTTGTCCTTAACAATAAATGCTGATATGGAGAAAGGGTTACTCACAGCTAAGGAATAGTTACGCATGTATTTGCATAGCACGTGCATCATCGAATTTCACTCTTACTGTTCTCTGTGGTGATTAGAGGAGATAAATTATCTGCAATTTACAGAAGAAGGAACCAAGGACCAGAGAAGTAAAATGTTTTGTCTAAAGTCAAACAGCTATTAAGTTTCAAATCCTGGATCAGAATGTAGTCCAATCTGATATCAAAAGCCATGCTCTTTCTTTCACATTGTGCTGACTCTGTTACCAAAATGAAAAACAGCCACCTTTTTGGAATTCTCTGTACTTTTAAAATAGAGTTGTTATATAAAACCTCAGAGCAATAAAAATTGTCCAGAAAGCTTGGAGAGAAACTGAAACTTGAAAAATCCACCTAAAAAAGATTTAGGAAAAAAAACCTATCCAATTTAAGAATTTTTAGTTTTTCAAGAAGATTCATTACAGAGTGTTTTTATTTTTTTTTTTATTTTTATTTTTATTTTTTTTTGAGGACAGTGTCACTGGCCCTTACATGTGGGACCCAACTGGGGCCGCTGGCTTCCGAAGCCAGCGCTTAACCACCATGCCACTCGGCCGGCCCCATTACTAGAGAGTTTTTAGACAGGGAGTTCTTGTATGCATTTAAAATATGGTTCAACTTACAGAAATCAGGAGCTGTTGATGTGCTGAAATATAAACCAGGAACCTAAATTTAAGTTCTAGTTCTTCCACTAATTACTTGAATAAATTGTGAAGCCCACAGGATTTTCAGTTTCCTCAATAATGAAACATGAGTTTAGAAATGATCTTTTATTCATTCATTTGTTCATTCATTCATTCATTCATTCATTTATCCAGTCATCCATTCAATAAATCAATCAGTCTTTCATTTATACATCAAATATATGTCCAGGTGTTCTTAAGTGATATAAATTCATAGTGATGAAGACAGAACAAAACCTTGCTGGGAGAGTTAACTGCTCATTTACTCTCAGCTCCACTTCTGGCTTTCTCATCCTTTACTGTTTGTGTCAGGGATTGACTTTTCCTTAGGCTTTTTTGCTCTCTGACTTCTAGGTCAATTCAACCAATAGAAAGTGCTGGCAGAAGATTAAGGAGTAGGAGGTGTGAAAAAAAACCCAAAGTATTTCTTTCACTTTTACCCTCCTTTGCTGAATACTGTGCCTGCCAGGAAGTCCCACCCAGATTCTAATTCTACTTCTCAAAATACTAATTCATTCTATTTCTCTATAGCTTCCCACTATTGCTAAAACTCAATGCCTCATAGTCCTCTTTTATGATGAAAAATAACCTATAGATCTAAGTAACTCTACAAACCCCAAGTAAGATAAACACTAAGAAAAACACATCAATGTGCATTATAATCGGACTGTTGAAAACTAATTATAAGAGAAATTCTTGAAAGCAACCATAGATCAAAGAAAAACAAAGGTGAGAAATTCTACTGACATTGTATCAGAAATAATAAAAGCAAGACAACAAGGCACCTTTAAAGTGCTGAAAAACAAGAACAAAAGACCCTCTCAACCTAGAATCCTACATCCAGCAAAAATAGCCTTCAAAAGTAAAGGTGAAACAGAGACCTTTTCTAGAAAGAGCTCAGAGAATCAGCTACCACCTGACCAGCATACAAGAAATGTTAAAGGAAATTCTTCATGCTGTAGAAAAATTATGCTAGATAAAAACTTGAATTTTTACGAAGGATTGAAGAACAACAATGTATGTGTGGGCAAATATAAAATACTCTTTTGTTTCTAAAATTCCTTTATTATAATGGATTTTTAAAGCAAAACAGTAATAATATATTGCAGGCATTTATAAACACTTAAAAAGTAAAATGAAAGGTATGAAAATAGCCCCAGTGATGGGGTGAGATGGCAGGGGTTGTTGGAAGTGGTAAGATTTTTGCATTGTATGCAATGTCTATAATAATATTTGAAGTTACACTGTGAGAAGCTAATGATGCATGTTGTAAATCTTAGAGCAATCACCAAGAACAAACACACAAATAAATAAATAAAGCTTATCGTTAATAAACAGCAACACAATTTTTAAAACTTTTATGATTCTACAAGCACTATCTCAGCAAGGAGTTTATTCTATTTGCTAAAATACACCTACTTAGGTTTAATTTAAAAAATTGGTTACTTTTTGACTCTTTCATAATTTAAATGTAAAACTATAAAGAGCATATACATGTTTCTAATTTCAATTTGGGAAGCAAAACTAGAGGAAACATAAGTAAAAATTGGAGCAACTTCAATTAAGTAGTTTACTCTCACCTCCTCAAAGAATCCTGGTCACTTGACTGTTTCAACTCTATTCATGGAAGTGCTTCTTCAATTTCATTATAACCTTGGGATTCCCATAGTTCTTGTTAATAGATCCCATAGATCTATTAGCTTTTTGAAGGTTTTTGATGTTCCCATGACTATGTAGGTACAATATATAGGTGCTCTTTGGTTAGATAGGTCTGATTAATTTCAAGCCTCAGTGTACTGTGTATAGTGCATAATACAATTTTGACTTCCATGTGGCACACTGTCACAGATATGGAGAGTTTTTATGTTTTCCAGAACTTAAGACCAGAAAAACCAAGAGAAACAAGGAAAAATATCAAAATTACCAATTGTTTGGCTGATATGAAAAAAGAACAGAAATTTTCATTGGAATTCTTATGTACTTCTTCTGCAGCTCTTATAAAGTTGAGGGACTCATATCCAAACAATATGATTTCTTTATAAAAGACAATAGTATCTCTATTAATCTTGGCATGTTTCATTCTGAAATTTCACTGAGAATAAAATAAAAATACTAAAATATAGCACTTCTTAAAGTCTTAATGAACTGACTACAGTTTAGATGCTATCTCAATTTTTTTTTTTTAAGATTTTATTGGGGATTTGAGGGAGGAGAACAGCATTGGGGAATCGGAGAAGGGGAACAGAGAAGTTGCTGTCTTTTTGTTCTTCAGTCTAGTTGTGGAGGACGTTGCTTCACTGGCCCATGTTGGTATCATCATTGCGCTCTTTCCAGATGAGGCAGATCAGTCGCCAGCCTCTGGATGGTCGCTCACCGTGGCTATTGGCAGCTCACTCTGGCGGCCAGCCACTCACGCTAGCTGCCAGCCACTCACTGTAGCTTATGGCAGCCCACTGCAGCAGGGGCTGCAGCCTACACTGTCGCTGGGGCTTGCAGCCCAGCTCCAGGTGCAGCTGTTGTTAGCTGTAGAGGGCAGTGTCACTGGCCCTCATATGTGGGATCCAAACCGGGGCCGCTGGTGTCCCAAGCCAGCTCTTAACCAATGCACCACTTGGCCGGCCCTCAAATTTTTCTTTTTACAGTATTTTACATTATTTATCATGTTTTCAAGAAGTTTGTGAATAGAAAAGGGTTAACCTTGGTAACACAAAGACTTTTCAAAATGAATCCTAGACCAATTGTCATATCAAGATGACGTTCATTCATAGTACAACAAGCACTTACTAAAAGTTGTATTCATAAGCGCTATGAGAGGTAACTTCATACACTAAAGGTTCCTACCTACATACGTACATTAGAGTTTATCTGCTAATATATTTGAAAAATAATAGTCAAGGCAAAAAAAAAAAAAGAGATATGGGGGGATAAGGAAGAGAGAAAAAGTTAGAGATAGATGATGACAGATAGATAGATAGATAGATAGATAGATAGATAGATAGATAGAGTACAAAGTGATTACCAAAGTGATTGAAACATAATCTTACTTTATTTTCAGCTTTCTGATATAGAATAATATAGATCATTGTAACAAATTTAGCTTATTCTTTTGATATCTCCTCAGGGAGCTAACATGTTCATTGACATCTTTAAAAAATACTAAGTGTTCTTGTCAACCTTGGCTCACAAATTTGGTTAAAGAGATACCAAGATGAGAAGAAAGGAAAGGACATTGAAAGAGACAGAAATGAAAGAGAAAAACATAACTTGTTCTTTTATCTCACCCATCAAACAAAGCACAGTTTTACATTGTTTTCTTAAGAGAAAAAACATGATCATTGGATACTCTTAAAGCTCTTGATAATTTTAGATGGTTGTGGTTGAAATTTCAAATATGAAAGAAAAAATTGTGCTTGTTTATGTGCATGAAAAAGTGATGAAGATAATGAATGGAGAAATGTATTTGATTTCAAATATATTTTCTTATAGGAAACAATTCAATGAGCAGAATAATGTAAGTGAGTACATCACTTGCAAAATAATAACAATAATTATATTGTTTTAGGGAATATTGAAATTGTAGATGTTATATTTTTATTACTGTGAAACAGAAAACAAAAATTTTCTATTCTGTGTTTGATTAATTAATTAATTCAGTTACACTTGAACTATATCTTGAGGTTGAGCATTATATATATATATATATATATATATATATATATATATATATATATAATAAATGAAAGTCCAGCATGTAATTTTATACTTGCTAAATGCACAAAGTTTTTGAAAGAGCTGCTAGAAATAGGAAAGATCACAATTTTTGAGATTAGCTACTTTTATCAGTTACCTATTGTCACACAAAAAAATGCTGTGTAACAAGCACCTAAACTCAATGGCTTCAAATAACAATCATTTATTATTTCTCACAAGTTTGCAGCATTGATGGATCTAGACAAGACAAGGAAAGGAAGTTCTAGTCCAACTCTCACATATGCAGCCAGCCAAGCTTTGGCTATCTAGGCTACTTTGGAGTCCCTGGGTGGGTCTCTGCTTTATTTGTCTTTTATCTTCCTCATGGGATCCAAGGGTTAGCTGGGGCAGAAGCACAAAGGAGCAAGCAGAAACATGCAAAACTTCTCAAAACCCAGGTGCATTGTCAACCCCATCTCATTCTAGGGGGTAGAGAAGGTCATATTGCTGAATCCTGAGTCATGTATTGTGGAAGGAAATACAGTCACAGGGCAAAGATGGTGGGTACAGGAAGGGTGAATAATTGAGGTAACTAATGAAATCTCTCTAGCCTATGATACAAATTGAAAATCCTGTAAGACACACTTGAGAGTGTGTCAACCGTGAATAGTCCATTGATACTAAGGGTTTACTTCTCAAGGCCAACATTCAAGGCCTTCAATGGGCATGTCTTTGCTTTGTGGCTATTATTTTCATGTAGCTTTTGGAAAACTGCCACACCCCATAAGTGGACTGGTCACTGCCTTGGATAGGAGTGCAGTAAACATGGTACTGCGGATGCCATTTGTGCATTGCATTTTGCCACTGTAACACTGAATCCATGCATCTTGTGTTACAGTGCTTATACTAGATTCATTACTATAATACTTTATTACATCTTTCTCTCTACCAATCCTGCTGTAAATAGAAAGTAAGAAAATAATATTATCTAAATAAAAGTTTCTTTTATGGCCATCTCTACCTTTCCCTCCAATTCTTCTAAGAAACAATATCAAAGAAAAGAAATAAAGATTTTTGGATTAGAAGGCAACCAAAAAGTGTTTTTCTTCAATAGGGTTTGGAATGAAAGAACAAAGATAAGGCAAAGAAAGGGGGGTTCACAAAAGAACTGCATTTTCATTTAGATTTCCCCTCATATTTACATTGTAACACATATGATATGTAAGTACTCATTTGTCTTTGTGAAATTTAGGTCTGTTACTTCATATGCTCCCAGAATAAATAGCAGTTGTTAAAAAGAAGTCTAACTGCAAAGCCATCAGTATACGCTAGTTCCCTTATTCACAAACTCTGCTCTAATTGTGCCAATAGAATATTGTAAGATAAATCATCTTGGGAAATAGATTTTCCTTTATACTCTATACTTTATTTTCTTCATTATTTTTTTCAAAAATGAAATCTAAAACTGTTCAAATAAATAAAATAGCTGTTTTCGTGTTCACTACTGCTTTCTAAACTTTTAAATAAAAAATTATCTACTGTAATAATTTTTAATAGATGAAAATATTATCTTCCGTGATAGCTAAATAGTTTTATATTTCATTAGTTTTCAAGCATCCAGGAATGAGTGTTAAGGTTATTTTTTTCATGAGGCAGTAGCATTTTTAAAATTCATTTAGCATCATTTCTCTAGTTATCTTTTTCTTTTCTTTTTAAATTTTTTGATCCTACATTTTAAAGTTATTGAGTAATACACATAGTAAAACAGGTGAATTAAATTTTTTCAGAAAAGTGTCAAGAAAATGTTAGCATTAAAAATATATTTATATATTTATAATTCGCTCAAAATATAGTCATTTCTGCTTAAAACTGCAGGAAGTCATCTCTGAATAATAACTAACATATGAACAGTATTTTGCAGCTTCCAAAGCACTTCCAGCTCTATTTGGCTGTTTCTCAGGGAGAAGACTTGTTCCAAGTCACCTTAGCAAATAAAACGCAGAGACCATCCCCACATTTTTTGATTTTTAAACTTCATATCTCTAAAAACAGTCTGCAATCTCCATAACCTTGCAAAATCTCTCCACTCCTTATCATTTTTCTCAAATTTATATAAACTCAATTTGCACTACATACATTGGCAAGTTTGTCCTCAATTGTTATTTGGATGATATGTTCTGTCTTTACAACTAAATTGGGAAGGTTCTTGCAGGTAGAGAGCTCTTGTGCTGGCTGTTTCTTTAATACCTCTTTCCTGTACCCAGGAGCCCTTAACTTCTCCAGGCTTATCATTTACTTCATAACATTTGGTGATTGAATATAAAGGACTGTTTAGTTATTAGAGTAATTTATAGCATTTCATAATTCAAACTAATTTGAAGTTTCTTTGATTTAATACTCAGGACCTAAAGGCATGTGTGCAAGTCCCTAAACCAAGGATTCTGCAGCAATAAATGGCATCGAGTTTCCGGAATAATGAAAGGAGTCTGATTGAATCAGCGTTTGCATAATGCTGTTGATCCAAACTATCTTTCCTGCAACTTAGATTAATTTTCTCACTTTCCATTCAGTCAAGTTCCTAAATCTCCTTCTTAAAAAATACATTTATGTTTTTCTTGTCTGAATGTTGAAAAGCTTCCAAAAGTTCCCGAAAGCACAGTATTTCATCTCCTGGAGTTTCAATGAACTTTTTAATTTTTTTTTTTTCTTAATAGCTCAGTGAAACTGGAGAATAATTACTTATTCAGTGAATGTTAAACTGATGGCATTTTTAAACAAAAAGCTGGCAGCAAATGTTATGTCAAGCGATAGTGCCCTGAAGAGTGGTTCGGCCACTTTGCAACTCACCTCTGAAACATCAGATTCCTTTTTTGGTGCCAAGTGTAGCATTAAGAAGTAACACAATGGAGACGGAGGGGAGTGCTGGGATGTTTTTGCTCTGGGAATAGAGTTCTGTATCTCCACAAACTGCTACGTAAGCATGACTTTCCAATCCTTTTTGTAACCAGGTAGTACTTTTGCAAAGACCCCGAAGTTCCATTTTCCCACAGTCTAAAAAAATATGTGGATACAAAAAGGTTAGCACTAGTAAGCCATTTAAATGCTTTCACATTTCTCTGGTTTGATTAAAACTCAGGACGAATTCAGTCTTTTGTCACACCTTTTGAAATGCCATAAAAAGACAAAAAAAGTAATATATCTAGGTAGTGAGCCAAGCATCTGTGAATACCATACTGATAATTGAAATGAACTATTGCAGAGCTAGTCTATTCATATAATCATAACAAAAATTTTAATCAGTCATCTGAAAATATCCTTTTTATGAGCAAAGCTCTGCCTTGGATACTGTGGGGGAACTTCTAGTAAGGATGAAACAGTTGGGGTTATGACAGCGACATAAGTAACTAAACGTAATACATGGTAGAAAGTATTATGCTTAATAGTAGATGTACTGATAAAATGCTTCTATATGGACAAGAAAAAGAGGCCATCTCTTTCAAGGGGGCTGGGAGATGGTGGGGAAGGGGTAGAGGCAGAGCCAGAAGGCCTGGGTCAGAATTGGATGTTATGTGACCCGAGCTGTGGATTTCTACCAGAGACAGACACACAGGAGACAAGCTATCCAAAATGAGAGAGATCAATTCTAAACCATAAGCGCAGGGTCAGGAATCAAGATTGGGGTCATAGAGTTGGAAGTTCGGAGTTCAGAAGATTAGAATGAGAACTGAGAGGGTTAGAATGAGAACAGTTTGGAACAAGTGAAGGTGGATATGAGACAAACACTGGGCAGGGTTCATGGGACACCAGATCTGTGGTGCTTGGCTTGGGTAGGCTCTGTTACGGGGCAGGAAAATCACATGGAGGAGATGTTATGTGAGCAAGAAAAGGTTCTACCCAGTATTGCTGGCACTGGTGGTTTTTTATCTGTGTTTGTGTGTGTTTGAAGAAAAACTGGATAGTTGGTGCTACAGGTGATGAATACCACCAATTTATATGTAGAATGAAGCTGTGATCTAAAACACAGTTAAAAAGTGAATATAGGGCTGGCCGAGTGGCATGGTGGTTAAGCACTGGCTTGGGAAGCCAGCGTCCCCAGTTCAGGTCCCACATATGAGGGCCAGTGACACTGCCCTCAAAAAAAAGAAAAAAAAACAACGAATATAGCATTCAGAATCTAAAAATCACCTTACGCCAAATTATCCATAATGGTTAAGTTGAGGTAACAAACTGGCTAATACCATTTTTTTTTATTCTTACCTTTAACTGAGTAAATGCAATTATAGTAAGCATAGGTTCTCTAAAAATATAAAGGAGGCAATGAGAAAATTGGCATACTTTGGCCCTGGTTCTGTTTTGTTTGTTTTTAAGAATTTTATCATGGTATATTTTGCATATCATAAAGTTCACCCATTTTAGGTATATAATTCAGTGATATTTTGGTCACTTTGACAAGTGGGGCTAACATCACCATAGGTCAGCTTTAGGACATTTTCATGCCCCACCTAAGACTCTATTTACTATTGCCTATTTACAATCAATCCTTTTTCCCACCCTCAGCCCCAGGCAACCACTAATCTGTATAAATTTGCCCTTTCTGAACATTTGGTATAAATGGAATCATAAGCCTATGGTCTCTTATGTCTGGCTTCTTTCACATAACGTAATGTGTTGTCGTTTTTGTTGTTGTTGTTGTTTTTAAAGATTTTATTGGAGAATTGGGGGAGGGGAACAGTGCTGGGGAATCATGGAAGGGGAACAGACAAGTTGCTGTCCTTTTGTTCTTCAGTCTAGTTGTGAAGGACATTGCTTCACTGGCCCTTGTTGGTATTGTGATCATTGAGCTCTTCCCGGATGAGGAAGTCAGTCGTGGCCCTTGGATGGCTGCTCATGGTAGCTCACGGCAGCCCACCGCAGCTTACGCTATCCCCGGCAACTCATGGCAGCCCAGCTCCAGGTCGAGCTGTTGTTCACCATCTTAGCTGCAGAGGGCACAGCATCACTGGCTTATGTGGGATCCGAACCGGTGGCCCTGCTGCTCAGATCTCCCACTCCCAAGCCAACTCTTAACCAATGAGCCACTCAGCTGGTCCAAGCCACTCGGTTGGCCCAACATAATGTTTTTGAGGTGCATGTGTAATGTAGCATATGTCCATTGTTTATTCCTTTTTTATTATCCAATAGTATTCCATCATATGGATATACCACATTTTTTATCAGTTCACCAATTGATCAATATTTAGGTTGTTTTCATTTCAGGTTTTGGCTATTGTGAATAATGCTACTGTCAACATTTATATGCAGGTCTTTGTGTGGACATATGTTTCATTTCTCTTAGATAGGTGCTTAGGAGTGGAATTGTTGGGTAACATGATGGTGTTATATTTAACATTTTGAGAAAATGCCAAACTTTTTCAAAGTGACTGCAGTGGTCCTGTTATCTTGATGGTGATGATGAAGTCAATATCTGCTATTACTATTTCTACCTCTGTATATTTTATCTGTGAGCCATGGGTGTATATATATATATATATATATATATATATATATATATATATATTCATTCTTTCCATTTAAGTCACACAAAATCACAAGTGATAGTCACCAATATTGTTATTCTTATATGTTCCTTGGGTGCTTTCCTCTGTTCTTCACTCATTGCTCTAATATTAGTAGCCTGGTATTTAGCAAGTATACCTAATACATCAAGAGAAAAGACCCCTGTGGTCTAAAAGAGAACAGGGAAGTATCAGTATTTGTTGATATTAGGAGCCTGAGTAATTTACACAATTCTAAAGTTATGTGTGGCTGAATTGAATGAGATGAGTGAAGAGGCACATTTCTTTCTTGGGTGGCCCATTTATGCAAGATATGCAGTGCATATTAGGAGATGAGAAACCAGACTGGTAGTAGATAAGTATCCTGTGACTGGTACTGTCCTAAATTCATTGTAGCTGGAGCTTAGATCACATGAGCCCTGTACAGTAAGTTGATGAATTCTTCTAGGGAGTAGATTAGTCCTATTTATTGTTATATCCCTGATGAATGGATCATAATAGGGGCACAACCTAAATTTGGTTGACCAAATGTGGCAACAAGTAAATATACACTTTCCAGAGATATTCTCAGAGTTAGATCATGATGAATGTACCAAATAGAAGCAACAGCCAGTGGTATCCAAATCACAGTATTCCTACATTATGGTTGCTAGAACTCTAAATCCATTCTAGAAGGTAGCCTCACCCCTGAGATTTAAGTTAGCTATTATGAATTTCCACCCATGGCCAGACTTAATCTCTGGAGGTACTTTTATTGCATGCAGTCACATGAACTTGGTCTCATAGAAAAACTTAAGTTAAAGATGATCTAGTGATGTGGAACTTAAGGTAGAACAAGCTTATCTTGAGAGGGAAAAAAGATACAACCCCGTCTGTGTATATTGTATTAAGTGAAACAAAATAGTATCTAGATAAAGTCAACATTTTTTTTTTCATGACAGTTAAGATTAGGCTTTGATCCTAATAGCTTCTCCATATTTACTTTTTATATTAAGCAGTTTTAACTTGGTAAATACTTAATAATTTTCTTTCTCTAATTGACTTTGAATGAAGGCAGATAAACAAAGGCGGATAAATAGTTAAGGCAAAGAGGTTGATTGATTATGATATTGACATACATTTTGATTAAAGCTAGAATGAACGCAGTGCTGGAAAGAGAGTGCGTAACTGATATTTTCATGCACTGCTTCAGAACTTACTCTGTAAACAACTTGACAGCAACAATCAAAAGCCTTAAAAATGCTTGTGCCTTTTCTTGAAATTTACCCTAAGAATATAAAGATAAGTGTAAGAAATATGCAAATAATAGGGGAAAAACTATCTGCAGAAATATATTAATTACAGGCTCTTTTATTTTTAGACACTGGAAAACGTATTTAGACAACAATAAGGGGTAATTACGTATATACCAAATGGCCCACTTAGTGGTATAGAAGATAACCATACAGAATGTTGATTACAATTATGTAGCACACAGGCAAATGTCATGATAAAGTTGTCCATAAACTGATACAAAATATTACATATATTTTAACACATTTATTTATTTTTAAAAGGGCATAGAGGAAAAAATCCTGGAAAAATTATACCAAATACCAACAGAATTAGAGTCCTGCAATTAAGGAAACATTCTCTTTTCTATTTCCCAGTTTCTGTATATGGTTATGTTATATTAAGGAAAACAAGGAATAACAATAAAATTAATCATTAAACTTTTAATTAAAAATAGATCCTTCATTTTCTTTTCGTAGGTGTAAGTAACATTGATTGGTTGTTCTTCTTGTGCTATATAGAAGGCTTCCATACATTATATTTTTTAACTTTATTACTATTTCACAGCACAGATACTACTCTGACCTTCATTTTTTTTGAGCAGGAAACTGTGGCTTGGAGAGGCGATTGTGTTAAGTAAGGATAAGTAAGGAGATGGATGAATACAGCATTGAGCGAAATCTCAATCCTGACCAATTCCCACTGGAGCATAACCTATTAGCCAATTCATTTGTTCACCTTAAAGTCTCAAGTTTATCGTCCAGCCCTGGAACTGAGGGTTGGATGATAAACTTGAGACTTTTCAGACTGAATGTCTGAAAGGAAAAGAAACGTGTTCCTTTTAGTTTTTGGTTTTGCATAAACAGGATTTTCATATGTCTGGCTGCATTTTTCACTGGTAGTCGGGACTTTTGGCAATATGAGGTCAGATGTGTGGGATCGGAAGTCAGGGGAAGCAGAAGTTTTTGGCATGTTTCCCTTGACTAGGGTTGCTTTTCTACTCCCACTCTGAACTGCGTTCTCATTCTTGCCTGCTCTCATCAGTCACAGGGTTAGGTATCTTGGGGATAGGAGTCGCCTGCCATATTTAGTATTCCTGGACAACTTTCCTTCTTCCAAATAGGAGATTGTATAGAAACACATAGTCTATACACAAGGAAGAAGGAGTAATATTTCCTGCTAGTGAATTGTAAAGGCAAAGTACTACTGAAGGTCCTACCTTGCTTCAAAGGCTAGTGAGAGCCGGCTAGTAAGAAACTTTTCAAACAGAACTTTCAAGGAGTGGGTGGGTGGTATTTCCTTTCTCTTTCCTTAAAATCATCTGACTCATCTTGTCTGATCAGCTGAGGCAATCCTTTAAGAACAACTCCGAGAATTACAGTAACAGCCTTTGTTTGACAGTGAAGAGATTTCCCTGAGCCAATGAATTTGGCCTGGAGATGAGCCCAAAACAGTTTTACACTAGAGCAGTTGAATTTGTCTCAAAAAAATATTTGTTTGTACTGACTGTTTAGAATTTGAATGAAGAGTAGGAAGATCCAGCTGGTGGCTATGAAGTGTGACAGTGTTTATTTCAATTAGATGGTTAAAAAGGGAATATCAATTCAGGGAAAGAAGTGATTTTTGTTGTTGTTGTTGTTGTTGAAATGTCCACACTTTCAATCTCTGTGTGACTCTCTTAGTCTCAGCTTCAGAATAGATTTGATCTTTTGTTTTGGTTTAACAACAAAAACAAGCCAAAGGACAAAGCCACGATAATGTCTCCCATTATCTTTGTATTACATAATCCAAGAGCTAAGAGTGCCTTACAGAATTACAGAAAGAGAACAGCGCAGTGTCCATGCTATTTGAAACAGTTTATAATAGAGGTCAAAGACACCTTGACATGTTCAGAATTGTCTAATTCAGAAAAATGAAGAACTGAGTAGATTTGGACAGAATAATATCCAGGACTGGTACCATCAGATCATAGTATAGGACTCTGTGGTGAGTAAAAAACAGCCTTCCATTCTTACATGTGCTGCACTCAACCCTCTCCTTGAATTGCTGGAATTTCCCCCACTAAAAGAGCTTTTGGCCTCAATCTCCAAATTCACATTTTGTGTCCTCCTACCGCCCCCAAAAAGAGCAATTTGTAACAATTTGCCCAGTAATAAATAAATGATTCTATTGAGATTGAACAAATGGCCTTTAATCACAGAATTTTTGTCGTACCCTTAATGAACATTGATTACCATCATCATTATAATGATGTGATCTATTACAATACATTTTTAAAGTAAACACTGCTACACCTGCATGCAACCAGAGGGAGATTTGAAATCAATCCAGCAACAATAGTTCTCTTTCTAACCTTCCACGTTCTCAACTACCATTTGTTTTGAAAGGGGTTTTAAACAAACATTAAACATTTCACAAAACTTGCTTTCTGTGCTCAATAATTTATTTCTTGTTAGAACAGTTTTTCAGGCTAATTAAGATGAATTGTTTGTAATGAACAGAAACCTGGCATTCATAGATTGGCTTGAAGTCTGAATTCTAAATGACTAAAAGAATAGGATCCTTGCAATTAGAAAATGATTACTTATTCTGTAATTTTCTGGTCAAAGAGATTATATATTCATGTAGATTACTACACATATTTAGGTTGTCTTCTAAAGCAATGACGATATTTAAGAAAAGCTTGCTTGTTAGTTAAGGGTTAAAAATCTTTTCAAAAGACCAGAGGTTCAATTTCAATGCATCTTGAAAGATTAGATTTTTCCTCTGAAATGTATTGGTTAACTCCTTGGTTAAATAACATATTTTTTCTGTTATATAAAGGCATAAGGTTGAACTATGCTCTTTTAAAACCCTTTTAACTATAAAATTCTATAATTTCAACTAGCTTTTATTCATTCTCATTTATCCTTATCACAATCTGAGTAACTGTCATGCTCATATTTGCTGTCTGTGAAATTGCAGCCCAGCGGTTCTTATGTCACATTATGAGCCAGAAGCACAAGGTTGGAATTCAGATTCTTTGGCCTTGACCCTGGTACTCAGGTTTAAAAGACCCAGGGTGATTTTAGTAACCAGTATGTTAGGAGACTACCTATGTTGAGTCTGTGGCAGATATGTTGGGAACCCATCTTTGTGGACCAAATGGTTTGGTTGCTTTTTTAGCAGTTTTATTTACTAGCACACCATTAAATTGCAGATTGTGCAAAAACCCAGATGACTTTGTGCCAGTCATCGTCTATTACAAGCCTACCAAACAGTCAATATCAAGAAAGCCATTTTTTTTTTTTTGAGGGCAGTATCACTGGGCCTCATATGTGGGACCGAACCGGGGCTGCTGGCTTCCCAGGCCAGCGCCCAACCACTGCACCACTCGGCCGGCCCTCAGAAAGCCAATTTTTAAAGAATTCTGATTAATCAGGATGTCTTTTTTCCTGAAATAGCTTTTTATAGGGATATAAAAGGGAGAGAATATTAAGGTAAGGAATACAACTTCAGTTCTAACTACCAGAAAATCATTTCTCAGTCTCCATCTGGAGAAAAATATGGTTCAAGATCTAAGATTCCATGTGGCTCAGCCAGGTTTTAAATTAACACAGATGATGAATTGAATGCATTTTATTTTGAGCCATAAAAAATAAGCTAGATCATCTTGTTTATATCTCCTGACATCACATTCTAAAGCAGTTTAAGATTTCTGGAGTTGAGTTCCTTGGATTCACTGCATGTCAACACAATTCTTGCTTCTCCTGCCCCTCAGAGAACTTAGTGAATTTGGCATCCTACAGATTTGTGTCTTGTCCATTCACGTTATCTCTGTGGCTACTTGGGTGCTGGTCTGCCGTGTAAAGGAAATCCACTACCTTCATCACTTTCCTGATTTTATAAACTTTTACTGAAGAATTGAAAGGGTCAAGGAAGGGCCATGTCCCTTGCAGTCTTCTGAACTTCTTTACTCATTTCCCCACTGGTCTCTCTTACCTTTTGTATTCTTTAAAATAGTAGAAATGGGGCCGGCCAAGTGACATGGTGGTTAAGTGCTGGCTTGGGACGCCAGTGGCCTTGGTTTGGATCCCACATATGAGGGCCAGTGACACTGTCTTCAAAAAAAAAAAAATAGTAGAAATGGCTCCTTTGATTCAGAAAGAACAGGTTCCTTGATATGAAATTTCTTTCTATCAAGATATGCTTTCTAGAAGACAATGATGCCAAATTTGGATGAGTATGTCTCCTTCCCCACCTCACCCATAGGGCCCCTACCATATTAATAGATATTCCATATAAAAAGTTTAGAATGCTAGTTTGTTAGTTTCATTTTTTTTCTAAAACTTTTCAAATCCTTTCACGGGCTATTGAATTGTGTGCATTTCTATGGGTGTGGGGAATGTGACTATGTACTTTGGCCAGACATATGAAATCTTTTTTTCATAGAAACTTTAGTAATATCTTGCAGTACAGCAGTGTCTTGTGGGCCCGTTTTGGCAAACCTATCTCTGGAAAGATGGCCCTGATTTTCCATTATGTGCTGATGGAGAATGTGGACCAAAGAGGAAACAGGAAGCATGGCCTGGCTTCTTGGGCTGCACTTGAATTCCAGTCAAAGGAACAGGCTGTGGCCAGAAGGTAAAAAGAGTCATTTTTATACACAAACTTTAAAGCTTAACAATTTTCTCAATGGGACCCTGTGTTTCGGTTGTTCCCAACTTTCGTGAATATAAGTGTTCCTCTTTCATATCAAAATTTTGAGTTTCCCCACATAATTAAATTATTACACTTTTTTTCTCTCTATGTATTGAGAGATACATTAGATACATATATATCACTATATAGTTATATAGTGAATGAAAAGCTATTATCAGAAAACAATGAGATGCAACTATATACCTATTCGAATGGCTAAAATCCAGAGCACTGATAACACCAAGTGCCTACGAGGATGTGGAGCAACAGGAACTCTCATTCTTTGTTGGTGGGAATGCAAAGTGGTATAGTCACTTTCGAAGAGAGTTTGGCAGTTTCTTACAAAATTAAACAGGTTCTTGACATGTGATCAAGTAACTGCACTCTTTGTATTTACTCAAGTGAATTCAAAACTTGCATTCACACAAAAACCTGCACACAATGTTTATAGCAGCCTTATTCATAATTGCTAAAACTTAATAGCAACCAAGATGTCCTTCAGTGGGTGAATGGATAAATAACTGTTGTGCATCCAGACACTGGAATATTATTCAGCAATAAAAATAAATGAATTTAAGAAATGAAACTTAAAAAACATGTCACTCAATGAGAGAAGCCAAACTGAAGAGGCTAAGACTCTATGAGTCCATCTATATGACATTCTGAAAAGGGTAAAACTAAGCAGACACTAAAAAGATCAGTGGTTGCCTGGGGTTAGGAAGGCTAAAGGGATGAATAGACAGAGCACAGAGAACTTTTAAGGCAAGGAGACTATTCTGTTTGATATAATGATGGATACATGTCATTACACATCTGTCCAAAACCAAAGAATGTACAACACCAAGAGTGAACCCTAATGTAAACTATGGACTTTGGTTGGCAATGATGTGTCAATGTAAGTTCACCAATTATAACGCTGGTGTAGGGACGCAGTGTGTATGTGCAGGCAGAGCATGTGAACTCGCTGCACTTGCTGTGAACCTAAAATTGCTCCAAAAATATATAATCTATTGAAATATTAAATCATTAAAAATATACTTACAATATGGTCCAACAATCACATTCTTGGGCATGTATCCCAGAGAGATAAAAACTTATGTATGTAACACACACGCACATAGACAAGCTATTGTGACCTGAGCAATCCCTAAGTTAATGTGTAGTCCATTAATCACCATAGCAGCATGTGATTAGTTTGAAAATAGTGTTTGACACAATTGTAGGATGATGGACATTTGGGGGTTATTTGGGACTGGCAGAATGAGAACTCTTGCTTATGGGGAAGTGGCCTTATTTGGAAATTTTGAAATTCTGTCACAAAGTCTGTGTTGCACAGGTTATTTGGACTCTCCATAGACATAATTTTGAGTTGCATATCTCTGCTGCTTGCCTACTGATATTTTCCAGCCAAAGTCTTCAATGTAGAAGAAGCTCAGCACAAATGTCAGCACCAAGCACATACAGAACATTCTTCCTGGACTTCCTATTTTCAGAACAAGGGATGATGTTAGGACCCAGGCCTCCCCTCAGGACCTCAGTCTTTACTTACTGTAGTGCTCTCTAACAGCAAGCCATTTTGTCTAAGAAGCTCTTTTTTTAAAAAAAGACTTTATTGGGGAATTAGGGGTGGGGGACAGCATTGGGGAATCAGGAAAGGGAAATAGACAAGTTGCTGTCTTTTTGTTCTTCAGTCTAGTTGCAGAGCATGTTGTTTCACTGGCCCATGTTGGTATCGTCATTGCGCTCTTCCCGGATGAGGCATATCAGTCGCTGGCCTCTAGATGGTCGCTCATCGCGGCTATTGGCAGCTCATGCTGGCTGCCAGCCACTCATGCTGGCTGCTGACCACTCACTGTAGCCTATGGCAGCCCACTGCAGCAGGGGGTGCAGCCTACACCATTGCTGGGGCTCACAGCCCAGCTCCAGGTGGAGCTGTTGTTCACCATCTTAGCGGTAGAGGGCAGTGACACTGGCCCTCATATGTGGGATCTGAACAGGGGCTGCTGGCATCCCAAGCCAGCTCTTAACCAATGCGCCACTCAAGCGGCCCAAGAAGCTCTTTTTTTGTGACCTAACAATTTGTTTGACATATTTTGTTGAGATATTTGCTACTTTGGAAATTACATCATTTATTTGTGGTTAGATGTGTACCTACTTAATCATTTGGTAAACATTTAATTTAATGTGTATTAGCATGCATTTATTGTTCTCATTATTATCCTTGTAATAAAGATTTCCTTTATTGCGAATCACCATATGCCAGGAAACTGTGTCTGGTTTATATATGTCATATATATATATATATATATATATATATATATATATATATATTATGTTATATATATAATTAAAAATCTCACAATAACCCTACAAAATAGGTATTGTACCATTTTACAAATTAAGAGATTATAAGCCTCAAAGAGGTCAAGAAATCTGATGATAGTGACATAGTTTATAAGTGGCATAACTATGATTTAAACCCAAGTCTACCCAATATTTAAATGGTGGCAGTGGTGGTGATGTGAAGATTGATTTTTGTAGTTTTACAAGTACTAATTCTTTCACATGCTTGTTTATCATAACACATAGTGTTATGCTCTAGGCTAAACTGCCAGGATTGAAACCCTGTGTGATCCTGAGCAAACTACTGATATCTCTGTGCTTGAGATCGACTAATATTATACATATGTTATAAAATTGCTGTGAGAATCAAATGAATTAAGATGTGTAAGTATGTTTAGAACAGTGGACTGCACATAGTAAGCACTCAATCTGTATTAGTTATTATTATTAAAGATTTAAAAATAAATATTTTAAGTAATATTGTTGCAACATTACTTATTGTAGAATGTTTGCAAGTATGCAGTGCCAATGGCCACTGCTAAACATTCTGATTACTCAGTTTGCTCCATTCAGTGTGGCATACACTGGAACCAAAGAGGCCCCTGCCCATAACTGGCGTGATTGCGTTCATCCCTGAACACCTCTATCAGAAGCCTCAGATTACCACCTCCCTAATTGCAGAAATGGCACACATTTGGAAAATGCTTAAAATGAAGGCTGTGGAGCCATAAATGTTTTTTTTTGAAAATCCTATGAAGCATAAATGGCACAGTATCCTGTTATTGCCAAGAATATGAGGTTATTCTTACCTGTTTATTTATGATATTGGTACCTGGGATCTCTTAGTGTCAGTGTTGATAAGGACTGAAGGTATCATAAAGCAGGTTCAGAAATGTATTTGAGTCCTGATATTCTATAAGAAAAATGTCTTAAAACCTCAAGGTTGTGCTATGTTAAGTTACATAGTTTAAAATTACATTAGTTATAGAAACATCAACTTTGCTGACATCAGATACATTTCTCTCTGAGAGAAAGATTGAAAACAGCATTACAAGGCAGTTAACCAGAGAGAGATGCTATATTTTTGCCACAACGTGATGTTCATTTATAAGGACTAATATGATTATAGTCAGCATCTCACAGAAAAAAATATACTTATTTATACACATAAAAATATATAACTAGTGTGTGGCAGAATCTAGTACACAAACTCTGTTTCATTGAGTTTTTAAGATTAGAATTTACAGTTCTAAAACTATGTTTTCATACCCTGACTGGGTTTGTACTTTTCTTTTATCTTTAAAAAATCTGTTTGTTTTTCTTACAGTGACAGGAAAACACACAGCTACTACTGAGCTCCATTCAAATAGTATTCAAAGATGACTTTTAGGCAGTCTACATCTAATATGACTGGAGTAAACATCAGCATATGAAGTATATTTCATTTTATGCCAGGTATTAGTAGCAATATGAGAGAAATTAGAATCTTAGAAGTTATGACCCAGAATGCCATTTTATAATTAATTGATATTTTATTGAAACAGAATAGAAGTTTACAAATAATTTGGAGGAAACATTCCAGATTTTTAGGTAAACAGTTGCCATGAACATGCCTTAGCAATCTCATCCCTGTGTACGGATAAAACAAATATGCCATGTGAGGAGTATTTAATGATGACAACAACAAAAGAAGGTAAAGAATTCTTAAACTGAAAAACCCTCCACAAGAACTATCAGGTGAGGGCTTGTTAAAGATGCAAACAGGATGCTTCTCTTTTCGCTTCCAGCCCCCTGAGGTGAGGCTTATATCACAAAAGTAATGTGCATCTCATTAAAAATCATAGTCTCGAATACCTTGTAAATCTTTATTTCCAACTCAAGAATGTAATCCTCCTACAGCCTAATAGAGAAGCAAGGTTTTTTTGTTAAGTAGTTAAGACTCTGCTGTATCTTTAAAATATTTTATATTTCTTTTTTTTTGACAATGCAGTTTTTAAAAGATTTTTATTGAAAAATGTAGCTAACATACAATATTATATTAGTTTGGTGCACCATATTTATTCACATTTATATACCTAAAGAAGTGATCACCATGATAAGTCCAGAAACCATCTGATACTATACCATGCTGTCATATTACTGTTGACTATATTCCCCGTGCTGTACATTATATCCCCATGAGCTATTTGTTTTATACCTGGAAATCTGGACCTGTTATTCCCCTTCACATTCTCCCATTTTTAAACATTTTCAATTAAAGTTGACATTCAATATTATTTTATATTAATTTCAGGTGTACAGCATAGTAATTAAACATTTATATAATTGAAGAAATGATTCCCCTAAATAGTCTAGTACCCACCTGACACTATACATAGTTATTACCATATCATTGACTATATTCCCTATGCTTTACTTTACATCCCCATGACTATTTTGTAATTACCAATTTCTACTTTTTAATCCCTTCACCTTTTCACCCTCCCCTCCAAATCCCTCCCATCTATCACCCCAACAAATCTAGTACCCATCTGACACCATACATAGTTATTATAATATTATTGATCATGTTCCTTATGCTATATCTTGCATTTCCGTAACTACTTTGTAGCAACCAATTTGTGCTTCTCAATCCCTTCCCCTTTTATACCCATACGCCCAAACACTCTCCCATCTGGCAACCATCAAAATGTTTTCTGTATCTATGAGTTTGTTTCTGTTTTGTTTGTTTATTTTGTTCTTTAGATTCCATATATAAGTGAAATCACATTATATCTGTTTTTCTCTGTCTGACATACTTTACGCAGTACAACACCCTCCAGGTCCATCCAGATGGCAAGAACCCATTCCCTTCCCTGGTTGAGCAATATTCCATATTATTTACCACCTCCTCTTTATACATTTTTCCAGAGGGACAACCAGGCTGCCTCCAAATATTGGCCATTGTAAACAATGCTGCAATAAACATATGGATGCATATATCCCCTCGAAGTAGTGTTTTGCGTTTCCTTGGATAAATACCCAGAAGTCAGATTATGAGTCCTTCTTTGTCTTCTTGGTATAGCCTTTGTTCTCAAGTCATTTTGTCTGGTATAAGTAGCCCAGGTTTTAATTTTTCTTTTTTTTTTTCATTTCCATTTTCATGAATTATCTTTTCCCATCCTTTACTTTCAGTCTGTGTGTGTCTCATAATCTGAAATGAGTCTCATTAAGCAGTATATGTAGGGGGTTTATTTTTTCTCCATCCACTCCTCCTATCTCTTTTGATTGCATTTAATCCATTTACATTAAAAATAACTATAGGTAGATATGAAGCTATTGCCATTTTATTATTCATAATTTTGATCTCCACTCCCACACGCGCGCGCGCGCACACACACACACACACACACACATACAAAACTCCCATTTAAAGAAATTCCTCTAGGGCCAGCGGAGTGGCACGGTGGTTAAGCACTGCTTTGGGAAGCCAGCGGCCCCAGTTCGGGTCCCACATATGAGGGCCAGTGACACTGCCCTCAAAAAAAAAAAAAGAAGTTCCTCTAACATTCCTTGTAATACTGGTTTGGTGGTGATGAACTCCTTTAGCTTTTTTTTTTTTTTTTTTTTTTTTTTGGCTGGGAAGCTCTTTATCTGTCCTTCAATTCTAAATGATAGCCTTGCTGGGTAGAGTAATCCTGATTGTAGTTCTTTGTTTTTCATCAAGTTGAATATTTTGTGCCAATCTCTTCTGGCCTGCAAAGTTTCTGTGCAGCTGACAATCTTATGGGAGCTCCCTTATAAGTTCCTAATTGCTTTTGTCTTGCTGTCTTTAGGATTTTCTCTTTGTCTTTAATCTTTGTCATTTTAATTATAAATGTGTCTTGGTGTGGGCCTGTTTGAGTTCATCTTGTTTGAGACTCTCTGTGCTACCTAAATTTGTGTGTCTATTTCCTTTACAAGGTTAGGAAAGTTTTCAGTCATCATTTCTTCAAATAGTTCTCAATCCCTTGCTTTCTCTCTCCTTCTGGTACCCCTATGATGTGAATACTGTTACACTTGATTTTGTCCCTGAACTCTCTTAATCTATCCTCATTTTTTTTTTTTTAATTTTTTTTTTCTTTTGCTGTTCCAATTGGGTATTTTCTGCTCTCTATCTTCAAAATCTCTGATTGATCCCCTGCTTTCAGTCTGCTACTGATTCCTTCTAGTGCATTCTTCATTTCAGTTATTGTATTCTTCACTTCTGATTGATTTTTTTTTTATGGTTTCTATGTAATTTTTTTATGGTTGTCATTTCTTTTTTGAAGTTCTCACTAAGTTTCTTGATCATTCTTATAACCATTATTTTGAACCTACCAGGTGGTAGGTTGCTTGCCTCCATTTCCTTTAGTTCTTTTTCTGAAGTTTTCTCCTGTTCTTTCATTTGGGACACATTTCTTTGTTTCTTCATTTTGGGTGCCTCTCTGCTTGTTTCTATGTATTAGGTAGATTGGATGTGTCTTCCAGTCTTGGCCAGATAGACATATATAGTAGGTGCCCTGTGGGGCCCTGGCATAGTCTCCCCGGTCACCTGCTCCAGGTGCTCCAGGAGTGTCCTTTGTGTGAGTTGTATGTGCTTTCCTATTATAGTTGAGCCTTGATTGCTATTGGCATGTCAGTGGGTGGGACTGACCCTCAGGCTGACTGGCTAAGAGGCTTGGCCATATCTACAGTTTACAGGGTGCTGTTTGGGGGGCTTACTCCACTGTGTGAGATTTGCCCCAGTTGACTCTGGTACCTGTGGAGACTGCCCTTTGTGTATGCCACTTGTGGGGCTAATTAGGTTGTGTTCTGCTGTGGTAGGAAGCCAACCTCTAAGTATGTTGGTTCTGGGGCTCCTGGGATGGGCTCCAGTGCAGGCCCAAGTCACCCACTGCCTGAGACCAGCCAAAGACTACCTGGTGGGAGCTACAAAGTGATCCATAGTTTTTCGCTGCCTTTGCTAAACCTGGAGGCACATGAAGAGGCCACACTAGGAAATGAGGACTTCTGCTACCAATACCAGGTCTGGGGTAGCTCCACAAAAAGGCAGGACACGCAGAGGCTTGCTGTCATCTGCCATCTCCCTTAAGTTTCAGCCACTGATAAAGCCTCATGTGGTGTGCAATTTTGGTGAAGTAGAGTTCTCAGGGTATCACTACAGTGGGAGGAGTTGTGAAACTAAAGGTTAATGTGGATTCTGGTTTGGTGCCAGTGCTGAGCCTGTAGCTACTCAGCAGAAGTCTCAGAGCACACTTAGGCCTGTCACCACCTGTCTGAGGCCCCTGGACTCTGGTAGTTTTCCAAGAAGGAGTGCAATGTTGTTGGGGCTGGATACTTAGCAGAAAGTGCCTGGGCATTGGGGGAGTTATGTGGGGTGAGGTCCCAGTGTTGCTCACCAGACCAATTCAGATTCAGATTTGGCCAAGTGGTAGAGGGTTCAACACAGAAAAGATGGCACCTGTCTCCTGGCTGCACAAGCGGATCCCACACAGGGAAAATGATGACTGGCTTCCAGCCCTCACCTCAAAGCCACACATCTCAGTCTGAACCCCCAAATTCTGACCCCCCATATGCCTCTGAAGCCCCTGTAGTCACCATTCCTCTGCCAGAGGCCAGGAGAGCACCTGCAAGTGAGTGCATCTGTGTGTGGGCCCTTTAAGAAGACAGCTGGGTTCCCCACAGCCTGGATGGTTGGAATCCCCAATGTTTTTCACAGCCAAACATTGTGGGGCTCCTCTTCCCATCATCAGTACTATGGGCTGGGATTCCAGTGTGGGGCTTGGGTCCCTCCATCCTTTGTGGGGAACCTCTGTAGCTGAGATATCCTTCCTGGTTCTCAACTGCCACACAGAGGTTTGGGGTCAGCACATTTTGCTTCTTGGTCCCTCCTACCAGTCTCAATATGGCTTCATATTTATATCACTAGTTATAAAACTTCTGTTCAGCTAGACTTTAGATGGTTCTGCAGGTTGATTGCTCGACATTCTAGTTGTAATTTTAATATGTTCACAGAAGGAAGCAGGTAGAGTGTTTATTTACTCTGTCATCTTGGATCTCCTCAAGTGTTTTATATTCTTTTTTTTTTTTTTTAAGATTTTATTGGGGAATTGGGGGAAAGGGACAGCGTTGGGGAGCCAGGGAAGGGGAACAGACAAGTTACTGTCTTCTTGTTCTTCAGTCTAGTTGTGGAGGACATTGCTTCACTGGCCCATGTTGGTATCATCATTGCGCTATTCCTGGATGAGGCAGATCAGTCATCGGCCTCTGGATGTCGCTCACAGCAGCTCTTGGCAGCTCACACCTGCTGCCAGCCATTCATGCTGCTGCCGACCACTCACTGTAGCCTATGGCAGCCCACTGCAGCAGGGACTGTAACTATGCCATCACGGGGGGCTCACAGAAGCCCAGCTCCAGGGGGAGCTGTTCTTCACCATCTTAGCTGTAGAGGGCAGTGTCACTGGCCCTCATATGTGGGATCCGAACTGGGGCCGCTGGCATCCCAAGCCAGCTCTTAACCAATGTGTCACTCGGCTGGCCCAAGTGTTTTATTTTCTTACAAAGAAAGAAAATGATGAAAAGTGTGTTTAAAAATGTAACAGGTGCTTCTTCAAAGAAATTAACATAATACATTCAGAAATAGGATATTGAAAAATGAAAATTTTAACTATCGAATTTTAAACTCACATAAGAAGATGAACATGGCTGGAGAATGTGAATTTAAATTAATATTTTGTTAGGATCTGTAGCATTTGTGGAAACTTCTGAGGACAATAATTGAGTCATTTAGACAGAGTATGAAGCATAATATTTCTATTCTACTGGACTCTGAGTTAGTTAAATATGAAATGGAGAATTGTGATAAAAAAGTATAATTTATAAGTATACATCATCAATAATAAATGCATTTTACAACAACAAAATTCTATAGGACAATTATTACAAAATATTGGGTAATGAATTCAGAAATTGTGGTTTGTCTCTATAAAAAGAGTTGATGGGCTCAATTTGGTTCTTAGTGCTTTTTCCAAGTGTATCTGCCGAATGAAACAATTCACAAATGAGACACCTAAAGTGGCCAGAAGAGACTAATCAGTTGATTTACCTACTCTTTTATTCACTCCCTCTAGGATATCTGGAAAATCTAGACTTACAAAAAAATTAGGCTTGCAAAAAACAAAAACAAAAACACATGTGGCCCATTTGGAAGCGTGAGAAAGGCACTGACAACATAGAAAAGCATATTCCAATTTTTTTCCTATATGTTAGTAATTTTATAGCAATCCATTTGGAACATTTGTTTGTTTGTTTGTTTTTAATCCAGAATAATGAATTAACTAATTAATACCATTCCACAAACTCTTTAGTATCATTTTTGCCACTATATAAATATAGAAATTGAATAAGTGTGAAGAAACTTTTGCAGAAATTTAACAGAATAATGTATGTTTATTGATTCTAATTTAAAAAAAAATAGGAGTTGTATTTTTTATGTCTTTTTCTCTTTAATTTTATTTTTCTAGTTCAATTTTTATTTTATTTAACAAAGTATTGATTCTGCAACAAACTGGAGGGAAAAAAAACTTGATTCTTTATTATAGATAGCTGAGACACTTAAGTTTGATTTTGACTAAATGGAAGTTGACTGGATAGATCAGGGTCAGCAAACTACAACCTGTGGTGGTCCTGATCCAGTCCACCATCTGTTTTGTTTGTTTGTTTGTTTGTTTGTTTTTTTAATAGGCCACAAACAAATCTGACTTTATAGTTAAATGTTTGCAATGGATTTGATTATAAAGGATATTAACTTTGAAACTCTGAATCCTAACTAAGCAAGATTTTATCACCCTCCAAAAAGGAAAAAGAATTTCATTCTTCTCATTAGTAGATTTATATTACCAAGAAAAGCATATTCGATTTTTATTATGCTCTTAATTTCAACAATATAAATTTGTGAAAATTTGTTTTCTCTCTTGTTATATATGTACACATATGATACACTTGATTTTTCGTCTTGGTCCACAAAGCCTAAGATATTTACAATCTGGTCCTTTAAAGAAAAGGGTTGTCAACTATTGAGATAGCTGTCTAGCTGGCTTAGTGCTGGGCCTTTGTGTCTCCCCATCCTCCCGACGACACTATGCCCGGGTGGGGCTGAGAGGCCAGCTTGTCCTAGAAGATTACAAGTGGAGGGTTGTGGATGGCAACCCTTTTGGCGATGATAATTGTAGGGAAAGAACTGGACATGCATGCTGATTTCGCGGGCTGTCTTCAGGATCTCAACGGCCTTGCAGTGCTCAATGTCTTGGAAATCCACATCATTCACAGCTAGGACTTGGTCCCCTTCCTAAAGTCCTGCCACAGCTAGGACTTGGTCCCCTTCCTAAAGTCCTGCCCGATGTGCATCACAGTCAGGAATTACCTTGGTGATGCAGATGCTTAGCTGGGAGGCCTTTCCTCCTCGGATGTTAAATCCCAACTGAGCTCCAGGGGGCTTCTTCAGTGTGATGATTCGGTGCAGAAACTGGGTCAACTCACTGTGGTAGTCTGGGTGGTATGTCCTCTTGTGAGGAGGGATCCATGCTGGGGATTCTCATAGGCAGGCAGGAAAAGCACTGGGTAGTCATCAGGATTCCTGCTGTCCATCTCTGGCACAGCGTGGCCAACAGGTCTCAGCAACCTCGGGCTCTGTTCAGTCCACAGTTTCAATTTTTTAAGAAGTATATTTGAGTCTCTGATGGCTCCTTTCTCATAGCAACCTCTCCTTATTGTATGATTATATGTGTTCTCAAACCTCTTAAGAAATTGCAATTGTTTAAGTTCTTTCCTTATTTTTCACATTACTATTTTTGTTTCTCCCAGGCTCAGTTAACCTCATTGTTTGTGGTGGTGCTTCTCTTTTGCAATCCTGGTGTTCCACAACTGTCTGGGTGTGTCTGTGGGGCCTGGACAGTGGTGATGTCTCCTATGACACCTTCTAGCTAACTGTCTTCCTGGCCAATGGAGCATCATAGATAGAATTTACAAACCTGGGGCAAAGGCTATGTGGAACAATGGGGCATTTCCTTTCCTACAAAGTGAAGGTTTCTTTGAAGCATCCACAAATCAGAGGGCATTTCTGAAACAGTGAGAACAAAGACATTTCTCACTTTGACTTCACCTAGACAGTGGTCTCCGTTTGGATGCACTCTAGCAAGAAGAAGATGTGGGGAAAATATAGAAGGTGTGACAGAATGACAACCCAGACACACTGACTTATTAATAGATAGATTTACTAATCTGAACAGACCAGAATGGCTAAGATCCACAGAGAATCTTTACCTGACAGCATAAGGATCCAAATTACTCCAGGTAGGCTGATTCTGACCTGCTGAGAGGCTCAATATATCCAACACTTATTAAGTAGACACTTCTCCACACCAAAGAAAGACAGACCACTCTAGATACACCGTGCACACACCAGGATTCTTGGAGTCCCCTGCATCTACTGCCCTAGCCATCTTTATTGGGGAGGACATTGGACTGAGATCACATGGATTATCTTTTATTTCTTCAATTTAAAATGTATTTAGAAACAGTTACCTAAGTGTCAGCTTGGCAAGGCTTTCAAGTGCTCATTCAAGCCAATGTGCATTTAAGCATTTAGTGATCACGAGAAAGCCATGCCAATTTAGAAATGTGGGCAATGACAGTTCCAAAGAATTATATGCATTTACAGGGTGTACTTAATCTCTCTGAAATTAATCTAACAGTTTCTATCAGCATACAAGTTTTTAACATACGTCATGATTTTGACCCGATAAGGCATTTAATAACAATTTTTATACCCCTCATTCTTCTTAGTTTGGAGTCAATCCTACTTCAGCAGAATTTGCTAATTCCTTCCAAAACTTGTTTTAGTCATTGATTTACTGTTACTCAACAAATACTGTGTTGAAATAATAAAATGGTTAACTACATTACCAATAAAATATGTGAATAAATATATTGATATTATATAAATAGCAATTAACACATGTTAGATAAAAAATAATGGCCATGAGTTCTAATGACTAGCCTGATTAAAGCAGCTGAAATCACACTCACATGGCAAGCAATGAGAATCAATGTTAGGGATGATTGATCTTTGTGAATATTGTCAATCTCAATTCACACTGCTGAAAAACTTATTAAAACCAATGTTGAAAAGGAACATGTTTAAAGTGTACTCTATTCAAAATGAAGTTAGGATGAGTTGCATAAATCATTCATTGTGTTCACTGTTATTCGTTCTTTCATATTTAAAACTAAGATTTCATATTCAACTAAGATTTTAGTTGAAGTCTTAAATACTTATTGTATTTGACACTACTTGTAATCAAATGACTTGCGTTGAAAAAGCATGGACAGCTATACAGCTCAACAAAAATGCATTTTATGCTTCTCATTTGATGTGTAAAACCTGATACACTTATGATTTCTATTTCCCATTTCTTTCTATATCCCTAGCAGCTGTACTAATTCCAAAATGCCCTTTATTTTATCATTTTTAAGATGCCTTGAAATCTCTATAATTACTTCAAACTATTCTCATAAATCCAGTTATGGTTGTATACTGCTTATACTCTAGACTAAACCACACACTATGGCATATTATTTGAAATTATACATGCATATTATTTTCTGGGATTGAATGACTTACTTTCATGACATTAAAAATTGTTATAATCTAAGTTTTAAAAAGGAGGGACTGTTTTGTTGGCTATTTTTATTTGTTTTGGAGATTGCCAAATTATTAGGGGTCACATCATGGCCCTAAGTATATAGCAATCAAGAACTGTATAAATACTTTTATTTTAAACATGTAATTTGTTTGATTTTTATTATAAAATTTATGTAGACAGCTAAATAAAAAAATAAAATCAATACCATTTTCTGAATTTAGGGGACTCCTTTATAGGTTTAAACTGAATGAATGTCTTTACTTTATCATGTACACAAATAAAATACAGAAATAATACGCTCATGATGTGACATGATCTTAAGTTGTATGATAATATTACACAAGCTATATATTTTTCAATGAGCATTTAAAAATAATGAACATTTTAAAACATTTAGTAGATTGGACATTTGTCTCCAAAGAAATTAAAACTATTAATAAAGAGCTCTTCTTTAATTAAATCTGTTAAATTTGACATTAAGGAGATAACCAGTAATATTCCTGACATAATTTTACTTTCGAAATCAGCATTTTCGTTACATTTTTGAGGCAGAAGTTGTGACTTTCTTTAAGCATTTATAAACAAAACAGGGGCATTTCAGAATGTATTATATTATGGCTTATTTTCATACCTTGCAAGACTTATAACGAAGGTAAAGTGGAATGCAAAATGCTATAAATAAACTTTTTTTTTTTTTTTACAAGTCACTTATTATAGATGTAATTGGGATTTCAAAAGGAACTAAGCTCTCACTCAACCAACATGCAGAGGACACATTGCTTAATAAGACTTGCATAATAAGTTAGGTACACTTACCAAATTAGGACTGTCACACGGTAGAGAAAAAACCTTGGATAAAAATCAAACAGCATGTTACCACAAAAAAGCTAGGATTATAAAAAGCAAACCCTAAATTTCCAGTGAGTTATTTAGAGCCTGCATCACACTGTCTTCATACATCTAGAAGTAGATCTGTTAGTCAGCAGGCAACAGAAACTGATTAAATTAAGCAGTAAGAAAGTGAAAGGATATTGGAGAGAGCACAAAATCAAGGTACAGTCTGTAAATTCAGGCTGTACATCCGGATAGGAACAAAAGAAGTTGCAAATTTAGCCAAGGTCAAATCCTAGGAACATTGTGGTTAAGATGGCTCTATAGGACATTTGCCAGTGGTCTCAGATTCCATGGCTAGTGCTGGAATTTAAAAAGAAATCAATTTTATTAAAGTTAAATGTACATAGAATTATATATATACAATTTTAATGTACAATTAAATAATTTTTGGTGTATATATATCTTTATAATCACCATCCTGATCAAGATATTTTCATGTTCCAGAACATTTTCATGTTCCAGAAACTTCCATTCACTCAACCCCCATTTCCACACCTCAAGCATAACTGATCTATTTCTATCAGTTTGATTAATTTTGCCTGTTCTAGAGGATCATAAAAATGGAAGGATACACTGTGTAGTCTTTGATGTCTGGTTATTTTCACTTAGCATAATATTTTGAGATTCATTTGTATTGTATATATTACTTAGTTGTTCCTTTTTAGTGCTGAATAGTATGCTCTTATAAAAATATATAACAGTTAGCTTATACACCCATGAGTTGATGAGCCAGCCTTTGGGTTGGTTCTACCTTTTAACTGCTAGGAATAATGCCACTATCAACATTCTTTTATAGGCCTTTGTATGGACATATGTTTTTATTTAACTTGCGTAAGTACATAAAAGTGAAATTACTGCATCATGTTGTAAGTATGTGACTTTATAGGAAACTGATAAACAGGTTTCAAAAGACGTTATATCATTTCACAGTTCTGCTATAGCAGTGTTCCAGTCCCAGCTTTTACCAATATTTCATATTGTCACTCTTTTTAATTTTGTCCATTCTAGTGGGTGTTAAGTTGTATATTATTGTGGTTTTAGTTTGTATTTCACTGGTAGTTAATGATATTGAACATATTTTCATGTGTTTGTTTTATGTGTTCATGTTTTTTGGCCTTTGCCCATCTTCTTTTTTTGGTGTATCTGTTTAAGTCTCTTGACTATTTTTTATTGGAGTTGTTTGTTTTATTATTGAGTTGTAAGAATTCTCTTTATATTCTGGACACTAGCATTTTGTCACATACATGTCTATAGACATTTCTACCCAGCTAGTTAGATTTTTCATTTACTTTATGATGATTTTTTTAAAGAATAAAATTAATTTAATGTCTGTTTTATCATTTTATAAAAAATGTTTAGTGCTTTTTGTGTGCTCTCAAAGAAATTTTTGCCTGTATCAAGGTCATGAAAATTTTCTTCTGTTTCCTTTTTAAAACTTTGTTATTTTTGTATTTACATTTAGATCTATGATCCATTTGAATTAATTTTTATGTTGGTGTGAGGTAGAGTCAGGGTTTCCCGGCCTCCATTTGGGTGTGTAATTTTTCCACTATTTTTTTGAAACTAATCTATTAGTCTCTTATTAAATTGTTTTGAGACCTACATAAAAAATGAATTCCCTATAAGTGTGGGGCTACTTTGGACTCTGTAGTGTATTTCACTGACTTTTATGCCAACACCAAACTCTCCTGCTTACTGTAGCCTTGTAACAAGTTTTGAAATTAGATAATTTTCCAACCTTATTATTGTTGTTCTTCTTCCTTTTTTGTTTTTGAAATGTTTTCTGTTTGGATCCCTTGATTTCATATAAAATTTAGGATCAGTTTGTTAGTTAAAAAAAAAAAAGCCTCCTGGGATTTTGGTTGGTATTGCACTGAATGTATAGATTTGGGGGGGAACGAGCATCTTGTTAATATTGCACCTCTCCAGTACTTTGCTGATACCAGTTGTTTTAGTAGTCTCAAACTCTGATTCCCACTTTCCAGATCAGAGGGCCCATCATTCTACGTGGGTTCCAGCTCCTTGTTTGCAATCAAGAAACTGCTCCAGGCTGAAAGCTGGGAAGACAGGGGGAGGTTATCCATCTCATGTCATGGACCCCCCTTCTCTCAGATATCACATTCTATTGTTCAATGCCTGAAAACCATTTCCCCATGTATTTTGTCCAGTTTGGGAGTTGTTCATAGAGACAGTTGCTCCACCATGGCTGGCAGCAGAGTGTGTACTCATACTTGAATCCTAATGCCTATCTTGTCAGTGGATTTTCAAAGCCAATTGCCATCAATACTGTACCAACTGCGCCTTCATCTTTGGGCTTCAATTTCTGCATCTATAAAATGTGGAAAATTAAGGCCTCTATCTCATAAAGTTGTTGTACAGATTAAATGAGTAAAGCATTTAAAACACGGCCTGAAACATACAAGTAAGTTGTATAGGAATGTTAGCTATCTTAGTATTTTTCAATAAGTCCCTTAAGATTCAACAGTGTGGGAGAGAACTATGCAACTGGCAGAACCTACTTCATGTGCCCTGCTTAATGCCCAAAACAGGGGTATCTAGTTCTCTTAACCTCATAATCAGGGAGTATCTTGAAAAAGGAAAAACCTGAGACATTGGGTACTAGAAAATTAAAAAATGTCCTCTAGACATCGAAGACACAGTTTGAACATATGAGGTCTGACAATTAAGTCTGCAAACTTGTTGCAATGATGTTGCTAACCTTTTTTGATATCAGAGGGAATATTCATTATGAATTTGTACCAAATGGACAAACAGTTAACCACGTTTACTATTTGGAAGTGCTGAAAAGGCTACATGAAAAATTTAGATGGCCTGAACTTTTCTCCAATAATTCATGGCTCTTGCATCAAGACAATGCTCCAACTCACATAGCACTGTCTGTGAGGAAGTTTTTAACCAGTAAACAAATGTATTGGAACACCCTCCCTACTCACCTGATCTGGCCCCAATGACTTCTTTCTTTATTTGAATATAAAGGAAATATTGAAAGGAAGACATTTTGATGACATACAGTTCATCAAGGATAACAATGGCTCTCTGATGCCATTCTAGAAAAAGAGTTCCCCAAAAATTTGCTTCGAAGGGTGGACTAGGCACTGGCATCAGTGCATAGCTTCCCATGGGGAGTACTTCAAAGATGACCATAGTGATATTCAGCAATGAGTTCTGTAGTACTTTTTCTAGGATGAGTTTGCGAACTTAATTGTCCAACCTCATAGAACTGTAGAAAGGCAAAATCAGTTAAATTCCCTGTGAAGATTCTGTTGAGCATTGTTTACTATCTAACCGTAAGAAAATAATGAAACATATATAGTATACATTAAAATGTACAATTTAAAAAACTCAAAGGCATTTTGCTACAATCTACCAGCCCATCTTTTATATGTTTCCAATTCCTTTTTAAAATTATATATATTATACCTATATATAATTTTTAATAGGGAAGAGTTCTCATATTTTGTAAATGAAATGTTCCTCAAGAATAACCATATTAATGTATTTAACAAATATATAAAACATTTTTCAAGAATCCATTTCATATAATTCAAAGTATTTTTCTTCATAAATGTATACACTCTAAAGTATATGTTTATCCATTAATTTTCTCTAAAATGTTTAGATACTGCTTTAAAACAATCATAAAATATAGAATTTTTCAAAATGCTGCAAACCAGTAGAAGGTATAGAATAAAGACATGATAAAAAACTCGAAAAAGAAAGGGATTTCCACTTCAGATTTCAAAGCAGACAAACTTTGTGCTTACCTCCTCTCATGAACCACATCAAAATTACAACTAAACTGCAAAACAACCATCATTGAAAATCACCCAAAGTCTAGCTGAACTGAAGGCATACAACTAAGGACATATGAAAGAAGCCGCCTCAAGATGGGTAGAAGGGGCAGAGATGAGGAATGGACTGGTCCAGCTCCTGCACATGACCATGAAAAATTGGGAGGGATATCTCAGCTGCCCAGCCACCCCCCAACACACACACCAAGATGTGTGGAATCCCAGCCCACACCAGGCTCCCCAGGGTTTCAGTGCCAGAGGAAGAAGTCTCCATAACTTCTGGCTCTGAAAACCATCAGAGATTGTAGCTGGGTGAGACAGAAGGAGGCTGCAGTTTTAGGTGTTATTATTAAAATGCCTGTGCATGGACTTACTCATTGATTAACTCACTTGCTCCGAGCTCCAGCATTGGGGCAGCAGCTCAAAAGGTACGAGGAACATATGGGGAGGAAGTGAGTTGTTTCATTTCAGGGTGAGAGCTAGAGGGGCGGTTTTCTTTCAGACAGAAATACTGGTAGAATCCATTGTTTCTTTGATGAGCCCTCACCTATTCCAACATGCAAGGTGACTGCCATATCTGAATCTAACGTCATTCATTTGCCTCACTCTGGTGATTGCCTGAGACTGGAACGAAGCTGTTTCCAGTGGCTTTTCCATACAAACAGTCTGACTTAGCTCATGCTGCCGACTTTCTTAAAAATCTCTCAAAGATTCCCAAGACACCAACAAGCAGCATCTGGCTCCAGTGTTTCCTGTACCTCTGGCTGAGCAGCCCTAAGCCTGGCACTAGTGGCTGCTGGCATTGGTTCAAAACTTGGCCTCTTGAAGCACCTCCAAGCTCAGGACAAGTGGTGGCCATCTGCTGATTGCTGTGTGGCCCCAGGCAGGGCAAAGGCTATGGCTGAAATTGGCCTGTGGTGGGACATTTCACAGGAGGCTGTGCAGCCAGTACACCCAGTGGTTCCTTTGGAACAAGCCACAGCATCACCTTACCATCTCCAAGTATGACACACCCAAAGAGCATATTGGAAAGGCACCAGAGCCCTGCTAAACTGAATCTTGCCCCATAGGGTCAGCCCCTGCACAATAGCTTCTCCACTGTAGTCACAGACAGTCCTCACAACCAATCAGCACAAGGATCAATCCCTCCATTGATGGGCAAACAGCAAGGCTCAAACACAACAGGAGGGCACACAAAATGCACACACGTGGCACACCTAGATCAGCTATCCCTGGTGAACAGGGAAACTGCATCACTGGGCCCCACGGGACACCTACCCAGAAGGCCACTCTTCTAAGGCCAGGAGACATAGTATCTCAACATAATACATAGAAACAAACACAAGGACGTAGCCAAAATGGGGAGACAAAGAAACACATCCAAAAAACAAACAAACAAACAAACAAACAAAAAAAACAGAACAAAGCTCCAGAAAAAGAATCAAACAAAATAGAAACAAGCAATCTATCAGATGCAGAGTTCAAAAGAATGGTTATATGGATGCTCAATGATCTCAGTGAAAACTTTAGCAAAGAGATACGAAACATAAAAATGGAGACAGAAAACATAGCAAAGAACCAGTCAGAAATAAAGAATACAATAATTGAAATGAAGAATACATTAGAGAGAATCAACAGTAAATTAGATGAAGCAGAGGATCAAAGAAGAAATTTGGAAGAGAAGGTAGCAGAAAACACCCAATCAGAATAGCAAAAAAGAAAACAAAGAATCCAAAATAATGAGGATAATTTAAGGGGCCTCTGGGAAATCAAATGTGCCAAAATTTGCGTCACAGAGTTTCCAGAAGGAGATGAGCGAGAGCGAGGAATGAAACCTTATTTGAAGCAATAATGATGGAAAACTTTCCTAATCTGGCAAAGGAAATAGACATATAAGCCCAGGAAATACAGACAGTTCCAAACAAGATGAACCCAAAGAGGCCCACACTAAGACACATTATAATTAAAATGCCAAAGGTTAAAGAAGACAAAGAGAGAATCTTAAAAGCGAGAAGCGAAAAGCAGTTAGTTACCTACAAGGGAGGTCCCATAAGACTGTCAGCTGATTTCTCAACAGAAACTTTACAGGTCAGAAGGAATTGGCACAAAATATTCAAAGTAATGAAAAGCAAGGACCTACAACCAAGATTACCCATCAAGGCTATCATTTAGAATCAAAGAACAGATAAAGAGCTTCCCAGACAAGAAAAAGCTAAAGGAGTTCCTCACCACCAAACAGTATTATAAGAAATGTTAAAGGGACAAACGGACATCTTTAAGACAAAGAAAGAAAAAATATATATGAATAATAAAATGGCAATAACTATACATCTATCAACAATTGCTTTAAATGTAAATAGATTAAATGCTCCAATCAAAAGATATAGGCTGGGGCCGGCCAGGTGGCGCAGTGGTTAAGCGCTGGCTTGGGACGCCAGCGGCCCGGGTTCGGATCCCACATATAAGGGCCAGTGACACTGCCCTCTAAAATAAAATAAAATAAAAATAAAAAAAATAAAATATATAAGCTGGCTGAATGGATAAGAAAACAAGACCCTTACATATGCTACCCACAAGACAAATCAATTCAGATAAAAAGACATGAACAGACTGAAAATAAAGGGATGGGAAAAGTTATTTCATGAATATGTAAACAAAACAAAACAAAAAACCTGGGGTAGCAATACTTATGCTACACAAACTAGACTTTAAAACAAAGTGTATACCAAGAAACAAAGACTCAGTAATCCCACTTCTGAGTATTTATCTGAAAAAACCCAAAACATTACTTTGAGGGAATGTGCATCCATATGTTCATTGCAGCATTGTTCACAGTGGCCAAAATGTGAAGGTAGCTTGCGTGTCTGTCGATGAAAGAGTGGACAAAGAGGAGGTGGTACATATATACAAAGGAATATTGCTCGGGCAGGGAAGGGAATGGGTTCTTGCCATCTGGAAGGATTTGGAGGGTAGTGTGCTGAGAGAGTATGTCAGACAGCAAAAGACAGATGCAGTGTGATTTTGCTTATATATGGAATCTAAAGAACACAATAAACATACAAACAAAACAGAAACAAACTCAGATATAGTGAACATTTTGATGGTTACCAGATTGTGGGGGGTTGGGGATGGGTGAAAAGGGGGAAGGGATTAAGAAGCACAAATTGGTTGTTACACAGTAGTCATGGGGATGTAAAGAATATAGTCAATAATATTGTATTATGGTTTCAAATGGGTACTAGATTTATCAGGGTGACATATGGGAAGGCAATTGGGGGAGCAGGATGAAAAAGGTGAAGGGATTAAGAAGTACAAATTGGCAACTACAAAATAGTCAGGGGGATGTGAAGTAAAGCATAAGGAATATAACCAATAATATGGTAATAACTATGTATAGTGCCAGGTGGGTATGAGACTAGTCAGGGGGATAGGTTCTTAAATTATATAAATGTGTAACCATTACGCTGTACACCTGAAATTAATATAAAATAATAATGAATATCAATTGTAGTTGAAAATTTAAAAAAGTGGGGGAAAGAAGAGGGATAAGAGGTTCCAATTTCCAGGTATAAAACACATAAGTAACGAGTATGTAATATACAGCAAAGGGAATATAGTTAATAATATTTTGATTATGTGGTACTGTGTCAGGTGGTTGCTACACTTATGGTGATCACTTCTTTAGGTATATAAATGTTGAATAACTATTGTGTACACATGAAACTGCTATGAAATTGCATGTTAGCTATATTTTAGTAAAAATCTTAAAGAAAACTGGAGAAAGCAGATGAGGAAGAAAAAGAATATCAAAGTAATTGGGTGGATTCAGGGAAACTATATTTTTGATTTGTGCTCCTGTTATTTGCAGGTGTGTATGTGCTGAGAGTATGGTCTGAGTAGGAAGGAAGAGAAAGAAATAATGAAGGAGAAAATGAACTATAGTTTTAAATGTATTGCTTCACCATAAGTGGATGAGTTCACCATTGTCTCTCAACTTAAAGTAGAGAGCTAGCTCTGAAAGACCTCAGTAACAGAATTTTCACTGTTCTAAGTGAGCTCCCAGGGACAGAAAAAACTAGGATGAATCTCATAGCCTAATGCAAAAGCACTAGTAGATATTTGCCAGATTAGATTGCTCAGAATCCCTTCACCTTTCACCTTGTTCATTGCATCCCACTTGTGCATACCCACTTGTCCGTGAAACACAAGTATTTTATGGAAGCTGACCTCCTTGCTTCCCTTTTTCTCCATCAGAATCATAACACAGTTTGGGAAAATGCACATTATAGAGACATTTTATGCAGGCTTCTTGGAAAGAAGTTTGGAATTGTTTTTTTCAAGAATACTGGGAGAAATAATCTTTCTTCTTACTGAGTATAATTAAGTAAGCATGTGTCTCCTGCTAGCAGCTGGACTCCATCTTTTGACCAGAAGGAGAGGTTTAGATTAAAGCTAAAGCCAGTTTTGGATTAAAATAATACTATAGAAGACAGAGAGAGAACAGATGGAAGAAATCTGTCTTTGGTCATATCATCGTGCCACTTGACCAAATCTTCTGAGACCCTGATTTCACTTCATTGTTTAAGACAATTGGAGTTTATCATCACATGCAAGAGATTCCTAAATAATACACTCTCATAGAATGACAGCTTCTATTCACTCTGTATCTGAAAACATTTCTCAACAGAGAATTCCTATCTCCTTTTCTTTTTCATTATTTTAAAGAAAAAAACCATAATTTGAAATCATAGCTCTTTGTCTACTCAATTTCAACTTCAGCTATTTTCTTACCATATTATAATTTCAGTTCTTTCAACTTGATCCCATATGTCTACTTTAAAGCTTTAATTTTTCTCTTTGTTTTTGACATTTCTCTGATATAACCAGGCATTTCTTTATTAACACTGGTCATTTCTTCTCCCATTATCTCATTATAAATGGACCTCCCATCTCATGCTCCTCTTTTAGCAAAGGTTCAACCTAAAATATAGAATACTTAAGAGTGAATCAGATAGTTTACTAAAACAACCATTTATCTTAAAAGAATAAGGGACCTAAGGTCAAATGAAAGTAAGTTCACATGATGGAAGAAGTTAATATTACAAAATTAAAATTAAGAGCCTCGGGGCTGGCCAAATGGCTCAGTTGGTCAAGAGTAGGCTTAGAGCACGAGCCTTAAACAACAGGGCCACCTGTTTGATTTCCACATGGTCCAGTGAATGCTGTGCCTGAGCTGAGTTGTCACTGAGCTCTCAACAGGTGGCAGGATGGCTCAGCTGGTGTAACAACAAGATTGCCTGTTCAATGGTGGGCTATGCCCACCCACAACAGACTGAACTCGGCACCTTGAGCTGAGCTGCCACACTGATGGCTCAGTGGATGGGGCGTGTGCTCTTAACAACAAGGCTGCTGGTTCGACTCCTGCATTGGATGGGGGGTATGCCCACCCGCAACTAAGACTGAACACAGCACCTTGAGCTTAGAGGCCACAAGCTGCCGACCGGAAGCCAGATGGCAACAGGCACCCTCCACAACGAAGACTGAAGAACAACAACTTGGCTGGTCCCCTTCCCCAATTCCCCAACACTGTTCCCCTCCCCCAATTCCCCAATAAAATCTTTAAAAAAAAAGAAAATTAAGAGCCTCTGCTAAATAAAAAATGAAAGCAACCATTTTTATAGGCATTATTATGTAGATTAGAAATAAAATTTTGTCTTTTGGTTACTAATGAAATAAAACATATTTATTTACCAGTTGATTTTATTTTTCAATTCTCTTGAAGCCTTTTTTAAAATTTCTTAGTTTCTCAAATCATATCTAAAATTTGAGTGTCTAAATGGAATAAAATTTGCTAGTTTGTGCTTTTTCGTTAACAATATGATATGAAACGTTTTGATAGAAGAAAATATTTGAAAAATTTGGCCTTAGACGAAGGTATAAAAAATAATAAATTAATAGGAAACAAAATTACTAGCAATAGCTGCCCTAAAGCAGTGGTTCATAGATTAATAGGGGTCCATCAGAGTCTTTGGGGTTTTAGGAACTGATCCCTTATTTTACTAATGTTATGATAATTTGTGCTTACTTTCTATTATGAATATTTAATTTATGAAATTGAGAAAAAATAAACTTTCTAATTATACTTCATCAAAAGTGATTTTATTTTTTATCCAATCTTTTCCTAATTGATATTTTTCTCATTTTCCAGTAGAATCGGGAATAGGTTGGGAGAATAGGTCTGCAGATTTGTCTATTCCAATAAAATAAAACACTAGTAGAAAAAAGTTGAAGATCCTTTGCATTAGTGGTGGGCTAATGCCTGCCTAAGTAAATGTAATGCAAGAAGAAAATTAGGACTGAGATTTCAGCATGTTTCTACGATTCTCTGTCTATGTATTTGCATGGATTTTGTACAATTTAGGCCAGAGAAAGGGATCATTTTATAAATTCCTACAGAGGGCCTAAATACTAGTGGAAATAAAAAATATATATATTTGCTTTTTATGTATCTATATTTTATGACTTCATCTCTATCTCATTAAATTTTCCTTGATACATAGAAAAAAATATTAAAAGGTGGGATGTACTGATATTAAATTTTAAAGTATACTTTACGTATGGAATTAGACATGTATGTTAATAATGAAAAGCATCTATTACAGATGGAAAAAACCCAAATCAGGGCGGCCAAGTGGTGCGGTGGTTAAGCGCTGGTTTGGGAAGCCAGTGGTCCCCCGGTTCAGGTCCCACATATGAGGGCCAGTGACACTGCCCTCAAAAAAAAACAAAACAAACAAAACAAAACAAACAAACAAACAAATTGGAGCACAACTGATCTCACAGATGCATTGCACACAAAGATGCAGCTATGAAATACATCTTGACTGTATTAAGTCATAAACACGACTGGCGAGAGCTTATGGTAGAGGAGGATGATACTAAAGTGATGAGTCACAAACACTTAAGTTAATTGTTAGATATTTGAAAATTTGTGTGCAATGAATCTGTGAGATCAGTTGCGCCCAATGGAAGGTTAAATAGAAAATATATGCCAAGTGCTCTTACAGTTATATGGATGGATTTGTGTTAAACAACTACAGTTGTCACCTCTTGGTTCCTGAAATATCACACACACACACACACACACACACACACACACACACACACACACTTAGAGCAGATGGTCAAAATGGAGGCAGGCCCTAGGAACAAGTGACATAAGACCAACAGAACTACCTCAGTGATTTGAAGTAAATGGAACCTGTGGATACCTCTTTTTGATGTAGTCATAGAGAAATATATGCAAATATAAAGGCATTACCCAGTATAGAAATCTCATTTTGAAAAGCATTGTTCTTGTCCAATGTAAGATAATGGGTTCCCTTGTTCTCTTCTCTTCCTTCAGTTTCTGTATTTTGCAATTAAAATAAAAAGATTAACCATGACAGACAGGAGTTCATGTCACTAATAATAATAAAGTATATTATTATAAAATTATGCAACACATCATATGATGGCAGATTTTTAAAAAATGAGCAGTACTTTTTCAATCAAGTTAAAATAATTTTTAATTAGAATATGTTTATGATAGATGCCCTTTTCTGTCCAAGTATATGCACCCAATCTTGGTTGACTCTATATTTATTGCTAGTAGTAAAACTTTATGTGCATTCTTGAGGAATTCTTAATGCTGGCGAGGCTTTGAAAAGGAATGCATTAATGTTTGAAAGAAACAGTGGAGCTGGCCTTGGAAGGAAACTGAAAATGTTACCCAACGCCAGACAGGAGCCCAAAAAAGTGAATGAGGAATCTGGTGTCAGTGATGAGAAAATGAGGCGGCAAAGTGAGGTGAAAATAGGGAAGGGTTTGTAAGAAAACCTATTAGCCGAAACAAATTAAAATAAATCATTAGGTACCCAATGTGATTATAAAGTAATGAGATAAATGTTCCTATGTGGCTTATGAAAATACCTTGTTACATTAGAATCACACCACGCTCTTAAATCTGTTCGCATTTGTCTCATGCTGATCCCCATGGCAACAAATTTCCCATTAACCAAAATTCGAAAATATGGAAGTCGTAAGTTATGAACTTCTCAAGGGCAAAAAATGGTGTTATTAATAATTGCATATCCAGTCCTTAAAACAGTATGGGACATGTAGGAGATATTCATATGTATTTAGTGAACAAATATATGAATAAAAATAATTATATTTTCAACATAAATTTAAAAATATAATTATAATTAACTTATAACTTAATATAATTAAATTTAAATTACATTTAAATTTAATATCTACAAGTTCTTGATTTCCTGTTTTTTCCTGAATTTTGTTGATTTATTTCACATGATCTATTTATCTTACTTTAAAGCTATTTATTAAAGATAAGAATAATTTTCATCGGCTTTTCAGAAAATATAAATTAAACTTTATCAATAATTATTGAGCTGTATTCTTTATTCCAACATTAAATATTATAGCAAAAAGGACTTCACTTTGGATTCTTATTTCTGGGTTTAAATTTCGCCACTTAGGTCATCCTGGGCAAGTTACTTAACGTTTCTGATCCTTTATATGAGTAAAAAAAAATAACCTATAATAATTATTGTTAGGATTAAATGAGATAATAGATGACATAATATATAAATATCAATTTGTCTCTCTCCTTCCTTCTGATTTTTGAGAGAATTGACATAGATAAGAACTGGCCCTGTCGTATTCTGAACAGGAATCTGTTTATATTTAGTAGGAAATTGCTATATTTTTCTAATCCTTCTTTGAGGATGTGTCAAAAATGCATTATTGTTTTTCCTTGTCATTACCTATTCACCCTTCAGTTCCCAACTCAAGTCCATCATTTTCCACAAAGAAGCCTTCATCACCCCAGTCAAAAGTCCTTTGTTTCCTGAATTCCATGAGTTTGTATTGTTTATTTTCAATCACATGCAGTGACATTTTTATTTAATTGATGCACTGATACTTAATTTAAAATGCTCAACTCTACAAACACTGTATTCTCTTTATTCACTGTTGCTTTTAAATCCATTTTTAAAATATGTTAACCCAGTACACTTCAAAGTTTGGTTCTGCTCTAATAACAGAAAATAAAGTGGCCATTAGAAATTCCTTTTGTGTGAGTACCATTTAACTCTCCTTATTTTCTTTAATAACTAAAAAATGGCAATGTCACTATTAAATGACACAATTAAGATAAAGTCATCTAGGGATGTGATGGAAAAAATTGAAATTAACATTAATGGGTACAACTGACAGTATTTTAACATTTTCTCTGAGATTGTTCTAGTGGTAAAAGAAATGTGTTCAAATAGCATCATCATAGGCTAAGTCCAATTGAAAATCTACTGTAATCAGTTATCTTGCGAAGGAATAAATGGTAATCTGATTTATCAATTTATGGATTACTTAAACACACACCTTACCATTTTGTCATTGGCTGTTAAGTGAAACTCATATATTAATTTGTACTCATTCTAGGTTATTAGAGGATATCGATTATTAACTTCCTCAAGGAGATTTGTGGGCAAATGTACAATATTTTTTATCAATACTAGAGGTCAATCTATATCAATATTAGAGAAGGACAAAAATAGACAAATTATAAGTTTCTTTTCTCCATAAAGTTTGAGATGAATAGTCATTGAAAGGTCTCTTTTGATACCTACCTAGGCAAGAAATAATCCTTTAAGAAAGCTACATGTGGTTGTATCTATGTTACTACAATAACAATTTACTTTTCTAATAGACTTACAAAGATCTGTTGGTACTTCTGAAATTCACATTCCCCCCAAATAATATGTGATAATTTTTGCTTTATTTAGGTTTATAATTATTATTATGAATACAATATTGATTGTTATAGGCAAAGTAAAAGCAAAAATTCTCATTAGCAGTGTCATATGTGTGTGTGTGTGGATTGCTATTTAATGCACTAGTATCATCCTCTGTAGAGTTTATGACATTCCTACAACAGTGGTTACTCTATTACAATAGATTAAGAAAGAAAGGAAACAAGCCTCTGCATTGTGAAATACACTTACAAAAACATTTAAGTGGATACTAACTTGGCATAACGGAGTCTTCAACTGCCTTTCAAAGAGTTTGCATGCAGAATCTTACTGGCATTTCCATCTGCCGTGAGTAAACCTTTTCTCTTCCAGCAGAAACAGGTCTGGACCAGAATACTTAATTGTCCCTCTGTCCTAGGCAAGCCAGACACTTAGAGATAAGGAATTCTGCCCCAGACTCCTGTTTCTCATCAGGGTGGCAAGTGATGCATTCCATTTTCAGCGGTCAATGGGGAGAAAAGGTAGAATGCTGAGGGGAGGAGACAGGTCTGACCCAGGCATCATTCTGGCTCCTCCTGATAGCCCTTCCAAATGTTTGCTTTCATTATTTAGATCAACTGGCTAAACATCAATCATGCCTACATTCAAAGGTAAACATTAATGCATATTCCAAAGTAAAAAATAAAATGGATTTTAGTCCATTTGGTGACTTAAATGATCTATTTGATTATTTCCATTCATTATTGTGCATGATAGAGAACTGACAGAACTTCTTTCCTATGCAGGAACAATCAAATCAGGCTTTTCATCTACAAAAGTAACTCACAATTACTGAATGTGTTTAATGCTCACCATAAATGTTTCCTGAAAGAAGGTAGAGAATAAATAAGAGTTCCTTGAGGTATTTAATGTATGAGAAAAAAGAAAATTAAATAGTATAATTATTCAAAATTATAACAAAGAAAAACAATTTGTGGGGTACCCAAAATCTAACAGCCACAGGCTTGTCTTATGAAATAAACATAAGTTAGAGTTCCCTAAATAATAGCCCAGCCACAGCATCAGACCTTAACTACTCAATATTTATGAAAAATTTTCTAAGAAAGCAATATAGATGTAGTCTGCATACACACAAAAAAATGTCTTTAAAAAGATTCTGCTCTAGAAAACACTCATTGCATGTGCTCAAAAAACTATCTTTTTAGTAGGAGTTATAAAAGAGAGCTTCTATGGGGCCAGCCAAATGGCGTGGTGGTTAAGCGCTGGCTTAGGACGCCAGCGGCCCCAGTTCAGGTCCCACATATGAGGGTCAGTGACATTGCCCTCCAAAAAAAAAAGAGAGAGAGCTTCTATGAACTAATAAAGGCATAGCAACCCCATACTCCTTTAGGGACAGTTTAGTTGTATGATGAAAGACTATGCTTTATCAACTACCTAGTTGTACTGAAAGACTGACCTTCTGGAAAAAAAAAATTTGAAAATTAAGAATTAATTACAGTTTCAGTTTAGCTTTCTCTCTCTGTCTCTGTTTCTCCCTCTATCTCAATAATCTGAAAATGTATTTAGTTCTGTATCAAAAATACTACAAAGACTAACACATGAAGGTAATGCAAGCATCTCTTCCACATCTCTATATTAATATTTAAAAGTCAAGTAAGCTACTTATTAAATTAAATATGTCTCTAAGACTGGGCTTCTGTAGTCTTATAGCAATAGATGCCTGTAGATCAACTCCACTTGTTTTATAGGCGGGAGCACAAGGCTCATAGGAAACTATCAGTCTGAGCTGTATAATATCACACAGCTAGATGGGCCCAGCCTAGAACCAAGTCTGAGCTTCCCCAAGAAAATTATCTCAAGGAGGATCTAAAACACTGAAAAAACAAATGTCCTGATCAAAAACCTACTTTTTCTTGTTTGTGGTTTCATGTGTCAGCTGGCAATATATTGTTTTCCTATCTTGAGTATCAATTAATTTATGCATATATAAATTTGTTTTTCTATCCTTACTTTCAAATACATATTTTAGTTTGTTGAATTCGTGTGTGATGAGGAACATTATACTTGACCACTCAAGACATCTCCATATATCCAGTGCAGAATGTTATCAGTACAAGTGCCCCAGAGTGTGATATCCCAAAGGGTTGCATTTTGTGCATATTTGTATTCTAGTCACTAGCCATATGTGGCTATTTAAATATAAATTAATTAAAAGTAAATAGTTAAAATTCACTTTTTTGGTTGTATGAGCTGCATTTCAAGTGCCCAATAGCTTGAAATAACTCAAAGCTCAAGTGTGAATAATGGTTACACAACTGGATAGTATAAATAGGGGACACTGCCAGCATCACAGAAAATTCTATTGGACAATGCAGGTAAAGCTGAATACCAGAAATGGAAACAATGTATTAGGGAGAGATAGGAAGGAAGGAGAGATAGAGGCAGACAGGTGATAGAAGTATTAGATAGATGGATGGATAGATAGATAGATAGATAGATAGATAGATAGATAGATAGATAGATAGATGGAGGGAGGAAGGAGGGAGAAAATGAAGGCTGGAAGGAGGTAAGAAGGAAAGAAAGCATAAAAAACAAGAGACAGGGTAAGAGATAACTAGCTGATATTTTAAAGTATTTTGGATATGTTTCTGCTGCTGAGTAATTAATTATGTAAGAAGTTGGCTCAACAGTACTTTTCTAAGGCTTATAAAATGCCAATCTGATCCTCAGTGCAGTGCAGAGGAGACATGACTTATTAAAAACACCCCCACCTCAATTAATGCAGCATACCTACCGTGAGGTAGATGCTTGGAAGCAGAGTAAAATACAGTGGCTTTCATATTCTTTAAGCAAAAAGGAGATAAAAACAGAAGTAATGATCATTTAAGATGTGGAGCCTCTGACATTTTTATTAGTGGCATAAGGATACAAAAATGAATAAAAATGTCTGTATAAGTGTGGTTTAAATCCATATTTATAACTTTTCCTTGAAGATTGTATACTGCATTTTCATTGTGTTCCTTTCCATCATTGCCTATTTGTTTTAAAAATCATATTATTACATTACCCATAGAATTAATTTTAATATCGTACAAACCATTTTACCTACCAGAGATAATATGCATCTGTTATTAAGTGTCAAATATTGTCAATGAGGATCATGATCCTTATCTAATGACTACAAGGAAGAACCTTTTTTTTTATTTCTTAGAAATACATAAAGTATAATTTAAAAAAGTAATAACCTATTAGGTTACCGAATCCTTTACCAGAGATGAATATTTCTCCAAAGAATAGTCTCAGTGGCTTTTTGTGAAACCAGGTGGATAAGCCCCATGGCCTCAGCAAGCTACAGTACCTAGAATTCAAGCTGAGTCATCGTAGATTCCCGTGGTAGCAGAGTGGGGTTTTCCCATCACACAATAAAAAGAACGTAAACTACCTAGAAGCAATAACACATAAAAAGCTTTTATTAAGTATTTTACTAAATATATATTGACTTTTTGCTTTGATCTTAGTAAATTTTTGTTACTCAAAACATTAAATCATTCGAATGCAAAGGCATCTTACCATTTCTTCAGGAATGATGACACTCACAAGACCATATAGCCAATTTTAGAATGCAAGTTTCCTTTTAGATATATCAATATACTGAAATATTTTACAAAGTCAACAATATGACCCACAAGGTAAATTACACCAGTATTAGTGGGATGCTACCATATTCAAAATCCATTTCCCCTGCTAGCAAAGGATTCTCTCAACCCAAGGAAAGCTTCCACTGATCTCTTTAAGCAAAAAAACAACAACATTATTTTAGTTTCTATAACACATGTTCCTTTCTGTATTGTTTATATGTTAGAATTTATTCAATTTTTTAATTAACAAACGTTTTTGCTCTGCCAAACTATATGCTAATTCCGGAGATATAGCAATATATAAGAAAGTTGTAGTTTCCGATTTTTATGGAGCTTAGGGTTTAGTTGTAGACATAAATTTCCAAGACATTCTCATATAAATATTTATTTCATCAATATTATAATATATTATATATATAATATATATGTAGTAGATATATATTATCTATCTATCTATCTATCTATCTATCTATCTATCTATCTATCTAAGCACAATTATTGCCTGCAAGAAGAGTGTATTATAATAGGTTGACCTAACTTGGCTGAGAGGTCTGAGAAGGCTTCCAGAGCAAATAGCATTTAAGCTGTGTAAGTAATATTTCTGGGTGAAGACTAGGGGAAAGCATTCCTGGAAGAGGGAAGAGCATATAGAAAAGAGTCTAGCATGGTCTATATCTCAAAGGGCATGTGTCTAGAACAAAAAAGAAAGTGCTGAACTGTGAGGCTAGAGAGGGAGGCAGAGACTGGCTAAGGCAATTGAGGAGGAGGAGGAGCTGGAGAAGAAGGAGAAATCCTGAGTGTGCTGCTGTGGAGCACGGAGTAAAAGGGTCTGAGAGGTTGCGGGAGATGAGGACTCAAAGACGCCTGTGGAGGATGGCAAGTGACTCTGGCAAATGCAGTTTTGGTGTAGAGTGGGTGACTGTGGTAAGCCATAATGTTATGACTTGGGAGTAAATGGGAGGCGGAGAAGAGGTGATGAAAACCGTAAATGATGCTTTTGAAAAATTTGGCTTTGTAAAGTGGAGATAAAATAACAGTTTGAAGGAGTAATTTTACTTTTATTTTTAAGGATGGCAAATACAAAATTAGATTTAAATGCTGTTGGGAAAGATCCAGGAAAGAGAGAAAAAATGTAGATAGAAAAATATAAATAGGAAACCAAAGATAACCGATAGTGTAAGGTGACTACAGAAAATATTGAATTTTGAGTAATTATGTGTCTTTCAAACGTTATACATGTAAATGGAAAAATATTCTACTCCATGCTATCTTATGGATGTTTCCCTTGTAGCTCTTTCTCTTTTAATATGTCGTTTTGAACTAAATTGTCTTAAAAATATTCACAATACTCTTTATTATTAACTACTTATATTAATTTAATATCGCTCAATTACTAATAAATCTCTGGGGATCATTGCTCATATAACTAATAAAATTATGGTATAATTGGCCATTTTCAATAGTATGTGTCTATTCTTAGGCAGAACCTTGATCTTGGACCTAAAAACAAAACAAACAAACAAAAACTTTTGCTATACAACAGATTGAATCCTTTGTTTTTCTGACTAGACAAAGAGGAGAATTAAGAGTAAAAGAGGGTGGTACAGAGAAGATGGCAGCTCAATCCAACCACCAGTTGTGATTGCTGGGACCAGTGGAGAGGTAGGGTTTGGAGCTGTGAGCAAATAAAGTCAAGGGCTCCTCAGGGCCTCTGAGTACAGAGTTAGAGCAGGCTATTCCCCTTCATGTGTTAAAGAAAAGCAGAAGAAACAGTGTGTAAGAGCTCTGGGTGACAATCTAAAAGAGAGCTTCGCAAAGAGCTTTTTGACCCATAAAAGCACAGATGGAATCTGATCATTTAAATGACTCAGGAAGGTCATGTCAATCTCCCAGAAACATAAAGGCACAGGCCTGAATAGACACTTGGAATCTAACTAACCCCTGACATCAGAGGGTATTAGTCTTTGAATCTGGGATATTAAAGAAAAATAAATAAATAACAGCATTCTTATATATAAGCAATTAATATGCACAATGTATAATTTAAAAGTATTCCATTAACAAAAACAGAAAAAGAAGAGGAAAAGAAAAAGTGGGGGAGGAGAAAGAGGAAGAGAGGAAGGGACGGAGGGAGGGGATGGAGAAAAACTTATTGTAGTAACCTTCATGAACAATGTTATAAAACTTTATTGAAAGATATTAAAGAAGATCTAAATATATTGAAAGATTAAAACATATCCTGGATAGAAAAATCTCTGAGAACATTTTGGAAATAATGGTTGAATTTATATAAATCTTATGACACAACAATTCTATTGCTTGATATATAGGTCAGAGGAACTCTGGTGCACATATAGACAAAAGAGACATTATCATTATCATCATTGTTGTCATCACAGTTAACATTTACTGAATGCTCACCATACAGATCTGATTATACATATGTAATATATATTAGCTCATTTATTAGGTTACAATATATGAAAATGCTCATATTTGATTATTTTTGACCTACAAAAATTACATTTACATATACTTCAAGCTAATACTCCTCTCAATATTCCTATGAAATAGGTAATATGATTTCCATTTTAAAATGTAAAACTGAGGCACAGAGAAATTAAATAATTTTGCTAAGGTTGCTTAGATACTAAGTGGACTGCCATATGTTAAATTCATGCAACCTGACAATGGAATCCATGTTTAAAACTGCTATGCTATCCTGACTCTCAACTTGGCAAGAATGTTAACAGCAACCTACCTCAGGATAGCAAAAACCTGAAAACAATATAAATGTCCCTTAACAGGGGAATAGATAAATCATTTGATATGCATTCATAGAAAACCAAATAGCAAAAATTAATAGAGTTACTCATGTCCACATTAATTGAAAAGGAGAGAGAGAGAGAGAGAGAGAGAGAGAGAGAGAGAGAGAGAGCGAGAGCGAGCGCCGGCCGAGTGGCTCAGTTGGTTAAGAGCTCGCTCAAAGAGTGCGAGCTGAGCTCTGAGCAACAGATGTTCGAGGCCAGCCCGAGCTGAGTTGCCGTTGAGCTGCCAACAGGTGGCAGGATAGCTCAGCTAAAAAAAAACAGAGAGAGAGAGAGAGAGAGAGAGAGAGAGAGAGAGAGAGAGAGAGAGATTCCTGGAAAATAAAGTAGGACAATTTGTATGAAGGTTAAAAACACATAAAACAGTGTTATATATTGTTGAAAGACAAAGACATATATGACATACAATTAAAGATGGTTATGTGAATAACCAATACCAAATTAAGATGATAGTGTATACATATGTAGAAGGATGCCACTGGAGAAAGAATGAGGAGGAGGTATGTGCTGTGTTAGTAAGGTAAGCTGGTGATGGGTACCTGGTCTTATTCTCAAAGCAATTCTGCAGTCAGGGAGAGAAAGAAGACATATTCACAGTGTTGTTTGCAACTCTCAGTGAACAATACAAAGAATAAAAAAATTAATAAGAGCATTTACGAAGTGGGGACAGTAAAAATAAAAGACAGTAAAAATTTCCAGTATGTAAACAGAAAGTATATGATCCCATTTATGTAAAATTAGTCTATAGTTGCATATATGTTCATAAGAAGAGCATGAAATAAAGATGCCAAGATCTTAACAGTGGTTGTCTCAGTATGATAAGATTTCAAAGTGATTTATATATTATTGCTATGTTGTACAATTTTCAAGTGTTTTACAGTGTACTTGTATGCAATCAGAAAAATATACAACATTGTATATAAATAAAAGAGAGAATTGCAATAGCTAAATGGGAAGATAAGTGTGAACAGATCTTGAGGTAAAGCAAATGCAAATTTTTCTCTTATTTAGGATGATAAACAAGCAATCAGTATCCCCCACCAACTTCACTTATCAGGTTCAAATTCCAGGTCTGGTAGGTCAACTTAATGACTTATTTAACCCCTAGGAATGGTTTGGCTGGGACCCTAGCTTCTTTCAGGATGTGCTTATATCTTTTACAGGTAAGGAAGCCATTGTTTTTAACTAGAGAAGTTAAGTGTGAGGGAGGGAGGAGCAGCTTTGGGAGCTAGGAAGAAGGGACAATTCTAAATTCTAAATTGGGAATAGATTTTAGGAGGATAAATACATGGGAGATAGATTATAGGAGTACAACATGGGAGGAAGGAGTGGGAGTTCTAAGTGGAGATAAAATTTAGGAGGATAACATGAGGTTCTATCCCTCCCTCATGGGACGGGGTCTGTTGCACACATGGCCTTGAATGTGAATGAGCCTTGGATTATCCCAGAGAGAACTAGAACCTGGCAATGCTTTTTCATGAAGAATTTAAATGAGCATGGAAGCAAAACTACCTCATTGCCCAGATGATAAAGTACAGCATATGTTGAGAGAGAAGAACCCATCCTTCCTACCTCTACTTGGATTCTGGAGATTCTTTGTGACCACGAGGATGGAATTTCATCAGCATCTGGAGTCAGCATCTTGCAGGGTCAATGACCTTCTCAAGAAGGGCAGATGAGAGGTAAAGCTGCCCCAGATGGCTTCCTGGGGAGCTAGAGCAGAAGTGCAAGTAAAATGTGAGGGAGGCTTGGGGTCTCCAGCCAACAGACCAGGTTATGAGCTTTGAGAACTTCCAAAAATAACTGCAAGGCTTGGTGAAGCTAATTTCTGATAATAAGAATATTGAAACTTTGTTCTTTACAAGTGAATCTATCTTATTGTGTAAGACCATGATTAGAAGTAGGAATGTGAGTTAACTTATATTAAATTTGCAACTATAATGTTAGCAGTGCTTTTTAGTGTTGTGAATTACTTAAAACTTTCTAAGTTGGTTCTTTTTTTTTTTTTAAATTATGGAATGAGTGAGAGAGCAATAGAGTATGAGGGAAAATAAAAGATGGAGTGGAAAAAAGAGAAATAGAGGAAAAGAAATGGAGAAGAAAAAAAAGAACTCCAGTTAGACAGAAGCAGAGGGCATGGGGAAAGAGACAGAGATCCATAATAGCTCTTCAATCTGTTTTTATAGAAGTAAACAATCCTTAACAGTAAAAACATAGAGCTGAAACTTTAGAGCTGAAAGGAACCTTAGATTTCATAAATTCCAAAAAGCTCATTATACTGATTAGGAAATGCAGTCTAAGGATTTCCTTAGTAGACGAGTGTCAAAATGAACAGATTTCTGTTGAATGTCATGTGTTAACTTAAGGCTTAATATATGTATTGTTAGCATTTTCTGAATTAAGTTTTCAGCAAATTAGTAGCAAATGAATCATACATAATTACTCGTGTTGGATTAAAAGAGAGTGTTTTCCTACTTAAAACGTAGGCTGGGGTCAATTTTATGGCAACATTATTTATGTTTATGCATAAAGACATCTGGTGGCCTGAAATTCCCATTTCCATTCCTTTTATGTTTTCACAAGTTTGTACAAGTTGAACAGAAATGTTGCTTCCTGCTAAATCCATTAGAAACTCATACAAGGGTGAGAAGAAAGGAAGTAATGGAAAAGGTAATGTATTAGAATTTAAAAGAATGTAGAATAACAAACCAGACTGTGGAAAACATGGGTGAAAAGAATTATCATCATCTTCAGAATGGAAAAGCTAAGACACAAAAACTTAAATCAGATATGCGTTCTACTATTTAGGAATATGCTTCTCAGGTGGATGAGAAACACTGTCTTATTGTAGTTTTCATTTGCATTTTTCTGATTGCTAATGAGATTCAACGTGTTTTCCTATGTTGTGCATCAACCCTGCTTCCTTTGCTGAGACATTCCTATGCATATCTTTTGCCAATTGTTACATTATTTGTCTTTTATGTTTTTAAGATTTTATTGAGGAATTGGGGGAGGGAAACAGCTTTGTGGAATCAGGGAAGGGGAACAGACAAGTTGCTGTCCTTTTGTTCTTCAGTCTAGTTGTGGAGGACATTGCTTCACTGGCCCATGTTGGTATCAGCATTGTGCTCTTCTTGAGTGAGGCAGATCAGGTACCAGCCTCTGGACAGCTGCTCACGGCAGCTCTTGGCAGCTCACACCAGCTGCCAGCTGCTCACTTTGGCTGCCGGCCACTCACTGTAGCCTATGGCAGCCCACTGCAGCAGGAGCTGCAGCTATGCTGTCCCTGGGAACTCACAGCAGCCCAGCTCCACGTGGAGCTGTTGTTCACCATCTTATCTGTAGAGGGCAGTGTCACTGGCCCTCATATGTGGGAACCAAACCCGTGTCACTGGAGTCCCAAGCCAGCTCTTAACCAATGTACCACTTGGCTGGCCCTTATTTTTCATTTTTTAAATTTATTCGGAAGAACAATTTATATGTTTTTCATACCAAACCTTTGTGGGTTTTGTGTTTTGCAAACACATTCTTCCTATTTGAGGCTAGCCCATTCACTTTTTAATTATTTTACTTTTTGTTGATCAGTTCTTTATTTTAATGTAGTGTTATTATCAATCTTTTTTTATGATTAGTTCTTTTTTTCTCTTTTTAATGCCATATCTTGAGGTAATTAGGATATTCCTTATATTTTCTTTTAAGAGCTTGTAGTTTTCCCTGAAATATTTAATGCCTTAATCTACTTTAAAGTTATGTGTAAAGGATGTGATGTAGAAGTGCAATTTCCATTATTTTGTGTCTGTGACTAAATATACTAGCACCATTTATAAACAATCTCTCCTTTACTGTTGAGCTTTGAGTCCCATTCCATTAATAAATTTCTGCAAGTATGGGTTTATTTCTGGAGTTTCTACTCTGTTTCCCTGGCCTATTTGTCTATCTCCGGACAAATCTGTACTACCTTAATTATCTTTGCTGTACAATAAAATTTGAGATATTTTATAATAAGCCCCTACTTTGCTTGACCCATCACAAAGTATATGTCACAATCAGCTTGTCAAATTATATGAAAAATTCTTTTTTTTTTTTTAAATTGGAATTGCACTGAATCTGTAGATGAATGAGGGAGAATGGACATTTTTATGATATTGAGATCTATAAGTCTGGTCTTTGTGTCTTATGGGAAAGATATTATTTTCTTAGGCCAATAAGAATATTTTTTTTAAATATTAAGAATAGTTTATATTTGGAGCAGATATTAATACGCCTGAATTTAAAACAAGGGTAGTATTTATAATAAATCCGATGCTCTTCTCCAACACTGGAGGCCAAGGGATGGTTTATAAAACTGAGATATTCTATACAGTACTTGTTACTTGAGGAATTTGTTCTTCATAAAACTTATGAAGTTATAAGAAGAGAAAATTGGCTTTTGTAATTTTAAGAACTTAATTCATCTGCTTTGAGTTTATTGATAACTAAAGCAATATGAAAGCATTTCTATAGGCTGCTAGAAGTTTAAGGTTGTTTTAGTTATCATTCCTGTATGGAATTTTTTTTTCTAAAGATACTTTTTTTTTTTTTTTTACAGATAAATCCAATTTGAGTAACAATCTCATCAAGAGCTTCTCTTATTTATGCATTTCTGAGTTTATGCATTTCTTCTCACAGAGCAATTAACAAGAGACTGAACTTAAAAGCGTTAAAACTATAGCAGCTTTTTTTTTTTTTGAAATATGGGACTCAACATCACTTAACAGATTCAAAATGGGTTCAACAGTCTTATTTTTATTGTTCATATGTCTACACAAGTGAAGCTTCCTATTCTTTCTCAAGGACAGAAAGCCGCTCTTCCAGCCTGGGAGCTGTAGTTGGGTGACCATGGAGTATGCTGCCCAGACTCTCTGTCCTGGATACTAAATGGGTACAGGGTGCAGAGTGGGCAACTTGGCTCAGTTGGCTGCACTGAAGGGGGTTCCTCCCCACTCAGGTGAACGCAGGAAAGGACAATGCAGTGGGAAAAGAGTTGAGCCTCCCCTCACACAGTGGACAAAGGCCGGAACCCTCTTACATGTCTGATGGACAGAAGCAAAAGTCAGCCCACAGCAAGCCTACTCAGGAATTGAAAGAGAAAGTGCATGGGAGGCCTTTAAGTTTATTGTGAGGGGAAAGTACCCACTCCTGTTAGTGAAATGAAGCCCAGTAAAACTCCAGTGCTCTGCATCTCAGCGGGAAACAGAAAGAACAGGGAGAGAGTAAGAAGCAGGCAGAAGTTCTCGCCCCTCAAAACCACCTGCTCAGAACCCTGCATCTTAGATCACACTAAGCCTTTCTTCCTTGTGCACACCTAAAATTCACTGCCATGTCCACACTCTAGGGACATGATAATGTTTGCCAGTATGTATTTGTGTCACTTCTTTTCATGGCTACTTGTGTGGCAGACATTACTTTAAATCTGTACTACAATCATTTGCTATGTCTTATCTTCTGTAATATACTGAACATTCTCCAAGGACCTGATTCATACCTCATACATGTGTTTCTTTCTCCGCACATAAAACACTGCTGTACCTTGTGAGGAACCATGACCAAGAGTCATACTGGTCTAAGTCTACATGCAGGTCTGGGAGTGAATGCATCCTAAGGGAAGTGAGATAATAGCAATAAAAATATGGTTCAAAATAGCACCACCATTCTAAAGGAGAAAGTATAGTTTTGAGGGTTTGCCTTCAGATTGTCCTCCGACTTAGTGTATGTGAAACCTACTGACAGAGTCAGGCTGTAGGGAAAAGCAAAAAATAAAACAAAGCGGGGCCGGCTGAGTGGCTTAGTTGGTTAAGAGCACGAGCTCTGAGCAACAGGGTGGCCGGTTGGATTCCCGCATGGGCCAGTGAGCTGTGCCTCAGCTCAGCTGCAGCTGAGCTGCCAACAAGTGGCAGGATGGCTCAGCTGGTGAGAGCACATGCTCTTAATAACAAGGTTGCTGGTTCAACTCCCACATGGGATGGTGGGCTAGCCTATCCACAACTAAGATTGAATGCGACACCTTGAGCTGAGCTGCCCTGAGCTGCTGATGGGTGGCCGGATGCTCAGTGGTTAGAACGTGTGCTCTTTGCAACAAGATTTCCGGTTTGTCTCCCTCATGGGGTGGTGGGCTGCTTCTGCCCCACAACTAAGATTGAACACTACACCTTGCGCTGAGGGGCTGAAAGCTGTTGACAGGCTGCAGGCCAGATGGTGAGTGGACTTGGATTTGAGCTAGCTGCACTCTCCACAACAAGATTGAAGGACAAAAATTTGGCTAACAATTTGGCTGTTCCTCTCCCCCAATTCCCCAATAAAATCTTAAAAAAAAAAAAAAAAAGCAAATTACATTGAGGTTCATATAGGGTACAAGATGTGCTATAAAGGGTATAAGATGTTTCTGTTTGTCATGAACACCAAGTGCTTCAGTGAATTGAAGGCTTCCGAGGATGCAGCGCAATTTCATCCAGCACATTCAGAGCCCTGGTACTCCATTGACAGAGGTACCCAATCATCACGGAGACCACCATTACCTGAATCGGCACCTTGAGAATGTTAGGTGACCCCATTCTTGGCACTGATGTCAGACCCACCACTAGTTTCAGATGCCAACTAAATTCATGAGATGCTTTGTGTTTTCTGGTACAGAAATTGCCTCAGTCATTGGAAGAAACTAAGAAAAATTGCTTATGAGTTTATTTGAAACATTTGCACTTAGCCGAAGGAAAGTTTGAAGAGGACAGAGATTTCAGGGCTAGAGATCCCCAATAGTAAAAGGAGACAAAAAGGCAACACTTCCTGTGGAATCCTAATATGTGGATATAACTAGAGGAAAACTCTTTCACTTGTGCATATTAGAGACTCAAAAAATATTTGTTGACTAACAGACAATCTTCAAGAATGTATTTCCATAGGAAACCAATTCAGAATTCTGTTAAAAAAAACCCAACTATTGAAATACATAGAGATGTAGAGAAAATGGAGAGTTTTACTTCTTCCAGCATGTTTTCTGTACCTCTTTGATTATCCCATCAATGTTGGATTTAGATTTTCAGAATTAGATTTATGGAAGCTCATGTTTTCCTCCTTGACTCAAAGGCAACAATTTACCCAACAAGTATGAATCTTGACTTCTGACTATAAGGATCCACCAACTTTAATAGATATCCCCTGGCTAGAATAGCTAGGTCTTAGAAACTTTATCTTGTATTGCATTCAGTTAAGCTTTTTCTATGAAATATCATTATTACTACAGTATTAAATATAAAATAGTAACCACTCTTATTTGCCATAAACAAATGGGTAGAACATAAACTAAACATAAACAAATTTTTAGATTTAGGTTCATTATATCTTTAGCAGTGAATGTGATGATTTCTATCACTATTTCATCCAACCTTCTCTTCCATTAATAATGAATGAAAAACAGTTAACTTTTCTTCACTCTTCAAGCTTCAACAATTCCAGATAACTAGCTTATCATAAAGCTTCTTGAGTGCTCACAAATTTTGCCTACTTCAAATAAGTGAGATTTCGCAGCAGCTTAATGATACTTCATGGCCTTCTTTGACGTATCTGAAAGATGATTTTGGTTTACTCAACTAACATTCCCATTTAGCCCTATTATATTCTATTTACATCATCTCAGCAAAAGGATCAGTCTCTGCTCCTCTCTCTTTCTTGCTTTTTACATTGGTCATCTCTTCTTTTCATTTTAGAACAAATCTGGAAATTTTTTAAAAGCCTTCATTCCATCATTGACAGAGTTGCCCCTACTTGGTCAGTGACTATCTTATTTTTGATTGTCAACACTGAAGGCAATGGCTAAGTTTTATTTATGTCTGTACTGACAACTTAACAAATCCGAGTATATATTGGGCTGTCGGAAAAGTCATGACGCATTTTTGCAGTGAAAAACATAGAAAAAATACGTCATGACTTTTCCGACAACCCAATAATTAGTGCTCAGTATGCGTTTGTTGATGAAGATGAAGAGTCTTGTCATAAATTTCACTCCTGAGAGTTCTCTGTATCTATTTTCTACCTTCCATTGGAAAACAAATATTCACTTTAATTTTTCTTTTACATGGACTCTGGTTCCCTTCAGTCTTGTTATTTTATCTTTTTTGTTCCTTAAACTTAAATATTTGCAATGTGTCAAGATAACCTTCAGAGATCTGCTGATCTCAGTTGCAGAAGTATAATATTACAAATAAATTTTTGGAGCCGGCCAAGTGGCTCCGTTGGTTAAGAGCACAAGCTTTGAGCAGCAGGATCGCTGGTTTGATTCCCACATGGGCCAGTAAGCTGCGACCGAGTTGAGCTGCTGCTGAGCTTGTGAGAACGCATGCTCTTAGCAGCAAGGTTGCCAGTTTGACTCTTGCATGGGATGATGGACTGCGTGGCAAATAAGATTGAAGATGGCACCTTAAGCTGAGTAGCCATGAGCTGACGGGAGGCCTGATGGCTCAGTGTGCAACAAAGTTGCCTGTTTGACTCCTGCATGGGATCGTGGACTATGTACCGCCCTCCCCACAGCCCCAACTAGATTGAAAGTGGCGACTGGACTTGGAGCTGACCTTATGCCCTCCACAACTAAGATTGAAGGGCAACAACTTGACTTGGAGCTGATGGGTCCTAGAAAAACACCATCTTCCCCTTCCCCAATCCTCCAACACTATTCCCCTCTGCAAATCCCCCAATAAAAGTCTTTTAAAAAAATTAATTTTGATATTTCAGATGATCACTTAGCACTGCAGTGATAATATTAAACAATACCTATTGTGTGTACTGAAATGGTATGGCAATGCACAATCCTAAAGTGGTCATCTAGATGATTCAGAAAATGCTCATATAAATTTTCAAAATATTTTATCAAACTTAAAACACAAAATAAAAAAAGAGCCCTACAAAAAGAACTTCCAGGCCCCTGTACCATTTTTGAGAGTCACAGCATTATGAAAAATTCACTTCTAATTGTGTGCCTTGCCAGTTAATTATCCTGAGAACACATCCAAGATCACAATATGAATACTGGGGAGACTTGCTCACAGAGAAAACTTATACTACTCTCTCAGTCCAATCTCACCAAAGAGCAGCTTGACTATGGATTGGGACTACACTGGAGGGAAGCTAAATAGAGAGGAAGAAAGAATGGGTGACAGAAAGGAAGCCATGGCAGCAAAACAGAGAACTAAACTGGCTCTGGATAGGGGCTATGCCCATGTCTTCCTTCAGACATTTACCATGGTGTTTCTGGATCTTTCTGCTCAAACAGAAATTTCAATGATTAGTGTAAAAGTTTATTTCTTGCTTTAGATAGGAACATTGTCTCTACAAATTCTCTAAAAATAATCCTGTTACATGGGAAAACAAACAAACAAACAGACCAAGCATTTTGTTTAATTTTCTACAGTAATTTATTAGTATAGATTAACACCTCCTTTTACCTGACAGTGATCTTAAGAGAAATTGAGGCCATGACACATAACAAAAACAACAAATATAATAATACATACCATTTGTTAAAAGCTAAGTGTCATGGAATGTTCTATTTATTTTACATCTATGAAATTATTTAGCCCATAAATAAATTGGGTGATGTTATAACTCTCATTGTAGAGATGGGGAAACTGCCACACACATCACATCTATTGATTTTTGCCATTATGCTCATCCAATCTTCTTATTAAAACCTTCGGTCCTAAACAGGGCTAAGGATAAAAACAGTCTGACTCAGAAAAAACACATTCGTAAGTTAGAAGAAAATTCTGAGCATATTTCTGAGCATATATTCTTAGTATTTTTAGTCAATCTGACCAAAATAAACATTCATGAAATGTATATTTTTAAAGCTCAAACTTATATGTGCTAGGCTAGGAGCTGAGAATAGACAGATGTACTATAAATAATAATTGAGAAATATATGTGGAAACACCTTGTATATGAAAAGTAATCAATCTTCAAGAAGCAATCTTTTATGCATAAGACATTCAGAAGCACCATGCATCCCCCAAGCTTCTAGTCGTTTCTTTCTAGCCCCATCAAAGAATTTACCAAGCAAAAGCATTTTCCATTCAAAATAGGTTCTTTCTATACCTTGTGTCTGAAGACTGAAACTCTATTTATTGCCTGTTTGATAAAACTGAGCAGAGAAGATTGCATTGTATTTAGATAGGACTTTCATTTGTCCCCTCAAAAAATGTTATTGAGTATCTACTCTCTGCCAGGCACTGTTAGTTGCTATTTAGATAGCATTGAATAAGAGAGAAATTATTTCGAGTCTCATGGAGTTTCCTGCCTAACGTGTGCTTTGGTGGGCAGTAAGTGAAAAAACATCTGCTGTAAATCAGCAAAGCTATTTATTCAAATTTCCAGCAGTAGGGTGGCACACCTCCAGTGATTTATTGTGCAGAAATCCCCCTTGCTGTGCATGTTCCTGCAAAGTCTCATTAGGACCTTTAAACTAAAAATATCTGATCCAGCTAAATTTGGGGAAAGGAAACTCTATTATTTGAGGAATTCATTTTCAGCAGCTGAGTGCCTCAGGAAGTTAGTGATGCCTTATGGGGCTTTATGCCTCTAGTCCTCTCATTGGAAAGCAGCAGAAGTTGGAACAGTTCTCAGTTATTAACATCTAACGGCTGTTTGGGGACTTTTCAAGTATGTTGGACTCCTCCTCCCAAGTTCTAGGAAATGGAAAGATACTTATTTGAATTTAATTAACTCAGAGGAAATTCAGCCTAAAGGATAACAATTGCATATAGTTAGTACTGAATGTTTTGACATCTTCCCTAAAATTTTATGATGGATTTATTGGACCACTGATTTCTGGGAGTATGTGGGATAAAAGCCCCATCAGAAGAAAAGCCAAGGGCAGGAAGTGTCTGTCACCATCGCTCTCCTCTGTGCCTAGGTTATGTTTTCACCTCTGCCTCTACCTGGCTTATGCAGGTCTCCCCTTGCAGAAAACCCCCTGTCGTCCAAGTGAAAGCTCCATAAAACACTGAGAAGAGAATGGCTACAAATGAGACATTCAATTTTTGCTTTTCATTTGAGGCAACCTCCCAGTCTACCTTTCTGCCTAAATGTGTGTACACAAATGTCACTTGGCTAATTTAAAAGATGCTTTCATTTTGATAAGAGGCTTAAATAACCTCTTTTTCTCTACCCAAATTCACATCTATATTGGAGAGATGCTATATGTACACATAATGTGATTTTGTAGATGCTGTGAAACCAGTAAAAGTAAATCATTTGCATACTCATCCTTTCTCAATGAGTCTCAGATATTTTATTCCAGACATGCTGTCTGGCGTTGTTAGATATTGTAAGCGTAGCAGTCAGCAAGACAGATATAATTATTGCTCTTACAAATTTTCAAACTCTCTTTACTCATCTGTTTAATTAGTATGTATCATGGGTTAGGCTGTGGAAGGGATCATGGAAGTCTCCAAAATAAATGAGGAATAGATCTAAACAAAAAGTTCAGGGTGCCTGGACATGGACAATGGCAGTGGGACCATAGAAGGGAGGGAAAGTCTTCAAAAATACTTTGGCAGTAGAATCAACATTGATTTACAGGGTGGAGTGGGGTAGGGTTGGGTGGGATGGGATGGGGTAGAGTGGGGTGGGGTGAGGTGGATACCGATATGGGGGAGGAATTAAAATTATTTCAAAGTTTCTATCAAAGGTGTTTGAGAGTATTGCTGGTGCCATTCAATCAAGTTAGAAGATGAAGGAGAACCAGGTGGAAGGCAAGGTTAGGGCAGAGAAAACAGTAATGCCAGTGGGAGGGTAAGGAAAGCACTGAATTTGGCTTGAGGTACACTGAATTTGAAACGACACACCCATCTGTGTCCTCTGAGATTCAAATGAGAGACTATGAGTTTTTCTAATCTCAAGAAAGAACAGAACTGCCGCTATCTTCATTAGATAAACATGTCAGGCATTATTATTATTATTTTTTATTCTGGATCTTGTTCCCAAAGGATTTGTGATAGCTTAAAAAGCCATGCAGAATAAAGCAGGATAAAATGGAAATGAAGACATCAGGGCTGTGTAGAACATTTCTTGCCTATGAAATAAATCTCTCCCACAAGTGAAAACTGTTCCTTTTTGCTGTTTATATTCTTAGAGCTTCCCAGATCTCATCCTATCCAAAGTTTGGTTGTTTGACTTTTTCTTAATTTCTAATCTAGACTTTAAATTTCTTTTTCTCTTTTCTTTTTTCTTTTTTTAATCAGCCAGAGTGTGTTTTTCTGGTTTTCAACTGAAGAACCCTAACCTGATTTTTAAAAGCTTCCTTGAAGTGAGATATTTCAGTTGTGTCACCAGCTAAGAAGTAACCTGAGACAACTGAGTACCCTCTCCCCAGCTGGGCAGTTGGAAATCCTGTGACATAATAGCAAAGTGGTTGGTTAACTTCCATCTGTTGTACCTTGGCAATCAATCTACATAGTTTCTAGGCTGGAGATTAGTAGAAAAATTGTAGGATTTTGGAATGTGTTGACTAATTCTCCAAGATTCTATAAAAAGATCCAAGCTTTATTTTAGCTACAACTTGATCATGCAAAAGCATGAAGCAAAACAAAAAGAAAACATAAAAATATTTTGGTTTTTTTCCTTTTGTTTCTCGAAAGCCCCTTTCTGGACTGTGGCTGGAAATGTGTGAGAGCTGAGAGCCTGGAGTCTTGGAGCACAGAAAACTAGGCTGGATGGGCTGAGCAGTAAGATAAGAAATAGCATGGAGGATAAGCTGGAACTCCAGGGAAGACTGATATGTCAGGCCCACCCAAGCACTTCCTGGTAAGGTCTTTCTCATAGAAAGCCACAACTAAAATGAAGCCTGAGGGCAAGGGACAGGTGACTTTGGCCTTCTCCCTTGGGGCTTATGCTTTCACGTTCTGGTAGAGCCCCAGATAAGCCCAACACTTGCTAAGGTGGGGCAGCCCTAGATGGAGAATCCTATCCAATATCACCTCCGTTGTAACAATGGAGGTAAATAAATGGACGAGGTCTTCACAGAGAGAAGAATTGGAACAGGCAAGTTGGCTAACCAAGAAGCTCCTTCTGCTGGAAGGCTCTGATTCTTACCTGCTATGGAACCATCACCACTCTGCTGTTTCCTTTGGCTCCTTTTCAAAAGAGGAAGAGGGATTTGTTGTGCTTTGCTTGTAATTATTTTATTTCCACCACTGTATATTATTACATGTATTGGGGATGGTTAAAAGTATCATTGAAACATATTTAAATATATAATTTAACCATAAATTGCTTTTCCTATAACAGTTAACCTGGACTTGACCTGGAGAAATTCCCGTCACCCAAATATCCTGACCTTGGATCTTGAGTCAGCAATTGGACAATATTTTATGCTCCCCATTCTTGGGGAGGCAGTGAGTGGGTTTTAGATGCATAATTATTATGTGCATTAAATTTAGTGTGGGCATTTTTGAAATTGTATGTTTCAAAAGAAGAATCAATGGACTTGTTGGAACGAGATGAGTGGACTATTGTGAACATCTGTTGCCTCTGCCTATTTTATCAGTCAGTGTAGGCTAAGAATTACTTTGGTAACAAACCCGGTATTCAGTGGCTTACAACAACAAAAGCTTATTTCTTACTCACATTACTTGTCCATATGTGTTAGCTCTGGCTATGCTCTCTGCCATCGTCACTTCAGGATCCAGACGGATGGAGCTGCTCTTATCTGGGACATTGCAATGGGAGGAGAAGGCCTGGCAGAGCACACCCAGGTTCTTACAACTTCTGCTTAGAAATACCACCCAGCATTTCTGCCCACCTGCCATTTGCCAAAGCAAGTCACATTCTAAGGCTGACAACAGTAGGGTGGGGATGGATAATCTTTCTGAGAGGAAAGAATATTCAGAGTCCTAAGGAAGGACTCTGAATATTCTTCCTTTTTCTGATAACAGCCACCTGATTTTCTCTGGGAGAACCATCTCTAGCCAGTGCTCAGCTCATACAGGTTTGTCAGAGCTTATTCAGGTCCAGGGAGGACAAGAGAGGTAGGGTTAGCTAACTAGAGCTTTCCATTACTCTAGCCAAAGCAACCCCAATGAAATTCAATTTATGGATGTTGAAATTCTTTTTATATTGAGGGCTGCTAAGCAGATAGCCTGTAATCCTGGAGCTAGAAGGAGGCACCAAGGTAGAGAGAGAGAGGCTGCCTGAGGATGAAATCATAGAAGAAAATAAAACTGAGAGATGCAGCAGGTAAACTGAGTCCGTATGTCATTATTTGAGTATCTGTATCCATACCAGAAGGAAAAGATTTAAACCTGGAATTCTTAAATATGTAAGTCTGTTATTACTGTTTCTTAAGACAATTTAGATTTCTGTTACTTGTAACTCAAACATTAGTTACTCATAAAGTGGGGGATTTTAGTGCCTAAAAGGGATGCTAAGTGGTTCTGTATACTTTGCTATAGGTGGGCCACAATTTTGGTTACAAGCTCCTAGTTATCAACTTAAAGAGAAAAATCCAATTGGTACTCTGAACCATTACTATACTATATTATGAGAAATTGCCCAATATATGTTAAAAATAATCAAACATTGGTAATTTCACACAGTCCAACTCAATGAAATTCACAATACTGCATAATGCAAATGAACCATTTATTTGCCTGGCAATCACAGCTTTTCTGAAAGTAAATTTCTGCACAGCACATTGATAAAACTTGCTACTCAAACTGTGATCCACAGTCCAGCAATATTGACATTACTGGGTATTTACTATACATGTAAAATCTTAGGTCCCACCCAGACACACTAAATCAGAATGTGAACTTTTAACAAATCCCCCAGGTGATTTTTTTTTTTTACATCAAGATCTGAGAAGTATCTATATAGAGGACTATATATGATATGGTAAATAGCTTCAAGAGTGTCCATATCATAAAAATATTAAAATATTTATAAAATTGTACATCATTTTTCATTATAACTTAATGGTGCAATGTCAGGCAATTCTAGTAGGGGTGAAAAAATATCATAAGTGAGGGCCTTTGGGAGGAAGTCAGATTATATGATCCAGGAATATATTATTGATGTGTTCCAAAGCAACTGATATAATCAACCAACTAGTAACTGCCCTATTATCCTCAATACCATAATGATTTCTTTTCTTTTCTTTTTTTTCTTTTCTGTTGCTTCTCCTAACTTTTCTTAGGGAATTTAACTTTCAAGTAAAATATGGCGTGGTCCACTCCCCAGTCCAAATCTATCCCCATTTAGGCTACAGTTGACTTCACTTGATGGTGACTCTCCAATTGCATTTAAATATATAATATATTGACACTCTGGGTCTGATGGCTGTGACTTCCAGGATAGTGGTAGCAATGTTGCCTGGTGGCTTCAGTTCATCAGCCTATAGACCCATCTGGGAAGATTCAGCCTATAAACCCAATACTGGGAACTGGAGACTGACTCTCATCTTTCATGCTTCCTCAGACCAGACTGCAGGACATATCCCAGCCCAGGTTTTGCCCTTCTTCCTGCTTCATTTTTTCCTCCCACCACCACAAGATAAGAATTTTTACCTTCTGGATTAAAGAACATTCTAGGGCAAAGGACAGAGCCAATTTCATATTAGGTTCAAATTCAGTTATCACTAAAATGTATCATTTCAATGTAGAGAGAATGATTTTACTAAGGAGAAAACTAATCAGACAGGGGCAGTTGACTTTATTAAGGCTAGTTCTTAATGCACAGTAGTCACTGCTGTGAGCATCTGTGCATCAGATTATACACTGTAAATGTTCTGCCTTCCCCCTCATCAGAGGCGGGAACATGCCCCTAACCCATTGAGAGCAGTATATGGGCAGAGCTAACCTGGCTTCATATGCAGTTCCCAGGCACCAGGCATCAAAGAGAGGCATAAAGCATCTGGTGAAAATCATTTTAAAAATAATTAAAATTTTAAAATCTCCCTGTGTTAGCTTCTGGGATGAATTTGCAGTTGGGGAGATCTTTAAATACAGACTTAAGCTTCTAATTAGTGAAGGTAATGTTTGGGGTATATTTTATCCAGCATAAATAAACATTCTGAGGTCTTTCATTTGAAACCAACAAAATATTTTTTTTCATTTCTCTTGTTGTTTCTTCTGACTTCTGTTAGGGAATTAACTTCAGTATCTCTGCATTTGAAGAGAAGATGACACTAGAGAAACTCATTTTTTTTTCTGAATTAGAATTTATTTCTCTGTTTAATTGGGACTAAATTATAGAATGAAAAATTGATAGCTCAGATCAATTTTCCTCACCATTAATATGAATGAGTATTTTGGATGTGTGCTTAGACACTTGTACCAATACAATAACTCAAAATCAGCAGGCCCAAAGAGCTTGATCAGTGTGCATGTAGTCAATTTGATTCCTTTTGTATCCCCTTAGCATTCATGAATGGCAAATCAGGTGGTGTGGTGGTGTTGGGACACAAGCATGGTAAGTGCATATATGGATGAGTGTGCTGGCCAAAGATAGACAATATCTGGTATGATATTAGCTTAACATTCTTAAAACTCATTAAAAAAATCACTTTGTCTTTAGTTATATAATGAAGTAAGTTTTTTCTGCATGATTAATTTTCATCAACACTTTTTTCAAACAATTATAAATTCCATGACTAAGAGATTGATCTGAAAAAACTTTATGCATATTCTGTTCTAATTAATATAGCCATTTTGCCAAGCTCATTTGAAGCAACAAAATACTTGAGGCAATAAGAAAAGAGAAGGAATATACAAAATAAGAAGAGAGGCATGTGAGAAATTTTTTATAATTTATTGACATATAAATGCAGTAAGCTTATATTTGAGGAATCAAATACACACAAAATTTAATAGCATTTATTTTCTTTTATCTCTCTGAGTTTTTTTCTCAAAGCTATTATTTTAAATTAGTTTCAGGTGTATAAAGCAATGTAATAGTTGGACATTTAAATCCCTCAAAAAGTGATAACCCATCCCCCCAAGCTACTAACCCTCTGACATCGTATATAGCTGTTACAATACCATTGACTATCTTCCTTATGTTGTACTCCATATCCATGACTATATATACCTATATATTTAGTTACAGTTGACATTCAATATTATCCTACTTCAGCTCTTGGGGTGTATAGCACATTGGTTAGGCATCTACACAGTCTATGACATGATCCCCTGATAACTCGAGTGCCCATCTGGTACCTTACATGATCTTTACAACATTGTTGATTATGTTCCCCATACTGTATTAACTATCAATTTGTATTTCTTAATGCCTTCACCTTTTTCACCTTACCCCCAACCCCATTCCTATCTATCACCCTGATAGATCTAGTACCTATCTGGCATCCCTAGTTATTACAATATTATTGACTATATTCCTAATGCTATACCCTACATCCCCATGATTACTGTGTAACAACAAATTTGTAGTTCTTAATCCCTTCCCCTTTCACCCATCCTTAACCCCTCTCCCATCTTTAAGAAGCCCCTCTAAGATTCCTTGTAATACTGGTTTGGTGGTGATGAACTCCTTCAGCTTTTTCTTGTCTGGGAAGCTCCTTATTTGTCCTTCAATTCTAAATGACAGCTTTGCTGGATAGAGCAATCTTGGTTATATGCCATTGCTTTTCATCACTTGGAATACTTCCTGCCAGTCCCTTCTGGCCTGCAAAGTTTCTGTTGGGAAATAAGCTGACAGTCTTATGGGGGCTCCCTTGTAGGTAACTAACTGCTTTTCTCTTGCTGCTTTTAAGATTCTTTGTACTTAACCTTTGGCATTTTAATTGATGTGTCTTGGTGTTGGCCTCTTTGGGTTTATCTTGTTTGGGACTGTTCTTCCTGGGCTTGTATGTCCATTTCCTTCATCAGGTTAGGGTAGTTTTCCATCATTATTTCTTCAAATAGGTTTTTGATTCCTTGCTGTCTCTCTTCTCCTTCTGGTACCCCTATAATGCTAATGTTGATATGCTTGATATTGTGCTGGAGGCCCCTTTAAACTCTCCTCAATTTTTTGGATTTTTTTTTTTTTTTTTTTTGGTGTTCTGGTTGGGTGTTTTCTGCTACTTTATTTTCTACATCACTGGTTTGAACCTCTGGTTCATCTGATCTGTTGATTCCTTGTAATATATTCTTCATTTCCATTATTGTGTCCTTTATTTCTGACTGGTTCTTTTTTATGGTTTCCATCTCCATTTTTATGTTTCCTGTCTCTCTGTTGAACTTCTCCCTGAGGTCGGTGAGCATCCTGAAAGCCAGTGTTTGGAACTCTGCGTCCGATAGATTGGTTATCTCCATTTGCCTTAGTTCTTTTCTGGAGCTTAGTTCTGTTCTTTTATTTGTGACATGTTTCTTTGTCTCCCCATTTTGACTGTCTCCCTGTGTTTGTTTCTATGTGTTAGGTAGGGCTGCTATGTCTTCTGGTATTAGTATAGTGGCCTTGTGTAGTAGGTGTGCTGTGGGATTCAGTGATGCAGTCTTTCTGGTCACTTGAGGCACACACTCCAGGTGTGTCCCTTGTAAGGGTTGTGTGTGCCCTCCTCTTGTAGTTGAGCCTTGGATGATAATTGCACATCAGTGGGAGGGACTGATCCTTGGGCTCACTGGTTGTGGGGACTGGCCATGACTACAGTGGAATAGTTGTGCAGGGGCTGATCCAATAGAGCAGGATCTGTCTCAGCAGGACTCTGGTGGCTGCCCAATCCATCCTTTGGGTGTGTCGTACTTGGAGGTGGCTGGGTAATGCTCCATTGGGGGTGCCAGCCCCAGGGACACCTTTGAGGGGATCTGCTGTAGGTTTACTTCAGCCACAGTCTGTGCCCCATTCAGGGCCACCTAGCAGGGACAAGAAAAATATCCAGATGATTGCCACCTGTACTGTGCTTGGAGGCACCTTGAGAGGCCAAGCCTTGAACCAAGGCTGGCTGCCACTAGTGCCAGCTTAGGGCTGCTCAGCCAGACATACAGGACATGCTCAAGCCAGATGTCACTTGTCAGGGTTCTACAAACCTTTGAGAGACCCTAGGAAAGTCTGCAGCTTGAGCCAAGGCAGGCTGTCTGCATGAAAAGTACACTGAAAGCAGCCAGGGTGTGCCCAAAAGTTGGACAGGGCCAGGTCTGAAATCACATGATGAACTAATGGCAGAGACTCAGAAATGGCAGCCACCTCTGTCCACATGCTGGGAAGGGGGAGGGCTCAACAAAGAAACAATGGACTCTGCCAGCTCCCCTGTCCAGGGAAAAGCCACCTCTCCCACCCCTGTCCCAAGCCAGACAACTCAATACCCCACTGTCTGTCCCCGCCACTCCTCCAACCAATGCCCCAGCACTGAAGCTCAGAGCCAATGATTCCATTGGCAGGTAAGTCTATGTGCAGTCCCTTTAAGAGGAGTGTTTGTGCGTGCAGTCACCCTCAGTCTCACTCAGTCACAATCTGAGCTGGTTTTCCCAACCAAACATTATGGAGACTTCTCTCCCTAGTACTGGAACCCTGGACTGGGGTGGGGCTGGTATCTCTTGCTCCTTTAGGGAATGCAATAGCCCTCCCAATCTTTAATAGTCCCAAGCAGGTGTGGGACCAACCTGTCTGTGTCTCTGACTTTCCTACCAGTCTGGAGTGATTCTCAATAATGGTTGTTTTGTAGATTTGTTGTAATTTTGATGTGGTTGTGAGAGAAGGTAAATATAGTGTTTACCTACTGCACCATCTTGGTTGTCTCTCTCCCAAAGCCTATCTCTGAGTTTTGTTATTTCTTTTTTCTTCTAGAGAATACAGATAAAATGGTCTAAAATAAGTAAACTGAAATGTCCAAAAATCGGGGCATATACTTAAATTTAAAGAAACAATTATTTAGATGCAACCAAATTATTAAAAGAAACAAACATGAATCTTTATGTATTCAGAAAAATACCCATGCTTATCTCCTATTAAAATGCTATCTTTCTTTAGAACAAAGGATACTATATTAACTGTCTGCATGTGTTTTATTGCACACTTAGTATGCGCCACTTACTTCTTCTATATGTATTTCTTCCATTGTCTCAGTTAAATTTTATACCATAGTTTAAGCATTACTTTTCCTTTGAGGCAAGAAGGTCTTGGGGAAAAATTTCACTGGGCTGGCAACCATGATGGTGTTATGTAACTTTCTAGATAGGAAAAGTTAGAAAAGCTCTCACAGTAACAGATTAGAAAAGTGAAACACAAAGAGATTCCAAGTGGAGAAGTAGAGATTTGAATAGAGGACTGATACTGAAGTCTTTTATTTCTACATAGAATCTCTTCATTTCATGAAAGCAAAGGATTGTGTGTATTCACCTTTACTTGTTTAATGGTAGCACAACACCTGTTAAGTGTTCAATAAATCCTGTGAATTTTATCTTTTAAATAAAATTTCCTTACTATTCTCTCTGCTTCTTTCAAACCACACTTCTGGCATATTAGGTCATTCCCTAATGTGGGCAATTATAATAATCTCTAAAGTAGTTTTCCAGTCTCTTATTTTTTACCTTCAGTCAATCCCACATATGATTCATCCCCTGCTTACTTCTTCAATACCTCCTCAGATTACCATACATACTTTATAATGGCCCATGAAGCTACTTACCATTCTTTGTACAATCAATGCAAATTCTATGACAATACTTGACAATACCTTTGTTCTCTTTGCTGAAATGACCTTGTCTACTTGAAAAAAAAAATCTAACTTATCCTTCAAGAGTAATTTCAAAGTTTTCTCTAAGAAATTATGAATCTACCCAGAATTGGTGGATCTCCTCTTTTTGTTCACATTGGGTCTTAAGTAAACATCATTACAGAGGATGTTACACTGTGTTGTAATAATTTACCCTTATGTCTGTTTCCTCTACTAAACGAAACTGGAAGGTCCTGGAGGCAGGTACATCTTATTTGGAATTATATCTCTACAACACATGCACTTGGGCTCAACAAATGTTATTAAAAGAATTCTCGTTGAACAAATGAAAGGGCAATTCTATGCTTGAGCAATTAGATACTACCAAGTGCCAAAAGAATATTGTTTTACTTATTAGAAGTTATAATCTGTGACAAAGAAGCTTTTCTAAAGACAGAGCATGAGTTCTCAGAGCCCTGAATCTCTTGGCATGCTGGGGATTGCAGTGTGACACCAAGTATCTTGGGAAATTGTGAGCAGGATGACATATCAGCCTCCAACACTACTTAGAAATCCGCACAGATTGCCACCATATTGTCTAAAATCAACATCAAAACCTTGAGCAAGAATGATAGTTAGGTCAAGAGAATAGAATTCACATGGAAAATTTCTAAAAATAATGGCCTGAAAAATTACAGCACTTCTCTCTAAGATATAATTGTTTGAAAAGGCTATTTCTTATTACTGGCAGTTTGAATAATCTTAGAGTCAACAGATCAAGGTTGGGTAGAATATTAGGACCCCTTGATTCCATCTTCCTATTTCTGGAAAGATGTTGATCCAGATGCAACTTGAATACTCCCAGTGATGGGAATCTCATTGTTTTTGATGCAACATTTCGATTGGGGAGTATTCGTGGTGAACTAAAATCTATAATTTTAATTTATACTCCTGTAATTTTATCCATTGTCCCTGGCTCGTTTTCCTGAAGTTACACCTAACTGTTTTTCTATATGAAAATTATTATGTATTTGAACACATCTATCATTTTTTTTAAGGCTTCCTTTTCCCAAGATTAGAAATACCTCATTTCATGTGATAATTCCTTACATGATATAGGTTTAAAAGCTTTCATTTTTCTGTGGTCATAGTCCAATGGACACGCTCCATTGTGTTACACAAGCATGGATACAGCACTGCAGAGGCAGCTCCAAGCACTGCAGTCTATAAAGAGACTTTCCTCACTTTATGCGTATGATCACCAAGTAATTCATATATGAGGTTTTTAGACAAATAAAGGTCTGTGCTTATTTCAGACTTGTGCTGTTGATTTTCAAAAACTTAAATGTTGCATTTTATACATACCTTTCCTAATTTCCTCTTGTTGATTTTGTTGTAATGCCAGCATATCAAGGTCTTTTAAATCTTTATTCTGTCACCAAGTATGTTAGTTTTCCTTTCTAAGCTTTGTGTCACCTCTAAGTCTGAGAGTAACAGAGAAATTGGCTGCTCTTTACATGACCAAAATGGTTTGTGTTCTGTTTTCCCAGCAGAAATATGTGTTTGGAAATTTGGTTAATGGCAAGTGGTAAGACATATATTTAGAAAAGACGATTTATTTCACCCTAGACAAATATAGACACTTGGAATTTTATCCACAATGACTCATAGAAAGTGTAGAGGTTTCTCATCCTCTAACTGCCACATGATGCTAGCTGTTGGCATATGGTGAAGTCAGGGCCTGAGAAACAGACAAAAGGATAGCAATGGCTGATTTATTTTTAACACCAGTTTCTTACCACCAAAAGCCATATTGCAAGTTGAAATGTCACCTTCATTCCAGCCACCCTGTGTAGCTTATAATGTGCTTATAATAACCAAACTTTATATGTCTGCTTGAATGACATCTTTCTAGAGACATCTCCTCTGACTACACTTTATAAATAGCAACATCTCTGCTTCTGAAATCCTTCTGTCTCTTGTCCTGCTTCTTTGTATCCTCTGGCTTTTATCACTCTTTGACATAGCACTGGTGTGTTGCTCCTTTATTGTCAAGCTCTTTCCACCCCCACACCCACATGCAGTAGACTACAAGCTCTGTAGAAGCATGGGCTTTGGTTTATATACTGCAGGGCCCCCTGTGCTTTGGGCAGTACTGGGCACTAGCACATGTTCTATTGGTATGTGCTCAGTAAATATTTGTTGAATAAATCTGAAGTAAAATGGTGGTAAATTATTCATGTATTTGGCTGGCAAAAGTAAGGACTGATAGAAACAACCGAGGAAGTCCTCTTTACTTGATCCTCCCTACAGAGATAAGATTAATTGTACAAAGAATGTTGAGCTTCATTAAAAGAACAACGTATGTACTTTTAGTGTATGTTGTTGTTTAGTGTGTAGAAAAGTCTTTACGAAAGAGTAGTAATAGATATCCATTACCAAATACCATGTAATGGGCTAACAGCTTAACATGCATTTTGTCATTAAGCATCACCATATTCCCATAAAGTAAATATCATTGTGCGTCTTGTTTATTTGGAAATGGAGGCTCGAAAGACCTCAGTCATTTGTCAATGACCCACTGCAAAAGTACAGAGTGCAAAACCATGTCCGGTAAAACTCCTCCCACCTTGCAACATTTACTCACAAGTAATAAGCAAAGAAACAAATGTGTTTTCTTTTATGAAGCTTTCTAATACCATTGCAACACAAGCTGGGGATTTTATTTCCAGGTGAGGCTCCTGTGATACAGTTGATCAGAATTCTGTAGTGAGTATAACTGCATAATCAAGGTGGCTATGCATAGAAAAGTGACAACCCAAATGACATCTGGATATTTTCTATTCCTAGCTCTTCTTTGCAAATGAAATTTGCCAAGAAAATCAGGTAAAAAGCATGTTTTTGAAACTGTCAGCATTGTTTGCGTTGGAAATAGTTGTGTGTTTTCTATCACATTCATCACCCCCCAACAAAGATTTTATAATCCAAATGGAAAAGCAATAGAAAAGTTTATACTTCTCTCTTGCTGGCAATTTTGTTACATAAGATAAACTACAAAGCTTGCTCTTTGGACCCTCTCTGAATTCTGAAATTCTCCCAGAAGCAATTTTCTCCCAGGGGTTACCAGGAGGAAGTAAAGGGATTGCCCATAAAGCAGACAGATATTACTGGGAAGGGACAGAAAACAGGAAAGTACTGTGACATTAAGCCCTTTACAGAGCTATTCTTTCAGCTTCATGCATGCCAAATTGTGTAATGTCAGCATTGGTTTTGGCTAGCTGAGTTTTTGGAAAGCATTAAAGAGCGATCCTCCAGGTTTTGCACCTCTAGTGCTTGCTGTAACTATTGATCCCACTTTCACACACTTTGTTGAAATGTATGTGACCTACCTTCATATTAAGGTCATAGCTTTCTTATTTGGAAAATGCTATTTCCTTACATATCCAAGCATCATGTGTTTCCTGTCAGCACCACTTACACAGAGAAAGAAAATGGATGAGAAGGAAGTAGGAAAAATTTGACACTCAGCAAGACCCCACTAAGGTACGTTTCCTAACACAATTTTCCAGCATTGCCCTTGGAGGTCCCTGCCCTATCAACAGCTCTATGAAGGATGAGTGGGTTCTCAGAGCAGCTGCTATACCTTCTCATCTCTTTCAGCAGACTTAAGACCACCTGATTTAAGAAGGCTTGGGTTTCCTCCCAACAGGCATCTCAGGCCCTGATCTTAATTATGACAGGAAATAGATCAAGGCTCCTATCCAAGAAGAGACCTGGTCTGGGCTAGTGCATTAGAAGAGTTTGTAACAAAGATGTTAAGCTGATTCACATATAGATAGAGCAGAAACAAAAAATAAGACCAACTCCTTTATAGTACTTCATCCTCAGAGCCCATCTGGTTTGGAGGCAGCCTGTTCAGGAAAAGGGTAGTTATCACTGCAGGCCCATTCAGTTTCTCCTCATCTAAGCAGAAGATATAGAGAAAGGTGCCCAGAAATCCTACTTCCTAAATAGGCATGTCATGTTGAAAGCTGTGTGGGGAGAACACAGCTTGTGTCAGGACATCAAAGCCTTGATCACAACTCAGAGCCATCCGAGAGCAGCAGATTTCTCCAGGGTAAGGTCAATATGGGGAGATGTAATTATAGTCACTTTTCACTGAACATTGTGTTTCCCTCCTTCACTGCAAGATGAAAAAAATCATAACAACAGGTCTAGTGAACAGCCTATTTAAATATAATAACTTTAAAACTCTTTATAAAATAGAAACATTATTAAGTACTCTGTGTGGGATACTGTGTACACTTCTAGTAGTGATAAAAATGGGGAATAAGCACAGCATCATCTCCCCCAAAATCTTGATTTTTTTTTTTTGATTGTGGGATGGCAGACATGGAAACCAGAATTGCCACATGATTTCTCATCATGTCATGTCTCACCTATATCTGTGAAAGTCGTCCCTGAACCCTCAATCTCCTCTGTGACAAGTTAAGCTCTTTGCAGGGGTAACAAGGTTGTCATGGTCTGACTAGTTCAGCCTCATCTCCAACAGCATCTTTCCCTTTGTTCTACCTGGCACTCTATACTCCAGCATCAACAAATCTGCCCACACTTTCTTCAATGTTCCACAGTAGTTTTTATCTCAATTGCCCCCTTCATCTACAAGCAGAACACCTTTCCCTCATTTATCTTGAAAGCTTCACATTTTTTAAAGACAGTATCAGCGTCCTTCTAGAAATATTTTCTAAGTTTCTTACATTGGCTTGAACATTCATTCTTCAAATCCCCTTTGAATCATTACTTCCATCAGGGTTTGAAAGAAATTTATTGCAAGTCATCATCTTTATACTAGAATGCATACTTCTTGAGAATGAATAGCTTCTAATGTCTGTTTCTTTAGCACATGTCCCTGTGCCAACTATCACATAGCCCTTAAAAACACTGTTCAGTAGATTAATAGTGAAAAAAGTAATGATGATGCAAAATATATAACAAAGCAGGAAACAAATGCTACCATAGAAATGCAAGGCAGGTGTTAAATCTAGAAGGAGGCATCCATAACATGCTGGCAATTAGTGAATCTTGGGTTGGAGATATGGATTTCAGCAGTGCTTTGAAAAACAGGTAGGACTCAGGAAGGAAGAAGTTTTTAGGATGAAGGTTCAGCATAAATGAATGCAGAGATTTCTGAAACATTCAGTTGAATAAAGGTCTACAAAATAAGAGAGGAAACACAGAGTGAGGCTGTTCATTGAGAGTTAAGTCTATCATGAAAAGATTATGGTGTTTATTTAGAAGGCAATTGGGAGCTATTGATGGTTCATGAGAAAGAGAATTGCTTAGTATAATACGTGCTCTAGGAATATAATTATGGCAAATATGTGCAGGATAGTTTAAAAGCCAGGGAAGAGAATATTTCAAGAAGAATGTTGCCACTGTGAAGTTGGATGAGAAATGAGAAAGGCCACTTGTAGGCATAGAAAAGTAGGAAGGTAGAGAGGAGGAATACAAATATTGCCAGGGATATGCAAAAGAGACGAAAAGGATTGAGACATCAAACAATGTGGAATGATTGACTTTGGAAGTTAGTGTAGATACTTCCCTCTAAGAAAAGGAGGAGAAAACAGTGGTAGATATACAACTCTCTGACAAAAAGCAAGATTTAATATTGATAATTCAATATCAAAATAGGATGTCTTTTACATTATCATTTAGGGAAAGGCAAGGTCTTGTCATGATTTTAAGGGGAGCGAGAGAAGTGGTTTGAGCTTGAATAGAGTGGCAAAGGTTCAGAACGCTGCTGTGGGAAATACGAGAAGGAGTCGGTGAGCAGTAAAGAGCTGACCAGACCACTGAGGTCTTGCCTAAAATAACATAGCATGAGTTTTTGTGGAGACAGCCACCACGGTTCCAGTTATCTACTGTTGGCTAACAAACCACCCCAAATTCAGTGGCTTAAATCAATGGTTATTATTATGTTTGTTATCTCTGGGTCACAAAGTAGGCTAAGCATGCCTAGTAGTTCTGCTCTATGTGGCACTGACTAGAGTCACTCGGTTATTCAGCTGGTGCTTGGGGGGATCTGGAGGGTCCAAAAAGGCTTCTCTCTCATGTCTGGCACCTTGGCAGGGATGGATGTAAACCTCACATACCTGTCTCCCTCTCCATGTGCTCTTGGGACCTTTTAAATGGACTCTTCATAAGATTATCCAGACTTCTTATCCAATGGCTCAGAAAAGGAAATAGCCACGTTCTGCAGGTCTGGGACCAGAAACCAGCCCAGAGCCACTTCCACAACTGTCTGTTGGTCAAAGCAGAAAGAGAGCCTGCCCAATTTCAATGCTTTTGATGCTTGCTGGGAGGAGCATCAAAGCATTTTTTTTAAAGATTTTTTATTGGGGAATTGGAGGAGGGGAGCAGTGTTGGGGAGTTAGGGAAGGGGAACAGCCAAGTTGTTGTCCTTCAATCTTATTTATGGAGGGCGCAGCAAGCTTAGCTCCAAGTCCAGTCATGCCACTCAGCCCAAGGTGCTGTGTTCAGTTAGTTGTGAGTGGGTGTAGCCACCATCCCATGTGGGAGTTGAACCAGCAGCCTCATTGTTAAGAGCACACTCTCTATCCCCCGCTCAAGATGCCAAGTTCAGTCTTTAGCTGTGGGCAGGCATAGCCCACCATAAAACAGATAAGCTTTTTGAAAGGAGCATGTGCTGTCACCAGATGAGCCATCCTGCCACCCGTTGGCAGCTCAGCTCGGGTGCAGCTCACTGGCTCATGTTGGAATCAAGCCAGTGACCCTGTTGCTCAGAGCTCGCACTTTTGAGCAAGCTCTTAATCAACTGAGCCACTCGGCCAGCCCCAAGCATTTTTGACTAATTTTTTTTTTTCTTTCATAGCATTAATCATTCTCTAACATGTTTATTTTCTGCTTTCTGTCATTCTCCACAGGAATGTATGTCACACAGAGCAGAGAGTTCTTCCTGTTTTGTCCAAAGTGTCTGATATGTAGTAGACACTTAATAAATATTTGTCACACAAATGATGGGAACATGCAGAAAGAAGAGTGGATGACATGAAGTGCCCAGGGTTGTGGTCTTCCAGGAAGACAGGGAAGAATGACAAGACACTAGAAGATAATGGTTTCCTCCACATACATGAGTGTTACAGCATTTCCCATCAGCAAAGGGGCTCAATACAGCTGTGGTTTTTACCTCCAGGGAGAAACTACATCAGCGTCATCCTCAGGGCATGTGCTCCAGAGTGCTAGTGGACATATCTATGCGGATTCCAATAGAAGCCCTCCTTCAATTAACATTCTTGCATTGATGAGTTCCTAATTAACCATAAAGTTTGGAAGGGTGTTCATGCACATTTCATAGAATGCTTTGGGGGGTTGACGAATCCCTCCGAAACCGTGTGGGCAAATGCCTCAGGCTTGGAGAAGCTCTCTGGGTTTCATCAGTCTCTCAAGGGAGATCTGACTCAAAAGTACTAAAAAGCACTGTCAAAATAAACTATATTTGGACTTTGTCTTTTCAATATGAAAGCTAAGTCTTTCAAATACTAGGAAGACAGAAAAATCACGTGGAACAGGAACAAAGGCACTTCCCAGCATTAACTAAGCAACACGTATTGCAAGCAAATTGATGCAATAATCTTAATGGTTCCCCAGGAACTAGTAAATTTGATTCGGTTAGCAGCATGTGAACCTGTGGGGATTTGCAGGTAAACTTATTCTATTATAGCTACAAAGAGAAGCCACAGTATCATATCAAGCAGTCACTTAAAAAGAAAAGAAAAAAAAAACAAAGAAAAAACTGCGTGTTTTTTTTTTTTTTGAGACTTAGGCTATAAAAAGGTAGATTGTTTCCCAATTAGTGCTTAAAAGCCTCTGATTATAACATGGTATTTCTTTTAAAAATCCCTTAAGTATATGTTAACAATTGAACTTGAACTAAAATTTTAATGCCATTATTGGAAAATACTTTCATATAATTTTCTTTCCTCCTCCTCCTCCTCTCTTACATTACTTCTAAGAATAAGTTTTATTTTAAAGTTTACAGTTCTAAAACTTTAACAATATACCAACACAATACAAATATATATGATCGGGTATTTTAAAAATTGCATAGTTTATAAATTCAGGAGGCTATAAAAGTATCAAGGAGATCACATCTAGAAACAAAAACTATAGATAGGATAATAGCAGTTTAAGATTGTTCAGGAATATTAAAATGCAGATGATTTTTAAAGTTTTGTTTCTTTTCTTATTTTTTAAGTGTAATTACCTAAAGTATATCGCCACTAAAATTTCTGGCCATTGTCTAAATTTCGAGCAGTCTAAAGCCGGTGGCTCATCTCAGCCCTAGCCAGAGTCCCTCCTTAATCAAATGAATTTATGTCAAATGAATGACCTTGACTTCTCAAACACGTAGATCTGTACCCTCATCATCTCAGCTTGAACCTCCAAATTTAGAGCCTTCTGGGTCATATAGTCCAGGTGGGAAATGCACAAATATTGCACAAACACAAGTCTGAAATAAACACTGTTGCTACACTCTATATTCTGATTCATTCCTTATTCCCAATATATATCTCAAATCCTACCATTTTTCCCCTCCACTCACAAGTCCACTGCCTTAATCTAGAGCTTGATGATTTTCCTTCATGATAACACCTTTACCTCATCTTCCTGAGACTAAACTACTTTATTTTTTCTTTCAAATACTGCTGAGGGACAAAACTCTGCAAAGCAGTCTATTTTTTCCTTCAGGTACCAATAATGGCTTCTTATTGATCAATGGATCAACTATGAGGTCTGAGAATTAAGTTTGCGAACTCATCCTAGAAAAAGTGCTACATAGCTCATTGCCGAATATCACTATGGTCACCTTTGAAGTACTCCCCTTGGGAAGCTACGCACCAACACCAGTGCCTAGTCCACCCTTCAAAGCAATTTTGGAACTCTTTTTCTGGAATGGTCATCAAAGTGGTTGTCGTATTATCTTTGATGTCCTGAATGTCATCCAAATGTCTTCCTTTCAATATTTCCTTTATCTTCAAGCAAAGAAAGAAGTCATTGGGGGCCAGATCAGGTGAGTCGGGAGGGTGTTTCAGTACAGTTATTTGTTTACTGGCTAAAAAACCCCTCATAGACAGTGCTGTGTAAGCTGGGGTATTGTTGTGATGCAAGAGCCATGAATTGTTGGCGAAAAACTCAGGTCCTTTAACTTTTTCATGCAGCCTTTTCAGCACTTCCAAATAATAAACTTGGTTAACTGTTTGTCCAGTTGGTACAAAATCATAATGAATAATCCCTCTGATATCAAAAAAGGTTAGCAACATCGCTGCAACAAGTTCACGAAGTTAATTGTCATATCTCATATGCTGCTTCTGTCAGTGCACAGGTTACAGTAGTTAGACAGGCTTAGTGAGAATTAGGTTGCAATTTACACAATTCATGCTTGATTATTTTATAATAAAGGATTCGACAAAAGTATATAGGGATACTTTTTCGGTCTGGCTTAGGATCCAAGATCGAGGGGCCAGCAACGTCAATATATGGTATTAGCAAAATGTTTGCAGCCTATGTCTGAGACTGATATATAGCGCAGATATTAAAGGATATTGTACTTCCTGGATCACAGGAACTGTTTCCAGGTACAGGTTGCTCTGGATCTAAACATATGTACTGTGTGTGCAAGTGGTAGAGAGACTTGAAGGGGAAGCAGAATCCTGGTCCCAGCTCGACATTTGTATAAGAATTATAGGAAGAAAGTTTGCAAACTCTATGGTCAAACTTATTTTTACCAGTCACTGACATATACTTTCTCACCTAACTGGGACAGGTTTTTGTTCCTTGGCCTCCAAAATATAAGCTTCTCTTTATAATCTGTATATCTGTTAATGCTATAACCATTCCTTTGAGATATTTTTTCATATCTTCTCCACCTACCCAAATTCTTTCATTTTACTTTGTATTTTTATTTCAAATGTTGCTTAGATGGAACTGAGTTCCAATTCCAAACTATTCATGAAGCCATCTCTCACTTCTTCATGTTATACTGACTTATTTCCTCTCAGTTCTTCACTAACAATGAATAATGGCCATATCCTATATGCTTATTTTTTGTAAATGGGTAATAGAGAGCACATCTTTGGTTTGTTTTCTGTCTTACATGCAGCCTACTAGCATAGTGCTAAGAACAAAAATAAACCTTGAATGGTTGTCTTAATCTGAGTTTAATTTTTCTAAGAAATTATTAAACTTTGGGGAATATGTGTGCGTGTCTCTGTGTGTGTATGTATGTATATTTTTTTTAAAAAAGAAAGAGATAAATATTACAATCATAAGACCACAGAGTTTAAGATATGACAATGATCTTAAGTATCATCACAATTCAGGGAGGAAAAAATGATAGATAGAATAATTAGGTAATTTACACAAAACTAAGCACGAAACTGGTTACAGATACAAAACTAGAACTCAGGACTCTAGCTCCATTCTAATGCTCTTTGCTAAACTGGGCTATAGTAGATATCACCTTCATGAAATACAAAATTGAATGAAAGTATTTTAATTATGTTTGTCTTTTGAAATTATATTCAGCCATGCCTCCTTGAAAGGTGCAAGTAGTTGGAATATGACTATGGCTGAAACTGTTGGTTGGCTATCTAACATCCATTCTCCCTTTTTTCTTTACTATTTGAATACACATACACACACACACACACACACACACACACACACACACACGGAAAGACACATACAGAAGGATAGCTATGTGCCCAGTTAAAATCTAAAACCTCTCAGCCCTCTTTGTGTAGAATGGCCATTTAGTATGTTTCTTCTCACTAATGATATATAATTGAAAGTCAGCTGAAAAGTGATTACCTCTCCAAATAAAAAGAGAACAAAATCCTTCTGTGGAGAAGGGTTTCTGGATCGTAATCCCTCTGCTGTTTTTGTGTCTGGAATGTAGACATGATACTGGAAGTACAGTAGCCATCTTGTGTTCGTGAGGATGAACATCACACCAAGGCTAAGCAACAGCATGAAGGAAGGAATCTGGGTCCTTGGTAAGCTCTGTGAGAAGGTGACTGTCCTGGGTCAACTCCAGGCTTCTAAATGATAACTACAAATCCCTTACTTGTCAAATCCACTAGTTATTAAGTTTTCTGTTACTTCTGTCTCAATAATACCCTCCCCACAAGGATAGGATCACAGATATGTTAAAGTGCAGTGGATCTAGTGACTAATTTAGTCATATTATTTGACTAGCCACTTTTGCAATGACTTTGCTGCAATGGAACTTTTCAGGACACAAAAGCATAACTGTTTTTTTTAATGGTCTAAATATGCCAAACACTAGTCTAAGCTCTTTAACCATATTATTTTATTTATGAGATATGCATGAGTATCCTTGTTTATACAGGTAAAGAATAAAATTTAGACAAGTTTGTTATCTCGCTCATGGTCATAGAGTAAGTGGTAGATGCCCCTGTGATGCCAATGACTGTGTTCTATTCATCTGTCACACCAGTAACTAACCATGTGACATGTTGCACTGTAAGTCTATGTATCATTCTAAAATTTAAGGTAGTTGACCAACAACATTATTTTCTTCTTCAGAAATGTAACACTAAAGCTGTTGTAAAAACATATAACCTGGGCAATCTACATGTAATCCAGACAGAGACTGAAGCTATGCAATTTTGAAATTGCTAACTTAATAATTGCGTAGAGAATCTATTATAGAATCTAATATATCATATTTTTTGCTCTGGCTCATGAGCTTGGCTTTACATTGTGCTGGTAATGATTCCAGGTATGAAGGCCTCAAACAAAAATGTTACATTCTACAGCTTTCAACACTTCCACTCCAGCTCCACTTAAGTAGAATAACTTCTAGATTTGCTTTTCTCTTATAACAACACCATTTAACAGATTCCAAATAGTATAAACCCCTAAATCTTTCTGGTAATTTGTTGATTTCTGATTCTTTATTCTCTAAGGATTATTTTCTTCATTTCCTCAGAAAACAAAGGCCAGCATAAAAAGAAAAGAAATGCGGTTTTCCTGGATAAAAGATTTAAATATGTATGATAATAAAAGAAGATAATTGAATATTCACATCCTTTAAACTTCCACTAATTAGAACAACCTTTAAAAAGGTGATTATAAATCTAGTTGTTATATCTGCTCAATTGAGAAAAGTGGTATTTTTAAGTCAATTGTAAATCCACTTCAAGACAAAAAATATATTTAACTCTCTCATTAACACTAGATAATTGAGACAAAAAATAATTTTCTGGGTTGAGTTTTTTGTATATTTGCCACATTAAAATGGGGAAACTTTATCATGGCTATGTAGATAACAGATTTAGATTCTTTATCCAATGTTCAGTGCTTTGGGTGTGAGTCAAAATAAAAATCCCCAAAATTTGCAGTGTCAGAAGAAAACTTCTGGAAAACTTAAAGACTATGAACCAAGTCTAATATCAATCAGACTGATTACCTTATTTTTAATGTGCCATAAGAATCTCCACTGAGATCCTTTCAGCAGGTACTTCACCATCTTCACTGAAGTTTCATATGTTCCCCATAATACAATTCCATTTGGCTGAACACATACTATGTTTTATGGAGGCTCCATAACCTCCAGTGAAATTGTTTTAGAGGTAATTCCTGCAAAGATGAAAATCCTGTTGCTAAGAACCCCCATCACTGTAGCAATCTATTCTTCTGTTGGTTAGATGTGTGCTGTAAGATCTCAAGAATTAACAGATCAGTGGAGAGGCAATATTTAAAATTAAGAAAAAATAAGAGAAAAATAGAAAACACACTATAACCACAAGTTAAACTGAGTGACACAAATGAGTACGGTCAAACAGCAACGTGAGAGAAGGGTTATTGCAGTCACAAATCCCAGGGACTATGTCCATGTTGCCCTTTGAGTTCATTCACTCATCCATTCAGTATTTACTGGGTGAGGACTGGACTAGGTACAGTGTTAGACCCTGAGAATACAGCACAGGCTATGACCTCAAGGAGTTTGCAATCGAGTGGCAGTAAAGGAGAAACATTGTAAATGAGTAGTTGTAATGCATGCAATAGAAGGTATAATAGAGAAATGTACAGCTTCTACGTCTTAGAGAGAAGGGAGCTCCTAACACATTGATGATACAGTGAGGAGAGTCTTGGAAATAAAAAAAAAATAAGTAATTTATTTAATTAAGAAAACATTAACTTATTTAATTAAGAAAACATTAACAGAAGTGAGCTTGCTGGATCATACGACAATGCCATTTTTAATTATTTGTGGAACCTCCATACCATTTTCTGTAGTGGCTGTGCCAATTTACATTTACACTAACACAGCACAAGAGTTCTCTTTTCTCCACATCCTTTGCAAAACTGGTTAAGTCTTGTCTTTTTGATGATGGTCATTCTAACAGGTGTGAAGTGATATCTCATTGTGGTTTAGATTTGCATTTCTCTTAAGATAGGGGATAAGCACCTTTTCATCTATCTGTTGGCCATTTGTATGCCTTCTTTGGAAAAATGTCTATTCAAGTACTCTGCCCATTTTTTGACAGATTTCTTTCTTTCTTTCTTTCTTTCTTTCTTTCTTGCTTTCTTGCTTTCTTTCTTTCTTTCTTTCTTGCTTTCTTGCTTTCTTGCTTTCTTGCTTTCTTGCTTTCTTGCTTTCTTGCTTTCTTGCTTTCTTTCTTTCTTTTTTTCTTGCTTGCTTGCTTGCTTTTTTGCTACTGAGTTGTGTAAAGAAATGAAAATGGGATCTCAAGGAAATAATCTGCACTTCCATTGCAGCAATAGCCAATCAATGGATGAACCAATAAAGAAGGTGTGGTATATACACATAATAAATTCAGCCATGAGAAAGAAGAAAACCCTGCCATTTGGGACAACATAAATGGACCTTAAGAACATTAGGCTAAGAGAAATAAGTCAGACAGATAAAGACAAATACTGTATGATACCATTTATATGTGGTATCTAAAAAAGCCAAACTCATAGAAACAGAGAGAACCATGGCTGAGAGGGTGGGGAAAATGGGGAGATGCTGGTGAAATGGTACAAACTTTCAGTTATTAGGTAAATAAGTTTTGGGGATCTAATGTCCAACATGGTGATTATAGTTAATAATACTATATTACATACTTTAAAGTTACTAAGAGAGTGTGAAACGTTTTCACTACAAAAATAAATGGTGATTATGTGACATGAAGGAGGTCTTATCTAACTCTACAATGATAATCATTTTGCAACTGATAAGCTTATCAAATTTACACATTTTATACCTTAAACTGACACAATGTTATATGTCAATTGCATTTCAATAAGCCTGAGGGGGGATATTTATTGAACATCTTCAGTGTGAATTCTTGTATGGTTTCAATTAAATATGTTAAATGCTAGAATTAAGGTAAAGTCTTTGGGAGTTAAAAACTGAAGCAAACAAACAAACAAAAGGAACTTTTACTCTGCCTTAAGATAGAGGGTTTCAAGTAAAGAGTCTGAGAGGGAGAAAACCACTGAATAAGTACACTTTTTTGAAAGAGAAATTAAAGAAGAGTATTTGAAAGCAAGCATGCAAAGTAAAAGCACTACAGCAGCTTGGGGAACAAAAGACCACTGAGCCAAGACCAAAGCAGACAGGAGTAAAGGGGTGGGAGAGAGAAGAAGCAGATAAGGCTGGAAAATTAAATTAAGGTCAGGTAATTTAGGCCTTGTAGGCCAGCTAATGAGAGAGCTAAAAGTCGGCCACCAGAGTATGAAATCCATGAAAATGAATGATGTCTTCAAGGAAGAAAGTGAATATTAAAATAGAAGAGCTAAGAGTAGAGAAAGACTAATGCGCTCCCTTTCATAAATTTACTTGGGAAAGCCAGGAAGAATTGCCTGTGTTAAGTGCTAATCTTACTAGTCTTCACCTATGACACAAAGATAACTGACACACCATTAGTAGGTCCCAGGCTTTTCTATCATTGGGGATGTAAATGTGAAGGCTGCCTTGCTATCACTTTTTCAAGTAGGCTGGGAGTTATTAAGAGCTTGGGTTTAGATACAGAGAAAATTCAGAAGCAGGCAAAGTGGATTTTTAGTTTCCACCAAATTTGCTAATGGAAAAGAGGGTTGGGGGTATTGGGGGGAAGATATGGATGTTGAGAAAGAGATAATGTTCAGAAGAGAGAGAGCACATAATGAATAACTTTTCCTTTGGATTATAAATATGGTGTATTTCAAGGAAAATGAAACCTATTTCTAATTAAAATAATTACAACTCAGTAAAATTTGATTTGGCAAAAAATATTAGAACAATAATAATTCCCTACAACTTCTTTTCTGAACCTCCTTAAATCTTTTTTGTTTGCAGGAAGAATTCATGACATGCCAACTTTGAATCTTGAGACATTTGAGTTTTGTTCCTGGCTTCGGAAGACAAACTATGTTCTACCACTCCTGATTGTAAGAAAGAGAGGATTCTTGTCAGAACATTCTAATATAAGGCAATTATGCATGAACAGTAATTTCTGAGAACACAAATACATAACTGTGAGCTGATTTTATTCTTCTGAGATGTGCGTCAGAGGGAAACATTGAACATGGAAAGAGTTTGCTAAAATAGTAATGAGCAAAGCCCTGTAAACAGCTCCTTTGATTCTTTTAGACTGGCTGGTTGTCTAGGGAGTGACCCGGGGCAGTTTCAGAAGCAAAGAAAGATATCTGAGTCAAAAGGTGGTGAAGGGGACTGGACTAGAGAGGAAGTAGTTATGCATTTCTCAGGCAAAGCTGTGAATACTCAAGTGACCATGAACTGATTGCTTATATTAGTGTTTAAGTTTAATGTGCAGGAGTAGAACAATTGCTCATAACAATATGTGTGACATTTCAATTTAATTTTTATTTTCCATTGATAATTTTTGTAATATAATGTTATTTTCACTCACATTAATGAAAGTGACAATCTATCAGTTCTAAGAATGGGAATAAAAATATTTGGGCCCATATTCATCTTTAAATGAATTTATTAAAAAGCTGTTGATATTCCCTAGCTATTCATGTAAAGGACAACTGATTTTAATTTGTCTTTTTGAAGTCTTCTCATAACATTCATTTAGAAAGGCAGGCACTATAAAAATTCATACATCGAGAATTTTATGCATGACAAGTTTCTTGAAAAAAGACAAGTACTGCATGATTCTTGAAAGCATTTGCCACCAGATGATTGCAATTTGCTTATATTTGAAAAAAAAAAGTATGTGCATTTGATTCAAATTTAAAATACTGTTGAAATCTTCAGTGTGCCAAGACATAAAGTCAGGAATGTAATATGGTAGAAGAAAGAAAAAAAAATCACTTTAAAATGCAATGTTTATCATTGCGGGGAAGGGGTGAAAGCATATTCAATTTAATGTAAATAAAAGTATTTGTGCTGTGATAGTGCTGGTTACTTCCATTATCTCCATAACCACTGGGTGGTTAGTAGTAGATAGAATTGTGATGAAAAATGGATGAGAGAGTTGCAGCTTCCAGCAAATTTATAGTTCTACATCTTAGCTATGACCTTAAATTAGAAATTGTGTTGCTTACTTCAAGATTTTTAGAAATGGACTCATTAGAAAGAATGTTATGGCATGTAAGCTCCATATTGCATCTAGTGCCCATTCTACTGCCAAGAAACTAATTTAGGCTCTTGCTCTTTCTTAGGAGACACTGAAAAACTCCATGTTCTGCCAAGCCATGTCTTCCTAAGACATTGAACATTTCTGAATTGCCACATCTCACTTTCTCAGTTCCAGTCTGTTGTGAATGGAATTGTGTCCCTGTAAAAGATACTGAAGTCCTAATCCCCAGTACCTGCGAATGTGGCCTTATTCGCAAATAGGGTGCTTGCAGATTATCAAGTTAAGATGAAGTCATCAGTGTGAACCCTAATCCAATACGTGAGTTATTGTGTCTTTAAAAAAGGGGAAATTTGGGGCCGACCAAGTGGCGCGGTGGTTAAGGGCTGGATTGGGAAGCCAGCGGCCCCCGGGTCCTACATATGAGGGCCAATGACACTGCCCTCAAAAAAAACAAAACAAAACAAAACAAAAAGGGGGGAAATTTGGATACAGAAACAGAGACAAGGACACATAGAGAATGGTATATGAAGACTGGAGTTAGGCTGTCACAAACCAAGGAACTCCAAGAAGCTAGGAGCAGAGGGAGCACAACCCTGCCAACACCCTGACTTTGGACTTTTAGCCTCTACAATGGGGATAGCAAATTTCTGTTGTCTAAGCCACTTAGTTTATGATACTTTGTTATGGAAGTCCTAGCAAACTAACACACAGTACCCCATTTATTCTATTGTGCTGCCAATATTTACTTTCTAGAGCTGTTCTGATTTTATCACTTCCTCCGTGATGATGGGGCTACAATACCTCTAGTGGCTAGAGAGCCTCAGACAAAGAATATACTCATGAATATTTCTTGAGAAAATGATAAATGATCAAATTAATGACCTACAATGTTAGGAAAAATTACCTCATTCAAAACATTGAGAAAATATACCATCTGTCTTCAACCTGCTTTTCCAGTCTTACTAATTCCCATTCTCTTACATGCATCATACACTACAATAAAACTTGGCTCTTAACTGTACATTCAATACACTGAGTTTATGCATTGAAACAGAATATTTTCGTGTACTATGTGTCAGTTTCTGTGATGTTCATTTTGTACTGTTCTCTTATCATCTGCTGACCTCTCTTAAAGTTCAACTGGTCACAAACCTACACATCATTTGAAGCCCGTTAGTTACCCCACCTACTTTGTGACTTGCTTTGTGATTCTGGGAATTGGAATCCAAAGTTTTGTCTTCTGTCTCTGAACCACAAGTACTTTTGTAACCGGTTTTACATCATTTATATTATATTCTTCCTTGAAGTGGATATCTGGGAAATCATTTTGCAATTAAATGATCAATTATTTGAGGACTGGGATTGTATTTTACTCAAATGAGCATCTCACATATTATGAATGAAAGTATTATAATACACAGAGTAGATGCTCAATACATACATTGAATTAAATAAAATTATTATAAAATTAATGAGACATACCTAAATGTGATGCAAGGACAATCTTTGCCAATTCTGCAGGAAAAAGGAGATGTGATGACAGAGGCAGAAGTTGAAGTGATGAAAGCCAAACAATGAGGCATCCTCTAGAAACCAGAAAAGGCAAGAAAATGGATTCTCCCCTGGAGCCTCCAGAAGGAATGTAGCCCCACCCCAACCTTGATTTTAGTCCTATAAAACTCATTGCAAAAGTATGGCTTTCAGAATTATCACAAAATTAATTTGTGCTGTTTTAAAGCCACTAGTTTTGTGGTAATTTGTCACAGCAGCAATAGGAAACTAATAAAGAACTAGAAGTTTTACAATCAGATAAACCAGTATTTTCCACATAGTATTGTGGAGTACTAGGAGGAAAAGGGTACTGTAGATGACTACATGGGCAAAGTTGTCATATTCCTCTTGGAGATTCACAGATGCCCCACTTGGAGATTCAAAATTCAAATAATCATGTTAGGCTCTAAGGATATTTAAAGTAAAGTATCTGTATAAACTGGTACTTAGTAAAAATATTTGACCATATAATCACTGTCCCCGACTACCTCCACCCCTGCAAACACACATACAGATAACACATGACCTACTAACATCTCACAAGAACACATTTGGGAAATTCTAATGCAAGGTCAATAGATTATTAGGTGAACGTTGTTTACTGCTATAGTATCACAGAGGTATTTCTTTAGGATATATTCAAATACTATTGTACAATCTAGAAAACAGAAATTTCTAGTTCTCAAATGTGAGCTAATCTGGACTCATGTAATTCATTTTGAACATACCTACCAAACAGTAATAAAGAACATGTGGTGTGATGTTCTAAATATTAAAAGTATTTTGACTTTCAAACCCTCAGTGCTTTTGATATCTAGAAATTTTAAGTAGTCAAAATTTAAGTTGTTGCATTCTACTAACAGGATCAAGACTTTCTTCTTTGATGTATTTAGGGTTCTTCATCGATACTCATAAAGTGCTGTATTTAGGGTTCTTCATAGATACTTATAAAGTGATTTCCTGCACATGTCCCCCTTTTTATTTTCTAGTACAGAGTGGAAATAGACTAATGGAGATTAGCTGGGAGAAAACATGTTCCCAAGTGAGGAAAATTGAATGTTCCAGACTTTATACTTAGCCTCATGAGGTCCTTTTGGCTACTTGCTATAGATTCTACCATTTTTCCCAAAGCTGATTCTAAATCATCATGAACCACATCACAAAGGCAGAACTCTTTGAACCACCCAAGTGAAACTTTTATCCCATTTTTGTAAGACCTGTTAGCAGGAGATATACTATCTGCAATTCATAGTTCTTATACTCTATGATTGTGGATTAATCCATTTATTTTATTAAACTGATGTTTACTGACTGCTTATTATCTGAAAGTTTTTAGGGTGACAGTGAGAAAAACAACAACACAAAAGACAAAGAACCCCTAACAAACCACTGTGCTTGCTTTCATAAATCTTACTGTCTAATGGGATGGAGGGGCAGATGTTAGTCTAAAAGTCCATGAATGAAACTATTGGGCAAGCCATAGAATAAAGTGCTATACTGGCAATGTAGTTACAACAGCTTTCATTCAAATATAAGCTTGTCTCTAGAAGTCAGATCATACTCAGGATTAAAAACAAGCAGCCTTCTGTCAGAGAAAGCTTATTAATAGACATAACCTTGCTTATTTCAAACAGGGGCACTCCTCAGATTTCCGGTCATAAAATTTATCAAGTCGGATCACATTTTTTTCAGAATTTATGTTTTGGAGTAATAATTCACACTGGATTCATGAAAGGAACAAATGTAACAAGGCATACCATCCACTTCTGGGTAATCACCAAATAGCAAAATGCAGAATGTTGACTGTCATTACCAGGGCTGAAATTAGGGTGAGGAAACTGAGGTAACAGCTTGGGTACAAAAAACTCAGTAGTCCAGATAAACAATGCTGTAATGCCATATTTTTTTTTTTTTTTTTTTTTTTTTTTTAGCTGAGCCATCCTGCCACCTGTTGGCAGCTCAACGGCAACTCAGCTCGGGCTGGCCTCGAACAGCTGTTGCTCAGAGCTCAGCTCGCACTCTTGAGCGAGCTCTTAACCAACTGAGCCACTCAGCCGGCCCTCGAATAATGCCATATTTTAAAAATCAAAATTAATGCTAAGACATATGATGAACAAAACATTACAATTTTAAGGAAATATAGAATCATTATCACAGGCACAGTAATACCTTGGTTTGCAAGCATAATTCATTCCAGAAGCAAACTACTCATATTGCAAGACATCGCTCGTTTACCACATTAAAATGTACTTGGTTTGTGAGCATAATTCGTTCCAGAAACAAACTACTCATATTGCAAGACATCACTTGTTTACCAAGTTAAAATGTATTAGAAATGTTTGCTCAAGACTTAAATGTAAGACCTGAAACCATAAAACTCCTAGAAGAAAATATAGAAGTAAATTTGCAGACATTACCCCGAGCAATATTTTTACTGATACATCCCCAAGGGCAAGGGAAGTAAAAGAAAAAATGAACACATGGGATTATATCAAACTTAAAACTTTTTTCACAGCAAAGGAAACCATCAATAAAACAAAAAGGCAGCCTACTGAATGGGAGGAGATATTTGTCACCGATATATCTGATAAGGAGTTAATATCCAAAATTTATAAAACACTCATGCAACTCAACACCAAAAACAAACAAACAAAAACAATTAAAAAAATGGGCAGAGAATATAAAGAGACATTTCTCTAAAGAGGACACACAGATGGCCACCAGGCATATGAAAAAATGTTCAACCTCACTGATCATTAGGGAAAGGCAAATAAAAACCATAATGAGATACCACCTCACTCTGGTAAGAATGGCTATCATCAATAAATCAACAAACAACAAATGCTGGCGGGGCTGTGGAGAAAAGGAAACCCTGCTGCACTGTTGGTAGGATTGCAGATTGGTGCAGCCACTGTGGAAATCAGTATGGAGGTATCTCCAAAAACTGGAAATGGAACTACCTTTTGACCCAGCAATTCCACTCCTAGGTATTTATCCTGAAAAACCCAAGACACTAATTCAAAAAAATATATGCACCCCTATGTTCATTGCAGCGCTATTTACAATCCAAGATTTGGAAACAATCGAAATGCCCATAGGTAGACGACTGGATTAAGAAACTGTGGTACATTTACACAATGGAGTATTATGCAGCTATAAAGAAGGAAGAAATAGTACCATTTGCAACGATATGGATGGACCTAAAGAACATTATGTTAAGTGAAATAAGTCAGTCAGAGAAAGACAAATACCCTATGATCTCACTTATATGTGAGATCTAAAGAACTGAATAAACGAGCAATGTAAACAGAAATAGTCTCAGAGACACAAAGAAAAAAACTGATAAGGGCTGGATGGGATGGGAATGGGCATGAGGGAGAAGGGGAAGGCACAAGGCAACACAAACTGATAACTACAATACTACTGCAGAGACAGAAGGGACAGTGTAGGGAATATAATCAATAAGGTTGTAAATACTTTTTTTTAGGGGACCAGATGGACTCATGTTTTATCAGGGAGACCACTTCATCAACGGTGTAGTGGTCTGACTACTGCACTGTACATCTGAAGCTGCTGCTGATTACTATTAGATGTTGACTATAATTGAACACATATATAGTCATGAGATGTGGAATATAGTGTGGGGATGGAGCCAATGGAATTGTAATAGATATGTATGATATCGGGGGTGGGGGGCAGTGAATGGGGGAGGGGTAGTCACTTTGTAAGCGGTGAAAAAGATAACTATTGCATAGTTTTGTACATCTGTAACTATTAATAATAATAAAAAATAAATTTAAAAAAAATTAAGAAATGCTGGCTCATCTTGGGGAACACTCGCAAGCCACGTGACTCTCAATCCAAGGTTTTACTGTATCTCCTTTTGCCTCAGACTCCAGTATGGGTTAGCACAGCAGGCCTGCTGGGCTGGTTATTATTTGTTTGTCCATCCAGATTCAGTCTCCTTCCTTCTCCAGTCTGTTGTGTATCTCAGGAAGCTAATCAAGCCTCTCTTGCTCTCTGCTTTCTGATTGGGCTTATTCAATGGAAAATTATCAGAGGACAGGAGAATAATGAGCTTGGATGATTACTTCTTGCTTCTTTTCGTCCTGAGTAGTGGCAACTGCTATGTTCCTCTACCGGAAGTCACAGCTCCTCCTCAGCATTCCTCCCCTCCAGCTTCTCCTTACCTTTGCTCCTTGAGCCAAGGAGTGATGTTGGCTTTCTGTTGTTGCCAGGAGGTTTCCACATCCCTCCTTGGTTCCCATAGCCTTGCCCACACCTCTGTAAATAGGCTCTTTGCTATCTCCACCAATTATCTTGTTTGAACAGACTAAGTGTTCCCTGCTGGAACCAACAGTCTTGGACAACGCCAGGTCTTATGCAATGCCAAAAAACAAACCATGACAAAGCAATGTCTTCATGTATTATACATTCTGTGATTAAGAACTCAGTATAATTAGGCCTTGTCCCTAAAGCAATGACTCTTATGAAATCTCAAGTATTGGTCTGGCCACTTTGCCCTCACAGGACATGCCCCTGTCCAAATACGGCAACTTGCTTGTTCCATACACGGTGAACAATTTTTGATGTTTGTGAAGACTAGACAAAATACTTGCATACTGAATGAAATTGAGAGAGTTTTGCAATATATATTAAATTTAGATGATAAAGAACATTTATTTAATAATTCCGTCATTCAATCAAAATTTCCCCTAATTACTAGGCTAACTTGAACAAAAACTGTTTTCTTTAGAACTAACCAGTTAAGGTCATTAGACCTATGATGTGATTCTAGAATGGTCTCTGGGCTGAGCTGAACTCAAAGGAATGTTTCATCTGACTGCATCAGTTCTCATCTTGAAAACCATGTATTCATCACATTAATGCCAACAAAAACAATGCTCAAAACAGCTGTGTAGACTGACATTAAATATTTGTCTAATAGCATAATTCTTTCTCATGGGGATCATAAAATTTGGTTAACTTAATTTCTTTATATATCAATTATGTAGTAATAACTCAGACATTATTACACTAATTTTTCTTGTTTCTTAAATTTTAGTGAATATTTCAACTTTTAATTTTTTTTAAGTATGCATTTACAATTGTAATTCTTTGTCATGAGAAAATAGGCTATTTTATAATAGACTAGTAATATGAAAGGGAGTAATAGAAGGCAGGTATTTAGACATATTTATCAAAAGTATTAAGTTTCATCAAAATAATTAATAAGAGTAATAACCTAGACTTATTCTTTATAAGGAAAGTTAGTTAATACATACTTATTTGCTTTCTTCAAGGCAGAGCATACTATAACAACAATGTAAGGTCTAACTTTTTTTTTTAAAGGTCTAACTTTTAATAGAATGAATTGAATTGACTGATGAATTAATATAAAGTTCTTTGATATCCTCAATTAAACCAAGAAATCAGTAGAAAATCTATGATGTCTTGATTGTAAAATATACATTCTAATTATTAATATCCAACCACATTTCTCCTTCCCTTCTCATCTAATACAGATCATAATATATTTAGTGTTTACATTGGGGAAGAGGAGGAAACATAACTTACTTATTGAGAAGCTTCTTATATTCTTCATCTCTTTTAACTATTGGAAATTTCAGAGCTTCATAAAAGTCACCAATGTTGACACTAATTTCGTGCACACAAAATTGTGCACACATCATTTAGAAAATCAAATGTACAGTCTTCAAATTTGTTTGAGATTTTATCTCCTCACATTTATATTATTGCTTGAGTTCTGCAGGTTTATAATACAAATTCACGCTAAATTTGAACACTGAAACTTCAAAAGTATTCAAACAACTCAAATTCCAAAATCTTCTCCAATAAATCAGTTAGAGAGCACAGGCAAAAAAAAAAAAAAAAAAAAGAGATAGAGCAAATTGGATACATTTCTGTTGAGACAGATCAGTCAGGATGCAATGAAATCAATCCAATTCCAGCAGCCACAGAAGCATTGCAATAAACGCAAACCTCTTTTTCTTTTTTTTTTTTTTTGGTGTGTTCCTGGGCTTTCATTTGAAAAAGCAAAAGAAGTTTAATTAAATGTGGATTGAGACTCCCATCCACCAAATCAAACCCATGCGATGATAGATGTAAGTAGCTTTCTAGCTCTAAGATTCCACACTTAATCCACCTATATTTTTCAGCTGCCAAGAATTAAATAAATAACGAAACCCCAGCACTTAACATTTACTTGATGCCTTGCATTTTAAAGATTGAAATGGCATGTCGGAAGAAGGAAAACATAGCTTAAATATGTCATGGTTGAGAGGCCTCCATCTCTTCATGCCCCTCTCTGATCCTTCCCTAGGAGATTTGCAAAGACAATGCGCCCATGTTCTTAGCCACCAGTATCCGTATAATGGAGAGTCTCTTATGCTATTACTTCACTGCCCATATATTTTAAATGTAAATTAGAACACCTACCAAAATGGATTGAAAAGAAAATTCATAAGATCAATTTCACAGGCCAAAGGAGAGCAAACTAATAATATGGATAGTCAAACAACAGAGCACATAAAATAGCAAGGATGTAAGGCAATTTGCCCCCAAATTAATATTCTGGGTGACCTACAGTCCATTTGCATATGCCACCCGTGCTGCTGTTGTAGTGTTTTGTTTTTTCCTTCAATGGTTTTAGGGCTTCACTAAAATTCGGACCTGTGCATTTTACGGAAAGGCTTCTACTATGTGCCTTCATTTAACATTTTTATTATGTGCCTTCATTTAACATTTTTATTAGTGCAACATCAAGTGTTACAAGTAATCACCTCAATCTCAGGCACTCATTGCAATCACTGTCAGACTGTGGATCTGAGTCTCCGCCTTCTACCTCAGGAGTTCCTAGGTGTACCTCTGGAGGGAATAGAAGATGCTTAATGAGAATGGCCAGGGCACAAGTACCTTGTTCTATTTTTGTTCTTTATTCCCTCTGATCACATTCCCAGTAGCTCCATGTTTAAATATTAGACATAAGGCATAGACTTAGTGATTCTACGCAGACACTTTGGAGTTATATGCATCTGGGTTTGAATCCTGATTTCCTGATGTACCATTTGCCTGCCTCATGTTTGGGCAAGTGAATTCACACTACTAAGTCTTTCTCACTTGTAAGTGTAACATGATGGTAATGGTATCTAATCCACAGGGCTGTTGTGAAGATTAAATTAAATCATACATGTAGACAGTCCAGTGCTATAGAAGGTAACTGTTTCCCTAAGTAGCTTCAACATTTGTTTTCCTTTCTGCATTTCTCTTTTGCTTCCAATCAACCCTCCACACTGCTCATTTCTCTGTTCTGCTTTCCCCTCTTTGTCTTATGGTCCACAGGACAAAAGAGCACAGGGTCTTCCCTGTCTAGACTCAGTCCTCCTTCCCAGCATTGGCTCCTGTCAGTGCTCCCGCAGACTCTGCTCTCCAGACCTAGTGAACTTTTCACAGTCCACACCTCTGGGTGCCTTGCCTGGATCCATGACTTGGAACACACTATTTTCTCCACTGCAGGAATGAATCCTGGTTCATCTTTTAGGACTAAACTCCAGTGTCACCTCTCCTCCAGGTTTCTTCTTTCTCTATATTCCTATTACACCAACCACACTGGTTTCCTTATAGTGTAAGTACTGCCTCCATATTTGTGTATTCAACCAGATGACAATGAACAGAGACCAACCACAAGCATCTCTAGATTTTTTGTTCTTTTAATTTTTCTGCTCCTGTCTTAATGCACTGACAATCACACTACAGGAGCTCAATGCATGTTTGGTGAATAGTGGCCTGGGCATCTGAAATGGGAAACAATCATACCACTCAATTACATTCAATGTTGTACAGCCCGGTGGCTATAGTTAACAACACTATTGTATACTGGAAAGTTCTTAAGTGAGTGGATCTTAAAAGTTCTCATCACAAGAAAGCAAATTGTAACCGTGCTGATGGATGCTAACTAGACTAACCATGATGATCATTTTGCAATATATACATATATCGAATCATATTGCAACACCTGAAACTGATATAATGTTCTATATCAGTTATATCTCAAAAAAAAAAAGAAAACAAAAACCTTGTTTGCCACCACCACCACCCCAAGAAAACATTCAATGTATGTTCACTGACATGCATAAGTAAGATAGTCCTGTCTTCTAGACACTAAATATCTTAGAGGAGAAATTAACATGTAACGTAAACAGATAATTGCAATAAAACATTCAGTGAAAAGGGCTCTTATAGGAACTCAGAGGAGGATCACTTATTTCAACATAAAAAAGTTCAAAAAGTCATTCTGAAAGAGTTGAAACCAATGCTTCCAAAGAACATCTCTACAATATAATTGGTATTGTTTATTTTCAAATTTTTAAGTGTAGTAATTTCCAAATATTATCAGTGAAAATGTTTATAAACCTTTCTGGTTAATATAAGCAACTATCTATATAGATTATTAGTTCAGGGTAATAATCATAAATAATTCACATTAATATATTATTAGAATTAAAATGACCATAACTGCATCTTTGATAATTCAGAAGGCACTTTAGGTTGCTGCAGTAACTCAAGATAGGTGTAAAATTAACGCCTAATACATAAAGAAAATGGTTATTTGAACAGTTTTTGAATTATCTTTCAGTAAGCATTTTCTGAAATATCTAGAATTTTGCCACCCAATATATAGGACTACATAGTTGATACTCAAAAGGCCAGCTGCTATTATAAATAATATAATATACTTATACTTATTCCCTATCTTCTTTTGTCCAAATTTAAGAATAAAACTCTATAGGACTAAATGCATTGGCATGAGGAATTTCTACAAAATTATAGATTTTGTTAATGTTTTTCAAATCTTTTAAATGTTTTTATGTAGTTGACACCAAATTAGTAGACTGAGAGATTCCAAATTAAGCTCTCAGGTGGTGAATAAACTAGAATAAATAGCCATTAAGAATTGCACTTCAGTCTTTGTTCATGTAATTCTTGCTGGGTTAGCAATTCTGTGAGAACTCTTTCAAACTGAAATATCATTCATATACAGAGAAGACTTACTTCCTAACCGTTTTTCTTAGCATTGTTTTCTTTCTGTCTACCAAAACCATTCCACAAATGTTCACCATTTATCAAACCTTGGGAATTATTTTTTTTCCTAAAAATTTTGGAGCAGATTACACAGAAAGTCTCAAGAAAAGATTAAGTTAAAAGAGTAGTAACAACATTTTTTATATTTTAGGACATATGTATTATGGGTTATACATATTTCATTTATGTATTGTGGATACATTATGTACCAAAATGAAAATGAGATATGTGAAAAGCAAACAAACGAAATTACTGACCACTATTGAAGAATTAATATCTATAAACATGCTTCATTTTACTCATCTTTTAGAGGGTAGACATTGTTGTATCTTCCTGCTGTACAATAATCGTGGACATCCTCATGAGTGTGATTTGGGATTCAGCAGGAATAAGAATTATATATATATGATTACACAGCAAATGAGGATATTTAGTGTCACACAAAATGGATTGATTTCACTGCATTACTGTCATCTCTTCCAAAAACAACAGCAGCCAGAGCAAAGCATGGACACAAACAAGCAGAGGGCACCCGCTTCTGCTGCTTTGTTCTGGGGGCTCCTGGCAAGGCATGGGGCATCTGCAGCTCCCTGATGATAGCTACAGCTTCCTGAAGCAGCTGTGCATGAATGGAAGTTTCAGTTCTGAGCGAATACCAAAAGCAATCATTTTATGATACACAGTAGCCTGGCTAAAGTAGCAGCACTTTTTTTTTTATATTCTCATTTCATAAAAATGAAGACAATAATTGAAAACTGCATAGTAACAGCCTTCGATTCTCCCTTTGTATCTTAATCTGCTCCTGGAGAAGAGAGATGAAGGAAAGCTCCCGTGTGTGTGTGTGTGTGTGTACGCGCGCGCATGTGTGTGTGTGTTTAATCCAATAACATAAAAGTAATTTAAATTTTGTAAACATTTTTGTATGAGTAATGCATTCCCATAGTTTAAAAAACCAAAATGACATATAAAAGATATATATGGGAAATAACCACATTTTTTAATTTCTTTTGCTTTTGTATTTTGTATTTGTATTTATGTAGATGTGCAACTGGTTATACATTACTTTCAATGCTAAGCAAATGCAAGCTGCAAGTTTCATGTCTGTCTTTAAAAACAAAAGCTTTTAAATGAGATAAGAAGATTTTAGACCAAAAGTGAAAAAGAGTTTAAATCCCTTGCTCTAAGATCTTCAATGAGTGTTAAAGCCACAAATCTAGAGATGATAGTTTCATATTCATATTGCAAAATATTATTGGTTCCATGCATAAAAGGTAAGCACACAAATACAGTTCATATTTCAGTAAACAGCTGCTATCTCTAAATACAAAGATCATTCAAAAACCAGTCACTAAAATGGATTATTTAAAGATTTATTATTGAGGTTATATTTTGTCTTATACTATATTATTCTTAATGACTTATGTTAATAGTTTTTTCTTCCTTTTAACTTAATAATTCCTTCCCTTCTATGTGTGCTAAAAAACAGGGCAGAGCTGATGGTGTTGGGGATTTGCAAAAGTTTAAATTACTTTGGCAATGAATATTTTTTTTCTCAAAAATTTTAAAGCTATAATATGTTATTTTCGTGATATTTTTTTGGTTATCCGAACCACTAGTTCTCCTTATAGAGTAAGTAGATTAAAACCAAGGATATCCACATAATTCCCTAAAAGTCTTGATGATATCCATGCAAATCAGAAAATGGCCTTTTAGAATCCATATCATTTTATTGATAATTCAACCAAATGCAGAGAAGTTAAGCAAAGTTGCCCATGCTTGTACAGCTGGGCCAGAATTCTATTTCAGGAATGTTGATTCTGACTGGTTCTCTTGATCCTAAGAGACACTGCTTTATCAATAAACAAATCTGTGTATATACATCTGTATTATGCGCAGAAAAAGATGAAGAAAAAAATAGGATATCTTTTTGTAAGGATAGCACCCATATAAATTGAAAATCTCAAATTTAGCCTAATGTTCACTTTGATGCAAAGTAATCTTTACATTTTTAAGGGAATTTAAAAGTGAGTTATCAAGTTCCTGGCAATTGTTGTTATAATGGCAGTGCTATGCAAAACATAAGATGAGGTCATATCCTGTGTGTTTTCTGAGTGGTTTCAGAGCAGGTAGAAGCCACATGAAAGAGCTAGGCAACCAAGTCAGGCAATTCTGGCCTTTGGGTCTGATAAAAAGGTTACTTGTTACTGTCCAGGAGGAAATTATTTCTGGAGGAAGAAGATATAATTGATTTGGATGGGTAAATGTATCCAGTTAATAATTATTGAGCACCTACTATGTGTCATAGACCATTCTATATTTTGGGGATATAATGGTTCTATCTTCCTGGAAGGAAGAACACAAATTTAATAGTACGTTGGAAGGTGATAAGTATTGTAAGCAGGATGATAAGGAATGAATGAAATTGTAATTTAAAATAGTCAGGGAAATTGTTACAAAATGAAATGTGTCCCCTCCCAAATCTATACATTAAAGTCCTAACTCTTGGTAACTTAAATGTGACCTAATTTGGAGATAGGGTTTTTACACAGGTAATCAAGTAAAACAAAGGTTGTTAAAATGGGCCCTAATCTAATATGACATAAAAAGGGGAAATTTGGACACAGAGATACACAGAGGGAGGATGATGTGAAGATACAGGAAAACATGAAGGGAACATGAAGACGGTGATCTCCAAGTCAGGGAGAATGGCCTGGAATAGATTCTTCCCTCACTGCCCTCAGAAAGAACCAATCCTGCCACCACCTTGATGTCAGACTTCTAGCTTCCAGAACTGTGAGACAATCCATTTCTGTTGTATAAGGCACACATTTTGTGATACTTTGTTACAGAAGCCCTAGCAAACTAATACAGGTTCATTGTGAAGGCAGCATCTGGGTAGAGACTTGAAAGTTGGCTATGGAGCTATAGGAAGGAACAGTGTTCTAGCCAAAGCACTGTGAGTGCAAAGAACTCAGGACAGAAGCTAGTGGTCTGCTCCTGGAACAGCAGGATGGCTAGAGTGGCTGGAATGAGTGAGCTAATGGAGCGTAATGGGAGGAGAGGTCAGAGATATAAAGGGTATTAGGAGAATCACAGATCCTACAGAGCAATTGTGGTGTTAGGATTTTAGCTTCTACATGGGTGAAATGGGAAGCTCCTGGAGGGTTTTGAGCAGAGGAGGGATATGGTTTTTACTTAACAAGATCATTTTGCCACAGTATTGGGAACAAACTCTATAAGAACCAGGGCAGATGGAAGCAGGCAGGCCAATTGGCAGATTGTTGCCATACGCTCAGCAAGAGATAGCGTTAGCTTGCGCCAGGTTAGCAAGCCTGAGAAATGGTTATATTAAAGAACTGTTTTGAAGGCAGAGAAAACAGGATTGTCTAACGGTTTGGATGTGGCACGTGAGAGAAAGAAGTCAAGATTAATTCATATGTTTTGGTCTGAGAAGTGAGAAGAATGGAATTCTTCAACCATCAACATTGGTGAGCATGACTGAGAGTAAAACAGGTATACGGGGGCAATTAGGAGTTTAGTTTAATTTTCTATTGCCATAATCATGCTTTGTAACAATACATTCTAAAATTGAATGGATTTAAAACACAGCCATATATTCATATATTCTTGCTCACTTGACTGAATTGGCTGGGTATCAGTTTATAAGAACTGAGCTTGCCTGGGTGTGGCTATAGGCTATTGGTTAGGTCACAGTGGCTCCACTGTATCACCTTTGGACCAGAAGGATACTTGAGGCATGTTCTTTGTTTTAATTCCTCGTAAAACCCAGGTCCAGAATGTGCACATCGCCACTTCCCACAACATCCCATTGATCAAAGCAAGTCATCTAGTCAAGCTCAAAATCAAGGGGCTACATGGTCAAGAACAAGGGATATTATGAATGTGGAGATCACAGGTGCAGATTGATAGAGATAGAAATTGAGACATCATCATTGTGCAAATGATATTTAATGCTAAGGGATTTGATGAGATCAAATGAATGAATGTGATAGAGAAGAGGATCAGGATCTGAGTATCTTGGAAGTCAAAATTTATATAGTCGGATAATAGGGGAAACACTCAAAACTGAGAATGGGAAGTTGTTGCAAAGAAAGGTCAGATAAAAAACTCAGAAAATGCCATGTCCTGAAGCCATGTGAAGAAAATATATTAAGGGGGAAAAAGTGACTATGTCAAATAGTGCGTATAAGACAAGTAAGATAAGAGCTGAGAATTGACCACTGAGTTTAGCTGTGTGTGGGTCATTGGTGACACTGAGGAGAGCAGCTAGGCAAAGCTCTGATTAGAGCGATTTTAAGAGAATAGGGATCTAAGAGAGATTTTATACATTGAATATAAACATTTTCAAGGAATTTTACTATTAAGAAGAAAAAAGAAGTTGCCCCCAGACAAAGGGTGAAGTGAGGCTAAAAGATATTTTGGGGGCAGAATAAAAGCATTTTTGTATAGAGATGGGACTGATACCCATTGCTTAATATTCATTTTTTTTATTTTTATTTTTTTTGCAGAGAAATAGGAAACAAAATCTTCAGATGAAAGTGAGTATAATGGGGAAATATTGCAGGTTTGAGGACAGAAGAATGAATGGACAAGGGGAAGATCATTTGATTGCCTGGCTGCATTAAATGACAATTTAAAGTAAATGGTCATACATTTTAAATTGTTCAATTGGCACAAATGTGTGCTTTTAACACAGTCCTGTTTGGCCTCAAGGGACAGATGTAGATTGTTCATAGGCTTCTGTGCTTGGTGGAGTGAATGGAAACATGGATATGATCAGTGTTAGTTTTGCTGGGGAAGTAGGGTGAAAAAGATGAAGGGAATCGAAGGTATGGGTAAGGGAATGATTATAAAAGATTAGCCATGCAATTTCAGCTGAGTGAAAAGGGGACTCAGAACAAACAGGAGTTAGCGGCAGTAAAAAGGTGGGTCTTTCAATAAAATTCAGGCCCTGGTGGGGTAGAAGGATTGTGTTTTAGACAGAGTATTCTAGAGTAATAAGAGGTAATGAAGGAAGTACGTGATGCATGAAATTAAGATTATGAAGAGACTGTAGTTATTAGTTGTGGTCACACAACAGCCTAGCCGTCTGCCCCCATGCACTTTCTCATAACAACAGATCCTCATAGAGACATTACTTCAATATCATGCTTACTCTATCTTCCTGTTTGGCCCCATGGCTGGTTAGTCAATGAAAGGTGAAGAGCAACCCAAGCCAGACACAGTCGCAGGGGTGCCATAGGAGAAATCACGGAGTTGAAGAAAACGGGCAAAGACTCCTTGTCTCAGGTGCTGGCAGCTTGCCTGTGAAATGACATAAAAAGATGATAACATCTGCCCTCCATGTAATCCTATCAGTGAGTCTCAGCATGAGAATTTTCTGTCTCTTAGGAGGTGCACGTATACAGGTCATGGAACTTTTGGTAATGACAGCCTGCAGGCCATGGGGTGATAAGACTCTGAGCTAAGTTCTCTGGTGTGATGTATGTGATTTACAGACCGTGGAGAAAAACAATGCTATTTCCTTGTGTATAACCTAACAAAAGCCTTACAGTGGCTCAGTTTGGGGCTCTTAGTCCAAGAGGCTTTGAATCCCCTGGCTAGCACTGCTTTTTCTCTTTTACTTGTCTCTCTCTTCGTTTTTCTGTTTCTCAACCTTTCGCCATCCATTCCAAACTAGTAAGGACGCGGCAACTAGTAAGGGCAAAGTCTAGGCTATGACAATGGAAAGGAGGGGCTAAATTTGAGAGGAGGACAAGAGTATTTGACAGGAAGTAAAAGTACCAAGTGGCCATTTTAGGAGGATTATCTATGTGAATATTGAAATCACTAAAAAGGATGCATGTATAATGTTAGAAAAAAGGTCAGTACACCAAGAGTAAAATATTCCAGGAATGAGAGGAGTGAGCTGAAAATCAATAACTGCTGACAACTCCGAGTGGTAGTAGGTGGCCTGATGATGTTAGATACCAAAACAAGAGGTTTTATGGCGGAGAGAGGGAAAATTATCTAGAAATAGCAGGGAAGAGCAACAGGGTGCACCCATAAGGACTATCAGAATGACATTTGAAGCTGAAAAACAGCCATCACTCAGAAGGGCTGCAGGAAGAGTGGAGAGCCAAGAGTCAAAGGACCACAGACTTTTCTGCTGACTCCACCTAGAAAAGTCACAAAAAGTATTTTAAATTGACCTAGTCTTAGTCATACGTTCACTTCGGGCCAATTATTGTGTCCAGGACAATAGGATATTGAAATTGGCAACATTTACAAGTAACCAGTACCACATTTCTCTTGAAAGAGTTAAACATTAAAACCATCAAAAAGAAAGGGAAGAGAGTAAAACTAAAGCAGGCCAAAGTAACAAGACACAAAAGAGCTTCTTTCAATACAAGGTTTAAAATAATATAACATAGTCTACAGTACTACAATAAATATAAAAATATTAATTATATCAAATTGGTAACAATAGATAGTTATGTTGCTTGGGAGTTTGGGGACAGGAAAGAAAGAAGTGAGCCAACATACCAAAAATATTAAAAACCCTGAATCTAAAATCCATCAATCCTAAGTGTTTCTTGAATTTCTCTTATTATTCTTTTCTAATTGATGCACTGCTGTACTATCTTACTTTTAAATTGGCAAAGTTCATCACTTACGCATATTCTGAAAAGTGGCTCTTTTTTGATTATGAAAGTAGAAAGTTAGTTCAGAGGAAATACTTTTATAAAGTAGGCAGTTTGGCTTTTTCAAAATCTGTACCATTTAAGTGAAGCAGAGGTTAGCATCACTCAGTGGATATCTGGGAAACAAATTGGTTAGTCAGGTTAGTTTATTATCACCCTCCCTAAAGAACTAAAGTTCCAATTCAATTGCATAAGTATTCACCTCTCCAGTTCACCTGTATATACACTCTTAGCTTTTAATGATCAGCTTCTAGATAGGAGAGGGGCAGATTGGAAGAGATAGAAAATCAAAGTGGCTGTCTATTAATGCAATTCACAATTCTAGTACCTAGAATGAACAGGACAGAAGAAAGAAAGGAAAGAAGTTAACAAAAAATGTGAGTTCCTTGACCTGGAACAGAAATCTCAGTATTCATCAAAGGCAAAGAATTATGCCACAGGAATCCCTTATCAGATTTTAAATGCCTTTACCAGAAGTCTTAAATTTGAGTCTGGCCTTAATTCTAATTTAACTAGTTAGAGCAAGCCACTTACCATCTTTGAGCCTTGTTCATACATTTCAAAAATTATAAACTGACATAAACATTAATTATAGCTGTTGTTTTGACACCATGTGGTGATATGATATGTGTATATATTACATATATACATATATACCGGGGGGGGACAAAAAAATGTATACACATGACTTGTATTCATCTTTTGTTATCAGTATATATTGAGTATTATAATTTTAATACAGTTTTTTTTTCCTTTCTTAAAATGTGTATACATTTTTTTACAACACTCTGTATACACATACATATTGCATATGTGATATGAGCTGGAGATTTTTATTTTATTTTATTTTGGGTCTATGCATTCCTTATAACTAACTGTATAGTCTTAGGCAACTTGCTTGGCCTCTGTGAACTACTTTTTCCTCATTTGTACCTTTGCCAAATTGTTATGAAGGTTACACACAGTTTTACATAGTTTCTGTCACATGTAGGTACTTAAAACTAGAAACGATCAGTACATTTATTCTTACCTAGTTTCATATCCCTTGGCATGAAATGTTATCATATATTTTGAAGGCTCGTAATTATCTAAATTTTCTCATCTTCTTTTGTAGTTCTAAAACCAAAAGAGGACTGGTACCATTTCTACTACTGGGCTCTGAATCATTACTTGCTATACAGCGAGCACTGGATGCAACAGAGAGTTTGAACTTATTGGGGAAAGTTGTGACTCAGAAGTAGAAATGAGTCATGTTACGTACTTCTCAGGAAAGTGTGCTATGAGGATGAATGGTTATACTCCTACAGCTACACATCCCCAGGCTTGAGGGACTGTTCTCTTGTAACATCAGTGATTTTTCTAAGCAGTCCTGGATCTCCTGTCCAATGTGAAAGAGGCCATCTTTAACTTCGTTTCCCACCATTTCGGGCAGAAAAATGTGGAAGGGCCTCAGGGGGATCTCATATTAGGTTCTTTTAAAAATTAAATGCTATTGGCATAAATACAGAAACTGGATTGAAAAGCAACTGCCAACCTCATGATGGGACATTTAAATAAACGATAGTGGACTTAAAACAAATATAAATATTGCTACATTATTAAAGGATTTTATTCTAATGTAATTTTAATATACCATTGTGTTCACAGTTTAATGAAATTTCCACTGCATTTTGGTGTAACATTTTTAGCATCTTGATTGTTATATATTTGACATACTACAAAATTAACCATTTGGAGTTTATAATTAAATGATTTTTAGTATAGTCATTTGGTGGTACAAGCACCACCCAATCTAATTTTGAAACATTTTTATCAAGTCAAAAATAAACCCCATATTCATTAGCATTCACATCATAATCCTTCTTCTCCCACTTCCCCCAGCCCTAGGCACTAGGCTAATATACTGTCTATCTTTATAGATTTGCCTGTTCTAAACATTTTATGTAAATACATTCATAATATGTGTGGTCCTTTGTAACTGGTTCTTTTACATAACATAATATTTTCAACATTCATTCATACTATAGCATGTATCAATGCTTTATTTTTTTATTGTTAAATAAACTTATGTTATTTATTATTTTTATTGTTAAATAACATTCTATTATATGGATATACTGTGTTTAATGTATCAATTCATTAATTAAAGGGCATCTGTACTGTTTTACTTTTTGCTATTTTGGAGAAGTACAAATTTTTGTGTTGACATATATTTTCATTTTTCTTGGGCATATACCTAGTATGGAAATGCTGGGTCATATGGTAACTCTGTTTAACATTTTGAGGAACTACCAAAATATTTCCAAAGTGGCTGCACCATTTTATATTCTGTCCAGCAATGAATGAGAATTCAAACTTCTTCATATCCTTGTCAGCATTATTGTCTGGCTCTTTAACTATAGCCATGTTAGTAGGTGTGAATTAATATTTCACTATGAGTTTAACTTGTATTTCCCTAATAACTAATAATAATGTTGAGCATCTTTTTATTTGTTCAATCCCCATTTGTATATCTTCTTTGGAGGAATGTCTACTCAAGTTTGCCCATTTTTATTTTTATTTTATTTTATTTTATTTTTTTTGGGCAGTGTCACTGGCCCTCACATATGGGACCCGAGCCGGGGCCGCCGGCTTCCCAAGCCAGCGCTTAACCACCACTCCACTTTGCCAGCCCAAGTTTGTCCATTTTTTAAACAGTTGTCTTTTCATTATTGATTTGTAAGGGTTCTTTATGTATTGTAGATGAATACAAGTCCATTATCAGATATAAGATTTTCAAATATTTTCTCATTTCCTGGGTCATCTTTTCACTTTCTGTTGGTATCATTTGCAGCATAAACATTTTTATTTTGATGTTTTTTTTTGTTATTTGGACTTGTGTTTGTGGTGTTATGTCTAAGAAACCACTGCATCAACCCAAGGTAAGAAGATTTACACCTGTTTTCCTCTAAGAGTTTTATACTAATAGAGTACAGCTCAAAATGTATTTTTTTTTTTTTTTGAGGGCAGTGTCACTGGCCCTAATATGTGGGATCTGATCCGGAGCCACTGGCGTCCCAAGCCAGCTCTCAAACTGTACATTTTTAAAATACAATATTTTGGTTTTAAAAATATTGCTGTTGGCCAATGGAAAGGATCATATAATTAAAAACCAAGGGGGAAAATTGACAATACAAATAGACCTATAAATATTAAAATGTTAGAACTAGCAAACAAGAATAAAATAACTATTATTAATATACAACTAAAATTTTCCCACACTACTGAATATTACATCATATATTTCCAAAAATTCTATGCATCAAAAGAAGAAATAAAAACAGAAATTAAACAATATTTATACTGAATGCCACTGAATACAAAACCCATTAAACTTGTGAGATGTAGCCAATGTAGAGTTCTGGAAGAAATTTAGTATTTAAATGCATATATTAGAAAATAAATCCTGAAAAAAACAATGATCTAAGCTTGAACTCAATAAGCTAGGAAAAGAAATCTAACCTATATAATACAGAATGAGGCATAAAGTAAGATAAGAACAGAATCCAATAAAATAGAAAATAAATATACAATAGAGAAAAATTAACAAGCCACAACCTGGTTCACTGAAAAGTACTAATAAAAGTGCTAAACCGCTATCAAGAAAAAAAAAAATCAGTGGGAAAAAGAGAAAATCCAAGTTACCATTATATCAAGTAAAAAAAGAGGACTTTAATATAGAAATTAGATTTAATAAAAGAGAATGAGAGCATGTTTTGAAAGAATTAGACACTGATCTAATTAGAATGTAAATTGGATCTTGTCATTTTTCTATTCAAAAACCTCTCAAAATTTCCCATTACCCTGAGGATGAATAAGGGCAAGTAGGCGTGCTCCTTGTCTATATACTCAGCTCATCTGCTTGTGGTGAACATACTCTTCTCTCCTTAAGCTGCAGCTATACTGGCTACTGGCTTCTTTCAGCTCTTCAGAACTGTAACCAGAAATTAGGGTTCTCACAAATACTGTTGCCTCTGCTTTGACTGGATTAGACAAAGAATCTATAACAGAGCCTCTTAATTCTGAGAGCCTGTGAGAGTATGTTTTGTAATCTTGGTTTAACACGATATAATTTCCTGGGATATGATTATTGCAATGAAATCTGTGATTTATTTTTCTTGAATTATAAAACTATTATAGTGTTAAAAGATAATCAATAAATACATAAAAGCAGAAAAGGAGGAAAACAAAGCAAACCATAATCCAATCTTCCAAAAGAAAAGTACTATTAACATTATTGAGTAGAGTTTTATATTGCATTTTTAAATAATGCATTTTTAAGTAGTTTTCCACATTTTCATACTTTTTATGATTTCACAATATTCCATCATATAGATAGGTCAGAAATAATAATTTCCTTTCTGATGGAAAATTAAGTTTTGATTATTTTCTATTAAAAATAATGCTTTGATCAACATTTTTTTTCCATAAAGCATTTTCTGAATTTAGGATTATTTCCTTAGATGATATTTCGTAATAGTGTAATTATTAGGTAACAATTTTGGAATGAGTCTAATTAATGCCAAATTACTATTTAAAGGATAATTCTACTGCCGACTTTAATAGAAGAGTATGACAGTGCTCATTCCTTTGAGCTCTTCCTAAGCCTGGATTTTCTCAATTTTGCAAATATTTCTTAATTGGATAATAGAAACCATGCTTGACTTTAAAGAATATATTTCTATTTTTTCATTACAAGTGCTTTCTATAGAGGTTCGTTGATGAGTTGCATTTTTCTTTGTGTGTGTACATATTTTTACTCATTTTTCTATTGCAAAAAAATGATTTTTAGTTAACTTTTCAGACCACTTGAAATCATCAGCAGTTAAGTTGCATAGCCCACATCCATAGAATTGAAAAAGATGAATAGATGCCTGTGAGAAGAGAATGAGGTATCAATTTTCTATGAAAAGTGTTTGAATTGACTTTCAAAACATTCATCAAGTATTTTATAGAAACTAACGATTCCTTAATTTTTTGTTCATTATTATCCCTTATAAAGCTCTATATTAGACATACTTAAAAGAACAGAGTTCCTAAGGCATATCTGCTCTGTATTGGGAAGAGGTTGCTGATAAAATCATTAATTAGCAGCTTATCAAAATATCCATGTCATTATGTACTGCAAAATGCCCATGGGCCAAGTGTAAATTATTCATAAATTAACATAGGAAAAGCAAAAGCTAGATCAGCAAGTTGAAGGTTATAGCTACCTGATAGACTAAAATGCTAATCAACCCATAATTATTAAAAATGAATATAAATATATACAAGCATTTCTGAACAAAAAAAGATACACGTTATAATGTACTTTAATTAGCTTAATAAAATTTCTAAATTAAACTTATGAAATTGTTAAAGGTCAGTTACAATTCCTCTTTGATAATCAAAAATTGTTTTCTAGTGAAACCTAAACAATGCAACTTAAATTTAAAAAATTTCCTTAGCTGTGTAAAATACCACAGGGAAAAACAAACAAACAAACAAACAAACAAACAAACAAACAAATAAGGATCATTGTCCTAAACCTCTAATTCCTACAAACTCTTTCTAAATTCTGCTCTATTTATATCATTTCTAAACACAATTACAATATTCAAAAACTCCATGTCAGGCATATAGAACACCATAAATGGCTTTGGGGAAATCTCATAGAATTAATTTTCCACCAATAACAAACAGAACAAAGACAAATGCTAACTTACACCTACTTGCAAACAACTATACATGTCTCTAAAACAATATAGATGATCTGTCACTCTTGGTAGTTACTTTCAGTTTTCATTCTGAATGACTTTTACTCATATTCTTACATGATGAAAAATCTTAGGTTTTCTACTAATTATAAAAACTTCATTATAAAATATATCAGATCATTCCAAGTTATTAAATATCCAATATGTCAATATATAAGGAAGCTATGCTTATGAAACTTTACAGACAAGGAAACTGGGGTTTAGAGGAGTTGATATTTCATCAAGATCCTATAACTAGTGACAAGTGTTTCTAGTCTATGCTCAGATTCCACAGCCTGTGGGTTGTTTTTTTTTTTTTTTTTTTTTTTTTAGTTTTGCTAGGTTTCATTTTCAAATCTTTCCAGCGTTTTAAAATTTTTTTACACCGAAAAAGGAATCAGTACTTTTCATTCCACTCTTGTCAGCGTTAGCCAAAGTCTTCTGAGTTGCAGTCATTTTGCTGTTTCTTTCCAGTCCTCAAATTTTTAATATTAAATGTAGTGTAATCTTCTTTTGCTTCTACTGATTCATCTGATAACTTTGCTTTCTTTTTTTTATTTATTTTTATTTTTATTTTTTTATATACTTTTAATTAGTTTCAGGTGTACAACAAAGTTTAACATCACATTATATCTATAGTGTTCAAAAGCATGGTTTTAAGCTCAAACCATTGACTCAAGTGCTGTTTTTTTACTCTTACAAAATTCAATATGCTTTGTAAATTGAAAATCTAGAACCATAAATAAATTCCAAGAGACCATTCATTAAACAAGGAAAATTCCAATACATAACAGTGACTCATTTTTCCTGAAATATTTTTACTTGTAATGATCCAAGGTAGAGATGGTATTGTTGTGTTTGTAATCATTAAAACTATTATTTGCTCGATTATAATGTTGTTTTTTAGAAATATTTTTAAAATATAAATATAGTGAATTCTGACTTAAAAACAAACAAACAAACAAACAAACAAAAATCAGGTAAATTTCTCCCTTTATAAAGAAAGTAAAGCAATAACCTTGGCCCCCTCCTGCAGCTTTGTGATCTACAATGTCGCTGGGATTTTTCCACTGCTTTGCACTCTAATTAATATTTTCTTTCTATTGTACAATCGTCTTTGGTCTGGTGCCCAACAGAAAAAAGAGGGAGAGGCTTTAGGTACAATCTTTTAAATAATAATTTGAATGGACTGTGAAGGAAAACTGGGAAAATGAAATACAAGGTAATAATGTCAATATAACACTTCTACACATAGCAGACAACGTTCAAAGATTTCAATAACCAGTTGATGAAATTATATTTCTAAGGGAACAAATCAGTACTCCAGAGTATTTTTTCTGAGTTTTAATGAGCATTCACAATATTAAAACAATTCGCTTATCCCTCTGTTATTTGTATTGAATAGAGCTTATTCAGGCACCAGGAAACGTGGTCAATCTTGTAATAGCTAGGACATAGAGAAGGTTGCAGACACTTTTGAGGAAAGGAAGGATCTGTGGAGAAAAAAGTAGAAGAAGAAGAAATAGGTTATAGGGATATTACAAAGGAAGCAAGTCTTATAACCAAGAAACACAGACAGAAAGGGGGCATTGAGAGAAATCAACCTTTCCGGAAAGACAGGTGTCCCGGGATCATCAGGAGGGTCGGACAAGAAGAATACATCTGAGGCCCCTGGTAGTGTACAAAAGGCCTCTGGTTCAAGAGCGCTAACCCATGCATTCACAGTCACTTTAAACAGACCACTAACGGGACACTTTGCATGTTCAATTGTATATCTTCACTTATGTGCTGCCAAGAGAGTAACTGCTTCCTGGCAATGCTTTGGCAAGCCTAGAGCCCAGTGCCTGCTCTCTCCATAATTATCATCTAACCAAAGTGAGTGTTACAAAGGTGAAAAGTGAGAGACTATATTTTTAATGTGTTATAAAAATGTACCAATTATTCTTTTTCAGAGTGTTACAAACTATTCATTTTAAAGTTTCATAAGTATGTAAACAATTATTCCAAAATGCTGCTCCTTAAATTCATGACTATAATGGAAAACTATGCTGTATCTCACACCCAGGCCACCAAATGAACTGCTTTATATATGCAGTTAGTAGTGTGTTTTTGAAAAACGTATCTTTTGCTTTTTGGTAATATTTTCTGTACTATTTTCAATTACTCTTAAAATGTCTGATGTTTCAATACTTATTTTTTTATTGAAAACCCCAAAATAGTTCTAAGATGAAGAAGATTCATGGGCCACTGAAAATTTCAAGGAAGATAGTGAAAATTGCTTTGGAAACTGGAAGACACTATGCAAAGTTAAGGTATTATTTTGATTTGGTAATAATCAAAATAATAGCAACAGACAAACACTCATATTTGTATTTGGGTCTTGACTAAAGAAATGCACAGCTGCATTGGGTTATATTGAAAATGAAGAGTAAAGAAACACCTAACTGTACCCCTGAAATGAGGAAAAGTATGAAGTCAAGCGTAATCTTTCAAAACCTAGTAAATGTCATGCTCTCTCTTGCTTCCATGCATTTCCACATGTCATTTCCTTGGCTTGGACACCGCAATCCTCAACTTCTTTGCTTGGTTAACTTCTTTTACCGCAGCTTAGGCATCACTTGGGAATATGAGTTGAGGAGATTCTTTCAGATCTTGAAAAGGAAACTGTATTCCATCTCTGGTTTGTCATAGGCACAGACAGCACAAAGATAGGCTATGTGGGAAACTCTTAACAGAATAAACTAACTCCAATAAAGCATTAGGTCAAGACAGAAGTGACCATGAAAATGCCATTCTTGTTTCTTCCCTCACGTTCCCTTTGCCACCCTCATATTTACAAAACTTTTGTGGAGGCCTGGTCACATCAGTGTTTGGAATGGAGCTTGAGCCAATTTTATGTAGATTCCAGGGGGCTGGGAAACTTCAGCAGGTATCTGGAAGGCATGAGCACACCAGACGAGTGCAATCTGCTGTCAGGAGGTTAATTGGCAGAGACGGAAGATGGAAGAGGAAGAGAAGAGAAGGAATGATCAGCTTCATTTAGGATATGTTTCAGTACATACAGAGATGCCTGCATGCTGTTAGGTGATTCACTGGTCTGTTCGATCCATCTATGTCTCTGGGTCATAGATCCATCATGTTTTATAGTTGTCGGGTCTGCTAGACTCCTGACACAAGCCTCTTTTATAGATGAAAGACAAATTTATAGACAAAAGAACAAATAACATGCCTGGAGACAGCATTTTAGAGCCCTAGCAATCTTTCTGGAAAATTCAAATCTATAAAAATCCTTTTATAATGTATCAACAAATACAGAACCAGCAATATTGCATCTGAATGGTTACAGGGCTCATATACGAAAACTGTGGCACATATAATCTGGTAAAAGTGTTGAATCTGTCCTGTCCTCATTAGCTTTTGTTTTATTATAGAAGAGGTTCAACCAGTGTTTGTGGGGGAAAAGTCAGTAAATAAGTGCATTTAGTAGTTTTGTTCTCTCCCTGACAAAAAAAAAAGGTGGTCTATGCCTTTGCAAGTGATTTATTGGTTCATAAAACCGTTTTATTTTCTTTTTGCTAATTTTAAGAAATGTAATTTTATTTGAAGTACAATATTTATCATAAAAACTTGAATAAGAAAACTTGATAGAGAAGGCAAAATATCCTGATGTGTGGAAACGTATCTGAACTAGTTCAGAAAAGCACAGTTTGCAAAACCTATTGGGCTATCTGGTAGTAGATTCCAGTTGGAAATCCCTCCCTCTGTTAGAGGGCACTTAGAAAGGAGTGTAGGGGGAGGCCTGTGATGAAAACTAAAGGAGAATAGTGCCCATGGCTATTAATTCAGTTGGTAGTGAGTCTTCAGCTGGCAAAATGGACAAGCACGGTTGATTTTTACGAAATTTGAGATAGCAGAATTTAAGAAATTTAACATTAAAAGAAAAGTTGGCTAAGGACTCTTACTCAACAGGTGGGAAGTGATTGTGGTCTAGACCATGGCATTTGTTCCTTAAATCCCACAACTAAGGGAGTTTTTTTTGTAACAGGGTAACATTAACACATGCTATCCTTACGTTAACAGCACTCAACTAGAGCCCTGAGCAACACTCTTTGTAATCACAGCATTGACCTTTGCAAATAATGCTCACAATAATCATTTTGTGCATGGGCTCTGAAGCCACAAAAGCAGAGTTTCAACTCTGGCTCCACTCCTCAGTAATTGAGTGACTCTGGAGATCCATTAACCTTTCTGTGCCTCTATTACTTCATCTATAATGTGGATAATCATAGTATGTACCTCATCTATATGTGCAGGGATAATAATAGTATCTACTTCACAGAGTGGTTTTGAACATTTAGGACAGTATATATTTAGTAAGTTCTTAATAACATTACTACTAATATCTTTTCAATGTCCTAAACTCACCAATAAGCAAGTTGAAGCTCAGAGAACTTATGTACATGCCATAAATTATGTTGCCAGAAGGTGAAAGGGCAGGGAATAAAATCCAGATCTACCTGATTACAAAGAACATATTTTTTTCCACATCATCATAGTATAGGTCGGAAAGTCGGTCAAAATAAAAGAAGGAAATCAAGCAGGTTGTTAGTTTGATTAGATACATGAGCTGGGGAAAAGGGGGGCTGATCTGGTAAAATGGTGAGTTTAAGGCCCTGCAGTAAGGTTATTTGAGTTGGTGATTTTGTCTAGAATATGATTGCAGAAATGACTTAAGAAAACAAAATAAAAGTAGTTGCATTTTTTAATTTATCCATGGGACTATGCAATGTTGGATTATAAACAAATCTCTCAATATTCTGCAACTTAATTTTCTGATTTTTAAAATAAAAGGAACTGACAAAAATCATCTTTTAGCCCCCTTTTACATTTAAATCTTTGACTCAGTTACATACACTTAGCCTCAACTTTTTGTCTGATCTAAACTTCTGTCTTTCACATTTTAAATGAATACTTGCTACTTTATTCATTAATAACTACTTATTGAGTTATTACTAAGCATAAAAACTACAATAACTATTATAAGAGTTAAAGAGATAGATTAGTGTTAATCCTGCTCTCAAGAATACCACATTCCAGTAGGAAGACTAGGTAGGGTATATGCACAAAACACTCAATACTTGTATAAGGTAGAGAGCAATTATTTCTTTTTGAACATATAAGTGAAACGCTACTGATACTGAAAGATGTGGGGTTTGAGCATTGTCTAAGATGTAAATGTGCAGAAAAAGAGGGGGAAGAGAGATATCTTTATCAAGGTTAGGGAACATAACATACAGGAATCAAAGCAGATATGCTGGAATGTAGGGGATGTGAATGGAGAAGCTGAGGTTCAGCTTCTCAACAGGTCCATGCGAGATACCAGCAGTTGTGAGTTCAGGGAAGTACCTGACAATAGTCTGAAAGTAATAGGTAGCCATTGACAGTTTTGTAGAGAAGGTGACCAGATGAGAGCTGTATTTTAGAAGAATCTGATAGCAGATGGTTTGGCAGGGGAAAGGAAACTGAAGGAAGGGCAGCCAGTAAGGAATTGGTGTTATTTTTAATCTACATCATTGAATGGACAAATGCATGTGGACCTGGTTCAGCTCTTTACTAGCCCATTAATGTGCTTATTGAATACATTAGTAATGGTTTAATATTTGAAAAAAAAATGGGAAAATGCTCTGCTAACCCATAATAAAATCCAATAGCCTTGATCTGGCGAGGATTAAGGTAATCCTGACAAAAATATAATAGCATTAGAGAAAGCAGATTAAAGAACAGGAATGTTTTTGTCCATGCAACCAAAAATACAATCTAATACATTAAAATGTCCATGTTATTTGTGGAATGGCCTTGTTTAATATTTATTTTCACTCATTCCCATATGTGCAATCAAAACTCCAAGGTTTTTACATCTAAGCTGTGAAATATGATAGTCTGGTCAAACAGTATTATAATTACACAGCCTCAAAAAATTTACACAAACCTTTAAAAGAAAGAGTTTCTCCCACACTCTGTTTATTGTATAATCAATTGGCTGAGTGCTTATACAAAATGTCTCCCCTGCTTCAGTTCAGTTTTTGCGATCTATGTGAAGGGTCTGAATTAAATAAAACTGGATGAGATAAGTCACTTAAATATTAATTAGCACAAGTCTTTATTGATGACTATATAGGGGCCTGATAAATATAAGGACCGTATTTAATAGGTCACCTCTCCTTAAACACTTATCTGGCATTATTAACACAAGTAAAACATATTCTTTTCTGTTTATCCTGGGAGGCTTGACAAATAATAACTTGCAAACTTGCACTAGAACTTAACAAAATTATCAGCTCTCATATAGTTGATTGCTATTTTAATTTTTTTCTCTGCCTAGATGTCTTAATAGTTTCCATATCATAGGTTATATGATCAACTGTCTTGGAAAGAGAGGGAGATATGTGCCCCAGCCATAGCTCTTAACCAAGGAAAGGGAAGGTCACCTAACTGATTATTATGGGATGTCTTATACAGTTAGGTATAGGAGGAAATGCTTCTGGTGCTGGACAGTTTGCCAGTTTTGCTTCTTCATGTCTCATGTACAGACTTGGAAGTTCCCCAATGAAAGTCAAGATAGGCTATAATTTCTTACCTGATTCAGTTAATTCTTGTTAAACTAGTTATTTATAAAAGTTAGTAAATGAGAGTCATAAGATATAATACTTATATGCTTTGAGGTTTTATCCATATATACATTTAATTGGTAATTTTTCATAGGAGGCCAGACCTATTTTTGAATAGGGATTCACAGATTTCGGGGATATGAAAAGAATTTGTTTTAATTACAAAGATATATTTAATCTCTATTAATTCATTGACAACAAAACCATATTAACTATAAAAGTCTATTACAAATCATTGTGAAACACTTTGTTTTAACTCTAGCCTTAACTTTTACAAAATACTTATTAAATGAATTAGTTGAAGTATCAAATAAAAGTATATTTGAAATTTCATTTAATACTGACAAAGAAAAAAAAATACTGAAAGAGCAAACCAACAGGTACTTCAGGTAAAAATCTGTAGAACTGGTTTTAATGCATGTTTCTGGGTAGGGCACCGAACACCATTTAAATTGAAGTGTACAGAAACAACACTTTCAAGAATACACTCAGCAAATGTACATCCATGGCTTTTATTTCAAAGAATGATGCTCTAGCAACAATTCATGTATCCAAGATGGTTAACTCTATACTTTGGCAGATAAGCTGCTTTGACCAGAGAAACATTTGTGAAAACATTCACCTCAGCAGCATAATGCATCTAACATCCTCACACAATACTATATAAGGGATTTTCTACACTCTGAAAATGGGTCAGAATTTTAGGCAAGCTCATGAATGAACAGAGGAAAAAAAGCAGGCACAGCAAAAAAAAAAAATTAAATCATATTTAACTGGGCCCTATTAGTCTTTTTTAAATATAAAATTATGCTTCTTTCGAAAATTAGGGAAAAGCATTTCATATTCAAAAATTTCAAAATAATGGAAAACTCATTCATACAGCTAGTTCTCCTAAAATCACCAGTTATGATGGTATAAAAGTTAGATGGTATAAAAAGTTATTTTTGGATATTGCACCTTGCTTTTGGGTATTGCCTCAGAGGCTGAGCTCAATTTTGTTTTTGCAGTAATATACCTTTTACATTTTTGCATAACGCATCTTTACAATTTTAGAATTCTGGTTTCTTTAGAATGAATTAGAACTTAATGACAATCACAAAGCAATACAAGTATAGAATTCTACTGAACTTTCTCTTCCACATCAGTCTGTTTCAGCTCTCTTGCCCATGTATAATCAATAGCACATTTTACAGTTTATGTTTGATAAGCCTTCAAGCAAACTTTCATTTGTTTTTATAGAAGCAATTCTTCTTTTTCACACTCATATTTCATCACTTTATTAAGCATCTAATTTAAATACAAAATTATAATTATAAGTAAACCTGGCATAAACAGGTGTGGGAAAAGATGTCACCCTTTTGTTGAGATCTTTGGTTGACCATCCTACTTAATATTATACATTCCAACACTTTCTGTCCTCATTTTCCACTTCCAATAATTTTCTCCCTAGTACTCATTACCTTATAATATTATATATATTTTACTCATTTATGTTGTATTATAATGCCTAGTGTCATCTGAGTAAAATGTCTGCTTTGTTCCACTTCTGACTTTTCAGAGCCTTGACCAGTGCTCAGCACAGAATAATACTCTACATATTGTTAGATGAATGACAGAAAGAATGAATGAGGATTTCACTAAAAATATTTCATAAAGTCATAATGTATGTGGGTAGGAATGTGAATATGTTTAAAAGCATTTGTGAAACTGTAGGCAGTTTAAAGATCAGGTATTTAGATTTAACATTTAAGATAGGAGGAAAAATAAATTCATAAGATGTGACAGCATTTTACTTTGACAATTTAAAATAGTACTTAATCATAGGCAAGAATTTAAAATGCTGAAACTCTGTCACCCAGTAATAACATAAAGGAAAATGTGTATACATATAAATGTGTATACATATAAAATGTGTATACATATAAATACATATATATATATATATACATATAAATATATATATATATATCTCACACACACACATTTTACATACACATATATGCTTACACGCACATCGCTATATGAGAATCTTAGGAAGTATATTCTCAGGTTTCTTTCAGTAAAAAACTCCACAGTACTCTGTCTTTGTAGCAGTTTTATAATCTGCCAAACCAACTTCATTTAAGTCGGTTACAATTAAGGAACAGAGAATAGCTACAAATGGACTGTATCAAGTAGTTCTTCAATTTAAAAGCTTGACTGGGAGGGATTACATCAACCTGTTCTTAAAGTCTTGAGAGGCTTCGGTTCAGGTTGATTAAATTATACAGCTGAAAGAAACATTTTCAAATCATGTTTGCTATATGAGTTTCCCTGAGAAATGCAGAGACAAAAAATAAACAACCAAAGTCATAACTTGGCCCAGAACAATGTCACATGGCTGCTAGGTTAGCAGACATGGAAAAATAATACCCACCATGGCTATTTATAAGAAAAATTCTGGTTTTCTGTTCTACATTTTTTTGCCATAATGACTCCTACTCATTTGGCAGGACAGATGCATCAAGTGTAATTTTAAGATCAATATTAAGTGGAGGAATTTTCACTCACAAAACAATCCCATCTGTGTTCACATCTGTCATATTAATACATTATAAGGGTCTGAAGTAGAAAATCTGTATGTTTTGTTTTGTTTTCTTTTCCATTTCTATTGTGGTATGATGCTAACAAATCTCAAAATTCACAATTTATCTAATGCCATGTGTTTTTCCAAGGCCCAAACTATGTTCTCCAACTCTAGCCACACTATAGCTTTGTTCATAATTTTTCATGAGCTTTAATTGTTCTATACCAGGATCATTAGAAAATTCCTAAACTAATAGATAACTATCAGCTATATCACATTCCTAGTTTATCATTTATATTTGGTACCCTGCCCAGAGGCACTCCTTAAAAATCATTTCTCCAGGCAGACATGGCAACAAATGAAGATGCTGATTTAGGCGTTCAGCTGCTCATTTCACTGCTCTTGTCACCTTTACATGGGTGGCAGCATTTTTTTCTTTTTTTTTTGTGGCAGCACTTTTTAAGGGACCACTTCTATGTGAAACAGTGGTAGAAGCTAAACAAATGGAGTTGAAGTAAAACAACCAAAGTATGAGACAGATAACGTTGAAGCAGATGACTCTATTAAAGCTACAAACATGGTGTAAGGGTTGTGACTGATGCGACGTGCTAGTAATGAGGTGGTTACAAAAGAGATTTTCTAGTGGAGCATGCAGGTTGCAAGGAGTTTTCCAGCCTTTTGCAAATGAGTCAAGACTGATTTAATAAAATGAGTAATTTCTAGAAGTTAAATGATATTCCAGAAGCACCCAGGAAGATGGAGTACTCATTCCTATTGTATGCTCTGCTAATAACTGGCTAAGTGTAGGATCAATTCTCTTGAGAGAATGTACTCTGAATTGTATTTACATTTCTAATTAGTTCTATTCATTCCTATAACATGATTCTTCCAGAGCAGTTCTTCTAATTGTTGAATCTTTAACATGCATTCATGGTTGTTAGAGAAATCAACTTTATTTAACGTTATAGGCCTCATGTTAGAAGCGTTTAATTTCAATATCTAAGTGAAAAATGCAGTTAATTGGTTTCTGGCTTACAACAAAATATGCTTTAAGCCACACTCAGAAGATAGGAATAATTGCCCAAATCTATTTAATCAGTTTCTTTCTGGGAAGAGGTAAATGTTAAAGTTCAAAAAAGAGAAGAAGTGCAGAATCAAAGTAGGAAGCTATTTCAGATAAAGGGCGATGAACACACATAGAAAATAGGTCTTAGCTGGAGAATAAATGACTGAATGAATACAGATACCTAGAAAATGAGGCAGGCATTTGGGATACAAAGTAAATGTTATGTACAATAGAAATAGATATATATTTTTTAAAGTGTAATATGAATTTCAGTGTCTGAAAAAATTCGGACACTATCTAAATGTGTTTAAGGAAAGGAAGTCTTATTTCCCACATTTCATTTGAACTCCCTAGAAATAACATTTGCTAGCAATGTATGTTGATGCTTTCTCAAAAATTGCCAAACATAGTACCACATACTTCCATCTCTATTTTCATATCTACCTGTCTGTCTCTCTACTTACCTACCTACCTACCCACCTACTTAACTATCTTTTAATTTATCTATAGCTATAAACATCAACCTATTTATGTTTCCCTATCTATGGGTATACAGAGTCTTAACATAAATGAAATTATTATGCACTCCATTTTGCAACTTTTCCTTTTGTTTTAAAAGTTACCAACATATTTGACATCTTTTCAGATTAGGATCCATATTCTACATCTTATTTTTCCCATTGCAAAATATCCCATTATATGAGTGTATAATTTTAAAATTTTAATCACTTCCTTAATAATGGACATTTAGATTACCTCAAGGTTTGTTGCAACAAATTTCCCTGGGCATATGTCTCTGTGATAGATTCAGAGCATTTTAAAGGCTTCTAAGAGGAGAAGTGAGCAAAGGTTTCAAGAAGAGTATATAGTTAGAGAAGAAATGAGTAAACATGGTTTTAACCAGATGGAATCTTGAATGCAATCAGAGTCAGCCACACTGCACAGTAATATACACATATGAAAATCCTCGCCATGCTCAAATTAATTTTAAAGTTAAGAAATGAGTGAAAATTTTCCATATTTTAAAATTCACTTAGCACTGATTATATAATTCAAATCATCATTCTATATACTGGTAGTTATTATATTTAAGTTTGAAAGACAGGCATTAATATAGAATAGAAGTAGCATTTTCGTCTCGGCAATAGTTTTTTTTTTTTTTCCTTAATCAGAGTCAGCAGTTGAGTCTACCCAGGAACTGAGCTTTGTACTAAATCATTCTCTACTTAATTGTTTGTCAGAGCTTCCCAAAATACCAGTGATTCTTTTCCTCAAGCTGTATAGTTCCTGCAGACTTTAGTACAGAAAAATAATTCTGGTTTGGAAAAGCTAATTTATGGTACCTTCAAAATCCATTTAGAGTCCACTTTAATTCTGTAAGCCAGGATCAAGCTAATTATCTCTCTCACAAGGATAACATAAAGACCATGGTTCAATTGTAATATGTGTGTGAAACTTCATATTAAAACGTGTAATAGTGACTTTCAACTATTTTAGTGATGTGCAAAATGATGAGGGTCAAAATGGAGGAAGAGATAAAATCTATTATACTATTTTGTTTTTGTTTTAGCCCTTTAAAAGAATTCTTAAAAAGTTTTAGTCTTGTGAGCACAGTACCCTTACAACAGGCACATAATACTAAGGTGAGTGTCCCTCCGTGATTATGGGGGTATGTAACTGTACATCTTTGCCCTGCCCAGATAAAGGAAAGGTTTGAGCAGGGGAAAGGAACTGAGGAAATGTGAAAGAGGTCATTCAGACAAGAAATCATTTACACCAGGTCAGACAAGAGCTTTACAGGCACTAAAAAGGTTGCTAAGGATTGAGAAGAGCTGTACTTTATTATTTAGGATGGTGGATGCATCTAGATCAGTGCTTCTCAATCTTCCATTTGCACATGAATCACCTATGGAACTTACTAAAATGCAAATGCTGATTCAGTAGTTCTGAATTTCTAACAAACTCCCAGGTGATGCCAATACTACCATACTTTTGAGTTGCAAAGCAGTCCAGGTAGTAATGGGAAGATTAACTGTGGAAATGGGTAGCAAAGCTGATTGAAACTGGCAACAGATAGCAAAGGTGAACAATTTCATTTCCTTAGAGGGGCTAATGCACATGTATGGCTTCAAAGGACTACAAACATAGTTCTAAGAATGTGATGAAATATTTAGAAAATCTGCTATTGTTGGAATGTCCGTTTCAGTGGCTGAAAAACCATTTTTGGTAAACAGTGTTAGCAAATGAATTGTGGATGGCAATCCAGTTCTCAGAAATCTATTTTGGTCTAGAGTTATGATTCCACTTCATTAGACTCTGGAGGATAGATAGGAAGTGAATTGAAGGGAACCAAGAGGAAAGGGGCAAGGGAATGGAGAGAGCTAGAAGAAAAGTGACCTCTAAACATTAATAATCCACTGATCAATCATAGCAAAAGTGTTAGTAGCTCCTCATGGGTAAAGATTAATAATAACTTGTTGGCAAACAGATAGCTGCTATATCTCCATACATAAATTAACTTCATTGAATTAATACAAATTAATTTAACTATTCTCCTCAAGAATAATGCAAATTACTGATTTAATGAAACATTTCATTTTTAAAGCAGTTTGTAACCTCATTTTTGGTAAGAGTCATATACTTCTAAGCATAGATTGTTTCAAACAAGGAAGATGACAGAAATCATATCACATGGAGGTTTAATTCCTCCATGTTCTCTATGTTTCTTACTAATGCTATAGCTAAATATGTCATTAAAACAGTGTTGAAATACTCATTAATTTGACCACATAAACCTGAATTAAAATGGTCAGTTTATTCCAGGTCTTTAAACCACTTGTTTAAATAAATACAACCTATATGTTACAGTCATATTCAAGCAAATTATAATTAGAAGAGGGAAAATCATTAGAAATTATAGGGAATCTCTTAAGTTCTGAAGGCAGGGGGAAAAAAAATCAAACTTTAAAAAATGTAATGTTAACGTATTCCCTGATTATATGAAGTTTTAAATGTGAATAGAAAAACAAAAAACATATAGGGAAAAGATGGAATAAAATGTTTAATTGCAAGATCAGGAGTCATATGATTTACCTTTTTTTCCCCTTTTCTATTTATTAACACCATCATTTTCCAGAAGCATAGCCAAAGCCTGTTATTTTATAATTGTTGAGAAAGTCTATTTTTTTAAGCTGAATAATACTCAAGAAGTTTCAAAAATGATTGCATTTGTTGAAGAGAGTACAAAAATAAAGAAATGTATTGACTTCAAAATATTCCTTTCAAAACTTTCCCATTTTATATTTCTTTTTTATTCATGTACATTTTATAATTAACTTTCATGTTTTGACCAAAAGAATGGTGTATCCTTCAGCCTAATCTATGCTATTTTTACACATGATTATACTCTGTGCTTCCCATATGTAATCACATTTTAAAAATTAGATTTAATACCTTAAACTTGGGTCAAAGTGTTGAGAGAGACTTCATTTGACTTTAAAGCAGTACCGCTTTTCTTACTTTCTGCCCCATCTTTAAATCAGTTTATTGTTCTCAGACTCTTTTGGTAACTTAATTAAAATGGCTTACACCATTTATAACCACATTTAACTCCTTTGAGAAGTTGAAATGTTGAAGTTGGGCAATATACCAAAAGCAGTTTAATTTTCTCCCTATTTTCTAACTGGATAGGAAGCAGTCAGTCAACAGTATTTATTGGATTCTCACTGGGTGCTGTGAGCAGTGGAGTATATTATATGCAAAAGTGTTGAAACACCCTGGGGAATGTTTAGAAAAGATTTTCCTCTCTGGTTTACTAATGCTCCTACAAAGGAAAGAGTCCTTTTGATGTCAATAAAATTTCAGGTGAGATGAGAGGTGGGAAATTGACTCAGAATTAACAGCTAATAAAAAAATTTAAATAGATAATTCCAAGCACTCAATAATGATAAGGTTGAATAAAAAAACAGAAGTAATGGAATAAAAATAAAAGAAGGGTAGAAAAAAAAAAGGTAAAACAATGAATAAACTAAATTTGCTCTCTCTATCTGGAAATCTTAGTCAAGGAAGAAATAAAGACATAGCAACTATGTCAATTTATGTAATTTTTTGCTGAGGTTTTTGTCTGTCTATCTATTATCTATCTATCTATCTATCTATCTATCTATCTATCTATCTATCTTCTATCTATTGTTTAACTTTGATTCAAAATCAGAACTTAAATAAAATGTGAACTTACTCCCAACTTGGTAACTGTTTTGTGGTTTATCTCAATATGGTAACAATATAATAATAAAGAAAATACATTTATCTGCAGTTCCAAGACAGGATAGAACAAAGATATATGGTTGTGTTATCACTACACCCAAATGTTGGTATTTGTTTGAGTCATCATATTGGCTTGACAAAAAAGATAATATTTATTTTCTTTTTGTACATTATTCAAATAAAAACCTCCACAGTTGTATTTGATTCAGCTTATTTCATTCAGTTAAAAGCCAATAAATAAAAATAAACTAAACAATGACATATTTCTTAATTTAAAAAATCACATTTGAAAAGTTGTTTATGCTATACCTAACCATGCCAAAGATGCACACAAAAAATAATACTTTATAAATATTCTACGTATCCTTTACAATTGGCTTATTGTCTTCTTTGACTTCATAAATCACATCAGTGCAACACTAGAGAACAAATTTCATAATCCATGACCTTTCATCTTTCAAGTCTATGGCTATTTCTAAATTTGTCTCCATAGTAACATTTCAAATGGTATCATTAGTAGGTGATTAAAACAACAATAACAACAAATAAGTTTATGGTGGTGATGTCAACTGTATTGTGACCTTCTACATTTTCAGACTGACAAATACAAGCAGTATCACCAATAACCTTTTAAAAGAAAAAACAGTATCACCAAAGGTCCCATGTCTACACAATAAGTCAAAAACATCACTTTCTTTCTCTGAAGTGAAGGGTACTCATCATAAGCAATATTTATTGCTAAAGCCACTGGAAAAAAATTAAGGCAAAAAAATACAGATAATTTCAAGCTCTATGGTGTTTGTTTTCTAGGTTTGTCATTATTTGCTTAAAGCATATACAAAGACTTAGAGTCTTTGAGGAATTAGTCACCAAATTCTATTTTTATTTACTTCTTATTCTTGAATTTGTATACTGGCATCTGTGAAAGGAACAACACATAATTTAAATATATCTTTCTTAATTTAGTACTGACTTGAAGAGTTCTAGAATTCTACTTCCAGGGTCATGTTATGCTGTTCATTTCACTTCTCTTTCTTGTCTCTTCTTATTTTTCTTTCTATGAATATGTATTAAAAGGAAATTTCCCTTTCCCTGTTTAGAGAGGAGCAAGGACTAAAATGAAGAGTTATAATGAAATTCTACTTTATTTACCTGCCTTGTCAAGGAATGAGAGAAGACCCTAGGGTAGATTTCCCTTTTTTAAAAAAACAAACACATAAATATGGTGAACAAAGCCATTTTGATTTATTATTTTTCTTTAAAGGACAGGTGACATTTCCTGCAACATTGACTTCAGTTCGTAATCCCCTTTTTGGCAAGCCAAAGAGAATTACAATTGGAAAGATTTTCACGGTCAGATGCTCCACTAGAATGAAATGCTGTAGAGTGGTTCACTTTAGCTAAACCAGCAAAATCCTCCCATTGCCAATTTTTCTTTTATATTTTGAAGTTGGCCTCTCAGCACAGATTTGATTCACACCATTTAAAACTAAATCTGGCATCTGAAAAGCAGAAAATTCAGGCTGTGTTGTCATAGTATCAGTATTTTCATGTTTATGCCCATAGACTACTTAGGTTTCCAAAGAGAGTTACAGTTCCTAATTCTATGGTAAAGGTGACGGCTAATTTTATTGTAAGTGTATACATAATTTTCATATTTACTAAAGAAGAAAAGTACCACATTTATACATAGAATATTGAACATTTTATGAGTGATTTAATTCCATGAAAAATATATATTTGTGTTAAGAGGCGGTACCCTATGGCAACAATTGATTTTGAGATACATAGCTTAAATAAGAATTTGAATTCAATATCAATATGTCATTTTGTTCTCACTTTATCATAACGATTCCATCATTACTTGTTAAAAATCAACTAAACCATCGATGGGATTTGCCTGGCAGACATTTGGTGCCTCTCCTCTAAAGATGACTCTTTATAATTCTGTCCATGCTCCTTGAACAAACATTCTGCATCAAGAAGTGGAATTTTTGCTCCCTCCCTTAAATTCTGTGATTGCTTTGACCAAGACAATGAAGAGGAAGTGATGATTTGGGACTTCTGAGCCCAGGCCTCAGAGTTTGGTAACCTGCCCTCCTTCCATCTCAGAACCTTGAGCCACTATGTATGAAATCCAAACTACCCTGTGTGTATGTATGAGAGTGTTTATGTGTGTGTGTGTGTGTGTGTGTGTGTGTGTGCATATGTGTGTGTGTGCATGTGTATGAGAGAGAGACAGAGGGAGGGAGGGAGCAGGAGAGAGAGGGAGGGAGAGAGAGAGTGATTGATTATGTGGAGAAGACCATGGAGGACAAGGCACCACAAAAAAACAAGGCTGTAAATGTCACAGCCAGGAGGAGCCAAAGGTGGCATGATAATTAAATGTAATGTGATATCTTTGATGAGATCCTGAAACAGAAAACGACATAGGGACAAACTAAGGAAAACTGAAAAAATAACAAAACAAACTCCTATGGCCTTTAATGAATGATTATGCATCAATATTGGTCCATTAGTTATAACAAGTGGACCACACTAATATGGCAGTAATAGGGGAAAATTGAGTGTGGAAACTGTACTATCCTGTTTTCTGTAAATATAGCACTTTGTTTAAAAATAAATTATAGTAAAAAAAAAAGGAAGCCACTGGGAGGAGCATCAGAGGAACCATGTGCGAAACTCCATGTGAGGCTGCAGAGAAAGCACCCAGCAGAGCCCCAGGCAACCCACAGAATCAAGAGCTAATGAAAGCTGTGTAAGCCTCCATGTGGTGGGGTTGCTAATTAAGGTGCAATAGGTAAGATCAACAACATGCCACTTTAGCTTGGCTATGTCAATGGCATAGGCCTAGTTGATTATATTTAACTTTAAAAAAAGGGATCATTAAGAATTTGATTCCATGTGAGGAGTGGGAGCTGCTTTCTGGGAAAGGTGATAGCTTGGTTTGAAATATGAACATACAGGTTCTGAGGTCAGAAACTTGGGTTTGTATGTTCCATTCACCTCTAACTAGCAGTGTGCAGGTATGTAGTGAAAGTTACTTCTCACTAACTGGGTTTTCCTCCTCTGTCAGATGTCTTACCATGCTATGTCATAGAGTTCATATAATAATTACAAGAGCTATACATTTAGGCTCAAAGACACGAAGAACTTATATTAAATGTTATCCATTAGCAGGCCTCCTAACCAGGCCGCCGTGTCAAGTTGTGTCTCTTCACCTTGTCCATGAGGTTGCATGACAGGCCCTGGTCTCCACTGCTTAGCTAGCTTCACATCTAGGTCTAGTCCTGTTAAAACCATATCTGAGCAAATATTAAACTCTCAGTTACTGAGTAATTAATGTCTGTCAAGTGTTTCACATATGCTATCTCATTTCATCTTCATGGCTACTATTCAAAATAGGTATTATCATTTTGTTTTATCTTATGAGAAACTCATGCCTTAAACTACTTAAGTTACCTGCCCAAGTTCAAATATGAAATAAATGGTACAGCTGGGATCCAAACTCATGGTATCTGATTTCAAAGTCCACATTCTAGAATGTGCTATTTTTTATTTCTTCCACCTGAATGATTTAGCCCTTCTTTGTATTTATTAATTAAATACTGCCCTAAAATGTACTATTTTACCTTGAGATTGGAAATGCTGGGTTTGCTTTATGCTAAGGGAAGTGCTTCATATCTTTAGGTTACTAGGTTAACACTTCATAAGTTTTTAAAATTATTTTCTCATATGAAACAAGCTAGATATTAACTAAGCTGATGTAGGTCAGAATTGTTTTAATTGTTTTACTGTCAAATCCTATTATAAAGGAAGATTTGCAAATACATAAATATATATATTAAATTGAGAAGGCCTAGAGGTAGAATGCTCAAGTAGTAGAAGGCAATATTTTTGTACTTGAAGACAGAAAATTTCAGTACAGCTAGATAAAGGTCAAGGAAAAATTCTCCCACAATTCAGCAGTGATTGAGCTGAAGAATAGACATAGGCTCTTATGAAGGGCAACAAATGATAATGATAGAGATCTGAGGAGAAAAAAATAAATAAGATAGGCAAAATACAATATGTTCTGCTAATATTGGCAATGTTCCCAAGAATGCAGCCACAGGGGGAGAACCAAAGTTCTCTGATCATAATCTATTAACAGTAAATAAAGAAGGAACAGAAGAATATCTATACAAATATTCCATAAAATAACATTTTCAAAAAAGGCTTAAAGTTGATTATTTGCAAAATACCCAGGATGCCCAAGTCCATAGTTCAGGAGCTGTATTTCTTGTCTCCTAATAAAAACGGTATTTCCATTTTATTTTTATGGCTCTCTAAATGCTGCAGAAATAAGAACAGAGGAGGCAAAAGGAGGTCAGAATAAGCCCCCTATAAAGGAGAAAAAACATCTTTTTAAAAAAAGCTTTCTATTCATGAGCAAAGGGATAAGTTATATCATTTCCTTCGAATTAGATATTCAACATTAAATATCATATTTGTAGTTTCCTGTAGCAAGATGCACTTTCTGCCTTATGTAGTTGTTGTTTATATACTTAGTCTATTTACTTAGTTGTATACACAAAAAAGAAGTTTGAGATTTGTGATAGGTAGAATGATATCTCTTTCGAAGATGTCCGTGCCCCCATCCCCAGAACCTGTGAATATGTTAGATCACAGGGCAAATGGTACTTGGCAATGTGGGTAAGGATAGAGTCCTTCAGATGGAGAGATTATCGGGAATATCTGGCTGGGTCCAAACTAATTGCATGAGGCCTTAAAAACTGAGAACCTTTCTTGGTGGATCAGAGAGATGTGATATGAGAGAGACTCAGCCTGTAACTGCTGGCTCTGAAGAAGAATGCAGGAGCTATGAGGCATGTGGTGGCCTTGTTAGAAAATGAAAACGACCCTCAGCTTACAGCCAGCACAAAAATGGGAACCTGAGTCCTATAACTGCAGAGAATTGAGATTGAGTTCTGCCAACAACCTGAATGAGCAAGGAAACAGAGTCCAGAACGGAACTCAGCCTTGATTTTAACCTGGTGGGATAACAGACTTTGACCTACAGAACTGTCAGACAACAAATGTGTGTTGTTTTAAAATTCTAATTTGTGGTAATTTTGTTACAGCAGCAATAGAAACTACAAGGTTAATTATTATATCTTGTCTCTCTTAAATTATATAGAACACAGCACAGTGCTTTAATATTACACAAACTATAACTATATTACATATAAATATTATATATTTAATTGTATATAATATGCATAAATATATATAATTAATAATTGCTAAAATTATTATTTTCTTTTCCTAAAAACATACACCAAGGGGCTTACCATTATCATTCCCATTTTACAGATAAGGAAACTAGGCTTAAAGAGAACAGAGGATAATGCTTAGGTATTTCTATTTCTTTTTTAGATTTTCAAAGCTGTAGAAATAACTTGTAATGGTGTCTGTTATGATGGACCAATTTAAAGAGCTTTTACCTATAGTTCAACTAACCACCCACAGCTATATTAATTATATAGACATTGGCTATAAATACGGACTTCAATTTTTTTCACCAATGTTAAATTTAAAGAATAATTAATACAATTTATTTTAAAAGTAAAAAGCTTTGATGTGGGTACTCAAGAGATCAAGCTTAAGAAATCAATCTAATTTTATATTGTTCATTCAGAATAGATCTTATTACCCCAAACACTCCCCACCCAATTAATATTTCCCTTCAAACTAAAAAAAAATAATAATATCCAATCTGAATAAATGAACTTGAATAACCTCTTACCGTTTACTTCTTGTGCTTTATACCTCCCTGCACACAAAGTATGTTATAAATATATTGTTTAAGTAAATAACTGAATGCAAGCAAGTTAATTATTTAGCAAAGAAGCTACAGGATTCTTAAAGATGTTATCTATATGTCAGGATTAGTGTTTATCCAAGGCTAACAGATATTTAGAAAAGGAAGGAAACAAATGCAATTTTATCTAGTGAATGACTCTAATTTGCTTGTCTGGAACAAGCAGAGCAACATCAGCATAGAGCATCCTAGGATAATAATGATAATGAGAAGGAGGAGGAAGAACACAGCAACCTCTAGGGGTTGCAGTTTACACTCAGGTTCTCTTTGAATTCCCCACTAAATGCAGTAGGCATCTTTGCAACATTTTTGTAAGAGTGGAAATTCAGTCTCTGCAAGGTCAGGTATTTTGTACAAGGACACAGATAAAGCATAGTCTCTAGATATGAAGCTATCTAAAATTAGCAAATTCTCAGTTTTATACATTTCCATTTTTCATGGTTTCTCTTATTTCAAAAAATTCTATCCTGAAGTTATTTCAGGTCTCCATCAAGGAGAAAAACTTCATTAACCCAGTTAGTAACATAAATAATACTATTTGTCTTGTTTAAAAGTAAGTGGCATTGTTATGGTACTTAAATACATTTTGGCCTTTGAAAGGTTTCCATTATTTCTTTGCTTTCAGTTGAGTCTTACATGTGCTGATTATGATTACTTTTGCAAAATATCTAATGTGTCACAAAATAAAAACACCTGGTGCATTATTTCTAATATTTTCAAATCAAGATAATAATGGGATGAAATCAGGGCTACATGTATATATACACATATGTATAAAATATGTATGTGAATGATATATATCTAAAATTATCTAAGGGCTATATATATATTTCATATATATACTGGGATTGCCAAAAACATATACAAGTGGACACTTTGGTCAATGTTGCTCAAGCAGTAGTTCACCATAATCAGAAGTGTCTGGACATTGATGGCAACCACTTTGAGCACGTCTTGTAATTGCAGAAGTCAAATGTGACTAGTAGTCATCTTTTGTTATCAGTATATGTTGAGTATTACAATTTTAATAGTATTCTTTTCTTAAAATGTGCATACAGTTTTTGGCACCCTCTGTATATATATCAAGGTAATATATATACATATATATTTTTTTCCATATATATATCAAAACTATGTATATTTCATATATATAAATACATATATAATTGATGGATTGATGTATGTGATATTTGAATTTCAAAAGTTAATTTCTCAATCAATTCACATTTTTAGGGTGCTTTTTAGTTCAGCTTTAAGAAATAGGCCCTGAAAAATAATGGGAGAGAGTATAAATATAAATACAGGTTTTTATAGAGGTTTTGCATGAGAAAGTTCTCTTTAATATTTTTACTGTCTTAGAATCTAGCATCTCTACTGATCAATAATTTAATCACCATGTTTACTCATTTTTCCCCATTAATTCTTTTGATTGATTCTTTCAAAGATTCCTTTTGAAAAGCATGTTTTTAGGGAGTGTTAGTATTCGACTCCAGCAGGAATAGCCACATGGGAAACAAAGTGTAGTAACAAAAAGTACATTTAACCCAAGTTTAGCTCTGAGTGCTATGGCTTGATTTGAGAAAATAATAATACTTTCTTTAACACATATAAATCTGGAATCCAAGATATAAAAAAAATCTGAACTCCAATAGCCCATAAATTTTTTATTTCTAAATAATAAGATTTTGAAACAATTATTCATGCATCTTTGTCTATAAAAATCTAAAATTATTTGTAAATAAAATCACAACAGTCATTGTGTATAGGGGTCACTATATTTTGTATAGATATGAACATATTCCAGAATTTTTTATAGAATAAAGATATCCAGAATGATGTTTAATAACAGATATTTAAGGTGGAGCTAAATGTTTGACCCAGCATTTTAACAAACACATAATTTTAAAATACACAACTTCTGCACATTTATAGTATAGTAAAAATAGTGTCCATTTTTCATTCTTTTATTCATTACAAAAACCACCTACTGCCCCCTCAAATTTGTTGATAAGGTATACTCTATAAAGATAAGAAAATCTTGTCTTCAGGTAAAATTTTTGTTGGTGAGATAAATTTTATTAAGAGCTCTACACTGCTCTACAATTTTTTTACTTTATATCTTGCTCCAGCTCACAAGACTCTCTCCCATTGTATTAGTTTTCTAGGGCTGCCCTAATAAGTAACCATAGACTTGATGGCTTAAAACAGCACAGATGTATTCTCTCACTGTTCAGGAGAACAGAAGTCCAAAATCAAGGTGTTGGCAAGGTTGGTTCCATTAGAGGCTCTGAGAGAGAATGTGATTCGTACCATTCTCCTAGCTTTAGCTGGTGACTGGTAGTCCTCCGTGCTCATTGTCTTATGGATGCATTACTCCAATCTCTGTCTCCATGTTCTCATTACCTTCTCTGTGGCTATGTGTTCTGCTCTTCTTATAAAGACACTTACCATTGAATTTGAGGTTTATCTTAAATCCAGAATGATCTTGAGATCCTTAATTATATCTATAATTTCCCTTTTTCTAAATATTGTCAACTTCACAGGTTCTGAGGGTTAGGATGGGATAGATCTTTCAGGGGCAACTATTCAATCCACTACACTCATCTTTAAAATTGTATGGCTCTTTGTTCTATGGTGTCCAACCAATCACTGGCCACCAATATTACATGTGTTCTGCCTTAAGGAAGCAACAGAAAATAGTGGTTAAAAGCATGGATTCATGAGCCAAACTCCCTTTAAACTCTGTTCAAATCTTGGCTCTACTATTTCCCTAGCAGTGTAACACTAGATGAATTACTTAACTTTCTTTGCCTTGGTTTCCTTACCTGTAAAATGTACATAATAATAGTGCTTAACTCATATGATTTTTTGTGTTAAATAGGTTAATCTGTAGAAGCACATACACAATAAGTGCTGCCAATAACCTTTATGGGACACTTATTTTCTTTATCAAATGATATCGTTTTGAAGTGTGGTTTTATTCATGAGAATGGTCAGTGAGATTACTAGTTTTATAGAATTGCATTTAGATGGGAGAGATAAAATCCAGGATCTAAAGTCAATAACTTGACGAAATGGCAGGGATGATTTAAGTAGAGTCATGCCCCACTTAATGATGGGGATGTGTTCTGAGAAATGAATCGTTAGGCAATTTCATCGTTAGGCAATGAACATCATAGAGTGTATTTACACAAGCCTAGATGGTACAGCCTACGTACACCTAGGTCATATGGTATAGCACATACGTACACATGCTCTATCATTGACCATAACAGTGATTAGCAGGACATGATTTGATAGAGCTTAGGAAAAGAAGGTTGCTTATGTCAGCTCTTCCTCTAGATAGAACCTTCTCACCTTGAGGGCACTACAGAGCAGGAGGAGCCACGTTGTAGAACAGAAAAATATTACTTCTGCTTATGTATGTTGTGTCAGAAGTAACAGTAGACATGCTAAGGCAGTGATTACAAAGTAGAATGAAAGCTTGGGAGTAAAAATTTGTTATTTCTAGACGAGTGAATGAGAGGACCAAGAGAAAACGCTTAGAGGGCGTCGGCAGAGTGGCTCAGTTGGTTAAGAGTTGGCTTAGAGTGTGAGCTCTGAGCAACAGGGCCACCAGTTGGATTCCCACATGGGCCAGTGATGCTGCACCCAAGCTGAGCTGTCACTGCGCTGCCAACAGGTGGCAGGGTGGTTCAGCTGGTGTAACATCAAGATTGCCTGTTCGAGGACTGGCCGAGTGGCTCAGTTGTTTGAGAACTCACTCAAGAGTGCGAGCTGAGCTCTGAGCAACAGCAGTTCAATGCCCAGCCCAAGCTGAGCTGCCATTGAGCTGCCAACAGGTGGCAGGATGGCTCAGCTAAAAAAAAAATAAATAAATAAAAAATTGCCTGTTCGATGGTGGGCTATGCCCACCGCAAATAAGACTGAACTCGGCACCTTGAGCTGAGCTGCCACTTGGATGGCTCAGCGGATAGAACGTGCGCTCTTAACAACAAGGCTGTCCACTCCTGCATGGGATGGTGGCTATGCCCACCCGCAACTAAGACTGAACACAGCACCTTGAGCTTAGAGGCTATGAGGTGCCGAAGGAAAGCCAGATGGCAACTGGCGCCCTCCACAAACAAAGATTGAAGAACAACTTGGCTGGTCCCCTTCCCCAATTCCCCAACACTGTTCCCCTCCCCCAATTCCCCAATAAAATCTTTAGAAAAAAAAGAGAGAGAAAAAGCTTAGAAAGACAAAACCTCAGAGAGCAACAGAACCTTTGTAAAGAATCAATTGAGGAGAACAGAGGAGGAGAAGTTCCCACTAAAAAAGATAAGAAGTATTTAAGGATAAAGGTGAAAAGAGAATTTGCACTGTCATAGAAATTAGGGGAAGAAATTTCATGAAAGAGATCAAAAACCATATCAAATGCTTTAGCAAGGTCAAGGATACTGAAAAGACAATGGCCTTTTCTCAATTAGCATTTAGATATTCATTATGGAATTTTAGATGAGCACTGGATTGCAAAAGGTGACCCACTGTATGTGTTGAGGAATTGGAGCCAAAAAAATCTTAGCAATAAACAAAATGATTGAAAAAAAAAGTTCAGTGGCAGGATTTATCTTAAAAGCAAGATTTTTGAGCATATTTGAAGATGGTGAAGATGGCACTAAATGAGCGTAATGACTGAAAGGATAAGAGAGGGGACACAATTTTTGTGAAGGCTTCGAGACTGCATGAGGAGATGGACTGGAGGAAAGGGGTGAGGATCAGGACTGGAAATGATTTGGTTCAGTCACAGACAACATATTTTCTATGGCCTAGCAAAAACATATTTCTACATTTTTTTTCATGCTTCAGCCAATATTTATTAAATGCCTGCTATGAGGTAAGCACTGAAAAATAGATACTGAACAATAAGACAGACCAAAAACTTCTGCATAGGCCTCACATTCTAGTTTTTTTTTTTTTTTATGTGAGCTGATCTAATTTGTAGAATAATCAAATAGCATTTGACATTTTATGGCACTGCTTAAACACTGAAGAAAGCTGAAGATGGCATGACCTAGGGTTCAACAGTTGGTGACAGCAGAAGGTTAACAGACCTTGTGTTGATAATCTAGAGTTCTAGCTGGAGCAGGATTTTCTCAGCCTCAGCACTGTTGACATTTGGGCTGGATAATTCTCTGTGTGAGGGGCTGTCTTACTTACTGTAGTATGTTTAGCAGCATCACTGAGATTTACCACTAGATGCCCCCCTCCCAAGTTGTAACAACTAAAAATGTCTCCAAACATTGACAGATGTTGCCTCGAGGACAAAATCACCCCAAGTAAGAAGCATTGAACTTGAGAAACATTATGGATATGGACGACAGAGGTGTGGATGTGGAAAGAAGAAGAAACTGACTGGAATTATGTGGGTATAGAAGAGTGGAAGGAGGGGCTGGCCGAGTGGCGCGGTGGTTAAGCGCTGGCTTGGGAACCCAGTGCCCCCGGTTCGGGTCCCACATATGAGGGCCAGTGACACTGCCCTCAAAAAAAAAAAAAAAAAAGAAGAGTGGAAGGAGAAGAGGCCATAATAATGGTGAAGGGCAGATTCTGTATGAGTGACGGGCTAGGAGAGTAGAAATGATAGAGACATAGTAAAATGAAAAGTAGTCTACAAAAATAACCCTTTTATTAATTTTGATAAATGAGAAAAAAAATAAGTCAAAAGTAAAACAAAGAGCTGTAGCTACTTCACATGAATGCGGCATTTCAAAAACGAGCAGTTTATAAAACCTCAACTTTTTTTAGGTTTGTTTCTGAAAACTTTCTAATGCTTTCAATGCTCTCTGCATAATCATGATGGAAAACAGATTTGGGACCAAATCTAACTACAGAGTTTGGATAGTGGCCTAAAACTATGTGCTCCTTTTGTGTCCTGCAAATTTAGAAATCATCAGGACATTTCTGGTTTATTTTAACGTGTTCAAATGTGTGTAAAGTATGGCTACATTTTGGGCCTGAAAATCCTGTGTTCTTACCATCTTGCAGTATACCTGGACTAAAAATACCACAGTTTTCCAAAACAGGTTGCAATTCCTAGATCTTTGCTGACTTTTATAGTCAACATATAAACTCCAGATAATACAGGTTTATGATGGAAATACTGACTGGCTCTTCGGTCTACTTTCTGGTCCTGACTTACAGCCCTGTATAATGTGCCACTATTAGAGGTTATTCAGTACCGTCTTCAAACAGCAGGACTCTGAGAAGGTAGATTGGGGTGAATTCACATCATCAAAAACACATTGTTTTGACATTTAAATTAGTTTGATACAGTGCTCTCTTGGTCCTAATTCTAAGTGTATGTCAGACTGTTTCTATTTTAAATAAGTCACCTTCTCTAAATGCATACAAAGAATCAATTAGAAAAATCCCTTTTAAAATATGTGTATGAAGGGGATAGGGGAGTGGTAGATGAGGGTAAAAGAGATCAAACACATGGTGATGGAAGGAGAATTGACTCTGGGTGGGGAACACACAATGCAATATATAGACGATGTATTATAGAAATGTACATCTGAAATCTGTGTAATTTTACTAACCATTGTCACCCCAATAGATTTTAATTAAAAAAAAAAATGCAACAATTTCTTTTGATTAAATCTGCCTTTGAACACCTATATATTCCCGTTCCCAATAGTCCACTGGGATCACGATTGTCTTATCGCTTTCCTGATGTGCTCTTATTCGTATTTCATGTGTAGAGAAGAAGCTTCATTTTGGCTTATAACTGACATGAGTGTTCATACCTGTTTACACATAATTGCCTTGAACAGCCCTCTATGTGTTGACAAAACCATCAGAATGGCAAGACCAAGAATACATAATTTCATGAATGTATTAGAAAAACACTTTGTTGCTTTCTTTTCTAGAGTTTATTATTTTTTTAATATATAAAAACTGGTTATAAGTACATACTAAGGTTTAACCAATAAATTCAATAAATTCTCAGTTTCACAACATTTCCATTAATATAAAAATATATTTGCTATTTGAACTTCAGAGCAGGCACCAAACTACAGTGATTACCAATTTTTAATCTTTTGGAGCTTTGCATGAATGGCAGAAATGAGCATTAGAAGATAATAAATCAACATAGAATGCCTTGTAACATAATTTCCCAAACTACTTAAGATCTTTTCTACAAAACCTAAGAGACATAATTTCTATATACCCATAAATGATACTATAATAATTTTTCTAGTTTGTCTTTTTTGCCTATAAAGTTGTAAAGGAATCCACTTATTTTTCTATGAAATGACAGCAAAATCATTATTACTATAAAGGATTTTACAGAAAAGATGCATATTAAAATGAACCAGAAACACTGAAACAATTTTTTTCAGCTAAATTAGTTTTTCTGCTTTTTTACAGTGGTCACATGAAAGAAGAGAAACATTAAATATCCTTGGTGTGATGTTTTTACTATTCAGAATACACAGCTTTCATGTACTAAATCTTCTCTTATCAAATAAAATTTGCTAAAGCCTCAATGCAGAGGTTTCTTTTCAACTATTTTTTGAAGTCCTTATGTTAAGGTTTTGGAAATCTAAGCACAAAAGCCTTTTTATAGACTCTATTGTTTTTTTAAAACCACCTGTATTATTCTGAACACTGTGTATATTGCCCATCATTTGTTTGCAGACCTTCTGGGCTTTTTCCCCAGTACCATACAAATTGGATCCCAAGAGATGTTTTTATTGAGTGCCTCATTCATTACTATTTCTTCTATGTGGTTCTAAAAATGTGTTAATATTGGAATAGTACTGAAAGATGGAGTGTGTGCCATGATTACATTGTATGAATACATTCTCAAGAAAAAAAAATTCACTGCAATTTTTATGCCAACTGTAGGCAAGCCAGGGTTGGGGATGCAATGAAGTAGGGAGAGAATGTATCATGACTTTGATTTTTATGGAAATTCTGTAATTGTTTTTTATGTTGTGCTTTGTTTGTTTGAGTGTAGTTGCCAACCTTACTTTAAAATGATCTGCTCTATTTTAAGTGGCTGTTTCTATTAGTGAGTTCCAGGATCTCTGTGTGTGTGTGTGTGTGTGTGTGTGTGTGTGTGTGTGTGTGTGTGTGTCTGAGATAGAGAAAGGGAGAGAGAGAGAATGAGCTCAGAAGTAAGGCACTAGAACTACCCTCTGTTTAAACACTTTTTGTATAACTTTTATGAGTTGTCACTTTATCCCGATCATTGCCATGTTCCTCTACAAGAGCCCTTGTTATTTTTATCATCAAAACTTCCAACATTTTTAGATTTTGCTGATTATACTCTGCAACTTATATCTTTAATATAATTTATTTCTATCACCTAAATGCTAACACTATGATTCAATTGAAGTCCATCATTATCATTAACAAGTTAAAGACTGGTTAAATATTGCAGCGAATGTTACAACTTCTTTACATATTACATCACTTCTAAAAAAATTGACAATTATATAGTTTTTCAATAATTCTGGTCCAACTCCTCCTCTTCAAATTACTTTTGATTAAAAACGTTATTTTTCCACTTGCATACTTGTCTCCATTATCCCATGACTAGATTTATTCTATCTTTCTACCCACATTCTCTCTCTCAATTGATTAAATATCCTTCATATTATTTTCAGCATTCATATTTAATCACCATTTATACTTCACTATTGTTTAATGAATCATTTGAAGTTATTTTAGTGGGAAGTGACAGAAATTTAACTTAAAATAACTCATACAGAAAAGTAAGTTGATTGGCTCCTGCGAAAAACATATCCTGCGATCGAACTGATTTCACGTAAGGATTTATGCAGTGGCTCCAAATAGCAACATACAAAGCAGGTGTCAGGGTGGGGGTGCAGGTACAGAGTGCAATCTCCCTATCAGGGAACAGTAGGTTATCACATTGTTTAGAAATACCAGCATGTGATGACTACAAAAAACACAACTTGATTTATTTTTATATTTTTGCTTTTGGGGATTCTTTTCTTGATATAATTCTCTTTTATTAATTATGTAAATATTTATATAGATTCAAATTAAAGTATAAAGCAAGGTACATAAAAAAAGTGAAGTTTCCATCCTTGTCCTGAATACCCAATTCCATCTGTCTCCCTTTAGGTAACCATTGTTTCTTTTTAAAATATGATTGTGTGTGTGTGTGTGTGTGTGTGTGTGTGTGTGTGTGTGTGTGTGTATTTAATACATGCATGCACACAGACATGTCCATCCATATGCAGTGTGATCAGAAAATACTGTGAATGTTTAACTTAAAAAAAATCATCACAGTAAAAGACACATTGCCATTAATCCCTCTCAACATACTCACCCTCATTTTGAACGCACTTTTCCTATTGTTCTTGTCACTTTCTCAGACAGTTCTAGAAGTTCTCTTTCATGAGTGTCTTTAGCTGTGCTGTTGTGGCTGCCTCTATGTCCTGAATCATTTTGATTTGGGAAAGAGCCAGAAGTCTCACAGTGCCAGATCCAGTGAATAAGGTGGATGTTTTTTTTTGTTTTGTTTTGCTTTTTAGCTGAGCCATCCTGCCACCTGTTGGCAGCTCAGCGGCTGCTCAGCTTGGGCTGGACATCGAACTGCTGTTTCCTAGAGCTCAGCTCTCACTCTTGAGTGAGCTCTTAACCAACTGAGCCACTCGGCCAGCCCTCATATAATGTTTTTATTTAATATAAATTGTAGTACCAAGAAGTGATTTGTGGCATGGAGCCTTTCCGTTGTGATCACAAAATACGGTGACTGCTGCTGCCGAGTGTCATCCCACAGAAAGGCAGGGATCTTCAATACAGGAAGCCGCACGTTGAACATTAGTAACAGTGTGTGACAAGTTCCAACTTGTTGGATGCAGTCAGTCGAGTGTGAGCTACGGTTGAGAGAAGCTGTGTTTTAAAGTGTGCCGTAAATCATCCTCTACCATGACAATGCTCCATGTCACACATCACTTCCGGTATATGGCAATTTCTGTCAAATAAAAACATTAGGGTGTGTCCTCCTCTACCTTATTTACTGGACCTGGCACCGTGAAACTTCTGGCTCTTCCCCAAAGTCAAAATGATTCAGGACATCGAGGCAGCCACGACACCACAACTAAAGATATTATATAATGTCTAAAGATATATATATATACATATATATATATATATATATATATATATATATATATATATTATAATAGACACATAGGATTATATACCGGGGGTGCCAAAAAAATGTACACACATGATTTGTATTCATCTTTTGTTATCGGTTTATATTATTTTAATTTTAATACAGTTTTTTTACTTTCTTAAAATGTGTATACTTTTTGAATGTCTATAATGTCTATTATAAAATTTTTCATCTTTCCTACAACAAAAGAAGTATTCTATGATCACTGTTTTTCGTCTCGTTTGTTTCACATTATGTTCTGGTGACGTTACCATATTAGTGAATAGACAGCAACTTCATTCCTTTTTCACAAACTGCATTACATTGTACTTTATTGCACAATGATAACATATTGCTAGACCTTTTTATTTAAATAAATAGCTGAAATAATAAAAATAAATTCTAATTATAAAGTACTTTTAAATATTATAGCAATGTATATATTCCTTTGGCCCCACAACAATGCCCTCTATGTGAGTTCATATTTGGAGAATATTTCTACTCAACTCAATATTTAGATTTTTTAAAAGCAATGTCTTCTTATGAAATTTCCAATCTAAACCCCAGAGTGTAAGACAATTTGGGAAAGTTTTCCCTTTCTCCTACCCACAAAAATATTCCCCAATAATTGATATCTGATGTCTTAGTTAAAAAACAAAAATTACACCATATTTTTCTTCTTCAAAATCAAAAACATTGATGTAAAAAATATTACTATTCAAATTACTTCATATAATATTTTAATGTTGCTCTTTTGCTGCGGCTGGTTCAGATTTTCTTATGAATATATTGGGTATCTTCTGCTCCATGTGTACCCTCCACCCAGCTCCACCTGCTTTCTGCCTTTAAGGGCCCAAGTAATACTAGCTACATCGGTGGCTTACTTTATGATTTCCAGTTGAGCATACATGATGAGAGACATCAGTAGGAAACTATGGCTTAAGAAAAATGAGGTCAGGCTCTTTATTCCTCTGGCTTTCTCATTGCTAGGTATTCTGAGCTAACTTTGTATGTCCAGAAAAGACCACAGATCCTCACAGGCAGCCCTCTCTGTACAAGAGTCTCCTGATGTTAGTAACAACTTCCCCTCTTTGCTCCTTCAGGCCTAGCCCTGGAAATAAGCTTCTGTTACTAGCCCCACCTATTACGTGACCCTTTTTTGCTTTCCCTAAACCCTGCCTACAGCTTTGTAAACAGTCCTCTCTATCAAACTCTCCTCAGAATACCCAATATGAGTGAATTATTTATTTCACCATTTTTACATAACTCCATCAATATTCAATCCTTGAATGGAGATTTATTAGTTTTCATGCATATGGCATCTGAATAGATACATAAAAGCAAGTTTGCAGACATTCATGGCATAGGTAAAAAACAGCCACACAGGTTGGACTCTCTGTTCATAGACTTTGTAGTCTATAAACTTTATTCAGAAGCAGAATCTTCTTCAGAGTCACATTTCTCATTTTTAGCACTCAATTATAATTAGCTTGTCTCTCAGTTTGCCCTGGCTAGGATACTTTATAAACTACAAATTGAAATGCAAGAGCTTAAAAGAAAAATTTAATGACAGATGACAGTCAAACAGCAAGAAAGGTGACAGAAAATATAAATGTAAGACACCAGCCTTAAACACACACACACACACACACACACACACACACACACACACACACACAGCTGTCTACAGCAAAAGGGAGAGGAAATATTTCTAGATACCTTGATAGACCCTGGAACATCACTGCGCTGGCTCCTAAAGAAATAACTTACATTCATACTGACGATCTCAGGCTACATTGTACTGGGCCTAAGAACACAGGCAGGCATAAAATATATGTTAGAAATACCCTGTCAATGATAATTGGATTTGTTAAACTTTTTTTTTTTTAACTTTAAGTGGCATTAGTTAATTATCTGGGGGAATAGATGGGTTTATATCAGAATTGTATACACACACATGTATGCATCTCATAAACACCAGACAGCAGGAATTTAACTCTATGTTATTTTCATTTATTTTTTTAATGTACTACCTCTATCTATTTATTCACTCTATCTACTTCTATATTATTTTTTAACCATTTCAGTATACCTAAACATGATCTGTTCAATTGTTTGACTTCTTGGTTTCTTGACTTTCTCTTCTCCAATACACGTGCCCTTAATCCTAAATCAGTCATGTGCTAGACCTTGCAATTACCAATAGGTACCAGCCTATCATTATTTCTGTTTCATAAATAAACATTCTGTGACCATTACCTCCTCTTTGCAGCTCATTCAATCGATGACAACAAGTTTAACAAAGCTAAATGCTACAGATCAACCATTATAATCTTTCCTTTGAATACATGCTCAACTAACTTTTTTCCTTTTCTCACTGTGGTGGGCTGAATAATGGCTCCAAAAAAGATGTCTATATCCTAATCCCTGGACCTGTGGATGTTACTTCAAATAGCAAAAATAAAGAAAATTGGAGATGTGATTAAATTAAGAACCCTGAGATGAAGAGATTATCTTGGCTCTTCTACATGGGCTCCAAATGCAATCACACATACCTTTATAAGACCGAGGTGAGGGTGATTTGACACGCAGAAAAGGGGGAGGTAATGTTACCATGATGGAAGAGCTTGAAGTGATGCAACCACATCAAGCCAAAAAACGCGGGCAGCCCCCAGAGCCAGGAAGAGGTAAGAGATGGATTCACCTCTAGAGGGAGGATGGCCCTACTGACACACTGGTCTCAGCCCAGGGATATTGGTTTGGTTTGGACTTTTGGCCTTCAGAGCTGGAAGAGAAAAAATTCCTGTTGTTTTAAATCACCATGTTAGTGGCAATTTGTTACAGTAGACATAGGACACTAATAATTCAGTGTGTTTTTTTTTTTTTTTTTGAGGGCAGTGTCACTGGCCTTCAGATATGGGACCCAAACCAGGGCCAATAATTCAGTTTTTAATACTTAAGATGAAACTGCAATCTTGGTTAAATCCAACTTCTGTTTAATTCATATCTGCATCCCTACAGTAAAATGTGATTGGGCAGAAATCACACCAATGTTGACAAACCCTTTGTTAAATTCACACACGTTCAATTCATGACCACAGTTATCTCGTGGGTCTTTGATGTTTCCAACAATCATGTTATACTTGCTAGTCTATTCAAACATGTAGATGACTACTGCATACCATCTCCTTTCTCCTCAGTGCCAATCTTTCCTCCCGTCTGTATTCTCAGCTGATGATCTTGCTTCTTAACTGCATTGAGAAAATTCACACAACTAGAAGAGCATGCCTACAGAATTTTATTATGACATCCACTCACCTACTAGCCAAAAATTCTGTGTTTCTTCCTGAAACCATAAAAAATTTATGGAACCCCTCCACTTTTGTATGAGAGCTCATCTTTGTTTGTCTATTTCAAGAAGAGAATTCTCTCTGTCCTATGTCACCAGCCTTCCCTTATTTACCAAATTTTTACCATTACGCTGTTTTTTCACTAATCTTTAATATTCTTTACTCTCACTATCCTTTGTAGCATAACTACTCCAAAAAGTTGTCCATTTCCATTGTCTCAAGCTCTGCTTTTCTTATTCTCTCTTAGCACCTTTGAATCCAGACTTCAGCTCATTTATTCCTCTAAAACTGTTTTGCCAAAGGCCAACAATGACCTTTACATTGCTCAATGCAATAGTCATGCTCAATTTTTATATTTCTCAACTTATTAGCAGTATTTCATATAATTATATATATCATTATATATCTCTTTCTCCATAAACATTATTTTTTTCTCCCCACTTGGCTTCTAGAATATTACATTGTCTTTGATTTTCCTCCACTCTCATTCATTCTTTTTTCTGTTTCCTTATGATGAAATAAGTTCCCTGGTCCTCAATTATTTATATGCCTTCACTTTCTTGATAATCTTTCCAGTCTCATGACTTTAATTACCATTTATAAATTACTTCCACGGTCAAGACTACTTTCCTGAAATTTGATATCACATATCCAACTTCCTTCTTGATATTCATTTGCATTACTAATACACCTGCCAATCTCAACACTTCCTAAAACTAAAATCTTGATCTCCACCTCCCTCGCACTTGATTAAATTACAGCCTTCCTTATCACAGTTGATGAAAACTCCACCATCCACTTATTGAAATCAAGAACACTGGAATAATCTTTGAATTCTCTTTCATATTCCACATCTATTACGCTTTGGCTTCAGAATATATTCTAAATGGAGACCCTCACCACCCCCCTGCTACCTCTAAGCCATAATTATCTTTCCTTGACTATAATAGTCTCCTAATGGGTCTCCATGCTTCTACCCATTTTTTTATAGTACCTACTCTCAACACATGAGTTAGTATTTCTTTTGAATGTAGTCAGAGCATGTCAATCTGCTTGAAACTCTTCTAATGTCTTTTGAGGTAAGAGCCCCAAACCTTGAAATGGCCTACAAGTTCTTACATGATGAAGTACCCCTGTTACCTCTTTAAACACATCTCTTAAAATTCTCCTTTATACATCCTTTCAGACACACTCGTCCCTTTCTGTTCTTCAGATATGCCAGACACATTCCTGCCCTGGGGCCTTTGCACTGGCCTTTTCTTCTACATCTAACTCTCCCTAATTAACTCTCATGGCTAATTCCTCACACTCTTCAAGTGGTTTCACTTAAAATCCTTCTCAATAAGGCATATCATGACCACCCCATATAAATTGCACCATCATTAAACTCTTTAATTTTCCATGCTCTGTTGTATTTTTCTTTTTATTCCCCAAAGAATTTGCCACCTTCAAACATACTACACAATTTGCTTATTTTTATGTGTATAATTTATTGCTGTTTCCTTCCTCTGGAATGTAAACTCTTCAAAGGTGATACCTTTGTTTTGTTCTTATTTGTTAAAATTATTATTATTAAATATTGTTAAAAAATATTATTTGTTAAAATACTAATGTATTTTAAGCACTTAAAAACTCTCTGACACATAGTAGGTGCTAAAATATTTATGAGATTGTAAGAGTCAGTTAAGGTTTGCTTAAGAGGCAGAAATTTTATCATGAGTGATATAATGAGTGTAAATTAATATAATTTTAATAATTCATGTCAATCTATGAAGCTAATATTAATTCTCATCTCTTGAAATATTTTAATTTTGAACAAAAGCACCTTATCATCATAGTCTGATATGTTATTATGTTGGCTAGAAAATTAACTGTTTTTATTTTGGAATTTCTGTCTCAAAATTACACTGAAAAAAATAGAGCAATCACTCCTCTTCATCACAAAACATATAATTGCCATTCTAAAATATTATAGGGCTGGCTGAGTGGCGTGGTGGTTAAGCGCTGGCCTGGGAAGCCAGCGGCCCCGGTTCGGTCCCACATAGGAGAGCCAGTGACACTGACCTCAAAAAAAAAAAAAAAAGAAAAAAAAAGAAAGAAGTAAAATATTACATAATATGTATCAATTTGTATATATAATGTATACAAATAAGCTACATGATCCATAGAATTAAAATGTTAAAGCAGAATAAAGAACCAATGTATACTGAGTCTCTACTTCCGACATTTAAGATGTGCATTCTTACTTAATTCCACTATTAAAATCAGTTTGTGTTTCTCAGCACTGTGCTAAGTAATTTACATATGCTGTTTCAATTAATTATCTCAACAGTTCTATCAAGTAGGTAAAATTATACACATTTTGTATGTGACGAAACAAAGATGAGAAGAACTGAAGTCATGTGCTTCTAGTGGCACTAATAGAAGATGTCAGAAGAGAGAGTTGAACTTATGGGTCCATGACCTCAAAGCCCGTGTGATATCTCCCATACTGTGAGAGTCAACTGTGCTAATTTATGTGGGAGGCTAGGTTCAAATAACATTCTTAATTTAGTGGCACTCCTTTCCAAAAACGCAAGTTCTCACAATGAAAGGAATTCAGTTCCATAGTTAGACGCATAGTAGCTTGTTTTGCTATCCATTCCAGAAACTCGTGCATTCTGAACATAACTTGTTCTCAGCTTTTAAGATACCTTTGGCTTCTCTTCATCCTGAACTTTGGCTTAACTTTCATCACATGACATAATAAAGTGCAGATGTAAAAGACATGTTCTTCATCAGTGGATCTGAGAGGATCAACCACTAATGTTGACTCCTCCAAGCGGATGCAAAATGCACACACACACACACACACACACACACACACACACACACATTCCCAAAAGGAGAGAAAAATTCATTTTATCTCTATGAATATAAAATTGAAATAAAAAATAATGAAAGAGAAAAAGTCTAGCCACATTCACAAAGCTGTTAGGCATATGCTTAGGAATGGAACATTTAAATGATAGAGATCTATGATTTACTCTATTGTGAAATGTCACTGAGGAGGTCTCTAAACAAACATACTTTGTGGTGGGTGAATTGTTATGAAAAATATGAGGGGGAAATTCTTCCATTTTAAAGTGCTGAGAGCAGCAGGATATGTAACCACGGCTGCATTTTCAAAACCTTAGAAGACCTACAGGATGGCAATCTGGCTCTGCTCAAATATAGTTCCCGGATTTATCTGTAGTTATTTAAATGTGAGTAATTCCTGATGCATATTTACTCTGAAGTTAACAATGAAGGATTACATTTCAAAATAAAGCACTTCCCGTCTCCCCCCTCCCCAACAAAGTATGTGGTAACCATAAAAATCTCTAAAATTATTGTTAAAAATAAGTTTTAGTGGTTCTCAGTAATAAGTAAAGGGATAAATTAAAATTGAATAAGAAAGAATAAACTAAATGATAGTAAAAATCAAAAATAAAATGTTATACTGGGGTCTATTAATATTATTTAAAGCTAGCAAAACAGGCCTCAGGCTTTTTGAAATATGTGTGATTTCTTAGGATTTATAGTTCCTAATTAATTTTTTTAAATCTGATAATCCATGAATGTCTACATTTTTGAGGCCTGTTGAGAGAATTTTCTCCAGTATTGTTCTGATCACTTTTAAAACAGCTTTATTGAGATGTAATTCACATACATGAAAATACTTCCATTTCCAATGTAAAATTAATGGCTTTTAATATGTTCACAGAGTTGGATATCCAACACCACAATTTTAGAGTATTTTAATCACCCATAAAAGACACCCCATAGCCTTTAGCTATCACATCCGTCCCTCCCCAAGTCATCGCATTCCCTGCAGCCTTAAACAACCACTGATTTACCTTCTTTCTGTATAGATTTGTCGATTCTGGACATTTTATATCAATGCAATCATATTTTGTGTGGTTTATTATGATTGGCTTTTCACTTAGCATAATATTTTCAAGGTCCATCCATGTTGTAACATATAAAAGAATTCATTCTTTTTTGTTGCCAAATAATATTCCATTGAATAGATTCACTACATTTTGTTGATCCATTGATCAGTTAAAGAAAATTTGGGTTGTTCCCATTTTTTGCTATGATGGATAATGCTATTATGAATATCATGTACACATTTTTGCATGGACATGTTTTTATTTCTCGAGTATAGACCCACAGGCAGTATCGCTGGGTCATATAGTATCTTTATAAGTAGACTTTTGTGGAATAGGCAGACTCTTTTCCTAGTGGCTGAACAATTCTACATTCTGCAAGCATTGTGTATAAGGGTTCCAATTTCTCCACATCCTTGTCAAATTTATCAACTGTCTTTTTTTAATAGACATTGTAGTGAGTATGAATAGCATTTTATTGCGATTTTGACTTGCATTTTTCTGATAATACTGTCAAACATCTTTTCATTTGCTTATTAGCTATTTGTGCATCTTCTTTGGGGAAATTTCTATTCATTTACTCATATTTTAATTGCATTAGTTGCTATTTTGTTATTGAGTTGTAATAATTCTTTATATATTCTAGACCTACTACCTCAAATACATACATATATATATATATATATATATATATATATATATATATAATTTGTAAATATTTTCTTCCATTCTGTGGGCTATCTTTTAACCTTGTTCAATGGTATCCATTGAAGCACAAAAGTATTTAATTTTGATGAAGCTCAATTTATTTTTTTCTTTTGTCATTTGTGCTTTGAGAAGGCTTTGTCTAATCCAAGGTCATAAAATTTACTTCCATGCTTTTTTTTTTTTTTTTTAGGAGTTTTATAGTTTTAGCTCTTACATGTATATCTGTGATCCATTTTTGAGTTAATTTTTGTGTGTGATGTGAGAGAGAAATCCAACTTCATTATTTTGTATGTGGATATGCTGGTGTCCCAGCACTAGTTGTTGAAAAGACAGTATTTCTGCCTGGTCTATTGGTACCCTATATGGAAAGCAACGATCATAAATGTGAGAGTTTATTTCTCGACTCTCAATTCTATTCCATTGATCAATGTCTATACTTAAGCAAGTACCACATTATCTTGATCACTGTGGTTTTGTAGTTAATTATGACAGAAGGAATTATAAGTCCTCCAACTTTTTTCTTTTTGAAATGATTTTGGCTAGTCTGTATCCTTGCATTTCCACATGAATTTTAGGATCTGTTTGTCAATGATTGCACTGAGTAGGTAGATCAATTTGGGACTGTGACCACGATAACAATACGAAGCCTTCCAATCCATGAACATGGTGTCTTTCCATTTATTTAGGTATTCTTTAATTTCTTTCAACTATTTTTTGTTGTTTCTGAGTATAAGTTTTATACATTTTTGTTAAATTTATTTCTAAGTATTTTATTTTTATCCTATTATAAGTGAAATTGTTTTCTTCATTTCAAAATGTTCATTGCTAATATACAGAAATGCAATTTATTTTTTCTACATTTAGCTTGTATAGCCAAACTTGCTGAACTTAGTTTTAATAGTTTTTGTTGTTGTTGGTTTGTTTTGTTTTGATTTATTTTTCCCCTCATGGATTACTTCTGATTTTCTATATGCAAGATAATGTCACCTACAAATAAAAATGATTTTTCTTCTTCCTTACCAATTTGGACATTATTTTTTTCTTTTATTTCATTGCCTAATTCCCTTAGTTAGATCCTCCAAGGCAATATTTAAGAGAAGGGGCAAGAGCAGATATCCTCATCCTGTTTCTGCTCTTCAAGGGAACACAGTCTGTCTTTCACTATTTAGTAAATTGTTAGCTGTGATATAATGACATTTTAAGTTACTCCTTTGTATAAATTTTGTTCAGCAATTGTTACTTGAATTAAGATGCTCAGTCAGTCTTTTGAGAATAGTTTATTTATCTCAGTGAGCACATATACAGATTGAGAAGCTTACTTGGACAGCTGGACCGAAAACAAAAGAGAAAATATGTATAGTTTTTAAATGACCTCAATTCTTTACCTGTCCCTGTATTCAGGTCCTTTCATGAAGTAACTTTGGGCTGTGGTTGCACTCTGACTCTGAGCTCAGAGCCTTGCAATTTGCTTTAGCCAATTAAATTGAGTAAACATGGCACAGGAAAGGCTTGAAAAGTGTTTTTTTAATTAGGCTTGCTTGCTTTTACTTTTCTGCAGTCATTTCAAGAACCAGGTGTGATGAGCTGATGGAGAATAAGACACATGGAATAGAATGGCGTTGCCCCAGCCATACCAGCTAGGATCATTCTATATCAACAACAGTAAACCAGTCCCCAACATGGGAAACTCAGCCAAAATCAGCAGAGCTCTTAGCCAACCCACAGTCAACTACAGATCAGCTGAGTCCAGTGATACCCACAAACTCATTAGCTAAGTAAATATATATTTTTATAGGCCACTGAGGTTGTTTGTTACATAGAATTATTGTTGCAATAGTAATTGTTAAAAGAACTCTGCTATACTATTTTCAATTTGAAAAGTCTTATTATTCTAACAGAATGAATACAGGACTAAATTTGAATAAATGTAAAATATATAAATAGAAATTTCATAATTATGATCAATACAGCCAATAAAGAGTCTTCTAATTTTTTAATGTAAACTTGTGAAATATAGTAAGAATAAACTTATTTAAAATATTTTTGAAATTTATTCACTACTGACTGATAGAAACCTTGTCATTAAAAAATAACGGTTACTTTTTCCAGTTTTTCAGTTTTGTTGTTTTTATTAATATCATAAAAATCTGTTGCATTTTGGTTTGCAACCAAAATATTCTTAGTTAGCTAGTCCTACTTGTTTTTGTTTGTTTGTTTGTTTGTTTGTTTGTTTTATGGAAGTACTGCTTACTTACCAGTCTTTTATGATAATTTATTTTCCTTAATTTTTTACTTTCATTCATCTTTTTGTCTCCTAAGTTCTAAGTTCTTTCATATTTGAGAATGACTGATATTGTCTTTAGGTTTGAAATATAATTTAGCTAGATATATTTGTAGTAATATAACCTTCCACATAAGACATGGGCTATTCCTCTGTTGACTTTGAGTATTTTTTCATACAGGTCAGGAAAAAAAAAAATCCACCTTTAAGTTGCTTACTTTTTCTACCTGGGTTTCTGAAAAGTTCTTTCTTTATTATTTAATTTTAATCAACTGGCCAGAAAGTACATCAGTTTTTGTACCAATTTTTGCTAAAGTACTATGTGATTATTTTGTTCTTCTGATTTAATCATTTCAAGTAAATTTATCCACATGTATCTTTGGATACATTTTTAATGTTTATATGTTGTGTTCTTCACATTGAAGTCACCAATTAAACTTTTGTTTCAATGTCTCTATCTCTGCCCTAAATATCTAGTAATTACCCTCTAACTGATTTAATGTCTTTGTGGTTTTTTCCCTTTTATTTGGTAATTTAATTTTACCAATTTTACTTTTCTTCCTAACTGTTAAAGAAATAGTTTTGTTCTTCCTTGTTTTGTTATGATAACTTTACAATATTCCTCGTAACTTCACTGTGATTTCACCTTTGAGATCATATTTGATTGAACTCATATTCCTATTATTTCTCTGAATCATTACACACTCTTTCAGAATTTCCTTCTCTACCCTGGTTATTTAATCTTCAGACAAGAGTATTAATTGTATTGCACACTCCATTATTCTCTCTTCTTTGAAAAAAATATGCTATAGTATATTTGAAAAAATTGTCAAGTAGGGATTTTGTTTTGTTTTGTTCTGTTTTTTACCTTCTTGATGCTTACGGCTCGCAGCTTTTTCCAGGAATTCTACTTGTAACTTATATAGCTTGGTAGATTTTTATCATTACTCTTATATTCTTTTCTATCTTTATCTTGGTTATCCTTGGCAAAGATTTATGAATTTCATTGATTGTTCCAAAGAAATGGCTTTAGGATCATTGATTTTCTGTATTGTTTTCTTGTCTTAAATTTCATGATTTCTGCTCTAATATTTATTATTTCTTCTTCTTGATTTAGACTTATATTGCTCTACTTTATGTAGGTTGTTAATGTGGAAGCTCAGATTATTTATGTTAGATCTTTCTTCTTTCCTAAAACACACATTTTAATACTACATATTTTCCTCAAAGCACTGCTTTTCCTGTGTCCCACAAATTTTGACAAGTTATATTTTCATTCTTATTTACTTCAAAATATTTTAATTTCTCTTGAAGTTCCTTCTTTGACCTATGGGTAATTCAGAAGTATGTTTTTTAATATCCAAATATTTGAGGGGTGAGGATGTTCCCCAGCTATTTTCTGTGATTTATTTCCAATTTAATTCCATTATGGTCTGAGAACACACTTCAGCATAGTCTTGTTATGCTGTGCTTTGTGGCACAGAATATAGTTCATTTTGGTGAATGTGAGCTTGAGAAGGATGTGTATTCTGCTGGTGTTGGATGGGGTACTCTATAAATATCAAGTGGAAACAGTTGATTAATGGTGCTGTTCATTTCAACTATATCCTTACTGATTTTCTGCTTACTGGATCTGTCAATTACTGATAGAGGAATGTCGAAGTCTCCAATTATAATAGTGGATTTATCTATATTACCTTGCAGTTCTATCAGTTCTGGCCTCATGTATTTTGACACCCTGGTGCTAGTTGCACACACATTAAAGATTGCTATGCTTTTTTGAAGAACTGATATTTTTATCATTGTGTAATGCCTCTCTTCATCCCTCATAATTTTTCTTGTACTGAAGTCCACTTTTTATGAGATTAATATATTGAAATAGTTATTTCAGCTTTCTTTTGTTAAGTGTTAAGTAAGGATAACTTTTTTTTTTCTTTTTTTTTTGAAGGCTGTGTCACTGGCCCTCATATGTGGGACCTGAACCGGGGCAACTGGCTTCCCAAGCCAGCACTTAACCACCATTCCACTCGGCCGGCCCAAGGATAACTTTTTATATCCCTTTACTTATTTAATTAAAATTTGGGGGAGTGACAATGGTTAGTAAAATTATGTAGTTTTCAAGTGAACAATTCTGTAATACATTATCTATATATCACATTGTGTGTTCACCACCCAAAGTCAGTTTTCCTTCCATCACCAAATATTTGACTCTGTTTACCCTCTTCTACTACCTCTTTTCCCCTTTACCCTCTGGTAACCACTAAACTATTTTCTGTGTCTGTGAGTTTTTGTTTCCATATTTGTTTATTTTGTTCTATTGTTGCTTTCAGTTTTATATCCCATATATCAGTTAAGTCATATTGTTCTTCCCTCTTTCCATCTGACTTATTTCACTTAGCATAATAATCTGAAGATCCATCTATGTTGTTGCAAATGGCACTATTTCATCTTTTCTTATAACGGAGTACTATTCCGTTGTGTATGTAACACCACATCTTCTTTATTCAATCATCAACAAAAAGACAAACAATACAATTAAAAAATTGGCAGAAGGCCTGAATAGACATTTCTCCAAAGAGGACATACAGATGATCAATAGGCATATGAAAAGATGCTCAACATCACTAATCATCAGAGAAATGCAAATAAAAACCACAATGAGATACCACCTCACACCAGTTAGAATGGCTATCATTAACAAGACAAATAATAACAAGTGTTGGAGAGGCTGTGGAGAAAAAGGAACCCTCATACACTAATGGTGGGAATACAGATTGCTGCAGCCACTATGGAAGGCAGTGTGGAGATTCCTCAAAAAAATTAAGAATAGAATCACCATACGACCCAGCAGTCCTTCTCCTGGGTATATACCCACCCCACCCCCAATCTGAAAACACTTATCGTAAAGATATATGTGCTCTGATGTTCATTGCAGCTTTATTTATGGTGGCCAAGACATGGAAACAACCAAAGTGTCCTTCGATATATCCCTTTACTTTTAATCTGTCTTTGTTTTTATATTTAAAGCGGGATTCTTCCAGACAACATATAGTTGAGCCTTGGTAATCTATTCACTCTGATAGTCTCTGTGTATTTAGACCATTCACACTGAAAGTGATTATTGATACAGTTGGTTTAATATCTACTCTATTTTTATCTATTTTCTATTTCTTGCCATTGTTCTTTATTTTTTCTTTCCTCTTTCTCTGCCTTCACTGGTTTTAACTGAGTATTTTATATAATTCCATTTTCTCTCCTCTTATACCATACCAAATATACTTCTTTTTAAAATATTTTTAGTAGTTGCCCTAGAGATTGCTATATACACTTATGACAAATCTAAGAATGTATTCTAAGTCACAAGTAACACTACACTACTTCATGGCAATGCAGTTACTATAGTTACTGTATTATACAGTATTTACAATCACTCCTTCCCATTACTTATAACATTGCTGTCACTCATTTCAGTTATCCAGAGCTATAACCACTAAATACTTCATTGGTATTATTACTTTGAACTAACTGTTGTCTATCAGAACAAGTAAGCACAAAAAACTAATATTTTATATTACCTTAATTTATACTTTCTATAACAGTATTCCTTTCTCTACATAGATCTGAGTTGCTCACCTGCATGTATATCATTTTCCTTTTCTCTGAAGAACTTCTTTTAAAACTTTCTGTAAGTCAGGGTTACTGGTGACAAGCTTCCTCAGTTTTTGTTTGTCTCAGAAAGGCTTTTTGTTTTCTTCACTTTTTTTCTTTTTTTAGCTGAGCCATCCTGCCACCTGTTGGCAGCTCAGAGGCAGCTCAGCTCGGGCTGGGCATCGAACTGCTGTTGCTTAGAGCTCAGCTCACACTCCTAACCAACTGAGCCACTCGACTGGCCCTGTTTTCGTCACTTTTGAAGGATAATTTACTGAATACAGAACTCTAGGCAGAGCTGGAAAGAGAAAAACTAAGCCTCGTAAGCAAGAGTAGAATCTTTGTAAACCGGTGTTTTGTCTTTTCTGAGATCCTGTTAAATATACTCTATCAGGAATTATGCTATTCTCTGGGTATATTTTGTCTTCAACTTGAAAACCACTTAGTGTGAAGCCTCGTGTGTGTGTGAGCTCATGCACACGTGCATCCATGTGTGTGTGTGTGTGTGTGTGTGTGTGTGTGTGTTCTCCTTAACTCTGTAGATATCCCCAGTGTCACCTATCCAAGAGTAAAGATAAACCACAATTTTATGCTTCTTTGTTTTTCCTTTCTTTCATTTTATTTTTCCTTTTATTTTCTCTCTCTCCCATCGTCTCTCTGAAATTTACAGCCTGGAATCATTATATTTTGTTTCTTTAATTCCTGCTATTTTTTTTTAAATTAATTATTTATGAGAGTTGGGGAAATAATGTTTCTACCACCATGGTGATTTCTACCTGAAAGTCTGAAGCAAAGTTTTAAAGTAGAACATTTTTGCTAATGTTTAGTTGTTGTTGTTGTTGTTGTTGTTGTTTGTTTTGTTTGTTTGTTTGTTTTTGTTTTGTTTTTGTTTTTTTGAGGGCAGTGTCACTGGTCTTCATATGTGGGACCAAACAGGGGCCGCTGGTTTCCCAAGCCAGCACTTAACCACCGCTCCACTCGGTCGGCCTGTTGTTTGTTTTTTAACATAGGAAGAAAACAAAACAAAAAAGGTTTTGTTTTGTTTTTTCCTCCAAGTAGAAGTCAACCTACAAGGTAGAATTCAGTGGCAGAACCCTTAACTAGTAGTCAGTAGGTACAGGGCTCATTCTGGTCGTGACACTGACCCTGCCATCATTTGACTTTGGACAGAGGCATCTACAATCTTCAAATCTTGTTTAAGCATCTATGATATTCCTAACATTGAATCACTAAGGATTTATTTATGAGTAAAACAAATTCATACACTCAAGGAGCTTGCAATCCAAAGGCATACATCTCCATGAACCAGAAACTAAAATACAGAGTTTTCACTGTTTCCTAATCTGCTTAGAGCTCTCTCATTTTAAGATGAAAGACTTACCTAAATGACTAAATGGAATTTACCTTTAGCTCTAACAATCTTTGCTTCTCAAGGACAAAAATCATAAACTAACAAGGAGTATGATGAAAAAAGAAAGGTTTCCGTCGTGGGGATCTTATTTAAAGGAAACTAGGTTCGCACTTAAAACACTTTACAAGGACTGGGAATCCCATAAGCATATTATAATATCTGTCTATACTTCCCCCAAAACATTAAGTTCTTAAGTTACTGAATAGGACAATGGAAAATCTGATGTCCTTGAGCTCTATACTGTGTGGTTTCTTGGTAACTTAGATGAAGCAGCTTTCTATTGCTTCGTCCATGTAATAAATTGTTCAGTTCAAAATTTACTAACTCTGATACTGTGCTTCATAATTCTCACTTCTGTAATCATCAAGAGAAAATAGTACAGTGGCTTAACATGACAGGTAGACAAATGGCAAAAGGGATTTTATTAAATCTCCTCCTAATTCAGGGACAAAAGAGCACATTAGAATCATCATACTTGTTCCTAAATTTTCTTGTGCCCGAATGGCTGAGCATTAAGCTCCAAGAAGGTGAAATGGTAGAGAAATTGATCCGGGCCCCTTCGCTTCCCTGTGCAAAAGATGCAGTTAGAGAAACAAAGCCTATATTAAGGGTATTAAATACTCAGCAAGAATACAAAGAACCTGTTCAAACCTTGCTTCTGAAGCTTCTTCACCTTCAAATGATTTATTTATTCCACACATAGTTCATTAGAACTTCACTTAAAAATGAAGAGAAATAGCAAATAACAGTGTCTTTCATCTACAACTAGAAAAATTCCAAGCCTTTTCAAAAGGTATTCAAAAAGAATAAAGTATTAGCTACATAGGCCTTGCTTTCCTATATCTCAAATCCTACTCATCATATAAGTTAAACTCCAAGATGCTTTTCTACGAAAACTAATAATCAACTTATTCTTTTTTACAAGAAAAATATTTTTCTTGTGAAAACAAAACAAGCACAAAAGTTGTTTATATATGCAATCTATTCACTGTAATATTGCTAACAGAAGACTGGTAATAACTCAGATGCCAACCAAAAGAGAAACTCTTAAATTATGGTATAGTCCTAAAATGAAATTCTATGCAACTGATTAAAAAGTAAGGTTGAACCCTGTTAGTGTGTGTGTGTGTGTGTGTGTGTGTGTGTGTGTGTGGTGTCAAGGTGGGTTTTCAGTTTCAATTTAAAGAACATCTAAGACATCTGGTATTGTGAGCAAAGAAAATGTTTTATAGATGTTCTAAAATAAAACAAACAAACCCCCATTAAGACCACTGAACTTTGGACCAATATCTAAGTTCTTCATTAGAATGTCCAGCTCTTGGACACGAGTTGGGTCTTTGTTCCAGACTCGTTTTTAGCACTATTTGGAGCCCCACAGTAACCACAGAAGTGATGGTCAGAGCTTCAGGAAACAACATTTAATCTAAGCACAATCTCTGGAAATAAAATATATTTAGATTTGATCTACTGTTGGGAATTCCCAAGAAGTCCCAGCTGACTCTGAAACCCCTGGGACTGGCCCATATCTGCTTTAAATATCTTCCAAACCACCAGCACCATAACCACCATGAATATCCATTGAGTTCTTGCTCTGTACCAGCTGCTTTATATTTATGAATTCATTTATTTTGCACGATAACCCCATAAGGTAGGTGCCATTATTGTCCTCATTTTGAAGATAAGATTTCAGGAAAGTAGGTGACTTATTCAAGACAACACACCCAATAAGACAACGAGCTAGAACTGAAGTACAGGCAGTCTGGCTCTAGAGACCTTACTTTTGTTCACTATCTTAATGATCTCTATGAGGCTCAGTTTTATCTCAGATTGCTACAAACGCTATTCAGAGGTACTGTGGTTTAAACATTGCCCCAGGTCGTCACCCCAGCCTAGTGTGGTGATGCAGCAAACTGGCACAGGAGTCTGGCTCAGATATGCCTCTCACACTAGGTAGGATTATTTGGCTCACGTTAAATGGTTTTGTGTTGGGCTACCTCATGATGTTTCACTGAAGCATCACTAAATGATGGCACACAGTCATACACTCTGAAAACCTAACAACAACACACACCCATCTGCAAACATTTCAACAGGCTTAATTATTACTTTTCTTGCATCCTACCCACTAGCCAAATAATTGGCTTTCTACTAAGACTCATACCTATGCCTGTCTAAAGGTTGCCCATCCTATATGGCCCAAAAAGATATACAAGCTTTCTTAATTTTCCTAAGTGGAAGCAACACTTCCATCTGTATTTTCACTGTGACATTTGTCATTCATTATCTTCTTCACCTATGAGCTATTTTATTTTTTCCTTATCTCTTTCTCTAGCCATAAGGCATGTTTTTCATACCAAATTCAATCTTCTGTGCTCCACAGTGCCTTGCCAACAGCAAAAATTCAGCAAACATTTTATTTTTAAATAAATGAATGAAGAAGAAATTGGGGTGTGTTGTGGTACCATGTTACAGGCAATGTCAGCAAATTTTGAGGAAGACGTTAGTAGAAGGAAACATTCATGAACCAATTAGATAATTTGGCATTGCCTCCACAAAGCAAGTGCAGTTACTCAGAAAATGTGATGCTTCTTTTCATGTAGCATTGCCAAATGCACAAGTAACTCCTCTAACAGATCTCTGTGGAGATTCAGCTATCACATTCCATTGCAATGATGGCATATAAAGATGTGACTAATAAGACAAAAAATAAAAATAAGATCAGCATGGAGTATTTAAGATACAATAGCTGCCTCACATGTGCATGTACTTTGGGGATTGCATAAGGAAACCAAAACTGAGAGATGAGATTTCTCCACTCACTTTATATTTCAATACACACTTGCCAGACTTTCTTTCCTATCAAAGGCATAGGTAAATCCTACTTAGATAGAGCATATGGTGGAATCATTTATTTAACTATGACATAAGAGGCTCCACAATATCTCTAGCCTTTCCTTGGATTCCTTCATAGGTGTAGGAAGTACATACTGGGCTGTTGTTTAGCACATCAACCTCTCAGGGTGCATTCATCTCTCTCCAGTATCTGAATCTCAGCCTCCTCTTTCTGGACACTTGTATATATGTGTATATTTTTAATAGAGGATATCCTCTTCTCACTCCTATCCAGAGCATATGCTTTCTGAGATTTAGCTACTAGAAGGGCACATTTTTTTAAATCAGAGACTGCTGAGGGGCTTTCAAATCAGGGCAAGCGAAGATGAGTGATGTGTGTGAATGTCATCACAGCACTTCCTTTTCTTCCTTCAGAGAGCTCTTAGAATCTCCTTTCTTGAGCTTTCTTGACTACAACATTCTTGCTGCCCTGAGAGAACACTTTTCTAATGAGTTCCCTCACTTACACAGTGCTAGCCTCACACTCACAAACTTACTTGCACTTTTCAAGGCTGATCATTCCTTGCCAGCTGACACATTCTTTCAATAAATGGTATCGACAGCATTTCTATACCTCAGTTCCGGCGTGTGGGGAGATAGCCGCATGGGCTCCTTTAAATAATAGCATGCCCTGGGCAAGAATACTGGTTCCTGTGTAAAATGGCATTCACCCACTGCAGAGGGCCCCATCACCTCCTTCACTTTTGCCTTTTCAAGTTAACAATGCCACTGTCACAGTCAAGTCTATTTTTATGACACCCTTAATTTTTTATTCTCAATTTCACCTCCTTTTATTCCAGGTTTGAAATGAATTATTATTCTTTGTTTGCTAAGAAACTTCCTTTTCTTCCTTCAGAGAGCTCTTAGAATCTCCTTTTTTGAGCTTTTCCAATTAAATAGAAGATAGCAATTTCTCTTTTCTTCATTGTCCTAGCAACCAATTCCCAAATTGCAAATAATCACTGAAGTCTGAAATATACATGTGAAACTTTTCTATTCTAATCTGTGACCTTGCTGGGGTGTCCATATTCCTATATTAAGTGCACAAGAGATAATAAAAGATTTCAAATATACAATATTTTGCACAAAATTCTTAATAGCATTTCAGCTGGACTCTCTATGTTGGTTCACTCAAATTATCTCATACCTTTTTTCTATTTGAGAAGATTGGGAAGCTAAAACTTAACTTTCCAGACACCTCTGATACCAAGATTCTGGGCTGATGTGCTCATGAGAAATTTGGAAGGTAGGAGTGAGCAGAGTCCATCTTCCTGAAAGCTTTGCAGTGCTGCTGGCAAAGCAAGTTCATGGGAATATGAAGTTTCTCCAGTGGCCAGCCAGTGTCCATCATGTGGACTCTTGGATATTAAGAGGCAGTGGTGGCAGAGGAGCCAGTTTTAGCTTCTTATTTCCAGCAAAACAACAGTGTGGTGGCCTCAGAGACAGCAGTTCTATTTTCTGTTCTGTATTGTTTTTGTGTAATTTCAAAACACTGAACCCAGACCTAATCTTTAAGTCTTCTAAAGAATTGCAATCATCTAACTTACTGTATGAAAGGCCTCTCTGCTGAAAATAACTGGAGTTGTTTCTGGTTCCTGAACCAACCCTGACCGATACATTCCCCCACCACCAATGCTTATATAGAAAATACAACATTCAGGGACCTCCAGACCAGTCTCTTCTGTAAGGCCTCTACAAGTCTGGGCAATTTTAGCTCTTAACACCCTTACCAGACAGTATGTTCTCATCACACCATCCAGAATCTATTATTCTCTTTCATTTTTCTGTGCTTTGGGCATGCCACTTAATCATGTCTGAACCCCCTTCCTCTCATCTCCTCCCTGACTTCCTTTCTTGTACTCCAAGCTTAAATGTCCTCTCAAGCTTCCCTAAGCGTTTAGATCAAAGCCAACTCCATACTTCTACTGTATCTGGTACACAATTCTAGCACTGAATTTGTCACACCACATTGCAGGTCTGCATTCGGATTTCAAGCTCCTCTTCCCAACTGTTAGTTCCTTGAGCTCAGGCCCCTTGTACACCATTTGTTCTCAAGTATCTAAAAAATTAATAACAATTACCTAGTAAAATTCTGAATGAGTAAATTGAAATTATTTATGGCGGCTCATTGACTTTATATTATTCTTGTCTCTTTTATTACTTGATACACTTCACAGCTGCATGTAAATAATAGTGGCCTATTGGAGGGCAAAGTTGCCCAGCAATGAATGAAGTAAAGCATTAAAACGTTCCACCCTCATAAACCGCATTTACACATGTTTTATGGCTGTTTTCATGCTGATTTACCCCATTCGAGGCACATACATTTGAATATGGTCTGATTTATAGTACAGATTCTCAGAGGGGAGAAATTTAATCTGTTTAGCTTGTTTGATAATAGATACTGTGTATGAGTTCTTCAAAAATATAATTGGAAGATAATTTAAATACTCATGCTAAGTGGGACCTTCTCATCAGGGGCTTTTCTATTCTTGCTTGAACAGAGAAGTATTTATATTTGTTGCTTCATGTGTAGGAAGAACAGGCAGTCGAAACTGTCTCCTACCACAAGGGGCAAGCTTACAGCACATGACAATTATAATGCTTCTGAAAACTGGTGTTTCTTTCCATTGATATTAATATTTGAATGTGGCATAGGAATTTTGTTACAGGACTTCTGTTAATACTGAAATGGGCAGCTAAATTTCTATATAATATTTTACTTTCTACTAACTTTCTCATTCTATCTGATCATTTTTTTTAAAAAACACCAAATACACGTTTATGGGAATAACAAAACAAGGAATGTATAAAAGTTTATTTGTCTTTGTTTAATAGAATTTAAGAGAATTTTCTGACAGTATGTACTTTTTACATTAAAAACAATATGAACTTCTTGACTATTTCTTTTTATTAGGAGAGATGTTATTCTAGAGAAACATTAAAGTGATTTTTTTTTAACTGAAAATTGTAACCACCATTTCATGCTTTTATGTTTTCTTTATATCACACCCAAAGTCAAAAGTCAGTAATGAGTGCAAAATATTTATTAGGAATGAAAGCATAAAATAGGGCCATAATAGAATACTGACAGATTTTATATTGTTTTCATAACCATTGCTAAGCTCCCTAAAGAACTATATATTCCCTCAAGGAAAAAAAACACACACCAAATATGTTTTTGTAAACGTGTTGTTTTCACATGGAGCGCATTCCAAGCTGCTTTTATGAACTAGAATCTTTACATCTTTGAGAATGAAAATTGAATTGTACAATAAGGACAGTGTTAGCATCAGCATGCACAAGGAGTTTTGGTTCCTTTTTGTTAGCTAAATATCTATATCTGTAGATTTCATTTTAGAGACGAGTTATATTCTATGGTTTTAACAATAAGTAAATTGAAAATATTCTTTTAAAATATATTTATTGAAATGTAAACATTTAAGTGCCTCACCAGTGTTGTAGCCACTCTGAAGGAATAACATGAGCACCCACACAAAATGTGGTTTGGATGTCAAGACTGACGACATCACACACACACCAAGAGGATAGGAAAGGTTTATTTCTCATATAATGAGACATTTCGGGGAGAGCAGGGAGGACTCCTGAAGTAGACCCAAAAATGGTTTGAAAGGGCAGGAAAGGAGCCTGTGCTGCAGTATTTATGGTGGTTAGAGGGTGGGGCAGAGGCAAGGGTTGCCTCATGTGGCATGAACTCCCTGTTGGTGCCAAAGAAGAGAGCATCCAGATATTTTTATCAGCTTACTTAGATGCGGGACACAAAAGGAGGAGGGAGAGTTTAGTCTTCAAAGCTGTCAGCAGTCAGATTCAAAAATCAAGTCAGAATCTTTCATGTAATCATGCTTGGATTTTCTCCACTTAATATTGAGCTTCCTTGGGAAGTTAACAATGGTTTGTGTCATACAACCTGACCAGCATAGCAGAATGAATAAAGCCTTGGATACAGATGTGCTGAGCTGACATTCTAAAGCTGCTTGTTTTCTTTTCACAGGGCTATAATGAGGAATGAATGAGAATAAATTAATGCAAAATGGCTGATGAACAATAGATGATTAATAGCAGTAACTTTTATTATATTTTGCTTGAGGTCTTCTTAAACATTGGATCCTTTGGCATTTACACGAAATTTGGATGCCTGAGCTACAGAGCAAATAAAAATAAACTGTAATAGTTTCAAAGGATAAACAAAGCTGGATCCTTGTTAAGAAGGAAAGGACAGATTTTAATCAGTCATAATTATTATAAATAAGGAAAAGAGTCCAGTGTGAACCGAACTCCACTTCGATTTATACAAAGGCGACTGTGAGTTTTCAAAGGAAAATGAGGGACTAAGGAGGGGGATGATCAGAGCCTAGAGCAAAGTCAGGGACATGAAAAATTATAAAAAGCAGGAAGAAAGATTGGTCCACGTGAAACCCATCTGGGTTTGCTAAGTGGCACTTGTGGGAGTTAGCCTCCTACTCTCCCATGGAGACTGGGAGAGAGCCGCCTTATCTTCAGGTGTTAGCCAGAACAAACAGTAAACTCTTTAAGCTTTGAGTTTTCTCAGGCAGGCACTTTTAAGGAGGGCTTACCATCATCATAGGGATGTGGCCTTGAGCTCTTAGAAACTATGTTAGTGTTTTGTTCAAGTCATTCTAGGACAAGGCTGAGGGCCAGTCAAGAAAGAGGGTTTAGAGGAGGCTGGCTAGAGTTTGGTCAAAAAGAAAACCTTTGTCATCTTAAAAAGGGATATTAGAGAAATCATTGGAAATTTTATACTAAATTTAAAAACTGTTACAAGTGTTTGATAACATAAATTTGAAAATTCTTAGTCATGTTTAGAGGTAAAAATCTCAGCATATGGAGTTGCTCAACATAAATATAAGATTGAAAAAATATATATTTTATTATTTTTTTGAGAAGGGTTTACTAAGGCATGAAAAAGTACTTTATTTTGAAATAATTATGGATTCACAGGAAGTTGCAAAGAAATGTATAGGAGGTCTCATGTGCTCTTCACTTAGTCTCCCCCAATAGCAATATCTGACATAATGGTATGCCATAATTGGTATGACATTTTCAAACCAGAAAATTGACAGCGTGTATAATCCAGAGAGTTTATTCTGATTTTATGAGATCTGCTCTTATGTAGGAAAGTCAGTATTCTAATTCTACAGCGATATGCTGCATGTAAAGTGCAGAAAAGAAAGACCCATTGGTCATGCAATCTTGGGCAAAGACCCAATTACTTGAGTTGTACTGTTTCTAGTGCCTTCAGTTCTGCCATTACTGTATGCCAGGATCAATCCTTTCATTATTTTGCCTTGTGTTGTTTTAATTTTTATTTTGACATAATTTTAGACTCATGTAAAAGTTGAAAGTTGAAAGAATTGTACAAAGAATTCCCATATAGCATTCACCCAGATTCCTCAAATATTATTACTTTACCACATTTGCTTTATCCGTGTCTCTCTCTCTCTCTCTCTCTCTCTCTCTCTCTCTCTCTCTCTCTCTCTCTCTCACACACACACACACACACACACACACACACACATTTTTACCTATTTTCTCCTAAATACTTCAGTGTTTATTTCAAAGCAAGGACATTTTTTTTTCTTACCACAGTACAATTGTCAAAATAGACACTAACATTGACACAACATTATTAAATAATCTACAGACGTTATTCAGATTTTGCAATTGTCCTAGAATGTCCTATAGAGCAAATGCATTCAGTTGTGGTGTTTCTTTAGTCCCTAGTCTGGCACCATTCCTCAGTGCTTCTTTGTCTACAACACTGACATTTTTGAAGGGTGCAGGCCTGTTATTTTGTAGCATATGCATCAATTTAGACTGGTCTTCTATTTCCCCATGATTAGATTCAGGTTGTGCATTTTTAGCAAAAAATACCACATAAGTAATACTACATTCTTCTCAGTGCTTCATATTAGGAGGTAGAAGAAGTTTATTTGTCAATTATTAGTTATATTAATTTTGGTCACTTGATTTATACTAGATAGCTTTATCTTAAACTTATTTTTTTCTGTTTGTATTTATTAAGCTTGTAAAAATGTAACCTTGTTTACCCTCCCCTTCCCCTGATCCTTGGAGAGTCAACTCAAATATTGCTTCCTCTACCTTACATACTTACCACTGCATGCCTATATTACTAAGAACTTAACTTCATTATAACATTCATTATATTGAAAAGTAAGTTGTGGTTTTTTTTTTCTTGTTTTTTTTTTCTTTCTGTAGTACCTAGTAGATTGGAAATGCTTGTCATCAGGGACTTGATCTTATTTATCAGTGTATATTTTTTTAAAAAATAGTAGGTTCTCAATAACTATTAATTGAATAAGCGAGTAAATGGACAAATGAATTCCAAGAGGCAGAATTAAGAGATATTATCATCTTCATTTTATAAAGAAGAATACTGAAGGTCAGCACAGTATGACTAAATTATGACAGCAAGATCTTAACAACCTGAACATTGCTGCTCATTATGTAACAATAAATATTATTGAGCTCATTTGGAGTCCAAGAGGCTACTTTAATGTACTGTATCCCAGGAACAGAGAGGGCAAAATACTTTTTTATATCCTAGATGGATTAGAAAATTGTTTCATGACTGCTGATAATACATAGGATGTCCATTAGCTAGTGCAACAATAAGGCTACAAAACAATCCACTCACAACGTAACTGCCTAAAACAGCAATCAGCATTCTGTCACACACATTTGGAGGTTATCTGGGAATTAACTGATCTAGACTGAGCTCAGCTGGGCTGGCTCCAAGCTTCAGGTTGGATCCAGTTATGCTCCACTTATCTTTCATTTTTCTTGGACCAACAAGTTACACAAGACCAGAAGAACAATAGAGTCTGGCCATAGCATGTAACATGCAATGCCTCTTAAGGCTGATGGGCAGAAGCTGCACACTGTAACTAACTTCCATCTACTGACATTTGCCAAAGCAAATCACATGGCCAAACCCCGCCTCATTAGGGCAGACAAGCACACTCTGACTCTAGTCAAATGACGAAAGGTAAGGAGACAAACGGGGCAAAGAATTAAGAAGAGTAGTGGAAACAATAATTCACTTACCACAGAAATACAAATATAGGAATGGATGTATACAAACTTCGAGTTGAGGAGGGGCACAGCAAGATGGCAAATCACATGAAAGATCTTCTGAGTGTCTGCATGCCTGGGTGCCAGCATGTGTGTTTGCTTGGCACGTATTAATGTTTCTGCTCTTTTCCCTGTGTTCTAGCCAAGTCCATATACTCACTGAGATCCAAAAGTCCTGTTTTCCTTAGTGACTGCATATGTGTACAACCTAAAGCGTTTAAACATTTAGATGTTCACCATATGTCCAACCTAATCGACACAGTTCTGAGAATAAAAAGTCACACAAGAGGAAAAACAGTGAAAAGTCCCAAGCACTATAGTAATGTCTTATCGTTATTACTACTCTTTGGCTGTTAGGTCCAGGTTATAAATTGCTCACCAGGTCACGGGATGATTCCCATATCCAGAGCAGTAGAACTCACTCTGTGAGAAGAGTAACGTTAAGGTTGATATTAGCTCATATTGGACAGGAATAAATTAATTCTTCCATTTTTATAATGCCAAGAAGAAACACTAGAAAATGTTCTGTACATCAGGTAATTGGTCAGCAATTGAAAGGGAGAAAGAAATGTGGAGAAAATTCAAAAGCAAAGCATTCTTCCCTATAGTTCCAGTTTTCAGCACATATTTGGAACTGAATTTTTAAAATATATCTGCTGAGTGCTATTTGTAAAAGCAATTATATGTCCAAACAAAATGCAATCAAGTAAAAAGCATAATAAATTTAGGTAAAGTTCACTAAAGGTCTCTACCTGCAAAGAGCTGATTAAAAACAACAACAACAAAAAAATAACTTTTCCTCAGATATGTTCACCCTCCTTCCATTATTCAAGCCTTAATTATAGAAATCATGGTCAGCTTTTATGGTTCTATGGGTCTTTTTGGCAACAGTGAACATGAAATAATTGCCTTGCTTGTCATCTAGTCATAGCAAGTCTTTACATCAAAATAAAAATACAACCAAAGAATCATTTTCCACGTTTCTTTTACCAGGGGAAAAAAAAAAGAACTACTCTTAGTTTTAATCAGAGAAAAGTGTAAAGAAACCATTTACTCCAATACATTTTTTAAAAAAATGTACATAAGAGCCATAGGGATGCCTCTATAGATCATAAACTCAAAAAAGGACATTTGCTATTTCCATAAATCTCATTTATAAAGTGCCCATTCATGGCTCTCAAATTAAAAATTTGCTTTCTATAGAGCCAACATTCCATTCTGTGTATTACCAACCATTTTCCTTTCTCTCTTTTTCAGTGAAATGACTATGTAAAAGATAATAGTTTCAGAGTTTCTAGGCAACTTCTATGAATAGATTAGTCACTGGTAGAACTAAATTTGCCGAAATTTGATATTCACCGACACTATTTTCAGAATAGCTTTCTTTCTTCTGTCATTCTCAAGCTTAAATATTTTCAACAGGTACCAGAGAATATGTTCAAAATTGGCTTGAAACATTGTTCTAGATTATGTTTTGGTGATTTGCATTCTGCATCAAACATATCTCACACAAACATAATAGTAAATATAATGCCTGCAGCGTGTGAAGCATGCCAGCCCTTCCCTATTATATCTCAAACATCTCACCTGTGTGAAAGTCAGTATTAATACCAATCATTTTAAGCATATAGTATAGTTCTCCTCCAGAGCCAAATAAATCTCCGGGGAAAATGCAGAATGAATAACATTTCAGGTTTTCATTTGTGGAGAATAAAATACCTGAACTTCTAGAACTATACCTTAGATCTCAGGAAGTTGCCTCTTTCTTGGTCCTTTTAAGTCCCATGTCGTTTGCAATGTGGGTTTTTTCAGACAACAGGCTCTGTGAGAGTAACAAAAATGTCATAAGGCTTTAAGAACTGAGTTTGCCTTGAGGCTTTATTCTCTTCCTTTCTTTCTGTCTTCCGTCTTTCCTTCATCCCTCCTTCCCTCCCTCTTTTCTTTTTTTTTTTTTTCTTTTCCTCCCAAATTCCATTATATCTATTTACCAAACAAAAATATTTGTTACATTCCCTGGTAAATTTATAGTTTGCTTATAAAGATTTCAATTATTTTATTATAGAATAAGCAAAAAAACAGGAATCTTGAGAATTCAGCTACATCATTTTCCAGGTCAGTATTTCATGATTATATTTAGTCTGCTCTCATTGCCTTTTCTGTGTCTCATCTTGCCATGTACTGCTTGTTTCCTGGTATAATTCTCACTAAGTAAATCTACATATATTTGGATTTCACTGATCAAGATCTCTGGTATTATAATGATGTTTTAAAAATGTAAAAACAATAGAGTGACTGTCTCTTTTTTTTATTGTGGTAAAAAAACACATTATATAAAATTTGAAATTTACCATCTTAACTGTTTTAAGTGTGTACAGTTCAGTAGTGCAAAATATATTCACATTGTTGTGAAGCAGATATCCAGAACTTTTCATCTTACAAATCTGAAACTCTATACCCATTAAACAATTTCTCTTTTCCCTCTCCTGCTTCCCCTGGTAACTACCATTCTATTTTCTGTTTCTATGAATCTGACTGCTTTAGATACCTCACTTAAGTGGAATTATACAGTATTTGTCTTTTTGTGGCTGCCTTATTTTACTTAGAGTAATGTCCTCAAGGTTTATCCATGTTGTAGCATGTATCCAAATTTCCTTTCTTTTTAAAGCTGAATATTCCATTGTATGCATATACAATATTTTGTTTATCCATTCCTTCTTTGATGGACATTTGAATTGATTCCACTTCTCGTCTATTGTGAATAACAGTGCTATGAACATGGTGTACCTAGATTGACTGTTTATTGCAAAGAACAGAGCTATATGATAGAAACTTCAAAATATTGAGTCATCTGAATTAAATCTAGGTGGTGTCTCCTCAGTTTCTTCAATACACACAATAGAAATATTTTGGATTAAAATACTGTGTCTTACAACTTATAATGGAAAGTAACAGATATAATTATATTTAAAATGTATAAATTAAAAATTAAAAGCTAATCTTCACCTTCTGGACTCACTCCACTCAGAGGAGGGTCTGCTTGTTCTTGGTGGCTTTCTGATAATGATGGTTGATTGGTCATGGTGTTTTTTGGTTCACAGAAGTATCAAGAGTCATTTTCTGAGCCTAGTTCTTCGTTCTAGTTCCTGAATCATCCATAAGGACTCTTCTTCCAATGATATCTGTGACCAGCTACTAAACTTAAGGAGTTCACAATAAAATGACAGTGTTGACCTGAGTACTATTCAAAGAGATGTTCACACCTGCTTTGGCAAGATCATGATAAGTGCTCATATAGTGATTATACTACTTGCAATGATCTGCTTTCTTGTTGTTTTCCCCTTTAGATAAAGGAGCTCCTTGGGAACAGATTTTATGCTTTATTCAGCTGGGTGTCCCACATGAAATGTCACCACTTTTTGTCCATAAGTTGTACTAATAACTGCAAGGTAAGAAATGTGAAAATGTTTCAAAACCGTTGAAGTTTTTAAAGAGTTTTTAATTATCTATTAGTAGCAAACCACTTACGAGGAGGTTCTGATACACAACCTAGTCAGCAAACAGCAAGAGATTCCACTCTGAATGAATTGGGTTTTGTAAGACCAAGGAAGCAAATTTTTAACACTGATGAAGAGAAAAGTGTGCATTATTAACAAAAACAAATGTCCTTTGGGGCTCTTCAATAATATTTTGACCCATATAAGCAATCTGTATACCTAATTATACAAAGCATATAGCTTGTAAAGTGGATTAGATGCTAGAGAAAATATTACCAGAGAGCATATCTTTTGATGTCTCATGATTTATTTTTATATCTCCTGAACTATAAATCATACAGATTAACTTATTGAGTATTTTCATTGGTATGAATTATAAATAGAATTTAAAAAAAAGTTGTTTCCTTGACCCTGCCTTCGGTATTCATCTGGTACTATTAGGATTTCATTTACTCTCCCCAAGCAGCTCCACCGCTGGGGAGCCATACTATCTGACGGGAGAAAACCCTGTCTTTACTGGGAATGCTGTGACTACTGGGTCATAAATCAAGAAGCTCTAATGGGGTTGGGGAAGGGAAACTGCTGTAAGGAAACATAATTAAACTACTCTTTGAAGGCAGCGTGTGAAGGTAGCTAAATCCATTTATCCCTTCCATGAACTTCATTCTTATGTGTGTTTGCTAAGGCTGCATCTGAAAACCAATTACAGACGTAGCTTCTGCAGTTGGCTTGCTATCACTGGTAGCAGCTAATGTCCTGTAAACACTATTCTGTTATCTCATTAATTGAGGAAACACAATTCAAAAGGGAAGTGTGTTTACTTTCAAGGTAATTAAAAGAAATATCTAAAAGGCTGGGGACTCCATATCAACCTGCCTGCCTTTCAGAAAAAGTGAATGACCTCAAATTTCCATTTAGCACTCAGCTAAGATAAATTCTCACCAGGAAGCTCTGAATGGATGGAGTTAAATATGTTAGATATAAGGTTTGTTCTGTAAGATTTATAATTTAAGGAAACATTCTCTCACACATAAAAGAACTATGAATATCCTTGGACAAAGTAACTTCAGTTAAAGCAGCCTAGGAAGTGATTTTGAAGGTAGAAATGAAGACTCAAACAGGATAAGAGGAAAGGGAACTACTTGTCGCCTACAGTGCACTAGGAACAGCTTTGTGACAGGTGCAATTTCCAGAGCTTTTTGGTTGATGAGGGTATTTAAATTGATGGCTTCAATGTAATACATCATTTATTTTAGAAAAAAATCCAAAGATACTAAAGTTTTAGACTATGTAGAGAAAATATTCCAAAACAAAGATTCAAAAATACTCAACCAAATGTTTTCCAAGAATAAATTAAGCCCTGATGCACTGCAAAAACAATTGAACTTGAATGGTCCAAAATAGTGAATGTGCTTCCCACACTACCTAAACTGTGTGTGTGGAGAAAATGGGATTATTAGTACATCAAAGTACTTCTGGTATAAATTACCAAGAGTCAAATGTTTAGTAAATTGCCAACAGGCAAAATACAGTATCTCATTAGAGCTTAGTTTAACAGTGTTTTTTAGGATCTGCATTAGAATCCCAACTGTCTCCATATAAAGGACTTTCCAAGTCAATTTAGTTAAAAGTCCCAATTCCATTAAGGACTCTTTAAATGTGCAGGTCTATTTTAATTTTCTCAAATCATTTCTAAGAAGTTATTTACAAAAGCAAAGAATATATTTACCTCCTCCTACTTCTCATGTAACATATACAAGTTGAATACCTATAAATAAAATATGGAGAAATTGTGAATGGATAATTTTGGGTGGGTGCTCACTCTATGATTAAATCTAAAGGCTATATCTTTAGTATTTTCTTCAAATATTGGGTTGTCAGAAAAGTCATTTTTTCTATGTTTTTCATTGCAAAAATGCATCATGACTTTTCAGACAACCCAATGCTTAAGAGATTTTAAAGTGTCATTCTCAGACAATCAAAGCACACAAGAAAACTATCAAGAATTTAAACACAAAGTTGCGAAAATAAAAACGGTCACTTGGCATTCCTATAAATTTGGTAAATGAGTGTTGTCAAGAGTGAACCTTGGCAGTAGCCCCTTAGCATGACTCAACCTAGCTTACAAGATTATGTTTTAGAATGTCATGGCTTCACTGAATGGTAATAAAACTACTTGGGTAATTCTCTTCTCCTATGATATAGTAACTTTAGTCAACTCTTGGGGTTATATAAAAATTAAGAAAGCAGTGATATGGGGATTTGCCTAATTTTCTAGGACTGAATCTTTCTTTCTTGGGCCCTTTGCCTTCTCTCAGAAAATTTCATGGAGAATAGATATCGGGTCCTTTTTAATTAATCCAGGTTTTAGATCCACTGAATAGAAAATGTAGAAAATATCCCAACAAATCATGTACTGTACATTTGTATTTTTACAATTAGTATTTCTATTTACATAAAGAAAAAATAAATAATTGAGAGAGAAGTCAAGTGCTTAAATGTGGAAGGAAACAAGTCTAGCTAGGTTTTTGGCACAAAACCTTACCCTTTGATTTATTCTTCTGCTGTGAATGCTTTGGCCTATCTCAGATCCCCCTTCTGAAATACAAATTCTCCTTGGATTGGGATATATGTGAGTACATGAAACTCTTTCATTCTGCACAGCATTTCTATGAAGAAACCCTTACCTTATTTCAGTTTCAAACAGAGACCTAAACCCCAATTGAGTACTGAGATTTAAACCCTACCTTCTCATTTCTAAAACCAGATTTTTACCACTATACCTGACTTAATGCCTTAATGGGAATTATTTAAAGAAAGGGGAATTTCTTTTTTTTTATTGGGGAATTGGGGAAGGGGAACAGACAAGTTGCTGTCCTTTTGTTATTCAGTCTAGTTGTGGAGGATGTTGCTTCACTGGCCCATGTTGGTATCATCATTGCGCTCTTCCTGGGTGAGGCAGTCGCTTGCTGGCCTCTGGACAGCCGCTCACTGTGGCTCTTGGCAACTCATGCTGGCTGCTGGCCACTCACTGTAGCCTATGGCAGCCACTGCAGCAGAGGCTGGGGCCCACATCATCGCTGGCCATCTTATCTATAGAGGCAACCAGGTGGAGCTGTCATTCACCATCTTTAGCTATAGAGGCAACCAGGTGGAGCAGTTGTTCACCACCTTAGCTATAGCAGGCAGTGTCACTGGCACCCATATGTGGGATCTGAACCCAGGCCCCGCGGCTCAGAGCTGGTGTCCCAAGCCAGCTCCTAACCAACACGCCACTCGACCAGCCCCAAGAAAAGGGAATTTCAATGGAAGGACTGTCGTGATGGATTTGGACTTTTTGCTATCTTCGTCCATCAAAGCAAAAACTATTGTCCTATTCAATTCAATTAAAATTTGTAATGTATAGCACAGGGGACCAAAAAAATGTATACACATTTTAAGAAAGGAAAAAACTATCAAAATTGTAATATTCAATATACCAACAACAGAAGATGAATACAAGTCACATTTGACTTTTGCAATTACAAGAGGTGCTCAACGTGTTACCATCAGCATATAGACACTTCTGATTTCAGTGAACTACTGTTTGAGCAATGTTGACCAAAATGTCCACACGTATACATTTTTTGGCACCCCCAGTGTGTGTGTGTGTGTGTGTGTGTGTATACAGTTATCGGAAAAGTCATGACTTTTTTTTCTATGTTTTTCATTGCAAAAATGCGTCATGACTTTTCCGACAGCCATATATATATATATATATATATATATATATATATATATATATATATATAATGCTGTGGGGCTGGTAGAAAGGAAACATTCATGTCCCAATGAAGGGGGCCAGCTAAGAAGAGCCTGAGGGAGATATGACTGAGAGAGATGAGAAACATAAAAGAAAAGATGAAAGGGCATCACAAAGAGATTTTCTTTGCTTCCACAAAATTCCTTAAAAGAAAAAGAACTCTTCTTTTGGTCTATGTTTCCTATGTAAGTAGGCTTTGTGTGGTAAAGTCTTCTCCTTCAACAGATAATGTTAACAGTGATGACAAAGGAAAGACTGGGGAGAATGTGGGACAGTTGAACAAGCCCCAGGTCATCATTCATTCAGAACTGAAGAAGCAGGAGCCTGCAGGAGTGTCTAATGTACATTGGGAGGTAAGAGGAAGTGACCTTTTGCTCCCACCTCCACCAGTCTTCAGGCCCTGTGTGCTTCTGAAATCCCCTTGGTAAATCTTCCTTCTTCCCTGTCTCCTCCAGCCATGCTCAAAAACCTGAAGTTCAACATATTTTAGAACTGACTATTTGGATGGAGGATGGCGTTCATGAAAAACAAAGAGTATTGTTCTTGGAGTACCTGGCCCTTATGAGTTGTGATGAAAGAATTCCCTGGGGCACCAAAAGAAGTGAGACAGGACAAGAAAATAACCCAAGGGAAAAAGTGAGAGAAGTACATTTAGAAAGACATATATGCCCTGGGAAAAACTGAGTGCAGAGTAAACTAGTTTAGAAGGTAAAAAGAGAACTTTGGCAACTCACAGGCAACAGGAGGAGTTTCCATCCATCTGTAAGAAAAAAGATTTTCCTAGTTTTTAGAATTCTTCAAAATACACAGAAAATGACCATCGTTTTTTAAATCTATCCTTAGGCTTGCAGCATTTACATACAAATTTTCACATTGGAAAATTTATCTTGTTAACGTTTACCGTTTGCTAACTTTGTTTTCTTATCCTCATTGTACTTTGAAACACACTACCCCATGAACTCACATATTCAGCATCACACTTTGTCTTTGAAATGTTGTATATAGAGCTTGGAGATAGTCCTCTTACAAGTATGGAAGGTAGGACAAATTACTACCGACCGGGAAACTTATACACAACAAAAATTTACTTCTCACAGTTTTGAAGATTGGACCACTGAAATCAGGGGCTGGCAAGGCTGAGTAAGAGCTCTCTCCTGGGTTGCAGAGCTCTCTGTGTCCTTATGTAGCAAAAGGGGTGTTATCCCTCTGGAGCCTCTTTTATAAAGTCAGCAATTTCATTCATGAGGGTTCTGCCCTCATGACCTAATCACCTCCCAAAAGTCACACCTCCTAATACCATCACCTTGGGCATTAGATTTTCAACATAGGAATTTTGGAGGAACACAAACACATAGATCAGAGTGTAGGAGAACTCACAAAACATTATTCACCTCATGGGTGATTTTCCGTGCTTTAAAATAACTCATATACCTTCATAAAAACTAGAATAAGGGACACAAAAAGAGAAAGGGAAGGGAATTCGTGGTTGAGAAGACAAAATAAGAGAATTCTTATTTTGTCTGAAAATATCGGGAATTCTAACTAAATACTTTCAGTTCAACATAGAATTTATTAATGATTCTACTTGGTTCGCAAGCTACCAAGTTCCCATTAAGTGACAAACATTTTCCACTGTTTGGTGATTTTATTAAGTCTTCTCAAAACCTAAATAAATTGAAAAATATTATTCTCATATGACAGCTGAAGAAATGAGTCTCTGAGAGTTTCCCCAGTTCTTAATAGAAAGAGTCAAGCTTTGAATCCAGCATTGTCTGATTATTATCTCTGCAGCTTTATACTCTCAAGAGAGCTAACTCGAAGATCTACTGGATTCAGAAAATGTGAGGGTAAGTTCAGAGTCGGAAATCCTCAAGTTGAGAGGGAGTAGGCTAAACAGTGCTTTACCTACTTAATAATTATGGTATAATTTTTTAAAAAAATATTAAGTGTGCCCACCAAAAAGGACAGTAGGGAACAGATTTTCCCTGAAATTCACCAGTTTGTGATTGCATCATAATAGGCTACTTCATTAATTTAATTGCTCTAATATAGATATGACTTAAAATAAGTTTTACTTGTTTAAAATTTATTTCTCAAATAAAAGTCTGTGTGTACCTCCTCTTTAAAATGAAAAATAAATACTTTTATCTTTAGCAGAAAGCAGCTTTACAAATAGGCAAATATACCAATGGTGTCCAGATTATTTTCCCCTCTAATATCCTTTTTAACATGTCATAAGGAACAGTGGCTGCATTTGAGTTTGGCTGAATGCCACAAGGAAATAAAATATCAAATGCCTACAGTTTAAAATTTCTATATGGAACTTCCACTATAACCACTACCTGGAACTAAAAGCCATGATAGATGTGGACCAGATGTGTAAACTTAAAACCTTATATGTGTGCTGCTATTATCATTGCCCTGGGACATTCTGTGAATTTCAGATAGCGAACAAAGAATTGTTCCTGCATTAAGAATTCACAAATATTATTTCAAAGGCAGGGGAAAAATATGTGGATGGGAAGACAAATGCATGATAAGAAAGGTACATCAATTCTTTGCATATCACATCAGCTTGGGAAGAACAGTTGTTCTTTATAAAAAACATGCCTCCTAAAGTAAGATTTAGATTTTATTTACACATTTGGCAACATTATTACATTTTCATAAAATACTTAATTTGATGAACACTGGATTAGTCAGAAAGGTCCACTTGAATCAGATATGCTCTTTTGTTCAGATCCTCCATGCACATTTAATTTTTTCCTGTATCTAAGACCAAATATAATTTCAGTTGATTGAAGCAAGATAATATAGAACCAGGATGAGAAAGGGACATTCCGCACAAATTACTACTTTAATTACACAAAGAAGGAGACAACAATAAGACTTGTCTGCCAACAATAGTCTCAGAATGAAAAGGGAAAACACATTGAGAAAAATATGGCTGTGTCTTTCATTATTATGATCACTAAAACATTTCTGCATTGGGTAACTTTTTTTTTAGAATTGTTTTAATAATAAAGAATCATATAAAGGTTTTGTATCCAAAATACATAAGGAACTCATATAACTCAATAGCAAAAAGACAAACAATTAAATTTAAAAAATAGGCAGAGGACATGAATAGACATTTTTCAAAGAAGACACACACACACAGCCAACAAATACATAAAAAGGTGCTCGACATCACTAATTATCAGGAAAAGGCAAATGAGAAACCTCAATGAGATATCGCCTCACACCTGTCAGAATGGCTATTGTCTAAAAGATAAGAGATAAGTAGTGTAGGCTGAGTATTTGAGGAAGTGTAGGCTGGTACACTGTTGGTGGAAATGCAAATTGGTACAGTTTTCCACTATGGAAAACAATATGTACGTCCCTCAAAAAATTAAAAATAGAACTACCATATGATCCAACAATCCCACTTCTGGGTACATATCCAAAGGAAATGAAATCATTATCTTGAAAGAATATCCACACCCCCATATGCATTGCAGCATTATTCAGAATAACCAAGATATGGAAACAACTTAAGTGTCCATCAACAAATTAATAGATAAAGAAAATTATATATGTATAAATAAAAAAAAATAGAGAGAAGGAAATCCTGTTATTTGTGACATTGATGGACCCTGAAGGCTTTATGTTAAGTGAAATAAGTCAGAAAGAGAAAGACAAATACTATATAATCTCACTTATGTGCAGAATCTAAAAACATCAAACTCATAAAATCAGAGAGTACTACAACAGTGGTTTCCAGGAGGACTGAGTGGTGGGAGGAATAGAGAGATGTTGGTCAAAGGGTAGAAACTTCCCACTAGAAGATGAATACGTTTCAAGGATATAAATTACAGCATGGTGACTATAGTTAACAATGCTGTATTATACATGCAAAAGTTGCTAAGAGTAGAGCTTTAATGTTGTCACTATTACATCAACAAAATTGTAATTATGTGAGGTATAGGATGTGTTATGTAACCTTGTGTGGTAAATATGTCACAATACATAGATCTATTAAATCATCATATTGTACACCTTAAGTTATGCAATGTTATAGCTAAACAAATGCATACATACATAATCCTCACAAGCACCTCAAACTTAATATTTTTGTTCAAGTTTTCATTCTTTTTATCATAAAACCCTGCAGTAAACTTCTAAATGGTCTGTCACCACTATTCTCTCCTCATCTCGCCTCACCTCCAATATATCCTCTATACTGCTTCTAGAAAATGTTCTTTCTAAAACAGAAAGCCAGACATACCACTCCACTATTCATTGAGGCAGATATCAAATCTTACTTAACTCCTTAATATGTCATACAAATATCTTCATAAACAGATTTCCTCATCCTAATTTCTAACATATATCCTCCTTGTCTTGTGGCCCCTCCCCTCTCTCTGATCACACTTATTCCAAAATGTAACCATAAGATGCTTTATACACTTCCATTTCTATAACATGCACTGCCTCTTTTTCCAAGATATCCCATCCCTGTGTCTCTGCCTCAACTTGAAGAACCTTTGTCAACCTGAGGAACACCTAATCATCCCTCAAGATACAGTTCAAATATTACCCTCCCATAGCCACTTATTATTCCTCTCGCTTAGACTGCCACAGAGCTTTTATTAAAGTGATGATCCTGTCAGATGCCTTCCTGTTTCTCGCTACTAAGGTGAAAAGACTATAACTTATTTGTTTTATCTTAGTATTTGCCTGGAGCTGGTTAATACCAATTTGTGAGAGATGAACTCTTAAATACTCAGGAATTTTACAAACTGATTGTTAAATTGCTGGTAGTTTGAAATTGACCAAGGTATGGAGTGTTTATACTGCAAATTGACAAACACCACATATAAGGACTCTCTTTTTCCTAAAAAAAGTGGTTTATAAACATAGTGTAGCTGAGTCTTTACATATTCAATAGAATTGCTTGAATTGCTTAATGTGACCACAATTAGGTAAAAATTATTTGGGCATGAATATAAATATGAATAAAACGTACACATAAAATATTTTAAAATATGTACATATATAAATATAAAAATGAAACCAAGTTAACTACAGGAACAATTGTGGAATTTCATACATTGTTACAATTTGAATTATAATCATATTATAATACACAACAACGGATATCCATTTTACAAGTTCTTGGAGATTTTATTACAAGACAACATGCTTGGTAGGTCTGGGTGATGAGTGGCTCAAATGCAGAGATGTTGACTTATTTATTTTTATGTCATTACACATCATGCAGAATCTGGCATGTGATTGATCCTCATTAAATTCTTAGTAAGCAAATTTCCACATAAAAATAGATTGTATTTCTGTATTAAAGAGTTGGCCATTTTTATCCACTCATATAGAACCACTGCTAGAAATTGTCAGCACGCATATGGTAAAATTTTTGCTCAGAAACAAAAATTAAGCTGGCTTAAAGCAAAAAAGAAAAAGTTTTCTGAAAAAAAAAAGAAAAAGAATTGCTGTTTCTTCTGAGATGTTGATTTTTAAGAATATTATAGTATACTGATATTTTGTTTGCTTACTTTTATAGAAACTGTAAATATGTTTATGTATATAGTAACTATAGTATATATAATAATCACATTTATATATTTTATATATTAACTATTTATAAAATTTATATATATATATATATATATATATATATATAGAGAGAGAGAGAGAGAGAGAGAGAGTGTCAAAAAATGTATACACATTTTAAGAAAGAAAAAAGTGTATTAAAATTGCAAGACTCAATATATAATGATAACAAAAGATGAATCCAAGTCATGTGTATACATTTTTTTTGGCATCCCTGGTATATATCTATATATAAAACTATAATATTATAAGTAATCACAGCTACTTATAGTATATTGGAAAAATTATTTATGTACAGGATAAACAAAATGTTTTCACTTACATTTGTGTTTATTATTCATTTCATATATAAGTTGTATTACTGGTTATCAGTTTTCACACCATTCTCAGCAGAGGAGCTATATAACAGTAGATCTCACTGAATACATGATGAGACCCACAGGGGCATATGCAAAGCAGCCCAGGGTTAAGACTACCATTTCAGATAGACTTTGTCTAACACACTTATCTTACAGATGGGAAAGTAATATCAAAAGAGGTTGATTTTATTTATTTATCTTCATGCAATTGGCTAAGGGCATAGCCAGGATTTTAATTCAGGTCATTGACTTTTAAGTTGATATGTTTAATAGTATACAAACTTTGAGGTGTGTGTGTGTGTGTGTGTGTGTGTGTGTGTGTGTGTGTGTGCTGTGTTGGCTGTAGGGGAAGACAAGAATGCTATTCAAAAATTATTAAAAACTAAAAAACTGAACAAACATTTTAAACTTGGGGGATCTAATTAGCAATCCCGTCATTAACTGGGTGCCCACAGAGGGGTTATCACTATTTGAATGACAAGCGAGTTACAGACTCAAACCCACAACTCATATTTGAGCGAATACGGACTTTTCCTTATTTTTTGTTTGTTTGTTTGCTTCTTTTGGGTGTACGTGTTCTTTCTACATTGTGTTTTTTATCCATTATTGTTTTGTTTTATTAAGTAATTATCACTTCAGCACTTAGCACAATGCCATTGTACAAATAAATCATCAATACATGTGTATCAAGGTGAATTAGACAAAAAAAGATTCAAAACCGAAACCATCTCAGCTCTCCTAAGGTATCCATATTTTTTCAAAATGTCTTTCAGTTTGTACCCTGCATCATTATATTTTAATGACTATTTCTATAATATTATTTATATTAGAAAAGTATATCCACTTATTAGCTTATTAGGTTATTTAAAATTAAAAATAAAAACAAATGATTTTTATGAAAATGAAAAAGTTTTATTTTGCTTTTTTTGTTTTTTGTAATATGGAGACAATTTCTTCTTCCAACTAATGTTTATTGACCCCAAAAATATTTTTTGTACTAAAATGCCCTAAGAAAATAAATTAGGTATAATCTTCCATTGATTACGAATCCCTAACTGTGACCTACTGCTATGAGAAAGCACAGGTGGACTACTATCCAGTACTGAAAGGCAGGGAAGCTTGGTGGGATTCTGGTTTAATTTATTTTTTCCTTTTACTGTTGCTCTTGTGAAATTCTGGTGAAATAATAAGGAATGGAAATAAGTAGCCATCAAACAGCCACCATGAAAAACATATATTTATTTTAATGGATTGTGAGTTGTTTCTATATCTCATGATAATTAAACAAAGAATAGTGATTACAAATGTAAAAGAGAAGAATAGAAGAAAATTGAAATAAAATTACACAAAAAATTTTTCTTTAGCTCATTATAGTAAAATTTTATCAGGTACAATGAACTATTAACATTTAAATTCATAGACAGATTAAGAAATTTTATATAATTTATTGAAATTATCATCCTTTACTAATTATGTAGTGTAATTTTGCAATCAACATCTTCAGTGATAATGAACATCTTAAAGCTTGACTCTAGAAATGTTTATAATAAAATGTTTTGAATACCCAATAATACAAATATGATACATATTTTTAATTATATTTATCTCCTAAATTTTCCTTTATTGTTCCATTAGATGCATATTAGGTATTACTTTGGGGTGTATTTTCAAGTTTCACATATTCAGATACAGGTTTATACTGACTTTCTGATACTAATAAATATTTAATTTCCAGATATTTATATGCATTATAATATCATGTAATTTTCATTGTAATAGGACAACAAAATGCAATTAAATTGAACAGAAGAATCAAGTGCCTATCTCTATCCCAGACAGATCATAATGTTTTTAAAAGCTTATAAAGGTAGTCTAATAAAACAAAATTTTCTTATAGAAGTATTATAAATACTTAAGTGACAATTTATTTCACTACCTAAATAGGCATGACTGATATGCCTGTATCTGATATGACTGATATGAAAATAGATGACAGACGGATGATAGATAGATGGATAGATAGATAGATAGATAGATAGATAGATAGATAGATAGACAGCCAGCCAGACAGGTAAATGGTAGATGTCTATCTAGATAGCTTTGTTAGCCTCATTTTGTCAAATTAGAGGTAGAAATCTAGAAATTAATCTTCCCTGCTTTTTGCAAAGTGTTTTTGTTTTGCATTGATTTGTATTTATATTAGTCTTATGATAAAAATATTAGTAAATTGTGTGTGTAGATGCTTTACATAAATAATAATATCACATTCAACAAATATTTATTGAGCCCCAACCATACTTGCTCACTAAACTAGACTTTGGGATACAGCCATGAACAAAATAGTTTTCCGCCCTCATAAACTATACTTTTATAAACCAAACCATATGTTGGGGGACAGGTAGGGAGGAAGGAGGTTAGATAATAAACAAAATAACTGACATATATAATATTTTACAAGTTATAAATAACACTAGCATTATGATAAATGCTGTGGGGAATGGGAGAAAGAACGTGTTGGGAATGGGGGTGGCACTTTTGATTTGTGTGGTCAAGAATGGCCTCCCTGAGAAGTTGAGGTGCGGGTATCAGCATAAAGGTGATGAGTCTTATGGATATGAATATGTTGAAAAAGACTGTAACAGAGCCAAAGCCCTGGGATATGGGCCCAGCATGATTAAGGAACGGCTCCAGTATGATTAGTATTGAGAAAATGAGTGAGTAGCAGGGCAGTAGGGAATAACATCATGCAAGCAATGGGATAAAACCATGGCTGCACTTTACTCTGAGATGTAAAACAATTTAATGGCTGTGAGAAGAGAAATGACATTACCTGTTTGTTTCAACAGAGTCTCTTGGTGATAGGAATAGATCATAGGTGAATAAAGGCAGGAGAATATTAAAATTATCTAGTGAAGGGATCATAGTGGCTTTAGGCCAGGGTACTACCAGTGGAGGTGGTAAAAATGGTGAGATTTTGGATATATTTTGAAGACAGCCAGCGGTTTTGCTGATGGACTAAATGTGTGAGAATTAGAGGAGTCAAAGAAAACTATAATTCATCTACTTCCTGCTTCTTCTAAAGTGTTTTTGTTTTGCTTTGATTTGTATTTATATTAGTCATGAAAAAAAAACATTAGTAAATTGTGTGTGTAGTAATGCTTTGGATAAATGATAATACCACATTCAACAAATATTTATTGATCCCCAACCACACTTGGTCATTAAACTAGACTTTGGGATACAGCATGAACAAGATAGGTAAAGTTTTCTGTCTTCATAATCTATGCTTTTATAAACCAAACTATACGTTGGGGGTGGGTAGGGAGGAAGGAGATCAGACAGTAAACAAAATAACTGATATATATTTTATATCATATATATAATATAATATTTTATAAGGTAACTAGTATTATGATAAATGCTGTGGGAATAGGGAAAGGGAAGTTTTGGGAATGGGGTGGCAATTTTAATTTGTGTGGTCAAGAATGGCCTTACTGAGAAGTTGAGGTATGGGTATGGACCCAAACAAGTAGAAAGATGGAATTGATAAACTGAGATAGGGAAGGCTGTAGGTAAATCATTTTTTGTTTATTTTGGCAGGGGGAGAATAACACTGAAGCTCTTTTTTTTTTTTTTTTTAAGATTTTATTGGGGAATTGGGGGAGGGAAACAGCGTTGGGAAATCAGGGAAGGGGAACAGACAAGTTGCAGTCTTTTTGTTCTTCAGTCTAGTTGTGGAGGATGTTGCTTCACTGGCCCATGTTGGTATCGTCATTGCGTTCTTCCCAAATGAGGCAGATCGGTTTCCAGCCTCTGGATAGTCGCTCACCGTGGCTATTGATTGGCAGCTCATGCTGGCTGCCGGCCACTCACTGTAGCCTATGGCAGCCCACTGCAGCAAGGGCTACAGCCTACACCATTGCCGGGGCTCGCACAGCCCAGCTCCAGGTGGAGCTGTTGTTAGCTGTGGAGGGCAGTGTCAGTGGCCCTCATATGTGGGATCCGACCCTGGGCCGCTGGCATCCCAAAACCAATGCGCCACTCGGCCGGCCCCTGAAGCTCATTTTTGACGTTTGAACCTGAGATATCCATTAGTGAAGAGTTAAGAAATGTAGCGCAATATATATATATATATATATATATATATATATATATATATATATATATTAGAGAAATATATATATATATATATATATATATATATATATATATATACACCAAATATATATATACCATATATATATATATATATATATATATATATACCAAGTTGAAGACATAAACTTAGGAGTAGTCAGTATATAGATTGTTTTAAAGGTATGAGGCTGAATAAGATCTACATAGGAGAAAATATAGATAGTGAAGAAATTTAAGGAGCCACATTTGAAACAATCCAACCATAAAAGGCCTGAAAGATACAGAAGAACCAGCAAAGGAGGCTGAGAAAAAGTGTCCAGTGAGGTGAAACAAAACAAAACAAAACAAAACAAAACAAAACAAAACAAGGAGAGGGTGGGTCCTTGGAAGTTGAATGAGGAAAGTGTTTTAGGATGGAGAGGACATGCTCACCCATATCAAATGGTACCAACAGATCAAGTAAGATGAAGACAGCAAATTATAGAATATAGCAATACCATGGGCATGGGTGAACTTGAGAAAAACACTTTTTGTGCAGTAGTAAGGGTAAAAGTCCGACTGGACTGGATTGAAGAGAGAGGGAAGTAGAGAAATTAGAAAGTGGGAAAATATACAACTCCTATAAGATTGTTGCTATTAAAAGGGGCAGATAAAGGGACCCAAGAGAAGAAAATGGGGCTGAGAAATGATTTTGTTTTAATATGGGAGAAATAACATGTTTGTATGCTGATGGGAATGATCTGACAGAAAGGGAGACAGAAGATGATTCACAGGAATTAGGGGAGAATTGCTTTAACCATATTTTGGTATTACAGTGAAGGAGTTGGTCTTAAACTGCAATGTGAGTGTTTCAAGAATAGAAATCCAAAGAGAGCAGAGTACAGGAGAACAGATGTTGTGGGTGTGTGCACGCGTGTCTGTGTGTGTGTGTGTGTGTGTGTGTGTGTGTGTGTGTGGTGAAAGAGCTTATGGAGGTCTCTCCTGGTGTCTTCTGCTTTAACAATGGAATTGGGAGAAAGGTCATTAGATGAATGTAAGGATGGGGAGGAAGAACTTGGAGACTTGTTGAGTGAATGGAGGGCATGAAATATCTAGTTGAGTATAAAAGGGAATGTACAGGGAAAATGTGTTGTAATTCCTGAACAGCATTAAATCTGCTTTAAGTTAGTTGTTATGAACTAACAGCTAGACTATAAGCCTGGCAAACCATGTAACATGCCTCTGTCGTAGCACACGATATGCTTAATTGGTCTGATTTCCAACCCTGGGGAGGAAGCCAAGAGGGTTAACATGGCATTAGGGATTCCTCAGGTTCAATGCTGGTAAAGAGATTGTCTTTTATTGTGAGTGGGTACCACCAAAACTAAGAAATTCCATAGCTGAGTCATGTAGGGAGTTGAGATGTGGAGACTTCTAATTACGACAGTGGCCTGAGCAGGGGCTTTCTTTTCATTCAACAAATAATTAGTGAGGGCTCTAGGTACTGAGAATATAGAAGTAAACAAAAAATGTGAGTTTAAAAATTCTAAAGAATGTACATCTATAAAAAGGAAGAAGGTCTAGGATACAAGAGAAAATGGTAAACAAAGACACTGGTAAAAATTTGCCCCCAAAATCCATATAAAATAATAATAATAATAATAATAATAATAATAATGCTTAATTTGTGTAAGTAAATGAAACAGAATTATAATTCTGCACAAGATATATAAGAGAAGTTGTCAGCCTTCACCGATGTCATTGTTATCCTGTATGTAAGTAGTGTTTCATATGTCTTTCTACTGTGCTGCTTCTAAGTTTTTCTCTTTATCTTTATTTTTCAGAAATTTGACTATGATGTGTCTCATTTTTATTTTTATTTGTTTTTTTTTCCAATGTTGCTTGCAGATTCCTAAGTTTCCTGGATCCATATGTTTGTTTTTCATGACGTTTTTGAAAATTTTGCCTGTTCTTTATTTTTTTCTGCCCTATTCTCTTTGTTCCTTCTGGAGCACAAATTACAAAGGACAAGCTGATATTGTCCAAGCGGTCACTGAGATTCTGTTCATTTCTTTCCAATCTTTTTTTCCCCTTTCTCCAGATTAAATACTTTCTATTGACTGATCCTCATGTTCACTGACCCTTCTGCAGTCACCAACTTACTGTTAAGCCCACCCTGCAATGTTTTTCATTTCAGATGTACTTTTCAGTTCTAGAATTTTCATTTTTTTACAGTTTCTATTCTTCTGTTAAGATGCCTTATCTGTTTATTCATCAAGACCACATTTCCCCTTCTAAATCCCTTAATAATTTCTAGTAGATGGTATAATACTTTAATCTGTCAATTCCAGTATCTTGGCTATCTTGAGACCTGTTTTTATTAAGTTTTTTACTCTTGACTGTGGGTTTCACCTTCTTATTCTCTTCTGATATTTATATTTTTTTACTAGACATTATGAGTAATACATTTCAGTGATTCTGTATTCTGTTATCTCTCTTTGCATGTTGATTTTTGCTCTAGAAGACAGTTCTAGAAGACAGACAAGACTTGTCTCCTCTGTAGTGCATAGCAGCTAAAATCTGGGCCTCCTAGATTCTCCCCTCATGCACAGTTCAGAGATCAGCCAGTGTCTTTTTTGGAGTTGATATGCATGTTTGGAAGCTTCTACCTTTGCTTCTCCCTTCTGAAAATTTACACCTCATTCTGAAGCTCCTGCAACAGTCTCAAAGTCAGACTTCTAACTGTTAACTGAATTTTCAAGTGTAAACAGTGGCTACCTGCTTAAGATTTAACTACTCCATGCTATGTGGGCAAAGTAGCTCTCTCAGGCAAAGCCCACGTGAACACAAATAGCACTCATTGCAGTGCTCCTCTTTCAGAGATTGGTTTCACTCCATTAGCTAATCGATATTGGTCACTCCCTGGTGAGTTTGAGTAGTCTTAAAATATTTTAAATAACTTTTTGTTTTCTATAGGAGGCTATTCTGATAGGAGCTCCTTTGCTATTATTCTATTACAATAGTTGAATGCTTCCCTCAGTTTTTAGTTGAATGCATGGCACATATTAGGTACTGAAAATTTAAAAATCAATTATGAGAGATATGACTGTTTAAGAGGTTTAGACTGTATTGTTAGATATTGTCAGCCAACTTAAATATTTCTTGAAAATGATTGTTAACGTCTATGTTACGTATTTTGAGTTTCAAGGTAAGGTTACAGTTTGAAATAGTTCTATGAGGAAAAGTAGAACAATAGTTTGGATAACTTTAAACTTGAAGTGGATTTTAAGAGAAAAACAGTCTAGCTTGGTTAAGTACATAACCAGGTTATAAAGATTTCAGAGTGTTGAGGGAATAACTGATATTCTGGATGCTTTTAAAATTTTGTTGAAGGAGTCAGAGAGTTTAAGGAAAAGTGAGGGAGCGAGTTAATCTCCTTAATTATTTATGATAACATATAAGAAAAACACATTTTTAGGAACTACAGTGAAGTATAATGGTTAATTTTAGTAATAATTTGCATAATATTCTCTAGTGAATGTTTTCATTTCATGTTGAAATTACTTATGATTACAGATTATTAAATTAATTTATAATTCCTATGTATAAACTCTGTAAGTTTTCTGTCTGTAATTTATGTCATCTTTGTATCTGTTCACACAAACCCTGAAGTCCTGTGATTCATCTCTGTTCAACTTAAAGATGGAGTAAAAATGTTTACTGTACGCTTAAAAACTATGAATGATTTTTAAATTGTTATAGGACAGATTGTGAAGTGGCACTCTCTGTGGATTTCACAATATGAAAGGTTTTCATCCCACTCATAAAGTATTGAGATGCTTGGAGGGCAGTGCCAGATCCCTGATACCAAATATTACAGTTAGTGTAATGATGAGTCAGCGTCCTTATTTGAGGGTATGGTTCTAAATCTCAAATTATGCCCAGGAATAAAACAGAAATTATTCCTGAAACCTGTTACAGCCCAACTTCTCAAACACTAACAGCCAAATGGTTTTTGCTACTTTGTTATGCTAAGGTTTCGCAGGTCCACGTCTTCAGCATTGACTCGCCTGACTCAGCTCAAAGATCTACACAGCATCCCTCTCTGACAGAAAAAAAAAAAAAAAAAAGGGCAGGGACATCTTTCCCAGGGAGATAGAAGGACCAAAGCTGACCCAAAATGCCCTTCATTTCAACCTTCTGACTCTTTGCCAAGGCTTCTATGAGACTCAACAGACACAGACAACCTGGGCACAGAAATAATGAAAAGAACTTTTACTATGATATGGGTAACATAAAATATCTTCCCACAAGGGACAGTCAACAACATAGCAAAGTGTTTTCCTTTTGGCATAAAATTATTGAAATCTTATGTCGTTTACCCAATTCATCCTGAAATCTCTTTGAGTAGCCACAAATCTGTCAACCCTGTTTTTCTATATTGCTTACTTTGGTTGCACTGATTTTTCTAAAGGTTGGACTTTTCTTATGGTGGCAGTGCAGACAAAGGGGAGCGACTCATGGAATACGGAAAATAGTAAAGGTACAATTGTGTACATATTAGTAAACCAAAATCAGGAAAGAGCATTTAATGAAGAATTGTTATGCCATTTCTAAGCATAAAAATAATTTTAGCAGATGAGGCTTGAGTATCAAAATTTTGGGATTTCCAGGATAACATTAAGGTTTATGGAACCTTTAATACAAGAAAGTACTTCAGAAAACCCAGGGTCATCAGAGAATATTTTAGAGCATCTGGTTGCTATGGATATAGTAAACACTGCCACAGTTTATTAGAGAATTGCTATGGGATTTGTTCTTTATAACTTACAAAGCACAGGGAGTCAGACTAGTAAGACTCTGCAGTGATTGTTACAAAGGACAAGGCCCAGAGAGATTCTTTTATCTTCATTGTGGCAATATGAAACCACCTGCTGTGACTTGCTCAATAAATTATTGGTTTAAAAACCAATAAAGCCAAGATTCTTTTGTATTATAGCCTATGAAAATAAAATAAACCAAATAGCATACATTTAATTTGTGTTTTCTCTGTCCACTCAGTACTATCCCCAGATTGTGGGGTTTAAATGGCATGGGAGAAAAAAATTCAAAAAAGTTCCATAAGCTCAAACAAGCGTGCTCAAGAGCGTAAAGCATTCCTAAGTGACTGGAGTGCTCACTCCTCATCATACCCAGGATGCCAAATGACACCTCTTTGGTAATAAATCTTGGCTTTTGATATTAAGGTCCTATGGGGCAAAATAATTCTCTTTGTATGGTTCCTAGAACAGCACCATGCTCATTTGAACATTTAATCAGTGCTACTTCATAATGAATCTAGGATTTTACAGCAGAGAATCAAATTGATCCTGGGAGAAAAATATCTAACTCTTGAAACTAAGTGCTTTCTTCTTAGTTGTTGAGTATCATCTCCCCTAGCTCATCAACATGAAACATCCTCAGGTAAAGAGCCACTTTCACTTACCTTGAATATTCTCAAGGTTAGGCTGAGAAATGACTAAAAATAGAACACAGATTACATGGTCCACTTCACTTAAAAACCTACACAATTAACAGTGATTTCTGAAGGGTCACCCACACTTGAGGCCATTTTGCAGGAAAGTCATGCTGCTCCCAAGCTTCACAAATGGAGAAGCACTCAAGGCCCAGCGGTCTTTAAAATATCTTGAGAGACTATTGAAAAGATAATTCACCTCTAATATCTAGGACATAATTCCTTTTACTACATGAGAGAATACAAAAAGCACTACATATCTACTCATTAGTTTCACATTTCCAAGTCAAGAGTCTTGGACAAAGCTATCAGGGTCCCAAAGCAGCAGCACAGTGCCAGTAGTTGGGGAATATCACTGAGTCCTAAGCCTGGTTCTCACCTATTCTTCCTCTTCCTCTGTTCCTGCCTAGACCTACTTTCAAATTTGACTAATTCTATGAGCTACAAATATCTTTCCAATATTTTCCTTTTCTCTGTAAATTAACCAGAGCCAGTTTCTGTTTCTTCATTTCTTTTTAAGTTTATTTTTACCTCACTAGTAAAAATAGATACTTTATCTTTATTAACAAGTCTTCATTAACAGGTATTGTTGAATAAAGGGGGGAAATTGGAATTATATTATAAAATCCTACTTTTGTTTAAAATATATTAATAATTAATTAAAAGGTACATCAAACATTTAATAGGTTAAGGTACGTTTGGAGATTAGATTTACAGTTATCTTTAATTTATTGTCTTACATATTTTTGTTGTATTTGTCATTTTTAACCTAAATCTGTTACTAGAAAGTAAGATATAAAAATGCTCATTACTAGAAAAGTTCATCAGAAAGCTAGTATTTTTCACAGTGCTTCTAATCCGTAGACTTTTGCAACTATTAAATATGGTTACAGTTAGATGGAGAATGATAGCGTATTAAATACTCATATCCCATGATGGAGATGGCAGAACAGGGGCAACAACTATTATAATTGGGGGGGGGTCGGTCACAGGTAACGAGAGAAGTTGTGCACAGCTATTCACTTAAGAGCATTAGAATAAAAAATTTATTATGTTTTGTAGTGTGTATGTATGAGTGTGTTTGAGAGAGAGAATAGTTAATAGATAATTTGCTCTTAAAATTCATGAAGAAGACCGAATGAATAAAATTCCATCGATGAAGTTTAAATACAAACATTCTACCAATAATTCCAAGACAACTGAAATATACTTGATTAGCAAGCACAGAGACCCTGCTCCATTTAGAGTAAACAGTATAAGATGCTGTTTTGTAATCAAAAACCAAAGACTGTATGATCTTTCTCATCATAGCATTTATGCTATCATCTTCACTCATCATTAAATGTGGGCTACCCTAAGAGGGACCAACCTTGGGTGAGGTGGTTCTCTGAAGCTGAAGGAATACCTGAGAGAAGTTATAAATGGAGGCCGTCTCTGACTGTACTCTTAAAACCTGGGGCAAGTCCTGTGCTCAAGGAATACCTGTCCAGTGATCTCCTTGTCCATTGGAGTTACCCCCTGGTGCCACTCAGAACGCTTTTTTTTAAAAAAAAGATTTTATTGGGGCATTGGGGCAGGGGAATAGCGTTGGGGAACTGGGGAAGGGGAACAGACAAGTTGTTGTCTTTTTGTTCTTCACTCTAGTGTGGAGGACGTTGCTTCACTGGCCCATGTTGGTATCGTCTTGCGCTCTTCCCGGATGAGGCAGATCGGTCGCTGGCCTCTGGATGTCGTTCACCGTGGCTATTGGCAGCTCACGCTGGCTGCCAGACACTCACGCTGGCTGCCGGCCACTCACTGTAGCCTATGGCAGCCCACTACAACAGGGGCTGCAGCCTACACTGTCGCCAGGGCTTGCAGCCCAGCTCCAGGTGGAGCTGTTGTTAGCTGTAGAGGGCAGTGTCACTGGCCCTCAGATGTGGGATCCGAACTGGGACCGCTGGCATCCCAAACCAGTTCTTAACCAATGTGCCATTCGGCTGGCCCAGAACCCTTTCTCTATATGTATTTGAGGAGCAACGACTAAGGTTACTGGTGGGAGTCTCCGTCTAAAGGGGATTTGACAGAGAATGGTTAGTATCCCTGCCTCTACAACTGCTACTGGCTCCACACTACCACAGACAGCTTTTACTACAGTGACAGTGGCACGTGATATTAAGGTAGGTCCTGTGGACCTGTGTCCTTGTACAGGATCTGAGGTCCTCAACAAAGATTTTACAGCAGTGCACTCTGAAGACCATCAGGGTAGGTCTGGGAGGGCTGTAGCACCCTCTGGGTATGTACCGCTGAGGGGACAGGCTCCTCTGTGCTGAAACAGGTCAGCAGCTGACTGACTGGGATATAATCTGTGTACTCAAAATTCAGGTGCTGTGAGTGAGAGGGAATCTCTGCCAAGCCCCACAGATATTGTTCCCATCAGAGGAAAAAGAAAAATCCCTCCTGAACCACATACCCTTCCATTTCTTACAGGAAATTCAGCTCCATTCTAATCTTATGACACCATCACCGTATATACAGTCCCTCAATGACCAAAATGCCATTATAAGGGGCATGATTGTGCCAAGGTCAGATACTCTGTCTATATCAGCACTCGGTAATATGCCAGGAGTTGTTTTTCCAAAGGTATATAATTCTCCACTGCAGATAGCTTGGCCGTGCTCCTGACCCTCTGGTCACCTGAGCTGTGATGCTCTCTCCGGGGCTTGCCATAAATTCCACATGGCATCTCCTCCTACCACAGAAACCTCCACTATCATAGGGTTTGCTGAGTCTTGTGGCCCACGTGGCAGAGTCACTTGTACCAGAGTCTGAACATGATATAGAATTATTTCTTGTTCTAGACCCCACACTAAGCTGGCAGCCCTATTGGTTACTAAGTAGGAGACAGATCAGTACTTCCAAGTGTGTAATAGACAGTCTCCTAACCCCAAAGAGGCTTTGCATTTTCTAAATTCGTAGTGGGAGGTGCAAGATACCATAATTTATCTTTTACTTTGGCTGGTATGTCTTGGTATGCCCATGATCACTGGCTGCCTAAAAATAGTGATGTGGAAGCATTCTGAATATTCATAAGGTTTCTCTCCCACCCTCTGGAGCCCATACAGTAGTCCTCCCTCATCCACGGTTTCACTTTCCAAGGTTTTAATTATTTGAGGTCAACTGCAATCCAAAAATATTAAATGGAAAATTTCAGAAATAAACAATTCATAAGTTTTAAAATTTGCACAGCTCAGCATGATGAAATCTCCTGAGTCCCACTCCATCCCTCCTAGGATGTGATTTTTCCTTTGTCCAGTAGGTGCTCATTAGTCACTTAGTAGCCATCTCAGTTATCAGATCAATGGCTTTGGTATGTCAATGCTTGTGTTCAAGTAACCCTCACTTTATTTAATAGTGACCCCAAAGTACAAGAGTAGTGATGCTTGCAATTCAGGTATGCCAAAGAAAAATTGGAAAGTTCTTCCTTTAAGTAAAAAGGTTAAAGTTCTCTACTTAATAAGGAAGGGAAAAGTTGTATGCTGAGGTTGCTGAAATCTATGGTAAGAACAAATCTTTTTCCCATAAAATGTAAAGAGGGAAAAAGAATTTTGTGCTGTTGCACCTCAAACTGCAAAAGTTGCAGCCACTGCGTGATAAATGCTTAGTTAAGATGGAAAAAGCATTAAATTTGTCAGTGGATGACATGAACAGAAAATGTGTCCCAATTGATGGCAGTGTGTTGTGCCGGAAAGCTTTGAGACTTCATACGAAGACTTCAGCAAGAGATCCCCTGAAACAAGTGACACCAAGACATTTACTGTAGGTAGGGAATTGTTACACAGATTCAGGAATAGGCTTGGACTGAAACATATAAAAATTTCTGGAGAGGCTGTGTCGGTTGATGAAGAAGCTGCTGCCACATTTCCAGCAAACTTGAAGTTGATTAGCGTTTGGTACTATTCATGGTTGTAGGAATCCACTGGGAGTCTTGAAATGTATCCCCTGGAGATGATGGGGAACTACTGTATGTATATCTAAACAAAGCTGGTTCCTTCTTGCCCATCCTACTTGACTAGCATGATACAGTGGACCAATGTGATATCCTGCTAGACACCCAGACAGTTCAGAACACTGCAGATTATAACAGAGGGAGTTAACCCAGCCCAAGGGTGAAACCATAAATGTACACTTTTGTATATTACAAATGTAGTTTGTACATTACATGTGAATGCATACTGTTTCTGACTCTCTTTTCGGATAGGGAGAAGAAAAAAACTCATTTGCCAAATCGAAGGCCACCTATCATGTACCTTATGTCATATCAATCAAAGATAGAATATCTACCTGGATCCACAACTGAGGCTGCCACTGGTAGTCTACTGTCATCCTCAGAATTCGTCTGGTTTCTGGAGGAGCCAGATCACTGAATTAAATGGAAACATGACGAGAACCATCCTTTAGATCTTAGGAGAGGTACTGATTTCTGCCCTTTCCCTTTTCATTCTGGGGTACAGTAGTAACTTTAATTTACTATTTCAGCAGGGTAGGGGTCAACTTTCAGGGGTTTTCATCCTGCCTTCTCATGATCAAGCTCTCACTCTATAGGCAAAGGACCCAGTGTGGGACTGCACCAAATACCACGTATATCTATCCCAATTATACATTCAAAGAACAGGAAAATGACTCCTGAGTAGCTTAGCAGACCACCGTGAGCTGGTCTTAGACAAAACTTCATTGATTACCTGTCCCCCACATTCCCACCCTACCAGAGGGACTATAATGACACTTCATGTCTCCAGGTATCAATATCAAACTTGTTTCTAGCATTCTTCAGGATCAATAGCTCCCTTTCTACAGGGTGAAGTGACCTGAATAAATAGCCATATGTCTTTCTGGGAGTGCACTGGGAGATCATTACTGTAAGCAATTGCCATGTTATTGCAGGGTCCTTCCTCCTGGGGACCCAGGTCCTCTTCAGTCAAGAGGTTCTGAGTCTGAAAACTGGCTCAGGTGCAGAAATTAGACACAGGAAGCTGAGTTTATCCCTGAATATAGGAGAGAGCTCTCTGATATCAGCATCCCAGTAGGAAAGGCATCGAGGCATTCCTTCAAGGATGACCTGGGTGAGGGATCATCATGTCCTTTATACCTCTCTTGATTATTATTATTTTTAATAATAATGTTCTTTTTGAGAAAAACACATGAGCCTAAAGCAACCTTAATCAACATGACTTTTAGGTAATTATAGGAGGCACCCATCAGATTTAGTGAAAAAGGAGGCAGACACTGAACACAGACTTAGCAATTATTTCTGAGTATGGCCTCACTATTACAAATATGAGATGTATTATCAAAAGCCCTTTAAACATCACCATTAAAAGCCATAGAGAAAGTGATTATACTGTAAGATCAAGTGTACCCATACAGAAAGAAAGAAAGAAAACTAAAGTAATTTCTCATGTTTTGGCCATTGACAATCAAGGAATGTGACCAAAGTATCTCAAGCAACTTCAACAAAAATGATGATCTTGGGCTGTGGAAAAATGTGAGATGATCCAATTACCAGATCACTAATAATGATCAAGATCCTAATGTTAAATATGCACATGAAGAAAATGGCTAAATGGCTTCTCCATCCCTCTATACTGTGTAAGACCTATGGTGCAGTTCTCTCCTGATCACATGATGCATGGAAAGGCTCCATGAAATTTTCCATGAGATCCTTTAGTTCAGAACCACATGGCAATTTTCCTCAAAATAGCCTATATAATCCTTCACTATGACTACCACAATCTATGCAGAATCAAATTTTAACTAAAATAAGGCAAGGAATAGCAATGGCGAAAGTTCGGTACTCAGAGACATGGAAGAAACAGAGGAGAAATGGAAGAGTAGAAAATTTGAATTTAGAATAAAAGACTAGAATATAAATTCAATAAGTATACATATCATAATATTGCTCAGAAATGAATGCATTTTGATATTTTAGGCATTTCATTTTATTTTATACTTTGGATCTTTGTAGACACTTTTAGGAAATCTCATTTGGTGGACAGTTGGCCTGTTTCCTAAAGTTTATCAGAATCCTGTTATACTTAAATCCTCTCCTAAAGCATTTATTCTTGGCTCTGGATGGTCCACAAATCCACTTAGCACACTCTCAACTCAATTTCCAAGTAGTTAATAACAAGACTGAGTAGATTGAGGTTGAAAAGGGAGTCCTATAACACACAAGTTGTCATTAGACTACTAAGAATAACTGCAATTCATATTCTAAAATTTTCCCCTTAAGACTGGGATGAAACCAAAACTATTATGGTAATAGCAATAGCAACCAACATTGGCATACTACACATATTTTCACAAAACTAGTTCACAAGCAGCATTTTGGTTATTCTTCTCAATAACCCTTGGAGAGCATCTAGCTATTACCAAATAAATTCTTGATATGATATTGATCTGGCAAAATGTAACAATAGTAATTCATATATGTAATACTAATAAGAAAACATAAAATAGCTTAGGCACTTTGGATTTCATAAAGAGTCACCAGGAATTGTTTTAGGAACAATGGTCCCCTAGATTCCATAATCCCTATCAGGGGTTTTAAAGATACCATGATGCCAACACAAACTGATACGTCTTTGCCTGCCGGGAACACTAACCAACATGAATGTATACTATACATGTTTTTAGAAAACTGGTTCACAAGCACCGTGTTAGTGTATGTCTGCCTAAAGACTTTGTTAGGGTCTTTAAATTCTAGCCACTGACTACTAAAAATCCATGGTAGATGCAGTGATGGCTTTTGTAACAGCCATAGCACAAGTCAACAGAGCACCTGATGTGTGGGCTGCCTGGCTGAAGCTACTCCTGGTTTTAGAGAACTCTTCTTATTGTGCTAGTCCCTCTCCTCTGTAACAGAAGGAAAAGTGACTGGGAAAGTGAAAGGTGTCACCTTTCGCACATTTCCAAGACATCTCAGGATGTGCATGGAGCTCTTCTCATAACCCCCAGAGCAGCAGCACACAGTTAGGGGTTACTCTTCCCTACCAGAATTTCCACCTGTACCCTAACGAGGCCGAAAGTTCTAGAGGAGTCTGCTTGGAGTCTATGGCAATGAGTTTCTGTTTTTAAAAGGCTTTTTAAAAATCCTTGATATTTTAATGATACTGAGTTTTTATGAGGGTATTATTTCTCAATCAATCCCTTCTCCTTTTCTCTTTAAAAATGTCCTGTTATCATCTGTGATTCGCTAAGGTGCTTTTGGCATGAAAGGTGAGCAAGCTGCCAGGCAAAGGTTATAAATACCCCATCTATGTGGGTAGATAAATTCAGTTTTCACATGACCCAGATAAGAAACTTTTCAATATGAAGAGGAGGAGTTGAATCACCATACCAAGCACTCTATTTAAAATTTGGCAATGCTTACCTATTTTGATTCAGTTTGGCTATGGACCTAAGTACAAAGTACAAAATAAACTTTATGATCATTGTCTTAACTTCCCCATAAAGCAAAGGCTGTGATAGCATATGCTGCTTTTTAATTAGGGAGTGTAATTCTAGGGACACAGACATGGGTAGAAAAGGGTAATGAGTGGGCACAGAAGGAAAGTCACTCCTCATGGCTCAACCTCCCACGTAGGCCTGTTTCCACAGCAATATGATTACCTAAGGGTGACTATCAATAAAAGATATGTAGATATTTTCCAAAATATATATTCATATCACTTTGTAAATTAATGTTCAAGCAATGTAGTCATAATTTTAGTAATAACATGGCATACATTTTTAAATTCATTGAGAGCTGTGGAATGATTAATTTTTTTCAGGCTTGATGAAATTGATAGACTTGAATTAACACAAGATTTAAAGCCAAATAGATCACCTCTCCTCTCCTTCTCCCTTGGGCTATAAACATCCATAGGTACTAGAGAAACCTCCTTAGAAAATAGAAAGTATTCATTGTTATTGAAAAAAAAAAATGGAACAGGAAGGGCACATGCCATATTTTTAGAGGCAATATAGGATCTCTTGCTTGCAGTGACCCCTACTAACTCAAAAAAATCTTCTGAGGTCTCATGTGCATACACACAAAAGATTTAACTGATGTGTTCAATACATCTCTGAATATAATACTTGAATTAAAATTGCATAAATAGTTGCAATGAAATGCTACAAGAATCCCAGTCTTTTCTGCTGCTGCATTTATCTCAGAAGTTCTGACTTGCTAACTATTCACACATAAAATGCAGTCATGTTATATATAAACTCAGTAGTTAGCATTTGACCTCTTTTGTCATGTTTGTTTTTCAACTAATGAAGCATCTGTGAGCCATACATCATCACTAGTTTTCTTGATTTGCAAAAATAACTTCTACCCTTTTTAAGAGATACCTTTGGGCTAGATCAAATTTAATGAGATGACCTCTCTTGCATGATTTCTTTCAAAGATGTACAGAGAGATACTCTGTTACTACATTTATAATTACAGACCACGTTTATAGACTCCTCAGCAACATAGCTAGATGAAAGCTCACATAGATTGATATATGTGATGAGAAATTATCCCCACAATTTTGTATTCTCGCACTCATTCTGCTTATGGCAATGAAAAGCATTTTATGGAGCAGTGTCTTTTTGCAACTGTGGCAATCCAGTAGCAAGTGGATGAATGGATCATTTGCCTGAACTACAACATAACCGTAAGATTTTTGGTTTATCCAGAGTATCTGCAGGAGGGCGATGTGTTAAGTAGCTCAAGTAATCTGACCCCGGGCCAGGTGAGCAGCAAGTCCCTTTCAGACCCTACCCCTGCATTTATTTAGGTGTGTTTTCACACATACCTCTGCTTTGTTCATGTCAGTCTTCCTCTATTTATTGTTGCTTCGTAAAAGGAGAGGAGCGAGTGGCAATGGATGAAGGAAGATAGCTAGGTGAATGAGGACAGGAACAAAATAGAGGGAAATGGCAAAGTTCAAGGGCAATTTCTTTGAAGGTAAATGTGACTCATAGTATGGTCCTCAACATGAAAGAATTGCTCCCCCGTGTTTTATATGACATGTGCTTATTGGTTGATAGCCTAAAGGATTGACGCTTGAAATTTCTAATTTATAAACTCAGCATTTGTACTTGAAAAAAATCTGGGAAGTGAAGAGTGGGGAAATCAACAAAATTAATGGGTGAATCATTTCAAAGAGAAGTTACAAGGTAATAAGCAGAATGCTTCATGAAGGTAGAACAGAGCTGGCTCCACAAAGACTACTATAATCTTGTCCCATCCTATTTCAGTGAAATTCTTATTCAAAGGAATACATAAAAGAAAGTTGAATGCAATTTTGAATAAAGACTTTACATTTGATAGCATTAGTATGCTATCACCCCGTGTACCTCCCATATATCTGCACAGCTGTGGGGTTTTTTCTGAAGGCTATTGGAAGTAAAAAGTGAGTACTCAATTTTGTATTAAAGTAGAATGTCCGAGTTACTAAGTTTCATTTGGCATGTTTTGAAAACCTTCTCTTCTCAACTTCTACAAAAATCTAAAATGGATTAGATTCCTTTGAAGATTACATTTTATTGCTGTACTAGTCACTTAATTTTTCCCCCCAGAAGAACTTGATATATAGCTAATTTTGGAATTTAAGAGTGATTAAATGCCTAATTAAATTGAACAATGAAAATATAATGTACCAGAAATTAACAATGTATGAAGGATAATTTTTTGGAAGTTTTTGATGTTTGATCATTTTTGTTTGCTTCATATTTACACAAACACAACTGTTTTCTAAATACAAAGTATCACATTTCACAAATTAATTAATTTTGGTAAGGTCATTTAATGAGTTAAATATTCCTAAGTACTGATATTGTTGACTTTATTTACAGATGTCAGACAAATATAAGCAGTGCCTGCATGTTGGCGAACAGGTAAAAGCATTGTCATGCAAATAGCATAGTCATTGTGTATTACCAGGAGTGAAGACAAATGCTCCCCTGGGACCCTCAGTTGATAAGATTATAACCTAACACATGAAATCTGCCCATTTTTACTATCTCTGCTTCCACATGCTCATTTTTATGGAATGCTCCAACAATTCAGCTATGGAATGTGAATTCATACAGGGGTTTCCTATGGTGATAAATGATTCATGATGGTTTAAAGACATGAGATTTACTTTCAAAAAACGTATAACCATTAGTAATTGTGATTATTCAGTTTTCATATAAGTCAATGTCCCAAATTAGAACAGCAAATGGATACATTGAATCTGAAAGAAAATCCATTAAGCCTTCCAAACTTATTTGCATGTTTTGTTTGTACTTCAAGAGTCTTTAATTTTTTATTTAATTTTTTTTTTTTTTAGGTGTTATTTGACTTTCAGTTATTGAGTGACTTGATTCCAAGAATGGCCACATTATTTGGTCAAAAGAACAAACAAAATAGAAAGGAAGAAGCACTACAGCATCTTTCTTACTGTACATATTCAAACTGAATTTTTATTGATCACTGGGAGTCAAAACACATTTTTAAAAAAAAAAGAATAAAAATATGTGAAGACCTTTCTGGACCAGGAAAAGAAAGTGACCTCTCTCTGCCTACTACTAAATAATGTCAGACCTAATTAATCAATAATGATTAATTATTGATAATACCCATCCTGAAGCCATATTGTAAGCTTCTGAAAAATGCATTTGCTAGTTCAGTTTTATCTACTCCAGGTGTGTTTTTGTTTTTAGTTAACAAACACTTCTATGAGAAAGAAAAAAGAAAAGAAAACAGAACTATACGTTTTTGTTTTGTTTTGTTTTGTTTTTCGAGGGCAGTGTCACTAGCCCTCATATGTGGGACCCGAACCAGGGCCGCTGGCTTCCCAAACCAGCGCTTAACCACCGCGCCACTCAGTCGGCCCTGTAATATATGTTTTAAAAAAACCTCAGCTATCCATTGCATGATCCCTCTTGCTCTGTTTTGTAACTTCCATTCTTTTGTGAGTAACATTCATTTTAATAATTTGTCTTATTAACCACAGCTCACATAGTTTAGGAATGCAATCATGAGGCAGGAAAACCCAAGGTAATTAAAAGACAGGGAGTGTGGTTATTCACTCATGAATTTAATATTTATTGTGCATTTACCCACCAGACACTGCTGAATGCCTGGGGATATAATGGCAAACAAGAAGAACAATGGATCTGACCTCAAGTGCCTTACATTTTATTACATGTATGGGTGATGAACTTTAAAACAATAAACTAAGAAAACAGCTGCAATTTGTGATAAGTGTGAAGAAAATAAAGTGGGTAGATAAAAACTGGTAGGTGCCTTGTACCTAGAGTTGTCCGATTCATAGAGCTAGAAAGTAGAACGGTGGTTGCCAGAGGCTTGGCCAACAAGGAATGGGGAGTCAGTGTTTAATGGACAGAGTTTCAGTTGGGGAAGATGAAGCAGTTCTGGAGATAGATGGTAGTGATGGCTGTACAACAATGTGAACGCATTTAATGCCACTGAGCTGCATTCTTAAAAATGGTTAAGATAGTAAATTTTATATGTATATTTTACCACACTCACAAAAAAAAAAAAAAAAAAAAAAACTAGGAAAAATAAAGTGGTGTAGAAAGACAGTCCAGAGAAAGCAATAACTTAGGGCTGGCCGAGTGGCTCAGTTGGTTAAGAGCTCTCTCAAGAGTGCAAGCTGAGCTCTGAGCAACAGCAGTTCGATGTCCAGCCCAAGCTGAGCTGCCACTGAGCTACCAACAGGTGGCAGGATGGCTCAGCTAAAAACAAACAAACAAACAAACAAAAAACAAACAGAGAAAGCAATAACTCAGAAAAAGAAAAAGCAATGACACAACTATACAAAGAATGAGAGAAAAGACCATCCTTTTTCTTGATGAAGTCAGAGCTGGGTGCGTGGAAAAGATGGGAAGGGAACTGGTATGGCTCCAACAGCATGAGCCAGAAGTGAGGTTGGTAACAATGAAATTGGAGGAGCCAATGTGCCACAGCCAGCAGAAAAGTCAGTAACTTTTTTCAGGCTATACTCAGCTGGAAACTCATGTCTTTCTTCCCCAAACGGTCAAAGCTGTCTAGGAAGTCACTCCTGGTGGCACTGAAGAATAAAGATGCTCAGAGCAGAGGACTGAGTGTGGCAGACTCTTTCCAAATTAGAGAGAGAAAGACATCACTTCTGGGCTAACCAGCAGCTGTGGCCCATATATTTGCACATGCACATTGAAGAAAAACTTCCTTATGGCACTTTACAGGCTGGACCAGCAGTGGTTACCAGAAACAGCAATGGAGATATCGTTGAAGCATCTGGGCTTAACTCTGAGTCACTACAGATGGGGAAGCTGAAAATGCTATGCAGGAGCCATAAAGGCCCTGAAATAAGTGTCATGTGATATTATCCATATGGATGGCCCCTTCCCTTTAATATTCAAATAAAGTGACCAAACGCTACCCCCTATGGTAACAGAATCTTTCTTTCATTCTTTCCTGGTATATCATTATCCTTTTGGATTTGGAAATAAAGTACATTTTCTCTCGTCTGCTTTAGAGTCAGTCCACCGTCTGCCTGCCTTTCCATGCTCACTTGGGCTATGATTGCTACTCAAAGCTCAGCCTTGTCCTCTGCTGGCTTTTGCTATTGCTCAGTGTGCACTCAAGGAGTCCCACCTCCTTCCTGCTTTTCCTCAAGTGGCATCGACACAAGGCAAGTGTGTTCTTCATTTGTTTTACTGAGAATGTTTAGAAAAAATAACAAGAGGGTTGCTTTTCCTAGAAATTTATTAATCATTCTCTGTTAAAGAAAATGTCATTTCTGGTGTTCCTCCAGGGGTCCAGGAATCCTGCTATCCTGCTGAATCCCTCTTTCCTTTCTCCTATTTACTGTTCCAAAGTCCTCTCTCCCACCAGACATTCACACCTCCAGGCACCATTAGTAAACTCCAAAAATCCTATTTATTTGACAGCACAAGAGAATTCTTTACCTAAAATATTCCCACTGATCATCCTAGGAGCTATTACACAAAAGAAAGTGATGACACTGATGTGTTGCCATGATCCTGTTAAAGGAAAATCACAGGTCCCAAATGAAGTCACTTGTGTTGAAGCCCATGACACTGAGCCTAAATTAATACCTAACCTAACTGCAGTTTCAACCTTCTCCAGGAATGCAATCTGAATGATCAGTCTGGAATTTTCTGGTCCCTACAATGAAGTAAGCTGTCAAATGCCCCTCACTCCCATCCCCCCAAAAAGGAAGCTGAAGTAATTTGCCCCATAAAACCTCCACCTTCCTTCCCCAAGGGGAGGTAATCTTGCCTGAAACAATCCTTTCTTTTCTTTTACTAGTTACTTTCATGTCTCACCCAATTTTTGCCTGTAAAAGACTTCCTTGGAGCACCTCTTAGCTTACTAGATGGGACGCTGCCTGATTCAAGAATTGCTCAATAAAGCCAATTAGATCATCAAATTTACTCCCCTGAATTTTTTTTTCTTAACAATCCATATTTAAGCCATTTAAAGAATAAAGCGTGTATCTGTTAATTTTCTCATTTTAAGAAATAGGCCATATTCAGTGATCTAATGCAAACTTCTTATTTTTAGGCCTCCAATTTAGTGGAACAAAAAAAAAATGGATAACATTTTCATTTTTCTGTTTGTTTGGTTGTTTTCAAAAGATCTTCAAATGCATCTCACATCAACTTTGGGAAACACACAAAAATTGTTGCTCAGGGCTTGAGAACACCAAAGACCTGAGAAGTTTGTAAAATAGCCCAAGTCCCCCTTACTCCCCTCCCCCGCTCCAAGGAGTTAAAGATAAAGAGAAATGAATAGGCTGGGGCACACAGCTATACCCCAATATCAGCGAGCTCAATGAGAGGCATCCCAGTTACCCAAAGAGATCCTCGTCCCCAAGCAAGCAGAGCATTAGGACTAAGTTCTGGGAAAAGTGAATGATGTAAAGTCTATTCACCAGCTGCTCCTCATCTTCTCTGAGGGGAAGAGCTCAAAAATACATGAATGGGGCTTTGTGATATTGTCATTAATAATAAAAAGTATATATTTAGTCCTCAACCCTGTTTCTGGCATAGAGCTGCTAAAACCCTTAGAATTTCCTAAGTAATGAGAGCAGTAAAGGTGTCTAATGAGGTAGATTTTGGACACTCCTATGGAATGGGGGCTAGTTGCCAAGAGAACCATCCACATGCTTAGAACTTAGGGGAACTTTCAGCACCCTCCCCCCACCACACACACAACCTGACTGGGCTTGGGGCTTAGATCAATTGCCAAGGGCCAATGATTCAATCAATTATGCCTATGCAATAAAGCCTTTGTTTAAAAAAAAAAAAGGAAAAGGTACAGACAGCTTCCAAGTTGGTGAACACATGCAGATGTAGGGAAAGGGGTGCTCTTGGACAGGGCATGAAAGTCCCACACCCCTCCCCCATACCTTGCCTCCCTTCCATCTGGCTGTTCCTGTGTTATATTCTTATATAACAAACTGGCAATCTAGTGAGCAAAATGTTTCTCTGAACTCTGCGAGCCACTCTAGCAAATTAATAGGAACCAACGAGGGCATTGATGGAACCTCGAATCTACAGCCAATGGGTCAGAAGCACAGGTATCAACCTGGATTTGTGACTGGTCTCTGATGGAGAGGGTGGCAGTCTTGTAGGACTGAGCCCTTAACTGTGGGATCTGACACTATTTCCGGGTCGAGAGTATCAGAATTAAGTTGAATTGTAGGACACAGCTCATGTTGGGAAACTACTTGGTATGGGGAAAAAATCCACACATTGCAATTAGGTGCAAAATCTTGGATTTCTTTCTGGGCTATTATTATATGTATAACTGCTCTCAAAGAGTTTCTCATCTTTACCCAAAAATAAGCTGAAAGATAAGGCTTATTTCTGTCTGGGAGGCAAAGTAGAATTAAAGTGATTAAAGGTTTTAGCCCTGGAGTCAGGATGGTCAGGTATGAATTTCAGAAGTGCCAAAATTCTATGACATTAGACAATTTAAATCCTCTAAACTTTAGTCCTCTCCTCAGAAAATGGTAATGATTGTTGCATGTATTAATAGGGCTCCTGTGAAGATTAAATGAGATGATGCATGGCAAAAAATTTGGCACAATGCAGGATATAGAAGATGTATAAATAAATATTAGAAACTATATACAAAGACCTTCTCCCCTACTCTCATTTTCTTAGGAAAGTCTGAGTTGTTTATGTTCCACTTTGTTTAAAGAAATATTTTTTTTGGTTTAACGAACTGAATTAGTGACTTCGAGTAGAAAAACACAAATTGGTTTCAACTAAAAGTTTCCAACAGTTGGAGCATATTTTCTATCTTCAGAGTGTACATTTTATAAAAGTAACTGGAGATGTTTTAACTGCAGGATTTTGAGTCAGTCCCCATTTTTCCTCCCAAACACACAATTCTCCTTTAAGATTTTAAAAAATTCTGTAGCTAAGTTGTGTCATCATGAAAAGATAAAAAGCTTTTCTTTTAGTCTTTTAATTTTTGCACAAAATAAATGGTTATAAAAGTTAACTCTTATCATCATGAAAGTAGAATTATTAATGGACTCTTGAAGGCACATATAAGAAAAAAAGCCCATGTTCATATTTCTCATCTGACCTCAAAGAGAGATCACTTGGTCACAGCTTAGAGTCAACCATAAGCTCCACCATGGAAAGAAATGACCTATTTTACTTCAGTATTTTTCACTGGAGATTAAGGTATATAAAAGTTTAAAGGTTGTATCTGTCTGGATAGATCTATGCAAAGAAATCTGTGTGTGCCTGTGCACATGTGCATACTGTACAAAAATCATGATAAGCATATTTCAAATATATGCATTTTACTTATAACTTAATATATTAAAATTCTATAAACATTTTATCATACTTTTGCTCTCCCATTTCCAGAAAGAAAATACAATTAAAAAAAAAAGTCATCTTAGATTTTTGTTTCATGAATGTTCCACTTTTTTTTTTTCCCCATTTGGATTTAACATCAGAGCCAGACTTAATTCCATTTAACTATTTAAAAATAGCTTCTCAAATAATGAGATTATAACAATGGAAGGTCCTAAATTGATTCCTAAGTAGACTGTTTTTCCTCTTTTTATTTCCTTGACCCTGATTTCTCAGGAACCAGTAAGGGCAGCAAGATCACAGCAGCAGAAGCTACTCCTTGGTAGCATGGAATCCGGAATATCTGTAGGATGGCTGCTGCTAACAGGCACAGATCTATCCTTGCTGGAAATCAGCTGGTGGTAGAGTTGCCTTCTACAGTAAGTCATCTGACCCATTTGGCATCTGACCCAGGAAATGGCATTGTTAACACTTTGATTGTTGCTGAACTTCATACTTAGCTCTTCATTATTGAATCAGTTAGTGTTTCCTGAACAGTTGAGGGAAATAGTGACACTTTGAAAATAAAGAAAGAGTAATATCATACTACAATTTAATGTAATCTATACTTGAGTACCAAATTAAGTGATAAATTAGGGAGTTGAGTGTATAAGGACTGAGGTATTAGAGCGGATGTTTCATATTTGATGAAATTGAGAGTCGCCTGAAGATTGGTTGAGATGAGCATAGGTAATGAGGAGGCAGGCTTAAATAGAGTGTGCACATTGGGAATTCAAAGAACGCATCATTAGGGCTGGCTGAGTGGTGTGGTTAAGCACTGGCTTGGGAAGCCAGTGGCCCCGGTTCAGTCCCACATATGAGGGCCAGTGATACTGCCCTCAAAAAAAAAAAAAAAAAAAAAAAAAAAAGAATACATCATTAGACCGATAGGGTGGAGCCAGATTGGAGAGGGGTCTGACAACCAAACAGAGGAGTTTGGGATTGTTAATGTAAAAAAACAGGGAAAACTCAAATGGTTTTGGGTAAGGGAAAAACCTGATGAAAAGCCACATGCCAACATTAACATTCAAACAGATTTTCCAATGTATAACTATTGATGTGTTTTTACATTCATAGATGACAAAGGTATTGTGTAAGGAAAACTTTGTTTGGGGGAGGGAGAAAATCAACAAATGTGTTATTGACATTCTTAAGTGAGAAACTCATCATCTTTCAATTTGTATTAACATTAACAGCACAGATTCTTCTTTTCAAATTTTGCTTCTAATCCTCTAGTCACTTGTGAAATCTGACAATGGCTATGACAGACAGCTCTATCTACAACATGAAAACGACAAAAGTAAACAGTGTGGCAGCTACTTTATCTGTGGGTATTTAGGAAAGATTGCCATGGTACTACTTTTTTTTTGGGGGGGGAGTTGAAGTTATATTTTTATTTCTGAGGTCCACAGACACACAATCAAAAGAAATCTACAAGAGACTACAACCTAATGGAATCCGATAGAAAGCTTAGGAAAACTTGCCATTGATGTAAACTTTGGCGGGTGCTAGCTTCCAAAAGGGGGTAGAGTGCTGGGCAGAGCATTCATGTGGATACTGGACGGAATTCAGGGTTGTGACAAGCTGAGGAATATGAGTCACTACATTTTTGTGAGCCAGGAACAAAAGGCATCATCATCACATTGTGAGGTCTGTCTCATTCTATATTGCTGAAAGAGGACCCCAGCCAAAACTACAAAACGGGAACTGACTTTCTGGAAATCTTGCTTTATAGTCACATTACTACTTTTTTCAGGGTTTCTAAAATGCTCAGTAGCTTAATTTTTTATGAATGAATGAATGCTTTTAAAAAGTTATAAAGGGATAGCTTATTATAAAAACATAATGCATAACATGTATGTATGTATGTTAATTAATTTCTACATAGTTGTCAAAATTCTAGTTTTGCAGTTTAGTTACTTATAGTGCCTAAGATTAATATTTCTTTAAACAGGACAAATGCTAACAGGTATCCTCTAGGTTAGAACTTAGAGTCAAATTTTTTTTTTTTTTTTTTTTGAGGGCAGTGTTACTGGCCCTCATATGTGGGACCGAACCGGGGCCACTGGCTTCCCAAGCCAGCGCTTAACCACTGCGCCACTCGGCCGGCCACTATGGAAGTCAGTATGGAGGTATCTCAAAGAACTGGAAATAGAGCTACCTTTTGACCCAGCAATTCCACTCCTAGGTATTTATCCTGAAAAAACCAAGACACTTATTCAAAAAAAGTTATGCACCCCGATGTTCATAGCAGCACAATTTACAATAGCTAAGACTTGGAAACAACCAAAATGCCCGTCAGTAGATGACTGGATTAAGAAACTGTGGTATATTTATACAATGGAGTATTACTCCGCTATAAAGAAGAATGAAATCGTGCCATTTGCAATGATATGGATGGACCTAGAGACTATAATGTTGAGTGAAATAAGTCAGTCAGAGAAGGACAAATACCATATGATCTCACTTATATGTGGAATATGAAAAACTGTATGAATGAGCAAAGTAAACAGAAACTGTCTCATAGATATAGAGGAAAAATCAGGGTTGCTAATTTGGAGAGGAATGGGAATGAGGGAGAAGGGGAAGGGATTAGACAGCAAAAATAGGCAACTACAATATTGCTACTGGGATAGGAAAAACAGTTTGGGGAATATAATTAATAATGTTGTAAATATTCTGTGGAATGTCAGATGATCATAGGTCTTGTTAGGGAGACCATTTCATGGATGGAGTAGAGGTTTGATCACTGCACTGTATTACTAAAGTGGAGGTGGTATACCTACTGTAATTGAATATATATAGATAGTCATGGGATGTGGATTATACTGTGGAAGAGAGTCAGAGGAAGAGTAATAGATATATATGATACGGGGGGGGTGTGGGGTGGTGTATTGGGGGTGGGGGGTTTGTCACTTTGAGGGGTAAAATGTATAACTATTGCACTGTGTTGTACACCTGAAACTATTGGGGGTGGGGGGGGTTGTCACTTTGAGGGGTAAAATGTATAACTATTGCACTGTGTTGTACACCTGAAACTAATTAAAAATAAAATAAAATTTAAAAAAAAAAAAAAAAAGAACTTAGAATGCTTTCTGTTATTTTCATCAGTAGAGGGGGCAACTGGAATTCATGTTCTCAAATCAAGGCAAAAATGTCTTTCAGATAGTAATGATTATTATGTAGGTCTACCCCTTTAGCGCTCTTTTCCAAGGCTATAGTTCATCTTTAAAAATTAAAAGTTGACATGCAGAATGATAAAATGTGTTTCATTGTTAATATGGAAAGTTTCTATAATTGGGTTTTCATTAAGTTATTTTAAATGGATATTTCAAACCCTGAGTGGGTGTTTTAATAATGTGCTAATACATGCAGCTGATAATGTCTTTTCTTTTATTGGACTGTCAGTGACTTTAAACCATCATTGGGATTTGCCCCGTCATTTTTTTCTCAACAACCTCTTTTTGCTCCCTCCATAGGCATACTGGTGGCAACCCTGAAAATACTAATCACCAGGAAACAAAACTGTGAAGCTCTATTACATGGCCTGAAATCAAAAGTTTCACAGTTCATCTTTACATTTTAGGTCCACGTTACTTAGGATGTCAAACAGCATTTATGGTTCAAAAGGAAGCCTACATAGTATGTCATCTGAAAGAAGGTCAGGCACAAGAGGAATTCCTGTGAACATGGCTCCTCCTGTTCAAGATACACTCTCGCCCACTTGCCATATTGGAGAGGAGAAGGATGAGCTCGTGGTTGCAGAGCAGTCAGCAAAAATTCCTGTCCCTCAATCATTTCATCCTATTTTTATTACTGGGAACTTGGGTATTAACCAGTATCATACACTCTCTCAGCGGAATCCACTCCAGCTCTCTGCGGATGAGATGTGGACTTAGAAGGAAGACTCCCCTATTACCGTCCAAGCACTGATTTGGTAATATGGCCCTCTCCTGAGAGTGCCCCCATAGCTGGCCCACAAGCCGGGCCTTTTGACTTTACACGTATGTGTGTAGTACATATAACAGGTGTGAAAGACTCCGCATCTAACAGTTGCCTTCTGGGAATCTCTAATGGTGGCAGTGAGCTGCCACCCCAGATTCTGACTGACTCCAGGTTTCCTGTTTTGGATGCATATCTTGCATACATATCAATCTTCTCACACTTCCAGCCCTTTTCTCCTTATGGCTTGCCTGAAGCATCACTTTGCTTAGATACATTCTAGTGAAGGTTGAGGCACTGGAAAGCATTCAAGGAAAGGAAAGACATCTGTGATTTGGATATACGTCAATAGTGATATCTTTGGGTACCTTAAAGTAGTGGACCAGAGTATCAAGAGAAAAAGAAGTAGCCATACTATTCTCAACCTACTGGACAGATTTAGGAGGCTCAAGGTGACATACTCAGTTTTCATTCAGGGATGTTACATTGACATTGTGAGAGAAATACATTGATCTGCAGAAATAGATTAGATGACTAAAACTTCAGAATATAAGAAAAAATTCATAAGGGAAAGAGGATGATCTCTCTCTCTCTCTCTGTATCTCTCTCTGTCTGTCTCTGTCTTTGTTATATCCTGAATTTAAGTTGCAAACTCTAGAATACTATGTATAGTGTTTTTGTTTGTTTGTTTGTCTGTTTGTTTTAAGGGCAGTATCACTGGCCCTCATATGTGGGACCGAACCGGGGTTGCTGGCTTCCCAAGCCAGCGCTTAACCACCGCGCCACTCGGCCGACCCAGTATGTATAGTTTTGATAAAGCAATGTTCAATGCTGGTTGATTTGATAAAGTGGTTAAGAGATGAGGACCTGGACCTGGGATATCCAAGTTCATATCTTGGCTGTACTATTTTTACTACTTCTGTGTGATATTGGACAAGTTCCTGAACTTCTCTATTACAGTGTCCCCATCTGTGAAATGGTAATGTTGACTGAGTATTTACTGAATTGTTATGTGATTAGAAAAGCACTCAGAAAGTTCTACCTATTACGGTTGTTGGAACAAGCAATAATGCTTGAATGGGTTAACATGAATCATTGCTGGAAAAATAACTTTAACTCAAAGGCAAGTAAAACACATGCTTGAAGAAAAGCACATTCACTCTATCTTTATAATAGATAATAATCTGGCAAATATCTTCAATGTATAATATAAGTCACAAATGGAAGATGCAAATTCAGTAAATTCCAAATAAATGTATGCAGTAAGTTGTGTTCTACCCAGCTTCTAGCTTTAAACATTCCTTTTTAAGCTCCTTCATTGCTAAACCTCTAAAGCTGGTTTTGCAAACTTGTTCTTTTATCCCTTAGTCTCAAGCTTTCCCTGTGTACCAAGGTTGCAATGCCTCCCAACGTTTCCTTAATCTGCCCCACAGGAAATTTCTGTCCCACTTTCTTCCTATGTCTTTACTAAGAGAGGAGTTTGGATACTAATATTTCCAAAAAAATTCAAAACAAATATTTCACTCTCCTCAGAAAAATGCCTACATTATCTGTATTAAAATGGCACTCGCTTGGCACCAGCACAGAATCCAGAATGAACAAAGGTACTGAAAAGTTTATTATTTAAGGTGGGCTTAGAATTCAGCTGGAAGAAACCATATGTAAACAACCCCTAAAAATTAGATTAAATACCTGAATTGCTTAGCCACCAATGTAGACATGGGTCATGCCAAGTGGGATCTTGCTACAACAGAACATCTTAGTTGCTCAGTCTCACAGCCTTTTCATACCCATTAAGGAAAAACATGCTAAAACTTTACATATATGGGCAGATATCAGTGCCTCTCTTGATTCTTGAAGGAAACCAATGGCCCACAAGGCTACCTCTTCATTTAGGAAGAGAATAAAAAGTTGTTAGTATGGTGTTCCTGACCTGTATCTCCAACTTTATAGCATCCCCGTCTTCCACTCTCTAGCCTTCATTTATCTCTTACTCTGCCCTTATATTGGCACTTTGGTTGTGAATTTTGTCTGATTAAAAATCCAATTATCCATGAAATACTACAACCATCCAAAAATAAATTACAGTAAGTGATGTCTCTACTCCAAAAATGACCATTATGTCAAGGTAATTTCATAACATAAAGGAAAAAAGGTATGTAAACCTATGTTATACATGTATACAATTATGATTATATTATGGTTATTTATATTTGTCTTCTTGTGCTGCTGTAACAAAATACCATAGATTGAGTGGTGTAAATAACAGAAATTTACTTTCTCATAGTCCTGGAGTCTGGACATCCCAGATCAAAGTTCCACAAAGTTGATTTCTGGTGAGGAATTCCTGGTGTATAAATGGCTGCCTTTTCACTCTGTCCTCACATGGCCTTTCCTTGGTGAGTGTATACAGAAACAGAGACAGAGACAGAAGGACACACACACACACACACACACACAGATATCTCTTCCTCTTTTTATAAGGCAATCATCTCAGATTAAGGCTCCACCCTTATCACCTCATTTAACTTTAATTATTTCCTAAAAGTACCAATATCCACATACAGTCACTTTGAAGGTTAGGGCTTCAATACGTGCATGGGGAAAGGGGCACCATTCAGTCCATACTATATAACAACCGCATTAACACCACTCTTAGATACATTTGTTCAGGAAATTAATGCAATCTAATATAATTCAGTGTCAGGTCATACTACTTAATTCTATAGACTTTAACCAGGCACTCTTTTACTTCTGAGCCTATCTCAATAACAAAATAGCTTTTTTTCATCACATTTTTCTCCTAGAGTTCAGTTAACACACATAGCATTGTTAATATTTCTGCAGTTGGTATATGAAACGAACAACCCTGTTTTTCCCATGCCAGCCAATTTCTTACCCTGTACATGCCAGTTCCATTTTATAAGATTTTAACTGTGGCACTTTTCCTATTCAGCCTTGTCCAATGCGTCATTTCTCACTAAGGTTCCCAAAGTTGTTTATCCTCACACACTTTTTGAGATCTGGAAGCTGTACTGTAAGTGCTGGCCACCTCACATCCATATGTCTGTTCACATTCCATGTCTGAAACCCAAGCCTCACACACTCTGATAGCTCACTGATTTGTCAAGGGAAAGGAAAGTTTATTTCATTTAATTATGGTCATCATATTTTACTCTGTCTCCCTGAGGTTTTGTGGTTTCCAACCAGCATATCATGCTGATTTCCCTCTCTTACCATTACGGTTTCTGAGTTCTTCTTTTCCTGTCATGCCGATTAGCACACATACTGCCCTCACCACCAAGCACAGAGGAAACTTGCTTCCCAGGACATGGCCCTCTACTACTGCCATGTAATGGCCTCTTTTCAGAAGGAAGGGATCACATCTCATAGGCCCTACAGACCATATCCAAATTATATATTCAGAAAATTTCACATAACTCCAAGGAGCCTTCAGAACAAAGCCTGGTGTGCTATCCTAATTGCAGGCAATACAACTTGGATTATTCCCTAAATATTTCCAGGGAATATGACTTCAAACTACCTTGACAGAGCTCACAGGCCCTTCCTATGATAGTGGGGCACTAAAATTGGTTGTTAAATTATGCTCTAGATCAACAGTTGGCAACCTTTTGAGACGGAAGAGCTGCCAGGGGTCAGCAAACTGGGCTTGCGAACTGTGGCGCTGAAGTAAAATTGAAAATGAAAATAAAGCTATTATAGTTCTATTTACAAAATTTTTAAAGGATGTTATTCATATAATGATGATTATGTAAAAATATATTTATGGGTCTCGAATAATTTTTAAATTGTTGTGAGGGACAGGATTGGCTCTTTCAGGGGTCGGCAAACTTTTGAGACGGACCGTATCCAGGAAGCCGTATGTGGCTCACAGGCCGCAGTTTGCTGACCCTGGGTCTAGATCACAGGTATCAGGTAAATCTAAATCTAGACACCATTTAAATGGTTTTGATTTATTTGGGAGATAGTTTTAAAAACTTAAATGGCTTTTCAATCAACATTGGAAAGAGTATAAAAACCTCTTATTTATCATAATCTTCAGGTTATTGTGATCTTATTTAATGTCAGTCCCTTCCAGGACCTCGCTTACCTGACCATTTCCCCAGCTACAGCTAAAGGGACTCATGATGGAGACTTGATCTTAACTGGTCCATGAGATTATTTTTTTTTTTAAGAATTGACAGTTGAGGCTGAGAGAGGCTAGTCAGTCTCTGTGGGCCCCTTGATCTAAAGACATATAAGTCTCAGATCTACAGGGCCCTATTCTGACATAAGGAGAGCCAGCTACAGAGAAAAATGATTGAAGTAGATATGCAAAGAGAGGCAAAATAAGGACTCAGGTAGCCCTGGAGGGAGAGAGAGAATGACTGAAAGAATGAGCCTGGTTTCTAAGGGGCTTCCCAACTTTCTATTTCCAATGCCTTCTGAGACCTATTATTTCTGCACTTGAGTTCCATGACCTGCCCGTATGTGGTGAGTTGAATGATGTTATGGACTGTATGTTTGTGACCCCCCATACACACACATTCATATTTTGAAAGCCTAATTCATAATGTGATAATATTTTGGAGCCCTTATGAATGAGATTAGTGCCATTATAAGGAGAGACACTAGAGAGCTTGTCTCTCTCTGCTCTCTGCCATGTGAGGACCCAGCAAGGAGATGGTCTTTTGAAAAGCAGGAAGTAGGCCCTCATTAGACACTGGATCTGCTGACACCTTGATTTGGACTTCCCAGCCTCTAGAACTGTGAGAAATAAATATTTGTTGTTGTTTAAGCCACCCAGTCTATGGTAATTTGTTAGAACAGCCCAAATTAAATATGGCAACTCCTAAAACATGTCCACACGGAACCTCAGGATGTGACCTCATTTGGAAGAAGTTTCTTTGCAGATATAAGTCAGGTAAAGAGCTTGAGATGAAATCATCTTGGATTAGGGTGGGTCTTAAATTCAATGATAGGTGTCCCTTTAAGAGCTGAAAGGAAAAGACAGACAGAGACAAAAAGAAGATGGCAGAGACTATAATAAGGCTTAGACAAGCCAAGGAATGGCAAGAGTTGCTGGGCAGCCACCAGAAGCTGGATGGGAGTCAAACAAAGATTTTCCTCAGGAGTCTTCAGAGCGTGTGTGGCCCTGCTGACACTTGATTTTGAATTTCTGTCCTCCATAACTTTGAGGGAATGCATTTCTATGGTTTTAAGCCACCTGGTATACATTAACTTGTTCCAGGAGCCCGAGGACACTAATACATCTCATAAGTCTTGTAATTCCTTCTGCTGACACTCACATGAGTAATATTTAGTTTTACTAATAAACAAGTTATTTCACTAAGACAGAGGTTATTTGTAAATAACAGAGTTATTTCACAAACACAATTTTAAAATTGTTGTTACTGTAAGACAATCAAACTATTATTAAAAGTAATGTTAAGGACTGGCCTAGTGGTTAAGAGCTGGCTTGGGATGCCAGTGGCCCCGGTTCGGATCCTACATATGAGGGCCAGTGACACTGCCCTCTAAAAAAACACACACACAAAAAAACAAAAACAAAAAGTAATGTTAAAAATAATATATAACTGTTAGGTAGAAGTTAGGAAATGAAGGAGGAGGAGGGGTGGAAGGTGGTCCATATGCCTACAGAAAAAACTCATAACTAGCTTTGATTAACTACCTCCAGCCAAGTATCTGTTTTTACAGAAACAGATGACAAGAGGTGGCCCCACGCAAGATAAGAATCTGAGTCAACAGACCTCCATCCATCTTAGGAGGTCACACCTTCCCATGGAAGAGCATGTACCCCCTTTTCCCACCAAATCAATATTAACTCCCTTACCCCACCCAGCCAACTATAAGTCCTCAGGACAAAGGCCCTCGTCCTCTCTTGCCCTCTTGCCAGCTCTCTCTCTCTCTCTCTCTCTCTCTCTCTCTCTCTCTCTCTCTCTCTCTCTTTCTATGGCTCTCTCTGGCTCTCTCTCTCTGGCTGTCTTTCTCTCTCTGGCTCTCTGCATTTTTTTTTTTTCTGTCTCTCTCTGGCTCTCATTCTCTCTCTCTCTTTCCCTCCTTCCTTCCCCCTCTCCCTCACCTCAGCTAAGCCATTCTCTTCCCTGAGAATATATCACTAATAAACCCTGCCTGCATATTAATCAGCTTACTGAACTTTGATTCTTCCCTGCATGGGCAAGAAGAACCCAGACTCCCATAGTGTAACGAGGAGGTAACATATAACTAGGACAATAACCTCCCCCCATAATTGTATATTTGGCCATTTGACATAAGCTCAACATCCAATATTAGTATTATCCCGACTAATCTAAGATATGAAGATTCTTGCATGAGTTTACTTTTTCAAAGTTTTGTTTTCTAGTCATCCATGGCAATAATCATTTTTTTTTTCTTTCTATACCAAAGCGCAGTACAAATCTATAGAATACTGAACTGAACACAGGAAAAAGTCATCTAATGGGAAAAGGGAAAAGAGGCATTATGTTCTCAGGACTCTAGACTGGAATCACCACCCACAGTCTCTTCCAAAACAGATGAGAATGCGCTCTATGGCTGCAGCCCATTAACTAGCTGATTCCTTAGTATTTGGGGCTATAGTGAGAGATTCCACCTCCCCACTGTTTACATCCAAATAGCAAACCCACTTAGACCTAGAAACTAGACAAAAACACTGGAGCAGGAGGTGATTTAGTAGAACTCTCACAGTTTACAGAGAAACAGCTAAGAACCAGAGAGGTGATGTGGGTTCCCTACATCTGCATAGCCAGTTAACGTATCCTTACTGCTAATATGAGCTGGACTAAGGAAGTGGCAGGACTGGGCTACTTAGAATGCACAAGCCTGCCAAAGAAAAGAAAAAAAATAAAATAAAAACGGCAGTAAAAGCAAAACACTACAAGATTTTAAAATGCTATTTGTGGTCACAGGAGGAAACTCTGAATTCTGCCTTCAATTCAATCTCTCTGTCCCTGAAGTGAATAACAAAGAGGGGAAGTTAGCGTTTCTTTTGAAAGCTATGTTGTCTGTTCAATAATGTCAGAATAGTGAGAAAATTAGGGTCTGCCCTGCCCTTGTCTGTATTTCTCAGCTGGGTATATATATTCATAAGCTATGTCATACATCTTCAAGTAAATTAATCCAAAGGAAAAGAAAATAGTGTTTATTTCAAGTTCAAGGCATTTCTTAAACATAAGCATTGGGTCGAATGGGTCACCGATTCCATTTTTAGCACACTGATAACAAAATCCATATATTTATACATTTAAAAAATAATAAGGAAAACCTTTTCCTTTGTTTTTTGCTTCTTCCCCGTGACATTTCTTGAGGGTTTAGACATTTGGCCCCTAATTGTATTTTCACTTCACTGCTCTGACAGTCGAGCTCCATACTTGGCATTAAACAAAAATCAGTCTGAGCAGTTGAAATATATAATTTCCTTGGTTTGGGAAGACAGCAATGTCTGGTGACTTACTTCTTGGCCATATTTGTTGGTTTCACTGACAGGATGGGTCATACAGCTTTGTGATGGGAGATAAATTGGAAAGAAAAGGGGGAATCTATAAGTTATCTGGTCTCAGAGTCCACTGAACGGGAGAAGTCCTAGATCGCTTAGCATTACTTCAAATCCTTGTCCCAGTTCAGAAATGTCGATTGGTTAATGCTCCTGAGTTTCACACTCTTGTCATTACTCAGACATGAAAGTAGTTAAAAAACAAAACAAAACAAAAAAACAAAAATCTGCCACTGTGCTTTCTGTCATCTTTATAATTATTTAGTTCTAATTTCCTTTCTAATCCTAGAAATTCCATCTTCCCATTTACCAGTAAGATCTTCTCTTATCACTGGTTCTTTTAGGCTTCCCTGAATGCTTCTTTTTACCATGGCAGTTGCTTCCTCAGGACCTTCACAAGTCAATCCTCTTCTTCCAGCCCCTTTATAAACCAGCTTTCAGGTGAGATTTGTAGATTCCAAAGAGATGGAAGCTCCATCCTCCCTTCCTTTAGCTGTTTCTATGCTTGCTATTATTTATCACAGGGAAATGGCAACTTGCACTAAAACCACTCACTTTTTGGGATAGGGTACTAAATATTCTCAAACTCATCAGTTATACTGTTTGGGGACAGAGGAAAGACCCTGCTGACTCTCAAGCTCAAATCGAAGCCACACAGAGCCATTTTCTGGACCAGATTTGAAAACAAAACACCAGGGAATGCCCAGAAGTGCTGACATTTGCTGAGTTTATGAATTGTGAATGAATTGTGTATGTTTTGCATTGTCATGGAAAAGGAAAATCTGAAATTTAAATATCTACTCCTCAAAAATAAGCAAGAGAAAGGATGATCCAGAGAAAATGTAAACCAAGTTGAAATAAGTTTTTGTTTTTGTTTTTTCTACAAGGTCAAATGCAGGTCCGCATATATAGCTGTTCGGGCTGTGATCACTAAGGTGCAGTTCATACAGGCAGAGGGGACCACACGAGTGGTTCTCCCTGGAATTGTTCAATGCAGTGGCCCCACCTTCAGGGCAGGGCTTGGGAGACAGCTTCCAGAAGAGTAGGCAGGCAGGGGACAGACACCTTCTCATCTTTAGCTTGCCCGAATAGCAGTTAATGCCAGGATCTTGCTAGATCATGGGTGCTGAAAGCAGCCTCAGACTGCCTTGCCACTGAATTGGAGGCCTGGAGGCTGACACGTACTTTTCTCCAGTCACTCAGTGTATTCTTCTTGGGACTGGGTTTACCCACAATTTAACAGCTCCCTTCCATTTTTTTTTTCTTTTTTTTTTTTTTTAATATGGAATGCTTCACGAATTTGCATGTCATCCTTGTGCAGGGGCCATGCTAATCTTCTCTGTATCGTTCCAATTTTAGTATATGTGCTGCCAAAGCGAGCACCAGCTCCCTTCTCTTTTAATGTAAGAACACATATAGATTATTTATCTCTTTTGTCCATTCTTGTATGCTCTAGCCTTTCCAACATATTACCATTATTTATGGCACCAATAAAATGTAAAACTGACTTCAGAAATGTCAAACAGAATAATGGGAATGGAGAAATCAGAGACAGAAGTCAGCTATAACCAGTCCTGTAGTGTCTACTCCTACATGGCAAATGTGAATTATTTTCCTATGTAGACTGCTTTTGTGGCAACGTGAACATGTCATTCTTTAAAATGTGCATATACACACATATTCAACAACTTGTCCACAGAGGTAAAAAGACCATTTGCTGAGATGTCAGTTTACTGAATTAAGTCTATTTAGTACTCCCCCAATTTCATATTTCATATTAAAAAGGCTTACATGCTATTTTTTTGAGACACTATTTAGTACAATCCTATGTAAAATCATTTCAATGGGCTATATTGAAATCAAAGGGGAAAAATGGAAATGAAAAAGGAAGAAAACAAAGAGGAATTACTCAAAATGGAAAGAATAGAATAATTTTTATAAAACCATATATACCAAACAGTAGGGATTACAAGTAAAAACTAATTTGACCGAATCTCTATTATCCCTAGAAAAATCAGAAAATACATATAAGCATTGGAGAAATGGGGAGACCAAGATTCTATCTGTGAATGTTTTTCTAACAAATCATATAACAATACACAATTCTCTCAACATTATGGTATCTCCATTTCCTCATGTGGGGGAAAGCAAATTAGAATAGATAATGTCTAAAGTCTTCCGAGACTCTAAATTTATTTAATTTTAAGTCATGTATACAAATTGAAAATGAAAAAAAATCAGAGGGGGCCTAAAGAGGGTATAATTGTTAAATTCACTAATTATTTTTAATAATGGTATTTTTTTCTTTTAAAATATGACTATGAATAGTAACCTATTTCTAATTTACAAATCCGTTTTTATATGTTTAATCTTATTTGAAACATCATCAGAAACCCACAGAGTAGATGCCATTAAACGAACTTTTAAATGTAAGCACTGAGGCATAGAAAAGTTAAAAGACTAAAAAGTTTAAGGCCAAGACTCTAAATCCAAGTTTTCTGAGTCCTAGTATTATGCTTATTCTTTTGAGCCAAGCTCCTTCTCCAAGGTAAATAACTTTTTAAGAGAAACATTGAATACATCACTAAAATACTGAGATTAGTTCCAGTAAATTTGAGGGAGACAGTAGAAAACAGAAAAGAAAGAGCTCTGAAAGGCTCAAAAAAAATCACACATACAAATCTCTCCTCTATGCAAGAATGCTAGAGCAAGAGCGAAAACAGGCTGTTACTAATGCCTGTTGTGAATATATGCTGTCTTAGCATGGTCCCTTGCAAACACTCTAACTTGGAGATTTGTGCACTTGAGATTTATTGTAGATTGGTCTTGGGAATTATACATGTGAAGGAGTGAAAGGAGAAGGATCGAGCACAGGGCAGGTCTGAACCATGAAGTAGCATAGGCATCAAATGATTCTTCAGGGAGCACTAGAGTTGAGATCCCCTACAGAGCTGTCCCTTATAGAGGCCAGGGGACAGTTCTTTCTGTCACCACCCTGATCAGCATTGGATGAAGGCTTTCCACGGGATGAGGAAGTAACATTGGATGGAGTGATTCTTGTCTGCGGAGGGAGATTTTCACATAAGGACTCAGCTATAATGGGTTCTCTCCACCCTAAAGGGAAGATATGGGTAGCATAACACAGCGTCCACTACACATTACATCTTTTGTTAGGTGGGTTTCCTTTTTATTTAGATACTGGGAGCTTCATTAATAAAAAAGGGGGGTGGGTGGAAAAACTGAAGGGAGGAAGAGACATCTCCTGAAAGTCTAACATCTATCTATCATTGTCAATCCACTAAATCCTCAAATAAGATTCTCTTTATGCATATTGCACACATTAGGAGATCTGTTTGTAAAACACCAGAGACTGACCAGGAAACGTCTCCCCATAAAAAGCATTTGAGGAAAAAGAAATCTAGGAGGTGACTGCTGATATTACTCTACTCTTTTTTTTTTTTTTTTGGTGGGAATTAGTGTGAAATAGTATAAAAGCTGTGAGTTCTGAAGGCAGATTTAATCCAATTCCATTAACCTCTCTGATCATGTTCATTCATCCTTCTCATCAGAGTCATTCAGTATATTAATCATCTAATTAACCAAGAAACATTTATTGATAACCTGCTATCTATAATATGACGCTTATCTAGGCAACGCAGGGGAGACATAGAAATAAAATTCAATCTTGGCCTTCTCTTGTATAAAAGGAAATATACTTGTATGTCACTGAGTAGGTGATACAAAGGGATGATCACAAGATACAGTTAGAATACATAGAAGATAATTTAAGATTAGAATTACATGAAATATATAAAGAACCATGACAAAAGCATATTACAGCATAGAGATTGCATTGGGAATATTGGATAGTGGGAGAAATAGATTTAAGGTTAGAAATGGCAAGATTATAGAAGGCCTGAATGCTCAGCTAATAAATGAGAATTCTATTAAATAGGTTTGAGAAAGGGATATAAACAAATTGGCCTTCTAAGAGGCATGCAAAATGAATTGGATTAATGGAACAACTCAAGGGTCTGAAAATAGTCTTTGGCATTCAAGGGCAAGTTGACTTTCTTGCCCATCAGCTTGACAGGTGTGGATAATCAGGTTTTATGGAAATGAAATAGGAAATAAAAATCATCAAAACCAAAATGTCTGTATACCTTTTTATCTCTGTGTGATAATGCTATGTCTTACTGATCAAAAATTTTGTATATGCTTTTTAAAAAAAGGAACACTTAGAAACTCTTTTATGTCTAAGCCCACAATATTCATTAATTTTCCCAAAAGCTAACCCTTCTTTCTCTAGAATTTTGGTTAAAACGAACACACTGTGAATACATTAGCCTAGACTATTTGAAGGTTTTCCTAATATTTCCCAAGATATATTACCTTTGTTTCTCTACATGTTTAACTTCTATTCTTGCTTATGATTTTACATCTAGCTAGAAATCTAAACATTTCTTTCCTCTCAAGAAATATATTAAACTGCAAAAACATGATATCCAGGGTTTGAACAAGACAAAACAAACCAAACTCAAGGTATTCATGAACTTCAAATCATTCAAAATTCACAAATCTGTATACATTAGGCTGCAAGAATTCTAGCAATATGTGTAATATGACATGCTGTCTGCTTTACATCTAGACAAAATAAATAAAAATGGAAATGGTTTTGTGGAAATCTTAGTACAGATGAAGATTATAAGATATGTCAGGTAGGAAGTCTGTTATGAACATTAAAGCAGCTTCTTATATATGATTTTTGCATAAATAACCTGACCCAAATATCTGGTGGGTACACATGGTCATATCCCCTCTATTTTCTCAAGCACCCACAATGGAGACAATTCCTCATAAAAAGAAATATTTGATTGATGTTAATGCAATTTTTTCCAGTCCCTGCCATTTGGGTATAAACTCTATGCATCAGCCTCCTTCTCTACTTACCATTCAAATACTGACATTTCTCACCACTAGGTTCTGAACAATCTTTCATAAGCACTCTTTTCCAGTTGATCTCAACCATCCCTATAGATGTGGATACCGTCTATAGTCCAATCAGTGTTACTTATATCTGAAACTCAAACTTTCCTCCTAGATCCAGGCTTATATCCAACCATCCATTTGAAAGCTATAATACATTGAATTTCAAACACCCTGAAGCTCCCAAATATATTGTCTCATCCTCCCACACTTATTCCTGGCATAGTCATCTACATTTCAGTAAATGGTGCCGTCATTCAGTCAATTACCAGCCAAGAATCTAAGATTTACCTTTGACCCCTCCCTTCTCTTATCCCTCACATCCATTCATCAGCCTTGGTCCTTCCATATAGATAGATCCTCACCTACGTTCCTCCCCTTCCACTCTTACTACCGTGATTCAAACCACAGTTATGTCTTGCCTGTATTATCCATTAATTGCTCCCCAACTTCTACTTTTACCCTTTCAAACTACTCTCCCATGAAGCCACAAAAATGAATTTTTAAAAATATAAATCCCATCATCGGAAGAAGACACTTACTACTTAAAGTCCTTGGCTTCCCTTGAGTGAGGGGACCCTGCATGGATTGGCCCTTGCTTTATTTTACCCAGCCACTGTTCTCACTGCTCCAGTCACATGTCAAACTCTTTCCTATCTCAGGGCCTTCACATTTTCTTTCTTCTTTCATGTGATTGGGTCTACCTCATCCATTCAGTCTCAGTTTAAACTTCACCTCAATAAAGTACTCTGTTCCCTGTCATCTGAATAGGTTCTCTAGATTTTTCTCTATTTTAAAGACCCAATTATTATATAAAGACCCAGAAACATCATTTATGTTCTTTACAACACTTCTCACAGTCTGGGTTTTATATTTATCTGACTACTTGTATGCCTACCCCATGAGAACGTGAATCAAGAATCAGGATCTGTTCAAGTTAGATTCCTAATACTAAACACAGCACTTGAAGATAAGCCCAAAATACTCTGGAGTGAATGAGTAATTACCTGAATGAATGAAATTTGGAATTTGAATTTAAAATGTCAATAGTACTAAAATTATAAATTGCCTTCTAGACATTATTTTCTGAGAGCTGAGTAGTTAAGTGTAACGGCTGTCAAATAGCCACCATCTTGGAACAGGGTTCTTCTCAAAATCATAGTATGGAAAAATACAGGGAGTAAAATATTTCCATGGGAAAAAAATTAGACCATATGTAATAAAGTTGCCACAAATTCCTGGCTGTTTCAGAAGGCAATGGCAGCTCCAGTTGAAACCAAGCCAAGGACAGTAAATAGGGCGTGGTAATATATCTCCAGAATCGTGTATATTGGCAAAGTTGGAGGAAGACTATTTTTCAACTGCTGCTTCTACTATATTTGGGCATGAGATAATATCATTAGTCTTTTTCTTCCTTTCAAGAATGACACAATTTTCAATTTTAAGTAAACTAGTTCATTATTCCTAAAAATAAGCTCTAATTTCATAATCTTCACATTTAATAAGGTATGAATTAATAGTACAAAAAAAGTCATAATTTAGAAATTTATGAAACATTACAGTTTTATTTAAATTTGCTACAAAATCACTACTATGATGAAAACAGTCAGGCTTAGCTTACCCTGGCATTGTAAAAAAAGGACAAACTAGCAAGACATATTTCTAATACTAAAGTAAATTAATAATCTTGGGTAGCTCAGTTTATAATTTTGGAACCAAAACTAAGTTTCTTCTCACAGGGAGGATTTTTCTTCTGACCTCTGACAGTATCCCAATTCACCAGGGTTTTAACTTCACTGCCAAAACTCTAGTACTGACTAGTGATTTTGACAATGATATGCTTTGCTTCCTGGGGAAGAGGCAAAGCTATATGTTCACCAAACCTTTTATTTTCCTCCTGGGCACACAAGAAAACTGTTTCCCAGCTTTGCTTACAGTTAGGGTGGGGATATATGACTAAATTCTGGTCAATGTGATGTATGTGGAAGTGATTTATGATACTTCCAGATTTGACCCCTCCCTGCAAAACCTTATGAAATCTTCTGTGATTCCTCTCTTTCCTTTTCTATTGGATAAAGGTGGGGCCATCTGGTGGAGGGGTCCAAAGATTTGAGCTTCACTGCACAGATGGGACCTAGGTCCCTGAGAAACTTCATGGGACAGAGCTAACACCCTTCATCTTAATCCTGCTGGTCACCACTGGACTACAGTGGGTATGAGAATTAAACCATTATTTTGTTAAATAACTGATAGTTTGGATTTTTTTATAGCAGTTAGCCTTTCCTGACAAATACATTTATAAAACCCAGCTTTTCTAACTATTCAATTAAAAGTTGTTATTTCATTTTCTTTAAATTACATGATTATGTTAGGTACTATATTGAGCACTTCATGAGAATTACCTTATTTAAATAGATGAGGATGATCACTTAAGTATCTTTCTTTTTTACCAGTTATTTGCATCATTTTATTATTAACTGCTTTATTTGTAAGAATAGGTTAGGCCAACATGGGTTTAAATTCTGGTTCAATTACTAATTCTGGTTTGTGGAGATGCAGATAGTTGAAATGCTTCTTTGATACTTTTCTTTATCAGTAACATGAACAAGTTAATACCTAATGTATTTAGTTCTTATAAGAATAGAATATTCTATGCAAAACACTTAATATAAGACCTGAAATATAGCAGGAACTCATTAAGGAGTGATTTAGAAATAAATACCTGGTAGCATGTATATGGTAAAATGATGTTTTTTTTACTTCTTGGAACATTTGTCAATCATAATGAGAAAAAGTATGAATAAGCAACAAAATATTCCAGGTGTCTTTTTTAAAAGATGATCACTTCATCCCTATAAAAACAGAATCTGTTGCATCAAAAGAGCTTGACAGATCAATTAGCATGGGGACCCCTCATATGTAAATAAGTATTACGATGTTTAGGTACTGCTATAATCTATAGTTGTGTAATAAATATATAAGAAGCATCAACAGGCAAATAGAAATCCTCTAGAGGTATCCTTTTGATTTTAGGGAGAATTTCCTCTTAAATATGATTATATGGCCTAAGGGAGGATCCCAATATTTAATGACAAATTAGGAGAGAACAAACAACATTATCAGTCAAATTACAAGAACTAAATAAAGTTAAATGACAAGGCACTGTACAAAAAAATAGTTTCTGCTATTAATTAGGAATCATAAATGTAATTTTTGTGTTTCACTTGATTTTCTTATGATGAAAGTAATCAAATCATAACACAGTCCTGTACACATTTTTGAAAGTATAAACATTGCTTTAATTTATAAAGTCTCATGATATAAAAATCAAAGATTTTTCCAAAATAGAGACATTATTCACACTGTAAATGCATGCAGAGTACTGAATGTTTGCTTTTTAAGCATCAGAATACTTTTAAGGACCCTTGAGAAGCTTGCTATTGCATATATTTTATTTTACCCAATTAGTCCAAAGCATCCATCTTATGTGTTTTCTTTGAGAAACTTATCTGATGGGCACTGAAGTTTCCCTTTCATCTTATAAAAAAGTACATGCAGATTTTAAAATTAAATTTTAATATTATCATTAGTTCCACAGTAATTGGGGACCAAAGTAACACTTCTCTCTGTCTCCCTCTCTCTCTCCCCTCCCCTTCCCTCTCTTCTCTACTTTTCTTGATACAATTAATATGATCTTGAGAGTATCCTATTAGATACTCTCCTATAGATTTATCCCATTATATATTATCTTATTAGATACTCTAAAGATGATCTGAATTGTATATATAATCAAGAATAATTATTGTTTTCCATTAGGTCTTCACTGGATACTTCAGAATTCCGAACCCAGCAGAGTAGTCATCCGGATCATTAACTGCATTCATGAACTAGACCTAAAATTTCCCATTTTATCGTAATAGAAGGTGGCAAAAAGAGGGGTGGCACAGATGGATAACAAACACCTTTCAACAACAGCATGAACAAGGGCAGCTAATCCATAAAGTCAGCATTAGTTCCTCCATCTGAAGCAGAGAGTGACCCTCTCTCAGCCATAATTACTATGAGCAGCCACTGTCAGACTTAAGAAAAGCAATCTCAGTGCAGGATTTAGGAGTTATGTTGTGGATAGCACAAGTTCTTCTATCTTATGACAGTCTCAAAGAAGCTTTTATCAACTCCTGTCTTTGTAGGGCTTTATGAAATATCCTTTCTACTGCCTGATTTTTTTTTTCCAAAATAGAACTATGCCTTTGAGAACCAGACACTTTATGAAGTCACCTTATGCCCCAAATTCCCCACATGATAAGATTGAAAACTTGCCCAAGTATCATTGCTGATTCATGTGTATCACATAATCCATGAGAATTTGTTTTTTCAGTTTGAATTTCTGATGCACCTAGAACGAAGGCAGCAACCATGTGGTAAATAAATTTTAGATAATTTATAAGGAATTCTTGGAGACAGACACTACATGAATAGTTAAATCATCATCAAAACAAGCAACATCAAAATAAAGTTTCTATACATCAAAATTATTTTCAAACCATGGCTCTCAATTAAAAATTGAAAGAGCAAGTTTTAGTACAATCAAGAGATTTTTACAGTCTCTTCACTAAAAGAATTACATATTTGATTTGTGTTTAGAAACAGACAGTTTCTCAAAAAAAACAAAAATACAATATTAGTCAAAAAATATGAAATTGTAAATATCTTTAGAGGAATTCTAGCTTCCCACCCCAAAGCCACTGAGCTTATGTAATAACTCAAATATTTGAGAGACTTTATATATATATATATATATATATATATATATATATATACACACACACACACACACACACACACACACACACACACACACATATATTTGTGTAACAAGCATCTGAGGTCATTTGGGCTGTTCTAACAAAAATATAAGCTGGGTGGTTTATAAACAACAAACATTTATTTCTCACAGTTCTGGAGACTGGAAAGACTGAAATGAAAGAGCTGACAAGTTCAGTGTCTGGTGAGCACCTACCCCCTGATTCATAGATAGCCACTTTCTCACTGTAACTTCACATGATGGAAGGGCAAGGGAACTCTCTCTGACTTTCATACATACATGAAATGACTTAATCACCTCCTGAAGTCCCCACCTTTTAATACCATTACCTTGGGGATTAGGACTTCAACATAGGAATTTGGGAGGACATACACATTTAGTGCACTGCCACAAGGTTATACACTGGGACTTGAAATTTAACCTGAATGAGATACAGTGGAATTTGAATGTATTAAAATGAGAATTGACGCAAGCCATAAGAGAAGCAGATTCAGGAAGGAAAATTTGTTTCTGATAATACGAGCTTCCTTGGAGCCCTGGAGGTGTCTCTCCTTCCATGGGTGTCATGTGATGTTATTTTCCACCAGTTTCTTTGTATCATCACAGCTGCCACCCCTACCATCCCCACCACCATTCATCTTCCTGAGGAGATGACTGCAGATATAGAAAAAGCAGAGAAGAACGGGTAGATGTGGTGAGCCCATTAGCACAGTGTGTTTGAGGAGATGGGAGGGTTTATTTATCTATTTGCTCAACAAGGATTTGTGAAATGTCTTCTGTGTGCCATGCTGGATGCTGGGTACAATGGTGGACCAATCAGACACAGGCTTTGTCCTGATTGAGCTTATGCTCTGGTGGGGAAGACAGATATGAACAATCACACAAAAGATACATAAAACTCCAACTATAGTAAGTGGTATGAGGTCATCCAAAAAAGTAAAGGTACTCTGAGAGTATGTACTAGAGGCCACTGATCTAGTCAGGGAGGGCAAAGAAAAGTTCTTGGAGGAAATGATAACTCAGCTGAGAGCTAAAGAATGAGCAGGAGTGAACTAAGTGAGAGAAAGAGTAGTGCCTTCCAAGTACACAAAACATCATGTGCAAAGAGACTATGACAAGTCTGTCACAGAGCTGGGGTAGCTAGAGTGAGGAAGTGAGAGCAAATGTGGTCGGGATGCAGCTACAGTGGTAAACACATAGACTACATTTTTATCCTACTTCTAGTACAAATCCCTGAAAGCATTTTACCAGGGGAGTGGTACAATCTAATGTGTTTATTTAGAAATTATTACACTGGATATAAAATAGACATTGCTTAGAAGTTTCCATAAATATCATCTAGTAAATGTTGCTAGATATATAATTTGAAAGGCAAGACGTAATGTCTAGGTAATCCATATTCTGAAACTGCAACCTAAATTCAATTGCTTTGGCCTAGAAGAATCAGATTTTATTTTTTAATGCTAGCATCCACATGCCAGAAACTCTGAGACTTTATTCATAGTGTTTTTAGTGACTTGGTAAGGTTACAATCATAGCTTTTAAAATGAAAGATACCAACTATACTTATATAAAAATAAATTTTAAAAATAAATGAAAAATAAATAAAAATAAGAGATTCCCAGAGTGTATGCAGACCATTATCAGCAATGACATTCATTGTTTTAACTTTCAGAATTCAAGTTGTGAATGAACCAAGTATAAGATCTATATAGACAAATTTAATATTTTATGGCTAAATTCAAGAAAAATCTATTGGGTTGATTACCTTCTCTCTCATAAATATTTATAATACCCTAAGGACATACAATTAGGCTAATATTGACAATTTCCTTAAGTGACCAACTCTGTATTTTTCAGGCAGTAGGAACTCAGTGAATATTTTCCGACTTAATGAGTTTTCTAAATACTAACTCATTCTACCTTAGGAGGGAATTTTGATTTAGTAGTTAGGGTAATGACCATGCACTAAATGTTTTATGTTTTAGAGAATGAGAATGTCTAAGCTATTATGTTCCAACTTTAGGTAGATGAAAAAAAATTCTTGCTTAGTGAAAAATATTTTCCCTATAAAATAATTGACTCTCATTGAAATTCATGTTTCAAGAAACTAAAGCAGAGAATCAATCATTAAACTAAAATGGTTAAAAAGAGGCTATTGAAAGCACAGTTGATTTATATTGCTCGGACTCCAAGTGGAAGTTTATGGACAAGACATTTTCTGTCATGTATTTTCCCAGTGACAGGGTATTTACAGTGTAGCCATGTGTTACTGAGCTGATGAATTTATTAGACCGACCTGACATCCCAGGGAATTGATGTGGGGACATGGCCTGCCAATGAGACCTTTAGGAACTCTCCCCTGCTCTCATGGAAGCAAAAGCATATTCGAAGACAGGTAGTGCTTTATTTTGGTTTAGGAATGTTTGGGTTGGGAGGTAGGTTCCCAAACATGCGCTGGCCTGGAGGACTCCTACAAGGATCCAGGAAGTCAGAGAGAGTACCACATTCATTTGGCACCATCTCACTTTCAAACTAAGAGAATTTCTACAGTCACGATTCCTCCAGGATACTTAAACTCTGAAGATACATTTTGAAGCTATTCCATACCATCCATCTTACAAGTATCCATTCCAGTGTTTTCCATAATGGAGGTACCTTTAGAACTACTGATTTTCCCATGTTAAATTTTTATCTCTTTGAACTTCCATCATAGAAGCAGATTCTTTTGAATCCCTAATGCAAAGACTTTGAGGGAATGGAGATAGTGTACCTTTTATTGTACTGTCTGTGGCTTTATGATTACTACTACACATATTCTAAAAAAAAACAAGTAAAAAACAAACTATTCTAATATTTTAAAACATACCGAAAAATAGAAAGAATACAGACATTCAACAGTTGTTAATAGTTTGCCTTTTATGTTAATCTAGATCAATACTCTATATGTAAATATATTTATATTATTATTTTGTCTATCTTTTGGGCTATATTATTTAAAATAATTTACAGATATTATGACACTTTCCCCAAAATTCTTCAGTATGACAAGAAATACTCTCCTATATAATCACAATAGCAACATCACGCAAAAAAAAAAAATCAACACTAATTCCCTAATAACATCAGATATCCTGTTTATATTCAGATTTCCCCAAATGTCTACTTTTTTTTCTAAATTAGGATTCAATCAAAATGCCATCAGTACATTTGTTTATATCTCTTAAGTCTTTCGACATCAAGTATAGTTCCTCCACTTCCTCCTTTTATTTCTCCCCAAGTTATGAACTTTTTGAAGACATTAGACCAGGTGTTGTTTAGAATATTTCACATTTTGCATTTGTCTGATTGTTTTTCCATGATGAAATCTATGTGTTTCTCTATCCCCTGTACTTTCTACCAACTAAAAGTTAAAGCTAACATCATGCTTAGTTACAAGTTAAACACTTTTGGCAAAAATAGTTCATGGAGAAATTGGTATTTTTTTGTTGCATATCATTTACAGGTGTCTGAGTCATTTGCTATTAAATGGCACTACTATATTGATTTTGTTACAGTTAGACCTTTCCACCATAAATGCATGTTTCCTCCATTGCAATTATCAAGTGATCTGTGGAGAGATACTCAGTATTATGTGAATTGTTTCCCAACAACCTTTCACCAAAAACTGTGAGAATCCATTGAAGTTTCTTCCCTCAGTTGTTTCAGTAAGATTAGCAAAATGGTGCCTTTCTAATTCTACTATTGCTTTTACATTTATTATACTTCTGTAAATAAATGAAAACTTCTTCTTATCAACTAGGTTCACTTTTTAAACCCTGAACCTCCAGTTCTTGTTGGAAAAACAGGATATATTGTTCTTGTCTTTTAATTACCAATTCTCAAAGTAAGGAATTGGTACATTACTCATTTCCAGTGGTGACAAATGAGTTCATTTGATTTATATTCTTTTCTTAGTATTGCTATTGACTCAATGATATGTATTTGTGTAATAGAGTTCAATGAGTTATAGTTGCTATTGTTGTGTTGTTAATGATGCTTGAACTATCCCAATTTGGACTAGGGAGAGGCACTTCAGGCATTTTGACATAATCCCATGAGACCCTGAATACTTCCTTTCTCAGAATATATAAGGCACTCATGATATAATAGGCTCAGCTGACAACCATCTTCCCTGCCTCCTTGCTTCCAGCTCTATCATAAGCAATTTCCGAAGGGTCCTGATTCCTTCAATGTGAATTATAACTAGAGAATAAAATCTGGGTGTAAAGAGTGCTGATTTCTACAAGAAGCATGTTTACTTCTGGACTTTTTCAATGGAGATGATTAGGAAGTTTATCTTTTAAAATTATAACTTCAAGGGCCAGCCGAGTGGCACGATGGTTAAGCTCTGGCTTGGGAAGCCAGCGACCCCGGTTCGGGTCCCACATATGAAGGCCAGTGACACTGCCCTCAAAAAAAAAAAAAAAAAAAGGAAAATTATAACTTCATTTGGCCTTTACAACTTAATTTAACATTACATGGTTTTATTCAACTTTTTAAAATGTTATGATTATACTTCTTTTCTATTTCATTGCAACTCTTGGTTCTTAAACAAAATAGCTATTATGATTAAAACAAAACAACTGATATAATTTTAAGATCCCTCTGCCTTTTTTAAAAACTTAGAATGTATCTTAAGAATAAACAGAGTACTATGTCCTAATGTCACTCTGATATGAGTGTTTATATTTTGATGGGCTTTTAAGTGATACACACTTTTTTTTTGTCTCAGAAAAATCATCTCTTTAAATTCCCTTTCTATGCCTTTAGTACAGACCTTCCAGTATCTTCCAGTTATCTTTAGTGTGAAATCTAATTGAATTTGGTTCACCTGACCTTTTATTCTACATTTGTATAATCTCTCTTATTATTTTTAAATCAAGACTCCTTCCTCCAAATAAAGAAAAATTTCATTCTCTGATATCCTAACCCCAATGCCAATTCCCTTGATGCTTTCCTCACTTTCAGAACTAATCCAAAATCTTCCTCCAATGTTAACAGAGCCTTCTCTAGTAAAACAAGCAATTATAATATTTTCAAAGGCCCTTGATTATTTATGCTGATTGACATAGTTGTTGTGAATAGAAAGGAAGAAGTCATTTCAAATCAATCACAACATGATACTGATAAGGAGTTAGGTATTGGAAATGATCCACTGTTGAGCTAGAGACAGGAAAGCTTTGAGTTGAAATAATTTTTCTGACAACTCAGAACAGAAATACAACTTAACTAAAGAATAGTACTATTGTGGAAAAACTGAGAAATTTGGCTAAAATTAACCCAATTGAGTGTCTAGTTTGATCAAGTCCTCAAAATAATTGCTTGGCTTACTATTTTTCTCTACCTGACACCATGAGATTTTCAGTAGTCTTGGGAGAGCTGTGGAAAATAATTTCATAAGTATTGCCCAATATTTCATATTCTTGCTCAGTATCAGAGTTGTGGCATTTTCACTATGGTTTTCAGTGTTTTCTTTTGTGTAATGACTCTGACCCCCTCCCTAATATTTAGTATTTAAAATAGTAAATATTTAACTATTAAATAATAGTTAATAGATGATGTATTTCTCAGACAATTGTTTTTTGGTTGGGGGGTGTATTTTATGAAGCAGAAACCTTGTGGTGTCCGTATGAAATTCTTCCATTCCATAAACTTTAAAAATAGTCTGCCCTGATTCTTGTGACAAATCTGTATATATTTTTACCTCATTGAAGAGTCAAAAACAAGATAAAATGATTTCAATTTACTTTGGAATGTCATCAAAGTATGTTAGATATCCAAGAGTCACACTAAAAGCAAACAAACAAAAAAGAACAGAGTTGATTACACACATTAGACAAGAATATTTAATGAAATTTGTATTTGTATAGATCCTTCTAGATCTTGACTATGTAATAAAATATTAATTTTGTGTCTTCTATGTGATATTTTGACTGCTTTCACTTTATTTAATCTCAGAATGTACATTTTAGATAGCAAGACCTCTTAGATGGAATAAAAAATATCAACTAAGGAGAAAACTGAACAATTATAATTTTTAAAGGAAATGTAGGCATACAGAATTTAACGGCATATAAAATCTTTAATCCTATGAGTTTTCAAATGGATACCACTGTGTTTTTTTCCTATGCAATATTTCGCTTACTGTGTGCATTTTGAGGACATCTAATTTTGAAGAAGGCAAACAGAACAACATGGAGAAGAATCTGTAGAAATGTTTACTGCTTAGTATTTTGGGATCCCAAACAATGATCTTGAAGATTTATAACTAATATTGAAAAGGATTGTCATTTTCTTGTGTGGGTTCACATTAGGAATACTGAAATATAATGAATAAATAATGAAGCTCATATTCATCCCTTAAAACCTAAAATGTATTTTTTCTTTTGGACAAATACTAAAAGTAGACAGAGCAACAATATGGGAGACTAAATATCATCTATTTTTGTATGTTTGAGAGGTAACCAGACATTAAACAGATACTGAAGAAAAAGAAAAGAAATGAATTAAGTTCACAAAATAATATGATAATGTTCTTCAGCCACTGAAGAACATAAGCAATCATATTTGCAGCCATAGACATCTTAAATAAGAGCATTCGGATGTGTGACAGCTGTGGCAGTCAGATAAGAAAAGCATTGTGAAACAGTACAGAAGTAATTTTCCTGCAACTTATAGTCACCAGGGTGATAAAGGTAGGGGTTGAGAGATGTGGGTGGCATAAAAAAACCAACCCCAGCATTCAAGGGAAAACAACTCAATACTTACTTCGTAAACATTATACATTGAAACAGTGAGACTGTTACTCCACTTATTTCCCACACTTTTCAGATATAAATCAACCCAGTGAAGAATTCTCACTGGTGCCAAGATGCGTCGCTCAGCCACTGTCAAATGTTGTAAGATAGCTGTAAAGCTGCTAAGAGTAATTCAGTTTTAGCAGATTCTAATGATGTTTGTGTTGACAGAATAATATTCGTGGCATATAGCCGGACAGAGCCTCATGGATATCTAATAACCTTCTGACCTAATGTGAATGTCTATTATATCTCCCTAAAGAAGCCAAGGAAGGTTATTTGAAACAACGTACTGAGACACACTGTCCTCTATTCCTGAAATTCCCACTGGGCAGTGAGTCAAGACATTGGTTCAATTACAAAGCACTACACACTTTAGATGGGGAAAAAAATTGTTGGAGCATCTTTTAAACTTTCTTCTCTCCCTAAGACCTTTGAGTACAATTACAAGAGTAAGAAGAAGGAGAGAAAAAGAGAAACATTTTTTTTCTTCCCTTCTATTGGAAAAGGCCATGAAATCATAAGGAAAATATGCTCTGACAAAACAAAGTGTATAATCTCTTAAAAATACCCTGTATGCCCCTTTACCCTGAGAGCTTCAACTGTGAAAATTATATTCTTTAACAATTGTAAAATGCATCTTTTAAGAATTAGGCTTTTAAAGTAGATTAGCTACAACACTGTGGCTATTATTCCCACAGCATCCCCAAGAGGATAAGCTTACTTTCTCACAGAAAAAGCAATGTTGCGTGTTATAACTCCTAGAAAGAACTGAGACTGCTCTTGAAATAGCCATATTTCAAGAGTTGTATTCCAAAAATAAGAATTGTATGACTATGGGAATGCTGAGGTAAAAAAATTCAGCCACCAAGGATCATGGTCCCATGCCAGCGTGCACCCCTCACCCTCTCTCTCTCTCTTTTTTTTTTTTTTTTTTTGCACCCTCTCCTTTGGAAAAAGCTGATTACTTTGATGCTGCTCTAAACACCAGTCTTTCAGAGATGGCCAATAGACCTTCTGGGTCAGATATAACCAAGGGGCTGTTTGCATAGATCAGCAGGAATGGAAAGAACAGAGAATAAAATCAAAGTCAAAATCAAAATAAAACCCATTTATTATGGAGCATGTAGGATCAAATATAGAAAAACTGAGAAAACCTAGTTTCTCTCTATATAGCTATTGCTATGAAACCAAAATAATTTTTTTTTCCTAATTCTTTTAAAGGGTCCATTAAATCATCCGGCCTTAGAAATCTTCCTTTACCTTTATTTCCCCCCACAATATACATGTACTGTGTTTGGAATGTAACCTAAATGAAAACACGTTTAGTAAGAATCACTCTCCTTTGCCAGAGGCATATACCTCATTTGCTCCATTCATCTGGCAGCTGTCACACACTGGTTTACTTTCTGAACTTATAGATTTTTCCATCTCTCTTATTTTCCTTAATAAGGTATAAAATTCCTGAGCCAAAGGACCTTGTCTTATTCAACTTGTCGCCTTCAAAGTGCCATAGATCCTTAAGGAAGACCGAAGTTGGTGAGATAAGCTGGATCCACAAAGGCACAGCCAGCATAAAACAAACCTCCCACACAGAGCAATGCCCTTCCTCCTCTCCTTCTCAGGCACTAATGACTATTTACACAGAGAGAGCATGAATACCGTGACAGAAAGTGGAATGCAAGAGGCAAGAAACAGGGGTTCCATTTTTAGAAAAAGGCACGTTTTAAAATGTTAACATAATTTTACTCTTCTTTCCCAAACTATATTGTGTATTTAACCTAAGGGTTGCAGGGTGACAACTACAATTATGCATATTTGGAAGTAAAATCTTGTTTTCCTATTTTCTGTAATAGTTTTAATCTTTTTTTCCACATCATCCAGCTGGGAAGCAGAGGAATACTTTCACTTGTCCATTGACAGTGTGTGTCATTCTTCTAGCATTTCAACAGTAATTGTCCATTAACCTCACCTATTTCAGACAAAGGTTCAGGCTTTTGGATTGCAGCTCACTCCCACCTGCGTATACATAGCACACATATGTGCACACACATGAATAAATGCACCTAGATACATTCACACAACGCCTCTACAAGATGGTATCCAGGTGAATGCAGAGAAAATCAGATACCCTATTAGCAAAGGGGAAAGAGAGACTAGAATCAAAGAGCTTTCATTTGCATCTTCACTTGTCTTGTCTCCAAAGTACCAGGAAAGATGGTCCTTATTCTAATTACTCTGTTAAGAACTGACCATTCCTTGGTGACTGCTGCTCTCTATGCCTGTTAGCCTAAGCTTCATTCACAGTGTGGCACCTCACAAAGTCCCTGACCCAGCAGTGGATCTCTCGTTATGGTGGTTCTGTGATGGACTTGTTGGCCCTCAGCTCGGGGACCATCTGCTTCTGGATCCTTTCCATGACACACAGAAGCTTGAAATTAATAATTCAGGCCCACTTTCTGCGTAATTATACCATGCTACTTCTGAGAGCTCCACAGCTCCCTTCTCTGTGCTTTTTATTATGATAGTGGCAATTCCCCTACAGTGTCCCCTGTTACTATGAGACCACCCTGTGAGCAGCATTATCCCAAGGTTCCAGTTGGAAAAAAGGAGCATAAGCCCCCTTTGATTTCAATTTTTCCCTCAAATGAAACTAGCATCTCCCCACACTCCCTGGATTTTCATCCCAGAAGAGTGAACGGAAAGATAAACGTGTCTGTCTACCTTCCTTTTCTTATCCTTTCTCTTTTCTCTTCATCATCTCACCATCGTACAAAGGGAAGGTCTCCCCACCTTTATTTTCTTCTAGACTAGAAGGAATTCACATTATAGGACATCCTCTTCTTTCTCAAGATACATTTGTCTTGCTTCCTTCCAGAGGCCCTGAAGATGGGTGAGGTGTAGAGAAAGCAGCTGAATAACTAAACAAGAAGTTTTTGCAAAAAAATGTTGTCCTATTACATAGCAAAATAAGTGGCTTTATGATGGAGTCCATAAAAGAAAAACTTTTGGTGAAATTGAATCATCCTTTTAACCACAGGGGACATCAAAAATTGCAGCAGAATCTAAAGCATTCAATGCCAGCCTTTCTGCACAGGTTTGTATCAGGACTGTCACCGCTATGAAACCCATCTTCCATAAGGCTGGTTGGACACAGCTGCTCTTGAAGATATAATGTATTCAACCATAAAAAAACTTTCTTCAAAATACTGTGGTGGGTGTATCATGAAAAATCATTTCACACTGCCTTAAATCTCAAGAATAACACTTAAAAATAACACTGCAGTATTAACTAATAATGACAACCCACTAAATTTTAGAAACACCAAAGAATTTAGTTGAGTTATGCCCAATTACATTAACAACTAAAAAATATTTTTTTGTACAAGAACAACATGAAAAACATGGTTCCAATCCAGAAAATCTACTACCTAATAAACTTAAGTAATGTGCCCTTTAAAAATTTTCAAAATAACTTTGGTTTAAGACCTAGCTGTATGGCAGAGTGAGAAGAGGTGATTCTAATTCTAGAATCAGTACTAATTTCCTCAGTTCACTTCCATTCAGAGACAGTGCCATAAATATGAGCTGTATGCACTCTCCCTGGGCCTCTCAATTTAGCTAAACATTTATGTCAGGCACTATTATAGATTCAAAGATTCAACAGTCCTTGCTCACAGGGTGCTTATAATCTAGTAGGGGAAAGATAAATGTATAATTAATGATAATTCAAAGTATGGAAGGGCACACACCACAAGAACAATATAAAAGTCTTGGCTAAAAGACCATGCAGATTGCATTATTGATTTTTTTCCTAATTCTATTATGAATACTTTACATGGTATGTGTTGTTACTAGCATTTATCGAGAACACAATACTTTGAGGATATTACATTAAAAATTTATTTATCAACAGGAAGCCTCTTAGAATAGTAGCAGGTTAGGGAGAACAAGGTAAAGCCACCATATGGTAGGATAAAGGACTGATAAAAATAATATCATTAAACCTCCATATCATCACAAAGGACATAATACAGGGAAGTTTTATTTTTTCCCATAAAACCCCATCAAGATACACTTTACCTGTCTATAAAATCTATTTTCCATCAGATAAACTCTTGTAATTTATTTTATCTTATTTTTAATCTGTATTATTTCAGAAAAAAATATACTATGTCCCCAAATCATATTTCCACACAAGAGTTTTGTAGCAATAATTGTAATCTGTTCAGAGTGACCTATGAAGACCTAGGAGAAGCTACACAACTGTATTCTGCAGCATTAAGATATATATATATATATATATATATATATATATATATATATATATCTTAATATATAGACATATATACATATATACATATATATGTATATCTTAATAGATCTATTAAGATATATATCTTATCATATATATATATATGAAAGAATAAAAAGTTTTCAATGCAATTGTGCCAAAGTTAGCATAAAAAAGAAAATGATAAACAAAGAGTAGGGCAGAGACAGATGAAATAGAGAACTGGAAAAAAAAAATTAACAAATCTAAATGTTGGTTCTTTGAAAAATAACAAAATTGACAAACTTACAGCTAGAATAATAAGAAAAAGAGCTGACATAAATAAATAAAATTATAAATGAAAAAGGAGACATTACAACTAATACACAGAAGTACAAAGGTTCATAGGAGACTACTATGAACAATTGTATAACAACCAATTGGATAACTTAGAACAAATGGATAAATTCCTAGACACACACAGCCCACCAAGGCTGAATCATGATGAAATAGAAAATCTGAACAAACCAATAAACAGTAAGGAGAGTGAAGCATTAGTCATAAACTTGACAATAAAAAAGCTCAGGACAAGATAGCTTGACTGTAGAATTCTGCCAAATATTTAAAGACAAATTAATGACAATCCTTCTCAAACTCTTTCAAAAAAATTGAAGGGGAGTGAACACTTACTCCCAAACTCATTTTATGAGGCCAGTATTACCCTTATACCAAAACCACATGAGGACACTACAAGAAAAGAAAACTACAGGTCAATGTGTCTGATGAATACAGATTGAAAAATTCTAGCACACTGCATTCAACGGCATATTAAAAGGATCATGCACCATAATCAAGTGGGATTTATTTCTAGGATGCAAGAATGATTCAGCATATGCAAATCAATCAATGTGATGCACCACATGAATAGAATCAAATACAGTAATCATACGATCATCTCAATAGAAGCAAGAAAAGCATTTGAAAAAATCCAACATCCATTCATGATAAAAAAGGTCTCAACAATTTAGGTATAGGAGGAAAGTATCTTCAAATAATTAGAACGATGTATGCCAGGGCCACAGATAACACCACACACAATGGTGAAAGATTGGAAACATTTTATGTAAAATTAGGAACAAAACAAAAATGCTCACTCTTACCAATCCTCTTTAACATAGTACTGAAAGTCCTAGCCAGAGTAAGTAGGCAAGAAAAAGAAATCAAAAGCATCCAAATCAAAAAGAAAGAAGTAAAGTTGTCTGTGTGTGTGTGTGCATGTGTACAGTATTCCTGTACAGTATTGATACAGTATTCCTGAAAACTGTATCAAAAACTGTTAGAAATAATATAAAAATTCAGTAGAATTGTATGATACAAAATCAGCATACAAAAATCAGTGCATTTCTATACACTGACAACAAACTATCTGAAAAAGAAAACATTTCATTTACAGCAGCATCAAAAACAGTAAAATACTTAGGAATAAGTTTAACCAAGGAAGTGAAACATCTGTACACAGAAAACTATAAGACATTGGTGAAAGAAATTAAAAGAGGCACAAATAAATAAAAGTTATTAATAATTTTTTTTAAATTTTGGGATTGAAAGAATTAACACTGTTAAAATGTCCATACTACCCAATGCAATCTCTATCAACATTCCAATGGCATTTTTACAGAAATAACCCTAAAATTCATATGGAACCACAAGAGATCTTATATAACTAAAGAAATCTTAAAAAAAAAAAAAATTAAAAAAAAAAATCTTGAGAAAGAAGAACAAAGCCAGAGATATTGTGCTTCCTGATTTCAAACTATTTTACAAGGCTATAGCAATCAGAACAGTATGACACTAGCATAAAAATAGACATATAGACCAATGGAACAGAGTTGAGAGCCCAGAAATAAACCTGGCTTATATGGTCAATAAATATTGGACAAGAGAGCCAAGTATATTCAATGTGGAAAAGACAGTCTCTTTAATAAATTGTTGTGAGAAAACTGTATCTTCACATGCAAAAGAATGAAAGTGGACCCAATCTTACGCCAATCACAAAAATTAACTCAAAATGGATCAACCACTTAAATGTAAGACCTGAAACCATAAAACACCTAGAAGAAATCATAGGAAAAAAGTTCCTTGACCTTAGTCTTAGCAAAGATTTCATGGATATGACACCAAAAGCAAAGGCAACAAAAATAAACATAATAAGTGGGGTTATATATATTGACAAGCTGCTACACATCAAAAGAAACAATCAACTAAATGAAAGAGTAACTAAAGAAAGGGAAAACATATTTGAAACTATATATCTCATAACAGGTTAATGTTCAAAATATATAAGGAAATCATACCTCTCAATAGCCAAAAAAAAAAGTTAGATTAAAAATGTACAAAGAACCTTAATAGACAATTTTCCAAAGATACTCAATTAGACCACTGGTACATGAAAAGGTGCTCAGCATCACCAACCATCAGGGAAATGCAAATCAAAACTATACTGAGATATTACCTCACACCTGTTAGAATGGCTATTATCAAAAAGATGAGCTAAAAAGTGCTGGTGAGGATGTGGAGAGAACAAAACCCTTATAAATTGTTGGTGGGGATGTCAATTGGTACAGCCATTATAAAAAAGTGTGAAGGTTCCTCAAAAAATTAAAGATGGAACTATGCATGATCTATCAATTCCACATCTGGGTATAAATCAGAAGAAATGAAATCACCATCTCGATGAGATATCTGCACCCATGTTCACTGCAGCATGATTTACAATAGCTGTGACAAGGAAACAACTTAGGTGTCTATTGAAGGACAAACGGTTAACAAAGATGTGGTATATACTCGTATAATGGAGTATCATTCAACTATAAACAAGAAGGAAATCCCGCCATTTGCGACAACATGGAGGCATTAGGGTAAGTGAAATAAGTAAGACAGAAAGACAAATACTCTATGATCTCACTTACATGTGAAATCTAAAAAGAAAAGAAAAGAAAACTTCATAGAAACAGTAATCAGATTGGTTGCTAGAGGCAGTGGGCAGGCTGGAGAAACAGATCAAGAAAGATGGTCAAAGGGTACAAACTTCCAGTTATTAGATACATGAATTCTAGAAATGTAATATCAGCATGGTGACTATAGTTAACAACACTGTATTGTGTATTTGAAAGTTGCTAATAATCTTAAAATTTCTCACTAGAAAAATATTATAACTATGAGGTGTTAACTAACCTTATTGAGGTAATCATTTTGCAATAAATACAAACCATTAGGTTGTACACCTTAGACATACACGATGTTATATGTCAATTATGTGTCAAAAAGTTGAAAATAAAAACTCATCAAATTGCTTACATTAAATATGTGCAGTTCATTGTAGCAATTATACCTCAATAAAGTTATTTAAAAAATGAATAAAGAAAATGTTTAAAACAATAAAAGAAAGAACATCTGAAACAAAGAGAAAAGAATGTGCAAAGCCATGAGAGAAGCAAAGCTTGAGAGAGATTCTGGGTCCCTCAAGTAGCATAAGTTTCAATGTGACATCAATAAAGGTTTGGGAAGAGGGGACATGGGGAGGAAAGGAGGGCACAGTGGGGGAATGAATACCACAACTTTGTTTCATCTTATAGATGAAAATGCTCTATATATTTATGCATTTTTATTGAACTTGGTTGTAGAAAGGAATTCTGGCAACTGAATAGTTTGCAATGACATGATTTTGTAGCTCTTTCCTAGGTTTGTTGGATAAACTCCCTCGCAGCACAGCCATGTGCAGATTTCTTTGGTGGAGTTTGTGAACCTGGAAACTGAAAGGCATGCAGAGTTATTAGATGTAATTTTAGCAGAACCCAGTTTGGAAAAATACAGGATGAGAAACAAAACAGAAAAATTAAAAATAGTCATCTCTTAATTAGGGAATCCTGGGTAGACATGAGAATTGAAAAAGGAAAGCGATGTCACATTACTCTTAATGTTGTGGTAAAACCTGGCCAAACAATAAGAAAAAAGCTGTAGTTAGTAATTTGGCATGAGTCAGACGGGAGCCTCGATTATCCAGGAAGATTTTTCTGGCTCTAATTTATTTGATTCTGTGAATATTGACAGATTTGTTTAAAGAAACACAACAATACAGGAAAGAAGCTAGAGAAAACTTGCCAATAAACAAAGAATGTCGACTTCCATGCCAAGTCATGTTACCAATGCTCTTTAAAAATATGACCCAGAATTACTATTAAGTGATAATTATAAGGAAAACATGATCAGTGCTGGCTTGATTTACTGGGGGATGCTAAATTTTGAAAAGTATGAAGCTTTGTACTTCATAAATTTGTAATTTATTTTATAAAATGAACTAACATAGGCTAATATGCATGCTTTAATTGATTAAAAATACTAAAATATGTATAATCACTTTACTATTTCTCTTGCTATAAATTTAATCATTAATTCATCATGAGTTATGTAAAAAAATATTAAAAACTTTTATTCATTAGAAACCCATATTTTGAGAGAAAACTAAATCCAGAAATATTTCAGCAAACAAAAGGAAAAGGTAGACCCTTAAGAATGACTTCACTGAAAAGTTTAAACCAGAGTGGAATAATTATAGAGACTTCTTTATCTAAAATGAATGCCAATCTGCACAAAAATAAGTTATCTCACAAGCTAGCATGGCTTGTTCATTTATGATAAACCCAGAGAACATTGGGGAAACCACCAAATTCGACCAGTCTCTCTGGAAATATTTGACTCCTACAATACTTTGTCCACTTATGAACGCTATAACCAATCTATCTGCCATTTTTGCGACATGCCATTTTCATTGAGGTTCTTAATACCACAATACCTTCATTTCTTGAGTTATTTGAACTCTGTTTCAAGGTCCCATTTGCTATACCATGAGGCCAGCCCAGAGAAGGCAATAGAAAGAAGAAAGGGGGCTCTAGTTTCTTCCTTTTAATTATCAGAACACATTACAGTAACTCCACTGCCTGGTGTCACAGGATAAAATGAAACGTTAACTTTGTTTCAGCTGGTGCTTGAACACAATTATGGAGAATCTCTTCCATGGAGGAGGTAATTAGAAGGCTGTGATCTGGATTCCCTGCAAACTCCCCAAGTCTAAGATTTACATTTTGTTTTACATATAAAAGTTTATTTCATGATAAATAAGCAATACAGCTCAACTTGGGCTTGTTAAAGGACTGCGCATTGCACAGCGGCTAAAGAAATGTTGATGTAGAAACCAGAGCCCTGGGGTTGTTTGCCTGAAAAAATCTGGAGAAATACAAAACTGCTTTTATAGAAGTCTTTCTAGAGATCAGACTGCTGTGATTAGGATGTGAAAACTGAGGGGTTTGCTTTCTAATATTTCCTTTCCATGCTCCCCTCTGGGCCATGACAATTAATTGGCCTACTTGGGGTAAGTGCAGCTAGCTCTGCAGTAATTGCTAAAAAACCTACCTTGGACTCAAAATAACTCCTTGGGAATTTCACTTTTCATTTAATGAGAGACTCCAGGACAAATACTTCATAATCTCTGTCTGCTATTTTCTTCCTAGTTACCTTTACCAAAGGACTACAGGATCTACAAGTTAGCAGTTGTTTTTACGAAGCTCACTCATGAAAGATTGTATGCAGTCTGAAAATTATATTATTAAACATTAGATCGGCAAAATCTTTTTAGAGCCACAGTACTGAGTATTGCTGACTTTCATCTAGTTTGCCTGTGACTAAAGTGATCCACGTGGATTAAGGCAATAATTCAATTCTGAATGTTTGCTTTGTATTTTAAAAACAAATGAAATGTTGAACAGTTGTCAGGTGTTAGCTTGATCTTTATTGTATCTCTGTGCTAAAATTATGAGGATTACACTGAGCACTTGAAGTAAGATTTGAATAGTGACAAATACCAGGTTACCATTATCTCATTTCAGCATCAATCATAATCAGATAATGTCGCTAAGCTCTCAAAATACTAAATCCCTTTATGCTGGCCCACACATGCTACTAATCATAAGGTAACCATAGGAACTACACCTAAAACAGCATATAGGATTCCAGTCACAGATCCTGGGTCCAATATAAATTCAGAATTAAGATACGCTGTTCTGAATCATCCATGCCATGTATCCTTAGGCAAGGAAAGGTATCTATGGATTGCAGGATCTCTTCTGGCTTGTGAAGTTCATTGTGAAATCTCTATGCTTACTTCTGGTGATTCCTTCATATTTTTCATTATCTTTGGACACATCTTCAAAAATGGAAATATAATTATTATAGAAGCATGGCATTATAGGTCTGAATTAGACCTTCAAAATGGCTTAATCTAGCCATGCACTTTAGAACTCAAATCTTCTGACCTACAGCTCACTTCTATTTTTGTTACACCAAATGATCCTGTTCTTTTGGAATTTTATTGTCTGCCTGCTCTCTAAATCAACATTATTTATGCAGACAAAAACAGAGTTTTTTAACATAACTACAATATCACTTTCCATTTTCACTTGATGATGTGGGTGTCTTTAAGAAGATTTTCAGTGAGAATCAAGGATTCTAAGTCTACCAAAAAGTTAGCATGTCTAGGGCCTGCAGAGTGGCACGGTGATTAAGAGCTGGCTCGGGATGCCAGTGGCCTCGGTTTGGGTCCCACATATGAGGGCCAGTGACACTGCCCTCAAAAAAAAAAAAAAGTTAGCATGTTTACTTTAGTACACACGTGTTTGGTGATTATGATTGACTTTGCTTATTCTCCCTTCTATCATCTCATTTCTCGTCAACATACGAGGTCTGACAATTATGTTCGTGAACTCATCCAAGGAAAAGTGCTACATAGTTCATTGCTGAATATCATTACAGTCACCTACCTTTGAAGTACTCCCCTTGGGAAGCTATGCACTGATCGCCAGTGCCTAGTCCACCCTTCAAAGCAATTTTGGAACTCTTTTTCTGGAATGGTCATCAGAGGTGTTGTTGTATTATCCTAGATGTCCTGAATATCATTAAAAGGTCTTCCTTTCAATATTTCCTTAATCTTTGGGTAAAGAAAGAAGTCACTGGGGGCCAGATCAGGTGAGTAGAGAGGGTGTTCCAATGCTGTTATTTGTTTACTGGATAAAAATTCCCTCACAGACAGTGCCTGTGAGCTGGTGCATTGTTGGGATGCAGGAACCATGAATTGTTGGTGAAAAGTTCAGGTTGTCTAACTTTTCCATGCAGCCTTTTCAGCACTTCCAATAGTAAACTTTTTAACTGTTTGTCCAGTTAGTACAAATTCATAATGAATAGTCCCTATGATATCAAAAAATGATTAGCAACATTGTTGCAACAAGTTGGTGAACTTAAATGTCAGAAATCATATATATTTATGAATAAAATACATAAACAGATATATGAAAAGATGCTCAAATTTACTAATAAAAGGGAAATGCAAACTAAAACTACAATGTGATACTACTTGACACCTATTAAAATGACTATTATCAATAAGACAAGGAGTAACAACTGTTGGAAAGGATGTGGAGAAAAGAGAACCCTCACACATTGCTGGTGAGTGTAAATTGGTATAGCCACTATGCAAAACAGTATGGAAGTTCCTCAAAAAATTAATAATAGAGTTACCACATGACTCAGTAATCAATCCCTCTTTAGGGTATATAGCCGAAAAATTTGAAAACACTTCTTTATAAAGAATGCAACCTTTTTATCTCTATATATAGATTATAGTTACAGGAAATATCTGCATTTCCTAGTTTCATACATATTAATATTAGCGATAAATTATGTCTGTTTTAAAATTCTTGACTATGGTCCAGTACAGAAATACCCACATGAAGGCAGAAAAGGTTAGCTCTAAAAAAAATCATTGCACATCTGTTGATACTAACATTTATTGATACTTATTATATGCAAAACACCATTTCAGGTTCTTTCACATACTAATTAATTTTCACTATTGTCTATGCTTTATTATTTCCATTTTACACATGAAGAAACACGCACTTAGAAAACTAAATTTTTCAATGAGAATTAATTTAAATTAATAATAAACTAACTACAGTGTAATACAAGGGTAAGGGATAAAAAGAATCCTCAAAACCAGGGTTGTCCAATTTCCCAACCTATCATTTTAGTGAATAACCTATAATGTCTCCATTTTTAATTAATGAGAATATAGCGTGTACTCAATACATACATTTTTGAGGTAAATACAGTAAGTCCTCACTTAATAGGTTCTTGGAAACTGTGACTTTAAGTGAAACAATATATACTATAGAGAAACCAATTTTCCCCTAGGCTAATTGATATAAACAAGATTAGATTCCTCAGACACATTTCTGGTCACAGAAACATCACCAAACTTCTAAATAAAGACCCAAAACACTTTCACTATTAAACATTAAAATAAATATAAGCTATACATACATTTAAGAAACATGAATAAAAACAACTAATACATTTCTTTCCCAACCTGCTTATTACAATTTGAGGGGGCTGGGGTGGGGGATGGTAACCGGAGCCTCCCAGCAGCTCAGGGCACAAGGTGGGCACCAACCCTGAGCAAGATGCCTTCCCATCGCAGGGCCATTCACACCCACACCCACACTCACTCAGGCTGGGACAGTGTGGACATGCCAATTCACCTTTCATGCATATCTTTGGGATGTGGGAGGAAACCTGAGTACCCGGAGAAAATCCACACATGACATGGGGACAACATGTAAACCCTACAACAGACAGTGGCCCCTCCGGGAATTGATTTTTTCCCCCCCATCAATGTTGTTAGAGTGAAACGACAATGAATGAAAGGCCATTATCTGAGGATCTGCTGCATATACATTGAGTAAGAATGAGATTTAAAATTCTAAATGTAGGTAAGTTCCGAACCAAAATTAGAAATTTTCGGAACATGATTTCAATGTCTGAAATCATTACAATTTCAAATCTCCGTATTATATTTTCATACAAACTGTCTCTGCATGAATAAATTCCTTAGCACACAAACATTAATACTATTACAGAATTATTAAACCTAATAATTTCAATGCCCAGTGAATGCCTAACCTATGGTAGGAATGAGTATATAAGTTATTAATTGTCAAGTGCTTAGAATAAGCAACTATTTTCTAAAGGTTGGCTTTTCATCTTTAGCTCTGTTCTGCTTTTTATTCTCATCAAGTATATGTGTATCTCTGTGTGAATGCATGTGTGTGTGCATGTGTGTTCTGCAGGTAATGCACAGCAGTACTATAGCTCTCCACTAGCCAAGAAGTTTCTAGGTCAAGGGAACTGCAACTTCAGTACCTGGCAGCCCCTGGGAAAACTACTTTGGATTACAGGAATTGATCCAACAGGCGTTTGGGCTAGAGTCCAACTCAATGGGAAGTCACATTTTTCAAAAGTGAGTTTTTTGTTTTGTATGTTTATTTATTTATTTTGTAGCACCACTGGGGCTTTTCTGGATTTAAACTCTTACTACTTTTTAAATACATTCTGGTAAGGATACTTAGATGTTCTCTTTCATGTACAGCTTCAAATTGAGTTCAGAAACCTAAGGCAAGGGTATTCTGTGTGCCCTGACTCTTAAAGTTAATGACTTCTAATTAGCCCAGCAAGATACTAATGACTTGTAATCACTTGCCAATTGATTCTGAGTATTTTCTATGTAAAATTAGTCCAGATGAAACAGGAAGGCTCTGTTTCCCACTAGGAGAAAAGGCAGAAGAGGATCAGGGTTTAAGCAGTTATTCAAGAGGTGCATTCTGGAAGGCATTCAGAGTGATAGGAACCATATTTGTAGTCTTTTACCAATTATTATAAGTCCTATGATGGTATCATAAATACAGCTGCATGTTTTGGAGACTATATTACTGAAACACTGAGAAAATCATTACCCAATGTCATTTCAGTGACCTCAGTGTTTGTCATCTGCATCAACTCAGCTACAAAAAAAAAAAAAAAGCAATATGCATGCAAAATTATACATCAGATGATTGATTTTATGAGATACTTCACTTACAAAGGTCTATTTGCTTTGATTGATTAAAGTTGCTCCATAAGAAGAGAGATAGAACATGTACCCTTATGAATCATATAGACATTTCCTGGGAATCTGCACCTGGGTCAGGTTTTGAGCTACGCATCGCATGGGACCTGAAAGATGAATAATCCATAGCCCATTTCTCCAGAAGTTTACATTTTATGGTTGAGTTTACACTGCTGCAGATTAACAAATAATCACCTAGGTAAGGAATTCTATGACCAAGAAATGCTCTACAGGATATCAAATTTCACAAAGTGTGTGTAGTTCTCTCAGGCCCTTCACACAAAATTTGCCAGTCACTAGCCACACTGAAGTTTAGGAGGCTGACAAAGGAATCTCAATATTAAGAAGATTTGATGCAACAATAGTGTTGGCTGGACTAATTGGAACTGGAAGAAATGTTTCAGAGAATATTCAAGAAATAGTCTACAGCTTTGGCTATGGAAAAAATGCCTAGTTTAAAAGACTAACACTATTCAAAGCATAACACATTGTAAAAGAGAGGTTTGTGATTAGGCATAATTGGTTAACTTATATCACTTGACTAAGTGATAAGCAACTGGAAAAAACTGTCACCATTAGTTACTATTCTTAAGATAAGAAACCATACAGAAAAGCCTGACATTATGGAACATTTTTTACAACCAAAAGGAGAAGTTAAAATATAAAATAAAGGGGAAAAGTTCAATGTTTCAAACACTCTCCTTTTTTCCCTTAGAAAATGATTAAAGAGTAATTCAGCCCCGTAAGTTTCTTCCAACAAAGAAACAAAGAGGTCAGAGTTACCAGCAACACTGGGAGTTCTCTAAGCCAGTGCCCTCTCTGCCTTTAAACATCGTCAATACCTAAGTTCCCCTCAATCCAACTGCAGAATCACCAACCCATTCGTTTTTACCTGACATTGCTCTTTTTAACTGTCTGCCAAAATATCCTACTTAACCATTATGGCAAAAAAAAGTAATCAAATTAGGGGAGTCAAGAAAGAATAAGGCCATTGTCTGTGCAGGCACTTCTAAACTGGTCTGGCATTTTCCCTGGGAGGGAGCTCTGACCTGAATTGACAGCCCAAAATCTTAGTGAACAACTGGCCATCGCAGACCAACTGCTAGGATTCTGCATGACCTCAGCCAAGCCCTTTGATCTCTCCAGAGGGAAGACTGGTTGTAAGTGAGCACTTGTGCTTGAGTGTATATGTGCAAGCACCTGGGTATGGCTGATCAGATCCCTGAGAGCTTAGATTTGAATTTGAGGGGAGTATCGCTTTAATTTTGTTTGTTTCATTGGGTAATGTTAATTGATTTCCATATATTCTGATATAAATATGTATGTATGTACACATCTATGTCTATGAGTATGTGTGTATGTATAATATATAATGTGTATATATACATATATACATATATATGTATACATACACACACGTAATTAGGTAGCCTTATAATAAGCACATTGTTATTTGTACTTTTATCAAGTACAAAGGCCAGTTTGAGAACCATTCGAACAGTAGTTAGAAATCTCTATTTTTAAAGGATTCATGAATCTGTATGCCCCTAAGTACAGAAATTAAAATGACAATTCAGCAAGATACATGAACATATCAGAAAATAAAATAAACTCACTGACTTTCCTTACAAAACAAAAACTGAAACAACAGTTTGTTGTTGTTTCAGACCAGAGGCTGGCACCTCTTGTGGTTTCTCTTCTCAACCCCAAATGCCTTTTTTCCCCCTACTGCTCTCCATATGATGATTCTCAGCATCACTGATCCCAAGAGGGGATCTAATTTTGAAAATACAGGAAAGTGCAACCCTCATTATTAATCATACCAGTAAAACACAGTATGATATCCTTGCAGATAAAATATAGAGAAAGCTTATCAATTGATTGTTCCTCCAAACTACACAATCCTCTGAGTCAAATCATTAAGAACAGACACCATTATGCCCTATTAGGATGGGTAAAATGTTTATGTCAAGAACCCCTAGCTCAGTAAATGCAAATAGTGGTAAAACACAGGCATAGAATCTTTTTGTCTTGCTGCTTCCTCTATCTGGAAGGAAATGTTTAAGATTTTTTTTTTCATGATTTCTTGCATCTCATTATTGAGGGTTCACTTCAAACGTCATCTATTAGGAATGGCCATTCTTCGTTGTTCCCCTCCCCTAGTTCCCCTCTCCCAATTCCCAAACAAAATCTTTAAAAAAATAAAACAAAAACAAGAATGGCCAATTCTTAACTTTCCCATCTAACACCTCCAAACACCTTTTTCACATGACCTTGTTTAGATTTTATAGCACTTTGATCTTTATTATTATTTTGCTAATTGTCTGGCTGTCTCTCCCATTGGACTATAAGCTCCATGAGAACTGATACCTTGACTCCTTGATTCACCACAATATTTCCAGTGCTTGCATTAATGCTGGGCATACAGTAGGCTCTCATGAATATCTGATCAGTGAATGAGTGAATAAATAAAATGCTCACTTTCCCATTGTGAAGAAAAGGATTGCATACAATTAAGGGGTAAACAATTACAAACCAAGCTCAAGGCTAATTTTACATTAAAATACTCAGTGCTTACCAGACAATACTTATTCTACACTTGCATTTTCATACCTTGGTATATCAATCTTCCTGAAATTTTATGTAGAAAAGCCATTTTATTATATAAGTGTGGAGAATATGCAAAAACAAAAAAAAAATCAACACAAAAATAACAATGGTAAAAGGAAAGTATTATAGTGAAGCAAAATCAACAAATCCAGGCTTCTCTATGTGACAACTGGCTCAAAGCTGAATTCCTAAGCAACTGAATTAGCATCAAGTTACTTTTTTAAAATGAATTTGCAAATTGAGACACACTAACTCTATCTACATTGTAAACTCATGAAAGATAGCCATTATAAATTGATCAAAGTAGAGTGTAGGAATGAAAATTCATAATCCAGTTCTTCAGAGGTCACCTATGGACAAGCAATCAAGCAACACAATACAAAACAATAGGAATTATCCATTTCCACATATGGTCTAATTGTGTTAAACACTTTCACAATTTGATTTTGAATTCTCATTAAAAAGAAAACCTTAAAAAAATGGTATTTTCTTAGCCATAAAATTAAAATATGAGTTGTATGACTCACTCTTACAGTATTTTTTATGGTTAATCTTTTTGCTATATAAATATGATAAACTATTATATGATTCAGAAGAATAATATCATTAAAGGAAAAGACTATTTGAAAAGTCTTTGATCAAATCATATTTCAAGATTACCTGTCGAAAACACATTCTGTTCCTCCTAATTTTAAGTGTCAAATCATGTATAAGGCATAACTTTAGGTAGTAGTTCCAAACTAAACAAATGCAGTTGCAGATTCCCAATAGGTATTCTCACTAGTTTAAGATAGAATAATACCGGGGCTGGCCGAGTGGCTCAGATGGTTAAGAGCTCGCTCAAGAGTGCGAGCTGAGCTCTGAGCAACGGCGGTTCGATGTCAGCCCGAGCTGAGTTGCGGTTGAGTTGCCAACAGGTGGCAGGATGGCTCAGCTAAAAACAAACAAACAAACAAACAAAAGATAGAACAAAACCATCTGAATTCATTGTGTATTGTATTAATAGAAGCATAGCAAATAAAAATTATGTTTTTAACTTATATGACTTTCCTTGGTCTCGCCCATGTCAGACTTCCAAGAACAATTGATTCTGAAAGTTTGACATACCTTTGTGCTGGAATTCCACATGATTACCCTGAAGATTTACTTTCAAGAGCATGTCCTTACATAATTGATGGTTTGGGAAGACACCAAACCTGTAAAATTAAATGTCAATTTGTCAAAATCAATGACAAATCATGAACTCATTAGAAGAATTAATTCTCTGTGAAATAACAAGGGTGTACATCCAGTACATGACAACTGGAAACTACTAATGAATATGCAGTAATCACAAAATAAAAGCATTTTGAAATATTTTTAAAATCAAAAGTTGTCAGTCAGAACAATCTCTGAACCTTTTTTCCACTGCATTGAGGAATATTTTAGTTATTTACTCAAGATGCTTGCAAAGCACTAATACGCTGGAAGGTGATAAGTAAATGTTAATGATTGACTGAAATCTCAGTCCTCGACAGAGGATTTTTCCAACTCACACATGCCTTCTTGCAAAATGAAGTGTGGAACTATACATATTATAAAGTCACTCCTCTGAACTTATGTGCAATTCATGCCATCTATATAAATCCTGAAAATTTTATATAAAAAAGACAGGACCATGGCTAAATTCAACATACATTGTTCAAGAAAATATTATTTAATAGCTTTTAATTGAGAAAAATCTCATTAGTTTTATAGTTTTATTTGTAGTTTAAATGATTTTGAGCTTAACCTATTTATATTTCCTAAGTTCTCCTGTGTTTCTCTCTCACTACCATTGTGGGATAACTCCATTAAGAATGTCAGGAAAAATTAGTTCAAGAAACACAACAAAAAAATCTTAGATTAATTTTTATTCATCAAATTATATCCAAGCTCAGTTTTCCTACTCTTCTCTATATTTTATATATTTTTAGACAACCCTGACGATACAAAGTTGAATGAAAACCAGCTCAGATTTCAATCTATTGGGAGAGAGATATGTAACTGATAATTAAGATACAAGCTAAGAGGTATAGCAATTATAACCCTCATGCATTGCTGGTGAGAATATAAATGGTTCAGCCAGATTAGAAAAGATTTTGGCAGTTCCTCAAAATACTAAACATAGAATTACCAAATTATCCAGCAAGTCCACTCTTGGGTAGCTACCCCAAATAAATGATAATACATATCCCCAAAAATTTGTGAATATTTATAGCGGCTTTATTCATAATAGCCAAAAGGTAGAAGCAACCCAAATGTCCACCCACTGATAAGTGGAAAAATAAAATGTGTTATATCCATACAATGGAATATTCTTGAGCAAGAAAAAGGAATGAAATTCTCACACATGCTACAACATGGATGAAACAAGGTCGTTATGTGACACGAAATAAACCAGTTACAAAAGACCACATATATTTATTAATTTATGTGAAATGTCCAGAACAGGCAAATCTATACAAAAAAAAAAGTAGATCAGTGGCTGCCTAGAACTGGGGAGGAAAAAGTAGGTGAAGATGGGAAGACGGGAACAGAGAGTCACCACAAGGATTTTAGAGTAATAAAAATGTCCTCAAACTGCATGATATGGTTGTGCAATTCTGTCAATATAGTAAAAATGATTGAATTGCACATTTAAATAGGTGAATGTTATGGCATTAGATTATGTATCAATAAAGCTTTTAAAATACAAGGTGATGTGTTATGATATAAAAATAAAACATAAAGTGCTCTTGATAGATGGAAAAAAGAATGAATCATACCTTCTGTGGAAGGGTGAATGAAGAAATAAAACGTGCAATGTTTCCTAGAGAATACACCTTTTAAATTGGATTTTGAAGAATAAGTAGAAGTTCTCTAAGTTGAGAATGTATATCATGTTAGACAGAGGGGAAAATGCAGGAACACAGGAAAGATCACAGCCTATTTGATGAATAATTGAGTAGCAGGAGGACAGACTTATGGGTGGAATGGCAGTTGGAGTGCTAGAGAATACTAGGAAATAAAACTAAAAAGACAGGTAGGAAACAAAGCTGGGAAGAACCCTTTAGGCCGTGCTAAGGGTTGCTACATTTCCTTGTAGATGACAGAAGTTATTAAAATTTACTTTTAAAAGAAAATGAGCATAAACAGTTTCGTTTTACAGGAATAATACACAAACAATCCTTTCACATAAGATTTCCATCTCTCATCAAAATTGTCCATGGAAGGGCCAGCCGAGTAGCTCAGTTGGTTAAGAGCTTGCTCAAGAGTGCGAGCTGAGCTCTGAGCAACAGCAGTTCGATGCCCAGCCCGAGCTGAGCTGCCACTGAGCTGCCAATAGGTAACAGGATGGCTCAGCTAAAAAACAAACAAACAAACAAACAAAAAATTGTCCATGAAATCTAGGAATTAAGGGACACTTACTGGTTTTGACTGCCCAGCAATCAGATCAGTGGAAAACTCTTCCACTTTCTGGGAAAGATTACTTGTAACTTTGTGGAAGACAGAACTGACATATTCTTACAGGCATACCTCCCCTGCCACAGGTATCACCACGGATATCCTTGAGACACGTAAGGTCACTCATAGTGTGCTATGATACTGTCCAAAGTCTTTGGCCCTTTGTCATCATTTATTTTTTTTCTCTAATTGAGACTAAGAAATGAGAGCCCCTTTGTGTTTGATGGCAAAACCAAAACGATAATTTAGCCCAGAAGCTTATGGTATCTTGGTACCAACCTCACAGAGAATGTTTGTCTTTAAAAAATAAGCAAAGAGGCAAAAACTGGCAGCAGTAAGAAACCAACGGCATCTCAATGGTATTCAAATCCACAGCTAGCCATCTCTGAGGCCACACCATTGCCCTTAATAACATGAGCCATTAATTTTCTCCTTTGGCTTAAGCTGGTCAAAGTTGAGTTTCTGTCACTTGTGGCAAAATATTTCCAACGATGGTAGAATTAGCCACTTTTAATCACTAGTAGATTCTCACTAGGTCATTTGATGCACTACAATTTATCAATCATCTGATACCTATGACTTTCTGGCTTAGCTGGAGTTTGGATACTCACCTCAGAAGCAAGAACAATGTGGCATGTGCTGTGAAAGGGGGACTTGAATGGAAAGAAATGAAGAGTTCCATCAATTTTTAACATCAGTTCCTGGCCACTAGACATTGCTGCATCCTAAATGGATACATTTACTTATAGAAATCCATCTGCAGCTAATAATGTAGGCCAGAGATACCAAATATCTAACATGTGTACCAACTCTCCCATGATGCTTTTGGCAGCCAGGGCTACCTGACAACAGAACTATTTCTCTGAACCTGGATATGCCCAAGAACAGCATGAACAGCACTCTAGAAAGCTGCTGACAATTAAGTAGAGTTTTCATGCAAAACAAAATCTACTTGCTAGCCCTGGATTAGGTTAGTGATGATTATCTTAAATAACCAAATCATTCTGACCCCTTTTTTCTCTTCTATATAAAGTTATACCATACTACCAGTTTAAGACTGAAGGCTGCTTTCAGGAAATCTATCATTCATGTGTGCTATAAGGTCCGTTTAAGAAAGGAGTCACCCTTCTCAGTGTTCCTGCATTTTAATCCTTGACTACAAACACTGGATGAAAGGATTTCCTGTTGATGATAAAGAATTCCAGGCATCTGAGAGCAAATGGAAGAGTTATTTCAGGAAGACTTTTCTCCAGAGTCCCCAAAAGCCCACCATGTGTTTGGGGCTAATCCGCCTTTTTCAGAAGACACAGTGCCTATATTCCACTCACCAGGCCCACTCTAGACAAAGAGAACTTGAGAGAAAGTCTGAGCTAGTTCATTAAAGTATAATACATAAAGACCAAGACTGCACACAGTTATTTTATAGAGCAGCTTAGACGTACATCAAATCTTATTTCAATATCCCTCAATATTCTATAGACCTAAAGTTAAAAAGGAATATATATTTTTCCTCCTAGAAGATTCTCTCATTTATTTCTCGTAGCCAAGATAGTGGTGGGGGAAATCAGCCAGCTGTTTTTAAAATCTAAGCTCCTGAATCCTTGCAACAACTGTCAGGAGGCTGTTTTCTTTTAAACACACATACACACATGTACACACATGTGCACATACACACCCATGCACGTATACACAAATTAAGGAGATTATGACAAACTAATGAAATCATACTACTATAATTAATGTACTACACACGTTTGTGCAAAGGGCAGAAATTCAGAAAGTGTGCATGGAGGAAAAACCTTGTCTCCTCTTTCCTTTCTTAAAGTATTCCTACAGTTTTTTAGCTTTTTTCATGATGTTGTCAAGAAAACAAAGGGTCTAAGATTTTATCCCAATTAAAAGCTAATAAATTAGCCTGCTGCAATTCCATGCATTCTGTCATGACACTCACAGGTCAAAGACAAGGGACGTTATTATTTAAGAAATAGCAGTAGCCAGAATATCAATATTTTCTTGCTCCACTTTCACAAGCCTAATTCCCAAAGGGCAACTCAAAGAGGGTCAGGTGACACTTGTGCTTGCAATGAGTTGTATTAGAGGAAGGTTGCATTGAGTTTAAGGAATTCAAGTGTTTTATAGTGGGCAGTAATCCTGCCTACCCATTTGTTCTGAAGGAAGTTATATTACCTTATGTTATGTTACATTATGTTATGTTATATTATATCATAATAATTATTATTACATTAAGCAATCCTGCATTTTGCTATAGCAACATTATCTCTATCTTCCAAGGCTATTTCATAGTTTTAAAAATCCTTGAAAAAAGTACAGAACAATAGCGGTCAGAACAATAGCAGTCAATAGTACAGAACAATAGCAGTCAATAGTACAGAACAATAGCAGTCATATGACATGCAAAAATTAAAGAGATACATAAAGAAATATCTCCACACAACAGATGCATACAACAAATTTTTATTTGTTAGTCAATAGGTTTGGTTTCTATTACAAGTAATGTAAATCTAATTAAACTAATAGTGATCATAGATTTCATGGTAAGTGTTCTCACTGAGAATTTTTTGGGTGTAATATTAATTGATTACTGACATATACCTGTGGGAGAAATAATGCCAATATATAAATTCAGGGAAATATCAAATTTCAAAAGAAAACAGTTGCCCTTTTACTCTACTTTATTTCAAGAGTGAGATACACATTGAAAATGATCAGGGGATAATTTTATAAATAGAGGAACAACTTCATCTATCTAAAATCAATCATCTAAAGATGGTTTAATACATATTGGACATTGATTTTGCCTTTGTAACAAATGTGTAAAAAATATGAAAATTGTGTGTGACCCAGAAAACCAGCTTTATTTTAGATAAAATATTTAATTTCCCTAATTGACTATAAGAAACATCATATATTTATGCCTCCAAATAATAACTCATTTTAGATTTTATAATCTTAATTTGTGATCAAATAGTTTAAAAGTATTGCTCACTAGAAATAAAATTTGACCGCACTACCATGTAATACATTTAGTCAAGTAATTGAAGTGATTCCAATACTTTTTCAGGTTTGTAAATGCCATTACCCATGCACATGACTGACATAGAAGCTTTGCTTACAGTTCCGAAACAAGCAATGACCCACCAGCAAGCTTATTTCTGTTTAGGAAGTACCACTCCCATCACTTTGGGCACAAATTGAGCCTGGCCCTGAGAGCAACATTATATGCTTTCTAGCTCTGTGCCTCATGTAGGGGCCCCTAAATAAGAGAGGCATTTTTAGGAGCCACCACAGAATTAATATAAATCATTTGAGTTATAGACCAACCACTAATCCAGCATGAACTTGATCTAAGAGCACAATCTGTGGGCTTCAGATTAGACTTTAGGTCACTTCAACTCCATGCTATTATCTATAACAGCAACCATGGTTTCAAGGCTCTAAATACTCCATACTCCAGCAGTTGCCTTTGGCTCCTGTGCTCCCAATTTGTCTTTTCCTTTCCAAAAATAAGTTTAAAGGACCATATACCAGATTATTATAGTTCCATTGAATGCCTTTGTAGAAGCCGAGTTGCACTTTTTTCCAGTAAGCCTATATAAATAGATGTTCAAATATATCCTTTCTGTCATGCTTCTCATTTGTATATAGCACTGTATGCATGACTTTTAGCTCACATTAATGTTCCACTTGTCATCAGGCAGGTCTGTGCCTCGTTCTAACAATGCCTACATTCTTCCCTCGCTGCACATTAATCTTTACTCTATCCGCAATAGCCCATTTCAAGTTATCCTTGAGTGTGGCTTCCTGATCAGCGCGTTGCTGCCAGTTTCCAACGAGGAAGAAAACCAGCCTGCCTTCGAGCCTTTCGCAAGGGTTGGTTCCATACCTTTTCCCTTTTTAAGAACGTTGTTACATCATGCACTGTAATGACCACTTTTGTTGTTTCTTCACTTTCTGGCTATCTGAGCAGCAGGGTGTATAAAACTGCATGCACCCGGTAAATATGATACTGGTTTGTATTTTTCTTCAGTGTACAGCCATAATTAATTTGTTTCTTTTATATAGTGTAAAAGGAACAAGATAAATTGGAGTGGTTGCTTCAAGTAATTATGTAATTAAGATGTGTGTGCATGGCTAAGTGCATTCATAATCTTCAGGAAATTCTTTTCAACTATGACGAGTACGTAGTAAGCAAGATAAAAATCCCCATGATTTTTTTTTTCTTAACATGCTAAATTAGATTTTATTGACATATTGGCCTACAAATTCTCCTGTTTATATTTAAAATTTAGTTTGCAGAGAAATACTCTAAAAAGGTTTATGATCAAGCCTGAAAATCCGAATTACCTAAAGAGCACTCGTTAAAAATGGCTTCAGTGCACTTACTGAAACTAATAGCCAACAGCTTGGGTTTTATGTACTTCTCGCTTCTAAAAGCTTGCTGTGAATTAAAACTGTATGGCCTGACAATCACATTATCTGAACATTCAAGATTCATTACATTGCTGCAAATATTCTTCAGAAAGCCAAATCAATATGAAATTCAAAACTGCAAAATAGGCTTATTTGTTTCATAGTACACCTATTTACAATTTTAAAATCATAGCATTGTGATTTTTGCAATTAGCCATGATTCCATTCTAATTCATCTTACACTGCCATCCTAAACATAATCAATCAGAAACAAATGGAGAATTTGTTCATTCAACATTTATAACCACCATTCAATAATTCACATCTAATGAACCAGAAAGTATTCTAATTTATGTTATAATTATTTGTGTACATGTTTTATATCACTTCTGGACTCTATCTTATAGTCATCAGCCACGGCACTCAGTATAGTACATTGAAATTGAATATACACATTTTTTGTTGGAGGAAGGGAGGGAGGGAAAGGAGAAGAAAGGAAGTGAGGAGGAGGGGAGAAAGAAAGCTGGGGAAGACAGGGGTTGTTGGATTTTTTATTAATTATTTTACACATTTTCAAAACTTAAAAATAAGCTTAATTGTAACTAACCAAGGCTATCATGAAAAGATTTCAATGAACACAACAATTTGATCTCTGCAGAGATCATTAAAATTATTTCAATCCTTCTGTATAAAATTTACTTTAGAAGTTGAGACTATGATTGTAAATACTTGAATCTTAGGGCTAAAGTAAGCTAATAAAAATATTTTTTGGTTTTCACTTTCTAATATTTTGCAAAGGCATTTAACATTGTCAAAATTAAATATATTTTAATGTTTATATTTTATAAACAAAATAACTATACTATATTTTCCCCAAATATGAAAGCCTTTCATCATTTTCAAATAATTTTACTCAAGCTTTGACTTCAAAAGAAGCAATATAGGGCTGGCTGAGTGGTGCATTGGTTAAGAGCTGGCTTGGGACGCCAGTGGCCCCGGCTGAGATCCCACATATGAGGGCCAGTGACACTGCCCTTTAAAGCTAACAACAGCTCCACCTGGAGCTGGGCTGTGAGCCCCGGTGACGGTGTAGGCTGCAGCCTCTGCTGCAGTGGGCTGCCATAGGCTACAGTGAGTGGCTGGCAGCCAGCGTGAGTGGCTGGCAGCCAGCGTGAGCTGCCAATAGCCACGGTGAGTGACCATCCAGAGGCCGGCAACAGATCTGCCTCATCCGGGAAGAGAGCAATGAGGATACCAACATGGGCCAGTGAAGCAACGTCCTCCACAACTAGACTGAAGAACAAAAAGACAGCAACTTGTCTGTTCCTCTTCCCCGATTCCCCAACGCTGTTCCCCTCCCCCAATTCCCCAATAAAATCTTAAAAAAAAAAGAAGCAATATAAAGTCTAATATTTTTACCAATGATGATTAAGTTCTTTCATAATTGTTAATTTTCACAAGAAAAAAATATTTATTTATTTATTTTTGATTTTTAAGATTTCAGGTTCTCAAAATAAGAAACATTTTATTTCTTCTCTTAATTTTGAGGTTCTCTATCTTTTTCTTGTACTTTTAACTGTAGCTTTGGGCTTGCAGTTAGCCTCAAAATGAGACTTCATAGCTTCAACTCGTTTCCTTTATGTTGACTACTTCTAAATCTTAATTTCAAACAGTGATGTCTCCTCAACACTCCAAATATCTCCAACTGCCTAATCAACATTCTAATTCAAAAACAATGTTATTTTCACCTAAAACTGAACTCAAAACTCCACTATACTTTTTTCTCCCTCATCTTCTTATGTGGGTAAGGGGCATCTATATCCCCAGTGGCACATGCTTGAAGGAATTCTTGAACTCCGTATCCCCTTTATGTTGTGACAAACACTTGGTTCTCTCAATTCTTCTGGCACTAGAGTTTTCTTGGGAAAGAACTGGAATCACACACTGGAAGACTTGTGATGCTTTAAGATATGAAATTATCTACCTATACATTGCTTCCTGTTTTAGAGATATTAGATAAAGGTTCAGCAAGAAGAAAGAAGTATGCTATTTAAAAGCAAAGCTCAAGAATGGTGATATGACCTATGAACTTGTGTATCAAGTAATCTTGACTGTTCAGGTAAATACAATAATGAAAAGTATTCTATTCTAGAGTCAGCAGCAAGATGCCACAAAGTCCTTTTGTATCTCTATCAGGATTTACAAGTGTTCTTGACAAAAGATAAAACTTGACACATTTGAGGTAGACCAGAAACAAGTAATGTCAGCCATAATGCACACTTTATTAGCTCTCAAGCAAGCCTAATTCATCACCTGTTGATTGTTGATCAATGTATTAAATATGATCAAATATTTATCCCTGAACATTAACTATTCTGGATAGTTTGGATTTTCTATACTTTTTCACTATTTCATAGAGAGCCTAGATTTATAGGATTCTGGGTGGCCAAATTTCATGATATCCTCCATAGCTAGTACAGAGAACAAACTTGATGTGTTGGAATGATTATCACAAAGCAAATGTATGTGAATTCCTTTTCTCATTAAGTTTTGGAGGAGCCTCTTTGCCCTACTCTTGAATTAAGAAATAGAAGAAAAGAAGGCAGTCTCATTATTTTCTGAGCATTCTTAGCTAATACAGAATCCAACGGTGCCTTTTTTTTCCAGAGGGCAGAGTCACTGGCCTTCATATGTGGGATCCAAACTGGGGCCACTGGCATCCCAAGCCAGCTCTTAACCACCACGCCACTCGGTCATCCCAAATGGTGACTTTTAGAACAAAAAAGACACACTAATTTTTTTAAATGTTTAATTCCAATTAAATAATCAACACTTTGATCTTCACTCAAAGATAATTCTCCTCTGTCACACAGTTAAGAAGAGGGAGATGATCAGTTTCTCCCTTTTTCTCTTCCTTTTTCAATAGCTGCTACTTCTACGCTTCTTGGTTTGGGGCCCAAAGGATCAAGGGCAGACAGAAAGATCAAGAAAATCTTTATTGAACTGGTCCAGTAGTAAGCAGGTTTTATTCTATGAGGCTGGAAGTTGTTTGAAGAGGATTCCCTTCTCTTTGCATGTAATTAGGTTTTCTGGGGCCTTCCTCCCTTTTTTCTACCCCTCCCTCCATTCATCAGTAGGGATCTCTGACTTGTGGTTCTTCTTTATTCTGGCTCCTTAGTCCTCCTGTAGCTTTTCAGTATTCAGAAGTTGAGCTCTAGCAATTCTTTGAGTAGCTACATAGGGCTCTGAGTAGCTACATAGGGCTCTGGAGAGAGGAAAGTATTAAAACCATCCACAATCTAATCACTTTTCCCATCTTTTCCTAGTCATCAACCAACTCAGCCTTTGGGTAGGGAGAGAAGGATTGTGAGAAAACATCCTGAGATGAGACAATGAAGAAGCAAGAAGTATAAAGGAAGATTAGATTGACCCAATAAAAGAGTTACTTCTACTTAGTGTATAAAAACAGAAATAATGTGGTTTCAGATTCACAAACTAAACATCCATTACATTTCCTAAAAATTCTGAGGGTCTGTGAGTCCATTAAAAAACGCTAGAATAATTTTTCCTCTAGCAATAGGAAGATAGAGTCTTCCTTTTGTGCAGGCTGCCTTAGAAAGTAAGAGCAAAGTGGAAAAGCCCCAGAGTTTTGGTTTTATCCATATTCACCCATGACTGTAGATCTGACCTAACTTGCTCACTGGTAGAATTCAGTCTCACCTCATCCTATCTGTTACATGGCATTTTTAAGCTGAGATTGCCTAAGACCTTTATTTTGACTTCCAAACAATAGTTTGGAAAATCCCACAATGGCAAAAAATTTTGGCAACAAGAATGGAAAAGTGAGCTTAGTCAGGATAAAAGACAGACCTAGACCTTGACAGTAATCAGACACTCTTCAAAGAAGGATTCTTAAAGTCAAAGCATGTACTGGCTGGATGGAAACTCCACACCAACCACTTCTCTTAGAAGGTTAAAATTACACCAATTCAGTTTCAGACCTTTCAGGGCAGTATTGATATTGAAGTGTGATATTTAATTAAATGGGATAGAATTTTCCAGTATAATTCAATCCAAAGCTAGGGCTAATGTGAAATATAAAAAGGACATTTAGTTATCTAATTATTGTGACTCAAGAGAATATGTTTGTTCATTTAAAGTGTTCAAGATATTCAGAAGTAAATTGGTGATGTGATTTGACTGGGGGATGGGGAAAGAGGGCTGGGGGAAGGTAGAAAAGGATTAGAAGATAACTAAAGTAGACCTTTAATCTCTTTCTATAATTTTCTCTTTGCTTTCTTATATATGATTCAAAAAGCTTTAAAATATCCTTATTCATAGCTTTAGCAGAAACAACTACATTAAAGAAAAAGAAAAATCAAATTGATTTTAACTGGCAAAGATCAAATTATCAACTTTTAGGAGAAAAACAAATATAGCCAGACACTAATACAAGCATACATGGCCTCATGAAGCTGTGACTAAGCCCCAGGCAGCTGAGCACACATTAACCAGGGCCAGAATGTCACCAATCAAGGCCATTAAGCACCAGGAAGTAGGTCTAGAAACTTCAGCTCTGGGTGTGGGCTGCTTGTGCTTCTTGTGATGGTATTTATTATATTTGACTACTGTTGTGAAATGAGAATTTATATGTCCTTTTCTCCATCTTCACATTATCAGTTTATTTATACCCACGACCTAATACACTGTCAGCCTATTACAGTCTCTACTTATGCAAAGTCAGCCATGTTATTAGCAGATGTACTAACTAATGATTTAATAATAATTGCTAATTATTTATTTGATAATGCTTACAACAAACAAACAAACAGAAAACTAAGGTCCCTATTTTTCATATGGAAAAACAGGCTTAACTTGGTCAGTTAACTTGCCCAAAGCCATGTAGACAGCTAGAAAATGCCAAAGTCAGACATTAGATATATGTCTTACTTAATTCAGGGCCCATGCTCAAAACACCATTGCTCTGTATTTTTTACCCTTATGGGGTTAACTTCTAATTCTCAATGTTTCTCCAGCCCTGACTGTAGAAGGAAAGTGCTCTCTTAAAACAATATTCACTATATTATTTGCTACTGAATAATTTGGCCAATTTCTATTGCCCACCTAGTAAATTGCATTTTTAGAGAAGCTACCTAAATCTACAAAGAATAGGCCTACATCTATCAAGGAAATTTCTGTCTGGATGCATTGGGGGCAGATGGGCAGGTGAAATATTGGAGACTAGATTTTCTTTCATATTACATTATGTGAACAATTTTTAACTCCACCAAACTGGAAAAAAGGTTTGCTTCCCTTGTAGTTTCTTTCCTGTCTTGGGATTGTGACTTGTGCAAAACTATATACTCTGGGAAGAAGATGATGGCAATGATAGGACACAAGCTTAAATCTAAAAGCCCCCTAAATAATTGTTGGAATATTTTTGTTTTTTATTTAAAATTTCTATTAGTATGCAACATCCAACTCAAGTCCTTTCTAAAAAATTATATAATGAATAGAATACATGTCTCGGGCCTGGCAATATCTTCTATCAAATTTAATTTCTAACAATCAAAACATCTTCCTTAAAACATCAAAAAATCCAGTTGTCTTGCCATAGCCATTGTATTAGCTGATGCCCACAAATAAACTGACATCCTTAGAATTTTAATAAACTTATTTGCAATATATTAATATATTTTAACTGATTTTTTTTTTCTCATGCTCTAAAACAACCTAAGGGCTTGACTATGTTTCTTTGTATAACTAGTGACTGTGCTTTTGTCAGTCAGAGAAGTCCTTTTACTTTTTGATATGCTGCCACCTACCCCTTGTTACCAAAATCCCCAGATTTCTAAAACATCAGTGGGATTTCTACCTGAAGTTGCCCTTTGAGGTAATGCACATTTTTGAGTCATCTGTTATTAATTTCTCCCCTTTGCTTTTCTCTCACCCCAGTTTCAGTTAAATATCACCTGGCATTCATATGACATTATCAAGTTTGCAATATCATGAATGCTATCTAAAGAGTTTCCATATTTTGCAATCCCCTGTGAATTAGCTCCCATCTCTGAGAAACAGAATGGCTTTCCAATTCTAGTTCCCTGTGTCACTTAGAGCTGACATTCACCGCAATTGAGGGAGTCAGGACTGCCAAAAGAAATTGACTCCATCTAGGATAGAATAGAGTAACAATAATGACATGTGATGTTGATAATTATACCTAACACTTATTACATATTTACCACATGCCAAACAATGTGCTAAATTCATTTGTTCTTCACACTAACCTTATGAGAATATATTATGTTCCTTAAAATTTTTCAGAAGTGAGGAACTAAAACACAGAGAAGCTAAGTCATTTGCTCAATGTAATATGTGAGCAAACAGCAGAATGGAGATTTTAACCCAGGCAGCCTAATTCCAGAGGCTGCTTTCCCAGCAATATTGCAAACTGTCTTGGTAATTTGAGTGGACAATACAGAGAAGGCAGAGTGGTGGGCAGCAAAGCAAATGAGGATGGATGGGCTTTCTGAATGAATGGTGTTCAGCCTGTCCCAGGCTCCACAGTTGTTTGAAAAGAATAAAAATCAGCATGAAGGAGATATCAAGGATGAACGCTTTCAAGACTGTAAATTCATTTTACTCAATCTAGGTGCATAAGAATACAGATGGCTGCATAATTTAAGCTGGTTTATGTAAATGATTGGCAAAATAACTAAAGCCCTTGGCCTTTGGGAAAATTGCCAGTGTGGTTCCAGATGCTTAGAAGATGTGCTCCCTGACTGAGCCAGGCAGAGTCCCTTAGGTGAATCAGTACCATTCTGTGAAGCACACCCCAAATGTGTAGGCTATGTACTGTATTTTTACTTACTAAGCAACCATGAAAGACAAAGTTGCAGAGAAGTCCCGAAGCACCAATAAACAACGAGAGAAAGCCCAACTGTTTTTTTGTTCACATTTCAGTTTTCCCACATACCCATCTTCTTCTCCAACTGCAAAATTACTATTCGTCCCCATGTTGACTTTAATGAAATGTGGTAATCTGTAGAGATCGTTTTCTTTTAGGAGCAAATGGCAGTGAAGCTTGCTATTTAAATCTTCTTTCCATTGATGCACTTGAGTATTTAAATTGCACAGTTAAAAGTAATGAGCACTTAGTACCGTTTTTCTGTCTGCATCAAACTGCGCTCTTCCATTATCTAAGAGACAGTATTTCTTTCTGAGCTTCTCAAATACAAAAGAGGAGACAACTGTTACCTGTTTTACCTTCTTAGTCTCATAATTCCTTGGCTCTCCCAAGTTTTAGCCCAATCGCTTTTTGATGCTTGCATACTTCCTTTAAATGATAAATAGCTCCTTGAAACTGTCTCAGCAATAATAATGCCTTCTGCCTGCTTTTAAAAGAGCTGTCAAAATTAGTAAACCCATGACGTAAGTGTTTTGCCTACCATACTTTCTCAAAATCAGCTTCTTCTGCTGTGAGAGACTTTATAAAACAGTAAAGATATGATTAACATATTTCACTCGTAGCTCAATGTGTGACTTGCTATCCTCCTAAGTCAATGATTTCCAGTCAGAGGTGTCACAGTGAATAAATAATGATTTTAAAATAAACTTGCTGATGACCCAGGCTTTGGAATATAGGTTTCACCCAATCATTAATTCTTAACTATTAACAAGGCTTTACCCTCAAAAATCTCAATTTAGATATAGTGTCTTATTTTTAATTTGTTTTTGCTTTTTCCCTCCCTCCTTGGGCCAGATTAACTGAAACACAAGGCAGTCAAATGACCTGTCCAGTGCCCTTCCCGGAGTCATGGCTCACTTTGTACTGAACAGTGTCCATCTGTCTGGCAGTCTACTTGCCATTCTGTTCCCCATCACTTGGCCTTCCTCAGCTGATCGTCCTCATTGTTTCAAGGAGTAAGGGGAGGCAAAGCAGCACTTCACACACTTCCTCTGTGAAGAACAGTATCTTCACCGGGTATACGCTAGATCTGCTCAGACCCAAAGGAGCCCAACAATTCAGGCACCATGCACCTCTCACCTGTCTCTAATAATGTAATATTGCATTACTGTATTTATTAATAAAAAATATTTATAGAAAAAGAAAACTAAGTATAAATGTAACAGTAACTGAAGTTTTTTTTTGGCATAAACTGGTTTATAGACATTGAAATGACATAAAAACAAAATTTTTCTTTTTCCTTATAACAAGCAATCAAGGAAGCATGAAACCCTGTTGAAACCAGTGTTTAAGTAACTTAACCAAACTGCATGAGTCTATATTTAACATCGAAGAGGGCACTTTTAGATACATAGAGAAGAAAAATCTCTCAACTCGCTTTGTAAATGTCCCAAAAAGGAATTCATGTTGTAGGTTCATTGATTTTTTTTTTCCATCATATTATTTTGTATCATTTAAAATTATATGACAAAAGTGTATATAATGTCTAAAGAATAATAAGGCAAATACCCATTCAGCCACTATGGTACATTATCAATACCTTTGCTAGTCTACTATGTTGAATTTATTTATAGTTATATAAAAATATTAATATTCTTAAACCTGTTATTTTGCTTTGCCTGATTTTTACTCTTATAATGATGGAATCATACCACATGTATATGTTGTTTTATGTGCATGTGATTTTATTTTCTTGCTAAATATTGACATTTTGAGACTCAGGATTGTTTAAATATGTGACTCTCATTTGTCTGTTGTGGTCTTAAAAGAAAATGAGTTGCTTCCAGGTTTTTCCTTCTGTGCAAACACAGCACTGAACATTATTGTACATGTTTCCTGGTGCATATAGGAAAGAGTTTCTTTAGAGTACATTCCAAGGAGTGGAACTGCTGTGTTTTTAGGTAATGTGCATGTTTACCTTGACTAGGTTAAAGCCAAATTGCTTACCAAAGAACCACTGATTAATGAGAATCCCAACCTTCTGAACACTTACAGTCTTAGATTTAATTTTTTTCTTGGTAGGTTGGGTGTCAAATGGCAACTAATAGTGATTTTACCCTTATCCCTCTGACTTTTAATTAGGGTTTAACTTTGTTTTTTCCTACATGTAGTAGCCACATATTATTCCTCTTTTGTGAACTGCCTATTCACATTTTTGTACATTTTTCTATTGAGTTGTTAATTTCTTTATATATTCAATTTTATATGTTCTGGGCACTAACTTGCATCAGTTACAAATGTTAAGTATGGCTGACTTTGTGTCTTAGTTTGCTTATTTTCTCATTCTCTTTACTGTTTTATGAAGAAGAGAAGTTCTTAATTTTATGGCTTTGTTTCTGGATTCTTTATTCATTGATCTGTCTGACTTTTCCAGCATCAATATCTACTATATTCATAATTATAGCTCTTTATTAAGAATTATTAAGTATTTGGTAGGGCAAGTCTTCCTAACCTAATCTTCTTCAGGTGTGCCTAGCTACTTATGGCCCTTTGCTTTTCGTATATATTTTTAAATCTCTTTATCTAGTTTTATGAAAAACTATTTTGGAAATTTTATTGGAAATACCAAGAATCTCTGGATCAATTTGAGGGGAAACTGACAAATTTATAATACTGAGTTCTCCAAATTAATGTGCATAGTCTAATTTTCCATTTATTCGTGTCTTCTTTGACATCTTTCAGCTAATGTCTTACACGATACTTCATAAGATATTTACATTGTTTTTAGGGCTGGCGGAGTGGCGCAGTGGTTAAGCGCTGGCTTTGGAAGCCAGCGGCCCTGGTTTGGGTCCCACATGTGAGGACCGGTGACACTGTTCTCAAAAAAAAAAAAAAAAAATACATTGTTTTTAGATTATTCCTATGCCACATTTTTGCTGCCACTGTACATCCATCCTTTATTTCACCATTTCTACGTATTGATAATGTATAAAAATAAAATTGACTTTACTACCTTGAATCTTTTATACAGCAACCTTGTTAAATCACCTTATTAACCCCAATGAGCAATAGATGACTTTGGGTTTTCTCTTTACTTTTAGACAAGGATGGTGTAGTAGTGTACCCTGGAAAAGGTTGAAAGGCACATCTATCTACTTTAGATGTGAGATGCACATAATAAACTGTATAACACTGATATGGAGAAGAAAGCGAGCAGCGCTTAAGTCACCGAGGCACCCTCAAAGTGGGAGGTCTCTGAAGGTGCTTATGTAGAAAATTTCCATGTGAATATCTTTTAAGTTGTCCATTAACTGCTCAAGTTTGAGTCAAACTATCCAAGTGCTTCTTCCACAGGTTTGTTCCTCTCTGTTATCTTATGGTTCAAAAATTCATGCTGAATAATTCATTAAAAACTTATTTTGACCTTTTAAAGAGTAAATAAATATAATAGAACAAGTGCTATAAAGTAGACAAAAATCATAGTGTTTTAGACACATACAAAATGTTTTGAAAACATCCCTGCATTAAGTTCAGTTTTTTGCAACAAATATTCATTGAGGGCCTTGTGTGTGTAAGACACTGACCCATTAAGAAAATTATTTGTCTGGTCATCCCTGTGTGAGGAAAATTAAGAAGACAGTAAGTTTAACTAATTTAAGCCATCAATCTTAGAAACAGAAACAACCTCCACCCCATCTTTGTTCTGTAATAGGGTTTTCACCCTGATTTATTGAATAATTGCCTAATCCATCTTGCATATGTAGACAAGAATTCATCAACCTGAGGAACTAAATCTATTCATCTCTGAAAGAAAACTCCAACTGGCTAACCATTAATGTCCAAATGCATTAGCTGTGCTCATCACTCAACACTTTCTAGGGAAAAGTCATACAAAGGAAATACTTCTGAGAATTATTCTTCTTACTTAATGACAATTCTAATATGTTTCGATTCCTTTCTAGAACATGGAAATAACATGGTAATATTTAGCCAAAGCCTCCCCAAATAGTTCTAGGGATATAATTCCTGGTTCTATCTCTTATAAGAAGCAAATCTTTGTAATCTTGAACATGTCACAGATGTTCAATAACCATTATCTTCTCACTTTCTCTCTCCTTTCCTCCCTGTGGTGGGGGTGGGGAGGTAATGGTGGGGATAATATCTTTTGGAAGAGGTAACTGTCTGAAGACTCAAGTGGATGTTAGGTGTTTAAAAGAATATTAAAAGCTCTTCTGTCTAGTTCTTTATTTGAGCTACTCAAGTCTTTTATACTTGCTACATCTGCTAGCAACACAAAATACATTTATATGTAATAAATGCAAACAATACTGATCCATATGTGGTAAAAGTGCAAATCCTGCACTGTTGCTACCCAATCTTATTTTCCTCCCCAAAGGGAATGAAAGCAGTGTGCTCTGTAATCTTTACAACATTTTTCTATGCATTTACATAGATACATGCACAAATGGATACAAAATTAGAACACAGAGAATACATAGTTTTGTTATCTTAATATAAATGGAATAATGTAAATATTTCTGCAAAGTTCTTTTTTTTCTCAAAATAATAGATCTTAAGAATACTTCCATGTTTATATTTTGATCTTTACCATTTAACTGCTGCAGAGTAGTTCTTTATATAGTTTGAGACATTATATAGTCATTCACTTATTGAAGAGAATTTATAATATTTACATCTATTTATCTATATATTTTAGACCACACTAGAGTGAATATCCTTATATATGCCTCATTTTACAACAATAAACAAGTACCAAAGAAGATTCTTGGAAATTCTATTTTCCCAAAAAGAAAAATAACCCTACTAAGACCTCCCCACCTAAACATTCATACATTAGCAGAATCAGAGACTCATGTTCCCAGACATTGGTTACCTCCTCCCTCAAGCTACAGCACATTCAGAAGATTCCTTGAAATCCATTTATGTGTTTCTCAATATGTCTTCCTAATAAATTTTTATGCCTAAGATCTCTATTTTATCTCATTTCCAATCATCTATCTCTACCAGATTCTGCAAGATTCTTTCTGTAGATTGTTTATGATTTCTAGCAGCCCTGGGCTGCCTAATGTGTGATACAATTAAAAAATGTATATAAAAGAAAACAACTGCTTAAATTTGGCTAAATTCAAGTTATCTGAAACCCAGCTATTCAAATCAACAATTCAAAATTAATATGTATAAGAATTTTGTTAAAAGTGAATATATAGAAACTGATTTTTAAGTATTAATTATTCTGTTGCATATTGTACAACCACCCATTAACCACTTTAATATTTGTACAGATTCTTTTCCAAAATATAAAGTATGTGTGTATTATACATTATTCAAATATTTGTCCTATTTGTCAGTAGAAATGAGATCATAGCATTATTTGGGTACTTACCATAATTTATTAGGCTATTTTCTTGCATGTTATAGAGAGTTTGAATTTTGTCATATGTTAGAACTTTCTAGATACAATCTTTCTCTCATTTTTCAATACCATTTATCAGCTAATTATTCCTACATTACTCGCTTATTTCCCTATTTTACCTATGTTTCTTATTCATTACTAAAATTTTATGCCCATATTTTCATTTTGATAGAGAAATGTTAGAATAACTCAAATGTCAAACAAAAGTGCCTTATTTTAAATAAGAAACTGTTTTACTTTATTACCTTGTACAAAAATAAAAACACAGCCAGATCAGTGCAATAGGTATAATTGTCTTCAAATTTATATTTTTTTAAAGTATAAAAAAAACACCTTTCAGATTTCAGTTATTTGTTATTAATGACTCATTATTTGTTTTTTTCTATGTTTCTATATTACAAAAGAAATGCATGTTTTTTATTTCTAAAATAGCATAAAACAATTAAGAGAAAGGAAACACACAAAAAAATAACTAGAATTTTACTTATCCAAACCAAACCATTAACTTTTTTATTATCTGTATAGACACTTTTCTAAAATATAAAGTATGTTTATTATATATTAAAGAAATATTTGTGTCTGTCAGCAGAAATAGGATCACACTATTGTTTTGTAAGCTACAGCAATTTTTTTAGGCAATTTACCAAATGTTAGATATTTATTTTATTCTAGCATCTTCTTATCTTAAACATTGTGTCCAGGAATAATTTCATATGAATTAAAATGTAAAAACAAAAAGGTAGAGAATAAGGAGAAATCATTGGTTAAACATTAAGGAACATGACTAAAATGCTGTTAGATACTAAAAAGCAAAAAAGTAGAAAAATACTCATAAAGTGAAAAAGAATATGTAATGATTGGTGAAGGTCTGCAAATTTCATTTGTACAAATTGCTTTTCTAAGTTTTTTCTTAATAGTCAAATCATATGCCACTATCAAAACAGAACCAGGAATCTAGAAGCCATTTCTGTCCCATACTTAGCTCTTTCCTCTATCTCTTATTCTGTCTGAACCTTCTTTCTCTTTCTCTATCTCTATCTCTCTATCTCTCTGTCTCTCTCTCATCATCTTTATTCTTACATTTCATCATTGATAAATACCTATCCCAGGACTATGAGATTCTCTTGTGGATGTAAACATCCTTTGGAAGATGACCTTCTTCATACCATACCTTTCAAAACACTCTAGTGATGGCTTTTTGACCATCAAATGTCTAACTCCAAATTTCAGTTTCTCTTCTAGTTTGGGAATGTTCCCTTCAGTCATCTTTCAAACTAAATTTCATGTATCATCTCTTTACCTCTCCTTATGAGATGAAGACTAAACATTTCAAGCGAACTCTTAATAAGAGCTTATAAATAAGTCAAAGTTCTGGCACTATATAAGCAATGAACAAATCAGCTAGGCTATTTCACTGCCCATTGCAAAATTTGATGATACCATATGCTTTCCATTTATACCAAGAGTCTTCTATTTGCCTCTCCTTATTGCTTCCTCCTTTAAGTCCCAATATCTGTGCAATGCTATTCTCACCATAGCAATGTAATAGAAAAAACAAATTCTTAATATTACCAACATTCACAGCCTTTCTCCCCTGAATTCCAAAATTCTTGTTTGAAAGACCATCTATTGGCCTTCTCACTGCAGCCCCAAAAAAGGCAGCTATCTGTGAGAACACATTTTCCCAGTAGCTGCACCTGGGGCAAGGGAATGATGTATGGTGGGGTAGAGGCTTCGGGAAGAGGGAGGTATGTTGGACATGGTGCATGAGAGGGTATTAAATAAGTGTTAAGAGAGAGGTAGGAGCAAGTGAAACAGAGGAGCAGGATGACATGAAGGAATAGGAACATTTTATTTTATTTTGTGTATGTGTAATTATGGAAAGAGGAAATGATATATAGAAAACATTTATGGTAAACTTCCTGTGTTGTGGACAGAGTACAATGCCTGGGCTGGACACGTTAAGAAAGTGAAAAACAAAGATAATACTTCAAAGCTTCTGGACTCAGATATGTGTTTCCTTTTAATGTGACTGCAGAGACTAGGCATGTGGTGATGCAATGTATATATATAATATATATATATATATATATATATATATATATATATATATTATATATATATATATATATTTGCATCTGGTGAAGAACTGGATAACTTGTCCTAACCACTTCTGCACAGTTACAATTGGAACAAAAACCATCCTCACCTCATGACAAGCTTTCAGAGACCATTCCAATACCAGAAGAGAAGTCTGGCTCCCTTGCCATAATTTTTGCTTCATCCACTTAACAGAAATTTGCACAACAATCGCCAACTACATTCCATCTCAAATTCCTCTCAACTCTACAATGAACCCATATCCTGTTTTACATTAATCCCTTTCAGCCTAACCACATCACACTCAGCATCTCACTTTGCTATGGAACACAAATCTGTCATCTGAGCAATATTAAAGTCTTGCCATAACACGACTGGTTGCAGTACTTATGAAATTGCATAGTTTAGAGAATGCCTGCGAAAACATGATCCATCTATAAATTCCTCTGTGCCTCATGGCATCCTTTTACCACCACCGCCCCAAGAGGACCAGAACTCACACTGGCAGTAGAGTGAAGGGAGTAACGCTGGAAATGTATCAGATGTTGAGTTCAAATGCTATGACAGTGGCAGTAAGATTTTGCACATAATTTCAAAAGAAACTCCACCATCTATAAGGCTATCTTCAAGAATTCATCACAGGATGTGGAATACAGCATAGGGAATAGTCAATGGAACTCTAACAGCTATATACGATGTCAGAGGGGTAGTAGACTGGGGGTATCCCTTTGTGAGGGATGTAAATGTCTGAATATGACATTGTTTTGTACACCTGAAACTAATAAAAATAAATAAAAAGAATTCATCAGGACCTGCTGTGTAATCTCCTTGTGTCTCTCACTGTCCTTGCCACTTTTGTTTGTTATTATCTCAAGGAGTATATCCTCAGTTGGCCTTTATTTGATTGGTCACGAACATTGTCCTGGTCCCTAATTTTGTGTTTATCCCAAATCTACCTATTTTGTTCCATTCCTGGCACTTAAAACAATGTTTGGTACATAGAACATGTATCTATTTGACCTTGGCTATATCTTATACTTCTTTACTCATCTCAGTCACAACAGCTCTAACTATGCATCCTGAGGTACTTTAAAGGATCTGCACCAACTTTAATCATCAAAGAAAAAAATTCTGTTTGTAATAGTCAAGTTAAAGATAGGAAAAAAAAAATAACACTTTTGGAAAATGCATAAAAATTCTTTGTTAAGAAAAATGGCTAAGGGCCAAATGATGTTTTGCAATTGTTTATAATGCTCTAGGAGCTGAAGTTCATAAAGAAACCAATTTTTTAAATAAATATTTTATTTATTCATTTGACAATTCTTAGTATGTGCCTGTCTATGTTCTAAGCACTGGAAACAGGTGAAGCAATGGGGACCAAGTATCTGTCATGCAGCACATATTTAAAAAGCAAGAAGCAGAAAACAGATATTTAAGCAAACCATGCCTTATGTCAGGAATTCTATCATTTTTAAAGCCGAGTAACTGGATAAAGAGTTCCTAAGAAGGGTGGTTACCTTTGCTTGGGTAGTCAACCAAGTCCTCTCTGAGGATATTTTAGCAAACCAAATAATGAGAAGCAGAGAGCCATGTAAAAATCTGAGAGCAGATCATTCCAGCCAAAGAAAAGAGCAAGTTCAAAGCCTTTGAAACAGAAGTGAGTTCAGCATATTCTAGAGACAGGACCAGTGAGTCAAGTGACAATAGGGGATGAGGGCATCAAGTAGGCAAAAGTCATGTAGGGAAATGTATGCTCTAGTAAAGAATGCTTTTATTCTAACTTCAAAAAAAAAGTCATTAGGGCTGGCTGAGTGGCGCAGTGGTTAAGCGCTGGCCTGGGAAGCCAGCGGCCCTGTTTTGGTCCCATATATGAGGAGGGCCATTGACACTGCCCTCAAAAAAAAAAAAAAAAAAAGTCATTAGAAGGTCTTTAAGTAACAAGTGTTATATCCTGATGTATGCTTTTAAAGATCAGAGGAGTTGTTCTTGAAAAGATTCAGTGGGCTCACTCCATTTGCAACACAAAGTCTAGGCCCAATATTATAAGATTCCCTAATATCCAGCTGTATAGGAGAGTTATAACAAATAAGAGAGAATCTCACACTTTAGTTAACTTACGTTTTAAAAAGTCATACAAAACAATAAGAAAAAGGCAGACAACTCAATAGGAAAATTGGATAGTAGACTTTAACAGGCACTTCACATAAGTGGATATCCAAATGGCCAATAAATATATGAGAAGATGCTATACATTGATAGTCATTGGCGAAATACAAATTAAAACCGCAATAGATATCACCACATTCCCACCAGACGGCTTAAAAAAACACCCACTGCCCCAACAGTAAAAGTCCATGGCAAGTATGTGGAGTAATTAGAATCCTCACACACAGCTGGTAGGGCTATAAAACAGGTTGGCACTGTCTATAGCAGTAAATAGCTTGTGAGATCCAACTTTGGGTGCTTGAAATTGACAAAAGTGGGAATATTTATGCAATGAAAATTGATAAATGCTACAAATCAGTAGTTTCCCCCACAAGAGACCTGGTTGTTAAACATTATCAGCACATCACTGACTAAAGTTAGCCATACTCATACTCTTGGGTGGGACATCTATGATCCAGGTTTTTGTATCTATGGTAAAGTGTGAAATAGTCATAAGATGAATATTATATAGCAAAAAGAATAAAGTAGCAAGAGGTGACAGCATGAATGGATCTTACAAAAATAATATTGAAAATAATAAGCCACAAAGAAAAAGCCATAAAATGTGTGATAATGTCAGACAATTAAGTTCATGAACTTGTTGCAACGATGTTGCTAACCTTTTTTTTGATATCAGAGGGAGTATTCATTACTAGTTTGTATCAACTGGACAAAAAGTTAACCAAGCTGACTAATTTGGAAGTGCTGAAAGGTCTGCATGAAAAAGCTGGACAAAAACAACCTGAACTTTTCGCCAACAATTCATGGCTCTTGCATCACGACAATACACAGCAGTGTTTGTGAGGGAGTTTTTGGCCAGTAAACAAATAACTGTATTGAAACAGCCTCCCGACTCAACTGATCTGGCCCCAATGACTTCTTACTTTAACCGAAGAAAAAGGAAATATTGAAAGGAAGACATTTGGAGGACATCAAGGGTAAAATGACAACAGCTCTGATGGCCATTCTAGAAAAAGAGTTACAAAATTGCTTTGAAGGGTGGACTAGGTGCTGGCATTGGTGTATAGCTTCCCAAGGGGAGTACTTCAAAGGTGAGCATAGTGATATTCAGCAATGAGTTATGTAGTACTTTTTCTAGGATGAGTTCACAAACTTAACTGTCACAACATATATATATTCAAACTTAGCCTTGTGGTATTTAAATGAGAAAAGGAGAGACATTGTTTGGGAAGATGGTAGTGACAGGTAGTGGGGAGAAAGAGTTCCAACTATGTTCTCTTTTTTGATATGCATGCTGATTATATGAGTGTGTTTATTTTGTGGAAATTTATTAAGCTATACTTTTATGGTTTGAGCACTTCTATGTGTGTATGCTATCCTTCAATAAAATTTATCAAAAATAATAAATTAAGGAAACTTTATTAGTAAATGTTCCCTTATATATTGTTGCAGGTGAAGGAAGTAATTTTCTTTATTTCAAATCTCTGGACAGGGTATTTAACAATTTCCAGATTATTTATGTGGAAAATAATTTATAATCTATATTAATATTATTTAAATATTGATTATTTTTTGAAATGGTCTCTAATTTGGGTAATACAACTTTCATTACTTGGCTTTACTGATATTAGACTACAAAAGGAAAATCTCAACAACTTTGGTTTTCATATTTTAGTGTGCCTAAGAATCACCTGGGGAAATTGTTATGAATTCAGATATCTAAGGCTCCACCACAGAAACTAATTCAGTAGTTTTGCTGGGACCCAGTAATGTGCATTTTAATAGTCATCTCTTGTGATCTGAATCAGGTGACTGCATGAGAAAAGTTTGAAAAACTTAATCTAGATGGAAAATTTACCCCAGGACTATCTAGAGAGAGAGAGAGAGAGAGAGAGAGAGAGAGAGAGAGAGAGAGAGAGAGAGAGAGAGAGAGAGAGAATATATTGTTCCAAATTCAGAAAGTATATCGTCACTGTATAAATTTAGTTCATACTTGGAATCTTAAGTATTAAGATAAATGATCAAAGAATTGTAATTTTCAGACTTGGAAAGTTGTGCATTTAAATGTTTATGCAGTTGAAATTATCCTGCAATAAAGAGAATTACTAAAATAATACATTTTTATGTAAATTTGTAAACACATAATAGAAGCAAAAAGAAAAGAATTACCAAATATAGTATAAATGGAAATGTAAAAGTTTTAGGAATATCTATTTATAAATTTTTGGTTAAAAATCTTATTTTACCTCATTTTCAGCTGGCAAATGCCCATTAGAAAATAGTAAATTAAAGCTAGAGATTCAGAAGTTTTTGCAACTCTGGTGAGAAAATCTGCTACATGAATTAATTTTTGCTGTACTATTTTCTTATTTCACTATGGAACTACAGGGAATTGTTTTAATAAAGGCTATGGTGAGAAAGAAAATAAGTGCCATATTAATAAGGAAATGTAACATATCATCAAAGGAAATCCAGCCAATGAATATTTAAATATATGAAAATGAAAATAATTCTTACAAAGTATAATAGAGTAATGATACATATAAGTGACAGGATATATGACAATACAACTGATAAAAGCATGATCTCAAACACACAGACACAAACATATACACAGAAATATATAAAGTTACCAGTATATAATAAATATACAATCTGACAGTCATTATAATTAAATAAATAAATAAATAAATAAATAAACTCACCCAGAAGGAAATAGAAATCAGAAACCATACCAAAAAGACCCCACAGAAGTTCAAATAAAAACAATTTTGTTACCATTACATATTGCAGTTAAGACTTCAAAATAAATTTCAATAACACAAACTGCTGCCTAAACGTATGGCACTATGGACTGAGTCAGTACTACTTCAGAGCACCCTGGTTAGGTGCAACAATACAGTTGAGAATTTAGACTGCATGAATAATATTATAATAATATAATATTTATATTAAAATGCTCTATAGAATTGTTAGTACGTGGAAGCATAAATATTCCATAAATTACAGGAGTCAAAATAAAGTACACATTTCAACAAATTATAAGTGTGTAACATATACACATAAACACTAATAAGAATTGAAATAGAAATTTATAGGATGCAAATGTTTGTGTTTTTCATGTTCACAAGTGTTTTGTGTTTCCATAAAGATTCCTAAGCATCTTAGGCAATAGATAATTAAAATTCCCTGACACACTCTTTATCAATAGAAAAAGAAAGCTTATCTTGTGTAAGAGGGTAATTTTCGTTTCTCTCCCTTAATGAGCCCAGAATCCCTTTCCTATGACATCTATTCATTACTCTGTGAATGACACAGTCTCTCAGAATAATATATCTTCCTGGCATCTCAATATAAAATCAAGGAATTACGATCATATTTCAGCATTTCCCTCACTAAAGATTTTTTTACTAGTCAAATTGCTGTTCTCAAAACAACTAATGACACTCAATATGGAAAACCGCACCATTTCCCAGACTTGGGAGTTACATCTTGCTGGCTTCACCCTGCCAGCAGGAATTACATTTATCCACCTATCTCTATTAGAATTACATTTACATCCACTTACCTGTTGATTACTCTTATGTTTCCAAAGGATGTAATATATTTGACCCTTGAACTCGAGTTAGGGACACCGACCCCGCACAGTCGAAACTCCATGTGTAACTTCTGACTCTACCTACACTCGGCCCTTCGCTTCCCAGGATCCCAACACCTGTGGATTGAAAAAAAATTTTCACTTTCTCAACCATCGATTCCCAACTGCAGGTGAAAATAGTGTTCCGAAATTACGTTTGGCTGAAACTGCGTGCAAAACCTGGAGCTAGGAAGCCCGGATTGTATTTATTCAAAAACATCCTTATATGAGTGAGCCGTTGAAGTTGAAACTCGCGTTGTTCAAGGGTCCACTGTGAAGCGTATGCGCCAGCAAATACAACTTTTTGTTCTTGGCTTGGGCTTCTGCCCCAAATCCCATCTCTCACCCAATGTTCCTTCTATTGCCAGCTGTGGAAGCTTCAACAGTTGCAATTTCCCTTGTCCTTGAAGCCTAAACCAGACCTAAAGAATCTATACCCGTGCTTCCTAGTACTTGAACTATACCCTGAATTTTCTAAGTTCTCCGTATAGTAAGGGGCCTCAAAAGCAAAGAAAAAGAAAAAGAAAAAAGTATGATCTCAGGCATTCTTGTTTTGCTGCCTGAAAACCTGGTGATCTCCAAGGGCAGGGCTGAAATTGGACATCACTGAGTGACTAGACTGTGTCACAGCAGTTTTTCAGAACTGTCTCTGAAGACAGATGTGTGGGGGGAGAAACTGAGTTCAACACTTGCCAGTCTGAAGATTATTTCCCAATATTTGCATAATAATGCCTATTAACTAGCAGCGTCTCTAAGATTTTGTGTGTGTTTTTTTAAATTATCTTACCTTTTCCCTTTCCTTGAGAAAAACAAAATTAAAAGGTTTTCATAGTTTCTTAACATACTCTAATTCATTGAGAAAGTTTTAAACTTCAGTGAAGGGGAGGAGATATAAACAATTTGTGAAATATCTGACTGGGAAGGGCACTTAGAGAAAAAACTTAATACGCAAATAACATTTATGTGTAAATTTAGAAGACTATCATTTTTTTTTCCAGATCATTATATTGCTCAGTTGTGTAATTTTTGTTGGAACATATGAAAGTGGACAAGCAGAGGGAAAGCTTGGAACTTGAAACTAAGTTATGACTTTGCACTGATAGTTTCTAAGAGGAAATCAATTATGTTTCTCTTAATTGAGGTATAATAAGGGGAAGTGGATGCCTATAGAAGATAGAAAAAGGCTATAAAAATTTTGATACTTGAATAAAGTATTTTAAGTCCCAGATGAGGAGCCAATGACAAGTACCATAAAATCAGGATGACCCAATAAAGATCTGTGATGAGCTAATTTTACTCAAGAATGAGAGAAAACCAGCATGAATAATACTTGAAATTAAGGGGAAATGTATTTAATCACCTTTTAAAAAACAATTCCCTAGATTATATATTATTTAAATGCACTATATATAATTCTAGTAGACCGTAAATGTAGCTCTTTAAAACACCTTTTGTGTTTTGAGAGAATTGAAAAGGAACATTGGTTTAAACCTCTCAGTTCATGCTTATAGAAAGTCTAGAGGTTAATATGAGGACTTAGTCCAGCTATCTCCATATACCTGGTAGATAAATATGAAAATTTAAAGTATAATGCCTAAAAGATAAAATTTTTAAAAATCCTTCACTTGTAGCAATATATATATATATATATATATATATATATATATATATATATTAATATCAATATAAATATATCCAAACTGTTTTGTTTTGTTTTTTTAGGCTACATCAGTTTTATCAGCTGATAACTTTAGAAAACTTAGGGGAACCTACCAATATATGCTATTATGATTATGATTCTTAATCTTTGAAGCATACTCTCAGTGAATAATATTCTATACCCTATGCAGGTTGGGAGGAGAAAGTTGATGGCATTCTCAAACATTCCAGGATGGATTCAGATGCCACAAAGCATTTTTTTCTTTGCTAGGGCCAGAGAAAAAAATCAGAAATATGTTTGCAGTAACCAGTATGATCTAATTTCATATTTTCAATGCCAGTTATTATTTTATTAGCCTCCCAATTTGCTTCCGTATAGACATGTGATATTTTCCCACTGTGTAGCCACTCTTCATCTGCTATGTTTCTGTCAATAATGATGTTTCTACAGGCTGCATCTGGAGTTCTAGTGTTAGAAGTCTGTTGTTGATTTTTTTTTGTTGTTTCCAGAAAACATAACCAGCAATAACTTAATTTGCCTGTGATGCTCTATTTTCTTTTAGAAGAATCTACCTTCCCCCAGAAAGCATATTCTTTATGTACAACACTAAACATGCTAATTTTAGAGGATAGAATCTACTACTTAGATAATCAGTATGTTTACTCCTAAGTCTCATTTTGACTTCTACACTCAGATATTCCTCTTAAGTGCTTTCATTTTTACTATTCACTGTGTGGTTTATAAAATTGTAATTTCTGCCATGAAAATACCAAAGATATTTCTCATGCACTTTGCACTACATGTAAGGTGTTAGGACATTTCTTGTAGTTGAATTGTGAAAATATTTTTTGTAGGTTTATATTGAGATTTTAATTTTGTGGCATTTTAGCAATCAACATGTTTTACTCCCATAGCCTGACCAGAGAATTTTGTGGATATTATTTTGTTTTTAAACTTAGATCTACTTTATTTGACAAAAATTATGCATTCAATCCGTAATAGTGATTGGGTGTATTTGGAATCTTTCTTCTAGATTTTTTTTTTTAGCAACATTTTCTTCTAGCTGTAAAACCAGAAAAACTTCTAATCCAATCCCATTTCTTTTATTTATTAACACTCAAATCTTAATCATTACTTAAACTCTCTCACTTTATTTTCTTAATCAGTATAATAAGTATAAAACCATTGTAGCCCCTGATAAAGATACAGTGAGAGGCAATGCTCAGTAAATACTATTTTCTTTAATCTACTTTTTCAAAACTTTTTTATAATTGAAAAATATTTCAGATAATTGTAGATTCACATGGAGTGGCAAAAAAATAATACAGAAATTTTTTTATACCTTTTAACCAATTCCCCTCGATGGAAACATTTTGAAAAACAAACAAACAAACAAAGAAACAGCCAAAATATAACAATAACACTTCACAGATCTATCTAGTTTTATCTATACTGGTCTGTGGGTTATGTGTATAATGTGTGCGTGTTTAAATTTTTATTTAAAAATAATTTTAAACTTACAAAAATTTAAACAATGCCAAGAGCATATTTTTCTTTCTCCTCATTTATTTTGTTAAATTGCTATCCTGATGCCCCATCACCTCCCAAATATTTTAGCATGAATTTCCCATAAACAAGGTCATTGTTCTACATAACTTAAATACAACCATCAAAATCAGGAATTTAACATGGATACATTACTACCATCTAATCCATAGATTTTATTCAAGCTTCACCATTTTCCATCAATATCCTCTACAGAAAAGAATCCAATTCTATTTAGTTGGTTTGTCTTTTTAGACCATTCACCTTGGATCCATTCCTCCATTTTTATTTGACTTGTGTGAATTGACAGTTTTAAAATTACAGGCCAGTTCTTTCGTAGTATGTCCTTCAATTTAGGTTTGTCTGATTTTGCTTCATAAGTAGATTCAAGTTAAGTATTATTTTGGCAGAAATATCAGAAAAGTGGAACCATATTATTCTCATTTCATCCCATCAAGTTATAAGCAAATTAAATTTGTTCCATTACTGGTGATATTAAACAATACCACTTGTTTAAGTTAGTTTCTTCCAAGTTTCCCTATTGTACAGATTCTCTCTTTTACCTTTGTAATTGATAGTATTTTGCGCCAAAGTTCTTTGAATAAATGTAAATATCTTGTGCTTCATCTAACTTGCACCCAACATTTTACATGCATTGATATCTTTGGCTAAGTTACTTATTACTGTAATGGTGGCCAAATGATTTTCTTATTCTATAGTTCTTTCTTATTATTAATAACTGGCATTCCACTGTTATGAAAATCTTTCACCTCCACTCATTCATTCATTCATTCATTCATTCATTCATATCTGCATGGGCTCATGGATTTCTGGTTTATTCAATTGGGTATAATCTGTTACTATCATTATTTATTTTAGTGCTTAAACTGTCCCAGATTTAAAACATTTCCTTATTTTCTGGTACTCGATGTCCCTGGCTCATCTGTTTCTTCCCTTCCCAAGCACAAGAATCAACACTTTCTCCAAGGAGCCCTGGTTCCTTTTAGTGGAGAATGGATTTATAAAGCAATATCTGAGTGAGAGTCATGCCATTGCTATTGGGGAATCTCTGCTCCAAGTTCTCTCAGGACAGAGCTAGGATATATATGAATTATATTATATATAGTTGTATTATGTATCTATATATCTATATTCCACTTTTTTATTGCTATCTATCTATCAAAAACTATGAGTTCATATTGATATTTCCATTCCCAATCCAACATTACAGGATTCATTCTAATTTTCTCTTTTTCATATTTTTCACTCCCTCATCCAACAACAATAAATCTGCCTCAGTTATTATCAAAATATATAATCATTTGATCATTTCCCTTCATATATACTCAACTCCTATCAAAGCCATCATCACCCTCCTCTCCACCCTTCCCGTCCCCCAACCACCAGTATACACAAACTCTTCAATCTGCTTGGACTCTCAATACCCTACACCAGCAGCTTCCACTGTCATTCCCCCTGATGGATGTCATCCTCACTGCACTTAATCTTCAGTATTCCACCCTAGACCCCTACCACCCATTTCCTCCTTTAGACATCCCCAACTTGCTTGTGCTGTAATAACCAGTGCCAGGTTGCCTCCAGTGCACCCAATACCTCAGCCCAGACAACCTCCTTATCTCACTCCGATTCTGAAAGCCCCCACCAGGCTGCTTCCCCTACCACTATGTAGATGCCAGTTTTTACATTTTTGCCTAATGATTTGTTGACTAAAGTAGGAAGAAAGGAAGGGAGGATTTGAGGGAAGAAGGAAATGAAGTAAAGAAGGAGCAAAGAAAATTGGGAAGAAAGGAAGGATTTTGTTGTTTTAAACCAAGGGATTTATGGACTCTTATCTTGTATCATGCATAAAAATCAACTGAAGTAGATTAAAAACTTACACATAAGGCCTGAAACCATAAAACTCATAGCATAAAACACAGGGAAAACTTCTCTGGTATTACCTTGGCAATGACCTTTTGGACATGACACCAAAGCTCAGGCAACAAAAACAAATAAACAAGCAGGATTACATCACACTAAAAAGCTACTGCACAGCAAAGGGAACCATCAACAACATGAAAATAGGAGAAAATATGGAATGGGAGAAAATATTTGAAAACCATATATCTATTAAGCATGTAATATCCAAGATATACAAGGAACACATACAACTCAATAGCAAAACAAGCAAATACTTGATTGAAATACGAGCAAAGGATCTCAGTAGGCATTTTTCCAAAGAAGATATACAAATGGCCAACAGGTATATGGAAAGGTATTCAACATTGCTAATCATCAGGGAAATGCAAATCAAAACTACAATGAGATATCATCACCTCACACTTGTTAAAATGGACATTATCAAAAAGGCAAAAGTTAACAAGTATTGATGAGGATAAGAAGAAAAGGAACTCTTATATGCTGTCGATAGGATTGTAAATTGGTACAGCCATTATGGAAAACAGTATGGAGGTTCTTTCAAAAATTAAAAATAGAACTACCATATGACTTAGAAATCCCTCTTCTTAGTACATACCCAAAGAAAATGAAGTCAGCACAGACCTCCCTTATCTGCTGGGGATATGTTCTAAGACCCCCAGTGTATGACTGAAACCATGGATAGTATCAAACCCTGTATATACTATGTTTTTTTGTATACATACATATCTATGCTAAAGTTTAACCCTTCAGTTAGGCACAGTAAGAGATTAACAATAGCTAATAATAAAATTGAATAATTATAACAATATACTGTAATATAAGTGATATAAGTGGTTTCTTTGTATCAAAATATCTGTTAACCAAGTTAGCAAACTACAGAGTGGATATGCTGCACTAAGGGATAATCATGTTTTGAAAAGGTGGGAGCAGGACTGCAAGAGATTTCATCAAGCTATTCAGAACATTGCACAATTTAAAACTTTTGAATAGTTTATTTCTGGAATTTTCCATGTAATATCTTCGGACCATGACTGCCCATTAGTAGCTGAAACCACACAAAGGCAAACCTCAGATAAAGAGGAAACTACTGAAAAGAGGAGACTCCTGAAAAAGATGTTTGTGCTCCCATATTCATTGCAGTATTATTCACAAATAGACAAGATATAGAAATAACCTAAATGTCCATTGATGGATGAGTGGATAAAGAAATTTTGGTATATGCATACAATACAATACTATTCAGCTTTAAAAAAAGAAGGCAATCATGTCATTTGTGACAACCTGGATAAAGATGGAGGACATTTTGCTAAGTGAAATAAGCCAGACACAGAAAGAAAAATACTGCATGTAATACTTCATGGTCTCATTTATATGTGAACTCTGAAAAAAAGTCAAAAACATGGAATCAGAGAGTAGAACAATGATTACCAGTTACCAGGAGCAGGGAGGTGGAGGAAATAAGGAGATGTTAGTCAAAGGGTATAGTTTCATTTATGTCAGTTAAATAAGTTCTAGAGATCTGATGTACAGCATGATAACTATAGTTAATAGTGCTGTATTATATACTGGAGATTTGTACAGAGAGTAGATTGAAGGTGATCTCACAATAACAACAAAAAATGGTAACCATGTGAGGGGATGGATATGTTAATTAACTTGATTAGTAATCATTTCACTATATATGTATATCAAAACATCATGTTGTACACCTTAAATACATACAATTAAACTATTAGGCAAGGATTTGAAACTCATTCACGTATTATAGATAAGCAAAAGCCAGTTCCTTCTTAAATAATCAGTTCCCAGACACTAGGTGCTAAGTACTGGGGGTGCCAAAAAAATGTATACACATGATTTGTATTCATCTTTAGTTATTGGTATATATTGAGTATTACAATTTTGATACATTCTTTTTCTTCCTTAAAATGTGTATACATTTTTTTGGCACCCTCTGTATTCTTTATTTATTTCAGATCTTTTTTTCTAAATCATTGGCTTTTCTAGATACCCAGTAATTCAACCTTGCCGTACTTCTCCATCATGCTTAATTAAAGCCTATGTCATGACTTGGCTCTTGAACTGTTTATCCCACATCTGATCACTCCTGTCTTGACCAGACCATGATCTTGCTCTAAATAGTATCTACAACTAGTTTTTGGGTCTTTATAAATGCAAAGATAGAAAACAATGACTTCTCAGTTGTCCAGTGGAAAACCTGATTGTAGACTAGATGGGTGAAGTACAGAAAACGAGATCACAGTTATGGCCTTTTGTGTTTCCTTTCTTTATGACATTAAGGAGATGGGCAACCTCTACAAGACAAACCTAGTAGGACAGTTTGTCTGGCAATGGATCAGAGCCACAAAAGGGCAAGAGAGTTTATCCACAGAGACGAAGGAGACCCCAGAGAAATGGTTATCAGAAACCTGAACGAATGCCTCTGCTTGCCTTTGCCGATTTTTGTGCTGATCAGACGCTCAGGATTTTACTCACACTTTCTTTCGATTTTTCTTCCCTTATGGTTTCTACATGGTGAGGTGTTTTATTGAATTTCTTGAGTAGCAGCCCAGGAAAGTGTCATAAAAATGGAGGAAATTAAAAGAAACATGCCCGGTAGGGGCTGAGCACAAATGCTTCAGTTCCTGTTCGTCATTGCTGTTTTTTCCAGATGTGCAGACATTTCTTGAAATGGAAGAAATCTTTTAAAAGAATGGTTAGTAGTGTCTAAAAATATGTAATTGGATTCAATGACCATTGTACTGAAAAGGTGTTTTTCAGAAGCACTTCCTGGAGAAAAAGTCATAGGAGAAATTATATTCAGACTTGCCTGGTAATGTTATTTTCCACCCTGAGGATCGTAACTGTTTTATCTGGCTATCATCCTTTTTGCTTTGCTGAGTGCTAACCCTCAGAACATATATTAAGAACCCAGTGCCAAGGTAGCTGTTCAGTGTCTCCGCCTCAGCTTCTAGTTGGCTGGCAGTTGCTGCATATTAAAAAGAATAAGATATATTGCCATGGAATACTGGGGAATATTTTTCTTACGGATAAAGTTTAAATGAAACTGGAAAAGAGTCACAGTGTCTGACAAATCTGTGTTTCTACATTTTTTAAAAAATTGAGGTATAGTTGACATATAATATTTTATTAGTTTCAGGTGAACAACATAATGATTTGACATTTCTATACCTTATGAAATGATCACCACAATAATATTTAAGGGGTTTCAAGTCTTCTCACCTCACATTCACTGTTGTTGACTGAGGTTTACTTCATGCTGTTGACAAGGTTTATCTTCTGAAGAAAAGTCATTTTCTCTATAACTTCCTCAATGGTTTTAATACCTTTCATGATGAGTGATTAAACTTCACTTTTTCTCCCCTCTTTCCAACTCCACTCACACACTCTTTTCCTTATAAAGTAGGGGGAAATGCAACTTGTTCTTCAAAACTGATATTTCACTAAGTTGCAAATGCCCCTACAAATTTCCCAACTTTCTGCCCTTCATATTTTCTTGATCCTGTCATTTTGTAGTCCAAAGTCTGAAATAAAAGAACATATAGGTGAGCTCTAAGAGAAGGAAAGAGATGTCCTACAACAAACAGCAAGGCAGCTTAGCATTTTTTCCTCTATTCAGAATGTTTGATTCATTCACCCATTCACTTAACATCCATCTATGGAGATTAACTAGCTATAAGATAGAGAGTTACAGCTTTAGGCGATATAAGGATCTATTAGACACAATCTCTGTCCTCAAAAATTTAGATTCTAGTAGGCAAGAAAAAGTTTTTAAAATAAAACTAATAGGTAATAGACTAAGCTAAGGGCTGTAAGAAAAGCACCTGTTAAATGCTAAAATGGAACCAATGAAAAGAAGGATATATGGGAAGCATGAATCAGAAAATTATTATATTCATTTTATTTTACTAATCAGAGAATTGTTTTATGGAGAAGGTACCATTTGAATGAGGACAGGAAAACTGGTTGAATTTCCATGGGCAGAGATAGGGTGAGAGGAAAGGAATTCAAACAAGAAAGAATGGTATAAACACAATTGCTGACAAGGAACAGAAGTATTCTTGTTTACTTGTTTACTTACACATACTTTTTTATGTAGGGAAGACTGCAACAGTTTCGTATACCTGTAACATAATGCTCACCCCAACACTTATACCCTCATTGCTCATATAATTCCTCCTAGTTCTGTCCTGGACTCCTTGACAGTGCGCTGTGGAGCCAAGGAAAATATGAAAGCCTCCATTTGTTCCCTCCAGCATTGTCTGATTAAACTGAAGTTTAAGCCCGAGCTGTGGACCCTCAGAGCCTGAGAGTTACATGTAAATGATGAAGATATATATACGACAGTAGTCCCCAAATGAATTCTCAGAAATATTGACTCTCTGCTTTGGAAAGGCCCTTGGGTCCTCTGAATGCTTTTATCGTGTTTTACAACTACCCAACCTCTGCTTAAAACCTCTAGTCACGTGGAACTCACTACTCCTAGAAAGAGTCCATCCTTCCTTCTAAAAACCCTTACTATTGGAAATTTATTTTTCTGACGTTAAGTGGAAACTATCTTCTTCTGTCGTGCAGCTCTTCTGCCCAAAAGGGCTGTTCTTTAGAACCACCAGGCAATGAGAAAATCCTCTTGTGCTAGAGACAAATTATTCTCTTTGTGTAAATTAAGTACAGGCTTCACTTTAGAAGGTGACACCCATACAGAATTCTACCTATTCTCTGGTCCATGATTTGGAATATTGTATGAATTATTTTGTGTATTTACAACTAAATTTCAATGCCTCAAAAATACTTCCCTAAAAATAAAACTCTTACAATTAAGAATGAATCATGAAGAGCGAAAAGCATACATTCAATTGTCTTGGCAAAAATTAATCCCCTTATAAACCTCTTTTCCCTTATGGAACCAAATACCTCGAGTTTATAGAGCTTTTGTTCCAGAATGTTCACAGCATGAGCTTAGAAGATGGCAATACAGTAATTGAGAAAGCAAGAGTGGCAATCCTTATTACCCTTTCAGGAATCATTCACCACAGCCTGGCTGCAAGAGCTTGCTTTGTGAAGGGAGATAGTGTTAGTAAGGACTTCGGGGAAAACCGTTGATTGTCGAAAGTACAGTTGACTCTTATTAAACAAAAGAGTAAACCTAAGCTCAGAGACCAAAATCCAAAATGGTTCCAAGTTTTGCTTTGGCTACCGGAGAATGTCTGCATCTCTAAATAAAATAAAAGTAAGCATAGCAGTTCTGTAGTTTTCAATGTCTTGGCAAGAAAGACATTTGTTTGTTGCCAAGTGTTTAGTGAAGCTGAGTCCACCTATAGGACATCCAAAATGCTTTGGGTGCTTTTAAGACTGTGCCCTGAATTGACTAGTGATAAAACACTTTCTCTCAAGTTTCAAATGAGTTACTGAATACTAAATTTAATGGCCTCTTCTAAACCTTTTCTCTCTGTGTTTAGAGGGTTGGACACTCTCTCTTTGAAACTACAATAATACAGAATGGCAATTCAGAGGCTGGGTGTTTATAAAACTGGTTGGCTAATGACATTTTTAGAAATCTTTTTACAAAAATTGATGGATATGAAGTCATATCTTTCATTAGTATTATAGATTTGCTTTTGACATTTAGCTCTACAGATCATTTGGAGTTTATTTTGTAATATGATGTGAGGTAGGCCCAAAGTCATTTTTCTCTACATAGTGAGTCCATTTTTCTACTATGATTTCTCAAATATTCTATATTTTATCATTGATTTTTTAAAATGCCAGCTCAACTGTATATAAAATTCTCATTTATTAAAGGATTTGCTGAATACACTCTTCTATTTAATTGATCTATTTATCTATTACTGTGATAATGCTATACTATTTTAGTTAACATACCTTTGTAATGTCTTAATACAATGGTATGGGCTTCTTTTTTTCAAAGTTGTCTTGGGTAATTGTAGGCTGTTCATCTTCAATATATTTTTTTTAGAATCAAATTTTCAAATTCCCCCGTAAAATCTTGCTAGAATTTTTATTGAGAATATTGAATAGTCAATGCATACATTACTTTGGAGAGAATTGACACATGGTGTTTTGTTCCACTTGTTTTGGTCTTCTTTAAAGTTCTTTAATAAAGCTTTAAAAATATGTGCGTGTGTGTGTATTTATGAAAGTCTTATGATTTCTCTGTTAAGCTAAATTTGAGATATTTGGATAAATGGTACTTAATTTTCTATTACATTTTAATTCATTATTACTGATGTAAAGAGGTATCATGAATTTTTATGTTAATTTAATTCTTGGAAACTTGCTGCTTAATTTTCTGTGCAGATTTTCTTGAATTTTCTATGTAAGTGACCAGAGCATTTTCTAACAATAGTTTTTATCTCTTCACTTCTATCCTTATCTCTTTTGGTTATTTTTTTTTTAAATCCATATTTTTTGGCACCCCAAGTATATTGCTATATAAAAATATATATACAAGTGGACACTTTGGTCGACGTTGCTCAAGCAGTAGTTTGCTATAATCAGAAGTGTCTGGAGACTGATGGTAACCACTCTGAACACCTCTTGTAATTGCAGAAGTCAAACATGATTTGTATTCATCTTTTGTTATTGGTATATATTGAGTATTACAATTTTAATATTTTTTTTCTTTTCTTGAAATGTGTATACAGTTTTTTGGCAGCCTTTGTATATATGCATATATATATATATATATATATATATATATATATATATATATTGCACATATATATGCATATAATGAATATATGTATTGTATTGTCCAGAACCTTCCAGATTTATTTGACCTCTTTCACCCTTAGTTTAAATATTACCTTCTGGTCAATTTATTTAAAGGTAACTCCTACTGGTATTCTCCTCATTCTTGTTTTGTTTCTCGCCATAGAATTTATTATATAAAAATATGATAAAATATACACAATTATTATTTTATTTTCTACTTCTTCTGTTAAAACATAAGTTCTGTAAGTATAGTATTTTTTATTTTGTCTACTTTCTTCACCACTGCATCCCAGTGCCTGGCACATAGTGGGTGAGAAACAAATATTTATTGAGTGAATACATGCTGGACAAAAAAAATGTTAGGGGATACTCTTTCTTGTTCCTTAAATTAAAGGAAACGTATCTAAAATATGAAGATTTTTTAGTAAACGTAGCTTTTTTATGTTAAGATATTTTCTTCTGGTCTTAAGTTCTAGTATGTTTATAATAAATACAGATCTAACTTTATCAAATGATTTTTCAGTATATATTACAAAAGAAGCAGTATAAAACAGTGACTAAAAACCTGGACTCTGGAGCCAGATTGCTTGTATTTGAATCATAGTTTTGCTGCTTATTAGCTGAATGACCTTAATTGGCCTAATCAAATCAATCTCCCAGTTTCATCATCTTTAAAATGTGGATAATAATACTACCATATATATATATATATATATATATATATATATATATATATATACTTTCATATACATCTATATACATATATATATAGCATGTATAAAATTGTATATATATATAACATATATATGCTATACATATATAACATGTATAAAATGTTGTACATACTCTTAATAAAGAAAAGGAAAAGATAAAGAAAACTCTTGCAATAGTCCCTATTAATTAATGCTGATAAACAAGTATTTGTACTTTGTTTTCCATTCCAAATTTGACTTTTATCTTATTCCCTTCCCCTTTCCTCGGGGATTCATTAATATGACTATCATGCATGTGTTCTAGCTTAACAATGATCTCCATCATTAAGTTAGAAACAGCGTTCTTGTCAGCCAATTGGACTCTTCCTAATACATAGCAGCATTTCATTGATGTTCTTGCTTTGATCTAAGACAATTCAGGATAAACACATAATTCAGAATACTCTTTTTATCAAATTTTATCCCAGGCTGATTTGTTAGCTTATCGTTTCTTCATCCTTGTAGCTGCATACACTATTTACTTGTTTCTTTAAGGTAAATTTAATGAAGTCCACAAGCTTAAGTTTTATATTTGAAGGATGTTATCAACAACAGCTAACAATCTGAAATAGTTCATCTCAATGATTTCTATAAAATGTTGACCTGTATTCCCCTTGGTTTAGGATCATTTGAAGATTTAGACAAAAGTGACATTCTGCAATTTTAGGTCACTGCTAAACACATCCAGAGTCTTCAGGAAATTTAAGTAGGACAGCAAATTAAAAACTTAAATAAAATATGAATAACTCTTAAAATCTAAATAAGATACATTCCTCAATTTTAGTAAACTTTATATAATTGTTCTGACCATCCAAAAGTGATGTAACTGGAAACTAATCCATTTACATAACCTTGGACTTCAATGTGCAGTCATATATTTTTGGTTTTGATGGTGGGGGGTTATAGTGGTCAGCCCTTAACACGACCCCTGATGGTTTCCACCTAGTGGTAGTAACTTTCATGCCATCCCTCTCATTGAGTGTGGTTAACACCTGTGACTTGCTTCTAAACAATAAAATATGACAAAGGTGATAGATGTCACTTTCATGACTATGTTATATTATGAAAGTCTCCATTTGTACAGACTGGACTAGATAGAGTTCTACTTTGTGGGCTTAATGAAGTAAGTGGCTATGTTGGAGAAGCCCTCATGGCAAGGAACTGTAGAGAGCATCTAGGACCCGCAGCCTCCACCTGATCCAGTGAAAAGCCAAGGAGTGTCAATCAGTCACACAGCCTCAAGAAAATGAATTGTGCCAACAATCTGAATGACCTCAGATAAAAGCCACTTAAAATAAATCTATAAAAAAGAGACTGGTACTACAGTAAACATTGGAGGATGGGGTAGAGACAAGCATTACTTATGGACTTTCTCCATAAAATTCAGTAAATTGTAAATTATAAAATAAGTTTTAATAAAGTAAAATTATAATTATATTAGCTCTAAAAACAAAAATTAATCAAATGTTAGTTGTTGGATTGGACTTCTATTTATTCTCATTATATCATAGAGGTATAGGATTTACTATGTCAATTTTGAGTTAAAAGCAAAATTAAATCATTTATCATGTCTTAAAATAATTCTTATGTTGCATCAGTTTTTCCCATGATCCTTCTTAATTCTATTATGGTTAAGTCATTCTATTTTACTTATCTGTCACTCATCAACTTTGTTTCCTTTTCTTCAGTTAGTCCCTTATGTAGCTAATAGACTTTCATTTGGCGTTGAGGTGGTTGTGACCTAAACAGTTCTTTCATTATCTCTTTCATTGGCCTTGAAACATTGCATCTTTTATAATATTTACCCTTTCACTTTGCAAAGGTTTTATTTTATTTTCCATTGTAGTGTTGCATATCTAACAATTTGCAAAACCACTCCTGTCTCGTGGCACTGACAGACTGCAATGTTACACTTCAAATGTGAAACCTGCAAGAGCCAAGATTTTCCTGCTTTGTCTGTAACAGTCTCTTCTAAGATCTTAATGCAGAAACCTCAATTTCTATTATAAGTTCTATTTCTAGACCCATTCACCCACAATTTCCTTTTATTTCTAGACTCATTCACCCACAATTTCCTCTTTTTTTAAAATCTCTAACAAGATAATTCTAGTCCTTTGGAAAAATATACAGATGTAAGTCTGTTAACTAGACTTTCTTGTAGGAGTGCTCACAGTGCAGAGGGAATACTTGGTACCTTCTGGTAGTTTCAAACCATCTCATCAAATGGCCTCTATGAACCAAGAGAGAAAAAAAATCTTCAATACCTTATTTCCAAGTGTTAACTAATAAAACCAGTGAATGTGTGTATCTATTTGTTGTTTCCCAATGGTTATAGTTCAGATTTATCATATCTCTAACTCTATCAACGAGATAAATCAATATAATATATGCATTGAGTATAAAGTTATGAATGTTTCCTTAGCAATTTTTCCCTTTGTCTCATTTCCACATTTGCTATATTCTAGATCTGAGTAAAATAGTCAAATATTCCCAAGCAATAAACCTCATAAGAATTTTCATGTTTTAAAATACAGAATGATGTGTAAATGTTAGTAGTAATAAACTTCTTCATGCCACCTTAAATAATTGCAAATTTAGGTGTAAAACATGTCACTGAAGAGAAGGACTCCAGAGAAGTTGTGTATTTTATACTACATGTTGAAAAAGTCAATGTAACATAACTCTATGGGGTCCATTTGCACTTAGCAGACAAGCAACAAGCATATATACAGAATCAAAAGATTTTTTTCAAAAAATATGGACATGAATAGACATGATTTTATGATGATCAAGTATGAGCAATGACAAGGCAAACTTGATTACCACTTAAAAATATTTTGTTCTAGCTCTAGGAAAAAAAAAAAAATCCTAGGCTTCCTAGTAGATAGACTTACGGTGTATATAGTTCATTCATTTTGCTGATTAGACCACAGCAAGGCCCAAATCAGAATCTGAATCCCTATGGAGATCAAATTATCTTTACTTTATACCATAGCCAACTCTTACCTACAAACAGCAATTCTGCATTGTTGATCTCAAAATGATCTGAGTGAGAAGATGGTACAGTTTTAAATTAAACCCGTTATTACTATGGTAGAAACAATCACAGCTGTAACAGTTGTCATTCTGGGCCATGAAGACTTTTCTGCAATTACAGCTAATCAAAGGAACAAAACAAAACATTAAACAATCTTTTAAGTAGGGTACTAGGATGGGATTTTTCTTTGTTACAGTTGAACTGAAAATACATCCACGAGAGCAAAGTGACATCTTTATTAAAATCTAATTCTAACTCATTAGATTTGCTGTTAGGGTAAGTAAAATAGATTCAGTTGTCATGTGCAAAATGAAAATGCCTTATTTATTGACTGTAAGACAAAATAAAAACTACAGAATTGAATCCCAAGCCTAATTTATACAGAAAATTCCAATCTAGAAAGAGAGTTACAGTGTAATGAGTCTTATTCTCTTTTACCTCCATGTAACATTGTAATAATGATGGAATGTTTTTCCTTTGTTTTTGTTGTTGCTGCTTTCTTTTGTTTTTAGCTCAACTGCAAATTGATTTTTTCTCGTCAAGTAATCTGAAATGATATATTCTGATTGTTTTATCAATAAAGAAGAATATCCCTTGTTGCCATTGTAAATTTTATATATTACAAATGTAGTATCACTAAGCCAAGAAAAAAGCAATAGTTGGACGCAGTATTTGTCATTGTTAGACTGTTTACATTCTATCTTTTCCTAGAATATTGACAAATACAAATATAAATACTGACAAATATAAAGCAACATAGAACAACCTAACTCATTTCAAAAAAATTTGCTTATAAAATATCAGGCACATGAAAAAAATAAAAATAAAAATTTTAATAATATTGAAAACTTTATATTAAACTAGTCAGTAAAAATACTCATAGAAATTTAAAGCTTTTATATCATCAACATTGAAATATTATATTTAAATACTGAATTTTCACTATAAAATAAAGCATCTGATCATTCATTGAATTATTTTCTACATGAGTGTTTTGTTATAAATTGGCATTATCTAAAAGTTCAATCATTTTTGTTAAGAATTGTGTTTTCTGTGACATTATCAAATGTGCACCAGCCCTAATAGGGTCTATTATAATTTGTTTTCTGGTCAAGAATCACACATTGTTTTTAGTTTTTAATGTCTCTTTTGTCTCTTTAATCTATAGTGAGAAGTTCTTCTTTGTCTTTCATGGCATTGATATTTTTGAAGAGTATAGGCCAGTTATTTTGTAGACTGGCCCTTCCTTGGGTGTGTTTGATGTTTTCTTGTGATTAGAATCAGTTTCTGCATTTTTGGCAGGGGTACTAACACAGGGGATGTTGTATCTTCCTCAGTGCATTATATCAGGAGACACACAAAGGGAAACATTTTAAAGAAAAATTTAATAATCACTCTGCCATTTTAATAAATAAGTTTTTCTATGAACATAAGTTTCCATAATTGTTTCATACTTGCAACCACAAAATGATATAATTTTTACTCTACTTCCTTTTCTAACATTTGCATTTTATGTCTCTGTATAACTTCATAATTTTCATTTAATAATCACATAATATTCAGCTAAGTTGAAAATGTATTTTACCAATTATCTTTATTATTGGGCATTCAGGTTGTTTCAAGTGCTTCAGTATACTTTTTATTAAGTGAATAAAAATCATATACAAAGTTAAACAATTATGTTTGCGAACTCATCCTAGAAAAAGTGCTATATACCTCCTTGCTGAATATCACAATGGTCACCTTCAAAGTACTCCCTTGGGAAGCTATGCACCGATACCGGCACCTGGTCCACCCTTCAAAGCAATTTGTAACTATTTTTCTGGAATGGCCATCAGAGCTGTCGTCATATTACCCGTGATGTCCTGAATGTCGTCAAAATGTCTTCCTTTCAATATTTCCTTTATCTTTGGGTGAAGAAAGAAGTCGTTGAGGGCCAGATCAGGTGAGTAGGGAAGGTGTTCCAATTCAGTTATTTGTTTACTGGCTAAAAACTCCCTCACAGACAGTACCGTGTGAGCTGGTGCATTGTGGTAATGCAAGAGCCATGAACTGTTGGTGAAAAGTTCAGGTCGTCTTTTTCACATAGTCTTTTCAGCACTTCCAAATAGTAAACTTGGTTAAGTGTTTGTCCAGTTGGTACAAATTCATAATGAATAATGCCTCTGATATAAAAAAAAACAACTTAGCAACATCGTTGCAACAAGTTCGTGAACTTTAGTGTCGATTTCCTATATATTACACTGTTGATGGAGTTCTTAGGTTCAACTGGACAAAAAATTATGACAAAACATTATGCTAACATAAGTGAAGTTCTTCTCTATTCTCAAGTCTCCAGCAACAGTCCCCATTTTCTCAACCAACGGATTTACAAATGCAAGCTTTGCAGCAAGCAGGACCTGGCAGGGAATAGGGGAGAGACCAACATGCATTCATTCCCAGTCCTAGAAAATAACTTTAAATGGAGGCCTTGTTGACAGTGACTCAGTCATGTAATTTCTGTTTATGGAGTATAGAATGCTTTGGCATAGAAATGTGCTTGGGGAATATGTAATTTATATTGATTTAATGGACTTAAGATTATTTTTTTAATAGGAAATAACTTCTGAAAAGTTCAGATATACATCTAGAAATTTTACTCATGCTTTCTCCAACTTTTACACTAAAAAAGAAAATACCTAAGACAACTTTCTGCCTACTTCCACAGATGGAGACAGGACAATGTTTTACATAAAGCAACTATTGTGAATGGACCCAAAATACTGTCAATCGATCAAAATCAGTATATTGATGTCCTATAGTGAGGCCTCACAGATTCTCCATACATTAGGAGATATTCGATTAATGTCAGCAGTAGGCCATCTGAAATATCTCAGAAATTAAACCCTGAATCAGAATGCCAAGCATCCCAACATAATGTCAGACTCCCAAGATGGAAAGATAGAGGGAAGGAGGAAGAAGAGGAAAGGGAGAAAAGAGGAGGAGAGTGACAGTGATAATCTTTTCTTAGGCTAAATAGTTGCCTAGGTTCACAGCAATTAATTGTGACTGCAGTTCTAAAACTTGTCCAACCACCAACCTAATAAAGAGCCTATCAGAGAATCAGCTGCTGAGTGAAAAGGAAAGAATTAGTGGTTACATCACTGCTTAATTTGACTCTTCCCTGTATCTAGTAGACTCATAATTATCTGCTCTAATGAGCCTCAGGGAGGGGTGGGAATGAGTCGCTGTGACACAGATAATACTGAATAGCAAAGGGTGCAAAGCATTTTCTGTTAGGGTTTTGCATAGATCATATGCCTAAGAAGGAAGTACATTTATCTTTTTAATTATATTTTGCTTGGACTAATTTCTTTTTTTTTTTTTTTTAATTCTCATGCCAATTAAAAAGCTATTTCATATTGTACAGATAGCAGAGGAAAGCAGCCTAGGTTTTCAAATCTTCAAGATAAAATTTATGAATTTGGTATACTACAAACCTGAAACATGTTTTTCTGAAAATGTGGTCCTTTGCCTTGATTCAGGTCTTCGTCACCTCTTAACCAGACTCCCCACTATTCTTCCCCTCTGCAGTCTGCCTCCTCTTCAATCTTGAAGCCAGAAAGCACAGTCATTGTGGAGGGCTGGGGTTGCTGAGCTTTCATCCATTGTCCTGAATCACCGAAGGTTCAGGTTGGGTGGGAGTCCCTTTCACATCACCACTAATACCTCAAGGATTCCATACTCTGTATCAAAATGCTGTATGAGTATTTTAATCCACTGAAGGAATAAGTCCAGATGGTGTAGTCCAAATGGTCAATTTTTGCTCTGCTGATCTACAGACAGATAGATCCGGGTGATTACCATGCCAATGGATGGCCTTCCAAACAGCAATGAGAACAGAAAACAGGGCTGCTCAACACGGGGCAGTTGTGGTGCTCAGTCAACCTGGGGTTGATTTTCTAAGGCCCTGTCTTGACATCTTGGAGCTGGAAACCAGCTGTGTTTGACTCTCTACACCAGCTCCATTAGTCTGTATGTAGCCAATCTCCCACCCATCTTCCCCATCCTTACCACCCCACTGCCATGATCAGACACCCCTATGACCATCCTTACAACCACCCCATTCCTTCATTCAAGCACCCTCTGTGGCCCTGCCCTCGTCCAAAATAACAATCGACCCAAGTCTTCTCTCCTATGATACTTCATCTCAGTTGAAGTGACTATTACTGTGTACTCCTGCTCTTTTTCCAATTTCACATTTTAGAATACATTGTATTCCTTGCTTCATTCAGGTTCTTCTGTCGATTCTCAAGACTCTTATCTTCTTTCAATAAAATATACCTTTTGCAAAGGAAATTGTTTTGACTTTCAACAGTATTGATGAAGCAGGGAGGTAAGCCTCAAAAACCTATTTTGGAAGAAAAAGAAATGCCAACTTTTAATTTTCTCTTTGTATTTCTGGTATAGCAATCTAAACTCTCATCTGGTAGGTCCAGGAAACAGTAGGCCATTCATAAGACAGTTTAGAAAAGAAAAGTATGGGTGGAAATGTTTAATCTGTTATTTCAATAGAGGGATTGTTCTGGAGCAGATCTCTTCATGTTATGTCCCTGTTCAAAAAACCCTTGAGGGGCTGGCCAAGTGGCTTGTTGGTTAAGAGCTGGCTTGTGATGCCAGCACCCCCAATTCGGATCCCACAAATGAGGGCCAGTGACACTGCCCTCTACAGCTAAGATGGTGGACAACAGCTCCACCTGGAGCTGGGCTGCTTGAGTCCCCAGGACGGCGTAGCTGAAGCCCCTGTGCAGTGAGCTTCCATAGGCTACAGTGAGTGGCCGGCAGCCAGCGTGAGCTGCCAATAGCCGCGATGAGTGACCATCCAGAGGCCGGCGACCGATCTGCCTCATCTGGGAAGAGTGCAATGACGATACCAACATGGGCCAGTGAAGCAATGTCCTCCACAACTAGACTGAAGAACCAAAGGTCAGCAACTTGTCTGTTCCCTCCCCCAATTCCCCAACAAAAATCTTTTAAAAAAAACAAAAAACCCTTGAGTGACCTCCTGGCATTAATGATATTAAGACTACATCTCTTATAGTTCCATAATTTCCAACTGACCTTTTCAGTTTAATTTGTGTCACTCCCTCCACTAACCCAAACACAACAAACTATTTTCCATGTTCCAAAAGTGTAAATGTGTTCAAGTTAATATACTTTTAGGATCATATCAGTGTTGAAAGAATATGGACTTTTAAGCCTCCTGGCTCATATCAACCAATACAATACATTGGTCAAGCATTCAAAACTTTATCATCCTCAAAAAACACAAAACTGAATGTCACCACTCACCCTGCTCATTCAGCCTGTTTCTTAGATTCAAAAAGACACTGTTGCTCTTGAAAATTACATAATAGCAAAGTGCTGCCCAAAAGTTTCTATGTATGTATAGTTCTCTCCAGTGTGTGGTTATAATTAATGTGGGTTGGGAGGATTATTACATTTTTTCTCTCCAGGTCCCTCCTCTAGCTCAAAGGGAAGATGACTTTTATTACAAATAAATTCATATTTTTCCTTTTGTTTTCATTTTAATTCAATAAAACCACTGGATCACATACAATGTGCTGTATTCTGGGATGAATAGAGGGTCAGGGCTTTCAAATGTTTTTGACTTAAATCCATAGTAAGAATAATTTGTAATCCTGACCTATACATATGCGTTGTTTTGTTTTATATGTGTGTGTATCTAGATAGATATAGATGATTAAATACACACAAATATTTATATGCATTTTTTTAAATATGTGCGATATTCTCTGATAGTTTACATTCTATGTTTTCTGGTTTTTTTGTTTGTTTGTTTTGAATGCTGGTTGCTGGTTGTACACCATTAGTTAGATATTATGACCTGTCCCATCTGCCCCCAAGGGACCACTAGGAGTGTCTTGCTACCTGTGCCTGAAACCAGCTACTCTGGGTGGTTCCAAATGGCTGGTTTCCCCGGCACGGATGAAAAGATCCCGGCCCCAATATTATCATGGTACAGTTTGGGACAAAACTAAGTTGGACTGCTTTCTTCCTCTTACTCCTCACATTAGAAAACCCTGTTGATTTCTCTCCAAATTACACTCCAAAATGACCACACCACCTCTCACCATTTCCACCATCACCACTCCAGTCCAAGCACCATCTTCTCACACCTGGACCCCAGCAAAGCCCCCCTGAGGTCTCTCCTTTTTACTGAACTACCCCTTTAAGGTCTTCCTCACAAAGGAGCCAGAGTGGTCTGGTTAACATTTAAGTTATATTACATCACTTTTCACTGTGCATTTGCCAATAGCTTCCTCCCATTACATGTAAATCAAATCAAATCAGATTCCATGCCATATCTCATCCAACAGTGTGCCACCCGATCTGTCCTACCACCTCTTCAATCTCATCTTCTACTTCCTGTCCTGCCACTCTCCCCTGCTCACAGCCCTCCAGCCTCAAACCAGCCACATTATTTGATTCTCCAAATAATCAAGCCCTACCATGGGGCATTTTCAATCATCTAGAATTTTCCTCCAAAACTTCTCATACAATATGATTTCCTCATGTGGCATGCTCATGGCTTATTGTTTATTTCCCACTTATAGAATGTAAGCTCCCCAAGGGAGGAGATCTTTGTTTTATTCACTGATATATTGTAAGTAGCTAGAACACTGAGTGCTTGACACATTTGGGGTGCTTTTTAAATATCAGCGGTTGAATGAGAAAAATGCTGGCTCTCATTATTAATACTACCAATAACACAAGCTACTCTTGCCTCTCTACGCATAAACAACAATCATACATCTCCATTGTTTTCAGCATCAAAGTACACCAGTTATAGATTTAACATGATTTAGTATCAACCTCATGAGGTAACAATGGGAGGGAAAAAAAATAACATTAATTATCTTTGCACTGGGTTAGTGAGTAAGGCTTATAAATATTCTTCAAAAAATTCTCCTTTTCTAATAAATAATAAAGTTTTATATCTATGTATCAGGCTCTGTTTCCACCATAATTCAACTGAATATTTATAATAGATATTCAGTGTATGTTTTAAGGAAAGGAATAAAAAAATGCTTGCTTAGACATTTTAGAAAGTTATTTCTGTATCACTAAAATTACAGGCTCTTTAAGACTCAATGAAATGAATGTCATTTTATTAAACAATGGTCCAAAGAGGGCCGATATGTTATGTGGGGTCGTTTCATGCCCTGCTGAAGCATTCTGGTTTGGCACTTTTCATTCTGGGTATTCAGATGAGCTCATTAAAGACCACATAGTTTGCATGTTTTACTATAAAACTGCAGACCAAGTAAGCCCAGGAGTTGACAACATGGGATCCTTTAATGGTAATTCTCTGCTTGTGTAGGCAATGGTTTTCCCGTCACTGCAATAATCTTCAACCGTGTAATCAGTTAGGATTTAATTCAGTACAGGATTAATCTGGAAGCCTGAGTCTGAGCATTTCTCTAATGTAACACTACTGAGCATTAGCCAAAGCTGGATTCTAGGTTCAGAGGTCAGGAGCAACAGAGGAGAGAAGAGAGAGCAAAAAAAGACTGCCAAATAAAGATTGGCCCACATGGGCTTGTCTGCTTTATTCCCTTCACATCTATAAAATTCTGGTGACTAGTTTATTTTGGAAAATTAATCTTTCCTTTCATAGACATCATATTTTGCAAAAAAAAAAAAAGCTTATATAAAAATGTCTATACAAAAGTTGCCATGGTGTACATTATAAATGCATGTATATTATATAAGGCATGAGGAGAGAAATAAAATCTGGTTCATGTTTCTTCCCTTGGGCAGATTCCAACAACCACCCTGCCAAGCAATAGGCCATTTGATCTCAGCTTTGTTTCGTTCCTTTTTGAAGCGATGACATTTGTATGACTGAGATTTAGAAAAGTCCTCAGGTGGCCATGAGCTAAAGTGCTTTAAGTATGATTATTCTACATTAGTTAGCTCTTCCTATGAATTCTGTTTACTTAAGTGGGAAGCCATATTTAATATAAAATGGGGAAGGACAACAGTGTGACCTGCTCACCTTGGTTGAAAGATACTGTGCCATAGGTTAAGAACGTAAACCCTGTGTTAGCTTGCCTGGGTTCAAATCCCCACTCTGCTGCTTACTAACTAGACAAAATTAGGTATGTTATTTAACCTTTCTCTTCCACTACATTTCCCCTCAAAGGATAATAATAACACCTTCCATATAAAGATATTTTAGTATTTAACTTGAATACTACTGTATTAGTCTGTTCAGGCTGCCATAACAGAATACTACAGACTGTGTGGCTTAAGCAATAGAAATTTATTTTCTCACAGTTGTGAAGGCTGGAAGTCCAAGATCAATGAATGTGCCGGCATAGTTAGTTTCTGACAAGGCCTTTCTTCCTGGCTTGCAGACAGCAACCTCTGGCTGTGATCTCATGTGTGTGATCTCTGTGCACACACACTCCTGGTGTGCCTTCCTCTTCTTAGAAGGACACCATCCTATTGAATCAAGGCTCCACCCTCATGACCTCACTGAGCCTTGCTTACTTCCTTAAAGACCATATCTCCAAATATAGTCACATTGGGAGTTAGGGCTTCAACATATGAATTTGGTTGGGGGGTACACAATTTAGTTCATAGCAAATACACACACAGTGCTTGGTGCCAGTAACTTCACAGTAAATACTGGTTCTTATTCTGTGACATAGTTTTACTTTTCTCCCAGATGTGCATACGGGTCTTAGTTTGAACATTTACTGTTTTATCTGGTTAAAATTCCTTTTTATAAGTAGAAGCAAATTTACATGAGCAAACACCAATGAATGCATTTATTTAAAATAACAGTGAGTGTCATTTTGTTTCTCATGGGATAACTTAAATGCAGACATATACACCTTCCCCATTAATTTGTGTAGTGCGTTTTAAAAGGCACTTGATTGTAATCTTATACAATCTGTCATTGTTCAATGTCAGCAAACTATGGATTCTGGGTCAAATCCTGACCATGGCTTGCTTTTATACAGCACATGAGCTAAGAATGTTGTTTACATTTCTAAAGTGTGGCAAAACAAGCAAATGTACACACACAAAAGACAAGTATGTGACTGCCACTTCATGTGGCTCAGAAAGCTGAAACTATGTACTGTCTGACCCTTTACTGAGATTGCTGACCTCTGTCTGCTCTGTAGAAGTTGAATGTCAGCCTTTCAAATATATCTACTCTTATGTGAACACCTCATTTTTTCTCTATCCTGAGCAAAGTTTTACTTGGTACCCCCAACATTTTCTTTTGATCTTAATTATTTGTCAAGAGGTAGTTCTACAGTGTCTAGCATGTCTCATCAACTTCTGGGAAATAGACTCAGAATAATTTCAGTTTTTCTTGGTTACTGTGACCTAGTGATGACCTAACAAGGGAATAAGAATTGTGATTAGTTTTTCTATTTGATATCTCTTATGGTCAGGCTGGATCTGTTATTTCTCGTTATTGTTGGTCTGCCTATCTTTAAAATCTCCTCCTGTTCTGCTTCTAGTCTGCCATGGGCTGGGAAAAGAAGGAGAAAAGAAAAATCAGTGTTATAGAATACCTCCTATCTGTTAAATTCTATTAGATTTTTTTCATACTATAGCTTCTTTAATTCTTGTAATATAACTTTATAGTAAATGTCATTATTTATGCTTTACAGATTAAGAAAATGAGCCTCAGAAGGGCTAATTTACTTGACTTCAAGCCCAAGCCCTTCTCACTCCAAATTCAAGGTTTTTCATCGAAGAAACCAAGAAACATGAAACCTGGCTGACTTGAATTGTAAGTAACATAAGGGTAAACAGAGTAAAATGATGCTTTTGTAAATAAAGTGTTCAGTGTTGAAGTGTTCTGAGACATGTGTTTTGTTTTCTACTCAATTCTCAGCCATGTTTCAGATAATTCAGTTGTCTGACAACTTCCAAATCAGTGAGGTGTTGTGATAAAAATTTCCTTGTTCAAATACATTCTTGGACGCCATTCATTCAATACACTCATTCGACAGTAAATATTGAAAAAGTATGTATACTTATGATTCTACAGAAGGTCCAAAAATGAGTATGGTTATGGAATGATTGCCCACAGATAGTGTTATGAACATAGAGAGGTATGTATGTGTATGATACACAGCCCCTGTGCATGCACACACACACGGTTTATTCAGACATGCACACTGGATAGATACTCAGCTAGAATATTTTGGTTGCTTCAGGTTTACTCTTCCAGTCTTTACCCGGAGGTAAGTTTTAAGTTAAACTCTTGAAATACATCTGACTTCCTTGCCTCCTCTAGCCACCTAACTAATATAGGACCTTGTGCATAATTCTGCCTGTCTGAAACAAACAGGAGAAATTGGATCATTATGAAGACTCATGTTCACTAGAAAGCAGGCACCCAAAGCATAAGAGTTAGTAAGCAAATTATTTTGGAGATTTTTTAAAAGTTACCTAATACCGAACTACCTAATTGGAGAAATATTTTAATTTCTATTTCATTAGTGCAGATTCTATATACGATTGCTTTTTTCACAATAACAAATATTTGAATGAAAAAAGAAAGAGTGATGTCTGTATCATACCAAATTAACCAGAGATTCAGTTTCAGGCAAAGTCTGACAATCTCCCTAGAGCAGGGAAAAAACTCTGGGCTTTATGGGGTAGAGATATAAATGCAACAGTAATGGGGCAGAAATCCTCCCCAGTATTTCTCAAAAACAGCTCACCACTGAGAGAATGTGAAAGTATATTTATTGAAATGGGAATTTACCTTTTCTCTCTTTTCATATTTCTCCTCACCCCCACCTAGGAGCAGGTGGGTTCATTGTTCTCCTTTCACAGAGAAGGACTAGGTTCCAGATGGAAAGCAAGCAGTGGATACAGCTGGATTTGGGGTTCCAAAAACCTGAGCTCCTATAGAAGGCTTTGCAAGAGCAAACTAGTGGGGTAGGGGTGGGGAGTAGTCTGAGCAGCCAAAAAGAAAGAAAGAAGATTCTTTTCTGAAAAGACATACAAATTGATGGATTCCCCAAATAGCAGTGACCTCTGCCTCACCCAAGGGAGAGCCCCCAGAAAGGTGGAAAGGCTTCAAAGGGAATGGCTGTGTATACCCCACAGGAGGATGAACTCTAGGGACTGTGTCTCCCAACCCCAAGAAAGTCCCTAAGCTGGCTGCAAGCATGGTCCCACTGACTGGGGCTAAGAGGATAGTGGATATCACCATGAAAACCTAAAGATAAGAGAGACCCTGCTCCATTTTCTAGATACTACAAGAAATTCTCATATTCTTGTGCAACCCAGAGGGGGAGAGAGGCCCCCAGTAATGATTGAGATGGAGTTTCAGAAACAAAATATTTTGATTCAAAAACAATAAAGAACTATAGTCTATCTCCTAATGCTGGGCTTGGGGACCAAAGTTTCATACAAGTGCATCGCTAGGGAGAGCTCCCTCCACACATTCAAATGAAAGGGCTCTTCCAACCTCTGACAGGGTTGGTGCTGCTGTGAACCAGGTCCACCATTTCATACTTCAGAAAAGGCCACTGCTGCCTGAATGATGAAGTTGGTGTCTCAGAGCAGCCCCCAATCTGCAATGATCTCTTCTGCCTGGCATAACAAAATATCACCATTTCCTTTGTGTCTTCCAATTTTCTTGTTACAACTTCAATATGACTACAAAGTAAGCTCTTTAGTACCATTATCAGCCCTTAACTCTAAATTCACAATGAAATTTCTAGCTTTTCCTGATCTTTTAAATAACATATGCAAACATCTGTTTAAATATTCTGTTCAGTAGACACCCCAGAATGTTCCCATGTTTCCATACAGATAATTATGCTATTATCTGGTAATAACTCTTTTTTCTTCTCCTACAAAATACATCCATGTACCCACCTGTTTATTCTGGGAGATTCCATGTTCTTACAGGACCACTTTACCCCAAAAGATGTGATCCAAACTGGCCAATTACAATTGTTTCTCCTGCTGGTCAATTCATTATAATTAATTAACTTATAAATGGTCATGTGACCCGAATCAAGCCAGTTAGAATCCTTTCTGTTTTTTTGTTTTGTTTTGTTCTGTTTTTAGGTGTGTGTGTGTGTGTGTGTGTGTGTGTGTGTGTGTGTGTGTGTGTGTGTGTTTTACAGGAACTAAAATATCCAATCCCTCTTTAGTTTGGGAATCTATAACAGGTACACCTTCAGAGCTGTTAGTGGCTATAAAACCATATCTCTGCCATCAGGAAAAGGCTGCTTTCCTGTAAAAAAGACTAAAGCAAAGGCAAGAGATGGGGAGATGTCCCAGTTGTTCTCAGGCCTGATTTTCTCCCTGCTGTTCTAATTTTTAATAAACTTATTCCTTGGATTCTAGGAGCCAATGAGGAATTTGGGTTTGCATTTCTACCTTTTGGAACCTTAGGACTCTAGATTTTCCCCTGTTTTTCTTCTCAGTTTCTCTCCTGTCCTAGGATAAAGCCCTGAAGGAATTAGACTCCACAAAGTAAGTTGTCCTAAGAAGTGAGGCTCAGAGAAAATCTGGGGGTGGGTGCTGCCAGGAAAAGTAGCCTGGGGCAGCATCAAGGTCCCTGAGGGATATAGCAATGAGAAGAAGAGGGTCCCTGGAGGTAGTATCAAAGACAGAATAAACAGAGTCCGACTCCTCCAGAATTCTGCCTAAGGCACTGCTGCCATGCTGCAGGAAAGAGAGGTTGTAGTATTTTTGTTTGCATATGTTATTTAAAAAATCAGGAAAAGTTAGAACTTTCTTTGTGAATTTAGAGTTAAGGGCTGATAATCGTACTAAAGAGCTCACTTTGTAGTCATATTGAAGTTGTAACAAGAAAATTGGAAGACACAAAGGAAATGGTGATATTTCGTTACGCCAGGCAGAGGAAATCATTGCAGATTGCGGGCCACTCTTAGACACCAACTTCATCATTCAGGCAGCAGTGGCCTTCTCTGGCGTATGTCATGGCGGCCCTGGTTCACAGCAGCACGAACCCTGTTAGAGGTTGGAAGAGCCCTTTCATTTGAATGTGTGGAGGGAGCTCTCCCTAGCAATGTATGAAACTTTGGTCCCCAAGCCCAGCATTAGGAGATAGACTGTAGTTCTTTATTGTTTTTATGGTTAGGTATTTTTTCTATGTTTTTCGTTGCAAAAATGTGTCATGACTTTTCTGACAACCCAATATTTTGTTTCTGAGACTCCATCTGAATTATTACTGGGGGCCTCTCTCATTCTCTGGGTTATACAAGAATATGAGAATTTCTTGTAGTGTCTAGAAAATGGAGCAGGGCCTCTCTTATCTTTGGGTTGTATGGTGATATCCACTATCCTCTTAGTCCCAGTCAGTGGGAACTTACATTCAGCCATCTTAGGAACTGATGGCTCAGGAGGCTAAAACACCTTTTTGTAAATAAGTATCAGGATTTAAGGACTCAGACACAATCATAATCACAAAATTACTTCTGAAAGTACTATTATTATTGGTCTTTATTTTTCCTGTTTATAAAAATATACTTGATCAAAGCAGATGAGTGGAAAATTCAGAAAATGCAGAGAGAATAAATATGAACACTTATGATATGTATTCTCCTGAAAACTTCTCTACCAAGATTGTTTTTTTAGAGAGGGGTGATATTCAAAATACTGAACCACCTGCATAGCTCAGGCATCAGCCAATCAGAACAAATTCTGCTGATAATGGAGAAGGATCTTGAAGCCCACTTTCCAAACCCCCCAGCCCAGGCGTTACCTTGTGGTTAGGTAAAGAGGAGATCCAGGGTTAACAGACTTAAAGGAAACACTGTGTGTGTCATGATTGTGGTGTTCTTGTTGCAGTGGCTATTTACCAATGATGCAGAGGTCCTTTAATAGTTTAACAATTGGTATGGCCGTATGGCTGTCTGTACTAATATATGTACTGATGGTGTTATTAGCCCGGGAGATATTATAGTTCCTTATAGTTTAGTTTTCTTCTTTAGCAAATCTTGTGAACATTTTCTTATGGAAAATTATTACCTATACATGAAAACCTCTAACTGGTCTTTGATAATGAGCTATAGGCAAGCAAAGATGTTGATCTCCTCACCTCTTGCAGTGGCCAGGGGGACATATGCCACTATCATCAAGAAGCACTTACCACAAGTCAACTTGACTGTCCACCCTGGTATGAGATAAAAATACTGTCATTTTATTCATGTATCATGATGTGAAAAGGATTGGAAAGAACCACTTTACAACACAGTTTCTAATGGGAACCATAAGAACCCACTTTTAGTAGTTTCTAATGGTCCCATTTATGGCTACCATATGGTTATCTTTCTTCTCATTTCTCATCTTTTTCAATATTTTATTGTATTTCTGGTGGATATGCTTGTACATACATCTGGTTTGTTTCTGTTTTTTTGTGTGTTTTTGTTTTTTTGCGTTCTTTTTAAAGATTTTATTTGAGATTTGGGGGAGAGGAACAGTGTTGGGGAACCGGGGAAGGGGAATAGACAAGTTGCTGTCTTTTTGTTCTTCAGTCTAGTTGCAGAGGATGTTGCTTCACTGGCCCATGTTGGTATCGTCATTGCACTCTTCCTGGATGAGGCACATTGGTCGCCAGCCTCTGGATGGACATCTGGTTATGTTTTAAGACATCTTCCAGAAAGGAATTTTGATTCATTGGGTCCTGTTTAACATTGTGAACAGAGAGTCTCAAATTTCCCTACCTTTCTATGAGTATCTAAGAATATAGACTCTAGGTCTAGACAAATGGTATGTGCCTCTCTATGCCATCACCTTATCAGGTTTGTGACTCAGCCTCTGTGCCTTGCTGAAAATGGGGATGATCACAATATTTATCTCACTTCACTGTCATGAGGATCAAATGGAATACTTAGAACAATTCCTAAATCATTGACACCACTCATTAAATATTGGCTATTTTCTTCAGTTAGTAGTACTAAAAAACTAAGTAGTAATTTTTGTTATTCTAAAATGTCCCAATTTTAACTCCCCAGATATATAAAAAACAATATCTTTTCTCTTCCTACAGTCCCAAAGGCATTGGGAATTAAGTTCTTTATAATCATTGTTATATTATAATAGGTAGATAAAGATTTTCATTTTAGAAAAATGTACTTCGATTACTTATGAGATTAAATTTATGAGATTACAAATCTTTGATAGGCATGGTTATTTTTGCTCATTTTTCATTAGTCTCTGTCTAATTCAGGGATATTTTTTCAATGAAAAATTTTCTGGGAGTCCTAGGTAGTCTATTATCTCATTCCAGGTAAAATGAAAAAGAGAAAAGCCAAAGTAATCAGAATCTCTGGCTGTGCTGTAGATAGGGAATTGTGGTTTCACAACTCTGGCTGTCCGTTGTAATCACCTGGGAAACTTTAAAAGCCACTGATGACTGGGCCACACCCCCAGAGGTAGTAATTTAATCGGTCTGATTTAATTATCTGACATAGGGATTGTTGAAAGCTCCCTAGGTGATTCTAATGTGCAGCCAAGACTGGGAACTGTGGTGTAGGTGGGTACTGATTAATGTGGGGTCAATTGGGTGTGTCTGCCAGGCGCTACAGAGAATGACTTTCATAATCAGTTGACTCTCCAGGCCATCTGAGTTAATTGCCACAGTGTAAAATGGCTACAAAGCCTTCTGACTAAGACCGAAACTGAAACATCCAATCTATCTACATTTTGCAAACATCTTGAAATTTTTCTCTGGACAGTGCTTTCACTATCAAAAAAAGGGGTTTTTTTTTTGTTCTTAAAAATGAACCCAAATGTTAGAGTTGCATTTTGGTCATGGAAAAGATCACTACATAGCAGAAATGTAATGTTGTTGATTTTGTTTCTTCTGTATTTTTGCTGCCATTGAGGAAGCACACACTCACAAGAGGATTAAACACATACAAAACAGATCAGATGACATGCCACCTGCATACAAATATTTTGATCTTTGGTCCACTTTGAATGTGTCTTGAGATTTTAAGGAAAAACTGCTTCACTTAGCCTAAAGACAGTCAACTGGAGTTGTCCTTGAACTGGAAATATTCAACCACAATGTGTTCTCAAGAGAAAGATTTAAGAGTAGCTTCAAAGCAGTCAGAAATTTAAGAGAAGGACAAGAAGATGCTGATGTGTTAGGAAAGTCTACGTTTTTTGCTTTTGTGGTTTTGAAGATGTAAATAGAAACAGCTATGGCAAAGAAGTTCTATAATTAGCTTTCATCCTGATTCCAAAAGTTGCTTATTATAGGGTTTTTAATAGTATATATATAAAAACCACTATTGAAAACTCTTGGTTTGAATGTTCTGGCATCTTAATGAAAAAATGAGTATTTTCAAACTTTGTGGTTTCTCTAAAGCCAAGTGCTAAACAAATAGAAGTCCTCTGCTGCCCAGAGGTTTTTGGAAATAGTGAATGCTCTGGTAACTTTCTTCTCCCCAGGCATGGTTTTCTATAAGAGTCAGAGCATAAGCTTAAATCAGAAATTAAATGAATTACTGATCTAAACTGTGGGTGTAGTTATGGACAGACACTGGTGTTTAGACCAAACAAATGTGCTCTTTAAACACAGTGACCTTACCCAGTCGTTCTTTCAAAACCACAACAGAGAACAATCTTGCTCAGTTAACATACCTCCCTGAAGAAACCACCACCTAGAAGGGTGTCTTTCAGAATGCAACCAGCAGCAGAGTGGGGCAACCACATCCTACCCTGGAAAGTGAATCCTCATCATTTCTCCTCAATCCAAACTGCCAGTCAGCATCAAGTCCCTCTCCTGGGCTCACTAAATGTGCTGTTTCATTACTTGTTCCACTTCGGTGAATTCTTTGTAAGTATAATTCCTATGGGATAAGAATAGACTCTGGAGAAAGATGTGGAATATGCCTCCAGCACCCCAACCAAATTTTACCCAGGTCAAAGTAGACCATGTGGGGGTAAGAGAAACTAAATCATGTCTGTAATTGAAAGAATAGAGTAATACTGAAACATAGCAATGTATAGTAATGGAATTTTTAGTTCCCATTTAAGATTCTGCTCAGAAGTTTCAGGAATTTGATTTTTACTTTTTAAGTTTATTGGGGTGACCTTGGTCAATCACTTTATATAAGTTGAAAGTGTACAATTCTATAATATATCATCTGTATATTGCATTGTGTCCTCGATACTCAATCTCCTTCCATCACCATAAATTTGACTCCCTTTATGCTCTTCATCTTCCCCCAACTCCTCTTCCCCTCTGGTAACCACCCTTTTGAGATCTGTGCCTGAGTCTGTTTGTTTTGTTTGTTCCTTTGTTGCTTTCTGTTTTATATCCCACAAATGAGTGAAGTCATATGGTTCTTGTCCTTTTCTGATTATTTCATTTAGCATGATACTCTCAAGATCCATCCATATTGTCACAAATGGTAGTAAGGGGGAAAAAAATTAACAGAATGGTGACTGATAAAATCAAATAAATGAATCAGGTCAAACTATAAAATGTCACTCTTTACATATCAGGAAAAAAGTAGTTCTGAATTAGCCTTTTAGATACCAGGTGGAAACAATGTAGCCTGGTACACCCCCTAATTTACAGAAATGGCAGTGAGCTTTAAAATTAGTAAAATAAGAGTAAAAATTAGTCAAATAAGGTTAGTTTTGTTCTCCTCCAAGAATTCAGGGTGCTGCTTTAAGCTATCTGTGGGATTCCCCTGGACTAATTTGAACCTATCCAATAGGAACACAAAATCTCCCACCAGTGGTTCTCAAATTTCATTATTTCTCATAATTATTTGCAAATAATTTTTAAAATTACCCATTTCCAGGGCTGATCCCAGGAATGTCTGAATCAGAATCTCTAGTGGTGTAGGTTTTGAAGAAATATCCATAGTGTTTCTGATGCACAGCAAAGTTGAGCATCTATGAATTTAGGCAAATAAAAGGGATCAATTTTCCCATAAGAACTAGCTTTTCCAAGGGTTAGGGAACTAGAGATTTTTTTTTTTTCAGTTCCAGATCATCTCAGCAGTCCATTCAGGGAAACTCAAATCTTTCAAGATGTTCTAATGAATAAGATTGGTTATAATCTCTGAACATCAAGGACCTGTATACTTGAAAGTATTATTTAAACCAACTTTTTTCTGCAAGAATTAAGCTTGGAGATGAATTTTATTTTTATTGTTTGTAAAGTTTACAAAAAAAAATGTATGGAAATTCCTTTAACTAACTTAGATAAATTTCTATTTTCTATAAATATACCCTACATGTAAATATCTTCCTTTTTTTAATATTTTTTCCTATTAGAAATCATTTCTAACAATTTTCATTAGAAATTATTTGGCAGAACATTTTCATAATGTTCATAAATAAATTTTATACAATTTACTTGGTGAAAAGTAATATATGAGGGAAGGAAAGGTTAGGTTGGATTCATATGTATTGAGCTCTTCATATACAGCATTTTAATAATGACCTGGTCATTGTTCTTCCCAATTTGCTGTTGAAAAAAAACCCCAGAAGTTCAGGTTAAGAGAAATCTCCAACACCACACAGTTGGTAAGTAATAGAGTCAGGATTTAAACTCAAGCCTGGTTGATTCCATAGCATATATGTGTTAAATTGCATTATATTAGGCCAATCAGGAAAGAAGAAAATGTCCTTTCTTAGTTCTTAAAAACATTTCATTTAATAATTTATATCCTGGATGATTTTTCTATGTTCACAGCATGGCCATAAAAAAATACATGACTGGATATTTAATAAGACATTTTCATGAAGGAGCGTATAGAGACTTCAAGGAATCTTTAAGAGCATCCAGTTTTCTCCTTCCATCACCATATAGTTATCACCCCAATAAATTAAAAAAATTTTAAAAATAGACTCCAATTTTTAAAAAACCATCTATCTTCTTAACCAACTAAGAAAGAAGACCAAAGAGTAAGGTATATGGGGTCAGATTATTGCCTTTATTAAGGGCAAAGTTTAGGCTGAAGGATATGACTTAAATTAGGATAAAAGTGGGGCTCCTAAAATTAAATCCCAGTCTACAACAGACTTATCCATCCAGGCACTGGCAGCCTCCAGGACACTTGAGGCTAAAAGGAACAGAGATAAATGTATACCTTCGGTATCCAAGGTTCCTTTTAAGGGAAAATGAAGAGGAAAAGTCTAGTTCTCTCCAAACTAACCATTCATACAAGTTACTCCACCAGGAATTGAGAAAGTCTAGTATTGCTACAGCTATGATGTGGGGGCGAGAAAGCAGAAATAGAAAACTGTGCCAGGAAATTTTTCATGTGCTTAATAAAAATGTGTAAGGAATCATCTAAAGTTAAACTTTGTTCACTGAGTTTAAGGAAGAAAAGAAGGTTAGCAAAACAACTACTACATTCATATATTTACAATCCAGTTTTTCTAAAGAGGGAACATGAAAAGCCTCATGTAGAAAATTATTTAATATCAATGTTTCTAGTGTGTACTACAAGCAAATATTAAAATTTGCTGTCAATTCAGTGTCAGAAATGTTAATTGAGACATTTCTGCTACACTTTTTAAAATCCAGTGCTTACTTTTTATTTCTTCCACCTCTTTTCGTAAAATTTGCTTAAAACAGAAACCAAAATTCCTTTTTACCATAAATCCTCAGATCTGTAGTAAAACTGAGACACTGCAGAAAGGACAGCATTGTCCACTTAGTTTTACACGTTCTTCTACCATTTAATATTTGTAAACATGTGGAGTATTTTTTCAGCTTGTAGTCCATTTACACCAGTACACAACAAAATTATTTCAAATATGAATTTAATTTGTTAGATAACTTCAAGTGATTTCTTACTTTTCATGATTTTTTAGTTGATACTTTTGCAATGATGTATAATATTAAGGCAGGCTTCTGAATAATTTAGGCCAGACTTCCTACCCCATCCTCCTAAAAAGTTTTTATATCCAGACTCCCTAAATTTGAGCCAATATTTGTTAGATTTAACACTTTAAAAATCAAAGAACTACTAGAGCTGGAAGCCATTGAGTCTAATGCCCTCATTTTGCAGATAAGGGAACTCAGACTTAAAAAGATTAAGTGACGTTACAAAGATGGCAAAGTTACTTATTCAGTTGAGCTGGAACTGGAGGGAAGACCTTCTAACCTTTGCAAGGACTTTTAACACTAGTTGACTTATTTTTTAATTTATACTATTTACTTTGATACTATTAAATACTAGTTTAAAATTTCTACTTCCTATAAAAACATTTCTCAATCTCAGTTGCTTTGTTTTGCATCTTAATTTGATAGTAGGGTTTTTTGTTTGTTAGTTTGTTTGTTTGTTTTCTAATCTGGTGTGATTCTACAGAAGGAGGGAAATGTATTTTATTGTTTTCATTGCTACTTTTATACTGCAAAGAAAAAAAAATCACATGATATCAAAAAATCTTACAAAAGTTTGCTTTATGCCTGTTCAGCTCTAACTTTAGTACACAGTTCTAACTTTGTGACAGGGATACATGGGCACTTCCTGTCTACTAACTGTTTCAGTGCTTGGGTGCATTTTCCCAGACTCGCTGTTTCATCCAGAATCGATTCTCATTACCCACATTTTCCAAGGTTCCCTTTGCCACTTCCAATGGGACTCATAAGATTGAGAGAATCAACTCAGGTTACAGAGTTGGGTACAGTTATGTTTATTTACTGTTCTTTGGTTGAAAAGCTAAAATCTCCCTGCCTGTTTATTAGATTAGAAGATGCTTAACTGCATTTCTCACTAAGAAGCCCTTGTTTTCAACTTGGCTTCGAGTAACTGAAAAATCTCTGGGGATGCTCATGTCTATTCTTGGAGGCTCTCCTTGCCATTTGATTGTGTAAGACAAATCTGCTTCTTATGGACACACTCGGAAGTCTCTCCTCTCTCTTTTGTTCCCACTTGATTTGAAAACCCTGCTCAACTGCTCCAGGTCAAAAGAAAACATTATTTTCCTCGCCAAAGATCTTCACATTTACTATGGCTAATTAGATGGTCAAATATATCTTTCAAAATTGGAAATCGGGTTTTGTCCCTCTCAGCAATGATTTCCATCAAGATGATGCAGCCATTATACTTTCCCAACAGATAAACATATGAATAAGGGCATAACTGTTTAGAAATACCTTGATGTAAAAGGCAACATAACATAGCATATGTCAACGCAGTGGGAAACAATAGCTTCCAAGAGAAATGAGCCTAATTTTCCAACCCACTGGTGTGAGAGTGACTGGACTTGGATGAAGCACAAAGGAAGCCATCTGAGGATCTATCATGCCAGAGGACAGGGACATTTTGATAAGCCTGCCTTTCTCAGGAGCACATCCACTTTGATAGGGGACCCACTAGTGGAGAGGACCGAGGAAAGCCGGAAACTGACCTGCATCCTACCGGTTTCCTTTTACCCCTTTCATGTTTCCAGCTGCAATGCCCCATGTATTCGAGTGGAGGCTGAATTAACACTTTCCAGGCTCTCAGGACCAGGAAAGTTGGAGTCATCATCTATATGCAGATCTACTCTCCCTGAATTAGTCACATCATTGAAGCAGGATTACATTTTTAACATTGAATTATTGATTCACGTCTCCATACCTTCTACATGGGGAGACCCAGCCTAGCAATGTGAATCGGCAGTCTAAAATACACTTTCTAAATATCTCCCCTCATCTTTATTTATTTATTTGTTTTGTTGGTCTTTTCACAACCTTCAGCCAAAAAATAAATAAATAAATAAATAAAATTCTCAAGAACTGTTAGGGAGCCCAAATGTGTGCTAGATGCATTCGGTTTATGTCGATTATAGGATCTAAGGGAAACAACAAGCCCAGGAACAGTTTAAACATCAGATCAAGTCTAAGAGGAAGCAATCTTTGGCTTGGTGCCTTAATGGACAGCAGGAATGATGCAGTGAGGATTCTAAGTCACTCATTCCAAATTAGATCTCATTTTTCCTGACGGCACAATAAAACCATGTCTCTACACAGCAATAAAATTCATACTTTACTGATTAGTCAGGTTCTTTATTACTGATTAGGGTGTCTGAATAAAGAAAGTTCAGTAGTAGCCCTAATAAAAAAAAGCTTCAAATGTGATGGATAGAGAGTTTGAGCCTTGTTTAATAGTGCTATTTCAGTTTACATCTTCAAGGCTTGCCAAGTTGAACTTGAAATAGAGTTTCAGCATACCCAACCTGGCCATTTTCTTGACAGGCAAGCTATTGAACCTGAAGCCCCACCAGCATACCAGAGTCATTTACAGAAGGTCAATGGCAGTGTGGCTCATGGAAAAGGTCAGCAGGTCTGGACTATGGCCCTGGTCTGTCCAGAACCATTCACTTCATTCCATGATGAAGACAGTTGCCTTCTCTTTAAAATGGGAAGCTGAACTAGAGATTTCCAATAAGTGAAATCATTACTGTTCTAGGAACAGGACAAACCAAATGTTTTAATCATCTCCAATCTGGCTTCCCTCCCGAGGACACCTCAGACAAAACAACTACAACAAAAATAGTGCATGAGAAATGAGTGTTTGGGGTGCCACCTCTCATCAGGCATCGCTCCCCTTCCCACTGCCAATAGGTCCCTAGCTTTTGATATTCCCATGGCCGTTTGCTATGTCACAGAGGCAATGGGAGGGAGAAAGACATGTGGACAGAGACAAACAGCAGTTACCTTCTGCTTAGATCCATGATAGCACTTTCTTTTTTTTTTTTTTTTTTTTTTTTTAGGGCAGTGTCACTGGCCCTCATAAGTGGGACCCGAACCGGGGCTGCTGGCTTCCGAAGCCAGCACCTAACCGCCGCGCCACTCGGCCGGCCCGATGATAGCACTTTCTTGAATACAAAAGATGGACTGTAGAGTTTCTTAGCCTTGCAAAGGTAAAACGGCCACAAGAATTTAATGTCAGATTTCCTCCAAGCTCTTCTAATTATTTTCACAGCAAAAGCTATGTTTTCACATAGAAGCAGTAATTATTTGCAATTGAAATTCCAAAATTTCAGCTACTTGTTTATAGTTTGTGTATCAGGGGGAAAAATCAGGTAGCCCTGTTCATTCCTGGCGGGAGGGGAGACTCCTAACAGTTCTGCAAGTAAACTCCAGGAAAGCAGAGATTCTGGTCAGTTTTACAACACTGACTTAGAATTGAATTCCTAGAAGACAGTCCAACTGTAAGATAAACACTTCCCACATACAAAGATTCCGGGGCCAAGGTTCCAGGGCCAAGAACTCGTCAGGAAACTTTCAGTAAATGATCTTTTATTTTTTGCAATATAAAAGTACAAAGTGAATGTACATTGTTTACACTTTCCTTTCTTTGTAGGAGAACAGATGTCCATATTGTCCAATGGGTACTTGGGGACAGACACTGGGCATGGAAGGTAGGGACCCTGGAGGAAAGGCATGAAGGAAGTTGTGCAAGGGAGCCTGCCTGGGAAAGTAGGAGACTGTTTCTGTTTTTCTCCAGGAACAAGTGTTGGTGTGAACCTCCCCTCTCTGTCCCTCATTTTCCCCCACCTTTTCCTTCCTCCAAGTAACACTGGAAAGGAGAAGAGATACCAAACACCAACTGAAGTGAAGAGTGTGGACAGCAAGCCCCTGAACCGGTTTGCAGCCAGGACATGGTTGAAAAAGAACAGCCCCCTTCCACGAAGTCCTGACATTCTAGTCAGGCACTGGGTGCTGTGCGGACAGGGAAGCCAAGGGCAGTGTGCCACAGGCCTGAGTGGTGCTGGCCACCCGAGCCCTAGACCAGGGGTCGGCCAACTTTTGAGATGGAAGGGCCAATCGGGTCTGTCACAACAATTCAAAAATTATTCGAGAGCCATAAAACAAATGAAATCACCATTACGTGAATAATATTCTTTAAAAATGTTATAAATGAAACTATGATAGTTTTAGTTTCATTTTCAATTTTACTTCAGAGCCACATGTATATAGAGCCACATGTGGCTGGCGAGCGCAGTTTGCCGACCCCTGCCTTAGACCAATGCAATGTAGGCAAAGCTCTTCCCTGGCCCAGCTTAGTTTTCCCTATGAAACCTTCTCTCAGTCAGCACAAAACACCCAGATGCTGGTTCCCCAAGAAAATCTGCTTTTCTCATCACAGGACCTCAGGGTCCCTATTCCCCTCTTCTCCTTTTTCACTATGAAAATTCCATTCAGAGATCCTATGTCAATTACATGTTCATGTGATAACAATAGTTTGCCCATGAGATTATGAAAAATAATCTTTAACCTTCTAGTCCATGGATATTTGTATCCTAAAAGACATCTGGTGTTCAACTCAGGAGGAATTCTCATTTGTAATATATTCAGGGGTGGTAATTCTGAGCAGTGGATTTTATGGCACAAGTCTCCCATTTATCTAAACTCTTGTAAGGAATTAAACATAATGAAGTAAACCATCATTATCTCATTTAATCTTCATGAAATCATTAGGTAAGCTTTATTATTTATGGTTCTTTAAAAAATAATAAACTGAAACTCAGAATGCCTAAGTGTCTTGTCCACAGCTCAGTAACCCCATGTTCCAAATACTGTATATGTTCTTATGTCTCATCACATTAGAACTTTTTTTTTTTTTTTAAGAATTGGGGAATTGGGGGAGGGGAACAGCATTGGGAAATCGGGGAAGGGGAACAGACAAGTTTCTGTCCTTTTGTTCTTCGGTCAAGTTGTGGAGGAAACTGCTTCACTGGTCCATGTTGGTATCATCATTGCACTCTTCCCGGATGAGGCAGACCAGTTAGTTGCTGGCCTCTGGATGGCCGCTCACAGAGGCTCTTGGCAGCTCACACCGGATGCCGGCTTCTCACACTGGCTGCTGGACACTCACTGTATCTTATGGCCACCCACTGCAACAGGGGCTACAGCCTAGGCATCGCCGGTGACTCAAGGCAGCCCAGCTCTAGGTCAAGGTTTTGTTCACTATCTTTGCTATGGAGGGCGCAGCATCACTGGCCCTCATATGTGGGATCCGAACTGGGGCCCCGACTGCTCAGAGCTGGAGTCCCAAGCCAGCTCCTAACCAACATGCTACACGACCGGCCCACATTAGAACTTTTAATGTAATTATTCAGAATATTAATTTTGAAAGCAAATGAAGAGTCTTTTCTATGTATGATGTTAGACTGCATTAGGACTGCATTACCTAAAACAGCAGGTGCTTTTAGGCTAGGAAGACCTGAGTTTTAATCCCAGCTAACTGGTTCTGAGACTGAGGAAGGAGGTTTCAAATGTTCTGAGAGTCATTCTCACCTGTCCAATAAAGGTTAAGGATATTTATATGAATTGGTGCATTTGAAAACTTCACACCAGTAGATGTAATCCTTGTTTAATGTTTCATGTGTTTGAGAAGTGGAAAAATATCCTACCATTGGAAAATTAGATCTCTAAAAATTGGAATCTGGGTCTGCCATCACAAGCTGTGTGACTTTACACAAGTTACTTAATCTCTTAACACCAGTTTCTGCATATGTACAATGGAAATAAGAGTAAGGCCAATTTCCTAAGGTTGTTTGAGGATTAAATAAAATGATCTAGCTAAACTGCTTTAAATAGTGCCTTCAACATTGTAAGCACTCAGTATTTTCTATTATTTTTGCTACATGAGTGGATAAATCAGAACAGAGAGAACTATAGCTCAGACAATGCTGGAGAAAGCTGAAGTGCAGAAAGGAGCTGTGTTCACAAGAGACCCTCAAGTTCCGGTCAGTACACAGCATTGGAATGTGGAGAGAGGACAGATTGAAGAAAATTCTGCAGAATAGCTCAGTGGTTGGTTTTTCAAAGTAATGTACTTGCCTGCCCCAACTCCTTCATGGAGTAGTTTTGTCTGGCAACTAAACTCAGCTTTTTGTTTGAGAGTTTGGCGCTTCCAGAGTGGGAATCAGCACACTGGAGTGCGGCCATATTCTTTATAGTGAGAGGTATAGCCTGTCTGCATAGTTCAGGGAAACTTGGCAGGACACAGGCCCAGGAAGCATGCACAAATCTATTGGCCAGCCTTTCACTAGGGGAAGAGACAAGAAGAGCAGAGAAAAACAATCTGTATAATCTGGACACCAATCTATTTAAACATCTATTACTCCTCACTGGACAGATGAGAATGAGTCTCAGAATATTTGAAGGCCTTGAACTTGCACTTACATATTTGAAGGGACAACCAAAGATCAGCAGACATGTAGGAGGTAGCAGTAACACAAAATAAAAGAACGAAGAAAGGTGGATAGAACAATTCATACTGCAGGAAATAAAACTAACAGGGGGAAAAGAAGAGAAGATTAAAGTAATGCAATTGAGGGGGCCGGCCGAGTGGCGCGGTGGTTAAGTGCTGGCTTGGGATGCAAGCGGCCCCGGTTCGGTCCCACATATGAGGGCCAGTGACACTGCCCTCAAAAAGAAAAAAAAAAGAAAAATAAAGTAATGCAATTGGTATCCTCAAGGAGATTCAAGAAGAAAAAAAAGACATAGATTCTGGCAAAGAGATAAGAAGATTAGGCTTCTATAGAAAAGGAACAAATAAATAAGAAAATGTATATGAAAATTAAAACTACAATAGCCAGGGCCGGCCAAGTGGCTCAGTTGGTTAAGCGCTCACTCAAGAGTGCAAGCTGAGCTCTGAGCAACAGCAGTTTGATGCCCAGCCCGAGCTGAGCAGCCATTGAGCTGCCAACAGGTGGCAGGATGGCTCAGTTAAAAAAAAAAAAAAAGACTATGATAGCTAAAGTTAAAAATCAATGTCATGAAGGTCATAAAGTAAATGAAATGCCCCAGAAAAAAGGAAAAAAATGAGGAAAGTTTAGAGTTTAGAATATCAGTCCAAGACTCATCTAACAGTAATTTTAGAGAAAAGAAAACAAATATAGAGGGGAAAAATAATTAAGGTAATAGTTGAAAAAGATATATACATCTTCAGATGAAATGAGCTCATCAACCCCTAAGCAAGATAAAAATTAATTCAGCCTAGAGATAAAGAATGAGATTAATTTTACAGAGTGTAAATGTCATTAATCTTCAAAATGTTAAAGTAATAAGAGCAGAAGATGGAATAGGAAGAAAAAAAGATGAGTTGGAGGGAGACATACTTGTTGGAATATAAAGTTCTCTTTATAGTGCAAGGTGACAAGACATATTCCTAAATTTCATAGATCAAAAAATAAAGGTTTAGTATGCTGCTATAAATACAACTAATATGCTTAAAATTTTGAAATATTCTGTAAGAGATTATAAGACGAAAAGAAGAGGAGATAGCTTAAATGAACTAAATTCCCCATCTTTATAGGATACATTTTGTGTTTAAAGTTGATCAACTAGGAAACAGATAAAAGCATAATATTGAATTTTAAATAGTAGAAATACATTTTTAAAATAACATGGTTAAACTGATTACACTGGAAAGGACTTCAGGATGGGAATGGAAAGACAATTTAACAATTCGATTTATAGCTTTCTTCACTGTTGAAATGATTGATACTCTCTGTGGGGGGACTGGATTTCAAATATATAAACAAACATGTATAAACAAATACTTGCAAAATGAATTTAAAAGGCTAAGCATTCCAAATTCCAGTACCACTGTATGCTATAACACAAGCCAGTAACTCTCTACAAAGGAACATTTACTATAGTCAACATTTTAGGCTTTTCAGGTCACACTGTCTCTATCACAACCACTCTATCCCTGTAGCATGAAAACAGCCACAGAGAACACTCAATGAGTGGACCCGTTCACGTTGCAATAAAATCTTATTTGTGAACATTGAAATTTAAACTTTATATAATATTCTCATGTCAAAAAGTATTATTCTTTTGATTTTTTTTTCCAACTATTTAAAAGTGTAAATCCCAACTTTAGCTCATAGGCCACACAAAAATAGACAGTGGGCTAGCTTGACCTGCACAGCACTGTTTGCACTAAGAAACAGTGGAGGTAATTTTTCATCTGCCTTGTATGCTTTCCTTTTTTTTGTTTTTTATTTTTTTGGTTTTTTTTTTGAGGGCAGTGTCACTGGCCCTCATAAGTGGGACCTGAACCGGGGCCGCTGGCTTCCCAAGCCAGCGCTTAACCGCCACGCCACTCGGCCGGGCCGTAGCGTGCTTTCCCATGTCCCTCCTTGGGGACGAGGCCCATTTCAATGAGGAAAACATTCCCCACATTATGATAGTGCTGACTGACCACTCCTCTCTGCAACAGCAATGGAGAAGTGATGGATTTATGCCCAGGCAGTAAACTTCAGATCTCAGCCCCAGTGCTTAATTCAGATACATGAACCAAGTCAACCCAGGATCTGTGTTAAGCAACCTGAAGAGAAGCATTCTCTTTCTCTGGGATTCATAAACTATGAGGACAATGTAGGCCTAGAGCTACCAGTCCCCACCTATGTTATTACAAAGGAGAACCTTCTTGAGAAGGATAACATGGTAGTTAATTTTATGTGTCAACTTGGCTAGGCCATGATATCCAGTTCTTGGTCAAACACTTGTCTAGATATTGCTGTGAAGGGATTTTTAAGATATGTTTAACAATTAACTCACTAGACTTTAAGTAAATTACCCTTAATAGTGTGGGTGGGCCTCATCCAATCAGTTGAAGGCCTTAAAGTAAAAGAACTGAGATCCTTCAAGGAAGAAGGAATTCTACCTCCACACTACCTTCAAAGTTAAACTGCATTATCGTTCCTCCCTTGGCTGCAAGCCTGCTGACCTCCCCTGTAGAATTATCAGTCTGTCTATCTATCTATCTATCTATCTATCTATCTATCTATCTATCTCTTATTGGTTTTTTTCTCAGGGTCAAGAATAGAACGGGGGAAAAAGCATGTTTTTTTCTTCAGTTTTACTGAGGTATAATTGACAAATGAAATTGTAAGGTATTTAAAGTGTCGATTGTGATGATTTGCTATACATACATATTGTGAAAATATACCCCCATAGCATTAACTGTCATATCCATCACCTCACATATTCACCTTTTTGTGTGTATGTGAAAACATTTAAGTTTTACTTTATTAGCAAATTTCAATCATACAATACAGGGCACAACTATAGTCACCATGACATATTGAATTATCAGAAAAGTCATGATTCATGTTTGCAACAGATGGCACTAGTTCATTTTTGGAAGTACTACAGTCATTTGCATCTATATTATTGCTATGTCATTTGACAGCTTACAGTTCTAGCTTCATTCTAAAAAAAAACACTGAGTGATTTGGTTGAGTTTTGGAGATTTTACAAGTTGAAGATGGAAGACCAAACTGTGCATTTTTACCATATTTTACTGTTTTAATTCCATAAAGGGAAGAACGCACGTCAAGCTTGTGAAAAGTTGCACAAAGTTTATGGTGACAATCCTCTATAAGAACATCAGTGCCAACGATGGTTCATGAAATTCCATGCTGGTGATTTTGATCTCAACGACGCTCCTCTGTCAGGAAGGCCCACAGAGGTTGATGACGACAAAATAAAGGCATTGATCGAGTCAAACCCTCATTATACATGAAAGATTGCAGAAACACTGAACATCTATCTCTCAGGCATTCACGACCACCTGAAGAAGCTGGGATACATAAGAAAGCTCGATATTTGGGTTCCGCATTAACTCAAAAAAGCTCCTTTGACAGCTATGAAAATCTGCAACATGCTCATTAAACATGAGGAAAATGATCCTTTCTTTTTTTGTGGGCAGTGTCACTGGCCCTCATATGTGGGACCGAACCGGGGCTGCTGGCTTCCCAAGCCAGCGTTTAACCACCGCGCCACTCGGCTGGCCCTAATGATTCTTTCTTGAAGTGACTGATAACTGGTGATGAGAAGTGGATTGTTTACAACAATGTGGTGTGCAACTGATCTTGGTCCCGACGTGATGATTGACCTCAAATGACATCGAAAGCAGACATTCACCAGAGGAAGGTTATGTTCTCAGGTGGTGGGATTTTAAAGGTGTCGTGTTTTTCGAGCTCCTACCAAGGAACCAAACAATCAATTTGAATGTGTACTGTTGGCATTTGGACAGTTTGGACAAATCCATCATCCAGAAACGTCCAGAGTTTGTTAATTGTAAAGGAGTTGTGTTCCATCCTGATAATGTGAGACTACACACGTTTCGTCACCCATCAAAAATTATTGGAGCTTGGATGGGATATGTTACCATACCCACCATACTCGCCTGACCTTGTGCCATCAAACTTCCACTTGTTTCGCTCTCTTCAAAACTCCTTGCATGGTATAACGTTCAATTCAGATGAGGCTGTAAATCAGCACCTTGTTCAGTTTTTCACAAATAAAAACAGGTCCTTCTATGAACAAGTAATTATGAAGCTCACTGAAAGATGGCAAAAGGTTATTGAAAAAACCGGGCAATATATCATTGATTGGTCTTTGTTCTTTATATAAATAAATTACCTTTGAAAAACATACACAAAAATACATCATGACTTTTCTGACAACCCAATACATTAGACCCTATGACCTTATTCATTTTTTTTTATTTTGTTTCATTTTTGAGGGTAGTGTCGCTGGCCCTCATATGTGGGACCCGAACCGGGACGACTAGCTTCCCAAACCAGCGCTTAACCACTGCACCACTCGGCCGGCCCCTTATTCATCTTATAACTTCATGTTTATACTCTTTGAACCATCTCTCCCTATTTCTCCCACCACCCAGCCTCTGGAAACCACTGTTCTACTGTCTGTTTCTATGGGTTTGACTTTATTTTTAGATTCCACATACAAGTGATACCATTCAATATTTGCCTTTCTCTGTCTGACTTATTTCACTTAGCATAATGTCCTCTAGGTCCATTTGTGTTATCGCAAATGGTAGTATTTCCTTCTTTCTCAGGGCAGAATGATATTCCATTGTGTCTATACCATGTCTTCTTTATCCATTCATCTGTTGACAGACATTTAGGTTGTTTCCATATCTTAGCTATTGTGAACAGTGCTGCAATGAACATGGGTGTATAGATATCTCTTCAAGGTCCTGTTTTATTTCCCTTGGATATATACCCAGAAATGGGATTGCTGGATCATACTGTAGTTCTATTTTTTATTTTTTGAGGAAACGTCATATTTTTTTCCCATACTTGCTGCACCAATTTATATTCCCACCAATAGTGCACAATAGTTCCCTGGAGAAAAAGCATTCCTGATGATAATTTTGCATCAGATCATACCATGTCTCAGCTTGACTATCCCTCAAATGTCCCAGTTGGAGAACTTATAAATTTCCTTTCTAAGAAAAATAACATTAGTTTGATTTCTGTTACATACAACTGAAGGGCTCTTGATGAATACATAACTAACCCAAGCCAAATAAATATCAGTAATGATATTTTGTTCTTGCATAAATATTCTTTTTTTCATTAATATTCTTAAAAGCACTGAAGGTGTCTAAGTCAGAAAACCATTCATAAGGGCAAAAATAATATATATATATATATATATATATATATATATATATATATATTTACTTTTATATTTGAAGCTGCCAAAAATTCCAACCAAATATAACAACTACCCCTAGACTTCAATGCATGAGAATTGTTTCAATTTGTTGCTTTTCATAAGAAAGATTTTATTTCCCAAGTTGATCAGAAAGCCCACTTGGAGAAAAATCTGTTGATATTCTCCATGCTGAGTTTTAAATAGCCTGAGTATGTGTGATATATCTTTTGTAGTGAGTACTTTAGAGAAAAAGCATTGGTTTTAAATCTCATGCATGCCCCAAATGTAATGTGAAATAAATTCCACCATGAATGAGCTCCTGCCATGTCTAAAAACTGAATTGTAATAGGCAAGGTTTCCCCGAGATAGGCCATTTTTTTGTGCTGTTAAAAACAGCAAAGCTAAGAGGATTGATAAAATTTAAATCTCTCTAGCAGATTTCATGTAAAGCAGTTAAGTTTATATCTCCATGCAGTTCTAGTAGCAAATATATGAGTAATTCAATCTTATGTTTCCTAGGAACTCAATTCTACTCAATTAATGGTACATTTGACTAGACATAGGAAAATTGTGGAGAAGAACAAATTATACCAACAATCTTGGGTCTGTCCTCCAGGAATTTGAATTTAATCCATGAGATGAACCCATTTACAGAGAGTGGTCTCTGAATTTTTTCACCTTGTTCTCAGCATGTTTGGAAATAATCAGTGTAATTAAAAGCTCCAAATCAATCAACTCTCTGTTGAGCTGCTCACTGCTACAGAAAGTAAAGAGCCAAAGTTTCCTTTGTGATCCTCTCATCCTTCAAGGATGAGGAGCCTTTTTTGAATGCTAAAAGAACATCTTACTTTCTCTAGAGATCTTTCTCAAACTCAACAGGAAATAAAATTCAAAGGGCAGTATCAGCCATCATTTATTGAGCACATGCTACATAGCAAGCACTTCAGCAGCTTTTCAAATATCATTTCCTTTGATTCACACCATAATCTCATAAGTAAAGGTCTTGTTATTTCCAACGTAAAGATGAAAAGCCTGATGATTAGTGAGGTTAACTCACTGAACTAAGTCACAAAGTTCTTAAACAAAGGAGCCAAATTCAAACCCTGAGCCATCTGTCACCAAAGCCCCTGTTCTTTCCACCACGCTGCTCTTGCCTGAAAAAGACACATCCAGGGCCTCATGTGGAAGCTGTGAAGTAACACATTAGAATAAATACAATTATAGAGGCTCTGGCTTGCTTTCTTCTTCCATGTCTCAGATCATTCCCCCAATACTAAAGCTTACTCTGTAACTTGAGAAAAGTCTTCCCAGAGGCACTTCACCTATAATCAGCTGAAGACATGAAAACATTCCATACACCACGCCACTCATAGCTAAGCCACCCCTTCACCATCACCAGGGGTTCATGGCTGAGCAGAATGGAAACTAGCGGACCAAAGGTACATTCATGTTAACATATTAAGACTTGCAAATATCAGCACCTGAATAACAGCCATGTATCATGAATGGCCTGCTATGCATGGCCAATATGAATTGAGATATGCAAAATAAAGAGCTGAACATACAAACTGTTTTTTAAAGTCATTTGTCCATACAGGCATTACCTGTGCAAATAAAGTATTAGGCCATTCATGTTTCAACTGTTCAGTTCCAAGAATTTCACAGCTGCTCTTAATATGAGCATGAGTATTTTATGTGTATATTTTGAAGGAGGCAGTGTGTTACCTTTCTTAACATACCTTTAAATGGCAGATTACAGCAGGAATTTTTTTCTCAAACACATAAACTTTCCTGAAACATTGGACTATATTTTCAGAACCCAGTCCTTAGAAATAAGGTTACCCAGTGTCATTTCTTGAGGTTTGCTTTTCCTTTAAAATAATTTTATTGGGTTCAGAAAACACATATATGAAACATTAGAATTTTATAAATTTTTATATTCTTTTTTTTCCTTGCTCTTACCAGTTTCAAGCCACTGAAATTGGGTGGTTTTATTGGTTAAAATGACAGAAAAATGTATTATAATGTTAAATTCTAATATATTAAGCCATGTATTTTTTAATTGTGGCAAAATACACATAACATAAAATTTCCCATCTTAACCATTTTTAAGTGTAAGTTAAATAGTATTAAGTATAATCACGTTGTTTTAATCACCACTATCTGTCTCCAGAACTCTTTCCATCTTGCAAGAGTGAAACTCTGTGCCCATTAAAAAACAACTCCCCACTCCTCTCTGCCCCCAGTTCCTGGAAACCACCATTCTACTTCCTGTCTCTGAATATGACTATTCTAGGTGCTTCATATAGGTGGAATTATACAATCCTTGTCTTTTTTGTGACTGGTTTATTTCACTTAACATAATGTCCTCAAGGTTCATCCATGTTGTAGCATGTATCAGAATTTCCTTTCTTTCCAAAGCTGAATAATATTCCATAGTATATAAATATGGCACATTTTACCCATTCATCCATTGATGGACACTTAGATTGCTTCCACCTTTTGGCTATTGTGTCTATGCTATGAACAGGGATATACAAATATGTCTTCAAAATCCTGCTGTTTGTTCTTTTGGGCCAGAAGTACAGATGTGGAAGTGCTGGATTATACGGTAATCCTATGTTTAATTTTTTTAGGAATTGTTATACATTTTCTACAGCAGCTGAACCATTTTACATTCTCACCAACAGTGCACAAGTGTTCGAATTTCTCTGTATCCTAACCCACATTTGTTACTTTCTGTTTGTTTTTTTGTTTCTCTCTCTCTCTCTCTCTCTCTCTCTCTCTCTCTCTCTCTCTCTCTGTTTAGCCATCCTAATGAGCATGAGGTGGTACTTCATTGTGGTTTTAATTTCCATTTCTCTAAATGTTAGTGATGTGGAGCATCTTTTCATGTGTTTATTGGCCATGTGTATATCTTCTTTGGAAAAATATCTATTCATGTTCCTTGCCTATTTTTAAATAAAGTTATTTATTTTTAGTTGTTGAGTTTTAATTCTTTATATAGTCTAGGTATGAACCCCTGAATAAATATATGATTTGCAAATATATTCTCCAATTCATTGGGCTGCCTTTATACTCTGTCAATAGTGTCCTTCGATGCACAGAAGTTTTGAAATTTTGATGTAGTCCAATTACCTATTTATTTTTCATTGCCTATGCTTTTGGTATATTAAAGTAAGTTGTTTTCCAAGTGATTCTACAGTTTCAGATCTTATGTTTAGGTTTTTGATCCATTTGGTTAATTTTTTTATATGGTATAAGAAAAGAATCCAACTTCATTCTTTTGTTTATGGATATACTATATTTTGCCATGTATAATGCATGCCTATGTATAATGTGCATCAATGTTTTTGACCCAAACTTTCAGGGACAAAATCTTTTTGTTTACATTTAGGTACTTGTTTTTTGTATTATAAAGGGATTTTAGCATTTTTTAAAAACATATTATGGTACAAGAAATTTTACATAATAAATAATTACAAAACACAAGAACAGATACAAGGTGAAAGAAATTTTATGTACCTAACAAATTTATGATATTTACACATCATAAAAGGCCAACAACTCTTCGTCATTGCAAGTTCATCCTAAGTTCAACAAAACTGATTATCATATTCCAGAGTATTATTTTGCATAGGGATATCATTATTGATTTCTAGAATTACACTTTTAGCTCATAAGCATAAATAAAAGGGTTAAAAACATTTATATAGATTCAGAATTAGTATTACCCATGTATAATGCACATTCTTATTTTTCCCTCACAAATTTGGGCAAAAAAGTGCACATTATACATGGTAAAATATGGTATATCCCATTGATTCTTATTATTCATAGTAGTTATGTTCTTCTATACAATTACCTTGAACACTGAATTGGGGCATACTGACCCATTGCTCTAGGGGAAATACAAGATTAGTGTTCTGCAAGCTTCTTGTCACATTTTTGTCAACTCATCAATACATAACCTCGTTTTATGTGTGTTTCTATTTAAAGACTCCCTAATAATATATATTACTGGGTTATTAACATTGAGCCCATAGCCAACAAAACAGCACTATAACTCATGCCTGAAGGAAACTTATATAACAAAAGGATTTTCTGTAAGATAACAAAACCTTGCACTTAAGAATACTAAACAGTACTTCAGCAATATGCCCGGGGGCCATTTAAATTGCAATATCTCTAACAAAAAGCATACAAATATTTTTTAAATGGCACTAGATGAGATAAGGCATATTCAGGGTGGTATGGACATAGAAAGCCACATGCAATGGAATGAAACTAGACTGCTATCAGTCACTATATACCAAAATTAACTCAAAATGGATTAAACATTTGAATATAAGACTTGAAACAATAAATTGCATAGAAGAAAACACAGATACTAAATTTATGTAACTTGGTCTTAGAGAAGACTTTATGAATTTGACCTCAAAGGCAAGTGAAGTAAAAGCAAAAATAAATGAAAGGGACTACATCCAATAAAAAGCTACTACACAGCAAAAGAAACCATCAACAAAACTCAGAGGCAACCAACAGAATGGAAGCAGATATTTGCAAACAACACCTCCAATACAGGGCTAATATCCAAAATATATAAAGAACTCATACAACTCAACAACAAAAAACCAACAATTCTATTAAAAAATGGGCACAGGACCTGCACAGACACTTCTCCCAAGAAGACAAACAAACAGCCAACAGATATATGAAAAGATGTTGAGCTTCACTAGCTCTTAGGGAAATACAAATCAAAACCACAATGAGATACCACCTCACATTTCTTAGAATGGCTATTATCAACAAGACAAGTAATAATAAGTGTTTGAGAGACTGTGGAGAAAAAGGAACCCTCATAAATTGTTTGTGGGAATGTAAATTTGTACATCCACTATGGAAAATGGTATGGAGATTCCTCAAAAAAAAAAAAAAAAACGAATAAAATTACCATATGACACAGCAATCCCTCTTATGGGTATCTACCAAAAAAATCTGAAAACATTTAAATGTAAAGATATATGTAGCCTTATGTTTATTGCAGCATTACTCACGATGGCCAAGACATGCAAACAACCAAAGAGTCTTTTGTCATATGACTGGATAAAGAAGATATGATGCATATATACAATGCAATATTTCTCATGCATAAGAAAAGATGAAATACTGCCATTTGTGACAACAAGGATGGATCTTGAGATTATCTTGCTAAGTGAAATAAGTCTGATAAAAAAATCAAGAACTGTATGTTTTCACTCATATGTGGGATATAAAACTGAAAACATAAATAAACAAGACAAACAAACAAACAAACGAAAACAAATAGACACAGACAACAGTTAAGTGTTTACCAAAGGGTAAAGGTAGAGGGAGGTAGAAGAGGGTAAAGGGGGTCAAATATATGGTGATGAAAGGAAATTTCACTTTAGTGCAATATATAGATGATGTATTATAGAATTGTACATTTGAAACTTAATATAATTTTATTAGCCAACGTCATCCAAAAAAATTTCATTGAATTTTTTTTTAAAGATTTTATTGGGGAGTTGGGGGAGGGGAACAGTGTTGGTGAATTGAGGGAGGGGACCAGCCAAGTTATTCTTCAATTTTTGTTGTGGAGAGCGCCAGTCACCATCTGGCTTCCCGTTGGCAGGCCTCTAAGCTAGAGGTGCTGTGTTCAATCTCAGCTGTAGGTAGGCGTAGCCACCATCCCATGGGGGAGTCGAACCAGCAGCCTTGTTGTTAAGAGTGCATGCTCTATCCTCTGAGCCATCTGGGCGGCACAAGGTACCGAGTTCAGTCTTAGTTATAGGTGGGCATCGTCACCATATCATGGGGGAGTCGAACCTGTCAGCCTTGTTGTTAAGAGCACAAGCCCTATCCACTGAGCCATCTGGGCAGCAGCACAGCTCAAGGTGCCAAGTTCAGTCTTAGTTGCAGGTGGGCATAGCCCACCAGTGAACAGGCAATCTTGTTGTTGCACCAGCTGAGCCATCCTGCCATCTGTTGGCAGCTTAGCAACAGCTCAGCTAGGGCACAGCATTCACTGGTCCATGTGGGAATTGAACCGGCAGCTCTGTTGCTCAGAGCATGCTCTCTAAGCCAACTCTTAACCAACTGAGCCACTTGGCTGGCCCAAATTGATTTATTTTTTAAAGAAAAAGAAAAAAAAAGAATCCAAGATGGTGGAGTAGATAAAAATGTGCCAGATTCCTTCTGTAAATATATTAAAATTACAACTAAATTATAAAACACTTGACCTAAAAATCATCTGAGGTCTAGCTGAACAGAAGCTTTATAACTAAGGATATAAAGAAGGAACATGGAGACTGGTAGGAGGGGCAGCGATGCAAAACAAGCTGAACCCAAACCTCCAAGTGGTGGTTGAGAATCATGAGGGATATCTCAGCCCTGGAGGTCCCCCCAGAGGAGCAAGGGATCCCAGCCCCACTCCAGATTCCCAAGCCCAGAGTACTGATGCTGGAAAGAAGAGTCCCCACAACATCTGGCTGAGAAAAATGGTGGGGATTCCAACTATCCAGGGGGGATGGAAGGCTGCAGGAAACCCAGATGTCCTCTTAAGCAGCCCATGTACAAATTCACTCGCTGGCACTCATCCTGAGCTCCAGGAGAGAGACAGTGACAACTGGGAGGTGGGGAAGGGGGCGGACTGAGGTGTGTGGCCTTCAAGTGAAGGCTAGAGGACAGTTGCCAATTTCCCTGTGAGGGGGCCTCCTCCCTTGCAGGCAGCAGGTCAGCACCATCTTTCCTGTGTTGAGCCCTCCTCCACAGAACAAATCTGAATCTGATTGGCCTGGTGAGCTCTGCTGCTCCACCCTGCTGACTCACTGGGAACCCACCCCATCCAATTCCCCCAATGCAGAAGGCAATTTCTCTGTGAGCAGCCAGCAGCTCCACCCTCATTGCACTCTTTTTGGAAAACGATGGGAGTCAGTGGGCCCTAGGTGGGCAGTGACTAGCCTCAGTGTGCTCTGAGGTTTTGCTGAGTAGCTCCAGGCTCAGCACTGGCACCAAATCAGAATCTACAACAACATAGTGACCACAACACTTCCCACGCTAGTGACTCCCTTGAAACATTGCCTCACCCAACTCGAGTACTACATGAGGTGTTATCAGTGGCTGAATTACAATGGAGCCTCCCTCAGGGTGTTCTGGTTTTTTGCAGAGCTGTCCCAGATGTGGTACTGGCGGCAGCCATCCTGTTTGCAGTGTGGCTCCAGATCCAGCACAGGCAGTGAACAATTTTGTATCACTTTGTAGATCTTATCAGGTAACCCTGGCTAGTCACAGAAGTAGTTGACCAGGGGCTGCACAAAAACCCCTCCCAAGAGCCCCCAGAATGAATATATTTGGAGGTTGGCTTCAGTCCGGGAGGTGCAGAGACAGTCCAAAACAAGATGAACACACCAAGACATTATAATTAGAATGGCAAAGGTTAATGACAAAGAGAGAATCCTAAAAGCAGCAAGAGAAAAGCAACTAATAACTTATAAGGGAGCTCCCATAAGATTTTCAGGTGAGGGCCGGCCTAGTGGCGCGGTGGTTAAGCGCTGGCTTGGGAAGCCAGTGGCCCCGGTTCGGTCTCACATGTGAGGGCCAGTAACACTGCCCTCAAAAAAAAAAAAAAAAGATTGCCAGGTGATCTTTCCATGGAAGCTTTGCAGGGCAGAACAGACTGGCACAAAATATTCAAAGTGATGAAAAGCAAGGACCTAAACCAAGACTAGTCTACCCAGCAGCGCTATCATTTAAAATCAAAAGACAGATAAAGAGCTTCACAGAGAGGAAAAAGCTAAAGTAGTTCCTCACCAGCAAACCAGTATTACAAAGAATGTTAGAGGGACTTCTTTAAGATGGAAAAAAAAAATCAAAATTATGAATAATAAAATGAATACTACATATCTATAAACAATTGCTTTATGTAAATAGATTAAATGCTCAAAATAAAAGACATAGGAGGGCTACATGGCTAAATACAGAAAATCTTTATATATGCTGCCTAGAAAAGAATCACTTCAGATTCAAAGACATAGACAGAAATAAAGGGATGGGAACTGATAATTCATGAAAATGGAAACAAACAAACCAAAATGAAAGAAAGAAAGAAAGAAAGAAAGAAAGAAAGAAAGAAAGAAAGAAAGAAAGAAAGAAAGAAAGAAAGAAAGAAAGAAAGAAAGCTGGAATAGCAATACCTATACCAGACAAAATAGACTTTGAAACAAAGGTTATGACAAGAGACAAAGAAAGACCCAGTAATCCCACTTCTGGGTATTTATCTGAGTTAATCCAAAATGCTATTTCGAGGGAAGTGTGCATCCATATGTTCATTGCAGCATTGTTTACAATGGCCAAGGTGTGGCGGCAACCTGGGTGTCTGTCGATGGAAGAATGGATTAAGAGAAGGTGGTACATATATTGAATGAAATATTGCTCAGCCTTGGAAGGGGATGTGTTCCTGTCATCTGCAGTGGCATGGATGGACCCGGAATATATTTTGGTAATGGAGTGAAAGATAGATGCAATGTGATGTTACTTATATGTAGAATCTAAAGAACAAAATAAACAAACAAAACAGAAACAAGCTTATAGATACAGAGAACATTTTGATGGTTGCCAAATGGCAGGGAGTTATGGGGATGTAGGATATAGCATAGAGAATATAGTCAATAATATTGTAATAACTATGTATGGTGTCAGATGGGTACTAGATTTATTGGTGTGATAAATGGGAGGAAGTTGGGGGCAGGGTGAAAAAGGAGAAGGGATTAAGAAGTACAAACTGGTAGTTACAAAATAGTCATGGGGATCTAAAGTAAAGCATAGGGGAGGTATAGTCAATGATATGGTAATAAATGTGCATAGTGTCAGGTAGTACTAGACTAGTCAGGGGGATCATTTCTTAAATTACATGAGTGTCTAACCACGATGCTGTACACCTGAAATGAATGTAAAATAATATTGAATGTCAAAATTGTAATTGAAAATTTTTAAAAAGGGGAAATGTGAAGGGGAATGAGAGGTCCAAATTTCCAGGTGTCAAACAAATAAGGCATGGGGATGTAATATACAGCATAGGGAATATAGTCAATAATATTGTGATAGCATGGTACAGTGTCAGATGGTTGCTGGACTTATTATGGTGATCACTTCTTTGGGCATATACATGTTGAATTACTATGGTGTACCCTTGAAACTAATATAATATTGTATGTTAGAAAAAAATATACAATTTTTTTAAAAAAATGGTACCACATAGACCACAAAAAGGACACTTACTTACAGTATGAGAGCAGGAACAAGAACACAGTGTCACCTTGTTCCACTTAAGTTGGGAACGTGTGTAGATTGCCTCAAATGTTTGCTACTCTGCCCATGTCCACAAATGACCGTGAAAGCACCACAAGTGTTGATTTGAGGATTATAAATACATTTTAGCAAATAGGTGAATTTACAAAAATTAAATCTAGTAATAATGAGAATTGTCTAAATGAGAATTATTCATATATAAATGTATATATATATATATATATATATATATATAGTCTGCTTCCAGGATCCTTGTCTCTCTGGCATCTATTGAGAGGAAGAATTGCATGTGTATAAACTGGAAAATAAAGATGGATATGCTTAGTTCTTGCTTCTCCTGTCAGGGCCTGCAATATAATTCATTTGACCCTACCCCCCAAACTAACTTCATAGACATAATTTCATAAAATATTGAAAAAATGTGTTTTTAATTCAGAAATTATATTCTATGTGGTTATTTGGTCCAAATCATTGAATTTTCTATGTAGGCGAGGTTGACTCAAGTATCTAGACCGCTTAACAAATACTTACCTATTGTGGAGATAGATGCACCTGACTAGCAAAACACTGTGTCCTTAAATATTTGTAACACATGACTCATACTTTTTCAGGCTTCCCTCTGTGGCTTACTATAGGATGAGACTATAAACAACTACTGTGAGTTCTGGTCTGCTTCACTGGAAATTCACAGGGATGCTGTATTGCTATATTAACTTGTTTTTGAATCACACTAACCTGAGAGAGTATACATGAGGCCCAGAAATTCTGAAGTATTAAGATCCCAGTCTCTGAGAATTCAAGGCTGAGGGCAGACAAGGGTTTCTGGTGAATTCAAGTTAAATGTAACCTTATGAAGACTCTCAGGCTCTTCTAGGTTATTTCTTCTGTTGAGACCACCTTCACGCCTTTCCAAGTGAATGAGTTGACTTTATTTAAAACTAACATAGAGGGGTTTTTTTTGTTTGTTTTACTTCATATTTCTAGCATCCACAATGAATTTTAGTGAATGTCTATGTATGTATCAAAAAGACACAAAATATAAGCATATTGTGTTTCCATGTTTCTTTCTTCTATGTCCAGATATCAGAACCATGTCATTACTTTCTTTGAGATTGTGACTCATTCAATAGAAATAGAATGTGCCTTTAGGTGTTGCTGTGGGTTGAATTGTCTCCCTCCAAAACGACATATTCAAGTCTTAATCCCCAAAACCTGTGAATGCAACCTTAAATTAAAATGAGGTCATACTGGATTAGGGCGCGGTCCTTATAAAAAGAAAGGAATTTGATATGGCTGGTATTCTTATAAAAAGAGAGAAATTTGGACATGGTGAAACTGACACACAAGATTGAAGATTGCATAAAGAAAGAAACAAATATTGGGGTGATGCACCCACACACCAAATAACACCAAGGATTGCTGCCAACCATTAGAAGGGAGAGACAAGGAAGGATTCTCCCCTAGACCCTTCAGAGAGAGCATGGCCCTGCCTACGTCTTCATTTCTGATTTCCAGCCTTGAGAACTATGTGAAGAATAAATTTTTGTTGTCTTAACCACCCAGTCTGGTGTGCTAATTTGTTACAGCAGCTCTAGCAAACTAATACAAATGTCTTTTCTGCAAACATTAGTGTTTACATAATGCTTTGTCTCTTCCATTCCAGAGAATGATGTTTTAATTGAATGTATCATTGAAAATATCTATATAATTTTCTCATGTTATGGACATGGAGATTAAAATCTAATGATATTATCTGTTGAAGATCACAGAGATATAAAGTGTCCTGAACAGTAACAAAAATAACACAATTTCCTGACTGCTTGTTTTGTGCTTTTTTGCCAATGAACACTCTCGAAAAGAAATTTAAAACTAATAGTTGAAAGAAGAAACATATAATTCTTTATCACCGTTTCAAATTGTAGCTATAGATTTTTCTGTAATCAAGAAATACGTTCTGAGCTACAGGAACTAGCATCTCATTTTTCCGAATGTAGCCTGTTAAATTTTTATTTGGTTTCATAAATATTTTTTAAGTACAACCTATCACAGTATCTTTGATTTTGCTTATTATTATAATAATATCTGTAACTAGAGTCAGACTAGCATCATTTAATCATGACTCTAGCAAACAAAACATTTCAACCTTCCTTTTCCCAAATGCACCCCTGTCACGCATATACATCGCTAGAAACCTACATCATTGTTGACACCTTGATTGGATTATTAGATATGTGTGAAAAAATCCATACATTAATTTATTTGCAATTAAATTACATCTATTTTTCTCAAAATTAATATGTGTTTGAGGCACAAGTATTAATAAAGGAAGGGTCAGTATCAAAGGTGAAATGTGGGGAGGACATGGGACCACTACTGATGGTGAGAAACACCACATACGATCACAGCAAAGATGGGCATTTCAGAGTTTATTGATCATTTCCCTTTCTTAAAACTATCCAATGAACTTTATTTCACAAAGCTGATCAAAGGTAAAATTTGTGCCATTTGATTAACATTTTATATGAAAATATATTATTACCATAATTAAAAGTCATAGTAGTCACACAATAATAATGAATGATATATTAACTTTTCTGAATGCCAGAGCACAACATTGAAATTTCTTCCAGATTACTACTTCATGTATCCTTTCTGCTGCTTTTTGGTGGATTGTCTTCATGAATTATGCTTACCTTAAGAAAAATTCAATCAAATTTATTTTGCATTGCCTTACGTTTTAGTTACCAAGATTCATTGAAATGCAGTACCACCTATGCTTTTGGGGATTGCATGTACGGTAAGACTTATTTTAAATTTAAATTTATTGTGTTTCATTACTAGATATGCACCAGTATTCACTCACAACAACATGTTTCTGCATCATGTATCTTTATAACAACTGTTTCAATTTTTGTATAATAAAGTTATATAAAACCAAGTCTTATGAACTCTTTCAGATGTATATATATATATATATATATATATATATATATATATATATATGCTACTCTACTTCAAAGCTACTTTAAAATTAATTCAATGCATGTATGATAAAAAGTGCTAAATACTCTTTTCAAAAAATTACCCCTTGTATAATTAAGAAACATGTTACACTTCGGCTAGTCTTAAAAACTGTCGAATTAATACACTAAATAGTCTAAAACTCCACTAATATGGTAGCCATTAGCCATGTGGCTATTAAACTTAAATGAATTAAAACTAAATGAAAATTATAATTCAGCTCCTCAGTCACACTGGCCATATTTCTAGTGTTCAATAACCATATGTGACTAATAGTTACTGTATTAGATAGTGCACATATGGAGGATGGCTATCATTGCAGAAAGTTCTATTGGACAGTGATGGTCTATAGCACCAAATGTTAGAATTCAAAGTTTAAAAAAGATTCTTTAGGAAGAATATGAATGTGTCCCATTTACTTATTCCAAAGAATATATTTTAGGATCGACTACAACAAAGGCCAAAAGAAAAGGGAGGATAAAGGATCGAAATGTTTTTGCATAAAGTATTAAATTTCCAAATGTCTAACACCAAATTCATTTTCTTTCTTCAGTTTTAGTCTACTAAAATTTCATTCAAGCTCATGTACACCTAATAGCTATATTTTCCATTGGTTTTTCCACTTAATTCAATGATTTGCATGCTTTCTATGACATACCCAGCCTGTGGGCTACAGTGTAATAATCTTAGTTACATTGCTGAGACTGTTCATTCCAATTAGGGATTTAGCTAGCTTTCTGCAAATATCCAGACATAATTCTAAATTGCATGGTACATAAAATAGTAACATATGAACATTAGAGTCTATTTTCATGTAATAAGTAAATCCTAGGTGGATATCAAGATAAAATATACATAATTTATATGGTAGCATTACATGTTTCAAAAATTATATATACTAATTTATAATTAATGCTTTACCATTGTGGTATGTTAATTCAAGGTGTACATTATTTTTTATATGAAGTTTGAACCTACACTCTGGAGAGAGGAAGGAAAGACTAAGAACATTTCATGCACTATATGAAAAGTAAATATTAAAATAGAGTGAAAAAAGGTAATTATTGGCCCTATTGAAATTTCCCCCTCCTGTCATTCATAATTTCTCACTTTTAGTTTCAGTATGCACATTAGATAAGAAACATGATCAAAGCATGCCTTTAATGATTAATAAAAAGTATGTCACAAAAATTGCTCAGGGCCCTTGCTCAAATACCACAGGGGAAAACTGCTGGCTGTCCAAGGAGCTTCTCACTAACAAACAAAATAATAGGTTCAAAGAGGTAGGGGTGCCTCCAGCCAAAAACAGGAAGAAAGGTTTCCTACTGAGATTATTGTTGTAGTGCTGGATGCTTTTAGAATAGAATTTGACTTTCACAATGCAGCAAATCCATTAAAAACCCACAGCGATGTCCTACGGTGTCTGGCGGCAGAGATATACTCTGTCTAACAGTGGAGATACTGGCTCCATCTCTATTCCCAGCCATAAGAATGAAAAGAGTTTCACTTCACTATTTTTCAGCTGACAGTTCTTGGTTATAAGAATAAAAGATTTCATAGAACAAGGCCAAACTGTAAAGCTCATTGAAGTTATGTTAATTTAAGAGGACATGCTATGAAATTGCCTAAGAATTATAAGAATGCTCATTCAGCTATCTCTCACTAATCTACCATAGAAGGATGCTAATGCTCATTGCTGCACAAGTGAAAATAAGCACAGTTCATGAAAATAATAAAGAAAAAGAGAGGGACTAGCTGGGCATCAATTATTAATATCTTTGAAAATTCTGTTTCTACTTTTTTAATCTCTTCGGATTCTTTTTTGGACTTCTTCAGTTATTTCCTCGGGAAAGTTCAGAAAAGGAAAAAAAAAAAAAGATGATATGGATGGGCCTAGAAAACATTATGCTGGGTGAAATCAGTCAGAGAAAGACAAATACCATATGATCTCACTTATATGTGGAATCTAAGGAATTGAATAAAAGAGCAAAGTAAACAGAAATAGTTTCAGAGACACAGAGGAAAAACTGATTGTTGCTAGAGGGGAGGGGGTTGGGGATGAGGGATAAGGAGAAGGGGAAGGGATTAGACAGCATAAATAGGTAACTACAATATTGCCACAGGGATATGAAAGACAGTTTGGGGAATATAATTAATGTATTGCAAATATTTTGTAGGGTGTCAGATGGTCACACGTCTTGTTAAGGAGACCACTTCATGGATGGAGTAGAGGCTTGATCACTGCACCGTATACCTGAAGCTGACATTGAATAATATTGTATGTCAACAGTAATTGAATATATATATATATATATATATATATATATATATATACACACACACACTCACGGGATGTGGAGCACAGTGTGGGAAGTGGAGTCAATGGAATTGTAAAATATATATATATATATATATATATATATATATATATATCGGGGGTGGGGGAATGGGGCAGTGGATTGGGGGAAGAGGGTTGTCACTTTGTGAGGGATGTCACTTTGCATTGTTTTGTACACCTGAATCTTATTTTTTTTTTAATTTAAAAATAAAAGATGAAAAAGATAGTTGAAAAGGAAGTGTGTGTAGGAGAGAGGAGCTGGTTGCAGTGTACATTTTATGTAATTAATAAATTGTACATATGTGTATTGATATTTTATTATACCTCCAGCACCATTCTATACCATAAAAGTGACAGTGATTTTAGCAGATTTAATCTAATTGCATTGAGGATACATATGGCATGTCTTAAATAATATCTGGAATCAAGTAGCGCATTAGTTAGTTAATTAGACCATATTAATAATCATATTGTAAAATAGAAAGTATATTTAATGGCAAATTATATTGTATGGATTCATGTCTTTATCATTTAATAATAGTTCAATTATAGTTCAAAGAAGTGAGAAAACCACAATTAGCTAGATTCACCTTGATGATGAAGGAAATAATTTATTTGGCATTGATGGATTATTCATATTCATTGATGAAGAAAGGGGAGAAGGGTCCTCCAGGGCTACCAAGAAACTGAATCAAAAGTGAACATCTCAGCTCAGAAGACATTTCAGGCTCCAGTGGAGAAATAGGATTTTGTATATATACTGTATAGTTACGAAGATTAAATAAAGGCCCATCTCAAGGACCTAAATATACCTTCCAAAGCAGGCCAAGCTTTCTAAATTAAATGGAAATTAAACATTTGCATTTGTCCTCTGTTGCACTTAAGGCCTGAATGAAATAAAAGCCCAAAAGTACAATAAGAAATAAACAAATTATGAAAAACAATGATGGCAAGTGAGAGTCAACAATGATGAATGACCTTAGCAAAATTCTATAAATTGCTGAGGGGCAGGGACATAGGAAACCTGATCCACTGATGGGAGGCTAGGGAGCAGGTAAGGGCCTGTCCACCTATGAGGCTCTGAAGGGGCACTGGGCTACAGTCAGTAACTCCTGTTGAGGGCTGAGGTTGTAGCTAAAGAGCTACAGAGGTTAATTGAATCAGCATTTATATCCCTCAATCCTTATCCAAAATGAAAAGCAAAATCAAAGCTAATGTAACCCCAGCGCCAAACCCCAGAAGCTCTTCTCTAAAGAAATTGAAGTGAATGTTTGAGGAAAGATGGTGCCTCCCCAATATGGATGTTGGGGTTCCAGAATAAATCTTTCTTTGTTCTGCTATTTGGGGGATTTGCAGCCTAACAGCTCTTTGTCCACATACTGAATAGAGGACCTGCTACTCAGCATGCCTGCCTTCATGTTCTTCCATGTCATATTTTTTAGTCGGTGGAAGAGCAAAGCAGAAAAAAAGCCATACTTACAGAGCAGGAATGGTGAAATTCATACCAGATTCTTGCTCATCTGTTTGTGAATTAATTAGCAGAATTGCCTGTTAGTGTCTCAGCAACATTCCTGCTTTTTTTCATGCATAGACTTGAAACCTGGAATCTATATTTCCTAGACTGACTCAATGGGAGGTATCTGAATGAGATCTAGAAGGCATACAAGAACAAAAAGCCATTCTCACTCTTGCATTAGTGGGAGGCAGTAACTTGAGCAGACAACGGAGGTGAACCTTTGCTAGCAACAAGCAAGGGTCCTCGTGAGTCGCTTACTGCTTTGGTCACTGCACTAGCTGATTTCCTGAAGACCAGGAAACAACTTCCTGAACCAAAAACACAGCCCTAGTCCTTCCGATGGTTTTATAAACTTCTGATTTCCTGTGTTCATAGATTTCTTGTAAAGAAATACCCTGAGATTTTTCTTTTTCAGAATGAAATTCGACCTATTCAAAGACATATAAAGGGATTAAACAAATAAAAAGTTAAATAATTTTTAAAAAATCAACATGAAAGAATAGCTGGCACTGGAGTGAAGAGAACTAATTGAGAGAAGAACAGAAGATAATGAAAAGAAAAACTAAAAATTTGGATTAGCATTCATAGACAAATGTTAAAATAGAGTACATCCATGAAACAACATACTACATAAAAAAAATGAAGAATAAAAGATATTTAAATATAATGTCAGAAGTAACTTAATTGAAGGATTAAAAACAAATTTAAAGAAATCTAAAACTAAAGTTTAAAGCAGCAAGATTAGAAGATATAAAAGAAAGCAGAAAAAATAAAGAAAATAAATTATCAAAGAAATGATAAACAAGAATGTCCAAGAGCTAAAGAGGTGCACAAGTACTTAGATTGAAAGGGAAAGCTGATTTCCCAACACAATAAACAAAGAGAAAAATCACTTAATTTTTATTTTTAATATGGAATATAACTTTTTTTTTAACTATTTGACCCCCGTCACCCATTTCACCCACCCACATTCTTTTGCCTCTGGCAGCCACCAATCTGTTCTCTGTATCTATGCGTTTGTTGTTGTTTTTAAGATTCCACATATAAGTGAGATCATGCAGTATTTTTCTTATTCCAGTCCCCTTTTCGTTCTCTTCATATTTCTAAAAAAAATAAATGTATCAGCCAAAAATTCTCTAAGCATCCTGCCACTTCTCCTATACCATAATCTTCCCACACTCCTCCTTTCTAATCCTTTCCTCCTTCCTTCTTGTTATGAAGTTTTTCTCTTTCATCTGGGTTTCACCCACCCTGCCTCCTGAGAACCATTTGCTCAACTATTTCTTTTCTTTCATATATATATATATATATATATATATATATATATATATATATATACTAGTTTTTGTTTTCTCATTAGTTTGTAAACATTCTCAAATTTCTCTAAATAGAAAAAAAATATGTCCTTTGACCCTCTGTATCCCTCCAACTATTATACTCTCTTTCTTTTCCTTAAAACCAAAATAGTCGCCCTAAAAGACACCTCTCCACCCACTGCTTCTATGGTAGCTCCAAAGCCAAACAGCTGAGGTTGAGATCCAGTATCTGTCACTCACTATCTCTATGGCTTAAGTCAAGTGACTCAACTTCTCTCTGCTCCTGTTTCCTCATCTGGCAACTAGGACATATAGTCTTACTTATTTCAATAAAGGAGTTGATATAGCTAAAATACTTTGATAAGTTCCAGACACATAGCAGAGAGCAATGATTAACTACACATTATGAAATATTATTTCTATTTATCTCACTGCCTTCCACTCACCCAGGTCATCAGTGATCCTCATGTTGCTAAATGTAATGTGCATATTTCAGTCTTCATGTTATTAAACGTTTCTGCAGCATTCGACACAGTCTACTGCCCATCCTTGTAATGCCTTCTTTTTTGGCTTCCATGCCATGCCATCCTCATTTTCTCCTGACCTCCTATGTTATGTTCTCTGCATTCGGAACTGATGGTGCATCTAATTGTGCTATGTTCATCCTTGACTCTGGGCTCCTTGAAAATGCCTTAAATCAATTGGTACACACATACAAACACACACACAAAAAAGCACCATATTTTTAAAAATTAATAATTATTATGGTCAATAGATAAAAATAGGTGAGTGAGAATAAGATAACAGTTTCAAAGCAATCCTTACTATTTGTTACTTAAGCTAATATAAAGTCCCAGTTTCCCACCCTGCTTGGTATTACTAATGCCACTCACAAAAATGTTCACTGGGAACAAAGGAAAACATGTTACAGATCAGATCCAGTTCATCTTATAGTTGGTATCCTCTTAAATAATAATTGGACACAGAATCATTAATGGGTCAGGCATCAGGCACCAATCCTAAGTGATCAGGTTATATGGGTTGCATCATATTTTCACCATGTTCTTACAGGAATGGGAATGTCAAAGATGACAATGTCTCCAAAATATTTCTACCAATCCACATTTCCTAAACTCCACTAATTTCAATAATGCAAGCTTATTCCTAACATCCACTATAGTAACCTTCACACCTCTAATTTTACCCATGAAAACTTATTTCTAAGGTAAATTATGCTAAGTATCAAGCCCCGCTTGATGTGAAATAACAAAGCTGAAATACTGTAGGAGCTGATTCTGCAGGATTCTTTTCTTCATTATATACTAGCTAATACACCTGAGGTATGCATTTCTGATTAGAGTAACTGACCACCCCAGCCTAACAAAGATAATATCATGCTATCTCCAGTGAAGTTTTGTAAATTTACTTTATAGGCATCATAATGGGTCTTGTCATATCCCTCTCCAAAGTGAGCCATTCCTGCACCCTCCCTCAGCGCCTTTTCCCTTTGAGAACTTTCATAAGTGGGACAAATCTCAATTTAGATGTGACTTTTTCTCCAGTGCCTTCTCATCTCCAAAAAAGTTCAGTAAGCACCTGGACTGTGAACTCTGCAGCACTCTGCTCCAGTATTGTTGCATTTTATTGAAATTGCTTATATACTCACCTTGATCTCTTTTATACGACTGTAAGCTAGTTCCTTAAGAATAGGAACTGGGTTATCATTCACCTCATTATTCCCAGGGACTGCCGTACACCTTGTATAAAGTAGGTGCTAAATGAGTGATGTTGGAATTGGTGAATGGAAACAAGCCTAATGGCAGCTTATATTGGAAAGCTACTGTTTTATTCACATTGAACAAACATTTTGAGTGCCTGTGATGTGCAAGGAAGTGTGCTGTGATCTGAAAATATGAAGAGAAATATGAGGTCAGACGATTAGGTTTGCGAGCTCATCCTAGAAAAGGTGCTACATATCTCATTGCTGAATATCATTATGGTCACCTTTGAAATACTCCCCTTGGAAAGTTATGCACTGATGCCAGCACCTAATCCACCCTTCAGTGCAATTTTGGAACTTTTTCTGGAATGGCCTTCAGAGCTGTTGTCTTGAATGTCATCTAAATGTCTTCCTTTCAATATTTCCTTTATCTTTGGGTAAAGAAAGAAGTCATTGAGGGCCAGATCAGGTGAGTAGGGAGGGTGTTCCAATACAGTTATTTGTTTACTGGCTAAAAACTCCCTCACAGACAGTGCCACGTGATCTGGTGTGTTGTCATGATGCAAGAGCCATGAATCGACAAAAAGTTCAGGTCGTCTAACTTTTACACACAGCCTTTTCAGCACTTCCAAATAGTAAACTTGGTTAACTGTTTGTCCAGTTGGTAAAAATTCATAATGAACACTCCCTCTGATATCAAAAAAAAAAAAAAAAAGGTTAATAACATCGTTGCAACAAGTTTGAGAACTTAATTGTCGAATCTCATAAGTCAGAGTCCTTGATCTCATGAATTCACATTCTAGTTAGTTACATAAAGACACAAAATATACAATTGTAATAGAACACTGATAATGCTGTACACCCGCACTTTCAGGAGTAAAGACCAACTGGTCAAATCAATCAGGGTAACACCACCCTCTTGTTCTTAACCTTGATTTTGTTATCTAGGGCTAAGTCAATCCGTTTTGACATTACCCTGGTAAGACATTGTTTTAGAAAAGGGCACATGACACATTTTAGGGCCAAGGAGACAGAAGGAAAGTTTTTCTGAAATTTCTGGAAAAGGAACTTACTTCTCTAAAACAATGAAAAGAAACACTTTCTTTTCTGGTCTGTGTGCTGTACAGATCAAAGTCTGGAAGTGAAACATTTTGCTGTCATCCAGTTTTAGAAAACATCTAATACTATGGAAAGCAAAGAAGAGAGATAGAAAGAACCAGTTTCTTCATAGAGAAGGATGAGCTGCCATATCAAACCAACTCAGAAGCTGTGCCTTACATAGGCTTTCCGTCATAATTAAACTTTCCTTTATCTCAATTTTCTCCCTATTTTCCTTCATTTATATCTAAAGCAATTAATTAAAATTGTGAAAATAGGATACAGAATCCATATTCCATGACTTGTCTTTAATTTATTCTTCTGTATGCACTGGCTAATAAAGCTGCCAGTCTGACCAATATGGCCAGTCACTTAAGTTAGGTTAATTGTAATAAATACAATTGGATACTAGAGTTGTTTGGTGGAATTATCTGCACCACAGAAGTTTTGACATCAGGTAAGTACTCAACCTAGTTTGAACTACCCAATGTCCCCTTATAAGATATTTAGTTGTAGAAGACGAAAGAACAAATGGGAAAGAAAAATGATACCACATGAATTTTGAGAAGATTGTAATGGAATAACCAACCCTCATAAGCAGAATGTTTCCTTCTGTAAAAAATAAATGTATGCAATTTAGGAATGGAGCACAAAAAATTCAAGAATAACTGTAAAATCACTGCAAGATGATTAGGAGCCACATTATTTTAAGACAGGATTCTAACATATCTACTATACAGTGGCCTTTCCTCCAGTACATGAGAGTTAGCTGAACTCCTTACATGACAATGTCAAACAAAATATATTTTCAAGTGTTTTGAGAAATTTGAGCACACATTCTCATGCTTGTTTAGAAAATGTAGCACAGCAGCAGCACTTGGAAGTAAACTCCAGCCCTACAACCTACGCAGAAAGAAGGAATAAACTGTATCTCATTACATCTGCTGTTTCTGTTTCTTATACCATCCAAGGTAACTAAAATGAATTAAATTAACTCTTGCTAATAATTTATTTCAAAAATTTGCAGAACATTTTGTATGTGATTATTTTAGAACATTAAAGTTTGGCAGTTAATTCAGCCATAATAAACGCCTGATTCTACAGCCTCAGTTCAAAGTTTTGAAAGGATTCTTCTTATGCACTAAATCCTATTGTCAACCCCACTTGGCCTGTTAACCTATCAGGTAGCATATATGTGGTGTGAAATAAGGACAGTGCATGTTATGATGAGCTGGCAAAGAAGAAATGATGGGTTCTCACAAAAAAGCCTGAGAACAGCCTTAAAGCAGAGTTTCTCAATCTAACAATATTAACATCTTGGGTCAGATAATTTTTGCTGTGGTCAGGTTGTCCTGTGCATTGTAGGATGTTTAGCAGTATCCCTGGCCCTCACTCACTAGATGCCAACAGCCCCAGATTGTGACAATCAAAAAATGCCTCCTGGCATCACCAAATGGCCCATGGCCCAGTGAGAACCACTGGTCTAAAGTAAAATTATTTTCATATTAAATGATGATAAATTGTTCCTCAATGAACAGTAACTAATTTTTTACAGTCTTACCAAGTACATACTATTAGTTCATCTTAAAGGGAAACAGAATTAGTGGAAGAGGGATGAACAATGAACCAAAGACCACAACAATCCTGAATTCAAATGCTAAATGTACTTGCATTGTGCTAGGCTCTGGACATTCAACAGTGACAAAGACATAGTTTTTGCCTTCAAGAAGCTTCTAGTCCTCTGGCACCTGGCTGAGGTATGGAGACAGAGAGTGCTGTAGGAAGGCCTCAGAGATTCCTTGTGCAGCCTTGGAGTTTGGAGGAGAAGTAGTCAGAGCACACTCTCCAGAAAAAGACCTGAGGGGTGAATTGGAGCCAGGCTAATGGAGGTCAAGATGGTGTTTGGAGGTGAAAGCAGAGATAAAGACCATTTCAAGGAATATAACTTTATTTACAGATACCAGGAGTTAAAAGAGAACATGGTACAGCTCAGCATGTCTGGAGAAGAGGGTGGGGAAGAACTGATTATGTTTTCGAATGTGTCTTAGAGCAAAATGGTGAGCTGGAAGGATCAGTTATTTTCTAGGACCCTCATCATGTGTTGAAAACAGCTATAGTCTGTCTCCAAACAGTTGGCTATGCTGTATTTGTGCTTCCAAAAAACCCCTGATCTACATTCTTAGACCAGCATGGTATTTATTTGATAATAGGATTAATGCTGTGTTTTTGATTAAGCATTAAAAATAGAATAATAATAAGACACTAGGGTGAAATCTTTTCAACCTGTTGAAAATACGAAATAGTAGGCACTCAGTAGGTGCTAGTGTTATTTATTTAATTTTATTCATGTTGTTACTTACCTCCCTACAGTTTAACTTGTTTGTTTGTTTGTTTTCAGAGTAACACACACACACACACACACACACACACACACACATCTAGTGAAAAACATATATACAATTTCGTTAAACTGCGAAGGTTGTCTAAATTCTGTGTTGCTCATATTATTAAACAAAAGGCACAAGGGGGCTTAGAGGTTTATTCTGAGCCTGAGTGACTTGGCTGTCTGGAAGCATCTGTCTCCCAGGATTGCTTTAGATGAAATGTACTGAGAAAGCAGACCTTTGAAAAAAGTACAAGAGTAGACAATTATTTATAATATGCTTCAATTCATGTGGAAGACATTGTATGTGTTTCATGAGCACACGTTCTATATTATATTTAAAGTAATTTCCTTCAGATGAGAGTAAAGTAAACATTTAACTGGATCTCAAGATGTCAATGAGCCAAACCTTCTCTCTGATGTTTCCTTCATTGTCTTCAACTAGTATTTTCAAGCTACGAACTTTATGGTTGTACTTAATAAATTTAGGAGACTAGGGAGATGTGTGGTTCAAAAACAATGCACTGGTATGACAATCAAGAGATCTGGGTCTCTTGATACTTTTAAATAGCAAGATTGACATTGTGTTCCCAGAGATAAGTCACATGAATGATTGGCGGATGTCCTGGCAACCTCACCAGGCTGTCATGGAGATACAAATTATAAATTCTTATGAAAGTGCTTTAAAAACTGAGATGAATAATGAAAATATTTCTAGGCATAATGTTTTCATTTTGCAGCTCCCAAATTCTAATCATCTACATTTTTAAACATTTTCAAGTTTCCCTTTGTTTCCTTGAAAGAAAGAGGACTGTAAGAATAGGACTTTCAACAGGGACTTTAAAGGAAGCTCAGTCTCTTTTAGATTTCTGGGGACTCTATTTCCCAACCTCTTTCTCAGGCACCAGGTCACTTTTTTTCTAATGACTCCCATTTTCAGTTCATCTCCTTCCTTCCTTCCTCACTACAAGATCAAAATCATTATAATGTCAACAACTGTAGTTTCTCCCATTAAAACAAAAAAGAACAAAAAACATCCAAAACTCATCTTTGGCTTCACTTTTGTCTTCAGCTACCAACCTATTATTTTTTTTTCTCCTTTATAGCCAAATGCCTTTTAAAAATTATTTATACACATGGTCTCTGTTTCCTCTTCCATTAATATGTCGATCCCTTCCAATCTGCAAAGGCTGTCCCTAAAAACCTTTTCACCAAATACCAAGAGTAATTTTCACTCCTCAACTCACCTGACCTCTCACCTTCATTCATCCCTGTTGCCCACTCTCTTCATCTGGGAATCTTTTTCTCCTATCACCCAATAGGTTTTCTTCCCCGCAGTGAACCTTGCAGGTCATCCTCCCCTTGAGTATGGCGTCTTGGATCTAGTGACTCACTGCTAGAGGAAAAAAAAACATGGCAAAAGTCATAAGGATGTCCTTCTGAGAACTGGTTACAAAGTAACTAGTTTCCATCATGTACACTTAGTCTTACTCACTCAATTCCTTACTCCAAGGGAAGCCAGCTGCCATGTTGTGAGCTATCCTAGTTGTGAGCTCCTATCCATGTGCCAAGGAGCTGAGGGAGGTATCCTGCCAACAGCCAGCAAGAAACTGAATTTTGACAACAACATAAATGATCTTAGAAATGAATTCTCCTTATCAAGCCATTAGATGAGACCACACCTTTGGCCCCAACTGGATTGCAATCTTGTAGAGACGTTGAGGGAGTGGCACTCAGCTAAACCATGCCTGGATTCCTGCCTTACAGAAACTGAGATAATACGTGTTTGTTGATTTAAAAGAACGTCTGCATTTTGGAGTAAGCTATCATGTAGCTTTTATTAATGGGCAGTTTCAAATGTTGGAGTACCAGGAGATTCTTCTAGACTATAACAGTTTTCTTTCCCACATGTTTTTGAAAAAGATATGAAACAGGACTGGAAGATGGGAAATCCATATATCGCTTGTACTGATAAAAGTTAAGCTGCCATATATGATTTAGTGTGATACTCAAATAATCTTTCTAAGTGCATCTCAGAAGCAGGCAGATTTAGACACTCTCTTAGGCAGCACTGGATGGAATAAGCTTTCCCGTGTGGAAAGTACATGCCTCTGGAGAAAGATTCTGTCTGGGGAGAAGCAGAGAGCAGAAGCTCCCTGTAAGCAGCTAAGATTCCCAAAGGAAAAAGGGAACAGAGCAAATCATGTCAAGCTTTCCATCCCAAACTTACCAGTCATGCCAGGGACAGCATGAGTAAAGGGACAGAGAGTAAAGTCAGGAGGCCACACACATGAAGGTCCCTGCACCTAAAGTGAACTTAATGAGTACTGACTAAGTATTAAAAGCACTCCCTGTCTAATTTGAGTCATTACAAACTACTTATGAATATCACTGTAATGGTTATACCATATTCATCATGTGGTTGTGTTCTAATTTATTAAACTAATCACCTCTTATTAGAAATTTAGATTATTTCAAATTTTAATGTTATAAATATTGCTGCCATGGATGTTTTCCTCTTTATTTCCTGAGCATAACTCCCCCAAAAGGGAGTTACTAACACAAAGGTCATGAGCATTTAAATGTTTTCTCTGTATATTGCTAAATTGCTTTAGAAAGGATTGGCTAATTTCCATTCCCATTAGCAATTTATAAAAAATGTGCTTCTGACCATTAAAGTCTTGGATGTTAGTCTTTATGTGATAATTGTTTGCTAATCTGATAAGTGAACCACAATTTATCCTTATTTTAATTTGCAATTCCTTGATTATAAATAAGGTTGAAAACGTTTCATTGTTAGTTGGCCATTTGCATTTCCTTTTCTCTCAATTATCTGTATGTCTGTACTCACAGATCTGCAGTGTCATCAATCTCCATCCATCCATAGCACTAGCACTCAATTGCCCTCTAGTGTCATCCCACAGAGAGAGGGGCCTAGGGAAAGTGTCATGGGATGTTTTTGGTTATTTTTAATATTTGTATAATTTCCTTTATTCGAACTTAATTTTCCTAAAGTGTTTCATACTGGATGACTCATAATAACACCTAATATAATATTATAAAGTGCTTATGGTGTGTCAGGCATTATTCAAAGGGCTTTGTATAGATTAATGCATTGAATCCCCACACCAATCCTATAAGGTGGCTACTATTTTTATAACCATTTACAGAAGAGGAAGCTGAGGAGAAAAGGCAATGAGCATCTGTTTTGCCCACAGTAAAACAGATAACAAGCAGCAGAGCTAGGATCTAAACTCCAGCTCTCTCATGGTCTATAACCTTATCCATAACCCACGATACTATGGTTAACTCCAGAGGAAAAAGGACTTAATTTTTCCTAACAAGTCATCCTCATGAATAATGTGTTTACACATTAAAAATGGTAAGGATGCTCCCTCATTCTGATAAGGTTTTAATAATAAAATAATTGTTTTCTATTTGTTTGTCTTGCAGCAGTTTAGTGGTTAGCAGAGGATAAGCAGGTAGGGGAGGTGGTAGAAGAGGGAAAAGGGTCAAATATATGGTAATGGAAGGAGAACTGACTCTGGGTGGTGAACACATAATATATCGATGATGTATTATAGAAATGTACACTTGAAACCTATATAATTTTACTAACCAATGTCACCCAATAAATTTAATAAAGATAATTAGTTTTTCAAAATTAAAGGGCTTAGGGCCGGCCGAGTGGCGCGGTGGTTAAGCGCTGGCTTAGGAAGCCAGCGGCCCTGGTTCGGTCCCACATATGAGGGCCAGTGACACTGCCCTCAAAAAAAAAACAACAAAAAAAAAACATTAAAGGGCTTTATTTTTTTCTGATTATAAATGATGTGTATATTTTGATATTTAAAAAGTTCAGGGAAAGAAAAAAAAACAGAAAAGAGAAATTATGTAATCTCATCCGCCAGAAGTAGAAAAGGCACAGTGTAAAAAAGTGAGAGTAATCTGAAATTCTATTTTCATGTTGTTATAAATCTGATTGGGGTGAGGGAGGGGATTAAAAGCATAAAATTCTACTTGTTCTTGAAGACTTTCATACTACCCTTTGACTGTATACGTTATATGGTAACATTTAGATATTACCAACAAAACATATACTGGAGGAAATTTAATTATTTGGCTATAACCATTTTTATTTAGTTATATAAAGGAGGTTTCATGTAATTAAAAAGAAGAAACAAAGCATTTAAAAACAGCCCAGATAATCTAGGATATTTGTGTTATTTCCTCTAATTCTATTTCCCATTCTATTTAGAACACTAATTTGTTCCATTTACATTAACGAGGAAGAATTTACTGTGCATTTAAGTTAATCAAACTTATGTAGTAAATCATGGATGGATACAATTTAGGTGTACACTGCATTCCCAAAATGATGTTACTAAAAACTGATTACTTTCATTTTATAGAATGCTCTTAATATTATGACAAATATTTGAGATCAATTAAAATTGATTTTTGGTTAATGGTGCCATTCAAAAATAATACAATTGAAAATTAACATCACACTATTTTAAAATATCATATTTATTTAATTTTTTTAAAATTTAAACAGTAATTTTAAAGCCTAAAATAGCCTTCCTTTGAAATTCCTTTTAAACTAAACATTGATTATTCTTCAAAGTCATTAATTATCTCTTGACTTAATTGCCAGTGTTACAAAGCGATAATTGATCCCAAATATATATTTTCTGTTCTTAAATTAATACCTATTTCACTTATTTCAAAATACTGTGAAAAATTATACTTTACAATATAGGATCATAATATATTCAAGTAAAGGCAAGTACTACATCTTTATTCTCAAGTGTAACAATCCTCCTAGTTCATAGTAGATATGTAACTGATAATTATTGCATATATTTTCCATTTAAAGGTAAATGTATTAGATTGGGAACATTTTCTGTTTTCATACCTGTGTATTACTAAACTTCTCTTTCACTAAGAGTTTAAAATGCACAGCCTTAAGAAAAACAAAAACTATGATCAATTATTTTGACAACAATCAAACGATTCCTCCTTACTTGACCTCTTTTGACTCCAAATCAAATATGTGTTTGAATTTATATTGTAGTATTTTTTTTTCTTTCTCTGTATTTATTTGCTCTACCCCCACCCAATGCAGTAAGCACTGACCTATGGTAGAGTTGCATGATATATAGAAAAGGGCAGAACTAAGTTATGTCCTAATTACCTCTTATTAACATGTAACTCTAAGCGAATTACCCATTTGTGAAATAATATGACCTAATATTATCACCTCATAACATCACCTAATGAAAGCATAACACTACCTAACAATGATATTTATTTTATTTATTTATTTTTTAAAGATTTTATTGGGGAATTGGGGGAGGGGAACAGCATTGAGGAACTGGGGAAGGGGAACAGACAAGTTGCTGTCCTTTTGTTCTTCAGTCTAGTTGTGGAGGACATTGCTTCACTGGCCCATGTTGGTATCATAATTATGCTCTTCTCGGGTGAGGCAGATCGGTCACTGGCCTTTGGATGGCCGTTCACAGCAGCTCTTGGCAGCTCACACCAGCTGCCAGTCACTCTCACCGGCTGCCAGCCACTCACTGTAGCCTATGGCAGCCCACTGCAGCAGGGGCTGCAGCTATGCCGTCCCCAGGGACTCACAGCAGCGCAGCTCCAGGTGGAGCTGTTGTTCACCATCTTAGCTGTAGAGGGCAGTGTCACTGGCCCTTACATGCGGGATCTGAACTGGGGCCTCTGGCATCCCAAGCCAGCTCTTAACTAATGTGCCACTCGGCAGGCCCTAACATAATAATATTTAATAACTGCCACAGTCCTATCTATTCTTAGGTAGTCTGTAATTTCTTTTCAACATTATTTTTAGTTCTAATTATTCAAAGTAATCAAAGATGTGTCTTTCAAAAGTAGACTGTCCCAAAAAAATGGAAAAATTCTAAAAACGTTCATTGGAAAAACCTAAATATATAAACATTTTTAAAAGGTTGAAGAATAATTGGGACATTCCAAAACAGACAATATGATGATGAGATCCTATGTGATAGTGAGTAAGTCCCATTTTTCTATTTCCAGTTTAATGCAGGCCCAGCCAAAGAATGAAGGAAAATCAACAGCTGATGAGATCTCATATACTCTGACTCTGTTGCTGGGCCCCAAGATGCCTATTACTTAGAGAAATGAGGTGTGCCCTAATCAGTTTTAGGCTAGCCTGTAACATGGTGTGGGGAAGGGCTCGTCCTGGCCTGAGTGACCAGGCTTGTCACATCAGCCTGTCAGCCATGGAAGACACTCTGTGCCACCACCAGGGTGGTGGTGCATGACAGTAGGCACTGCCAAGCAAGCTTGTGTTGTGGAATCATCAGAGATGGGGGTTGCACATACTCTATTCCTTCTCTACACATTTCCCTATGTTACATCTACACTGTGTGTTAGTTAGTGGTGGTGTTGAAATCAGATTTCATACATCCTAAGAATCACTGTTGTTGTTTTTTTAAAACTGGCTGTGCACATTGACCAAATTATAATACTCTGAATACTCTGATACACAAAAATAAGCCCTGGCCAATATACACACAGTGTGTGTGTGTGTGTGTGTGTGTGTGTGTGTGTGTGTGTGTGTGTGTGTGTGTGTTTTACCATTTTACAAACTAAATTAATAATTTTTCTCTTCCAAAATAATAAAACCATAAAATAATACAAGCAGAAGCAAAACTACGTATGTTCTAAAGCTATTAGTTATCAAAATTGTTCAAAATGAAGCCAAATTAAACCTATGTTTCATTTGGTTGAGGTCCCTAGATAACCCAATGATAACACACTTGGAAGAGGTTTGGGAGAGGAGTCAAGCCTGCAGTCTTGGGTGAGAATCTCCAAATTTTCACATATCTCTTTTTTCTTCTCCTAGTCACACTGGGGTTTGAAGCATTACTGGCACCTGCAGGGAAGGCTTTACTTCCTCTACATGGAACTCTGTGACATGCCCTTTCCAACCTCTTTATGCTCAAAGACCAGAAACCCATCAAAGTCCAATGAGATTGATCTCTCCACCATGAAGTCTTCCAGAACTTTCTCAGTTGGCGTTCTCTGTTCCCTATGGAAACTTATCATCAGTTCCTCTTGTGACATACTTTATACTATATGAAAACAATATTAACCATTCGTGCTGCATTAACAACCTGTGAATCCCTACTAGGTATGGGGTTTAGCTAAAAATACTAGAATAACCTACCAACAGTCCTGAAAGAAGAAGGGCTTCCCCCACCAAACAGTACTTCTGGAAGTGAGCAGTGCTGGGAACTCTCCTGACCTTGACTTCTCAAGCAGCCCTAAGCACCCTGGGTGCAAAGGCAGGGAGCCCCCTACAGCATTGAGGAAAAAGAGGTCCCTGTCCCCTTCCTTCTTTATAGAGAGGCCCTAGAAACCTTCTTCTAGAACGTACCTCTAGAACATGTGCTGGGGCCACTTACCCTAAGATCAAAGTATTTGGACCAAATCAGAGATCTAATAGGAATGAAGAAGAGGGTCAGGGTTCAATTCTTTTGAGTAGGCAGTGTATTGTATCTGATTTAGATGGACACCTATAATACAAGGAACCTTGAGGTAGGCAATGATTTTGACCTTTTGACAGAAAAAAAAACTGAGGTCCAAGTACAATAAGTAACTTACCCTAGACACCATACAACTAGCTAAGAGTGGAGCAGGATTGAAATTCAAGTTTCTCTCATTCTACATCTCTCACTCTTTATATTAAGTTATGTGTTATTTCCCCTTTTGACTGTCAAATAATTGAACTGAAGTAGGTATGTTTGCTTCAGCTTCATATGTATACGTATTTATTGTATAAATAAAAAACTAACTCCCTCAACTCTATTCAGTAAGATATTAATTTCCATAAAGATATTGAAAGGCTTAAGTAGAATTTACAATAGAAAGAGAATGGAACATCAGGAAATTGTAGAATTGTGTATGGGGCAGACAGGGAGCAGTGGAACTTACTGTATTCTAAAATACAATGCCAGCTACTAGTTACATGGCAAGAAAATTATTCCTGTGAATAATAAATGACAATAATACACCAGTAGTTACCGCAATTCTCACAAAAAGCCTTTTTTTTTTCTGTTAGCCTAATGATGTAGGAGACAAAATATTATTTATTCTAGTTTTGCTATTGACTTCTCCATCATACTGGTAATGGGTCTAACAGATTTTATGAACACTCGTGGTAACTAAAAGGCACCAACATACAACTAAAGCAGTGGATGACTCAGAGACATTTTACAGTACAATGTTTTTGAGGTAGATTGGTTTGCTTTTGCTACTGTTCAAATGAGTTTGTTTTCTTTGAGCACATTCCAGGTGGTCTAAATACAGAAGAGAGCCTCTGAAGGAAGCCAGCATTAAACTGACTCTCTTTTGGATAGTTTTAAATTCTTATATTAACTGTGTGATTTTGCAATTTTCTGCACTGCTCAGTGAGGGCAAGCAATTCTGTGCTTTAAAATATTATGTTCAAAATTGCCACTGCTATTAATAATTGCAAGCACTTACCCAACAATTATTTGTGCAATTATGCATATTTTTTAAATAAGATACCTCTCTGTTGAATGAGCACTTATGAAATAGTTTTCCATCATTAGAATTAATTAAACATTAAAAAAAAAGGATGTACCCTCAAAGAATCTGTGTCCTTTTTCACTTGCATAAAGTTTCATGTTCAAAGCCAGGATTTATGTAGAATTTCATTTATAAATATATCTATAATCACTGTTTTTCTACCTTCAAAATGAGCATAAGGCTTCAGACTGCATTATTTTACACCCACACATTACAGCTGCCTTAGTTCTCCTATCTCTTTTTTATTCTCTTCTTACCTTTAATTAAAATGCATTAAAGAAAGCAAAAAAGAAACAAATGGTGGTAGAAAGTAGCATTTAAATGGAAACGACTGCTGTAAATGTTCTGTTTGGGAAATATATGGCATGGTGTGCAGCTTTGCAAGGCGTCAAAGAGTACGCACAAGATAAGATAAGTATTATTTATTATGATGTTGGATGAAGTGAAAAGGACTGTGCCTGTGATCTGACTACCAGACGGAGCTTCTCAGACTATGGGCTAAATTGTCTCCTGAGTTCTTCACTTTTTGAAATCATTTGTATTTTCATAAAATATAAAAATGCAAATAACATTGTGTTGATTTTCTATTGCTGCTGGAAACAATTATCACGAATTTAGTGGTTTAAACAATATGAATTTATTATCTTCAAGAAATCATAAATCTGAAATGTGTCCCTGGGCTAAAGTCAAGGTATCTAAAGGATTTTGTCCCTTTCTGGAGGCTCTGGGAGAGAATCTGTTCTTTTGCCTTTCCCAGCTTCTAGAAGCAGCCCTTACTTGTTGGCTCCTAGCTGCCTTTGATCTTCAAAGCCAGCAATGGCCAGTCAAGTCTTTTTCAAACCCTATCACTCTGACACTGACTCTTCTGCCTTCATCTTCTGCGTCTAAGGACCTCGGTGATCACATTGGGCCCACCTGGATAACCCAAAATAGTCTATCTTTTTTTTTTTTCCTCTCTATTATAGCTCATAGTCTACCTTAAAATCAGTAGGTTCAAATTTAATTTCAGAGCCGGCCAAATGGCACGGTGGTTAAGCGCTGTCTTGGGAAGCCAGCGACCCCGGTTCAGGTCCCACATATGAGGGCCAGTGACACTGCCTTCAAAAAAACAAAACAAAAAAACCCCAAACAAATTTAATTTCATGTGCAACCTTAATTCCCATGTGCTATATAATTTAACATATTCAAAGGTTGCAGGGATTAGGACAGGGACTTTTTTTAGAGGCCATTATTCTGCCAACCACAAACATACAAGTATCCTATTCTAGTAATACAATTACAGATGTAAATATTTAGTAGTCAAGCATTTTCACTCATAGATGTAGATATATTTAAAGATCTATAAATGATGCATATTTGAGCACATATATGACCTATGGTATATAAATGAATCTCACTTTTTATAATAGATGTATAGGAACATTGAGCTTTAATAAAGCAAGTCATGTGCTATATATGCAAGAGTAAACATAGCCCTTCTGCCTCAGTGCCCTGGTTTTTGTCTTACTCCAACCTACTTTTTCTAATGAGGGGTTGGCCAGCAACCTCTCTTCCAAAAACCAAAGGTATGTTAGCATACTTACAGGCGCATACCCATGCATCAGATCAGGTTTCTGAATTACTCTTGTCCGAGGGAGGAAAAGCTTTTTCATCCTGATTTCCTGTTTCAACTTTTTGTTGTTGTTGCTAAATCCACTCCCTTGTTGTTTTCAGACTCAAACCATTCTAATGCCAATGATGCCTAATTCTGATAACCTGTATGGTGATACCCACATTTCAGAGTCTGAGTACCCTATTGCCCTCAACACGGGCATACACCATGCATGTCGGTTCATATCCAATTGTAGGTTCACATCCTGAGGATTTTGTACCTCCATCAGCCTCTGTGCAGTAGGAGTTGATGGACTCTCCTGGGCTTGAAGCTTTCTTACTTCATTTTCTGGGAACTAGACTCATGCACTCCTGCCCCTAAACTCAAAAACTGAGTTTCTATTTCCCATGAATAGGACTCTCTAACGCTAAAGATTGGTTTGAACTATAAAATACCATCAAGAAGACACTTAGTCATTTTACCTGGCCTTCCTTCTGAAGACCCTAGGTCCTAATTTCTACTTAAGAGGGGCTTAGAAATGGCAGACTGATAGAAAAGGGGGCTTGGGAACCTGCTTTGATGCTGAATTTGTCTATTAAGCGCTTTGTTTTTATTGGGTTGTCGGAAAAGTCATGACCACTTTTTTCGATGTTTTTCGTTGCAAAAATGGGTCATGAATTTTCCAACAACCCAATATTTATATTATTTGGAGTGACTGGAAAGAGGGCAAAGTCCTCATACAACCCCCTTCCCCATTCATATTTCTGCCTTCTTATACTATCATAAACCTCAGGTGCCAACAATTAGACTAAACTGTCCTTTGTGTCTTTTGATCCATGAAAAATTCATGGTGAGTACCTTATATCTTAGACTTTAGAGCATCTAATGATATTGAGAATTTTTTAAATTGAGATATAATTGTCATATAACCCTATATTAGTGTCAGGTATACAACATAATGAGATGGTATTTGTATATATTGGGAAATGATCACAACAATAAAGATTGTTAATCTTATCCATATTGAGAATCTTGATTCCAACAATAATTTATGAGTTTTTATATGTACTAAGAAGTTATCCTAACACTTGACCTATGATATCTTGTTCAAGCCGCACAAAACCCCATGAAATATGTACTATTTGTATCTGTACATTACAGCTAACTAAAGAGAGATTTAGAATGATTATGTGTTTTGCCCAAATTAGCCAATTAATTTTGCCGAGCAAGTCACCGAGTTAGTGTCTGAAATCAGATTATCAAATTCTGGAACCCAAGTTCTAAATGGCTATGCAATACTCCCTTCTGTGCAATCTAAAATACAGTAACCTGGGAATTAACCAGAGAAAATTTCATGAGTCACAATATGTGGCAATAACTAAATTATTCAGAGAAACACAGTATGTACAAAAAGAAGCTTTAAAAGAGTTTTTCTCCAGCCTGGGCATGAGCACTGTCTCATGTCAATGTGGCTGGAGACAATCATTTTATCTCTTTGGTCTTCTTTTTGGGAGCAGGGGGATTGAACCTCTTGATATTTGAAGTTCTCTTATGTATTACTGTTGTCCCTTTTATAAATGTAGATTTTTTTGTTTTGTTTTGAGAACATAAGATGTCCACAAACAGAGTAGCAGTGATCATGAAACATTAAACCTCTAGTCTTCCTCGTATTGTGCTGGATGTTTTCTTCTTGTAGCTACCACACATTCTTGGTAGAGCTAACCAGACTAAGGATATCTGTATTTATATGTGTGTAACTGATAAGACTGATTTCTTCTTTGGCCAATGGACATCTGTTTTGGAATCTTAAAACATTATTTCATATGTCGATTCTAGGAGGATCCTAGAATCCTTACTGCACATTGTGTACATTGGTTTTACAATGTAAGATTTTATATACTCAAATTAATTTCTAGCATGGCTACTGAGAAGTAAAAGCTTATTTATTACATCATGAATTTGTTCTATTGAAAAAGGTGTCACACTGGCAGAATTCACTCTTCTTAAATAGCATGCTCACCCTAAAACAGCTGAAGAAAGTTGAACTTTTACAGCAGCTAAATTTACTAAAACAGTGCCTGGCGCATAGCAGTTTTTCAAGAATTATTTGTTGAATGAATGAATAAATGACTTCTGCCTCTTCACCCATTACTTGCTGCTCTTCTACTTGGCTCTTGTGTCATGCTTTAACCAATCTGTATAGTCTAAGTCTTCACTGGCAAGTGCTCAATACAGGGAAGGATTAGTATTTTGTACCTTTAGCCCTAATAGCTTTGATTTCTTCACCTGTATAATGAAGGTAATAAAGATTTTATTAGCTATCTACTGCTGTGTAATAAATGACACCAAAATTTAGTGGCTTAAAATAATAAAAAATAAAACAATAAAAATGTATTATTTTACATAGTTTTTCTGGGTCAGGAATCTAGCAGTGGCTTAGCTGGGTTACTAGAACCAGGGTCTACTAGTCAAGTCTCTCATGAGGTTGCAGCCAAGACACTAGTTAAACCTGCAGTCATCTGAAGGCTTAACTGAAGGATTGCTTCTGGGGTGATTCATTCACATGCTTGGCACATTAGTGCAGGTTGTCGACAAGCCACAGTTCCTCCATCCATGGTCCTCTTCATACAACTGCCTGAGTGTCCTAATGACATTACACCCAGCTTTACTTGGAGAATGATTCAAGAGTAAGGCAGAAGCCATGTGGCTTGTATGATGTAGCCTCGGAAGTCACAACATCATTTCTACAGCATCTCCTAGTAACACAGGTCAGCCCTATTCACTGGGAGAGGGGACCACAGAAAGGCACAAATACGAAGCGGCGAGGATCCCCGGGGGTCATTATGTTCCAGTTTGGCTACCAGAAGATACTTAGTAAGATGGTTGTCTCTATTTAAATAAATTGTATAGGCAAAGTACCTGACATGGTGCCAACACATAGCAGGCAATGAGAAAATGTCAGTTTCATTTGGTTGCTCAGGTTTTGTTGAGCTTTCATCCCAGTGGTAGAAGATTATTTCTCAGTGCTCTCTGTAGAAGTCTGTTTGTTTATGGAATTCACATATCTTTCTCATTCACTCATTCATTCAAGTGTGCTGCCCTCGGATACCGTAGAATTATGACAGCCTTACCTACCAAAAATATAAATTCTCGGAACTATCCACATAGCGAAATAATGCCCTCAAAATCACTGCCTTATCCCTGTGGTATCAGAAGGAGTTATTTCTTGGCATCTGTGCAATGATATTATCTGCTGGATTTCCAGAGTGCGCCTGGTGTCTCTCAAAGGTAAATAAGTTAGACACCTTCTCCAACCTACTCTGACAACATTGACCCTTTCAGTCACCTTCTATGCCTCTCACCTTTCCACACACAGAGATAAGTCTATTATGCCCTCAGCTTCGATATAGCGGAAGCTTTGTGCTGCAGACCACGCACGTTGTCCATAGTGAGACCACCCTGGGTGTGACTAATACAGAGCTGTGCAGAAATAAAAGAGATAAGGAAGCGGATGAGAACAAGTCTGTAACAGAAGTCTAAAGATCAAGCTGAGGGCCAGCCGAGTGGCGCGGTGGTTAAGCCAGCAGCCCGGGTTCGGTCCCACATATGAGGGCCAGTGACACTGCACTCAAAGAAAAAAAAAAGATCAAGCTGGGAACATAAAAAGAAAAAATCTTTTTGAGATAAAATTGTATCAAGCCTGAGATCAATATGCAGAAAAAGAAGAAATTCTGTAAACCTCATTCCTTTTGATTTTTTTTCAAATTATAAGCTCTTATGAGGCACTTTCCTATGAGCATTATTTTGCACATTTGAAGAAATGAAGTTTTCTCTGAAGCCGCCACCTGCTCAAGTCTGTATCACCAGCAAGGGCACCAGGGGAGTAAAGACCTCACTCCAGGAAGATTAAACTTCAGCCAGAATATTGGGAGAAGCTGGTACACTGAGTCAATACCAAGTACCAGGTTTAATTTGATGGCTTCCATGCATGATCAAAGTTGTGATTTTCTTAACTGTAGAGCTATTGCCCCCTCTGCATTCTTTATGGGTTCCCTGTAGAGTGTATGTTATGCTCTGATATTTTGAATTGATCGTGTAGGTTCTACTTCAAGGGTAATATAAACCTAGTAAAAAGCTGGGGTTAGCAAAGGTGACTATTAACATGTCTTATAATATGGTCAATTTATTTTGCCTTGTGGCACAAACTGATTCCTACTATGATCTGCTGATAACATCAATTTAAATATCCCGTACAAATGAAGAATATAGACATGAAAGTGAAGTTGTTGACTGAATGTGTGCAGGGAAAGCGAAAAAGTGTCATCCCTCATTCTGTCTAATTTATTATTAGAAAGTTTGCCATTAAGGAATTCATAGATAAATAAATAAAAACCTTTTATTATCAGCCATGTAGGAACTAACACATAAAGAATATCATATTTCTCATTTACTTATAAAGGCAAAGATCAATGTGCTAAATTTTAAATTGCTGAAGCAGTTTTAAGATCAAAATGATTCTTAAGTTTAGAAAACCCAGCAAATGAGACCTATGATTCCTAGAGCTCCCTTTCTAGATGAGGGAGATATGCACAAAAAATAACTTTAAAATAACAGTGTGGATGATAATTGTTGCAGCAGAGATATGAAATTGTTAACTTTAGGAGTACAGGAGGAAGGCTAGTCTGTGTAATTTACACATCCAGTGCAAAATGAGAATGTGAAGCCTCTTGTTCAAATTTCAAGGTGGCAACAGGAGAGAGAGCTTTAAACCCAGCACAGGCCATTTTTGAGCACAGGACCAGGTGTGACTGACTCCATGGGTCACACACACGTGCAGCTGGCCCTAACTGGGTGAGCATATTAATTTCATGCAAGACGATTGTAGAAGTTTTGCTGTTGGAAGATCTAGGAGCTGAGTTAGACCTTGAAAGATGGAAAGAACTTAGGAAAAAAAAAATGGTTAGAAGAGTTCAGGCAAAAGAGAAAACTTGTGTCAAGCCCCATAAAGAAATTGTTTAATTGTTTTGAAGTGAGACTTATAGGGGCAAAGTGATGTGACAATCAGGGAGGGAAGGGAGTTGATGAAATAGTAGGTCTGATTTTGCATTTTCTACTAAAAAGAAGCACCAAAGGATTTTGTGCATAGACATAAGATCAAATCAATTTAGAAAGATGCCTCTGATGGCAGAAAGACAGAAGTGCTGATTTTGTGAAGGAGACGCAGGCAGGAGGAGCTTCTAGGTGCAAGTGACTTATTCATTAAGGAGGGGCAGTGCTATTCTTTCTGTTTCTCTGCAGTCTGATGTATGCTCCCTTCCCCCTCCCTCACCCCTCATACGAAGCAATGGTCTGTTTCTGTTTTAAAAACATATTCAATTATCCAATGAGGGCCAAAGAAAAACATAATGGAATTTTAACCAGATTGCTTTTTTCTCTATAGACAGCTTTTCACAAACACCTCCATTCTCGCTATAGAAGGAGAGCTTGAAGATGCCCAAACATGCATTAAAAACCTATCACCTTTTCTTGGCCTCTCAAACAAAATTGTGTTCCAGAAACGCCATGCCATTTTGTATTCCAGGCAATCCTTTGAAGACAACGTGGGTGAAACCCTTACCCTACTCATCGCTGAACAGAAGTGTAAGTCTGTGTACAGTCTATGCATCTGTCTCTCATCCTGACAAACTGTCTTCAACAGTAGGAAGTTAAAAACCTTCTTTCTTCCTTTTCTGTTTTTCTCATAATAACAGCCTTGAGTCAGAGGTACATGCTCTGCTTCCCAAAAGTGCTGCTGTCATGGGGAGGGAGTTATTTTTGTTCCCAAATTTATCATGCCTTAAAGAAACCAAAAAAGTTTAGAATGACAAGGATAGAATCAGCCATCCCCTGAAAATAGAAAATGCACACAGAAAACTGCAGTTCAGTATCTACAAAACACAGGGAAGAGAATTTTATCCATGTTGCAGATGCCAATGAAACAGGAAGAAAGAATGAATATATTTTAATGTCAACAAAGCATGAAAACGAATTAAAATGTTTAAGGAATAACTCTCCCTACGGTAAAAATTCAGATTTATTTTTTTCTTTTGCTCCTCCATTACACATTTACCATCTCTGTTAATGTAGGTAACTGACTTTAGGCTCTCCAAGCCTTACCTGGGAAACAACAAATGCTCAGTAAAGTCCCTTCAGCATTAGAGCTTCACAATTAACATTCTCTGGCTGGGTGAGTCTACGTCTCCGGTGCCTCACTGGTGGAGTAAGATGGGAGGGCCTGCACTCCTAACCAATTTGTGCCCATGAAACGCCTATTCCGTTGATTGTGGCACTTACATCTCTAAATGTCTCTATCTTTCTCAAGTGAGGGCTGTTATTCTTGTTCTTTTCTCCAGGATACTGTGCAGATTACAGACAATAATTAACATTCCTCTAACCATGCGTAACCAGGGTAGGATTGAGTTAGCAGCTGCCAGTCAAACTTAATTAGGTGGGGAGAGTGGCGCGTTAGAGGTGTCATTTCTAGGGCTCTAAGATGGGGCTGGTGGCCCCTTAAATTAGAATTTCCTCTGTAGGTCTATTTAATAAGTATAACCAGGTTTTAATATTGTTTCTCAGTTTTGTTGCTTCAGTTGCTTTTAAAAATATGATCATTCGTATCTTGCATTTTTAATGTGTTACATACAAATACACACACACACACACACACACACACACACACACACACTAAAATAATGTCTAATATTTGCACTGAAATGATTTTGCCATTTGGAATATGCCCTGAGGAGGAGTTAAGCAGAGTGGCCCCTGGGAAATCTCTATTATCTAGAGTTTGGATTGCTACATCAAAATGTCTTATTATACCAGATAGTGAAGTGAATAATGTGGCAGGGAGTCTCAGATGGCCCAGGAGACAAACCCTGTTCTAGTGACCACCGGTGAAGTGGGTGTGGGTGGTGAGAGTGTATGACAGCTGTAGGCGTTTGCTGCTTTCCTGGCAAAGTGTTATGGGGTGAAGATGAGCTGTTTCCTTAGAGCACTTCCCACTCAGTGACTCTTGGGAAATACCTCCACAGAGATGTCAAGAATAACTCCCAACTTCTGCCACTGAACTACAGAAATGGAGCAAGAAGTTGCATTGTTATAGGGCAAGAATGCTGTAACTAGTTGTTTAAAAATGCTAATAACCACAATGCCAGTGATTCATTTTCTTTCAATTTTTGTGGTCATAATATGGGAATTCAGATATCTACTGATAAACAACAATAGCAGAACCACACATAAATAATGTGCCTCTCAGTCTACACTCACGTTTTATCCCCCCGTCCCGTTTCAATGTATATCAAAAACAAGTCTCAAAGAGGTTTGGTGATTTGCTCCAAGTCACTTAAAAAGAATGAGAGTTAACAGACCCTGTGGCTTAGACTGGAAGAGTCTTGCTGCTTGCATTATAACACTTTATCGCTTGAGTAAGTGTGGTTTTCCTAGAGAACAAGTCCGTTTTCCTTCAACTACTCACACTGACGTTTCTGACTGATGTTTCTGTATTCCTCTTCTTAAAAATAGTATATGTCGGGGGCAGGCCAAGTGGCTCAGTTGGTTAAGAGGTGGCTTAGAGCACATGCTCTGAGCAACAGGGCCACTGGTTTGATTCCCACATGGGCCATTGAACGCTGCGCACTAGCTGAGCTGTTGCTGAGCTGCCAACAGGTGGCAGGATGGCTCAGCTTGTATAACAACAAGATTGCCTCTTCAGTGGTGGGCTACACCCACGTGCAACTAAGACTGAACTCGGCACCTTGAGTTGAGCTGCCGCCCAGATGGCTCAATGAATAGGCCGTATGCTCTTAACAACAAGGCTGCTGGTTCGACTCCCACATGGGATGATGGATACACCCACCTGCAACTAAGATTGAACAGAGCACCTTGAGCTTAGAGGCCACAAGCTGCCAATGGGAAGCCAGATGGTGATTGGTGCCTTCCACAACAAAGATTGAAGAACAACAACTTGGCTGGTCCCCTCCCCCAATTCCCCAATAAAATCTTAAGAGAAAAAAGTTCAAATGAAAAAAAAAATAATAGTATATGTCAATTTTAATATATTTTCATTAGAATATTATGCACATGTATGAACACAATGGAGAGAAATTTCTCTTTTATTTTTTAAAAGATTTTATTGGGGAATTGGAGGAGGGGAACAGCATTGGGGAATGGGGGAAGGAGAACAGATCAGTTGCTGTCCTTTTTTGCTCTTCAGTCTAGTTGTGGAGGACACCGCTTCACTGGCCCATGTTGGTATTATCATGGCCCATGTTGGTATTATCATTGGTATTATCATCTTCCCGGGTGAGGCAGTCACTTGCCAGCCATTGGACAGCCACTCACTGCAGCTCACGGCAGCTCAAGGCAGCTCAAGCCAGCTGCCACCCAGCCCCACTGCAGCCTATGCCATTGCTGGTGACTCACGACAGCCCGCCTCCAGGTCAAGCTGTTGTTCACCATCTTAGCTGTAGAGGACGCAGTGTCACTGGCCCTCATGTGGGATCTGAACCAGAGGCCTTCCTGCTCAGAGATGGCACCCCAAGCCAACTCTTAACCAATGTGCCACTCGGCCAGCCAGAGAAATTTCTCTCTTGCTTCTACTCTTTGGAATTTCCCTTGAAGATAATAAATACATTTGGACTTGTAATTATTTTTATTTTCTTTCATGTTGCCTCTTACTATTTCTAGTATGGCTATGTAATACCAAAAACAAAAAGCAAAACAAAAATAATGCAATAATTTTTGTAATTCAATAATTTGCAGCAGAGGGTTAAAATGGTTCAATTCAAAGAGTCAGCGATGTTTGGTGAACTAAGAAAAATGCACAAAACGTAAGTCATGAGTTTTAATTGCAACTCCATCACTAGTTCAAAATGGCAATCATTTTTTTTTTTTTTACTGGAATCACTGGGTAATTTTTAATTGAAAAGCATCAGAAATTGTTAAGTTTTGTCTTGGATTGTGTTGTTTTTCTCATATGGTTGTATACCTGTGCACTTCTATATTTTAAGAAGCTACTACATATAGGCATTTTATTTCTTATTTGAAAAGCACAGCTGCCTAGAGTTCTTCCCTCCTTTTACCTTTACCATCTTGCTGTAGAGGGTCAGATTGCTCACAGTATCTTTCTTACAATTTGCTTCCAACTGAGTAGCTAGGCTGAGCCAAGTTCGGAGTGTCTAACCAATTTCTGTGGGCATGGGAGACTACAGATGCTGGCAGAGTCAGAAAATTAGATCCCTCTTCATTGGCATGCTGCAGCTAATAGATACTTCTTGGGTTTCTTACTCCTTTTCTGAGATAGCACTTTATAGTTCTTTCAATTTCATGAGCTGCTGCTGGGGCTCATTCAGTCTTAGTGTGAAGAGAACTCAGAGACACACACAAGTGTCCATTGTCAAGTCCAAGAAGCAGAAAGTCTTAGAAGAAACCATTATGAGTCTATCTGTTTGTTCTAGATTTTCTTTCTTTCTTTCTTTCTTTCTTTCTTTCTTTCTTTCTTTCTTTCTTTCTTTCTTTCTTTCTTTCTTTCTTTCCTTTCTTTCTTTCTTTCTTTTTTGTTACTGTGGCAATGTTACACCAAAAAAGGAAAACAGAACAATTTAATTTATCAATAAATTCAAAACATACAAAAGAGTTTCAGTGATATGAACAGAAGCTCCTCAAGAGCTGGGTCTACTTATTTATTAACACTGTGAGCAAGACCAAATGCTGAAAGCTCTCTAACCAGTTTTTCTCTCACTTAAAATGGAGAGTGTCAAGAATTCCTCAGCAAGGCTCTGTAATAATTACATAAAATAACACATGCAAAATATGAGGAACATATTAAAATTTGGAGATTTTATTGAGGTATCAAAATACCATTAAGCTTTTGTAAAAGTAGCCTGGTTAATAATTTTTATGTTTTATATAAATATGGTCGCTTTCGGGCCGGCCGAGTGGCACATTGGTTAAGAGCCAGTTTTGGGATGCCAGCGGCCCCGGTTTGGATCCCACATATGAGGGCCAGTGACACTGCTCTCTACAGCTAACAACAGCTCCAGCTGGAGCTGGGCTGTGCGAGCCCCAGCGACGGTGTAGGCTGCAGCCCCTGCTGCAGTGGACTGCTATAGACTACAGTGAGTGGATGGCAGCCAGTGTGAGCAGCCAATAGCCGTGGTGAGTGACACCCAGAGGCCGGTGACCGATCTGCCTCACCCAGGAAGAGCGCAGTGATGATACCAACATGGGTCAGTGAAGCAACAGCCTCCTCAACTAGACTGAAGAACAAAAAGACAGCAACTTGTCTGTTCCCCTTCCCCGATTCCCCAATAAAATCTTTTTAAAAAAAAAATATGGTAGCTTTGACCTCATCTGAACAATTACATAATGCCATAAGAGGATACATGTTCTACAAAAACAAAGTTAGTGGTAAGTTGTCTTTATAAATGGCATCTCTTTTCCTTTTCGATAGTTTTTATCTGTTGTTTAAATATTTTTTTACTATTCTTGATGACATACAGGAAACTGAGGTCAATTTTTATTTTGTCTAACAAAATCTGCAGAATGCTTATGCACTATTTTGGTCAGTCAGTCAGATGTGTTTAAAAGAACACAGTCTTGGTTTTTTGATCCCTGCCCTTACCAGAAAACTCATAACAGAAACACAGCCCCAGGGGGAGATATTCAAATTGATATGTTTGTGTAGCTCCCATTACTGATCTGAGGTATATAAAATATGTATTAAAAGGTTTCCTTATGCTCCACTCACCTTTTCACGACCTTTGCTCAACCAGTGTGCAACAGCTGGCTGCCCTGAGGGCCAAACACTTAAACTACATAGAGAAAGTATTTCTTGAGGAGGGTAAAGCAAGGTGTGGAACTCAGGCTCTTGGTAACCTGCGAACTTTTCCAAGACTGTAGTACTCAGGAGGCAGACAAAATGCGGTGTTCTTTCTCTCATCTTAACTCTACAGACACCAATGATAAGAACCTAACGAGAACTGCTTTTTTGTTACTATTATAGAAAATGCTAGTGTGGATCCAGAGAAGTGAGAAGCTCAGAGGGAACGGAGTGGATATGAGAATGAAATAGGAACAATTCTGTATGTTTTGATCCAGTGTTGGCTATGTTTTGTTCTTCATGTTGATGGGATCTGAGGGAGGACAAATGGGGCAGAATCAGATGAGGCAGGCAAAAGGTTTATTTGTCTGTTGTGGCCTGCTGATTGGTGCAAAAGAGCTATTAACCACCACTCTGATGTGCAAGAAACACACAACAAATAGTCTTGTATTGGATACTAAATTGGTGTTTTCCACACACACCCATTTGAATAGAATTAATTAGTACTCTTCATTTTGAATATTGTTTAACTGTTAAAAGTTCTATTTATTTCCCAAGCATATTTGAAAATTTGAATTCCTTATACAGTAAGAGAATGTGTTTTCCACTCCTATAAACATTAAAATAAAGAAAAAGGGAGGGGGGAAGAAGGGATTCTTGGAACCAAATAAAACCGTTAATGTCAATTTACTCTACTTTGCAGAGGTCCCAGGTTGGGGGAAAGTGGAAGATTCAAGGAAACAGGAGGAAAAGTAGAGACCATAAAAGATGTTGGGCTGTAATTTTTCAATCAAAGTAAAACATAATATTTGAAGGCTAAAATATGTTATCATATGACACCACAGTCAAAATCTTGTATAGTTCTCCATGTATCTCTATCTCAAAACCTACAAAACTTTAACATAGAGAGAAAAATAATGTAGAAAAATGAAGTTGCTACCTAAAAACTATCTTCCTCTTTAAAACCCCATTTTTAGAGAAGACTACATGACTACAAATATACAAACATCTGGAATCCAGTGATTAAAAAAATATTTCTTATTTTAATCCAAAGACACATCATCATGCAATCATCGGAAAGTGTACATTGACAAAAACTGCAGCACAGAGAGCATATTTCCTCTTTGGAAAAATCTGTTATTTTGTTCTTTATTTTAAGACTAAGGCTGCAGAACTGGTTTATGACCATGATTTGGAAAAGCTCATCAAGATACAGCATTGTTACTATACCCAGTTCTGGCACAAAGCACAACGTTGATACTATACCCAAAGATTCTCTCAGCATTGCAGGGCTAAAAACTTGAGAGTCCGCACGCACTATTGAGTGTATCACATCCATGAGGCAAGGCATCATGATAGCTCCTCAAGTTGGGTCGATAGATGCATGGTGTCTGGAGATGATCGGGGGCAGAGCAGAGCAGAGAGGGATCTCTGAGGGTTTGCTTCAAATACCCACCATGTAAAACACCCCTGACACGGGCATGAGATCCTTTCAGGGATTTTAAGCAATGTCTGTATCTTCCTAAGTGCTTAGTTCACTACTGAAGAATAATTTGGTTTCTGGAAGTAATTTAGTTAGTAAATCGGGGATGGTGATCAGGATAAAGATAGTCTATAATTTGGGGTTAGGCTTCATGACCCAACATAGCAATTTCTCAGTAGCTTATAATTTTTGCTTCCAATCTTGAACTGGATAGAATACAAGTGTAAGAAAGTAAATGGCCATTTTTTTCCTTACAACATTCTAAATATTTCATCTGGATTTGGGTAAATTTCTGAATTTTCACTGTTAGGAAAGATAATATCTTGAATCATTTCTCTGTCTATATGCTTATTCATCATATTGGCACAAAGAATCTCTATCTTTTTCATATAATTTTATAAATTTATCACATGTATATCTATATATGCATGCACAGAATTATTTATATTCATTTATTAGTCATATAGATTGCTGTAATATAATGTTTGAAGTTTAAATCTTTGTATTTGAGCAATATCACACTAAGTATGAAAAAGTTATATTACCTTAGTGTTTCAATTTTTGCTAAAGAGAATGTAGAAAAAGTCAAGTCAATTTTTGATAGGTCCAACAGTGTTTTATTTATGAATGCAAAAGGGCTTCATAACATTAACAAAGGTTTGGAGAACAGAAGGTTATGGTAATGCTCCTCATATTCTTATCTAACGTACTGAAAATGTTTTATCATGATACTAAGTACTCACACAGTTGTAAAGCAGCAAATGTTTGGGAAATGCTAAATTTAGCAATAATAATAACCCAAGAAATTATGTATTATTTGAGGTTTGGAATTGAAAGGAAATGTACAATTTATAACAACCACCTGTAAATTTGCAAAGCCACCACACAATCATAAAATATGATTGACTATCTGAAAAGAAGTATTTCAAAGATTAAAGGAAAAACTAAGGCAGGTATGTTCTTTTCCAAGAAAACAAAGATAACAACAAAATCTGTTTTATATGTTTGTATTATAGAATCACACTGACCTTTTATTTTTGATATAATGTAAAGGCTTGTGGAAGTTAATGACCGTTATCTTCCTGACGCCCCCAAACACACACCCACATGCACACACACTTTTTCCTCAGGAAATGCATGGAGCTAAGAGGATTTTTCTTAATTGATGTGAAGAAACTAAAACATCTAGAATCCATAGTCTCTCTCCATTTATGTGTAAACTGTTACATTTTGTGAAGTTAGCAGTTTTGTTAATCAAGTCATCAGCATAATGAAACAGTTGGTTTATTGAGCACTTCGGGTAATGGAGCCATCATTAACTGTACTGGGGAAGGAGTGCACAGATTACAGATTCCTATATACACTAATAGGAATCTATTAGGCTTTCTTTCCGTTATAATTTTTCAACAGAGAATGTTGTATCAAATGTAATCATAAAAGTATTACTGTGACATAGTAATTTGGTATTGGAAGGAAATAAAATTTCATAAAAATAATGCTGTTTATTTCAGGAAGAACTCTGTCTAACCAAGATAATTTCTACGATCTTTAATGAAGGAAGCTTAATATTTCCTTTGATAATTATCCCTAAAGTCTAATAATAGCTCTATTCAAGAGCTTTTGTTATATGTAATAAAATAGTTACTCCAGTTTTCACCAGTTTCTCCCCCCAAGAAAGAAATAATTGATTCCTATTCTTCAAATGCCTTCAAAGCTTTCAGGTAAATGTTTCTGTCTCATGACAATTATGGCCATGTTTGTTAGTCTACTACAGTGGGGAATATAAATTGCTAATCATGATCAAATCAGTTACATGTAACATGAAACAATTTGACAGATGAAAAATGGACTGTATATCATATAGTTGTTTTGATTATACAATTATACCAATGCATATGGAATTATAACCAAATATTTTTTTATTATTCTCTATTGACAGAGGAGCATGTAAAACTTTAGAGGACAATTTCGAGGACAATAAGATGCTATTTTGCTCAGTTTTCTAACCGACACCTGAATCTTGTCATGGCTCAGCCATCCCTTCTCTGATGGGATACCTAAGCAATATAAATGAAAGGGAAGTCAAAATGCCATTTTATTATTAATTAGGCTAAACCACAAAGCCCAGTTACTTGATAAAGTAATCTGAGCAAGTGGCTTAAACTAGATTCAAGTGGAATCTATTCTTCTCCCACCAGATGGCCACAAGAAACTAAAGCAGCAAGTGTTCACATGTAAAAAAGAGAAAAAAAGATAGCTATGTGATGGTTTTCTTGTCCAGCAAGCTCCACAGAGCAGGAAGCCAATGAGACAACTTGTTTAATAAGCAAATGTGGCCAATCGGATGTGTTCTAAATCTGAACCAATCAAGTTAGTATTCTGCCCACTTGTTGAACAAAGAAAGTAGTGGATACAAAGGCAGGAGCCTCACCTCCTCTCTTGCAGGACTACAGGATTTTGGAGAATTCAGGCCTATTTTCCTATCTTGCAAAGACAGACGGAGGCACCAGCTCCCCTCCACAACCCAAGTTTCACATGTCTTCTCTGTAACAACTAAAGGGGGAATAAGGAAACTCCAGACCAGGACTTCCACCCACTTAGGGAAGCTCCCCAACAAAGAACCTCCAGGGCAACAATCTACAATTGGACTTCTTTGTTCTGTTAGCAGAAGTTTTACTAAATAGAACAACTTCAACATTATTTCCTAGTGCTGTCCAATGGGCTGCATGTTCCTTATTAAAAAAAAAAAAATGACTATTTTTCAAAAATAATTTTCTAGCTTTGATGAAGTATAATTGACAAAATTGTAAGATAAAGTGTATGCCATGATGTTTTGATATACATATACATTGTGAAAGGGTCCTTCCCATCTAGTTAATTACCTCAGCCATCACTTCACATATTTATCTTTTTTTATGAGAATATTTAAGGTCCATACTTTTAGCAAATTTCAATTATATAATGTTATAATTATATCAGGCATCCATCAACACATGAATTGACAAAGATGTAGTATATACATATAATTGAATATTACTCAGCCATGAGAAAGAATGAAATCCTGACATTTGTGACAACATGGGTGGATCTTAAGGGCATTATTACACAAGTGAAAGAAGCCAGATAAGGAAAGATAAATACTGCATGCCATCATTTATATGTGGAATCTAAAAAGAAAAAAAAAAGTCAAACTCATAGAAACAAAGTGTGGAAAACTGGTTGCCAGGGGCTGCGGTGGAGAAAATAGAGAGAAGTTGAAAAGGGGTACAAACTTTTAGTTATAAATGAATAAAGTCTCAGGATCTATTGTATGGCAAAGAAAGTCTATTCTTACTAATATCTGTATGCCTGTCAATAAATGTTTGATGAGTGAATGGAGCAATGAGTTATACAATTAATTGTTGAGGTAAGAGTCAGTTGAAGAAAGATATACAACCAAATACATTAAACAACAATTATTCATTATGATTTGTAATTGAAAGATAATGAAACAACTATTTGCATCTTTTATTAATTACACATACATGTCCACTATTCAACTCAATGTCCTAAAGTAATATGAGAAGATGCAAAAGAAGAGCATCTAGAAAGTAGAATTTCAAGGGGATCTGAATATTATTAATGTATGTTTTTAAGTTTCCGATCTATGGGATAAGTTTAAATAATTAAAGGAAAAATTTTAAGAGGAGACATCAAGGCTTCCATCCTTAACATGGATGCTGCAGAAATTTACTGCCATTCAACAAAATGTATAAAGAGCACTATGTTCCAGGCATAGTATTGGAAGTAAAGAGTTGAGAGATAAAGAAAGTACACTTCTTGGCCTCATGGAAATTCCATTTTAGCCAAGTGTGCAAACATCAGACAAAATAGTCTGTAAATCTATGGAAATGTGGGAAGGGTTTCCAGCTCGATAACCAATATGAGGGAGCATTTTTATAAGATCTGAGGGATGATTAAGATAGTTCTCCATGTGACCTTCCGTTAGGAGAGGGATGGGTATTAGGCAAAGCTGGGTTAAATGCAGAAATAGGCGTGGGGGCAGTTAGAGGGAAACAAGGTAAAGATTATAGCATAATGGAAGCATGAAAGTATATGGTGTTTTCTGAAGACTTAGCTCTCTAGTATTAAAGCAAAATTGTGCAGATTTTTAAAAAGGGCAAAAATCTGCAGAGGATAGAGTAGTGGAAAATAAGTCTTTAAGGTAGACTTGAGACAGATTGTAAATGTTCTTGGCTGCCATGTTGAGGACTTTGGACTACTAATTCTTCAGTGCTACTCTGTGATTAATTTCTACTTTCAGATCAATATTCTTTGCCATTCTCCCCAGGAACTTTGTTCCCAAGTCTTTGCTTCTTCTCTGGGTTCATGCTTAAAGAGTTATTTCCTTAACCAAAAATCTTTCTTTTTTTTTATCTTGTGTTTTCTCTTTAGTGGTTACATAGCCAATATCTTGCAAAATTTAAAATAAAAAATAAAACTTTTCAGTGACCATCATCAATCACCATGCTTTCTCTTTCCTAACCTTCACTTCATGAAGGTTGATCCATGTTCAGTATAATTCTTCTCCTCCTCTCTTCATTCCTAATTCCACTGCAATTGAGATTCTGCTTCACCATTACACCTTCTCTGTTCACACAAATATCATCACTGAACCTGTTAACAATTCCAGGGGGCACTTTTACATTCTTATCCCAGTGGCATCTTATGTTGCATTTGTTAGTATCACAAATGTCCTTTGTAGTTTCTACTACCTTGATATCATTCAAGTTCTCTTACCTTTTTTACTATCAATTCTCAGTCTCAAAAGTAGAATACTCCTCTATCTCCATCTACCATTTAATGTTGATGTTATTTAGGAGTTACCCTTGTTCCACTTTTCTTCTCATTCTATACACTTTACATGAATAATTTCATGTTAACTCATGGTTTGAACTGACAAGCATATATAGAGAGAGGGTGCCAAAAAATGTATACACATTTTAAGAAAGGGAAAAAACTGCATTAAAAATTTAATACTCAATATATACTGATAACAAAAGATGAGTACAAATTATATTTGACTTTTGCAGTTACAAGAGGTGCTCAAGTGGTTACCATCAGCTCAATTTTAATACAGTTTTTTCCTTTCTTAAAATGTTTGTACATTTTTTGGCATCTTCTGTGTATATATAATGACTGAAATCTGTCTCTTTGGCTTGGTCTTCTCTGAGTTTTAGAATTCTCCACCAAACTCCCATCTACCCACATCCACTTGGGTATACCACAATACTTCAAACTCCCAAAATCCAAGAAATAATATAATAAATAACCTTCACCAAACCTACTTTTTTGCATGTATTCTCTAATATCAACTCATGTCAATACTTTTCTAAAAAACTATCATTAAGCTAGACTGCTTCATCTTCCTTATTATATTCTCCCTCAGAAAATGAATCACAAAATTCTGGTGATTTTACCCCTAAATATTTCTTAATTTTATTATTTCCTTTATAGAAGTACCAGCTTCATCATATGTTGCTTGCATAACTGCAATAAACTTCCAATCAATATCTTTGCCCCAAGTCTTATTTCACATTTATTCCACTCTTCATCCAACCACAAGAGTGAACCATCTTAAATATGACTGTAAGCTTCCCTGAACCTCTCATTGTTGCCCCATTACTCAGAGAAACAACCAAGCTCTATCTCATGGTGTATGCTTGCTTGTTTAACACCATCCAAAGGTTTCTCACTGGACTTGAAATAAAATCCATAATTCATTAAGACCTGCAAGATCTTGCAAGGAAGCTTCTTCCCTGTCTTTTCAATCTCATTTTTAACTACTCTGCAATCCTTGCTTGTTATATCCATGTTGTTTTTGTTTGTTTGTTTTTTCAAGTTCTTCAGAGAAACCAAGCTCTTTTCTACCTCAGGTCCTTTGCAATAGGACTCTTTTCTCTAACTTCACATGTGTTCGTTTCTTCTCATATTTCAATGAAATCTGCTCAGAAAAGCCATCACATGTCAAGTACGTATATCTATCCTCTCACTTTCTATATCAGCCATCTGTGTTTTCCTTCATAGCACTCACCAAAACTTAAACTAATTTTATGTATTTGATTCTTAACTTGTGGATTGTGAGGTCCAAGAGAGCTGGGAGAACTTTTTCACAGGTTCATTCTGTATCCTCAGCAGAGTGCCTGGCATAAAGTAAACACTCAATCTCTGGTTGTTTAATGGCTGTCTGGTATATGTGATCTTCATGATACCCCATTTCTAATTCCTTCCACATCCTTCTGAGCCTCCACTTCTGACTTCATATTTTATGTTTTTATAATACTGAATTGCTTGTGCTTGTTGAGAAACTCTATGCTATACCCTTTGCTACCTTTTCTTCTGCTCCTGTCTCTGCCTGAATAATCATCTTTGCTTCCCTTCCTCCTCAGCCTGGATCACTTATTAAGCCTCCACTTAAGCATCACTCTTCCAAGAAAACTTCCGGAATATCTAGGCTGGCCAAAGTCTGCCTTAACTGAGCTGCATTACACACTCTGTTCCTTCTGTAACACTTTGTATACTGTATTGGAATGATCTGCTTTTGACTGACTCCCCACCTCCCCAGTTACACATTCACATTATTCTAGAGGAAGGCCCATAGCTTACTCCACATTGTATCCCATCTCCAAGTAAGGTGCCTAACAAATAGATGCTTCTTCGATGACCCTATTTTTGAACTTTATCCTTCAGGTAACAGGGATTTCAAGAGCATTAAAAAATGAAAGTGACATGGTCAATCATGTGCTTTTAAATAATCCTTATCAGCTGGATTAAAATAGGCAGAACCTATTAAAGCCTAATATGAAGATAAGACACTATGACTGGACAAGCAAGAGATGCCGAACTAGGGTAGTGGCCAGTCAATCACATTAAGAATCATTAGGGGGTAGAGAAAATAGGGACAGGTTGGTAAAAAAAATATACATTTTCAGTTGAATAGTTCTGAGGATATAATATATAGCATGATGACTATAATTGATAACCCTGTATTGTATAATTTGAAATTTGCAAAGAAAGTAGAACTCCAATGTTTGCACCAAAAAAAGGGGAGGGGGAGTTTAGGGAACAGGTAAATATGTGAGGTAATGGATGTGTTAACGAATTCAATGGGGGCAATTCTTTCACAATGTACATCAAATTTAAAGTACACTTTAAATATTTTACAATTTTGTCAATTATACCTCAGGAAAGCTTTAAGAAAAATTATCAATAGGACTGGAGGGCTAATTTGAAATGGTAATGACAGGGAAAGTGAACCAAAAAGGGGAGAATCTAAGATGGCCATGTTTTCTGATTTGATTAACTGACTGGACAGTATTTCCATCTATAAAAAGCAAAATGAGATATAATGGGGCTGCTAATGTGCAATTCAGTCTTCATAAGCTTTGAATTCCAGCAACCTCTCTGATAAGTCAAAGAATGTTTTAGTCAGATCATTCTCATTCCTGCATTAGCTAATGTTATTTTTCCTTATTTGTGCATTCTGGAATAGTTACCTATAGTGTGAAATGAGAATTGAAGTACTTTTCATTTTTTTCTACCTACAAGTCCATTAGTCTTTCACATTTATTTTATGCAATTTAGAGTGCAACCAATATAGGAGAGGATAATATTTTATATTTTACTTTCCTAAAATATAGTACACTCTCTTAATAAAGTAATCAATTTTGCACATTTACTTCAATTGTGAGTATTGATTTTCAAATTTTATGAATCCTACCCTTGACATCCACATAATTCTACCTAATTTTCAATTGCTTTCAATTTCTTCATTTAGTTGAGCTTCATTCCAGTGATTAACAATGGGTTTTGAGAAAATCAGAATAATATATATAAAATTCAAAGCACTATGCTAATATAATACATTTTTTTTCCTGAGTGGGAACTTGGACATACACCAAAGGGGGAAAAAATCTAATAAAACGTTTTATCTTAAGTGGGGGGGTAAAAAATCTCAAAATTCATCAAAACAATTGAAATGCTAGTCCATATTAAACCAATTCTATTTACATTAGAATCAAATTTTTAAAGGAGTATTTCATGAAGATGAAATTTCAGGGTGAAATCGATGAAGATTTCCTGAGTGTGTTGATATATTGAAATATAGTATAATGAGTGAAAGCACAGGACCTAAAGTCAGAGAGGCTTGCTCAAATATTTCCTTTCTGGTAAATTTCTTTTTTTCTTTTTTTTTTTTTTTTTAAGCTGAGCCATCCTGCCACCTGTTGGCAGCTCAACGGCAACTCAGCTCGGGCTGGCCTCGAACAGCTGTTGCTCAGAGCTCAGCTCGCACTCTTGAGCGAGCTCTTAACCAACTGAGCCACTCGGCCGGCCCTCTTTCTGGCAAATTTCTTAACTTCTCTGCGCTTCATTTTCTCAAATTGTAAAATGAGAAAAATAATTGAATTGGTTAAGACTTTATAGGATGCAAGTTTTAGAAATGCAATTCAAATTAGTATAAGTGCAAAAAGGAACTTATTACCATGGGTTATTGAAAAGTGCTAAAGATGGTAAGTGCTAACTTATTCAGGCATTATCCATATGCTCCAACAATGGCTCTTTCTCTCTCTCTTTCCCTCACTCATGACTGCATTCCTAGGTTGGCTTTTTCCCAGCCAGAATCAGGGCCTAAGTACATAGTGGCAAAATTGCTAGCTTATTTTTTTTTCTTTCTTTCCTTTCTTTCTTTCTTTCTTTCTTTCTTTCTTTCTTTCTTTCTTTCTTTCTTTCCTTCCTTCCTTCCTTCCTTCCTTCTTTCCTTCCTTCCTTTCTTTTTTATCATGAGCTGTAATCTTCTATATACTTCCAGAACTGTAAAACTGTCAGAGAAAAACATAGCAACTTTCCTACTACTCTTAAATTCCTAGAAAGAACAATTCATTATGTTTTAATCATGTGACTGGCCCTGACCCAATTATGGTTTCTAAGGAGGAGGAGAAATAGAACCCTGATTTGTCCAGATCATGGGTCCAGCATTTGGTCCAGGTAGGCAAGATTAATTTCACCTGAGGTTGCAACAGGATTACTGAAGAATAAGGAATGTGTGCTCCCTTAAGGAGGAGATGACAGTCAAAAAAAAAAAAAAAATTTCCATTATAATAGTATATTTCAAGGCAGTTCAAAGGGCGAATTAGATGATATATAAAGAAAAATAAAAGACATCAGGAAACTCAGTAAAAGTGGCTTTATTGTTAATTATTGGAATATTAATATGATCCTGGACTATTCTTATCTTCTGCCTACAGAGAAGTCTGTTTCTGCCTTACTAATTCCTGGACTTTTACTGTGCAGGTTAAATACAAAGACAAGAGATGCAACATTGGAGAATCAAGGAGAGTAGCAGAGATCATATATTGAACAAATATTTTTTTGAGTCCCAACTTTGTACAGTGCTGAACCTAAACAGATGGCATCCTAACTCTTATGTACTTGTATAAACAAAATAATTCCAGACATGATCAATGAGTCCTAGAAAAGTAATACAAAGTAATAATGTTAAAAATAACCTAGGAACGAATTATTTCAGATTGAGTGATCTGAAGAGGCCTTGGTAAGAAGGTGATAGGACAGTGATATGAAATAGTACCTATTAGCTAGAATGTAGCAGGTGAGAGGGAAAGCAATAGAGATGAAGGCCTTGTAGGTTATGATGAAGTGTCTCAATTAGATTGATTTGAATCTAAAGGTAATAGAAGCCATTGAAATATTTTGAGCAGGAATAAAATGTGATCTGCTTTAGGTTACTAAAAGATCATGTTATCTTAGTTTTAAAAATGAATACTTGGGGCAAAAATGGAAACAGGAGCAACCAATTAGGAAGTTTTTGATTTCCATGCTGTGATGATGGTGACATGGAATATGAGCACTAAACTCAGAGACCCAAATATTAAGGGGTCAAGCATGGAAAGACAACTTAAAGATTAAAGAACACAGATATGAGTGAAACAAGAAAAAGAAAACCATGAAATTCTGATGTCATGGAAAACCTTTTCAAGAAGGGAGTCATGAATGATGTTAAATGCTTCTGAGAGAGAATGTTTGACAATGTCAGAGAGGTGATCATTGGATTGTACAACATGAAGGTCATTGGTGACCTGGACAAGAATAGTTTCTGTGTATTGATGTTAATGGAATCCTAAATAGAATGGATTATAAAGAATGAAGAAGAGGACAAATAGGGCAGTATCTATAGGGGGCTCTTCTGGGTCAGTGTGCTCAAAAGAAGGTTTCCTGAAGCTATGAAATATTAAAGTGAGCTGATGATAATAATCCAGGAGAGAATGTGAAACTGAAATGCAAAAGGGGGAGCGTTATTTGCTAGGTAAAATTCTCTAAAGTGGAGAAGGATGAGATTCAGAACCTTTGATGAGAGCTGGAGTCCTTCATCCATTATCAGAGGAGGGAAGTGAAGTACAGCGTGCATGCAGAAATAGGCATGTGTAGGTGGATTTGATAGTGGGAAAAAAAAAAGACAAAGTTCCCTTCTGAGAACTCTGTTTTCTCAGTCAAATGCGTGACATTGTCCTTAGCTGACATGTTAAACTGTGAGGGGACATTGGAGATAACAGAGAGAAAAACATTCATAAATTGCTGTTTCAAAGAGTGAACAGCAAACTATATAAGGGAAAGTGTTAGGATGAGGCACATGAAGACTGTCAGGTGAGATCTGTGGGCGTGGATTTAGACCAAGCTCAGGACGCCACTCTGTCTATCATTCTCTAGTGACTTTTAGTACACAGATAGCTGCGTTTAACCACGTCTGACATTTTGCTGGTGTAAACATGTTGGCTGAGAGTGGCAAGGAATTTAAGACTGTTTGCAAGGGATTCATTAGATTTACAGTCAACATAAATTAAAATGAAGGAGAAAAAAAAGACATTTTGAGGATTATGGATAAATTATGGAGCGGTGGAGTCAATGAACACTGTTGGCATAAAAGGAAATAAAAGATTCTGAAGAATTAGTGAGAGAAAAGATCAGAGTTACTGTGGGCTGGATTCGGTGAGTCTGGAGAAGTTTGCCAAGGAGAAAAATCTAGGTGACAGCTCTGTACATGAGATATGTGAAAAATACTGATGAACAAGAATTTGGGGGAGGATTTGTTTATTGCACATGGAAATCTTCCATGACTTTTTGAGGCACCTCAGCAAACATTTACAAGTGTATTTTGGCATGGGATTGGCATTTCTTTGAACATAACCCTACACTGAGGTCATGCATTCCTGAACTACATAGGGGGTTCTGATTCTTTTGAATTCTCAGATCTTAACCATACCTACATAGCAGCCAGGATGGTCTTTCAGAATATGGGTCAGCATGCTACTCTACACATGGTTTTACTGGAACACAGATGTACCCATTCATGTACATATCACCTATGACTGCTTCTGCATCATAGCTGCACAACTGAATAGTCACAATGAAGTCCACACAATACAATCCACAAAGCCTAAAATATCTATCTAGCTCTTTACAGAAAATGTTTGCCTATCTGTGTTTTAGAAAAAAATCAAGCCATGTCACTCCCTACTTCAAACCCTCCAGTCACTTTCCATCACAGTAAAATCCAAATTTGTTGACCCAGCTTACCTCTCTCCATCCTCATCCCCCCAACTCTCTTTCCCAGCTAGCTCAGTAATCCACAGCTACAGAGTCCAGCTTACTTCCTGTTCCTCAAATGTAACAAGTGCCTTTCTTCCTCTGTCTCTGCCATAGCTGTTCCATGAGCCAAGAACACCCCTGCCCTAGATCTCCCCAGGGCTGCCATCTTTCAAACTTCAGCTTCTCCCCAAGAAGAGATCTATGGCACGGCATACCACACTTTCCATCAGGGCACTTGTAACTATTGTATAGTTTCTTGTTCATTTGTTTCTTTATTTTCTGCTTCTCTCCATAAGAATGTAAATTCTGTTGGGATGGGGCCCACAATTACTTTTTGTTCACTGCTATTAGCCCCAGAACCTAGAACCTGGCACAGAGGAGGTGGTCATGAATACTGGTTAAATGAGTGGAAGCACTAGAGAAAAATAATAAAGCACTAAGTACTTCAGAATATTACATATTTTTCTTCTCAGCACTGCTTTGAGGTCCATCCTCTAAAGAGTTTGTACTTGACTGCCCTAACTTCATGCTTTCATATGCAGTACACAACCTCTGGAGCCACACTGAATTACAGCTCTGCTCTTCACCAGATGTATGATCTCTGATCAAGTACTCAACCTATCTATTTCAGTCTCTCCATTTGGGAAAAGTAGATAATATAGCAGCTATCCCAAAGCATTCTGAGGATTAAACAAATTTATGCATCTTAGGGGATTCAAAGTATGTATGGCTTGTGGTAAGCACTAAACAAGTGATGGTGATTCTTATACTTATCATCATCATCATCATCATCATCATCATCATCATCATCATCATGTTACTACCAGTTATCATCATCATCAGTTAGAATAATTACTAGACTGTCAATTACTGCCAGGAAGGCACTGTCATATAAGAACATGGAAGCTTCCGCCATCTCAAACTTCAGATGATAAATTCGGCATGGGATTTGCTCAAAAAAGGCATGGTGATGCATGATTATGACTTTCCATCTTATTTGAATGCTAAAGAGGATGAATTCAGTGGGAAGACAACAATGTTACATAGAGTACATTTCAACTATCTGAGTATGATTTGAGCATGCCATTTTACTTATTTTGATTTTAATTTCCTCAATTGTAACGTAGGTTATTTCTAAGGTGTTCCCAGTTATAAAAGTTTATGATCATTTTGTAACCACAAATCCCCATGTAACACAAAGGGGGAAAAGCTGAAATATTAATTTCTTACTTAATTTCCAACAGAGACTAATTTTTAAAGGTGTTAGACATGAACCATTTTTTATTTTCATCCTAATTCATATTATCAATAATTTTGGGTCTCACAAAATTCTTGTGCTGTAAATTAAGGCTATCCTACTCTATTTCATGAATGGGGAAAGGATGTTAAATGATGTTTCCAAGGTTGTTCAAAAAATTATTTAAGGGCCGGCTGAGTGGTGCAGTGGTAAAGAGCTGGCTTGGGATGCCAGTGGCCCCGGTTCGGGTCCCACATATGAGGGCTATTGACACTGCCCTCAAAACACACACACACACACACACACACACACACACACACACACACACACACAAACAAAACAAAACAAAACAAAACAAAAACATTATTTAAGAAAACCTGGTATTAAAATAAAATCACGTATTCCAAGTTTCTTGTCACTTCAGTGAGTTGGCTTTCAGTTTCTCTCCCGCACTCGTAGAACAGTTAACTTGGTAATAATTTCCTTTTAAAAAGTGCAGTCCTGGGTGAAATAACCATACATCATCCCAAAGAGGTTTCAAAGTTCCAAGAATACTTTCTGGATTATAAATTCCTAGGAGAATTTACTTCATGTAGACCACAAAATATATTTAAGTTAGCTAATAAAGAGCCAAAAGTTATTTCACACTAGGAATTAGGTGTCAAAGGGGAATTATAAAATGTAACTATTGCAGAAACCTCTTAATTTACATTCAGTGGCTCTGCTCCTTTCTATGCAATTCATCATGTAGATAATGATTTAAAGGGCTGTAAATACTTGTCTTCAGATAACTACTATCAATCTTTTTTCTTTTATTTTCTCATTTAGATTTCAATTAGCATCAAGAGAACGAACATTTAAAAACAGCTAGCAAAAGATGATTTTTATATTCCATAAATCACATATATAAAAGTATATTTATGTTGCATTAAAAAAACTACATTGAAAAACAAAAAAAATCTGATTATTGTGAATCTATTTTTTAACCACTAAAAAAATGACTAAGAATAACAAATATAGACATGGAAACAGAGTTAGAGACATACATAGATCAATTTGCCTCACAAATTAAGCATGTGATTATTATGATGATAAAGATATGATTAGTATCGACATGTGGATTACTTTTAATGAAAGTGGGAATAATTGTAATCTTAAAAATATAGTGAAGTTTACTAGTTTACTATTACCATTTCCTGTCTCTTGGTAATTTTCATCCCACTGAAATTTGGGGGAAAGAAAATAGTAAATCCTCCTTGGAATATATATAGAGAGAGATGCCGATAGTCTTAAGGCCCAGAACTTGTAAGAACATTACACTTGGCATGACAACTATCCATCCGCAGGGGAATCTATTAATCATTTCTCCTTTGGAAAAATCAAATCAAATCAATTCAATTCAAAACAAACCAAAACATGCTGCACTTTCCAATTTTGCAGCCAGAATGTATCAAAGGGAGATTTTCTTATAAAAAAGGAAAAATCAATAGGCATGCATTCTTCAGTATGTGAATCACAAAACCCTGTACTTCTACAGATTCTCACCATCTCTCAGTGTCTTGCAAGGGACATTTGTCATTGTCACAGTTACGAGGCCTTTCAAATAGAGGTGTGTTCCAGAACCCTCCAGGTGATGGATTTTAACAGCACTTTGGGCAGGTCATGCAGCAGCCTTCCTCACTTAGCTGGGAAAAAGCCACCAGCTCACTGAGGTTTGTTGCTAAAGGCAAGGGTGGTCTGGGTCTTTGGTAGCCTAACTGGTTTCCACTTTGCCCTACTCCAGTGTCAATACTGTTCCTGCAATGTCCTCATCTGTTTTCATTTCTCTCCTCTCCTCTTTCTTTGTTCTTTTCCTCCCATTTTTGTAGTTTCCTTGCTTCCAGCATTGATCTCTCCCCTTTCATTCTTGCAGCAGAAGAGGCTAGCTCTCATTTAGAAGTGATGAATATAAATTGACAAAGAAACACCATTCAATTACCTTTCTTTTTCCAGCTTCTGACTGGATCATCTCTTTGAGGAGAGCATAATACACATTCAACAGAAATTGCATGAATGATGCATAGCATCGATAGGAACAATTTTGCTTCAATCAAGTTTGTATCACAGTTTGGAAAATTTGTAAGATAAGAGGCTTATTTCTTGTTTGTTAATTTCCTAGGGAAAACCCACTATTTACCTAACATGGTAAGATTGAGACTAAAAATACAAAATTGTAGTTTGATATTTCAGCTCTATATTTAAGCTGCATGAGCTAATTTGTGAAGGCAAAAGTTTCAACTAAGCAATTGTCTCCATATTGGAATGTAAAAATGCAAGGAGAGAGAGGTCCTAAAACAATCCATTAGGAGTACAGAAATATTATTTCTTCATAGTTTTTACTTTTTTGCTTATGTTTAATAATGCACTTAATATGCACAGATGATAAAACATATAAATATATGTATAAATTAGTATTATGCATTTGAAGTTTTGGAGGACCAATGGTAAGAGTATCTTCTGTACCTAAAATAGTATTCTTAGTCATATTAAATGAGTCCTCTGATAACGGTCTCTTTTCAAGATTTTTGAATGATAAATGGCAACTTGGAGTGAGCTTAGGCTATTTACAGACTTGTCATCATTAATACTTGGGCTTAATCAGAGTCGCCCTTCTAAAGCTATAGATAGATCCCCAGATGTGACGGTTAGTCATAATGAGAGCAATAATCTAGCCACAAAGCAGATGGCATTTCTATTTGTTTTAATCTAAGTTCACATCATTCTCCTCATTGTTGGTTATTCGCGTAAGTGGCACCATAACCTTTTAATCGTTGGGATTTGTGGAGCACATAGCATTACCAAAAAAGCATTTTCTGAACAATACTTGTCTGTAAATCCAAGGTGTGCAGTGGAAACCACTTAGGAAAAAATACATTATAAAGCATAAGGGTCTGTTTTCCTTTGCGTAAATAGCAAGACTGAGATCTTTATTTTAATTTCTTAGTACAGCGTTTGACAAAGCATCCTGGATTTTTAAAATTCTGATTGCATAAAGAATGGTTGCTAATTTCAAAATCATTTTATTGGGCCTTTGGAAAAGTCATGATGCATTTTGTCTATCTTTTTCAAAGGTCGTTTATTTATATAAAGAACAAAGATCAATCAATGATATATTGTTTTGTTCGATAACCTTTTGCCATCTTTCAGTGAGCTTCATAATTCCTCATTCATAGAAGTATCGCATCCAGCACGACAAGAGCAGTGGGTTTCAAGAAGGGATGGCGCAGAGTTTAAAAAGCCAGGAGCCAAGAATTGATTATAAGCAAGGTCAAAGGACTCAGCTTCGTGGACTGAGTGTCCGAATGGGGCCAGCATGTACTTTTGTTAGTAAACATACAAGAAAGTGAAACTTGTTTTTTCCACGGTCTGTGAGTTTTGTGTCTGCTGGCTGCTTTCCCAGATCGTCCCCATTGTGCTTCAATACATACTGTGCCTTCACATACACAAGACGCCAGGGGATGGAATCACAGGTCTGAAACGATCCGATAAGGGAGCATGACTGATATCATTCCATCGGGTCTCAGCATTTTGAGACACTTCCTTCAGATGTTATGGAATCAGTGTGGGGGAACAACCGGTTCAGCAGCTGTAAGGCAACATAGAAGGACCTGTCTTTATTTGCAAAAAACTGAACAAGGTGTTGATTTATAGCCTCATCTAAATTGAACATTATACCATGCAAGGAGTTTTGAAGAGAGCAAAATAAGTGGAAGCCTGATGGCGCAAGGTCAGGTGAGAATGGTGGGTGTGGCAACACATTCCATCCAAGCTCCAATAATTTTTGACGCATGATCCAACTTGTGTGTGGTCTCCTGTTGTCGCAATAAAGCACAACTCCTTTACAATTAACAAGCTCTGAAAGTTTCTGGATAATGGATTCGTTCAAACTGTCCAATTGCCAAGAGTACACATTCGAATTGATTGTTTGGTCCTTGGAAGGAGCTCGAAAAACACGACACCTTTAAAATCCCACCACCTGAGAGCATAACCTTCCTCTGATGAATGTCTGCTTTCCATGTCATTTGAGGCGAATCATCAAGTCGCGACCAAAACCGTTTGCACACCACATTGTTGTAAACAATCCACTTCTCATCACCAGTTATCAGTCACTTCAAAAAACGATCATTTTCCTCATGTTTAATGAGCATATTGCAGATGTTTATACACGCCATCAAATGAACTTCTTTGATTTCATGCAGAACCCAAATATCAAGCTTGCTTACATGTCCCAGCTTCTTCAGGTGGTTGTGAACGCTTGAATAATAGATGTTTAGTGTTCCTACAATCTTTTCTCTATCGTGTAACATGGGTTTGACTCAATCAATGCCTTTATTTTGTCGCCATCAACCTCGGTGGGCCTCCCTGCCGAGGAGCGTCATTGAAATCAAAATCACCAGCACGGAATTTCGTGAACCATCATTGGCACTGACGTTCTTATAGAGCATTATCACCATAAATTTTATGCAACTTTTCACAAGGTTGATGAGCGTTCTTCCCTTTATGGAAGTAAAACAGTAAAATATGGCAATATACACAGTTTGGTCTTCCATCTTCAATTTGTTGTAAAATCTCCAAAACTCAACCAAATCAGTTTTTTTTTTTAGAACGAAGCTAGAACTGTCACCTGTCAAATGACATATCAATAACATAGATGCAAATGACTCTAGTACTTTCAAAAATGAACTAGTGCTATCTGTTGCAAACATGTGTCATGACTTTTCCAAAGACCCAATAGTAGTCACCATTATAATTCTTGGTAGAGCAAACAAAAAAAATCTTGAGAGAACAAATGCTTTACTAAAGGCCATTATTAGGATAGAACACTACATATAACTAATATAAGAAAATAGAAAATGTTAACCAATGATGGACAAGCATAAAATATCAGTTTAACACTGCCACTTACTAGCTGTAAGACTATGGGTGAACTTCTTAATCATGCCATGCCTACCACATTTTTCTCATTTGAAAAACTTGGATAATCATAACCTATTGAGCAATGTTTTTGTGTGGATGAAAGCCTAGAATACACTTCACAGTCAGTGAAATGTAGCTGTCATTATTATTGTCGGCATTGCTATTATGTTGACAATGTAGAATTTGATGTGTCTTTACCTAGCTTGTTAGAATCATTTGGATTGTAGATACAATACACTCTGTAACAACAGCTTTAACTCAAATTTCAGATATTCATCTTGGGCTAACAATGCTCATTGATGTTCACAAAAGAGAATTTTGATCACTATAGAACTAGTTTTCATAGAATCTAGGGGAGACATAAACATATCAGCTTGAATATCTCTGATCTTCCATGACAAGGTAAAGGTAAGAAAACTATTCAGCATCACATTCTAAGTGGTAACTGAGAGGAAATGCTGATGAGATGACCAAATCTAAGCCAATTCAGAATAAATAAAAGAATGTGCTGCTTTGTCATAACAACTGTGGATTCTAGAACTAGATCTAAGTTTGAATCTCAGTTTACCCACCTAGACATGGGATGCTGAGGAAGTAACATTAACAACTCCATTTTCTGTTTGCAAAACACATTCCTTCATATCCATTTTTGAAGAACTATTGGGAGGACCAAATGAGATGACAACATTGAGGGTGACTAGTAGAAGACTTAACAACCTCAGTTGCTATTTGATATTGGCTAACTTTTTCCTTTTTTCCCCATAGAAATGCTTATGAATTACTGTTCAAGTTTATAAATAACACATTTCCAAAAACATGAAGTGACAACATAGAGAGTGAAAAGAAGCCATTGTGCCTGGGAGATATGCCCATTTAGCAAAGACTCCTCAATAATTAGGGAGGAAATTAAAATTCCATATTTAGCTAACTAGACATTAAAGAAAGATAAAAGTAGCACTGAGCAGCCCTCAAAATGCATTGTCTTTTCCTCATTCCCTATTCAAACTAATTATTAAGGACAACAGAACCATTTGTTAATTCACACTAATGAGAAGGAGCCCTACTGTACATCACCAAATTTCCCAGATTAGTCACTAAATAAATACGTCCCATAAAAAAAGAAATAACACAGTGCGGAAATACAGGAGGCAGTATGTTCATTCTGCAATTGCAGCTGAATTTTAATTATTTTGGATAATCCTTTATTACACATATGTGAATGTTCTTCAACACATCTAAAATAATATCATATGGCCTCACCATTTCCATATCTGACTGCAATCATTACCTAAACACTGAGCAAGTCAACTAAGGAATTTGGATGACTTAGTTATAGTAACACATGTTGCATTCATATTCTAAAATGGTTTTCATTAGCTTTTCAGTTTTCTTTTAAGTTTTGATTATTCCTCAAACATCACAGTTACCATTGAGTAAGTTCACGTGCATTCAGCAAGTCACAAAACAGTCACAGCATTATTAATTGGTTCTTGTAGACCGTGTTTTCATGCAATGATCACAATAGCTGAGCCAATCATGTGATAATTTGCTGTGTCTGTTAAAATGGCTGCAATGAGTAGCTCAGCTGTCTTCAGGCTGTTCAGCTCTACATAAAAAGGCATTTCCTATCCAGGAGACCAAGGGTGTTCAAATGAGTTAGTCAGAAATGAAAGCCAAGTTTGCACAAGAAAGCAAACCATTATTCTAGGATTCAGAGCACTCTAACATAGCTAACAAGGTTGTAATAGAAACACCTTATCCATGTCCGATTCACTAACATAAACTTATCTGATGACAAAAAAACTTATCTTAAAGAGAGGACCCCAAATTCAATTTGTATCTCACAATCCAAGTAAGTAAGAAAAGACTGACAAATCTCCTTTCATAAATCTCCATGATTTCATGTTCCTTTTGGTCATATTGGGGGAAGGCAGAGCAGAAACTGAGGGTTTGTTCTGCTAATAGGCTACATAAGCACAAAGTTTGTTTTTGAAGTACTCCAGATCACATACATCAAGGAGATAAATGTAGAAAAAAATAATAATATTTGCAGAAAATTAAGGGGGATTAAAAGGAAAAGAGAGTAGACTTAATAAAATTTTTAATCGAAAATTTATTATCATGTCATTAATAGCATTAATAATGTTTCCTATTTTAATGTTATTTGGGTTTGAAAAAAGTAAAAATTGTCCTTCTAAGGATATACTGTGTTGTTGGAAGTCATGATGTATTTTTTCTACTTTTTTTGTTGAAAAAATGTGTCATGACTTTTCTGACAACCCAATATACACATATATGCTATTAGTGAGTAGAGGTAAACAGGTGCTATTTATTTCTGAATACCTTGAAGAGTGATTTTTCAGTTCAGGATAAAATGAGCAGTTGCAAGCAGAGGAACTTACTACAACTGAAACTATGGGGGCTGGAAAGCTTCAGTAGCCATACCAGGGCCTACTGTATGTCACAGACAAGATTATACCTCATAACTAGCTGTTGACATTGGCTGGAACAGCTGCTGGGGAATGAACCTACCCACTTTTTCTCACTTTCAGAAAGTACTTCCTAATATGATAGTTTGTCTGCTTTGGTACTACTAAAGCATCAACTATTGCATTTAATTTTAATAAAAAGACCTTGATTCTACCCTCTACCCTTTTATATATATTTTTCAACTTTATAAACCTCTTTTTAAATTGTCACACAAAACAACTTAACTTTGCAGTTCTTGCCTTTGATTGCAACTTTGAAGTTTATGCTCTTCCAATTTTTATTAAAGACAGAGTTAGAATTCATCCATATATCTATATATCCTAAATTTTATCCTAAGATCAAGACTGACCATCAGAATAATGTGTGTTTACATTGTTTTCATAGCCTTTTGTAAAAATACTCACAAATAAAGCATCAGCACTGTGCCATTTGCATACATACACTGAGAGATGTTATACATTGAGAGTGAGCCCATGGATCACTATTTATTGAGGTAATGATATTAAAGACATCACATGGTGCATCATCAGAGGTCACCTTAAGAGGACTAATGGGAAACATTTCTTCAGGCTCCAGAATGAAGAAAAGCTATGATTCTCCTAAACAATTAAGTTGTATTTATTATCTGGACACTGTTTCTTGTAGATGGTAGTATCTTCTTTACTTTGGCTTTTCATTAACTTAGAGACAAGATTTTGGCTTCCTTCTAGCAATTTTGTATCAACTACACTATATACAATATATATTCTAAACACTATATTCCTGAATGTATTGGTTTCCTATTGCTGAATGACAAATTATCCAAAAATTAAGGGTTTAAAAGAAGCAAACACTTATTATCTCACAGTTACTGTGGTTGCCCCTTAGCTGGATGCCTCTTTCCCAAGGTCTAGCACAAGTTTGTGATCAAATTTTAGCCAGGGCTATATTTTGAACCAAAGGCCTGACTAAAGGAGGATCTGCTTCCAACCTCACTCACATGTTGCTGAGAGGATCTGGCACTTCGCAGTTTGTTGGACTGAAGTCTTTGGTTTCGGATTGTTGGTTAGAGACTTCTCTCAGTTCCTTGCCCAGGAGGTGTTTCCATAGGGCAACTCGCAGCATGGCAGGCTGAGTAAACAAGTGGGAAAGAAACAGAGAGGGAGCAGGATGCAAGTCACTGTCTTTTTGTAACTTAATACTTCAGAAGTGATATCCAGTTACTACTGGTATATTCTGTTCATTAGAAGGAGGTCACCAGGTCCAGCTTACCCTCAAGGGTAGGGAATTACACAAAGACATGATTCCAAGAGGTGAGATCATTGGGGACCATCATAGAGGCTATAATTTTTTTTTAATTTTCTTATAAAATTAAAAAACTCTTCAATCATTCTTATCTTTTGTATTACACATAGTTCCATTAACTTACTTAAAATGCATAACTATATCATATGATAACATATTGTGTGTGTTTAATAAATGTCTATTGTGTCAGATTGAACAGCCTTTGTGATTCACTTTAACAACTGCAATAACTTCTTTATTAACCCATCTACTATGGTCATGGATCTGTTTTGAGCACTAGGGATGCCACAATTTTTTAAAAAGAAGAAAAAAGCCCTGCCTTCACAAATGGGTGGGGGAAGTCAGTGTTGAATGTAAGAGTCTAATTATCACCCATTTAACCCTTTAAAAATCACCAATTCAGTGTCCACTATGTGTCAGGTACTCTTCTAGTCCTAAGGTATTTTGATTCTGTAGAACAGAGTATCACTCAGGGAGAGGCTGGAGCTGAGATCCCAGGTGAGAGTCAGAGATTGGAGGAAGCTCTATCTTGCTCACGGAAATCGGTGATATTTTTAAATGAAAAGTTCAATAGTGTGTTATTTTTTGATAGTGAAATCAGTGTGAATATCAACTTATGTGCTCCATCAGAAAATGCAGTGTCCACATAACGCTAAAGTGAGCACACCCATGTTACGGTAGGCACAACAGAAGAACACACCAAAGTGCCATATAACCAGGATGGAGCGAGATCCCCTTGAGATTCCTCGTGGGCTCTGGATCATTGTTGTTAGAGGCTTAAGTTGTTGGGAGTACTTTTTTTTATTAGACAATTGATACCACATAATTTATCAAAATAGTAGAAAACCTTTTATGTGGCATATATCATTAAAGTACCACAAACACACAAATATGCACAAATCTAAGTGTAAAAGATTATGTTTTTCTACTCTAGAGAAATGAAAACTAGGAGGTGAAATGAATTTTAAAGATTATGTAATCCAACGTGTTCATTTTGTATTTAGAATGCTATGATGTAAATACGTCCAAAGGTCACTTAGCTCATTAGCAGCAACACAAGTGGTACAGTTCCCATCTTACAGTGCCTGTCCAGGGCCACTTCCAATATATAACAACATGTTTCTCCAACAGATAAATTATACATGTAGGATCTATTTTAAGAGACTCTTAAACATTCTGTTTGTTGTGTTTATTTTTAAATGTTTGATATCAAATATTTAAGATTTTCTTCCTGATAAGTTTCACAATAATTCAGTGTTCAAGTAAATTTTGGAAAAATACAAGTTGAACAAGTTTACATAAGTATTTCTACAGCAAGATTTCTCTGAGCTTCTGTTATGTTCATGTTCAGGTTAATTTTACTCACCATCTAAATGTTTCGTAATGTGAATTACATTTTTTTAATATAAATCCTCTTTGCATAAACCCAACCTTGTCTTGGTATAGTCTCTTTTCTAGTATACATTGGGTTTCATTTTCTAATTTTTTAAGATCTTTTTTTAGGATTTTTGAATCTGAAAAGGAAAAATTATAGGTCAATTGTAATTTTTCCTTTTACCTATCTTTTCTGTTGTTGATATAAGATTTATGCTACTCTTATAGAATAAATTGATATTTTCCCTTTTCTAACGATTAGGAAAATTTGTTAAATTAAAGAAAAAAAAGAAGATACTGTGCAATTTGAGCATTTGGTAGAATTCACCTGTAAAACCATGTGGTTCCATTGTTTTATTTGAAGATTTTAATTTTTAATTTTTATTATTCTGTTTTATTTGAAGATAACTACACTAAATTAATTTCTTTAATAGTTACAGGATTAGTTGAGCTTTAACTCTTTTTAAATAATTTCACCACATTATATTTTTCCAGGAATTTCTCCATTTCATCTCAGATTTCAAAAGCATAGGAATATAGTTGTTGCTAATGTTCTTATTATCTTTCTAATTTCTCTTTGTAGTATGGGCCCTTTTTCATTTATAATGTTATATATTTGTGTCTTCCTTCTCTTGATGAAAACTTTCAGGAATTCATCTATTTTGTGGAATTTTTATTTTCATATATTCCAATTCTGGATTCTTGGCTCTCTCATGTGACTTTTGTGTCTCTACAATGTGTTCCACAATTCTAGTCTCTCCTCTGGATTGCAAAGTCCAGCATCCATGGCCTTAACCCCACTTCCTCCCTGGGTTTTAATTATCCTGATTAGTTTTGGATGAGGCACTTCCCACTATTATAGTATCATGCCCTATGTAGAATCTTAACCTCCTGTTATACTGAGGACAAGATTTGGATATCATGTGGTCAAATGTAGTTGAATCTTTAGTCTATCTTAGCTCTGGCTCTTTAAGCCAATCCTATCTCAATCAGAAAACATACACTCAGGATGGAACAAAGCAAGTCTCTGAGTCCCAGAAGCTACTTCCCATCTCCGCCTGACTCCTCTGCACCTCCAGCCCTAACCCTGCCTCTGGAGCTTTGGATTCTGTGTGATGTTATCACTTGCACCTAGCCAGTGTTCGGGTCCTTTTGTGCTTCTCCCTGGTATTTACCCACTTAGCTAGGATCCGGCCCTGGCCATCCCTGACACTATCCACCCTGGAAATAATCCACCGTGTTTGCTTCTTCTGTTTTGCCCCAAACATTTACATCTTCATGGGCATGTGAGTCAGAGAAAGAGACAGAGAGAGACACAGAGAGAGAGACAGAGAGAGAGAGACAGAGAGAGAGAGACAGAGAGAGAGAAACAGAGAGATCAGAAGGAAAGGGGGAAATGGATAGACACTAGAAGTGGGTGCCTGGAGAGAGTTCTCCTGACTGAAAATCAAGTCAATCTGGGGATTGACTACACTTTATCCCTCATGTCAATAACCCTTTGGAAGATTTAGCAGCTATCATGTCCTCAGTTGAAACTAGGTTGAATAATGTCAATACAAAATATATGCCTCTTAATCTTTTGAATTTTTACTAAATATGTTTTAAGCTTATTTTTCTTTCTGCATCATGTACTTTCTATGACAGGTCTCTCACTCACATCTAAAAAATATGTGACGCTGAACAGGCTGGTGAGTGGATAAACTGCTCTGGGTCTCCGTGTACCCAACATTTCCCCATGATTTTCTAATGCCTGCACTTCATCTTGTAATGGTTTAGTACCTTTGTGGCAACAAAACTCAAGCTGTTGATTTCCTCGCCCTTGACATTATTTTGTCAAACACTGATAGCATACCTAAGTATGAAAATGCCCTAATTAAAATGGCTATGATAATTTATTCTATAATTTTTCCATTTTTCTCCTTTCATAAATTGGCGAAAACATAAATCTCATCAATCAAAGCCTAGAAGAAAATTCTCCAATTCTTTTAAACAGTTTAACAAAGGCTATGTCATTTTTAATCTCATACACGGGGATCAATGCTAGAAAGAATAAACAGATACTCTCCCTGAAGGAAATTGATAACAAATGAACCTAAAAAGTCATCTTTGGTTTAGTATCAATCATTTGCTTAATTATCCCCATCTTCAGTGCTCTTTGAATTTTTCAGAGACAAGATAACAATGTAAAAGAATATAGAAAGTGTCCTTTGTTCCTTGAATTAAGAGTTCTTCCACTGTCTATCTCTCCCCCTCATTTGTTACATCTAACAATCTGGAAGGGAATGTGCTTAATAGGCTATGTCTGCCTGCGAGAGCCTCATTTCTTTTTTGTGAAGGAAGCTTCGAAATTGTCTCCTCATGTACTCCACCTTTTGACAGCACTGAGCCTTTATTTATGAAAGAAGTTTAATTAATGCCCTTGGATAAACTGTTAACCTTTGAAATGGTTTCCTGATGCATGGAGGCCCTTTCTCTTCTGCCAGGAATTGATTTTGGAAATGGCCCCGCCCCCTCATGACACGATTCAGAGAGAGGAAGAGACCATGTGAAGTGTAGCAGAGACAGGGGGCGAGAGCCCTGTGAAGTGCAGGGATGAAGGGTTTGCATTGCTATCTGGAAAAAAATAGGTCATTGAAAATGTGTAGAACCAACTTCAAAGGAAAATGATGGTTTTACAAAGAGTTGATAATATCATATCATTGAAACAGAACAATAACACTGAAACTATAAGGCAGTTTTCAAATGAACTAAAGCAAGGTTCTCAAATTCCTGATAAAATAATAAAGCTTGGGGGGGGGAGCAACATATATGATGGATACACAGAGAGGGGAAGGAAGGACACTTCTAAGCTAGTAAATTTTATAGTATTTTCCTGGCGTGGCTCCCAGAGACCTTTTCAAAGAAAATGATGCCAAAGAATTATTCTTGAGAGGCTTTACTCTTATTAATGTAGTTATTGTTCAATGTACAGTTGTTTAATGGGACAGATGTTGTCTTAATTAAATGCTATTTTAGGAAAATAATTTTTCCACAGCAGAAGCAATGTTTTTGGGCAAAGTGTACAAGGAGAAATATTGCAGAAGTTTCCTCATGTCTCTTACCTCTTCCAATAGTAACTCGTGACAAAATTGTTACTGTGGCCCCCAGTCTATTTCTATGGTAGTGCAGTCAGTGGATACTCCATAATTTTGCCATTCCAATTCTGTCCTCCAGAAGAAGACCATATTGATTTGTTTGCACAGAAGTGACATAAAATACAATCTGCCACTGAGTAAAATAAATAAAAGTATGTTCTCAGTTATTTTGTCACCGCTTCAGTTTTTAGATCTTCACTTATAAAACCTATTTGTCTTCTGTGCTAGTGATATAGATTGCTTATTAAATTAACAAGGGCCAAGCAATAAAGATCTGAATAGAATAACAAGTTGGAACTCATCGGACTATGAAATAATCCTACTTTTGTCAATCAAATTATGATGTTGAGCTGGCTATAGTTTAAAGAGAAATACCATCATACCACATTTCCACTCTACAACCCTGGGGTTTTCAAATTAGGAGATAGGAATATGCTTGGGGTATGTTGACTGCCTTCAAATGTTTTAGCTGAAATGGCACAGGCAGTTTAAAAGCTCACCCTATGGAGAATGATGAGGGTTGGCTATAAGTGAAAGATTCTTTTGGCCAGGCCAACAGCTTGTAGCCACACACACCTCATTAACCAAGAGCCCCAGGGAAACCCTTATGGCGATCTGCTGGCTCCTCCACTGGTGAGGACCACCCAGCTGCCTGGGGCACTGACATGGGTTCTATTGGAGAGGTCTGTTCAGGTAAGTGCAGCCCAAGAGATGTGACCTAGCTGTAGGAGAAGGAAGAAAAGACAGGACAAGTCAGGAGTCACAAGGTCCTCCGAAGTGAGATGGGATGGAAAATGATGCGGGCTCTGGAGCATCTCTGATTTGAGTGGGGAGCCAGTTTCCTGGAGGCATCTTCTTATTTTAGGGGGCCTTTTATGTTTTATAACTAATATTCAGGCTCTTAGATTCTGAAGGATCACACAATTCAGACTCTCTTTTGCTGATGAGAAAATATGAGGACCTGGGAACAGTAATTTTCTCAATGGTGCCCAGCTTCCTAAGAAATAGCACAGTCTTTTAGAGCATTGGATTCTCCAAATTCTTAGTCTGAGTTTTTTACTAGTACCTAAAGGGAAAAACAATTTTGATGTATAGCTAGAACAGAAACAGCCAGAAATGTAATTTTAGTCTCTCAAAGGTAAGAGATGCTGATGGCAAGTGTTTGCACCTATCTAGCATGTACAAAGCACTGAAAAAGGGTATCCCTGTAATATCCCTTCTGCTGAGGCTTTCCAAAAGTTTTCAGGAGGGTGGGAGGGAGGAAGGAGTCTAAGTATTTACTTCCCTGAAGCCTACAATGAGACTAAGGTTAAACTAAGATCTCAATTTGGCATTTATCTTCTTTCATTGTCCTGTAATGACCTGTATTCACTTTTCCAATTTTCCAGGAGATGGCCAACATCATGTTCTGTCATCTCTGACCATTGTCTCACACTCTAGTCTTTTGGAATTATAGTCAAGGATTGAAGTTTGGAAACAAACTTCAGGCACTTGGAAACAAAAATAATGATTCCAGTCATTACTTTTAAACATAGCTTAGTAAGCACCTGAACAAATAACTGATTTCTAGTACGTGCACATTTGATAACAACCTCCATTGCTCCTAATTTCTTTTCCTGTACTTTACTTTATAACAAACATATAAAATACAAATTTTCATAATTTTTTTTTTTCACCTCTTCACTGTGAACACTCAAGGTCAGTGGTTCTTGAAATTCAGGGTGCATCAGATTGCTGATTTCTCACTCCCTGACTTTCAGATTTAGTAGTAGGATGGAGAAGAGTCCAAGACTATGCATTTCTAACAACCTTACATGTGAGGCTGATGCTGGATCAGGGGACCCCACTGGGAGAACCATCATACTAAAGAAATTTGAATCACAAGTTATTAACATTTATTAAGAATCAAAGTTTTGGGGCCGGCTGAGTGGCACGTTGGTTAAGAGCTGGATTGGGACACCAGTGGCCCCGGTTGGGATCCCACGTATGAGGGCCAGTGACACTGCCCTCTACAGCTAAGATGGTGAGCAACAGCTCCATCTGGAGCTGGGCTTCTGTGAGTCCCCAGGACGGCATAGCTGCAGCCCCTGCTGCAGTGGGGCTGCCATAGGCTACAGTGAGTGGCTGGCAGCCAGTGTGAGCTGCCAAGAGCCGCTGTGAGCAGCCATCCAGAGGCCAGCGACTGATCTGCCTCACCCGAGAACAGCGCAATGATGATACCAACATGGGCCAGTGAAGCAATGTCTTCCACAACTAAACTGAAAAACAAAAGGACAGCAGCTTGTCTGTGCCCTTTCCCTGGTTCCCCAATGCTGTTCCCCTGCCCCAATTCCCCAATAAAATCTTAAAAAAAAAAAAAATCAAAGTTTTACATGCATTCTATAAATTACTGAACAACACATTAAATTAATAGCACTTTATTATTATTAAGAAGAGGGAAGGTGATTTAATTTAATAAAGTGGAAAAAGATTTTAATTGTGTTGCTCAAACTTGGTCAAAATAGATTCATATAATATTTGTACAATTAAAAATAAATTATGTTCAAAATTTTTTTTAAAAAATTATGCTTTATGGTAAAGGAATTGTTAATTTTTTTATTTTTGTGGGATCAATGTCTTAATTTATGTTTTTCTATAAAATGATCCATTTCATCTATTTATACATTTATTTACATATATTGAGTTATGGATATCCCAATAATTATTGTATCTTCTTTATATTTCTTATTGTTCCTTCCAATGTCATTGATACAAATGATAGGGATTTAGTTGTGTTTATTTTCTTTTAATTATTGATTTTATTTGTTTTCATTGTGATCAGAAAAGTAGTTTCTGCTATTTCTACTGTGGAGTAAATTATTAATTTGTGTGTGTGTGTTCCAATGTATGACAAAAATTTATAAATATGTCATGGCTACTTAGATAGCCATAAAATTACAGGGCATTGCATAAATGCAATTGAATTAACAGATTAATATATCATTAAAATCCTCTATATTGTTATAAATGATTTTTATTCTCTTCTCTCCATCCTCAGACTCCTTTAAATGAAAATAATGCAATAAAAGTATTTTTATCATCCAGAATAAAGACAATGAGAAAAAGGAAGATAGCAGATGGGAAGTTCAAACAAATGTATGGAAGACAGTAGTGAAGGACTGAGAAATGCCTAAGCAGAGTGGAGTTAGTTATAACTTAATTTCCTGGAGTGGGGAACCCAATGAAACATGAGCTATGGTGCCCAGAGAACCCCCAGGAGTTGCAAGTGCTGGAAACAGCAGGAAGCTGAGTTGAGATGCAGGACTTCACCCAAGGGGTTGATTAAAAGTCTGCGTTTAGAATGGTCAACCCTTGGGCTTCTCAACTGCAAATCCAATGATTTTGCTCCTCAACCAGACCACCCCATCCCCTCAGGAGGCTGGAGGCTTTTTTGTGGATAATTTAAAACAAATGCTCTAAACGTCAGGACACAAAACACAGTAGAGAGCTGGGATAATCAATGGCTACAATATAGGGGATTAAGTGAAATGCAAATAGAGAACTATAGGATTCTTTACTTTTTCCTCTTGTCCTACTTCAGAAGACTAGCAGCCAAGCTTGCCCCTCTCCTCTTGCATGCCTTGCACTCTTCCCAGCCTTGTGGCAGGATATAGATACTTCTCAGATTATTCTCAGAAAGATCTGTAGATACTGATGTTTGGAGGTACCCAGTGGAAAAGCTAAATTAAAGCTATTTGTGCTATAGCAATTCCACCAACTGACAATTCCTCTTCTCATAAACAGGACTTCTTGACAGTTTTTCCATGCTTTGCTCTTAAAAAATAACTTGATAGTCAAAAACACAAGACATTGAAAGAAAATGTGGAATTTAAGAGACACAAAAGCAAAAAAAATAAATACACACACAAAGAGACTCATGTACACACCCAAAGGAGGAATAAAGTCTACAGTCAATATCCTCAGAGAGATTAGAGAAGATACCACTTCCATTAAAGTACAAAATCAGATGCTTTTAAATAGGCATAATGAGAGATCAAGCAATAGTGCTTGAAAATAGATACATAAAATTGGTAAGTAGAAAAAGAAAAATAATAGTTCTAAGAATAAATAATAAAAAGATAAAATGATTTTTTTTAATTTCAGATATAATTTAGGAAATTAGAAATTTAATCTGGAAAATAGGCATTCCAGAGACAGAAAGAGAAAATGGAGAAGAAAATTGTATATTAAAAAACATACAAAAGTATGCGTCAACTTTCTTAGACCACTAATTCATCAGTGATCAATATTATATTAGGTTGACTTAGCCAAAATTGTGCAACAATTACATTCATATCATGCTTCTTATAATAGGATGGAAATAGATAATGTCAGCAGTTTAGGTCAAGTACTAGCCTAATAAGATGTTATTGAGAGATATGGAGGCTTACCACCAGTGGAATGAGCTAAAAGAATTGAATGCCTTTCATTTTAGTCATTAACACCAGAGAGTGGGGAAGGATGGAGCAGTGAGAATACAGGCATTGCCTGTTATATACCCTTTTGTTTTCATTATTTAAGTTTCTACTGTATGTATTATTTTAAATGAAAATAAAAATTTATTTTAAAAGTAAATGTAAAAGAAATGCCCATCGGTAGATGACTAGATAAAGAAACTGTGAGCTGGCCGAATGGCTCAGTTGGTTAAGAGCTCGCTCAAGAGTGCAAGCTGAGCTCTGAACAACAGCCGTTCGATGCCCAGCCTGAGCTGAGCTGCCACTAAGCTGCCAACAGGTGGCAGGATGGCTCAGCTAAAAAATAAAAAAAAAAATTAGATTAAAAAAAATTCAATTAAAAAAATAAAATAAGGGCCAGCCGAGTGGCGCGGTGGTTAAGCGCTGGCCTGGGAAGCCAGCGGCCCCGGTTCGGTCCCACATATGAGGGCCAGTGACACTGCCCTCAAAAAAAAAAAAGAAACTGTGGTACATTTATACAATGGAATATTACTCAGCTATAAAGAAGAATGAAATTGTACCATTTGCAAGGATATGGATGGACCTAGAGGCCATTATGTTAAGTGAAATAAGTCAGTCGGAGAAAGACAAATACCATATAATCTCACTTATATGTGGAATCTGAAAAACTGAATGAATGAGCAAAGTAAACAGAAACAGTCTCATAAATATAGAGGAAAAACAGGGTTGCTAGTTGGGAAGGGGGTGGGGAGAAGGGAGAAGGGAAAGGGATTAGACAGCATAAATAGGTAACTACAGTATTGCCACAGGGATATGAAAGACAGTTCGGGGAATATAATAATGTTGTAAATATTTTGTGGGGTGTCAGATGGTCACATGTCTTGTTAGAGAGACCACTTTATGGATGGAGTAGAGGCTTGATCACTGCACTGTATACCTGAAATTGATGTTGTATAATATTGTATGCCAACTGTAATTGAATATATAGATAGTCTCGGGTTGTGAATTATACTGTGGAAGGGAGTCAAAGGAATTGTAATAGATATGTATGATATGGGGGAGGAGTGGGGTGGCGAAATGGGGGAGGAGGGAGTATAGCTATTGCACTGTGTTGTACACCTGAAGCTAATTTTTTAAAAAAAAATGTTTATTTCACAATAAAAGAATAAAAGAATTTAAAAAAAAAGTGCAAGGTCTGAGCAACAGAGCCACCAGTAAAAAACAAAACAAAACAAAACAAAAAACGTAAAGTAAATTAGTAAAAACACACACAGAAAGACACAAACAACATCTGACTAATGTGTGGGATTCATTATTAATAATGGAAAATTTTGACATATTGTGGTTATCATTTCAGTCCCCTTTCTCACATAATCTTTCCAGCCCTTCGTCCTGTCCCTGCTGGAGACTAGAGTATTCTCCAAACAAGCTACAGATTTGGGGGAACCAGGCCCAAGGGACCTGTGGAAAGCAAAGCAACTCTCATTCATGCTCACATAGAAGAAGAATGGTTGCTTTTATTCTTTAGGAAATAAAATTTACAAAATACATTGGTAATTTTTATTATATCAAAAATCCATTTTATGAGTTGGTTTTAATCCTAAATCTGCAAACATTTGCATGAAAAGTATTTAACGAAAACTGCATCATGTTACTTAACAGACAGAATGTTGTGTCTTAAGAGAGAGCACAATTTTGTAGTTTGAAAGCCAGGTGTGCATGCTGTTTCCACCAATAACTAGTGATGAGACCCTCGAAATGTTTTTTTTTAAAGTTATTAAATGAGGGTAACAACAATGGCCACCTGATAGGCTTGTTGAGTGAAATACTTAATTGAGCAAGTGAAATTCTCAGTTCAGTGCTTGGTCCTATGTGGAAAGTAGTAAATTAATTTTAAGTCATAGAATTAACAGTAATAGTCATAGTAATACTCATTATTACAAAAGAATGTATGCTAGTAAAAATGTGAAGAACATGTATGGTTATAAGGGAAATCGTCCCCAAATCTAATTTTAGTCTTCTTTACAGTTTTTGCTTCCCTAAAAAATGTTTGCCTTATGAATGATAATTAGAATTAACTGATCTGGTTTTAAGATCTTTATTTTTAGTATTCTCCATTAGAGTGACAACTAGATGGGAGGCAGGAAAATGAACAAAATAACCAGGTAGTCTCAAAAATTAGATACTTTAAGCCTAATGAATCATAGTTTATGAGCATCACCTCATTCTGTATAAAGAAACAGCTACAGAAAAAGATTGGTTTCTCAGGTTGTTCCCAGTGGTACAGATTACAGCTCTCAGAACATTTAGGAACTAGGTGGACTCCATCTGAACTCCTAATTCTCTGGTATGGCCATTGAATAACAGCGTCTTAGAAAGCAGACATTATGGATCAAATCTGGGCTCTCAGTAAAAATAAGATTTTATCCTTCACTCAATATTCCCAGGTTTTATTTCTACCAAGGACTATAGAGGAGGTGCTTGAAATAAGTAGATTGAAACTCTAGGACTTCATGCTTTCAGGCTTAGTCAGTAAATCCTTTGTGTCCTGACCTTTAGGCAGCAGTGCAAAGCTCATGTTTTGTGAAGGTATGAAGCTGAAGAATGGGAGATGAGCTGCCCCATTGGGGTCTCCCTATAGGAAGGGAGTCTTTCACTGTGATTGTATTATTTGTTAATAATGCAGGCTTGCTTTAACATGAACAGTGTTCATTAAAATCCAAAAGTGAGTATATATCAATATTATGCCCTTTTTGACTGACAGGAAAACTGAAGCAAAGAAAGATGGAGTACAGTCCCATAGGCCACACAGTAAAAGTGGCAGAAACATACTTCAAAAGGTTTGATCTTCAAGAGCCATATGACTTCACTGATATGTGGGATATAAAACCGAAAGCAACAAAGGAACAAAACAAACAAATAAAGAAACAAAAACTCATAGACACAGACAATAGTTTAGTAGTTACCAGAGGGTAGGAGGGTAAAAGGATGGGTCAAATATATATAGTGATGGAAGGAGAACTGACTCCAGGTGGTGAGCACATAATGTGATATATAGATGATGTATTACAGAATTGTACACTTGAAACCTATGTATCATTACTAGCCATTGTCAACCCAAAAAACTTTAATTAAAAAACAAAACAAAACAAAAAGACCGAAAGCAACAAAGGAACAAGACAAACAAAAATTCATTAAAAAAAAAAAAAGGTTTGATCTTGAACTTCCTGTCAGAATTCACTTATCACATCCAGCACCATTTGTGCTTGTTTCAGCTTCAATGTGAAGTCAATTTGACTCTATTGAGAAGAAATTTCTGTAAAGATGGAAGAATTAGTGACTCCTGAGAGAGTGTTCTCTTTCAAAAATCATTTAATTTAAAAATGAGAGAAACTGCTATGGAAGCTAGAGAGAAAATAAAACATGATTAATTAGGCATGTAAACTAACCAAAGAGATGTATAATGATGTTAATACTGTAATAAACAGCAGAGTTATTTGTGAAAATTTAGAATTTCAACACAGAACTACAAATGAGGAAACAAGAATTGTTACCACTTATGAAGCGATTGTGATGTTTTCAAGACAGGTACTAAAATATACTTTAGATTTCTGTCTAACACCCTGCACATTAAGAAAGTCTACCAAATGTTTTCCAAAATAATTTAAATAGACATAGAAAATGAATATTTCCTCTACAAAGAATAATGTTTATATGCTCCAAAAGTATTTCCACAGTCTTATTATTAGAATTTTGTTCAGATGTCGTGTGTGTGTGTGTGTGTGTGTGTGTGTGTGTGTGTGTGAAGAATTCTCTGACTAAACAAATGCACTGAAATTAGAGACAGTACTGAAACTCCACAAAAACTAGCCACTTTTCTCTATAAAAAATGGCACATTTCTAGGTATAAGCTCTTATTTGTGAGATATTTGATTCTATCTAACAGAATTCTACTTATAATATTTGCCCAGAATATCCAACTTCCCAACCCACTAAGCAAAATCTTCATTAATGGTCTTCACCTCTACAACTAAGTTCTCATGTCCCTTTTATGGTCCTTTGCCTAAATATTGTATAGAATAAGTAACTGTTGATAACAACAGACTAAAGGAAAGTATTTTAGGGTCAAATAAGGAAAAGAGGTATGATTGCTTTGCCTAAAAATTATTTAGGAGCTGCTTAATAATGTTTGTTCAGCTTTCTATTAATAAACTACATTAGAGGGCCGGCAGAGGGGCGCGTTGGTTAAGAGCTGGCTTGGGATGCCAGCGTCCCGGTTCGGATCCGAGATATGAGGGCCAGTGACACTGCCCTCTACAGCTAAGATAGTGAACAACAGCTTCACCTGGATCTGGGCTGCTGTGAGTCCCCGGGACCGCATGGCTGCAGCCCCTGCTGCAGTGGGCTGCTATAGGCTACAGTGAGTGGCCGGCAGCCAGGGGGAGCGGCTGGCAGCTGGTGTGAGCTGCCAAGATATGCTGTGAGTGGCCGTCCAGAGGCTGGCAACCAATCTGCCTCACGCGGGAAGAGCGCAATGCTGATACCAACATGGGCTAGTGAAGCAATGTCCTTCACAACTAGACAGAAGAACAAAAGGACAGCAATTTGTTTGTTCCCCTTCCCGGTTCCCCAAGGCTGTTCCCCTCCCCCAACTCCCCAATAAAATATTTTAAATAAATAAATAAACATAGAAAATATCTCATAAAGAAAGAAAGCATGAAGGTCTGGATGACAAGGCATCAAGTGACATATTTTCTTCCATCACTGGGAAAGTGAAAACAATGACTAAGATCCATAGATAATCAACCAGGTAGTGATTTTAGAAATCTCTCTATAAAAATAAAAATTCTCACACACACAAAAGCGTACATAGAACATTCCTTGAAACATTTGTTCCATTGGTCCAAAGGCCCAAAATACAGTCAGATCCAAGAAATACCACAAAAGCTCCTAAAAAAATAGAACTCAAGAACAATCTTGAAATATAATGTCTATATAAAAAGAGTGTGATTCCACCTTCCTATAGTTCATACCAGACTTTGTTCTCTCTTAGGCCACTCTTATACTTCCCTTGCTTCTCTGTCTGTGTCCCCATTCCCCCATCCTCTGCACAGACATACAGTTCTCTTTCAGTTTCCCTGGTCCTATATTATTTCTCTAAGGGGGAAAAATAAGAAAAAGAAATGGAAAATGGAACATGAGCAGGACGAAGATATGGCAACATGAAACTGATAGTATGTATGATTGCATTTTATAAAATGTTGATGTTTAGATGAAGCCAAATCCTACAGATATTTTGTGTTCTTAAATCTCCTGGCCCCATAACAAATAAGTTCTCTAGTGTCCTGAATACTCCAGCTTTGAGTGTTTGGGTTCCCTTCACTGCATCTCTTCTACAATAGTAAGCTGACATGTTCTGTTTTCCCCAAATGTGGTTTTGATGCAGACGATTCTTAGAATTCTAGCTCCAAGTGATATGCAAAGGAGATTCTGTGTGAATACACACTTTGAAAATAGGCACTGTGCTATTTCAGTGTCTCTAGAGATTTTACTGTGCATAACAGCTAATTATAAAAAGGTAGGCTAGATTGTTGGTGGAAGAAAGATTTATTATTTTGTTAGTTTATCTCCAGTTATGTATTTTTAAAATGTCCAAATTTCTCCTGATTTTAAAAACTAGTGAGTGGTAAATAAATTAGGAGCATTTGATAAACTGAAAAGATCCAAATAGATAATAATTCTTTAAAAGTTCAATTTAATGCCTTTGGAGTATTTACTCTTAATTGGACACTTTTAATCAGTGTACTTAATATATGTTATTTATTAACACATATTTCTTGAGGATTAACACCCACACTTTACACGTACATCAGCATTTACAATCTTTCTGATACAACATTATTAATTTTCTGTGCAACTTTTCCTTATAAGTTCTTGTCTCATGTCAAAATGCTCACTGTTATTAATAGGAATTAGGCACAGACTAGAAATTAGAAAAAAAGAAACAATAATTGGCATGTGTTTTTACCACACCTCTTAATACATTATATTGAAATTGTACATTTACATCCTGTGATTATAAAGTGTACACTACAAGTTTATGTATCTCTTTTCTCACCACACATTATAGATGATAAACTCGTCAAAGGCAGGCACTATATTTCAGCTGACACAGAAACTAGAATCGTGTCTACATAGTATGAAAGCAAGAATGTTTTTGTTGAAAAATTTAAACTGATGGTAAGAGGTTTTTTATCAATATTCTCAAGTAGATGTGGTCCAGTATATGACAAACACACTGCTCAAGCAAATTGGTTTTTAATAATGGTTAAATTATATTAACTAAAACATTGCAAGGCTCTTACTTTACTCATAGGAACTAAAGCTCGGAAATATCAAATGACAGTATAAAGAACATCAAAATGGTATTTAAAGAAGTTTATGGAATTGGAACTAGGAAACAGTGACAATGTTATGAGTAGAAAATTGGTATGACTTTTTTTTAAGAGGGTTTTTTTTAGTAAGTAAATACCTAACAGTAGAATTTATAGCATTATATGTTTTATAAATTTATTATTTTAAATATCAATTAGTAATCATTTTAATGTTTTTATTTTAAAAATGTCTTCACTTTCCTTCTGCTAAATGACCAAAATATTTTAACTTTAAAATCTGGACTTCATTCGTCTTGCATTTGTTCCACCACACATAAATTAACATAAAAGAATTATATAAAAAATCTTTCAGACAGACAACTACATAGTAAAGTTAAGAGATTTTACACAGTAGTAGAGCATTCGACATGAACATTTTCCTCTCCCCATCATAAGTCAAAGCAATCTTTTTTCCGGCCCTGTACTAATCGGACCTACAAGTCAGGCTGTGTACGAGTGTGTAACAGGAGGGGGGATGATTGGCATAAGCACAGAGGACTGGTCAAAGTAAATTGCCAGCCCAGAACCTGAATATTGTGTATAACATAAATTTTTCTCATTCATCTCTGCTGGGAAACCCACAAAACATTGTCTCCAAAGTCCAAATTTTTTCTCGATGGTTTTGTGTACTAACAAACAGGAAAATGGCCCATTTTTATGTAACAGATCATGCAGAAATAAATTTAAACAGGAACTTTTAGCATTGCAAAAAATACTGAAAAACAAAGTAAAGTTGAGTTATATACATAACTGAAGAAAAGTGGTGCTAATCAATTTAGCAACCACGATACACAAATATGGCAGTTTGAACGAAGACTAGTAGAGAGTATAAGAGGACAACCTCCCATATAATAAAGTCAACAGAGAGAATCAGAATAACAACATTTCCCTTGGCTATACTAGTATATGGTACAAAACTTTAAAGAGATGATAGAAAACAAATAGATTGGATAACTTACATTATCATCTATCATCTATCCATCTATGTGAGCTTATACATCTCCAGAACATTAAACATACAATATACTTTCTAACTGGAAAATTCTGTGAAGCAGGAGATTTTTTTAACATGTTGTCTTCACTGACATCTATATAATACTAGAAAAGTGCCTGGTACATAGTAGGTATTCAATAAATACAAATTGTATAAAGGAATGGATGAATAATGTAAATGGTTTTATTTTTGTTTCCCACTGTCCCAGGACTTGTAGTCCATCCTCTGACCTTGAGTACAACGAGGGCATTTTTACAACTCTGGGTCAATCTTAGATAATAGAAAGACCTATGATAACTTTAAGTAACAAACATGATCTCAAGAATGTATATTTCCTTTCCCAGGTAAAATTAAATTAAATTCCAACTTGATTTAAAGTTAAATCTCAATTCCTTTCTCAACTGAAGCCTGTAACAAGCAGTGGGGAAGAATTTTCCTTTTTATTTCCATCAGCTGGGGATGGGGAAGGTTGGACATAAGAGTGACAGGAATATTCGTACTTCTTACATGACTATCACTGTCATAAGTAGGTGTTATGCTTTCTATGCCTTCCAGGTGGTTTAAAACTGACTTTCTTGTGTGAGTGCTTTTGTGAGTTCTTTCAAATTTCCTCTGCTAGGCCCTATCAAATGCAACTCCTGTGAATTGGGCGGTGTTTCTCCTTGAGTCTATTACCTTCCAATTACACTTTAGCTTCTGTCCCTGGTGGTATATCTTTTAGCTTGTTAACACTCAGGTCCTCTTACTGTGGAAGGAAAATCTGTTGGGTAATATTCATTTTAAAATAGCATCATTATTGCTGTAAAGACTATCTAGGGTGTCAGATGGGTACTGGACTTATTGGGGGGATCACTTCATAGATTACATAAAGGCCTAACCACTGCTCAGTACACCTGAAACTAATATAAAATAATATTAAATGTCAACTGCAATTAAATACACACACACACACACACACACACACACCACACACACACGTGCACACACACACACACACACAGGCATACATATGAAGGTCTGACAATTAAGTTCTCCAACTTCTTGCAACAATGTTGCTAACGTTTTTTCACATCAGAGGGATTATTCATTACGAGTTTGCACCAACTGGACAAACAGTTAACCAAGTTTACTATTTGGAGGTGCTGAAAAGGCTGCATGAAAAAGTTAGACGACCTGAATTTTTCACCAACAATTCATGACTCTTGCATCACGACAATGCATCAGCTCACATGCACTGTCTGTGAGGGAGTTTTTAGCCAGTAAACAAATAACTGTATTGGAACACTCTCCCTATTCACCTGATCTGGCCCCCCAATGACTTTTTTCTATACCCAAAGATAAAGGAAGTATTGAAAGGAAGACATTTTGATGACATTCAGGACACCAAGGAAAATACGACGGCTCTAATGGCCATTCCAGAAAAAGAGCTCTAAAAACGATTTGAAGGGTAAACTAAGTGCTGGCATCAGTACATAGCTTCCCAAGGGGGAGTGCTTCGAAGGCGACCATAATGATATTCAGCAATTAGGTATGTAGCACTTTTTCTAGGATAAGTTCACGAACTTATTTGTCCTACCTCATATATATATATGTTGTCATGGAATGTAAAGTACAGCATAGGGAATATAGTCAATGATGTTATAATAGCTGTGTACAATGTTATAATAGCTGTGTACAAAGGGGTACTAGACTTGGTGGGGTTATCACTTTATGAGGGGTGTAGATGTCTAGTCATTATGAGGTTTTGTACACCTGAAACTAATGAATAAAATAGCACCGGTATCATGCCCTCTGACCCATTGACATGCATTGGAGTGAATGCATTTTCTTCCCAGCTGCAGAGCTCTCTTCTCCACAAGCCACTTCAGCTTTCAAGTGCGATTGTGGTACCAGTGCCCTGCAGCCCTTTAACCGGAAACTCACCATGCCATCTATGATAGAACCCCTCAACAGCTTTAGATGAAGGCAACATCACTCTGTAAGGGGAGTGTAGCTCTACAGAGACATTGTGCTCAGAAAGTTATTTCCCAATTTTGATAAACCTTTTGATTTTGATCTTGGTGAGGTGCTCTTGGGAGGAGACCCAGTATCATGTAACCAGTTCTCAAAAAGTTCAGGCTTGAATTAATAATTTTTATCTTGCTGGTCTATATGAGGCTTTACTTTTGGTTCTTGATATATATTGTGCCTGGGTCTCTAGGTTGAAACATCCAATTAAATAGCCTGCTACACATGCATGTAAATATATAGCCAGGGATGGCAAATAGGCTTCAATTCTCATGCCAGTTCTGAGCCAGTCATTGTACTTGCCAAAGAGCTCTGAGATTAGCAATCTAAACTCAGGGGGGTATACTGTCTTTGTTGATTAGTGATGCCTGCCAAGGAAGGAGTGGTAGAAGTTAGGGACACTCTTTGTGCTGGGCAGGATCTATGAGGGCAGATGCCATGTGTATCTTATTTATGCTATATTTCCTGTTCTGGCAACATGTCTGGAATAAAGTTAAGTTCTCAATAAATATGTGTTGACTATATGAACAAGATTGTGTATCTGTAAATAAGTGGATATATATATATATATAGATATAGATATATATATATATATTTACAGATATATATACAGATATATATATTTAATCACATATATGTATACTTATAAATTAATTTTATATACTTGAGTTAGACTTTTAATTAGCTAAATATTGTTTAGTATGCTGTAAATTAAGTGCAACTATTTTCAACTAATTGTTTTTTGTCTTTAAAATAGTAATTTATAAAACCCTAAGGCAATATTATTCCTTGAGGCACTATTAAAAATATAAACTTGAATTCAACTCACATGACAATTACAGTTTTAATCGCCCTTTCAAAGAGATGCCTAATCAAGGTCAATTGTGGGCTGTGTTGCCATACAAAATATAATTTTAAATAAAGTTAACCTGAGTTTTCAGGATATTTGAGTATGTTAATGAAATATCATCTAGAAAAAAGAAATGACAGATAGGAGGAGGTATATAAATTGATAACTTGTGGCCCTAGGTATATTAATTGATAATGCTTGGTAATTACTCATCTTCTATTGGTGGTATTAAATTAATAATGGGCTTAATGGCCATGTTAAGTAATTGATGATACAGATCTGAAGATATTGAGAACACAATGCTCATATAAATGTAAATGTAGGTACATTGTAAGAGATGAGGTAATGAGAAAGATCAGTTTAAAACATAAATTAAACCTGTATTTCTGGAGAGGCAGCCTTAGCCTTTCAGTTTCTTATGCAGAATAACGTTGGAATGATTGTAGGAAGGATCTACCTAATTCGTATGAGGGTCAAAACCTTTAGGCATTGCTCTGGAGAGTTTCTCCACAGAGTACCATAAATTTCAGAATTTAGGAGACATCTGGATATTTGGCTGATTTAATTTTACTTTTTCATTTAAATATTTAATTTCATGAAAATATGTTGCTACATGTTGATATGTAGAAAACCTTGTTATGGAGCATTTCAGATATCTGGATTGGTTGTGTATAGATTTAATATGATTTCAAATGAACTTGCTTAGGATTTAAGTTGTTTTCATTCACTTGTTTATGACAATGACAAAAGACAAAAAAAAAAGTTGTTTCTGTTTTTTGAAAAGCAAAGTTGTTTTGATATAAAAATGAAGTAAGTCCTGCCAGCATGTCATCATTCTTCATCTATTGTCCTTGATAAACATCTACAGCGGCCTAATTAGGCTGGTGAGGGGTTCTGATGGGAGGGGGCTTATCCATAAGGACATGTGGAGAAGCAACTATAGCAAGTGGACATTTCGACTATAAAAACTGATAGTTTGTGAAGACTGTTTGAGAGTTTTGGTTTGGGCCAGTCCACTAGCTAACCTAAAAACTCTACAAAGACCCTTGGGGCATTAGTTCTAGTCTTAGAGAGGCACTCCTTGTAGAAGTGGTGATAAACCCCACAGTGCCCTGTGAAAGAGACAAGCCTGCCTACCAACACTGGTATCTTCGTTCCCTAGCAATAAGCTTTGGTAGCCAGGGACTTTTACTTTGTTGCTGGCAGCTGGAAATCAGTTCTAGGTTGGTTGTCATCTCTCCTGAATGCCTCCTCATATAAAAAGGAACTCCTCTCCTAAAATATTTGGGCTTTATTCCTTTCAACTCCCCTTACCTGGAACAATAGTGTGATTAATCTGCCATTTGTTTGAAGTATGTTATTTCTTTATTGGGCTTATTAAGAGATATTATCCTGTATGCAATTGCCTTGTAAAATTGTTATAATTCCCTCAGCAAACCTGTGCTAAATAAATTGCTGGCAAAGACAGAAATCAGTCTCTGAGTACAGCTTTTCATGAGACACACACAAGCACAAAAGAACATTATGCTATTATATGGATTGACAATAGTCTTAATTAAATAGCAATAAAGAGTCAAAAAGATGAGAAGCATGCAGTAGGGCTCATGCAAATCTATAAGTTACAGATGATGATTTTTAAAATGTTCAAACATGTACTTTATCAATGGTTTGCAAATCCATATGTGATATTAAAATAATAGTTTGGAAATTAGGATGTCTGGACTCATGGAATGGAAAATGCCTTTTTTGTCTTCAGCCAAAAGTATTGGTTTAATATTTGTAAAAAGAGTGGGTTAAACTTAGTAACTATTAAGGAATATTCAGAAAGTGCAAATTTTATAAAGGAAACCCTGAATAACAGAGTCCCTGTGCAGGAAAAAAAAAAGAGGGGGAGGAGGAAGGAGGGAGAGAGGAAGAAAAGAAGGGAGGGAGGGAAAGAGGGAGAGAAAGAAAGAAAGAAAGAAAGAAAGAAAGAAAGAAAGAAAGAAAGAAAGAAAGAAAGAAAGAAAGAAAGAAAAGAAAGAAAGAAAGAAAATGGAGCATACATACGTTTGATTATACTGAATTGTGAGTTTTATGTGGGCAAGTGGGAAGAAACATATTATGCCCTGATAAGAAAATGAATTCCTAGCTTTAAGTCCACCCAACATTTATAAGACCAACAGATTGAGGCAATGTAAATAACAAGACAAACCATCCTTGTTAAAGTTCAAAGGGCACTTCTTCCACTAGTTTTTTTGTAGCATCATTTGTATTTATGAAAAATACCTCATTGTAATAAGACAGCAGTATCTTAACTCTGAATTTGGCAGAAATGTAGTCTCAATAATGTTAATTTGTTGATGTGGCAAACCTTACCACAATTGCATTCTTAATAACCAATCCACAGGTATAGAGAAATGAGTATGGAGTTTCAGTCTGTTTTAAAGAAGGTTAATATTATTTTTCTAGTGCAGGAATGGAACATTAAAAGGAAATATTTTTAATGACCACTGTCAAAATAAAGAGGAGAAACTAGGTCTTTAGTCTGAATTTATCTTAAAATCATCCTAAGTAGACAAGAGTGGCACTCTAGACATGGATTCACACTAATTTACTTAGGTATACTTAGGGAACCGTGTCGTACAATCCACAAATATCAACTCAATACCTCCTCTGAGCACCTGTCTTATATTAATGCTGTGCTAGGGACTTACAAGCAGAGATAGAAATAGACACATTTATCCCTGAAATCTTATGATAATCAATTGTTTCATGCCTAATGAAGCATTACCCAGTACCAATGATCCATTATCTGAAAATTTAGCCTTGCCAAACACCTGAATAAATTGTAACTGACAATGAACCCCAGGACTATCAGCAGAGGAAAATAAATTTACTTTCCTGCCCCAAACCCAGGATCCATAATCCAGTGTCCGCTAGGCTTAGAATAAAGCCTGGTCATACTCTCTTTGTCTTAGAGATTGACCTATTGCATATCTGAAAAAACCTACCATTCCTTCTACCAGGGTAGGAGTTCTGCCCCTGAAGTCGAGCCCTTTTGGCTGGACTAGGAACCCACTGAGCTCTTATCAACCCTCCAGCTTCAGGGGCTAGACATACTCCCTCCACCCTTACATGGCTGGCTGCGGCCTTCCTTAAAGGTAGAAGTCTCTCAAATTAAGGTGATAGCATCCTCCTAACTATATCCTTACTCCTGTCTCGTGACTCCTGCTTAATGTCCTGTTCAACAGATTGGACCTCTGGGACAGCAGCCCTGCCCAGGGTCACCAGGGACTCCAGGGTTCCCTAGGCACTATTATAAATGCCAGCTTTCCCCAGGTGGAAACCAGCTCTCCTCAGACAAATCCCATTAGGCTGGATTCTGTCTATACCATTTCTTCCTCCTTATTTGTTGAGGCCCCAGCAAGTCTCACAACTGAGGGGAAGCAAAGCTTGCGTATATGAAACAATTAAAAAGTAAAGCAAACATTATATAATAAATGGTCAATTAAATACTACCAATTCATGTTACAGCCTACATATGTCACAGGAGACTATTAAAAGGAACATATGACATATAAAGAATTAAGGGCAAAACTCTGCATTATATATATTAGTTTAAGACTTCTGGTTGGGATGATGTACAATGGCTCCTATTCTATGGAATGTTTTAAATAATATCACTTCTGAGAAGAAACTTCTTTGTATTACCCTTTAAATCATTTAGATCCTGGAAATTTTTCGCATTATAATTCTTCCTCCTCTCAAAATGTAAAATACCTTCCACTAGGCTTCACGGTGAACATAACAAAACTTAAAAAACAACAACAACAACAAAAAAAAAAAAACACCTTAAAAGTCACATTATTCAAAACTCTGGGTTGCAGTTGTTTGTGAGATGCACTTCTGTACGGCTCATTTGAGTTCTCCACTGCCACTTGGTTGAGATGAATGAGCTTGGAGAGCAGAAGTGAGCTCATAGATATGTTGCTATTATTCAACTGAAGACAGTTTCCCAGAGGCTAAATTAACACAGCGAAACTGTCAGATTCTGCTTTTGAAGGCTGAATATTCACAGTAAAAAGAAATCAACATCAGAGGAATAAAATACAAGGCCACTTTACCGGAAACTGCAGAACCCAAAGATCATTGTTACTTCAAAGTCTAGCCTCTCTCCCCCTCTGTTGTTTTCCCTTTCCTCTAATAGTAAAGCACTCTTCTAGAGAATTTTTCGAAAGGTACTCTAGTAGTCACAAGTTTCTCCCAAAAATATCTTCATCTAACTAGGTGACTGTGCCTTATCTTTTTTTTATTTTTGAACTTTATGAAAAGAAAATTTTCACAATTGTATTCCTGTAGATCTCCTAAAATACTTATATTCATCCTTTAAATTCAAAAGGAGCAGTCGTGTTTTACCTCAGGTCGATTTAGTTAGTCCCCTTCTAGTGACATTGTTCCTATGAGAAGAGCAGCTCTGAGGAGGGTTTGAAGAAGGTTTGCTCAATACCACTCCTCCCATATTTAACCTCAGTCTTGCTAATTATGAATTGGATGGTTATTGTTTCCTTTAAGATATATGTATTAAAAATATCTACTATTGGGCCGGCCGAGTGGCGCAGTGGTTAAGCGCTGGCTTGGGAAGCCAGCGGCCCCGGTTCGGGTCCCACATATGAGGGCCAGTGACACTGCCTTCAAAAAAAAAAAAAAATCTATTTTTAAAGATCCAAGTTGCAGCATAGCATATCAGATGGTCATAGCATAGCTGACAGTCTTCAAAATCAAAAACCAGATAAATCATTTATAATCACAATAATTAGGGCTTTGGAAGTCATCCGATTAGCAGTTTCCATTTGACTAATTCACTAATAATAATGCACAATAATTTGGGGTCCTTTGGAAATTTTCATTTCAAACTAAACTTGAAAAAGTAGACAAAAATAAATAAATAAAGCAGTATAATATGCAACAACCAAACTGAGTTTAACACAATATTATCGGAGGCAGCACAGAGGAGAGGTGAGGTAGGAAGTTGTCCGACAACGTGTGATTTTGATTCCATGGTACTTCTCCCTACGATGTGATCCTGAGCAATTTACTTAACCACTCTGCACCTCAGAATAATCTTTCTCTTCTCTGTATGATTTGGGGAGAAGCTGATGAGCTGGATGCGATCTTGGCACCTCTTGCCTGTTCTCGTGCAGGTATATGACTAGTGCTACTCTTCAGACTCATTGGGCACTTTCACCCGTATGTATGTCTTACCTTTGGGGCCTTGGACTTATAAAATGAGATAATTTAATATCCTGTTTCATTGAACTAGCTATTGCAATTATCTTGCATGTAATTATCCTGCATTCATGTAGCACTGCATCACTTTTTAATTTGAATTTGAAAAATTTCAAAACTTCAGAAAAGTTGTAAAAGTCATAAAGGAACAATCATATACTACTTTCACCAATTGTAAACATTTGCCACATTACTTTCTCTCTTTTTCTCATATATAAGTATATGTATATGTCAATGTATATTTGTATATATGTGTATTTTACTGAACCATTTGAAACTAGGTTACAGATATAATGACCCCAAATACATCAGCATTTCTCCTAAGCACAAAGATATTATCTTAAATAACCTCAATAATAATTATAACATTCAGTACATTTAACATGAATTCAATGCAATTTTCCAACAATGTTCATTACAGCAATATTTTTTTTCTGATTCAGCATCAAAACTAGAATCTTACATTGCATTTAGTTACATTGTGTTACTTATTATAACACTTTTTTACTAATTTTATTATTAGTCCCCTAGTATTAGGCTAGATTATAAACTCCTCATAACATATGCTATATTTTTTAATCACTGTATTTTTGGTATAAGCACATCTACTAGCACAAAAAAGGAACTTGGTAACTATTTGATGAAAGACTGGTTGGAAGTTATTAGTCGGCTTTTCCCATATTAAATGCCAAACCAGAAATTTGACATAGTGATATTTTATATTTAAAAAGCTAGGAGGACCTCAGAAATTATTTTGTCCAAATCCTTCCTTCTTAGATGAGATCGAAGAGAGTAACTTGCCAATATCACAAAGCCCGAGAGCATCCAAACAGGACCAGAATTGTGTCCCCAATTCCTAGTGCATTGTATGTTCCGTCATGTCATGCTGGCTTTCCCAGCTGCTTTCAGAATCTATTAAATATGCAAAATGTAATTTCTTTGCTCAGAACCTATTAATCTGCACAATTCACTAATGAAAGGAATAAGCACAATTTAATATCTTGCACTACCATTGCTCTGGTTTGAGCCATTCACATTTGGAAAAACAATCATGGCACTGAGAAAACTTTTCATAATTGAGATAGATGTGGACCTGTTATCACGGAGCATCAAACAACAAGCTCTTTTCCATCATCACATGGGACATTGTGCAGTGTTCAACTGGAGTGTCAGAACATGAATATCACAATCAATTTAACAATAAGCATTTTCCAAGACAATAGGCACATTATTGGTTGGAACAGCAGCGTATACTTTAAACAGAGAGCCATTGAACCACTACTTAATGGCTGCTTTAGTCCCTTTTATGTAGGCTTAATGAAAAGGATGAACATTAAGGAAAAATTTATTTGGAAATTCATTTAAAATAGAATCCATTTGATTCAAGCAATGTAATTTTCCACATCTTTCCCAAAGCTGCCTATGAAAAAAATATGGATTTTAAGGATTAACTCCTTTGCTGATTTTAATTGGCATACACATAAATTCCCTGCCACTATAATATAATGTCATAATATAATAATATAACAATATTATATAAGTGAATACACATTATCATTTTATCAGCTTAAAAACATGGTTTATATCCTTAGAGGAACCCAGTTCCCATTGCATTTCACCATTTTATGCTAATAAAATTAGGTCTTTCACTATAAATTGTTAAATTGCAGTTTTCCCTGTGATAAAAGGAAAAACAGAGTTTCTTTGAGATTTAAGAATCAAAGTGATAAATTCCACTTTATTCCTAGAGTAATTAGGCAGATAAAGTCTCTAGAGGATTGCTCACTTGACCAAGGCAGTTCCTTTCCCTGATAAAATTTATAGCCACCAATGAAAAGAAGAGCACAGGTCACCTAGTCTATAAAAGAATCCAACAGAGAGGAAGCAATATGTTAAGGGAGGGGAGAGAGGAAAATCGCTGGTCACGAGGCTAATTCAACTCTGACCAAAAGAATGGCAGAAGCACAATATCGTTTAAGCAGAGGTTCTTTCTTTTCATTTTTGTTTTCTTTTTGTCTATGTGTGTTTCCTCTACTACTAGACAATAAGCAATTAGAGAGCAGGCACTATCTTTTTGCCTCTAGTCCTCAGTGTTTCACTCAGGACCTTGAATATAGGAAATGGTTAATAAATGTTGGAAGGAAAGAAGGAGGGAGGGAGAGAGGGAGGGAGGGAGGGAGGGAGGGAGGGAGGGAGGGAGGGAAGGGAGGGAGGGAGGGAGGGGAGAAGGAGAATCAAGAAACCTGCCAATGAAAAATTAAACCTTCTTGTCTCTTCCTGTTGTATAATGTCCTTCAAATTTTTCGCTTGGAGCATTTTCTTTCTCGCACTCCTCATCCTCCACCTGGCACCACCAGAAATCTCAGTTGTCACAAAACACTTTTGACCACTTCGCCCTACTCTTGCCTTCCTCCTCAGTATAACGTTCTTGATTGACACTTGAGAAACTTACAGTATTAGATCTTGAAGGGAATTTAAGATAATTTAGTCCAAGTCCCTCATTTAAGAGATGAAGAAATGGAAACAAAGGGATGAAGTGATTTATCCTTCCTCACACAGCCAGATCATAGCACAACCAGCCCTGCAAAAATAGATTGTTTTAGATTCCTGATAATTTTGGTTTTTTTCTTTTGGAATGATTTCAAAAATTCAAAATAGTTTTCCTGCCTTCGTGCCCTGTTACCTCCAAATATTTTAGAATGTACTTCTTACAAATAATATCTTTTCCTACAAAGCCCCAATATAATAATAAACAGGAGGAACTTAATATGAATATATTACTACCATTTAATCCACATGCAAGTTTCACCAATTGGCCAAAAATATGTGTTTTAGCAAAAGAGTCCAATCTAGGACCCTATTTAGTGACCACGTCTCTTTAACCTTCAACCTCAAACAGTGCCTCCAAGTTTTCTTAGCTTTCATGACATTGACACTTTTGAAGATTACAGGCCAGTTATTAAAAAGGTGCCCTTCATCCTAGCTGTCTGATAGTTCCTCATGATTACATTCAGGTTATATATTTTTGGCAGGAATATCACAAATGTGATGCTGTGTTCTCATTTCACCCTATCAAGTGTTGTACAATTTTGCTTTGTCCCCTTGGGAAAGTTTCCTCTTGATTACCTGGTTAAGTTGTTTTCTGCCAAGTTTCTTTACTGTAGTTACTCTTTGTTCCTTTGTGAAGTTACTTTAAGACATTATCACATTTGTGAACAAACTTTTGCCACGAATTTTAGCATCCATTGAGGTTTCTTCCCTGAATTATTATGATGGCTGCCAAATGATATTCTTCTTCCTTGTACTTAATCAGCCGGTAGCCTATTGTAAAGAAGTACTTCCTTATTTTCTAGCACAATGAGATGCCTCACATTTATTTTGTAACTTCTCAAGCCCTCTCTCGAGACATAGTTAGTAAATATATGCATGTATATGCATGCATATAATATACATATATATGTATTAACATGCCTACTTATCAATATTTATTTATACATATATATTTATCTATATCTATATATTGAAAGCCATGAGTTCAAATGATACCTCAATTCCAAATTAATATTATAAAGTTTGTTCCAGTTTTCTCTCTTTCCTTATTCCCTGCAGCGAGAAACCCATCTCTCGTTGTCTTCATTATACTTGTCAACTCAGTCCCCCCAGAGAGTAACCAAGTCCCCACCAAAGCACCCCCACCACCAGTCTTCATGTGGATGTTCTCTTCACCACTCCTAGCCACCGCTGCCACGCTCTGCACATACATGCCCTCTGCACCCGGCTCCGGCTCCAATATCCATGCACAAATACAATCTTTGTCTCCCACAAGGATGCTCCCTTGACCCCATTATCAGGCTTCATGACCCATGGTGAGTCACAGCACCAGAGCTGGTTCACAGGCAGCCTCCTCCTCCCCCTTGAACTCTGATACTCCTTGACAGACTACACACATGCCCTTTCTACCCCCGGGAGTTCCAACTTCCCAGGCCAGGCCAAGTCATTCCCCACGCCCCACAGTGGACTTTCTCCTCCTCCTCCAGTTGGCCTTTTACACCCATCACTGGGCCACCAAAACCTCTCCCTCCATGCAGGAGGCACTCGTCACCCCCTCTGACTCCAGCACCCCATCACTGAGGCTTCTACAAGCATCCCACCTGCCCCTCCCTGTGTAGAAACCTTGCTCATCTGAAGGAGCTTCCATAACCCACCTTAATCAACAAAGACACCATCCTCAACCTGCTGAAGCTACAACACCAGTACTGTGTCACTGCCCTCCCCACTTAAAGATGCCTGCTATGCTCAGCCCCACCTAAAGGCTTTCAGGCTGAGAAGGAAAGGAGGAACAGAGAAAAACAGACTCTGGACTTAAAGGAGAGAATCACTGTTCTACCTAGTAATTGCTTGTATCTTAAAGTGTCTAACTGAACACATATTATCAGTACATAGCTATTCAAAATCTAAGAAATACAAGTATCCTATCTTTCACCAGATCATATATATTCCTTGAAAAAAATACCAAACATACAGGACAGAATGATGCATCCCTTGGGATTCTCAACAAATATTAACTGGCTGAGCAAAAATATTGTTGTTACCAAATACATAGCAGTTCAATTGAAATTGAACTTCACATCATATTGGTGAGAGCCATAAATTCTGTGTTGTGAATTATAATTAATGAATTAGATACATAACTAATTGAATTAACAAATTTAACCCAAGCTCCACCTTGTTGTATTCTAGCCATAAGCACTAAAGAAAATTATTTTCTCCTATTAGATGTTTTTAACGAAAAATATATAGTGAATAATATTTTATTTTGAACTAAATAATTTCAATAGACAGGGTCACACAATTGTGGCTGAAATCTATGCCAACAAATTACAATAAGAGGTCTATTTTTTTTTTTAAATGATTTCATTTGAAATCGCCATAACCTTTTCTCATAATGCTGGCCACTTACAATCGATTTCTTTTTATGTCTCAATATTTGCAAAACTGAAAGAAAATTTATTCTTATAATAAACCCATACTGAAGAAATAAAAAATTTAAATAGTGCCAAATATTGGAAGCTTAAGTCAATAAAAATGATACCATTTTTATTTAATTTATAGCTGGGTATCTTCTGAAAACTTTGGTTATGATTTGTTTTAGTAGTGAAGTTTTGTTATGGTTTCTGTAGGCTTATGACTTATCTAAATATTACGAAAGCCTCATAAACAATGCACTGCATGCGCACATAGAAAATAACAGAGACAGATAACCTGTTTTAGCATTCTGCCTCTGAGGTGATTGGAACTTCTACAAATCAGAAAATAGGGTGGAGGGACAGGGAATTGGTAGAAAGGAAATGGACAGATTCCATCTATCTACATTCATAAACTAAAATTAATTCAATGCTAAGTTAAACCAAGGAACTAAAAATTGATAATTTATTGCTGTGATTTGCATTGCCTTGAAGTTAATGAAACAGCATTTCTCTCAATACACAAGATACTTTGATATCTTTTGTCTAAAGGATTCTAACAGACTTTGCTTTCCTTGTGTGGGTCTGTGAAAAGAAGGTAGAGACAACTTACAGTCTTTAGACTCCACAAATTTTCCATAAATTTGAAACTTTGAGAGGCTAGGCCAATACAGACTAAAATCTTGTTCAGCTAAAGCACTGAAGAGAGATTTAGCTCCCTCCACTGCAGATGGTTGGGTATTTTAAGGCCTTTCTCCTAAGAAGAAGACTTTTACCAGTTTTATGATGCCCCATGATTTTCATCAGCAGAATACTCCCGAAATATGTGACCATCCAACAGCAGCTCCAGTCTCGGGTGCCATTTGCAGCTATCCTCTTCTTTCAAACAGGTCTCTGCGACCTCTTAGCCTTAGTCTAGAGATTCTCTATTATCAAGTAACCTATAATAACACATTGTGATACTGATCTGATTAGCATGCTTTCATTATTATCTTTATTTCTGTGGCTTATTTTACACTAATTAAAGCTAATAAAATTTCCACCGCTAATTTAATTAACGAAGTCATTCATCTTTGGCATGCATCATCTTGCTTGCTTCATCCATATATTTAAACAGAAACTGAAGCCTGCAGGTGATTCAATCAAATCATCATTCTAGAAGGCAGCAACTATGCCTCTCTCTGACCAAGTACAACCCTTCATTTCCTCAGAAACATCCTTATGTAATGATAGCTACAACCATCAACACTAAGAAACTAGTCTCTCATTCAGCACCTGAAGTGATCTGGACTTAGGATAACATAAATTTGTTGGATCAAATTCTATATCCATGATCTCAACATAATATACTAAAATAATCTTCTAGCTAACAACTTGACAGACAAGAAGAAAATTAAGGAGCCTTATTTGCATTGCCTGAATGAAATTGAACTAATTGATCAGTTTAGCTAAAAAGTTTACCCAAGTTCTCATATAAATCCAGCTTTTATCAATATATTCTGAAATAAACACAACTCAAAATAACCTCAGTTTACAAATGAATTGTATTTGTAAAACCATTTGCTCAATTTTTTTTTCTAATATAATGTCATTGGTAGTTGTTTTTCCTGGTTGGCTCAAAGAGTACATTTAATCCATAACTAATATTAAAACTACTCACCCTACAGCTTGGTAGCAAGTCAACTCTACTTACAGGACTGTACCCAGAATACTTAGCTTCATTCCTTTCCTCTATTTCCAAGCCAACTTATTTGAGAAAATATTTCAAGTGTTTTCATAATGACTCTAATGAAGTGGTGACATACATCACATGAGAAAAAGATAATAATGAGTTAATTTCGACTATTATGAACTTGGAAATAAAGTTTTGTCTCCTATTAAATTCATGGTAACTGCTTGTATTTTTTCCGGAAAAATACTGGAGACACTTGTATGATCTGTTTACTTACACAGGAGTGGTGTATCTTAAGGTCAGAATACCCTGATGCTTGGATTTTATTATGTAAAGAGCATCTTATCTCCAATGTACCTCTTAGGTACAACCTTCAGATTTAGTCCACATGGCTACTTAAATCTCTCAGATTACCCTATTCTAAAAGTAAATCATTAAATTAGGAAGAAATAGAATATGGGTTCCTAAGTGTGCTTATTGGGGAAATATTTTCGGTTCTTTTGGTTTCCCTAAAGTTTTGCAATCCTAAGGAAAATCATAAGGAACCATTTTATTTCTCTTTATCCTTATTCTGTAGTGTTAGCTACTGGATGTTATGTGGAGCTTTATGGATTGGGAATCTATGATAAAGTACAGAGTAAGTCAGTGACCAAAAACTGTTGCTTCAAAATGATTGGTTCGTTAAACTTTGGTTTGGTTCATATCCAGAAACTTGGTTCTCTTCATGTTCAAATCAGCTAATTCCTCCAGGTTACTAAAAATGGTGGTGGATTGACACCGAGTGCTGCCTTCAATTAATTCATATATCCCTGTATTCATCTTTGGTAGAGCTCTTCCAAGTTGACTCTGGTCTTGGCATTGTCACTTTCCTTGACCAATGGGACATTAGCAAAGGAGACACAGCAGAGATTTGAAAAGTCTTCCTTGATGTTGTTAGTACTCTGCTGCCATGGGAACAAACTCAAGCTAGTCAGGTGAGATAATGGAAACACATGGCTCTGTTCCCCTTCTAGCTGGGATGTTGCCCCAGCTAACATCCAGTTAACCCCCAGAAGCAGAACTGTCAAGATGACTGGTAACTGACCACTGATACATCACTGAGAGTAGGAGAAAAAACTACTCAGCTAGGCCCATCCCAAACTACTGACTCATAAAATTGTGAGCTAAATAAATGGTTGTTCTTTTTAAAGCACTAGTTTTGAGATGGTCTGTTACGATGCAAAAACTAATTTATACAAGAGTCAGTAAAAAGAGCCTAACGCATTTAGAAAGGTATAAAGGTGAAGATAATCCCCATTTTCATTATTTTTCTCAGGAGTGGAAATTAAACCACTACCTACAGTGGCAGGAGTAATACTAGGCTAATAATTTGGCTTCACTTACAAAATAAGAATGAAGTGTGAGGACTTTCACTACTCAATTACAAAACTTGCTGTAAAGCTACAATAATCAAGGCAGTGTAATTAGAATAAAGATAGACATGTAAATCAATGGAACAGAATGGACATTTCAGAAATAAACCTTTATATTTATGGTAAATTGGTTTTCAACAAAGAGTCAAAGATATTGGGTAGAGAAAAACATAAATTTTTCAACAATTGGTGCTGGAATAATGGGATATCCCTATGCAAAAAAAAATAGCAATAATCATCATCATCATCATCTTAAATCTTTATAGTATACCATACATAAGAGTCAACCAAAAGTTGATCACAGACTTAAATGTAAAAGATAAAACTATAAAAATTCTAGTGGGAACATCAGAGGACATATTTTTGAAATTGTGTTAGACAAAGATTTCTTAGATGTGACACCAAAATCTTGATCTATAAAACAAAACTAATAAATTGGACTTCATCAAAATTTTGAAATTTTGTTTTTCAATAAACATTAAAATTAAAAGACAAGACATAGATGATGGAAAATACTTTCAAATGATATATATTATAAAGGCCTTGTATCCAGAATATATAAAGAGCTTCTACAACTCAACAATAACAACAACAAAAAATGAACAGCCCAATTTTAAAATGGGTAAAGGATTTTAGTAGACATTTGTGCAAAAAAGATATACATATGTCCAATATTCACATGAAAAAGTGCTCATCATAAATCCTTAGATAAATCCAAATCAAAACAACAATGAGATATCACTTTACACCCTCTAGGATGTCTATAATCAAAATCCAGACAATAACAAGCACAGGCAAGGAAAAATTGGAACCCTCATACATCGCTGAAGGGGATGTAAAATGATACAGTCATTTTGGATAACTATCTCTGTTTCTTAGAAAAAGTTAAACATAAACTTAGCATATGATACAGGAAATCCATTCTTGGCTATATACCCAAGGGAAATGAAAACTGACATTTACACAAAGATTTGTACCTGAATATTCACAGCAGCATATTCATGATAGCCCAAAATTGGCAATAACCCAAATATCTATCAACTGGTGAATTAATAACATATATATAGTACACTATACATTGGAATAATATTTATTCACCAATAAAAAGACGTAAGCTACTGATACATGCTACAACACAGATGAACTTCAAAAACATTATGCTAAGTGAAAGAAGCATTAAAAAAAAAAAGACCCCATATTGTGTTACTTGAGTTATATAAAACTTTTAGAAAAAGCAAATCTACAGAGCAGAAAGCAGTCAGTTCTTGCTTGGGGATGGGGATGGGAGAGGGAATTGACTGCAAATAGGCCCAGGGAACTTATTGGGATGATGGAAACATCCTAAAACCGGGTTGTAGTGATGATTACACAGTTGAATTAATTCAGTAAAAAAAAATGATTTGCATATATACGTGCATTTTCAGGTAAGTAAATAATACCTCAATAAAGCTTGACTGTAAAAACAAACAAACTTTGGCTTCCCTCTTGAAAGTGGGAGGAAAAAAAGGGTTGGTAAATGCCTGAATACATATGATTTGGAATTTGACTATAGATAAAATATAGTTTTAGAACACTGACTGGCTGCTGTATCTCTGTGTATGCATGTGTATATTAATGATCGATGTACTGACATCACAATGCTATACTTGTCTTTTGGCATTTCTTAGGAAAATGAAAACTTTCATAACATAATCACTCCAAGCCACAGTGTAGGGGAGTGGGGGTGGGGGCGTTTGGGATTGCACACCAGGAAACCTGTGGCTGCCCACAGTGTGTCCGGGAGACCAGCATGAGAATAGATGACGTATGCATAATGGGGCCTGGGCTGACACACACACACGTTGTGATCATACCTGTGAACTCTCCGCAGCCCTCTCCCAGTGCCCATTCTGTCAGTGGCCACTAGCTCACCATAGCATGCCAGGTCGCCTCTGTCCATCCAAATGCCCAGCTTTAGATCTCCTGAGGAAAGTGGTCCTGAAGGAGTCTATGGTTCCGTTTTGCTGGTTTGGTCCAGTTGTTTGAAAACATATTATCTTAAGTAGCATGCCATTTATCATTCTTCACTATCTTTCAGTAGAAGTCTGAAGACGGGGGAAAAAACATCTGACGTGGGCCCGAGTGACGCATTGGTTAAGAGCTGGTTTTGGGATGCCAGCGGCCCCGGTTCGGATCCCACATATGAGGGCCAGTGACACTGCCCTCTACAGCTAACAACAACTCCACCTGGAGCTGGGCTGCACGAGCCCCGGCGATGGTGTAGGCGGCAGCCCCTGCTGCAGTGGGCTGCCATGGGCTATAGTGAGTGGCCGGCAGCCAGCGTGAGCTGCCAATAGCCGCGGTGAGCGACACCCAGAGGCCAGCGACCGATCTGCCTCATCTGGGAAGAGCGCAATGACGATGCCAATGTGGGCCAGTGAAGCAACGTCCGTCCTCCACAACTAGACTGAAGAGCAAAAGAACAGCAACTTGTCTCTTCCCCTTCCCCGATTCCCCAACGCTGTTCCCCTCCCCCAATTCCTCAATAAGATCTTTAAAAAAAGAAAAAATCTGACATTTTCCTGATTTAGTCTTACTTTCACAAATTTGAGAGGTAAACTGTTTTATTACTTTATAATGGAAAAGAAGATCACACCCCGTTTTTGTTTTACGGCATCCACAGGAACATGAATTGTGGTGATAAATTAAATCTGGCAAGGATTAAGGGAAAATTCTCCCCCTAAGCGATCATGCAGCTGAAAGCAACAACAGTAGGTCATCTAAACCATCCCTCTGCCAAAGACGGACTGTATTTAAACCACACCCAGACAAATGAAAGTTTATTCTATTTTTAAAGACTTCCAGGGGAGATGATCATAGGAATTTTTGCCCCTTAAGGCATTTAGTCTGTCTGAGAAATTCATTTCACATAGGAACATGATAGAAACAAAGAGAATGCAAGTCTCTGGCTGCCAAAATCCAAGGATTTTTATTATTATTATCATCATTCTGAAGTACAAAGGACAAAGTGGAAGATAAAATTCATGCACTGTCTCTGGTGCATTTCAGATTAATCAATCAGACCCTTTTATTTTAGTAAGGTTAAGTAAGCTAGCCCAGCCAAGAAGCTGAGCTTTGCATTTTAATTTGGGGAATTTTGACAACAATAAGGCTGCTAAACATAAAGAAGTTAAAGGGAAGAACTGTTTTCTCTAGAATTCCACTATGTTTTTCCCCAACTATTACACAGGAGGAATTGTACTTTAGCTAGTGAGAGACAGTCTCATAAATTTAAAGTATTTATGGGGCATTCGCAATTATTATTCAGAACTATAGAATATCCTCCAGCATAAATGGAAAAGTCAGCTCACAAGTGGTTTAAAATGAGAAAGACTGAATAACACAAGAGTTATTTGAATATATATATATATATATATATATATATATATATATATATACACACACACACACACACACACACATATATATATAATATAAATAAGCTTCTGGGCATATTTTAATTTAAAAGAATTCAATGTTGTTCTAAAACAATTTTAATTACTCAAATTGCCCACTGTCATTATGAGCCAAGTCTCATTCTTTTTCTAATTAAATGTGAGTTTCCTCAAATTGTCCTCAGTGGGTCATGGTTACAAATTGGCCTTGTGAAAAAAAAAAAAAAAAACTAACTTCCAAAAAATGAGTATTTCCCCAACTTCAGTTTGTGATTTTAAAAAACAAACAAACAAAATGGGGAAGCATGGAAAATGAGCCATCTTACTAAGTGTGCACTGGCAGTGAGAGAAAAAGCTTATTCTGCACATATCTGCTGTAAGGACAGAAGCAGAGGAACAGCCCAGAGGATGCCTGTCTGAATAAAGAAAGACCTAGCCTCGCTTGCTGCCCCGGCTCAGCCCAGATCAGGGCCTCTGAGTTCCAACAGAAGGTGTCTCTGCTGGAATTGCTCATTGGGTTCTCTTTGCCACCACCCCTCCCTTCCTTTCCCTCACCCTTACCCTCTTAGATAGACGCTAATACATAAATGAATGCACAAGAACTCCAAAGTTGAGTTCTAAGGTAAATATTAACCCTTATCTCTCCTAATTTGCCATCTCATCAGAAAGATATTAGAACACATATTACTCATTTGACTTCCTTATAAGTCATATATATGGTATCTTTAAAGAAGGAGCATGCTGGGAATGAGAGACATCAGCCAATCAGCGCCAGGTGGATGGAAAGCAGAGAACTTCCAGCACAATGCTTTGAGACAATGTTAGTGTCTTTTGTTTCGTAACACTCTAAGTCGGCAAGTAACTTTAAGGGGGAATGGAAAAACCTGGTGATGTGGTCCTGGGGAGAAAGGTGACCCCTAGGAGGACGACTGTGACCACTACCAGCTCATATCCAACGGCAGAGAAAGGATTGCCATTTGTTCACTTGGGATCCAAGGGGTTGTAAAACCTTCCCAGTGTGCTGGACAAAAGTCACCTTGAAATGACAGGCATCTGAGCATTGGTATCTGGGCTTGGAGCTCATATGCCATTTGTGTAAGCACAGAAACGATTTTCCCAGGCCAGTCTTAAGATACCACAAAGAAAAACACAGAGTTTTACAAAAAGTGTGAATATTAACTGGCTTGGAAATCTTTCATTGGCTTAAAAGTAAAATGACATAAAAATTAGAGATAACTAATTTGTTTTCATGAATTACATCATAAAGTTGTTTTGTTTTTTTCTAGATCAGAAAGAAATCATTGAACAGAGATGGAAATATTCTCTTTGGAGTTTGGTTAATTTCCTTAGGATTTAAACAAGGCTTAATAACTTCATGTTAAAGAAAATACACAATGAGCTAGAAGAACATTCACATAAAAATGGATAAAGAAGAAAGGGACAGAAACTGTTACAGAGATTTTTGGTTAGCTGTAAAGAAGAGTTCTTTATTTTTAAATTAAAGTTTATTGGAATGACAATTGTTAGTAAAGTTACATAGGTTTCAAGTGTACAATCCTGTAATACATCATCTATGTATCACATTGTGTGTTCACCACCCAGAGTCAGTTCTCCTTCCATCACCTTATATTTGACCCCATTTACCCTCATCTACCACCCTTCTCCTCTTACCTTCCGGTAACCACTAAACTATTGTCTGTGTCTATGAGCTTTTGTTTCTTCATTTGTTTATCTTGTTCCTTTGTTGTTTTCAGTTTTATATCCCACATATCAGCAAAATCATATGGTTCTCAACTTTTTCTGTCTGCCTTATTTCACTTAGCATAATAATCTCAAGTTCCATGTACTTTGTGACAAATGGCACTATTTCATCTTTTCTTGTGGCAAAATAGTATCCCATTGTGTATATACTACATCTTTTTTATCCAATCATCCATTGAAGGATACATTGGTTGTTTCCATGTTGTGGCCACCGTAAATAAAGCTGCAATGAACACCGGAGCCCATATATCTTTATGGATAAATGTTTCCACATTTTTGGGTAGATACCCAGGGGAAGGATTCCTGGGCCATATGGTAATTCTTTCTTAATTTTTTGAGGAACCTCCATACTGTTTCCCATAGTGGCTGCACCAATCTATATTCCCACCAACAGTGTATATGAGAGTTCCTTTTTCTCCACAGCCTCTCCAACACTTGTTATTATTTGTCTTATTGATGATGTGAAGTGTGAGGTGATATCTAACTGGTATGAGATGATATCTCATTGCATTTCTCTGATGATTACTGACGTTGAGCATTTTTTTCATATGTCTATTGGCATTAATTTTAGATAAAGAAGCCAAAAACATACAAAGAGAAAAGATAGCCTCTTCAATGAATGGTGCTGGGAGAAATGGAAAGCCACATGCAAAAGAATGCAACTAGACTGCTGTCTGTCACCATGTACCAAAATTAACTCAAAATGGATCAAAGACCTAAACATAAGGCCTGAAACAATAAACTGCATAGAAGAAAACATAGGTACTAAAATTATGGAGCTTGGGTTTAAAGAGGATTTTATGAATTTGACTTCAAAGGCAAGGAAAGTAAAAGCTAAAATAAATGAATATATCAAACTAAAAAGCTTCTGCACAGTAAAAGAAACCACTGACAAAATAAAGAGGCAACCAACCAAGTAGGAGATATTTGCAACAATGCCTCCAATAAGGGGCTGGTATCCAAAATATATAAGGAACTCATATAACTCAACAACAAAAAAAAGAACAATTCAATAAAAAAAATGGGCAGAGGACCTGAGGAACAGTTCTGTATAATAAAAGTTACAAAAACTTAACTAATTTGAGATGAGGATTACTAAACATACCCCCACAAGATCTTTAAACAAAGAGCAATTGATATACTTAAGGAAGGAATTAGAATTTCTTAATTTAATAAATCCTGCATGCTCTTATATGTCAGACATTGTAATATATGCTTTGCATAAACTTTCTGTCTTAAACATTGTAAGGATTATTTGAGGTGGCTTTTATCATTATTATTTAGATGAGGATGCTGAAAATTAGAATGGTTAAATAAGTAACCCAGTATAATTGATCCCATGATTACAAGAGTGATTATTTAAAACCGAATTTTCTTGATTTTAAAATCTTCGCTTTTTTATTTCCCTATTGTGATCCCCAAAGATTTGGATTTTGGTGAGTCTTTATAGGCCTCAGCCCAGGATGTTTCCTGTGGTCATGACTAAATGATCTTAGCCTATGAGAAGCTGGGACTTAAGCTGTAGTTGAGATCAGAGTTCTCCCACTAGAGGCAGAGAGAGTCAGAGCACCACGTCTGCAGAACCAGTTGCCATGAGTCGAAATGGCATCCACTTCATTCCCCTTCCCTTCCTTATTCCCTAAATCCATCATTCCCTAAGTCCATAAAGTCTCAATAGGCAGGAAGGTTCAAGGTGATTTCTGTTTTAGGTGGAGTTCTCTGGAAAACAGGTCTGAGATGGAGATTTGCAGGCAGGAAGCTTATTGGGAGGTTCCCTCAAGGGCAATCCCATGGAGAATTGAAGGAAGTAGGACTGGGCAGATGGGAGAGTTGAATTTTGGTGCATTTGCCACAAACATTTGCCAATTCTCCAGCTGCCAACTCTCCCAGCAGTTGGTGGAATAAACACCTCTGTCCTAAAGGGAGTGGGTAGGTAAGTGGCATTCATGCTTCCACAACAACGGTGCCTTCTGGGCATCTGCTTAGACCAGTTTGACCCAGCAGAACAGAGACATGACTAATTTAAAAAGCAGGAGACTCGGGCAGGCTGAGTGGCGCGGTGGTTGGGAGCTGGCTTGGGACACCAGCAGCCCGGGTTTGCATCCCACATACGGGGTCAGTGATACTGCCCTCTAAAAATAAAAAAAATAATAAATAAATAAAAATAAATAAATAAATAAATAAATAAATAAATAAATAAATAAATAAATAAATAATAGAAAGCAGGAGACTCTCTCTGGGTGGACAGCCTGCCAGCCTTGACAAGGCCCAACCCTAACTTAGTCAGAGCCACTGTCTCCAAGAAGCAATGCCACACCTGGGGAGTGCTGCATTTGTTAAAAATTCAGAGGTGGAAACAAAGGTAAAGTCACTAGCAAGGATCTAACTGTACACATTAACGGAATTGATGGCAGTTGGTGGTCTACGCTCAAATTAGAGATGAGCTGTGCAAGTGGAACACGGTCGCCAGCCCTCTCTTTGGCTCTGTGCTTATGACATGAGTTCTATAGAACATCTGAGAAGGGGAGAAATGGAGCAAAATGATTTGGCATCTACCCAAAGTGAGCTAAGGCATCACATCCAGAAGCAACATTGTTAAAAAGGAAGCAACACTATGGGCTGAACACACTCCTATGTGTCACACTGAATTTTTTCACACTTCATTTTAATAAAGAGGGTTGAGCATTATACTCTCTTACTGTTGGAATGCTTTCACTAACTATTTTCCAAAAGTCCAGATGTTAAATCCAATTACATCCTGAGATTCTTTGTCTACAGTTAGTTGATGGCCATGGGCCGGAGAGCTTCCATTCATTCAATAAAAATTTATTAACACCTACTGTGTACCAAGAACAAATGTAGTCACTAGGGACAATAAAAATTACTAAACCAGTGTTTCCTGACACCACAAATTATATGTGCTGAAGACATATAAATATCTAGTTATAAAGCAATTTGATAAATTCTATAGTAGCGTTACATAAAAATTGCTATAGAAGCCCAATGGAAGAAGTAATCAGAGAAGCATGACAATAACATACTTGGAAATAATGGCAGCTGTTGAATTGGATACAGGGAGTGTAGTTGAAACTCCAAGGTTCCTGTATCTAGCAGCCCTGCCTTATTAGCTTAAGATAATAAGCTAATAAGTATGTATTGTGCCATCCTTGCAGGGGCAAGGTTATTCTAGGGTATTGACAACATAAAAAAACAGAAGGGGAGAAATAGTCAAGTAAGGTAGGTCTTCTGAAATTACTTTCTACAAAACTAAACAGAATTTGATGTTTTCCTTCAAAGGACACAGTTACAAAAAAGAACATAAACACAATTAAACCACCAGGTCCTTTACACCCCTTTTCTGTTGTAGTAATCTCAGCCTTTCTGATTTACACATACCTTATATTAAAGAAAATTGACTTCAAAACCACAATTCAGTGACTCACCCAGGCATATCTCCCCCAAAATAACTTCTATCTTTTTAAAAAGAAAGTTATTTCTTGCTTAAGCTTGCTTGCATGCATCAATAGCTTGATTTTTGTTTGGAGTTTTTTTTTAAATGGCAGTTAGGCAACAAGAAAGCTCTCACCTCTTTGAAATATAGCATACTGTCTGGCTATATGTTTATTCTGCTATCTGAGAAAATTATTTCAGATAGTCTATTGTGGATTGCTGAGACTTTTCTTAGCTGCTTCCCATCAGGCAAAACATTCCTTTCCTGGGCCTCAGGAAGTGAGCAGTGACGTGTAAGTTTAGGGACAGTGAGCACCTGTTTTCCAAGGCTTCCAGGGGATTCCTTCATCACTAGTAGCAGAGGAGCAGAAGTGTAGTCACCCTTCTTCCATCAAGGACAGGAGAAAATTTGAAAATTTTAAAATGGAAAAGGTAATACATGAATATGTTTACTTCAGATAAAATTTGACATGGAAGGGAAGGAAGTAGGGGAGATGGAGAAATGTTTCTACTAGTTTAAAACTTTGCACTCCTAAAAATTGAGGACAACTTTCTAACAAAGTTCTCAATAAACTGTTAGTGACAGCATGGATTAAATATGTGATATTTTTAGAAGAAAACCCTTGTTTTCATTCTGCTTTATTATGTTCATTCTGTTTTTGTTATTTTCATTCTCTTGTATTATTTGAGTCCTATAAAACAAAAAGATTTGCCAAGAGAATTATTAACAGGACCGGCTAAGTGGCGCTTTGGTTAAGACCTGGCTTGGGATGCCGGCTCTGAGCAGCAGGGCCCCGGTTCGGATCCCACATATGAGGGCCAGTGACAATACCCTCTACAGCTAAGATAGTGAACAACAGCTCCACCTGGAGCTGGGCTGCTGTGAGTTTCTGGCAACAGCATAGCTGCAGCCCCTGCTGCAGTGGGCTGCCATAGGCTACAGTGAGTGGTCCGCAGCCAGCGTGAGTGGCGGGCAGCCCGAGTGAGCTGCCAAAATCAGCCGTGAGCAGCTGTCCAGAGGCTGGTGACCAATCTGCCTCACCCGGGAAGAGTGCAATGACGATACCAACATGGGCCAGTGAAGCAAGGTCCTCCGCAACTAGACTGAAGAACAAAAAGACAGCAACTTGTCTGTTCCCCTTCCCCAGTTCTCCAATGCTGTCCCCCTCGCCCAATTCCCCAATAAAAATCTAAAAAAAAAAAAGAGAGAGAGAATTATTAACAGAAATCTGTGAAAACGTGCTCATGTAGAGTACCCACTTTGTGGAGTAACATCTAACCCCATCCATCTCTCCCACTACAATTATGTTCTGTGTTTCCAGGAAGCATCAAACTGTCCTCCTCCTGCCCTACTGAAGTTTGAATAACCTTGGCTTCAGTGCAAAGATGAAAGAAAACCAAGGTGTGAACAGAAACAAAAATTGGAGGAGACAAACTTGAATTCCAAAGCAATCTTGCAGGACACAAGCAAGATGGTCCAGTATGCTGCCTGCTCCAGTATACAACGCAGCTGTCTGCCTCTGATGAAAACCACCCCACAGCAGCCTCTTAATTACAGGCACACATTGCTTTAGCCCAGCCACACCCATAGGGAACACTCTCTTTCATGGGAGTTGATAGACTAATGAGAAAATAACTGTTTACTAGAATCCTGTGAGAATAATAATATTGGTAATATTAATACTTCCATTTACTGGAGTTCTGAAACATGTCAAGCATTGGGATGGACTTAAAGATATTATCTCCAATTACTATTCTACAAAATGAAGGACCCATTCCTTAGCAAATTAAATGCTAAAAACTTAAAGGACTGAACTATGTTCACATAATGACCAAATACTAGGTTGTGGTTGAACCCAGTCTTTCTGACTCCCCCAAAATTTCACTTCACTAGAGATCCCTTAAATGATAATGCTGTTAGGTCCCATCTGTTGAGCGCTTATTGTCAACCTCATATTCTGAAATGCCATTTTCATCCCCAATTTTTAATCTTTGATATTAAATAACATCATTTCCATTTAAATGAGCTCCGATAAAGCTAAAATGTTTGATAATCTAGATAAGGTGTGGGGATAGTTACTGCTGTCTGTGTTACAGTAAGCCTGATGGATCTTTGCTTCCTCATGATGTTCAGGGTATGGACTGGACCTAATGTTGTCTACACCCTGACAATTCTGTAAGGCTCCCTAGAAATATTAGCTAACATTGTGCTACATATGCATATTTTACTCACAAGGAATGATGACTGTATTAAACTGATAATAGTGACTGAAAGAACAAGTTTTGGAGTCATCCCAGCCTAGCATAGAATCCAGGCTCTGCCACTTATGAGCTGCATGACCCTGTAGACACTGTTTAATCTCTGTAAGCTTCCATTTCCTCATCTGTAAATTATAGAAAATAACACCTAACTCATAAGTATTCTTTTTTTTTGTATAATTTTATATCTTTGTTTTTCTTTTTTTTGCTTCTATTTTATTTATTTATTTATTTATATATACTTTTAATTAGCTTCAGATGTACAACAAAGTGCAATAGTTATATTTTTACCCCTCAAAGTGACAATCCCCCTCCCCCAATTCTCCCCTCCCACTCCTCCCCCCCCATATCATACTATCTATTACAATTCCTTTGACTCCCTTCCACCATATAATCCACATCCCGTGACTGTCTATATATTCAATTACAGTTGGCATACAATATTATACAACATCAATTTCAGGTATACAGTGCAGTGATCAAGCCTCTACTCCATCCATGAAGTGGTCTCCCTAACGAAACATGTGACCATCTGACAACCCACAAAATTTTAACAACATTATATTCCCCGAACTGTCTTTCATATCCCCGTGACAATACTGTGGTTACCTATTTATGCTGTCTAATCCTTTCCCCTTCACACTCATCCCCACCCCTCTCCCAATTAGCAACCCTGTTTTTCCTCTATATCTATGAAACTATTTCTGTTTCTTACGCTCATTCATTCAGTTTTCAAATTCCACATATAAGTGAGATCGTGTGGTATTTGTCTTTCTCTGACTGACTTATTTCACTCAACATAATAGTCTCTAGGTCCATCCATATTGTTGCAAATGGTACAATTTCATTCTTCTTTATAGCGGAATAATACTACATTGTATAAATGTACCACAGTTTCTTAAGCCAGTCATCTACCGATGGGCATTTTGGTTGTTTCCAAGTCTTGGCTATTGTAAATAGCGCTGCAATAAACATAGGGGTGCATATATTTTTTCGAATTAGCGTCTTGGATTCCTCTGGGTAAATTCCCAAGAGTGGAATTGCTGGGTCATACGGCAGTTCCATTTCTAGTGTTTTGAGATACCTCCATACTGATTTCCATAATGGCTGCACGAATTTGCAGTCCCACCAACAGTGCACCAGGGTTCCCTTTTCTCCACACCCTCGCCAACACTTGTTGTTTGTTGATTTGTTGATGATAGACATTCTGACTGGAATGAGGTGGTATCTCATTGTGGTTTTTATTTGCATTTCTCTGATGATTAGTGAGGTTGAACATTCCTTCATATGCCTGTTGGCCATCTGTATGTCCTCTTTAGAGAAATGCCTCCTCATATCCTCTGCCCATTTTTTAATTGGGTTGTTCGTTTTTTGGGTGTTGAATTGCATGAGTGTTTTATAAATTTTGGATATCAATCCCTTATCAGATATATCATTGGCAAATATCTTCTTCCATTCAGTAGGCTGCCTTTTTGTTTTATTGATGATTTTCTTTGCTGTGAAAAAACTTTTAAGTTTGATGTAATCCCATATGTTCATTTTTTCTTTCATTTCCCTTGCCCAAGGGGATATATCGGTAAAAATATTACTCAGGTTAATGTCTGCAAACTTACTCCCTATATTTTCTTCTAGGAGTTTTATAGTTTCAGGTCTTACATTTAAGTCTTTAATCCATTTTGAGTTTGTTCTCGTATATGGTGTAAGTAGATGGTCTATTTTCATTTTTTTGCACGTGTCAATCCAATTTTCCCAGCACCATTTATTAAATAGACTATCTTTACTCCAGTGTAAATTCTTGCTTCCATTGTCATAGATTAAATGACAGTATATAGATGGGTTTATTCCTGGGCTCTCTATTCTATTCCATTGGTCTATGTGTCTGTTTTTTTTTTTATGCCTGTACCATACTGTTTTGATTACTGTAGCCTTGTAGTATGTTTTGATGTCAGGTAGTGTGATTCTCAACATTGCTGTAGCTATTCGGGGTCTTTTGTGACTCCATATAAATTTTAGGATTCTATGTTCTATTTCAGAGAAAAATGTCCTTGGTAGTTTGAATGGAATTGCATTGAATCTATATATTGCTTTAGGAAGTATTCACATTTTAACTATATTAATTCTTCCTATCCATGAGCATGGTATGTATTTCCATTTATTTGTATCTTCTTTGATTTCTCTCTTCAGTGTCTCATAATTTTGTGAGTACAGGTCTTTTGCTTCTTTAGTTAAATTGATTCCTAGATATTTTATTGTTTTTGAAGCAATTGTAAAAGGGATTGATTTCCTGATTTCTTCTTCTGATAGTTTATTATTGGTGTATAGAAATGCCACTGATTTCTGAATATTAATTTTGTATCCTGCTACCTTACCAAATTCGTGTATCAGTTTTAGCAGTTTTTTGGTGGAGTCTTTGGGATTCTCTATATATAGTATCATGTCATCTGCATATAATGACAATTTTACTTCCTCTTTTCCAATTTGGATGCCTTTTATTTCATTTTCTTGTCTGATTGCTGTGGCTAGAACTTCCAGAACTATGTTAAATACAAGTGGTGAAAGCGGGCAGCCTTGTCTTGTTCCTGATCTTAAGGGGAAAGCTTTCAGCCTTTCCCCATTGAGAACGATGTTTGCTGTGGGTTTATCATATATGGCCTTTATTATGCTGAAGTATGATCCCACTATTCCCACTTTGTTAAGAGTCTTTATCATAAATGGCTGCTGGATTTTGTCAAATGCCTTTTCTGCATCTATTGATATGATCATATGATTTTTATTTTTCATTTTGTTAATGTGATGTATTACGTTAATTGATTTGCGGATATTGAACCAGCCTTGCATACCAGGAATGAATCCCACTTGATCGTGGTGTATGATCTTTTTAATGAGATGCTGAATTCGGTTTGCTAGTATTTTGTTGAGAATTTTTGCATCTATGTTCATTAGTGATATTGGCCTGTAGTTTTCCTTTTTTGTAATATCTTTGTCTGACTTAGGAATCAGGGTGATAGTGGCTCCATAGAAAGAGTTTGGGAGCCTTCCCTCCTTCTGTATTTTTGGGAATAGTTTGAGGAGAATAGGTACTAATTCTTTTTTGAATGTTTTGTAAAATGCACCTGTGTAGCCATCTGGTCCAGGGCTTTTGTTGGTTGGAAGATTGTTGATTACTGATTCAATTTCTTTGGCAGTAATCAGTCTGTTCAGAGTTTCTGTTTCTTTTTGGTTCAGACTTGGTAGATTGTATGCTTCTAGAAATTTATCCATTTCTTCCAGATTGTCGAATTTGTTAGCATATAGTTGCTCATAGTATTGTCTTAAAATTTTCTGTATTTCTGCGGTATCTGTTGTCACTTCTCCTCTTTCATTTCTGATTTTATTAATTTGGGTCCTCTCTCTCTTTTTCTTGGTTAGTTGTGCTAAGGGTTTGTCGATTTTGTTTATCTTTTCAAAAAACCAACTCTTGGTTTCATTGATCTTTTGTATTTTTTTTTTTTCTATTTCATTTATTTCTGCTCTGGTCTTTATTATTTCCTTCCTTATGATCCCTTTAGGCTTGTTTTGCTGTTTTTTTTTTCGAGTTCCCTTAGGTGTAGAGAGAGTCTGTTGATTTGAGATTTTTCTTCGTTCTTTAGGTAGGCCTGCACTGCTATGAACTTCCCTCTTAGGACTGCTTTCGCTGCATCCCAGAGATTTTGGGTCGTTGGGTTTTCATTTTCATTTGTCTCGAGGTATCTTTTGATTTCCTCCTTGATCTCATGTTTGACCGACTCACTATTTAGAAGCATGTTATTTAGCTTCCATGTATTTGTAAGCTTTCCAGATTTCCTCTTATAATTGATTTCTAGTTTCATAGCATTGTGGTCAGAGAAGACACTTGATATGATTTCAATCTTCTTAAATTTGTTGAGACTTGCTTTGTGGCCTAACATGTGGTCTATCTTGGAGAATGTTCCATGGGTACTTGAGAAGAATGTATGTTCTGTAGCATTGGGGTGAAATGCTCTAAAAATATCAATTAAATCCAGCTGGTCTAAAGTGTCATTTAAGGCCAGTATGTCCGTGTTGATTTTCTGTCTGAAGGATCTGTCCATTGGTGACAATGGGGTGTTGAAGTCCCCTACTATGATAGTGTTACTGTTGATGTCTGCCTTTATGTCTGTCAGAATCTGTTTTGTATATTTAGGAGCTCCTATATTGGGTGCATAGATGTTTACTAGGATTATGTCCTCTTGTTGAATTGATCCCTTTATTATTATGTAGTGCCTTTCTTTGTCTTTTATTGTAGTCTTCATTTTAAAGTCTATTTTGTCCAAAATAAGTATTGCTACTCCAGCTTTCTTCTCATTTCCATTTGCATGAAATATCTTATTCCATCCCTTTACTTTCAGTCTATGTGTGTCTTTTGATCTGAGATGAGTCTCTTGTAGACAGCATATGCATGGGTCCTGTTTTCTTATCCACTCAGCCACTCTGTGTCTTTTGATTGGAGCATTCAGCCCATTCACATTTAAGGTAATTACTGATAGGTGTATATTTATTGCCATTTTGTTATTTGTATTTCTTGTCTTCCTGGGTTAGCTTGTTTTCCCCTTTCTTCTGTTTAAAAAAGCTCTTTTAACATTTCCTGCAATGTTGGCTTGGTGGTAATGAACTCCTTAAGCTTATTCTTTTCTGAGAGGCTCTTTATCTCTCCTTCAATTTTAAGCGATCGCCGTGCTGGGTAGAGCAATCTTGGTTGTAGACCTTTATTTTGTGTCACTTTGAATATCTCTTGCCATTCCCTTCTGGCCTGCAGAGTTTCTGAAGAAAAGTCAGCTGTTAGTCTTATAGGTGTTCCTTTGTATGTAACCTGCTGTCTTTCTCTTTCTGCTTTTAGGATTCTGTCTCTGTCTGTAACCTTTGCCATTTTTACTATGATGTGTCTTAGTGTGGGCCTGTTTGGATCCAGTCTGTTAGGAACTCTCTGTACGTCCTGGGCTTGTATGTCGATTTCCTTCACCATGGTAGAGAAGTTTTCAGTCATTATTTGTTTAAATACATTCTCAATCCCTTGCTTCTTCTCTTCTCCTTCTGGTATTCCTATGACGCGAACATTGCTGCGTTTCATGTTGTCCCAGAGGTCTCTTAAACTATTTTCATTCTTTTTTATTCTTTTTTCTTTTTGTTGTTCCAGCTGGGTGATTTCTGCTATTTTGTCTTCTAATTCACTGATCCGCTCCTCTGCTTCATCTACTCTACTGGTGATTCCTTCGAGTGTGTTCTTCATTTCAGTTATTATATTCTTTAGTTCTAACAGGTTGTTTTTTATTGTTTCCCTATCTTGCTTTATGTCCTCTCTAAGTTCCTTAAACATTCTTATCATCAGTGTTCTAAACTCTGTCTCTGAAAGTTTGGATACCTCTGTTTCATTTAGTTCCATTTCTAGAGTTTTCTTCTGATCTTTTACTTGGGACATGTTTCTTTGTTTTTTCATTCTGGCTGTCGTTCTGTGAATGCTTCGATGTATTAGATAGATCACCTAGAAAGAAGAGAAAAGAAAAAAGAAAAAAGAAAAAAAAAAAGGGAAAGAGGTAGGAGGGCTCTCTGTCCTCTTTAATCTGCAGACCACTTTCTCAGGGTTGCAGTGAGCTTTCCACAATTAGCTGCTGTGTGCTCTGGAATCGTGCTCACTCCCAAAAAAAGAAAAAAAAAATCTTCACAGGTTGTTGCAGGTTGTCTGCTACTGAGTCTCAGTGAACAGAGTGATGCAGCTGGAGAACACCCGCCCTGGGTTTCCCTGGCAACGCAGCTGAAGCAGGGCGGAGGGTGGGGATCCACAGCGGCTTACACACTCCTGCGTCTCTGTGAGCAGCCTGATGGAGCTGGCGGGCACCCACCCGGCGTTTCCTTGGAAACGCAGCACAAGCAGGGCGGAGGGTGGGGACCCAAGGTGGCTCAGGCAAGTTTCAGTGAGCAATCTGATGCAGCCGGAGGGCACCCACCTGGTGTTTCTTTGGAAACGCAGCACAAGCAGGGCGGAGGGTGGGGACCCAAGGCCGCTAGAGCACTCCTGTGTCTCAGTGAGCAGCCTGATGTAGCCGGAGGGCACCTGCCAGGCGTTTCCCTGGCAACGCAACACAAGCAGGGCAGAGGGTGGGAATCCAAGGCCGCTTGCGAACGCACGCACGCACTCATGCACACATGCACTCCTGCGCCAAGTTCACCAGACCAATGGGATTCCGGCTCTGACCCTCCGTGGGAGGGCCCAACCCTGAAAAAATGGCAGCCTCCTGTACGCCACTCGTGTTCAAGCTCCACACCAGTGGAACAACAATCCCAAAACCTCCAGCTTCTGCACCAAAGGTGCTCAGTTCAGTCCCTCCCGACAGGCTTCTGGGCCCGGCTCATGCAGCCACTCCCTCTGACAAGAACCGGGTGAGTGCTCTCCGGTGAGCGAATCCGTGCGCCGGCCCCACTTGTTCTCCAGCTGCCCCCAGCCTCACCGAGTCGAGTAAAGAGAGTCCTCACTAATTTCTACTGTCCACTATCGTGGAATTCCTCTTCCTGGCAAAGCAACTCTGGGCTAGTGAGCTCGGTGTGGGGCCGGAGGGTCTCTCCCCCAACCGGAGAAGCCTCCCCACACAGCTGGGGCGTCCCTCACGGGGCTCGCCCTCTCTCGTCGGCGCCCCTCCTTCCAGACTTGACGTGGCCTCCTCTTTAGGTCCTTCGTTTAGATGTTCTGTTCATCTAATGTTCAGGGGACTCCCGAGGTTAAATGTTGCATAAATTATTTGTAATTTTGATGTGATCCTGGGAGGCAGTTCAGAGAGCGTCCCTCTATTCCGCCATCTTGAGAAGTCTCCATAAGTACTCTTAATGTGCAAATCAAATTAGACAATGTCAATAGAACACTTAGCACAGTGTCTGGCATCTACTAAGTGCAAAATAATTGATAGCTGTAGTTATTTTAAAAGAAGTAATCACACTTTATTGACTACATCAGTTAGGATTTGATATAACTACCCTTAGGTGAAAGAAAACTTAGCAGTGCCCAAAGAAGATAGATGCGAACTTCTCTCCATATAAAAACAGCACAGAGCAGGACTGTAAGGCATGTATGGTGACTTGGGTATCATTAGGGAGAACCAGGAGATTGTCTTTGTTCCATCTAGACAATGGCTTGTATTCTCAAGGTCAGTTCATGGTCCAAGGTGACTTCTATAGCTTAAACTAGCACATCTGAGTCTTGGGCCTAAAAGAAAAAAAAAAAGGGGGGAACCCTTGAAGTTGCATTAGCACCCCTTAAACTAACTTCTCAAAGTCTCTTCAACTCATTTGCTTCCACTTCATTTACCTGATCTTAGTGTCATGACCATACTATGAAAATTACAAGAAAACTGATAAGGACAGTCCTTTATTCTAGGGAAACTTATGTACAGCAAAAAAAAAAATCATGATTTGTTTCTAAGAAAGAAGGGAAAGATGGATGTTGGAGAAGGCAACTGACAGTCTCTGCCACACCAGATAAGAATGATATTACCCTGATCAGAGCATGTCAGGGCTGATGGAATATTAGCAACCTCTTAGCTCCATCATTTCGTTTTAAAGATGAGTAAACTTTCATCCAGGGAGGTGATAGGATATATGAAGGATTGCATGATGAGTCAGAGGCAGTGGCCAAATATTACTCACACCTTCCAACTTCCAGCTGGTTCAAATTCACTGTCTTCCTAATAAATGACCTTGATTTTTTTTTAATCCCCTTTTAAGGATATTACCTAAGTCTTGATTTTAAGGTTTTCAGTTCTTGTTTTGTCCACAATATTGGTTAACAGCTGGTCACTCTCTCCATCATAAACATATTTGCCATTGTAAACAGCTTATAATCACTAACAGCCAGTTTACAGAAGGCAATAAATACAATTCTGTCAGTAGCTCTACAGACATTATTTTCTAAGCCTTTATTTTGTTACTCTCCTCTCAGTCCATTTCATTGTCCTTTCAGTCTAAAATCTGTCCTGTGAGGATGTGTTTTGCTCTTCCTGAGGTTACAGCCCAGGAAGATTATGAGGAAACATCTAATGAGGAAACATTAGAGTCTATGATTCGCAAACTTGTGTTTTTATTAAGGAAAATTTGGTTTGCGTGGTCCTATCTCATTTAAACTAAAATCTGTGAAACACTAGAATAATATTTGATATCTCTGGACTCCTTAGGGCCTTTTTAATAGGCTTTTAAGGAAACTTTTATGTTTAGAACTAGGAAGTTATGTATTCTTAAAAGCACCCAAGTACATGGACACAAGCAATAAAAGATTAGAATTTAAGTCCAGGCCAATGAATTTTAAATGAATCCTAAATTAGATTGACTTCTCTCTAGCTCCTAACAAAAGAGTGCTTAATCACAGACAAAGAATAAAAAGCACAAAAAAACATGTGGCATAAGGAAAGAAATCATAATTATTTAATTGGGAGGAAGTTGTGTTAGAAAAAAACCTGTGCAGTCACATTAACTTGTCATACCTCCCGGGCATGGTTTCAAAGGGAAACATAAGAATTCCTTTTTGCTCTCTAGAAACCTGGATTTACCTCAATCATAGATTTCTTTGAAAATGATTTAATAGGGAATTCCAAATTTTAACAACATGTCTTCTGATGGAAGGATGTTGATCCTAAGTTGGTAAATGAAAGAAAAAGACAACAGGCTCTAAATAGAGCCTAGAAAAAGATCTCTTTTGAAAAATAATATATATAAGCATGCATATTTTAAAATCTCTAGATAGATATTAACAGTAAATATCTTAGGTAACAGAATTGTGAGGATTGCCCTTTTTTTTTCCTTCTCTCTCTCTCTCTCTCTCTCTCTCTCTCTCTCTCTCTCTCTCTCTCTATATATATATATATATATATATATATATAATGTAGTTTCTCTAAGCAGAAAATTATATAACTTTATGTTTTAATTTTAAAAGACACAGTTACCTGATGAATGATTTTGAAAGAAACAAAATAGGCTAATTCCCAAATGTACATTTTCATGAATAAACAAAATCCATTCAATGACAGGTTTATATGTGCAGACAAAATATCCATTGTATTTAGGAAAGTTATCGCTCCATTTATTCAACAAAACATTTAGTCCTTCTAAGGTATCAGAATTTGCCTACTCTTATTTTTATAAAAATAATTTATTTATTTATAAAAAACAATTGCAGGAAAAAAAACCCTTTGTTTTTCATATGTCTATATGATGATACTATTACTTTTACTACAGTAAATTAGCAGACAAATAAAAAAACTGAATAGTAGTAAGTTCATATGAATTAGCATTGAAAAATAATTTTTTTTTTCATTTTTTATTTTTTTATTTTTTTTTTGAGGGCATGTCACTGGCCCTCATATTTGGGACCCGAACCGGGGCCAAGCCAGCGCTTAACCACCGTGCCACACGGCCGGCCCAAAAATAAATTTAGATTTTATTACATTTAAAAATTAATGGCACAAGTGAATGACATATATTATTTATTCAATCTATAGACAATGACAACATTCTTGGCACATATTGATTGATAACCATTGAATGTAATTCTAAATACCCAGGGACCTGAGATCTTCAGATGGGAACATCTGGTATGTCCACTCAGGTGCTTGCCCTCTCCACTGATGTACGACCTGAATTATCTGCACCTTACTTAATAAAAGGAACTTTCCACCAAAGTCAGTCTCAGCCTTACACCTTCTTCCCCCTTCTGCCCAAATCTCTGCCACTAGAACTCAACTAAAGACACACAGGAAAGAGGACTTCCAGAACTGTTTCAGAAAGGGGCAAGAACGATGGAATAAGTGTGTTCAAAGGGAAGGAGAGTGTTTTGAGGGGGACTAATGGCAATGTGTCTTTTACTGAAATTTTTTTTTTTTGAGGACGGTGTCACTGGCCCTCATATGTGGGACCGAGCCGGGGCCGCTGGCTTCCCAGGCCAGCGCTTAACCACTGCGCCACTCGGCCGGCCCTGAAATTTTTTTTTTTAACTTAAACATTCACCGTATTGTTTGATCACACCTCGTATATGGTATTGGCTCACACAATTAGGGAGGTTGAGAAATCCCACAACCTGCCATTTGCAAGCTGGAGGTCCAGCAAAGTCAGTGGTGTATTTTGGTGGTCTGAAAGCTGGAGAATCAATTTTGTAGATGCTAGCCCACGTCTGAAGGCCTGAGAACCAAGAACACTGAGGACACTAGCAAAGACTCATGTGTGGGTTCAGGCTCTCAGGCAGAGAGCGAATTCAACCTTCCTTCACTTTTCTGTGCCATGCAAGCCTTCAAGGAATGGATGATGCCCACTCACACTGGGGAGAGTAATCCGCAGTACTCAGTCCAATTGAAATGTTAATGTGTTTTAGAAACACCCTAACAGGTATAATAATGAAATGACATTTATCCAGCTTTCTGGACTTCAGTCAAATTGACCCATACAATTAACAATCAAAATGGTAAAAGATATTTTATATTCTGATAGGCATTGTATATTCTCTAGATATACAGTATATGATTTTTTTTGGACTGCAAAAGCATGTATATTTTACTATTAATGGAAGGAAGAGAAACAAATTTTGTCATTAGTACCTGATTTTTTTTTTCTTGGAAATACAGTGTTTATACAGATTAATGGAATTAGTAGATGCCAATTTCCACCTTTATTTAAAATATTCCTGAGTAAATCAAATTAAACCTATTTGTCTACCTTTCTCTTCCTTTGCCATGTAAGGTAGATTTGACCTACTCAAATTGTAGCAAGTTAGTCCTGAGTTGTTAACATCCAAATGGACATGTGGCCATTGACTTCTGTTATGCAAAAATCTATAATTCATAAGGCATCTGCTTCTGTAGGTGAGAGGGTGGTAGCAGTTGTTGGATACATAGCACAAAACCCAGTGGGCTATGAAATACATAGAGGAATTTGTATCACATCACACAGTTCCGAGTTGTTGATGAAAATGGGATATAAAATAAGAGAATTAGAATGCATTGATATGTTTTTGTCAATGGAAACAATGAGTCTATATTACAGACCCTAACTAATCAACATTATGTAACCCAGAGTTTTTATTATATTCTAAAAGGTGAAGGTTTTTAGTCTATTAAAAACTATAAAAAGATTTTAAAACATTTAAAAAAAACTAAACTAACTATAATTGTGTTTCAGCAATACTAAAAACTTTTAAAAACTCAAACTCATAAGGTAGTAGAATGTAATAGAAAGAACATTAGATTTACAACAAAAAAATAACAATTTTGGCTTGATTATGCTGCTAATAAGCTGTGAACATTAAGGCAAATAGTTTGATTTCTCTGAGCCTCCAGTTTCTCATTTATAAAATATGAATTATATTGCCTCCAAAAGACTGCTGCCATAAGTAAATGAAATATTATACATTAAGAACTTTGTGAATTCCTATACAAAAAGTAAATTATTATGAAGGGCCCACCATGAACCATAACTTACCTACTAATACATACTTTGTTAATTTTATATATTTTGGTAAAAATTTTTAGACATTCTTAAAGTGTAAAGTTATTATAACAAAATTTTTTTGTAGTCCCAGAGGACATCTCTAAACTCACCATGCTATAAAGTTATTACTTTCTCATCTAAAGAAATATCAACATTTAAAAATGAAATCAGCTCCAGAAAAAAATAATGTAATTACAGTGTCAAAATGAATGACTTCATTTAAGTCTTTAATCCATTTTGAATTTGTTCTTGTATAAGGCGTAAGGAGATGATCCAGTTTCATTTTTTTGCATGTGTCAGTCCAATTTTCCCAGCACCATTTATTGAATAGACTATCTTTACTCCAGTGTAAATTCTTGCTTCCCTTGTCATAGATTAACTGTCCATAAATGCTTGGATTTATTTCTGGGCTCTCTGTTCTGTTCCACTGATCGATGAGCCTGTTTTTATGCCAATACCAAACTGTCTTGATTACTGTGGCCTTGTAGTAGGTTTTGATGTCTGGTAGCATGATCCCCCTGACTTTGTTTTTATTTCTCAGAATTGCTGAGGCCATTCTGGGTCTTTTATGATTCCATATAAATTTTAGGATTATATTTTCTGTTTCTGTGAAAAATGCCCTTGGTAGTTTGATAGGAATTGCATTGAATCTATATATTGCTTTAGGCAGTATGGACATTTTAACTATATTAATTCTTCCTATCCATGAGCATGGTAGGTGTTTCCATTTATTTGTATCTTCTATGATTTCTTTCTTCAGTGTCTTATAATTTTCTGAATACAGATCTTTCACTTCTTTGTTTAAATTTATTCCTAGGTATTTTATAGTTCTTGACGCAATTGTAAATGGGACAGTTTCCTTAATTTCTCTTTCCGTTAGTTCATTATTGGTATATGCAAATGCCACTGATTTCTGAACATTGATTTTATAGCCTGCTACTTTACTGAATTCGTCTATCAGTTCCAATAGTTTTTTGATGGAGTCTTTGGGGTTCTCTATATACAGTATCATGACATCTTCATATAATGACAATTTTACTTCTTCCTTGCCAATTTGGATGCCTTTTATTTCTTTTTGTTGTCTGATTGCTGTGGCTAGAACTTCCAGCACTATGTTGAATAAAAGAGGAGAAAGTGGACAGCCTTGTCTTGTTCCTGATCTTAAGGGGAATGGTTTTAGCTTTTCCCCATTGAGTATGGACATACAGATGGCCAACAGGCATATGAAAAAAAGTTCAACCTCACTGGTCATTAGGGAAATGCAAATAAAAACCACCATGAGATACCACCTCACCCCAGTCAGAATGGCTATCATCAATAAATCAACAAACAACAAGTGCTGGCGGGGCTGTAGGGAAAAGGGGACCCTGCTGCACTGTTGGTGGGATTGCAGATTGGTGCAGCCGCTATGGAAGTCAGTATGGAGGTATCTCAAAGAACTGGAAATGGAGCTACCGTTTGACCCAGCAATTCCACTCCTAGGTATTTATCCTGAAAACACCAAGACACTTATTCAAAAAAAGTTATGCACCCCTATGTTCATAGCAGCACAATTTACAATAGCTAAGACTTGGAAACAACCGAAATGCCCATCAGTAGATGACTGGATTAAGAAACTGTGGTATATTTATACAATGGAGTATTTCTCCGCTATAAGGAAGAATGAAATCGGGCCATTTGCAATGATATGGATGGACCTAGAGACTATAATGTTGAGTGAAATAAGTCAGTCAGAGAAGGACAAATACCATATGATCTCACTCATATGTGGAATCTGAAAAACTATGAATGAGCAAAGTAAACAGAAACTGTCTCATAAATATAGACGAAAAATCAGGGTTGCTAATTGGGAGAGGAATGGGGATGAGGGAGAAGGGGAAGGGATTAGACAGCAAAAATAGGCAACTACAATATTGCCACTGGGATAGGAAAAACAGTTTGGGGAATATAATTAATAATGTTGTAAATATTCTGTGGAATGTCAGATGATCATAGGTCTTGTTAGGGAGACCATTTCATGGATGGAGTAGAGGTTTGATCACTGCACTGTATTACTAAAGCGGAGGTGGTATACCTACTGTAATTGAATATATATAGATAGTCATGGGATGTGGATTATACTGTGGAAGAGAGTTAGAGGAAGAGTAATAGATATATATGATATGGGGGGGGAGTGGGGTGGTGAATTGGGGGTGGGGGGTTGTCACTTTGAGGGGTAAAATGTATAACTATTGCACTGTGTTGTACACCTGAAACTAATTAAAAATAAAATTAAATTAAAAAAAAAATGAATGACTTCTATGCAACTCATTTTATTTGGTGTAAAAGTGGTCTGAAGAGTTACAAAGATATCTTCTTGACTGGCAATTAGAGTGGCAGAGAAATTTGAGGACAAAATAGCACTCTAAACCAATGAAACTTACAAATGTGTTCATTTAATACATACATAGTGTTTTAATTTAACAGTTCTCACTTCCTTTTATCTACATGTCTGTTTCTAGGAATTTGACACAAGATATAACCATATTCTGATATGCTTTAGTTTTACATAATTAAAAAGGGAACTAATAAGACTTAGGTACACAAATGTTCATAAAAGAATCACTCATAACAGCAAAAAAAGGAAACCGCATACATGACCAATTATAGTTAGATAAATAAATTATCTTTCTTATATGTAATTCATACTCTATACATAATAATACTTTCATTAAATAAATTTTATTAAAAAATGTTAAATTGTACAATAGTATGTTCTGTTTAATTTAATTTTATAGTAATAAATGCAAAATTTTAAAAATAAAATTAAATAAATAAATATAAAACTAAAAATCTATAAAAATAAACCTATATCTATATATTTTGTCTAAAAGAATAAACCAAATAGAAGTAGTGGGTTTTTTTCAGAACTGAGTTAATTTTTTTATTATTTCCCTTTATGTTTTCTTTTGTATTTTGTATTTTCCAAATTTTCTACAATGAACCTGTTTGCATTTCAGATTTAGAAAAAAAAAATTCTCTAAAATTGAAAGAACACACTGAGGCAAATAAATAAATGTCCAGCATACCAAATAGGAATTCTCTCTCACTATAATCAGCTTGCTGTTAGTCAATGTTTTTGTTGTGTACTAGGCTCTGTGGGTTGAACAGTGTCATTACCTACATGCCATTCATCAAAATGAATGTTTAAAATATCTTTCTATTTAATACTGTCTCAAAGGGATTTGGCAAAATATCTGCTTAAATGCATTTTTAAATATGTCCAGGGGGATACTGGTTTGATTTTATAAGGCAACTTCAGAAGATACCACAACTTTCTCAAATGAATTATAACCAATTTGTTTCTGGTCAATGGTACCTTGATGGCCCTCATATAAACTATGTCAATACAATCACTCTAGTGCATCTCCATCATCTGAATTTGACTCATGGGAAGAATACTGTATAAATATTTTCAATTCATATGACCATTTTTATTTGTTTAGATAGAGATTTTCCAACCCCTGAGAAAAGAGCTCTTATTATCTTGGGCTCTCAAATGACCACTAATGCATATATATCACCATTTTAAAGGTTTTAATTAATTATAAAATATTAGTGTGCTGATTTCAGCTAAATTAGCCCAGTAACAAACCTTTGACAGAGAAGACAGGTTGAGAAAAATAAACTTAGTAATTATATATTGGGTGATACAAAGTTCCAGGGATTTATTAGACACAGACCCTGTTCAAGATGAACTCATACTTAAATGTTTATGTCAGATCCAGTGGAAACTTGAATACAACAGATGGTTCTTAGGAAGGGCAAGGAATTGGAAATTCACTGGGGACCCATGAAGATCCAAGGCTGATTTAACATGATACAAGGGACCAAGCCAATCGGTAGAGCTGGAAATGAATTTGAACATCCTGATAGAATTTTCAGAAACTTATGTGTTATTTTATTTATCCAAACATAATTGATTCCCTCCTCGTCGTCCATTCAAGATATTCATTCAGCCTTCAACTAATCCTATCAGTGCTCTAAGAATTCCACTATCTTAGGAGCTGCTTTATTTACTTAATCTTATTTTATTATCATGTATTCCCTTACTATGGAAGTATTTGGTGGAATTCATTACTAAAATGTGAATTCTTTTTGAGGTGTTTCAATAATTTCATGGATGGAGTCTAAAATGCATCTGGGATTGTTATAAATCCAGGGTAGGAATTACCACTGAATACACTAGTGCAATGGTTAAATAGAATAGAAATGTGATGTTCAGATAAAGTGTCTCTGCAAGGAATAGTGCCTTATTTGATTGTATGTTTTCATTTTATAGAAGAATATTGCAAGCTTCTAAATTGGGTATAAAATGACAAATTGTTACATGACCACTTTTATCTGTAAGACAAGGGAGTTCAACAAAATTATTTCTAAGTTCCCTTCCATTTTTAAAATACTATGATTCTACCTTTTTCACTCATAACTTGACAGTAATGGCTGCCCAATGTCACAGCAACATTCCAAGAATGTTTTTTTAATGATCATCAACTGCCAACTATCATTTTCCATATCAGTGGCTCAGAAAAAGGCTTGAGATCCATTTGGGATTTATAGAAAAGTGAGGCCCAAGAAGCACAGACTAAAGTGGTCCTTTCAAGGTTACTTCAAAGATGGGTTTTTGTTTGAATAACTAGAAAAAGATTTTCTTACTCACAAATAGAAGTGATTAGAGTAATGATGACCAATCTTTTGTGCCAGTTCCCAGAAAGTAAAATGTATCTCAAAGTATTCTTGAAAAGTTATCTTGGCAAAGATGGAACATGAATGCTTCTGCAAAACTGGCAGCTGAACAACACTATCCTCCCCTATAAGTGTCCGCTTGCCTTATAATATTTTCTGGAAAAGGGAAGTCTTTAGGGAGGGAGTGAAGGGAGAAAGTAGAGAAATGGAAGGTAGTAAATGGTATCTGAGTAGTGAACCTGAAGGATTCATTACAGTATATGAAGATGTTATGAGACTCTGTGCACAAGTACTGCCCTGGGGCTCAAGTGGCCACACAGGGAGTAGCCACAGAGGGTCTTCCTATTTCTAAATAGAACACAACACAGCATCTTGAAGCAGCAGCTTAGGACTTAGGGACAACAAACCTCCAAGAAGAATCTGGAAGAAAACAGCATTAGGAACTGTGTTCCTGAGTAAGTTATTGCCACTTTGGGGATTCCTGATATACTTTGGGGATTTCTGATATCTCCTGGGAAGGGATTGGCTCTGAGATTCTGCCTGGGCAGGGGGGCATTTGGAGCTAACTCGGTTTGGGTGTCAATGTTAATATGATCATATTTTCATTTGCAAGATAATGAAGGTCAGAATGTTTATAGTAACTAGTAAATGAAGTTTGAAAACAATTTTGATTAACTTCTTAGTCTGCATGATGATGAAGAAGTCCTCTATGTTGGTAATAAAATAATGAAATTTGAGGTCAAACTAAAAATTGTTTTTTTCAAAGTGAGTTGACATTTTAAAGTAAGACAGAAAGATTATCATTTATGTGCAAATATCATAATTATACTTTAAGGAAGTATTATCCCTGGCCACTAACCATGGAAACTGGAAGCTCAAATTCAACTCTCTGGCCTCAGGTTTTTTTTTTAATTACAAAAATAAAGGATAAATAATGTGGTAATGTGATCCTTAAAACCTTCTATAAATCATAATAGTTCAAATACTTTATGAGTCTATCAACCGCTTCTATGGAGATACACACACACACACACACACACACACACACACACACATTCAAAGACACATATATATTCAAATGTGTAATTATATATAAGTATATGATTGCATATATATTAAAATACATAGTCTGACTTCCTGATCTTCTAAAAAGTTATAAATCAACAATTCTAGCTATAAGTATTTTAAAAATCAATACCTTCACATTCTGGTTTTAGTCTTTAATTTTAAATATTACTTCCATATAGACCCATAGAAGTATGAGAATTTTCCCATTAAACCTATCCTAATTTTTCAGCCACATCCTCTGTAGTACAGTCAAAAATTAAGACTGAAGAAAGCTTTCACCTTCCCTGTCTGCCAACCAGTAAAAGAGAAAAGGAACCCAAACAATGGCCTCCTCTGGGAGGAAAATGCCCCTTAGTGGTGATCTTTTTTGGTTTAGTCACCCACTCAACACAAATCCCGTCAATAGAGTTATTGTTCCTGGCCTATGCTAGTTCATTCATGTAGCATTCAAGCATATTGAGTCTCACTGAAAATGAAATTTTAATTTGCTTCACTAATGAAACTCATTTTACTTCTTTTAAACTCTGCATTGTGACACAGGAAAAACAGTGATGAGGCATTTTAATTGATGACACCCCCATGATATTTGTTATACCTGCTATGAAGTAATTATTTATTTAACCATACTATCTGCTTATTAAAATGAAATGCAATAAATACTAAAAAATTTGTAAAGTCAATTTAGCTACTTTGGAAAGCTATGGCTTGTTAAGGTACCAAGAGCAAAGATCCATCTGTGTGCATGTGTGATCTGCAATGTGTTCCCATATTATTATGCCCTGTGTTGTGATCCCCTCAGCTCAGTTATTAGCAAACAGGTGTCCTCATTATACAAAAAGTGTAAATGACCATAAACAACTCCCTCCGGAGTCACTCCATCATGGAGATGACCGATCAGCCTGAGTGGGAAGGTCTGCTCTGCTGTACATAATGCATGTAATGACTGCCTGGGGAATAGACTCGACTTTGGAGACTAACATATGTAATAAGATAAATTCTGTCCAGAAGGACTAATTCTAAGGCTCAGACAGAAAGCTGCCTCTGCTGAGTGAGTTTGCTGGCTGCAGGCAAGGAGTACAATAAACACAGAAAAAAGACGATGTTAGACTCAGCTAGGATATAAGTGGGGGGAAAACAACAGATTTTAATAAACAAACAATAGCAGACATTTTTGTTTCTGTGCTTCCAAAGAAATTAGGATCTAAAAGGGAGAAAAGAAAGTCTACTATTGAACTGGTTTGGGACAGTTTCAAAAGAGATGATATAATCAAAATAAGACAAAGCACGAAAAGGTTTCAAGAAAATTGAGACATGTTTTTTTCTCGCTCTCCATTTTCTGAAGTCATGTCACCTGCTCAACTCACTTGCTCTCTGGATCCCATACTTTTTAGTTTATGTTTCAGTATTAATGGTAATGACTGCCTTACAAGTGATACTGTAAGTTCTACTAGGAGAGCTTGATGACCTTGAAGAAAAGACGTCTTCACACACATACTGCTACTTCTGCTACTTCACCTTAAATTTTTGTTATATTTTAACAAAATCCATACAATGTGTGTGTATACCTGGCCATTCAGATACATAGTAGGCCCATTATATATTATCTTGGACTTTCAACTGCAGGCCACCTATTGTTCTGTAAACACTTAGGTGGATTTTTGTAACTTAACCTCTATAGAATATACAAGGTAGACTAATTTACAGAGTAAAGCCTCCTGAAACTCTTCATGAAAAGACTCAGTGTGGAAAAACTGCTAGGTCAGATGAGTGCTGCCCCACTGCTATCCTGCATGTCAGCCCTTTTGTTCTATTTAATTCACTAATAAAAGCAGTATACACTACAATAGATGAATTTATGAGGGGCCCTCCTTAATTTACTTCATTTATTGAACAGAGATTTGCCCTGCTCATCAGGTCAAAAACAAGAACCAAGGTTTAAAGTAAGTAATTAGGATTAAAAATGTATGCTTTTTAACAAACTTGACTTCTAGAACCGATATGCATAAACTCATGACTTTTCACCTTATATTAATACAATGAAAAAATTGAGGTTTTCAGGCCCCTAGTGTTTTAACAATTAACTTGATGCCCTTTTGAGCAAACATCCTTAACTAACAGTCCCTGCTACTTCCTTGTCCTAATAGCCCCTCAAATCTACTGACACCACTAGATTGAACAAGGAAGTCAGAATTCATGGGTAGACTTAAGGGAATTCATTAAAACACTGAAATTATAGCTAAAATTTTCCTTACCTTTATGTGTTTTAGGGTTGTTTGCAAACAACAGAAATCAATGCTGGTGAACTTAGGCAGAAAATGAATTTACTGAAAGCATGTTGGATAGTGTGCTGAATTTATGGCAAGATACTATAGAGCTAGAAACCGACTATAAAACCAAGGGACACTAAGCATCCCAAACAATAGTGAAAATCAGACTACCGGAAGAGACGGGTTAGGACTTCACTGCTGATAGACACAGTATTTCATCACTGAAAATACAGTTCTTGCTGGTCTTGAACACCGAATGTTCCTCCCACTTGTGCCTCCAGAACAAATGGAAAGCAATCCCTGGGGTGTTTTTTTTTGTAATATTAGCGCTAGATTAGAAGTCCCAGGACTAGACAGGATGATTCAATTGAGTCGCTTAGGCCATGTGCCAGCATTCTATTTATGCAGGCTTCAAGCACTATGAGCTTTTGCAGATTCTGGAGTCTATGCTGATGCGGCTTGATTGACACAAAAACTTGCACAATGGCTGCTTACCCACCCAACAGAAGTCACTGGGCAGCTTAAAAGAAATTATATATATAAAAAACATAATAATATAAATATAATTATGTACACATGCATATCTCTTAAGAAACAGTACTTTGTACTGGGAAGACAGTTCATAGCTTTTATCAGATTTTTATTAATATTGATTTCCCAATCAGGCTGAGAATCACTATTATGTAGAATCACAGAACTTTACCCCCAGAAGGAACCAAAGACCCAGATAGAATAAGAGGTTGCATATTGCCTTCTATTAGCAAAATCAACATAAGGGCTAAAGTAGAAGGGCTCAGAAAAGTGAAGCTGTTTTTGCTCAAACAAACCTAATCATATTTATAGGCCCTCAATTTGAAATGCTATATATCTTCCAATAACTTTTCTGTTTATGAAATCTGTCAAATTCCCTCATTGATCACCAGATAAAGAAGACTTGCTGGCAGACACAAAAAGGTCTTCATCTTTTAAAAACTGGATGTTGTTACTTGGCTGCAAGTTCCTCTTTCGTCTTACGACCACATTGAAGAGGACAGATACCACTATTTCCACTCGCTTCCAGTACTAAAAATGCAATTAGGATTCTGAGTCATATATGGCTCAATTATCAAATGCTCTATTTTTAAATCAAAGCTTAAGTAAATGAGCTCCATGAAAACTGGCTAGCACATTCTTAATCTTTTGTTTTATAGAATTTCTTCCCTTTCCTTTCCTTCCTTTTGTTTTCTTTATTTTTCCATCTTCCTTCCCTCCCTCCCTCCTTCTTCAATTATATTTAAGAAATGCACATAAACACGTGTGCGAGAAAGAATTACACATCAGGCATAGTTTTGTTTTACTCCATCTACATTACAATGGCCCCTGGGCACAATTTGACCTTTCACTTAAGAATGTTTTTTTTTTTTAAGCTTAGAAAAATAAATCAATTTCTCAAAAACAGTTTGACATAAATAATAGTAATAAACAGGAAAAAATTGACAGCCAAACATAAATATATTATATTATATTTAAATATTTATTCAAGAAGATTTTCAGAATGCTTTCATTAATGTATAAGATTTCATGAAGACTTATGAAGAGAAAAATAAAATGTTCCTCATTTTCTGTATCAGAAAAACAAAGTGAAGAAAACAAAGACTCTCTTAAGCATAAATTGTTAAGCAATAACCAGGGGCTACAAAATATTTAACATAATAATAATAAAATACAGGCCTCTATACCATGAACAAGGCAAAATGCTAGGTAGTGTGATTTCTTCAATTAGGTATTAAATGAAGTTAATATGTTAATGTTTGGGAAATCAAGGTAGGATGAGGCTTGAATAATAGATTGCATGAAGAAAGGCGAAGAGAAGGGTAGTGGTAGCGTGACTGGAAACTAGTCATGGTCTTTTATTGGGTTCAAGAGATAAGGTCCTGTGAGAGCAGAGAATTTAGAGCAAAGTGAGGCTGTGACTAAGTATAAGGTAGTTCTTACACATCCCACCAAAGAGGTCACTGTGGGCAGGTCCTTTATCAAAGCAGTATTTTACAAAGACATGTCTGCTATTTCCATGAACAGATGACTTAGGCCACTGATACAGAGAATAAAAGGGGAGAGAAAAGAATTACAAAAATACTTTGATAACACATGTCATACTGGTAATGCTATTCACATTTCAGTGACTGATATCACAGAATTTGGAAGAAGTTGAGCCAGGCCCCACACTCAAGTGTTCTGACTTCAAATTATGGGCTCCTTCTACCTAAATATTGTGTTACATATACTGTGTTAAAAGGAGAGATAAACTTGAATTTACACATGAGTTCGAGTAGGAACTGATATCAGGGCATCATTTATTCAGTAGCAGGGATAAAACTCAAAATAAAGCTAAGATCTAGAGATATAGATTGCAGGGCAAGTAAGGAAAAGAGTTTCCAGAAAAGACATCAGTGTTTGCGGTGAAGTAGGATTACAAATTATCTTGACAGAGGGAGACAGAACTACTAGGGCCAATCAATCAGACACAAAGATCTGGAACTTTCTCGATTTTTTTGAGCTTAGTATAATAGAAGAGAGGTTTAATGGGGAGGTAAAGTGAGGTATTCTTCAGAATTGGCTCAATGATCACAACTGAAGGTTAAAGGTAAAGGAAGTCTGTGGTGTTAGCGAGAATTACATTGCCTGATTAAAGAAGCAGAGCCTGGAAGGAAGTCTGGTGGGTTGAGAAAAATGGAAAGAGGCAAGGACCTAGAGAGTGTGAAGAGCATGCAGGATACACTGCCTTAATTTATTAGCACCCATGGGTGGAGGGTGGGGATGGACAGAGAGGCCTAGCTAAATGTGACGTCTTTGAGGAATGGCTTAGCCAAATGCTGAGGTATTCAAATGGGCTGCATGATATTGAAAGTACATCCATAGCATCACTTGATCCTGGAAGAGGAATTCTCTAGCACCACCATTGAGCTTCAGGGAACACAGTCAAACTCCCAGCCATCTAGTGCTCCCTTCTTTACACCCTGTGGCGCCAGCAGCAGGTCACTGGCATCAAATCTGAAAGCTGCACTTCCTAGTGCCAAGTCACCCACGCCATGGAAGGATCTATTGCATTACAGAATTCAGGCAGTCCAAAGCATCAAATAATTTTAAATCAAAAGTTTAGCTTCAGGGGCATAAGGTTAACTGAAAGTCAGCTTTGCAAAATCCATAAAACAGAACGAATAAAATAAAATGAGAAGCATGAGCATAGCAGTCACTGGAAAAGGGGTTTATGTTCCCTATTATACATGATCCAGACACTTAGAAAGGAAAGATAATGTAAAACTTGACAAAAAAAATGCATATTTTTGAAGAAAGAGTTTTAAGAGATTATTTTAAGTGTATAGTGATCTTTATCTGTAAAGGGCATTATCAGATATGCCGTGAAAAATGGCTATTAATTTGGTCAGGGTTATCCTCTTCTATTTTATTGGTGACTGATACACTAGTAAAAGGTACTAAGAAAATGTAAGCCTCTTTTGAAGCAAGTACATAAAAGAAGACTTGGAATTTAGTAGTCATAATCCTTGGTCCTGGTTCCAAGTATTGCAATCCTGCAAAAAAGCAACCATGTTTCCAGAAGGCCATAGGAAAAATGATGGGGAGGTTCAAAATAGCACTTTTAATGTAATTGTTAAGGTCTAGTGGTGGTGGTGAGCTTTAAAAACAAGAAATGAAAGAAACAAATCACATTTGCCAAGAATATATTTGAGAACTCTCAGCAACGATTATTTGCAATATGATCTGAGAAAGTTAGAGCAGTGAATGTACTTAGTCACAGTCAGTTACTACTGAGGTACATCATTGTCTGTCCAATTAACTTAATATTTCTTTTAATTATGCCCACACCATTAAAAGATATTCATTTTATGGACTGTGGGATGATAACAAGGATTATTTTGTCCCTATCTGTAATGTTGACCGAAGAACTGCAGCGCTTGTGTTTCTCACATGCATAGTCCATAAATTCAAGAACAAACTCTCTCCCTCATGTCCAGCCTTCCAAACTCTGAGCCATTCACCAAGGAAATGTTTAGACCAGCAGAAAAAAAAGAAGCTCGCTGGCTGAAAGAGCAGCAGGAACTCTAGGATACTCTCTGTAAGGCAGAGCAGAGACTTCAGAAGAAAAATCCTGCAAAAAAAGCCCATGGACAACCTTGCGTGCCCTTTCACTTGTGCTTCCATTTTCCATGAAACAGACGCCCATTGAGCTGCTGTCTGGACGATGCAGTGAACTAAATCTGATCAAAGAAAAAGAGCTTTTCCTTTCTGATAGAATACATGTACACAACACACACACACACACACACACAAACACACACAGTGCTTTCTTTTTTTCTTTTCCATATATAAATTATATTGAAAGAAAAGTGAACCTGTCCCTAGAGGAATGGTCATAAGCTTGAAAGAAAGAACAATTCAGCAAATGGCTAAAAAACTGTGTTTTTGTGTTTGTTTTTCTTTTCGTTTTGTTTTTTGTTTTTTTGGGTTTTTTTAATGGAAAATCTGACAGCATTTACAGTTTGAAGCAAGATGTATGCTAAAGGTTTTAGGTTTTTTTGTGCTTTTCTTAATTTATTTAACAAATATTTACTGATGCTCAAGAGACATACAGTTGTCTGGGGATACAATCACAACCAAAACATAGTTTCTCTTTTTTAGCTTACAGTTTAGAAAAGAACAATATTCAAGTTAAATTTCTGCTTCTCTCAAACCCAGTAAAAGTTACTCTACTCTATTTGCTCTGCAAATAAATAAGAATCAGAATCGTGTTGAATAGTTCAGCCGTATGGCCTACTAACGAGTTTGCTAATCATCGAACATAAAGTTTGGTCCCACAAATGCGCTTATAGTATGGTCTGAAAATGGACATATAAAAAATGCAGTGTGGGCCGGCCGAGTGGCTCAATTGGTTAAGAACTCGCTCAAGAGTGCGAGCTGAGCTCTGAGCAAAGGCGGTTCGATGCCAGTCCGAGCTGAGTTGCCGTTGAGCTGCCAACAGGTAGCAGGAGGGCTCAGCTAAAAAAATAAATAAATTTAAAAAAAAATGCAGTGTGATAAAACTATGACAGAAATACGTGGCACATGCAGAGGCAAAGCAGCAATTGACAAATTCTGACTTCAGGGTTCAGCCGATTAAGTTTGCCAGACTGAGGTGCTCGAAGCTGATTGTGTAGTGGAGGAAAGGGATGGGGAATTCCAGGCAAGGGAAGGAGGTTCTCACAGGGTACTACAGTGGGTCCAGGGGTAGTACTTACCAAAGAAGTTTACATCTAGAGAGTGGGCACTGGCAAGATACACATATGCTCTGCTTCCATATCACAGAAGAAAGTAAACTTAAGAATGTGTAAAATTATGGACACTAGAGCAAACCATTACTACTTATTTTAGCTCTAGAAAATATCAGCCCTCATCTTCATACTCATATATGATAAAGAACAATATTTTGTTTCCATTACAGTCCAACTTTCAAAAGATACAGCAGCTGAATTTCCTCTAAAAAGGAGGACACAAGAAGTTCAACTTTAATTTGCCAACTAAGAAGCAACAGTGCTATGAATACACAGAAAGAAGTGTGTGAATTATTTTTTTTCTACAACAGAAGTGTAATGAAAACTAGACTAAAATTATGTTACATTCATTTGGTTCAGAAAAAGAAATCCACTATATATGTGATGTGTATTTTTCTCTTTATTTTTAGTGAGAAATTATATTTTCTATAATTTAATGGGCATTCATTGAAAAATTCAAGATTTTCAGTTGAGCAGTGTGAGAAAAATCTTCCTTGTATCAAACATGGCAAATCTAATTACCTCGTATGTAATATCACATCAAACGAACTCAGTGTATAATATTTTCTAGGTTTTCAGCAAACTCCAAAATTCTAGAAATGTGCCTGGCTGCCTAAATGTAGCCCTACTTCTCCAGGCCTTTTCCAGACCAATGTATAAATGAAGAATGGCCCCATAATCATTTCATGTGGAATTACTTTGACCACATGTTCAGTATCATCATATCACAATTATGTAGTATAGATGCATTGCAAATGTTTGTATTTGGGGAGGGATATTAATTTTTTTTTCTTCAGAACTACCCATCAGTTTCTTTGATGTAAGTTGTTTTCTCATACAAATATTTGCTTTTTCTGAACTCAACTGAACCATGAGATATGAGTATGTTCAACGTACTTTAGAATTGGAAGTAAATAGTGCCTGAGACCATGTGACTGGTTTTTATTGAAAAACCTTAATTTAGTTTTTAAAATCATGCCTGAATTACACTTTTAAATAATTCAATATTTGTTTTCTTTCCCTATTCCTCAATGGAGATAAGTTTTCTGGTTATCTTGAAAATAAGTACTGCACCAGTATCATGAAGACAATGGATGCATAACAAATGTCATCAATTCACAGGCCTAATAGTACAAGTTTTATGACTGAAGAATGTATCAGGTAGTCAGTGGGGAGGTGATACATTTGCCAAAAGTATAGTAAAGGGACTATTTATAAGGCAAGGGCAAGATTATAGGAAACTGTAGGAGTCAGAGCAGTGTTCTCGACACAGCAATGGTAGACTGCAGTTACTGCTCCTTGGCTTGTAGAGGTACAGGAAGGAGCAGAGCCCTAAGGGCAGGCAGCAGGGTGCCTTCCTTCCTGGCTCCCCATAGGTAGGACCCAACACAAAACCTGAAGTCAAGAGACCCTCTGATGTGAAACCTATAGTTTAACCTCCAGAGCAGGGCAGAGAGTATGCCTGGAGGGGCAAGAAAAGCTATCCTACACAGCTATAGGTCCACAATTTCAGATTTGAAATTTCACCTCCTGTCCCTGAATACATCAACAATGGATTTTGAACTAAAACTTTCTTTTAGTGGTTGGAATCATTAAGTTCTAGTCTCTTAGCAAGTTTGATGATGATAACACAGTTTGTTGTCTGTATCCACTATATTGTGCATTAAATCTCTAAGGCTTATTTCTTACTCTTTGCAAGTTTACGTCTTCAAACAACATCTCATCTTTCTCCCCATCCCCGATCCCTTTGTAACCACTACTTTACTTTATATTTTTATGAGTGTTTTTTGTTTTGTTTTTTCCCACAAGCACTTGTCTTCCTATCTGACTTATCTCATTTAGCATAATATACTCAAGTTTCATCGAGTGGGTCCAAGTGACTATTTAACACATCTTTAAAAAACAAGAGAAAGCAAGTTTTCTTAATTCCTAAAATTAAAATTTTTTAAAACATAAAATGTACATAGTTTTCTAAAGCTGCCTTTTGGCTTCTGAGATTGCTTGTTTTCTGCTTTACTGTCATGAGCTAGACACGTCAAGAAACCTTGGAGTGGTTAGAGAGGCAATAAAATGGAACAATTCCATACTACTGAATTCTCATTTCAGAATTATAATAAGTTCAATGTTATGGAACATCCCAGCTCAGATTCAGTTAGGACAATGGCCAAGAAGGTGCTTTGTTGAACCATAGAGAAAGTGGCAGATTACTTTACCTACCTTTCCAAATTATGTTCAAAATTTAACTAGGCATTATATGCATATATAATTAATCAGTATCTCCAATATTCTAAAATATTCTCATAAACTCACAAATGAGAAGAGAATATGTGTCATTTTAACCACAGCTACCCTATTGAAGGCCAGAGGGACTGAAACTGACAAATACCTAAGCAAGTCTGTTTAATATAACTCTACCATAGTAGTAAAAATAACCCTTTGTAATTTCATCTGAAGATGTCAAAGAATTTTGAAAACATCAATTCAGTAATCCTCACCAAAGCCCTTCAAATTGGGTTAAAATAAATCTATGCCAAAGGGAAACTCCTTTCCCCATTGCGCATTTTCCCTCATAACAGAAAAGAGGCTGACATTTGCCCCTAAATTGCAAACAATGACAGCCTGGACCTTTCAGAACTTATGGGTAATAAGCCAAAGATCTTTAGGAAAGATGTTTGTGATTTTCAGTTGCAGGTGATGCACTAGAGATATGGGGGAAAATGATAGTAAATAGTTTTCTAAAGCCACTGTTTGTTTGTTTTTCCTTAAGAAAGCACTGAATCCGATGCTCTGATAAGAGATGCTGACCACACACACACACACACACACACACACACACACACACACACGTCCATGTATCTCTCTCTTTTTTTTTTTTTTTTTTTTAACCACCGCGCCACTCAGCCGGCTCCCAAATGGCCATGTATCTCAATCGCAGCAGGTTCTCTCTCTGGACTAACAGTCTTGCTGGGAGGCAGGAGCTTTGCTTTGGTGCATAAGAGTGTACTTTCAGAAAATCAGCCTTAGGGCTGGCCGAGTGGCGCAGTGGTTAAGCACTGGCTTGGGACGCCAGCGGCCCTGGTTGGGATCCCTCATATGAGGGCCAGTGATACTGCCCTCAAAAAAAAAAAAAGAAAAAAAAGAAAATCAGCCTTAGCTGACATCAGGGTGGATGTTTTCTCACTTCATTTTCCACAGCAGATTTCCCAATAAAATCTACAGTTGATTCAACATCAAAGGATTACACCCAGCAGCTGCTGAGTCTGATGTGTTCATTAGTTTAAAGATATTCTGATATCAGTGCCATGACAACAAATTCAAGAGAATATGGAAGTCTGATTGTGTTTATTCTGTGGGACTAGGATTCACAAAGTTCAACACCAGCTTGCAATGAGGCACATCCCAAATGAACAGGATATATTCTCAGCCATTTGCACTTTACCTGATCTTCCTATGAGAACCTGGTTCAAATTCACCATTTCTGAAACTCTGTGTCTTTAAGATGAATAGATGGACCTGATTTCAACCTAAATTACAAAGCTGTAGTAATTAAAACAGTATGGGACTGGCATAAAAACATGCACATTGACCAATGGAACAGGATCAAGAACCCAAAGTAAATCAACACATATATGATCAACTACCATTTGACAAGGAAGCAAAGAACACACAGTAGGGAAAGGATTCAATAAATGGTGCTGGGAAAACTGGATATCTACATGCAAAATTATGAAATTAGAGCCTGTCTTACACCACTTATTAAAATTAGCTCAAAGTGGATTAAGGACTTAAAACATAAGACCTGAAACCATAAAACTGCTAGAAGAAAACATAGGAAAAACCTTCTTGACATCAGCCTTGGCAATAATTTTTTTGGATATGAAACCAATGCACAGGGCAGCACAAGCAAAAATCAAGTGGCCCTGGGGAGAGTAAATGGTACCTTAGGATTCCTATGGTCTTGGACCTTCCTGAATGTCAAATTAGAGCTCCAGGTTCTGAGCCAGAAGCCTGAGTGATTTGCTACCAGGGCCTTCCGGCTCCTGGAAGCCTATGGATATGTACTCACGCATAACTCAGTCCCCCTTCTGGCATCAAGCACTCCCTCCTCAGCACAGCCTTCGGGCCAGAGCCATCTTCAGGCACCTAGCCTGGCCTGTGGGGTGAGGTGCCTCCACACTGTGACTCTGATAGGTGGGAAGGTAGGCACCCACAAGACTGGTGTTTGTGTGATAGGTGGTGTGAATCAGATTCCTTACAAATAAGTCTGGGATGAGGGCTTCTGGCTCCCAGGATACCCAGGTGTTTCTCATACCAGACTCCCTGTCCACCTATAAAGCTCCCTAAATCCTGAAAGATGGACTTCCTCTAAGACTGGTTGCAGCCCCAGTGCCTCAGGCCTGATTCAGCCATTCTCTGGGTAGCCTCTAATGCTCAATGCATGCTAGCCCATCCTCTCTCTCTCTCTCCATCAGCACCCGCACTTACTAACCCAACAAATACATACAAAAGACCTTTCTCTGATGGTTTCTCACTTAATTATTGGGTTGTCGGAAAAGTCATGATGCATTTTTGCAATGAAAAACATAGAAAAAATACATCATGACTTTTCTGACAACCCAATACATAGCACTACCCAGGGTGGGTGGGTAATCCTACTCCATCTCCCACCCAAAGTACCACTTGAGGCACCACCATCTGGTTTCACCATGTCATCATTATTATAACTTATTATGTCTTAGTGACTTTGCATTGACAGTTCCCTTTTGCCCCAGATATTCCAATAGCTTGCTCCCTCACTTCACTTAAGTCTCTACTCAAACATCTCCCTTTCCTGAGAGAAGCCAACCCAAATCACTTCCTTAATTTTTGTATTTTTTTATTTTTTAAACAGCCAATTTTTTTTTTTATTTTTTTTTGAGGGCAGTGTTACTGGCCCTCATATGTGGGATCGAACCGGAGCCGCTGGCTTCCCAAGCCAGCGCTTAACCACCGCGCCACTCGGCTGGCCCTCCAAATCACTTTCTTTAAAATAGCACCTCTCTAGCATGCTGACCCCCATATTCTGCTTTTCTTTACCAGCACTCATTAGTCATTTGAGGTATTTCTTTTTTGTTCATTGTCTGTATCTCCTCATTAGAATTTAAAGTTCATGAAGATCGGCACTTCTGTTTAATTGTGTCCTGTTTTTGTTCACAGCTGCCCCTCTGCAGTCCCCAGCATGGAGCAGAGGCCCAGTAAAGGTCCATTCCATGTCTGAGTGTTCTGGCTCCACCTGTAACCACCATCGTTGCACTGTCGTAGTGCATTTCGGCTGCTATAACAAAAGCATCATGGTACTGAAAGCTTAAACAACAAACATTCATGTCTCACAGTTCTGGAGACTGGGAAGTCCAAGATCAAGGTACCCACAGATCCAGTGTTTGATGTGGGTTTGTCTCTTGATTTGCAAAGGGCTATCTTCTCCTTGTATTCTCACATGGCAGATAGCAGAGAGGGGAAGCAAGTGCTCATGAGTCTCTTCTTAGACGAGCACTAACTTTCACCTTCATTACCTAATTACACCCCAAAGTCCTTGTCTCCTAATACCATCACATTAGGAATTAGAATTTAGCATATGAATTTTAGGGGGGATGTAAAGTTTCAATCCATAACATGCACCTACTATACTTTTGTCAAGGGAATAGCTTTCACATGGACTATCCCACTCTAGTACTGCCCTTTCCACTTAATCTTCCATAGCACAAAAGACAGGGAATGTTATCTGTAAGGAGATCTAAAATAATTGTTGAAGTTTCTACAATAACAGGGGAAAGTGGCACAAAGGGTAACTTATAAAGACTGCACAGTACCATACCACCATTCTACTTTCTCCAGACTGCCTCCAAGCACCTCCATGGGATACAGCCCTTCCTTGGCTCGCCATCTCCAGAGAAAAATGACTTAAAATATTACCTATCCCCACACAGACCTTCCAAGAATGAGCAACAATAAAAATGCATGTGGTCTAAATCTATATTTTGAAAACAAACAATTTTTAAAAGGAAATAAAATCTGTGAAGATGGCCTTTCACAATGAGATTCAGAGCAGTTTAGATGTTTGGAGGCATCATTTCAAACCTCTTTGATCCAGACCAAAATTTTCTCTAAATATAACTATCAAATGATTTTCCAGGAAAAGATCCCTTAAAGATAGATTCCTCCCTGTGATGGTTAATTATTTGTTCACTTGACTGAGCCACAGTACCCAGATATTTGGTCAGATGTTATTCTGAATGTTTCTGTGAGAGGGTTTTTAGATGAGATTTACATTGAAATCAGTGGACTTTGAGCAAAGTAGGTTGTCTCCATAATGTAGGTGGGCCTTATCCAATCAGTTGAAGACCTGAATAGAACAAAAGACTGACTCCTCTGAGCAAGAGGGGAGTCTCCAGCAGACGGCCTTTGGACTCACACTTCAGTACTTTTCTGAGACTCCGGCCTGCCAGCCACCCCCATCAGACTGTGGACTTGCCAAACCTCCACAATAGTATGAGTCAATTCATTAAAATAAATCTCTTTCTATATATACACACATCTTAGTCCTGTTTCTCTGGAGAACCCTGACTAATGCACTCCTCTTAGAAAGCAAAATTATTTCTTATCATTTTTAATGAATGGCTTTCCAGTCTGTCTTCATCTCAGGTTCAAAATAATTTCTGAATCCAGACCAAACCAAGGTTACCTTGTTGTATTACTATAAATAGCTACTAACTAAAGTTCATGTTCCAGTAAGCATTCATGTTTTGAGGCCACAGACATTGGAAAAAAATAGGCTTATTTATTAAGGGGTTTGAGGATAAGGAAGGAGGATGGGGAAAGAAAAGGTACCAAAGAGATCTTTGCAAATGGTTTTAAGTCACCCACTTCAAACTAGGCAGGGAGATTAGTTGCCTTCTCCAGAGAGAAGACTGTCATATTGGTCATGTAACAAAAATACGATGTGCTGAGGGAAGTAAGGCCAAACAAGTAATATGATAGAACATACTTGATAAATGCCTGTTTCTTAGCAATTGTGAAATGAGATTGAAATACATAAGAAATGGGGTTATTAATAATTCCACATGAAACATGGCATCTTAAAAAAGGGCTGATGACCACATCAGGTGTGACTGCAATTCTTAAGAAGCTGCTTTCTATAGAAAACACTTGTAATTTGTTATTAACAATGGTTATTAAATGGCCCTGGGCCCTTTTATTGTTGTCACTGTTGTTGTCATTTGCATTTTATTACCAAACATTATGGATTGAAAACACTGCTGAGGAATCTCATGTGGGAGATGGTCTATGACTTTGCATGTAACTATATAACATTTATGAGCCCACTCTTTCTCAAAGGTACCTAGGTAATAAACTAAAATAAGTGTCTTGCCAGACTAATATAAATCATTTCTCCTTATCTTTAAGCACCTTAAGAGTCTCTATTTTCTCATCTGCAAAAAATAAAGATAATATCTATGTCACAGAGTTATAGTGAAAATTAAACCATATAACGTATATGAGGCATCTAGTATCACGCCTGGCACTTGATATGCATGCAACAAATGGTAGCTGTTATTATAATGACTACCTAAACAGCTCTATCAACATTAAAGATGAAAGGCCTACGCAGCCTTTCTAATATTGGAGCTATCATTTGGGACCGTCCTTGATTTTAGGGCCACACTTAGCTCTGTAAATGGCCGAGCTCTATGTTAGTCATAAATCTGTGTTTGCTCATCTCACTTTTGCCCAGCCTCTTTTTCGAACTTGAACTCTCACTGCTACTTGATATTGGAACAAACTTGGGCTTCTCCCTAAATACCAAACATACTCCAAGCTTCCCACTGTGGTTATCATTTGTGTACCTGTCACAGATACCCACCTAAGTGTCCTATACTCACCTCATTCTCTGCCAAACCCTGCCCTTCCTTCACAGCCCAAATCAGGTGCTACCTCCGCCAGAAAGCAGCTTTATTTATAGTTTTAATTTTTATTACATTTATTGTGGTGATATTAGTTAGGAAAATTATATAGGTTTCAAGTGTATAATTCTGTAACATAATCTATGTATTACATTGTGTGTTCACCACCAGAGACAGTTCACCTTCCGTCACCATATATTTGATCCCATTTACCCTCATCTACAACCCCCCTCCCCTCTTACCCTCTGGTAACCACTAAGCTGTTGTCTGTGTCTATGAGTTTTTGTTTGTTTGTTTGTCTTATTTCTTTGTTGCTTGTAGTTTTATATCCCACATATGAGTGAAATCATATGGTTCTCGACTTTTTCTGTGTGACTTATTTTGCTTAGCATGATAATCTCAAGATCCATCCATGTTGTTACAAATGGCAGTATTTCATTTTTTCTTATGACTGAGTAATACTCCATGGTATATATGTACCCCATCTTCTTTATCCAATCATCTATCAAAGGACACTTCGGTTGCTTCCATGTCTTGGCCACTGTGAATAATGATGCAATGAACATAAGCATAGGGGTATATATATTTTCACGAATAAATGTTTTCAGTTTTATTTATTAATGGAATTTTTTTCATTTTGTTATCCCCACAACACTATTTTGTCTCTTTGGGGTTATCTATTTTTGCTATAGTTTATTAATGTGTAGATCATGAACTCCTTGAAGACAGGAATTTTGTACCACACATGTTTAATCCCTAACATTGTACAAAATACTCAAATATTGGTTGAATTGAAAGGCAAACTCCAGAAATAAGATATTTTAATATATCCTGTAACAATGATGATTGAACTTGGATTTGAATTCAAGTGTACAGTTGGTGATTATTAGTGCTAAATAAGAATAACAATTATATCTAAGCAGGAGGTCTTGCTCATCAAGGGCTAGTAAATGTACCTTGGATATTTTATTTATGATCTACTAGTGTTTTTAAACAAATTATGTTTAAAAATATATTTTTACAAATTTTGTTATAATTTGTTTAATTATAATTTAAACAAATTTTGTTTAAAAATATGTTTTTAAACAAAATTAAGGTTTTTTAAAAATTGTATATATTTTTTCTATCACTGCTATCTGTGAACTCCAAGTATTATAAATCACATCCAATTCCTGGTTTTCCTATATTTATTGCCTGGCTTCTGCTATTGTCATAAAGTAAAAAGTAAAATTAATTGATTTTATCATTGGAAAAATTCATCACAGATGACAAGAGAAAAAGAAAAAGAATTTAAATAGCACATTTTCCTATTTGACTCAGCTTTAGGTAGAGAACCCACTGTAATTATACCCAACTTAAAATATCTGATTTCTAGTCATCCTAATACTTTATATTCAGTCTATGAATCACTTTGTCCACAAAATATCTCTTCAAGTTTAACAACAGACAAAAGTCATAGAAAACCTATTAACAAGGCTTCTTCCAGCCTCCCTACAAGAATAGTATCTGCCTTTCAAAAGAAAAATGCGCAAACGAAAGCCACCCGTTTGTAAGATAACAGCCATGGACTTCCTTTTCCATTCTTTTTCAATTCTTACACATCTGACTTTTTGGAGAAAGTCTCCATTTAGGTAACGCCAAGAAATGAATGCTCAAAAGACATTTACAGTTATTCTAATAATAGAAAACCATACAAAATCTTGGAGTAAGTCAAGTCTTATGATACAAATCCCTTATCTTAAGAAAAGCTGGTATAATTTACCCAGAAGCTATTTATAAAATTTTTCCTCTTAAAGGCCTGTCAACAACGCAAACATTATGCCAGTTTGTGGTGTTTGTTTCTGAAATTTCAAGGAGGCATATAGTGCTTTTCCTATGGCATACTTATTTCAAGAGGTAGCAAAATTACCAACTTATTGTGTTTAAAGTTTGGTCTGTATTTATCTATTTAATGCTTACAGAAACATCATTTTCCACTCACTCAAAAAGAAATTGATATTCAATTCTGTTATTCTCATGGCTGTCCATCATCATCACTCAAGAACCTGAAAGACATTACTTTCCATGTGTCTTCTCAAACATATTCTCTGATCTACACATTCTGAAACTAATATTCATGATGGTGATGATATCAAAATTAGTACCTAAGAGATATATAAGTGATGTATTAACCATGGCTTCCTATTTTCAAATCCAGTGAGCTGTATATATGAATGACCAAAAGTTTTTAAAAAGTAAATATTAACTTGATATCACAGAAAAATAAGTTTAAGGGAAAAAATAAAATTGTAAAATTATTTGGAGACATTCTTTTCTTTCTAGTTTAAACAAATTTTCAATTAAGTGTACCTCTGATCATTTGTGTATAGGTGAGTGAAATGGAGAATCAAGGTAAGATTCTCATTTATATTCCTATGTATTTGGATAATTGTCTTATGCCATTAAGATATTTTTCACATGTAGAGTTTACGTAATAGAAGTTAAGTTTGCCCATAACTTGAGTATGGTATAAAATTATTTTATTCCCCTCTCCTATATTCCTAAATATATAATTTTTAGAGTGGTATGACCCATTGCTTTGGCAGACATGTTTTGTATTTGTAAATTTTTTGTTATTGCCAAATCCAAAATATTTCCATCTAAATGGTATTTTCAACTTAATTGTCAATATTTACTCATTTTCAAATGTGAAGTTTTAAAGATAACTTCATTGGTGAATGCTAACAAACATTCAAAGAAGAATTAACACTACTTCTTCTCAAATTTTTACAAAAAGTAGAAGAGGAAGGAATACCTTTTAAATCAGTCTATGAGGTCAGAATTACCCTCATACCAAGCCAGACAAAGGCATCCCAAAGAAAGAAAACTATAGATCAATATGTCTCATGAAAATAGATGCAAAATCCACAACAAAATACTAGCAAACCAAATCCAAAAGCATATTAAAAAGATTGCATACCATGACCAAGTGGAATTTATCCCCTAATTACAAGGGTGGTTCAACATACAAAAAGCAATCAATGTAATATACCACATTAATTGAAAGATGGGAGAAAAATCACATGATCATTTCAAGTGATCAAAAACAGCATTTGAAAAAAATCCAACAGACTTTCATGATAAAAACTTTCAACAAACTAGGAACAGAAATAAACTTCCTCAATTTGATAAAGGGCATTTATTAAAAACTCACAGCTAGGGCCGACCAAGTGGCGCAGTGGTTAAGCGCTAGCTTGGGAAGCCAGCGGCCCCGGTTCGGGTCCCACATATAAGGGCCAGTGACACTACCCTCAAAAAAAACAAAAAAAACCTTCACAGCTAATATCATACTCAATGGTGAAAACCTGAAAATTTTCTGACCCCAAGATCAGTAACAAGACAGATGGTGCTTTTATCAACTTTATTCAGCATTGTACTGGAAGTTCTAGCCAGGGTAATTAGATAAGAAAAAGAAATAAAATAGCATTGAAATTGGAAAGGAAGAAGTAAAACTACTCACCACAAATGACATCATCTTCTATGTAGAAAATCCTAAAGAAGACACAAAACATCTATTAGAGTTAATAAATATAAATTCAACAAAGTTATAAGATGCAAGATCAACAGGCAAAAAACAGTTGTGTTTCTATAGACTAGCAATGAACAATTCACAAATTAGAAGATAACATAGAGCTATTAATGTCTTTGGATTTGGCAATGGAGTCTTATATATGAAACCAAAAGCATAGTCAACTAAAAATAAAAAAAGATAAATTGGACTTCATCAAAATAAAGTGTTTGTGTGCTAAAGAATACTCTCCGGTGATGGAAGGAGAACTGATTCTAGGCAGTGAGCACACAATGTGATATACAGGTGATGTATTATAGAATTATACACTTGAAACCTATGTAATTTTAGTAACCATTGTCACCCCAATAAATTTAATTTTAAAAAATGTGAAGGAAATAAAACACTATCAAGAAAGTAAAAATAAATATATAGAAGAAAATATTTGCAAATTATCTGATAAGTCTAGTATCCACAATATATATTTTTTTAAAAAGAAAGAAAAGAAAACCTCTTGCAACTCTACAATAAAAAGACAAACAATCCAATTCAAAAATGAGAAAGGGGCTTGAATAGGCATCTTTCCAAAGAAAATACACAATTGGTCAACAAGCATATGTTTCATAAAAAGGTGCTTCAAATCATTAGCCATTATGGAAATGCAAATCAAAACCACAATGACATACCACTTCACACCCATTGGGATAACTATAATTTTCAAAACATGAAAATATTAAGTGTTGGTGAGGGTGTTAAAAGATTAAAGCCATTGTACATTACTGGTATGTAAAATGGTACAGCCATTGTATAAAATAATTTGGGTTTTTCCCAAAAATTAAACATAGAATTACCAGATTACCCAGAAATTCCACTCCTAAGTATCTAAACAAGTATTTGTATATGCAAGTTCATAGTATCATTATTCACAATAACTAAAGGGTGGAGGGGAAAAAACAAATGTCTATCAATGGATGAATGGATAAACAAAATGTGGTTTATCCATAAAAACAGAATGAAATACTGATAAATATCTACAACATGGATGAACCTTGAAAATATTATGCTAGTGAAAGTAGCCAGACACAAAAAGTCACACAGTGTATGAATCCGTTTATATCAAATGTCTGGATTAGATAAACCCATAGACACACAAAGCAGATTAGTTGTTGACAGGCTTATAAAAAGGGTAGAACAAAGAGGGGCTGCGTAATGGTTACAGGATCTCCTTTGGAGCTGATGAAAATGTTTTAGAACTAGATAGACTTGATGATTGCACAACACTGTGAATATACTAATTGCCACTGAATTGTACCCATTAAAATGGTTAATTTCATGTTAAGTTAATTTAACCTCATTTTTTAAAAAAACTTGTCTATTGAGAATATTTTGTCTATTTTTTAATGAAGTATAATTACATGTCCACAAACTTTCAATTTTTTAAAATGTTCCACCATCATTTGTCTGAGCATCTTGTTTTATTTATTTATTTATTCATTTATTTATTTTTCCAGGAGGTGGAAGGACTTGTTATTAATTATTTTTTTGTTTTATTTATTTTTGCTTAACTTTTAAGTCAAGCCAAATGTAAAACAGGGTAGTAAATCAACCAAACATAAAATGATTTTAGCTTCCTAGAGGACATGTAAAAAAATAGAATATCTGAGAAATATTTTTTAAAACTTTAACTACCTTTTAACTATTTACTCATTTACTTCTCTAATGGTTTTAAATACTCATCTAATTTTACCTAAGTACAAGTTATTGAGTGAAAGCACAGTACCTTTTGCTTCTCTTCTTATGACATTCTAAAAATACAGTGCTTTAAAAACTACCTTTGATTGATAACATAATTTTATTCTATTTTGAAAATAACAAAATTTAAACTGAAATTGCATATCAATGGATATTTTGAAATATTTTTAAACTTTTGTTTAGAAAATTTAAAAATAGGGGTTGATCTACGTTACTGTGTCCTGACTTGACCAGAATTCTTACTTAGACAAAGGAAATTTTTAAGATCACGTCTTATATACATTATTACAAAAGGAAAACTCTGACTTACATATTTAATCTTTCAAACCATGCTCTTCAGAAGCTCTAAAACCACTTAAGCAAAACTAGAAACAGTTTTTACACAATCACATTTATTTACACACCCACTGTCTTATTTCTTCTACATCTCTTTGAAACACTAACCTTGACAGTTTTTGAAAAGGAGCCTTGTTTCAACATAAAACTATGAGAACATCAATAACGCGGCTGTTTCCTTTCAAAAGAAGGAATGCAGGAGAATTTTTTTTCTGTTTAAACAAGTGCTATTGTCGTATTGCCAATTTTTCTTTAAAAAGTACCCATTAATAAATCGAGCAGACTTATTAAGTGTTTTAATCAGTTCACAATGCTGTTAGAACTTGTTGTAACTTTTATTCACTATATGAAATTTCCTCAGTTTATAGTCATTCTTTGAATTTATAACTACATATCTGACAATTTATTTCTAAAACTCTGTTTTAATGTTGTATATATTTTAATATGATATGATAGGATTTTCTTTAAACAGAAGTTGTTTTCTTCAATTTCACTTCATAAATTGATGACAAATTTGTATTATATTTTTTCAATACTTTTTCAATTTCTAAATCTGTACATGCCTATTCAATGGCACATTAAATATTAATTCTACTCAATTGTAATCAGTTGGAAATACCAACAAATGCCCCTCCCAGTCTGCATAGAAAAGGGTCTTCTTCATTTTTTGTCTAAATACAAATCAATATGAACTTTGCTTAAAAGTCAACAAATAGTATTTCACTCATTTATTACCAATCTTATGGAAATTTTGATTTGTACTGATTTGCTTTCAAAAATCTAAGCTTTGATTGCTTGAAATGCTATATTACCTAGAAATGTTTTATGTCTCCTAATGTTCCATTGATTTGTTCTTGTAAGAAACATAAAACTAAAATATGACCTGAAAATGAACTATAAAGAAATTTAAAGTGCTAGATTAGCAAACTAGAGCTTAATGCAACTGTTAGTCACAACATTTATCCCATAAAAATAATGTGTGTTAATTTAAACTACTATTTTTCTATTTTTTCCCTGCTTTGATTCACAAACATTTCCCTGTCATCTATGGTGTAACCATGGTATAACAACTAAAAACAAGCAATTTATAAAGCTAAATCCAGAGTGTGAAAAATCATATTTTAGCAAAATGTTTGATGCCTTTTCTTATTTCTTCAAAATAGAAAGATAAAGTGAGACTGACAAATTAGAATACAGGTCATTCATTGTCATTCACTTAGCCATAAAATATTTAGGTGTGTTCTCACCATGTAATCAATATTATATTAAGTACTCTGAGAATATAAATGAAATAGAATATGTGTTCTCTGGCTCTGCAGTACAAACAACAAGTTTAACTCCCCCTATACAAACACTAGGTAGGTGTTGATATGTAACGATATTGCCAAAACAGGAAGAGAAAAGAAGGAATCTGGTTCCTAAACACAAGTTACATATAGGTATTTTCAGCAAGTAGACCACTAAAGGCCAATAATGCCAAATCCCCTTTCTAGAGAAATTGAAGGCAATTTAGGTGAAAATCTACTAATCATCAAAAGAATATGAAAATTATCCCTCAAGTAGATCTTGGCTTCAGAATGTAGGAACCATTCCCCGTGTGCATAGATCCTTGATATGCCATTAACCTGCCCCAGTAAAAGGAAATCTCCACCTTGCATATTGCTTCAAATGCTATACCTTGAATGTTAGAAACTAGTAGCCCTTCATTGTCTGGTAAATAATATGACATCAATCAACACTAGACATGAAAATCAGGTATGAAAAGGCACTAAAACATGCCTTCGACACTTAGATAGCAGCTATACAAAATCGGGGCTTGGGGGTAGGAAAAAGAACTGCAAAATAAGCAATATCCAAATCAACAAGGTAGTGGGGGGAAAATAGTTGTTTAAAAAAAAAGTAACTAGAAAGGATAGCGATACTATGACTTTTAAATTCACAAGTCTTTACACAGCAAAGTTTATTTTTTACTAAATATGATGAAATATAAAAGAATGAAAAATGTGCAAAATAAAGAGTCTCTGCCTCAAATGTTCTTAGCTAATCATCAATGTGAAACATATTTTATTTCTAATACAGTTTATCAATAATCCCCATAATGATATACTGTTTGAGTTACAAAAATTTCTCCAATCTCAGAGATCTCATTCTAATCCTAGCAAACTCCTGCAATTTATATATTACTACACAAACCATAATTAGAAGTGTGACCATTATAGGCAAATTTTGTAACACCAATGTACATTTTAAATAATAAGAAGAAATGTAATGGTCTATAATCCAGCTTAATACCATTTCGGAATTGTGAACTAGAAAGTGCTATAAAAACCCATTATACTTAGAGATTAAGGGAGAAAATATTAGACTGTCAACATTTCAAGTTGCAAATCTATGTTTAAAAAAAAAAGACATTTCAAAGCAATGAAATAGACCATGATTCCATCTATATTTATTGTGTTCACTTATCACATTTGCTGAAAAGACATGACTGAGAAATTTCTTGTAATTTCTGCAGGGGAAAAAAATGAAACTACCATTCAATTCTTACAGAGTATATTTCCCTTCAAAACGCCTGGAAGTTTAGTTTATCCATTACCTAAACTCTTGCAATATATAATCCACTATAAACCAGAGAAAGTGAGCATGAGTTTCTTTCAGAACAGGATAAAAGGAATTTATGGAGACAGTTCTACTTTTGGTGAGAATATTTGGCTTAAGACCAGAGCCTAGAGTTCTTACTTGCAAAGACAGGACACATCACAGAAGTAGATGCTAAAAGAGATGCTTGAACTTGGGCCAGGAGAGATAATAAAGACAGAGAACAAAAGAAAAACTCTTGAGCCAAAAGGCCTACTGCCGATTAATCTTCTATTGTAAAAGTGAGACAGTTCATATATATATATATATATATATATATATATATATATATATATATATATATACACACACACACACACACACACACATTCATGAACAAGAAAACCAAAAGGAATTTTTGCCCTAATTTGGGGATACAGTGAAAAGAAGACAAATAATTAGATAGAACTTTTATAGAAAAAAAGAGAAATGTCTTTCTTTTCAAAGAATCTGAAAATGCCTTGAGTCAAGAAAGATTTCATGCAGTGGACCTATCACTATGACAAAAACAAGATAGAGAAACAAGTGTCTGGATGCAACCAGTACTCCACTAACAATGATAAGAAATGAAAAGTCAATCAGGATCCAACATGGCAAAGTACATAAACACTGTGCTTGCCTCCTTCCATGACCACATAAAAAATACAACTAAATTATAGAACAACTAACCTGGAGAACCATCTGAAGTCTAGCTGAAAAAGTTTTATAAGAAGAAGCCATATCGAGACTGGTAGAAGGGGCAGAGATGTGGAGCAGGCAGACCCACACTTGTATGTGATGGTTAAAAATCAAGAAGGATATCTTGGCCACAGTGGTCCCTTCATGAGGAGTGACAGGCCCCAGCCCCACACCAGGCTCCCCAGCCTGGACTACTGGTGCCAGGAAGAGGAGCCTCCACAACAACTGGCTGTGAAAAACAGTGGGAATTCCAACCATCCAGAAGGAATGGAAAACTGCAGGAAACCTAGGTGTCCCTTTAAATGGCCTGTGCACAAACTCCCTAGCTCGCAGGTACTCACCCTGGGCTCTGACAGAAGGACAGTGATTTCGAAGGTGTCAGACATACAGAGAGACACTGAGTTGTATGAATTCAGTGTCAGGAATGGAGGAACAGTCACCATTTTCCCTGTGTAGAATCCTCGTCCCGTGCAGCCAGCAGGTGGGGCCATCTTTTTGTGTTTAGCCCCCTGCACATGGCTAAATCTGAATCTGCATTGGCCTGGTGAACTCTGCTCACACCAAGTACTTGCTCCCTGGTGAGTGAGTCACCCTGGTGACTCCCTAAAACCCACCCCTACTCAACTTACTTAACATCTGAGGCAATTTCTTGGTGAACAGCCAACCCCTCCCACATTACACTCTTTCTTGGATCCTTTATGGGGTAAGTGGGCCTCAGTTAGGCAATGGCTACCCTTGACGTGCTCTGTGGCTTTTGCTGAGTAGCACCAGACACAGCACTGGCACCAAACCAGAGTCTACAATAATCTGGTGAACACTCATCCCACCCTGATGACTCCGTAACCCCTGTCTCACTCAACTCACCTAACCTACGAGGATTTATCAGAAGCTGAGCCCTATAGGAGAAAGAAGCCAGCAGCAAGTCCCAGGGAGCACTGGATGTTTTGTGGAGCTACCCCAGGCCCAGTACTGGTGGCAGCCATTCTTGCTTCCCAGCATGGCCTCTTCCACATGACTTCAGGTCCAGCACAGGCATAAATGAACTGTGATCACTTTGTAGCTCCTACCAGGTAGTGTCTAGCTGATCACAGGCAATGGCTGACTTCGGCCTGCACTGGAGCCCCTCTTAAGAGGCCCCAGAACCAATATACTTGGATGTTTGCTTCAAATCACAGCAGAGTGCTGCCGAATTAGTGGCAAACACAAAGTGCTATCACAGCAGGCACCAAGGGAAAATCCCACTCTGTAAAGTAAGACACCCATACAGCAGCCCGTAAGCTGTGAACATGGCCAAACCCCATTGCCAGTCAGCTGTAAGGTCAATCCCACCCACTGTGCCAACAGGAATCAAGTTTAACTATAACAGGAGAGCACATGTAACCCACACAAGGGACATTCCTGGAGCACTTAGTGCAGATGACCAGGGAGACTGTGCCACTGGGTCCCACAGGGCATCTACTACATAAGGCCACCAAAATAGAACTACCTAACACATAGAAACAAATACAGGCAGCCAAAATGAAGAAACAAAGAAACATGTCCCAAATGAAAGCACAGAAAAAAAACTCCAGAAAAAAAAAAAAAAACTGCATAGAGGCAAGTAACCTACCAGATAAGTGTTCAAAAGAATGATTATAAGGGTGTTCAAGGGACTTAGTAAGAACTTCAACAAAGAGCTAGCAAGCATAAAAAAGAATATAGAAGCCATTAAAAACAAATCCTGTCAGAATGAAGAATACAATAATTGAAATAAAGAATGCACTAGAAAAAATCACCAGCAGACTAGATGAAGCAGAGAATCAAATCAGCAATTTGGAAGACAAGGTAGCAGTAAACACCCAATCAAAACAGCAAAAAGGAAATTTTTTTTTTTAATTTAAAAAAGTGAGGATAGTTTAAGAGACCTCTAGGACAACACCAAGTGTAACTATATTCACATCATAGGGGTGTCAGAAGGAAAAGAGAGAAAGCAAGGGATTGAGAAAATATTTAAAGAAATAATGCCTGAAAACTTTCTTAACCTGGCAAAGGAAATAGACATACAAGCCCAGGAAGTGCAGAGAGTCCCCAACAAGATGAACCGAAATAGGACCCCACCAAGACATTATAATTAAAATGGCAAAGGTTAATGATGAAGAGTGAATCCTAAAAGCAGCAAGAAAAAGCCAACAACTTATTTACAGTGCAGCTCCAATGGATTGTTAGCCTCTTTCACAACAGAAACTTTACAGGCAAGAAGGGATTGGCATGAAATATTCAAAATAATGAAATACAAGGATCTACAACCGAGACTAGCCAGCAAGGCTATCATTTAAAATTAAAGGAGAGATAAAGAGCTTCCCAGCAAAAAAAAAAAAACACACATAAAACAATGCTAAAGGAGTTCACTGCCACCAAATCAGTATTACAAGAAGTATTAAAGGGACTTCTTCAAGAAGAAGAAGGAGTGGGGGCACACACTAATAAAATTACAACTATGTACCTATGAATAATCATTTAAAATGTAAATTGATTAAATACCCCAATCAAAAGACACAGGGTAACTGAATAGATAAGAAAACAAGACTCATATACATGCCGTCTACAAGAGACCCATTTCAAATCAAAAGACACACAAGGACTAAAAGTAAATGAATAGAAAAAGATATTTCATATGAATGGAAATGATGCAATAGTTATATCAGACAAAATAGACCTTAAAAAAAAAGGGGCTATAAAAAGAAACAAAGAGGAAGATTACATAATGATAAAGGGATCAATCCAACAAAGAGCGTATAACCCTTGTACACATATATGCACCTAACATAGGAGCACTAAATACTTAAAACAAATATTGACCAACATAAAAGGAGAGATCAACAGTAATACAATCATAATAGGGGACTTTAACACCACGCTGACACCAACAGACAGATCTTCCAGATAGAAAACCAAAAAGGGAATAGAAGCTTTCGATGGCACAATAGACACATCGATTTAATTGATATTTTAGAGAATTTCACCCCAATGCAGCAGAATATACATTCTTTCCACGTGTACTTGAAACATTTTCCAAGATAGACCACATGCTAAGCCACAAAACAAATCTTAATAAATTTAAGATGATTGAAATCATATCAAGCATCTTCTCTGACCAATGGTATAAAACCAGAAGTCAATTAAAAGAACAAAACTAAAACCACACAAACACATGGAGGCTAAATAACATGATACTAAACAATGAATGGGCCAACAATGAGATCAAGGTAGAAATCAAAAGATACATTGAGAATGGGATGGTGGGCTATGCCCATCTGCAACTAAGATTGAACACGGCACCTCGAGCTGAGCAGCCATGAGCTGGTGACAGGAGGCCGAATGGTACAGTGTGCAACAAGGTTGCTGGTTGGATTCCAGCATGGGATGGTGGACTATGCCCCCCGCAACTAAGATTGAAAGTGGCGACTAGACTTGAAGCTGAGGTTGCACCTTTTACAACTAAGACTGAAGGACAACAACTTGACTTGGAGTTGATGGGTCCTGGAAAAATACAATGTGCCCCTTCCCCAATTCCCCAACACTGTTCCCCTCCCCAATTTCTCAATAAAAATCTTTAAAAAAAAAATACATTGAGAAAAATAAAAAAATGACCCAAAATCTGTGGAACACAGCAAAAGCAGTCCTAAAGGAGAAATTCATAGCAATACTAGCCTACCTCAAGAAACAAAAAAAAATCTCAAATAAACAATCTAACCTCACAGTTAAAGAAACTAGAAAGAGAATAGTAAACAAAGCCCAAAGTGAGTGGAAGAAAGGACGTAATAAAGATCAGAGCAGAAATAAACAAAATAGAGTTTAACAAAAAGAAAATACAAAAGATCAATGAAACCAAGAGCTAGTTCTTTGAAAAGATAAACAAAATTGATAAAGCTTTAACTTATTAAGATTAAAAAGGGAAAGGATGCAAATAAATAAAATCAGAAATGAAAGAGAAGCAACAAGTGACACTACAGAAATACAAAGCATTATGAAAAAATGTAAAATGTTATGAGCAATTATATGTCAACAAGTTGGACAATCTGGAAGAAACTGATACATTTATAGAAACATACAATCTTCCAAGACTGAATCAAAAAGAAACAGAAAATCTGAACTGACCAATTACTACTAAGGAAATCGAATTGGTGATCAAAAAATTCCCAACAGGGCTGCCGAGTGGCTCAGTTGATTAAAAGCACTGCCTCTGAGCAACAAGTTTGCCAGTTCAATTCCCACATAGGCCAGTGAGTTGTGCCTGAGCTGAGCTGCCACTGAGCTGCCAGTAGGCGACAGGATGGCTCAGCTGGTGAGACCAAGTACTAGAACACGGCACCTTGGGCTGAACTGCTGCGAGCTGCCTTCAGGGCAGCCAGATGGCAGCTGGACTTGGAGCTGAGCTAACTGCACCCTCCACAACTAAGATTGAAGGACAACAACTTGGCTGTTCCCCTCCCCCAATTCTCCAACACTGTTCCCCTCCCCCAATTCCCCAATAAAAAATCTTTAAAAAAAAAAAAAAAAAAACTCCCAACAAACAAAGATCCTGGACTGGATACCTTTGCAGCTTAATTTTACCAAACATTCAAAGAAGAATTTAAACCTATCCTTCTGAAACTATTCCAAAAAATTCAAGAATAGGGAAGGCTTTCAAGCTCATTCTCTGAGGCCACCATTACCCTGATTCCACCATTACTATTATCCAGACAAAGACACAATATAAAGAAAATTATAGACTGATATCCCTGATGAATGCACTTGCAAAAATCTTCAACAAAATATTAGCAAACTGAATTCAACAATACATTAAAAAGATCATACACCATGATCAAGTGGGACTTATTCGTGGGATGCAAGATTGGTTCAATATCTGCAAATCAATTTAAGTGATACACCACATAAACAAAATGAAAAATAAAAATCATAAAATCATATCAATACATGCAGAAAAAGCATATGACAGAATCTATCATCCATTTATGATAAAAACTCTCAGCAAAGTGAGAACAGAGGAACATACCTCAACATAATAAGGCCATATGTGAAAAACCCACAGCTAAAATCATACTCAGTGGGAAAAAGCTGTGTTCTCCTTAAGATCAGGGAAAAGACAAGGATGCCCGCTTTCACCACTTTTATTCAACATAGTATTGGAAGTCCAAGCCACAGCAATCAGAAAAAAAGAAGTAATAAAAGGCATTGAAATTGGAAAAGAATAATTAAAACTGTTATTATTTGCAGATGACATGATACCATATATAAAGAATCCCAAAGATTCCACCAAAAAACTATGAAAACTGATAAATTAATTTAGTAAAGTGGCAGAATACAAAATTAATATTCAGAAATTGGTTGCATTTATATATGTCAATAATGAACTGTCAGAAAGAGAAAGTAAGAAAACAATACCATCTACAATCACATAAAAAAATACCTAGGAATAAATTTAACCAAGGAGGTAAAAGACTTATACTCAGAAAACTACAGCAATACCTTGGTTTGGGAGCATAATTCATTCCAGAAACAAACTACTCGTATTGCAAGACATTGCTGGTTTACCACGTTAAAATGTATTAGAAATGTTTGCTTGTCTTGCAGGACACTAGCAAACCAAGTTACTTGCAATCCAAGGTTTTACTGCATAAGATACTGAAGAAATAAACTGAAAAAGATACAAATAAATGGAAGCATATACTGTGCTCATGGATAGGAAGAAAGAACATCATTAAATTGTCCATACTACCCGAAGCAATCTATAGATTCAATGCAATCCCTATCAAAATGCCAATGGCATTTTTCACAGAACTAGAACAAATAATCCTTAAATTTATATGGTATCACAGAAGACCCCACATAGCCACAGTAACATTAAGAAGGAATAACAAAATTGGAGGTATCATACTGCCTGATATCAAACTATACTGCAAGGCTATAGTAATCAAAACAACATGGGACTGGCATAAATACAGACACACAGATCGATGGAACAGAATAGAGAGACCAAAAATAAACCCATGCCTATATGGTCATTTACTCTATGGCATAGGAGGCAATAACATACAATGGGATAAAGACAGTCTATTCAATAAATGGTGTTGGAAACACTGGATAGATACATGCAAAAAAAAAGTGAACCTGGATCATCTTCTCATGCCATATACAATAATGAACTCAAAATGGATTAAAGATTTAAATATAAGTTTAAAACCATAAAACCCAAAACCATAAAACTCCTGGGAGAAAACATAGGCAGTAAACTCTCTGACATTGCTCTTAATGATTTGGACAAGGGAAACAGAAGAAAAATAAATAAGTGGGACTACTACATCAAACTAAAAATTTTTGCACAGCAAAGGAAACCATCAACAAATCAAAAAGACAGCCTACTGAATGGGAGAAGATATTCACTAAAGATACACTGATAAAGGGTTTATATCCAAAAGTTATAAAAAAACTCATACAACTCAACACCAAAAAACTAAACAAGCCAATTAAAAAAATGGGCAGAGGACCTAAACAGACCTTTTTCCAGAGAGGACATACACATGGCCAATAGACATATGAAAATACGCTCAACATCACTAATCATCAGAGAAATGCAAATTAAAACCACAATGAGATATCACTTTATACCTATCAGGATGGTTATCATTGATAAATCAACAAGTGTTGGCAAGTACACCAAGAAGACGGAACCCTCTTACACTGTTGGTGGGATTGCAAATTGATGCAGCTACTATTGAAAAAGGTTTGGAGGTTCCTCAAAAATTAAAAATAGAACTACCTTATGACCCAACCATTCCACTTCTGGATATTTACCCAAAGAAATCCAAAACACTAATTTGAAAAGACGCGTGCACCTCTATGTGCATGGAAGCACTGCTTACAATAGCCAAGATATGGAAGCAATTTAAGTGCCCATCAATAGACAATTAGATAAAGAAGATGTGGTCCATACTGGGGGTGCCAAAAGGCTGTATACCCATGACCTGTATTCATCTTTTGTTATTGGTATATATTGAGTATTACAATATTAATACAGTTTTTTTCTTTCTTAAAATGAATATACATTTTTTGGCATCTTCTGTATATACAAAGGAATATTACTTAGCCATAAGCAAGAATGAAATCTTACTGTTTGTGACAACATGGAAGGAACTAGTAGATAGTAAGCTAAGTGAAATAAGTCAGACTGAGAAAAACATATACCGTATCATCTCACTTATATGTGGAATCTAAAGAACAGAATAAATGAACAACAAAACAGAAACAGACTCATAAATATAGAGAACAAACTGATAGTTGCCAGAGGAAATGGGGGTTGGGGAGCTGGGTGAAAAAGGTGAAGGGATTAAGAAGTACAAATTGGTAGTTACAAAATAGTCACAGGGATGCATAGTACAGCATGGAAAATACAGTCAATAATGTTGCAACAACTATGGATAGTACCAGGTGGATACTAGGCTATTTGCGGGGATCATGACATAAATTATATAAATGTCTAACCACCATGGTGCACATCTGAAACTAATGTAAAATAGCATTGAATGGCAACTCTAATTGAAAAAAAAATTAATTAAAAAAAAAGTCATGACAAGTTCATGATTTCCATTATGAATGCATGGCACTCAGCATGAGCCATTCAAGGTCAAAGGCAAAGGCTAATTAATTGATTGATTTGTATTAATGCTTTACTCTTTAAAAAATTAAGTGTATAATAACACTTCAAAGTATTAGTTTTTATTTAAACCAGAACAGAGAGGTCTATAATGCAATCATCTCATGAACTACTCATAATAAGCACAGTGGCTTTTTGCTAAAAATACAAATATGCTAATTGTTGAGAATGGCCCCACAAAATTCTGAGAATAAAAGCTATTGCCTTTTGAACATTTTCTCCAGTGCTGTGTCTTAAGTAAAAACATGGAGATAGGGGAAGAGTACTTGTTTAAAGTTTTTCATCTAGTCGTTTAATCAAATTAATTTGATATAAACCAGGATTCTGAAACTAACGAACAGAAATTCTGCCTTCATCACTTTTGCCAATTTCAGAGGCATAAGGGGAGAGGGTGATGATATTGATTATTTTCTCCCATGAGTTTCTATAAGCTGTGTCAAGAAAAAGAAAACAGACATAGTAATATCTTCTCCTAAAGGATACAAATATCATAAAGCAAGTCTTTATTTCTGCAATTTGAGTTATCAAATAGTTTTTTGGAAAGATCTTACTCCATCAATGAGCATTGTATTAGAATTTCTTTTCAATCAGGTTTCTCAGTTTCAGCACTGTTAACATTACAGGCCAGAAATTTTTTTGTTTGGGGGAGGTGGGGGGCTGTTCTATTCATTGTAGTATGTTTAACAGAATCCCTGCCTTGACCTGATAAAGCCAGTAGTACCCTCCCCCCATTCACAACAACTAAAAATTGCCAAATGTCTTCTGGGGGACAAAATCATTTAAATTGAGAACAATGATTTGTCTTTTTCACTAATATTTATACTAATGATGCAAAAGCAGTGATAACTAAAACTGCTGGCACCTTAGCACCAATTGATCGAATAGTGGCTTTTTATTTTTATAATGCACCCGTTATGCTCATCATCTGAATGACAACAGAAATGTAGGTTATAAAATTATAATTGTAATTGAGGGCATAAAGTGAAAACAAAATAGTTGTAATAAGTATGTCCTCATTCCACCGATTTCCACTAAATGCCCTATCTGCTCTTCCTACTCCCTCACCCCAAAGAACAAATGAAAGTATGTCTAAAGTGAGATGTTTAAGGTGGAATATTTAAGACAAGGACTCTTGTCTCAGACACTGGATTATTATTGATGGATTGATCCCAGGAGGATCTGAAGGAAAGTGAGGGAACATCATAGAAAGCCAAGTAGGAAGTGGTTTTCTGTTGTACTCTAGCTCCAACCTTATTTTAGAAAAGCTCTGGAATGTAAAAATTATACCACAAAGTAAGTCCTACCTAGAGGATGTCATGCTTGGAGGCAAGAGGCTGGTCTTTTATATTATATTGCATGGCCAAGGTAGCTTCCGTAAGTAAAGGGCAATTCTTCAAAATTGCTGAATCTGTGGACCCTTAGCAATCAATAGCCACACAAGTGGAGGATGGGAGCTCCAGGGCAGCAAAGGGATCTGAGGCATCAAAACTGTCCATTACAGATGACTTTCTCTAACAAGAGAACAAACAAACAGACAAAACTACTTCGAAAGACAATTTGTTTAGTCTATGGGTTATGATGACATCTTTCTCATTACAATTTAGATAATTATATATTATCTTTCAGAATGATAATTATAGAAACCTTTTGGCACTAAACCGGAAAGTATATATCGTCATTTTGTGGCAAATAACATAAAATTTGGTTTATGAAAAAAAAGCAATGAAAACGCTACAGAATTATTTTATTACATTTGATAACATTGTGGAATATTAAAATGAGAACATTTTTTTCTATTAATTTGCTTTAGATGTTTTTCCAAAGTATTTGGATAAAATAGCAGTTCTTAAACTTTGTAGTCTCAGGACAACTCCTTTACATTCTTAAAAATTATTGAGAATCAAACAAGCTTCTGTTCATGTTGATTATATCTACCAACTTCACTGTGTTAGAAAGACATACTCAAAAAATTTTAAATATTTACTGTTACTCATTTAAATTTAATAACAGCAACTCATTGCATGTTAACATATATAATATATTCTCATGCAAAATAACCATGTTTTCAAAAAATTATTGAGAAAAGTGGCATTGTTTTACATTTTGCAACTCTGTGGTGTCTGACTTAATAGAAGGCTGAAAAGCTGCTTTAGTTAAAGTATACCAACAAAGTCATTCTCAGATATGTGTGAGGAAAAGGGATATATTTTAATTGCCTTTTCAGATAATTATGGATAGTCTTCTTTACTACTACACCAAAACTTGACAATTAGTAGGTTTTAAAGTATAGTTGCCATGTGAAAATTGAAACCATATCAATGAACTTTGTATACTCTGTTATATTAAAATTCCCTGCTCTTTCTTACACATTGAATGATTTTTTTTAACCTAGGCATGATTTTGTAATATTATGCATTGTCACATGAAAAATATTAGTGTATTGAGATATGTTGATCTTCCAAATATTGACACATTCCATTCAAAAATGTTTTTTAAAAATTACATGTTTAACCTAAACACTGATCATATCCGAAAAGTTTTTTAAGTGTTTGAAAGAAGTCAAGTTCACAGGAACAGACACAAATTTTCCAAAATTCTAATTTTCACTGGCAACAAACTTTATTAGTTCCTTTCCTTGAGATGACACATTCACTTTATTCATTTAAAAAAAAAGTGTACCAAATATGCAACTTTGATTTGCTGATCAACTATATAGTCCATATGACAGTCATTCCTTCAAGTAAAAATGGTGTGCCATGAAAAAAGTGGATAATCAACCTGCAACTCAAACAATTGCTTGAAGATTTTCCTTAGAACAATCATAATTTGGTAAGTAGTAGAGAAGCTTCATGTGTACTTCTCATTTCTTCTCACAGAAATATTAAAAAGACATACACTTAGAGATTCAGATTTTAAAAATCAACAATTTTCATGGCTTCATCAAGAAAATCTTCAAGCAAAACTAGGTGTATGTTTAATGTAAGTGTGGCAATGAAGAATACAATACCACTACAGCTTGCTGCCACTGCCTTGCTGTGTGCTAAGGTGCCAGCAGTTTTAACCATCATTGCTTTTGTGACACTAGTATACATATTACTGAAAAGGGCAAATAATGTCTTAATATCACCGTGAAAATAGTTTTGACTCTCAGATCTCCTGAAAGCTACTCTCAGCACACACACAAAGGACCATAGACCACACTTTTGGAGCCACTATGATAAATAAACAAACTTTCAGGGACATTCTTCTCTGATTCTCACTGTGTTCTCATACATTGACTTTCTGCATAAAGACCATCCCAACAAGAAACTGGACATAGAGTTAAGGGAAATTCACATTGGTGAACAGTTTTATCCCAGTCCCATCAGGACAACAATCTCAAGGAACTCCTACTCTCTTGTCTTTTCCTTTCAATTTCAGATGTGTTTATGGAGACCTGATTTTAAATGGTGCAAATCTGGGCCTTGGATGTGAAGAGAAAAGATGAGAAACAGAATATCTAGAGGGGATATGAAGAGGGAATGAAGTTAGGAGTTTCTATGCAATGTAGTTACTATGAGATATTTAACATTTCAAATATGTGATTAAGTAAAAAAAAAATCAATCAATCAGTCAATCAATCAAATTAATTCTGTGGTTACTCCCTACTTTATTTTCTGATTATATGATGTGAAATCATATATTGTAATCCAGTTCATATTCAATCTCCTTTCTCAACATTGGAATCCATTACTGGTTAAAATTTGAGTAGTGTTTAAGAAACAGTTGAATGTGGAAAAGTCATTTTGCATCCCTGTAATTGAGCATAGCACATATTACAACTATCTTTAGAAAACAGAAGGAGCTCTAAGGAAATTTCTTCATGTCACATTTAGGAACAATTAATTCCCAATAGGCTATTTGATATACTCTACACACTGCCAATACAATCATTCCGGAGATTTTCATTAAAGTTTTATTATATACGAGGTGAAAAAAAAACTATCTGTGAAACTTTTCTCTACTCTATTGAAATGTTTTGAGTTCTTATTTGACCTAGTCTGAAGCCTTGCTATACCTTAGTAGGTCTTTGGGTTGATTTCCATGCCAAATCCAACCACTGTATAGTATTTCAGTTACCTTTGCTTCACTGCACACTGGAAAAATGTGTGCAGAATCTTGGGCAAACTGCTATAATGGGATTTGTAACATTTGTGATGTGGATTACATTGTAAAGTGGTTTTGCAGGCAAAACATACTGGGGGATTTTGTGAAGCCAAACAATGAGACTCAAGAACCTACAATCAATGAATTCTATGTAAAATTAATTTGAATAATGCTAAATTATAATAATAATGTACTAAATTGTTTCCTAATTGTACACAGAGAATAGTATAGTACTAGAGCAGAAGAATATTTTGCATTCTTCTTCCGAATTTCCTCCAAATTTAAGCAAAAGTATTGAGACTGAAGGGTTATGCTTTCTGATATTAAACAACCCCTTGTGATCTACACAGCAATGTACTGAAGAACTTAAAAGTTTCTTTAATAAATGATGTTTAATAATGCTCAACTTTTATCCCCAGAATTTCTAAAGTTTATCTAACTGATATATCCAGGGAAATTTCATCTTATTTTAATAATTTTTATTTTTTTAACCTTCCAACCCTTTTACATATGTCAAGAAAAGTAGGGAAATTGTATCACTTTTCAATATTCATAAAAAATAGATTTTCTTAAAGTAGTCATCTGCTTCAGGAAAAAAAACTGAAACTGGATTTATTTGTTTTCTCATTTCTTCATTTCCATTTCCATGTGCAAATACAAATGAAGCCTAACTGTCTTTTTCTACCATACAATATAATTTGAGGATAAAAACCACTTACAGGACCTCATATATGTCTAACATGTGAAATATACCGGGGGTGCCAAAAAAAATGTATACATGTGGACACTTTGATTAACATTGTTCAAGCAGTAGTTCGTCGTACTCAGAAATGTCTGGACACTGATAGTAACCACTTTGAGCATCTCTTGTAATTGCAGAAGTCAAACATGATCTGTATTCATCTTTTGTTATCAGTATATATTGAATCTTACAAGTTTAGTAGTTTTCTTCCTTTCTTAAAATGTGTACCAAGGTCAGACAATTGAGTTAGCAAACTCACCCTAGGAAAAAGTACTACATACCTCATTGTTGAATATCGCTACAGTCATCCTCAAAGTGCTCCCCTTGGGAAGCTCTACACCGATGCCAGTGCCTAGTCCACCCTTCAAAGCAATTTTGGAACCCTTCTTCTGGAATGGCCATCAGAGCTGTCATCATATTACCCTTGATGTCCTGCATGCCATCAAAATGTCTTCCTTTCAATATTTCCTTTATCTTCTGGTAAAGAAAGAAGTCATTGGGGCCAGATCAGGTGAGTAGGAAGGGTGTTTCAATACAGTTATTTGTTTACTGGCTAAAGTCTCCCTCACAGACAGTGCCGTGTAAACTGGTGCACTGTAGTGATGCAAGAGCCATGAATGTTGGCAACAAGTTCAGGTCGTTTTTGTCTAATTTTTTCATACAGCCTTTTCAGCACTTCTGAAAAGTAAACTTCGTTAACTGTTTGTCCAGCTAGTACAAATTTATAATGAATAATCCCTCTGGTATCAAAAAAAGTTAGCAACATTATTGCAACAAGTTTGTGAACTTAATTGTCAGACCTTGTATACATTTTTTTTGGCACCTTTGTATATATTTAACAGATTAAGCAGAACCTCATATATATACATATATATTATATGTAATATATATTATATATAAAATATTAAACTCAGTTAACATTTTTTCTTTATACTTGACACTATTATTTCAATTCTAAGTTAGATGCAAACTGTCTCACTTGAACCTTTTGATATTGTGGGTCTTTGTTATTTCACTTTAGGAATTAAATCTATATCCTAACAGAACATTCTTTCATCCATTCTCTAAAGGTCTTACATTGAAATTGATTCAATAAGGACTATCACAAGTTTGTAGGTGGCTGATCCCAATAGCCTTCAGTATTCTTCAGAAGGAAACCTACAGACAGTTCCCAAAAGCTTATTTTCCCAAGAGAGTGAAATATATCTTAATGGGCTTCTGTGAATATAATTTAAAGAACCTCTCTTTAGTTATCCTTTATGTTACTAAAATAACTGAGTTAACAGTTAAAAAAATAAAAAATCTTTAGTAAGAAATATTAATGGTTTTCATTAAATTTTTTGACTCTGTATAGCTTAGTAAAGTTGATAAAATAGAATTTCTCCTAGTAGATCAATATTTTCATTGTTATATCTTGTCACTAGCAGAACATGCAAAAGAATAAGATTACCCATCTCGGTTCCTCCATGCTATCAAAATCCAGTAAATGAGATCCATGCTGTCCCAACTGGTTTTGATTCACCAAGTTAGGCGTTTCACCTTAATAATTTCTAAATGAAATGTGACCCTATGCCAATCAATTTTTGCCTTATTGAGATTTCATACTATCATCAATATGTGATCCAAAGGGTTTTCCTTAAAAGACAATGGATTAAGGTTCATTGTCCTCACCCTGAGGCTCATTAAAATGAATTCCCCAAAATAAATGATGTGTAAACCACTTTATGCTTCTGTATTCAAAATATGGCTAACAGCTATAGGTATTTTTTAAATTTTGTCTTACAGGCACAAATTGGTGGTATTAAGGTAATCTATTGGGTTGTCAAAAAAGTCATGATGCATTTTTGCAATGAAAAACATAGAAAAAATATGTCATGACTTTTCCGACAACCCAATAACTTTTCTCACTACCCTTGTATTTTGGGTTCTATTTTGAATGTAAGTCTATTTTGTGCTCAGATTTTCAAGTCCAATTTTGTATAAGAGACCATGAAAACATATGTATATACATATACAAACATTAATATACATTAACATATTCTGTAGGAGCCCATGAGAAGGAACATTGTATAAAATTCTCAGAAATTGACCATTTCCATTTTCTCTCTAAATCTCATCATTTTGCATAAACATGCTTGTTATTTCTTTGAATTCTTTTAGGCTCTCCTATTCAAGGATGCAACTCTGAAAATTCTTAGGGTGACATTTTGAACACCCAGTTCTGCACATATCTCTCTTTGATGGACTCGAGTTCAGATCTGACACCAAAAATCTTTCAGACCATCTATCTTTCTCAGTTCTACAGAAAGATCTTTACACCAAATCCTTGGTTTTCTTTCTCTCCAATTTTAAACACTTGTGCATTTGCTTTACACATGAATAATGCAAACTTGGTAAAGTATCTTCTCTGGTAAGAACTTCTGTAACTCTCCAGCATAAACAAAATTAATCCCGGATGACAGAACAGTAAGTTATTACACAGAACATCATGTGAACTCAGTTAAATGAGGTGATGGAAACTAAAAAAAAAAAAAAAAATTTAAATCAAAATTAACAAGAAAGGAAGGGAAAATGTCTTGAGGGAGTGAAATTAAAAACACAAGCAATTTGCTAAAGACATTAAATTGTATAAATAAATGACCATGCAAAGGTATTGGGTGTAAGGTGAGCATGAGTTTCTAAATCATTTAATCTAACTATATATTTTTTTAAAATAAGGTCTAGGTGCCCAATCACCATGGGATTTTTACAGACTCATATGATTGAGTTGTCTGAAACAGGGTGGAGGAGAAAGTTAAGAGAGTTGTTTATTTAATTTTTTCTGTGTCAGCACTACACTCAGAGACAAATTATTCCAACAGATGCACCAGTCTCATTTTAGATTCTTGCTCTATACGTGTAACACACTGAAGTCTTTGTTATTCCTTCATTATTTCATTTAATTATTCTACAACCAATCATTTTTCATAATTTTTAAAAATTATTTTGTTTGCCTCATTCTTACACCATCCCTTATTTAATTAAATAATCTAGGGATAAAAGAATAAGTAAAAAATCATTTGGAACATGGTGAATACTAAGTTTTGTCCACTTTTCATTCCTTCACATTTTTATTTAATCTTATTGCTAAATTCACTGATGCCCACAAGTTTGGAGCAAGTGAGTAAAGAAGTTGGGTCAGGAAAGAATTCCGTTCCAGGGGCAGTGGTAACACTTTTCTCTTTCCAACATAGTGGAGCCAGACACAGTTCCTAAGGCTTGGGCTTCTGGCACTATCCAGGACCAGCACTGGCCTCCATTATCCCTCCACAACAAGAGAATATCCCTGCCTCATGGAAGCTTGGCTGTGGTTGTCATCTGTCACATCCCTTGGTGCCTGTCCATTTCCCATGTGTGATTCCCCAGTGAATCTGGCAATTCTGTGAATTACCCAACATCCTTTCAATAAAATCCTGTTTAAACCAGCCAGAGTGGTTTTTATTTCTAGCCACAAAGTACCCTGAATAAAACAGGGAGATTTATTGGACTCTCTTATACCATTACTGTACTATTTTCTGGATAGTGCTGGATGGTGCCCTAAATTTATAACATATACATATATATTTCTTAGGAACCAAAGTAACAGGTAAAATAGAGCTGGACTCATTATATTAGGTAGATTGACCTCATTATAACACCAGATTCCAGGTAGTCATAGGAATTCCATTTAATAAGCCTTAAGTTATAGACAGTAATAAAAAAAATAAAAGGGGGCCTTTTTGAGCCATTATACACCAGGGCTGAGTTTGAAACTTCTGAAATTAGATACAGTTCAGTCCAGGTTCATTGGATCTTCTACAAATAAACCAACACCAAAGGAATATTTAGTTCTTTAGTGCTCTTTGACTAATTTTTCATACCTTTTTTTCCTACTAAATTTCTGCTAAAGCAAAAACAGTATCTGGAATGAATATCATGGAATTCTCCTCATTTCACCCATTATCGACTGGCACAACCTGAAGGGATTTGTGCCTCTTCCAAAGTATCCAATTTAAACTAAGTTTATATGGCATAGGAAACTTTGATACAAAAACCTGAAATTATTCTTCTGTTTTAGTTAAGAACACACTCAGCTATGAATAGCAGAAAACCCTACCACAGTGTCTTAAACAATAAGTGGAATATTTGATACTTTAGAGGAGTCTAGACGAATCCTTCACCTCAACAATGTCATCAGGAACCCAAGAACCTTCCAGCTTCCTGCTCACCTTTCTTAACTTGTAGGTTTTCCTCCCTGTGGTGGTGGTTGCAAGATGTCCTGTACTTCTAATATCCCATGTTCAGAGCAGAAAGAACAGCAGGGAGTGAGGCAAAAACCTTTTTCTAGAAAGAATTTGGTTTTATAATCTAATAAAATGAACCTCTCCTGAGGAACTTCCGCCTTCATATTATTGTCCATCAACGATGCTCACGATCAGTTTTCCAGCAAGGTAAGCTGGATATTTAATATTTGCTTCCCAGCTCCATAGTTCAAGAAGACAAGGAATTGGGGCCGGCCGAGTGGCACGTTGGTTAAGAATTGTCTTGGGATGCCAGGTCTGAACAGCAGAGCCACAGATTCGGATCCAATATATGAGGGCCAGTGATGCTGCACCCTCTACAGCTAAGATGGTGAAGAACAGCTCCACCTGGAGGTGGGCTGCCTTGAATAGCTGGCGAAGGCATAGACTGCAGTGGAGCTGCAGTGGGCTGCCATGAGCTACCGTGAGTGGCCAGCAGCCAGCATGAGCTGTCGTGAGCCATGTGAGCGGACTGCTGGAGACCGATCTGCTTCAGCTGGGAAGAGCGCAATGATCACAATGCCATCATGGGCCAATGAAGTAATGTCCTCCATAACTAGACTGAAGAACCAAAGGACAGAAACTTGTCTGTTCCCCTTCCCTGATTCCCCAATGCTGTTCCCTCCCCCAAATCACCAATAAAAGCTTTTTAAAAAAGAAGGCAAGGAATTAAGGAGTTCAGAGGAGTATTAAATGAGTCAAACCACAGTATCTGCCATGCCTCATAACACAATTTTGATCAAGTAGACACAGTCAGCCCAAGGCCTAAATGGCAATGTGACCAGATTTTTTTGGTTTGGGTATGTTATTATTTCTTTGGCCTGTAGGACACTAAGTAAATCAAAGTTCTCATTTTCAAGTACACAATCATCAACATTCCTCTTTAGCTTGTTGCCTATTTTTATTGTGTGTATTAGTCATCTATTGCTACATCACAAATTACACTGAAAGTTAGCAGCTTAAAACAGCCAACAGTTATTATCTCGCCATTTCTGTGAGTCAGGGTTCCAGGTGTGGTTTAGCTGAGTATCTCTGCCTCGAGGTCTCTCTCACAGGCTGTAGTAGCTTTGTCAGCAGAGGCTGCAGTCTATCTCATCTAAAGACTCAACTGGGGCAGGCTGGGCTTGCATGCTAACTCACGATTGTTGACAGGATTCAGTTTCTCTCCAGCTATTGCCAAAGGCCCCCTTTGGTTCCTTGTCCCATGGGCCTTTCAATAGTGCCTCTCAAAGCATGACATCTGGCTTCTCTCAGAGGAAGCTAGCAAGAGAATGAGAGAGAAGAAAAGCAAGAGAGCTTCTTTGTAACCTCATGGCCGAAGCAATATCCCATAACCTTGGCCATATGCTGTATAGTAGAAGATGGGCACTAGTTCCAGCTCACACTCAAAGGAAGGGAATTGCACAAAGGTATGAATAACAGGAGGCATGATTCATTGTTTAGCCATTTTAGAGGTTGCCTACCACACTGTCTACATAATTTGGCAATCAGTAGGGTATCTTATTTTCCCTACCTGAGGGTTTCTGTGATTTGATGTGCACGTTTAATCTGTTTACATATAGTTTAATTGCTGTCATATGACAATTTATCCCTGTCATCCTATTATATTTTCTATGTACCATCCTTTCTTCTTGTTTATGTTTTTCCCTCTCAACCTTTTATTGATTAGATCCTTTTTTTTTTTTCATTCTGGTTTGAAAATTAAAATTCAATGTCTATTTTTTGGTTGGTGTTTACTAACGTATTGAATCTTACACTTAATTTTTTTAGAACTCATTAATATCAGTTTCTTCCTTTGACAAAACAAGGACCTCTGACTGCTGTCAAAACCTTCTGACTTCTGCTTGTTCTCTACCCAACATGTATTTGTATAATCTAGAACTTTATATTTAGATTGTAATGGAGTTACCACTAACTACGCAATGTAGATCCATCAAATGTAGATTCATTAAAATTATGTTAGTTAAAAATTCAGCTCCTTGGTCATGTTGGTCATATTTTATGTCTTAATAGCCACATACTTGTATGACTAGGGACTATCATATTGGGCAATAGAATATTTCCATCAAAACAGAAAGGTCTATTGAACAGCACTATTATAGACATATAAAAATAATTACATACACTTTTTTGGCATTACTTATTTTTTCTGAAATAATTTGTATTCTCTGTAGAGTACCTTCTTTATAAAGTTTTTTATAAAGTTTTAGTGTCTTGTCTTTTATGTGTATTTCAGATGCCTCTATTTTATTCAACCTAGTGTTTAAATAATAGTTTAATTGTATATGGAATTCTAAATTTCAGATTATTTTCTTTCAATATTTTAAAAATGTTACTTTAGCATTTTACTGTTGTCATTGATAATTTTGATGTCAATTAATGTATAGTGAGATGTTATTTTTCTAGACACTTTCAAAATTTTGTCTTTGATATTTGAAATTAATGTGTAAAGATTGGGGGTTTTCCTTATCAATGTTGTCTATTGCTCTATGGGCCCTTTGATCTACTTTTTCTATCTCTCTTTAATTCTCAGCTATTATTTGAACAATAAAAAAATCTGTTCCATTTAGTTTTGTCTAATAGATCAAAGTTGACCTTTCTAGTTCTATCTTTTATATATATTTTTGTTCTTCTTAGATATTTTCCATCTCTTTATCCCTTTATTGAACCTTCTAGGAAAATTCCATACTAGACCCTCGATCTCACAGATTTATCCTTTCGCTATACCTATTCTGCTATTACATGTTTCATTCCTATCTGTTTGATTCTTCTTCTTTGTTGATTGTTCCTGCTTCATATTTATAATACCTTCTCCTCCTTTCTGAAGATGCTTATCTTATTTATTTTAAACATTTGTTTTAGATGAGCATAGTCCCTCTGATAAGGTTCTTCAATATCTATTTTTCTTTTAAAGGACTAGCACTTCTCTCAGATATTATTCTTCTCTTCCTATGATTTAAATAGTGTTAGAACTGCTGATTATCTTAGCTGGCAGTGCTTATTTGGGAGTTGGGATAAAAGCTGAGACATAGAACGTGCTCTCCTCCTGGTACCTTTAGGAGGTATGACTTAGAAACAGACAAACCTCCATTACTGCAAATCTGGAAGCCTCTATTTCTACTCCAAGTCCCAAGGCTGCACCTCACTGAACTCCCCATTTCTTCTGTCCAGGCACTGCTCTTTCTGGGGTCTGCTTCCCTCTGTCATAATTATCTTGTCCATTAAGCAAGGAGAGGGAACCACTTGAGACAGTAACTGTAGTGTTCCTGCCCAGCACCTCTGTGTTACCTGCCTCACCCACTGGTGCTGGCACAGGGCTGCCATGTCCTCTCACTACAGGACATTGGGGAAAAACGATGACCCATTCAGGGCAGTGTAGGAGGAAGGCATGCAGACAATAGAAAGCTCCTTTTCCGAGAAGCCCCTAGTTAGCGGCATCTGGCTCTCTTCAGTTTGGACTGCTGTTCACCTCCCAGAAAATGACCTTAACACCCTTTGTTACCACTAGAGTTGTTGTGTGGAATCTGTTATCAATCCTCCTCTCAGCTGCTTGTGTAGTATTTCCAGGTGGAGCGTAGGGAAGGGAGCCAGCCTCCTGTGCTAGTTTGTGGTCTTGTCCAGACATCTCAGCATGCTGGGCAAAGTTTATACTCTGACCTGATCCAGACGTGGCCATAGGCCCAAGTAAACAAAGAACAAGGAATCCTGAATGTGAGAAGTTTCCAGGAAATAAAGCACTGCACAACTTGGAAGCAAACTTATATATCCCCATCTTTACTGAATACTGGACCCAGGAAAAACTCCACTTGGAAAAAAGACTGAAATGGGTTATATACATCACTAGATTTTATTATTCCACATTTTGAAAGCAAAACTACATTTGTCGCAAATTATAAATGCCATTTCAGCCAGTCAAAAAAAAAAAAAAATATATATATATATATATATATATATATATATATATATATATCCATATTCTTACTATCAAAATGGTAGAAAAAATTATTGGCAATCAAAGACACAACTAATGATTCCTAAACTATCATCACAGTTTTAAACTTTTACTAATCAGTTTCAACTGATATTTATGTGCCCAGCATTTCCAAGTATATTATCTCATGTGTTTTTGGCCATCACCTGGAGAAACATCCTTCAAGATAAAGAAAGCTGAAAAGAAGTTGTGACTTGTCCAAGGTTACCCAGGTAGTAAATGTTGTCACTAACATTGAAATTCGGTGGATTTCTCTTTGATACTGCCTTACTTATATTTATGTTGATTAAATGACCTTAAGGATATACATCATAAGGTAAGGGTAATTACTCAGGAAATATTTATATTTGTCAAAAGCTGTCTTGGATATACACCTGGAAACCATGTACTTTGGCTTAATATTTTATTCATTTTTCCTTAAAGCTTTTTTAAAAAAATCTACATATTATTTCAAAAACATATTGCTACCTCTGTGGGGGTAAACATGTGGTGTTTTCAAGATGATGTCATACAAATGAGCACCTGGGCTCTGTGGTTGCCCCATGTGGGCATTATTCAGGGAGCTTTCATTCAAGCAATAAGAAAGAATTTTCTCCATTTTAGGGATTGAAACAGCGGCTAGGATGAATCTAGGTAGTAACTTTTCAAAGAATTATTTAAACAAAACTGAGTTTAGAATTTTAAATATATCTACACACATACACACATGCACACACTCTTAAATCAGTTTCCAACTAATAGTAGATTCTTCTCAGTATATCCAAGTTATAATAAGTAATAAATGAGTTACTCAAATAGAGCCCAGTAGAAGTCTCTTAACACCTAAGAAACCAAATTAGGTAAATATACAGTTACATGATTTGTATGCCCGAATATTCAGGTCACAGATTTTTTCTTCTAAAAAAAAAACTGTATCTTAGAAAAGAGTTAATAACCTTCCATTTCAGATTTTAAGGAATCAGCTTGCTTAGAGGACACCATCTCAATTACTTTATTATGAATGACAAAAGATGGTTTAAGACAGATAAACTCTACTGAAATGACCTCTATCACTGCTAGTTTGGGATGCTTATAGAAATGACCTTCAGGATATTTTTTAAAAAACTTTTAACAGATATAATCATTATTTCTGGAGGTATATGACCAATTGCAGGTAAACATTATACACTTAAAGTGAATGGAAAAATAATTATTAATGTTATGTGAATGGATACTTATAGAATGGAGTAACATTTCCAAAGACAACGTCATGTATAATTCAAAAGGACCATTTTTTGTGCTCGCTTCGGCAGCACATATACAAAAAGATCACTTTCAAAAATAGATAGAATATAACATGGAATATATGATAGGAGAGAGCTCCAAAAAAAGTGGGACAAGTACCACTCAATTGTTAGATTATGTGATAGCTGGATTTTAAATATGTAGCTACACCTACATTGATTAAATATTTTTAGATAGTTGGCTATTTTATCTACCTCCCCAAATGTTTATAAGTTTAAGATGGAAAAAAAAAAAGTAAGTATCTTCTTAAGGAGAGTGCTTTCTATTGAAGGACAGTAAATATTTGGGGACCTGTCCTAAATCTCCAAATCTCTGCCATATAGAAAGTGATGGAGTTCGGCCCAGTAAAATGAGCCATCATGTCATCTACCCTAGAAGCTCTGAGAGAACAAGAGGAAGAGTAAACACCATCAGGTAAAACCTTTTGTTTTATTCACTTTACTGAACCGATGTATTTGCAATATTAATAAGGGAGCTATAAATACAAATGATTTTAATTAAATTGAAATAAATTAAAAGAGAGTAAATATTCAAGCCACTGCCAACCAAATATGTTGTTGCTCCTTGCTGAGGAAATCATTTCCTCAGGAGCAAAACAAAGCACTATTAGACAGAGAGATTCTTCCCATTTACCCAAAATGGGAAACTCTAGAAGTCCCGTTCTAACTCAAAGTCAGCAACTGACAGAACAAAGATGATTTTCGTAAGAGGAATCTGCAACATTTTCGAAAAAAGAAAGAAAAAAGGGGCAACCAGTTAGCTCAGTTGGTTAGAGCATCGTGCTGGTAACACCAAGGTTGCCAGTTCGATTCCCTCATGAGTCACTGTGAGCTGCACCCTCCCTAAAAATGTCAACTATGCCATTGTAGCAGGAAAGCAATGTGTAACCAATGTCTGTTCCCCAATAAAAACATTAAAAATGTTTAAAAAGAAAGAAAGAGAGAGAGAGAGAGAGAGAGAGAGAGAGAGAGAGAGAGAAAGGAAGGAAGGAAGGAAGAAAGAAAGAAAGAAAGAAAGAAAGAAAGAAAGAAAGAAAGAAAGAAAGAAAGAAAGAAAGAAAGAAAGAAAGAAAGAAAGAAAGAAAGAAAGAAAGAAAGAAAGATGATTGGGGCAATAGAAAAATCTTGGCCACAAAAACATCATAAAAGCTGCCTGCATGTGTGTGTGTGTGTGTGTGTGTGTGTGTGTATATGTATATATATATATATATATATATATATATATATATATATATATATATATATATATGATTACCAGTTAAACAAAGCTAAATTGAACCTGATAGAATTAGGTCTGCCAATACAACTTCATCCAACCCAACTCAACCTTTCCAAGTTTCTGTCCACAAAAATCATATCTTAACCCAGACCAGGGATCCTCAGCCTTGGCACTATTGACATTTGGGGCCCAGTAATTCTTAATTGTGGGGGGCTATCCTATGCATTGTAGAATATTTAGCTACATCTCTGGCATAGGCCTACTACAAGCTAGTAGCACCCTCTCCGCAGCTGTGCCAACCTAAAATGTCTCCAGATATTGCCAGATGTATGCTTGGGGACTAAAAGAACACCCCATTGACGACAACTGACCTAGACATTGTATATTCAATATAGAATGTCAGTATGGCTGAGACTGTATTTTCTGGCTAATCAATTCTGAATAAGAAAAATATGTGCTGAGTGGGAACAGGTTGGCACTAATAAGTTTGGGGCAGGCATGAGGATGGCAGAGGCTACTATAGACTGCCTCTCCTTCTTTTTTCATCACTTGGGTCTTCTAAAGGCTTCATCAGAAAGAGAACCTGAGTCAGCTTTACTTCTAAGCAACAAATTAGTTCACCCCCAACCTGTGTACACCTGGACCCTGGCAAGATTCCTGCATCTGGCCTCATGATGTTTCTGGATGGCTGCATTCTAAATGTTACCCAAGACTGCTGGAGTCAATTGTGGAAGCAGGGCTAGAAATGCCCTTCAGTCCATATGTTATACCAACCATGAAACCGTGTTCCCTTCCTCAAAGGTGTTCTGTTCTGTCAAACATTCCTAAATAGCAAATATCATGGCTACGTCTACCCTCTCTTCAGATGCATGCCAACAAGTACTAACACTTCCTTCTATGATTCTATGCATCTCAGATGCATCATGCTTGGTCTTAGTGATGTGAGCACTGTCCTTAGGAGAAGGAACCTCAGCACAGGTCCTCTGGTTGGCACTAATAGATTGGCTCTTCTTTTTTATCTGGGTGTTAAAAAAATAGAGTCAATGTCACATGGACTTTATCAGTTCTGCTTGCCTTTTCTTTTCCAAATCCACAAAATTGAAAGCTGTTTAATTAAAATCAAGTGGTCTGAGCTAACCTCCCACTTCTCTCTCCATCTGTGGAGTGTTTGCTTCCAGATATACACAGGCTGTTCCAATTTTTCTGGGCTGTCATTGGTCCAGTTCACCCCACTGCAGTGTCAAACACCCAGAAGCTTGCAACACTTTTCCAAAGACAGCTCTCTCTCTGGTATGAGAGGCCTGACTTTCCCCTAGCTCTCATTTTCAGAGCGGATGTCTGTTCCACATCTTTCCTTCATTGGTAAAATACATCTAAAAAAGTACCAATTCCTTTATTTATGCTGCTCATGTTTTTCTGAAAATCACTGCTGTTAAGTCTGCAGATTATAATTTTGTAAGCAAGGCGGTTGAAGGCTGATTTTAGCTGGACAACAGATGTTACTTTTTTTTCTCCTTGCCTCTCTTCCCTTTTTGAAGCAAAGAACATCTCTGATGGCAAGCTCCCTGAAGCAAGCACCCTGACTCCCTTCTTTTCTGTCTCCCCTGCAACACCCACTTCATTGCTTTGAACATAACGGAAATGCAATAGGAATTTCTTGAGTTGAACTGGATTTGATTTCTAAAGGGAAGATTGGCTGCTTCTCCTCTGCCTCCCAGAGATGCCTTCCTGGGATGGACTCAGATGCTGACTCCTCAGTCTCTGATGGCCTTTGTCAGGAGGGCTGGTGAGTGGGTTTCTGGTTTTCTGAAGTGGGCACCTATCTCTCAGAGACAGAGCTGAGTCACCACATAATTTCCCAGACCACTACTGGGTGCCAAGATGGTAACTTGAAGTCATGATCAGCCTGAGCTGGACTCATTCCGGAAATTTATTGGCAAAGAGGATAAATCCCACATTTTTCTTCCTAGTGTTGCAATGCCCCTTGGACTGTGCAAGTTCTCCATATCCTTCTACGATTCCTTGAAGGCTTATTTGCTTTCCTGCAGAACAACACTGCATTGTTTTTCAGCTGATTAGAAGATGACAGGAGCAGCACGAGCTGCCTTTCCCGGTGACCTTAATTTGCCACCACCGTAGAGACTGGCTGAGGACCCCACACCTGCTAAGCTAGGCAGACACAGCTGTTCTGCATCCTGGCTCACCCTAAATAATTACATATCTGGAATTTTACTGTACTTAAAAGCATGCAAAGATTTTTTGTGTTTATGTCTTCTCTTATAAACTTGGCCTCTGAGCATCCCTCCACTTTTATTTTGATGTACCAACCTCATTATTTATATGAGCATTACATGTGCTTTTCATTCATTAAACCCACTATTATAAACGCACACATAAATCCCACATGATAGATCGGAATTATGCCTATTTCAGAGCAGATATAATGCAGACAAGCCTTTTAAGGATTTTTTAAAATACACAGACCAGATAGAAAGGCAATTCAGAAATTAGAATTTTACAGCCAAGTGAATATGAATATGCACTCTGCAAGGTATTTATACAAAAATAATAATAAATAATAATAATAATAAATAGTAAATAGATAAACCAAGTTCTTTCCTCAAGATCCCTAATACTGATTCTGCACAGGTTCCATAGTGTTGCATTTATTCAACTCTCTTATCACATCCCAAATTGACTAGCGAGGAATTTGCTCATTCATCACAAGCCAGGAGGAATAAAGTGCTGCAGGTGCAGGTGTAGTGTTGTAGGGGTTGGAAAGCAGCACAAATTCCTTGGAAAACAACTTAGCATTATCTAATAAACTTGAAGATGTACATATACTGTGACCAACTGGATATATTTCCTTGAAAAAGTTCTCCCTATCCATCAGGACACATGCTCAAAATATTCACAGCAGCATTCTTTTTAATAGCAAAACACAAACAAATAAACAAACTTGAAAGGCAAATGTACATTGACAAGGGAATGATTTAATTATCCATTAAAATAAATCTCTGCCAATATGGAAACAACGTAAGTGTCCTTTGATAAATGAACAAAGAAGTTGTGGTACATGTACAGTGGAATACTACTCAGCCATAAAAAAGATGAAATATCGTATTTGTGACAACATGGATGGATCTTGAGAGTATCATGCCAAGTAAATTGTCAGATGGAAAAGAACAGGAACTATATGATTTCACTCATATGTGGGGTATAAAACAGAAAGCAACAAACAAAACGAAAATCTCATAGACACAGACAATGGTTTAGTGGTTACCAGAGGGGAATGGAGGTGATCAGGGGAAGACAAAGAGGGTAAATGGGGTCAAATATATGGTGATAGAATGAGATTTGACTTTGGGTAGTAGTGAACACACAATGCAATATACAGATGATGTGCAATAGAATTGTACACCTAAAACTTTATCCCAATAATATTATCCCAATAAACTTAATGGTTAAAAATTAAGAAAAGAAATCTCTGCCTAGTCTTGTACATGCACCAATGGACTTGACTATTGCCTGACCCTAAGCCTGCTTAAGCTTTCTCCAACTCATTCTAGACCTTGCAGAGAGCTGGGCCCACTCAAAAGCCATCAGGTTATGATAATGACCCATGCAAAGTGATGTTTCTCAATTCTTTTCTGTATTCAATCAAAAAGTGCCTTTCAGAATCCTACTTTACTTGAAAGCAGCTTTCAGAAAGACTCACTAAACTCACATCAGAAAAATGTTGCTCTAAATATTAAATTCAGACTGAACATATACTACTCTTAATCTTGGCTATTCTTCGATGTGTATTATACTCATTCAGTTGAGAATTATAGAGCATTGTAAATGAACTATAGAACATATACCAATAAGAATATATCTTACAAACATAATACTATATCGTTCAGTATTCTAATACTATAATACTCAATATATACCGATAACAAAAGATGAATACAAGTCATGTCTTTTGTTATTGGTATATATTGAGTATTACAATTTTAATACAGGTTTTTCCTTTCTTAAAATGCATATACAGGGGAATATAATCAATAATGTTGTTAAGATTTTGTAGGGTGTCAGATGGCACATGTCTTATTAGAGAAACCACTTCATGGACTCTGTAGATATCTGCCCACTGCACTGTACACCTGAAGCTGAAGCTGAATAATATTGTATGTCAACTATAATTTAATATACATATATAGTCACAGGATGTGGAATACAGCATAGGGAATAAGGTCAATGGAATTGTAATAGATATATACAACGTGAGAGGGGTAGTAGCTTCGGGGAGGGAGATTATCACTTTGTGAGAGGTGAAATGTCTGTTACGTTGTTTTGTACACCTGAAACTAATTTTTAAAAAAGTGTATACATTTTTTGGCACCCTCTTTATACAATAAAAAGATTCACACAAAATAAAGAATGAGTAATAGTCAACACTCAGATTTTCCAGTCATCTCAGCCCAGGAGCCAAACATGTGAGTGAGGGAGCAATCTGGGATAGACCAGCTTCAGTTCAGTTTCTTCAATATAAAACCAGGACACTAATTATTGTAGCATAGGACCATCCCTAAAATAACAATGTGTGTAAATATCCTGGCATAATGCTTTGAACATAGCTGGTGACTTGTTAAATGATAGCCAAATAGCAGCATCATGAGATGCCAAAAACACTGGTGGATACACCGCCTTTCATACAACAGAGGCTTGTTTTTCAAATTGTGGTAAGCATGATTACCTGGGTCAAAAACATTTAGGATGCTTTTCACATTGCAATTATGGAGGCCTCACCGCGAATCTACAGAATTAGAAACTCAATAAATGGGACCAGGGAACCTGTATTTTAACAAATTTTTCAGGTGATTCTTCAGCAATAAAAGATTAAGAAGCACAAACTTAGAGATTCCAACTCAGTGAACTATGAGGTAGCCTGAGAGACAGTATTTAAAGATTGGGAACTAGAGCAATGCAAGCTGTCGTTATAATGCTTGTCAGGAGTATAAAGTACACGATACCTGAGATTTTAATTAATTATACATACTACTTACTTATTAAATACCTGCTATGTGGTAGATATAATAATCACAATATATTATTATTTCTAATATTATTTCTAATAAAATTCCTGAATGGTGTTACTACTCCCATTTTTACAGGTGAGGCTACTGAGTCTCAGTATTGTTAAATGATTGCCCAAGGACATATCTCTATTAAGAAGAAGAGGCAGGATCTCAAATATGGGCTGACCTACTCTTACTATAAAGATATAAGGCATCAGATAATATGGTTGCTGTTAGGAATGAAACAAGGTTATATTTACAAGTATGTATGTCCTAAGGAGGCACAAGGTAATATTAACACATTGTAAGCCAAGAGAATTATTTCCTTACTACAACTGTTCTCCTTTAGAGCTTAGTAACTGAACAAGACATACTCTGATTTTCTGTAGGGTACAACCACAGAGGATGAAAAACAAACAAATGCAACATTTCCATAAAAATCAGTACTAATATTCAATACACTCCCTAGCTCTCCCTCAAATTTTTCTGGTTGTCTGATTAGCAGATCCGGTGGTCTGTCTTCTATTACTACAACTCACGGGACATCTGATTCTGTTGTCTGGACACCAGCAGCAGCAAGGTTTTTAGACCCTTTCAGCTCCCTGTGGTGAGAGCCAGAAAGAGCCTCAGTTCCTACTGCAGGTCCAGGCTGTGGAGGGTAGTGTGTGAGGAGAGAGGCGAGGTAATTCTGGATCCTCTGATGCAGACGCCTGAGGCTAAAGCTACTCTCACCCATCCTATCACTTCCCACTTAACATTGGGCTCCGCTGCCAACTTGTGGTCTAAGATGGGAGGACAGAGAAGGGGGAGCAAGCCCCTCCCTGTTCTGACTTTCTTGGCCTCGTCTCTAGAAGCCGTGGGTGCTTCTAGATTCCATAGGAAAGTATAATGTCAATGTGGAGGGGGCCAGGTACAGAAACATGGCAACAGTCCCTTAAGAACAATTAACCTTAAAATAATTTCCAAGTGGACATTTCCCATTCTGGGATATACAAGACATAGACAATTCCAGGGATTCATGGGAGACAGGAAAAGCAGAAAGTACATTCTGAAGTCTTTCCAACTGCTCACATCACCCATAGGATACCCTGCACTTATTAACACTGATTCCTGCAGCTGTTGGTTTTCTCGCTGGCCTCTCTTAACCTCACTCAGTCAGGCCTCACAGCAGGCATGGAAAGGCTAATGAAGTTCCTCATCTGATTTCTCCACCGACTGAGCCCTGACTTTGCTCGCAGAAGAGTGCTGTCTTTATTGCCACTAACACAGTGAGGAGATGATATTTTATTTCCGGGTGTATAATGTACAAACATGCCTTTATCATTTGTAACCATTCCCAAAATAAGCGCCTCTGGGGAAGGAATGAGAGTCAGTCTGATGTCCCATTCCAGTCCCTAATGTACTTGGAAATTTTCTTATCGCAGAAAGCGAGTCACAAGGCTCTCATTTTCCCATGTTCACAATATCTTTTTACTGACTTCACATTTTATGAGCTATTTTTAGTGGTTAAATACTCATTTTTTTTTAAGAGCAAAGCACTTGCTATCCGTTTGTGATCTGGTAATAAAAAGAATTTCAATGAATTGATAAAGTGTTTAGTCCTATTCTATTGATCTTTGGTCAAAAATTACCTAAATATTTCATTAAAGCAGAAAATATCTCTGGCACTCTAAAATATTGGCATAACAGGATTTTTGTTATTTTTTTAAGAAATATTAAAATCAGTTACTGTTCAAAAAATATCTTAAAACATTTCCAAACTGGAAATAATCAATGATTATTATTTTTTTAAGTATCAAAACTCTAAAATTTAACAATGAAAGCCAAAAATGTTCCCAAGGCCAACTAAACAATGGATCAATATAAATTTTTTTTTTTAGAGGATGGAGGAAGTGAAGAATAACATTATACACAAAATAATTTTGGATTAGTACTGCAATGATATATTTCATTAGAACAGCATTTTTTAAACTTGTATTGCTTTTGTACAATAATATACAACATTTCCCTCTACTATCTCTAATATCAAATATAAAATTAGGTTCACAAGACAATAAAATCTGTCTTTAATTTGGCATATCAGTATTTACAGCAAGAAAAATGCCCAATTTTGTTTTAGAAACAGAAAATGCTGTACAGACAGGATTATTTGTCAACCGAATTACAACAGGATATAGATCACATCCGAGATTTTCCTTAACCAGTTCAAAAACGTTAGTTTGGACTCTTAACACTGGAGCAAGAATTTCAGAGACATCCTCATAGATTCTTGCTCACTGCAAAGCAGCAGCTCTCTACTGAGAAATGGTCACATCCTATGCTTTGCACACTCACGTCACCGACCTCATCGGGACATTCAGGAAGTGTTTTCAAGTGAAGTACCCACTGCTTCCAGTTGAATGGGATACTTCATTTCTTCTGTTTCACTTCAGTTTGTCTCTGGAACACTACAGAAACAAACTGAATGCTTTTTCTGTTAAAGTAGCCATTTATCTGTGATTAAAAATTATGAACTTCAATAAATGGGGAACGGCAGGCTGAGCCCGCAGGAATGCAGCCAAATGGAGAGGTAGAGACAGCTGGAGAGAAACTGTGGGAAATTCACTCTGCTGGTTCAATGCTGAGGTGGCAGAGTGATGGCAGAACTCAGGATTGATTATTCAGGTCTGGTTCATGTCAATGTCAGAGTCCACGGAGTTCTTATCAGATAGTAAAGGAAGGCAGTAAGAGTACAGGTGGCAAATTAACTTGAAGTATAGATAAGAAGAAAGCAAAATCCACTGGGGACAGACAATGAGGGATGTGAGACACAGAAAAACGAAGGCCCCACCTGCAGGAGGCTGAGACTCAGAGTGCCCCCAGCTCACCCCACAGCCATGTGGAACCCTGGATCTATCTATAGCTGCGAAGCCCACTTACAAGTCACCCGGGCAAAGTCCCATCAGGACTGAATAGACCTAGATCGTAGTGACTTCAGCTGGGCGGGGTAAATAAACATTATATAACAATTACTCATTTGCATTTATGACTCTTCCAGATTCTTTAAATTATCTTACTTAGCCATTAAATTATTTTGGTTAGACACTAATCACATTCTCTCATCAGCAAAGTGGGAGGTTTGCCCTTTTGCATTTCCTAAGCCTGGGAAAAATGCAGTTCTTAAATACTCAGATAGCTAGGTTGCTAAAATTCAGAATAAAGGAAGCCTATGGTTAAAAATGTTTCAATTCCCAGACTTGTGAGTTTGTGTAATGTTCCCCAAATCCTTAACAGCCTTTCCTGGACATGAAGCCTCTTCTGACGCAAGCCTGTGGACAACCACTCACCCCTGCAGGAAAACACCTCGGCCCAGTGGCTTCCCGGACAGCCTTTGCCCAGCCAGTCAGCCTGTTCCTTAGGTCTCAGCTCGTCTTATGATGGTCTCCGCCATGGACTTGGAAATATAAAAACCCCTGTCTTATAGTCATTGACTTCACTGCATCACTTGACACCTCGTTTTGAAATGATTGATTTTTTTATTTTTTATTTTTTTCACCTGGCCGTTGCTCTCCTGGCTTTTTCTCTACTTCTTATTCATTCCTCCTCATTTTTTTTCTCAGTTTATTTCTCTGTCTGTCCCTTGAGTACTGCTGTTTTTCCTAGTTCTGTAGTTAAACCTTTACACTCCTTAGTCCACTCACTGCCCATTGGTGATCACTTTCATTGTTTCCACTACCCTCTATGTGGAAGGTCAGAACTTTCCTGGGAGCCTATAACTCCAGGAATGTCCTACACATACCTCAGTGTCTCTGAAACTAATTTCAGTTTTTGTTTTTTTTTTCACTTGCATGCCTATCTCTTTCTGAAGTCCTTACGATGATTACAGTTTGCTCTCACACAAGCTAATTCATCACCCACTATCCTTGACCACAGCCATTCACCAGATCCTGTTATCTGGGCTTTCTGAATACCTCTTAGCCTCTCTTTCCTTTCCCATGTCCTTTCCTTAGCTCAGGAGTTCCTCAGCCCTTGCCCAGATTAATCCCATGGCTTCAGAACATTTTTCTCTCCTGATTTTGATCCTGTTTGAACCATCCTCCATGTTATAGCCAAGTTATTTTATGACAACCAAATAAATCTGATTACACTACCCATTGCTTAATGCTTTTCACGGTGTCTCCAAAGTTACAAGATAAAACCCAGACCTTTAAAACAGCATGCATTTGAGTATTACTTGTTTGCAAAGAACATAAATTGACCCCCTCAAAAAAGATGCATTTGTTCAAAGTTACAGTGGCTCCTCCTGGCACACAAAGCAGGAAGTGTACCTGAAGACCCTCCCTTATGAGTCAGGTGACGTCATGTCTCTGCTTCTCCCTGAGTGCCTGTTCTATCATCTTGTTTCTCTTTGTAGACCCGCAAGCTCTATGTCAGGAGGGTGCAGGGTGGAGAAGGGCTGCCTCAGCCCAGCTAAGAGACCTCTGCTCACATGTCCATCACACACTGATAGGATCCATAAGAGAAGTCATTTGATAGGTTCGGCCAACTCTATGTTTGGTTCCATTAGGGTCATTTAACTACCTCTTGTCCAGTCAGCTGTGGCCAGGGAGAGCCAGAGACAAACATGTTAACTTGACTCACACCTTCAGCAAGGTTGTGAAAGAGGGGCAGCTCCCATAGAAAGGCATGATCTGAGCAGGTGCCCCAAGCTGAGGTACACTGCGACAAACAAAGCCTTTCCCTATCTGCTCCAAGTCCTCTTATAAGCCTTATTTCTATTTCTAGCTCTTTCCTACACAATAATCTTATAGTGTCCTAAGTTCCTTATATATTTTTACCCCTTTTCACATTCTGATGGTGTGTATCTGCCTAGTATCTCTTTTCTTCTCTCCAAACTGATCTCCAAACCTCTGGAACCAAGTACTTAGTAAGCTATTAGTTGTCTTTCAAATTCTGCATAAATGTCACCCTTCTTTAAATGGTCCCTCAAAATTCTTTCCCAGGGTGGGGACGTGTTATCACTCTGTGAGAGGTGTAAATGTCTATTACTCTGCTTTGTACACCTGAAACTAATAAAATAAAAAAATTCCTCCCCTGGAATTCAGGGTCCCGTCATACTTTGAGCAAGTCTCCACTAGTACTTAAATGCACTGTACTGTCATCTTTTATTCCCATCTCTCTTCTTAACAGAGAATGGCCTTCTTAGTGGTAAAGTCCAAGTTTGTGATGCTCCAACAGAAAGCACAGTTCCCGAGATAGAAAGAGCCTCAAATTTTAATGGGAAATAAGGGATGAGAAGAGAAATGGAGATAATTAAGAAGAGGAGTGGTAACACTGGATTTTTTATCTTGATTTTCAGAATAAAAACCTTATTGGGTGTTTGCATGCAGAATGTACCCCCTTTGCATGAGGGTATATCCATCAAAAGCAAATGTCTGACCAGTGGGTAGATTATGATTTGCATGTCTGGTTCTGCGCTTGCCACTGGTCCTGCCCTCCCTGTTCTAGCCACTCTCCCTGGCCCTTAAGTCCTCCTTGCTCCTTTTTGCAAGACCTTGGTACCCTTGCATCCATTGAGAGATTTCTGCCCCTGCTTGGAACAGGACTTCTTGGCTGAAGAGGAAATAGGTTTTCTTTCAAGATCTCTGTAATAAAGCATCTGCTGATCGTTTTTCTGACATTTTGTCTTGTTTTGTCTTGTCTGGATCATGAAACACTGGGTTTACCTTCAGAGCCTGTGAATTCCTTCACTTCTGGCTGGCTGATTTGCCATCAGGCTATAAGCTTGAGGGCAGAGACTAAATTCAGCTTGACTAAATTCTCCACATCCTAGCACTAAGCCTGGCTGATAGCAATCAATCAGTAAATGGTCTCTGTTTTGTTATAACTTGCCCAATTTCATCCAGATCTTCAGGGGACATGCTTTATTCCTGCTCCCCTAGTCATCATTTCCCACCGCATCACTGTGTTTCTTCCCTACCCAGGTGGCCAACACATACATGTGTTCAGGGAAATAAAATTGCATGATCCCGAAGTCCTTCCAACCCAAGAAAAAGGTAACAGTGATAATGACTTGGAATATATACATTGTCATGACAACAGCAGTCAAGAGGTCCTCCTGGTTCAAAAAGCCACAAATTATTTTTGTACTACTGGGACAGCCTCATGACAGTCATTCCCCTCCATTTCCTGTACAATGGCAGCATTTGAATTAGGTTCTGCTCTTTTGTGAAGCTTTTCCTCTGCTTATCATCCTATTATTTTGGCTCCCTCTACCAACACTCCCTGCTCCTTACACTCACACAGCCAGCCCAGCAGGAAGCATCCCTCTGATGTTTGTAGTGTGGCTGAATGCCAGGGACTCTCAGCGAGTAATTTCTATGCTTTTTAAGAGTCCAATAATACTGGTTAAAAAGCCTAAAGTTTGGTTAAGGCGGTCTTATTACTCACTTTTATGTCAGCATTGTCATTTGCTTGGGGTGTGACAAATTTGGTTCTGTGAACCAGTGTCCTTTTCAATGATCACCCTACACAGCTAGCCTGGATAGTGTAGTCAATCTTAAAAATTGCAGAGAAAGCCAAAGATTAGTCTACATGATAAGGATTCCCACCTGGAAACCAAAATCTTCTAATATTAAGTATGAGTTTTTCCACAGAACTAGTGTTGTGCAATTTCTCTAGATCCGTTTCCTTATCATTCTGGTAGCAATAGTCTGCCTCTGGAAAAAAGATTAAAAATACCCAGTGGTAAAAATAGGTGTTCAAAAAAAATATGAAATAGAAGGGGAAAAGGAGAGAATAAGAAAACAGTAGATAGAAAAGCAAAGGAAATAAATAGTAAGGAAGTAAATGTTTAGAGAAGTAATATGAAAATGGATATGTATCTAGACAGCCAGTATTTAGGAAAGGGTTAAGATGGTCACTGGAAAAAAAAGTAACAATAATATTAACTATGCTGAATGCTGGAAAAGAAGTGGATATTGATACATATATTCTTTCCACTGAATTCTTTTTTTTTTTTCTTTTTGGCTATATTGACTAATATATTCCAAAGACACTTCAGTATTTCAAGTTACCAGACACTACTGGAACATTCAGAAGGTATTTGTAAATAATCAATTTAGTGTCCCTGCCCCCCACCACTTGAAATGCAATTGTATTTTGAACTGAACTAAACCCAAGAAAAGAAATGCAAACATAAATTTAAGAGAAAACAACAGGAAATTTAATTAATATTACTGTTCCAAGCATGGTCACAAATTGAACATTTTGAATTCCATTTCATGTCCTGCCTTTCTTGCTGAGCATCTCTTCAATTTTGTACCTGTGATTCAAAATTAAAATCCTCCCTATAGTGACCTATTGAGTAAACCTAAATATACAGTAGGATATGGATCTATCTGTATAAACTATATTAGGTATCTTTAAAGCTGTCAGAAAAATATTACGACTATGTAATGATTAGCAAGTATTGTACTCAACTTCAGCCATAAGTGAAGGCATTCCATGGGCCCTCTAAACTTCCTATCCTGCTTTGGAAAGATCCATGACCCTGGGACTGCATCAGGCCCATACTTCCCCATGGGAAGTAGATTTAAAATGTAAATCCACATTATGTCTACCCCATAGCCTGGGCTGAAACAATCCCTTGGAGTATTTGGAGACATGGACATGCCTTAGACCCTAACTGTCCCATGGGAAATATAGGAAAGGCCCTGAGGTGACCTGTAGACTAGGTAAGAAAGCCAAAGACAGCTGCACAGAGTCATCCTAGGGAAGGCCATGATGGCTGCTGCCCAGTAGGCCCACCAATAACCTGGGGATTATGACTTCCCCAAAGACTCAGTCAAGCACAAACCCTAAAATCAGTGTTATAAATGGCTTGCAGCTTCTATTATGACACTCTCATCCTTATCTCCTCTTTAAATGTGCATGATGAATTCACTTAGTCTTCAATACAACACAGCTTCAAATGTGTTTAAAGATTATTCCATATTTGCTACTAATGTGTTCTGTGGAAATCCTACCACAGCAACGCTCTGTACATCTAACCACAATTCAACACTTTTATTTTAAAATGCCCATAGATCACCCAGGCTCCAGTGTGAATCATAACGGGAGAGCCTTATTTGTATGCTCATTCTCTATGTGAAAACTTTGTTGAGATTATATTTTACTTATAAATAAGCATGCTATAAATTTTAAAGGAAAAATATTTTTAAGTAATTAGGTACAGAAGTTATTATAAAAATATTTTTCATGGTGGAAATTTATTTGGATTTTATTTTGACCATTTCTTACACAAAATAATATTTCAAAATGAGTTGTTGAAAGAGAATTCGCCACAGGTCTCCTACATTTCTGCATGTCTTGCAAACAGAGGCACTGGCTGTCTTTGCTCAGGACTCCTTTTTCAAGGAAGATTGTATGACAAACATTATTGGAAGACAAAAGTAGAGTCTCTCTCTGCAGCAAAGGATAAGTTTCCTTACAGGCTTGAAAGATAAACCTAGTGTCTCCTTCTACAATAGGGGACAGATATACTTTCTGTACAGCATAATAAAAATGATACTTCCCTCTAAAAAATACAAGCATGCCTTACTGCCCATTATTTAAAACGGCAGGTTTCCTAAGGTCAGATTTCTCTAACCCAACCTATTGTGTTCAGCTGTCACCTGCCCCCTTACCTTTGTTGTGAGGCTTAGGGCTGAGGGAAGCAGTCCAAGAGAACGCGAAAGTTCTGGATACTGCTACTGCTATAAATAAGGAAGTTCTTTATCTCTGACACGTCTTCTGTCAGCACCCAAGAAATTGTGGCAAACGAACTTGTTAGCTCGCAATTACAATACGATCTCAGACCCTTCACAGTTCTTGACATTATTTTTACTAAAATCACATTAAATATAAAGGGGCACATGACATACACATTTCAAAAATACTTTACTCAAAAAAAAAAAGAAAGAAAATTTCTGTTAAAATCAAGTTCTTATCATTGTTGCATCTCCTAACATTAGCTTTATTTCAGAATTCCAGAGTGATTTAACTTATATTTTACAAGAAAATGGGATCACACTCTGACTCATAGAAATGCCTGCATCATTTCTGTAAGAGATAAGCGGCTTTCAGTCTATGCTGAGTGAAGCCCTCCAACCTGAACTACCTCAAATTCCTCACTTTAAAAATGTTCTTTATCTTCACTAATCCTCTCTCCTTTTGTCTTAGAAGCAATGCAGTAAGTTACTATAAAATGGCTCCAGTGTATTGTGCTTCTCTGCATTTAGGCCCTTGTGTCCACCTCCCCCAAACTGAATGTCAGCTGCCCCATGACCTATAGAATTCTTTACTTTGACCTCCAGAATATGACAGCAGTGATGCTGTGTGAATTTCAGTGCCTGAGACACCATGTAAAACATACCCAGCTATCCTGCTGGAAAGGCCAAGTGGAAAGAGAGGCCGTAGAAGATAAAAGAGAGGCCTTAGCACGTCAGCCATCCAAGCTAAAAGGTGACACCAACGAGTCTGATATTTTGGACATTCTGATGCCAATGGCAATCACTTCAGGCCAGCCCAGCTGAGAGAACATGGAGCATAGAGGACCCATCTTGGATGAGAAATAATAAAATGGTGTTGTTTCTAAGTTTTGAGGTGGTTTGTCTTATAGCAATGCATAACTAAAACAGATATAAATATCCCTTTTCTTTCCCAAAGCTAATTTCTTCTATTCTGTTGAGACTTCTCTTTATATTTCTTGGAAGTCATCACCTTGTTTCTCTACTGGCTCCTTTCACTTTTCTTATAAGGTGTTACAGTCTTTTTATCCAAAAAATGAAAGCCCCTTTTGAAACAACAGTACACTCAGGAAGCTATGTGCATGCTGCCATACACCAACACTTATCTAAAAATAATACAATCCACACCCGTTTTTTTGCTTCATCTTTATCTTTTATTCAGTTCTATCATCCAGTCTCTGCCCTTAACTTTCTACAGAAAGCAATGTTATAAAGTTTGCTAATTCCCAGTCCTGCTCTCAATCCTCATGCATTTGGTTCCATTTAACATTTGACTCTGGTGACCACTATTTTTTTCAAACTTTTCTACTGGCTTTCATGTTTGTAATTACCCCTTGTTTTCTTAAAACAACGCTGGCTATTCCTTCCTAGTAGTCTTGCTGGCTTGCCTTTCTCACCCAACCCTCTTGTTTAGGCACATCTGCTGACTGTCCACCTCTCACTTTTCTTTTTATTCTATATTCTATGTCAGTGTCTTCCAATCCCACACTTTAATTATGACCTCTATTAAAATGGCCTCCAAATCTTCCTAAACTAACTTCTTTTTCAGGCTCTAGATTTTTGCTACATGAATCAGCAGCAGAATTGGCATCTCCTGGAAGTTATGGGGAAAAACAAAATTTCAGACTCCACCCAAACATACTGTATCAGAACCTGTATTTTAACAAGCCCCACAGGTGTTCGGTATGTGCGTGAAAATCTGAGAAGCACTGCGCTCAATATGTATTTCTTTCTGTTATACCTTGGCCCAAACAAAAATAATCATTTTCCCATTTATTCCCCACAACTACCACAAAACACACTCTTCTTTTTCAAGTGAGCCATGAATTCATTATGATTTTACTAATCTACTATATCACAAAAAACAAAATCTTTGCAATAGTCCTCTACTGCCCTCAACTACCAATCCATCAGTTACTAAACCTGTTCCATTTGAATACCAAGGTCTCTCCTTCTCCTGCTTTGCCTTTCTATTTACAATATTGTTTTCCTTTCCCGTTGGCTATTCTGATCGCATCCAAAGTAGACACTCTCTCTCTAGCTTCTCTCTTGTCTAATGCACTACTACTTACTGCTAGCTACTTGCTACTTATCATCCTAAAACTAACAAACAAGAAATAAAGTCAAAATAACACAAAAATACAAAATTCAAAAATTAAAAATTAAACCAAAGTAGATTAAAAAAACCATAAACAACACCAAAATTATAAGAATATGTCATATTCTTATTTAAAATCATCATGAACTTTTCTTTTCTACAAAATATAAAAATGTAAACTCTATTTGCTCCACGGCATTCAAGACCTTCCAAAATCAAGCTCCAACCTGCTTTTTTGACACTCTCCCTACACTCTCAAGTCAAAATGGTAAACCAGCACTTATTCATCTGCTTAGTCAATCTGGAATTCTCTTCCATTTCCCCAACCCAGGGGTTAGGTTAACTCCCACCTCCCCTTCAGGACTTTCCCTTCCTTATCACACACTCTAGACATACTCCACTCTAGAAATAGACATTCTCCATTCCTCTGAGCCCATTTGACCTTCACATACCTTATTTCAGATCTGAACATATATTGCCTCACATTTTGCTATACATGCATATATCTATTCCGCAGGACTCAGCCACTTGAGTTGAAGATGACCCCATTTATCTCTGTAGTCCCCACAATGTCTAACATAATACATACTCAGTATATGTTTATTGAGCTGATTATTGAATGGATTTAGATTGTCCATTAGTTAAACTCTATTTCTAACTTATACTTATATTTAAACACTAAAGTTAAAGTATGTTTTAAAAGAATGTTTCTACATCAGTTTGTTTCATTTCGTGTGGTAATGGCTGATAAATTTCTTAACACAGAACAGATTTCTTTGGAAATCCTGATAAACCCTCGATCACATCACCGCCAGTGGACATAATCACAACTGCAATCTGGATGTGCTTTTGTACGCCCAGGCAAGTCAAAGTCCATGTTTCTTCTTCAGTTTACTTATAAATAAAACAACTGTTGCTATGGATGTGTCATCCAAAATATGCTACCAGGAAGTGGGGGAGCAACCATAAAAAATGCAACTCAGTGAAAAATTAGCAGCTCCATTCTCAAAGTATATAATCATGTTTAAAAGAAGATCTTCTGCAGGAAAGTAGAATGGATCATAAAGTTAAATTATATGAGAGTTAAGACAAGTTAAATTTATTGGAAGAAAAAAAGAAAACAGAAGTTTAGAAGCCATCAGGTCCTTACACTGTAGAATTCTATTGCAGAAAAGTATTTGAGTACATGAGCTATTGTATAAATATTTTAAACTAAAATGATCAAACTTACATAGGAAGCTTTTCACTACATAAAGGAGCAGAAAGGAAAGATATTGTCAGCTTTTGAAACTCCACTGCAAACAAAACATGGAAAACTCTTTTGGAAACCATGACATATATCCTTTGTTTTTCTTTTTTTTTAAAAAATATGTTGTTTTCCTTTCTTTAATGGTTAACGAAACATGGAATATTTATGATTGATTATGATGAAGGGATTTTGCTCTGTGATCCTTAAACATTTCATCATATGAATTGTTCAACAAACAATTCATCATAGAGCAACTAGAAATAGGGAAAAATAAATAGCAAGGGAAAAAATAGCTTGCGACATTATCTTTGCTCCCAAAGAAGAATTCAGTCTGCATCAGAATTAAACAGTGGGCCTTCTCATTCCCTTCCTAGGAAGAAAACCCAGGATGTCCAATGACAATGGCCACAATGACAACACTCAGGGATACTGGACTTATAGATAGAACTGAAGATTTGGGGGTTTTGCCAATGTAAGAAATCAAACTCGTGAGGGACATTATTGCTTCCTCTATTACCTCAAGGACCGAGGGGCTGTTTATGTGTTTTTGAGGCTCAGTTTTTTTCCCCATTTTTTCATTTGGTTGATCACCTATTTGACCAATTTCTGTTTGATTAGCCTTTTTATTTTATCACAGAAGGTTGATGACAACTGGACAAAAGGAGATAAAAATGAAACAATTTTGTAATACAAAATTATAAGATATTTTGGTTGGAAATATCTTAAGTTCCACAGGTTCAGAGACTCGCTTTGACCATGTTATCTCCCTCTCTTCTAGAATAGTTCTTAACACATAATAGATACTCAATATATGTTTCTCAAATTAAGTGGGAAAGGGAGTAAAATTAGACATAACAATATGAAATTTATCCAAGATATTCTTGTCTTCCATTTCTATGAATAATTGAGAGTTGGCACTGGTAAAAGCCACATGACATGTATGAGTTTGTACCAAGCAGTGTTCCAGTTTAGCTGTTTGGTATTACAGGGTGGTTGTGATTCCTTGATCAACAGCCAAACCCCAGATTGCTTCAGAGTTTTAAGACAGCAGCTTTCATACTGTTTTTAGGGCAACGCAGAGTAAGAAATAAATTTTGCTTCAAAGCCAATCACACACCTCGCACCACACACCACCTCCAACACAGAGGTATAATTTAAAAACAAAAACAAAAATTTAATGGAACAATACTTACTCTTACTATGTAAAATATACTGGTATGTTCTATTTTGTTTCATTTTTAAATTAATTTCATGACTAATGACTGGGTTATGACTGATAGTTTAAAAAAAAAACATTTGGAACCACCTTAGCTAAGCACAAAGGTTGTGAAATGGTCAAAGTGAGTGATCTAGATCTTTCGTCACATCCGTTGTGCAGAAAAGCTCTGAGGGCGCACTCTTTCAAGCTGCTCTCAGTAATTGACTGGTTCTAGATTTCCCATTTCTGGATAAAAAAAAAAATGCTAGAATATCTTCATATGGGTTCAGAATTCAAATAATGGCTCAAAATCAAGGCAAAGTACACAGTTCTTCAGAGTAGGGCATCTGCTGAGCTTTAAGTCCTGTCTTGGTCATATGCATGCATCATTCACACTTGGTGACTTTCAACTTTCATAGAACACATGCAGTTGGATTTTGAAGGTTGTGTACAAGTTTCTTGGCATGTCCCAGACTGGGGCGAGCAGTGTGGAGTTATCATTAGCAATGAGGACAGAAAAGGAAGACAATTTGACATTGGTTTTTGGTAGAGTCTGTGCTAAACACAGTGAGTCACTCTAAGGACTAGAAAATTACTCTAAGGAACTGAAGCAACTGCCTGAAGAAGTGTAAAGAAAAAAATTATTTTTCATCCTAATTTATCCAGATACAATGTTATTCCTTTGCTTTCACACATTCATTCACCAAATACTGTGTGTCTCCTCTAGATCAGGCATGGATCTAACAATAAGGAAAACCTCTGTTATGGTCAAGCTGCTTGAAATCTGGGCTATGATATTCAATATATGGGAAATAGAAATACGCACTCTTCTTGAGTGGAGCACTGGCATAAATCTTTCATAGAAAGATAAAACACACCCATACATGTAGACTTCTAAAACACTCAAATTTGCTAGATGTGACTGAAGTACAAGGAGAATTGACATATAAAATCAAGAATCCACTATAGTAAAAGTAGAACTGATAAAACCAAAACTATTTTCAACCCACTTTTCTTTCCTTTTATTACTCTGGACACACCTCATTCCTTCACCAAGTATCTATTGAATGCCCACCATATGCTAGACACCATATTAGATGCTGGCACCCCAAGATATCAGATGCAGGCCCTGCCTTCACAGTGCTCACAGGGGAATGCAGAGATAAATGTACAAGTGATTTCCAGCACAATAGGGCTGAGTGTTATGATGAAATGTGAGTAAGGTGCAATAAAAGCACAAAAGGAAGAACACTTAAATCAGCACAAAGGAATTGGAGGATTTTACGGAGGACATGGTGCTTGAGTTGAAGGATGAGTAGAAATTTTCCAGAAGAACAAGAATGAGGGGCATTAACGATAAAGGGAGCAAGCACCATGTACAAAGTCATGGGTATGAAAAAACACCCAAGTTGGCGAAAAGGCCTATAGCTCAGCAAGAGGATCTGAAAATTAGGCTGATAGTGCCTGTAGGCCCTGCTCTGAAAGAGGGCTAGAGGTAGGACTTGATTTAAGAATTGTCAATCAACAGTATCACTTAAAGCCAGGGACATGGATGAGAATTCCTAGGAAGATTAAAGAATGTGAAAGCTCGTAACTCCCAGTGTGTGACTTATACCTGAGTGACTGTTTCCTTGTTATAGTGCTTCCTGTATCATCATCATCCTCATCACCAACAACAACAATACAGTTTATAGAGCATCTCCCAGGTGCCTCACCTGTATTACCTTATTTAATCCTCACAACAGTGATAGGTTCTATTATTAGTCCTATTTTCCCAAGATCACAGATCAGTGATGGATGTTTTGAACCAGTCTGATTCTCGGGTCCCCGGGTACTTAGCCACTAGGCCATCCCAATATATCTGTACAAGGGTAGTCTGTATCCCCAGACCCCTTGGCCTGGATGATAAACACTGTCGACAGAGCACTGAATCACAGCACCCCTACAGAAGAGGGGTATCATTCTGCCTGAGCTGTGTTCCCAAGCAAGTTGATTACTGAAACTCTCTTGTTTCTGGAATTATTTCTCACTGCTCCTTTCTGGCCTATATTTGAGACTAAAGTTTTTAACCACATAGATCAGCTGCTGCTATTTGGCATATTCACTGTTACATGATTTGCAAGTTGCAGAATTAATATTTACCAGGGTCATTTCAAAGCCTAGTGCACAGAATCATTTCAGATGCATTAGGTAATGAGAACTACCATTGACAGTACTGTACTTGTTTGGGATCTAAATTCCTGAGCAATGGAGGCTAGTTTATATAATACTTACAACAACTGTTGAGCATAAATCAAGAAGGAACTTCTGAAGCCAGATGCTTCATTTGTTATTTTAATGTGCATTTTCTTTTCTAAAGGATTGCAGGATCCACGTTATCTTCTTTTCTCAAAAACTGAGTGCCTGAAATAATCTCTGTCTTTGAGGGTAAAAGCCTTTATGTTCAATCAACACTCGCTGGTCCTGTGGATTTGAATTTGATTTGAATTCTTAGGTGATTTTACTGGTGCCTGAATTTCAAAGGTCTAGCTGGCTAGCTTTGTGAGAGTGACAATTTAAATAGCTCTCAGAGAAGTCACACAAACGCTAGGCCGATTGGGTAATAAAGTAGTTCCTTTAAAGTTAAATGAGTCATAATTGAGCAAGAAGTAGATTGATTAGAGAAACACTTGCGAGTTGGCAGTCAGTTAGGATCCTGGAGTCAACTTGGTAATTAGAACAGTTATGATGGCTATTGGCACTACATATATATAGCAAAGATGGGTCGTGTCAAGAGTCCATTCAAACACTTGTGGGTTCAGAGATTCAAACCCAAGTTGAACCTTTTGGTGTTTGAGTTTGTTAACTGTTGGCTAAATGCCACTTCCTGTTCCTAAGAAAAGAGGCTTGAAAAAGTCTCATAAAAAATGACTTAAAAGGCTTCCTTGACTTCAAAGAGCTCTTACAAAACAACATTTTGATGAGTTAAGTGTAAAGGAATCAGAAACATAAGGATTAAATTTCCCCTAATAGAGTCATGTGTCTAAAAATGGAGGGAGGAAAAAGTAGCAACTTCATCTTGCTCAACATGTTTCAATAATGTCTAGAGTAGCTATGGATTCCCAAAGTACTCAAATTCTTCCATTACAATATAATACTAGCATAGTAACATCTAGAAAGGCACGTCAAAAGGCCCAACTGAATAAAGGCCAAGGCCTTATGTAGGTCAGGTTATTCCAGGTCGTCCTCTGTACGGTCCATTATGCCCGCCTCTACTTTCAAGGAAATAGCAGTGTCACAGGACAGAGCCACAAAGAACAAAGAGAATTTCTAAACCAGACCTCTCATTCAGGTCAGGCAATGTCATCAGCTCACCACAATGATGCATTAAAACTGACTTTATTGCCTGAATGAAGAGACTACAAACACACATTCTTTAGCCATGAAATGTCATGCAAAAGGCTGCATTACCTGTTATACTTTTTTAATTTCCACATCTTTAATCATAATTTTGTGGGTCTTTAACCTTTGAAAACTAATGAACTAATGATTATTTCCCAAGGGGGACAGGGGAAATATCTTTGGGCAAGAATACATAGCAGAATATAAAAAGACATAAAAATCATTTGAACCAGTAATGAACAACTGCAAATTCTGGTCAAGAATTACTGCTTGTTAGTTTTGCCACTAATTTATCTGACAGGCAGCTAATACCTGATTTATTCTATGCTTGAAAGTCTTATAAAGAAAAAGGCACTTAACCTTTGAGGACAAATAAAAACAAGACCATACATGTTTAATAATAATACATTAGATATTGATGAATATAATGTTACTATAAGCCAACTAATTTTCTGTATTTGGCCAAATACAATGGCATGAATTTTATAGCAATTTATCACTAGATTGTGGTTAGGCAGTTCAGACCATAGAAGAGAAATTTCTAAAAGCAGACATTTTTAAATTTTAATTTGTGACATTTACTGCTATAATAATACATATATGGCTGCCTTCTTAAAATAAAATTAGTGAGTGAAAAAGGTCCTAATTAATTGAATTCATAAGTACATTTCTAAATAGCATAGTTTTATTTATGTCAATATATTTCATAGAAAAGGAAATGAATGAAACCTTCAAATATTGGCTTAAGGAGTCTATTAGTGTTTATATATATATTATATATATAATGCCAATGAATATAAAATGGTAAGTGCACTTATAAAAGTAAATAAATATTAGTTTTTATTATTTTTCTTTAACGTATTTTTATATTTGATTCAAATAGATATGTACTATTTGAACAACAACCAATTAATCATAAAAACCAACTGCAGATTTCCTTTTCTTCTTTATATGCCAAAATCACTATGTCCTAAACATGTCCCATTACCCAAAGACCCGAGAGAACAAAGAACCAACCTGGCCCTGCTGCTGCACTCCAGCAGAGTTAGGGGCTTCTCAGTGATGTTGCCAATGATTTCATCTAAGCTTATCCTGAGTTACCAGAACAGAATTTTGAATGATCCTTAGGGGAAGTTTTAGGAGAACTGCTGAACCAATTGCTACAAAATAAAACCACAATGTTAGGAGAACCAATAAGTTCTAATAGTCCAGAAGTGTTCAAAGAAGTGATTTCACTTAATTGCTTACTAAATCCCTGGAGAGAAATATTTGCCTTGATGGCTTCTGAAAACCACAGAATTTACCTCCTCATTCTTCAGGTGAGGTAAGAGGCACAGGACAATCACATAGCAGACACAGCTATCCTTTCAATAAAGATGGTTTGCAATTTCCTGTTCCCCATTCTCTTCTAAATATTGAGTATCTACTCAATTTCCTTTCCAAAGGTCTTGAATATTTTTCAAGGTGGCTTTACACATATTGAGTAGTTATGTTCTCTTAGGATGTCATCACAGGCCAGGAAGCCTTGAGTTCAACAAATACCTCCCCTTCCTGGAATGCAGCTCTTGAATTTCTGCTATTGGAGAACCTCTCAGTTGGGTTAAATATTGTCCCCTGAGGTTCTCCTAACAAAATATATGCCCTTCCAGATGGCTGGTAATTAAGCCACTAAAACCTCTGTATTAATTAATCTATCAAGAAGCCCCCTGTATAATTTGGGAAGACACACTAGCAGTGAGTATGAGGAGAAGGACAAGAGCAGAAGAATGAGAAGGCGCAAGATGATTCAAAGACAAATTTTACCAAAGTTACCAGCTTGTCTAAAACTAGTTCCACTTCCTGTCCCCCAGACCATGAACAGTATCACTAAAACTATATTTTTCTTCCATATTTTAGAATAATTTTTATGTGCATCATTGAAAGTAACCTGATGATCAGATTCAAATATTGCAATGTCATCTAGAGATACTCTTAAAATTGACATCTCCTAAAATTGACACCAGCAACCGTGCCTCTCTCTGGAGCTCACTAACCCTTTCTTCACAGCCCAGATTTTTTTTGTTGTTGTTGTTCTTCAGTCTAGTTATGGAAGACGTTGCTTCACTGGCCCATGTTGGTATCGTCATTGCACTCTTCCCAGATGAGGCAGATCAGTTGCCAGCCTCTGAATGGTTGCTCACCGCGGCTATTAGCAGCTCACACTGGCTGCTAGCCACTCACTGTAGTCTATGGCATCCCACCGCACCAGGGGCTGCAGCCTACACCATCGCCAGGGCTTGAACAGCCCAGCTCCAGGTGGAGCTGTTGTTAGCTGTAGAGGGCAGTGTCACTGGCCCTCATATGTGGGATCCGAACTGGGCCCCAGTTCGCTGGCATCCCCAAACCAGCTCTTAGCCAATGTGCCACTTGGACAGCCCCACAACCCAGACTGTTTTTATCACTGCTGCATTTCCTTTACTGAGAGACTGTTTTCTACTCTCTCAAAATCCTAACTGGAAGGGGTGTAAGATAGTAAATAAAACTTCAGGGAGCTGGCTTTAGGATGAGCTTGTGTAATATCTGAGATCAAAGCAACAGGTAAAATTTGATAATATATTTACAATACATAGGACAAAGATTTTCTACACAGCTCAGGGATTTTCCTACCAGTGGTAGTAAATAATCTTTTTCTCTCAAAAGAAGTCCAGATCCACTTATGAAAACAGGAATTCTAGGAGCGACAGTACCCTCCAGTTAGTTTGGTAGGTGGTAATATAGTCTTTCATAAATAACTTTGGTTTCGATACGTTGGTAGTATCTTAGTCTGTTCGAGCTGCTATAACAAAATGCCATTGAGTGGGTAGCTTGTAAACTACAGAGATTCATTACTCACCATTCTGGAGGCTGGAAGTCTGAGATCAGGGTGCCACAGTGGTTAGGTGAGGGCCCTTTCCAAGTGGTATACTTCTCGTTGTATTTTCACATTTTGCAAAGGGGTAAGGATCTCTTTGCAGCCTCTTATAAGGCACTAATCCCATTCAAGAGGGTCTCACCCTCATAATTTAAGCACTTCCTAAATGGCCCACCTTTTGGGGTTAGGATTTCAACATGTGACTATTGGAAAGACAAAACATTCAGATCATAGGAGGTACTAAAATACAAGCCTTTACATTTTCTTTTTGGAGTAGATCGGGCATACTAAATTGTATCTCAGCTGTGGTTACAACTAAGTAAAAACGATGCATAAGCTAAAAAGGAGAAAAAAAGAATTAATAAAAGTCAATTCATCAGGATAGTGAAATACTGGGAGATATTTTTCTAGCTATAATTATTATAGATTTATTTGTAGTGTGTTATTTGCTAAGAAGCATGCTAGGAGGTCAATCACTTATTTAAAGCCATATCTTCATTATGCAGGATTGAAAAACTTTTGAACTATTAGAGGAGGAGGTGACTCAAAAAATTCCACACTTCTTTTTTGTATGTGTCAAAGTACACAGAATGTTCAGCCACTATCTTGTGGTTATCATTTATGCCTAGTATCTAATGCCCAAACTGGAGACACTGAGGCTCTGCTCACAGCCCCAGAAAGCAAGGTAGGGCTTAGATAGGGAACAACAACAGGCCAGACACCTGGGAATGGCAGAGACATACTTACCCACCCCCATCCCCAATCTCACCCCCATCCTCAGAAGTCCCAAGCTGGAAACTCCATGAGACAGGGTAAGGGAATGTTGGAATCAACAGCAAAACAGCCTTGCAACAGATTTATTTTGGTCAAATGTTAATTAGATTTCCTCAATTCTGGGAACCAGGATTATGCCCAAACCTGGATTGAACTAAACCTCCCAGGTTCAGCTGAGACAACACTAAATTACTCCAGTTTGGGAGCTGGGTGTGGGTGAAACAAACAAGCCAGGCTTCCACACCAGGTAATCCTAGCTCCTGCTCCTGCCTCAGACACTGAAGAGAAAAATTCCCTCTGTGGTCCTTCCCTCCATCTCCCCTCACTGGAATGTTCTCTTTCTCCCTTCGAATGCTCTTATGTTTTATTCTATTTTAAAGGCCAAAACCACTTCCCTTTGCTGCACAAAGCAATTTGAAACCTTCTAACTAATGTCAACTCTTCCCACCTCACCTATCCCATTCACCATGGTGCCTGAAAAATATGAGTTATTTATATTAATCACACTAATAATAATAGCATGGATAATAATTAACCCCAAGTACTCCTCATTTTAGGGCAGTTGGTCACCCCAGCTGAGAGACTATTTAGGAACAAGACTACCTTCTAAACTGACAGATGGCTTTGTCTTAACCACCCGCGTCTAATAACCTTTAGGCCTTTGGCACATTCATGACTTTAGTGCTGAACTGCACTCTTGATTCGTTTTATTCTTCCTTTCTATCCTGTTTCAACTCATCCTAGCTTCTGACCTCATGCACCATATCTCTCTCCAGTTTTTCCATCAAGCATGGCTACAGCTTCAGACTTTTGTACCTCTTCTCCACCATGATTCCTTTTATTCTCACTAACTATGCAACAGTTAAGATATCTGTTTGTATGTGCACCCAGGACCCTATACACCAGCACAAGCTCAGATGGAGGCAACCCATCCCAGTAGAACCAAAAATATGAGATGTTATCTAGAAGCGATCCTGTTCTACTAGTTGTAATCTAACTCCTGCAAAATAATAATAATAACAATAAGTAATAATAATAAGTAATAATTCAAGAGGCCTCTGAAGAGAGAAATATGACAGGTAAACTTAATGCTCGGAATAGGACATCATTTTCAAATACGTGACTTCCTTTATTACACTCTTGAGATTTCAAACTCTAAATAGAATTATATATTTTATTCTGATGAATCATATTCCCACATTTAACAGTGTGCCAAAATTTGAGATCGGAAAGGAATTCTCCCTTAGAACACTTTAGAATAAACATGGGGTAGTTTGTATACTTTTTTCCTCTGCTCTTGGGATTAGTGAAGGGGGATTGACATTAGTGAGGACTAAAATAAATGTGAAAGGATGGACATCTTGATGTGTTCTTTCATCTCTACCTTTGCACTTCACCCTAAGATTTAGCATCTGGAATATCATTTTATCTTGAAACTCCTCAGTGGTTGAATGATTTTTGACTGAGTTATATCCTCCTTGGTAAGGGAAAATTGATTGTCACGTGCTCTGTAGAAACTAGCAGTTAGACCATGAGGACTTGTAATGCCTGCTGAGACTGTGTAAAGACTGGACAATAAGAAAAGCAGTAAAAGGAACTGGAAATCCCATTACAGCTTGCAACCTGTCTTCCTAGTCCAAACTGAACCATGAAATACACTTGAAAACTAAACTTGAAAAAAACTAAAAAAACAAAATTTTTAGTCAGTAAGAATAAAACTTAGGGTCTTCAAATTATTTTGTAAAAACCATTTTGTAAAAATAATAAAAAACAAACAATGTGACTTGAAATCATGATGATATTAAGGCATGAAAAAATATGTAAGAAAAGTTTACACTGATCACAAACTCCCAGGGTATTCTACTGCTTTTCTGCTCTTAGAAGTACTAACAGAGAAAAATAACATATTTGCTTGTAAGTATATAAAAACCTGGGAAGATAAAATTTTCATTTCAATGGTCAGTCTGATTTGCCTATAAATGTACCTGGGAAGTAAATCATTCATATTGTTTTCCCAATTAAAAATTTAAAAATCCAAGTTTCAAAGTCTACAAAGCAATGAAAAAATATTTATTTTTCCAGAAAATTTATTTATGTCTTTTAACCCCAACACGTGTCTCTTCCTGGCAATATTAGTGAGGCATGCCATTTTCCCTTGATTTTATAACAACAGGAAATAAACTTCATGAATTTTTCTTAACAGGTTAACTCTCATGTTGACGTTGACATTGATAATTTTATGATTTCCTCCAGTGTAGGAAAATCATGGCTTGGGAAGCTTAATGGTGGTCTTATCAAGTTCCTAGCAGTAATAAGATATTTAACCTGTTTGATCCTTGTCACTGCAGGGAGCTGGATACTTTGAACCTACAAACCGAAACAGATTACCTTTTTAAAATGGCTTAACAGTAGTTTGTGTGACTTTAATTATGCAATTTTACCTGCATTCATCAGGGACAAAAATCAATGGCTTACGTAACACATCTAATCTTGTTTCCTGTTAGTTGCTCAAACAGTATGAAACATGTAACAAAAAGCAATTGCTGGCTTGGTTAATATTTCAATAATTTGACTTTTATGACGGTGAGTTATACCGAACTATAAAAAAAGGAGTGTATCATTTTGTCTATTTCTATTAGTTTCTATTTCAAAATGTAAATAATCCCTATGACTGCTTAAAGGGTTGAAGTAAATCCACACAAATCTTGGTTAATTTTGCTATCAGATTTCTATTTTATCTCAAAAGAAAAGCATTTAAATTGTCAAGGTTTTGAAACTTTCCAATGAATATTTGTATGAAATGGTTTCGCAGACCAATAAAGTATGCCTTTTATTTTGCATTTCACTACACAAAAATATAATAATAGCATTCACTACATTTTGGTCCACAGAGCTGCCTTTTAAGATCTTGTAATACCTCCTTCTGTGTGAATTGTAAAAGGAATGAGTGCATGCCCAGACATGTCCTCTGAGCACTCTTCCTCCAGTTAGCTCATTAAATTATTAAACAATAATGAGCCCACATTTTCTCAGTGATATGTAGTACTTTATTCTTGTTATTTCTAATCCTCAGATTGGAATTTCTTCTCTGGATATAATTTCTGATTTTGTTAGTCAGGGCTATCTATTTAGCTACTTCCAATCTGGCAATTGATTGGACCTGGTTCCTTAACACCACCTCAGAATAGACTTTAAGAAAATAAACTTACTGAACTGAGAAAGGAGAGAAATTAACTACATTCTATTTCAGAATGTGACAGGCAATTGCAAAAGAATTCTCCCCTGACAAATGTATATTTTCCTTATCTGTTCTGCACTAGTTCTGTTCCTAATACTAACAAACAGGTTATAAATCTATTATCTACTGTATATTTTTATTGTGGATGAATCCTCAGTATAATCAAAATGTCAGAGTCTGGTAAAATCAGATTTGACTATATATACAGAACTCATTTGTTAGGAAACTTTAAACATTTCTGAGTATTTTTTAAGTAAATGTATTAGAACCCTTGGGGACATAGTATTGTTTTTAAAGTCAAAGAAAAATAACTTTTGAGGATGTCTTTGTAAAATACCGGTGAAAGAAGGGTATCATTAACATCCTATGATAGTTCATTTTTATCTCTGGGCAATTTTTGCCCCCTCTTCACTTTTTTTTCCATTTGAACTGTGATGAAAAGTGATCTTAACATATGACATCCTGGTGTTTCCTCCTTCTAAATAGTAAAACTCATGCAAATTGTTCTGTTTAAGCTTTTTGTATGGACCTCCAGGAACCTAAGGAACTGCTCTCTCCCTCCTCCCCAGCATCTCCATGATCCCCTGCCAGATGCCAAAAGACCTATTATGATGAATTCTATGCATGGCCTCTTTTTGGAAACAGAGTATCTGTTATTCATAACCAATTTCTGTGTTGCTTCTACTCCCTACCTCGCCCCAATTCATTCTAGATCAAATGCAGTAATAGGATGGAGCCAGGCCGAACATTCCTCACTGTCACCTCCTCTCACTGACATTCTGGACTTTCTGAATCTCCAAGGCTGCACAGCATGTGCCCACAAAGGCTTGTTCACACTCTGATTTAGATGGGCTTCCCAACTGATAAGTAAACTTCCTGGATTTACAGGAAATATCATCTGAACTAAGGAAATAATTAAGTCAACCCTCCTGACAAAGGGGAGAGGCAGTCTCCTAAAGTTTCAGGTCCTCTAGCTATCTCTCTTGTTATTCTCTCCAATAGGGAGCAAACCACTGACTACCTGCCATCTTCCGGGAGTAATAACATTCTTATTGTCCTCCATACAGCTCCCTACAGCATTCACTAAGTCTACAAATCTTAGATGTGCAGCTGAAGAAGTATATTCTTATTCATATACATTACTTACCAAGGAAAAATATACAAAAGAAGAGATGGCCTAGAAAGACAGTAGCAAAGAGATGTAGACGTGATTAAAAGCATAATTGTTTTTCAGAGTAAAATGGCTAAAAGAAAGAGACAGAAACTAGCAATGCTCCAAAGATGACAATAAGGACTGATGGATGCATTTCCTCTTCTTTCCTGCAAGGATCCTTATCACAGATTATAATTAACATCAACCCCACTCCTGAACAGTTTTCCATTGAGCATATATCACTATAAAATTCTAATGCTTCTTTTTATTACTCTCTGACCAAAAACCTTAAGGGTAGAACAACTTGGTTTATTTTGACCTCATTATTATATGACTTTGTGAGGACTTCAACCGGGTCTCCTCTGAACCAACATGTCTAAATTCTGCTACAAAAAGCTGATTGTTGTTATTGTTTTGTTTGTTTGTTGGTTTGTATTTATTCTGTGTATCATGATCTGCCTCCCTATGCCATTTACATAACTACAGAAATTCTTAGTCTGCCATGTATGGGGTCATCTTAGTTAAACATGGTGGTTAAGCTTTAGGCCTCTGGACAAAGACACACTGAGTTCAAATCCAGCATCTACCTCTTCATAAATATATAAACTTGGGCAAGTTATTTAATCCTTCTGATTCTCTATTGTCTGTCCATAAAGTGGATATAATAATTATGCCTATAAAATGAGTGGTATTTATTAAAAGACAGGGAGGATTCAATGAGATAATAAAGTACTTCCATAGTATCTGTTACATAGTAAGTTCAATAAATCATAGTCATTAGTATAATACCATTCAATAATCAAAGACTTTTGTTTGTTTCTGCTGTACTAAATCATCAGTCACCTTTTTCTTTACTTTGTTTCTTCCTGTTTACCTCCCTAAATGTAATATTGTTTTAAAAAAGTTTCTATATATCAATATAGACCAAAACTTGTAGTTGATTAAAATGAGATATTTTACTTATTTATGAAAGGTTGATCTCCCATTGTTCCTCTTGAATTATTCAAAAAATGCATTCTATGCTTCCATGCACATTCTCATCTCTTTTCTTGGTCTCATCTCTTTTTCTTATAGGGCAAAAGAAAGACAAAATAACTATTGAGCCATATAAGTTTTCAGATCTTCCTGATTTTGCATATGCTCTGGCCTCTACTTGGATGGAATCTCCCCACTTTTTTGTTTGCTTCTTCAATTCCTATTTATCCCAGAAAGTTAGGTGAAGTGCAATATCCACTGTTAAGTCTTGCTTAATTTCCCAAAGCACAGTGAGTAGTAGTACCCTTGGTGTTCCCATACTAACCTAGTGGGAGTTCAGAGTTGCCATATAAAGCGTCATATGTAATGGATTATTTGTGTTCCTATCTTTCTCATAATACACTTAGTTCCTTGAAGACAAGGACTATACACTATGATTCTTTACCTGATGTCTCTAGCCTCTAACACATGAATGTCACATAATAGATACTCAATAATTATATTGTGAATGCCTGAGAATCTCCTATCTTCTACAGAAAGAGCCTAAATTTTTTATTCATAAATGTACCTAAAATATGACATGTATGGACTGCAAAATCCATAGAAAGGTTTAAGGAAGAAAAAGGAAAAGAGGCAAGCAAAGTAAATGATCCAGGAAAGTGTACTACACAGAGGGACCCTTCAACTTTTTTGTGTTAGTTGATTTATTTTGACAAAAAGTGCTAGAGCCAGAATTCCATAAAAGCCTTCCCTTTGAGCTCTACCATGCCTTATCAACAAACATAACTTGTTATGACATAGAGTTACTTTCTTCCTCCCAGGCAACATTTCACCATCACTTAAAATCTTAATCATGGGTAAGATTACAATTTGAAGATTAAATTTTATAGAACTATAGTCCAACCAAAGCATGAATGGCTACTATCAGACAGTTCTAATTTTTTGTGTCAACAAAGCTTTTAAGAATTCTGACATAAAGTAAAAGATCACTTTTTTCATAAAAATATGTACATGTTCATAGACATATGTATATTTTATTTACTGTAAAATATAAGGGCATAAAATTCGTCATAGGCTGTTAAAAACTATTATAAGTTGGTTTGCTATGAGTTTAAAAATTCCCATCCAATTAATTAAACTAAAATTATTCTATGAGGCATAAATTCATTTGGGAGTAACTAAAATACGAGATAATAATAAAATTTACATTGCTGTTACTGGGAGTGAACTTGATAGCCATGGCTAAATTGTAAGCAGACCTAATTCAAGCTTTGCTATCAGCAGGTTATTACTTGACGATATAAAGTCACAGGTCTGTGTCTGATCATTGACTGTTTCAGGGGGAGAGCTCTCTGACAGGCTTCTTCTCAGTTCACAGTTGGTAGGAAATAGGTGTTAGTCTGAGGTCAGATATTTAATTTATTCCTAAATATCTGAGTTTAATCCTCTACATCCCTCCTCTAAAGCATATCCTCTCATTATTTTGCCATTATCAAAGCCTTTATTTTAAGAAAGGAAGTAAATTCATAATATAAATTTATAACACAAATGATTCAATGCAATAAAGATATGGCATATAAAGAAGAAAAGATTTCCAAATATCCAGTTATATTAAAATTAGGTAAGGGACAAAAGGGTTTCCTTAAATACATTCTGGATTTGTTCCAGATGGATTGTTCCTATCTTTGGCACAAGCAGTGGTTCTCAAACTTAAATAGTGTGTGAGAAACTTCTAAAGAAAATAAATTCTTAGGATTAACTTAAATGTTATTTTTAAAAAGATCAGAGAATTATGGTGGAATTATTGAAATCTGCATGAACTGTGAACCCAATTCAATTGTTGTTGAAATCTATCAAGAAAATAATAATCTGAAATTAGTTTTCAATTCTTACAGACATTGGAAAGAATTTCTAGTTTCAGCAGAAACTTGACCACCAAACCACTAAAAGAAAGGAATAAATGCTAGGTATCATTTATTCATATAAATCGTATAAAATCATATAAAACATATAAAATAATTTGAGCCAGAGTCAAGTTTTTCTTACCACTGTTTACACTTTATCTTCAACTTGGAAAACCTCATGTACCATAACATCGATTTCACTTTCTTTGGTGTAATAGCTAGCTAGCAGCTTTTACATATTAGGTCAACTTCTGTTATTTTCTTGCTAGCCTATTAAAAATTAAAGTACTTCTAATGGCAAATTTTAATCTCAAAAGAGAAATTATTTTTGTCTCTTCAACTAGAAAAAAATTTCCCTATAGCACAATGGTGGACACACATGCTAGTTGTTATTTAGTGCTGCCTCAAAAGCAGCCGGCATGCATCCCAACACAACCAATGTTATTAAATGCTCTCCTTTTAGGCACCAATCTGGTTCCAAACACATGCACAGAAGCAGGCACGGAAACAGGATTCAGTTATAAAGTGACTATCAAGATAATACAGAATATACTTGTTAGTTTTTTCAAGTTGGCATCAAAACAAACAAAAACATTGTTTTAAAATGCTTGCAGAGAACTTACAGATCCCGAAGAACACATCTGAAAAGGATCCAAAGATTCCATTTTGGGAAGCACTGAGTTCAAAGATTGAACACTGGCTTCAGTCCCTAGAGATCTGCTCACATCAAGTTTCCAGACAGGTGGAAACTTTAAATCAGGAGGCAGGTGTTCTCAACAGGACCATTGCCATAAGTACATTAACTAAATAAAAATACCAGATTTTCCTAAACTAAAGCAGTGAACAAGACACATCCAAGTCACCAGCAACAACAGGTCATGTACAATAAAGGTGACATGGCATTTACTGATGATGGCCACACACATGAGCACAAAGCAGAAACACACTAATTCCTGCCTGGTGAGGTCCAGAGCAAAAAGGCTCTTCTGGTGGTAAGACAATGAACTAGAATAAGTACTAGTTTCTACTAGCAGAATTCAAGGCACAGATAGATAACCTTTGGTGTGTAGGATCAGCATTTGCAGGAGAAAACCATGGTGACATGTCCTACCCACCAACAGGACCCCAGAGATGCCTCAGACTGATGGCATGAATATAACTGACTCCAAAATACTACACTGTAAGTTTAAAACTGGGTATCTAACTTTTGAACAACCTTCCAAATACCTCCAATGTCAGGGAAATCTACGTGACAAGCCAATTTAGCTTACTTAGAGGGCTTAATAGATAGAAATATTTGTTTTCATAATAGCTGTCATTTAGAAAGTATAAACCATCATCTGCTTTATTAGATGTTCATATCTGGTATCTCATGAATGTCTCACAATGATGCTATGAGGTCACTGTTTTTATTACCAGTTCATGGGTGAATACATTGAGAGTTAAGTCTTACAGAGTCCATCAACCATGTCAGTTTCTGCTGTAGATACTAGTGGGTATATCACATACATATACATATAGTATATGGTATACTATCCATCATGGAGCAGGCATCTTCTTAGTTTATAACCATGAGTTCTATCTTGTACCCATTAAACTCAAACCATTAGGCAGACCTGTCTTCTACTTCATATCGTTTGGTATATAATATATGAATTATAGCCTCACTGTCCTCAACTTCCAGCTTGTGTCCAATTTTTCTGACCCGCCTGCCTTCCTCCACTCACAGCAGAAAAAAAAGCTCCAGTGTCTCCAGTTTGTGAAAACACGGGCAAACACATTAAGGATATAGATTAGGGAAAACATCAATTAACAAAAACTTTTAAGGGAATCATTCACCAACACTTTACAAAACATGAAAATATACATGTCAGGAAGCACATGTGAAAACACAGTCCTATTGTTTGAAGACCATCACCTGATGAAAGCAACAGACAAGAAAAAATAGTATAAAGTACGCAACGCGACATGCAGGGGTCACTATGTGGCCAAAACAGACATTTCGCTTCACATCAAATCCCCAATCTGTGTTGGGTGGTGTTCTGTGTATAAGTTCTTATGCAGAGCACGTGAACTGGTAACTGATGGAGTTTTCTATAGGATACGTCTTAAAGAGAGAAAACATTTTGGCTTCTGAATATTTCTCGTAAAAAGTGGTTTTTGAGGTCTGAATTCCAGATAATCACTTTAGCTTCCTCTTTACTCATTTTAGTTTTCCCATCCTTCTTTCATAAATAAGCACAAACTATTTTATCATTTACTTTTATTAAATTTAGAAGAAAATATCAGAGGAGTAATTTGGTGATATTTTGATTTAGATATTTTGTTTGGCCAACTCTAGTTGGCAAATGCAGAGTATTCTAAGCTCTGTAGTGCATGAAATCTTTTTTTGAAATGAATTTGTATTTTGTCCTTGATTGCCTCAATCTCACAGATGAGGGTTCTACAGATATGTTGCAGCACCACTCTTTCTAACCTTCTCTCAAGTCCCTGTCTCTGAAGCCATACACTAAGATACAAGCACCGAATAATTCATTTCAGAGGGTACTGCGCCTTTCTCTGGGTTGGCTACTACACAGATAATCACTTGTAAATTACTTTTAGTTACAGTAACTATGCTGTAAACTGTGCCAACATCTGAGCATAAAAACCACACTTCTGGTTTTGCTTATTAACTAAAGAGGCAAGTATTTAATATTTTCATTCTTATACTGAATTTATTTATCGTCTACAAACCTCTTACTAATGTGACATGCTGTACTTCAGCTACAGCAATTCAGTTGTCATGTCAGCAATTCAGTAAAGACAGTAAAGAAAAGCCACGGACGTTTTTAGCACAGTGTTTTTATAACTTTGTACATTTCCTTGCAGACTCACTAATCATCAGGATTTTGGCAATAAAAGCTTTCATATTCACACATCAAAAAGAAAATATCTACAGCATTGTTTTCCTTTCTGCCTACCTCCCACATTTATTAGCTCAAGTTACCACCCATGTAAATATGAGTCACTTCTCTTTGGACATATATTTTATAATTATTCACCTCGGGATATACTCCACTTAGATAAGGCAATAGCTCTTTATAAATTCCAGCTCCACCCATGTCAGTGGTCAAACAAAAATATAATGTCATAGAATAAAGGAAATAGAGTAGTATCTTTTTTCAAAAGCACTAAAGAATATTTGAAATATTCTGTGCATTCATAGTTATGACTTGAGAAAAAAAAAGTGGATTAAGTTGTGATAGAGGAAAAAAATAAGCAAAAATCCTCAGTAGATGATTTCACTCTTTTCAACAGAACCTTACCCAAATCCTGATGGAAATAACTTAGATAACAATGACACACTTAATAAACATTAGTGAGTAAATAGATGAACAAATGTCTGACATTCCCTTCTTAAGTTAAAAAATTATGATTGGTTATTATTTATTTATTTATTTATTATTTTTTCTTTTTTGATGTTCATTTTTAAAAAAAGTAATGACAGTTCCTACTATTCATATACACTGTACTGGACCATAGAGATACAAAAGTGAACTAGGCAAACACAGACATCATATGGGGTATACAGAAAAGAGGCAAGTGCAGCATAATGTAACAGGCCTTGTTTGAAGAAAGGATCTAGGAAGGGATACAACCCGGTACCCCAGATGTGAGGTACTAGGGAACTCTTTCCAGAGGCACAGGCTTTTAAAAGTAATCTAAATAATGACTAGCAATTAACCCAATGAGACAATGAAGGGGTGAGTGAGGTAGACAGAGAAGAGTGCAGAAAAAAAGGAAAGAAGGAAGGCAGGAAGGCAGGAAGGAGGGAAAGAGGGAGAGAGGGAGGGAGGGAGAGGAGGGAGGGAGAAAGGGAAGGAGGGAAGAAAGAGAAAGGAAAAGAGGGAAGAAATGAGGAGGAGTGGCAGGCAGGCAGGAGAAAAAACACTACTCTGGGACACCTAGCTATACAGCAGTAAAAAAGAGTGTGTATTTTCACTGCTTTGTTTTCCTACAACCACAGATTCAAATAATTTCCATGAGGTCATCATAGTCTACAAAACATACATTTAGAATGCTTGGGCTTTTTCATCTATTCTCCTTTAATTGATCAAGACTTACTTGTAATATTTATTACCTATTCACTTAAAGATAGATTTTAATTCTTGAAAAATATCCAAAGTTTTTTCTTAAGAGTTAAAATATCTAATACTGAATGCTTTTAAATCTTAGTTCTATAATCATTTTGCTGAAACATCCATAAAATGAGCTAGTCACTAAAATATCTTGAGGGAAAAGCTTTGCCTTATGTTAGAAAAATTTTATACTGAAATAATACTTTTAAAAAACTCTACCTTTTAGATAACCATCAAATGATGTGTAGAGCATTAGAAATGACCTAAACAAAGTTTATTTCCTAATGCTAAAACCAACCTTCCAATAAATTTAACTGTATTATAGGTATTATTTAGATTGTGTTTATTATGCTGTCTATGTGGATTTTGATAATTTTTAAATGTCCTTATTATTAAAATAATTTCTAATAATCAATGGCCATATTTTCTGGTATTGGTATTAGTATTTAAAAGAATGCCAAGGTGTTTCAATACATACAAAATTGTATCTAGTGTTTTATGTTATTAGTGCCTACATACGTTTTACAGAAAAAATTCCAAAAAAATGTTTATTATAAAAACAATAAAACATTACATAAATTTTGAAAAGTATAGGAGATAAATCACTCAAAAGCCTACCAACTTGCTGGAAGAACTATTGATATTTTATTTTACGTATTGGAAGGAAGTGCATGGTACAATCAGGCATTACCTTTTTCCTGCCTCTAGCACTGACACCTTAATCTCTTTCTGTAACCCTGTCTCTGGCTTCCATCCAGGGCTTGATGCCAAGACAGGCATATTTCTGCATGGAACAATTTGCAAAATAATCCCCAGAGTCCCTCACAGCCCTTTCGTGTGTAGGAAGTGCCACATTAACATCAAGGCCAGCGGGATTTACGTCTCTTGGAGATAGCACACATTATAACAGTCTCTCCCAGCACCGCCAAAGAGAAAAAAAATTAAACCTGTCATTGCTAAACACAATGTTGAATAACTGAGACTTAATTCAGATATTTCTGCCAAATAATTTCACTATGTTGAAAAGTAAACAAGACCCTTATATATGCTGCCTATAAGAGACTCACTTCAAATCGAAAGATACACACAGACTTAAGGTAAAAGGATGGAAAAAGATATTTCATAAAACAAAAACTGGGGCAGCACTACTTATACCAGACAAAATAGACTTTAAAACAAATTATATAACAAGACACAAAAAAGGACCAATAATCCCACTTCTGGGTGTCTATCTGAAGAAACCAAAATGATACTTTGAGGAGATATGTGCTTCTATATGTTCATTGCAGCATTGTTTACAATGGCCAAGATGTGGAGGCAACCTGGGTGTCTGTTGATGGATGAATGGATAAAGAGAAGGTTATATATATATATATATATATATATATATATATATATATATATATATATATAATGGAATATTGTTCGGCCATGGATGGGAATGGATTCTTTCCATGTGTGGCAGCATGGATGGACCTAGAGGGTACGGTGCTGAGTGACGTGTCAGACAGACAAAGACAGATGCAATGTGATTTTGCTTATAGATGGGATCTAAAGAATAATAAATAAACAAAACAAAAACAAACTCATAGATACAGAGAACATTTTGATAGTTGCCAGATGGGAAGAAGTCAGGGTCAGGGTTAAAAAGGTGAAGGAATTAAGAAGCACAAATTGGCAGCTACAAAATAGTTATGGAGATGTAAAGCAAAGCACAGGGAATATAGTCAATAATATGATAATAACTATGTATAGTGCCAGGTGGGTTCTAGACTAGTCAAGGAGATCACTTCTTAAATTATGTAAATTTAAGTCTGACCACTAAGTCAGACCACTTAGTTTGACCACTAACCTGTATATTTGACATTAATACAATATAATATTGAATACCAAAAACTGTAAATAAGACTTCATATAATACAGTGAAATCTATTTAAAAAGAGTGTGTCACAGCATCATTAACAAACTATTAATTTTAGAGCTTCAAAAAACAAGAGAAGAATGTTCTAGAGGAAGAGTCTCAAAAGAGGAGAGACCTGGCAGTGGGAATAATTCGGGGTACCTGGATGGAGACAGAAAGAGGAGCTTGGTAGCAGCAGAGCATGGGTCTTCAGAAATGAGGTTTCATGATATTTCCAGAAGAATATTTCCTTGCAGAAGGTTTCAGGGGATAGCATCATGATTTTAAACTCACTGATAATTCCTATAGACAATTCTTCATGATGACTACATAATGTTATATTACAAAATATAACAGCATTACAAATTGGTCTGGTAATCTTATTGGTGATGGTAAATCTAGAGCTGTTTGTCTTGTAAAAATGTATGGGGGGTGAAGTTTGAGAAGGGGAGAGAGTATGATAAGCATTTTGGGATGGCGGCATGGTGACATGAAAAGGGCTTCTAGGTGCTAGCCCTGACCTGTGTCTGTGAATCCACAGTTGACCATGCTGATCCTCAGGGTAGATAGTTATAAAATGTCATGTTGAAAAAGAGGACTTTTAGGATTTACTGGTTTTCTAGATTATATAATCTCTTTTAAGTGTTTTCACATGCAACAGAATGGAGTTATATTCTGTACAAACTCAGTGGAAGAAATCATATATTCAGATGACCAAAGTAAGGAGAGCGATGTTAGCTTCCTATGAGTGTATTAGTCAGGGTTTTGGCTATACATGACACACAATAACTCTGGTAATGTACATGGAAGAAAATGACACATTGAAAAGCAGAGCTCACAGTATCTATGGGAAGACCGAAAATCCAAGCTCGGGTAAGACAACAAAGAGGAAAGACCTGGACAAAATCCCTATCCCAGGCATACTTCATAGATCACTCTAAGGTCATTATTGTCATTGGACCATCTGACAAAGACCATAATGGAAATGTGCAACAGGAGCCACGCCTAATCTCCAACTTTGGACTGTGCTGTAGCCTTTCGAAAGGCCCAGGCCCAGGAGAGGCATCTGACTGGCTTTACGTATGCCATGGGTTCATTCCCTACAGAACAAGTTCTAAAAAGAAAGCTCAATACAAGGAGACAGAGCCTTACCTCTCACCTACCTAGGAATTACTTTTAAATAGTAAGGATGTGTATATACTGTTCAAAACAACAAAAGTGCATTCTAATAAAATTGGTCTAAAAATGAACGGATTGCTTTTGGCTTGTAGTTGGCTGAGTGATGATCCCCCAAAAGATATGAGTATGCCCATGCCCTAATCCCCAGAAATTGTCAATGTTACCTTATTTAGAAAAAGGTCTTTGAAGATGTCATTAAAAGCCTTGAGATGAGGAGTTCATTCTGAATTATCTGGTTGTTTCCTGAATCTAATGACACTTATCTTTTTAAGAAACACACAGAAGAGAAGGTAAAGTGAAGATGGATGCAGAGACTGAACTGACATGGCCACAGACCAAGGAAACCAGTCACCACCAGAAACTAGAAGAGGCAAGGGACAGATGCTTCCCTAGGGTCTCCCTACAGAGAGTGAGGCCCTGCTGAAGACCTTCAACTTTCTGGCCTCCAGAACTGTGACGTAATAAATTACTGTTTGGTTTAAGCCACTAAATGTGTGGCGATTCTTTACAGCAGCCCTAGGAAACTAATGTACAGATAGTGAACCTTCCCTTGTTATAAGTATTCAACAGGCTGGACTCTACTTCTGCATTCAGTGCTTTGGAGACAATTCTTGCTCAAACTGGGAGGCTGAATTCAACGATAAAAGACATATGTTCTTTTCCACTCTAGGGTCCTGCACCTCTAACTTTCACATAGTTATCTTACCATGCTCATAGCCTCATCCTGCTGTTTATTGTATCATTTCTGTGTAGTTAGGGTTAATGACTACAATATTAATATTTGGCTATTGATAGAATATTGGGGATTTTATTTCCAAAGTTCTTTATATATAAACTTGATTTATTACTTACACTGCTTTCTTTTCATCGCTTTCCTTTCATTTCTTTCTTTCTTTGACACTAAAGGTTGAATGAACTAACATGAAACTATTAATTGTTCAGATTATGCAGCTGCCATTTTTCACGCTCCTTGGGAATGTTTGCTGGAAAAATAAATGGAGTTGATTTGGTACATTTGTTACCAAATCACTGGAAATCCCCTTATTGTACTTTGAATCATCCCAAGACACACTTATTTTTAGCCATTTTCTTGATGTCATAAATCAGGGTTCATCTCTACATCCTTGTGACTAATGTCTCATCTGCATAAATAAATATTGAGAAATAGTGATTACAAATTTCCCTGTATTTTTAACCAAAGAACTTAAGCAGGTGACAACAAAGTCTGAATAACTGGAAGTTAAAGTCCATTGTACTAAATCTGATTTGACATTTTTCCAATTTTTCTCCAATAATTAAAAGTTAGTGATTACACAGTATCCTTTAGAGGGTTTTCTGGGTATTTTAACAGATTTAATTTTTTTTATATCTCTATTTAGGATACTATCATGATAATTTATGGAAGTGCCCTACCTATAGCTGAGCATTACATATTTATACATGTTATGGAACATTTTATTGCAGATCAAAAGTTAGTTTTAGTAATCATGAGTCTTACATATATTGGATTTTACATATAAAATGAATTGTGATCACCACTAGATACCAAAGTAGTAGCATCTGAGAGATTTCTGCTTTATTATCATCTTGCCCACTTCTACTCTTACTCCTGCCATCTCCCATTATCCTCTTATAATATCTTTCATCCCTGAGCTATTCAAGGAGCTCACAGGGGCAGGGGCAGAAGCTCTATAGTGAAGCTATTAACATGGCTCTGTAGGGACAACAGAGGTGGGACAGGCTTTTCTTCTGGAAAAGACTAGAGTGAGTCAAGTCTAAAGCAGTGGACAGAACTTCCAAAAAACAATGTAGAGGGAACGTCAGGTTCATAACTCAGAAGCAGAAGAAAAGGCCCAGCCAAGGGAGTATATTGAGACAAGTTGAAGATACCAAGGAGCTGACAGGCGACAGAAGGCAGGGATTGGAGGCTGGGTCAGATTTGGATTTTATTATACAAATAAAGGGGAGTCACTCAAGGTTTTTGAGTGCAGAAAAAATCTGTTCTCTAGAAAGCTCAGATGATCCAGATGTAAAGTTAAATTGGAGGGAAAAGAGCTGGACCCAGGTTATTCTTCCTTTCAGGCAGCAGGTCTGGAATAGTAAGTGAGAAGGAGGAAATAAATGGGAGTCACCAGGAGGAAAACCAGGGGGCCCTGATTAAAGCCGGGAACTCCGAGAGGACAGCAGGTAAGGCCAGTTTATGCTACCTCAGAGTCTGTTCTGCTTCATAATCTCAGACATGAGCATCCCAAAGAGCTGAAGGGCTGCCTATTCTTATGCTAAAATAATGGGAAGTGAAAGTCCAGCAATAAACTTTCAAATGCCTCACACAACTTGAAACACCATTTGAATTAAATTCAAGTTATTCAAAACAAAACTCCTAAAAATCGAATGACAGCTCCCCTGCCTTACTTTATGTGGTTTGTAAGTCGGATAAGCAAACTTTCAACCATCTGTTGTTTTCCTAGCTTGCTAAGGAGAACTCTAGAACTTAGCACTCTATGCAATCACTTATTGCTTTATTAATTTTTAGCCCAAAGTAGAGACACTTTATATCGTGTTTATGTGTGTGTATCAATGAGTGAATGTGCATGTGTTGGGGGTGGGAAAAGTATTTAGTGTGCTCTTTAAATTCTGCTCTTCTCAGTAATGGTGTAAACTGCAGCTGCTGCCTTCCAGCCCAGCCCAGGCCACCCTCACTATTTACTCTACAGTTGTGTTTTCTTTGCAGCACTTGACTAAACCAGCCCTAAGTGCCTTTTATCCCAGGCTGAATGCAGTCTGACCACTTAGCCTTCACATGTCCACTTCCCTCTGCCTTGCCCTTTTGCAGGGGTGTGTTCACCCCAGCATATTTCAGAGGCAGTTATAAGCCTCTTACTTCCTGTGGAGAGATGAAGGCTGAGCAGCCTATAATCCCCCATCATATTTACCACTCCCACTGTTGGGTTCTGAAATGTTTGAGTGAGGTTTGGGTTTGGTTTGGTTTTCTTTTTTGTAGCCAAAACATTTGTGAGGCAGTATTTTTATTTTTATTTTTATTTTTACTTACTTACTTACTTACTTGGGAAAACATTTGAAAGAAAAGGAGAGAAGTGCAGCTGGCACCCTTGGAATGTTCTAGGCCTACTCTCTGCAGAAAAGAAATACAAGCTCAAGATGCTTCTTTTGGGAGGGAGGCTACTGTGTGGCAAAATTAAGCTCACAGTTTACAGTAATCCCTTTTTTCCCACAAGGGCATCTGTGCCTTCCAGAGCCATGCAGCAACCCTGCTTGGCAATGTCAGGTCTCAGAATTATAGTTTATATTCTCTAGTGTCTCGTGGCAAACAGTGATTTGCAGGCCTAGAATTCTCTTAGTTGGCAGGAAAGGCCACTCTCCTAATTCTCAAACCACATTAGGACACATAGAACTGTATATTCTTTTGAAGGTGGATTTGCCTCTTCTTTTAAGGCCTCCCTAGATGTAAAGGAATGATGGAAAATAATAATTATTTCAGTTCCTTCTCTAGGCCTTGCTCTCATGTCTATGGGAGCAAGTTTGGAGTTTGGAGAAGTCATTTACCAGCTGTTAATATCCTGGAAGCCTTTGGGAAACCGTGTGGGTACGAGATGCAGAACAATGTCTCCAGCAGGATGATGTTGTGGTGATCCCAAGAGCTGCTAAGTGGTCCTGAGTCAGGTAGGGATTCCTCTGTATTCTACAGAGCTGAAGCAGTGCTTTTTGAGAATAAATCAGAAAAGCAGTGAAGAAGCACTTTCCCACGAGCAGGAGAAGGAGGTTATTCTGTTGGCTTTGCCATTAACAAGCTTCATGACCCAGGACAAGTCTCTGAAACTTGAACCCTCCAAACATCAGTTTCCTTCAAATTAAAAGCTACACTAAATCAATAATTCTTACCTCAGAGTGTGAAGGATGTTATGATCACCTAGAAGTGTGTGTGTATGTGTGTTTTACACTCATGCCTGACACTAAGGTTATCAGGATGTCAAAGTTCAGGAGAGAGGAAATTAAGAAGTCAAGGGGTAGATGTTTGAAAATGTTCCAGAGATGTTTTTAAATCAATTCACCCCCATTTTCATCCTCATGATTTTCTGATAGAGAATCTATTAGATTAGATGCATTAGATGATATCTAGGATCCCTTTTGTTTCTAACATTGTATGACTGTACCTGAGAAAAAGAAAAAAATTAGGGAAATGAAAATTAAGACAGCAATGAGATACCAGTAGACACCTGTGAGAATAACCAAACTCTGGAACACGGACAACACCACATGCTGGTGAGGATGTGGAGCAAGAGGAACTCTGATTCATTGCTGGTGGGAATGCAAATTTGTACTGCTACTTTGGAAGAGAGTTGGGTGGTATCTTACAAAACTAAACATACTCTTATCATACAAGCTAGCAATTGTACTCCTTGGTATTTACCCAAAGGAATTTAAAATTTATGTCTACACAAAAACCTGCACATGAATGTATATAGCAGCTTTATTCATAATTGCCAAAACACAGAAGCAGCCAAAATGTCCTTCAGTAGGTGAATGGATAAATAAACTGTGGTACATTGAGACAATGGAATATCATTCACCACTAAAGAGAAATGAGTTAACAAGCCATGAGAAGACATAGAGAAACTTCAAGTACACATTACTAAGTGAAGGACACCAATCTGAAAAGGCTACATACTATATGATTCCAACTATATGACATTCTGGAAAATGCAAAACTATGGAGATAGTGGTTGCAAGGGTTGGGAAGTGAGAGATGAACACAGAGGAATAATAGGGCAATGAAAAAACTCTGTGTGATACCATAATGATGGGTACATGTCATCATACATTTGTTCAAACCCACTGAATGTGCAAACCAAGAGTGAACCCTAATGTGAACTATAGACTTTGAATAATAATGATGTGTTAATGTAGGTTCATCATTGTAACAAATGTACCCCTCTGGTGAGGGGTGTTGATAGTGAGAGAGGAATGTGTGAGGGCAGGAGGTATATGGGAAACCTATGTACCTTTCACTCAATTTTTCTGTGAACTTAAAACTGCTATAAAAAAAAATTCAATTATATTCCCCTCCTTTCCCAGAATTTGATATTTTTTTAAATTTTTGAAGGCTGAGTAGTCCACTGTTTAGTAATTTGTTTTCAAACTCTTATTGAAAACACTGTATACCTTGTTTTGTGTGGTCACTGAAGTCTCTGTTCCTTTAGCTTGTGTTCAACTCATATTTTCACAGAGATTTTCTTGAATGCCAGGAATTAAAAACAAAACAACTTAAAAAAAAAAAAACACACACACACAAACAATGAAAAAATCCCAAACCTCTCTCCCAAAGATGTTTGCAGTTGAAGAAAGAAGGAAGGAAGGAAGGAAGGAAGGAAGGAAGGAAGGAAGGAAGGAAGGAAGGAAAGAAAGAAAGAAAGAAAGAAAGAAAGAAAGAAAGAAAGAAAGAAAGAAAGAAAGAAAGAAAGAAAGAAGTCAATAAAATACATAGTGTATTTTGCTAAGAAACTTATGTGATGATTTCTTTCTAAAGCTAAGTAACCTTCATCTTGAGGTAATGCAATTGAGGAAATTACAGGTTTCAATGTGAAATGCTTTCTTATATATGTGTAAGTGAACTAAGAGAGAAACACCACAGGAAAGAAATGAATGAGCCTTACTTTGTAATAAAAAAAGTGTTGTGTATAAGCACAGAGAGAAAACTTTTCTGTGGAAAATTAATGCTGCTCAACTATTCATAGGACAAGTTATATATGATTTTTAGTATTCAGTATTTTTAAAGTGTATAATTTTAAATGAGAAGGTTTTCCTTATTCTCAAATCATGTAATTTGGCAAGAAAATGCACAAACAACACAAACAAACAATTATCTATTAAAGTACTTTAATGATACTACTTTGCAATAATTTCTCTTTGAAAACATACAATATATTTATTAGACTTTCAAATGAGGGAACTTCCCATCTCTTCCTACTTGTACACTTGGGTCGAGTTCCAGCCCTATCTTAAAAACAGGAATGAGAAACCTATGAAGATAATTTTGAATAATCTCTTGTGATGATCTATGTGAATTTCTGTATTCCTTCTTCTCTTCTCTCACACCTATACAACAGTCTCGCCTCACATGCTCACAAAGGAATTGTAAAGCAAAACATGGCTGCCCTTGAAAACAAATCATCTATATAAAAATCAGAATGGTAACGGTTCCTTTAATAAACATTTAGTGTCTATCTTTTGTGAAATACTGGATTTGGCATTAGAAATACATAGCCAAATAAGATATACTCTTGAATCTAAAGATGTACATATTTTGGGCTGGCAGAGTGGAGCGGTGGTTAAGCACTGGCTTGAAAAGCCAGCAGCCCCGGTTCGGTCCCACATACGAGGGCCAGTGACGCTGCCCTAAAAAACAAACAAACAAACAAAAAAACCTAAAGACGTACATATTTTAGTAGAATCAGCAGAAAAGTAAATCATTATTTAGAAATAGGATAGTTGTCTTCAGAGGGTAATATGAAAGCACCTAGGAGGGCCTTAAACATTCAGAGATAAAAGAGGGCCTCTTTGAAGAAGTGATGCTCACACTTTTGAAGAATGTGTAGAAGTTAGCTAGAAAAGAAGAGGGAAAAGAGAAGAGAATGAAGAACGTTTTAAAGGAATGAAATAGCATAACCCATTGTTTCTATACTAAAAGAGACTTGGGATAATGGAAAAAATAAAGCTAGTGAAAGAAGTAAGAAATCTCTGAAAGACACATGAAAGCTATGAGTCCTAGGCTAAGGAATCTGGACTTTATTCATCAGCCTATGGAGACATGTTGGAGGATTTTTAAATAAGTTAATGGCATGCTTGGGCAAATACTTTATAGCAATTGTTCCCACAACACTCTCAATAATAGTTTAAAAGAGAGGCAAGGCTATTAATTAGGTGGTGAGTGCAATAATTCAGGCATATGGAGTAAAATCCTAACCTAAAGTCCTGATACTAAAATAGAAGAGGTAAGAAACTAAATGAGAACTGTTAAAGAGGTAGAACTCGAAGGACTCTATGATTCGCTAAACCAAGAGGTGTGGGAGACAAAAAAAGTGAGGGTGTCACATGGGTTTCTGGCATCATCAGTTGGTTGAGTATTGATACTATTTATTCATTAATATAGCAAACTTAAAAGTAACCAATTTTCTGGAAAATTGTTTGGAAATGTTAAGTTTGAGGCTTCTGTAAAACATATAAGTAGAGAGATACTCAAGACTATTGGATATAGAGATATGGAGCCTTTAATAAAATTAGAACATACAGCTTTATATGAATATATATAAGACTACATATCCAATTATGCAAATAATATATACTCAACAAAATGCTGGCAAGAGAATACGTCTAAGTTTAACAGGCATTAATCTCTGGTAGATTTAGAGATAGACTTCCTTTTGTATACATATTTTTTTATTTTCCAAATTTTATGTAATGAATATGTATTTTTTTGAAGATAAACTTCTTTTTAAAAATAAAATAAAAACTAATAAGAAGAAAAAGAATGTCAATGTGATCAAGAATACCATAGAGCAGTAGAGTAAATTTAAGAGAGGAATGTGTCTACTGGTTTGGCAATGTGGAAGTCACTTGAGGATTTTACTAGGAGTCCCTTTTCTTTCTTTCTTTTTTTTAAATTAAAGTTTATTGGTAGTAAAATTACATAGGTTTCAAGATACAATTATGTAATACATCATCTATATATCATGTTGAGTTCACCACCCAGTCAGTTCTCCCTCCATCACCATATATTTGATCCCTTTTACCCTCATTTACCACCCTCCCTCCCCCCTCTTACCCTATAGTGACCATCCCTCGTAGTTGCTATCTCTGCTTCCTCTGAGCCCATTTATAACTTTATCCATCAAGAAAAGAGATGTCCTTTTAGAAAGTACGAGGGATGCCTTCAAAAACTTGACTGCTAAAAGAAGCAGAAATATGGACACGAGCATAAGGAAGATATGAGTGATCATGAGGAAGATATTATTTCAAAGGAATGTTTAAAGATGGAATTATCTCAGTGTGTTTATAGCTGACAGGAAAGAGCCAACATGGCTTCAACAGTATAAGACAGGGAAGGGAGGACTCTTAGAACAATACTTTTGAAAAGACAGTAAGACATTGAATTTGAATATTAGGTGAAGTAATAGCCTTACACTAGAAAAGACTTTCACTAAACTAAGAGGAAATGAGGAAAGGATGGGTAGAAATAGAAATAAAGAGACAAAACTGAAACACATGCTATAGGCTCAACTCTTTCCCAAATTACCATTCAGGCAACAGTACAGCTATTAATACATAAAAAGTATAAAAATTCCAAGAGGAGGCAAACATCAGCAATATAATTTTGGAAATTGAAAAGTAGATGGGTGCGTGGTAACTGCCCTAGCAAACCTGAGAAAGTTGGCAGTGGAGAAAGTTATAAACTAACATGATGTACATCTCCTAATCTGCAGAAGACTCAGGGATTGGAGGAATCCTCTTACAGAAAGCTGGCAGTATGGGTTATTCCTCTAGGCAAGAGTTTGAAAGAGACTTCCCTGGGAAATCTGGCCCACCAATGAGAAAGAAAAACCAAATATATTGACAATGAGGATTCTGCAAGAAAATAGCCTGACAACTGACCCTACAGTGAAGCCCACTATCAATAAAATCCCACCAGCAGCAAAGAGATACCCAAAAAAGCCCACTGAAACCCAATCTTGAAATTTAAAAGACACCAATAGAAATGGAAAACTCAATAAAAAGATTGGAAGATAAGGTGAAAAAAACCTGAAAATCAGAAGAAATCTAGAAAAACAGAGGAAATAGGAAATAAAAATAAAAAAAATAAGAAAAGTAGAGAACTATTCAAGAGAGCCAATATTATATATTAAGAGTCCCAGAGAGACTAGGAAGAGAAAATGGAATGGAGAAAATCATCAAATGAATAAGACAAGAAAATTTCCCCAGAGCTGAAGGATACAAGTTTCCAGTTTAGAAAGATCCAGCAAGTGCCAAGTTCAATGAATGAAAATAGAAACCACCCATACATTTCACTGGTAACTTAAAAGAAGGAGGTGAAGAAAGAGGGGGAATGAGGAGAAGGAGGGATTTTTTTTTTTTTTTTCCCCACGGAGGAAAGGAAAAACAGGTCACACATAAAGGATTAGGATTAGGAATTTAAATGGTTTTGGACTTCTCAACAGCAATGTTGGAAACTAAAAGACATGGAAAATAGCTTCAAAATTCTGAGGAAAAATAATTTCCAGCCAAGAATTCTAAACCTGGCCAAACTATCAAGTAAGAGAATAACAGCATTTTCAGATGTGCTAGATCTCAAAAAAGGTGACAGCTGCAGAGCAGGCATAGTAATCAAACAGGCCAGACTGGAGCAGATCAGATGCTCCAAGAAAAGATTTATCCAAGAAGAGGAAATGAACATTAGGAGTTGAAAGGACTGAGAAGAGATTTATATAACTGGAAGAGAATAGGAAAAATCAACTACATGGTCATTGGTCCTAGAAACAATGTGTTTTAATTGCCTCCTACCCATCCCTTTGGTGAGGGAGAAATTCCCATCCTAAGGTTATGGGATGACTGAACACATGTTACTTGACACTGGGCAGATGAGATCAATAGCAGTTAATTAATAACAAATACAGTCTGAGGAGGAGGACACCATGTGCCATGCAGGACCACACAGAAGTTGTACATAGGAACAGAGGGAACCATCACGGGCTGTGGGAGGCAAGCTTTATAGTACCAAAAGAATGAGGTGACCCCTGGTCTTACGGGAAGATGTGATTAGCTTGTTTAAATAATTGTGTTAGCAGGGAACTGTAATTCATTACTTCAGGATAGGTGGGAACTACATCTGATCCTTTTGATAAAGAGGGTTGTTTAGTTAGGAGACAGTATCCATAAGAGCAGAGTAGGGAAGGAAAACATAATCAGGCCATTTGAATCCCTCCTGGTTTGAGCAGCTGTTAAGGCAGCACATTACATTGGGCCTTAATTTTAGGCCGAACACGACAGTGTTCAGGAAAGGAAAAGCAATTATAATATGCACACCTATGAGTTAATCATGATTATCATTTACATTTTATAATATACAAATGAATATGACCTGGACGAGAATGGGGAAGGAAAGAAAATGTGCTATATGTGTTGAGAGAAAAGGGGTTTTGCTATGTATAAGAGCTCGATCTTCATAATTTATTGTGAGAATTCAATAGAAAGTGGCTAAAATGGACACATCATCAAGTAGCAACATATGCATGCTTTGTAGGAATATGGATCTACATGCCCAAAGTGTCAGCTAAAAGTGGTAGCTTCTGGGGAAAATGAAATTAAGGATTAGATGATCAGGGACTGCTGTGTTTTCATGAGTGTTTGTCTCTAAATTACGTGCATTAATGATTCTGAGAAAAAAAAATTAAACCTTATTTTTTTAAATTAATGAAGATAAGTTTGTAATTTAAGGCAGGCAAAGCTGAAGAATTTGTTGTTTGGTACTGAAAAGGTGAGCTTTGCAGATAATCCACAAAGGTGTGAATGAATACTGGCCATCATCCCCCAGCTGTTCCACCTTGGGTAAGTTCCCCAACCTCTCTTAACTTCCACTGCTTCAGCTCTCAGATGGAACAATGATAACCATACCCACCAGAGGAAGCTCTGATGCATAGATATTCGTTAATACACTTCCAGAATTAATACTTGATGTAAATAAAGGACTTGGCACAATGCCTGAAGTACAGTCAGCACTCAGCTGATGTTAGTGATTATTCATAAAGATGAGATTGATTTTCTCAATGAAGTGGAAAGCAAAGTCTTTTGCAGAAGGGGACAGTTTGGGTGGTGAGGTAAGGAGTTTCAGGAATGAGATGAAAACTGTGAAGAGATGCTGAGGAAAATGGGACTAGAACTGAAAACAACTGTGGGAAATGGAGGGCCCAGCTGAGGTGAGACCAAGGATATGTGGCCACTCGGAATATACCACTGCCATCAGAGGCAGCCGTGCTGGTTGGTGCTCAGGCAGGGAATCGAGTGTTTCCATTGATTGGGGACTGGAGTTTTGCTGAACAAAGAGGGCAAAAGACAAAAAAAAAAAAAAAAGAGTGTCAAGAGAGTGATTGACATGATGGACTCTAGAGATTAGGCTGGAAATGGAACCTGGCAAAGGGAGAAGTCACCTGATTGATGGATCCTGGAGGTTTTCCCGCAAGATTACAGGGAGTAAAAAGGGCATGAACTAGAGGAAAAGTTCTCCTGCTTCAGACAGGAGATCGGAGAGGAGTATATGCGGGTTTTTGGTTTCATAACTCCATGGTATGGGATAAAACACATGACACAGAAAAAAAGTTGTTTATCTTATTGTATCCTTACAACAATCTTAGGGAGTAAGGAGGGAAGACAGAGGAGGAAGCAAAAAATAGCTTGTATCTGCTGAATATCCAATAGGTATCTGGATTGTGTTAGGCCGGCTACATACCAATTTCATTTATTTTTCAAGACAATCTTATGAGGTAAATAATAATATACCCATTTTATAAATGAGTAAACTGTAGTTCAGAGAAATGAAATAATAGGCTCCAAAGTCAATGTAACTTTCACAACATCCAGCTAACAATGAACTCAAAGACAGACTAGCTGTGGGAACTAGGGAAAGACATGAATTTTTCAGAAGCTCAGTTTTCTCAAAGCAAGCAGGCTGGACTAAATATCCTTTAATACACTTCCAGAATTAATACCCTATACTTCTGAACAACAATACTTATGAACATACTTTTTCTCATTTATCAAGTAGAAGTAACAAAAATCTACGTGGCTCACCTCAGAGAGTTGTTATGGAGATCAAATAAGATAAGGTATGTGGAAGTGATTAATAAATTAAGACATAATGTATGGTAGAGCATTTAAAATATTTAGAAATATAATGGGAAAAAATCAAAGTCATAAGGAAGGAAACTAGAGAGACAGAGATTCAAATAATACCCAACGAACAGGTCTTCTCCCACTTAGGGGACAGAGACCTTGGGCAGATGATTTAACTTTTCAGAGCTTCAGTTTCCTTATCTGGAAAATGGGGATTAAAAATTGCACTACTTCTTAGAGCTGTGGTGAGAATTAACTGAACTGATTTATAAAAGGTATTTTTGAAGAGTCCCTGGCACAACAGAAGTGCTAAAAATATTAACTTTTATCATCGATACTACTGCTAGTTTCCAGGTATGTGGTTTTTGCATTAAAAGATTATATATATATATATATATATATATATATATATATATATATATATATATATATATATATAGAGAGAGAGAGAGAGAGAGAGAGAGAGAGAGAGAGAGAGGAATTAGGAAAAAATTCAAAGGGGAAGTATCAGGAGCCTGAAATGGGAATAAAGACTGAAACTGGAAGAAAAAAATAAGAGAAATAGGGACATTTGATCACGGCCAATACCAGACTAATACGTGGAAATCATAGGCAGTCACCTGCATGTGTGATCTATGGTGCTCCATGAAGTCTACTCTATTGCCCACAGCATGTCAGTCCTACACAGGTATCACAGTGCCCTTAAATTAGCCAACCATATGCTAATGATGGTGTTAGATACCAGACAATGAGAGATAAGCTAGGTCCCTGGCCTTAACACCAAATAGTGAAAGAATCAGCTATTTTCACAAATTGCTCTGATACAACATGGAAACTAATTTTTTAAAAGGGAGGTAGTGATTGCTAACATATATAAAATGCTTACTGTGAGCCAGTTACTATGCAAGTGCTTTATATATATATATATTAACTTACTTAATCTACCCAGAAAAGCAAGATTCCAACTCCAGAGTTGGCATTGTTAATACTTTTCCATGCCTTGACTAAAAGTAAATAGTCAGGAGGTGGCTGCAATAATTTAATTGGGAAGGGCAAGGGCCTGAACTATGGGGCGATGGCAGGAATGCAGAGGAGGAAATGGGTTCAAGTTATATTCAGGCCATTAAAATCGGCAGGTCTTGGCAACTGATTTCACGTAGTGGGTAAGGAGATACTGGAATCAAAGAAAACTTTCAGATAACTCTGTAGGGGCTTTGCCCAGTGACACAAATCTAGGGGGCACAAACATTTAAATGTTTTTAAAAGCTCAAGCTTATTTTTAGGATCCCTCATACATCAGAGACTGCTAGTTTCCTCTCTAATATACATTAAGCCATCTTTTTAACTAATAAAACATACACAATATTAGGTACAGAAAAATTTTCTAGCCTCCATCTTCAATAGGTATAGCCAATAAGATGTCAATAAAATGTACTGGATGTGCCTGCTGAAAAGTTCCTTTTTTCCACTCTCTTCTTTCCTAAATAAAACATGGGTACATCACCTAAAGCTTCAGGAGGCTTTTTCTGTGGACCTGAGGTGACCTTGAGGATGACCACAAAAAGCTAAAAAAGGAAAAGTTAAAAATAGAACTGCCTGGGGCAATAAAAGCTGTCAAGAAAAAGAGATTCCCTTAGAGAAGGCTTCTTAGAAGTTACCCCTCCCACTCTTATTTAAATGCCATCTCTCCTCCATGATGGCTGATGATGGCAGTTCTCATGGTACCTCCATAAGAGCTCTGGGCTGCATATACAGTATTTGGAAATTCCTGAGAGAAAACTAACCTCTTTCTTATCTAAGATATTGTTATTTAAGATGTCTATTACCAGCAACTAACTGCAAGTCTTAACTCACATGCCTCCCCTCACCACAAAAACTACACTCCGATTCCCTCTACCATTCCAAGTCTCCAGTCATTGTAGGAGGTACTCAGACTTAGGGCCATCATCCATGGCAATCAAGCAGAATGTAAAACCAGAAACCCAAACTCAAAAGACAAAGAGCTCTCCTTACATCCTCTTTGCCCCTCCCAGGTCTCACTTTGCCCAAAAGCCTGCTTTCGTTTGAAAACTTAAGTCCTGTTGTTAGTAAGTTTTCGTTCCTGTGTGACCAGGTAGATGCCACCAACTGATACCAGAAGGGAAGCAAGGTTGTGCAGAAGATGAAGAATTCAGTTTGGAGAAAGTTAAGTTTAAGATGATTTGAAGATAGTTGAAGTGTCTTAGTCTCTTCAGGGTGTTATAAGAAAAATACATAAACTGGGTGGATTATCAACAGTAGAAAGTGATTTTTCATAATTCTGGAGGCTGAGAAGTTCAAAATCAACACTATGGCTGGTGAGAACCCACTTCCTGGTTCATGGATGTGTCTTTTCACCAAAACCTCACATAGCAGAAGGAAGAGATCTTTCTAGGGCCTTGTTTATAAAGGCATTGATCCCATTCATGAGGTTTCCACCCTTATGACCTAATCATCTCCCAAAGGTCTCATCTCCTAATATCATCATCTTGGCGGTGAGGATTTCAACATTTGAATTGTAAGGCGACACAAACATTCCATCCATTGCATGAAAATTTCCAGAGTGGAGTTGAATATAATTCTGGAGCTCAGGAGAAAGGTCTTGGCTGGAGGTTAGGTGGGTGTTTGGAACCATGAACATGGATGCAGTCACCAGAGAGTGTTGGAAGAAGAAGAGCAGTAGGGGGAGTGAAAGAACCCTAGGGGGCACTAACCTAAATGGTGACAGAGGAAGGCCAATTCAATCAATGAGTGAGAATGAGTGAAGAAATGTATTATGAGCAACTAGAGAGTAAAAGCTGTCAAGAAAAATAGATACCCTTAGTGAAGCCTTCTTTAGAAGTTACACCATCTTATTTAAATGCTCTCCTCCATGATGGCTAATGTATAATGCTAACTTACAGGAAGATTGTTCTGACTGGTAGGCTTTCCTCAAGTCCAGGGAAGGGAATTGAGGAGCAATGGAAATCCTAAGACAAGGGTAATGGGGAAAGAGCGATAGGGAGGTGAGGAGGAGAAAGAGGCAAGGTAAGAAATTTTCTACTTCCAGTTTCCCACTATAATTCTGTGAGGCAACATGAACCTCACTTTTTCTATCATGTCATTGATTTAACTAATGCTCTAGTGAGCACAGTGGGCCCTATTTGCCATCTTTCAGTAACCTGTGGACCAGAAAACCATAGTCCTTGCCATTTCTAAAGCCAAGGGTTCATTCCCCAGTTGTTAGAGTGAAAAATGTGAGTAAAGCAAGTTAAAGCACAAGACAGAGAGTCTCTGATGCCATAGATAGCCATAGATAAAGTCATATCTAGGAGTTCCAAGATGGCGGAGTAGATAACATTGTGCCTGCTTCCTTCTATGAATACATTAAAATTAGAACTAAATTATAAAACAGTCAACCTGAAGAATCATCCAAAGTCTGGCTGAACAGAAGTTTTATAATTAGGAATATAAAGAAAAAGCCACATCAAGACTCAAGAAGTGGCAGAGACGTGAAATGGGGTGGCCCCAAACCTCTGTGTGACAGTTGAGAACTGGGAGGGATATCTTGGCTATGCAGGTTTCCCCCAAGGAGCATGAGACCCAAGCTGCAAACCAGTATGCCCAGTCCAGAGTATTGGTGCTGGAAAGAGGAAACCCCACAATTTCTGGCTGTGAAAAACAGTCGGGATTCTGAACATCCAGGTGGGACTAAAAACTGTGAGAAACCCAGACATACTCTTAAATGGCCCACACACAGACTCTTTCATTCAAACATACTAACCTTGGGCTCTGGCAAAGGGACAGAAACTTGGTGGGTAGGGGGTGTTGAAAACATATGGGGTGGGGGGCATACTGAGGTGTGTGGCCTCAGAGTAAGGACTGGAAGATAATCACCATTTTCCCTGTGAGAGTTCCTTCTTCTGTACAGCCAGCAGGTGGGCGCCATCTTTCCTGTGTTAAGCCCTCCCCAACAGGGCCAAATCTGAATCTGATTGATCAGGTGAGCTGTTCCACCCTGCTGACTCACCAAGAACCTACCCTACCTAACTCCCTGATCACCAGAAGTACTTTCTCCTCAAGCAGCCAGCCCCACCCACATCGCACTTTTTCTTGGGAAATTATCGGAGTCCAGGTGCCCCAGGCAAGCAGCAACTGCACTTGGTGTGCTCTGAGACTTTTGCTGAATAGCTCCAGGCTCAGCATTGACATCAAAACAGAATCTACATTAAACTGGTGACCACAACTCTTCCCACTCTAGTGAATCCCCGAGACCCTGCCTCACCCAACCTGCATAATACAGAAAGTTTAATCAGTGCCAGAACCTTAAGGGTGGCAGCAGACTGCAGAATGTTTTGGAGCTCCTACCAGGTAGTCCCCCACTGGTCATAGACAGTAGGTGACCTGGGCCTGCACCAGAGCCCTTCCCCAGAGGTCCCAGAACTAACATACTTGGAGGTAGGCTTCAGATCACAGCAGAGTACCTCCCACTTAGTCTCACAATTTGCATACAGAACAAGGTTTTATCAGTGATTGAAATGTAAGTGAGCAAACAGGTAGCAGCAGGACTCAGGGTGTCCTGACTTTTGAGGTAGGTATCCCAGGTCTACTACTGCTGGCAGACATCCTCAGTTTGCAGTGTGGCCTCTCTTACATGCTTCTAGGTTTATTATAGGCAGTGAACAACCACGGAATGTTTTGTAGCTCCAACTAGGTAGCCCTTGGCTGGTCACAGAAAGTGGCTGACCTGGGCCTGCACCAGAGCCCCTTCCAAGAGGGCCCAGAATGAACATATTTGAGAGTTGGCTTCAGGCCACAGCAGAGCACCACCCAATTAGCCCACAAGCTACACACACAAAGGGCGGTCTCAACAGGCACCAGAGCCCATTGGAGCGAATCCCACTCAGTGGGGTAAGCTCTCCCCACCCCAGCAGCCTATAAGCTGTGAATATGGCCAATGCCACAGCCAATCAGTCTGAGTCTTATTCCCACCCACTGATGTGACAATAGCAAACAAGGTTCAACTATAACAAGAGGGCACCCACAACTCACCCAACGGACACTCCTGGAGGACCCAAAGCAGGTAACCAGGGAGACAGTGCAACTGGGCCCCACAGGACATCAGGTCAAGACTAGGAGACATAGCAGATATACCTAATATATAGAAACAAACACAGAGATGCAGTCAAAATGAAGAAACAAAGAAATGTGTCCCAAATGAAAGGACAGGAGAAATATCCAGAAAAAGAACTACACAAAATGGAGGCAAGCAACGGACCAGAGACAGAGTTCAAAACAATGGTTACAACAATGCTCAAGGAACGTAGTGAGAACTTCAACAAAGAGACAACAGGCATAAAAAAGGACACAGAAACCATAAAAAAGAGCCAGTCAGAAGTGAAGGATACAAAAGCTGAAATGAAGAATGCACTAGAAGGAATCACCAGCAGACCAGATGAAGCAGAGGATAGAATCAGCTATTTGGAAGACAAGGTAGCAAAAACACCCAATTAGAATAACAAAAAGAAAAAAGAATCCAAAGAAAATGAAGATAGTTTGAGACCCCTGAGACAAACATCAAGCATAAAAACATTCACATCATCGGGGTACCAGAAGGACAAGAGAGAAAGCAAGGGATTGAGAACCTATTTGATGAAATAATGACTGAAAACTTTCCTAACCTGGCAAAGCAAACACATACAAATCCAGGAACTGCTAAGAGTTCCAAACAAGATGAGCCCAAACAGGCCCATACCTAGACACATTATAATCAGAATGGCATAGGTTAAAGACAAAGAGAATCCTAAAAGCAACAAGAGAAAGGCAACTAGTAACTTATAAAGGAGCCCCCATAAGATTGTCAGCCGATTTCTCAACAGAAACTTTGCAGGCCAGAAGGGATTGGCACAAACTAATTATTGTGATAAAAAGAAAGGACTAACAACCCAGACTACTTTACCCAAAAAGGCTATCATTTAAAAGTGAAGGACAGAAAAAGAGCTTCCCATACAAGAAAAACCTAAAGGAGTTTATCACCACCAAACCAGTACCACAACAAATATTAGAGGGACTTCTTTAAGATGGAGAAAAAATCAAAATTATGAATAATAAAATGGCAATAACTACATATCTATCAGCAATTACTTTCAATATAAATGGATTAAATGCTCCAATCTAAAGACATAGGAGGGTTGAATGCATAAGGAAACAAGACTCTTACATATGCTGCCTACAAGAGAATCACTTCAGATTGAAGGACACACACAGGCAGCAAGTAAAGGCATGGAAAAGGATATTTCATGAAAATGGAAATGAGAAAAACAAAAAATTCTGGGATAGCAATAGTTGTATCAGGCAAAATAGAGTTAATTTTTTTGATTGGCAATAACAGCATTTTATTCCTTCCTTTCAAATTTTATACATTGAACTTCATTTTATCTTTTTTTTAAATTAAAGTTTATTGGGGTCACAGTGGTTTGTGAAGTTACATAGGTTTCAGGTGTACAATTTTCTAATACATCATCTACATATCACATTGTGTGTTCACCACCCAGAGTTAGTTCTGCTTCAAAAATAGACTTAAACAAAGGCTATAACAAAAGACAAAGAAGGACCCAATAATCCCATGTCTGGATATTTATCTGAAGAAACCCAAAACACTACTTTGAGGGGACATGTGCATCGATATGTTCATTGCAGCGCTGTTTACAATGGCCAAGAGGTGGAGGCAGCCTGGGTGTATGTTAGTGGTTGAATGGAAAGAGGAGGTGGTACATATACATAGCGGAATATTGCTCAGCCAGGGAAGGAAATGCGTTCTATGGCGGCATGGATAGACCTGGGGGGTACTGTGCTGAGTAGATTGTAAGACAGAGAAAGACAGATGCAGTGTGATTTTGCTTATACATGGATCCTAAAGAACAAAATAAACAAACCAACAGAGACAAACTAATAGATACAGAGAATGTTTTGATGGTTGTCAGATGGGAGGGGTTTGGAGGGTGGTTGAAAAGGGGAAGGGATTAAGAAATACAAATTGGTTGTTACACAGTAAGTCATGGGAATGTAAAGTAATGTACAGGAAATATAGTGAATGATATGACAATAACTATCTATAGTGTCAGCTGGGTACTAGACTAGTCAGGGGAATCATTTCTTAAATTATATAAATGTCTAACCACTATGTTGTACACCTGAAATTAATATAATATAATAATATTGAATGTCAACTGTCATTGAAAAATTTAAAAAGGGAAAATATTTAAGGGGAATATGAGGTTCAACTTTCCAGGTATAAAACAAATACGTCATGGGGGTAATATACAGCATAGGGAATATAGTAAACGATATTGTAATAGCGTAATACAGTGTCAGATGGTTGCTAGACTTATCATGTTGATCCCTTCTTTAGGTATATAAATATTAAATAACTATGGTGTATCCCTGAAACTAATATAATATTGTACGTTAGTTATATTTTAATAAAAATTTTTTAAAAAACAGATAATCACATTATAAACATATATATCTATTTCATAAAAAAGAAAAGTCATATCTATCTGATTCTTAAATTTGTAACAGAATGTTTAACTTGAATGGAAATTGGTAAAAGATTATGCATATTGATATTGTTATGAGCAAGTAGTCCCATTATTTGGTTTCAAAAGTCTATTTCAGTAAATAATTTGGACTATTAGAAAACATATCCTTTAAATTGGCTAAGAACATTTTCAAGTCTTTTACTAAAACCACCTTAACTGTTATGAGGAAGTGTACCCATGTGTAAAACATGTGGCTGCCTGTTTTTCTAACCCAATCAGGTGTTTGCCATTTAATGCAGTGTCAAGATATTTGTTTTGTTGATAATTATTTTGATTGCCAAAATCCTTTTCTTTTTGTATCAGATAGAAGATTTGTTCATTGCCCCAGAGTTTTATTTGTGATTGAGTGTGCTCTGTATTTCTTTTCCTCTGAGAACTGAAGCTGTTTTTGTGAGAAGCTCAACTGTGAATGACTTTAAGAAACCAGATAAACTACCCATCTGATAACCGTCCCTTTGGACTTGATTAATATTATTATATAGTGTCATGTGCAAGGAGTTCTCTGTAAATTCTACTACCTCCAAGTGTATTAAATGTTCACGAAAGGGCTTGCAATTGTAGTCTAACAATTGGGTCTAGTTTTAAAGATTCATTTTCAAACACTCAGATGCTTGATCATTATAATTGCATTCCATATCTCTGAAGAGTGCCAGATTCATAATAGAACAGGGGAAGTGTGGCTGGAGGCATGCTCTAAAAAAACAATGGAAGAGAGCCCGGAAACAATGTCCTTTTCATGCTGCCTACTAAGCCTCACTGCTTTGTAATCAGGAGCACAGCAAACGCGTAAGAGGAATTGAAAAATGGACTGGATACCTAAAAACAAAAAAGGCCATTAAGGAAGGTGTGCTTGTCAAATGGGATTTTCCTTTTCCATCTAAACAACATTTATAATTTTTCCTTGTCCAGATAACACAAAGGCCCTCAGTTCTTCTTCATACATATATTGTACATTTAGAAGAAAATTACCTCACCCTTTAGAATCTCACCCTTCGTATTGTAAATCACGGTGACTTGAGAGGAGTCTGGATCCTCTTTGCTTGCCCAGACTAGATTTTATCAGGAAATGTTTCATCACATTCTTTTCCTGTCATTAGAGTCAATTATCATGTATATTTATGCATTCCTTTGTTTGAAAGTGCAGTTGGGGTCTGAAAAGAGCCTGTACAAAGGGCATTTTTAATTAGGCAGTCTATGTGTCTCCAGACTCATAAATGGCTAAATAAAATTATATGTACCTATGCTGGACAAGCTCACAAAATCGAGTCTACTGCGGGGCAGTGCTGAGCTAGCAGAGCTGGTGAGAGTCAGTGGCATTCCATTCAGCCTCACACATCACCAGCTACACACCTAACTGAGCTCAGATCCCAACGGTTATTATTGGTAATGATGTTTAAAGCAAAAATTCTTTGGGCGTTGCACCCCGAGCTTCTAATTTGACAGTTAGAGCAATCTTGTTGTGACTGGTAAACTTTGCACTTGATATGGTAGGTAATTAATACATAAATTATGTGTAGGACTGAATGCTATGTTGCCCATGTAAGGCCTTGAATGGTGTCTTATATACAATCGGAAATGAGCATTCCTAAATTCCTAGCTGAAAGAAAAAGAAAATTTGCTCTCCCCTTGAATCCAGATGAAGAACTCTTTGGATTTCATCACCCCTATAGTTTTTATGGAAGGTTGTTTATTCTTCTACATGGAAAAAAAAACAACACAAAAAACACTCTTCCTTTAAAGTGTATCCAGAACCTTAGATGAGAGAGAGCCCGACTACGACTGATGAGACTGAAAATACCTGTCCAACTCTTCCACTGGCAACTACGATGTAGACAGACCTGTTCCTTTTGAACCAGTAGCTCCTGACATAAAGGAGCAGGAGCCATGCAGAAGTGGGGGAGGTGGGAAGGGGCAAGTGGTTGCTACAGCTCCATCTGGTTTTGAAGGCAGCCATTTTCAGCAGTGTCCTATGACAGAGATATTAGCAATGCAAGCCACGGTGCCTGTGCCTGGCAGTGGCAGTTGTGAGGTTTTCACTGGTGGGAGAAAAAAACTTCCATACCAAATGGTGGGGGGAGGTGCTGGGAGCAGAGTGGAGGCTGACCTGTGAATTACCTGACAATAGACAGATGAACATGAGAAAATTTTATTATGCACGTATGTGGGAACGTCCTATAGAGATAGCAACTCCAGGAACAGCTAGGAGCAAAAGTGAATATACAGACTTGTTAAAGGGGGAGGAGGCCTTAGGGTCTCAATTATAAATTTTACATATATGTTGGACTATCTAGAATAATAAGTACTAATTATATTAATAATTGTTATCATTTTATAATTATTTATTATATTATAATGCTTAATTGTGCATAAGAAACACACTTTCAAGTAGTCTCTACTGATTCACACAAAGACCAAATTTTATGTGGTTTTATAAGTAAAAGCAGCTTGTTACTTAGTTTTCTCTTTTATGGATTACTTCGCAATTCTTTCTCCAAATTTCTTATTATCATGCAGCCTGTTGGCTCATCTGCTACTATTTCTTTACATTTCACAAATTATGTTCACTGATAGTACATGGGAATGTATTTAATTTCCTGCATGAATGTCAGCCCACTGCTCTAGAACTGCCTAGAAAATGTTCCTTCATCTATTCATTTATCTTCTTACCTTCCAGAACCCAAAGAGTTGAACCGCAAGGACCCAATTTCAATACTGATGATTCACCCTGATCTAGTATCTCATTATTGATTAGCTTCTCTTTCTATTTTATCTTGAGAATGGCCTGTTGGTTATATTAATAAAATGATTTTGAATTTGTGGATCCTCATTTGCCGTGAGTTTGACTTCTTATGGTCAGTTTTAGGTCAAGTATTTGTAAATTGTTTTGCAGACTTAGTTGCAAGTTGATTAATTGTGTTACCAGTCAGTATCTGAGAGATTCTTGATAGTTGTGCTGGGTGATTATTAACGTTATTACTGTAATTATTTTCGTGGACTGAGAGTTTCTTAAGTAGCAGAATTGAGACAGGTATATTAGCAACAAAAAAAAAATTTTACATGTGGTTCTCGTATTGTGATATTCATGTCTCAGTAGTGTGTCGATCTTGCAGAATGGCACAATTTTTCTCACAGAGGTTTCTAATTGTGTTTAAATATGTGTTTCTAATAGTGCCTCTTTCTGGTCCATACTGCCAAATGAATAACTCTGTTGAGAATGTCTGAGAATGCTGTCTTGCATGAGACGAGCTTCTTGCAGGGGCAGTGGAAGTAAGCACAGTCTGAAATCAGCTACCAGGTTTCTAATTGCATAACGTAGGCTGAACAGACTGAAAAGCTTTTAACATGTTTCTTAAATATCTAAAACATCACGGAAGTTCACACCTATAGAATTTGCGCTCAGTCTTGCAACCATTCATTTCTGCGATGTGTACTTTTGAAATGCATCCAAGACCCTCCCTTCATACTTTAGAATAGTCTATCTTCCTGCGTATGTCGGGAGCATAGAAATCAGTCTGAAGACATCGGATCTGTCATGTCATCAGCTTGTTGACCAAATCCGCCAACTGCCTAGAATTCCAGCAGAAAATAGAAATGTGCATTTATCATTAGCTTGAGCAAAGAAGCTTCTTGGTAAAATGCCTGGAATTGTTGGTGCCATATTTGCCTTATTTTGTTGAAAGCAGATGTTCACCACAGCACCCTTCACAGTGAGCTGCCAAGCCAGCTTGCATGATACTATTTTATAGCATAATCTTTGTGGGATCACACTTTGGGCGTCTTTGTCCTGATTCTATAACCAACAACTTTCCCTATATACTCATTATTATTCCTTTGTCACTTCCTGTGAAATGCATGTATCTTTTTTTCCCCCAAGTAAGATGTATTCTTTCCCCACCTGCCTTTTCTCAGTTGCATAAACTATGTACTTGATTGTGACAATTATGGGGAGCCTAATTTATACTCCTAAAGCCATTTATATTTTCCTAGCCTTTCTACTATGATTCTAAAGAGTTACTTCTCACATAAAAATGTAAGATTTTTCAATGTTTTCTTTAATTAATAGTTGAATATATCATACACATGAATATCAAAAACTGCCTAATGTTCTACTTGACAAATCACAATGACTAGTTTCTAAGCAAACTATTTTGGGCAACTCTAGATTTATGTTAACTCTATACAACTATCTGAATGTCTTCTTTAACTAACCAAGAAATCATAAAATAATACACACTTAGAGCTAGATTTTAGAAATTCTCGAAATAATGATTTTCAAATTAAAGTCTTAAAATTACAATGAATTCTGCAGAGGTTTCGCAGAGGAAAAATAATTATAAGTCCAGGTCTCAGATTCTCTACCACTCTCCAGTGTGTATGCAAGCATGCACACACACACACACACACACACACACACACACACACACACACTCCAAACCGAGATCTGTGGTTGTTGGGCTTCTGCCTATAACATTTATATAAATGGTTCATCTGCTGTAAACATCAACATAAAAGTTCAAAGTTCAGAGTATTGGCATACAATCTCCTCACTGTTTGGAAAAGATAAAAAAAAAAAAAAAAGGCCCAAATGTCTTAAATGGTTTAACCAAGGCATTAATTTCCTGTCTCCTGGTCAAGTAACTTCTCCGATCACCATACTTTCTTCTTTTATTATTCTTATTTGTTTATGAAATATGATATGATCTTTAAGATTCTTAAAATGTATAATTATTTTAATTTTTAGAATTAAATTTCATATTTAAGTAATATATTTAAGTATTATACCTACAATTATGGCAATAAATGAAGTTAGTTTTAGTTTTATGACATAACCAGAAAGCTCTTTGACACTTCCTTTGAGAACCTAAAACCACCAACATGAGGTATACTAAAAAGGCATATTTATGTGTCCTAGTGTTGGCCCCATCAAAATTACAATACATTTCTCTCATTTTATATACAGATCAGAGAACTGTAAAATACAGGACCAAAAAAAAGTACATGCAAAAATAGCAGGGTTTTATCCTACTTTTCAAAACAATTTACTATGCCGCTTTGGTTATTTTGCAGAGTTTATCCATATGCTTGTCAAATCAGTTGATACATTATATTTGACAGACCTAAAAAAGGTTAAGCATTCTTTAAGTATTTATGGTATGCACTGAAAAAGGTTTTTTTGGAGCTGTTAAGGATAGCACCAAAAAAGGATTTGAAAGCCCACTATCCCATCTCAAAGGTTTACCTTGCAGTAATAATTTCAAAACTGGCTTTTCCTTGACAATTTAGTATAAAATACTTGCAGTTAAGAAGGAAAGATGGTTCAACGATGTGATGTGATTAGGACCTTGGGACTTTCATTTCAGCCAGGTCTCTACTGTGACTTCAGAGAGTCTATTCTACTCTGCTTTCTTCATTTAGAATGCAATATTAATTAATCTCATAAGATTTCTATGAACAAAAAAGATTATAAGTGGTGGTAAAAGTCTTTATAAAATAAGATGCAAAGTAGTCCTATTTCACTATGAAATTTGAATCATAACCACTATGATGGCAACTATATTCATGGGTGGTTATAATCAAGTAAAGAAAAATATGGTATTTAACTAAGAAAAAGTGAGAAAGAAACACATCCTCTACATTTCGAGAATGGATTTTCTAAAATTATATATATATATATATATATATATATATATATATATATATTCACACACATATATATATATGCATATACAGTTATACATACACAAAAGCTTCATAACCAGACAGACGAGTTTCAAACTTAGTTCTATCACTTACGAGCAAGCTACAAGAACTTAATTAATCAAGTTATTGAACTTCTTTCAGCCTCATTTAAAAAAAAAAAAAAGGAGGGCCAGCCGAGTGGCATGGTGGTTAAGCGCTGGCTTGGGAAGCCAGCAGCCCTGGTTCGGGTCCCACATATGAGGGCCTGTGACACTGCCCTCAAAAAAAAGGATATAAAATGATAAAATACACCCAATTGATAATTGATGTAAGGGTTAAATAAAACTGAATGAGGGTCAGCCGAGTGGCGTCGTGGTTAAGCGCTGGTTTGGGAAGCCAGCGGCCCGGATTCAGGTCTCACATATGAGGGACAGTGACACTGACCTCAAAAAAAAAAAAAAAAAAAAAACCTGAGAAACTTTATGCATCTGACGCAAAGTAAAAAACACCACTTTTTTAAACCCACCAAAAAACGTAACATTATATATAAGTTTTCAGATCTTGCAGAAAAGTTTATTCTATAATTGCAACAAGCTCCACAGGTCTTACCAATCTTAGCTCTTAGAGAGTGCTATTTTGATACAAATCTTAACTTTAGTATACTTGTTTTTCGGGTATGTGTTTTGGCTTAGTACAGACTCATAACAATGGATGGAATAAAAATGACACATAACAATTTACCTGTAGGCAGATCTACTTCAATAAGGCTATGTTTGAACACTGCAATTCATAATACATATGTGTTAGATCATGAATAAAGAATCTAAAAAAAAAAAGAATCTCATGGCATGAATAGTTTCCTATGAACCAAAATTAAATGAAGAAAAATCACAGTTTATGACATATTAAATGTTATTACTTTTACTCTTGTCTCTTAAAATAGCATAGTCCTTCACCTAAAAAAATCTCTACTCCCTTTTCTTTTTAAATATTTTTATTAAAATATAGCTAACAAACATATTATATTAGTTTCAGGTGTACAAATATAGTAATTCAACATTTATATGCCTAAAAAAGTGATCATCATGATAAGTCCAGCAGCCATCTGACACTGTACCACACTATCACAATATTATTAACTATATTCCCTATGTTGTACATTACATCCCCATGACTTATTTGTTTTATACCTGGAGATTTTAACCTCTTACTCCCCTTACCTTTATCTCCCCTTTTAAAATTTTTCAATGACAGTTGACATTCAATATTATTTTATATTATTTTCAAGTGTATGACATAGTGATTAGACATCGATATAATTTAAGTGATCCCCCTGACTAGTGTAGTACCCATCTGACACCATACATAGCTGTAACAATATTATTGACTATATTCCTTATTTTATATGCTACATCCCCATGACTATTGTGTAACAACCAATTTGTATTTCTTAACTGCTACCCCTTTTCACCCATCCCCCAATCCTCCTCCCATCTGGCAAACATCAATATGTTCTATGAGTTTGTTTCTATTTTGTTTGCCTGATTATTTTGTTCTTTATGTTCTACATGTAAGCAAAATCCCATTGCATCTGTCTTTCTCTGTCTGACATACTTCATTTAGCATATCCTCTAGGCCCATCCTTGCAACTGCAGATGACAAGAACCTATTTCCTTTCATGGCTGAGCAATATCCCATTGTATATATGTACCACCTCTTCTTTATCCATTCTTCCATTGACCGACCAACGCCTAGGCGGCCTCCACATCATGTTCATTGTAAACAATGTTGCAAATGAATATGTGGATGCACATATCACCTCGAAATAGTAGTCTGGGTTTCTTCAAATATATACTTAGGAGTGGAATTCCTGGGTTCCTCTCTGTCTCTTGTTCTAAAGTTTATTTCATCTGGTATAAGTATTGCTACCCAAGCTTTTCTTTTTTTCTTTTTCATTTTCATGAAATATCTTTTTCCATCCCTTTACTCTCGGTTTGTGTGTGTCTTTCAATGTGAAGTGAGTCTCTTGCAGGCAGCATATGTAAGGGTCTTGTTTTCTTACCCATTAGGCTCTCCTGTGTTTTTTGAGTGGAGCATTTAATCCATTCATATTTAAATTAATTATTATTGACAGATATGTAGTTGCCATTTTATTATTCATAATTTTGATCTTTTACTTTTGATTTAACTATCTCTAAGATTTTTTGGAATACTGGTTGGTCATGATGAACTCCTTTAGGTTTTTCTTCTCTGGGAAGCATTTTTATCTGTCCTTCAATTTATTTATTTATTTATTTATTTATTTATTTATTTATTTATTTAATTTTAATTAAAATTTATTGGGGTGACAATGGTTACTAAAGTTACATAGGTTTCAAGTGTTCAGTTCTATAATATATCATTTATATATCACATTCTGTGTTCTAATGATAGTTTTGCTGGGTAGAGTCATCTTGCTTGTAGGTCCTTACTTTTCATCACTTTGAACATTTCCTTGCAATCCCTTCTGGCCTGCAAAGTTTCTATTAACAAATCAGCTGACAGCCTAATGGAAGCTCCCTTGTAGTTAACTAACTGCTTTTTTTTTTGCTACTTTAAAGATTCTCTCTTTGTCTTTAACCTTTAGCATTTTAATTATGATGTGTCTTAGTGTGAACATTTTTGGGTTCATCCTGTTTGTGAATCTCTGTGCGTCCTGGGCTTGTACATCTATTTCCTTCACCAAGTTAGGGAAGTTTTCCATCATTTTATCTTCAACTAGGTTTTCAAGTCCTTGTTCTCTTCTCCTTCTAATAGCTCTATGATGTGAATGTTAGTACATATGCTGTTGTCCCAGACTCCCCTTAAATTATCCTCATATTTTTAGATTCCTTTTTCTTTTTGCTGTTCTGATTGGGTGTTTTCTGCTACCTTATCTTCTAAATCACTGATTCGATCCTCAGCTTCACCTAATCTACTGTTGATTCCCTATAATGTATTCTTAATTTCAGTTTTTATAGTATTCATTTCTGACTGGTTCTTTTTCATGTTTTCCATCTTCATTTTCATGTTTCCTATATCTTTGTTGAAGTTCTCCCTGAGATCAGTGAGTATCCTTATAACCAGTGTTTTGAACTCTGCATCTGATAGATTGCTTGTCTCCATTTTGTTTTGTTCCTTTTCTATAACTTTGTTTTGTTCTTTTATTTGGGAAATGTCTCTTCATCTCCCCATTTTGGCTGCCTCCCTGTGCTTGTTTTTATGTATTAGGTAGATTTGCTATGCCTCCCAGCCTTAGTAGAGTGACTTTATATGGTAGGTGTGCTGTGGGACCCAGTGGCACAGTCTCCCTGGTAACCAGAGTCAGGTGCTGCAGGTGTGTCCCTTGTGTGGGTTATGTGTTCCCTCCTGTTGTAGTTGATCTTTGGTTGCACATCAATGGGAGGTACTAACCCTCAAACTGATTGGTTGTGACCACTGGGCATAGCTACAGAAAAAGAGCTATTACACCAGGGCAGACCATATGGAGCAGGATTCACTTTAGGAGGGCTTTTTTGCTACCCAGTCTGCCATTTGGGTGTGTCATCCTTGGAGGTGACTGGGTGATGCTCCAGCTCGGTCCAAAGCTGGCCACTGGATATGCCAGCCCTTAAACTTTGGGAGGAGCCTTGACACAGGCCAAACTCAGCCCTGCCCATGGCCACCTGGCATAAGCCAGAAAGCAATCTGCTGATGGCTGCCACCCGCACTGGGATTGGAGGTGCCTTGAGAGGCTAATCTGCAAATCAAGGCCAGCTGTCACTTGTGCCAGACTTAGGCCTGCTCAACAAGAAGTACAGGACATGCCAAAGCCTGATGATGCTTGTTTGGGTTTTGTGAACCTTTGATAGATTTTAGGAAAGTCAGTAACATGAGCCAAGACAGGCAGTTTGTATGGAAAAGCCACTGGAAGCAGTTTGGATTGCCCACAAGTTGAGTGGGGTGAGGGGGGAGTATCAGGAAATCACCAGGGTAGGACGAATGAATGATTTTTAGACAGGTTGATGGAGATTCAGATATGGTGACCTCCTGTGTCTGCATGCCAGGAGAAGGGAAGGTTCAACAAAAAAACAATGGCTTCTCCCAGTTCCTCTGTCCAGGAGAAAGTTGCCCCTCCAGCCCTTACCTTCCTCATATATCTCCCCACACCTTTCAAGCTGCTGCCCCAGCACTGGAGCTCAGCCTACTCTGCTATCTTGACCAGAAAATCTAACCCTCTTCTGATCACCCCTCTGTCCCATCTTCCCTTGAGGAATGGTATCTCTTGTGAAGCAGTGTCTTCTCTCTTCCCTTGCTGGACTTTTCTGCTCTTGTTTCTGTGTGTTCATACTATATTGACATAAAAAGCCTATACTTGTAAAAGCCATTAATTCATTACAAAAACAATTTAGGGCTGGGTAGATCAGTAGACTTAACTGCCAATAATAAAACTATTCATTTGATTTGAACAAATGTTGAAGATTCTGTCATTATAATTCTGCATGCAAACCACATTGAAATATGCTATGTAAAGCTGGGATGAAGGGCCTGGAGTCTTCTCTCTGTTCCCACCTCATTCATCTTCTTCACCATCAGCACCATCATTGTCACCACCAAGGTGGCCCAGAGAGCGCCACAGAGCACTGTTTGAAACTGTAGAGCACTGTGAAAATGGTCTCTTTACAAACTGTCTGGAAAAAGGATGACTTCTGCTTCTGGCAGCAAAAAGAATTCTGCATGAAGAATAATTAATTGCTGAGCTCACATGAAGAGAAATTTCTAAGAGGATCCCAAACTTCCCACAGTGAAAAGAATCTGGAGCAGTCAGTGGCAGAAAAAGAGAAGGGCAAAAGTAATCAGAGGGCAGGTACCAGTTTCATTTCTGTGGCCAGGAGGCTGAACATTGAGCTTCCAGCTAAGATAGGAAAGCTAACTCCTAGACCAGGGGTTGGCAAACTGCAGCTCGCAAGCCACAGGCAGCTCTTTGGGTACACATACATGTGGCTCTGACGTAAAATTGAAAATGAAAATAAAACTATCATAGTTTCATTTGTAAATTTTTTAAAGGATATTATTCACATAGTGGTGATTTCATTTCTTTTATGGATTTTTAAATTGTTGTGAGGGACAGAATTGGCTCTTCCATATCAAAAGTTTGCTGACCCCTGCCCTAGACTGATGAAATCATGGAACTTAGAAAAGGTCTAGGTAATATTGAAATAAGGAAAAGAAAGAGACACACACACCTTGTACATTTTCAGAATGTGTATTCTAGAAAAGTCTGAATGTATAGTGCCCACTGAGTCTTAGCTAAAGCAAATAGAAATCCTCTCTGCAGAAAAATATCCTCAATATACACTTCTAGGTTACCCTGGATTAAATTCAACCAACATGAGCTTACAATCATAGGTCAATACATATATGGGGAGGAAAACCACCCTGAAAATCAGCAGAAAAAGTAAATTTAGACCAGTGAAGTTTCCAGATATTGGACGACTAGATATAGAATTTTTAAAATTGTTTAGAATCATAAGAATAAGCAAGACCAAAATTACTAAGCATAATTGGAAAAGGATTCCAAAAGGAATTTTGTAAATAAAATAAAAAAATAGCTTTCAAAATAGTAGCATTTAAGTCTGCACAGAATTCACAGAATTGGTCACTGCAGCTATGGCTAGAATAAGGTGAAGCTGAGATGATTTTCAATGGTGTACAAGAAGTATCCAATAGGGAGACAAACACCATACTCATGGACAGGAAGACTCAATATTGTAAATATGTTCATTCTTTCCACACTAAAATCCAATCAAAATCTTAAAATGTTTTCTATAAACTTTGTAAGCCCATTCTAATATGGAGGACCAAAGGGTCAAAACAGACCTGACATTTCTAAAGAAGAAGAATATAGTTGCCTTACCAAGTATCCAGATTGAGAAAGCTGACATTATAAAGATAATGTGTCAGCATAACAAACAAATTGGTCAATAAAAGGGAAAACAGAACCCAGAAGCATATCACAGATGTGGAAACTTGATACTTGACAGATATCACATATACTGTAGACTACTGGGAGAAAGATGAATAAAGTATGCTTGGGGGAATTGGTTATCCTCATTTAAAAAAAAGAAGAAGAAGAAGAATGAAATTGGATTCCTACCCCAGACCATTCGCAAAAATCAATTCTCATTATATTAAAGATTTAAATGCAGAAGACTAATTTCTAAAAGTTTTAGCAGAAAATAGAAGGCAATATTATTAGTGTCTTAGGATTGAGAAGAGTTTCTTAAACAAACTATTGAGGAAATGTAATTGATAAAATCAACAAAATTAATGTTAAGAATGGTTGTTAATCAAAATATACCATAAATAAATGAAAATAAAAACAAGACACAAATATTTGTAGAGAATTTTTGCAACATATTAAACCTATATCAATATTACACAAACTGAAGTGGAATTAGAGCCAGATGTTAATCCAAAGTCAGTAGGTAAAGACTTAACTCATTACCAAGAAACAGAACCAGCTATGCTCTCAGTGTTTCTCAACAAGGGCACTGTTGGCATTTGGAGCTGGCTGTATAAGAGTATGCCATGCATTGCTGGAGACCTATCATCCTGGCTTTTACCTCCTAAATGCTGGTAGCAACTATCAGTTACTGTGAAAACTGAAATGCCTCAATATATTTTAAGTACTCTCAAGAGTTGGTCAGTACCTCCCTCAGTTAGAATAAGTTTGATTTTACCTAAAAAACACCTTTAAAAAAAAACTAAATAAGAATTATTCAGCCATAAAGAAAAAAAATGAAAATTTGCCATTTGCAGCAACATAGACAGCCCTTGAGGGCTAAGTAAAATAAGTCAGGTAGAAGATAAATACCATACGATCTCACTTATATGTGGAATCTAAAAAAAAAAAATACTGAGCTCATGGATATAAAGGACAGGTTGGTGGTTGCCTGAGGCAGGGGGAAGGTGAAGGTGGGTGAAATGGGTGAACAGAGTCAAAAGATACAAATTCCAGTTATGAAATGAAAAAGTCATGGGGGAGTAATGTACAGCATGGTAACTGTAGATAATAATACTGTATCACATATTTCAAAGTAACTTGGAAGTTCTCATCACAAGAAAAAGAAAAATTATAACTATGTGTGGTGGTAGATGCTAACTGGACTGATTGTGGTGATCATTTTGCAGTACATAGAAATATTGAATCATTATGGTGCACACCTGAAACTGATATAATGTTATATCAATTATACTTCAATAATTTTTTTTTAATTTTAAAACTGAATAAAAGAGAGAACTCAACCATATTTGAGGGCTAAGCTTCCACGTCATGGAGTCACAGAGATGTGCTTTAAGAGTGAAGAAGGTGACTTACTTCCACAGCTTGCAGACCTAATGCCTCAGGAAGAAATTTAGGGGGAGACCCTATAGGAAGTATTATTTTCACTCCTGGGCCTCAGTGGGCAGCTTGGAGATCTCTATTCAGAAAAAAGGATAAGAAGTAGATTTTGAGGGCACTAAACTTCCTATTGGATGATTCCCCAGACAAAAACCAAGAAAACTTCCAAAACCACCTAAGAAGTTAAAACCACCTAAGTGTTAAAGAGCTAGGTTTCTAGACTTATTTATCGGACCATTAAGAAAAAGGTTATTGAGACAAAAAAAAAAAAAAATATATATATATATATATATATATATATATATATATATATATATATATATATAATCTCATGGCCAAACATGGCAGAAAGAAAGAAATCCAGGAGGAAATGATAAAGTGTCAACTTTCAAAGATGAAATTGTACTGAATCCCTGGGGCTTGGGATAAATGAAGGAGCATATAAAAATGTGGGGCAGCCAAAAGTCTGTCCCAAAGAATGGACACATGGACATCCCTGAATGTGCTCAGACTCCTCCTACTTTTCTAAGATTTATAAATTAATTTCTGTACAATTAACTGTGTACAACAAAATTATTTGCTGTACAATGATATTTGGTTTATATAAACCCTTGTAGCATGATTATAATTCACTTCCTATTAGAGGAAACATGGCTTAAAGCTACAAAGTATCTATAAAGATTAAATTTACAGGAACATGGGAGAGGGTTTCTGCGTATGAAATAAAGGCCTACATAGTAAACATGAAATAAGTAAAATAATATATCTATTATATGTACTATATAATAAATACAAAATAACATACAGTAAACATAAATCAGATAAAAAAGATTTCTTGTAAGCTAACAGCATTCGAATTCACCTGTACAGCTTTTCTGAAGCTACTGCCAAGTACCCATGGTTATTAAGAGTAAAGGCCTTCATCAGTCTTCTGTGTCACACAATTAGATTTTCTAGAGGTCTATTCACCTGAGTTAAGCTATGTTCATTCACTCATTCATTTATTCATTCATTCATTCAGTAAACACTAACACAGTGCCTACCATTTGCCTGAGGCACAGAAGAAATAGTTAGAAATTTCTGCCCTCAAGGAGGTTATAGTTCATTAGGAATAGTAGAGGAACAAAACATACACTATAGTTTAAAAGATCAATTTTTTTCACAGGGAACACTTGAGCAGCTAAATAATGTGTATTGTGGGGGATTGGGGGACAGGTGTGGAGCAGTGGGCAGTTAAAAAGATCTTCCTAAGGTGATACTGATTTGAATTTTGAAAGACATGTGGTGGTCAGCTGGAGATATGTTGACTTTGAGGAACCCACGAGACATCCAAGTAGAAGAAACATTTCATATGCAGTTTAATATATGTATTATGTTTACACTCAAAAACCAGGTTCAAATTTAAGATTTAAATGTGTTTGCCTTCACAAGTAGCAGCTGATGTGGTAAGTTGGAGAATATGGAAAGTACAGAGCGCATGGCACCATAAGATAACAATGTTTCAAAGACCGAAACAGAAAGAATGGTTGTAAGAAACTAAAAGGAACATCTGGAGAGAAAGAACAAAAGCAACAAAGAGCCATGCCACAGAGCCCAAGGACAACAGAAAATGGCCACAGCAGGAGGATTAAAAATTGTTCATAAATTATTCATTGGGCTATGAATCAGTAGGACATTGGCAGTGGAGTGATGGGACAGATATCAGGTTGTAATGTTGTAAAGTGGAGAAGAAGGAGTGAGGTGAGGAAATGGAGATTTTGACTGAACATTAACTCTTTCTAGAAGCTTTCCTAGGGAGTCAAGAAGAAACAGTGGATAGAGGGGCTCAATGGTTTGAGGGAGGGTGCTTGGCCCTATGTTTCTGAACAGAGGTCACAAATTCACAAGAACTTCCCTCAGGTACACAAAGAAAATGTGACTTCTTTATTTTTTTTTTTATAACTAATCTAATCTTTCATTGGGCAGTGTAGAATAAACTTAATTATTATAGATGTTCTCGTTCTCTTACAGTTAAAACGGTCTCTTGGTGAGTCAGTCCCTTTTAAGTAAATGCCCTGCTCCTCCTCAATAACAACCTACATCAATGAGACTATTGAGGGGTTAATATGTGTGAGGCAACTTTTCAAACATTTCATAAAAATTACCTTAAACTGTCATAACAACCCTATCTTTACTTCAGAAATGAGGAAAATGAGTAACTTGACCAAAGTCTGGCAGCTAGCAAGTGTTGGAACCAGGATTCAAGCTTGGGCAGCCTGGCATCAGAGCCTCCGTTCTCTGTCACAACGTTTGCTAACACCAAGAAGTTATCTGGGTGTGTGGAGGAGTGAGAGAAATAAGTCCCTCAGAACCTCACAGTCTCTGATCATCTGACAGTTCCATTTGCTCCCTAGATGGGTGAATGCTGATGTTCAATGCGTCCTCTCTCTAGTCATCAAGCTGGCAAGCACTATTAGGTTCCATGATCCTAACACAGGGCATTTGGACACTAAAATCCCTGCACACTTTGGCACCTTTATTCTCTGCTTAGGTTCTCTCAGCATCTCCTTGTCCCTCTCCAAAGTATCAAAGCATATGGAAGTCCCACATGTCCCCTACGGGCATGGAAACGAAGACCTCTGCTTTAGGCACCTGCTCCTTCAATCACTAGGCACTATTTCTCACACTATGCTGAATGTGGCCACAGGAAGGCTAGCTGCAACCCCCTCCCCAATGCCCATGGTCATTGCCCTGTGTCTTGCTCTCATTTTTCTGCTTCATCCCTCAGTTCAAAAAGGAAATATTTCTCATTACTCTTTGTCTCCAATTTGGAGTTCCAGCTACACTTTGCATGTAATAATCAACCAAATTTGTAATGTTAATGGGAGCTAAAGAAATTTAGGGAAGGCGTTTCCTTCTCAACAAAGTCAGGCTTTCAAAGTTATTGTCTTGGGGCCGGCAGAGTGGTGCAGTGGTTAAGCGCTGGCTTGGAAAGCCAGCGGCCCCGGTTCGGGTCCCACATATAAGGGCCAGTGACACTGCCAGCAAAAACAAAAAAAAAGTTCAAAATTACTGTCTCACTGCACACTGAAAAAATTTAGTGTTGTGACTAAGCTGAGCAGTGCTGTCTGCTCCAGGCAGGGTCATTCTGCATTCTATGGGGCAATGCGCCTCATGGCCCAGGCATAGAGGGGGCATGCTAGAAGGGAACATGAAATTAAAGGGGAAATTAAGTGCATTGGCTTAATATCTTCAAAATACTACCACCAGATATGTTCCTAAAAAGTTTCCTTAGGATTATAAACAAGTATAAGTAAACTCTCCTTACGCCTCTCTGCCTGAGGCTATTCTTCCTTTTAGTCTGAAAATTTAGTCCTGTGTTTGGCCACAAATTTGCCTTCTATAATTATATCCCTTTTAAATTTTTGCTGCTAGAGTGGGAGAGACTCAAGCTTGTCAACATTTTACAACTTGAGAAAAAAGATTATTGTAACAGGTTCTTTTATTTAGGACCAGAGCTGAGTTAGATTCCTACTTTAATGAGTCTTACACAAATAAGAAATTTAATACTACATAAGCAAATATTTTCATTACATAAAGAAGACATATTTTCCTTACAGGAGCTCAGCATACAGATTTAGAGAGTAATAAAAGAACTACTGACATTATTTACATCAGTATCACAGATATTCTAGCTTTAAAAGGTGGCATTCATAATTATTATCAGTCTAACTTCTCTATCTGCTTGCATAAGTTATATGTATCTGTGTACTGTAAGCCATCAACCAACATATCTTATTGCTGGCTCTTTTAATATAACTCAGAAAATCATCCACAAGCTCATACAAATTAACAAGTGAAGCAATAAAACTCTAATAGATTAGCATATAAGAAACATGATCAGACATTTCATACAAAGGAAAAACAACTAATAAATATACAGAGGAATAGCTTTTACATACTGAGAACAGACAAAAAGGCCCATGATGAACTCTTAGTGATTATTAAATTAAGAAAAAAGTAATAAAACCCAATTATTATAAAGATGAATGAAAGTAAAATGTGTATATATTGTTGGTAGCATTATAAATCAATATAACAGCTTTAGAAAACAATTTGGAAATGCTCTTTGAGACAATATTATATTCATACACTTGGGCTACATAATTCCAAACCTGGGACTTTATCTTAATGAAATTATCCAAAATAGGAAAATAATTTGGCTACTATGATAATAATTTGGAGTTGACCCATCTGTAAAGGGCCAGATAGTAAATATTTTAGGATTTGTGGGCCATATAGTTTCTATTTAACATTATAATGCAATGTATGCAACAATAAATGATATGTAAATAAGTATGTGTGGCTGTGTTCTAATGAAACTTTATTTACAAAAGTAAGTAATGGACATTAAATTTCCAAAAGAGGTCCAAGATGGCAGAGTACATAAACACTGTGCCTGCTTCCTTCCATGAATATTAAACTTACAACTAAATTATAGAACAATCAACCTGGAGAATCAGCTGAAGTCTAGCTGAACAGAAGTTTTATAGCTGAGGATATAAAGAAGAAGCCACATCAAGACTGGTAGGAGGGGTGAAGATGCAAAATGGGCTAGCCCCCAACCTCCATGTGGCGGTGGAAAACCAGGAGGGAGATCTAGCCACAAAGGTTCCCACAGAGGAGCAAGGAACCTCAGCTGCAAACCAGTCTCCCCAGCCCGGAGTACCTGTGCCAGGAAGAAGAGCCCCCACAACATTTGACTGTGAAAAACACTGGGGATTCTGACCATCAGGGTGGGACAGAAGGCAGTGGAAAACATAGATGTCCTCTTAAATGGCCTGAACACAGACTCTCTCACTTGCAATCACTCACCTTGTGCTCTGGCAGAGGGACAGTAACTTGAGGGGTATCAGAGATATATTGGCGGGGGTGGGAGGGACATACTGAGGTGTGTGGCCTCGGAGAGAGGGCTGGAGAACGGTCTCCATCTTCTTGTGCAGCCTGCAGGTGGGGGCCATCTTTCCTGTGTTGAGCCCTCCTCCATAGGCTAAATCTGAATCTAATTGGCCTGGTGAGCACCACTTCCTCTACCCTGCTAATTCACTGGGAACCCACCCAATACCAGATGCATTTTCTCCATGAGCAGCTAACCTCCTCCTCCAAATTGCACTGTTTCTTGGAAAACTACCAGAGTCAACAAGCCCCAGGTGAGCAGTTACTGACCTGGTGCATTCTGAGACCTTGTTGAGTAGCTCCAGGCTCAACACTGGCACCAAACCAGAGTCTACATTAACCTGCTGACCACAACTCTTCCCACTACATTGACTTCCTGAGACCTTGCCTCATCCACTGTGTACTGCATGAGACTTTATCAGTGCCTAAGCCTTGAGTAAGCTGGCAGGTGGCAGCAGGCCTCAGGGTGTTGTAGTATTTTGCAGAGCTACCCCAGGCCTACTACTGGTGGCAGACATCCTCAGTTCACAGAGTGCCCCCTCTCACATGCCTCTAGGATTAGCACAGGCAGTGAATAAAACAAGGAACTCTTTGTAGCTCCTACCTGGTAGTCAGTAGTCCCCAGCCAAAGGCAGTGAGTGACGTGGGTCTGCACTGGAGCCCCTCCCAATGGGCCCCAAAACCAACTTGAAGATTGACTCCGACCTCAGAAGAACACCGCCCAATTAGGCCCACAAGCTGCACACTCAAAGGGCACCAGGACCCACTAGGACAAACCCCACTCAGTGGGGAAAGCCCCACACACGGCAGCCTGTAATTTGTGGACATGGGCAAACGCCAGAGCCAATCAGTCTGAGGCTCAATCCCACCTAATAGCAATAAAGACTCAACTATAACAGGAAGGCACATACAACGGACAGGAAAGCACACAAAGGACACTCCTGGAGCACCCTAAGCACATGACCAGAGAGACTGCCAAGGCCCCACAGGGCGCCTGCTACATAAGACGACCTGGCCGAGACTGGGAAAAATAGCAGATCTACCTAATACATAAAAGGAAACACAAGAGGCAGCCCAAAATGAGGAAACAAAGGAATGCATCCCCCAAAAAGGAACAGGAGAAAACTCCAACAAAAGAACAAAACAAAATGAAGTCAAACAATCTACCAGAGACAGTTCAAAACAACGGTTATAAGGATACTCAAGGAATTTAGTGAGAACTTCAACAGAGAGATAGCAAGCATAAAATAAAAGGACATAGAAATCATAAAAAAGAACTAGTCAGGAGTGAAGAATACAATAACTGAAATGGAGAACACACTAGAAGTAATCACCAGTAGACTAGATGAACCAGAGGACTAAATCAGCAATTTAGAAAACAAGGTAGCAGAAAACACCCAATTGGAACACCAAAAACAAAAAAGAATCAAAAAAATGAGGATAGTTTAGGGGACCTCTGGAACAACATCAAGCATAACAATTTTTACATCATAGAAATACCAGAAAGCGAAGAGAAAAAGCAGGGGATTAAGAACGTATTTGAAGAAATAATGATGGAAAACTTTCCTAACCTGGCAAACGAAATAGACATAAAAGTCCAGAGAAGTGCAGAGTGCCAAACAAGATGAACCCAAAGAGGCTCACACCAGGATACATTATAAATAAAATGGCAAAATTTAAAGACAAATAGAGAATCCTAAAAGCAACTAGAGAAACGCAGCTAGGAACTTATAAGGGAGCTGTCATAAGATTGTCAGCTGATTTCTCAACAGAAACTTTATAGGCCAGAAGGGATTGGCACAAAATATTTAATGTGATGAAAAGCAAGGGCCTACAATCAAGATTACTCTACCCAGTCATCATTTAGAATTGAAGGACAGATAAAGAGCCTTCTAGACAAGAAAAAGGTAAAGGAGTTAATCACCACCAACCAGTATTACAAAGAATCTTAGAGGAACTTAAATTAAAACAAAAGTGAAAGATAAAAAATATGAATAATAAAATGGCAATAACTACATATCTATCAACAATTACTTTCAATGTAAATGAATTAAATGCTCCACTCAAAAAACATAGGAAGGCTGAATGGATCAAAACCCAGCTTCAGAGTGTTATTTATTAATGGCAAGTCAATAGGAAAATCTAAACAATAATCTCTACAACTAGAAGAGTTTCATCAAGTATGATAACCAACTCAGTGGTTTATTGTGTAGCCATTATTATAAAAATAATTATAAAAATTGTAGCAGCATGGGGTATGTCAAATAAAAAAAGGATCCAGAATTATATATACAATATAATTATAAACATAAAATTCTCTCTGCAGAAGGACAAAGGCTGAAAGGCAATACATAAAAAATGCAAATAATTGTTTGCTGTAATGGATGAGACTTCAAGCTTATTATTTTCACCATTGGTATTAAAATTTTATTTAAGAAGTAGTACAAACTTTAAATACTCTGCTAACATAGCATTGCTGTCATCACATAGTATCTGCCTTTGGGTGAGAAAAAGTTCTAGGAATTCACAACAGACACTTGAGGTATTTTGGTAGTTCTAGAGTGCTCTTATGTAATTTCATAGATGAATTCCTAACCCTGGTCCATCATGTCACAATGCAAATTGGTTACAGAAAATCAGATGAAAAATTTGCATGCTTTAATCACAAATATGCAGATTTGTGAAACCAACTCAAAGGGCCTATCAAGCAAATGGTAGGTTAACAACATTGTCATCAGAGAGGATGGTGTCCCACATATATAGATATAGCCCTTGTTGCAGCATACCAGAGGCCTTTCTAAAACCAAATCCTATATTTATTAATAATTGAACATGGTTTAAAAACATAGTCATAAAATCTTTATACTACTATATACTACCTAATGCTATTTACTTTGTTTATGCTATCTCCTTTGCTCTACAGAATTCACTGTAAAAGGATATTGGGAAATTTAATACAATTCTTAATTTATTATAACACATTGAAATAATATATACTGCTTGTTCTATAGTCTGATGTGTAAGAGCATAATCTAGAAACAGACTGCCTAGATTCAAATTCCAACTCCTTAACTTACTAGATACATCATCTCAGGCAAATATATTAACTTTCCTATGCCTCAGTTTCCTCATTTATAAATGGGTATAATAGCAAATTCTACCTCCTAGGGTTATTCTAAAGATTAAATAAATTATTGTATGTATATTGCTTACAATATAATTTAGTATACTCAGAAATACTAAGATGCAGTATTTGTGAATACCCAGTATCTATTATTGTCTTGAGTGGCAATATTTCCCTGATATTTTATTTTAAATCCCTGTTGTTTATAAAATTTCATCTCACCACTCTGTTTGTCATTTTCTCCTCAGGTAGCATATAAAAAATTCATTCAGCTTCCTAAGCAGACAATGTTTCAGTACCACAGCTCACAAATCTACAGCATTGTCAGAAGTAGCGTGAAAAATCAGGTTTACTCTGATAATTCTCTTAATTTTACTGTTTCTCCACAAGCACTATTTACTATCTAAAAGCAATATTGACAATCACCCCCAATCAGGTTCCAAAAAATGCTGTTGTTAATAAGATAAAAAAGTCATCATAGACTTTCAGTGAGAGACATGGGAGACAGGAGGGGCTTTCTTGGTTGTTTCTAGGAAGCAGGTGGAAAATTTGTCTTGGCATTTGTACTGTCAGACAAAAACAAGGTCCCCATGAAGCAACACAATGAATGTTGAATTTGTATTATGTCACCATTATCATTCACATAATTTGCAATAGCTTCTGTCAACACCCTACTTTTCCTACCTATCCAAGTGTTACAGATTGAGCAAGTTCTTAAGGTATTAACCACACTCTGAAGACAGTTCTGAAAAGTAAGTATTATATATTAAGTGGGTAATCACATGCTTTATTTTGAGGCCATTTGTCTTCATAAATGTATTTATATTTTTCCTACTTGTGCTAACTACTTCTTTCATAAATATCCTAGGAATAGCTCTGAGTTTGCCCAAGAACCAAAAGGATGTGAATGGGGTGTGATTTACCATCCTAAGCCATAACGCACTAAGGACAGCCCAATTATTGAATTAGTATATCAATCTTAACTAAAGGGAGAGTTTGATCTAAGTGAAAGGTCATATCATGATTTGGGTAAGATGAGAAAAGAAGGAAATTTGGAAGAAATTACTCCACTGAACTGGGTGTGACAATAGATCTTAAGGTATTAAAGATGGTCATTTTACTGGAAGGAAATACGTTACTGGACAATTACATCAAAGAGTTCTTTCTGGAAATGTAAAATAATTTTTTCCAATTCGAAAATATATTTGTCATTTCAGTGAATTCCTACCAAATTCATCATTATCTAAGATATGTAACATTTAGAATTTATTTTACTATATTCTAAGTCTTCAGATTGTGTTCCACGTAATATAGGCTTAACATAATCTATTGAGAAATAATTAAATACACTAAAAATAATATCAGTGTTAGCATATTGCTTTTTAAATTAATATGTTATTGCATGTTATATGATTTGTTATGGTCATCTCTTTTGAATTAATTGTGATTACAAGCACTCAGCTTTAGAATCATCGTTACAAAAGAAGCTGTCAAATAATATGAAGAGACAGAGCCAGGCATGCAGCTAGATCTTATAAAACTCACAGTTTTCACCTCTGTAAATCATAATTTCAGTGTTTGCAACATTTTGAGTGCAGACACCACAGGCAGTAATAACTAGCTTAAATGCCTTCACGGTACAGCTGTTTGCAACAAAACCTCCATTCATAACTCTCAAAAAATAAAATGACAGCTACAAGTGCTTTGAAAGAATATATGCTCCTCTTTACATTGTCCCACAGGTTAGCGCCCAGGGTGCTCTAAGCTGCACATAACAGTAACTGTAAATGAAAGCATTACACCCAAAGTTATTACACAGGGCCACGGGCAACTACAAACATCTTTGTGTTTTGTCAGTGGGGAATCTATATTTGAAATGCACTGTGAAATCATATTTTGTGATATGATGCATTTGTTCATATTAGCATAAATACCTCAAAATATCTTATCTGGTGGTTGGTCAGGCAATAGGGGAAAAAAAAGAGAGCATGTGCCTCCTCCCCCTTTCAGCTATGCAGATCTCCACTTGTTATATCATAGGCAGGCTTTGTCTGTGCACATGTCAGTCAAGATGACGACCATTAGCCCCGGATCCACATTTGCCCTGCTTAGCAATCGCCATGGAATTAGATGTCCCCCACCAGGCAAAGCCCCTTTTCAATCTCAGAAAACACACTAATTTATCTTTCAAGAGCCACATGCACATTCCTGAATCAATCCTAGATACTGCAATAGCAAGCCTTGGTCACATGCTCACTCATGAAGTGAGACAGGCCATTCTGATTGACACCACCATCTGTACCACTAAGAATGGGGAGGAGTAGAGTGGGATGGGAAATGATGCTCAGCAGACAAAAACTACAGCTTCCACCAAACCCCACAGACCTTCCACTCTCCTAATGAAACAATGGGCCCTGGGAAAAAGATTTCCACGCTGTAGGAAAGATCATCCCAATAAAGGGGATAGATGTTATAGTTCTTTGTAAGCTTTCATTTGTGAAAATGTTTAAACCAATGTCAGCACTGAAAGATAATTTACACCTGAACTAATGTACAAGTGGCCATTTGCATATCCTATTTCCTATGTGGATAAGGGATATTTGACATTTTATGAAAATTCTTAAAAACGTGAGTAACAGAAAGTCATGAATTTGGAGAATATAATGTTTAAATAGAAAATAAATCAGGTGAATCTTGATGATGTACACCCAAAGCTTGGGGGGGGGCCTCTTAAATTAGATTTTATAATATGGGAAATAAACTACCACCCAATGAAATTTTATCACTTGCATGAATGAATGAGTCAGGAATCTCACATTATTTTACGTTGTCAGTTTAAAATAGTCATTCCAGGGCTGGCCAACTGGCTCAGTTGGTTAAGAGCACAAGCAACAAGGTCACCTGTTCTATTCCCACATGGGCCAGTAAGCTACGCCCAAGCTGAGCTGCCACTGACCTATCAACAAATGGCAGGATGTCTTGGCTGATGAGAGCACATGCACCTAACAAGGTTGCTGGTTGGACTCCTGCATCAGGTGGTGAGCTACGCCCACCTGCAACTAAGATTGAACACAGCACCTTGAGTTGAGCTGAGCTGCTCTGAACTGCCTATGGATGGCTGGATTGTTCAGTGGTTAGAGCATGTGCTCTTAGCAACAAGGTTTCCAGTTTGATTCCCTCATGGGATGATGGGCTAAGCCCACCTACAACTTAGGATAGAACACGGCACCTTGAGCTGAGCAGCTGGGAGCTGCCGACGGGTTGCCGAATGGCAACTGGATTTGGAGCTGAGATAGCTGCACTTTCCACATCTAAGACTGAAGGACAACTTGGCTGTTCCCCTTCCCCAATTCCCCAACACTGTTCCCCTCCTCCAATTCCCCAATAAAATCTTTTAAAGAATAAAAATAAATAAAAAATAAAATAAAATAGTCTTTCCATTTAATTATGAAATTTATGGAACATGGATTTTCAGTATCAGTAGTCACCTCTGCTTCCCCTCTTAAAATAGCATAAACTTTTAGGTTCAAAATTAAAAGCCATTCCTACCATTAAAGGGAGTGATTATTCTATCTTAGTTTAAAGGTTCTTTGGATGCACAATTATTTATTTATGTGTTTTCCAAATTCATGTAAACATGGTCAGTGGCAAACCAATGTGATAATATTATTGGGACGAATTCGGTTCCAACTAACTGAGTGGAAATGAGAAAAAAAAATGGTTATTCTTCTAGTTCTTTCTCTAAAGTTTGACAAATTGTAGAATTTATTCACAGGTTTGAACATTTATACTGAAGTCTGGTACTCAGAAAAATAGCTCTTTGAGCTGGCAAAACAGGGTTTCTTTTTTTTTTTTTTTTTTTGAGGGCAGTGTCACTGGCCCTCCTATGTGGGTACCTGAACCGGGGCCGCTGGCTTCCCAAACCAGCGCGTAACCACTGCGACACTCAGCCGGCCCCCAGGGTTTCTTATTTTTGAGGGGGAAAATGAAATTTCTGAACAGTTGGAATCTAAATATTCTGGCTATTGTGTAGCCTTTATGTCATTGTGGAGAAGTTATCTAGGAGAGTAAAAGGTAGTTAGAAACCAGGAAAATAACTACAGAGACTGTGAAAAACAAAGCACCTGACTATAAATTTAAAGTTGCTATTATTACACATCCTATATGGGAGAGAAAACAATAGCTGGGTTAAAAATTAAGAGAAAGAGTATAATTTAGTAAATTCAGTGAACCCAACAATTTCAGAGATAGGCAAGAGCTTTTGCTAAACTAACAATGTGGCCAGAATCACCAACATGTTCTGAAAGACATTTCTTCAGCAGGTGTCCCAACCAATAAGGTATGATATATTTCACAGTCTTTCAAATTCACTTCATGAAATCATTACAGTATTTCTTATTATTTCTGAGATATGATAGAAAACTCTAAGAACATTAGATCTCTTTTCACTATGCAAGATAAGAGGACTCATACAATTGTTTTCAACCTGTTGTTTCTTTACTAAAATACAGCTGAAATTATAAGGCAGTTATTCATCTTTTGACTAAAGTTCATCCTGCACCCCATAAATCCCTTCTTGATAATTGGTATTATCATTTTACTGAACTTTTCTTACTTTATAATATAAAGTTTTTCCTCCTCTCAACTCTCCCAGGTATAGAAGCTCTAAATAACCATGTATTTAGTGCTGTTCTCAGAAGAAGATTCATAGCCTTATAATAGACAACATAGCATAGCCTTGCAAATAGATTTTTATTAATACTTCCACAAACATTCATTTAAATTGAAAAAGAAACCTAGGATTCCATTTGCCATACAATCTCTTCACTATTTTAGAAAATAAGTCTCCTAGCCAAGTATCATTCAAAACTCTCAATATTTTGATGTAATTAATAATTAACTTCTTTAATCTTAGTAGTACATCTAAGTGCTCTTTCACTTTTATATGCTTTATTTACCAGAAAACTAAATTAAAATATAACTAGAACAGCATATAAAATTTATAATGGTTAACAATAACAAAGTGTTCTTTAATTGTAAAACATTTTGATCTTTGATTTTTAGCTTATCTAGAGATGTATTTTCAGAGTGGTTGGACCAGGCCATAAAGAGAGTGTACAAAATGCTATGATTCAGTTTTACATGATAGTAGACCCATTCCACCTGTATAATTTAGAGGTCATCTGACTAAGTAAAAAATTATCTACCCTACCTGAGCTATAAAAGATTCCAATCTGTCTGAGCATGTCTAAGAAACTGAAAGTATAGATATGGTCATTTAGAAGCCTTCTTCTGCTAAAGCTACATCAGTTTGGGACCCATCTGACTGAGTATAACACAAAATAGAAAGAGTAGTTTGTCTTTTTGGATCTTCTTCACTACCAAACACCACACAGCTTTGGTAGTCTAAATGACATTGGTTCTGAAGCCTGGTGAGGCAGCTGCCTAGACATACTGTGCCATCCAAGCAATAGGAAAGACTATGGTGCTTGCTGGAATGGCTACTGAGAGAAATCCGAGTCTGGTCTTAATGCAAAAACTCGTTGTATCTCTCCAAAGCAACTGAGAATTGTTTTACTCTTGGCCCCTGAGACTATATAATTGATTAGATTTCCCTCTTCTAATTGGCTGCTAGAGCCAACTTGTTTCTAGCACTATTATAGACCAGATATCCTGAAAGATCCTGCCAATAAAAATCACTAAAATGTTGAAAGAAGAAGAAAATAGATCTTTAATTGCATTGTTGAGATGGCACAAAAGAAATGAATCCACAGAGGACAAAATTAAAGTGAAAGCAGAAACCCAGAAGTTAAGCCATTGCCAATGCCAGCTTTCCCTCTGAGGACTTATACTAAGCCATGAAGACCCTAAATTTCCACCACAACAGCTGTATGGAGTGTGAAGGACTGGAGGTAAAAACACATCCAAGGTTAGAAAGAGCTACACATCCTCAGCCTTAGGAGAAGTGAAAAATAAACCCACCTCACAGAAATAAACAGCACAGAAATTTGCCTGTCTCAACCTTAGAACAAAGTAGGAAAAAAGAAGAAAACGTCTTGAGAATTTACACTACTGAAATTCAAATTCATCTTCCTGTGTGATTCAGAATAGTTAGCAGAGAATTTTAGTTAAAGTGGTCCAGTTGAAGAGTATACTCATATGTGCTTAAGATGCCTGAAAAAAACAAATGCAAACTCTCTTTGGATAAGCATTATTTCTATCTACATTAATGAATTTTCATAGTTAAAAAAAATATGAGCTCCCAGCAAAAATAGTCACAAAACACCCACAGAAACAATAATCAACTAAAACAACATACAGCAGAAAATGACCCTGAAGACTTCAGATACTGGAATTTTTAGATCCAGAATATAACATAACTATGTTTGTAATCTCAAATAAATAAGAAGGAATGTGAAAATTGGAGCCGGGAACACAAGACTATAAAAAACACAAAGTATATTTTTAAAAGAATCAAATAGAAATTTTAGAAATTAAAAACTTAATGAACAGAGTAACTAGAATAGATATAGCTGAAGAGAGAATTGGTAAACTGGAAGCTACATCCCAAGAAACTATCTTGCATTTAGCTAATGGAGTAAAAAAAAAAAAAAATATATATATATATATATATATATATATATATATATATCAAAGAGTTTAAAAGACATGCAGAATAAAGTAAAAATGTCTACCATATTTTCAACCAGAGTTCCAAAAATAACAGAAGCTAGGTAAAGAGGCAGTAATAAAAAGACAATGACAGAGCACCTTCTAAATGGTAAACCCCTTTGGCAGACTGCACTGTGACATTTTAGCCCTTGGGTCCTTTAGATAGCACCAGGATGCTAAAAGCCAAACTCATTAAAAGTTACCTGTAATAAAAAAGGGGTGGATACTTAATCAGTGGCTAGACTGGCCTCAAAGGACCTTCCAAAAACAATCCAGCAGGGCAACAGGTATAAATGCCATAAGGAAGAAAAGATGAAGACTAGTGGCTTCAGGGGTCACACCTATACCATATAGCAAACCCAGGAAAACCCTGGGGTAAGACTGCCAACAGCTGAGAAAGGACATGATGAGACTGAATGTCTACAATTTTACTGCCAAGGGCTTAGAAGTCAAATTATATACATACCCTTCCAAAATCTCTTGATTATACCTTCCATGGGGTCAGAAAAATAGAAAGTGGAGAAATGCTTAACATCTTCTCTCTCATTTCTTTGTTTTCTCCTCACTATTCCCTAGGCCTAAAAATCTCCTTTTTTCCTGAATAACCTAGTTTTTCCTAATGCCCACTTCTTTCCAAATGCCCCTTCTACTTCTTTTTCCCCAGAGCATTGCATACCCATCACAGCACTTAGTCTACTATACAGAATTTTTATCTTCTCATAATCTGTTTTACTGTCTGTCCCCTTCACTCCTAACTTCTAGCTATATGTCTCTAAAAATACAGACCTTATGTGATTAGTCTTTGTGTCTTTAGAATCTGTTAGGATCTAGTTCAATGCCTTGTATACAGTTCAGTATGTTCAACAAATGTTTTTGTATTATATATTATACCCTATTGTGTCAAAAAGGCTGAACTTTGTACTTTGGATCATAAAGGAAATATAAGGAAAATTTCATTTAATTGAAAGTAAAAGACAGAAAGGGCATAAAAAGCTGAAGCTATGAGAATTAAATAAATTTTAACATTCCTTATTCTATTCTGATTTCAATGATTTTGCTAATAATTAATTTTGTTTCCAAAATTGTTGAAAAATGATTAGCATTACTTATTTTCCAGACTGCATGAATTTTATAAACTCCTTTCCAACTTTTCTCCCCCTGAGCTTCCCAGGCCTCCATAGCTGGATGTCTTTTGCCTGCATGAAATCAAATAGTATTAATGCCTCCCCATCAGCTGAAGTTATCATTCAACCCACACTTTTTTTTTAATTAACACTGCACCAGATTCCTCATTAATTATAGCAGAACGTTTTGGAAAAGCTGGCGCTCTTCTGGTATGTGATGTGAACCCCCAAAACAGTTAGAAAATAAAATACGAATATAAAGATTATTTTCCCCACAGTAAGCCCTAAATTATGTCCCAAGAAAGGTGAATAATATAATAAAATGAGGGGTATATTTATTTTAGTAAGCTTTCATTTTGATATAATTTCAAACTTACAAAAGTTGCAAAAATATGAACTTCACAGTCTTACTATTTGTTAACAATGGCTCCATTTGCTGAGTCTCTTTATCTGTTTCTCTGTTTTTATCATACACACACACTCACACACACACACACACCAGGGGTGCCAAAAAAATGTATACAAGTGGAGACTTTGGTTAACGTTGTTCAAGCAGCAGTTCACTGTAATCAGAACTGTCTGGATGCTGATGGTAACCACTTTGAGCACCTCTTGTAATTGCAGAAGTCAAACGTGACTTGTATTCATCTTTTTTATGGTATATATTGAGCATTACAGTTTTAATACAGTTTTCCTTTTTTAAAATGTGTATACTTTTTTTGGATATATATATATATATATATATATATATTATGAAAGTAAGTAATATCATGCCCCTTTACCCTTAAATACTTCAGTATGTATTTCTAAAAACAAATACATTCTCTGTTATAGCCACACTATAATTATTAAAATCAGGAAATTTAACATTGACACTATACTCTATGGTTCATATTCAAATTTTGTCAACTATCCCAATAATATCCTTTATAACATTAGTTTTCTTCTCAGACTCAGGATCACACATTGCATGTGATGGTCATGTCTCTTTAATCTGAAATAGTTATTTGTTCTTTCTTTGTGTTTAGAATGTGCCTGAAATTAGGTTTGTCTGCTATTTCTTCATGATTAGATTTAGGATATGTACTTTGGGCAGAAATGCCACAAAAGGGATGTACCTCATGTCAGAAGGGACATGACAGTTTGGCCCATAATTGGCTTACTGATGACATAAAAAGTGTGTACTTAACCACATCAGTAAACCAAGAAGTAATGCAAATATAGGTTTTTATGAAAGCTTACAAAATAAATGAACCAAATATAGCAAATGTTTGACATTCACAGATAGCACATACCCACACTAGACCCTTTTGACAAATAGGCAGGAAAATAAGTGAGGCATTAGAAACAGAACAAAAGAGACATTGTTGTGGGGAAATCTGGGAGACAGCAACATTTGCATATTAAGGAAAAGCAAGTCACTAACAGTTTCAGAGAATATATAATAAACTGAGGTCATTTTTTAAAAACTAATTTGAATTCCCCTAGATTCCTTTTCCAGGACATCACTGGTAATTATGTTTATAAATCATAACTGCTTCATGACAATGGAAAATTTTGTCTTTCTATGGGAAAAAAAAAGAAAAAAGATTTCTTTTTAAGTTCCCTTTAGTTCAAAAGCTTTTAATTTTATTTATTTTTTAAGATTTTTATTAAAAACTATAGCTAACATACAACATTATATCAGTTTCAGATGTACACCATAGTTCTCTATATACCTAAAGAAGTGATCACCATGATAAGTCCAGCAACCATCTGACATTGTACCACGCTATCACAATATTATTGATTATATTTCCCATGCTGTACATTACATCCCCATGACTTATTTATTTTATGTCTGGAAATTTGTACCTCTTATTTCCCTTCACCTTCCTCCCTTTTTTAATTTTTTAATTACAGTTAACATTCAATATTATTTTATATTAATTTCAAGTGTATAGAATAGTGGTCAGACATTTGTATAATTTAAGAAGTGCAAAAGATTTTCATTTAAAAACAGTTGTGGGAATATGTCCTATGACACAGATTTTCGTAGCAAAATTATAATATATGTAAGTAAACTTATAGAAATACAATATATAGATTAATATGTATGTATATGTGTACTAGTACAAATACATATATTTAAATGTTTACCAAATGGTAGAAAATTTGTTCATTTCTGCTTATAAAAGTCATAATCCACAAAGCATTAGCTCAGCCAATGTCACCTGTGTTTGCTACCTTTTTCCCTTCATGAAGTATCCATGTGTAACAGGCAGCATGTTGGTGTAATGTTACTTAGAAATCTCCTGTGGTAATTTTATTCCATCCCCACACATGGATATAGTACGAGGCTATTTAGAGTAAAGTAGAAGGAAATTTCAGTGCATTACAATGTGGAAACTGTAATTTCAGTCCCAATTTTCAGAAATTGTTCTGTTAGGAAAAAATAGCTTCACTGAAAGGTTCAGCCCATACTATTTTTATGCAACCCTCTAGGCATGTAAACTTAAAGACCTGGATTGCCAAATAAAGTTATTTTCTATTTTGTTTTGTTAAGAGCTCAGTTCACTTAGCACTAAGTGAATGATAAAGACATCCCATTTTTTTTAAGATGATGCTGTGATAACAAGGTTAAGGAGTTACACTTTTTGCTCTTCATCCTTATAATCTTTCAAAACTTAAAGACATTAATTTTAATGAGGCTACCTCATGTGCAAGGCACCATTTGAAACTATGGTATAGAATTTTAAGAAGAGGACATTCTATCACTTAAGCTATTTAATATCACCTAAGGATTGTGAAATACAACAAATAATTTTTGGATGATGTTGCCATACGAGATTACAATAATTAACAAACGACTCTGGGAGAGAAGTCACCTCAAAAGGATTTGTAAAATCAGCATGGTGGGATAGCTGTAGTGGGGTATGGTTGACTGAACTTTCTGTTTGTCTAGAGTTGAGAATCTTCCTAGATTTCTAATCCCCAGGGAAAGGGATTTATATATCATTGGACAATCTTCCTACCCCTTTAGATTTCTGCCATGAGGTCTAAAACATAAATTTTTTAAAAGGTAAAGAGAGTTCATGGCCAAATGAGGAAAACCTCTAACACATTCCTGTTCTCTTCTGGCTGGTTTTCTTGTGTTAACTTCCTTTTGCTCCATTCACTCTTCTGCCCACACAATTATGCACTTTCTCTTTGGGTCATCTTTCAACAGCTGAGCCCAGCCCTCACAAAGGATTTATGGGGAGAAACAGTTAAAAAGTAGACTTGGCCATGGCCCTGTCTTTATAGAAGATAAGAAAACTTTGTCACTCCTTCTTCATGTCAAATCACTTTATCAAATGGAAGAAATGATTCGATCCTACATATGAGGGCCAGTGACACTGACCTCAAAAAATAAATAAATAAATAAATAAATAAATAAATAAATAAATAAATAAAAACAAATGGAAGAAATGAGTGAATTATTCAGTCACTTAGTGAATCACTGGCAGAGGAAGCAATAACTGATTCTTGGGCCCTGCTTCCCCTTTCATGTCACATTTATGAGAGAACCTATATGGAATGCATAGCAAAATCATTAACCAAGAAGCCAATGATTCCAGAACCAACTCCTAACAATCTACAGCTACGTACAGAAAGTTCTACGGGAGTAGAATAATCCTGTTTAGGGCTGGCCGAGTGGCACGGTGGTTAAGCGCTGGCTTGGGAAGCCAGCGGCTCCGGTTCAGTCCCACATATGAGGGCCAGTGACACTGCCCTCAAAAAAAAAATAATAATAATAATCCTGTTTATATTGGAGGCCTTACACGAGAGTTGGTCATTTTTACTCTTTTAATTATTTTTAAATCTCTTTGGAAAAAACAGGAAGCTCTTTATATGAGGATTGCTGCTTGTTACCTTGGGTGAAATGCAGCAAAAAAAGATATAATAGGCACAACAGCAGATACAAATATATGTAAAAGAAATATTGCAATCCCTATACGTGGGAAGCAAGGGTTTTTGTTTTGTTTTGTTTTGTTTTGTTTAAAGCAGTTATTTCTTCTTTTAAAGTAGTTCCTCCAGTTATGAACTTTGACCCATTTTCACACAGGTAGCAGAAATTAATTTGAAAGAAAACTACATTCCATGCTGCTTAAAGTGAGATGAAATAGATAAGCCTACATAGTTTAAGAAGTGGAATGTATTAGACTTAGGGTTAGTTATGTTCTTGCAAAGTGGAAGTGATTACGTAGCATTTTCCCTGTGATAGCCTCCTCTCTGAGGTCATGCAAATAACAATGACTTTAAATGATTAGCGTGAGCATTCCTATGCCATCAACAGCAACACTGTGTGGTTGCGAATTTCATGTTCTCTCTATAACTGACGCGTAATATATACAACCTCACTTTTGTAATCCAAACATTAAGTGACCATAGTAAGCAGCAAAAGATGTCAACTGCCTGAACTCCTGGACTGAACACACACAGCAAGAAAAGACAGAAAACAAAAGAACAAAAAAAATTTACAGAATGAGGGGTTGGCTTTGAAGTGGTTGTTTCTTTATTAACCTAAGGGACAACGTGAATCCTGAGCATATTTTGAATAATCCAGGTTCTTAAAAAGGTTTTGGAAGTGATTCCGTTACGGCAGGCTCCCTACGTCTAACATTTCCACAGCTGACATGATTTGCTGGCCTGTGGGCTAGACAGTTAAAGTGCATCAAGTCCACGGTGCCGCCGTTGTGCAAGAAAGTCGCTCGTCTCTGCTCCTCCCATGCTCCTGGGTGCTACAGTGGAGAGAGAGCCGGGATCTGTGAGAAGGGAACTCATTCAGATTCCCCCTGTGAATTTATGTAAGTAAAATAAAAAGTACTGCGAGGCAGAGCCAGCCGTTTGTGGAGTTTCAGCAACCACTTCCTAGCAGGTTTCTTTATAATGAAGAAACAATTAAAAACAACAAAATTATTCACCTTTCAGAGCTGGTCAACTGGTCCAATAAGCCAGTTAAAGACTTCTGAAGATAAAAACAATAAGGTAGATTGTATGTATCCATATGGAAAAATAACCAAGACATTGTTAAGTGAAAAGAAAGCAAGTTGCAGGTTAGCAGGAATAGAGAGTCCATTTGTGTAAACAAAGAATTGTGAAAAAAAAATACACATATATTTTAAACTTTCAGGAATAGCTGGAGTTGTCACTCCAGGTCAGGATCCCTCAACAGAGGCACCAATGACACTCTGGGCTGGATAATTCCTTGTGAGGGGGCTGTCCTGTGCATTCCAGGATGTTTTGCAGCAACTCTGGACCGTTCTGCTAAATGCTGGCAGCAATGCCCTCCTCCCCTCAGCTATGACATCCACAATGTCTCCAGACGCCAGTGTCCCCTGGGAGTCAAAGTTGTCCCCAGGACCACTGCTCTGAACAGTGAGGCTGGGGGAGTTTTACTTTTCATCTCTCCTCTTCTGAGCCATTTGATTTATTTTTGTTTCTTCATTTGATTTTACCATGAACATGTACTACTTGTATTAAATAACAACAAAAATAAACAAACCCTAGCTATTATTTTTTTTAAAAAAAGAAAGAAAGAAAGTTTCCAGATTTTCCTTAGAACTCATATATTACCTGGGGGAAAAAAAAAGAACTATATAACTAATAAAAATACTCCATACAGCTGTGTTGCCATTTTGATTGATTTAGTAGCTTCACGTAGTACATCTATTCCAAAGAGCTTAAGGCATTGTAAAAAAAAAACATTGCAGAAAATACATTCTGAAATTTTTATAGCCAAAAAATTACAGCAGCAAAAGCAGTGGAGAAAATGGCAGCCAAAATCAAGCTACTTAATGAATACAGTTGGTATTGGCATCCAGGGTTAAGAATTCATTTCTGTCCAGTAGAGCCAACCCTCAGCAAGACTTTGAGGAATGTGAAATATATCTTTAATATCCTTCCATCTCATGCTACTGGCCTCCACCATCTTCATTTGTTTACTCAAATATGCAGAAAGACTATATTAGAGACTAAATTCTCTGGGACTTGAGAAGCATCAATTGCTTTGGTATAAACTAATTGATAGTTTTATCCTTACCAGTGACATATGCACTGTAACATACTACTCAGAGACAGCACAGTTATCATGGGGCAGCTTCAGAGACTAATGTCTCCTGGCAGAAACAACAAGGGGAACAGGGCTGCCTGCCAAATTATACCACAAAGGCAGCTGGCTGATGAGGTCAGGGGCAAAGCCAGGCTGCTCCTGAGGAAGGAGTGAGTGAAATCCATGAGAGGAGAGGACAGCCATGTTGTTTCACTTAGTGAAGAAAAATTCCAAAGAAGGCTGTGGTACCTAAAAAGTCAACGTATTTGGTCAAACTGAGGGGAAAGTAGGCTAGGACATCGAATAAGGGAAGTATGGGTAGGGAAAGGGGCAGGGTGGGGGTGTGGGGGGAGTAGGGAGGGTGGGAATGAGAACAATGTTGAGGAGAGCAGTATGAAGAGGAAGAATCTCAGGAAAATGAAGAGTGAAAGAAAAGTGCCTGCCTGGTATTGGAAGGTATTGGGTAGGAAGTTTGAAAAGTAGGTTTGGATCTTAGGACAGAGCTCTGAGGCCACGGGTGTTTTCTTAAAGCACAGAACCAGTGGTGAGTTATAAGGACGGGGTTGATGAAGTACCATTCCTGAAAGTCAGAGACATGAATAAGTAGGTTCTACTTTAAAAAAAAAAATCTTATTAGTCTTTTTCAAGTCACCATATTTTAACTTCATCGTGTTTATCCATTACTCAGCTTTGACTTTTGTCAGTCTTCAGCCAAGACTTGAACTACTATTTCCTGGTTCTGTGGGTGGTTTGGATAATGAGGGGTATTCTATGGCTTTGCTTCATTCTGGCCCCCTCCTTTTTTGAGGGTGTGTGCTCCCTTCGCTCTGCGCCATAAAAGATACTGTCACATATGAACACTGTCTGTGTGTGGCCCTGGAGCCCCTCCAACCTGTGCCTTAATAATAACAGCAGCAGCCAGAAAAGGCGGAAAATGGTTATAAACTTCAATGTTAATGTTAGGACGAGCGGCAGCCACGTGCTGCTGCTCTTTTTTCTGAAACAGAAACAGAAAGAATAATGTCCTAGGCTGTCCACGAAATGAGTCATCTTTACAAAACTTTTCCTTCGTTGTACCTCAAGGCAGTTGTGATGTCGACTTTTGAAAACATCAGCGCTCTTAATATTTAGAAAATCATAAGATCAAGAAGTCTCCATTAAAATAGAAACAAGACTTTTTTTTTCCCTCCCTCATCATCTTATTTATGCACTGTTCAAATGGTTTACTTAAAATTGAAGTGTTAAGAATTATGAAATAGCAAACTGGAAGCTCCCTTTACATAAACTGCTTATAGCAGTGGTTTTTAATCTGAAAGAAATAGAGTTCCTTAAGCCATTTTCAATATTTCTAAGAGTTAAACAGAAATTGCAAGTTCACTTTCAATAAAGTTGGGAGGCTAATTGAAATGTCAAACACCTTTGAGTCTGCCTGGAATTATATTAATGTAAAGTGGCAACTCTGGTTATGTCTTGCAGATCAGGATTTCTGTTACAGAGAAAAGGAAAAGGAAGCGAGAAAGGGAGAAGGAGGGAGGGAGGATGGAGAGAGACAAGAGGAAAGGAACAGGATTTAGTTCTAGACTTGAATGGGTCTTTGTTAAATTGGATGATTTTTTTTAAATCTCAGCAGGCCTCAGTTTCCTCATCTGTAAACTGGGCTTAATTCTATATCATGCTCCAATGAGCATTGGGAATAATCTACATAAATACTCAGTTACATAGTGTGGAATCACCATTTCTTGAGTGCTTGCTATGTTCCTAGACAATATTCTACTATAGGTGCTTTTCATGGGTTTATCCAAAACAACATTATGAAGTTGATGAAATTATTATCTCCCTTTTTAAGATGAGGAATTTGAGACACAGAATAATTTTCAAAAACTTTTCTAAGGCCACACAGCTAATAAACGGGGGTCCTAACCAACGCTATCTGGCTAAGAGTCCATGGCTCTTCATTACAAACCCATATTCTTAATCATTCTATTACCTTAATATGTAATTAAAATTTAATGTGTGATCATTTCTGTTAATACTATTATTCTATGTCATTAGTGTTAAAAATGAGAAAAAGGAATCACTTACCAAATAAATTTATCATGTTTAATAGACAAACTTCTTTAAACCTCAAGATCCACGATGGTAAAATGGTTGGTAATCATTGCTCTATAATGGGGAATTTGACATTTTATGTTCAAACATTAATTTAGTCACAAGGATGACTCTGATATAAAGTGAACTTCCCATCATTCACTTTTTTTTTTTCCCAATCATTCATTCATTCTCTAATTGCATATCAGGCACTATTTTAACAGATTCAAATATAGTGTTATTTTGAAACCACACTATACTTATAATACATATTTTATACTCACCAAATACAAAATATGTTTTTAGATTTCTAAGTATATGCTCTGAAATCACAAATCCTATACTTGATTCACTTCCCACTTTGTTCAGTATTACTGATTTGTTTTTTGTTTATGTATAACACACAAAAATGCATTTTCTAAAATATATAAAACATCTCATACTTTCTCTGAAAAAATTTAATCCAAATGGAATGAATAAGCAAAAAAACAAATAAAGAAGAAGAAAAATAACCCCCAAATAATCATTACATACTGTGGAGTTTAGTATAAAAATTATATAAGGCACATAATAATCCTCCCATATTCTGATATACAATTCTTATAAATCCAATTTGCAAAAGTTTCAAAATAGAAAGCTTCTTTTAACTACAACCAATTAGAATTCAATTAGCTGCAGTGGATAGTCCATTCCCAAATGTCCAACAGCAGGTTATTTAGTTTATGGATTATCCATACTCCATGTTCTACCATTTTCTCATTTTATGCTTCCCTGCTTCTTTTCCTGTAGCCTTGTACCTGTTTATTAACGTGTGAAGATAAAAGGCTCAAAGAACAGAGTTTTGGGTTAGAACTCATTGAGGCACTTCAACTCTTCATTAGAGGTTGTCATGAGGCTTTTATCAGAGAAAAGAAGCAGTACAATTAGTTACATTAGGTTTCAGATATCAAAGTGAAATATCCTCCTTTCCATATTTAGTTTGACTGTATGACATCTTTACAGCTGGAAATATTCTCAGAGATCCTGAATTCCTACCTCCAAACTATGCAGGTAATAAAACCAGATCTCAGACAAGGTAGGTAATTTGCCCCAGGTCATCCAGTCAGATAACATCACAGACAGGATGAGAAACTAGGCTTTGCTAATGTCTCAACCAGTTCTTTTCAATCGTCCATTCTAATTTTTATCCAGACTCATGTTTTCCCAGTACATTCTATTTCTACAGTATTTCATAGTAGTGAGGAACTGAGTCATTCAAATAAAACAATTATATTAATTACAATTTAAAAATTAGTTTATTTGAATAACAGTTTTGAATCTTTCTTTCCCATTAGTGGGGTATGTATGCATTTTTAAAAATTTTTTTTTTCATTTTCTGGGTTTGTTTTTGTTTTTGTTTCCCCATACCTGTACTAATCCTAGGTATTTCCCACTATTGTTATCTTTATCAATCATCAAAATCTTCACCTCTCTCTCTCAACTGCCACTTTCTTTTGCATTTATCTATGCTAATTTGTAATTACTTCTTGTAAGTTAGGTGATAACACTCAATTCTCTAGGGAATGTTTTAACATATTACCAAGCTGCTCTGCACTAAAATAAAGAATTAGAAGTCAGAGGTATAAGTGAGAGGAGAGGAAGGCCACACATTACCATAGAAACACAGACCATATAACATCAACTTGGCATATAAAGACAAACAAGGGACTTCTAGGCAAATGCCTACCATAGACTTCTAACCTTTTTATTACTGTAGCAGTATTCTCAAACTTCAGTAAAATGTTCTGCATACAAACATATTGTAAAAGATAAGTTATTGGTGTAAAAGTTTTTTAAATTGCTGAGTTAACTGTCTGGGTCAATAGGAAGCCCAAGGCCATAGGGCATAATGGTGGAATAATCCTAAATGAAGTCATTCAGTGAAGATAAGAGTCAGAGAGGAATCTGAGAATGTAAGTTGAAAGAATGTTTAAGAAATTTTAGATATAGCCTAGCCTTTTGTATTTTCTCTAAAAAACCAAATTTTTAAATACATTTTATCTAGATTTGAAGAGCAAGATGTCCCCAGAGCACTTTGGGGTTACCATTTCTTTCAAGAATAATTCATTCTAAAATAAATTAATTACTGAGGCTCTAGAAAAAGACAAAATTAAACACTAAGAGTTTTTTGTTTTGAGAAGCAAATATTGTCAAATAATAACAAAAGGCAAAAAAAAGTTGTTCTCTCTCTCTCTGTCTCTCTCTCTGTCTCTCACTCTCTCTCTCTCTCTCTCTCTCTCTCTCTCTCTCTCTATATATATATATATATATATATATATATATATATATATATGCTTTCTGTCAAACAAATTTAACTCTAGTAAGGTAAACTAACTAATTACTAAGGGCATTATAGCTTTAGAAAACCATATGAGGTTGTTTGTTCTTGCTAATATCTTAGAGTTGTCAAAAACTGTCCTGGCCAACATTTGTTGTTTTTTTGTTGTTGTTGTTGTTTTTAAAGATTTTATTGGGGAATTGGTGGAGGGGAACAGCGTTGGGGAATCGGGGAAGGGGAACAGACAAGTTGCTGTCTTTTTGTTCTTCAGTTTAGTTGCGGAGGCTGTTGCTTCACTGCTGGTATCGTCATTGCGCTCTTCCCGGATGAGGCAGATCGGTCGCTGGCCTCTGGATGTCACTCACCTCTGCTAATGGCAGCTCACGCTGGCTGCCAGCCACTCACGCTGGCTGCGGGCCACTCACTGTAGCCTATGGCAGCCCACTGCAGCAGGGGCTGCAGCCTACACCATCACCGGGGCTCGCACAGCCCAGCTTCACGTGAAGCTGTTGTTAGCTGTAGAGGGCAGTGTCACTGGCCCTTATGTGGGATCCGAACCGGGGCTGCTGGCATCCCAAAACCAGCGCTTAACCAATGCGCCACTCGGCTGGCCCAACATTTGTTTTTTTTTAATTCAATATATTTGAAAGTAAAGATTGTTCTATGATCTGGTTTATCACCCTGAATTTTTCATGTAGATCAGGAAACTTCATGCTTAATAATGAGTATTCATCTCTTCACTCTATACCCCTCCAGCCACTTACTGCTCATATTCCTAACACACACACACACACACACACACACACACACACACACACACAAATTAATTTTTCATCAGAAGCTACTCCAGAACCCAGGGTGTAGCTAAGACAAGGAGTTATCAGTCTCTTGACACAAAGTCGGATGCTGCAGAGATGACTGGAGTAAAACGTGGTCCAAAGGAATGTGAGGTGGGGCACAAGAAGAGTCAAATACAACTCACTCCATGTATCATTCAGACCCACTCAGGCTTTCCATTAAAACTAATCTGTCACAGAATCTTTACAGTCTGAGCTGAACACGATCTCTCCCACAGACCTAATATAGGAAGAATACAAGAGGGATAGCAGAACAAGCTTCACTGGCCACCATTTCTACTGATGCCTCTGCCAGCACCCATTGTAAATTTCCTTCACTCCTGGCTATCACATCAACAAGGTCGCAATTGCTTGCCTGGTGGAGTGACCTAGATCTTCATCCCTAAGGGAGATGAGTACTTAGTTGCTTTACCCTTGTTGGACATTTATAGTTTTTGCTGGGCATGGAAACATCAAGACATCCCATTGCATTTCCTGGGTTCTGGACATACTTCTTTCTACTTCTGTTGTGTAGCAGCAACCCTAACTCCTCATGGTAACAAATACATAACTCCTTTTTTGACTAATGATTCACTATCATGAAATATCCAAAGTGACCAGGCAGAGGTCATAGTGTCTAGCTCTGTGGTAACCTTGTTGTATCATCCAGCATAAGTGCAACCCCAACTCTGCTCTTAGGAACCAGGACCTCTAATCCAATAGAGCTATAAATTGGCAAGGACAGGAAACACTAACTCTGCAAATGGGTCACTGGGGGTGATAGTGACAGGAACCGATCTTCCATTCCATTCCAGAACCTGTATATTCCATTAGAGACAAAGTTCCACGTATTAATCATTGCTTTAAATCATATACCTCATCCCAAAGACAGCACCCTAGTCCTGCAGAGTGTGTTCTCACAATGGTGCCTTAGATAATTCTTTAAGTCATTTCTTCCTCCAGGTCCAATGCTCCTGGATTATGTTTGCACATAGTCCGGGGGAATCCCAAGGTTTATATACACGTTGTTGTATTTCCTTGCCCTGCAAATGGGTCATTTGATCTGAGGCACTGTTGCAAAAAAATAAATGCTGGTAAATCTAGCATTTGGAAAGCCCTCAGATCGTGGTTCTGGAAGAAGCATTCATAGCAAAGAAGGCAAACCCGTATCTAGAGTTTACATCAGTTCTGGTAAAGAACTATTTTCCCTGCCCAAGTAGAGGGTTCAGTGCAATCAAACTGCAACCAGAGGTTGCACTCCTCACAGCAGTAGTCTCAGCATTAGTCTCTGTTGCCAGCAGGTTGAGCATTGAGTGGTGCAGTATCTAGGTCAGCCTGAGACCACACATAGACTCTATCCCTGCCACTATTGACCTGTTATTTATAGGTCCATTGTGTAAGAACTGGGTAGCCAAGGACAGAGGCTAGCTTACCTAGACTGGATGATTCATCATAATCAACTGGTTATTCAAGAGCTCTTTGTGTTGATGCTCTGTTGTGGACATTACCTTAAGACACAAAGATGTACACATTTTGTTCCTACTCCCATTTATCCATCAATATGCCTCTTCCCCAGATTTCTTTATCTCCAATTTTCCAGTTTTTCTCCTTTCAGGTCCCAGACCAACTAGTTATTCACTACTACCCAAGAGTCCATATGTATTTTATATCTCCATAAAATATTAACAATCCAGGGAACTGCTTGCAGTTCTGTCCACTGGGAGGATTTCCCTCCATCACTGTCCTTAAGTCCATCCCTAAACTGTGCTGTTGTATAGCAGCAGTCCATTTATGACAAGTACCAACATACTGAGCCAACCCCTCTAGGAACCAAGCCTAAGGTTTTTCTTCTTCTGTCAGTCGGTCACAGGGAACCCCCAGGAGACCATAGCTGTGAACGGAGGCACTACACAGAGGGAGATAACAATGGAATGTGAGTCATTAAATGTAATTTACCGGTGGCCTCTGGGCCTGCTTTGGGCTCATTGCAAATGTATCATTTCCATTAGAAGAGAAATTACTGCTATAACCATTTGACCTGGTAATATTCAACTCATAAGGACATCACTAGAGTCAGGTGTCTCACAGTCAAGTGCTTAGTCTCTACGAGGGCCCAGTAACACTGTAATAGCCATCTTTCCTGTAGCTAGTGTTTCTGTGCTGCAGAATACATAATCTTGCTCCAGACCCCTAGGAGTCTGTATTGTGACATTATTCTAGGGATTCATCATGGATTTCTCTAACACCATTGGATGTAAAAATCTCTGTCAGCTCTGCCCTGGAGACTTTTGACTTCCACAACATTCCCTAATTTGACAGTTGGCCAGCCTGAGCCTGTCATTTTATTTTTTCACGGCTTCTAAAGCAATAGCCAAAAGCCAGCTAACTTCTCAAGCTTTACCGTTACTATTGCTTCTCTCTCTTTAAACTAACACAAAAGTTAATGTCCCTCCATTAACTTGTATCTTATATTAATCTACCATCGTTGAGAGTGGTTGTGCTTCTCCTGCATGCCAAGGATTCACCCCACGTACTATCAGCAGCAGTGCTCTTACCCCAACCTGACCTGGGAATGATCCAGCTCCTGACCCTCCCTATGAATTCTAAGGCCACTTGTCATAGTAACAAAAAGCTTATATGCAAGTGGTTTATTTGAGGAATTGATCTTAGGAAACAGGTGAGAAGGACTAGAGAAAGTAAAACAGGAAAAAGGGGAAAGCTAATCTAGAGTGGCACTATCCAGCTGGTTACAGCTGGTGGCAATGGGGCCTCGACAGCTGAGGTTTTCAGAGAGTCCATGACTCCTTCACCTGTGGGACAGAAAGCTCACCTTTAGCCACTATCCTACTTCCAGGTCCTTGTTGGACATACATGAGTGCAAATAACCTAGGCTCTGGTTTCAGAAGAACACCAGAGAAGAAAGTGAGATATACACATTGCGATGAGGCCAAATATATGCAAACATTTGTGCAAAGCTGGTTGCAGAAACAATGGTTAAAGTAAAAGATAAGTCAAAAAGATGGGAAATTAAGAACAAGAGATCTCCTGTGCAGATAATTCAAAGGTTATTTTGTTCTCCAAAAGGATTGAATTACAATTCACTGAGATAGAAAAGACTGTGTAAGCATTTCGATAGACAAGTCTGAACTTCAAAGTGGAGGTCAAGATTGGTGAATTAAATTTAGGAGCTGACCATATAGATGGTATTTAAAGACTGGATAAGAATATCAAAGGAGTGAGTATAGATAAAGAAGAGACCTAAGGACTAAGTCCTATGACAGTACAATGTTAAGAACCCAAGAAAACGAAGCAAGACCAAATAAGGAAGTTGAGAAGGAAAACTGGAGAGTTAAGAAAATCAAATAATGGGTTTCTGGAAGATGAATGAAAATATGTTTCAAAGAAGGCGGAGAAATCAAATGTGTCAAATGCTGAATATAGGTCAAATAAGATGAAAACTGAGGATTGAACATATGGATTTAGCAACATGGAGATCATTGGTAACTCTTTCAAGTAGATTTTAAGTGTACCATTGGGGTGGGAGGGAGGCAAATGCCTGATTACAATGGAATGAGAAAAATGGAAAGAGGGAAAGTGAAGACACAAGTACTGACAACTCTTTCAAAGAGTTTTTACTCAAGGAGAGGGTAGGGGATATAAACAGGGAAGGAATATAGAGGAATAAAGCAGCTGAAGGAGAAAGAAGAGTCAAAAGAGATTTGCTTATTTGTTTTAAAATGGAAGAAATAATGTCATTTCATGTGCTGATGAGAATGGAGAGGAAAAGCTGATAATGCCAAAGAGAGAGGGGAGAATTACTGGGATTCAATATCATTGAGAAATTAAACAAAAATGGGATCTGTATTAGCTTTCTATCATAACAAATTACCAAAAGCTTGCAACTTGAAACAACACAAATTATCTCCAGGTTTCTGTAGGCCAGAGTCTGTAGGGATTGAAAGAATTTGGCTGATTCCTTTGTGCAGGATATCACAAGGTCAGAATCAAGGTGTTAGACAGCCTGGGCTTTTATATGGAGACTGTTGGGGAGAACCCACTTCCAAGCTCATTCAGGTTTTCGGAAAAATTAAGTTCCTGTGATTGCAGGACTGAGGTCACTGTTTCATTGCTGGCTGACAGCCAGAAGACTCTCAGTTCCTTAAGGTCACCCACATTCCTTGTCATGTTGCTCCCTCCAGGTTAACCAGCAAGAGCACATGAAGTCTTTCTCAAGCATCCAATCTCACTGACTTGCTTCTGCCATAGCTCTTCTACCTTCTAGTAGAAAAAGTTCTCTGCTTTTAAGATCTCCTGTGTTTAGACTGAGCCCACCTGGATGGTCCAGGATAACCTCCCTATTTTAAGGTCTATAGCTTTAATTGCGTCTATAAAATCACTTTTATTTCCCATATAACATAACATATTCACAGATTCCAGGGATTAGGGAATAGATATCCTTGGGGTGGGGGGAGCTACTCTACTTACCACAGGAACTACTCAATTGGTTTTAGATAGGATGCAGAGTAGAATATGCAGGTTTACTGTACAATGGTAAATGGAGTGACATAGGCTGGAAGCTACTGAAGGCCCCTGTGGGAATCTTCCTGTTTTCCCAACAATGGGGGAAGAAAGGTCATCAGGTTAGTTTAAACTTAGGGGTAGGGGTGCTGGAGTTTGGAGAAGACAGAAAGTAGGAAATAAGAGTAGGAAAGTGAGTGGACTAAATGTAGTATCATTTCCAGGGAAAATAAAGGATTTAGTTGACATTCATGGCCAAGAATTAAGAGAGATTAGTTAGCCCAGTGTTAATTAAGCCTGTGGGCAATAGGAATTTGAAAGAGAGGATCAAAAATTAAAAGAGATATTTCAAAGTTGAGTTACTGATTAAATATATAGGAAAAGGAAAGAAAGAAATCTTACCTAGGGGATGGGTATCACTTCATTAAAATAAGGCACATTTCATAAGAATAAGGAAGTTGGAGGCATAGAAGAACTCTTATAGGAAAAACAACTACATATCAACTAAATAATGGAATCTAAGACACTAGAATTGTGAGTAGAATATCTTTATTGTGTAGGACAGGTAGTTACTGAATTGCTAAAAATTGGGTTTACTTTCTTTTATGTGGATCTTCCAACAAATGCCATTTACACCTTTAGTAGTAAAGTGAGTAAAAATTAGTAGAAAATAAAGTTATTTTTACTTAAATACTAATTGCTTTATGATTGTGTTATAATCCTGTTTATTATTCACCTATCAACTTGGAAAACTGATATATATATATATATATATATATATATATATATACACACACACACACACACACACACAGAGGAAAAAGTGTATAAAAAATCATAAATGAGGACTATAAATATGTAAATACACACAAAGTATACTACCAATGCAACCTGGGCTATAGTGATAATGATTCAATTTCAACTCAAGTTATACGACCACCATTTCTGGAAGACAAGAACAATAATTTTTGTAGACACTACAAGGTAATGGCTTTAAACAAAATGTTAAATCATAGTAATAGACTATACTATTTCACATGAATAAAAAGGAAGCATTTATAACTTTTAAAATAAACAAATAATTTTAATTATTCATTCAAACAATGAACAAGAGAGATAAAATTCAGTGGAATTCTAAGATTATTTTGTTAAATGTCAAACTGCTAATTTTAAACATTGGAAACAAACTTAGAAACTAGCTAGTCTATCTGCACTCCCATTTTGCAAAGGAGCTAGCTGATTATTAGAACACAAATGAAGAAGTGTTGTTTACCAGTTTAAGAATTTACCATATTTTCTGAACTAAATTCCTAACTTCCAAGTTCTGGCATTGTCAACCCCTAACACCATCAAACTTTGTACCAATTGAATAGATAGTAATGACAAAAACTGAGTGCTTACAATTTACGTTTTCACCTTTTTTCCCCTCTGTTCTTGCCCAATGACATGACATAGGAAGAAAACACCTTGGGAGATTTCTGTATCTAAAAATATTGCACAAAGAGACCCAAACATTCCATTATGAAACACATAATGGAGGTTAGATGAACTATCTGCACTACTCTTATGAATAAATGGTTGAGCTTGGAAAAAAATAGAAAGAAATTCCCAGAAGATCAGAAATGAATAGTTAGAAAAAAAGTCCCAGGGGGTAAATAAGAAATTGAGCTGACCTGGGCATGTCTACCAGCTTCAAGTGGCCTAGAGCTTTGATTTCCTTTCTGTGCAGGGTCTGAGATCCCTGTCTATAACCAGGACCCAAAAGCATCAATGATAGGTGAAAAGAGGGAGTGGATAGAAAGCCACTTTGCAGAGGCAGACAAAAATCAATCCTTAAGACAAATTGCAAAGAACCATAATACATAATACATGCAAACTACATTTTCTAACCACAATTCAATATAAAGATAAAACTAGTAACAATAACATCAAAAAGGATTGAAACTCAACAAGCATTTGGAAATTGAGATCTCATATAGTTTCTTCTGAATGACTGCTCCCACTTCCTGAGAACAAAATTTGCTAAATTCCTTACCTAAAATTTTATGCACTGATAAGTCTGTAAATCTGTTATAAGGTTACTATGTGCCGTAAACATAATTCTGTCTCTGACTGTACTGTATGTCCCCATGATTCTTTACCTGAGGACTCATTTGTTTAATACATGTGAAGTTTTTTAAAAAAAATGAAAATTCGTACTTTGAACTAGAAGTCTTGACATTTTTGGAAAAGAAAGAGAGCAATAACAAGCATGTAACATTAAATAAAGTAGGTCTTTCTGTCTTAGTCACTCACACACTTCCTCTTCCACCACTCTCCCACTATGAGTAATTTCCTCCAAGTTATTCGTAGAAGCTTTTCGGATGTTCTCCATATACTGTCTTACCACCATTGGCCTTCTTGAAACATTATACTGCATAGCTAAGCTCCACTCAACAGAAAAGACTCTCATCTTTAAACACCGTAAAAAGAAGTTCTATTTTCTGTAAACACGTCTACCTTTTTCATTTCAACAGCTATTTTATGTTTCACCATCCCATTCGGCAAGGCCAGTTATAGTCCTTCTTCATTCATTTACTGCACAAACATTGAACGATATAAACAAAATGCAGGTTACCTCTAGCTATTAAGGAAGGAGGATACAGTGATGAAAAAGACACAAATACTTGTAGCTATCATAGAGCTTACTTTGTAGCAAAGACACATTACAAATAATATGTGTTAAATACTTATTTAATTGCATAAATATAATAAATCTTCATAAAATTGATGTATTTTCAAGAAAAATTATAAGGAAATGGTACATGTGCTTTATTCAAGCTTGTTCAAAGTCTGTATTTACAAAGAACTAATAAATTGCCTTTGTATAAATATAACAGATAGCCTTTTGATTTCATAATGTATAATCACATAGAATAAAGCTGGAAACCTTTACTTGCTTCGCACAAATGGAGAAAAGGCTTCTTTTAAAGAACATACTTTACAACAGGCTTTTGAAATATGATCAGCTAACTTTATAACTAAAAATGAAGTGCCCAGAGAAACAAATGACCCATTCTACTTAAAAATGTATTGTGCACTTGTGACAGCTGTTACGTGGTAGTATAATCCTCCCTAGAGAAGACTATGAGGGTTTCCCACCCCCCACCCCCCAAGAGAAAAGTCAATTTGCACATACTAGTTATTCAACTATGACCTATTTGTATAACATAATTCCCAAGATATTCAACTCACAAAGGGGCCCACTTGTTCGATCTGCTGGTGGGAGCCAGTCTTTTCAAACCTAAAGAGGAAAATCCTCTGGAGGTTATGTAGGACAGAGGAAGACAGAGTCTAATCCTTCACGGCACACTGGCTGCCTGCCAAAATGCTCCAGAGGAATTCAGGAACCCAGACCCCGGAATGCAGCTACATCTGGAGAGGCTGTCAGATGAGACAGAGAGCATCCTGGGAGCTGCCACTGCTGCTCCATACACCGCCCCCAGTTACTTCATGAGAGACACTGAAGTGCAGCATGAGTGACAAGTACCAATTCTCCATCTTATTGCAACACACCTGGTTTAGACACTATAAGGGAGGGAGATGAAAAATGGTTTGTCTTTTCTACAGCAATATAAGCAAATGATTTATCTTAATTATTTTTAGATTGCAATATGCTGCCTCATATGTCAAATGTGCATTAAAGAGCAATTAGCTTAAATGTCAGCATTAAACGATTCACTACTTAGCATTTTAGAAACTGAAGCAAAAATAATGAATCCTCATGTCGGTGTACATCAACCTGAAAATTTTCATAACAATACACTCCTCTTTCTGCTTTAAATTTGGAATAAAGCATTGTGTCTTAAATCCCATCCAGGAGATAGTAACTACAAAAACAAAACAAAACAAAATCCAAAAGACAGTCACAGAAGTCAATAAACTAAGGCCCTTAAACCAAATCTGGTCTGCCACCTGCTATTGTATATAAAGTTTTATTGCAACATAGCCACACCCATTCATCTACATATTGTAAATGCTTTCAGGCTGTAATGGCAGAGTTGAATAGTTGCAGCAAAGACCATATGGTCTGCAAAACCTAAATTATTTACCATCTGGACCTTCACAGAAAAAATGTGCTGATCCCTCATTTATAAAATGTGTCTCATTCTACAGGTGGCATCCTTTGTGCAGATGCCTGCCCAAGTACTGCATAGAGAAGGTATCATTAAGACCTGTATAGAGACCCTTGAGTATTCAACGGAGAGTGCTGATCAAACCACCCTAGATAAAGGGGAAAAAATATTAGAAGGATTGGAGGGAATGGTGCCAGGCTCTCACACAAAGGCAGAAATACTTTCTGTTCCTACTTGGCATACTGGAAAACATAATTCTAAGGCACTGAGTAGAATATTCATAAGTGTTGTCTTAGTTGGCGGGGGGGGGGGGGGGGGGGTAGTGTGAGGGGAGTGGTTCTTTAAAAGTTTTTCATCTTCCAAAAGAAAAGATTGGTGAACTTGAAGACAAAGAAGCAGAAACTATTAAAAATGACACCCAAAGAGAAAAAAAACTATGTGAAAAACCATCAATGAACTGTGGAACAACGTTAAAAAGCCTAATATATGTTTCATGGGAGTGGCTAAAAAAGAAGAGAGAAAAGCAGGGAAACATTTTTAAGAAATAATGGCCAAATATTTTCAAATTTGATTAAAACTATAAAGCCACAAATTCAAGAATTTCAACAAAACACCACGCTCAAAAAATACAAAGAAAACTATTTCAAGGTCATCTGTTCTTGCTATTTCTATTCAACACTGAACTAGATAGAAGTTCTAGCCAGCACAATAATGCAAGAAACAGAAGCTAAATGCATTCAGGTTGGAAAGAAAGAAGAAAAACTGTCTGAATTATAAATGCCAAAATTGTCTATGTAGAAAGTTCCATGAAGTCTACAAAAAGACTACCAAAACTAACAAATGATTTTAACAAGTTTGCAGGATACAAAATCAATGTAAGAAAATCAACTTTGTTTCTATGGGCTAGTGATGAACAATTGGAAATTGAAATTTAATAAGCAATATCATCAACTATAGCATCAACAATATGAAATACCTAGAGATAAACACCTGTACACTGAAAACTACAAAAAAAAATTCTGAGAGAAATTAAAGAACACCTAAATAACAGGAGAAATGTCCCATTTTATGTGTCAAAAGACTCAATGTTAAGATTTAAGTTATCCCGTGCCAGCTGAGTGGCGCGTTGGTTAAGCGCTGGCTTGGGAAGCTAGCGGCCCCGCTTCGGATCCCACGTGTGAGGGCCAGTGACGCTGCCCTCTGAAAAAAAAAAAAAATGATTTAAGTTATCCCCATATATAGATTCAATATAATCTGGAAAAAAAAAAATTCCAGTAACCCTTTTTGTAGAAATGTATACACTGATGCAAAAGTTCATATAGAATAATCACAACAACTTTGAAAAATAACAAAACTGAAGGATTTATACTAATTCAAGACCTATTTGAAGTTACCGTTATCAGGTACTGTGCTATTGGCATCAAAATAGTTAAGTAGATCAACGGAACTGAATAGAATCCAGAAATAAAATCCTATATAGACAATTAATTTTTGAGAAAGATGCAAAGACAATACAGTAGGGAAAGAATAGTCTTTTCCACAAATGGTACCAAAACAATTGACATATAAATATGCAACAAAATAAACTTTGACTCATACCTTGCATCATATATAAAAATTAACTCAAAATGGATCATAGACTTAAACATAAAACTTAAAATTATGAACTCCTAGAAGAAACATAAGAGAAAATCTTTGTGACCTAGGAAAAAATTTTTTAGACACATCAAAAGAAAAAATCCTAAATTAACAAATTTAACCACCTCGAAATTAACAACTTCTGTTCTTTTGATGGTACCAATCAGATAACAAAAACACAAGTTACAAACTAGAAAAAATATTTTGTAAAGCCTTTACCTAATAAAGAACTGCTATCTAGACTATATTATGAATTCTCAAAACTCAGCAGGAAAACAAACAACTGAATAAAAAATTGGGCAAAAATTTCAGTAGATACTTCACTACAGAAGATTTACAAATGACAAATAACAACATAAAAACTCAACATCATTAGTCATTAGAAAGTGCACATTAAAACCACAATGAGATACAAATTCACATCATTAAGGAAGGATAAAATTTAAAAGATTGACCATACCAAGTGATGGTGAGGATGTGAGGAAATATAAAATGGTTCACTATTTTTTAAAACATTTTTGCAGTGTTTTAAAAAGTTAAACATATAATATACACCCTATTATCCAGCCATTTCACTCCTAAGTATTTACCCAAGAGAAATGAAAGCATACATGCATACAAAAATTTGTGGATAGATAAAATAATATTTAATGTCAACTGTAGTTGAAAAATTTTTTAAAGGGGGGAAAATGGGGACAGTCGAGTGGCGCATTGGTTAAGAGCTGGTTTTGGGATGTCAGCAGCCCTGGTTCGGATCCCACATATGAGGGCCAGTGACACTGCCCTCCACAGCTAACAACAGCTCCACCTGGAGCTGGGCTGGGTGAGCCCCGGCAATGGTGTAGGCTGCAGTCCCTGCTGCAGTGGGCTGCCACAGACTACAGTAAGTGGCCGGAAGCCAGCATGAGCAGCGAGCTGCCAATAGCCACGGTGAGAGACCATCCAGAGGCTGGCGACCGATCTGCCTCATCCGGGAAGAGCGCAATGACGATACCAATATGGGCCAGTGAAGCAACGTCCTCCACAACTAGACTGAAGAACAAAATGACAGCAACTTGTCTGTTTCCCTTCCCGGATTCCCCAACGCTGTTCTCCTCCCCACAATTTCCCCAATAAAAGTCTTAGAAAAGAAAAAGGGGGGGGGGGAATGAAGAAAAATTTGTACATATATGTTCATTGCAACATTTTAAAATAGACTTTATATTTTAAAACAATTTTGCAATCAGAGAAATATTGAAGAGAAGGTACAGCAATTTCCTATATACCCTATATCCCCACCCCATTCCCATCAAGAGTGATATATTTGTTACAATTGATGACCCTACATTGACACATCATAATCGCCCAAAGTCCGTAGTTGACATTAGGGTTCACTTTAGTGTTGTATGTCCTATGGGTTTGTAATGACATGTATCCACAATTATAGAACCATGCAGAGTAGTTCCACTGCCCTAAAATTCTTCTGTTCTCCGTCTATTCACCACTCCCTCCTGCATCTTTATTTTTAATACTCTCGAAATGAAAACAAACAAAGTTATCCATCAACAGGTCACTGACTAAACAAACTGTACTATATCCACACAGTAGGATACAAACAGCAATAAAAATTAGTGATCTACTTCACTCAAATATAAGTACTAATCTCAACATCATTACACTTTGTGAAAGGGTCCAGACAAAAAAGAGTATACTGCACAATTCCACTACATAAAACTCTAGAAAATGCAAACTCATCTATAGTGACAGATCGGAGACCAATTTGCCTGGAGCAGGAAGGACCAAGGAGTACAGAAGAGGGTGACTACAAAGAGGCAAGAGGACTTTATTTGTGGATAATGTATATGTTCACTATCTTGATTGTGATGTTGCTTTCATGGATATATAAGTACATCATAATGTATCAAATTATATACTTTAAATATGTGTAATTTAATGTCAATATGTACACTTATAATAGGAATTGTACCTCAATAAAACTACTCTTAAAAAAAGAAAATATGGAGCCAGCCGAGTGACGCATTGGTTAAGAGCTGGTTTGGGGATGCCAGTGGCCCCGGTTTGGATCCCATGTATGAGGGCCAGTGACACTGCCCTCTACAGCTAACAACAGCTCCACCTGGAGCTGGGCTGTGCGAGCCCCAGCGACGATGTAGGCTGCAGCCCCTGCTGCAGTGGGCTGCCATAGGCTGCAGTGAGTGGCCGGCAGCCAGCGTGAGTGGCTGGCCACCAGCATGAGCTGCCATTAGCCATGGTGAGAGACATCCAGAGGCCAGTGACCGATCTGCCTCATCTGGGAAGAGCGCAATGAGGATACCAACATGGGCCAGTGAAGCCACGTCCTCCGCAACTAGACTGAAGAACAAAAAGACAGCAACTTGTCTGTTTCCCTTCCCCAATTCCCCAACGCTGTTCCCCTCCCCCAATTCCCCAATAAAATCTTTAAAAAAAAAGAAAAAGAAAATATGAAGATCTACATCACAGAATGATTTTGTTTTGGGGCCATATCAGTCCTCATCAATTAATATTCATCAAACTCTTATTTTTTCCCCAGGAAGTTTTACAAACATTATTATATTTAATCATCATAACATAGCATATGAGATAGGTACTGTTGTCTTTGATAGATAAGAAAACAAGACTCAGAATGGCTCAGTAACTTCCTCGTTTGTCATATAGCTATGTGGTAGCAATTTGATTTTGAACTGAAAAGCCAAAGGTATTTTGTCAATACATTTTGGCTCACCAACAATTTTCCATTAAATAATATTAACTTAGTGTATATCCTGAAATGTACTAGACTCTTAAATGATAGGCAAGTTCAAATTTCAACATTTGTAACTCAAACTTCTTAGAAATTTATCATGACATAAAAGTCTTACATGTAGCATGGTGCTAGAATGAAATTCGCTAATAAGTATGGCTATTTAAAAGAGGAATGGCCTTCTCATGAGGCAATGAGTCAGTTTTCTTTAAGTAGTAAAACACAACTGGATATCCATATGCAAAAGAATGAAATTGGACCCCTACCTGACACCATATGTTAAAATTAACTCAAAATGAATCAGACCTAAATGTAAGAACGACCCAAAACTACAGAACTCTTAAAAGAAAACATGGAGTAAATATTCATGAATTCTTAGATACAATACCAACTCAAGCCTACTTTCATAGAAACATTTATCACAATGTAAAGGTCCTATGTGTAGCAAGCTGCTAGAGAGAAATTTGACGATATTTACAGCTATTTGGAAAAGGAATGGCTCCCTTAGGAGGCAAAAGTTTGTTTTCTTTCCCTATAAAATTCTTTCCCTGTAAAAAACTAGTAAAACTATTTAGAACTTTATAGTATATCCCATGACCTCTGAGGCATTCAGACTAGGGGATTAATACCATCTCTTTCTACACTTCCTTTCTCCACTCCAATCTGCCACATTACTTGTAGGAAAACAAATAATTGAAATTTTGAGCCAAGTAAGTTTGCAAACCACCCCATGTGTTTGCTCATTTTACTCAAAAAAAAAAATGAAGTTTTCTAGATACTCAATTAGCCTCGCCAGATTGTCTCTAGCCTAAAGGATCTCCAAACATTTCATTAATTCAAAATTTTACAAAGGAACTAAAATTGTTTTGTTTTCCTATTTCACAAGAAAAAAGAGAAGAGTTAGAGAATAAAAATAAAATATTTAATTACCACTCTTTAGTGTTCATTATTTAAGTAGATACAAAATCTCTTGAAAGAAGATTTCTTTCTCATCTAATTCTATGGCTATAATCTCTGCGCAGACCCTTGATAAGTTAAATCATTTTATTTTATAGATGAGATCCAGAGCTCAGCAAGTGGCACATCCAGCTTAATGAAACGTAACTTCTGTTTGTTTTTTTTTGAGGGCAGTGTCATTGGCCCTCATAAGTGGGATCCGAACCGGAGCCGCTGGCGTCCCACCGTACCATTCGGCTGGCCCTGAAACATAACTTCTTATTATTCTCAGAAAGCACCTTCTCAAATTAGTTCTTAACCTATTAATCATTAGTTTATCCAGTGGTTACTTCATTGCACAACATGCTGTTTAAAAAAAAACAAACAAAAAAAACACTTTTCTTTCCACTAAACTGCTTCTTTCTTCCCCTACCCTTAAGCAATATTTCACTTACATTATCACAACTGGAATACAAGGTTTCTGACTGCTTTGGTTAGAGACCTAAACCCTAGAAAATATTCCATGGAGAGCAGTATAGGTATCGTTATGGAAACGGAGATGGATTCAGATTGTACATATGAATACAGCTATCAATACAGATGCTAAATTTAAAGATGCTACAAATATAGTTCAGGATTTATAAACGTTTCTTAAACTGGAGAAAATGTAGAGATCTAAAAGTTAGCCTTCCATTCAAATGTAGGAATTCCTTCTTCAGTAACCCTATGACACTGAACACTTCCAATGACAGAGCGAGTATTATTTCAAAACCATTGTTCCTTTTTGGGATCTGAAATGTATAAAAAGTTAATCATTATACTTAGGTTGAAATCTGCTTCATATTTTCTACTTATTGGTCTTAGATCAATTATCTGAAGCTAAAATGTTCTTTTATGGCTGGGGGTAGAAAGAGGCAATCTAGTGGAAAGCAAAGTATTCAAAAAAAAGAGAGCATGTTGTACAATGAAATAACCACTGGGTAAACTAATGATTAATAGGTTATGAACTTATTTGAGGAGATGCTTTCTGAGAAAAAATGACAAGAGGTTATGTTTCATTAAGCTGGATGCACCACTTGCTGGGCGTAGGATCTCATCTATAAAATAAAATGATTTAACTAGTCATGGGTTATAAGCTCAAATACTTTCAAGAGGCAGAGAGGAAACATCAGTGAACAAAAGATAATAGGAAAATTTGGGACTGTGTTAAAATGAAAACGACATTCATATTCAGTTTAAAAATCAACCTCCTGAGGTCCCAAGCAGACACATCTGGCTCTCAGGCTGCTAAGTTCCTCCCTTGAACTAGGTGACTTTTCAACTTCTCAGGCTTCTTCCACCTGTAACACCAACAATTGGACAACTAACTGACTCCTCCCATATTTGTCTTCTCTGAGCATCCTGCTGTTTGCAGTTCACTTGCACTTGTGTTGGCTTTCTGAGACAGGGTGAAATGTGTATGTTATCTATTCTTTTTGTTTTTGCGCACTTTGCCACTCTGGCTCATTTTTTATGGCATGTTGCTCCTATACACCAGAAATTTAATTTCCGTTATGACATAAAAGACAGGCTCTGTTTTTTTCGGCAATGCCTGTGTTTTGACACAAAGTTTCAGAAAGACTTCAATTAACCCAAAGGTATAGTCAGAAAGATGACATTCCAGGCATGACCCATGACAGTACAGCAGGATGAATATTTGGGGGCAGGGCTATAATATAGTTTTTAGTGTCCTATAAGCCCCATCATGTATATGGCTTTTCAGGTTTTGTTTTTTTTATTGGTATCAAATTAAAAAAATAAGACATATAATATTGTCCTGCTGGTTTTCAGTCTGTGATTGATATATAAATAAATACTGTTTGTGGCTATATTTATACTTATTTATTTAAAAATCGTAAGGGCCGGCCGAGTGGCACGATGGTTAAGCACTGGCTTGGGAAGCCAATGGCCCCGGTTCAGTCCCACATATGGGGGCCAGTGACACTGCCCTCAAAAAAAAAAAAAATGACATAAATAAAAATCATTGTGGTGCACAGCAAATAACATTGGACTTTAGGAAATTGAAAGATACAAGGTCCTCCCCTGTCCCTTGGCAGATGGATCTTTTGCAAGAGATTTAATTTATTGGATCCTGGTTTCCTAATCCATAAAATAGAAAGATTGATGCACATCTTGTTTAATTCATAGAATTGCTGTAAGAATACAAACTGAGATATTGTACTTACGTTGTAAAATATAAAGAATTATATAATGTAACATGCAAGTAAAATGAATTTACTTGACCTCTGCTTCTGAGAAGATGCAGTAGGCTGTGGAAGGCCCCTGCTTCTGTTACAAAAGTAGAGAAAGAGGAAGAGATTTTTAAAATAGTATGTTCATACAGACTTCAGAGAGCTATGGAAACAAAAGGAGCACACCACTTAAAATTCCAGGGAGGCAGAAATGTATAAGACTATCTGATGATAATCAGGAGTTGCTGGTTCTAGGCTCAGCCTGAGCATAGGGTAGGGCCCTATCAGAGATAATTATCATGGAAAAGAGAAACCAGCAAAGCACTTAGCAGTTGCATAGTGCCAGAGGACAAACTGGAAACTTGAGGAGCCACAAATAACACTGCTTTTTTACCTCATGGGACATTTGTTGAATTCTGAGGTTTTGCAGGAGGTTGTGGAGCTGGGCCTAAGCAATCTAAAGGCAGAATGAGATTTCCCGCAGTTTCACAGCACTTAGGAAGCACAAATGTCAAGGGAGAGAACTGCCGCAAGCGCATGATCAATATCTAAAAAGTAAAGAATAATGCAAAGATGAATTTTTCTCCTAAGAATTTTAACTCAGTCATTTGCCTGGCACTGTCACCCTCAACTAAAAGTCTCTAACTGAAAATCACCCATTCGTAACATGATGAAAGGCTCCTGTTATCCCACCTGTAGTTGGCTGGATGTGGGCCTAAAAGAATTTGTTGACACTATGTCAAAAATTCCTCATAACAGGGACACATAACCTTTTACAGAATCAAAAGTCACTTATTCATTTGTATATAACAATATAGTTAAACTTGAAATTCTTGCAAACAACAGCAACTTAAAACAATTATATATCTATATCTAAAAAAACATTCACACAAAAAACTCAGTAAGGTGATAGCTGTCCTGTAGGTACTACCATGTACTTGTTTTTCCAGAAAAAAAAAACTTGATACATTTCAAAAAAATTAAAGATTTTCAGTCTTTAACTGAAAATATATCTTTGCTTCCACAAAAACAGATACTCAGGAACATTCTAAGACATAATGAGCATATGAGCCATTTTTCATTACACTGCTCCTAAACCCTTATTTCTTCAGTTGGTAACATTCCAGGGTGGAACAAAATGTAAATAAGTGTAACGGTGACTAGGCTGCATCATGTACTGTGGATCTGTATTCTATTAGCAGGGTCATTGCCAGAATTTTTGTAATTAAAACTGTATTGGCTCATCTCTTTTTCTTCCAAAGCTGAAAAAGTTTATTTACTTGGTTGTAAATTTAAAGGTCATTAGATGTAAGACTGTACAAATAAGAAGAGAACAGCCAGAAATCCCCTCAAAACAAGCATTGCTGCGATGAGGTCAGAAGCACACAAGCAAGAATGAGTCTGAGGACATGTTCCATATTTACAGTTTCATCATTACATAAAAACAGTTTTTTACATCTAAATTTAAGTTTGTGCTCAACTAGTTTAAAGACCTCTCTGTAAATATGTAAATATATTTAACAAACACACAGTTGTCAATCACTGTGTAATCAGTGTTGCTTTTTTTCTTTTTTCCATTACAAAGACTATAGCTTAGGAACTGAATGACAAAATCATAGCTCTTCACTGTAGCTGGTGCAGGGATAAATCTGTGGAAAATCCATTTCTTAATTTGTGTCCCATCAGCATATTCATCAGCAGATTTTATGAACAGTAGTTATAAGCTTGTTGACCATGTCCTTGTTTTCCTCTATATGTAAAAGGATCATTTATCTAAGTCCTCAATCTTTAAGTCTTGAAATGTCAAGCCTAAAAGTCAAGCCTCATTTGAAAGAAAAAAACGCACATTGTAAAATCATCGCTTATGTTTCAAAAGTTTAATTTTTCCTTGGGCCAGAACAAACTGCCAGTGGAGCAGACACTTCATAGAACTGGGGAAAATGCAAATTGCAAGGGTCAGATAATTTAATGTTTGTGAGTTATCTTTTTAACATTAGAAAAACAAGCCAGGCAACCATCCAGAAAATATCCTTTGGAAACAAGTCTAAGCTTAAAAGATGTATTTTGCTACCCTGCAAAGAAAATAATAACTTCATTCTAAAAGGGAAAGTTTTACATAGCTCTCTAGGTCTCAATTCATCACAATTAATCACAACTTAAAATGTGTGTTCACCACTGAGTTGGCATTAAAATACGATAAAAAGCAATCGTGATTTAAGTTTTCCCTGATTCATCTGATCACAAGAATTAATCTTAGAAAATATAAGACAAATTAAAAATACATTTTTTTAAAATTTCAGACTGATAAATTATCTTTTCTTTTGGTAGCACATTCATTTGGACTTATAAATTACATTACAATGTAGCATTTAAAAATTTTTAAGAATGAGGAGCCATCTTTGCAAAGAATGATTATTTTACACAGTCTCATAATCTTGTGTTGCAAACAAATGTAAGGCTATATCAAACATATTTATTTTTAATTTCAAACAATGGAACAATTTATTCAGCTTCTTTAAAGTGAGTTGCCAGCTTTAAATGAATTATGAGCTTTTGTTGTTATTTTTGTTGTTTGAAATAACAGGAATAAAAAGTTAATGTTTAATATTGCAGTTAATGATTGATTTCTTACCCTGACAAATAAAATCTTTCTCTCTCTTTTTTCTGGTGTCCAATTTTTCTTTGCTCTTCAACTGTGAAGAGGTTGCTTTGCAAAATCAAATAAAAATGCATAAGGCCTCCTTGAAATATTGAACTTCCTTATGGCAAATTTCTTTTGTTCTATATAGGCCCATCCATTCTTATCCCTCATTAACTCTAATAAACTCAGACAGGTGGCTGGCCTCCTCAAAGAATTTGCTTTTAAAATATAACAAAACCTGTGTCTACACATATCAAATGAAGTGGAAAATTAAGATTCCTTTTGTTGAACTCAGTTAGGGGTTGGGGGGCAACCTTGACAATTTAGAGGAAGGAAAAAAAATATTTTCTTCAGTAGGCAATAAGAGTTGGCCTTAAAAAAAAAAAAAAAAAAATGGGGCCAGCCAAGTGGTGCATTGGTTAAGAGCTGGCTTGGGACGCCAGGGGCCCCCTTCGGATCCCACAAATGAAGGCCAGTGACACTGCCCTCTACAGCTAAGATGGTGAACAACAGCTCCACCTGGAGCTGGGCTGCTGTGAGTGCCCAGGATGACATAGCTGCAGCCCCTGCTGCAGTGGGCTGCCATAGGCTACAGTGAGTACAGTGGCCGGCAGCCAGCGTGAGTGGCTGGCAGCCACTGTGAGCTGCCAAGATCCACTGTAAGTGACAGTCCAGAGGCCAGTGACTGATCTGCCTCACCTGGGAGGAGCAAAATGATGATACCAACATGGGCCAGTGAAGCAATGTCCTCCACAAGTAGACTGAAGAACAAAAGGACAGTAACTTGTCTGTTCCCCTTACTCGGTTCCCTAATGCTGTTCCCCTCCCCCAATTCCCCAATAAAATCTTTTTTAAAAAAAATGGCTTGGATTATCCAGACCAGAGTCAGCAACCTAGAACTCACAGGTCAAATAAGACCCACTGCCTATTTTTATAAATAAAGCTTTATTGGAACACAAGCATGTTCACTCATTATATACTGTCTAAGGCTGCTTTCATGCTGTAATAACATAGTCAATAATTGTGACAGAGACATATGACTCTCAAAGCCTAAAACAATACAATCTGGACTTTTCAGAAAACATTTCCCAACTCTTGATCCAGATAAATGTCTCAACTTTTTATTTAATTCTTGCCTTCATAGAAGTAGCCAAAAGCAAGGGAAAACAACCATTTGGACAGCCCAAACTAACATTATGTCTTTTGTTGAATTTCAATGAATCTTTATTTTAAAGAAGATACAGAAGCAAATTATTTCAATCAACATTTATTTTAATATGCAGGTATATGTATTAGACTCCAGTTTTATAATAGCCTCAAAGGACATATGAAAACACTCTCCCTGTAAATTGCATCTTACTCAGTTAAAGGCATTTGTTGGTTTGAGATGTGTGATTTTCTTTTTAATTGCTGCAGGGGTTTGAATTGCACGTGAATTAAAATTTAAAATTTTGATTATTTTGCAAACTTGTCATTATGCATGCTATAGGCAAGTTAGATTTAGTTATGCCAATGATTGCAAAAAGATACATTATTGCTGCATTCTAATGCATAAACAGGTTTTATGTTCTTCTGCATAATATTAGAAACTCAGATTTATGGAGTCACAGAGCTATGATCATCATCCAGTTTTTAAATAAGAAAGCATTTAGTGATTTATATCACACATAAAGAAGTTTCCTTGTCAAGGTGCTTGCTGATCCATGGCATATAATTTGGATAAACGACACAAACCCTTGATGGGGTGATTAGCAATTATTTGTACCCATGGTTTTTTAAAAAGTGTTTTTGTTGTTTGAATCTCAGGTGGTACTACCTATGCTCTCTTGACAAATTTTGGCTGTTCAGAAAATCCATTTCAATAGTTTTTTCATCAAAACTTTTAAAATTAAAAGATGTCTATGAAGATCTAAGCATTGCATACCAACAGCTGTTAACATTATAACACACCAGAGGTTACATGTCTCCTAATGAAAAAGACGCAACTTTTATAAAGACGTCTTGTCTCCCATCCCCCAAAACATTGAACCTGGATCTGAGCTAAGGTCTAGATTCAATTACTAATTTACAGGAAATACAGAGAGGAACATGTTAAATTACACTGTGGGGTTACAATACCCAAAATCCAGATTGGGGAAAACTCTAGAGGGTAATGACCCAGTGTCCTAACCAAATAAATTTCAAGGAAAAATAGTAAGGGAAAGTGGAACCTGCAGATTAATAAAGACTTAAACATGTTAGGCAATTGTTTACTTATTTGGGTCCAGACTCAAATGATTAAAAATCTACAGGTGCTCCTTGCCTACAATGCAGTTGTGTCCTGATAAACTCATCATAAATTGAAAATATTGTAGATCAAAATGCCTAATTTAATACTCCTAACCTACAGAGCATCATAGCTTAGCCTAGCCTACTTTAAACATTCCCAGAACACTTACATTAGCCTATAGGTGGGCAAAATCATCTAACACAAAGCTTATATTATAATACAGTGTTGAATATCTCATGTAATTTATTATGCACACTGCTTTTGCACCATCATGAAGTTGAAAAATTATGTCAAACCATCACAAGAGGAGCCTTTTGTATTTACGACATTTAATAGATAATGAGAAATTTGAGCTCTGGATAGATACATAATAAAGAAATTACTGTTAATTTTTAAGTGCTATAAATATATTATGGTTTTTTTAAATAGAATTCTCATCTTAAGAGGCACATTTTGAAATCTTTTGTATGAAATAATAGGATGTTTAGAGTTTGCTTCAAAATAATAAAAGAAGGAAAATTAAAAAGTAAAATAAAATAATAAGAGAAGGGGAAGAGGAAACAAGATTGTAATGAGATCATAAACATTAACAATGTATAATGGGTATATTAGGGTTTATTATGCTGTGTTTACTTTTGTATATATTTAAATTTTCCATAATGAAAAGTTAAAATATATGTGGGATACAATATAAAATGCCTCTTTATGGTGAATTTTACTGATTTTTGGTGATTAATAAAAATAACAGACAAAGATGGCAGAGTAGGTAACCCCTTTGCTCACCCCTTCTCAGGACCACATCAATTACAACTAAACTACAGGATAACCATTATTGAGAATTACCTGAACTCTAGCTGAACTGAAGCCCTGTGACTATGGACATACAGAAGAAGCCACTTCGAGATTGGTAGGAGGAGCAGAGACTCAGAACGGGCTGGTCCCAGACCCATGTGTGGCAGTAAAAATCAGGAAGAATATCTCATGGAGACAAACAATCTACCAGGTGCAGAGTTCAAAACACTGGTTATAAGTATGCTTAATGATCTCAAGGGGTACTTCAATGAAGAGATAGGAAACATAAAAATTCAGATAGAAAACATAAAAAGAAAACAAAAACAGTAAGAAATAAAGAATACAATAACTGAAATGAAGAATACATTAGAGGGAATCAACAGTAGATTAGATGAAGCAGAGGATGAAATCAGCAATTTAGAAGACAAGGTAGTAGAAAACACCCAATCAGAACAGTGAAAACAGAGTTCAAAAAAAATGAGGGTAGTTTTACCTTCCATCAGGCACAACTGACCTCACAGATTCATTACACACAAATATGCCACTATGAAATATGTCTTTACTAAGTCACAAACACGGCTGGCGATAGGTTACAGTAGAGGGGAAAGATGCAGAAGCGATGAGTCACAATACTTAAGTTACCTGTTAGATATTTGAAAATTTGTGTGTAATGAGTCTGTGAGATCAGTTGTGCCTGACGGAGGATTAAGGGGTTTCTGGGACAACATCAAGTATACCAACAGTACCAGAAAGAGAAGAGAGAAAGCAAGGAATTGAAAACATATTTGAAGAAATAATGATGGAAAACTTCCCTAACCTGGCAAAGAAAATAGATATATAAGCCCAGGAAGTGCAGAGAATCCCAAACAAGATGAATCCAAACAGGCCTACACTAAGATAAATCATAATTAAAATGCCAAAGGTTAATGACAAAGAGAGAATCTTAAAAGCAGTAGGAGAAAAGCAGTTACTTACCTACAAGGGAGCTTCCATAAGACAATTAGCTGATTTCTCTACAGAAATTTTACAGGCCAGAAGAGATTGGCAGGAATATTCAAAGTAATGAAAAGCAAGGACCTACAACCAAGATGACTCTACCCAGCAAAGCTATCATTTAGAAGCAAAGGACAGATAAAGAGCTTCCCAGACAATGAAAAGTTAAAGGAGTTCAGCACCACCAAGCCAATATTAGAAGGAATTTAAGAAGGACTACTTTAAGACAAATAAATAAATAAATAAATAAATAAATAAATAAATAAATAAAATGCCAATAACTACATATCTATCAACAATTACTTTAAATGTAAGTGTATTAAGTGCTCCAATCAAAAAATAGGAGGGCTGAATGGTTAAGAAAACAGAACCCTTACAGATGCTGCCTACGAGAGACTCACTTCAGATCGAGAGGCACATACAGACTGAAAGCAAAAGAATGGAAAATGATATTTTATGAAAATGGAAACAGAAAAAAAGCTGAGGTAGCAATACTTATACCTGATAAAATAGAGTTTAAAAAAAGACTGTAACAAGAGACAAAACAGAAACAAATTCATAGATACAGAAAACATTTTGATGGTTGCCAGATGAGAGGGGTATTGGGGGTGAGTCAAAATGGGAAAGGATTAAGAAGTACAAATTGGTTGTTACAAAGTAGTCATGGGGATGTAAGGTATAGCATAAGGAATATAGTCAACAATATTGTAATAACTATGTATGGTATCAGATGGGTGCTAAATTTATCGGGTTGAGAGATGGGAAGGGCTTGGGGAGCAGGGTAAAAAGTTGAAGGGCTTAGGAAATACAAATTGGTAGATATAAAACAAGCCATGAGGATGTAAAGTAAAGCACACAGAATATAGTCAATAATATGATAATAACTATGCATAATGTCAGATGGGTACTAAGCTAATCAGGTGGATCACTTCTTAAAATATATAAATGTCTAACCACTATGCTGTACTTCTGAAATTAATATAAAATAATATTCAATGTCTAAATAAATAAATAAATAATGTATAAAAAATAAAAAAGTAATTGACATGGGTAATTTATTTAGGCTTAGAATTAACTCCAGTACTAGCTTAAAAAAATTATTCACTATCTAGTTTGCAGTAATGAACAGAGATTACAAAAAGACCTAAGTAGGTTTCATGAAGTTCGAGAAGTATAAGATTTTTCTTTATCTGCTCATTTTCAGTATGATTTGGATTTTGTTCTTAAAACTCAAAATCTTCCCACAATTCTTTCTGAATTTTATTGAAATAACATTTCTTGCGGCCTATTATGTGTGATGAACTTCAGGTTAAGTAGTACCGAGTTCATCGCTTCCTTTTCCATTTCTTCCACTGACAGGCTAGGATTTCTCTGCCAGAGATTTATGCAGAAAACACCAACAGAGAGTACTCCCCATAGCTCTATGCTATACATGCCATACTTGCATTTCCTTTTCAAATCCACCTAAGTTTTTACCCCCAGTCCTCTTTCAGGCTATGTGTTAAGACTTACCTACTATGTGAAACTCACCACCCCATGCTCTAATAAAGGTTTTTGTGAATGCTACTCCACACAGCTGCTGGGTCAAATAAATCTATAATTGTTCACTCCTCAACAAACACACAAAGAAAGATTTTGACATTGATAATTTATTTTATATGTAATAAAGTCAACTAGGCTGAAGAGGTAGATTTTTAAATTCTTTCAGAAAATTTGTATTGTGCCAGGTTTGACACATACAAGAGGAAGCCTTTTTACCATGTTCTAAAACTTAATTAGCAAGGATATACTTATCATACCTTCCTTCCTTCCTCCAATTTTCTCCCTCTGTAAGCATAACCTTTAGAGCTTTCTTTTACTCATAACTTTCATTAAGTTTTAAATGTTGTCCTTACAAAAAAAAAATCCATACTAGTTAATACAAGTGAAAATTGAAATTTCTGTGTCCGAGCAATAAACAGCTGGGTAGCCATCTGTGCCCTCCATCACCTCTGACAGGAGCCGAGTCCCAGCCCTTATTATCTGTCGCCAAGATCTCTGGACTTTCAAAATGGCTTCCAAAGTAGGTCTTCCTTTTCTGAAATCGCTCGACCCTAATACGTCTCCACAGTGCTACTACAGTGATTGGTACTTCCCTTGACTAACACCTGTCAGTCTCCCTATGGCTTACAGCGAAAGCTCTGCCCACAGCCTCATCTCTTACCGCCCCTCTCCCAGGCCCTCCCTGCTGCTTATCCTGTCCTCCATGAAGACCGCCCCCAACATGCCATGCTATTTCTCGCCTCTGTGAAGGTCCAGATCATCCTGTCTCCCTGGATTAACACACACACACACACACACACACACACACGCACGCACACACACACACACACTGCAAGCACATAGGGTCTGCTTCACAAACACATAGTAAACCCCTTCATACCTAGCTCAGAGGTAACACTCTCTAGTCCAGGTAATCTTTTTTCTTTTTTTTTTAATTAAAATTTATTGGGGTGACAATTGTTAGTAAAGTTACATAGGTATCAGGTGTACAATTCTGTAATACATTATCTATATATCATGTTGCATGTTCACCACCCAGAGTCAGTTCCCCTTCCATCCAGGTAATCTTTGCTGTCATCCACACACCATCACTTTCTATGTTGTTGATATATCACACAACATGGGAGTTTATTTGTTAAATATCAGCCTACTAATTCTTGAGCTCCTTTAATTCCAAAAACTGTATTGATTTGTAGCCTCCAGTCCAGCATGGGATACACAGTAAACTTCAGCTAGTGTTTGCGGAAAGAATAAATGAATAATTTGAATGCTGCAGTTCATTTTGTAAACCCTTGGCTAGTACCTTCTGCAATAGCTTAATCACTTATTTCATAAATGTTTATTTAGCATGTTGTATAAGACACTGCACCAGACACTGTTGTCAGTTACAAAACTGAACCAAGTGTGAAGCAGCTGTGCTTTGGGAGAGAAGATAATTAAGGTACACACATATCACTACAGTCAAAATGCAAAGCACGAAAAGTGCAAGCAATTTTTCCCATAAAAATGCAAGCAATTTTTTGTACAAATTAGAGAAGGAATACAAAGGAGGTGCCAACATTTTAGTGAGGTGGAAAGGATTTAATCAAATAAATGGCTCAAAAGGTATAGAATCAGGTTCATGTTTTGAACGAACATTTTACTACTTTTTACTACCCTTTCAACTAATATTCAAAAATGTTTTTCTTATAGCTTAGAAATATAAATCTGAAGGAATACTGTAGATGTTGTAGTAAACTATCTTATTTGATAGAGAAAAAAGCAAAATTAGATCTCAGGGCTTCTTCCATTCTACATCGCTTTCCAAAAACTGCCTCAGTTTTTAAAAATTAATTATATCTGTTACTATTTGATTTGTGGTAACTGTAAACACAGACTGTAAAATGTGGATAGAAAAAAAAAATCGAAAGACAAAATTTTGCCTGTGTGTAGGACTATATAGAATTACTGTCAATCTACTTCAAAATTTGCTTTCCTGTATTGCTCTTTTTTAAGTATTATTTATGGGTAAAAATTAAAATGAATACCAAATTATGTAAGACTTAACTCTGACAATAAAATAACTTTAAAGTTATTTGAGTTATGGATAGTATGTAATGTTTTTGTTTGTTCCTCTATGGACTTTTAAGCATTTAGCAAATTACAGATTCTCCCTGACAGAAGATAAAGAACAATTTCATATAATATAGTTTTGTATAGTTTGTATTGGTAAATAAAATGAGTATAAACAGAATTAATTTAATCATTCAAAGATATTATTTAGTGCCTTCTGTGTATAAGGTATAGAGGTATATAAACAAAATAAACTTCTTATACTTTTAACACCTACACAAGAATTGAAGTGAGATAACATCTTCTGTCTGTTATATTTAGGAGTTATATTTTATATTTGAAAATAACATCCTTTATCCAGATTTTATAAATTCATTCTGCTTTCATGATATCAGAGTCTTTTTTCATAACAAGCATTTGGCAAAACTATGCATTTTATCTGTTTCATTGCATATTACATTAAACAGCTAGGTGGATAAAAGATCTAATATCACCTTAATGGAACTTTTGGGAATAAAATTCCCCATTTCTCTTTTTGCACATGGTTACATTTTCCAAGTTATCTTCCTCTGCTGAAAACTGTACAGAAAAATATATCCCCAACTCATCATAAACCACAACTCAAAACTAAACCTCGTGATGTAACCCTCCAACTCTGTTTTATTCTCAATCACACAATTATTTAAAAATTGGAAGAAGGTGTTTAAAACTTCTTTTAAGTTTGTGGCTGGAGTCACATCCAGGTTCAAAGCAACATCATTTGTACATCATACATTAAGATGAGATGACATGAGAACCACTAGATAAAACACATCTGACAGCCTTCTTTCCTGGAGTTTGACACAAGTGGTGACTATTTTCAGCATAAATATGAAAGTACTAAAGCCATGATTTATTACCAGGTATAAGGAGGGTAAATATTGAATAAAAGATAATGGTCAAGTGGAAACTTGACAGTGGGTGACTTATCACCTATTTGATGTGAAAAATCATCTGTCATATCTTTAAAAGTGTTCTTAGTCTCTGTTGCCAAGTGTGTTCCCTTTTGGAAAAATCTAGAGGTAAATATTACAACTTGATTATAGGTTCTGTCTACAGTTGTAGTTGCCAAACTTTGAATTTCACAGATCAATACAATTCCAAATGTACAGTTAGGGATTAAGGTAGAGTTACCAACCTTAAAAACTTTTGTCAGGTTAGAATGGTTTTTAAAAGAAAAGAAAAAGAGTCATTATAACAAAGATCCTATTTCAAAACTAGAAAGTTCTAAGCAAAATAGTGGAAAGGGCACAATATCAGAATAAAGAAGAATCTTTCAAGGTTAAGAAAATAATAACTTTATTTAAAATCCACCATATTATACTAACTTTTCTCACTTTAGGACAGACTGGTGAAGCCTTCAACTCATTAAGTAATTAGGAACCACTGGAGGAAGAGAGGAATTCTGAAGCCAAGGACTCAGGGAAATTTAATAGAATACAAATGGGGAGGGGGAGTGAATATCTCATTTTCAAAAAGAATATCTGATTTTTTTTTTTTTTTTAGGGCAGCATCACTGGCCCTCATATGTGGGATCCGAACCGGGGCCACTGGCTTCCCAAGCCAGCACTTAACCACCACGCCACTCAGCCGGCCCCTAGAATATCTGATTTTTAAAAAGGCTTATTCAGTAGCATTAAGAGTTAATTTCTTATTTAGATATCTCCCCGTTGGCACAGAACTAGAAAACTAACTAGCACAACCAACTCATTGGTTTAATGAAACTGTCATACTTGGCTTAAAGTTTTAAAGAAACTGCAGAAATTTCTGAGCATATTGTATTGATTCTAAAATGCTACTCATTTTTCTTGGTGAATAATAAAACAGGATCTAAGATATTTGGGGCTTAATAATGCTGTAGCTTTCTTTGAAAAGCTACTATGAGTTTTAAAATGACCTTCCTGAGATATTTTCCAAAAGAAAAATGCTGGCTTTACATAATTTTTGACTCCTGAGCATCAGTAATCTTGTCCTCAGGTGAACTCAGGTCTACCCCGTTGATATTCTTTCAGCACTACAGTGTCACACAAGAGGCAAGAGCCAGGTCCTAGGTGCTGTCAATACCAAGATGAGTCCCGACCTACAGGTGACTTAAAGCCAGATAGGTACATTGAAGTAATAGAAACTCAGAGTGGAAAAAATCATGATTAGGTATATTCCTTAACAATACTACAAAATAGTTCAGAAACTTACCTGTAGGATTTAAGTCTAAAAACCACTTTAATGTCGGTCATCCCTGCAATGTCCCTATACTGTCATATTAGTTGATAATAAGAACAATTGTTATCCCACTGAAAAAAACAATACTCCGAAAGAAAAAAGAAATTGATGGTGTGGCATGATTGAAAAACATCTGCAATATATAGACAAGACTCGTCTTGTTCTGTGTCATTCTAAGTTTTGAAAGATTCCCTCTGGATGGATTTTGAGATTATAATGCTAAGTGAAATAAATCAGACAGAAAAAGTCGAGAACTGTATGATTTCACTGACATGTGGGATATAAAACTGAAAACAACGAAGGAACAAAACAAACAAAGAAACAAAAACTCATAGACACAGACAATAGTTTAGTGGTTACCGGAGGGTAAGCGGGGAGAAGGGTGGTTGATGAGGATAAAAGGGATCAAATACATGGTGATGGAAGGAGAGCTGACTCTGGGTGGTGAACAATGTGATTTAGAGATGATATGTTAGAGAAATCCATGTAACTTTACTTATCATTATCACCCCAATAAACTTTAATTTAAAAAAAAGGAAGTTTCCCTCTCATTAGACCAGTATTTAGCAATATCAATGTACAGGGTTAGGGGAATAGCATGGTCTGCCTGGAGGCTTTCAAGATGTCAAAATAAGGACAGTGAAGATAGCCAAACAGAATTAAAGAATAACATTACCAGAGTAACACTAAAAATATAAAGGTCATATACATGTAGTCATACATTGCTTATGAAAGAGCAAATCTTATATACTTTGTTAGTAAATTGCTGGTAGTTAATTCAATAAATAATTCTTAGATTTTGGAGAACCATCATGTATAAATGTTAAGTATGTGTTAGTGAGAGATCTCCCTTCACATCAAAGCACTTCCGAGTTAATGATAGTGGCTATTACATTCCATATATAATGTGAATGCCTCAAGAACACTTTGGCAGAAATAGTACCATTTAATGTAGAACACTTTTTGTCCTTCACACATCCTCTGTTAAGAAATAAATTATTGTGCTAAAGAAAGGAGTTTGTGATATTAAATTAACAGATATAAGCTAAGCACTTCGGTTGGAAATGCCACCTTTGGAATTATATCCTTTATAAATTGTTATTGGACGTTCTGAAAAATCAATTTTAACCTTGTACAGGAACTAAAAGCAAAATAATCATGAAATGTGTCAAGACAGAAGGGAACCATAAGCCAAAGAATAGAAAAATTTGAAATTTAGAGGGTAAAAACAATAAATCCTAGATACATTGGTCCGATTTCTGTAGTAAATCAGCTTTTGATTATTTTATACTCTATATACTTTCTACCATTATTAAAACAATAAATAACATCGAAGAAAATTTGTGCCCCCAAATCCAATTTTATCAGAAGGAAATAAAATTTTGGAAATGCTGGCAACTATTTGGCCCAATGAACATACAGTGTTTAATGCTTAGAATTCAATCCTCAAAGAAAAATTTAGTTGTTTTATAAGAGAAGTTAATATTCCATTGGTTCTCTTATTTTTCTACAGACACATGATGAAGTCAAACTGCAAGTTAAAGGTTGAATTTAATCAGGCACATCTCAACTCACATCTTTGAAAATCAGTTTCTTTGCCCAAATCATTAAAACAATAGTCTACACACCTCATACAGTTAGTCTGAAGATTATATGAGATAATGTATTTGAATGCTGTCACGTATTAAGCATTCAAAAGGATCAATAGTGGTAGTAGCAGTGGGAAGAGCTGTAATAACAAAGTACAGTAAAACCTTGAATTGGGAGTAACTTGGTTTGCAAGTGTTCCTCAAGACTAGCAAACATTCCTATTAGGTTGGTGCAAACTTTTGCACCAATCACCAATCTAGTAATACATTTTAACTTGGTAAACAAGCTATGTCTTGCAATAGTAGTTTATTTCCTGAACAAATTATGTTTGCAAACCAAGGTATTACTGTACATGAATCAGAACAAGGGAAAGTAACTGAACTAAATATTTCATGGTATTAGGTGTGATAATCTGATTTTTTCATTCTCACAAATAGGGTAGTGTGGCCAGTGGTACTCAAGTAGTCTATATGCAGGAAGACATTCTGCAACTTACCCTCATTAGAGATGTCCTTATAATAGGATAGGAATAGTTGAAGTCTGTTGACCAAAGCCTCTTCTTTCTTTGAGAGTTATTGGCTGGCTCTGCCATCATTGGCTTCTCTAACTTCCATTTTTTAGGCTTCCAGTATTACCCGACTTCTCTTGTGATCCTTATCCTTGCTAGTCAGCCCTTAGATATGTTAACACCTGCGAAGTCGTTTCAGTCTCACAGACCCAAAGGTCATTTTCCTTTGTCCCTAGGATATGAGATGATCCATTCAGGAATTGATCTTAAAGTTTAACTTTCTAGAGGGCAAACTTTTTCTCCACTTCAAATCTCAGAAGACATCACCAAGAATAGTTAAACAAGAGTATCTGCAAAATACAATCACATTTACTTTTCACATGTTTTTATATTAGTGTAGCATACACCCCAGTATGAATCTAAATTACGTTAAACCTAGGATTCAACATATCTGGGCATATCATCTGGAGGACTAGTCAGGTCAAAGGAGCAGGACTTTATTTAAATGCCAGGTGGGAAGGTTTCTTGAAACATACTCTTCGAAATACATGTGTGTAGTGAAAGGATAGTAGAGTGGGTTGTAGAGGTGGTTCTGAGTACAAGGTAGTTTCTCTCACGTACCTATTCTTCAATACAGGTCCACGCATGCTTAAATTCTAGGAAAAGGAGCTGCAGTAAAACAGAGAATAAAACTCAAAGGAGCCTTTTATTACAATCCCATTAAAAACAAAAGTATTATTAGGCAATGCTACTTTCTCATTTCTGCAAAAGTATAGCTCAATTTGGAGTGTCAGAACTATGAACTCACTGAACTGAGGAAGGCAAAATGGACCAACAACTGCCAGTTCGGGAGAGGCCTTTTAGACAGACCCTCTTACCAGTATTAGTCACAACAAAGAGGAAGAACCATCCAGAAAACAATGAAAACAACCCATGATATTTCCCTGTAGAGCATCCCCAAAGGAACTTCACAGCTCATTGGGGGTAGCATTTAAGCTGTTTGGGGTTTCCATAAAGGAAGGCTAAGGAGTCAGTGAAACTCTCTTTTGGTTCTGCTATAGTAACATTGTTTTAACCTCCAGGCTGTTGTCAAACAGGTAAATATGGATTATATTAACATATTATTTCACAGTTTCATCCATTAAACTCAGCTTTTTTGAAACATTTTCTGTTCCTTCATAAAAAAACATACTTTGGAGAGAAGCAATCTTATTTGTTCTGTCAAGGAGGAATATTTTACACTCCAACCAACACACCAAGTTAAAAGAGTAGAACACTTTTCTCCATTCTTTTAAATTCCTATTTCTGTGCATATTATTAAGCCGGGCCATAGATGTTAAGAATATGGACACTGGAAATAAAATGCATTAGCTCCAATGCCAGCTGAAACACTTACAACTGTATAACCCTGAAGAAGTTCTCTAACTTCTATGTCACTCTGTCCTTTTTTGTAAATTAGAGATAATGATTGTCACTGCCTCATGGTGGTGTTAAGAGGTTTAAAATGGTTAATACTTTTAAATACGTAAAACAATACCATATGCCTACTTAAGCTTTGCTGAGTAAAAGTTATTTAATAAATGACTAAATATATATTCATCCTACAAATGTTTCTTGAGTGCAGATCTGAGCATAATGAGAACTTCTGATACCGGAATATGGGAAAGAACAAAACACACAACATTACCTTCCTCAAGGAGCTTGGATTCTAAATGCTCTCTAAACCATAATCAATAGCTACATACTCCAGGGTACCATAATTAGATACTTTTATAATATCAGGCATTCAGGGTTCACAGTTTCTCTTGTTACAAGGAGCACTACTAATTATCAAAATTTTTGCCCACATTTTGAATACTTTTTCAGAATGAATATCCAAAAACTGAAATACTAGGTAAAAGTGTTCAACATTATATTTTAAGGGATATATTCCTGATTTTTCAAAATAATTTAATTAGCACCTAAAAATGTAAATAAATAAATATAAATATATATATATATATATATATATATATATATATATATATATAGTTCAAGACTGTTAAATAAAGTTTAGGGAAAATATGGTTAAACCACTTTGGAAACTGGATAAAACAATGACTGCTGCTACTCTGATTCTGATCATATTAATAGCAAATTTAAGCTTTGGAAAATATAAATAACCTTAGACTTAACCCTAAGATAATATAGTTTGGTTATATTGTATCCAAAGAATAGCTATGCATGGTGAAATCTTTTGGGGGGGCATAGATCTCATGCAGAAGATATGAACTTGTTCTGATTAAAGAAAAATTATGAATTTTCACCATCCTGATACACTTAAGAGCTTCAAAAAATATGTTTTGAAGCAAGATTGGCCATAGTGAGATAATTTTCAGAGTCTCACTCAATAACCTTCAATAGATTCGATTGTGGAATACCATACATTTATGGGTCAGAAAACTGATTAGTGTTAAATCGTGTAAAAAGATTCATTGGGGCAATTATTTCCCATTTGGAATGGGTCATCACCGTATTTTCTTAAACTTTTATAAGACAATTTTGACAAATACAGTTTTATTTAAAAAGTATATTTAGTATCAAATATGAAAAATACTAATTTGAAGACTATTTCTGTTTGCAACACTGTAGCCTGAAGGCATGCTCCATTATTTTATCTGCTATTTTTAATTTTAAAGCCAGAAATTTTGCTCTCATGAAGAACTTACCTGCTTCCATTTGGGGAGGATATTGGAAACTATAGAATTCTTTGTGTTTCAATTGTCAAAAACTCAGAACTAAATTTAGAACTTAGTTGTAATAATAAACAAACTCTACAACAGAAATATTTATTTCTTCTGTTTAACTAAAATTAGTTCTTTTGTTTTCTTTTTAGCTGCTCTGATTATTATGTCTTTGAATATTCAAAGCAGTATCAAATCCATGTTAGAAAAAATTAAGCTTGAAAGTCAGACATAAATAGATGACATTACATCAATTAAAATTATTCCCCCAAATCACATAATCAGTGACAGGTATTTCAGCATCACTCTGAGTCCCACCATGGCACCTAATTCAATTAAACGTGTTGCTAGGTAGGGCCACAGAATCATTTTACCACCAAGTACATAAAGACTTTAATCTGCCCTCTGTGGGCAACTACACAGTACAAAATCTTGGGGGAAGGAATTAATCTCTATAGTGTATGGGTATAACAACTTGAATTCCAGAACTAGTTCATTCCTTAAACCAGTAATTGTTCTCAGTGAAATAAAAAGAAACATTAAAATGATAAGTAATATCCAGGGTCAGCTAGGGTACAGGGAAACAGGAATTCTTATGTACATGTGGTGAGAGTTTCAATTAATACATCCTTTCAAAAAACAGCATAGCCTGCTGGTTAGCAACAAGGGTAGGGAGACAGGACGACCTAAGTCCCCCCCCATGGTTTACTTACTTACTGGTTGTGTGAACTTGGCCAATTTTTTAAGTCCATTAACTCTCCTTTTTTTTTCTTTTGTACCACGTTTAACATGGGTATAATGATAACATTAATTTTGTAATGTCGTGATGATTGAGATACAGTGCCTAGCACACTGTAAGCATTCATGTGTTGATTTTATTATGATTATTATTTCTTAATATTGTGACTTGGCAATGCATACCTAGTCTTCAGATTATACATTTGTTTCTGATCCAGAAATTCCATTTTTTGGAATTCAGCCTAAGGAAATAATTAAGGACACCCACAATGATTTAGCTGCCAGGACACTGCAGAATTCCAGAGTCATAATTCTTAACATCACTTGTGTGTGTTGAGTCTTAGAGCTACAGCGAGAAGGTACACACTGAGTCTATAGCAACTCCAGGTCTTGCCTACTGCTAAGTAACCATTCTGTGATTCTTTCAAAGTGAAATACAGAATTTAAAACTGTAATCGTTATGTGAGAATGATACTACCTAGAAGAGCAGTCTGGAAATTTAGGGGAAGGGGAAGGACATTTAGAAAAGAACTTTCAATGTGAAACTTCCCCTAAAGCTTAAAGTGTGTGTGGGGTTTTTTGTTTTGTTTTTAAAAAATGCTTTTAGCTGACAACAAGTAATTAATAAGAAGATTAGGCCTTGGGCAGTGTTTACTTGGTATGATTCCTTGTATTAAAATCCACTGGTTTGTTTGGTAAACATGCATATTTCTGTGCCGATCCCAGGCCTGCTAAATCAGATTCCTGGACAGGAGTTTGGAAAGCTGCACATTTTAAAAGCACTCAGAGGTTAAACCAGTCGAAGGTCTGGTTCCACTCCTCTTGGTGATGAGAGGCACCAACCCATCTGGGGGCTTCTCAGGTGGAAAGATTCAAGGTCATGGCCGTGAAAGCAGGTTTTGAGAAGACAAATATAGAAATAGATGACTTTTTAAAGGAAAATAGAAGACTACAGTTTTTCGACTGCACTTTTCTGATTTGTGAGGATATGTCAGATCATGTTAAATATTGCCATTTATGCCCACATCTGTTTCTGTGAATATATATTTACAGGACTCTATCCATGGGTTTTTCTTTGGAAGTTTCATCTGCAAAGAATGTACATGTGAGCCTTCCAGTCTTTGAGGGGTACGTTCTTACAAACTCTTATATCTCTAACAAAAAAATAACAACTGTGCAGCCTAGTTCTGGCAAAGATTTCATTTTTCTCTCTCCACTCTCTTGTACAATCTTAAATATATTGTCACAGACGAATGCAGGTGAAAGATAAGATTGGCTTTCAAATGGCAAATATGGCCCACTCAATGGCAACCATTCTGTAGAACAAAAGGAATTCCCTCTGCAGCCCTCCTACATGGTAAATTGTTTCTTATTTGGGTTGTTTGAGATGACAATAAAGAATTTAATAATTCATTTTTAACTTTCATCCCATTTTTTCAAGCAATTCAATTTCAGAAAAAAAGTGAGAGCAGCATCCTAGTAACACAGAATCTATGATTATGGACCTATGGACCTATTAACAGGAAGTGGACCTTTGCTTGGAGACTTCCATATATAATGTCATGGCAATCAGCTCTTTAAAGATGACAATGGCTCGAGGAAATGGCTGACGGATGAAAGAGAAAGTGGTAGCAATTCCAGCTGATAAGAAATTTTTAATGGGCCAAAGGTTTCTATATGTGTGTGCATATTCAATTCATATATGTTAAATATGTGTATGTATATATCTTTGTCTATACAATAGGATATGCATACATATTATACTACATAATTATTAGGCACTTTTTTGTTAAAAATGGTTCACATTAATAACAAAAGTAAAAAATTACTTTTATATAAACCAGAGTTTCCAAGGGTTTTTTTCTATATTCTAATGTCCAAAATCTGAGTTTAATACAGCATGTGACATCTAAAGCCATCTATTTTTTATGTGTCTTGATAACTGGCACCAACCAGTCCCATCCATCCCAACTTATCTCTCATTTTCCCCACTCACATACATACACAAATCTTCCACATGTAAACAGGCCCAGTCTTCTGATGGAATTTCTCTACAACTGAGATTTCCTCTCTCCACTCTATGATATCATTTCTAGATGACCCAAGGCTGAGATTCCTCATGCTTTATAAAGGATGTAAGTCCCATTCTGTGTCTACCTCTCTGTCATATACAACCCAGGATTCTTGGAGCAGCAGTTCAGTCTCCTGGCCTAGCAAAGTAAAAATTCTGGCCAGGGGGTCAAAGGGTAGAAAGAGGAGAAGGACCACAGGAGACTGTTCCCCTGGCATCTAGAAATCTTGAGGCAGAGAAATAGGGGTGCAGAAATAGAGAAATAGAAGAAATAGAAGAAATAGAGAAATAGAAGATACAAGGAGGGGAGAGTCTATAGGAGTCACTTAAAAATATAACCAAAAGTAGCAGACATGTCCAGAGTCCTTAGCACTAAACCCCCAGAGGTCACTCTCTGTAGGCAAGTGGGGAGGCAGGGAGGAACATTTATCACATGTTCCTACCCAATGCCCTCAACATTTTGAAAAACTCTTTCAAAGGCTCTGATCCAATAATCTGCAGTTCTCACAAATTTAAAATAAAACCAATCTTGTTGTTAGAAATTTTAGGTTTAAAGCCTAGAAAATAACACTTTGACATAAACACATTTCTACAAAAAGTAAATAACTGTAATCAGAGCCTATCTTATTTTAATTGAGAGAAATTTCCATAGCTAAACATAAAATAGCTGAAATAGGATCAGGGAGGCCACTGGAGCTAATGAAACAAAGAGGGCAGGCCAAAGGATCTGACACAGCCTTCACTCAACTGCTTCATAGTTTTTCCGAGGACTTGCCTGTCTCCTTATTGATGGAATTGAAGATATGCTGATGCACTTTTTGTACTTAATATTCCACATGACTGGGAACAAAGTATGTTGGCCTGAATTCTTCCTACTTTGCCCAGGCATGGCTGATTACTCTACCCAGCTAGGTCAGTACTGCCTACTAATTCATGAAATTTCCTGCAACAACACTCACCTTTCTTTACATAAAACAAGCCCCTGCTATGTTATTCATTTGTAAACTCTCTCTCACATTTCTGTCTTCCCTTTGGATTTGCTGTCTCAACTTATCTCTGTTCTACCAGCCACATACTTTACTATTTCCTCAGTCCAAAAACAGGAGTTCTGTCTTGGTCTTCTCTCCCTACCCACTCTTGTAGGATATTCTCATCCATTCCCATGGCTTCAGTTATCATCTTTATACCATATATACAAAAATCCAAGCTGAGTCTTCTTAAAGCTCTCCCTTGAGGTCTAGACCCTAGTACTGAACTATGCACTAAAAAGATCTTTTGAATACCAGCAGATACCTCAAACACCAGCGTCTAAGAGGTAACTGATCATTGTGTACCTTCACTCAAATGTGTTCCCCATCTCAGCACTGACACCATCACTATTTTCCTGGGTCACTAACCTGGCCATCATTGAGATTTTCATTCTCATCCTCACAAGCCCCTTCTCCCTTCCACACATCACTTCAAAACAATCAGTCCTGTTGCCCTAAAGAATTCTACAACTCTCCATTCTCCTGCTTCTAGCATAGTCTGGGCTAACATCACTTCTTTCCTGTCTTAAGGAAAAATGGTGTTTCCATATTCCCTTCTGTTCTCTTTAGCCCTCATTGAAAAAACCCAGAACATTCTAAAAACTCCAACTCTTGAAGCCAATTCTCTATCAAAGTATTGCCAGTGCTTGCCAGTGCTCATGGATTCAAACCTTATCTTAATGTTACATGAGAGTCTTTGTTTATCTTTCTAACATTAACAGAGAGCTAGGTTTCTCTATTTCCACCAGCATTAGTTTCAATGTATTTTTCTTTACACCCTTTAAGGTACCAAGCTCCAACTTATCTCATGCCTAACTTCATTCCAAGTTTTTCTTTCAGCTTGAATTTGACTTAACTCACCCCTTTGGATAGGCCACTTCTTAATATTAGTGATAATATTACTTGTTTTTTTTTCCATTTTTCATTTAAATTTATTGGGGTAACATTGATTAATAATATTATATTAGTTTCAGGTGTGCAACTTTATAATGCATCATATGTATATTCCATTGTGTGCTCACCACCCAAATTCTAGTCTCCTCAATTACCATATATTTAACCCCCTTTATCCTTTTCATACCTCCTTCCTCCTCCTTCTCCCCTGGTAAACACACACACACACACACACACACACACACACACACACACACACGATGAAATATTGCCATTTGCAACAACATGAATGGATCTTGAGAGTATCATGCTAAGCATAATATTACTTCTTAAGACTGGCCTTCCCCAGTTTCAAGCTAGTCAAATCCCTAGGGCAGATATGGCTAGCGTCCTATGCCAAGCTCACTCTACCCACCTTTTATAATAATAGACTTAGTTTGTGTTCAGTGCCGCAATGTGACCAACAAAAATACTCCTGGTCAGGAGTGGTCATGTGACCCAGTTCTGTCCAATAAGAGTCCATCAGAAGTCTATAAGACTTACAAAAAAAGATTTTTTTAAGAAAAAGACTCAGTTGACTTGTTTTTTCCTTTTGCATTTTGCTTTTGTCTTTCCCTCTCCTTTCTGCTTGGATTCATGAGTGATGTCTGGATATGGGGTAAAACCAACATTTTAAGAATATGAGGGAAAAAACTCTTGTTATGATGGTGAAAGAGGAAGGTAAAAGGAACTTGAGTTTTTGATGCTTGATCTCTGGACTCTGATATATTGGCATGAAAAACCTCTTAGTTTTTTAAGCTTACAGTTTTGTTCATTACTACATGCCTCATACATTACTAGACACATGGTAGAAACAATGGCTATGGGATGGAGAAGTGAGCGAAAGGAATAGGAGGATGTGGCCGACCCTACGAGCAGTGGACACGAGCTTTCTCCAAGGCTAAATCTTTTCATTCTTTTTAAAGGTTTAAAGTTATAAAGGTTCTGTGGATATTTACCTACAAATATCTAGATATGAGAATCTAATATTCCCTCATTGATCATTCACCTGATTTGAAACCCTAAAATCTTCGTTAAAATGTAGATATTGTATGGGTAAGGAAACAAATTGAGTCATTAATATTAATGCTCAAATTAGTTTATCAGGTAATTGATTTGGAATATGCCTACCTGTACCTTGGGAGAATAGGACCAGGACCTCCAGATGAATGTTCAGGGGGAAAAGGAAGCCAATGGGAGATAATGAGAAGGGGATGTCAAAACACAGCCTGCAATTCAGGAATGCTCCTGTACCAATCTTAGTGTTGGCCATAAACAGATATGGTTTCTTATTTCACACAGGACAGCTTTCTAAAGATCTTTGGATATAATTTTTTATCTCTTTTACATTTGAAACATTTACTATACTGGCACAGCTATCTAAGGAGTGGTATCACTTTTACTAACTGAAATACAGCTTTATAACTACATTAAAAACTGCTATAGGACAGTAATTCAGAGTAGTCGCTGGAAGTGTTGGTAGAAATGAAAATACTCTTTTTGTTGCAATTGTCAATGTAGAGCACCATCCGTAGATATAGCAGTGACTGGTTCCCATATAGCAGCTTCATGTTTTACTATATTTAATGTGTATAATACTAAGTATGGGGGAGGTAAAAATAGTATCTTCTGGGGCCGGCTGAGTAAGGCGGTGGTTAAGTGCTGACTTGGGAATCCAGCGGCCCTGGTTCGGGTCCCACATATGAGGGCCAGTGACACTGCCCTCAAAAAAAAAAAAAAAAAGAAAAGAAAAGAAAAGTATCTTCTGAGGGACGTTACTTAGCATGTAACTTTTTTTTTTTTTTTTAAAGATTTTATTGGGGAATTGGGGGAGGAGAACAGCATTGGGGAATCGGAGAAGGGGAACAAACAAGTTGCTGTCTTTTTGTTCTTCAGTCTAGTTGCGGAGGACGTTGCTTCACTGGCCCGTGTTGGTATCATCATTGTGCTCTTCCTGGGTGAGGCAGATCGGTCGCCAGCCTCTGGATGGTCACTCACCACGGCTATTGGCAGCTCGCGCTGGCTGCTGGCCACTCACTGTAACCTATGGCAGCCCACTGCAGCAGGGGCTGCAGCCCACACCGTCGCCAGGGCTCGCACAGCCCAGCTCCAGGTGGAGCTGTTGTTAGCTGTAGAGGGCAGTGTCACTGGCCCTCACATGTGGGATCCGAACCGGGGCTGCTGGCATCCCAAAACCAGCTCTCAACCAATGCGCCACTCGGCCGGCCCAGCATGTGACTTTAATTAAAAGAAGAAAAAAACAAACAAAATTAATTATCACAAAGTTAATTCTTAGCATCTTAGAAAAGAAATTAAATAACTTATTGAACTTCCTTTCAAACATGTCACTGAATAGATGAAGAATAAGAATACAATGCAGAGAGAAAAGAAAGTGTAAAGTTTGCTAGTCCTTGGAGGCTAAGCCATTTTTTTTTAATTCAAAATATGTAAAGAGTAAAAGATATTTTGATCCAAGGACTAAAATGTACAATGTAATGAAAAATATATCAGAAAGTTGACACTTGACACATTATCACTTTAGGTGTCATACGTGAGCCAAAGCAAATAAAATATAGGTTAATTGGGATTACAGTTTTTCGAAAGTACTTCTGTTTGGCTTTAATAAATGAAGAACCTCTGTATTCAGATAATTAAATTGAAATGACATGCTGCTTCTTTTTTATTTCCCTTTTTAAATGAAAGGAATTTCACTAATGTTCTTCATTTCCTGAATAGCTACAGCAGTTATCTTTCCATGTTAAACACTGTGGTTCATGACTCAAAAAAGACATGTAGAAACGCAGACCTCTCTTAACAATGAAAGTGCTGTTAGTAGGAGAAGGGACAGGCTTAGACAAGACAAGCTAGGTATGGCATTTCTCTGATTTTAGAGGAAAACAAACAATTTGGATTGATTGAGAAATGAGGTTTAAAAATGTATTGAAAGACAAATGGAAGACCAAATAATAATGTGATAAACACTTGTCCTTTATTTGGGATGGCAAACCTTATTCCTCCATATGAAAAAAATGCAACTCAGCATTTAGCCCTAGCTAGCTGCAATAGGTGTTAAAGATTGCTGAAAAGCAAACCCTAGAAGTCTTTCCTGAGCTTTGCCCCTGAAAGCACTTGAAGGGAATGAGGAAAAAGCCCTGAAACCTGGCTAGCAGATGTGTGACCACAGTCTCATCATAAGAAAGACAAGAGAAGAAAGAGTCTTTCTAAAGTTTGTTTGCAGAATGATATTTCTATCTTACCACCCTAAATATGCATGGTTTATATTGACTTCAAAGGGACGTCTCTACAGCTAAAGATAATGCTGATTGAGTCATTCAGGATTCAGCAATTGACAAATTGCCTTCATATGCATTGCCTTGTCCTGGGCCCAGTGGAAGATTTATCTGGATGGGCACAATATTTTGAAAGGCCTAATTCAGAAAACATCACAGCCTAAGAATTTTATTTTTTTTTAACAGAAACTCCAATGAAAGATTGATGATGCATATGTTACAAGTTTCTAATTCTTGCAAGAGACTACAGGCCCTCCTGTTGTCACTCTGAGTCAGTCACCTCAGATAGGCATTGGACACACCTCCCAGCACTAAGTGGAATGTACAGATGAATGTTCTCTGCCTTCAAGGAGCATGTTGCCTTCTCCACTTCCTCAAACTTTCCCCAGGTCTATACTTGGCACAAAGGGTGGGGTCCAGGATCTTCTTAATGGGTTCTGGGCCTCATCTCCACTTGCCATCCCAGGCATGAACTTTCTCTTCTGCAGTAAGCATAGGCAAAAAGTTAACAAAAATAAGGTGACTGAACCGACCTGGGGCAGAAGTGTGGCAGAAGGAATGTCTACTTCCTTTCCTTTATCATCGTCCCCCAAGGAGAGCCACAAGCACATAAAAAGATTAAGTCATGTGGTTTCAGACTGGGCATAAACCTTAAACAGTGGTGAAAGTACAGCAGATGTGTCATAGTTAATAGACTAGTCTTTGAGGCATCTGCAGCTTTCTTGAGCCACAGTTTGTCATTTCCTGGTAATTACTGACTCAGGACTTCATATCTAGTTTTATTGCAACACTTAATGAATTAAAGTAATTTATTTATGGGTCCATGTCTTTGTTCGCCTATGGTCTGTTAAACTATGAGCACTTCACAGCACAAGTTAATGTCTTACATAGATAGTTTCTTCTCTCTTCCCGTCCATTCTCCATATTCCCAAACCTGCAAATGCCTAGCACTCTGACACTTATTAGGCAGTAGAAAAGCATTCATTTGGTGAACAAATAAATGAACAACCTGCAGATCTGAGCCAATAGATTAAATGGAGAAAAATTTCCAAATAGGACACCAAAATCAGCCTGGCATGCTCACTTAGGCAGCACATATACTAAAATTGGAACGGTACAGAGAAGATTAACATGGCCCTTGTGCAAGGATGATACGTAAATTCATGAAATGTTCCATATTTCGTGCAGTGCCCCAGCCTCCTCACACCCTTTTAAAAAAATTACCCTGTCACATTTTTTGTTCCCAAGTATTGGAATACATTAACTTCAAAGTCAAAACATAAAGGAACTTGTATTAAAAATATATGGAACATACAAAACTGAAAGCAACAAAGGAACAAGACAAACAAAGAAACAAAAACTCATAGACACAGACAACAGTTTAGTGATTACCAGGGGGAGGGGAGAGAGCGGATAGTAGGAGAGGGTAAAGAGGGTCAAATATATGGTGATGGAAGGAGAACTAACTCTGGGTGTGAACACACAATGCAGTATATAGATGATGTATTACAGAATTGTACACTTGAAACCTATGTAATTATATGAACCACTGTCACCAAATAAATTTAATTTTTTAAAAATGGAACATTTCAAGGGCATGTGTGTACATATGTATGCATTTCCTCCCAATATAATGTTATTTTGAGTGTAAATATGCCAATAGCATTCTTCTGAAGAAAATGAAATACTATGTTTCTGTTTATGAAGTAGTTTCCACTGAATATTTGAGCAGATCAATATACCGTAAAATGTGTACGTCATGGGAGGCCCAAACCAAGAAGAGCAAGCACTGGGTCTGAGATCCAGTAAGTGCAGTTAGGGAGCAAACAAGCAAACAAATGCACAAAAAGGAAGACCCTCAAACAACTCTAAAGAATGAAAGAAGGCGGTCCCAGGGGTGGTTTAAGGCCAAATCATGCTTGTCCAGGGAAGTGAGCACCTGAGTGTTTTTCTTTGCCATTTTGCTTGGAACTGGGAGAGTTACTCTCAACATTGCTTAAAGAAACTGCTGCTCCTCGCCTCAGATCTTCCAAAAAAAGAAGACCTACTGCACATTTGGGGTCTTGAGGCCTAGAGAAACGTGATAGAAAGGTGGTGTTGCTCAGAGGAGAAGCCAGAATCTGCCATCAGGGCCATGAGCCTGGGATGGGCTGGCAAGTCTGAAAATGGCTGGGTTCTGAGTGGCCAGGGAGCTCTGGGTTTGATGTACCTCACTAATGGTCTGTGAGAAAGTGAACATAGAAAAAGGCAACACCCCAAACTCCCTTCTGGGTAGATTCCTGAATCGTGTGTTCGTGTTACTTCCTCTAGCCTCCTTGCACTTTAATTTCAACAACTGTTACATCAACGTATGTCCACATTTTACCTTAAAAATCTGTTGCAAAGGCACATCTTTTGGAACCACTGAGGAAGGAAAGTAACCATCTGCCTGCTCTTTCCTAGCTGTGTTTTGGTGCTGCTAATCTTAAGGATAAATGACAGAAGAGCAGAAGTGAATAGTGGAGGGGTTTCCTGATAGCAATTCACAGGGGGAGATTCCAGAAAATTCCAAGTATGGACAGAAAACTAGATTGCTTATGGAGTAGAGGTAGCCTTGTACATGGAGCAACATCACCCAGACGTTAGAAGCACATGGAGATTTTTTTACAAGCGACAGTCCTAATGGATCTGTGGGTGTCTCCTTCAACTCCATCAGGGAAGAAAGACTGAGGTGGGTGGGAACGAGCCAGGGGTGTGGGCAAATCCTATTCCCATTGCCATTTGAAAAGCTTAACTATAAATCAGTAGTCATTCATCTAGCCTGATCTCAAGCGTTAAATACAGTTCATTTGTTTTAAGTGGTGAATTCTAAGTTTCTTTTAATAATATATGCTCATCTATACAAAAATACATTTTTTTTCTCATTTGGAGATATATAAATTTATAAATTGTCTTGTTTGAAATAAACCTACTAGTAAAGCAATTGTAAAGCACTCGGTCTTCAAAAAGATGATTCTGGCATTTAATTTGGAAACCCTCTTAGCAGATCAAGATGCCTTGTTTCTTCCGGCTTTGTCTAACTCTTATACATCTCTAGAGAATGCTCATGCCTGTATTATTATATATTATTTGCCTCCTGCTGAAAATTGTCTTCCAACCCTCTTTTTAAAATTCTCTTACTCCAATCAACCTCCAGAGGAATTTATCGTCTGAACAAAGGTGTTCTTATTTTGATTTATACAAATCACTGTGCGATATCAACAAATGCTTGGCTGATGATTTCACTTGTATAAATTTGCCTGGAGATAATGAATACCATTCACCTAATGTTCCAAAGGAACCAACATATTCTGCTGTGAGATCTACACCTGCATTTAATCTTTGTTCTTTTTCAAAGATGAGGAAAATCATTTCATTTTCTGTGTGTTTACCTAAAGTATTTTGGGTACTTTAATATTTGAGAGATAACAGAGTTGTCTCTACCTTTCTTATTCTATAGACTAACGTGTAGTCATTTTGAACCTTAAGCAATATAAATAACATGGACCATAAAATAAAAAATAAAATTTCTTACAACTCTGTTTCATTACAATCAGGTGTTTAATATTACATAGGCAGGCCGTTTGAATGTTTTACCTGAATTTTCAGGTATCATTTTAATTCTCGGTGTGTTTTGCTGTTATTTCAATATTTATTAATCAAGTTCTATACACAAGTCCACTCTGCTTATTATTTCAAAGGGAAGAAAAAATGCATTATTTCTGTTTTTAAAAAGCTTTAAATATAATTGGAGAAATAAGCTTCCAATAATAAATAATCATAATAACACATAATGTTTGTAAAATATTTAATAATTTACCACATTCTATCATATAGTCTAATAATATGCTCCTCTGAGAAATTCTGAGACATAATAAATATGATTATCTCCATTTTATAGACAAAAAAAAAAAAATGAAATGATCTGCTCACCTAGTGTAGTCTAGCCAAGACTAGACTAGGGCCAGCGCTAGATTTCAAATATAGTCTTATTTCTACTATACCAAATAGCAACAACTCAGAAAGCATTGACGGATGACATAAGAGTGATTCAGCTCACCCCAATAAAATTTAATTAAAATTAAAAAGAATAGTGATTCAGATAATTTGCTGTATTGTTGAGACAGGGGTGACAGCTCATCTGATTAAAGAGGTGGCATTAAAGCTAAGACCGAAAATAGAGTAACAATTTACCCAGTGGAGACAAAGACCATAACATTCCAGAAAATAGAATCATAGAAGGAAAGCCACAGAGGTGGGAAAGGGCAGGACATGCTGGAGAGAGATCAAGGAATCAAATTTGGCTGGATTACAAATTACATATTGTGTACAATAGAGTTAGAAGGCATCTTGAAATCAGAATGCAAAGGACCTTATAAGTCAAAGTCTTCACTTTATTTAGTAAGCAATGGGGAGCTACTGAAGTTTTTTTATTGGGAAAATGACATGCTGAGATTTGCACAATAGGAAAATTGCTAGGGCAGCAGCATATGAATAGATTGAAGGAAAAAGAACTTATTGATGGGAAGGATTTTTTTTAAATAAAAACAGGAAAAATAAGAATTTCAACATTATTATGAATATTATTATGATTTATTATTGTGAATTATTATTATGAATATTATTTATTAATATGAATTATTATTATGAATATTATTAATATTCAACAGTATTATGGGGGGAGGTAATGAATTGGATTTCAAAAGACAAAAAGACAAAAAAAAAAATGAAAGGCATAACAAATAGTTAAGTGTTGAGAAGGAAAAGCGAGAGACTTGTTAAAAAGTTATTCAGAAATTTCAAGTCTGAGTGTGGGGAAAACAATGTTACCATGAACTGACAGGTAGAAATCAAGAGTAAGAGGTAATTTGGATGAGAGGAAGGTGATTTCCATTTGGGGAATGTTGAGCTTGAGTTGCTGGCAAGGCATCCATGTCACCATATGGAGTAAATACATAAGAGTTTGAGGTTTACCCCCATAAGAGAATCCATGGTGGTAGAACAGTGAAGGGATAGAATAGAGAGAGAAACGAAGTTAATGGACAAACTTTAAGGATGTCATAAACTTGTTGAGCCAGGTGGTGATGAGACAAAGTGGAGATTTTGAAAGGAATGGTCAAAGAAGTATAATGAAAAGATAGTAGCAATAAATATTGTATAATTATTTAAGAGGAATAACAGTCACAAAGACATAATTGGACTCATAGTAAGTAAAGAAAGAAGTTTTATTAATGATGGGGTTAGAAAACAAATTGTGTGAAACTGGAGCAGAAAGGATTGAATACTCTTATGAGAATTTTGAGAAAGATAAAGTAGGATAAAGCAGGAGACAGACCAGGAAAAGATAAGGTGGTAGCTTGAAATGGAGGTATAACTGGAAGAAAATACTATAAAGTATGAAAGATTCAAGTATACTTCAACACAAATAGGAAACAACCAAGAAGATAATATGACATCTAAGAGAGGAAGGAAAACCAAGGCAGCCAGTGGCTGAAGAGTATAAGGTAAAGATCCTGAGTGAAAAAAATATCAAAAGAGGAGATACATTAGAGAGAAATTTTAAGGTGGAGCGAATCTGAGTATGCTCATAATTCATAATTCCAATTTTCATTGTTTCCTCTCTCAAAACAATCTAAACTGGACAGAAGTGGTAAGTCACCAAGATCCAATTCAATAGATCGATTTCACCTACTTCACAGTAGAATTATATTGATTAGGTTTTATGAAGTATATCTAAGGATTAGAAAGAATTTGAACCTTTTATTTGGTACAACTTGATTTCTTCAGCTAAACTATTGTAGCAGAGACCCTGAATATTAAGTGGCTTAAGGGACAAAGAAGTGTATTTGTCTTTTGTGTTAGTCTGAGGTGAGAGTACTTTGTCAGAAGGAGGTTCTGTTGCACAGTCTTTCCAACACCCAAAGTGACAATAGCTCTGCCATCTTTAACACGTGTAACTCAAGGTTGCTGTGGCCATCACCAGTTGTCCAGGGGCAAAAATTTCCTCTTAACAAAATTAGGTGGAAGACCTCACTTCCACTCACATTTGATGTGTCCTGTGGACACACTTCATTGCTAGGGGCTTGGAAATGTAATCCCTTGCTGACGAGTTACATCCCAGTTACAATTCTATTTCTAAGGAAGAAGAGGAGAACAGATGTTGGTGGCAAACCAAAAATTTTTGCCACAAATATCTTAAAAAAGAAATCCTTAACTGTGGCTTGTATTCTACAACACACTTTTCTAAATAAGATTATAGAAATGGTTTTGCTGTTGAGGAAAGCTCTCCAAGTTATAAAGAAACAAGCTTAGAAAAGAGACTTAAATAAGTTTATTTCTTACTGGCTGAGCTATACTTAACTTCCCCTTCTTTGGAAGAACAGATAAAAGCCCAATAGATCATAGATGTTTATTAATTATTTACATAAGTAACACTTACTATCCCTCACTTATGTAATCTGATAATTCTCTGGATGCAATTAATTAGAAATGAGATCAAAGCTACATACCCCCTTTGATGTCCTATTTATATAATTTATTTCTGTCAGAAGAAAATAATCATAATGTCATGTGCCATGTGAATATATGCAAGTTCTTTCTGACATTGTTGTTTTGAATTTCTTAGCTTTTTCTCATGAAGAATATGTCCTGTGATGTGACATCTTGTCTATTCTCACTGCTTCTTTTTTAAATATACAGACTTGGTGGTCTTTCTAACTATTTGAGTCTTCTGGCTTATTTTTACTGTATTAATGTAACTTTTCCGGGCTTCACATTGTTCACTCAAAGCTCCGGGACATTGAGTCTTTTCTTCGGTATATAGCACAATTAAGGATATAGTCGTGGTAATATGTGTGAATGTGCTTAAATTGTAATCATAATGATTATTACCTATATTCACTGCCTATACAATGTCTTGGAAGTTTGCTAGGATGAGGTTACACATTTAAAAAGCAATTTAGAAGGGCCGGCCAAGTGGTGCAGTGTTTAAGCGCTGACTTCGGACGCCAGCCGCCCCAGTTCGGGTCCCACATATGAGGGACAGTGACACTGCCCTCAAAAAAAATAAAAATAAAAAAATAAAAAGCTATTTAGAGATGTTATTGGATATTTAGAAACAATTATTTCTAATTCAAGCAGTTACCGATTAATAATCTACCAAATGTTCTGGAAATAACAAATTATGTATTGTCACAAAACTGTGCTCTTTCAGTATATATGCATACGGTTGTTTTTTGGCCTGGCACTGCCTTGAGATAGTTTTATCTTTTGAGCCATGTCTCTTACTTTTCTGGATTCCTGGTACAACCTCACTGGCCAAATGGAAATATTGCCTTCCCAACCTGCCTCATCAGATTAAAAATTATAAAAGAAAAAAAAATCAAATCAAGGTACTTTCAAAAGCAAAATCATAGGCATTATTATTTTAATTCCTTAAAATGATTTCAATTTGCTGATAGATCCAAAGAGTAGCAAGGGTTAACAGAAGAGTTAATAGTAAGAGATCACACTAATAATCACTGGTAAGAATTCTCAATTCAGTCTAAGGATTAGGAAAATCACATTAAAGACTTTTTTCTCTAAGGTAGAGAAAAGTAAGAAAAGGGATTTAATAGGGAAATGATAATTGTTCTAAAACTATCTAATTTTATTTGGTCTTTTTTTTTCATTAAAAATCAGATGAGTTTTTAAAAATCTCCATCAAATGAATTCAAATTGATTTTGAGATGGGATTCTACACTTCGGAGAGAATATAAGGATAACAGTCATTATATGTGTGAGTTGGGAATGGGCTGGGTTGCTATAACAAAAAGACCCCAAATGCAGCAGTTTAAATAAGATAGCTTATTTCTCATGCAAATAACAGTCCAGAGATGGGCAGACAGTCCAGCCTGGCATTGTGCCCACCCATAAAACTCATGACATCTCTCAATCTCAAGATCTGTTACTTAATCATATCTGCAAAGTCTCTTTATCCATATAAAGTAACATATTTACAGGTTCTGACAATTAAGATGTGAATATCTTTGGGGGTCCATTATTCAGCCTACTACAAACAATAAAGCCATTAATTTTAACATAAATAAAATAGACTTTAATGAAAAATTACTATATTTTCACAACTCAAGCTAGTGTTTAGAGAGAAGAGTGACATTGTTTTTTACATTTTGAAAATCTCTTCAATGATTTGATAAATAGAAGACAGCTGGATTCTCAGATCTGCTTCTTCACACCATGTGTTGTGATATGTTATTTTGGTTGAAGTATTTGAAGAAAATCCATCTTCATACAGCCACATATTTTTGAAAAAGAGGAGTATTTCATAAGACTTCTCAGACAATTGTGGACATGCTCATTTAATACTACAACACAACTTGAAAAGTGGTAGTTTTTAAAGATTGGTTGCAAAATAGAATTTAAAACAATATTAATGAAGTTTTCATATTCTGTCACATGAAAATCCACTGGTTGAGCTTGCACTTTGAATGATTTTTTTATTATCATAGAGTCATCATTTGGAATATATTGATTCACTAAATTGTTTACATCTTACATCTTTTGATCATTAAAATATTTTATTATATCATATTAAAAATATTTATTAATATCACAACCAATCTCATTAGAAAAATCTTTAAACATTGAGAAACTATTAAGCTCACAGTGGCAGATTCAAGTTTTCTAATTATAATTTCTTTCTTTAACTGTTGAATTTTATCTCTGAAAATAAAGTCAGTTCTTTTTCTTGAAGCAACAGGTTTTCTTTGTCATTTCCAAGAAAATGTCTGCCATGTACCCACATCTGAATAACCATGGTTTGTCTGTCTGTCAGTTGTTTTCTCAAATAAAAATGGTGTGACATTAAAAATTAATAACTGAATAGTTCAGTTCTCAACTCAAAAACTTGCACAAGTGCTTTCTTTCAAGACAATCGTTATAATACTTCAGCATGCACAAGTGTTTTACACATATTTCTCATTTCTTTATACATGCTATTAAAAAGCTGTGTAGTTAAGGTTCCAGCTTTAACAATATCAATCATTGTTACTGCTTCAATGATCAGTGTATTTTCATATTTTTAAGTAAAACTGGCATTTTTCTTCCATGAGTATGTGGCAGCAAAGACTACAGGGACTGCTTGTTTTATCACTTTCTTGATTGACACTCAGGCACTAACAGTTCTACTCACCACTGCTTTAGCACCCTCAGTGCAAATGTCAAAAAAACGTTTTAGTATTATTGTTGAAATTGTCTTTACAATAAAGACCCACTGAACGTGCCTCTGAGATCTCTAGGGATCTGAGGTCAACAAATTGAGAACAGCTGCCTTAGGGCATTATCTGTGCCTGCCCTCTTTGAATCAATGCCACATCCACAATCCTGCTTTCAGGAAGAGAAAAAGAGCAGAAATGGAAAGCAAGAGATTTCTTTTTAGAGAAGTGAGAGCAGTTATACACATTATTTCCACTCACATTAGAGATAATTTAGTCACATGACCAACCCTAGGTGCTGGGGATGATGAGAAATGTGGTTTCCAGCTAAGCAACTCTGTGTTCAGCAAAAATTGGATTACTGTTAAGGAGAACAAATTTTTAGGAAACAAGGAACTTTCTGCCCCACGAATCCCACCAAATAGCATTGTTTAAGTTGCTATATAACTAGCTTCCTACATATTTATTGTAGCACATGTGTATCTTTAGAAAGACCATAAGTTTTCCACATAATTCATTTTAGGAGTTGAGTTCTGCTGACCAACATCCATTCAAATGGTGCAAATATAAGATTGAAAATAGTAATAACATAATTGAGGTTTTCTTAGAGCTAGGACTAGCTCTGAGCAATGGTTATGGGGGTGAGGTGAAGGTAATGAGGGTAGTGAAGCACATTTTTCTATAGACAGAACCAGACTGAGATAAACATCAGGAGAATTTTAAAGAAAAAAATTGTGTCTATATATTCATTCCTCATCCTCTCCCCTCATTCAAGACAGGCACCTTCACAGTAATGGAAGAAGCAAAAGCCTTTTCTCAGATTCCACATTTGAAAATGGTGATAAATAATATCCACCTTTTAATAATTGTATTGAAATAGGTTAAATGAGGTCAATTGTGTGATACACTTACCACCAGCTACTTAACGAAACAACAAGACTGTGATGCAAATCACTGGACAAATTAAATAATTTTTCTGGTTAGGCGCTGAAGCTAAAGAATATTGAATTATTTCTAGTTTTCTAGTTCTGTCACTACCATTCAATGATTAAAGTCAGTAGAAGTCAGCCTCTCAAATATCTTGAAATAATTCAATGAAAAATAGGAGACTTTCCAAGATCAAATTTTCCTGTACTACAGGGTAGACTGCATCCTCATTTGTCTGAATCCAGTGCTTTTGTAGACTTGCTTTAACAGCCTCTTTTCACCTAGGTTAATAGATCTTTTTTAGATCATATCAGTTAACCCACTCAGCAATCTCTCCCTACAGGAATAGGTGTTAAGGGTGAGAATCAAGACAGTAGCTAGTGAAGAACAGGTAAGATTGCCAAGTGCTCTCAAACACAATCTGGTATCTGAGAAGGTAAATGCTAGAGTCATTTCCTCATCGTTTACTTGTTAGGGGTCTATGTGCTTTTCAACTTCTCTGCAGTTAGAGAGGTGGTCTGGGGTGGCCTTTGTTCACAGATCCTTATCAATCCCCCAGGCAGGCACTCTATCTTTTGTTAGTGTAAACAGAGAAAATATCTACCCCCATTCAATAATCTCTGAACACCTCCAACCATTGGGGACAAAGATGAATTTCCTCTCAGTTGCTTGGTTAGTCTGTGAATTGATCAATGGCAGACTGAACACTTTGATTATGTAAGAAAAACAGGGCTTTTTAATGAACTTAGATGTGGGAATTTGAGGCTGTTTCCCAAGAGGAGTCCTGGCAGGGCCAGACTGCCAGGGCACACAGAAGGTGCAGATGAAGGCCTGTGATTCTGCTGGGCCCAGGGAGGCAGAAGGCAGGGAAGGCGTGCCAATCCTGGAGCCCAACAGCCTGCCACAAGCACACCCTCAGACATCAAAAGGAAGATGGAACTAGAGGGAGACAAAGGGCTAAGCAGACTGTGATGCTGCAGAAAACAAACATGATTAATCCGGGTTTGCCCTGACAGTCTTCCAGATGAATTAACAGACCATGGAGTGTCAGTCATGTAGTTATTCATACTAATCATTTATAACAGGATAAAATAACTGTGTCTAGTGTGCTACAGTGCTACATTTTTTAAAAATCTGCACCAGTTACATAAATGCACAAAAATATTTTCTCTTTTAACAGGAAAAAAATAAAAACCCAACTTACAAGAGAGTGGGAAATGGCTATCTGGACATACGTGTGATGACATGGAATGGTCATAGACTACTCATAAACACCAGCAACCACAGCTGTTCTTTGCAGCACCCCTTCCTGGAGGCCCTAGCCCCACTTTTCTTGCATGATGGGAAGTTTGATGCAGAGCTGTGCTCAGACCAGCCACACAGGTATTGACAGAGTTTGCAGCTGCAACTACCACCAACCACTGCTAAGAATCCCTCAGGAATCCACATGTGCTGGCAGCTGGGCATGCTCAGGATTGTTGAAATGCTAGGTCATAATAGGACATTTAGCACTTACAACTTTATCCATTGAGCCCTTCTTTAAAATGTTGAGACATGCCACAATAACCAAAGGATAACTTATTATAATCCAAGTCACTTGTGCAACAATGATATTATTCATTATTCCGTAATTCAATGAACAAAATTAAACAGGTTAAAAGTCAAACTTTCTAGATGCAGAAATGGGAAGTCAGGGTATCTTAGGAAAGCACAAATAATTTAGAAGCGTTTACTACTTCTTATATTTTTCTGCAAACTTTTAAGAGAAAGCCAGATTTTATAATAATTGCAGATCTCAAGGTTGATTTATCATTTTCTCGTATCACCCTTTCTACTTCTACTTTATTTGGAGAATACATCTAATCTGTTTTAAAACATTGCAACAAAATAAAGGACACTTTCCCTCTGCCTGGGTTAAAATTTTTCAAGCTTTTGTTTTTTCCATTGTTTGCTTTAAAAAGAATACTCATTCAAATTGAAAATTAAAGTCTAAGTTTCTAAAACAATTCTGACTCTACCAGACAAACAGTGAGTTGTAGCAATTATCTTTCATTTCTTTTTTCCTCCTAAACAGTTATATCCTCTGGAAATCTGTATCATACAATTTTTTTTCATTCTCCTTCCAACTGTTTATTTCTCTGATTATAGTTCAACCTGCTTATTTTGTTCAGCCTATCACTTCCAAATTATTGATACTGAGAAGCTTACTATTTACAAGTCATGTAAAGACACTACTTCATTTTTACCATACTTGAAATGAAAATCATATACTTTAAACAAAATATTCATCAAGATTAGTGATTAAGTCAACATGCAATTATTGGGGATTTCAAAACGTTTTAATTTTCTTTAGAAACATGGTATAATCTGTAACTACCCAATGAAAATTTGTTGAACAGTTGAAATTACAATCAGACATCTCACTTCCTATAGATAGCACTAGGAGTCCAGTACTATTTCCCTGTCTCCCAGACTCCTTAAAGAAAAGCTTCACCAAGTCCAGGTCCATAGACTTTTGCAATGCAACATCCTCATTTGGAATATAGTAAGTGCTCAATTAATGTTGCCCATCGCTGTTATAATAATAATCGTTAAGATTAAAATATGAACACTATGCCATTTCTTCAGGGCCCAAAGCTAGTAAGCTTGTTGTCTTAGTCAGGTTGGGCTGCTATAACAAAATGCCATAGACTGGGTGGCTTAAAAAATAGATATTTATTTCCCACAGTTATGAGGACTGGGAAGTTCAAGATCAAGGTTCTGGTAGATTCAGTTTCTGATAAGGACCTTTTCCCTGTGTCCTCACATGATAGGGAGTAAGGGCAAGAGGAAACATTCTCTCTGGTATCTGTACTTAACAATGACACTAATGACCTAATCCACCTTCATGACCTAATCTAAACCTAATCAGTCACCAAAGACCCTTTCTCCAAATACTATCACATTTGGGATTAGAGTTTCAACACATGAATTCTGGGGAGACACAATTCAATCCATACCATTCAGCTTTAACCCCTTAAATTCATGTTCTACTCACATGCACACCACTTTCATTCTATCCTAACTCCCAAAAGCCTTAATTCATTCCAATATTAACTCTAAAATCTAAGGTCTAGAGGATCATTTGATTATTATCTGACTCACATATGGGTTAGACTTGAGATATGATTGATTCTGAGGCAAAATACCTCTCCAGCTGAGAAACCAGATGAAACCAGACAAGTTATGTGCTTCCAAAATACAATGGTGGAGATTACTTTGTTGGAGATCCAAGATGGCAGAGTAGATAAACACTATGCCTATGTCCTTCCATGAACACATTAAAAATACAACTAAATTATAGAACACTCAACCTAGAGAAACATCTGAAGTCTAGCCAAAAAGAAATACTACAACTAAAAATATAAAGAAGCCATGGAAGACTGATAGGAGTGGCAAAGACGTGAAATGCGCCCAAAACCTCCATGTGGCAAATGAGAATCAGGAGGGTTATTTTAGCTGTACAGGTTCCCCCCATAGGAGTGAGGAAATTGCAGCTGCATTCCAGGCTCCCCAACCCAGAGTACTGGTGCTAGGAAGAAGAGCCCCCACACATCTGGCTGTGAAAAACAGTGGGGATTCTGACCAACCAGGTGGGACAGAAGGCTGCGGGAAACCCATATGTCCCCTTAAATGGCTTGCACACAGACTCACTTGCTTGCAGGCACTCACCCTGGGCTCCAGTACAGGGACAGTGATTCAGGTTGGGGGATGGGGGTGCCAGAGGCATAAAGGGGGCAGATGGAGGTGTGTGATTGTAGGCTGAGGGCTGAAGGACAGTTGCCACAGGATATCTGCCTCCTGTGCATCCAGCAGGCAGGTGCCACCTTTTCTGGGTTGAGCCTACCCCCACAGGGCAAAATTCAACTGACAACCTGCTTCACCCAACTACCTCCAACTGCCCCAACTAGAAGGCAATTTCTCCGTGAACAGCCAGCCCCACCCACATTGCACTCTTGGAAAACTATTGGAGTCCACAGGCCCCAGGCAGGCAGCTACTGGCCTCAGTGCACTCTGAGACTTTAGCTGAGTCACTCCAGGTTCAGCACTGGCACCAAACCAGAATTTACATGAACCTGGTGCACGCAACTCTTTCCACGTTAGTGACTCCCTGAAACACTGCCTCACCCAACTTGCACACTGCATGAGGCTCTATCAGCAGGTGAGCTTTAAGGGAACCAGCAGGTGTCAGCAGGTCTTGGGGAGTCCTGGCTTTTTGCAGGGCTACCCCAGGCCTGGTACTCATGGCAGATGTCCCAGGTTCATAAATATGGCCTTTCCAAAGTGCCTTCAAGTTTAACACAGGCAGGGAAGAACTGCAGATTGCTTTGTAGCTTTCACCAGGTAGCCCCCAACCAGTCACAGGCAGTGGATGACTTGGGCCTGCACTGGAGCCCCACTCAAGGGGCCCCAGTGTAAGTCCCCCCCACAGCAGTTCATAAGCTGTGGATGTGGCCAAATGCCACAGCCAATCAGATTGGGGGTCAAGTCCACATGCTGATGTGCCAATAACAATCAAGGCTCCACTATAACAGGAGCACACACACAACCCATACAAGAAATACTTCTGAAGCACCCAGAGCACGTAACCAAAGAGAGTGTGCCAGAGCCCCACAGAGCACCTACTACATAAGGTCACCCGGTCAAGACTGGGAGGTGTAGCAGATCTACCAAGAACATAGACACAAACACACAGAGGCAGTCAAAATGAGGAAACAAAAAAATGTGTCTCAAATGAAAGAACAGGAGAAAACTCCAGAAAAAGAACTAAATGAAATGGAGGCAAGATGCAGAGTTATCAGAGATGGGGTTCAAAACAATGGTTGTAAGAATGCTCAAGGATCTTAGTGAAAACTTCAACAAAGAGATAGCAAACATTAAAAAGGGCATAAAAACCATAAAAAAAGAGCTAATCAGAAATGAAGAATACAATAACTGAAATAAAGAGTGCACTAGAAGTAATCATCAGCAGTCTAGATGAAGCAGAGAATCGAATCAGTGATTTAGAAGACAAGGCAGCAGAAAACACCCAATCAGAACAGCGAAAAGAATCCAAAGAAATGAGAATAGTTTAAAAGCTCTCTGGTAAAACATCAAGCATAACAACATTCACATCATAGGGGTATAAAAAGGAGAAGAGAGAAAACAAGGTATTGAGAACATATTTGAAGAAATGATGACTGAAAACTTTCCTAACCTGGCAAAGGAAATTGACATAGAAGTCCAGGAAATCAAACATCATAATTAGAAGGACAAAGGATAAAGACAAAGATAGAATCCTAAAAGCAACAAGGCAAAGGCAACTAGTAACTTATAAGGGAGCTTCCACAAAATTATCAGCTGATTTCTCAACAGAAACTTTACAGGTCAGAAGGGATTGGCAGGAAATATTCAACATGATGAAAAGTAGGAACCTACAACCAAGACTACTCTGCCCAGCAAGGCTATTATGTATTTAAAATCGAAGGAGAGATAAAGAGCTTCCCAGACAAGAAAAAGCTAAAGGAGTTCATCTCCACCAAATCAGTATTATAAGGAATGTTATAGGGACTCCTAAGATGAAAACAATCAAAATTATGAATAAGAAAATGGCAATAGCTACATAACTATCAACAATTACTTTCAATGAAAATGGATTAAATACTCCAATCAAAAGACATAGGAGGGCTGACTGGATAATAAAACAAGATGCTTACTTACGTTGCCTACAAGAGACTCACCTCAGATTGAAAGACACACACAGAAAGAAAGCAATGGAATGTAAAAAGATGTTTCATGAAAATGGAACCGAAAAGAAAAAAAGAAACATTAGAGTAGCAATACTTATAGCAGATAAAATAGACTTTAAAACAAAGGCTGTAACAGGAGACAATAAAGGGCCCAGTAATTCCACTTCAGGGTATTTATCTGAAGAAAACCGAAACACTACTTTGAGGGGACATATGTATCCATATATTCATTGCAACGTTGTTTACAATGGCCAAGATGTGGAGGCAGCCTGGGTGTCTGTCTATGGAAGAATGGATTAAAAGGAAGTGGTACATATATACAATGGAATATTGCTCGGCCATGGAAGGGAATAGGTTCTGGCCATCTGTGGCAGCATGGATGGACCTGAATGGTATTATGCTGAGTGGAGCGTCAGACGGAGAAAGACAGGTGCAGTGTGATTTCACTTATATATGGAATCTAAAGAACAAAATTAACAAACAAGCCAGAAACAAACTCATAGATACAGAAAATATTTTGATGGCTGCCAAATGGGAAAGGGGGCGGGGGATGTAAGTGAAAAAAACAGGAAGGGATTAAGAAGTACAAATTGGTTGTTACACAGTAGTCATGGGGACATAGGGTATAGCATAAGGAATATAGTCAATAATATTGTAATAACTATGCATGGTATCAGATGGGCACTAGATTTGTTGGTGTGATAGATGGGAGGGGGTTGGAGGTAGGTGAAAAAAGTGAAGGGATTAAGAAGTACAAATTGGTAGTTACAAATCAGTCATTGGGTTGTAAAGTAAAGCATAGGGAATATAGTCAATGGTATGGTGATAACTATGTATAATGCCAGGTGGGTACTAGACTATTCAGAGAGATCATTTCTTAAATTATATAAATGTCTAACCACTATGCTGTACACCTGAAATTAATACAAAATAATACTGAATGTCAACTGTAATTGAAAAATTAAAAAGGGGGGGCGGGAATGAAGGGGAATAAGAGGTCCAAATTTCTAGGTATAAAAAAATAAGTCATGGGCCGGCCGAGTGGCACAGTGGTTAAGTGCTGGCTTGGGAAGCCAGTGGCCCCGGTTCGGGTTCCGCATGTGAGGTCCAGTGACACTGCCCTCAATAAAAAAAGAAAAATAAGTCATGGGGATGTAATGTACAGCATAGAGAATATAGTCAATAATATTGTGATAGCATGGTATAGTGTCAGATGGTTGCTGGACTTATCATGGTGATCACTTCTTTAGGTATATAAGTGTTGAATAACTATGGTGTACCTCTGAAACTAACATAATATTGTATGTTAGCTATACTTTTAATAAAAATCTTTTAAAAACATACAATGGTGGAGCAGTTACAGGACAGACATTCCCATTCCAAAGTGAAAAATGGAAAAAACAAGGGTGATGGATCCCATGCAAATCTAAACCTCAGCAGAGCAAATTCTATTATGTGTTAAGGATCAAAAATAGTTTCTTCGGCTCAATGCTTTGCCCTCTAGGACAACTGGGGTGGTGTTGTTACCCCCACAGTGACATTGAGGCAGCTTGGGGTAAGGTGCCCTGCCCAGTGGGCTCCACAGAGCCTGCCCCTATATATATGTTGGTTTTTTTTTAAAGTAGGCCCTGTTCTATCTAATGCCCTAAACTTAAACCATGGGAATTTTAAGGTCAAGTACAAGCCACACCTTGGTAACGTCCCAAATGCCAGGAAGGGCAAATGTTAGTAATCCACTCTGATCTCTAGGTTTCATGTGCCGTTTGGTAGCCCTGTGTTTGACAGAGATGTGCAAATGCCTATCTCAAAGCACCACTCAGTCCATAAAAGATAAAACCTACCTCCCTCTGCTTTTCAGGGCCTAGAACATATGACTGCTGCATGTTTTAGATTCTCCACCTGATGGGAAGATGCCCCAGGATAATATTTGTCTCTCAGGCGAATAAATCAAATATTTTTAATCCTTTCCTTTGACATACACCCTATACCTCATGAATAATTAAGTAATGATTCACAATTGGCAAGTTTTTCTTTGCTTTTGTACTTTGCAGACTTCAAAGGACTTTTGTATAGGTAGAAGGTGAGGCTGGTGGTACAGATCAACCTAAATTATCTTATCACTCAATAGATGTTTTTGCTAAGGAAAATTTCATTCTTTAGCCATGAGGAGGCAAGCCAAGTCTTCAGCTTCAAAGCCTTAAACTCTTTAACAAATCCTTGCTCACTTCAACCCATAATTCTAAATTCCACCTGTACCTGCTCACTCATCTGAGTCACTCTGTGCAGTTCCTGAACCCCTCACCAACTAAGGCTTAATCCTCCCCTTGAGCAATGCTGTGCAAGTAGAGACCAGATTTTCCAAGGTCAAAACCCCTAGTTTAATAGCAGCAGCACAGGGGGCTAGTGCATAAGGAAATTGAGTACAGTTTATGATACAATCTGCAGTGCATGCTCTTCGTTCAATATTTTATTTAATGAATTGGTTTTTAAGAGCAAAAAGCTAAACAAAAACAATAATTAGAACACACGTCAGCTCCCCAGCATACCAATGCCCTTCTTTAAAAAATAAAAAAGTGAAGAACTGAATTGAATCCAATTGTGGAGGATACTAAAACAAAGCATACTTCAGAAACGTGTTGCAGATTTTCATTTAGTGTTAGTTATGAGGTTTTTGGCCTTCCAAAAGTCATGTTCGGTATTAAAATTATTTTATGAGACTTTGGGATCTGATTTAATATCACTTGTTTGGCTGCTTTAATCCACTGCTTTTAGTCAGAGAAAAGATGTGTTCAGAGCCCAGGCATAGGATTAAGTTAACTTTCCTGCAAATCCATGTTGGCCTCGAGCCCCTGGGTCACAGTTTGGTAGGGATCCCTATGGTACTTAGTTACCAGGGCACTGTTCCTGGACCAGACCGAAGGCACAACACATTATCTGACACCTTCTTAGACAAGTTTAAGGTTGGCACAGGCCTCTGTGCACATCCTCATGAGCAGAGGAGTAATACCTTTCCTGTTGGATAGTCATGCAATACCTTTCCTGTTGGATAGTCATGCAGATGAAATGAATTAGGTCATAGAAAATGCTTGGAACAGTACCTGGCACCTAGGAAGCTTGCAGCAAATGATAGTTCTTATTTGGTTAATATTGCTGCTGTTGTTGTTATTGCTTCTAACAATGACAGGACAATTAGGTAAGTAAATCTTCATTATTTCTGGCACTTGCTAAAACTGATGAGGTTCTGTATGGCATGGGTGTACCCAAGGGGAATGCACTTAAATAGAACACGTGATATCTTTATAACAGATTTCATGTAGAGATCTCAAAGAAAGCCTTTTTCTTATAAATGCAATATATGACCAAATAAAGGTAGAATATATAGAAGTCACTGAGCCAAATTAAAAAGAAAACTTTGCTTTTTACAACCAAGAAAAAGTTTTTCAGTGCTGGTGTTGTTTAAGCTCTGGATGGGTGTGTGACCACCACTGATGTGAGAAGTTGTTGAGAAGAAGAAAAGATGGAGAAAAACAGATGTAAATTTAGAGGAGGAGGAATTTGTATAATTTCTGGTGGTACCTTTTTGATAGGACAAAGCTGGGCATGTTGCGTTTTATCCATTCACCATTCATTCTGAATTCTCCAAGGAAATCACTTGTAAATTCTAAATCTGATTCCAGTGTCCTCCCAAAATAATTCAGTCCATCAAACCATGTACTCCAATGTTTACTAAATCTATGTTCAGTCACTTCATTAGTCAGGAGGTCCCATTCCCTCACCCACCCTTTTTCAGCACTCCAACATAAAATAATTTTCCATACTAGCTTGCCAGTGCCTAACATTCCATTAGCAGGGAAAAGCTTCCATTTCACAATTTGGTCCCATGCATGATACTTGAGTGCCTCTGATCCCCCTTTAAAATTCAAATTAAATTATACATTGTTGAGTTCAGACTGTTTCCAGCAACCAAGGTTTAATAGCAGTGGAAAGCAGACATACTGGGGCTAAGGGGTGAGAGAGTGGGGTAATGCCCCACAGAGGTGGTGGGTATAGACAAATAAAAAATAATAATAAAGGCTAAGGGCCCAAAGAGAAGTTCGTAGTCTTCAAAAGTGTTCAAACATTAGACCTGGACTAGAGTGGGTTTACTAGGAGTGAAAAGGCGCTGAAGTATAAAACCAGGATTCAATTAGATTTTTGTGCAATACTCATATATAGAGTTTTATTTGGTCAACTGTCCTCTAGGGACAAAACGGGTAGAAGAGGGGTCAGTTCCATTAATTCCACAGGGAGAGAGCTTTTGCGTCCAGGGAGCAGAACTTGTTGGTAATCGGTCCACAGGAATCAACAGAAATGATGGCTTCCTATACAACTCAATAGGAAAAAAATATCCAAAAAGTACGAACTGCCAGTTATAAGTACTAAGGATGTAATGTACAACATGATGAGCATAGTTAACACTGCCATATAACATATATATGAAATTTGTTAAAAGAGTAAATCCAGACGGCATAGAGGCCTGACCACTGCACTGTGCATCTGAAGCTGCCATTGAATAATATTGTATATCAACTATAATTTAATATATATACAGGTACAGGATGAGGTCTACAGTGTGGGGAGTACAGTCAATGGAATTGTAATAGATATGTATGATGTCGGGGGGGCGGTAGTTTGGGGGAAAGGGGTTGTCACTTTGCGAGGGGTGCAAAGCATAGCTATTGCATTGTTTTGTACACCTGAAACTAATAATTAAAAAAAAAAAGGAAATCTGAAGAGTACTCATCACAAGGACATTTATTTTCCTTTTCATGCTTTTTCTTTTTATTGTATCTATACGAGATGATAGATGCTAACTAAACTTATTGCAATAATCATTATACAATATACGTAAGTCAACCTATTATGCTGTATACCTTAAACATATTCAGTGATGTGTGTCAATTATATTAGTTTTTCAATAAACTGTGGGAAAAATAAAGAAATGAGGGCTTCTGAGCCCTTTTCTTAAACTAAGCCCCTGGGCCTATCCCACAGTCTCCACTGAGTGTGTGGCTAATAGAAATGGAGGGAGTGAGTCTGTCTCTGCCCTAGTGAAGTATAAACCCAGGCTTGGAAAGGACAGATAGGACTTGCTGTAGCTTGTTCTTCTAGAATCAGTCAGTAAGAACAAAGGATTTACCTAAATGTCTTTTTCCCTCCTTCACTGTACTCAATTTTTCATTCATTAAAGCAAACTGCATTTAGCCACTCACAAATGTTGGACCTGCTTGGCAGATAGTCTAGCATTAGTATGTATGCACTAGGAGGCTCTTTTGTCCATATATTTTATAGTCCCAATTAACATGCATGTAATCTTCAATTAATATTTTGGTACTAATCCCAAGAATAGCTTTGGTTTCAAATATTTTTAGACTTTCTTCAAAGCTAGTTTTTTTCTGCCTTATAAAGATTTAATATCAATGTGTTGAGCAAGGAAATTTATCTACATAAAAATAAGTGAAGTTCAAACCTGAGTTATTTGTATGTCGCTTCCTTGAAAACAGACAATAGAAATAAACTATACAGATCTAAAACACCCATGTAGTGAAGAAGAGCATACCACAACCCACAGGGTCAGAGAGGAAGCAGAACTGGAAAAATAACTGCGACTTCCGGTCCAGTCCCACTGAAGAGAAGAAGTGAAACCAGAAGCCTGGTACCCTTAGGGCAGTGGGCGGGGCCTCTGAAAGACAGGGTGTGAACCTTTGATAAACAGTTGAATCCACATTAGGAAGCAATAATACCTGAAACTCAAATTTCTGAGCTCAACAAGATCTAACTGTCAGGTGGTTATTATTTCTCCAGTTTTACATATGAATAAACTGGGGATCAGAAGATGGAGTCATTTATGTAAAGTCACATGGCTGGTAAATCCTGGAAACAAGATCTGAGCTTAGACCTGACTGGATGAAAAGTTACTGCTCTTTTCAGCATTCCAGGTTGCTCCAGTGATTAAATTCACTTTCCTCTAAGTTGTCAACATTCTAGTCATATATTCACTATCCCATATTGTATGATATTCATCAAGCTTAGGAAACTGGCACATGGATTGCAAAGACATGTTTCTTTTAAAAAGCTGTTGTAAATAAAAGGGTCTGTAGTGCCTGTCTTGTTTGTTGACAGACTATAAATACCTCCTTGCTGATTTGCAAACTCAATGACGTGTTCTAGAAACAATATGAAAATAGGATCATTTTTTTGTTTGTTTTCCAGCATGTTGTCTTTATTGTTAATCCTAAATGTTCTTCCAGGATAGCACCAAGTGCTGGGTTAGGGTCCTGATAATAAGCCGACCACAGGAATATTTTCCATGACACATTCTTAACACCCTTCTCTCTGTGGCTCCACCTACAGAGCTGGGCTGGGCCAGGAAGGGCTCCCAACTACCAAAAGTCTCTTCAAATGAGAAAGCAGCCAGCCCCCTTTTCACAGTGAGCTTTCAGAGCCTCTGTGACTACATTAGAGAATTTATACCTTAGCGATGCAGCTTTTTCTTTTTAAAACACTGCCCATCTGTTGGCCTCATGTGCAGGCAGCTGCACTAGACCTGAGTCTCAACATTCTTAATGTCAAGGGGTTGTGAAATTTTGCTTTGGTGACAAGAAGTCTTCAGGGCCATAATTAACAGAGTAGGGAATTTCAACCCAAATATTATAACTTTTTAAAACTATGCCCATCTGCTAGCCTTATGTCCTCAATTGAGTTTAAGTCCTAAAAGCAGTAAAAAAAAAAAAAATCACAAAACATTATTTTCATTTCAATTAATTTTGTTTTTTAGCGTGGTGGGGTGGTGAAGAAGGAGGTGTGGGCATTGTGCATAATTACAAAGTGTAACTATTATAATTGGACTTCTATTCTGCTTTTTAAATTTTTCCCAGTAGAAGTAGGGTTATAGGTTTGGAGAGCACTGGTTTTAAGGTTATACAATTAGTAAAGCTGCTTATGCTTTTGTTATTGCTATTGTCCCCTTCTTTTCTTTCTCTCCTCTTCATCCGATTCATTTCCAGCTTTCCCAAAATTTGCAAAGCAATTTTATTTTCCTTATTAATGTGGATCAGACTCACACCAATACTTCTTGTGACCAAAGTGGGAGAAAGTTCCAACAACATGTCAAAAGTATAGAATCTAGCTATGTTGCATGGGTATCTTTCAAGTTTTTTTTGTTTTTGTTTTTTAGATGTATATCTAGTTTGTTTATTTTTTTTTTTCCAGAACTGAGATCATGCCAAAAACATTTGTCAGGGACTAAGAATATAAAGATGAATAAGAGATATCAATCCTAGTGATAAACCATCTAACAGTTAAACAGATCATATCAACAATGCTAGGGCTGGCCAAGTGGCTCAGTTGGTTAAGAGGTCGCTCAAGAGTGTGAGCTGAGCTCTGAGCAACGGCGGTTCGAGGCCAGCCCAAGCTGAGTTGCCATTGAGCTGCCAAGAGGTAGCAGGAGGGCTCAGCTAAAAAAAAAAAAAAAAAAGAAAAAAAAAAAAAGAAAAGCAAAAAAAATGCTACAATTAAGGAGTGCCACAATGAAAGTACCATAAATGAAAGAGCCCAACATAAGCAATTCCAAGAAGACTTCTTAGAAGAAGTGTCACCTCAACTGAAGGATGAAGAGTTGGTGAAGTAACAGAGGGTCAAGAGGGTATTTTTGGTGGAAGGAACAAGTTGATCGTTGGTAATAGCAAACTGACAGGTGTTCAGAATTGCTAAGGCAGGAAATGTCAAGTTAAAGATTCCAAGACCTAGCAGAGGCCAGGTTAGGGAGGGCTAAGGAAGCTGTGCTAAAGAGCTCAGATTTTTATCCTTTAGAAACTGAAGCATTTTAACATGGTGTTATGTTATCATTTAGAATTTTTTTTTTTTTAAGGTAGATGACCCCAAAAGCAGTGTGAAGTTTGGGTTTGAGACAGAACCCAGAAGACCAGTCAGGAGACTGGAATTAGCCCTGTGGAGCAGAAGACAAAGAGAGGGGAATGAAATCCAAACAATGTAATGGTTAGGTTAACTGACTTCGTGATTATTGCGGACATGTAGCAATTGCAAGAGAAATTGTTATTTCTATAGATTACTGCCATGAATGAGGTGATAATGATCTAATTAATTTAGACAAAATAGGACATGGAGTTTGCTTTGATGTAGTGAGCTGAGGCAAAAGCTGAGTTCAGTTCTTTACATTTCTTAATTAAGGTATAATACATACATGGCCAGAGGAAATGAAGCTTAAATTCAGAAAGCAGTTGAGGGATTGAGAAACAAATCTAGAATTTATCCGCATATAAGTGAAAACCCTGAGAATGGAGGAAATGATCTAAAGAGAGCGTACAAAGTGAGAAGAGTTGCAGGCAATGAACCCTGGGGTTCATTATTCAGCAAAATGTCAAATATTGTGGCCGACATGGTGAAGGGGCTCATTAAACAACTGTTTAGTCATAAATCAAGATGTACCCACTCTAGAAGTACAATAGATAATGTATGAGTCAATCTTTTGTGAAAGATTATTTCCAGTGTGTTGACTGATTGAATGAGTCACTCATTTATTCAACAAATCTTTATTAAGAACTACAAGGCAGGTTATAGTTCAAGACACTGTGGGTGATGGTAGGAACATAACGATAGTTAAAATATTGAAATATTTCTGTACCAGATGGCATGTAACAGTGACTCTCAGCTAGGGTGATTTTGCTTCCCAGGAAACATTTGATAACATCTAGAGACATTTCTGGTTGTCACAACTGAAGGGGAAGTGATAATGGAACCTAGTGGGTAGAAGCAAGAGATACAGCTGAGTCTCCCCCAGTGGGACAGCTCCCAACAACAAAGGATTATTGGTCCCAAAATATCAATAGTGCCAAGGCTGAAAAACACTGGTAGATAGTCACTATCATGAGCCTCCTGGGAGCTTCCTCATCTTTCCTCTGCTTCTCTCTTGGTCCATCCTCCTCCTCCTACCTTCTCAGGATCCAGCAACTAAAGAGTTAATGTCTGTCCCCAAAGGGACCTGCAGGACTTTGTTCATCTTTATGGCTCATGTCTGTTCTTATTGATAAATGCCCCAGCCTTATCAGTTGTTAAATATTTGGAATATTTTATAAATGTTTATAAAATATGGTCTCTGTTGTCAATAAGTTTACCTGGATCATCTCAATGATGATACTGATTGAAATTCCTTGCTTAAAGAAAGAAAATACCTTTTAATTTCTTTAAGAAAAATGAAGATTTGACATGCCAAGCTCTTTGAGAAGAGTTTGGAAAATATAAATTAGTGGCACATGATGGTGCAACACAAAAATCATAACATGATTATTGCCAACGAAAAGGGAACTCTGGAAAAACTCTAAGAAGCTTAAAAGGAAATGACCTGGATTTAAATAGTTTTTTCTAAAGGTTATTAAGGTATAAAATATTTAAACAATGTTTAAAAAGATATTTTCAATATATCAGGTGGTAATAGGAAAGAAACTTTTCTTAAAGAGTTGTTGAGTCAATCATTTTCCATTCTTAAACTCTTGTATAAATTGCATTAAATGTGAGATACAAATATTATTTGGACAAGCTATATACAACATTGCAAAGGCTTTAATATAAACACTTTTTAAAATGAAATTTCCCAAGGAAATTATGTAGCAAAGGAAGTCTGTTTTGAATATGTCATTTCTCTCTGAACTTCACATATTGACATGGTTAGTTACTAAAGATAAATATAAAAAATTAATCAGCCACCTACAGTGTTGCTTTCTGTTCAATGTTACTGGGAATTAAACAACTGAATATGTTTGTTAAAATGCACTGTAAATTAGAAAAACAGTTTTGTAAAGACATATTTTTCATGGTCATACAACTTAAAATGGGGTAGCATGAATTTAACAGCCCTCAATGTTCCCCTCCATTTCAGCGGAGCATTCAGACCTAAATAGGTGGCATCAGAATGAAAGACACTGTCCCCAAAGGATATTAAATTTTTTTTAGCTAAAAAGTTCAGCATTATAACTATAGATCACTCAAATAATGCATCAGTGAGTGATGCCTTCAGAGTGTATGTTTGTGTTTTTTTTATTATTATTTTTAGCAGAAGACACTACACCAAAGAAATGAGCTTTGTCCATATTTCACATGAGGTTTAAGCCAATATTTACTTGAAAATGTCATTCAAGAATTGACAAATTTTCCACAATGGCTAGAGAAATCAGACTTTTCTAATGTTTCAAAAGACTTCAAGTGTCTAAATCCTTTGAGTCTTAATACTAACGATAAATACTATCACACACATGAAAAATCACTGACTGAACATTTCTATGAGGATGAAAATTGTTGCATATCTAAGCTTTCATTGTTCAACATCTACTGAGAATCTACTTCATCGAAATTATTTATTCTCTGTAATTCTCAGTTTCTATATCTACATCGAATAACACCGACATCATAAGTTTGTCATTAGGAGTAATTATTATTATAAAAGAACATGCAAAGGAATGAGTACACTTTGATTCATAGACAAATCAGATTTTAAAGCTGGAAGGACCTTAGCCTTCTTCTATTTAGAAATGACAAAATCAAGCTTTAGAGAGGGTAACTTGAAGAAAGTTACAGAACTTGTCAGTGGAAGATCCCAAATTGAAACCTGGGTCACAGGACATCAACCTCGGTGCTATTCCCATAGAATTACACTAGAATATAAGCTAAACTAACTTTGAAATAATTAATCAAGTTTGTATCATAACACACACCATGAAGTTCTACCCTCAAGCTAGCCACTCATCAAAAAAAAAAAAAAATGTATCTTATTTTGGGTTGTAATGCAGTCCCTCAACAGTGATTAATTTGATTTATTTTCCGGATTAGTTGCTTTTCAAAATGTTTTTCCACAGGCTTTCTCATGGAAATAGAAGCTAAATATTAGCACTCATTAATCTTTTTCTGATATCTGAGAAGAAATTTTAATAAATCTACTAGCTATAACATTCAAGCAGGTTCTCCTGAATCGTGAGTTCTTCTGCATTGTGTGCACATCATTGAGGCTGTGAGCCCTTGAGAATAATCCCATGACCAACTCTGGGAGCACTGCCACTGGGAGTGAGAAAGCAACTAGGAACAGGGAGGGCAGAAATGGGAGGCAGAGGGGAGGTAGGGGGGTTGTTCCAGCTTTTCTACATTTGACTCACCTTCATTCCAAGGTCTTCTCTACCCAAATGATTTCCAAAGCTAATTGATTCATCCGGACCAACTGGGGAACTTCTGTGTTCAAGAACTTGTTCATGTATTTTAACCTTTTATTTTATTTTATTTATTTTAAATAAATAACTTTAATTTTTAACCTTTTTTTATAGACCTTTTCAAATATACACAAAAGTAAAGAACATGGTATAATGCATGCCATGTGTTCCCACACAGCTTCAACAAACTAGCAACATTTCTCCATATTTTTTCATCTATTCCTCCCTTTTTGTTTTGTTTTGTTTTTTTTTTGTTTGCTCTCGCCTGGACTTTTAAAAGCAAATTCCAGTCATCATATAATTTCATCCATAGATACTTCAGTATGTATATCTAACAGATAAGAACTTTAAAAAAAACCCAACTCATCACACTTGACAAAATTAGCAACAAACCTTTAATATTATGTAACACCCAGTTTGTGTTCAATTTTCCCAGATTTTCTTTAAAATGTATTTTAAAGTTGGTTTGTTTAAATCAAATTCAAACAAGTCCCTAAAATACATTTGGTTGACATGTTTTCTAAGCCTTGTTAAGTATTTACTGTCTCTCTCTGCCCACTCTCATTTTTCATGCCATTTGTGTGTGGGAAAATGGGTTATTTTGTCCTTTAGGTTTTCCCTTGTTCTGAATTTAGCATATTGCATCTTCAAGGTATCAATTGACATGTTCCTTTTTTTCCTCATCTTTGCTATAAACTGGCCAATCAAGATGCTTCAATTCAGGTTCAATTTTAGACACCTGAATTACTGCATAGGAGGGACTTAACATCCAGTTGTCTGTTCCAGTTTTACTGCTAAGATTGACCAGTGGTTCAGGTATGGTCAGGCTGCTCCATCCCTTATAAAAATTTCCCCTTAACCTTTCACCTATTGCTTTTAAGGACCTGTGTTTATCATTGCTCAGATTTGTTATTTTATTAAAGTTTACAAAATAAACAGTTTCAAATTCTATCATTCCTCCTGCATTTTAAAACTTATTTATTTTGAATTTTATGGAGATACAATTGGCATACAATTGACCTACACATATTGCAAAATGATTACCAATAGGTTTAGTGAATATCCATTACCTCATATATTGGGTTGTTGGAAAAGTCATGACGTATTTTTTTCTATGTTTCTCGTTGTAAAAATGTGTCGTGACTTTTCCGACAACCCAGTAGCTACAAAAAAAATTTTTTTTTCTTTGTGATAAGAACTTTTAGGATCTACTACTCTCTACGCAACTTTCAACTGTACCATATGACAGTGTTCACTATAGTTACCATGTTGTATATTAAATCCCCAGGACTTATAACTGGAAGTTTTACCTTAGACCACCTTCACCCAATTCCTCCTGTGTTAACCACAATAATTTTTTGGAGTGTCACTATTCATGAATTCTTATTTTATATATTTGATGTGTTGCAATCCTTTACTCATTATCCTTTTTGCTCCTGAAATGATCATGTTTTGGGCCAAGAGGTGTTCTTGGCATTTGGGTCTTTTTGACAAGACCCATTTGGCATCCTCCTTCCTTTCTGGCACTACACGCCCCAGAATCATGTTCTCTATTGCCTGCACTGTGGATGGGGTATAGCAGACCTAGTTTATATGCCTCCCTGGATTTGCTTGGCCATAGCTTTGTGCTCAGTGCTATTGAAGATGGTCCAAGAAGGCCAAGCTGGCACTAACCACAGCTTTCCAAAAGCACTCCAGATTATTCTGATGTAAGGCTTTGAAAGCGTCTTATACCCTTGCCTTTCTCCCAAAGGTAAGGAAAGGAAGTAGGTGAAGTTTGAAATAATTACACCCACTCCAGTGATTCTCTTTCCATGTCTTCACTTAAAAAAAAAACGGGGATGAGGGCTGGCCGAGTGACTGTGGTTGGGTGCTGGCTTGGGAAACTGGGGGCCCCGGTTTGGGTCCCACATATGAGGGCCAGTGACACTGCCCTCAAAAAAAAAAAAGGATTTAAAAAAAAAGGGGGGGGCCGGCCGAGTGGCGCATTGGTTAAGCGCTGGTTTTGGGATGCCAGTGGCCCCGGTTCGGATCCCACATGAGGGCCAGTGACACTGCCCTCTACAGCTAACAACAGCTCCACCTGGAGCTGGGCTGTGCGAGCCCCGGTGATGGTGTGGGCTGCAGCCCCCGCTGCAGGGGGTTGCCATAGGCTACATTGAGTGGCCCGCAGCCAGCGTGAGCGGCTGGCAGCCAAGTGTGAGCTGCCAATAGCTGCGGTGAGCGACATCCAGAGGCCAGCGACCGATCTGCCTCATCCGGGAAGAGCGCAATGACGATACCAACAGTGAAGCAACATCCTCCGCAACTAAACTGAAGAACAAAAAGACAGCAACTTGTCTGTTCCCCTTCCCCGATTCCCCAACGCTGTTCCCCTCCGCCAATTCCCCAATAAAATCTTTAAAAAAAAAAAAAAAAAAAGGGGGATGAGGTGCAATTTGACTTCACATGTGTCTTTGCAGGGGGTTTGGGGGTGCGGTTTCGGTGGTGAGATGCCCAAAGTAAAAAAGGCACACGGAACCCACATGAGGAGGAACCAGCGTCTTTAATCATCAATAGCAACCATCATATAGAGGTTTTGGGGGAGGAGAGTGCATGGAAGTGTACATGCTCCCTCCTGCAAGTGCAAGTCATGTTTACATAGAGAGCTTATGTAACCGGAGCCCAGCGCCTGCGCAGCAGGCTCCAGAGTCAAGGTCCGTCCCGCTAGGGGTCAGGGTCTGTTCATCGGCCTGCACACAGCTGGACATTCCGAGGCCCATGCCCAGGACCTCCACAGCTCGCACTTGAACATGCCCGGGCTGGTCAACGTGTAAGCTCTCAAAGCCTATTCAAGCATTTCTCCTGAATTCAGATCAAATCAAATATTGGAACTGCATGATTATCGACACTAGCCAGCTTGATATTTGTGTCTTTGTTTCATATACGAGCATAAGGCTAATATGCAACTATTTTGAATCACTTGTTTTTATTGTTTTGCTTTTTTAATCTTTGAGAATCTCAAAATCTCAGCCTCTCTCATTTGCCACACACCTAAAGCTGCTGGACTTTATGAGTTGTCAGTAAAACACCACTCAAGGAAGCTCTTTTCTTTAAAAAAAAAAAAAATTGTTTCATTGTGCTATGAACAGCTCCAACTCTAAAGGGGAGTATACAGAATAGTACATCCATGCATCCATCGTCTAGCTTTGCCAGATTTTGACAACTGTTCCTCATTTTATTAAGGAACAAAATTTTATAGATACAGAGAAGTTCTCTGTTCTTCACTCATCACCAATCTCATTCTTTTCACTCCTCTCTGAGATCTACTTTTCTGAATTTAGAATTTATCATTCTACTCACATTTTAATAATTTCATTACATGTATTTCATTACTTATATTTATAAATAATATAGAATAGTATGTGGCATTTTCAAAAATTTATATAAATTGTATTGTATTGTATGTAGCCTTGCCCAGTGAGTTTTTTTTTACACTCAGTTTTTAAGATTTATATATTGATAGATACAGCCTTCGATCACTCCATTGAATTGTTACATTTTATTCCACTCTGAATACTCCACAATTTATTCATTCATTTTTAATGGATATTTAGATCATTTCCAAATGTCACTATTTGACAACATTGCAATGAATTGATATGCATTAGTCAGCTTTTGGTAGAATAACAAACAACCCCAAAATCTCAGTGGTTTACAATAGAAGACATGTTTTTTTTTTCTTTTAGTGGGACAGTGGATTGGCTATAACTCTATCGTAAGATTAGGGAAGAGAGAGCAGAGAAAAGGAAGAGAAAACTAACTGGGCTTCTTTATATTCCCTCTGAGTATTATGCATTCCCTTTCCTAACCTTCAAGGGTGTGAGGGGTGGACTTGTTAAAAATGCAAATGGTCAGGCCACAATCCAGACCTACTGAATCAGAAACTCTGAGGGCGGGAGTCCAGCAATCTGTGTTTCAACAAGTTCTTAGTGGTTCTGATGCCTGATAAAGTTTGAAAACCACAAGCACAGAAGAATAAAAGATTAACAGTAATTAACATCTTAAGATAAGTAAAGTGAGGACACACGTGCTCTGTAATATCCTTAAAGTAGGTAAGTGATATTTACTAAACAATGAAATTCTTTTTGCATCGTAGAGGGTTCTAAAGTCTTTGCAAATTGCATAAACTATAAAACATAAAGAGAAACCAAAAGATGTTATACTATCTATTGACATATTTGTAAATAGTCTTGATTGATGTAATAACTGAATGTATTGCTGTTGATTCATAGGAAGATTCTACTTTAATTTATGTTTTTGTTTTATTACTCCTGACCTTTATGTGATCCCATTTTGTGAAGAAGTTCTTTGGATCAGAGTACTACAATATTGGTCTCTGAACACTACTGAGTTCATTTTCTGGTTAATTTGCATCCAAATGGCCCTTTCTGAAACATTGATAACAGAGCTAAACATAGTTTAAAGACCCAGACCTTTGGAAGAAAGCTTATTAGAGTTCAGTTTGAAGAGCTGTATTATGCTAGGACATCAAATTTCCTATATAACAATTTTCTAACCTATGTCTTATAAAGATATAAAGCAGACTTTTGGGTTATTGCTCAAGTAAATTGAGTATGTATACATTTTACAACGGTTAATAGATAACAAACATATTTTTAAAACATAGAACGTCAAACGTATATTTAAGGGCTTGCTATGTTTGTTAGGTACTTATGCACATTATTTCAATGACTTATTGGGTAAATATTCTGTACATTTTTAGATGAGAAAACTAAGGTTCAGAGCTATTAGATAATTTGTCCCACGTCACCAGAGCAGCCTATTCAAAGTCTGTCTGACTGCAAACCCCAAGTGCTTTCCACGGTATCATTTGTATACTTCAGGAAAAGAATCTTTTTATTAAGTTTTTACAAATGATGATTGAGTAGATACATGAAAGAAGAAGCCTTTGCACAGGAAAGTGCAATACCAACTCAGCCAAGCAAGGATCAGATCTGAGCATGAAATAAAGTCAACTGGTAGATAATTTCATAGAAGGCATACAAACATCCACCACTTTTGAAAGGGTGTATATCAAAGTAGCTTTCTACATATGGCTATGTCATCCTGTCCAAAAATGAATCTGTGCAAGATGCCACGATAATAATCACCATGTCACGATTAATTATGAAAAACCTACTTAATGAGTACATCAAGTATTCGTGGCCAAGGTCCTGGATGCCGTGTCTGCCTTGTTCCTTCTCAAGAAGCATCAGGATCAGAGCCACTGTGTCCTAGGTACATAGCCTGTGTGACACAGCACAAGTACAGGTGGTGCTCAGTGGTCTAATCACTGTGATGCCAATAATAAGGCTTTTGCTTCTCTTTAAAACCTTCCCATATAGCTAGTTACGAAACTGCTTAAGTTTTACAAAACAAAGTTTTAAAATAAAATGCAATACCAAATAGAAGTTGCCTATAGGGTGGGATTAAAAAAACAATTCTTCATCCATTTCGGAACATTAAATTTAACAAAGAAAGAATTTAGTGCCTCCTGAAGTTTTTCAGAAGTGAGTTTATTTGAATTACTAGAGTCTACCAAAAGTTAGCTTAACAGAATCACTTACCATAGTTAAAACATGCACTAAAATAAACCACTATTCAACAGAAAGTATTTGGACCTAAAAAGAATCCAGAATATATTCCCATTGCTAAACCTGTCCAAAATATACACACACCATCTAAAGGCAAATTATATGAATTTTTACTTAAACAGGATATCTCAGAACTAGAACATTTCTGGGGAAATGGGTATGTATACATATATATCTCTTTTGTTTCAGACAAAATTTAGAGTTTTATCTCTTCGTTGCCTCTTCACAGTGGAAATAAACAGACCATAGATGACAAATGTACAAGTTGAAAATGGAAAGATCAAAAAAACAAACAGAGGTAAGCCAGTTACTTAGGCTTCTATAGTCAAAGTACTCAATTCATTTCCAGAACCTTTCATTTCATATCTAAGCAATATGATATCAGGGAGTCAGTGCCCAATGAAGCACATGTAAACAGGTTTTATGGCTGACTATTTAATCAGAATGTACTTTACCTCCGAGAGGCATTAAGAGACATTATTAAGGAGGCTTTCCACACACACACACACACACACACACACACACACACACACACACACAGAGAGAAAAAAAAAAGAAAACAAAAAACCTGCAAGAAATATTAAGAAAAAAAAAGTAACTTCTATTAAACAAAAAATTAAGCAATGAGGTTTTGATAGGTTCCCTGCATAGATGCAGTGCTCTGTGCAGTAAACATTAAATATTGAACCCCCAGAAGACCTTAATTCCTAGGAGCCGATCAGGTGTGGTAGTAGTAGCAATCTTGGAATATTATGCTATAAATAATTTATGAGCTCATGACATAACTGCAGTTTTTCATAGGATCATTTTTAGTCATTATCTGAGATGAACAAATGGTTCCTTAAGCTCCTATAACATTGATGTGATCCCCAAAACAATGATGTGATCAACTTCCACTGTTGGCTTATCATTTCTTGACAAAGCATTGAAAAGTAGTGGGAGTAGCTGAGATACCCTGAAGCATCCCCTTAAATGGTACATCTTGCTGGAAGATAAAAAGCATTTCTCTCTTCACTGTCACAGCATTAGGTTTAGAATAACCGATTCTCAAAATGTATCTCCCCAGTAAGCTACCAAGTTCTTTCTTCAACTCAAACTATTAAACCCTGGTCTACCTATGACCTCTTACTGTGACTAGAGTAATTATCACATGCTGAATCTTTGTTTTTTCTCTCACTACCAAATTTGGGGAGGCTATGAGCTATTGAATTAGACAATGATCCCATTAATACAGATCTTTTCAATAGACTCCCTCAGTTCATTATTCTCTAATAAAGTCATCTATGTAGGACATTGTTGAAATAGCCTCGAGTCACTTACTTATGATGGCAGAATGATCCCCTGAGACTCACCTCACATTACATTTTCTAGAGGAAAAATCTCCCCCCTAGTCTAGGAGCTGTCCTCCTACCTTCTACAGATACAGTATTGGAGAACTCCATATATCTCAGTCATCCAGACTCAGATTGTGCTATTTTCTAACATGATTTCAGGAAATGTGACAAGAACTCAGAATCTGTATTGCCTGTCTTTGGTACCACCACCTCACCTTCAATTTTCATTTGCAATTGGGCTGCTAAATAAAAGACATGGATTGGCAGGTACCTAATACCCCTAACATCTTTCACAAGCCCCTTACCCTGTATCCTTCTGCACTCTGATCTGTGCTTAGAATTATATTTTTTGTGTATGACAGAATATCATTCAGCCTTTAAAAAGAAGGAGATCCTGCCATTTGTAACAACATGGGTGAACCTGGAGGACATTATTCTAAGTAAAATAAGCCAGGCACAGAAAGAAAAGTACTACATATCTCAATTACACATGGAATCTAGAAAAGTCAAAATCATAGAAGTGGGAGTAGAACCATGGTTACCAAGAGTGAGGAGGTGGGAGTATTTGTCCAAGGGTACAAAGTTTCAGTTATGTAGGGTAAGTTCTAGATATCTAATATACAGCATGATAACTATAATCAATAGCACTGTATTATATATGGGAAATTTGCTCAGATAGATCTCAGGAGGTGCTCTCAACACACACACACACACACACACACACACACACACACAGTAGTTATATGAGGAGATGGATATATTAATTAGCTTGCCTATAGTAATCATTTTACTATGTATACATATATCACAGCGTCATGTTGTAAGCCTTAAAGATAAACATTTGTTATTTTAAAAATGAAATAAAAAGTTTAGCTGCTATTAGCTTCAGGATGCTGCACTATCCTTGGTGATACCCCTATGCTAATGGTTCTGTGCTTTAACACATATCAGAATATTTTGAAGGTTTGATTAGAATAGATAGGTCAGTTTGTTGTCGGAGAGTGGGCCTTTCTCGGCGCAAAGTCCAGGTCCTTGGCAACTCGAGCAAAGAACTGAACGAGATACCAGAGTAAAGCAGTAGAATAAGTAGTTTATTAGAAAAGATAGTACATTTAGAAGTAAAAGTAGACCTGAGTACTAGAGGATGGCTCAAGGGCCCATTACCAAAGAGTGTGGAGGAGGCACATGCAAAACAGAGGCTCAAAGGGAAGAAGTGGTAAAAAGGAACAGGGAAGCAACTGCAGCAGCAGTAGCAGCCCGGACTTCCCTCCCAGGACTTGGGGTTTTTATCCTTTTTCTCCAGAATGGGCTGTTCTTTCTGGGCATAGGACCACTTGATTGGCACCTGTGATTAACAAGAGGTACTGCGTAGGTGTAAGTGACTGGTCTGATCTAGTTGGATATTCTGTGTCCATTTGCTCTTCCTGCAGGGGTAGGTAATTACAATACAATGGGGAGTTTTGGGTGGAGAGGGGAAGTGCCTCAGGCAGTTGCACTCTGTGGGATGTGTAGGAATGCAGAGACCCAATGCCTTCCTCTAACTGCCTATCTAGTTTCTCCTTGAGAGATGTGATCCCCATAAAATCTCTATGGGAAGCTGAGGGACTGGAGGTCTCTTCTTCTGTATCTGCTTCCTGCTGGGCAGGGGCGTAGAGCTGTCCTTGCCTATTGGGGTTCACAGAACTCTCACCCTAGCCCATCTCAGATGAGAGGAAGGGGTCTCAAGCTCCACCTGAAAGACCGCATTGGCTTCTTTGCTTGTTGGGGTATCCCCTGCATCCTCAAGGCTCCTGAATGAGGACAAAAATATAAATCTGTTAGTTCTTATGAAACTTGTGGCCATTCAGTCCATCACTCAGGTGGAGTCAGTTGTCTGGACACAGAATGAGTTTGACAGTTAGCTTCCTGGCCTGGGGGTATTAGGAAGTCTCAGGCTTTCAACTAGTTTTCTGAAACAGGGGTAGGAGACTTATATTGTTTCAGATTCAGGAACTGATTTACAAAGCTATTAAGAAGCAAGGGGGATCTTCAGTCCAAGATTCACAAACTGGTTAGAAGAGCAATCAAAGCCCAAGAGCTAAGAAACTAAAGAACTGGGGAGGAAACTTAACATTTCTATAGAAAAGGAAACATTAAAGTTTTTCAGTGGTGGGGGTTGGTGCTGCTCAGTGGACCGGTAACAAGCTCACCCATGGACTTTTTGATTCAGTAGGTCTCGGGTGGGGCCTGAACTTTGCATTTCTAACAAGTTCCCAGGAAATGCTGGTGCTGCTGGTCTGAGGCCACACTTTGAGAATCACTGCTCTATATGTACTGACACTCTTGTTCACAAGGACTATAGGCGAATAGTATGGTAATAGCGACCAGAATTCCCAACAGCTGGTTTGAGAGAGGTAATTAATAGGCTTTCTTGTATCAGTTGGGGTCCCAACTGGAAACAGATGGTACACTTCAAATAGGATTAATTCCCTACAGCCAACAAGTGAATGTGTGCATCTTATTAGGCACTGGGGTTTTGTACTGAAGACCTGTGTATACAGGTAAAAAACTGAACCCTGCTCATCTCCACACACACACACTTCTTTAAAACGGCTGACACAGAGAGATCCAAGATGGTGGAGTAAACACTGTGCCTGCGTTCTTCCATGAACACATTAAAATTACAACTAAATTATAGAACAATCAACCTGGAAACCATCTGAAGTCTAGGCGAACAGACGTCCTATGACTAAAAATATAAAGAAGCCACATCCAGACAGGTTTGAGAGGCAGAGATGCAGAATGGATCCCAAACCACCATGTGGCGATTGAGAATCAGGATGGATATCTCAGCTGCTGAGGTTTCCCCAGGAGAAGTAAGAGACCCCAGCCTCCCACACCAGGCTCCCCAACTCAGAATGAAAAACAGTGGGGATTCCGACCATCCAGCAAAGCTGCATGGAAACCCAGACATCCTCTTAAATGGCCGACATACAGACTCACTCGCAGGCACTCACCTTGGGCTCTGGTGGAGGGATGGTGACTCAGGAGGTGTCAAAGACATGTGGGGAAAAAGAGGGTGGTAGACTGAGGTGTGTAACTTTGAGGGGGGGCACTGAAGGACAGTCAGCATTTTTCCTGTGTGAGAGAGACTTTTCTCCTGTGTAGCCTGCAGGCAGGCACCATTTTTACTATGTTAAGCACACCCACTCAGGGCCAAAACTGAATCTGGTTGGCCTGGTGAGCTCAAGTTGCAACGTTATATCAATCTGTATACTAGCTAAAAAACACAAGTAGGTATCTTAGCTATACACTCTGAAACTTTTGTGTTTTGTTTTTTTTCCTCTAAGAGCACCTGGTGGCCTTGCCTGCTTCATCCCATTAATTCATCTTTACTCAAAGCATGACTCATGATTTTATATATCTAGGAAAGCTTTTGGTGGTAGATTAGACTTTTTTCTAGGTGCTCCTGTCTCCCTTCTTCTGATCTATGGCCCATTTCTCTACTACCTGCTATAATAGCTATTCTCACCTCAACACATATGCAGAGTGCTATCTTATTTCCTTTCATTTTTATATTTGAGGTCATATCCATTCTTGCTACCCTTTATTTCTTCAAATATCTGTCAAAAGGGTATTCAACAGATACATTAATACCTTTAGGTTACAGATGATCTCTATATGGCCCTAATTATTGTAGCATTCTTCTTTACTTTTGTTTTGGTATTAAATGTTTTTAATACTAATATGTTAATAAACTATTGTTAAGTCAATAAGCACAAAACAAACACAATCAACTAGAAACCCATTCCCTATCTCAGAACTAAAATATTCTTGTATGTGAGTATATCTCTCTATCCCATCCACTAGCCTTCTCTCTTCAAGGAACAGCTGTCCTTTTAAAAAATGAATATGCTAATTCCTTCACCTTCTCCCCCATCCTTGAGGGAGGGAGGTTATCACTTTGTGAGAGGTGTAAATGTCTATTATGTTGCTGTATATACCTAAAACTATTTGAAAAAAAAGAAATGATAGTTATGTGACATGATAGAGGGGCTAACTATCACTACAATAGCAATCATATTATAATACATAAATGTATTTTAAAAAAATAAATACGCTTCTTATGTATAGTTCTCTAAGCAACATATTTAGTTTTACTGGATTTTGAGCAAATTTTTATAATGTCTATTTCTCATTCCATATTATATTTTTTTAAAATCATTCATATTGTTACATGTAACAATGGTACATTCATTTTCCCTGTATAAATTTCATAGTGTGAAGATGCTGCAATTTATTTATTCATCCTCTTATTGCTGAGCATTTGTGTTTTCCAGTTTTTTGTTATTATGAACAAAGCTTCTATAAATTTTCTTATAGATATATGCTGGTGTACATATATTAGAATCCCTCTTGGGTGTACTAAACCTAGTCATAGAATCGCTGGATTATCGGATATGTGCAGATTCATGTTCACAAGGTGATACCCAACTGTTCTCCAAAGTAGTCACACCAATTTACAATCCTACCAGTACTGTGTAAGAATTCCTGTTGAACCATATCTTTACCATCTCTGATATGATAGGACATCTTAATTTTTGCCAATATTGTATGTGTACAAGGATATATACTGAGGATTTAACTTTCATTTTTCTAATAACTAATGAAAGTTCCTCTTCTTAGGCACTGTATTCATTTCTTAGGGCTGCCATAACAAATTGCCATTCATTGGGTGGCTTGAAACAACAAAAATGTATTCTCTCACAGTTCTGGGAACCATAAATCCAAACTCAAGCTCCTTCCAAAAGCTCTCAGGGAGAATCCTTCTCTCATCTGAATGACTTTCCTAATGACACTTGTCATTCGATTTAGGGCCCATGCAAATAATCCAAACTGATCTCATTTTGAGAGCCTTAATTTAATGATATCTGCAAACCCTTTTCCCCAAATGGTCATATTCATAGTCCTGGGGATTAGGGAATGGGCATATACTTTGGGGGGGCCACGATTTTTAACGTACGACATGTGCAATCACCATTCATATTTTCTCTTCCAAAATACAGGTTTATGATTTTTTTTCCATTTTTCTATTGAATCTTTCCTTTTTTATTGAATGTTTCTCTTATTGATTGGTAGGACTTTTTACATTAAAGATACTAATTTTTCTTAATTATATTTGTTAAAGGACTATTCTCCCAATTTGGGGCTTGCATTTTCACTTTTTAAAATGGTGTCTTTTGATAAACAGATATTCTTAATTTCTATGTAATTAAATTTGTTCATCTTTCTTTCATGATTAGATCATTTTATATGTTATATAGTAATACTTCCATTGCCCCAAATAAATTATTTTCTTATAAATATTTTAACAATTGACCTTATAGCTTTACATATTTAATTCATCAGGAGAAAATTTTTGTTATAGTATAAGGTTAGGATCCAGTTTTACTTTTTTTCTGTGCATGGGGTAACCAATTCTTCTTCAACCTGTCTTGGTCAATATGTGGAGCAGCAGCAGTTATTTCACAATAAATGCAACCACAGCTTGAGGATGAAACGTATGATCTGACATGACACAGGGACTTATTTTAGGGATACAGTCATCATTTAAGACAATCAGCTTTATTACAGAGCACAATTAAGCATATATCATTTAGAAAGAATAAGAAAATCCAGATGGATATCCCTATTCTACTAACAGCATGACACACATGACATCCTACAAGCTTTAACTGATACAATTTTGTATACACTGAAGTATGTCTCTAGTCAGGTTAAATTAGAGAGTAAGTAACTCAAGAATAGTTGGTTTTGCATTTGGAGGTGCATATTTACCAAATGATATCATTGAATAAAGTGGTTCCAAGAAACTCTCAGGTTATTAACTCTCTCTCACCCATCAGATGGATGAATCATCAGTGCCCTGTGTAGTGAAGGTAACAGTTGGTTCATTGCATGCCTCTTCAATCAATGATGTAAATCAGCCATTTGTGTGAGACAGTCAGTTGAATCCATAATTTCATGTCTAATAAACTGCACACAGACGCACAAAAGAATATCTATCAGAGGTCTCAGAAAACCGAGTTTTACAAAATGTGTTGTTGTTTTTTTTAACACATGGAAGGAAATAATTGCTTAACTTAACTCAATCCATAATATCTGGACTTCCTAAATAACATGTCTTCCTTTAGAAAAGTAACAACTGGAGAAGAAAACATCCTCATGATTTTTGTGTATTGTGTTCTTTTTGACTCTGTTTTGGACTTGCCATTTGTTAGTTTAAGTTTAAATGAATTAAAATTAAGGAAGATAAAAAATTCATTTCCTCATTTTGCAAGAGCCACATCTCAAGTATTCAAATAAACCGTATAGGACAGCGTAGATAGAATATTGCTGTCTTCACATAAAGTTCTTTTAGAGTGCTGTTCTAGGCATTTTCTCCCGCTCTATTCACATAGTTCTAACATTCATGTACTCCTTTATGTTTTACCATGTGTTTTCTCATCCTTGCTTTACTGAGTCCTCACTATATTATTGGTAGGATGTCATTAGTCCAAATTTCTTTATCTGTTGCTGAGTAACAAATCCCCCTAAAACTTAGCAGCTTAAAGTAACAGACATGTATTATCTCACATAGTTTCTGAGGGCACGAGTCTGGGAGCAGCTTAGCAGGGTGATCTGGTCCTAATGAGGCTCTAGTTAACACATTGTGGACCAGTGTCACAGATTTGCATCTATATATTTAAATGCCCCATCCTCAACGTGTTTTAAAATACTTGCTGGGGCTGTAGTCATCAGAGGCTTGACTAGGGTAGAAGGATACACTTTTCAATCTTATTCATGTGGCTGTTAGAAGAAGCTTTGAGTTCCTCACCCTGTGGGCTTTTGGCTTGCCTCAAAGGAAAGAGAGAGAGAGAGAGAGAGAGAGAGAGAGAGAGAGAGAGAGAGAGACAGAGAGACAGAGAGACAGAGAGACAGAGAGAGAGAGAGAGAGAGAGAGAAATAATGAGAGACAGAGAGAGAAATAATGAGAGAGAGAGAGAGAGAGAGAGAGAGAAATAATGAGAGAGAGAGAGAGAAATAATGAGAGAGAGAGAGAGAAGAGAGCGAGAGCGAGAGCGAGAGCGAGAGCGAGAGAGAGAGAGAGAGAGAGAGAGAGAGAGAGAGAGTTGTGTTACTGTCTTTTATAACTTAATCTCAGAAATGACATCCCTTCATTTCTGGCTTTTTCTGCTGTTACACAGACCCTGGTAAGTAAGATATGGGAGGAGACTACACAAGGGTGTGAATGTCAGCAGTTGGGAATCACTGGGGCCCATCTTAGAGTCCAGCCAATCACATTGCTATTAAAAAGCTCAATAACCTGCCAAACTTACACAGGCAATAAACGTTAGATGTAAAACTCAACTAAATCCTCTGACTTTTAATTCCTTTCTTCCACAGCACTTCCTCTTCAGCTATCTAGGTACTACCTCAACCTCCCTAAACAATTTGGCTTTTTTGTAAAATAATGACACAGACTAATAATCTTAACCTGCAAATATTATAGCTGAAATTCAAGGGGTCTCAGATGCTTGATTAATAACAATTGTTGTTCTCCTTTTCTTTCCCTTTTTTTCCCCCAGGAATAAAAAACAGTTATTGGAGAATAGGAAGAACAGGAGTGTGTTAGTGGCAAACACTCTCTCCTTGACCAAACTCTAGACAGCTTCCTCCTATAGGTCTTGAATTTGCGGGTCCATCCTTGTTGGGCCTGCATCATCCAGTCTTAGCAAGAATACTATTAAATTTGTTTAGCCAGAGTCACCCACCCTGGATATCTAATCAAATCTTGTCATCTCCCACCATTCTCCAAGTAATAGCTGATCACCTTGGCCTGTCTTCAGCAAGAATCCTGTCAGATCTGTTTAGCCAGAATCCACTTTTACCCCTGATATTTCTTTCTTAGTAATTATTTATCCACAACCCCCACTCCACTCCTTGCTTATAACTCCCCACTTTTGCTTGTTGTATTTATAGTTGAGCCTAATTTCTCTTTCCTGCTGTAAAATGCCATTGCAGTAGTCCCTACATGTAACATGATAATCCTGAATGAAGTCTGCCTTACTGTTTTAACAGTGTCTTAAATAATTTTTTTCAATACTACTCCAGAACAAACATCAAGCAGAGTGGAGGAGATAAGAGAAAGATCACCTTGTTCTTTGTCTGTCGCATACCTACCCACACAGGAGAAGTGACTTTTTACAAACTGTTGCTTAGAATAGGGGCAGGGGCAAAGTATCTTCCTTCCTAAATATATAAAACAACAAAGTGACTTATAGAAAAACTTTTCTTCAACCATAGTACATCCCTATTTTTAACTTTTTTTTAATGGCTTATTTCATAAGTATATAAATAAAGGGCAAAGTATGGACAAAGTTGGCCATGGTGAATATAAACGGATTTCACCTTTTGGCTTGGCATTTGATATTGGCAATCAGACATACAAATAGATTCAAATTCAAAATGTCACAGATTTACTCGAAGTGAGCGCTCCAGCTAACTGCTTTATTCTTTGATAATTATTTGAAATCAGAGTTTTGTTAACATTCACTATAGTGTCTAGGAAATTACTTCTGGGATGTCCTTACAAAGCTACTGGGAAATGTGCTTTGGACACCTGAAAGACGAGAACAGTAGGAATGAAGAAAAATCTTTTAGCTGAACAAATAAAATTTCATAGCCTTAGTTTCATCTTAGTTATGGTAGAAAAATGGGCAGTTGGCAAGACTGAATCACTTTATATCTAAAAACTTCTTTCTCACTATTAAGGGAAAGCTCTAAGAGTCCTTCCATCTTGTCATCATAATCAGTCTCAATTCCTATGGACCAATGAGTTGAGGAGGCACTTCCACTTATTTTTGTCTTTCACATAATTCCCAGTATATTTAACAAAGAATTAGCTAGCGGTGGGAGATGATGACCGGTACAAACCCAAATCATAACACAATCCAGCTTGACTAGATGGAAGCTTATGCCCTCCCATAAAAACAAGTTTTAGTTAAGATTGCTTTCAGAGAGAGCTTCGGCCTTTTCCAGTTTAGGCCTCATCCTCAGCAAGTAAGATGGCTTGGCTGTAGTAGTCCCTGGCATGGCATCCTAACCTGACGACGTCCATTGAAAGACATAATGTCTCTTATGGATCTTTCTTAGGAGGGAGAACATTTTGTTCCAGAATCCGCCAGCAAACTTCCTCTGACATCTCTCATCCAAGTACTAACCAGACCCAACCTTGCTTCGCTTCCGAGGTCAGACGAGATCAGATGCGTTCAGGATGGTATGGCCATAGACAGCTTCCTCTGATATCTCATTGGCTACAGTTGGTCCACATGCTTATGACAAGGGGTAGAGAACTACATGATGGGCTCAGATAGATCATCTATTAGAGAAAGGACATGGGGGTACTATCACGATTTCATCTCCCAAATGGAATCCCTTTAATTTCTATATCAGATTAGATTTTAGGACCAAAAGTTTCTACCAAAAATACAGACAGAGGGAATTTTCTATATTGTCATATGGGAAAGCATAAATGAAAGAGAGAAAGAACTGGGGAGATCAAGAAATACTAGCTGTTCCAAACCAGGAAAAGGAAAAATAAAGTGTAAATTGAAATGTTGATCATGAAATCCTGTGAGATAGTCCTTGTCAGAATTCATTGAGAATCACTGATATGTATTTTTCTGCTGTTCAGACTAAACAAGTTAAAAACCAGACGATTTTAAATGAAAGAGAAATGTGTATTAGAGCATGCATATATATCTAGGAAAATAGGCAAACCAAACAAATAATGCATGTATAATATATATATATATATATATATATATATATATATATATATATATATATTCCTAAACACAGTTGGTGATGCTCTCACTCTTTGATTAAAGGAATCACTTTTCAACAATTTTTTTTTTTTTTTTTGTATCCATACTCAGGGTAGTTGCTAGAATCTTCCTCCACCCATCATTTGATTGTTTTCTGTTCTCCTCTTAGGCTGCTTCTTAAACCACAACATTGTTCACAACAACAGCCTTGGTTCATAAAGGGTGCAAATGAGATGTGGAGTGTAAGGAGCTAGTGTATTACATCGCGAGGCGTGTTGCATATGAAGACAGCCAGCCGTGGATTTCAGTCCAAAAGGTGACTCAGTGTGAGTTATCTAACCTACCTAAACCTCAGTTTCTCATCTGTAATGTGGTAGTAGGGTACTAATTGCTAATATCTTACAGGGTTTTATAGGAATTACATGAGATAATGCATATAAAGAAGCTGGAACAGAGTCTGGAGAATAATTGGCATTAAATCGGTGTTGCTTATTGCTATTGGTTCTACAAAGCCTCATAGCTGAGAGGAGAGTGGTAGGGTGAGAAACAGTGGGTGAACTTGAGGAGAATAATGGCGTTGTAGTCGTTATGTTCATTCTTGGCAAGTTTTTTTGTTTGTTTGTTTGTTTTTTTTTTGAGGACAGTGTCATTAGCCCTCATATGTGGGACCGAACCGGGGCCGCTGGCTTCCAGGGCCAGCGCTTAACCACCGCGCCACTCGGCCGGCCCCGTTATGTTCATTCTTTACTGGTATCTCTCACAAGCAGTGAGGCAGACTTTTTTTTAGATCATTTTAGAGATGCACCTGTATAAAGGGAGACTCCCAAAATTCAGTAGTAACCAAATACATTAGATTTTATGCGGCAAAGACAAGACTCAAACAAGATGTACTGACCTTGAGCGTAATGTTCTTTCTACTACATCTACTGAGAAAGTATTTTAACAGTTTCTGCATGATTCATTACTTACTGTTCAAAAAAAGAGACTTGGAATCCTTCAATCACTAAGCTGGAAAAGCCTCACAAGAATTCCAATTCTTCAGCAAAATCTGCTCCCAAACCACTTCAGGATGTTGATACTATATTTGTAGGGACAGGAACTCCACAACCAGCCTTTTCTACTATGTATTTATCCCTAAAATGAAGATATACTTTGTCCTCCTTTTTTATTACTAGTTAGCCATCTAGTAGGATATTTGTAATGCCTCCAAATATTTTCTCGACTAGCTATAGCATCTGGAATTTCAAATTTTAGATATAGTTTTAAGAAAGTTCTCCTAATGTACTTGGAAGGGACCAGGGATACTAACATATTAATACCCATAGTTAACTGCTACTGGCTACTTGAAGGGTAAACAATTCCAAAAACAATGGGAAAGTGGAGAGGCTTGAATAATATAGTATGTCACCTTCAGGAAGTGTAGGCAGAAAGGGGATGCAGGCTGATGAGAAAGCAGTGAAAAGGAACAGAGAGAGTAGGAGGCCAGGAGTCAGTCAGCCAACTTATAATTATTTAGCCCTAGGACTAGTCCTAAAAATGCTTTCGAATTCTTTCTTGCTTTAAATTCAGTATATCCCCTGATTTTAGTGCTCAGCAATGATTGAAGACAACTAAAAGGCTATGTTAATATTTCCTAATCATCAAACACACCTAACTCATTAAATTTTGAGTCCTTTCTAATTTCACTTAGCATATTATTGATACTTTATAAGTATTTGTGGAATGAGTGAATCTTTCTGTGATTCTATTTATTTATTTATTTATTTATTTATTTATTTATTTATTTATTTATTTATTGAGGGCAGTGTCACTAGCCCTCACTTGTGGGACCCAACTTGGGGCCGCTGGCTTCCCAAGCCAGCGCTTAACCACAGCGCCACTCGGCCGGCCCTCTATTTTGTTTTTTATTTTGGAAGTGGCTCAATATTGGATGCATCAAAACTGTAATACTTGAAGTAGCCTTCCAAAATCCATACCAAAGCCTTTAACAGTGTTGTTCCATGAACAACTCTGGGTCATGATGAAAATGTTCTTTAATCAGCTCTGAACAATACAGTAGTCACTTGCCACAAGTGGATATTGAGTACATGAAATGCAGCTAGTGAGAGTAAAGAGGTGAATTTTAATTTAATTTAAATTGCCACTTGTGGCTAGTGGCTACCTATGGTATTGGACCAGGTAGGTCTAGGGGTTTGATTAAAAATTTTCTGCCCTTCTCACTTTGTTTTTAAAAGTAGCTATTTGGATTAATTCTATTAATTAGTATGTATACATTCCTCTCATTTGTAGTTTTTTTTTTTAATAGAAATAATTAGATTTACCTATGAAAGTCTAAAGATTAGTATAGCAAACCAAATTGATTTGCACAGCAGTGTCTGGGGGGAATTTATGTGTGTCATTTATAGGAACTTGTAATACATGGTCAATTTCTAATTTCAACTATTGACATAAAAGGAGAGAGTCTGTGTGGTTGAAATAGTGAGGCATGAGGCGTGTGTGCTCTGCACTGACAGGCTGGCCTTTCAAGGCAGGCTTTCATTTGATGGCCTCCTCCTCCCTCCTCAGGAATCTGGCACCTTCCCACTGGCCCTGTGTCCCGCTGGGGACCTCTAAGGTCCTTTCCCACAGCTCTCCACCCTTCTAGCCTCTCTGTGCCCTCCCTGCCCTTCCGAATCAAAATGTACCTTGAATTATTTGTGATGATCTCCCTTTAAGTCTCCCTAATTTCACAGATGAGGAAATGGAAACATTGCAAAGAAGAAGGGTGGGTAAAAAAACTAATATTAACTGCTATGTGCTTGCCAGACACTTCATATGATGCTCAGTAAAAGTGCAGCCTCCATGAATGAATATTATCTCCCTGCAAATAAAAGGCATTCAATAAATACTTTTAATGGATAAATACACGAATATATTTTTACCATGTGGAACAGATATTATTGCCTTCTCACAGATGAGGAAACTGAAATTTAGAGAGGGTATATGACTGACTTCCTGAAGGCTAAGCACACACAATACTCCAATATTTAATTTTTTATTTTTTTTCTCTTAACTGTTTAAGTCCTTGTCTTGTTTCCTGTGTCCTCTGTTTTTTTTTTTTTTTTTTTTTTTTTTACCTTTCAAAAGAGGGATCAGCTAAAATGACCACTAGATTCACATCGATGAATGCAAATGCAGTGATAGCAGCCACGGTCCAGTCCCCTTGCCCTTTTCTAGAGATCTTCGAATTTTAACGTCAACTTTCTGGATACAGTGTCAGCCAACTCACAGAAATGGCTCCCGGGAATTTCACACTGTTAAGGAGAGATTTTCTTTTGGTATTTAACGGCATTAAAAAACAATTCCACAGCAGATATTTTCCTAGGGTCTGGACGCTTCCATAAAAACGACGCATTCATTTATACATTAAACTTCAACAGTGTTTACATTTATCTTATTCTATACTAAGAGGAATAGACGATTAATTTGTGTGTTGGCCCCTATTACTATGTATGACTTGTAAGAATCAGTAGAAAATGACTCCTCCTCCATCTCTTCCCCCACCCCTCGGAATCTTCTATGTTTGCTTCAGAGTAGGTCTAAAGACGTAGGCGCTTTTGGAAAGGATTTGAAAATTAAAATATGGCTCCGTGATTTTCAACAAAAAGACCACAAACAGCGTTAGAGCACAGAAAGTATTTAAAATATATCACCTCCAGAAGTTGGAGGGCTACAAAGTACAAGTCTTCCAGGCCAGTCTGCAGAGACCGTTCGTGATTCCGCCCTGCGAAAACCAGGCACGTCGCGACGAATTTCAGCCGCAGAAGAGGGAGAGCATCACCTGCAGTTTGAGGCGTGGGAACCGCTGCCGGAGGGGGCTTGAAAGAAAGAAAGGCACAGAAGGGGGAGCGCCGCGGGGCTCTGGGGCCGCTCAGGTGCTAAGGGTGAAGAACACCAGCTTTCTACGGAGCCCGGGAGACGCGGTAGGGTAGACGTGGGCAGACGCTGCAGCAGAGGGACCGCAGCTGCGGTAGGTGAGCCCGCTACAGCCCCGCTGCTACTGTCCGGGAGGCGGACCTCGCGGGAGAATCCCTTCCGCGCCGCGGGGCGGGGGCTAGGCGGGGCGCTGACGTCACCACCCCTCCCCCAGCGTCTCCAATGGGGAGGGAGTGGGGAAAGAGGCAGTGATCCGCCGCAGCTCCCGGCCGCAACTCCCAAACTAGGCGGCTCGCTGCTTGGACTTGTCCTGACAAACTTGGCTTCTCTTCGTCCCTCTCTCTAGCCCTCGCTCACTCTCCTCTCGCTTCCTTTTGGTGCTCAAGTTTCACCCAGGACAGAAGCCTCCGGAGATGCGTCCACCTGGGTCCGGGCAGCGCAGGCGGATCACACTCCCGTTGGAGACACACTGAAGATCGGAGGAAGGCAAAGTTGGCATTTCAGACACAGCTTTTAACAGATATCCAAATCGCGTGGAGATTACGGAGCTGCCAAGGACTTTAAAGCGGAGCACCTTGGACTGGGCTGGACTGGTAAGTTCTTTGTTTAGTGCAAGCCTTCTGTATTTAAGTTTCAACGTAAATGAAATTACGTGGGATGTTTGACTCTAAGCTAGTGCAGGGCGCATCCTACAGGCTCTCCGCTCCGCGAGTTGCACATCCCTCTGGCTGTGCATGGCTCAGTAATGAAAGATTGGTAAGCACAGATTTTGGAATTCATAAAATACGTACATAGCCCTGTTCAAAAGAACTTGAAAAGCTTGCTATTTGTGCGTTATTTTGAATGTAACTTATTATAGAAATGGTGCCCTGATAGGGCGCATCAGGGGCCGCGTGATTTGCAGTGGCGCAGCGCCCTCTAGTCCGGACACCCGGCAAGGCGCGCGCTTTCTGCCGAGTTCCTCGCGACCGCGAACTTGGACCTGCTCCTGGGACGTGGGCGTGAGCTCGGTCGCCGACACCCCAGCCTTCACTTATCACCCACTCCGGCCCATTCCGTATGTAATTTACAAATAGCTTGGGTGGATTGGATGCAGAGGCGGTGCTGGAGAACCGCGGTTTTGTTTTCGGGAACCATCTCCCTAATTTCCAAAAGGGTTAGGGAAGGGTGACTAGTGAAAAGACAAAAGTGATGCTTCAACTACATTTCTCTTTCACGTGAAGGTAACTCGATGGTAGCAAAAAGGCACCTCTATTTTGTTGCGTTGGGGCTAAGGATCAGTAAAAACGTGGCAGCGCGGGAGTCTGAAATCTCCATCCCTGGCTCTGCTGTTCTGTGGCGACCAAGTGCAACTTCTTACAGTTAGGTTTCTCAGGAAGCCTGGAAAATCGGAATTCCCAGATGTTTTAGCTCGAGGAAGCGTTATTTATTAATGAATAGTAATTTTCTCCAGGAATTCTTTTGAGCCCTTTAAAAAATCTTGTGATTTCATATTACAGGATGTCTTTTCACATTTTACTTACCCCCACCCCCCCACCCCGCCCCACTCCCCAACTGTTGGTGTGTCTTGTGTGGTTGTGTTTTAAGTTAGAATTCGGCAAGGGGCGCAAACCGGTTGATCTTGGAGATAAGGTCACCTACTTTAGAGGTGTGTTCCTTGTATGAAATTGACCTGTAACTACAGGAGCACTTTGCGCAGTTATGGCAGTGGCCAAGTGTTTGGATGATAGTGTTTGCTGGGTGTGTGAGTTTGTGTGTTTTCTAAATAATGAGCAGGGAATACACTACGTACTCTTACTGCTAAGAATCAGCAAACTTATTCTACAGGCATTATTTTTCCTTCCCAGCCATAACCTGCTAGACACCTTTATTTTTTCAATCACCTTCTTTAAGATGGTTTAAGAGAAAGCTGCATTAACTTTGAACCAAGGAAATTGTCTCTTTAACCCTAGATTCCCTCGCCCCCATTTTCCTCTCAATTACTCTCTCCCCCCCCCCCCCAACCTCCTTCACCAGTTCCGGGGAAATCAGATAGGTCTCTTTGTCCTCACAATGTTAAAATGTTCGATCCCCGAAAACTTTCCGAGGTCATGTCCGCCTTCTTCTCCGGGCTGTTTCCCAACGCTCGGGAGCATTCCAAGCTTCGGCTGCGCCTCAGCTGCATGGAGCCCACATCTGGAGCTTTCCTAGCCCTGAGGATGGGCTCACAGCCGAGAACGCCAGACTGCGCCTCCCGGAGTGGGGGGGAGTTCCCGGAGGGGGCATCTCTCTCTCTCTCTCTCTCTCTCTCTCTCTCTCCCCCCCCCACCCTGGGGAACTTATAGTTTCGCGTTAGACTGGTTTCACAGTTTGCAGGGTGTGACTTACCGGCTGGGAAAGCGCACGAGGCAGCACAGCTGCCTTTTGTCCCGCGGACGTGGGAGTCCAGGGTGCCTGCGGACGTTGGGGTTCCTAACCAGGGTCAGGGAGGTTATGGGGTCTAAGTAGCTCTGTACTAAAAGGTCGCAGAGGAAGCGCTTTCATTTTCCCGGGATATTAATGTAGATTGAAGAAGGAAGTCGATTCCGATCTAACTGCATTCCTTTTCGGATCTCTCCCCCACCCCCCCTCCCCACTCTCCCAGCTATTAAGAGACCCGGAACTGAGGCATTGAAATGCAGATTCAGGAATTCCCTGAAGGTTCTAGGGACTCTAAAGGGAGGCATGGGAAGCTTTTTCATTTGCCTTAGCTGACTTTTTTTTTTTTAAGCTAAACTAATGTTTTCCCTTTCCTAGCAAGAAACATTCCACATTCTCTGCACAAATCTGGCCATACCTACCGTCGGCACTAGAGCAAGCCCCACACTGTTCCTCGGAGTGTCGCAAGATCACCCTGGGCATTTGCTCGTTTTCTCGCCAGTAGTTGGCTGCTGTAGCTGCCGGGGATCTCTGACCGGTGGCTGGGCGTTGTTGCCCGGGACCCCGCGGGCTAATAGTCCCGCCGCCGCCAGGGAAAGTCGGATTGAGTTTCCGCGCTGGAGAAACGAGCGCCGGCGCTCGCAAGGCGTGGCCGCGAGCGGAGGGATCTACCTTGCGCTGGCCGGCCTGGGAGCGGGGCGCGCGGGTGGCGAGCGGTGGCCTGGGAGTGGGGCGTGCGGGCGGCGATGGCTGGTCGGCAACACCATGCGGACCTGTGGGCCCAGTGATACCCCCGGTAGATCCAGGCCCCGCTCGGGGGCGCGCTGAGGCGACCTGGTGTGTGGCCCCAGAGAGCGTCACCGCCACTTGAAGCCAACTTTGCCGTAAGTTTGATAGCAACGAAGTTAGGATTTGAAGGCGGGTGGGCGAGGGGCTCCGCGCCCGGTTGCCAGTGCCCGGGAGGCATGCAACGTGCTGCTTCGGGGTGGCAGTTTTTGGGCTCCAAGGGTGCTTTCCTCAGACAGCCCAGCTGCGGATCCTGTTTCTGCCGAAGCTCTGGAAAAGGGGATGAAAGAAAGCCCGGCTGGAAGGTGGCAGTGCCGTGGCGCCTGCCCACTGGAAAGTTCAGTGCTGGCGGTGGACTCCGCGGCTTGGCGGCGAGGCGGAGGCGGGACGGAGGGGCGGGAGGGGGGATGATTCGCGACGTGAATGGAATGGGAATGAGCGAGCTGGGTGCTGCTGCGAGCCAGCTGCAGGCTGCGGCAGCGGCCCCAGACGCACGGATCTGGTCGTGGAGCCATTGCTGGAAATCAAAGCGGCGCCGCGGCGCGGGGCTACCGGGCGGCCCCGGGGTGAGGACTTCCGCTGCGCCCTGGAGCTGGGAAACTTCCCCAACGCGCTACACTCTCTTCTCTCCGGTAACCCTCGAGCCTGCTAAGGACTTAACTGATCTAGCTGTTAGGTTAATTCTTCCAATTTATAAAGTAGTATCCACAGAGGAGGTGAGATGAAAAGAGAGGCCACTAGTCAAGAGGTGGCATCTTTGAAAAGGAGTCGCAGAGGTCTCCCAGATGTTTTGCGTCCTGGAGTGCTGGTCTGAGGTTTAATTACCAACTGGTTGAACGTAGGTAGCATAGGGATTGATAGCAGGGCTAAACCTTGCACAATGTACTGTTTATCAGTTTCTATCTTTTCTGAAAAAGACACTTGAGATCTATTTTTAAAGAAAAAGTCTGGGTCTTTAGTTCCCTTTCTTACTCAAAGTGCCTTCTTCTAGGAAGCTAAGACTTTTGTACTCACTGATGTGAATTGCAGGGCTTTGAAAACAAGGACGCAATTGTATGCATTAGAAAGTAAACTCATAAATAAATGTTTTCTATGCAAAGTTTTATGTGTGTGCGTTTTTTTTTTGTTTTTTGTTTTTGCATGCGTCTGAACTGTGGTTTCATTAAGTGGCTTTTGGTAAGCAACTACCTGGTGCCTGGTAGATTAGATTTTTTTTTTTAAACTGGATATTTACAGCGACTATTACAATCGGAGATGATTTAAAAGGCAAATTATCTTGTTTATCTTTACAAAAGCAGATTATTAACGCTTCCTATATTTAGAGATAGGTTTCAATATTTTAATAAGATATCTGCACGTCTTAAAACTAAGTAGTGGTGATGTTTTTCCATCTTACTCTCAGAGCTGTGGTTGTTATCCAGCACATCCAGTTATTACAGTTACTCTTGAAAATTTGTTTCTCCAGATATGCAGGTTAATTCTGTTATTTGGCTTTGTCTTTGTGTTTTAGAAGGACAGCCCTGGTTCCACAATTAGAGTTATTATTCATCTTTCCTGTTATCTATTTAAGCGTTAAAATGAATGTAAAATACTCAAAACATTACATAATGTTAAAATCAGTTGATATAACTGTTATGCCTAACATGGCATTTAATAATTTCAGTTTAAAGTTTGATTTGCATAAAGTGTGCATTTGTGTACCCAGTTCTTGAAAAAATGAACATCTTAAATGAGCAAAATCCTTTATCACTAAGTAAGAGGATTGTTAGAGGACTTCATAACATCATTCAGGCCAACTGTATATTCATTTGTATCTTTTAATTAATCACTAGAAGCACCCCCAGTGGGTTCTTATGTTAATAAATCATTTAAATCCATGTAATGGACTGATGCCAAAAGAAGAATCTGAAAATTATGTGCAGACTAACACTGTTTCCATTCCTTTGATCTGTTGCCTTTCTAGCATATGTGTTTAGACATAGCTCTTGAGCCACCTTTGAACAGTCATTTCTTTGAATGTTATAGGTGAAAGGGATCTTACAGATTATCTGTTTTAACTTCCTTATGAAGTTCACCACCACCTGTTTTACACCCAAGTTTGGCTGATTTTATGTAGAGTTAATAAACTGAATCAAATTAATGCATTATTGTTGAATTAAATGTTGTCTCAGTGGCCTAAAGGACCTGGTTTAATAGCTGGAAACCATAAGGCTAGTTGTGTGTTTAATCTTTATGAATGGGAAATTGCAGTCAGTAAGCTCTCTTTTGACCAAATTATATAGATGAGGAAGCCAAACTGTCTTTTTGACTCACTTAATCATTCAGTTTGCAAGTGTCAGTTTATCCTTAGGCACTGACTAGAAAGGAGTTTTTGAAATGAGTGATGCAGGTAACTCTTTTAACTAAGATCAGAAAGTTGCCGTTTTCTGTTTTCCCTTATATCTGAGAGTTGCTCTTTATTTCAAAAAATTTATTCAATCTGATGAAGAATCTGTATATTTTACATTTTAAAGTTTTTAAAAAATTCATTTAAGTCCCAGATTTAAGTATATTGCCAAAATTCTTGCTTAATTCCAAAGTTTATTATATACGTGGAGATAAATCTACAATTAAATGTCTTCTACAAGCCACTTAAAATCAGTCCTTATTTAATCCTTATCCTTTATGGATAGAGCTTCATAATAAGCTCTGCAGCACAGGCACTGATCTGGCATCGCCTCTAGCCAATTTGGAAGCATTTTGAGGTGGGTGGTGACCTCTTTTTGAGCTGCTGGAAATTAGAGTCATCTCCAGTGCAGCCATCTGCAGTGTTGTTACTGGCCTGATGGTTGCACCTGGGTTTTCTGTTAATTTCGGAGCAATGGATGTATTATTATCCCATATTGTCCCGACTTTCCTCTCTCCTCTCCCTCAGTCCTGTGTTCCATTTTCCCTTGTTAGTCCTCATCCATCTGCTCATTCATGAATCCAACAACTGTGGATCTCCTCTGTGCCAAACACCGATTGGGCAGACACAGTTGACAGTGTGAAGAAATCATGTTTCCTGCCTTCATGGAACTTACAGTCCAGTGGGTGAGGAGAACAAATAAGCAGTCAGTTATATCCAGTGTGATAAGAGATCCATCAGGGTCAGGGTAATTCATCATATGACGGGACCTGGGGTAGATGGATATTAGGACAGGGTGAGTTCTGAGGAAAGAGTGAATCAGGAGGAACTCATTCAAAGAGAAGAAATGACATGTGTAAAGCAAGCTGTGGAAACTTTAATTAGTTGTCATGTCTTAATTTAAGGATTAAGGATTAGTTGTGACTTGATTGTGGTGTGATAAATGGTGATAAAGGAGACCTGAGACCTAAACTAAGCGTGCTACATTATCTTTAGGAAAAGGGTTAATTGGTTTATCATCAGTGCTTCTTTAATCCTTCTGTAATCCTGTGTTCACTTGATTATGAGTTGTCTCATTCCTTTGTGTAGGTAGAACATAGAAAATCTATGACTAGGGCTTATATTCGCTTACAAAAACAAGATAATTTTATGGGGCAGGTGTTAATAGAAAGAAAGAAAGAAATGTTGGAGAAAAATGTGAAAATAACTAAATTGTATGCAAGGAGTGAAGGGCAGGAGAAAATAAAATAGTATTGTTTGCATTATCTTTACAAAGGGAAGAGGTGGAGGTGTTAGGAGTTTAGAGTCCCCACCACCAGGTGGTTTCATCAGTTCAGGACAGCTGGGTGGTTTCAAGTCTGGGAAGTATACTTTTTTGGTTTGAAATAGGAAGTAAGAGTGGAAGATTAAATGAGAAAAGTAGGTAGAAGTCAGATTATCATTATCAAAGGTCTTTAATACAAGGCTAAGAAGTCTATACTTAATCATCAGGCTAAGGGGAAACACTGAATATTTGCAAACTAGAGAATAATATTACAAAGATGTTTTAATGAAATTAATTTGACTGCAATATATAGGCTAAATAGCATGGGGACCAGAAAGCAGGACTACCAAAAGGCTAATCAGATGTTGTGCCTGAACAAATAACATATAAACTAGGTGGTAGCAGCAGAAATGGAAATGGAACAGTTATGAGAAATTGAGAAAAAAAAATGTTAGGTCTGGAAAATTTGTAGATATGGAAGTTTGGCAGTTAAGAATAAAAGACCATAGAAATGCTAAATTTTAAGAAAAAGAGACAGGGAGAGGGAGAGAGAGAGAGAGAGAGAGAGAGAGAGAGAGAGAGAGAGAGAGAGAGAGAGAGAGAATGAGAATGAATGAATGTGTTATCTGTGGAGGCTGCAAAGAGTTTAGTCCAATCTCCAGTTTTTCAAGTAAAGATAGTGGAATCCAAGAATTAAGTAATTTCCTTGAATTCACACACACAATTGATTAGTGACAAAGTCTGGGCTAGATCACAGGTTTTATGTCTCCCAGCCCTTTTAATTTTATTTAATTTCTTAGGTTACAAATTTGGGTGATTTAGGAAGAGGTGAAATTTCAGTGAAATAGGAAAATACAGTGGAATCTCTCTTAGAGGCATACTTCATTTTATTGAGCTTCACAGATAATTATGTTTTTTACAAATTAAGGGTTTGTGGCAACCCTGAGTAAAGCAAGTCCATCAGTGCTATTTTTCTAACAGTGTTGGCTCACTTGTCTCTGTCACATTTTGGCAATTCTCGCAATATTTTAGATTTTTTCGTTATTACTCTACAGTAATACTTTGGTTTGCGAGCATAATTCGTTCCAGAAACAAACTACTTGTATTGCAAGGCATTGCTCATTTACAACATTAAAATGTATTAGAAATGTTTGCTCGTCTTGTGGAACACTCGCAAACCACGTTACTCACAATCCAAGCTTTTACTGTGTTAGTGATCCGTGATCAGTTGTCTCTGATGTTTCTATTGTCATTGTTTGGGTTGTTATGAACCATGCCCATATAAGACTGAGAACTTAATGAATAAATATTTGTGTTCTGACTGCTCCACCGACTACATTCCTTCATCTCTCTCCCTCTCTTCAGGCCTCCCTATTCCCTATGACACAACAGTATTGAAATTAGGCCAATTAGTAACCCTACAATGGCCTGTAAGTGTTCAAGTGAAAGAAAAGTTGCACTTCTCTCACTTTAAATCAAAAGCTAGAAATGGTTAAGTGTAGTGAGGAAGGCATGCCAAAAGTTGAGACAAGTGAAAAGCGAGGCCTCTTGCACTAGTTAGGCAAGTTGTGAATGCAAAGGAAAAGTTTGTGAGGGAAATTAAAAGTGTACTCCAGTGAACACACGAATGACAAGACAGCTTTGAAACAGCATTAGTGCTGACATGGAGAAAGTTTTGGTGTCTGGATAGAAGATCAAACCAGCCACAACATTCCCCTTAAACCAAAACCTAATCCAGAGCAAGGCCCAAACTCTCTTCAGTTTTTTGAAAGTTGAGAGAGGTGAGGAAGCTGTAAAAGAAAAGTTTGAAGCTGTCACCATAACATAAAAGTACAAGGTGAAGCAGCAGGTGCTGATGTAGAAGTTGCAGCAAGTTATCCAGAAGATCTAGCTATGATAATTAATGAAGGTGGCTACACTAAACTAGATTCTCAATGTGGACAAAATAGCCTATTGGAAGAGGATGCCATCTAGGACATTTATAGCTAGAGAGAAGTCAATGCCTAGCTTCAAAGCTTCAAAGGACAGGCTGACTCTCTTCCTGGGGACTAATGCAGCTGGTGACTTTAAGTTGAAGCCAAGGCTCATTTACTATTATGACAATCTTAGGGCCCCTTAAGGATTATGGTAAATCTACTCTGCCTGTGCTCTATAAATGAAACAATAAAGTCTGGGTGACATCTATTTACAACATGGTTTACTGAATATTTTAAGCCCACTATTGAGACCTACTGCTCAGAAAAAAGATTCCTTCCAAAATATTAGTGATCATTGACAATGCACCTGGTCACCCAAGAAATCTGATGGAGACGTACAATGAGATAAATGTTGTTTTCATGCCTGCTACCACAACATCCATTCTGTAGCCCATGGATCTGGAAGTAATTTTGACTACCAAGTTTTATTATTTAAGAAATACGTTTTTTAAGGCTGTTGCTGCCATAGATAGTGATACTTCTGATGGATCTGGGCAAAGTAAGTTGAAAATCTTCTGGAAAGAATTCACCATTTTAGATGACATTATGAACATTCATGGTTCATGGAAGAGGTGAAAATATCAACCTTAATAGGAGTTTGGAGGAAATTGATTCCAGCCCTCATGGGTGACTTTGATGGGTTCGGGGATTCAGTGGAAGAAGTGACTGCAGATGTGGTAGAAATAGCAAGATAATTAAAATTAGAAGTGGATCCTGAAAATGTGACTGAATTTCTTCAATCTCATGATAAAACTTGAACAGATGAGGACTTGCTTCTTATGGATGAGCAAAGAGAGTAGGTTTTGAGATGAAATCTATTCCTTGTGAACATTCTGTGATGATTGTTTGAAAAGACAACCAAAGGTTTAGAATATTACATAAACTTAGTTGATAAAACAGAGGCAGGGTTTGAGAGGATTGACTCCAATTTTGAACGAGTTCTACTGTGGACAAAATAGTATCAGACAGCATCACATGCTGTAGAAAAAATCATTTGTGAAAGGAAGAGTTAGTCCATGTGGCACAGTTGATTGTTGTTTCATGTTAAGAAATTGCCACAGCCACCCCAGCCACTTTGATCAGTCAACAGCCGTCAACATTGAGGCAACACCCTGTACCAGCAAAAAGATTATGACTCCCTGAAGACTTAGATGATGGTTAGCATTTTTTAGCAGTCAAATATTTTTTAATTAAGGTACGCGCATTCTTTATTTAGACAATGTTATTACACACCTAAAGGACTACAGTGCAGTGTAAACATAACTTCTATGTGCACTGGGAAACCAAAAAGTTTGTGTGACTCGCTTTATTGTGATACATTATTGTGGTGGCCTAGAACCAGACCCACAGTATCTCCTAGGTATGCCTATACTTGGAGTGGGGAGTGGGTGTAGAGGCTGTATAACTTAGGCCTGATGGTATCTCAGGAGGCATGTTCCATGGCACTCGAGGGGGTTTGAGGCTGGAATGTAGGATTCTGTAGTGATTCTTCATGATTAAGACATAGCGATGAGATCTTTCAGGGTGATAATGTGCATGTATACAAAGAATTGGAAGACAGAAGTTTGTAATGCCAAACTTTAAGGAGAAAGAGTCAGTGTAGCGTGTAAAAGAGTATGGAAGGGAATCAGGAAAATTGTGTCATTTGTTTGTTATATGTTATGGATTGCCTGTTTTAGGCAAGTCTGTGACAATATAAAGGACACAAGGGCATTGGGAAGAGGGATGAATGGTGCCAAATGTGACATTAAGTCCAGGAGGATGAGTCCTGAGAAAAAGGTCATGGGATTTGACATTAGCTTATGGTGCCAGAAGAAACTATTTCTGTTCCCAGGGTGGATCTGAGGTTGTGCAGAGCAGCTGAGGGCCCAGATCATGATTTTAGAGGTGAGGGAATTCTAAGGAAGTCAGGGTAGCACTGAGAAACTATTTTGGGGGAACTTTTTCCCTATATAAGAAAGAGAGAAGTAGAGTGTTAGTTGAAGGAAGAGAAGGTTTTGAAGGAAATGTATTTTCCAATAGGGATGAACCTGTGTGTACTTGTAGACTCTGTGAAAGGCGGCTATAATGAAAATGGGTTATTTGAGTGTGGTGTTTGAGTGGGAGAGAGAATTTAGGGAAGAGCTGTGGAAAAGGCAGAATTTTATGGTATCAAGAGTGTCTTTATTTGTAGGAAGGATGGGTCCCATCTCCTGAGATGTGGGAAGAAGAGAGAATAAGGGAAGAGAACCTTCGAGGGAGAGAAAGAGGAGGAAATCTACCTGATGACTTCCATTTTCTTATTATACATGGAACATTCACATTCCTCATCCATTATTTAGTGAAATGCCTGTATGTGTACCTAAATACACAGGAGCATTGTAATTTGACCTGCAATAAAACCTTACTAATTTGGGAGTGGAAGAAGTGGCCAGTGTTACTTTCTGGCTACCCTGCCAAAACATTGTTTGAATGATTTCTGTTTGCAGAGAAAAATACATTAGGTGAGATGATCTTAAATCACAAGAGGTTAACAGTCTGTTTATTGAGTTTCTCTGTGAGCGGAGGTTGCCCTGGAGTGTGGTTGAGGAGAAAGTTGTTGGAGGATAAATAATAGATAGTAGTCATGCTTCTGTGTGAGAAGAGAGCGAAGGAAATAGCGCAGGGATGCCTGGCCCATCCAGAAATTTACACACAGCCCTTGTTCGTCTGTTTCTTCTCTTATGTTACAAAAGCACAGAACACTTTAGAAAGTCATCTTCATAATGCCCACAGACGTGCTTTATGCATTCATGTAGTAGGTAAATTATATACAGAGTTAGCAGAAGTTCAATTCTAGGTTCATAGCTGGGCCTGCACTCAGTTTTACTTAAAAATGTATTCAGATGGCTTAAAAAGGTTTAGTTTATACCCAGAAAATAAAGATCTACTCATTAATTTTTCAGTGTAAGTAGTTATGAGACCTGACAATTAAGCTTGCGTACTCATCCTAGAAAAAGTACTACATACCTCGTTGCTGAATATCGTCACTATGGTCACCTTCAAAGTCCTCCCTTTGGGAAGTTATGTACTAATGCCAGTGTCTAGTCCACCCTTCAAAGCAATTTTGGAACTCTTTCTGGAATGGCCACAGAGCTGTCATCATCTTAACCTTGACGTCCTGAATGTCATCCAAGTGTTTTCCTTTCAATATTTTCTTTATCTTCGGGTAAAGAAAGAAGTCATTGGGGGCCAGATCAGGTGAGGGTGTTCCAATACAGTTATTTGTTTACTGGCTAAAAACTCCCTCACAGAAAGTGCCATGTGAGCTGGGGCATTGTCATGTTGCAAGAGCCATGAATTGTTGGCAATAAATTCAGGTCGTTTTTGTCTAACTTTTTCATGCAGCCTTTTCAGCACTTTCAAATAGTAAACTTGGTTAACTGTTTGTCCAGTTGGTACAAATTCACAATGAATAATCCCTCTGATATCAAAAAGGTTAGCAACATCGTTTTGGCTCTTGATTTGAACTGATGGAATGTTGTTTGGTCGTGGAGAATTGGGTGACTTGCATTGTGCAATTTGACGCTTTGTTTCAAGATTGTATAGGCTAGACCTATGTTTCATCACCGGTGATAAAACGGCCCAAAACATAGTCTTGCCTCTCCAAAAGATGTTGGCAAACTTCGACTCTCCTTTGTTTTTGTTCATCAGTGAACTCCTTCGGGTTGGGACCATTTTTGCGCACACCTTTCTCATGCCAAGATTTTCAGTTCAGATTTTTCTGATTCTCTATTGATGTTTACTTGGTCTGCTACCTTCTCACAGTCAGCGGATGATTTTGACGCACAATTTGATGAGTTTTTGCAGTGCTTTTGTCAGCTATGCTCGTTATTGGCCGCCCTGACCTCTCTTCATCAGTGAGAGTTCTCTCCCCTCAGAAAAACGTTTAATCCATTTGTACACTGCCGTTTTCTTAATGGCATTATCCCCATAAGCTTGGACTCACCTGTTCTTGATTTCACTTCCACTCTTGCCAAGTTTAACAAGAATTTAATGTTTGTTCATTGCTCTAATTCAAGCTCAGACATTCTCAAAATGGCACACAAAAACATGCAACAACAATAATGAACACCATTCAGCAAGACACCCCACACAGCAACATGAACACAGCTGTGAGACACTGATGTACTGAGGTTATGAAATCTTACCGAGCTGTTTGTACTGTGCTGCCAATGTAAGCGCACGGTGGCAAGTTTGCAAACTTAATTGTCAGATCTCTTACACCAAAGTACTATCTATGACTATTATAATGTAATTAGAAAAATGCATGTTTTTTTTTTCTGTTATAAATGTTATCTGGAAGATGTGAATTGACTAGCTGAGTAACAAACAAGCTTTCTTAATAAGATATTGTACTTTTATTTGACTCCCATGAAGTGATTTTAGAGATCTATAAACATTTATATAATACACAATATTTTTAAAAAACAAGAGTCATTTGATTTCATATTTTATTTTTTCGACTTCGTGACATTTTTCTTTGAAAATGTTATCTTCCTTGCAATTTCGACATCTTTAAAAAATACTCTAAAAATGTGACACTATTCAAACTGAACATTGAATTTTAAATTTCAGTAGTAAGTTAAATTCTAGTGATTCTCTCATGGATGTTGGTACACAATGGTAGTCTGCAGGAGAGTATGATGAGGCAGAACATAAAGTTCTTGGATATTTTTTCGTATTTTTGTCATCATATGTGGAACAGGAAGTTGAATATTGTTTCCCAATTGCATAGAGGGCTAGAATAACGAATGCAGTACGAATTGTGACGTCCTCATGATAAATATACAACATTGAATAAATAGAATTTATACACTACCCAACACCGTGTCCCACCTACTGTCCTGTCTCTAAGCATATGAAACACTACTGGATCTTTAGCTTTGGACCTAAATATTTGAATTTATGCAGTCATGTTCTCAGCACAGGGGCTGTATTTGTGTTGTGAAGAATGTGTAATCACAGTAATTGGCTGTGGAACACTTTACATGAAGGTCTCCCTAACGAAGAAATGTGAGCATGTTAATATCTGACTCCTACTAGCAAAATTATTTTTCTTTTTATTCATAGATTTTTAAAGATCTTTGCTGAAGATATTTAAGCTTTGGACCTGAGGCTGTTTTTCCCAAAGGCTGAAATTAGTAAGCATTCTTTCGTTTTCATTTTGGCGAAATCCTAAATTACTGTGAGTTCAAATAGTGTGATCACCTTCTAAATATCAAAGTGTAGCCTTTGGCTACAATGGCTTTTGGAGCTTAATTTTCATAAGCGTGAATTCTAGGTAATAATGTACTTTTTAGATGAAATGAGATTAGTACCGCTTTTCCCCCTTCTTCAGCTTTATTGTTTGTTTTACATAGAGTGACAGCCATAATTTTTTATTTTTTTCATTTTTTTGATCATGGCATTTTATAGTGAAACCTGAGTTCACAATTCTTGGCTACAATTACCATAAGGTTCGCAATTCGCAATATCTCCTAAAAAATGAACTTTTTTTCTGATCAAAAGAACTGCATTTAATAATTTATTCTAATTACAGTGGCATTGTTTTAGCCAACTTTGCACAGCACATTTAGAGTTTTTAAAGGTCTCAGTTATGAATGTGGTACAGAAAGTTTATTCCAGCTGTGATGTGTCCCATGAGAACTGCAGTGGGTGAGTTTGTGAAAGGTGACGGAGGTGTTTGGGAATCCAGTTGTGAGAGGTAAGTGGGTGGTAGTAGAGGCTGTGATCAGAATGAATGAGAGAACAGCTGCAATAACTTGACATGTTGGGTGTTTCCCTGGTGACCTGGGGCGTAAAAGGTGTGTCCAGGGCCTTTTAGTGGTGGTGGTGGGAACAGCATGACACCATCCAGTATTTATGGGTCATTTAGTTTCAAGCTCTAATGTTAGGCTTCAAATGTTCAAAAAGACTGATTTACCTATGTCTCCATCACACTGCTGTTTCTTGCTTCTGCTGCCTCAGCAGCTGCTTTATCTCCTTTGCTGGTTTCCTCTTCTCTGCTGTCCTCTAAATCTTGGGAAGCAACAGGACTCTGTCTTCAGTCTTTTTTCTTCTCTGTCGATGCTCTGTCCATTGGCAATCTCAGTTTTGTGTTTTTAAATACCATCTTTTATATTCTGACCACTCTCAAATTTATTTCGCTAGGCTGGATCTCTCCCACACATCTGACTTCCCACTTTATCTTTACAACAGGCATTTCCATCTTAACTTGTCCGAAACTGAACTCCTCATCTTACTCCCTAAAACCTGTGCCTCCCTCATTCTTCCCTCTCTCGGTACCAGACAGCTGAGTTCTTCTTGCTCAGCATGCAATCCTTGGAATCTTCTTTGATACCTCTCTCCTTTTCTCCCACCGCCTCAGCCCTTCCAATTCATCAGCAAATCCTGAAATAGAGTCAGCATCTGACTACTTCTCCCTACCTCCACCATTACCATTTTGGGGCTAAGCCGCCAGGGCTCTTTCCTCTACTGTTGCAGTAGCAGCCTTCTAATGAGCCTCCCTTCAGCTTTTCCCCTGGTTCCCCTGCATTCATTCTCTTCTTGACACAGGTACCAGAGCCTCCCTTTTCACTTGCTTAGAGCATTGCCACGCTCCCTGTTCAGAATCCTCAAGTGCTTTCTCATTTGATTTGTAGTAAAAATCAAAGTCCTGAAAATTTCCCTTCACCCATGAGTCCATACTGATTTAAAGGAATGATTGAATAAATACACAGATGGGAAAGAACAGACAAATCTTTCCTATAGAAGAATTCTAAATAATTCATGGAGCATCACTCTCCATCCTTTAAGTGTGGGCTGGGCACCGTGACTTCCTGCTAAAGAGAACAGTACAGAAAGCGGGGAAAGAGTAACTTCGCTGTGGAGAAACCTGACAAGTGCTGCTTCAGCTAAGTGACCATGGGCAATGTCAGCATGGCTGAGTCATGGTGATATAACATGATGAAAAGGGCACTTTACCTCTGTGCTCTTCCTCCCTCAAACACATAGCCTCGGGGTGATCATGAGGAAAACATCAGGCAAATTCCAGTTGAGGGATGTTCTACAAAATACCTGACCAGGGCTTCTCAAAGCTGTCAAGGTCATTAAAAAAACAGGAAAATCAGAGGCACAGTTACAGCTCAGAGGAATCAGAGCTGATATGACTCGATGTAATGTGGTCTTGAATGGGACCCTGGAACAGAAAATGGACATTAGGACTTCAGTGGTTAATAATTGTGCATTGCTATTAGTGCATTGGTTGTACCATAATAATGTGAGAGTGGAGTGGGTGGAGACCAGGAATAACAGTAAACATCTTATAATAAAGCCTGGGACAGCTCTCCTTACTCTGCTCCCAGCCCATTACTCCTCCCCCCCCCAATACACCCCAAAATGTCAATAGTGCTGAGGCTGAGAAACCCTGGTCCTTTTGAATTTAGGACTCTCACTTTCCCTTCAGGCTCCTGACCACAGTCTCTCTTGCCTTGCTTTATTTATTTTTCTCCTTAGCACTTAATCATCAGCATCTTTGTTTACTTGTTTATTTGTCGTCAGGAAATGTATTTACCATGAAGATTTGTTGGTGGCTTGTTTGGTTCACTTTTGTATCTCTAGCATCTAGAACTGTTCCTGACACATAGTAGGGGCACATTAAATATTCATTGAACAAATGAAATCATTGATGAAGGGAGTGAATGAACGATAAAGATATAACATACACCCAAAAATTCAGATAGAAAAGTGAAAATGTAAACAGTCCTCCAGCTACCTATTCTCCAGAAGTTACCACTGTTAACAGTTTATTTTGTACCAAAATTTTTTCTGTTCTTTTTAAAACACACTCATGTACTCTGCACACAACTTATCACCCCTCTTTTTTTTTTTTTTTACAAACATAAGTGGGATCAGTTTAGTTTTTCCACTTAATATATCTGGACATCTTTACATATCAACATAGAGAGTTCTATCTTACTGTTTTTAGTGCATAATATTTTATATGTAGAATTAAGCAAAAATATTTTAATTACTTACAATAGAATCCTGATATAATACTTTGTTGTCAAGTGGATAACAGTAATAATGTGTCCCCTAAAAAACAGGTAATGGTTGTTTAACATCATCTTTTTAAGTGTTAAAGAATTTTCTTTATATATATTTATTCATAGTTTGTAAATGTCTGACGATGGGGGTCTTCTGTCTTTTAAAATAGTCTAACTGCACATACTTTGCATGGTTTATCCCATAGCAGTTTTTCAATACCTGTAGGTAGAATTGAGTTGAAGTTTTCATTTGTTTTGATAAAAATTACTGGATCATTATATAATATTCAGATTTTCCCGAGTATTCAAACTGTTGACCAAATTAAGAGATACTTTTAGGGGGAAATTGTTTTCTTGTTTTCTAAAATGTTCTTCCAGAGGCCAAAAAAACCTGTCTTAATTTCCTGATGTTTTCTGCTGAGTGGAAGGCATGACAACTACAGAACAAGTTAGAGTGCCCCACTTGAACATGATTCACTATCAGTTAAGCTTCTACTTGCTTTCAGCATATCAGGTCTTTTTTTTTTTTTTTTCCCTAACGAAATGAGTAATGGGGCAAAGTTGGCAGTAGCTAGCCGAGTTAAGATGCTGTAAATTAATGTTGCCATACTAATTCCAACTTAGCTGTTACAGGGGCCCTCTGGTCTACTGTTTCACCTTCAGTAGCATTCACATTTCATTAGCGTTCATTTGAGAGTCACTGTATCAAGGGTATGGTGCTGTCCTCTACTCTCAGTGCTGGGATGTTTTGGGAAGCTACATTGATTTACAAAGTGAACTCCTTGGCATTTAGGGGCACAGTTGGTCTGAAAATCATTGTACTGCTCCCCCTGCAGGCCTCAGCCCAGTGGACTGCCTCCCTTCCCATTGGTTAAAGGTGACCCATTCTCTGCTGTCTTTTCCTTCGCTTCTTCGCCCTATGTCCCTACAGTGCCTACTGCCTTGCTGCATTGATGGGCCCTCGTCTGTGTGTTGGCTTAGGTAATTTGGCTCTGTCTGTGTGTGTCTGTGTTCAGGTGACAGGCCGTTCAGTGCCCTGGAGACGGTAGGCACTCGACGAGCATTGGTTGTTGACAGCCTTGGTGATAAAACATTGATGTGGTCTGTGAGATATGCTTTGCTGACTTAGGAAAAGTTCTGTTCTCCATCAAGTTGCTGATTTTCCTTTTGTAAGCTGTTTTTTTTTTTTTTTGGCTTGTGCTGGTTCAGAAATGACCTCATTATTACACTTGAATGATATAATTATTTTAATACACTTAAATTGTTATATACTGCTAAGTGAGCCAGTAAATCCTTATATTATATAGGGAGGGAACTTAACCATTCTCATAAAGAAATAATTTCAGGATAAATTTTGAAATGAGATTGCAAGCTATCATTATGGAAGGTCATATAAAAGCCTCTGTTTGTAGAGTTTTTGTGTTGTTCTAAATTAGTTGTTCAAAGCTTCCCATGCTCAGGATACTGTGGTAACATTAAGTTTGTGAGCTTTTGAGCATTTTTTTGTATATCAGTAAATGTAAAAATGTACTTATCTATCTTTTTAACAGTTGCTTATATTTGTCTAGGAGATTTAAATATAAGAATACAATTGAATTGTTACAAGTTGGCAGTCTTTCATCTGATGCTCATTAGGATTCCTTAATTTGAGTCATTAAAAGGTGAAAAAGAGGTTCTTAAATGTAATAACACTAGACAAATAAGAAGAGTGTTGATACTTATATTGGAAAGCAGAAAAAAAATCTAAACTGATTATATTTATTCATATTCCACATAGATGGAACATACTTTGTTAAAATACAAGGTCTAAAACAAACTGTAAGAAAAAAATTTACATTCTTGAGTTTGTTTTCTTTCCGCAAAATAATACTTCTTATTTCTTCTGTTTCAGGCTCCTGAGAGTTAAGCGATGGGGAGACATTTGACCCTGCTTCTGCTCCTGCTCCTCCTTCTCCATCATTTCGGAGACACTGATGGAAGCCAAACACTTGAACAGACTCCTCTACAGTTTACACAATCCCAGTACAATGTCACTGTGCATGAAAATTCTGCAGCTAAAACCTATGTTGGGCATCCTGTAAAGATGGGCATTTACATTACAAATCCATTGTGGGAATTAAGATACAAAATTGTCTCAGGAGACAATGAAAACCTATTCAAAGCTGAAGAGTACATTCTTGGAGACTTTTGCTTTTTAAGAATAAGGACCAAAGGAGGAAATACTGCTATTCTTAATAGAGAGGTGAAAGACCATTACACGTTGATCATCAAAGCAGTTGAAAAAAACACTAATGCCGAAGCACGGACAGTGGTCAGGGTGCAAGTGCTGGATACAAATGACTTGAGGCCCTTATTCTCGCCCACCTCATACAGTGTTTCTTTACCTGAAAACACAGCCATAAGGACCAGTATTGCAAGAGTCAGCGCCACAGATGCAGACATAGGAACCAATGGAGAATTTTACTACAGTTTTAAAGACCGAACGGACATGTTTGCTATTCACCCAACCAGCGGCGCAATAGTTCTAACTGGCAGACTTGATTATGCAGAGACCCAGCTCTATGAGATGGAAATTCTTGCTGTGGACCGTGGAATGAAACTGTACGGTAGCAGTGGTATCAGCAGCATGGCCAAGCTAACAGTTCACATAGAACAGGCCAACGAGTGTGCTCCTGTGATAACAGCAGTGACATTGTCACCGTCAGAACTGGACAAGGACCCAACCTATGCAATCATAACAGTAGATGACTGTGATCAGGGAGCCAATGGGGAAATAGCTTCTTTGAGTATTGTGGCAGGTGACCTCCTTCAACAGTTTCGAACAGTGAGGTCCCCTCCAGGGAGCCAAGAATATAAAGTCAAAGCAATCGCGGGCATTGATTGGGACAGTCATCCTTTTGGCTACAATCTGACACTTCAGGCTAAAGATAAAGGAACGCCTCCCCAGTTCTCTTCTCTGAAAACCATTCATGTGACTTCTCCACAATTCAAAGCTGGGCCAGTCAGGTTTGAAAAGGATGTTTACAGAGCAGAAATAAGTGAATTTGCTCCTTCTAATACCCCTCTGGTCATGGTGAAAGCCATGCCCAGTTACTCTCATTTGAGGTATGTTTTCAAAAGTGCACCGGGAAAAGCGAAATTCAGTTTAAATCACAACACCGGTCTCATTTCCATTTTAGAACCAGTTAAAAGGCAGCAGGCATCCCATTTTGAACTTGAAGTAACAACAAGTGACAGAAAAGCCTCAACCCGGGTCTTGGTTAAAGTCTTAAGTGCTAATAGCAACCCGCCTGAATTTACCCAGACGGCATACAAAGCGTCTTTTGATGAGAACGTGCCGATTGGCACCACCGTCACGAGCGTGAGTGCTGTAGACCCCGATGAGGGCGAGAATGGGTACGTGACCTACAGCATTGCAAATGTAAACCCTGTGCCGTTTGTGATTAACCATTTCACTGGTGCTGTGAGTACTTCAGAAACCTTGGACTACGAGCTGATGCCTCGGGTTTATACCCTACGAATTCGAGCGTCAGACTGGGGCTTGCCATACCGCCGGGAAGTTGAAGTCCTTGCTACCGTGACTCTCAATAACTTGAACGACAACACGCCCTTGTTTGAGAAAATAAATTGCGAAGGAACGATCCCCAGGGATCTGGGTGTGGGAGAGCAGATCACCACTGTTTCTGCCATCGATGCTGATGAACTTCAGCTGGTCCGCTATCAGATTGAAGCTGGAAATGAGCTAGATCTGTTCAGCTTAAATCCCAGCTCCGGGGTGTTGTCCCTAAAGCAGTCACTAATGGATGGTGTAGGTGCAAAGGTGTCATTTCACAGTCTGAGAATTACAGCCACAGATGGAGAAAATTTTGCCACACCATTATACATCAACATAACTGTGGCCGTCAGTCGCAAGCCAGTCAGCTTGGAGTGTGAAGAGACTGGCGTTGCCAAAATGCTGGCAGAGAAACTCCTGCAGGCAAACAAATTACACAGTCAAGGAGAGGTCGAGGACGTTTTCTTTGATTCTCACTCTGTCAATGCTCACACCCCTCAGTTTAGAAGTACTCTTCCAACTGGCATCGAGGTGAAGGAAAACCACCCTGTGGGTGCTAACGTACTTTTCATGAATGCTACGGACCTTGACACTGGCTTCAATGGAAAACTGGTCTACGCTATTTCCGGAGGAAATGAGGATAGTGGCTTCACTATTGACATGGAAACTGGAATGCTAAAAATTCTATCCCCGCTGGACCGTGAGACAACCGACAAATATACCCTGAATATTACAGCTTATGACCTCGGTATACCGCAGAAGGCCGCATGGCGTCTTCTAGATATCAGAGTCCTGGATGCCAATGATAATCCACCTGAGTTTTTACAGGAGAGCTATTTTGTGGAAGTGAGTGAAGACTTGGAGATAAATAGTGAAATCATCCAGGTTGAAGCCACTGATACAGATCTAGGGCCAAATGGACAGGTGGCGTACTCTATCCTCACAGACACAGATACATTTTCAATCGACAGCACGACTGGTGTGGTTCGAGTGGTGTACCCTTTGGACCGTGAGGTACAACGTGTGCATTACTTAAAGATTGAAGCCAAGGATCAAGCCACGGAAGAACCTCAGCTGTTTGCCACTGTGCTTTTGAAAGTCTCCTTAGAAGACGTTAATGACAACCCCCCTAGGTTCATTCCACCTAGTTACCGTGTGAAAGTTCGAGAGGACCTTCCGGAAGGAACCATAATCATGTGGTTAGAGGCCCACGATCCCGACTTAGGTCAGTCTAGTCAAGTGAGATATAGCCTCATGGACCATGGGGAGGGAAACTTTGATGTGGATAAACTCAGCGGAGCAGTTAGGATTGTACAGCAGTTGGACTTCGAGAAGAAGCAAGTGTATAACCTCACGGTGAGGGCCAAAGACAAAGGGAAACCGGTTTCTCTGTCTTCCACTTGCTATGTTGAAGTTGAGGTAATTGATGTGAATGAGAACTTACATGCGCCCGTGTTTGCCAGCTTTGTGGAAAAGGGTGTAGTGAAAGAAGACGTCCTGATCGGCTCCTCGGTGATGACAGTATCAGCTCACGACGAGGACACAGGAAGAGACGGGGAGATCCGCTATTCCCTTAGAGACGGTTCTGGGGTTGGTGTTTTCAAAATAGACGAAGAAACAGGTAAATATGTTTTTATTTCTCTGTGTGAGCTCCCCTCCCATTTTTTGTGATGCACATGTCTACCCTGTGCCAGCTCCTCTTCAATTCCCCATCGGCCTCTGGTAGGCTCTGTATCAAAGTGCATGTGCTTGCTTTTTGTCCCGTTGCAGGTGTCTGTGTGTAATAAGCCATGAAGATGGAACCAAAAGAACCTGAATGAGCTGGCATACAATGATTAAAAAATAGGGAAATGTTGAAATCACAACCATGGATACCTGACCTCTAAGTGTATACTCTGCATTATCAGAAGCATCATTATGGTGTTACTGTAACTTTGGGGAGCCCTTCCAAAGTGTTTTCAAGATAGTATGTTTGCAGACTTACAACAGTCACGACCCCCACCTAGCCTGCCACCCTGAGGCTATTAAACACCTGCAAAATTATGCAGTGCACAGAGAGAAGACTGTACTGAAACTTCCGTAATGTGATCTGCTTTACTCAGTACCTCCTCCGGGTGTTGTGTTTGAGAGACAGGGGTAGGGGTAGCAGAATGTTGAATTGAGAAAACCTGGCTTGGAATCTTGGCTCTTTCAGTTGTTTATTGGTTGATCTTGGACATGTTCATTATTTTCTTGAAACTGACTTTCTTCACCTCTAAGATAGGGACCCTCAAAATTACTGCAAGATTTATGTGAGGCTAAGGTGAAATATCATGGAAAGCTTCCTAGCATGAGTTAGAGTCTGTTAATATCTTTGGGAAATGATAGCAATGCTTTGTTATCTTATTCTTCCACCTAGAATAAAGTCCTCAGATCAGAACATCCAAGAGAGCCAATTTATGCTAGAGTGTGTATTGTTTTGCACTTTGTACATATCTCTAATTTAGCTGCTTTTCATAGATATTATAGTTATCTGTCATTCTCCTCTGATGGAATATGAGCCTTTGTATTACTTTGCTAGGGCTGCCATAACAAAGTGCCACAGACTGGGGAGCTTAAGCAACAGAAATTTATTTCTCACAGTGCTAGAGACCCGAAGTCAAAGATCAAGGTGTTGACATGGTAGGTTTCTTCTCAGACCTCCCTCTCCTTGGCACAGATTTCTCCCTGTGTCTTCACATGATATTCCCTGTGAATGTCTGTCCTAATCTTTTCTTATAAAGACACCAGTCATTCTGGATTAGGGACCACCCTAATAATATCATTTTAACTTATTTATCTCTCTTTAGGCCCTGTCTCTAAGTCCGGTCACGTTCTGAAATACTGGGCATTAGGACTTCAACACATGAATTTTAGGTGATACAAATTTACCCCCAAACCACTTTTAAGGACAGGCTTTTAGATCATGCATTTGCTATCCTCAACATCTAGCAAAAAAGTACCTGGCATGTAGCAGCTACTCATTAAATGGTAAAAGAATGAATGAGTAAATTAATGATTGTTTTGACTTTGAATATCCTGCCCTCTGAGAATGGTAGTGGAAATAGAAGGAAACTGGGTAATCACAGCACTAATCAGCCATAGATGGAGCTCAATTTGTTTTTTCGTCTCATTGATGTTTCCTTTATGAATGTATCCATTCTCAAAGGGATCTTTTCTTATTACACTCAAACTTTGTTTATATTCAGTAGTACCACAAATAATTTCATGCCAGTATCCACTCCCACATATACTCAGTATATAGCACATGAAAAATACAATTATTGTCCTAGAAATAAATTATTTAGATGCTATAATATTCTTAATATGCTCCTCTTTATTCAAAGGATTCTTTTTCTTAAGATTTTTTTTAAAAATTGAGGAATTGGGGGAGGGGAACAGCATTGGGGAACCCGGGAAGGGGAACAGACAAGTTGCTATCCTTTTGTTCTTCAGTCTGGTTGTGGAGGACATTGCTTCACTGGCCCATGTTGATATCATCATTGCACTCTTCTTGGGTGAGGCAGATCTGTCGCCGGCCTCTGGACGGCCACTCACAGTGACTCTTGGCAGCTCACACCAGCTGCCAGCTGTTCAAGTTGGCTCCTGGCCACTCAGTATAGCCTGTGGCAGCCCACTGCAGCAGGGGCTGCAGCTATGCTGTCCCCAGGGACTCACAGCAGCCCAGCTCCAGGTGGAGCTGTTGCTCACCATCTTAGCTGTAGAAGGCAGTGTCACTGGCCCTCATTTGTGGGATCCAAAACGGGGCCGCTGGTGTCCCAAGCCAGCACTTAACCAACACTCCACTCAGCAGGCCCAAGGGATTCTTTTTCTAATGAACTAAATACTACTAGCATTTGATAGATACGGATTATATGCCACTCATCTAAAATACCCATTCAAGAAAAAAGAGCATAACTAACAAAAGTTAGTAACCATTCAATGTGAAGAGCAGAATAGATCTTTTATGTTTTTGTCATACTCTTCAACATGAATTCGAACTTTAAGTTGTTATGTCAACATTAAACAAAATACCCAAAACTTTGTAACTGAAGCTGAAACTATGAAGTGTTTTGTGAATTTCCTAAGGACAGTCATTTCTACATTTTCTTTTCCAAAGTGGACTTTGAAAACCTGTAAAGAACTGTTGTACGTTAAAGTTCAGACAGAAAATAGAAAATCTTTATTTACATTTCCTTGATGACTTAAATTATATGAGCACTGCTTTGGGGTTTTTTATTTCAAGTGAAAAGAGTATTTTTTGTTGCTTTTTAAAGACTCATTTAGAAACTAGTATTTTTCACCTATAAATTTAAGAGATTGAGATATTTTTACTACCAAGGAAAGAAAAAACAAGAAAGAAACATGCCACCTAACATGGCAGTATCCTGAAATAGATCTATAGTCGTTTTTAGGCTGAATGGCAGTGCCAGACTTAGTAGCTTATTAGGAGGCTAGGGCATAAGTTGGGATATGGACACTGGGCTTGGTAAGTGTATATGACACCGTTTTGCATTTGTATAAATATTGAGATTTAAAGGTGAGAGAAAAATTGGCAATTTCTAGGTCATCTATTCTGTAGCCCTTTCCAGAAGATAGGTAGTGTACAGTAGATTTATGTTTAATATGCTTTTTGAAATTATATAAAAATGATATAATATTTACACATTGGCCTGGTATACATCACAAGATGTATTCTTGGCAGTAGCATTATCAGCCCAAGTTATTTTAGAAATTCCTGGCAAGACAAATTGGTATGATGTAGAAGGAAAAATCACTGTGTTTTGTGCAGTAGACATACTAAAACTAGGTATGCTCATTTTTTTGCCTGGGGTTTGTTGACTAATTTCTAAGGCAGGTTGGAAGTGTAGAGAGCTGCCTGTTAGATGAAGAACAGCAGGGACAGTTCAGGAACACCAGTGGGGACCCCATAGGATGTAGCACTGAAACTCCGTGTAACTTGAGTTGGCCTGGCTCAGGTCAGATTTTTAGCACCTTTCTAGAAGTTCAGTCTCTGCTCAATGGCCAGTTCTGCTGTGCTCTTAACTTTCTCTTGTAATCATACATCTAATATTGGGCTGATTTGAGTCTACACAGCACTGCTTTGGCCCTGGAGACCAAGAACCTGCCCATTTAACTGTTTGCTTCTTGACTTTGGCTTAAGTTTAAAGTATAGTGTTGGTTGAGTAATATAACCAAGTTTTTGTGGTAGTTTGCCTATTTCACCATTGTCAAATATGTGTATCATTTGCATACTTTTCATAGAACAGAGAACATATTCAATCTGAATTTAGTTCTTAGTATTTTTAAGATCCTTAAAAAAATGTCTGCTTACATTAAAACACCCCTGAAAATTTTTTTTTAAGAAATAGAAATTCTATGGACTACCTAAAATATGTATAGTCCTGTTAGCTCTGGATTTTGTACATGTTTTGCTAATTGGCTTTGCAGGGAGGTACCTTGTAATTGCAGTGTGGGGGTGACAGTCAGTTGACTCATCTGATAATCTCTCACTGCATCATAATGCTTTTCCTGGAGTGGCCTCTGGGTGTTAGGGGATTGTTCTGACAAATGAGGCGCTTGATTTCTTGTCCATGTGAGGTTTGGAAGGGGAGAGTGTGTGAAAAATTATTTGGAAATCAGTCTTGTTGGAGAGCCAATCTCCAGGGCTGCCATTAAGAGTCTGCCTCCTTTTGCCTCCTTCACAGCTACAGCGAGGATTAGAAAGCAGATTTAACAGAAATATTAGTGGAGTAAGTATCCTTGAAGCGTGTGTAATTTCACACTTAGGGTTTAATTTGCCTGACTTTGTACTTCTCAGCATTCTCCATTCTCGCTTCAGATGTGTTGCTGGTTGCTTTGTTGTAAGCTTCAGAGTTAAGCAGAATGGAACCTTCCTTGAGTATCTCTCTGTAGTTTTGTAGAATCAATTCAGCATGGTGTTCCTGGCTGATGGATACCCATCCGAGTTAATTATTACTTATGTACCAATAAAAAGTTGCAACTTTTTCTATGGCTATGTCTAGAAAAATGGTTGGCCAAAGATTTTTAAATTGTTAATGGAAACTTATGTTGAGGCGGTGCTTAGTCGAGGTGTGTTCCACCGATGTATGTATTTTAACAGGATGCCCTTAATACGTGTTTTCCCTTCAGTCTGGAGTAATTTGGTTCAGTTTTTGGCTGTTAGTATAATGCAGCTCAATAAGAGCGTTTCCCCCTCTACTTATTTGGGAGGGCGGGGGGGGGGGGGAGACAATGTTTTTCATTAAGATAAGAGCAAATCCTAAACTTATTAGTGCTGTGTTACTTCTTAGAATCCCAAGTCGTGGTTTCAGGGTTGAAATTGACGTTTTGGTGAGAAGACTCCAATTAATATGGAAGTGCAGCTGTTGCAACAAGATAAATCACCATTCACAAAATACGGAAGAGGAAATTAGGACTGTAGTTTTCGTAGGAGGCTCTGGCTACATTCTCATTGTGGGGGAGTGCTGCTCCATCCCCGTATTACCCATTTGGAGACTGGTTCCTGGCCTTCCTTAGGTGGGGACCCATGATGAAGGCGTTTGTGTAATGGGAACAGAAGGGGATTCCAATCCAAGCTAGCCTGATTGTTGACCTCATTGAGAGGGAAAATGTTTCTGGGGCTCTGTCTGGTTTGGCAGAACTCGGAATTATTTTAATTATTCACTCAAGTTTAAAAAAACAAAAACAAAACAACCCTTTTCCCAACAGAGAGTAGGATATTCTGCATACACCCAGGGACCTATGTTTTTTTTCCTAGGGTCTGTTCTCTCAGGACAGGAAATAGAATGTAGAGGGTATTAAATGGTCCAAAGTACCATGACCAAAACGTTTCTCAGAGTGGCCGTTGGAAGTGTGGTCTGCTGTGGGGGGACCGATTACCTCGCTTGGAGCTGGGTCTAGAATTCCTGGCAGCAGAAACTTAAATAGATCCTGGTGGGAGGCCGGGTTAGGGAGTTAAGAAATTTGCTGGTGAAAGGGCTTTTGTATTGCTGTCTCTTCCCATAAGTGGCAGCAGCTGCTGTCCGTTTTTTTGTTTTTGTTTTTTTTTCCCCCTCAGAAAAGTTGAAGAGAAATGGATTTCCTAGCCACAGTGAGATTGAACACTGGTCTTTGGCAGAAATTATGTTATGATAATGTATTGTTGCTGTTTGGGAGTAACAAACTGCTCTTGTCTGTGTGTGTGAGAGAGAGAGACAGAGACAGAGACAGAGAGACAGAGAGAGAGAGAGAGATTCCGAATCAAGGCGCAGGACATGGTAATACTTGCTACAGGGGAAAGGATGCTCCTTTGAAGCAGGCGGATTTTAAGGTAAAAATAGGGTCTAATTAGAAATACTAAGGAAATTCCATTTTGTTTTCAGAGAAAACAGAGGATCAGCTTTTCTTTAGTTTTTTTTTTTTTTTTTTTTTCCCCCTGACATTTAACAAGTTGATGCTTTAAGTACTGATGGAATACTGGTTGGGTTGTGAAGCTCTGTGAACTGTGATTGGGGTGGCATTATGTTGTGGGGAAGAATGTTGTGGGGCTGTGCAATGCCTTTGTCTAACCCCGAATGATGTGTAAGGGCCTGAACCTGGAGGGGCTGGGGTGGACATCGCGTCAGGCCTGGTCCTTTGTCCTCAGGCTTTCAGTGATCGTGCATGGAATGATGTGGACATCAGTATAGTAATAAACCACAGACACCGAGTGTTACAACCAGGCTCTCGTCCAGCCACTCCATATGTATTAATTTATTTAATCCTCGCACCCACCACGTAGATACTTTTATCCCTGTTACCAGTAAGGAAACATTCCTAGTGAATGAAGTAACCGGCCTAGGACATTGGGGTGGGCACCAAGTGACTGACCTAGTGAGCCTTACTGGCCAACACTAGGTTTGTACTGCCCGTCACTCTTTAACGAATGATCTTTTAAAAAATTATTGATGTTTTTTTTTTCAGTTACAGATGACATTCAGTATTATTTTATATTAATTTCAGGTGTACAGCATAATGATTAGACATGTATAGAATTTAAGTGACCCCCCCCGATTAGTCTAGCACCCACCTGGCACTGTACATAGTTGTTGCTACATGGTTGACTGTGTCCCCTAAAGTGACAGTATTCACTTTACATGCCAGTGACTATTTTGTAACTACTGATGTGTAGTTCTTAATCCCTTGAAGAGTGACCTTGAGATGCTGTAAGGAAGCCTATTTGAAAGCTAGTTGAGTGGGACTCTGGGCGGAACTGGGTTGTGCTGGGCTGGAGCCTTGCATCCTATTGGATTGTCGGAAAAGTCATGTCATGACACATTTTTGCAACGAAAAGATATGTCATGACTCTTCTGACAACCCAATAGATTTGTGGCTTGGTCTTGAAAGAGTACTGAATCTAAGAACCTTTTTTTTTTTTCGTTTTTCAGCCATCTCTTTTTCTCAGAATGACGTATTGCTCTTTAGCACATTTAGAACAAGACTTCAGAGTTACAGGGTGGTGGCATTTACACAGCTTCAGATTATTCCAACGAAGTGATTAGTAGTGGGTGAATCATGCCAACCAACCATAGATAGTGAGTTTCCCTGTCTAGTTGACGTGGACAGGTGTCTTACCTGTGTTTGCAATTGTGAAAGTATGATCTCGTAAATAATACTATGCGTCTGAACCATTCAGGGTGTTAATTGGAGCCTTTTTTCATCAAAACAAAATTTTAGATGAGTGTTAGGGTCCCGACTAATTTTTAAAACCAGTTTCACCCACAGGGTAGCTAAAGTTAATCTGCACTTCCCCTTTGAAGCAAGTTGCTTGTAGTCATTCTTCCCTTGTGCTGTCCTCCCTGATGCCTCCTTAGCTTTGGCAGTGTGCTCCTGGTCATCTGGTATGTGGCATGCAAGTGAGCGAATGTCACTATCCTCAGTCCTTTTGGCAGGGAACTGTATTTATGTTGTAAGAGTGTTTAAGAGTTGAGTATTCATGACATGATGAGTGGCCTATGTGTGTAGAGACTTAATGCTCAATTAATATATGGTCCGGGTTATTTCCATATTGTCTGCCTTGCCCAATTATGAAAATTGAGTCAATTTAAACTTGAGGTGTTTGTCCATGTTGGACTTTTTTCTTAACCATCGTTTCTGTTTTGACTTTGTGGATTCTTTTAGTTCATAAGGCTGGATTTGTCAAGTTTTGATTATCAGTTTGTATTTTGCATACTGTGTTAGTTTGCAGCTACCTTTATGGTGCTTACTTTTTAAAAGATCAAGCCATGTTGGTTATAAATAGGACATGCCCATCGCACAAGACATACTGCCATGAGGCACACTCTTTCATGTCTTTGTTACTAGGAATAAATGGACTTGGAAAGATTGCCATTCAAGGTCACATGCCTGTACTTGTTGAATTGGCAGTTATCCAGTTTAAGGGTCTTGATAGTAAGGCTCAGAAACCATTCACATCTATACTCAGGGCCAGTCTTATCAATGAACTTGCCTGGCCAGTTACACCATGCTGTCTCGCCTCACAACATCTGACACTATAGTGACCCTGTTTCATTGCTGAGCCTTCAAGTGTCTGAGGGAACTGACCTGTTGAAAGAGATCCATTAGATTTGTCTATTTTATGCTGAGGAAAGTCTCTGAAATACAGTCTTTTTAGTTTAGCCTAATTGATTTTTCTTTTCTTTTTTTGTTTTGATAAAACTTACCCAGCTATTTCTCTAGTTTAAGACTTCTTTCTGATTTTCTGTAACTTAACCATGTTATCTTCTTATCACTGATGAACTTTTTCTCCTTTATTATGGTCAATATATAATTATAGTTCACATTTATTGAATGCTTTCTGTATATCAGCCCTATTTGAAGCATTTAACCTAGACTATCTCATTAGATCATTGCAGTAATTCACAAGTCAACTAAGACACGAATACACTCTTTATGAGTGCCTATATTTTATTACAGACATGACAAATAATGGGGGTTAAGATACACATTGACCTTGTTTGATTTAAAAAGTTTTTTGAATTATGTAATAGACATTGATGTGGTTTAAAGTGTGACACATTTGAAGCTATCTGGCAGTACAGAGATGATTCTTAAGCAGAGGTGTTCCGTCTCTCATGGAATCCTCCTCAAATCCTTTCAGTGTCTCCCATTATAGGAAGTCCAAGCTCGGTAGCATAGCTGGTAATACCCTAATACATTCCCTGTCCAGATTTACTTTGTGTGTGCGCCTCTCATCAGCTCCTGTTCGTCCCCGGTGCTTTAGCCAAATGGAGCCAGCCCTTTCCCCATGCAGCCCCTCTGCCCTGTCGTTTCTGGTCTCCCTACCTTTGGGGAACACACTGACTACTCCATCAGCTCTTATTACCCCTGACTCCGCTCAATCAATCTTTCTTCTCCTTCATGTAGAGCGAATTCTTCTTTTACTGTATGTACTTTAAGAAAAATAACATCGTAAGTATCACTCAGTATATTTGTATATCTACATGTTCTGTTCCTCTAAATTGTCAGCTCCTCGTTTGGGTAGCTTCTCAGTCTTTCACTACTGGATTCATTTAACAGGCACCAGAAATATTCGGTAGGTTGGCCTAGTAAGCCATTGGTGCCTCTCCTTTCCTGAGACACACTTAGTACTGGCTTCTCGTAGTTTCAGCAGTACTTTCTATCCATTCTTCCGGAATTGTCTGTGACTCAGGGTATTGTTTATCTGTCTCTTTCACGTCTGTGTCCCAGAGCTCAAGGACAGAGCTCCGTCTTACTCATTTTTCTGCCCTCTCCCTACTTAGCCTTTGTTTGTTCAACGAACAAACTGATTGTAACATATAATAATGGGAGTCCTATTTCTAAACCTCCCAAATAGTGGCTCTTAATGTTTGGGCATTAGAGAAATTTCTGAGAATCTGCGGAAAACTGTGTGTTTTGTCTTCAGCGATACAGTGATTTGATTACAATACCAGGCTCATGAAGTGCTGGACCTATTCATGGATCTTTATGTTCTTGGCCCCCTGGTTTTAAGTTTCTTGGATCGAGAGGTTCCAGGGCTGCCATCCTCAGCACGCTCTCACAGAAGAGGTCCAGAGGGTGAGGAGAATGGTGATGGTCATGATGATGATGATGGTGACAGTGGTAATGACAAGCATTTTGTGTAATGTTCCAGCCTGCAAGTATCTCTACATGTATTATATGACACTTCATCTAATGATATGCTTATTATATCGTGGTGGTTATTTCTATTTTATAAGTGAGGTAGATAAATACAATGAACAAATAGAAACCGCTTTTCTATATATTTGTACATGTGCTTAAAATGATTCAAGAGAAACTGTCAGTCAAGGTAGTTTTCAAGTGAGATAATAACCTGTAGATCTTTACAGACCTGCATCATTAGGTAGCCGGTGTCTCCATTGAGGTGTACAAGACTAGCAATTCTAATAAAATCATTATAATAAACAATATATGTATTTTTCAGGTTAGCAGCCTTCTGGGGCAGCAGGATTTGATCTTAGTGTTGCCAACTTACCATGGAAACCCCCCTTTGCTCAACTGCTAGTAGAGGTAAAATAATCCGTCAGAAGAACTCAGACTTCTAATAATAAGAGTTAACTTTCTTGACAGACTAGATTTTTAGTTAAATGGACTTCAAAATCAGAGCATTTGGGACTTATACCATTTTAGTTTTTCTAGATAGTCCCTTTATTTGGTACGAAGGAAAAAAATTGGTAAATACCTATGTTTATAGGTTGTGGTTCATTGTAAAAGGAACATGAAACAACTTTGTAGTAAAAGGTGAAATAAATGCATTTGTGGCAACATTTTTTGATCTGTGATTTAAGGGCATTCATTGATTTATCACTTCCAGTCATTGTATTTTTTGACCTCTGTGGAGGTCATTTTTTTGTAAACAGTGATTTGGGAATCTTTTATCAAGTAATGTTTTCTTTATCACAAGTTAAAGACATTTTGTTAGTTGAAAAGAGCTTTTTGGAAAATGGCTTAAAAGCAGTTTCACCATAAATTTTTACTTAAAAGATTGTGTAAAATTCATTTGCTTTTAGCTCTTTAATAAGTTTTTTACTTGCCTATTTAGTCTTAAATCTGTTTGATATCAAGATGTCTCAAACATCTTTATTTCTCTTATTCCAGTGCTTGGTTTACAGTTGGTATTTAACAAATACTTATTCAGTGATGTTTGTCATTTGATAAACCCAATAATTGTTTGTCACATGATGCTCTTTTTTTGATTTGTTTCTCAGCTGAAAGCGTTTACATTTTTAAATGAAAAAAAAGTGAGTTTGTCATCTAACCATCAAGTTAGTTCCTCAGTTGAGGCATCAGGATGGAAATCAGTTACTTTTGAAAGATAGATATATAAAAAAAAATTCTTTAAAGAAATATTTTGTTCTTAATAGAGTGATAAAAGAAACTTCTATAGAGTTTCATATAGAAGATGAAAGCTGATTAGGAAAGCATGACCATGAATAATATTCATGTTTGACTTTAATTAGCTCAATGTTGGTTTTAGAAAGAAGTCAAACTAAGTATCACATCTATAGAATAAAAAGTTTTATAATTCAAGACCCATGATTTTAAAAGTATGTATTTTACATACAGCTTGTGTTAGGAATTATCCTAACACAGTAAAAAAGCCTGCTTTTCTCATTTTACTTCCACCACAATAAAAACTCTGTGAGGGCGGGGACTTGGCTTTATCTGTCCCCGGATGGCTGGTGCCTAGAACTGTGCCTGGCACACTGTAGACACCCAGCTAGCATTTGATGGATGGATGAGTACACTTTGAAATTGAAGTAGATTATTACAAAATTCTAAAAGGAAATGTATCTAAGTAACTGTTATTGGGATTGGGAAAGCCCTTTTAAATTCGTTCAATGGGGTACATAGAGAGAAAATTCCAATTGGGCATAGAGGACTGTCCTGTGTGCTATAGGTCTGCCTGTTCTTTTAATGGAGTTAACACTGCCCTTCTACTGAAAAGGCCCTCTTTCCCATACCCCTGAAATGCTAAAAACAAAGGATAGAATAACAGCCACAACAAAACTTCAGTAGCAATACAGATTCCTTTTGTTTATATTTTGCCTTCTATAAAAGCAACCTCATTTGTCAGATTGAATACCAAAGCCTAGAATTAGAAATCTTAAATTCATTGGCTTTCCAGGTGACTGTACCTGGGTTAGGCATTGGTGTTTTCTTGGGCTGGAGAGTGGTGATATCTTCTGGATTCGAAATATTTCTTCTGTTTCAAGTATAAAAGATGAATATACATTTAGATTGTATATTTTTGGCAGAAACTTGAACTCTTGGAAGACTTTCAGATTAGTAGGGTCTATTTGTACTTGTTAGTATCATTATTGATGAATTTCCTAAAGCTCAAAAAAATAATCACTTCTAGAGTTTCACAGAATATTTTTTGAAGCCATCAGTTTCCTGGATTATATTGAGCACATATAGATGTACCCTTTTTAAAAACCGTTTGTTGTGTTGTAAATCTCTTGGCTTTTTTTGTTGGTGGGGTGCTATTTACTTACAAGCAACTCTTCTTTTAAAACCTACATGAATTAAGGGAAATACAGTGACTAGATTATTTTAAGGAGAATAGTGTGTGTGAAACTAAAAATATTTTCTTCATTTTTATGACTGCATCTAAATTAAAAAAATGAACTCTTTTTGCATTTTATATATTTTTCTTGCTACCTAGGGTGTCTGATTCTATACCTTTCAAACATAGGAACAGACAGCTGTTCAGTTAACTTCGTTTTTCTAATTTATGAGTAACTTATTAGGGTGATTAAAGGAAGGGCAGAAAACCCCTGGATTTGGGTGGAGATCTGTTCACAGAAGGCACATTCAGTGCCTGAGAACAGCAGCGAGTTATACGAAATGAGGAGCTGACGGCCAGGTTAAGTTTGGTTCCATGCAGATTAGAAGACTCAGTGGAGAATGGGCATCCATATCCAAAGCTGCACTGACACTTATCGGGCTGATACTAAATACTGTGAATGAAACCACAGACAACTGTGTTATTTAGCCTTTTGTTGGGGAATACCTCCGTCCCCAACTTAGTGGCTTCAAACAACTACCATTTATTTTGGTCACAATTCAGTGGGTTGGCAATTTGGGCTGGGCTCAGCTGGGTGTTTCCTTTGCTGGCCTCTCTCATGTGTTGGGTCAGTTGCGGACAGGTTTGGTGGCTCTGCTTCTGAAAGAGTTGGCTGGGGACAGGGATTCCTAGGCCCTCTGTCTGTCATCCTCATCCAGCAGCCTAGCTTGGACTTGTTCATATGATAATCTCAAGGTTCCAAGGGCTGGGGAGCAGAAGCAGCAAGATCTCTTGAGGCCTGCCCTCAGAACTGCGATTGCCCCTTTCCCACATTCTACTACTGGCTGAGTAAGGTGAGTCAACAAGTAGGAATATAGGCTTTACCTCTTGATGGGAGGGGTTGCAAAGGATTGTGTTCATTTTTCAGTGTACCACAGAGACAACTTCACCTGATTTTTCCCTTTGAGGAAACTCTTCTTGGATATTAAGTGTACATAAGAATTTAAAGGCGTTTGAAAATTGTCTGTGAAAATATCAATCGAGAGTGTCTTACAAATTTTCTCTCTTATATAGTCAGCCATACGTTAAGATTTAAATACCATTAAAACATTTCATGGTTTTAAAATACTTCTTTATTTTTGATATATTTCCATTCAAGCCAGAACTTGATGAGATACCAGGAGTATGTATGAAATCTGAAGATACCAAAGCAATAGTTCTCTGCTCCGTCTCTGTTTCAGTTTCTACACAAATATTTTTTGTTTTCTCTCCCCCAAGGGAATTTGAGAATCCCAATTTCTGAACAGCGTTTTCAGCCAAAGAAAGAGATATACTGAGTGGCAAAAGAGATAGATATCTAGGAGTTCTTCACAATAGTCTTAGGCTTACAGGTGTTATTTTTTGCTCATTAGCACCACTTTTCTTGCTAATTAATTTGTCACATTCACTTATTTGTTTCATTCACTTATTGCTTTCTCTTAGAGGATGACAGAGTTGGGGGAAATAGATGGAGGATTTGGGGAGACATGAAAATAGAAACTGAAGTAGGGAGAAAATATAGGACTGTTGCTTTGGTATCTTTAGGCTTCTTACACATCCGTGATGTATCTGCTCAAGTTTTAGCTTAAATGGAAAGGTATTAAAAATAACTTAAAGATGTATTTTAAGTACCACTTGGTATTATTATACTAAATTAAGCTTGTATCAGAATTGTGGGACATATGTGCAACAGAGTAACTAGGAGAATGCTCCATGAGAGTTGAAAGAGAAATCTCAGGATTTGAAACAGAAATTCATAATTGTACTGACTCACTAAGCATCCTGATGTTTCTGTCTGGAAATTTTGGGAGTTAATGTCTTTGAACGCTTTGATATACACATGGAAAAGAAATTTTGGGGCTATCTTTAATAGGTTTTTTAGAGAAGATAAAATTAAACCCCAGTTGGTATTTTTTCCCTCAAAAAGATTGGAAACACAAGGAAGTAAAAATTATTATCATTAGAGATGAAAAAAATAAGTGACCTTAAGTAAAGCATAAATGTTTGTTCATTGTTTATTGCTTGAGAAGTGTTCGGTATTCATTAAATATAAAAATGAATGGTCTTATTTCTAAAATTCATAGGATGAAATTCAAGTTCTATGACAGAAGTTTAGAGTAAGTTTCACTGGAAATGGAATCTAGAGATTTTGACCTAAAATTTGATAATTTAATAAATAGTAACTCTAGATATATAGAAATCATTTTATCTAAGAGAATAAATTCTGTTTGGGGATTAGAGATGATTTTGCACATAGGTACCTTATCAGCATAACCTGTATAAACTAAAACCACAGTAAAACCATTCATGTCCCAGAATACATCGTAAAACTATTTATTAGAAATATTCCATTGTTTAGGTTCTGTTATTTAGGTACAAGTATCCATATGAGAAAAGTGAGCTGAGTTTCACAGTTAATGTTAGCACCATTGTGTAAATTCTGCTGGTGTTTACTTTTATTTTTCACATCTTCAAAGGAGTTAGTTTAAGGGGTTAAGGCAGCACTGCTCAGCAGTACTGTCCAAATATATAATTTTCACTGTTCTAGTTGCCACAATAAGAAAACATAAACAGGTGAAACAATTTTCAATAATATTCAAATTAATATTAAAATAATATTAAAATCTATGCTGATGGCATAGACCCTGGCTTGGTTTTTAAAATATTACATTGAAGCTATTTACCTGTGATGTTAAACTAGTGGCAAAGCTTGTCATTTGTCTTGGGCTCTTCCTTGCTTTGTGTTAATGGATGTAGGAAAACAACCTAACAGTTCATTTCAAATTAGAACTTTGTTTTCAATGAAATATTATCCACAGATAGCTTTTGTAAAATTCTGAGTGCATCAAGTGATTTTTTTTTGTCTGTTTGGAAAAAACATCTATTATTAAACTCGTCCCATTCAAACTGCTTTTGGGGGCAATATTTGGGGTTGGTAGCATAATTCTAATGTAGAGATTAGAAATTGACTGTACTTCTGAGACATAAATCTTTTTTTGTGTGTGAAAATATATGATGTCTTAAGACAATATTTTAGAGTAGTTTTCCAAAAGATTTGATTAGATCAGGTCCGGCATATCCAAGTGAAGCAAAACATGTAGAAATTAACCAACAAGTTCCCAGGCCTGCAAAATGGTTATCCTTGTGTATTTCCTCAAAACCCATATTTTTCATTCTTCTGTTTGGAAATAAGGGCGTTAATGAAAAGTAGCTCCTCGTCTGTAAGCTTGCTCTTTGTGTTGCTTCAGTGTTCTACCTATTATTTTTCAGAGTTAAAAATATCAAATTTCAGATATTAGAGTTTTCGTGTAAATTTTGGGATGTGCACACTGGGATGTATTGTTCTGTCATGGTCGTTCTAGTTATGAGACTTGCCATGGCATTTAAATGAGCACATGCTGTTAAAACCGACTGTGCCATTCTGCCCCTGAACCCTTGTAGCTCACAAATCTACCTGTTTCCATTTGGGCTTCCACAGTTTCACATCAAAAGTTGTGAGTGAAGCCTAAGTAAATATGTTTGTTTTGTGCTGGCTGCCAGCCAGAAATCTGCTGAAGCAGCTGGAGCTTTTTTTCTTTTTTTCTTTTTTTTTTTAGCCTCTGCGGGGGTAAATCACTGTGACAGGTAAATAGCATTCCTCACTGAAGCTTGCCCCCTCCCCCTGCACCCCCCTGACCTCCCTCCCCTCTCCCCCTTTTTCTTAGGACTTGTTGAATGTAGGGATTGTCTTGCTTGGAACCCTATTGATCAGGTCACAGCCTGGTCTGCTGAAAACAGAGCTGCCCTGCGGCCACTTCACCGCAGGGGATTTGCTCAAGCCCCCATGAAAGGGCCACATGGGGTCTCACTATTACCTTATGAAGGGCAATCAGTTCAGGCAGCGGACTACATATTTAGGACCTATTAACTTCTCCAGGCTTCTGGCTCAATTGAAAAGGACTTGGGAGTGAAGGAATAATAAGAGGAAATGGTTGCCAAAGCCACTGAAGATGCATCTTGCCATATCTCTGTGGGCGCATCCGCTCCGTTGCAAATCTATTTCCTGCTGGGGCATCTGTCAGCTTTAGAAGTCCCCTTTAAGGTTGTGGAAGGGGAGTTTGAAAATGATTACAGAGTGTGGGTTCTTTGCTTTCAAGAGTTGGTTCACCATTGCATTTGGACAAAAATAGCAGAGAAACACTCATGTTTTAAAAACGAGCTTTTTTTTTTAAAGCGATATGTTATAACCATTGTAGAAGTCGGGGTGAATGTTGGCTTATAAAGAAGAAGCAAAAAAACTTCTTAAAAGTTCTTTAGCCTAGAGCACAGTTAAAATTTTTTCCAACTTGTGTATAAACACACGCACGAACACACACACATGACCCCAACCTGTACAGCTCCCAGTGCTGGATTTTAGAAAAAAGTAAACATATCGCACATGTTTCATTGACTGTCTCTTGATATATCCAGAGCCTTTTATGATTCTTAAGTTTTCTTAGCCAACATGATTCTTGGTAGTATGGTTTGCCGCCGCAGAGATAAACTGGAATGTCTATAATAATACTCAGGTTTTTTTTTGTTGTTGTTGTTGTTTTGAGGGCAGTGTCACTGGCCCTCATATGTGGGACCCAAACCGGGGCCGCTGGCTTCCAAAGCCAGCGCTTAACCACCGCTCCACTCGGCTGCCCAATACTCAGTTTTTGAACATTTAAGTTGTTTTCTTATTAGTATATTTCTGTCACCCTAGCATAAATGCCAGGAAGGGGAATTACTGGATCAAAGGAAATACAGATTTAAAAAGCTTTTTGATACAAAACAAACTGCCATGTTTTTTCCAGAAAAAGAATCAACAGTTAGAGACTACTCATCTCTCTGTATTCTTTGCTGCAACTGATTATTTGGATTTAAAAACAAAAACAAAACAGTTTCCAATATTGTTAATGAAAAACAGCACCCTGTTCAGGGAACTATCATAATTGAAATGGTGATAGTTAATTTTGTGCCTGTAGTTCTGGTTCTGTATTTTGAAAATTCTTATTTTTATAAACCAACATTTTGAGATAGAACTTTGATTTAACTTAGCTTTTTTAGAGCTTTGTCCCAGTGGCATCGTAAGGCTTATTTCTTTACTTTTATTTTATTTTATTTTATTTTATTTTATTATTTTATTTTATTTTATTTTTGTAAAATAAGTGTCTCCTTATGTGCCAGATAAAGATCCTATGAGAAAAATAACTGAAACTGGAGTTTACTTTTTATTTCATTTGGTTAGATACTGCTTACTGTATAAAAGCATATATTTAGTATGAATTGCTAATTTTAGTTGCTGAGGCTTTTCAAATAAAAAATGTTTTTACTGTTAAAACCAAGAATACAAGTTCTTCTGTCTTCCCTTAAATGGTCCTTGTAAATTAACTCACCATGTCCATAACTAATATGTACTCAGCAGCACAGTGTGAATGAATTAAAACAAATTATCTTATTCATGGGATGATTTGATAAGAGATTATCAAAGATCTGTTATCAGGCAATAAGCAATTCCTTAGCAGCTATTAACTCACATTAAGTACTTGGGAAAGACTGAAGCAAATAAAAGACACAGGTTTCTATTCAAAACAATAGGGCAAAGAACAGTTTCTTTAAATAAAAGAACCAAGTGATAAAGTTTTAAGTTAATGACTTAGGCAATAGATCTAAGAATTAAATATTAAAATTAGGTTTGTTTTGAGAGAGAGTGCTGCATTTACACAGAGTAGGAGGTTAATACATTGATTTAAATATGCTGAGGTGATTTGATTAAACCCTTGGAAAAAAGAGCACTCATTCAGAAAGTGATGAATATTTTATTTTTTGTTGGCTTCGTATTGCATGCTTATAATTGCAGTAACTCATAAAAACTGTAAATTAGAGTCTAATTTACGAAGAAGTTTGGATGAAGAAAATTCACAAATGACTATGGTACACAAACTTTCTTCCTAACGTGCTATGAGGGACTAATTCTAAAGTCCACAGTACTGAATGGATGCATCTTTAATCATGTGGAAGTAAGAAATCCATTACTTTCCTAAACCAGACAGTGGCTGTCTGTTTCAGTGGAACAGTTGGTTGATTACAGTTCTTCAGGGCTTTATTTTTCCCATTGCTTACTTCCTGTCTGTATTTGAATTCTAGCTTTAGGGATTGTCGTAAGTGAGTCAGAGAATCGAAGAATTTAGAGTAGGGATCTGAGGTTGATTAATTTATGTCAGTAGTTTTTGTGACGTTGCAATCAGACTGTTTAAGGGAAGTAAATTTCCTCCTAGCAGATTTCTACCACCTGGGTGCTTAGAAATTGACTCATATCTTCAAATACACAAGCAAAACTGATACATTATGGTGCAACCTACCAACTAGGACACAGAATTCAGGGTCTGCCCATGATTTCCTTTTAGTAGAGAGAATAATGCTTTTTACCCTATGTTGACGAAAATAAAATAGTCTCTTGTAGAAGTTAACAAAAAAAAATTTTTTACTTTTTTTTCATGATAAGCAAATGTATGTCTGCTTTATGAAAAACATAGTTCAGACTCCCATGTATAGAAAACATTATACAGGTTGAAAATTACTAGCTAAATACTTGAAAAAGTTAAAGAAAGGAACCTCTGAGATGTATTCAAAGGAAAAGTTAACTGAAGAAAAAAAATGCTGACTGTGTAATCCTTCCCTATGGAATAATTAGAAGCACTAAAACCATCCCAGGCCACTGTTTGTTGGTAGTAAAATCTGCTATGATTTTAAGAAAATCTTAATGAGGATTTTTCATTTGAAGCTGGAATTTTTAGGCCTTCTTATATTTTATGTTCTTACTGAAAACTAAGGAAGTTTGCTTCCCTATTAACTTTCTCATTGTCATTTAATGCTCTCTGATTACAGTCTCATAGACTATCAGCTATTTGAAATTTTATTTAAGGACAGAGACAGAAATGCTTCATTACAGCTTATTCATTCATGAAATGTAAGGCTTGTTCTTTCTCTCCCTGTGAGAAGAGATTCGTGTGAATGCCTTTGCCTTTTTGGAATGCTTGCTGTATTTGATCTAAGGGTAATGCCCTTGAAGTCCCCTTCCTGTAATGAAAGAAAGGTGAGGTGAGTCAAAGTCATGCGAGATAAGACAGGAATGCGCTTCTTGGTTACTTCTCTGTCATTTTTGGCTTTAAGACTATAGGTATATGTATATATACACTTTACCTTTTTTGCCTAAGGGAATAGAAGAGTACTGGTTTGACTTCCTTCTAGATACAGTGTTTCAGGCACACATGGGATTTACCTGCTGAATTCCTGAAATTCATGACTTGATTTGGGACCCAAAAGAGGTTACCAAAAATAATAAGAGATTGACATTGTTTTGTTAGTCAAAACTGAGCACAGAATAGTAAATGAAAACTACACCTCTTTTGTTGAATGTTACCCTATCCAAAGGTACCCCTTTTGTTTAGATTTGTTAGAGTTTTGTTTAGTTTTGCTAACCGTGTTTTAATTATTTGTCTGAAAATGTTTCACTGTGCTACCATTAATACCGGTGGAATAAAGGGATGTGTGATTTTTTTTTTTCCTGTTACCCCCAAAGTTAATGATTAACATATGGTCATTCATTTGTGAAAGGAATGTTGATTGCTTTGGAAAATACAAGGTAATTATTTAAAATTTCCTAAAGAAGTTTGCTAGTTATTTCATTCTGTTGAACAAGGGCCAAGCATCCGTTCCACTTTCTGTGCATTGGAATGTTCAGGTGTAGAAGGCAGGCTATTCTTCTAGGGAGGAAACCCAGTTAACAGAAGCTAGTGAGTCTTGTATGAGAGCCAACAGGAAATTGACAAAAGCACCTTCTGCCTCCCACAGCTATAGGCCTGGCCTTTCCAAAGCAGTCATTTCGTAGTGTCCGACACAGAAGCACTAAATGGATCAAGCAGTAGAACCTCAGTTTGGTATTGGATGTCCTCTAATTGGAGGGCAGGTTCAGTCTAGATCACACACTTTAAAAAAAATTGTGTAATTAAACAAAAAAATCTTTAAAAAATTTGTTTTTTAGAAAAGATAATGTGCTTTATTATTGTTAAATGCACATAGTTCATACTGACCTAATTGAGTGGGTAGATAGGCTCCTATGAAATTAACAATTTCTTAGAGATTTCATACATTCTTTTTTTTTTTTTTTGAGGGCAGTGTCACTGGCCCTCATATGTGTGACGGAACCGGGGCCGCTGGCTTCCCAAGCCAGCGCTTAACCACCGCGCCACTCGGCCGGCCCGCATATATTCTTAAATACAATAAACATAATACATTCTAGCTTACTTTCTTAAGTCGATAAGCATATCTATAGTTCTAGCTAAACTATTAATTTGCTTTTCAATTATTTGCATAACTGAATTACGTGATATCTAAATGTGTTGGCTCAGTGGACGTAATGAAGTCGTAATTATATAACTCTGCCGTAACTTTTGAAAACAACTGGAAAATTCAGTTTTGTTAAATTTTATGTGAACTATCTTGTGGTTTTTATTTTTAATTTTCTGTGAAGATTTTGGGGGTTACAGTGGGAATATTAACCATTTCCAGAGGGAACTCTGATCCCTAAAAAGATGAATGACTCCAGCAGATGAGTGGAGAGAATGAACAACCACACAATCAGCCCTGAAGATCCTTGATGGCTCTCTCACTTTCAGAGAGAAGAACCAGTTCATTGGATGGTCCTGGAACCCTGCAAGGAGATGGTGGGGAAATGAGCATGTGGGGGACCGGGGGTGGGGGGGCTGGGAGGTGGGTTGGGGTGGAGGAAGGTGTGTGTGCCAGCGACTCCACACATCAGCACCCTCAAATCCTGCTCATCCCTTCCTGAAGGACAAGGACTTGGGAGCAATCACCTGGGAAAGTGAAGCTTTGGGAGAATTTCAGAGGCGAGCTTTGGTGAAAAAAGGCCTCCAGGAAGAGTTCATTCATTCACTCATTCATTCACTCATTAATGACCATCTATTGACTGCCTCCTACTTGCCAGATACCTACTGTCTTGGATGCTGAGGATTCTGCATTGTGCTCCATACACAGTGCTGTGGACTTCATGGAACCTGCTCGACAGGAGACCACTGATACACAGAACCTAAGAAGATAAACACAAACTACTTTCAGCTCAGATGTACTATGAGGAAAATAAACAGGGCAGTGGGACAGTGGTGGTTTGCAGGGCCTTCTTTAAATTGAATAGTCAGGAGGAGGCTTTTGAGAAGGAGGTGTGAGCTGAGACTTGAATGACAAGAATAGGCCAGCCATTTGGAGGCAATTTTTGATCAGAGGGAATAGCAGCCCCCAAATGCAAAGAAGCTTGTGTGGCTGGAAGTCAGCGATGAAGGAGGTGAGGAAAGCAAGGGCAGGTCACATGAAGGCCTGAAGGCTGTGACTGAAGGTGAATGGTGGGAATATAGGGTCCTCAGTCCCTGGGAAGGGAGTGCCCCCTGGCCCTGAGCCCAGGAGAGGAGGAGCAGCTTGTCTGCCCTCCCAGTTCTGTGGCGGATGCTTCTTTTTTCCCATCCACTGACGGTCTTACTGTCCTGGAAATCCTGTTGCGATTTTTATCCCAGTCTAATCTTTACCTGGCTCCTTGGGGACCTCTGTGATAGCTGGTGGTAATTACTTATGACAAGGAGACGAAGAAAACGCTCCTCTGTTCATCGGACTGCTCCTTTCAATTTTGATGCTTCGCCAAACCAATTTTCCTCCTTGGTAATAGACTTTCTGTTGGATATAAACCCTTGAAATAAGATTGCCGTTTTAACTACTTTTTTAAAAAAAAACCTGAAAGCAAGTTGTTTTCTCTCAGAAGCATATTTTTTTTTTTATTTCAAAAAAACCTTTATGCATATACATATGTCATAAGAAATCTTGAGAGACATGTACGATTTTTAGCAGTTCAGAAGGTAAATTAATACTGAAAAGAATCTTAGGAGTCATATTTCTGCACCTGGGTGAAGACCTAGGTTTTCTTCCCAGATTTTAGATAAGGAACTCCTCAAATGTGTCTTATCTGTATATAATATTAATAATTTTGTACCATTCAGTGACTGTTTATTATACAGGTATAAAGTTTAGGCTTCAGATTATTTTAGTAATAATATATTCTAGGAATGACTTCTGTTGAACTTGATTAGTTTTAACTTGTAAATCTGTAATGACTTCTGGAAATAGAATGAAATTTGATAAGATTTTTTTTTTTTTTTAAAGAAATTTTATTGGGGAACAGTGTTTTTCCAGGATCCACCAGCTCCAAGTCAAGTAGTTGTCTACAGTCTAGCTGTGGAGGGCGCAGCTCCTTGGCCCATGCGGGAATCGAACCTGGCAACCTTGGTGTTATGAGCCTGCTCTCTAACCGCCTGAGCTAACTGGGTGCCCCAATTTGATCAAAATTTGATGAGAATAAGTGGTGAAGAAGATAGTATGGGGGGCAAAGATGGCCATAATGCACAATGTTCTTCCTTTGCTCCTGAAATTTCTAATTTGATTCACTTTAGTTTTGATGATCATGTCATGCTTGGCATTAGACTTCATAGTGTTTCATCAAAGTAACTGTCCTTGGGCTTCAGCGAGAGTTTATGACGGACTTCGAAGGCCACTGTAGCAGCATTAATGCATGCTGTGCACATTTAACATATTTTTTTATACTGTCAGTTGAAATACCTTATTTATGTGTTTCCACTGAAAATGTTGCCACAGTGGTATGCATTTCTTTTGCTCTGCAGTATTCAGTTTGGAATACTAGGAGCAGTTTAGTCACCTGGTTTTTAAGAGATTCCAATAGTTCTGCTGTAAACACTAGTTTATAATAGTGTAGTTTCTGTTAGCAAGTTTTCTATGTGGAGTAATAGTAACATCCTTATAAGTACAGAGGTTAGTGATTAAGGTGTTGTATACCTCTTTAAGAATCTTTCTAAATGTTGACTTTGCTTCAGCATCTCAAGCATCAAAATAGACTTAGTAGTAGTAATTACCTTTATTCTTGTACTAATCACTTAATCCTTATAATACATTTATTTCCACGCCCCACCCCCTGGCCCAGGTTTATACATGAGGAAACTGAGGTATAAATTGCCAACGCTCACACATTTATTAAAATGCAGAGTTGGACAGTTAACGAGAATGCTGTTGCTTGAAGACTAGTTAGTGCTTTTAAATAACATACTTGGAGAAAAAAACCTACATTCTCTGAAAATCCTGTTCCCCTCTCTATTTCTGAAATAAAGAATACTCTTGGCTTGTGTGACTGGGATGGGTGATTGAGTCAGAGTCATTAATACCACAGAGGGCTAGGGCCAGGAGTACTTTTTAAGCTTTTTTAGAATTTTGTCGCAAATCACTAAGTCTGATATTGCATCACCGAAGCTTACTTTTCCTGCTATGAACCATTTCTCTCACAAATCGGAAGCCATATTCCTCTCCTCTTGGAATCTGGATGAAGGTAGCATCTCACTTCTCTGCTAGGTACCACTCTTGAAGGTAGGCTGGGGTTTCAGGAGACTGAGGTTCCAGCTTGGACCTAGATTCAAACTCTGCAGCTGAATGACAAGCTATTTACCCTCTAGACCTTGGCTTCCTCATCTGTAAAATTAGAGGGTAGGACTGTCTGGTTTTTATTGCTCTCTCAATTGTAACTGCTTCTTTGGTGTGACCATTCAAAGTAACGAAACACCTTGCTTTAGAACTTCTCTTGCCTTTGGAACTGTATAAAATGTTGTTTTCATACGAAGTCAGGTGCCTACATATGTCTTTGTAAAGGTATTTGGGAGTATCCAGTTCTGTTTTCTTCCCAAGGGGCTGAGAGGAGGGGTGGATAAGGAGAGGAGCATTACAGAAATGACAGTACACATGGACTCGTGATAAGTGTTTTATGGTGTGTCATCAGTAATTACAAATATAAGTTCAATCATATTCGGATTTCATGGTTATGTTATTATGTGTTATATTCTTTGACTCTGTGAAGTAGTTACTTTTACCTTATGAGAGAACACCAGTTCGGTTAAGACCATCAGTTCTTAGTCTCCCCATTACCACTTCTGACCTCTTGCTTGTTTCTTTCGAACAGATTAGGTTGGGCTGTTGAAATGTATTTCTGTTTAAAGACAATCATTTAAGCCATAGATATGCCAGAATTATTTCAAAATATGCTGGCAAAGTGAACATCTTTCAAGTTTCTTCAATATTTGGCTAAATTAATGGAGACTAAATTTATAAACGTAATTTAAAAAGAATTATGTCCTGAGATCATTTGGGAAATCTTTATGTATTTTCTTCTATTCATGGGTATAGTTAGCACTAAATGGTTAAGTTAACTGGATCTGTGTGTGAGTGACAGTTGATTGAAAATCTACCAAATTATAAAGTTATTTATTTTTTTATTTTTTAGTTGAGCCATCCTGCCACCTGTTGGCAGCTCAACGGCAGTTCAGCTCGGGCTGGGCATTGAACTGCTGTTGCTCAGAGCTCAGCTTGCACTCTTGAGAAAGCTCTTAACCAACAGCCACTCGGCCAGCCCATTAAGTGATCATTTAAGTGGCATTGTTTTTTTTGAGTTTTAGATTTTAACAAGTAGCTTATTACAACAAACCAACTGAAGAAGTAAAATAAATAGAAAAAATATGTAATTGCTTCTCCACCTCTTTTGTAAATGGTTGGATGAAGAGGCAGATCCATCCAGTTCAGGATTGAGTCATTTAAAAAAAAAATCATTTTAAAAGTGACAATCAAACTTGATAACAACATCTGGCCTTTTTCTGTTGAACCTGTATGCCTGATATTCTGTCATGAGCTAGAAATATTCTTGCTTCTTTAGAAATGCCAATAATGTTAAATATTAAATACCATGGGTTTTTTTTTTGTATTTTTAGTTTATATTTAGGTTTTGGAAAAAGTATTTGGAAAATGCAGATGATTTTCAAAACAAAATGTGAGACATTTCCGTTTATCAAATTGCTATTTACTTACCTATTAAACAGGGACATATGTTTTTAGTGTTCTGTACTTGTAACAAATTATATACATTTAACCAAGAAAGCTTTATTTTTGTTTATATTTTTATATTGTCTCTGATATATTTCAGTAACTGTTTTACTAGTTAATTACAACTAATTTGCTGTAATTAGCTGTTACGCACTTTTGAATGTGTTTCTTCTAATGGATAACTTGATTATATACGTTTTTTTTTAAGTGTATGGGTACGTGATGTCCGTGTGTTTATTTTCATGTTCTACATCTTCTGTCACCTCATTTTATTAATGGTTAGGAGGATTAAAGAGGAGAACATTTTGCTTTTTAATGAAATGTTCACTATTAGTTAAAGAACAGCTTTATTAAAGAACAACTTTGGTCTTGATAGAGGGAATTAAGAACAAGGATCATATAAGAACTGTTGCAGTCATTCTGTATATTAAATTTTTTCCAAATTCAGTTCTTTGCGTTAGTTTTTTTTTTTACTTTTTTTTTTGAGGGCAGTGTTACTGGCCCTCATATATGGGACCCAAACTGGGGCCGCTGGCTTCCCAAGCCAGAGCTTAACCCACCGCGCCACTTGGCTGGCCCTTTTTTTTTACTTTTTTTTTTTTTTTTTTGTGCGTTAGTTTTTTAATACAGACATGGGCAGTTATTTGAGACCCACCAACCTATTGTTACGTAGCCTATTACTGTCTCAAGTAAGAATTATGTCTCCATAATCTCTAAGCTGAAGAATTAGCAGGAATCTTTATCCATGTGCATTAACTCAGTGTTTCAAAGTATGTGCTCCATGAAATGTGTTTACTGTTTGCTTAAAATAGTGCACATTATATAATTCTTATGTAAGCATTGCAGTTCCACTGAGAAATCACTGTAGTGATTGGTCTGTTTGTGAGTGTATACTGGAGATTCTAGATTTGTGTCTTGATTGTATCCCTCTATTTTTAGAATCCACTGATAAATATAGGTGTGCTCTGCTTTTGTGATTTAAAAAAGAAAACATATTAAGTAGATATCTTCTAATACATTTAAGTCAGTCACACCTTTCTTCATTAAAAAAAATCTGAATTTATAAAACAGGTAAAGCAAGAGATTCTATGTATTTACAAACATGTTTTACCTTAACAAAGATTCTTAGTAAGTTTTAAGAATCAAATCTTGCAATGCATTTAGATCACTAGATATAGGTGTGTGATTTGTTTGAAGTGTTTGTTAGTGTAAAACATGTTATACCCGAAGTTTCTCCTAGGTTAGCAGTGTCAGCGAATCAGTTTATAATTAGGTTAGCTTTACCTAATTTAAGTTTCTGAGTTCTCATAGGTATCGGGGTTAGCAACAAATTGGATATTAAAAGTAACTGAATAGTGTCTCTAAATTATACCATTTCAATTTGTAAAATAATTTGGATTTTCAAAATTTAGAAACTGCTTTGTGGTTACAATAGAATTTAATAGAGAATCAGGTTTGTTGTTTTCATTTGATCAAAAGTAAAGAAAAATGCCACTTGCAAGTGGATGGGAAGGGGGTGGGCGGGGGGAGAATTTATACAGGTTCATTACCACAGGCGCCTAAAAGTAAATGGGATTTTTATTTGCTCCACTGGTATTCAGTTCATATAAAACACACCTTCCTTTTTGCATAGCTGAACTGCATGTGGGCCTTAGGTCTTATTTTAAGAAAAATAAATAACTACTTGCCGTTTTCTGTATTTAGAATCTGTTTTATAGAAGCCTAAACAAACCTTAGAAAAAGGAAGCTTGCTCTTCTACCAGCCCTGTGCATTCTAGGACTCTGGAGACAGCTGTCTCTCTTGGAAAAAGCCGTGTTTATACAGTGACCAGTGTAATACTTGACTGTAGCAGGAGGAATCTCATTCCATTCCTTCTTTAGCAAGGGAGTGTTTCAAGGAGTTTGGCATGAGGCTTAGTCATTTCAACTGACATTTTAATCATTGAATAGGGTGCCTTGTCCTCATGCTAGAACATACTTTGCAATACAAATGTTTCAGGCAGTTGTTACTAAGCTTATGGAAACCTGTAAGTCACTCTTAACCTTTAAAGGTTGCTTTTACATTTCTGAAATTTCTCAAGTTCTGTTGATACGCTTTGGATTAATCCTTTATACATGTGAGTTAAAAAATTTTTGTGCAATGCATATGTATTTCTTTTAGAAAATTAGGAAATATTGACACAAAGAAGAAAAAATTAACTCATCCCTATAACCCTCCATTTTTAGTATTATGTACACACATCTTCTCCCTGGCTTTTCTTACAAAATGGAATTATAATTTTTCTTTTTTTATTTTTTAGCTGAGCCATCCTGCCACCTGTTGGCAGCTCAACGGCAACTCAGCTCGGGCTGGCATCGAACCGCCGTTGCTCAGAGCTCAGCTCGCTGGAATTATAATTTTTTAAAGGTTACATAATTATTGGCTTCATAAAATTCAGGCAGGGACTGATAACCTAAGAAAGAATGTATTTGACCTTTGCATAAGAGATACTTATAAAATAAATGGAAAATAATTATTAAAATAACTAGTTGTAAAAATACTATCTCCTTTCTCAAATAGGTGTGCTTTCTTTCCCTTCTCTCCATGCTGCTCCAGGGAATGTAAATTACTCTTATTTAACTCTCTTGCCCATAACACCCTGTTTTACTTTACTTTGGATCTTTTAGCGCTTTGTACCATCCCTGGCAGATAGTAGGAACCATGCATTTGTTGAATTAATTAAAGAAGGTGCAAGTCAGTAATGGCAGGTTCCAGATTTGTTTCTGGCAAGATCAATCCAGGTCACTGCAAATAACATTAAATCCTTTTTGATGAAGAGGATTTTATAGGGTACAATTTTGAAAAATCTGTTAAGTATTGGGGACTAGATTAAAAAGTCTAGATTTCTTTTCCAAGAAGGGGTATTCCTTAAAATATCAGTTTTTACATGACACAAAACTTTTACAACAGGCATAAGATTAAGATTTAGAACTCTGGATCTATCACCTACCCCCAGTGTTTTAAAGTTAATAACAATAACTTCAGTCACAACTCAGTTATGCTAGTCTCACTGTGATTTCAGTGTTGGATAATGCCACACACCTATTATGTGTCCTTGAACACAAATTTGGTTGGCATTTTACATAACAAGATGGTATGATGAATACACTAACTTCCTGAATATAGAACAATGCTGGGTTCTTTTTTTCTTTTCCTTTTTTTAAATTTTTTAAATCCAAAATGGACTCTCTCACCTGGATTCTTGAACTTTGTACAGGGATCTGTTTGGCCCACATTTAGTTGGATTTATACTTTAAGTCATGTCATTCCTCCCACCATGGGCAAGTGTTGGTAAACTTTCGTTGATGTGTTGATTTTTTTCTCCACTAATAGTGGTGGATTTATGGAGATCACCTACATGGATTTACAAGGAAAGAGCCAGGGCTTGAGAGTCAGATGTGGCTGTTGCATGATAGCTCTGCCACCCCATAGGAGGAACGGGAAAAGCAGAAGAGAGCACTCTGATTATGAGATTGGGCTATGGAGCTGGTCATCCAGGATTTGGATTCCTGCTTCTTTGCAACTTGTTGGGTAACTTAAGTAACTTTTTTTTTTTTTTTTTTTTTTTTTTTTTTTTTAGCTGAGCCATCTGTTGGCAGCTCAGTGGCAGCTCAGCTCGGGCTGGGCATCGAACTGCTGTTGCTCAGAGCTCAGCTCGCACTCTTGAGCAAGCTCTTAACCAACTGAGCCACTCGACCGGCCCTAACTTATGTAACTTTTGAGTCTTAACTGAGTTATTACATGTAAGGTGGTTACATGGCTAACTGGTAAGGGAATTCATTAATTAGTTCACTGCTTAGTTTATTACTATTATGATAATGAGTAAATGACTTTAGACCAGTGACTTTTCAGCTCTAAACTTTTGCATTTGTGTATGGAAAATGGAAAAAGACCACCAGGCTTACAGAATAAACAATATGGCATACACGAAGCGTTTGCTGAGTGTGTATCCAGTAAATATAAGGTAGGAAAAGTAATCAATGTTGAAATTGTACAGTTTCTAAAGTGTAAAACAAACTGCTAGAAAGATTACCATTGGCATGTTAAATGTGTCTTTTGAATTTTCATGTCTCCAAAGATTGTCTTTTGTATATTGTTTTGTCCAATTAATGTGTTCAAATGATACTTTCGATACCCAAGGATGATCCTCTTTAAGAGAGCTTATCTGTGAAAGCCCTCATTAGCAATGTTAATGATTCTGACATGGAAATCAGAATTTGGAGTCATTTCTCAACAAAGCATGAAAACGTGGTTTTGCAGAGCTTGCCATGGGAAGGACTCTTTGCAAAGCTAAAGAAATTCCTCAACTTGAAACGTGATGCTTGAAATCTGATTATGAACTTAATTAATGTAAGTTCTAGTAAGTTTGTAAGTCAAAAAGCTTCCTCAGCTAGTTTTAAAGTTATTGCAGCAATTCTAATTGAAAGAGTTGACAGTTCTACATTTTAATTAAAACGAGTTAAATAGGCAATCTAAATAATGAAAAAACAGATTGACAGTTGCTATATAAAAAGCTTTCCTTTTCATCATTAACTTATGACGTAACTCTGGGCAATATGATTATAGAATTTCCTAGACCTAAAAGTTTGTAAGTAGTTTCATATATAAATACTTTTGGAATATTAAATTGTAGAAGCAGTTAAAATATCCATTATTACACATCTACTCAAATGAAAAAGGAAGGTTATAAACTTTTCAAGGGCTGCTCTTACTTACATTTTATTTGGATTTTTATTGTATGTATTTTAAATATGGCTTAAAATTCATTGCTATAGAAATTTACAGATTAAAAAAATTTCAGCTCCTTGGGTTGATTACTTTCCCTCGATCACTGTGTTTATTCTAGGCCTTTTTTTTCCCTGCATGTGTGTTTGTGTTTTTCTTATTTTTGAAATAGAACTAAACAGAACCAAGGTCATACTTTGTACACTTTTATAAAGATTTACATTTTTCACTCAATTTTTATATCACTGACATTCTTCCATGCAATTAATAGTCACATCATTTTTAAAGCTGTATCATATGTTATTATACATTAAACCAGTCCCCTTTTTCTCCAGATACTATGAAATGTGCTTAATTTATTAGAGTCTTCATGGCTCAGAAAACAAGGTCTTTGAAGCATCAGGTACCTTATCCAGATCCCCAGTTATTGGAGAAACAATTATTTTTCTATGTGGTCACTACATTTTTATATCCCTTTGAAGCCAGGACTTTTTTTTGGATACTGCAGATTGTATTCAGTTGCTCTCATGCTTCTCTCCAATTAGAGGACACAGCCAGACACTTAAAGGGGTTTCAGCAGGATTATCTGGAGCTGTCTTTTTGGGATTCCATCCCAGTTCCACCACTAATGAACTTGATGACACTGGGCAAGTTTTTGGCACTGCCTATTTCCTCATCTGTGAAGCAGGGATGATCATGTTACCTACTTCTTAGAGTTACTGTAAAGATGAAATGAGCTAATATGTGACAAGTACGTAAAATAATGTCTGGCACATCATGAGCTCCATGTATGTCTTTGCTGTTTTCTAATATTACCACTACCATCATCATTATCATTTCACCGAGTTTCCTGTGCTCCTGATCACAAAATCTTCTCACAGAATGACACTCATGGCAAGTCATTGGTTTTGAAAGATTGGCCCATGGCAATAATCAGTACCATGTAGTTAGTTAAATTGGAGAGATAATTTTACAACATGATTTACTCTGTTTTTAGCTAGAAGAGGACAGAGTATGAGTAGACTGCTTTAGCAGTTTGCTTTAGTAGATGCTAAGTAGATGGCATTTAAGTTGTTATTAAGTTGTTATTTAGTCAACAATAGCAACACAATTTTGCCAACTAATGACAGGAACACGCAACATTAAATATTTATTTATTTATATTATGCTCTATACTAAACTTATGTTTCCTAAAAATTTAAAAGGTTTTGATTTATTAGATAGCATTGCATGTCAAATTAGTGTAATCATTTTTTTAAAGAGTGGTTAAATTTCAGAAATCTCATTTTATATATCAAGAAACTTATTTTACCACTTTTTGCACTTTAATATTATTAAGGCAGAAAAAAAGTAATAAATCTTTCTTAAATTTACAGTAAATTTAGAAGTTAAAATGTAAGCATACATACAATTGGATTCCTATTTAAATCCTTAACCCTAACATATAAGATTTTTTATTTACGTGTTAGAAATCGCTCATGGTATTGTTAGCATTGTCAGTCAAATCTAGTAGTTAATGAAAATAAGATAAAAAACAAATTTAAAGTTATATCACTTTATGGAAACAAATTAATCTACATATTATGAGCTCTGATGGGTATCCTTTTTTATTTTAGAGATTTTATTGGGGAATTGGGGGGCGGGAATAATGTTGGGAAATCGGGGAAGGGGAACAGACAAGTTGCTGTCTTTTTGTTCTTCAGTCTAGTTGTGCAGGAAGTCATTTCACTGGCCCATGTTGGTATTGTGCTCATTGTGCTCTTCCCAGCTGAGGCAGATCGGTCGCCAGCCATTGGACTGCTGGCTCACAACAGCTCATGCTGGCTGCTGGCCACTCATGACAGTTCACAGCAGCTCACTGCAGCAGGGGCTGCAGCCTACGCCGTTGCCGGCGACTCAAAGCAGCCCATCTCCAGGTCGAGCTGTTGGTCACCATCATAGCTGTAGAGGGCGCAGCGTCACTGGTCCATGTGGATTCCAAATCGGCTGCACTGCTGCTCAGAGCTTGCGCTCCCAAGCCAACTCTTAACCAACGAGCCACTCAGCTGGTCTGGGCATCCCTTTTTTAAAAAAATGATAATAATAAGGAACTTTACGGAAAAATTGTGCAGATGGTGTTGCGGGAGGCTCAGGGGTATCCAAGAGAGAACTCAACCCAGAGCAGCAGTGACTGGGTTCTTGTTTCTGAACAAGAATGAATTCAGGAGCGAGACAGATGCAGGAAAGCCAAAGTAACTTTTTGAAAATGAAAGTACACACTTGTGAGGAAAGTGTGGGGAACTCAGAGAACAAGTTGTGACCAGGAAGCCACCATCAGGGGTTTTTATCCTTACTGGGGCAGGAATTGATGATGTCCCATTGATATGGTTCATTCATCTCTTCCCCAGGGGCGGGACCTTCCATGTCAGGCTTTTTCTTATTGATTTGGCTCTTCTGAAACTGTCATGGCGTCAGGTGCATGATGGGAGTGGTAGAGACCACAATGTAAATGAGATTATAATGACATTATAATTAGCTAAAGGTCAGGTCCCGGCCTTGGGCTCAGCCTAGCTGGAAGAAATGGGTTCTTGTTTTTCTCCAGCTGCAGGCACTGGATACAGTCACTTGTTATTGTGTAACCAGTGAGGCACCTGCGTTACACCCTGGAGGAGGCTGTCAATTTCCTAGGCTACCTAACCAGCTGCAGCAGTACAGAGCTCCCACATGGCCCCCACCCCACACCCAGTTTCCCGTTATTAACATCTTACATTAATATCTCTATTTGTTATAATTAATGAACTAATATTGATGTGTTCTTATTAAGTGAATGAAGCCCATAGTTGACTCAGATTTCCTTAGGTTTTTTTTTTTTTTTTTTGAGGGCAGCGTCACTGGCCCTCACATGTGGGACCGAACCGGGGCTGCTGGCTTCCTAAGCCAGCGCTTAACCACCGCGCCACTCGGCCGGCCCTTCTTAGTTTTTATATAATGTGCTTTTTCTGGTCCAGGATCCCAGGTTCCATTTAGTTGTCATGTTTCCTTAGGCTTCTCTTGGCCTACACTGTTTCTCATATTTACCTTGTTTTTTGATGAACGCCCTTTTTCAACACATGCTTAATAAGCACTCACTATGTACCAGGCCCTGAATAAAACACACAACAAATCTGTGCTCTCATGAGGTTTGCATTGTAGTAGGAACTTATAGTATGCTTTTAAATTTAATTTTAAGAAAGAAAGAATATTTTGTAGTAGGTTAATATTTAATGTAACAATTGTGGGACATGATTTTTTCCATGGTTATTAGAAAAAATTTGAATGAGTTAATTGCAGAAGCATAAATAATGTTATCTCTAGTATGTAGAAGCTATCTCTGTTCTTTTTTAATCAAGTATTCTTTTTATATTTGAGAATACATTTCCAAAAGAGTTATTCTGTTTATGATGAGACCATGGAATTGGAGAAAAGAGTAGTCCCTTGTTGCCTGCAGGGAAAATTTCAAATATTATATTTCATTTTTAAGTTTATCTTGTGATTAACCAAAGAAGCTTGTCATACAATGGCTGCCTTAAGCTTGGTTCCAGAAAAGTGAAAACAAGCAAAACGTATGTAGCATGGTATATCAGAAAGGAGGGTAGGGTTTATGACAAATTTATGATGCTAGGTTGTTGCTGATTCTAAGTTTTTGAGTTGGAGTAACTGAAGAATCTGAAATAGTAACATTTTGTTGAAAGCTCTGGCACTAGGACTTGATATGGGGCCAAGACCTGTTAAACAAAGAAAATAGGAAAATTCCAAGAAGAAAGGTGTTATGTGGCCATGGAAATTTGAGTCAGTTAAATTATTTTTGGCAGTGAAGTGGCTACATATAACTTTATTTTTGCCCCCAAAATTACTGTGTTGAAAGTGCCTTGCTCCACTAGTGTCAGTGGAGGGAATGCTGGATTTTGCTATTCAAGGACAATTTGAGTTAACAGCACCATTAGACATCAGCGGTGGGTAGGAAAAATTAGCTACTCGTTGAAATCTTTATTTACTTTTAGACAATTTACTTGAGCACCTAGTACTGTACCCTCTAACCTTTGAATGAGTAGGAAGACAATATCAGTACCTGTTTAATTAAATATATAGACATTAATGAATCCTTTCGGAAATAAGTTTTGCTGTAAGCTGTAATTTCAGCTACATTGGCCAAGCTCTTTTAACAATTACATTATGTTTTTTATTTTCCTCAGTTCTGGTTTTTCCACTGTACTCACATTTAAAATGAATTTCCATAGTGACACCTGGTGGTGCTTTTGGAATCCTAGAGAGTATGTTTGGAATGATCAATATTTTTACTTAATAGCTCCGAATTTTCCAGCTTCTTTCAAATTTTTCCTCTTATTAACGACTTTTTTTCTGATAATGTCTTCATTGTATTCTTGAGATTTGTAGGCTAGGCAGTTTCTTCTCTAATGTTTCATTAAAGCCAACATATAATGTCTTCTAATGTTGCTGGGGAGGGCATCTAACAAGCTTGTGTCAACTTGTCTTCTGCGCTCAGAATATATGATACCCGCGTATACAGCATCCCTACCCTTCCTACTGCCTGTGCACTGTCACTTGTGGTAACACGGGTGTCATTTGCACTTCCTCCTTCTTACTGGCCTTTTCTCTTCCAGCATTGATACTCTTCTTGGAGGGAGTTTCTGAAAGACCTGGGCTACCACTTCTCTCTCTTCCACAGCCTGGACTTCCCTGTCATCCCCTTGCATCAGATGTTGTTTCAGAAAGTGAAAGAGGAATTAAAAAAATAGGAGCATAGATGGCAGAGAAAGGAGGGAGCTGAAAGAAGGGAAGCTGTTTGAAGATTGGAGGGAGACTGTGGAGGAGGAGTGTGTGTTGAGGATGTGCTGAATAAGATGCGGTAATGTGGGCATGTGTTAAAGAGAAATAGCTTTAAAATTAGAGCATTTTCAAGTACATACCATTTTTTGTTGGTTCCTGCAAAGAGTGTTTCAGAAACAGTGAATTTCTAACCCAGTGTGCAAAAAAGTAGTTACTGAAAGCTGGTTGCTAGATGATCGTGAGTTGAGAGAAACAGGAGTGAGGTAGAATTTTTGTTGTTGTTTTTAAGAGGGCAGTGTCACTGGCCCTCACATGTGGGACCCGATCCGGGGGCGCTGGCTTCCCAAGCCAGCACTTAAGCACTGCGCCCCTCGGCTGGCCCGGAGTGAGGTAGAGTTTTGAGAATGATCCACGGTGGGTTGATTTATTTGCAGTGATGGCTTGGAGTCAAGTTGTTGTTTTCCTGTATTACAGGTACTAATTAGAAGTCTTCAAAAGGGAATTTTAAAATTTTGTTTCTCTTTTATGAATTAAGGTAATTGCTGAAAGTCCAGAATAAATCCATCTACGAATGCTAGTTGTGGCTTTGGGAAGGATTGGGGGCAGAAAGGTGACCACGTGTAGGAATAAGGACATGCAGTGACTCAGAAAATTAGCACTGCTCCTGGTTAGGCACCTGGGTAGTTGGCAGGCTGGTCGTCTCAAAAACCAGGACCCCTGTAAAGAATGGTTGGGATTCTGAGGAGCCCCTAATTAAGGAGGTGCCTCACTCAGGGTCTAACCTCTACCTGGTTAGCTTCCTGAAGTTGGGCGAATCATTTCAACTTTCTTGAAAAACAGGGGAGCTGCACTGAGCATGTGTAAGGTGTTGCCAGCTTATAATTCTTGATTTTGAGATGTTAAGGCTAGGTCTACTGGTCTTTCTCAGGTTATCTAGACCATTTCTAGCCTTCCCTGGATTCCAGATAGGAGCTAGCTAGCTCAGTATCGTGTGCTTTATGCCTTTTTCAGACTCCTCTCTGCCTATGGGTCATGAGGGGAATGTGTCCTGTGACTAAGCAGACAGATTAAAATGCAGAACATAAGCAACCTTGCATATGTATGTCTCCCCACCTGCTTGATGCTTTATAGAATAGTGCTTAGAATTAGAATCTGTGGTTAGAATAGAGCTCAGGCACCAGACTGGGAACCTCTGCGACCGGCCGAGCAAAGTCCTAGGATCTTCTGTCCTTTATTGTCTTTAAATGTCGGGAGGACCCTTATTTCAGCAGTTAAAAACTCCTTTTGGCATCTCATCATGGCAATAAGCAGCCCCCCACCCCTGCGAGATCCCCAGCATCCTTGGTGCTGTGGAGTGTGTCACAGTGATGCTGTGGCTAATGGTGACAGTCCAGTCTAATGGTGAAGAGCCTGAGTTCTGGAAGCAGACTGTCTGACTCAGACCCCAATTCCACTGTGTAACTGGACTGTGGCTTTGTTTCTTAATCACTCTAAAGCTTGGGCAAGTTGATTATTCTCTCTAAGCTTCTGCTCCCTCATTTGTAAAGCTGGGATGAAAAATCATACAATTTCTGTGTTTTTTAAATGATTTAATGCATGTAAAGCACCTGGTGAAGTCTTTGGCATACAGTAAATACTTGTATTATTAAATTATAAATGGAGTAAATTTGCTTGTATTAATATGAATATGAGCATTTTGATTAGAAGAGATTATTCAGTGTGCCCTCCTTCCCCGTTGGTGGTCAAAACTTCACTTTATTTTATAGTTACCTATATGCTACATTAAATAATTTTGTGTGCTCTTTTATAAGGCTGTAATAATGAAAATACATCAAAACGTAAACATCTTAGCAATCACTATATGATATTATGAAAGTGCAATCTATGAATTAATGAAATATGAACATCTGAGCATCTCACTTATCATATTTAATATTTAAATTGCTAATTACTACAATCTTAGTTTTATTCCATGTTTGAGTAGAGCCACTTCACTGTTTCACTTTTTTTTTTTTTTTAAGATTTTATTGGGGAATTGGGGGAGGGGAACAACGTTGGGGAATTGGGGGAGGGGAACAACGTTAGGGATCTGGGGAAGGGGAACAGACAAGTTGCTGTCTTTTTGTTCTTCAGTCTAGTTGTGGAGGACATTGCTTCACTGGCCCATGTTGGTATTATCACTGTGCTCTTCTCGGGTGAGGCAGATCAGTCGCCGACCTCTGAACAGCCGCTCACAGCAGCTCTTGGCAGCTCACACTGGCTGCCAGCTGCTCATGCTGGCTGCCGGCCACTCACTGTAGCCTATGGCAGCCCACTGCAGCAGGGGCTGCAGCTATGCCGTCCTGGGGGACTCACAGCAACCCAGTTTCAGGTGGAGCTGTTGTTCACCATCTTAGCTGTAGAGGGCAGTGTCACTGGCCCTCATATGTGGGATCCGAACCGGGGCTGCTGGCATCCCAAGCCAGTTCTTAACCAACGCGCCACTCAGCCGGCCCCACTGTTTCACATTTAACCTTTATTAATATCCAGAGTCTATCTGAGATTCAGAAACTTCCCATCCTGACGTGGCTTGGAGGTCATCCATGCTGAGGATGCTGTGGCTGTTCCCCCAGTTGCTGGGTTGATTGGGGGAGAGGAGCAGGTCCCCCAAAAGGCATCCCATAATTGTACACTACAGTCTGGACACTGACAGACTAGACTTGAAGTATTATAGAACTTGATGGAAAAGAAATAGCCGTTTTTGTCTGTGATGTTTTATGTTTTTCCTCTTCCACCCTGACACTTAAGAAAGCTATTTCATATGAAAGCACATGTAATACAGTCCCTCTGAATATGTAAAAAAAAAAATGGACAAAATACGAAGTTCGACTTCACTTTTGAGGGTTTTCACATTAGCCTGTGTATACTACACTTTTGTCATCCTAACAACTGAGGGAGTTTTGTTGGCACCAACCTCAGAGATTCATGGTGTCTGGACTACAGCTCTGCCATTTACCACGACACTGGGAAAGTTCCTCATCTCTAATAGCCTGAGTTTTGCATCCCTGATGCGGGGATAATAACATATATGTAGGCAGGCCAATTATAAAGATTAAATAAGAAAATGCCTGTAAGACAGGCAGCTCTCATAGTACCCGGCATACAGCGAACTGAACACATTTATTTCTGTAACTATTGTATGTCATTAAATGCCTACAAATCACAGTTAGAGAGACACAATTTTAAAAAGGGGAAGAGCAGCATGAGCTGTTTGAGGAAAGAGGTGAAGACAAGCACCGTGTACCTGCCTTCTTGAAATTTTCTAATAATGCTTCACCTGTCAAATGAATTATGTTACATTTTAATGAAATGGCAGAACACAAGAGGAGCATATGTACACTCACTTGTTAATATGTAATCCCAGGAGAGAGAACGCTCTGTTATTCCCTGACTGCCTTTGTATCCGTTTGATGGGAGTGATGAAAAAGAAACTAGAAAAGATTATTTTCCCTTGGTTACTAAGGGCACTTTTCTTTCAGGCTAAAAACAGGTATTATTTTACTAATTTAGTGGATAGATTGAGTGCACAGACTATATTTGGACCAGAGAAAAAAGAAAACATGTTTGAGTTTATATGACAGTCATCTCTGCTGCATGGATAGACCAGGTAGCTCCTTTTAATTCAAGAGTTCTGAGGCTTTATTCTGTATTTCAATGAATATTATAGATCCATTTATAAATTTAAATATTTGCTTATTTGAGGTAGGTAGTATGAGAAAATATCATTTATTTTTGAATATTAGATAATCATATCTAACACTCCCAGAAATGTTTACAACTTATCAAGAGCAAACTTAACTAAATATTAAAATGTGAAATACATTATAAAGTGAATGTTTATTGCTATTCAGGAGCATTAGAATTATTTACTATTACTTCATTAATTCCTGGCAAACCTTCAAAATAGAATTGTATTAAATAGGAAACTTAAGTGATTCAAGAGTTGTAGGATTTCCAAAGTCCAACCTGACCACATGGTGTTGAACCCCAAAGTAGCACTCATTCGGAATGATTAATGCACAATAAAAAAATGCAGTGATATATTTTGAGAAAGCCAAAGGATGAGATTATAGTATTGAATAAAAAAGTTGGGTCTGCCTAAGAGAACTGGATATTTCCATGTTCATCATCCCAAGAAGATGTTAATCGTGGGATTAAGTCATGTTTTGAATGATTTTACTGGTTGGTTCAAAACATTACACTCTAACCCTCATCTTTGTAATTACATGACTCCATATTTTACTAGTTGATGTAATAAGAAATGTATCCTACTTTGGGTCTCAAGTGAGGACTTTTCTGTACCCACCCCAATTAGATACCTGTTCATTTTTGTTCATTCATGTAATAATTACTGGGCTTTGGGTATGGTGTTTGAGAAGGATGTGGACTCTGCCCTAATGGAGTTTATAGTGTAAATCAGAGAATTTATATTTTTAGCACACTAGTTGCCTTGCCATTTGCTTAAGGTGGTTAAAAGAAACTGAAGGTTTCCATATACAAGAGACCTGAGGAACCTCTTGTTCTGGACTTTGAAAGGCCGTGCTCTGTGTTTCTTAGTTACTCTAACAGGTGTGTGTTCCAAACGAAGCTGTGTGGAGGGGTTTCACCCAGCCTCTTTCTCTAAAATGTAGCAGGGGTCAAATGTATGCCGTGTGGGAAGCAGGGGCTGCTGATCTCAGAGGACCTGGATCGGGGCGTGGCTCTCATTTGTCCCTGGCCTCCCTGATTAACATCTAGGAAAGTCATCAAATCTCAGCTAACCGTACACTGCATCCTTAGAAAAGCAACGTATGGGCCATGAGATCATCTCTTAGTATCCATCCATTCTGTTGGGTTGTTTTGAGACTTAAATGAGGTAATATTTGCCAAGTGCTTCACATAGTGCCAATGCTAATAATAAAGAATATTTTAATAGCCAATATTATGTACCATGTCCTGTTCTAGTCGTTATGTGTATTAGTTCATTTAATCAACTGATGAGGAGCATACTGTCATTACCTCCATTTTATAGGGAAGGAGTCTGAGGCACCGAGATTAGATCACTTTCTCAAGGTCATGCAGCTGTAAGTGACACATAAGCCCCCAGTAAATCAAGGTTATTTACGTTGACCCTTTTTCGCAGGGGCAGGTTTTTGTTGTTGTTGACATGCTACTTCATGGCGTGCTTCTTTCTCTCTAGGTGTCATAGAGACTTCAGATCGCCTGGACCGGGAGTCAGCCTCACATTACTGGCTAACAGTCTACGCCACCGATCAGGGCGTGGTGCCTCTGTCCTCATTTACAGAGATCTACATCGAGGTTGAGGATGTCAATGACAATGCCCCACAGACATCAGCGCCTGTTTATTACCCAGAAATCATGGAAAACTCTCCCAAGGATGTGTCCGTGGTCCAGATTGATGCATTTGACCCAGATTCTAGCTCTAATGACAAGCTGACGTACAAAATCACAAGTGGAAATCCACAAGGGTTCTTTTCAATACATCCTAAAACAGGTATGTGTTCATACTGTTCTGTGAAATGTTCTCGTATATACTCCCCTGAGACGGGGACATTTAAGAATTAATTTTCTTCATTCGCCACTTTTCTTGAGTGTTTAATGACTTGTTTTTCTTTTGAGTTATTCAAAGCAAGCCCTTATTGCCCAATGAAAATTTAATCCAAATTTTTTGTTTTTTGTTTTGAATTTGCTTTTATATAACTATTATTTGTTGATTTTACTCATTTGTAGAGTTTCACTTGCAGGTTTTAAAGCAAATATTGTTATTTCAGTAATAGCTCCTAAATTTGTGACATGTCTTAAACTTACTTCCAAGTCTACTGCTGCTAAGTATTCCAGTTTCCTTAACTGCTTTTTATGAAGAATATCCAGAGTTTATTTCACAATTCATAGTAGGATTTTTTTTTTTAAATGTTGTTTTAGAATTTTTCCATAGAACAGTGCTGTGTCTCTACAGGCAGTAGAGGATCAGGATGAAACAATTTTGAAATTGGGAGTGTTACTTTCTTGAACTAAAACCTCAAGTTTCCCTTTTAACTGTTTTCGTCCTCTTAATGTTTGATCCCCTGTTTCTAAGCAGATAGCTTCTTGACTCCAAAATCCTCTTCGAGAATCCATATAAACTTTTTTTTTTAATTCTTAATTCTTTTTTTTTTTTTCTTTTTTTGTTTTTGGAGGGCAGTGTCACTGGCCTTCACATGAGGGATCTGAACCGGGGCCACTGGCTTCCCAAACCAGCTCCCAACCACCGCGCCATTCAGCCGGCCCCATATAAACTTCTAATCTTTGTTCTTTGACACTGGACAGGGCATCTACTTTTTTCTTAGTCATTTGTTTGCTTTTTAATTAGTCCATAAAAATAGAGCTTCCACCTAGCTGTCATTTGTGTAATGAAAAGTTAGCTATCATTTATGCACCGAAAACTTCATATGTGGTGTGTTGCACTCTTCAGCTTTTTGATGAAAGTTATAACAAGAACCCGCTGTGTGATACTGAGAGGACAGTTTATCTGTAGGAAAATTAATCTTCTTATCAAGTAGATCACTGGCCTTTGAACCCAGACATTTCGGTGATTCAGTACTTTTCTGTAGAATCTAATTAGGAATTCCGAAGTGGAATATTTACTATAATTTCATATGTCTATCATGGCTGTGCTTATTATGTCTCCTTATTCGAGGGGAGCTGGCCTGTTCAGGTACTGGGTTGTCTATTTGATATCTGTCAAGGAAATAATATATAAAAATCAAAATTAAGGAGGCATTCTCAGCTTCATTACCAATCTTTGTTATCCCTGTTTTGTACCATTTTTATTTCATAATTTCCTTTGTTGAACTTAAAAGGAAGTAATTCTTAAGGTAGCAAGAAGCTTGAGTTCAGTACCTGTTTACCAAAGTGCCTGTAGAAAGTTACCTGATAGAGATCATGGTATGTGTGATATTTTGTCTCTTAAAAAGCATGTTAAAATGCTAGTTTCAAACTTGTCAGCATATTTCAATCTGATATTTATAGAAACTGTCTTTCTTGATAGTTAAGAGTAAATATAAGTTCAAGATTGAGTTTTTAATGTATTAGGATTTACTTTTGCTTTGAGGTAATCAGGCCTTAGCTCTTTGACCAAATTCTGATGTGCTCCTCTGATGGAGAATAGGAGTGAGGTCTTAGAAAGTCAGTAATTGATTATTAAGAATGATTGAGCTACATAAGAATATCATCATACAGGGGAAAAAACAGGATCTGAGAGTTTTTTTCTTTTGGAAGCATTAGGGACAGAGTGCAGGACGCTGGCCTATGGAAAAGAGCTGGAAATAAGAAATTATAGGGCCGGCCAAGTGGCATGTTGGTTAAGAGCTGGCTTGGGACGCCAGTAGTCCCGGTTCGGATCCCACATGAGGGCCAGTGACACTGCCCTCTACAGCTAAGATGGTGAACAATAGCTCCACCTGGAGCTGGGCTGCATGTGTCCCGGCGACAGTGTAGGCTGCAGCCCCTGCTGCAGTGGGCTGCCATAAGCTAGCCAGTGTGAGTGGCTGGCAGCCGGAGTGAGCTGCCAATAGCCACAGTGAGCCGCCGTCCAGAGACTGGTGACCGCTCGGCCTCACTCGAGAAGAGCGCAATGGTAATACCAACATGGGCCAGTGAAGCAATGTCCTCCACAACTAGACTGAAGAACAAAAGGACAGCAACTTGTCTGTTCTGCTTCCCCAATTCCCTAACACTGTTCCTCTTCCCTAATTCCCCAATAAAAATCTTAAAAGAAAAAAAATATACAAAAACATGAAGACTTGAAACAGCATCTATGATTGATTAAGAAAAAGCTTGTTTAAGCTATGTAATTGTATACTCTTTACTGCAAGAGTAGCAACTAAGTTCAGCCTTATTTTTTGTTTTTGTTTTTGTGAAATAAAATGAAAGAATACTAAGAGCCAAAAAATTAGAAAGTGCTCTCAAATATAAAAGATTAGAAGTTTATAAAAATTTTGAAGGAGGATTTCAGAATTAAGAAACTATTTGCCTGAAAAGGGGGTGGGGGGGAGGTTACAGGCCTTGAGACATGGAGAAATCTAGAAGTTAAAGCCTTGAGGTGGTAATTCAAGAATATAACTCCCCTTTTTTAAAAAATTGTTTGATGAGTTAGACATATTTTTCTTATGTCGTCTCTCTCCCTTTTAGATTAGGTTAAGTTCTCTGTAAAGAGACAAGCAAGCAAGCAATACATGGCCTTTTGAATATCCAAGGAAATATAGGTCTAGACCTGTGTATTTGAGGAGGAGAAAGAAGGAAGAAACTTAAGGAAATTATTTATGTTAGAGCTCCTGTGGGGAGCCTTGAAATCTACATTATCTCTGGGGCCTCTGCAATAATGCTATTGCTGCTATGTTGTTATGTCTTCTGGAGGAAATGTGATTAATGTGGCTTTGCCATCCCCCTTACATCTTTCTGTCCTGACAACTCATAGGAAGCCATGTCTGCCTGTCTGCCTAGACTCCTTCCTTATCATCAGTGAGAATTAATCCCTGCCAGGAGCCAGCAGCCAACTCCTAATCCCTGGGTGGGAGGCACATGTATCCTGCTGACAGAACAGCAAAAGAAAATGCGTAAGGATTACAGAGAGGTTTTAGTTTCTCCTGGGTTAAAGGCAGATAACAGTGGAGAATAACTATGGTTAATACACTGGAATATTTGAAGTATATTATAGACTGTATGGTGAGTAAAGAAGCCTCCATGAGTTACCTAATGTCTCTTAAGACCAAGAAATAACCATATTTTCGCCTGGGTGACGTTCAAGAACATAGTAAATATAGCTTCATCAGGTCTGTCTCTAGATGATTCTGTTCCCCCAACTGAGGGTCCAAAATATAGTGCTTCCAAGAATACATCTTCCTCAAAACTTTTAAACCAGACTTATTTTTAAGACACAGGTCAGTATGACTGGCGGCCAGATTGTGAAAGTTGATGAAAGACAGCCTGATAGAAGAAAGTTCCCCTGATTTGCTGACCCCTAACGCTACCTGGCACCCCTAAATCATGCTACTTAATAATGAATGGCTGAGGGAGAAAATCACTGGCCTGGAAATCAAGCGACCTGGGCAACAGTGAGCCTTTACCCCTGGGGTCTTGGGGAAAACTGGCTTCCAGGCCCTTACTTTTGCACTTAGTGCTGAGGGTTTGTGCATGCCTGTTAAGGGAAAGTCATTTATGGGAAAGGTGCCATAGCCTCTCCCACGTGCATGTGTTACATTTGCTCTGTTAACTGTACAGTTTGTAGGTTAATACATTGGTGCATCTCCTTTGGATAAATGAATCTGATGAAGTCAAATGAGGCTAACTTTCTCCTTAGTGGTGAAGATAAATTTAGGACCCTGTTGATTCTCAGAATGTCCAGCAGGCTAGAGAAAGCCTAAATTCATTGCCATTCAGATCTTTTGTTTATGCATCAAGTATTTACTGAAGCTTCTGTGGTGTGTACAGCACGTTAAGAGATGCTTTGAAAGTTTGTAGTCTCCATGAGTGAAAGAGCAAGGAGAAACAGGTGGGTGTGAGATAGTGTGCCACAGGCTGTAATACACACCTCTGGAGGAAGTGGGCCGCAGACCCATGTGAGGGATGGGAGTAATTAGGAGGATCAGGTCTCAGGGGAAAGTGACCAGACTGATTTTGAAGGTTGTAGAAGTGAATGGATGGAGAAGAGGTCGGGGACATGCATCGTGTTGGGGGACATTTTGCAGGAATGGGGAGTTAGCGGTCAAGAGATACAGTTAGATGAGTGTATGGAGAATGCCTACACTTGATGGAAAAATCTTAAATACCAGAATAAAGGTTAAAGGATAATATTTAGGGGATTTTTATAAATAATGCCCTATTTTTAAGAGTCGCCATGCTGTCCCTTGGAACATTTTGTATAAACATAAATCAGATGACCTCACTAAGTCATTTTGGAGAGGAGGAAAACATTTCCACTGTACCTTTCTCTCCTTTTGTTATAGTACGCCAAAACATTTTGAAAAAAATTTCCTATAACTGGGATTGATCATCTGAATTTTGGGTTCCAAATAACAAGTTTGAATGAACATTTTTGAATTTTTTTTTTTTTTAATCTCCTAGTGAAAGTTTTTGTGCTTGATTATGGTGCCAGGAATTGTCTTTTGCATCTCAGATGGTTCTTATTATATTGTTTATAAATAGGGCGATGGGATGTTTTTCTTTTTCAGGGTGTCCAGGCAAAAGTGTTATGGTCTGTTTCCTTTTTTTAATACACACATTTTTGTTGACACCAGAATTTTTATAACTTTTTTTGTTTGATGATGTTCAATATCAGTTAGGGTAAATTTGCTTCTTTTAACGTAAATTGTGCAATTGCTCAAGATGGGAGACAGATAAGAGTATAGAAGTTCGATTGCCTGAGCCTTGACAGCCCCAGCCCCTGCAGACAAACGTGTCACAGCTTCCTTAGTGGTATGTCAAGGACAGAGAAGAAGGGGAGTCCCAAACAATGGAGACCAGTGTGTGCTTCACGGGTTTCGTTATCCACAAGTAACCTCGGGAAACTGAAACCACCCTAGCAAAGTGTCTTTTTTAGTCAGTGTTATCAATTTGAACTTTTGACGCGTGATATGCAACTTATAATTGGCAGATAATTTTGAAGTGTTGCTTTCAGGCTTGTGCATGCTTTAGAAAAGACCATAGTTTTATTCTCTTATCTGTACGTTTGGTATTTTTCATGTCTTGGACACAAAGCAAGCATTGCTCTTTATTTTTAAAAAGCTGTATTGAAGTATACTTGACATACAGTAAATTGCACATGTTGAAAGTCTACAATTTGATAAGTTTTGACATAGCTATACAACTGTGAAACCAACCCCACAATCAAGCAGTGAACATACCTGTCACTCCAAAAGTTTCCCCTCCCTCTTTGTAGGTCCCCCCATCCCATTCCTCTCTGCCCCCATCCCCAGGCAACCACTGATCTGCTTTTGGTCCTCATACATGAGTTTGCATTTTCTAAAATTTTAGCTAAATGGATGCATACAGTATGCATTCTTTTTTTTCGGTAAAGGTTCTTCACTTAGCATATTTACTTAGAGACTCATGCGTGTTGTAGTGGGTACCAATACTGGTGCGTTCCTTTTCATTGCTGTATATGCCTTGTATAAATATACCACAATTTGTATATCCAGGCACCTGTTGATGGACATTTGTGTTCTGGCCCCTTTTTGGTTACTGCAAATAAAACTACTATGAACATTTGAGATAAGCCACGGTGGACATAAACTTTCAGTTCTCTTGGATTTCACCTAGAATTGAGTAACTTCTGGAAACTGTCTCAAAGCAGTAGGTCTCACCTCCTTTGTTTATCATCCCTTAGGGATCGCCATCTTTCTTTGCCTGATGTCTAGTGTCCCATAAACCATTTTTTCATTTATTTTGTCTGTTTTTTTTGTTTGTTCGTTTCACTTTGGAGGGTGAATCTAATCCCCTGGCTGGAAGTGGAAATTCACCGATAGCTTTTTAAACTGGAAAAAAGAAATGCTTATTTAATTTTAGACCTGCCATAAATATGTATATACTGTTAAAACCTCATTTAATAAGTAATATGAATCTTACCAAGATTTTTTGTGTTTTTAAGGAGTAAAAATTGAATTTCTAGATTTATTTAAACTTAGCAACACCCAGGGTATATTTCTAGAGTTTGTAGAAATATAGATCACAGTACACTTTTATCTACAAAATTATATCGCTGTATGTACCTTGAGCCCAGAATGGTGATCCTCAAGTTCTGGCTGGCCCCCCTTCCTCAAAATATTATTCATTGCTGGTATATTCTGCTTACCAAAACTAGAAAGCAGGGGTGTGTGTGTGTGTGTATGATTTCATAAATATTATTACTTGTTATAAATAGGTAATGCATTCACAATACAGAATTCAAAAGGTACAGAAAGATACCCAGTGAAAATTTTGGTCCTGTTCAGTTCTCCAGAAATTGTTTTCTTCCTTAATGTATTAGCTATGTTTTATTTTCTGTATTCTTGATGGTCTAGTGTCTGGGGCCTCACTGATGGGGCAGAGACTGCCTGTTTCTGGGCTAGATGATAATCAGAGATAGCCAGTGACACACCTTTTGTATGCACTGACCAATCTAGACCCCACACTTGGAGGAACCCTCGTTGTCAGGCCGCTGTCCCCCTGCCCTCGTCATCTAGGGCCTTCCTTGCTCCCTCTGCCTCCGGACTGCCCTGGTGTAGCCCCTGGGACCCTTGTGTGGTATGGCATGGCATGCCCCTCCTCTTGGGTATTGTGAATAACAAACTATCCTTTCAGTGACGGTTGTCTCCTGATCTCTTGGCCTCACCATACCTGAATAATAATAAAACCTACATTTTAAAACACTTCAAAGCAACTAGTATTTGCAGGTTCTTTAATCTTTGTACAAGCAAGTAAAAATGCATTGTTTTCCTCATTTTTTTCACACAGCTGGCAGCATACATCCTGGGTTTTTCCTTAACTGTATTAGGTGTTGTTATGCTACAGATCTTTATTGGATCTGCAGCACAGGATAGGTTCGAATCCTGCAGTTCCTGCTGGCGCTCTCTCTCTCTCTCTCTCTCTCTCTCTCTCTCTCTCTCTCTCTCTCACTGGGCTGATTTCCATCAGGCTGTCTCATGCCTGTTACCTTTCAGAGTTGAGCTTGAAGGAGACAGCCGAAGAGAAACCAGCAAACTGAGCTTTCCTTCTTTTGCTACCCTTTGTCTTATTTTCTGATAATTCCTGTACCACTTTACACCCTTCTGCCATATCTTGACCTCACTTGTAGATCAGGTGGGAACAAAAGTTTTATTTGGAGTCAGAAGGGCAGTAAAAACTGTAACTTATATGTATTGTGCTTTATATGTTACAAGCACTCTGACATATTTCATCTTTACAAGAAACCCTGTGAGGTGGGTAGAGGCTGCGAATACCAAGAGTCTGCCGTCTTCCCATTTGTGTGTTTTCCATTTTACAAATCATAGGGCTTCAGAGAGGTCAAGGCCGCCTGGAGGTGGGAGCCAGAAAGACATGCATTTCCTGGCTTCTGCTTCCACGTACATCATCCCATGTCCACTCTATGTACGTCTGAGTTTGGGATGTAAATGTGGTTCGAGAGCCAGCTCTTCTGTTCTTTGTATTAAGGAATTCCTGTATTATATAATGCTTGCTTTTAAAGCTCATATTATTTCTATGATATCTTCCAACCAAAAAGCACAAAGCTTCTAAATAATACTAGATGCTTAAACTTAGTTTTATTAACTGTGTACTGCAAGGATCATCCAACTTGTTCTGTAAAGGGCCAGGTAGTAAATATTTTAGGTTTTGCAGGTTGTACAGTCTCTGTCACACCCACTCGGCTTTGTAACTGTTGAGTAAAAGTAGTCAAGGACAATAGGGAAATGAATGAGCCCGGCTGTGCGCCAATAAAACTTTATTCATGGACATTGAAATTTGAATTTCATCTACTTTTCAAATATCACCATATTTTAGTCTTCTTTTGATTTTTTTTTTTTTCCAACCATTTAAGAATGTAAAAACCATTCTTAGCTAGCAAGCCATACAAAACAGGTTGGCAGTCGTTTCCTGATCCCTGATAAGTTGATGTAGTTACTAGTTGGACTAAATTGTTGACTTCCCATAGCTCCTAGCAGTGAATGCTTAGAAAAGATAATCTGTGTTATGCTTCTGCAGGTTATTAAAATTACTCTTTAAAGAATAGCTAGAATATTAGTTATCAAGGTTAAAACCTCAGAGAAGATTTAGCAAGTTCATGATAGACTGTTGGTCAGATTTCTTTTTTTTTTTTTTTTAAAGATTTTTATTAGGGAATTGTGGGAGGCGAACAGTGTTGGGGAATTGGGGGAGGGGAACAGCCATGTTGTTGTTCTTCAATATTCGTTGTAGAGGGCACCAGTTGCCACCTAGCTTCCCGTGGGCAGCTTGTGGCCTCTAACCTCAAGGTGCTGTGTTCAATCTTAGTTGATGGTGGGCATAGCCGCCATCCCATGCGGGAGTTGAACCAGCAGCCTTGTTGTTAAGAGCGCATGCTCTATCCTCTGAGCCATCCGGGTGGCAGCTCAGCTCAAAGTGCAGAGTTCAATCTTTAGTTACAGGTGGGCATAGCCCACCATTGAACAGGCAATCTTCTTGTTACACCAGCTGAGCCATCCTGCCACTTGTTGACAGCTCAGGTAGGGCTCAGTGTTCACTGGTCCATGTGGGAATTGAACCGGCGGCCCTGTTGCTCAGAACCCACACTCTAAGCCAACTCTTAACCAACTGAGCCACTCAGCCAGCCCTCGTCAGATTTCTTTTACTTTTCCCGTTAGAAGACAAAATATTTCCAAGTTTTGAGATTTTCACACTTCGTTGTGCTGGCATATCCTGTTAAAATATTTCAGAGCTTGAAATTCCGTCTCTCACAGTAGGCTATATGTGTACTTATCTAATTTTTATCATTGTCTCCATTTTTTTCCATTCCCTTATTCTGAGTTGAGATATTAATGCTGAAATTACTAAGTTATAGCTTCTTATGCTTTGTAGAGGACAATTTTATTGGGTGACCTGTTTTTCATTCATTTGTTTACATGTAGGATAAAGTATTTAATATAGAAAATATTTTTTGGTTGCACATAAATTTGGTGATATATATACTATAGTTTGTGTGTATAGATGTATAAATGTGTGTGTGTATATAAATATGTCTGTGTGTGTATATATATGTGTGTGTGTGTGTGTATATATATATATATATATATATATATATATATAGTTCATATGTAGTAATTCCTAAAGCATGGTAACACCATAAAGTGCTATAGTAGCTAATAAGAATACTGGATACTCACCCATGTTCTAGTCCAGTATCACATTACAGCCACCTTTTTCTCAATTAAAGTAAATGGCATTTTATTGTGGCTGGAACGGAGGTTGAACAAAGTGCAATAGGAAATAGCTACAGCTGCAAACAACTTCCAAGGGTTTCCGGTAACATTAGATAGCTGCAAAGGAAGGAAATGAAGGGCCGGTCATTTCACAATAGCAGGAATTTATTTAAAAAAAAATAATAAGTTTACCTATTTATATTCTTTTTCCAAAGATATGCAGGTATTGTAAGGAAGAATCTATGCATTTGCTTACCTGTTCCTTATGCTTATTTTTTATTACATAGTGAAGTGTGTTATCCTAAAAGTCTGGAAGAAGTCAAATTTGATTCAGTGCCCTTTTCTGCACATGTTGAAATGATGGTACGCTTTTCTCCTAATCTGTTCACCTTGAATCCTTAGGGAAATTCTGTCAAGGTGTAGTCCGTTGTTTTCTAACATGTTGCTGAATATGATTGCTAACATTATGTTAAGGACCAGTGTTTTATGATCTTGCATTTAAGGTGTCTCAGTGCGATTAGCCTTTTTTTTCCCCCCAACACGATGTTAAACTTCACTCAAACAAAATGGCTTGAGTCTCATCCTCCTCTCTCTCTCTGCTGTATCTGACATTTATAGGAATGATGAAAGCAAGTCCCAAATAAATTGCATTTGGCTTTAGATCTTATGTTTATCTTAGGTTTTAATGCCATTAGCTTTCAACAAGAAATAGCTTGTAAGATAGAGGAATTAAAACCAGGAGAGAAGTTGGAGATTTCATGTTCCTGCTCAGCCACTACCTGTGTGACGTTAGTCAATTGATCCATATTATTAGGGTTGTCGATGGGACTCCAAAAGTTTGAACTAAATCTGTTCCAAACTCCTTTCCAGACTTGGACAGCCTATGAATAGAATTCCATTTTTGGCCCCGAGTCTAATCCTGCCGGCACCAGGACGGCAGTGGCAGACCATAGCTGCTCAGATGGCCACAGCTGCCAGAAGAGCTCTAGACAGGCTGTGGTTAAATGCAGCCTTAGAACAACACCTAAATAAAGACAGTGCAATACTGCGGAGGATCTCTGAGCTCATGGTCTAAAGCTCCACGGTGATGAATGTTGAGTGATAACTGTAGGAAAAATTGAACGTTCACTCTTGGCCTATAAGGCAATCTGTATTTTTAGAACGGGGCTGGGATAATGGTGCCCAGCCTCCCTGCCTATCTTTGCAAGTCTGCTCTGCCTTTTCAGTCTGGGTGCTGGTCTTGCCAGTGTTTCATGGGGGTCCGGTCCTGGCTGAGGTGCTTGAGGGTCGGGACCACCCCGTACTCGCTGACTATAGCTACCATAGAACCAAGCATGATACTGAGTGTGTGGTCACTGCTTAGCACTTCCTTACCAGTTGACTGATAACTCATTTTAAAAATAAGCGACATGGATTTGATTTACATTTCACCTGTGGGAAGAGAAGGCTTGAAAAGTTTGAACAAGAAAACGCTGCTTGGGTTTAGCTTGTCCCTCCTCCTGCCTGTTGTGCTCTCCATCCACCCACAGTATAGTCCTCAGGACTTCAGCTGTGATTCTGTAAAGTGCAGTAAGCGGCCATGTTCTGAGAGCATTTTCACTTTATTAAAGCAGGTTGGGTACCGATCTGTAGGCTAGAATGTCCCATGGAACAGTGTTGACAGAGTGACAGTCACGTGCTCCCTGGAATTCTACAGTCACTGTCTCCTGCTTCCATATCTCACGATGCTTTGCTTGTTTTCATGCTTTATTTTAAAACTTAGAGGGCTGCCCGAGTGGCGCGGTGGTTAAGCGCTGGCTTCGGAAGCCAGCGGCCCTGGTTTGGTCCCACATATGAGGGCCAGTGACACTGCCCTCAAAAAAATAAAATAAAATAAAACTTAAAATTACCATTTCTATTGCCATCTTTGTTTTCCATACATTTGATTAGTTTTTTGATAGCTTAACTAAAAGCATGCTATATTTTATAGTGTACCATAGAAATAAAAAAAAAATATATGTACTCAGGAATCCCAAGGTTTAAAATACATATCTCATAAAGTTCTAAAACACTTTTAACTTCTAACCTCTCATATCTTTTATATTTATTTGGTGGAGTTTATGTTAAATTTTCCTGGTAGTAGGCATTTTACTGTTTTTACTTAGCCTAGCTAGAAGAGCAATGAGAGGTCATTATGGCTAATAGAGAAAGGATATTTGGGCAAATGTTGGGCAAGCACAAATAAATTTTTTTCTGACTGAAAAGAATATTTTTGGGAATAAAGTATTTTTGAAAACTATTTTTTTCATTAATCTCATTGCATTCCGAGTCCCATGCTGCTTATTAAATGAACTCTTAAAAAAACGGAGAGCGATTGTTTTGGTTTATTTAGAATAAAAGAGTCTTTTCTATCTTGGTCTTTAGTTGAAACAACTTTGTAATTGGGGCTTTGCATTTTATGGGCATTAAGCTAGTATTTATACTTACTGTTAATGGGGTTACTGAAGAATGTTTAGGCAATTCTTATTTCATTATTCTGTTATGAAGGAGGGAAGAATATCATAAATAATAATATATTCAATGATGTAATTGTACATTGTGCCATATTTTATATATTAATTTAAAAAAAAAGAAGACCGCTCGTTCGTGGTTCTCAGCCCCAGATGTTCTCAGCCCCAGATGTTCAGGAGGTGCCCCCAGAACTGAGGCAGCCTACATTCCCTTTCTTTTGAGGGAGAGCATGTAATTAACTTGAATTATTTGGAGCATTTGGCACTTTTCTACCCCAAATCATCTTTGGGCCTGAGATGTTTCTTTTTCAAATTCTCTGCCTTTTAATTTTCTTGTGTATGGAATAATGCCCTATAAAGTCATAAAACATTTCAAATGAAGACAGTAATAAAATATAGAAAACAACACGAGTGGTTATCTGGTTATCTTTGGATTATGGAATTGTTTGCATTTCTTACCTCTTTTTTGTTTGTTTGTTTTTGTATTCTTTCAGTACTTTTTAAATTTCTAAGGCTACTATAACCAATTGCCACAAACTGGGTGGCTTCAAACAACAGAAATTTATTGTCTCCCAGTTCTAGAGTCCAGAAGTCTAAAAATCAAGGTGTTGGCAGGACCACGTCTCCTCTGAGGTTTCTAGGGGGGCATCCTCCCTGGCCTCTCCCAGCTTCTGGTAGCTCTTGGGATTTTTTTTTTTTTTTTTTTTAGCTGAGCCATCCTGCCACCTGTTGGCAGCTTAATGGCAACTCAGCTCGGGCTGGCCTCGAACAGCTGTTGCTCAGAGCTCAGCTCGCACTCTTGAGCGAGCTCTTAACCAACTGAGCCACTCGGCCGGCCCGCTCTTGGCATTTTTTGGCTGTGGCAGCATCACTCCAGTCTCTGTCCCCATCTTCACTTGGCCTTCTTTCCTATGTCTGTGTATTTCAGATCTCTTTCTGCTGTTCTCTTCTGAGGACACTTAGTGAATTTAGGACCCACCGTAACTTCAGCATGATCTCAACCTGAGATCCTTAATTACATCTTACTAGACTATTTTTCTAAATAATGTCATAGTCACAGGTTGGACATATCTTTTGGGGAAAAGACCACCATTCAACATAGTACCAAAGGTATTTCCCCAAAGAAGGAAACTAAGCTGCTACATGGAAATTGATACAGTTGTTTAGATTGTTCTCTGTTTTTTGTATGTTGGAAAAACTACATTTCATTTAACTTACATTTTAATAGAATTTAATGATTTGGGTCAGTAGTGGCAGATTTGTCAGGAAGATTCTAAGAGATGTTGTAGGCTTTAATAAGGAACTTCAGAGCACTTGGACTCTTCCCGGAGGCTCTCCGGGCCACTTCTTTCAAGTAATTTCTGCGGTATTAATTATGGTTCTTAAGCACTATTTGTCTCTCATAAGTCCATAGTCCTGTTATATTTCTCTATAATGATATTTTGAGATATTTCATTCCTGAATATGGAACAGTGACTAAAAACAATTCTGTGTTTAGGAAACTAAATCAGAGGCCATGGATTTCCCCCCACCCCACAACATTTTTAAAGTTCTTGGCCCAAAATGGTTATGATGGGATGAATCACCAAATGACCTAGAAACCTCTATGAACCTGAACGAGGTGGGTCTTCATGAGTGGAAATTCTGATTTGGGAGAGGGAAGGAAGTGACTTCAGCAGTCATTTCTCATGTTTCTGATGCTCACCTCTGGTCTCAACGTATTAGAGCAACAGAGACCCTTCTGAGCATTGTCTTTGGTGAGAACTCAGCTTGGGTTCCAACTCTGCTGCTAACTCTGATCTTCAGGAATTAATTTAATATTGCTGAACCTCACTCCCTTGTTCTTAAAGTTCAGGATTAAGGCTAGAAGATTTTAAATGTCCCTCTGGATCTAGCAAACTTAGTGTTTACAGTAAGAGGACGTTTTAGAATGTTTGATACATTTCTTAAAATTTTGCTTCAAAAACATATTAGAAAAAATCGTAAAAGATATGCCACTGTCATATTTCTAAGAAGTTTTCATTTTTTATGTATGTGGCCAAATATTTGAGGGTTTAAAAAAATAAGTTATTTGAGACTTTCCAGCCTAATTTTCAACCAATAAGCATTTCTGTATCCTTTTGCTCTGTCCTATAAAATATTTTAATGTTTAAATTTCTTTAAATAATATACTTGTTCAAAGTAAAATATTACCACAATAAAGAAGTATATAAAATAAAGCATGAAAGTGCCCTCTTCTCTCTTCCCCTCTTCCTGTGGCATTCCTGTTCCATGTCCCAGGAGTAACCATGGGTAATAATTTAAGGTTTTACCTTTCATGAAGATATGCGCACATATATCTCGTGTGTCTGTGTGTATGTATGTGTGTTGCCATTTTGTTTTTTGTAATACTCTTTGTGTAAAAGATGTTTGAGCAATGATAAGTTTTACAGTCTCCTCACTTGGGTATTACAATTGTTTCATTGTAATTGTTGCTGATTCTTAAAGCATATTAAATGATCTGGTAGCAATCCCTGCTAAAGTAGGGGTTGAACGTAGAAAGATAGAAATCGAAGTTCCAGATCATTGTAATAAGAACTCCTGAAGAAATTACCCTGTCCACTCTGAAGACGCCTAAGACCTACAAATACTCCCTATCACCAAAGGAGCCGCAAAGATCTGAAACTCACAAAGAGCAGACTGTATTAAAGTGTTTCAGAAAAATCCGTGGGGGAAATGGTTGAAAATAACATAGTTAGCGTGCATGCCTGGAGTCAAGGCTTAGTCAGACAGTGCTGTGATTAATAAAACATTGTGAAAAAAGATGGCGAGTCCTGAGGACACCTGGAAAGGCGCCATGCTTGACGGAGCGAACACTCCAGCCCCAGAGTAACGTGAGAAGCCCATAACTCACCAAATAACTCTGTTGTGTAATCATTATACATAGTAAATATATAACTATGAGCTATACATTTATAGTTTTGATGTGAGTTAAGCGCTTGGGCTCTGGGGTCATACAGACTTAGGGTCAGATCTCAGCTTTGCCATTTACTGGCAGTGTGACGTTACCTCTCAGAGCCTCAGATCTTTAAAATGAGGTTAGTATATTAGTAGCTGCTGTATAGGGTTGCTGTGATTATTCACTGAGAATGATGCACATGCTTAGCCAGAGCCAGCTGCTCGGAAGCACATAATTAGTGTTGCCTAAAGAGTAAACTATGAGAATAGTTTTAATACACAATTTTCCCTTTTCAATATAAGTGCTGTTTCCTTAAATAAATGGGCAAAGGGCCTTGTCGTAGACTTGTCTATGTGTGGCTCAGGGTGAAATATCTGGGGATGACAGTCTGGAAAATAAGTTGAATAACAACATAGACTAAACAAGCAGGTGACTTTGAGATAGTAAGCTTAATGACGTCATTACTGCTGAGGAACATATTGGGTTGTTGGAAAAGTCATGACGCATTTTTGCAACGAAAACCAGAAAAATACGTCATGACTTTTCCGACAATCCAATAGATTCCATTGATGAATTTTGAGTCATTTGCGAGAAATTATCAAAGGCAAAAAATATAAATTGGTCGAGAATGATTTTTCACAAGTCATTGTTAAGCAGAGACTCTTGATTTTCAGGTGTTCAGATGAAACTGTAAACAGCAAATCAGGTTTCCTTATTGCCAACAGAGCCCAATGAGATGGACACAAGTAACGATGCATTATGGAGCAGTGTCAGCACAGTCAAAATCCTGGGAGTGTTTTTGCTTTTCACACTATTTAGATTTAAGGCGTGGTTTTACAGAATTTGGATTTTGATAAATAAATTTGCTATTAGTGCTTCAAATTTTAACTACAGAAAAAGATTTTGAATATTATATAATAGATGTTAAAGTTCTTGATTTTGACATGCGTAATTTGAAATTGGAGTCTAAAGGAGCAGAGATGATTTGTGACTATATAAATTATTTGAATTAGTTTAAAAATTCAGTCTTTAGTGACACTCGCCACATTTCAGGTGCTTGCTTGATGGCCACATGCTGCGGACTGCCATATTGGACAGTGCAATTGTAGAACGTTTCTCCATCATCACAGAAAATTCTACCGGATAGTTCTGGGTTAGAACATATGTGGCTTTGGTTCATGCATTATTACAAAATAAATAAGCCAAAGTAGCTGTAGGGGTTAGAGGAGAAGAATCAGAATAAGGAGAAATGTAAATTAGGTGAAAGACTTCTTTTCTTTCTTGATCTTTTCACCTACCTCTGCATATCCTAAGCAGAATAATTGGAAAATAGTTCAAAGTAGGCTTCCTGCCAAGCAAGGTGAACACATCATCGCCACTCAGTATTTTGCCTCTGGAACTGGGACCTTTCCTTTTAGTTTTGGTCCTTTTAAAACTCCTACTACAGATCATAAGTACTTGCTCTGTCACTGCAATGGGAACTGAATCAGATTCAAAAGTCCTTTTTCTTCCCTTCTCTAGCTGCCACCTAGTTGCATCTGCCGTGCTGGTATTTCAAACCATTTTTTACAGTCCTAAACCTTTAGTCCCTTTGGCTTCTCTCATTCATTATGTGGACTTCAGACCAATGCTCTCGGTTTATAGAATTCCCAACTCACCACCTTGCTAAATGATGTTGAGTGAGCAACTTAATCTCTCTGAGCCTGTAACAATATTAATTTGTTTATTATGGTATACATGCTGCCATATATATATATATATATATATATATATATATATATATATATCTGTGTGTGTGTGTCTGTGTTTATCTCCAAAAGTGTGTATACATTTTAAGAAAGGAAAACAGTATTAAAATTGTAATAATATATACCAATAACAAAAGATGAATACAAGTCATGTTTGATTTCTGCAATTACAAGAGGTGCTCAAAGTGGTTACCATCAGAGTCCAGACAGTTCTGACTATGGCGAACCACTGCTTAAGCAACATTGACCAAAGTGTCCACTTGCATACATTTTTTTGGCGCCCGCAGCGCGCTCGCGTGCGCTGACACACATAGATTAAATGAGATAATGTATTTAAAGCTCATAGCACAATACCTCTGCATTTAGCAAGCCGGTAACCAGTAGAGATGAAGTTGATCTATTAGTTTGTGCTTTGTGGCAAACCATTCCAAAACTCAGTGGTTTACAATAACCACCATAATTTAGATTTAGTTAGTGATTCTGCTGGGCAGTTCTTGTCTTTTCCAGGCTTGCCTGATGTTCCATGCAGTGGTGGCTTCTTGGCTGGTTGGCCTGAGGCTGGCTGGCCCCAGATGGTCTCATTCACAATTGGATGGTTGGATGGCTGTCTGCTGGAGCACAGGGTTGACTAGACTGCATATGCCTCATTACCCAACCAAGTTCAGTCTTACTTGGAATACAAAGCCCTTGCTTTCTTTTCTGTTTTGTGAATGTACCCTACACTCTAGCCTGTCTTACTGTTTCTCAAATGTAGTCTTTGCCTTCTGCCCTTCACCCGTGTTTCTTCAAGACTCTGAAAACAAGACTGTCTTACTCATGTCTACTTTTCCGTGGACAACACTAAGTGGTTGAGTGAATACATAGAGATAGCTTCACCCCTGGGGGTTATCTCACATTTTTATCTTTACCTACTAATCCTTTAATGCCCACCTTTGTGAGCATTCTCCTTTGTGAAGTTTGTTTGATCTATTAAACCTTGAGAAGTTTGGAGATGGTTTTTAATGTTGATTATAAAAAATGTTAGAGAAAAATTTTCTATTTAAGCATTACCATTAATCTGCCATTTTCTCTTTTCTGAAATGAACTCTTCTCTAAATGTCTAATGTGGCATAGAAAGGCTGTGAATAGTTCTTTTTTTTAATGATGTTCATAAAACACAGGAAAGTCTGGTTTCTTAGTGTTACACACATTGATGGGGTAAATTTGCACTGCTGATTGGTGAGAAGGCACAGACAGCACTGCTCTCAGCCCACCTATGGTTATAATGGTATTGGTCCACAGAATGGGGTGTTTTTCTAGGCCAAGGAAAGGAAGCTTTGTCTTTTTATTTCTATTTTTAATTTAATGGTGCTCCACAGAAAAGAAAGATAAAACACAAAGGGCAGCACTTGGCGTATGTATTTTCTTGTATTCACCTCAGTCTCTTTTATTTTCTGACTTTCTTTTTTGGACCTATTCAATGAATAATGATTAACTATTGTTCTCCCCCCCCCCTCCTTGAATTTCATATAAGTCACAGTTCAGAGTTTATGGAGCATTGAAATACCATAATGCAATAAGTTATGCAGTGGGGTGTGATGGGGAGGGAAGAACAAACAACAAAAAACCTCTTATGTAGGTCTCAGAAAAACTAAATTCTAATCGTGGCTTTGGTAATGACTTACTGGTGATTTGGGAACAATTTAACTTCTTCTGGCTCATCAGACACCTGAGCATCTTCGTCTCCAGTTTGGAAATATTGTGCTATTTCTGTTAAGTGTATATAAGTGTTGCAGATGGGCACAAATGTTTAAAATAAAAGAAATAGATGTGCTTTTTAGGATATTGAATTCCTACAAGATTAAGTACATGTATTAATACCAGTATACAGAAAAGGCATACGAGCGTACACTGGATTCATTTTTGAAATAGGTGTTTATCACGTATGCCAGGGGGGTAGAACTCGCAGGATTACAGGGGTGAAAATAAGTGTGAAATGTGTAATGAATACTACAGCCAAACTGGTGTGGCTGGATCGTGGGTTGTTTGGATAGCGTTCCCATGACGTTGAGCTCCCAGTGAGGTTGAGAGTACAGCAGTAAGAGAAAGTGTACCTCTAGAGAACGCCCACAGTTTGCCTGGTGTTTTCCTGCTTCATTAGGAAGTTTTGTTTGCTCTTCTGGATTCATTTTGTATGAAAGTTCCACAAGAAGCACCCATTTCCCTGTCTCTTGGGGTGCACTACCTCATGCCAACCCCAGAGTGCGCATGTGCACAGCCTCTCCTTGACGATGACCTTAGAGAAGATAACACTGTGACACCGATAGGATTCCTTTTGGTAGGAGTGTTGTGAATCTGAAATATCTTACATGTTCCATGAGTATCTCACATGTCATTTAAGTGTCAGTAGCCTGCCGCAGCTCGTGGTTATTGTGTGGGTTAGCTTAGGCCCAGATCACCATCTGCCCTCATGTTTACACCTGCTGTCTGTTGGCCTGCCAAATAGTCTCTCTCCTCTTCATGCGAGAAATGCCTGTCCTAGTCGGCTTCCTGCCTCCCTGGCTCCCACTTCTGTGAAGTACTTGGGGACTTCCTCTTTAAAATTCTCTGCCTCTGGCCTCTGGGACACATGGTTCTCTTCCAGCTGTGGCTTCATGGGCTTCCTCATAGCTCTCTAAACAGTGCTCCCTTTAATAAGAGTGGCCTACAGTGGGTCCACCATCGTCTTTGTTCTTTATATTCTCTTCTGTTCTTGGGGTATAACCTGAATCTGCCGGCCTTGGATTATTTCCCTGCACTGCACATCTCTGCTTCTAAATGTCTGCGTGACGCCACCATCTCCTACGCCATCAGTCCCCGTGCCTGGTATATCTTGCCTGTAAGTCATGTTAAATGGTTCTATACATTTGCATTGCTATTTCCAAGCTTAGTGTATTTTACATACACTAAATATGTATCTAATACATATTTTAAATTCTGTTCTCTTATAATTTTAAGAAATGCATGTGTTCACACATTTAAGTATTTTTTTGAGCGTAATAGAGATATAGCAGTGTAACCAAGATATACGTGAAAGACAAAGTCTGTCCTCATGGGCCTTGCAGTATACAAAAGAGTTAAATGAATGACTATTACCGTTAGCTGATGTTTTGATAGAGGAAATACAAGCGCTTGGAGAACCCAGCTGTGGGAACCCGACTAGGCCTAGCAGGGAAGGCCTCAGAAATGATGTTTACGTGGAGAGGTGAAGGAGTGGCTAGGAGAGGCAGGGCTAAAATGGATAAGAAAGGAACATGAGAAACCACTGCATTTGAACAGAATTAAGGTTCCACTGAGTTAAGAGAGGAGAATTAATTTGAAGCATATAAAACATGCAGGGAATCCCACCCAGAGGCGATGTTCAGGTCTGCCTTCTGTCCTCACGTGGAATTGGTAGCACGGATGTAAGTACATCCTGATAAGCAGTCTGGAGTGCTATAAGTAAACCATGAAGTGGGGAATTTTGTTTGCTACTGGCTGGTTTTGTTTTGCTATGGAGATTTATTTGCTAATGGATATTTGTGCAATGAATGATTATCCTCTATGGAAGCAGAGTGCTGTTCTGATGTGAACGTGGCAAGCTGCTGTTCTTTGTGAAGTTACCATTGGTGACAACTTTTTAATGGGCACATTAGGACAATTAGATGGGACTCAGCATGGTGATTTCCTTTGATCCTTGAACTACTTAAAACCACAGTCAGAAGGGGGTGGTAAACTTTGATAAGAAAAAAAGAAATTAACTTTAAAAGGGTTTTAACTAACCAAAGTCAATTTTGTGTGCCAGAGCAACACTTGCACGCTGTTAAGCATTGTGAAGCATTTTCCGTGCACCTTTTTTTTTTTTAATTCAAATTTATTGGGGTGTCAATGGTTAGTAAAATTCCATAGGTTTCAGGTGTACAATTCTATAATACATCATCTATATATCACATTGTGTGTTCACCACCCAGAGTCAGTTCTTTTTCCATCACCACATATTTGACCCCGTTTATCCTCACTTGAACCTCTTTCAATGTGTAAGTATGGTTTGGGAAAAAACTCAGATTCTAGCTTACAATGTAGCCTTTTGTTGTTCATATTAAAAAGAGAGCATTGCTTCATTGAAGTGTGGGGAAGAGAATGTTGATTTAGATTCTTAGTGACTGTTCAAGAAAAAGTTCAAATTAAATGGAAACACAAACCTTTCATTTACAAATTTAGAGAAACATTTAGGAAAATAGAATATCAATTAGAATGATAAAGTCTATTCTTACATATGAATTATTTGAAGTATTTCCCCTGTGGAAAAAATACAGAAAGCTGGGCAGGAGAAGGGTTAGCCCAGGCAGGTGACTTGCCATGTAAGGCCTTACCTGACCTTCAGATCTAACAGTAGAGCCACCAAACATGCACCTGTCCACTATCAACACAGGTTGTAGAAGGTATTTCAGTGGTTGGTGGTATTTTGTTTGTTTGTATTTTTTGTGAAGTACAAGAATATATTAATCAGTTTCAGTGGTCTTCTAGGTTCCAACAGATGTTGACAGTTTAGCAGATAGTTATTAAAGTTCTAGAGAGAAATAGAAATTAGATATTCTAGTTTTATAGAAAAATCAAAGAAATAAGGGGGTATCTTTGAGGATCATTTATTTTCTTCTTTTATTGGAAATTAAATAGTTGTTACTTGAGCAGCATTACCTGGAAAATCACATTACTTTTTATAACAATTTATAACAATTCTTCATTTTTGAGAGTAGCTGGTTCAGAGATAATAAAGCATAGTAAACATTATATTTTCTAATGGTCCTTTTTAATATATCATTATAGAAGTTACTTCCGTCAATTCTTGATAATCTCTAAAGCAGTTAAAGGAGGTATGGATAAGTTAAAATCTTGAATAACTTCATCTTACTTTCTAAAAATCTTTTCGGACAAAATGTAGAAACCGCTAAATAAAAATCATAATGGAGGGCCGGCCGAGTGGCGCATTGATTAAGAGCTGGTTTTGGGATGCCAGCAGCCCCAGTTCGGATCCCACATATGAGGGCCAGTGACACTGCTCTCTACAGCTAACATCAGCTCCATCTGGAGCTGGGTTGTGAACCCTGGCGATGGTGTAGGCTGCAGCCCCTGCTGCAGTGGGCTGCTATAGGCTACAGTGAGCGGCCAGCAGCCAGCGTGAGCTGCCAATAGCCGCCGTAAGCGACATCCAGAGGCTGGCGACCGATCTGCCTCATCCGGGAAGAGCGCAATGACGATACCAACATGAGCCAGAGAAGCAACATCCTCCGCAACTAGACTGAAGAACAAAAGGACAGGACCTTGCCTGTTCCCCTCCCCCAACTCCCCAACGCTGTTCCCCTCCCCAAATTCCCCAATAAAATCTTAAAAAAAAAAAAAATCGTAATGTATTTGAGTTTTTCACTTTCTTAATACTTCTGTCATTATCTAATATATTTAAGGATTGTTAAAATGAGAAAGTGTAAAATACGTTGTTTGTAAATAAAATGTTACCGTAGTAATCGTTTATTTTTTCCATGAGAATAGATATTTGCCCAGACTTTTATACTCAGAGTGTGGTTATGTGAGGTTATGGTTTATTTTGTGAGAATTAACGAACTCTTGCCATTTTACAGGTCTCATCACAACTACATCAAGGAAACTAGACCGAGAGCAGCAAGATGAACACATATTAGAAGTAAGTATTTCTTGTTTTTAATTATTTAAAAAATATAAATATCATGGGAAAGAGCAACCTTGTTCACATTAACTAGTATTCATAACTGTCAATATTTTGTTATATTAGGTTCTGATCATTAATAAAAAGAAAACTTTCTGAATATACTTTATGTTCCCTTTACACCCTTTTCTATCCCCAGAATACAAGACCACTGTCTTAAGTTTCATTCTAATTTTTGTACTTTATACGTGCACACACACACAGAGCAAACAAAACTGAAAACAGTTATTTGAATTTTGTTTTCATTTACAGAAGTGTCATTTTTCTGTATGCCTTCTACCTATTTTTCCTCAGTATTACACTTTTGAGATGTAGTTATGCTAATAGATCCAATTCAACTTTTAATAATAGATCTAATTCAACTTTTAAAACTGTTTTTAGCTTGTTTCCAGTTTTTTGTTTTTTGTTTTTTTCTTAAACAATTGCATTGTTTATGCATTTCAAACTGAATTATATAAAGTTTGTGCTTCTGAAAAATTTCTAAAATAAAAGTAGATTGAAGTCGGACATGCTCTTCTAAGATGCTCTCTTCTGATAAGGCATCTCATTCTCAGTGTATTTAAAGTGCCTTCTAGTCCTTGACAAAGGAAACACAGCTTATCTTTCACTGCTTGCCTTGTTTCTGGTGGAGAGTAAATACATTACAGGGAAAGGGATAGGAGTAATTTGGAGGAGGAGGGTAGTCTGTGATGTGGGTGTCAGGCCTGATGAGATTGCTGGGGCCGTTGCCTGCAAACCAGGTAGAGGCTGAGAGAGAAGGCAGACCTTGGAGAGGAAAACCCAGTAGAACAAACCTGTTACCTCTGTTGACATTTCTCTATCACCTGTTAAATGCCGGTGCTGAGTATTAGAATCAGACCTGAAAAAGACCGAGTGCTTTTGTTTAATTGTGAATTATCTGCACAGCTCTTCCGAACTCTTCAGTATAGGTAATTGAGAAAATCCTAAACAGATTTTTTTTTTTTTTTTTTTTTGCCAGTGGAAGACATGCGTTCTTTTTATTTATTTTTTTATTTATTTATTTTTTTGAGGGCAGTGTCACTGGCCCTCATATGTGGGACCCAAACCGGGGCCACTGGCTTCCTAAGCCAGCGCTTAACCACTGCGCCACTCGGCTGGCCTGACATGCACTTTTTTAAAATTATTCTGCAGTGCTCTTCGGTTTTTAACTAAACTATGATTATTTTTAAGTCCTGTCACTTTATATTATTGCTGTTCATAATGCTGCCTGTTTAATTTCATTTCATCTTAGTCAAAATTTTCTTACTTTGTCAATAAAATATTTCGTTTTTATAGCTTACTTTCTCTCTATATATGTATGTATATATGTGTGTGTGACACACACACATATTACACACACACACACACACACACACACATCCTGTGTATGTGTATGCACAAATATCCTATCTAGAAAGGTGGTTTCTCAGCCACAATTAGAATTATTAGTTTTTTTATGTGTTACATCTGTTTAGTCATAGATTGTATACTTCCCTTGAGTTCATTTTTTTTTTTTTTTTAATGATAGAGCAGTTTTCAATTTTCATCAGTCACTACTGTGATTGACAGAAGGGAGAATATGATTCCTGAAGAAAATAAAAAGATGGCAAAATACCTAGACCAGCATATTACACCGGGCACCCACCTCCAGCCCCCTCTCCCTAGTTAGAATTGCATGTACACCCAGATAATGTATGCCTTACACCACATCCCTCTTTTCTCAGTGAATGTCAGAGGCTGGGTGGGAGCAAGTATAACATATATAAGACTTGGAAGATACTAGTAAGACATCTATGGGAAATACTAGTTTGCTTATATATCTTGTACTTTTTTTTTCTGTAATCCTTTTGTAGTGGTACATCTTGAGGGCCAATATTGGCATTGATTTGACTGGCTTAGAGAAGTGAGTTTTTTTCAGTTACATGTTAAAAACTATGTTACTGGTTATTGCTGATTAAATCCCAGCTTAGAAACAATTTGATGTCGAATACTACAAAGCATAGTACTTGGTTGTGTTTCTCTTTAATTTTTCTTTTTTCCCAAATATATGAAAACTGGTCAAAAAGAAAGGTTTTGAGAGGAAAAATGAAAATAGTAATTTTTATTTTGAGAGTTTGGGAAGATAAATCATGTATTTTAAATAAAGCAACTACTTTATTTAAATCCTCTTGACAAGTACCATCAGGATACATTCACACTTTTGTAAACAATAGGATTTATGACCTTCCAAGTTTCAAAAAGAAAATAGCTCCATGGAAAACTTCAGTCTATTTTAGTTTTTGGTATTTCAGTAATTAATTTGGCATGACGTGGGTGAGGGAGAATAATCGTTACTAAGGTTGTTACTTTTAATGTACATACTGAAGTAAGTGAACGTTTGTTTTAAGGGTGAAATTGTTTTCTATGCACATAGAAGCGTGGACCAGTGCATTCTCAAGAATCCCTGATTTTTATTCTTAAACTGGTTCCACGAATAATTTACTTAGAATAAACATTATTTTACATTTCTTTTACTGAAAATCTTATTTAATAAATTTATCTTACATTTAAATGTTTATGTCTACCCCACTAAACATGGAAAACTTCTGTGCAAGAGCCAAACAAAATAAAATGATGATTACTAGTATTAAAAGACATGCTACTTAACATATATTTTAAATTGATGATTCAGTTTATTTGTTGATGAAGCTTAAAAATGACAGCTTTTTAATTCGATATATGGAGTGAATATTATTTTGAAGGGGACTCTTTGGATGTTTAATGCAAAATCTTCATGTATCTCTTCCTTGGCTTAAAAATATTAAGTTTTTGATAGCTTAACATTTTGATAACATTCCCAATACAGTAATGGTTGTGTGAGGAAAAGGGGTGGCCTGGGGAGGAGAAGGCAAGGGCTCACAGCCAGGTCTCCCTTAACCCTGGCCCCCACCCCGAGTTTCTCTCTGAAAATGGGAGAGGTTGCCCTGCCTTCTCACAGGGCTGTTGTCAGAATGAAAGGAGATGGCATGTATCTTAGTGCTCTGTAAACTGTAGAGCGTTACACAAATGCTGATTATCATAGGAATAAGGCATTCACTTCTGATATAGTACATTTTGAAAACATTTGTTGATCTGTTACTTTTAAAAAACAGGTTACCGTGACAGATAATGGCAGTCCCCCCAGATCAACCGTTGCAAGAGTGATTGTGAAAATTCTTGATGAAAATGACAGCAAACCTCAGTTCCTGCAAAAGTTCTACAAAATCAGACTCCCAGAGCGGGACAAACCAGAACGAGAGAGAAACGCTAAGCGCGAGCCTATATATCGCGTTATAGCTACAGACAAAGATGAAGGTCCCAACGCAGAAATCTCCTATAGCATCGAAGATGGAAATGAGCATGGCAAATTTTTTATTGAGCCAAAAACTGGACTGGTTTCATCCAAGAAGTTTTCTGGAGCTGGAGAATATGATATCCTTTCCGTGAGTTAAGATCTAGTCTTTGAATTTATTATATACTTTGATTAATAATGTAGTATTCTTACCTCTCTTCTCTTTTAACTTTATCTCTGTTCAGTCAGTGGTCTCAGAATTTGTGATCTAACAATGGGAAGTATGGGATTTTTTCTCTTTTCAGCTGTCACTCCAGTTATTTATGTTGACCGGCATAAAGAGGTTGCTTTTTTTATCAAGCGTTAAACACATGGAATATACAAACACAGATGTTAAATGTTTGAAATTGACTTGGTTTAAAACTCAGTCCATGCTCCAGTGATGGGATGGGATTTCCAATGTTGTTTTATCCCCTCTGCCCATATTTTATAGATTAAGGCAGTTGACAATGGTCGCCCCCAAAAGTCGTCAACCACTCGACTCCACATTGAATGGATCTCCAAACCCAAACCATCCCTGGAGCCAATTTCCTTTGAAGAATCATTTTTCACCTTTACTGTAATGGAAAGCGACCCAGTTGCTCACATGATCGGAGTGATATCTGTTGAGCCTCCCGGCACACCTCTTTGGTTTGACATCATTGGTAAGCGATCCTTATAGTTTTCATTGTCCTTGTATAGGTTGCACTGAGGAGAACCTGTTTATGGTTGTATGATTTCTAATGCACATCTCAGAATTTAAAATCGAGAGTAAGACCTATAAGTGGAGATTTTGTTTTAAGTTGCAGTAGTTTGATTGCAAAATTTATCACAATATTCATCATATATTAAACTTGTTTAAAATAGGTGCTCTATAAGTACCATCTCATTAGTATAAAAATAAGTATAAATAAGTATTATTTAGTATAAAGATTAGTATAAAAAATTTATACTAATTTTTTAGTGTAAAAATTAGTATAAAAATAAAGTTTTTCAAAGTACATCAAGGAGTTACAGCCAAATCTACACATTGTGGTCCAAAAATATGGCTTCTTAATTTGTCCTGCTTGATGTATAACATATGACACATTGCTATTTTTAGTGAATATGATTTGAGTATTTAAAATAACTTCATCTATGTGATTGTCACATGTCAGTATTTTATAGGGAATAAGCTTACAAATTTTAATTTTATGACTTAAAAACAATAGTGCCAAACATGGTTTTTTAAGTTTTATTTACCTCATTTTTCAGGAGAAAGCAGGGTTCCCTAGATTAAATCACCTTGTGGTAAAAATTACATGCCTAAGCCGGGTTTTTTTTGTTTTTGTTTTTGTTTTTTTGTTTTGGTCATTTAATTTAGCTTACACAAAGAATATAATACCCTATTCCAACATACTTAAAAAAAATTCACATTAGACTCTGACATCTCAGTTTTTTAAATTCTATGTGTGTACACTATTTTAATTGTAAGGAGAGTTAAACTCAAAAGTGTGGATTGCGATTCTTGTCTAGTTGCACCTTCCTATCCCTTTTCCCTCGTCCAACCCTGAGCCACCCTCTCCCCACATGCTGTTTCAGCAAGTTAAAGCCCATAGGACTTAGGTGGTGGGGACCACAGGGTGCAAGTGGTACAGGCTTTTCCTCTTGAACTTTCATACTAGATGGGCTGTTTTCATAATTTTGGTCAATGTATGAAATTGTGGGTACCATCATCACACATGAAACATTACAGTTTAGTTTTAAATTAAAAAAAGATTATTTTCATAACCAACGACAATCAAAATAGTTTGTTTGCTCTCTGTTAACTCCTGTCACATTTCCAGATGAGCAGGCTGCTGCTGTGCAGCGTCTGACTTCAGCGTTTAACCCTGACTGCCTTTGGAACTGGTCTGATTGATGGCTCTTCCTTGTTCTGTGCTTCCTTCCATGCTTGCTTGCTTCTTTTTGGCTGGGCCAGGAGACTCACTTGCTAGAGAAGTGTTTTACATCTTTCAGATGACTTGTGACCTGAACTGTACAGCAGAAGGTATCTGCTGAGATCACATAATTTGCCTCAGATTATGTGATCTAAAATCACAGCATCAATTTGTTGGAATTTTTTTAGTTCCAGTGACTTGCCTTTCAGTGTGTTTTCTTTTCATAGTGTGCATGCACGTGGTCACCCATCCGTGTTCAAACATACTGACTTCGCATCCATTCTTAGTTTTAGGTTGGACTGAAGACTTTGTTTTGTATTGTTTTGCTTTTTGGGAAGATTTAGTAATAGAACATTATGACCGTAAGACTTTATTTTCATTCTATTTCATTTCACCGATATAAATATTTCCAGTTCAATGGATTTGAAAACCGAATTTTAGCTGGAATATAATTGGGAATGCATTTGGATAATGTAGTAGCACAGAAACTATTGCTTCATTAAGCTTTGTGTGTGACAACAATGGGGAAAAATTTCAAATAGTTTATTCAGGGCTAAATGTTGTTAACTGCTACCATTTTTTTCTGAGTTAACATTTGTTTTTAATAGGCATTTTACTAAGGCAGTATGACCAGGTGTCACAAATTTTTTTGTTTAGTAATTAAACTTTTAAATGTCCAACCTTCGCTATTACTAAATGATGTCTTACATAGCTATTGAGAAATAAATTAAAAAGATATTTAGAAGCCCTCAAAAAGCAAATTGAAAGTAATTCATTGGCAATATTGGCAGTTTTATTCTGTTTTCAGAGTTGCTTTCTTGCCTCCTTTCACTTAGTTGCTTCCTTGACATATAGGTCTCAACTTTGTGTTTCTAAGTATTGTCTTAATAATTGGACTTTCTTTTCTTGTCTTTCTAAATGAAAGCTTCTTGGAAATACCTTGATCAATATATCAGAAGTTTTTTGTTTATTTGTTTGTTTATTTAACTGCCATTAAGAATTAGAAAGCCACAAAATAAATGGCAGGTTTTCATCCTGTGACCTGATTTTACATTTTCTATTTGTCCTCATTTAAACTAGGTGGCAACTATGACAGTCACTTTGATGTGGACAAGGGCACAGGAACCGTCATTGTTGCCAAACCTCTGGATGCAGAACAAAAATCAAACTATAACCTCACAGTCGAGGCTACAGATGGAACCAGCACTATACTCACTCAGGTAAGGGAACCTCTCATGATACGTCTGTCAGAGGAGGATTGATGCAACAGTCTGATTTCAGGATCCACAGACAATAGGAACAGTGGATTCCACCCTCTCGGGTTCTCGAATCAGAAGTTACTATGTTGATATAGTTAGTTAACTGTATTTATTTAGGGAAATAAATAGGGATTTTTATTTAGGGAAAGAGTCACCATTCTCTGTCCCTGCCATTTGTCCTGTCCTACCTGCTACCAGAATGGTCTGCCTGACAGGGAGGAAGAGTAAAGATAAATTTCCTTTCATCAAAAGAGTCAGGGCACACCAGATGCGTAAATCCCAGCCTCTGCTTGGGGGTCAGGCTCTGCAGTTTGATTCCACCTTGTCCTTGCCCCTTCACTGTGTCACCCCCCCAGTTCCAAGTCCCTCTCTCCAGTCTCTTAAGATGTAGGATGGTCCATTCCACCTCGTGCCTTTATGTCTCTGACCAAACTCTTCCTCCTACCCCAACACACCTTCATCTACCAACCCAGAACCTACATAATCAAAGCCTTAACTCCTCCTTAGAAGCTTTCCGAATGTCCCAGACCGTCACTGGACTCGATAGTGTCCGAAACCTCATTAGGCTTTGTATGTGCCAGACGTTGCCTATGAGGTTGAAAGCTTCATGAGGGCAGGGCCTGTTGTCGCACATTTATGTTACACCCTTGGTAAATGGAGGCAAGTGCTGAGCGTGTACATGCCCAGCAAATGTGTTTCAATTGAATCGTCTTATCAAAAATGGCTGTTTTTACTGTAGCTGTTTCTATTTACTTGTGATTAATTGATCTTGGAGAGGATTAAACTATCTCTGCCCAACACTCCATAAGAAAAATAATTTTGAAATTTATAGTGGAAATAAATATCTAATAACTTCATTTATAGAAATTGCCTTTATAGCCATCCCTTCTGGATCATCATTGACACTGGAGTGAGGTGACTAGTTTTATATATTTACATAACTTTCACATAAAACCTGTCTGTGGTTTGGTGACTGCATTTAGTAGTCATTTAAAATGACATGTCACTGATGTGTTAGTGTTCTCTGAGAACGCTGGCATCGTCTTCATGGGAAGGCCTCTTGTTCATACCTCATACCAGTGAGGCTAATGGCTGTACCCGTGCATTCCTGGGTCTTTGGCCTCCTGTGCCATTTGGACCAGGGAACCTCTTTGTTCCGTATGTGCCAACGAAGCTCAGATTTTTTTGTTTCATGACTGTAAGCCATCTTTTATAATTAGTAGTGATTTCCGCTGTGCTTTATCCACATACGTCTTTTCAGGATGAAAATTAATCCCCTTACTGTCAAGTAAAAAAATTTTTCTTGGGGCTCTGTTTTTTTTAACATCTGCTTTTCCCTCTAAGGTTTTTATTATGTGTTGACATATTTAACAGAATTTATCTTTTCAATGTACTTAAATTGCTTTTAGGCAACATGTTTACTATTTCTATGTAGATTTTATGATCACAAAAATATAATAAGAATTTTATGCACATTTCTAATTTTTCTTTATATTATATAAATCTATCAGTAGGAATTTATAGAGTCTCAAAGATTAGAACAAGAAATTTAGATACTGTAAACATCTAGTAGCATCTTTTACTGCCTGCTACCACCTCAGTAGCCTGGTAGTTACAGATTCAAATTTGATGCAGGAAATTAGTCTTCTCTAAATCCTGGTAAAGTAAATTCTCTGTTACCTTTACATGAGTAATCTAGAAATTACTTTTCTGTGCAGACCTAAGGGGAATTAAGTCTGCATATCAGAAAGTATTGTGTGAAAGGTGTTACACTTTCTTTCCAAAGTTTGAGTCTCAAAAATTTAGAAAGATGTTCATTATCTTTCTCATATATCTATGGTTGATATACAAATGAAAAATTTAAAGATAATTTTGATTCCAGATTTTTGTAACCTTTCCCATTTGTATTTCCTTTGCTGAAAAATCAGTTTTTTTTTTAATGTGTATCTGATGTTTTTTCCTTGATTCTTTTAAGTATTAAAATATCGTAATTAGCAATATTGTTATATATGAATCATTTTGTTGTAGGTATTCATCAAAGTAATAGACACAAATGACCATCGTCCTCAATTTTCTACATCAAAATATGAAGTCATTATTCCTGAAGACACAGCGCCAGACACAGAAATTCTGCAAATCAGTGCTGTGGATAAGGATGAGAAAAACAAACTCATCTACACTCTGCAGAGTAGCATTGATCCATTGAGCCTCAAGAAATTTCGCCTTGATCCTGCAACTGGCTCTCTCTATACTTCCGAAGCGCTTGATCATGAGGCCATTCACCAGCATGTTCTCACAGTCATGGTATGACTTTTTGCCACCCTTTGGTTCCTGAAGTGTTCCAGGGTTTTGAGAGTGATTTTTAATTAGTTATAAGGAAAACGTCAACAGGATTGATAAGGTGTTGCTTCTTGTAGGTACGAGATCAGGATGTTCCTGTAAAGCGCAACTTTGCAAGGATTGTTGTCAATGTCAGCGACACGAATGACCACGCCCCCTGGTTCACAAGCTCCTCCTACGAAGGTCGGGTTTATGAATCAGCAGCTGTGGGCTCGGTGGTGCTGCAGGTTACTGCCCTGGACAAGGACAAAGGGAAAAATGCGGAAGTGGTGTACTCCATTGAATCAGGTATTGGCGGAGCACTCGAGAGGTTTATAACTAATAGAAAGTATGTTTCTGTTCTACAGTTAGTTCTAGATGTTATACCGTTACTGTGTATCATTGTAAAAAAAAAATGGCTTAAGTTGATCTTTGGCTACCATTTTACATGGTAGGAGAAAGAGAAAGAGAAAGAAAAATTTTTTAACTTTTAACGCTTTACAAAGCTAAGATAGAGGGTCTTAACAAAGTGTGGGTGAAGTTCACAATATTAGCATAATTCAAGGCAGAGAAGTCCTACAGTAAAGAGAACTTTATTTGACCAATTCAGTGTTTCTAAATGTGTTTTAACCACACAATCATTTTCCTTCGTAAACTATGAGACACTTCTAGGAAACCACTGGCCTGTTAATATAATGCTTTATTTTTAGTCAGAGAGTATTTTCTTTTAGGCAGAGCAGGAAATTTCATGACAGAGTGCTGACTCATCCAATTCTGATTGAGTGACATCTCCTAAAGAGGGTGTCATGCCTCTGCTGCCCATTCTGGGTTTAGCTTTGCTCTTACTTCCACACCCACGCAGCTTTAACAGTTGCGTTTCATTCATGGGTTTTTGCTTGCAGTAGGCCCCAGAGTTGGGACTTGAACTTGAAGAAATTTTGAAAAGCCAAAGGGGCTGGAGTTGGCAAGAGTCAACAAGGGCAAGGAAGACCAAATCAGAAAGTGTGGGCAGTTCTTCTAGGGATGATAAGGCCAGAGCTCAGTCTTGCTGGTGATTACAAGAAGGAAGATCGCCGAGAAGCAGGTGTCAAAGCGAAATGTTTTTGTTCTCTGTTGTGGTTTATGTTTCTATTCAGTCATTCACTTATTGCTCCCATGGACTAATTAAGGTCATTTTATGTGCTGGGTGCCATGCTACAAGCCTTCATACTTGTGGTTGACAGGTATAGGAGTCACCATTGGTCCACAAATATATGTTCTTGCAAAAGAATTCTGTCCCTGATTTGAACAGGTTTGCTTTAGGGCATATGATTTGTCTAGTCAGAAATGACCTTGCTTTGGGACTTTCCTTACACCAAGTACTACGAGTAAGTGATTACAATGTGGAGAAGGCTGTTTTTGGTTTTCCATTCTTCCCTGTGCCATTGTTAGTACAGAGTCTCTTCTGTCTTTATAATGATTTTAGAGTATTGAGATCCTCAACTTAACTTCACTTTTTTGGAGGAAGCATATCTCCGCATATTTAGAAATTGTGTCTTGCTTAGACATTAGAATTGATTACATGACATGTAATCAAAAGCTGAGCAAAGGAGAATAATTTTGAAAAACAACACTTAGTTGATAGGTTTTATGTGATTAAACTATTTTTGTTTCTTAATATATTTGAAGATTCATTTATTTCCCTGAAAATGACCAGATTTAGTCCGTTATTCACAAGACCTCATAGACTGCCCATGGTCGCAGTGTTAAAATGGATTATAGTGTAATTGATGCCTTGAATAAAGATGAAGGTTTTTTCCACTGGATCAGAAATTTAGCCATTAAAATAACAGTGCATTCCATTTGTGCATGCCTGAACACTTCAATAAAATAATTTTCTCATAGACAAACTGGCTGGGTTTGTGTAGGAGAAAATGTTAAACTTTCCCTTAGCTTTCACATAATTTTCAACAACTGGGTGGTTCAAATATGATTCTTGGTGCCTGACTGAAGGCAAGTGCATTCTTTACATGCTTGTAATGACTGATGGAATTAGTAATTTGGTATTTCAAGAATGGAGCAGTATCTCTGCTGGAAGAAGAGATAATACCAACGGCTTATTCTGATACAGAACTTGGACTTTTATGCAGATTTTTTTTTTTTAGATTTGGTTATATAAAATTTGTGCTGAACAATTGCTTTATAGGAAAAGAGTACCTTCCAATGCTGTAGAATTGTGTGTATGTGAATCTGTTGGAATAGCAGGAACTATAAGATGGTCATACAGCCTTTCATGTAACAGTTTATTCATAATCGCCTGCTTCTAATTTCTGTCAGATTACATTTAATAAAGTTCAAAAGACTAGTTATTAGTTCAGGTCACAACACTGCATGTGTAGTTAGCAGCAATTTACTGAGCAAAAGGTTTGGTCTGATTAGGAGTCTTTAGGAAAAAAGGAATTAATTAAAGGATATTTTCAGTAACAGTTGAGTTACGTGTTTAGAGACACATCAGTCGCATACTCTGGGCTGCATGGCATTTTCTTCTCTTTATTTTTTTTTTTAAGTATATTATTATAACTTCAAAATTATTGTAACACCTGGTAATAGAAGACACTCAGTAAATATACTCATTGACAAGAATTAGTTTTCTTCCCCAACTTCGGTTAAGTACTATGGCAGCTGAAGCTTTATGGAGGCTTCCATATTGTCAGGCAGTCAGCATCCCCAGCATGGACTCAGTGGGAAGACACGGATTCCTGTACACAGCTCCTTGACATGCCCTATGGGGTCTGTGTAATACAGTTACAGCTAATGAGCACAGATGGGCAGGTTTGTCCAGGTAATTGCCTTGTTCCAACAGAGAGAACATTTTAAGGCTATTTAGAAATCACTAGTATCTCCAACTAAAGTGCATGACGAAGCCCCCAACCTGGTCCAGACTTCTACCACTACCCTGTGACTTCATTTACAAATGCCACACGTGTGTTTCAATATTAGCGAGTGCGCCTGTTACTAGATCAGACAGGGGCATGTTCAGACCACTCAGCAGCCCTCTGTGTTTTTCCACATAAGCATGATGTTGCTCTCCCATCTGCAAATCTGATGACTTCTGCCATAGTGGATGTGTATGTAGGATCCACATATTAATGGACTAGCTGAGTTACTGTCTAACCTTGTTACCAGTGACAGGCTCAGAGCTGTCTTTATCAAAATGGAGATACTCCAAGTAATAAAGAATGTTTCTGAAGACCATACGGTTGATACAAAATTTTTATCAGGGATTCCCAATTAGTCCATACATGTTTCTTTTGCTAATACTTCTAAATGAAGTCCTTAATCTAACAAATGTTTGGTGGTAGTTATAGAAGTATAACTTCTATATATAATGCAGGAAAAAAACCAACACAAGTATAAATATAGTGCCTTAATGAATGTATTGATTTATTTCAGGCTGCCTGTCAACCTGTTTGGTATTTAATTCAGTATCTTTCCATGCATGTGTAAAAGTTGTTTCACTCAACAAATACATACTGAGTGTGTCCTATGTGTCAGGCATTTTTCTAGGCACAGGTGATAAAATAATGAATAAAACAAGTCATGCTTAAATGGGGCTTCGGTGCTAGTGGAAGAACAGATAAGAACAAGGCTACACTACATGGTATAAAGAGGACAGAGACAATCTGCTGAATAGGCAAGTCAAAAAAGGCCTCCCCATTATACTCTAAGCACAGGGTATTTGGGTAAAACATGAATGAATGAATGAATGAATGAATGAATGAATGAATGAATGAATCATAGAGAATAACTGGGGGAAGACTGTTCCAGGAGAGGATTCACCAGATACAGTGGTGCTGAGATGAGAATGTGCTTGCCTGACCAAGCAGTATGGAGGAAGCTGATGAGGCTGGAGGTCAGGGAGCTGGCTGTATGGAACTGCCAGACTGCTTTAATATACAGATGAAATCTGTTCATTCCTCCGTGTGAGGCCGCACATATTTGAAGTTGTAAGACTTCCCTATCCAAGATAAGAGAAATGCATATAGATGAGTGAATATAAAATATGGTAGGTCAGTTGCTTTTTTAGCACAGACAGACAAAAAGTTCAAGGGGTGGGGATAAAGATAGTTGTCCAAGGTTGTCACAGTCTCCCCTCTGAGCCCAGGCAGCCAGTCACAGTTTTGGAAGGTGGGGTGATACACAGGTAGGATGAGAAAAGTCCTTGATGTTCTGATGACCGACTACAATACAATGAGAGAGAATCTGGGGTCGTTGACTCTCATAGATAAACGCAGGCCAGAAATGAGTGTCTACAAGGCCTGGCCAGTGCAGCATGACACCATTCATGGGCAGGGGTTAGCTCAGAGCTTCGGGGCCTGGAGAAAGCCTTTGGCCTCTGCCCTGTTTCAGACTGAGGCATGGCCGTGGGGCCTGGGTGCAGAGCCAGGCGAACTTAATGAAAACCAGACTGGGTCTGGACTCAAAAATAGTTATCATGGATTTTTGGAAAATGTATTGAAGGAAATGAAGGCTGTAGAGGAAGTGTTTACTAGTAATGATGTGGAGAAAGAAGTGCTTGGTTAATCCCCAGGTTTGCAAATGACACTAAGTAATTCTGTTCTATGATGTGCCACACTCGGCTGCAAACTGGAGGAAAACAGAATTTGAGAAAGCAATTTAGGCAAGTCAACTTTGTTTTGGGTAGGTGTAATAGTTCATTTGGGGAAAATAAATTCAATTCTCCGACTAGGATAATGGATCTGGACTCTTGTTTACAAAACAGGGGAGGATTCATGGATCTGTCGAATCTGAGGACCCTCACTCTGCCTTGATCTATCCAAAAACATAGTACACTGCTAAAGCTGTAGTAAACTGCTCGTTTCTTCAGAAGGATTTCAGTTGATACAAAACAATGGAATATTGTGGAGTTGCATTTGCAGCTAAGTACATGTATATAATATAGCTGGAAAAGGTCTAAAGAAAGGCAAGTAAAACATAATATCCTAGAGGAGAGTTTCTCAGACTCAACACTGCTGACATTTTGAACCAAAAAAGTCTTTGTTGTGGGGACCGTCTTGTGTATTGCATGATGTTTAGCAGCATCCCTGGTCTCTACCCACTGGATGCCAATAGCACCCCCTCTTCCCAAGTAGGGACAACCAAAAGTGTTCCCAGGCATTGTTGAATGCCCCCTTCTGGACAGAATCACCCCTACTCGAGAACCACTGACCCAGGGAACAAATTGACCTGAAAAATATTAAGAAGGGAATATTACTGAAATCGTCAAAACCTATAAGGTGGGCAAGATTATACACAAGCTTATTCATCCATTTCCTAAATATTAAAATAAGGAACAAACTCTCTCGAAGTTTGTTACTTTTTCTTAGTGTATTGAAGTCTTCCCTGTCATAATTGATAAGAATCTTGAGCATTTCAAGTGATATGTGCTGAAAACATAAATATGTTTGAAAAGTTTTTTGAGGGACTCTTGGGAAATTATGACCTTAATTGCTTTATGGATGGACAACTATCCTTCAGTGGCACATTCCTGGTTTAGCCAATAGAGAGTGAGGTGTGGTGGTGTGCGGTGCAGAGTGCTATTTCTTCTGTTTCTTGCTTTTCATAATTTAGGGACAAAACTCTGAAAAATCTGCCTTATTTAGGTGAATAAAAATGAAAAGTTGAATGAAACAGGTTTCATTCATATGTTGATAACCTCCAAATTTCGGTTTAATTTCAGAACATAATTTTTAAAGATAAAGATGTTTCTATATTTCCAACTACTACTTCTTTGGATACCTATATTTTTCTTTAACATGCTTTTTGTTTTTGTTTTTCTTTCCCAGGAAATATTGGAAATTCTTTTACAATTGATCCCATCTTGGGCTCTATAAAAACTGCCAAAGAATTAGATCGAAGTAACCAAGTGGAATATGATTTAATGGTAAAAGCTACAGATAAAGGCAATCCACCAATGAGTGAAATAACTTCTGTGCATGTATTTGTCACAATTGCTGACAATGCTTCTCCTAAATTTACATCTAAAGAATATTCTGTTGAAATTAGTGAAACTATCGGCATTGGGAGTTTTGTTGGAATGGTGACAGCCCATAGTCAGTCCTCAGTGGTGTATGAAATAAAAGATGGGAATATAGCTGATGCTTTTGATATTAACCCACATTCTGGAAGTATCATCACTCAGAAAGCACTGGATTTTGAAACTTTGCCCGTTTATACATTGACAATACAAGGAACTAACATGGCTGGTTTGTCTACTAATACAACTCTTCTAGTGCATCTACAGGATGAAAATGACAACTTGCCAGTTTTTATACAGGCAGAATATACAGGACTCATTAGCGAATCCGCTTCAATTAACAGTGTGGTCCTAACAGACAAGAACATCCCATTAGTGATCCGAGCAACAGACGCTGATAAAGAATCAAATGCTTTGCTTGTTTATCACATTGTTGAACCATCTATAGACAAATATTTTGCTATTGATTCTAGCACTGGTGCTATTCATACAGTACTGAGTTTGGACTATGAAGAAACAAGTACCTTTCACTTTACTGTGCAAGTGCATGACATGGGAACCCCACGGTTATTTGCTGAATATGCAGCTAATGTGACTATACATGTAATTGACATTAATGACTGCCCTCCTGTGTTCTCCAAATCATTATACGAAGCATCTCTTTTGTTACCCACATACAAAGGAGTAAAAGTCATCACAGTAAATGCTACAGATGCCGATTCAAGCGCATTCTCACAGTTAATGTACTCCATCACCGAAGGCAACATCGGGGAGAAGTTTTTCATGGACTACAAGACTGGCTCTATAACGGTTCAAAACACAACTCAGTTAAGAAGCCGCTATGAGTTAACCATCAGAGCTTCTGATGGCAGATTTGCAAGCTTTTCCTCGGTGAAAATTAACGTGAAAGAAAGCAAAGAAAGCCAACTGAAGTTTACCCAAGATTTCTACTCTGCAGTAGTGAAAGAGAATTCTACTGAAGCCAGAACATTAGCTGTCATTACAGCTCTTGGGAATCCCATCAACGAGCCTTTGTTTTATCATATTCTCAACCCAGATCGCAGATTTAAGATAAGTCGCACGTCAGGAGTTCTGTCGACAACTGGCATACCGTTTGATCGTGAACAGCAGGAGACGTTTGATGTGGTAGTAGAAGTGACACAAGAACATAAGCCTTCAGCAGTGGCTCATATCGTGGTGAAGGTCATCATAGAAGACCAGAATGATAACGCGCCAGTGTTTGTTAACCTTCCTTACTATGCCGTGGTTAAAGTGGATACCACGGTGGGCCATGTTATCCACTACGTTACTGCCGTAGACCGAGATAGTGGCAGAAACGGGGAAGTGCATTACTACCTGAAAGAACATCACGAACACTTTCAAATCGGGCCCTCTGGTGAAATTTCACTGAAAAAGCAATTTGAACCTGACACCTTGAATAAAGAATATCTCGTCACAGTGGTTGCAAAAGATGGAGGAAACCCAGCTTTCTCAGCTGAAGTTATAGTTCCAATCACTGTCATGAATAAAGCCATGCCTGTGTTTGAAAAGCCTTTCTACAGCGCAGAGATTCCAGAGAATATCCAGATGCATAGCCCCGTTGTCCACGTGCAAGCCAACAGCCCAGAAGGGTTGAAAGTGTTTTACAGCATCACAGATGGAGACCCTTTTAGCCAGTTTACCATTAACTTCAACACTGGAGTGATAAATGTCATAGCTCCTCTGGATTTTGAGTCCCACCCCGCTTACAAGCTGAGCATACGAGCGACTGACTCCTTGACTGGGGCTCACGCTGAAGTATTTGTTGACATAATAGTGGAAGATATCAATGATAACCCTCCTGTGTTTGTGCAGCCATCTTACGCTGCAATGCTGTCTGAGGCGTCTGTAATTGGAACGTCTGTTGTTCAGGTTAGAGCAACAGATTCTGACTCAGAACCAAATAGAGGAATTTCGTACCACATGTTTGGGAATCACAGCAAGAGTCATGACCATTTTCACATAGATAGCAGCACAGGTCTCATTTCACTCATCAGGACTTTGGATTATGAGCAGTTCCAGCAGCACAGGATTTTTGTGAGGGCTGTGGATGGTGGCATGCCCCCACTGAGCAGTGATGTGATTGTCACAGTAGATGTCACCGACCTCAATGATAATCCACCACTGTTTGACCAACAGACTTATGAGGCCAAAATTAGCGAGCATGCCTCTCACGGGCATTTTGTGACCTGTGTGAAAGCCCATGATGCCGACAGTTCAGACACAGACAAGTTGGAATATTCCATTGTGTCTGGCAATGACCATAAGAACTTTGTCATTGACAGTGAAACGGGGATTGTCACACTCTCAAACCTCCGCCGGCACACCTTGAAGCCATTTTACAGTCTTAACATTTCTGTTTCTGATGGAGTTTTTAGAAGTTCGGCTCAGGTCCAAGTCACTGTAATTGGAGGCAATTTGCACAGTCCTGTTTTTCTTCAGAATGAATATGAAGTGGAGCTAGCTGAAAATGCTCCCTTACACACGCTGGTGATTGAGGTTAAAGCAACTGACAAGGACTCTGGTGTTTATGGTCACGTTACTTACCATATTGTAAATGACTTTGCCAAAGACAGATTTTACACAAATGAGAGAGGACAGGTATTTACTTTGGAAAAACTTGATCGAGAAACCCCAGCAGAGAAAGTAATCGCCGTTCGTTTAATGGCAAAGGATGCTGGTGGGAAAGTTGCTTTCTGCACCATTAATGTCATCCTTACCGATGACAATGATAATGCCCCACAGTTTCGAGCAACCAAGTATGAAGTAAACATTGGATCCAGCGCTCCCAAAGGGACATCCGTCATTAAAGTCCTTGCAAGTGATGCTGATGAGGGATCCAACGCAGATGTCACCTATGCCATTGAAGCAGATTCTGAAAGTGTGAAAGAGAATTTGGAAATTAACAAACTGTCTGGCATAATTACTACAAAGGAAAGCTTAATTGGCTTAGAAAATGAGATCTTCACTTTCTTTGTCAGAGCTGTGGATAGCGGGTCTCCATCCAAAGAGTCTGTTGTTCCCGTCTATGTTAAAATACTTCCACCGGAAATTCAGCTTCCCAAATTTTCAGAGCCATTTTATACCTATGCAATTTCAGAGGACATGCCTATCGGAACAGAAATCGATCTCATCCAAGCAGAGCACAGTGGGACTGTCGTTTACAGTCTCATCAAAGGGAATACTCCCGAAAGTAACAGGGATGAGTTCTTTGTGATCGACAGACAGAGTGGGAGACTGAAACTGGAGAAGAGCCTGGATCATGAGACAACTAAGTGGTACCAGTTTTCCATACTTGCCAGGTGCACTCATGATGACTCTGAGGTGGTGGCTGCTGTAGATGTTAGCATCCAAGTGAAAGATGCAAATGATAACAGCCCGGCCTTGGAGTCCAGCCCATATGAGGCATTTATTGTGGAAAACCAGCCAGGGGGAAGTAGAGTCATCCAGGTCAGGGCATCTGATTTAGACTCAGGAACCAACGGCCAGGTTATGTATAGCCTAGATCAGTCCCAAAGTGTAGAAGTCATCGAATCTTTTGCCATCAACATGGAAACAGGCTGGATTACAACCCTAAAGGAGCTTGACCATGAAAAGAGAGACAATTACCAAATTAAAGTGGTTGCATCCGATCATGGGGAAAAGGTTCAGCTGTCTTCCACGGCCATCGTGGATGTGACTGTCACCGATGTCAATGATAGTCCCCCTCGATTCACAGCAGAGATTTACAAAGGGACTGTGAGTGAAGACGATCCACCAGGTGGTGTAATTGCTATCTTAAGTACCACGGATGCTGATTCTGAAGAAATTAACAGACAAGTTACATATTATATAACAGGTAAAAAAATTTAAATGGTTTAATTTAAAATCAAATATATTAGAAGTATAAATTCTGAGATATGTATTTGATGGAAATTGGAAGGTAAAGGGATAATTTAAGTTAAGTATATCTAAAATGAGTAGAAATAGCATCTGTTAAGCTACATTTCAAGTTCTTTGCCTGAGCAAAGTTAACAGTTTCATTAGACTGTTTCTGATTTTTATGACTCATTCCGTTGAACTTTATGCTTAGCATATAGTAAATATATTGTAATTAAAAAGAAAAAGTTATAGTACCATTGTAGGCTAAAGTGTTATTTATTAGCCTATATTTTATTTGGTTTACTGCTGTGCTTAAAAGCACATTTTATTGCTGCTTTGATTTATTATTATTATTATTATTATTTGGTAAATGGGAAAGCTAATATACCAAATGCATACGGAATTGTTTTTTTCAAAAAAACCTTAATTCTTTTAAGCCATAACATTATGTATCTACTGTATAATTTATTTTTCCTGTTACTACTTTTCCTTATATCAACAAGTATGTCATCTTCCTCCATTTATTTAATAGGAGGGGATCCTTTGGGGCAGTTTGCTATTGAAAATGTACAGAATGAATGGAAGGTCTATGTGAAGAAACCCCTAGATAGGGAAAAAAGGGACAACTACCATCTGACTATCACAGCAACGGATGGGACCTTCTCCTCAAAAGCTATAGTTGAAGTGAAAGTTCTTGATGCAAATGACAACAGTCCAGTTTGTGAAAAGGTAGGCTGCTCTTTCTTTACAGTTATAGATTATGAATTCAGATTTGTTTCTCAACCCTTGCAGTAGGACTGTCCTGGGGTGCTGTGGGGCTTCATAGTATAATCTCTTGCTGTTTAAGCAAAGATGAGTGTTACATGGCACAAGAGTTGGATTGGCGTCAGAACTATGTTAGGGAATGCTAAATAGCTTAAAAACCTCATCTGAAAATACTGTAAAATATGGACAGGGTTACAGTTGTGTGTAAAAATGCTCTGTAAAGTTTCCATGATGGGATTTTCTTCATTTGCGGATGAGGCTATTTTGGGAGAAATAGCTGGCCAGCAATTGTTTATACAGAGCTCTGTTTTGCTTTAACAGACTGTTTTGGGGGCACTTGCTCTTGACACATTAGAGAAAGTACGAGATTAACAATGTGGCTCCTGGAGCCATTTCATGTGAGAGCAGAAATGTCAAAGAAGAGCTGTCCCCGCGAGGGTGCAGGGTGAGGATATGAGCAGCAGTGACCCCTGGAGCTGGAGGAGGAGGAAAGCTCAACCTTTGGGAGGCAGTGGTTAGATCGCAGAGCAGAAGTGGGAAGGCAGTGGGTCGTAAGGATGAACTGGATTATAAAGGCTGCGAAGCTCCTTCCAGGGAATTGGGACTCTCTATCCTAGAGAAAACAGGGGCTCTTTGATCCTTTTCCATTTGAAAGATGAAGATGACATGAACCAAGAGTTCCTTAAAGATAAGTTCAGTAATATTATGTTCATTTAGATGAAGAAGGCTGACAGCAAGGGGATAGTAGAGAGTAGGCAGAAGTGGCAGAAGCAATGAAAGGACACAAGACACTACACAGGGAAAACTGGGAGCACTTGGTCCTGCCTGGGTGTGACAGCGTGGCAAGCCCGTCAAGTCACGATGGACTTGAATGTTTCCTACAGGAGAGATGGGGAGAAAGACCAAAGATAAGCCCCTGGTGGGAATTTTAGAGGAAGCACGTTGGGTTCCACTTCTGATTTGTTCAGTTTAAAGTAATGAGACATTGAGTTGAATGTGTTTTTTAGAAGTTTAGAGATGGTGAGATTGAGGGTGGATATTAGGGAGTAAATTTGGTTGCTTCTGTGGATAACTGATAATTGAATTCATTTGAAAGGATAATTACAAAAAGGGAAAAAGAGCACAGAGAGGTAAGGTATTTCCCTAGGGTGAAGGGAGGAGGAAGTAGAGATGAAAGGAAAAGAACACAGATATCAGGAGGGCATTAACTGAGAGAGAAGGAGGAGAGCATTTTTAGGAGGCTGGATTGCCAGCAGAGGTGTGATTGAGATTGAAACAGACCATGCACGTGGAGCCTGTGACAGGCTTGGACATGGCAGCCTCACTGTCATGATGTGGATGGACACCTGATTGATCAAGATTGAAAAACATGCACTAAGGAGGAAATAGATTTGGCAAGTTGAGGGTCAAAGGAAGGAAGAAGGGTGTGGCATGGTGAGGGAAGGTTGGGTAGAGGAGGAAGTGATTTTAGAGAGGGCCAGAGGAGTTGGAGAGCTGTTCTCAGGGAAATGGATCCTTACACGTACTTTAGTCAGAAGGGTAAATGGAACTTGTGAGGGATGAGGAGTTCATTCCAGTCCATGTCAGTACTTTTTAGTGACAGTATTTTCTGGGGTGGAGGACTTTATATATACATATATATATATATATATACTTGCATCTTATAGAAACTAAATGTATGTGTTTTGTTAGTTTTTTACACTTTCATTTATTTAAATGTAATACCCTATCATTTTAGGGAATAATAAAATTTGGACCCTGGATCTTTTGGCAATATCAATATTGCAAAATATTCTATTTCATGAGTCATAAAATGTAGTTCACCTAGAATTGAGCTCAGATTAAGAAAATAAATTCAACAAAATCTTATTTGTCCTATGTTTGGGTTTATGGCATAGATTTCTAAATAGTTGGAGCTGAAAACAACTATTTATTATATTTGACAGGTCAGATACGAAGGGAGAGGTTAGACCAGGTAATAGAAGAGCCCTGGCCCGATCCTCACTTACCCCCTCACATGTGGCCTTGGGGAGTCTGTTTTCTCCCATGACCTGAGGATTGCTTCTTTCTTAACTGCTGTAACTTGGCTATGTGTTAAGAATGGGTGCAAACAATAAATTCCTGAATTGGAAGTTAGTAGATAAGATATCACAGTCATCTGTTTTCCCCAATCTTTAAATAGGGAGTGCTACTTATATTTTCTCATAAGAAAGTAAACTAAATATGACTGTAAACTCAAAGGCATAAAGCACTGCATTCAGAACCCTGTTGGTTACAGGTCAGGTCAAGCTCTTTCAGCAATACGGAATCGTTAATTGTTATGTGGCTGCTCATTTTATATTGTTTTATAAGAAAAATAGGTTTGAAAGCTCCTTGGATTGTAACTTCAGTTATTTCCCATGTTTTCTGTGGCCAAAGTTAAGTGATTTATTTCCAGTCATGCCCTTGGCAATCATATTGACTTTCAATGATTTTCGTTAATAATTTTGTTTAAACTCTTTGTAGACTTTGTATTCAGACACGATTCCAGAAGATGCCTTTCCTGGGAAATTGATCATGCAGGTCTCGGCTACAGATGCTGATATCCGTTCCAACGCTGAAATTACTTACACATTATTTGGTCCAGGTGCAGAAAAATTCAAACTAAATCCAGACACAGGTAATGATGGAGTTTGGGGCAAAATTAATCGTGTTCAAACAAAATCATATATGCAGGTGGGTTTAGATCACACACAAAAATTGAAATTACTTTTTGTTTAGGTAACATGTATTTGATGCTACAAAATTGGCATCGTTTAGAACTCTAAATAGCAATTTAATGTGTAAAATTTGGGGTGAGATTTTTAAAAAGTAACAGCAACAATATCACCTACTTGAACCAAGGATTTAAAATTGTTTGTATTACCTTAAAAAAAAAAATCTCAGAAGTTAAAATATACTTCAAACATTCAACTTGATCCGTTTTATATGTAGCTTGTTTTCATGAATGCATGCTCATAAATTTACTTTTTTTTTTTTTTTTTTTTTTTTGAGGGCAGTGTCACTGGCCCTCACATGTGGGACCGAACCGGGGCCGCCGGCTTCCCAAGCCAGCACTTAACCACCACGCCACTCGACCTGCCCCGCTCATAAATTTACAATGTAGCATATTCATGAAAATAATTCATGGTATTTTACTCAACTTTGAATTGCTAGGATTGTTTTCCTCTTATAATTTCTATTTTGTTAAAATTGGGGTCAACTAATAATTCTGTTTATTAAGCTCACTCCGCCACCAAAGGACTAAATAAATGTGAGCATATGAATCTAATATTTTGAGTCAATTAAACTTTCTTTTTTAGATTTGGCAAATTAGGTAGCTATTGGCTTTTGTAATATTCTATATAATGTAAGAGGCCCTAGCCTGGAGATCTTTTTTTTTTTTTTTTTTTTTTTTTTTAAGATTTAATTGGGGAATTGGGGAAGGGAAACAGACAAGCTGCTGTCCTTTTGTTCTTCAGTCTAGTTGTGGAGAACGTCGCTTCACTGGCCCATGTTAGTATTGTGATCATTGCGCTCTTCCCAGCTGAGGTAGTCGGTCACTGGCCATTGGATGGCAGCTCACGCCAGCTGCCGGCCACTCACACTGGCTTCTGGCCACTCACGGTAGCTTATGGCAGCTCACTGCAGCCCCGTTGCAGCCTCTACCGTTGCCAGCAATTCATGGCAGCTCAGCTCCAGGTCGAGCTGTTGTTCACCATCTTAGCTGTAGAGGGCGCAGTGTCACTGGCCCATATGGGATCCGAATCGGTGGCCCTGCTGCTCACAGCTCGTGCTCCCAAGCCAACTCTTAATGAGCCACTCGGCTGGCCTAGCCTGTTGATGTTTATAACTTGGAGAGCTAGCACCTGGCAGCATGTGGAAACCTGGAACTCACCCTATTCACACAGCTGTTGACTCTGTGGTTGATAAAACTGTTCTCCAAGGAAGGCTGTTAGTCAGATTTTGTAATTGTGAGAGAAAAGAGGAAATAAGATGTGTGTTTGCAGCTCGCATTTTAAATATCAATCAAGTGAGTCCATTTATTTTTGTTTGTTTTTTAGGTGAACTGAAAACATTAGCCCCCCTTGATCGAGAGGAGCAAGCAATTTATAACCTTCTCGTCAAGGCCACAGATGGAGGGGGAAGATTCTGTGAAGCGAATGTTGTGCTCACATTGGAAGATGTGAATGATAATGCCCCCGAATTCTCTGCTGATCCTTACACCATCACCGTGTTTGAAAACACAGAGCCTGGAACGCTGTTGACAAGAGTGCAGGCTACCGATGGAGATGCAGGTATCGCCTAGAGATGATGTGTGGCCTTCGAACTGTACCCTAAGATCCTAGCAACCTCTGTTTTAAAACATACCCAGCCTGTTTAACTTGTATTACCTCATGCATGCTGAATAACATATCGTTGAGTTATTTTATTCCTTAACATTAAAAAATGGAATGCAGTCTTTAGAATAATGAATGCATTCTTAATATTTGAAGTCTCAAAATTGTGTCCACTGTGAACTTGCTGTTGTAAGGTATCCTTGATGTCCCTAGAATTCTGGTTGGTGACTAGATTAGCTGATCTTCATATCCCTTTGGATTAATTAGAGATGTATTATTTTGTGAATAAACCCATTCATGACATAAAGAGATTTTAGTATTAGAACATAACGGAAGCAAATGCTATTTTGTAATAGTTTTACAAACCTTTCAGATTTTTTAGTGGAAAATAAAAACTCTAGGATATCTATTTATGGCATTTTGATAGCCAATAATAAAAGTAACTTCCTCAGTCATACTAATACTAGAGAATTAGAAGAACAGCAAAAATGTTACTTTTCAAATAAATATTTCTCACTGAAGGTGAATAATAAATAGACTTCAAAATACCTGCTAGGTATTATAGCATAAGTTTGTATAGAACATAGTCCTAAAAAGCCGGATAACTATGAAATTATATTTACATTTACTTCAACTCAGTAAATTGCTAATCTAAAAGTTCACTTTTAAAAAAAAATCACAGTCATAAGAATTTTTAAATAACATGTATTAGCATTTTCCCTTTTTAATATGCATGCTACATTTAAAAAAAATAATTTGTTTACATTCCTTGGAATAAAACCTTCTGACGTGATGCATGTCTTGACAGGATTGAATCGGAAGATATCCTACTCTCTGATTAGCTCTGCTGATGGGCAGTTCTCCATTAATGAAGCATCTGGAATCATTCAGTTAGAAAAGCCTTTGGATAGAGAACTCCAGGCAGTGTACACCCTTACTTTGAAAGCTGTAGATCACGGTTTGCCAAGGAGGTTGACAGCCACTGGCACTGTTATTGTGTCGGTTTTGGATATAAATGACAACCCCCCTGTGTTTGAATACCGTGAATATGGTGCCACCGTGTCTGAGGACATTCTTCCCGGAACAGAAGTTCTTCAAGTGTATGCAGCAAGTCGGGACATTGAAGCAAATGCGGAAATCACCTACTCAATAATAAGTGGAAATGAACATGGAAAATTCAGCATAGATTCTAAAACAGGTAACCCACCATGTAACTGAGAGGAAGCCCTTTATCCTGCCAAAAAGGGTAGATTGCCTGGCACTTGACCTGATACAAAGTGACAGATCATAAATCATTAGTAGATACTCTAAAAAGATAAAACTGAGGTTTTCTTTGTGATGTTAAGTAGGATTCAAAGTGATTTTGAAGACTTTAAACTATAATTCTACATAACATACATTTCCGATATATCTAACTATAAGCAAATTAACTTTAAATAGAAAAAGTATTGCATTCTAATAACTTGGTAAAGATATAAGATGTAGTAAACTAGTAAAGATAAAGAATGGAAGATAACACAGGATCTTGCATAATGGCTCCTTTTTATCTCCTTTTATGTGGAACTCATGTGAAGTAACTACCCCAAGTGAAACAGTAGTTTCGACCTCTTTGATTTTAGTTTCGATGGGGGACGTCTGATAATTCCTAAGGTTGACTTCTATATTATGCTAGTTACATACAACAGTCATAGTACTTTGAGTCACACTGCTGTTAAGGTCAAAAATCATAGGAGCTTAGACTCGTGCTGCGTAAATACTTTTGTAGTCTTGTTAACCTGTGGTCTAAAATAGTTGTAAGTCATAGAGCATTGTAAAAACTCACTCCATTCAAACTGTATTTAATTGTATGTGACTATTTCAGATGAAGAGTAGGTGTGTGAGGATACTGTTTTAAAACCTATCTTTAACACATACCATAAAACTTATTTTTAGGGCTCTTTAAGTAGTATGGACAGTAAGGAAGTGAAAAGGAAAGCTGTTAAAGGAGTTGTTAAATCAAAACAGGGATTTTTTTTTTTTTAATGATAGGATGCACATAAAGAGTTATTCTAGAGATTTTAAAAAAGGATGCACGTTTTTGTAAAAGCAAAAAGTATGAGAAGGAAAAGGAACCTAAAAGCCAAAGAGGACAATTTTTATGTTTTCTTTTTATTTTATTAAATTAGAATGAAGTTTATATTAAACTATGATTTAGAAGAAATGAGAAATAGAATAATTTTTAGCAGGGATGTAGGTAGTATTGATTGGGAAGGCAATTTAAATATCACAAAGAATATCAGGAAAATAAGACATACGTAAGGACCCGGGGATGGGCAAATTCATAATTTTTAAGTGTTGAGTTAAGAAATTAGAAAATAGACATGCATGATAAGTAAACTTTGGAAGTGAAAATTTCATTTGTTTGAAAGTGTCTATTTCAGTCATAGGAGGAGAAATCAGTGGCATTTTAAAGTGCTGGCAGTAATTTTGATTTTCCATCCAGGAGCCATATTTATCATTGAGAATCTGGATTATGAAAGCTCTCATGAATATTACCTGACTGTGGAGGCCACTGATGGAGGCACACCTTCATTAAGTGATGTGGCAACTGTGAACATCAATGTGACAGATATCAATGATAACACCCCGGTGTTCAGCCAGAGCACCTACACGGCAGTCATCAGTGAGGATGCCGTTATGGAGCAGTCTGTCATTACGGTGTGTATTTTTTTTTCCCGTACACTTTTCTTCTTCTGGGTCTCTGCAAGAGGTTTGTTATTTGTGGTTTTTTTTGGGTTTTTTTTGGTTTTTTTTTTAAGACTGATCTAGTTTTTGCAGTGGACTTAATTGAAAATAATTTGAAGATATGGAAATGTCTTTGGTTATTCCCATCAGTTACTAACTCTTATTATAAGTAATTGTCTTCTAGCAGCTAGCTATTGATATCAGAAATTTAAGACTTAAAGACTTCTGTCCCTTCCTTCCTATCTCCTAAACAAGAGCCTGATATTTTCTAGGTTATGGCTGATGATGCTGATGGACCTTCAAACAGCCATATCCACTATTCGATTATAGATGGCAATCAAGGAAATCCATTTACAATTGACCCTGCCAGGGGAGAAGTGAAAGTGACCAAACCTCTGGACAGGGAAACAGTAAGTGAAAAAGTTTGACTTAAGTTGTTTACAACTTACCGAATCACAAATAGAAGTGCTTTGTATCCATATTTGCCAGACATGATAGGAAAGCCAAAAGGGTAGAACTGGAACTGAGAAGTGAGACATAAATACTTGAAAAGCAATTCTCAAAAACATGTCAGATGTGTTTCATACTAATAGAAAACTTGGATAATAAAAGTTTGTAGTCAAGAAGAAATTACTGTTGACTCCAGCGTTTTGAGACGACACTTCATGGAACTAGAAGCTGGATTTTAAATAGTAGCAAATATTTGGAAAACCATAGGTGTTGAAAGACCGGAATTCCCTAGGAGGGAATGAGCAAAGGCATGGAGAAAGGAAGACGTGGGATATATATAGGTGATTTTATTCAGTTGTATTGGAGTAGAGTAATCTTATAAAGAAGTGGGGGAAGTAAGATAGAAAGGTGTTTTAGGAACAGATCATGGGCCACGTAGAAAACCAGGAGCAGAGGTTCAGACTTTATGCTGCGGACATCAGGGAGTTACCGAATATCCCTGAGCCCAGGTATAACATTACCAGGAGACATCATTTGAAAATGAGTTGTACATAGGTCCAAGTGTTGTTTAGAGTAGTGGGAGACCAGGGAACTAGGAAAACCAGTGACAGTCAGTGGTGAAGCAACCGGATCCTGAATTGGGAAAGTAGCAGTGACAACTGAGTGAAAAGACAAATGTAAAAACTTCGTAAAGGGAAAATTAGAATCCACACAGCTTAGATGTGGTGCTCCGTAGAACGCAGTGGTGTCAGATGACTCCATTTTTTTTCAGTCTTCTTGTGACTGGGTTGAGCCATGAAAGAACAGCAGGGAGGTCATGAGGGCATAAAACTTGGCACCGGGAGAAGTTGTTGAACGTGGTTTTTGATACACTGATTTTTAGAGGAAAATGGCATATTTGAGTAAAATTATTCAGACAGTTTTTGGAGATTTTAGTCAAACTTGAGACTTGAAAGCTGGAAATACAGATATGGCACATGTCTCTGAGCTGATTATAGAAGTGATCTGAGGTGTTGAGATAAGTGTGAACAAATGAGGTGAGGTAGGCCGGGCTGAACTGAACATACATCCATCCGTCTGTCCATCCATCTGTCCATCCATTCATCCATCCACCCGCTCATCCCTTCATACAGACAGAAGGAAGCTGCCTCAGAGAGGTGGAGAAGTGAAGGAGAAATGAAGGAAGCCTTCGTTTGGAGAACTAGAAAAACATTGGTGATAATAAAGAATACAATTCTGGAGGAGTAATGGGTTAAATCTAAGATTAGAGGAATTGGGGCAATAGTGATGAAATATCTCATTAAAGTCTTAATTTTAAAATTCCTTTTCTGACCTGTTATTTTGTAGCAGGGACTTTCCAAGAGTTTAGGAAGCATGACTGTTTTGTTTAGGATTGCAGCACTGCTGAGCAGAACAAAATTTCATACTTTTCACTGAAGAATTTCTCAGTCCTTTAGTATACTAATGTCCATTGTGAGGTAGCAGATGGTCTGCGTTGTTTCCCAAACCAGCTCATTTTCAGAACCCTTTTTGGGGGAGCATATTGCCAGACTGATATTCTACAGAACACACTCTGGAATTTAGCAAACATTCTCGCTGCTTCCACCACTCGTTCTGGACGAGGGAGCTTAACAGGGAACTGTCCTGGAAAAGAAACTACCTTACTTGACTCCATTTTTTTTGGTAGGAAGTTATGAAGAGATAATCTTAGGAGATTCAGACAGTTGACTTAATCCAAGTGTAAAATGAATGAGAGAAGGTGACCTGGAGTGTCCTGAAGTGTTGATAATTAAGCACTCAGGGTGGGAAACAGCTTAACGTCTGTCTACTCCCGTCTGAGAGGAACATTTGGGCCTTAGGAAAGGGTGCCTTCCCGGTTCCTAAAGTACGAGGCTCTGAGATAATGTAAACGTTTTCTTCTCATCATTTGCGTTACTTCTCTGTCTTAATTTCTGTTAGTAGATCTGTACGTTTTTAAAGTTAGAATGCATTCACAGAATGAGCATGTGTTTGAAATGTATCACAGAATCTAATCACTGTTGGTAACTTTTTCTATTGAGCAGATACAGTCCATTTTGTAGATATTATATATTATATATATATAATATATATATACACATATATATTATATATATACATATATAAATTACATATATATATATATATATATATATATACACACATATATAAATAAAATACATTATTTTATACACGGTACTTGTAGGTTAGGGAATTGCCCACATACCGGGCACAGCAAATGATGACAGGTTTTCAGATCTTCCATTCCAGGTTGTCAGGAGTATACTTCTGATTAGACCCTGTTCTTCGGCCTTGTGAAAATGGACATGCCATCTCTTTGTCTTGTCCCCGAAAAGATTTCAGGTTACACGCTTACTGTTCAGGCATCTGATAACGGCAGTCCGCCCAGAGTCAACACAACTACAGTGAACATTGATGTGTCTGACGTCAACGACAATGCCCCAGTCTTCTCCAGGGGGAACTACAGTGTAATTATCCAGGTAATCTTGGGGTGCTGAATAGTTCATTGAACACGGCCCTTTTGAAATGAGCTCGTTCATTGGCCTCAGTTGTTCGTTTGAAATGTCTTTTTCCAAAGACTAAAGACAATGTTTTAGAAAAACGAGAAGAGTACAAAATTAGAGGGGCCTCTGTTGATACTAAAAGATGAGCATTTTTAAGATGCAACCAAGCTTTATCTCTCTTGTTTTTGTGCTTTGGTTATTAAGATACTCTCACTCACTAGCTTGGTTCTTATTATCTCCTATTGTCCCTGCTTTTCCTTCTCGCCCCCACTCCTTCCCCAGCTTGACCTTTCTCCTCCCTCCCAGTGCTCCAAACACCACCTCTTCCATCTCTCCTCCTCTTCCACTTCACTTCTTTATCCCTTCCCCTCTTCATCCCTTCCCCTACACGCCCCCTTTCTTGTCCTGCATGCCCCCTCCCCTCCAGTCCCTTGTCCCCCATTTTGCTTGCTCCCTTCTTCCTTCCTTCCTCCTCATCACAACCCTTCCTTTCAAGTGGAGCAGCAATAAGGCTTTGTTTGCCATATATTTCATATTATAGAAAACTTGCATGTGTCTTTTACCATGAAGATTCAGTTTTGTTGAAAGTTGTATGTTTGTTTGTTGTTCTGTGCAGGAAAATAAGCCTGTGGGTTTCAGTGTACTACAGCTAGTAGTAACAGACAAGGATTCTTCTCATAATGGCCCACCCTTCTTCTTTACTATCGTGAGTGGAAATGATGATAATGCATTTGATGTTAACCAGCAAGGTTTCCTCCTGACGTCCGCTGCCATAAAGAGGAAAGTGAAAGATCATTACTTACTACATGTTAAGGTAGTAAATTCTTTCTTTATGATTTTACTATGGATTCATAGAGCTACTTAGATGGTTATCTTCTTGTATGTAAACAGCTTACATTTCATAAGAAAATAAAAAATGTATAGAATGTGGTCCTTTTTTGTTTTTTTCCATGCCTTCATTTTTATCCCACTGCACCTTTAGGGGACTCGTGGATTCATTTGGTTACTTTATCATAGACATTGATGGAGCTTAAGCTTCAATGAATTAGTGAAAGAGCTATAGAGCAGTATATATAATTTTCCTTGATATACTTCTCATGTGGAGAAATAAGTGTCTGATAATTGGTAATTTTTAGGAACGTGAACAGTGTTAATATGTTTTTTATTAAGAAGTTGTAAACAATGACATAGACAATGGTTTGTTTGTTTTTCTTTTCCCCAGGTGGCTGATAATGGGAAGCCTCAGTTGTCATCTTTGACCTATATTGACATCAGGGTTATTGAGGAGAGCATCTATCCCCCTGCCATTCTGCCACTGGAGATTTTCATTACTGCTTTTGGAGAGGAATACTCAGGTGGAGTCATTGGGAAGATTCATGCAACAGACCAAGACGTCTATGACACTTTAACCTACAGCCTTGATCCCCAAATGGACAACCTTTTCTCTGTCTCCAGCACAGGGGGTAAGCTGATAGCACACAAAAAGTTAGATACAGGGCAGTACCTTCTCAATGTCAGCGTAACAGATGGAAGGTTCACAACGGCGGCCGACATCATGGTGCATGTCACACAAGTCACCCAGGAGATGCTGAACCACACTCTCGCTATCCGCTTCGCCAACCTCACGCCGGAAGAGTTTGTCGGCGACTACTGGCGCAACTTCCAGCGAGCATTGCGGAACATCCTGGGCGTGAGGAGGAACGACGTACAGATTGTGAGCCTGCAGCCCTCCGAACCTCAGTCCCACCTGGATGTCCTGCTCTTCATAGAGAAGTCAGGGAGTGCCCAGGTGTCCGCAAAACAGCTTTTGCACAAGATTAACTCTTCCGTGACTGATGTTGAGGAAATCATTGGTGTGAGGATACTGGAGGTGTTCCAGAAGCAATGCGCAGGACTGGATTGCCCGCGGAAATTCTGTGACGAGAAGGTGTCTGTGGATGAAAACGTCATGTCGACACACAGCACGGCCAGACTGAGTTTTGTGACTCCCCGTCACCACAGAACAGCTGTGTGTCTCTGCAAAGGTAACACCCATAAGTATATGAAAACGGGGGGTAACAGATGATTTCAGTCATCACCTTTGAAGGCTGCACATTAAAGATCCTTTTCTTGAAATTCCTATTAATTAGTTTTCCCTCCTCCCCTCTTTTTTTTTTTTTATTTAAACAAAGAGGGAAAATGCCCACTTATCCATCATGGATGTGAAGACAGCCCGTGCCCTGAGGGGTCAGAATGTATCACTGATCCCAGAGAGGAGAGATATACCTGTGTCTGTCCAGGTGGCAGCTTTGGTCAATGCCCAGGTGAGAGCTTATTGATTAGGGATACTTTTATTTTTAAAAGTCGCTTTCGATGTTTCTGATCAATTTCTTCTTCATTGAAGTTGAAAAGTAGAGTAAAATTATTTAACTCAGAGATAAATAAAGCATAACAGTAGTAATTTTTCTTTCCTGTTGTATAATAACTCACCCCGGAATTAACAGTTTGATGTGCTTCCTTCTTTATCATTAGTGCTCGTGTAAACATATAGCTCCACTGTTACAGATTTATTGCCCTTTTTCTGTCACATCCTCTCTCTTTTTTAAAAAAGAAACTAAAAAGTTATCATAGCTCACACAGTCCTCTCCCGCTTGCTTTTTCCTCTGCTTGACAGTATGTTATGGGTATCTTTCCAACTTAATATATGTAAACATAATGCTTTTTAATTTTCTAGCATGGCTGTACCATCATTTATTCAACATTTTCCTTATGTATACAGATTTAGCTTGTTAAAATGTTTCCTTCTGATAAAAAAAAAAATCCTTACTATGTATCCTTATATATTGGTGCTTACATTTTCAAAACTAGGATTTATTACGTTAAAGATTAACTACATTTTTAATTTTTAAATGTACCATTATGTTGGTTTCCCAAAAAGTTATACCAATTCCTATTTTTTCCAGTCCTGTGACAATCTCATTCCCCATTCTCTTGCCAATATTGAAGGTTTTCAATTAAAAAATAAATCCTCCCATCTAATGGGCATGAAATGATATCTAATTATTTTACTTTGTATTTCTCTGGCTACTTGTGAAAGTCATCTTTTCATTTGCTTATTAGAGTTTCCTCTCTGATTGGCCTGTTTGTATTCCTTGCTTGATTGTCTGGGTTATTTGTCCACCTCTTATTTTCATGTGTATTATAAGTTATCTGCATTTGGCTGTCTATATATTATTGATTTTTTATAAAGTTATCTTTTGTCATTTTGAAATTTAATTTTTATTTTGTCAGTTGTGCATAATTTTACATAACAATTTCCATATCTGGAGGTTGATAATTATTTTCATCATTTTTTGAGAACTGGACTTGTTTTATATTTAGTTTGAGAAGGTGTCCCAAACCACCTTCAGGATATGTAAGTATTTTCCTAAATTGTCTTCTAATAGTTATATTGAACAATTTTACGTTTAGCTTTTTCGTTACTGTAGAGTTCATTTCTTTGTGATACAGTAGTTTTATTCTCTTCAAAAAGGAAGTCCATTTATGCTATACTGTTTATTAAGCAAATAGACATTTCCCATTGAGTTGAATTCTATAGTGCTCTCATCTTAAATAAAAACTGTGTCAGCCTCCAGAGGGGGTGTAATCATACTCTTAAAGATATGCTTAAAATTGGTTCTGATTTATTTTTTCCTCTTTGTGACTCACAGGGAGTTCCTCTGTAACATTTACTGGAAATAGCTTTTTGAAATATCGTCTAAAAGAAAATGAAAACAAGTTAGAGATGAAATTGACCATGAGGCTCAGAACGTATTCTCCTCATGCAGTTGTAATGTACGCTCGGGGGACTGACTACAGCATCTTGGAGGTATGTTTCTATACCTCAGATCATGGAAGACTTCAAAATTGTTAATTCCAGGGCCGGCCAAGTGGCGCGGTGGTTAAGCGCTGGCTTGGGAAGCCAGCGGCCCGGGTTCGGTCCCACATAAGAGGGCAAGTGACACTGCCCTAAAAAAAAAAAAAAAAAAATTGTTAATTCCATTTTGTGTTCAGATTGTCCGTTTTGGAAGAAAGTAAACTAAGCAAAATGGTTGAATTCCACATTTAAATAGTTCATTGATACTTGTACAAGTTTTAGACTGTGGGGTGAAAAGCTCTTTTTGCTCTGCAGTAACTTAGAGATTTATTACTGGTTTTTTATAGTTGTTTTTAGGTACACATGACAGTTAATAGTCAAACTCCAAGTGACATTATGTCTTATTAATTTTGTATAGAGATCTTACATATGCTGAAAGTGATAATTATCTTGCCTACCTTTTTATTTTTTTAAGCACAGTTGACTTTTGATTTTGGATATTACTCAGCGCTAGCTTGGGTTGTTGTTCAGTTAACAGTTAATTATTAGTTGCTTCCATGATGCTTTTTTGATGTGCAGCTGGCACTTGAACTTTATATCCCCAAAGGTCCATTTTTATTATTTGTACAGTGAATAAATGAGTATGTGTTCTGTAGTACTTAAACGCAAGGCCTTACTAACTTTCTGCCTTCGATTGCCACACATAACCTTCCTTCAGATTTTTATTGGAGACTGTAAGTGAAGATTCTATGAGAGTAATGTGAACAGTAACGTTTTTTATCGTAGATTCATAATGGAAGACTGCAATACAAATTTGACTGTGGAAGTGGCCCTGGAATTGTCTCTGTTCAAAGTATTCAAGTCAATGATGGGCTGTGGCATGCCGTGTCCCTTGAAGTGAATGGCAACTATGCCAAATTGGTTCTTGACCAGGTCCATACTGCATCAGGCACAGCCCCAGGGACTCTGAAAACCCTAAACCTGGATAACCATGTGTTTTTTGGTGGCCACATCCGTCAGCAAGGCACAAGGCATGGAAGAAGCCCCCAAGTTGGTAATGGTTTCAGGGGTTGTATGGACTCCATTTATTTGAATGGGCAGGAGCTCCCTTTAAATAACAAACCAAGAAGCTATGCCCACATTGAAGAATCGGTGGATGTGTCTCCTGGGTGTTTACTCATAGCCACAGAAGACTGCTCAAGTAACCCTTGCCAGAATGGAGGCATTTGCAATCCGTCACCTACTGGAGGTAAGCTTCGTAATGTTATCATTTTTAAATGTTACACATATATGCACTTGAGAAGTTGCGCAGGTATTTTTTTTCCTTTTTATTCAAATAATATTGTCAGATATTGTATCCATGTTGGAATTCAGAAGCGTGTGTTACAGGAGAGCAGAGCAGGGCTTAGAATTCTTCCCAGCTACCGGGCTGAAGGGACCAAGTTTCCCTGTGTGTTGATCTCCTGCAGTCACCTTGCACCGTATTTCCAGATACGTCTCATTGCGCACCAGCAACCGCTGGCAAACCACGGCTAATTCTGAACTCTTCTTCTAACCACATAGATACTGACCCACTGGGATTTAGAATTGGCACCACTTAGTTCTTCTTGAGTGCCCTGGTGACCCAGCACAGAGGCACTGCCAGCCTTGCTAGCTATAGATGAGAGTATTGATTTTTCACAGGGCCTGAGACCCCTCCAGAAGCGTTGCCATCCCTGTCTTGAAGCTGTAGCATAGTGGAGTACTCTGTGGCTGCTGTATCCTGGACCTGTTTGTCCACTTATCAGTCGTAGAACACAGTTATGAAAATGACAGTCATCCTGCCTGATCAATAGACTGTGTAATGGATGGAGCAAAACTCAAAATAGCCTTTTAATTAAGAGGGATTTCAAAAGACTTTGGTTTCCTGTTGTTTTCTTTGGAACGCGTCTGTGAATTCTATATGCAGTGAGTAGGCCCACTTATCAACCCAGTGTAATACTCTGAACCAAAGTTTATATTGTGCTCCTATTACGTGTCCAAATTGGGTCAGCAAGGAGGCTGTCCTCATTGTGCCGTTAGGGATGACACCGAGAGAGGCATTTTCTGGTCACCATGGCAGCAGGACGAAGGCAACCTGGGCATTGCATACCAACTCCTGAAGCCACTTTTCTTTAGCCAAAGATAGCCCCACAGCCATGACCAGCTTCAGAGGCGGTGAGAAGGAGCCGTCCTACCATCTTCCCCAAGACAGATGGTTGGAAATAAGTCTCCACAATACCTGTCAAAGTCTTAACAAAATAAAGAGTCTGACATTCTTTTTGCTCCTTTATACAGTTTTGAAGATCACCTTCCTTAAAGTGGTAGTTTATAGTTTTCAAAGTGCTTATTTAATCTTTAACAGCTTGTGAGCTGCAAATAAATCAAGGTGTTAAGTAATAAGTGTTGTCAATCTAATGGTTACTCAAATAAAGGACTACTTTTATCCAGCTCTGCATGGTTGAACCAGTAATCTTGCATAAATTATGACTAAAGCTAATTATGAGTTCTCTCTTCAGCTCTTTGTTCTGGTTATACCAGCATTGTCTAGTTGATATAGAAAACTTTTTATCCAGAGGGACTAGGAATGTTACTAGCTTTCACTGATCTTGGAGAACTAAATCTTCCCTTAAAGTTAAAAGTGAAAACCCATAAACTAAGACTTATTTTTTGAGTTATTGAATGACAGGACTTTTTTGTTCCCTTTTGCTATTTAGGTTATTACTGCAAATGCAATGCCTTATACATAGGGACGTACTGTGAGGTGAGCGTCAATCCATGTTCCTCCAATCCCTGCCTTTATGGTGGTACATGCATTGTGGACAACGGAGACTTTGTTTGCCAGTGTAGAGGATTATATACTGGTCAGAGGTATGTATATTTTTCTTAACTTGAATAATTAACTATAGTATTACACTTTTTAGAGTAATCATGTATGTAAAACAGCTGCATTCATTTGTTAATGTTTTCTATTTTGCTGTATTTATCTGCAGTAGAAATATGAGGTTTATGCATATTTTTTCCTTATTCTTCAGGTGCCAGCTTAGTCCATACTGCAAAGATGAGCCCTGTAAAAATGGTGGAACATGTTTTGACAGTTTGGATGGTGCTGTCTGTCAGTGTGATGCAGGTTTTAGGGGAGAAAGGTAACCAGCTTCTTTCAAGATGTATATTTACACCTCTTCTATAGTGTCACATGAATTAGCAGATGCAACAAAAAACTTCATTAATTTAGACAACATTGCTTCAGAATTTGATAATCCTCATATTAGCTCCTTATATAATTGATCTTTTCTTTAAAAGAAAAAAATATTGACCGGATGAATATAATAGTGCTTGAAAACTGCTAGCTCTATACTTCAGAGATATTATTTACAAACAAAGAATGTCTGAATTCTTGCAGGGAGTAAATACTTGTGGAATGAGTGAGATTATTATGTTTTCGAAAGCAGATGTCCCTTTGGACTTGTTACCCATCTTTGAGAGTGATGATGCTGACGTTTTTTTCTTAATATACATAAATAACTTTTAATAGCATCTAGAAACCTTTTCCATCGTTCTCATTATATTTTGTAATCCTTACCAAAATCCGAAGAGGCGATCGTTATTATTCACGGGAGGGACTGGATGCACAGAGGTGTCTGTAATACACCTTAAAAGAGGTGGATTTTAGCTCCAGGTGCCATTGCACCTTAGACTTTTCACCAGTTCAGTTTAAAAAGTACTCAGTGCGTGTGACGTGTAAGTGCCCAGTGCTGACATTTGGATGAGCCTCACCGTCAGCTTGGTGAGGTGGCTCTCCGTGTGACCTGTTTGCAGGTAGTCACATGTAGTTTGGCTCAGGTAATGGTTGTAGTCTTTAATTTTGCATAAGTCACGTGGTCTTAATCTGTAAGTTGACTTTTTCCTAATTCTAGTCAATTAACACTTCATATAATGGATAAAAATGTCTCCGTAATCGAATTTTAATGCCAGGTGAGTATGGAAGATATTAAGTAGGTACATTTTATTAAAGGAGGAAGGGTTTGAGAAGTGTCAGGTAGATCTACACAGGCGCACAATATGCCCACTTGGAAAGGCCGAGAGCAGGGCACTTACATGTGAGCTGTTCTGTCAGGGCGAGCAGCTGTGCAAGGGTTTCAACTGGGAGTAACATTTAAAAATGGAAAATGGAGTTTTCTAGACTTCCATGTGTTTTATGGAACTGTATATTCCCAAATAGGAAGATTTCCTTGGAAATGTAATCTAGCCTCTTAGGACAGTACCATTTATCAAAATATACATTCTAAATTTCTGGCAGAATTAGAAACAAACTGATGGGTTAAACTATGAATTTAATGTAGCAATCTGCAGAATCCTAAAAAAAATGGTTAACTGTTGGCTTGATATCATGTTTATTTCCCTCCCACATGTAGATTGAAAGTATGGAATTCAATGATTAGCACCACAAAATATTTTTTTGTTGTAGTTACCTTTGTCGGTAGTGTGTTTTTGGTTATCTATTTGGTTTCGTTTTAAGTATGTCATTAAGAAGGAATTAGTCTTTTGTCTGTAAGAATTATAGGCCTGACATATTCTGACTTACATTGCAAAGGTCTCTGCTCATTCTTGGCTTTGTTGGCAGGTGTCAGAGTGACATTGATGAATGTGCTGGAAACCCCTGCCGGAATGGGGCTCTTTGTGAGAACACACACGGCTCCTATCACTGTAACTGCAGCCACGAGTACAGAGGGAAACACTGTGAGGACGCCTCCCCCAATCAGTATGTGTCAACTCCATGGAATATTGGCTTGGCTGAAGGAATCGGAATCATTGTTTTTGTCATAGGGATCTTCTTACTGGTGGTGGTGTTTGTCCTCTGCCGCAAGATGATTAATCGGAAGAAGAAACACCAGGCCGAACCTGAAGACAAGCACTTGGGAGCCACCACAGCTTTCTTGCAAAGACCATATTTTGACTCAAAGCTAAATAAGAACATTTACTCAGACATACCACCCCAGGTGCCTGTCCGTCCTATTTCCTACACTCCAAGCATTCCAAGTGACTCCAGAAACAACCTGGACCGAAACTCCTTTGAAGGATCTGCCATCCCAGAGCATCCTGAGTTCAGCACCTTTAACCCCGAATCTGTGCACGGACACCGGAAAGCAGTGGCTGTCTGCAGTGTGGCGCCCAACCTGCCTCCCCCGCCGCCTTCCAACTCACCTTCCGACAGCGACTCCATCCAGAAGCCTAACTGGGACTTCGACTACGATAGTAAGAACCCCTTTGTTTTCATTTCCATTACATGTCACTGAGGTGAAAGATGAGGTGACAGGTTCTGCCAGAGCTTCTGGTTGTTCAGTCAAAATGTGGAGTCTTTGGTAGTGATAAATATGATCCAAGTCTGAAGCCCTCGGTTATAATTTGACAACTTTTTCCAACGCCATGATCCTGGCTGAGCATTGTGGTTATGATGTTATTTTAATTAAGGAATCAAATAAGGTCATGTTCCAATTAATCTAGAAAGATCATTTCAGTTTTGTAATTGATATGGGTTCTCAACTATAATTTTGGGGGCTTTTTATGATTAAAAAAATATCAGGAGGAGGGCATTTGTATGATAGGATTTTTTGTTTTTAAAAATGACTCAAATAAGTGATAGTATTTAATATTAATGACCTAACGTATATTTGATGCTTTTTAAAAAAGCAATGTATACCATCTTAAAACAAAATTTTAATTCCCCATATTGTCTATTGATATCCATGGGCAGGTTTATGGAGGATTTATATTCTGTGAATCCACAAGAATATTTGTATGTTTTGGTTTGGGGTTTTGGGGGTTTTGTTTTGTTTTTCAGATGTTCCTCTTCTCCATTCAGTTGTTTTATTAACTAACTCTCAGACCACCTTTGTGTAATACTGTGGGTCAGGGAGCAGCAGCAGTGAACAAAACAGAGACCATGCCCTCATGGAGCTCACTATTTGCCTGTCATTTCTTCCTTTTAGCTAAAGTAGTGGATCTAGACACCTGTCTCTCCAAGAAACCCCTGGAGGAGAAGTCTTCTCGTCCCTACAGTGCCCGGGAAAGTCTGTCTGAAGTGCAGTCCCTTAGCTCCTTTCAGTCTGAGTCCTGCGAAGACAATGGTGAGTGGACAGAATTGTGAAACGCTGTGGTTGCTTGCTTACTGTTCATAACGCTGTTCACTGATGTTACATAACATAATAGAGGCACCCGGTGCCCTTGTTACGTCTGAAAATGTTTCCACCTCTTCCTTTGGCCCACTGTGCTACATACAGTGCCCTGGACATACTTGCATGAACATCTGCTGGGGAAAATATTTCAAATGTTTCTAATGGATAAGTATTCAAACTGTAGCAACTTCTCAGTAATAGGGAAGAAAATAGAATAATTGAAAGATAATTTTTACCTTATTGGCTAATCTTGTATTGACTTTTGTTGTTGTTGTTTTGTTTTGTTTTTTACAACAGAAAATGTTATAGAAGTTCTGTGGGTTTTAAAAAAATTCTTATAACAACTTTCCTGAGCATGCAAAACGCAACACTCACTCATTCACTCACTTTCTCACACACTTTCACACCCCTAAGAGGAGACACCATAGTCTGCAGTGTTCAACTTCAATAGCACCTTCGGTATTACAAGGTTTTATTTGTCTCTTCTCTGACTGCCCCCCGCGGCCTCAGCTCCCATTTGGATCAGAGCGTACTGACTGAGAGCGCAGTTTAAGAGATTGCTAGTAAGTTTGATTATCTTTCTAATGAAGAAAGTTGAACAGTGAGATCTTTGATGCTATTTATGTTTATCTGATTTCCCTAGGATAAATTGCATTGATAACCAGTTTCTCTGTCATAACATAGCACCAGTAGAGAAACTTGTTAATGTTCAGTAACACAATAAAGTGAGTTTTTAGTACAAATTTTCAAATCTGTCCGAATTAATAAGGTTGAGTAATATTTTTTTTGCATAAAAGTGTAATTGTTTAAACATTTCAAATGTTTTATTAGTGGAAAGAAATAACCTACTAATAAGTATTTGTTTCTAAATCTGGAGTAATATAGCCCATAATATATCACAGAATCCTTTTCTAAACTAAAGATAGCCATAAATATGTTCCATTCGTTTCTGATTTCCAGCATGTTATATATGATATCAAAGTACGCCTGCCTGTGTTTATTATTATATTTAGTGATGGAGTATATGAGTATAGCTTTGCTTATTAAACCAGTAACAAAGTAGAATTCTTTTTCTCGTTAGGTTTAATTCAAAAATGTCATTGTTGCCAGTTTATATAATAATTTATATTTTGATTCTTAAATGCTCTTTATAAATACATTTCAGAATTTGGTCAGTGTTTTCTTTTTCTAATTATTTTTTCTGAAGCATCATTCTTTTTAATACTCTTAAATACTTTTAATAAATTATGACCAAATTAGTTATGAAAATTAATTGCCAGGTAATACGGTGTAAGATAAAAACATATCCAGGAGTTTGTATTTTAATCTTTATCATAACCTTTATCATTATCAGTTGGTAAAATTAAAGTCTGTATTAAGAGTCTGTATTTAAATTATATTTTTAGTTTTCTAAGGTTGTTGTAACATTACCACAAACATAGTAGCTTAAAACAAGATAAATTATCTTATAAATTGATATATCTGTGGTGTAGAAATCTAACACTTGTGTCCATAGGCTAAAATGAAGGTGTCAGCAGAGCTGTTTCCTTTTGGGAGACTCTAGGGGAGAATTGGTTTCCTTACCGTGTCCAGCTTCCTGAAGCTGCCCACATTCTTGGCTCCTAGCTTCTTCCTCCATCTTTCAAAGACAGCAACACTGCATCTCATTGGCCATTCTTCCCTAATCATATCTCCCTCCAACCACAGCTGGAAAGGTTCTCCCCTTTCTAGGACGCTTGCGATTACCTTGGGCCCACACAGATCATTCAGGAAACTATCCCCAACAACACATTCGCATGAGCAAAGTCCCTTTTGCCAGGCACCGTCACATATTCACAGGTTCCCAGGATCAGGATGTGGACGTCTTTGCGAGTCATCCTTCTGCCCACCACATGCATACTTATTTATCTTGGCATAAATGCTTTAAGACAATCCGATATCCAAATGACAAGGGAATTCACACAGGAACCCGCCAGGCATTTTTCTGCATTTTTCTGCTGGTATGTTAGCTTACCAGCTGTTCACCCGTCTACAAAAAGACAAGAAATTGGGGCGGGGAGTACATAGAACAGAGACAAAGCCAATTTTTTTGTATTTATATTGCATATTTTACCTTATTATGTAGCTCTTTAAATTTCTGTTTCCTGGAACAATATATGAGTTTAGTAAATGGACCCAGAAAATTGGGTTAGCAAGTTTTTACTCTTTGAATGTGAAGTCTTTTGCCCATGAGATGCTAAAATAAGGAATGTTTGTCGTGTCTTGATCCATAATTGTAATTATGAAAAAATTCATAGCTAAATTTTTTTTCCGAAATTACAGTAGGATTTGATGACTCCATTCCTTGAATTGATAATAATAAAATTTTTGGCTTGATTAGAAAAATCTGAGCTATATAACTAACAGAAAGAGTGCAGGAGTCGTGTATAATTATTTTGTGTAGCTCTGTTATAAAGTACTCACTTCACATATTTAAATTATGAGGTAGAAATTATATATAAAGAAATCGTATTTAATGCACTGTATTTAAACTCACTGAAGATTTTCCTAATTTACTCCTTTTGTACCTTTTTACAAGCTTCCATAGTGACTGTCATACACCTTGTCAACGCTGTAGTTGACACGGTGACTAATGAAGGTACAGTCATAATGTGCGTGCTCTGTGTTTGTGTTACAGTGACTGTCACTAGAGTAGCACTTTTGCCTGTTGTAGTGTTATAAACAATCATTTGTGGTTTGGAAGGGGCTGAGTACTTTATTTTGTGCAGGTATATGATCCATTGCAAAAATATTTTCAATCTAGATTCTGTCATCATTACCTTTTGCCATACGTAGTGACTTTACGCAGACATCAGAAGTCACCCTTAGGATCCTGACAACCTGCCTCTACGTGGCACAATATTGGAAGGTTTAGAAGTAATTCTGACTACCTAAAAAATTTCAATATAAGAAAATCCTCTTCCTATGAATAAGACTAAATAACACACAGCTTTTATAATTGCCTGTAGCTGACTCTTCACTTTTGGGTTTTATCCCATGTATGACCAAGGAAAATGGTAAGACATAGCAGGAGGTAGTTTTTCATATTTGGTTCTGTGAAAAATCATTTAAAATGATGTTATAGTTATTCTGTACATCTGAAATGAACACAATATTGTATGCCAACCGTAATTGAAAAATAAATTTTTAAAAATTAAAAAAATTAAGTTTTACATATCTGTTTAAAATTATAAGAGGGCCGGCCGAGTGGTGCAGTGGTTAGGTGCTGGCTTCGGAAGCCAGCGGCCCCGGTTTGGTCCCACATATGAGGGCCAGTGACACTGCCCTCAAAAAAAAAAAAAAAAAAAAAGGCATTGACTACCTCTCAAATTATTTTAAATTAAACGAGTCCATTGTTAGTGTACTGACATTTGAGTAATCACATGTGAATTGCATAGGCTAGTAGTAGTTTTTAAACTATAAATCCAATTGTCTGGAGAGCTTGTTAAGAAGCCAACCTAATGACAGGGTCCCAGCACTAGAGTTTCTGATTGAGTAGGTCTGGGTTGAGCCCTGAGAATTTGCATCTCTTAACAAGCTCCCAGTTAATTCTAAAGTCTAAGGATCATACCTATAGAACCAGGGCAAGAGTACATAAAGCTAAGGGGACCCTCTTTGCTAGGACATACGGCTTGTATGTTTGTGAGGACTGAGAAAGAGGTTTCCTGCCGGATTTGATAGGGTGGGGTAGCAGTGAGGCTTCAGTGTTACTGATCAGTTACTGATGAGACTTACACTTATTTTCCTGAGAAGAAGCACCATGTTTGTGTTTGGTGAATCAGAAAGTAATCTGTATTTTGTCTGGTGAATTTTAGTTTTAACATGAGATTTTAATATTTTAAATATTGATGTAGTTGAAAGAAGCAGAATTTAAATAGTTCTTTCTTTGCAGTCTCCTTCATTGACAAATACTTTTGGCATATTAAGAAATATAAATTGAATTAATACTGAAAGCTAGTTTAAATTTTAAAAATTATTGAGTGCCTGCTTAGCAATAAAGATTGTGAGTTCTCTTTTTAAAAAAAGAATGACTGCATTTTTAGTAGACTTTAAAAAAAAATTCTACAGGTACATGTTAACTAAATACTGGCTTACTCATTTTTTTAGAACCACCACAGTGTTTTCAGTTTTTGGTTTAACCCTCCACCAGGCACAAGTGATCTCACAGATTCATTGCACACAAATTTTCAAATACCTAACAGTTAACTTAAGTATCATGACTCATCACTTCCGTATCTTCCCCCTCTACTGTAACATACCGCCAGTCATGTTTGTGACTTAGTACAGTAAAAATGTATTTCATAGTGGCATCTTTGTGTGCAATGAATCTGTGAGATCAGTTATGCCCAATGGAGTGTTAAAGTTCTAGAAGAGAACCATCAGTCAAATCTTATTTGTTCCAAATTACTTTATTACATGGGTTTTCAAGAACATTGTAGAATGCATAGAAAGCATTTAGAAAAATCGCTAAGGTAACCATACTTCCTATGATTATAACTTTCACAGTAATAAGAATCATGATGATAGCTTGACCTACATTATCTGACTTAATGCCCGTAATAACTCTAAGGGATTTCCACCCTCATTTCCAAGATAAGAACCTGAAGCTTAACTAGAGTAAGCACTCTGACTTCATGCTGGGGTTCGGTGTATAAAATGAGAGCTAGAGTAATTACAGATTTGGGGCGGGCTGCAGAAAAAATGCAGCTAATGGTCTCTCCAAGGAAAGGTGAACACTGTAAATATCACATCATACACAAAGTGGGCAAGGTTTGGAGAGATTTTTTCATTTAGTTGCTATAAGTGTCTAAGTTCGTTGATGAATGTGAGTTAAAGGTATATCTGAAGGCTGTAATATGCTTTAAAGTATGTGTGTTATACATAGCTTAGATGTATAATATTTGGATTATCACCTAAGTAACCTGAGGCTATCGAGTCTTAGAAAAAAATGACTTTATAATATTTCTCAGTCACATGAAGGTATAATTTGACTTCCTTATCAATTTACATTTTATTAGAGCCTATATACTTTAATTATTGTTAGCAAAATTCTGATTTTTCAGGTTTAGATTGCTAGAAACAAGGAAAAGAAAGTAAAATAATGTCTGAATTTTCCGGCAGAGTCTCTAGTTCATTGTCAGTCATCTTTTTCCTTCACTTTCATATCCTATTGTGTTTGTGCGACGTAAATTTCTCACCCATTTAGAATTTTCATAGCTAATGGTCCATGGCTGACTGGACCTTTATAAACAGTTTGCATTGTATTATGTAATTATCTTTATTTCCTTTTCAGCCGTCTGTTTTAATTATAAATGTTTTCTTTTCTCTCTACTCTGCCACCAAAAGAGTCTTTGGCTGCTCCTGACCTCAGCAAATCAAGAGGTGACTTATGCATGCCAGTTGTTCATTGATATTCACTAAAAATATTGATAAAGACTTGTCCCCTGTGCTGACGTGCTTCACTTGCTCGCTCGGTGGATGCCCCAGTAAACAAGCACATCCTTGTTTGTGTACTGCATCCCAAACATGGGTTCTTGCACCTTTGCCTGGCTGTCCAAGGATTTCAAAAATCCTAAGGGAGAAAAAAAAACTATCCCTAAATTGGGAGGTTTTTTTTTCTTTTTAAATAATTATACTTTTTTATTGTCTAAAATGATCCATAGTCCTTGTAAAACTTACACAAATTGTTGTAGTCTGTCAAACATGTATTATGTTTTTCAGTGTTTGGTTGCATTTTGCTTGATTTGGAGGCATGCTTTGATACACACCTATATTACTATAGTTCACTGTTTTTCTTAGGGCTAATGAAAAATAGTATAGTTTTTAATATTAAGCTTATTCCATTATTATAAAGGAATTTTTTTTTTAATTTAGCATGCTAGAGATTGCTTTTACTGTTTTAAAGAGTTGTATTAATTAGTACTTTTAAAAAGAACAAGTAGTTAGTGCAGATCAAGTGACATTTGATATTTTATTATATAGAGACTTCTTTCTGAAAGGACAAAACTTCTTCACTGATGTCCTAAGGCTGAATTAACACTCTTTCTTTATATAGAGCAATGGGTTCTAAATTAGAGAAGGAGAGCTGAAAGGATGTTTGGAATCATTTGTAAAAAAAAGTGCATGTAATTTGGACGCTAGCATACTGCTTCTGTTAAAACTCTATGTTTCCTTGTATGTTGGGTACTGACATAAAACTCTTAAGTCCACATTTTAGAAATTGAGCCTAGTTCCTAGGGATTCTCAAACCTGGGCTGGGGCTGGGGGGTGTATTCAAAGCAAAGACCAAGGGTTTGCAAATGGTGGACCTGTATGTGTTGTGAAGCTTTGGCACCTTTGTGTGTTTGATGCACTGAGCTCTTTCTCCGTTGTCTGGATGCTTGGAGGAAAACACTGAAACCTGCTGTTTTCCCTTCTACACAGGGTATCACTGGGATACATCGGATTGGATGCCAAGCGTTCCTCTGCCAGATATACAAGAATTCCCTAATTATGAGGTTATTGATGAGCAGACACCCCTGTACTCAGCAGATCCAAGCTCCATCGATACAGACTACTACCCCGGAGGTTACGACATTGAAAGTGATTTTCCGCCACCACCAGAAGACTTCCCTGCGCCCGACGAGCTACCCCCGTTGCCTCCAGAATTCAGTGATCAGTTTGAATCCATACACCCTCCCAGAGACATGCCTGCTGCAGGTAGTTTGGGTTCTTCATCACGAAACCGGCAGAGGTTCAACTTGAATCAGTATCTGCCCAATTTCTATCCCGTTGACATGTCTGAACCTCAGAAAACAGGCACTGGCCCCGAGAACATTTCCTGTAGAGAACCCATCTATGCTCCTTACCCGCCAGGGTACCCGAGGAACTTTGACGCCCCCACCGTCGAGAACATGCCCATGTCTGTGTACGCTGCCACAGCGTCCTGCTCCGACGTGTCAGCGTGCTGTGAAGTGGAGTCTGAGGTCATGATGAGTGACTATGAGAGTGGAGAAGAGGGCCACTTTGAAGAGGTGACGATTCCTCCGCTCGATGCACAACAGCACACGGAAGTCTGACGCTCAAACTCCCCCCGAAGTGCCTGGACTTTAATGAACCTAAAGATTATATGAATGATCTTCTGCATTGTTCTCTGCAGCAGTGCTTATGCGCTTTTTTTCCCGGTGAGCTAAAGTGGGCATGGCTGCACTGAACCCCGCGTCTCTTGACAACGTAGCCATTTCCAGTGTCCTACTGTAATTGGAGCAGATTTATGTTGGCTGTGCCATTTCTGAACATTTTTTTTGTTTTTGTATTTACATGTGTCTGTGTTAAAATAATGAAATGAAATCAGTCCTGCCATCTTGTTAGCATGATTCATATATTTATATAGATTTGATTATTTTAAATTTTCTGTCCCTTTTTTTTTTTTTTTTTTTTTTGTAAATGTTATGTACAGATTTGATTTTTTTCATAGTTTTTAACTCGTTTTTCAATTTTGGTGGTGTTGGTCTCATTACCTAGCACCCTGATCTTTTAATATAACCAGGGTTTCACTGTATGTCCTTTTTCACTGAAGTTTGACATTTCATTAATACATTTCAATGTAGTCATTCATTTCTAGCTGTACATATGATGAGAAAAGATCAGATCCATGACATGTCTTAAATGGGTTGCTGTATTTTAGAATTATAAACATTTTTCATTATTGGAAAGTGTAATGGGGACCTTCTGCATACCTGTTTAGAACCAAAACCATCATGACACAGTTTTTATAGTGTCTGTATATTTGTGATGCAATGGTCTTGTAAAGGTTTTTACTAAAAACTACCATTAGCCAGCCTTTCTTACTGACAATAAATTATTAATAAAATACTTTAGCTTTACTGCCTGTTTTTCTTCTGTATTTATACTCCTGTTCAAGATTCAGTTAATGAATTAAAAAGGATAGGTGGGTGGGCATAGAAATAGCTTTTTGTGGCTTAAATGTGAAGTCTCTCCAGTTACCAAAAGCAGGTGATACTTACAGATGGAGCCACTAGGTGGCAGTATGTGGTTACATGATAACTGCTCAGAACTGTAGGTATAAAGGTAAAGGCGTTTATTTAAAAAATATTTTCTAACTAAAACTTCAAGAAAGTTTCCCTTTATACATTTTTTACTTTATTATTATTTATTGGCCATAATTTAAATGCTTTAATGGTTTTCACCCATGATTTATATCAAAAATAAAGTTTTTATGAAGCCTTTTATCTTTCTGTTGTCAAAGAACACATCCTACTTCTATAGGATTTAATGTGAAATCCAGAAGCTATTTCCATGGGTATTTATACAGTCAAATCCATCCTTTCATCTAACAAATACTCATTCAGTATTTACTATGTGCCAGCCACTGTGATATAAATTACAAGGAATCAAGCGTTCTCAGAACTTTGGAAAAAATACTTTTTCCCTTTAAGTAAATGCACTCTTTATTTTATCAAATACACAAACACAGACACACAATTAAACATCAAAGTTAAAATACGTATAACTAAATAACAGCAAATCATACATTCTACTATAATCACAGCCCTTCAAGCTGTTTTTTTCCTCTCATGTTTTTAAGCATATATATTGTTATTTCATGAGTCACTAATTTTAGGAATTGCATATTGACTCAGCATGATATTAGAGGAAGACCACATCACCTAACAAAACTGTTACTCTTGTTATACTTCCATTAGTTATACATATTTTTTGATTAATCCATATGTAGTGTTTTCATTGTTTTGATTATATACATATTCACTGTTGCGCTCTAAATAGTATATATTTATTTGGATTTACTTTACAACTTTTTCTTCAATAACTTTTATTTTTTTAAAAATTTTGTGATCCATTAATTTATTTAAAAAATTTGTTTTGGTCACCTACCACACATATTATTACATGAACAGACAAATACCCTACCTTGGATTTTACATGATGGGGTAGGTGGGTGGCAGGAGGAGATGGCTAGTAAATAAAATACATAGCAATATCTGGTGTGGTGACTTCTAAAGAGAGAATTTGGTATTTGGAAAGAAATGTGTGTGATGGGCAGGAAAAGGGAGGTTAAAATTTTAATACGGGGAATGCTGTATGACTATCTGGGAAATGAACATTTGAGCAGAATAGTTAATATAAAAGCCTCGAGATTGGAAACTCAAGAAAAGGGGAGACAAGTATGGCCTCATGGATTTGTAAAATGCCTCTTGGTATATGGTCAAACTATTGGAAAATCTTGGCTATTATCTGCATGTCTTTTTTTTTGAAAAATCTCAGTTTTTCCAGAGGTGAGATCTTCCATTTCCTGCTTGGGAAATATTGTTATTCTTATTTTAAAGTTGGCTAGATAAGAAGACTGTCTGCATAATATTACATAGTATGGATTTATAACTTAGGTATTTATCTATTTTGCTACTTCTAAGATGTTTTCACAGCAATCCCAATATTAACATCATATATTCATTTTTTGCTCCTCTTCAGGACAGATTTCTAGATATGTGGATTGTTTTCAAATACTGCATGTAATATAACAAAATTCTAGAACTACAACAGCATAAACGCTGGAAATTTATGGGCATCGTGCGTAACATTTCTTTAACATCAATGACGTGCTTTGCTGTGATATTTCTATGACAATTCTTTCCCTTATCTTCCCCATGTCATAGTATGTGTAGAAGATAATATTTTTATGGCACAGTGGCATGAAGGGACAACGCAGCTTTAAACCAGAGGTTCCAGCTGTGTATTGCCCTGCCCCGGCCACCTCACAACTAACTGCCCAGACGGTTGGAGGGTCAACACCTCTGTGCAGGCAGCTCTGGTAGAGATCTCTGAACAGTCCAAACTCTTGTCCTGTGAATTCATTCTATGAAAAATAAAGACAAGAATGAGATCATATTTGGAAAATTAGCTTTTTCAGTTGACTTCATGCAAATGTAAAATTCAGGTCTGTTATCTATCAAGCCTGGAAAACTATTCTGCCTCCTCATTCACCACCACCCCCTCCCCCCCGCCTTTTTTAGTTGATGGATTCCCTCTTACTACAATGTCTGCTTTCACCCAGCCTGCTGAATCTGGTCAGTAACTTTTTGAAGGTCAGTGTGGGCTGCATTTTCTCTCTTGCAGACTGGCTGTGTACTTTCTGATTGCTCTTCATCAAAGCATTATGTTCTATTTCAATTAGTGCACCAGCTGAGAGAAAGAGTTTTTTGTCAGAATTTAATTTCCTCACTAGCCGTTTACCACCTCTCCTGCAAACAGAATGAACCACTTGAAAAGAATGACAAATATTTTTTTTTTCCCCCCAAGAAAACCTCTGCTTGTCTAAAAACTTAGGTAATGAAGGCACTTGCCACTGTATTGTTACAAAGTGTGGCCACACAAGAGGTTACATTTTCAAATTATGCTAGACATAGAGGAGGAAGAAAATGTGTTGCACATTTGAATGAAAATGTCATTATACCAAATATATCTTGTAAAGAGCTAATCGTGCAGGATCGACATGGAAGATATGATAAATATGAGCTCAGTGATTCTAGATCAGAGCCATTATCCAATCATCACAAGGGGTAAAATGAAATTCTCAAACTGTCTGATGACTATTGCTTCAATTCATTTTAATGTTTATGGATACTACCTAACAGTTTGGGAGTAAGGGGAGAATATAGGAAAAGAAACGATCTATCTAGAGGGTGTGTCATCCCCTCATGCTTGTTTCAAAGGCTTGAAGCACAGTTCCACTTCATCGAATTTGCAATATTAGCCCACCTGCAAATTAGGATTACAAATAGACATTTTTAAATGCTCTTGTGGTTTCTGTTTTTTAATTTTTTTTACCTTAAATGAATATTTTCCCTTCTTTCAAAAGGAAGTATACTTTAAATATTTTAAGTTAAGATGGACCAAATGAAATTTTATTCATAAGCCTTATTAAAAAGATTCCTCTAATTAAACTGAATGTTCAAATGCAAAACGGTTCTCCAACTAAATCCCCTTATTGGCTTGAGATTGTTTTTAATAATAAACTCTCTAAAATGCTGAGTTTTTACTTCTGAGGGGAAATTTCACAAAATTTAAAAATACCCTCTGGTCATTGGTAACTGCGGTTCTTCCATTTGATGTTCATGCCACAGCTCGGAATCATACCATGTTTCAGGAGATACCCTCACACAGAGTGACAAGGCTAGGTTTGTTCTTTGCTAGATCAAGAACATTGAGGAGCCTGTACACCAGGCTGAATTCCAGGAACTTTAGCTACATAATCCTGAAAACTGTCCTGTGGGGGATTATCTAGTCGCATCACCCCCATTTTATATAAGGGAAGCCAAAACATTTGTCCGTGATGACAAAGCTGACAAGTGGCAAAGCCGCATTCCCCCTTGGAGCCCACTGACCTTACCAGGTCCTCAGCTGCACCTAGCACGAGCCAGCTTCACTCAGGTGAACGTCGGTGGCTGGGTCGGACAGGAGTTCATCCCCCTGCCTGTGTGGCTATGCACCCCTCCTGTTCAGTTGGTGTCATGGATCAAATGTCAGTCCATTCTAATTCTGTTGGCAGGAAAGCTGCTTTTTAAACACCAGGGACCCTCGGGGTACACTCTCAAACTCCCACGCCTTCAGGCACCCATGGCAGCAGAGGTTGCAGCTTTTGAGCCACAGACCTGAGTTCAAAATTGTGCCCTGCCACTTACCAGCTATCTGATAAGGAGCCAACGACTTATCTTCTACTTAACCTAGTTTCCTCAGCTGGAGAGGAGGTGGACTAGCACCCCACAGACATTGTGTGGAATCAACAGTAACAACCTGAAGGAGAATGGTTCTCACTGAGAGCTCATTACACTCCAAGCATTTTGTATCCACCCAGCGACACTGCTTATTATCCCCATTTTCGAGATCAGGAAACCAAGGCACAGAGAAGATAACTTTCTGAAGGCCACACTGCAGATCAGTTTTGAGACTGAAATTCTGAAGCTCTGACTCTGGCCTCAAAGCATCTTCTCACAGACCAAAACAGCAGTCTGGGCTCAAAGAAGTTCAATACATGCTTTGTTGTTGTTACTGTTTTCTTCCCCCTCCCCATCCCATTGTTCAAATATGCATTTTCAGAGTCTATTATTTTTAAAATGTATCCTAAGGAAGTTTAGTTTTAAGTGCCCCTACAGAACAAGCTGTAATTCACAGCCGTTCCTTAACCAGTTTAGGTCATTTGACAACATGACTAATCCAAAAGAGTTTGGGTCATTCGAAGACCTCACTTTCTACCAATTCAGTGCATTCAACACTGGAGACTTTACGTGATGTGGTGCAATGAAGTCTGAAGGTGCTACTTTTGCTGTTCCTTTATCCAAAAACTGTTTCGGAATACTACAGTCAATGAGTACCAGAAACGTTATATGTGCTGTTAGGTAAAGGATGAAGAAGATCAAGTCCCTGCTCTGTAGGAGGAATAAGATGAGAGCATCCAGGGTCAAGTTCACAGCTTGCACCCTCTTGTCCTCCCACCCGGCTTCATTTAACAAAATAAAAATAATACTCTCAATTTCATCTTGGCTCCAAGTACTGGCGCTCCTGAGGCTGAGGTGTCCCTCCTATCATTCATTCATTCTTCTATTCACTCAGTTCAATTCATTTTATGGGTTGCATTAACGAATATTTGTTTAGTCTCTACCCTTTGATACACGCTGTGCACAGAAAAGTGAACAAAGCTTGCTGATGAACCGTCAAGGACTTTGAGAAAAAAAATGTATCAGTGTGATCAAGGGTTATGAGCTATGAAGCCATACATTTAATAAAAACTGGACTATGATATTTAGTGCTCTTTTCTCCCATACCCTAAAAAACTCTAGTATATGTTACTGCTAAAATAACAGTTATGTGTTTGCAGTAGCAGAGTAAATCAAACTCAGAAAGTTTTTCTGGTTATGCATGAGTTTTCTATGTTAACTCAGAATTAAAGCAGTGTGACTCTGATTCAGTCCTGTGGATCTGTAGAACCACAGGAGTGACAATAATTGGGGGCAGGAGAATTATTTGTAAGCAATTTGCAGTTAAAGACGTAATAACAAACTCAACTTCTCCCCTAATGGATTGCTGATTCTCTCCTTCCTTCACAAAAAGGAAACAGGTACATAGAGTAAAACCTCTTCCCCCTTTCATCAACACACATAATGCAGGCAGGTTGATAGGCCTTCCAGGTTGGAAATACTAATACAGTCAGAGAATGGGATGGGAACTCTGCGCTCCCATTTTACACACACTGTTAAATCATTTGTAAACCATTTGCATCTGGTGAGCTGTGTTTAACAAGTATCTTCCTGGACACATGCAGGCGTGGGAACACACAGTCATTTCTGTGTGTTCGTGTGTTAAAACTTCTTATTTACACAATAGTACTTCCTTGGTTACTACTCTTCTGACTTATGAAATTTCTCAGAGTTCCTGGCTCATATTCTGTGTTACACTGAGAAAGAACCGCGCGGATGAAATCCTTCCCCTGTTGCTTTAGGCAGTAAAACATTCTTAACAGCTGTGGGGATTTCTGCGTGCGCGCGCGCGCGTGTGTGTGTGTGTGTGTGTGTGTGTGTGTGTGTGTGTGTATGTGTTTGCCTTCCACTTTATCATCGTTTTTTCTGAGTATAGCAGGCAATATTCAAATTTATTTCTTTGATTGTAGCATCTTCTCCCCTCAATGACAGAAACATAGAAGATGTTTTCATGTATTTAGCTCTTGTGTTTGGTCAATTTTTTGAGGAGCGACAAGTACATTTATAAAGAAATTATTGAGGTAATTCCTCACCTTTGCTTGCCAAACAGATCCCTCTCTAGCACTCTGCATGGACATCCCGTCCTTCTGTGTCAACCTTATTTCTTTCCCTGCACCTTTGATAATGGCACTCCCCTGTTTTTTAAATAGCCCCACACCCATCTTTTCTGTTTATCCAAATTCTTAGGGGAAGTTTCCTCATTTTTTCAGTTTTGTGACGCTTTTTACTTAATCCTTGCTATTAGAAATGTTTTTATAATGCATACTTTGGAGCTTGATTATGAATTCACTGGCATTTTTTTTTCTTTCTGTTCTTAACTTCCCAAAGATCCCAAGAGACATAGACAGAGCACAGAGTGTCACAAGGAGTTACCCCATGAGGTCAGCTAGGAGGCCTCTCTGAATCAAAGGAAGAAGACTCAGGACTTCCGGCCAAACCAGCCCCTCACTCGCCAATTTCAATCCAGGTGGTCTGTTTTTATACAAGCACCTACCTTTCCCTTTGTTCCACTAATTTCCAGCAGATTCTTGGGGTACATTTATTTTATAACTGCCACCACAGTGCATATATAGTAGGCTCATTACAAAACTGTTTTTGTCACTTATTTTCATGATTATCAGCAAGAAACTTGAAATAATTCTAACATCCCTTACAATATTTATTTTCTTCTGTAAGCAATATTTTACTGGAAACCTTGTGAATAACAAACATTAATGAATAGTAGAAGGTTATTCATTTTATTGTATATTAGGCGTGAAAGTAGGATATGTGTATACTTAGTAAAAATGTATATACTCTAAATGAAATTTAAATTCTTTTTTTTTTTTTTTTTTTTTTTTTTGAGGGCAGTGTCACTGGCCCTCATATGTGGGACCGAACCGGGGCCGCTGGCTTCCAAGGCCAGCGCTTAACCACCGCGCCACTCGGCCAGCCCTTAAATTCTTGAATTGCATTGTTTTATATCTTCTGGAATTATGCAATGTCTTCTTACAGCATGCAAAGAAATGAAATCCATATTAACTAACCTAATAATGCAATATAAAAATTATTTGAGTAAAAAATAGATTTACTCCTTTTTGCTATTGACTGGAGAAATAAATATAGAAAAAAAAATGTCTCATGACTTGAGGGTGACAAATGCATTAAACATCCATTATTCTGACAAATAGCATTTTTCTGATAAATTACAAGTTTCCAAATATGATGAAAGACATAATTTCATAGAAATTATGTTATCTTAAAGCCACCAGACAATAATAGATTCCTGTATTCTCTCATTTCATTCAACGAGTAATTGTTGGTATCAACTGTGTACCCAATGCTGTGTTCAGTACTAGGGCTGCCTCACAGTCTTGCAGGGGGATTCCAAAAAGAAAACAAGAGAGGTAGAGTATGACACATGGCAGGTACCAGGATAAATGACAGACACACAGGGAATTGGGGGAGTAGGAAGGAGGAAAGTATAACCCAGACACCATCACACTGGGGACTAGGTTTCAACATAGGAATTTTGAGGGGATGCAAACATTTCATCTATAGCAGTCTCTTTTGTCAGATATCAATATAGGCTGTATCAGTCTTTACTTTGAATGTGTCTGATATATATATTTCATCATTTTTATTCTCAATTGTTTTGTTCCTCATGTTTTAGTGAGTTTCACATAAATAGCATAAAGCTTCTTAACTGTTATTTAATCTGAATGTCTTTAATTAGAGAGTTTAGTTCATTTACACTCTGGTTTGACAGGTTTGTTGTTTTAGCACTTTAAAGATGGTGTTCCAACTTTATATTACCCTTCATTATTTCAGTGTTATATAAAATAGTGGCCCTCTAGGTACATCCATGCCCTTACCCCTCAAACCTGTGAAAAGATTACATTACACAGCAAAAAAAGGCTTTTCAGACTTGAGACAGGAGAGATGAGACAAGCATTAAAGTTAGAGAGATTTGAAGCATGAATGGGGCTTGACCCACCATTGCGGGCTTTGAAGATGGAGGAAAGGGGCCTTGAGTTACAGAATGCAGCCGACCTCTAGAAATTTAGGATAACTTTGGTTTTACAACCTTACATTCCAAGAACTGGATTGTGCCAACAGCTTGTATAAGCTTGGAAGCAGATTCATCTCTAGAAAGGAACACAGCCTTACCAGTGGATTTTGTCCTTGTAGGGCTCTAACAGAGGGCCCAGCTGAGTGGCTCTCTACCTGGATTTCCAGACACTACAGCTGTGAGATAATAAATGAGTGTTATTTTAAGCCTCTAAATTAATTCAATTAAGGTAATTTGCTATGACAGCAATAGAAAACTAATATAGTTTCTGATGAGAATTCAGCAGTTAGTTGGATTAATTGTTCCCCAGTATGTTATTTGTTGTTTTTCTCTTCACACATTTTATCTTTGGTTTTCAGCTGCCAAGGATGTGGAGCAACAGCAAATCATTCAGAACACTGCAGAAGAGTACAGCCATTTTGGAAGACAGATTGGTGGTTTCTTACAAAACTAAACGTACTCTTACTATATGATCCAGCAATCGGTCCCCTGGGGATTTACTCAAAGCAGTTGAAAACTTATGTCGCCACAAAAATCTGCACATGGATGTTTATAGCAGCTCGATTCATAATTGCCCAAACTTGGAAGGAACGAAGATGCCCCTCAGGTGAATGGATAACTAAACTGTGATACATCCAGACAATCGAGTATTATTCAGTGCTAAAAACAAATGAGCTATCAAGCCATGAAATTTGGAAGTAGATTACTAAGTGAAAGAAGCCGATCTGGAAAGGGCCGGCTGAGTGGCGCATTGGTTAAGCGCTGGTTTTGGGATGTCAGTGGCCCCAGTTCGGGTCCCACATGTGAGGGCCAGTGACACTGCCCTCAAAACAACAAACAAACAAACAAAAAGAAGCCAATCTGGAAAGTTACACACTGTAGAATTCCAGCTGGATGACATTCTGGAAATGGCAAAACTATGAAGACTAAAAAGGTAAGCGGTTGACAGAGGATGAGGGGAAGGAAGGATGAACAAGCAGAGCACAAAGTATTTTTACCGCACTGAAAATCCTCTGTATGACACTGTAAAGATGGATACATGTCATTATGCAAGTGTCCAAACCCACTGAAGGTACAACACCAGGAGTGAACCTGGTGTAAACTATGACATTGGATGATAATGATGTGTAGGTTTATAGATTGTAATAAAGGTACCACTGTGGTGTGGAAGGTAGATAATGGGGGAGACTGTATGTGGGATGGGGATGGGGGTATACAGGAAATCTCTGTACTTACCTTCAATTTTTCTATAAGCTTAAAAGTGCTCTAAAAACTAAAATTTATTAACCCTACTGTTCAACTCATTTAATATATTTTATTAATTCCCTGATTCCTTCCCAATGCTCTAATTTTCTTGTGTCTCATCTATACATCTCCAGTGCATGCTGCCATTTTCAGGGTAAGGGCTACGTGCCAGGTATAAAAAATATTTACTGAACACCTACATTAATCAATGAAAGGGAATTGATTTTAGTCTAGGACTTACCCTGAAGGCATGGATATAGGAAAGCTATAAAGGGGAAAATGGACGCAGTGGTCACCTGGGATACAGATGGATTTATTTATTTCCTTGATAAGTACCGTTCTTTGGCTGCTTTATTGGAAAGTTCCAGGCTTGCCTTGCCACATCGCAAACCCTTATGGAATGACTCCCAAAGCCTGGTGGCTGGTAGTTACATGTTGAGGTCGTAGAACTTGTGGACACTTTCAAAGGTCAAGTGAAGTTATTTTAAAAAGCTAGGGCCGGCCGAGTGGCGCGGTGGTCGGTGGTTAAGCGCTGGCTTGGGAAGCCGGCGGCCCCAGTTCGGTCCCACATGTGAGGGCCAGTGACACTGCCCTAAAAAAAAAAAAAAAAAAAAAAAAAAAAGCAATAGGGTGGGTATGTGCCAAACATAGGCTTGGATGTCTGCAGGGAGAGGTAGGTAGGTTTGATGGCTAAAGGTGTTTAGGATCTGTATTGCTCCAGGAAGAAATCTTGGAGAGAACAGCCTGAGCGTGGCTACAGAAGCAAGGCTGTGGCTAATTTGAAACTATTCAGCCCATGACATTTGAAAGTGAAATGAAAAGTTTATAGTTGCTCTGAATCAGCAGTCCAGTGCCATCTTCTGTCATTTCAAAGCAGCAGTGTCTTCCATTCTTGTTCTGATTCCCCAGGGAAGTCAGCAGAGGCGGCACAGAAGTTAAGGACAAGAACTTGGAGTTTTAAGGACAGTTTTCAAGAAATCTCAAAATCAAAGTAGCTGTTGGGAAAGATGATCAAAATTATGGATTACCTTTGCAGCGTATAAAGTGGAGGTGGAGGGTGCTGGGAAAATGATTTCTGTTTCATGGATGGTGTGATACCTCACTGAGAAAGTTCCTTGATTTATTTTTTAATTTTTTGTCACCTGTTACTATCTATGAGGTAGATGAGTTAGTCTTTGACTCCCAGTTCACAGATAAGGACACTGGGGCACATGGTGGCTAGCTAACGAGGCTCAATCCGAGGTAGGGTTGGAGCCCAGGCACTCTGGCCCTGTTTGGTGAAATGTCCCAGACGAAGGCTTCTCTGGGCTCACTGCCCGCTTAGGGTGCAGGCGATTGGGCCAGGCAACCCGTAGGGGGGCGCTGTCGGCACGTGGTGCGTGAGCGCGGCTATCCAAGGAGCTTGAATGGAAGGCTGACGCCAGGTGTCACCAGGCTGGGGCTGCAGGTGCAGAGTCCGGCCGAGGGGAGGCGGTGGAGCCGGCAGTCCGGCTACGAAGGAGCACTTAGGATGGAGAGTGGATGCGGGAGGGCCCGAGGAGCCATACAAGTGGAAAAGCGGGGTCGCGCCGCCCTCGGGCGACTCGCAAGGGCAGTGGAGCCGGGGTCGCCTTCCTGGGCCCGCGATGACCGGACGGCCGTGGGGCGCGCCGGGCGGGACCTTGAAGGGCAACAGCAGCGCTTTGCTCAACGCCTCTCATCAGGCGCCCGGCGGCGGGGGTGAGGACGCGCAGCCGCGATCCTCGGGGCTGGCCTCCACGCTCGCCTTCATCCTCATCTTTACCATCGTGGTGGACATCGTGGGCAACCTCTTGGTCATCCTGTCCGTGTATCGGAACAAGAAGCTAAGGAACGCAGGTAGGGGCTCCCGGGGCCGGGCAGGCTGGACGGGCAGCCCCCAACTTTCACCCGAGGACAGCCTCGCCCCTTTCTGGCCACCTTTCCAGAACGCAGCACCCTCAGCTGTCAGTTGGCTTTTCCTAAGAAAAGTTCAATTCTTAAAAACTGGGGACTTGGAAGTAGTTTTTCCTAATAGAGACTGAAGCCTGTCGGTTGGCTTACCTTTATTTTAACCTGTCCATCAAAGATGTTTTTTTCATTAAACAGTAAGAACTCTTCAGTCACTAAGGGGTAGAAAACGGGCAAAGTCGAGTACTTTTTATTGTAGGGGAAAACCCCAATATTAGCTTTCAATTTCTGAGGTTTATTATATTGAAAGTCACTCCATACAGGTTGCAGAAAGTTCCTCAAGAAGTCCCATCAAATCAGATCAACCAACTTGCCAATTGCTTGGTTTTACATATTAATGTATGTGCCCAACTAGGATAAAATATCAGGAAAGAAATAAGCTGGTAAAATGATACTGTACTTATTTCAGTTTTGTTATCAGCAGTTTTCAGTTTTCAGCGTACAATTTAAAAAGAATCATAAGCTTCTAAAGATGTTTTGGAAAGTGATTATTATTTCTCCAAGTTAAACAAGTTTACATTTTAAAAATAGAAATTGTTGTAATAAAGAGTGTATTTACATATGACATACGACTAAAGCTAATTTTGTGCTTGAGATAAGCTTTATTTTTACTTGGGCAATGAATTGAAATTGGTTTATTCTGGGTGGGAGCCTGAGGGCTATTTGTCCATAGGACATTGGATGTTCAGATCTCTAAATGATTAGATACCTAGCTCTTTATTTATAGGCAAATTTACAGAAGTGGGGAGGGGGAGGGGAAGGAGCCATGCAATTACATCTTTGTCAAAAGAAATATTTTTGCTCTAACTGGGTAGCTGATCAACACTGGAATCTCCAGAAGGCCCCCCTTTTTTCTATATTGCTTGAGGCCATGCATAGTTTAAGAATTAATTAATAAGCACCTGATAACAGATACTGAATTTGAGTTAATCCATTGAATAATCTCACTTCCTAGATGATTGACTTAAACTAGAGGAGTTCTGCTTCAAGAAGAGGCTCCCAGAAGAGAACATAGGTAGGAACCTCCTTGACATGGGTCTTAGTGATGATATTTTTTAGTCTGACACCAAAAGCAAAAACAACAAAAACATAAACAACGGGGACTACATAAAACTGAAAAGCTTCTGCACAGCAAAGGAAACCATCAACAAAACAACACACTGAATGGGAGAAAATATTTGCAAATTATATATCTGATAAGAGGCTAATATCTAAAAATGTATAAAGAACTCATACAACTCAGTAACAAAAAAAAAATCAATTACAAAAGGAGTAGCAGATCTGAATAGACGTTTTACCAAAGAAGATACACAGATGGCCAACAGATATATAAAAAGATGCTCAACATCATTACTCATCAGGGAAATGCAGGTCAAAACCACAATGAGATATAACCTCACACCTGCTAAGAATAGCTATTGTCAAAAAAAAAAAAAAGAAAAAAGAAATAACAGGTGTTGGCGAGGATGTGGAGAAAAGGGTACCCTTGTGCCCTGTTGGTGGAATGTAAATTGGTGCAGCCACTATGGAAGCAGTATGGAGGTTCCTTAGAAAATTAAAAATAGAATTACCAGGTGACCCAGCAATTCCGCTTCTGGGTATTTATCCAAAGGAAATGAAAACACTAACTTCAAAAAAACATCTTCACCCTCATGTTCACAGCATTATTTACAAGAGCCAAGATGTGAAAACAAGCTAAATTTTCATTGATGGATGAGTGGATAATGAAATTGTGGTATATATACAACGGAATGTTATTCAGCCATAAAAAAAAAGAATTAAATCTTGACATTTGTGAGAACGTGGATGGACCTCTAAGGTATTATGCCAAGTGAAATAAATCAGACAGAGAAAGACAAATAGCATATGATCTCCTTGATATGTGGAATCTATACATACATGCATACATACATACATACATACATACATACATACATAAAATACCAAGCTCTAGATACAGAGAACAGGTTGGTGGTTGCCAGATGCAAGGGTGGAGGGAGAGGGAAGAAATAGGTGAACTGTTTTCAGTTTGGTGGTTCGTTTGTTTGTTTGTTTGTTTTTCAGTTTAGTTAATTAGTTGAAGAGAGAAAGAGAGAGAGAGAGAGAGAGAGAGAGAGAGAGAGAGAGAGAGAGAGAGAGAGAGAGAGAGAGAGAGAGAAACAGAGAGAGAAACAGAGAGAAAGTTTGAGAAGCCCCAGTACTATGAGCATGGTATGAGAGTTATCCATCTAATCCCAGGAGCAAAGCTGTGGGAGAAGCCTGCTTTCTCACCATGGCTGATTTCCTACCAGTCTCCACTGCCCCCTATATCTCTGGATTCTGGGAGTGCTGGCTCTGATTATGTATTAAGCTGCTTTGCAATCTCCTCACTGCATTACTGATTGCTTTGAGTCCTTGGATTAGAGTTCAACAATAGGGCTTTTGCTTTAACCTGTCCAGTGCCCATTCCTTTGTACCCTCAAGAAAAAAAAAGAAAAAGAAGGAAAGAAGAGTCTCATTCTCTCCTCGCAATAAAAGCAGGTTTCTATGGACTAGACACAGTTTGGAGAGCCAAGTTAACTGAATCCTCAGGGCAGCTCTGTGGTGCGGTGCCATTGTTACCCTCTGTACAAAAGAGGAACGAGGACATAAATTGGCCATACAGACCAGAAGTAGTGGAGCAGGGTTTAAGCTTGGCCCTAGAGCTCACTCTACTTCATTGCTATCAACATTTGCAGCAGTAGGGAAGTTCGAATCCTAAAGAAACTTTCATTAAAAAAAAAAATATTCACATGCTTGAAACAATTCTACTTCTTCTGTTTTAAGACAAAGAACTTATGAAAAGTGCTCCTACCATATTATTTTGTATTTTGTTTATTTGCTAAAAATTTTTTGAGATAGCAGTCTATAAAATACTACATTCTTTTTTTTTTTGAGGGCAGTGTCACTGGCCCTCATATGTTGGACCCGAACCGGGGCCGCTGGCTTCCCAAGCCAGCGCTTAACCACCGTGCCACTTGGCCAGCCCAAAATAATACTACATTCTTGTAGCCAACCTGAACTTTTTCTTTTACTATCCACGAGCAGATTGTTGCCTGTGCTGAACTTGACTCTTTGCTTATATCCATTGCTCAGGTAACACAGGTTGAGGCTCACTGCCTTCTCCATTACTCTTGGCCACACTCACCATGTGTTTATCAATACTCCAGTGTATGTCCCACTGAACATGTTCATAGCTGTCTTTTTTTTTTTTTTGAGGGCGGTGTCACTGTCCCTCACATGTGGGTTCCAAACCCTGGCCGCTGGCATCCCAAGCCAGCTCCCAACCGCCGCGCCACTCGGCTGGCCCATAGCTGTTTTGATTGAGCCCTTGACCATTCTGTTTGCTTTACTCTGACTTTTATTTCTTTCCCCTTCTTTCTCTTCCCTTCTCTTGCCTTCTCTTTTCTTCTCCCCCATGTTTGTTTCTTACTTGTTGGCCTCCAATATTCTTTAATCACCATAATTATATTCAATCTCTTAGTAGAGGTCATACGTGTAGCTGTTTCCTGATTGTGTCTGTTGTGCATCAGAAAAAAAGACAGTCCTTAACTTATAAGCACGTTATATGCTAGACCAGAGGTCGGCAAACTGCAGCTTGCGAGCCCCATGCAGCTCTTTGGGTACGTTCTGTCTCAAAAGTTTGCCGGCACCTGGAAGAGCCAATCCTGTCCCTCACAACACTTTAAAAATTATTTGAGAGCCATAAATATATTTTTACATAATCATCATTATGTGAATAATATCCTTTAAAAATTGTATAAATGAAACAATGATAGTTTTATTTTCATTTTCAATTTTACTTCAGAGCCTGCAGCTTGGACACTGCAGTTTGCTAACCCGTGGTAGCTCTTCTCTCTCAAAAGTTTGCCGACCCCTGTTCTAGAAGTTCACTTACAGACTTCTTTTTTAAAAAAGATTTTTAATAAAAATATAGCTAACATACAATATTATATTAGTTTCAGGGGTACTCCATAGTTATTCAACATTTATATACCTAAAGAAGTGATCACCATGATAATGTGGGAAGAGTTGGCTGCTCGCTGAGAAAGTGCTTCTGGCATTGGGTGAGTTGGGTGGGGCAGGGGGTGTACTCAACACAGGAAAGATGGCGCCTGCCTGCAGGCTGCACAGGAGAAGGACACCACCCAGGGAAAATAGTGACTTTCCTGCAGCCCTGCCCCGAAGCCACACACATCAGTCTCCCCCTCCCCACTTCTCACCTTCCTGTACGCCTCCATGCCTCTGACACTTCCTGAGTCACTTTCCCTCCCTCCACTGGAGCCCAGGGTGAGTGCCTGAGGGTGAGAGAGTCTGTGCTTGGGCCGATGATGTCTGGGTTTCCTGCAGCCTTCCATCCCACCCTGATGGTCAGAATCCCTACTGTTTTTCACATCCAGATATTATGGGGGTTCCTCTTCCAGGCACCAGTACTCTGTGCTGGGGAGGTCAGTTTGGGGCTGGGAGGTCTTGCTTCTCTGAGGGGAACCTCCATGGCTGAGAAATCCCTCCTGATTCTCAACCACCACATGGAAATTTGGGGCCAGCCCTTTTCTCGTCTTTGCCTCTCCTACCAGTTTTGATGTGGCTTCTTCCGTATATCCTTAGTTATAAAACTTCTGTTCAGCTAGACTTCAGATGGTTCCCCAGGTTGATTATTCTATAATTTAGTTGTAATTTTAATTTGTCATGGAAGGAAGCAGACACAGTGTTTATCTATTCCACCATTTGGATCTCTCTCCACTTACAGATTTCTTAAAAGAAGACTTTATATATTTTCAGTCTTAAGCTACCTCACAAAATCATCCAAACAAATATGGCTGAAATAATATTTAGAACTCTGGAGTCATCTGAGACTTGTGAGACCCTAAAAGCAACCAGCCTTGCTCTTAGTTCTGAGCTTCTTGGGATCCTGGGAGAATAGGAAAGAGTGGTGTGGAAGGGACCAGTGGAAGCTTTGCATGTAACCTCAGAAATGTCAGGAGAGGTCTCAGGAACAAGACATGATAAAGGGTGAATTTAGCATCAGGGATGGAATAGAAACAAGTTTAAGTATATGTAGCTGCTCATCAGTTGAGTGCTCTTGTGTTGGGGACCAACATATCAAATCCTGCAGGCAAGTGTGGAAGGTTCTTCTACAGAGAATAAATCCAGAACCTGGACTCTAGAGCTTCTTTATTGAATGGATCCGTGGTTGTAGATGATTCATCATGTCTCTGGACTGTTTTCACATCAACAAAATGATGGGGTTGGAAATATCTGTGAGCCCCTTCCAATCATAGTATCCTTTGATTTACATGATTATTAAACTCACTCTGAATTTGGAGATTATAATGAAATTGACTAGCAATAAGGAGAATTGTGGCTATAATGACTATAATGACATATATGTATATAATGATAATAAGCATCATAGATCTAGGAAATTGTGTCATTCTGAAAGTGTGACTCACTTGTCCTAAACTATCTGGTTCACTTGTCATCTAGCTGCTAGAGAAAAATATCTCTTCATGACATCTGGTTTCCCTACTTTATTTCCCTGTTTTCAAAATATCCCATATAATTTTTCCCTTCTTGGAAGAAAATGAAGTAACCAACTACATAGCATAATTCAAGCCTCTTTTGGTGGGACTCTTTCTGGTTGAGAAATTATGGACTCTTTCTCTGGGATATATGCAGCTTCTTGTGAGTTTGGGTAAGATGAACTGGGGACTCTTATGTTGAAATGGTCAGCAGTGTCTGTGAGTGAGCAAACTCCCTGGGTGGACTAGCTTTCATATCTCTGGGTGAACCATGGGGAGAGATAGGTTCTTCTAGGCCTGTAGAGACCCAGTCAAAATGTAGCCACTCAGGAAGAACATGTGCAGCCAGCCTGGCCATTCAGTCTGCAACAACTCACATCTAAAGAACAGTAGGGTTTACACAAGTGAGCACAGCACTCCCACTTAGGTGTTCAAAGGTGGATGGAAGATAAGCACTGCACCAGGTTATAAGTTTTTCTAAAATAAAGACTCAAACTACCTCTCCTGCAATATCAATTCAGGATGTCTATATTGAGGTCATAAATGTGGCTAGTCACATTGTTTACCAGTGATTTAAAAACCAGTGTTCTGTGGGATTTTTAATGCTAAAGCATAAAACAAAATAAAATGTCATGTATGAACCAATTGCCTAAATCCCAAATGAAAAAGTAAAAGAACACATTTTAGACAATACTTTTGAATCATTTCATCCTTTAAGGAATTTTCTTTTTTCATAAAAATTCATGTTGCATCTTATATTCTCTTCTCACTGTAAATGATGCTTTTCTGTGATGTACTTAATATCCATGGACTACATATACTAGGTAAATAGAATTATAACAAAGTTATAACTTCTGGGATATGGGCAATTGGAACAGATATACAGAATTCTTCAACAATCTGTTCTGGTGTCTTAATTGTAAATCTAAGCTGTTTATCATAAAACTTAAAACTGCTTTTATTGTTCTTGTCCATAATTGATTCTGCAAAAACTGCTGGACATTTTTTGGTGTACATTTCCATTTCAAATATGAGTATTTTATAACACCCATATCAAAGCAACTCCAGTTATTAAAAGAATTTAGTTTTTCAATTCTACAATTTTATTTTTAAAAATATTTATTTCCTAATTTGTATTTGAAACATTTTCAAGCTGAAAAAAATTAAAGTAGAAGACAACCAATAGAATTACACTTTTCATGGACAGCTAATTTGATCTGATTTCTGTGGCTAGCATACAAAAATAACTTCTTTGCTTGTTTAGAATGTCTAGTGGTTTGTACTTTCACACACAGAGCAATTTACAGTTTTCAAAGCACTTTCCCACATTTTGTTTTATTTGTTCTTGTAACAACCTGCCTGATCAGGTATATAGGAAAACTAGAACCCAAAATTCACAGATAAATGATCAGTATTGTTATCCCAGTATGCAACCCAGTGTGGTACAGTGAAGAAGCATGGGGATGGAAATCAGAAGATACAAGATGAGTCTTAAATCTGCAATACCTTTATTTGTAGTATGTTTGGGGTCCAGTTGCCCAATGTCCCTGAGCCTCAGTTTCTCCGTATATCTAAGGAGACTACTTATCTCACAGGGATACTAGGAAGATAAACTTAGATTTTGCCTATCCATCTTTCCATCCTGTCATCCATCCATCCATCCACCTAACGCCTTAAAGTTTTAAAATACTATACAAATAATGGTATTATTATGCTATTATTGGCTATGCATTTTATGATTTGTTCTCTTGGGTTGTTTCTATTCCTTAAATGCTTATTTCTTTTAATGTATTTTTAAGATTTTTATTAAAATATAGTTAACATACAATATTATATTAGTTTCAGGTGTACACCATAGTTATTCAACATTTACGTACCTAAAGAAGTGATCACCATGATAAGTTTAACAACCATCTGATACTTTACCACGTTATCACAATATTATTGACTATATTCCCCTCACTGTACATTACATCCCTATGACTTATTTGTTTTATACCTGGAAAGTTGAATCTCTTATTCCCTTTTTTAAATTTTTCAATTACAGTTGACATTGACTATTATTTTATATCAATTTCAGGTGTATAGCATAGTGGTTAGACATTTATATAATTTAAGAAGTGATCCCTTTTGAGTAGTCTAGTACCCACATGGAGCTATACATAGATATTACCATATTATTAACTATATTCTTAATATTATTAACTTTACATTCCCATAACTATTTTGTAACTACAATTTCACCTTTTACCCTGTCCCACACCCTTCCCATATATCACTCTGATAAAACTAGTACTCATCTGACACCACACATAGTTATTACAATATTATTGACTATATTCTTTATGCTATACCCTACACCCGCATGACTACTGTGTAACAACCAATTTGTACTTCTTAATCCTTTTTTTTTTTTTTTTTTACCAACCCCCTGAACCCTCCTCCCACCTGGCAACCATCAAAATGTTCTCTGTATTCATGAGTTTATCTCTGTTTTGTATGATTATTTTGTTCTTAGGATTCCACATATAAGCAAAATCACATTGTATCTGTATTTCTCTGCCTGACATACTCCACTCACCACACTGCTCTCCAAGTCATCCATGCCACCACAGATAGCAAGAATCCATTCTCTTCCATGGCTGAGCAATATTCCATTATATATATATATATATATATATATATATATATATATATATATATATATATATAAAACCTCCTCTTTATCCATTCTTTCATCTATGGATACCCAGGCTGTCGCCACATCTTGGCCATTGCAAACAATACCGCAATGAACACATGGATGCATATGTCACCTTGAAATAGTGTTTGGGTTTCTTCAGATAAATACCCAGAAGTGGAATTGCTGGGTCCTTGTCTCTTGTTATATCCTTTGCTTTAAAGTCTGTTTTGTCTGGTATAACTGTTGATAATTCAGCTTATATTTGCTTGTTCGTTTCTGTTTTCATGCAATATCTTTTTCCTATCCCTTTACTTTCAGTTTGTGTGTGTCTTTCATTCTGAAATGAGTCTCTTGTAGACAGCATATGTAAGGGTCTTGTTTTCTTATCCATTCAGCCAATCTATCTTTTGATTGAAGCATTTAATCTGTTTACATTGAAAGTAATTGTTGATAGTTATGTAGTTATTGCCATTTTAAAATTTTTGATTTTTTCCCTCCCATCCTAAAGTAGTCGCTCCAAGATTTCTTGTAATTCTGGGTTGGTGGTGATGAACTCCTTTAGCTTTTTCTTGTCTGGGAAGCTCTTTATCTGTCCTTCATTCTAAATGATAGCTTACTGGATAGAGTCATCTTGTAGGTGGCTCTACACTTTAAACATTTCCTCACTTTAAACATTTCCTGCCCATCCTTTCTGGCCTGCAAAATTTCTGTTGAGAAATGAGCTGACAGTTTTATGGGAGTTCCTTTGTAGGTTACCAACTGCTTTTCTTTTGCTGCTTTTAAGATTCTCTCTTTGTCTTTAAACTTAGGCATTTTAAGTGTGGGCCTTTTTGGGTTCATCTTGTTTGGGACTCTTTGCACTTCCTGGGCTTGTATGTCTATTTCCTTCACCAGATAGGGGAAATTTTCCATCATTATTTCTTCAAATAGGTTTTCAATTCCATACTCTTCCCTCTTCTCTTTTCTGGTACCCCTATGATATGAATGTTGGTATATTTGATGTTGTTCCAAAGGCCCCTTCCACTGTCCTCATTTTTTGTGTTCCTTGTGTAGGTTATGTGTGCCCTCCTCATGTAGTTGAGCCTTTGTTGCTGTTTGCACATCAGTGGGAGGGGTTGACTCTCAGGACGATTGATTATGAGGTGACTACAGCGGAGGAGCTGCTGTGCAGAGCCTGCCCATATACAGCAGGATTTGCTTGAGCAGAACTCTGGTGCCTGCCCAGTGTGTCCCTTAGGTGTGTCATACTTGGAGGGAGCTGTCTGATGTTCTGGTTTGGTCTGAAGCTGGTCACTGGGCATGCCAGCCCTGGGCCTCCTGCTAGGAGTCCTGCCACGGGCCAAGTTCAGCTGCAGGCTGTGCCCTGCCTAGGGCCAATCTGCAGATGGCTACCACCTGTGCTAGTCTTGGAGGTGCCTCAAGAGGCCAAGCAACAAATCAAGGCCTGCTGTAGCTAGTGCTGGGCTTAGAGCTGCTCAACAGAGGTACAGGATATGCCAAAGCCAGATGCTGCTTGTTTGGATTTTGTGAATCTTTGAGAGATTTTATGAAAATGTATAGCATGAGCTAAGGCAGGTTGTTTGTATAGAAAAGCCACTGGAAGTGGCTTAGTGTTTCCAAAAGTTGGGTGGGGTCTCAGGAAATCACTAGGGCAGGGCAGACAAAAGGTGATAGCCAGTTTGATGGAGACTCAGATACAGCAGCCACCTGCATTTCCATGCTGAGAGGAGGAGGGCTCAACAAAGAAACAATGGGGCCAGCCAAGTGGCGCGGTGGTTGGGTGCTGGCTTGGGAGGCCAGCGGCCCCAGTTTGGGTCCCGCATGTGAGGGCCAATGACGCTGCCCTAAAATAAATAAATAAATAAATAAATAAATAAATAAATAAATATAAAAACCACACACAATAAACTATATAACAACACTTTAAAAAAAAAAAAAAGAAACAATGGCTTCTGCCAGCTCCTTCCTCAAGGAGAAAGCTGCTTCTCTAGCCCTGACACAGAAGTCAGACAATTCAGTTCCTCTCCATATGTCCCTGGCACCTTTTGAGCTGCTGTACCAGCACTGGAGCTCAGTGAGTGAGTCTGTCAGTAAGTAAGTCCATGTGCAGGCTTTTTAAGAGGAGCACTTGGGGCTCTAGTCACCCTCAGACACACTCAGCTGCAATCTTCCCTATTTTTTCACAGCCAGAAGTTATGGGGACTTCTCTTCCTGGTACTGGAACCCTGGCTGGGGATCCTGGTGTGGGGATGGAACCCCTCACTCCTCCGGGGTTGGGGGGAAGGGACCTCCACAGCTGAGATATCTCTCTTGATTTTTAATGGTCACACACAGGTGTGGGCCCAGCCCATTATGTGTCTCTGCCCCTCCTACCAGCCTCAAGGTGGCTTCTTCTGTATTAGGGCTTTGGTTCAGCTAGACTTCAGGCAATTCTCAATGATGGCTATTCTGTAGTTTAGTTGTAATTTTGATGTGGTCATGAGAGGAGGCAAGTACAGCTACTCCGCCATCTTGATCAGAAATCTTAAATGTATATTTTAAAGTAAGTGGACCATTGGTCAGAAATTGAAGATTTAGAACCTATGCTTCTTTTGTGATATTGGACAAACTACACATATTCTCTGATGTCTCAGTTTTCGCCTTTGTAATAAACACTATCTCCCCATAGCAAGTAGGGCTGAGATTTTTAATTATTTCAATATACAACCTTTGGGAGACTATTTCAATATCCAAGTTGTTCACTAATTTAAAATGAATCAACTCTGGAAGCTACAGTAACTTTATCAGATAAGTATTTTACCATTCAAAAAGTTATGACTTCATTGGATGTACAGACTTGGAAAATGATCTCAAGCTAATGAAGTCAGTGCTTAATATAACTTCCAACCTGATAGTATTTTTCTTTTTGCACTGTTAATGTATTCCTCCTGTAGCTCTCCATGACATTTGGAATTATTGATTCAAATGAGTTTTTTGTCTTTTAAAGACATTTTATTGATTTTTTACCATTGCATGCTTAGCTATTATTTAAAGTTTTGTGACTTTTTTCCTGGCCTCTGTACTACATTATTATGGAACGTTAATTTTTTCCAAATTTACTAAAGTAATTCCCAGAATCCCCTGGAAACCTTTGGATAGTGGTTTCAGACTCCTAAATATACAATTGAATTTTGGTCTGACTTTTGGCTCCTCCAGGTGTTCATCTCCTAATAAAATAGCAATATTCAGCATTAAATTAATCATAGATAAGATAGAGCTAATATTGTTAACTTTCAGAATTATTTTTCTGTGTGCAATTTTGAAAGTTAACCAAAGATAATATAGTCATAATGTAACTTCCTGCTTTTTGTTCTTACTAATATTTGATGGTTGTTTTTTAAAAAAATGTTCTGCTTTGAAAAATATCTGCCTTAGAAGTCATTTTAAATCTACAGCCTCTACGAATGGGCTTGTATCTGCTCATTTTTTATTAGCACATTTTAAAAATAACAACTAGAATATTTGAAGTGAATAGTAAGATCTTTATAATGTGCCTTGAATTTTCCCCCTTTTTCCCCAAGTATTTTTAAGTTACTTAGCTGACAGAAGTGCCCTATCTTCTGTAAAAGAAGTATACACACTCTCAGGATTCTAGGTTACCAAAGAAGTGATTCATGGATTGTTTTTCAAAATGCATTTGTGTATTCCCAGAACTCTGTATGGTATCATCAGTATCATCTACTCCCTTAGTAAAGATGGTTTCTTAATCAGCACCATAATTTTCTCACCTATCAAATAAATTTGCTAATCAAGTTGACCAGAAACCTGAGGGCTCTCTATGACATCTCAAGAAATTTTAGTGAATCTTCTAATGCTGTAAATGAGGAATAAACTTCTATATTTTCTGATCGAGGTGCTCTGAGATTTATTTTTCTATAGAGCTATACACTTTGGCAGTCACATTGAAGGAATTAGTCTTAGAAAAAGGGATAAGAAAAGAAATAAATAAATCTACTTGGTGCTGAATATTATTCAGGCTATTGAATTTCAGTGGTTGAGCTTATGGTTTAAAAGGATGCTTACCTGCTTTGATACTGAGCACTTTGGGTACTTATTCAATATTCATTTAAATAAATATTTAGGGGCTGGCCAAGTGGCTCAGTTGGTTAAGAGCTAGCTCAAGAGTACAAGCTGAGCTCTGAGCAACAGTAGTTCGATGCCCAGCCCGAGCTGAGTTGCCACTGAGCTGCCAACAGGTAGCAGGATTGCTCAGCAAATAAATAAATAAATAAATAAATAAATAAATAAATATTTATTGCATACCTACAGTATAAGACAGACTATAAATGAACACAAATTCTTGTTGATTTGTCAAAATGCAAGACACTGTGTTATGCTTATGTAAAACATGGCTTCTACTTTCAAATAGATTACTTTCTATCATGGCACTTCTATAATTTTTGTTCTCTAATTTTCAAATAATAATAAGACATGAAGTACAAAGGGTTAAGACTAGAAATATGTTTCTATAGCAGAAAAACTTTTCAAAAGAAATTTGAAAGTATGTTGGTGGATGGTAGCTGGAACTTAAAGTAGATAGTCATAAAAATTTTTAAAAGAATTTTTACCTCATTATGGAAGAAATATAGGTAATAAATAGGAACTATGAAATCTACTGCACACATAAGGCAGCACTGAGAAATCTTCAAAGAAATTAGTCAATAATAGAGACAAAGCATATACAATGGCCTTATATCTTTTGAAGAAAGCAATACAACCTGAAAAAACACCTATTGGACAAGGTTTGAGAATCAGGTTGCTAACTTAAATTTTAAAAAATTGTTTCACATAGCTATTAAATGGCAGATAATAAAAATATATAATCAATAATTAGTATTTACTCTTTTATAATTTTGACACATCTAGTAATACAAAACACCCTTCTTTTATGACCTTGAAAAGGATAATGTGCTTTTATCTTTCATATATTCATGTCTTTTTTCTTTATTTAAATATCTATTGGGTGTCTCTTATGTGCCAAATCTAGGATAATATTAGAGTTTGGGACACAGTTCTGTGGCAAGACAAACACTTTTCCAGTTAATACATTTTTATTTTAAGGCTTAAATTTTAACTTTTACTTTTAAGAGTTTTTTTGACATTTTAAAAAAAGTTTTAATTTCATTTCTACCTTTTGTTGCTTTCCTTATTCTATTAGCTTACCATTAATTACTTTTTCTATTTGAGTTGGAGCACTCAGATATCTCATTTTGGGGGGTATATAGGTATTATATTCTTTTACCAAATAAGCTTTTTTAAAAAGCTGTTTAAATAAGGTGTTTTATATGATATGATATATATATATATATATATATATATATATATATATATATATATATTTGTGTGTGTGTGTGTGAGATATGTTTCCTCTGAAGAACACACCTCTAGAATCAGAAGGCCCAGGATAAAACCCTGACTCTGCCATCTAGTGGGTGTGACCCTGGCAAATTACTTGTTTTATTTTCTCACTTGTTAACATAGGACAATATTAGAATTGTAGTATTGTATGGATTGCTATACTGTACTTAAAATTTATTTGTTTTAACTATAATATTCTGGGAAGTGGAATAAATTATTTGTTATTTAGTACATGGTGTACAGTTATGTACATGGTGTACAGTTATATAGATTAATATATTTTTATTTTTAAGGCAGAGTATAATATTCAACATGTTTAGGCCAGGTACATCAAAAACAAGGTCAAATTCTGAATTTTTAAAAATTATGTTTACAAGAACCTTACTTTATACTTTTGTAATGTTAATTTTTTTCTTTTCTTTTCTCATTTATTTAATTTAGTATATAAATAGGGCAATACTATGATTGTACCATTTTAAATAATAACAGCAATTCTCTTTTGGAATTTAACATTTTAGAGCTCTTCTCTAATTAAATAGAGATGTTATTAACTGCCATTAATTTATTTAACTTGGGATTTCACTGAGTCCTTCAAGATTGGGGAACATGTTTAAGGAAATAAAGACTACTATCCCAAATACAGTTAATATAGTTTTTTTAGTTTTTTTGGTTGCCTATTAATGCGACCGGAGTATTGGGTTTTTGTTTTTAAAGTTTCATTCTTCATTCTGTAAGATAAATACTAATGTAGACATTGGTAATTTGTGTTCAGCTTAGAGATGAAAGGCTGAATCAATCTGGCTATAACATGGATTCAATACACTACAAATGTCTCCCTAAAACATCCTTCTGAGAAAAGAGTAACCAGATGTAGGAAATGAGCAGAATTTTTAGAAGAACTTCATGCCTTAAAAACTGATTGAAAACTGAACTAGAGAAAGAGTGTTACTTTAGTTTAAACTACTTAAGGTATTCTTAGTCTCCTTTACTGCATGTGCACTATATTAATGTAATAGTTAAGACAATCTGTCCATCAACTATGTCGACAACATTAAGGAGTCACCACCAAGTTAAGATGTAGAACAGGGAAAACACAATGAAATATATATACGTTGTGTGGAGACAACAATGGGAGAGAGAAAGAGGCTGCAGAGCCAGGAAGGCACATGGGGCCAAGGAGGTGAGAAAGTGAAGGAGTTAGATATAATATGTACTGTTCGTATAGGGTAGTCTATGCACAGGTGTTATATGAACAGGGTATTATATGTTAGAGATCTTAAGGAGGATGAAGATTGAGAGAAGGGGTTAGTAAATCTATCACTGATGATTGGAGAGAAGTTTAAGCAATGCGGTGTGGGTAAAATCCAGATGTTATAGAAAGGTAAATGACAAATGGGTGGGGAAGGAAATATTTGTAACAGTCTTGCTTGAAAAGTTTGATGGGAGAGGGAGGGGCTGATAGCTAGAGGGGCAGGAGGATAAAAGGTGGCTTATTTCCCATGGAGAGGCCTCTGAAAGATTGCAGTGATCAGAGGAAGGTAACAGGTAGGGCTGTCTCACCAGGGGAGGAGCCTTCTGTGAAACAGAACAGTTGTCATCACAGTGGAAAAAGTAAGGGGTGCATTTTTACCCAAAGCCAACCATGTTTCATGCACTCTCTTGAATCTTCACTGTGGCCATTATTACCTTGATGTAATTACATTTTAAGAGACTGGGGTTCTGGGAAGCTAGTTTACCATTTAGGAAGTGGCATAGCCGGGATTGGAATTCAGATAAATTTTGTTTCTAAACGTGTAGTCCACACTACCTCTAATAATCTGAAAATTCAAGTTTCTCATATATAGTCCTCTGAAGTGTAAGAATGTAAAACATGACCTGTGTGCTCTGATGTACAAAATAAAACCCTTCACATTTCCTTGCATTGCTTAGTCATCTACAGCATGTCAGCTTTTTCCTGTCGTACCATTAACATTTAATGTAAATATGGGATTTTTTATACTCACCAGATTTAGAATAGATTCGTCATTAAACCAGACTGCTTAGATCTGCTTAGATTGGCCGTGTAAAACCAACAAAAAATGTTTCCAAGAGTAGCTGAAGTACATTTTTTTCCCCATTTAAACCAGTGTTTACCATTTAAATGATAAAGTTCAGGCACAGTCAGGTTGTTTTGTTTTTTTTTTAAATCTTTATGAACAATGATTCAGTGGGTGTCTAATCTTGTTTTCTACATAGTTGAAGTCCAGGCTTAAATGAAAGAAGGAATGAAGATTGGCTTATTGAGAAAAACAACATCCTGACAAATAAGAGAAAAAAGAAACTAATTTCTATGCTTTTATGGGTATAGTTTAGAGACTAAGTGTGCATTAGTTCATCCAGTAAACCATTTCCAGGTACCTATTATGTGCCAGGCACTGTGCTGTCAGTGAGAATTTAAAGATTCATACCCATAGTCCTGGACTTCAGGTAGTTCACAGTCTCTTGGAGGGAGACAGACTCTATGCTCCCTTATGGAGTCACATGTTGGTTTGATGTTAGAAGCAAATCTACACAGTGAGGATGAAAGATTGAAGAGCACTATCAAGAAGCATTTAGAGTCTGTAATTTCTACCCAATAAGGTTTGTTTGTTTGTTTGTTTTTGTAAAATAGCATAATTAGTAGTTCCTCTTTTTCCACCAAGAAGCTGGTGACCTCTTTAGAAAACCACCCAACCTTTTTACAGAGTTGAAGATCTATCTTTGGTTGCCTAGAAACAACCGGAGAGCAAGGTTTGAGGTTCAGCACTCATGCTTTATTGAGGGAAGGCTCTCGGGAGGAACCTGAAGAAAATGAGGGGAGCAGACTAGGGCAGGAGAGAGAGCCGTGCAAGGATGGTATTTCAGGCAAGGCCTAGACTTGGCCTGACCCATGAGGCTGAGTTATCTGGACATAAATCCAACCATGGAGTTGCCATCACTTGAGGTAAGAGAGCTGGCCTGTGTACACCAGTGTCAGTTGGTCATCTTTACTGTTTAAGCGAGGGCAATTCTCTGAAGAAGGATGCAGCTGCTGGCAAATGGGATCACCTAACACTCATTCAAATTTCAAGGACAAATGCTCCAACCTAGCAAAGGGGACATGGGAAGGTCATTAGCAACAGCTACTAGAAGGCCTGTGAAACAGAGAGAATGTACAGAAGCAGCCTAGAGACTAGGCTTGCCCTAGTAATGGGCTTGCATCACTGGCATTTTGAAGAGAGCACACAGAAGGAAATTAATTCTCCTCAGGTTAAATTTGATTTGATTTGATTATTACCAAATTAACAACAAGATAGCTAGAGCTGTAGAAAGATTGTTGATGAAAATCTTAAAGGCCCAAACTTTGCACAAAGTAGACAGGGAGATAGATTTATCTGTAATTCACATAGCAGCAAAGTAATGAAGAAGTATTTATTCAAATGGAAGTCAACAGGACACTTGCAGAGCATGAGATTTTTTTTTTAAAGCAGTAAAAATGCTGATAAAAGTTAAGAATCGGGCCCAGAATAGGAAATTAATGTACTCTCCCCTAACTAAGATTTTACTAGTTAATGAAGAGGATGCCACAGTGCCTAGTGCCCTGTGCTAGAGCCTTCTGAGCATTAAAAGAAAATACGGCTTCTGCTTCACTTGCACCTTCCAAATCTCATGCAGCATTCTTCTGTGAATCATGTTAATCCATGATTATCCATAAGTATGCCAGGAAGGAAATTCTGGGAAATGTAGGTCCAGCTTACCTAAACTGACACAAAGCAAACCCACCACAGTCCACCCCTTGGGACCTTATCATCCATATATATATATATCTATATATATATATATATATATATATATATATATATATATATATATATATCTTTTAACTATATTTAAGTTCCAGCAAAAGGAAACATCATAATTATGATATTACCTCACATAATGCAACTATCCTTGTAAAACTGAAAACACACTAACAAAACCCTCTCTTCAAAGGACAATACAGTCTCTTTATTCATCTTTGCATGATTTTCATTATTCTTCTGGTTGAATCCCATTCCCCATTGGCTGTCCTGTAATGGAAATGCTGAGATGTAAGGTTAACTACTAGCACATATTAGATGATGGGGAAAAAGAAGAGGGAAAGAGACAAACAAACTAACTTCCCCTCACACACATCTCACACACACACACACACACACGCACACACACACACACACACACACATACACGCATATACACATACTCCACACACACAAAGCAGGTACAATAAAGCTTCCAGCTGAGCTACATGATAATCACATCTGCACAGGTTATGACTTATTTTTTCCTTCAAACATTTGCAAAGTGAGATTAGTTCAAAGAATATTAAACTAATGATTTAATTAATGTAATTAGTTGAACAGAAAAGAAGTATAATTACTACAAAATAAATGGAGCAGAAGATTAAAGCCATGAAAGAAATCTATGGCATCACTTGTGATCTTGTTTTTAGCTCTTTTAAAAATAAATGTATATAGGCCAGTTTGCCATCATGACATTCTGGGGAAAAAAATGTACCTTTTTGATGACTATTTAATTTGCAGCTGAATTTCATATATTATACTTATTTTTGAAGTATTAAACATGTTAAATTAAAAATTTATTAAAATACGCCCACTTTGGAATTTAAATATTGCATTGGTGATTAAAATTTATCTGTAGGAAAAATAAATTTGCTTTCATTGCTTTAATTTTTCCTAGTATAACACTTTTCAAAGTTGTTTTTATGACAATTTATCCAAAATTTCTAAACAAATGGCAAAACCTTGCTCATTTTAGTCATGACTGCTATTTTACTTCACTTCTTTGCAATTATTTTTTTTGAGGAAGTAAAAATAATCAGATAGGAACTTCAAATACAAAGGCTATTTTTATTTCAGATGTTCAGAGATGACCATTTAATTTACTTCATCAAGCATTTGAGCAAAAGTCTCAGCTGAATGCTATTTAGGATACAGATATGAGGAAGACAATCTCAGGGGGAATATAAGAAAGCCAAATTTACAAATAAATATAATAAAAGGCAAAACACATGGTCACTTCTCCTGGAATGTTCCTCCCCACCTCTGTCTAGCTCATTTCCTTCCTTGCCACTGCTTCTCTGTACATACTCTTGTACTTCTTTTTATTTTAGTTTTGTTAGTTTTTCTAAGTTCAAGGATCATAGGATCCCTGTCTGTTTATTCCTGGGTCCCCAGCACCGATCATGTGCATGTAATAAGTTTTTATTGAATAGAATTTATTATAATTTAACCCAAATTAAAAGTGGTATAAATAAAGTGATTTAGGAGCCTTCAAAGCAGGAAGCTCTTCCATGTGGTTGAGCAAAGGGAATTTCTGTTTAAGGTGGGTTTGGGGAAATGGGTAATATTTTAAAAGTTCGGGAAAGGAGCCATTCAAGGCACAAGGAATAGCAAGAAAGGCAAATGAGCTACCATAGTCAAGAATGTACTTGCTGAGCAACTCAAAATTTGACTGGAGTTCATTTTTTATATTTTAAAATATAATGTGTTGTTATTATAGTAATATAAAACATTATCACTTAATCACTTAATCTGAATACCTAGGGTTTAATTTTTGTACCTTAAATTCTTTATAAATGAAAAGAAAAAGAAAACGTTTACCTTTTCCTTCGGAGTGAGGTGAAAGTGTTGTGGAATTCCAACATTTATTGAGCATTTATCATGTGACAGATACTGCTCAGCACTTAACACAGATTGCCTCATGTAATCCTCATCATACCCCTATGAAGAAGATAATATCATTATCTCCATCTTATAGAAGAGAAAACTGAAGTTTGGTGAGATAATGTCACTTGCCCCAGTTAAATAGCTAGTAAGTGGTAAAGCCAATATTCTAACAGACAGCTGATGACAGACCTGTTTTTCTCTTAACTATTATGTGATGGACAAGGATCCATTGCTCTCCAAGAACAGGAATTAGAGGACCATTTGAGAAAAGCTGAAGAACTAGAGAGAAGTAGAAGGGCTGGAATTTAAGAAGTTCTTGGCTACCTTCAGATATAACAACATGACGTGAGGTTTCTCAGGTAACGTAGAAGATTCCAAAACAAAAGATGTGATAGGAGTATACTGAACTCAAGAATTTTTGAAGCATAAAAGAAACTAAACAGTTTGAAAGACAAGTTTTGAAGATGGCAATGCCTTGTTTTGGGGATGTGGGAATTTGTGAAGAGTAGGGTTGATTTGACAAGGGCAGCAAATGGGCTCATTTCCTGGTGAAAATAGCCTCCAAGTCATTTCTAAAATGTTAGTAGCTACAATGTCAAGTCATCCAAGTTGCAGAAGCAGCTGTTTTTTAAATAACTGTGAAAGAAAACTAATGCAATCCACAAGAAGCTGGTGTTAACCTGTATTTTCTCAACTTTTCTCTTTTAGGAAATATATTTGTGGTGAGCCTTGCAGTTGCAGACCTGGTGGTGGCTGTTTACCCATACCCCTTAGTGCTGACATCTATATTTAACAATGGATGGAACCTAGGATATCTGCACTGCAAAATTAGTGGTTTCCTGATGGGCTTGAGTGTCATTGGCTCAATATTCAATATCACTGGAATTGCCATTAACCGCTACTGCTACATCTGCCACAGTCTCAAGTATGACAAGCTGTATAGTAACAAGAATTCCCTCTGCTGTGTGTTCCTGATATGGATGTTGACACTTGCTGCGATCATGCCTAACTTGCATGTCGGAACTCTGCAGTATGACCCACGGATCTATTCTTGTACATTTACACAGTCTGTCAGCTCTGCATACACAATAGCAGTTGTGGTTTTCCATTTCATAGTTCCCATGATCATAGTCATCTTCTGTTACCTAAGGATATGGATCCTGGTTCTTCAGGTCAGATGGAGGGTGAAACCTGACAACAAACCCAAACTGAAACCACAAGATTTCAGGAATTTTGTCACCATGTTCATGGTTTTTGTACTTTTTGCCATTTGCTGGGCTCCTCTAAACTTGATTGGTCTCGCTGTGGCCTCAGACCCTGCCAGTATGGTACCCAGGATCCCAGAGTGGCTGTTTGTAACTAGCTATTATATGGCATATTTTAACAGCTGCCTGAATGCAATTATTTATGGAGTGCTGAACCAAAATTTCAGGAAGGAATACAGGAGAATTATCGTCTCACTGTGTACAGCCAAGATGTTCTTTGTGGATAGCTCTAATGATGTAGCAGATAGGGTTAAATGCAAGCCTTCTCCATTAATGACCAACAACAACCTAATAAAGGTGGACTTGGTTTAAAAAGCAGTGCATTCTTGGCATGATATGCACACTGCCCAAGGTCTTACCGATTTTCATGTTTGCTTCCCATCTTGACAGATTTCTTGAAAACCAGTGTGGTTGAAAACACGTCTGCTCTTAAGCGGTAGCCACTATGCTTTCTGAGAAAATGTGCTATAAGCCTTTTGAACAGGTCTCTAATTCTTAACAAAAGAAATACAGAACACATAGACAGATATATATTAATTGAACTGTTAATTGAAGAATATGGTTCAGGGACAGAAGGGGGCAATTTTAAATAAAAATGTTGAATGTATTCAAGTGGAGAGTGTGTAAACGTTTAAAATGCAAATGAGTGCCACAAGTGTAATAATTACTTTTTTCCTTTGCTTTTTAAAGATTTCTAGTATGAAAACAAATGATGTCTTGTATTTGTAATGATAAGTGGCACAAAATGGGTTTGTGGGATGAGTGACTCTACACAGTGAAAGGCTAAAAATAAATGTGTGAATAATTCAACAACAACAGCAACTGCCACTACAAAGTTTTCATTTGGCAGTGTTAGCATTGGGTAGCATGATCATAAATGTTTGTCACTCTCCATTAAATATTGCACATTGGGCGGGCCGAGTGGCGTGGTGGTTAAGCGCTGGCTTAGGAAGCCAGCAGCCCCGGTTCAGGTCCTATATATGAGGGCCATTGACACTGCCCTCAAAAAAATTAAAATAAAATAAAATAAAATAAAATAAAATAAAATAAAAGTTGCACATTCAACTAGATAAAGAGCCACCTATATGAGAGAGCCCCTTTCCAGTTGTCAATAATCACAATGTTTTAAAGCAACAGCTACCTTTAAAATTCTATTCAACTTTATTAAACATTGGTTTCACTGAATATCATTATTATTCATGTCACTGACCAGCCGTTTCAAATTGATCTCTGTTAATTTATAAAGTCATTTAATCAGTTCAGTTAAAAATGCCAAAATTCTAAGAGCTATAGGTTCTTAGGTATAGTGTGAAACTAGTATGTTCTAGATTCATAGTCTATTTGAACAAGCACATATCTAAATCAGATAGCTTTTCCTTTATAGATATCTCAAAACAATATGCTTTAATAATTAATTTCAGTATTTGGATTGCCTTAATAATACTGAAAGTCTAGGAGAAGAAAAAAATGCATGGGTAGATTATAGTCTCATAAACTATGGCTCTAGTTTACCCCAAATAGTTATTTGGAACTACTATAGGGTTTATAATATAGAGTGCTTTGCAGGAAATTAGAGCCATGTTTTCTTGTATTTTAAAGTTCTGCAACCAAACTATGACATGCTTGAATGAGTTGGTAATTTGCAACTTTATACATAAGGCAAAAATGCTCTGGATATATTTCCTAATATCTTTATATCTAGATAATCAGAATCTCCTTAGAAAGTTCTAAGATCCATTATTTTAAAAGGTTCTTCTGATAATAATTCTCATCAAGCATATTTGGGACTAGCATAAACTAAATAATATTTTATGGTGATAATGGTAAGGTGATGGTGATGATGATGATGGTATGTGTTTGTGTGTGTGTGTGTTGTGTAAGTTATCTCTAAAACTTTACCTATCAAGTCATTTATGTGTAAAAATTCTGGTAAGAACCAACATTAAACAGTGGAAATAATTTTTAAGATAACATTCCAAATTTTAGATAAAGAAAAATTAACCATGTTAACTAATTCTTTTTGAAATGTATTATACTTTTTTCTTGATACTGACTATGAATTACTGTGTTACTAACTGTATGTAGTATGATTGCTCTTTAGAAAATTTTATTTCTTAGAAAGGATTAGAATCTATGAACTTTAAAAATTGTCTGCCAAGTAGAGTATCTCCCCTGAAAATCAAGTTTGTAACTTTAAAGTCTAGAAATGTTTTTCTTCACTATCAGAATATTAGATAGTTAAAATATTAACAATTAAAAAACAACTCATAAAGATCAAAATAAAAGGCCCAGATTTTCTCTAATGGGATCTCATTGTAGAAGACCTGTAAGCATTCAAGATAGTATCACAGGTTTTTCCTCACTGTAATGTAATATTAATTACATTATGTTTTTTAGCTAATTATGTTTTTTTTTCTCCTGAAAAACTCAACTATATAGTCAGCTGTTCCTGATTTTCCAAGGTACATATTACTTTGTAAACTGTTTAAATGGATCAAAGACCTAAACATAAGATCTGAAACAATAAACTGCATAGTAGAAAACATAGGTACTAAACTTACGGACATTGGGTTCAAAGAGGATTTTATGAATTTGACTTAACAGACAAGAGAAGTAAAAGCTAAAATAAATGAATGGGACTATATCAAACTAAAAACTTCTGCACAGCAAAAGAAACCATCGACAAAATAAAGAGGCAACCAAACAAATGGAAGAAGATTTTATAAACAACACCTCTGATAAGGAGCTAATATCCAAAATATATAAGGAACTCATACAACTCATACAACAGAAACAATCCAATTAAAAAACAGACAGAGGACCTGAATGGACATTTCTCCAAAGAGGACATACAAATGTTCAATAGACATATGAAAAAATGCTCAACATCACTAATCATCAGAGAAATGAAAATAAAAGCCACAATGAGATATCACCTCACACCAGTGAGAACGGCTATCATCAACAAGACAAATAATAACAAGGGTTGGAGAGGCTGTGGAGAAAAAGGAAACCCCATACACTGTTGGTGGGAATGCAGGTTGGTGCAGCACTATGGAAGGCAGTATGGAGATTCCTCAAAACATTAAGAATAGAATTATCATATGACCCAGCAATCCCTCTCCTGGGTATCTACCCAAAAAATCTGAAAACATTTACCTGTAAAGATATATGTGCTCCAAAGTTCATTGCAGCTTTATTAGTGGTGCCCAAGACATGGAAACAACCAAAGTGTCCTTCAATAGATGATTGAATAAAGAATATGTGATATATACACACAATGGAATACTATTCTGCCATAAGAAAATGTGAAATAGTGTCATTTCCGACAACATGAGTGGATCTTGAGATTATTACGCTAAGTGAAATAAATCACACAGAAAAAGCCAAAAACCGTATAATTTCACTGATATGTGGTATATAAAGCTGAAAACAACAAGACAAACAAATGAATAAACAAAAACTCATAGACGCAGACAACAGTTTAGTGGTTACCAGAGGGTAAGGGGGGAGGGCGTGGTAGATGGGGGGTAAAAGGGTTCAAATGTATGGTGATGGAAGGAGAACTGACTCTGGGTGGTGAACACAAATGTGATACATAGATGATATATTACAGATTTGTGTACTTGAAACCTATGGAACTTTACTAACAATTGTCACCGCAATAAACTTTAATAAAAAAAGAACAAACCAGAAAGCAACTCTTTCATGAAATCCACCAAGTTGTGTTAATCTGCTATACACCTCTGTTAAGGTAAACTCTTTAATCCATCAGAATTATTTACTTACCAATATTTTCATGAAATCCACCAAGTTGTGTTAATCTGCTATACACCTCTGTTAAGGTAAACTCTTTAATCCATCAGAATTATTTACTTACCAATATAATATTTGGCAGTCTTCCCTCTCTGTCTTTCGAAGTACTAGTGGTGATGTGAGAGCAAGCAATGGAAATAAATAACTTTTTGAGTGGCACTCTGACAAATTTTTTGAACGTTTATACTTGCCTATATCTTGGATTTCACTGCCTATGCTGGAAGGTTTGTGAAGCTGAAAACAAAACCTATGTTATAACTGGGAAAAATGCCTTTTTTTATCTAAAGCACTTAGTGGGATCTGAGATTCTGGATAGGCAAAGTCTACACAAGATCATTTGAACTGGAAGAAGGATAGTAAAACATCTGTCATTGTCTTTTCTAAAATCAATTGCTAGCATTATATAATTTAAGTAGCTACATTAATATCTACTTGAAGTGGATAGACCAAAGAATTGACCATTCTAATTTTCATAAATCATTTCGATATATTACTGGAGGGTTTGCCTCAACTGTTTCTCTTATGGAAAATTTAAATCATGTAGGATCTTTTTTGGCCTCAGTGAATGTCACTTTTATACATATGTTATTGTATTTCTTATACCTCTTGCAACAGATTAGTTTGAGATATAGTGCTAATGTCTCATTATATAAGCTTTATAATCACACAAAATATGATTATTTTTGTTTAAAACTAAAGAATTAATAGATACTATAGATTGGGGAGGGAGAAAGAATAATTTCAGTCTGTCTACTCTATTGCATGTTTCATTACCAAATATTAGTGTGTGTAACCCATTTACATGCATAAACATGACTTTTTTTTTTTGACAAAGCAGCAGAACTACTTGATTTTAAATATTCTGGGAAGTAATATGACAGAAAAACCAATCTTGGGTATTAAATCGACAACTACTCATTGAGTAAACACATTCAACCTGAATGTTATGTAATGAATAATAATTTTGACCATATTTCTTGGACTGCCTCTGATGTATCATCAAATATCCACAGTGAATAAGAAACACATTTGCAGTATATAAATATATTTAAAGTCAGTTTAAATTACTAAATTATTATATTTGAGAATTACTTAAACATAATCTTCTTTAAACAAGCTTTTCTTCAAAAAAATAATTCTCACAATTTCTTTTTCACCCTTCCTTTTACTTTTGTCTACTTTTATGCTTGAAAATAATTTCCATTTAAAAAAATCATTTTGTACTGATTTTGAGAGTACTAAATTCTCTACAATGGTGACACCAGCTTTGCTATATTGATTACAACTTTTGAAAATCTAAAACTGTGTGTTGGTGAAAATTTAGAGAAGAAATAAAAGTGATTTTAGTTGTGTTCAATATTTATGTTGCTGATAAGTGAGTAATCGTTTTAGCAAAGGTCATTTAGAACACCAAAGATTAAATGCAAACTAAATTTGTTAAATATAGGAAAAGGCCAAAATGGAGAGATATTTAAACAAAATCTTAGTGTACATAAAATGTAACAATAGCAAATGGTAAAAATTCAGTAACAAATATGTACCCAGAGATTGGTAATTGTAATATTTAGAGGGGTGTGATCTAAGCTGTGGTGCCACATTCCTGAAATATTGGGACATATTCTACTTGGGTTCAGCTTACGTTTGTCTACAACCAGAAGGAAAATGTAGTCAAATGTACAATCACTTTGTTTTAAAGTAGCAAAAGGAAATGTAAATTCAACTATGGGACAACAGTCATAAAGGAATATATAATGATGTTAGAATCTTAGGCCTTAATCATATTTTGCAGTATTTACCATCTCCAGAACAGAAACATTTTAAATTAACAAAAGCAATTATTTAGGAATATTTTTTACTGTTAAAGCATGTTGTATATGAGAGACAGTTGTATATGAGTGTTTGTGTGTATACATGTGTATTGTGTGTTTTAGCTAGTTGGCCCCATTTCATTTACTCTTTAATGTTGATGACCTTAAGAAACATGAAAAGCCTCCACAGCTTTGAAAAGTAAAAGGATTGTTTAGATATTCTCCTATGTTGTTAGTAGTAATGAAATAATGGTTCGTCTCTAGGAAACAGTACCTTTATTACAAAGACACATTACTGTGTTCTGATTACAGGTCTATGAATAACAAACCCATTTCAGAACCAATTGATTATCATTGCTTTCAGACGTTAGATACTGATCCTGTCTTTTCGTGTGGTAATCTGTTGCTCTAATTTCTGATAGTACTGTTACTTTGCAGTGAGTGACGCAGGCATATCTGGTTTATTGACATAGAGTGAAGAAAATAGTTTTGTTTGGAATAAAAAAATAAATTGTACCTTCCATTTCCATGAAGTGTTCTACAAATCTCCACTAACTCTTGAGCATTGATGCCTAGAAAGCTATATATCTTCTTTGACTCTGTGACCATTGAGCTAGAGAATAAACATTTGTTCGGACAATTCAAAATCACTGAATATAAGATATTAACCTGAGTTCTGATATTGTTTTATACTTGTACCTATTTTCTTCAGTTTGGGTATAAAACCTAAGAAGACTTTTTTTGAAAGGCATTTTATTTTTATATTTTTGAAAATATAGCCCATGATGTAATATATTTGTATGTTTTTCACTGTTGTTTATTCATGTCTGTACCTTATTACTGCCAAGAATAAACTTCAATGGAATCTTTGCTTGTATATATTTGTTCTAATAAGTAACATATTACATATGAAGGTATGTATATATCTATGTGTAGAAATAATTTCTTGTAATTATTTTCAAGGTGGTCAGTTTGTTTTTCCTGTTATTTGTTGGGAATTAAATAAAATAAAAGTTGGTTAAGGATGGAGAGTGGTTTGCTAATTAGTTAGAATATGTATCTGTTAGTGGACAATAAGCCTGCCCTTTTTTTGGCATTTTTGTTAGCAGAATCTAAAGTACTCAGTTACTCATGTGTTCATATACCATATATTTATATATTCTTATCTATCATGGAAGGGAACTTAATTTAATTGAACATTATCTGTTCCAGCTTGATATATCCAGCTAATAAGCTGAATTCTACTACAAATTCAATTTTTCTTTGCACTACATAACAAATGTGTTTCTGTAAAAAAAAATGAAAAAATAATAAATTGAAAAAAACAGAAAACATTTCTTAGTATACATGCATGGGATGGATTCCTTTATGTCTTCTTGGAACCTCTTGGGTGGAGTGGGACGGGGTGGGAAACAGCTTATATTCTTGATCTTTGCATGACAATTTTATAGAATCATTGAAGGGAACTTAGAGACCATATTCAAGTCAAATTCTCATTTTACCGGTGATGAAAATGAGATTCATTAAAAATTATGTGTCTCACCAATGATCTACAGTTAGTGAGAGAGCTGATTATGAACCACAAACTCCTGAATTCACTAAAATGTTAGGAAATATTGGGTACCTGTTATTTTTCCAGAAAATGTGCCAGGTAATAGAGATAAAGTGATGAATACAGTGTTTGCTCTCCAAAGAGCTTACTTACCGTGTCGTAGAAAGGGCATGTTAACACATAATTAAAGTGCAGTGTGGCTGCTAACATCACACACACACACACACACACACACACACACACAAGACACAACTAGATGAAAGTACACAACACATCTATTACATAGTCTTTCCTTCAAAAAACTCAAAACTCAATCTGATTTAATCAAAAATTATCAGGAAATTCAGGGAACAAGTGCACATATTAACATCACAGGAGGCAATCAACAAAATTCCAATCATACTCACATCTACAGGATGAAAAACCCCTTTCTAACAAATATCTGAGAGAAAAAAAGACATAGGGTGAACCTAAAGAGACTTAAGAAATATATCAACCACTTGTAATAACTGGATTTGAGATAAACTTATTTTAAAAATTATATAATACAAAGTTAAAATGCAAACACTACTAAATATTGACAATATTAAGGTATTATCAGTTTTTTAAGGGTATGATAATAGTGTTTTGGTTAAGACAGAAAGCACAGCCTTTTAGAGATATATGATGAAGGCTTTGCACACAAAAGCATGTGGTGTCTGGAGTTGGCTTTAGAACAATTAGAGTGGAGAAGTTAGAAAGTGGGTGGGCTTATAGAAGAAACAAAATTTACCTTGATTTGTTTATTTTGTTAGGAGATAATGAGTAGATAGGGGTATACTACATTTATAACTCACTTAATAACTTGTTAATTGTGTCTGAAAACCCTGAGAAGCAGTAAATGAAGAAAAAATTTCCAGTAGTTTCAATGGGAAAATTAAGGAATTCCACCCAACCCAAGGTACCAGGATTTTTTAAGGATTCATGTTAAGACTACTAAGTGAATCTAGATCCAAATACAATTACCCATTTATTTAGCAATCTTGAACATATTTCAGATTTATTAGTGTATTATTAATTATTGTAATTGTGTGACTAATGGCTGCACTTCTTTGCTTCTCCTTTCACAGTGATAAAATTTCAGAATCCCTTCTTTGAATAGTGCTCTTTTGGCATTACAACTTTGAAGTGTCTTACTTTGGAAACTAGGCCAGATCTGAATACCCTTCCTCATTTCTATCAAAATTGTTTATAGATTATACTGATTTCTAAGAATTCATGAAGAAAGGAATAACTCTAATAAACAACAAGAAAATGCTCTCTGAAAATGGACCTATGTCACTATATAAAAAGAATTCAGTATTTCTAAGCTTAAGTTTAAACCAGGCTAAGTGCACGACCTGACGGAGATAAAATACTTGATCTTTAATCCTAATTTTACAGAATTCCACCATCTTCATGCCATCACCAAACACTGCCCACAGTGCTCTTTCCAACAAATGTTGCAACTGAAAGAAAATAAAGGGCTAAGACAAAGAATAATCACACTAAAGCCATCATTCTCTAAAGGTCTTCAGATCACTCCAGTCTCAGAATAGATGTTACTCCTTTTCAAGTCTCCCTTGATTTCCACTGTAGCCTGTATAGTTCATGTTGCTAACAAAATTGTAATTATAATAACAATTTCTTATTCTATTTCTGTCCTCATACTAAACTCCTGTAAATCCCAGGAAGGGAGAAAGAATGTCTTATTTGCATCTATAGGTATAGAAGCATCTAGCTCAGGTTGGTTAAAAATAATTCATATGTCTTAAGATTTTGCTAAATTTGTGGTTTTAAACTCAATATGATTATTATGGTTATTTTTAAAATTCAGCTTAAAAACATTAAATGATATAAAACGCCCAAGTACATACATCTCTGAAAATATTCAGATAGGCTCCATTAATTAGAAAAATGAAGACATTTCCAAAGGATAAAATTTTATTTTTCTAAACCAGGCCACACATTTTTTTTTTCATTTCTTAACTTATAAATGAAGTTCACACATATTTATTGCCAATAATTGTTAGAAATAAAAATGTTACGTGTGTTGCATTATTATTAGCTTATTCATCTTTTTTTTTATCCCACCAATTTGAACACACTTGCTTTTTAAATTTTTTTTTAAATTCTTTCATATTCTGAAAAGGCTGGATTGAGATAAAGAGTAAATAGAAATGAGTCTTCCTGAAGCACAGACAGTCCAGTAGGTTTCTTACTTTGTAACTTTAGCAACTCCAAGTAATACTGGCAACATTCTTTAATGACCCTCTGATTTCCTTGGAAAATTTGGAGTGGGGTGGATACTTCTGATGATATGATTATCACAAGAAAGTCTGACTATGTTCAAGGTGCTGGGAGGAAATTTTCCAATATAAGACATTTTTTCAAGAGCCTCTGAAGAGCTCCTGTTTTTGAGTGAGCCATTAGGATGCTTATAAATTGAGTTCTTGGATTTTCATCTTTGAAGGGAGTGATGCCTTTATTGAGATTATTATTTATCTTATTCAGTTTTTTCCCCTCTTACTTGCAATAAGGTTTATTGGGGGAAAGCACTGGATCAGGAGTCAGAGGACCAGAGATATAATTCTAAATTCTATGTGAACTTAAACTTGCACTGTCTCATCTACAGATTTTCAAGAATAATGGCTTCCTTGCCTGTGTAAGGGTTGTTCAGTGTTAATTGAGGTAATGTGTGAAAAAACGTTTTGAAACTATAAGGGGTTCAAATGTAAAGAAGCATTGTTATTATTTTTAATTTTTTTTTTTAAGGGCACCCCGTGCCTCACTGTCCCGGTGTGATTCCGGGCTCACAGGTACCTGCCCGCCTCCCTATGCCCTCCAGACCACCCCCACCCCCCAAGCGATGTGTGGCCAAAAGTCAGGGGAGGAAGGAAGTCATCCGGCTTCTCAGAGCACACATCCCCATGATCCGGACCATTCCAGCAAGCTTCTCAATCAGATCATAAGGAGAAAATGCACGGATGCCGCTTAGAGCACCAAAAGGGAGGATGGGGCACCTCAGCGGGAGACGGAGAGATAAAGACAAGGGAGAAGGGGAGGCGATTCTGCCCACGGAGGTCAAAGCCTTCCCACAACGTGAGGCGAGGTCTTTCCCCATCTTGGGATCAGTCCCCTCCACGTCTTGGAGTGTATCTGCCTCAACGAATAAACACCTGCCAGCCCTATACCTGCACTAGGCACAGTCTCGCCGCTGAATCCTGTCCTGTGAGCACACAGAGAGCCGGGGACTAGGATCAGGACTCTGTCACACTACCTCCTGCAGTAGACATGCCTCTATGTCCTGTTCCTACCTGCAGTACAGTGATAGGGTAGGGCTGACATCAACTCCAGCGACTTAAATACAGTCTAAACATTCAAGGATACTGAAGTGACATTTCATTCTATAGGGTAGTTGCAATTTCAATGAGGGACTTCTGGAAGGGCAGGGGGGGAAGGTGTATCCGTGGTGGCAACGGAGGCTCCAAAAGGGATCCTCAAAGGAGCATATCCTCTGGCGGGAGGAGGGCGGGGAGGTGGCAGGGCGGGTGGGGGATAGGCGCCCGCGGGTTGATACCACAGCGAGCGCCCCCCCAGCTCCCCCAGCCACACGGGCTGCAGTCAGGTGGCTAGGCCCAGGGCCCCACAGCAGGCCGTCCTCCTTGGAGGGGCTCGCCGCCCACTTACCCATGAGGGGGCGGGTGGGGGAGGCAGAAGCAGGCTTCTCCCATCGTGGTCCTCGCTGCCATACCTCCCTATTTTTAACTTTTAAATCATGCTTTTTTTCCCCTGCTAGACTAAACATATTTAAGCATTCTTTTCTCCTAAGAAATGTTAGATCAATTTTTCTATTTAGAGAAAATATTTCTTTAAAAGTTTTTAAAATCGGAATGAACTTACATTGTATAATACTTTGTTCCTAAGAAAATAGATTATTTTAATTAAATAGGCCACTATTTATTTAGTCATCATTACTTAGCCATTCCAAAGCTCTAGAGTCTAACGCTCTTTAAAAACAAAACAAAAAAGCAGACAAACAAACAAACAAAAAGAATAGCTTTAGAACTTGGATAAAAAATGAAAAATGGTGACACTGGTGACACTGTCCTACATCATCCAAACAGGAGTCTCTTGGTAGTACATGTAGAAGAAGTGTCACAAAATACATAAAAGGCCCCAAGCCTGAGTGTAGGCCTAAGAATCAACACCAGATATAATAATGCCTTCAAGAGACACTGGCCATCCCTGGGCACTGAGGCAAACTTCCGTGCTCCCATTTCTGTCTCCCATCCCTCCTTTAGCATCCTAGCAGCAGTCACAGGTTTTGTGAAAAGATGACCCTGGAAACAAGAAGGAATTGGAGCAAGACTGGAAACGAAGATGGTGAATGAGGATAGAAGACCTTGTAGAATGGGTGTGTGACCTCATTTATGGCCTAAGGAGCTGATCCTAGGGAAGAACGTGGGTAGGGCTTCCCTTGGGCATGGAACAAGGAGCAACTGATGGAAGCTGTCTTGTGGGTAATGGACTGCTTTTCTCTTGCTGCTCTTAAGATTCTCTCTTTGTCTTTAACCTTTGCCATTTTAATTACGATGTGTCTTGATCTGGGCCTCTTTGGGTTCATCTTGTTTGAGACTATCTGTGCTTCCCGGGCTTGTATGCCTATTTCCTTCACCAGGTTAGGGAAGTTTTCTGTCATTATTTCTTCATATAGGTTCTCAACCCCTTGCTTTCTTCTCCTTCTGGTACCCCTATGATGTGAATATTGGATGCTTGATGTTGTCCCTGAGGTCTCTTAACACTGTCCTCCTTTATTGGATTCTTTTTTCTTTTTAATTCTCTGATTGGGTGTTTTCTGCTACCTTCTCTTTAAGTTCACTGATTTGATCCTCTGCTTCTTTTAAGTTACTGTTGATATCCTGTAATGTATTCTTTATTTCCATTTTTATGCTTTTTATTTCTGACTGATTCTTTTTTGTTTTCTACTTTCATTTTTATGTTTCCCATCTCTGTTGAAAGTTCTCCCTGAGATCATTGAGTATCCTTATAACCATTGTTTGGAACTCTGCATCTGGTAGATTGCTTATCTCTATTTTGTTTAGTTCTTTTTCTGGAGCTTTGTTCTGTTCTTTTATTTGTGGTATGTTTTTTTTCTACCCACTTTGGCTGCCTCCCTGTGTTTGTTTTTATGTATTAGGCAAGGCTGCTATGTCTCCTAGTCTTAGTTGAGTGACCTTATGTAGTAGCTGTGCTGTGGGGCTCAGTGGCACAGTCTTCCTGGTCACCTGAGCTAGGTACTCCAGGTGCATCCCTTGTGTGGGTTGTGTGTGCCCACCTCTTGTAGTTGAGCATTGGTTGCTGTTTGCATGTCAGCAAAAGGGATTGACACTTGGGCTAGTTTGTTGTGAGGATTGGCTGTGACTACAATGGAGGAGTTGTAGAGGAGTTGTGATCCTACAGAGCAGAATCTGCCTCAGTAGGGCTTTAGCGCCTGCCTAATCTGCCCCTTGTGTGTGTTGTCCTTGGAAGCAGCTGGGTGATGCTCCCTCTCATTTTGAAGCTGGACACTGGGCACTTCAGCCCCAGGGCCACCTAGCAGGGAACCCACTGCAGATCAAGTTCAGCTGCAGCCCATGCCCTGCCTGGGGCCACCTGGCAGGATCCACAAAGCAATAGGCAGATGGCCACTGTCTGCACAATGCTTGGAAGTGCCTCAAGTGGGCAAGCCATGAACCAAGGCTGGCTGCTGCAAGTGTCAGGCTTAGGGCTACTCAACCAGAAGTATGGTACATGCTTAAGCCACGTGTTGCTTGCCAGGCTCTGCGAACCTTTGAGAGACCCTAGGAAATTCTGCAGCATGAGCCAAGGCAGGAGGTTTGCAGGAAAACGTCACTGAAAGAGACATGGGTGTGCCCGAAAGTTGGGGAGGGGGTGTGTTAAATCACCAGGATGTGGCAAAGGAAGGGCGTTAATGAGCTTAATGGAGACTCAGCTATGGCAGCTGCCTGTGTCTCCATGCTGGAAAGGGGGTGGGCTCAACAAAGAAACAATGGCTTCCACCAGCTCCTCTCCCCTCCAGCCCTTGTCCTGAAGCCAGACAACTCAGTTTCTCCTCCCACCCCTGCCCCCTGTATGTCACTGTTGCCTCTCCAGCTGCTGCCCCAGCACTGGAGCTCAGAGCCTGTGATTTCAGTAAGTCCATGTGCGGTCCCTTTGAGAGTAGCGACTGGGACTCCAGCTGTCCTCTGTCTCACTCAGCCATAATCTCTGCTGGTTTTCACAACCAGAAATCATGGGAGTTTTTCTCCCTGGCACAGGAACCCTGGGCTGGGGAGCCTGATATGGTGTTGGGACTCCTTGCTCCTTTGGGTGGACATCTTTGCTGCTGAGATATCTCTCCCAATTTTTAATGGTTACACACAAGTGTGGGTCCAGCTGGTTCTGTGTCTCTACCTCTCCTACCAGTCTCGAGGTGGCTTCTTCTGTATGTCCGTAGTTGTAGCTCTTTGGTTTGGCTAATTTCAGGCAATTCTCACTAATGGTTGTTTTGTAGTTTAGTTGTAATTTTGATGTGGCTGTGAGAGAAGGTGAGCATAGCATTTATCCACTGTACCATCTTGACCAGAACTCCTCTCATGTCTTTTTATAAGGGCACTAATCCCATTCATGAGGGCTCCACCTCATGACCAAATTACCCACCAAAGGCCTCATCTCCCAATACCATCAGGTTAGGAGGCTAGGGTTTCAACATAAGAATTTCTAGGGTGACACAACTATTCAGTCAATAGTAGCGCTCTTAGAATAAATTTTCTAAGGTGATATGTTTGATTCCTATTAGTTCTACTTCCCAGGAACTTGGCCAGTTGCTACATATACCTCAGCTTCAGAGAAAATAAAACTTTCAGTTTTTCAAAGTGGTCTGTTTCCAACAGAGGGTACGATGCACTGAATTCTGGCTTGGATTTCTCTCAATTTGCCTAATCTTTTTTACGACTATTATTACCATAGGGCACAACCTGACATTAGGTTGCCTGCTTTGTACTGTGGTTTTTAACATTTCCCCCAGGTTTCTTGGCATTTTAGTTAGAAGTTAAAAAAAAAAAATGATTTTAGGATGCTAGCTGGATGCCATTCTGAACCAGAACCTTCAACTGTATTAAGAAAGCAGCTGATTCCAATTATAGATTTTAATCCTTGGTGATTTTGTTGGAATTATTTAAAAGGATGGGAAGACATGTCGAAAACATGAAAAAAGTGGTTTTTCTCGTATTTGGGTGCTAAATCTTTAGAGGCTCAAAGATAGATATTCTAGTGTCCTGATAAGAATTTTCAGGGTAGGAAAGTCCAAAGTGATAGATAAGAGTAATGAACAACTGTTGAAAACCTGAGTTATTGAGTTTGGAGGACAAAATACCTGACTGGAGTGGTAATAGAGTTATTTTGAAAAAGTTAAATTCTAGGCAGGTAAGGCCTAGCATGTGGCTTCATGGTGCTTGTTAATAAGATGTTATGAGAAGTAGATTTAAACCTTTGATATAATTGCACTCAAAAAGGTTAAAAGTTTGTGCCATGATGGTTAATTTTATATGTCAACTTGGTGAGATCATAATGCTCAGATACTTGGTCAAATTTAGCTGTTTGTGTGAAGCTGTTTTTAAATTAAGGCTAACATTTAAATGAGTAGAATCAATAAAGCTCATTACCCTCCATCATGTGGGCAGGGCTTGTCCAATCAGTTGAAGCCCTTAAGGAAAAATGACTGAACTCCCCCCAAAAAGATTGAACTGTCTTTGGACTTGAAGTGGGTCTCCAGTTTGTTGACTCACCCTTCAGATTTTGGACCTGCCAACCTCCACAACTGCATGAGCCAATTCTCTAAAATCAATCCCCCACTCTCTCTTTCTCTCCCTACCTCTCTCTCTCTCATTGTAATAGTCAGGTTTCTCCAGAGAAACAGAAACTATAGGATATATATATCTCTATCTACATATACATATATCTATACCTACACCTACCCCTACATCTAAATCTACACCTACATCTATGTATGTATCTTATTGCTCTCAGTTTTCAGCTGCGTTATATATGAGATATTTATTTTAAGGAATTGGCTCATTTAATTATAGAGGCTTGGCAAGCCCAAAATCTGCAGGATGGGTCTGCAGGCTGGAGACCATGGAACAGTTGATGTTCCAGCTCAAATCTGAAAGCTGAAGAATTCCTTCTTCAGGAAACCTCAGTCTTTGTTCTTAAAGCCTTCAACTGATTGGATGAGGCCCAGCCACATTATGGAGGGTAATTTGCTTCACTCAAAGTCCACTGATTTAAATGAACAAACAAAACAACAAACTCATAGATACAGAGAACAAATTGATGGCTGCCAAATTGGGAGGGAGGGGTTAGGGGAGAGAGTGAATAACAGAATCACTTATCAAGATGTGGTTTATAAGTTTATAAATTTACAGTAGGGTTAATTAATATAACATTATGGGGGGCAGAAATAAAATATGTTCTCTTTGCTTTTCAATATTTAAGGAAACTGGGATGCAGGCTCTAATTCTGTCTGCACCATTAAGTGTACTCTCCTCATTCACTGTTTATGGACCATCTAACATGTATTAGGCTCTGGGATTACAACAAAGAACAATGCAAACTCCTGCCTTCATGGAGCTTACATTCTTGTCTTTATGTGGGTTTAGACATTGAAACAGATATCTGTTCCTCTTTCTTTCAGATGTGGTATGATTTATAATAGTGTTCCAACCTCTTTGGAAAAAAAAAAATCATCCTTTCAATCTCTTTTTAAAAAAAAATCATTCATTCTCAACAAAGGGAAAAAAAGCTGTTAGTTAACTAGCTGAATATGTGTCTATTGGAAAATCTGTGAGTGTGGACAGGAGATAGAAAACTTCTTCTAATTCCTAAAGGCTGAAAAGGTTTCTAGATATTTACTTTGAATGTGTTACTCGTACTTTTCTGAAAGTAGTTCAGTGATATGTCCCTGCAAAATGTTGGAGACAGCAAGTGCATGGCTGACATGGGGGGAAGGATTACTCATGGGAGCAAATGTGCCAGAAAGGTATCTTTGCTGTTTGTACTTAAGAGTGTAAGAATACATTTTCTCTATTAAATGAGAACTCGCTTCCTTACCTTGTTTGATGTTTCATGTGCTTTTTCCCATTCTTTTGGTTAATTTTGAGAAAAACTATATTTCTATACATAACATAAACATAACATGACCTATAATAAGTGTTTGGATCAATCACTAATTCTCTAGGTTTCTTCATGTTTAAGTGAGCAGAATAACAGAGCTTATCTGTGAGTTTTTATCCTGAGGATTAAATGAGTTAATAATTGCAGAGTACTTAAAACAGTGTCTGGAACATAACATGACCTGTTACATAAAAATGAATAAATTGGTGCCTTATGCTAGAGACGCAAGTTATTTTTAGTCTTGTAATTGTGTACCAGTGTTATTTATCCATTGCTATATAATTATTTATTCCTCGATTTAATGACTTAAAACAATATACATTTGTTAATTCATACTTTCTATGAGTCAGGAATCCGGGCATGCCTTAGCATCCTCGGGCCTCAGGTTTCTTGTTAGGCTGCCATCAAGATATGGGCCAGGGCTGCAGTCCTTTCAAGGCTGGACTGGGGTGGCCGGGAAGATTGCTTCTAAGCACACTCAGGCAACTGCTGACAGGCCTCTGGTCCTTGCTAGCTGGTCTCCAGGGACATCATTTCCTCATTATGTGGGGCTCTCCATAGAGCTATCCACAATAGGAGAGCTGGCTTGCCCCAGAGCATGGGCTCTAAGAGTGTGTGTGAGAGGGGATGCCCAAGATGGAAGCCACAGTTATGTAATCTAATCTCAGGAGTGCCATCCATTACTTTTGCCATACTCTATCCATCGGATATGGATCACTAGGCCTAGTCCTCACTGTAGGAGAGGAGAGGCTTCAGGAGTGTAACTACCAGAAGAAAGGGGTCAGCTACCTGCCACATTTGTTTTTATTTTCAATGCCTAATAAGCCATTGATTCTTGCCAATTCCTCCATTTGAATTCTCTTCGTTAGTGACCCTTTTCCTCCCATTTCACAGCCAATATCTTGGTGTCTCTCTTCATTACCACATAAAAAGATTATTTAACCAACTCTCTTAACTCTGCATGAACTCTCTCAGATCCCTCATTCATCTCTGCTCATTAATGTTCCTGAAACACCACTGTATTCCTTTATTTTCTTGTTCACAAACCTTCAAAGGCTCATGGTTGCCTTCTTCAAATTGTGTTTCTTATTCCTTCCCATTTATAACATCCATTCTAGCTGGGCCAGGGACTTCATGATGTTCTGAACATGACTTGCTCCCTGGGTGTCTGTTTATCTTTGTTTAATCTTTCTCTCCAAATTCTACTCACTGCCCTTTTCAGTAAAGCCTACCCTTTTTACTACTGCCCTCCCTGATCCTTTAGTTATTAATTCCTACAGTACAGTGGTTTTGTGCAACATAATTTAACCTGCACATATGCCTGACTGCTTTGTTAATTCTAATCTCTCTGTTTCTGCTTTTCTTCAACTAGGTAGAAATCTGTGTAACTTGTTATATTCCTGTGCACCCACTGCATCTAATAATGTAGAGCACATCATAAATTCTTAAATACTTATGGCTTAAGGTGAAAAGCAGAGAGCTCCTTTTTCTAGCTGTGTAAGCTAAAGAAGAGTTTAGAAAAAAAAAAGCTAGGAATGGGAGAGAAAGAAAAAAAACAAATAAAGAAAAATACTGAGATATTTCCTAGTTAAGTCTGTCTCAGAATGTAAGGAACCATAGTAGGATTATTTTTATCAATCTCATATTTTTCTATTATTATTTCCCCTTTTGAGTCACTCTGATTCAGTGATAGAAACAGGGGATGATTTTTCAACAAGGGATGATTTTGCCCCACAGGAGACATTTGGCAATGTCTGGAGTTGTTTTGGTTTTCACATTTAAGGGCAGGAAGGATGCTACAGGCACCTAATATGTAGAGGTCAAGGATGCTACAAGGCACAGGACAGTCCTTTGCAACAAATAACTATCTGGCCCAAAATGTCAGCAGTGCTGAGGGTCAGAAACCTGCTTTATCCTGATCACAGGACCAGTACAGCACAGTCATTCAGAACCTGGATTCTGAAGTCACGGTGCCTGAGTTCAAATCCCATCTCTGCCTTTGACTAACTGTGTGATGTTGGATAAATTACTAATCTAGATTTCTTCATGTTTAAGTGAGCAGGAAAACAGCTTACCTGTGGGTTTTCATTCCGAGGATTAAATGAGTTAATAATTGCAGAGTGCTTAAAACAGTGTCTGGAACATAACATGACCTGTTATAAGTATTAAGTATAACACTCTCTCAAGAGTTTCAAATCACATACGTTAGACACACTATCCATCCTGATGGTATTCACCAGTCCTGTTATCAAATAGAAAACCTCAGCAAGATCTTGTGGGCAGTTTATCCTTAATTGGCTGAATCAACCCTCATGGCAGAATGACAGATTACTGTTTTCACATTTGGTAACTGTGACTCTCTGAAAGTTAAAAATCATGGCTAGTTTAATTCAGCTTTAATGTGTCAGCTGAACATTTCAGTGTTTCTCTGAGAGGATCTCATTTTACTAGATAAAACAGGAAGTCACCAGCTCTTTCAAACAAGAGCTGATGTGCTGGTGATTTTAAAGTTTAGTGGTTATCAGAGGGTAAGGGGGGAGGCAGGGAGGTAGAAAAACCTAAAGGGGGTCAAATATATGGTGATGGAAGGAGAACTGATTCTGGGTGGTGAACACACAACTGGATATATAGATGATGCATCACAGAAATGTACACTTGAGACCTATGTGACTACTAACAATTGTCACCCCAATAAACTTTAATTTTAAAGAAAACAAGTCCTCATTAGATTCCAAGCAGCATTAGCCACTCACTGTCAATCACACAGGTGGTCAGCACAGCGAGAGGATACCCAGAGGTGCCTCAGACCATTAGGATTATTAACAGGGGCTATGCAGAACAAACACACTCCTCTCTGAAATGGGTCATGTTCTGTGGATTTTTCCAGTTTTTCAATTTACAAAGTAAACTGTAATGTGTGTGTGTTTAAATTACTCTTCATGTTAACTTGACATCTGAATTACAAAAACACAGCAGTTATCTGTAAGTCGGTGAATTGCTCCCTGCACACACCAGAATTTTCTCAGCCATAAGTGTTTCTTTCTGACTTTTCTTGGAAGTGGAATCACAGGAAAATTAGGAGGATTGGATCTAAAAAGCACTGTAGACAATTTCTATCACCTAACATCATTTCACAAAGACAACTGGGAACATTTTGGTCTTTCCTAACTCACCTTAAGTAAATTAGGAAACTTCTAAAAGTAAATGGCAACTGGCTTTCATTTGCTTTGTATTTGACTCTCCATGCTGAAAGAGAAGATAGATAAATAAATTACCAATCATTACTTTACTGGTCATCAATGTCAGTTTCCCAGCTCAAAGTTTTATTTTTAGGGTCTCATTGTTTTATGATTATGTTAACAAGAGTCATACTGTGTTAAGAATAATCAACAATTAAAGTCTCAGATAAACAAAACATAGGAAAAATAATAGTCCTATACCAAAAGATTGTGATGTGTATTGCTCTTAAGAAGTGACATTGAAAAAAAACAAAACAAAAAAACAAATTAAAAAAGAAAAAGAAGTGACATTGGTTGATTATAAAACTTCAGGTTTGAAACTTGTCAGTTCATAGAATTAATTATAGATCTCGGGTTCCCTTAATGCCTCTCCATGATAAGAAGGCTTCCTTTATAGGTCTTGATTGAAGGGTCTGCAAGAAGAAAATATTCTGTTTGCACCATGTAACAAAAAAGAATGCTTTGCATGTCATTTTGATCATACTTGCTTCAGATTTAAATTACAGTTATTATATATTTTATTCATGCTTTTTATGTAAACAAAATAAAATTAATCCACACTAGTTCCAATACAATTGTATAATTTCTTAGTTACCAGTAAAAGCAATAGCCCATGTTTGAGAATGAATATCTTAGCTATGTTAAACCATACAGAAATAAGTCTCTCTGGATAGTCTGTTTTTCTAGTCAATGATTTTTCTCCATAAAAAAAAAAAAAACGGACTAAAACTTAAAAAATAATTCAATACTTTTTAATGGAAAACTCCAAAATTCTTATATTATTAAACAAGAAGAAGAAATACAGGCATGTGATTAAAATTTCAAAAGGAATAGGAGGGTATAAAATAAAATATCTCTTTAACTTCTAAATGCTCAATCCCATTCAGCTGTAATCACTACTGACAGTTTATAGTGGATTTTAAATACATTTTTATATGAATATTTAGCTTTTTTCTTTAAAAAAAACAAAAACGACGAATTCATAATATAACTATCATTAAATACCTGACTTGTTACTTAATTCTTCTTAAAGGTCTTTTCCTATTAACATATATAGAGCTACTGTATGAGGAATAACTACCATTTTCCTTTTATAGATAGTCCATAATTGTAAACCAGTACTTTACAAATAAAAATTTAGATTTCTTTCTGTTTTTTACAATTGCTAAAAAATGATGTAATGATCTTACTTGTACATATTTCTCTCCTAAGTGTGAGTGTATGTGTAGGATAAATGCCTAGGAATGAAGATATAAGAACAATGTTGTATTTGCATTTTATCCAACATTATATAAATGTGCCTATTTTATGCTTTGTCAATACTAAGTTTTATTTATGTATTTATTTATTTATTTAGAGCTTTTATTGGGGAATTGGGGGAGGGGAACAGCATTGGGAAACTGGGGAAGGGGAACAGAGAAGTTGCTGTCCTTTTGTTCTTCACTCTAGTTGTGGAGGACATTGCTTCACTAGCCCATGTTGGTATCGTCATTGCGCTCTTCTCGGGTGAGGCAGATCGGTCACTGGCCTCTGGACGGCCACTCACAGTGGCTCTTGTCAGCTCACACTGGCTGCCAGCCGCTCACGCTGGCTGCGGGCCACTCACTGTAGCCTATGGCAGCCCACTGCAGCAGGGGCTGCAGCTATGCCGTCCCGGGGACTCACAGCAGCTCAGCTCCAGGTGGGGCTGTTGTTCACCATCTTAGCTGTAGAGGGCAGTGTCACTAGCCCTCATATGTGGGATCCGAACCGGGGCTTCTGGCATCCCAAGTCAGCTCCCAACCAACATGCCACTTGGCCAGCCCAATACTAGGTTTTATTAATCTTTTCAATTTTTACCAATGTTATCTGTAAAAATCAGTTAGCATTGTGTTCTCATTTCACTAACTTTACACAGAATTCTTGCAAATACTAGTTAGCCATTTTTTATGCCTTTTAATTTTCTATTGAGTTTTGCTTTCTTTTGATCTGTAGAAGTATTTAGTACTTCTCTAATATTTTTCTGTCATGTGTTTCAATCTGGAGAAAAAAACATTGTGTTTTACTTTGTATGGGCTGGATGTCATGTCCGGTTTGTACCTTTTGTCCTCAATTGCTTTAATCTTCATTTTTGCCTTGTATATTAGTATTTCTGATCCTTCCTCACTGTCACCAATTAGCTTTGCTGCTATGAGAATTCTGTTTTTTTGCTGTTTCTAATTTATTAGCTCTCTAATGGCATTTTGTCCTTAATTTGCTTTCTTAACTCTCCGTTCTCCCTTTTGACCTGTTTTATCTTTGATTTTTTTTTTTTTTACTTGATTCCATGTTGTTTGTTTTCTAGGGTATAAAACATGTGGTAAATATACAATTCTTTGCTCCTTTGCATGTTTCCTCTTGAACGTGTTTTTCTAAACTGCATTTTATATATGAGATACCTTCCAACAAGTCTTTTGCATGTTTGCTACAGACAGTGAATGCCTTGTCCTGGTAGGGCTTTAAACCCAGCAACACAGCAGGACCTCCTGGGAAGTTCTAAAAATCCCAGTGGCAGGGACACTTCCAGACTTCAATCACCAAGCCTGGTCAGGGCTGAGCTCCCCCAGGGACCGCAGTGGTAGGAGGGCAGCTTTGAAGCTTGCCTCCATGCTGCTGGCTTGCAAGCTCTATGCTGCCATAACTCAGTATAGATAAAGACTTATGTCATGCATTTGCATTTTGCCCAGCATTTTTCTTCTAAGTGTGGGAGCAATATTTTTCTAAGTTCTCTACATCAATAAGGTGAAACAAAATTTCATATTTTGGCAATCTTTACTTTTAATTTAAAATTGGTTCTTTTTATGTCTGTTTCAGTCTCACAATCTCTGATGTATACTTGCTGTGACGTTTACTTCTATTTGTTCTATTACCTTTGTGTCAGGAATTAGTTCTTCTGTGTTTCTTAACTGTGGCGATACCATCCTCAGCTGTGGGTGACTGTTAATAATCTGGGAGTCTTTTTCTTGGAGAATTCCTAGTCACCTTTGCTGTGTACCTTAGCTATTCTGCTACTGTGTTGTGATGCAGGATGGACTCTCTTTTCAAATAAATATATGGTATTAAATGTATATATTATTATGCTAGTTACAACACAGAAAAATACTTAAAAGCACAAGTTCTAATATAAAACTGTTCAAATAAAACACCCAGGCTGCTTCTTAACTATATGTGAAGTATTAGGCAATCTCTCTTAGCCTCAGTCTACTCATTGGTAAGATAGAAATGAATAATAATATCTACCCTGCAGGCTTTTGTGATAGTTAAGTCAGTTAAAATATGTAAAGTATTTAGAATAGAGCCAGTTGTATTGTAAGTATTCAGATATTGGCTGCAAGTATGGTAATGGTGAGAAAGAGGATTATGATGATGACTGAAATCTGTGCTTTGGCTTTGTTCCTATGAAAACCCTGAGATAGTCATTTTGGGGACAAATGGAAACTCTAATGTTAGTACAAAGGGCACTTTATATTTGAGCCCTTAATAGAAGATCAAAAGATTAATAATTTTAAATACGCTGTTCATTATCTTTTTCCAAAATAAATTGCCTGACCATTCTTTGATGGAGTGTTCTACTCCACATCTTTAAAATAGCTCCTGTTCTAACATCGCAGCAACTACAATGTATTAATGCCAGATGATTTATTTAATTATGGATACATTAGTGCTCACATTGAGATATTTGATTGACAATACTTGTAAACATTTTTTTAAGTAAAGATTATTTAAATGAATTTTAACATATGTATACTAAATGGTATACTAGATAGATAATAGGAAAATGATTATTAAAAACAGTAGTTTCATATTTATATTTCTCAAAACCATGTACTCTTTCCCCTATTTTTTTTTTTTTTTTTTCGAGGACAGTGTCACTGTCCCTCATATGGGGGACCGAACCGGGGCCGCTGGCTTCTGAAGCCAGCGCTTAATCACCGCGCCACTTGGCCGGCCCTCCCCTATTTTTTGATGTACAGAAAATTGGTCAGTAACTTGTTAATATTATGAGCCATTTTGGAGTCATTTTACATCACTGATGTCCCAACAATAATCTTTTCTATGTATCAAGTGAATCATGCATTGTTACTATTGAAAGTAATATTGCTAGGGCCGGCTGAGTGGCGTGGTGGTTAAAGCGCTGGCTTGGGAAGCCAGCGGCCCCGGTTCGGTCCCACATGTGAGGGCCAGTGACATCTGCCCTCAAAAAAAAAAAAAAAAAAAAAAAAAAACAACCTTAAGGAAAGTAATATTGCTTATCCATAAAGAAAAAAAAAAAATTCCTAGTGAAACTAAGCACAAATACTTTGAAACAACAAAATAATTAACAGATACTTTATAAATTTTATTCAAGTATTAAAAAACCTAATACACATACCACAAAATGTACTCACTGAGAACCATACAATTTGTTGTGGTATATGAGATCTGACAATTAGGTTTGCAAACTTGTTGCAACGCTGTTGCTAACCTTTTTTTATATCAGAGGGATTATTCAATATGAATTTGTACCAACTGGATAAACAGTTAACCAAGTTTACTATTTGGAAGTGCTGAAAAAGCTGCATGAAAAAGATAGACAACCTGAACTTTGCACCAGCAATTCATGGTTCTTGCATCACGATAATGCACCAGCTCACAGGCACTGTCTGTGAGGGAGTTTTTAGCCAGTAAACAAATAACTGCATTGGAACACCTTCCCTATTCACTTGATCTGGCCCCCAATGACTCCTTTCTTTACCTGGAGATAAGGGAAATATTGCAAGGAAGACATTTTGATGACATTCAGGACATCAAAGATAAAAACTGCAAGAGCTCTGATGGCCATTCCAGAAAAAGAGTTCCAAAATTGCTTTGAAGGGTGGACCAGGCACTGGCATCAGAGCATAGTTTCCCAAGGGGAGTACATCGAAGGTGACCATAGTGATAATTAGCAATGAGGTATGTAGCACTTTTTCTAGGATGAGTTTGAGAACCTAATTGTCAGAACTTGTATGTATGTGCTTGTGTAATTGTCCCCACAATCAACTTATGGGCACTTTTCTATGTTTCCAAAACATTCCTTCTTACCTCTGCAGGAAATATTCCACCTCACCCCAAGCAGCCATTGATCTGCCATCTGACACTGCATATTAGATTTGCCTTTTCTAAAACTGCATTGAAATAAAACTGTATAGTTATATTATTTTCTGTTTGGCTTCTTTTGCTCAATATCATGTTTTAAAGACTCATCCATGTTGTGGAATGCATCAATACTCCTTACTTTTTATTATTGAATAGTATTGCATTGTATGGATATACCATAATTTGTTTAATCCATTCATCTGTTGATGGTTATTTGGGTTCTTTCTAATTTTTAGCTATTATGAATAAAGCTGCTATGAACTTTAGTTGTGTGGATATGTTTTCTTTTTTTTAGCTGAGCCATCCTGCCACCTGTTGGCAACTCAGCTCGGGCTGGCATCAAACCACCGTTGCTCAGAGCTCAGCTTGCACTCTTGAGCAGGTTCTTAACCAACTGAGCCACTCGGCCGGCCCCTTGTGTGGATATGTTTTCATCCTGTTGGGTAAGTGTCCATGAAAGGAATAGCTGGCTTGTATAGTAAGAGTATTTTTAACTTAAAACTAAATTTCCTAAGCTGTTTTCTAAAATTATTGTATCATTTTACTTGTTATATTTAGGTCTATTATTTACCTTGAGTTAAATTTTATATATGGGACAAGCTAAGGTCCATATAACTTTAAAACTGGCCTGGGATTTTGACTGGATTTGCAATTGAATCTATAGATCAATTGGAGAAAAATGACAAGTATAACGATCTTGAGTCTTTTTATTCATGACATGGTATTTCTGTTCATTTATTTATGTCTACTTTAATTTCTTTCAGAAATGTTTCATAATTTTTAGAATACAAGTTTTGCACATATTTTTTTACATTTATCTCCATATACTACATGCATTTGATATTAGTATACTTTTTAAAGTTTGAATTTGCAATTATTCATTGTTAGTATATAGAAAGATGTTTGATTTTTTTTATAAACTGACCTTGCTTTGTGCAACTTTGCTAAACTCACTTATTCCAATAAGATTTTTTTTAAAAAGATTATTTGGAAATTTTTATGTAGACAATCATAATAAAATACAATTTCCTCCCCCCATATCTCTGTACCTTTTATTTTTTTCCCTTTTCTTGCCCTTTTTACTGTTTAAGACTTCAAATATGGTGTGAAATAGAAGTGATGGGAGTTGACCTTGTTCCTGCTATTATATACGAGGGAAAGCACTCAGGCTTTCACCATTAACTAGAATGTTAGCTGTAGGCTTTTCATTAATCAGATTGAGGGAGTTCCCTTCTATTCCTCCTTTACTGATAGTTTCTGTTACAGACAGATATGAATTTTGTGAAATGATTTTTATGTATTTATTGAGACCATGTGATTTATCTTTCTTTAGTATGATATGTCAAACTACATTGGTTATTTAAAGGTTGAACCAATCTTATATTCCTGGAATAAACCATACTTAGAAATGAAATATTATCTTTCTATTTACATTTCAGTATTTGATTTGCTAATATTTTTGGAATTTTTGCATCTATGTTTATAAAAATTTTTGATCTGAAGATCTTTTTCTCTATAGTCTTAGTTTTAGCCTCAGGGTAATTCTGGCCTCAAAAAATGACTTGGGGATTATTCCTTAATTTTTTTTTATTTTCTGGAAGAACTTGTTTAAAAAAAATTTTTTTTTAGATGTTTGTTAGAATTCACTGCAAAAGCCATCTAAACGTTGAGTTTTGTTGTTGGACGGTTTTAAGTACAAAATTAATTTCTTTAATTGATATCAAGCTTCTTGGGTTATACATTTCTTATTGAGTGAACTTTACTAGTGTATAGAGATATGACAATTAAGTTCGTGAACTCATCCTAGAATGACCTCATATGTCTTTCAAGGAATTTGTCAGTCTCATCTGAGTTATCAAATGTGTTAGCATAAATTTAGTCATAATGATTCCATATTATTCTTTCAATGTTTGTAGGATTTGTAGAAATATATCCTCTTTCATTCCTGATATCAGTAATTTGTACCTTTTCTTTTTCTCCTGATCAGTCTGGCTAAGGTTCATTAATCTTATTGTTTTTCAAAGGGCCAACTGTCAATATCATTGATGTTTCTTCATGTCTTTGTTTAGTATTTCATTGATTGTTTTGCTTGATTTTTTGTTTGTCTCCCTTCTATTTTTTTTTTGCTAGCTGTTATGGGGCAATTTGGATTTATTACATTTGTTCTTTTCTAATATAAGCATTTAAAGCTATACACTTGCCTTAAATCATTGCTTTAGCTACATTTACACTTCTTGAGATAATGTGTTTCCATTTTTATAAGGTTCAAAATATTTTTGCATTTCCCTTGTTATTTCTTCAAGTAATGATATTTAGAACCAGCTGTTTAACTTCCAAACACTGGGGGATTTTCTAGTATATTTCTGTAATGAATTTTTAAGTTTGGCATTGTTGGAGAGCATACTTGGTATGACTTGAATCCTTTTATATTCATTGAGACTTGCTTTATGGCCCAGAATATAATCTATATTCGTGAATGTTTCATTTACACTTAAAGTATGTATATATGTTATTCTGTTGTTCGGTGGAGTATTTTGTGAATGACAGGACAATTTGGTTGATAGTGTGTTCAAGTTTTTGATATCCTTTCTGATTTTATTCCCACTTTATCAATTACTGAGAGTAGAACACTGAAATCTCCAACAATAACTGCAGATTAGTTTATTTCCCTTTTCAGTTCTATCACTTTCTATTTATTTTGAAAATGTATACATATTTAAGCTTTGATCTCCTTGATAAATTGATATTTTTATTATTATGTAATGAGCCTCTTTTTTACCTGCTAATAGTCTCTGTTCTAAAGTCTAATTTGTCTGATATAAATGAAGCAATTCAGTTTTCTCTGGATTCATGTTTACATGGTATATCTTTTTCCTTTCTTTTACTTTTCATTATGTCTTAGTATTTTGCATATGTTTATTCTAGATAGTTTACAGTTGAGTCTTACTTTCTTATCTCGTCTTGCAATTTCTACTTTTTTAAAAATTAATTTATTTATTTTTAATTAGTTTAGGTGTACAACACAGTGCAATAGTTATACTTTTTACCCCTCAAAGTGACAACCCCTCTCCCCGATTTAACCACCCCACTCCTCCCCCCATATCATATATATCTATTACACTTCCTCTGACTCCCTTCCACATTATAATCCACATCCCGTGACTATCTATATATTCAATTACAGTTGGTATACAATATTATACAACCTCAGCTTCAGGTGTACAGTGCAGTGATCAAGCCTCTACACCATCCATGAAATGGTCTAATCTCTACTTTTTACATTAAGGCATTAGACCTTTTATATTTAATATAATTGGTATGGTTGTATTTAATTCAACCACCTTGGTGGTTTTCTATTTGTTCCATTTGTTTTCTGCTACTTTTTTTTCCCTTTTCCTGCCTTCTTTTAAATTAATTGAATATTTTTAATGATTCCATTTTATCTCCACATTGGTTTTATTATACCCTCCTAGGCATATGATTTAGAATCATCTTTAATTTATTACATTCTAACTTCAAATAATAGTATACTCTTTTGTATATAATGAGAAAACCTACTATAGTGTAGTTTATCTTTCTCTATTCTCTTTCTTTTTTCTTTTCAAAAATTATTTTTACCTTTGTTATAAACTCTGCAATATATTAATTATTATTTTTGCTTTAAACAGTCAGTTATGTTTTTAAAGAGTAAATGTAAGAAAATTGTTTTTATATTTACCCTCCTCTTTACCTCTTCTGGTGGTTTTCATTTCTTATAAGATCTCAGTTTTCATCTGGTATCATATACTCTTTATGTCTGAATAATTTTCTTAAGGATTTACGATTTCTTTTTTTTTTTTTAAGATTTTATTAGGGAATTGGGGAGTGGAACAGCTTTGGGGAATCAGGGAAGGGGAACAGACAAGTTGCTGTCTTTTTTTTCTTCAGTCTAGTTGCGGAGGACGTTGCTTCACTGGCTCATGTTGGTGTCGTCATTGCACTCTTCCTGGATGAGGCAGATCAGTCGCCAGCCTCTGGATGGTCGCTCACCGCGGCTATTGGCAGCTCACTCTGGCTGCCCGCCACTCACTGTAGCCTATGGCAGCCCACTGCAGCAGGGACTGCAGCCTACACCGTTGCCGGGGCTTGCACAGCACAGCTCCAGGTGGAGCTATTGTCAGCTGTAGAGGGCAGTGTCACTGGCCCTCATATGTGGGATCCGAACCGGGGCTGCTGGCATCCCAAAACCAGCTCTTAACCAATACACCCCTTGGCCAGCCCAGGATTTACTATTTCTGATAATGCAAGACTGTGGACATGGATATCTCAGCTTTTGTTTGTCTGAAAGTCCTTTTTTATTTTTCACTCTTATTTTTAAAATATATTTTTACTATGTAAAGCATTCACAGTTGTCAGTGTTTTTCCTTTCAGTAGTTTAAAGAAGTCTTTCTATTGTCATGGGGCTTTCACATTTTCTGTTGAGAAGTCTTCTATGATTTTATATTTCTCTGTATATATTGTTTCTCTTTCCTCTGGCTCTTTTCAAGATTTTATTGTCATCTTTGTTTTTGACCCTAGTGTTGTTGGCCTGGTTTTGTTTTTGTTTCTTGATATGTAATTCCTTGGGATTCTCTGAACTTTTGGGATCAGTGCACAAGGACAGTGGTCCCTTTCTCCTAGGACTGAAATGAAGATCAAATGAGATCATATATAAAAACATTTTGAAATTACTTAAGGCTCACCTTATCTAAATCAATTGACGTTGCTTTAAGTTATAAGAACGTACCTTGCTGAAAGTCTAGCTTTGGCTGAAGTAGAAAGTTTTAATTGTGTCCTGTATTCACCCCTCAGGGGATTATGCTCCAGCAAGGAGCTGCCTTCCTTTTACAGGTTCTTTGGACTGGGAGGAAATCGATTATTTTCTATCCCCCTCCCTACAGAGTGCTCCCTCATCCTGGTTCATGCTCCACAGGATTGAGGAGTCTATTAGTGGTTCCTAAAGCATGGTACCTTAGTCTTCCATTGGTTCCAGCTTAGGGGGGAGGGGGTCAGGATGGGGTTGGGGGAGGGAGAAGGAGCAAGGCTGTCACTCCTCTCAAAAGCTTCATCTCTGCCCCCAACATCTATCTAGCACTATTTCTGAAAAGGGTATGTTTGTCAGCCCAAACACACACACACTGGCTCCCTTTCCCCCAAGAGTCTTCCACCAGCTAATCTACTCTTCACTACCCATTTGGCAGAGAATGAGCCTGGACTCATCAGCATGTACAGGGAACAGCACTGTTAATGAAGGGAACGTCCAAAGTAGCTCACTACCTGCACTATTTTTACAGCACTTTTCAATGAAAGCTTTTCTTGCTTCACCCTAAATGACACACATAGCAGTGTTTTGCCTTTTGGAACAGATTTTCTCTCTAAGTCTTGTTTGTACTGAAAATAAAAAAGCAACTTTTAAGAGTGGGCTGCCCTGATACCACCCACCAAGAGCCTAGCAGTTTTCTGGGACCCTGGGGATCCTGGGCACAGATTGCCTGTGAAGACACTCTGTTTGTCCTGGACAGCATGCCCATGTCCTATCAGTGTTGGAACTCATGTTCTTTTCACTAAGCCAAGCTTAAGCAAATTTCACTGCAGAGAGGCAGTGCAGTGGTGGAAATAGAACTTGTCTTTTGTCTGAATTATAGGAAGTTTATTTATGCTTTTGGCCCCAAACAACACATAGTTGCTCCTTTGCTTTCTTTGTAGTCAGCCCTCTCCCCCAATTGCTACAATGTCTTGAATGATTTTTCTGGCTTCCCTTATGTTTTTATTTCATTTGACACCAGGCAGGGGTACACAATTAATATATTCCTGAAGGCTTTCCTCCTATTTTAGAGTTGAAAATTGGTTGCAAGTCAAAGAACTCCTGATTGCTGGATTTCACTGAAAAAGTGTGTGAGCCTCTGTTTTCCTCACCTCCCGCATAATGACAGAGGGCTCTCCTGGCCATTACCATTTTGCATTTGTGTCCCAGGCTACCTCAGTGCATGCTGTTGGTACATTTTACCAGGTTGACAGAAACCCCAGTTCCAGGGTGAGAACTGGAGTTCTGCTGTTCCCACCATGGAGTACAGAGGACAAAAAGGCTGCCATGAATGAGCTACCTGCTGGCCATGCTGCTCAGCCCACCTGTGAAGGCGGCCGGTGATTTTCAAGGCTGAGGGTTTCAAAATGTGACTATGCATGTGTAAAGCCAGCTTCCTGATGATTTGTCTCTACATGGTGTCGCATTCAAAGAAGCAGCTCTGACACCAGGAGCCTTGAGGAACAATATCGATTTACACCAAGCAGCATGCGATTCCTCACAGAGCAACATGGAAAAGCCTCCCTAACAGCCTCCATAAACCTTTCCTCAAGACTTCCTGCTCAAGAAAGTAGCCACAGTTCTGTCATTCCCTTTCCTTTAGTCTCCTCTCTAACAATACTGATTTTTTCAGACAGGTTAACATTGATAATTCGAACTTCAAATGTAAATCACTTCCTTAGGTTCTTTCTAGAAGTTCAGGGCTTCCTTAGACCTGGCAGGGAAGCCATGAAAACCACTATGGGAAGTAGAGGCAGTGACAATGATGGTGACTTGCTTCAGGCTCCTGCCTAGGCTTTGCTCAGCTTCCAGGATCTGGGAGAGACAATTCTGCAAAGAAGAAAAGGTTTAGAGAAAACCCTCTGCCTCCCAAGATGCTCTCTCCTCTTGCCTCTTCTCTCTCTTCCCCATTGTCTCACATTCACTTCTTCCCAGCTCTGCCTCCCTGAGTCCTTTCAGAAACCTCGTTGTTGGATGGATGCTTTGGTCAGACAGTCGGTAAGATTGTTTATGGAATCCCTGCTGTTAGTAAAGCCACCGTGAGGAGACAGAAGAGTGATAATAGGAATAATCATGATATCTCATGAGAGAGGGTGCTGCTTCACTGCCTACAAAATGTAGGAGAAATGTGTAGAGAAGTGGTCCTATCTGGTCCTCAGAGCATTACTGTGACTTGGTTGGGTATCTTGGCTTAACTTCAGCTGGGGAAGGAAGAGCTGCTCAGGGTGTATGTGGGAGTGCTTGCAATGTCTCTGCTTTTCTCCCCTGTCCCCACCCCAAACCCTTCCCTGCCTTTAGCCATCGTAAAGAAGGAACAGGGTGGCATGGGCTGGGGAATGGCGGAGGAAGCAGCGGTGGCTCAATGCTTCACCTTAATCATAAGGGTGATGACCATGGCTGCTCTCTGTTGTGTATGCTTTCCAAAACTCCTTGGTTTTGTTTTGAGACTCTTTTAACCCCCTACGTAAATATCTCTCTAGACCCAAGATGGAGCCGCTCCTGCCCAGGTCAGCCAACAGAAATTCCATGTTCCTGTGAATGCTCCTTTTGACCAGAAACACTGTATATCCAATTAGCTAACCCCTAAATGCCAAGCAACTTGGCTCTATGCTTATTTCCTTGTTTCTTGATCTTTCTAAATAAGGTCAAGTATGCAGCTCCCGCCAATCTTACCCTCTTTCCCCATTGCTGCTTCTAACACTCTATAAAACCCACTCTTGCCCCAAATCCCTTGGGAAGTGTACTCTACTGTTTGTGGGAGACGCACTGTACATTCCTGATCTATGCATTATTTTTCCATGGATAAAGAGCATCAGACTCATTGCTAAATTGCTTTATTTTTGTCATTTGACACCCTAAAACTGAGGATTTGCCTAGAGTAGTGCTCCCCAAATAGCTCTGATTATGAAAACCACTTGGCGTGTTGGGTAAATACCAAAACCCCAGCTTGCATCCCATACCTTCTGAGTCAGAATCTGAAGAACAGATTTATGAGAAGGGAAGCTTAGAAAAGCTGCCCTAGAGAACTGTCAAGCAGCTGCATATTTCATCTGTGTTCTTCTAGACGATCATAAAAGAAAATCTTAATTTGTATAGCTATTGTGATAAAACCCAGAGTTGATGGCTGAATATGAAAGCGTGGCCTATTATATTAAAATCTGAATGCAGAAAGAATGCTAGCAGAAGTATACATGCAGAAAGCCTTTCTACCAAATCATTAGCTTTACTTTTGTTCAATTTCATAGAAAAGGGAAACAATACTTCTTGATTATATAACACACATAACCCTGTATGTAAGCAGTAAAATAGGCTATTGGTAACCTAACCTTCAGCTCTGTGACTGACAGTCCACTTTCAAAACAGTATTCAACTAATAGAAAAAGCAATAGGAAAAGCTTGTCTTAATGTGACTCTTACAAGGTTTAAATTAAAGTTTGGCAAATAAAAGTAATTCAATATGACTATGTTTTCAGCAACTGATATTTTTGCATTCTTGAACAAGTTATAAAATGCTTGTCTAATTTTGTCTTTATAGTCTCAGGAAAATTGAAATTAAACTTACATGACTCGGATTTTTAAAAAGCTATGTGTATCTAGTTGAGCCTTGAGCCCAGAATTGTCTGGTGTCAAAGGAACTATTTGTGCATATGATTTTGTCTGCTTGGAACTATACCTGGATCATGTTAAAGTTATTTACAATTTCATAGCTAGTAAGAGGTGTATACTCTTAACTCTGAGAGTATACAGGGTTTGAGAAAGACCCTCTGCCAGACCAAACTTTGGTTAGGCTCCTCTGAGCCTTCCTTTCAATTTGACTTTGACTGTGAGCTTGGAATCCATGTCCATTCTTGCAGAGACCAGTTTTAGTCAGAATCCTGTTACATTAGTTTAAAGGGGATCCCCTACTCTTGACATCTGATCATCCTTGATAGCTGATCAAATTTCTCATCCCCAGCCCTTGATACCCGATCTGATCACCATGGCCTGATGAAGAGACCTGTTGTGTTGGTTTAGAAAGAATCCCCCTACTTTTGATGTCTATCCAGTAATTTTCCATCCACTGACCTGCTCACGCTGCTCTTCGGTTATAAATTCCTACCTGTTGTATTTGGAATTGAGCTCAGTTCTACATGAAAGCCTCTTTTTCCCTATTGCAATAGTTTCCAAATAAAGTCTTTCTTTATCACTATAACTAGTGCCTAGCTCTGGTTCTCTTTGATAGGGAGGAAAAGTAAATGGATTTTATCTTGAGCATCAAGTCTAATTTGTTGGTGGTAGCTGCCTGGAGTACTATGTTGAGAAAGATCCTGAGGCTACATCCAAACTCATCAGGAAAGAGAGCTGTGTGTGATCTAGTAGTGATGTCTGCCATGGGTACAGATAGGCCTATTTGTAGCATCTTCTTTGTAAAGAGTTTAGGGCCTGTTTCACTCCTCAGTGCCATTCTTAAGAAAGAAAATAGCTAGAGACCAGAGACCTGAGGATGGAGGTGTTAGTTGTAGAAACTAATCTTTCTAGGATTTGTCTAGATAAGTGCTTTTCTTTTCATATCATGTAGCTGGTGTAATAAGGGATGCAGGAGGTAATACCTTTGGCCTTGAAAAGCAAAAAGAGACCAGGCTAGCACCCTGAAACAAGTGCTCAGGTGAGCCTAACTTAGGCCTCAAGCTATAGAGCAAAAGTAACCTTGGAGAGGCCCAATTTGGTCCAACTCTACTCACTCTTGGAACTAGGTGTGGTTGTTATGTGCTTATTATTGGTGTCATTGGGCATGTTGGGTTTCAGGATCTCAGATTTGCGGTAGGCTTACAGTTCAGCACTACCCTTCATCCCTTTGGTCTTTCTAACCAAGAGAACCATAGATATGGAAAAATTAGCAGAATGAGAATTTAAGAATAATTCATTCATATTTGAGCCAACCCCTAACAACTACTAAACCTCTATAATAAAAGACTGGATTAGAGTACCCAACATGGAGCCAAAGCAATGTTGAGAAAGAACAAAGATGGAGACATCACACTTGCTGTGGGGGGGTGCCAAAAAAATATATAAACATTTTTAAGAGATGTTATCTATGCTCAAGTAGTTCAGTGTAATCAGAAGTGTCTGGATACTGATGGTAACAACTTTGAGCACCTCTTGTAATTGCAGAAGTCAGACGTGACTTGTATTCATCTTTTGTTATTGAGTGTATTGAGTATTACAATTAATACAGTTATTTCCTTTCTTAAAATGTGTATGCATTTTTTTGGGTGTCCTCTGTATTACAAAGTTAATGAGGTGAGTTGCAGCCATTTAATATTTAAATGTTTTTCAAGGAGAAATATTTTCAAATAGTCACACATGGTTTAGAAAAAAATCTAAACAATTGAAATAAATATCTGCCGGCTTATGTTACCATTAAACATAATCTGGGTGAAAAACAATAATCTGGGTAATCTAAAATCGTTCGATAGTTATTTTCTTTCACTTTGAACATTCAAGAAAAAGCACAAATATTGGTCTAATAGGATATGCAAAATATAGGAAAGTTACAGCACATATTTGTAGCGAATAGCACAGTCTACTCCTAAGGAATTTCCTGGCATTGTCTTGGTTAATCATTACGTATGTCGATACACTAGAACAGAAAAGGGCAAGACCACCTTTGAGAATACTACATCAACCTTACTAATTAGAGATTAAGCTTGGCTTACTGAAACCTTTCATTTGACCACCTAATGAGCTAGGAAAGACACATATTCATGGAAATGACCAGCCTCAGTGGTAGTGAAAATTAGCCCTATCTTAGAAACCAGGGGACATGAATTATTCATCTAGCCCCACTATTAGCCAGCCATGTAACTGCTATAAACTCACGTCACCTCTGAAACCTCAGAGTCTTAATTTATAAAATTACAGGATTTAAAATTCTGTTTAATTCTATCATTCTCTGAATTTCTTTTTGGGATTGAGACCCAGTTATAGGTGAAGAATTATACTCCCTCTGCTGGTGGATGAGAGTAAAACAGTAATGAAAAGCATACCACTAGAAAATGATTTTATTCTATGATACAGTGTATTACTTTAGAGAACTATGCAATTTCAGATTTTGGACTTTATAAGGTGCGTTCAACTAAGCCAAATCACTTTCTATTATAAGGAAAGTCTTAGAATAATGATCAAAGTACAGGATCTGGTGACAGAAGCCAGAGCTCAAACCCACCGCAGGTCTTCTGGGACCTGGTACTTACCATCTTTGGTTTGCTAGTTTCTCAAGTGACAGGAAAGAGAGATATTAATGCTTGTGCTCCGCTAACATAATGTGCTAGCACAGTGCTAGCCTTATTTTTGCAGCGTGTTCCATAATTGTTAGCCATTGTTGCTGATACTTTATTGAGTGATATTACTGGAAGAGCTTCTTTAGCACTCAGCATCTGTTTTAGCATCTAGAGTAGATTTTATTTTCATAATACCGACAGTACGATATAACAAATTTACCAAAAATGAAATAAAATTCAAGAATTTCTTGCACAACACTGACCAAGTCTCACAATGTAAGTTGAAAAACTCCTCACATAGATGCATTGCTTGTTTGAAGAGGCTTAGATTGGCTTTATGACATGTTTAAATTGATACCTTCTTTTATATTCTCTTTAGAAAAATTTCTCACATGTTTTCCTTTATGGTAATAATTTAAGTTTTTAATAAATAGCATCCTAGTTTAGAAAAGAACATAATTTAAACTTTATGTTCTATTTCTAAGTTTCTTTAAATGTTCTTCAGATGGGTAGATTTTAAAATCTCAATTGCATTTTTATATAAATAATTTCAATTATTTAATTCAGTAACAGTAAAAAATTTTGCTTTATTTCAATTACAGTAGAGATTTTTAGAAATTTTTCATTGTAGAATTTTCAAACATCACAGAAAACGAGAGAATATCCTATGAACCCCCACATATCTGTCATCCAACTTCAACAGTTACCACTTTTTTTTTATCACATTTGATCACTTTTGTTTCATCTGCTTTCCCCCTCACCCTTCCTCCCATCCTTTGAATTACTATAAAGCATATTCTGATATCATATTATTAAACATTCCAGCATATATTCCTAAAACATGGGGATTCTTTTTAAAATATAAGCACAATACTATTAGTATACTTAAAATAAATAATAATGTTAGTATAATCAAATATACCTGGTTAATGTTGAATTTTTTTAACTCTCATAAATGTTTGCTTTATAGTTGGTTTGTCTTCATCAGGGTCTAAACAAGATCCACATAGCTCATTTGCTTGATGTGTATCAAGTCTCTTTATAAGTTTCACCTCTCTTTTTCCTTGCCATTTCTTGAAGAAATCCAGTCATTTATTTTATGGAATTCCTCAATTCTCGATTTTGTTGATTATATCCCCATGGAGTCATTTTCCCCTCTCAGCAGAATTAGATCTAAGGCCATGATCAAATTTGGATTTTCCTCCTCCTCCCCCTCCTCCCCCTCCCCCTCCTTCCCCCCTCCCTCTCCTCCCCCTCCTCCCCCTCCTCCTACTCTTCTCCTCTTCTCCTCCTCTCCTCCTCTTCCTCCCCCTCCTCCCCCTCCTCCTCCTCCTCCTCACATATACTGAAAAATGGTCAGAAGTGCGGGAGACCCAGGACTTAAAATTGGCATCTGAAGTGGGGATAGTATTGGGGATTGAGCCCTTAATTTGTGGTAACTGATGCTATCCCCAGGTACACAGTGCCAGAGCTGAATTGAAATTTGAACACACAATTGTTGTCCAGAGAGTTGGAGAATTAGTTGTTGGTGTGGAATGAAAAAACCAAAAAAACCCACATATTTGGTGCCAGGAGTGTTCTGTGAGTAAGAAAGCAGATCTTGGGATGTTTCTTTGATTTATATATTCCTAACAAAAATTATTCTTTGAAAAGCACACATCTTGTACAGGTAGTAAATTATATTTTCCATAGCATGCTTGGGCCAAAAAATGGGCTGATATGTTTGAGGAGCATAATTTAAGAACAAGAGGAGAAACTGAAACAGTTTTCTAGTTATGTTTTACTTAACAAAAAGTTATAGCCAATCCATCCATTCTAGATCCAGTTTATTAATCAGAATCCCCCCTCCTTTTTTTAATGCAAAAAAGAAAAAAAAAGTGAGAAGCTGTACAAAATTAAAGGTTTTATAGGCAGAAGGGAGCAAGACAGAGAAGTTAGATTAGAAAAAACCGATTGGTTGTGGAAAGGTCACTTTCCTTTAGGGGATGGCTGGGGTCTATCAGGCAGGTGACCTAACTAGTGCTGATCAGACTTGTTTAAGATTCCATTCCTGTGAGAGGCCTAAGCTGTCATTAAGTCTCAGTTTGGTGACATGGAACTTAGCATGAATGACTCCATGGTGGGATGGTTGTTTTGCTTGTAACAGTCCCTAGGCGCTCATCACAACATTTTGGAAGGAGCAGTTTGCTGGAGCTAGACTGAGGGGCTTATAGATAAGACCTTTTAATTGGTTGGAGTCCAAGGCAGTAGCAGCACTATTATGCCTTATGAAGACATGGTTCCCAATATCAGCTGATCATCTGTTATCTCCTACCTCAGTTTCTCCTGGTGTTTTCTTTCTTTCCAACAGAACACCACTATTGTTTTCTTTTTCTTTGAGGGAATTGTTGAACTTTGAATCTATATGAGGTTTTCAAATATTAGCAGGAGACTCTGACAGTCATGATGTTAAGACAACTTTTCTAAAAACCTCTTTTCTCACTTACATACAGTTTTAATGATTTTTTTTGTTCTTAGATCTCTAAAACTGTATTTAGAATTATCAGCTGTAAAGTCTGTTGGCCATTTATCCCTTGCCATATTTTTGCCTATGCTGTTTAGACTTGAAGTTGGTGCACATAAAATATATAGAAATAAACTGATATTTAAAATTTATAAAACTACTTTATATATTAATAAAGAGGGTGCCAAAAATGTATAGACATTTTAAGAAAGGAAAAAACTGTATTAAAGTACACTGATGGTAACCACTTTGAGCACCTCTTGTAATTGCAGAAATCAAACTTGACTTGTGTTCATCTTTTGTTATCAGTATATATTGAGTATTACAATTTTAATACAGTTTTTTCCTTTCTTAAAATATGTATACTTTTCTGAAGGAATGATTTTTCAGTGATCACTGGCCAGACTGAAAGCAGTAAAGAATCAATTCTATCATATATACAGTCTCTGTTAGCATGCACAAAAATAGAAATTTTAAGGCAAGTTAAGGTGAATTATTTTCGTTCAAGCCTATAAATAAAACCTGAGTTAGTAGTAACTGGCAGCAGTTAAGGAGCACTAATTGAGATCATTGATTTTTACTAAATGAATGAAGGTCCTGAATTGGACATAAGTAAATCTGACAGTTGGCTGTGTAGAATATCAGTGGTACCAAGACAAAGCTGCCTGTTAACATTTGAAATTCTATAACTTGATTGTCTTTGATTTCATATTTAGAGAAGAGTTTTACCATGAAGAATACCCAGAAGAGGATAACATATAAATACAAATTCACAACAGGGAATGAATGACTGGTCTCAGAGAAGGAACCCAAATCAGATCCTGAAGGTCAAGAGATGTCTCCCAAAGGGATATGGGGCCCTGAAAGGGAGAATGGAAATCTCCAAGACAAATTTTCCTTTACAATTTTAATTTTCCTAAATTTAATATTGGAGGACACAATTTACATCTAAACAGACCAAGAAATATGAAGAGAACTCAGATAAAAATAACCAGCTCTTGGCCATGTGGAATTATTCTTGGTGTCTGTCTAAACTAATGAGATATGCCTATGGAAAGAGGACCCTTTGAAAACGTTATTAAAATATTAATTTGTCAGAAACACTCAGTTGAGCCTTGTCTCAGACAACAGTACCTCTGTGTTCAAATCATCAGATAATCTCTTCTGACATCCTCATAGAAAAATGACGAGACATGCCACTTGTCAGGAGAAAGATGGCAATACTTCCTAATGACTTTCTGTAGCTCTGAGCCTCCTGGAAGCTTTTATTTTCTTTAGGCTCTGGCAAGTCATATTTTGTGTGAGGGTTTTCTCATTATGCCTGGCTGGCCCCAAACATTCTCACTTCTCACTGCACAAGGGAGAAACTTGTCTGGTGTTTCATATATTTGCCAAAATTGAGACAGTGAGTTCAGCCACACACAGGCCCTGTCTGTCAGTCATACACATCTCCAAAGAGTTGTGTTCCAGATGGAATGTGCTGATAGTCACCTGTTCAGAGACTATGAAATTCTTTTCAGAATGTTTACTGATTCATTTCGTGTAATTTTATGCAAACAGCCTGTTGACTAAAAGCTGTATTGTTTTTCTGGCTGATACCCAAGGCTGATTATCAAACAGACCACCTTCCTTTTAAATATGAATCACCCCAATGAACTCAACTCTGAATTCAGGGACTTGGTTTTTCTCATTTGCATGACTGAGAAAAGAGTGTGACACTCCTATGTTTATATGTGCAACTTGGAGCCAGCTACATGCTCGCTGAATGAAGGGAGGAGGTTTTTCGATGTGCTATGGTCATTAGAACAGTCTTGATTAACTTTTTATTTAAATGTATAATATATATACTATTGTTTTTCAGTTTCCAAGAAGTCCTTACATAACATATTATTTTATTTAGGACCATATATGAAAATACACTCCATCAATACTTCATTTTTTTCTAAAAATTGATCACTATCTATTTTTTTGAAAGAACTATTAGAACAATATACAGCACCATATAAATGAAAACAAAAATTGAGTATAACTGAAAACTATTTGGGAGAATAATTCCACAGGAGGACCTGAAAATATGCTCTTACGTCCTGTTATTATGTTATTGGCAGCATGAAATGGGGCTAACACTGTAGCTATTTATTTAAATGCTGTGTGTTAGCCCATTACATTATTATATACAAATGGAAATGAAAATCTTCACCATTACAAAGAATGACGTAAGAGCATTGTTGGGGAAGTACAATTAAAAGCAAAACCTTTTCCCAACCCAGGAAATACCTTCATAAAGATAGAAGAGAAACAAAACAGCTTTATCACTGAATAAGTATTAAACCAGACTGTGAGGTGCATCACAGACAACCTGTCAAGAGATTGCAAAGACAGAAAGGAATCTCACCCTTTTTAGCTAGCCCAGCAGAAACAACCTATTACATATGTGCTCTTAAAGTAAACAGTAACAGTCTTCAAGTAGAGAGCTTGACAGCACCATTTGTCAGACATGGTGCATCCTAAATGTACCTGATAATTGGAGTTACTATCTGTGTTTGTTAATTGGTTTTATACAAAGGAAAAATAAACATCTATTTTTATGACAGGAGGCGGTTTGCAACTCAGAGCACGGTGCTTACCAGAGTTAGGCCTTTACCCTCCTCCAGAGACTGCAAGTTGAGGCACTGCCTTCTCTACTGTTTACATTTCAAAAAGATAGTACCTTGTGAAAGACGTTCCTTAGAAAGGTCATAAATCTGGCAAGAGCCTTATTTGGCTTCTAGAAGGTTTACAAACATTTCAAAGAAACAGAGAAAGGACTTAAAATTACAGGGTAAAGTAAAGTAAATACTCTAAGAAATGAGTGAGGGGAGAAATTGTCTTCCCTAATTTTTCAACAGTGAGAATTAAGCCTATTAATTTGAATTGGTCCTTGCAATATAATTTTACATGTCTCATTCTGCATATGTGTAAATTATTGTTATAAATCATATATAATAGTGAAATTGTTCTTTTGTAAAATTAGCACTTTTTTTGGTAACTTTTATAAATATTGCAAAAATACAGAGTGGTTTTTCCAATTTATATAACTACTAGTAACATTTGAGCATTCCTATTTCTCAAAATCTTCACAATACTTGATAATGTCAAACTTCATATTTTTGGTAAATGGGTAGATGAAAATAGTGTTAATTTTTAGCTTAAATTTTTAGCTCCCTGATTATTAGTGAAGTTAGGTGTCTCATCATATCTTCATTGGCTGTTTATGTTTTTTTCCCAGTGACCTTCCTATTTATTTCCTTTGAGAACTTTTCTATTGGGTTGTTTGCTTTTTTGTATTTAAAAAAATATTTATAAAATTATGACATTATCGGACTGGCTGAGTAGCGTGTTAAGAGTTGGCTTAGGACGCCAGCTCTGAGCAGCAGGGCCCCGGTTCAGATTCCACATGAGGGCCAGTGACGCTTCGCCCTCTACAGCTAAGATGGTGAACAACAGCTCCACCTGGAGCTGGGCTGCCATGAGTCGTCATCGGCTGTGGGCATAGGCTGCAGTGAGGCTGGCCGGCAGTGGGTGTGAGTTTTCATGAGCTGCCATGAGCCTCTGTGAGCGGCTGTCCAATGGCAGGTGAGCGACTGCCTCACCTGGAAGAGTGCAATGATAATACCAATATGGGCCAGTGAAGGGACGTCCTCCACAATTAGACTGAAGAACAAAAGGACAGCAACTTCTCTGTTCCCCTTTCCCAATTCCCCAATGCTGTTCCCCTCTCCCAATTCCCCAATAAAAATCTTAAAAAAAAAAAAATGACATTTTCTCTCCGAATATGTTTTTTCCCCATTGACCTAAATTATGCCTGAAATGTCAGAGAAACGTAACATTTGAATTATTTAAGACTATTTTCTGAGGGGCTAGTATATTAGTAGAAATGAATTTTATAGGATTGAAACCTTTACTACTCCCTTTGCACCAAAGACTAGGGAGCAATTTGAGAGAACAGGACATGGTAATCATCTTTATAAAAAACATAGATTCCGAAAGTCAGAAAAGAAGGAGAAAATCATGTGGGTTTGAATTACCCTTGAAAATTCCTTAAATCACTCAAAAAGTACCAGAGAGTATTATCGCTTAATAAATTCAACACAGTTAGGTTTTCCTTTAGCTTGGAAACAGATTTCTGTTTGTTCCTTAAGCTCCGGATGTATTAATTTCCTAATTATTCTAGGGATCATGTTGTATTAAATACTAATCACTACAGCTAGATGAGGCCACCCAGGGTCAGAGACCAAATGAGGAAATGGCAGATGACCCCCTATCTCAAGCTCAATGGAACATGGAGCTCAGTGAGTAAAGTGGGCACAGAATTTGAATGGTCTGCCTCTATTTTTCTTAGCTGAAAGGATGAGGCTACATTCATGTAGGTTATGTGCAAATTGGTAGGCTGTCAAACTTTTCAGAGATGTTGAATCACAGATCAATTTGGCATTATGCGTTTGATAATCGACCCTTTGTTTCTTTAGATATGTAAATATCATGAGAGAAATTGTGTTAATGCTTCCCTGACCTAATTACAGAAATCACCATCCTCTAAAACAAGTAAGAGTTATTTTTTTCTCCCAGTCATTGAATGATATGAGTCTTCATTTTAATGTACTGCGTCCACTTTATTAGAGATGAGGAATTTAATGCCTATTATTTACTAAGGTTTTAAACTAAAAATAAACATTTTTTTATGTAAACAGCCTAAAAACTCAAAAAAGATATTGCATTTATTCTTTAGTTATACAACAATAGATTTTTTATTTTTTTAAAGATTTTTATTGGGGAATTGGGGGAGGGGGACAGTGTTGGGGAACTCGGGAAGGGGAACAGACAAGTTGTTGTCATTTTGTTCTTCAGTCTAGTTGTGGAGGACATTGCTTCACTGGCCAATGTTAGTATCATCATTGCGCTCTTCTTGGGTGAGGCAGATCTGTCGCCGGCCTCTGGACAGCCTCTCACAGGGGCTCTTGGCAGCTCACACCAGCTGCCAGCCAACTCACTGTAGCCTATGGCAGCCCACTGCAGCAGGGCCTGCAGCTATGCTGTCCCGGGGACTCACAGCAGCCCAGCTCCAGGTGGAGCTGTTGTTCACCATCTTAGCTGTAGAGGGCAGTGTCACTGGCCCTCATATGTGGGATCCAAACTGGGGCCCGTGGCGTCCCAAGGCAGCACTTAACCAATGTGCCACTTGGCCCACCCGCAACAGTAGGTATTAACCTGACTAAATAGGTATGCTTTTTCATACCATCAATTAATGAATTATATCTGCCCCCCTTGCCTTTTCTAGTTTCTTAGTCTTCCATCTTGATTCTGATGTTGGAGAAGCTAAGAGTTGGAAGAGGACAAGGTGATTACATCCTTGCCTCTTTTCTAGGTCCCCCTAGGTGATGAGGATTAGGGTGAGCAAGATAGGAATGGGCCTTTATACCTTGATGTGAGGGCCAGGTATCTAACCCTTTTTGTCTTTAGAGGGTGTGGTGGGCTGAATAATGGTCTCCCAAACATATCCTCATTCTAATTCCTGGAACCTGTGAGTGCTACTTTATATGAAAAATAAATAAATAAATAAGATGTGATTAAGCTAAGGATTTTAACATGGGGAGATTATCCTAGATTATCTAGGTGGAATCTAAATGCAATCACAAGTGTACTTATGAGAGAGGTAGAGGGAGGTTTGACACAGACATAAGAGAAAAAGGCAACGTGACTATAGAGAATTTCTGAGATGTGGCCACAAGCCAAGGAACTGTTGCAGTAGTTACTAGAAGCTATAAAGGACAAATTTTGTAAGGGTAAAATCCTCGATGTCATGGAGGATTTATTTTTTCCAATTATGTAGAAAATTTCATCATTAGAGATAAAATGGAGAATAATTTAGGAGGAAATCTTTTTTTCTTAGCTTTGAATTTTTTCCCCAGTTATCAGAATAATTGTCTCAACTGTTAGCATTCCTTTGTTATTACACAATAGAGTGTTTGCATCACATGTATATTGTGGGGAATGATCAAACAAAGGTTAAAAATGAAAAATTCAAAGGTGTATTGTCATCATAAAGAAGCCATTAAAACATGTATTAATAGCTATTTAGACTCTTGCAATTGTAGTTCGCAGTACTCCTAAGTGTAATATAATAGTACAGGAGATATCTATTCATTGAATCTTCTGTGATACACAGAAATCTAGTAGAATGGTTCATAATTTAAAACAGGATTAAATGCTAAAACTCATGCAAGGTTTAGTGGAATAAATTACATAGTTAAAAACATTGATAATACATGCAGTGTAGGTATTAGTGTGATGTCAGAAATGTTTGTTTGTTTAATTAAAAATAATAACATTGAGTTATTGAGTCAGGATTCTTGGAATCTGTTTTATTTTGAGTTTTGCTGCCAGCTAGCTGTGTGACATAGACAGTGAAACTCTGGGTTCCAGTTTAGGTTTCATTGTTTGTTTTTTGTTAGATTGGGAACAGGTTGGAGAAGACAGACTTTAATATCAACTACACTTAGGAGTTTGTAGTTCTTTCATATGTAATTAGATAATATTAAAATACACTTAACTAGGACAATAAAGTAAGACATGATCCATGTTTTCACAGAGCTCATACTCTTGGTGTGAGATGGACATGTGAAAAAAGAAATTACAACAGTGGGAGCCTGTGTGGTACTCAGAGTTGTCAGGTTAAGGATTGAGGGGTGTCAGGGGATAGTCAGGGGAGTCCTCCTGGAGAAGGTGATATTTGAGTTGGGTCTTGGGTTTTCTCCTCATAATTCTTACAGACCCAGAAATCTTCCTACCTGGGTCTCTCTCGGTTCAAGCTCTATAGCTTAGTATTCGATAAGCTCCAATTCTGGCCTGGGGGTTTAATTATTTATTGACATATTTGTCTGTAAAATCCAATCAGAGAGACCCAGCTCTAAAGTCTATAATATGGGTTATTTTTCTTTCTTTCTTTTTTTTTAGGGTACAGAGCTGGATTAACATTGGAAATAAAGAAAAAATGTATCTGGCAGATTATACTGACCAGATTGCCCAGAGGCATCTGTACAATGTAAAATGGGGGAAAAATACTTAAGATCTTACTCAAACAGTATGAGATATTTTTCCCCAAGAGCAGACAAAAATATTTTATAGGAAATATTTATGTATTTTAATTTAATATTATATAATATTTCCTTGTCCATGGAAAGGTTAATAGTCTTTTTCTTTCTTCAGGTGTTTGAGTGTTTCCTCAAACACTTCTCTCCAAAACAAATTTGTTGTCGATTGTTGGGAGGTTCTCCTGTCCTAGTAGTTTTGATGCTTCTGCAGAAATCGCCTCCTTGTCAGAAAATGTTTGACTGCTGGATTAATCTCTAACAAACTTCAGGTAATGAGTCACTGGAGCCTCTTATTTTAATACATGTAATTTATGCTTCTAAAAGTGTCCCAGAGAATAATGCTTTGGGAGATCCAAAGGCTGATATCTTGCATGTTGCTTCAAGCCCCCTGAGATTATTGGACTGTGAACAGAGTCCCTCACCCCATATATGCCTGATGGCAAGCAAATCTGACATGAGCACCAAGTGGTTGTCATAACATCTATACTTTATTGCCATCTCATCATGTCTCTGGTAGCTCACAAATAGTTTTCAGGCAGAAATCTTTTATTGTTTTCTTTCTATAAGTGGTGAGATGGTAAGACTTATGTAGGGATGATACAAAGGTGTCTAGGGTTCATAGAAATTTTAGCAATTCTGATCTTATATTGTGGCTTGTAGACATATAATCTTGGGCCAATAATCAGCTCTCGGTCCAATCTTTCTTGACCAACATGGATATGTCAGAAAAACACATACAACAGATTAATAAAATGCATTACAAAGGAAACTTTAAAAAAAGAGAGGAAGAAATATACTGCGTGAGCTGCCAGGAGCCACTGTGAGCGGTCGTCCAGAGGCCAGCGACCGATCTGCCTCACCCGGGAAGAGCACAATGATAATACCAATGTGGGTCAGTGAAGCAATGTCCTCCACATCTAGACTGAAGAACAAAAGGAAAGCAACTTGTCTGTTCCCCTCCCCCAATTTCCGATTTTAAAAAAGAAATCTAAGAAAAAAGAAATATACTGGCCAAGAGGGTTAAAAATCTATAATTGAGGATCAAACTTCGTTTGAACTTCTTGACAATCAAATTACCCAGTAAATTATTAAAAAGTTGGTCTTTTTTAATTTAGCAAATTAGGGAAAGGCCAAAGATGAACATTCTTTTAATTGTATACCAGCCACAGCCCCAAACCAAATTCTCATAGAACAAACAAATGGAACTGGATTTATCTCCTGGAAGAATCTCTTTTGATGCATAGTTAAGGATAAAGAGTATTTAGAGCATAGTTTGTTTGTCATTTGCTTTCATGTAAATGGATGCTTGGAATGTTTAAATATACTTGAAAACAAGCTGTTCTTCCGTGTTGTACCATCAATTTACTTGACATTTCTTCATCAAAAGAATTCAAAGAAAACAAGCTTTGCCTTGAACCTAAGTGACCATCAATTACAAAATAATGGTATTAAATTGTAAATGGCATCTTAGTGGTTTGAATATGACTGATATTTTAGGACCAATCTACACTTACCTTTCTAAAATACATAAAAGGGTCCATTAAGTTTCCCTGTGGTATTTTTGGAAATGTCCAGTGGGTTTATCCACTCTTCTTCTTCACCAAATTTACTTTTTTTTTTGTTTATTAACCCAACTGTATCAGTGTTTCACATATGTTGGATTAATTGCACTACTCATATGACTATGCAGAATATGAACATAGAGAGTTCAAAGCAGGATAGAGAATCACACATGCTTTATTACAATGCATTTGACGTTAACTAAACGTAATTAGAACCAGATAAGCATATAAGAAAAGAATCAGAGAAAATTATGCCACAGTCATTCTATCAGATTCGAGGCCATTTTCATCTATTAAATTGTCTGGAATTGAAGTAGGAGATTGAATTGGTTCTCTGATTGATTTGGGGTGGGGGATGGTTCAAGCAATTAAAAAGTCTCAAGAAAAATATTTCCCTTTGAAATAGAGAAAAGGAGAATAAAGGTACTTAAGTTCTATTGCCTGATATCACCTTTTATGTAGTAATATATAATCCAGTAGTTCTCAAAGTTTGATGTGCATAAAAATCAACCACAGAGCTTTTGTCATGCAGATGACAGGGTCCTGTTTTCAGACTTTTTCATTCAGTATGCCTGGAAATGATTCAGAAATCTGGATTTGTAAAAAGCACCCCAATTCTCATTACATAACTGATAATGACACTATTACAATGATAATCACTTATTATTATACTTTCCTATTCTTTCAGAAAACACTATTATACAAAGTTGCTATTTGGCTGTATTCAGATGTGACTGAGCTAATTTTGGGAGAAAATGTTTCGAGAAAATTTTAGACTTTTGCATACGTATTTTTATTTAATAATTCTACTAAATTATGATGGAAGCATTCCCTCAGTTGTATACAGTTATTAGTGTTGTGTAAGTGCTTCAGACCATCCTTACCATGGCATATTGGGTTTCTTATCTAGATCTTATGTGCACAGACATTTAAATGTGACATTAATTATTGTTAATATTAATTGTTTATTTTCTATTGCTTCTAAGTGGGCCTTTTCACTCTCAGGGAATGCTGTAACAATATTCAGCCATTAATTATTTGAAAAAAGCAACCACTGGAAAAATTAAAATTATTCAGGATGGTTAGTATGCCAAAAAACTTGGTCATTAGGTGTGTGATTCATTCTTGACTGTTGAGGTCTGTGCCATACCCTGATGTAAAATGTGTATGTAAAATAACTTCTTGGGCTGGCCGAGTGGCGCGGTGGTTAAGCGCTGGCTTGGGAAGCCAGCAGCCCTGGTTCGGTCCCACATGTGAGGGCCAGTGACACTGCCCTCAAAAAATAAAATAAATAAAATAAAATAAAATAACTTTTTGTTTTGGGTTTAGGGATGGCCCTGGGTGCTGAGGCAATGACTTTAGATTCCTAACTAGAGGTATGAGAAAGTTACCCTTGTTTCAAGATGTAAGTTTTACACAATCTTTGAGCAGTGTGAGCCACCCCTGAGACACTCAGGGAATTTTCTGTATTCCTGTCTTGTGCCCATCTAGCAAGTTGTATTTGGTAGCCCTAGTCCCCCAGTGCTGTTCCATGGTTGCCTTGTCTTGGTCAAGCTCCAGGGCTGTGTCTCTCTTAGTACACTATTTGTCAGGTTCAGAGAAAGCCTGTACTGTATATGTATGTATTGGCAACTGTTCCTGCCCCCCTCATCACCCTACTCATGGGGAGCAAACCAATTGAACATATGCAACATACAGATATTAAACGCCATTAAAAGAGGGGCATAGAAGAAAATTAACCCATGTCGTCTCCCATTCATGTGTCTTACCAGATGGACATAGAGGTATAGCCTCTTCTTGACTACAACTTCCCAGTGCAGGGCCCTGGATTAATCCTCATACACAGATAGGGGTGTGCTTAGGTTGAGAGGGACAAAGCTGGATCTCCAGGCAGAAAACTGCCATGGCCCGGAATACAAGGATCCTTGTTTTCATAGCTCTGTTCTCCCTTCAGAACAAACAGCCTGGAGTGACCCATAACTGTGAAAGTTACTTAATGTAATGCGGGGGGAGGGGGATTCTGAATTGGTTTATTAAGCCAGAGCTTTACTCTTTGGAAGCCCAGTTGATACTGATTAAGTGTTCAAGAAAGCACTCAGTATAATTGTTTCCCGATTCATACAGTAGCTCCTCAGAAAGGTAAATATCTCTTATACTATAACATAGTTAAAAAAAAAGTTTTTTTTTATCCCAAGTGGAGAAAATCATGACAATATCATTTAGAAAATGCTAAACTCTCTTGAACAAATTACAACATGGTATTTTACATGGGAAATTTTGAAACCCTTATCCGTCTCTTCCCTAGTTTCTTGCGGAGTCTCTGTTCTGAGTTGTAGCCTAGTAAGGTCTCTTGAATGTCTAAGTTTTTTTCCTCAATCCGTCCAGTTGTCCATAGGGAAAGGATTTTAGGACACTCTCGTCTGTCTATTCAAGTAGAGCCATTTCTACAGTGAAGAATTTTTCAGTGTATAGTCCCACTGAAAAGGAAAGTGAAATGCACAGGAAAGAGGGAAAGTGAAATGCACAGGAAAGAAGGAAGGAAAATGAACGGCCTGTTTCAGCACTTTTATGCCTGGAGCTGTGAAGCCTGGGCTTTTGAAAAGAGAATTGTTCCTCTAGGGCTGCAGCCATTTCTAAGCTAACACCCAATTGTATCAGACAAAAAAGCTTCTTAGAGACTCTGATAGTAGGTGCTTCAAAAGCTGAAAAGGTCCAGTCTAGTACCTTCAACCACCTTTTATCAGTCCCTGGCAAACACGAAAATCACGTACCAGTTCTGCTAGATGGGTCAGCCATTGGATCTATTTGCAGAACTTTATGTTGCTCCAATCCAAAGGTAGCATGCTGCCTCAAAAGCAAAGCACCACAGATTAAACCAATAATAAACAATAAACATGTCAACAAATTAATTCATGTAAATGTGCTTACTGTAAATTCTTCCAATATATGCCTTATTAAAATGTGAATATTTGAAAGTGCTGGAAAGTCATTATTGTGCAAACACTGGTATTAAGATATTTCATGTTAGAAAGAATTAATTTTCTGAAATTCCTGTATTAAAATGATTATGTAGGGCCGGCCGAGTGGCGCTGTGGTTAAGGGCTGGCTTGGGAAGCCAGTGGCCCCGGTTCGGGTCCCACATATGAGGGCCAGTGACACTGCCCTCAAAAAAAAATAAATAAATAAATAAATAAATAAAAATAAAATGATTATGTAATTATTTGAAAAGGTTATCTCTTATGAACGTCTAGTTCTACATTTTCTCAATGTTTAACATTTAAATAATGTTTGTAATGTTCAGCTTATTTTAGGTCTCTTATTTATGTCACGATGCTGCTATGTTTTGTTTATGATGTCCAGGGAGTAGGATGGAAGTCATACTGGAAGAAATCTAATTGTAACAAAATTTTTGTTGGAGTCTCTTGTGGTCCAGCCATTAATTCCTTCTGCTTTTTATTTTCTTTCATACCGTTTGTCTACATGTGGGCATTTGACCAAAGAAACATCTAGGTAATTCAACATCCTCAGACCAATGCCAAAGCCAGAGCAAAACAAATGCTTTCTAATTTAGGTCATATAGAAATTCTGAATTTCATATAATATATGAACTTAACTATAGTTCAGGAGATAATTAAATATATTTTCTGGGATATTTGGCTAAACAATATGAGCACATAGATTTTTAAAGAAATTCTGATGACATTCCATAATCTGAATTTAAGAAAGTGTTTAATAATTTCTGGGAAACAATCTGAACTTTTACTCAAGCAAGTGATATGGCAGAGTAAAGTGATGTGGCAATTCAACCACAGCCCCAGAAGTCATACCTAAAGTCAAGATAAATAAACTCCACCCCCAGTGAACCAGCAGTAATTCTTAACAGTCTGCCAAATTCTTACAGAACACACAGAAATGAGTGAGACTTAACATTTAAAAGCATAAATTGTTTTTGTAGCTTAAAGCATAAAATATCTTGGAAAAAAGTGAGGGGAACTAAGGTTGACGTATCTTTTTCTTTTTTTTTTTTTTGAGGGCAGTGTCACTGGCCCTCATATGTGGGACCCGAACCAGGGCCATTGGCTTCCCAAGCCAGCGTTAACCACCATGCCAATTGGCCGGCCCTGTTAAAGATGTATCTTTAATAATCAAGTTTTTCCTCACCTATTCCCACCTCTTTACTCCTATTCTATTCATTATGAACTCCCCTCCAGTCAAACTGAATTTACCTCTGTCATCCATCCATCCACCCATCCATCCATGCATGCTTCCATCCGTCCATCCATCCCTTCAATGCCCCTCCAAGAGGCCAAGCCTTTGCATAAGTTGCTCAGAATCTCGTTCATTGCCTACGCTCCCTCCACCAGCATCCTGCCTTGCTGGCAAACTTCGTTTCAAACTACAAAACCCAGCTCCAAGTGCCACCTTTTTGGGTTAGTCTTTCTTGATTACCTATTTAGAGTTAATTATTCCCTTTTTTGACTTCCAACTGCAGTATCTTTTTTTCATATTTTTACAACGACACATAACACTGCATTGCCTTCTTTTACATTTAGGTCTTCCCACCATGCTACGGCTTACTCAAAGTTATTATCCACTTTAGTAACTTCAATAATTAACACATTTTCTGAACTAGAATCATACTTAAATTATATTAAATGTAGGGATATGTGGTTTTGCACCTGATATACTGAAAAAGCATGAATTGTAGTTTTATCAAATTTCAGCTTTATTATTATTTATTTATTCTGTTCTGTTAAGCTTTATCCACAATGAGACACAATTCCTGTACCACTGGATGAAAACTGATGGCAGGCCTCATGTCTCAGTTCTAAAGCAATAAACAGTTTCGGTTTTATAATTTCTATCTAACGTTTCTAGATCCTTTATTTGGGGCCAAGAACGGGCTAAAAGAAAAACAAAAAAAAAACACCTTTCCTACTTAAGGAAAGTTACAAAGTGCTCTCATGTTTTGTTTTGTTTTTAAAAAAAAACAATCACCAATTTACATATTTATTGTTAATGCAGGACAAGAAAATTGTTCCCCAAACCATTTGGGAGCAAATTGCTGACTTAAGGTATCATCACCCTGAATATTTCAATCTGTATTTCCTAAAATGAGAATATCCTCCTATGGACAATCCTTTAGCACTCCTGCCTTCACTCTTTCACTCATGCCATGAATATACACATACGTGTATAGATAAATATATATAAACAATATATATGTATATTATATCCTTTTACTGTAAATCTTTATACACACACATATATATTTCTTTACACGTGTTTAGGACTTAATTTCACTTTAGGTGCTCTGTCTGTACATAGACCTATTGAAGGAGGAATAAGAAGTAACAACTAAGCTCTAGGTAAACACAACACTACTTTTACTTCCTTCACATTAGAAAAATAATGCAGTGTAGGTTTTACTTGGGATCTATAGATGGTGAATTTTTGTTTTGTTTTGTTTTTTGGGCAATGTCACTGGCCCTCATATGTGGGATCCAAACCAGGGCCGCTGGTGTCCAAGCCAGCTCTCAACCAACGCACCACTCGACCGGCCCCAGATGGTGAATTTAAAGTCCTAACAGAATAAGGAACGCAATGGAGCTTATAGGATTCTGGTGACTTTGGGGTTTGTATTGCAGACAAAGGAAATCATTCAAATAAGTATAGGTTTAAATATGTATTTCCAGTTGCTGACTTATCTCATCCAACAGATATTCTCACCAATTTCAGTAAGTACCATATTACTTGTTTCTATTTAAGTTACATTGACAATGAAAAAAAACAGAAAAAGAAAAAGACAAGGCTTCCAGAAAGAGGTTATTCTTAAGATGATTTTAGAATTATTTGGCTTTAAATTGGGGTAAGGGTAGTAGGAGCAGGCGGGGCAGAGTATGTGTGTCACATACTAGGTAGACGGAACAACATACAAAGGTGGAGAGACAAGAAAAATATGTTGAAAAGTATAAGTGGCTGGTATGAGTGGTGATAATGGGGGGTGTGTGGCCCAGTTCAGGGGAATAGAGGCCTAGCTAGGAATGTCAGAAGCCGCTGAGGAGTTTGAATATCATTCTGAAGACAATCCAGGAAGGATTTAAGCAGGAGAGTAACACACTAGATTTGAGTTTGAGAAATATATTATACCATGTAAATAAAAAAAGGACCTGAAAAGAGCTTGTTAAATTGGCAATTTATAACTAAACATTCTGACTCTATGTTTCCAATAACTAGTACATACTCAAAATGAGAATCATAAAATATTTTCTTCCTTAACTTAAAGTTTTTGAGCACATAAAAGAAGATACTTGAACCATATTATTTTCCACTAGAGTTATGAAAAATGGCTAACAAAAGAGATATAAAAGAAAATACAATAAAAGAGCAAAAATTCTCTTTGCAATTAGATTTTGTTTATATACTTGGTTCCTGTTATTAGGAAAGGCCATCTGTCAGGGATAAGCACTCAATTTAAGTGAAAACATAGTCTTGAGAGATACAGATCAAATCAGCTACAGAGAACATCTCTTAAGGAAATTGTATTTTTTAGCAATGTGGACTGTTTAGACATGTGCAGTGTTGAATCATTATATAATTGTCATAAGGAGAAACTTTTTGTATAGATAGTTAATATCTTGGTAGAGTTCTGAGAAGTTTGACTCAGGGAAATAAAAGTTGGCAAAAAGAAAACTAAAGTGGAAAATACAAAACACTTTCATGAGGCATGTATGCAGAAAAGAAACGTATGTCATTCATTTAAATGGTTAATGGTCACCCAATGTAGGCATGTATTGCCCTTGTTTCTCTGGAGATATTGATTATTGCATTGGCTGAGAGGGGAGAGCACATAGTAGGGGAGGGCTGAAGACCCAAGTGAATGAGGGGCAAGCGCCTCCCTGCAGAAGAGCTGATCAGAAGCACATCCAGGGGCCAATGTTTCAAGACCTGCAAAACAGGGGTTTAATTATTTGTCAAAAACTTTTTTCTTTTTTTTTCACTTCAGTGAAGTTTTTTCTCATCTACCTTGTTTCCCACTGGTTTCATTTAATTCAGGTAGAAAAATTTACCTCAATTTATTAACATTAAAAAAAAGAGGGCCGGCCGAGTAGCAGCCCCGGTTCGGTCCCACATGTGAGGGCCGGTGACACTGCCCTAAAAAAAAAATTTAAAAAAAGAAAGAAAAAAAAAAAAAGGGCAGGCCGAGTGGTTCAATTGGATAACAGTTGGCTTAGAGCTCGAGCTCTGGGCAACAGGGCTTCTGGTTCGATTCCTACGTGGGCCAGTGATGCTGCGCCCAAGCTGGGCTGTCGCTGGGCTGCCAACAGGTGGCAGGATGGCTCAGCTGGTGTAACAATAAGATTGTCTGTTAGATGGTGGGCTATGTCCACCTGCAACTAAGACTGAACTTGGCATCTTGAGCTGAGCTGCTGCCTGGATGGCTCAGTGGATAGAACATGCATTCTTAAAACAAGGCTGCTGGTTCAACTCCCACATGGGATGGTGGCTACGCCCAACTGCAACTAAGATTGAACACAGCACCGTGAGCTTAGAAGCCACGAGCTGCTGACAGGAAGCCAGATGGGAACTGGTGCCCTCCTCAAATCAAAGATTGAAGAACTTGGCTGGTCCCCTCCCCCAATTCCCCAACACTGTTCCTCTCCCCCAATTCCCCAATAAAATCTTTTAAGAAAAAGAAAGAAAAAAAGCAACCCTGAATTCCTCCTGTGATGGTACCTTTGTCAACACCAGTGCCCAAGGCTTTTTGGCTGTGCATTTCTATCAGTAAGAACATTTGAGCCTATATTTTTGATATATTCATATTTATTTACTTGTAAAGTTTTTGCAACATTACTAATGCACTAATTATTATGTAAATGCAAAAAAATAATTTTTAAAGTGTGAAATTGTATTTTAAAATATTTAACTTATTAAATAATAGCTAAGATTTTGGTTTTACAAAAATATTATAAATAATTTAGAGAAGCATAATACGGTAGAAAATACTTCATTATTTTTTAAAATCTTGCCTTAATATTCTGTGCAAAGCATTTCAAAGAATTGGACCTAAGTTCAGTATTTGCCGAAACAATTACTCACTTTTAATGGCTTTCATAGCTAAGAGAGATATTCTATAAAGAGTTCTAACAGGAAGAAATCGAAACTGGCTCCCTTTACTAAATCTTGACATTTATTTTTTAATTCCATCCAATAATTGGGGAAAGTTTATTTTGTTAAATTACTTCTAGAAACTTTCAATTTTCCTTGATGTTTATCAATCGTCCTTACAGACCATTAAGAAGCTGATGTGTTTTGTATTTTTGAAAATTCACTTACGGTTTTTATTTGAAAACTTTTAATTTTAAATTAAAGTTTATTGGGGTGACAATGGTTAGTAGAGTTACATAGGTTTCAGGTGTACAATTCTGTAATACATCATCTATATACTGCATTGTGTGTTCACCACCCAGAGTCAGTTCTCCTTCCATCACCATATGTTTGATCAAGCTTATATATAATGTTTTCAATTTTTAAGGGAACAGATATAAGAATTACTATAGGTGGCATATATTGTTTTCAACATTCAAATCACATCATAATAACACCAATATGCACTTTCAAATATTCTCTACATAGCACAAGCTTAAAAAACAAGAATGGGATATTACTTAGCTATAACATGCAGTGAAATTCTAATACATGCTACAGCATGGATGAGCCATGAAAATGTTATGTTAATTGAAATAAGCCAGACATAAAAACCCAAATATTGTATCATCCCTCTTATATGAGATGTCTAGAGTAGTTCAAATCCATAGAGACAGAAAGTAGAATGGAGGTTACCAGGGGCTGGGGGAGGGGAAGAATGGGGAGTTACTATTATTGTATACGTACTCCCCTATATGCATGTTTTAATATGTTCAAAACATTAAGCTGCCTTAGTAGGTTCTATTTTCTTCCTTATAGGATATAATGGATGCCATTGAAATCATACAAAGTCATATTAGGTTGTGATTCTCAATTTTTAAAAATTGTATCAGCGTTTGCTCTTACAGTCAGGTTAGTAAGTCATAGTCCCTGGATTAAAACCACCTATTGAATCTTGTAACTGTAACTTATTGCTCATAATTAGGTTCTAAAACAAAGTTAATTTAAAAAGCTTGTGGGCAAGCAAGGAATTAAAAGCATACACGAGAAGGCAATGGAAGTTATCTAGAGGAAGTGATAAGTCTAAACAAAAGAGAAGTAATGCTTCTGGAAAAATTTTCATCACACTCATTTTCTTCACAGTAATGAAGTAGAAAAGACACCTTATCAATAGTATAATGTATAAAGTCAAGATCTGATATTGTTTAATTTTTTTTATAATTAAAAACTTGCTTCCAGGAGCACAATATGCCACACGAATTAGATATTTTGAAAACATACTAGTAGTCCCTTGCAGTTGGCTTTCTTTCTTCTTCTCAGTCTTATCTGATTACCAATGTGATAGTGTGAAGCTGCTGTTTAATTTAATTCCTGTTTAAAGAATTACTTCCTAAGATCACCAAATTCATTTAGCATTATTGGATTTTGTTTTCCATTTATTCAAATGAAATATGACCTTAAATGGAAATAAGTAAAATAAGTACAAATGACGTAGGACCTTAAATGGAAATTAACATGATCACAATAATATAACTTAAAGAACAGGGGAAATCTCTCCATTTAGATATTTTATCACAATTATCATGCCATGTATAAGTAATTTTCACACACACACGTACACACACAGACACACAACTCACAAAGTTTATCCAAAATGGTGAATGGGTGGCAGTAACTTTTATGGTTTTATTGTACAATTAAATATAACAGTTGTAATGGGGGAAGATTCTGAAGCATGCTCTGACCCCACATGCTCCTGATGCCATACAGGTACCAGCGACAGCTGTCACCTTTATGCTGCTGCTGCTGCAGCTGATGATGACACTGCTGGCCACCGAGGCTCCCTTTTCCTCTGCAAAATCTCTTCTGCATTAGGGCCTTACACCCACTGCTCTGATCCACCCATCAAGGCTACATACAGCTCTACTAGCTTCATTTCCAAGTTGTGCGTCTACTGCTGACATGGTAGGACTGGGACGAGTTTCACAACAGCCATGGCCACTGCCCTCCCTCCTGGAGCCTGGGGATTCCCACAAAGTCATTGTTCTTCCACTCGGGTAAAAACTCTCTCAGAGTATACAGGGCTCCCTTATCATTTGCTTTTTGTTTCTCCACTCCTGGCCATTCTTTATAAGACTTGCCTGAATATCCGAACCCCAATCTTGTATTTATCACAGATTTTTTCCCTGAAAGCTTCTGAGTCCCTGTCATTGAATTTAAATAAATATCAGGACCAGTCAGATAATTCTAGTAGTAAGACATATCTGAACTTCATCTTTCACCAACAAAGAATTCCTGTTGCTCCAGTAGTTTTCTTTTAGTTTAAATTTTTTTTAAATTACAGTTGACATACAATATTATATTAGTTTCAGGTGTACAACATAGTGATTAGACATTTATGTACCTTACTAAGTAATCACCCCAATAAGTCTAGTACCCATCTGATACCATACATAGTTATTACAATATTATTGACTATATTCCCTATGCTGTACTTTACATCCCTGTGACTATTTTATAACTGGAAATTTGAGTTTTGGGTGTGTTTTTTTTAAAAATTAGAATGGCCAATCACATAATTTGGGATTATAAGAGAAAGTACAAAATCTGCAGTATTCCTGAAGTGATTAGAATCTCATAACATAAAAATGTCACCACCAGGAACACATTAGACATTGATCTATCTCTTTCGACTAAAGTCACATTTTAGTGGGATGATACTTTTTATAAAAATAAAGTGACACTTTATTGATTTGTTTAATCAAATGTTCTGTTTCCAAATCATGAGGACCACAGCAGGTGAATGCATTATATTCATTCCTTCTCAATTAAACTATGTTCTTTGACATTATAGAAAATAACAGGATGTTACTGCCCTTAATATAAAATTTTAAAACTTTTAGACTTGTTTATAAGAACCTGGCCCCAGGCTATCTCCCAAGCATGATTTTCTTCCTCTTGTTACAAGTACTAAAGCCAAACTGACTTATTTCAGCTCCTGATGCACTCCATGATTTTGCTTAATGACCAGCCTTTGCCTACTCTCTTTTCTTTGCCCAAAATGTTTCTATTCATCCCCATCTTCACCTGACAAAGTCTTGTCCCTTCTTCAAGATTTAGCTTAAATGTCACATCATCAAAGTCCTCCCTTCTTTACCTCCCACACAATTGCAACTAGATTAAGTCCCCCCTTACACACCCCTCAGATCAACATCTAACCTGACCACTGCCATTGCCCAGCACTTAACACAGTCCTGACAACACATGGTTGGTGCTTAATAAATAATTATTGAGCTGTAGTAAACATTTCTGTAGCATAATATTACTATAGTTCCTTAGGTAAAAACGAAATGCACATTTATTTCCCAGTTTCAATTACATAGTACTAATAATATTTTATCCCAAATGTTTCCTTCAATCAAAAGTTAATGCTTAAAAAATATGACTGTGATCATTGTATCTTCCCTACCACATAAGAATATATAGATGCTTAATAAATGCTAATTATTTATCATTGAAAAAATATGCCTGTGATGGTTCATTTTATGTGTCAACATGGCTAGGATATAGTGTCCAGTGTTTGCTCAAACACTAGTTCAGATGTTGCCATACAGGTATTTTATAAATGTGATTAACATTTATAATTGTTGACATTAAATAAAAGAGATTATTTTCAATAATGTAAGTGGGCTTCCTTCAATAAATTGAAGAATTTAAATCTGAGGTTTTGGAGAAGGAATTCTGCAAGACTCACATAGAAAACTGCCTGAGTTTCCAGTTTTCCAGCCTGCCATAACACATAAACACATAAATAAATAAATGAATAAATGCTAAATCCAACAAAATTTATCCATAATTCTTTTTAAATAACAACATTAGCTCAGTAATACACGAGGTCGGATAATTAAGTTCGTGAACTCATCCTAGAAAAAGTGCTACCTACCTCATTGCCGAATATCACTATGGTTACCTTTGAAGTACTTCCCTTGGGAAGCTATGCACTGATGCCAGTGCCTCGTGCATCCTTCAAAGCAATTTTGGAATTCTTTTTCTGGAATGGCCATCAGAGCAGTTATCACATTATCCTTGATGTCCTGAATGTCATCAAAATGTCTTCCTTTTAATATCTCCTTTATCTTTGGGTAAAGAAAGAAGTGATTGGGGGCAAGATCAGGTGAGTAGGGAGGGTGTTCCAATACAGTTATTTGTTTACTGTCTAAAAACTCCCTCACAGGCAGTACGGTGCGAGCTGGTGCATGGTTGTGAGGCAAGAGCTCCTTCGGGACCATTTTGCACACACCTTTTTCATGCCAAGATTTTATTATCCTTGATGTCCTGAATCTCTTCTTTCCTTTTTTTTAATTTTATTGGGGAATTGGGGGAGGGGGACAGCATTGGGGTACCGGGGAAGGGGAACAGACAAGTTGCTGTCCTTTTGTTCTTCAGTCTAGTTGTGGAGGACATTGCTTCACTGGCGCTTATTGGTATCATTATTGCGCTCTTCTCGGGTGAGGGAGATCCGTCGCCGGTCTCTAGATGGCTGCTTATAGTGGCTCTTGGCAACTCACACTGGCTGCTAGCCATTCACGCTGGCTGCTGGCCACTCACTGTAGCCTATGGCAACCCACTGCAGCAGGGGCTGCAGCCTACACCGTGGCCAGGACTCGTGCAGCCCAGCTCCAGGTGGAGCTGTTGTTCACTATCTTAGCTGTAGAAGGTAGTGTCACTGGCCCTCATATATGGGATCCAAACCGGGGCCACTGGAGTCCCAAGCCACCTCTTAACCAACACACCATTCGGACGGCCCCTGAATGTCTTCTTTTCAATATTTCTTTTATCTTCGGGTAAAGAAAGAAGTCATTGGGGGCCAGATCAGGAGAGTAGGGAAGGTGTTCCAATATTTACTTGTTTACTGTCTAAAAACTCCCTCACAGACAGTACTGTGTGAGCTGGTGCATTGTCGTGATGCAAGAGCCATGAATTGTTGGCGAAAAGTTCAAGTCGTCTAACTTTTTCATGCAGCCTTTTCAGCACTTCCAAATAGTAACTTGGTTAACTGTTTATCCAGTTGGTACAAATTCATAATGAATAATCCCTCTGATATCAAAAAAAGGTTAGCAACATCACTGCAACAAGTTCGTGAACTTAAATGTCAGTCCTCATGTCAATATCAATGTTATATTTTTCCTGAGATACCATAGAAGGTAAAAAGTAAAAGAGTAAAGGATATGCACTATTTATGTATCTATCTATCTAGCTAGCTAGCTAGCTAGCTAGCTATCTGTAGGTGATCTTTTAGGATAATATATAACATTGATCAAAGTAGAATACATTAGTTAAGTTGGAGTGGCTCCCAAATCTGGAAGTGTATTTTGAATTACAACCCTTTGTGACCATTATGAGATAAATTTTAAAGCTTTTCTGCATTATTTTAGTATCATTTTATTGCCATCTTTCTTATTATTATGTAAGATTTTGTGCATACTTGGAAAAAATTATAGTTACTTTATATGAATTCACATTAATAAATTTTGGCTGATTTACCACCCTAGAAGACTCATAAAAACAACTTCATCAGCACATGGTATATACAATTTCTTAACACTGTTATTAATATTTTCTTTGAAGTTTTTAAAATTCACTAGTTCTAAGTGAAACATCTCTATTTCATTCTTATTATCTTGTTTGTTGAGGTTATGAGAAGAATCTGATGACCACAAAATGAAATCTGCTTTTCTCATACAGCATAGCATAGGGTGAGGATATCCTGCTTTGAGTCAATTAGTCTAATAGAAATAAAGCCTGAGAATTTCTAAAATGCTGCTATTATTATACCCTTTTAAAATTTTTATTATAAAATAATTACCATCTATTTTTGGTATCCATTATTGAAATAACCACTTCAAATATACGAGTATATAAAATGCAACTTACTGGTATAATGATCCTTATCTTCTCATCATTCATTTATAAAAAATAAGTTGTTCAAATCAGGATCCAGATGAGGCCACCTAGCGTGATTGGTTGAGACATTTCTTACATTTATTTTAGTCTATAGACTCTCCTCCATCTCTTGTTCCTCTTATAATTTATTTCTTAAAGAAAGTGGATTATCTTTCCTGCAGAACTTCCAACAGTCTGGATTTTGCAGGTCACACCCAGTCTTTTCTTTAATGTTTTCCTCTGTCCTCAGTATTTTTTGTAAATTGGTAGGTGAATATAAAGGCTTGATGTAATTTGTTTCATTTATTTAACTTTATTAAGAATTAATATTATAATTCTACCATTCTCTTTCATTTACTAGGTGGGCTATTTCTATAATGAGTAACTTTTCTTCAGCTAGTGTTTGGCACTCACTGGTATGATTGGTAAAGAAATAGCATGCTAAATGCTTGATTTCTTCCCCTTTATTTATAAGTTTCCAAAATTTTGAGTTTATCATCCTCCAATCGTGACCCTTGGAATGTGTGTGTATTTGTGTGTGTGTGTGTGTGTGTGTGTGTGTGTGTGTGTCTTTGTGTGTGTGTTGAAGTCTAAAGAAAGGTTGCTTGCAAGAAAGCTAAATATCTTCTAGAAAAAGCTGACTGGCCTTTCTTTGGCAAATCGAACAGAGACCAGTGTTGGATTTTTCAGAGTGCAGATCTGAAACCTGATCTGACAGCACAGAGATTAGATGTCACTCAATGGGTACACTCACCTTATTTAAGATTGTAGAGTTGAAACAAATCAGAGACCAGAAAGGTGGTTCATCATTGCCAATGAGAAATGCAATTCTTAAGTGAAGAGGATACTTATGATTACTTATCAATATTTTCTGTCCTGGAGAAAAATTTAAATTTTGGTGGAATTGGTGTCCTAACAAGAGCTGGCTTATTAGATAGGTTTTTAGCTGGCATCATTACTCCATTCACCTTGATGCACCTCTCCCTACTATAGAAATATACCTGCAAATTGACTGTTTAATTGGACCCGAGCAGATGGTAGGCAATTATTTACCCACGTACTCCCTTGATTGACACACTCCTTTCTTTCAACATATACTCAAATTTTGCCTTAACAGATTCATTTTATTTGGTAATGATGACTTTGTATCTCTTCACTGGGAGCTAGAGGGGGAGTAAAATATCTAACTGTGAGAGTGAAAGTTGGAAAAGTCTATATGAATCAGGGAGGCACCCACCAAGATCTGCTGAGATCAGGTTCAGTAATGCCTGAACGGGACGTACCTGGAGGGAAGAGTGTGCTGGACTTCGCATAAAGAGTTGAGGATCCTGTGGGAGGCCTAGTTCAGACACAGTCTGTGCTGCACCCAGAAGCCCTCCCCAGACAGTATCATAAACATATGCAATTGATCAGAAGAAGGCCAGTGCGAGGCAGTACTGTGGTGTGGGTGAGGAGCCAAATCATCAAGGACCTACTGGGAAGTGGAGCTGTGTCATAGCCCTTGAACTGTTAAAATCACCAAAGCCGTTTTGTAATTAGACAAATCAAGCTTCCCTCTTTTTCTCTCTTGGCATTGGAATTCAGAGCTGAGTTTTTAAGCCTAACTGACCCCGTAGCGCCACTGAATAACTTGTGGGGTTAGAAGTAAGGCCTCAGAGGGCCAGCCGAGTGGCGCGTTGGTGGAGAGCTGGCTTGGGACGCCAGTGGCCCCAGCTTGGATCCCACATGTGAGGGCCAGTGAAACTGCCCTCTACAGCTAAGATGGTGAACAACAGCTCCACCTACAGCTGTGCTGCTGTGAGTTCCCTGGTCGGCATAGCTGCAGCCCCTGCTGCAGTGGGCTGCCATGGGCTACAGTGAGTGGCCAGCAGCCAGGATGAGCAGCCAGCAGCCAGCGTGAGCTGCCAAGAGCCACTGTGAGCGGCCGTCCAGAGGCCGGCGACCGATCTGCCTCACCCAGGCGGAGCGCAATGATGATACCAACATGGGCCAGTGAAGCTACATCCTCCACAACCAGACTGAAGAACAAAAGGACAGAAATTTTTCTGTTCCCCTTCTCCGGTACCCCAATGCTGTTCCCCTCTCCCAATTCCCCAATAAAATCTTTAGAAAAAAAAATAATAAGGCCTCAGAGAGGAAGAGAGTATGCTGCTTTTATGTTAGGCATTTAGGAGCTAAAATAGGTGACCAGGAAAAATGAGAATTTTCTTTGCATTTGCACCATAAACCAGTAATAAGGATTGCACTAATTATAATCATCATCACCCTCAACCCCAGTAGTCACAGTATGAGACTGTACATGGTAGGCACTCCACTGAGTGTTATGTCATGGAAATTTATAAGGCATGACCTGTGGCCTCTAAGAGATACTGATGTACTTGGGAGTGGGGGAGAAATATTGATAAAATATAAGAAATAGTAAAATAAATCATGAGGAAAATGGCCAATTAATGGATAGACAAGAGTAACAGGTACATGTTTTCAAATGAAGACTGGAGGAAGTCAGAATCACTGAAGGCTGAGGTGGCCAGAGGGAGTCAATGAAACCATGGCAGCTGTGAAGGAGCCACACAAATTGGCATTTTGTGTTAAGTACACAAAAATATTCCTTTGAAAAGGCAGGTTTTTTGAAAAATGGGCACAGATCCCTGTTCCATCATTGTCAATGTTCCAGATGGCTTCATCAGTGAATGTTATCAAATATTTAAGGAAAAAAAATAACTTAATCCATAAAAAACTTTCAGAAAGTAGATGGAGGCAATAATTCATAACTCTTTCTCTGAATTCAGCTTGACTCTAATACAAATATTTGACACAAAGCTAAAATACCAACAAATCTCACTCATTAACATAGATGCAAAAATTTGAAACAAAATTTTAGCAAGTTCTATCTAACATTATATAAAAAAGGTAATACATCATAACAAAGTATGGGTTATTCCAGGTCTATAATGTTATTTTAGAATTTGAAAGTAAATTATGGTAACCACATTAACAGATTAAAAGAGAAAAACAGATAACCCACTGGATACATTAAAAAAACTTAAAATTCAACACTCATTCATGACAAAAAAAACTTTCACAGAGACTAGATATAGAAAAAAACTTTCTTAATCTGATAAAGGGCATGGATAAAAATCCCACAATTAGCATCATGAGTAATGGTAAAGTACTGAACTCTTTCCCTCTAAAATGGCCAAGTGTCCACTCTCACCACTTCCTTTCATCATTCACTAAAGGTCTAAACCATGCAATAAGGAAAAAAAATTAAAAGGCTAAAGATAAAACATAAAAAGGAAGGGCAAAATAAGGTGTAACTATTAGGAATGAAGAAGTAAAACTGTCTTTATTTGCATATAGTATGATTTTATATATATAGAAAAGCCAAAGGAATCTAAGAAAAAATCTACTACATTTATGCTAAATTGAATAAGTTAAAATCAGTGTGACTTTGGGATAAAAGATATATACAAAAAGTAACTTTATTTTTATATATGATAAATATTTAAAAACCAAAGCCATTTAAAATTATTATCAAAAGATATTAAATACCTATAAATTAAATTTTAAACATATATAAAATATTCTACAGTTTAAAACTATAAAATAAAATTGAGAGAAGTGTAGAAAGTTCTATGCACATGAAGACTTATACCACCCTCACATTTATGAAGTCAATAGTCCTTCCCAATTGGTCTATTGATTCAATTCAATTCCAGTCAAAGTTTAAGCAGGATTGGCTTTTTTTGGAGGCAGTGGTATATATTGATAAGTCAATACTAAAATAGATATGGACATGTAAAGGACTTAGACTAGACAAAACAATTTCAAAAGAGAATAGAAAAATTAGATAACATACTCTACCTGATTTTATAACATATTATAGTGTTACAGTAATTCAGATGTGTGATACTGACAATGGATAGATATATTGATCAACAGGGCAGAATATTGACCAATAGAATACAATAAAGATTTCAGACATAGATCCACACATATGCTCAACTTATTTTCAAAAAAATGCACAAAAATATTTCAATAAAATAAAGAAAAGCTTATAGCAGATAGCACTGAATCGATTAAATATTTATATGAAAATAATTGGAAATTGATCCATACATCATACCACATACAAAAATGAACTTAAAATTGTATTGCAGAATTAAATGGAAGATCTGAAACTATAAAGCTCCTCGGGGAAAAACGTAGACTATCTTTGTAATCTTTGGTTATGCAAGTATTTCTAAAACAGAACACAGCATAAACCACCAAAGGGGCGGGGGGGAATGCTAAACTGGATTTAATCAAAATTAAAACTTCTTATCAAAGAACACAATTAATAAATTAAAAAGGCAAGCTATAAGCTAAATATAATTACGCTTTAACAATAACAACAACAACAGCAAAATCTCTGTTAGGAGGGGAGCCACAATGAGATAATGACAAGTTGGCTAAAATCCTGAGACTAACAACTGCTAATGTTGGAGAGAATATGGAGTAATCACTTTCATACTCTGTTGGTTGGGGTGTCAATTAGAACAACCATTTTAGAAAACTATTTGATATTATCTATAAAGCTGAATATAAACTTTCCCATGAAGCTATCAATTTCACCCTTAGTTACAATATACATCCAACAGAAATGCACACACCTGTATGCAAGGATATGTGCAGCAGCATTATTCATTTTTGCCAAAAAGCAACTTAATATCCATCAACAGTAGAATATATAAATAAGTGTTTTTGCATATTTATAAAATGAAACACAAACACAGCTTGAAAATCAGCTAACCACTGCTATAGACAAGAGGAAAAGAACAACGAAATGAGACTGGAACTGTAGTCCATAGTCAGATTTTGGCAGGACTTGGCAGTTACGGTAAGGAGACATATGCTTTGCTCTATCTCATTACAAAGGCACTGAAAGATTTTAGAGACCAAGTGATCTGATATGATTTGCATCATTTAAAAAGGTTGACGCTGGCTGCTATGTGGAGAATGGTTTAAGTTGTGAGTCAAGGGAGGGAGGCAGAAGACCCATTAGGATGTTGCTAAAATCATCCAATCAAGGATGAGTGCCTTTGGAATAAAAGGTAGAAATGTGTGCCAGCTGAGTGGCGCAGTTGTTAAGAGCTGGCTTGGGATGCCGGCAGCCCTGGTTAGGATCCCACATGTGGGCCAGTGACGTGGGCCAGTGACACTGCCCTCTAAAAAAAAAAAAGGGGAGAATTGTCCTTATAACCTAAAATAAATGCCAGTATTTGCTTCATGATATATTTAATTGACATTAATTATTGGTTTATAAAGACTCTACCACATTTCATACTCGTCCAAAAGCAATTACAAAGTATTTTGTATTCTATACTCAAAGGCAATGCTGTCTATATATATGTGGAACTTCCCTTCACATTGCCTTTTTTTTTCAAATTCATGAATCACTAGATTTTTATTGGTTATCCATGGAAGTTCTAAAGATGCCATGCTTAGTTAAAAGGCTGCAGAAGCTTTCCATTTATTTTGGTGTTTACTCTGTTCTTTAACAGAAACAACGGTAGTTAGCACCATGCTTTTATGTGTTTGCTTATTTGCCCGGTAATGTCAGATATGAGCTTGTGTAGTTTAGTATAACTGTCAGGTCATTTGATTGTTTTTTAAATTTCTTAAAATATTTTTATTAAAATATAGCTAACATACAACATTATATTAGTTTCAGGTGTACACCATAGTTATTCAACATTTATATACCTAAAGGAGTGATCATCATGACAAGTCCAGCAACCATCTGACACTGTACCACGCTATCACAATATTATTGACTATATTCCCTATGCTGTACATTACATCCCCATGATTTATTGGTTTTATACTGGGAGATTTGGACCTCTTATTCCCCTTCACCTTTCCCCCCTTTTAAAATTTTTCAATTACAATTGACATTCAATATCATTTTGTATTAGTTTAAGGCATACAGTATAATGGTTAGACATTTATATAATTTAAGAAATGATCCCGATGACTAGTCTAGTACCCACCTGACACTATATGTAGTTATTACCATATTACTGACTGTATTTGCTATCCCTTACTTTACATTACCATGACTATTTTGTAACTATCAGTTTGTACTTCTTGCTCCTTTCACCTTTTTCATCCTGCCCCCAACACCTTCCCATCTGTCACCCCAATAAATCTAGTATGCATCTGACACCATACATAGTTATTACAATATTATTGACTGTAATAATCCTTATGCTATACCCTACATCCCCATAATTACTGTGTAACAGCCAATTTGTATTTCTTAATCCCTTCCCTTTTTTCACTCATCCTCAACCCTCCTCTCATCTGGCAACCATCAAAATGTTCTCTGTATCTATGAGTTTGTTTCTGTTTTGTTTGTTTATTTTGTTCTTTAGATTCCATAGATAAGCAAAATCACATTGCATCTGTCTTTCTCTGACACTCCACTCAGTACAATATCACCCAGGTCCATCCATGTTGCCCCAGATGGCAAGAACCCATTCCCTTCCCTGGCCAAGCGTATTCCATTGTATATATGTACCACCTCCTCTTTATCCATTCTTCCATCGACAGCCACCCAGGCTGCATTCACCTCTTGGCCATTGAAAAATGCTGCAATGAACATATAGATTTTAGGTTTCTACCCTGAAGTGGGATTACTGGGTCTTTCTTAGTCTCTTGTTATAACCTTTGATTTAAAGTCTATTTTGTCTGGTATAAGTATTGCTACCCTAGCTTTGTTTGTTTGTTTTTTGTTTCCATTTCATGAATAACTTTTTCCATCCCTTTACTTTCCATCTGTGTGTGTCTTTCAAACTGAAATGAGTCTCTTGGAGGCAGCATATGTCAGGGTCTTGTTTTCCTATCCATTCAACCCTCCTATGACTTTTGAGTGGAGCATTTCATACATTTACATTGAAAGTAATTGTTGATAGACCTGTAGCCATTGCTATTTCACTATTCATAATTTTGATGTTTTTTTTTCCATATTAAAGAAATATCTCTAACATTCCTTGTAATACTGGTTTGGTGAGGATCAATTCCTCTGGCTTTTTCTTTTCTGGAAAGTTCTTTATCTGTCCTTCTATTCTAAATGATAGCTTTGCTGTGTAGAGTAATCTTGGTTGTAGGTCCTTGCTTTTCGTTACACTGAATATTCCTGCCAATCCCTTCAGGCCTGCAAAGTTTCTGTTGAAAAATCAGCTGACAATCTTATGGAGGCTCCCTTATAAGTTACTAGTTGCCTTTCTCTTGTTGCTTTTTTATAAGTTACTAGTTGCCTTTCCCTTGTTGCTTTTAGGATTCTCTTCACCTTTAACCTTTGCCATTTTAATTATGATGTGTCTTGGTGTGGGCCTGTTTGGGTTCATCTTGTTTGGGACTCTGTGCACTTCCAGGACTTGCATGTCTATTTCTTTCCCTGGTTAGGAACGTTTTCAGTCATTACGTTTTCAAATAATTTCTCAATCCCTTGCTTTCTCTCTTCTCCTTCTGGTACCCCTATGATGTGAATGTTTTATGCTTGATGTTGTCCAAGAGAGCTTTTAAACTATCCTTCCTTCTTTGGATTTTTTTTACTTTTTGCTGTTCCAATTGGGTGTTTTCTGCTACCTTGTCTTGCAAATTGTTGTTCAGTCCTCTGCTTCATCTAGTCTGCTGGTAATTCCTTTTAGTGCATTCTTCATTTCAGTTATTGTATTCTTCACTTCTGACTGGTTCTTTTTTATAGTTCCTATGTTCTTTTTAATGCTTGCTAGCTCTTTGTTGAAGTTTTCACTGAGTTCCTTGAACATCCTTGTAACCATTGTTTTGACTTTATATCTGTTAGATTGCTTGCCTCTATTTTGTTTAGTTCTTTTTCTGGAGTTTCCTCCTTTTCTTTCATTTGGGATGTATTTCTTTGTATCCTCATTTTGACTGTCTCTCTGTTTAGTAGGTACACTGTGGGGCCCAGTGGCACAGTCTCCCATGTCAGCTGTACTGGGTGTTCCAGGAGTGTCCCTTGTGAGGGTTGTTGTACCCTCCTGTTATAGTTAAGCCTTGGTTGCTATTGGCACATCAGTGGGTGGAATTGACCCCCAAGCTGATTGGCTGTGGGGTTTGGCCACATCCACAGAGTATAGGCTGCTATGCAGGGGGCTTACCCCACTGAGTGAGGTTTGCCCCAGTGGGCTCTGGTGCCTGTTGAGACAACCCTTTGTGTGTGCCACTTGTGAGGCTATTTGGATGGTGCTCTGCTGTGGTATGAAGCCAACCTCTAAGAATGTTGGTTCTGGGGCCTTTTAGGAGAGGCTTTAGAGTAGTCCAGGTCAAGCACTTCCTGTGACCTACCAGAGACTACCTGATAGGAGCTACAAAGTGACCTGCAGTTGTTCACTGCCTTTGCTAACCCTGAAAGTATGTGAGAGGCCATGCTGTGAACTGAGGATGTCTGCAACCCCTACTGGGCCTGGGGTAGATATGCCAAATGCCAGGACTCTCCAAGGCCTGCTGCCACCTGCTGGCTCCCTTAAGATTTGGCCTCATGTAGCGTGCAAATTGGGTGAGGCAGAATCTCAGAGAGCCACTGGAGTGGGAAGAGTTGTGGTCATCAGGTTAATGTTGTTTCTGGTTTGGTGCCAGTACTAAGCCCAAAGCCACTCAGCAAAAATGTCATAGTACACCGAGGCTAGTCGCTGCCCACCTGGGACCTGTGGACTCTGATAGTTTTCCAAGAAAGAGTGCAATGCAAGCGGGACTGGCTGCTGCTGGAGACAGTGCCTCCAGGGTTGGGAAAGTTGGGTGGGGTGGAGTCCCAGTGAATCAGCAGCAGCAGAGCAGCAGAGCTCATCAGGCCAATCAGATTCAGATTTGGACATAAATGTAAGGGGAGGGCTCAACACAGGAAAAATGGTACCAACCTGCCGGCCACCCAGAAGGAGAATCTCACACAAGGGTTAACCAGTTCTGGGTTTCCACTCCTCCTATCAGGCTTCCTCTTTATATCCTTAGTTATAAAACTTCTGTTCAGCCAGACTTCAGATGGTTGTCCAGGTTGTTTGTTCTGTACTTTAGTTGTGATTTTAATTTGTTTATGGAAGGAAGCAGGCACAGTTTTTATCTGCTCCACCATCTTGGATATTCTATCTCATTTGATTGTTAATGATAAATGAGAATAGGCTTAATAAGAATTATATCCTTTCATTTATAAGACACACATTATTGTGTTTCAAAAACTGTCTCCTACATATCTCTTAATAGAATCTAGCAATGTATAATGACTGTTCATAGACTCAGAATATAAATGAAAATATTAAGAAAGCACATGGGAGGTGTTGATTGACTGGGGTTGAGGGTAATGCAAATGAAGAACAGTACCATGTGTTTTGATCTTTTGCCTCTCAATCAAAGGAGATGTACTGAAGTGGCCTTCCCTATATATCTGTAGCACTTTGCAAGTAGTGACAGTAGAGCTGTTACTTTCTCAAAGAATTTAGATTAGAAGCCTGAACAAAATGATTTACTCGTGGTGCTGGTTCTTGCAGTTAACTTTGTGTTCTAAACAAAGGGGGGAATATTTTGGTCACTGTACATGAATTTTAACTCCAAAAAAGAAGTGTTCTGGGTTTTTATTTAAGTCAACTCTGCCACCAAATCGGACTATAAAATCAGCACAAACTTGCTTCAACTGTAGCTGTATTGTTCAATTTTAGTGCCAGTTCTACAGTGAGGATTAAATCAATTCCAGATGCAAGATGGTTTATCCCAGGAGATTTTTGATAGAAGGCAATGTTTTGGGGTTATGACTTACTCTGCAACTGCATGTCACTCTTGGCTGAAATGCTATGTACTGTCCCCAGTGAGAATGAAATCTTCATGAAGAGAGATACTTTGTCTATTGTATCCACTCCTGTATCCTTAGTACCTGTAATACAGTTTGGCACAAAACTTACAGTTCAGTAGGTACTGTGGGGGTATTAGTGCTGTCCACCAAGTATTTCTAGTTCTACTCTCAGGCAGATGGGAACAGTATACTTCATGCCATATCTCCCTGGAATTGAGATCTAGTCATGTCACTTGCTTTGTAATAAAAGTGATCCATGATACTTTACTTACCAGATTATAGACTTTACTTACTAAGAGGCTATCTGAGGAAAAGATGAGACTGGGTCTTCTACTTCAACAATACATGAAACTCAATCAAGTGTCAAAAACAAGTGTCTTAAGTGACTTAAGTGTCAAAAACAAAACTTTAAAAGTCTCAGCATAAAACAGATGAATATTTTTTGGACACCAAGGTAGAAAAGATATATTAAGACACAGAAAGTATTGATTATAAAAGAAAGATGAATAAATTTGCCTATATTAGAAGTACAAACTTTTTAAATCTAAAGATACTCCAAAAAAATGAAGATACCAATTGCAAATTGTGAGAAACTATACACAATAATACACACAAGTGATAAATATGAATATAAGACTTTACGAAGAGTTTCAAAACCCAATAAGATTCCAACAAACCAATTGAAAACTGACACCATTCAACAAATGGTGATGGGGCAACTGGGCATTCACATGCAAGAAATGAATCTAGACAAAGACCTTACATCCTTCACAAAAATTAACTCAAAATGGACCATAGACCTAAATATAAAACATTCAACTATAAACCTCCTGCAAGACACCATAGGAGAAAACCTAGATGACCTTGGGTTTGACAATGGTTTTTTAGATACAACACCAAAGACATGACCCACGAAAGAAAGAATTGATAATCTGGACTTCACTAAAATATAATAAAAAATGTCTGCTTGGCAAAAGGCACTATCAAGAGAATGAAAAGAAACTATAGTCTGGGAGAAAATATTTGCAAAAGATATATCTGATAAAGCACTGTTATCCAAAATATACAGAGAACTCTTAAAAACTCAACAATACAAAAACAACTCATTTAAAAAATGGAACAAAGACCTTAAGAGACATCTCACCAAAAAAATTATGCTCTTGGAAAATAAGCATATGAAAAGATGCTCCACATTTCTGTCATTAGAGAAACACATAGTAGCTGAAGGTTTTTGAGCAAGTTATCTAATTAGTCTAAGCTTCAGTCTCCCATCTGTAAAATGGGCAGAGTAAAAGTAGTTACTCATAGGGTGGTTTTGATGGTTAAATATGTTGATCCACGTGAAGCTTTTCAGCATAGTGCTTGGCTTATAGTAGTTCTCAAATAATATTCTTCTCAGGTCTTATCGATGACTACACATAGCCTTGTATCTTGTATCTAGTAATTCAGTATTGTCTGATGTGTCTCTGCCGTCCCTGCCTAAGTCAAAGCTCTTCCACAGGCATGGGAGGTGTTGAATCTCCACCATCTCACCTCACATTGAATGGTGAAGAATTAAACACATGTATGAATGAATACATGAATATAAATAGAAATGACTGGTGCATCAGTCATGGCTCAACCAAAGAATCAGAACCAGCAGGAGGTATATACGAAGAGATTTAGTGCAAAGTATTGGTTTCCATGATTGTAGGGGTAGGCTAAGCAAATCTCAACCCCCTAGAGCAGGATGTCAGGAAGGCCAGGCTACAACTCTCAGGCATAGGCTGAAGCTGCTGCCCCCAGGTAGAATGTCTCCCTCAGAGAAGGCTCAACAATTTTTTATTTTTTAAAGATTTTATTGGGAAATTGGGGGAAGGGCATCAGACAGGTTGCTGTCCTTCTGTTCTTCAGTCTAGTTGTGGAGGACGTTGCTTCACTGGCCCATGTTGGTATTATCATTGCACTCTTCCCGGGTGAGGCAGTTGCTCACCAGCCACTGTTCGACCACTCACGGCAGCTCATGGCAGCTCACAAAAGTGCACTCCAGCCATTGCTGGCAACTCATGGCAGCCCAGCTCCAGGTCGAGCTGTTGTTCACCATTTTAGCTGTAGAGGGTGCAGCGTCACTGGCCCTTATGCGGTATCCTGCTGCTCAGAGCTGAAGTCCCAAGCCAACTCTTAACCAATGTACCACATGCCACTGGGCCAGCCCAAAGCTCAACAATTTTTTAAGACTCTTCAACTGATTAAATAAGGCCCACCTATATTATCGAGGATGATCTCTTTTTCTTAAAGTCAATGGATTATGGAAGTCAATCACATCTATTGGGTTGTTGGAAAAGTCATGACTTATTTTTTATGTTTTTTGTGGCAAAAATGTGTCATGACTTTTCCGACAGCCCAGTACAAAACAGCCTCATAGCAACACCTAGATCAGTGTTTGATTGAATAACTAAGGACTGTTGTTTAGCCAGATTCACAGATAAACTGGCCATCCCAAATGATATGTAAATTTTTATGTAAACACACACCAATGAAATATACCTGACAGAATACAGAAGAAGGGCTTACTGAGGGCTAGCGTTTCTTGAGGAGATTTCTATACATGGTGTAGCCCCAACTCTAAGAAATCTTAGTTTATTGTGTAGACCTAATGTAGCTAAATTGTGGCTCCTTAAAAGTGGAGCTGTAATCCTTATTTCATTTTTTAAAAAACCTCTTTAGTTTTTTGGTTTTTTTTTTTAACAGTATCTCTGTTCATAAAAGGTACTTAATAAAAGTGCATGGAAGTTGAAAAACCAAAAAGGAATTTACTTATTTGACATGTCTAATATTATTCATCACTCCAAGTCTGAATAAAAGTTAAACATTACAAGGATCTTTTGGGGATTAAATCCACCTGGGAAAATAAGGCAATGTAGTGTTGTGTGAGCATAATAAAACATTTCAAGCACATGATTAAAATATTGGCTTCACTTGGAACAAATACATATGCTATTTTTCAGTGTAAATGGAAGTGTTTAGTTTCTTCTTGCTCCCACTGATTGAAATGTAATTCATATCACACAGTCAACAGGCAGAACTTCAGTTTCATTAAAATGGAATCATTTGGGGAAACTCGTTAAGCCAAAGAATGCTAAATAGACGAGAGACATTTCACTACCAGGGTTTGAACACAATGTTCAAATGAACAGGGCAGGCTCCCTGGCTTGTGGGACACACTGCATCTAGGCCTTAGTTATCTTAATTCAAGCAGTCAAGACATGAAAGGTGCTCTCCCTTAATCTTTCAATTTTTAAAGAGCTAGGGTCCACTGCTTGCTAGTGAGATCAAAGCTTGAGAATACTGCTAAAGAAATGCTTTTCACCAGCCATAATTTGTAGAGCAAACTGGAACACGTGATGAGAAGCATGCCAAGTGCAGATTCCAGGCCCCATTAGTGCTTTTGATCCCACAGAGGTGGAATGGGAACCAGACCATTTGTAAGATACTGATTTGAGGCTACAGGGAAAGCCCTTGGCTCTGTCCCTTGTCATTTATGCCTGCGTTCTGGATAGGCCTAGACTCGCCAAGGAAACATTTTGGGCTATGTCTAGAGTCCTCTGAGCCACCCTAAGTCTTCTCCTCTTGCTTGAAAGTTATTTTAGCCCTTACCAAACTGTGATAAACAAAATAAAAACTGTAATTTCAGATTGATCTTATGAAGAGGGGAGCTAACAAGCTAAAAAATAAAGATGTCCAAGGATAGCATAAGGAATGGGAAAAACAAATTTTACTTTCCTTCCTGCAGGAACTGTCTAAAATGATTCAGAAAACACTTTTTTTTTTATTGGTCCTAACTAATTTTGATCTTAAGCTCTATCAGATCTAACCAAATGCACTCTTCTAACCAAAAGGAACTACATGATGAAAAACTTTTAATTTACAGACTTTTATTATGATGCTCCTGAGGATTCATGATTTGGTGCATATGGAATCTTCCCATTTCCTAAAGCCTTGGAAGGATGGAGCTGACAATGACCTGGGGTTTGCTGCTCCTTGATCAGGGCTAACACAGTGGCCTTTACACAGCAGGTGGTATTTATTGATGCTGGCTGCCTGAATCAACCCAGGTGTCCTCTCAACACTCCCTGCAGGCATGGGGGATGCGAGATGAACTACTGCCTCCAACTCAATGGAATTTCATTGCTAAAGTCCATAGCACTTAATCATTATCACTTTAACTTTTTGCTTCTTACATCAAGGAGTATAAAATACAAAAAATAAAAATACATCAGATAAGTAATGTAGTTTTAACACATTTTGAAAACATGTATTTGATCCTAGTCTTAGTATATGAAGTCCTCATTTCACAGTAACGTCCAGTTTTGTTGTTTTTTTCAATTAGACTTGAAAAAGTTTACAATATCTTCTTATTTTGATATTAGTACCAGTCCTAGAAGAAAAAATATAGAGGCAACAGCCTTGGGTTGTTGGTGAGCCCAATGCATCATACTCCTGGATAGTGCAAAAATTCCTCTCATGGATTCTCTGCCTATCAGCTGTTGCAGCAACAATTTTTTAAGTTCTTTATCATGTTGATGTAATTCACATTGATGCATCTCTTTGCATACCAATCTATGAATATTTTTTCAGTGAATAAAAATGTTTTAGAAGCTGTCAGAATTAAGAATGAGTTTAGGGCCTGCCAAGTGGCGCTGTGGTTAAGAGCTGGCTTGGGAAGCCAGTGGCCCCGGTTCTGTCCCACATTTGAGGGCCAGTGACACTGCCCTCAAAAAAAAAGAATGAGTTGAGCACATCAACAGACTCATTAAGGTAGTTGGTGAATATTGTTATAGTGATTAACTTCCTAGAAATTTGATTTGCTTTCAGTTTTACTCCTTTCTGCTGAGAAAAATAGTAGTTTCTTTATTCTTGTAATTGCTATTGTGCTAGTGAAAATAATGGTTAATATTGGGTCGTCGGGAAAGTAATGACTTCTTTTTCCATGTTTTTCAATGGAAACGACCCAATATTTAACATGCCAGGTCCCCAGCAGTCATGGCTTAAGCAAAGGTGGTTTTGATCCATTTATCACTCTATGTTCAGTATTTCATGCAACAAATATTTGTTACCAGTGTAAGGTTGTTGATGACCTTGAAAAGTGTAGTTTTGGGGGAGTAATGGAAGTGAAAGCCAGCTAGATTAAAGGGGATTTGAGAGAGAATAGAATGAGAAGAATTGGAGACAATTTTGGGAGGTTTTGCTGCATACAGCAACAAAGAAATGGGGTGATACACATGGAGGAAGGGAGTGTAAAAGAAAACATTTTAAGTGGGAGAAGGTACAATGTGTTTGCATGCTCAGTGAATGACCCAGTAGACATTGAAGACATGATGATGGAAAAGAAAAGGGACAACTGTTGACTTTTGCCCTTAGAAAAGGAGAAGGAATGTGACTCTGAACAAATAGTGGAGTTGACATTGTTTATGACCATGGACAATTCATTTATAATAACTCAATTAAAGACAAGTTATTTGGGTACTTGTATAGCCATGTTAGTGTGTGATGCTGAATGAGTGAGAATGTCGTCTTCTGATAGCTTTTGTTTTCTCATTAAAATAAGAATCAAATGTGAGACTTATGGGAGCATTTTGGTGATTTGATGAGAATAAAGTTATAAAATAATTATCTAGGGCAGTGCAAAAGCAAATGGACTGGAAGTACAAAAATGTTACCTGGTCCCATAACGGTCCCCTTGAGGTACATGGTCATGAATTTACTGTGTGACAATCACATTTAGCTATCCAGGTACTAGGATAGAGCAGGCAGAAAACTGGATTTATCCTTAGATGGGGTTTAATCAGGCAATTAAAGTGAAAGGAAAAAAGAGCAATGGTATTGATAGGGCCTTTAGAAAGGTAAGGTTAAATGAGGTCATAAAGGTGGGGCCTTAACCTGATAGGATTGGTGTCCCTATAAGAAGAGGAAGAGACAGCAGAGATCTCAGGGTGCACACTATAAGGAAAGGCCATGTAAGGACACAGTGAGAAGGCAGCCATCTACAAGCCAGGAAGAAAGGCTTCACCAGAAACCAACCCTGATGGCATCTTGATCTTGGGCTTCTAGCCCCGAGAACTCGGAAACAAATACCTGTTGTTTAAGCAACCCAACCTGTGGTATTCTATAGCAGCCCTAGCAGAGTAATATAGTCATTATTTAAAAATTGGAAAGAATTAGTAAAATGAAATGCCATTGATATTTCACTATGTCCACTAGCCATTTTTTACATAAAAGAATGAACTAATGTGTACAATTCTATAATACATCATCTATATATCACATTGTGTGCTCATCATATATAATACATTCTGTATATATAATACATTGTGTGCTCATCACCCAAAGTCAGTTCTCCTTCCATCACCATATATTTGGCCTCCTTAACCTTCTTCTACTATCCTCTCTGCCCGCTTACCTTCCAGTAACCACTGATCTATTGTCTGTGTCTATGAGTTCTGTTTCTTTATTTGTTTGTCTTGTTCCTTTGTTGCTTTCAGTTTTATGATTCACATATCAGTGAAGTCATACAGTTCTCAACTTTTTCTGTCTGACTTATTTTGCTTAGCGTAATAATCTCAAGATCCATTGATGTTGTTGCAAATGGCACTATTTCATTTTTTCTTATATCAGAGTAGTGTTCCACTGTGTATATATACCACAACTTCTTTATCCAATCATCTATCGAAGGACACCTTTGTTGTTTCCATGTCTTGGCCACCAAAAATAAAGCTGCAATGAACATTGGAACACATATGTCTTATGGGTAAATGTTTTCAGGTTTTTTGGGTATATAGTCAGGAGAGAAATCACTGAGTCACATTGTCACCCCAATAAATTTTAATTTAAAAAAAAGAATGAATTAATGAATGAATGAGCTGGTTGCCAAGTGTGTTCCTCATGCCAGAACTAGCAATGTAATAGAATAATTCAAAAGGTAACAGAGCTTTAAAAGAAAAAGTGAGGCGTTGCTGTTGACTGTTAGAAACATAACAATGCAAGAAGACATTAGCAAAGAATGGTGGAGGCCTCATTCAAATTATAATATAGAAAAAACAGTGTCCTGTAAATTGTGTTTCATAGGGCCTGAGTTTCTTAAAGATGCCTCAGATTCTCAAAGTATCTCAGTTTGCATTAAGATTATATTATACTGTGACCCATGCATCAGCATTCACCACCTTTGAAGCATTGAGCTAAATAATCTACAAATTAGGGACCGCCGAGTGGCATGGTGGTTAAGTGCTGGCTTGGGAAGCCAGCGGCACCAGTTCGGGTCCCACATATGAGGGCCAGTGACACTGCCTCAAAAAAAAAAAAAATCTACAAATTAATAGTGGTTACTTTATACTTATCTCAATATAAAAATAAAAAAAATAAAAAAATTATATATATATATAAGTAAATACTTTATATATAAATTCAAATATAAATAATCTACCACTTTGTGCTGCATAGTGAATATGGCTAGGTAGAAATGAGTTCACCACTGAAGAAGAAATTTTATTGCTAAAGGAAGTGAGAATTCATGTGTATGAGTGCAAAATTGAGTGTCTTAAGTAGGAACTACATCAAAAAAAAAAAAAGATTGTAATCAACAGATTATATACCTCAAGACATGTCTGAACTTGATTCTCTGAGGTTTGGGTTGACCCATCAGGGCAATTCAAATGAAAGTGTCCTAAGATCAAAGCAAATAGGTTGGTTAACAAGAATCCAGCCTGAAACAAGAATTAAATAACAAATTAAAGACATGTAATGGATGGAAGTATTAATTAGTATAAAAAAGAAACAACATTAGATAGGAAACTAGGAAGAGGTAGACTAGATGGGAAACTAGAAAGAAGGAAAGGGTCAAATAAGAGAACAGTCAGAGAAAAACCAACAACGTAAGTCCTTAGGGTTCAGATCTTCATTGGGATGCATCTCAAAACAATGAGCCTTTTTCCTAGCTTTCTTCTAATGTAGTCTGCAATGATGGCAAACTGACCCGTTTGTTGACGTGGCTGTGAGCACATCTACTAACAATCAAGTGACTAAGGAGTGCCGGTTCTCCTCACTCTGCACGTGGGTTGTTAAGCTGATGGTGCAGAATTAATTTAGAGTTTAGACCAGGTTCAGAATGTATTTGAGTTGTATTTTAAAATAAACCAGGACTATCTCTATATGTAAACACTACCATGTTTTAGTCTGTCAGAGTTTTGAAGAAGCAATTTAAATCTCTGAGCAATCCAAATCCTTCTGAAGTTTAAGGATTTCTTTTTCATGGCAAACAGAGTCCTTTTTTATTAACACAGCCATGCAAAGAAACGGTAACAGAAAAGCTGGTAAAAGAGTAATACCCTAAAAGAGATGAATCACTTTCTGAGGCAAACAAACAAACAAACAAAAAATCTGAAAGCATAAAGCTCCCCATGGTGAGTACAACCAAGATATGGGAAGCATTTCTAGGATGATCGATGTTTTCTCCTCTATCAGCTGGGTTTGTGAATGGCTTCATCAGTGCTTCCTGATAACAATATTAAATGTGAAGTGTCAAGCTCAGCCCTTACAGAAGGAGACCTGAACTAGAGCCAGACCCCCGACTGAGCCTGTGATGAGCATTTAAGAGCTGGTTCAACAAAGGATCAATGACTTACAGGTTGGCAGCAGAATAATGAATAGAAGTGGGACAAATGCAAGCAAAACTGGCACAAGAAATGAGGGTACCAGGAGCAAGCAGCCAACAGTAGGGCATAGCCATAGAAAGTTGAGGAACTAGACACTGGACCCTGACCTGTGAGGCACTGCCTAGGAATGACCAGGCTCTCTTTAAAATAAAGGCTGATTAGGGCTGGCCCAATGGCTCAGTTGGTTGGGAGTTGGCTTGGGAGAGTGAGCTCTGAGCAGCAGGGCCACCGGTTTGATTCTCACATGGGCCAGTGGTGCTGTGCCCGAGCTGAGCTGCTGCTGAGCTGCCAACAGGTGGCAGAATGGCCCAGCAAATAATAATAATAGTAGTAATAATAATAATAATAAAATAAAATAAAATAAAGGCTGATTAACTTCTAATCCTTCCCTGCCCTTCAGTGAACTGTTACTGTGGGCCAGTTATTCTCCAGGAACTAAGCTTGCTCTGGAAATGCCTGGAAGAGCAAAATCCACATGGTCTCTGGCTTCATGAAGCTTAGAATTTGGGACATGAGACGGACATTCATCACATAATTGTATAGACATGTGTAACCTATATATGTCTTTTCATCATTACTTTCTTTTTTTGAGGAGGAGATTTCAGCTTTTTAAAAATTCCCCTCTTTTATTTAAACAAAGGAAAAGTGATGTAGAATTAAAACCACACACACACACACACACACACACACACACACACACACAAGTTCATTGATAGAACACGTGTACTCAAAAAAATCTGGATAGGATGAGAGGCATTTACAATAAAGAAACATGTAAATTAAGGAAGATTGTAGTTTTCATATAAAACATTAAAAAAAATAAAAAATATGCTATGCAGAGCCCACTGTTCACAGCAGCATTGAAGGGGAGAAAACAACACTTATCTAGGGACAGATATAACACAAAGTCCAGCTTTTATAGCATCAGTGCAACAAATGCATAAAACTATGTGAAAAAAATGCAAAAAACAACTTTGTTAAAAAGCAGAGTTGAAGAATTGTTTCCAAGTATTTCATATTTTGTAGCTACTGAGATGAAGAATGATTCTAAGAAGCTTTCCAAGGAGTTATGGAATCTCTGTAGACCAGAGGCCAACTATCGTGGCCACAAGTCTGCTCTCACCAACAGCCTTTGCATTCTTCAAAAAAATACCCAGGAGGACTGCCCGAGTGGTGCATCGGTTAAGAGTTGGCTTGGGATGCCAGCTCTGAGCAGCAGGGCCCCTGTTTGGATCCTACATTAGGGCCAGTAATGCTGCACCCTCTACAGCTACGATGGTGAACAACAGCTTGACCTGGAACTGGGCTGTCATGAATTTCCAGGAACAGTGTAGATTGCAGTGGGGCTGGCCAGCGGCCAGTGTGCACTTTCATGAGCTGCTGTGAGCCTCCGTGACGGGCTGGTGAGTGACTGCCTCACCCGGGAAGAGCACAATGATAATACCAACATGGGCCAGTGAAGCAACGTCCTCTACAACTAGACTGAAGAACAAAAGGGCAGCAACTTGTCTGTTCCCCTCCCCCAATACCCCAATAAAATCTTTAAAAAAAAAAAAATACCAAGGAAAAAATTCAGACGCCAGTACAGTCACCACCTCCATATTTGTATGTATGCCAAATATACATGTGTGTTACATAGATCTCTACGTAACGCATATACATGTGAAATGTGATGTTGAAAAGTGGTACCTGCCACAAAAAAGCACTCCCTAGGGATTTTCCTCTAGTCTGAAAGAAAGGCCAGAAAAGGCTTCCTGAGGAAGAAACAATTGAGCTACAACTAGAAGGAAGATCAGGTTTCTGGGAGAGATAATAAAGACCCATGGAGGGAGGTAATTCCGACAACAGAGAGAAGGTGATAGATGCTGGAGAGGAAAGCAAGGGGGCCGGGCACATGATAGGAGAGACTGAAGACACAGTGAGAGACCAGGCCCTGTTAGGCTCCAAAAGCTCTAGAAGGATTTGGATCATTATTCTAAAAACACCGAGGAGCATTCAAAATGTTTCAAGCAAGACGATTACATATTCAGGCTTCCTTCATGAAAAGACCATTCTGGAGTGAGTAAATATGCGTACCAACCTAAAGACTTCCTAGGTACAAATGCAGCTTCAAAAACATGGTAGTTCTATGGGAATGGCGCCCTCTAGTGCACAGCTTGAGTAGCCATAGGTGTTAGCTCTCGCACAACAGTGAAAACAGGGAAATGTTTAAGACCAGAACAGGACTTTTTAATAATGGCTTGTTTTCAACTATCCAACAGGGATTACCGCTTGGCAGGCATCCTGTCCAGAGCTCATCCCACTCTAGTTCTGTTTTCTGAGACAGAAGCTGAGCTGAATCAACTGAGTACAGGACTAATTGCCCATATTATGTAAAGAAGCCTTTTGTTACAAAAAGCGAAACATGCCAGTTGATCGAGTATGTGTCTGCAACCAGTAAGTCACCACGTTTCTTACTGAAGTTGTTTAGGTTTTTCGTTTTGGTTGTCTATGCACAAGGCCCTCTTGTTTACTTCCATGTCAACAACTGCTTTGGAAATTTCTTTCATCTGGCAGCAGCCAAAACTCTGCCTGCCCAGCTGGGAGAAATTCCACCCTTCACGGAGGCCTTTTAATGGCTTCATGTAGGACATTTGGGAAGCAAACGGAGCTTGGCAGGACTAAGGTAGAATTTATACAGTAAAGCACCACCTAATTCACTCCTGTGCCATGTTTATTTCTGTGATTCTCCAAGTTACGATTAATAATGGTTGTGATAATGAGCCTGTTGGCTCTTTCTCCTCCTCCACAATCACCTGTGTTTATTGAACATACTATACACCTAAATGTGTTTTATTATTTTCATTCTGAACATCAATATGAAGAGTACTTATTTAACTGCCTACTTGTTTGTGTCCTAGGCACTCTACACTGAGAATCACATAGACCTTGGTTCTACCCTTCACAATCTAAAACAGTTAAAGACATTGACATATGGATACTAAAAACTAAATAGATGTAATTGATTTACATATATTACAAGTATAGTTTAATTTTAACTGTTAAGGGTATAGCAAGGACAATGCTATGTTTACAAACCTTTTTAATTTCCTTCCTGGGCACCCTGAAAGATTTCATTTCCTAATCTTCCTTGCAGATAGGTGGGAGCCATATACCCAATTTCCAGTCAATGAAATGAGGACAGAAATTATGTATGATAATCCAGACTTGGCCATGAACATCCCCATGGAAGATTTCGTGCTTCTCTTTACACAGCAAACCTGGAGGTAATGCATAGAGATGGATTATCCAAAATGGAAAGGGCCTGAATTCCTGAGTCACCGCTTGGAGGAGAGGTGCACGGGAGTGCTGCTGTCCAGGATTATCCACATTGAACTTCTTATGAATGAGAGATAAAGCTTTGTTGTGCTGAAATTTAGGGTTGTCACAGAGCATAGCCTTCCCTAATAAAAGATTTAGGCATTATCAGATTAAATCTAAATCTCATTAAAAGGAAAACTAATTGTTACAGTGTATGGCAGTGTGGAGGTACTGCTTCGATTATGGAATATAAATACCCAGTATAAAAAGCTTTTGTGCAACCAGGATCTTTCTGTGGTACATCCAAACAATGGAATATTATTCAGTACTGAAAAGAAATTAGCTTAGAAGCTAATTTAGCTTAGAAGCCATGAAAAACATGGATGAAAATTAAAGGCATATTACTAAGTGAGAAAAGCCAACCTGAAAAGGCTATATACGTTCAATTTCAGCTATATGACATTCTGGAAAAGGCAAAATTATGGAGACAAGGAAAAATCAGTAGTCACCAGGAGCTGTGGGCATGATGGGTAGACAGAGCAAAAAGTAGACAGACACAGAGGATTTTTTGAGCAGTGGAAATACTCTGTACAATATCGTAATGATGGATACATGTCATTATACAACCCATAAAATGTATAACCAAGAATGAACCCTATGGTAAACTCTGGACTTTGGGTAATGATGTGTCAGCGTAGGTTCTGTTATAACCCATGTGCGCCTCTGATGGGGATGTTGATAATGGGGTAGGCTATGTACACATGGGGGCAAAGAGTATATATAAGAAATCTCTGTACCTTCCCCTCAAGTTTGCTGTGAACCTAAAATTGCTTTAAAATTAAAGACTTAATTTAAAAAAAAGTTTTTGTAAGAAATAACACACTAAGAAAATACTTATATGAGCAATCATGTTTGGCTCATTTCAATACAGGCTACCTAAAAGATACTGCTAGTTATATATTTGTATCTTCTGCCAAAATTATATTTAAATGCCTTCACAGCTATAAGTCTGCATGACTAAGATGAAGACAGAACCTCTTGAGAAAATGAACAGTCTGGAGGATGAGTTGGTTATGGAAGCAAGATTATGATTTCTGCTTGGAAGCACTTTTATCTCAGATAAATATGTAGAACTCTTTTAGTTAAAATAATGGTAGATGTTATTGATGACATTTAATGTTATAGCAGTATTAAAGTCACTGTGTTTTTTCTTATAGGCTGACAAAAATGGATTTTTAGAAACCTTCCATTTTCCATGTAATTGCATTCCTGTATCCACATCAGCATGCCAGTGTAAGGTAAGAGGAAACACAGGTTTCTGTTACTGTGTTAGATGCTACATGGGTATTTTATTAATAAAATTCTACTGATACATAAATAGGTAGTAAAATAATAGTAACTTTTCTGTCATTTGTGCATATATTTTAGGAGTACAAGATAAAATTATTTTGAAGAGTAATTGGAAGGTAAGTTCCTTTGCTGGAGTTGCTGTTTCTATTTCGTTGCATGTCCTAATATATAAAATGCTCCCATCTGAGGCATGCCAGGACCTAAGCCAAAAGGGAGGAGACAGAAGCTAGCGAAGGAGCCTGGGGAACACAACCTAATACAATGTCTGTCCCCAACTATAGCAGTCAAGTGATTCCTTGTACAAAAGGGAAGCTTAGCCCTGGTTGAGGCTATTTCTGAGATCTGAGGGTGTCCAGTTGTTAAGTGAGGGCAGGGATAGAAAAGGAAGTTATTGTGTCAACTCATACTTAAAAACGAGTACCCATAAGCATCATTTTGACTAATCCATGGCAGAAATACAGCCCCTGGATTGGAGGTTGGGGAGGAGGGAAGAGGTAATGGATTGGTGGGAAGGGTTTGAAAGAAGCAGGGTCTAGTCTGGGGTGTGTGGGGGAACTTAAGGCAGATAAACAGATTTGGCGCAGGATTCAGGTCAAGTTTGGGTGGAGGGGTATGGAAGTCTTAAGCAGAGGAAACTGAGGCATAATATCACTGAGCTGAACTGGCCTAAGTGAACTTGCATTATTAACAATAAACATAAAAGTAATAACAGCTACCATCTATTGGATACTTTGTGTCTACCGGTACCTTATATACTCATCTCATTTGAATGCATTTCTTACAACAGCCCAATGAAGTAGTTACTGAAAATGGAGTAGTGTCTCCATTTTTAGAGATTAGGAGGGTAAAATATGGGCAGATTGAATAACTGGGAAAAGCCATACAGTTAGTAACAAGCAGAGGTGGAACTAAAATGCAGGCTTTCTGACTCCCCACATCCATGCTCTTGGCCACTACCAGATACTATAGGAGTTAAAATCAATGACAAACTCTTTGTCCTGCTTAGGCTTTGATGAGGAACTGGATGACTTGAATCAACTGCTGAAGCAGTCAGGGACTTGAACTTTGGGGACTCTGAAGCATTCTGTGTTTTGTCCATGCCACCTAACTATCATGCCTTAGTGAATAGTCACTCAGTGAATAGTCATTGTCCATTCTTGGTTTGTTTTTAAACCCAAGTTAGGAAGATTAAAGATGGAAACAGCAACAAACCTTCTCCTCTAGTAACCCAGGATGGAGATTTATACTGCTTGAGAGAAAGGAATTTTCTTCTCCATAAAGGCATGATGCCAAATATATCTTCTCATAAATCATGAACCTTCAAGACCAGCCTGTCCTTGCCATCTGTACAATTTTGAACACTTGGCCAATTATGTCAATTGACCCAATTTAATTAATTTCTGTGTAACTTGAGTTAGACATCCAGTGGCTAGCCAAATGCATTAACTAAGTGTATCTCTTCCCATGTGTGCCTGGCATGTAGGGAAGCACTCAGTAAAAGTTGGCTGCTCTTATGTGTGTTATTATTATGAACAAAGTGATCGATATTACAGCTGCAAAGGTTTTAGATCGACAACCCTCTTTTAAAGTACTTCTGTATTTCTAGTGGCCATTAACCAGGACATCATTAGAGACTTTGGAAAAGATTAGCTAATGAGTGGTTCAATTCATTAATGAGACAGCTCAGCTGTTCTTTTTCTTCCCTTAATGGCAGATCTTCTTACTCTCTATGGCACTATTTAAACTATTAAAATAACTAATGAGATCATTACTGTAGTCAGAAAAGTCCCAACCTGAGCACATATCTTTACTAGTAAATGTAAAGCATTTGTTCCAGTAGAACTTCTGAAATGTATAATAACATCAAACTGGATCCAAACCACAGTCAGGATGTTTTAACCTAACATTTAGTCAAATGTGCGCTTAGAGTCATTTCTCTGTGTAAAGACAACTGAAGGTTGAATTTCTCTATGATTTTTAAATAGAATGAACACAAAGGCCTTAATTGTTAAGCAGACTCACTCAAAATACATGTCTTACTGAGCACAGACTGTTTGTTATTCATGGTGGGAAAAATATATATGATAAAAGTAATAGCATATGCAAAATGGGTACCTAGGAGTGTCAGACCCTTTAGATTGAGCTTCCCAGTTCCTCACTTCTGCCAGGATGAGTTTTGGATTCTGAGAGAGAACTGTGTGGAAGGTAGGATAGCACAAAGCTACCACTGAGTTTAGGGGTCTCTCAGTTTATCTTTCATATCATATACTCGTAGTTATTTCTGGTTCTGAATGTTCATTCTTCAATGCAGCTGCAGCCCACAAATAGCAGGTTTATTGACAATACATGTTCTACCCTAGACAGACCAGGAATATCTTGCTAAAAGCATTTCTAGATGAGTAATTGGTACATGGCAACTCCTGAGAGACCCCGCTGTAACAGTTTATGTTTGCAAGGGGTTTTGCTCAGGGCCAAGTTTGTTTCTGGTATTCATAAGGATGGAGAAATGGTTTACAGACCTGCAAATAACCCTCTCCTTTCTCAGAATAAAGAGAAGTTAGATAGAATGTAAAATGGCAACCAGCTGTTATCATCAGAACATCAGAGGCTATCAAAGCGCAGCCATTTAAATTCTAGCCTATTTTAACCTAATTACAGCAGAGTATTTAAAAACACCATTCTTTGTGGAGAAAAGGGAACCCTGGTGCACTGTTGGTGGGACTGCAAATTGGTGCAGCCATTATGGAAATCAGTATGGAGGTATCTCAAAACACTGGAAATGGAACTGCCGTATGATCCAGCAATTCCACTCTTGGGAATCTACCCAGAGGAATCCAAGACGCTAATTGGAAAAAATATATGCACCCCTATGTTTATTGCAGTGCTATTTACAATAGCCAAGACTTGGAAACAACCGAAATGCCCATCGGTAGATGACTGGCTTAATAAACTGTGGTACATTTATACAATGGAGTATTACTCCGCTATAAAGAAGAATGAAATTCTACCATTTGCAACAATATGGATGGACCTAGAGACTATTATGTTGAGTGAAATAAGTCAGTCAGAGAAAGACAAATACCACATTATCTCACTTATATGTGGAATTTGAAAAACTGAATGAATGAGCTTAAGAAACAGAAATAGTTTCATAGATATAGAGGAAAAACAGGGTTGCTAGTTGGGAGAGGGGTGGGGATAAGGGAGAAGTAGAAAGGATTAGACACCATAAATAGGTAACTACAGTATTGTCACAGGGATATGAAAGACAGTTTGGGGAATATAATGTTAAAATTTTGTGGGTTGTCAGATGGTCACATGTTTTGTTAGGGAGATCACTTCATGGATGGAGTAGAGGCTTGATCACGGCACTGTATACCTGAAATTGATGTTGTATAATATTGTATGCCAACTGTGGTTGAATATATAGACAGTCACGGCATGTGGATTATATGGTGGAAGGGAGTCAAAGGAATTGTAGTGGATAGTATGATATGGGGGGGGAGGAGTGGGAGGGGAGAATTGGGGGAGGGGGTTGTCACTTTGAGGGGTAAAAAGTATAACTATTGCACCTTGTTGTACACCTGAAGCTAATTAAAAGTATATATAAATAAAATAAAATTAAAAATTAAAAAAATAAAAATAAAAACACCATTCTTTGGTATCACAACGAATGAAAAATAAGGTAAATTTAAGTAAGATTTCAAGATTTTTATTTAAGAAAAAGGCCACATTTTCCAGGGCAACTATCTTTTAACTCAACCTAATTCCTTCAGGGAAAAATAATTTCTGTAAAATACAACCAATTGTGAATGTTTTGTCACATTTGAATGTTTACCTACAGAGAACATGTTTCAGAAGTACTGTATTTTGCTGTGTATAATGCACTCCTGTGTATAATGTGTACCCATGTTTTTGGCCCAAACTTTAAGGAAAAATATCTTTCATTTTCATTTTGAATTCAAATTTTTATTTGTTTATGTTTAGGTACTTGTGTTTTGTATTATAAAGGAATATTAGCATTTATTTATTTATTTATTTATTTTTAAAAAGATTTTATTGGGGAATTGCAGGAGGGGAACAGACAAGTTGCTGTGCTTTTGTTCTTCAGTCTAGTTGTGGAGGACATTGTTTCACTGGCTTATGTTGTTATTATCATTATGCTTGCTCTTCCCAGGTGAGGCAGATCAGTCGCCAGCCTCTGGACTGCTGCTCATGGCGTCTTTTGGCAGCTCACGCCGGCTGCTGCCTGCTCACGCTGGCTGCTGGCCATTCACTGTAGCTTATGGCAGCCCACTGCAGCAGGGGCTGCAGCCTATGCCATCACTGGTGAATCACAGCAGCCCAGCTCCAGGTCGAGCTATTGTTCACCATCTTACTGTAGAGGGCAGTGTCACTGGTCCTCATATGGGATCTGAACTGGAGTGCTGCTGCTTAGAGCAGGCATCCCAATTCAGCTCTTAACCAACATGCCACTTGGACGGTCCAGCATTTATTTTTTAACATATTATGGTACAAGAAAATTTTTGTAACAAATAATTACAAAACATAAGAGCAGATACAAGGTACAAGAAATTTTATGTACCAGTAATGAACTTATGATATTTATGCATCATAGAAGGCCAAGAACTGTTCGTCATTGCAAGTTCATAGTTAATTCAACAAAACCAATTATCATATTCCAAGGTATTTTGCATATGGATATTATTATTGATTCTAGAGTTACACTTTTAACTCATAAGCATAAATAAAAGAATTAAAAGCATTTATATAAATGCAGAATTAATACTACTCATATATAATGTGCATCCTTATTTTTCACAAATTTGGGCAAAAACATGCACATTATACATGGCAAAATATGGTAACTATCAGAATGGACAGTATGATTAACCATAGTTCTCATGTAATATACTCATTTTATAGTAATTTCCCTTTATTTTATTGATTCATTGGGTAATATGCAGTAATATTATTAAATACTGCTGTCATCTTAACAATGACAAACAAATATTGGTTATAATATATGAAACTCTAGTAACAAAAACACCATTCTATTTTATAGTAATAAAAAATTGACTGTTGAGGGTAAGAAGAAATGGATATGGCTTTTCATATTTGTATTTCTCTTATTTTTTACTGTGCACTTAGTTCCAAGTTGTCTAAGTGTTAGAAATGGGACTAATATGAAATATTTTGATTTCTCCAGTTTTATTTCCTGGAAGAGGGGAAAAAAACTGACAACCATGGCAGTGCTAGGGATATATGAGGTATTGCAAATACTCAGCCACACCCTTACAATGGGCACATTCCTAAATTAATTTTGCCCAGGGCATACTTTCTTTTAATGAATCAGTAGAATCTGTGAGTGTTACCTACTTTGTGCTTTTGAACTTGTTTTTAAAGGGATGCTGGGGAAATATAAAGAACCAACTATATGTCCACATTTATTCATTCAATATTTTAAAGACTTTTGATGTTTTACTGGGTATAATAAGGATGACCGAAGTCCCTTTCCTATAAGCCCTATGGTCTATTGGTGAGTTAGGTTTCTAAAAGGTAAGTATAATCCATGAAATAAATTCTACACTATATTATATGTAATTGCTATAAGAATACATTTGAGAAATGAATGGATAACTGTGCCCAGAGGAAATTTTAATTGAAGTGATTTGTGCTGGGTTTAGAACTATGGTTAGAAGTTTCCCAAGCATAAAGGGAAGGGTAGGGAATAGCGTTATATGTAGAAGAAAGAGCAAGCGCGATGACATAGATTAAGTGCCAGGTAACCTCATTCCCTTGAGAAGAGAAAGCCTGAAAAAGAAAAGAAGCCTGGAAAGAATTTGGAGAATTTATCATCTAGATGGGCTGTTAGCATCTTTAAATCTTTCTCACTGATCAGGATATGCTGAAGAAACTAAAATTTTCATAAGGCAATAGGCTTGTGGAGAAACCTGGGAATTTTTTGCCTACACCACTCTAGGCGAATCTATGTGGCATCATTAATATAGATACGTTTGATTGCAATCAGTGTGAACTTTGGGCAAGCTTTGTGACCTCCTTATTTTTGAAAGCACTAAACTAACATAGAATGGGGTGAAGAGCGTGAATAGAAAATGAAGTTCGTGAGCTCACTGTGTTCACATGGATCTTCAGAACTGATGGGTATTGAAATTCAAAACTCAAAGGCCAAAGACACAAAGCACACTGGAACATACGAGAAGACGGCCCTGGGTAAACAGCTGGGGCAGATGCTGGGGCTGGCTCTCAACTGGCTTTGCGGTGCTCACTTCTCAGGAGGATTGCCTTCGTTTAAAGATTCAACGACAGGTCTGGCGTGATTTAAATGGCCTTGGGTGAATCTCTGTACATTCGTGGGACTTCCTGTCCTTGCCCAGGGAAGGATCAAGGACTCAGAATCCTGATTTAGTAAGAAAGTGCAAACTTATAGGCAGTCTTCTCAGAACTTTGCCCTCTAGGTTTTTCCATATATTTGACATAGCTCAGCATTGTTTCTCAGTTTCTAGTGTCATTCCCATTAAGATTCCCAAACCTCAAAACTCAGTCTTCACTGCCCCTTCTCTCTCTCCCTTCTCACATTCCCTCATCTTGTGCTATGTAAATGCTGTCAGAGTAGTCTTAGGGAATAGCACCTCATCCAGGTAAGCTTGTTTAGGGTAAACTGGATGTGGTCCTCTTCAATTCTTATGGCAGGTTTGATTTTCAATGCATGATTAGCTAACATACAGTTAGTAAAATTTATGAACTTCTATTTTCTTAATGCTAAACTATAGAAATTATGTGGAGGTGTTCAGTGGTATTGTTGCTTTTACTAAATACCTTAAAGTATTTAAAATATTTTATATATTGCCTACACTTAATATTTTTCAAGTACATATATCTCATTTTTACACCTGTGCATGTTTCAAAGGAAATTCTGTCCATATGTTTGTAGTTAATTTGCATTTAACTCACCAAATGTTGACATGAGTGAGATTTTCAGTATAGGTCATTGGAAATTAGCTTGTTAATACCTCATTACACCCCTTGGTCTTAACAACCCCAAACTTTGAGAAATGGATGCTTTTAAATTCTGTAAACAACAAAGTACCTCTATTACATGTCTTAGCGTAATTAGTGTCAACCTAATTATTTATTGATGCATAATATAAGACAAAAAGTAATTTACCTAATAATTATTCCACTTCCTGTTCTCCAAAAACCAATGAACCAAAATAGAAAATAATCCAAAATGAGGAAATCAATTATATTTAATTCATTCTAATAATTCATTCTAAAGGATATGCCTCCTGTTCCATAATAGATTGAAGATGATTTACCAATTAAAAAAAACATGCAAGATAAGAATATGAAGTTAGGAATAGAGGTGTCTATTAAATATTTCAAGTAAAGCAAATGGGACTTTTAAAAAAAATTTGGCTGAAATACTACCCTTCTCCAAACATACACCTGATTCAGAAAGAGCAAGGAGATTGGGGCAATATTTTTTTTAAAGAGATGAACAATCAGGGATAAAGGTCTTTGACACACTTCAATGTAGGAGAAAACCTTGGGTTGATTTGTTGTTTCAGCAGGCTGTTATCATGCCCTGCTGTCAGAATACCCCTGGTGATGAGACGTGGAGATGGTTCACTCAGGCATGGTGACACCAAGCAGTGACCCTTAGGTGGGGCCAGAGGGTTGAATATTGTTGGCAGCTACTTCTGTCCCCACCTCAGAATGAGACAATTTTGGAGGTCACTAAACATGATTTTCTGAAATATCTGAGACTAGTAAGAAAACATACACTACTAAGCAGAGGTCATAGAAGTCGCCCCTGTCTTTCGCCACATACCTTGCATAGCTCAGCATTTCCCCTCAATCTCTAGCGGCTCTCACAATTCCCCTCAAAGACCACAACTCAGGGCACATCACCTTTTCTCTCTTCCTTTCCTGCCACATTTTTGGATCTAGTCTCCATTTCCCAGCCCCATGTACCACCAAAAGGAAAGTTTTAGAATATGGAGTTTCGTGATTATGGCAGATTGAACCCAAGCATATAAGTTTGCTCCCCCACAACAGGGGAACTATCAGAATGTCAGTAAAGGTAATTATTAAGAAATGAAAGTAGAAAGAGGGAGCAAGAAAGGAGACAATAACAAATTCTGATAGGTGAAAAGTGAACATAAGCAAGTGATAACCTACTTAGGAAGCCCAAGAAGTTCAAGTTCTAAATCAACAGAGGGAAAACTAAAAATTAATCTGATTTAAACCACAGAACTTTCCAGAGACTCAGAAATGGGTGGTAAGTCTGAAGAGGAATAAAGGGGGGCAGGCTAACAAACAGAAGCTGTTTTGTAAAAAGTTTTTTGCCAGAAGTCTAGATCCTACTGGGCTAATTTCCCTCCCCAATTCTGTAAAAAAGGGGAAACCTTAGAGAGGAAAATGGGGAGTGTTTGCCTTGGAGTACAGAAGACACAGTTGAGGCATAAGTGCTAAATAGAGAACAGAAAGATTAAGTGATCACAAACATAGTCAATGCTCAGCCCATTCCCCCCCCCCCCCCCCGGCTCCTTTCCCCACTTAGCTTCTGCACTTTACTTCCAGGTGGAAGATAGGAGGGATCTCCTGTAGGGAGTATGACTAGCACAAGTGGAAAAAGCCGCTCTGATCATTTCCAACACCACAGTTTGCCCCAAAATATATACACCCGGAAATTGTCAACCTACAACGTCACTAATAAGTGAAGAATTTTCAGTTATATGTTTGATCTTTCAATCATATATAGTCAGACAACCCACTAATTATTGACATCTGAAGAAGACCCCTAGCTGGAAAGATAAAAGCCAAAACAAAGGAAATAAAGAAATAAAAAAACTACTTGGAGAAAACAGAAATTATGAAAAAACTAACTGTATATTTGAAGCTGTGAATGATGCTAATCGGCTTTCTAAAAGTCAACTTTGAGACACTAATTTTTAGTAGAACATTAGACTAACTATTCTGAGGGAAACTTCCACTGGAAAATACCTACATCCTGCGTAAAACATCTTTCAAAGCCATGTGGTCTAAGTCTTATTCACATAAAAGCAAGCTTTCTCTGAGGCCCGGATGTCAGTACAGCAATCTGGAGCCTATAGAGCCTGAAGAAAGGTGAGTGGAACCCCAAGACTACACTGCCCTGCCAGAGGAGCTGAAGGGACTCTAGGTCAGAAGTGCTCCCCGGCTCCCAGCAGAAGAAAATGCATTTGCTCTCTAGAGAAAAATATTTTAACCACTTGCACTCTTCAAATAGTAAGTTAAACTAAATACTTTAGCCATTAAAATGATTGAATCTATAATTGTAATTCTTTGTATAGAGAAATCAACAGGCTCAGATGGTTTCACAAGTAAAATGTACCTCAAAAGCCAAATTCTCAGAAATACATCTAGCAAGAGATATTTAAAGATAGTATGGAGAAAACTAATATACATAATATTGAAAGACAATAATAAAGCAAAAAGAAATGAAGAGATTCTATGTTTATGGGTAGGAAAACTCAATTATCACAAAGCTCCAAGCAGTATACTCAGTAGTTTTTACTCTCTAAATTAATCTAGATTTGATCCAATTCCAGTCGAAATCCTACAGGCTCATTTTTTTTTTTTTTTTTTGAGAAACTTGACAGTGTGATTCTAAAATTAACATGGAGTAGCAAACACCTAAGAATAGACAGGATGCTGATGAAGGCAAATTTGACAAATTATTCCCTGCCAGAGATGAGGACACACTGTAAAGCAATGGTTAATTTGGATATCGTGGTACTGACACTAGAATCAACAAATTGAAAAAAAGAACACAAAAAAAACCCCCAAGAAATAGACTATCACATATGTGAAAAATTAAAATAAAAAAGTGGTGGTGACATTGTAGATAACTGAGGAAAGGACTGAATTTTCAAAAGATAATGTTGGGACAATTGGTTATTCATATGGGGAAAAATTTTATCCCTTCTCCATACCATATACCAAAATAAATTACTGGTCGATGAGAGACTTAAATGTGAAGCAAAAAACTTCAGATATTTTAGAAGAAAAATTAGAAAAAATTAAACTTAATAGCGAAGAATGGTTATTAATATGACCTAAAAGTACTAACCATAAAAGAAAAGACTGGTAATCATAATTATATCAAATTATTTACTTGAGAATATCACAAGAATTTATAAAGAACATGACAAGAGAGCCCTTAAGCTAGGAGAAGATACACATAATACATATAACTGACAATAGACTGGTATTTCAAACTTATACCTGTCAAAACAAAGAAAAAACAAACAAACAAGTAGAAAATGGGCAAAGCACATTAAGGAGAAAGACAAATTACAAATAACCACAAAAATCTACCCTCACTACTTTTTCAGGAAATACATCTTCAGATCTCAATGAAGTGACATTTTATAAACATTAGGTTAGAAAAAATGAAACTCTGATGATTCAAATTATTATACCCACTTTGTAAACCAATATGGCAGTATCTCATACATTTGATTAGTTGCCTAGGAGACAGGCATAAAAATACTATGGTATCATTGTTCATGACAGAAAAAGAAGTTGTCAACCCAAATGTCCACCAATGGAAAAGAGATTTTGCATAGTAGAATATGACTTTGCAGAAAATTATTAACTCCTGTTACATGAAATAACTTGAAAAAAATCTTGGAAATACAATATTGAATGAAAAGAGCAATTTTCTGAAGACAGTGTACAGCCCAGAAAAAAATTTATGTAACTTAAAAGCAAACAAAACTAAATATAGTGTTAGAGATACACAGGATTTTTGTGGGGAAAAAAATTAAGTTTTTAAAATAATTAATTCTAGGCATTATTTCTGGGGAAAAAGGAAGTAGTAAAATGAAGAAAACACAACATATTTGGGAGGTAGAGTTCACAGGTGTTCATTTTCTTATTATGTTTTATAATATGTAGCATACCACTACTCTGTGTTCTTTTGTCTATATCAAATATTTCATAATATCTTTAAAGAGTTAACATTAAGATATCATTTCTTCAGCTAAACAAAGACTTTGAAGCATTTTTATGAAGTATTTATTAACACCTTGTTCTGACATAATAGTAGTAGGTGAAGGAACATCAAAATTAGGAGATGTGTCAAAATCCACTTTATCCACGAAATAACTCTGAATTTGGGTGAGCCATGGACAGTCTCTGAGTTCCTATGTCTTATCTATAAAATGAAGATTAAAATAAAATCCTGTCCTGCCAATTTCATAAGCCTATTTAAAAGAGATAATATAACAGTGATTTGAAAATTGTTTAATGCGAAGGTGCTATTATGATGTTGGTAGGTGAATGTCATTGCCCACATGTTGGGGTAAAATTTCAATTTGGGGTATTGTAGACACAGAAGGAACAGTAAATGGGAGCGACTTCTGCATAGAGCAGCAGCTGGAGATGCTCTCCCATAAAAAGGTGATGGTTATGGAGCTTTGGGGAGGCACTTCTAAAGAAAAAACCAAGTTATCTTTGTTCTAATATAAAATGTGGAGTCTTTAGGATTTTGACAATGTTGCTATAACTGGAAATAAAGATGGCAGCATGTATAATAAAATGAACCCTGAGCTGAAGTTCAGACCCATAGTGTAAACTCAGCTTTATCACTAATTAGCTTTGTGATCATGGAGAAATCACTTAATCTCTAGAGTCTCATATTCTGCTTCTGTAAAATGTAGTTAAATTTAGGAGCATTGATTTTTCTCCAATTCTGACACTATATAATTCCAACGCTATGAAGAAATTTCATTGACAATGAACTGAAATACGCAGTAAAGTTCAGAGATATTAAAAACAATACCTTGAAAGTTTGGCTTTTACAATTTCCTAAGTGATTTTACATGCATCATCGCCTTTCATAGTTTCTTAAATTTTCACTCTTGAAAGGGATGTTAGATGGAATGTTATCTGGTCATCCTTTTGATGATGTGTGTTTTTTTTCAAAATCAGTACTGAATGTACAATCAGTTTATGCTTGAATATTCAAGTGACATGAAACTATTTCACAAGGGAGTCCAGTCCCATTTTAAGATTTTCTGATTAGTGGAAATTTCCTCAAAATTTGGAAAAGTCATGACGCATGTTTGCAACCGATGGCACTAGTTCATTTTTGGAAGTACTAGAGTCATTTGCACCTATGTTATTGTTGTGTTACTTGACAGCTGACAGTTCTAGCTTCATTCTAAAAAAAAAAAAAAATTGAGCAATTTGGTTGAGTTTTGGAGATTTTACAACAAGTTGAAGATGGAAGACCAAACTGTGCATTTTTGCCATATTTGTTTTACTTCCGTAAAGGGAAGAACAGGTCAAGCTTGTGAAAAGTTGCATAGCGTTTACAGTGACAATGTTCTACAAGAACGTCAGTGCCAACGATGGTTCACAAAATTCCATGCTGATGATTTTGATCTCAGTGATGCTCCTCGGTCAGGGAGGTTAATGATGATAAAATAAAGGCATTGATCGAGTCAAACACACGTTACACAACACGAGAGATTGCAGAATCATTGAACATCCATCATTCAAGTATTCACAAACACCTGAAGAAGCTGGAATACATAAGCAAGCTTGATATTTGGGTTCCGCATGTACTCAAAGAAGTTCATTTGATGGCATGTATAAACATTTGCAATATGCTCATTAAACATGAGGAAAACAATCCCTTTTTTTTTTTTTGAGGGCAGTGTCACTGGCCCTCATATGTGGGATCCGAACCGGGGCCGCTGGCCTCCCAGGCCAGTGCTTAACCACTGCGCAACTCAGCTGGCCCGAAAAACAATCCCTTTTTGAAGCGACTGATAAGTGGTGATAAGAAGTGGATTATTTACAACAATGTGGTGTGCAAACGGTCTTGGTCCCGATGTGATGATTCACCTCAAATGACATCGAAAGCAGACATTCATCAGAGGAAGGTTATGGTCTCAGTGTGGTGGAATTTTAAAGGTGTGTTTTTCAAGGTCCTACCAAGGAACCAAACAATCAATTCGAATGTGTATTGTCAGCAATTGGACAATTTAAACGCATCCATCATCCAGAAACGTCCAGAGCTTGTTAATTGTAAAGGAGTTGTGTTCCATTACGACAATGCGAGACCACATACAAGTTTGATCACCCGTCAAAAACTGTTGGAGCTTGGATGGGATGTGTTGCCACACCCACCATACTCGCCTGACCTTGCACCGTCAGACTTCCACTTGTTTCACTCTCTTCAAAACTCCTTGCGTGGTATAACGTTCAATTCAGATGAGGCTGTAAATCAGCACCTTGTTCAGTTTTTTTGCAAATAAATTCCTTCTATGAATGAGGAATTATGAAGCTCACTGAAAGATGGCAATAGGTTATCGAACGAAACAGGCAATATATATCATTGATTGATATATAAATAAATGACCTTTGAAAAACATAGACAAAATACTCCATGACTTTTTCTAAGGCCCAATATCTAATAATGATGTTAAGTACTATCCAGAGGCATTCAGCCATATGCTCCCCATAGATTATCTCATCTGATTCTCAGATCAGCCCTATGACCTGGACAGCCATATCTGCCATTTTACACACTTTCCTTGCTCAAGGCAGTTTGGATCCAGCGCTCAGGCTCACACCCATCATGCTCTACCTAGTGAAACTTTGTCCAAATAAGTGTACACTTTTTAAAACTTCATAGACTTTCCTTTATAGACCAGATTGACAGAAAAATTGGGCAGGAAGTACAGAGAGTTTTCATACTCTGCTTCTGTCCCCCCTCCCCCCCAAGTTTCCTCTAGTAACATCTTGCATTAGCGTAGAGCATTTGTTACAACCAATGAACAGTACATTATTTTGCATTATTATTGTACATTACTGTCAACTAAAGTTCATAGTTTCATCAGAGTTCACTGTTGGTGTTGTGCATTCTATGGGTTTTAACAAAGGTATAATGACTTGTATCCACCATTGTAGTGTCATACAGGATAGCTTCATTGTCCTACAAATCCCCTAGGCTCCACCTATTTACCCCTCCCTCCCTTTCCTTGAACCTTCAGGTCTTTTTACTGTCTCCATAGTTTTGCCTTTTCTATAATGTCATATAGTTGGAATCATATGGTAGCCTTTTTAGGTTGGGTTCTTTCCCTTAATAATGTGCCTTTAAGTTTCCTCCATGTCTTGCCATGGCTTGATAAATAGCTCATTGCTTTTTATTGACAAATAATATTCTGTTGTCTGAATGTGCTACAGGTTTTTTTTTTTCTTAATCCATTCACCTCTGAAGGACATTTTTGTTGCTTCCGTGTTTTGGCATTTATGAATAAAGCTGTTATAAACCTTCATGTGCAGGTTTTTGTGTTGACATAATTTTTTTCTTTTAGGTTTTCCCAACTTTATTAAGATATATTTGATGTAACACAGTGTAAGTTTTAGGTGTACAACATGATGATTTGATATACCTTTATATTGTGAAATGATTAGCATAATAAGAGTAGTTAACACATGTATTACCCCACATAGTTACTTTTTTGCGTGTGTCTGGTGAGAACGTTTAAGAACTATTAGCAACTTTCAAGTATACAGTATTATTAACTATAGTCACCATGCTGTACATTAGATCCCCAGACTTATTTATCTTATAACTATAAGTTTATGCCATTCAACCAACATCTCTCCATTACTCCCACCCCCTAGGAACCACCATTATACTCTTTTTCTATCAGTTTGACTTTTTTAGATTCCAAATACAAGTGACATCATTTAGTAATTGTCTTTCTGTCTGACTTATTTTATTTAGCATAATGCCTTCAAGTTTCATCCATGCTGTTGCCAATGATAGGATTTCCTTCTTTTATGGCTCAATAATATTTATATTCATATATATGTAGTATCACATTTTCTTTTTTCATTCACCCATTGATGGACACTAAAGTTGTTTCCATGTCTTGACTATTGTAAATAAGGTTGCAATTAACATGGGTATGCAGATGTATCTTCAAGATAGTGATTTCATGCCAAAAAACTGTATACACATTTTTAAGAAATGAAAAAAAACAACTATTAAAATTGTAATACTCAACATATTCAATAACAAAAGATGAATACAAGCCATGTTTGACTTCTGCAATTACAAGAGGGGCTCAAAGTGGTTACCATCAATGTCCAGACACTTTTTTTTTTTAGCTGAGCCATCCTGCCACCTGTTGGCAGCTCAGCAGCAGCTTAGCTCGGGCTGGTAATCAAATTGCTGTTGCTCAGAGCTCAGCTCGCACTCTTGAGTGAACACTTAACCAACTGAGCCATTTGGCTGGCCCTCAGACACTTGTGATTATGGTGAACTACTGCTTGAGCAATGCTGACCAACGTATCCAATTGTATACGTTTTTTTTTGGCACCCCCGGTATAGCAAGAAATGGGATTGCTGGATCATATGGAAATTCTATTTTTAATTTGGTGCAGTTGCGGGGGGCGGGGGGGGGACTTCCAAACTGTTTTCCTGATTGCCTGTACCAATTTACATTCCCACCAACAATGCACAAGAGTTCCCTTTCTCCACAGGTCCTTTGCCTGTTTTAAACAGAATTACTGTTTTTTTGCTCCTGAATTGTTTGACTTCCTTGTATAATTTAGGTATGAACCCCTTATTTGATATATAGTTTGCACATATTTTCCCCCATTCCATATGTTGTCTTTTCATTTTGTTGATCATTTATTTTGCTGGACAGAAGCTTTTTAATTTGATGGAGTCCCACTTGTTTTTGTCATTGTTGCTTGTGCTTTAGTTTCATATCCAAAAAATCATTGCCAAAAACAATATCAAGGAGCATTTCCCCAATGTTTTCTTCTAGCAATTTTATGGTTTCAAAACTCTTACATGTAAGTCTTTAATCCAGTTGAAGTTAATTTTTGTGAGTGGTGTAAATAGGGCTCCAATTTCATTCTTTTGAATATGAATATCCAGTTTTCCCAACACTTTAAGTGCCTTACATGTTGGACTGAAAACCAGATTCATTTCTTCCTTCCCACCTACCTGTATATACAAAATAGTCATTACTTTATAGATATACATGTGTGTATTTATATATGTATATATACAAATATATGTAATTTAATTTTAATATATATTTAATAACAAACAAGGTTAATTTGTAATGAAATACACATTAATGTATATAACTTAATCAAATCCTATCTATCTAATCACCTATCTGGCTATATCTATAATTTAAATTGAATCCCAGATTGGATGACATTCACAATTCCCTGAGAGTTTGCTCTAAAGTTTCCAGTTACTTAAACTGTATTCACCTTAACTACTAAAGACAACTCCTCACATGTGCATTATTTTCTCTGGTGTCTCTCTTCCTAGCTTTTCTTCCCTTCAGTCCAGAGATGGAGAAAAGAAGATAACACATTCATGCAATGGACACTCTTTCAAATAGCATAAACCTTTGGGACTGTCTTTTCTCCACAAAACTAACTATCCTTTTTTAGCTTTTTAGTAGCCCACTTTATGATAAAAAATAATTGGCAAATTTGTCTGTATAAAAGCATGTCCCTTTTCATGGAAAAATGTTTAAACCTTTTAAATAGAATGTGGTAAGTGTTTTTAACACGTCCACAATTGTCAAAAAAAGGCAATAAATATAAAAATTATGAGATATTTTAGAAAATTTATCATTTCAATAATTTTAGTTTCATTTAATAATGTTGATTTAATTGACAGTCAATTCTATGATTTCATTTTTACTAAAACAGCTCCGAGTGACGCATTGGTTCAAAGCTGGCTTGGGACGCTAGCGGCCCCAGTTCGGATCCCACATATGAGGGTCAGTGACACTACCCTCTACAGCTAAGATGGTGAACAACAGCTCCACCTGGAGCTGGGCTGCTGTGAGTCCCCAGGATGGCATAGCTGCAGCCCCTGCTGCAGTGGGCTGCCATAGACTACAGTGAGTGGCCGGCAGCCAGGGTGAGCGGCTGGCAGCCGGTGTGAGCTACCAAGAGCTGCTGTGAGCAGCCGTCCAGAGGCCGGTGACCAATCTACCTCACCCGAGAAAAGCACAATGATGATACCAACATGGGCCAGTGAAGTGACATCCTCTACAACTAGACTGAAGAGCAGAAGGACAGCAACTTGTCTGTTCCCCTTCTCTGGTTCCCCAACGCTGTTCCCCTCCCCCAATACCTCAGTAAAATCTTAAAAAAAAAAAAAAAAAAAAAAAAAGCTCATATATATATATATATATATATATATATATATATATATATATATATATATATATGCATCTATTGCAGGAATATTTATCATTTAGTAAAATTTCACCTCCATCATTACTTGTTGATAAAGTACATTATTATTAGTTGTTGAATGACAGCCCACTTAAATTCAGCACAGGAATTCAATAGATAACATTAAACTTCTATCCTTACCAATAAATCCCTTAATAAAATGTAATTGGTATTAAAGCTTGCATACCTTCTGCTTCAAAATGAGGCAAAAAGGAAAGCTAAATATCACTAATTTTTTTTACAGTGGTTAAGCTCAAATAACATGGTCCTCTTCCCATTTTCTGTATTGAAGAAAATAAGTAGAATTACTTCTAGTGCCCAGAAACACTTGAACTTCAGTCCAAGTACTGAGTAACTAGAGGTGGCAGAATCCATTTCCAAACTCTTCACTGTAGTAGGTACAGTGTGAAAACCTGACTCCTTCCCATTAAATGAAATAAGAAATCAAAAGAACACCTTGAAAAATTATTGGAAAAAAAGCTGATGCTTACTTTTACTGAAAATTTTCAAACTTCTAGACTGAAATCAATGACATCAGTCTTTCCAAAGACATCTAAATTATTTAGAAAAATAATCTAAGGAAATTGTCAGCATGTGTTGTAAGAAACAGTGTATAGCAGTAGTGTGGTTTGTCATGTAAATTGGAGATAATACCAAGTGGACAGTCCGTTAGTTGGGATGGGCTAGCTTATGCCACATTGAAAAACAACCCCCACATCTCATGGCTTAAAACAAAAAGAGTTGGTTCCTCATTTGTGCAAAATCCTCTGTGAGTCTGGGCAACACTCTAGTCCATTATCTCCCATGTAATCTTCCATACCAACCCAAGCTTCCACATTTAAAATACTGAAAGCAATTCTAAATGTATTTGATATGTATGACTCATTTAATCCTCACAGTGACTTAGATAACTATTATCATCACCATCTCCATTTAATAAAAACTGAGTCAGAGTGGTTTGGACAGTTGTCCAGGATGGTGCAGTTAGGAAATGGTAGAGCTGAGATCTGAGTTCAGACAAGTTCCTGAGAGACCAGACCTAATGTTCTCTCACACTGATTCTCCAGCAAGATGACTGGCGGAAAACTATTCAAGGAAGGTTTCATCTACTTTGTTTCTTTTTTCTTTTTCTTTAAAGATTTTATTGGGGTATTGGGAGAGGGGAATGGCATTGGGGAACCAGGGAAGGGGAACAGACAAGTTGCTGTCCTTTTGTTCTTCAATCTACTTGTGGAGGACATTGCTTCACTGGCCCATGTTGGTATCATCATTGCGCTCTTCCTGGCTGAGGCAGATCGGTCGCCAGCCTCTGGATGGCCACTCACAGTGGCTCTTGGCAGCTCACGCTGGCTGCCAGCCGCTCACCCTGGCTGCCTGCCATTCACTGTAGCCTATGGCAGCGCACTGCAGCAGGGGCTGCAGCTATGCCATCCTGGGGACTCACAGCAGCCCAGCTCCAGGTGGAGCTGTTGTTCACCATCTTAGCTCTTAACCAATGCGCCACTCGGCCGGCCCTCATTTATTTTGTTTCTTTATACCACTTGTGTTGTTCCTTCCTTGGAGAATGTCTTCCCAATACTCACCACCTACCCCAGGTTCTCAGATAGGGGGTAGGTGGTTCTCCCTGAACCAACAGCAGCAGTGGCACCAGGGAAGTTGTTAGAAATGCAAATTCTCGAGTCCCACCCCAGACCTGCTGAATCAGAAATGGCACAGATAGGAACCCCCAATCAGTGGTTTAGCTGACCCTCTAGGCAATTCTGTGGAAACTGAAGTCTGCCAACCACTAGCATATCGAAGGACAACTCACTTCATCTTTCTGAGATGTGGAGTCTTTATTAGTAGAGCACTGCTAACAGTTGATTCTATAGCTGAAGTCTATTGTTAAACTTCTGATAAACACAGGGACACGTGGTGCCAAATATGGGGGATGCTGTGTTGCATTGCTCTGATCCCCCTCCAAAAGTGTATATATATATATATATATATATATATATATATATATATAATATTTTCAATTATAATTTCATTATATAATTTTATACAATTAGATATATGTAATGCATATTATAGTTCTGGCTAAAATAAATGCAATTAATCGTATGCTACTTCCAGGTCAAAAATAGTTTTAAGTTGCAGGACCCAGTTCATTACATTGCAAACATCCTCAATCAATGTAGCCTAGTATACATAAATAATACATAGATAGAATGGCATAATACTCATAAATCTCTAGAGCTGTGCTGTTCAATATGGTAGCCACTAGACACATGGGGCTATTTCAAATTAAATTTTAGTATAATGTAATTAAAATTCAGTTCCTTGTGTACATTGGTCACATTTCAAGTGCTCAGTAGCCCCATGAGGCCAGCGACTTCTACCTTGAACAGTGCAGCTAAACACTGTGCTGGAACTATTTCCATCATCGCTGAAAGTTCTACTGGACAATTTTACTCTAGACGGAATTAAAGCAATATTGTCTGAGATAAGGTCTATGTACATATTGACCTCAACATAGAAAACAAATGGAGTAAATAAAATCCAATGGATGTTGCTTTCCCTGGCTCTCAGAGCTGTGGAAAGACAAAAGCTAAAATAAGGCTAACTAAAAAAATATATATTACTATACATTCATCACTGGACTCTGCAAATTGCCAAGCTCTTGATTTGGTTTGTTGCACCAATGCCTGAACCTGGATATGTTTTTGTATGCAGGTTTGTATACAATACTCAACAAACTTTTATTAAGTGTTTATATGGAGCCAAACACTGTATTAAGTAGGACTAGGTGGAACAGGACACAATTCCTGCCCACAGTGAGCTCAGGTATAGAGTGGGGGGTTTTGGGGGCTGGGGGTAATTGGACAGATGATGGTCAAAGGGTACAAACTTGCAGTTTGAAGGTGAATAAGTTCTGAAGATCTAATACACAGCATCCTAATTATAGGTAACAATATGGTATTATGTATTTGAAAGTTGCTAAGAAACTAGATCTTCAATGTTCTCACCAAAAAAGAAATAATTATGGTACATGACAGAGGTGTTAGCTAATGCTACAGTGGCAATCATATTGCAATAGATAAATATAGCAAGTCAGTGTGACTTTGAACTGACAAAATGTTGTTTCAACTTTACCTCAATAAAAAAGAAAATGAAAAAGTAGAGGAGGCAAGGGTATATGGAAAAGTACAATAATGTTTACATCAGTTAGTACAAAATACATGTTGACGTAGTCCTTGTGCATAGAACATCCCCTCTAGAAGGGATCAATAAATATTTGTTGAATGAGTGATGAATGAATGAATGGTGCATCTACATTCCAGAATCACCCTACAACCCAGCTAGTTGCCCCTGAAAAAGCGAAGCAGACTTTCAGTGGATGGGGTTGGGAGCCATGTGATTCTGCTCTGTATTATAATAATCTTCGAATTTCTTGCCAACCTCTCAGCCACTTTCTCACTAAATAATGTTTATCAGAAGCAGGAGTTGTGCTGTCCTTCATTATTGCCTTTTTTGTTTGTTTTGGTTTTTATTTTTTTATTTTAATTTTGAAGTTTTTTAATTAAAATGTAACTAATGTACATTAATGAAATTAATATTATATTAATTTCAGGTTTGCACAATAGTTATTCACCATTTATAGACCTAAAGAAGTAATCACCATGATAAGTCCAGCAACCATCTGACATCTTACCATGCTATCATGATAGTGACTATATTCCCGATACTGTATGTTACATCCCCATGACTTATTTGTTTTATACCTGGAAATTTGGACCACTTATTCCCCTTCACCTGTTCCCCATTTATTTATTTTTTTTTTTAAAGATTTTATTGGGGAATTGGTGGAGGGGAACAGCGTTGGGGAATCGGGGAAGGGGAACAGACAAGTTGCCGTCTTCTTGTTCTTCAGTTTAGTTGCGGAGGATGTTGCTTCACTGTTGGTATGGTCATTGCGCTCTTCCCGGATGAGGCAGATCAGTCGCTGGCCTCTGGATGTCGCTCATCGCGGCTATTGGCAGCTCACGCTTGGCTGCCAGCCGCTCACGCTGGCTGCGGGCCACTCACTGTAGCCCATGGCAGCCCATTGCAGCAGGGGCTGCAGCCCACACCATCACCAGGGCTCGCACAGCCCAGCTCCAGGTGGAGCTGTTGTTAGCTGTAGAGGGCAGTGTCACTGGCCCTCATGTGGGATCCGAACCGGGGCCGCTGGCATCCCAAAACCAGCGCTTAACCAATGCGCCACTCGGCCGGCCCCCCATTTAAAAAAAGGTTTTCAATTACAGTTGACACCCATTATTACTTTATATTAATTTCGGGAGTACAGCATAGTGATCAGACATTTATATAATTTAAGAAGTGATCCCCCTGACTAGTGCCCACCTGGCACTATACTCGTGAGTACTTGATATTATATTTTCAATTAAAAATGGGCATGCTTGGATTCAGAGAGGTTAGTACAAATCTAGTGGAATGTCACTCTACAATGTCACTCCAGAATCTTAATTAGCACATGAACAAAATCTCCCATGAAGATATTTAAGTATATTAAGAAAAGTAAACAAATCATTTCTAAAACACTAGATGGTAACAAATCAGGAGACCTCCTTCATATACCATTGGGACTTGTAGTGGACAGTCAAAAGGTTTATTTAAAGGGAAACCAAATAAAATGTCTCTTGTACACCATTAACATTTTAGGCAAATCTGTAGGGACTGGAAATAAATGAGTGATTGCCTGGGGCTGGGATACATAGGGAGGGAGGACAGAGGTGGGATTGTAAGTGACTGCTAATAGGTATGAAATTTCTTTTGGGGAGTGATAAAACTGTTCTAAAATTAGATTTAAGATTGAGCTATTCTGTGAATATGTTAAAAATCACTGAGCTGTACACTTTGAATGGGTGTATTTTGGGTCACATGAATTATGTCTCAATAAATCTGTTTTTGGTTTTTTTTGAAGAGTACACACTATCACCGATGACTTATAAAATGACTTATCACTGACGATATTAGCCTTAGTCACCTAGCTGGTTTCACCACTTTAAAATTACCTTTATATTCTGCCTTCTACTCTTTGGAAGCAAGGGGTGGAGAGTTAAGCTCTATTTCTTTGAGAGGAGGAGTGTCTCCATAAGTTACTTGGAATTCTTCTGTATGGGATATTTTTCTCTTCACTCTCATTTTTGTATCATTCAATATATTTTTTTTATCATTCTGGACTCATGGATATTTATATTTTTTACTTTAAGATATAATCCAATACTTATTCATTTTGTTACTCAAATTTTTCCAGCTCTGGTCATGGCACCTCTTTCAGATTGGGGTTTAGGTAACTGCAAATTACTTCTTTACAATAACAAGTAAAACTGACTTCAATGTGGAAACAAATAGCTGATTTCAGAAGCTTTCTTTCATCAGAAGAGAACAGAACCTCATGTGGCACCAGAAAGCGGTCTTTAAGCCATGAACATTTTGTGGGTGGTGGAATCACTTAGGGTGTTTCACAGTAGCTGTGGGGAGTGCGGACAGTGAATCTGAATCAGTTAAGAACTTCAACTCAAATATTAACTCATAAAACTAAGTCTACTATGCAGATAAAAAGTATCAATAACCCCAAATGCAATTGTCCAATTTTTCCAGAGTCATTTTGTTATTACCCAGGCGGAGAACCTAGTACTCTCAGACAACCCTCCCCCTCCCTTTTGTTTTTGCTCTACTCTATGGATAACTCACCAGTAAAACAATCTAGAAAATCTAATGAGACTCCCAATTGGAGTCCAAACTCTTTTTAGAGCTACAGATATTGTCTTAGGTGATGAGCCCAGCCTGGGCTGCAAAGAGGGCATTATCCCATTCTACTTTGCTTCAAAACATATTTCCAACCCCCTCAAGCTTTAAACAGCAATTTTCTAAAGAATTAACTGAATCTCAGCATTTGATTGGCCTTTTAATAGAGTCCCTTTTGGAGAATAGAAGAATCTATTCAGCTGTTTGCTTGCCACTTTAAGAGGAATGCTTTCGTTTATGACAGATGTCTGTTCCCAAGGACAAGCCTTTCAGAGCCATTATCTTCTATTGGGAAAAATCACACAGAAACTTGAATTTCCAGTAACAAGTAATGAAAAACAGGAAAGTGTTGTGAATTTCAATATTATGTTGCTCTGGTTTTGTAAATAGATGTTTCGGATAAACCACCAAGAAGCAATGGGCTTTCTGCAGGTTCATTTACTCGTTCATGTATTCATTCAATCAAGAAATGGTTAAAAAATACACGAAATATATTTTGTTGTAAGAAGATCATAAAAAGAGGATTGTGTTAGTGACAGCTGATGACAGCATCTGACTTAGTGTGGGTGAGAAAGACCTCTGTTTATATGTGGCATTTGAGCTGAGACAAAAGAAAGAAGGAAGGAAGGAAGGAAGGAAGGAAGGAAGGAAGGAAGGAAGGAAGGAAGGAGAGAAGGAAGGAAGGAAGGAAGGAAGGAAGGAAGGAAGGAAGGAAGGAAGGAAGGAAAGAAGGAAAATTGATTCACTCAACTAAAGAGCTAGGAGAAAGGAACCTTCTAGGCAGAAAATGAAGTACAAAGTGCCAAAGAAAAGCACTTTGGTGGGGAATGTGAATAAGGGAGGAGAGTAATCAGGAATGAGGTTAGTGAGACATGCATGAGGCATATCTTAGGGCATTCGGAGTCTTAGGATAAGGAGTCTAAATTTAGATAAAAATCAAAGACCTAAAAGGGTTTAATCTAGAAGTCCATAATCTGCTTTCTATATTGAAAAGTTTTGCTTACTTGAACGCAATTGTGAAAAAGCAATAAGAGATGGCCAAGAGACTCACAATAGTTCAGGCAGGAAGAGGTGATGTTGGCTTGGTGCTGGTTGGCCACAGAGAAAATGAGAATGGATGTATGTAGGTTATATTGAAGTTGGAAGTAAGGATCTTGCTGACTGACCAGATGTGAAAAGGGATTTCAGGGCTCCTGATTTCAGGGGATTGACAAATACCTTGTCAGACTATAATTTATTGAACCAAAAGTACAGAAAATATCAAAAGTGAGATGGCCATGCAGGCTGTATGTGATGTGGGATCTTGTAGCCCAGATTTCCAAGCTCCTCAGGAAGGAAATCGACAGTTAAGTTTTGTTTTACTAAATGTCCACCATAGTTTTCTTACATAAAGGAAAAATGCTTAATTCAAATGAAGTTAACTCTCCTCGGGTGCTATACTTGTACATTTATGAATATGATACATTGGGAGAGATCGAAGCCAAGTCTGTTTGGCCCAGGGTTGAATTCCCAGCCCTATTTTCCCAGAGTCAGACAAAGTCACCTGGGCACATTAACAATGAGAATAGTGTGTGTGTGTGTGTGTGTGTGTGTGTGTGTGTGTGTGTGTGTGAGATTCATAGCAGTGGACTGAAGCATGGTTAACCTTTACTTGGCCATTTGACCACAGAACAGTTTCCAGAGGAGCCAGCTTCTCAGGGTTTATCCTCTCCACTATTTCCCATTGCTAATTCTGCAGAGTGGATCTTCAAACAGTTATGGCAAGATCATTAGTCTTGGGACACTTAAAGGGAAATTTTCTAATACAGGTGGTCATCTTGAAAAATCCAAGTTTGCATCCAGGGCAGACTTTCAGCAACAACAGATCTTTGCAGCTATAAAACAATTTTCATTTACATTTGCATTTGCACTTTCAACCGTCTTATACAATAATACAGCAACTGGAGCGAAGTTCTTGAAGCCATTTGAAATAGTTTCCTATTGCTGCCTTAACAAGCCAGCACAAACTTAGTGGCTTATGAACAGCACACATTTATCATCTTGCAGTTCTGGAGATCAGAACTCTAAATGCAGTCTCTCTGGACTAAAGTCAAGGTGCTGGCAGGGCTATGATCCTTCTGGAAGCTCTGAGAGGAAATGCCTTTCCTTGACTTTTTCAGCTTCTGGAGGCCGTCCTCATTTTTCGGCTGATGGGTCTTCCCTGTGTCGCACTGTCCTCTTGCTTCTGTGTCTACTTGCTTCATGTCGACTCTGATGCTCCTGTCTCCCTCTTATAAAGACCAAGGTGATTACATTGGGATTACTGGGATAATGCAGGATAATCTCACCACCCGGAGATGGTTAACTTAATCTCCAAGCACAGTCCTTTTTGCAACGTAAGGTAACATATTGACAGGCCCTGAGGGCTAGGACATGACACTTTCAGGAGGAGGGGTGTGGGGGAGGGGGGAGGGGGAATCATCATATCCTTTGTGATCAAATTTCACATCCTATTCTCTGCAATGTGCCAGAATTCCTAGAGGCAGCAGAGTACAACCAGAAGCTTCAGATTTAGAAAACAACTTATCGATAGAAATAAATTAACTAAATTAATAAATAAGAAATTTTAAAAGATGCTATCAAATTAGTACAATCTCATTCCTGGCATCAATTTAATTTTGGCGGCCTTGAGTGCTATAAAATGTAGTATGGTCTTTTTACTTCTTAAAAATATCCATGGGTCAGTATTACTCCAAAAAAAAAAGATTGTGAAGGTAGCAGATAATGATTGTGATGCCATAGTAAAGACAGTATTAGATGTGAATGCTAATGAAATATAAATATCTAACTATTTGACAGCAGGATGCTTTGAAGTGTCACTATAGGGTACAGTGGTGCTAAAAATGAAATTTCAAATAAATGAGGTTCTTTCTGTATTTAAATTATTTTTAGATTAATTCAGAAGATCCTTTAGGGCAGTAGAGCCCCTTTTCATTCTGCAATTATGTCAGAGCTGGAGAACTAAGAACATTAAATTGAGGATGTTTAAAAAACTCATTGGAAATATATCAAAATATCTGTTATGTTACCTGTATGTCAATTTATTTAAAAATACTTTTGTATTCATTGGTTCTTTTATTCGGTTATTCATGCAAAAATATGTGTTAAGTCTCTTCTCTATGTATGCCAGGCATGTACTGTGTAGGACCTGATGGGCTATTATATGGATGTTGGGTTTTGCTCTAGGTGTGATGGTGAGGCACTAGAGTAAAAGAGAGGCATGGTTAGACTTGTGTTTTAACAGGATCACTTTGACTCCTAGATTGAAACTAGGTGAAGGGAGGGAAAGATGACAGTCAGGAGACCAGCATACACAATGTCATGTATGTGTGTGACAGATTATCCTAAACAGTAACTGAAGAATGGTTAGTAAGCATTTGATGGACCCTCTTCCAGAATCAGCAGTCCAGATGTAGTTACTTAGTATTTCAAAAGATGCTGTCAAAATCTACCTCAGACAGTTTGTAAGGTAGCAATATTATCAAAGCAGCAAAATTGTGATGTTTAGGATGGGTGGAGGCTAGCTGGAAACCTTGGCACAAGCCCCACTACCTTTGCCTGAGGAGAGCATACAGAGTCTATAAGTCCCATACAAGCGACTTTCATGTTGAGTTTAAGGTCTAGAGCTCAAGCCCCACTGATCCTGGATGTATCTAATGAATTCCACCTCAAGGTTGACTGGTCCTTCTATTGAAATTTTGTATCCTCCTCTCAGAAAACTGTTCATGTAAGGTGCAAAACAGGAAACCTGAGGACTGAGGGCTTGGAAACCAAAAGCTATGAGAGCAGGTTGCATAACCGTTTTTGTACATGCTTGCTAACAAATATTGGTATATTTGGCAGAATTTGGTCTAAATCTTGCTTTCTCTGTCACATACCATCTTATAGGCAGTGAGTGGGGGCAGGGAAATGTATAGTGGCCAGACTTCCTCCAACCATGAGAGACTATTTACCAAAAGAACCTGAGGTTTGCTGAGAGATCAAATCAGCTTATAATATAATTTATCTAATTTTTTAGTTCAAATTTAGATCCTGTGTGCTTGTGTTCCATGTTACATTTTTCTGTCTATATTCAAATAATGATGTTGCTCTGCAATTTCCCATTTAAGCTGTCTTTATTAGGTTCTAGGAATATAAAAATGACTAGGAATAATTAAGTCAGAGAATGAGTAGTGCTTTGGGATCATGGGTGATTTTCACTCATATATCTGTATTTTGACATATTTTACACATTTTTTTGAAGAAACATATCTTGTATTCATATTCATAAAATACATTAAAAGTTCAAACATTTAAAAGACTGTTAAATAACTATTTTTGGTAATTTAAGCATGAACCTGTCAAAAACTTCCATTAGTTAGGAAGAGAAAACTTCAGTATCTAAGCACATAATAAAAGATTTAACAGAAATTTTATATGACTTGATCCAATGACTAAAAGATAACTGCTTTTTTAGACCTAGAACATCAACAAAAAAAATCTTGAGAATTTGACATGTATTTTAAAATTTATGAGTTACTTATAGTTAGATTTGTCCACTGCTTTTCAAAGAAAAAATTAAAATCTCTGAAATACAATAACTTTCTCAATAAGTTCTCCTCCATTTAACTATTTCTCATTTATATAATTACCGGTTGTGTATTAAAATCTTCTTTCTTATCTCCTACCCTCAGTAATAAAATATGGCAATGATCAACCTCAAAATAAATTATAATTATTCTTGAATGAACTGGATAATGGGTAAGACAATTAATTTAGTTTGTCCCTGGGACTTTTAAGGTTTTTTTTGTTTGTTTTTTTGAGGGCAGTGTCACTGGCCCTCACATGTGGGACCCGAACCGGGGCTGCTGGCTTCCCAAGCCAGCGCTTAACCACAATGCCACTCATCCGGTCCAATATTTTTGATATTTGCATCTTGGGTCCTCTACTTTGTAGCAGTCATAACTTAGGGTAAGATTAAAAGGAACTCTTAAACTGAAATTCATTCCAAAATAATACTTCTGTGTACAAATCTGCTCTGGATTCTGATAGAGACTATGCTCTCAGATAAACAGTTCAGTGGCTTACTTTGAATAAAACATGACTTCCTAAGGCTTCATTTCCACCACTACTCCACCCCCAGAGTATATGACACTTAAATAAATATCTGTCCATCAGGTGCCTCTTACCAGAGGTGAATCATCTGGACTCACTTTCTGAAGGGGGCTTTTTTTTTTTTTATTCCACAGAAGGTGATCTTAGTTTAGTGATGGAGTGGCCAAACTGAGGAGGCATTTCAAGCTGGTCCCTGCAATGTCCAGATAGGGCAGAGGCCTAAATGGGCTTCGTGGAGCCAGAAAAAGATGGATAGTATCTGCACCTTTTCAAATATCCTATGATATGGAAATATGTCTGGTTAGCAGGGTTGAATTATAATTTTGTTATAGGGTGCTCAAGCTGAGACTGTACTCCAGCAACTTGCAAACATAAAGGTTGCAAATTTGAAAACGGTGTTTAAGATGGGATTGAAAGGAGAATGACATTTTAAGGCTTCAAGCAATTTCTCAACTTCTCCAAACTCTGGAGTCTAGAGCTAGTATTCAGTTCACATAATAACTGCGCCCCCTGGTGGGCATATATGGAAGCTATGATGATTTCACATCGTACTTTTTTTTTTTAATTGAAGTTTATTGGGATGACAGTTGTTAGTAAAGTTACATAGATTTCAGGCATACAATTCTGTAATACATCATCTATATATCACATGTGTGTTCACCACCCAGAGTCAGTTCTCCTTCTATTACCATATATTTGATCCTGTTTCCCCTCATCTACCACTCCCTCCCCTCTTACCTGTGGTAACCACTAAACTATTGTCTGTGTCTATGAGGTTTTGTTTCTTCATTTGTTTGTCTTGTTCCTTTGTTGATTTCAATTTTATACACTACATATCAGTGAAATCATAATGGTTCTCGACTTTTGCTGTCTGACTTATTTTGCTTAGCATAATAATAATAATCGTCCTTTCAAGAGTTGCGTTTAACATTCCTCTTCATCACATTTTGTTTCCACAAGTTCTTTTCCCCATTTTGAATCTTTTATTTAATTTCTTCCCCCAAGTCCCTAGTCCGCTGGCCGACTTATTAGACGCTGTCCATGAGTCAGGATAAATTCAGACCATTAGGTCCTTGCTCTGTCTACATGAAGGGACAAACCAGGTACTCATCGAAGTTTTGCCCCTAACAGACTTTCTATGTCATAGTCACAAAATAGTACAAGTTTCAGCCCCAACAACCCTGGTTTTACCCCTGTGGGCCCTGAGAATGCTTAAGTTGCTCCCTGCAAGCTAGGAGCCTGGCAAACACACAGCCAATAGGTGAAGCCCTGTGGAAGAACTTGGCTGTGGAGTATTTTCATACCCACTTTTGTGTGAGTCTCTGTGTGTGTGTGTGTGTGTGTGTGTGTGTGTGTGTGTGTGTGTAGAGGGAGGGTGTATTTGTCTTTTCTTATTTTCTGTTACCACCAAGTCTTCAGTATTCAAAGGATTTGCTTTCTTTGTTTGTTTTAAATATTGCAACATGATCCTCACAATATTCTGAGTAATGGAGAGAGGGAATTCTGTTCACAAGTCCTGCTGGGCAGGTGTGGAGGAGGGGCAGGGAGTGACCAGAACATTGGGAACTGGGGAAAAGGTTGGGAAGGTTGCCCTAACCTAAAGGAAACCACAAAGACGTGGCATAAAGTAGTCCTGAGCCACATGACTCAACGAGATGGCACGTGTCAGCAGGGATAGGTTAGTGGAACACAGGTGGGCATTCCCTCTGCAGGCCTGGTGGTGTTTGGGTAGTGCACTTTGATACACACCATATACTGTGGGGGCTCGCAACAGCTAGTCACAAAACGGAAGAGAAGTCCCAAAGCTGAGGGACTCTGGAGCATAGAGTTTGAAGGAGGAGCTATCATGTAGGGACTCGATATGTACAAATTATATTTGAAAAGCCAAGCCAATTTTAATTGAAGCACTTCCATTGATTTCATGTTTCCAGATAGTATGTACACACAGAATTTGTTTAAATACATTTAAATTAACTGCATACTGTCCAGATGCTATGGTTTAAAATGTATTATAGCGAAAAGAAGTTAAAAGTGCCATCTAGTGGGAAAACAGAGAATTGAGTTGACAATATTTACAAGCTGATTTTTCTTTTTGTTCCCCTGTAAAAACAATAACATTGTGTTATTCCAGAAGTAATAATACCTCATCTTCCATAGTAGTGATGAGGGGTATGAAGGTGTAACAAGGAGGAAAGCACACGGTACAGTGTGCAGCACACAGCTGGCGCACCCTAACAGGTAGATACTATAATGTTCTTACTTGTATTATTTTTCTTATTCTTGTTAATCACAAATGATATTACTATTATTATTAGCAATACTAATCACTGATAGTTGGGCCCACTGAATTTTATGTCTGTGATATCTAAAATTGGCCTACTTCACTCGAAAATGTTCACTTTCACTTTAACTCATTTTGGATAGAATGAAATGATCATGGTGACACCCTCCGTAGGATTGTTTTCAAAGCTGCTCAAGAAGCTCCTAATTTATTTCAACATACATTATTCCCCACCACTGTACTAGAAGTTGCTGGAGTTTAGAGGGAGCAGGGAAGAGAACATACATACAGATCTGGATTGAGAGCTATAACCTACCCTTAATGTCAACGCTATGCGAGCAGGCTAAATATCAACTGAACGTAAAAGGCCTTTAAATAGTAAGTGTGATCTCTTAGAATCTTATTTCTTTCTAATATGTATGTAGCAGCAAAGAGAAACGCATGCCCTTGCAAAGGGGCTGCTCTCCCACCTCTCTGTTGTGTGACTTCCCTTTACATGTATATCAGCACCTGGAGAACTGAGGCCTATAGTTAGGAAACCTGGGTTTCCTAGGCTCGGCTCACACCTAACTTGTGGTGTGAGCTGAAAGAGGTCCCTTTGCAGGCTGGACTTCATTTCTGTGGCTATGATCACCAGCCTTTTCCCCCTCTTAACAGTTTGTAGGTCCCCAATAATTCATGCACCAAATATTAATTACCTTCTATCAGTCTCATCAAAGTGCAATAGCACTTGGTCAAGGTTAAAAAAAAAAATCAAAATAGTAAACTGATTAGACATTAAAGCAACTTTGAACTTGATATTCTGACCTTCCAAGGTAGCTGAGTAACTCTCTTTACGTGTGTTTTAATTCCCTCCTGCTACCATAGATAGGAACCATAGATAGGAATGTATAATGCTTGGAATTCAGCTAAATTAGAAGAGTGAGTTAACAGAGCACCCACTCCTACAACTAGCTGTACACTATCTTTATAAACTCCAGCACAGCCATCAATACTGCTAAACTCCTATACCGATTGTCAGATAAAATGCTAAAGGCTGCCCATCACATCTCAGATTCTCATTCCATTTCTCATTTACAAAGTAGAATCTCAATAAAGAAAAATTAACTTTCAAGTCTGAAAAATAGTCCTATCTTGATTGCTGCCGTTTTGCAAACACGTAGAAATATATATGATGTGGAAATATCATTTTGAAACATCTTTATTAATCCTTCCCTCAACCAAGTGAGGTAATGATCTGAGAAATACATCCAATCCACAAGCCAAATATCGATTTGTTCAATTGAATAGATATTTCCGAGGAAGAAATTTTTCTTTTGATTTCTCTTTCTTGCTTTACCCTTCTTATAATGGGGATAGCTAGTTTAAATGGTGGTAGCAAAGACTTATCAGAAAAACCCCATACTTTGTAATGACAAAGGTATTCTGTGTACTTTGTTAAGGTGTCTTTCCCACCAAGGTCATGAGTGACACCCTGACTGTTCTTTTGACAATGTTAGAGTGCTGACATTATCCACAAATTTCCACAGGATATGGGAATTCCCACCTCTGCACAGCACAGTGTCCTTTGAAAGGTTCTTGTGGCTACAAAGTGTGCACACATTCCCTGGTAGTCAGGTGCAGTGAGAAAGCTGCCTCGGGAGGTAAAAGAAAATGATTGACACCTCTTTAGGTAGTGCAGGTAACACAAACACATCTATGCATAGTGATAATCTCCATCTGGGAACCCCACCATACACTACTGCCTTTGGAATAATATTGCCTGATACTCCAGGGCAAAAGGGAGGGAACTCATTTATGGAATATCTGTTTTATGCCAGTTACTCTGTGAGGCATTTTGAATGTAGTCTCTTCTCTGAAAATTTGGATGATATGGATAATGATTATATGATATACTGTATACAGTATATACTCTATACAGTCGGATGGGCTCTTAATCTGATATGACTGATGTCCTTGTAAGGAGAAGGGATGAAGCAAGGAAGAAGGCCTTGTGAAGACAGGGGCAGAGGTTTGGGGGATACTCTCACAGCCAAGGAATCCCTGGAGCCAGCAGCAGCTGGAAGCCGGCCATGTGGCCACCACCTTTTCCTGGCACTGTAGCCTCCCCAGGGTAAAAGATGCCCTCACAGAATCTTATGGGAAGGCATGCTGAAAGAGAAACTTGCTGTGACAATATACAACCACTGTTAACTGCTGCTGGAGCATCAGTTGAGTAGGTAAATTCTGTAAATGAACTTTGGGATACTGCTGACCAGAATGTTAAAATTCACCACCCAGGAAAGTAAAAAGCCCATTCTGACCCAGACAGGTGTAGGAAATGGGAAACCACAGAACAAAGTGATATTAAAGGACAATGTAGAACCAAGAGGATGAAAGAGCAGTGAGTCTGAACAAGGCCAGATGGAGACCTCAGTTTCCCCTGATTCGTTAATGAGGTAGGACAATAGCGAAGGCCATAGTGGATCATATACAATATATTATTTGTAAAGTCTTTCTTCGATAAATGCCTTAATCCTATATATCTCACCCCAAAGTTTAGGCTCACTCCTTAGAGAATACGATAATGACAACCTTGGTGCCCAAGGTGCTGGCACGGGAGAACTGTAGGATGTGTGACCAAGTGTGGCCTCATTACTAGCCATGTAGAAAGCGAGACAGCATCATAAAGTGTCAAGACCAGACTTTGTGTGAATGTCTAGAATCAAAATTATTCAAGAAAACAAAACTTTTAAAATTAGAAAGAAAAAAGAAAACTATGTTCCATAGAGTAGTGCTCTAATAAGTGCCTAATAAAATGTAGGTGACATTTAATTGAATCAGGGTAATAATCAACAATACTTTGGGTCACTAAGTCCCACTGTATGCCAATGTTTCCACTGCAACTAATAGAAAACCCAGTTCAAACTGGCTTAAACACAAAAGGGGGTTTATGCCTATGAAACCGGGAAAGCTTTGAGTTCATTCAGGCCCCAGGCATCCTCTCCATGTCTCTGTGGGCCTTGGGCTTGCTTCCAAAGGTTGCTGCCAACCACAACCAAGGTCCATGCTTTCTCATTCACATGGAGGCTTTCTCATTCTCATTCTCTCGACAAGCAATCTAAAGCCTTACAAGCTTCTGAGATGGACGGCTCTGAGCCAATTGCAGTGGCTGGGTGATGTCATGTACCAGTTGCCTGGACCTGCCCACCCATGAACTAATTCCCAGAGCAAGAAAGATGCCCAGAAATAAGGATCCACTCCTGGACCTGAAATTGTGTTTATAAGACTGCAAGGAGCATACTCTATTTTTATCTGCATAATAGCTGACAAATTAATATTTAAATTAAAAAAGGAAACAGTCAATAATTTATTGATCTTACATATGCGATGTTTACCATTGTTTATGTTAAGAGAATTGAAAAATAAAACGACATTGAGATACCTTTTTCCACCTATCGCAATGTCAAAAGTTTCTAAGTTTAATATTATAATGTTAGCTGAAATGTGACCCTCTCTTACATTGCTAATGGGAGAGAAATTTGCTACCAATTTTTGAAGAAAAATTTAACCTATTTATCAAAATTACAAATGAATTTACCCTTTTTGTTTTTTCTCAGCAATTCTACTTCTGGAATATATCCTACAAATTTATCTGTGTCTATCTGAAAAAGTGTAAAACTGGAAACAGCCTCTGAGGGGCTGTTTAAATAAAATATGGAGTCACTCTAATGAAATACCGTAGTTCTGTGAAAAGCAGGCTGAGGAAGCCCTTTCTGTACCTATCAGAAATATCTTCAAGACAGAAAGCTAAGTGAACAGTGTGTCAAGTGTGCAGTCTTTTGGTACAAAAAGGGAAATCTTGTCATTGTATACTTTATATCTTCTTATAGCATTTTCATGTATGAATCATGAGCATATGCTAGCTATTCAAAAATGAAGACATTATACCAATTTAACTATTTGAAATGGGTGTTTTTCTCAGATTTTCTTGGAAAAGATTTTACAGAATGACCTCCTCCTTCTTATTGTTGTTCTCCTTTTTTTTTTTTTTAAGGAATTTATTTAGAAATGGATTACTGACACGTGGTCTCCTCTCTCCCTTAATGCTTCTTCCTCTCCTTTTGAACAAAAGAGACACAGATGGAAAATGGGGGAGAAAGATCTCTTCTTATCAGGAATTACAGCCTAAACGTTTTTACTAATGGGAAGTATTGCATATGACTACTAAAGTAGTAAACAGATAAGGAGATAAGAAAAATAATTATTGTTTGATCATCTTAATGACACTTCGATTTTCATTTCCAGTTTTGTTTGTCTTTTTTATTTGTTTGCTTTTGTTTTTACTTTGTCTTCCTCAGGACAAATTCCTTTTTATCCCAGTCTTTGAACCTCCCCTAAAGTCGCTTCTTCTGCTCCCTTCTCACAGAACTGTGGGCACCCCTCTCATTTCCATTTAAAATTACATAGTTTATTTATTTGTTTAAGATTTTTAGTAAAAGTATAGCTAACAAACAATTACTTTCAGGTATACATCATAGTTATTCAACATTTATACACCATAGTAAGTCCAGCAACCATCTGACACTGTACCACGTTATCATAATATTATTGACTATATTTCCCATGCAGTACATTACATCCCCATGGCTTATTTGTTTTTTACCTGGAAACTTAAACTTCTTATTTCCTTTCATCTTCCCCCACCTTTAAAAAATTTTTCAATTACAGTTGACATGATATTATTTTATATTAATTCCAGATGTACAGCATAGTGGTTAAACATTTATATAATTGAAGAAGTGATCCCTTGACTAGCCTAGTACCCACCTGGCACTATACATAGTTATTATCATATCATTGGCTATATTCCCTATGCTTTACTGCTTTACTTTACATCCCCATGATTATTTTGTAACTGTTGAGAGCCATGCAGGTTGGCTTTAGTGAGTTTGGTGAAACATAACTTGTTTTGCTTCTTCTTTTGTTCCTTTCTGCACCTGGAGGGTGCTTACTACTTACTGAGGTATGTGGTGAGAACGGCCAGTTCCTTGAGACACAGAAGAAAGATGGCTATCTGGGTTAATGGAAGAAAGTGTCTTGGGAAACTGACCCCCTAAGATTTCACTAACCTTTAGGTTCCTAGTAGATAGTTAATGATCTGCTTTCCAATGAGGTAATGCATATTTTCCCTGCTATGTTGCACGTACCCTAAATGCATATATTGGTGGTGGAAAATAAACTCTGGGCTTCAGTATTTACTGGAGTCCTCCCGGTAACTCTCTTCTCTGTCTCTTTTATTAATCCTCACTCCCCCCCTCAGGACTGTTCGACATATCGGCAGGATCCGATATGTAACTATCAGTTTGTACTTCTTAATCTCTTCACCTTTTTCATCCTGCCCCATAAACCCCCTCCCATCTGGCAACCATCAGCTTATTCCCTGCATCTGTGAGTCTGTTTCTGTTTTATTTGTTCATTTGTTTTCTTCTTTAGATTCCACACATAAGTGAGATCGTATGGTATCTGTCTTTCTCCAACTGAGCTATTTCACTTAGCATAATACCTTCCAGGTCCATCCATGTTGTTGCAAATGGTAAGATTTCATTCTTTTTATGACCCAGTAATATTCTATTATATATATGTACTACTCTTAATTTATCTAACTGTCTATTGATGGACACTTAGGTTGCTTCCATATCTTGGCTATTGTAAAAAGCCTGCAGTGGACATAGGGGTGCATATATGTTTTCGAATTAGTGTTTTGGGTTTCTTCAGATAAATATCCAGAATTGGAATTGCTAGGTAATTCTTTTTTTTTTTTTAATTAAAGTTTGTTGGGGTGACAATTGTTAGCAAAGTTACATAGATTTAAGGTATAATAATTCTATTTTTAATTTTTTGAGGAACATCCATACTGTTTTCCATAGTGGCTGCATCAATTTACAACCCCATCAGCAGTGTATGAGGGTTCCCTTTTTCCCCAATCCTCTCCAACATTTGTTTGTTGATTTATTGATAAAGGCCATTTTGACAAGTATGAGGTGGTACCTCATTGTGAGTTTAATTTGCATTTCTCTGATGATTTAGTGACATTAAGCACCTTTTCTTAGGTTTATTGGCCATATGTATATCCTCTTTGGAGAAATGTCTATTCAGGTCCTCTGTCCATTTTTTAATTTAAATTGTTAGTTTTTTTGGTGTTAAGTTGCATGAGTTCTTTATAAACTTTGGATTTTAGCCCTTTTAAAATTATACATCTTGTGTGATTATTTTTGTTGTTTGTGCTAACTAGACTGGCAGCTTCATGAAGATAGGGACATATTTAATTGCTCTCCATTGTATCCCCACAGCTCCATGTACTCAATAAGTATTTTTTTATTTTGAATGAATTATGTAGTCATTAACACAGGTTGAAAGCTGTGGTGGAGATAGTGCAAATTCTCAGTTGTTGCACTATGTCAGAAACAATGACCAGGTAAATGTTTGCACTACAGGGAGAAGCCCAGTACTTAGAATATAAGAGCTGCTTTAACAATGCCAAAGACTCTACTATAACCATCCATTTGTTCCTAAATTGTCTCCCCTGTAGTATGAATGCACTTTATATTGATTTCCATCCAATAGATTTATTATGCATAAATGTAGATTGGTAAAACTACACTTACAGTGGCAGCTTGTCTCGGGAAGGCTGTAGCTTACTCCCCTCATCTCCATCAGCCTCCCTTCTACTCAAAACCACGCCAAATAAATGTACAATCTATGCACGGATAGTTTTCTAGGCAACGAAATACATCTTTAAGACTTGTCCCTTATGGTACCACTTCCAAGTGAATTGCTGCCTCCAATTCTTTCTTGTACAGAAATTCTTGGTTCCACATTCATGCTCACTCTTAGCTTGTACCTCCCCAAACTAATTCAAAAAAAATGTCAAAAATTGAAATGACAAGAAGTTCTGATTATTCTAAAAACATGCCATTGAGTTCAGTCAAGTTCTTCCTTTACAAAAGCAATGTGCCCACATACACAGAGAATAGATTCTTGCCAATGGTGGTGACTATCCTTGTCCCCATTTTCTTGAGTTCCCATTTTTCATTTAACAAATCTTGTTATGGTGGTTCCTTTAGCAGTTTTACCTCATACTTTGGTGCCACTACTTGATTCTTTCCTGGTATACCTGGCTCTATTTTAACCTTCAAAAATATCACCTTACAGTATTTCTTTGGCTCAGTAGAAGAGCGATCAAAAAGCAGGCGACTGGATGCTGAAAACACACTGATTGTCATGGAATGGGAATTTTGAAAATGCAGTTTTGTTTTTTTTTTGGTATATCCCTACAAATATGGAGCCCCTTCCAATTGTTACTGTCTCAGGATTGTAACCTGTAGGGGGGAATTGTGGCATAGGTCTCCTTCAGTGAAACCACCTCTTCCAGGAAATTATCTGCTTTGCCTTTCAGAGAGTCAAATGGCATCTGGGAAAGCTTTCACGCTGCTTGAGCTTTCTCCAAAATTCAGTCCATGTATTTGACCACGTTGGTGTAAATGCCTGGTTGTTCCCTTTGAGTGCAGCCCTCACCCCAACTTCTGATGCCCACCAAATGCCAGACCTTGTTGTTTTTATTGAACAGGGAGTGCCTGGAGTCTCCCTATGACAAGGGGAGAAAAGAAAAGTCACACAAATCAGTTCAGATTCTTCTCATTTTAAATACATTTTGCTTGGAGTGATTTCACTTCAAATTCTGCCTTGGCCTTTTAATAATCTTTGGTGTGAGTAAAACAAATACACTGTGTTCCCTGCTCATTGGCAGAACACTGCTTTTTAGAATGCATTCAATGTTCTAATTTGAATATATTCAATTAGTTGAGAACACTCTGTTACCTTACAAGCCGCCTTCCCCACTTTTTCATAGCCTGTATAGATCATTTTGTTGGTTATTTTACGCCCTCTGTATCTTGCCTGGCATTCTTCATTTGTCACCAAGGGTACCTTGGCTTTCTGGAGAGGATTTTGAATTTTGTCTGTAAACACAATTTTGGTTTGTTAATGAAATAACCATATACATAACATAAATATAAATAAGTATTTAAATATAAATGTATTTAAAATCAAAATTTTACCTATACATATAAAAATCTAAAGAGAAAAAACATTAGATTTATCTCATAGGCCTTCTATAATTACAGTGTAAAAAAGACATTATTCTCACTAGTATGCCATTTTGTTAACATTAAGTTAAAAATTAATTAAGGCTCTAACTGAAATTACTTCCCAGAGAAAATAATTGGATAGCAGGCTAGAAGATTTACTGAAAAGTGATAGGTTTCACATTAAACTTCAGTAAAATTTATTAGTCTCTAAAGAGATTGCCATATTTAAAATTTTCAATCAAATAGATGTGGTATTCTCCTCACTTAGGTGATTTTGTCTTTCCATCTTCATTAACACTTTCTGTAATAAATGTTTTGGGGTTTTTTTGCATTTTAGCCGTATGGCTTGATATAGCAGAAAACGTTATGATTAAACTGTGTTCTTTATCTGTAAAATGGAGCATATATGAAAACATCATTTTTTACCTCTTAATTTTCTGTACCCCCATCCAGTCACCTAGAAATCAGAATATATTACATTTCTATCTCCTTTGGAAAGTAGGCATATGGGTCATTGAAAATCTAAATTTTAAAAATCATAATTTCATTATCAGACAAAAAGTATGTCTTTTTCCCCCAGGAGACTCTTCTTTCTGTTTGCATTTAGTGTGTTCTGTATTTGTTATATTCATTTTTGCTTCATTGTCATACATTTTCATCCCTCATGTTCGCACAATCCAGAATGAGGGAATGAGAGCCACAAGCCACAGCCCTCCCCACTAACTCCATCACTCTAACTAGGTCTGTGACCCTAGGGGTTGCTTAATTGCTCTGACCTGCAATCTTTTTGTCCCTAAAAGAAAGATATAAATCATCTTTAATATTCCACTATATTATTAAAATTATATCATTCTGTGCATCTAGAGAAGCCTAGAGAAGACTTATCATTTCACCCATACTCCCAAATAAGATTCAATAATCAGGTAAGTGTGTGGCAGTCTGAAAGATTAGCTTTGCAGATCCTCTCCCTTTTATAATAATACATGGAGGGATTGCTAAGGTCAGGCCATGAATCTGATAGTGCTAAACCTGATATTTAAGTCATCATTGCAGATAACTTTCCATTTAAAATTCTACATACCCATGTGATTCATTGTGGTTTCCAGTTTCAACAAGGCAATATCATACCCACTTTCTGCCTGTCACATTGATCATGAATTATAATTTCTTGAGCCCCAAAGAAAGATGTACCTTCTTTTATTTCTGATTGATTTTAAATGCAACTATAGACATGAAAATTTTTAGGTGAGTCTACCCTAAGGAGTAAACAACAAAGGAAAAATTTCCTTTACCAAATAACTCCCAAGCATTTGAACTACACTGCTATTAAAACTTGCTATTACTAACTACCTAGTATTTTCTGCCAGTGGTGAGCTTTTAGGTGGAAAGAAGCAATTTCATGCTAAGATTTTTCAGTCACACATTTCTCTTATCTAGATGGTTTTGGGCTAGCATTTACCTTATAGTAAATACACAAAAGTGAGTGAAGACAGAGAGAGAGAGAGAGAGAGAGAGAGAGAGAGAGAGAGAGAGAGAGAGAGAGAGAGAGAGAGAATGGGAACTAGATTCAGGAAACAGGAAAATTCTCTTTGAGTTTAGTTCTGAACTAAATGCCCAGGACAATGTATAGATTATGGTGTGCTCTTATAGGAAATAATAAGAACTCTCCTGGGTATGTGTGGACATTTAAATGGAAAAGTGGAATAGTATATGGTCAAACAGCAGTGTTCCTGCATCAATTTAGATGCTGGTAGACCATGAGTGGCTTCTTTTCATTAAAGAAGACCTTTTTGCTTCTTTTCATTAAAGATAGAAATTTAATTTAGTAAATAGGATAATTTACATTTTTTTTTAAATGTACTAAAATACCAGTGATAGATTTACTATATGTGTGAACATTGGGAACGAGTAAAAATAGTAATGGTACTAACTCATTGAAACAATGAGCAGCTGTTAATATCCACTGGTCTCCAAAGATGGAGCCTCCACAGAGGTGTCTCTGGATGGGTGACATAATATGCAAAGCTGTCTGCCATGGCCACTCACCATGAACATATACCGTTCCTCCAACAATTCTGGACTGATGTTGGTTGTACACTCTATGACAGAAGAATGGCAACAAGTAGCTTCCCATCAATAGTTATGCTCCTTCAGGCAAAAAGAGAAGAAAACATCCCCTTGGTTCAATAATTTACCATGACCTTGAAGAAACTTTATAATCAAGTTGGCAAAACATAGCATTCACATAAAAATCAAATGACTAAGTCACCTTGTAATTACATGCCCCAAAGAATGCCTCATCTGGTACTATGAGGTAGTCTTATCTTTCCTCAAACGATAACCCTGATGACCCTTTTAAAGCAGCGGTTGTCAAGCATCAACCAAGAGCATCAGCTGAGAACCTGCTAGAAATGGAAATCCTTGAGCTCCAACTCAGACCCAGTGAGTCAGAAGCTCTGGTAGTAAAGCCCAGTAATCTGAGTTTTAATCAGCCCTGTTAAAATTTGAGAGCTACTGTTATAAAGGTGAGCACCTCCCACTCAGTTTGCAGCCTATATCTAATTCCTCCCTTATCCCCTTCTAATTGGGATGACCTTTGGTCTATCACTCCTGTTTCACCCACATCCAAATTTGGGTTGTTCTTCTGTTTGTGAACTGCTTCTGCCCTTTGGTTTTGTCGGCAGTCTAGGAATCTTTGGCTCAACGCTTGAGACTTTTCAAGGGCTTTGATTCAGAGTTTACCCCTGTGTTTCTGTCCTTTTGGGCTGCTCTGAGTTTAGTCCATTTTATTTCTGCTTCTTGGGATGCCAAATACTAGAACCCACCCTCCTGGTTGGAGCTTTGGCTGAACCTGCCCCAATAACCTAGACAGAATGGAAATGAAGTGCTCATAGACACCATTATTTTAGAGCCAGGCTTCTTATATTTCAATGTGCATATGGGTCACTTGGTTATCTTTTAAAATGAAGATTCTGATTCAGTCTGGAACAGGGTCTGAAATTGCTCCCAGGTGATCCGATGTGGTATGCTTAGACCACACTTAGAATAGCAGCTGGCTCAAGGGAGCTTCATGTCTTTAGCTAAAGGAAGAGTGTGAAGTTAGCAGGATCACTAGTCAAAAGCCAAGTCCTAGGTGGTTCCTTCACTAGTTTTGCAACCATAAAACAACTTCTCTAGGTCTTTCTTTCCTTAACAGGAAAATGGATGTATAATTTTGGGCAGACTCCAAATAGAATGAAAGGACAGGAAACAATGTTTTGAAGGAAACGCCAGCTGGTAGCAGGCTGAGGTAGGAAGAAGTGGGATGTGTTTGTGAAAGCCTAAACAGGACGATACAGTGAGAAGAGAGTTCTCCTTCGAGAGTGGATAGAGTGCAGTTTAGTTTTACAGAACCACTTTGAAGATCTTGACTATATTCTGGAATTACCGGGAAGCCCTTGTAATTTGCAAGGTGAGATGTGGCATAGAAAGCAAAGGTTAGGAAAATTAATAAGTAAGCAGTAACTAAAGTATGTTATAAACAGCTCAATAAAGGCTTCATTAGGGATGAGTCAAAGGCCTTTATATTCATTCTATTTGGCTTCTCAGTTTATACAAAATACAGAAAATATCTGTGTATGGCATTAAACTTTGCATTAAGAAATGTGTCTTTTGATGGCAGTTGTTCTGTACCTTCAAAAAGTTAAATTATATTGTAGACCAATGATAGTACAAGGCACAATAAATGTTTCAATTAGATATTCCCTTTCATATTAAGATACTGTTTTATCTAATGAAGAAAAACTTAATTATCTATTTCTCTTTATTCAGAAGATGCATTAAAAGGACAGATTTTATTGTCCCTTATCATATATTTTCTGCTTCAGCTATTAATCTATACCTGATATATTCTGTAAACTTTACAGGCCAAAGTCCATGAATTCAACCAAGAAGAGCATACAGAACAAAGGTGGGTAGAAAATGGATTCTGCAATTTAAAGCATGACTGCTGGTTCCTATTTTACAAACTGTCAACATCACTAACAACAAAATTTGCTAACTGTCCCTTCTAATGCTTAGTAGAACTAAGACAACAGAATTATTGTAAATACTCCTTCTTAGGTGAACTTATTGTGAGGAAAACAGAATGTATGAGATATAACTTAATTGATTGGCTTTTTAAAGAAGCTTGAGTCATCCGAAGATTCCCATTACAGCTCCCAGATATTAAGCAGTAAAAGTCTACAAATATGTGGTCTTATATAAATCAATAAATACTAAAGGCATAGTAGGAGTTATGGTATTTTAGGGAGGAGGATGTGTGTTATGTTCTTTCCTGTTGGGGATTCTGTCCCTTAGTTGATTCTATTTGCCTATAAACCATCGCTTGCTGCAATTTTCAGAATTGGCCACTGGAATAGAAACACTGCTGATCTGATTTTTATTCTAATTTTTATGTTATAGATCTTGTTTAATCTAGACAATCTTTATATTTCCACTGTACCACACTCATTGTTATAGATTGATAAGGTTTTGTAATAAGTTTTGCCAATATCCATAATCTACCAAAGGCAGAATCTGAAAGAATGAAGGCCCTGAAAAGTAGCTACTCAAGTATTTCTTGAACAGATACATAAACTTTGAAACCTATGTTGATTATTTATGTTTCAACTAAAGGTCAAGTAATGCCTAATTAAAAGAAAATGAATAATTTGATTAACCAAGATTCTTGTTTGTATTTCAATCACAAAGGATAATAAGAAAGATAGTTGGCCTTGATAACAAAAATCAGACATAAAAATGTTGGCTTACTCTGGGTCTCATCAGTCAAATACCAATTGTAAGATATGTCAAATTAAAACACATATTCAATTAATACTAGACAGTGCAGGTTAGTCGAGGCCCATGATTTACATTTGCAACATGGTCAGCCTGGATGATAGGAATGAAATTAACAGAGAATTATAATTTTTTTTTTTTTTTTACTAATTTTATCCTCTCTGTGGCTATAATTGACTATATAGTCATAATATATTAAGTATAGAATAACTCCTTCAGATGTATTTTTCCAAGTGACATTAAACTCACTATTATCCATTTTACATAACCTAACATATATCAAGAGATACTTCTTCTCCCATGAAGTATTTTAGTTGGAGATCCATCTGAAGAAAGTTTTAAGTAACATTTACCCCTACAGGTTGAAAACAAAAAGTATAAATGTCATGCACCTCTCAAAGAGGTAGGCAGGGCATCCGTGTAACCTTTCTGGTATCTCCCTTCCCTCTGTTGCAACATTCTTGAGATGGAGAGTAGGTAAAAAGTTGGCAGGGGATGATGTTGGTACATGTTTTCTGGAACGCTTCATGCCCTTTCATATCAGCGATGTCCAGTTCTTCTCCCAAAAAATCAGTGTCATGGTAAAAAATGAAGGATGAGAGAACACTGGACAGCAAATCACATATTAAATATAAGACACAAAATCTTAGCACTTATCAATCTCCTCATATTTGTTCATCTCCATCTGAAGAAAGTGATTTCATTGTTTACCTGGGATGCTGTACGTGCAGTTTCATAGACTGAAACCAGAAAGAGCTTTGTTCTTTTCTTTTTAAAGATTTTATTGGGGAAATGGGGTAGGTGAACAGCATTGGGGAATCTGGGAAGGGGAACAGACAAGTTGCTGTCCTTTTGTTCTTCAGTCTAGTTGTGGAGGACGTCGCTTCACTGGCCCATGTTGGTATTGTCATTGTGCTTTTCCCGGGTGAGGCAGATCAGTCGCCAGCCTCTGGTGGCAGTTGGCAGCTCACACCAGCTGTCGGCTACTCACTGTAGTTTATGGCAACTCACAGCAGCCCAGCTCCAGGTGGAGCTGTTGTTCACCATCTTAGTTGTAGAGGGCAGTGTCACTGGCCCTTATATGTGGGATCAGAACTGGGGCCCTGCTGCTCAGAGCTGGCATCCCAAGCCAGCTCTTAACCAACACATCACTCAGCCAGCCCGAGCTTTGTTCTTTTTAATGTGTGTAGATTGTAATCCGCTTTTAGATGGTTTAAAGAGACAAAAATTTCTACCAGTAAACATAAAGGGAAATATAAATATATCATATAAAACACATCAAAGAAAAAATACTTCTTACAGCACATATATAAGTCGATTCGCGATGATGTTTAATAGCAAAGATTTTCCCATTTTGAAAGCACTCTTCATATATCACTGTCAGATCCCAGGATCCATAGGTTGTAGACAAATTTTCAAAAAGAAACCACCTATCTCCATAAAAATTTCCTGAGCTTACCCTATTGTCAGTGTCCCTAGCATCTTCCTTTTTTATCTTCTTTCTTTTAACACTCTCAGCCTATCTGAAAGATTCACAAATTTTTATGCCACCTAGAAATCTCACATCCAGAGTGCTGCAAGCTTAGACAGGGGTAAGTGAAATCCATAGCACATAGCACACCCGGGAAGGATCTTATGGGAAGGGAATAATTTTTCTTAACACAAAATCACAGTCGAGAGCACTGCTGTCCAATTGAATTTTCTTCACTGACAAAAATATTCCATGTCTATGACATCCAATACAATAGTCACTAACTATGTATGGCAATTGAGTGCTGGGAACATGGCTAGTATATCTAAAAAAATGAATATATAGTTTCATTTAATTTTATTTAATTTAATTTAAAAAGCCAATTCTTGGCCTGTAACATTCATATTCCCTTGTCACCCTGTATTGAGGATCAAATGTGTTACTCCTCTTATAGGTATTGATTGAAAATTTTTATTTTAAAAACGGAAAAAAAAAGAGCAGTGATTACACAAAATAACATATTACAAAGGCATCTTTCTAATTTCTGAAATGTATAATGTTCCAAAGCTCAATCTTTGAGCCTCCTTTCTTTTCTTTTTTTTTTTTTTAATTGTTGCTATTACTGTAATTACTGGGTTTGAATACAATTGCTGTTGGTAATGGGAGGGGAAGAAGGGAGACAGGGAGATGATTGCTAAGGCAGGGAAGACGCTTTTCTCATTTCATCTGCTCCACTCATGAGAGGGCCCTGCCTCCTTCTATCCTGGGTCTACTGACCCCCTCCTTTCTTTTCTAACTTCATTCAATCCTTTAATGATCTCAGCAGTTTCATAGCTTTAATTACCCGCTATCTGCTGGTGACACCCAGATATAGATCCAGAGGGTAAAACCTTCTTAATTTCAGACTTCTCTTTCCAATTGCTAATTTGGCATTTCTCTCTGGACACAGAATAGGCATCTCTCCCCTCTTGAAATCTGTTCCTCATGAAATCGTCCATATCTCAGTCACTGGCATTTCTATCCTTTCAATTCCTTGGGCTAAAAGTCTTGAAGCTATCACTGACTCTTTCTCTCTTTCATAGCCAGCATTCAATCCATCTGCAAATTTTCTTGGCTCTATGCTGACAACATCCCAACCTGATTCCTTCTCTATTATTTCCATTCTGATCTAAGTAGGGCAGGATTTTTATCATTGTGTTCACTAATGGTATCCCCAGCTTCTAGAACAGTGCCTTGGAAAGTAGTAAGCACCAAATAAATTATATTAAATTTGTTGAGTACATGAAAGTAAGGGATATATTTTCATGTGATGGAGCTAGTACTTCTGAAATTACATCCTCCCTCAAGGGAAAACCAGGCTTGCTTAACGGAAGGAACTCAAGGGCTTACCTTGATTGGATTGCTCTGAAAAACCTCTCTCCCAGAATGAGCAGCCAATTCAAGCAAACTAATTCTGATTCAGATAATATATAGAATCTAGATTTTGAAATAGATTTGAGATTTTTTTTTTTAGTGGATCTTGTTAATGAAGGACAACAACCCCAGCAAATGTCCCTTTAATGATCAAAAGAAATTTCCCATACCTTATTATGGTTTCCCATGCTAATACCCATCAGGAGGGGAACAATTCTCAAACCTCCTTCCACCCCATCCCCAATCCTCCCTAAGATACAGAAAACGGAGAATCCTTAGTAACATTGGATTTGTGGTCAGTATTTGGGGAATGGAAAGGGAGAGGAGCTAGGAATTCTTCTGTGCACCTTTTATCTATTTATACAGACATTTCAATTAAATTTGTAGCTGCTCAGAATTTTTAATGATGGATTTTTTTTTTATTTAATTTAATTTTATTTTTTTATTTTTTTATTTTATTTATATATACTTTTAATTAGCTTCAGGTGTACAACAAGGTGCAATAGTTATACTTTTTACCCCTCAAAGTGACAACCCCCCTCCCCCAATTCTCCCCTCCCACTCCTCCCCCCCATATCATACTATCTATTACAATTCCTTTGACTCTCTTCCACCATATAATCCACATCCCGTGACTGTCTATATATTCAATTACAGTTGGCATACAATATTATACAACATCAATTTCAGGTATACAGTGCCGTGATCAAGCCTCTACTCCATCCATGAAGTGGTCTCCCTAACAAAACATGTGACCATCTGACACCCCACAAAATTTTAACAACATTATATTCCCCGAACTGTCTTTCATATCCCTGTGACAATACTGTAGTTTCCTACTTATGCTGTCTAATCCTTTCCCCTTCTCCCTCATCCCCACCCCTCTCCCAACTAGCAATCCTGTTTTTTCTCTATATCTATGAGACTATTTCTGTTTCTTATGCTCATTCATTCAGTTTTTCAAATTCCACATATAAGTGAGATCATGTGGTATTTGTCTTTCTCCGACTGACTTATTTCACTCAACATAATAGTCTCTAGGTCCATCCATATTGTTGCAAATGGTACAATTTCATTCTTCTTTATAGCGGAGTAATACTCCATTGTATAAATGTACCACAGTTTCTTAAGCCAGTCATCTACCGATGGGCATTTCGGTTGTTTCCAAGTCTTGGCTATTGTAAATAGCGCTGCAATAAACATAGGGGTGCATATATTTTTTCGACTTAGTGTCTTGGATTCCTCCGGGTAGATTCCCAAGAGTGGAATTGCTGGGTCATACGGCAGTTCCATTTCCAGTGTTTTGAGATACCGCCATACTGATTTCCATAATGGCTGCACCAATTTGCAGTTCCACCAACAGTGCACCAGGGTTCCCTTTTCTCCACACCCTCGCCAACACTTGTTGTTTGTTGATTTGTTTATGATAGACATTCTGACTGGAGTGAGGTGGTATCTCATTGTGGTTTTTATTTGCATTTCTCTGATGATTAGTGAGGTTGAACATTTTTTCATATGCCTGTTGGCCATCTGTATGTCCTCTTTAGAGAAATGCCTCCTCATATCCTCTGCCCATTTTTTAATTGGGTTGTTTGTTTTTTTGGTGTTGAATTGCATGAGTGTTTTATACATTTTGGATATCAACCCCTTATCAGGTATATCATTGGCAAATATCTTCTCCCATTCAGTAGGCTGCCTTTTTGTTTTATTGATGATTTCCTTTGCTGTGAAAAAACTTTTAAGTTTGATGTAATCCCATATGTTCATTTTTTCTTTCATTTCCCTTGCCCGAGGGGATATATCGGTAAAAATATTACTCAGGGTAATGTCTGCAAACTTACTTCCCATATTTTCTTCTAGGAGTTTTATAGTTTCAGGTCTTACATTTAAGTCTTTAATCCATTTTGAGTTTGCTCTCGTATATGGTGTAAGTAGATGGTCTATTTTCATTTTTTTGCACGTGTCAGTCCAGTTTACCCAGCACCATTTATTAAATAGACTATCTTTACTCCAGTGTAAATTCTTGCTTCCATTGTCATAGATTAAATGACCGTATATAGATGGGTTTATTCCGGGGCTCTCTATTCTATTCCATTGGTCTATGTGTCTGTTTTTATGCCAGTACCATACTGTTTTGATTACTGTAGGCTTGTAGTATGTTTTGATGTCAGGTAGTGTGATGCCTCCCACTTTGTTCTTATTTCTCAACATTGCTGTAGCTATTCGGGGTCTTTTGTGACTCCATATAAATTTTAGGATTCTATGTTCTATTTCAGAGAAAAATGTCCTTGGTAGTTTGATTGGAATTGCATTGAATCTATATACTGCTTTAGGAAGTATTGACATTTTAACTATATTAATTCTTCCTATCCATGAGCATGGTATGTATTTCCATTTATTTATATCTTCTTTGATTTCTCTCCTCAGTGTCTCATAATTTTGTGAGTACAGGTCTTTAACTTCTTTAGTTAAATTGATTCCTAGATATTTTATTGTTTTTGAAGCAATTGTAAAAGGGATTGATTTCCTGATTTCTTTTTCTGCTAGTTTATTATTGGTGTGTAGAAATGCCACTGATTTCTGAATATTAATTTTGTATCCTGCTACCTTACCAAATTCGTGTATCAGTTCTAGCAGTTTTTTGGTGGAGTCTTTGGGATTCTCTATATATAATATCATGTCATCTGCATATAATGACAATTTTACTTCCTCTTTTCCAATTTGGATGCCTTTTATTTCATTTTCTTGTCTTATTGCTGTGGATAGAACTTCCAAAATTATGTTAAATAGAAGTGGTGAAAGCATACAGCCTTGTCTTATTCCTGATCTTAAGGGGAAAGCTTTCAGCCTTTCCCCATTGAGAACGATGTTTGCTGTGGGTTTATCATATATGGCCTTTATTATGCTGAGGTATGATCCCACTGTTCCCACTTTGTTAAGAGTCTTTATCATAAACGGCTGCTGGATTTTGTCAAATGCCTTTTCTGCATCTATTGATATTATCATATGATTTTTATTTTTCATTTTGTTAATGTGATGTATTATATTAATTGATTTGCGGATATTGAACCAGCCTTGCATACCAGGAATGAATCCCACTTGATCGTGGTGTATGATCTTTTTAATGAGATGCTGAATTCAGTTTGCTAGTATTTTGTTGAGAATTTTTGCATCTATGTTCATTAGTGATATTGGCCTGTAGTTTTCCTTTTTTGTAATATCTTTGTCTGATTTAGGTATCAGGGTGATAGTGGCTTCATAGAAAGAGTTTGGGAGCCTTCCCTCCTTCTGTATTTTTTGGAATAGTTTGAGGAGAATAGGTACTAATTCTTTTTTGAATGTTTTGTAAAATTCATCTGTGTAGCCATCTGGTCCAGGGCTTTTGTTGGTTGGAAGATTGTTGATTACTGATTCAATTTCTTTGGCAGTAATCAGTCTGTTCAGAGTTTCTGTTTCTTTTTGGTTCAGACTTGGTAGATTGTATGCTTCTAGAAATTTATCCATTTCTTCCAGATTGTCGAATTTGTTAGCATATAGTTGTTCATAGTATTGTCTTAAAATTTTCTGTATTTCTGTGGTATCTGTTGTCACTTCTCCTCTTTCATTTCTGATTTTATTAATTTGGGTCCTCTCTCTCTTTTTCTTGGTTGGTCATGCTAAGGGTTTGTCGATTTTGTTTATTTTTTCAAAAAACCAACTCTTGGTTTCATTGATCTTTTGTATTGTTCTTTTGTTTTCTATTTCATTTATTTCTGCTTTGGTCTTTATTATTTCCTTCCTTATGCTCCCTTTAGGCTTGTTTTGCTGTTTTTCTTCGAGTTCCCTTAGGTGTAGAGAGAGTCTGTTGATTTGAGATTTTTCTTCCTTCCTTAGGTAGGCCTGCACTGCTATGAACTTCCCTCTTAGGACTGCTTTCACTGCATCCCAGAGATTTTAGGTCATGGTGTTTTCATTTTCATTTGTCTCGAGGTATCTTTTGATTTCCTCCTTGATCTCATTTTTGACCCACTCACTATTTAGAAGCATGTTATTTAGCTTTCATGTATTTGTAAGCTTTCCAGATTTCTTCTTATAATTGATTTCTAGTTTCATAGCATTGTGGTCAGAGAAGACACTTGATATTATTTCAATCTTCTTAAATTTGTTGAGACTTGTTTTGTGACATAACATGTGGTCTATCTTGGAGAATGTTCCATGTGCACTTGAGAAGAATGTATATTCTGTAGCATTGGGGTGAAATGATCTAAAAATATCAATTAAATCCAGTTGGTCTAAAGTGTCATTTAAGGCCACTATGTCCGTGTTAATTTTCTGTCTGGAGGATCTGTCCATTGGTGACAACGGGGTATTGAAGTCCCACTATGATAGTGTTACTGTTGATGTCTGCCTTTATGTCTGTCAGAATCTGTTTTATATATTTAGGAGCTCCTATATTGGGTGCATAGATGTTTACTAGGATTATGTCCTCATGTTGAATTGATCCCTTTATTATTATGTAGTGCCCTTCTTTGTCTTCATTTTAAAGTCTATTTTGTCTGAAATAAGTATTGCTACTCCAGCTTTTTTCTCATTTCCATTTGCATGAAATATCTTATTCCATCCCTTTACTTTCAGTCTGTGTGTGTCTTTTGATCTGAGATGAGTCTCTTGTAAACAGCATATGCATGGGTCCTGTTTTCTTATCCACTCAGCCACTCTGTGTCTTTTGATTGGAGCATTTAGCCCATTCACATTTAAGGTAATTACTGATAGGTGTATATTTATTGCCATTTTGTTATTTGTATTTCTTGTCTTCCTGGGTTAGCTTGTTTTCCCCTTTCTTCTGTTTAAAAAAGCTCTTTTAACATTTCCTGCAATGTTGGCTTGGTGGTAATGAACTCCTTAAGCTTATTCTTTTCTGAGAAGCTCTTTATCTCTCCTTCAATTTTAAGTGATAGCCGCGCTGGGTAGAGCAATCTTGGTTGTAGACCTTTATTTTGTGTCACTTTGAATATCTCCTGCCATTCCCTTCTGGCCTGCAGAGTTTCTGAAGAAAAATCAGCTGTTAGTCTTATAGGTGTTCCTTTGTATGTAACATGCTGTCTTTCTCTTGCTGCTTTTAGGATTCTGTCTTTGTCTTTAAGCTTTGCCATTTTAACTATGATGTGTCTTGGTGTGGGCCTGTTTGGATTCAGCCTGTTAGGAACTCTCTGTACATCCTGGGCTTGTATGTCGATTTCCTTCACCATGGTAGGGAAGTTTTCAGTCATTATTTCTTTAAATACATTCTCAATCCCTTGCTTCTTCTCTTCTCCTTCTGGTATTCCTATGACGTGAAGATTGCTGCGTTTCATGTTGTCCCAGAGGTCTCTTAAACTATTTTCATTCTTTTCTATTCTTTTTTCTTTTTGTTGTTCCAGCTGAGTGATTTCTGCTATTTTGTCTTCTAATTCACTGATCCGCTCCTCTGCTTCATCTACTCTACTGGTGATTCCTTCGAGTGTGTTCTTCATTTCAGTTATCATATTCTTTAGTTCTAACAGGTTGTTTTTTATGGTTTCCCTATCTTGCTTTATGTCCTCGCTAAGTTCCTTAAACATTCTTATCATCAGTGTTCTAAACTCTGTCTCTCAAAGTTTGGATATCTCTGTTTCATTTAGTTCCATTTCTAGAGTTTTCTTCTGATCTTTTACTTGGGACATGTTTCTTTGTTTTTTCATTCTGGCTGTCGTTCTGTGAATGCTTCGATGTAGTAGATAGATCACCTAGAAAGAAAAGAAAAGAAAAAAGGAAAAAGAGAAAAAAAAGAAAAAAAAAGGAAAAAGGAAAGAAAAAAAAAAGAAAGAAAAGAAAAGAAAAAAAGTCCTCTTTAATCTGCAGACCACTTTCTCAGGGTTGCAGTGAGCTTTCCACAATTACCTGCTGTGTGGTCTGGAATCGTGCTCACACACCCCCCAAGAAAAAAAAACTCGTCACACGTTGTTGCAGGTTTTCTGCAACTGAGTCTCAGTGAACAGAGTGATGCAGCTGGAGAACACCCGCCCTGCGTTTCCCTGGCAATGCAGCTGAAGCAGGGCAGAGGGTGGGGATCCAAGGCGGCTTGCACACTCCTGCGGCTCAGTGAGCAGCCTGATGGAGTACAGAGGGCATCCACCCGGCGTTTCCTTGGAAACGCAGCACAAGCAGGGCAGAGGGTGGGGACCTAAGTTGGCTCACGCATGTTTCAGTGAGCAATCTGATGCAGCCGGAGGGCACCCGCCTGGTGTTTCTTTGGAAACGCAGCACAAGCAGGGAGGAGGGTGGAAACCCAAGGCCGCTGGAGCACTCCTGTGTCTCAGTGAGCAGCCTGATGTAGCCGGAGGGTACCCGCCAGGCGTTTCCCTAGCAACGCAACACAAGCAGGGTGGAGGGTGGGAATCCAAGGCCGCATGCGCACGCACTCATGCACGCATGCACGCACGCACGCACTCCTGCGCCAAGTTCACCAGACCAATGGGATCCCGGCTCTGACCCTCCGTCTGCGGGCCCAACCCTGAAAAAATGGCGGCCTCCTGTACGCCGCTCGTGTGCAAGCTCCACACCAGTGGAACAACAATCCCAAAACCTCCAGCTTCTGTACCAAGGGTGCTCAGTTCAGTCCCTCCCGACAGGCTTCTGGGCCCGGCTCATGCAGCCACTCCCTCCGACCGGAACCGGGTGAGTGCTCTCCGGCGAGTGAACCCGTGTGCCAGCCCCACTGGTTCTCCAGCTGCCCCCAGCCTCACCAAGTCCAGCAAAGAGAGACCTCACTAATTTCTACTGCCCACTATCATGGAACTCCTCTTCCTGGCAAAGCAACTCTGGGCTAGTGAGCTCGGTGTGGGGCTGGAGGGTCTCTCCCACAACTGGAGAAGCCTCCCCACACAGCTGGGGCATCCCTCACGGGGCTCGCCCTCTCTCATTGGCGCCGCTCCTACCAGACTTGACGTGGCCTCCTCTTTAGGTCCTTCGTTTAGAGATTCTGTTCATCTAATGTTTAGGGGACTCCCGAGGTTAAATGTTGCATAAATTATTTGTAATTTTGATGTGATCCTGGGAGGCAGTTGGGAGAGCGTCCATCTATTCCACCATCTTACCGGAACTCTAATGATGGATTTCAATCAGCTGTTTTAAAAAGATAACACATTGTTCTTAATCTTAACTCCCTACCTTGCAGATTCTTTAGGCCATTCTTGAGAAAAGAAGATAAAAAACAAACCATTGGGAAGGTGAGTACAAGTGCTGTGACAGACAAAGGCATCTGGAGCCAAGACGTTGTCAGTGTTACTGTCTGCAAACACAGCCCTGGGGAAGATGGCTCTGATGGAAGCTGTACAAGAGGAGAAACCATGTTTAAGAAATCAACTCACCATAGACTCAGGAAAAGCCCAGTCCAGTCATGGTATTTGTTAATTCCATATAAAAATGTTTTGTTAGGGGCTGAGTAAGGAATGAATAAGTGGAGCACAGCGGAATTTTAGGGCAGTGAAAAATACTCTGTATGATACCAAATGATGGACACATGCCCATTATACGTTTGTCCCAATGCATAGAATGTGCGGCATCAAGATGAACTCTAATGTAAACTCTGGACTTTTGGTGATTATGATGTGTTAATATAGGTTAATCAATTGTGACAAACGTACCACTCTGGTGGGAGATGTTATGCATATGTTGGTGCAGAGGGACAAAGAAAGTCTCTATATTCTCTATATCTTTCCCTCAATTTTGTTATGAACCTAAAATTATACTAAAGAAATAAAGTCCATAACAACTTTTTAGAAGTTTGCTTATCTCAAGAATTTTCAAAAATGTTTTAATTAGAAAAACCAAAATGATTATTTTAAACTTTAAATTCAAATATAAACTCTAATTATATAGGACATAATTCAAACTTTCACATGAAGAAGGTAAAAATAATAGTTGGGTCTATTTCATCAGTGAACATAAATTGATATCCTAACTTAGGCCAATCATACATATGACCAGTAACCATTATTTAATAGTTAAACCACCTCATTAAGATAATAATAGTTACTTAAATTAGAAAGTGCACAGGATTTCATTGAAAATCCAGACATTACTTCATTGAGCTTCATTATTCTGGTTGGTATCCTCATTTAGGTGTGCTTTAGTAGACAAATGTTACTAAATGAAAACAAAAATAGAAAATGTTTTATCCTTTCAATGCAAATAGGAAAAACCATAAGTTGATGAGAAATTCCCATTTAGAGACTGCCTTGGCATTATAGCTAAGGAATTACTCAGAAAAGCATTGATCTGAGAGACTGGACAGCTAAACTTGAGTCCCTACTCTGCCAAGACCTGGTGGTCCTGTGAATTTTGTCAACTTTATTTTTTTATCCGTCAAATGATAACTTGAGAGGAGTGGCGACATGAAGAGTAGGTGTGTAAGCCCATCTCAATTTTAGCATTTTAACTTCTTTTTAATACCTAGCAACTCCCAATTTCCTGGCTTATTTATATTGTGTTAAGTCTTAGCCAAAATATTGGGTTGTTGGAAAAGTCATGATGCTTTTTTGCAACGAAAAACAGAAAAAATATATCATGACTTTTCCGACAACCCAATATGTAAAAAAATGTAGTTTGAGGTGAGCTAAAGCCAAAACTCTTGAAAACTGAACATGAAAACTTAATTATTAATTTGGGATTCTTTTGTTTTATCATTGTTGTTTTTAAAAATATTTTATTAAAAATATAGCTAACATACAATATTATATTAGCTTCAGGGTACACCATACTTATTCAACATTTATATACCTAAAAAGTGTTCACCATAATGAGTCTAGCAACCATCTGACACTGTACTATGCTATCACACTCTTATTGACTATATTCCCTATGTTGTGCATTACATCCCCATGACTTATTGTTTTATACCTGGAAATTTTGGATCTCTTATTCCCTTTCCCCTTTTCCCTCTTTTTAAATTTTTCCATTACAGTTGACGTTCAGTACTATTTTATATTAATTTCAGTTGTACAGCATAGTGGTTAGACATTTATATAATTTAAGAAGTGATCCCTTTGATTATTAAAAAAAAAAAAAGAAATGATCCCCTGACTAGCCTGTTACCCACACTATACATAGTTATTACCATATCACTGACTGTATTCCCTATACTTTACTTTACATCCACATGACTATTTCATAACTACCAATTTGTACTCCATACTCCTTTCACCTTTTTCACCCTGCCCCCAACCCTCTTCCATCTATCATCCCAACAAATCTAGTACTTATCTGACACCATTCATGGTTGTAACAATATTATTGACTATATTCCTTATACTATACCCTTGATCCCCATGACTACTGTGTAACAACAAATTTCTACTTCTTAATCCCTTTCTGCTTTTTTCACCCACATCTCAACCCTGCTCCCATCTGGCAACCATCAATATGTTTTCTGTATCTAAGAGTTTGTTTCTGTTTTGTTTATTTATTTTGTTATTTAGATTCCACATATAAGCAAAATCACATTGCATCTGTCTTTCTCTGTCTGACATTCCACTCAGCACAATACCTTCCGGGTCCATCCATGCTACCCCAGATGGCAAGAACCCATTCACTGCCATGGCCGAGCAATATTTCATTGTATATATGTACCACCTCCTCTTTATCCATTCTTCCATTGACAGACAGCCAGGCTGCCTCCACACCTTGGCCATTGTAAACAATGCTGCAATGAACATGTAGATGTACACATCCCCTTGAAGTACTGTTTTGGGATTCTTCAGATAAATACCCTGAAGTGATGTTACTGGGTCCTCCTTTGTCTCTTTTTATAGCCTTTGTTTTAAAGTCATTTTGTCTGGTATAAGTATTGCTACCCCAATGTTTTGGTTTTTTTTTCTCATTTCCATTTTTATGAAATATCTTTTTCCATCCCTTTACTTTCTGTCTATGTGTGTCTTTCAATCTGAAGTGAATCTCTTGTAGGAAGGATATGTAAGGGTTTTGTTTTCTTATCTATTCAGCTCTTTTTGTCTTTTGATTGAAGCATTTAATCCATTTACATTGAAAGTAATTATTGCTAGATATGTAGCTGTTACCATTTCATTGTTCATAATTTTTTATTTTATTTTTTTCCTTCTTAAAGAGGTCCCTCTAATATTCCTTGTAGTACTGGTTTAGTGATGATGAACTCCTTTAGCTTTTTCTTGTCTGGGAAGCTCTTTATCTGTCCTTTGATTTTAAATGATAGCCTTGCCGAGTAGAATAGTATTGGTTGTATCCTTGCTTTTCATCATGTTGAATATTTTTGCCAATCTCTTCTGGCCTGCAAACTTTATGTTGAGAAATCAGCTGACAATCTTAGAGGGGCTCCCTTATACAAGGTCTGATAATTAAGTTTGTGAACTCATCCTAGAAAAAGTGCTACATACCTCATTGCTGAAAATCACTACAGTCCTTTCAAAGTGCTCCCCTTGGGAAGCTATGCACCAATGCCATTGCGTAGTCCACCCTTCAAAGCAATTTTGGAACTTTCTGGAATTGCTATCAGAGCTGTCATTGCATTATTCTCCATGTCCTGAATGTCATAAAAATGTCTTCTTTTATCTTTGGGTAAAGAAAGAAATCACTGGGGGCCAGAACAGGTGAGTAGGGAGGGTGTTCCAATACAGTTATTTTTTTACTGGTTAAAAACTCCCTCACAGACAGTGCCATGTAAGCTGGTACATTGTCATGATGCAAAAGCCATGAATTGTTGTGCGAAAAGTTCAGGTCGTCTAACTTTTTCACGCAGTCTTTTCAGCACTCCCAAATAGTGAACTTGGTCAACTCTTTGTCCAGTTGGTACAAATTCGTTATGAATAATTCCTCTGATATATAAAAAAAAACAAACTAGCAATACTGTTGCAACAAGTTTGCAAACTTAATTGTCACACTTCGTAAGTTAGTAGTTACCTTTCTCTTGTTGCTTTTAGGATTCTTTTTTGTCTTTAACCTTTGCCATTTTAACTATAATGTGTTTTGATGTGGGCATATTTAGGTTCATCCTGTTTGGGGCTCTGCACTTCCTGTATCTGTATGTATATTTTCTTCACCAGGTTAGAAAAGTTTTTATCATTATTTCTTCAAATATGTTCTCAATCTCTTGCTTTTTCTCCTTTGATACCACTGTGATGTGAATGTTATTATGCTTGCTGCTGTCCCAGAGAGCTTTTAAACTATCCTTATTTCTTTGGATTCTTTTTGCTACTCTGATTGGGTGTTTTCTGCTCTCTTGTCTTCCAAATCATTGATTGGATCCTCTGCTTCATCTAGACTGCTGGTGACTCCTTCTAGTGCATTCTTTATTTCAATTTTTGTATTCTTCACTTCTGACTGGTTCTTTTTTATGGTTTCTATGTCCTTTTTAATGCTTGCTGTCTCTTTGTTGAAATTCTCACTAAGATCCTTGAAAATTCTTATAACCATTGTTTTGAACTCTGTATCTGATAACTCTGTATCTTGTCTCCATTTCATTCAATTATTTTTTCTGGAGTTTTCTCCTATTCTTTCATTTGGGACATATTTTTTTTGTTTGTTTCCTCATTTTGGCTGCCTCTCTGTGCTTGTTTCTATGTATTTGGTAGATGTGGTATGTCTCCTAGTCTTGGCCGACTGGCCATATATAGTAGGTGCTCTGTGGGTTCCTGACACAGTCTCCCTGGTAACATGCTCTGGGTGCTCCAGGAATGTCCCTTGTGTGGGTTGTGTTTGCCTTCCTGTTATAGTGGAGCCTTGATTGCTATTGGCACATCAGCTTGTGGGATTGACCCTCAAACTGATTGGCTGTGGGCTTGGCCACATCCATAACTTATGGGCTGCTCTGTGGGAGGCTTACCTCACCAAATGAGATTCACTTTAGTGGGCTCTGGTGCCTACTGAGAGTGCCCTTTGGGTGAGTCACTTGTGGGGCTAATTGGATTGTGCTCTGCTGTGATCTGAAACCAACCTCAGGTGTAGGCCCATGTCACCCAATGCCTGTGACCAGCTGGGAGCTACCTGGTAGGAGCTACAAAGCAATCTATAGATGTTCACTGCCTGTGCTATACCTGGAGGTGTATGGGGGAGGCCACTCTGTGAACTGAGGATGTCTTCGACCAATATCAGACCTGGGGTAGCTCTGAAAATTCCAGGATACCTCAAGGCCTGCTGCCACCTATTGGCTCCCGGTTTAGCCGCTGATAGCATCTTGTGTCTTATGCAGTTTAGGTGAACAGAGTCTCAAGGAGCCACTAGAGTGGGAAGAGTTGTGGTCACCAGGTTAATGTGTATTCTGATTTGTGCCAGTGCTGAACCTGAGGCTACTCAGTAAAAGTCTCAGAGAATACCAAGGCTAGTCACTGCATGCCTGGGGCCTGCATGCTCCAATAGTTTTCCAAAAAAGATGTGGGCCAGTCTGGATGCTCTTGGAGAAAGTGTTTCTGGTGTTGGGGACAGGGTCCCAGTAAATCAGCAGGGTGAGGGGAGTAAAGTTCAACAGACCAATCAGATTCAGATTTGTCTGTGTGTTGATGGGCTCAACACATTACAGATGGAGCCTACCTGCCAGCTGCATGGGAGGACTCCTCACCGGGTAAGGGGCAACAGTCCTCCAATCCTCAACTCAAGGCCACACACTTCAGTCTGCCCCTGTATGCCTCTGATACCCTCCGAGTCTCCCTCCCTCTGTTGAAGCCGAAGGTGAGTGCCTGCAAGTGAGTGAGTCTGTGCACAGGCCATTTAAGGGGACGCCTGAGTGTTCCGCAGCCTTCTGTCCCACCTGGATGGCTGGAATCCCCACTGTTTTTCACAGGCACATGTGGTGGCTCCTCTTTCTGACACCAGTACTCTGGGCTTGAGCCTGGGGTCCCTCATAGGGGAACATCCATGGCTGAGATATCCCTCCTGATTCTTATCCACTACATGCAGGTGTGGGGCCGCCAGTTTTGTGTCTCTGCCCTTCCTACCAGTCTCAACTCGGCTTCTTCTTTATATCCTTAGTTATAAAACTTCTGTTCAGCTAGACTTCACATGGTTCTCCAGGTTGTTTGTTTTATAATTTAGTTGTAATTTTAATGTATTCATGGAAGGAAGCAAGCACAGTGTTTACCTACTCAGTCATCTTGTATCTCTCCTATCATTGTTGTTTTTGAAATAAATCTTTGATGCTGTATTTATTTTCTTCTTGTCCCCTTTTTGGATAAGGAGAGCCAAATGTTAAAATCCAAATACTAGTCATTTGCACTAATTTTTTTCATTGGATTTCAGAAAACTGTATGCAAATCTAGAATATCTCCAATTATTTCTAAATATAAAAGTTAATATTTCCCCTAATTTTTTTAAAAAGTGAGCACAGATTAATCATTAAAGATCAGATCCTTTTATGTTCTTATGCAATAGATATGTCCATGGAATATTCAGGTTAAGATATTTCCATAGGCTTCAGTTATTTTGTCTTAGGTAAGGAACACTTATGTTGAGGGCCATGGTCCCCAATATTGAGGGGCTTGCAAGCTGGCTTTAGTGGGCTTGGTGAAGCATAAACTTGTTTTTCTGCTTTCATTGTTTCTTTCTGCACCTGGAGGGTGCTTAGTACTTATTGAGGTATGTGGTGAGGACGGCCATTTCCTTGGGACACAAAAGAAAGATGGCTATCAGGATTAATGGTGAGAAACTGTCTTGAGAAACTGACTCCCTAAGGTTTCACTGACCTGTAGGTTTCTGGAAAATAGTTAATGATTTACTTTTCACTGAGGTAATGCACATTGTTTCCTGCTATGCTACACGCATCCCTGCACATACCCCCTACCTAAAAATTGTATATAAAGCCTGCAACAAATAAACTAGAGAGCTCTCTCTCTCCATTTTCTGTCTTTTACTGCAACAAACAGTTTCTGTCTTTTATCGACCGCTGACGCCGTGTACATCTTCTCGAACCCTGGTCAGCGGAGGCAGGTCCCCCGCACACTTACTTAGAGAGATATGAGTGCATATATCATTTTGATTTTATAGGGTCAAACTGTAGCACCCTTTAGGCTGGGAAAGCACCAACTTTAACTGTTTTAAAATTGCCAAATTAAAAATGTAGCACTTTCTGTGAAGAAAACTATAAACACTTATTATATAAATATCTCTCAGGGGTTAAAAAATTTTGGCATCAAGTTGATAAAAAAGAAATTAATGAACCCCATTTTGTTTTCCATTGGATAACCTAATGTCTATGGTTTACTGACCAATAATACTCTGTGCTTGGAAACCAGCTCATTGTGTATGTGAAAAAGTAACAGTGCATGTCTTTTGTGCGTCTCTCTTGGCATTCCTGAGCATCTTTGGTGATAGAGCCATTATAGTTCATGTCTAGGTCCACATACACCTTTCTGTTGCAAGCTGGAAATAAAAGTGGAAATTATAGTTATCGTTCAGACTTGAGTGTCAACTCCAATAGTTTTACCCTAGCAACTGTCGCTCCTGATTTACTCTTCCCAGTTTTCCTCAGAAGTCCTTTGTTTTTATTTTAATCTGCTTAATTCCTACTCACATACAAGCAGTAAAAGAATGCTGATGCTCTTCTTATATTGCAATGTTAGAGTTGACAACTCTTGTTTCAATTTTCTGACCTGGCCTCTCTTACATCTTTAGCTCCACTGATCCACTGATTTACTAATTAACCTATTCAAGTATCTAGTTCACTATTAAGACAAGTGTCATCTCAACACTTGCCTCCTTTGATTTCAATTAATATTTTTAATATGGATTTTCATATGAAACTTTAAGTTGGGAAAAAGAAAGAAAACAAATGAATGCTGAGAACTGATGTAATAATATGTCCTATGAGAGAAATTTTAATAGACTATAATGGGGGAGGAGGCATAGATGTATGCTGAATTTACTCCACCTTGAGAGAACTTCTTTAGGAGACATTATTTCAATATAGCAGGGTTTTGTTTTATAGCCATAAAATCATATCTGATATATATATATATATATATATATATATATATATATATATATATATCAACATAACTAGCATTTATTAATTCTAATAAGGTATCTCACCATTTATTTAGCATGGGGATTGCCAGAAAGAATATCCAGAAATTGCTCCTGTCATATTCACCCTTGGCAGTGTTTCTGTAACACTGTCTTTCAGGATGCAAGTAAACCTGTTTTTTTTTGTTTGTTTGTTTGTTTTTAAATAACATTGCTAAATAGGCAACTACAATATTGCCACTGGGATATGAAAGACAGATTGGGGAATATAATTAATAATGTTGCAAATATTTTGTGGGGTGTCAGATGGTATATGTCTTGTTAGGGAGACCATTTCATGGATGGAGAAGAGGCTTGATTACTGCACTGTACACCTGAAGCTGAGGTTGTATAATATTGTATACCAACTGTAATTGAATATATAGATAGTCATGGGATGTGGATTATAATGTGGAAGGGAGTCAGAGGAAATGTAATAGGTATATATGATATGGTGGGGAGGAGTGGGGTGGCCAAACGCAGCAGGGGGGCTGTCACTTCGAGGGGTAAAAGGTATAACTATTGCACTGTATTGTACACCAGAAGGTAATTAAAAATCAACAAATAAATTTAAAAAAAAATAACATTGCTACATGGGAATTTATGTTTTAAAATAAGGGGTCTTAAAAGTCAGCACACAGAAAGTGAATGACAAGGAAACAAATTACTCTATCTCATGCCAAAACAAATATTTTCTTAGCAAGACTGAGTTTGCTTCTCATTCCAGTATCCCTACATTTTTTTGACTTATACTATTCTATTTTAATTAAATTTATATATATACTTATTTATGTAGTATTAGTTTCAGATGTACAAAACAATGTAATAGTTAGACATTTCACTCCTCACAAAGTGATAACTCCCCTCCCCCAATCTATTGCCCCTCTGACATCATGTATATAGCTGTTACAATTTCCTATGCTGTATTCCACATCCTGGGACTATGTATATATTAAATTATAGTGCACATACAATATCATTCAGCTTCAGTTTCAGGTGTACAGTGCAGTGATCAAGCCTCTACACTGTCCATGAAGTGCTCTCCCTAATCCAAGTGCCCATCTAACACCCTACAAAATCTTTACAATATTATTGATTATATTCCTCAAACTGTCTTTCCCATCCTTGTGGCAATATTGTAATTACCAATTTATGCTGTTTAATCCCTTCCCCTTCTCCCTCATTCCCATCCCCCTCCTTCTAGCAACCATCATTTTTTCCTCTATATCTCTGATTCTATTTCTGTTTACTTTGCTCATTTATTCAGTTCTTTAGATTCCACATGTAAGTGAGATCGTATAATATCTGTCTTCCTCTGACTGACTTATTTCACTTAGCATAATGTTCTCTAGGTCCATCCATATCATTGCAAATGGTAAGATTTCATTCTTCTTTATAGCCGAGTAATACTCCATTGTGTAAATGTACTACAGTTTCTTAATCCAGTCATCAACCGATGGGCATTTCGGTTGTTTCCAAGTCTTGGCTATTCTAAATAGTGCTGCAGTAAACATGGGGGTGCATATATTTTTTCGAATTAGCATCTTGGATTTCTCTGGATACCTAAGAGTGGGATTGCTGGGTCATAAGATTCCATTTTCAGCTTTTTGAGATACCTCCATACTGACTTCCATAGTGGCTGCACCAATCTGCAGTCCCACCAACAGTGCAGCAGGGTCCCCTTTTCCCCACAGCCCCGCCAGCACTTGTTGTTTGTTGATTTGTTGATGATAGCCATTCTGACCGGAGTGAGGTGGTATCTCATTGTCGTTTTTATTTGCATTTCTCTAATGCTTAGTGAGGTTGAATATTTTTTCACATGTCTGTCGGCCATCTGTATGTCCTCTTTAGAGAAATGTCTCTTCATAACCTCTGCCCATTTTTTAATTAGGTTGTTGTTTTGGTTTTTTTGGTGTTGAGCTGAATTAGTGTTTTATAAATTTTGGATATTAACCTCTTATCAGATATATTATTGACAAATATCTTCTCCCATTCAGTAGGCTGCCTTTTTGTTTTATTGATGGTTTCCTTTGCTGTGAAAAAACTTTTAAGTTTTATATAACCCCATATGTTTATTTTTTGTTTTCCTTCCCTTGCCAGGGTGATGTCTGCAAATTTACCCTGTATATTTTCTTCTAGGAGTTTTATGGTTTTGGGTCTTACATTTAAGTCTTTAATCCATTTTGAATTTGTTCTATATATGGCGTAAGGAGGTGGTCCAGTTTCATTTTTGCATGTTTGTTTTTTTTGTCAGTCCAGTTTTCCAGGCACAATTTATTATGTAGTCTGTCTTTACCCCACTATATATTCCTGCTTCCATTGTCATAGATTAAGTGACCATATATAAATGTTAATATTGTTACATTTTTAAAGGTGACGTACAAAATTCCTTCCTAACAGGAACAGGAGTGGGCAAACTATGGACTGTTGGTCAAATGCAGTCCTCTGCATGTTTTTATATGGCCCATGAGCTAAGAGTTTCTATAGTTTTAAATGGTTATAAAAGTACTTACATAATACCTTGATTTTGCCTCTGGACCCATAAAGCCTAAAATATTTACTTTCTGCCTTGTTATGAAAAAGTTTGCAAATACCTGTTATAGATTCTAGAATAGTAAATTTTATAAGTTCAGGGTACTATGTAAATGAATGCAGCCTTAATACACAAAGATGTTGATAATTTAATTCTGCAGCAAGGCTTTATATTGAATTTTCTTGTTCAACATGAAAACGAAAGTGGTGGGTAGACTGTTCTAAAATTTAAAAAAAATATATGACTATAGAGATAAAACCACTCAGTGTAATTTGTGAATCTTTTTCTTTTAAATTAAAGTTTATTGGGGTGACAATGGCTAGTAAAGTTACATAGGTTTCAGGAGTGTACAATTCTGTAACACATCATCTATATATCACATTGTGTGTTCACCACCCAGAGTCAGCTCTCCTTCCATCACCATATATTTGATCCTGTTTACCCTCATCTATCACTGCCTACCCCCTTACCCTCTGATAACCATTAAACTATTGTCTGTGTCTATGAGTTTTTGTTTCTTTATTTGTCTTGTTTCTTTGTTATTTTCAGTTTTATATCCCACATATCAGTGAAATCATATGATTCTCGACTTTTTCTGTCTGACTTATTTCGCTTAGTATAATAAGTTCAAGTTCCATACATGTTGTTGCAAATGGCACTATTTCATCTTTTCTTATGGCAGAACAGTATTCCATTGTGTATACATACCACATCTTTTTTATCCAATCATCTATCAAAGGACACTTGCTGTTTCCATATCTTGGCCACCACAAATAAAGCTGCAATGAACATTGGAGCACAAATATCTTTACGGATCAATGTTTTCAGGTTTGAGGTTTATACCCACGAGAGAGAAGATTAGGTAATAATAGGTAATATTATTACATAGGTAATAATATCACAAAGGCAAGCAAAGTAGGTTTACTTAACGGGAAATATTCCTGAATTTGGAAATCAGGGCAATCAATACTTTTGTATTAGTTTACTAGATGAGCAGCCTCAGATAGACAAGAAATCACAAAATGGCACATTTGCCTCAACGTAATTGTGCTTATGAGTGATTGTCTCAGAAATATGGGTGCTTTGTGGTACTTGAATCATCTCTCAGGTCTTTATTGGCAAAAGGTGCTATTCAGGATCTTGTCCAAGTCTAGAATGGGCCTTCTGCTTTACCGTTTGCCTGCTGTTTTTCTCTGTCCAAACTCCATGTTTGTATGGAGCGTAATCATTAGTGTTTGATATTCTCAATGTGATAATCTATTACATCAACTCATTATTTAAAATGGGCCAGTTTAGTACATTTATAGTGTCAGAAAAAAATTAAATCCCTTTCAGCTAAAACCACATATAAGTTACAAAAAAACAAAAAAAAAGAAGAAAGCTAAGTTGAATAAAATTAAAAATACTTTCTGTTTCTAGAAAAAGATATCTAATATTCCAGATTGTTACTTTTTGGGTCATTATTATTTAGTCACTGAATGAAATGTTGGAGTTTGTAACCTTGGCATATTCTCATTGAAAAGTACTATTATAAATATCAAATATATATATATATATATATATATAAAACAAAACATATAATATATCCATGATATATACACAAATATATATAACAAAAATGAAAATACTTTGGGCAGAATAAAATATAATTCAATAATTTATTGTAGCAGCAAGCAACATACCAATAAATACATATGTGGAAAGCATGTAGGTACATAGCAATCAAAACTATCACTAGAGGCTTATAGGACAAGTGGTTCATGGACTTGGTTGGGGAAAATTCCATCTTTATTTTCACTAACCTCTAATTAAAATGTGGTGTGTCCTTCTATTATTAATGTAAGCAACAAACCACATTAGTGCTTAAAGATGTTGTGGCTTTTCTTTTTTTTTACTTACTTTTTATTTATTTTTTTAGAGGGAAGTGTCACAGGCCCTCATATGTGGGATTCAAACCGGAGCCGCTGGCTTCCCAGGCCAACTCTTAACCAATGCGCCACTCGGCCGGCCCAAGATATTGTGGCTTTGTTGTAATATAAATCACAGATTTCAAAAGAAAACACTAAATGGAAGCTATCTTTATTTCTTTTTCACACCTTACTACATGGCTAGGAACTCCAGTATAATATTCAATGGAAATAATGGTGGGAATTCTTGTGTTTCTCTCAATTCCTATGGGAAATTTTCAGTGTTTCACTATTAAGTATTAGGTTTCTTGCAGATTTTTTGCATCTATTTTTTTTTTTTTTTTTGAGGGCAGTATCACTGGCCCTCATATGTGGGATCCGAACCGGGGCCGCTGGCGTCGCTGGCAGTCGCAAGCCAGCACTTAACCACCGCGCCACTCTGCCGGCCCTCTTGCAGATTTTTTGATTTGGATTTTTGTTTGCTTGTTTTCTTTAAGATATTATTTAACAGATGGGGGAAGTTCCCTTTTATTTCCAGTTTGCTAAGTGTTCTTATCATAAATGAAATTTCATCAATTATTTCTGCATGCATTAATTTTTAAATTATTTTTATGTTTTATTGTAATAACATACATCTTCAGAAATTTTTCATGTTCCCTATGAAACATTAACTCCCCGCCCCTCCTCTCCCCAAACCCTGGCAAACACCATTCTACTTTCTATTTCTATGAAATTGACTACTCTCTGTTTCTTTTTTTTTAGACTTAGTAGTGTTTATTGAACTGAACGGAGAAGGGATTGGGCAGGTTTCACCATTACAGGCAGGATTATTCCTGGACAGAATACAACAGTACAAAATTTTTTTTTTCTTGTCTTTCTTTTTTTTTTTTTCTTTAGGCTAGAGTCTAAAAATAAACTATAGCACCTTCTCTCTATGAAATGGGATACAAGGGCACCCACTAAAACTGAGGTAGAAACTGGAGCATGATCCCTCAGTTAGGAGTTATTCAATTGCAGTGACAGAAAACCCACTTTGCAAAAAGAGGATGATTTGTCCTCATAACCAAAAAGCAAGGACTGCCCAGTGGTTCGGCTGACTGCAGAACAAAATTCCTTAGACGGAGTGTCCAGGTCTTCAGGTTGCCCAGCTCTTCCTTGGATCCTGAAAGGGCCATATAGAATTAGTCCCTGAGAAAGATGGCATGGCTCTCATCCATCACCAAGCCACTCGGTGTGGGGGAGGGGCACAAGGACATATCAGGAGCCAGGCCTTGTGCACACAGCTGGGCACATACTGCAAGGGGTGGGGGGTTATTACTTCCATTTCACAAATAGGAAAACTGGGGCTTAGAAAGAGATAACCAAAGTGGCAGAAACGTACCATTTGGTATAATAAAGTCATGCTACGAAAAGAAAAATGTGCATGTTTTTAGAACATAAAATGTGAATTTATAAATGAGTTTGCTGACATCAGGGGTGGGGGAGAGGGGTGCTTAATTTAATAGTGTTCACAGAGTTCCTATCATAATGTTGAATTTCACCTTCCTCAAATCCTAGAACGTTCCTCAGCAGGGTTCTGTGTGTAGTGTTCAACACTTTCATAGTTCTGAGGAATGTAGGAATGACAGGGATGGGGTTCTCTCTCTTCCTCCCTTGCTTTCCTCTCCCCGCCTTCAGCTCACTATTAATCAGATTTTTTCCATTGTAATCATCTGACCCCTTGATCCACACCAATTTTTCCATTGTGGTCTTCTTTTCCCATGTATTTCCTTTCTTTCCATCTTTGAAGTTTCTCTCTATATCTATTAAAGAGCTCTAAATGATGATTCTCTACTTACAAAGTCCTCTACTTTTGAAATTTTGTTTTAAATATATTACCAGTTTGTCTTTTTCACTTATAAATGTAGTTATCCCCATGAAGCACTGAATTATGAAATACTGGCTATCAGTGAGACAAATCACGACTTCTGATCTTTTAATATTGCTCTTGAATATCTTTTAAATTTGTACAATACTTGTTGTTGAGTACAAACTATTGCTCTTCTTTCATTCTGTATCTCTGCTCAAATTGGTTATGGATATTAACTGTAAAAACCTCTAAAATGTTAAATCATAAATTTTAAAAATCAGTAAGTTTCTGTTGTAAAAATCTGTTAAAACTGTGGTAGGAAAAGTCACTTTGAGGAATAATTGCTTGATAGAAATCTTAAATAGTAATTTTTGAAATTGTACCTGAAAAAAACCTTGTTTGATGCAGTTCTTAAAAAAAGCGTTTTTCTTCTTCCAAAGTCTTCATCCTCTTCTAAAGGAGTTTGTGCATGTAAAGTTCGCTTAACTTTAGTATTTACTTTTACTGGTTCCCAATGTTATGTAATATTGTCTCTTTGTACATCATGTCTGTGGCAGCCCTTCAGATCTCTGCATATCAAAAATGTAGAGTTGCTTGCTTTTTCAACACATTGATTTTTCCCCCTCTTATTTTACTGTGTGTTCAAACATATGACACACACAGAGACAGTGAGAGAATTTGAATTTGCCTGTGTGCCTTAGCAGTTGGTCAAACTCACATTTAGTATGCCTGCTAGCCAAAGCTGCACTTAACTGCACTTTCCAATACCAATTGTTAATCATTAATTTAAGGCTAAAGAGCCCCACAGTCTAAAGAGAAAACAAGGAAAGATTGATGGATGAAATTTCAGCTGTTGGGGGTTGGCGGTGGGTGGGGAGAAAGTCAAGGGCAGACTGCGAAGGCCCTGGTCTTCTAGATTCAATGTATATAATGCGAACTCCTCAGGAGCCTATACAGATGTGGTTCTAATGAGCCAAGTAATTTTATCTCCCTTGCGAACACTGAAAGCTTAAATTATTTTTTTAAATGATAAAATATGGGGCTTTCATAGTTTTTTTTTTTAGATTTCTGTACACTGAAACATAAATAGAGATGGTAGGGAACGGCATGTTTATCTGTTGCATGACAAGCAACTAGAACATAGCAGGTCAATTCCCTTTTGTCGTTGAGGGCACCTCCTAGTGGTCAAACTTGTTGCAGTTCATAGAGAGGAAAGCTTGTGAGATAGTGTACTTTTCTGGGTTTTATCTAATTACATTTCTAAGAACCTTCCCATTGACCTTGAAGAACAGCTAAAAGCTCTATGAAAGGCATATTGATGTGTGTTCTCCGCTACCCAGTTCTATTCATTAGTTTACTAGTCATGCCATCTGAACAGAAACCAATCTCCTGCACTGTAAACCAATTGTCTGTGGGTCCTTGGCTAAGCTGCTTCATCTCTCTGGGCCTCAGGTTGCTCATTTCTAACATTAGACATTTAGCTAGCCCTAAGAATTTCTGTGCTGTCCCCTGAAAATGTAAAGGAAATAAAAATTTTAAAAGAAACTTTTTAATATGTTTGATTTTTTAAAATTTTGGAGAAAAAAGTTATGGCTCAGAGAAGACTTTTAATTTTCCATAGAAAAGCAAAACAAGTTCTTAGGTTTATGAATAAAGTCATAAGTTTTAAAAAATATTCTGAAGATGAGAGGAGAAATAAAATTACAAGTTTGCCCCAGTTTGAGATCTTGCTGAAGTTATAAGTAACAGAGGAGATGCTGTACGTTTTTCAGAGACAATGTATTAATATAAGTGTGATCTTCTGAACCTAGAAAATGTTGACAGTTTACTTAGAACATTTCAATATTTGGAGACAGAGAGAAAGAAAAGTTTCATTTTATGCTGATCGTAAGAATGTCATTATCTGAACGGTTTTTGAAGAAGGCGTGGAATGACCAGTCCCTGGTGGCCAAATGCTCACATAGAAAGATGACCCAAGGTTAGGACCACTGGACAGCCCTTTTGAAACTCTTACAGAAAGGAAAATATGATGGGGGTGGAAAGAGAGAACCTACTGAAGGAGACAGTGAGAGAATAGTTAGCAAAGGAAAAATCGGAGCTTTGCACCATGTAAACTAATTTGAGATTTTTGAGAAGAGAGACGCCAGCATTTTGTTCCATAGGGCAGAAAGTTAAGGGGAATTTGAACTTAGAAGAGGTCTTTATGCTAAATGCCAAGGAACTATTGTGACAGTCTATCTGGAAGGCAGTTATTCAGATATTTTTATTTGATTTGTTGCCAAGGTTTTATAGCTTGTCTTGGCATAGAGTCCTTAATCGTTTCCTTGAGTTTCCCATTTAAAATTAAGTATGTTCCAGCTAACTCAAAAAGCACACTTTTATGATACACTGCTTTTTATGAAGCTCAAACAGAGAATGACAAAATTTATATCAAGACAGGTTCTCATGGGAAACTGATATGTGAAATTATGTAAGGTCCTTATATCCCTACATTGTTTACTCCATGAAACCCCATCTCTATCCTACAGCCCCAATGAAAAGACTATAATGATAACTCTCCAACCCTATTGAGAGAAACAGAAAGACTCTAAAAGAGAAATACTTCATTAGGAAACTAAATAATATTTTCCTAAATTTGGTTTAGCTAGTAAGTGAAATCCCTAAACTTTTTGAAATAATATAAGGATTCCAAAAATACTTTTCTCTATTCAAATAAAAGTAGAATAGAGTCTTAACTGCATAGAAACTCTTTGAGATTAAACAGACCTTCCTTTTGAACTAATAGTAAGTATTCTCAATGTGTTTTTCAGCTAATGTTATTGCAGTTTAGAATTCTGATGTCAACTACTTTTATCTAAAGGTAAAGGTATTTCTTTCTTTTTCTTTTCCATTGAAACAAAATGCTTGTGAAGCCTAATGAAAATTAGAAATTACTAGACAAAGTCTCAGGAAGAATCCAGAATTTAGTCTACAGCACCCTAAGTACAAATCAGAAGCCAGTATCATCGGTGACCTAAAATCCGCTGTCTGAGATGGGGGATACCACACAGGCACCCTGCTGGCAGAGACCCCTTCTCAGTCACAGCCAAGGGCAACTTTTCCTTGCAGCTCCTTCTCTCTTACCAAGATTTGTTTTGAAAAAGAGCCCAGCTTCCCATGTCCTACAACCCCTTTAGTGCTGTCCCTGAAATATAGCCTGTTTATAATGTTTTAGTGTTGACCTTAGATCAAGGTTTCTCAACCACCGCATTACTGATATTTTGGCCAGATAATTCTCTGTTGTGAAGGGCTGTCCCGTGCATTGCAGGATGTTTGGTAACAACCCTGGCCTTTACCCACTAGAGGCTGCTAGCACGTCCCCACCCAAGTGTGCCAAACATAAATGTCTCTAGACATTGCCAAATGTCCCCTGGGTGGGGTTGCAGGACAAAACTGTCTCCATTTGAGAACCTCTCTGCCTTAGATGATAAAATAACAAATATGGTTATAAATGCTCCTTTCTGTTTTTATCCTTCTCATAGGATGAGGTAACATAACATGGGCCATAACCTGGGAGCTTAGTCCTAATTCTGTACTCATCAGTGACCTTGAGCTCATCTTTTTAGCTCTTAAAGCCTCCAATGCCCATTTATATGACATAGGAAAGGGCTTCCTCCAAAGTTGTTCCCAGTTTAGTGAGCAGATAGAGATAACCAATAATTAAAATAAAAGCTTTGAGTTTCAATTGAGGTTTCCCACACTTTGGTAAGGAAGGAGAGAGATTGACTAACGTCATACCATGTGTGTACATGTGCTGTGTCTTCCACAGGTGCATATGCTGTTGTCACAGGGCCAGCTGCCAGGCTTGGTACCACCGCCACCCTCTCTGGGTGGCACACCCATGTCTCCTATTGTCTTTTTCATGAGGGTGAAGCCATTCCAATCTCTCACCTTCTTCACCTCTTACCCACTTCTAAGTCCTAAACAATAGTCTTACTGTTAAAGGGCTCCTCTCTTCACACCTATACATGAAGACAGGCTGAGTAATAAAGGGACCATTCCAGGACCACTGGCTTCCACTGGCAACTTTAAAACAAGCATGGATACCCCAGGGAAGGTTCACATTTCACCACTCTGCTCTCAGTTTTGCCCTAACAAGGTCATTCCTCCGACAGCCCAATGGTTATTACCCTGCAAGCCCTGCAAAGTCCTGTTCAAACACCCTGTGGAATTATTAATGTGAAAAGCTGCAGATAAAAGATTTTTATTGCAAACCATTTTTTTTTATCGTTTAAAACAACATCTGCACAAAACAAAGTAAAACATGAAGTTGTGTTTACTTTTAATCATTTCTTGGAATCCAGACAGATTTTACAAAATCTGGAGATTTTTGCTTCTGGAGGAAACTTTAGCTCTTTAGTTTTCTATCACATGGTTTGTGAATAACCCAGACCTCCTGGGTTTTCTTCATTCCTTCCTACCACTCAGGGTGTCTGAATATGGAAAGAAGATCTCAATCTCTTTTAGAAACTTCACTTTGTTTATCTTTTTACTTAATTAGACAATGTTTTGTAAACGGTCACTTCTGCATAAATGTTAAGTCAGCTTACTGGTACTGAACCCAACTGCTTGGTATCAGGTGTGGTTATCACTGGCAAATTTGGGATTCATATGATATACTCCAGGGCTAATACCGTGCATTTACATAACAAAACTTTATGAGATACTTTCTACCTAATAATGCTTCTTGAATTACTATGGCAGATCCCAGTATCCACTGAACTCTCAGCAAGCAGTTTCCTTGCTCTCCATGAAGGCTATAAAATAAGCATATTTCAGGAGCTACAACCAGACAACTAACTACAGTCCCACAAATCTCCCCTGCATGACCAGCCTGGGGCCTTGGGGCAATGCCAGGGTAACCAAGAAAGGAGGCTAAAATGAAAACGCATACCACTATTTTCCCAGGTTCAGATAACTCATCTCTTTTTTGGAAAAGTGAGTGTTATGAGGTTTCTTCCATTCTGTTTGGCAATGGAATGGCACTGCACCCCACATGAGATGGGCAGTAGTACGATTAATGACCATGCCGGTGAGGCACAGAGAAGAAATTAACATCTCTGAGATATACTGAGTTCCAGAGGACAAAGTAAGGTTACAATGATGCCAGGCACTGTGCTAGCATCTGGAGTCACTTTTCTTCAGTTCTATTTCAAAATGAGAAAAAAAATCACTCTTGGATCACAATCTTTTGCCATTTTATTTCACCACAAACAATTGGGCAATGTTGAGTTGTTCTGTACCATTGTTAGTGCTATTACCAAATGCTGAAAGTGTGCCTCTGCAAGATATTGCCCTCAGCAGCTCTTGTCTCTTTATCCTTATGACAAGGATGCAAGGTAGATATCACTTTCCAGAATTTTACAGATAAGAGCCTCAAGATGCAGTATTTGAATTGAACCCAAATTGCAAAACTTAGACTATACACTGGGCTCTTCCCCACCTCTATAAAGCTTCTTCATGCTAGCAACTTCATCGAAGCCGTCCATCACCTTTCTGTGTTTTCTCTAAAATCCAGTCCACATACTCAGCAACTTTGGTGTAGACACCTGGTTGTTCCCTGCGGCCACAACCTTCACCCCAGCTGGTGATGCCCACCAAATGCCATATTCCATTGTGTTTACAAACTAAAGGACCACCAGAATCTCCCTGTATCACAGTGGGTAAAAACATAAAATGATAGGAGGTTATGACAGAAGTGCCTTTAAAACTCTGTAGTCACACCACACACATCCAATTTCTTATAGATCTTCATGTATCTCATGTGCCTCATTAGTTATTGGATGTAGTAAAAATGATTTAATAATGTATTGTCCAACAAAAAAATGTTGACATCATCATTCCAATGCAAAATAACTCTAATATTCTTTTATTTTAGTATAATTATTGTATGTACAATTGTCCTCCCTTAAATATAACATGCCCCTGCACATACACACACACACACACACACACACACACACACACACACACACATTCAATTTGTTAGGGGTTGTGAAATTATCAGATAATTAGGCTCAGATGTTTTTAAAAACTATGATGAAATATGCTATTGGAAAGCACATTTTGAAATGAATTTCCTAAGTAGGCTGTTGTACATTTTTCATAATCGAGTGCATTACCTTACAAGCATCTTTTCCTCCTTCTTTATAGCCAGCACAGATCATGTATTTGGTTATTTCATAGCCTCTGTATCTTTTCTGGCATTCTTCATTTGTTACCAAAGGAATATTTGCCTTTTGTAGGATATTTTGGATTTCACCTATGAAGTAACCAACATATAACTTCAGAAGGAGGAAGTAAAATAAACATGGAAATAAGACTAAGTCTTAAAGCAAATCAGAATGATGAACTTTGCATTAAGGTAACTTGTTTAGGTGTAAATAGTAAACGTGAGAAGATAGAGTTACACACAGCACATGCAAACACACAGAGAGAGAGACAAAGAGAGAGAGAAAGAACTGTATTATTGGCTTATGATGCAGTATTGGGACAACCCCAGAAACCTAGTCTGGCTAGAGACTTTGCTTCCATATTCTATGTCATTCTCCCATCTCCATAGAAGTTTCTCAGAAATTCCCTCTTGTCTACAATCCAAAAGCCCAGAAGTTCTTACCTTATAGTTTTTATTTTACATATTAACAATGATACTTTTAAAATATATGACTTTTGGGGGGGAAAAGAAACCCAAACCCCTAGCAACAGAGGAGTAGTTTGTTCTTCAACTGAATGTGAGTTTTCCATGAAGAACAATTTATTGACGAATAATTGCATTTCCACCACTGTGGAGATTCCCCTTGGATATATGCTGGGAGCTTTCTGTGTTTTGTTAAAGTTACTTTTAAATCTTCCTGTCTCAAGGTGCTAGATAAAACTTTGAAAATTTTAAATTAGTTGAATAAAGGACTGAATCAGGAGGGATGGAGAGATCTTGGCAAGCTATATCCTTTTGTAAAAAATGATACAAATGTTATTACTTATAGCGTCTATCAGGGACACAATTTTGGAAAGGGAGAATGATCTGTTCCTGAAATTTTTCAAGGGCAATTGAAATATCCCAACTATCCATAAGCAGGTTGCTTAACCTAGGTTCCACAGAAAGAATTTAGAGGATAGGAAAAAAAAAATACATCCTTATTTTCAACAACATCCAAATAAGGTCCACTTCCTTTAATTATGAATGTAGGCAACAATCTCAGGAGTTTTAGCCATCATAGCATATGACTTTGCCATCAATATAAACCATAGATCATTTCCTATTGCATTATAGTTGTGGCAGATAACTGAAATGATCGTTTGTGCTCATCACAATTTCAAAGTTGTGATAGTAATTAGAACAACTTGCTAATGAATATATTAATAAAGAAGCCCATGTATTACTGTATCATATCTTTTAAAAAGTATTTTTGCTATCTGTCTTGCAATTGCATTGGTTGCTTTTGTGTTTATTTAAGCATTTCAAAGCATCTTTCAAGAAGTGGTTCAAGAAGTGGACGAAGTACAAATTGATAGTTACAGAATAGTCGCAGGGATGTAAAGAATAGCATAGGGAATACAGTCAATAATATTGTAATAACAATGTAGTAACAACACCAATGTATGGTGCCAGGTGGGTGCTGGATTTATCAGGGGGATCACTTCATAAATTGTATAAATGTCTAACCACTATGCTGTATGCTAGATATTAATATAATATTGAATTTCATGTTGAATATAATATAATATCAAATATTATATAAATATAATATAATATAATATAATATAATATAATATAATATAATATAATATAATATCGAATGTCAACCATAATTGAAGAATAACAAAAGAATATTGAAAAAAAAAAGAAGTGGTTCATAGTCTCTATCAGATTACAGGAAGGATGCATGAAATAAAACAAGACGAAAAGCCTGCCAGACAAAGAGATTGTGCGCCTGCCTTGCCTACGCTCCTGGTCGTGAATATTATGGGAGCATGATGGTGTTGGGAGATGCAAACAGTATTAATACTGAGGACAGGATGGGCTCCCATTGGCTTGTTAGCCCTACAGAAAACCAATCCTTTATGTGAAGTCAAACAAATGATTATTATTACAGATTAAGATGCTTAAAAGTTTGCCTTATTAATTCTTCCAGGTCCAAGCCAAAATACTTCTTCTCAAGAATCACTGGACAAATATTTGAGAATCAACACATTGGAGAGATCATGAGTTTGTATATAATTTTAGACAGAGGCCGATTGAGCTGATCCACTCCAAGTGCTTTCACATATAAAACTTGCTTTAGGAACAACATTTAAAATGTCATACTGTACCTCTTTCCTTTGTGAAGCCCCATCCAGTTACCCAACAGTTAGTGTAAATTGTATTTGTATCATCTTTGGTAGGGAGGCATATTGGTTTTTGGAATTCTGAAAGGTATTTTTTAAATTAGAGTTTGGTTAAAGTTATAGGCATTGACTTTAAAAATATGTACTTTACTTTTCCCATATTCTTTTTTTATAGAGTAGCACCAAAAAGAATAACCTTTTTGCTTCCTTTTCAGTTTCTAAGGTCAATGATTCAAGTAAATTTCTCATTGTTAGAGTCATTTTCACATTGACATTTTTTTGGTGTGAAATTGTCTGGATTAAATTTTAAAACTCAGAACCCAAATTTACTGTAATTAATTACATACATACTACATACAATAATTACAATACATACAACAGTATTTAGGAGTTCTGTACCTTATTCTTTGTTGTATGATATTTTTAATGGTAACAGCACAATGTCTACACTGTTTCAGTCACCGGTTTAAGTGCTTTAACTTACTGACTGACTTAATTATTATAACAACCCAATGGAGTAATTATCATGCCCATTTTACTGATGAGGAAGTTTGAGTTGCGAAGAGATTAAAGCCATTTGCCCAAGGTCACAGGATTGTTAATGGACAGAGCGGGTGTTCAGCCACTTTGGGTCATTGTACCTGAAAGGCAGCACTTCCACCTGCCATGTTACCATATTCCCAGAGCTTCCTTCTGCATCAGTCTGTCCTCTGTTCAAGTCACACCTGGAAATTACCATCTGGCCCCACTTGCCCTCATAAAGTTTCAACAAGCCTAAGCCAAAATAAATGGTAATTCTGCTACACTTGTCAAAGAAAACCATGGTTCCCAAATGGCAAAGATATTTCTATGTCTATAATTGCAAGACTGTCTAAGCAGTTGTTTTCCTACCTCAAAGAACTAATGAACATTTCTTGCCTCTTAAGGAGAGGAGATTTTATGTCCAGTCACTGTTCTTCTCTCCCCCGACAATCCTTCCCCCAATTCCACCAACCAGAAAGTAAAGACAATTTCTCCAGATTCTGCCCTCTCATTCAAATTGCGGTGAAAACTTAAACTAAAGCCACTCAGCTGTACAGCTTCTCCTTAAATGTGCTACGTACCAGTATAATTCAAAGGCACCTCAAGCTTGATTAAGGCAATATCATTAGTACTTTCTGAGATATTATAATTTTGGTGAATAATAATCTCTTTTACTTGTGAAAAAGGTGTTTCTTTTGTTATCTCTGACAAATTTAAAATGCCACCATAAATGCGCCAAATATCCGAATAGGGAAGCCTAGGAGAGAAAAGTAAATATCTATTTGAAACCAGAAATGCTAGCCTTGGATATTGGTCTTTTTTTCTTTTCACTTTACCTTTCAAAAAAAAACTGGAAAGAAAATACTACATGTGACATATTTTTACTTACTTATCTTATCTCTCCTGCTGGCAATTTGTCATCACCCACAAAGCATTACTGAATCTCTGAAGATTTAGTTAATAATATTAAAAACATACATTAATGTAATTATTTCATGTTTACTCTAAGTAAAATTAGAAAAAGGTTACTGTCCCATTCTGAGAGAAACTGTGGTCAGGACAGACTCTCGCAGTATATCACAGGAAAATCATGCTCAGTTCACCAAACCTGAAAGCAATTGCTCTCATGAAATCAGAATTGTCAGGAAGTCAGGCTGAGTTTACACAAGCCCCTCTAATAGGGCGAAGGAGGGGAGACTTCAGTGGTTTTAAAAATCTATCTATTTATATTTGGGGAAGTGTGAAAATTTAAATTAGCTCTTTGAATATGAACATATACAAAAGAAATCTAAAATTACTATTTAAAACTAAGTCTTATTTTGTGTAAATACATGGAAATTTTTATCAAGTTAGTGGTCCAAGACTTGGACAAAACTCTGGAGGAAATAATGGAGATATCAGGTGCAAAGTGGCTTTCTTTCAATCAAGTCACAGTGGTTCCATGAATATTAGCTCTTGTAAGCAAACACAACACTGAGCCTTCAAGAATGAAGATTCTTAACATAAATTGGTGTAGCCACTATGGAAAGTTGTATGGAGGTTTCTCAACAAGTTAAAACTAGAACTACCATATGATCCAGCAATCCCACTTCTGGGTATTTATCCAAAGGCAACAAAATCGCTATCTTGAAGAGATATCTGCACTCCCACATTCACTACAGCATTATTCACAATAGCCAAGATATGGAAACAACCTCAGTTCCATCAATGGATGAATGGATACAGAAAATGTGGTGTATGCAATAGAATATTATTCAACTGTAAAATGAAGGAAATCCTGCCAACTGCAACAGCATAGATGAAATATGAGGGCATCACACAAAGCGAAATAAGTCAGACAGAGAAAGCAAATACTGTATGATCTCTTATATATGGGCTCTAAAATACCTGAACTCAGAGAAACAGAGCAGATTAGTGGTTGCCTAAGGGGTGGAGGTGGGGGGATGGGCTAACGTGGTCAAAGGGTACAAACTTCCAGTTATAAGATGAATAAGTTCTGGGGACATCATGTACAGCATGGTGACTATAGTTATTACTGTATTGCACAATTGATAGTTGCTAAGAGAATAAACCTTAAAAGTTCTCACCACACATACACACACACACACGCAAAAATATTATAACTATGTGAGATGATAGATATGTTAACTAACCTGATTGCAGTAATCATTTTGCAATATATACATGTATCAAATTATTCTATTGTATACCTTAAATTTACACAATGTTGTATGTCAATTATATCTCCAAGAAGCTGGAAAAAACATGAAAATTCTTGGTCCCAAACTGGATTGCATTTAGTAAAAAAGGGAATAACTATTTCCTTTCACAGGGTCTTTCCAACATCCTTCTCCTTAGCAAGGTCATGTACATCAGAGCCCTAACCACAGGCTCATGCTGCTGCTGATGTGGTGACTGTGAAGGAGCCTTGCTCTGACCAGTTGTGCCCCTGACTATTCTATTTCTGCAGCAGTGCTCGGAATCCTGGGACACAGTAACTGGGGGAAATGGAAAGCGATCAAGTGCCTTTTATTTTAGGACTACAGTAAAACCTTGGATTGAGCGTAACTTGGTTTGCGAGTGTTCCACAACATGAGCAAACATTTCTGATACATTTTAACTTGGTAAACAAGAGATGTCTTGTAATATGAGTAGTTTTTTTTCCAGAAAGAATTATGATTTAAAACCAAGGTATTACTGTATTAGTATCTCCTTTGCTTATTCCTAAGCTTTGTCCATTTTTACATTTCTCTTTTATTCATAGCTTATATTTTTTTGAGTAATTTTTATGTTCCAAGTAAAGTACTAAGCAGTTTAATTATGTCTCTTACTCCTCCCAATAACCTTATGAATTAGCTACTATTATCATTCATATTTTACAGATAGAAAATAAAGGTAAAAGAGATTTTACAAATTGCCCAAGGTCATCCACATCTCTACTAAGTGTCAGAGCTGTGAATGAAATCCCATTCTCACTACAAAGTCTAAGAGCTTTTAAATTTTAAAATCTTGCCATATATATTATTTGCCTGATAAAGTATCAATATTACATCAAGTTATATTCATTGAAATATATAGGATAAAAAACCATCACATTTTTGTTTTACTAATTACTATTAATATCACTTAGTACAATTGTGAATCTATGGGCCTGAAAAAAATCATTCTTTGAAGAAAACATTTTGGGAATGGTCGGTGGAGGTGGCAGCAGTTGGGACATTTTTTAGTTATTCTTTAAAGCAGGAGTGATATTCCCCAGGGAGCATCAATCTTCCAAACACACCCCACTTTGGTCTGATGGGTCAGATTGATCAATGCTCAGGCCTTACTAGGTGTTCAACATTTTGAATACCATTTCTGCTTCAAAAGGTTTTTTATTAAAAAAGAATAACCTTCCATTAAGAAACTTATATGATGATGGTGAAATTGTAGACTCTTCAAAACAAAAAGGCAAGATAAGACCCTGGATAATATGTGGCCAAAACTTACTCATCAAAGCAATGGGCGGCAGTTAGGACCCACTGTTGTCCAATGATTGACCCTCCACACACGTGGGTCTGGGCTGCCAGCTTCACTTGCAGGCTGACCTGCCAGGGCCACTCTCCCCAGGAAGAGTTGGTTCCTCCAACAATGCGTGCATTTGTTTTTGTTGCACAGACTAAAAAGAGAGTGTTGAAGTTAATGGCTGGAATTAGAGGTGAATCTGAGTCCTCACCAGCCATGAAAGACATAATACACAATTCCATGACACAAGATTAAGCAAGCTATGAAAACGAAAAGGACATCCCTTTATAGTTCTATGAAAAAGTGAGGTTTACTCACCAGAGCTGTCCCCACTTTTACACAACCTCAAAGAATAACCGGAGCTTGTTTGTTTCCGATGTGTAATTCCAGTCGGGGAACCGTCCAGAGACAATTGTAAGGAACACTTACACCTAGATAAAATGATCAGTATAAAGATTAAACCTTCACAGAGGGGGGATGTCCATGAAATTATCTTGCCAGCTGTCTTTGAAAAATAAATTTTCACTAACTTCTGTCCTCTACAGTCTTCTGGGAGTGAAGAATAAGTAAAAAACTGACAGCGAATCATCTTCGTGCAAGTCTTTTGACAATCACTCACTCCTTTAACGAAGGTCACATTCAATTCTTCTCCTCCAAAATCAACTCCTGCATAAATTTTGGAATGGCAGGGCTCTATGCCAATTATAAACATAAGAAGATAGAAAATAAAAACAGCAATAAGCCATATTTATTTATATAAGTTCCTGGTACATTGAAGATTGTTTCATCACTATTACTTGTTAAAAGATCATAAAATTTGTAACGTTGTTATATATAATTATTGAATCACATTACCAGGCAAAGTTCGTTTGCAGGTTAAAAGACTGTATCCAGATAAAGTATTTTCCTGAGGAGTAGGGGAACTCGGTGTCCCACTGTTGGAAGTCTTAAGTACACAAACATTTCTATTACAAACAAAAAAGAAAGAAATAAAACTGCATTAAAAGCAAATAAAAAACACCTAATAGGGAAAAAAGGAATAAAAGCACCTCTGCACATTTTATTCTTCTGAGAAACTCTCTTCAAAGTAAGTCAGGCTGCAGGATTCTCATAAATTACAGAGATTAAGTGTAAACAAAGCCACATCCCCCTCTAAAGAAAACTGATAGACACAGATAACCAGAAAAGAGGGAAATGGTAAAGTTCTACGTTCTGATTGGAAATAAAAAGAGAACAAAACAAATGCTGGGGATTTATGCTGTTGGTGCTATTATATAACTGGATATTCTTCTCTTAGCTCCATCACGCATATAAAGAAAAGAGCGGGTTATCTGATCGTAAAGAGGTCAAACCAGAACCTTGATCAGGATAATTAAAGACTCTAGTTTATGAAACAAAGGAGTTAGAACTGATGAGTTTAAAGAATATGCTGCCAGTGAGTGGTTTTTACGTCAAGCTAATACGAAACATTAAGATCAATAAGAAAGGTATCAGATACTTCTTTTTTCATGGCTGTTGTTTCCTTGATTTTAAGGTATGTTTAAGTAAGGGAAGAGAAGTAGAAAATTTTGCTAATCTCTTTACTACTCTTCCTGGCAGAAATGTACCCACTTAAATGGCAGGCTCAAGCATTTTGAGGAAAATTAAGAAAACTTTTACAAAGTTCAAACGATAAAATTAAGGTGATGACAGGCCAACAGCAAACATTACACATTCAAACTCACCTTTGTGATTCTGTATTCCAGGCATTAGTATAGAACGTAAAGAAGAGGCAGGTGGGATGATAGGTGCAAATAGTTCGACATACAAAAGCATCTGGGGTGATGACTCTGGCAACATCCACATCCAAAAATGCTACGTGTTGGAACATGTTCATGTGGCAACCTGTGAGCTCACAAAGGGAAGATGTTACTTAGCAAATGGCATGATGCTAAATTTGCTTGTACTTTGTCATCATAACTAAGGAAATTATGACTATTTGTTACTCATAGCACTAAACTTCCAAAGTGAAAAAATGCCAGTGTATCCCCAAACTTGTTGTTTGCCATTTAGAGAAGGAAATATCGTTGGAACTCTCATAAAAGACAGATTCCTATGTCAGAGAAATAAAATAGCTCAACCTATGCTCTTAGCTCCAATCCAAACAGTGCAAAATATTTAGGTTACTAAACATGGGTTCATATTTTCTTTATATTACCTTTGCCCTAAATTCCATGTCTTAGGAACATGAGATTTTGTGTTACATTTTCCTGAATATTATGAAAAATATTTTAATAAAAAGAGATAAAGAAAAATATCAGGTAGCTAACAAAAATGCCAGGTGCCCATTGAAATTAGAACAGAAGAAAATCTTATTTCATAATTATGTTTTTATTTGTGTTTATATTATATATTCAGTATACTTAATTTGATAACACAAATTCTACTAAAATATGGAAGTTTAAATAATGATAGCAATTAGGGGAAGGACAGAAGGACCTAATTTAAATCAACATAGTTGTATCAAGAGAGAGCACCCCCTCTAACATAGTATCTTCATATGAGCTGTCTGGGAAATTAATCAACTATTGAAACCTTTTTTCTGAAAATGTAGACTCTTGAAGCTGGAAGGGAATTTATAGGTCATCTATACCAACGTATAACTACATCCTCTCAAGGATATCCCTGACAAGTTATTCAACTTTTACGTAGGCATTTATATTGACAAGAAGCTCACTTTATAATGACAAGGTCCATTTCTTTTCTGGACTACTCTAGGTGTTGGGAATTGTTTTTTTCTAATTTCCTTCATGGTAGCACCAATCTAGCTCTGCCTTATGGAACCACACAGATTAGTCTAATCCCTTCCACTATGACAGCCCTTCAAAAACAAAAAAATTAAGACAGCTATCCTAACTCCTTTTTTAGGTTAAATATCTTTAGCTTACTCCTTTAGCTTTCTTTAAATTTTCCATTAGTTCTAGATATATTGCCATTCGGATTACCTTCTTTTAAAGTGCTCCAGTTGTCCATTGCTCTATGCAAAATGTGGGACACAGAAACACAGAACTGAATACAACTTTTCAGTCATGCTCTGTGGAGAATGACTGCTATTGGATACACTTCTTTCTTTTGGGGAACAAAATGTTCTGGAACTAGATAGCGGCCATTGGCTCACAGGTTTGTGAATACACTGGAAACCACTGAATTGTACATGTTAAAAGGATTAATTTTATGCTAAAATTATATATCAAATTTTTAAAACCTACTAGGAAAAAACAATATATACAATATTAAAATATCAACCTTGAAAAAAAACAGAAAAGATGTGAAATATTAAAAATTAAATAATTAGTACCATTTGAACCAATAAATCTGGTACACACCAAGAAGGGGGTGTACTGGGGAAGAGAAGAAGCAAACAGAAAAAGAGATATGTTGCTGCCAACTTTCCCCCTAATCTTCCAAGGAAGGGTCCTAGCCCAGCACCCAAAACAGGGCTTCGCAAGATCAGCACTTGATACTGCATGGAACTGGCCATGGGGATCTGGTTTCAAAAACAACTTATCATTAACACCCTGAGATGCTAGGTAAGGTAGAATGTCATGCTAGTTTTCTGGATAATTCAACAGAAATTACTTCTATGTTTGAAACTACAGGATTTCATTGATTCATTATGTTGGAGTCATTTTTCTAGATCATGGACACCACCAAGAAACGACCTTATAGTTTTCTCTACGCTATCACTGTAGTAGTTTCCTATTGCTGCCGTAACAAATTACCATAAACTTAGCGGTTTAGAACAACACAAATTTATTTTCTCACAGTTCCGGAGATCAGAAGTCTGCAATGGATCTTACTGAGCTAAAAAGGGGATGTTGGCAGGCTGTGTTCCTCCAGGACGCTGTAGGAGAAACTTTGCTTGCCTTTACCAGCTTCTAAAGGCCACCAAACTCCTTGGCTTATGATCCCTTCCTCTATCTTCAAAGCCAGCAGTGTCAACATCTTCAAGTCTCTCTCTCTCTCTCTCTGACTGATTCTTTTGCCTCCCTCTTTCTCGTATAAGGAATTTGTAACTAGATTGGGCCCATCTAGATAATCCAGAATAATCTTCCATGTCAAAATCCTGAATTTAGTCACGTCTGCCAAGCCCCTCGTACTGTGTAAGGTGACATTCACAGGTTTCGGGGATTAGGATGTGAACCTATTGGGGGGCTCTTATTCTGCCTGCTACAGTCACGTAGTAAAACAGTAAGGCATGGAGTTACCAATTTCTGAGAGTGCACAGGGCTTCAGGGAGAATCCAGATGCCACATTTTCCAGCACCTTTATACCTGTCGGTGTTCCTGTGGGACTTTGCTTTAATAAGCAGTTGTTCCTGGATGTGAAGAAAAAAGGTTATTTTTCTTCCTAAACTGCAAGGTGCACACAGCAGTCCATTTCTTGTTGAAATGATCGATGGTCCATGAAAAATTAACAAAACAATCTGAACAATTACTTTGATAATGAGTATGTTAGGGATTTGCATTATTAATTAGACATCTTCCTCCTCTGCAGAGGAAAAGTCAGGGTGAGAATGGGGTGGGAGACATTATTCAGTAAGACATTACTCTACTGAGTCCTCATTCCACAAGCACAGCCTACCTGTGAAGCAAATGGAAATTAATCTCCAGGAAAAACAGCACCAAAATTGGTAAATAAGGAGAGTGCTTACATCAAAAAGTCCTGTTGGGTTTTCAGTTGGAAAAAAATAATAGGTTGTGAAGAATGCAATTAAATCATAAAATCACTGTCACAAAGAACAAACGCTATTACTCACCGGTAAGCTGCATTGTGAAATGTTTCCGTGGCATATGTGAAAAATTTGCAGTGAATGCTATTGGTGCACTTCTTTTGGCATTCTTCAACACTTTTAACATTAGAGACATTAAAATTCACTCCTCTCATATCAATTCCTTCATAAATGTGTCTGTGGCAAGCTGCACAAATAAAATGCATATGGAAAATTCAGTCAGTGTCCCTTTTAGAAATAGGTCATCAATTTGGGCACTGTGGTTTTGAAGGATAATATCCTGGTTTTGACAATTAACCTATTAATTGGGGGATTTAGAATTTCTGTTACCTTACTTAATTATGTAACTCTGCTTGAAATAAATATGTCCCAATGTTTTAGAGCACTAACTAGCATGGAAAAGGGTTTACTTTGCTTCCAGAACTGCAAGGCGTGCGCAGCAATACAGATAATACTTCATGCTGAAATTATCAATGAGCAGTGGAAAGAAAATAAACAAGGCAATAATAATGAGGGCCCTGAGGATGTGTGCTGGGGTTTGCATTAGTCAATAAATTGATGTGCCTTCAACCTCTTGCACTGAGTGAAGGAGCTTCTCTCTTTGCTCATTTCTCAGCTTTCAACTAACTATTCCTGTCTGATTGCTGATTGCATCTGTAAGCCCTGTCATTGACATCTGCATGTCATACCATGATCATAAAATGTGGAGAGTTCTTGTATGTGCATGATGAAACCATTTCTATTATTGCTTTAAAAATTTCTAAAATTCGCCTCGAGCACTTTTTAAATTAAGTGTTAACTTATATATAAAATATTGATAATTATTTTTAGATAGTGAACCAAATTTGTGAGTTAGGCTTTTTTTTAAAGATACAAATTTGTTAGTTAGACTCTTGGTTAAGGAAACCAGCAGTATAAACCATACTCAATGGTATATAAATTTTTACTCATAGGAGGTATGGTTGAAGAAGTCATAAAACTAGATTTAATGATGGCAATGATAGAAAATGTACAAAGTACTAGAAAGCAGTATATGGAGCTGGGCAGGGCAGTGGATTATTCATGGAGGTTCATGCACACAGGTTCATGCAAATTATAGAAATAGAATCTCTTTTCATTTCTACTGCAAGTGAAAAAAGAAACAGGCTAAGAATTGGGATGGGCTACTTATAAACCAAAACTTATCTTAATGGTTAGTTGAAAGCTATAAACCCACTTCTAAATATTTTAAAGTAAAATTGGGTTGATTTTTAAAACTTTATTTGCCTGGGATCAATTTTTCACTTTAATTCCCTTTAAGTTATTTTGGTAAGGTTAGAAGGGAACATTAAAGCAAACTCTGTGAGTAGACTGATTTTTGCGGGGAAGAAGGGGAGGAACAATAAGGAGTATTCAGAAAGTCCCAATAGAGTTCCTGTAAGATGGCGGAATAGATGGATGCTCTCCGAACTGCCTCCCAGGATAACATCGAAATTACAAATAATTTATACAACATTTAACCTCGGAAGTTCCCTGAACACTAGATGAACAGAACCTCTAAAAAAAGGACCTAAAGAGGAGGCCACGTCGGGTCTGGTAGGACGGGCGGAGACGAGAGAAGGCGAGCCCCGTGAGGGAGGTACCAGCTGTGTGGGGGGCCTCCGGTTGGGGGAGAGACCCTCTGGCCCCACACCGAACTCACCAGCCCAGAGTTCCTTTGCCAGGAAGAGGAGTTCCATGATAGTGGGCAGTAGAAATTAATGAGGACTCTCTTTGCTCAGCTCAGTGAGGCTAAGAGCGGCTGGAGAACCAGTAGGGCCAGCACATGGGTTCATTCGCAGGTGAGCACTCACCCGTTTCCTGTTGGAGAGAGTAGCTGCCCAGGAACCTGAGCCGGGCCCAGGAGCCTGTGGGGAAGGATTGAACTGAGCACCTTTGGTGCAGAAGCTGGAGGTTTGGGGACCATTGTTCCACCAGTGCGGAGCTTGCACACGAGCAGTGTACAGGAGGGCACCATTTTTCCAGGGTTGGGCCCTCCCACAGAGGGTCAGATCCAGGATCCTATTGGTCTAGTGAATTTGGCGCAGGAATGCGTGCATGGGTGTGTGCGTGTGCATGAGGCCTTGGGTCCCTACCCTCCACCCTGCTTGTGCTGCGTTTCCAAGGAAACGCTGGGCGGGTGCCCTCCGTCTACATCAGGCTGCTCACTGAGACGCAGGAGTGAGCAAGCCGCCTTGGATCCCCATCCCCCGCCCTGCTTATGCTGCGTTGCCAGGGAAACGCAGGGCAGGTGCTCTCCAGCTGCATCAGTCTGTTCACTGAGACTCAGGAGTGCGCAAGCCCTTTTAGGTCCCTACTCTCTGCATTGTTTGTGCAGAGTTGCAAGGCTGGGGATTGGCTGTTGGGCTGCTTAACCTGATCTGCAGGCAGTTGATTGGGACAGGCTGAGCCGGGGAGTTTTCCTGAGAGTGTTGGGCAGGGAGTGATGCACCGGCATGATCCGATAGAGGCTTTCCTGGCGAGTTTGTGTGGACTGATTGCTGGTGCAGAGTGCTGCTCTGACTTGGTGGGGGCCACTGACCACATCAAGTGGTGTCTTGGGGGCCTGCCCCACCCGCCTAGAGCTATGTTGCCAGAGGCACCCTGAGCCCCAGTGCCTGGCCCACACTTCAACAGGCCACAGAGGGTTTTTTTTTTTTTTTGCAATAGCGGACAACCTGCAACAACCTGTGAAGATATTTTTTTTTTTTTGGTAGTGAGCACAGTTCCACAGCACACAGCAGCTAATTGTGGAAAGCTCACTGCAAGCCTGAGCAAGTGGCGTGCAGATTAAAGAGGACGGAGAGCCCCCCCCACCTCTTTCTTTCTTTCTTTCTTTCTTTCTTTCTTTCTTTCTTTCTTTCTTTCTTTCTTTCTTTCTTTCTTTTTTCTCTATTTTTCTTTTCTCTTCTTTCTAGGTTATCTATCTAATACATTGAAGCATTCACAGAACGACAGCCAGAATGAAAAAACAAAGAAACATGTCCCAAGTAAAAGATCAGAAGAAAACTCTAGAAATGGAACTAAATGAAACAGATGTATCCAAGCTTTCAGAGACGGAGTTTAGAACACTGATGATAAGAATCTTTAAGGAACTTAGTGAGGACATACAGAAGGATAGGGAAACCATACAAAACAACCAGTTAGAACTAAAGAATACAATAACTGAAAGGAAGAACACAGTCAAAGGAATCACCAGTAGAATAGATGAAGCAGAGGAGCGAGCAGATCAGTGAATTAGAAGACAAAATAGCAGAAATCACTCAGCTGGAACAACAAAAAGAAAGAAGAATAGAAAAGAATGAAAATAGTTTAAGAGACCTCTGGGATAATAAGAAACGCAACAACCTATATGTCATAGGAATACCAGAAGGAGAAGAGAAGAAGCAAGGGATTGAGAATGTTTTTAAAGAAATAATGACTGAAAACTTCCCTACCCTGGTGAAGGAAATCGACATACAAACCCAGGATGTACAGAGAGTTCCAAACAGGCTGAATCCAAACAGGCCCACACCGAAACACATCATAATGGCGAAGCTTAAAGACAAAGACAGAATCCTAAAAGCAGCAAGAGAAAGACAGCAGGTTACTTACAAAGGAACTCCTATAAAACTAACAGCTGACTTTTCTACAGAAACTCTGCAGGCCAAAAGAGAATGGCAGGAGATATTCAAAGTGACACAAAATAACGGCCTACAACCAAGATTGCTGTACCCAGCACGCCTATCACGTAAAATTGAAGGAGAGATAAAGAGCTTCTCAGAAAAGAATAAGCTTAAGGAGTTCATTACCACCAAGCCAGCATTGCAGGAAATGTTAAAAGGGCTTTTTTAAACAGAAGAAAGGGGAAAACAAGCTCACCCAGGAAGACAAGAAATACACATAACAAAATGGCAATAAATATACACCTATCAGTAATTCCTTTAAATGTGAATGGGCTAAATGCTCCAATCAGAAGACACAGAGTGGCTGAGTGGACAAGAAAACAGGATCCATGCATATGCTGTCTACAAGAGACTCATCTCAGATCAAAAGACACACACAGACTGAAAGTAAAGGGATGGAATAAGATATTTCATGCAAATGGAAATGAGAAAAAAGCTGGAGTAGCAATACTTATTTTGGACAAAATAGACTTTAAAATGAAGACTACAGTAAAAGACAAAGAAGGGCACTACATAATAAAGGGATCAATTCAACAAGAGGAAATAACCCTAGTAAACATCTATGCACCCAATATAGGAACTCCTAAATATATAAAACAGATTTTGATGACATAAAGGCAGAGATCAACAGTAACACTATCATAGTAGGGGACTTCAACACCCCATTGTCACCAATGGACAGATCCACCAGACAGAAAATCAACACGGACATAGTGGCCTTAAATGACACTTTAGACAAGCTAGATTTAATTGATATTTTTAGAACATTTCACCCCAAAGCTACAGAATATACATTCTTCTCAAGTGCCCATGGAACATTCTCCAAGATAGACCACATGTGAGGCCACAAAACAAGTCTCAACAAATTTAAGAAGATTGAAATAATATCAAGTGTCTTCTCTGACCACAATGTTATGAAACTAGAAATCAATTACAAAAAGAAATCTGCAAAGCTTACAAATACATGGAGGCTGAATAACACGCTACTAAATAGTGAGTGGGTCAAAAATGAGATCAAGGAGGAAATCAAAAGATACCTCGAGACAAACGAAAATGAAAACACCATGACCCAAAATCTCTGGGATGCAGCAAAAGCAGTCCTAAGAGGGGGAAGTTCATAGCAATGCAGGCCTACCTAAAGAAGGAAGAAAAATCTCAAATCAACAGACTCCCTCGACATCTAAGGAAACTTGAAAAACAAAACACAGCAAAACAAGCCTAAAGGGAGTATAAGGAAGGAAATAGTAAAGACCAGAGCAGAAATAAATAAAATAGAGAACAAAAAAAAATCAATACAAAAGATCAATGAAACCAAGAGTTGGTTTTTTGAAAAAATAAACAAAATCGACAAACCCTTACCACGACTAACCAAGAAAAAGAGAGAGAGGACCCAAATTAATAAAATCAGAAATGAAAGAGGAGAAGTGACAACAGATATCACAGAAATACAGAAAATTTTAAGAAAATACTATGAGCAACTACATGCTAACAAATTTGACAATCTGGAAGAAATGGATAAATTTCTAGAACCATACAATATACCAAGTCTGAACCAAAAAGAAACAGCAACTCTGAACAGACTGATTACTGCCAAAGAAATTGAATCAGTAATCAACAATCTTCCAACAAACAAAAGCCCTGGACAAGATGGCTGCACAGGTGAATTTTACAAAACATTCAAAAAAGAATTAGTACTAGTCTCCTCAAACTATTCCAAAAAATACAGAAGGAAGGAAGGCTCCCAAATTCTTTCTATGAAGCCACTATCACCCTGATTCCTAAGTCAGACAAAGGTATTACAAAAATGGAAAACTAGAGCCAGCCAAGTGGCGCGGTGGTTAAGCGCTGGCCTGGGAAGCCAGCGGCCCCGGTTCGGTCCCACATATGAGGGCCAGTGACACTGCTCTCAAAAAAGAAAAAAAATGGAAAACTACAGGCCAATATCCCTAATGAACAGAGATGCAAAAATTCTCAACAAAATACTAGCAAATCGAATTCAGCATCTCATTAAAAAGATCATACACGACAATCAAGTGGGATTCATTCGTGGTACGCAAGCCTGGTTCAATATCCGCAAATCAATTAATGTAATACATCACATTAACAAAATGAAAAATAAAAATCATATGATCATATCAATAGATGCAGAAAAGGCATTTGACAAAATCCAGCAGCCATCTATCATAAAGACTCTTAGCAAAGTGGTAATAGTGGGATCATATCTCAACATAATAAAGGCCATATATGATAAGCCCACAACAAACATCGTACTCAATGGGGAAAAGCTGAAAGCTTTCCCTTTAAGATCAGGAATAAGACAAGGCTGCCCGCTTCACCACTTCTATTTAATATAGTTTTAGAAGTTCTATCCACAGCAATCAGACAAGAAAATGAAATAAAAGGCATCCAAATTGGAAAAGAGGAAGTAAAATTGTCATTATATGCAGATGACATGATACTATATATATAGAATCCCAAAGACTCCACCAAAAAACTGCTAGAACTGATAAATGAATTTGGTAAGGTAGCAGGATACAAAATTAATACTCAGAAATCAGTGGCATTTCTATACACCAATAATAAACTAGCAGAAGAAGAAATCAGGAAATCAATCCCTTTTACAATTGCTTCAAAAACAATAAAATATCTAGGAATCAATTTAACTAAAGAAGTAAAAGACTTGTACTCACAAAATTATGAGACACTGAAGAAAGAAATCAAAGAAGATACAAATAAATGGAAATACATACCATGCTCATGGATAGGAAGAATTAATATAGTTAAAATGTCAATACTACCTAAAGCAATATATAGATTCAATGCAATTCCAATCAAACTACCAAGGACATTTTTCTCAGAAATAGAACATAGAATCCTAAAATTTATACGGAGCCACAAAAGACCCCGAATAGTTACGGCAATGTTGAGAAATAAGAACAAAGTGGGAGGCATCACACTACCTGACATCAAAACATACTACAAGGCTACAGTAATCAAAACAGTATGGTACTGGCATAAAAACAGACACATAGACCAACGGAATAGAATAGAGAGCCCAAGAATAAACCCATCTATATACAGTCATTTAATCTATAACAATGGAAGCAAGAATTTACACTGGAGTAAAGATAGTCTATTTAATAAACGGTGCTGGGAAAATTGGACTGACACGTGAAAAAAATGAAAATGGACCACCTACTTACACTATATACGAGAACAAACTCAAAATGGATTAAAGACTTAAATATAAGACCTGAAACCGTAAAACTTCCAGAAGAAAACATAGGGAGTAAGTTTGCTGACATTACCCTGAGTAATATTTTTACTGATGTATCCCCTCAGGAAAGGGAAATAAAAGAAAAAAAATGAACATATGGGATTACATCAAACTTAAAAGTTTTTTCACAGCAAAGGAAATCATCAATAAAACAAAAAGGCAGCCTACTGAATGGGAGAAGATATTTGCCTACGATATATCTGATAAGAGGTTGATATCCAAAATTTATAAAACACTCATGATACTCAACACCAAAAAAACAATGAACCCAATTAAAAAATGGGCAGAGGATATGGGGAGGCATTTCTCTAAAGAGGACATACAGATGGCCAACAGGCATATGAAAAAATGTTCAATTTCACTAATCATCAGAGAAATGCAAATAAAAACCACAATGAGATACCACCTCACTCCAGTCAGAATGGCTATTATCAACAAATCAACAAACAACAAGTGCTGGCGAGGGTGTGGAGAAAAGGGAACCCTGGTGCACTGTTGGTGGGACTGCAAATTGATGCAACCATTATGGAAATCAATATGGAGGTATCTCAAAACACGAAATGGAACTGCCGTATGACCCAGCAATTCCACTCTTGGGTATCTACCCAGAGGAATCCAAGACGCTAATTCAAAAAAATATATGCACCCCTATGTTTATTGCAGCACTATTTACAATAGCCAAGACTTGGAAACAACCGAAATGCCCATTGGTAGATGACTGAATTAAGAAACTGTGGTACCTTTATACAATGCAGTATTACTCTGCTATAAAGGAGAATGGAATCGTACAATTTGCAACGATATGGATGGACCTGGAGACTATTATGTTAAGTGAAATAAGTCAGTCAGAGAAAGACAAATATGATCTCATTTATATGTGGAATTTGAAAAACTGAATGAATGAGCAAAAGAAACAGTCTCATAGATATAGAGGAAAAACAGTGTTGCTAGTTGGGAGGGGGGTGGGGATCAGGGAGAAGGGGAAGGGATTAGACAACATAAATAGGTAACTACAGTATTGTAGCAGGGATATGAAAGACAGTTCGGGGAATGTAATAATGTTAAAATTTTGTGGGTTGTCAAATGGTCACATGTTTTGTTAGGGAGACCACTTCATGGATGGAGTAGAGACTTGATCATTGCACTGTATACCTGAAATTGATGTTGTATAATATTGTATGCCAACTGTAATTGAATATATAGATAGTCATGGGATGTGGATTATACGTTGGAAGGGAGTCAAAGGAATTGTAATAGATAGTATGATATGGGGGGGAGAAATTGGGGGGAGAATGGGGGGGTTTGTCACTTCGAGGGGTAAAAAGTATAACTATTGCACTTTGTTGTACACCTGAAGCTAATTAAAATAAAATAAAAATTAGAAAAAAAAAAGAAAGTCCCAATATTAGTTTTTCTTGAAATTTCACTATGATACCATAACGGAAAATAATACTTAATTGAAGAATTTATACTAAATTATATTAGATATAAATTGGTCTTATAAAATAGTAAGTGTACTCCTCCTCAGGTAAACTACATATTGGCTAAGTCAGACCCCATGTTTATAATTAAGAACTGCTTACTTTGCAAACTGCAATCACAGGATGTGCACGTGTGTTGAGGGAATGGTGTTAATGAGGGGGGAAAGGATGGAAAATTTATAAACATCTGAAATTTCAGTCTATGGGATTAACTGTAGATAGGAAAGATAAAATGACGATGATGTACAGTCACAACATGGTTATTTTAAGGTTCTGCTAACCTACCTGTTAAGAGAATCCTCTTTTAGTACTTTTCATTTTCAGATCAATCACATTAGAGATATAGTTCACTTGCCTTATATTTATTAGGATACGGTTGAAAATTGCTTCATAAGATATTAGTAGCAGTAAGTGCTAGAATTAAAGTTTTCTATCCTCCTAGTCCTCACATTCTTTCTAAGAAGTGTTATCCTTAGAAAGATTTACAGAGCCCAGTCCTTTCATTTGGGGTTTACCAGAAGTTCTTACCTTCAACACTCTTGACATTAGAGAGTAGATCTTTTTTGTGGGGCCCTCCCTGTTCCTTTTGGGATGTTCAGCAGCATTCCTGGCCTCTAGTTACTAGATGCTGGTAGCATTCCCCCTCCCCCACCCCACACATCCAAAGTTATGACAACTAAAACACATCTCTAAATATTGCCAAATGTCCCCTGGAGGAAGGACAAAATCACCCCGAGCTGACAACTATTATAGGAAGAACCAGTGGCATATAAATTACTCTCAAGTAAAACAGGGAGAGAGATACCCTCTGTTGTCGTTAAGATTTTTATCTGGAATCAAGGGGAGACTATGGTTTGGATCTGTATTCGCTTTCTGCAACTTGTACAGTGTAATGCTAATATTATAAAAAATAGAGGCCCACTAAGCTGATAAAGACACGAGGCTACATCCAAAACACTGGTGTATCTATCTCTATCATCTTCCTGAGGGTCCCCTTTCAAAAGCCAGAGGGAATGCAGACTTTGAGCAGAAGCTCTTTTAAGGTAGACTCATTATTCATTCAAATTTAGCTAAGAAATCCACACCTTACCATTTATTCTATGACCACATTGTTTTAAGGAATGTCCAGAAATGGCGCTTGCTCGTGTCACTCTTGGCAGGCTTCCTGTAACACTCTCTTTCAAGTAGCAGCCAAACCTGTGTGTAAAAGCAGCTTCACTTAGAAAGTAGAATAAAAACACACATTGAGGACATGTCTAGCATTTCTTATGCACTAATAAATAGAACCAGGAATAAGGAAAACATTACAGCTTCCCTGATACTTGCTGGAAAGAACATTCTTAAAGGCAATTCCATAATATCTAACAGTCTTTGTAACACCTAACTTCAGCATTGTTTTCCTTTACATTCACATTTTTAAGCACAGAAAGTAAATCATATTAAAGAGTTAATGGTTTTTCCTGTGTTCCTAAACTTTTGGGGAATTGTGTTCCTACCTGGTGATTATTTTTATAAATATTTTCATTTGCTTAAGAAATTAAGTCAGTCATGAGAGCGGATCTATACTCATATATGGTGTTCATCTTACTTATGAACTCCTACTCCACACTTGATGGAAGACTTCTTTGTCTTTAACGTCAACCTTAATGGTAAATTCATTATTCAGAAGGGTTCCAGAACATAATTCAACTTTTTATTGGGAAACTTGATGCCTCTCACATACATTCTGGGTTTTCTGAATAAGTTTAACATGTAGACTCAAAGGATGACTGTCTAATTCCTAGTTTTTAAATTCAAATCCAACTAAAAATGTTGAAATGGGAATAATGAAGAAACATTCATTCTGGATATTGATCAAAATTTTAAAAAATTGTAATGAAAATATGGCTGTATTTAAGCAAATTTATGACCTAATTAGATTTTTAGTTATCAACTATTTTTCCAGTACCCTTACTTTTCCAAATTACCAGTTAATATGTATTCACAGGTACACACACACACACACACACACACACACACCCTGCATACCAGAGGTGCCCAAAGTGATCACAAGCTCTGGATTTTCTTCAAGTACATTCTCAACAAAATGCCTGCTTTCTATTATATTTTCTTAGGACTGTGTTATCTACAAATGTGATTGTGAGTCACACAGCAAGTATGTGTCCTTGTTCAGGTGAAATATTCACCTGTTATTAAATTCTTTCTTGAGACAATCTCTTAACCTAATGATATACAAGCATTTTCCTTGAAGTCTTTGATGGAAAATGACTAGCTTTTACTACTTTCAATGAATACAGCATTTGTTTAAAATGCAGATTTCTGGACCCAAGGAACTTTGGATTAGTAGGCCCAAGAGACTTTGGCCTAAGAATCTGCTTATGTAAGAATCTAGGTGATTTTGATGAAGCTGGTCTTTGAACCCCATTTGAGAAACATAACCCTGTGATATGCTAAACCATTCTGCACACAACTGATTCCATTTTGAAAAATGATTGGCTTCTCCAGTAATGAAATATCAACTTTTACCTTTTGCCTGTGTCATTAGTTGAACTTGCAGGAAGAAAACTGAATAGCAAACACCTTGGGTGGAATGTGCACATCATCTGACAGTGTTGGGCATTTGGGGAGTACCTGGCAGTTACATCCCCACCTTTGAAGAAGGCATTTTTATATAGTTGAGTCTGGCACTCTGTAGTATAATCATTGGGGGGGAAAAAAAAAAAACCTTCATTTGGAATGAATGTAAATAATACTTTTGACAGAAATGTATCTGTGTTCTAAGCCTTCTTACTTCCTTGGAATACCCAAAAATCATTACAACATGACTGTAACTATAGAGGCAGAATGAAACATATTAAGGCAAGTATTTTAACAATGCATAATGTTAAAGTCATTTTGTGGGTACTTCTGTATAAAAAAACTTGGTTGATTTTTATTACATCATATAATAATTTACACATAAATTATCCCCAAGAAAATACAATTCAACTTTTGTTTCTTCCTGTTGCCTAACATACTATGAAAATATCATGCCTTAAAAATAATGATGTATGTTCTCTTTTTCAAGTACTTTCATAACAAACCTCTCCCCTAGATTTTCACAATATATCTGTAAGGAGGCTAGAGACAAGTTTTATCATATGTACCTGACCTATTTTTTTTTTAAGAAAGATATTAACTGAGTTATAGGGCCATACAGACTTGCCAGAGATCCACAGAGCTAATGAAAGTACTGGGACATAAACTTGGCTCTTCCAACTTCCCATCTTGTTCCCTTTTTGACTGTGCAAAAGTTTTTCCTCACCTCAGCTTAACTCAAGAAAACCAACAGTTATTGGGTATTTATTATTTTAGGAATGAGTGCAGAGAAGACAGTATTTGTTCAGTTTCTATGCGCTCATTTTTCAGACAGTTTAAGCAAATGCATGTACATGCCAAATGAAATACATTTTGAAATATTTGATCATTGTTCATTGATCTGAAGTACCCTGCATCTCATATATTATTGTTACCTTTACCCTTTTACTCTTTCATATGCTAAACTATTACTTTTAATATAGGAATTTGAGATTACCATGAAAGATCTACTTCAAAGTCTACTTAATAAGCTCTTGCAACGCAGGTAGCAGTTGGTCAACTGTCCATTAACCACAGGATATCCCATGATAATCTTATCCATTGCTTGAGGTAGTAGTTCATGCTTCAATTTTCATCAAATCAATTTTTGTATGGCCTTTCAGGAATGGGCAGCTTAGACACATGTATTTCTTTAAGCACTGAAGTTTAAAATTTCCTCTGCACTCCCCACCCTTCTGGAGATTCTGACCCTGAGCTCCATGTGATGACACAACTCAGCAAGATCACTTTTCTTCCTCTCAGAGGTGTGGTTAAGATGGCTTACTCTTGGGTAAGGCTTATGTTTAGAAAGAGCAGAGATCTCTTTACATGGAAGCTTCTGGGAATACAAGTTGCCAAGTGTACAGCACTAGATTTCATATACACACAAAACACTGAGTAGTTGGTCCTGTGAGAATTCTAGCTGCAAAGTGGCCAATTTTTTAGACAACTTTTGGTTTTTGTTGATCATAATTATTAGCAGTCATCCTCCTCCATCCCAAGGCATAAAGAAAGGTGCCAGCCTGGGAGATCCCATTCTTCAACTGAGCTTCTGTGAACTGCCATGTGACTCCATCAATTGAAAGGGGGTAACTATAAATATACCAACTTCAAGAGGACCAGAAAGAAAGCTCTAATAGGTTTTTTGTTTATCTTCATAAGTTGATGAAGATGATGATAGTGATGATGATACAATGATAGGCTTGTTTGTATTATATTTTAGAGTGTAGGTAAAACAGTTACGTAAGTTATAACATAAAATATTATGTTATATCACACTAGCCCCTGGTTCCATGGACATTGAACAAGTTATTTGGTCTTGTTTTAAAAAAAAATTACACACTCAATAAGGAGACGATAAGCACTCTAACTTTAAAAAATTGGGTGAAGGATGTAAAAGGGTAATTTACAAAAGAAATATAAGCGACTAGTTAGTACGTGAAATTTATAAGAATGATAACGTGGGAGCTAAAAAAGTTAATTCTTTTCCTCCCACTTTCTAAATTCTTCTAGCTGGGTTAATAATCAAATTAACAGAGAAAGGTTAACAGGAGAAAATCAAAAGTTTTAATACGTGTGCACGGGGAATTCACATAAGCATGAAAATTCCAAAGACAGTGAAGCAACATTGGGTATAGAAGACATTTTGGACAAAGGAAAAAAAGAGGGAGGACAAGGTCTTAGATTTCAGAAGTGAGAATGGGCAATATACAGGTAGCTGAAGAAGAGTGAAACACACATGGCAGGAAAATCCCTGCTGGGCAACTCAGAGACAATGGGACACGGGGTGTCTACCTGATAGGGGCCTGCCTGATGCTCTCTATTTACCATACTTAATTCAAATTAGACTAAGGCAGCATTCTTAGATTTCCTTCCTGAAGCGGTTTCTCTTGGGGTTTCTGAATCTCTTGGGCAGGAATGGGGTGGGCGGGGAGGGTCAAAGGTTCTTTCTGAGTCTTATATGTTAATAAATAGTTTAAAATCAATATCCCAAAAAGCAGCCTCAGGGTGGCAAACTTTTGCCACCCTTCAATAACTACAAGCAAGTTAAAACAACTAGATGCCTTTTTACTTACCAGAGTCGCAAAAATTTTAAATGATCTAAGTTACCAGTGTTGAGGTAGTGATTTTGGTTCCAAATGATAAAAAAGCAAGCAAACAAAGAAACGAACAAAAATAAAAAAGCAACGTAGTTCAAAGTGACTTGAGTACAGAGAAAACGTGTTGGTTCAGATGCCAGAGTCTATGGTATCTGGCTTCAGGAAGAACTGGACACGGCACTCAGCGGATCTCCTCAAAACACAATTTGTCTTCAGACATTTGCTCTGTTCCAGGGTGTTGCTTTTGCTCCATATTGTGGCAAGATAGTGCCAGAAGCTCACCCCTCCGTATTCTCCCATAGTTTAAATCCAATTGGAAAACAAAACAAGAAAACAATCCAAGTCTTAATTCTAGACGTGTAAGCAAGCTTTGCCAGACTTTGGCTCCCATCAGGTGGTTGTCGCCCATTGGACATGTGCACTTACTCATAGGTTCCAGCCTGCCCGAGTCACAGCCACAACCACATAGACCAAAACCATGAGGAAGCAGTCTCCCGGAAATAATTAGGATGCGGCCAGGCCACAGAACAATTGATGACTATTGGCGTTGGCCTAACTGGGGTAAATGATCACTCTCATCTGCTTGTGGAAAAAGTAGCTTAGGAATAACATTCCTAGAGACAATTCCATAATGCATGTCATAAAAATCTTCAAAAATATATTCAGACCTTCGTATCTGGTATTTTTATTTCCCAAAGTTTATTCTACAGAAATAACTAAATATGTGTGTAAGAATGTGCATACAAAAATACCATGAATCGAGAAAAATACTAAGCTTCAAATAATTTGACATATATCTTCTTGCATGAAAAGGTAGCTACAAATGGGAAACATAAGTAACAAAAAAGTATCTATAATTAATAACATCCTTGTGAAATGTATAAATAGATATGTGTAGAAAAATATCTGAGAAACTAAACAGATTTTTAATGATGGCCATTTCTGAGTTATGGGATAGACAATATGAAGTTTCTCATTTTCTGCTTATTTGTACCAATAATTTTCCAAGCATGATTACTATTTATTTATTTATAAAAGATCAAATTGAAGTGGCCATGGTTCACTGCGTCCTGGCTCAGCATTCGATGGATTTGTATATGGTAATGATTACAGCTCAGAAGAGCAATGAAGAGTGAGGTGATAGATGAAGGGGAGCTGCGGTTTAAAAAAAAAAAAAAAAAAGAACTTCTTCCTGAAGACAGTCTATCTCTTTACAAATGTAACTCTTACCCATCAGGTGTTTAGCTTAGTTATGCATCTGAGAGGTAAGTAAACAACCACTGTGATGTAGACATCTTAAAACAAAAAATGCCACACTCCACAATGATTAATGTTCAACAATGTCCAGCATCACCCTGATTCTCTGAAAATGGAATGGAATGGATAGAAAGAGACATAGGATCAAAACCTGGTGTTGAAACTAGAACTTATTCAAATAAATGGTTTACTAAATTAAAGTTAAATGAGGTGCTTTCAATTCTGAAATGGTTCCCCAATGGCCTAAAAGAGTCAAAGTATGCACTGTGTGCCCAGTATGATACTTGGGTTGGATCCAGATACTATAAAATGCCTAGCAATCTTTTGAATCGTCACATAGTTGTGGTTTTTATTTTACTTTTTTTAATGTTGATAGAGGACTGATTGTTTTAAGATCTGCTTTGTAGAGAGTCCTTTCCAAACAGAAGTTTCTGTTAACACATACCTGAAAGCATTCTCATTCCTGGGTTCCTCCCTCTGGTGTAGCTAGGGCAGTACTGAGAAGTGGTAGTTACCTTGGAACATTAAAAGGATATGTCCTGCCTTAATGAAGGCCTAGCTCCTTCTCCAAAGCTGTATGTACAATAGCTTTCTCCATGGGAGGCACATCTTATCTACTCTCCCATACACCCTCAACTTTATGTCTTATAGAGAATCCACTCACCACAGGAAACTGTACCAAACAAAGAAATGAAATAAGCTGCTTGCCTGAACGAAATCATCCTAAAAGAGAAAGCAACATATGCATAACTCTGCAGGTTGTAGATCACATTTAACATAAACCTTCATTTAAGGTGATACAGATTTTCTTTTAAATGCCTGATTTGTGAGTCTAAGCACACAATTACCAGTATAGAGAACAAGGGTTTTCTGTATATTTTGTGTCCAGGGACTTGCCACAAGGTGCAAATTGAGACCCCTGAACAAATAGTTGTGTTTATTGTTCATTTGCCATATATGTTGTTAGTTATTATGAGAAAGGGAATTGATAGAGGGGAATTAAACAGTTGTAAATCCTCTTGATTTGAGCAGAAAGAAAATTATTGTAAATAATGATAATAATATTGTTCCAGATTCCCAAAGTAAAGAAAAGCTCTCAAAATATTCAAATCAATTTAAAGTTTTAAAATCAATTGATAGTCTTACAATTTAAAAATATTTTACACTTAAATATTCCCATGAGAAAGAACACCAGTTTCTTCTACATTTTCTAAATATGCAGGAATTTAAAACATAAACTAATAGCATCTTCATAAAGTAAAAAATATACTTAATTTTTAAAAACCCACTTTATTTGGAAGCAATTGGAGTAATAAAAATTCTCTACCTGAAAGCACAGTTGCTTCTGTGGTTCTGGATGTGAGAGTCTCCTGCCACTTAAAAATGGATGGTCTTCAAGCTTTCCTAATGTGGCACTGCAGGCAGTATTTGTTTGGCTTTGATATTGACTTTGGTTTTCTGCCAACTCTTTCGACTTTTTGCCCTGTCAACACACTCTATGAATGTCCCATTCCAGTGTTCAGCTATTTAATATATTAACTATTTCACTGTAGGACCACACAATTCAGGCACAGTTTTCCATTTTTAAAAATGTTTGTAATATTCCCTGTTATTTGGAGTCATGAAGCTTAAATCACATCTCACTGGACTTTTTCCATTGTAATTACCTAGATGCATAACTTAATAAAACGTGGGTATGGCTAGATTATCCTGGAAGGCTCTTAAGGCAAATGGTATCTATGCCTTTCTATACCAATGGCAAAGAATCTAATTAACACTGAAATTTTAAGTATGGAAGGCAGTTGATTGATGTTTAGCTCCTTCTCCTACCCAGTGCAGGGAATAAGATATAGCAGGGTTGACAAACCACAGTTCACAGGCCAAATCTGGCCCAGCACCTGTTTTTATAAATAAAGTTTTCTTTAGCCATGCCCATTCATTCATATATTATGTATGACTTGCTTTCCACTCTACAACTAGAGTTAAGTACTAGTTGTGATAGAGACAGGATGGCCTGCAAAGCTGAAAATATTTACTATCTGGTCCTTTTCAGATAGAGCTGATTGAAACCCGCTGTCTAGCACTGCTGGCATAGAGTTTAGACTTCTCTGTCAGGATGCCTCAACTGCAAATAAGTATACTGGTTTTCCTGGGAGCCTGTTTCTGCTCAGGGAGTTCTAATTTATTTTCATTTTTAAGAAAAAATTCTCCCTACACACTGAAATACACCTCCTTGCAACTTTCATCCTTCAGGCCTAGATTTACCTACTAGATCCACACAAAATAATTTCCCCCTCTTCTTGTACTTTTTAAAACATCTGAAGGCCATACTCACTTGCCCACTAAATCTCCTTTGTTTTCTAACTATTCTTTAAAAATGTAGTATATCATTTTGACCAGAAAATTACATTTTTAGGGAGTTGATTCTTAAGTAAATAGTTAATGCATATTACTACAATGCAGAACTGTGCTTATTAAAAATGTAGGATAATGTTGTCAGTAAAATAATTTCTGGCTGTAAAGAAGTAGCAAATTTCCAATATGCATGTTGTACTGCCTTTTAGATTAAGGGTATCAAGTGGCACACCAGCAATCAATAAAAGAAAATCCTCTGCCATGTGCATTATAAAAGAATTTAAAGTTGGGATATCATCAGCTAGAAGTCTCAAGAGTTAAAAAAATTAAAAAATGATTGGGTCAAAGCTACCCTGCCTCCCTATCACAGCAGAAACCGTCACAGCTTGTTTTTCTGAAAGGTGTGACTACAGATTCCAACCTATTTAAGTACACTTCTATTTTATTTGAATTTTTCTTACAGTTAGGTGTAAGTTATGTTCTCATAATCCATAAAACTAACACTTTGTAAATTTAGAAGAACCAGGTCAGAATTAAGTTGAAGAGGCACTAATAGGCAGAGTTCTAAAATGTTCCCCAAGATTTCCCACTCTGACCCTGGGACTGAGTAAGATGGGACACCCTGTCTGCCCATGATTATGCTATGTTACAGAACAAAAGCAATTTTTTTAAATTAAAGTTTATTGGGGTGACAGTTGATAGCGAAGTTACATAGATTTCAGATTTACAATTCTGTAATACATCATCTATGTATCACACTGTGTGTTCACCACCCAGAGTCAGTTCTCCTTCCATCACCGTATATTTGACCCACTTTTACTCTCATCTACCACCCCCCTTTCCCCTTTCCCTCTGGTAACCACTAAGCTATTGTGTGTGTCTATGAGTTTGGTTTCATTTGCTTTCTTGTTCTTTTGTTGTTTTTAGTTTTATATACCACATATCAATGAAATCATATGGTTCTCCACGTTTTCTGTCTGACTTATTTTGCTTAGTATTATACTCTCAAGATCCATCTATGTCGTTGCAAATGGCACTATTTCATTTTTTCTTATGGCAGAATAGTATTCCATTGTGTGTATATACCACAACCTCTTTATCCAGTCATCTATTGAAGGAAACTTTGGTTGTTTCTAAGTCTTGGCCACCATAAATAAAGCTGCAATGAACACTGGAGCACATATATCTTCAAAGGTAAATGTTTTCAGGTTTTTTCGGTAGTTACCCAGGAGAGGGATTACTGAGTCACATGGTAATTCTATTTCTAATTTTTTGAGGAATCTCCACACTGCCTTCCATAGGGACTACACCAACCTGCATTCTCACCAACAGTGTATGAGGGTTCCTTTTCCTCCTCAGCCTCTCCAACACTTGCTATTATTTGTCTTGTTCATGATAGCCATTCTAACTGGTGTGAGGTGATATCTCATTGTGATTTTCATTTGCATTTCTCTGATGATTAGTGATGTTAAGCATTTTTTCATATGTCTATTGGCCATCTGTATGTCTTCTTTGGAGAAATGTCTATTCAGGTCCTCTGCCCATTTTTTAATTGAATCGTTTGTTTTTTTTGTTGTTGAGTTGTATGAGTTCTTTATATATTTTGGATATTAGCCCCCTATAGGAGGTGTGGTTTGCAAAAATCTTCCCTCATTCAGCTGGCTGCCTCTTTATTTTGTCGATGATTTCTTTTGCTGTGCAGAAGCTTTTTAGTTTTATATTGTCCCATTCATTTATTTTAGCTTTTACTTCCCTTGCCTTTGAGGTCAAATTCATAAAATTGCTCTTTGAACCCAAGGTCCATAAGTTTAGTACCTATGTTTTCTTCTATGCAGTTTATTGTTTCAGGTCTTATGTTTAGGCCTTTGATCCATTATGAGTTAATTTTGGTACATGGTGACTGACAGACAGCAGTCTTAGATTCATTCTTTTGCTCATGGACTTCCAATTCTCCCAGCACTGTTTATTGAAGGGGCTGTATTTTCTCCATTGTATGTTTTTGGCTTCTTTGTCAAAAATTATCTGTCCATATTTATGTGGGTTTATTTCTGTGTTCTCAATTCTATTCCATTGGTCTGTGTGTCTGTTTTCCTGCCAGTACCATGCTGTTTTGATTATTGTTGCCCTGTAGTATAAGCTGAAGTCAGGGAGTGTGATATCTCCAGCATCGTTCTTTTTTCTTAGAAGTGCTTTGGCTATTTGGGGTCTTTTGTGGTTCCAAATAAATCCGATGATTTTTTGTTCTATTTCTTTAAAATATGCCATTGGGATTTTGATGGGGATTGCATTAAATCTGTATATTGCTTTGGGTAATATGGCCATTTTAACTATGCTGATTCTTCCAATCCATGAGCATGGAATATCTTTCCATTTCTTTGTGTCTTCAATTTCTTTTAAAAATGTGTTATAGTTTTCAGTGTACAGGTCTTTCACTGTCACCATTGTAAGTGAAGATGAGCTTCTGGTCTTAGATGTCACCGAAGGTGGTTATTAGACTAATAGCCAGACTGGCCCTAATTCTGTGAATGTCCTTTGGTGGCAAGTAGATGTCCTTTTGAGTTTCCACCCAATTGCATCACTGTGAGATGCTGAAGTCCGTGGCTTTCAAAAACAACATAGTTTCTGGTAGTAACAAATCAACACAGCTTACAACAACAAGCATTACTGATGGTTGTAACAATTAATTAATGAAGGCTGAAAAGCCTGAAGCACAACCACCCTCTTATGGTGCTATGGGCATATGAAAAAATTAATTGTGCCTGAGTGCATGAAGTCTTAATTTATTCCATTTCCATAAACATAAAATTTAAAACTGGAGATTGATTTGAACAAGAAAGGAGGCTAAAAGTACAATATAGTAACAAAGAGTTAAGTCGCCTTCCCCGGATTCCCTTGTAAACTCTTCTGTGCCTATACCTTTTCTTTACCATTCAGCTAAAACATAAATTTTTAAACTGTATATAGTATTTTAAAAATAATTTTAAAACATTCTAGAAATAAGAAAATTATTTCTAAATACTGTGACATTTTTTTCTTTGGAAGAAAAGGTTATCCTATGGTTTTTACATAGAAATATGTATTTTAGCACAGCCTTTACTTCCATGAAACTCAAGTGGACTAATACCAGGAAAAAAGGGAGTGAGTAAATGTAAACCACAAGAAGAAATTGATGGGTAAGAGGAGAGACAATGAGGGGAAAGTAAAATAAAATGCTAAAATGTATCTCCTAAGATCAAAAGAACAGGAGTAGGAACGGCTACCGGCAAAAAGTTAATTTGGAAATTGAACTTTGCCCCAAAGCCCCCAAAATAACCCATTTGGTGAATTTCTGGACAAGAAACTGAGGAAAGAATACACCCAATCAGTTAATAGTAATTACAGATGAGAGATTTGTCACTGGAGTTTGGAATACAGCAAGCTAGATGGCAAACCAGGGTGAACCTGGATTAATTAAACAGGAAAATAAAAACACTTGTCTGGGGAATAATTCAGGATGAAGTTAAGAAACTAAATTGTTGTGTTAGGCTAAACCCAACTGTATTCATAAAATGAAGCACCGTACTTTTCAATTTTCCTTCCATCAGGAAAAGATAGAAACCCCACATTTTCTCCAATGCTATTTCATTTATCATTTAGCAATACATACAAATATCAAATCATCATGTTGTACACCTGCAACTAATATATTATCTCAATTATATCTCAATTTTTGAAATGTTATTACATTTAAATGTCTAGCAGACATATCTTATGCACTGATAATCCAGCCTAGAAGAGAGGTATTGAAATAAGTTGTAGTCCTAAATTCATGTCCAAAGAATGGGGCACTGTTCTACATCCTGCAGCTGACCTGACAAACACTAAGTTACTTTTGGTTGGAAGTGAAAGACAATCAACCTAACCAAATTGGCAGTACCCTGTCTCTTGGTCTCCAAGGTAGTATTGAACAGTGGACAGGGTAGGTACACAGCTGAAACTCAGCATCACCTTGGGACACGGGACTCAAACAGGGATTCTCTCCATTTCTTAGCTCTGCATGCTTTCTACTCATCATCTTCATTCAATTCCCTAACAACTGGTCCAAGGATTCAATTGGCAATTGATCCCATCTCACAGTCTCACAACTTGAAGTTTCTACCAAAGGAGATTAACTGTCCCTTCTTCAATTACAGCTGGGAAAACTCAAGGGAAGAACTCTTGGGTCAATCAACTAAAGTCAAGGGAGTGGGATTGCCTAAAAACACGGCAGCATCAACTAGAACCACATACTTACAGTGTATATATGTTGGGGAAACAAAGGTGAGAACAGAAGGATAGGAGGTGTGTGTGTGGGTGTGTGTGTATTTATCACAGGATAGTTCCAAAAATAAAGAGGGTGCTGTTCCTAGAAAAAGGGGGTTTTTAGGTAGACTAAAAAATGGAGATTCAAATGGAGACTGGAACCAAGAAACAAAGAGAAAGCTGATACTCGGAAGGGCAGCAATGGAAGAATTAGGAAAGATCAACAGGAATGTATCATGAGACACCAAGACTGAGATTATCCACATCCTAATATTCCCAATCTCCCTGTATGCATTCAAGGATTAGACAGTGAAGAAGGCGGATAAGAAAAAAAAATTATTCATATGAAGTGTGGTTGGAGGAGAGCCCTACAAATACCTTGGACTGTCAGAAAGATAATAAGTGAGTCCTAGAGAAAATTCAGCCTGAAACATTACTGGAGGCAAAAATGACAAAACTGAAACTGCCCGACTTCAGGCATATCATGAGAAGGCAGAATTATTTGGAAAAGATCATTGCTGGGAAAAATAGAAGGCAGCAGGAAAAGAGGAAGACCAAATGTGAGATGGGTTGATGACATAAAAGCCATGGGCAGTCTATGGGAGCTGAGCTGGGCTGTTGAGGACAGGACACTGCAGACATCACTCATTCATAGAGTCACCAGGAGTTGGAGCCAACAACACATAACATACACACACACCTGCATTTCATTAGGCACTGGAAAGAAATACATTTTGATCTTCTAGATACATTCCAAGATAAAAATTGATCTTTTTGTGACCAGAATCTCTTTTATTATGAGACAGATCAGGAGTTGGTCCAGAAACTGACATTCTTCAGTTGTGTGTGACAATGAATAGAGCATCAGTGCAATAGTGTGTCACCTGGAGACGTTTCTAGACTGTAAATCCCTGGGACCTAATGGATGCTTATGGGTTTTGCCCTTCCCAGTTAGTCCAAAGAGATTTCACTTTCTGCTATCAGCTGAATAAAATGTTCAGGTATGTCTACTTCTCCTCCAGTATACTTTTCAGAGTCAGGAAGACTTGCAATCAGTTGATAATAATGGCACAATCATTTTGTAGAAAGTCTTGAATGGCACTAATGATATTAATTCAAAAGGATTATTTTTTTTCTTATTCATTATCAGTCACCCACTAATTTATCTTTTGAAATTATCTGTATTTCAAACTAAAGTCAATTCTTAGAATAAAATGTGGCACCCATGTTTAAAATGCAATTTATTATTTTTTAAAGTTAACTCTTTCAAGCAGGAGCAATACAGGTAATAGGAACACAAATAGATATTTGATCATCCTCTTATTTAAAAAAAATGATACTGTGGAAGGGAGTCAGAGGAAGAGTAATAGATATATATGATATGGTGGGGAGGAGTGGCTTGGCGAATTGGGGGAGGGGGGTTGTCACTTTGAGGGGTAAAATGTATAACTATTGCACTGTGTTGTACACCTGAAACTAATTAAAAAATTAATTAATTAAAAAAATTAAATTAAATTAAATTAAAAAAATATATAGACCATGATATAATATCTCCATTCCAACTCTGACAGAGTTTAAGTGAATTTCCAATATGAATAGTAAATTATTCTGGTGCTAAATGAAGATTTTAGGACAAAAGGTAAGATTAAGCCATGCTTTACTTTAAGTCTTTAAATTTAATTTCATGTCTAGTGTAAGGTTACTAAAAAATTTTAAAAGGCAAGGTTTAAATGTAAGTACATAAAATTGACACATAGTACTGATTTTTGTGAATAAAACTTTAATCATCCAAAGTCATCTGGGAACATATTTTCTATATATGTATATCCACTTCTAGATAACAAAGTTTGCCATATGAAGGGGATCATTTTCATTTTTTACTATATCATATACTTCTTTGAATTTTTCTCAACAACTCAGAGACTGGCTTGTCTGCCCTGGGGCTCTTTGTGATAATAAAGTGGGTAGAGCCGTTGACACTGCTCTCAATGTCCCAGCCTGTAATATGGCTTTGGTTTTGTAACCTCTTCCTTTGATATCCACTGAAGAATACATGTTGCATCCCTTTATCTGTTGCTTCTATCTGCTATTGTCTTGAGAAAAATGAAAAAACAATCTTATTTAAATTATTTATTTAAAAGTTTTGTTTTTTAAAGTCACTCAGAGAGGAACTAGAGATATTGTTGATGGAATTAAAATGCAGGGAATGTGTGTCAGTTATCAGCTTGATAAGTATGGTCTGGGGGATTGAATTTCCTGGAAGCTTAACCCTCAACTAAGTGAGACATTACTGGGTTACTAAATATAGATGAATGGCTTTTGTTTTCCTTAATGATGAAAGAATTTAGAAGAAATATGCCAAAATCAGAGGCAGAAGATCTGTATTCTAAGGATACACCTAGTAATAGATCTGAGTTTCCTAAATAGTATGCTGTAGTAGAAGTGTATCATATTGGGAGTGGAGAGGTTTAAAGAATAGACCTCTATTTCTAGCCCCCTCACCCACCAGTGGCATGACTCTGGCCAGAAGCTTACCTTCTCATTGATCTTATTCCCTTACTTCTAATAAAAAGGAGTATAACTAGATGAACTGTAAGGTCCTTCCAGCCCCAAAAGCCATTAATTAACCTCATGAGTCCCTGTGAGAGATTGGAGATTACCAGGAGGAATCTCTCCCAATAGAATAGCATATACAAAGGTAACTGTGATGCTGTGTAGAATGAAATGAAGCCTATAAATACATAGTCAAAAGAGAACAGAACCTATGAGTCAACTTATAAACCATCTAGTCTAGTTGATAAAATCTGAAATGTATCATAATAATAATTCTTCTCAATAACTGATGCCATTGATATGATTTTAAAAACTTAAACTCCTTAAGTCTAAGTGCTTAATTACCCTTTTCAAATTAAATGTATATGTGTATACATGCATATTTATGTTCCTGAGTCAACAAGAATACTTAAAAAATTCTGGAACCTCAACTGCATTATATCCCTCGGGTCTGTCAACTGAAATTTCCCTCTGTTGAGAAACTTGTTACATGCTTACTGGGGTGTCAATATCAGTTAATTCTACTTTTGGGATTAAGACAAAGGTTAAGAACTGTGGTGCTGATGAAAATATGAAAACTTTTTCTTTGGTTGGCTTGACCCTAAGGTTAGTGAGGATAAGAAAAAATTAGGTCTATGGATTAAGAGTATTTACTGTATGACCTGTACATTGTAAATGCAAAGCTTCCCTTACAGAAAGGCCTTATTTATGATAGGGGCACAATCCAATAATACAGTTAGGATTCATGTGCATTTCTCCTCTTCAACTTGATCCAGATGCCATTAGCTGGACGAAGAATCAGCTCTCCTGACAGACCAAGTTCTTCTCTTTTCTGGTTGGATTCTACCCAAAAATGTCTCAGGATGCAGGAAAGAATGGCCTTTTCTTCCATCATGGCAAATCTTTGACCTTCAAATTAATGTAAATAAATCACTTTAATTACATGTATTTCTCAAATGTGAGAAAGAACAGGTCCTAGTAGAGGAAGCAAGCAATGTTGCATTTTCACAGTAGGCCCTGGAAGAAACAGAATCAACAGAGTTTTGAACGTAAAGCATTAAAATTCGGTGCTCGAGGCCAGGTGGCCGTCAGCTCCCGCGGTATGTGGTGTAGGACCAGGGGCTCAGCAGCAGGGGAACGTGGACCTTGTGGGTCTCGTTGGTGATGGTGAAAACTACCTGTGGGCTGAGGAGGCACTGGGAGAGTGCGAGGGGCCCGCACGCAGCTCACCAGTACCCTGGTCCCAGCGCTGCCCAGGAGACTCCAGCAGCCCAGACTGTGTGCTGGGGGCTGCCTCAAGGGGGACAGGAGCCCCTGGGGCCAGCTAGAGACCGATGGTGGAGAACTGGAAACGTGGTGAGGGCTGGGGATGGGGCTGGGGTACTTGAGGGCCCTGGGCCTGCGGGGTCTCCCGGGGTGTACCCTGAACAGGGCCGAGTGAAGGGGGTGGCAGTAAGGTCAGGCGCAGTGAGCTGGATGGGCTTGGTGAGCATCTCTGTCCACAGGGTCTGCGACACCCTCGGCCCTGCCGAGGATGCTTGTTAAAAATGGAGATTCTTGAATGCCCTTCCGCAATCCCACCCGGTGCACCTGAATAGCTGAGGTGGGCTGGGAATCTGTATTTTTTCAGCACCCTAGATAAGTCCTGGGTTTATTGAAGCATGAGAATCTCTATTCTAGAATGCTTTCTTAGTGAGCCTTTAATGTAACATTCTAGAGTTACCAAATACGTGTCAGGACACAGATACATATAGAGGAAAAACTATGTGGAAACATAGGGAGAAAATAGCCATCTCCAAGCCAAGGAGAGAGACCTCAGAAGAAACCAGGCCTACTGACACCTTGATCTTATACTTCTAGCCTTGAGCACTGTGTGAGAAAATACATTTCTGTTGTTTAGGCCATCCAGTCTGTGGTACTTTATTATGGCATTCCCTAAGAGACCAATAAACCTTATGACAGTCATATATGACATCAATAATGTATAGCAAAGTGGAGAAAAAAATAGAACAACTATTTTTTTTAAAGAACTTGTCCATGGGATACTATATCTCAAAGAAATTTTGTGAGAAACCCACTACCACGTGGGCCTAAAGGTCAAACCAATTCTGAATACAAACCTATACAGTTTCTGGGTCCAGCAGAGAAGGGCACATATGCGTATGGATGGCGTCCTTTCGAATTCTCGGGAAAGAATCGCTCTGGCTTGAATTCCTCAGGATCTGGGAAGTATCTTGGGTCTCTATGCAGCGCATAGGGAATAATGAGTGCTTGAGAACCCTTCACAATGCTGTGGCCCCCTGTCAAGAAGTAGTCAATATGCATGAGAATGAAGCAAGGCAGACATCAAAAATCCAATCTCCCTACTATTTTAATTATAGAACTCTTACCAACGTCGCAATTTTGATTAAGGTAACGGGCAATTATAGGAACAGAAGGAAAAATACGAAGGGTCTCCTTAATAACACATTCCAGATATTTAAGTTTCTTCAGGTCTTCTAAGGTAGCAGGACGTTCAGATTTTCCTGATTAAATACATGAAATAAATAAATGAAAGAATTATTTGGGCTTAGAGGATAACACATCAAAGAAGAATACATTAATCAATACACTTTTTTTTTTTTTTTGAGGCTAGTATCATTGGCCCTCATGTGTGGGACCAAACCGGGGCCGCTGGCGTCCCAAGCCAGCGCTTACCACCGTGCCACTCGGCCGGCCCCTAATCAATACACTAAATGGCAAATTCCCACAGCTAAAGTAGACTCCCTAATATTATAGATAATCAAAATAAAATGACATAATATACTAAATAAAAGAAACCAGATACAAAAGGTCACATATTGTATGATAAAATTTCTAGGAAGTACTCAGAGTAGATAAACCCATAGAAATAGAAAATAAATTAGGTGTTGCCAGGGGCTAAGGAAAAAGGGAATGGGGAATGGCTTATTAATGGTACAGCGTTTCTTTTTGGGGTGCTGAAATATTTTGGAATTAGATAGAGGTAATAGTTGCACAACATTGTGAATGCATTAAATTCTACACTTTAAAATGGTACATTTTGAGTTCTCAGAGCTTCTTCCAGAAGTGCATCTTTTCTTGGGTCAGATTCTTGAATAAGAGCATGGCCCCCAAATGCCTGTTGTTCCCACCTCAAAAAAGAAAAATCAAGACTGCCTCTTACCTCCAGGCTGGAGGAGACATCAACCTCTCTGGATTTACCAAAGGGAGACAAAGAACAACAAGAAACAACTGAACATACTGATAAAGTACAAATTGAAACAAACCTAACTTAATGCACAAGCCAGTGAGATTTTGAAGGTAGAACAGAAATATAACAAACTCCACCAATCATTTTTTCAAAAGAGATTGTAATTAATTGCCAAAATCCCAAATTTTGGAGTAACAACATTCGTCAACCATCCCTAAGCCTGCACTGCATGAGGAGGACAATGAAGAGGCACTGTGTTATTTGACCATAATTGAAGTGACAGAATTCGGAAATATTAAATCAGATCATTGAATAGATTTTCATTGATGAAAACCCTTCCTTTGAAAATGAAGTTCCTTCCAAAGAATTTCATCTGAGTGAGAGTGGTGATCCATCTTCAAAGTCCACAGAAATCAATGTAGAGCTCTGCAAAGGATCTGATGAAATGTTCAACTGAAATACAGAATAAAGCTAGCAGCAAGAGGCAGCAGGAGGAACAAGAGAACTTTTTTTTCTGGCTGATGGCCATTCTGAAGCAGCACAGATGAGTTGGAAGAGGTCATCAAAGATGATTATTTGGCAAAATATAATAATACAGCACACCTTGGTTCCGGACATGGATGATAAATCAGGGGAAGGAGAAGAAAAAAGATGATGATGATAATAAAGGAAGAGAAGGAGAAAAGGATGAGGATGATGATGATGAAGGAGAAGGAGGAGGAAGATTGAAAGATAATGATAAAGAAGGGAATGAGGAGGGCTGGCCGAGTGGTGCATTGGTTAAGAGCTGGTTTTGGGATGCCAGCGGCCCTGGTTCGGATCCCACATATTAGGGCCAGTGACACTGCTCTCTACAGCTAACAACAGCTCCACCTGGAGCTGGGCTGTGCAAGCCCCAGCAACAGTGTAGGCTGCAGCCCCTGCTGCAGTGGGCTGCCATAGGCTACAGTGAGTGGCCGGCAGCCAGTGTGAGCTGCCAATAGTCGCAGTGAGCGACCATCCAGAGGCCGGCAACCAATCTGCCTCACCTGGGAAGAGCGCAACGATGATACCAACATGGGCCAGTGAAGCAACGTCCTCTGCAACTAGACTGAAGAACAAAAGGACAGCAACTTATCTGTTCCCCTTCCCTGATTCCCCAATGCTGTTCCTCTCCCCCAATTCCCCAATAAAAAATCTTTTAAAAAAAAAGAAGGGAATGAGGATGAAGGGGAAGAGGATGATGAGGGGGAGAAAGGAGGGGAGGATGAAGGAGAAGATGAATAGGGAACACTAATGGATTCTCACCTTTTACAAATTTTTTCCAGTCCCTGGGAGCAAGTGACAGTCTCCCCGCCACTGCCTCTTATACTCTGTCACTCTGCCCCTGAAGCCTCTAGTCTCCTCTTTGCACCTTAGTTCTCAACTTATTTGCGGGGAAATACCTTGAGCAGAATACTGGTGAAAGAATCTCTACTTCATTCTGTTCCAAATTAATTTTTATCCCTTCCTGTCTCAAGAAAAGCTTTATGGAATCAACACTACCATGTTCTGTGGGAAAAAAGAAACACTTGCTGTTCCCTTAATCTGCTGGGGGCTGGAGGGTGCTCAGCCCTTGTGTGGTAGTGCAGAGTATTCTAGCTTTTTCCCTTCTTTCTCTGTATATTTGGCTCAGAGATTACACTGTGAATCTATGTGAATACAGATAGTTAGCATGTACCAACACACTTCTGTCTACTTTCTCTTTCATAACATTTTTTATTAAGACATTTAAAATTAGGTTTATAGAAGGTCAGCAAAAGGTGGGTTTCAGACATGTGGGTGGGTTAAATGGGTATTTTGACAACATGGCTTCTCCTTTGGCATGTTTAATTGTGATGTTTAATGGACATCCTTGCAGTTTAAGATGACATTTTAAAAATAAAATTCTCTCTTAATGATGACTTGAGCCCTGCCGCTCAATGGGAGACTAGCAAATCGGTAGAATGACATTCTCTACTGTGATTTTGCCCCTATTTATTTTTAGATTTTCTTTTTCTTTCACTGGAAAGAAAAGATAATGTTTAGTTTTCAACATTAACAGTGTACAAGTTGCTTGGTTATGAGAGCACACACACACAGCTTAATTTTATGTTATGTGAAGTTTACCACAGTAAAAATAATTAATAAATAACAAAAGTAATTAACTCTTGCATATCAATATCCAAAGATCAGTTGCTCAAAAAATTTTAGAATTAATCCTGGGGAGGGGGGTGTAGTAGAAGAAAAAGTGAGTCACAATTAGCAATAGATTAAAGGAGTACCAGAATAAAGATTCTAGCAATAATGGTATTACTAATTATGAGAGATCAGAAAGCATTTGGGAGACCAGCAATAAGCTAGTAATTGTGGAAGATACAAATATGTGAACACATTCCAAAAGAAGTTTTAGAATACTAAATTTACCCACCAGAGGTGATCTGAGAGAAATTAAAATTGATATAAAAAAATAAAATGACTGAAACAGAGCCAAGAAGTTTAGATTGTCTCCAATCTACAAAATAGTCTTCCCTCTTGATATAAAATTCCAGCCCTCAAAAAATCTAAACACGAAATTACTTTTCAAACTTTACCTCTCAACACATCTCCCAAATGTCCTGTCCCTCACTAGTTACTATTGTCCTTCAAACTGTTCCACTCTGCCATTGGTTATCTAGTTCCCTTCTTTCTAGAATGCCTTCCCCTTCCTTCTTTTTTCCTTTCTTTTTCCTTCCCCACTTCTTTTCTTTATGAAAATGCATCAGATGCCACTTTGTTGATTGGCCAGCCCAACCTTTCTTTTTTCCTTCCAGCTATGGGAAGTCATGTGACATGTGATTAAACAAAGAATAAAATTGATGGCACAATGCAAAGCCTTTTTGTGGTAGGCTGATCATGGCCCCCAAATATATCAGATCCTAATCTCTGGAACCTGAAAATGTTACTTTATTTGGGAAAAGGTGCCTTTGAGGATTTTATTAAGGACCTTAAAATGAGATTATCCTGGATTATCCAGGTGGGCCCTGAATGCTGTCACACATGTCTTTATAAGAGAGAAGCAGAGCGAAATTTCATACACACACGTAGAAGAGAAAGGGATGTGACAATGGAGACAGAGGTTTGAGTGATGCAGCCATAGGCCAAGAAATGCTGGCAGCCACCAGAAGTGACAAGGAATGGAGTCTCCCCTAAGCCCTGCCAATACATTGATTCAGCTCAGTGACACTGATTTTGGATTTCTGGCCTCAGGACTGTAAGGGAATAAATTTCTGTTGTTTTAAGCCACCCAGCTTGTAGAATTTGTTACAGCAGCAACAAGAAAGTAATACACCTTTCATGCCCTTATCTCCTTTCTTCTTGCCTTAAAGATAGACATGAGACCTGGAACAACAATCAAGAGAAAATGCTAAAGATGACAGAGAAAAAAAGAGCAGGCTTGGGAATCTGATGACATCCCTACTGGCATCAGCCTAGGACTCTACCTATAGATTGCTTGTTATAGTAGACATTTATGTCCTGTCAACTTAACCCATCTTTTTCTTCATTTGTATCCAGAAGCAATCCTGTATGAAACCACTTTCCTTGACCCCTCTAACTAGCTTCACTTGCTCCTGTCTGCTATCAAATAGTGCCTTCTTCATATCACTCAAGCTCACAGTCGTGACTTGGTGCTTTACATGCAATGTCTGTTTCATCTATTAAGGAGTGAGATCCTTGAAGAGAGCAACATTTATCTAACCCAGTGCCATCACACGCCAGGTGACTGGCAAATACCTGTAAATGAAGGGATGAGACCTTGCAAAGACCAGTACTGGGAGGAATCCCACATGGAAGCCTGCTTATTACAGTGTCTTTAGGACAGGTCCTACCACACATCCTTAATGAGTCAGAACGACATTTGCTTATTTAAGACCCACAGTGTAACTGAAAGGGCCAAACATACCAAACACTTCATCCAGTTCATTGTCCAACATTTTCTGGACTTCTGGATTACAACCCAATAAATATAAGGCCCAGTTTACTCCAGCTGCAGTCGTATCATGGCCCTACAAATGTAAGAAAAAAAAATAGTCTAAACAACAGAGTTCTATGAAGATTAGGAATGCTAACTTTATTTTGAATTGTCTCTGGATTTGACAGCTGTGATGTAACCCCAGAACATAGCAAATTAATCTTGTACAGTATTTCACCTTGGTGAGAAACAAACAAACAGAACAATCCTTTCAAAGTGGAGGCCTCTGCTTAGAGAGGCATTTCAAGGGTACACCGAGTATTTGATGAGAAGTGGCTGGGCCATGCTAAGAAGAATTCCAAGGAAACTAAATGCACGAGGCCTTTTTTTCTTTTGAAGGCAGTGTCACTGACCCTCATATGTGGGACCCGAACCGGGGCCGCTGGCATCCCAAACCAGCGCTTAACCACCGCGCCACTCGGCTGGCCCACGAGGCCTTTTTTTAATGGACAAAAAGTCTGACTTTCCTAAGCCAACCTGCCAGATCTATACTTCTCTACCTTCTCCCATTTGTAAGGTAGGGAAGGAGTATGTGTGTGGTTCTGAGTAATATTCTCCACATCAAGATGTTGATAAATTGTCTCATTTAATTCTTGCTGAGCTTTAGGCAAAATACTAAACACTCTGCAGAAACTAAATCAATGGTTCTTCACAAAAACTCCATGGAATATTTGATACTGATATTCACATTTTAGAGATTAAAAACTGAGACCCAAAAAGAAGCTAAATGACTTTCCCAGGGCCAGATAGCTTAATAGGAGGCAGAGACAAGACTAGAACCCTTGGAGTGTCTGATGCAAAGCAGAGCCCACACTCTCCACTTCTGGGAGTGTGGAGGGTCTGGGGAAAGGAGATTCCATCTCTAATACTAATATTAACTCCCTAAGCAACTTTATTCTCTGTGTATTAGCCCCTTATTTCTTATTGTCATCTTACCAGGGCATTTTCACATGCAACAATGGTATGTCCTTCAGGGAAAAAAATTGGAAAACCCATAATAATATTATTGCTCTATGAATAAGACTTTTAGGAAAAAAGACAGAAAATAAAATTATCTCCTGTATGGGAGATCTTATTTTTCCATTTTCTCTATGTGACACAAGTGATTATTGTACTATTTCATTCTCTGGGCAGAAATCGCCAAAGCATTTGTCTTACAAAACAGCTCCTAAGTTAGACTATTGAGAATTATTCTGCAGTTTTTAAAAATATATAGTTTACAAGTCTTTGATATTGGTGTGTCATTGCATTTTCTTACTCTTGCAGTTTCTTTACAGAAATGGTTCTGAACTCCAGACAAGACCTGGCCCAGTTCTCTCAGTCAATTACCAAAGTTATAGAAGTAAGTGCTCTTGCTAAATAATTTTTAATAGCTTTTCTTGAATTTATAAGTGGAAGCCTGAACCAAATGTGTAAGACAAGTTGCTGAACTTCCTGTTTCATTTTCTCTTCTACTTGAAGACAGCAAAACAGACAGAGTTGACAGAAGAACATGGGTGGAACCAGGAAGGGGCAAAAACCCTAATATATCTAATGTTGTCATCTGGGGTATGAAGGGCATGGCAGCAAAAGCCTTACGGAGGAGGTCATAGTATCGTAATTACACATGGTATCCCTCCTATTTGATGCGAAGAAAAAAAATTAGAATTTCAAACAATGTTAGAGCTAGAAGAAAGAGATCATTAGTTTGGTTGTTTTCATGGAAGTGAGAGGTTACTGGTAGGAAATGGATGTGTGTGTGTATGAGTATATGCATGTGTGTGTGTGCATGCATGCATGCATGCATGCAGGGTGGAGATGTAAGAAGGTGTCTCTACTTCAACATCAAATAATAGCCAATGTGTGCTGCATGCTTCGTGCCAGGCATGATTCTTGGTGCACTTTAGAACTCATTCATCTAGTCGCCATAACTATTCTGTAAGGCCCATGCTACAATTATGAGGACACAGAAACCCAGAAATGCTAGAGGAGGTGCCCATTTCTTTTTTTTTTTTTTTTGGGCGCAGTGTCACTGGCCCTCATATGTGGGACCGAACCAGGGCCGCTGGCTTCCCAAGCCAGCACTTAACCACCGCGCCACTCGGTCGGCCCTAGAGGAGGTGCCCAAAGTCCCACCTCTCGTACAGGTGAGAGCTGGGATTTGGCCCCAAAGCCCCCATGCTTAACACCTCTCCACTTTTCAGCTAGTTAGATATTCATTTTCTACATAATGTCTCTTTTCAGTACAGTGCTCTGCTTTAAGAAAGAAGTTTACAACCACTGATGTGTCCATCTCTCTGTTTTACACCTAGGAAAATTCTGACAGAAATTTGGGATGACTGGACCCATCTCATATGGCCAGTTAGCACAGAGCCAGAGGACATCAGGTCTGCAGACCCTTAACACAGCTTGCTTCCTGCTGCAGAGCTTTACTCACCTAGGAGGGAACCTCTACACACAGACGGCTGTGGGCAGAGCAAACACAATGTGTAGCATGCCATCTGCCATCTAACACTGCTGGTGCCTTTCTCTGTCTTCCACTTCCAGGCCATTCCACAGGGTGCTTTTCAAAGCTATTTCTTTATCTTTATCTGACAATCCACTCCACATGTTGAAGGATTCCCTCTTTGTAATATTTAATACAGAATTATCTTTGCAAAACATTCATGCCTTTTTTGTTACTGTGAAGACCAGAAATCGCTATAGAATCATAAACTGGTTAAATTCTCTATTGGGGGGGTTCTTAGTCTATTCTTTAGTTAGGGCAGTTCACAGCAGTAGCTAAACACTCATGTTTAGAACTTGAAAAAGGAGGGAGTGAAGAAACAGACTTGTGGGTTTTGGAGATCAAGAGGAAGCAGGAAGCAATATAGAGAACAGAGAGCAATTTCTGGCTGCTCTTCTGCTTGGAAAAGTCGGATGAGCCTTAGGGTTCCTTGAGAAAAATGTGTCTACCGCTATACTCACCATAAGTGAAAAGCTTTTTCTGAAGAAGAACATTGATCTGGTATTTAATCTGGGTCTTAAATTTCATAATTCCTAATTATAATATATTCACTGTTCCCTAGTTATATTGAGCTACGCTAAAATTTGAATCAACTTTAAAAAATTATGCTAAAGATTCTTTAAAACAAGTAGAATTGGTTTAATAACACCTGAAATTAACATGACATTACAAAATACCTCAAACATGAAAGTGTCCACTTCCTCTCGAATATCTTCATGACTTAGCTTCTTCCCTTTATCATCAGTCACATTCAAAAGCAAGTCAAGAAAAGCTTTGCGTTTATGCTTGGAGGAGGTAGTGTCCTTGTCATTGCCTTCACATTCTTCATTTCTATTTAATTCATTGGCCCGTTCAGTGATGACCTGTATGATTTCAACAATCACATGCTTTTGTTTGGAATTTGATATAGCATACTGATATATTTTCCTACGGAAATGTACTAGCTGCTTTATTTTTTTCTGCACCTTTCCTGTTCTTTCTAACTCAAAAATAACTTAGGCTTTTGTGAAACCAAAGGAAATCTTCCTGTTAACATTTTTAGGGCCTAACTTGATAAGACTTTTAAAAATAAATTTAATGCCAGACCAAGTCATGATTTCCAAGGGCTATTTTTGCCGTTTTTCCAACATGGGAATTGAGTAGTAGTTTACTAAATAGTGCCCTCGAGATCTGAATGAGTTAACGAGAAAAAGTTTAGGTGGTGGCGAGAATGCAATCATTATGGAATAGACTAATTAAAGGTCACTCTAATTATATGTTGTATTGGAGATAAGAATCACTCTGTATGCTTGCTGTTCCTTCTGCCTAGAATGCTTTATCCTCAGACACCAGCATGGCTAGCTCCCTCACTTCTTTCAGGTTTCTGCTTATTGTCACACTATCAGAAAGACTTCCCAAGCATCACTACTCCCTAGCACTCATTATCTTCCCGAGCCTACTTCATTGTTTTCCATTTCACTTAGCACCTGACATTATTGCATTTGCTAGTTAGTGTCTTTCTCCTCCAAATTGAATGTACCATCCCTGTAGCAGCAAATATGTCTTTGTTCATTGATATGGTTTCAACTTTTAGAACACTGCTTAGCATTTTAAGAATGTTAGTTAGATATTTGTTGAATAAATAAAAGAATAAAAGCCCATAAACATCATTTGGTTATACATTTCAACTTTCTTTTCTTATCAGGCAATTGACCGACCTTCCACTAAGTGGTTTGAATGAACAGATCCCAAGTTCTGTGAGGGCAAAACACCAAGTCTTCTTTTATTCTTGGTGGAACCCCTAGTGCCTAGTGCTCAGGGGTTTTCGATATTTTCAATATTGATTCAATATTTATTGTCCATCCAATTTGGAATTCATTAATTATTGATATTGATTTTAACACATGAAATTTGAGGAGAAGTGTAATTATACCCATAGAATACAAACTGTTAACCATCTTCCTATTGCCAAGTAGTTACAATATATTCCAGTGCTGACAACTCAATCCAACATCTCATTCATCTAACATTGCTGACTCCATAACCACTTGATCTGTTCGTGCTAGGCAGTACTGCACTGGAAGGAAGCAATTTCAATATATTTTAAACCAAAATTTACAGCAAAGAGTAAAAATAATTACTAAAGCACTTTTATCAGTACATTTAAGTTATAATTTGATGTATATTTTCAATCAATTTTTGCTTTTTCATAAACACAGCTTTAACACAAAGACTGACATCCTGTGTCCAAAACTACATTACTATCTCGTTATTGAAAATGAAATAGTAATATCTAGTGAATTTTTCTTTTCCAAGTTAAGATACTGTGATAAATGCCCTTTGCCTCTGAAAACTAGTGCCTAATCCAAACATTTTCCAGAAGATTCTTATAACACAGATTCCTGTCTCTGCATTCTTTTAGCATAGCACCCTATTTGTTAATAAACAATCATAGCTCAGATCACATTTTGTAATTATTTGTTTATAGACAAACTACTAGATTAACCACTTTCAGGGTAGGGAACATTCATTATTTTATTTCTAACACTTGTTTTCCACCTAAGTACTTAATTAATATTTGGTGTATACCTAATTTAAATGTAATTATGCCACTTACTTTTATCCATTATTACTCAATTCCATTATTATTCAATAATTTCCATTATTATTCAATTATATTATGAGACACAGTCCCCATGGTCCTACATTGGGTATGTTAACAAAACATAAAAATCATGGACATATAAAAGTTCCAGAAATGGATAGTGGTAATGGTTGCATGGCATTGTTAACACACTTAATGCCATTGAAAGGTACATTTAAAATGGCTATAATGGTACATTTTATGCAATGTGTGTTTCACCACAATAAAAAAAATTTGAGGACTTACATTGTTGGTAAAATTATGTACAATCTTTAGGGTCCTTCTATGTTCCCGTCCGTCTTTAAACAAAAGGAATGAAAAGTCAAGCCAGAGCCAAGGTGCCTTCATTCTTCGATGTATCATATCACTCATCCTATAAATAGGATAAAAATACATCAGCTAATATATCAAAAATGTGTATTGTTAGAAGAGCCCCTATTTGGCGCCTGATCTCAATGTGAGTAATGAATGTATGGCAATGATGATGATTCATCTTAGAGGTTACTAAGAGCTCCATGCTTTATGCTCAACAATAAAGGCATGGATTATGACACCTCCACTGAAACTTCAAAAAATGACTAGGTTCTTTAGAAGAACGAAGAATCCATTATAAAGCATCCTTACTAGACGGCCATCTGATCTCTGCTTCTGTTTCTCTGGGAAGACTCCGGAGTTCCCCAGTAGCCTGCAGCTCTTGTACCACAGGGTGAAAGTAAATCTGCCTCTTTTTAAGGTCCATTTATTGGCCACATCACTCCTCTTGAGTGAAGAAAACTAACTGTCTTCCTAAACAGAAAAGTGCTCATTAAAATCTATCTGTCACATACCTGTCCTGAGTACCTTCCTCGTCATTTCCAGTGACAGAGCAGAAAGATGTCTATATGATTTCCTCCATTGTGACTGGCTTAGAGACCAGTTCTTCAGAGAGACCTTTACCAGTCACTCAATCTGTAGGAACTGTTTTTCTCTCTAATGTTAACTTGATTTTTTTCTTTCTAAGTGATTATTAAAACTTATGTTTATATTTATGTTTGTCAATCAATGCTTGTCTCCATTATTCTGTTTTATGGCACACTACCTTGTACAATGATTGGCAGATTTTATATATATATATATATATATATACACACACACATATGCTAAGTAAATATTTGTTAAGGTGAAATGAAATGAGCAGTGGACTTAAAGACAGAATACATCAAATTGAATCCTGACCCTGCCTCTTAATAGCTAAATAACATCAAGCAATTTTTTAAAGTCAAAATTATTATTTCAATTAAAAAAATAGTACATAATCAGTGAGAAAATATGGGACAAAACAGTAAATGACAACAAAAATAAAACATAATAAGAAAGAGAAGCACATACACAAAACAACAATAATCTCAGATAACATTCTGTTATAATATCCTATGAATAATGTTTTATATCATCATACTGAAAAAAATTGTTTTTATGCTACCTTATATCAAACTATACCACAAGACTATAGTAACCGAAACAGCATGGTATTGGCATTAAAAGCAAAAACATAGATCAATAGAACAACATAGAGCACCCAGAAATAAACCTACTCCTCTATGGTCATTTAATCTGTTATCAATATGACAAAGGAAGCAAGAATTTATGGTGGGGTAAAGACAGTCTATTCAATAAATGGTGTTGGGAAAACTAGACAGACACATGCAAATAAATGAAACTGGACCACTTTCTTACACCATATACAAGAAAACTCAAAATGGATAAAGAAGTAAATGTAAGACCCGAAACCATAGAACTCCTAGAAGAAAACATAAGCAGTAAACTCTCTGACATTGCTCTTAGTGATTTTTTTTTTATGATCTATTTCTTTGGCAAAGGAAACAAGAGAAAAAATGAACAAGTAGTACTACATCAAATTAAAGTTTTGCACAACAAAGGAAGCTATCAACAAAATGAATATACAGCCTGCTGAATGGTAGAAGACATTCCCCAATGATACAGCCAATAAGGGGTTAATATACAAAATTTATAAAGAACTCATACAACTTAACATCAGAAAAATAAACAATCCAATTTAAAAATGGTCAAAGATCTGAACAGACATTTCTCCAAAGAGGACATACATGTGGCCAATAGAAATGAAAAGATGCTCAATGTCATTAATCATTAGAGAAATGCAAATTAAAACCACAATGAGATATTACCTTATACCTGTCAAAATGGCTATCATCAATAAATCAACAAACAAGGCCGGCCGAGTGGTGCGTTGATTGGGAGCTGGCTTGGGACGCCAGCGGCCCTGGTTTGGATCCCATATATGAGGGCCAGTGACACTGCCCTCTATAGCTAAAATGGTGAACAACAGCTCCACCTGGAGCTGGGCTGCTGTGAGTCCCCAGGGAGGCATAGCTGCAGCCCCTGCTGCAGTGGGCTGCCATAGGCTACAGTGAGTGGACGGCAGCCAGCGTGAGCAGCTGGCAGCCGGTGTGAGCTGACAAGAGCCGCTGTGAGCAGCCGTCCAGAAGCCAGCGACAGATCTGCCTCACCCAGGAAGAGCGCAATGATGATACCAACAGGGCCAGTGAAGCAATGTCCTCCATAACTAGACTGAAGAACAAAAGGACAGCAACTTGTCTGTTCCCCCAATAAAATCTTTTAATAAACAAACAAACAAACAAACAAACAAACAAGTGTTGGAAAGGATTCAGAGAAAAGAGAACCCTCATACACTGTTGGTGAGATTGCAAATTGGTGGAGCCACTATAAAGAATGGTTTCCAGTTTCCTTAAAAAATTAAAAATGAAACTATCTCATGACGGAATATTACTTGGCCATGAAATCTTACTATTTGCAAGAACATGGATGGACCTAGAGAATGTTATGCACAGTGAAATAAGTCAGACTAAGAAAGACAAATACTTAAATGTGGCACCTAAAGAACAAAATAAAAGAACAAAGAAACAGAAACAGACTCATAGATAGAGAATAACCTGATGGTTGCCAAAGGAGAGGGCGTTTGGGGAGCTGGGTGAAGAAGGTGAAGAGAAGAAGTGCAAACTGGTAGCTAAAAACTTAGTTACCAGTATGTGAAGTACAGCATAGAGAATAGTCAGTAATATGCTGCAACCACTATGCAGAGTGCTGGGTGGGAACTAGAGTAGTGAGGAGATCTCTTCTTAAATTATAGAAATGTCTAACCACTATGCTGTGCCCCTGAGACTAATATAAAATAAAATAATACTGAATGTCAACTGAACCTGAAAAAGTAAATTAAAAAATTATTTTTGTCTTTTTTTTTAATCACTTAGCACCATAATGTAATCTCTGAAACATTATAAAATAATCATTTAAAATCACTGCATAATCTGGGTGTGCCATAGTTTATACAGCCATTCCTGTACTGTTGAAATACATGCTTAAATGATTAAGCTGACTTTTAGTATAATGTTTCATTCTAAAACAATGAAAACAATACAACACAGACAAAAAATTATTAGTGATAACTTTTTAAAGCCCTAATCAAAAACAATTTTTAAAACAATTAAAAGGACTCCATTTACCTATAAACTGCACGGACATACTCAGAATCATTATTACTTTGAGCACCAATACTCTTGCCCATAGCTGTTTCTGTAAAATATGGGTGAGAAACAACCATTTAATTCATTCATATACTTTGTGTTTATTTTCCAGCGGTAGACACTTGAGAAAAGCCATAAGTTCTTATATATTTTAGAATTGTTCGTCCCCCCTTTTCACTGTTGTACCTTTTGCTCCCGTACTCCCTGTTCCCCCTCTTTTTTCCTAGGCATATTGGTTTTGTGACTGCCCTGCTCAAAGCCATCATAGTCGCTGCTGCCTCTCCGGCGGCTAATTTAGCATAGGACCAGCCAGAAAAATCCAATATCCTTTCCAAACCCTTCATTTGCCTCCCAATGGAATGTTATTTTCTATTTAGAGCATTTTATTCTTACACCATAGTTTTATAAACAAATCAATGAGACTTACCACAGATTATATCTAAGGCACAAAGAGCGATGGGTAAAAAGCAGTCAAACGCTTCTTGGTTAACATGTTTTTCTAACTTTTTAACCAATATGTTTGACTGTTCATTCATGACATCTAAGAAATCTTCCAGAATTGTAAAATGGAAGGAGGGTGTTAACATTTTTCTCCTAGAGCGCCATTTGTCTCCAGTACTAGAAATAAAATACATGGTTACAAATAATAGAAAAGCAATATCCAAAACAAAGCATAGTCAATACAACAAAATTCTACTGAAACAACTTAAACTATAGATTCTCAAATGCTTTGGTCAGAATGATAAAGAAAGATTCATATATAATTACAGAACATGGATATTTTTCTATATCAATATTTAAAGAGCAGTCATAAAAATTGAAAAAAAAATTAGAATTTTTCTAAACTTGTAAGTTCTAAGTTCTTAAAAATTAGAATTTATTTTCTCCCCTCTCTCACTACCTTAATCCTCAAACTACCTTTGAATTCTCCAAAATCCCCACAAAGTTCCTACCTTTCTTTCTCTTTCTCAGTCAATGGAGTCCTATTTCTGGATGGCAGCTCAAAGACTGAGGTCACTATAACTTCTATGAGGCTGACTGCCTTTTTCACTGAATTTTCAAAATGTCCCTTCTCCAAACTCTCCTTTTCTTTACTCCATTTACACCAGGACCTTCTAGAATCTTCTTGAACACCGGTGATCATTATTACTGAACACCATGGCTAGTGTACAGTAATCACTGTACAGTAATTATTGTACACCCTGGGTTTCTGTCTGTCAAAGGCCCATTTCCACCCAACCTTTCCTTCCGGCATTCCCTACGACCTGATAGCACAGTCTTGCAATAGGAAGACCACCTTGTGTCAATGGCTGACATAACAAGTTACCCACGAGACAGCTTTGGAAATTTACACTGATGTACCTTGTAAGAAGACCTAAGCCAAGCCATGGTTCTAGGAACTTATACAAATAGGATTTGTCAATATGCTTTGAACTTGTTAAAATCACCTTAAAAAAGAGAAAAAAAAACAAATTGAGGGATATATAGAGATCAAAACAATCTCAATTATCAGAATACCTGGCTAGAACACAACTACTTTTCAAAGCAACATTTCATAACCGTTATTTCTCTGTGATTCCTTTTCATTCCTGTGCCTCAAAGAATTTCAGTTCAAGTTTTGAACATATAACTGTCATTTAGTCTTGGAGGCTAAATGGAGTTAGGGGAAAGGAAAATGTCCAAATTGGTTTCCTGATTCCTGCCATGAACTAGGAATGACGTGGGGCCTTTTATTGAGAATGAGGAATAAGGGCTAGGAGGCAGGTGAATCCAAGGATGACCAAATCTAGGAAGATGGAAATCACAAGTTCACTTTCAGGTATGTTGACTTGGAAGCATTCAAGTTGCCATGGTCTGAAAGCAGGTATGAAGCTCAGGATAAAGACTTGTACTAGAGATACACATCTGAATGTGTCCAGAATATAACTAAATTGGGAGCCATGGGTGTTATTGGGTCACATTTTGAGTCAAAGTGAAGGAGAAGGGATGAGCATATAGGACTAAGCACAAAATGCTTCCCAGGCTTCTGGCTCAAGTTCCCTACTCTGGGCAGATCTCGATCCATATGTACCAAGCCTCCATACTTATACTAAGTCAGCAGTGGCTGAAATCCTATGTTTGGCCCTCTTAGTAACTATTTTGGACTAGAATTCTGCTGTGGGGTACCAGAGAAATGTCAACCTTTTCACCACAATAGCTAAACAAGACATATCCCAGCATAATTTCCTAGGAAATTTTCTTCTTAATTTTGTACCATGAAGATCTCTTTATCTCATTTTTATTCTCTGACCCAAATCTTTTTCTCATCAAACCACAACATAGTTTTTCCCCAATATCACAATATGTAAAAGGTATGCCATATTTTTTTTTTGAGGAGTAATTTCAATAGCATGGATTAACAATATCTGACATACCAATATCAGATTAGCATTCTCTTTTAGGGAAATTCACTTGGAATAATAAATATATAATGGATATGAGACTGAGCATTTTGAGGCAAACACTCACATTTGATTAGTTTTATATTTTTAGAATCTTAAAACAGTGCCTGGCCAATAACATGTGCTCACCTGATTGAAAAATCTTTTTATGGTTCTATACAGCTGTATCCTGCAGACTTTCCAAAAAGGGAGAACTTGATAAGAACCAATATATTGGGACCTGTTCACAAATGCGTATAGATATCAGGAGGCTGCTACTTGCCCCAGGATTCAGACTACACCTGAAAAGCACCTACATAGCCTAAAATATTTAATGAAATGCTCAATGCACTGAATTCAATTAAATCTAAGGACACAGTCACTGTATTTATTCTGATAAGTTCTCACACCATCAAATATACAGTGGAAGATTGATATTTACCACAGACTTACCTCCACAACTTCTGCTTTATACATGGCCACCACTGGGACTGGCCCGAGCCAGAGTTTCAACATTGGCAAATGTCGGCATTCTTCAGTGTAAGAAATTAGCTGCTTAAAAAATTCTAGGAGAAAATATTTAATTTTAAATAAGTTCCTTATTGTGTCTTGCGGGTTTTTTACTTTTTCACTTTGGGCAACTCAGCATCTCCCAGGTCTCTCACATCTTAAAGGTAAAACACAACGTCCCTATTAAATGATTTAATGAATGAATTAGGAGGGTAATTTAATTTAATTATGAGTGAGATAACCGACCTGGTTATGAACCGACCTGGTTAACTGTGAAATGCCAAACACTGGGGATGCTTGTGGTGAGCCTCATCATGTGTCTTTCCCAGGAACACCGAGACTGTTCAATTTCTCCGGATCTTGCCTCAGGTTACCCTTTATAAGAAGGGAAACCTGTCCTGTCTCTCCAACCCTGATAGAGATGCTTCCCTTCCACTCTCTCCAAAACAGTATTGGGGTTCCTCAAACAATTGAGAATAGAACTACCATACGATCCAGCAATTCTTCTAAGTATTTATCCAAAGAATATGAAAACACTAATTCAGAAAGATATACGAGTATACACCCCATGTTCTTTGCAGCACTATTTAAATAGCCAAGACATGGAAGTAACCTAAGTGTCCATCAATAGGCAAGATTGGATAAAGAAGCTGTGGAACATATATACCATGGAATATTATTCATTGTATATTCTTCTCTCTTTTGTTGTAAATTAATCGACCATATTTGCATTAGTTTATTTCTGGGCTCTCAATTCTGTTCCATTGATCAATGTGTATGTTTTTATGCCAATTCCATACTGTTTTCATTACTATAGCTTTGTAATATAGTTTAAAATTAGGACTTGAAATGCCTTCAGCTTTGTTCGTCTTTCTCAAGATTCCTTTGGCTATTCAGTGGTTTTTGCAGTTTCATATATATTTTAAGATTGCTTGTTCATTGTGTGTGTGTGTATGTGTGTATAAAATGCCATTGGAATTTTGATAAGGATGGCATTGAATCTGTAGATTGCTTTCAGTAGTATGGACATTTTAACAATGTTAATTCTTCCTATCCATGAGCATGGAATATCTTTCCATTTATTTGTGTATTCCTTAATTTCTTTTGTCAATGTCTTATAGTTTTCAGTATATAGATTTTACATGTCCTTGGTTGAATTTATTTCTAGGTATTTTATTCTTTTTGATTCAATTATTAATGGAACTGTTTCTTAGTTTCTCTTCCTGATAGTTCATTATTAGCATAAAGAAATGCAACTGATTTTGTAAATTAATTTTATATTCTGTAACTTTACTGAATTTGTTTGTTGGTTCTAACAGTTTTGGTGAAGTCTTTAGGATTTTCTACATGTGCAATCATATCTCTGCAAAGGGAGAGTTTTACTTCTTCCTTTCCAATTTGAATGCATTTCTTTTTCTTGCCTAAATGCTCTGCTAGGACTTCTAATACTATGTTAAATAAAAGTGGTTAAGCGTAGGCATCCTTGTCTTGTTCCTGATGTTAGAGGAAAAGCTTTCAACATCACTTCTATGGAATTCTTGCCCAAACTGCATAACCTCAACCAATTATGAGAAAAACAACAGACAAACTCAAACTGAAAGATATTTTACAAAATACCTGACCAACACTCAGCAAAAGTGTCAAGGTCATGACAGATATGGAAAAACCGATCACAGTCTAAATGATCACAGATTTCACAAATATTGGGGAACATACCACAAGGAAACACAACTACTAAATGTCAGGTGAGACCTTGGATTGAATCCTGGAACAGGAAAAGGACATTACTGGGGAAAATTGTAAAATTCAAATAAGGGCTATAGTTTTGTTAGGAACATTGTACAAATATTAATTTTCTGGTTTTGATCATTATACTAATTATGTAAAGTGTCACCATTAGAGGTGCCTGGGTAGATGGTATATGTGAGCTTTTTCTGTACTATTTTTACAAATTTTCTAGAGTTCTAAAATTATTTAAGTGAACAAAATTTTAAAAGTAAAAGGAGTTTTATTTTTCTGAAGGTAGAGAATAAGAAGTAAGCTGGAAGAATATTAAAAAATATTTTGTTAATTGGAGAAGAACACATACACACAAATACATAAATAATAAGGCTTGTGTCTGTATTTTCTTTGACATGGGGAAAAAAGCTTATAGCCGGGAGTTGGAATTATGTTTGGAAATGTGACAAAAATGTGGAAGAACAATCATAGTGAATGTAAGAAAGAAATCATTGAGCTAAAAAGAATTACTGAACAGCAGTGAGGACAATGTAGAGATTACATAAGGAAATTTGATAGTCCATCAAATCTATGACATGTCAAGAAATGAGAATTAATGTGATGGAAATACCTTAATTATCCCTAAAAATACAATACACTCACACATGCATCCCACAGGCAAAGAATGTGCACCTCTAAAGGACCTAGTTCCTACTATCAAGGAACTTATAATCATGGGACACGGTCACTTCTGTAACTGATCACAATACCAGATAAAGTGAAATGGGTGTTAAAATAGAAGTTTAAGTCTGAGGAGTTATTGATTTTCATTGAGAGGACTGGAGAAACTTCATGAAAGAGATGGAATTTGAGCATAAAAGAATGAGTTGGCTTTTTATAGGCAGGAAAAGAAAAGTTAGGGTGAGGGGAGAGAATGTAAACCAAGCAGCAGAAATAGCAGAGCAGCGGCATGGAGGTCTGAAAATTCCCTGCAGGTTCAGCCAGAGGATAGCTTGGGGGATGATCACTGTGGTAGAGGAAAGTGGAGTGTTGGAGACCTATGGAAGTTTGATTTGCTTTTATAGGCTCTAGGTAATAACTGAAAGTTTCTGATGAGGAGTAGCATGGCTGAAGTAGACTTTTATAGGACAATATTCCTAATAAGATGTGTGAGATCTGTGAATAACTTGGGTATGCTGGATCTACAGGAAGCGTCTGGGCGTAGAAAAAGAGGCTGGGATTTGATGCAGCCAGGTTTAGGAGCCCTGGCTCTGCTTTATGGCTGGCCCTTGTGTTAAGTGTGAGGAAATGGTGACATCAATCTCAATTACAATACTGAAGCAGTGAGGAAAACTTGGGATTCAACACATTTTATGTTGATATCTGTGAGGCCTATATATAGGGAATGCAGCCTGGCATTAAGAGAGGTCAAACGAGGGCCGGCCGAGTGGCACAGTGGTTAAGCGCTGGCTTGGGAAGCCAGCGTCCCTGGTTCGGTCCCACATATGAGGGCCAGTGACACTGCACTCAAAGAAAAAAAAAAAAGAGAGGTCAAACGATGACAAATCTCTAAGTCATGGAATATTATATTGGTGAGTGCCACCTGGATAGAAATAGGACAGTAGCCAATAACTGAAGGATTAGGGCACAGGACACAGACCTCAGACAAAAGACCTGGCAAAGGTTAGACAGAGCCCAAGTAATTCAACATGAGGTCAAAGGAGAACTGGAGTCCTAGTTGGGGAATTGACTACGCTTTAGGCAATGAGGCAGAAGCCTCATTATGCTGCTAGCAAAATCTAGGTAGGGAGGGATGAGGAGGGGCAGACTAGCTATGCCTCACCACAGTTAGATGAGAAGCACCATTATGAAAGTCACTAAACAACTGAGGAAATTGTGCACAGTTAAGTAACTTGACCAATATCACAGAGCGAATAGATGGTGGAAACTGGCTTTGTATCTGAGGTATCCAGACCCAGAAATGTGCCATCGTAACCATTATATCATACTGCTTCAAAATGTCTTCCAGTCAAAATAATTACCTAAATTGCTGTGAAAAGAGCTAGGGCAGATAAAAAGTATCAAAATATCATGTGTCATGCTCATATACTGACGGCCTTGGTCTAAAACTTTGGTTTGAAGGTATCAGGTCCAGTAGCTGAGGGGAGGGGCAGGAGAGGGATGCAGCTGGGGAAGGCAGGTATTGACATAAAGGACTTGAAAAACAAGACATTAGAGTTCAAGAGATTAGTTGGAAGGCAACTGCAATACTCCAGGTGAGACTGCTGAGACCAAACTCTGAATAGTAGCCACAAAATGAAAGCCACAACCTCTAGTACAAGGTTACTGAGAACAGGGAATGTATCTTAGGATGTTCTGATATCTCCAAGTTTACTGAGCTCAATGCTGGGCACAAAGCTGGGCCTCAATAAATGCATGATTGACAACGAAAAAGCTTATTTTAATCAAGTTTTAAACAGTGATCTAGAAGCTGCATTAAATTTAATCTTTAAAACAACTCTGTAATATAGTTTACTTTTACAAGTAAAGGGTAAAAGACTAACTTAGAGAGATTTAAACAACCTCTCAAACAACTTGGTTGCAAAGCTGGAAACTGAGCAAAGGTTTGTCTGATGCCAAAATCCAGTACTTGATGGATTAAAAAGTTCCTTTGTAAAAGACAGTATACTGTTCTTTTCTTCAATCAGAAAATAACTCCAAGGAGAATTATTTTTAATAATCCAATCAACTCACAGTTTGTTTTTCTTTCTGTTTGTTTGAGGGGGTTTTTTGTTTGTTTTTTTGAGGGCAGTGTCACTGGCCCTCATATGTGGGACCGAACCAGGGACGCTGGCTTCCCAAGCCAGCGCTTAACCACCGCGCCACTCGGCCGGCCCTCAGTTTGTTTTTGATACAGGTCTTATTCACTAGAAATTTCAATTCTTAGAAAAATTCACCAAAAGGATATGATGAGACTTACGTATATTGTTTCTTGTTGGAAGACCAGGATGGATCTATATTTCTATACAATTATTTTTAATATATAAAGCCTTAAGTCAGAAGGGAAGATTAGCTCTGAATTTAGTATTAGTATTAGCCAAGATGATTTTTGCAAATGTAATTTTCGTATCTAAATGTGTTGTTGCATTATTTATAGCATTAGTCACATTGATGTTGGTTGGTGAAAAGTTTACTTGGATTTCTTCTGCCAGAAACATTTTCAGTATTTTGGTAACATTCTCCCATGAGGCCTCAACATATTCTTAAGAAGTTGAAATGATGGTATTATTTTTATTTGGAGATAGGGAAGTGGAAAAAAAATAATCCTTTAAGCTTTGGAGTTAATATTCAGCCTATAATTAAAACTACTATTAACAGCCTGAGGGGTAAACAGGTTCTGGGCTCATTTTAAAATATATCATTTTAGGCAAATCTTTTCAGCTCTTGGTATCACCACTTATACACCCATGAAAATGAAGTGCTAAGATCTAATTCACACTCCCTGATGGGACATTGCAAATATCAGATACTTTTGAGAGCTTTCTAACTTACAAAAGTGACTTTTTTTCCCCCATCGATAAAGCATATCGCTTCATTCAAAAGGTGACTTCAATAAAAAAAAACAATTCATTCGTTAATAAATAAGACTTTTGAAACTTGTTTTATGAGTTTTTGGGGAGACCCTGCCATCGTTAATTTAATTGTTACGTAACCTCCTTAAAATGATTAAGCAATGAAAAGTTGTGGTCAAGTCTTGTGATTGGGGGTGGGGGGTGGGGCGGAGCTAAAATGAATCTCTAATCCCTTATTTGAGAGAGAGGGGAAGTTTTATGGTGATTCCGCCCTTAAGGCTTTAATAATAGCAAAGGCAGAAGAAAAGACAGTGTCTTGAGATGGGAGCATCTCTGAATTGGGAAAAGGATAAGAGAAAAGGCAGAAAGACAGGAGTTTAGGAATACTGCACTCGATAGTACCCATAAAGAAAAAGTTCTTATGGAACAGAGGGCACTAGCAATTGTGTCAAGTGTGAAGAGGAAAACTGGATCGAATTGGGAATTCATTCTCCAGAGGGTGATAGTCTCCTCTCTCTTAACAGCTCGGGCGGCGTGGCAGTGCGGCGCCCGGGCTCCGGTTCCGGGAGCAGCTCCTGCACCCTTAGGACTCGCTGCGAGGCGAGGCCGCGCCTGCTGGGAGCCCACCGGCCTCGGGTTGGGATGCAGCGGGCCTGAGCCCGATCCCTTACCTCTCCCGTCCGGCTTCAGAATCAGCGAGTGTCCCACAATCGGGAAGGCGCCCCAGATGGTCGGGACCGATTTCATATGCTGCCATTTATGCACGTAGTCTGCCAACATCTGCAGGACGTTCAGGATTAGGGTGGCGCTCGCCAGGGAGAACGCGCTCAGCGCGCCCCAGAACAGCAGCTTCTGCCCAACGTCCACCAGCCACAGCTCCATCATAGCGCCAGCGGTCAGCTTCGCACTGGGACTGAGACTAAAAGGACAGCAGGGGCGGGGTGCTTGGGGCCGGAGGTGTGGTCTAGCCCCTGGCGTTCAAATATAGTGGTCCTGGGCGGAGTTCCCGGACTCCAGGAGGCGGGCGCGTCCTGGAGTGGGGGAGAGGTGGCCCCAGGCCGGCTCATTTCTTCCTTCCCCCGCTGGGTAGGCAATATCCTGGCCACCCACAAGGGGAACTTCCCTCTGTAGGGGCCGCTCTGTCCCTCGGGACTAGGTTGGAACCTCCCAGGCTCCAAGGAAAGCACCACAAGGGTGGGGGTGTAGGGTTGTTATTGTGCAGGACAAAAGCCTGCAGAATGCACACGGGGCTCCTTGTTTGGTTCAAACAGAAAACGAAAGACCGGAAGACAGTTTCAGGGCTCTATAGAGTGTGCAGAAAAAGTCGAGAGCAGTTAAGTGGAGTGGAGAGGAGGATGGAATGAAATTTAAGACAGCTTGGTGATGGAGATGCGCGCTGGGGCCAGGGTGGGCTCATCTTCGGGTTACAGGACCTCGTTGCTGCGCACGGGAGAATTCCAGCTAAGGTGAGCTGTTTTAAAATTGAAATAAAGAGGCATCTGGTTTGAAATCCAGCCTTTGGGTTTTTTGTTGTTGTTTTTCTCCCCCTGGCTGGGTATCAACCTCATGCTTCCTTGTGCAACCCCAACCGATAGTGTCCACTCAACTTCGACTGGCTGCCTGTGGGAGGTGGTTTGCCTCCTGACTTCCTTTGAGGGCCATTCAGAGCAGTTGCCTACTTGATCTAGAGTAGCCTCGGGACACCAACCTTAGAGGTACTAGTTCAAGTTTGCATCATCTCACTGATCTCACTGATCGAGTCACGGGAGAGCTGAGTAATGTTGTTGTGAGCCAAATGTTTACCAAAAATACCCTGGAGACCAAGAAAAGCCGGCAGGGAAGGGAACAACATCAAGGCAGGTAAGAGAGGATGAACGTCACGGTCTTTGAAAGCGGTGGAGATAAGAGATGCTTGGAAAGGAGGGTTTGATAAAGACACAGTAGTTTCGGAGTGCTCTCATAAGCAAACGATCGCAAACCACTGAGCCTGCGCAAGGAAAATGGGAAGGCAGTGAGAGGGAGGTCCCTGACTACCAATTTCTCTCTTTTCTCCACGCAGAGCGACCCCAATCCTGACTCTCGTTCCCTTTATAAAGGAGTGTTCCTCTTCTAGTAGCAGGTCCCCAAGAAAAGAGCCAAGGAAAAGGACATATTGAGAAATGCTCTGCATCCCTACTTTGCCGAATTAGATTCCTTTTGCTTGCGGCTCTTGTATAGGCTGCCTACTGCCACTTGCAGGGCCTCTTGGATGTAGAGAAAAACATACCTAAGACTTTTCTCCTACCAAATTTTTTTTTTTTACGTTAACTTATGTACTGATGTGGGAAGGGGTATGTGAGATATTAAGTGAATAAAAAATAAAACAAGTTTTATGTGTTGCAGGACAGCATATAATGTAATGCCATCTTTGGGGCAAAAAGTCTCTCTACAGCTAGGATAATGTCTGGAAAGAAAAGTACCGATCAACTCTACACAGTGGGAATGGAGAAGAACTTACACTTTTTATTTTATTCACTTTGATATTATTTAATCACTTTTAGACTTTTTAACAATGTATTAATTGAATGCCTTTAAGTATATCTCACGGGGCTTTAGTTTTGCTCTCTCTAAAGGTCAATTACTGCTATAAAAGAAAGTATGGGATTTGTCTATACCTGACTCTCGTCTGGTCTCTGGACAAAACAAGGAATGTACAACTGCTGCTCTTATGTGGAGGAAGAGGAGCGTGCTGCAAGCAGCAGCAAAGGTGAGTAAAGAAGTGCTCAAAAGCAGAGAAGGCTTTGAGGATGAGTTCAAGAAGCTGTGTAGGGCCCCCTGCTTGAAGCACAGAGTAGCTAATAGTGGTCAGAACAAGATAATGTTCACAGTAGCATGGAGCTGGCTTAATAGAAGTTGACCTGCCAGGCTTAGAAGTTTTATCTTTGTTTTGAAGGTAATTTGTGGGTGAGGAAGAGGGCACTGAAGGTCTTTTGGAAAGCCTTGTTTCATTGTTTCCTGAGTCCTCTTTCCCAGGTTTTCCTTGTTACCAGATAGGCTCCTTCTCAGACTGCCTTGGATATCACAATTTCAGACTAAACCAGTCAGATGGCCAGACATGCTTGAGACACACTTGGAAAACACTCTTCTCTCTTGGCAGCAAAGTCCACAGTGTTGCACTCTAGATTGTCCACCCTGAAATGTAATGATGCTCTGTATCAGAAACATGGCCTTGCCAATGTAGATAGATTTGAAGATGATCTACATTTGTCACCACTTTGATTCTCAGTTTCATGAACTAATTTAACTGTGTAGGAAGGTATCTCTTAACTTTCTCTCTGGAAGATTCATTCAATATTGAAGGACGAATCCCTTCCCGCTTGGAAGATCTTTGCTACTCTCTCCTGCTTGAAATAAGTGCTTTTGAAAATGAAAGTCATGGGCCAGAATGTGATAAGCCACAGAAAGGCTTTGCAAATGTTGAAATTTTGATTTCCTTAAATTTCCTATCATTTGGTGTGATTTCCAATATGAAAAAGATATTTTAATTTAGATTACAAAGATAAATTCTGGATGAATATAGAACTATATTATTTACTTACACATATATATATATATATATATATATATATATATTTACACATATCAGATCATCAGGGTAACAGGAAGCTTTGTCATGAATTTTGAATCACAGACACCAAGACCAGATAAAGTGCACATTCTTAAATGTACAGTTCTATGGACAAACATCATTGCTTCTATGTAATTGCCACCCAGGCCTTACAACAGAACATGAAATCATATTGTATATACTCTTTTGCATCTGTCTTCTTAAACTCAACATGATTTCTGTGAGATGAATCTATATTGCTGTATGTGTATATTTTCCTTATTTTTTTCATAGTCGTATATTATTCCATTGTTTGACTATACCATAGTTCATTATCCATTTTATAACCAATGGTTGTTTCAGTGTTGCATATATATTCATATAATATATATTTAATTTCATATATATTTCATTTCATCTATATCCTATTAATTCTGTCTATGGAGAATCCTAATATAAACATTTTATTAAATTGATTCCTATATATTTGATGTTTTCTGTGGTATTATAAATTGTATTTTTATATTTTAGCATCTAATTGTTGTTAGTGAATAGAAATGCAAATGAATTGTTATGTTGACCTGGTATTCATTGAGCTTGCTGAAATCACATATTGATTTTTTTAAGTATATCTATAGATTATTTTCAATTATCTACCTACATAATCATTTTTTGTGGGGTTTTTTTTGTGTGTGTGTGTGAAGAATGAATTTTTTTCTTTCTTCCCAATTCTTAAGACTACATTTTAATCTTACCCTATTGGACTGGCTAGGATGTCTGTACAATAATGAATGACCTTAGTGGTAGCAGAATATTTTTTGTATTGTTTCTGATCTCAGTGGGTATTGTTCATTATTTTACCATTTAAGTACTAAGCTTGCTGTGGATTTTTTCCCCACTAAATATCCATCGTCAACTGTTCCCTTCTCTTTCTACTTTACTAGGAAACTTTATTATGAATGGATTTTTATTAAAGGCTTTTTCTGCATCTATTGAGAAAATCATTTTTTTTCCCTTGGATATTTGTTGCATTGACTATTTTTCACATGGTAGACCAAGCTTGCATTTCTGAAATAAAAATAGATCTAATTTGGGTGGTATTATCCATTTCATAACTGACTGATTTGATTTATCACTATCTTTCTTAGAAGTGTATCATCTATGTTCAGAGACAAGGCTGGCCTAAAATTTCCTTTTGTTTTTGTAATATCCTTATCAGGTTTTATATCAAGGCTGTGCTAGCCTTACAAGTCTTTTTTATATTGGTGTTATTGATGCTATTTTTTTCCTCCTTAAATAGGTATTTGCAAGGATTAACTATAGAAGTCATCAGGGCTTGGAGTTCTCTTTCTGAGAATTTTAATAATAGATTTAAGTCTTATAATAGATGTAAATCCCTCCAGATTTTCTATATCTTTTTTGTCTTGTGATAAGTAATATTTTTCAAGGAGTTTAAACATTTCATCTAAATCATCAAACCAAATTAGTCATAGTATGCCAGTTACATTTTGATATCTATAGGGTCAGTAGTGATATGCCCATTTTTATTCCTGATATTCTTTTGTGCCTTCTCTCTTTTTTTTCTTGATCAGTCACTATCAATTATATAAATCTTTTCAAAAAACCAACTTTTAGCTTTGTTGATTATTTTTCCTCTGGTGTGCATTTATTTTGAATGTTATCAATTTTTGTTCTTGTTTTTATAATTTCAGCTCTTCTACTTTCTTTGAGATTACTTTTAAATTCCCTTTCTCCTCACCCTCTTCTCCCCTCCCCCTGGTAACTTCTATTCTACTTTCTGTCTCTATGAATTTGCCTATTCTGGGTATGTCATATAAGTAGAATCACATAGTATTTGTCCTTTTGTGTCTGGTTTATTTAATTTAGCATATTTTCAAGATCCATTCATGCTATACCATGTATCAGAATTTCATTCTTTTTTAAGGCTGAATACTATTCTATTGTGTGTATATACCACATTTTGTTTATCCATTCATCTGTCTACGGGCACAGGTTGTTTCCACCCAATAATGCTATTATGAGCAAACTTTCATTATCATTATGCTTAAATATTTTATAATTTCTACTGCGATTTCTTCTTTAGCTAATAATTCAGAATTGCATAGCTTAGTTTTCAAGCATTTGTGAATTTTCTGTTTTTCTTTCTGTTACTTTTTCTAATTTAATTCTACTTAATCAGAGAACATATTGAATGACTTCAATCCTTTGAAATTTGTTGAGATGTGCTTCATATCTCAACATGTGGTCTATTTTTTCCACATGGATTCAGAGCCTTTTCTGTAATATCCCATTTTTTCCCCTCTGTGCTTCCAACTGAATATTGCCTACTGACCTGTCTTCCAGTTTACTAACCCTCTTCTCTCATATGTCTAATTTGCTGTTAAACTTAGCTAGTAATTTCTTCAATTTACTCATTATATTATTCAGTTCTAGGACTTCAATTTGATTATATTTTACAGATTCCAGTTCTCTGTTGAAGTTATCTGTCATTTAATCTATTTTCTTCAACATACTAATCAAATTGTTTCATAGTTTGCACCTGCTAAAGTTAATGTCTTAATCACCTGTGGATCTGTTTTTATTTTTTGTTTCTTTTAAATTTGGCCCTATTTCTTGAGCTATTAATTTTGGATTGAATGTCATCCATTGTATATGAAAAGTCATAGAAACTCTGCATGATGTTATCTTTCTTCAGAGAGGACTATTTTTTTTCTGGCAGTCAGATAAAATATACATTAATCATCTTGATCTAAATAGAGCTTACACTTATTCTATGTTCTACTACAAGTGTTTTGAGGAACTGCCTATTCTGAGTGTGCTCTTACTCCTAGAGTACATTCTTTCAAGACTGTCAATTCAAAGACTGGGGCTTTTCTCAAGGGTCTAGTGAATTTCCCACAAACTCTAGGATGTTACTTTTTTCTTGGTTTCTATGCTTCATGTTATTCATCTCAAAGACTCTGATGGGGAAAAAAGACAGGTAAACAGTGACAAAATGGGGTTCACCTCAATGTATTTTCCCTGTCTCTGAATTTGCTTTCTCAAGTTTGTGGCTGCCTTTTATGCTTTTCCTCCATGTAGCTATTTCTTGTCAATTTACAACTTCTATAATTATTCTCAGTGGAAGGGTGAATTTATCTCCCATCCAAGTACTAACCAGGCCCAACCCTGCTTAGCTTCTCAGATCAGACGGGATCGGGTGCGTTCAGAATGATATGGCCATAGACTGAAGGGTGAATTTGTTACAAACTGTTCTTTCATAATCAGTAGTAGAATGCCTCTACATACATTTATTTATTTATTTATTTATTTATTTATTTATTTATTTATTTATTAAAATATTTTATTGGGGAATTGGAGGAGGGGAACAGTGTTGGGGAATTGGAGGAGGGGACCAGCCAAGTTGTTGTTCTTCAATCTTCATTGTGGAGGGCGCCAGTTGCCATCTGGCTTCTGGTCATCAGCTCGTGGCCTCCAAGCTCAAGGTGCTGTGTTCAATCTTAGTTGCGGGTGGGCATAGCCACCATCCCATGCAGGAGTCAAACCAGCAGCCTCGTTGTTAAAACCACATGCCCTATCCACTGAGCCATCCAGGCAGCAGCTTAGCTCAAGGTGCTGAGTTCAGTCTTTAGTTGCAGTGGGCATAGCCCACCATTGAATAGGCAATCTTGTTGTTATACCAGCTGAGCCATCCTGCCAACAGCTCAGCAACAGCTCAGTTAGGGCACGGTGTTCACTGGCTCATATGGGAATCGAACCGGTGGCCCTTAGCTATCTTTCTTTTTTGGTTCAGTATTCTTTTTTTTTTTTTTTTTAGTGAAAAAGCAGTTTATTAGAAGAAAAATTACACTTCAAAGAAGTAGAAGTAGTTCGAGCAGTAGAGAATGGCTCAAGGGCCATTATTAGAAGAGAAAGTACACTCCCAAGAGTTTGGAGCGGGTTGAGCAAAAGAAGGAGCTCAAAAGGTCTGGTTCAGCATTCTTAAACGAAATAATCAAGACATTTATTAGGAAACAAGCACACATGCACACACACACGCATGCACATACACACACACACACACACACACATACACAGAAACACACACAATAAAGCACATAGAAAGACAAATATTGGGGGAAATTTTGCTTTCAGACCTCAGGTTATTTTCTTCATAGTAACTAAAACCTACTATAGGTTGTCCTAAATAGAAAAGATGATCTTTCCAGGCAACCATCCTAGTTCCATTTTTCCCCTTATTTTCCACTCCTCCCTTCTTTTTATCAGCAGGTGCACACACAGATCCAGTGTATTTGTATGCGCAGAGGCCTCTGTGTCTGTGGTTGCTTTGACCACATTCCTCCCACTGTAGGCTCTCCCAAAACTTGAAGCTTCCACGTAGGGAGCTTCAGAGGAGAGTCTATTAAAACAATATATGAAGTGGGGAGTAAGAAGTTATTTTTACAATTTTGTTAAAATAAGGAATTAACACATTTTTAGGTACAAGGACTTGTAAGTTGTCCAATACTGGTGAAGTTTGAACTGAACATGCTATCTTCAATTATCCCATGTACTCAGGCCTTCCAAAGGACATCACTCTAGCAACTTTTCCCTCTCTTTCCTGTAGCATCAGTTTTCCCTTTCCACCAAATCATTCTCAGCAGTGTATAACATGCAATTTCTCCCTTCTAAAATCCACTCTTGGAGTTCATATCTCCATCTAGATCCATTCCTCTGCTGCCCTTTACAGAAAAATTCCTCAAAAGACTGTCCATGTCTAGTTTTCAATTCCTGTCCACTTATTCTCTCCTGAACCCTCTGCAACCAGGCCTTTCATTTTCTCCCTTCCACTAACACTGATCTTGTCGGAGTCACCAATATCTTCCATGTGGTTAAAATTTTTAAGTCATTTCTCAGACCCTATCTAACTTGACTTATCAACATATTCAAGTCCTGATCACTTCCTTGAAAAACTTTTCCCTCCATTTGACTTTAAGGATTCCACATCCTCTTGATTTTTGTTCTCCCTCACCAGTCATTCTTTCTCAGTCTGCTTTGCCAGTGTCTCTTCACATCCCATACCTCTAGATATTAAAATGCCCAGGGCTCAGAACTCTTTTTCCCCTTGCTTCTTTATACTCGCTCTCCATTTCAGTACCTAAATACCATCTATATGTTTATAATTGCTAAATGTGTACTTCTAATCTATACCTCTTCTCTAAACCCAGGTGCAGATAGCCACACACCTCAACATCTCCCCTGAGGCGTCTTAAGGAATCTCAAACATAACATGCCCCAGTATGCTTCTAAATGTGCTCCTCTTGAATTCTGATTTCAGTAAATGACACCACCATCTTTCCAAGTGTTAAGCCAAAGCCTTGGAGTTAATCTTGATTCTTTCTTTAGTCACACTACACATCCAATCTCATAATAAGTTCTGTTGGCTCAAATTTCATAACATACCCAAAGTCTATGGACTTCTCAACAACTGCACCACTATCATTTGATGAAAACATCACTTCATGTCACATTACATCATCACTCTGTCCTCAACACTTTCCAGTCACTTCCTATTACAATTTAAAGATCTTAATTACTCAGCTTCTATTACTTCACTATCATCTCCTGTTATTCATTCCCTTGCTAATTCCATTCTATGTCCCAATGTTCTTGAAACCTCCAGGCATGCTCCTGTTTTGAGCCTGTGTGTTTTTTCCTCTGTCTAGAATTCTCTTTTTCATATCTGCATGGCTTCTTTTCTCATCTCCTTTGCATCTTTGCTCCTATATTACCTCTGCAAGAAAGCCTTCCCTGGCTATTCTATCTAAAGTTGCAGCCCTCTCTACTCTGTCACCTTGCCCTGTTTTATGTTTTTGATAGCACTTATTGCTATATGACCTTATATTATGTTTCTATTAATTGTTTCTAGGCTGTCTCACTAGAATTTAAGTTCTATTAGGGCAAAGAATTTATCTTGTTCAGTCCAATGCTTACAACAGAATCTTAACACAGAGAAGGAGCTTGATAACTATTTGATGCAAAAATAAACCCATGATAATGACCAAACAGGAATGTCATCTTTTAGAACAAAGACTAAGTTGAATTATTCATAAATGAGGTAAAACCCATACAAACATATATGGATATATATTTTGAATTCACTGGGAAAAGTTTGATATGTAGTTAGAAATAAATGAATGAATAACTTGTGTATTAAAAACTGTAGAGAGATATTTACAAAAATTATATAAAAACTGGGAACCTAAAGAAGCTTTTATGAATGTAATGAATTTTTGAAAACTTTTTCAACACTTTATATTTTATTAAAAATTAAAGAATGAAAAATCCTTAACAATGATCTGTAATCATAAGAAAGCAATGACATTAAAAATATAATACCCAAATGATTTATGACATTATGAAAATGCACCTTTTAACTGGTATGGTAATTACATTCTAGTTCAGAGTAACATCAACATGGATACTTCCTTTTATGTTAAATTTATAAAATCAAGCATTTTCTATGGTATTTTACATGTATTTATATTATTTTTAAATTTCTTCTTTGGTTTTGGATAAATTGACATTTTAATTAATGTAGTCACTAACCTTAATTAAAAAATTGATCTCAGGAGTAATTCAGTTTGCCTTTTTCAATTTTTAACAGAGAAATTCTAAGATAAGACTCATTTATCAAAGATTATTAGGAAGACACTGCCCTAAATTTTACATAATCATTTTTAAAAGCACCATCCTTTGTATATCATTATTTACTAACCTCTAAATCTCATGTAATCTATAATGAAATATTATCTTTAATATAGGTCTTTCTAAAGTCAGTGGCAGAGCCAAATCGTTATGCTTTCTCTAAAATAGTACTTTATCTTCCAACTGAAAATGTTTAGGAGATATGAATCAAGATTACTGTACTTGATTCTATTCTTTAAAGTATTTTTAATCAATATATATATATATATATATATATATATATATATATATAAATAATAGTTTCTCTTTTTGTAAAACTCCAAAGCCAAATAAAATAAAGCTACCATAAAATCTTATTTATTGGTCTCCATGAAAAAAATAATTCATCTTGGATACTCTACTGTAATGTTAGTGTAGGATGCATATCAATCATTTTCCCTTCTAAGAATTCTGGACTGATTAGGAAAGAAGTTGGATGGTTCCTGGAAATTTATATAAAATAGCCTGAATAGTTTTGAAAGAGCAAGGTGGATAGAAATGGCACATTTAGCAGTAATTATGGACCAGAGACCCTTAGGAACAGGGGCTCCAGATGGCTCACATGTCTAGAAATTCATCACGTTTGACAACTGCAAAATTAAAACTGATAATTTCTCTTGGAAGTTTCTAACATAGCTAATGTTTAGGGATAGTTAGAAAATTCTTTGTGTGATTAAGTAAACAATTTGGAATACTCCTTAGAGTTACGGAGCTCTGCTATCCAAAAGAGCTATAGATACAGTGATCATTTCCATGTCTACTCTCTACCATGTTCCATTACTACAAAAAATGAAGTAAGGATGTAAAGAAGAAAGTATCAATTGAAGGCAAGGCTCTAGGGTCATTTTTGTTTTGTCACTCTGTGATACCGGACAAAACTAATTCCAGTCTCAACACATTAATTTTTCAGACTTCTATAAGGAGGCAACAACCCTCTCTTCTTACAACCAGAAATATATCTTAAAATAACATTATACATTTATACGATTATATATGTATATATCGTTTGACTTTGGATTAATGAAAATTAGGTTGATAAAATATAATTATCTGATAGAAAAGAAGAAATTATGGCCATTTGAGATATGAGAATATGAAAATGATGAAGTCTAAGGATTTATATCACTATAAAGGAAAACAGTGAGGAAGGGCAGGAAAAGAAAAATGACCCTAGAGCCTTGTCTCCAACTGATGATTTCTCCTTTGCATTCTCTAGGCCATTTTCTAAATTCATGTCAGAGAGTGATCCATGCTCTGAAGAAAAATTAAGCAGGGCAAGAGGACTGAGAGGGAAGGCAGCTATGGCTTCAGCCGAAGGATCAGGGAAGATTTTATCACACAGGTGAGATTTGAGCAAAGACCAGAAGAACAGGCTGTGGTGAAATAAGGAAGATGCTGCTGCAAAGCCTTCCCTCCAAAGGATGAACACTTTAATTGTGAACAATAAAGATGAAACTATAAGCAATATTATTTTAATTATGTTTATATTCATAATTAAAATCCATCCACCAATTTTGAAAATCAATTAAGTTTGGGATACTTCTAAATAGACTCCTTGAATGTGAACATGAAAAATAATAAAACAAAATTAGCATGGGAGACTCAGCCGTTGATATTCCTCAAAGGGGTTCATGAGTAAAGTGCTTTGCAAAAAAGGCATAAGAAAGTCAGCACAATAACTAGAATACTGTGAATCTTAGCCACAAGGGCATATTATATCAAAGATGACTTTGCTATTTTCTAAAGAAAGGAATAATATCTTAGTGACCAGGGTTTTGAGGGAATTAATTAGAGAATGAGACAAAAAAAATGTCAAAACACAAAGTTACAAAATGGCTCCTAGATAACATACTCTCACATATTAAGTAGTGAGTGAATACATACACTAATTATATGTATGTCTGTGTATAATTGATAAAAGGGTGGGTTATCAGCACAGATTCTTCTGAGCAAAGCCTAAAGAATCTTGATTAGAATGCTTCCAACAAAGAAGAAAGTTGGTGAAATTGACTTGTTATTCTCTTCACAAAGCGGTGTTCAAAATGCATTTGTTTGCATTTCTCTCAGATAGTCTAATACCTCAGACTGTCAGACAAACAGATACATGACATAATACTTGTTCTTCCATTTTGCAAGTGATAAATGATGCGCTATGTGGGGCCTTGAATGCTCCGACAAGTGCTATAGTTCCTGGTGACGTGACATCACGATGCCACTTGGTATCTCTTTCTTAAAGTCAAAGTTGTCCTCTGGAAAGATTTAGGTGGATATTGTGAACCTGAAATACCAACCAAAAAAGTAATTCTTATTAAAATGTTAAAAATTCCAGCTCTCAAAAGGATTGTTTTGTATATTCCATGCCGATGCTATTTAAAAAAAAAAAACAAACATGATTTTTCAGTCACTTTTAAACAAACCAGAAAATAATCACATGCAAAAATTGCCATTTGGGGTGCTGAGAAGAAGGAAGGTGCTCCTTTCCCAGCACCCCTGGGTGCTAGCCATGCACCCTTCCAGAGCTGGTGGGTTTGCAGGTAACTTCTCCCTATAGATGGATCCCTAAGGCCCAGGAAGTTGAACAGGGAGCGTTGGCAGCCCTGCTACTTCACAGGGGCAGATGCAAAGTCAGTTGCCTTCCCACATGAGGACACCCCTTCAGCTTCTCCCTTCATTTTTTTGCTGCCACAAATTTAAAACGTTGCTAAATTAGTAGCTCCTGGTGCTTTTTGACTTAGAAGCAAAGGAAAGAAAGAGGCCACATGCCCAATTGTGAGAAAAAAGAAAAAAAAAATCCTTAGAAGTAGAGGAACATCTCTCTGAATGTACCCTTAGTCACTTCTACAGAAATGAAAAAGGCTTCTGACTATCAATAATAGTAGTTGTCTCACAGTTTTTGAGAGACTACATTGACTTAGTATTTGGTGAAAAATTAAGAGGGCAGATTTCAAACAATTTCAGAGCCCAGTTCCATCTCCTAACCTTTACTCCTGAGTGCCCAACAAAATAGTAGACCTCTCCACTTTGCACGCATGCTTCCATCCACATCTCCAAAATTGAATTCATCAAAATTCCCCGAGCTCCCTTTCTCAGCACCATCCACAGAATCATGTTTATCAGCCTTCACTCCTTTGTCTCTCACATGCCACAGGATGTCCATCCTGGTTCGGAGGCTCATGCCTCCTTCAGGACGCCTCTCTACCCCTTTACCCACTTGCGTATCCAGCCAGGTGGCCCTGCTCACCCACGCTTGTAGCCCTTCCTTCTTCCCCACTGGACAGAATGTTCCTTGAGGCACAAACCAAATATTCTTGGTGTATGTAATCTCAGCTTTTAGCACAGAACTTGACATAGAGTGAGCACTTAGTCCAGTGTTGTTTATTAATAACTTGGATATCTACTTTCCCCTTGACTGTCTACACTTACGTTAAGAGCAATACCTGATAATGTAGCATGGCTGCCTTTTAGAGAGTTGTTGTCACTGACCAAGACAGCTAACACGGCTAGGGGGAAAAAAAAGAAAGCAACCAAAAGGTACAGCAGACCACAGCTATAATATTAAACATAGGAGAAAAATCTCAAAGGGCTAAAGAATCTCACTCTGTTACACAACTATAAAAGGGCTGATGTAAACAGTGACAAACCTGTGTTGTCCCAATGCTTAAGATTTGCTAAATTTAAAATGATAATATATGAAGTATTTTGCTTAAAACAGCAAATTATCTTTTACATTTCAGATGATCTATAATACAAATGTTCATAATTGTTGAGCCAACAATATCTGTCTGGCATCCAGCTAGGTCCACTCCGTACATTTTCCCAATAATTATTTTATCCACCTAGCCTGTTATAAAAGAAGAAACTGACACTTAGAGTGGTTGAGGCACCCCGGAGATTGCTCGGCTGGTAGGTGGTAGAGCCAGGATGGAAACAGCATTTGATGACAATGCTGTGTTACTTCCTTAAACACAAATGTTGATAGGAATTTTGAAAATGAAAACATCATTCACTTGAATTCAAACTACAAACTTTCTTCTTCAAAGAGTATACTTACCTGTAAAACTCTACATTATAAAATAGCTAGAATATATGTATTAATTTTATGAAGCATTTTTATAGTTAGATCTTCAAGGAGAATCTAAGATCAGGGTTTAATTTAGAAGCATAGAAACTTTACAGCAGAGAGAGACACTAATTTCTCCTAAGACCCATAAGGTATGGTTTTCCCTTTTTAAAAGAGAGGGGTCCTAAGTTAACTAAGGACATTTGGGCATTTTCCCCCTTTACAAACAACAGCAGCTAAGTGCTTATCTTTGCAGTTTTGCCCTTTATAAAGATTTGTTATTTCCTCTTACGTGGCCCAAACAGCCTTATCAAGGTAGCAAAATCTTCAATTTCTCTTTCCAAAACTTGACTTCACACATTACATCATTTATTTATATATGGAGAACACTGACCTGTCAGAAAACCTTGACCTGTCCAAGTATGACCAGCAAACTCCATCAGTGTCAATGAACCTTTTCGAGAGATGTCTGACTGTTAAAAGAAAAATAAAATGAGGGATGAGTTTTATTGTTTCAAATACTTTTAAAAAACCAAAGTATGGTTAACATAGAAACCTACCTGAAACGTATGGGTTGTGCTGGGCCTTGAAAACTGTTCCATGGTCAGAGATCTGTCTCGAAGAGGTGATCGTTCTATGCTATCAGGTATTGCACTTAACACACGGTTTTGTGCATGCCTTCCTCTGTACTAAATGAAAGAGAGTATGTTCTGTTTTTTAAAAAATGCAACCCTTAAAAAGACAAAAGAATCTATATATGCTTCATTCACTCATTTAGCTATTCATTTACTCACTTATTTGAAAACATTTATGTATTGCTAAGAACAAGGTCTACTAAGCATAAATATCAAAATATATTTCAGTTATATAATTGCATTATTTAACCTAACAAAATGGCAGTGTCCTAACAGGCAAATATGGATTGAAAATCTCACCCACATAAAATTCTTCTTATTAAATTCTAATAAAAATGTAATTCGGCATTTGTGAAGCATCAGACTTCTTTTTAAGGTGGTATTTGCCTTCTTTTGTGATTTCACTCTAAGCTGCAATATTCTAAGTAAGGTTAAACATTAAAACTTTGCCACTCTTGCCTTCTGAGAGTGGGTTCTAGTGCTATGCTCAAGGAGGCACAGGGAATGCAAGAGAAAACATTGGCTCAGTTTTTTTTTTTTTTTCTCTCTAGGGCTTTATGTTCCCAGAACTAGAGGCCTTCTGTGTTTTATAAAATAGACACAAGTTACTTGTATCAGAGTGAAGTGATCAGGCATTATAAAATCTGGTGATGGATACGTCAATAGCATACCTTCCCCAGATCTTTTGCAATTGTATGGCCGAGTTGATCTCTACATTGCAATAAACTTGGTAAAGTTAGTTGTAAAAATGAGGGCTGATAAAAATGGCAGGGGTATTTTACTGACTTCTTAACTTATGCCAGGGCATTATATAACATCTATAAATTCACTTAATCCTTGTAACAATTCCTTGAAGTTAGCATCATGATTGCCCTTTTGTAGAAGGCAAAAATTGAGGCTCAGGGAGATTTACTTGAACCAAATCACAGAGTTTGTGTGCAGGGCTGACACACAGATCCTACTGACTGCACCTTTACGCTATTTTCTCCACTACACATCCTGAGCACCAGAGAATTTCTTGACACCTACACTTTCTAATTTAGTTCAAGCCATTTTTCATTTCACCAAATAATGAATTAACCCTCCCTCCCCTTGTAAATTCTCACAAGCCATTTACTTGCAGGAAACAGGATATGAAGACATTTTATGTTAATGGTTTCACTTTGAAGTACCAAGGTTATATTTTGTTTGTTTGTTTTCCAATAGACTATCAAAATAGTGCACTTAAATATAATGAAATCTGTCTTACAGACACAGGGCGAGATGCAGGAACTGCCACATTCTGCTCAGCAGTCTCTGAGCCTATTGGAGGTAACCTGCTCCGTGAGATGTGGACTGGTGGGGAGGACATATAGTCTGTGCCAGTTTGCCTGTAAATACAACAACACGTATCTCAGCACCTGAGTGCAAAGACAAAGAGGACAGCCCTTACCACAAAGCTCCTCACCTGAGCTGTCAATCATGTCTGCTTTGCAAAAAGAAATGATCTGAATTTCAGGACGACCAATGTGGAAGAGGGGACTGCCCACCAGCTCCAGTCACCTTTTCCTTGTCTGGCAATGACTGTTAACACGTATTTACTGAGTGCTCAGCTATGCTAGCCACTGTGCAGAACATAGTGGTAATTAAAGATCCTCCCCTTAGGAGCTTACAAATGATTGAAAAAAATACAATCCAGTTTATATAATAGAGTGCTATAGTATATGGTTCTGAAAATGAGTACTGTAGAAATTTAGGGAATGGAGTGATCAATGAAGGACAAAATTAGTTATAAATGTGCAGGGCCTAGATGAGGAAAACTACAAAACTTCATGTAAGGTCATAAAAAGGACAGGCAAAATATGTTCTTTAACAGGAAAACTAAGTATCATGAAAATGTTAGCTACTCCTACCTTTCTAATAGATTTAATGCTATTAAGTCCAATGTAACACTTTTTAAAATTTGACAACCATGTTGTAAAGTTTATTTCTCAGGGTGGGTGAATAAATTTTAATAAAAGAGAATGATAATAGAAAAGTTCCCTACGAGATGTTAACACTGAAAAATTAAACTGTCTGGTTCATGCAGAGGATAGAGATGAATATTCTAAAAACAGATTCTAATTCATTTATTCAATAATAAAGTTATGAAAGACTGTCCAGAATCAAGGTGGGTGAAGGGAAGTAATGGGAAATAGGTATGCATAATCAAAAATGGTGCTATTGCTTCTAAGGGGTAAACATTGGCTATTGGTGTGACAAAAAAACAAAACAAAACAAAACAAAAACCAGTCTTTTTATGCATAAATCACAGATACATTAAAAAACACACGTATGTAGACTGTCCAGTACATACAAAAAACAGTACATAGACTGGCATTAAATTTCCGTGCGTTGGGAGAGAGTTAGGAAAGATGGTCTTAGCATGACAATAATGAAAAAAAAAATTGGAAAACATGCATCTACAGGTAGGGAGAGTCCAGAAAAAGAGAATGTACATTTGGAGGTCCCTCAATAGGAAATAGGAAATATTTTGATAATGAAGCCTAGGTAGGCTGGGAGGAAAAGGAAAGAACCAGATGTGCTACTGACATGGGCACGGGGTGAAGAAGGGATCCTAGGCAGCCATTGTGAAAATGGAGGAAGGAGAGAGATCTTGAAAGAATTAACAGGGCAGACCCAAATGAAGCTGAAAATTCCAGTTCCAAATTGTGAAAGAAACACTGACCTGTCAAAAAGCTGAAAGTGTGTTCCAGTCAAGATGGCGGAGTAGGTAAACGCTGTGCTTACCTTCTCTCATGACCACAACAAAATCAGTACTAAACTACAAAACAACCACTATTGAGAATCACCTAAAGTCTTGCTGAACCAAAGCCCTACAAATAATGACATATAGAGGAAGTCACCTCAAGGCTGGTAGGAGGGGAAGAAACACAAAATGGGCTGGTCCCACTCATGTGTGACCAATAAAAATCAGGAGGGATATCTTGACTGTGGAGGTTCTCCCCTCCATAGGAGGGAGGAGTCCCTGCCCCATCCCAGCTCCAGGTTCCAGTGCCAGAGAGATAAGTCCTCATAATTTCTGAGAGTGAAAACCAGCGGAGACTGTGACTAAGAGAGAGGAAAGCTGGAGTACCAGCTGCTCCTCTTAAAGGGACCGCACAAGGACATACTCTGAGCTCCAGTGCTGGGGCAGCAGCTGGAAAGGTGGCAGGGACATATGGTGGGGAATTGAGTTGTCTGGCTTGGGATGAGGGCTAGAGGGGTAGCTTTCTCTTGGACAGGGGAACTGGTGGAGGCCATTGTTTCTTTGTTGAGCCCTCCTCCTCCCAACGTGTAGACTGAGTCTCTGCCTTTTAGTCACCTTGCCCTGGTGATTTGAGGCCCCACCTCACGCAACTTTCAGGTGCACCCAAGTCACTTCCAGTGGCTTTTTCATACAAACTACCTGCCTTAGCTCATGATGCAGAATTTCCTAGGCTCCCTCAAAGGTTCTTGGAACCCAGACAAGCAGAATCTGGCTTGAGCAAGTCCTGTTCCTCTGGCCGAGCACCCCTAAGCCCAGCGCTAGTGAAAGCCAGCCATGGTTCGAAGCTTGGCCTCTTGAGGCACTTGCAAGCATGGCACCAGCATCAACCATCTGTGGATTTCTTTGTGGCTCCTGCCAGGTAGCCCTGGGTGGGGCACAGGCTGAAGCTGAACTTGACTTTCAGTGGACCTTCTCCAAGGCAGTCCTGGGTCTGGTGCACCCAGTGGCCAGCTTCAAAATGAGCTGGAGCATCACCCAGCCACTTCCAAGAATGACACACCCAAGGAGTGGATTGGGCAGGCACCAGAGCTAAGTTGAGGCAGATTCTGCTCTGTAGGGTCAGGCCCTGCACTATAACTCCTCCACTGTAGTTATGGCCAGTCCTCACTACCAGTGAGGCCAAGGTTCAATCCTTTCCACTGACATGCCAACAGCAACAAAGGCTGAACTATAAGAGGAGGGAACACACAACCCACACAACCCACACAAGGAACACACCTGGAATGTACCACTAAGCCCCATAGCACACCTACTTCATAAGGCCACTCTACTAAGACTGGAAGACATAGCAGCCCTAACTAATACATAGAAACAAACACAGAGAGGCAGTTGAAATCGGGAGACAAAGACACATGTCCCAAATAAAGAACAGAACAAAACTCCAGAAAAAAACTAAACAAAACGGAGATAAGCAACCTACCAAATGCAGAGTTCCAAACAATGGTTATAAGGGTACTCAGTGATCTCAGGGAGAACTTCAACAAAGAGATAGGAAACATAAAAATGGAGATTGAAACATAAAAAGAACCAGTCAGAAATAAAGAACACAATAAAGGAAATGAAGAATACATAACAGGGACTCAACAGTAGATTAGATGATCATAGATTAGTAGAAGCAGAAGATCAAACCAATGATGTATAAGATAAGGTAGCAGAAAACACCCAATCAGAACAGAAAAAATAATCCAAAACATTGAAGAGAGTTTAAGGGGCCTCTGGGACAACATCAAGCATACCAACATTCACATTATAGGGGTACCAGAAGGAAAAGAGAGCAAGGAATTGAAAACCTATTTGAAGAAATAATGAAAGAAAACTTCCCTAACCTGGCAAAAGAAATAGATATAAAGCCCAGGGAGCATGGAGAGTCCCAAACAAGATGAACCTAGAGAGGCCTACACCAAGACACATCATAATTAAAATGGCAAAGGTTAAAGACAAAGACAGAATCCTAAAAGCAGCAAGAGAAAAACAGTTACCTACAAGGACGCCCCCATAAGACCGTCAGCTGATTTCTCAACAGAAACTTTGCAGGGCAGCAAGGGATTGGGAGGAAATATTCAAAGTGAGGAAAAGCAAGTACCTACAACCAAGATTACTCTACCCAGCAAAACTTTCATTTAGAATCGTGGGACAGATAAAGAACTTTCCAGGTAAGGAAAAGCTAAAGGAGTTCATCACCACCAAACTAGTTTTATAAGGAATCTTAGAGGAACTTCTTTAAGATGAAAAAAGAAATCAAAAATATGAATAATAAAATGGCAATAACTACATACCTATCAATAATACTTTCAATGGAAATGAATTAAATGCTCCAATAAAAAAATAAGGGGGCTGAATGGATAAGAAAAAAGACCCTTATATATGCTGCCTACAAGACATGCACTTCAGATCAAAAGACACACAGGGACTAAAAGTAAAGAGATGAAAAAAAGGTATTTCATGAAAATGGAAATAAACAAATAGCTGGAGTAGCAATCCTTATATCAGACAAATAGACTTTAAAACAAAGACTATAACAAGAGACAAAGAGGACCTAGTAATCCCACTTCTGTATTTATCTGAACAAACCCAAAATGAGGGGTTTGAGCTTGTCCATATGATCATTGCAGCATTATTTACATAAGCCAAGATATGGAAGCAACCTGGGTGTCCCTGAATGTATGAATAGATAAAGAAAAGGTGGTGTGTGTATGTATACACATATACAATGGAATATTAATCATCCATAAAAAGGATGAAATCCTGCCATCTGTGACAACATGGATGTACCTAGAGGATACTGTGCTGAGTGTAATAAGTCAAACAGCGAAAGACAAATATCATATGATTTCACTTATAAGTGGTACCTAAAGAACACAATAAACAAACAAACAAACAAACAAAACAGAAACAAACTCATAGATACAGAGAACATTTTGATGCTTGCCAGATGGAAGGGGGGTTGGGAGTGGGTGAAGAAGGGAAGGGATTAAGTATAAATTGGTTGTTATTACAGTAGTCATGGGGATGTAAGGGAATATAAGCAGTAATATGGTAATAACTGTATGGTGCCAGCTGGTACTAGTCAGGGAGATCACTTCCCAAATTATATAAATATCTAACCATTATGCTATACACTTGAAACTAATACAAAATAATATTGAATGTCAACTCTAATTGAAAAATTTTAAAAGGGGGGAAGGAAAGATCATAAATATTGTGATAGCATGGCACAGTGTCAGATGGTTACTGGACTTATTGCGGTGATCACTTCTTTAGCATAGGTTATATAATCAATAATGTGGTAGTAATTCTGTATAGTGCCAGGTGGGTACTGTCGAATAACTATAATGTATACCTGAAACTAATATAATATTGTATGTTAGCTATATTTTAATAGCAATCTTTAAAAAAAAGCTGAAAGTGGTGCTGCTTAATGCATCTTGAAAGACTCCAATTACTGGTTAGGCATTGGCAGTTGCTCATGTCTCCTGGCCCTACAAGGGGACATAAGCACAGCCTCTTTAATCACTTCCTCCCTTGCTGATGGCCCAGACCATGGTCTCCAAAGCTACACAGCACCGTGGGGCTGCTCATAAGTTACTTAGCTGTGATACAGCTAAATTATACAGCTAAGTATACTACTGGAACAGAATTCATGTTAAATGTTCAAATGTTAAATATTCAATTCATGTTAAATATTCCAGGTAATGAACGACTTAGAAAAGTGTCCACACAAATTTGATAGAGGATACTTTGTCTGGAATAATCCCTCAGCTCTAAGTAACAAGCATCTCTGCCCTCTGTGACCTTTGTTTTACCATGAGAAAAAGAAGTCTTACAGTTTTGTTCCCCTAAGAACTTCATCACTGTACACATTGGGAGTTTTCATTCTCTGTGAGTTTGCGGTAAGAGAAGGCAGCCTCCTATGGGCCGGTGTTTTCTTTGCAGGAGTCTGTAGTCCTCGAGTATCTGAGAGTCGTTCCAGATGGTGCCGTGGCAAAGAAAGAGCACTGGCCCCTACGCCCAATGACTTGTCCTCTTGTTCATTCCTGGTGGAGGTAGGGAGGGGGAAAATCAAGTTAATTACTCAGACATAAGCAATGTGACAACAGGAGGCATATATAATTGCCCATTACTACACACTGTCTATAACAGTGCCTGGCTCATAGAAGATATTCCTAACTATTTGTTGAGTGAATGGACAGACTATCATTTCCAATTCAAGTTCAATTTCAATGAAGTATCATCGACAGGGAAAAAAAGATCTAAGTTCCCATTGTTTGTGATCAAATGGTATAGCTCATAATATTAAGACTACACAGCTGCATTCCCTTTTTCTTATCTGCCCCAACCTAGGAGGAATCCTTTTGTGTTTGATATTACAGTAATGTTATTCTTTCACGTGGACCGTGTACTGCCCAGGACGTGCTCAGGCACACAGGCATCAGGGAACGGAATGTGATTTTCAGTCTCTTATGTGCTCTGTAGTGTTCTATGCTCTCGTGTCTGGCACAGGGAGGCGGCTGGGTGATTATTTCTTATACGTACTGTGTTCTATCTGCAATATACGTAGGTCTCTGCTGAAGTGGTTTTGCTTGAATTATCATCACACCATTCAAATCACTATAAAAATTGTTGGAGAAGCGAGGAATCTGAGATGAGTAAAAACAATAAAAATTAAAAAGCATCCAGTGCTATTGCAACTACTGATGCCTGTCAGACATCGGCAAGAAAATGGCACACTCAAACTTGCTAATTTGAGAAAATTTTAATAAAGGGATTATATTTTTATAAAGTGGGGAGAGAAACGAATAAAGAACAGCTTGATTCCCCGAAGCTTGTAACAGTGACACATGGCCACACCCAGGCCTGGAGCAGTGAGAAGTGAGGGAAAGGTTCCTGGAATCTGGAGAGGGTAGCTGCCAGGGAAAATGCCACCACTATGGCAGATAGCCCATGAAACAAGCAAAGCCAGGCCTCACTCTCCCAACAGCTGCAGGGCAAGGGAGCCCCCTAATGCAGCCTCCAGGGCACACCAGGGTGAAGCAAGTGGAGGATCTGGAGAAGCCAATCAAGGGTGTCCCAGCTCCTAACTGGTCTGCTTGCCTTGGACCTGTTCACTTTTTCTGTCCTTCACAGCTTGTCCCATTAGTTTCCCAGGAGAAGCAAGACAGCCTGGGAAAAAACCCAAGCACAAGATCCCAAAGGCTTAAATTTGAATCCCAATTCTAATAGCTTCCTGGTTGGTGATCTTGAAAAGATTACTTTGGAGTTTTAATTCCTAATTTTTTAACTGGGGATAATGACACCTACTTCATGAGAACTAAATTAGATAACATTGGTGAAAACATGAAGTAAGGGTTAAATAATCAGTTCTTTGTTTGGTCCCTTAATACATCCAACTAGGATTTAAAATAATATTTAGATCTAGGGCAAACAGGATATCTGAAACTAGAATTCTATTCTACTTCAAGCATAGCTGTAGCAACCACAATCACATTTTCCTCATGTCGACTATATAAAAAAGAAATGTTAGAGGAATAAGTTAAGACATACTGTAATTACCATTAGGCTGCTTTGGCTATTTCAAATAGGTGCTATTGGTATTTAATTTTTACTTTTAACTTCTACTTTAACTTCATTTTCTTTTAGCACTTATCCAAATGAAAACCTCAAAATAGATGTAAAAAAAAACATTTTAAAAAGCTATAAAAACAAAATACCTGTAAAAAACTTCTTAGACTTTAAAATTTCCATATTTCTCACACTTATTTATTTTGCCTGACATTTAAAGATTCTTTTCTATGTCATTACATACTGTTTATTTTTACACCATTCATACTGCATATTTTAATGTGCAAAGTGAGAAACACTGCTGAACCAGTCAGAGCAGCTTTAAGAGACCAGAAAAAAACAATAAGCCAGCAGTGATTCCAAAAGTTTCTTGTGAACAGCAAGAGCAAAAAAGACTTATTATAAAGCCTTTACACTACAGAATGAAACAATCCTTTTAGATAGTTCTGTTTTAAACCACTGCTCCCTGAACCCCATGCCCTATTCAGGCATATGTCCTTTCAACCTTACAAACATGTTCTGTTTATTTGTGCTGATGCTGGGTGCATATTTGTGCCTCTGTCTTGAATGTCCTCCCTTTTCTTTTTTAGCTTAAAAAATTTTGTCTATTATTTAGGATTTAGTTAAGGTCTTTGTAAAGTGTATGCTGTTTTTTCTCTGAACCCCACAGCATTTATGAGCTAAAGGACATTTAATTTGATTTATAATATAATATAATATAATATAATATAATATAATATAATATAATATAATTAATTTGCATGATTATAGTAGTAAAAACCAACACTATCAAGTGCTTACGCTATGCCATACATCTTATCCCCTTTAATTCTTATAGCTTCCTACCTCATAGAACCCACAGACAATAAAACTGAGGTTTTCAGAGAAAGAGACTGATTCAAGATGAAAAAGCTAATAAATTGCAATGCCAGGCTCCAATCTTGCAGTCTATTCCCAAAGCTCAAATTCTCATCCACTCTACTATCTACTAGACTATCTCATCTTGTGTGTGTGTATGTATGTGGGTAGTATTGTTTGGCATGGCAGGACTCCCTCCAACTAAATGGTATGTACCTCAAGACCAGGAATCCTCTCTTACCCCTTTTCTCTGCTCCCTCATACAAGATGGGCTGTGCAAAACCTAAAGTCCAAACTCAGCACTACTGAACAAGTTTGTCCTTTCCAGCCTCACCTTCCACCAGATCGTTGAATAAGGATGCAAATCAAGAAAAATTTACTGTTAGTTAATTGCCACATTCTATGTTAGGAGCTCTCACATGTTTACATGATTTTATCCTTATTACAATAATCCCTTGGATAACATATTATTATCCTCATAGCAAAGGAAACTAAAGTTTAGAAAAGTTAAACAATATGTCCTACTAATTCCCCTTAGAGGTCTCTTGATTCCAAATGCCCTTGTCTTACTACAATGCCTCTGCTGGTCCCAGTAGCCCATCCTCTAATCTTCAGTCCAATCACTGTTTACCCAACACACCCCATCTATCATTCCTTCTTGCCTTTGCTTAGCCTGAAATGACCCACACAGACTTCCTACCCATGGAAGTCCTACTCATTTCTTCATGTTTCTGCTCAAATTTCACCTCCAACCTAAAAGATCAAGCCTCCAGCTCCAATTGGGATAAATCATCTTCTCCTTTATTCCCCTACAAAGCTTTTGTTTTGCACATCACTCACAGAATATATTGCATCTGACTTGTTTTATACTTTTTGTTTTACTAGGTCAGGGACTATGCTTTGTTCATCCACATATCTCCTCAAAACATCTATTACAGTTCACTTAATACAAAGTCAGTAAATGTTGAATAAACCCAATGTATATTCATTGATTGATTTATCACTTTGGTGGGAGGAGAGCCGAATGTTTATAATCTGCAAATTAGCTAGAAATATTGGGGGAAAGCATTTTTTCTCTTCAAAAATATGGAAATAGCTCTACAGCTCAAAGCAGGTAGAAAGTCTCAAACCTGAGTGTCCCCACTCTATTAAAGAATATGGTGATTCTATTAAACTCCAGGAAATAATGATTTTTAAATTTCAGTCTTAATGGGAAACAGGCCAAAATATCTTGATAATAAAATATAATAGAATGGTAGTCTTCACAAACTGAGGCCAGAGATATAAAAACTGAAGGAAAGTGAGAGACTAGTGAAAACGGATCTACCTGAGCTGGATTAAGATGAGAAGTCAGCGATATACTTGGAGCTTCAGAACTTCTGGAGGGAGGAACATTTGACACATCAGTATTAATATGGGAAATGAGTAGATGTGGAGATTTGGTCTCAGCTACTTTCAACTTTTCTTTCTGTTTTTTTCTTCCTGTGTCAACAGAAAAATCAATAATATTATTAAACATATTTCCTAATAATGTACTTAAAATTCACTGTTCAAAGAGACTATCTGTTCTTGAATAACCATGAGCATACTATGACCACTGAACCTTGCTACAGGAGCAGAGACCCCACAGAGCAATTGGCTGATTTGATACTTTTCCACATGCACATAATGAAATGCCTATCATTTCAGTGGTGGGTAGGAAAATAGATATTATACACTGGAACAAGAAATATTCTCAGTATTTTATAATATCCCAACTAATCTCTTTGGTTGGATAAAGAATAATATTTAAAGTAACATGATTATTATTACTCTATTGTACAAATTGATTACCTAACACCAGTCATTAGTGTCCACCAGTAAGATTTTTATGATTTATTTCCGCTACATTTCAAGTAGATTGGAAACATTTTATAAGGTTAAATGAGGTGATTATGAAATTAGCTATGTTTACATTTTAGTTTACAAATAATATCATAAAGAATTAGAAACCACTATTCCACTATTAGAGATCTGTTAGGAAAGCTGGGGTTTTTTTGTTGTTTTTTTTTTTACCATACTACAATTAAAAAAGTGACTTCTAGCTACTTTGTTACGTATTTCTGTTTTTTTCCAGAGTGCACATATATTATTTTTTATAACTCTAAAAAAACCATATCCTTTTTGAAAAGTACAATTCACTTATGAATTAAGGCAGAAAACCCACTTCCCTCTCACCCCAGTTATGTCCTAGGTAAGGCCAGGCTGGGGTGGGGTGCACAAAGCTGAGAAACAGGGGCCTTTTTAAAAAAATTTTCATTAAGCCATGTTCTATAAATTAAGTACCTGTGAGTGTAATTTCCCAGTTTTTTCTAATCAGTTCTTTCAATACGTCTACTACATTTGTCCAGACGTAATCAAACACTTCTGCAGCCACGGCATCTTTGATGCAGTCATGAGGGGAAACGGGAGGAAGTCCATGTTTACGCCATGTCTTACGATGGTGAGCTGATTTTTGTTCAACACGTACATCGTCACTAAGGCCAAAACCCATTCTAATTACTTAAAGTATCATTGGTTAAGGTTAATATAATACTATCCATCTAACACACATGCATATATGCACATTATACATATATATATAAATATGACATTCTTTTTTAAACAGCACATCGTTATTTTTTAATGTACCAATTTTTAATCACAAGGCAGATTTTTATTTTACAATATTGCAGAGGCTGGACCTTCCCTTTTGCCCTTCCAGGCAGCTAGGTATAGGGTACCAAGAGCCTCCCAGCATAAAGGCCGCTAATAGCTTTGTCCACTCACCAGCATGCTGAACACAATTCTTGTTTTCTCTCTGTGCCATATAGTTAAAAAGAAAGGGAAGCACTGCTCTAGCATATACACTTCCTGTCAAGAATCTAAAAACTTTTGCAACACATTACTTTCCAAAGAATGGAAAATCTTTTAGGTAAGTAAAAAATACACAAAACACTAAATGAGCATATAGCCACAATAAATGCCAAACAAATTAATATTCTTATACTATTAAGTTGATCTCAAATAAAATTCTATTTACGCTTCTTTTCTGTCAAAAGCGAAATATTCTTCAATCTTTCCATCTACATCGTAGACCTCTTCTTGCAGGGATGAACACGCTGGTAGGTCAGCCACCCCTGTGCAGTCAGGGCCTGGCAGGGCAGGGGCTGCAAGTGCTGCTGGGAGTATTTGAGAGCCGGAGATGTACAATCTGTGGGGAAAGCAGATTCTCCATGAGTTGTAGAACATCAGGAATACAATGTTTGCACTGGGTCTTCAAATTACCCATAAAGCACAGCATCCCAAGTTAACAAAAATCACTAAACATCGCATTCAACAAAAGTCACATCCTTTACAGAAACATTTTCTTTATTTTTAAAGACCTCATTGGGGAATTGGGGGAGGGGAACAGACAAGTTACTGTCCTCTTGATCTTCAGTCTAGCTGCGGAGGACATTGCTTCACTGGCCCATGTTGGTATCGTCATTGCGCTCTTCCCGGATGAGGCAGATTGGTCGCTGGCCTCTGGACGGTCGCTCACCGCAGCTATTGGCAGCTCACGCTGGCTGCTGGCCACTCACTGTAGCCTATGGCAGCCCACTGCAGCAGGGGCTGCAGCCTACACTGTTGCCGGGGCTCACAGTCCAGCTCCAGGTGGAGCCGTTGTTAGCTGTAGAGGGCAGTGTCACTGGCCCTCATATGTGGGATCCGAACCGGGGCCGCTGGCATCCCAAAACCATCTCTTAACCAGTGCGACACTCGTCCGGCCCAACAGAAACATTTTTAACACAGGCACCATGAAAAATGTTAAGGGCTTCTTAAAAGCCTAAATTAGTCTATGCATCTGTAACTCCTTTGCTGTAATGAAAAGGTGTCGTAGCCCAGTCCCAAATATGTGTGACTGGCATAAAGGGATTCATCAAAATTTGTTAGCGAGCAAAAGAAAAAATGATAAGTTTTATTTCTTCTGTTGCTACTGCTTTAGGACTCAGGATCCATCACAGTGAGGCAGTTTTTGATTTTGCATCTAGCCCACCTTTCAGAGAGCCTTTGAAACAAAAGCTGAAAAGATAACTCCCTTGATATCTATATTATAAACACATCATTATTATCATAAGCAGCAGCAGCACCATCAATTTAGAATGAGAAGCATCTTGTGAAAAAAATACTCTGTATCCACCCTTCACTGAAATCTAAAATTCCAAATTGAAGGAGATAGACATGAACAAGTATAACTAAAATGCAATTAAAAATACTTTTTGAAAGCAACGTATAGGAACTTACTCTCTAATGTTGCCATTGGGTTCACAGGCATCCGAGAAGGGTTCCTGGGCTGCACATCGAGGCTCGCTGCCTTGGAAGTGGCAGACTCCTTCGTCAGTTGGCAGGATGAGTTGTCTTCCCAATACTCTGCAAGGTTTAGAAAAAAGAAAAAGAAGAAAGATAGGAACCACTAATCTTTTTTTATTGGAAAAGGGAAAAATGTTTTGCAATGTTAAAAGTTGAATAAAATAATATTGCGAAGGAGCATCTATGAAGAAATCAGATACTTATCAGTGAATGTGAAGCACCATGGCGTCATAGAAAGAGCACAGGCTTTGAAGGAACAGGCCAGGCTGTTCTTGCCACTGACGAGGAGACTTGAGACAAAGTTCTCAGGCTCTTGAAGCCACTGATTTCTGTTGTTTAATTTTGTATGCAAGATAGAGTAATAATAGTCACCTTGTAGGACTGATGAGTGACTTAGATATAATGTATATTAGATTTAAACATCTAAGGTAACACTGGGCACTCAGAAGCTCTCTATAAATGTTAACTAATATCACATAATGAATAAAAATATGTAAATATATAGACTTGGCTTATGTTCCTTGCGATCTTTTTTTTTTCAACTTCCCTTCCTTCATTTTTATCATAGCTACGTAAGACTAACAGGGACTGGAGCCAGTCTGAGCTCCTGACATTTCAGTTAAGTGCACGAGGCCTAGCACAGTAAGCATTCACAATTAATATCTCGTTGACATATTATACTCTTCAAGGCAAGGGGCTTCTGAAGGGTTCAAAAGAAAATAAAAACTCAGTCAAGATTTTTTTGAAAAGGTAACCTAGTCGAGGTAAAAAGATCCCATACAATTGTATGAGTGTTCTAATTTATTCTCCCCAAAAATGAGCTAGGTTTGCTTTTCACAAATTAAAATGCCATTGAGTATTGGAATGTCACAATACTTCCTCAAAAACCATTTCAAAGGACGCGATTTCTGAGTAAAAGGCATGTGTTCTGGATACATATTTTGACTGGGCAAGTGCTTTTTGTCAAAATGTACTAATTGTATTAAACCATCAGGATTGGGCAGGTCCAAAAACCATTCCAGAGAATTACTATGAACAAAGTCCCTACCTCAAATGGATGGATCTTCTTGCCCACTCACTGCATTCAGCCAGTAGGTTCTGAGTCTGAGGGCTCACTTTCCCTTCAAATAACATTTCCTCGACCTCCCAGAATAACTGCTGTACTTTCTGTGCATTGGCTTTGTCAAACTCCTAAAACAGAAATGCACATTGATTTTACAAGACTAAAAGTTGTGGAAACATCAGCTTCATAATCAATGATGCTTACAAATTTAAAGCACCCCGTTACACAGGAGGGAGTGTGACATGATAAAATGAAACTGGACTTTGAGGTCAGACACACCAGTGTTCCAATTTTTAATCTTCTGATGAATTACATCCCACTCTAAGCCTGTTTCTTCACCTGTTGAGTTAATTTCTACTACGTGAGTTGAGACTTACTTGAGATTTTACATCGATTTTATATACATATGGACGGACACAGATATTGATATACTCAGACATACACACACCTATATTTCCATGTGTGCGTGCACACATGTTCTTCATACAGGTGGGTGTGACATACACCTAAGCACATCTGCAAAATACAAACTTTTTTTCTGATGATGATGCCACTAAAAAGGAAAATTACTCTTTCAAAAAGGGCCACAATCTATTAATCAATGAAAAAAAAGTCCTGCTATCCTAAGAAACAGGATTATTAGGTGGAGGCCAGAGAATTAATTTTTCCTGCCCAACCTTAAGAGGTTCATGTCCTGTGGCTGCAGTGAACTGTGGTTGAGAAAACCTTTCGGCCTTTCTGCATGTTGTGGATTGTCGGGAAGTAGCAGTCCTTATAGCCATCAGAACCAATGAGGGGACCATAAACATTACCATAACTGGGAAAACCATCACTATGCAGGCAGCCTCCAGTGCAAAAGTCCTAGTTACATTTCCTTCCAGGAGTGTGTGAACCTGAAACCTAATCCACAACTCAGAGCAACAAAGTGCATATTCAATCCGATACACCAGATCCAAATGATCAATTCAGATTGATTTTCATAGAATGCTATTCAGTATTTTCTGGGTTATTTCTTCCCTTCAATTGATAATAAACTAGAGTCTCATGTTTCAGTAGAGTTATCTCTTTTAAAATGCAAATAAGGAGAAAACCAATAATATTTGTCTCCTAGTAGGGGACTGGGTAGCTGGGGCCTAGAAGAGGGCTTACTTTCTTGTCTCTTTTGCATTTTGTTGCTTTTGCAAATACTATCCATCAAAAAGTATATAAATTAAAAGCAATTGTAGGTTCCAAAGTAATGTATACATGAAATCATAAGAATCTCTATGGATAATGACATGAAACCATGAACTATAGGAATCTCAGCATTTGGATAGTATAAAGCAATGGTTCTCAGCCTACTTGCCATCGGCATATTTGTGACAAAAGCATGTGAATTGGGGTGGCAGGGGGTTGGTGTGAGGTGGGCGCTGTTTATCAGAAGTGAAAGAGTCACATCTTGTTTGAATAAGTCCTGCGTGATTCAGAGCTGACATCTTCCAGTCTCCCATCCTATGTCCTCCCCACTCCCAGCATTTGAAAATCACAGTGGTAAAACCAGAGGAGGACGGCGAGCCCATCCAAGTGTGCAGTGACTAGTGGAAAACTGCTTTTAATCAGAGCAAAGACTCAGCAGTGAAAAAAAAAACGAAAGAAAGAAAGAAATGTTGCCATTTGAAACAACATGGATGGACCTAGAGTGTATTCTGCTGAGTGAAACAAGTCAGACACCGAAAGACAGATACCTATAATCTCATTTATATGTGGAATCTAAAGAACAAAATAAAAAATCAAAACAGAAACAGGCTTATAAATAGAGAACAAACTGATGGTTGCCAGATGGGAGGAGTTTGGGGGGCTGGGTGAGAAAGGTGAAGGGATTAAGAATTACAAATTGGTAGTTACAAAATAGTCATGGGGATGTAAAGTAAAGCATAGGGAATTTAGTCACTAAATTGGTAACAGCTATGTATCATGCCAGGTGGGTACTAGACTAGTCAGGGGGATCACTTCTTAAATTATATAAATGTCTAACCACTATGCTGTGCCCCTGAAACTAATATAAAATAATATTGAATGTCAACTGTAACTTAAAAATAAATAAAAAGAGAGCAAAGAAAAACAGAACACAAGAAAAGAGCAGGAGTAAGAACATCCAAAGTGCTACGGTGAAGGAATTTCCCAGACACAAGGCTTCACAAAAGGCTGCGTCCAGGATTAGCGGGAAAGACCAAGGAGGCAGCAGACTGTGCCATGGGCAGTGGGTCCAACAAAAGCCTGAGCTGTAGACTAAAAGCTCACCCAGCTAAGAACCCCACTCCCGAAAAGAACAAAAATAGGGCTAAAGTTAATAGTTTCTGCTAGGGTTAGAAGGTGAAAGCAAAACTTCTGACTGAGAAATTCTCTAATCATGATGGTTTTTTTTTTTAGTTTTTACTTTTCCTCTTATTTGAGCTCCTACTTGTCAGGCGTCTCTTCTGATTTTACAGCTATACATATCATACAAGAAATCATATGTAACACACCGCGGAGGTGGGTTAGAAGGAAGAAAAAACAAACTATCAACAGCTAAGGCTCTGAGTTATGAGTCATTTTTATTTTTTCTTATATTGTCTGTATTTTTAAGTTTTTGTGTGTGACATGTAAATGCTTATATAGGTATGGGTGTCATAAGTAACACTTGTAAAATTGGTGAAGAGATTTTTTTGTTGTTGTTAAGCTGAGCCATCCTGCTACCTGTTGGCAGCTCAGCGGCAGCTCAGCTCGAGCTGGGTATCGAACTGCTGTTGCTCAGAGCTCAGCTCGTACTCTTGAGCGAGCTCTTAACCAACAGAACCACTCAGCTCACCCAAGATTTTTTTTTTTTTTTTTTTAAGTAAGAAAGCAACTCTACATGATAAATTGTAATCATGGGGTTATCCAAACTATTCTGAGACATACATCATCTCTCCAAGAGTAAACGGAGCTCCTCTCAGTAGATAAACCGGTGGTGGAACTATTCATCCCAGATGAGGAGTTGTGGATTTCTGTGGGCGTGAGGCTTCTGCTGGATGAAAATGATGACACAGATTCACTGCAGAAACAAAGGATGGTGACATAAACAACATTCCTAGGGGAAAGGTTATACTGATAAGTGGCTTTACTTCTCTGAGTCCCTTCCTTTTTCTTTCTTTAAATACATTTGTTAATTTCACAGTACACCGATTTTAAAATATTTATTCAGTTTACTCACTAGGCTAAAAATAAAACTTCGTTTTTACTTTTACAAATTCATGGCCAATCACTATTTTTGGTCCCCTTCTATTCTTTATGGGTATCTTTTGATTTTGCAGCCAGGAGCATTTAACAGGCTAATTCTTACCAGGTACGTGTATATTTATCAATGGCTTTCTGCACATTTCTTGTAAAACGTGTAGGTAAAAGGTCTTTGTTTTTCACAGCAAAATTGTGTTTTCCAGCTCCTTCTGACAGTCCTCTTCTGAAAAATAAAATATGAAATGTATCTCTAATGTTATAATCTTATCCATTAAGGCTTTTAAATTTTCTTTTGTATACAGTTATCACCTTCTTCCCATCCTGTCTCCCTAAACATGTACGTGTGCAATGCACACACTGACAGGCACACACCATATATCCTCAAGAAACTGAGGCCTAGGACCTTACCATTTATTTTCTAAGAATCCAGGTTGAGGTTAACTTACGTGCACCTTTACATAAACTGGGAAAAAAACAAACAACTTTTGCAACTTAGCCAGGCTGGTAAGAGTTACACAGAACTCTGAGGAGATGCAGCCTGACTCTAAGGCATAACTTGGCAACTAAAAATTAAAACATGACCTGGATTTTAGGTCCCACCTGTCCCTTGAACAGGTGTCCTTTGCTTGCAAAAACCAACCAGCCTCCCAGGAAAACGCAACAATTCTACGTATTCTTTTGAATCACCAAGCACATAAATAAATAAATGCCTGAGACACACAAACAATAATTCACTTTAGTTTGGCATTTTTGTTTGGTGTGTAGCCTGATTTGTAGAGTTTTAAAATATTAAAATTAATGTAAAACTAACACAAAAGAAATCTCTAAATTTTAACTAAGTATTAAACCTGTCTAGTGTAGTACAGTTAGTGTTAATCATTAAAATACCCTTTCAATGAACCTCTTAAAACATTTACTTCCCTCTAGTCAAAATACCTTCCCAATGTTTAACAGTAAACAACTTCTATTCTTCTATAGAAATTATATTTTTTTGGACAAATCTTATATCTTATATTAATTTATGATAGTGATTTGGGAAAAAAGTCAACTTTCAGTATTTCTAATAGGGATACCACTCTAGCATTCATTAAAATAAAACTTTGCATTCACTTTCAATTAAATTGGTACCTAATTTTCAACATTTGCATTTCTGAATGTAAATGGAATTTTTAAAAATTTTACTATAAGAGAATAAATTCTGCCCTTAGTTATATATTTATAGATACTCTTCAAAAAAGGGAATTTAAAAAAATTAATTACTATAAACAGAGGTTAGCAAGAATCTCTGAAGTCCAAAAATGTCCTGTACAAGGAAGAACAGAATTTTTCCCCTCTCCTATAGTTCATATGTCTTAAGTACAACCAAGCAATTCTGAGGATAAAGGTGTTAAAGAAAGGGTACCAGAGAAAGAATATGGGACAAGCTTTCATGCTAATAAACTGCTTTACCTTTAGCCCTGTTCAGTTGTTTTAAACCCATCAATTATTTATCATTTACACGTGGCTCCAAAACTCTTCAGGCAAACATAAAAACACTTCAGAGATAAAAGAGGTAACCAACAAAAAATGACACTAAACAGATCTGCTCTGAACATTAAGAAATATATATTGGTATATGAGTTAATTGGCTTATTATTGAGGAATAATTTTAAACCTCAGGGTGGTGACTCAAATAAGATATCAAATAAAATGTTGTTCCTTCATAATATCTCTATAATAATAATGGTGGGTTCAAATTGTGCTTTGCCACCGACAGGCTATACCCTTTGAACAAGTGGCTACACATCCTGCCACTTCTCCTCCCCTGGACTCAATATGCGCATCTGTAAAACAGCAACAATACTGTCAACTCTTTGGTGCAGTTATTGTGAGACAAATTAGATAAAGGGCATGCAGTGTCTACATATTCCGTGCTAGATATTTTGTGCTACATACATCAGATTGATCATGCTCAGTGCTATTATTGTTAGCACACGGTATGCCATGAAAACACTGTGCTCTTGGGAATTTGCACCTCCCACAGCATTCTGTACTATATAGCTTTCTTTTCAACAGTTTTTCTTTATTATGATGATCTTGACATTTTATTACTTTATCTTAACATCTAAAACAATTCCTGTCACATAAATATATTCTGTTTGTTGAAAGAACCAACAGAGATTAGATTCTAACAAAGAACATGTTTTTGCTCTGAATGTTCATACTTAATAAAAAAGATTACACTGTGACCAGACATGAAATTATTCTCCAAATCCAAGACATTTCTGGAGAATCTTTTATAGTTTATAAAGAAGAAAATTCACAGCTTAGAGTAGCTAACTTCTACTAAAATGACTTTTCCAACCGATTAGGTCCTCTGTTGCACTCACTTCTCTTTCCTGTAGTGCTTCCTCTTTTTTATGAAACTTGAAAACTAAATTCACTAATCAGACGCATGTCTGTTTGTTTTGTGTCCGATGAACAATAATTCCTTCCCTCAGAAAATTCATCCTTTTGTGGGGTGGGGAGTAAAGAGGGAGAGTCTTGAAAATGAAGAAAAAAATTATTTACAAAATGGAAGAACTAATTTTTCTATTCACTTATATATCCTTGCCAAAATGGGCATTACTATCACTTCAAAGTGTAGTGAGGACAGGAGAGGTCTTCAAGATGAAGGGGTTCCGGGCAGAGGTGGGGTAGGGAGGGTGGAATTACTATAAAATAGATGCCTTGAAACACTATCTACTTCCACACCATTTCCCCTTTTTTCTCCTCTGCTCCTCCCCACTTCTTCCAAGTCTCTATACTTCTGTAGAACTTCTTGAATGTCAGAGTTCAGTGTAATGACATATACTCTTGACCACAGAATTCTGAAGAATTCTTAAGAGGAATTTGAGCTCATTCATTCAATGACTGCTCAAAGACACAAAGATAGGGATGGAGCTGGTCCTAGGGCCTAGGCCACCTGACCTGCATGTCTCTCCAGGAACTATAAATTACTGACATTGTAAAATAAAAACAGCATCTCTATAATTTGTTGTTTCTTTTTCTGTCTTGTTTTGATTCATTGCTTTCTCTGTCCTCCAAACATGCATTATACTGTTATTTCATGCACAATACTGAACATCTTTAATTGCATGTAAACTCTCAACTTCTGCATAAACCGTACAATCTAAGTGTACACAATATACAGATGTGTTCTATAAATATCTTATAATTTGAATGTGGTAGAATGTTTATTAAGCTTTTATTACATAATACATAGGTATGTGACAGTCATATATACGAGTTCCAATCTCTACTGCTTATATTTTAGAGATGACAGAATTCAGATAGTCAGCACATTTAAGGCTGTTCATTTGCAGACAGGACCAAGTTTTTAGAGTAGACTGAAGTGCAACAACTAAACCATATTGTATTAATTTGTAGGTGCATCAAAATTAAGGCTAAATCTCAATCTCCATGAGTCACTCCATTCTAGTGTTCAAATGAATAACTCGATCATATACTTTTATTTTAAAAAGCTGCCTCTTGGTAGGCCACAAACGTCTACCACTTTGCCTTGTATATAAATTCAAGTATTAAACCGTGATCGCAGCTTTTAAAATTGTGTCTTTCTGCTTAAAAAGATTGTCTGAAATGAGCACCGTATTCTGAATGAGTTAGCATGCAGGGTGATTTTCTGGATGGACTGGCCATCAATTGGCTGCTCCTCCTATAAAGCATTCATGCTGCCTTGACTTAATACAAGAAAATCCTAGAAGTAATCTCGGCTCTCCTCTCTGCTAAATCATCTCAGGTGCGATGGATGCTTCTCTGAGCAAGAGAGCAACTCCATTTGGGAAGGCCGGATGATGGTCACCACGAGAGATTTCATGAATGGGATGAAGGGAAACAGACCAGATGGATTCCAGCTTTGCAGGCAGAAACAAACAAAAAAATATCATGCACATGGTACAAGACTATGACACGACAGAGTTCATCCCACTTCCTTTCCACATCAAGACTTACCCAATTACAATCAGCCCCAGGCTTGCACTGGCGTCCCCCGGGCCGGGCCCCGCGCCTCTAGGCCTGGAAGCCAATGCACGCGGACACCCCGCGCAGGCCCCCTGCAGGCGGCGGGCGGCCGCGCGCCCCCGCGCCCTCGGGGCCTCGGCTCTCCGCCCACCCAGCGCGGAACCTTGCACCCCGCTAGCCCCGCACGTGCCGCCGAGTCGCGTCCGGGTACAGCGAGCCTTGAGCGGCTCGGCTAGGGGCGTTCCCGGCCAGGTCTGCGCAGCCCATGGGCGCGGCTGCTCGTAGGGCGTCAAGGGCTGCTTCCCCCTCCGGATCCTTCGGCCCCGCAAGGGCCAGATTCCTGCATCGCGGGGCAACGCCCCCGTCCCCTCCGCGCACTCCCTTCCCTCCTCCTCTCCCGGTCGCGTCGTCCTCCACAGAGGTCGGGCTGTGCCAGGCGGCGGGTCCCCAGCACCCCCTCTTCCAAAATCTGGTCGGGCTTCCCGCCCCCATCCGCAGTCTCCCTGCCCTCTGAACACCTCCCACTTTCCCAGGACCCTGACCTCCGGAAAAGCACGTGGTTCTCCCTTCCCTCCGCCAGAGGCCAGATTTCATAATCCAGGAACCCAAGTTTTTGGCCACAGGCCACTCAGCCTCCTGGCACCCGCCCCACAGCTCTCTCCTGGCCTCCAATGAGCATGGACTGGCCTTCCCACTCCAACCTGGGGCGGGGGGGCTCTCTGGGGGGGGGGCTCTCTGGGCGGGGCTGCTCAGACAAGTGTTTGCTTAATTGTTTAAATAGAATTTCTCAGACCTGGTAAATGCAAGATGCTATTCTGGTTACCAGGAGCTCTAGGTCTAATTATACATCCAAGATTTGTTTTCTTTCATATCCTCTCTCCATCTTCCAATAGATGGTTTATCTCATATAGTCCAATAACTTTTGTCTACAAACCAGAGACATACCTGTGTTTTGGTTTATTAATATGTGCTTGTTTCAATCTCGGATTCATACAATTATACCAGGACCAGAGTCACTGGGCTCTGTAGTGAGATAGCAAAACTACCAGGCCACCATTTTCACAAACTAAAAGAAACAGGAGTGTTAACTGAGATAAAATACATTTTTAAAGCAAGGTGTAAAAAGGTGGACACTACTTATGGTATGCCTTTCCCCATTAAAAGATTTTTGATAATTATTACTAATAAAGTAGATTCCGGTGCACTTTCCAGCCTGCGTCCATAGTCAGTCTCCTTTGAGATCTGAGGTCTTCTAAGTCTGAACAGGCATGAAGAAGCCCACCGAATCCTCCTGCTCGGTATCTTGCACTTACAGATGTAAACCATGCCTGTTTCACTTAGTAGTGAAAAACCCAGTTTATTAATTTAGAATCTGACTCTTAAGAGACAACCCTAAGATGATAAGAAACCACTACCAATACCAACAACAAAACAATCATCTATTGTATTTCTTGAACTAAGAATACTAGGATTCTTACCATATTTACAGATAATTGGTAAGTGGTTATAAATTCCAAAATTAATGATATTTTAAAGCCTGATAAATACTTATGCGTATACATGCAGGATGTATGTGTATTTATCAGAAAAATAAATACACGGTATCTAAAGTAAACACATGACTGCTAATACTCTTTATATGTAAAGTGATACATGACAGGGAAAGAAAAGAATATTATGATCCAAATATATGGTAGTTGCTTTATACATATGCTATTTTGTTTAATTATTTAACACCCATACCAGCTAGATACTATTATCCAATTTTAGTGATGAAAATATTAAAGGCAGAGATTTTAAGTAACATGTTTAAGGTCACCCAACTAGGATGTGTGGGGTGTGTGTGTCTCCCAGGTATTTATTGCCACATAACAAACTACCCCAAATTTAGTGGATGAAAACAACTGCCATCTTGTTATGCTCACAATCCACAAAAGTAAGGAATTCCAGCAAGACGTGGCTGGATGATTCTTCTGCTCCATGTGGCATTGACTGGGTTACTCAGTGGTCTTCAATTGGCTACTAGGCTGCTCTGGAGGGTCCAAGAAGGCTTCACCCCCATATCTACCTCTTTGGGATAGGGGGATGGCTGGAAGGCTGAGCACTGCTGGGCCCTTCTCCCATGTAGTCTCAAGCCACCCCCAAGTAGTCTCTCCAAAAGAGCAATCATAATTCCTACATGGCAGCTGCGGGATTTAAGAAACAAAGGCAAAACCTATCAACTTTATTAAAGGCTTGCCTGGAACGGGCATAATGTCACTTCTACTGAACTGTATTATCAAAGCAGTCACAGATTGAAAGAGTTGGAAAACAGAACCCACCTGTCAACAAGAAGAGTGTCAAAGAATTTGCAGGCATCTTTCCTCTGCCATAATTCACTTTCTGGCCACACATTACTTACATTCCTCCTGCATACCTGCACAATACACACTCAGGCCTCTCAAGAATCCCTAAAATTTAATCATCTCAATCATGTTCAAGTAAGAATACAGAGGCTCCTTTTTGGGAAACTTCGTCTCCACCTGAACACCTGCAGCCTTCCGCAAGTTGAACAAACAATGATGAGACAGAGATGGGATAACTGCAGCTGACTCTTATTTGAAAGGAGGGGCAATAGGAGACATAGCAGTCACTGGTCCACAGCTGTCTGAAATCCAAGCAGGCTTAATCCTTCTAATCCAAGCTGGTAGTGTTTCCACCACTCCACCAATGTAATTTTCTTATATAAATTTTGTGCTTTTCTTTGAATTTTATCAGAGTTCACTGCATTAGTCATAAACCACACTGACCTTTCTTTCCGAGACAGAAATATATTTTATTTAATCCAATACATCTAAAATATTATCATTTCAATGCATAATCAATATAAAAATTATTGAGATTTCTAAATTACTTCAGACTTTAGACTTAGCAAGCTTCCACAATCATGTGAACTAATTCCTTAAAATAAATCTCTATGTGTTTCTCTGTATCTATCTACTTATCTATTTACCTATCTATATATCTCTCTATGTAAATCTATAAATAGAGATAGAGAAATAGATGTAGGCATAGATATATATGTATCCTATTGGTTTTATTTCTCTGGAGAACCCTGAAATTGGAATGAAATTTAGAGCTTAGTTAATAATGCATCAATTTTGGTGCAAATGTAATAATACAATATATCAATAATGTAAATTTTCTGTGAATTTAAAACTGTTATAAAGCAAGTTATATTCAATAAATGCATTAAACTCCTCTACATACACATTTAAATATATTTTACGTTGCCCAGCTAGCTCAGTCAATAGAGCATGAGACTCTTAAATATATTTTACAAGTTTGGAACTATTTTCCAAGAAGGCCAATAAAACAACATCATGTTCTATTATTTCAATGTGAATAGTGTAATAATTTTAGGAAGTTCTGGGTAAACTGTGAAGTCCACAGATTATATAAAATTATAGAAACACATAAAATTAATACATTAACATAAAAATGAAAATAAATTTACCTGGGTGGCAAAATTTATAAGCATATTATTCTTAAATGATTCCAAGAAAGTATAATCGGCATTAAATAATAACAGAAATTTGCTTTACATGAGATTTTTTCTAAGGACAGCCTATATGAAGCCAACAATTTTGGATTAAAACATTTTATGTAATACTGCTAGAGAGCCACTAGATGTCAATCTTTCCTATCTTTTAACCACTTGAAAAACCATGCCAGATGGATTTTAATATAATGCTTTTTTGCAAAATTTAGGAATTAGTGCGAATTCATCTACAGTGTAATGTAGAATCGTGTTTAGATCAGAAGTCACAATTTCGGTGACCAATGTCTAGTATGCACAGCCAACAGAAAGTGTCATCATACTGACATGCACCATGGATGGAGTACTTTCACTCTGGAGAGCATATAGGGTCAAGGATCTACATTCCTTACTTCTAAACCTCACAACAACCTGACAGGTGTCTACTGTTTTGTACAGAGAAATAATATTAAGTAAATTATTAAGGGCAAACAGTTTTATTCTGATTGTCCAGCCTGACTTTAAAAGCTTACCCTTTTGAAGGTTCATCTCGGATCTAATTTGCAGATTTCTGATAAAGTTCCTTTTTTATAAAGATGTTCTATGGAGATCTCTTATAGATATGTCAAATATATTCTATAACAATATTTACTAGCATTTTTTAATACTTGCCGTATCCCAGTCCTTTTTAAGCACTTGATATATATTAGCGTATTTAAGCTTCAAAATGATTCTTTGAAGAGGGGGAATACGGTTAGTACCATTCTACAGATTCGTAAAATGAGGCACAAAGAAGTTAACGGTGTGGCAAAGCCACATTCTAGCTTAGGCCATTGGTGACAAAGCTTACACCATACTTCTACGCAGGGCATATCGCTCAAAAGCCGTCTATAGATAATAGAAAGAAGCTAAAGTTCACTATATTTAGCAAAGAATAAAAAATAGTTGTAAAATTTAGAGGAAAACTGTATTTAAAAAGATAGCAGAAGGAAAAAGTATTAGACTTTTAATATAAAGAGTATTAAAAAATTTAGAAGTTCCCAAGTAATCTATGAGATCTACAGCTTATGTTATGTAAGGATATAGAACTAGTATATTAATGAAAACAAACACTTCTTTGGTAATTTAGAAACCCAACACTTCTAAATGAGTGCTGAAATTGATCAAGGACAATAATTATTAGGTGAAATCATATGAAATTACCAATAGCATACTGCTTTGAACCAGAAAAACAGAAATTTTATGTTTCAATCTAATACATTGGATAAATGGGTTCAATAACATTCATTAAAATTAAATATTTTCTTTACTTTTAACCATTTATTTATGATAATTTTATTAGTAGAAAGTGAACAAAAACAAGCAATCCAAAAATTGTTCTATAAATATCTTTATAAAGAATTCTTCAAACTTTCAAAGTGAAAACTACCTAAATATATTCTATGAAGAGTTCTATTTCCTAAACTGCAACATCAGTATAGTCAAATTTTCCTAAAACAGCAATTTTTTTTTTTTAATTTTTTTATTGGGGAATTGGAGGAGGGGAACAGCGTTGGGGATTCAGGGAAGGGGAACAGACTAGTTGCTGTCTTTTTGTTCTTCAGTCTAGTTGAGGAGGACGTTGCTTCACTGGACCATGTTGGTATCGTCACTGCGGTCTTCCTGGATGAGGCAGATCGGTCGCCGGCCTCTGGAAGGTCGCTCACCACGGCTATTGGCAGCTTTTGCTGGCTGCTGGCCGCTGGCCGCTCATGCTGGCTGCTGGCCACTCACTGTAGCCTATGGCAGCCCACTGCAGCAGGGGCTGCAGCCTACACCGTCGCCGGGGCTTGCGCAGCCCAGCTCCAGGTGGAGTTGTTGTTAGCTGTAGAGGGCAGTGTCACTGGCCCTCATATGTGGGATCCGAACCAGGGCCGCTGGCGTCCCAAGCCAGCTCTTAACCAATGCGCCACTCGGACGGCCCGTAAAACAGCATTTTTAATATTGATTTAATTTACCCTTTTAGTTTGTAGAGAAGAAAGTGAAGACTTTGTAATAATTGCTAGATTACTATCATAAGTTGGTTTCATTTTATATTTTAAAGTCTACTGAGTCTGACATTATAAAAGCTGCACCAGCTTTCCTTTCATTGGAATTTGTATGCATACTTTATCCATACATTTATATTCAACATTTCTGTATTCTTACATTTAAGCTATATTTTTGATAAACAATATAAACTTGTTGCTTACAGCTTAAATTTAGAGGGGGTTAAATTGCTTTTTACAGCAAGCAGACCGGGCTGTGAGCTTTAGCCACCCCAAATCACCCTGATCCAATCAAGAATTAAGATTTAAATCTGAGGTTCAGTATCTGTGAGACTGGTCTATTTCCATTTCACCCTAACTCCTGGGTGTTTTCATTTTATTTTATTTATTTATTTATTTATTTATTTATTTATTTATTGTCCAGACTTTCTAGTTATACTCAGGTGGTGGTTGGTCCAAAACTCCCTAGTCTGCCATTGCTGGAAGTAGAATTAAAGGAATTTTTGTAGTAAAATATTGCAAAATGTGTGATATAAATCACCGTTCATCCATCTCCTAAGATAATCTTCAGTAAAATATACATTTTTCCCCCAATGCTTTTTTTTTTTTTAAAGATTTTATTGGGGACTTGGGGGAGGGGAACAGTGTTGGGGAACCGGGGAAGGAGAACAGACAAGTTGCTGGCTGTCCTTTTGTTCTTCAGTCTAGTTGTGGATGATGTTGCTTCACTGACCCATGTTGATATCATTGCACTCTTCCCGGCTGAGGCAGATCGGTTGCCGGCCTCTGGACAGCCGCTCACGGTAGCTCTCGGCAGCCCACTCTGGCTGCCGGTTGCTCACGCTGGCTGCCGGCCACTCACTGTAGCTTATGGTAGCCCACTGCAGAAGGGGCTGCAGCTATGCCGTCCCCAGGGACTCACAGCAGCCCAGCTCCAGGTGGAGCTGTTCTTCACCATCTTAGCTGTAGAGGGCGCAGTGTCACTGGCCCTCATATGTGGGACTGGCCTGCTGCTCAGAGCAGGAGTCCCAAGCCAGTTCTTAACCAAAGCTCCACTGGGACGCTCCGGCCCCGCCCCCCCCACTCCCCCTCCAATGTTTTTAATGCAAGAATAATTCACTGAGGCTTTCTGGTGAAAACAGGGTTGCATCCTGCTTCACGGTCAGCTTGAGGCAAAAACAGAAGTTTCCAACAGGGACAAGCATATGGATTAGAAGTATATTTGGACTACACACACCCATGTGCTCAAGTCAAAGTCTCAGTATTATCCAAATGAGCAGCTGAAGTACATAAAATAATAAAGATAAACATTCTAGTCCTAAATTGATTTTAATATTGACCTTGAATTCTCAAAAGCCATAATCTCTGGAACATAATAGACCCATTTGCATTCAGTACAGCTCCATTCTTGCCTATAATAAAGATAAAAACACATTTTCTTTAATATAAGAAAGAAAAAAAGTTTTGTGTGCTAAGGTGTTCCTTGGAGGGTTCTGTTATTTCTTTTTATTTCCTTAATAGCATTTAGCTGAGTCACTCTTCAATATAGACTACTATATGAGTCTTCCCATAGAGTTCAAGTTCTTCTTACCCATACATCATCTAAAATCATGGTCCTTAACCTCGATCTCAGTTGTGAGGTCGGAACCAAGAAATTTAGGACTAATTTTTATCAATGATTAGCATTTTTTAAGACAGAATATTTCCAAGACTATCGCTTTTACTTACATTCCCGTATTTTTGTTTATGTGGAGAGTAAGAGATTGCATGAAACATTATGCGTAATCATGTGTCTTACATGTAAATGTAATCCTATAATGTGGAGGAAACCAAGGTTGAAAACCACTCAACAGAGACCCTGCACCCATGCTCCAGCTATGTGACTTCTGAAGATGTTGAGTAATCAACATCTTTTATCTGTGTTCACAAAGCAGAACCATTTTCAGTAATCTCATAAGCTTTAGCCAAAAACATCCTTTTGTTTCAATCTACTTCTCATATCCAGGATGGCTTTGGAAGTAAATATACTTATTAGCAGTGGTTTGCTGGAAAACCAGCTCTTGGAAATAAACAAAAGCTGATTTGCAGGGTGTGAATACTCCCTCCTAGCCCAGCTTCAAACTACCAGTGTGATGCCATTGAGTGCGGAACTGGAAACAGATGGGAGCCAGTAAATCAACACCAGCACACTTCTTCCTGGTGGGGAGGGATTCTCAGAGATCACACAAAGTGCTACTTTTGCCTTTGAAGTAACTGTCATAAACACAGCAGTTGTAATTGACTTACATGACAACTTTACCATTACAAAATTCCATTCTGTCCTTCAATATTCCTCTTTAATGGTTCTGAAGCAGAAAATTAATTCAAAAATCACCAGAGAACTGTGATACATAGCCCATTTTTTGAAGAGTAAGCCTCCCTTGATTCCCCTATATGGTAGAGAAGCTGAGAAAGTAGATAAACTCTATCCATCCAGCAAAGGAAGAGAAACTTGGGAAAATATTAGGGCAAGAGAATCAACTTATCCTTTTCAGTTACAAGGGGTGAGATTCACCTTGTAATGATTGTTATGAACTTGGAGAGTAAGGTGATGATAGTGAAAAGATTTCTTATCCTGGGAATCATTAAAATTGAAATATTAAAAACAAGAGTTCAGATCCAACGGGAGTTCAGGAAATGCCATCCAAACAGGAATTTAAAGAAGGAACAAAGACGGCAACACCAGGCTTTTGAGGATGGGAATTTTGGGAACATGAAGGTCATTCAGTCCTCTAGACAGTTTCTTGTCCTCTTGCAGTCTAAGTTTACATGGTGATTACTAACCTGATTCAGCCCCTTTATGTTGCTGCTTCAATGTCTCATCCTCTACCCAATATTGCATTTTGACCTCTGCTTCTGAGCTTTCGGTCATTCATAGTCCCATGTATCTCATGACACCTGCTCTCTACCTTCTCTCAGAGTATCCTTCAGCTCCAGTTAATAACATACTATTCATAATAATTACCTAACATTTATTAAGACCTCATATTTTAGCCGAGCACTCTGCTAAATAAGTGCCTTATGTGAATGACCTCATTTAAACTTGACAACAACCCTAGGAGAGGGGTACCTACTAATTCTCCCTCCCATGTAAATTCTCACGAGAAACATATTCCACTACATGTACATCCCTTCTGGGGCACAGCTTCCCCTAAACCACTTCACTGATCGCTGGCCAGCTAACAGATTGACTGTCTTCCTCCAACTTCCACACTTGCTCTCATGAGCTAAAAGTAGCATCATCGTTCTGTGTTTGTGGAACTGCTTAGGGCTGCTTCCCTCAGCAAGGGCTACAGTAGAGTGTTTCTCGAAAGGGGATGTGGGTGTAGCAGACAGCCTAAAAATAAGCACTGTCTTATTCAGTGAGAAAAATGTGCCTCAAGATGGTGGATGGCTAGCGCATATCATAAAACAGTGAGGTAAGGACTACCATTATTATTTAGAGAAAAATAAAAGGTTTGTGAGATGCTACCTAAAGAGATCATGGCAGTTCAGTCATTAACCCATATTACTGTGAACCCATCACCATGCTGAGTTCTACAGAAATAATAAAATGTTGACCCACCCCCTGTCTCCATCCTGGGGGCATACAAGTTGGTTGAATTTCCTACTCCTAAAATCATTATTTAGATGTGTCTTGGGGTCTTATCATAATTCTATCCTTTCCTGACCAAAGCTACACCTCTTTGGAGAGTGGATCCAGGCAACAAAGTGACCACTCACTACCAAGTCCTTCACCTTTTAATGTAAGCATGTGTCCCCTTCTCCTACATTCCATATAATTTTGGCTATCTAGCTCAGACTGCTAATTTTAACAATAGATCTCATGTTGAACAATTTCAGCTGTCACTGTTTTGCATACTAAGGCAGTTTTATAACAAAAGAAAAGAAAGTGATTGTCACTTACATATTTGCTATTATATAATTATTTGAAATCATAATGTTGACTGTCAAGCACTATGAGGGATCTGGGGTTTGACTGTTTACAAGCTAACACATTAGCTCGCCAGTTTTGTGGGCGCTTAGAGAAGACACAAGCATCCTGGGTGAGAGATGGAAGACTTTATTACTCTCAACAAAAGCAGTAGCCAAAGTTATCAGATGATTCTTTAAACCTCAGTTCCCACAGAGATACGTGTTGGTCTTAGATAGAGGCCAGCACATACCGTAGGTTATGTTATAGGAGAGGTTCTCAGGAGCTTTGAAGGTTAAATCAAGAGCCAAACTTACTCATCAAGTCCAAGGTTAAACTCTACCACAAGGTCAAGACAATGACAAAAGGATTAAAACTAGAACTTCACATGGGTTTCATTTCCCACCCAAGCTGAGCCGCCAACAACTGCCAACAGGTGGCAGGATGGCTCAGCTAAGGAAAAAAAAAAAAAGTAGACTGTCAATGAAGTTAGAAGAGAGACTAAGGACAAAAAGATAACTGCAGGATATAGGATGACAATGCAAGGTTCATTTTTTTTAGCTCAAATCAATTGATGTGAATGTGTGAGTCAATGTGTTAGTATAGACACAATGTATGTTTGCATACATTGGAATTCAGTAATTGTCATCAATATTTCTTTGACATCCTGAATAGGGTCCCATGATTTTTTTCAGTGTAATTTTTTGTGATATGCACCATTAAAAGAAATTTCATTGTCGGCCGGCCGAGTGGCCCATTGGTTAAGAGTTGGCTTGGGATGCCAGTGGCCCTGGTTCTGATCCCACATATGAGGGCCAGTGACACTGCCCTCTCCAGCTAACAACACCTACACCTGGAGCTGGACTGCGAGCCCCAGCGACAGTGTAGGCTGCAGCCCCTGCTGCAGTGGGCTGCCATAGGCTACACTGAGTGGCCGGCAGCCAGCGTGAGTGGCCGGCAGCCAGTGTGAGTGGCTGGCAGCTAGCGTGAGCTGCCAATAGCTGCAGTGAGCGATCATCCAGAGGCCGGTGAAAGATCTGCCTCATCTGGGAAGAATGCAATGACAATACCAACATGGGCCAGTGAAGCAACATCCTCCACAACTAGACTGAAGAACAAGAAGACAGCAACTTGTCTGTTCCCCTTCCCTGATTCCCCAACGCTGTTCCCCTCCCCTCACTCCACAATAAAATCTTAAAAAAAAAAAAAAAAGAAATTTCATTGTAAGAAATTGAAGTCAATGATTATTTTTAAAATTATCACTTTAATGAAACTTTAAAACAAATATTTCATCATTAGATTTTTTTTTAGATCATCAAAATTATATCATTTATGTTCAAAATCAACAAGCAAGAAAGATTCAGCATGTTAAACGTTATGTGAAAGAAATATATTCATTGGATAAACATGAATATAAGTGCCTGGCAAGGATTACCATTGTCAATATTTAATTATAAGCCTTCTTCTAAACCCTTAAGTGAACCATCTAATTAAGAAAATGCTAATGTGCAGGTATATCCTTTCCCCTTCCATGGATCATATCTAATTCTTCCTGCTCCATTTTTTTTCTAGAAAGACATGCTTGCTCATTACTGCCTCATTTGTATGAATAAAATATTTGATTTGTTATTAAACAGACAGAAAATTTATAAGAAACACACACATATACATGTATATGACAAACTAGAAAGAGTTAGTAAAACTAATGCTTCATTTTAAAGAAGCCATGCTTTTTATAATAAAAGCTATTTGTTATCTGTACTTCAAAACAGATAAAACTAAGCTTTAATTTTTGTTTCCTTATCAGTATGAACAGGAATATTATTCTGAGGAAGATACTTTTAGACTACTTATTTAAATAACTTTTAGTTTTCAAATTTATTTTTATTGGAAAGAATATAATTTCTAGAGTCAGTTTGTTCCAGGAAAAATACCACTGATGACCTTAGAAGTAGATTATAATCCTCATTATTATCTTCAATATTTTTTTTTAAATGCTTGGTTACACATATGTGTGGAAAATATACATTGGCTGCCTGGATTTAAACGTTATACTGTTCATATGTTAGCCATGTGGAATTAGACAATTTCTTCTCCTTTCTGAGCCTCAATTTCTTCATCTGTAGAATGAAAATAACATTCCTACCATTATGTTTGCTTTGGAGGTTCCTGATAATGTCTTTAAGAACATGCATGCAGCATTTGGTACTTAGTAAACATGGTGATACCAGCTCTCATTTCAAACGCTAAGAAGCCCAGCTTTATAGAATAATACATATTTAAGCAATGTTCATGTTAATCAGTGAAACACAATTACAAAATGTTAAATCTAGAAAGTAAAATAAAAGTCTGACTGAAGTAGACCTTTCCTTCAGAATATATCAACTGTATCTTTAAAATGTACTTATACTAAAAATAAACTTTCTTAGGATTTATTTTTATGCATTAATTTGGCAATGAAATTACTGTTTTTTTAGGAGGAAGGGTTCATTTTATTCAATGCAGATTCTTATTTCAACTGGATTATAATAAATCTTGCATATACCTGAATGGTTTCTAGTAGTTCACTATCTGTTATTAGGAATTTGAATTTAAATGTTGCATTTTTCAGTAAATCCCTATTTTAACCTTCTATGCATCTAGCAACATTCTCTGAAATATGAGTGTAATTATTAATATTAAAAGCCTAAAGTAGATTGTGGGCTTCCAAGGTGAGGCTTGTCCTCATCTTCATTACTGGTATTATAATAAATTTAAGATGACAATGATCCTCAGAAGAATATATACATATATATGCAGAGGAGTACATTTCATTTAATTCAGCTTAGCATTAATAATCTGTTTATTAAACAACAGTAGGGAAAGGCTTACTTGACTGTTTTTCTTGTCAGTGCAAAGACTATCAACTTCTTTTCCAAGTTCACAACTGGAAATTTAATAATTTCAAAGACTTTATTTAATTTCTGTACTTTCTTAAATATGGTGTCTTCATTGACCATTTCTCTCAAGAATAAAGGGGCAACTTTTGAAATTTTTTCCATACATGTTTAATGAATAGTATTTATTCATTTATCTAATGAATAGCACATACCATTTAATGAATCATGTCCTATTTAATTTATATCAGGATAATACCTAGTATTCTTAGGACCATAGAATGATCTGAAAGCTTTTATGACAAAGCAAAATTGTTGCCTATGGATTTTAAAATTATTTCTATCCAAAGAAGTACAATTTGCCTATGTTGAATGAAACAATTGACTACAGGGCACTGGTAAAAGAGAAAAAGAACGTTCTCTGTATGTGACGTATGTGTGGTAGACTACTATTAAATGTTAAGTGATATTTTGTCTCTAGTGTTTTCATTTCCCTTTGTCCCTTCTCACACTGAGTAATCCAAGGCTTTTTTTGCTTATTGCTTCAGAAAACAGAGAAAGGATTTCTTCCCCCTTGATCATTTTTTTTTTAAGCCTAAACTTATAAGATCGGTATGGATTTTTATCAAAGAAAAAGATTTATGAGGAAACAGATATGTCAGGGAGGTTCTTCCCAATCTTTAGAAGGAAAACGGATTCCCTGGAATAGGGAGATGCTGTGGACTCAGATTTTTCTGTCTCTGAGAAAGGAAATCTCAGGGAGGTTAGGGAATGGGGCTGTGTGATTTCAGGGGCCACTACAAACCAAAATAGTCCATGAGGGACACTGCGGCATATAGAAGGCACCCAGCCAGGAGGCCTATTGGGGGCTGAAATCTAGCCAGCCCATCACTTGATTTGTACCGTGGTGCAATAATGAGCCTCCTGTAGGAAGGTGCATCTTTTCTCATTCCCAAGGAGCTGGTGGGGATCTGAATCAGGCATTCAATACCAGGGAGTTCTTACAGGATGTCCTCTAGGAAACTAATTCAGAGGCACAAAATTCAGACCTCTGGTGAACTGGAGTACAAGGTGGAGGCCGACCTAAGGTAGGTTTGTGGGGTACGGAATCAGAAGGGACCTGTGCCCTGATCCTTCAGTAGAGCTTGGATAAAGTGATAGGCTCCCAGAGGGAAAAGAAAGGCTGGGTAGTATGGATGGGCATCCTCCCGGAAGTCCTGTGATGGAGAAGGTTGGTATGAAAGCAGCAGAGTACCACAGAAGCAAGGAAGAGAGCCCCCTAACTTAAGGGCCTTTGCAGATAGATGCATGAGACCTGGGTTATAAAGAAGGATAAAATTAGATTATAGATATTTCTTTTCCAGCAAAGACAGAGGTTGCCAAGGAACAAGTGAGCTCCTTCCCCACCAGTGAATGTCATGGTCCAAAAATGATGCCGAAGCCTAAATTAAAGATGGAAAAAAAACCCCAGGTAATGGAGTTTTCGTTTCTGTCACTGTGGTAAAATATGATCTTTAGCCTCACAAATGTGTGGCCAAGCTCTGTGATATGCATCATCCCAACATCTTTATTTTTATCAGTTTCATACATAGGCCCCTGTACCTCTCACGGGGTTTATTGCCAGAGCCTCCTTACCATCTCTCTGGGGTTACATTCTCTGATGCATTAGTATTTTTTTTTTTTTTTTGGTTTTTTTTTTTTAAAGATTTTATTGGGGAATTGGAGGAGGGGAACAGCGTTGGGGAATCACGGAAGGGGAACAGACAAGTTGCTGTCTTTTTGTTCTTCAGTCTAGTTGCGGAGGATGTTGCTTCACTGGCCCATGTTGGTATCCTCATTGCGCTATTCCCAGATGAGGCAAATCGGGTCTCCGGCCTCTGAATGGTCACTCACCGCAGCTGTTGGCAGCTTATGCTGGCTGCCAGCCAATCACGCTGGCTGCCGGCCACTCACTGTAGCCTATGGCAGCCCACTGCAGCAGGTGCTGCAGCCTACACTGTCACCAGGGCTCGCACAGCCCAGCTCCAGGTGGAGCTGTTGTTAGCTGTAGAGGCAGTGTCTCTGGCCCTCATATGTGGGATCCGAACGGAGGCTGCTGGCGTCCCCAAACCAGCTCTTAATCAATGCGCCACTCAGCCGGCCCTCTGATGCATTAGTTTAATCCTTCTAAAGCTCAGCCCTATTCATGCCACTTCTCTACCTAAAGATATTTAGTAGCGGGAGGATTTGAAAGAGCAAATGAGTAGACCCAGTATAGTTACAGGGATATGAAATACTGTGTGGGGAATATAATCAACAATGTTGTAAAGATTATGTAAGGTGCCAGATGGACACTGGACTTCTCAAGGGGATCACTTTATAGGCTGTGCAGATGCCTGACCACTGTGCTGTACAGCTGAAGCTGAAGTAGAATAATATTGTATGTTGACTATGAGTCACAGGATATGGAGTACAGCATAAGGAAAAGACTCAATGGAATTCTAACAGCTATATAAGATGTCAGAGGGGTAGTAGCTTGGGGGAGGGGAGTTATCACTTTATGAGAGGTGTAAATGTCTAACTATTATGTTGCTTTGTACACCTGAAACTAATTTTTAAAAATTTTAGTAGCCTATCCAATGTTTACTAAATAGAGTCTGGTATTCAAGTCTCCAGTTTTCTCTTAATGCCTTTTCAAACACTATACTCCTAACTAATTGAACTTATATGATCCCTTTCCTTTCCCATAATCCATGGACATCTTCTTCTCTTTTAACTATTTGCATGGAAATTAGTCTGAAACCTCTCCTGGCTTATTCATCATATTTTCCCTGATCTTTGATGATAAGATCCATTTCCAATTCTTCTTCTAATTACTCAAAAAGTCTAGCTCCATCTGAATTTTAGATGGAATAGATAGTTAATAAATACAGGTTGACAATTAATATTTAGAAAATAATATATTTACCTTTCCTGCACATCAGAGCAATAAACTGTACTTTGTACAAAAGATGCTGATTGTGGGTGATAAATAAAAATATATTTAGAATAATGAAAATTATAAACTAATAGTAATAGCTATTTATTGCAGGGCTTATATACCAGCCACCATAGAGAGCAGTTTTTGTATACTATCCTTTTTAATGTTCACAATACATCTTTAAATAGGTATTATTATTAATTCTCATTTTATGGGTGAAAAAATGAGGCTTGAAGAGGTTAAGTAAGGTACTTAAGGAGAGTACTTAATTGGTATTTTATTCTGAGTATTCTCAGAAACATTATAAATTGGGATTTGAGTCAAAGTCAATCTGCTTCAAACTTATGCTCTAAAATCTGTACTAATTAAGTTAGCTATTACAATTTTAGAGCTATAAGATTCAAATCCCATGTCATATGATTGTTGCCATGAACCAGGCACATATCAAATATTATACATGTTAGCCATTACATTAGAAAACATTCAAAATGTGTTTTTGAAATAAACAGTAGAACATACAACTATTACTTCAAATGAATATATATATATATATATATATATATATATATATATATATATATATATATATTCTTTCATTCATTGGGGAATTGGGCAAGGGGAACAGTGTTCTGGAATTGGGGAAGGGGAATAGCCAAGTTGTTGTCCTTCAATCTTAGTTGTGGAGGGCGCAGCTAGCTCAACTCCAAGTCCAGTCTCCACCTGGCTACCCGTCAGCAGCTCACAGCAGCTCAGCTCAAGGTGCAGTGTTCAATCTTAGTTGCGGGTGGGTGTAGCCCACAATCCCATGGGAGTCGAACTGGCAACCTTGTTGTTAGAAGCACGTGCTCTTACTCAGCCATTGGGCCACCTGTTGGCAGCTCTGGCGCAGCTCACTGGCCCATGTAGAAATTGAACCGGTGACCCTGTTACTCAGAGCTCGCGCTCTTAATCAACTGAGCCACTTGGCCAGCCCTCAAACATATTTTTTGCGATCTTACATATAACAACAAAGTAAAGGAAACAATTTAAAGTTTAAAAAACTCTTGCAAAAGACAGGAAGAACAAAACTGTTTTCTTTCCTGGGTTTGAAAAATGACAACCAAGTCAAATTTATTACTATTTTTAATGCAAATAGTGGTCATATGACTGTAATAGAAAGTAGTACTCATATGACAATTGTTTACTGATCACATCATTCATCCCTATGGAAATACAATGTCCCAGCATAAAGCATTACTAACTTTGGGAGAACTCTAAGATGACAAAACAAAAAGGCCCAAGACAACAATTATTCTTAAAGAAAACTATTTAAATTGCCTCTAGATTTTTATGAGATTAGGAACACAAAAAAGTGGATAATATAGGGAAGAAAATATTTTCACTCATTCTTTTAATAAATTTTATGAAATGTCTTTGTGGGCAAATGTTGCTTTAAATGTCACAGGACAGACAGAGTTTATGGTCCCAAAAGGATGTAGGATGTGAATATAAATCACAGGATTACCAGATATAAATGGACAAGAGCTAAAGAGTGGGTCGTGTATGATTTGTGATGTTACTGATGATTCTGCATTGTCTCTAAAAATTAAAAATTAAAAGTTTGATCCCAGGGTGGCAAAAATTTTTTGTAGGTATTATACAGCAATCAGGGCAATGCTAATTGAGGAAACCTTTATCTACTGTAAATTATGCAGAGAAATGATGAATGATTAGAATGTACACTATAATCTTTTTTTTTTGCTCTCCCAAATAATTTGCTCTCCCAAATAATTGCATGAAAAGATGCCATTTATTACAGTCACATGATAAACATAAATGAATTTTTTGTTCACTCTTTTCTTCACCTGGAATGTATCCTTTAATGTAACATGTTCTCAAATTTCACTTCTGTGCCAACAAGGAGATGGTAATTACAGGTAACATTTTATAAGCACTTCTGTATTGTTAGGCACTTAAAATATTATTTCACTTAATTTTTGGAACATCCCAATGAGAAAAGTATTATTATCATCTCCATTTTATGAAGGCAAAAAATCTACAGTTTGGAAAACTGGATAACTTGCCCAGAATTACAAGCTAGCAAATAGTTTGAGATTGGAATCCAATTCATCTGATTCCTGGGTTCATAGGTGTCACTCCAACTCTAGGCTGCCTCAGTATCAGATGAATTAAAGAGACAAGTCTCTGCCGTTCACGTTATTGCTAGCCAAGTCAACAAGTCCTGCAGGCAGTTAGTGAGATATTTCCACACTCCTATAACTTTGGGACTCATACACTCCAAACAGCAATAATTATATGCTCACAGCAATAACTTACAAAAGATATAAATACTTCCAGATCACATGAAGTTTATAGTCTACCAACATTTATATATTACAGTTTCTATCTTCCTACCTACCTTATCTACTGTTTTAAATTCTTTTATTTCCAGAACAGAGAATAAGACCTTTCACAAGATGATAATAGGACAGTTCAAACCAGAAGTGCGAACGGAGGTAGTGAAGAGGGTTGGGCGAGATTGAAAAACAGTGTAAATGAGGCAGAAAGTATAAAGGAAATGCACAGGGAGGTGAAAGTAAAGAAAGTGAGGATTACATTTGCTTTGTTTGTTTGTGCAAGAGAGGGAGGTAAAAAAGAGAACTCAGTGTCCTGGGCCCCTCGTTCAGATGCGACAGCCAGTGTGGAATGAAAGGGCAAACACTTTTCCATGAACCGTTCCTTTGTCTAGTCCATTAATCATAGATTAAACCCATGCTGTGATATTACATCTTAGTGAAGAAAAAATAAAAAGGCTCTAAATTGAAAGTTTGCATATTCCCCCACCAAATTAATTTCATTATTTTTAGTTTCAACAAAGGTTACATATATAACCAGGTCAAATGTAAACTGCGTGGGTTTTCTTCAGAAATGTAAAAACTGTGAATGAGGGTTTTCCTTTGTAACTGTGGGTGATGTTCTTAAAATTAGATTAATGATTCTCAAGGATTTGTTTACATTTGTTTACATCTATCCACATCCTCTCTACCTACTCTTTTTTTTCTTCCTACTCCTACTTTTATTTAAGTATAGTTATTATACAATACTATATTGGTTATGTTAGTGTCAGGTGTATGATATAGTGATTCAACATTTCTATACCTTACAATATGATCACCCCACTAATTCTAGTATCATTTGTCACCATGCAAACGTATCACAATATTATTGATTATATTTCCCTTCACCATTTTCTCCCATCCCCACCCCTTTCCCCTCTGGTAACCACTCCTTTGGGTTCTGTTTCTATGAGCCTGCTTTGTTTTGTTTTGTTTGTTCATTTGTTTTGCTTTTCTTTTAGATTCCGCATGTAAGTGTATTTCTCTGTCTGAATTATCTCACTTAGCATAATACTCTCTAGGTCCAACCGTAAACCTAAAATCTGCATGGAACCACAAAAGACCACAAAAAGCGAAAGCAATCTTGAGAAAGAACAAAGTTGGAAGTGTCATGCTCCTACACTAACTTTAACCAACTCCTGGTCTCCATGACCCTGGGCTTTAGAAAACTAAATACACTATTTTAATATTAATCAAGCAGATTGATTAGTAGCAGCTATCTGCAAACTGGCAGGTGAAGTGGTAGTTGTATAATTTCAATCCATTGTTGAATGATGTTTGTTTATTCAATGTTATAAATAGCCACCCCAAAAAATCCAAGAGGGAAAATAATATAGTTCAAGATGCAAAATGTATACAGTATTTTAGGGGAAAACACTTTAATATTTTCTTCCTTTCCCCTAGTCCCTTTGTAAACTGTACGATTAAAAAATGAATGTGGTTTGAAAGGAATGGAATATGACTATTCCTGCATGTAAAAAAGAAAACTGGGGTACTTGAGGGCTGTCTGATGTCCTACAGAGGGCATGAACCCATTACCAGAAAGATCCTTGAATGCACATATCTGTGCACATTATTCTCATAGCAATGATCTCAAATTCAATGTTTGCTCTTTCAGTAAAATTGGATCATTTGCTAATGCAAAATAGTGACTTCTGTAAATAACGCCAAATAAAGTGTTATTCAAAAAGTATCTATTAAACATTTTTAGAGAATAAAAACATGGACAAAGATCCTCAACAATGGAAACCAAAGCCACTTCTTTCAGGGCCTGTTTATAAAAAGCACCAATACTAGAGTTTAAAGTCAATGTGTAGATCTGTTTGCTCATAAAACATTAATTGCATAAATGTTAAGGACCAGTAGCCAATTACAAAGGTCTAATTCGATAGGCATACCTATTATAGCCACTTATCCAAATGTGATTGATGTTCCTTAATGAAAACAAAGCCTGTTGATTAATGTATTTTATAATGCAATGTTTTAAATGAAAAGAAATAACTTATTTAACTGTTTATTTTAGTACTGAGATGAATATCATGCCGTTTTTTGTAAAAAAAAAAAAAGTTAACTATTTAAATTGTGAATGGGTTAGAATTAGTCTTGATGCAAAAGTTCTCTGGTTAATTGGGGTGTTAGGGATTTCTCTGCTGGTGGGCCTGGCTATTCTTTCTTCACCAAATTGTAATGCAGAAACCTCTGTTCACCCTTCTGGTCTGCCTTTAACCATTTCACTGTCTCTTTGTAGGATTCCAAAGGCTGAACATATTTGTACCCACTTAAGAATAGTCATATATTCTGTTCATTAAAAAGATAAAATGCACCTTAATGCCAAAATACACTTTCTATAAGAAGAATGTTTCATTAGTGTTCTTGGAGGTGAAGAGAGAGAGAGAGAGAGAGAGAGAGAGAGAGAGAGAGAGAGAGAGAGAGAGAGAGAGAGAGAGTTGAGGGAAGTGTCCTCCATCCCAATGACATGGTTGTCAACTTTCTGGAGAACTTCAAGGGACTATGCAAGAACTCAGGAGCTTTAGGGTATACATCAGACCTGTCCTTAGCATTAGAAATGTCCTTGGTGTCAGATGATGCTATACATACGTAATTTAACCAGATGTCTCACCAAGAAAACCCATCCCACTTGGGATAAGAATTGGGGCTGACCCTTGAAAAGTAGGAAGGCTCCATTTCTTAAACTGGCAGCAGCCAACATATGTATTCGGTTACCCTGCACATCTGCCACATTCTGCATCAGAGAAAGGGACCTAAAGGGCCCTTTCAAAGTCGCTGAGAAAACCAGACTATCAAACAATCTAAGCGTCCATGCTTCAGCTAGAAGAGAAACAAAATTCTCTCTTCCTTTCCTTCAAGCCCTGCCTCTCTGCTTGTAGACAGCAGAAGATTATGTCCGAGAAAGTTGAGCAAAAGCCTGTCACAGTGTGTTTGAAAGGAACATAAAGACCCAGGAAAAGTGCAAGGAGGGCACCCAGGGTAGTTAATGGAAGTCATTGCAAATAGCGCAGTTTTCCAAGCAGCGCCTGGCAAGGTGAATGTGGCAGGCGGAGGGGTAGGGGTCCCAAGGAAAGACGGGCAGGCCTGGATCCTGCTGCTACTTACGCCTCTCTGCCATCCGAGTCGCTGTCCGAGGCCCACTCCTCACCGATGCCCGGCAGGGTGAAGAACAGGGTCTTGGGGCCAGGCCCGGGGGGCATCCAAGCGCTGGGTTCTCGCTCTCCGGGGCCAGGCTGGCAGGCATTCCGTGGGCTCGAGGCTAAAGTGCTGCTGCCTGTGGTGCCTCCAATCGACGGCAGCGGGACCCAGGTGCCGCCAAGGCCGGGGAGCGGCCTTGCCTCGGCCACCAGGTGGACTGGGGAGCCCGCGGCGCTGCAGCCATTGCTGGAGGAGACCAGGGGCAAGGCCTGGGCCAGGGGCTGGACTTTGGCTGCTCTCGGGCTACGGGGCAGAGAGAAGGGGTTCCCTGTTGCTTCTGCTGAGCGGCTCGCAACAGAGATCCTGGGATAGGAGGCAGAGAGTAAAGGATGGAGCAGGACGGGCGCCCCCCGAGAGGCGGAGAAGGAGTCAGGAGGCATGGCAGGGCGGGTCAGGGGGGAGGCAGTGCTAAGCTCTGTGCCCACCGGCCCTGCGGTGGCCGCGCCCGCCGAATGGCTGGAGGAGGCGATCGGCGAGGGGACGGCCGGAGGTGCCGTCGAGGTCTTGAAGATTTTGGCAAAGAGAGACCCTAGGTCCAACACAGCGACCTTCATGTCCCAGTCTTGGAGATTCTGTTCCCGATGTTGCCTGAACCTCAAGAACCCCGGGAGCAGGGCTTTGGAGCTCCATGCACCGCAGGCGGTAGGGATTGGGACCAGGCAGCCCGGCGCGGGGATGAGGATTCCGGGTCCCCACCAGCCGCCGAGCCACGGGGGCGTCTGGTGCGCTCCCCACGCCAAGGACCGTCTCCAGGTGCTCAGTCTCGCAGCACTTGGGATCCACTTTCCCGACGCCAGGTGATCCGCTGGGCGCTGAGGCTGCTGGCGGCGGCTACCTTCTGCGGAGAGTAGTCCCTTCTCTGCCCTGATGCTGCGAGGCCCCCGAGAGCCTAGGGTCGAGGAACCCACGGAGGCAACGCGCTGCAGCTAGCAGGGCCACCGCGGGCTGCGGGTGGGGATTTGAGCCTCCGCCCGCCGGAGATACCCCGACGGGCCCCCGGGACAGCGCGCGGGCGGTTGCTAAGCTAAACAAAAACCCTGCTTAGCTCGCTGCTAATTGGGCCCCGGATAGCAGCTTGGGACTGTGTCCACAAATACCCTAGCTCCGCACCTTGATTCGTGCCTTAAAGGAACACTCTCTAATTTCTCCATCATCCTTAGAGCTTCGCCAGATTCACCAAGTTCTGGGCTGAGGGCAAGGGATTTGAACAGAGTACTGGGAAAGATAACACTGCTTCAAACAGATCTGAAATTTATCTAGTCTGACAAGACCAAATGTTGCGAAGGTCAGAGAGATGGCCAGCTCTCTGAGGGAAGGTTAGTAAGAAACTTGAATTTAGGTGAGTGGACTTGCAACAGCAGTGCCCCTCCCCTCTCATGTTCAAAGTGTGTCACTAAAGATGACATAAGGGAACAGCATGGTGCCTCACCCAAGAACTAGAAAATAAGAGGGGGCTCTGACAGCTAAACTAGTAAAATCCACACACAGTGTGTGTGTGTGTTTAAACCAAGAGATTTAATAACTAAAGTGTTTTGACAACTCAAACTATAATCAGACTGATTAGATAAAAACTCAAAGACAGATACGAAAAGTAACAGTTTCTTATTAAGTGCAATAAATTACATTTTTCCGAAGTCTAAAGAAATATATGTGAAAGGTAGGGTGTATGAATGTGATGAACTGTGGGAGTCTGGGGTCAGTTCTGAGCAAGATTTAAAAATAAGACTTGGACAGGGTTTATTCATTAATGTTCAGGAGAGATAGCTTCTGATTTGGGGCAGGGAAAGGAGATTAATAAGTCTGGTAGTGAATAAATTAACACTTGTGATACACATTATATAACATTCACTATATACTTCAGTCTTTTTCAAGTTATCAAACTAGATTCTGAGCCACAGTAAATTGCCATGGTAATGTCAAGCTTTGCATCTCCTTGTAGACAGCTGACCCATCTTCTATTTATAATACCCACATCCTGTCAGGATCTCTTTTCTGAATCCAAGTACCATGAACAAACATGGGCTGATCACATTTCTACTTCAAGATTGTGCTAAACACTGAGATGTAAATGAGGAGATGTTTTCTTCCCATAGCATGGACTAATCAGGATCCCATCACATGGTAAGTATCAGGTGAGTGTTCTAGAAAACAACTACAGTTGGTGGCAGCCATTGCAGTCAGCATTAACTTGGGGAAAGAACCTTTGTGTGCTTAAGAGAGGTACAAGACAAAAGCCAGTAGGGTTTGACTATAAAGAACCTTAGATGTTGGAAGAGGGAAGAGCGTTCAGTTGTCAGCATATAAAACACCAGCACAAAGTAAAGAATCAAAATGAATGAAAGAGGGAATAAGTAACAAACACATCTGAGAGCAGCAATGGAAACTACAGGCTCAGATCAGGGAAGCTGTATCAAAGACACCAGGACCATCCATATCTATTATTTTCTCATTGTTCCTCTTTCTTAGCAACTCATCAGGTCGCCTTAGAGGTGTGTGAAATCCATCAGAATATTGGACTATTCTCATACAGCATTCATTCAGGATTGCAAAGCTGTCTACTAAAGATGTTTTTTTGTTTGTTTATTTCATGAGGATCTTGCTTCTGATTCATAGAACAATTAAATCCTTAATATATTAGGGTTGACCCACTTGCAATACAAGTAGAATTATTTCTAGAATATGCACTTGCAGTGTTTAAGCAAATCACCTGATTGATTTTGGTTCCCCACAGCTGAGCAGCCTTTCAGGATGGAGCCCCATTAAACTGACTCATAAAATATGGATGCATAAACCCCAACTCAAATGTGTTAACTAACAACTACGCAACTGCAATGTTATTCTCTACTCTTTCCCTATGAGAGGAATTCCTGTTAAGACCAAATTAAGTTGAAAGATTGTTAGGTGAGCATAGAATCAAAGCAAAGGGAGTGTGTCCTATGGTTTATATAAAGGGGACATTCATAGAAATAACCAATTATCCTCCTCTGTCTTGGAAGAGCAACCCTGCATGAACAGTGAATCATTCACCTGTCTTGTTCTCAAACTTTAGATATTTCTATGCTTTCCTTACCAATCACTTCTCTTCTGTGCACATGGTTTTCTTTAAGTATACTGAGACTGTTAATAAAGCTACAGAAAATCTACAAAATCTTCCAGATCCTGGCCTTGAAAACATTCTGTCTCTAAGGTGTATTTGTATGTATCCCATATGTTATGGGTTGAATTGTGTCTCTCAAAAAATATGTTGAGGTTCTAACCCCCAGTTTTGGGAAATGTACTTTATTTGAAAATAGGGTCTTTGTAGATGTAATCAAGTTATGACAAGGTCATTAGGAAGGGTCCTAATCTTGTATAACTGCCATACTCTTAAAAAGAGAGAAATTTTAACACAAACACACAGGGAGAACACCAAGTGATGACGGAGGCAGAGAATGGAGTGATAACAGCTGCAAGACAAGGAACATCCAGAACCGATGGTCACCACTAGAAGCTAGGAGGAGGCAATGGAGAGTCAGAGAGAGCGTGGCTCTGCCAGCATCTGATATCAGACTTCTAGTTTCCAGAATTATGAGAGAATAAATTTCTGTTCTTTGAAACCATCCAGTTTGTGGGACTTTGTTATAGCAGCCCTAGGAAACTAATACACTATTGGGGTATTAATTAAGTACTAGGGTACTTCATGATTATAATACCTTGTGGGTGCCTTTATGGAAGTCTTCAATGGATGTATTTGCTCTAAAAAGCTGGCTGCAAATTAAAATGATAATCTTAACGGTCTCAAATCTACAGGGAGAATGACAGGAATCCTACAAAGGACTGGGGAAGAAGTCTCATTGTCATTTAAGGCAGTGAATGTAACAATCTGGCCTGGTAGTCTCATGAAGACGGCTTAATGAATGAATGACTGATCCTTTTGTTTGCAGGTCCTTTGAAAATGACCTATAATTGCAAACAAGATAAACAATTCTTAGCAAGATGTTAGGTCTTTTATACCCATTGTCCATCCATCAACAGTCTTTCAGAGAGACATTAGATGCTACCAGTCTTCTTTGTTAATTACCAGTTGCTTGCCAGTCTCATAACATGAGCCCCAGGTGATGTATCATAGTGGTCTGGCCCAGGCAGAGTAAGAAAGTGAAAATAAATGCGGTAAATCATGGTTTCTAGCTGTAACAGTGTTGATTTTAAATAGACTTTATTATAAATGTCAAAGCAGTGTTTTGTGTGATAAAATCCTTTTGCTTATGTTGGTTAGTTAACAATTTGAAGAGCTGATTTTTCTGATGTGTACAACAATGCCTGGCTACATCGAGAAACTATTAGGAAGTTATGACCATGTTGCAATGAAGAAATGTTATGTTTTGGAAACCTGGAATTTAAGACAAATAACCTGTTTAAGAATTTAAATTGCCTTACTTAGCTTGACACTAAGGCCAGAACCTATGAAGAAAAATACTGTCAAATTTGATTATAAAAATTTTAAACTTCTGAACAACAAAAGGCATTTGTTGATTCAGCAAATATTTACTAAGCACTGCACTAGAGATGATAGAGTCTGATAGACTCTAGAGCCAGACTCTCTATGTTCACAGTGTTTCTGCCATTGACCCACACCCAGGCCTCTCTCTCTATCCCTTGATGGTTCCTATCTCAAATAATGGTACTTTGTGAGTCACATGAATGAACACATGCTTAGTAACTGGAACAGAGCCTAGCACAGGGTAATCTGTCAGTAGATGTTAGTTTTTGTTATATGTGATTGACACCAGTTTACACTGAACTACCCGAGGAAAGATCTGGAAGGAAATTATAGCTGCATTTACATCTAAGTTTATCCCTTTTTATACTATTTAAATATTTTCAATAAGTGTGCCTTATTAAAACAGATAAAAACCTCAAAAACCTTCAGGCAATTTTTTTTTTTTGATATATGATTAAGGGCTATAGATTCTACCAAGGGAAAAATTAGAAAACAAAAACAACTTTTAAACTGATCAAAAAGCAGCTTTAGGTGACAGAGATTATTAATAGACCATGACTGAATCTACTGGATGTGGTAACAGCTACAGTGTAGTGGAAAGGGCAGATATCAGACCCATCAGGCTTTTCAGGTGCTTTCAGCTGCCACAACAGAGAAAGCTTGCAACAACCGTGGCTTGCGAATTGAAGGTGAGAATTTTGTACCTCTCAGAGCAGGAAGCACACAGAAATCTGGTTCTGGAATTGGTGCTGTGATTACCATGTCATCAGAGACTCAAAATCTTTCTCCTTTTTTGTTCACTCATTATCAAGATGGTACGATGTAATTCCTGGTGGTCCCAAGATGGTACCCTCAGCACCAACCCTCTTTTCCTCAAATAACTACATTCAAGGCAAGAAGAAGGCACAGCTCACTCTCTCACTCTCCCTCTCCATAAGGAACCAAACACTTTCTGGAAGCTTCTCAAGCTGACTTCCATTTGAGTCTCATTGACCAGAACTAGGTTAAAAGTCAGTAAAAGTTATCATGCTTTATAATCATAGTGCATCCCTTAGTGTTTGAGAAGGGGTTTACCTTTCCTGAAAGTGTCATCTGAACAGAATCAGGGCTCCATAAACCAAGAAAGAAGGACAGGTGGACATGTTTGTTGGGTGGGTAAGTAGCAGTGTCTGCTATAGCAGAGAGCTACAATGAATAGTTTGACTATCTGTTATTATCAAATGAAAAAGGCAACTTCCAAGTAACAGCTTCCATTGTGTTCTGTGGCTATAACTCATGCATTGAGCATTTCTTTACCATTTTAAATGCTATCATTGACGAGGTAGTAATAGTCTTTCTCAAACTCAACCTCTTCATATGTCTAGATGAAATATGACCAATTTCTACATCGTATCACATAGCATTTTCATAGTTTAAAGTTTAGATTCTGGAGTCAGACTACTAGAGTTCAAATCTTAACTTCAAAAAGTGGTAGAGATGTGACATTGGGCAAGTTAAGTAATCATGTGTTTCAGTTTCCTCATCTATAAAACCAAGGAAATAATAGTACCATATGAGGTTGTGAGGATTAAAATAATTAATATATGAAAAATACTTAAAAGAATGCCTGGCACATAGTAAATGCTCTATTAAGTGTTAACATCAACAGCAATAGTAATAATAATAATCATAACCATGCTTGAAAATTTGGCAAATGTTCACAAAGATTGTTTCCCCTCTTTTTTCAGTCTTTGGTTAGAAAGTGTGCAGGTTGTCTAACAGTTTGTCCTCCATTTCTGGGAAACTCTGTGTCACAGTGGAGAGAACAATGGCTGTGTACCAAGCGAGCTTGGACTTGAATTTTGCACATTCTTGCTGTTTGACTTCAGAAAAGTCATTTGGCGGCTGTGGTTCTTAGTTCTCCTACCTGTATTATCCTTTCCTCATGAAACTTAAGAATATTAAAGGATATAATGAGTAAAGTAGGTGGTAGGACAGAAATGGTTGCTTTAAAAGCTCATTAGTGGATTTGTCAAAGTCATGGATACACATTGGTGAAGAAATTACTGCCAATTCAAAAGTCAACTGAATATGAGTCTAGTTTAATGTTTCTCAAAGTGACATCTACAGAGCCCCTCTAGTAGAGTCATCTGAGATGATTGTCAAAATGGGGAACTCTGAGCCAAACTTCGTGACCCAGATTTTCTAATGGTGGTGTCCAGGATCTGTATTTTAGCAAGCTACCCAGGTGCGTGTTCAGCTTGCTAAAATTTTTTAGACCTTTTTGTCTAGTTCTTTTTTTTTTTTTAGCTGAGCCATCCTGCCACCTGTTGGCAACTTAGCAGCAGCTCAGCTTGAGCTGGGCATCAAACTGCTGTTGCTCAGAGCTCAGCTCACACTCTTGAGTGAGCTCTTAACCAACTGAGCCACTCTGCCGGCCCTTGTCTAGTTCTTAATGTACATGGCTCCCAGTGCCTACTTATTTGCCCAACAGGAGTGTGCCAGGCTTTGCGTCAAAAGGTTGCAGAATACAGATGTCTCGTCCTACTCTGACCTTTACCCATACCTGGCAACAGTGTTGTTCCCTGTGACTTCTGCTCAGAGCTCTTTAAATTTTCCTTGCCTCAGGTTATCTCTTGTGAAATTCTCTTACAGGTTAGGGAGTATATTCCTGCCTTCCTAAGCCTCCTCCATGTCCTTGCTTCTGAGCCGTTTCCTCATACTTTGTCCTAAGCATCTCTTTTATCTGGCTGTTCCTGAGTTATATCCTTTTATAATAAACTGGTAATTTAGTAAGTAACAAATTTCTCTGAGTTCTGTGAGCCTTTCTAGAAAATTAATCATACCCGAAGAGGGGGTGGGTCAGAAGCATGGATAACATCCTGGATTTGTAACTGGAATCTAGGAAGAAGGTGCAAGCTTAAGGACTGAGCCCTTAACCTGTTGGGTCTGACACTATTTATCTGGAGATAGTGTCAGATTTGAGTTGAATTGTAGCACACCTAGCTGGTGTTGGAGAATTGCTTGGTGGTATGGGACCCAGAACCCCCAACCACCACCACCACATGTCAAACGTTGTTCTAGAACTTTTCAGGGATTAATTTCCAAAATACATAAGAAACCTCTACAACTCAATAGCAAAAAAAACCAATACAAAACAAAACAAAAAAACACTATTAATTTAAAAATGGGCTAAAGACTTGAATAAATATACATATATATATTTTAATTTGCTAAGTTTATGTAAGATATTTTTACTCAGCCACATGTTAGATAGATAACACTGTGTGTCGGTGTTATTTTGATACTATTGACAAGTATAATGTTCTCCAAGTACAACCAAGTTAAGAAATGATGTTTAGACTTGGAATAAAGCCTTTCCCCCACTTTGGCCCACTGACCCTTCACCTACCTTTTCTCCCCAAAAGAATGAATTCTGGCGTTTAATACAAGCTTCTCAAGCAGCTTAGTGACTCTACAGTAAAATATGGTCTTAAAAGGATCAATTGAGTGGACAATAAAAAATTTTAAGAGGGTTTTCTTTTTACTGTTTGTGTTTTTCTGCTTTGCGTGCTTCCACACTGGGGCATAACTCATGGAGAACAGAGAGGAAAGAAAGGCAACTGAAGATAGGTGAAAAGAGAAATAGGAGGGATTGAAGGAAGATAGAGGATACTATGAAACTGGTGAGTCTGTCTTTAAAGTTTGAAGTATGCCCAATGGCACCCCTTAGAATTTATTCAAGGGTACCATGCTCAGAACACACCATGCCAAGATTAACAGGCACTCTTGTTTTCTAACCACAAACCCACACCATTCCTTAAATACCATTTCCCTCTTATAGTCTCTGCTATAGTGTTCAGAAATCACCAGGTGCTCCCTAATAAGTGCGGATGTGGCCCTGGTGATGCGGGGGATGTTCACTGTCTTCTGGGCTGCAATAAGTATTGGGAGCATACATATTTACTTTAAGGCCAAAGATTGGCATATGAGCCACCAGAAACAGGTTCCATCAGAAAAGGTTACAGAATCACAAGCTGCCAGGTGGGGAACTTGGGACTGTGATCATGGAAGCCTAGAGGGGCCCTCTGCTTCTCACCACTGCTCAGGTAACAGGGACTATCTCACTTGACCCAGTGTTTATACCAGACAAGATTGCTTTGCACCAAAACAACCTGAATCGGACAGCTCTTTAAATACCCTTGTGCTGAAGGGTTATCTTCAGCAACGTAGAATGGAAAAAGGCTCCGAACTTGAAAGCACCCTCCAAAATCACATGGCTGAGGCTAAGCCCCTCCTTTTATGCAGGGTTTGTACAGATTCTTGCACCAGCAACAGTGAATCTTAAGGTTACATACACACTCTTTAGATTCTGCAGGCACTCCACTGTTTAAAGGATTGAGTCCTTCCTATTCAAGAGGCCTTGACATTGGGTAAAGGCCTAACAAACTCATTCTAAAGAAGAGGTGTGTTTGAGAAGGATATTTACATAAGGGAAAACAGAAGTTAAGGGGAAAGGGAAGTTAGAACCACAGAGCTTCATCCCAAACATAGAGTTCTGCCTGGAGGGTTCTCACGATTACACGGGTGTGAGAACTCTTCCCATAAGCCCTAGCTTTTCCCATGGACACTCCCCACTGATCATGTTTGCTTAAAGTTCCAGTTAGCCTTTGTCATTGTAAAGTCTAAGGTGAGAAAAGGTGTGAAGATGAGATTTCTCAGAAAATGTAAGAAGAATTAAAATAGTTAAGCGTATCTGGATTATGTCTAAAACGTGTGTATGTGGAACACGTATTCAGCAGGATGTTAATAAGACTTACATGATAAGAAGGGTTCTATCATCAAATTAGTTTAGGGAATGCCTCAGTAATAAAAAATGAAATACCTTTCTCTAAAACAAGACATCTTAGCTTTGTAATATCCTGAGGGGCGGGAGTGTCAGGGGAGAGATAGTGTTCAGTGCTTCCCACATTTATTGGGCAAGGGCCCTTTTACAGGATGTTATCTTGCAAGACTAGTGTTGTAAGACCAGTGAGGAATATTAATCAACACCCTAGGATGCATAGAACAAAATGGGAGATAAGTTTGCAAGACTGGGTGAAGACACAGTAATGGAAAGCCTTGAATTCACCTTATTAGATGCTAAGCAGTGACTGGAAGAATTTGTGCTGGAGTGGCTAACCAGAGCTATGCCCAGCCTATAAGTGGAGCTACAAGGGAAGATTCTGGATCCCTGAAGGGACAACAAAAGCATGCCAGGAAAGAAAGAGCCAGCCATTGAGCATTATCCTTCCAGACACCTGGAGGCTAGGTCATGCCTGTGCCAGTCAAGCAGAACCTTCTCTGTCCTTATCTCCCTTCTTTCTTCTGTGTTCTGAACTCTTGGAATTCTACAGCTGCTCTGACTATCAGCTAGCAAGTGGAAGAGCAGGTAGGATGAGAAGTGAGGCAAGAAACCAACACCACCCCCCTTCTCAGCATGAGCCTCCTGCACAGCAGGCTGAAGCAGACCCCGCTGGGGACCTGGAGAACTCCAAGTGGGCAAGAGTCCAGGCTTTGTTCTCCTGGACTACGGTTTTGTGGCTGGACTATTTCCGCCCCCACTCCCTTTTGTTTCATTTTGTGTTTTTTTTTCTTTTGTTTTTTTTTTGTTTTTAATTTTTGAGTGTCTAAAAAGCTCTATGATTTGCCTGAGGTTTCATCCAAATGGTAGAAATTTTTTTTTAAGAGCTTTGAGAGGAAGAAAGAACAACATAGTTTCATGCTTGTACCTTACTGAGTCCAGCTCGTTCAGTAAACCAGTTCCCCATGTCTCATACGGTGGGCATAAACTGCTCGGCTTGCTTAGCTCCCCTCTTTGGGAAACAGTATTCTGTCCATGTGGTTGTAGTGGGTGCTGCCAACCACAGGACCCCACTGCCACGGCCACAAACATGGACAGTATGATACCTCAACTAGGCCAGTCACAGGCCTTTCCTGAGGTTCTAAAAATTGGGACTAGGAAAGAGGGACAGTCCCTTGTTAATGTGAAATGGAAACTTAAGAGGTTCCGGGCAACCATTCTTCCAGAAGCACCAACCAAGGGCACCAACTCACAGAGCGGAATAGATGTGAAGTACAATGGTGTTGGAGCCCCTGGTCTAGATCTCCTTGAGAGCTAATTATATCCCTGCCCTGTTGCCAGTTTGGCTATAGACCACATTCTCTCTTTTTGTGTAAACAACTTTGAGTTTCTGTCATTTGCAGCCCATACTCACTATCATAAAGAATATCTCTTCAAGGAGCAAAGCACAAAAATAAAAAACAAATAAACAGTGTGAAAGCTGCTGAGAAAGTAAAAGAGAGCAGCCCCTGATATCCAGAAGCCAGCCTGACACTCAGAGCTGGACCATGTTATTCTCTTCCTGACCATCAGCAATCTCACAGAATACAGGCCTCAGACAAGTTTGTTCTGACATTATAAAATGAGACAGACAGAGCATGACCATTTCATAATTTTGTCTGAGGACAGTCAAAAATAAGGTCGCATGGCTGCCCCCACAATACCATAAACTCTCCTTTCCTGGCTAAGTGACTGCTATTTCTTTAGAAATTACAATTTTACCATGTTCTAATCTTGCTGTCCTATAGATAAGATTTATTGATAAGATTTATTTAGTATAAAATTTCTGCCTTCCTGACAGCATCACATCTAAGGTGAACCTCTGCTTCCTCAAGCCCTCAAATGCCTAAGGAAAGTCCAAACTTATATGTATCTTTCAAGCATCTTCTTCCTGAGACATGCCATGGTTCCCCATGGTGTGTGTCCTTCTTCACTGCAATGAGTAATATATCCCCAACTTGTTCAGCTGCAGGTATGTTCCTGGTGGCCTTTGCCTCGAAGACATTGACACTGTTAAAGCATCCTTGTTTTTTGTTTGTTTTTAAATGTTCACTTCATTTTTTTTTTTTTTGAGGGCAGTGTCACTGGCCCTCATATGTGGGACCCAAACCGGGGCTGCTGGTATCCCAACCCAACTTTTAACCACGGTGCCACTTGGCCGGCCCAAAGGTTGACTTCTTTTGAAACCATTTGTTTTCCAGAATTTCTGGAAGAGGCTTCATTTAAAAAAAATAAAATAAAATGGTTGGAAGTTTGCAGAAGTATTTAAAGAAACCAAACGAGGTATGTGTATTTTAATTCGTAAATATCTTGAAAGATATACTGGATGTATTGTTGTCGGAAAAGTCATGAGGCATTTTTGCAACAAAAACATAGAAAAATATATCATGACTTTTCCAACAACCCAATAGTAGTAAACTGCCAAGATTTCCCCCTCAGGACCCAGTTGCCCAGAGGGTTAGATGGTTCACAATTGAGTCCCTTCTTTGAAATTGCTTTTGGACAAAGATTTTTGCTCAAGGTCATGGGACTGCCTACATCCAGTGAAGGTGGGGGTCAAGCCCCTTTGCCAAGATTTGCATTAATTCTGTAGGGACATTCCAGGACTTTCCAGTTCCACAGCTCCCTGTGGGATCTGCTAAAGCCTCACTTGCAATTATAATTGCACCACAGTTCATCTTCACAGCCCAACTTATTTCTCTCCTTTTAAATCAGAAAATCAGAGCACTGCCCCAAACCTATTGCATGAAAATCTCCATTCTGGAGTCTGTTTCCTATGGAACAAACTTAAGATAAAAGGGAGCAAAGAATTCAAAATTGGTTGCCCAGAAATTCTCACAACACAAAACTGGAAAATTTCCATCACTGAAAATTCCCTTGACTCCTGCCCAATGTACACAATGAATTGTTTGCTAAACTGGTGGGGAGAAAAGTCACATAACAGAACCAGTTTCTCCTTTGAACAGGAAGATGGTCAAGGCTAGAGAGTTGCAAGAGCTGAAAATGGGTAACATATCGATCACCTAGTGTGATTAGTAACTAATGATCAACTGATAGTCATACTTTGTTATTTTAATACAAATTTATATATTTATAGGAAAAAATAGGTGCTTCAAATCCCCTTCTATTCTGTGAGAATAAACTTGGCTGTTTGGACTGTGAAGTTGTACATTACGTTCTTCTATTCAACTAGTCATCACATAAATCTGTCATAGATCCTGGGAGGAAATTTTATTATGAGTTTCGGTTTTGCCAATTGATACCCATAAAGTTACAGTTTTAAAATACTTTGCTCCTTAAATCTAAATTCCTCTGCCATGCTCTCTGAAACATGGTTCTATCCTCTGTAGCACTCCTACTATCTCTCAACACCAAGTACATGTCTCTCACCCTACCGTCCATCTTACTATTCATTCTGCCATCATCCTCTTGATGCACGAAAATCCTACCCAGCTTTGAAAGGTCTGATCCTCTGTTTTGTAGCCTTCCTAGCCCAGGCTCCTCTTTGATAATCCCTTCCTACCCTAATGCCTATTGCCCCATTTTCTACAATATTTCTCATATCCTTTGTACACCACAGTATTTAACATAGTGCTAGGTACATGTAGCTGTTCCATGAATACCATATTTTTAACAGATTTATTAATACATAATTTATATACCATAAAATTTACCTGTTTTATGCATACAATTCAATGATTTTTTGTACACTTATATACTAAAATCATTATGCAAAATCATTAGCACAATCCAATTTTAAAACATTTTCATCACTCCAAAAGATCTCTTGTGCCCACTTGCAGTTACTCCCTATTCTGGTCTCTAGGCCCAGACAACCACTAACCTACTTTCTGTCTCTCTAGATTGCAAGAAGTGTTTTTTAAGCACTTGATTTGGAGCATCTTTACATTTTCCAATGATCACCATCACTGACTGTTGAGCCCCTTTTCAAACAATCTAAGGTAGACATTTGAATAATTAGATATTGTTAAATAAATGGCATTGACCCCCCCAAACACTAACAGATTGATTGTATCTACTATTTATGTCAATCTAAAAGATATAATTTTTTTGTGAAATCTAAATACCTAGGTTTATTTTAAACTCAATGTTATTGATTCAGCTACCTTTTGGTTTGAAAGTGAAAAACAAGAAGGAGTTGGAGAGAACAGATTACATGGTGGCACCCTGACAGCATCCAAACAAGTCAATTCACTGGTGAAAATTAAGTAGGTCAGGCAAACATCCTTTTCTGCACTCCTTTTGTCTTGAACCCAGGAGAGAAGGACTCCTGAGAATAATTAGAAAGGACAGCCTGCAGAAGTGCAGAATGTTGCTTCCTGTGGAGGTCAAACACAAGTCAAGATTACACCTTTTATTAGTTTTACTTATATTCCATTAAACAGGTCATCCCTTGTATATCCTGACATCTCAAATATTAAGCAACATTTTAAAAATTACATTTGAACTCAATTTAAATTTAAGTTGTGGCCATTTGATCAACTATCTTATAAGCTAATACAGAAGAGAATGAAAGCAAAGTTACTTCCTGCCTGCTTTTCAGAAATTGATGATATATTGATTAATTCATAATAATTTAATCTAGAAATATTTTAATGAAGTTCAAAACATTGATACATAACATACAATGTGCATCAAGAAAAAAAGTAGTTGTCATTTTATGATGCGAAAATAAAACAGGAATTATTTCACAATTAGAAAACCAATTCTATGGTTTTATAACTAATAAGTTATAAAATAAGTGCCTCAAGTGCATTGTGTATAATGTGAAAGTGGAAATGAGTCCTCCAAACATTCCTTTTTTTCCAATTAAATTTATTGGGTTGACAATGGCTAGTAAAATCACATAGTTTTCAGGTGCACAATTCTATAATACATCATCTATGCATCACATTGTGTGCTCACCACCCAGAGTCAGTTCTTCTTCCATCACCATGTATTTGATGACTGCTTTTACCCTCATCAACCAATCCCCTCCCTCCTTACACTCTGGTAACCACTAAACTATTGTCTGTATCTGAGTTTTTGTTTCTTTATTTGATTGTCTTGTTCCTTGGTTGCTTTTAGTTTTATATCCCATGTATCAGTGAATTCATATGGTTCTCAAATTTTTCTGTCTGACTTATTTTGCTTAGCATAATAATCTCAAGATTCATCCATGTTGTCACAAATGGCAGTATTTTACTTTTCTAATGGTAGAGTAGTATTCCATTGTGTATAGATACCACACCTTCTTTATTCAATCATCTGTTGAAGGATGCTTTGCTTATTTCCATGTCTTGGCCACCATAAATAAAGCTGCAATGAACATTGGAGCACATATATCTTTACAGATAAATGTTTTCAGATTTTGGGGGTATATACCCAGGTAAGGGATTGCTGGGTCATATGCTAATTCTATTCTTAATTTTTTGAGGAACTTCCACACTGTCTTCCATAGCAGCTGCACCAATCTACATTCCCACTAACAGTATATGAGGGTTTCTTTTTCTCCACAACCTCTCCAACACATTATTATTTGTCTTGTTGATAATAGTCATTCTAGCTGGAGTGAGGTGATTATCTCATGGTGGTTTTGATTTGCATTTCCCTAATAGCTAGTGAAGTTGAGCAGTTTTTCATATATTTGTTGGCTGTTTGTATGTCTTCTTGGGAGAAGATTCTGTTCATGTCCTCTGTTCATTTTTTTAATTAGATTGTTTGTCTTTTTGTTTTGACTTGTATGAGTTCCTTATATATTTTGGATATTAGCTCCTTATCAGAGGCATTGTTTACAAATACCATACATTCTTGTTGGGAGAATCCAGCAATTCAGTGATAATACTTTTTCCAGAATTATGTCAGTTTAGCCCTGGGAATACTAAACTATTGAAATCAGTTCCAAAATGTGATGTCTCAAATTCTCCCTAAATTTATCAAATGAATTCTTTACGTATAGAAATTAACTCAGCATTATAATTTCAACTCTCTCTTATATTTGAATACCAGAACTATAAAGGTTTTAAAAAGCCATTCATTTCTATTTCCAATGATTAGACTTTTTATTGTAAAATAAAAATAAAACAAAATAATCATAAGGGCTAGTTTACAAATAGCATATTATTTTGTGGTACAATAATATAGTCCATCATCACTAATTATATGAGAGCTTTAAGATTTTGTTTGTCATCATAATTTTCCAGATCAAAAATCCCAGTGGGACCAAGTGATTTGGCCTCACCTCCTGAGTCTGTGACCAGGGAAGGACAATATTTTAATTCCACAAAGCCAATTTACTAATTAACCTTCAGGAAGCAAGCCTTTCTGCAACACTTTTAAGTAAGAGAATTGTGTGTTCTAACACCTTCCATAGCAAAAATCCAAATATCAGGAAAATATAAGTAAGTATTTATTAAGCTATTTATTTTCTTAAGTAGCAAAATCAATTGTAAATGTTTTCTACTCTGGAGTCTTTATATTAAAATGGTATTTAACATTTAACAAAATAAACACTGGGATAGGCGCCACTAAAATACAAGACTTTCAACTGAAACACTACTGCAATTAAACTTTTAAAAACATGGGTATATACATTTTACTCTTTTACAATTGAAATAGCATTGTTCCCATTAAAACAATTTTTTTATTCTATTATGAGTGCATCCAAAACAAAACCCAAATATAACTTTCATAAACACTTACATAACTCTAAATTTACTTAAATGAAGAATATATTTATTAAACTTTCTTAAGTTTTCCTTGGCCTCCATAACAAATTACGTATATTTGTTAGTAGAGGATATTCTTCTGTGTTTATTTTGGGTCAAATTAAGTCAATTGGTAATAAAAGGCCTGAAATAAGGAGATAGATTTCTATAGAAGAGAGAAAATTGTGATCTAATGCTCTCACCAGCAATATGAGTAAACAGGTTTACATTATTTTCAAATAAAACTTAAATTTACCATGAAACTTTTAAGTTAGGAAAGTTATTCCTTTGTTATTTTTGTCTTTTAGTAAATTTAATGTATTAAATTTCTGGATCCAAGTGCTACTTGCAATTTATGATGAAAGGCATTTATCCGTTCTTTCTGAACTGGCCAGTTCAAGATGCAGTGAGATTTAAACATTCCTCTTCGCAAGCAGAGCGTATGATACAGTTTATAATCTGGAATCTCCTCAAGAAAGATCAAAATAATGGAATCTAGGTTTTGTTCAATAGCTTGCTGAACTGCATGGTGCACCTTGAATCTAAGTTAAAAGAAAATTAAAAGTATGTGTGAATTAAGTTACTTGTCAATATAAAGATTTTTTTTTGTTGTTTTTTGTTTTGTTTTTAATTAGTTTCAGGTGTACAACACAGTGCAATAGTTACACATTTTACCCCTCAAAGTGACAACCCCCACTCCCAATTCGCCACCCCACTCCCTCCCATATCATATCTATTACTCTTCCTCTGACTCTCTTCCACAGTATAATCCACATCCCGTGACTATCTATATATATTCAATTACAGTAGGTATACCACCTCTGCTTTAGTAATACAGTGCAGTGATCAAACCTCTACTCCATCCATGAAATGGTCTCCCTAACAAGACCTATGACCATCTGACATTCCACAGAATATTTACCACATTATTAATTATATTCCCCAAACTATTTTTCCTATCCCAGTGGCAATATTGCAGTTGCCTATTTTTGCTGTCTAATCCCTTCCCCTTCTCCCTCATCCCCATTCCCCTCCCATTTAGCAACCCTGATTTTTCCTCTATATCTATGAGACAGTTTCTGTTTACTTTGCTCATTCATACAGTTTTTCAGATTCCACATATGAGTGAGATCATATGGTATTTGTCTTTCTCTGACTGACTTATTTCACTTAACATAATAGTCTCTAGGTCCATCCATATCATTGCAAATGGCACGATTTCATTCTTCCTTATAGCGCAGTAATACTCCATTGTATAAATATACCACAGTTTCTTAATCCAGTCATCTACTGATGGGCATTTTGGTTGTTTCCAAGTCTTAGCTATTGTAAATTGTGCTGCTATGAACATAGGGGTGCATAACTTTTTTTGAATAAGTGTCTTGGTGTTTTCAGGATAAATACCTAGGAGTAGAATTGCTGGGTCAAACGGTAGCTCTATTTCCAGTTCTTTGAGATACCTCCATACTGACTTCCATAGTGGCTGCACCAATCTGCAGTCCCACCAACAGTGCAGCAGGGTCCCCTTTTCCCCACAGCCCCGCCAGCACTTGTTGTTTGTTGATTTATTGATGATAGCCATTCTGACTGGAGTGAGGTGGTATCTCATGGTGGTTTTTATTTGCATTTCCCTAATGACCAGTGAGGTTGAACTTTTTTTCATATGCCTGTTGGCCATCTGTATGTCCTCTTTAGAGAAATGTCTCTTCATATCTTCTGCCCATTTTTTAATCGGGTTGTTTGTTTGTTTGGTATTGAGTTTCATGAGTGTGTTATAAATTTTGGATATTAACCCCTTATCAGATATATCGTTGGCAAATATATTCAAATATATTCTCCCATTCAGTAGGCTTCCTTTTTGTTTTACTGATGGTTTCCTTTGTTGTGAAAAAACTTTTAAGTCTGATATAATCCCATATGTTCATTTTTTCTTTTACTTCCGTTGCCCGTAGGGATGTATCAGTAAAAATATTGCTCCGGGTAATGTCTGCAAATGTACTCCCTATATTTTCTTTTAGGATTTTTATGGTTTCAGGTCTTACATTTAAGTCTTTAATCCATTTTGAATTTGTTCTTGTATAATGCGTAAGGAGGTGATTCAGTTTCATTTTTTTGCATTTGTCAGTCCAATTTTCCCAGCACCATTTATTGAATAGACTATCTTTACTCCAGTGTAAATTCTTGCTTCCCTTGTCATAGATTAACTGTCCGTAAATGCCTGGATTTATTTCTGGGCTCTCTGTTCTGTTCCACTGATCGATGTGCCTGTTTTTATGCCAATACCAAACTATCTTGATTACTGTGGCCTTGTAGTAGGTTTTGATGTCTGGTAGCATGATCCCCCCGACTTTGTTTTTATTTCTCAGAATTGCCGAGGCTATTCTGGGTCTTTTATGATTCCATATAAATTTTAGGATTATATTTTCTATTTCTGTGAAAAATGCCCTTGGTAGTTTGATAGGAATTGCATTGAATCTATATATTGCTTTAGGCAGTATGGACATTTTAACTATATTAATTCTTCCTATCCATGAGCATGGTAGGTGTTTCCATTTATTTGTATCTTCTATGATTTCTTTCTTCAGTGTCTTATAATTTTCTGAGTACAGATCTTTCACTTCTTTGGTTAAATTTATTCCTAGGTATTTTATAGTTCTTGACGCAATTGTAAATGGGACAGTTTTCTTAATTTCTCTTTCCATTAGTTTATTATTGGTATATGCAAATGCCATTGATTTCTAAACATTGATTTTATATCCTGCTACTTTACTGAATTCGTCTATCAGTTCCAATAGTTTTTTGATGGCGTCTTTGGGGTTCTCTATATACAGTATCATGTCATCTGCATATAATGACAATTTTACTTCTTCCTTGCCAATTTGGATGCCTTTTATTTCTTTTTGTTGTCTGATTGCTGTGGCGAGAACTTCCAGCACTATGTTGAATAAAAGAGGAGAAAGTGGACAGCCTTGTCTTGTTCCTGATCTTAAGGGGAATGGTTTTAGCTTTTCCCCATTGAGTATGATGTTAGCTGTAGGTTTATCATATATGGCTTTTATTATGTTGAGATATGATCCCTGTATTCCCACTTTGCTAAGGGTTTTTAACATAAATGGCTGTTGGATTTTGTCAAATGCTTTTTCTGCATCTATTGAAATGACCATGTGATCTTTATCCTTCATTTTGTTGATGTGGTGTATCACATTAATTGATTTACGGATGTTGAACCAGCCTTGCGCACAAGGGATGAATCCCACTTGATCATGATGTATGATCTTCTTAATATATTGCTGAATTCTGTTTGCTAATATTTTATTGAAAATTTTTGCATCTATATTCATCAGGGAGATTGGCCTGTAGTTTTCCTTTTTGTGATGTCTTTATCTGGTTTTGGAATCAGGGTGATAGTGGCTTCATAAAAAGAGTTTGGGAGCCTTCCCTCCTTCTGGATTTTTTGGAATAGTTTGAGAAGAATAGGTGATAGTTCTTTTTTGAATGTTTGATAAAATTCACTTGTGAAGCCGTCTGGTCCAGGGCTTTTGTTTTTTGGGAGCTTGTCAATTACTGATTCAATTTCCTTGGTAGTAATCAGGGTATTTAGATTTTCTGTTTCTTCTTGCGTTAGCTTTGGAAGGTTGTATGCTTCTAGAAAATTATCCATTTCTTCCAGATTGTCAAATTTGTTGGCATATAGTTGCTCATAGTAATTTCTTAGAATTTTTTGTATTTCTGTGATGTCTGTAGTCATTTCCCCTCTTTCATTCCTGATTTTGCTAATTTGAGTCCTCTCTCTTTTTTTTTTTTTTTTTTTTTGATGAGCCTGGCTAGAGGTTTGTCAATTTTGTTTATCTTCTCAAGAAACCAGCTCTTGGTTTCATTGATCTTTTGAATTGTTTTTCTGTTCTCTATATTGTTTATTTCTGCTCTGGTCTTTATTATCTCCTTTCTTGTACTCCTCTTGGGCCTCTTTTGCTGTTCTTTTTCCAGTTACCTTAGGTGTAAGGATAACCTGTTGATTTGAGATTTTTCTTCCTTCTTTAGGTAGGCTTGCACTGCTATAAACTTCCCTCTTAGGACTGCTTTCGCAGCATCCCAGAGATTTTGGGTCGTGGTGTTTTCATTTTCGTTTGTCTCGAGGTATCTTTTGATTTCCTCCTTGATCTCATTTGTGACCCACTCACTATTTAATAGCATATTGTTTAGCCTCCATTTATTTGTCAGTTTCCCGGATTTCTTCTTATAATTGATTTCTAGTTTCATAGCATTGTGGTCAGAGAATACAGTTGAAATGATTTCAATCTTCTTAAATTTATTGAGACTTGTTTTGTGGCCTAACATGTGGTCTATCTTAGAAAATGTTCCATGTGCACTTGAAAAGAATGTATATTCTGTAGCTTTGGGATGAAATGCTCTGAAAATGTCTGTTAAATCCAGCTGATCTAATGTGTCATTTAAGGTCGCTGTTTCCACATTGATTTTCTGTCTGGAGGATCTGTCCATTAGTGACATCGGGATGTTGAGGTCCCCTACTCTGATAGTGTTACTGTTGATCTCTGTCTTTATGTCTGACAATATCTGTTTTATATATTTAGGGGCTCCTATGTTAGGTGCATAGATGTTTACTAGAGTTATGTCCTCTTGTTGGATCGATCCCTTCATTACTATGAAGTGTCCTTCTTTGTCCTTTGTTATATTCTTCAATTTAAAGTCCATTTTATCTGATATAAGTATCGCTACTCCAGCTTTTTTCTCAGTACCATTTGCATGAAATATTTTACTCCATCCCTTTACTTTCAGCCTGTATGAGTCTTTGGATCTGAGGTGAGTCTCTTGTCTACAGCATATGCTGGGGTCTTACTTTCTTATCCATTCAGCCACCCTATGTCTTTTTATTGGAGCATTTAATCCATTTACATTTAATGTGATTATTGATAGGTGTGTACTTATTGCCATTTTGTTATTTGTGTTCGTAGTCTTTCTTAGGTTGTTTTTCTCTTCTACTAAAAATATGGAATGCTTCGCGAATTTGCGTGTCATCCTTGCGCAGGGGCCATGCTAATCTTCTCTGTATCGTTCCAATTTTAGTATATGTGCTGCCGAAGTGAGCATGATATAAAGTTTTTAACAGCCAAAAGCACTAAAATCTAAAATTCCCCTTAGAATTTACATTCATATGTCACTAAAAATCAGGCTGTTTTTTCTTAATTTTATATTTAAAATTCTTTGAGTTGTGAGTAATAATTTTAATAATATTTAAAATCTCAATTTGAAAACAAGTAAACACTTAAAGTTCCATAATGTTCACTTACCTTTTGCATAATGGATCTTTTAAAAGATGCTGTGTTATAACAAAAATAATTTTTCTGCTCCTTTTGATGCTATTAACAATTGCTTCAAGTTCAAGGACACCTGCCTGAAAGTCCCTTTCCTCTAGACAAAATTTGAGAGTTTGATCTTTTTCTTCCATTGGGCAGAAGTGTTCCCAGACCCAATCCCTATCTTTATAGGCATGGATTATATACGCTGCATATTCGAACTGCTCTGGCTGTCTGTCTATTTCTTTGAAACCAAGAACTCGATGCACTGAGACATTCCAATAAAAAGATATCCTCCAGCCTTCAAAATGGATGAGCAGTACAATAAAGATAAAAGTCAGTAGGATACTGGTGATTATCACGAAAAGGAGCTCAAAGGGGGCACTGTCTTTGCAGGGTGATATATCAAAAAGCATCACTGGTAAACCATGATATTGAGGCGGAGTATTGCAGAGATAGTGGCTTGATAGCTCAGAGATGTTGGTATGCGTACCGTTAATCCAGCTAACAAACCAGGCAATGCTTTCACATGTACAATCAAATGGATTAAAGCGCATATCTAAATTACTCAGGTTCTTGAAAGCTGACCCAAAAACATTCTTCTCAACGGATGTTATGAGATTCTTCTGAAGGCTCAGTGACTTTAGAGATACCTGATTATCAAAGACAGATGGTGGAAGTATGTTTAAATTATTCAATCCTAAATCGATGCTCTTTAATTCAGGTAAGGCCTTGAAGACATCTGCAGGGATCTCATCAAAGCCATTAGACTCTAAGTTAAGGATGTGGAGGTGAGAAAGACCTTTTAGAAAATGAACGGGACCACCAGGGTTTGCATGCTTCCAGAGCCGAGCTAAATTGTTATGCTGCAAATCCAGAATTTCTAGTTTCTCAAGACCCTCCAACAGTTCATCATTTATGTTGGCAATATTGTTGTTGCTTAGATCCAGAATGGTTAAGTTATGAAGAGCGTGAAAAGGTGAAGGGGAAATATCCACGTTTTTAAGGGCCACCCTTCGGAGCATCAGTTGTTGAAGGCTTGGAACCAAGGCAAAAGAATTGCTAGTCAGTTGTAGGTATTTGTTGTAGGAAAGATAAATTTCAGCGATTTTTTCTAGACCTTTCCATTCTTCACCTGTGAGTTCTTGTCCAATTTCATTGAGGCCAAGGTCAAGTACCTTAAGATGCCCCAACCAAGAAAAAGCTCCACTTTCTATTTTTGATATTTTATTTTTGGTTAGGTTGAGTATAAGTAAAGGAGAATGAGCAAGTGACAGGAATGTTTCATTTGTTAAAGTCCACAAACTTGTGAAGGAGTTGGATAGACTTAAGTATTTCAGCTGTGTTAGACCTGTGAACATATTGCTTTTTAAGTCTGGGAAGTTGTTATCATCCATGTTAAGATATTCCAAACATTTTAGCCATTGAAAGGAAAAGTCATCAATCTTGAGAAGCGTAGAAAGGGAAATGCTTTGTTTAGTAAAAGATCGTCTCAAATTCAGGTATCTCACATTGATAAGCCCATAAAAGGAGCGAGAAAACAAATGGTCTATATTATTGTACTCCAGGAAGAAATGCTCTAAATGTGGAAGCCAAGCAAAGGAATCATTACCAATCACATTTATGCTGTTATACGAAAGATCAAGCAAGGTGAGATTTGTCTGCTTTAGTCCAAGAAAAGTCATATTGTTTGTTCTGTATAGCTGGGTGTTGCTCAGGGATAGACTCTGAATAGTTGTGTTAGATAATTCCAAACAAAGCTTCTCTGTGAGACTGGGGCCCAACTGTGCATTATTCAGAGAGAGACCAAATAATTTTCCAATTGCAAGAAAACACCCTGGAGAGAACTAAAGGTGGGGAGAGAAAAAAGGAGATTAATAACCAAAGCACAACAGCGTTTGTATGACATTTGCAAAGCTTAAACACAATTCTTTACTAAATCCCCCTTCCTTTTCCACGACTTTTTCTGGGTGTTCTCTCCATTCCTCTAGTGTAACCTTACTCTGTGCCTGTAACACCATGTCCGGCCCAGGCCCCTTACCTTCCCGGGCCGCAGGCTAACTTCTACTCACCATTCACATCTCAGCTTAGATGTCACTTCTTCCAGGGACCTCTCCTGACCTCTCAGTCTAGGTTAAGTCTCCTAGTACTTTTACTTCTTCACCCTGAGTATAGCTGTAATGAAACTATTCGTAAAGTCGCTATTGAGGCAGAGTCTGTTTCTCTCTTTGTGACCACTGTTCTCAGTGAACATTGTGGAACAAATGGGTGGATTTTATTGTGAAATAGTAACATCCACTTTCCCTTCTGTAACTCTGAGTTCCAGCTATCCTCTTTGCTTTTCCAGCAAGGTTTTCTCCTGACTTCATTTCATTACAGTGTTTCCAGCTTCCTTCCCTCTGCCCCCATTCCCTCACCAGACACCTTGGCTGTTCTGAGACCCAGCGCTGGAACAAGAGAACAGAAGGCAGGAATGAAAGAATCCTGGGAGGACAGTAGCCATTCCCTGTCTGTTAAACACTAGGCGAGCAAAGAAACTCTCATTTCTACTGTGTCATTTGTGAGATGTTAGGACTCATGGAAGAAAAGATAGAAATATGGAAGAAAGTGTGCTTTATTGCAAGGAAAATGAGTTGAACTACAAAGAAGGACATGATTAAACTATGACAAATTTATGTAATATGATTATTTTGCAGCAACTAAAATTAAGTTTTTGAATATTTCTTAATGACATGGAGAATGTCCATGATATAAGGTTACTTTTAAACATCAGGATACATTGTCATCTTCAGAGACACAATATAGCACAGTTAAGAGAACAAGTTCTGGTCCAACATTGCCAGAATCTCTGCTCGTCGCCTGTCAGCCCTTGAACAAGCTCCTTAATCTTTCTTCATCTCAATTTACTCTCGTGAGAATGCTAATAGGAATAAGTTGGTTACAGGACTATGTAAAAAATATAAATAAAGAAGTTGTCACAGGTAAGTACTCTATGACTTTCAGCTAGTGTTGTTTTTCTTACTATTAGTTGGAGAAAAGCTGGAGATATACATCTCAGTGCTAACATTGGTTGTCTCTGGATTATGGGCTTTTGGGTGATTTTTATTCCCCTCATTTTTATATAGTTTATAAAATTCTACCACGAATGTTCAAAAGCATAAAAAAAGTGCTATTTAAAATTAACACGAGTAGCTTACATAAAATATTTAGTTATTACTGCAGGATAATTTTGTACACAGTCTATTTTTATGTCTGAAAATTAATACAGCTTTTAAAAGCCTGATTTAGTTTAGGATTTTCAACATTCTTATTCTGAGCCTATAAAAGAATAAAATACAGACATAGTTGTATATGAAAATAATTAACAAATTGAAGATCATGGATCCAAAGAGAGAAGGTTGGTTAGGCATACCCCATTATTGGACAGTTTTTATAATAATCTAATGCTAGTTACTTATTGAGCACTTACATGCCAGCCCCTATGGTACAATCTTTACCACACAGTCCTATGAAATAGTGCTAATATGCCAATTTTAGAGTAGAGAAAACTTGAAAAATTTTCCTGATTACACAATTATTAAGAAACAAAGCCCAGTTATGGAGCCAGCTAATCCACCTCTAAAGCCTGTGTTCTTAACTATCATGCTAATTTAATTTTTTTCAGAAATTTTGTGCTATAGATAATACTACTTGCACTTTATACGTGAGGAAACTAAGACCCAGAGAGGTTAAGAAAATTCCCCAAGGTCAAAGTACTGTCTGTAAATGGAATGGGGTTTTAACCTACTTCTGTTTGGCAGCAGAGCAAGCCTCAGCTCCTACTTGCTACCAAACTCCCTTTCTTTGTGAGGATGACGTTAATGGCCTGAGCAGTCAGTATTAAGGATTTGGGAAGATATGACAAAGGTTATCCACCTCTTTCTATAGGGTAGATTCCTATCCATGAGACAATTAGGGACTACTCATACTTAAAGTTGGAACACGAAATAATGTTACCTTACTTCTCACCTCTTTAATTTGATTTGATGACAACTCTAATTTTTTTAAAGAAGAATTGCCAAGGAAATTAAGGTCTTCACGTCTCAGTACATGAATTTTATTATTGGATAATCGAAGCTCTTGGAGATTTTCCAGTTGGAGCTGAGTTCCTAATTTAGTAGATGATAAACCATTGTGGGATAGATCTAATATGACTAAATTCTGAGAGAAAAAAAAATGTATATGTTAGAGTCTTGCCATCAAAAATAGTTCCTATAAATGTACGTGTATCTTATAAATAATTCAACAGCAAAATAACTTTGTTGTGATTAAAGATACCATTATTGCAAAGATTTAGTTTCTTATATCAAGAATCACTTTATTTCTCTTACCAAAATAAAAGGACTTAAGCTTACTTACAATATAAGGAATAGTTATAACAAGCATTTATTTACATATTTATTTATAATAAGCATTTATTTATGATGCAAGGAATATTCCTGTGCCTTATCAAACATATAGTGTCATGTACAGCTTTGAAACTGAACAACAAAAAGACATGTTTTCTTAAAAAGTATGAAAAGAACTTTGTCATCTATGAAATCCTGAAAAGATTTTTATATTTAGAAAGGTCAATAGTTATGTAAATTTTGCATCATGGCTAGTAGAGAATATTATTTTTTTGTATGTTTTGTCAGTTTTGTAGGATGTTTTGTTACTTACACCAGGCTGCTTTTGAACATGTAATCTTACAACTCAAGTGAAAGGTAAGGAAAAGCTGATATATGTTCAGGCAAAATCTTATGTAATGTCTATTATAGAGAACAAGACTTTTATTTATGTTTTTAAAATAAAAATAATACTTTGACAATGATTACTCTTATCAGGTTATGAGGTCTTTGTGCCCAAAGACATTTTGTCCACATCAGAATCTAAGAAGGCACAAGAAAGAATTTCAAATCGCTTACAAGCAAATCATTTTATAAATGTTTCTAAGCATAGTTAAATTTGTATGTTATTCTTGGCACCTGAGGTCAAGCAATGCTCAGTGTTTTATAAGTCCATAAAATGAAGAAAACAGTGCTTTGAAAATGGTTTTGGCTTAAGAAAAGCACTTAATAATAGTCTCAGATTTAGAGATAATAAATATATTTTTCACAGACTTAAAATTCAAGCAAAGAACTTAAGGAAAAAGGCAGTAGCCATTGGAAAAGCAATATTGTGAGGAAATATCTACAATCAAGAATAGGTAATTTTTATACAATTTTTCATGTATCAATGTGTTAACTTAAAGTTAGAATTTGGACTCTACATTTGTTTTCTTTATTTCAGCTACTAAATCAGCAGCTTTGAGCATTTCTTTGCTGTGCTCCTCATGGGATGTTCTGATTTTTCTCTGATCCTCTTATATCTAAGTTCTATTTTTAATAGGAGGAAGCAAGAGAGGCAGAGTTCTTCAAAATTAAGATAGAAACTGATTGAAGATGATCTTTTCTCATTTGAAAACATTTCCAATCATAATGGCAATATTTGTGTGTCCCCCACCCCCATGTGAGTAGATCAGATTTCTTATTTTTCACCCAGTTATCTAGATATTAAGTCTAAGGATGAATATGTGGCTTGAAAACTTAATGTTAGATAACATATTTTTCATTTATTATATGGAAATGAACAGTTTTATCTTACCTTCAGGTTTTTGAAGGGATTATTTTGAATTATCTGGATTGAGTTGGACATTAGATGGAGTTCAGACAAATACATACAGAAGACAAAGGTTTTATCAGAAAGTTGAGATAGCTCATTGTGTTGGAGGTTCAAAATTTTCAACAAGGGGAGATTTTGGCACAATTCTGGCTCCAGTTTTGAGATGCTGTTAAACCCTCCATCCAAGATAGTAATTTGGCTGTATCTTGTAAAATTGGCATGTGGTAATTTTCTGAGTTGATTATGGGTAAGATTCAACACTGTTATATTTGCTGGGAGGTCATCAGGTATTTGAGTCAACTTCAGATGACTGCAATCAGCTACTTCATGCCTCACCACACATTTGTTGGTAGAAGATATAGACAGTATCCAACAGGGCAACAGTACCAAAAAGGAGGAGATATGATAAAGCAGACTCCGACTCATGATTCTGCCCTATAAAAGAAATATTAAAAAGCAAGGGCAACATTAATATTGTAGGCTTTCCCATGAATGGTATATTCCTTGTAAAATATATGATCAAATGCCACTGTGCATGATCTTTTTACTGTCATTCTTATGATATACAAGTATGCATTACATAAGTAACACATCATATGGAAATAATTCAAACAGCGCAGAAAAGTACAAAATGGAATATATGAGGTCTGATAATTAAGTTTGCAAACTTGTTGCAACGATATTGCTAAGATTTTTTTGATATCAGAGGGATTATTCATTATGAATTTGTACCAATTGGGCAAACCATTAACCAAGTTTACTGTTTGGAAGTGCTGAAAAGGCTGGGGAAAAAGTTAGACGAAAACAACCTGAACTTTCTGCCAACAATTCATGGCTCTTGCATCATGACCATGCACCAACTCACACGGCTCTGTCTGTGAGGGAGTTTTTAGCCAGTAAACAAATAACTGTATTGGAGCACCCTCCCTACTCACCTGATCTGGCCCCCAGTGACTTCTTTCTTTACCTCAAGATGAAGGGAATATTGAAAGAAGACGTTTTGAGGATATTCAGAACATCAACGGTAATAAGACAATAGCTCTGATGTCCATTCCAGAAAGAGTTCCAAAATTGAAGGGTAAATTAGGTGTTGGCTTTGGTGCATAGCTTCCCAAGGGGAGTACCTCAAAGGTGACCATAGTGATATTCAGCAACGAGGTATGTAGCACTTTTTCTAGGATAAGTTTGCAAAAGTAATTGTCAAACCTTGTACCAACTCCTTCTTCACTCTCCATCTCCATCCCAGTTGCAATGTTCCAAGGTAACCTCTTGACAGTTTCTATTTTTAGTTCTCATGGTCACCTTTACAAGCTTAAATAATATATACCTACTTCTTTTTCTTCATTTAATGACTTTAAGTATTTTCTTCCCACTATAAAGATAAGGAACTTAATTATATTACTTGCTCATCATCTTCACAATATTTCTTTAGTTATTTTCAATTTAATTTAATCTGTTGTGGCACTTATAATTTTAAAGAGTACACCTCAAACTCTGTCAATTGATCACCTAACTTTAGACAAAAATCTCTTGACTTCTCACCTCATGATACAGGAAATACACACCCCTGTATTTTCTACACACCTTTTCCATCCTTACATTTTCTAAAACAGTCAGCTTTTGAAAACATCGGTAACACTGTCAAGGTAATAAAGCAATGGCATTTATCCAAAAACTTTGATAAGACAGGCTTAGTTGGTCTAGATCAACTTAGAAAATCTAAAGTCAATCAATAATATTTTGGGTTTTAAAATTATATAAACAAACATTCACTGCAGAATCTGTGAGACTTAGACGTAATGATTAAGAGAACAAACCCTGGAATTACACCCTCTGAGTTCTGATCCTGGATCCTCAACTTTGTAGCCTCTGACAGATTAATTCATTTCTCAGGCCTTTGCTTCCTCATCTGGTAAGGTAAGTAGAGATAATTAGAGTAGCTCCTCCATAGGTTGTTATGAAGATTAAAGAAGATAATTCTTGCAATATCTGAAATAAAGCAACACTTAATGTTATTATACTATTATTATTAATCAGTACAATAACCCATGAGTTATACATTGATCATCATAACTATTTCTTATTTTGTAAATTTTTTACTTTATAAAGAAAATCTGTACAAAATGAATTATACTAGGAAACAATCACAGCTAACCATTAAACAAGAAGGAAATAGTAGAAAGAGCCAAGCATGTAAAAATAATTGAAATTCAAGGAAATTCATGAATGGTTAGAAAGACTAGAAAGGCTCCTTATTAACCCAACATTGGGTTAGGTGGAGACCTGTAGGAGACATTCTGGGGCTGTCTCCATGAGCTGGGAAGCAACCAGTGTCTTCCCTGAACTACAAATGATCTTTATTTAAGGAAGCCAGGTTTCTTTAAAAGTGCTCTGTTTTTCAATTTCACTTTAGAGAACGAAAAGAAAGCCCTAGGTTATGAGGCATCTATGGGTCACTTCACCCTCCTGCTTGATCTAAAGAGTGAAAGTAACAAATTTAAGCATTTGCCAATATGTCATTCACAAAATCCAAAAACCTTTAAACATTTTAATAAGAATCAGTTATGTACCATATAAGGAAATTGCTTACGAAACATTGCACAAACTATTTTGATTTGTATATAAAAATTTGTAATTCTTACAAATTAAACATTATCATATTTGATATTTTCAGTGGATGATTTGAGGAAACTTAGGTGACAATCACAGCACACAGAAGTACAATTTCAATTTATGGAATCTTCACATTAAATATAGTTTTTAAGGATTTAATACTGTCCACGAATAAAATATGAATACAGTTGAGTGCAGTTAGTTGAATGCAGAAGATATAACTCTATGCTTCTAAGCAAGTGACCCTTGAATATTTTAGACATGAATTCTTGTCTCTGATATCAGTCAATTCTTCAGAATTATGCCTTCCTTGTTAATTTGCTGCTTATTTCAACCATGACTTTCTTGACTTTTACAATATAATGTCTCGTTTCCATACTACCAAGACCATCAGCATCTTAATCATAGTCTTGGTTGATGGCTAGTTTGAATGGATTTATCCAACACCTGCTACTTGACCATCATCATGGGATCCATTTCACTGTGCTGCTGGGTTAATGCCACTATTTTATGGATTTCAGTACCTTCTTTCTTGAAATATTCTTATTTTGGCTAGAATATCTTTTCGAATAGTACTTCCTCCTCCCTCCCAAAATGCTTCTACATACCTTTAAGAAGGTGTGTAAGATAACCTTCAGAGATTATCTTTCTAAGTTCTTGTATATATATCTGTGTTTGTTCTTTTGCCATATGATTTTGCTGAGTTGGTAATTGAGGTTTCAAATACTTTTTATGCAAAATCATATGTGGTCTGACAACTAACTTTGCGAATTCATCCTACAAAAAGTGCTACATACCTCATTTCTGAATATCACTACAGTCACCTTCCAAGTATTCCCTTTGGGAAGTTATGCACCAACACCAGTGCCTAGTCCACCTTCAAAGCAATTTTGGAACTCTTTCTAGAATGGCCATCAGAACTGTCATCATATTATCCTTGATATCCTGAATATCATCAAAATGTCTTCCTTTTAATATCTCTTTTATTTTTGGGTAAAGAAAGAAGTCATTGGGGGCCAGATCAGGGGAGTAGGGAGAGTGTTCTAATACAGTTATTTGTTTACTGGCTAAAAACTCCCTCACAGACAGTGCCATGTGAGCTGGTGCATGGTCGTGACGCAAGAGCTCCTTCGGGACCATTTTGCACACACCTTTCTCATTCCAAGATTTTCAGTTAAGATTTTCCTAACTGTTTCTCTATTGATACTTATTTGGTCTGCTATGCTTCTCACAGTTAGCCGCCAGTTTTGATGCACAATTCGATGGATTTTTGCAATGTTTTTATCAGTTCTGCTCATTACTGGCTGCCCTGACCTCTCTTCATCAGTGACGCATTCTCTCCCATCAGAAAAATGTTTAATCCATTTGTACACAGCCATTTTCTTCGTGGCATTATCCCCACAAACTTGAACTAACATATCCCTGATTTCACTTCCACTCTTGCCAAGTTTCACAAGAAATTTGATGTTTATTAATTGCTCTAATTCAAGCTCAGACATTCTCATGATGGCACACAAATACATGCAACAATAATGAATGCCACTCAGCAAGACACTGCCACATGTCAACACAAACACAGCTGTGAGACACTGATATACCAAGTTTATAAAACCTTACAGAACTGTTTGTACAGTGCTGCCAATGTAAGTGCACAGTGGTGAGTTTGCCAACTTAATTGTCAGAACTCATAAAGGCATTATTTCACTGTCTTCTAGTATTCAGTGTGCTAAATAGAAATCATACTCATTTTGTTTTCTTTCCTTTATAGGAAAGTTTCCTTTATTTTAGTTCCCTTTTTCTCTTTGAATTTTTTTGTATCTCTTCTCTTTTTTTTTAACACTTTATTTATTTATTTATTTTGGCATTTAATATTATTTTATATTAATTTCAGTTGTATAGCATAGTGGTTAGACATTTATTGGGTTGTTGGAAAAGCCATGACACATGTTTGCAACAGATGACACTAGTTCATTTTTGGAACAACTATAGTCATTCACATCTATGTTATGGCCATGTCATTTGACAGCTGACAGTTCTAGCTTCATTCTCCAAAAAAAAACTGAGTGATTTGGTTAAGTTTTGGAGATTTTACAACTACTTGAAGATGGAAGACCAAACTATGCATTTTTACCATATTTTACTGTTTTACTTCCATAAAGGGTTCTTAAGAACACATGTCAAGCTTGTGAAAAGTTGCATGAGGTTTATGGTGACAATGCTCTACAAGAACGTCAGTGCCAACGATGGTTCACGAAATTCCATGCTGGTGATTTTTATCTCAGTGACGATCCTTGGTCAGGGAGGCCCACCAAGATTGATGACAACAAAATAAAGGCATTAATTGAGTCAAACCCACATTACACGACATGAGAGATTGCAGAAACATTGAACATCCATCATTCAAGCATTCATGGCCACCTGTAGAAGCTGGGATATGAAAGCAAGCTCGATATTTGGGTTCTGCATGAACTCAAAGAAGTTCATTTGATGGAGCATATAAACATCTGCGATATGCTCACTAAATGTGAGGAAAACGACCCTTTTTTGTAGCGACTGATAACTGGTGATGAGAAGTGGATAGTTTACAACAATGTGGTGTGCAAACGGTCTTAGTCCTGACATGATGATATGCCTCAAAAGACACAGAAAGCAGACATTCATCAGAGGAAGGTTATGCTCTCAGTGTGGTGGGATTTTAATGGTGTCATGTTTTTCCAACTCCTACCAAGGAACCAAACAATGAATTCAAATGTGTACTGTCAGCAATTCGACAGTTTGAATGAATCCATCATCCAGAAACATCCAGAGCTTGTTAATTGTCAAGGAGTTGTGTCCCATCGTGACAATGTGAGACTACACACAAGTTTCATCACCCATCAAAAATTATTGGAGCTTGGATGGGATGTGTTGCCACACCCGCCATACCCGCCTGACCTTGTGCCGTCAGACTTCCACTTGTTTCGCTTTCTTCAAAACTCCTTGCGTGGTATAACGTTCAATTCAGATGAGGCTGTAAATCAGCACCTTGTTCAGTTGTTTGCAAATAAAGACAGGTCCTTCTAAGAACAAGGAATTATGAAGCTCCCTGAAAGATGGCAAAAGGTTATTGAACAAAATGGGCAATATATCATTGATTGATCTTTACTTTTTATATAAATAAATGACCTTTGAAAAACAGACAAAATACGTCATGACTTTTCTGACAACCCAATATATTATTTAAGAAGTGATACCCTGACTAGTCTAATACTCACCTGGCATTATGCATAGTTATTACTGCATTATTGACTATATTCCCTATGCTTTACTTTACAATCCCAATCTATTTTGTAACTACAAATTTGTACTTCTTAATCCACTTACATTTTTCTCCCTGTACCCCAACACTCCTCCCATCTATCACCCAATAAATCTAGTACCCATCTGACACCATACATAGTTATTACAATATTATTGACTATATTGCTTATGCTATACCCAAATCCCCATGACTACTTTGTAACAACCAATTTATACTTCTTAATCCTGTCCCATTATCCACTCACCCACAACCCCACTCCCATCTCACAACCATCAGAATGTTTTCTATATCTATGAGTTTGCTTCTGTGTTTTTTGTTTTTGTGTTTTTTTAATCTTGTTCTTTAGATTTCACCTATAAGTGAAATCACATTGCATCTGTCTTTCTCTGTCTTACACTCTACTCAGCACAGTACCCTCAAGGTCTATCCATGCCGCTGCAGATGTTAAGAACCCTCTCCCATTCATGACCGTGCAATATTCCACTGTATGTATGTACCACCTACTTCTTATTCATTCATCCATTGATGGACACCCATGCTGCCTCCACATCTTGGCCATTATAAACAATGCTGCAATGAGCATGTGGATGCATTCATCCCCTTGAAGTAGCATTTTGGGTGCCTTCGGTTAAATACCCAGCAGTGGAGTTACTGGGTCCTTCTTTGTCTCTTGTTATAGCCTTTTTTTTAAAGTCCATTTTGTCTGGTATAAATATTGATACCCCAGATTTTTTTGTTTGTTTGTTTCCTTTTTCATGAAATATCTTTCTTCCATCCCTTTACTTTCAGTCTGTGTGTGCCTTTAAATCTGAAGTTTTCCTACCCATTCAGCAACCCTATCTTTTGATTGGAACATTTAATCCATTTACATTTAAAGTAATTATTAATAGCTATATAGTTATTGACATTTTATTATTTATATTTTTGAAGTCCCTCTAAGATTCTTTGTAATACATGTTTGCTGGTGATAAGCTCCTTTAGCTATTTATTTATTTATTTATTTATTTATTTATTTATTTATTTGGTCTGGGAAACACTTTATCTGTCCTTCTATTCTAAATGATAGCTTTGCTAGGTAGAGTAATCTGGGTTGTAGGTTCTTACCTTTCATCATGCTAAATATTTTGTGCCAATCTCTTTTGGCCTGCAAAGTTTCTGTTGAGAAATGAACTGACAGTCTTATGGGAGCTCCCGTATAGTAACTAACTGCTTTTCTCTTGCTGCTTTTAGGATTCTCCTTTTGTCTTTAACCTTTAGCATTTAATTATGCTGGGCCTTTTTGAGTTCACCTTGTTTGGGATGGTGTGCACTTTCTGGACTTGTATTCTGTTTCCTTCACCAGATTAGGGAAGTTTTTCATCATTATTTCTTCAAATAGGTTTTCAATCCCTTGCTCTCTCTTTTCTCCTTCTGGTAAACCTGTGATGTGAATGTTGGTATGCTTAATATTGTCTCAGAGTCCCATTAAAATATCCTTATTTTTTTAGAATTTGTTTGCTGTTCTGATTGGGTTTTCTGCTACATTTTCTTCCAAACTGCTGATTCAATGATGTGCCTCATTTAATTTACTGTTCATTAGAGAAACTACTCTTCATTTCTGTTATTGTATTCTTTATTTCTGAGTTGTTTTTTTTTATGTTTTCTATATCCATTTTATTTTTTCCTACCTCTTTGTTGAAGTTCTCCCTGAGATCATTGAGCATCCCTATAACCAGTGTTCAGAACTCTATTTCTGGTAAATTGCTTGTCTCTGTTTTGTTTAGTGCTTTTTTCTGGAATTTTGTTCTGTTCTTTAATTTGGGACATGTTCCTTTGTCTCCCCATTTTGGCTGCCTCCTTGTATTTGTTTCTATGTATTACATAGGGCTGCTATGTTTCCCAGTGTTAGAGTGTCTTTATGTAGTAGGTGTGTTGTAGGGCCCAGTGGCACAGTCTCCCTGGTCACCTGAGCCTGGTGCTCCAGGTGTGTCCCTTGTGTGGGTTGTGTGTACTCTCCTGTTATAGTTCAGCCTTGATTGCTGTTGGCACATCAGTGGGAGGGATTGACCTTCAGGCTGTTTTGTTGTGAGAACTAGCCATGACAATTGTGAAGGTGCTGTTGTGCAGGGGCTGAACCTACAGAACAAAGCTTGCTTTAGCAGGGCTCTGGTGCCTGTGAAGTCTGCTGTTTGAACATGTTGTTTGTAGAGGTGGTTGGGTGGTGCTCTGGTGTGGTATGAAGCCTCCAACTTGTGTGTTGGTTCTGGGGTCTCTTAGAAGGGTCTTCGTGCAGACTAAAGTCATATTCTCTCTGTGACCTGCCTTGCAGCCACTTGGTATGAGCTACAACGTGATCTGCAAATTCTCTTGTGCTGGCTTGGAGGTGCCTGGGAGAGGTTAAGCTGTGAACCCAGGCTGGCTGCTGCTAGAGCTGGAGTTGGAGTTGGAGTTGCTTAATAAGTGGTACAGGGCAGGCCAAATCCAGATGCTGCTTGCTTGAAACCTTTGAGAGATTTTAGGAAAGTCTGTAGCATAAGCCAAGACAGGCTGTTTGTATGTAAAAGCCACTAGAAGTGGCTTAGGTGGGCCTGAAAGTTGGATATGGAGGGGCTTCAGGGTATCACCAAGGTAGAGAGAATGGTGTTAACAAGGTAGGTGGAGACTCAGATATGGCATCTGCCTGTGTGTACAGACTTGGGGCACAGTGCGGGGAGGGGCTCACAAAAGGAACAATGGCTTCTGCAGCACTTCTGTCTGTGAAAAAGCTGTCCCTCCAGCCCTCATTCTGAGGCCAGACAATTCAGTTCCTCCCCAGATGTCCCTGGTGCTTTTCAAGCTGCTACCCCAGGGCTGGAGCTCAGAGCTGGTGAGCCTGTCAGCAAGTCATCTGGAACTGCACCTGCCCTCATCTCACTCAGCCACAACATCCGCTGGTTTTCACAGACAGAAGTTACAGGGTCTTCTCTCCTTGGCACTGGAACCCTGGGTTGGGAAGCCTGGTATGGGCCTGGGACCCTTCACTCCTCAGGAGGGAACTTCAAATTCGAGATATCCTTCCTGATTTTTAACTACCACTCACAGGTGTGGGACCAGCTCATTCCAAGTCACTGCCCACTCTTATGAGTCTCGACGTGGTTTCTTCTATATATCCTTAGTTATAGGACTTCTGTTCAGCTAGACTTCAGGTGATTATCAGTGGTGGTTGTTCTGTAGGTTAGCTATAAATTTTATGTGGTTGTGAGGGGAGGCAAGGAAAGCATTTACCTACTGTGCCATCTTGTCAGGAAGCCAGTTTTGTGTAGTTTAAAACCTCATATCAATGGGATCATATTCATTCTCTTAAACAAGGCTTCTTTTACCCAAACAATATTTTTGAAATTCATCCATGTTGCATGTTTCAGTAGTTCTGTTTTTTTTTAAATTTACTGAGTAGTCCATTGTATACCCTGACACATGAGTTGTGTGAAGTTTTTCAGTTTTATGAATAAAGTTATTATGAACATTTATGTACATGTTTTTATGAACATATACATTCAATTTCTTTGGGGTAAAAAATACCTACGATTGGAATTACTGGGTCATTTGGTAAGTGCATACTATTGTTAGTTTTATAAGAAACTGCCAGAACTTTCGGTAAAGTTTTGTGCCATTTTTATACTACCACCAACGTCTTTTATCAACATTTGGTACTATTAGTTCTTTTATTTTTAGTCATTTTGGTGAGTGTGTAGTAATACCTCATTATGGTTTTAATTTGAATTTCCCTGATTATTAATGATACTTAACAATTTTTTAATCTGTTTATTGTCCATTTGTATGTCTTCCCTTGTATGTTCAAATAATTCACTCATTTATTGATTAGGTTGTTTCTTTTTTACTATTGTGTATATATATATATCTATATATCTGTCCATTTTCATAGTTATATTTTGTGAATATTTTCTCCTATTTTGTGTTACCTATTTATTTTCTTAATGAATGATGATATCTTCATAATTATAATAAAGTCTAATTTATCATTTCTTCTTTTATTTTTATTGCTTTCTGTGTCCTGTATAAGAAACTCCCTACTTTCAAGTTACTTTTTTTTTTTTCTTTAAAGATTTATGATTTTAGCTGTTACGTTAAGGTCTGTTATCTCTCTTAAATAAATGTTTGTGTATGATGGGAAGGAGGTATCAACGTTCACTGTTTTCAATTGAACATCTGGTTAGCCAGACTACTTTTTTAAAAGCCTTTTCTTTCCCCACTGGATTACTTCAGTGCCTTTCTTAAAAAGCAAATAAGCATTTAAATATGAATGTAGGGACAGCCGAGTGGCACAGTAGTTAAGACTTGGCTTGGGAAGCCAGCGGCCCGGTTTGGGTCCCACATATAAGGGCCAGTGACACTGCCCTCAAAAACAAAAACAAACAAACAAACAAATAAATAAATAAATATGAATGTATATCTGAGCTGTCTACTGTCTTCCACCTAAATATTTGTCAATTCTTATGCCAGCATCACATTGCTTTGATTATTGTAGCTTTATAGTAAGTCTTGAAGTCAGAAGTGTAAATCCTCCTATTTTGTTATTCCTTTACTAGACCATTTTTTTCCCATGTGATGGTTGTTTTGGGAATTATCTGAAATAATTTTATTTAATATTTATTTAATTATCCCTACATACTAGAATATAAAGCTGTAATAGTCAAAAACATGGTTGTTTTTATTCTGTACAGTGTTGTCTGTGCCTAGAAAAAGTGACTAGAACATGGCTGGTATTGAATAAAATATATGTTGAATAAATAGCTATCCCTGGGCAGTTAATCGACTCAGGAAAACTACTCTCATCTCCATCTGTAGTTTTAACCTTATTTTGGTGGGATGTGTGTATGAGATGGGTATTTTCTGGTATGATCATTTACCTAGTTTCACTTCCAGATATTAAAAAAAAATAAAAATCTAATGTATCTTCAAAGTATGTAGATGGAACAATAATAATGATAATAATAATAATAATAATATTTAAAGAGATTTTCCAAAAGATTTAAAGTCATGAGACAAGAAGAATTCCAGATAAGTTTTAGAGAATAAAATCATTTTAGATGATTAAGACGGTGAAAACAGAACTAGTGTATTTAGAATTGTTCTAATACACTTTTAAAATTTAGTGGTTTTGTTTTTCTCATCTCATTCTCAAAAACAGAAAAAAAAAATCAGCTTCCATAAATTAACATTCCCATCTTATGGTCTTTATAATAGCGTCACTAAATATTTTTAAAGCTACACACGATCTTTCTATCCATAGTCAGTGAGGTACATCACAGCCCAGGCCAGCTAGGATGCTCCTTACCAAACTGCTCAGGTGTGTGGAGAATGTGAGGCTGGAGTGATGCATTCTGGAAATCTGGGGCCAGGTCCCAACCCCCACCTCTCTGAGATGCTCCCAAATCTCTCTTCCCAGTCCCATAAGGGTACTACTATCTTTATTTACCGACTCACAGCTACAGCCCCTGCAATGTATTCTCCCTCCTCGTCTAGGTGACATTTACCTTTTCTGAAAGGGCTGCAGAGATCAGAATTACTGTAAAGGAACAATCTATTCATAAAACATATGCCTGCAGGAGTGAAAGACATTCCAGACCTGAAAATATACTTCATCGGATGGAAAAAGAGTCACCAAGTGTTAAGCAGGATGAATTAAAAAATAAAAATACACAGAGTTTTATGAAACTTAAAAATCATAACCATTAACAAAAAAAAAAAACCTAAAACTTTCTCAGGAAAACATATTATCAATTACTTCCAAAGAAAAGAGATCCTGACTGATGCAAAATTTTCTATCAGCAACCTCAGTCACTGAAAAACAATAGTGATAAGTTTTCCAAACATTCAGGGGAAATTACTTTGAACCTGAAATTTCATTTCCAGATGAACAATTAAAGATAAGGGGGAATATTTTACGACATGCAAAGATTCAGTAAATTTATAACTAGGTAACCCATATGAAAAAGTTATTCTAGAATGAGCTTCAGTAAAACAAAAATATAGTTAGAGGATGAAATGAGAGTGAAAACAAGTGCAAGAAAGCTAAAAAGAAATGAGACGCAGACTCAGTGGGCCATACAATTTTGGAAAGCCTTTTCAGGGTGCACAGGATTACATTTCTTTATCCAAGTGACAGAGAATATTGCATTATGATTAGGACATATACTCTGGAACCAGATCACTTAGGGTTACCACTATGTACAGTTTGGCTTATACAGTTTGGTTTGTAAACTTTACAATTTTTCCCTAAATTTATACAGATACATTGTATGAAGACACACACCAACACAAAATCATATTGTAAAGTTGGGAGGCAGCTTCCTGAAATACTAGCCAAGGCTGACTCCATTTCCATCCAACTTAACCCACATTTGTGAAAGAAAGCCATTTTCTTATTCCTGGGAACAGCCGAGGTGTTTCACCTTCTCAAGCATATTATCAAAAAAGGTCAACTCCTGTCTGCTCTCCAGCCAAGAAAACTGAGGAGAGGAGATTTTGTATCTTTAAGACAAATTGTGATTTTTTTTTTTTTTAAAGCCTGTTGCAAAATGACTTCCATAGCTGCCCTACCCTATAGAAGAAACAAAGCTTTTAAAAATTACTGCATAAAATGTTTTATCATGTTAATTAGAAATCGTTGCTGTTATCTGTACTCTTGAGTTATGATACACTTCTCCCCCTACCTTTATCATCTTCCTTTTCTTCCAATCTCTTTGCTGAATGATTCTGACTAGATTTCAAAAACCAGCTCAAAGAAAGATCAAAGAATGCTAAAACCAACATGCATTCCAACTTTATCCAACATGAGAGATCCTATCCCAAAAGGAATTTAAAAATATATACCTTCACTTTGATGAAAGTTGACCATTCCTTTTTTCATTTATCCAAACCCAGTCGGTTTCATCAGGAAAATGTTGCAAGTTTGCTGCAATCTCGAAAGTGAAACTAAAGTTGAAAAAAAAAAGCCTTTTATGCTTGGTGCATTCTAACAAAGGCAAAGGAAGTAAACCACAATCTCAGCAAGAGGTGTTTTAAATTGCTTCTTAAAAATCTCTTGTGTTGGGGCTGGCTGAGTGGTCCAGTGGTTAAGCGCTGGTTTGGAGAAGCCAGTGATCTGGGTTCGGGTCCCACATATAAGGGCCAGTAACACTGCCCTCAAAAAAACAAAACAAAAACAAAACTGTCTTGTGTTTTTCTTCTTCAGGTGAAGCCCCGTTTCGTTGAAAAGGTCACAGATTTAGCAACACAGAAAGCTGCAGCAGTGGGGCTTCACCACCACTCAGAAGCTAATGACTATCTGAGAGTGAATTCCTCTATTTTTTTTTTTTTTTAACCAAAAGCTGATGCAAAATGGTCAGAATTGAATAGTGTGTGGTCAGAGAGACAGAAAAAAAACTCAGTCCGTAATCAAAGCTAAGTACTTCCACTTCTCTGATCTCACTTTCTCGTCTTAGCAAACACTGTAAGATAAGTAATGCAGTAACTAACCTGTTGATCAAAGAAGACACCAAGTTTCACAGCAGAGAAAGAGCTGGCGGTGGCGAGGACAAGAGCCAGCAGGCCTCAGGCAGCTCTACTTTCCATAGTGACAATCTGCTAGAAAACAAACAAGGGCTGGCCCAGTGGCATGGTTCGGGTCCCACATACGAGGGCCAGTGACACTGCCCTCAAAAAAAAACAAAAGTTAGAAAACAAACATATACGCCCAGAGAAAGTTCAGATTCACTATTTAGTTTTTCATGAGCTCTACTGACTCCAAGTAGTTAAAGCAATGTGTTTGTCAAAAAATTAACACATTTTTATTGCTGATATCATATGACCTAATGTTCTAACTATACTGATATACAGTAAAATATAACAACTGGCAGAAACTGTAGAGATAACCTAATCCAACTTCCTTGCTTGAGTAATGAGGAATATGAAACCTAATACAGTATGTGATTTGCCTAAGGACATAACATGTTGAATAACATATTAGTCAAAGAAGCAAAGTAATAGAACAGCCTGGAACAGTTGAAATCTATCACTAGTTTGGCTTGACTGCAAAACTGAGAGCAAGAACTAAGTTTGTGTCAAGGTGCAAAACTGCCCACTCGTAGGCCCCAGCCTTAGCTGGACCACCCTGTGGTCACTCAGCTCATGGCTAACACTTTCCTGATTTCAATTGGCACATCTGTAATAAAACACCATAACTAAACAATTGTCCTGCATAAGCGCTTGCCCCCGCAAATCTACCCATTGGGGTATGCAGCAAAACAATCCTAGTATTCAAAAAGTTTCTTCTCTGTGAGTTCCTTGATGGAAGGACAGGGTACATTCTACGTATTATAACTCTCTCGCCATTCTTCCATGAAAAGCTGCTACTTTGGGCTCCAATGAACCTGGTTCCTCTTGAGTATTCAGACCCTTGCATAGTCTTCTTCCACGTTGACCCTTGGTCTGGCCATGTGACTAGCTGACCAATGGGATATTAATAAGCATGAGGCAAGCCAAGGCTTAATAAGCATTTGTATATTGGGATTTGCCTTTTTCCTCTCAGAGCCCTGTCACTGTGTGGTGAGAAGCTCAGTTTAGCCTTGTGTCAAGGCAACATGGAGAATGCAGCCTCTGGCCAACAGCTCCAGGTGAATACCCGGAAGACAGCCAGCATCAGCTTGCTGTCGATATGAGTAAACCATATTGGAAGTGGGTTTTCCAATTCCAGTTGAGTTACCCCAGCTGATGCGACATGGAACAGAGAAAAGTAGCCCTCAACAAGTCCTGCCAAAATTTCAAAAAAGTAAACAAATAAATGACTATTGTTTTAAACTAAAAAGAACTGGAGTAGTATGTTATGCATTATTATGGCTTTCAATAAATACCTTTTATTGATGGTCCCATAATGCAATGATGAATTTAGGCTTAATACCAGCTACATCCACATATTAATAGTCCTTAATTCTTGCTAGTTTCTGAATACAGCACAGGTCAGTTTCTCTCCACTAGACATTTCTTAATTATGCATGAACTTATCTAGCTATCATGGTAGCAGGTGCTACAGCGAAAAAGCTTATTTTTTCCCTGTTTAAGAGAATTAAATCAAAACTGTTTGTGATATATATCCATAAGTATAAAATAACAAGTCCATATTAACTGGTATTTCATAATATGATAGATAAACCAGTTTCAAAATCAAAATGAAGCTGCTTTGTTCCCAGGAGAGCAGAGATCTACAGAATTCTAGAAGTGAAGGTCCCTTAAGTTTACTAAGTTTATACCAATTTTACTAAGATTCATTAATTTTATAGTTTCCTCCTTCAGCCTAGGGAATATTGTTTTTAAAGAATTGATTAAGTATATGCATAGTGTCTGAAATAACGGCTTAAGGAAACAGCAAGTTACAGAGACTGGAAGTCATAAGCAGATAGTAATTAGTAATTTAATACTTACATATTTATTAAACCACAGACCCTCTGTCCTTCTCTGCCTATTTCTAATAATAATTTTTAATAAACTAGTTCTTATAGTCAAACGATAATTACAGCTACTTTAATTCTAGGCAAAGAATTTTTTTGATGATGAAAGATAGGATATAATCACTAGGAATTCTAGTCAGTTCATTATAAGATTTATAAAGGAAGGCTTAGTTATGGTTTTCATTATTATCATCACTAACATCTGTAATACTAAACTACTGAAGGCTGTGTGAGACAGTCTTTACAACCTCCTGTATCAATTCATTTAGACATGAAGATTGTATCATCACAACTTCTGACAACATATATAGGCAGATGAAATTATAGGGCAAACAGCAGACTATGTGCACAGGCAGATTTGTATTAGCCAACACAATAATTACACTGTTGCCAGACTCTATGAGGTCCAAATAAAGATATAATTAATTATTGAGGAATACTTAAACTTGTTCCAGCACCAAATCTACATGTCAGGGTGCTATTTAAATGAGTCAGTATTGTGCACAGGTTTACTTTAGAATGGTTCTTAGAAAGTTTTGAAATCAACCTCTATTCATGGAAATAAGAAGACTAGACTAACCAGTCTTCCCAGTGTTAGCAGGAAGCCAAAGTAAGGCTACATCTTTTCATGATTAAAACTTCTCATTGGTTTATAATGTGATGAATATATTATGGACCTATATAAATAGTTAAATTTACCACAGAGGATTAGATAAACAGTCATTTTTTTTTTTTGAAGGCAGAGTCACCGGCCTTCATATGTGGGACCCGAACCGGGGGCCACTGGCGTCCCAAGCCAGCTCTTAACCAACACGCCACTCAGCCGGCCCAGAAACAGTCATTTTTGAACTGTGCTCGCCAGCCTCCCTTCACAGTCACTATTGAGAAAGGACATGGTCTTGCCCTGTGTCATCTGAAATTCTAGAACTCATTTCCTTTTTTTCTTTTTGAACTCTTTCCCTAAAGTAAAGGTACAGTTCCTCTTACCAGTGTCATTTCCATTTCTGCTAGTTGAAATTCAGAGGGTTTAAATTAAGCTCAACCAAACCACAAACTCAGCAAAAACATTAATAAAAAAAACCAACACTATGGCTTTTCCACTACTCTCAATGATGTTTACTAAGCAGGATTGAACTTGAACTTGTCTTCTAAAGAAGAAACCAACATTTGACACACAGAGCTTCTGGTTCAACCTCAACTTTTACTTATTTTCTATTTTTTTGGTAATTTTACAAGGTAGTTGAAAAGTGGTAATATCTTTTTGTCTCATAAATCAATCAGTGAAGTGGGTTAGTGTAAACAAGGTCTCACGCTCCTCTGTCAACATTCTCATGAGATGGCTAAAGGCTCTTCAAATCCTATGCCTTGAATTTGATATTCAATTATTAAAATAAAATTCTAAACTCAATTTCACTATCATGCTACACTTTAAACATTCTAATTAAATTTGAATAAACTGATGTCCACCGAGCATCCAACGAATACAGTCAGAAATGTCAGACCAAAAACATTAAATAATCACACTTAACATAAGGAAGTTCAAAGTATCAAAAACAACTACAGGTTTCCCTCCACTATTCAAAAATAGAGCATGCCTTTGAAACCTTTCCTAAGTCAAATGCCATAAAAAGAAAAAGCAATTATCATTAATTTAATATGGAAAAATTTTGAGCATTCCCAGCCCAAAAATATAACCTACCAAATCATACAAAATAATACATAATACCTAAAATAACACAACATATATAATAGTAAAAGAGGGAATGATATAATAAATGCACATCTTGTATAAAGTAGAAATCATGTATGTACAGTGTAGTTTCACTTAATAATGTGAAAACTAACTGATTTCTCCTTATGCTTAAGATACCTTAATGGAACATTATGCTTTGTACACCCCTCAATCCACTCAACCAATACACTTTCCATTCTATCCATGACTGATGCCAAATATGAGTGACTACTTTGCTACTAGCAAAACCAGTAGTAACTTTGGCAGCTTGCAATTTTCTTTCTCTCTGGACACAGGCAAATGCAACATACATAAAGTGTGTTTATTTTGTTCACCACCACTGAATCGTTTAGTTATATGTCCACTTTTACACTAAGTGTGACAACCTTAAAACTCTTAGGCTTTTCTGATATGATAGGACACATTTTGCTAACAGGTCCATAAAATAAATTGAGATAAAGCACAGATGCTCACAGACACAGCTCAAAGCTCTGGCAGCTTGATGCTGAGATGCTGAATGTTGTTCCCAGGGGAGGAGCTTGGCGGGGCCACTCTCGCTGCTTATGGTGCTTCTGCCTCTGTAACAGTTCACTGCAAAACGAAGCCTGCATGTGATTCTTGCTTTTCAGCCTTTTTCATAAAGGTGAAAATCCTCTTCAGATGTCTTGCATTTAGAGAAAACAGGTACTAATGTGGGTCATTCATAAAAGAGAAGTGGCTTAACGCAAACTTTAAAAAGCAAGGCATCCTTGTAATAACTTACGTAGGCATATCAAACTGGTCATTAGTGAGAATTAATGCTCATGAAGATTGATCTCCACTTCATAATGCAAATTCTGAACCAACAGTGGAAATTAAGAGAAACTCCAGGGTTGGAAGGTTTGGATGGTTGCTTTTAACCACATTTTTTCACTTCTCCAAAGAGGAAGCTTCATCTGTATCATAGGACGGTTTGTAATAAGAATATGAGAACTGGTCCTCAAAAAGTGAGAAGTAAAAATGGAAGGAATGTGGGGAGGGGAAAGGTTTACTGTGAAAAAGATTTGGAGATAAAATACACAAATCTAACAAAAGTCAGACAACCCCAATATAGAGTTCACAGCCTGTATAAAATGATAGTCTTATTCTTCATTTTATGTACAGATAGGCCTGTATAAAAGTTGAATGTACACTTTAACATCATCAAAAGAAATGGTAACATTTTTTTTAAATTACCTGTTTGTGCTAGTTTTATAAAATTACTACTTGGTTTTTATCTTTTTATTATTGATTTGTAAGAGCTTTTTGGAATATTATGGAAATTAGCTTGTCATCTAAATATATTACAAAATTTTTGCCTATTAGGTTGCCTGCTTTTGCTTGTTTTTTTTTTCTTTCGAATGATTGTTTAACTACACGAAAGTTTATCAAGGGAATGATGTCAGCAAAAGGGCAGAGCAGGAAACTTTGAGGCTTTATTCCCTGCAAATGTCAAAAAAAACAAGAAACTGACTGAACTAACCTTATAGTAGCTCTGGAAAACAGCCAAAGAAATACAGTAATGAAGTGAAGGTCCAATGAAGAAAATTTTATCTTAAAAGCTACAGGAAATTTCATGGCATTTTGATTCACCATTGCCCTGCCCGCCCCCGCTCAGTTTAGCACAATCTTCATTTGGAAAACTCAGCAGTCTTATTCCCAGTTATCTCTTTTGAATAGGAAGGTGCAGAGTAAACCTTATTGGCCATACTTTAACCTTTCTGGGGGCGTCCTAAAGGACTGTCTCTGTCTCATCTAAGTTGGATCTCAAGCGAGGGGAAAAGCAGCAGCTGCGGCATGGGGAAGCTTCAAGAAGACTATATACACACAGATACCTGACACAAGAGATTACAAGTGATGTCATACAGCAGAATATCTAAGGCACCGAGGAGAAGCTGAAATGAGACTCTTTGGGATATTAAGACATTCAAAAATAGCCATGTAAAAGGTGTGATCAAAAAAATACGGTGAGGGCCGGCCGAGTGGCGCATTGGTTAAGCGCTAGCTTGGGACGCCAGCAGCCCCGGTTCGGGTCCCACATATGAGGGCCAGTGACACTGCCCTCAAAAAATAAAAATAAAAAAAAATACGGTGAATGCTGCTGCCAAGTGCCATCCAACAGAAAGGCAGGGATCTTCAATACAGGAAGCAGCCCATAGAACTTCAGTAACTGTGTGTGACAAGTTTCAACCTTTTGGTGCAGTCAGTCGGGTGTGAGCTATGGTTGAGAGAAGGTATGTTTTAAAGTGTGCTGTAAATCATCCTCCATCATGACAATGCTCTATGTCACACATCATTTCTGGTATATTTCTGTCAAATAAAATCAATATGGTGTGTACTTATCCTCTTATTCACTGGATCTAGTACCATGTGACTTCTGGCTTTTTCCCAAAGTCAAATGATCATGAAAGATAAACGTTTTGAATCAATTCTGGGCATCGAGGCAGCCACAACAACACAACTAAAGACACTCAGGAAAGAGGACTTCCAGAACTGCTTCAGAAAGTGGCAAGAATGATGGGACAAGTGTGTTTGAAGCGAGGGGGAGGATACTGAGGGGAGTTAATGACAATGTGTCCTTCACTGTAATAATTGTTTTTTTTAATTTAAACATTCACTATAGTTTTTTTTTTGTTTGTTTGTTTTTTTTGTTTTTTTTTTTATCACACCTCATATATAAAAGGAATTGAAAAAGCCACATACAAGCCCAGGCTAGAGACATTCTCAGAAAAGACATGAGAGGACATTAAGCTTCCACCTCAGGGTGATCCCTAAGCACAGAACCCACCCAACCAATTAATGAAGCGTTGACCCAGCACAGAGCCAGTTTGCAAGAACTGGGAGAGGTGGCTTTTTTTTTTTTCAAATGCCCAGTTTCAACAAAACATCATAAGATAATACAAAAAAAAAAAAGGAAAACATTGTTCATTCAGTGGAACAATATAAATTTCTAAATTCTGTTCTTGAGGAAACACAGACAATGGATTTACTAGCAAAGACTTCAAACAAACTTTCTTAAATATGCTCAAAGAGCTAAGCAAAAACACAAAGGACTAAAATAAATCAGGAAAATGATAAATTAACAAAATGAGAATATCAACAGAAAAACAGAAATTATAAGCAGCAACCAAACAAAAATTCGAAAGCTAAAAAATACAACTGAATTGAAAATTTTTCATGAATGGATCCAACAGCAGATTTGAGCATGAAGAAGACAGAATCAATTAACTAAAATACTGGACAATTGAAATTATTGAGTCTGAGGAACGGAAAAGAAAAATGAATGAAGAAAATTAATAGAACCTAAGAGATTTATGGGACTCTACAAAGTATATGTGCATTGTGGGAGTTTTAGAAGGAGAAGAAAGAGAGTAAGGGATGGAAATATTATTTAAATAATGGCTAAAATTATCCCAAATTTTACAAAATGTATGAATCTACAAATCCAAGAAGCTCAATGAATGCCAACTAAGATAAACCCAAAGAAAAGACATTGGACCCTTAACTTACACTATATACAAAAATTAACTCAAAATGGATCAAAGACTTACATATAAGAGCTAAAATACAAAACTCCTAGGGAAAAAATACAGAGGAAAGCTTCATGACATTGGATTTGGCAATGATTTCTTCCATATGACACCAAAGCACCAACAACCAAAAAACCAAACAAATTAGAAGTTATCAAAATTAAAACTTTTGTGCATCAAAGAACATTTTCAAGAGAATGAAAGGAAATCCACAAAATGGGAGAAAATATCTGACAAGGGACTAACATCCAGAATATATTAAAAACTACAACTCAACAACAACAAAACAAGAAAAAAACTAATTAAAAAATAGGCAAAGGACTCGAATAGACATTTTCTCAAAGAATATATACAAATGGCCAATAAGTACATAAATAGATACTCAATGTTATTAATCATTAGCAAAATGGAAATCAAACTCACAATGAAATAACATTTCACACCCATTAGAGTGGCTAGTATTTTTAGAATTTTATTTTTAAAATACAAAAGAATAACACGCATTGGTAAAGATGTGGGAATACTGAAATCCTTGTACCTTGCCGATAGGAATGTAAAATGGTGCAGCCACTCTGGATGACAATATGGTGTGTCTTCAGAAAATTAAACACAGAATTATCCTGTGATCCAGCAATTCCTCTTCTAGTGATATGGAAGCATTGAAAAGAGTAAAAGCAAAGACTTGAATGGATACTTGTACACAATGCCCATAGCAGCATTATTGATATAGCTAAAAAATGGAAACAACTCATGTGTCCATAGACAGAGGAATGGATAAACAAAATGTGCTATATCCAGCTAATGGAATATTACTCAGCCTTAAAAAGAAAGGACATTTTGACACATGTCACAACATAGATGAAACTTGAAAGCATAATGCTAAGTGAAAAAAGCCACATACAGAAAAGACAAATGCTGCATGATTCCACTTATTGACTGGAATAGTCAAACTCATAGAGACAGAAACTAGAATAGTAGTTACTAGTGCCTGAGAAGCAGGAGTGAATGGGGGTGGTTAATGGGTACAGAGTGTTAGTTTGGGATGATGGAGCAGTGGTGATGGTTGCACAACAATATGAATGTACTCAATGCTACTAAACTGTATACTTAAAAATAGTTATAGCTATAAATGTTTTTAAATACATTTTTTAATACCTTCACTTGGCAAAATAGTCACAAGATTGTGAAATAGAGTATGGAGTATACAGTCAATAATATTGTAAAAACTATGTATAATGTCAGATGGGTACCAGAGTTATGAGGGGAATCACTTCATAAATTATATAAATGCCTAACCACTATGCTGTACACCTGAAACTAATATAAAATAATATTGAATGCCAACTATTATTAAAGGTAGTAAATTTTATGCTATGTATATTTATTACAATTTGTAAAAAGTTAGAAAAAAATTATTAAATAATGGTGCTTTATTTGGAATGCTGACCATACAGTACTGATCATAACAAAACTGAGTCCTCATTATCAAATGTTTTAGGCTATAGTCTCCAAATATTCTTGCTATTTACATGAACTTGGAAATTCATCTACTCATTCTGGAGTTTACTTTGTAAGAATATCATGTTTAGCTTTCCTCAATAATATTTATTGCAATGAAATTGCAATGTCTCAATGATAAGAGTAGATATTTTACTGTATGAAAGTTCTAAAATATGATTCTGAACTATTGAGAAAGGCAGATACAGTAATAGAAATAGTGTGAACTTTGGAGCTAATCAAATCCAAGTTTGAATGATGACTCAGCCTCTTACTAGTTTTATGACCTTTGGCAAATTATTTAATCTTTCTGAGAATGAATTTCCTTGTCTGTCAATTGGAGACAATGTAACCAACTGACAGAATTGCTATGAGGATTAGGGAAATTAAACTAAATGTTTGGCACATAGAATGTACTCAATAAATTATAGCTAGTATTTTTACTATTGGGTTGTCGGGAAGGTCATGACATATTTTTTTCTATGTTTTTTCTTTCAACAATGCATCATGACTTTTCCAACAACCCAATATCAAGATAAATCAAGTAATTCTTGTTTTTTACTTTTACTATTTCCAATTCTCTTTTTTTTCTAATTTTTTTTATTTTTAGTTTCAGGTATACAAAACAATGCAATAGTTATGCTTTTCATCCCTCACAAAGTGACAACCGCCTCGCCCCCACTCAACCGCACTCCCACTTAAATCAAGTAATTCTTGTAAGAAAACAAGATAGGCAGTACGCTGAGTTTTGAACACTCAAAACAAATAAATTATGTACAACAGCTTGTTAGCATGTGAGAAGGATTGCATCGGATTAACAGTGTAGAGCTTCTCAAAGGGTAGGCATAAATGCAGTCTAGGAGAATAGTACCTGATTTTATCTGTAAAAATCACCATCTGAGAAATCAGATACTGTTACAGTCAGGTGCCCATATGGCCCAGGGCATACCACCAGCACATCAAAAGGGGAGATTGGTTAAAGAGATATCACTGATGAGGACTTTTTTTTTAATTAAGAGACTTTAAAATGTATGTTTTAAAAATAAGGGTATAATTTTAACATTGTTATAATGTCATTATTGATTAATCTTCATCCAAAATGTTATACCAATTACTAAAGAATATTCCCACCAAGTAGTTCTTGGGAGTGCCTGATTTCAGGTAGCCTCAAGGATATTTAAAGTTTGACAATCTGATAAATGGAAAATAGTATCTTGCTGTGTAATGGCATTCTTAAAATATTCAAGAAAAAAAATGTGAGCAAAAGCTTTTTTACCTTTCAAAACTATTACATATAAAAAGCACAAACTATTATCAGCATATAAGAATTTAGGGAATATTGTTCACATGAACCCTTCCTAAGGAATCTACTAAAGAATGAGTTTCAAACACCAATATGACTAGAAATAATTATAAACAAATGAACTATTGGGGACTATTAAATATATAGTTACTGTAGAAATATTTCTACGTGAAGGTTAAAGAAAAGGAATATAGTTTGTAATGCTCTAATAGTATAGATACAGTTTATCTATTTTTTTCAAAATGGGATCATAATAGAAATAACATGTATTTAAACTATTTTCTATAATCATATCACAATGATAGTACGTATTATTATTTTGTATAGAATGTGGGCTAACGCACATAAGTAATTAGTGGATATTTCAATTCTGTCACCCCCTTTCTCCTTAAAAACTAGCATGTTGTACATGAAAGAAGATATAAATGTAATCTGGAACAGTTAAGTAAAAAATATGTAGGTCTGAACTTGGATTGGGTATATATACTAGCATAAATTCTGTCTAGTGGCAGAAGTAATGCATATTCTTAGTACCAGACTGTGGTTGATATACTATTTTCCACTAAAAAAAGACAAAACAAAACAGAAAACAGGTTTCTAAGAGGAATGGATGATTCCAGGTCTGAGGTAGGAAAGGTACAAGATGAGCCGGGGGACATATTATCATTCTTTATAACAAGAAAGTTATCAAAGATTATCAGGATCCTAAAATTTATATGGAAACCATTTTCTCTCATCATATTTTAGAAAACTACTTTACCTGTAGCTAGATGCAGCTACATGAATGAATTCTGGCTAAGTGTATGGATTTCCAACAAGTATAAAAAGGAGGTGTTTGACATGTGTATCCTCACCCACCCACCCCTTCCATCTCTCCAATTCTCTTGACACTCTCTCTCAAACAATTCAGACCAATTAACAGTTTTTAGCTGAAATGACCTCTTTTCCCCAAACCTTTATTCCCTTCAAGAGATTGCACTTTATACAGGAAAACATTCTAAAATGAAGGTGTGTTCTCCGATCAATTCCCAAGAAAGCTGTATATTTACATTACTGGTTATGGGTCACAATTGTTCATTTCACATGTACTCTTCATGTAGTTACTGCTTTAACCATAATTCAGTTGGAAATACATATCCTGAGCTTCAAATACAATGCACCCAAAAGTCAGGCAAGTCCCAATTTTGGGGACACTGGTTGGTTGTTCCAAATTCCATCACAAGATAGACACCAGAAATAATTTACTAGTGACAGGTAAGCTCTGATGCTAATCATGATCTATTTTCAAAACGAAACTTTCAGATACAAAGACAAAAATAAGAGTTATCGTTGCATGCAAGTGTATTTTAATACAGTGCTTAAAGGTTTCTCAGGAATTAATAGCTATTTCCAGTCATAACTTATCATCTGTCTATCTGAGAAGCAGGTCAACAGGAAGAACCTGGGTAGAGTACAGAACAAATAGGTGTGGCTTTCCTGCTATCTCATTCCTATTGCCACCTCCAAACCCCTGCATCTAGCTTCCCTAGAATCTGTAGGTTATCAGTCAGGAATGACGACTTCTAAGACACCAACCGTCAATACCACCTCTTGGTTGCAAAAAGGGAGGAATATTTTTGCATTGATAATATGCATTACCATTAACATACTTCTAGCCATACAAGCAGTAGTCTTTTACACCACTGTTATCTCTACTTTTATGGAAAACCTCAGGCCACAAACGTCACATAGGATGGTAGCAGCAGTACAGAAGACAAATGGCATACTGTCCTCCTTTATTTCTAAGCAACAGGATCTAAGAGTGGCAGGACAGCAGAAGCCCCTGTCTTCTAAAAGAAGAGTGGGATTTTCAGTGCTTTTGTCTTCTTTCATACAGTTACCAAATGTAAAAGTTGAAAGGTCATGTCTAACTCTAAAGTGATATATATTGACATTCATATACATATATATTCATACATTCATATTCATAATAGTGAGTATACTGCATATAATTTGGGATAAAGCATATAAATAACCATTGGACATTCTAATTCTATCATTCTTCGTGTCCTTGGAAACTGACATCTTGAAAAGGAAGATACAGATATACTATGAAAGAGTTAGGTAAAAATATGAGGTCCTAAATTTGGATTGAGACTATTAGCATGAATTCTGTATGCACATGTATCCTTATATACCGGGGGTGCCAAACAACATATACACATGACTTGTATTCATCTGTTGTTACCGGTATATATTATTACAATTTTAATACTATTTTTTCTTTTCTTAAAATGTGTATACATTTTTTTGGCACCCTCTGTATATGTCTATTTCACATATGGAAAGTACTATCAGAGACTTATATAAGTGTTAATGTTTTAAAGGGAGGTTTTTAGCTGGAAACTTAAAAAAAAAAATAAACTGCTCCCAGATAAACTTAACAATTAACTTAATAATTCTTTTTTTAAAAATCTCATCTCTCTTTTAGCCTTGAGTTTAGTCCTTCAAATGTTATTAGTGACATTCTAAGCTACATACCCAATTACATACAAATCAGCTTTCCTTCAGAACATTCATTGAGATTCTCTATATTGACCATTTTCCAACATTTCAAACATACAGAAAAGTTGAAAAAATTGTACAGTGAACACCCCCAAAATCCAATGCTTAGCTTCTACAATTAACATTTTACTGTATTTACCACATAATTATCCATCTATCCATCCCTCTATTAATCTACCCTTATTTGTTATACATTTCAATGTAAGTTTCAGACATCAGTACACTTCATCTCTAAAGTGTTCAGAAGGCATGTCATTAACCAGATTTCAGTATTTATTTACAATGTCTTAGATACTTACATACAATAAAATACACAAACCTTAAGTTTATCACTCGATCAATGTGAATAAGGGCAAACCCCAATCAATATAGAAAACATTATTACTTTGACCCCAGAAAGTTCCTTCTTAGTTTTTTCCAGCTGATTTCTGTCCTACATTTCCCCTCCCAGAGGCAACCACTGTTCTGACTTCTTTTTCACCATAGAGAAGATTTTTTTCCTGTTTCTAGAATTTCAAATGGTTGCAATCATGCATTATATAATTTCTTCCACTTACCATAATGTTTTTCAGATCTGTTCATGTTATTGTGCATATCTATAGTTTTTTCTTTTTATTGTTGAGTGGTATTCCTTTGTATGAATTCTATAGTTTATTCATTTTTCTGGGTATGGTCATCTGTTTTATTGCTAGGTTTTGCCTGTTATGAAGGAGGCTGTTATGAAAATTCTTGGGGTTTTTTTTTGTGACATAGATTTTCATTTTTCTTAAATAAATACCTAGGATTGGAATTGCTGGGAGGTATACCTTTAGTTTTACAAGGAAATGCCAGGCCTTTTGCAATTTTATACCCCCATGAAAAATGTACAAGTTCCAATTGCTCAACATCTTTGGCCAGACTTGTGTTGTCTGCCTATATAATTTTAGCCACTCTGGTGGATTGTGCAATGGTATCTCATTGTACTTTCAATTTGCACTTCCCTGATGGCTAATGTTGTCGAGCACTTTTCCATGCGGCCATGAGTATGTCTTTCTTTGTGAAATGTCTGTTCAAACATTTTCCTCATTTAATAAATGGGGTTACTCCCCTTTGTCTCCTGGCTGGGCTTATGCAGCGTGCACAGCTGATCTTTTCTCTTTCTTATGTTACATATTACACATATTTGTATTCTTCACATTCCTAAAACTGAAATATGAAAAGATATTCCAACAACACTTTCAATCATATTTTGGTTATATTTGTATTTGTATGCTGGGTGCCAAAATTAAGTGTATAACTCTATATAGTTAAGGATTTCAACTTGTTTCATACGAATAATTACATTAGCATCCCAGGTCATTTTCTCACTTTCACATGACATCAAAAACACAGCTGGGCTACATGCTTCTTTTTTTTTTTTTAAGTATTAGTCTCAGGGGTATAAAGCAACGTAATAATTAGACAGTTACCCCCTTCACAGAGTGATACCTGCCCAACTCCACTACCCCTCTGACATCATATATAACTGTTACAATACCATTGATTATTATTTCCTATGCTGTACATTATAGCCCATGATTATAAATACACATACACACATACACTTAATTATAGTTTACATTCAGTATTATCCTACTTCAGCTCCAGGTGTACAGTGCAGCTGATCCTCCCATTCCATCTTATACTAGCTCTCTCTCAGAGAGAGACCCTTTTCTCTGGCCTCTTGCATAGATGTCCTATGGGGCCTTCCAGAAGGCACCTTCTTAACTTCCATTGGCCTAATGTTAGGCTCATAACACACTATTGTTCCAATAAGAATCTTTTTGGAAAGGGGCCATTGTATTATATTCTTGTTGAACTTTTGGCTTTTGGATGTGCAAATTGATATACAGCCAGATCCCTAAAATTCTCTCTCAATATGAACCTGGGAGAATCAAAGACATAAGCCTCTTATTTACCTTTTGTGCTGACTTGAATTTACCGATGACAATATTATCCTTAGATCATGAGAAAAATCAACTATAAAGTTCAAGAGGATATAGATGAAAACTTTTAACATTCCCCTTCATAATAGTTCTACAATGGAGATTAACTAACACTACAGTTCCTTTAGATTGTGAGAGATGTCAAGGAGCATGTCATTTCAAGACACAACACTAGATGGAGCAAAGAGATCAACTGTTTTTAAAATTTACATCTGGAAATTCTAAATGTCAGCAAAACAAATTTTTATTTTAACATTAGGTGACTAAGTGAGCTAATCAGATTATACCGCAGTCACTTTTTCCATCTAAAAAGTTTATAATTCTTGGTCAAGACCAGTTTATACCTTTATTCTTCTTCCTTTCTGTATCCTTTATTTCATCCCTCACACAACCTCCAAAGTTAATTCAAAATAAACCCTTGTTCCGCCAATGGGTGAATTGCTAAGATAATGAATGATTAGCTCCTTTGGCCTCATTGATCTATTTCTAAGATTTCCTTTCCCTTTTTGGTTCCTCACCCCACCCTCTACCTCACATTTTACTTACTTGTCCTTATCTAATTGTTTTTTTGCCAGTAATTGAATTTAGAGACCTTTATGAATTCCTCTCTTTCAAATTAATTCACTTAGGTAATCTTTTCTTTTGCTCTCCAATTGATTCCTTGCTGTGTCATTTTAATTGCTAGTGTTTTGTACTTTGCTTTCCTTACATACATTAGATTCTGCTCACTGGAGAAGATTGACTGAGGTATTTATGGACATGGAAAATTTAGATCCACCTCAGCTTGCAAATAAAATTTGAATTTGTGGACAGAAAAGGGATTCTATGGAAAGTAACCTCACAGGATGGGTTGATCTGATCATAAATTCCTCTCTGGGCAGGTCATGGTGGGTAGTCACGCCTCAGGAATACAACTTCTTTAGTAAAAGTTTATCTTTGCCTTATTCAAGCCCTATCCATTGTTTCCATGCATCTAGGTTAACACACCTTTGAAATGCCTCTTTTCAGACCCCTCATAAGTGTAACCACCCTCAAGAGAGCACAGAATCTTGTTAGTGATCCTATAATCCAATCTCCTCTCTGTTTTCTCCAACCTTGATGTATGCTTTCTTACTTTCCCTTCTTAATTTAAAATACATATAAAAACTACAAAATTGTCATTCTCCAAAGCATTTGAGATCTTGCTTCCCGGCAATTATTCTAGTTTTTGGCTCAAATAAATTCTTATGAAAATTCTCTACAGGTTTGGATATTTCTTACATCAACAGGAAATACATCAGAAAATACAATTCAAAAACACTGTGCTCGGGCCTGCCGAGTGGCATAGTGGTTAAGAGCTGGTTTGGGAAACCAGCGGCCCCGGTTCGGGTCCCACATATGAGGGCCAGTGACACTGCCCTCAAAAAAAACCCAAAAAACAAGAAACACTGTGCTCATAACGAACCCTCCCTCATATGAAGAAAGATGAGTGTAAGGAACTTTCTTTTCACTATTCCTCTGCTCTGTCATGAATACCATTATGTTTCACATGAGGGGGAAAAACGGAGTCTATGGGTTGTTAAGTTGGTCAAATTATACAGATTTAGGAGGGACAGTCATAACGACAAATTCCCATTGAAAAAGGAATACTCATGCAGAAATCTGATAATTACTGAAAAATTTAGAACAATTTAATTCATTTGCTGCACATCTGTTTACTTGTTCATTGCTGGCTTGCCTCTGACAAAATGGAAGTCTGACAAATGAATTGTTTGAAAGGAGAATATCTGCAAGCCAAGTCCAGGTTTTTCTGTGGCACCAGAACATTTCCTGCTCTCCCTGCTTGGCTCTTATCTGAGTTGCCAGATAAGAGCAAAGCACACCCCCTCTGTTATCCAAAAGCAGCCTGAGGTGGCCTCCTCAATGGTGGGGCTGGGAGACTGCATCCTTGTGGCTGACCTTGATTTTGAGTCCTTCCTGGTGAAGGAAAAGGGAAAGCAAATGGGCTAAGCGGAGGGCAATACCCACAGAACTAGGAAGCTAAATGCACAAAGAGAGCACTGAATTCTTCCCACGCTAAAACCGAGAAAGATCACCCAGCTCTTCGAAACTCACATACCTTCCTTTCTTGTTAATCTCCCTTCTGGCTATTATTCAAAGTCTGCTGATCCCTTTTCAGGCTTTTAGCCTCCTTTAAACTGTATAAGGAGAATGAAAAAAATGCTCCTTAAGACCTTGGATTTTTTTTTTTTCTCTTCCTTTTCTGTTGCCAGTGATTTGGTTTGAAAAGCCAGCTGGCAGAAATTCCAGGAATTCGCATGAGTGTCTAATGGAGATATACTGCACACTTGCAGGCTGTCCAGGCATTTCCAAATAGGGTGCTAGCTGATGGCCTGCACTTTTAGGGCACTGACCTGCCAGTGATGTGCATTTTCCTACCTGCAGAGTGGCTTGAAATATTTCAAATATTTTCTCTCTACTTTACTTGAGGGGGGTAGCGCCATACACATATTAATAGTTTCATGACCAAAATTGCTACATTTAAAAAAAGGAATGAGGACACACATCACCTCCATTTCCTTACTGCACTTTCTTCCTGGGGATTGAATGTAAATGTTGTGCTTGTACCTATAGATATTTTTCCATGGAAGGGGTAGTCATGTTTGGTTTTGTTTGCATTGAATTCTCAAAGGGTCTGTTGATTTATTCAACAATATTTACTGAGTGTCCTCTACATGCTTGACACTGTAGTTTACAGTGAGGACACAACAAAGAGCAAGGTGGACAGGGTCCCTGCATGAGTGGACTTATAAATGAAGAGAGTATAGGGGGATGTTAAAAAAATACACAAACAACTGTGTATATTTTATCTTGTTCTAAGTGCTCTGGTGCTATGAAGAAAATAAATGGGGTGATCTCATGGTATCTAGTTGGATGGTAGGTGCAGTAGATATTATGGTTTGGCTTTTTCAACTCCTATTCCAACCCATTTATAGGATCCCTTCCTAAACTGCAACTAGAATTACCTACCTGAACTGCAGATGCAGAAAAGCCCCCCAAAATTAAAATGACTCTTTCCAGACTCCCTTGCAGCTAGGGTCTGACTGTGGCCCCATGTGAGACAGATGGAAGAAATGGAAAAATGGAGGGCAAGGCTCTAGGCACATGTGAGGAGATGAGCATTTTGGGCCAGTTTGATGGCAGAAGCACTAGATTCGTCTAGAACAGTGGTCGGCAAACTTTTGAGATGGAACATACCCAAAGAGACACATGTGGCTTGGGAGCTGCAGTTTGCCCACCCCTGGTGGACCACTCAGACAGATGCTCCGCAGTTGCGGTTGCTGAGAGGCAGGTGGCAGCAGTGATCCTGCACCTGAGCCTTTTCCAGCTCCTCCCTAAGGGCAACAGGTCTTGTTCTACTGCCCCCTCAGAAGCAATGCACCTATGTGAGGGACTGTTTCCGGCCCTGCTCCAAATCCTTCTCATGTACACACAGTGGAAAGCTGTAGGAAGAAGAGAGTGAGTGAGTGCACCTTTTCCTTGTGCCTGAGGCTCTCAGGAATTTCAAGTGATCTCACCAGTCTGCCCTTGGGCTTTAAAATTTTGTTAAAATTTTAACTATTTTCTTCCAATCTGCTTTAAGGCAGCTCTGTCCTCGTTCCATGCTCTGTCAAACCACCTGTGTCACTTATTTCCACTCAATGAACGTGTCACTCTTCAGAATTGAGTTCACTGATTGCCTTATAACCTCAGCTTTCTGCTGTGCGTAAGAACAGTTATAATTTTGTAGATTACCTGGCTTTTTCACACTGTTAAGGTGGGAGTGACACTTTCTTGTGGCTGTCTACATCCTAAGCGGGGGCAGAAATCTCCGTTTCTGTTTAGAGATTCAACACTGGGGGTCTGGAGTTTGGTTCTCTTGCTGGCAAGTGATCAAATCTCTCACAGTGCTAAAAGCTTCAGATGTGAAACATTTGTTAATTCGCTGAGCATTTCTTAAGTTTCTCATATTTGTACACCACTATATAAAGAGCTGAGGATATAAAGATGAACGAGGCACAAGATTTGTCTTACAGTTACTCATGATCCAGAAGATGTGAAAGCACGTGAACAAAGATTATAAGGCAGTGTGGTGAATGCCATAATAGGAGTGGAACTAAACACTGTGGGAACATCAGCGTGGATAAACAGAGCACAGGAGCACTGAGGAGGTAACATTATGTGAATTATTTCTGGAATTTTGAGTAAGAGTTTTCCAAACGGAAAAGGTGAGGAGATAGCCACAGAAAAGTGTTCCTTCAATTCTTCATTCACTAATAAGAATTCCGTTTCCTGAAAAGGTTGGTCAGGATCAGAATTCTCTTTTTGAGGACTAGGAGGTCAACCGATTCTCAGCCAGGGTCAGCTCAGCATTTACCTCCAGGTAAACTCAGCATTTCTGCAAGATCAACAGGTTGCAGGTGGACAGGACTAATATAGGAGACTCTGGTAGACTGCATTTGACTAAAACCAGTGGTTTTTTTCTTCTTAAAAAAACAAAAAACAAAGCACAAGAGAAGTTTAACATCAATATCTAAGATGTTATCTTTCACACTTTCACATTGCCTTCTTTAGTTTTTATTGATCTCTAGATTTGTTGTACTACAAGTGGATGGATTTCTGGATATTAGTTTATCTGGACCCCTGGGAGTAAATGTCAGCATTGCTCTGAAAAGTAAGGTGATGCTATGCAGTGGTCAAAGCTCTCTTATTTGGGCCCCTTAGTCCAGCCAGGGCAGGACAAGATGTCAGTGCCAAGACAGGAATAGTAGAGCCAAACAGGGATTTGCTAGCGTCAGATGCCCAAAGGAGCATGTGATGTAGGCCAGTATTTAGTCCTTGATATGAAAGCTGGGTCTGTGACAGGCTGGGTTTAGACAGAGTACTAGCAGAGCAGAAGATGTCAACTCCCAGGCATGTGCACACAGTGACAGTCTGTGGACAAATCCAAGATCAGAAGCCGGTGACACAGTCAAGGACAGGAACACGATGCAGGACAGGACGCTAAATAGCCCAGGTGATCCTGTGAGGCTAGAGGGCAGGTGTGGCAGAGTCTACCTGAAGGTCTGCAGACTCAGTCACATGTTCCATCTCCGCCTGCATTTGAATATCATTTCTGAGAGACATGCGCCACATACACACAAAACACACAACCCATAACTTCAAAAATGGAACAATATGGAACAAGAAAAACACAGCCAATGTGCACGTATGTCATTGTGCTCGTAATGCCGTAGGATTCACTTTAAATTGTTAAACTTTATGACAATACACTCTAAAAGATAACTTTTGAAATATACATAAAATTTATACGAAAGGTACAAATGTTATTCTAAGAAGTAGAGAAAAATGTTTCAGCATTGGAAACGTTTCCATTTTCTTTAACTACTGACTAATGAAATAAGTTGATGAACAGAGAGAGAGAGAGAGAGAGAGAGAGAGAGAGAGAGAGAGAGAGAGAATCAGACTGTAGAAGGATGAAAACTTGATGTAGAAATGTGGCACTGCATATGCTGGCACATCAGTGTCCCCGTTCCTTGGTATTTAAGGCTTCACCTGCACATGGGTGGGTGTGCTGAACCCTGCACTGTGAAAATTCCACATGCAAATTAAACAGTTAATCCAGTTTTGGTTGCCTCAGCATTCCTTTGGCCACTTCTGTTATTTTGAACTTTCAAATAAATATGAAGTTAAAATAGTTGTCAACATTTGCCAGACATGATCTTAAATATTTTGAGATTCTTTACAAAAAACTCCAAAAAAAAAATTACTTTAAGTAATTGTCTTCCTTATTGGAAATATTCCTTCATATTTGATTTTCTAGCATTGTACATGAGCATATATTTCCTCTTGTTTTGTTTCTAAGATTTGCATCTGAGATTTCACTGAGAATATTTCCTTGGCAAGGATGAAAAAAATTTACCACCACATAGTGGTTAAACCCAGTACCACCACCCAGTTGTTAACCTTGATATAGTGAAAAATTCAACAAGCCAAGCAGTTATTTATGATCATTCCCTTCCTTGTATTTTAGTGACCTGGAAATGATTTAAAGCAAAATGAGACATATTTAGTAGGAAAGTTTACACTCACTGACTTGGGGTTAATTCTCTTCACTGTTCATGACTAACATATGCAGGCTTATGATAATGGTTGTACAAAGGGACATTGTACTGTGGATGCTCTGGAAATGTGAGTTATACAATCCTTAAAGAAAAATCTTCCGAGTGGCTCATAAAAGGGTAAGGACATCTATCTCCCAAAGTTTAAGATCACCACCAAAAAAAACGTTTTCTTCATGGTAGATTTTCATCTGGAGGGTTAGAAGAGACGTAATTGTATAGGATAGTTTTTTTTATTGCATATGTATTCATTATTATGTTGTATTTCTAGGTGAAAATCCTAAACACAGGATTAAATTAAAGGAGTGTGTTAAATGACGACAGATAAAGATGTATTTTTCTCAAAAATATTTGTTCAGAGCTTCACTTCTAAACTGTTTTCATATGCTTTTACTTGATCCTCATCATAAGTCTCTGAGGTGGACAAGGATACATTATTCCCCCCATTTAGCTCATGAGAAACTATACACATATGTATGGAGACAGAAACATCTTGAATTTGCCACCAGAGAAGCTGAATTGTGAATGGAATGGCTACATGACTCACTGCCCCAAAGGCTGGACCAGACCACGCAGCCACCATTACCCAGACAAGTCAGACAAAACCAGGCTTATTGGGGCTTGGATTTTATCCAGTAAATTGCATCAATTGTCTCCTTCACTTTAGTAGCAGATTACTCTGGGAATCCCTGACAATGTCAGGCAAAAACATAAAAACAAGCCTCGAGACTTGCAGTTCTGACTTCTGCCCACTAGAGCGCAGTGTTGTGTTCTGTCCGCATGGTTTGCCCGGTACCTGTTCTTAGAGAAAAGATTGGAACCCTGCTGCTTGGATCTGGACTGAAGATGTCAGGAATGTGACTTTGAATCTCCAAGTCCAGACAGGGTCTCATCTGCCAGCCCTAAGCCCTAACATACTTCTCTACCAGGACCTCTATGCCAGGTAGTTTGATTTGGAAGGAGGGAAAGAGATGGCCTCTGTTTTCATTACCCATGCTCTGCACCGAAGCTCCAACTAAGTCTTTAAAACTTAGATGCCTTCTCCTAAGTGTTTAGTAATCAATGAGTAAATGTTATCATAGACTCATAGATTTTTCAGCCTGATTCATTTCCTAGAGAAAGGAAAACAGTGAATGGGTTTCTTTGATCATGCTATTAGGTATCAAAAGTTATACAGGGTAGAAGTGGAAAGAAAAAATTCTCTGCTCTTGTGATTAACTACTATATAATGTAATAACTATGTGTGGTGGCTGATGGGTACTAGACTTGTGGAAGTGGTCACTGCATAAGGTATATTAATGTTTAATTACTATGTTGTAGACCTGAAACTAATATAATATTATGTATCAACTATAATTAAGAAATAAAAATTTAAAACTACTACATAAAAATATATATTGCACAACCTTAGGTATAACATACTTTCACTGATGTTTAAAATGTTTCCATGAGTATGTATAGGTGGACATTTCAGGTGATTGCATGATACTTGAGTATTTCCAGGAGGATATTAAAATTGCCTGTAAAAGTTTTTGCTGTTGAAAATAATAATCCCTAACTTTGTCTGGCTTCAAGGCCAATATGACCTGTGCTTTTTACAATACTGACAGAAAATAATGACTACCCATTTATGAAATTTTTGCACCAAGACAAAGCCACACATGACCACACACCTTAGCTCACAGGTAAAACCTTCACTCCTATTTTGAGTTTCAGTATTTCTCCCTCCTCTGTACTGAGTATCTATATCTCCCTGGCACTTACCTTCTGCTACCTTGTGTTATAAGTCAATTTCCAGGGAAACTAGATTGATAATTCATTTCAATTCAATAAAGACAAACTACAAATTACTTACACAGCTCTGAGCTATGTACTATTATATATTTACATATGAGGCTGTTAACTACAGAGCTAACCTGTCTGTGAGTTCCTCCAACATCCCATTCACAATAATCAGTTCTGCAGGACCTTGCTTCTTCCTGCAGACACCTGCTCTCCAGGCAGCCCCTTTCTACAGCTCCCATTGCTTTGATCAGTCGTTGCTGGGAATCCTTGGGATGTCTCACCAACACCCTCCCCAGTTCTGCCTTGCACACCCACCCTTGCTCACGTCTGTTATCCCTCAAAGCCCCACGAAGGCCAGACCTTCTTCTACGGCTTCTGTCTGTGTTACAGAAGACGACACTGCCAAGAGAGCTGGGTCCCAGGGCTCCTGAGCTGCTGACGCTCCCTGGAGTCTTCAATCAATCAGGGTTGTCCCCTCCCACAACCTCTCTCTATATACTCTTTTGCAGATGCAGATTGAGGGACCAACAAACAAATCAAAGCTAAACTCTCCTCTTCATTTCTCTTTAAACCCATGTGTCTGTGAAAGCCCCTCCCTCATTCTCTTCAGTCATAAACCTTGGGCAGATCAACCCCCTGGGAGGCCTCCTCCCACTGGTCATCTCAGGCACCTCTGAATCCCACCATGGCCATGTGCTGGGCCATCTCTAAAAAGGGGCAGATAACAGGGGATGCCCTCCCACAGAAAGTTCACATTCACGGCTTTGCCTGTTCCTGATGCTCAGCGAAGTACATCGTACATAGCAGAGGCTGAGGTAATGTTTCATGAGAGAGGTGATAATGAGTATGGGTGTTAGCCTTAATTGTAGGAGTTACCAAACCTGTCATCTGGTTAATGAGCTTTTGGGAAAATGCTAAGATACCTATCAGTATTTTAACACAGAATTCACTTACTTGTGTGAACCATATAACAGAATCCATCTTTACTTACCTATTTCTGATGATTTTATATTAATAAACCTTTCCTCCCTAATGAGACTATAAAGTTCTTAAGGTCATGAAATATCTTATATTTCTCTTTTTCTCTTATTACTGTTATAGGCTCTCTCCATAATCCCTATTCCAAGCCTCGCAAGTCCCAGCCACCACAGCTTGTGTTTCCAGCTCATTCCCTCGAGTTTCCTATCTTCACTAATCCTCTCCCAAACATGTGTTTGCTCAAATGTCACTTCCACAGACACCGCTTCTTAGTGCCTTACTTAAAATTTCAGGCCCCCTCTCTCCTTCTCTGCCTCATTTTACTCCGTGGCACATATTACCACCTGACATGCCATAAAGTTTTACTTTCTTTATTGCTAGCCCCCCAATGGAAAACAAATCCTATAAAGGTGCTTTTGTCTATTTTGTTCACTACCGTAGCCTCAGTGCCTACAAAAGTGTCTGGCACATAATCCACACTCAATAAATATGTGTTGAAAAAATTAATAAATCAAACATTTAACATAGCATATTTTTCCAGAGTGGGCCATTAAGAAATACTTATTTATTTGTTTTAACACAGATATATTTTCCTCAATACAGGAAAATGGTAGGTCAAGGATCACTTATGAATGGTGCCATAATAGCCAAAGAAAGCTCATCAACTGTTAAATTCTCCAAAGATTGTTTAAATGTGATTGTCTTGGGCAACAAAATAAGAGAAGAATGCTTTGATATGAAGACTCTGGGATTGAATCATGGGAGGCACTGGAACTAGCTAAGCTTCTAAAATGATTGGTTCAGGATTTCAAAACAATTTGCACAACAATATTCTTTCAGTGGCCTCAAGCATCCAAACTGAAGATATTTCACAAATGCATAGAAGCATATAAGGGGACTGCTATACCAACAACAACAACAAAAAACCATTGATAATGTCGTGATCATGATTAACAAAGCACCATTTACAAAATATGGAAATGTTTAATGGGATAATAGTTTGCCATATTAACTATTCCTAGTATTTCTTTTTGTTCTTCCAATTTGGGAGACTAGATGCAAATTTTCTATTGTCTTCAATGTTATCTGACACTGCAGAATGAAGGTGTACTAACTATGTCTTATCTTTTCTTTTTCCAGGTTTGTTAAGATATAATTTACATACCACATAGTGTAACTTTGAAGTATACAATGTGATGATTTTAGACACACATATATTGCAAAATGATTACCATAATAAGGTTAGTTAATACACCCTTCACCTCACACAATCACTATCTTTTTTTTGTTTTTGCTGCTGTGGTAAGAACATTTAAGACCACCTCTTTTAGCAACTTTCAAGTATACAATATGGTATTGTTAACTATAGTCACCGGGCTGTACATCAGATCCCCAGACTTATTTACTTTATAACTGGAAGTTTGTATTCTTTGTGTTTTCTGTATTTTGATACTTGGCATCTGAGGCTTTGCTGGCCTTGGAGAGACTGCCCCTTCCATGGTTAGTCAGTACCTAGAGATTAAACAACCTGCTCTCAAACTTTCAAAAACCTCACCTTTCAAAAGCAAACCAACCATTCGAGAGCCCACACCCCCAACCACCTCCTCTATTTAGCTCTCAAACTCAGGCCACCATCCAAATCACCCCAGGTATTACTAGACCATTCAGGACAGCCTATACCTCAGAGCCCTAGTTTGAAATAATTCAAACTAGCCAGTCCAGACCTGCCCGCCCTGCCGTCCCTGCTCCTTCCCATGGAGGTGTGATAAAGGCTCTTGCCCACATTTTCTCCTTGTGCCCCTTGACACACCCTAATGTTTCCTACATGGAATGGTATGCCCCCTCCTCTTGGGTACTGCCAGTAATGAACTATCTTTTAATGGCAATTATTTCTTGGTTTGTTGAGCCTTGCCATACCTAAACAATGATAAAAACCTATATTTTACAAAGGTAGAGAATAAGTTAGTTTTTGATTTTTAAAGGCTTCTATAGTTGTGGTGCTGTCATATAAACAAACTACTACATTAACAACGAGATAGCCTTGAAAGGATGAAAGTTCTGTAATTTGGAGAAGAGAAAAAGAGCAATAGATGATAATAGATGCAGGCTCAGGAGGGTTCCAAACTTGACTTTTCCACTCACCCACCTTCCTCTCCCCAGGGCTCAGCCTGAATGAGAAGTTTAATGGATCGGAAGGACAGGTTTAGAAATCAAAACTAAGACCAGCCTTTATCCTACTACCTCTCTGGGGCTCTAATTCTTGCAGAGCTTCAGAAATGTCCCTAATACACTCAAAAATTCTTTCAGGTATTATCATTAATTTACAGTTGAGAAAAATGAGATTCAAAAAGATTAAGACCACAATCATTAAATTTATGATATTGAATTATAATAACAGTATCTGTCATTGATTAGTTGCCTGCTATAGAATTAGCACAGTGGAGCTATTGTGTCTTATCCATTCAACCACAGAAAGCCATGGAGCACAAAAATGAAGCAAAACAAAGCACTTGGATACTTGTGCATGGTTCTAATTCTGATTCAGTGATTCAGCAGCAAAATATTTCATCTCTCTATAGATTACTAGTCAGTTTCATTAAGGCCTATTTTTTTTCGTTTTATTTATTTTTACACTTAAAAAAATTATTAAAGCAATAGATGCACAAAATTAAAACAAATAATCAAAGGCTTATAATACAAACACAGCCCAGCCTATCCTTAAACTCCCATCACTCTACTCCTTAGGTGCAACCCTTTTTTTTTTTAGGTGATACTTCCAAATAGAAAGTAATATGTTTATGCTGTTGTTTTTATTAATCAATTTTAGACAATATCTATTGCCTGCCTCACTATCATAAAAGATGAGGATTTAACTGCTAAAGGTGGACTAGTTGTGTAATGCCATTCTATACCCTTTGCATCCCCACCTCCACGTCACAATATGTATCTATTACTCATCAATTCTATAAACACTGTTCATATTATCGTGACTCAGTAGCTTTGGCTTGTTGCAGAAATAAGTCATATACTGTGATTACATTTCTTTTCTCTGAAAGTGTTTCTTCTTCTAGGCGTTATCTATAATTCTTTTATGTTTTATTTACTTCTATAGCACTTATCACTTCCCAACATCCAGTGTTTTATTTTTTTATTTTTATTTTTTTTAGTTATATCTATTTTCTGTCTTCTCTCTGGAATGCATCTGTAACACTGGAGCAGAAAAGTGCTCAGCGCACAGTAGAATGAGTATTACGAGAAAGTACATTCTAATGTGAAATTAACATAGCTGTTCCCAACAAATGGTTGAGAAAAGAGGAATACGTGTGAGCCCCACCGAGAGGACAACACAGGGCCCAGACAATGCTGCATGGACTGTTGTGCAGCTCCATGGGGCCCAGGTAGCAGAGTAGCTCAGGTGAGTCTAAAAGGAAGAATGGTGATAGAGGTGAGCTGAAGAAATAGTGAGGGGAAAACACAGAAACATGAAAAACAGTCTGCTTCCAGCTGTTTGTTGATCTGAAACTTCCACGAATGAGATGTACTAGGTTATTACCTGTGACGAATCAAACTTCAAATAATAAGAATAGTTTGGAGGCAAATGTTCAGGTTAATGGATTTTTTTCTACTTAACATAGGATTGCCAGAAAATCTATTTTAATTACTCTCTTGTTAGAAATAGTTTTTAACTAGACTTCTTTCCTTAATAGCATAATATGTAGAGTATGATTTGTGCATATATGGATAATATGATGGTGTTTCATTAGCATCAACCTGAAGGGTAACTGGTCAGATAAACTGATGGGGCAGAAATGGCTCTGTCTGGAAGACCTACCTTCTTGTCCTCATTTGACCCTATGTAGCTGAAGGTAACATTTACTAAGCCTCATTATTTTAGCCTTTACTATTTTGCCTCTAAATAAGAGTATGGGACTAAGTGATCTGATGCTTATCAGGTTTTAACCTGCTATTATTCTGCAATACTTTATACATAGAACATGTAATAGATCTGAAGGACAGGTTTGGGGAAACAGAGCCAGAATATGTGAGAGGAAAGGAATTTTATATGCTTATCAAATCAGTTTTTGAAATATACAGATATCTGAACCTGCTTCTGGTCACTTGAAATGGACTCTATGAGGAGGTGGGGCCGTAACATCTGTAGTTTTAAACCATCCCCAGATGATTGTGATGCATAGTAAAGACTGAGAACCACTGGTGTGTATGTATGATCCAGGGTATGGCCAGGCCCAGGCACTGTTTGAAAGCACGCAGGTGATTCCGTATGAGACCAATGTGGGAACTGCAGACCACTGGTCTTACTGAGCCAGGGCACCCAACTGCCAATTGCAGGCAGTCCTGGGGCCCATAACAGGAAGCTAAGCTGTGCTGAACTTTGTACAGACTTACTCCTTAACAAAACTCACTTTAGTGGTTCTCAGCTCTCACTTGTAAAACTGCTCCTCTAACCCAAGTTACCCATTGCAGACGTATGTGACAAAGTCTGGATATCTATTAGTTTTTCTAATTTAACTGCTTTCATTCTGTGTATATATCACATGTTACACTTGCTAAATTAAATGCATTAGGTTAATTATAGTTGGTTAGATGATTAAAGAGAGGTCTTCCCAGATTGTAAGTATAAACGTTACCTTCCATATATGGCAGAGAATATTTTAAGGATAGTTGGCACTGAGGAAGAATGTAAAGAAAAAAAAAAGTGCACAGTGCTCCATTAGGAGACTGAATAACATGATTAATGCAACACAGATGGAAAACTTGTGATATATGTTCCCAACGAATTAAAATTATTGGAGGGGTATTTAATGTTAAGCAGGTGCAAAGAACTAGAATGGTAGGGAGTTGATCATAGAGAATGAGTTGTAACACTGAAAACAGAAAAATTCTATTCCCTTTCAATTGGTCAACTGGCAGGAGGAATTCTGAAGACAATTTCAAGGAGAGCAAACCTTTTCAGGAGTGGCAGACATGATACTTAAAATAGGTTTAAAGTATTACCAGTGTAGAGAATGAGAATCTTCTAAAAATGACATAAATAGACACATTCTGCTAAACACTGATGCAGTATGAAATCTGGAATATACATAGATGGCAAGCAGAATTTGACCAAGGGAAACAATGAGAATCCTGACCAAATCAGAATAGACATTAATTGCTTAATCAAATGACTAAAGAATGTTTCTAGTTTCTTAATACGGAGAAATTGGAAAGTTAAGCAAAAACTTCACATTATTAGCTTTTGTTGCTGTTTATGATCTATATTGAAGTAAACTGTATAGCAAACTGAAGATAGTTCTTATTCCATAGTGTGTTTTTGACCATTCTCATAAGTATTTCTATTGGCTTCATAAAGCAATGAGTTAAAGATTGTTCCAGGTATTGTTAAGGTGATACATCAAGACCAGGTAGACTCCTCATGATCATTAATTGCAATTCCAGTAGATGCAGTGGGATGATCCATGAAATCAGCTTCTCTTCCAGAAATATCCTTGATCAGTTCTACTCATTTTGATTTTGCACCCATTAGATTTTTTCCAAGTGAGAGCCTGCCTAACTTATTGTGCACTTGATTTATATTTTCTTAAAGTGCTAAAAAATTTTAAAAACACCCACAGGTAAATGTTACAGATTATACCACTAACATCCAAGATAAATCTTAGTCTTGGATAATTTTTATAGTCACAAACATAAAAATATATGCAGTAACATATCAACTGTCATTCTTGATCACCCACACAAACCCAGAAGATGTACTGGAAATAGGGGAGTGTCTAGTATGAGAATGAAAATATATTTTTCAAAATTGCTGTTACAAAAGGGAAAAAATATTCAGACTCATCTTCAGAGTTTTTATTCCTATATACAGATGTCTTAAAATTATTTGAAGAATTAAGTGGGGATGTTATCCCCATAGTAGCTGCTATCTCTGTTAGGACTTTGCAAGAGATGTTCAGAAACAGGTATCTTTTAAGTGACAGGAGAATCACATTGTACTGGAAAAAAGGAAGGGAAGAGGTGGCAAAGAGTAAAGGAAATATAAGGGTAAGTACTAGAATTATTTGAACATAAAATAACTTGTCAGGATAGTTTGTGGGCTCAGCTACAGAAGAGGTATGAAAACCATCACTTATCATTATTATTTAGTATAGTCGCTTATGTTTGTTATTATACATAAAAGTTCAATATGGCTTCTTACTTTTCTCAGACTGGGAAATTGAAGAGACCACAGTGCTTACATTTTTACATTGTTAAAAATGAGATTACAGGGCTGGCCGAGTGGCGCAGTGATTAAGAGCTGGCTTGGGACACCAGTGGCCCTGGTTCAGGTACCACATATAAGGGCCAGTGACACTGCCCTCAAAAAAAAAAAAAATTAGACTACTATCTGGATGGTTCAAAGTTTCTAACTTTTATACTTATATCTCTTTATTATGGCATCATGTTAATGTTTCAAAAATCAATAGATGGGGTTTGGGTTATTTTTTTTAGTCAAGAAATTTTGTCTTACCTCATAGCCTCTAATTCTATAATCCAGGTTATATATTACAATTTATTTATTTGAAGTTGAAATATCAGTGGAGATGACATTTTCAGATGCATGGTGGAGGTTAGGGTCAAGAACATTGTCCCTAGGTGACTTTCTAAGGAACCCACATGGATCAGATTACACTATCGATGCCTAGTACCATAAGCAGCTTTACTCAAAGTACAGCTCTGAGGGCTAAACTAAAGTCCAGCCCCTCTCTCCCTCAATAATGACTGTACAACTTTGAAAGGAAGGGAGTTCTGTTTCCTAGGTCAGGAAGCACCGTAATCTATCAAACTACTCAAGGTCAGCACCTAAATATGAGTACCACCTGATGTCCCCCCAACCGGTATCTTAACAGACACAACCGTTATGCATAATAAAACATAAATTTCATGGAAACAAATTACTGTTCATCCAAGATGGTGGATTTAAACACTGTGCCTGCGTCCTTCCATAAACACATTCAAATTACAACTAAATTATAGAACAATCAACCCCGGAGAACCATCTGAAGTCTAGCGGAACAGAAATCATATAACTAAAAATATAAAGAAGCCATATTGAGACTGGTAGGAGAGACGGAGACATGGAATGGGCCCCAAACCTCCCTCTGGTGGTTGAGAATCAGAAGGGATATCTTGGCTGTGGAAGTTCCCCCAGAGCAGGAGGGACCCCAGTCTCCCACACCAGGCTCCCTGACCTAGAGTACTGGTGCTGGGAAAAGGAACCCCCACAACATCTGATTGTAAAATACAGTGGGGATTCTGATCATTGGAGTAGGACAGGAGGCTTTGGAAAACCCAGACTTCCTCTTAAATGACCCTTGCACAGACTCACTCACTCGCAGGCACTCACCTTGGACTCCAGTGTAGAAATGGGGTAACTCAGGGGGCCTCAGAGACATACAAGGGGCAGGCTGACGTGTGTGACTTCAGGGGGGAGGACTGGAGGTCAGTTGGCATTTTCCCTGTATGAGGTCCTTCTCCTGCGCAGCCAACAGATAGATACCATCTTTCTTACCTTGAGCTCACCCCACAGGCCAAATCTGAATTTGACTGGCCTGGTGAGCTCCATTGCTCCACCCTATTGACTCAACTGGGCAGCTGCCCCACCAAACTCACATATTGCAGGAGACACTTTCTCCGAGAGCAGCCAACCCCTTCCAAATTGCATTCTTTCTTGGAAATCTATTGGAGTCCATGGGCCCCAGGCAGGTGGCAACTCACTTCAGTGTGCTCTGAGATTTTTACTGAGTCACTCCAGGCGTAGCACTGGCACCAAACCAGAGTCTACATTAACCTCGTGAGCACAACTCTTCCCACTGTGCTTGCTCCCTAGACTCTATCTCACTCAATTTGCATACTACCTGAGGCTTTTTCAGTGGCTGAATCTTAAGGGAGCAGGCAGGTGGCAACAGGCCTCGGGTTATCCTGACTATTTGCAGAGTTACCGCAGGCCTAGTGCTGGTGGCGACTGTCCTCGGTTTGCAGTGTGGCCTCTCCCAATGCCTCTAGGTTTAGCACAGGCAGAAAACAACTGCAGATAGTTTTGTAGTTACTACCAGGGAGACCTCAGGTAGTCACAGGTAGTGGATGACCTGGGCCTGCACCAGAACCCCTCCCAAGAGGCCCCAGAACCAACATACTTGGAGGTTGGCTTCAGACCACAACAGAGCACCACCCAACTCGCTCTACAAGTGGCACACACACAGGGTGGTCTCAACGGACCAGGGCCCACTGGTGCAAAACCCACTTGGTGCGGTAAGTCTCCTGCACAGCAGCCCATAAGCTATGAAGATGGCCAAACCCCACAGCCAGTCAGGCTGAGGGTCAATCCCACCTATTTACATGCCAATAGTAATCAATGCTCAACTATAACTGGAGGGTATACACAACCTACAGAAGGGATATACCTGGCAAAGTTTAAAGATAAAGATAATCCTAAAAACAACAAAAGAAAGGCAACTAGTAACTTATAAGGAAGCCCCTCTAAGATTGTCAGCTGATTTCTCAACAGAAACTTTCCAGGCTAGAAGTAATTGGCACAAAATATTCAATGTGATGAAAAGCAAGGATCTACAACTAAGATTACTCTACCCAACAAGTCTATCATTTAAAATTGAAGACAGACAAAACTTCCCAGACAAGAAAAAGCTAAAGGAGTTCATCACCACCAAACCAGTATTACAAGGAATCTTATAGGGACTTCCCCAAAACACAAAAAAAGAAAAATCAAAATTATGAATAATAAAATGGCAATAACTACATATTTATCAACAATTACTTTCAATGTAAATAGATTAAATGCTCCAATCAAAACACATAGGAGGGTTGAATGGATAAGAAAACCAAACGCTGCCAATAAGAGACTCACTTCAGATTGAAAGACACACAGACTGAAAGAAAAGGGATAGAAAAAATATTTCATGAAAATGGAAATGGAAAAAACAACAAAAAAATGCTGGGGTAGCAATAATTATACCAGACAAAATAGACTTTAAAACAAAGGCTATAGAAAAGACAAAGAAGGACCCAGCAACCCCACTTCAGAGTTACTTATCAAAAAGAAACCCAAAACACTAGTTCAAGGGGATGTGTGCATCCATATGTTCATTGCAGTACTGTTTACAGTGGCCAAGATGTGGAGGCACCCTGTGTGTCCATCAATGGAGGAATGGATAAAGAGGAGTTGGTACATATAAAGTGGAATATTGCTTGGTCATGGAGGGGAATGGGTTCTTGCCATCTACAGCAGTATGGATGGACATAGAGGGTATTGTGCTGAGTGGAGTATATCAGAGAAAGACAAATGCAAAGCAATTTCACTTATATGTGGAATCTAAGAACAAATTAACAAACAAAACAGAAACAAATTCATAGATACAGAAAACATCTTGATGGTTGCCAGATGGGAGGGCGATTGGGAATGGGTGAAAGAAGGGAAAGGGATTAAGAAGTATAAATTTGTTGTTACAAAGTAGCTATGGGGGTGTAGGGTATAGCATCAGGGATATAGTCAATAATATTGTAATAACTATATATGATGTCAGATGGGTACTAGATTTGTTGGGGTGATAGAGGGAAGGGGATTGGGGGCAGGAAAGAAAATTGAAGGGATTAAAAAGTAAAAATTGGTAGTTACAAATAGTCACAGCGATGTAAAGTAAAGCATAGGGAATATAGTCAATAATATGGTAATAACTATATATAGTGCCAGGTGGGTACTAGACTAGTTAGGGGATCACTTCTTAAATTATATAAATGTCTAACCACTATGCTGTATACCTGAAATTAATAGAAAGTAATATTTAATGTCATCTGTAGTTGATAAATTTTAAAAGAGGGAGGGGTATAAGAGGTCCAAATTTTCAAGTATAAACAGATAAGTCATTGGGATGTAATATACAGCAAAGGGAATATGGTAAATAATATTGTGATAGCGTGGTACAGTGTCAGGTAGTTGCTGGACTTATGGTGATCACTTCTTTATGTATATAAATGCTGAATAACTATGGTGTACCTCAGAAACTAATATAATATTGTATGTTAGCTATATTTTAAATAAAAATCTTAAAAAAGAGAAAAATAAAACAAATTACTATTCTTCTTAGTAAAGCTGATCCTCAAAATCCAGTTATTATTTATAAGTGCTTTAATGAGCAGTGACTGTTTTGGAAAAAAGGAGTTTGGAAAGAACCTAGAAGATAGAAAAGATCAATTAGAAAGAAGTGAATAGAAGGTGTCAAGCCCAGTGTCCAAAATTTTGGAACAGGGCTTCAGAGTAGAACACATCTTTGTAATAGAGACAGTGACCATAGGTTGTGTAATTAATGGGGAAAATATTATTGAGTATATTTTGTGGACCAGGAATTGAGTTAGGTGTTAAGAAGGCAGTGGTTAGCAAACCAGAATTTTCTGACCTCATAGAGCATATAGCCTGGAAGAGAAGATGAACATTATATGAATAATTTAAAATTATGTATAAACATGTAAAGTGCTAAGAAGGAGAAGTACTAGTCATGTGATTGCTAACAAAAGACCTAATCAAATCCAAGGGACCAGGGATATTCTTGGAACTTAAATGCAAAGGATAAATATGAATTTGATTATTCTGGTTGCAAACCACATAAATCCAATTAAAATATTGCTATAACAAACTAACCAAACAGAAAAGGAAAATGTTTACAAATTCCAGGAGATGAATTACTTTAGGCCAACTCAGGTTATATATTGTTGCAAGGAGCCTATCTTTATATCTCAGCTCTGATTTTTAAGGTGTGAGCTTCATTCTAGGACAGGTTCATTCAATGTGGTGGTAAGATGTCTCTCATTTCCCCAGGTTTACATTATAGCAACCCCATTGGAAAGAGAGCTCCTTTTTCCCCAATAATTCAAAAAATTCCTGAGGTCAACTCCCCTTCCTACAGCTTAGGTCATGTGACTATCCTAATGCAATCACACTATGCAGAAGTTTGGGATATGCCTGTGGTCTAGACCAGGATTAGCCCCAATACTTGGACCCCGGGGATGGTGTCAGGAAGCCCCAGACCATGGGGGCACTGAGTAGGGAGGAAGGTCATGGCTTGTCAAAAGAAAATCAGGACACTGTTATCAAAAGAAGGTGATTGAATGGGCAGCAAGAACAACAGAGCTTTTCAAGCCAACTTGAACTTTTTTTCAATCATTGAAAAGTCATTTTGTTTAGGGTGATTGAATTTAAGCTAAAACCCGCAATTAATCATATAATTAATTTGCTACTATAAACTTACCAGAAAACCCAGTTCTCATAAATCACTGTACATCATTTTGTTTTCTACCGGTATACACACAAGGCAGATTTTATAGGCCAAACTCAATATTATAATGCTATAAATATGAAGATTAAAAAGTTGATATATTTAACTGAGTGTATAAATGTATTAAATGACCTACAGAATAAAGTGGAAAATATGTAGGATTTTTATGGGCATGAAGAAAAGTGGTGGAGAAATGACTTCTAGAGATTTTTTTTACACATCAGTGAAAATAAAACAGTTTTGTAAATTTTAAAAACAAGCCATCACAAGGAACCGTGGACATTAGAACATGTCTTCAGTGTTTAACTGGATTGGTAAAATTATGTTAAATGTAATGCAGCCTTAAAATTTCTGTGGAGTTTGTTTATTTTAGTAAAATAGAATGTGGGTGATCAAGACTCTGAAACCTGGCAACTCCCCCAATAATACCATAACTGAGGAGACATTCAGAGCATGAAATCTTGAGTTTATGAGTGATCAGTTTATCAGAATCCTTGTATTTTAGACTAAGTAATTATGCTGTCATATCAGAGACTGTGTGGTTCCTAAAATCCCCAAATCATCAATAGTCACTGTCCCATTCTTACCAAATGAGTGTGTTAGTTACTTTGACTGACTATAATAGAGTGTTCATTCATTGCACTTATCCATCTTTGCCCAATAAGGGGTTGTTTATGACCTGAGCACAGAATAGAGCTAGTGGAAAGTATTGAAAATGTAGTGGACCAACAAAAATGTTTGTGAATAGTTTTGTTTTTTTCTAAATTTGAGACAAGTCAGTCTGTGAATATGTGATAGAAAGTGGCATATTATTGAAATGTAAATTGACATCCCATAAAATTTTTCAAATTGCAAAAACTATAGTTGTTAAAAATATTACAGGACACTAATTAATGGCATTGGACTTAGTTTTATCTTGCTAATAAAACAGGTATTAGATTCCAAAACTTATTCTACCATATGCAACAACTATACAAGAGTAGGAAAGGGAACATACCTGCTGAATGCCAAACACTTCTCATATGGTTTTGTTACCAACACCATTACATTGATGAGGAAATTGAGAATCAGGAAGATTAAGAAATTTACATACAGAAATTCATAGATCTGATATAGGAACTTAGGTCTAGCTGACTTGTCAGCTTGTGGCCCTTTTGTCACACCCTGTCACACCAAGGAGCAACTGAGAACCACTTTTTATTGTCCTTTTCATGAAGGAAACTGTTTCTGTAGGTTGATATATACATCACTGTATAAATTTATTTCAGGTATGCTACTTTTTCCATACTATAAATACTTTACCCTCATGTTACATCTTTTTTTATGAATGTGGGTGTGTCTCTCTTTAACAGCAATAAAATATTCAAATACGTTGATCCTTTTAATCTGACAATTCTGATCTATTTCAATAGGAGATATCACATGGTAAATCCTATTTCAATTGAGACCTTATAATTCTCAACATATATTCCAAGTTATAATTTACTTTAACCTTTTAATTAAGTTAATACAGTGACGATGTTTTTGAAGTTTATTTTACCTACAGCTATTGGGTATTGCTGCATATATATTCAAGTAGAATATAATGCAAGTCTTATGCATTTTGCATAGTTTGCCACATTTAAATGACCACTTTGATTGTCGTTAGGGTTAATTTGGCTTACAGCTCACCAACTCGAATACTTCCATATTTGGTCAATTATTTTTCTAACCAGCCCACCTGAAACTGCACCACCTGTTAATTGATCTTAAAAAGGAGATGCCAAATTCACCCCTGAGATAATGATTTCTAACGTGTTCATTCTACCACCTCACTGAGTTATAGTGCCTTGTCCATATTTTCCTTTTCCTCTGAGCCATTTCCATTTTGCAGAACTCAATTTCTGGCATACGCCCATCTTTCAGAAGAATGAGGTCACTCAAACCTCATCTGCCAGATCTCTCCACCAAAGGACAATAACCAAGGACTGAATGGAAAATCTCACACAAAGCCAGATTAGAATTTGCGCTAATGAGACTGCGGTATTGGTTACAACGATGCTATCTCTCAAAGGCAGCATAGTTTCTGTAAATGCTCCAGTCATCTTCTCCTCCTCTTCAGGCTCTCCTGGGCAGACCCAGAGACTCCAAGTCTAGATTTGACCTTGTTTTCCAAGAGCTTTGTTTTCTTTATCATTTGAAGTGGCCAGTGCAGGCTCTGAAAATTAAGGCATAGCAGTAGAAAAGAGTGAAGGTCTCTGACTACTGCTAAGTGAAATGCAACCCATTGTTTCATATTACTCAGCCTTATTCCACTGTGATATATTGTAGAGGTTTTTCAGTAGCCAGAAGATATTTGGACTTAAAACTGGACACCTGAATTTTAGTTCACCATTTACTTCCTCTATGGTTTTGCTTCAGTCACTGGAGTTCTATATGCTTTGTTTTCTTCACTGTTAAAACATAGGAAAGAAATAATACTCATACCTGCCAAATTCACCTCAGACATGTGGAAATATGACATAAACATATAAACAATAAAGACTTATAAAATGCAAATTATGGTTATGTTTAATGTTAACCTAGAAAAGACTTCAACCTCCTAATGACAAAAATTGCAGTAACAACACCCATGGCAATAGGAATGATATGATAAACCAAATTAACCTTTCCTTGATGTGCATATCAGAAAGGAGTACTAAGTTGGTATTTTCTTGTACACATCTGAACAGGCATAACTCCCATGTAATTATGCTTCTCATGGAAACTTTGGTCATATTAATCTTGGCAGAGTTTGAGTAATATTTTTGGAACTCTGAAAGGACTCTTTCATTTTACTTCCCATGAAAGGCTTTATTTTTATATACCATACAAGGGAAATCAAAAAAGAAAAAAAGCATTATCATGCTTCTGATAGTATTTCATGGAAAGAAAACAGTCGGATTGGAAGATACCTTCAGGTGTCACCTTTACCATAACTATCACCTGTGTATAAACATGAGTCTTTCACCCTTCATTCATTAAGTTCATTTCACGCTTAGTCATTTCATAAATTCATGTTTGCACAATACATTAATAAATCGGCATTTTTCACCTTTATGTAGTTTTTATGCAAAGTGATTTTATCTTTCTTAACAGGACAGTGAGTCAGACTCCCCCAGCTGTTTTCTACTTCTAAAACTTCTAACTTGTACAGAGTACAAGGGCTCTTTCAGGCAACTGCAGTGACCTAGTCTGAATACCACGCTGGTTGCTAGAAGAGTTAATTGACTTCAGGGCTGGATAATGTTCCCCAGAGAAGCTAAATGACTTGAGAAAAAGCATCTTGCAGCTCTTGATTACTTTGCACTTATTATTCCACTCACATGAAGATTGTAGGAGGCAGCAGGGGCTTCTTTTATTCTTGATATCAGGAATGAATTTGGGGAAGTTGAAGGATTAAGAAGTACTAACACTCAATACCCTTGGAATACCCTTTTCCTGTCAAAACTGCCTGTCAGTGGTTTTTGCCAAAACAAGTCTCTCTAACTTGGAAATTATCAAGGCTCCAATTAGCAAAACCCCGAAACCCCAAAGCCAATTATACAAGTAATGAAAAGTGGCGGCAGACTCTCATTCCCAGGAAAGGGAAGAATCAGATTAGCCATCACTCCACTGGGTGTGCAGGGGGTTTAGAGTCCACCACAAAAAGAAATGTTTGTATGAAAAAAATGGTGAAAGACCACATATGTCAATACGTTGGGTTATGGCTTCAGGCCCAAGATACTTCCAAAGCAAGATATTTAGTAAATGAACTAGAGTTAATAAACAAAGGTAGATACCATCTTAGAGAACTCATGAGAGCCTAGGAACACTGGGAATTTTAACTTTAAATTGCAAATGAGGAAATAATTCTTTATAAGGAAGATTGCTATTTTGGTGGAGGCTGCTGGAAATTCACCAAAATCTCCCTTCTATTTTGCAATAGCACTAGAGCTATTGCTGGGTCCATAACTGCTCGATCAGATACTATGTTTTCAAGTCCCCCTTGCATATAGGTATAACAATGTGACTAAGTTCTAATCAATACAGTAAGGATGACAATTCAATACAATACAATGTTTGTCACTCTGGTGTTCTCTTTAAAATACTGGGCAAGCATACTTCCATACTTCCTCTCTTTCTCTGGAGCTAAAACAGTAATGTACCATTGAACCAATGAGGAAAGTTTTCTATGGAATAGAAGAAAAAGAAGATGGAAAAAACTTGGTTTCCTGAAAGCCCACATGGAAAGAAGCCACACTACCAAGCTAGATTACTCACCTCAGTACTGTCATAAACAAACTATTAAACTTGAAATATTTAAACTTCACATAGAGTGAAACAGTCCCAATCTCCTGGGAACAGTCCTGTCTCAGTCCTGTTGTCTTGACATCATTATAAATGGTGTTCTCTTTCAACATCAAAATAAATTACATGCTAATCCTATTTTAATTCAAGATATCATGGTGCCTCTTTATATCAGAAGTTTAGCTTCTCTACAACCAATATGGAAAGTGGCCCCTGGAATTTGTGTGATTAACAGTCATATATAGTTGGGAAGTGAGGACGTGTATGTACAACAAGACTAGAAGCTCTTGTTATTCTTTGCTAAAACATTTGATAAAATGTCCCCTGTGATATCTTGAAAGGCCGACCACATGTGTCTACCAAACCTGTAGCCATAGTGCCAGAATTTTTGTTTGTTTTTGTTAGTTCTTGCTACATTTACCACATTATTACAAGAAAAAAAAAAGGCAAGAGTTGGCATTTTTTAAAGCAGAGGTGAAATAGAACAGCTAGGGTTGAAAATACCTCCTGCTTTTAAACTTCAAATGTCAGTAGAGTCATAACTGTTGTCTTTTGGGGACTTTCTCAAAGACAGTAAGCCAAAGCAAAAAAAAGATCAGATGAAGAGTGTTACCTTTACCCATACACTCACTGTTTCAGATGTCTACAAAATAGGTGCCTTTAGAATAAGGAAAAGAAGAGTGGCTCCCAGGAGCCAAGAAACAAGGTTGACCTAAGAACTACGTGCAGAAAAGAGTTTTGTGTATGGTGACTGGAACCTGGGACTGACTAGAAGAAATAAAAGTGTTAAGAAGCCCATTAAATTTTTGAAATGACAAACCTGGTTTGCAAATACCTGTGATTATTGGAACCTCAAGCAAGTATATACTCCATATCTACTTCCAATATTAGCATGGAAACAATGACCCAAAAAGACCCTCCCCAAATGGCATGGCCAGGGGCCAAGAAAGATGATGATCAAGACACTCCTCTGAGAAAAGCAGAACCAGTATGTCGGATAAACTAACCAAGGATGCATTCGACTGTCAGGGCAGTGACTCTACATGAGTCTTGCCCAATTAAGGACCATCAGTGGTTTTGCATTTTGTGCTTCCCTTTCTAAACTGAAATCTCTATTGCAGGAATGTTGTCCCCACCCCACCACTGGGTGGGTGTGTGGATGTGAAGAAGGCACAGATAAATGGCCTTTCAGTTTGTAGGTTATTGGACAAAGAGCAGCTATCGCTGGACCAGATCAAAAAGACTGTCCATTACCTAGAGAACCTAGACGTTGAGCTGGGTCCAGTACCAATGGGACTTTGAGGGGTCCCCTTAGAGAGAGGGTGGATGTGTCATGTCTTCAATGGGGAAAGCACACACAAATATTTGGGTACTGTTTGGTAGAATCTGAGGGGGACACAGCTATTTATACACCAAGATTTGTTCCACATTTTTCCTTAAAAATTATGTCCTATCTTGTCTCATGGCTGAGCCTCCTTTGCAAATAGTGGTGGTCTTGTGACTAAGTTCCTCCAATGGAACGTGAGTGGGAGTGACATTGCCACTCAGGATCAAGGCCTTCAAACATCGAGCACCTGATCCTCTACCCCCGACACACCCCCACCTCCCTTCACCCAGGCTGGTACACATGGGACCTTCGACCCAGCTCAGCCACACAGAACGAGATGAAATGAACACTGTGCTTTGCCAGGCTACATTGTTCACCCAAGGGTTGTTATATGAGAGAGAAATAAACTTAAAGGTTTTTACATCACTGTTTTGGGGGATTTCTTTGTGACCATAGCTAAGTCTTGACTCTAACCAAGTATTGCTACTCATCAATTTATTTTGTCCATCTGTCAAGTAAAGCAAGGCACAGTGAGCACCTATTAATTGTCAGTGCCGTGCTAGAGTCCCAGAGCCACATGCCTAAGCCTCCAGTCAGCCACTGACACTCTACTCTCCAGGATTCACACCATATCCACAGCTTCTTGACAAAATTGCAGCCCACCATCTACACCAATGCCTGCAAAATCACACAGAATATAAGTGGTGGAACTAGAAATGGAACTCAAGAAGGCTGTCTTGATTCTAGAACTATTTATCATTCTATTATATAGATGCTTAATTTTGTAACTATTTTTCAAACATACTAAAATCTCTCAGGAATGTAAGGTTTTTTTGTTTGTTTTACATAACAGACATATTTTGCCTTTTTTATTCGATGTTAACATTATTTTGCCAATATTTTGATAACTTGAGACTTGATATAAATAAATAAAACCATAGTATACTCAGTGCCAATTTAAATTTATATGCTTAGGAGATAGCAGAGTAGCGCAGCAGAAGCGTGCTGGGCCCATAAATTTATATGCTTGGGTTCTTGGACTTTTCCATATACTTCAAGTTACAATTGAATTTTTAGTAAAGCAATATTTTAGGCAAGTATATTAGCCTCTAAGATTCCATGCCTGCAATGAATGCTGAGTAGAATGTGTCATTTTATATCTTAGCATATATTAAACTTTGTAAATAAGTAGGCATTAATAACTAAACATATATACTTTTTTATGCTCTTTGGTTTACTTAAGTAAATCCACCTGGTTACCTAAAAGCTTGTTGCAGAATGTTTATTTTTTCTTTATGGAGCAAAAGCCAAAAGAGGTAGTTTTATTTATGATGGCAGCTTGCTAATCCAAAGATTATATCACCTTTTATAATTGGTATTGGTTAATGTTGGTTCTTATTTTCCATTTTAGGATCATGGATCTCTTATGAGTAATGCTAGAAATGCTACTCAAGAAACCAGATGCCTCCTCATCGAAATTCTCTGTCATAAGAAATATCAAAATCACTCCTCTAGATTCCCAATGTGTCTAAAACTTGATGCCACCTTGTGTCCAGGCTGGTCCTTGATGCATTGAGGATTTGCTTCCCAGCCAGTTGTTTGGTGTTTCTATACATAACATGTTTATGGTCTGAACTGTGCATGATGTTTGTTTTTTACTCTGGAGGGCCCTGTAGTATAAACTTTGATTGCTCCCTTGAGTATCCTTTGCACTGTTGCCTGACTTTGGATGGCAGCAAATTCAGCATCTCTAGGCAGGGGCTAGTGCTATGAGAACAAAGGAATGAAAAGGTCAATGAAGACAGCAGAATCCCAAGAGAAAGGGCAAGGAACAGATGACTCACAGAGCATATATCCATTTATATGGGAATGGATGGCACTTAGGTAAATGCTCAGAAACAATGATCTAAGGAATGGATTCATTCTCTAATGTGATCCAACCTGAGGTTTCTCACATCCTTCCTCCCAAAGCAGTTGTATCACCACAGGACACAGAAAGTGGTGAGGCTACAGAGTACTTTGTGAAGTTTATGAAGATATGGCCTGTTTTCATAGGGTTTCCCTTCATCAGAATCTGAGACAGGTAGTCTAAATGTAAGCCTCCTGTGTGGTGAATCTCAGGAGCATAGGAGGCAGGGTAATGGAACTGAGAAGGTCCAGAAGCCGTAATGTGTGCAGTTCAGCAGTTACCACAATGGGCAACTGAGGCCCTATCCTAGTGAGGCAACTTTGGGAGACAATGAAAGAGGTGAAACTGACTATAGATCCCACTGTTTTGATGTTGAAAAAAGGGTTAGACAATGAAGTTCAGAGTGACAGTTGGAAAATATGGATCAAACTCTGGATATCGAGAGAACATATGAAATACACAACAAATTCAGATTTGAATGGTGTTTAATGACTGCCAAGCATTGTGTCACTGTTCACAAGATTCTTTAACTTTCACAAAAATCTAATAAAGTAGGTAGTGTTATATCTATTTTTACATGCAAAGAAACCGAAGCTCAGAGGAGATAAGTGACTTATAGGATATGATACAGTCAATGTACAGGAGATCTTGAATTGTATTTAGGATTCCTAACTCAAAATATAAGGAGAGGCAAGAAAGAATATTGGAAAGAGCTGGGGTTTTTGGAGTCCTGTTTTTGTTTCCAAATCTCAACAACAGGTAATGGCATGGGCAACAGCAGAGTAGAGCAATGCCGGCCAATATTGGAACAGAGGTGTCTGCCTATGCATCAGCTCTGCCACAGAATTTTGAAGAAGCTCCTTAACTCCTTTGGGTTCAATGTCTTCATCTGTAAGATGCATATGTAATACCTTTACTTGAAAAGCTAAAAATTTTTCCATTGTCAAGGCTAAATAAAATCAGCTCTCTTCGGGAGAGGGGGAAGGTTTTGGACAGTGTAGATGGGACTACAATGTTTCCGCAGGGAGATGGGGGCAGTTCTGGGAATGTAATTGATAACGTTGTGAAGAGACTATTATGTTGTGTGAAATAAATCAGTCGGAGAAGGACAGGTACCATGTGATCTCACTTGTGTGTGGAGTCTGAAGAGCTGAGTGAACGATCAAAGTAAACAGACTCGTAGATGTAGAGGAAAAACTGAGCGTTGCTAGTTGGGAGGGGTTGGGGATGGAGGGGAAGGGGAAGGGATTAGACAGCATAAATAGACAACTACAGTATTGCCACAGGGATATGAAACACAGTTCGGGGAATATAATAATGTAAAAATTTTGTGGCGTGTCAGATAGTCACATGTCTTATTAGGGAGACCACTTCATGGATGGAGTAGAGGCTTGATCACTGCACTGTACACCTGAAGCTGATGTTGTATAGTATTGTATGCCAACTGTAACTGAATATGTGGATGGTCACGGGATGTGGAGTATGCTGTGGAGGGGAGTCAGGGGAGTTGTGATAGATATGTATAATATGGGGGGGGAGTGGGGTGGCGAACTGGGGGTGGGGGGTTGTCACTTTGGGGGGTAAAGAGAATAACTATTGCATTGTGTTGTACACCTGAAACTAATTTTTAAAAAAATCAGCTCTCTTCTATTTGTCCCAATACACACAGTTGATGTCCTAACTAACACCTTGGCAAATTTTCAAATCAGTTTGTTCCTGTTGTAAATACCAATGTCAACCACGAGTTGTTCACTTCCAAGAAATCAACTACTTCTGCATACCTAACATTAGAGGCTCATGTTGAAAGAAACAACTTCTACTGCAACTTTAAGCACAAACGTAAAGATTAACATTTCCCTTTGTTTAAGTTTTTCCTTCAGGTGCCATGATAATTAGATAATTATGACTAGCTTATTTTTCTAGTTATGTTCGTTTATTCCTTAACCTTTTATTAAATAGTTATTAAGCAGCCATTATAGGCCAGATACTAACAAATCAGTCTTGAGATGAACAAAACAGACACGGTCTCTATCCCCACAGATCTTAAGAGTCTAGTTGTAGAATCAGATGCTAACAAGAAGTGCAGCAAGAAATATTATTTTATTTGTGGTTCTAACTGAAAATAATGGATATGAAATAACCAATAATGCACAATAAAGGTATTAGGAAACCATTCTCAAATTAAATCTTTAAAAATATTAACTATTCCCAAAAAGAAATTACAGATAGATGCTCTGTGCCCTTGTTAAAAGACAGGTTTGAAGGACTTTTTTGAAAAAAAAAAAAAATTTAGTCTAAAATCAACATAAGACTTGATATTGATTCATTAAGATTGCATTCAATTCGATTTAACTCAACTTAATTCAACTCGATTAAACCTAATAAATCCTCCTTGACTATCACATTAGTGTGGAAAGAAATGGTTCTTTCTCTTGGTGCACTAAACATACCCTCCTCTTCCCAAGACCCTAATAAGCTTTAGACCTGACTTCATTCTACTACCAAATGAGAGCTCAGAGAATGATATAAGTGGTAAAGCAACATGCCTTAGGAAGTCAGCAGGAATGAATTGTAAAGTTTTGTGGGCTTTTTTCTTTCTTAAAAAATGAATCAAGGGAACAATTGACCTGTCCAGTTGAAGGCAATTAGTAAAGAATTTCGTTCTAGTCTTTTCTAGAGTGGATGGGAACAATTGCTTTTTTGGTCCAGATTCTTTCTCTTTAAATTGGAATTTTTTTAAATGATTTGAATTTTGTATGTTTTTCATTTTTTTTAATGGCTGTGTTTCTTTTCATTTACTTTCAGCCCAGCTTCACCTTAATAATTAGTGTTGGGGGCCTGAATGACTTGCCCACAGTTTGCCGATAAATCATGCCAAAAATGTCTTAGACAATTAGATATGGAGTTTCAGATGACATAGGACAAAAATTAGTCAGTGCTAATTGAAATGTCCATCCATTTGGAAATATTTTCTGCCTGCAAAACTCTGGTAAAACTGAAGCAAAAGAAACTCCACCCCTGAGGGTTTTAATCACCTTAATAAGAATGATTCCCATGGCTTGGCAAGGATTGGTAAATGAGAGGTGTGAGTTCCAATCTGCTTCATTCAAAACAACCTCCAAAACATGTTTGTTTCCATTTTCTGCAGGATGGAGAACCAGATTACTCACATAAAACTGTCATAGGAGATTGTCTCAAGTAAAATTTAATGGTGATTTGGTTGCTAATTCCTCAGTTTTGCTTTGATTACCTTAATAGGATAAGATTTATAATAATTTAGTTTGGAATTAACTGAAATTTTTTTGTCGTATTTCTATCATGTTAATTTCAATATATCAGGTACTGACATCGTTTGCAACATTATAGGAAAACAAGAGACATTGGAAAATTCACTTAGTGTTTTCCAATGACTTGAGATTACTGTGATATTAATTGCAAAAATCTTAGATTTGTGGCACAAGCCACATCAGCCAGAAGAAAGCTCTAGTTGAAAGTGACCTTAAAAATATTTTAACCCAACAACTTCATTTGATGGGTCAGGAATCTCCAGAAAGCTTTAAGGGGAAGAGAGCCATTTCCAGCTGATTTGACAAACCTAAATCTAGAGGCTTTCTAAGAGGCCATGGCCGAGGGACCATTACTCCAGAAAGAACTTGCTTTCAACATATGCTTGAGGACATTATCAATTCTGAGCCATTATCTTAATTTCTCATTTTAGGGTTTCAAGGAGCATGGAAGAACCACAAACACTTTTGAGGGCGTGCCTAAAGTTATGTTAGTTTTATTGTTGTTGTTCTTTTGCCCCCTATTCAGCTCTGATGCTAAGAAAGAGAAATATTTTTCCCTTTGAGAAGATTTTTTTCTAACCCATTCTTTTATCAAGAAAAACTTAATGTTCTGAAGAGTTTAAATTTATGAAGAAATCTCAGTTCCAACTCTCCCTACCGTGCATTGACCTAAAGCCTTGTCTTTTATCCCTCCCTCATTAGAACTCAAAGCACTAAGTTCCTGGGTATCAGTAATATCAGCCTCCTTACCTCAAGATAGGACAACTCCTTTATGCTATTCAAGATGCAGAACCCCGTTAGGATGGAGCTGATGCTTTACTCATCTGAAGCAACGTTTCTGCCTGGCTTTTCTTCTTGGCCTATCCTGCTTCCCTTACTTTCCAGAAGTTTCTCCTGACAGCAGTCACTCCCTATCTCAGGCTCTGCGGCTTGGGGGATGCCCCTACTCAAGACTTCTTCCTCATTTTTTTCTAACTTCTCTTCAGATGTGTCTAATCTCCTGCTTAAGCTGACTTTGGTTTTTGTCCCAATAATTCTGTTTGTTTTGTTCTAGCAATTCTATTTGGTTATTTCCCAAAACTGTATTTTTTTCATACTGCTATATACTTTCAATACGGTTTCTAGTTTTTTCATGTATGCCTTTGTCTTCCCAGGATTGGGAAGTTACTGAATCTCTGCTTATATCCACAAAAATGTTCACTATTTTTAAAAAAATATAAGGGATCTTGTCATTTTCCTGCAAAAAGCAGTAAAAACTGACAGAAAATTCTAGCTTTAGACTGGAAATATATTAATTAACCAAGTTGTCGCCAGTTGTTGCATGCTGGTTTATGCTTTACTGGTTAGTTATGTTCATATTTGATCTATGAAAGACAGAGGGAGATGAATTGTTATCTAATACATGCAACTCATTTGATATTGAATATCTTTGAATCATGGAGTTCATCTGGGGAAAATCATAAAAAGGGTCCTTATGGGTAATAAGGACATATTGACGCTCATCAACAATTTTTTTGAGTTTTGGTCTTTGCCAGCTTTCTTCTAGATGTACGTATCACTGAATTTTTCTTATTTCTCTCCTGACTCTGAGTATCTGACTTTGCCTTCCTTAAACTTCTCTCCACACTCTTATCCTTGAACCAAGCTAGAAGGAAGATGCTTGAATAATACGCATTCGGTTCAATTTCTACCTGTGTTTCTCCATCTTCCTTTGCTTTATTTGGGGCCCAGTATCAACAGCAGGTAGGTATGATTTAAATGTGTCTTAAATAGATAGAGACAATAGGAAGTTTGGTTAGGGGTGATTTATTTTTATCAGGGTTAAAGTGGAACTTTAAAACACATTTTAAAATAGAAACCTCTGTGTTCCCCAGACTTATAGTAATCTAAGTAATAATTTCCTCTGTTCATTGCCCAGAAGAGCTAACCTGAATGGAGCAATTTATCAGAATAATAATTTTTATCAGAACACTGGTCTAATGAATGTCTTTCAGTGAATCAGCATCAGAAGTCTCCTTTTTCCTGAAAATAAATGAATGAAGTAGGTCGAGGTGGTAAATCTAAACCAATAAGTTTTGCTGTTAAGACAATTCTGAAACAAAGGATTTCAGCTCTAGTAAGCAGACACCAACCCTTTGCATTGTGTTTGAGATCTGCAGATGAATATGGCTTTGAAGTGAGTAGACAAAAGCAGTGACAGGCTCAAAAGAACTAAACCACTGTAAACAGTGAGAGTGTGTGCTGAGGAAGGAAAGGGGCTGCCTGTTGTGTCACTGGTTAATTATCAGAAGTTTATTTTGTATCCCTGTTTTTGGAACTTGAACTGGCAATTACCATTTGTATTTAAAAACTTTAGAGATTTCCTTACTTTATAGTAAAGTTTCTGTTAAAAATGTACAAATGGAAGCAGTAACACAGGCAGTCTGCCATTTTAAGTTAGCTGTTTCACTTCCATACAGCATAAGAAGTCACTTTATTGTGTAATTACTTTCTAAAAGCACAGATTTAAGGAAAAGTCTGTAATCATTCATGGCAAACTCAAATTAAAGCTAATTAGATTTCCAAAAAGCATTACTTGTATGGATTATTTAGGCATAGGAAGAGGTAAATTTAAAGGGACACTACTCAGTATCTCTGGGCATGTTGGATAAAGTACAGGGTATATGATGGACATGATGGATTATGCTATAGGATGGATCAGCCTCTTCTTCCTAATACATGTTGCCTCTGGTTTCCCTTTCTACAAGAACTATAACCCACAATTCCACACAAATTTAGGTACCAACATGAAGGAGGTATTCAATGTTTAGTGAATGAATAAATAAATAGATAAAGGATTAAATAGAAGCATTTAAACAGTTAATCAGCTGTGAAAACTATTTTTATAATAAATTAATATTATAGATTATATTCTGAAGATAAAGATACATGCTAAAGGAATGCTTATTTATTTCCTAACCAAAAAAGTTGATTTACAAGTCATTTTCTGTGGAAGCCAAATTTTTTTTTTTTTTAATGCTTTTTTTTTTTTTTTTTTTTTTTTATAGGGCAGTGTCACTGGTCCTCATATGTGGGATCCGAACTGGGGCTGCTGGCGTTCCAATCCAGCTCTTAACCACCGCACCACTTGGCTGGCGCCCAGCAGCCAAATTTTTATTTTATAGATCTCTACTATTGGATCAAATATCCTTGACCTTCTCAAAATTCCTCAGTAGGCATCAAATAGGTATTTAAATTTTTTTTATTCACTTTACTGTCATTTGTTTAAAAGTCACTAAGGTGTAAAATTTATTTATAATTTCATAAAATGCCTGTTGTTCGGAAGCAGTAAGGGTATTTTATTTTACAGTTGATTTTATGTTCATGAATGAGTTTTTCTTATTAAATAGCTACAAATGTTTCAGAGAAAAATATGCTGAACATATTTGCATATTCTTCTTGATTGTTATTTTGTTTTACTTCACTATTTCATCAGTTTAGAGTTTTAGAAAGTGCTACTGTGTGTTCTATCATTGGTTTTAAGATGTGTTATTTTTTCTGAAGTGCTTCTACAAGAAAGTGACTGAATTGATGAGTCTGAAAGAGAATGCCAACAAACATATTCAGTGGAGGATTCCAAGCAGAAGTCAAAATTTTTACCAGTGAAGCCAGAGATTATCTTGGAATGAAGCTGGAACTGAATAATAAAGTACTCAAATACTGAGGACTTTCACTGCTTTTCATAGTTTGCAGTATTAAGTAAAATATTCTTTAAAAAGGTATTATAAAATGAAGTAGCATACTTACAGGAGATTAAAAAAGAAATACCTGGGCCCCGTCCGAGTGGTGCGCTAGTTAAGAGCTGGCTTGGGATGCCAGCGGCCCCGGTTCGGATCCCACATATGAGGGCCAGTGACACTGCCCTCTACAGCTAAGATGGTGAACAACAGCTCCACCTGGAGCTGGGCTGCTGTGAGTCCCCAGGACGGCATAGCTGGAGCCCCTGCTGCAGTGGGCTGCCATAAGCTACAGTGAGTGACCAGCAGCCAGCATGAGTGGCTGGCAGCCGGTGTGAGCTGCCAAGAGCCTCTGTGAGCAGCCGTCCAGAGGCCAGCGACCAATCTGCCTCACCCAGGAAGAGCGCAATGATGATACCAACATGGGCCAGTGAAGCAATGTCCTCCACAACTAGACTGAAGAACAAAAGGACAGCAACTTGTCTTTCCCCTCCTCCTGTTCCCCAACGCTGTTCCCCTCACCCAATTCCCCAATAAAATCCTTAAATAAAGAAATACCTGAAAGGATTACAGTTTGAGAAATGAAGGAATTATATAGTATTTTGAAAAGTATAGTTATGCTATATCATAAGATTTGCTTAGATTTGCTTAGCATTAAAATTTTCTGGGGCCGGCCGAGTGGCTCATTGGTTAAGCACTGGTTTTGGGATGCCAGCAGCCCCGGTTCGGATCCCACATGAGGGCCAGTGACACTGCCCTCTACAGCTAACAACAGCTCCACCTGGAGCTGGGCTGTGCGAGCCCCGGTGATGGTGTGGGCTGCAGCCCCTGCTGCAGTGGGCTGCCATAGGCTACAGTGAATGGCCCGCAGCCAGTGTGAGCGGCTGGCAGCCAAGAGTGAGCTGCCAATAGCCGCGGTGAGCGACATCCAGAGGCCAGCGACCGATCTGCCTCATCCGGGAAGAGCACAATGACGATACCAACAGTGAAGCAACATCCTCCGCAACTAAACTGAAGAACAAAAAGACAGCAACTTGTCTGTTCCCCTTCCCCGATTCCTCAACGCTGTTCCCCTCCGCCAATTCCCCAGTAAAATCTCTAAAAAAAAAAAAAAAATTTTCTAAGGCTTTCCACGACTTGATTATTGTAGTGTTGGTAGTGTGGTAGGTGTGTTGAAAAAGCTGATTCTGAATGGTCATATGATTTATCCTAGATTACTCAGTTAGAAAATGGTAGATCAAGCATTAGAAGATTTTGGGATGCCAAATTATACCAGGTCCATCACTTCCATACACAATCCAGCCCTTGGCTGCAAGTACAATTCTACTGCAAGTGGCCATCAAAAGCATTCCACATGATTTCTCTAAGTCCCTGTAACTTATTTTCTCTATCTGCAAGATGTTCTATCAATATGACCAGGCTCTACTTTTCCCAAAATAATGACAAGAAGGCTAACCTCTGTTTCCCAAAATAATGACAAGAAGGTTAAAATTCTGTTTCCAGAAAGTATTACATAAATATAGTCACTTTATTGATGATTTTGTAAGAGTCTGTCAGCTATCTCACGAGCATATTGTCTCTGACTTCCTTATCTCTTCTACCTTCACAAAGAAACAACCACATGGCACCCCCATCCCCTAACAAGTTCTGCCCACAGAAAGTGCTATGGGGTCTTTTCAAGGAATTCCTTGCACATGTAGTACTCAACTATGCAAGGAAATCTGATGGGACAATTTCTGTATGTTACTAAAACACATCACATTTTTGCCATTATGCATGTAACACTATATATTTAGCCTGGTATATTACTATTATTTTTATTGTTATCAAAGTGTTAATTTTTAAAACTAGAACACAAATTCAATATGAAGGTCAAATTAGTAGGTTACTAAAGACAGTACAAGTCCTTAAGTGGCAAAGTATACTTTTTTCTCTCTTGGACTAGAAGTTTTCTCATTTAAAAAGTTCTTAATTTTATTGAAAATTTTATGATTAAAACTTACTGTATAGAAAGTATACAGGGAAAAAAAATACTTGCCCACCCTACCCTGGGCCTTTCAGTTTTGCTCTCCAGAGGCGCCATTATTAGTGGATTTTTTTTTTTGTGCATCTTTCGAAAGTCACTATTTTTTTTTTACACAAATGTGTCTCCTCTTTTCACATTGTTATAAATTGCATTTTTCCACTAATCATCAGCAAGTAAACACAAATCTACCTCAGTTCTTAATATTCTGTAATATAATAACTTTTATTTCCATTAAAGTTATGCACGCACATAGTTTATAGAGTCAAATTCAGTGGTTACAAAAACAGCACTCCTGGTCATTTCTTATTAACCACATGCAATCATATTAAAGAGTCTAAGTTAATTTAGCAATTTTTAAATCTCTAAATAGCATGTTTATATTTCTACTACTCATTGTTTCAGTTTTAGGCATTGATTTTATATAAAGTTTATATATTAACTTTTTCTTTTGATGAGGATTTCTCTTTCACCCATATACCCCGCATCTACCATACAACTGTAATTGCAGTCAGCTGCCCTTCAAATATTACATTTCTGTTTGTATCAATATTCAATGTTTTTATTATATGGTTGTATAAACACTACTCAAGTCTGATCATGAAGTGTACTATGAACACTTTTCCAATACAATAAAATTGTCCTGTTTTTGTTTTTCATTTTTTATGTACTTATAATTAATAAAGCCCAAAGTACTCCTCCAAGTGTATAAATCTTCTCTCAAAATATCAAATATATTATATGCTATAACAATTTTATCTTCCTAATACAATCTCTCTGGGAACCTTCTGGCCTGATCCAATCTGGACTGGTAGCTTGCTGGGTTGGTTACATGGCACTTATTTTGAAATCTTATTCCAACACCATTTTTGGGGATGGGTGGCTCCTTGACTTTTTATTGTGTTGTGTCCCAGTGTTCTGGATTCTCTCTCTCTCTCTCTCTCTCTCTCTCTCTCTCTCTCTCGCTCTCGCTCTCGCTCTCGCTCTCGCTCTCTCTGCTTTTCTCTCTCATATATATATATATATATATATATATATCATATATATATATATATATTTTTTTTTTTTCTTTCTTTTTCTTGTTTTGTTATGGAACATCCTCTTATAAACTTCTAGAAAAGTGTCTTGAGAAGGACATTTTAAAGATTTTTCATATTCAAAAAAGAAAAGTCTTATTCTATCTGAACTTTTAGAGATAATTTGGTTGTAGATGGAACTCTATGTTGGATGTTATTTTCCCTCAGAATTTTAAAGAGATTTTTCCATTGTCTTCCAGCACCTAATATTGTCATTGAAAAGAATAAAACCATCTTAATTCTTGATCCTTTATATGAAATTCATGGTTTTCTTTCTAAAAGTTTATAGAATCTTCTTTGTCCCAAGTTTTCTGAAATTCCCCAGTCATGAGTCAAATATGTACTTCCAATGTGGAAACTCATGGGAACCTTTCTTGAATTATTTTGTAATTTTTTTTTCCTTTTGTTTACTTCATTTCTCTCTTGCTAGATCTGTTATCCAGGCGTTGGATTTCTAGACTAAACCTCAAATTTTCTTACATTTTTCTCATAATTTTTCCTTTCTTTTTTCCTTTTCACTTAACTTTCAAGAATATTTTCTCAACCAATTCTTCCACTGTTTTCCAAGAGTTTTTTGGTTCCATGTATTTCCTTCTTATAACTGCTTATCCTTGTTTCTTAGGTACAATACAGTCAGTCTTCACTTATTATGATAGTGCAAGATTGTAAAAATGACCATGCAAACAGAAACCATGCAAAGCAATCTAATGATCAATGGGAGAAATGACAATTGTTCTATAAACTTTAACAATGTTTTTCAAAACATTAGCACTTTATATTATCATTTTTTTTTTTTTGAGGGCAGTGTCACTGGCCCTCATATGTGGGACCTGAACCGCGGCTGCTGGCTTCCCAAGCCAGCGCTTAACCACTGCACCACTCGGCCGGCCCTATATTATCACTTTTAAATGTATAGGGAAAACATATTTATTTAGTACACTGAAATTTATTTATTTATTTATTTTTGAGGGCAGTGTCACGGCCCTCACATGTGGGACCCAAACCGGAGCTGCTGGCTTCCCAAACCAGCACCTAACCACCACGCCACTCGGCCGGCCCAGTACACTGAAATTTAAAACATTGAAAGTTAAAGTGTTTTCTATCTGGAAATAAAACTTATCACCTTCTACTGGTGTAACTTACGATACTAAATGAATATCTTGTCCATGTCTTGAATTGTCATACCCCTTTCTAAATTTGAGTCAGCTTCCAACCATTTATCCTTTGTGCATTTGGTGTCCTGAAATATCTCTGAGAGACTTTTTTTAAATTAAAGTTTATTGGGGTGACAATTGTTAGTAAAGTTACACAGGTTTCAGGTGCACAATTCTGTAGTACATCATCTATATATCACACTATGTGTTGAACACTCTGAGTCAGTTCTCCTTTCATCACCATATATTAATTCTGTAGTACATCATCTATATATCACACTATGTGTTGAACACTCTGAGTCAGTTCTCCTTTCATCACCATATATTTGATCCCTCTTACCCTCATCTACCACCACCCTCTCCCCTTATCCTTTGGTAACCACTGAACTATTGTCTGTATCTATGAGTTTTGTTTCTTCATTTGTTTTTCTTGTTCTTTTGTTGTTTTCAGTTTTATATACCACATATCAGTGAAATCATATGGTTTTCTACTTTTTGTGTCTGACTTATTTCGCTTAGCATTATAATCTCAAGATCCATCCATGTTGTTGTAAATGGCCTATTTTATCTTTTCTTATGGCAGAATAGTATTCCATTATGTATATATACCACAATTTCTTTATCCAATCCGAAGGACACTTTGGTTGTTTCCATAAATAAAGCTGCAATAAACATCGGAGCACATATATCTTTACAGATAAATGTTTCAGAATTTTGGGGTAGATACTCAGGGGAGGGATTGCTGGGTCATGTGGTAATTCTATTCTTAATCTTTTGAGGAATCTCCACACTGCCTTTCATAGCAGCTGCACCAATCTGCATTCCCACTAACAATGCATAAGGGTTCCTTTTTCTCCACAGCCTTCTGAGAGACTTTTAATGTGAATTATTTTCCCAGTATCATTTCTTAGATATCTTCATCCTTTTCATCAAACACTTTCACCTACATAAAATATTTTCCAATTATAATATCCCCTTTGTCTTAACCAATCCTTAGAAGGTAGGTGCAAATTTCATAGCAGCATCCCTTTCTGCTCTAGCAACTTCATTAGATAGCTTAATATTAATCAATCAGTCAATTTTTGAAACAATGAAACTAGCCTTCCCTGGAAATAAAAGTTTCTTCTATTTCCTTGTAATCATTTTCTAACATCAACACTTTGACCTGAATGCTAGCCAAATTCATTTTTTTTTTTAACTACAGTCTTCAACCATAAGCAGCTTTCTGTTCCTGGTGCAATTTAATCTAAAAGATGTTGAAACAACTTTACCTTGTCTTTTTTATATTCATTGGACATTTACAGTGTGGTTTGCATAGGCCCCTTTCTAGGTTTTTGCTATCACCGTTTCTAATGATATCAGATTTCGCTTACTGTGTTACATTTTTAATTTCATTGCTGTGCTTTCGTCTTTGTTGGCCAATTAACCATTTCTTTTCATTAACCATTCTGGAAAATGACACATGGGTTTATCAGTGGGAGACAAGGATGCTGCACAACTTCATGCTTTGCTGTCAACAGATGTGCAGTAACCAACCATGGACAGACTTTGAAAGAAGTGATATGATTGGTCACTAATCGTGATGTGCATCCATTATTACTTAGTGACTGTGGGCAGAGAGCTGACAGAAAAGTCTGTACATTGTGCAATTACTCATAGTTAATACAGGCATACATCAGGGTTATTGTGGATTTGGTTTCGGACAACAGCAATAAAGTGAGTATCTCAACAAAGTGAGTCAGATGAGCTTTTCAGCTTCCCAGAACATATAAAAGTCATGTTTACACTACATTATACTCTATGAAGTGTACAATACAATTATGTCTTTAAAAATTACATATGTTAGTGAAAAAATACCTTATTGCTAAAAAATGCTAACCATCATCTGAGCCTTCAATGAGTCATAATCTCTTTGCTAATGGAAGGTCTTGCCTTGATGTTGATATAAACGCAACATCTGTGAAGTGCAATAAAGCGAAGCACATAAAACGAAGTATGCTTGTATGCCATGGTAACTGAAATCTGAACTGCATTTCCAAGGGCCCGGTGTTATAAACTAAACTGTGTAACCGATATTCATGCATATTGGAACAATGCAAAGTGAGAACTGCTTGTGCATCTCTTATTTCGACAAGAACATTAATGGTAGTATTTAAACGATTTTCCCATTGTTTCTTCCAACTGTCTGCTATTTACTGGTTTCTTTTTGGTTTGTTCTGTTTTCTGCTTTGATATTAGACATTTGACTGATCTGCTCATATGTAAGACTGGGTCACTAAAAACTCATGTGCAGCGTTTGTTAATGTGGGCTTCACTGCTGGGTGATCTGGTTGGACCATTTCTTACAGAATATCCAATATTAATGCCTTTAAGTGTTATGTTTTATTATGGTCAGAGTCCACAGGAAACACTTTCGAATGTATTTTCTGGAGAGTAGAGCATACACCTTGCTATACATCTAGTGTACACCTGTCTCCTAGGGGTTTAGTGCAGGAGAGAAGGCCCATTTTCCATTAACTCCCATTTTTCATTTTGGTACCTTTATTTGTAACCATGCCAGTCCAGGGACACCCTGTTTTAGTCTCTCCAGAGAATAAATCTCCAGTGTTCTGCTAAGGTGGAAGGATGGGCAGTCAGACCAACTGCTGTTTTTAGCTCCACCTTAACTCTACTTCCAAAGATCCATTATGTCACCAGTTCCAAAGCTTATTTGGGCTGGCACATGGTGATTTCTGTCAGTTCTTGACTTTCCAGATTGCTAGGGTAGGATCCAACTTTCCCTGGTCACTTAACCTATTCACTGCTCTCTAGTTTTCTAAATTTGGTTGCAATTTTCTCATTTCTTTGTCCTTGTAGCTTTATTGTTTTTAAAATAAAAACTTTATTGTCATTTTAGTGAGGCTTTATGAGGGAGAGAAGGTTAAATGTATGCAGTCAATTCACTATCTTTAATTTGAAGCTTCTCATTTTAAAAAATAATATACTAATGGGTATTTTTAATACCTTGTACTAAATTCTTGACCAAAGTAAAGTACAAAATTGAATCTAATATATGGATAGGAGATGATAAACCTATATCTTTTTCCTTTTCATATTTTGCCTGCTTTCATAGGATACAAAATTTGATTTTTCTATCTATTACTTTTCTTCTACAGATGTTAACAAAGGCTTTACCATTTTTCTGTCAGTGATCTTTATGTTTTCATTATCATAGCCATATAAAATCCACCATAAATACTGTAAGAGCATTTTGTGTAAGAGATTTATAACATTTCCTTGCAGTGGTTTCAGTAGCCTTATTCAACTGCATCTCCTGGCATTTTCAATAACCCTCTTAATATATGCTGTCATCCCCATCTGTTTTGATTTAATGTTGATTATACAGACATGCTGTCTGCAAGAAGCCACCTGATCACTTCAGCAGGATGTTACACATGCATTAGACTCAAGGTATTTTCAGAGATTCAACATAAAACTGCTCTTGTTAAATTATATCCATTTCATTAGGTTTCTCCTGGGTAGATTATGTAGACCTTTAGAAAATAAAACATTAAACATATTCAGAGACAATCACATCACTGCTCTTTAAAACCAGTCCAATTTAACCTGCCACTAATTCCCCAACCAGCAATTCTCTGACTGTATCCCTAGGGAAATATATATTGAACACAGTCGAAGGTTAAGGCAGAGGAGTACAGTGAGACTAAGAAGCAGCCAATCAGATGGCGAGGGTCTAAAGATCTGATGCCTTCAGGCAAACACCAAGCTGAGCTGGTTAGTCTCTTTTCATTGCAGACGAACACCACATACATGTCGTAAATGCTCCCTGTGTGGGCAGCAACCACCAAGCAGACCCCGTAGCTAAGAAGAGAGGGATACATGCCCAAGCAACTCATTCTGCACCGCAGCTGACAAGACAGCGATATCCCTGTGCTGGAATGTCTTCGTGCAAAGGTATCGGTTCTTTTTTCATTGAGTGGCTATAGTTCTTAAGGATTGCGGAAAGCAGAGATGCTGGTGCTGAAGGAAGACCTCTCTGCTTTCTAGTAATGCTTTGTTCCTGTTCTCAGGGTAAATGCGAGCCTTTGAAGATGGGTAACCTCCTGGGGAGACGGTAATAAGCAGAATAAAGGAAGACTTTACATTGCTTAAGCTGAGTGTGTACAGAACCTTTATTAGAACAGACTCTTTGTTATTGTTGCTATTGTTCTGAAGGTAAGCTGGCTAAAAATGCAGATTTAAATCATAACATTCTGCTTCGTTTATAACTAAAGAGACCCAGAGAAAGAACTAGGGGGCTGGAGGTGGGGGCAGGGAAAGTAGGGGGCCTACATATATCTTAAAGGTTGCTGCAATTTATCTAGCTATCCACCAGCCTCAGCGAGAAAAAGGACCACACTGCTGATCTAAAGTAAAGAAAGAGAATTTTGTCACTGAGGGTTGCTCTATGTTTTGGACACAAGTTTTATAAAGAACACTTTGCATATTCTCATTGTGCTTAATAATTAAGATGCCTTAATTATCATTTATTACTGACAGCTGGTGTAATCGTCCAACAGTCATCAGCATATTAGGAGCTCTTGTTTTAGTTGCCAAGGTAATAGGAAGGATAATTTAATATGTTACAGAGTAACAAAAGACCCATGGGAAACATATTGCATTAGGTGAAGCAGGAGACTGCTTTGTGAAGCATTTATTTTTTGGAGTGAGTCCCTTCTTTTGTTTCTCCTCTGCATCAATTATCTGTTCGAAGGAATGGATAAAACAGGAACTTCCATCATGTACTGTGTATTTGGAGTAACACAGTTATTTCTTCTGTACACTAGGCAACACTTAATTTATGTCTAAGACATTAAATTGTTAGCCATATGGAAAGGTTTTACCGGTAAGTTGTTCATTATCCTCCATGGGACATTTGAAATCGCACATCAGTGGGTTATCAATGGTGGCCTGAATGAAGTTGAGATAAACTGTTGTCCCAGGGAGCAGAAAAGAATACAAGGAATGCTTGGCTTCATTTTCCAGTTATCTCTCAAAAGCATGGCTCATTAACATTTTAATCTTCATAGTTAATTATCAGGGTGAATATTTTCATATCACATCTCTGAAAGCTCTCCTAACTAATGCAGATTCTTTGTGTACTTTTTATAAAGAGGGGAAATATTTAGGCATTGGTTATAGTTTCTGAATTGCCAGGCCACTGGTATTTTTTATTCTTGTTTTTATTCATTTATTTATTACTTATGATCTGTGGCATTAAATACATTTTGCCCCATAACATAATCAATTACGCTATTGTGATACACTTTTTGATATTTAGTTTCTCTAAATATTTACAAGGTACATGATTTTATTTACAAATGTCATATAAGTAAAACTAATATATAGAGATAATATTTAAAAATCACTATTTAAACTTGAAAATTCACTCTTTAGGTATATATACACATAATTCATTCTAATAAAATACTATAAAACTTAAAGTTCTAAATTTTTAGATTTAAAAATCAAATAAAAATAATATATTTTCTTATATGTGAAATTTTTTACTTATTTCTTTCTATATTTAAAAGATATTGCTTTGCAGAGGGTAAAATTAACTAATTAATTGGATGGCCATAGGGAATTTATTAGTAACTTTGATGAATGGGAATATAGGAATTAGTATTATTTTGCAGAAGAGAATACAGAAGGATACTATCTAATACTTGAGCTGTAAGAAGTGTTCTGACACCTGAGATGATATAAAATTTATTTAGATGAAAGGAAGAATAAAAGAACAGTCAAGACATAATATTAGAAAACAGGGTTAGAGTCAACAAAGCCTTTTAAGACATCAGAGGGCTGGTTAAAGGGAATGAATTAAAGCAAAAGGAGGGGCATTGCTATCTGAAGCAGTGTAGGTGTAAAATAATGGACCCAGATTGCCTTTGGCACCAGACAGACCTGGATTAAATCCCAGTGCCGCCACCTACTCCCTGTGCACCCTGGGTAAATCAGTCCTACCCGGCTGGTTCGTGAGAGTGAGAAGGAGTCCACATAATTATAAGTAGTTCACATAAATATGAGAAGGGTGTAATTTAAAAGATATGATATCAAAGTCGATTGTGACCCTGTTAGGACTGAGTGGAGATGTGATAACTCCTTATACTTAGAAGAGGGGATTGACTACAGCGGAAGGAGAAAGGCCCTTGTTAGTTTTTCTCTGTCCTCTACCCACTCCATTCTATCTCCCCAATAATGTCCAAGCTTCACCCTTTTGAGAGCATTGCCTTCAGTGTAGTGCTTTGAATCCTATTTAAATGCAAATCGCCTTGGCAAGACTACTTTAAGATATTATTACTCCTTGGTCTTCTGGAAGGACCTGAGAGCAGATGCTGATAGGAGGATGCTGAGTAGGAAAGAGATTTTTTTTTTCTTTTTTTAAAGTGAAGGGTGGGAAGTTCCAGGCAAAAGAGAAGCTATTGAGAGAGGAAGAGCTAATTGGAGAGTCTAGCAGCTGGGAAATATATCCTAGCAGGATAACTTAATGAATACCTACAGAGAGATCAGGTCAACGAGGAGCATAAAATAGGGCTGTGAGTCCAGAATAAAGTGGAACGCCCAGGTAGGCGGCACTTTGGCAAGAAGCATGATACATACTTAATTTGGTTTTCTTGGTCACCTATGAGGGTGTTTGCTGCAAGCAGTGACTTTGTGCTGTTCATAGGAAGAACTTATTTACTGACTTGAAGGGAAATAAACAAGGGTAAAGGAAATAAATCTAAGGGACAGACAAATTTTATTTTTATGGCATAATTTTTCCCAGAGGGTATGTTAGGGGATAATGTGAAGGATGGCTTTGCTGAAAACTAACTGGCTTATGCATGCTCCACTTAGATCTAAACATAAACCATCGATACAGCCTCTGAGCAAGAATGACTTTCACATTTGTGTAGACCTCCAAACTCTCCCAACTCAAAGTTAACTCGATAGCACCCCCTAGGTTTTCTGAAACTTGAATTTACTCCCATTTACATCTATGCTCCCATCTGTTAAGAATGATTATATCTAGAAGAGGTTGCGTGTCACTTGAGGATCAAATGTTTAAGACACTGCCCAGGCAAGGTGATAAAAGGGGGGCCCTGGTGTTCCCAAGGTCAGACACTCACTGACCAGTGTCTTAAATTCTACCTTTAAACCACTGACATGCAAATACCTCTGGATGAACTAACATTATAAAAAGCTATTTTAACTTTTCTGCCACTTTTAATAATTTGCCTTATTTTCATAGTTTTGGGCATGTTTATTTGTTTCCTTCAACAGATTGGAGTTCTTTCAGGAAAAGGATAGAGTCTAACTTCAGATTTACCATTGCTGAGCAAAAGGCTTGCCACCTAGAAAATACTACATTAATATTTGTTCATCTTATTAACACAATGCATTTCCCGAGAGGCCCATTAATGTATGCACGTTGAACTACCAAGTTACCTAAATTACCTGAAGGATAAAGTAGCCAAATTAATAGCCTCCATTTGACTTCTCAATAAAATCTATGAATTAGGGAAAATTTACCTTTGTTCGACATCTCTCAGCAGCCTCAGATCTATATATCTTGGCACCCTGATGCTACTGCTAATACCAGAGGAGTACGTATGCCTAAGCAAATCTGATAAGCCCACATTGATGTAGTAATAGGTCACTCTCATTATTATAGGAGCCATGTCCAGAATGTGCAGTGTCAGGGAGGGCAGGTAAGAAGGCTGCAGAGGGACATTGGAAGTATCTGCCAGCTACTGGGGAGTGGAGGTTGACTTCTAAGAGGGACAAAGGATAGAGACAGTAGAAGAGCAGCAATAGCTGGGCAGTGAGCTGGGCTTCTGGAGTCAGATGAAGGACTTTGAGAATGAGCCGCGATGGCCAATCCCTCCCTAATTTTCAGAGAACATATAAAGCCTCTTCTCGGACATTGCATGGACAGTCCTGTTTCATCCCTCACAATTTCATAAATCCTTCTTAGGACTTTTCAAAATCTTTGTCATAGACCAGGAAAGGAAGCCAAGGGTATGTTTTCTTTAATATGCCTGAAGTCGTGATGCGATGGTACCTGCTTGTTAACAGCCAGGCCTATGTTATTATAAAATGACGCAGGTCATGGAAAACAATGGAGTTATTCTGCTGGAATGTTACAGGAAAAAAAGAAAAAGTTGCCTTGTTTTGTTTTAGTATGATGTCATTAAAGGATCATTTGGAGTTGGCATCTGGATTTATGACCTGCGATTCAACCAGTGTAAGATGTTATCTTCCCCCGCACTCTTTAAACACTACCATTAGAATTTTTCCTATGGGCAGACAGAGGAAAACATTTGTATGTTCGTTTGGTGGACATTCAGCCTCCTCTTGAACTATCAGGGGCCTCTAGTCCATTCATATTTCGTTCACAGAGACATTGGAGCTCTCTTCCCCCAGCACTTTGAGAACAGGGAGCCACCTTTGTACAGTATCATTTCTGAAGTGTCCCTCTAGAGCACACTCATCCTGTTCTTAGAGGAAAAAACATGAAACACTAATAAAAAAGAAAGAGACTCTGAACAAGTCAAAATGTGTATTAGAAATTGAAATATTGTTCCCATCATGGTCTTACGTTACTTAAGTTTCCAAATATGCCTCACTAAATTCAATTCCTTCCAAAATGTGGTATAATAGAATATGAACTTTGCACTTAAGTGGACCTCAGTTCAATTCCTGACTGTATCATTTTAGTACCTGATCAATGAGATGAGACTGGTATCTATCTACCTTGTATTTCACTTGAAGTTTAAATAGGATATTGTCAAGTATATGATGCCATCTATTGCAGAGTAGACATTTAATAATTTGGAAACAATTTTTTCTAGTCCAGAGTCTAGTTCAAATGTGATGCTTTGCAGAGCTTAAAGGAGATTTTCCTTATTTGACATCTGCTTATGTTAGCAGCCCTGCCTCCTGCCCTGACCAATCCACTGCCTATTTCTCCAACCTTATTCTCTGGCAACTTGTGAACTTGGAGTTCACAAACACTGTATGCTGTTTTGGTCTGCATTCCACTATGTTTGCCTTTACATGTGTTGTTTCCTTGACATGGAATGTGTGTTTCTCCCTCCTCCCATTTCCCAGAAATCTCCTCATCATTGAACACATAGCTCAAGGATGATATGCTTCTTCTCAGTGATATTCTTTGTACCTTAATAAGGTAGCTAATATTTGATGATTCTTACTATCTGCCAGGTTCTCTTTTAAGGTAAATATTTTGCACAACCTATCTAATTCAATACTGAAATGCATGAGTGCACTCATCATAATAGATTGTCTGTCTTCCTCACTACATTTTGTTCTATTTGAGTGTAGAAAAAAATGTTTAATATAACTTGAATGAATGAATGAATAGCAAGATAGATGGGTAAAAGAAGATAGCATGGATATATCTGTAATAGAGGATGTGAAACTCCTCTGAGATGGACCAATATTTCAAGGAGAAAATTGTAATGAAGCCCAGGAATTTTAGAGAAGTTACTCTATAAACAAATAAACAATAACAAACTTAAACCAGAATGGACTGATGGAGATTGAAGAGGTTCAGGTAACTGCAGTTGGTCCGATAGAAAACATTGAAAATAAGAACAGAGAAGCTAGTTTAGGGCATTCCTGTAGAAAGAGTCCAGAACTGCATTAAGCATGGGTCTCAGTTTCAAAAGAAGCTACCCAGAGAGGTCTAGATAGAAAAAGAACCAATACTTCTGGAATTATAACAATGTATTCAGATTAGCACTTTCATAGATTTAGGCCATATGCTAGCATATTACAACAATTGACTCATTAAACTTACTTTAAAAAAAACAAACAAGTTAGGAGGGATATTTTAAACCCTATTTTATAGATGAGACAACAGAGAGGTGACCAGACTTGTCTAAGACTATGAAGTTGGAAATTAGAAAGCTTGAATTTGAACTCAACTTTGCCTAATTCTCATGTTCATACATTTAATATTCTGCTGTCCCTGCTCTTTAAACTGTGGGAGATGGCTCGGGCTAGAGAGAAGGTAAAATACTTTGGGAGAACAAACAAGACAATGAAGAGATTGTAAACAAAGGGAACTGAGATAGTGGAGGAGACTGTCTTCCATTCCATGCTCAACTAATTGAGGATTGTGAGATTTCCCTATCTATACACAGTGTATTCCCTAAGAGTCCCATTACTGTGGACACTGAGGACTAACCACATATGTGGACTGAATTTTTCTGGGTGAGGGAGTAGGGAGAGGATGGGAGGGGAATTCAAGAAAACTGAAAGGGGAAGAGCTATAAATGCCATGACCATGAACTTTGAAAGCAGAAACTCTCCTTTCTCCTTTGACTGCCTTTTTACTGTGGGTGTATGACTGTTGAAGTATGGGGTAGAAATCGGAGGAGTGACAGTGCCAAGTTATGGCTCATGGACCCAGATGTTAGGTTACTTTCAGGGAGATTTTTCATATTTTACCAGTCGAACCCAGATAGTCATTGATGAAGGATGGTTTCTGGAGTCAGAGAGCAATCCAGCAAGTCATATTTTGCATTTTATGTAATTGAATTAAATATGTTTTATCTGTTTGATAAAATAAAAACTTAACTAACATTTATTATCTTATTTGGTACTTTACATTTCACATTTTAATGATGTATGCTGTAAAATACATCTTGTTTACTAAATTTGGTTCTGAAGTTGAATTTCTTCCACTGACATTTTTTAAAAAAATGAATTCATTATCTGGAGGAAAAAATTGAGTGGATGAGTAGCTTGGAAGTTTGTGTTTATTTTGTTTCATTTGGTTTGTATTCCCTTTGCTGACATTTTGAGTAGAATGCTATCTACCAAGGGAAAATATTTTGAAATATAGCAGCTCAATAAATGTCATTTGATTTTTCTGGAATTCACATTTATATCTATTTCTCATCACAAGTTTTTTGCCTCAAGCATTTTCAGATTCTTCCAGATAGCTCAATTGGCAAACATATTTGTGGGGTTATTGTTCTTTTCGACACACATCTTTTTCTTCCTTTCTCACCACAACCTCAATTCACATGTTTTGTTCAGATTATAGCAACAACCTGGTAACAGGTATCTTGGCCCATACCCTTCGACCTCTGGATAAAAGCCAGCATTCTCTTTCTGAAACACAAATTTACTCATGCTGGTAATTTCCTGAAACTTTTTGAGATAGCTCTTTGTTCTTAGAATGAAGTCCAGCTTCCCTCATGGCCTACAGTCTTTCTTGATCAGATACATGCGATTTTCCCCTAACTGTATCTGCATCCTTCCACTCTCTATTCCATGCATTTTGAACTACTTGTAGGTTGCCAAATATACCTTGCTATTTTGCCACCCCAAGGTTTCTGAATGGTGCTGCTTCTACCTAGAGCACATCCTCCACCCCCTCATTCCTGTCACTTCCCTACTCTTATCCCTAATAACTCCATCTTGGTGTGTCACATCTTATAGCAATCCTCTGCTCATTTTTCTCACCGCTCACACACTTATACAGCATGGATTAGATGTCTTTCCTCTAATCTCATGTAACACCTTATTCATATTTCTAACATATAGACCATGTTTTACTTATGTTGGCCCGATTCTCAATAACTGTTTGTGGAATGGATGAATGATTGAATGATGAGAAAAGCAAGAATTCTCAATAATAAAAATAGCAAAGGAAAATATATTTTCTATATATAATAAATGGAATCTATAAGACGATTTGAGATGAAATCAAGTATACTCTGTAAAGATTTGTCAAAGTTGGGCAATGATCAGGAAATAAGTTGGGATTTGAATCATTATCATTTTTCATTCTTGCTGTAAACTGTTGCCCATTAAATGTGCTTCCCTCTCACCTAATCTAAATTTTTTGAAGACATGCTCTTAAAATTTGCTAATTAATATGGTATACCTTTTATGTGTTGATAATCTTGTCTACACATTTGGTTTAGCTTCCTTATTTATTCAACATTATTCTGTTACAAGAGAGCTGATAAGGTTCACAAATTCTCAAAATGGTCAACCTATCATTGCAGTAGTTGTTGTATCAACTAGTTTTCAGAATCAAATGGGTAGATTTAGCCTCCAACCAAACACAAAGCTGTTGTAGCACTTATTTTAATAATTGCTGAAGGCCAATATTCTATTTAATGTTCAGGGCCCCTTTTCAATCAACACTGACTTTGGGTAAAATGTGGAAAGCATTGGCACATATGAACACTTTGTTTCTTGTGATTCATAAGCTCCAAAGGTCTCCAGGGCACTAGTGATCTTATATTTGGAGCCTCTTTGAAAGCCTTGAAATCAGGGCCCATTTCCCCAGGAATTGTTGCTGCATTTGAGAAATTCAGTAAGAGGGTGAGATGTGTAAAAAATGTTTGACACCGTATGTTTTGGCTCTTGATGGTGGTACCCATTCTAAACTTACCAGTGCTATAGGAATAAAGGGAAACCACATTGTTCCATAATTGCTGGACCCACCATAATATTTATTGGCTTACCATGACTTTCATGAAATTCACAGAATCATACTCCTGACATCTGCATTTTCTAGGACGTGAAGTGACTTGACCTGCCTGTCTAGTGACTGCTTTCAGTGAAGCTTCACACACATGTGTTGCAGAACTCTCTTGTATGCCAACATCTTGTTAAATATTTGACTTTGCTATATATTTCTATAATGTAAGAAGTGTAAGTATATCAAAAGGGCTGTGTAATTTCTGTACTGTGAGTTGTAGATCCAAATTTTAAATATGCTATGGCTTTATAGTATCTAATTTTACTATACAAATTCACAGCCTGGGCGCATTTTTCAGAAGTGGAATGAAATGAAATTGAGACTCAATTTATGTAGGTATTTAAGTGGTTTGGCCAACATCATATACACATTAATGAAAGTATAAGTGCTGGAACCCAGGTCTTGATACTCCCAAGTCAATATGTATACAATGGCTTTAATTTTGTATCTAATATATCTGTTTGGGGCTCTCAAATACATTTCTTGCCAGTCACTTTTTAGAATTTGCAGCATATTTGGAGTATGGCTATATAAATAATATTATACAATAGGGAATTTTCATAAAATGGTTCCTAATAAAGAGTGCAGAATGACAAATGTGAGACATAACTTTGGTGGGTAATTTTCTAGAACACCACCATGACCTTTGTTTCATCATGACCTAGATTTAATGGTTAACCCTTTGCTGTATTGCTACACCATGTGTGTGGGTTTCGAAGAAGCATTTCAAATTAAGTTGCAGACATCATGATACACTTTACTCCTAGATATTAGATGCCCTAAGAATAAGGACATTGTTCTGCATAGCCTCAACTCTGTAACACAACTAAGAAAATTCATAGCTTCTTAATATCATCTAATATCTATTTTATTTTAAACTTCTTTGTTTCTTTTTAATTATTGTATTGTTCTGTTCTTCAACCAGGTTATAGATGAGGTTCATACATTTAGTCTCTACTAAACTTGTATATACCCACCCTACCATTTTCTCTCATGACATTGTCTTTTTGAAGAGTACAAACCAGTTTGTAAAATGTACCACAATCAGGTTTTGAGTGGTTATTTCATTGAGATGATGTTTACCTTGTTTCTCATTACCTTTATCTCCTATAAACTGAGAACTAGTTCTTACATCTTCATTAGATTCTGTTTATATGTTTTGGGCAAGACTGTACCCTAAGTGATGTTTTATATGTCATCATATCTGGAGTCACATGCTTTCACGATGTCAAACTTCAGTAATGTTGCATTTGATTTTTTGGTTAAGGTGGTGACTGCTGCTATATCATCCCATTATAAAGAAAAGTTTCCTCTTTGCAATCATTAGTAATTTGAAGGGTGGTAATTTGCCACTATTTGGGATATTTGTTCCCCAAGTAACTACTAGGTTTGTCCATACTGAAATGGCTTTAAACAATCTAAAGATCTTTCTGGATAGATCTGTCTTGAATGTGTTCATATAATGATCTATGAGAGAAGTATTAGAAACACCATTTATCCAATTCTATTCCATCAGGAGAAATGCCAAAAGCCTCCTAAAAATTAATGTTAAATTAAACCATCCACATTACAGAAAATATAGATGATGTCATATAGGTTTACTGTGGAATTTCTTTCTCTTGTCCTCATTATTAAATATACTACTGTATATTCATCACCCAGGTGTAAACCAAAACCACATTTCTTCTGTTATACTTCCAGAAATAACTAGAACAATTTGGGGAGCCCCTGTTCTTCCAATAATTCCCTCACAATACAACTCACTATGAATTATGATGGGAGAACAAAGGTGAAGATACACATTGTCTCTTTCCCTATCTGTTATAAACTCCCTAAAGACAAGAATCACAATTCTGATGTTTTTTTTTTCTGGAATAAAATTAGGGGCACAGGTAGAAATTATTCTATGTAAGAACACGAGGACACATTGTCCAGAGGATTAGTAGTAAAGAAAATATGAAACTGGGGACATGTAGTCACTTAAATGAAAGCAGTACTGGACTTGAGGAAGAGAAAAGGTAATTCAATAAGCTTTGGGGGATCTGCTGTCCCAGAGACTTCTATAAATTCTCTTTTCCCACCAGCATTTTCAAGTTATATGCAAATTCCAAAGAGAAGAAAGAAAACAAGGACTTTTGTCAGTACCTTGTTTAGTTGCTCTGAGTTTTATTTTTCTAATACATAAAATAAGTAATTTGAAGTTTATGATCTCTAAAGTGTTCTCCACCAGAACAACTATATGTAAGATTTGAGATCTGCTAGAGAAATGGGTAAAATCTGAACAAGAATTGAGGGAAGGAGTAAGAAGGACAAACTATACCTGGGAGAGAGTGTGGGATAAGTCAGAGAGAAAGAAAGTACGTGCAACGTCTCAAAGTTAGAGATGTCATTGAGTAAAACATGGGAAGTAAAGCTGGAAGGATACATAGGACCATTCATTGATTTAAGATATTTGAGTGCCTACTATGTGTCTAGATAGAAAGGATTCAGGAATAAACAAGGCAGACAAGGCCCCTGTTCTCATGGAAATAACATACTAGTGGGAGAAGACAGATAATAGACACATAGTCCAAAAATGTAATCTCACAGCCCTATAATGTAATGGTTACAGGTGCAAGCTTTGGATCTAGACAGTCTGAATTCAAATTCCAGTTCCCCAACTTGACCTTAAACAAGATATTTAAGCTTTCTGTGCCTCAGTGTCTCACCCGTATAATGAAGATAATAATAGCACCTACCGCTCAGGGTTGACATGAGGATTAATTAGAAAAATACATATAAAATCTTTAGAGGCTTTCCTGTATTTACAGAACAGTATCTGACACAAGGAAAATGTGAAATAAATGTTAGTTATTATTATTATAGTGCTAAACATTGTGATGGTAATAATAAAGTAGAGAAAGGCAGGGTTTTTCAACAGCAGCATTACTAAACTTGGGGGTTGGATAAGTCTTTGTTGCAGCGACTGTCCTGCGCATTGTAAGATGTTTAGCAGCACCCCTTGTCTCTACCCATTAGATGCCAGTAGCATCCTCCCAGTAATGACAACCAGAAATATCTCTAGACATTGTTAAATGTCCACTGGGAGACAAAATCACCTTTGGTAGAGAACCACCATGTTAGAGAATAAACAGGTGCAGTACTTTTATGTTTTATTTTTTATTTTTTTTGAGGGCAGTGTCACTGGCCCTCATATGTGGGACCTGAATAGGGGCTGCTGGCTTCCCAGGCCAGTGCTTAACCTCCGTGCTACTCGGCCGGCTCAGGTGCAGTACTTTTAGATAGGGTTATATAGAAAAGCTCTTTGAAGAAAAACAAGAACAGAACACTAAGTGATGAAAAATAAGCAGCCATGCAAAACCTGGGGCAGAGTGTTCCAGTAATACATTCAGCAAGGATGAAGGCCCTGAGGCAGGAACAAGTGGCCAGCTTGGCTGGGGAGGGGAGAAGATAATGTCAGAGAAGTAGGTTGGTTCAGAGTATAAAGGTCAATAAAGATCATGATAATAAATATGGATTTTATTCCTTATGTGCTGAAAAGACTATAGAGTATTTTAAGCAGGAGAATGATAAGAGTTGATTTCTGTTTTAGACTGCAGAAGGGCAAGTGTAGAAGCATGGAGACCAGTGAGGAGACGAATGCATAGTCCAGTGAGACACAAGGAGCTTGGACGGGGTAGTTAGAGGCTATGGTTGTGGACATGGTGAGATGTAATAAGATTCTGATATATTATGGTGGGAGAACCAATAGAATTGGTTAAGTGTATGAAGAATAAAGGGTAAATGGGGGAGGGGAAAGTTTGTAGGGAAGGAGTTTAATAAATTCATAATTCTGTCTAGGCCTTGTAAAGTTTGAGCTCCCACTAATCACCCAAGCACTAGCTGGGCTGTTGACTATACCAGTCTGGAGATTAGGTGAGTGGTTGAGGCTAGAGAAGTATGTTTGGGAATCATATGTGTTTACATGACATTTAACCATGGGACCATCTGAGTCACCAAAGGAGAGAATAAGGTGGAAAGCTGAGGACCAAATTCTGAAGCATTCCTACATTTAAAGGCAGAGAATGAAGGATGTAGGAGTAAAACCCAGTGTGCTATAAGAGTGTGGTGTGCTAAAAGATAGGAAAAGAAATGCTTCAAAAAGGAGAATGTCATCTGGGTTAAACGCTGCTAAGAGGTCAAGAAAGAAGAGGACTGTATTCACATTTGGATTAGACATGATGAAGAGTGTTGGTGACTATGACAAGAATGGTTTCAGTGGTGTGATGGGGATGAGAGGCTCACTGGGGTGTATTATCAAGAGTGGGAGGTAAGGAAGTTGAGACAGAAAGTGTAGGCATTTCTTCCGGGAAGGGGATTGAAGAAATTGAATAGCAGTTAGAGGATGATGTGAGCCAAGGAAAACACTAACTTTTTGTGAAGATGGAAAGCATTACAGCATATTTGAATGCTGATGGAACTGTTCCAGTGAATAGGAAGAAACTGGTGATCCTGGGAGACATTAAAAAATAATTGCCTGGGACAATTTTCTGAGCAATGAAAGAGGTACAACCTGCAGTACACAGTGAACCGGAAAGAGGGACAGTTCAATAAAATGGGAGAGAAGAAAAATTCAAGTAAAGTAGTGTATTTGGAGTGGAAAATAAAGTAGTTCTCATAAGAATACTTCTATTTTTTCCCAAACTAGTGCTTAACCACCGTGCCACTCGGCTGGCCCACTGCTATTTTTTCAATAAAATATAACACAAGATCAGCAGCTGATTGTGTGCCCCTGAAGAGCAAAGTTTGAAGGATCAAAAAGAAGATTAAAAGGTGTGAAGTAGCCCTTTAGGAGAGTGAACAAGATTGATTTATTTGGGGAAGAAGGACAGATTAATTTGGACATAAGGATAGACCTAGAGGTTCTTTTTAACAAAATATTTAGTGTGTTTGTTTTTTTGCTCAAGAGGTATGGGGTTCCCCACTTCTGAAGGTAATCACTAAGGAAAGCAGGTCAACATTGAGATTAAGGAATTATGGTGCCACTATAGAACAAAAGGTTTGAATTCAGGCACATGATTAAACATTTCACTTAACCCTTAAACATCTCCCTTAAGAAACTGTATCAATCCTACTAAATGACTGAGTAGACAGAAGATGAGAGATGCTAACTCACCCACGATCACACAGCTAATAAATTGCAGAACATGATATACTTTACAAAAAGGCAATAAAATGGACACAGAACACGTTTCTCAAAGGTTTAAGAAGCGCTTTCATCTAATTGTTTTAAAATACTCTCACATTAGTGTAAGACTAGTGAAAATTCTTTAATATTGGATAAAAGAAGCAAGCAGACAGTAAACTATATCATAATTAAAATTAATCAAATGCCATGTTAGAATGGAATTATCATTTAAGAAGACAATAGTGAATGGAATTTCAACTAAATTTAGAATAAAAATTTTCAGGAATTTTTTAGAATATAGTCCTATCACTCTCTAAGAAATTGAATTTGCCTTTTTTAAATTAAAATTTATTGGGGTGACAATGGTTAGTAAAATTACATAGGTTTCAAGTGTACAATTCTGTAATACATCATCTATATATCACATTGCATTCTGATTAGACATTCATGAGGAATTCCAACCTTTAGTGAAATTGATAACCAGTACTGTGCTGGGCTATTAGCAGTGAGAGCAGGAGATGAGCAGGAGGGGCAAAGAAAGTCTATTACACATTCTGGACCTGGAGGGCAAGGGAAATCTGCTGCTAATTGCATCTCCATTAACCATGGTGACCATATTTTCTGGCCCCAAACTTGGGACATATGACCTGACAAAGAGACAGAATATTAACAGTCAGGATTATCACAGGAATGTGGGCTTCATGGTTATTATATTATTATTATTAGTGGTGGAAGAGGTCAGCTTGGAAAACCAGGCTACCTATTTAGATCAAATTTGAGATTTACTTGAAAATTAATTTCTGAACATGTCACGCTTATGAACATTCAAAGCTGTGTCTTGAAAGCCCATCACCAACTGCTCCCAAATCTCCCCTTTCTGAATTCCCATATTGGCTGGATATACATTTGGTGGCTTTATAACATTCGAGTAGTGGCTGATAACATTGTCCATTGTCTCTGCTGAGCTCCATCAAGTCTTTGTAGTCCTGGCACCTAGAAGAGTGCCAACTCTCAGTACATCCTCAGTAAATACTTGTGGAAAGCATGGAGACTGGGTGAACCTGGAGCCAGCTGCGGCCAGCATGAACTACACTCCTTGCTTCTTTTCCTGTGAAGGTATCACGCTTCCTTCTCCAGATGCATCTAAACCTGGGACTCAGTGTGAATAGAAAATGGCTCCTCATTGAAAACTGACCTGTGCATGACCCTCCCACTTTATTTTCAGAGATAATCTATGTCTCTTTTCCAGATTCTTCCATCATGAGCCCAAATTATACCTCTGTTTGATTATTGGTGTCTTTACAGAGAGGAAATCACATTTTCCACCTATACACAGACCTCAAAAGCAACCCACTTCAGTAGTTTATAACCAGGTAGTTTCAAATGGGTGATAATTAACACTGTCAATACCCTAGTTAAAGTTAGTGTGTCTCAGGAACTCATTCTTGGGTACTGACAATGGCTACTCAGAGGTCAGAATGTTATCCTTTTGTTGTGGTGTTTGTTCTTATGATGAAATATCTTTTTTATAAATTAAAATTTATTGGGGTGACAATGGTGATAGATGAGGGTAAACAGTCAAATGCATGGTGATGGAAGGAGAACTGACTCTGGGTGGTGAACACACAATGTGATATATAGATGATGTATTACAAAATTTTACATTTGAAATCTATGTGATTAAATATCCTAATATTGGTGAAGCACTTAGAATGGTGCTGGTACATAGCTAGCTCAGTTTAAGTGTTTGCTATTACCTTGTTGTCTCTACATTTCAGCAAGCACATGAGGACAAAGCAAACTGGTGCAAAAGCCAAGGAATTTCTTAAACACATAGTCTCTCATGGCTTTTATTTGCAATCCCATTACAGACAAGTGGTGTTAAGCAGGAAATCATAAATGGGTGCTTTTTACTAACAGGAGACTCAGTTCCTGTATGGTGGGGCATTAATTAGTAGATACATTGGATTAAACCCCTTGTACCTTTAAGATCAGAAAAGTTTCTCAGTTATTGAATTCAGCTTGAGTTTCATTACATAGCCCATTGAGCAACTGGTACTTTGCCCATTGGTTTGTTGGTATAAACTGTGATTCCTTATATTTTCCTCAGGAATTAGAAAAAGAACAACAAAAACCTTTTGTGATTAGTTTATTTTGATATCTATAACTATGTGACCTGAGGTAGAAAAATATAACATATTTGATACATAGAAGGTGCTTCCATAACACCTAAAATGCAAATAATGCAAAAGCTGCTTGCCTCTGGAACAAACTATCTGCAAGAGTCATGAACAAGTACCTTGTACTTAGAGGAGGCTAAGGATGCATGTTGGGGACCATGAAACAAGTTTCGGGAAAAGGGACCCAGTTTTGAATATCTACTTGTAGTTGGGCTCAAATGTTAGCGACTGCCTTGTTTTCTGTCTGAAATGCTTTTTTTGTCACTGTGTAAAATCTCACATTACTTCATAGAAAGGTACAAAAATGTAAAATTAAAGCAAATCAGATACTTTTATTCAAGAAGGATATCGCCATTTGGCTTCACCACTAGACTACAAGGCCCTGGATAGCAAGCAGAGTGCCATATTTTTATACTTAAGAGCCTGCAGAGGCCATACCATCAAGAGTGGTATTCAAAACCATTTGTGGAATGAATAAATGAAGGAAAATCCTTTTGTCCTCTAGATCCTCATTCAAATAGGTTTTGAGTTGTTCATGTTACCCAATGAGGGCATACCGGAAGGACATGAGGGTTAAAAGAAAAATCAGCAAAACTGACAGCTAGAGAGAGAGCCTACTGGGAATGAAGCCTACTGGGAAAAGTTTGAGGATGTGTCTTCTCTAAAAATTTTATTTTTTCCAGTGGGGCAAAATGCTTTAAAGAAGAAATTTTTGATGCAGAACAAAACTAGAATCTCTGGAAAGCGTGCATCCTAGCAGGCTAGATATAGAGTTAAGAGCCAGTCAGAGGTCAGCTTCTATTAATATCTAGGCTTTATAATTTTTTCCAGAAGGATTCTAATTTCAGGTAGCCTACTTCCACCATAATACCACTGTTATAAGTTAAACGGCATCCTCCCAAGTTCATATTCTGAAGTCCTAACCCCCAGTAGCTCAGAATGTGACCATATCTAGAAATAGATTGTTGTTAAGTTAATTAGTTAAGATGAGTGTATACCGGGAGTAGGCTGGGCATCTAATCCAATATGACTGGTATTCTTATAAAAAGGGGAAATCTGGACACACACACACACACACACACACACACACATACACACACGGAAATGCCACATGAAGATGAAGGCAGAAATCAGGTGATGAATCTATATGTCAAGGAGTGTCTGAGATTGCCAGCAAAGCACTAGAAGCCAGAGTAGAGGCTTGGAACAGATTCTCCCTCAGTCCTCAGAAGGAACCAACCACACTAACCCCACTGATACCTTGATCTCAGACTTCTAGCTTCCAGAACGGAGAGACAATAAATTTCTGTTGCTTAAGTCACCAAATTTGTGATTCTTTGTTATAGCACTCTGGGAAACCAGTAGACCCATAGAGGTTCTTTAATCACTGCCCTACTCCTTTCATGGCTACTGCTAAATACCTCCATTCATAATAATTCTGCAATAATCCTGCAGAAGTGCTGTAACTTTAAAGGAGACATAAGATCACTGGGTGGAGGGCATTTTTACCAAGACATGAAAATATAATTATCCATGAGCACTGCACTGCCTTTGAGGACACGGCTGGTGCTAGTGATTCAGACCTTCCCTGAGGAAACTGGCTGTCAGTAGTCACAGGGGTGTTTGATCAACTTTGTCTTTCTGAGGGGCTAAAAATATGCATCATAGCATTGAGGGCATGGCAGCTACGTGTTTTCCTCATGTTGTAATGATAAAAACACTTAACTAGGAAAGGAAGACATTTTTTAGGAGAAGCTTTTTCAAGCAGAAGTTTTAAGAAGAAATCTGGATCTCCCATGAGTGCCAAGGCTTTGATTATACAGTTGCAAACCTCATACAGGATAATGGACAAAGTGATCCTTAAACGTCTGCATTTATAAGACAAAAGTCTCGAGAAATTTTTATGAGCTGCTAGAATAAGGTGTGTTCCCTTTGGATAAGTCATAGGATAGGATCATGGCGGGCCAAGGGCCTGAGCACAGGGTGGCCCATCTGCTTCAGGCAGTTTGACAGACGCTGTTCTCAGACGCTTGCCAGTGAATGCAGCCCTGCCATGCAGTGACATTACCTTCAGGTGACTCTGTGCCTTCACATTTTCTAATAAAACTTGGCTTTGGATAGAGAGAAACTGTCATACAGTTGGTTTAGATCCCTGATGATGTTGATTTGGTAGAAGTTAATGGGTCTGTTTTTAGCCAACCCATTACTTAATGTGTATGGATTTTTTTTTTAATGGCAACAATAGTCACTGGCCAAAGTATACATCACCATCCTCGCCCTCCAGAATTATTAATAAGATGTTCATAGAATCACAGTGCTTCCTACTTGCTGGTAGTGGCAACCGATACTCTAATATGTGTGGGTTCTGAAAAGATGACTTAGCACCCTCTCCTAAACTCTCTAAAGTCCCCCACATGATTTCTCTAGATTCTGAGGGGCTCAATCCCCTTTTCCCTCCTATAGGCACTGCCTTCTCTGCTGTCCTTCAGACAAACCCCTCTCCATCCCTTGAGCAGAGTTGTTCAGCTACTTTTAAATAGTCTCACTTCCTCATGATCTTGGGAATTGATCCCCATCCTGCAGTTGGCTACTTAGGTGTTAGTTTGTTAATATATAAAATAAGTGTCCTCCATAATGCACTGACGATGGCCAGCTCACATAAGAATTCTTTTCCATATACTTTTACTTCCTTACCCTGAATGCTTGTAAACTTAGAGCCTACACCATTAATTTATACATCCTTGTAATTTTTGTTCCCTTTTTCTCTGTCTCTCTTTTTCTTTTTTCCTTTTTTTTTTATAAGTATTCTTATAATCAGACTATAAGCATTTTCAGGACAAAAATTTTCTCCTTAGCTCCTGAAATAGTGTTGAGTATATGGTAGTTGCTCAACCAGCATTTGTTAATAGATTGATTCTTCCCTCCTTTCCCACTTTCCCCCACACCCTCCTCATTCTCTCCTTTCTCTTTTTTCCTCCTCTGTTTTGAATAAGAACAAAATATCATAGTAATATATTCTTTGGTGTAATCATTATTTATGCAATTTTGCATAGAATTATTCACATAATTATGTCATAAAAGTGAATATGTTTCATAAATTTAAATATATATGTGTTATTCTTCATTTAGTATGTGTCTAATTTTGCTACTAATGAAATTATCTGTTTCAATAGAATGGACATATTAATGCATTGAGTTTTTAGAGAGACATACATTGGCACTTGGGCTTTTATAAAAATATGTTGCATTAATGCACTGATTAATAAAGGGAGAAGTAGAAATTTATAGAATTTCTTATACACGTCATTGCTAGATTTTTCTATCATAGAATTCTGCTTTGTTGTATTATATAGGAAGAAGAATATAAAAACTACAATTTCACATTGTTTGGAAACAAGTAGATAGCAATTCAGAAAGCAGGTCATATTTCATGAGTTGTATGACAGTGATAAAAAATATTTTATTGAAACCTATAAAGCTCAAGAGATTTTAAATCTCCCAATTTAAAACTAGATCCTACTGTCATAGTAGAGATACACATTTTTCTTCACTGATATAAAATAGTAAAAATTACAACTGTGTGTTATTTCGTTATGTTTGGGGAATGGGGAGGTGAATATGTAAAACACCTCAGTAAGGAAGTACAGAACTATGTGTCATAAGTTTTCAGTATAATGTATTAATTTTTACAGAAAACATAATGACAATACAACAACAAGCATTTATTCTGCACTCTGTGTGCCAGGTATAGTGATAAGTGCTTTCTATACCTTACCTCATTCACTTCTTATAGCCACACCATGAGGCCTGTTCTCTTATTAAGACAGGTTATTTAGTATAATATCAGGCAGTCAGGAATTCCCTGGTAGACTGAGCAAAGATAAGAAAACTGGTTATTTCTTAAACTAGCCATTCCTTTCAAAATTATAGGGTAACTCCCTCATGCTGGAACAGAGACATCAATCATGCCCCAGAGCAACAAAGCCATTTTGGAGGACATGACGAAAGGCCTCCCCAAGACTGAGCAGCAGAACAAATCTGATAAACCCCTTAATAACAGGCACCAGTATTTCAGCATTCCCCCTTCCAGACAAAAAAATATATATATAAAACTCAAGTCTTTTACCCTAGCGAGGACACCCATGGGAACCACCCCCCTCTCATTTTGAGAGCTGTTACTTTCTACCCTAATACACTGTCCTCTGCTACAAACTTTACCTCTCTGGTCCGTGTCTCCATTCTTTGGCTTCACAAGACTATGATCCTGACACAAGAAAAATATCCTACATCATTATTATCTCCATTTTACAGAGGGTGAAATGAGGCCAAGAGGTAAAGTAACCTACCCAAGTTCACCCTCCTTTAAATGGCAGAATATGAGCCTCAAACCCCAGCTTCTCTAAAGCCAAAAGTCAGGCTTTTAAAAATCTCTTTGCTTTCTTAAAAAAAAAAAAAAAGTTGACCTTTGATAGAACATCAAGACGAGGTATTTGATGGGACACTACTTCAAACTCAATTCTAAAAGACTCTGGGAGCTGGAACGACAGTGACTTAGAGACCAGAGTCTTTCTACACCATATCAGATTGAGTCCCTGAAGCCTCTCAGAACTGGTTTCACACCCTTCAAGTGTGAACTGGATCAAATGAGCCCACAATGATGCATGAAGCTCTCATATTGAAGCGTGGGTCACCTGCCTCAGAGGCCTTAACCTCAGATCTGAAGAATCAGGAGTCTTTTGAGGTGGCGCCTGGGAACCCACAAGCTTCTCAAAGGATTATTATGTAAACTAAGGTTTAGAAACTACTGTTTTAAGCATGATTACTTTCTTTTTATAGACAGGAAGAGATTTCATTCAAGTGTTTAAGTTTGCAAGAAAATCACTATAATTACGGTAAACCTGGAATTGCAAACTGGTGGCCTGAAGTAAAGCTGCTTTTTTTTTTTTTGGTCAGCAGTTTGTTTTTGCTTAAAAAGTTTCGGTGCCTTTACAGGGGATGCACCCTCTATTTCACCACACTGCTTGCAGCTTCCTAGCATGTCACACTTTTAAGATACCTGCCTGCTCCCTGAAGATGGCTGGAATAAAAGAAAATTACTTGTTTTGTACTGTTTCCAATGGAATCCAGTAGATACTGGAGTAAACATACTCCCATCTGCCTGACTCCCCCACAGTGCTCTTGACTTGTCTACATAGTGGTTTATGAGATTAAACAGGAAGGAATGCTTTCTTTTTCCACTTCTACTTATCCTCCAATAAATGACTCAAAAGGGCATCCTCACATATAATTTGTGAGCTCAAACCTTTCCAATAAAATAGAAGGCAGAGAGTACACTAGAGATATGAATATTATTCAGAAAATAGGCGAAGAGAAACAGAATTTATATGAAACTGAGAAGACAGCATATCAAGTAAAATGGATCAGATTTTAGTGCCCTTTGGTGATAAAAAAAAATTATAGCAATTATGTATCTCTTAAGTGTTCAGAGTGCAACAACAGTATACCTAATGGCTTTGGAAGGAAGATCTAGGTCAAAATTGATCGAGGCACTTTTGGGGGAAAAGATTATCTGTTTGATTAATTGAAGCAATCCAAAGAAAAAAAGCTGGGCCGGCTGAGTGGCACATTGGTTAAGAGTTGGTTTGGTAGTGGCCCCGGTTTGGATCCCACATATGAGGGCCAGTGACACTGCCTTCTACAGCTAACAACAGCTCCGCCTGGAGCTGGGCTGCGTGAGCCCTGGCAACCGTGTAGGCTGCAGCCCCTGCTGCAGTGGGCTGCCATAGGCTACAGTGAGTGGTCGGCAGCCAGCATGAGCTGCCAATAGCCGCGGTGATGGACCATCCAGAGGCCGGTGACCGAGCTGCCTCATCCAGGAAGAGCGCAATGATGACACCAACATGGGCCAGTGAAGCAACATCCTCCACAACTAGACTGAAGAACAAAAGCACAGCAACTTGTCTGTTCCCCTTCCCCGATTTTCCAATGCTGATCCCTTCCCCCAATTCCCCAATAAAATCTTTAAAAGAAAAAAAGCTGATAGAAATGATGCATAACCTTAACTTTATTCACTTGATATGGGTAATTAGAAGTAATTAAGCTTTTAATTTCCTACTAAATACAGAGGGTGCCAAAAAAAAATGTATATACATTTTAAGAAAGGAAAAAACTGCATTAAAATTGTAATAATATATACCAATAACAAAAGATGGATACAAGTCATGTGTATACATTTTTTTGATACCCACGGTATATGTAGTTTTTAAATTAAGACCTAATGGAATTTTGACGAATATTTGACATAAGTGGGGGCCTTTAGTTAAGAACTGAGTACTGAAAAACATTTTTTTAATAAGAAAACAAATAATACCCCCAAAATATATGTGAAAATAACATAATTTTAATATAGCATGACAGATTCAATAATGATGTACTCAAAAGTGATTGTAAAAGTCACTCACTTAGAAATAAACAAAAATCCTAGTACTAAATCAAAAAGCTTTTAAATGTGCCAGTTAACCTAGTATGTTTCCCAAGGAAATAATCAGAGGTATTAGCAAAGGTAAATCTATAAGGCTGTTCATTAGAGCAATACTTAAAACTGAATTAGTATAAAAGAGAAACAAACTATGTTCCAAACCTAGTAGATTTGTTTTAAAAATTTGACTCATACATATAATAGAAATCTATGTGGTTATAAAAAAAAATGTAATGTGGATATTTCAGACAACATTCTTTCAAACCAAATCTCCTCCTATCATCAATAGATGAGTAAATGTTTCTACCACCACTGAGATGATCATACCAGAAGCTTAAGAATTGTCCTTTAAAACTCTCTCTGAGGGTGGAGCGAAGGGGCAGTGACCACCAAACAGAGTAGGTATTTGGAGACCAAAAAATGCAGCAGGCAGCTCCATAGATTATAACAGAATTTATTGGAGGGTAAGTCACTTACAGGGATAGGATAGGAATGGAAGATGACCCCACAGTTTGTGTAGCTCATCTCTGCTACCAGACAGTTGTTACAGTAAATTGTTCTATTGTATAGCTAAGGTGCTAATGATTAACAAGACAAAGGGACAATGAATGCAGTTCGTGCCAGGAACCATACCTCCTGGTGGTCTTATGATGGATGATTGCTTACAGTTGATGCTAGCACCTAGTTTGATATTTATCTCAGTTGCCATGCCATTCTGGCTGTTATTGACCAGAATCTCTATGGCTACATTGTGTAAGTTTGAAGAAAACAGATAATTTTTAACTATAAGGCATTGGTAAGCTGCCTGAAACCAGTTAGGTTAGTGAGAGTTCACAACATGAAAACTTGAACAGAAAGAAAAGCAGAGGGTACAAAATTGGAGTCAGTCAGTTCACATCAACATCTATATACTCTCCCTTCTTTATTTTTCATCTCCCACACCCAGTACAGCAGCAAATCCAGTAGGCACCAAGATATTGCCACCAAGACATATCTTGAATTCATTCACTTTTCTCTATCTCTATTGCCACCACTCCAGTCTAGGACACTTTGATTTCTTACCTGGAAGCTATTATTTAGCTTCCTACCAATACCCTCTCGGCATTGCAGCCAAGACACTCATTTTAAAAATGTAAATCAGGTCATGTTCCATCCAGTGCTTAAAGCCATCAGAGGTCCTCCATGTGCCTCATATCAGCATGGTATATGATTCTGGGTAATGCCGTCTTTGCCTAACTCTTCAATCCCATTTAACATTACTCTCCATCTAACTCTGTGTCCCATGGGAAATGTTGGTGGTCCTCTCTCAAAGTCTTCACAAATGCTATTCCCTGTACCTAGAAACCTTCCCTCCCATACACCACTCCTCCTTTCTATCAAGGAATTGCCTTGGTCTCTCAGCTTATATTCTGTTTCATCTGAAAAAAGTACCATGCTCTGTGATATGGGTTAGGTCTCCCATTTGTTCTTTCTTATAGTACCTTGTAACCCTGCATTTAGACTCAATATTGCATGTACATTTTGTAAATAAAATATCATTTGCGTTGAAGATCTGTTTCACTCATTAGATTGTAACCCTATGAAGACAGAAGCATATCTACTTTTTGTCCTGATTATATACCCCATAACTACAGACACAGTACAGAGCAGAGCTTGACACAGCTATCACTCAGTACCGTATGTAGATGGATAAATACTGTTGGATGTTTAATAATTATCATAATATATTACCAAATGTATTTTTTTCAAATATACATTAACAAATATACACATCTTATACATATTTTGAATATGTGACTATCACGTTAAGAATACAAGGAAAAGTTATTTTAATGATTATCTCTGAATGATATTATGCTTTAAAAAATATATTTCTGGGGCCAGACGAGTGGCACGTGGTTAAAAGCTGGCTTGGGATGCCAGCAGCCCCAGTTCGGATCCCACATGTGATGGCCAGTGACACTGCCTGCAAAAAAAAAAAAAAATATATATATATATATATATATATATTTCTGTTTTCCAGTTATTCATTGAATACTTTTATCTTTTAGATTAGAAACAATGTTCTATTTTTTTAAGTGCATTCTTTTCTTGTACTAATAATGTGAATTCTAACCACCCATCACATCCTACACTGTAACTGGAGCCAGAGGTCCTGGATATTGTGTTTATCAATTTCAAACCTAACTGTACATGTACTTATTTGAGGACCAGTGACCTTAGAAAGTCACTCAGAAAGCAGAGTGACTGCTTTTGGAAAAAAAGTCTAAAGTGGCCTCAGAAAATCACACAGCATACCAAAAATATTAAACTAATAATAGACAATTAGAATGTAATAGATACAAACAGAACTATGTTCTTATATCATAACAAGTTTTGTTTTTGGTTCTTTTTGTTTTTGTTTTTGTTTTTAACTTCAGCATTCATATAAACTTAAATAGTGGCATCTTTGAACATGAATATGGTCATTGTTTTAATGCCATGTATATTCATTGAAATACCTTGTCAGAGTCATAACCGTGGGAGGAGTAAGTGATTTATTTCACCCCTCCAGTGAATCTTTGTTTCGCTGAATGCCTTCTCTTTGCACTCATTGACACCACTCCTACACTCATTGGTAGGATGTACTTCCCTCTTCTCTGTCCGCCATGTCTCCTGAAGTAGACTGCAAGCTCCTTGAGGGCAAAAGAACATTTTCTATACCTCTGTATATTTATCATCACATACACAGAGTGCTCAATCCAGTCACATATTCATTTCATTCACTACTTCATTTCACAGACATTTACTGAGACCTACTAGGTCCACAGCTCTGATCTAGGCTCTGGAGATAGAAGTCAACAAAGACCAAGGGGCTGCTTTTATGCTACTTCCATTCTAGTGGGATACTACACATTACAAAGGAATAAATTAATATATGATAATATCTTACGTTTCTGTTGGAAATTCTTATCCTGAGAATCAACTGCTTTAAAGATTTTTAAAAGTATGTAAGAACCTAGGAAACATTTTTTTCTATCTTAGCTTTTTAAAATAAAATTTAGATTTTTTTTTAAACTTAGAAGCTAATTTTAGAACCCCAATATCAAATCTAAGGAAGAAGGTAGCAGAGAGGTCTTTCTCTCCTTTGGTGCTCTTTTTATTTATAATTGTACAGTAGTGTGTTGTTAAGCCTACATTCCGAGTAATCATCACCATGGCAATGAGTATTCATTGCCAATCAGATCTCAACTGGAGTTTCGTCAATGTTTTATAAGAAGGTTTATATAAAAGAGTATTATGACTGATGCAAGAGAATAAGTTACTCAGGAAAGGATACAGGGCATACTGTTCTAACATGAACCAGGCTACCTAAATCCAAGGTTAGCCAAAATAGAGCCATGGAAGAATATGGGAGAACATAGGAAAGGATACTCAACTTGCTTAAGATCGACACAATGGCTGCTGGCCCCTGGGTTAAACACCCCAACTACAGGTTATTTCCTCTAATTCTCATATCCTTGTTGAGAGTTAGCCATTATTATTGCCAGTTTACAGAGGAAAAGAAAACTAAAGCTCAGAGAGATTAAATAGCTTTCCCAGAGACCTCTTGTCCTTAGTTAGAAAGCTTCAGCCAGGATTTATATCTAACGCCAAAGTCTCAAATCTTTGAGTTGGGAGACAGGTGATATGAATTTTAAATTTCAGTCCCCCTCAATTTACCAGCTTGAAACCTTAAGCAGTTCGCTATACTTTCTAGATCTTCCTTTCTAGGTCTTCTCATCTATTGATATATCCTTTCCTGATCTATACATGAGAATAATAATATCTATTTCACATGAGGGTGTCAATTTTTAAAGGAAAAGCTGTATGAAATCACTCTGTAATCCATAAAATACTCTGGGAACTATGGCAATTACTACATCTTAAGAAATATAAAAAGTCTGTAAAATATTTAAAGTAAAAAGATTTTCTGAAAAAAATGGAGAATAAAAGTTAACTAACCATATTTTATGGAGGAAAGAGGGGGTCAATAGCTGTCATTAATTAAAACTGATAAAAAAAGAAGGCAAGCAGCAGAAATATGATTATTTTGGTTGTGACAGGTTGTGATGAATCACCAGAATATGATTCATCCCTGAGACTGAATTCCATGATTCATTGCTCTGAGTGTAAGTTGTAAGAGCTAGAAGGAACCTTGGATGAAGGAACTGAAGCCCTGAGGTGTTTGGTGATTTGCTCAGAGCCAGAGGCAGAATCAAGACCCCTGGCTGCTCCACCCCAGTGTGGCCGGTCCCCCAACCATTAACACACTATGAATGGTTTCAAGCAATGGGCTGTGATGGGGATGAGGTTAGTTGAAAAGGATTGGTGAAAACCACCATTATCAACAATGTGCCTGAAGAAAATTAAATTGATGCCTTAGAAATTTCTATGATAAAGAATAACCACACAGTAGTGCTAATTATGATCTTTAAAGCTAAGTGCATTAACCCCCAGAAAACAAATACTATAAGTAAACTTCAATGTGTATAGCCACCATATGCCTGATTAGGGCTGTGGCAATTGGTAACTGAACCAAGGGCTCACTAATTAAGAAACTATGTTGGTAACTGAATCTGTTCATCAGTTGTCCATCAAATGAACAACTCCTGTATTCCCAAGGTTAACTAATGCTTTGAGCAATCAAGTGGCTTCACACAATCAGTGGTGATCCTGTAAATGGTAGATCCACTAGCAAAGCTGTCTGAATAATCTCTGGGAGCAAAGGCTCTGAAGAACGTTGATACTTGAAGTGCTAAGGAATGCAAGACTACTTCTTTTCAAGAAGACCCAAAGCATTCCTGGGAAATCTTAGCAGGCTTGCAAACATCCTGCATAAAGGAATTGGCTAAAAATAGCAACCAGCTTGGTAGTAGGCTGACAGAAGAGTAAATGTCACTGGCTTTGTGGTAGCCTGTGAGCTCAGGATCTTTATAAACTTGTGTCTTCTCATGGATATTCTCTTTCCTTCTTACTGTGCCAACTAAAATCTACCCTTTTTTCTTTTTTTCTCTCTCTGTCTTTCCACACTTTGTTGTGAGACATATTCGCCCAGGATAATAGGGAGTCCTTTACTAAAATATTCTTCCAAAGCCACCATTTCAAATCATTTGAGTTTCTCTTCCTTAACTTCCGTAAACAACTCATTATTAAGAGATAGTTCCTTTGAATAGCTTCACTAAGAGATGAGATTCAATTTGGAAGTGACATTAAAAAAAAAAAAAAAAAAAGACAGCCTGATACTGATTGTCAAGTACCTACAAATATGCTCAGCTAATCCTCATGGCATTGGTGTTAGCCCTAATTTAGAAATGGCTAAGTGCAGAGAGATTAAAGCTGCCCAGTAAAAGATTAAAGGGTCGCTGTCTAATGTCTATGAGAATAAGAACCATGGAAAACTGAAACCCACAAATAACACAGAAACATCACTTAAGGCAAGAGCTGCCTGGTTTGCCTGTTTTCTCCCACTCTGATCTGCACACTTGGTGAAGAGGAAATCAGGCTGGTAATTGTCAAGGAAGGTGGCAGCATTCTCCTCCAAGCCCCCTGACTCTTGTGTGCTGAGGGGCCCCCATCAAAGGTGAAAGTCCCAAAGTTCTCTTTCGTATTGAATATCCAAACCTTCACGGCAGGAAGTCTCATTGAATGAATCACTGAAAAAGCATTTTGGTGACCCATCTGTAGGACTATCATATTCTGTGAAATTGTGCACAGGTGACTTTTGTTATAATTTCTATGTAAGTAAAAATTGACCATAGTAACATTTTCTCTTGCTTGTTCTGTTTTCCATTCTATCAAGATTCAGAATTCAAAATTTTGAATTAATTCAAAATTCAAGATGAATTTTATGAACTGCCAAGCTTTGAAGTATGAGTTTTTGAAACATCATATCTTCTTGAGGGAAACTAGTGAAAATTCATAAATACATTAACTTTCTCATAAATTTCTTGTGCTGCCAGTGTTTTTAAAAATAAAAACAGCCAAGATTTAAGTTACATCACATTTGGAATGTTGAGTGCCCAGCCTCTCTCAGACATACACACTCTATTCTGCTCTACTTTTTCACTTTCAATCACTCCAGCACTTTTAGGAAGGATGGAATGGGGGTACTTTGTGTGGCAATGCTAGAAGAAGCAGGTTCTGTTACAAGTTCCCTGGCTGAAAAAGTACACTTCTTTCAGCACTATTGTACATCAGTTGTCTCTAGTTACAGGCAAAGTAGGTGTGTAATATATGACTGGACTTGCTACTAATGCAGGTACACAAACCCTGGGACAGAGACACCTTGTGCTACAGTAAGTTGATCTGCCCCAGGCTTCCATTAAGTCATCCGGCATACAAAATGGGAGCTCACATCAGAGATGGTGGGAATTGGTCTGAGTTTTGATTTTTATCTGGCCATTCAAGACTTTAAAAAGAGTGAATTTAAAAGTCTTCTTTTGTAGAAACTATGAAGCCCATTTAAATATCCTGGATTTAGAACTAGGAGTATAAGAGTATGCTACTTTAATATTTAAAAGTTTGACATACAAATCTAAGTTGCTTATCACTATTTTAAAACTGATTTTATATTGTTCTCTTAGAATTGCTTTTCATCCAGTATGAATGACATGTAGTTTGCATTTATCTTAAATGGAAATACTAAGACTGTGTTATTGAGGAAGATTAATGAGGAAGGTGGCATCCTGAAGTTAATTCGTTTCTTTGAATGATAGTTCAAAATAGTAGTCGATTTTTTTTTTTTTCATCATAGTAGAATCTGAAGTATGTGCTCATCTTGTCAGGAATCATTTATCCTATTTTCTGAGTTAATATAAGGCTGATTAAGGAATCACATTATGTAAAAGGTACTTGAAGAGCTCCTAGAAACACTGTGATATGAGTAGCAGAGTCCATTGTGACTATATAAGAAAGGTAAGACATGGAAAAAGCAAGGTCAATATCTCACTTATGTAATCCAGCACATATATCATATTTGTGTCATCTTGGGCTGGGTTTCCCAGAGATGCATGCCATGGAAAGATGACAGAAAGAGAATAAGATGCCACTGAAATATAAATGAAAGAGAAGATAAAAGAAGGCTGCTAATAAAGAGTGGAGCAAGCCCATTGTATCAGCTATTTTTAGTTTACTCAACCTTATAACATGTCTCTGTGAAATGGTTTAATAGTATATCGGTGTGAAATTGCTTCATATGGTATGTTTTATTTTTCTCATGTTGACTGCTTTTCCAGACCAGAAATTAGAATGAATTAAAGAAAAAAAAAAACTCTATAGACAAGCATTGGCCTATGTATTTTATATTATCTCATTTAATTTTTATGGATTGCTTAAGAAGAGATAACATGAACTTCATTGCACAGATCATGAAACTAGGACTCAGAAAAGTTAAGGAGTTTAGTCATAATCAGATCTAACAAGTGGCTGAGATGAAATCTGAACCAAATTGGATGCAGAGTCTGTGCCCATCTCACCACACAGAGCTGCCCACAACTACAAATACCATCTGCTTTCAGCAGAGTGTCCTATGAAATGCAGAGAGTAAGGCTCAAGACAGATTTCTAGGCAGAATGCTTATGTAATAAAATATCTGAGAGGTATTTTCCCATCTCCAAGGAAGCTGGTGATTGAACTAAATGATAATCAATTTATGCTTTAGGAGAGAAATTGACTCTGTTGGGTCGTAAGAGAGAAAGGACTTGATAGAAACAAAGGAGTTCATAAAAGAATTCTAATTCTTCCTGATTCCCCCAATGTCCGTTGTTCTAAGAGGGCTATGCAAATGCTCTACTGAAATCCAGAATCATCTAAGGATTACAAAGTTCTCTTCTGACCTATGCTTCGATTTTATTTAGAGTCCTGTGTATGAAATGCTGCACTGTGGATTCATCCTCATTTACATAGATATACTATGCATTTCATTTGTGTATCAATGGCAAGTGGAGTCTTTTAATGGAGTCCTCAAATATCCTCATGAACATTTAAACCATAACAATATAAGTTGTATTAATTTCAGCAGAAAATAATACAATTATATTTGGATACTACAATGAGAGTTTAATAATTAGGCTATTTTTAATGGTGTGGCCATGGTATATATAGGGAAACTACCAGTGTAGTGTCCAGGGGCTGTTTCCAACCTTAGGCTAACAGACATGAGTGGAGACAGAGAGAGCTGTGGAAAAGATTGTCTACAATGAGCTTTGGGAGACACCACCAGGCTGTGGTGATCTCTCACGGAAGGGCTGGGAAAATAAGAGCCCCAAATTACTTTCCTCTCTCACCCCCTTATGAACCAACACAAGTTAAAGCCAGAGGCCAAGTGCATCTGTTGACATAGTCTATGAAGATCAATCACCTAGGCATAGGCGGAAAAGAGTGGGCAGGGGGGTGGGGAGCGGGCAAATAGAAGATATTTAGCATGTAGGTATAAAAGAAATACTTATAAGCAGAATTTCAACCAAAATTATTAAATATTAAGACCATAAACTCAATTCACTATACACTTTGTATTTTTTTCTTCAGCTCTGTAACAATGAAAACGTATGAACAAGAAAATAAACATTATTAGCTACTAACAGAATCAAATTGTGTGTCCACTCTGGAAAATTGCAAATTTAATTTCTGCCAAAACGCATTATAAAATATTTACATTCAAAGAAGTGTTGGACAGGGCCGGCCGAGTGGCGCACTGGTTAAGCGCTGGCTTGGGACACCAGAGGCCCCAGTTCGGATCCCACATATGAGGGCCAGTGACACTGCCCTCAAAAAAAAAAAAAAAAAAAAAAAGAAGTAACTGAAACAAGTGTTGGACATTTGTAAGTCTCTGAAAACATCTTGGGTATTCTCTCCTTTCCTAACAAGTATTTTGAGTTTTGTTTGGTGCTTAGTAAGTATTGGTCGAATAACTATTCAAGGTACTACAAATAAGCTATACTGTTAGACCACATCTAAATTGCTCTCCTTAAACATCACATTTCTCACGTAGTTTCCATTACTAAGCTAAGAATTGTTTTAGGATCCATGAACATCTCTATCAATTCTGTTCTTGAAAGTCAGTTTCTCAACCTCGGTACTATTAATATTTTGATTTAGGTAATTCTTTGTTGTGGGGCTATCCCATGCATTGTAGTATGGTAGGTAATATCTTTGTCCTGTACATACCAGATATTAGTAGCACTCACCTCCCAGGTTGTGACACACAAGAATGTCTTCAGACATTGAAAACGTCTCCTGGGAAGTAAAATTGCTCCCATTGAGAACCACTATTCACAGTGAAATGTACTGGGGGTGTCATATTTTGGGCATCAAATTCTCCATTCACATACCAGGCCTGTCTCCATACCAGGCCACTTCAAGAATTAGCCTATTAGAAAGCGTTACCTTGAATCAGGTGGCTAATCTGATCAACGCTGATAATCATTATTAAAGAATTTGCCTAACTGTGCTTCCCCAAGCAGGTGACATGGTGGCTTTAACTAGAAAGTGACCTGGGGCCTGATGGGCCCTGAGACTGAGTAACTTTGCAAGCCATTCTCCCCGCTATGATTTCTGGTGGCTGCCTAGAGGGGAAGCCACATCTATACAAACATTTCCTAAATGGAAATAGACTATAGGATATTTTGATGCCCTTATTTTTCTAATTGAGCTCTAATGATTTGGGATAGACGTCCACCATCCTTTGCCTGGACTCTGAAATAACCTCCTACTTTTGTCTCTCTGCATCTATTCTTGTTTCCCGCTAGTCCATCATTCATATCATAACATGAGTGACCCTTTAAAAATGGAAATGAGTTCTTATCATTCTCTGGTTTGAAACCCTTTAGGAGTTTCTTGACCCATTAGGCCCTATGTGATCTGGCCTCCCCTTATTTATCTAATCTCACTTTATTTATTTATTTTTCTAGCTTTATTGAGATATAGTTGATATAAAAAACTTCACATGTTTAATGTATACATTTTGTTGAGTTTGGACATGTGCATAAACCTGAGACACTATCTCGACAAACAAAACACTAAATTTATCCATCACCTCCAAAAATTTTCTCTGTTATTTTATATTTTGTTTTGTGATAAGAACACTGAATATGAGATCTAGCCTCTTAACATACCTTAGAAAGCACAATAGTGCGTTGTTAACGCTAGGTATTATGTTGTACAGCAGATCTCTAGAACCTACTCGTCTCAAATAACAGAAGCTTTATACACATTGAGCAACACCTCCCCATTTCTCCCTCCACCCCAGCCCCTGGTAACCACCATCTTATTCTCTGCTCTGAATTTGACCATTTTAGATGCCTCATGTAAGAGGAATTATGCAATATCTGTCCTTCTGTGTCTAACATATTTCACTTAGCATAATGTCCTCTAAGTTCATCCATGTTGTTGTACATGGTAGGATTTCCTTCCTTTTTTAAGGCTGAATAATATTCCACAGTATATCATATCACATTTTCTTTATCCATTTATCAATGGGTATTTATTTTCATATCTTGGCTATTATAAATAATGTAAATAATGCTGCAGTAAACATGTGGGTGCATATAGCTCTTTGACATCCTGATTTCAATTCTTACCCAGGAGTAAGATTGCTGGATCACATGGTAGTTCCATTTTTAATTTTTGTGGAACTCCCATACTGGTTTCCAAAGTGCCTACATCCTTCTACCTTCCCACCAATACTGCACCAGAGTTCCAATTCCTCTGGATCCTCACTAATGTTCATTATTATTTTTTTTAATATTAGCCATCCTAACAGGCATGAGGTGATATCTCTCATTGTGGTTTTGTTTGTTTGTTTGTTTTTATTTTTTACATTTGTTTGTTTGTTTGTTTTAATTAGCTTCAGGTGTACAACACAGTGCAATAGTTATACTTTTTACCCCTCAAAGTGACAACCCCCTTTCCCCATTTAGCCACCCCACTCCTCCCCCCCATATCATATATATCTATTACACTTCCTCTGACTCCCTTCCACAGTATACTCCACATCCCATGACTATCTACATATTCAGTTACAGTTTATATACAATATTATACAACCTCAGCTTCAGGTGTAGAGTGCAGTGATCAAGCCTCTACTCCATCCATGAAATGGTCTCCCTAACAAGACATATGACCATCTGACACCCCACAAAATATTTCTCATTGTGGTTTTGATTTGACCTTTTCATACACCTTATCCAACTTCATTTTAAACTACTGCCATTTCACTCCCTGCTTTCTTGCTACACAAGTTCATATAAACCCTCTCACCAAGGGGTCTTTGCACATGCTACTTCTTCCTCCAACTTCTTTTTATCTAGCTAACTGCACATTCTTCTTATTCCAGCTCAAATGCTGCTCCACATCCAAGCCCTCCTGGCTGCAAATGCCAAACAATCAAAATTATCAGTGTTAGGTTTTTTTTTTTGTTTAGCTCTCTTATAGAGCTATTTCTCTTTCATCCAGAGCCTTTATCTTGCCTGGCAACTATACATTCAGTCAAATGATTATTTGATTAATGTCTCTTCTCCATGTAATCTAAAGCCTGTAGCGACAGGGTGTATTATTTATTTATTTATTTATTTATTTATTTATTTATTTCATCAGCACATGACTAACAAACAGAAAATTTTAATAAATATTTCTAAAGGAAAAGAAGAAGGGGCTAAACAGATGGAGGGAAAGAAAAAGGGAGGGAAGGAAAGGGGAGAAATGTGGAAAAGGAAAGCAAAAGAAATAGATGTCAAATGTCAGCACGTGACTGCAATCCAACCTACTTGTCTTTACTATCCTGGTCTGACCCAGTCTAACTTAATAGATGGTTCTTTTTTTTCTCAAAGCACAGTAATTTTTCTCATGCCATCATAATGATATTTTGAGCTGATTGTCATTTAGGCTCCTAGACAACAGGTAAAATGTTCCCAAGACTTACAGTTTGAGAAAATGCTTCACAAGGTGTTAGATAAAACATGTATGAATCTGTGGTACAGCTCTTAGAAGAAGGCCTATGTGAAATGAAACTGAGCACAGCAAAACTTGTTGCAAAAATAAATGCCCCATTCAGATCTCTCGCTTAAATCCATTGTTCACTTCGTTTACTTGATTATATAAAAATCCTGCTGAAAGCAATAGAAAGGCCAAACAACATTTTAAAATAATACGAAAAATTAAAAAGTGATATCAGTGACCTTGTTCCAGAGAACATTCTTTTGAAAGAAAGCCATTCATTTTACCTAAGTTTACGTCACATCAGTCTTGAGTGCCATCATTCTTTACACAGCCTATCTTCATTTACGATTGTTTTGCCACACATCACCACTAAAGAAGACGGGAAAAGAATCTATTTGACATAATGCAGGCTGTCTCCTACCAACAGGGATCAAACAGCCTCATAAAGTCATTTCCAATTAATTATAAATTGATTGTGTATAAACACTTCTACATTATTTTCAAATGATTATAAACGTGTCATGATTGGTTACAGAGGTTAGATAAAGATAGAGAGACAGGAAGAGGGAAAGGGAGGGGCAGAGAAATGAAACAAAGCTGCCTAATAGTCAGACTGTGGTATTTATAAATGTCAATTGGCACTGAATGATGGATGAGTTTCAAAACCTCAAAACCCAAAGAATGCATAATGTTAACTTAATAGATTCTTTCAGGCCTGGCTTACCACAGCATTTACAGTAATCATACATTCATGGTAATAATATAATAGTACCTTTCATTCCCAAGTCTCCAATATTTGCACATTTAAAAGCCATCAGCTTCTGAACCAGCTGATGAATAACCTTCCAGTATGTTCCCATATAACTTGTTATAAAACAAGGCTAATGAGTGGCTTCTTTTAGGGAACATAGGAGAATGACATCTATGTAGACTAGGTTATAAACACATACTTTTAAGAAAGAGTAAAAATAATGAAAACATTCTGTCTATGGAAATTACACTGGAACGGGGAAATGATACTCTCACAAATTTTTCAACTGAGTTTTCATAAAACAACAATCAGTACAATTATGTAAGATGATTTTTCTTCTTCGGAAATTAAAAGTATTGATTTCTAAGTTGCTTGGAGAAAAATGGACACTCTAGTTTTTTGGCTTCTTTTATCTTTGTGTTTTGTATGTTTACTTGTGTACAGCTGGATGTTGCAACTGTGGCAAAAGTAGATCAAGCTCGTTATTGTTCACAGCAAAAATAACCTAGTTATATGACCACGGACTTTAGACTGGAAAGGGAATACTTTAAAATCAACCTAGTCTAGTGTTCCAAATTTACTTTAAAAAAAAATCTTTGCATGTAGACATTTGAACATATTTAAAGTTATATGTGCTGAAAACCTTAAGGTGTATGGTTTTATGAGGAGCTGCTGTAATCAAATTCAGAGTGACTTAGAGTTAGCCATCTCCCACAGGGAGATATTATAAAGATTAAGTTATGTTTTCTACATAAACTTTTTAACTTAATCTTCAAAGCTCAAAAATTGTGTTTTTTTGGGAATACATTCAAAGTAAATCTTAGCAATGAATGGGTCTTTGAGAAGTCATTCATACATCCTAACATCCAGAATGCTGAGAATCAACTCTACTTTTAAGATCCCAAAGAAAGCCATTTCTTGTTGTTATGAAATTATTTTATGTAACTGCTGCTTTGCTGGAGTGACCAACAAGTCACCATGCTCTTCAGAGTCAGATCTGATTAAATCCCCAAGAAGAAATGAAATGAAAAAATTATTGGTGGTAGGTGATTGCTTAAGGCTTTCAACACAATAATTGAGATCAGAGAAAAGCAGAGTACAATTGGCAAGTGTAAATGTAATTCTATCTTAACTGTATTGATTTAGACTTGTCTTAAGAGAATCACTTGATGAATCTTTTGGCATAGCTTTAGCATATATTTTTTCAAACTCCTGATTTTGGCCCATTAGGTCAATAAAAATCAAGGTCAATAAACATTCAAAAAAGTTTGGGACAGAACGATCCTCAGTTGTAATGCTTTATTGGATGCCATCTCACATCTTTTAAAAACTGGCTTTATTTGGTTTATGTTTATTTGTTCCATAAATAGATGTGATAATCATGACTCTGTTTTATGTAATGCTTGTTTATGTAATAGGATATCACTGTGCAATGGGGCCCAGGAACATTATTATATTTGTTTGCTTCTGTTTTCTCAAATAGATGAAAGAAGCAAAACATACTTGTACAGTTTTAAATTGTAGATTTTGGATTGCCATTCAAATTGAATCAATTTCAACACAACAAGACATTGCTAAATTCAATCCTACAGCACTTTAGAAAATGAAAACTGTATTTTCTATGAGTCATTCTTTGAATTACAAAATGTTCATCATCCAGCAATGTTTATTGTATCCATAAAACTAATGCAGCACAAAATAGGTGTTAATGTCAGCAGTATCGGGCTGTTTATTTGGTATATTCAATACTGAAAGGTTAGTGCTTAATGCTTGTATTTGTGGTCTAACATTTCAAAATGCTCATGCTATCAAGTGCTTAGTCAGTGGGTCAAATTTTTTTCTTGATATTCTCCAGAGCAATATATATATATATCTTTTTTTCTTCTTCTTCTTCTTTATAATAGCATGGTTAAGATGGAGGACTTTAAAAAAACAGCTACCAGGATCTCGATAGTAATCATGTTGTTTTCCATCTGGGTTCCACTTCTCATTTTGGATACTCTCCCTTCTCTACTACTTTGACCAAGTAGACACTTTTAGAGATGGAAAGTCCCCATCTCTAAGTACCAGAATGGATTGGGGCCAAGCAAGAATGGCAGCAGGAGGCAAGTGGAAGGCAACGAGTATTGGGGCTGTGTGGCTGACTTGGTAGTACACAATGTGAGAAATTTTGTAAAAGAGTTTTCTAATGATTAACTAGGCTCCCTATTCTGTAATTAGCATTTCTTTTCAAGAAGATATAGAAAACACAGGAAACACATTGTAAGAAGGGTAGGGTGTGTCCCAGGCCTTTATCTTCAGTTAATACCACGTATTTTATAAATATATCAGGTTAGGCACTGTTCCTATTTGTAGTATTGTTCCTGTTGTACGGTCCGTAGTGGTGAAGAGCATGGTTACAGCCAAATTGGTCCGACTGGAATTTGGGCTGAATCACATACAGGGTGTTTCTTAGAATTTCCTGTCATTATATCTTGGACAGTGTCAGACACATAGCCAGGCATGATGTTGCATCAGTGAATGTTGACTACTAGAAACTGAAATGCAGCAGAAAAGTCAACTAGGCAAAGTATTGTTGAGAGTTAACATTTCTTTGCATGTTTCTCTATTTTAGAGTCCATGATTGAAGTTTCACAGCTTTATTTATTGAACCAGATGACAGTAAAATATCATCCCAACATAAGCCCTCATAGTTCTTCAAAATCTTTGACTATAGTTATGAGATGATAAAGCATTGCTTGAAAGATTTTTAATGTATTACCTTTACTTAATTTATATATAAAGGGAGGGAGAAAAGGGAAGTGTACACACACACACACACACACACACACACACACACACACTTATTTAGGGATTATATTTTAGAGGCTCCTTTAGTGTTCCATTGCCCATTAAATCTACCTTTTATCTTGATAGAATGGAGGCTCTATGATTGTGTCCAAAGTGGAACTCTTGTATTTCACTCTCCTAGGCTCAACTCACTTTTCTAAACGTTTTTACTAGTTTTTAGAAATATTTGCCAAAATTCACTTGATTACGGAGTCATTGCTTTTCATCGGTCTGAAAAATTGTCTCCTGAGAGAAACACAATACAGCTTGAGAATCACTGCCATAACATCCTTTTGAGAGCTCCTCTGGGTTTACTCAGCAGACAGACTCTTTTTCCAACAAATCCTTTCAAAGGTTTACATTTTAGCAGCTCATCAAAAAAGAAAACAGCCAAAGCAATATCCTGAGGATGTATTTGTTTCGGGAGAATGAACATGGAAATGTGTGAAGAGCTAAACATTTCTCTGCCTGATGACCTTTGAAAGTAGATTTTCTACAATTACCTCTCAAAGTCCCTTAAATGTATAATTATACTTTATAATTAGCCATGTTGAGAACATAGTGCTAAGATTTTTTCAATCCCCGAAGGACAAATGATTGTGTGTATGGTTATGTTTACCAACAGAAAGCACAGGTCTATAACTCTATCTATAGCTATGTCTTCATCTATAGCCCCTGCATTTTTCCACTAAAGAACTGAGGTAGCTTAACACACCAACAAAAGCACACACTCTGAAAGGATGATATATGATTTAAAATGAAATATCAGCCATCAAGAAATAAAATAAGAATAGACAAAAACCAAAATCACCAGAAAACAAACAGAACATAAATAAGCTGGCCACAAAATTTGTTTCTTATTGGCCAAAGTAAAAAAAAATCAAACCATGGCAATTACATTATAATGACTATAAATACCAACTCTGGGAGAGAACCTAAACTTTTTCTACTTCATAACTCTAAAATAATTTTCTTATATAAAATTTTATATTATAGGAGTCCAAATGAGGTAGTGAGTATATATTAGTATATACATTGGTGGGTAGATCTATAAATATAAATAAATAGCTAAATAAATAAACTCCAAATATGTATATTGGATTTGAGATGGCAACTTCTTATAGTTTCTCACCTATTCTTTCTCCACAGTATTCATTGATGTTAGTCTCCCTATAAGAGAGCCAACCAAAAGATTCATGTAATAAATTATCTTATTTTATAATAAGGATTTTTTATTTAAAAATGCCCTGGCATTAAAATGTCAAATAACTTGGTTCATTTATTTGGGAACTGCCAAGTTAGACTTTCTTTCCAAAGAGGATCTTTTTATATTGTCTTTAGGCCCTATATCCACTAATATTATAATATTGTTCACTCTAATATACTAAAAAACTTGTAATTAAAGGATTTTAAAATAATTTGTCTTTTTGTCTTCAAGTATTCAAACTCAGAAATTGAACTGTGAAAAAGTAATATTATTTCAAAGTGGTATTTTCTTTAGCAGTGGTAGCTCAAGAAACATGTTTTACTCCGATTTTGAAAAATGGCTAGAAGTATATCTCATATGCTTTAAAAATACCATTTCCTGATGTAATTTACAAAAAAGAGGACGAACTACTCATATAATAATTCTGACTGATAGATAACCTACGTAAAAGCCTTTTTTTTTATAATAGATCTTTCATACGATACCTACACTTCAACTAAACAGAAGATTTAAAAGCTAAAATAAGCAGAAAGCATACAACAAAGCTCTTTGAGCCATAAAATTCAGGTTTCAAATGGTTTGGTTACATGAATTTTCTAGTCAATTAAACTTCAACCTAGAAATCTTGTTTGTTTCAATGCTTGCATCATAAGAATTGTACAGTAAATACACATATATTAATATTTTTCATGCTAGGGAGCTTGTAACTCATTGTTTGAAACCCTACTAATTATTTTCACATTTGCCTTAGTAAGAATACTTTAGTAAATACGAATTTATCTTTTCATGCTAACCGAAGAGCAATGATCATTGTTAGAAACGCTAACTGTCGGGCCGACCGAGTGCGTGCGGTGGTTAAGCGCTGGCTTAGGAAGCCAGCAGCCCTGGTTCGGTCCCACATGTGAGGGCTGGTGACACTGCCCTCAAAAAAAAAAAAAAAGAAACGCTAATTGTTAACAACTCTGTAGACATAACAATTCAAGTGGTTAGTATGAATATGTAATAACCTCAAACTAGCCCCTTGACATTTTTAAAACATTTCTACCATAAGCTATTTTACTATAAATTTTCCTTTTCAAAATTTTGGATAAATCAAGGGGAAAATCTAGTTTGGGAAACATATTTTGCACAATATATGTATTCTGAAAAGATGAATATGGATGAAATTATATAAATGGCATTATATTTTAGACCAACTAAGGGAATTTTAGATCTAATTCTTTAAGAAAATAAATAAATGTTACCTAATTTATCTACCTTGTTTCATTCAACTGAAATTGCAAATGTTGGATTAGTACCAAATGAGATCAGCCTTGACCCAGAAAAAACAGATATCCATAAAGGGTGTCTGGGACAATTTGCTAATTGCACTGCTTTCATTGGACTGTTCTTGGGCTCGGAATTAAATTTAGTCCTTGCTTTTAGTTACTGAATCAGATTCTTGGTCTGAAATGTTACAATGTGTCTTCTCTCTCTTTCTCAAAGCACACACACACATACAAACACACACAATATACTCATACCTACTATTGAAGCAAATGGTAGGTAGTTTCTGTCTTCTAACTCAGTAAATCATGCATTTCGCAAATAGAAAAGTATTGTATGTATATTACACACTTATTCTTGTATCTCTTTCTTTAGTGTATTTTATGCTGTTTTGTCTCAAAGTCTTTCAAAATTATTGAGAAATGAGGTTTCTCTTTGATAAGGGAATGGGACTGATGATACTTGGCAGAAGAAATTCTCATCGTTGACCTAGAGGCTCAGTAATTTATCTGTTGGGTCTCACTATGCAATGGGCAGGACTGTTATTTGTCACAAGTTAGGATCTATCCAATTTAATCTCTTACTCTTGTGTAGAGTAAGTGATTTGTCCTGTGTACTATATTGCTTTTTTTACTTATGAAATATGTACTGTGTCTAAATTTCTCTTGTCTCTGTCTCCTCCCTTCTAATGCCACTGCCTCTACCTTAGATCAGACTTCATCTGTGTTCCTCTAGATTATGGCAACAGCCTAACTAGTTTTATTATTTTCAGCTTCACTACTTCCTAATAAATCTTCCATAGTGCCCAGCATAGTAAGCACTTGATGAATGCTTATGGAATGAATAAGTGAATTCATACAGCTGTAAACACTGTGTCAAACCTTCAAGGTACAGTACTTGTAGGACTCTATTTAGCTCACCCAAGCACAAATCTACTTATTGAAAAAGAGTTAAGGAGGACCGTTTACCTTGTTTTTCCAATTCTAAATGTCAAACCCTTGATTCTACTACAAATTCTTACCTCTGAGAATCCCTGGGAGTGTTGGATGGTTGGTTAGTTGGTTTCTAGGTGAGTTTTAAACTCAGTGCTTCACAAAATGAAAAAAGATTATCAAGAATTATGGAATTCACACTCTGAAATGAAAAATATGTCCAAATCACTGTGCACATTTAAAATACAGTGAATGGTATAGAAGAGACAGTGGGTCTTGAAAACACCAACCAATTCTTCTTACCTGAGAACCACTGACAACTGGTACCCATGTGACTAAGGAATACTTTCTGCCCTGGTCTAGCTTGGATTATCTTTGGTGTATCTCAGATGATTTTATCTAGACCAGGTTGGCTGCTTCTTACCTCTGGGCCATTGCTTATGAATCCTGGTGGTGCAATACTGCACCATCTCTTTCTCTCTCTCTTTCTCTCTCTCTTTCTCTCTCTTTCTCTCTCTCTTTCTTTCTCTCTTTCTTTCTTTCTTTCTTTTTTTCTTTCTTTCTTTCTTTCTTTCCTTTTTTAAAAAAAAATTTATTGGGGTTACAATAGTTAGTAAAATTACATAGGTTTTAAGTGTACAATTCTGCAATACATCATCTATATATCACATTGTATGTTCACTACCCAGAGTCAGTTCTCCTTCCAACACCATATATTTGACCCCCTTTACCTTCATCTACTAACCCTTTCCTTGCCCTCTGGTAACCACTAAACTATTGTCTGTGTCTACGAATTTTTGTTTATTTATTTGTCTTGTTCCTTTGCTGCTTTCAGTTTTATATCCGACATATTGGTAAAATCATATGGTTCTCAACTTTTTCTGTGTGACTTATTTCCCTTAGCATAATCATCTCAAGATCCATCCATGTTGTCACAAATGGCATTATTTCATCTTTTTTTATGGCAAAGTAGTATTCCATTATGTATCAAATGGGAGAAGATATTTGCAAACAATGCCCCCAATAAAGGGTAATATCCAAAATATAGAAGGAACTCATACAACTCAACAACAAAAAAACAAACAATCCAATCAAAAAATGGGCAGAGGACCTGAATAGACAATTCTCCAAAGAGGTCATACAGTGGCCAATAGACAGTGATGCTCAACATCACTAGTCATCAGAGAAATGCAAATGAAAAACCACAGTGAGATATCACCACACACCAGTTAAAATGGCTATCATCAACAAGACAAATAATAACAAGTCTTGAAGAGGGTGTGGAGAAAAGGAAACCCGCATATACTTTTGTGGGAATGCAGATTGGTGCAGCCTCTGTGGAAAGTTCCTCAAAAAATTAAGAATAGAATTGCCATATGACCCCGCAATCCCTCTCCTGGGTATCTACCCCCCAAAAAAAGAAAACACTTATCCATAAATATATATGTGCTCAAATGTTTATTGAAACTTTATTTATGGTGGCCAAGACATGGAAACATCCAAAGTGTCCATGGATAAATGATTGGATAAGGAGATATGCTATACACACACCATCTCTTTCTACTTTGAGTACTCTTGTGTCTGAGACCGCTCTGATGCCTGCCTAGTATGGGCCAGAGCAGACTGCCCTGGAGATTAGCATCCTCCCTGTGCACTGAGATAAGGAAGAGCATCTTTCTGTTTGAAATGTGAGCTAAAAAGAATTCCTTACTGAACCAATGTATGATACTTTTTATGTGGCTCCACTGAACATCCCCTAGGCAAATGTGGCTCAGAATATGATCACATCAAGCAAAACACTGTGTGGTGTATACTAGCATTGTCATGATTTAGATTTATGTTCAGTGCAGCTGTATTAAATCACATGATGTCTTTGCCTCTGTAGTGAAACTCACAGCAACCAAATAATATTCTCCTTCTTCTTTCTGAAGTTATATACATCACCCCACGCCAAACTGACACTTCTTTCATGTCACTTCTATTTTATTTCTGCTACATCTTTGATTTTTTTCCCCCCAGAGAAAAAGACTAAGCAATAGGACTAACATGAAGATTGATGTAGTCACAGTTTTTTTTAATTTTTGTTTTATAGTCTCTTTTATATTTATTTTGTCCTCCGTGTCCTAACCCCAAGCAACACTGTCTCTGAAACACCCAGGAATTATTCTTGATGTTTTCATTTTTCTCACTCAGTCCTCCACTCAATGAATCATTGAACGATGGATCTAACTCATGAAGTAAAAAAAAAAAAAAAATCTCTTCCTTAAAACTTTTTCACAGACATGGTACTACTTTGGTAGCTTTCTTATCTTTGACATAGACTACTGAAATAATTTCCTTTCTAATTGCCTTGCTTATACTGCTCCCTTTTCATTTACTCTCTATTCAGTTGCTAGAATGACCTATTTAGAACATAAATCTTAAAACATTCAGTGGCTTAGGATATGACTGAATTTCTTTGGATATCACACAAATGGAAGTATTATCAGAATTGTGCCCCCATCATCCTTCTTCTATCTTCCTGTAGGAATAGACGTTAATTAAAAATATTCATTAAAGATACAGTTTATTTGGATGTCAAAAAGTCAGTATTAGGGCCGGCCGAGTGGCTCAGTTGGTTAAGAGTTCGCTCAAGAGTGCGAGCTGAGCTCTGAGCAACAGCAGTTTGATGCCCAGCCCGAGTTGAGCAGCTGCTGAGCTGCCAACAGGTGGCAGGATGGCTCAGCTAAAAAAAAGTCAGTATTACAGTCAATATGCTTAACATGTTAACATCTGCTATGGAATTGTCAAACCCTTTTGCTTTTTAATTCTCTTACACCTTGCCTTGAAACCATATCCATAGATGTTCCATGACTTTGTTCATGGCTACATGTAGTAGGATGTAGGGCATATCCTTTTCAACCTTCAATATTTATGGTTGCAACAGATGACTACAGCTTTTCCAATGGTTTAGTAATCCATACCAATCACTGACATGTGGTAACTTTCTTTCCCCATGTGTAGGCAGTATTTGGAATAAAGGACAGGTATCTTTGGAGTAGCTGGGAACTGTAGAGTGAAATTCATCGCATGCTGTATTACTTCCCAATGAAGTCATCTTTCAAATAAGAACCCTCTGACTGTAGCATTCATAGAAGATATGGCTCTTAGTGGGTACACATTACAGACAAATGTGCCTAGGAAAAGAGTACAAAGAACACCCACTGGGGGTCACTGAACACCCCTTATCAAGCATGTTATTACACCACACAATAGCTCCGTGTTTAGAAAAAGAGCAGTACATTGAAACAAGAAGTAAGGAATTCCCATATGTCATATTAGCTGTTTAAAGTTATTCTGTAATGTGTAACCTTGGTATGTCTGGCATACAGTATTGGCCTCCAAGTTAAATTTTACTTGTATTTCTACAAGAAGGTAGCTCAGGAAAACTCCACTGTTTGAAGTTTCACCTTATCAGCATATTAAGATTTAAGTTAATCACAAGATAAATAAGCTCTCAAATATTTCTATTTCTCTGCAATTCTTCCCGTTTTTTAGTTCTCCTCAGTCTTGCCATTGTTTGAGAAATGCTATTCTACCATTATCAGAGCTTTCCCTTTGCTTTCAGAATTAACCTAAAGTTCGTGTCCATGATTAAATGAAAACAAACACCACTGGCATTTCCTGTCCTCTGACCTGCGTTTCCATCCCAATTGAGGTCAGCCACCATGACAGCCTGGGCTCGCTGGGAAAGTTACTTCAAGATACAATCTTTGCTCTGCGGGTGGGTGTTAACACAATCATCATTAACTACTGTTATTCTCTTTAATCCAACAGCCTATTTATTCTTGGCACCTGCTGAATATACTGAGAGCAGTTACTGTGTCTAAATCTTTCCCTGAGAATTTGTATCAACTTCAGAACCCATCAATGCCTAAAACGGCCCCCTTTTTTTAGGTGCATTTCCTTATGTATAAAACAATTGGAATCTATCTTTTCCACCTATTTCTCAAAAGTTCCATAATAAATTTGCTATGGAATCCAACAGAGTATGCCTTTTACCCACATTTTTTTTAAAAAAAGATCACTTTGGGGCTAATAATCATTTGATCCTTCTTTAGAGATGAATAATTATTGCCATACCCATCCATTGAGATTTCAAACTCCATCACATTCCTATATCCTTTTGATCAGTTCTTGCTATTTTCTCTGATAATTATAATCCAAATGAAGATTTATGCATAAATATGTGATCAAACTTTAATATATATATATATATGAAAAACTAAAAAAAATAAAGAAAAACTATACTTTGCCTACGTTTTATTTTCTGAAAAAATACATTAATGTCACAATGTGCTGAATGACACTATTATTTAAGTTTCTCATTGTTAAGGCCACATTCTCAGAGAAGAACCCAAGACCTCTGCCTTGTCTGGGTCAGTCACACTCAAAGCACTGTCTGGGGCCGTGGACATTCAAACCTGGACACTGAGCTAAAAAAAGCAGCCAGGTGCTGGGACCAGATCACTAGGGTTCCTCACTGGGGTGGTGCTACTGCCACAGGGCACCAGATGCCATTCCTGGCACTGTGGCCACTGCAGCATGGAGAATGAATGTTTATGCCACTGCTTCACTTTCCTCCCGAGACCTTTGGGTTATTTGTTTCCTATTGAAAGTCTGAAGCTGCAGCATAAGCTGAGCTACATTATAGGGCCAGGGAAAGTGTGTATCTCGCCTTTTTGGATTCTGTGTTGGAATTGGTTCAATGGAGTAGGTGTTTCTATAGTGAGGAATTGCTCCAACATAGGAGTTGAGTTCAGAAGATGCTGTGCCACCAAAATAATATTCACTGTACCTTGACGTTGATATAGTTGGTTGTTTTTGTTTCAGTGACATCACTTTTTTTTTTTCCCCAATTACTCATAAGATATTGGTTTAGGGTCAGAATTTGCATCCCCAGTGAGCCTTATTGCCCTAATCCATTCTTGTTTCTTTTTTATGTCTTGAGTTCTTAGAAGCAAGCAACTACTAAATCACTTTTCTCAAGCCTAAAATTAAGGGTAAATGTACAATGCGATTAGCTAGAGGAGTCTGATGCTGTGGAAATACTAGGTAGTGTACAAATGGAAATAGCCTGAGAATTAGAAGTTGGGGGTGGGGTGGGGGTCCAGGTTCTGTCACGAGCTCACTGAGTGATGGCTCCCTTCCTGTCACTTCTGCAGAAAAATGCTGGGCTGGAATGATATGCTCTCCAGGCCCCCTTCATTCTTTGACAGTCTATGATTTTCAAGTCACAGTAATGTTTGCTATAGCAATAGGGTGCTATGTCTGGGTTGATTGAGTGCTTTGTTCCCTTAATGGGGACTCAGGCAGCAGCTCTTCTTTGGTAAAAGCTGAGCTGTGTCAGCACAACCGAGCTGATTGGCTGGGCTCCAAAAGCAGACCCCAGAGAGATACTGATTCTGACAGGCAAACAATTAAAGGGGAAAATTGGTGCCTTATGGATAAGACATGTGTGTGCTTGTGATACCCTTGGTCAAGCCCTCTGTGTAACATGTGGTTTAATTGGGGTGGACAGGAATGTTCTAGGTGAAGGCCACTCATAAGAGGAGCTGGAGACTATGTCTGTGGAACTGGGAATATACACTGAAATTTTCAAATCTATTTTTTGTTTTTAAAGAATCCAATAGCAGAAATGACTCTCTTTGTATGGCTTACTTCAGAAGCCAAGTAATGTGTTAGAAAATTAGTCAAAATCTAATTTTATGATTATTTGAATACAGTGGGGGCCGTGAAGCACTTGACAAGTTTTATTCCTCCTTTCCCCCAACTCCTCCTGCCAACATTTTCTTCTGTGTTTGGTCCTTTTGCTCTGTTCTTTTTCATATTTTTCTCCTTTAAAATGTCCCCACATGGTTTTCACTCTTCAAAAGCATGCATATTTCTATGATTTGGTCCATCACAGGCTCTCATAATGCCCATGAATGTGGTGCCGAGGGGTCAAGTTCTCTCAGCATCATAGAGAATGAAGTTTTTCAAACTCAAGCCTTTTTAGTGGGTGTGTTCCAGCACCAGCAATCAGTAACCTTGTGTCTCACCCTTGATGCGGTAGTGGGAGCTGTGTTTGGTGTATTTCAACCTGTCCAACCTGCGTCCACCAGGCTCAAGAGTGCAGATGTCAGGGCCCTCTCTCAAGCCCTCTTACCATGCTTATCTCTTTACTATATGTATTAGTTTGCGTGGGCTGCAAAATACCATAGACTGTGTGGCTTAACAACAGTAGTTTATTTTCTCACAATCCTGGAGGCTAAAAGTCCAAGGTCAAAGTGTTGGCCATGTGACAACATGGAGGGACCTAGAGGGTACTACGCTAAGTGAAATAAGTACTTTGACAAATACCATATGATTTCACTTATATGTGGAGTTTAAAACACAAAATAAACAAATAAACAAGACAGGAAAAAACTCATAGACACAGAGAACATTTTGATGGTTGCCAGATGGGAGGGAGGTTGGGAATGGGTGAAAAGGGGGAAAGGATTAAGATGCACAAATTGGCAGTTATAATATCAGTCACAGGGATGTAAAGTGCAGCATAAGGAATACAATCAATAATATTGCATTCACTACGTATGGTATCAGATGGGTGCTAGACTTATTAGAGTGATCACTTCATAAGTTCTATAAATCTCTAACCACCATGTTCTATACCTAAAACTAATATAATGTTGTATATCAACTGTAATTGAAAATTTTTTTAAACGATTAAATAAATAAAACAATGTCCTTAGGTCCTTGAATGAAGTTTTATAGATTACCTCAAAAAATAAAGAAACAGCAAAGTGCTGGCCGATTTAGTTCCAGGTGAGTGCTCTCTTCCCGACTCATGGAAGGCTACCTTCACTGTCTCCTCACATGGCTTTTTCCTTGCTGTGTATATATGGGTATGTGTGTGGGAGAGCAAAGAACTCTTCTTATATTCATGTATTACTGAATCCCATCATGAGGGTCCCACCCTCATGACCTAACTTAGCTCTAATTACTTCCAAAGGCCCATCTCCAAATACCATCACATTGGGGGTAGGGCTTCAAATATAAATTTGGGGTAGAGGGGTTGGAGGGAACACAATTCAGTCCATAATATTATAGGACAGAACAAGACACCCATTTCCTAAGTATAACAGGGCTTATCTCTTCCTCCTTCTTTCTCATGATGCAACATACAAATCATACTGTCTTCCCTCCTACATGCATGATTGTCACTATTCCTGTTCCTCCACATCTAGTGTCCTTAGGAAATTCAAAACCAACCATTTCATTAGGTCTAGATCAAATAATTGGTCAGAGTATCTGAACCAGAGAAGACGGCATTATATATTTCCTTCATTCTTGTTTTGTTTTTTTCTGTTTGTTTGTTTGTTTTGATACTACAGTTGTCCTTTTATTTCAAAGTCGTTTTTTTTCTCTTTGTGTTAAAGTATAAATAACATAAAATTTACCATTTTCACCATTTGTAAGTGTATAGTTATGTGGCATTAAGTACATTCACATTGTTGTGCAACTATCATCACCATCCATCTCCAGATGTTTTTCATCTTTCAAAACTGAACCTCTGTATCTATTAAATACTAATTCCTCGTTCTTTCCTCCCCACACCCTGGCAACCACCATTCTACTGTCTGACTCCATGAATTTGCCTACTCTAGTTACCTAATCAGTGGACTCAAACAAGGTTCGACAATTAAGTTCGTGAACTCATCCTAGAAAAAGTGCTACATACCTCACTGCTAAATATCACTATGGTCACCTTTGAAGTACTCCCCTTGGGATGCTATGCACTGATGCAAGCTCCTAGTTCACCCTTCAAAGCAATTCTGGAACTCTTTTTCTGGAATGGCCATCAGAACTGTCATCATATTATCCTTGATGTCCTGAATGTCATCAAAATGTCTTCCTTTCAATATTTCCTTCATCTTTGGGTAAAGAAATAAGTCAGTGGGGGCCAGGTCAGGTGGTTAGGGAGGGTGTTCTAATATAGTTATATATTTGCTGGCTAAAAACTCCCTCACAGGCAGTGCCATGTGAGCTGGTGCATTGTCGTGATGCAAGAGCCGTGAATTGTTGGTGGAAAGTTTAGGTCATCTAACTTTTTCATGCAGCCTTTTCAGCACTTCCAAATAGTAAACTTGGTTAACTGTTTGTCCAGTTGTACAAATTCGTAATGACTAATCCCTCTGATAACAAGAAAGGCTAGCAGCGTCATTGCAACAAGTTCACAAACTTAATTATCAGAACTTGTACAATATTTATCCTTTTGTTATAGACTTATTTCACTTAACATAATGTCTTTAAGGTTCATCCATGTTATAGCATGTGTCAGAATTGCCTTCCTTTTAAATCTGAATAATATTCTATTGTATGTATATGCCACATTTGGTTTTCCTATTCATGGACACTTAGTTGCTTCTTTGGCTATTGTGTACAATGCTTCCATGAACATGGGTGTCCAATCAAAGTCCTTTTTAATGACACAAATCCTTTGGAATTCTGACACTGCTCTGAGAAATTGCTGACATCGATTGCTTGGAGACTGTAAACAGGAAATGTTGTAGATTATGTGTAACCTTTGCCTCGTAAGGATACATGACGCAATTCTAAAACATTAACAACTTCAAAGTTTTTGCATAGCTGAATATTTTCTTTGAAAACGTTATTCTTCTGTATACTCAGCTTAATTTCCTAAAGTATTTGAAATATTCAAGTTTATTTTGATGCTTAAGAATTTCTAGTATAAACAGGGGTAAAAAAAATTAACTGGAATCAAGTTTAACATAAAATGAAATATAAGAATTCAAAGGTCAGACAATTAAGTTTGTGAACTTGTTGCAATGATTGCTAGCCTTTTTTGATATCAGAGGGATTATTCATTATGAATTTGTACCAACTTGACAAACAGTTAACCAAGTTTACTATTTAGAAGTGCTGAAAAGGCTGAGTGAAAAAGTCAGACGACCTGTTGTTTTGGCCAACAATTCATGGCTCTTGCATCATGACCATGCACCAGCTCACACAGCACTGTCTGTGAGGAAGTTTTTAGCCAGTAAACAAATAAGTGGATTGGAACACCCTCCCTAATCATCCTATCTGGCCCCAAATGACTTCTTTCTTTACCCAAAGATAAAGGAAATATTAAAAGGAAGACATTTTGATAACATGCAGGACATCAAGGGTACTACGACGACAGCTCTGATGGCCATTCCAGAAAAAGAGTCCCAAAATTGCTTTGAACAATATATAGATTCAATGCAATTCCTATCAAACTACCAAGGGCATTTTTCACAGAAATAGAAAATATAATCCTAAAGTTTATATGGAATCATAAAAGACCCAGAATAGCCTCGGCAATTCTGAGGAATAAAAACAAAGTCGGGGGGATCACGCTACCAGACATCAAAACCTACTACAAGGCCACAGTAATCAAGACAGTTTGGTATTGGCATAAAAACAGGCACATCGATCAGTGGAACAGAACAGAGAGCCCAGAAATAAATCCAAGCATTTACGGACAGTTAATCTATGACAAGGGAAGCAAGAATTTACACTGGAGTAAAGATAGTCTATTCAATAAATGGTGCTGGGAAAATTGGACTGACACATGCAAAAAAATGAAACTGGATCATCTCCTTACACCTTATACAAGAACAAATTCAAAATGGATTAAAGACTTAAATGTAAGACCTGAAACCATAAAAATCCTAAATGAAAATATAGGGAGTACATTTGCAGACATTACCCGGAGCAATATTTTTACTGATACATCCCTACGGGCAAGGGAAGTAAAAGAAAAAATGAACATATGGGATTGTATCAGACTTAAAAGATTTTTCACAACAAAGGAAACCATTAATAAAACAAAAAGGAAGCCTACTGAATGGGAGAATATATTTGCCAATGATATATCTGATAAGGGGTTAATATCCAAAATTTATAAAACACTCATGAAACTCAACACCAAAAAAACAAACAACCCGATTAAAAAATGGGCAGAAGATATGAAGAGACATTTCTCTAAAGAGGACATACAGATGGCCAACAGGCATATGAAAAAAAGTTCAACCTCACCGGTCATTAGGGAAATGCAAATAAAAACCACCATGAGATACCACCTCACTCCAGTCAGAATGGCTATCATCAACAAATCAACAAACAACAAGTGCTGGCGGGGCTGTGGGGAAAAGGGGACCCTGCTGCACTGTTGGTGGGACTGCAGATTGGTGCAGCCACTATGGAAGCCAGTATGGAGGTATCTCAAAGAACTGGAAATAGAGCTACCGTTTGACCCAGCAATTCCACTCCTAGGTATTTATCCTGAAAAAACCAAGACACTTATTCAAAAAAAGTTATGCACCCCGATGTTCATAGCAGCACAATTTACAATAGCTAAGACTTGGAAACAACCAAAATGCCCGTCAGTAGATGACTGGATTAAGAAACTGTGGTATATTTATACAATGGAGTATTACTCCGCTATAAAGAAGAATGAAATTGTGCCATTTGCAATGATATGGATGGACCTAGAGACTATAATGTTGAGTGAAATAAGTCAGTCAGAGAAGGACAAATACCATATGATCTCACTTATATGTGGAATATGAAAAACTGTATGAATGAGCAAAGTAAACAGAAACTGTCTCATAGATATAGAGGAAAAATCAGGGTTGCTAATTTGGAGAGGAATGGGGATGAGGGAGAAGGGGAAGGGATTAGACAGCAAAAATAGGCAACTACAATATTGCTACTGGGATAGGAAAAACAGTTTGGGGAATATAATTAATAATGTTGTAAATATTCTGTGGAATGTCAGATGATCATAGGTCTTGTTAGGGAGACCATTTCATGGATGGAGTAGAGGTTTGATCACTGCACTGTATTACTAAAGTGGAGGTGGTATACCTACTGTAATTGAATATATATAGATAGTCACTGGATGTGGATTATACTGTGGAAGAGAGTCAGAGGAAGAGTAATAGATATATATGATATGGGGGGTGGAGTGGGGTGGTGTATTGGGGGTGGGGGGTTGTCACTTTGAGGGGTAAAATGTATAACTATTGCACTGTGTTGTACACCTGAAACTAATTAAAAATAAAATAAAATATTAAAAAAAAATTGCTTTGAAGGGTGGACTAGGCGCTGGCCATCAGTACATAGCTTCCCAAGGGGAATACTTCAAAGTGACAGTAGTGATATTCAGCAATGAGGTATGTAGCATTTTGTCTAGGATAAGTTTGGGAACTTAAGTCTTAGACCTCTTAGTTATGATGTTTTTGTAGATTAAATTTCAGGAGATAAAAAAGTTTACCTATATCTAGTTTACTGGTGCAAAAAAGGAATATTAGAATGCATAGAATCTTAAATTCATAACATTTTACACCTGAAAGGAATCTTAGAGACACTGTATCCCAAACCTAGAGGACCTTCTGTGATTTCTTTCTTTCATTCTATTCATTCACTCATTTATTCATCCAATTTTGCATATCAACTATGTATGATGCACTATATCATGTAAGACAACATATGATGTCTTATACTATAAAATTCAAAAACTGCTTACCATTTTGTTCCTACCCTTAAAGAACCTATCTTCTGGCAAGGCAGAAATTCTAGGCATTGAAATTCAACAAATAGCGAGTCACTACTATATTCAGGCCAGTTCACTAAATGTTGAAGAAGACACAAAGATGAGAAGGCACATCCATACTTAGTGAACATACAAGCCAATAGTGGGACAGAACACATATACACTGCACTGTTAGAAAGGGCCCAAGTGACAGAGTGGGGCACAGTGCGACTTGAAGGAAGTGGGGAAAATAAGTGACTTCTGGAGAGAATCATACTGGCAGCAGGCCTCAGACTATATGGATGACCTGAATCAGCAGAAATGCGAAAATCAAGGAAGAACATGAGAAAGACAGGAAGGGAGGAAAGAATGAGGCTTTGAGGAGACTCAGGAAAGACGTATGAGTGGAGAAGGGTTTAAAGGACAGTCTGTCTCATTAGGCTATAGGGATAGAAGGACCAATTCTAGTCCTGAGTAAATCTCAGGACCCTTACTCATAACATTGAAATATTAATGGTCCCTGCCACCTAGGGTTACTGTAAAGCTCAAAGGAGACAAAGTAAGTAAACTGCTTCACAGTTACTGGAACACAGAAATGCTCCAAAAATGTCAGCCATGGTAACAACTTTTATATTTGCCAAGAGCCTTTTGACGTCGGTTGAAGTAAATTGAATTTAATATGTTTAATTCAATAGACACTGGACAGCCTTTCCAAAATTTTTTTTACAAAAGAATGATATGTTAATAAATACATGGTTTAAGAATTAATCTGCCAGAGTTCTGTAGGAATGGGTGGGATGAAGGAAGGCAGGAGATAGAATATGTGTTAGGTGGTAATTGTAATAGGCCAGATGACAAGTAAGTAATGAGAGCCTCATTAAGTCTGGTTGGAGTGGCAGTAATAATCACTCCAGGTATTAAGGAAGTATTGGTGGGGGGTGAGGAGGAAGAGAGAGCAACAGATTGGGTACAATAGAGGGAAGGGAAAAATCAAAGATGAACCTTTAGCACTTAGGTTAGAGACTGAGGGGGACATTAGAAGATAAACTGGAGTTCAGGGTGATGATATTTTGGTAGACCAGTTAGGATGACCAATATGCAGCCCACAGTGGAGCTCAGCTCTAGGTTTGGGGTAAACAAAGTGATGTCCAAGGAGCAGGAACTGGACTTTATAAAAATCCCCAGTGAATGTGAAATAATAGCAGATCATAAACACATTTGGAATGATTTAGAATGAGTAAATGGTGAGGCACTAGAAGTGATCTTCAGAAAAAAGACAGTGGGAAAAAGTTAAGTAGGGTGGTAGATAGCAGGATGCAGGTGCATTTTCTCTATTTTAATATTAATGGACCTGATGTGCTTTTCAGTATCAGGGAAAGTGCAGACAAAGAGGAACAGATTAAAAATGTGTTCCAGAAGAGAAAATGGCCATAGCAAGGTCCCACAGGAGATGATTATAATGACAGCCTAGACTCAAGGGTTAGCAACTTTTTCTATGTTAACTTTGTTGGTGGAGCTGAGTGACTCCCCCGTTATGCTGGTTGAAGTGGAGACAGGGGGCTACTCAAGCCAAAGCTGTGTGAAGCTGAGCCTTACAGCATTGGCAGAATTTTGATACCCAGTGACTATTGGGGAAGGAAATTCTAGAACATGGTGTAAGCAATTTTTAGGAGTCAGGAAAGGCAGTGAAACATACTCCAGAAATGAGAAACACTGCATTAGTTTCTTATGGATGCTCCAACAAATTACCAAAAACTGAGTGACTTATAGCAATAAAAAATTTATTATGTCACATTTTTGGAGGCCAGAAGTTCAAAATCAAGGTGTCAGCAGAGCTACATTTCCTCTGGAGGCTCTAGGGGAGAATCTGTTCCTTGCCTCTTCCAATTTCTGGTGGCTGTGAGTGCTCTGTGGCTTGGGGCTGCATCACCCCCCTCTCTGTCTTCATCTCCGTGTCACCTTGTCTGTGTGTCTGTTTCAAATCTCCCTGTGCCTCTCTTATAAAGATATATATGACTGCATTTAGGACCCACCCAGATAGTCCAGGATAATGATATCTGCAAAGACAGTATTTCCAAATAAGGTGATATTCACAGGTTAATTGATTCTGGGAATTAGTGCATAGACATACCTTTGGGAGCCATTATCAGCCTAGCACTAACACTTTACAGAGTCTGATAAATGGAATGAGAATTCAGAATAAATAAAGTAGGACAAGGAATACGTTGGATGCCAGAGGAAAACAATCTAGAATGGTGGGTTTCCTACTTTTTACTTATCAGCATTTTAATAAAAATGTATAACAATTCAATGTGTACATGATAACTCAGTAAAACAGAAAACAAAATGAAAGCAACTATTTCTACCCAAACAACTTAAGGATAAAACTTTTGAGAAACCAAATTACAAATATATACTTGGATTATTTGTTATTAAGAAGGTCAGCAACCACACCTTTTTAGTCCCCCTCCAGGAAATATGAAAAGAAGTGATGCCCATATTGTGTTAGATTATGGTACTTTGTGTGAGAATACTAACTTCTTTTACTTAGGTTATAGTAGCCCATTTTGTTAAAATATCAAAATAACATCTTTCAAATCACTTGCAAGAAAAACATTTTTTAAAACTACAAAGTCCCTAGTCCATAAACCTGAATGCTGCATGGTATGACTGTACAGGGGCAAACTCTTAAATAACAGAGAGCACAGTCTGGGACAGCCCATAAGTTGTGATTTCCCCTTCCTGAAGCCAGGTTGCGGTTCTTAATTAAGCAGCAGTTTTTCAACCCTTCCAACAACCGAATCTTTATAACCTTCTCAGCACTGTGTAAAAAGAGGAAGTATATTTCTTCCAGTACTGTAATTTGGTTTGCTCAAAGACTTCCTCAGTACACAGAGCATTCTGCTATCAGGAGGAATGTATTTTTTTCCTTCATCTTTTTGAACTGCGAGTGTATATGTCCATGAGTACCTCCACCCTCTCACTCAACAACCACGCATTGTTACATGGACTCCAAGTCCTCACTCTCTGAAGGCCCTTTCTTACTTCCCATCAGATGGCCAGCCAGGCTTTGCTAACTGAACTCACGTGCGCCTGCAAAGTCAACACTCACCTCTCAAGCAGCCCATTCTATCTCCTGACGAGCTGGAAGGTTCTTCCTCTTATTGAGTTGAAATCTGTTTCTCTGTCGTGTCCAACCATTGGGTCTTAGTTATACCATGTGGGGCACACTACACAATATGCAACTGTCTTCAAAGCACAGCTCATCAAATATTGGAAGACAATGACAATGTCCCCTCTTGCCACCCAGTTTGTCCTAGGCTAACTGACCTAGATCTTTTCAATCATCCTTTACGCCTCCTAAGTCCCAGCCCTCTCATCATGCTGTTTTCTGTTTCTTATTACAGATCTCCTAAATCCCAATGTGTCCTTCCCCACACTGAGTCCCATGTCCTAGTTTTGGTCTGAGCAGTGGAAGGTAGAGCAGAACCATAGCACACCACAACAATATTTATGCATCTCTTAATACAGCCTAAAGTACCTTAGCCTTTTTGGTGCCCACTTCACATTTGCTTTATAAAACAGTTTCTAATGAGATTGAAAACTCTTTGGACATAGTCAGGGAACAAGTCATTAATCAACCTAAATGCTTTTCCAGTCAGTTTATAATTTTCCATTTTTGCCCGTGGACTTTTTGGGTTCACTTGTTATACATTGTATTGGCTTTGTAAATACTTGCATTTACCAGCTTGTCATGTGGTTTACTAAGGAGCCCAGTCACTTATAAAAAATGTTTAATGACATGACTTTCTCAGAACTTTTAACAGGAATGACAAGTAGGTACCCATATGTTAAAATGGAAAGTTTTAAAAATCAAGCATCATTTACTTTATAGAAACTTATATGAATAAGACCACATTTTTCTTTTCTAAAAAGATATCCCCAAAGATGTATAATGGAAAATGGAGTGGGTGTGTTTGAAGCACGATTTGGCACTTATCATACTAGCTTTTCTTTCTCCACAGAGATGCCAGGGATATTCTAGAGGAATCTTTAACAAAGAGTCAAGTATTCAAGTTCATGTCTACATGATTATGCATTTTAGTCTTTTCTAAGCATTTTGAAGAATGTAATGAGAAATTATAGAAACAACTGGTTAGTTTTTTTATTTAAGTTTGTATATAGCAATATAGATTGTAGGCCTAAAGAAATCTTGAAAAGTAAACTATGAAATGCTAGCCTATTGAGCTGTAATTGGCTGTGGAGCTAACCCACTGAATGGGGTTTATGAGCACGGGCATGGTCTGGACTAAGATTTGGCCCCTGGGCTATACAGTGAGTGGCCCTGACCACCACTGCACCTTCATTCTGGTCTTAGCCCTCTCTGAAATCTTGTTTATTCAGCAGCATGAACCAAAGCAACACATGCCCTGGGGGCTTTGTCTTATTTCTGAGGCAGGAATGTGAAAGGGCAAGCGTGAACTTTTACCTCACTCTCAGGCATATAGATAACATGTCAGCATTTTACCCATCCCCAACATCCAATCAGAAGGCAACAAACAACAACTACATACTTCTATCTTATACCTTAATAGGTTTAAAGAAGAAGCCTGTGAACCAGTTCTGATTATCTATTCAGTTTTGCTAAGTAGCACCTTCTTCTATTCTAAACACTAGTTGAACATTGTGGGGGTGTTGTTGTTCTTTTTTCCTATTGCCATCATTCCCACGATAATTCCAGGGCAGGTGTGGAAGAGCTGATGCACGCATTGAGAACAGATGGTAGATTTGATATATCAATTCATTCAGTGCTACCAGCATAGACGCCTGATTTTTTCCCTGTAGGGAAATAAGCAGCATCACTAAAACTTTATTACTAAAGCTATTGTATAAAATATGTAAAATTTCTCCCAATATTTGAGAAGGGATTATGTCAATAATGTAAGAAAATTATGGAAATTTGCTGTTACATGAGCATTCCAGGAATACACTGACTTCATAAAAGACAAAATATTAGAAACCTCTTATGAGTGAAGAGTATGATTGAAACCAAAGAAAGTTGAAAGATCATGTAGGAAGTGGGTCCTCTTCTGAGGAAATTGTAATCTAGATGAATCCCCCACCATCTACCTGCTCAGCTCATGGCCTGAAACCCAGAAGAAGGCTGATGCAATCCCCCAGTGAAATCATATTACCTTACCTCTACCTGGCCCTCAGTGCCATTCTGTATTCTTTTTTCCAGACCTTATTAATCATCTCTTTTTTTTTTTGAGCTTTTAACAAAAGCATAATGATATTTTTATTTTTATTTAAAAATACTGTGTTTTCAAAATCAAGCAATACAGTAATATATAAAGAAGAATTCAAAATGTCATTCAAAGTCCCATCACCCTGATATATGTCTCATTAATGTTAACTAATAAATATTAATATTTATCTCTCTATAAGGACATCCAGATAGAAAAGATAAATGGAGACAATTTCCATATATAGGAACTATAAACATGTCCATTTAGTTTTTGAAGTCAGGATTGTTGAGGAATAATTTATATTCAATAAAATTCACCCTTTTTAGGTATATAGTTCTATCAGTTTTGGCAAATATAGTTCTACCACAATCAAAATGTAGAATATTATCATCCCCTCATAAAGCTCCCTCACGTGCTTTTCTTAGTTAATCACTTCCTCCCTCCTCTAGGTCCTGGAAAAACTGATCTGATTTCTGTCTCTATGGTTTTGTTTTCTCCAGAAAGTGTTATAAATGGAATCAGGCAGTATATACTTTTGTGTGTCTGATTTCTTTCACTTAGCATAATACTTCTGAGAGTCTTCTGTGATATTGTATGTATGAACAATAATTTGTTCATTTTTATAGCTGAATATTTCATTGTACTAATGTAGCACATTTTATTTATTGGTTCACCATTCAAAGGGCATCTGAGCTATTTCCAGTTTGGGCTATTATAAACAAAGCTGCTTTGAACATTTGAACACAGGATTTTGGTGGGTATAAATTTTCATTTCTCTTAGGTTTAAACCTAGAAGTGGAATTGCTTAATTCTAACTATATGTTTTATACCACAAGAAACTGTTCCCAAAGTGGCTGTACCATTGTGCATTCTCAACAGCAATATTAAGGATACTAGTTCTGCATACTCACCAGCGTTGGTATTGTCAAGTTTTAAACTACTTTTAGCCATCAAATAGGTGTGTAATGATATCTCATTATGGCTTTAATTTGCATTTTCCTAATGACTAAGGTTAAGCATCCTTTCCTGTGTTTTATTTGTCATTAATATATCTTTGGCGGCATATCTCTTCAAATCTGTTGCCCATTTTAAAAATTGAGTCTTCTTATTAGTGAACATTGAGAGTTCTTTTTGTGGTATGGATATACGTTCTTTACCCAGGAAGTATTTTGCAAATATTTTCTCCCTGTCTGTGGCTTGCCTTTTCATTTTCTTAACTGTGCTTTCATAGTAGAGGAGTTTTTAATTTTGGAAGTATAATTTATTAATTTTTTTGTATTGTTTCTAAGAAATCTTTGCCTAATCCAAGGTCACAAAAATTTTTCTTCTGTATGTTCTTCTAAAAGTTTTATATTATAAAGATTTATATGTATGTCTATGATCCATTTGAGTTAATTTTTGTAAGGCACAAGATATGAGTCAAGGTTCATATTGTGGCATAGGGATTACCAAAAGCTCAAACACCATTTGTTGAAAAAACTGTTCTTTCTCCATTGAATTGCTTTAATACCTTTGTCAAAAATCAATTGGCATATATTTTGAAGTGGGGCAATTTTAAACTCCCTATTATGTTCTATTGACCTATGTGTATATTCCTTCCCCAATACTACATTAATTTGATTATTGTAGCCTTACAGTAAATCTTAAAATTGTGTAGTGTGAGTCCTCTAATATTATTTTTCTTTTTAAAATTCATTTTGACTAGTCCAGTCCTGTACTTTTCTATATAAATTTTAGAATCAACTGGGCAATATCCGCAAAAAAATCCTACTGGAATTTTTGTTGAGGTTGCATTGAATCTATAGATGAGTTTGGGAAGAACTGATATATTAACAGTATTGATCCCATAAACACAGTCATTTCTGGTAGATTCTTTGAGGAATTTTTATGCACACGATCATATTGTCTTAAAATAAAAAGTTTTTCCTTCCTTTCCAATCAGCATGACTTTCTTTTTCACCAGTTTATTTTCAAAAACTACTAAATGGAATTTTACAGTAATGCAAGAGGCAAGTTACATAAAACTAAATGAATTGTAGAAATGAAGATATATATTTTATTGTCACATGAAAGTGTCTAAAAGCTCACATCACAAAATGAAAAAAATGTTTTGAAAATCATTAAGCCATTAGGCTCATTAAGATTTTTATGCCTCTGTTTTAAATTTAGATTTATTGAGGAACTCAACTATGTGACAGATTAAGGAAATTAAAAATTTTATACTTCCTTCTTCTTTCTTTTTCCTATGTGTTGATCATTTGATCACTTTGTTATATTTATTTTGTCAACATTTATAACACCTTAAATTCTGTAAACAAAATTCCCACAATAATTTAGTTTTAGTGTTATATTAAGAAAAAATAATTCATCCTCACACCCATCCTTTCACCATTGCTTTTTTGTTCCTGACATTTTTGTTTTGATTAATAAAATAATTGGCCAAATATCACAGTCAAAAGTTGTTGGGGTTTTTTCAAGAAGAATTCATTTATTCTCTATTCCCTCATTCTGAAGTGGTCTGCGGCTAGCCTTAATTCACCACTTGTAGATGACTTCCTTTTTTCTTATTTGGATGTGTGAACATTCTTTTCTTATGCTTGATGTTAAATTATTTTCAAAGAATGTATTTTGGTGTTTAGTTGTTTTGTATGCAATTTTTTTTTAACACAGTTTTTATCCCTTATTTTAGAGAATTTTCCTTGGTGCCAAATCCTTATACAAAAAAAATGTTGCATGCTATGACAGTTTAATTTTCTGAAATACTATTTATTTGGATCCTAGTTGTCTATTTTCCAAATCTATTATCTTCTCTCCAATGCTTTATTCTCTTTTCCCTATGCTTTCCCTCTCGTTATATGGTTATTGCAAACTCTAATGTATTGTTCTGTAAAAAGGCTATTACTTTGTTTCTCAATTTCCTTAGCTGAAAGATTTCCCTTTTTATATCATAGTTTTATTTTTGACCATCTAAAGTTTGTTTTACTGAAGTTACATTAGGTCCTTCTATAGTGCTAAGAGTTTAAAAGGAATGTCATTCTATAACATGATCTACATTTTACTGTTTTTTAAATTCAGACTTTTGCCTACTGAATTCCTTCCTCCTTTCTCTCCTTTCCCTTTTCTTATCTTCCTTTTTTCATTTCTTCCTCCTTTTCTTTCATTTGCCTTTCTTCTCTCATTTCTTCTTCTCACTCCCTCCTTTTCTTCCCTGTCCTATTCCTCTTCCTTATCAGCATTGTGTTTGTACAGCTACCATGCCAGTTGTCATCCTGCTAATGCTTACCACAGATAGTACTTTCCAGAACTTTTATTTGCTCTCACAGAATGAAGGAAATTATCTTGAACCTGTTACCCCTTATCTGACCAAGGTCTATTTGCCTCTAGCCATCAGTTGAAAATTAGGTATTGTGATCTATTTGCTTTTCTGTAGTTTGACAGCCTGGCAAGAAAGGAAAGTGTCAAGTGACCCTACGCACATTTGTTGGAAAATGTCAGTGAGAAACTTACGTTATCCCAGCTGTTTATGAATACTGTGGTGCTATTTTTTTTATAGACGATTTAATTGTTTTCAGTGTTTAGAGTTCCTTTGTTTAAAAATATGCTTGAAATATAATACAACTGCCACAAAAGCAATGTTCTTTTTCCCAAGACACTATTTATTACTTTATATCTGTTGCAGTGTGATAGGATCAGTTTCAACAGGGCATATTTCTCATTTTGTTTTAATAAGATTGCTTTTCTCAAGAAATCAATGCAATTGTAGAATAATTCAAATGCATTCACAAACCATATCAAACCTCACATGCTCCCTAACTATACAGAATAGCCAGGAGTCAGCATAATATATGTTTAATTTGAAGGCTCAAAATACACTTACAACTATCTATCCTGATACTAAGTGGAGATGGGTTCAATACACAAGATATACTGGTGTACTCTTCCTATCCTAGAGGAATAGGGACTGGAGAAAACAAGATATAGATGGCAGTGTGGTAGGCTGGGGAGGTAGCATGGATAGGGGAAACTGCAGAATTAGAGTTTGACAGAACTGGTCTTGAGTCTGAATTTGGACAAGTCTTAGCTATTGAATCATGGGCTATTTATATATCTTGCCAAGCCTCAAGTAACCAATCTATATAACAGGAAATTTTCCACTTTTTAAAATTCATTCTTTTATTCTTTCAGCCACACAATTGGTATACTATATTGAAAGCCCATGCCATAGTAGCTCTAGACAAGGGGTAAAGGAGAAATCATAATAGATCTAGACACAGGATAAAGCAGAAAACAAGACAGACTGAAACACCTTGGGCTCATAGAACTGACATTCTAGTGTTCATGTTAGATATTTTACCAAAGAACAAATAACTGATATCATTTCAGATAGTTGTAAGTCCTTGTAAAGAAAACAAAAAGTGGCTGGAGAGTTGGGAATATATTAGCTGCTGCAGCTGTGACCAGCCCTGACACAGACATGAGCATGGCCTGGTCAAGGGACGGAAAGGTGGGTGATGCCACAGCATGCTGAATGACGGGGGAGTGGTAAGAGAAGACATCAGGAGGAAGCAGAGGCCAGTTCATGTAGGCTAAGATAAGAAGCTGGAATTTTATTCTATTAACTAGGTTTATTCTAATAACTGCAGTGAGACACAATTGGTGGTTTTTTATCAGGGAGTGAGAGACTTGGATTTGAGCTGTAGATTACCCTGGCAGCTAGATGGAAACAGTTTTGCAGAAGGTTGAGAGCGTTCAGAGGATACCAACTAAGTAAGAAGTGATTGCCATGATCCTTAAGAGATCAAAATGGCTTGAGTTAAGGTTTTGACATTGGAGGTGAGGGGAGTTTTATATTCAGCAAGTAGTCAGAGATAAAGTCAACAAAACTTGCTGAGGACTTGAATGTGGGGATGAGAAAAAGGGAGGAACCAGGTATGGCTCCTGGATTCTTGTAAGAAACTGGCTAGATGGAGGTGTCATTTACCATGTGGATGTAAGAAATGCCCAAACCTGTAGAGAATTTTTGTGAGTGTATTTGAACAGAAACTGATGACAGCTGCCAGGAAGCAAGATCTCAAATTCTTCAGAGAATGATGGTTTCTTTTGTGCATTTGAAATTTAGGAGGGAACATAAGGAGGATTACAGGAGGGTAGGAAAAAGCAAAGTGGGGATTGGTTTACAGGATAGTTAACAAGACTATGTGCTTTCTTGAGTGCGGTTATGCATATTCCAAAGGTATGTTAACCTAGATGCCCGAAGATAATTGGACAGGGCTTGCTTAAGGCAAATACAAACCTTTCAGTAAAAAAGCTATGTGCCTGGTGCATGACTGCCCACCATGACCTATGCAGTTAGGAATTTATGAGCAGATCACCCTGGGAGGTTCCATTCTGTAGGTCCACTTTTTTGTCCACGACCAAGATGGGGAAGAATGTAGAAGGGACAGGGTGGGGTGGGGGAGGGTGTACTTGGATCAAGTACTTTGTTTGTTTTTAGGTTTTTTAATAACATTTTTATAGTGACCTTCATATATGGATTTCCTGAAAATTTTATAGCTTTTCAAATTATGTTAATAAGTTTTTTACACATTCTCACTTATACTTAATTGCTAGAGAAAATGTATTTTGAAAAAATATTTATGGCCCCGGTTCGGGTCCCACACATGAGGGCCAGTGACACTGCCCTCAAAAAAAAAAAAAAAAAGGAAAAAATATTTATTCAGTATACATGCAATTCTTGCATTTTCTTTATCTCAAGAGTCACCTGGCTTTTCTAGATGGAAAACACTATCACCAGCAATATGAGATGTTTTAATCTTTTCTTTTTCAATGAGAGTGCAATTATTATACTTTATACCTTAATCATATATACTACAATCTACAAGGGTAATAATACTAATAGGAAATGTTCCTGTCTAGTTCTTGATTTTAATTAAAATATTTTAATGCCATACCTCTTTGGATAATGTTTAGTTTTGAATTTTTGGTGAAGGGTTGCTATATTTGATTATCTCTATTTATTTATATTTTTAATGAGCAATGATTGCTGAATTCTGCCTATTCTGTATATGCTTATCTGATTTATTTTTCATTTCATGATTTTAGAATAGATAGTTGTATTTTCAAAATTATCAAATTAAATGTATGTGATGCTGATTCCTGGTTTACACTGAATAGTTAAAGAGCACTCCAGTTTAATATCATTTATAAATGCATTTTAATTGTTATGTAACTTCAGTAATTTCTTGAGAAAACAACCTATTAAACAAATTTTTTATTTTCTATTTTTTCTGCTTTCTTGGCTCTTTTTTAAAGGTAACTTTTAAGGTTATTTTGTTTGTTTGTTTGTTTGTTTGTTTGTTTTTAAATCAGCCTTTAATTTTATAGCTAATGAGTTTAACAGGCTGCAAATTATAATAATAGGTTCTATCTTTGTGGCTCCTTCATGGGTGATTTTATATATATAACATTATTGCTGTTTATTTGTGCCCACAGAAAATAATTTTTAAAGGAAATGATTAATTATGTTTCTATTTTTCATGATCCAGAGGTTATTACAGATAATTTTAGTCTTTTAGTGAAGTAGATTTCTGACTTATGGGCTCATTATCTAAAAGAAATTGCATTTCAAAATTAAAAAAACAATCTAAGCTACAACCATGACTAAAAAGAATTAACCAACTAAAAGGATACCTTATTATTTTGATCTCATCAGCACATTTTGTGATTCTTTTTTTCTTAAAGATTTCATTGGGGAATTGGGGGAGGGCAACAGCGTTGGGGAACTGGGGAAGAGGAACAGAGAAGTTCCTGTCCTTTTGTTCTTCAGTCTAGTTGTGGAGGACATTGCTTCACTGGCCCATGTTGGTATCATCATTGTGCTTTTTCTCAGGTGAGGCAGATTGGTCGCTGGCCTCTGAATGGCCGCTCACAGTGACTCTTGGCCACTCACTCTGGCTGCCGGCCACTCACTGTAGCCTATGGCAGCCCACTGCAGCAGGGGCTGCAGCTATGCCGTCCCCGGGGACTCACAGCAGCCCAGCTCCAGGTGGAGCTGTTGTTCACCATCTTAGCTGTAGAGGGCAGTGTCACTGGCCCTCATATGTGGGATCTGAACCGGGGCCACAGGTGTCCCAAGCCAACTCTTAACCAACACACCACTTGGCCAGCCCCATTTTGTGATTCTTAAATTTTGGTTTTGCGGGAAATGAATAGTTTGATACTTTCTAGTTTGTCCAGCACAAATCTATATGTATTTCTCCAGCATCCTATCTGGTTTAGCATTTGTTCCAGAAGTTTCATTTTAACAGAATTATTATTATTATTATTTGTTGTTGTTGTTGACAGAAAACGCATTAACATTTACATTGCAATAACATTTGCATTTGTTACTGCGGTGCAGTAGTATTTGTTATTAACATTTGCATTTAAATAAGTCAATAGTACTTATACCTCTACTTTATTTTCCAGATTCTGCCATGGTCTGGTCTATTAGTGTGTGAGATACATGAACAGAAAAAGAGGGCTCACTTTGAATGGGCTAAATCTGAAAGCTGACCAGTGGTAACCACGTGGGCATCTAGGACAGCTAACTCCTTCCAGTCTTTAGTAAATCCCTTTTTAAGTGTGAGCGCCTTTTACCAGTAAAAATCAAAATTCAAAATATACAAAAAGTTACCTTAAAATAAAAGTTACTGCAGTTTTTCTAGGATTCTGTCATACATAAATACTTTACATCCATACCAAAAGTTGTACAAAGAGTCCAAAATACAGAGAATTATTTGTCATGGAGAAAAACTGAAAAGAATAGACATGACCACCAGTGAGTTGGGAGGTGGTTAAATAAAGTACAGCAATTCCATATTATGCAACTTTTTAAAACAACAAGACAGATTAATGTATACTGAGGCTACAAAATGTCTTGAAAGTCATATTATTAAATGAGAAAGAGCAAAGCAAAGGACAATGCAGACTCTAGAATGCCATTTATTATAAATGCAGTAACCTCTGCAAGCATGTGTCAGTATGTAGTTGTATATGGGTGTGAGTATGTATCTGGCAAACTCCTGGAAGGCTGTACGCACAACCACTCATAGGGTTTGCCTCTGCAGAGAGAGGAGGAGTCAAAGGCTGGGGCTAAAAGGGCGACTTCCATATTTATTCTCCCTGTATCTGTACTGTTTAATACATTAACAGAGAAGATAGAATCATATATCATGTGTATAATTTTTAAGCTGAGCACGGTAAAAAAAAAAGCCACACTCATGAATGGTGTGCAGCAACTAACATCCTTAACATGAAGATTCACTCAGTTACAGAGTGACATGGATTGACCACAAGAGGAATTTAAATGCCTCCAAAACCTTCAAGAAAAGTTTTTTGTGTTGGTGTTGTTTTGTTTGTTTTTGTGTTGTTTTCACTAGGAGAGTTTTAACTTTAGAGTTGGGTAGATTATAAAACAAATGGCTCAGCACATGCTTTTGGGTATGAAAACTTTTAAGTGATCTCCAAATGCCTGCCTCCCACATTTGATCTGAATCACCCCTATATTTTCATGATGAAATCTGATTCCATTCAACCAGGCATTCAGTAATAAAACGATCCAAAATTAAAAAAAAGAAAAACAACAACAAAAAAACAAGAATGTTTGCACATGTGAAGCATTATGCTAAATACAATATGCTGTAACATGCAAAAAAACTAGGTGGGGCAAAATGCAATAATAGCTATTTAACTTTGGAATCAGATAAATGGCCTTGTTCCTATGTTGGTACCAAGGTCATTCACACAATTAGAGCCAAGGGCAATTCATGGAAGTTTAAATCAACAAGTAACTGAAAACAATTGTTGAAATACTTAAAGGCATAGCAGAATTTATTTATAATTAGCTCTTTTATGACAACTCTCTAAAAATAGCAATAGAGTTGACTGTATGTGGGGAAATAGTACCCTAAAGCTGCTACTTAATAATTTAAGCAGACCCTTTAAAAAGCAGGAAAATAGCAATAGAAAATTTTAAATCATAGATATATAAAAATAAGAATATAAAGTCATTCAACCTGAATTTATGGATCCCTTACTCTGTAACAGACCCTGTTCCAGGTGCTGAACAAAACAGTTTTAGGACAAAACTGACCCAAATTCCCAGCCTTGGGGCTTACATTTTAACGAATAGATTCTCCATAATGCCACTACTCACCCAGAATTAAAGTTTATAGTTTGGGGTATATTGTTTGTATCTTATCTCTTTGTATTTATATATGTATTTTTTCACAAAATTGAAATTCTGATGTGAGTGTTTTACACTTAAAATAATATAGCCACATTTTTTACAATATTAAATATTTCTCAACAGTATTATTTTCATGGCAGCATTGTGTGCCAAAGTCTAAGTGAACTATAGTTTTTTAATCAATCCCTTATTGTTTCAGATCATTTCATTGTTTCTTCCATCATTATGGATAACAATATGATGAACATCCTTAGATAAACCTCTGCACAAGTCTAAGATTGCTTTTTCAGGTTGAATGACTTTATATTCTTATTTTTACATATTTATTATTTAAAATTTTCTATTGTTATTTTCCTGCTTTTTAAAGGGCCTGCTTAAATTATTAAGTAGCAGCTTTAGGGAGAAGGCATTCTCTAATACTATTTCCCCACACACAGTCAACTCTATTGCTATTTTTAGAGAGTTTTCATAAAAGAGCTAATTATAAATAAATTCTGCTATGCCTTTAAGTATTTCAACAATATAAGACATGAAATTGCAGGATAAAGGGTTTCGGGATGGTCTTCCATTATTGATGAAGCTAAAATGCTATTAAATATGAAAATTAATGTTTGATATCAATTATAAAAGCTTTACATAAAGGTAGAAATTTCTATATATCTTATTTTCATTAAAGGGAAAATTTTTTATATTAGTTTAATTATTTAGAATAATATAAATATGCAGGTTATTTTTTTTATATTTGTATATTAACAGTTCTCCCTAAGAGAAGAGTTAACAAAGTTTGGTTTCAAAAATATTTTTTATACCTTATTTTAGGGAGAAAATAATTTTAAAATCATAGCTTTGAAAACATGAAGAATAAATTATAAGCATCAAAGTGCATCAAACCCCAGTCTTTCTCTAAAATACTTATTTTCTATACAAAGCAAGTATTATAATCACTGTTATGTGATTGTTCCATCCTGGTTTTCAGCACCTCGCAACCGAGAAAAACAGACACTAATTTCTCTAGATTTCTGAATTATGACCATAACTCCCCTCCCTGGGTCAGGCTTTTTCATTTTCCAAATTTAGTTGAAAGCATAACTAAAACTATCAAAAATGCAGGTAGCTTGCACCATAGTATTAAGAAATTTCTTTTCTGGGTGGATATATGTTGGAAACTCAAGTGGAAAGGCAGGGTTTATGGATAGTTTCCACTGAAGATAAGGAAAACTAGAGGCAGGTATGATTGAGAACATATTTCTCTATCTCCACCTCCATAAGCTCACATAATATGAAAGACAGATATGTGCTACTGGAATTCAAACACTGTACTAGAGAAGGCTGAAGAACAGTTAAAGTTATTGCAACATACTAAATGCTGAATTCTATAATGGGGAAAGAGTAGCTGGACCACTCTATAAGTCGTTCTTTGGGTGAATTGTTTGAGGAAAACACTTTTTTGTATAGAATTAATTTTATAAAAGCTTTTATTTATCTATTCATTCTTTCAGTCAATATTTATTGGGTCCTCTATAAGTATATGCAAGGCACTATACTAAGCATGAAGCATACATTGGTGAATAAAACAGATGTGTCAAGCTTACCTACTATCAAGTTATCATGAAACCTACAAGAAATTTTTCTCACAGTGACTCCTACCACCAGAGATAGCCAAGATGTATGAAGGTATAATCAGTCTGATCAGCCACTGTCCTCTTGAAAAGAAGTAATTATGAGGTAGAGAGAGCTCTCTCCCTTCCCAGCACTTCCCTACATGGGAGAGAAGCCTATGTACCTACTTCTGTGGAACAAGATGGAGGTACACGAGAAAGGCAGAAAAGTTCCTTTCCCCTTTCCTTTCCCCTCTTTCTGCTTCTCTCACCCTCTTCTGTCCTTCTCTTCCTGAATTTAATTCATAAATAATCTTGAATTTAGACTCTGTCTCCATAGACAAAGTTAAATAAAAGATGAATAATTTCTTGTGACATTTTTCTGATATGGAATGTCCAAATAATTTAAAACATAATGAAAATATTTCCCTTCGAAAGCTGTTAGCATGTTTTTATTTATCATCATCATTCTTCACGCCTACCACCAACGGCCATATATTGCTATTTGGTGCATTCCAAACACAGACATGTTTATATGCACATCTTGTAAAGTTCTCACAGTTCTACAAAGGAGGTATTATTATCCTGCTTGAACAGATAAAGGAAGATGGAGGACAAGGCTATTTATGTGACTTGCCCAGGGTCACGCCTCTAATAACAGACAGAAGCCAGATTAGATCTCCACTGCTATAAACCATGCATCAGTTTCCCAAATTAACTGCATTTACTGTAGCTTATACATTTTTTTTTTTTGAGGGCAGTGTCACTGGCCTTCATATGTGGGACCTGAACCGGGGCCGCTGGGTTCCCAAACCAGGGCTTAACCACCGCGTCACTCGGCCGGCCCTGTAGCTTACATTTTGACAAGAGCTGCCTATAGAAGGAATCATTGGGTTTCTCTTCTTTCCCTTCTATTTATCCCCAATAAAAATAAAATCAGAAGTTCTATTAAAGAGTACCAACAAAATATGAAAATAAAGCAAGATACCAGCTTGATACATTTTTAAAGTCTATTATACTTTTTAGATAAAAGGTTTAAAAGGAAATCTGTGCTAATTTTAATGTTCCCCAAAGGAACATCTATGAGTGAGATAGGTCACATATGCACATAAACCAGGTACTGTCATCAGCCATAAAAAGCTACAAAGAGATACAAAATCAGATTCAGAGCCCTGGCACAATATTGGGGGGTTGTGCGTCAGAGGACAGGCGTACTTCCACACCAGGGTGGCTCAGGTGAAGAGGTCTCTGGAATGCCCAGAACCTGCCATACTGGCTGCAGCCATTAACACCAAGACAGTCTTTAGGTGGGAAAAGCAAAGGCCTTTTTAGTCCTGGAGCATCTGCCCACCTAGCAATCACTGTGATAGCCACATTGCTCAGCAGTAAAAAACAAAGGAAAAAAAAAAGAAAAGATTCAGAACCTCTTTGAGGAGGAAACCACTGGCCTGCAGGTCTTAAGAATGTGAACATTTCAAGTGTTCACAGTTATGTCATATTTTCCTTCCGAGCATCAGTTTTAGTCTCCAGTATTTATAACATAATCAGAGCTTGATTGCTTTGCAAGACCTAAGTAAGTAGAGAGGAAGCTGTTTTCTGTGGGAACCAAACATTCCTCATAGCATTTGAATAGTTATTTAAATTCTCTTATTGTTTTCATTTGTAAAAATCTACGTTATTCTGATTTGTATTTTAGGATTCTTGCATTTTAGGATTGTTTCATGGGCTCCATGTTCCGGTGGAGCCACAAGTGCTCAGTATTCTCAAAAGAGTATGAATATGTTGAATCAATGAAACCATGCACAGCATACACCCGTTACCAAACCAATGTTGAAAGATGGTTTCACATGGCTCGCATTTTGTTAAGGTATAAGAAAACAAAATTTATTTTTTAAATGTGATTATGTTTGTAAAGTGCCTGACACTACCCTACTTAAAGATTATACGAGACATTGGTTTGGTTACAGGGGTGTATGCTATGTGTGGTTTCATTGATTCAAAGTACATTGATATGTACTAATTGTTTTTTGATCGTTGCTTTAACTTTCTTTTTTCCCCCCAATGTTATTGAGATATAATTGACATATAACATTGTGTAAGTTTAATGTGTACAACTTATTAACTTGATACACTTATATTATGGCAGAATAATTACCACCTTAGCGTTAACTAATATCTCCATCACGTCACATAATTAGCGTTTTTGTGTGTGTATGTGTGTATGGTGAAGACATTTAAGATCTACTATATTAGCAACTTTCAATGATATAATACAATTAGCTATAGTTATCATGCTGTACATTAGATTCCCCAGAATTTATTCATCTTATAACTGGAAGTTTTTACTCTTTGACCAACATTTCCCCATTCCCCCCAACTCCTAGCCCCTGGTAACCACTGTTCTGCTCTCTGTTTCTATGAGTTTGCCTTTTCAGATTCTATATAAATGAGATCATACAGTATTTGTCTTTGTCTCACTTATCTCACTTAGCATACTGCCCTCAAGGTCCATACATGTTATTGCAAACAGCAGGATGTCCTTTTTCCTTATTACTGAATGATATTAATAGATATGTATAACATATCTTTTTCATCCATTCATCTACTGAAGGATACTCAGGTTGGTTTCGTATCTTGGCTATTGTAAATAATGCTGCAATGAACATGGGAGTGTAGACGTCTTCTGTATTCATTTCCTTGGATAATTACCCAGAGGTGGGATTGCTGGACTACAGGATAGTTCTATTTTTAATTGTTTCAGGAATCTCCATACTGTTTTCAATAGTGGCTGCACCAATTTATATTCTCATGAGCAATGCACCAGGGTTTCCTTTTTCTCACATCTTTCCCAACACTTGTTATCTGTTGTCTTTTTTATGACAGCCATTATAAAGCTGTGAGGTGGCTTTGGTTTGCTGCATTAACTTTCTATTTGGGAACTTATTTCCTTTCAGTCCCTGAAATGTACATGGCAGTCCAGTCATCACCATTGTGCATATGGAAATAAGCTAAAGGAAAGACCTATGTCACTTCACCTTGTTTTCTCAAACCCTAACACAGTGACAGGGGCAACAGATGCTTGGAAAGTGTAAATGAATTAATGAGGCTTCTATCCATAACGTTCATGGAATTATGTAGAAAAGCAAGTCTTCGATTAACACTGGTTCTACAAAAAAGACAACAGTGTACTCCTTTCAACCTATAGCATCACCTCATCAAAGTGGATTCTTAAAACTTTCCAAAAAGACATAGTCCCAGGATTCACCTGACAATAATCATGATCCAAAAGTCTTTGAAAGGTAGTGATAATTCACAGCAGAAGACACCTGAGAAAGCAAAGCAGGGGCCCAATATTGTTCTCCCCGTGTTATCAGTGCAGCATCTGTCTAACTATGCTGACCTCAGAAACTTACTGGGCAGGGTTTTCTGATGCTGCCAGCAGTTTGGTCTCATTAGAGGCACAGTAATTGTAATCAAAGTTCAAATGGGATCAGAGACAAACAGTTTGAAACACTACACTGCAAGGGTGGTCGTTGCTTCCAATTATCTCAAATGAGTCTTCTTTGTTGGGATAAGAACTTGGGAAGCCCACATAGTGGGTCATGAAAAGAAGGGAGGCAGGAAGCAGAGAGTGAAGGACTTTTGGTGGGGGCCCTGGAGGCAGACAGTGATGTACTAGACTGTGGGTGTCTTTCATCTCCTGAAGATAGCACACATCTTGCAATTCCCCTAAGAAGGGAATCCATTGATGTCCATTTGCATTCATTCTTAAACTATGGGCATGATTTAATGACAATATATATTTTCTCACCTGAAAGGCAGATAAAAGCAGACATTTAGAGCATACAATGGCAAGTTTGAAAATGTGCTGTTTTTTTAACTGTGCAAATTATTGTAGTGACCTGTTGTTATAATTATTTTATTTCTAATGTACAATACAGTGCATTGAAATCTTACTCTCTCAGCAAGATTTTTGAACTTTTTAATCCCCAGAGGTCTTATAAACACCAAGGGATGGAGGGGTTAATGTTTTATAGCTATCTTTTATTTGAAGAAATGTTATTAAAGTAACTGACAATTCACATTAAGTGATTCCTCAAAGAAACCCATTCTCCCAGGACTAGAGAAAGAATCTTCTTCATTCTGCACCTGGGAAATTTACTCACTGTGCAGTCAAGAGCGGAAATGAGGCCCAATTTCCAAGTCCGCAGATCTGTCTGCAAGACTTAATTTGCTGCTTGGTGACTATGGCAGGCACTCAAAGTTGTCTACCCAACAGCCAATCTCCTTTCTTATTAAGAGAACCCAGTTTCATTTGTGGTGACAACATGCCTGAGAAAAAACTACATTTCCCACCATCTATCACAGCCAGTTTGGGTCAATAAAATGTGAGTGACAGTCAGTCATGGGCTTCAAGAAATGTTGATCTCTGCCTTATTGTCCATCCTGCTTTCTCCTTCCTCTTTCCTGGATGGTGAATGTGACAGCTAAGGTTGTAGTAGCCATCCTATATGAGCCAAATATGAGGCCATATACTAAGCATACATGGGTCCTTCATATAAGCCTGGATTTGCCTACCTTCTATGTTTGATACGGGGAGTGGGGGACACCTTAATTTGTTTAAGCTGCAGTTATTTGGGCTTCTATCAATTTAATGAATATCCTAACTGAAAGAGTGTCCCAATGCAGTTCATCAGTAAATCTGAAAGATTAGAAAAACAACATAGTCTATAAATTATTTATGTCATCTTTGTTCTTAGAGTCTGCTGTGTAAAATAGAAAACTGCCTGTTTTTCATGGTCCCTGGCTGTTTGATATGACACCCATCCTTCCCCAGCATGCTTGTCCATTTATTTTCACTTGTTCACCACCAAAGAGACATTCTTTCCCAATAGTCTGAACATTCAGAACTTTGCTGTGATTCTGTATTTATCACATAATTCATACAATCAGCATTGTTTCTCCTCTAGATTTTACCCCAGAGGATTTTGTTTGCCTTTATTACTTTGTACTTAGCAGAGCATTCTGACCTATCTTGAATGAACCTCAGATTTATATCTGACAACTTGTCCAACCACTGCTGAAGACAATAGATTTTCCTATACTGGTTTAGAAACAATACTTTTTGGTAGTTATCTGACTCAGTGGGTCAGATATGGAGACAATTTCCCTGCCACTGAATTTTGCTACAGACCTTTAGCTTTTCTCTCTTCCACTAAGCAGGCTTTATAGAAAGGGGTCAACAAAAATTACAAAAGCAACAATGCAAAAAAGATGGCACTTAGCCAACAATCAAGATTTTAAATAGTGGTGAGGTAATTTATTGAAATATTAATATGTTTGTGTTTTTTTTCCCTTCACGCCCCTCACCCCAACATGAATCCCTTTTTCCTGAGAGTTTTAGGGTTTTGCTCTGTAGAAAGTAGAAAGTTCCTATTTCTACTCTAGTACTCTACGTTACTCTACTCCATTTCTCTGACTTTCTGTTAAACATTAGAGGCATTTCCTATCTTTTATAGGGGCTTAAATGTCCTGAAGGGGGAAGAGAAAGGACTTGGCCTTTGACCAGCCTCCACAGGAAGACATTTCCTAACAGATGAGATAGAGGGGACAGTATTTGTCCTGTGAGTAGCCTGTGGAGTTGGTGGGAACTCAGAGTGTTGGTTGTGGGGTACCTCTAGAAAGGGTACCTCCTCAAGGCAAAGATACCCCTGCTTTACCAGGGACTTCCAGAGCCAAGTGTGGCAACAAGCACTAGAGTCCCCAGAGAAGCTGGATCATAAATAGAATTTGTACTCATGACTGGGGCCTCTCTCAATATTTATGGGCCTAGACAGATACCTGTGCATGACAGAAATGGGGCTCAAGAAAAAAAGCTCTAGTAGTGACTAAGATTTCAACTCTTGCAGTCTGATGATTGAAATCAAATTAAAGTCGACTTGAACATAAGAGAAATGTGACCACTACTTCCCACCTGACTTCTTTGACTGAGATTCTCATCTACTATATTATTTCCAGAGAAAATGAAAGATCTACAAACAGAAATCTTACAATCATGATGTAAAGTCCCTTCTGACCCTGTCACGTTTTTCACTCTATGCAGCTTGTGCCTGTATCTCTTATCAGATGAACTGGGATCGTTTTGACATCATTCTGAGACTGGATTGGTTAACCAAAATTATTTAACCCTTTGCTAATAAGAAGTACTATTTTGATGTTTAAAGCAAACTTCAAATTTTTAGTATACATTGCATTGCACCTGAGTGAGCCTTCTCACAAGAGCACTGCCAGTATTATTTTCTCAGAACCTGCGGCCTTGCCTTCATTCTGGCAATTCTGAAATTCTACAATTGAAATAAACAACTAGCTGAAATAAACAATTCAGATTAATAAATGTAAATTTATCAAAGATGGCAATTCAGGAGATAGTAGCATTAGTTATAAAACAAATTCAGAGATGGCAAGGATCTTTTACTGAGTTTCTACCAACCATCAAGATGGGAAACAAATATTAGTCATGAAGGATAATTTATTATACAGATTAGAATCAAGAATTCTGAGGTGGAGAAAGAAAGGATGAGAAAAAAAAACAAACCAACTCTGTCTCATCTAGAGAGAGGTTTTTTTATTTTTTATTATTGATTTGAACTAAATGCATTCAAACAGAGCAGCCTCAATTTATAAAAGCAAGCTTCCTAAATCTGTTATTACCATCACTATGTACAATGGGAAAAGACACAGAAAGAAAAAAAAATAATGCCCGTGAATCAGGTTCGTGACCCTTATAAAATTGAATGTGCATTAAATGCAATACTCACATATGTGTGTGAGTGTGTAATTGTTTCCATCCAAGAAGGACAGTTGTGTTAATTCAAACTCATTTCTAATGTAAGATATTTTAAGTGTTCTTACTAACAATTGGATTAATTGAGTTAGAAATGAAATGGAATTTGATTTGGAACAAGCACTCCTGTTTGCTTCCTGATTAACACTGCACTTCCTTTGTTTGCTGTGGATCTAGGAACACTGGCCCATTTAGTCTCGAGACAGGTACTCACCCAACACCAACTTCCCCCAGCCACCCATTGGTAATAGTTATCAATATCTTACAATGCCAACTGGCTGGTAACTACAGAAACCAGGGCAGGGATTGGAAAACAATAAAACCCTCTCAAATACGACTACATTTTTGAAGCTCTCTAAGCCTTCTGGAATTTCCCTTGGCAATTTGTACACATCATAATCTGTATTTCCTGGGTGAGAGTTCAAGAAGATACATGGTAAAAAGCCTGGTTAAATCATGTCATTTGAAACCAGTCTGTGGACAGTTTGTGCTTCTAAGCCAAATAAAAATCTCAGCACTGTGCGCAAGAGAAATGAAAAGTTGTTTATCAAGACAGGGCTAGACTTTTTGCATTAGAGTATCTGAAAAAATTTGGGGGCAAAACTTAAAATTTCATCTTGCTATGGCTTAACAAGAGTTCTATGAGATTAGAGGTTACATTAGAAAAGACTAGAAAAAAATATGAAATGCTTGAAGCAGGAGGAAACTCCTAGAAGTTAAGGTAGGAGAATGCTGAAAATTCCTTAAGTAAGTAATTCCTTTAGAAAGGATGCTCTTTGGAAATGGTGTTGTGCAATTTTCAATGTTCCCAGTCCAGAATGTAATATCCCTAAAAGTGTGTGTGTGTGTGTGTGTGTGTGTGTGTGTGTGTGTGTGTGTCTATAAAATCCCTCCGTTTTGTTTTTTTACTGGGCCTCAGGGGAGGCAGGAAATAATTAACCTGCTGATTTTAGGTCCCAGATGTGTACATGGCACTTCAGCAAAGAGGATTATTTCCAGCATAGTAAAGCTAATTAGTGGTCTTTGGTGAGGGTGGGAGTACCGCACAGGCAGAAGGACCACAAGGGAGAAGCAGCACACAAGGTGGAGTACTGTGGGGCTGCCACCTCTCCCGTTCCTGGGCAGGGGAACAAACGGCCCATGTGCTATTGTTAGTGGTATCTCATATTGCGGTCAATTGAGTTGGAGGTTGATAATTAAGCTTATGTGAATTATTCTCTTTTAGTATTAAAGGTGACTCTAAATTATTCCACCTTGGCAACTACATCAAAGACAGGAAAATACAATACAGAAAGATGCCCAAGGGAATGTCTAAGCTAAGCATACATTTGGGGAGATAAGAAGGTTGCAGGAACCTGGGCTGGACAGGGTAAGTAAAGATTTGTCCTAAAGTAACTACTTTAATTTCTGCTGTTGTGTGCTGTTTTGTGCTAACTTCTGTTAGCCTTTACCGCATATTCTCATTACGTACCACCCACTTTCTACAGGATAGTTTATTTGCCTCCATTAAGGTACTTTCTTCTGGTAAATTTTTAAGTAATTCCTTGCCTGCCTCTACTTCCCAGAACATTAGAACTTAACTTATTAAACAAATCTAATGATAGTGAGGGATAATAATTAAAATCTTGAAGTGTTCTTTACCTCACAGGTATTTTGTTGGTTGCATGAGACATTTTTTTCCTTGAGGTTTATTTTCACCTTTCTGGCTTTTTATGGTATTATGAGAACAATGACCTCATTCTCTCCAGTTGATAATAATAATGGCATACTTTTTATAACTTGAAAAGGCATCTGCTTATTGATAGGGGGGTTAAAATTAACTATAACGCAAGTGTTAGCCATTGCATACCTCGCCTTATCTTGTGGAGCAAAATAAATAGGATGGAAAACATGTGAAGCCTGTGGCTGTTTAAGTAAAAGATAATCTGTGTTCCGGTAGAGACCTTTTCTTCTTCTTCTGCTTTATTTTACAGCTGAAAAATTAAACAAAGAACCCAGTGCTGCTGAACATAGATCTGCTAAATAAAACTAAAATGGTGAGAAAGTAAAAATCTTATAATGAATAGGTCACATTTAACTCACAATCATAACATCTGATAGGTTAATAAAATTGTGAAAATTGACAAGCTGATCTTTTTCTTTGGAGGTGACACATGTCTCCCACTTAGGTGCAAACCCCAATCACATTTCCTGTGGAATCCTCTTCTGCTTAGAAATCACAAAAATACCATTAAGGCTGTTTGGAGTTTCAATACTCAAAAAGAGGAAGGATGATAAGTAAATTTAAGGAGCCTAGTAAATTTCTAAAAGCCTGAAAACGGAATAATATAATAATTTTATTCAATAGTACTGGTATTTCTGAACTAATGTGTAACATAAAATTAATCCCAAATGGATAAGAAAGCAGTACATTTAATATGTGTTCTTTTAATCATGAGTTAAAGCTGATAGGATGGTGGTTTGCAAATAGTGATAAATTCCATAATGAAATGAGGATAGGGCTTTGCACAGTGTTACAATTTTCTATTTACTTATCTGTCCCCCAGACTGAATGAAAGCATCCTTATAGGACTGCATATTATTATTATCTCCTCAATATCCTGCACATTGCCTGGCACAAATAGGTACTTGATAAAGGGTTATTGTTATTCAAATTATACACATTGAAAAAAGGCAGATCCCATAATTCTTAATCTAGCCCAGTGCTTCTCCTATTATAAATATGCAAATGCCATGTGGAGGAATGGTGCATTTAGTGCAATCAGCATTAAACACATTAGGATAACAGAGAATTTCAGCTGTTTAGAGCTTTTTACCACTCTCTTCCTGTCCCATCTCACCACTGGCCTAACATGTAGGACATTGCACTGGCAGGGATGATAGGGTGTACAAAGGATGTCATTAGACCACCGAGCTCCATGAGCTGCAAAAGAGTCCAAAGGGGTGTGAAAGGGCAGGTGGGAACAAAAAATGAATTTTACCAGCTACCTAATTGTAATTATGTCGAGGCTTAATCACCTGTCCAGAGGTGGCAGCTGTGTGTAAGAAGGGGAGACACCCTCCCCACCAACCTCAGTGTATGGAAACATGATGCAGGGGACCTGGGAATGAAGGACAAAAGCAAGAAGAGGCAGAGTCCCCAAGCCTCACCCCACAGGAAAAAAAAAATCCTATAATATCAATCATTCATTCGAGAAATATACTTCCTTGCATATTATATGTGAGGCATTGTTTGGGTCCTGTTAAGTGTTTTAAAAATGGATCACATAAGCCGCTCTCTTCGGTGCACAAAGAACTTAGGAAAGGAGACAAAGGTTACGCATAAATAATCACAATGCTAGGCATACAGTGATCTCAACCACATGAGGGATCTCAGGGAATTTAATGTTTAGAAGAAAACCCCTTAGAAAGTTCTCCCACCAACATGAGGCCCCTCCAGTTCACTCTCCTCACTGTAATCACCGAAATGCAAAGTTTGTTCAAAGTCAAATTTATCGTCACTCTCCTGCCTATATCCATGGCCATTCTTCATTGTGTTTTCAGATAAGTTAAACTCTACTGTGGACTATGAGGCTCAAGGCTTCGCAAAGTGTGGCCTCTCCAGACCTAATCTGCAGACACAGCCCAATTCCTACTGTGTCTCCATGTTGCAAGTACATTTAATCATAATCCATCTCTCTCTCATTCTCTCTCTCCTCGCGTGCACACACACACACGCACACAGATACCCCCCACACACACACACTGTTTTCTATTCCACTGTATATTTCTGGAAATTATGCTTCTCTCCATACTGTCTATCCAGTTAATCCCTATAGTTTCAACTTTCTCCTCTCTGCTGCCACCATCCTGCTCAACCCACCATCATTTGTCATCTGGACTATTGCTGTCATTGCCCTTCTTCCAATTGCTACCCTATTATCAAGAATCTATACAGCAGGCAGACTGTTCTTTATAAAATATAAATCAGATCTCTTTTCACTTATTTAATTAAAATCTTGCAATAATAAAATCCAGATTCATCTCCATGGCCTCTACGGAGCTGCATTAGCTGCCTTCTCCTCATTCCTCCAGCCTCATTACATGAATCACTGTTTTCCTCCCACTTGGTGCTCTGCCCACACGAGCTCTCCCTTGGCTTCTCAGGCACTCTGAACTCCCTCTGATCTCAGGGACCAGACACATCCCATCTGCCCAGAACATTCTTCTCCCAAATGTTCTCATGGCTTTCCATTCACTGAAGTCTCAGTTTAGATAGCCTTTTCTAACCAGCCTTCAATTATCCTCTTATCACGTGGCACTCTTTATTATTATCTTCATGATACTCTTCATTATCTGAAATTATTGACTATTCATGTGTTTACTTGTTTGTTTACTTGTCTGTCTTCCCCTGCACTGGAATGCAAACTCCCTAAGATAAGGAACCACATCAGCCTTGTTTATCCAGGGCCTATTAAGGAGTTGGTGATTCATAGAGACTCAACGACTATTTCCTGAATTAATGAGTGGATCTCCTTTGTCTTGCTCTTCTTAGTCTTCATTTGCTCATTACCTTTTTGTGGAATTCCATTTCACCTCCAGTGGAAAGTTTCTCAGTAGCTTCAGCTGTTTACACAATTACCAGTGACCTTTTATATATGGGCCACCTTCAAGCAACCACCAAAGTCAGATTTAAAAACTTAATAAATTATGGAAGAATTTTAAAAGTTAACAAATTAAGGAAGAATCTTTAACACATGGTTAAAGTTGTAAAGACTCGGTGTCATTTATACATACCTACCATTCATCTCTCTAAATGACTCATAGTATTTGTTTCTTTACCTGCCTGTTTATTTCCAAGCACCTAGTCTTGGAAATAATAGCCACCAGTGCCTTAGGTTTTCTTCATTACCCACACTGCTTTTTGCTTCAAGTCCTTATCCCCTCCACTGTATCTTTGCACTTCTTCACCATCTTTTATTGGTCACCTGTAATGCACTAGGCACTGAGAATACAAAGGTGAGTTATAAATGGTCCCTGGCTTCAGGAAGCTTACAGTCTACTAGAGAAGATTGGCATGCGAACCAGCAAGACCAATATATGTCATAGGGTCTAGAATGTAAGTATGTGCAGGAAATAGTGGGACCTAAACAATAGGGAGTGGCCAATTTCGTATCAATGAAAGGGGGTCAGAAAATTCTTTGGGGAGGAGATGACCATAGAGTGATCTTGCTTGCAGAGGAGAAATAGGCATTTCTAGAAAGGAAGCAAGGTCAGTAAAGATAGGAGCTATAAAATAGTCCAGGGCTTGGAGGAACTGCACAGCTTGGGGACTGTAGAGGGTGGGGACCATGGATTAGGAGCTGTGAAGTGAGAGGCAGGTGTGAAGCAGAGCCATTGGGGAGGGGGTGACAGGCACTTTGCTGAAGTGTTTGAGTATTATCCTATGGAAGAAATGGCCACCGAAGGCTTTTATTTTCCACTCTAAGGAATCCTAAGAAAGCCATTGTCCATTTGCAGAATGAATTTAATTTCTTCAGTATTTTTGATGGAAATTAGTCCTATTAAAGCCAATAGAGTATTTTCTAAAGACTTGGAAGAAAACTCCTTTCAGAGAATAGAATAAACCAAGGTGTTCGATGGTCATTATTATTGTTTGGTTTGCAATTTCCTGCCATTTTTCTGATGTTCTTTGTTTTCCACTAGCCTTTTGTGTTCACCAAAACCCAGTATGCATTCATTACAATTCATAAATGGACTGATCCCAATAACGAAAAAAATTTAAAGGTTTTACAGGAACTAATAAATAACTAGAAATTTCAAGGCATTGTCAGAGGCTGTTATAATATCTAAATTCTTTTTGATGTTCTTATCTTCTTTTGTTTTTGTTGTAAAAAATAAAGTTGTCACAAGGAAAGAAAATGGAAAGTTATCACGTTGCTTATTTTCTCCAGTTATTATTTACAGTAAGTTCATGAAGTCAATTAATTCTTTAGATAAAAATGTATTCAACTTTCAGTTAAAAAGTGAATTTTTATCTTATTACATTATGGGTGATGTAGGCTTCTTTAAAATGTCTATTGTGTCTCTCCCTTAATGCCATTCTATGAAAGGGTGCTTTACCTAAGGGAAACCAGTTTTTTATGCAACCTCAGCAAAAATGCAATCTATGGATCCGGTGGAAAGGACCAAATGATAATCTACAAAATGGCTGGTTTTACCATAGCATTTTTATTTCTGCTACATAAGGGGAAGAAAAGGTAAGAATAGGCAATAGGAAACTAAGTAGTAAAGAAAAAGAGTATTTTAACTCCTGATGCTTTGACACCAGTGAAAAAAAATCCAGAGATTTACAAAACTCACAAAAGTTTTAGCTATAGGTAAAATAGTGGGGTGATATTAATGGGAGGAGTGGGGCTAAGGAAGAAGTAACTTTCATTGTGTGTCTTCTATGTGGCAGACAGTGACGTAGGCATATTCATTCGTCATTCTACTTATTGTTTGCCACAATTTTCAATCATAGTCAGAGGGTATTATTGGGATTGTACCTGGAAGGAAACTAAAATTCAATGAGTTGGGTAATGAATTGGCCACATAAACTGTGTGGGAGATGGAATTAGAACCCAGCCTGATCCTAAAACCAATGACCTTTCCACTCCATGACACTGCTCCTTATTCTAATCTAGGGACATCCTAGCTAAGATATATGATTTAAATTGGACTATGTGAATAACAGAAAAGAATGTAAGAAATGCACTGATTTGTATCTTAGTATATATTTGTTTGAATTTTGTACTTTTCAATAAGTAGCTAAATTTGAGTGGAAATATAGTATTGTAATCTACAACATAGATTGATATTTTACCTACATTTATTGAGTGCTGAGTATATGCTGAGAATCACAACGGCACATTTTTTTCTTTTCATGAAAACATAGTGATTCATTCCACAAACCAAACAACTAAGGCCGGGCCTTATCTTTTGACAGCCAACCATAGTTTGTTTCAAGTGACTAAAAGAAAATGGCATCTTGATGCTAAACTTTTGGGTTGTCGGAAAAGTCATGACATATTTTTTCTACGTCATGACTTTTCCGACAACCCAATAGTATCCCAGACATAAATGACAACAGCAAACGTCATGGGTAGGGTTGGGTTGGTGAAGGGACCCTGTGGTGGGTAGTGAGGCCTGTGAAGGATTTAGTGTGAATACCAATATCAAAGCAGGGCACAGACACTTGGTTCCTATTCTGCTTGGATTCTTGATGATTCCTCAGTGTTTATATTTACCAAAGACAAACAGACCTCGTGTGCTTTCTGAAAGTGCTTTCCTGAATGATTTGTTTTTCAGAGAAGGAAAGTTGTTTCCAGATCAATGTGCTTAAGGAAATGAAAAGCCCTTGATTAGCAGCCAAGAAGCCTCCTAATGAAATGACATTTCCCTCTAGGGATTTCAAGTGGTTAATAAAATCTAGTGCTTTCTGTGTAAAGTGCTTATGTTTGTTGTGTGCATTCTGAGGTACACTTCATAAACGTTAATACAAACATAAAGATGACTCCAAAATAGATGAAGGTGCATGTCCATTAAGTATTGAAGCAAAAGCTTTGTCGGCATCACACACCTGGGTTGTGTAGATCAAGGTAAATTTAACATGTGCACAGCCCTAAATGAACTATTCATAAGCCTTAGGCCTTCAGAGAGGGAAGACCATACTTTTTAGCCTGAAAAGAGCTAAGTTTTCATTTTATCTCTTAAAATCTTGGAGAGAATGTAAGCGTAGTGTGAGACAAAACTACGTCCCAAATCAAAAAAGTAGTTAATTCTTTATCAGGAAAAAACTGATCATCTCTGATGATTTTTGCAGAGGTAAGTAAATGATCAAGATTATGGTTTTTATTATGCCATTATTTAAATGCGTATATAAATATATAGAGAGATTATAGGTTTTATGATGCCTTCATTAAAATGTGCACATATAAAATGCTTTGAGTATGAGAAACCCACTAGTGTTATGTAATTTGAATGAGTAGAAAGTTTTTTAATGTTATGGGAGAGTTTTGTGGCACCCAAGGGCAAGGGATGCATGTGGACTCAGAGACCATCAAATTCTCTTTCTCTCTCTTCTGTGTTTCTCTTTCTCTCTGAGCAACTTCTTCATTCCCCTTTCTTACTATGTGGGATTTCTCTGGCCACCATAAAAATTTCTAATTCTGCATCTCTCTCATCAAGAGAATCAGTTTGAGAATAGACTCTTTTAGCTCCCAATTTAGATTCACAACAGACATATTTTATTTCATTAGAATATCATGATTTGCTCCACAAATTGAATAACCAAGACAGTGCCTTGTCATCTTTGGAAAACTGACCATAGTTGACCTCATGTGACTAAAAGAAAACAGTATCTTAATGCTAAACGAATATCCCAGATGTAAATTGCAACAGCAAAGGTGTTCTTGCCTAGCTTGGGACAGCTGCTGTTCCCAGAAGCAGTCAGCTGTAGCTGGGGCCCAGGTTCCCAGTGGTATGAATATGCTGCTTTGCCATTATAATGATATGCATTTAGAGGGCAACAGCCCCCTCACAAAAAATGATGAGGTAAAGAAAATTCAATAAGTCTACCTCATTGAACTTATACAATTAAAGAGATTGCAATTCAAATGTGACCATTGCATTTTGTAGCTAAACTTCAAAACAAAAAATTATTAAAATGAATATTCTTCATGTTTGCTGTAAATTGTCTCTGCCCTCCACCGCCCCCCCCCACCGCCCCTGCCAACTTGTTGACCAATGACTGCTCACCTTCAAAACTCAGCTCGTGTTTCTACACTCTCCGGTATGCCTTCCTCCCCTCCTCCCCTCTTTACTTCATAATATAGAATTGCTCATACTTGAAAAGAAGCACTTGTCACACTCTTTAGTATAATTATTTCTTTAAAGACTGTAATGGATGATTGAGTATTTTATTTCAGAGACTATTTTCTAAAACTCTTCGGTAAAGATAAGCCTCAATAGTTCAGATGGTTGAATCCTACATGTAAACTAAGAATAACACCTGAATAACATATTTATATCTAGATAGATAGATAGTAATAAATAGATGATAGATAGATATATAATAGATAGATATAGATGATATAGACATAGATATATAGATGATATAGATATAGATATAGATACAGATAGATAGATAGATAGATAGATAGATAGATAGATAGATAGATAGATAGTTTTTTTAACCTTTTTGGTGTGTACTGAAAGCATTACCAAAAGTACTAGATACCTTTCAATTATACCACAATTTTTAAAAAAAGAAAGAGAATAAAGTCAGTGATAGAATAAAAAAAAAAATCCTACACACAAATCAAAGTCTCCATAGTTTTGCTTTCACCTTAGAAAACACAAAAATGATTTTTCTTCCATTTCCCCCTTATACCTGCTCAGGGTTCATAGGTGACATCAGCTCCACCAAAGAGCAATGTTCTGGCATGCTTTCTGTGTTTCTACTCCTCATGTGATGGTATTGAAATACTATATAAGTATATCTAAGAGAGCGTTTGAGAACTGTGACAAATATAAAGAAATTTTGACACTTATATCTCACTTAAAAAATTGTTCACATATTTCTTCATGAAAATGGACACTTCATGAGAAATATCTTAATTAATGAGAAGTTTATCTCATTAATGTATCATTTTTTATGTTCCCTTTTTTATACACATGAGAAAGAAAGAATTATAGAGCTGCCTTAGTCTGTCACCATGTGGGTAGCTGTCCCATGCACACCCCATTGCCCGCTTTTGGGATGTGGTAGGAATCCTACCTATGAACTAAAAGAAGCTAAGATGATGCCTCAAAGAATACCAGATAACATACTTTCTGGTTCCACATTATGTATTCTGAAAAAGACGTTTACTTTTTCCTATAAAACTTTGGAAAAGTGATTTTATTTATTTTACCTTCAATTTCTTCATTCATAAAATTTGACTTATAATATCCACCTCCCTGAATGGTTGTGAAGTTTGATATTACTTATCCGAAACTCCAAACATATATGAAGTGTTATTTCCCTCCCCATGCTCCTCAAGTTTATACTGCTATTCAGGTAGGAAGCCAGGCTCAGGGTTGCGACACGTATACTCACAGGAAGAAGGTATTCTATACCATTAGGTACACACCACTCATTCAGTATGCATATTTGGCAGTATATTTCCACCAACCTACTCCCATCACTTACATTTAAGGTATGGGGACCCTCACAATCCCCAAGGACCCATGGCAGGGCAAAAGAAGGGGAGCTATGAGAACCCAGAAATTCAATAGGATACAGCTTCCTGGAGTGGTGGTTTGCTTGGTGGTCAATCATTTAAAGCACTGTTTTTATATTAATGCAAATAAACCAAAAAAAGAGAAACCACAAAGACATTGTGTGCTAGTGAGAGACTATTTTCAGTTCCCCCCAGACACCTAAAGTCTCAGTCCACTTGTCTCTGTATTTAGGATCTTGGGCTGAATTGAGACACACTCAGTATGAAATATCTGAAAGAGCTATGAGTGGAGCAATGTACCACAGAGATAGGACTCTGATAGCCCACAAATTCTGCAATCTGAAATGCAATTCAGATGTGGAAAACCATTCCTCTATTCAAAATTCTTTCTTACATGCAAGGAAATTTCTGGAAAACTAAGAAATATCAAAACCAGGGAACCCAGTGCTATAAAAACAACCAGATGACCTGATTTACTAGGACAGACCAAATTAAAATGTTTGCCCCTATTGTCCCCATAAATATACAGAGGGTGCCAAAAAGTGTATATACATTTTAAGAAAGGAAAAACTATATTAAAATTGCAATACAATGAATGACGCTAGCATTCATTTCATTAATGCCATCTTTTGAGTGAACGTCAAACTACATATTGCTACTGTAATTCACTTCAACTTCAAAAAGTAAGACATAGATAACATCTCTTAAAATGTATACGTTTTTTGGCACCTCCAGTAGTTGTACTTGTTAGAATATGTACTCCATTTTTTGGATGGCTTTGAATTTGGCAGCTATGGTCACTTTATACTGTGAAAGATGGATACAATCCTCAATTAATAAAATACTACCTACCTCTGCAAATATCAGTTGAAATCAAAAGGTAATAATGAGATTGATGAACTTATGGCAATGGACATAAAACATTAGTTTTTTTCTTCTTTACATTCAATATTATTTTATATTAGTTTCAGGTGTACAGCATAGTGCTTAGACATTTATATAATTTAAGAAGTGATTCCCCTGACTAGTCTACTACCCACCTAGTACTATACATATAATTACCATATTATTGACTATATTCCCTATGCTTTATTTTACATCCTCATGACTATTTTGTAACTACCAATTTGTACTTCTTAATCTCGTCACCTTTTTCACCCTGCCCCCAATGCCACTACCATCTGGCAACCATCCAATCAAAAAATGGGCAGAGGAAGTGAGTAGACATTTCTCCAAAAGGGCATTGAGATGGCCAATAGACATATGAGAAGATGTTCAACATCATTAATCATCAGAGAAATGCAAATGAAAACCACAGTGAGATATTACCTCATACCTGTCAGAGTGGCCATGATAAGTAAATCAACAAACAATAAGTGTTGGTCAAGATGTGGAGAAAAGGAAACTCTTGTGTACTATTAGTGGGATTGCAAATAGGTGCAGCCACTATGGAAAACAGTATGGAGGTTCCTCAAAAAATTAAAAATAGAACTACCTTATGACTAAAGTACTAGTTTTTAACCTATTTTCTGTTCCAACCCGTCAGGGTGATGGCATATATGTACAGTATTCCCCCCTATTCATGGGAGATACCCTCCAAGACCTCCAGTGGATTCCTGAAACCTACCCCTAACAACTTCAACTCTGCCAGAAATGTGACAGCAGCTTCTTCATTGGCAGATGCAGCCTCTCCAATAATTTTTTAGTTTTCAGTACAAACTTATAACTGCTCTGTGTAACCACCCCTTACATGCAGTAAATGACTTGGTGACACTCATTTAAAGGGATCCCTTGCTGGATTCTTCATATAGGCTCAGCGCTTTCTGGTCCAAGTCGTTGTCATCAATTGTTATGTGAGGGCCACTGTTACACACTCCAAGTTTTTCTTCTGCAGGGTGTTGTTTGAAAAAGGAAAATAAATATGAACATGGATCATGAAGATCCTATAAAGAACAACATGTAAGTTATTACATATTTGTGACCCCTTGTTTATTTCTCATGGCAATGGTGAGGCCATCTCAGAAAAATGGCCACTAGTAAATCCACCTTTCCTTTGTAATCATACCATTATATTTCCTAAAAGGAATGGGGAAAAGAGAATATTTTTTAAAACACCTGTTTATAAATATCAATTCATGACCTTTGTGGTAGTTGAAAGTCGATGTCTTCATTTCTGAGAAAATGCAGGCATTCTGAGCTTAACAATAGCCATGTTAGAGGACAAATATGAAAGAAGGGCAGCTCATCTTCTCAGCTCTGAACAGTTTTTGACAAATCCTCTACGGTATATTTCTGAATCCACTCAATAAAACCAGTGTGTTGCAAAATGTATGATATCCAGAACTCAGTGGTTTTCAGCACAGATGGTTGCCCAGAGAGAAAGGGTGGATTTTTAACAGCACGCATGAATCAGAGGCATGAAGTCCTTTTCCTGATGTACAAGAGTAGAGTTATCATTTGGGGCAAAAGTTGTCTAAAGCCAATGACGCCAGGATATCCAAGAGCTACACCCTGTCATTTTCTTGAGTTTCTCTGACAACCACGAAGAAACTGTCTTCTTTCCTTCTTGCAACTTTTTCATCAAGATGTTAGACTCAACATATGGGGTAAGCCAGTAAAATCTTAAACTTCCTGTAATATCTCAGCATCTCTCAAGATTGCTGTGAGAATCCATGACACGTGGATGGTTAGGGAATTGTGCGTTTTTTCCCAACTCAGTCATTACCAATTGTACAGCCCACATGAAAGCCACTTTTAGACTCTCTCCATATTTTAAGAGGAAGTAGTGACTCATGCCTGAAAGGCAGGATGAGGAGAAAGGTCTCACAGGCATCTTCAAATCAGATGGTCCTCTGCTCTGCACTTATGCCATGAATAAGCTCCATTTCATAACAAACCAGAGACCAACTCTAAATTGGCATCTATACAGCCTTGAGGAATTGAAGGCTTATGCACCTGCAGGCATTGCCAGGATGGGTGTGGATCAAAGAGGCTTGATAACTGCACTGTACACCTGAAGCTGAGGTTATATAATATTGTATACCAACTATAATTGAATATATAGATAGTCATGGGATGTGGATTATACTGTGGAAGGGAGTCAGAGGAAGTGTAATAGATATATATGATATGGGGGGGAGGAGTGGGGTGGCGAATTGGGGGAGGGGGTTGTCACTTTGTGGGTTAAAAAGTATAACTATTGCACTGTGTTGTACACCTGAAACTAATTAAAAATAAATAAATTTAAAAATAAAAAATAAATAAATAAAGCAATGTAGAAACCCTTATGCCATTGAAAGCAGATTATCTTCTCTATTCCAATTGCTCATGTAATTTTAACATCCATATGCTTGTCTCCTGTTTTATGGCAACCTAGATCTGCTCTTTATTTCTTTTTTAATCTCAATAGAAATTAAGTGGTTTTTGCCATCAACGTTTCTGCCTGTCTTCTTTCGGTCTCCTGTGAAGAGGACCAGATGGAATAAGACATTTTCTTGTCCTGACACAGGCATTGAAATTGAAGTAATAGGCTGCTAATTTTCCATTTTTATAGGCAAAGACCCAGGCCTGTTCCATGAAAGCATGGCATGCTGGGCTACTCTCTGATTCTACAGTGAAGGATAATGCATCAAAGATTTCACCTAACAGAGTAATTGCAGAGACAGGAGAAAGTGAAGCGAGGAGCCACAATTTCAGAGCATATGAATGAAGAATTATTCTCACGTATTGTATTGACCTCTTTTATCATGGAAATGCTGCAAAAAAATAAAATAAAATAAAATAAAGGCAAGGGGCGGGAGGGTGGTGACAATCCAACCCAACCAACTTGAGCAGTCAATTCAGAATGTCACTTTGAATTCATGAATTCTTTACGTGTCAATTGAACAAAAACAATGAAGAAATACTTTACCATTAAGGGAAATCTTACTTCAAAATACAATGGGCTGTCTTGCAAAATCTCAAGTCAGAGTTCAGAGTGGCCTTGGGGAAGCTCCAGTGGCTCCATTTTACATATAGTGCCTGCTCTCCAGAATGGCAACAGAATCAAGGACCTTTGCTAAACCCTGCACAGGCAGGAGTTGCTCTGTCGGATGAAACAGCAGTGGTCATTTTACTAAAGAGGCAGATTTCACTGCTGTCATGACTGAAGGGCATTATCAAAAAAAAAAAAAAAAAAAAACCTTTCCATATCAGGCAGCAGCAGTCAAGTCACTATGACATAACTGTGTCACTATTGTACCTTTGGTACATATAAGCCACAGTGGTGAAAATGCCATGGTAGGTATTTTACTTTGATTAGTCTAGAGATACCTAGCAAATCTCAAGCAACTTAAAAATGTTTAGGATGTGTTATCTGTAAGAATGAAGCACAGAAATGTACTCAGTGTATTTAATGGCAGAGAGACTCAAACTTTTTGTCAGAAGTGTCCCTATAAAAAGGAGATATGTATATATAGGACATTTATATGTCCTAGACATACAGGACATTTGTCCTATATAAAGGACAACTTAAAACTTGGGTTAATTATGCATCATGAGAGTCTTCATTTTAATGACAATTTTCACTTTGAATTTCTTTATGCATTCAGGTGGATTTCCTAGTTTCAAAATTGACGTGGAAAATAAATTGCCAAAATAAAATTTAACACAGTGTGTCACAGTAGGATTTTAGGGGTTAAAAATCTCCCTCCGTTCCCCACTGCCCCCACCCCCATGCAGTGACTCCCACTACTTTTTTTAGTCCATGATATTAAGGGATCTGTAGGTAAAGTTAAGTTGACTGTCATCCACATGACACTGGACTTCTCTGGAATGCCCTTGAAGACTTGAATCTCCAGAGGGGCCACTAAACTTGACCTGATTCATAGAGCCTTTATGAAAAACACTGTCATACCTACATCCCCTCTTCTCTGCCCCCATTCCACTGTACCCATATTATTTGGGAGTACATGCAGCTAGAGCTTAAAGCATAGTTCCCAGGGGTCTCTGAAGTTGATCAAATTCTCTGGACTGCTCCAATCCCAAACCATGACTTGGGGACAAATTTTGGCTTTCTTAAATTTCTAGATAGTTCAGATCTGAGTGCAGGCCAGGCCAGCCCTGCATCCGAGCATGAATATGAGAAGCTTATGGAACACCAGTGCTTGCAAGCTGTAATATGAAAGATGAATCAACGGTTCTTTGATAAGATTAGCCACCAAAAATTATAATAGAAAAATCCTTTCCATTGTATAAGCGATGTCACTTGTTCTAGACATTTTAGTCATTGTCCTTTAAGCCAACTTCTGCCCAATGGACAAGTCTCCTTGGATGAGAGCTTCTGCAGGTTAGTCATAATTCTAGGGCCCTAGAGTACAACTTACTGCTCCAGAATAACACGTTGTTAAGTTGTCTGTGTGGTTTAAGTTGTCACATTCCTTATGGAGTCAAGGTTACTATAATCATCACTATAGCAGTTCTGCGAAGGGCAACAGGGAGGAGGGGAATTTCACACATGCCATGTGTCGCTTACTCATCCTGGGAAATCTGGCTTGGACTTACTGCAACTGGGAAGAGGGGAGATGTGTCTGGACAATACAAACACTGGGACCCCAGATCCTCAGCTATAATTGTTCATCATGACTCATGGGTTCAGCTTGACTTTATGGTAACAGAATTTCAGCACTCAGCAGTCACCTCTGCACTGGGTAGAGTGAGAATTTGGTGCACCAATCCAAAAGATACTGAAGATGTTTTCAAAGGGAAACCAAATCAGATCATTTCTTCCAACCCCAAAGTGACTTACGTCACCATTTACTCAGTAGGTCAAAATAACAAATTAGATCATTTTTCTTATCTTGGAACAAATTGTTTCTTGTGAATTACGGCTCAAATACAAGGTGGTAAGAAGAATTAAAATAATAGCAATATTGCATCTATTATTATAAAATGCAAAATGAGTGTAAGTTTATTTATTTTTATTTTTTTAAATTTATTTATATATGTTTTTAATTAACTTCAGGTGTACAACAAAGTGCACTAGTTATAGTTTTTACCCCTCAAAGTGACAACCCCCCTCCCCCAATTCTCCCCTCCCACTCCTCCCCCCCATATCATACTATCCACTACAATTCCTTTGACTCCCTTCCACCATATAATCCACATCCCGTGACTGTCTATATATTCAACCACAGTTGGCATACAACATTATAAAACATCAATTTCAGGTATACAGTGCAGTGATCAAGCCTCTTCTCCATCCATGAAGTGGTCTTGATCTCACTGATATGTGGAATTTGAAAAACTGAATGAATGAGCATAAGAAACAGTAACAGTCTCATAGACATAGAGGAAAAATAGGGTTGCTAGTTGGGAGGGGTGTGGGGATGAGGGAGAAGGGGAAAGGATTAGACAGCATAAATAGGTAACTACAGTATTGTCACAGGGATATGAAAGACAGTTCAGGGAATATAATGTTAAAATTTTGTGGAGTGTCAGATGGTCACATGTTTTGTTGGAGTGTAAGTTTATGGAACAGAATTTCTCTAGTTGTTTTAGCCTACGCTTCCTTGCGTAATAAAATATCTCATCTCCATTGCCACTGCCACACTGACGATCCTCACAAGGAACATAACCACACAGTGAGTCTTTTTTTTTTCTTTTTTCTGGGTGTCTTTATTGAACAAAATGGTTTTATCAAGTTTTACTTTCCCCATTTTTTATTTGACAAATAAATTTCTTTCTCCAAATTAAATATCATAAATAACATTTTCAAACACAAATGTCCTTGGAGATTCTGAATCATTACCCCACTTTACCCTTCTCTATCCCCCCCCCAAACTTTCCTGGTTTTGAATTACACGCTTAGAGGAAAAGGCACATGGCAGTTTAACTTGATTAATGCAGCATTCAGCGGAGGCCAACTCATCTCATTCTTTGTAGAATGCCATGCGTTCTACCTCATTGAATAAATGTGTGCCATTTTCTCAATCTTGCTTCAGGCTTTACCAATAAAATTGCTCTCAATAGGATTGCCAATGCCCTTTCATTTGCCTTAACCAACTGGTATTCTGAGTCAGTTTTTAAAGTCATGTTTATAAAAGTGTAATTTATTATACAGTAAAATTCACCCCTTTTAGGTGTGCAGTTACATGAATTTTGAAAAATGCATGCAATCATGTTAACTCTCACCACATTAAAATGTAGACAATTTCCATCGCCCCAGACAGATCTTTGTGTCCCTTTGTATTCAGTGTCCTCCCCATGCTCTATCCCCTGGTAACCTATGATCTGCTTTCTGTCCCTATAGTTTTGCCTTTCCAAAATGTCATATTGATGGAAACATGCAATTTGCAGCCCTCTGTGTCTGTCTTCGTTCACTGGCATCATGCACTTAAGATTCATCCATGTTGTTGGATACATCAGTAGCATTTTTCCTTTTTATTGCAAGTGGCATTCTATTGCAGATATACCACAGTGTATGTATCCATTCTGTAGCTGATGGATATTTGCATTGTTTCCAGGCTTTAGTGATTATGAAGGAAGCCCCTATAGACATGCACGTACAGGTTTTTGTGTGGACATATATTTTCATTTCTCTTGGATATACTCATATAGCAAGGAGAGGGATTCCTGGGTTACATGAAGGTTGTGTTTCACTGTATCAGAAACTGCCAAACTGTCTTTCAAAGTGGCTGTACCATTTTGCATTCCTACTAGCAGTGAATGAGAGTTACTGTTGCTCCATATGTTTACCAGTCTTTTCTATTGTCAGGTGTATGTTTTGTTTAATTTCAGCCATTTTAATATGTGTGTGATGGTATTTCATTGTGGTTTTAATTTTGCATTCCCCTAATGGCTAATAATATTGAGCATTTTATCGTGTAGTTATTTGCCATCTGTATCTCTTCTTTGGTGAAGTGTCTGCTCAAATTTTTTTTAAATGGGTTATTTGGTTATTATTATTGAATTATGAATGTTCTGTATATATTCTGGATACCAATCTATTATTAGGTATATATTTTGCAAATATTTTCTCCCAGTCCATCGCTTCCTTTTCATTTTGTGAGCAGCAGAAAACATAAAAGTTTTTACTTTTTCTTAAGTCCAGTGTATTAAATTTTCCTTCTATGGGTATGTGCAAAGAAAGAATTCTCAACAAACACAATGGAGTAGCACCTAAAATGGAGCCAGCACTTCATACTTCTCAGAGACCATCTCTGATTTGTTTTCCTAGGATATCACATTTTCTTCCCTCCTGCCTAGTTGGATTTGATGGGAAAAGAAGATTGGAATGGAACTAAAAAGGTTTTGAACCACTCAGATAGCTTACAGACATATTTAGGGGAAATGAGTAGTAGGGGCCACAGATCAGATACACAAGATACTAGCACTGTTATTCTTTTGAATACAAGCAGGTGGCCACACAAGAGAAATTCATATGAAAGAATCACACCAAAATCCAGCCAAATTCTACCAAACAAGAACGAGAAATGTTTTTGGCCTACAGATAAATAGATGTTTGATACCTTGGCATTCTCTTTGATACATTCATGTGAAGTTGGCTTTTCTTCTCAGAGTGTTTCTGTAGTACAAGAAGATTTGATTTTTATTTGTTTATTTAAACAATACGCTTAAAATGAGCAGGCCCTGTTCATCTGTAAAATCCCCTGACTCTACCACTAAACGTAACAGCACAGAACCTCCTTATTGATCTTCACAAGCAGCGAATGACGCCTGTGTTCCCAGGCTGTCAGCAGTTATGTTCACACTTTCAGATAAGCTCTGGTGTGAAACTGCGCACAGCGGCTCTGATCCATCCTTCCATTTCTTCCATGGGAAACAACGTGTGGTGAGCACTGGATTACATCCTAAAAAACACATTATGTGATGCTTTCTTTCTTTACTCACTGATGCCCTCTCAATTCTCCTCTAGTGCCAGTGCCCCCTCCTTTATGACTCTGCCCCTCTGAAGGCCCTACTTTGATCAAGCCAAATACCTAATGCTCCTAGGTAGTCACTAAGATGTCTTTTTTTTCACTTCCCGAGACCCAAAACCCACACCACTTTAATTTGTACAAACTGCCTTTCATGTTACGGTGCTGTGGCTTTCAATTTGCATTTTAGAGTTTTATAAATGTGCCCCTTATTGAACAAAACTCAGAAGACCGTCCCATGAAAACACAACTTCTGAAAGCACTATGACCAAGTTACAAGCACAGGAAGCACTGCAATGCATGAGACATTCCAGTCCCCGCCCCCACCTCCCCCGCTCCCCCCCACCTCTTCCCTAGGGAACACTTAGTGGCCCATAGCTTTTTCTTTGGAATGGTGACTGCAGGATACATGGATGTTGTAAATAATTGACAAAAAATACCTGATCCTTTGCAGGTCTCCTACTCGCCTGGAGCCAGTGTCAGAGTACCGAGATTGCATTAAGGGCATGAATCTTGGGTAAAATAGTTTGATTTTCCCAGACCTGCTTCTGTCTTCGTCTGCAGACTCATTTGGAAATTCTTAGAACCTCACTCATCTTCTGTATCCCCTCTTTCTCTGCCTCGAGCCAGTGACAGAGGTTACATCAGAGGGTTGTATCTGAGTTATCCTAGGCAACTGCCTTTTGAATTTGTCTTCTGACTCAGTTCAAGTAACTAAGTTTAAAAAACTTTTCTTCACAAGGGAGCATGAACCCTTCTGTTACTGGATCTCTCTAAAGATGGACTGCACAATATAAAAAAAGAAGAAATGTTCTCTTCTCCCTTGCAAAATGACATGATGTAGCACTGGGACCTTGAAGATTCTGTACCTCAAAGGTAGGGCCAGAGCTTCCCTGGTGGTCTAGTGGTTAGGATTCTGTGCTCTCTCAAAGGTAGGGCCAGAAAGTGATGCACATGGAAGACAGTGGTACTTGCTACAAGGACAGATATACATCATATAAATCAGTACCATCAGGTGCCATCTGGCAGCTGAGCACATGTTTGTGAGCATGGGTGAGATACCTCCTGGTGATACTCAGAGGAGCTATTAGAGATAAGAGATCCTATGTCAAGGTGAGGACAGTGAAATCTGTATTGTTACTGTTAAATAGGTCTTAACCAGTCTCCCGAGAAGACACAGCCTGGCTGAGCTTCTGTGCAACTACTTTATGGGGGAGGGAAGGGAATGTGCCATCCTGAGATGCAAGACTGAGGGAGAGAAAGGGGAAAAGCAAACACAAGGTGATACATTACTGAGCTGGCCAGCGTTTTTCAAGAAAATATGGGTGATTGTTAGGTCACATGGAGTGAACTGCTACATCTCAGCTCTGCTGGCTCTTCCCTTTCTCTTTTCTCTCTTGGTAAGTATCAATTCCCCCACACTTCCAGGTTCTCCTTATTAAGCCCTCTGGTTAGCCTCTGGGGAAACCAGAGCAACTGTGAGTTGAGTTGGGACACACCTAGGTGGTGAATTGCTGTGACATCAACCCCACTGGGCATATGGCAGTCTTGCCAATGCCCTGAAGGGAGGTGGAGGCAACAGGGAGTGAACAGATAAGATGAGAGAGGCTGTGCCCATGGTTTTGCAACCACAGTTATGGATGGGAACACTCCAGTGGGGATGCCAGGCTGACAATTGAAGTAGATGGGGTGGGTGGGGTCAACCAGACCATGTGGGCATGTAATATGGGTCCTGTAAATGCACCAATGTATCACAGGTTGGGAAGATAAACAGAGATGCTGGTTACATCCCAGGTTTGTAAATTCTAAGTAACAATCCCTGGAAAAGTGTCATCAATTGGAATTAGCATCAAATGGGGAAACATTATAAAGGAAGTTGTAGAATTTTAGTAGGGTAAATACGGACTCCTAGACTTGGATAAATGGAGGAGCTATTAGAGACCACATCCAGTGGGGTGAGGGGGGAAACGAAAAAAAACTTCAAATGGAAGAAATTAGGTGACTCACCCAAGGACACCACAAAAGAATGAAAAATCTTGCCTTCTCTCAAAGCAATGGTTTTCAGGTTTTTTTGTTTGTTAATGAAGCTATATCTTTTGGGAATAGTCTGTGTAGTCTTAGAGTAATTTAGATAATCTTTCTCTTTAGCTCCTTTTCATATACAATTTTATATTTTAATACTTTTATGATGATTAACCTCATAAGAGATTTATTGATGTTTAAAAAGAAATATCTTGTGACTATATATGTATATATATGTAATTATAGTTGCCATTCAATATTATTTTATATTACTTTAATGTGTACAGCATAGTGGTTAGGCATTTATATAATCTATGAAGTGATCATCCTAATAGCATAGGGAATATAGCCAATGATATTGTGATAGCTATGTACGATGTCAGGGTGGTAGCAGACTTGGTGGGATTATCACTTTGTGTGTGTGTGGGGTAAATGTCTAATTATTATGTTGTTTTGTACACCTGAAACTAATAATAAAATAAAATTAATAAAAAAGAAAGAAAGAAAGAAAGAAAGAAAGAAAGAAAGAAGGAAGGAAGGAAGGAAGGAAGGAAGGAAGGAAGGAAGGAAGGAAGGAAGGAAAGAAAGATTGATTCCAAAATATCTCAAAGAGTTATATTTCTATGAAATGATCTGACTGCAGGAATGTGAATAATTATATTAGGGGGGCCAGCCGAGTGACTCAGTTGGTTAAGAGTTGGCTTAAGAGCGCGTGCTCTGAGCAACAGGGCTGCCGGTTCAATTCCCACATGGGCCAGTGAATGCTGTGCCTGGGCTGAGCTGTCACTGAGCTGCCAACAGGTGGCAGGATAGCTCAGCTGGTGTAACAACAAGGTTGCCTGTTCTATGGTGGGTTATGCCCATCTACAACTAAGACTAAACTCAGCATCTTAAGCTGAGATGCCGCCCGGATTGCTCAGTGGATAGGGTGTGCGCTCTTAACAACAAGGCTGCCGGGCTGGACTTCCACATGGGATGGTGGCTACGCCCACCCGCAACTAAGATTGAACACAGCACCTTGAGCTTAGAGGCCTCGATCTGCTGAAGGGAAGCCAGACGGCGACTGGCGCCCCCCACAATGAATATTGAAGAACAACTTGGCTGGTCCCCTTCCCCAATTCCCCAATGAAATCTTAAAATAATAATAATAATTAATAATAATAATAATAATAATTATTATTATTATTATATTAGGGGTTATGTTCCTAAGTCTAAAGAAGAATAATCTGCTTCAGGTTAATTAGTATAAAAGCCACTTCAACAAAGAAATAAGCATATACCTTCTTTCAACCTAATTAAGGATTATATAAGAACTTTTCTCATATTTGACTTTTTTTCTGAGATTCTTTAAATGCTGAAGAAAACAAGTATTTATTATAAGAGTTTTGAAACCAATATTTTTCTTGGTTCTAAAATGTGGAAAACACTGGAGCCTAAAAACATCAACAATTTTGAAAACATTTTTCAAGTTGAGATTCCCTGGCTCTCCTGCTAATGTTGGCCTAAAAGTGAATAGCATTTCAACTTCTGGAAATACTTTGGCTTTCATCTATGTTTGCAACTGCATTTTTCTAGGCACAAATAATTGGTGAACTCTGTATATGTAAAATTCAGAAACTCATATAAATTTAATAATTTTGTGTATATAAGCAAGATAGTGTACATTTATGTAATTTTGTTTCTTGCATATATATTAGATTTCATCAACAGTTCTATGTTGATTGTTCAGTCTATCATGAAAAAATGTGAGGCCCTAAGCATAGGAAAAAGTTATAATATGAATACTGTAAGATATCTTTTTTAAATAAACTGTGGGTAAGTTAGACTTATAACTAAATATCCATTAGTAAAAGGTGGTAAATGGATTTTATTTTAAGTGTAATTTGAACATAAGCACTATACAGTTTAGAAATATAAGGAGCTTGAGGAGACCCAAGATGGCTGAATAGATAAACACATGCCTACTTCTTTCTGTGAATGCATTAAAATTACAATTAAATTATAGAACAATCAACCTGGAGAATCATTTGAAGTCTAGCTGAACAGAAGTTTTATAAAACTAAGGATATAAAGAAGAAGCCACATCTAGACTGGTAGGAGGGATGGAGACCTGAAATGGGCTAACCCCAAACCTCCCTAGTGGCCAAGAACTGGAGGGATAGCTCAGGTATAAAGGTTCCCTTGGAGGAGCGAGGGGCCCCACAAGATCTGGCTGTGAAAAACTGGGGTTTCCAAACATCCAGGCAGGACAGAAGGCTGCGGGGAAACCCAGGTGTCCTTTTAAATGGCCCACGCACAGACGCTGTCACTCCCAGGCACTCACCTTGGGTTCCAGCGGAGGTACAGTACTTCAGAGGGTGTTGGAGATATACAGGAAGAAAACTGAGGTGTGTGGCTTCGTAGCATAAGCTGGAGGACAGTCACCATTTTTGCTGTGTAGGGTTCTTCTCCCAAGCAGCTGTCAGGCAGCGGCCATCTTTTCTATGTTGAGCCTTCCCCCACAGGCCAAATCTGAATCTGATGGGCCTAGTGAGCTCCACTCACTCTACCCTGCTGACTCAGTGAGACTCCACCCCACCAAACTCACCCAACACCAGAGGCATTTTCTCATGAGCAGCCATCCCTGCCCAAATTGCACTCTTTTTTGGAAAACTGTCAGAGTCCATTGGCCCCAAGTGGGCAGAAACTGTCCTAGGTGTGCTCTGAGACTTTTGCTGAGTAGCTCCAGGCTCAGCACTGGCACTAAACCAGAGTCTACATTAACCTGGTGACCACAACTCTTTCTACTCTAGTGAGACCACCATGCCTTACCCAACTTGTGTAACACAAGGCATTATCAGTGGCTGAACCTTAAAGGAGCCAGCAGGTAGTAGCAGGCCTCAGGGTGTCCTGGCATTTTGTAGAGCTATCCCAGGCCGGGTACTGGTGGCAGGTGATCTCGGTTTGCAGCGTGGCCTCTCCCACCTGCTTCCAGGGTTAGCACAGGTAGCAAACAACCACAGATTGCTTTGCAGCTCCTACCAGGCAGCCCCCGGCTGGTCACAGGCAGTGGGAGACCTGGGTCTGCAGCAGATCCCCTCACAAGAGGCCCCCAAACCAACAAATTTGGAGGTTGGCTCAGACCACAGTAGAGCACCACTTCTGGATATTTATCTGAAGAAACCCAAATGATATTTCAAGGGGACGTGTACATCCGTATGTTCATTGCAGCATTGTTTACAATGGCCAAGATGTGGAGACAGCCTGGGTGTCTGCCATTGGAAGAATGGATAAAGAGGAGGTGATATATATAATGGAGTATTGCTCAGCCAGGGAAGGGAATGGGTTCTGGCCATCTGTGGGGGCATGGATGGACCCAGGGGGTATTGTGCTAAGTGGAATGTGTCAGACAGAGAAAGACAGATGCAATGTGATTTCACTTATATGTGGAATTTAGAGAACAAAATAAACAAAAGAGAAACAAACTCATAGATACAGAGAACATATTGATGGTTGCCAGATGGGAGGAGGATTGGGGGTGAGTGAAAAAGGGGAAGGGATTAAGTACAAATTGATTGTTACACAGTAATGATAAGATGTATGGTATAGTGTAAAAAATATAGTCAATAATATTGTAATAACTATGTATGGTGTCATATTGGTATTAGATTTGTTGGGGTGACAGATGGGAGGGGGTTAGAGGGGAGGGTGCAAAAGGTGAAGGGAGTAAGATGTACAAACTGGTACATACAAAATAGTCATGGGGATGTAAAGTGAAGCATAGGAAATATAGGCAATGATATGGTAATAACTATGTATAGTGCTAGGTAAGTCCTAGGCTAGACAGGAGGATCAGTTCTTAAATTATATAAATGTCTAACCACTATACGGTACACATGAAATTAATATAAACTAATATTGAATATCAACTGTATTGAAATATTTAAAAGGAAGGAAAAAGGGGAAGGGGAATAAGAGGTCCAGATTTCCAGTATAAAACAAATAAGCCATAGGGATGTAATGTACAGCATGGGGAATATAGTCAATAATACTGTGATAGCATGGTATGGTGTCAGATGGTTGCTGGACTTATCATGTTGATTACTTCTTTAAGTATATAAATGTTGAATAACTATAGTGTACACCTGAAACTAATATAATATTGTATGTTAGCTATATTTTAATAAAAATCTTTATAAAAAAAGAAATAGAAAGGGCTTATTTATCATTGTACACTGGAATCAAGAGACTCTGAGTGACTGTCCTTAGATCACAAAGCCAATTTTAGGCAAAAGTGCATCCTTCTAAATTCCCAACTACTCACACAATTTCTTCTTCTTCTTCTTTTTTTTTTTTTTTTTTTTTAGCAGCTTTTATTTATTTATTTATTTTGAGGGCAGTGTCGCTGGCCCTCACATGTGGGACCTGAACCGGGGCCGCTGGCCTCCCAAGCCAGCGCTCAACCACCGCGCCACTCTGCCGGCCCTATAATGTGATCTTTATCTGCTCTGATCAACACCCTGGCAGTGTAGCTGCTGTTTCAAAGCAGAAAATAAGAAAGTGTAGAAGGAGATGCTGAGGACTGTAAATGGAGAACTGTACGGGGCCTCGTCATTCAGTTAGTTTCACTGGGTCAGTATGGATTGTGACACATTAGCTTTCCAACTCCTTTCGTGAAATGTTCTATGATTATGCTTTTTAACAAATGAGACCTGAATGTGTGATCCGAGTTTCAAGTGGGCAGCTGTAGCCCTTCACCTGAATCTCTTCATCAGCATCATGCTCAAGACCTGGGTCATTGTTTATTCTTGCTAGGTTTGCCCTGACTGAAACTTGTCATAATGAGACCTCAACGCTGGATATGTTAAGAGGCTTCATATTTTCCTTTGAGTTTATAATAGACTCTTTATGGAACTTCTTCAAGGCAACAGGACAGATTAAGCCTTCAGAAATTCCTCATCTTATGAAAGCAAGTCTACCTTTAAGAAAGTTTTTCAAAACATTCGAAGTTGACTTCCATGTCATTATGTTGGTTACTGGGTGGAAGAGAACTGACCAAAGTGTTTTTCTAGTACTTAGCATTCATTAGCTGAATACTGCTGCGCATATATATGCTTTTCAAAATTGGCAAAAACACAAACAAAACTTAGAATCCATCCATTTTTATCACCTCTTGGAGCAATTTTCATTTGAATTTTTACTTATGTAAGCATATTCTAATTTTCTATTAACAAAGTCTTTTTGTAGTCTCTGTTCCTCAAGGGAAATGTCAATGGTTCACCTGAATGTAAGGTAATATGGTTTCATTCTTTTTCTACCAAACAAATCGATAAAATTCGAATGCCATTCAAATTGAAATATTCTTTTTTTTTTTTTTTTTTTTTTTTTAGCTGAGCCATCCTGCCACCTGTTGGCAGCTCAATGGCAACTCAGCTCAGGCTGGCATCGAACCGCCGTTGCTCAGAGCTCAGCTCGCACTCTTGAGCGAGCTCTTAACCAACTGAGCCACTCGGCCGGCCCTGAAATATTCTTTATTTTTCTTGATCGAGCAATATTTTTATGGTCACCTATATGCTTTATTTCATTCCAATTTTTCCACAAAAATTATTGAATATTATTTTTAGAAACACTTTTCAATGTTTTTTATATAACTTCCATGTCAGGTAATTTTATAACTTATAAACATCCTTACTTTGGAAATATGTTTTGAAAAACAATAGTGTAGGTACTAGCAATAAAATTATTACTTTTTATTATGTACAAGTCAAATTAAATGTATATCAATATTTCATAATATCCATAATTAAGTCACTTTTCATGTTCAAATTCATAAGGCCCAACCTTGGAATTATTTTAGACAGAAATATTTATATTTACTATTTTGGGAATGTAAAGAGTAGTTCTCATTTTAGGATTTAATAGCCTGTATGTAGTAGAGCATGTAAATATATACATTTAACATTGATCACATTCTACCTGATTTGTGAATAATGTGTATATATTTTTTTCCTCACTCATGAATGAATCTAAACTTTGCAAGAGCAGGGGTGCATAGTTTGTTCCTAAGCACATGGTAGAAATGTACACATGCTAAAAGTACACCATAAAATATATATGTTTATCTAATCAGGGTCTCATGAGTATACATTTTATACATTGTATTTGTTTATGGAGTACATATTGTAAAAGCTGGTTTATCCATTATTTTGTCATCTGAATATCTATAGACATTTCCAATGTCATATTTATATTTATATTATCCTTTGATTAATTCTAGAACTATCTGTTGAACAGACTTACTAAACTCTTGGAGCTTTCAGTCCAATGAGAGAGTTAAAAATTACTTATGTAATGCAAAAACATCAAGTGCTTTCTGAATCAAAATTTAAGAATAATTATTCCCATTACAATTAGAGTGTTGAGTTTTATTACATTTTAGCTTTTCATTAATTGCAATAAAGATTAGTTGAGAATTACTATTAAATATTAATTAAAAATTAAACATTGAAGTTAAATATTAATTGAATAAAATGCCCTAGGTAAATCCTTACAAAAGCCTATGAATTAGATGCTATATTCCCATTTTACATATGGAGAAACATTAATATGATATTCTAGTCATACAGTTTTAAACATAGATAATCCTTTTGTATTTCATATGAATTGTTAATAATATTAATTACTAATACATTCATATTATTAATCTATTATTCAAAATGTTTCTTTTCCAAACCATTTTATTTTAAAAAGTATATTTAAGGCATATACTAATTGTTTGGTTTAGTAGTGCTAACTGCTTATACATTTGAAAGGATTTCATTAGGCAAACTTAAAATTTAAAAGCACAGACACTACAATAATACAAGATGACAATCCCAGGAATAGTGTACATGATGCCATTTAATTAATTTGACCAGTTTCTGCAATGTTTAAGCTTTGTTGGACTTTCAGGAACAAAGGGGGCAGCGACCGTCCCATGAAAAGAATGCTGTGGCTAAACTGATCAGTTACTTATCAGCCCCACTATTGTCGCTGTGCCAACCAGACATGCTCATGGTAGTTGGACATGACCTTCCATGATAGTTATACTCAGACAAGGGTGATGAAGATAAAATCATGACTTCATTTTCCGTGGATAATTTATCCTTTGCTCTTTTAGCCATTTTAAGACAACACATGAGGAAAACATAATCCCAAAACATGTTCCAGCCTGTACAGTAATACTTTTAATTCTTTGTAACAGCTAACTAGGCAAGATATTATCAATATCAAATTTGCTAAACTCTAAAAAATTGCTAAAAAAATTGAAAATAATTTTTTCAAAGCAGTAACGGCAAGTTTCAAAAAATATTTAAACCTCAACATTACACTTAAATTGAGACTAATGATTAATGATAGTTTTATTTTGTCAGCAGTGATTCCCAACTGAGATTTTGAAAATGGGTTACAATAATTACAAGACTGACTAAATTTATAACCAGAAAACATCAATAATATTGATAATAATATTTAATATTTATTGGATAGTTAATATCCAAATTATTATTGGATAGTTAATATCCAAAATATCCAAAGTGCTACACATTGTGCTATATAAACTTTGCAGGAATTATTTCTTTTAATCTGTAGCCCTGTTAGATGCTATGATTAGTTCCAATTTATGATGAGTTCCAATTTAGAGCTGAGGAAATTGAGGTCTAGCTTCACAGTTGTGCTTCCATTCAGCTCTAGGTAGACATACAAGAAATTCATTTTATTTTTTTAAGCACCAATCACATGGCAGAGTGTAGTGGAAAGAGCAGAACTTTGGGAGTCAAAAAATCTGCATTCTAGTCTAGACTCTCAGCTTCCTAAAGACTGTATCTGAGTTCCCATATTATGCCCAACACCTACCCTAAACATAATAAATATTTAATAAGCCTTTCTGGAAGGATCAAATAAATGAGTGAATGGGTATGATCTTGGCCAAAGTTCCTTCAACACTTTGGGTTCCACTTCTGGATTCCTTTGTCTCCAAAAATGATTTCAGGCTTCATAACAAAAGATACAACTGCGTTAAGACCTTTAAAGTAAAAATAAAAGGTCAGAAGTGATGTACTTTCAGAAAGGAGAAAACCAGGCCCCAAATCAAGGATCAGAATGGCTGCCTCATTTGAGCACGGGATTTAGATTGAATGTTGCTGCAGGAATGGAGCATCTGCCTGCAACCACCCCACCTACCAGCTCTTCTGCCACATTTGGCCAGAGCAATCTGCTCCTGTAAGGAGTCTTGGAAAAAAGAAGGGAAAAACCCAAAATATCAGCAATGCTGTCTAATTATTTTTAATCATTAAATCCTTCCAGTTCTAGATGATCATGTTAGATCCATTTTACAATCTACAATCAAAAATCCAAACAGCAGAAAAAAACTTGGGTTAAAAAAAAAGAAAAATGCCTTCTTTCTCTAGTGAAATCTAAAATAATCCTATTGAATGAAGGAATTAGAATAGCTTGAAAAATAAAGAAGAGGTCTCAAGACAGGTTTAAAAGATCAGAAAGAACTAAGTCACAATCAGCCCTGTGCACCAACACAGCAGTGCGAAGCAGCCTTGCCCCTCTCTGGAGAATGGTTACTGAGAACAGGAGAGACCAAGAGAGGGAGAAAAATGTCCTGCCCCCAGCACACAAACTCTGCTGAATGTGATTGTCAACTGCTGTAAGGAGGTTGTTTGTTCTGGGTTCATACATAGCAGCTTGATAAGAAAAGAATCCAAGCGTAATAGTGAAAAAGGTAAATAATTAACCACATTACTTGACAAACAGTGGTAATCTGAGAAATCCGGTTTTGCCTCAAAAAAAGAAGCATTAGCTGCAGCAAGGCTCCGTCCTGAGTTTTTCTTTATTCTTGGAATGTCGGCTTCTTTACTTTTACTGCAGAAGCCACTCCCTTTCTTAAATTGAACCAGGTTGTACCTTGGAGATCAAAAGGAGACCTTTTTCCAACACACGAAAGACCTGCTCCTACTTCTTCAGTGTTTATGATGATGTTTGTTCAGCTGCTTCCCTCCATAACTGTTTTCTGTTTGCAGACTCAGAATCAGATACTGGGTGATTCGAAGAGTTATTTGATAGAAGTGTGCTTTATCACCTTATAGTCCCACATATGTGTTCTGGATTTCCTGCCTCTATATGGTTATCCTGCAGACTTATTAACTGGTAAACTTCCAGTAGCTACTGGCTCACTCTCCAAACTATGGCCTGAGAGTATCTAGATAGCCAACCAGAATGTGAGTTTTCTCACTATTATTCTAAGCACCTTTCAACTTGCTACATCTGAATTAATAATAGTAACACAAGAAATGGAAATAAGGAAAAAATGTGAAGTGGTGAAAAGAATACCACTTGACTTGAAAAATTACCAGTATAAACGTATAATCAAATGATATGCAGTTACAATTGTTCCTCTTAAAATTATATCATTCAAGGTGTTGGAAGCTTTAGGGAAATTAAAGTGGAAATTACTGAATTAAAAGATATAGAGTGCAGGAGTGTTAATTATACTTCCCCTACCCTTCTCAGTCCAAGTCAATAAAGTCATTTTAATTGAAGATTTAAATCTAAATCTAAGACGAGAGATATTCGATACAGAATTGATCTGCTATGATAATGTGTCTGCTTCTTGGGCTGCATAGGATCGGATCTTGCCATGACTGTGGGCGAACCATAGTTCCATGCCTTCCTAAAATGCTCTTGAAGTTCAGCCATAATTTGGTACTGAGCTACTATTAGGGCACCTTATCTTTTTGTTTCTTTGTTGTGTTATAGAAGATAAATAAAATGATTGTGCCCTTTATAGCAGGCCATTTCAAGCCCCGGATGATGAGGGTGGTGATTCTAGTGGATGCTGCAATCCCTCATTTCTCTCCTTCAGTACCAAAGAGCTCACCCACCCATCCCCCAGAAGCATGTAGTGCTGAAGACTCACAACTGAGTCTTTCGCCAAGAATGTCTTCAACCAAAGTTACTCCCCTTCGATGTTGGCAGCCCGTATGCAAGGAGTGGATGGAAGGATACAAAGGCCCAGCCCTTGTGTTCATTTGGGAGACCTTGGAATGGTTATCTCAGGATCGTGGTTTCTTGTGTCCTCTTTAGCAGAGTTCACCTTCTCTTTTTGTCCAATTATCCCTGTCCCACTCCTTTACAGATATGAAAACTAGCAGTACTACCCAGTAAACCTCCTCCAGTAAATTCCCTTTTTTATCATGTTTCAAGAGAACCACCCAAGACCATAGTGAAAATGATGATGATGATGATGATGATGATGATGATGATGATGATGAGGATGACATGATGGGGGGTAGGGGCTAGTGGAGCAGTAAAGAAGGAAAACAAAATGCTTTCCATTTGCATTGTCCTTTTTACTAGCAAGTGAAAAAGTTCATTTGATCCTCATGACTCATGAGTGGGCAGGGGCCCAAATCACTTACAATCTATAAACCAGGGAACTGAGAAACATAAAATCAGTGATTTGCTCATTATCACATAATCAGGGATACATTTTACCATAAATCTTGTCTTCTGGTTCTCATTTTAATGTTGTTTCACCTAATTACAGTACCTAGCACTTCACGGAACTCAGAAAAATACTTGTTGAATAAATTAGTGTGATATTATTGGTACTTTTTCCTTCCTTTTCCCCTCACTGACTCTGTAAATGAAGGGAGAAAAAGGAAAAATAATATGTCAATGTCTCTGCTTCTGTAAGATAATCATAATTTCAAATATTCTGAATTATTTTTCAATAAATGTGCTTATTCTCACCAGCTGACACAACCAACTTCTTTTGTTTGGAAAGTACGACTTATGTATGAATAATACATGGTAAAGAAAAACAAAATATTCAAAAGAATAGTACTCAAACGAGATTTCCATGACATGCTGACACACTGCTGTGATCCTGGATTGATGTTTACCATGGACTGGTGTAACCTGAGTAATAGGTAGGAACGGGCAAAGAGTGCACATACCTCAGCTTGGTGAGTGTACCTGATGGGTCACTGAGTAAAAAGTATTTCCACCAAGTCTTAAATGTAAGGAAAACTGCAGAGCCCTCACCCAGCCAGTTTTGAAGAGCATATGTGCTCTAAGAAATGTTTATGACATACATTCATTGATGTGGCAAATGAATTTAAAAGAATGTGAGTCCACTTTGATGATGTGCCACTGATCAAAATATTGCTGACAATGTTTCCTCTTTACTTTGATTTTGCTTGAATGAAGTTCTTGTTTGGCTTGTTTGTCATGGACTGTAATGCTTTCAGGATAGCTAGTGTAATTAATTGCAGAAAGACTCCCTGTGGTGACTGGGATGCTGCATTTTGTAGGAGTTTTAGGTGAAGATATTCCATAGCAGTGAGAGGAAATCTTGAGTGAGCTAGGTCATTGCACTGAGAGAAAATCAAAACCATTATTCTCACAGTAGACTTAGCCCCAGCCTAAAGAACAGCTGGAAGCACAAATTGTTTCATTTGTTTCAGGAACAGCTCTATAGTTTGATTTTCAAGTGATGACTGTTGCTAGTAAAATAATCTAGCATCTAAATTCTGATAAGGCTTTCTCCCTTTCCACAGTCATATGAAAAATGTAATACTTCATTCTAAGATGCAGAACCTATAGCAGATTGATCAAAATGATTTATCCAAGATAAATGGCCAAAAAAAAGCAAACACTGGAAACATCATCATTCCTTTATAGTTGACTTTCAGTAATCTGATCCAAACAAAGCTAACATGAGTCTCTACATTTACAGGCAATTAATTAAAACAATGCTTAAATAAGAAATTTAACATAGGAGAAGGATCATGTGATTCTCTGACCTTGGAAATCATGACTTTTTAAAGCCTAATTTCTTATCTGTCAAATCAACATAATTCCTACTTGGCAGGTGTATTATTATGGTATAATATTTATATAACTTATAGTACTTGGCACATGGTGATCTGCTAAATAAATTACATTGACTATCAGGATACTATGCTTTGAAAACCTAAATGATTTTCAATACAATAAGAGACAGAACAAAATGAACAAATAAAAAAATATGTTCTCCATATACCTAAGAATTCCCTGCAGTTTTAGTCACCTTTGAAAGTTGCACCAAGTGCTTTATATTACTGGTGGCCTGGAGCTGCTGAAAGTGTTTGATCTATAATCCAGAGAATGGTGTAAAATCTCAAGAATCTGAAGTAAGGAGTAATGCCTGCCCATTTAGAGATACAAAGAAATTGTATTTGTTTCCTCTCAGAAACTGATGGGTGAAGAGAACACAGAAACCCACAGGATCTCAGAAACCATGTCTGGCCATCAGGCTGCCTACTGCCCATATGGGGGGAGGACACACATTGAAGTAAGAGCATACGGGTTTAGAGAATGTTGCTTTGGGAGATTCTTCTCGACAAAGCAATCAATCTTGAGGAAAAGTGATAGGATCTTTTCAATATATCAAATATATCCTATTTGTTACTGTTGTTGCTTCAACTTTATCATGGTGGATTCAGTCTAAATCCATCTGAGGAAACTTCTAGTCAATTCAGTAAAAGGAGAACAAAAATCCAAGGAAACATTTTGTTTGATATTTTTCTACCAAATTCCTGGGAATTCCCTCATTCATGGACTCAGTTCAATAGGGTTGTCCATGCTTTAGTTCTTTGCAGATACAACTCTGGATAGAGAGCAACAAGTTGTTTCTGAAAAAAAATGATAACAACAACACCATAACATCTATGGCTGAATTGTGTCCCCCAAAAGATACATTGAAGTCCTAAGCCCTAGAAACTGTGAATGTGACCTCATTTGAAAATAGGGCGCTTCAAGATGTAGTCAAGTTAAGATGAGGCTGTAATAGATTAGAGTGGGCTCTAACCCAATAACTGGTATCCTGGTAAGAAAAAAGAAATTTGGACACAGACATGCAGAGGGAAGATGGTTATGTGAAGATGGAGGCAGAGATTGGAATTACACTGCTACAAACCAAGAATATACTGCTGCAGAGCACCAAGAATTTCCAGCAACTTCCAGAAGCTAGGTAGAGGCAAGGAAGGATCCTTCCTAGGGCCTTCAGAGAGAGCATGGCTCTGTCACCATCTTGATTTCAGACTTTCTAGCCTCCAGAACTCTGAGACAGTATATTTCTGTTGTTTAAAGCCACCCAGTTTGTGGTACTTTGTTACAGCATTCTTAGTAAATGAATATAATAATCCTTTTGACGTGAAAAATAAGGCCCAAAAAGGTTAAACAAATTGCCCAAGATCACCTAACTAGTAAGAGTTACTCCTTACCTCACACATGGTACAGGCTGTAAACTGTTCTGTTTAAGGTTATTTCTCTTATATAGCTGATATATTTCTTATATTTCTCTTATATTTCTTATATAGAAATTTGTGAGATCCAATTTATTGAATTCTCTACTTGGCCTTTATATCAAACTACAGACAAAACATTAATTCTGACTCATTTATTTAAAAACCTCTAATCCATAGATGACCTTGAAAAAGATCAAATAAAACCTGTTCATGTGTATATTCATTCTGTTTTTCTCTCTTCTTACTATAATTTATGACAAACACCTTCTTTTTCAGTGCCATGTGTATTGAAAAAGCCTCATAAAACAGGTCCTCACCTTCTCACTGAAAATACCTTTATATTCATTAAGACTTCCCCTAGAGAACATATCAGTAAAACTCAAATATTTCTTTGACTTTTTCATAAAGTCAGTTTACTATTACTACTTTAAGTAATTGTTTTCTTATAGAAAATATATCAGTTCATTGAAGAATACATCATGTAAATTCATACATAACCCAATCACTTAGTAAAAATGGTTAATGTTTAGTGTAAAGCCTTAGTTCCTTTCTCAAGGGATATTTATTCAAAATCTTACTTACAAAAATGGAATTGTGCACCAAACATTTTTATGGGTTTATTGTTGTCATTGTTTATTTAAATATAATATGAACATCTTCTATGCCACAAATAGGAAAATTCTAGGTTATTCCTGGCCTCCTCAGAGCTTTCAAAATGCTCAAGTACACTGTGAAACTCTAAGGAAGGGACATGGTTTGCAGGATTTCCACATATATACATTATATATATATATATATATACACACACACACATATACATATATATATATATATATATATATATATATATTTTAAACTTGTGGCACCCTTTTTGAATAACCACTCATCTAACATGTTTGGAAAATATCATTCTACATAATTACTTTTAAACACTGAGTGTCTCCTTTGGTGTAGAGGTACCATAATCTGTTGTAATCAGTACCCTATTGTAGAAATCATTATCTTTAATGTACTCCTTGCATACTTTGTAAAATTCCCATCTGATTTCAGAAAGAAAATATCATATTTCCATGTTTCTATGATGTACATTTCCTGCAATTTCATGTCACAGGAAATGATCTGTTTCTCAGCCAGAGAGCAGTTGTAACACCTTGGTCCTGTGCACTGAAATGCACTGAATGCAAGAAAATACTGAAAACAAATGGTACAAAGAATACAGATGCTCATGCTTGTTGAAATGGCGCATGGTCTAGCTCTGTAGTTTTAATGGTTTTCTAGGTGATTCTGAGACATGCTAAACTTTGAAGACTACTAGATAGACGATGATATTGGGCAGAAGCGACGTGGGGGGGAGGGGGGAGGATCTAAATGTCATTCAGGGGCCAGCCAAGTGGCTCATTGGTTAATAGTTCGCTTAAGAGCGCAAGCTCTGAGCAGCAGAGCTGCTGGTTCGGATCCTACATGGGCTAGTGACACTGCCTTCTATAGCTAAGATGGTGAACAACAGCTCGACCTGGAGCTGGTCTGCCATGAGTCGCCACTGACAGCATAGGCTGCATTGATTGGGCTGCTGTAAGCTACCATGAGTGGCCAGCATCCAGCATGAGCCACCAGCCACATGAGCTGCTCTAAACCACCATGAGCAGCTGTCCAATGGCTGGTGACCAATCTGCCTCAGCTGGGAAGAACGCAATGATCACAATACCAATATGGGCCAGTGAAGTGATGTCCTCCACAACTAGACTGAAGAACAAAAGGACAGCAACTTGTCTGTTCCCCTTCCCTGATTCCCCAACACTGTTCCCTCCCCCAATTCCCCAATAAATAAAAAAAATCTTCAAAAAAATAAAATAGATTGTCATTCAGAAGAGTTGCATACTTTCACTACTTTTTCTTTCTTTCTTTTGTATGCACAGAGTGACAGATGATGAAGTTTAAATAAACACACTTAAAGGTGCTTTTCCAAGAAATAATACAATTCTAACTTAGAATGTGTATAACCATTTCTTGGCAAGTTTTTTTTTTTCTTTCTTTTTAGTGGAACATAAAGTATTGGTATATCTTGCAACTTATGGGTCCTCCATTTTGTTGGCACCTCTTTTGGCACCTACTATAATACCTTACATAAACAAGGTATTCAAAAAATGTCAGATAATCGTGAGCAATAAAAGCAAGCGAAACATAAAGCCCTATGAAAATATAGTGCCATTAAAATACAAGTTGCCTAGGTTGATGTGTCCCAGAGCTTTCTTCCTAAAATATAAATATGGTCACATCTTTGTTCTTTGGGAAACCCTATGGTGGCTTCCCATTTCCTGAAAAATAAAGTCCAAAGTCCTTAAAACGCAGAACAAGCTATTTCATAATATGCCATGCATTTACCTCTCCAGCCTATTAACTCTCACACCTGCCCCAGCCTCTGCTTCAGTTGTATTCAACTCCTTGGGTTCCCCAAACTTCGAATGTGCTTCCTTGTTCCTGTGCTGTCACAGATGCTGCTTCCTCAGCCTGGAAATCCTGTCCCTGATTTCCCGGACAGGTAAACCCCTCCTCATCCTTTTGGCCAAGCTCGGGCAGCTCAGGGACTAGACATTTTTCTGCTATCGCTCCCTGGGTATAATTGTACTAAAGAGCAAATCACACTGTAACATAACCACTTATTCACTTGTATTTTCCCCCACCCACAATGTGAGCTTTAGCTTCGTCACCTGACACCGGATGAGGTTCTTGGCAGGTTATACAGGGCAAAGGAATGTTTTGTTGGATTGAATTGAGGGATGGCCATGGAGAAAGATACAATTCAACTGTGACTTCCCCTGCCTGCTCATTCATTCATTTGTTCATTCATCATATCTGTATCTGCGTCCCAGGTGCTATGCGAAAGCAATGCAAATCGGGTGAAAATGAAACAGAAATGATTCCTGCTTTCGTGAAGTCTAATCCAACAGGACAAGCAGCGCTTAAATAAATAAGTGCCAAGTAACTATAAATACAGTGTCTACAATCTATCTGTAACTGGGCAGCCCCTGGCTCTATTGGTGAGTGGTGTCACATTCAAAGTCCAGCTGTAGAAGTCTTTGAAAAAGAAGGTGACTCGTTCCTGAAAGGGCCACTCTGACATGAGTTATGACTGATGACCCCAGCTGACATCTGGCAAAGGCAGCTTGTTGCCTACCCACTATCATTCTCAAGTTCTTCCTCAATAATAGAATGCTGATGTATCTGGGGCCACAACAAGCCCCGCTGCAAGGCAGCATTTTTTTTTTTTTTTTTGAGGGCAGTGTCACTGGCCTTCATATGTGGGACCGAACCAGGGCTGCTGGCTTCCCAGGCCAGCGCTTAACCACAGCGCCACTCGGCCGGCCCTTGCATTTTTGAGCCTCACTTGCACCAAAGAATGGATGATGGCATATTAACAGATATGCTGGGTGAGAGTTGTGGAAAAGCTCTTTATAAGAGGCCAGCTCATAACATTACATGTCATTCATATCTCAATTAAAACAAGAGGCTAACTCAAGTGGAAAATGTGTCCCTCTGCCTTTCTTCCCTTCTTGCCAGGAACACAGACATGATGGCTGGAGGACAAATAGCCATTCTGTACCATAAGGATGCCTTAAGAATAGAAGGCATTTTCTAAAGATGACAGAAGAGAGAGAAGGAACTGGGGCAAATTTCCTGCTACTCTTGTACTCCTTGTCTCTCCCTTGTCTTATTTAAGCTCTGCGATTCAGGTGTTCTCATATATGCAGCCAATCCTAGTCCTAATAGGTATTGTGATAAGACTATTTCTCATATCTTTTTTTTTTTTTTAAAGATTTTATTGGGGAATTGGCGGAGGGGAACAGCGTTGGGGAATCGGGGAAGGGGAACAGACAAGTTGCTGTCTTTTTGTTCTTCAGTTTAGTTGCGGAGGATGTTGCTTCACTGTATCGTCATTGCGCTCTTCCCGGATGAGGCAGATCGGTCGCTAGCCTCAGGATGTCGCTCACTGCGGCTATTGGCAGCTCACGCTTGGCTGCCTGCCGCTCACGCTGGCTGCCGGCCACTCACTGTAGCCTATGGCAGCCCACTGCAGCAGGGGCTGCAGCCCACACCATCACTGGGGCTCGCACAGCCCAGCTCCAGGTGGAGCTGTTGTTAGCTGTAGAGGGCAGTGTCACTGGCCCTCATGTGGGATCCGAACCGGGGCCGCTGGCATCCCAAAACCAGCGCTTAACCAATGCGCCACTCGGCCGGCCCTATTTCTCATATCTTAACAAAAACTTAACAATAACTTGAGGGTTTGGATTTTTTTTTACAATTGTTGAGTTGAAAACCTTTTCATAAACTATCATATTTGAGCCTCACAAAAAGCCTGTTAGGAAATCAGGGGATATATTCATTTCACCAAATTTATGAAAGAAAATCCACATATCTTAGACTTGGCTCATGTTAGTCCCTTAGTTAACAGACTTTTTTTTCTTTTTAAATGTCTTTCCCTAATTAAGTTTTCCATATCCTTCAAGATATAGTTTGGGTTTCAGCTCTCAGAAGAGTTTTCTTTATCCATCCTCATGCATATAGTAAAGGTGGTTGTAAAATGGTTTTTTTCCTGCTAATTTAAACCCACAAGAACTGTTTACAAAGTTAATCTTCTTCCTCTGATGCAGAAAATATCCAAAAGAGGAACATTTTCTCTGGTTATTCAGTTCAAGGTAGCTAGCCAGCAATTAGGACTTCTGAGTCTTACTTTTGGAACCATAGAAAATGAATTCTGATTTTGATAGACTTGGTAAAATCATTACCATTCTGGATTATCGTCCTAATGTGATAAAATGGAGCTTCCATTCAAGATTCCACAAGGCACATAGTTTATTTTCCCTAGCAGTGAATGCTGTTGCTGGTAGTCTTTTAAGTGAGTATCTACCATGTCCAGTCTATTTCTATTTTTGGTTTTGGGTTTTCAACCTTCTTTTTCTCATTTGGTATCAGACGATTGGATCCTAAAGCATGTACCAAACCGTATGTTTAGACCTTATTATATGGTTGGTTCATTTTGATGACTAAAGCTCACTGATCTAACCAGAAGTCCTTCTACAAGGCAATGGCTGACCCCTCTAATTTTCCTTTCTCTCAAACTTGAGCATTTGAGGGCTTTGGCATTTGCCTCCTCAGGGTTGACAGAGGCTGCCAAGTTTCGCCTGTGTCTCATAATTTGTTTCAGTGGCTCAGGTGAAACCAGCAACATTTGTTTTAAAATGCTCCTTGCCAGGCATTGTTTGCCAAGGCTGATGTGTTTTCGTTACTGATTCAATAATGTGGTGACCGCAGGAGCCAAAGGTTTTCCTGTGCAGTGGGGCATTTGTGGCCCAGTGCCTGGAGGCACCTGGCATCACCCTTTCCACAGGGAACAGCGGTAAGTGGGAAAGGTCACTGGAGATACACTCTGTTAATGTGGTCAGAATGCCTCTCGGAGAACAAAGCATGGCCCCCCAGAGGAGAAAGAAAGCAACCAGCCTCCTCTTTCCAGGCTGCTTATTATGATGTATAAACAATCAAATTCCTTGGAAGCAAGTGCAGCTTTTTTCTATATTGCTCACAGAATATCTCACACTGTGGGCTTAATAAGAGCCCAATGTGCTTTTAAACACAGGGCAAGCAAGGTATATTTGTGTTTGGGGTTACCAGGCCTGGTGGGGGGTGGGGTAGGGTGAACAAAAGTAGGTTACTTTTTTCTTTTGTTATTGGCTAATACTACAGTTTTCCCACACCTGGTACTAACAAACATTCATGCATATTTAAAAATAAAGTTGTTCTTGTAAACTATTGCAATTGTATGCATTTACAAGCCCAGAGTTTGATAAATCCGAAATATTTAAAACAATGTTGTTATTATTAGCCAGTCAAGACGAAGATCTCTGGATCAGTCCTGATCAAATCTTCTTTCTGTACCTCCCGCTACATTTCCCCTATTCCTCTTAGCCTAGAGAGGATACAGAACTTCTAGCAAATTACTTTCTAATGGCATTTTTTTTTCTATAGCTCGCATGTGGTATTTTTGTGCTAGTAGACTGCACTTTATATTCAGTTTTTACAAATAGTTTTATGTTGCTGACATTTCTATTGTTATCATTTGCCTGTTGGTAAGGATTTGTTCTTCTATAATCATTTTCTCATTTTTAATTCATTCAATGGGTGGATTTCCATACAGACTTCACTCTGCTAGGTTTGTTTTGGTTTCAGGTACCTCTGACTTATCAAGGTCATTCTAGACACTTAACAAGGTCATACTTCCTCAGAGGATATGAAGGCATTCAGTGAATTGCTGTGGGTCAGCCTCCATCCTGCCATCTACTTTTGAAAGGATGGAATCTTAGAAATACACCCAGTTTGCTGAGACACTCCAGTCCTTTTCCTAATCCTGTCCAAGATAGTTGTCACATTTCCCATCTTGGTCCCATTTAACAGCACATTGTTCATGTCATTGCTAACATAGCTAATTATCATGGATTTAGGAACAACCTCTGGTGTGTTCTATTTGTTATTAGGAATTAGAAAATTCAGTCTAATCTTTATAACAGTCTTTGCTACCCCATTAAACAAACCATGCTCAAATTCTATCCTCAAAGTGGTACAAGGGCTTCTTTGTTATGCCAGGGACCAGATCCCTGGGTAGATTATCACCCAGCTGTGGAAGCCATAGAGAAAGGTGTGACTGCAGGAGAACAGGCTTCAATCAACAATGATCTTGTTGAATTTTTACAGCAGCTAAGGAACCAGATTAAGAAGGATTTCATCATGTGAACCAAGGGATAACTGGCTTAATATCAGGGTACAGGGAAGTAGTAAGTGTAGGGAAATACTAACTCTTTCAAGAAAGTGCAAAATGTTTCCAGTATTCTCTACCAAAGTCGTCTCTTAGTAGTAATAACAATAATAATCACATTAATTCATCTATAACTTATCAATTTAGTTTTAACTTTGATAAACTGACTCTTATCAAGTAATCTGTGTTACCAGAAATCTGTGTTTGTTCTGAACACTGTATTTTATTTTCATTGTGTTTCCTGCTTTTAATTTTTCATCTTGTAAACAAAAAACTTCAAACTTACAGAAAAGTGTAAAGAATAGTAAAATGAACTGAAATATCCTTCTCTCAAGATTCACCAGGTTTTAGTAGTTTGTTAAATCTGTGCTAGCCCTTGATAGATAGATAGATAGATGATAGATAGATAGATAGATGATAGATAGATAGATAATAGATATTGTTATAAGAGCTAAATTATACCACACACACACACACACACACAATATAAATATGTTATTATGCCTTTTTTTCTGTTGAATCATTTGACACTTCGATATATTTCCTAAGAACAAGGACATACACTTTTAACACCACAATATGACTATCAAATTATGGAAATTTAAACTGTAAACAACATTGGTATATACCATATAACTCTCATTTAAATCCACCAGTTATCTCACTACTGTACTTTATGACATCTTTTTCCTGATCCAGTATCCAACCCAGGATCACACATTACAGTCAGTGTGTCTCTTTAGTCTCTTTTCATCAGCATTAGTTCCTCGGCCTTTCTTTTTCTTTCATGCTATTTGTTATTTTAAATATGAAAGTAATATCCATTTGGCAAAGCACCTTTGCTAATTTTTTGGTGATGTGATTTGTATGACCTTAGATTATGGTTTAGAAAATCATTCTTTGTATTATGGTGATAGTATATATTTTTCATACTGAAAAAAAAATTCTGAAGGGCAATATTCACCACATTCTGCATAATAAAAACTAGAAAACAATTAGCAGTGTGAATTATTGGTTTGTCATTATATGCCAATGGATGTTTTATTAACTTTTAATCATGTAACAAATTTAATTGTAGTTTTTAAATATATAAAAAGCTTGAAAGTACTCTTTTTATGACCATTTTGTTGAAAATTCTATGCTAAGACAACCACCTTAATAGAGAAAACAGGCAAACAGCTATGAACAGGAAATTTATAGAAGCAGTAACCCAAAAGACCACTGAACATGAGGAGATGTTCAATTTCTTCAGTAATTAGAGAAATGCAAATGAAGACAATAATGCGCTATTACTTTGTACCTATTGTATTGGCAAAAATTTGAAAAAAATATGATGCCAAATGTCCCTACTATAGATGATTGGACCAAGGATGGGAAACTGACATAATCCAGGGACAAAGCTACTGGTACCATCTGAGGTATTTCATATAGCTCAGAAAGATGAGCTGGAAAAAAAAAATCATATTTGTTTCTTGCGAATCTACATTTAATAATTTTTTTAAAAAAGTTAACAAGTTAGAAGGGCCGGCCGAATGGCTCAGTTGGTTAAGAGCTCGCTCAAGAGTGCAAGCTGAGCTCTGAGCAACAGCGGTTCTAGGCCAGCTCGAGCTGAGTTGCCGTTGAGCTGCCAACAGGTGGCAGGAAGGATGGCTCAGCTAAAAATAAATAAATAAATAAAAAATAAAAAGTTAACAAGTTAGGAAGGAGAATAAGACACGAGGTAGAGCAGAGCCAGCAGGCTGCAGTGACAATGATGGGCCATGGCAGCCAGAGTGATGGGATGTGTTGGGCTAGGTGGAGAAGCCACAGAGCATGGAAATAACAGAGCCCCCTCACAGAGTGATATGGCACGATTAATAGAGATGCCATCAGGGACACCATGGAAGCACAGCAATGAGGCTCAGCTCCTGCCAGCTCCCCAGTTCCTAGTCCTGTGCAGCTTGAGTGTTTTCCCATTCTCTTTTATCAGGGAGTGGCAGTTAGGGGTACAGTGTAGCAAGAAGGTACACAATAAAAGAAGAAAGAAAACCTTTAAAATGCCAAAGGAAAGTGACTTCAAAGGTTCTTACACCTAGCCAACCAGTCAAGTATGAGGGTAGAATATAGACATTTTCAAACATACAATGAAAAGAAAAGCCCCTTGAAATCACAAAATGAACTTGGGGTGTTTCTGGATAACTTTTTTAATATACCAACATTTAATCAAAATCACTTAAATTCTTCTGAAGTTATAATGTTGAGGAATATGTGATATTGAGAAGGTGAATTAAAACATAGACTTCATATTATCCAGCCATTCAGCATCATTTCAGACAATGTTTTAGGTCCTCATTTAAAGTGTACTAGACATTAGAATATTCCAAGCATGGAAGAAAAATGAGATGTGGATCAGGCTGGCTTTCTGGGACAAGTACTGTAATAGTAGAGATAGATCCCAGGTACAGTGGAAGCACAGAGAAGGCCACTGCATGCACCACCTGCGAGTGTCATTACTGAGGTGGTCTATTTGAGCAAGTTGTTGAAAGATAAAATCAGAGGCAGGTTGGGATGCAGGTAAAAGCTGCTGGGGTATAGGTTCTGGTTGAGAAGCTTTTAGGTAGCAGTAATTTTTTCAAGGAAAGGAAGTAAAAAATAGGAGGTAATTCAAGATTGCTGAAACGTGGGAAGTGAAGAATAGAAGATGAGTCTGAAGGTGAGTTCAGGAGTAGGAAACTCAAAATGACTTAAGGGAAGGCAACTTAAATGAGAACAGGCAAGCAGCTCAAAGTAATATGAAGTTGTGAGGAGTGGACCAAACGGAAAGGCCCAGCCACTTTTCTCCAGCAGATACCCTGGCCCTGAGCTGGCTGGAACCTACCAAATAGGCATCTGGTTGGAGAGGGAAGGGAAAAGCGGTTGCTCTGCATACTGAAGTTGGGGAATTACTTACTACTGAAGGCAATATTGCCAACATGGTAGGGAAATGCAATAGTTACAAAATCCTAAATCAATGACTTCTAGCAAATGAAACATCTGTGTTGACAAGTCCAAAGGGTTAACACAACATTTGAACAGATTGCTAGAAACAAAAATAAATGGACCGTGTCTTGGAAATATGTCAAAAAGAATATTACTGGTGACACAGCATTAAAGAAAAGACTGGGGAAAGTTTAAATGGTTAATGATGTTAATCATGGGAAATTCCCTAAAAAGGTGACTTTTTGAGGAAGGGTGGAATGTGATCCATCTTACTGAGGAAGTAAAACTATTCCTGCCTTGAAAGTAATGTTTAAAGCAAAGGATTTTTTATTTGGTTTGGATTTTTTTTTTATTAAGAATTTTTAAATTGCAAATAAATTATAAATGAGTTAAAGAATCATTTTCTGAAATTGGAAACAATAGGAACTTTATTCTATTTAAAATTGTGTAGTACAAAAAACGTATTAACATAATTAGATAAATGAAATCCATAGGTAACATCTTATTAAAATACCCCATCTGATTTTGTTATTTTGGCTACATAAAATGAATCATAGTGCTTTGTTTCCATGAAGTAGCTACAAGATTATCATGTAAAAACAAGAAGTATAACTGCTTACATTTGCCAATCTCCTTTAGGCTCGTTCTGTGTCATGAAGGTAGAATCTTGTTAACAATGGTTCTAATTACTGTCTCTACAGTGATTTGCATGTTATTAGCCTGGATAGACCCAAATCTGTCTATTGAGAAGGGCTTCCCTTTCTCTGTTTCACAAGTGGTACCCGCTCACATAACATAACTTCCTCTTGAAAGCTAAAAACTCAGCACTGGTACTATTGGTGAAACATTTAGAAAGATAACAGACGCTACCCTCCTCAAAAAGTGATGAGTTCGATGAAAAGAAATTATCAAGCTGTGTCCATGCGCTGCACATGACCAGCCATGCTTGCTGTCTGCAGGCTGTCTGTTGGTTGTTGCTATGACTACGAAAAGCCAGTGGAACCCAATGAGCTGTCTGCAGCAGTGCTGAGAGGACCAGCCATTTTACTTATGGAAAACAGTGTGGCATATTTTGCTGAGCTTTACCCTGGAAGAAGCATTTTTAAAACATTTATTCAAAGAAGAGAGGAGGGATGGGCCTCTTAGTCTACAATTATTACAGCCAAGTGTGCTTGCAAGCTGCTATTTGGATAGGCTGCTGACTGCTGTTCCTATGAGCTGATTTGAGAAAGTGGAATGCAGCGCGATAATGCTGCATATCTGCTATCAGGCAGCAGAAAAGGTTTTTGTCTTGGGAAGGCAAACCTTTCCTGCAATATTATCTCAGCAGCTCTCTAGCTGCTTACCCTGAAAACTAGTGACCCAAAAAGGAGGGTGTTACCGTCTGCAGACACGGGTCCTGTGCATGGCTGTTGCATTTGAACAGCAGGTCTGAAGAAGCAGGTGTGTGCTCGGATGGGCACTGGACTGTAACCCAGGCGGACGCTCTCAGGTTTACCTGCTTCCTGTTAACAGATTGTTGGCTCAGAGAGCATCTGCCTGCACGCTGAGGCCGTGGCTGAGAAGGAGGTCCCTGTGTATCCCCTTGACTGACAGAGGTAAGCTTTTTATGCCTTTGTTAAACCTCAACATAACAATAACTTGGAGCGAAACTTAACCTAAAACATTTCTATTTGTTGTGTTACCTAATTTACCAAGGAAGTACACAGCTACACACACACACACACACACACACACTTTCAGTACATAGAGTTGTTTCAGTGAGTTTAGGTTCTAGAAATCCTATGATTTAAAAAGAATTACTAATATGCTTTGGGGCTTAATATAAATATTTATATTTATATGATGGTTTGTCATTGTGGATCGTCTTCATAAGCAACAAACTTCCCCTCTGATGAACAATGGATTCTTTTATTAACTGCACTTTGACATATAGTAAAAGAATTACATGGAAAATCAGTGGCTTGAAAATTGCAAAGCACTTATTTTTAAGCCTCATACTTGATGTATTTTAACTCTGAACACACCCATGTATACATTTAAACTAAGGAATTCCATTCCTTACGTACATCATAATAGCTAGTCGATTTTGTATTTGCTTCTTCTGCACTCAGAGTCTGGCTGTGCGGTTTGGTTAAGTTGGGGGAAGTTGTGAAGCAAAACGTGTAGGTATTGGAAGCAGCTCACCCATCCTTTCTGAGTACCATGCATGCCATGCTATAACCCAGAACACAACACACCCATTGTGCTCCCCCAGCTCAGAATCCAAGGAAAGAAAGGAAGTGAAAACTCCATAATGAGTTCAAGCACAGCTACCCCGTACATGGTGGTAAAAACTTCTCTTATTGCACAATTTTTCTCACAAGCAGATAGGTTTCAGAGATAGAGAGTGAAACCGAAAACACCACACACCTCCTACAAATGCAGCACACTCATTTGCAGCGGATGTTTGCCGGCAGTTGCTACGTGATAATAGCACAAACTTTGAACTGCAGTAGGAATTGCCCGTTGGTGGATACTTCTTGGATTTATAGTCCCTCAGGAACAAAAGTCGTTACTGTGGATTGAAATTGGTCCGTCAAATCGAAATCCTTGATAAGGAAATGACCAACTAATGATGAAAGACTGTTTCTGCAGCATTTCAGCTTTACCTAAATCAAGTCTATCTACCACTGGTCCACCAGGAACATCAAATCACTTACATTGCTATTGAAAATATTTAAGGAAAAATATTTTGTTGAAAACGTTGAATAAAAACCTCTGCTAAAGATTGAGTCTACCAGGAAATATAAAATAAATAGTAAATAGCAAATCCTAAGTGTACTTCTAGGAAATATATTTTTATTTGCCACCTTTTTCCCAAAATATGAGGGACAAGGGAGTCACCTTTTAAGTTTAAGCGTAATACAGTTTTCATTGCTACATATGACATGTATCACAGTTTCACAGATATAGCAATATGCCCTCAGATAAGAGAATTATAAAGCATAGGGAGAATATTTTTCAAAACTTCTGTCCTAAATGTCACCAATATTCAAGACATAAAAATGCAGACCAAGTAATCTCAGTCTAGAGAGTCATATCCAAACGTTTAATGATGATAACAAATAGGAAAATGCTTATTCGTGTGTGAGATAGTGTGTGGGATAAAATGGTAAAATGATACTACTTCACTTATGTTTACTTTCCAAAAAACAGCTAACCAAACAGACTTAGTTTTGAGTCAACTTTTATAATTAAAAATATCAGCCAAGGAAATAATTCTGTTATAGCAAAATGACAGGTAGTAAAAATTGCTTCTCCAGTGTAATTCCCTTCAGAGTTTTACACTGCAAAAGGAGTTCTCAAAATTAACACAATGCCAGGAATCGATTTTGTATTGGTTTTTCTTGGGGGAGTTTTAAAAGAATAAGGCGAGGAAATACCTAAGGCAAACCTGCCTACCGTGTCCTATTGCCTTTGTGATAGCACCATGTGCGACAGGAGACTTAGCCCAGGAGAGACACACAAATTTTATACCTGTGTTATTTTTTCTATATTAATAACCTTTTCAGGCGATATGCTGTGAAAGTTTAGCATTTTAAGTCCACTTGTGCACAGTATATCAACATAGTTATTAATTCAACAACTTTGAGACTCAGATGCAGAAATATAACCCCAAAAGTTCAAGACTTTGCACCTTGGCTTTTTTTCTATTTATGTACCCTTATTTTCTGCCAGTTTCCAACTCACTTGCTACCAATAGCAAATACTATGTTAATTCTCAAACACACTATACCAAACTTTTGCAAAGCCTCCTTATATACTTTTTTCCCCCTAAATCTCCCCCAATAGCCACCTGACATGCATCTTTCAGAACCCAGCTAGTATGTTTCCCCAGACACTTCCTTACCTTCCCATTCAGCTACATCTGCATCTTATGTCTACAGTTCTGTCCACTGCACCATATTACATTTGTCTCTGCCCACAGGCTTCCAGGGTTTTATTGACCTCTGTGCACACTAGAACTTGGCATTCAGGCATTGTACTGGTAACCTTGGACTTCACTATTTTCTTACTAGTTCCTGTAAATATAAGCTTGATCCTGAAATAGAAGTCCTATTATCTATACTGTCTTTCATCAGAGAATCTTGAAACATTTAAAATCAGCAATGTGGCTTACATTTTTCTGATTTGAAATTATGGCTTCCGGGTCGCAATTTGATAAAAGCTATAAATGCCCAATAATACATCAGAATTGTCTGAGAAAAGTGTGAAACAAGTAAGTTTCAAATAAAATAGCTTGAATGGTTTAGTATCTAGAAGGTGCTCCTCTTCTAATCACAGCTAGTATAAAATTTGCAAGGGAAAATAAGTATAGTAAGTATCCTTATCAGAAGTTTGTTCTGAAATCAGACCATTTAAAATTAATGTTGAATTGATGATAATTAATAGCTGATTATAACAAAGACACTTACGGAATTCCTTTTCATGCTGAGGCCAGAAGAAGGTAGAGCTCATGGACTGGAGAGAAACCAACAATTAAAATAAAGTCTACAATCACAGGATTTCTTTTAGTTTTCCTAAATAAACCTGAAAGGTTACTGGCAATCACTAGTTACTTTATACTTCCCTATAGCTTGAATCCCTGCTTGTAACTCTCTTGATACAGACACACTTTTGGTTACAGAGACTTCCCATCGTTTTCCTGTATAGGATGGCATGATTATTATTATTTTAAATATGCCTAAATTTTTCTAAACTTTTTATGGAAAAATTACCATAATGCTATAATCAAAAATAAGAATGAATCAGAAATTTTACAAAGAAGTAATGAATATATAATCCTTTGTCTCTAAAATATTCATGTTGAAAGCAAGAGTTGTAATTAATAGTATATGATATTTTTATACATAAAACATCAAAAATTCGGAAGTTTAAAATATCCAAATGTTTGGAATTAGAAAGCAAAATATTTAGGAAATCACTTAAATTCATATTTCTAGACATTTTCACATTATAGTCCAGATCAAATTGTATAATAAAAATAAGATAAATAGCAACTCTTAACTATCATGCTGCTCTTTAAAAGTTTATTTTGGCTATCTTCCAGGTGATTTTATTGTATAGCAGGCTAATTAAATAATAGCTTAAGTTGAAACTGGTTCTGTATATCTTAAAGACTAATCATGTTTAATCAGTTATTTTAAATTGTATATAGTAATTATATTTTGAGAAATATGACTTTATAGTATTTCTGCATCACTTGTAATATTTTAAGTAAGTTGCAATATTTTGAAGGCCTAAATTATGTATAATTATATTAGATAGTCAAATGAAATGAGTGTGCTCTTGTTGCATTCTATAATGAGTATTGCAATATATGATTATATCAGACAATTTTCTAGAAGTTCCTCAAACTAATAATTTAGTAATGGATATGTTCCTTAAATTCTAAACTATGACTTCAAAAAATTATAGGAGGTTTCCAAATCTCTTTATCTATATCATATCTGAAAAAAGTTAAGACATATACCTTTAGATATAAAGAAACACTTATGTAACTATTGAATTCTAAATATTGTCAGGTCAGAACTCTCATTCCAGCTTAAGCTCAAGTAAGATGACCTTATTTGAATAAATGACAGAGAATCACCAAAGGCCGGTTTTTATTTTGAGTTTTGGCAGCATGACATAGCTTCACAGAAGTATATTACACTTAACTGTCTCCTATACTGCAAAGCAGAAATGTACTATTTTACCAAATATGAATTTTAGCCAAAAAGACAGTGATGCATAGGTCTGGAATTAACTCTGCACCTTTAAAAAGCATTATTTAAGCAAAAAGTCCAGAAAGCTTTAACTTTTTCTGAATTTAACCAAAGGTATTCAAAGAAAATTTTTCTATATCAAAAAAGTAAATCTAGCAATAGTCTCATTACATTTCTTAATTTATTTTTATATCCATGTTATAATTTAAGGAAAATTTATTTTTAAACAAAACATTATTTAAAAATTTCAGTGATATTTGGGCTTTTTATTTGTACTGTTGCCTATTTTCTTTAATTTTTTAATTTAACCTAGGTATTCAATTCTTCTAACTTTTAATTTGAGAAGTTTTCTCAATAGTTGGTGTAAATTGCATATCAAACATATTTTCTTATAATGAATCATATCCTCTGCTTTAAGTAGAAAAGTGGTCCAATCAATGTAGAAATAATTCTCCTTTTTAGTTATTTTTTTCCTAATAAAATTTTCAGAAATGGATGAATGTAAGAGGCAGCATAAAACCTCTAAGTCCCCAAATCTTCTGATGTTGTACTCAACTCACCATCCTTTAGAGACTAATGTGGTTTTTAAGGATCAGCCATAAGGAATCCAAAAGCTGTAGCAAAAATAGGCTTCTAACCAAGAGCTGCACCACTTGTAAATATTCTCTGAGAGTATAAGCAGGGAATGGCATGAAGAATGTTTTTTTTTAATCACAGAAAAAGAAATATGCAAATGAGACATTATAAGACACCATTGGCCATGTTGGAGAAAATGCATTAGTATAAATGTTTATTTTGTCCTCCTCTAAAACACTGTCCTCCCCGCATCTACTTCTAGTCAGGAGTAGGTAGCTTCTTCAGAAACATTTGGTCCTCTATGAAGGTAACCATGTGTAGAGACAGCATCCCCATTGATAAAAAGAAGGCTTCTGACTGTGAAGAATCATCCTCTACCTATCGATAAATCAGCTACTTCTGCTTCTTTGGATAGTGCTCATATCAGCTCTGAATACCTTATAAGATTTTCCTACACTTTACATTATTAACCAAAAAAGTTTAAGAAAGCTACACTTGGTTGCTTAAAAGTGAGCTATGTTGTAGATTATTGCGATGCCTTCACACCTAATGATTTCAGCTCTCTGTACTAACAACAAAGGAAAAGAGATTAGGTAACAACTTCAGCTATTCTTGTGCTAACCTTGTCCTCTGGTGAACAGTTTGAGCACTTTCTGAAACAAATACACTTAATCGGTCTCATATATAATTGCAGTATAGTAAATACTCTGTATTATATCCTGTGGGGATCAATAACTTAAAAGAACCTGCCTCTCAATATCTATTGTAGATTTGGAAATTTATCTAGCATAGCATTACTAGTAGTGACGATTAAAACTTTATAACCACTTAGTTGTTCTGGAACAGTGTGAATAGACTTGTGTTTGTTACACCTAAAGAGCAGGCTTGAACCAGCTTAAATAAAGGGAGGTCATGAGGGTGGCAAGGGGAAAGAGGACAGGAAAAGTTACAGTTTGCTTGGGCAGAAAGAAAGTAACAGGAAAAGCTCAGCTTTAGAATAGCAGGCAGAACAGTGAAGGCACTAAGCAAACAAGTCAATATGCTGGAGATGCCAAAAAAAATGTATACAAGTGGACACTTTGGTCAATGTGGCTCAAGCAGTAGTTCACGGTAATCAGAAGTGTCTGGACGCTGATGGTGACCACTTTTAGCACCTCTTGTAATTGCAGAAATCAAACGTGACTCATATTCATCTTTTGTTATTGGTATATATTGAGTATTACAATTTTAATAGGTATTTTTTCCTTTCTTAAAATGAGTATACATTTATTTTTGGCACTCTCTATTAAGTATTCAGTGGGTATCTGTTGAATGAATAAGTGGTTCTCAGTAACCAGTTCTTCCCCTGGCAGTGTGCTAATGTTAACACATTGACTAGAAGTGCTTCTTGAATTTGGAGAGAAAATGATAACTTACAAGTTTTTCTGACTTTTTAGAATCACAAAACACAGAAGAAAAATGGGAGGAAAATTTTAGAAACTGTTATTTTAAAATTAAAATACAGTCTTCTTGGTGAGAAACACTATATTTTAATGATTATTTAAAATACAAACATAACCTGAAGCTCAGATAAAGCTCAAATGTGACACATCATTTAATGAATAATTCAAAAACCAAGAAAATTTGATTTTTTACTCTTAACTTTCTTAAAACTTCTGGTTATAGTTACATTCATCAAGCAGTGGCAATATGATCAATACTAAAGAGTTAATTTTCTTTTAAATAAGAACAAGACAAAAGTTTAAACGTAGAGTTACGAAATTTAAGATTTTTTAAAAGTCTTTAGAGTACAGTTAAACTGAGAATTCAGAATAGAAAAAGGTATCAGTCTGGTAGATTTTCAATTTAAAAACTGAAAACACAGGAAAACCTTACAAGTCAATCAAGATGTCTGCTTCTGATTAAACTCAAGAAAACAATAAAAACCTGAATAACTAGATTTCAATAAACTACAGGAAAAAAATTATTCAATTTCTTCAATCCAAAAAATATTGATAATAACAAACTATGTAGAGTTTACTCTTTCTAGCTTTACACATATTAAGTTTTAATAAAGGATCTAGGAACTCCAAAGGATCTAGGAACTCACAAAACTTTTAAGGATATTTTAACTGGAATTTTCCAGAAGTATTACAAGTGATCTTAAATTATTTCCAAGAGAGATTTAATGAACCACACATTTAGTTGCTCCTTCTTAGATGCTCTCATTTTAATAAAGTTTTTCTATGTGTCTAATCTTTCCATATGAAAGTGAACTCCACGATAGAGCAATAGTGTTTTATTTCTGTTTTTACCTTTATCATCTTGTCACGGGAATGACCGAGAGTAAATGAGGGATGGCTGGATGATTAGTCCAAGCCGGTTGTTGTATCAAATATCAACAAATAAAATGTATACCAAGGAAAAGAGATGGAGTCAAAGTAATATAACTTTATGTGATTCCATGTAACCCTCATCATGAGAAAATGCAGTCCACACATCCTTAAATGTTTGTTTGTTTTGTTATAATTTTCAACTATTTTTGGTTAGTATGCTTTTCACGTAAAACACTAAGCTAAATATCAGAGTAATCCTTCTAAAATCATCAGAATTCCTCAATGGAGGAAATCATTACACAACCAAAAATGATCTGGCTCATTTGAATCACTACAGACTTTTCCCCCAGAATTTAATATCCTGAACAACTTAACTGTATGTTAGTTATCTCTTACAATCAAGAAAGCAATAAAATATAGGAAAGCATAATTATCTCCTCTACCAGTAAAACTATTATTCATTTGTTGAAAATATATCTGTTTTGAGAAAAGAGCCTTTTTAGGGCAATAATTCAGATGACTGGTAATATATCCTGAACTCTTTGACACTGACTTTATTTAGAAACATAATTTTTATATGACTTGTAGTCTGAAAGCTGATTATATCACTGACTTCCTTTCTACCCTAGATCTAATTTTGTAAGACTAACATAACTGATTGACTTATATAACAGTATGACTTTTTTCTTGAATTAAAAAAAAAAATCTTCCTCCTGAAGTACACAAAGTGTTTTTAATATCTTTTAGATTAAATTTTAGATTTATTGATAGCAGAGAGGCATTCCATCACCCTCATTGTACAAATAAAAGCAAATGACAATGAAAGTAACAATCTAGTTTTGTTTAAAAATCACCTTCTGGGCCAGCCAAATGATGCGGTGGTTAAACGCTGGTTTGGGAAGCCAGCGGCCCCGGTTTGGATCCCACATATGAGGGCCAGTGATACTGCCCTCAAAAAAACAAAGAACAAAAAAAAAATTTAAAAATTTAAAAAAAAATCATCTTCCTTTTGGCCTAATGTCCCAAATGTCCTTTCAGTGCCTCAGATTGACAGTTCTCTGCTAAAGTAATTCAACTTGATCTATATTATATAGTATGTTAACATATCATAATCATTTTGCACCCTAAACTTTTGCTTCCTTTGAAATGAATTCGGAAAACATGCCCTCAAATCTCTGGTTCACTCCTTTGGACCCTGGTATTTAACTTTGCAACTGTCAAGAACTAAAAGATTATGATCATAAAATTAAATTTCCTGGAACGTTCCATTCCATTCATGAATTGCCTTGTTCCCAGATTCCTCAGTCATTTTATTACATCCTCTTCTAACCCAGCCTCTGAGAGAAGATACTGGGTTTGCATGGTTCAGATAAAGCCTGGGAGGTAGAAAGGGCAGGAGATTCACATCTAGGATATAGAAGAACCCTGGTCCTCCAAGTATGTTATTGGATGGGTTCCTTCAACCAAAAGAGCTTTTTTTGAGTTCAGAAGAAATTAGGAAAAGTATTTGATCTGAAATTCACATGTTCTGATTTGCAACCAAAAGTAAAATATTTTTGAGAAATCTGTATGTGTTCTATCCAATGCGTCTCATCGAGTGAGATTATTTTATGTAGCCATCAAAACAGAATGGCCCCTTATTGACTGACATTGAGAAATGTTACTTCCCAAAAGGTCAGATTATTGGTGAGTATGTTCTTTTGGGAAATAAAATCAGAATTTGACCTGGCAACTATAATGTCAGGCAACAAATGATTCTAAGACTATTATCAAACTATATTTGCCAATACATTAGAGCCATGAGTTCATAACTGCCAAGTGGGCAAGAATATCTGGAGTCACCCTTTCCTGTAGCTCGGCTTGACCAATACACTATGCGTTCTCTACCTCTCCTTTTTCCAGACTTTTGAAGATCGTTGTCTCAATTGCTGGTAGGTTGATATAAGTTAGCTGGTCATATCCTTTCCAATTTTCCCTGATAGCTCTGTGATGGCTAAGTGACAGGTCCCTCAGCCTTTCTAGACCTCTATTTCACTACCTATAGAACAGAGATAATAGCACTCACCTCAGGATTGTCATTAGGATTAAATGAGATGATAGCATCAGAACCAGTCTCATGCTAAATAGTTTTGATTGATTCTTCACAAGCAAAGAGAACCATTGGAATTTATTTAAGTGGGGGAAAGTAATGCTCATGTTTGTGTATAAAAAAAGATAAAACTGGTAGCAGAATATCAAATTAAATAAGGACAGCAAGAAATTAGTATAGAGAGACAGTTTCAACATCTTAAGCATGAGAAAAAACAGGCATGAACAAAAGTGGTGGGTCAGGGAGAAAAGAGTGAGGGATTTATTCGGTCAAGATTACTGTGTGTCAGTCAGTCTCCTAAGTGTCTGGAATGCATCTAAAACAGTGACTGTCAAACAGTCTTAAAAATAGGTGATTCTAATTCAGTGTGGTTTTGCATTAATAGAGAGGTATGACATACAGGGGATCTACTCTGCTGTGGAGGAACTGCACCAGGCATCACTGAGAGAATATTTGGGGGCTAAAGACGATGTGGGTGTTTGTGTTGGAATGTGTTACACCCACCATGACTGAGGAACAGCAGGTACTAAAAGCACAGAAGCAAGAGGGACATGTTCTAAGGACTGAGAGTCATTAGGTATGGTTAGAATGCAAGGTGCTAATATGGAGAGATAAAAAGTCAAACTGGACAAGTAGACCAGAGCCAGATGGTGGTGTAATCGTGCTGCACTCAGTTAGATGAGAAGGCACGGAAAGAGTTCAGACAGGAAAGTGAAATAATAAGATTTCCATTAGAAAACATCTATGCTGGGAAAGAGTATGACTGAGGTGGGGTGAGACCAAATATAAGGATTTCACATAGGAGAATTGTATAAATTACAGGAAGAAAGGTTGAAAAACCTCAGCTAGTACAAGACAAGAGGTCTGGAGAAAAAATGCTGGAATCAAGAGAAATGATGAAGATAAACTCAATAGTACTTAGTATTCAATTAGGGGTGGGAGCAAGGGTATAATTTGTTTACCAGGTTTCTGTCTTGAGACTATAAGACATAGAAAAAGCATGTTTGAGGGAGAAGATAGTGAAATTGGTTCAAGACTATTTGAGGCGGAGATGCAAGTGGGATATCTAGGTGGAATAGTTCAAAACATGGTTTTAAAAAAGGGGGGAGTGTAAACCGAAAGAAATAATTTAAGCTGAAAATTGAAGACACATATATAATTTTAAATTTTCTAATAGCCACATTAAAAAGGTAAAAAGAGAGAGATGACATCAGTTTTGTATTTTAGATAGCTCAGTATTCCCAAATATTATGATTTCAGTAAGTAATCAATATAAAAATAGTAATGACTTATTTTACATTCTGTGTGTGTGTGTGTGTGTGTGTGTGTGTGTGTGTGTAGTGTTTGTTTTACACTTACAACATCTCAATTCGAACTAGACACATTTCAAGTGCTCAGGAGCCATTTCTGGCTGGTGGCACCATATTGAAAAATAGAGCTCTAGACCTTCAGAGCCTGTGCAAATGTATATTTCAGAGTGGCCAGAATAAAAGTCTTCTGTGAAGGTGTAAAGTAAAGAAAGCTTGTGCAGGGAGTGAGGGAGGGCGGTTGAGGATAAAGAGAGCTTGTGCAGTGGCAGGAGAGGCAGAAGAATTGCTGCCACTGCCCATGACCTTGATCTGTCTTTTAAGGATGTGAGGTGTGGGATTGGAGTCTCAGAAATTTCAGGGGACTTTGATTATCTGTGTTGAACTTTTATACAACCAGGACCTGTTATATGATACTCAGAGCCCAGTGCAGATGAAAATGCAATACCCCTTATTGAAAAATTTTTACTAATTTTAAGATGATGCCCCCCGCATGTGAAACCCAGTACCTGGCCTTGCCTAGTACAGGATCAGATGCAAATGCTCATGTCACAGGCCTGTGAAGCCCATCCTGAGCGTAACTGGATTTTATACATTATATGTGAACACACTTGCCTTTTGTGAACCAAACTCGATGTATTTAATAACACGATTGATGAGTTTGAGCGACTGTCAGGTACCATTATCATTACCGGCAGCCACTCTTCCTGGCAAGAGGAAAAGCGGTTTCTCCTCAGGCTGGGGTGCTTGGGATGCTCAAATCCTGCAATACCTTTCCCACACATCCCACACTGGCAGGCCCTCAGTTAGGCTAGACCATCATCATCCCAATTCCTGCATCAAGTCAGAGTCCCCATCGTGTTAGAGATCCGGCAGCTCCTCATTATCATTCTACCTCCTAGAATACCCTCTTTCCCACCTCTTCCCATGGGAAGAGAGCATCACAACATGGAAGTCAAAAGACTGAGCCTTGGGAATGGCCGAGTGGTTCAGTTGGTTAAAAGTTAGCTGAAGAGCGCGAGCTCTGAGCAACAGGGTCGCCAGTTTGATTCCCACATGGGCCAGTGAGCTGCACCCTAGCTGAGCTGCAGCTGAGCTGCCAACGGGCAGCCAGATGGCTCAGCTGGTGATAGTGCGGTGCTCTTAATAACAAGGTTGCCAGTTTGATTCCCTCATGGGACAGTGGGCTGTGCCCCCCTGCAACTAGATTGAAAGCGACAACTGGACTTGAAGCTGAGCTACACCCTCCACAACTAAGATTGAAGGACAACAACTGGACTTGGAGCTCATGGGTCCTGGAAAAACACAATGTTCCCCTTCCCCAATTTCCCAATAAAATCTCCTCAGATGATGAGGGAAGGATCGCTGGTCCAGGGAACATAACCTGGAATTCCCTCCTGTGAGCAGAATAGCTAGAGAGTCTGAGTTGGGCTGTGTTTCTGCAGTTCTAGTTTCAGGCTAATGTTTGAAAACACAATATTTGGATTTTTATATTTATGGCTTTCTGTGAATGGAACTGCCCCTGCCTTAACAATGTAAATCCAATGATCAATTTCAGACTTTCTCTGCAGTACATTATATGTGAAATCAGAGATCTATCTGCCTCATTGAATAGCATCAAGCACCTAGATGGCCCCAGACACTTATAAATGATAGTGTGTCCCTTACAACCCCTTACTCTGGTCTAGTTTCATCCTCCCTCCTCCTCCATCTGTCTCTCCATTCTCCTTCCCCTGACCTATCTCCCCAACCTAATATCATTTCTTTCCGTGATTATCATAGAAATCCAAATTATAGTTGGAAGTGCCATTTATTGTATTTAGTAAATAATTCCGTTAATTATACTGGTGGCTTAGTTTTAAGTCAGTAAATGTGAATATTTTTTTTTCTTTTGAATTAAGTACCTTTTAACGTTTTGATTTCTTATAACTGATTTTCCCTATGTATGTACCTCGGCAAAGACGGGTTCCTCCAATTCTGCATGAAAGTCCCGCTGATTTCTCAGGAATGGAAGGAGCAAGCCCGGGGTGGGCCTGTAGATTAAGATCCAGTGGTGGACCTGGCCTTCACGGGCATGTGACTTAAAATCTTTGAACTACAGGTTTGGTACCTGCAAAATGAGGATAGTGCACCTAGATCACAGAACCATTAGTCCTATTATATGAAATAATTCATGCAAAGTTCACGTGACAGTGCCTAACACATTACATATAACATATGTAACTGGCTCTCAATAAACAACATCTATGTCGTTAATATAAATGTCCTAGGATGGGGGAATCTCTCAGAGGTCTTGACAAATCCAGCTTGACTAGGCCCAGAGCAAAAACGACACAAAAATAAAAGTTAATTCACACAATCAATAACTAATTAAATTTAAAACTTCTTAATATAAAACTACCAGGCATTCAATGATCACATAGCTCTTAAACTTGAAGTTTAACTTAAAACTCAAAGAAACTTCTAAGAGTCTAACAACACACTTCTGTATCTTCTGATCTTACCTGAATTATGTCAGATTAAGGCAAACTAATCTGTGGGTCATAAATTATGCAGGGTATTAACGGCAAACAGGACATTAGGATCGAATGGGGGAGGTCACTATGTTTAAAGATTCTAATTGCAAAGAATAGCCATCCTGCCATTAACTATGCCTATGGAGAAGAATTTTAATTAATCCTGCAGTCCTGAAGCACTTGCTTAAGAAAGCATTCTATGATCTTTTCCCAATAGATTTATCTGCTTAATCATGTTTTTCTTGGGTCCATCTAAAACTAATCTTCATGTCACGTGGAGGTGAGCTTTGTGATCTACAGGGTTGGTGAGGAATGTAAAATAACAGTAAGCATTCTCATAAAAAATTATAACAGCTACAATTCATTGAATGCGTACTGATTCAGGCAGCTTGCCAAATTCTTCAAATACCTCTCATTGACTATTCACAAAAACACGCCGATGAGGGTATTATTCTCATTTTACAGAAGAGGAAACAGGCTTTGAGAAGTTGAACAGCTTGTACAGGATCACACATGTGAGGAAGGTAAGCTTCTACTTGGGCCAGCCACATCCTAAACCCCTCACTCTAAGATTTTTTTAGACTGCCTATTTGTGGGAACTACTGATCAGCCAAAAGAAAATGTTATATCTCCTATTTTGTCATTCTCCCTATAGTTTTGTTTTTGGCTCTAGGGAAACATTTATTTAGAAGAGCACACCAAGTTTCTTTATTCTCAAAGATCAGAAATAGCACAAGTATAAAAAGAGGTAGGGAGGAAAAAAACAATCTAGATTGTCAACAGCTTATTTCTTTGAGATGAGCTTGTGAATGATTTTCTTTTCTTCTTTCTGCTTGTTTTTATTTTCTAAATCTACTTAAAGCTATGAAATTTTCAAAATAAGGAGGTGCATATAGCAGAGGACCAAAGCACATTTGTGTGGCACCAATCACATTTACACATTTAATTATAATGTTACAATTCTAAGCAATAGAAATTAAAAACAAAACAAACAAAAATCTCTGGATATAAATATTTTATCAATTCCTCTTTGCTGTTATAATTTGCCTCCACTTTAATTGGGGAGGTTATTCAAAAGGTATACCCCTAGAAAATTGATCACTGCCAACTTGATTTTCTGTGCTCAGTGTCAGTGGGCCTGTTTACCAACAGAAATCGTTTTACCACCGGATTAAGAATGATTAGTTTGGGCCAGTCGAGTGGTGCATTGGTTAAGAGCTGGCTTGGGCAGCAGGGCTCCGGTTCAGATCCCACATATGAGGGTCAGTGATACTGCCCTCTACAGTTAAGATGGTGAACAACAGCTCCACCTGGAACTGGGCTGCTGTGAGTTGTCAGCAATGGCGTAGGCCGCAGCCCCTGCTGCAATGGGCTGCCAAAGGCTACAGTGAGTGGCCGGCAGCCAGCATGAGCTGCTGGCAGCCGGAATGAGCTGCCAAGAGCTGCTGTGAGCAGCCGACCAGAGGCCGGTGACTGAGCCGCCTCACCCAGAAAGAGCGCAATGATAATACCAACGTGGACCAGTGAAGCAATGTCCTCCACAACTAGACTGAAGAACAAAAGGACAGCAACTTGTCTGTTCCCCTCTCCCAATTCCCCAATAAAATCTTTAAAAAAAAAAAAAAAAGAATGATTAGTTCTACTTGGGAACCAAATACAGTTCAATTGGAGTTTGAAAAGAATTAAAAGTCTTGTGGCAAGGTATATGTCAAACAATTTCCATTTGTGAACTCTAGCACTCTGATCTAAAAAATAAAGTGGCCATTCTGATAGCGTGTATTTTTTTTTTTTTGAGGGCAGTGTCACTGGTCCTCATATGTGGGACCCGAACCCCGGCCGCTGGCTTCCCAAGCTAGCGCTTAACCACCACGCCACTCGGTTGGCTCTGACAGCGTGTATTTTTGGGGAAAAAAATCTTACTTTCTTTATATTTTTTATAGTGCCTAGTATGATAGATAGCAAGTACAAGCAGTGATCTTTATATTAAATTCCATTTCACGTGTGTGTCCTAACACACTACATGAAAGAAATCACCCAAGGCATTTAAAATAAGAAAAAAATTTCAAAACACCACCCTCAAAACATTCACTGTTCAGTATACGTTACATGGCCTTCCTTGCCTGATTTTGTTCATCCATCCTTCACTTTTCCTTGGCACAAGGTAAGATTTTATTATGAGTTAGGTACTAAACTATATGAACAAAACAGAGGCTCTTACCATCATAGACAATCGATACTTTCTATATGAGGCCCAATTGCCCAATTCATAAATATATGAAACTGTGAAAACAAAATATATGATCATATGTAATGTGGAAAAGTTCTTTCCTCAAACATATACTGTATTCATAATGTTTCCCACCTTTTTTATCCTTATCTAGGTAGTAAATTTATGCATACCAATGGATGATAATAAAATGTGGCATGTGGCCAAATTGTACACATTCTAATTTAAACAAATGTAGTTTATAAGTTGTATTGAAAATTGACATATGTTTCAGAATAAGTACTGTTAACCTAAAAACAAATGGCCATTCAAAGTAAGGCAAGAAGCATTTATTTGAGATTAAAAAAAAAGAATAGCTATTCAGAAATTGCTGATTCAGACAGAAACCCAAAGTGTTGCAATTAAGAGAAAAAAAGCAAGGGTTATTGGGCCGGCCGAATGGCTCAGTTGGTTAAGAGTTAGCTTGAGAGCGTGGGTTCTAAGCAACAGGACCACCAGTTCGATTTCCACATGGGCCAGTGACGCTGCACCTGAGCTGAGCTGTCGTTGAGCTGCCAACAGGTGGCAGGATGGCTCAGCAGGTGATAGCTCGTGCTCCTAACAACACAACTGCCTGTTCGATGGTGGGCTATGCCCTAGCGCAACTAAGACTGAACTCGGCACCTTGAGCTGAGCTTCCACCCAGATGGCTCAGTGGATAGAGCAGGCGCTCTTAACAAGTCTGCTGTTTCGACTCCCGCAGGGAATGGTGGCTATGCCAACCACCAACTAAGATTGTAACACAGCACCCTGAGCTTAGAGGCCACAAACTGCCGTTGGGCAGCCATATGGCAACCGGCGCCCTCCATCACTAGGACTGAAGAATAACTTGACTGGTTCCCCCCACCCCAATTCCCTAACATTGTTCCACTCCTCCAATTAAAAAAAAAAAAAAGCAAGGGGTATTTATGAGAAAGGGAAGGGGAACAATTTTATCAATAGAAGACAAAAATAAGCTAGCGTAGTGATGCTAATTCTAAACAATAATTTTTAATTTTCAGTCCTGTAGTCAGTTGTGTACTCAGGATATCTGCTTTCTTGTTATCTTTGCAAACAGTTCTTTGGGACACAATGTTGCCTTAGGCCCAGTCCAAAGGTTACTTTGCCTGTTTTAACATTCCAATGGTTTGAATCACAAAACCTGCAAGACAGTTCCTCTGGCATAGCAACTCTGACTCCATTTTAAAGTGGCTCATATGTATACACAGAGAGGGTGCCAAAAAATGTATATAGATTTTAAGAAAGGAAAAAACTATTAAAATGGTAATACTCAATACATACCGATAACAAAAGATGAATACAAGTCACATTTGACTTCTGCAGTTACAAGAAGTGCTCAAAGTGGTTACCATCAGCGTCCAGACACTTCTGATTACGGCCAACTACTGCTTGAGCAATGCTGACCAAAGCATCCACTTGTATACGTTTTTTGGGCAATATATATTATACACATTTTAAGAACGAAAAGACTATTTAAATTACACTGGTTTGCGAGCATAATTTGTTCCAGAAACAAACTACTCATATTGCAAGACATCGCTTGTTTACCAAGTTAAAATGTATTAGAAATGTTTGCTTGTCTTGCAGTACACTCGCAAACCAAGTTACTTGCAATCCAGGGTTTTATATATATATTTTTTAGAGTACTGAGAAAAACCTTTAAACTTGTTTATGAAAAATGTCATTTTAGTTAGCATCATACCAGCAGCACATTGCTGTGCTCTTAAAAGCACATTGACATTTTTTTTTATTACTTTTCCCCATACTCATGGTTTTCAACTCAATGTTCAAATTTTTCAGAGGACAGGCAATATGGACTGTTTATAACCAAGTGCCAAAATCAGCTTTTCTTTCATTTCTGTGATGTGGAAGACAAAAGCAATTGTAATGACACAGAGTCAATGCTGAGTTACAAAAGTGGCTCATTTCAGAAAAATGTGAGAGGGGAATCTTGAGTTGTACCCTAAATTTATAAAGTCAGTTGTTAAGTGATAAATATAGTTTAGAGTATTTATTTGTAAAATGAGAAATACTTTTTAGCAGCCCTAGGGACTATTAGAAGAATAAAGAAGTTAATGTTTTTGACATTAAAACATTAAAGTTTATTTTATATGAAGAGACCATCTAAAAGTGTGACTGTGCAAATAAATGCAGCATAATATGAGTTTATAGATTTCTTGGCTCTTTTGAGGTGGAAGCCAATTTTAGAGTCACTCAGCTACTCAGGTATCTTGTAATAATTCCTGAGAGTTTATAGTCCTTATCTATTTGGACAAAGCCATTAGCACATATCCAAGAGATGAAATGACAAAGATACATTTATTTTTCTTGTAGAGCCACAGTGATTATCATGTAAGTGAGAATTGGGACTGTTTTAGTTTAAATGTGTCTTTGTGTGTGACTCTGGACACTAATCAGTATGTGTTAATAGAATGATTTACTTACCTCATTGTTTTTGTGTTTTACATGTTACCCTGATGCTAGTTCCTCTCAGAACAAAGTTAACATAACCACTGAAGCAGTGAGTAGAGATAAGTAATAAGAAATAAGACCCCATATCCTCTATCTCCTCAAAGTCTGTGAAACTAGAGCTGTGTTTCATTAGCTTAGAAATTAGTAAGGACTGTTTATAAACCTTTTCATCACAGTAGAGATATTGTTTCTCACTGAAACAAAAAAGGCCAACACAGCCCATGAGAAGCTGCTCACTTTGATTTAGAAACAGTGCAAAAGTTTATATAGATTTATATGTGTAGGAAGAAACTTGAAGTTCAAAACTAACTTCCAGATACACTGACAGTGAGAAGATGGTTGAGAAGCAAAAAGAGCAGCAAAACTACATGGCCATTCCTAACTTTGTGCATTTTCAAGAATTATTTAACATGTAAAAAGGAAACTCCCTTAATGAAATACTGCATTAAATTAAAAATCAAGACGACTCAAATGTTAAGTCTCTTAAATGATTCTGTTGTAAGAAACTATTGTATGCTGAAGGTACCACGTAAATTTATCCTTTTAACACTTTGTAAGTGGGCATTTGAGCTATATGACGAGTTTACTCGTTTCCCGCAAAAAATGTGTTAAAAACAAAAATAGGGATGTGTTTGTAGAATAAAATTGTGACTTTATTTCATAAATTATATTTATATAATTTATCATATAATAAATTTAATTATTATAAATAGGGATTATATTTATAAATATATCTTATATAATATATAATTTATATATTTAATAATTGTATAATGTATAAATTATAATTATAAATGTAACTTATAACTGATTTGATAAATTATATTTTGACAAATAAAATTACTATGATTCTATTTTTAATAATTTCTGCATGATTATCTTTGTATTTCATTCAAATACAGTTAAGACAAGCTATAATGAATGAGAATGAATTCTCTAAGGAGATGTTTAAGAGTAAAAAGAAGGCAGTACCATTTCCTATGAACGGTGAAAGTATCTAACAATCCTCTCAAGGCAGCACAAAATGAAGCTTTAAAAATGGACCTTAAGCTGAATTTTAAGGGGGAAAAAAGGACCAATATTATACTCACTGAAAGAATAAAACTAATCACAACAAAGATGACCTAACCTGGTCTGGATCTGTAAGTCCAACAGCCCAAAGCACACTGGGAACCCTCAGCTCGGGGTGTGCTCTGAAGCCGAGTCTTGACTCACCAGCTCATGTTCTTCAGTTTGTAGGTTGTGGTGTTTGTTACTACTCGAAATTTCCAGCACCTTTGTGCTTACCCAAAATAGAATGTGGTACACAAGTTCAGTTTGGAGTCTCAAAGGCCTGTTCAAATGTGCGCAAGTCTTTTAAAAAAGAGGCCAAGTGGATAGATCTTAATCAGTAACACGAAAACAGAGTTCACATTACAGAATGGTAGAGCCACGGCAATTTATAGCTCAGGTTTGGCCACAAGTGATGGGCACCATTTGTTAGAGCCTTTCCAGTTCCTTCTTCTCTTACTCAACGTTGTATGTGCAAATCTAAAGGTGACCTGAATTTAGTCCTCTTTATCTGTCTCTGCAGATAGTATTCTTTACAGGGTATAATTGTAACTTGCCCAATAAGTGCACCCTAATATAATGTTATAAAATAAACTCAGTTTCTATTTTGTAGAAGTGTTTTGCTAAGCAAGCCCTGCAACTGATAAAAATAAATTTATCGCTGAGAATTATCTCATTTATTCAGCCATTTTTCTAATTATCCTAAACAGTGTTGTTCTCCTTTGATGATTAATTCCGAGATCACTTTATTCTACTCAAGTGTCTGGCATTTCTCAATTAAAATGTGTCTAGTATTGAACTTGGAAGCTCCGAATCTGACTCATTTTCTCTTTAGGATATCGTGTATTAATTTTCCTCCCAACTGAATCCCTTCTCACTAAAATTATTGTGAATCTCATCATCTCTCCTGTTCGTGTCTATTTTCTTTTCTCTCTAAAAACCTCTCTTTGTTGCAGTTGAAGCCATCACCTGATACTTAAATGAGTCTACTATTGTGGGTAGCATTAACCTCTAATTTAGTTCATCAGGGGTTTGAATAGTGGGTCTCTATCAAAGCTGTTCCCAAGCAAAAGTCGTAGTGGGGGCTGGAGTAACCGGTGCTGGTGGCACAGACTGACAGGCCCCAGTGGGAATTCTCCCCTACCTCAGATCTAGAATATGCTGTCCATGCTGGTTAAGCCCTCTCACCCCCCACTGCGACAATGTTTCTCAGACCCTGGTCCTAAGTGACAGCTTTCCTATAAAGCAATCCTCCACACCCTAATTTTTTAAATGTAAGGGGGATGATTAAGTAGGTTTTGTAATGTTCCTCCCAGCTATGATTCCAGATTCAGTGAAAGGTAAGAAGTCTAGGAAGCCAAAATTGGTGCTGAAAGTCTCCAGACTGCCATCTCTGAGAAATGCTGGAGACAGGGAGCTAGAGTGGGGCCAGTCCATAATGTCTGCCCTTCTAGGATCAGGGTTCCTGGATTTAGACCTAAAAATCTATGAGTCCCCAAGATGAAGACATTTAGTGTATGGAAGACAGAATGAGGGAGGTGGCGGGCTGGGGGGTCAAGAGGCTCAGGGAGAAATCTGAAAATTTTAGTTTTATATAAAAAAAAATTATGAACATAAATTATGAACCTAAAGTCATTACCATAGTTCTACAAAGGAAGAAACTATAGGTGATATATAGAAATAGCCCCATTTAAAGATGCTATTTATAATCCCCTCAGACCGTGTAATGATCACCATGACAACTTTTCTCTGTCCCCTAAGCTTATCTTTCCCTTCTAAATATGTTGATGAGGAAAATGTCTTTTATTTACTTTTTACTTAAATCTATTCCTCAGAACATCACTTCAACTTGTCAATCAATGCCTATCCCTCTCAGCTATTTTCACTTTGATGAGTCAAGCCTTCTATGCATTATTATGGTTAGTTTAGCTTTCCATTCAGGGTATCCCTGCTTGGTTCAATATATATTCATTCAGTATATTCTAGTGACCAGATGCTGTGCTAGGAATTGGTTATACTTAAAAGGAGTCCTGTCCTCGAGGAGCCTACAGTCTAGTAAGAAAAGACGGGTAAATATCAGCTATGATACATTAAAACCTTTTATGCAACAGGCACTTGACTGAGTTACTGATTTTCAGTTTCATTTAATCCTTTCAAAGACTCCCCAAAAGGTAGGTGTTATTATCTGCATTTTATAGATGAGAAAAATCAAGGCTCAGGCACATGAAGTAACTTGCCCAAAGTGACAGGGCTTGCCACTGGGGAAGCTGTGAGGCCAGCTCTGCCTTGACTCTTTTCTCCTGCAATATAATCATTGCTATAATAAACAGATTGAAACTCATATTTCAATTCTTATTCACTATAATTGTAGTTAATGGATAGAAGTTACTGTGTGTTTGTAACAAAGATGGATAGGATTACAACTGCTCCTCCCACCTGCTAAGGGAACTTACAAAGACTTACAAAGTCAATTCTCTGCTTCGTCCAGGTTGTTCCTTTTAATGCCAATATCTTTCCTCTTCTACTCAGCAAATAAGTTAATGATAATGTTGTTGCTTTAAAGAAGCTATTATGTCAACCATAGACAAAGTCATTAGCCCAGATGGAAATTTCCTTAAATCAGTTGTTTGACAATTCCATGAATTCCTGTTTGAAATTAAAATTTTAAAAACCTATAAAATCCTGAACATGAGTTATCTGAGATAAAGCATAAGGAAATTGAATCCATTATCTAGGTGTGAACAATCTATTTCATTTTCCTCATCAACAACGTAAAAGTACATTTACTTGTGAAGATCAATTAATATGTTTGCAACAAAATTTTTTTCTACTTTACTTTTTTAAATTACTAATGATTACTGAGTGCCAGCTGTGGTTTTCCATGCATTATCTTCTTCAGTTTTTTAATGATGCTCTAAGGTAATTAATGATATCCCTACTTTTCATATGAGAAAACTGAGACTCAGAGACCATGTCCAAATCAAGGAGCTAATAAAGGGCAGAACCAGAAAATTAACTAAGGATTATTTATTCTCTAGCTTTCAACTTCATGCGTTGTCCGTCATTGAGATAACAATGACAACAACAACAAGAATTTAACCAACACTTGTGAGTGCCTATTGCATATCGGGCATTGTTTGAAGAGCTTCTCATATATTAATATATTCAATCCTCATAACAATCATGAGTCAAGTACTGCCATGATTCTTAGTTTCTTAGTAAGAAAACTGAAGCACAAGGAGATTTGAGTAGCCACATTGCTGGAGGCAGTGGAGTCAGATTCCGTGGTGGCAGACAGCCTCCAGAACCTTGCTGTCAATCATTATGTTCTTGGAAAATGTGGATAGAAAGACAAACTATCTGTGACTATCTCTTATAAAATGGAATGTATTGTGATTCATATTCATTTCTTCAATATATGTACTTAACCAGAAGCCATGAGACAAGAATGCTTACAATAATTTCCACATTTGCATGTGTATCTTTCATTGTATTTAAAAACTAGAAAATTATTGGCTCCCTAATCGAACATACCTTTGCCTCAATTAAGACTGATAGTATTCACCATTTTAAGAAATCATAAGTGGAAATCGTAAAGATTGTTTACTATTCAAACTCAATACATTATTAGCCTTGATAACTTTTCAAAATCACCTTTTTTCTAACAAGCACAAATTTCCATCATTCAATTTAGATTTTAAAAGCTCAGTAAACTACATTGAAGTGACTCTGTTCAAAGTTTCCTGAACAATGTTCTGGCAATGAACACTGAGAACAGGATAAACAGTGGGTTCCTGTTTTGTATTTCCTGTAGGTTATTACTATGTTTTTGTTTCTCCTGATATCACTGATCATTAAATGTTAGTTTTAGGAAGAAAAGAGCCAACTACTTTATATATTTAGAGTCAAAAATATTCAAATGATGTAGCTCCTAGAACTTCAAACATAACGGCTCTGTTTTTCATGGCAATTTTCACTCCATTAGGAAATGATACCGGGCCTGAAACTGAATGTCACAACTGTTGTAAAGGCTAGATATTGATGTCCAGAAGTTCTTTCAAAACCTCTGAAACAATTTTTTACATGGTATCTTAATGGCCAGCCTAATTGTCCATGGCTACTTTTCAGCCAGCCCGATGTAATAAAGTTGTTGTTAGAGGATTGTGTCAGGTCTGTTTCCAGCTTCAAGGGACAGATTACCTCAAGACAACCATTTAACGAGGGGAGGGGTTGATTTACCTCAAATAATGAGAAGTCCACAGTGCATTTATTTCTGTCATCCCTCCCTTACCATGTGCCTTCTATGATGGCATCTACTTTTCCATCAACTAAGAGGAAAGTGCAAGGCTAAAGGGCAAAGGGCAAAGAAGCCTTCTTCTCAGGAGGTTCCAAGTTATTGTGTGTGTGAAGTGTCCTGCCTGTAGCTTATTTGCCAGAACAAACTGCAGGGAAATCTGGGAAAGTACGTTTGTAAATAGGCATAGTATCAGGAGTCTGTCATAAAGATAAAAGCACAAATGGATCCTCATAGAAAACAGTGTCTGGCACAACTGTGTTATATTATTTATTTTAAAGACTATTGAGTACGGAAAGGGTGACTTGGTTATAAAATAAAACGTATCACTGAGACACTTCAATCAGAAATGATCCTTAAAGAAATACTTGCTGAGAAAAAGAGGGCCTTGCTTCTAAGGTTAAAAATATGAACATTACTTTGATTCAGAGGTCCATTCCCCAACCCTCTGCCAGAACACAAAATAGCCATCACTGCAGGCTGGATAGGCCGTCTAATGCCTTCCAATGGAGACCAGTCCAGTCCTGGCTCGGCCCCGAGGGTATGAACAAAGATTCCTCCCTCTCCCTGCTGTTTTTTTTTTTTAATTTTATTCCAAAATTGAGATATCATTATTCATTTTTTGACATTTCTAACATGCCTCTCTCATACCATTTTATTTTTTGTGTTTCCTTTTGTGACTAAGACTGCTGTTCCTGTTTTTAGTAGGTTGACCTTGCTGGTTAAGAGCATTCCCTCCCAAACTTTTCTAGGTCGGGCATAATAAATGTGAGAATATTTGTAGGCACACAGAGGTAAACAAATGTGGCTGTTAATAGCCAGAGGTGGCTGGTCTAGGAGCTCCTGCCACCCCAAATCACACCTGGCCACCTAACAACTGAGGGGATCAATATTGCAGCAACATCTATAACCTGGGCAGGATACACCAATAGGTCTCACAAACAAGTAGGAAGGTCTGGATTAAAGGATAGATAACATAGAAAATATTAATGTGTCTGATCTCTGCAGGCTCCCATATCCAACCTGCATTCATTTAAAAAGAAATTTTTCTTGTGCTCTTGAGATAATGAATCTATAGTTCCTTCTAACCCTTGAATGTTGGTCAACAATTCCTCATTGTTCTTTACTCATCCTTCATCTCTGTGAGTTTCAAGGACAGTTTATGTATAATTTATGTGTGTGACTATCTTTGCAAAATTAACTTTTGTGGTCATGGTAATGGTGGAAATGTGCCATGGATTGTTGGGTTAATTAATTCATTTTTGAATGCCCCAGAAAAGATATATTTCATGCTGTGCCTGGGGGTAGGAGGTGGAGGGGTTCAAAGTGTTTTACAAATTTATAAAGAACATGCACAAAATTGTACATCTTCAAATATTCTTAAGCCATACTAAGCATTCCTCTGTCCAGGGTAGGAGAGTTTACACAGCCTCTTCCAAGACAACAGCCAACGACCAGCCCCCAGCCTCTGACTCTTGCTCTGCTCCCCCAGCCACATAAAACAATATACAGTACGACCTTGGATTGTGAGTAACTTGGTTTGCAAGTGTTCCACAAGATGAGCAAACATTTCTAATACATTTTAACTTGGTAAAGGAGCGTTGTCTTGCAATATGAGTAGTTTGTTTCTGTAACGAATTATGCTTGCAAACCAAGGTATTACTGTATTTCAGATAGTCCTCTTGGTTGGATCAGCTGCTTAATTAGAATACACAGTTTTTTGCTTTTTATAGGATAAAACATTCTTTTTCCACAAGCTCTGACAAATGCATGACAAAAATGTCATTGTGTGTGGCTGAATGCCTTCTGCAGAATTTATTTAATCCTTTATTTATTCAACAAATATATACTGAGCACCCACCTTATGCCAAGTACAAATACATGTGTGGGGAATACATACAAAGTGAAGGGAAAACAGGAGGTTCCAGGATCAGAAATATATGACTCAATCACTCGAATAAATGCAAGTGAGTTTGACACTCAAGGGAATGAAGAATATGATCCTTCAAGAGATAAAAGAAAAGAAAAGAAACAAATATGAACAAACAAAAAAAACATTTGACCTTGGCTGGATAGGGGAAGCTCTTCCTGAGGAAAGGACACCTCAGCTGAGAGCTGAAGGACACCCAGCATTAACTGCTGAGCAGGGAAGGCAGTCCAATGAGAAGTAATGGCACACCCAAATGCCCTGAATGCGGCCCATTCCAGGAATTGAGAGAAGACCAGGGAATGGAATGGAGCTAAAAGGAAGGTAGGGAGAAGTAGGTGGAGATGTAAAAAAGACTAGTTCATGTAGGCCACTTTAAGAAGGCTTATCTTAAAGATTTTTATACCGTATCTACCAACTATTGCATATGTTCAATTTCAGTGGAATATAAAATTCAAGAAAAGCTAAGTCATGGTTATATAAAATGGCAAAGACACTTTTTAAATACATATGGGATTCAGACAGTATGTTTAAAAACAAAGTTTTAATCTGAAAATTGAGTTTTAGCAAAGGTTTTTGGAAGTTATTTCTATATAATCTCTTGCATCTGGTAATAGTTCTTTTTCCATTCGTTAAGATTTTCACCTTTTGTGAAGTTCAGTGCCAGATTGCATAACGGTACATCACCTCCTAGAAAACATTTTGCTTCACATCAGTAACCAGGTAGTAAAAATTATTGGACATATGATTTGACAACTTTCAAATAGTTTCAGCTGTAGATGTGGAGGGTGGGTGGGTGGGGAGAAATGTAATTTACATAAACACAAGCGAAGGCATCGATTAGGGTTAGGAAGGTGTTTGTAGCCTAATTCCCCTGCCTTGTGCCTCAGGGCACAAGCGTTATGGACCTGTTTGGTCTGAAATCACTCAACTCATGGGCTTGAGTTCCCCCATGCAAGTGCATTTATTACTGAGCCCTCAGCAGACTGAGTTTCTGTAGACATCCCTGCTGACACTTACCAAGTGCACAGTGCTAGCTGGCAAGCGCCATCATTTTTGTTGCATATGCTTCATTTTGTTTTGTGTGGTTGAAACAGAGGAGCATAAAAGATGTTATTACATCTAGCCCTCATTTTGCATCCACCATGCCAGACTTCAGGGCTTCACCTGTTCTTAAGCAACATTATCTGATTTCTATAGTCTCTATAGTATGAGAATCTGACTGCTTTTTCAGTACGTCTTTGAAACCATGCCAGTGTTTCAGGCAGTCTTGCTGCCTCTCCCTAAACACTAAAATATCTGACTCAGAGAATGATACATTGTTCTGGAATATTAGACAATGCCACTAAACTGACATGGGTCACCAAAGCCTTCAAACATTTATAGCGCAACTCACTTTTCAAAGCACTTTAGAAAGGATAAAAAACGTAACCTAGAAAACAATATTCATGGGAAAATCGCATTCACTTCCTTCCTACTGAGATTCTCTCAAATAATGGGAAGTGATGAAGAATCAATTGAGAATTCTGAGTTCTCTTGGGAAAAAAATTTAAACAATTCTCAAAGAAGCTCTCAAAATACAAGCATTCAAGACATCACGCACACAAAAGTCCCTGGAAATCATCAGGATATCTGAAAAAAATTACTACATTTGGCCAAATATGGAAACCAGTACAGTTATTCTACTATATTTTAATTAGTTAATACACAGTAGCATTTATAGTGTGCCAGAGTTTTCTACATTCTTTGAAGTAACTGTTTTAATCCTTGGAATAACTCAATGAGATAGGTCCTATTATAGAAAAGGAAACTGAGGAACAGGAAGGCAAAGTCACTGGCCCAAAGTTTACACAAAAATGGTAGGAACAGAATTCAAACTCAGACATACCGTCTCCAGAGTCTCTGCTCTTAAGCATTATTCATTTTTTAAAGTTTTCTGAAGCAACCAACCAGTAAGAAGTAAAGCTACAAATGATCTTGTGTGCAGAATTAGGATTTTTAAATATGATCAGTGCTGACCCACTTTCTCTCTTGCAGTCACTATTTTATTTTAATGGAGCCATCTGGAGCCCATAGTGCTCTGGTCACCACCTGAGCAAGTGAAGATCCATTTGGCAAACTGGTGAGATGATTCAAAATAGTGTACATGCTTATCTAAGGGTGGAACAGACGTGTGCTAAAGAATAACAGGAGACCTCTCTGCTCCAAAATACCCATCTTTCTCGTCATTGTAACAAGTGGTGGGTTGAGTTAACAAGGTCCTTTCCTGAGATATAAATACCCTCAAGGACAGGTTGGTCTATGTCAACTATGCCTGAGCATACATTGTTTTAATTAGACCAGTACTTAGCTAAGAACAATTTTTTATTGTGTGCTATGGAGGGAGAGAAGGAAATGTACAGCCTAACCAACTTTCAACACTTCTGTCCATTTTTGCTTTTTTCCCTCATCTCTGAAAGATTATGTCTGCTTGAGCCTCTGAAACCAATCCTGTCCTTATGGAGAATTTAAGAACCTCAGTTAACATGGCAGCTAGTCCCACTCATGACTTGCACCAGGTTCTTGTAACTAAGTCATTTTTGGAGCCTGCAGGTCGGCCTTGAGTTCTAGTTCCGGAGACCAAAGCCGTGCTCTGCTTTACCCAGCCTTGAGCAGCTCTGTCAGACCTGAGGGGTCATGGAACGCTTCTTGCCAGATTCCTTCTGCTGGTGGCAATACCCACTCAACCCCCTTGCTATTGGTTTCCATCATCTCCACCCCCTGCTCACATCTTGTTCTCCTAGGATCTGTATTGCCCAAGCAACTGCCCCTCACAGGGAGGAAAGGTCTGGTTTCTAGATCCGGGATCCTCTGCATCTGGTCTGATGGGCTCCACTGCCCATCAAACTCTAAGAGCTTGCCTTTACATTAGAATCATCTGGAGAGCTGTTTAGATATGTAGATACTTGGGTTTCATCCAGATTATTTAAAGCAAACTCTCTAGAGGTAAGTCCAGGCAGGATACTGGTATGTAAAAGAATTCTCCAGGTAAATCTCATATGTTCCCAGGAATGAAAGACACTACTGTATATCAATTTCACTCACATTTCAGTGTGCATACACATAACCTGGGGATGTTTTTAAAAGGTACTTGTTGGTTCAGTAGGTATGGGTAGGGCCTGAGATTTTTGCATTTCTGAACAAGATCCCAAGTGTTGACTTTGATATTGATCCACAGACCACTCTTTATGTAGTAAGACTCAAGACCAGTGGTTCTCAAAGTGTGGTCAGTAATCACTTGGGGACTTGTTGGAGCTCCAAAATTTCAAGACTCTTCCCAGATTTACTAAATCAGAAACTGGTGATTGGGACCCAGCAACCTGTGTTTTGACAGCTTGCCTACATGGCACTGCACAACAGAAACGAAAGAAAGCCACATTGTAATTTAAAATTTTTCTAGTTGTCACATTTTAAAAAGGAAAAAGAAACAGGTAAAATTAATTTTAACAAAAGATCTTATTTAACACAAGATGTCTGAAATATTATCATTTCAACATATATCAATATAAAAAAAATAATGCAATAATGTACATTCTGTTTTCCATATTAAGTCTTCAACGTCCAGTACACTTATATGCCATCTCGGTTCTGAGTAGCCACGCTAAATGCTCAGTTACCCCATGAATCCACCATATTGGACAGCCAAGTTCTAGACTTACAACAGTGATAACAGCACTAACTTTTATTGAGTGCTTGCTGTGTATCAGGCCTTACTTAGTCAAGCATTCTATGTGCATTCTTTATATGAGCCCTACCACAACTCTGTGGATTGGTACTGTTATTATTCCTGCTGTATACAGGGGAGGGGTTATGACCAAAGGCCTATTTAGTGTCACATCAAAATAAGATGCCCAGTCTAATACAAGCACGTCCCTATTTTTTAAATCAATTTATTTGTAAAAATGAAAAAAAAAAGATAAAGCATATAAATAAGATCATTAACATTAGTACAATTGTTAAGACAGCAACAGCTTATAAAAGGCATAGTAGTTGGGTAAATAGAAAAGCCCAAATTTGCTATCCTCTGACCTTTTAAAAATATGCCTAAAGTCCAACATGTAGTCTTCTGTGACATCAAATCTGTTGAAAGTTGCTTACTGACAGGTTGTTTGGACAATGGGGATCCTTGGGGAACAAAGGAGACCTTGGTGAGTTACATGGCAGTAGGAGATTTATCTTAAATGGAAGCAGTTAGCAGGGTCATCATCTGTTCATTCAAGTGCAGGTTATGATACAAAATGACGCTAATAAGATGTTTAGGTTAAGACAGATTGCATATACAATGGTTGTCCCATAAGATTATAATGGAGCTGAAAAATTCCTATACACCTACTGACCTCATAGCCTTGATGTTTTAGCTCAATGCATCACTCATGTGTTTGTGGTGATGCTGGTGTAAACAAACTTGTGTTGCCAGTCGTGTAAAAACAGCACTTACAATTATGTGCAGTACATAATACTTGATAATAATAATAAATGACTTACTGGTTTATGTATTTACTATACTATACATTTTTATTGTTATTTTAGAGTGTACTCTTTCTACTTATTAAAAATAAGTTTGCTGTTGTTAAAAAACAAAACTCAACTGAGTAAATTTGAACATGTAAGAGGCATTAAGTGATTCATGAATGGGGCATCATTCCATCTAGCAAGTAGAAGGGGCCTGCGAGGAGTTGTGAAAAATGGAAGGTTTCTATAGGACAAAGGGTAGGGAGCTATTACAAACAGAAAAGAAAGGATTATTTTGGGGCCAAGACACCTTTTCTTTGGGGGAAGAGAAGGGCAAGTGTTTTTATCATACAGGCTGCCTCTTCTTTCTATGGGAGATGGAGAGGGCCCTTTGTGACAGATTCCCTTACTGGGGCTTGACGAAAAAAATTCCACACTGGTTGATTAAGATTCCATTTCTGGGAGAGGTTGAAACTAGAGTTAGATCAGGTATTAAATCTAAGTTTGGTATCATGGGCTTTCAGCATGAGTGATGCCATCTTGGACCTGTGGGTTGTTTTTATTTTTGCTTTAAACATTGTAGAACAGTATGCCATGTTACGTAGGCAGCAGCCTCATACATTTCTTATGTTTAGTGCACCTCTTGATTGCATCATTTTCTCTTGTGATTGATTTAATCTCATGTCATTTTGTACAATAACCTGCTGTACAGGTTTGTAGCCTAGAAGCGAAGAGCCTAGGTGATTAGTAACCATTCCACCTGGTTTGTGTAAGTGCACAAAACATCAACAATGTTCAAACAATGACAAAATTGTCTGGAGACACATTTATAAGAACATATCCTCATATGATTATAGTTAAATGTGAAGCAATGGGCTTCTTCTCTCAGTATTGACGTAGAAAGCAGGCAGCTTGGAATTTAAAAGTAATGGTTGACTTAGTAGTCAAATAGTTAATCTTTATTAGTTTCCTTAACTTCCATAGTTTCTCAAGGAAGGCCAATTTTAAAATATATTTTCCTTTTCATTATAAACTATTATAAGGAGGAAAAAGTAAAACAGTTTAAAAATGTCTATCTGAGGCTAGGCTTCCATTATTTGTCAGAAATGCCATTTATCATTTTGATGAAGTAATGTAAATATCCTATTTTAAATTTATAGATATTTGAGACATAATGTGAACATTTAAAATAAATGAACAGAAAAATGCAATATTCTACAGACTTTTTTAAAACCTGCTGTATGTTTTTAAAATAAAGTCAACCTTATTTTAAAATTGTGATATTTCAAACTTAAGTTGTAGTTTCTAAAAATGTAAATATCTGTATAGTTTTAATATAAGTGTATTATGCTGAAGGATTTCACTATTTTACCATAGTACTTGAAACAGCAGTCATGTATTTTTTATATATATCATGCATAATTCTTGGTATTTTCTTTTTTAAAGTTTATTTTCCCATTATATTTGACATACAATATTATATTAGTTTCAGGCATACAATAGAGTGATTAGACATTTATATACTTTGCAAAGTGATCACTCCATAAATCTAGTTCCCATTTGACACCATACATAGTTATTGCAATATTACTGACTATATTCCCTATAATGTACTTTACATCACCATGACAAATTTATTAACTGGCAATTTGTACTTCTTAATCCCTTTCACCTTATTTCACTTGAAATAGTAGTCATATCTTTTTTTTTTACATATCATGCATAATCCTTAGTATTTTCTATAATCAGTTTCAGTATCTTTATTTGCAAGGAAAGAATTGGATTTGATCTGAGTGTCTAGTAACCAACTTTCATCGTATTAATTGTAACATATCATACTGGTTTTTTATACGGGACTAAAACCAGAGAACCTCCTTTTATCTCCTTTCACTTTTCAGCAGTACTCACTGACTGCTTAAAGGGTTCTCTTTGTTATGGGGAGTGAGGAATTGAAAGGATTCAGGGATTTCATCTACATAATAAAAGCTTTTATAAAAATACTTAAGTGTTTTCTTGGTAGGAAGTAACTAATTTCCCTTCCGAGTAGTGTAAAAGCCTTGATGAAGCATGGAAGCCAGGAGTTGGTCTCGTATGACACGTAGCATCTTCCCTCAGTCATAGTCTAAGGAGATCTCATCACTAACTGCTATGATTTGAATAGTCTCCTCATGTGTAAAAAAAGAAGCTGTAAAAGCTTATAACAAATTCTGTCTTTATTCTTTATTTTCACTGTATTTGGGTGCTGTAAACCATTGGAAGCAAGGATGCTGTTTATTTTGCCCACTACTGTATTCTCAAAGTGCTTGGCATATTGTAGGCCCAGAAGTACTTGCCATAAATATGCTGAATCAATGCAAGCATGAATGAATGAATGAATGAATGAATGAATACAAATTTTATATCTTAATTTATAATTCTAGAAACAAAATGAAAGCTCAGAGTTTGCTGGTCATTGTTGGTATCCCAATCTGAAGTATTTCTTCACTGGCCTTTGGAGAGAGAAGCAAGGGATGGGTGTCTGTCTGCATCATGTCACTGAATGGTCCCCAGTCTCTGCCAACAGATAAGAAATGTCAACAGCTTAACCCAGTAGCTTTCAAAAATAGCATACTTGATGAAACTGGAAATTCGGGTGCATGCTAGAAATAAAACATTTGTCTTCAGTCTTAAGAATGATAGGCTGACAACAGAGATATCTAAAATATTTTTTTAAGACCCATCTATAAGTGAGCAAAAAAAATAGCAGAAGAAAAACCCTCCCTCTCAGTAAGGCATGAATAGAACATCTTATTTTCAGTGAGTCAGGTAAATCGTTTTGAAAACTTCAGAATTATGGCAAGGTGCTCTGTTTCTTTAAGATTTCAGTCGTTTGCTTTTGTTTGTTTGTTTTCATTAGCGCTGGGCAGTTTTCCTCAATATTTAAATAAATATTAGCACAGTAAACTAAATTGTTGTAGGTTTCCTGGTTTGCGCCCTCCTCCTCCCCCTCCCCGTAGGGGATAGGGGGGGTGGGTGTGGCGATTCGGATACGATTTTTTCATCCCTTTGCAGACAACTCCGGCTGCTGTTAATGCTGAAAATAGCTCAAATGCTCTCAGAACAGTAGCACCACCCAGCAGCTGGGATTCTTTCCCTTGCTTATTTGCCTTCTCTCTTGCCTTTTTTTCCCTTTTAGACACTTGGATTGGATTTAATCTTGAATCTCTGGAGTTCAAGACCTTTTAAAAGGGGCTAAATAAACAATCTCTACATGTAAAGGCCACTGGCTCCTGCTTCCTCTGTTCAGAGCAACTGTTGAACCCAGCTGCCCGGAGGTAAGATTTTTTTTTTTATCCTGGAATGATTTAATTGGTTTGTGATACGTTTATGACTAATGTTTTTTTTTAAATAATTTATGTATAGTGAAAATAACCGGGGGCTACGAATGATCTCCAGGTAAATACGGTGTTCCAGAATACAGCAGGAGCATCTGTGCATTTTTGTGGCTGTAATTTTAAACTTTGCTTAAAGCGCTCTGTCACGTTGACCTGTAGTACTGACCGGCCTGTGCCTGGGCTGCACCGGAACGCTAATTACGCCTCTGTCAGGGCAGTGAGCGGGGCTTGGAGACATCATCATTTTGTTGTTTAGACTGCTTACTTATTTCTAATGTTCGAAGGACTTTTTTTTTTTAAGGCAAAAGATGCAACCACCTGAGTAAAGACAATCTATAAGTGATTGTTCTTTAAGGACAATGAGCAAGCTTTATTTTATTTTGTTCTTTTATCACTGTTCTTGTAATGAGAACAGTTGTTTGTTTTGCTTTTTGTATGTTAGCACAATTCGGGGACTCAGATTTGAGAATTCCTTACCTAGCTGAATGTCTTTCGCTAGCAGGTTTCTCTCGTGTGACAATATAACATTGGGGGTAGTTTTCTGTGCTGCCGGTCCCCACTCCCATGCTTGCGCTTAACATTTTGCCAAGTACTTTGATCTGTGGACTTGAACTTCAAACACAGCATTTGCTTTGATTGTGGGTATTTCTGTGGTCAGTAAAAAGTCTTTTTTTGTTGCTGTTGCTTCATGCTTTTCAATAATTTCCTTTAAATAATCTATTGTACTTTGTTTTTTTCTCACTGATAAGTCTTAGGTTTTACTTACACAGGAACCCCTAACTGCAAAGAAAAGACTATTTTATGGTGAAGTTCTCACCCTGTAGACTTTATGACAACTCTCTGCTCCCCTGCAAGCAGCAAATGACAGTGCAAAGAGTCTGAGTCTATCAACCCTTCACTTGATGGCCCAGCTGCCTCAAAATTACCATATGCCTTAGGGCCTAACTGTTGCTTTTTAACAGGGACAGTGAAATCCTTGGAATCTGAAGATTCTTGTTTCCCAAAACGTTTATTGATATCACAGATCACATGTCAAAAGAAAGCATGTATTTTAAACACCCAGTGGTCTTCTGGGTAACTTTTTAAAAGAAGAAGAAAAATTTAAAAGAAAGAAAAAAAATTTAGAAAAAGGAAAACAAAGAAAAAAAAAATCCCTCTGTAGCCCAAAGTCTCTTATGCTAGTGAAACTTCTGCTGAATGAGGGATAAGGAAGGAAAAAATATATATTTCTCCCCTAAAATAGGCAGTGTAGCACATTCCCACTAATCAACTTTTAAATGTTGTCTTTATTTTAAAGTAAGTCCGTGTGTATATTCTATTTGTCTGTGTCCCTTTTCTACCCCACCTCAAGCAGAGGGCATTTTCAAAGCCCTCAGCCACATACTGAGTTTGACATTCCAGCCAACTCTCCCCGCCTGTTCCGATAAAGGTTAGAAGGAGACCCAGCCTAATCCTGTCAGGAGACTGGCTCTGTCCTAGTCAGGGACTGTGGCTCCTTAGAGCTGACAGCCTGCTCCCGGAGCGCTGCACCTTGCTGAGAAGGAAGGAAGCTGGTGGCCACTGGACAAGATTTCAGAGGGGTGGAGCTAGGGGGAATGCTACGGGAGAGGTTCCTCGACTGTAGATGCAATGGGATCTCTAGAATTTGGACTAATGGTCAGAAAATCTGGAGACGTTCAGCTTAGTTTTTATTTCCAAAAGCTGGACATGTAATTGTTACTCTCCCCCCTTCAAATCTGCATTATAAGGAGCATATTAGTCACCACATTTCTGTGATGGGTCAAAATATTAAATCCTCCAGTTATTTTGACATGGACTTCACTGCCTTTGGGGGTCTAGAACACTCTCCCCCTTAGTACTGGGAAGCCCTGATACCACACTACTGAGTGCAGATGGAATGGTAAAGGCCAGACAAGTTCAGTTGCAGAATCCAGTGGCATCAGGGTGAAATGGGTTTGCAAGGTTAGATGGCCATTCCATTCTCAGGCAAGCCATTTTTTTTCTCCTTTTTTCCTATTTTATTGTTTTGTTTCTTTGTGTCTCTTCACCCCTTAATTTTCACTCTGAAACTTTGGATTGTTTGACTGCGAAACTCAAGGTGAAACTCAGCCAAAGCCGCTGAGTTTCACAGAGGTTCCACATGAAAGAAGTATTCTACCCAGGGTTGCTCGAAACTTGGCCCGTGTTTTGCCAAAAGTTTCATGAATGTCAGTGAGCTGGGATTTGAAACATGATCCAAAGCCAGGTGACTTCTAGCGACTCTGAGGCTTAATTGTATAAGTATAGAATCTGTCAGAAAAAGGACATCCCTTATTTTTACATCTTCTATCATTTCACGTGTGCACAGTTTCCCCAATAAACTCCCATTTGTTCTAGGATGTTTTAAAAGCCAGGTTCAATCCTAATACGATTTTTTATAGCTGTGGTATTTAAGCATTGGCAACTAGAAGTCTGCATTTTAAATTCCAACACAGTCTGAACCACAGTAGCGTGAACATGTTGGTATAATTCAGCTAAAAGCAGTCCCCCGAGAGTCGTGGAATGTCTTTCTTTGCTTAAATATACCTCTGTGCTTGTGAGGAACAAACAGTAACATTTTGTCCTGGGCTATCCGCTTGACAGTATGCTTTTTGTTCGCTTTCCAAAGGTGGTGTCAAATATATTGGTGGAAAAAAATAATAAACTTCCAGGGTGTTTTTTTTTGGTTTGTTTTTTTTTTCTCGCTTGCTCAAGTGATACACTCCTAAGGAACATTGTAAGCATTGAAAAGTTCAGTACTATTACTTGTAATGTATACTGAGAATAAAGAAGTACTCAGCAGAGTTCATTTTCTTCAGAAAAGCTTGGTGATTTAAAGCTGACGTGTGTGTTAACAGTCAAAAAGGCCTGGTTGTGAAGGTGTGTGAGTGTGCGTTTTGGGTGGGGGTAGTGGGAGGGGGAGAGGAAAAGGGGTTTGTAAACTTTGTTCAGCAAAGCTGTCACATCTAAAACAAAAATAATCAAACCCAGGAACTAAAAACATTCCTTCCTTTTGTTGATCATATAAATTTGTGCTGGCTGAATACTGAATATTTTTGGTATTATTCTTCTTATTAAAGATGCCACATTCTGATCATTAGGATTCCAGAAATGGCAAATCACCTCCAATGAAAATATGGCCAACTGGGAGACCTACGTAGTGGTGGATGAAGTTGCTTGATACAGTCTCAGAAAAGAGCTTTATGGTTCTATGGCCATTATAGATGCTAAGCCACCCAGGAAACTAAGATTTGACAGGTTATGTTATTAGTTGGAGGATTTTTTAACTCATTTGAAAGATTTTCATAAAAACCGAATCTGTGACCTTCCTAAAGATTTAGTCAGACTAAATTTAGCAAGATTTATAATTATGTATTATAAAAGTGTCATCTAATTTCATTTTGAAAATTTTGTAGTCATTTTTGTTTCATAAAACTGACATTTTATTAAAGGTACAATTTGTATTTTAGCAGTTGATTTGCAAAATGACTGTAATAGATCCCATACTAAGTAAAGCATTTGGAAAGCTAACAATAATAAAACTTGTGGGTCCTATATGTAGGAGCGGCATTTGAACACTTATTTCACTCTTCAGTGTAGCATTTATCAACATTTCTGGTTTTACTCCAAAACTAGTACAATGAGCAGAAGAAAGATACTCAAATGGAGGTGCTAGAGAAAACAATTCAGGACCATCCTGCAAGGACGTTCTCACTAAAAACATCAAGGTATAAGGAGCTCCATATTTTGAAAACAATCATCATCCATAACAAAATAGGAAAAGAGAAGGGGTAAAATACCAGGTTGAAAATAAACACCAAACTTGTGCATGTGTAAATGTTTCTTTAAATCATTTTAAGATCTTCTTTCAAGAAAGAACTCACTAGTCATTAAAAAGCAAAAATCAGACCTTTAAAAATCTCCCGTGCTTAATTTACTATCAGAAAAATTGAGTCTACGTAATACTTATCCATTCTTCAAGGATATATTATTAAAAGTATTATTATATATGTATTGCATTTGTTTTCTTAAAGAAATTAGTATCAGTCTGATCAGACCATGATGACACAAAATAAAGTTCCCCGCACCCTTATAGGCCAAAGAGGATTATTTATCTGAAGCAGATAAACAATCATTTCTAGGAAAGTCATCATTCTCCAACTAAATGTTTATGTTATTTAGATATTACAAAGTTCTCTGAAATAAGAAGTAGTACTTAAAAGAATACTGTAATAATTACAATGCCTAAATACCACAGTGATCTTAAAGCCTTCATCTCTCACTTGTCCAAGATGGACTGTCAAAAAGATGTGGGTGTTTCTTATAGGTTTAAATGCTTTATCCTGGGGAATCATGGAATAGGAGACCCTAGTTGACCCTCTAAATCACTGCTATCCCCATGGGGAAGTGCAGCCTACTTGGGCTTGAGTTAAAATAGGGAACAGAGAAGGAAACTCCTCTTTCCTTTGAGGGGCTGCCTCCCTAAGTGGTCCAATTTTTTTTTCTTTTCTCATGGCATTATCCCTCTGTTCTGTTACTTCCACTTACCTTTTTCCAAGAGAAACACAAGTCTTACCCTGTATCACCATTGAGTTCTTGGAGGAAAAAACCCAAGGTAGCTAGCTTTGGGGGCTTCAAGATTCACACACATTACAAAACTAGTCAATGATACCTGAGTTAGAAGAATATTTTCATATACCTCGCAGGTAAAGTTATATTTAATAACTGTTGAATAATTCATATCAGAATAAAAATAAAATGGACACAAGGGCAGCCCTTTAGATCATAACCAAAGACCCATTTTTTTAACCAAACTCTATTTTAGAACAATTTTAAACTTATAGAAAAATTATAAAGATGGGACCAGAGTTCCTACATACCCCACAGCAAGCTTCCCCTATTATTATAAACATCTTACATTAATATGGTAACTTTGTTATAATTAATGGACAATGTTGACATATTATTAACTAAAGTTCATACTTTATTCATATTTCCTTAGTTTTTACCTAAAGTCTTTCTTCTGTTCCAGGATCCTCTCCCAAATACTATATTACATTTAGTCATCATATTTTCTTTCTAAACTTCTAAATATTTTATTGGGGAACAGCCATGGTCATTGGTTACACATTGCTTTCATGCTACAGTGGCATCGTCGACTTTTTTAGGGGGGGACGCAGCTCACAGTGGCCCATGTGGGGATCAAACTGGCAACCTTGGTGTTGTCAGCTCCACACGCTAACCAACTGAGCTAACTGGTCACCCCAGTCATCATATTTCCTTAGGTTCCTTTTGGACATCAGTTTATCCGCCTTTCCTTGTCTTTGATGACCTGGATAGTTTTGAGGAGTACTGGTTAGGTATTTTGTAGAATGTCTATTTATTAGGATTTGTCTGATGTCCTTCTCCTAATTAGTCTGGGGTTATGGTTTGGGGGAGGAAGAGCACAGACATCAAGCGCCATTCTCATCATGTCATATCACAGGTACATGTTATCAATATGAGGTATCACTGTGGATATTGACTGATCACCTGGCTGAGGAAGTATTGGTCCATTTCTCTACTGTACTGTCACTCTCTCTCCCCCTTTCCACACTGTACTCTTTGGGAAGAAGTAACTTTGTGCAGCCTACACTTAGAGTGTTATGCTCTTCCTCCTCCCGGAGTATCTACACAAATTATTTGGAATTTTGTGTGGGAGATTTGCCTTTTCTCCCCAATTTTTTTAAGTTTAATCATTTATTTATATCAGTATGAATACACAGATATTTATTTTATACTTTGGATTGTAATTCAGTATTGCTCAGATTTTTTCCAGCTTTGGCTATTGGGTCTTTCACTTGCCTCCTATGTCCCTTTAATATAGTTTCATCATTGTGAGGGTTTTTTTCCTGGTATCATAAGATGCTCCAGGTTCATTTTGTATTGTTTCCTATAGAGCATGAGGTATCATAACTGTTCAATACTGCCCTTTTTAACTGGACTTTGTCCTAGAAACTAAAACTCTACCTGCAAAATAGTTGCACCTGTCATTTTATTTAATATTCAGTATTGTCAAGGATAATAGGTTGTATTTTTATTGTTTCACCAAATGCATAACCATTTCATATTCAATAACTACTTTGATTTTCTTGATTATCTATTTTAATGTGGTATTACTATTAATATGGGAATTGTTCATGCAGGCATTATGTACCCAATGTATAGATGAGGACACTGACACCCAGGTAAATTTCTGCATCATCCATTTCACATCCCAAGAAAATAGCAAATGGTAAATTGACTCTCATGTCAAGATCTTTCAAAATGTGCTCTTCCACCCAGTTATAAGATACAAAGATATAAAGCAGGTTAGAAATAACAGCCAAAGGTTAACAAGAAAATTATTGGTCCAAACGATAAGGAGATATTATTGAATCATAGAAAGTTTTGACTTTCTTTACTTCACTGAGAGAAAAATGCAAGGAAAAGGGGGATGAGGATTACTGAGAAAGACATGAACGTGCCAGTAGCATAATGAATCAAAAGTTATGACTTGGCTTATTGAAACAAAAGATACAGGACAGCAAAAAAAAACTTAGGTTAGTAACTTGACACAGTGTAAATAAAATAATGTACTCACTTTTGAAAAGTCAGTTCAGGATAGAAAGGATAGAATAGAAACAGTAATCTCTTGTTCTAAAGATAAATTTGGTCCTGAAAAAAGAAATTGAATTTAATTTAATAGAAAAACACATGTACAGCCTGTGTTTTTAAAGCATTGCATTTTGGTTACTTTGACCGTTGCATATCCTGGTCCAAGTACAACTTTGAATTGGTTTAATTCTAGTGGGGCCATTGCTCTTGTCATGTATTCTGCTCAGTGGCTTCTCTTGTTCAATTTTGCAAACCTAAGAAATTTAGTTGGTTTCGAATTTAGCTCCAAGTAGTGTTCAGAAATTTTTTGTTTGTTGGAACTGACCATTTAAATATTTTGAAACTATACATATGCAGCACTCAACTTTTAGAACAAATTCTTAATGTTAAAAACTCCCTGGAATGTTGAAAAAATTGGATACATTTTATGTGAATTTAATGAACATACAACCAAATATAGATTTGATTTGTAGATCAAAAATATTTTGTATTCTGCATTATCATTTTTCTATGAAAGTATTTAATTTTTTAAAAATTGTTATTATACTGAGACTAAAGACCATGATTAAGAATGGAAAACTATCCAAAAACAAATATGGCTATCTAAGTGTGCAGTTAAATTCAAAACCACAACTTTGTGGTCCCAGCAGAGCCAAATGTTGGAAGGTAGGGGTTGGCATCTGGTTGACCTTCATGTGTACATGTGTAAGTAGACGAGAACAGTGAGCTTGTTTTGAAGGGTTCAGCAAAGGAGTGTTGGAGATAAAAAGGAAGTTTTGTGCTAATGCAAGAAGGTGTTAATTGTCAAAGATGTAGGCCTCATTCTGAAGTAGGAAGTGGTCATGTCTCTGACTATACAGGACAGTCAAATGCTAACTTTTGGAAGAAGTAAATAGCTTTCTTACCTCTTAGTGGTTGAGTTTAAATAAGAAATAAAATTGTTTACTGTAAAAATTATTTTAGGGCCGGCTAATGGCTCAGTTGGTTAAGAGCTCGCTCAAGAGTGCAAGCTGAGCTCTGAGCAACAGTGGTTCGAGGCCAGCCCGAGCTGAGTTGCCGTTGAGCTGCCAACAGGTGGCAGGATGGTTCAGCTAAAAAAAAAAAAAAAAAATTATAACTTGAAATATAAATTGTTTTATATTTTTATTTAAGTTAAATTTAAATTTTAAAAATTATTTTATTTTCTTTATAAATTTTTATAATTTGAAATATAAACTATTTACATATAACAAATAATTGTTTACAAATTATTTAATATAAAAATCAATAGTTTACTATCAGTTTCTGCACAAAATTAAATCATTACAATTTGCTTTTTATATCAACTATGATTATTTTTATTCAAGACAGAATAAAACCAAAATTAGACATAAGCAAGTTTTTAAATTTTTATGCTAATATTACAGAAGAGTGTAGCTTATGATGAATAGTTTTAAAAACCAGGTAAAAGAATGAAAAAACTGAGAAGATACATTCAGTAAGAGACGATTTTTTTGTATCAAAAATACTAAAAGTTGTTTTTTGTAAAAATATAAATTTAAGGGGCCTGCCAAGTGACTCAGTTGGTTAAGAGCTCGCTCAAGAGTGCAAGCAGAGCTCAGCTAGCACTCTTGAGCGAGTTCTGAGCAACAGCAGTTCGACGCCCAGCCCAAGCTGAGCAGCTGCTGAGCTACCAACAGGTAGCAGGATGGCTCAGCAAAAAAAAAAAAAAAAAAAAAGCCTAAAAATATAAATTTAATATGATTACTGGTCTCCAATTGAAAATACATTTCATTTTAGAGTTTGAGCAACTTTCCTTTAAAAATTAATGGATGCATTTCATGTTCCAAAATTAATGTAGATTTGGCACTTGGGCTTTCTTTGTCTCATGAGGTGAGAGCCATCACTTGAGAACCACAGCTTGTGTAAAAACTTGTAAAAACTTGTTGGGAAACAAAGTGATAATTTGTATGCTAAGGTGAAAAACTTGATTACAGTGAGATTTTTATCTTCCTTACCATATTTTATCTATTTTAGATAGTGAAATTAAACAAAAAGCATTGAGGGTGAAAAATCATTTTTTGTGTGCACATCATGATTTTATATATTCACATACATCCTGTTTCTAGTCAATATTCTGACTGATTAAATAAGAGCATATTTGTAAAAACACTCAGCAGAAGACCATTTTGTATTTTTCAGTGAATATTATGGCTTGGTACATTTAATACTTGACTGTGATTATCAAGAAGAATGGCTTACATATAAATCAGAAAGGAAGGGAATTAGGATTTTCCCCAGTAAAACCAAGTAAGTAGTGTTTTAACCACAGATAATAATTTTCAATGCTGTCAACAATTTCATATTTATTAATGAAATATTGTCAAAGAATCTTTGGAAATTGCTTCATTTAGTACTTAAGACTCCTTTCACCATCATCTATGTATCAATCATATGGGGCTTGAGGTTTAAAACTTGACACTCTGACACTCTAACTATAGACCAATCTCAATGCAGAAAATATTGAAAAAATCCAAAACAACCTTTCAAGATAAGAATTCACAACCAAACATAGGAAGGAATTGCTTTAAGCTTAAAAAAGACATCAATGAAAAACCTAGATCATAAAAGTACAACAAAATATATGGACTGAAAAATAAGAAATTCAGATTCTGGTTACTTTTGGAAATAGGGAGGATATTTCAATCAGAGTGGTGTACAACAGGCTTTAATTGAATTCATATTGTTTTATATTTGAAGATGAGGTGGGCATATGGATATTTGTTATATTATTCTTTTTATCTTTTGAATGTCTGAATAAAGACTTGCATCAAAAAGTATTTTCCCTCTATCTCTCATGCCCTAATATATTCTATATACAGAATAAATTTCTCAGCTGCTAATATTTAGACAGTGTTAATTTTTTTTTTTCTACTTAAAGCTACCCTGGTTTTCTGAAAATTTACAAAGAGGAAGCCATACAACTGGTATCATGTTTGGCCTATATTTCTATATTTTTGCTTAAGGCCCAAAACTTACATAAATGATGAAATAGAAAAGAAAATGAATTTAGTTCTTTAACAGACAAATATCTATTTTAAAGCTCCATTCAAGATCATCTTTGTAGTGTGTCATTCCACAAGGCATTGTTACATATAATTCTTAGAACCTACTAAATGTGATATTTACTCTTTTAATCATTAAATAATTTGTCATGATGCTTTATGAGAATTTGTAATGGGGTTTGAATCTGGTGGTGAATAAACATATTTTATCTTCCTGTTTTAAGATGCTGTATGCAATGAATGTATGAAAAGTGATTTTATAACATCCATAGTTTCCACAGGGCCATGAAAGCAGTGATATAGCTCAGTTAACATGATACTGTATAAAGCAAGGACTGCCTATATTTAATATAAAGACTTGACTCTGTAACTTAATACATTTCTTGAATTTAATTTATTCAAAATATATACACACAACTGTTCCTTAATTTTTACACTTAACACTTCTTAGATACCTTTGGGGGGAGGGGTGGGAACCTAATGATTTTTCATTACCATTTGGTAGGAATCACTGATTAATTTTGATAATTTTTTTTTAAAATTTGTTTTATGCATAGAGTCATTCCAGTATGCTAAAATAGAAAAGCTGGTAGATATCATTCTCTTTTTTAAGAGTTTTGACAAATGATAGATAATACTGTATGATTTTTTCTGTTCTTTATTACAAGTAATTTTCCATGTTGTCTTAAAATTCAGCAGAAGCCAAAAGTTCATAATTTTATATTGTAAAATTCAAAGAAAAAGGAGATTTTTTAAAATATTTCTAGATAAAAGCCATGAAAGTATATTAAAATATTTAAAAGGTAAACACACTGAGCGAAACTGCCTGAAGCTCTAATAACACAAAGAATAACTTTGCATTTCCTTGTGTCATCATTTCTAAAGCTGAGAAAACAAATATTACATAATTAACATGAAGTACTATTTAGAAACAAATGTGAGAAAAAGGCTTTCAGACTACTGGCATTAGACACTCGTGATTCCCTGACCTTCGTTAGAATAGGCTCTCTTCTCCTTGGCCTTCTGGGACACAAGGATTTTCCTCCAATCTCTAATTACTCCTGAATTCCACTTTACAGGTGCCTCTTTCTTTGCTTGACCTTAAAGCTATTCCCTGGGGTTCTGTCCCTCTTATCTAATCTCTCATGAGTTCACCTGTTTCTTCCCTTATGATAATCCCAAAATCTATGTCTCTATCCCTGATCTCTCTCTCTGGAGTTCCAGGCTCACATTTCCAAGTAATTGGTGAGACATCTCATTTGAATGTCTACCACATACCTCAAACTCAGTAGATCTAAAACTCATCATCTTCCATCTCCCAACCAGCTCTTCTTCCCCAGAGCTATATCTTAATACTTGTGTCACCCAGTTACTCAGGATTAGAATCTTAAACAAGCATTCATATTTTCTACATACCAACTTGGTCACTACTCATTGATGCTACTACCTACATGCGCACCTTCCATATCACCTCTTGCCCTAACTAAAAGGCTGTTGCAACATTCTTGACTAGGATTTCTCAGTAGAGTCTTGACCACTCTTTACATCCATTCTTTCTGCCTCCCAGTCTAACCCCTTGAGGCCAGAATTATTCTCCCACCTACCAAGCTCCGTATCATATAGCAAATGCATTCACTTGGCTTTCTCTCTTATATAAAATGGTGCAGCATTTTTCCCCTCTCGTGGAGCTTACAGTACAGTGGGAGACAGTTATTGAAAGGTAATTGCTCAAGTAACCACATAATTCAAATTGTAATAAGAGCTATGAAAGAAAGACACAGGAGGCTGTGAGCAAAATCTACAATTTTGAGAACCCAAGGTCAATGACAAAAGACTCCCAAGTTTGGATCTTAGTGAAATTATTTAGATGAATTACTTGAGATGGGAATCAGAAGAGGCCTTGAACTATGCTGAGGATGGGGGTCTCTTTCGTCAATAGGTGAGAGTGAAAAATAAAGAGATATGGCCATGATTCCTTCAAAAACAGGTATATCGGCATCACCATAAACACCCACTCTAAATGCAAGGGAATGTATGTAATGGCCTTTGCCTCTTGGAGAAAATGTCTTTAGAATAATAGCTAGCTGTACTAGTTTATATAAATTCTCTATGGATTATAGAGATGGTGTTGCATTTGCTTCTACTTAAATATTGAAGAAATATGATTTCTGAAATGACCTATAAAAGATGCATGTGACTTTGAGAAAATTTTATTTGAGCTTTGAGTGAGGAATTTCAAGATAAATACCTAAGGAAAAGTCTAACAGAAGGATATTGAAATAAAACTTCTCAGTGAATAAAAGACCTTACTGATTGCAGCTATGAATTTTAGTATTTTGACATATGTTCAGGTGTTTGCTTTGAAGCATATAAGAAGTTAAAAGAGAAAGAAAAATTTTAAAATTTTCTTCCTCATGTTGAACTACATTTCAAAGAAATACATAATTTTGACGTACAAGATATATTTCTTCCATAGACCAACACAAATGTGTCTGGGTATGTTTGTGTCTTTATGTGTGTGTGTGTGTGTGTGTGTGTGTGTGTGTGTGTGTGTGTGAATTAAATATTGTGGTTGGGGTTATATGTTAATTTTTATTATGTAACTGAGATAACAATCATATAAAAGAAAATATTTTCTATTTTACTAGTATGGTAACAAATTATTCAGAGTGGGATTGATAACGTTATTTTTCTTCTGTTCCTATACTTTCATTCACATATTTGAAATCAGCAACAAAGTTGATTTAAGGATGTCAGTGTTTTCAAACAAAAATATCTGCATGCAACTAAAAAGAGAGAAATGTAGTTTTTGGATATGTTCATGAACTTGTATTTATAAAAGACAACTGAGCACTTTTATGACATTTCTTTTCCAGGGATCAGTATTGTTCTAGAAAATGCTGTTGAAATCACAAAGTGGGTATCTGCATAAATATGCTTTGCTAATATGTCATATTATTCCCCCCTCATGTTTGGTTGAACCATGGACAAAAAGGAGTAAAAGAAGGTAATAAAAGATGAGTTACTTCCAATTCAATGAATATTAAAGTACATATAGTTGGTCCTGATCGGAGTTCAACCTCTGAGAGCTGGCAAATCTGGGTATGGATGGGGAATGGAAACATGTTGAATAAAGTATTAATAGCAAAAGGGCTATTGGAGACCCCTAAGTGGTGCTAACCTAGAGTTTACACCATTTCAATGAGCCAACTTGCAGTGGAAAACAAATTTGCTACTTGTTTTCAAACTGCTATGGCATGGAGTACTTCATAGGAATATCAAACTGCTATGGCATGGAGCCGGCCGAGTGGCACAGTGGTTGAGCGCTGGCCTGGGAAGCCAGCGGCCCCGGTTCGGTCCCACATATGAGGGCCAATGACACTGCCCTCAAAAAACAAAACAAAACAAAACAAAAAAAACAAAACTGCTATGGCATGGAGTGCTTCATAGAATTTGAAGATCTCACCTTAATTGATAGCTGAAGTTGACTTAAAATATTGATAACAAGTATAGCATTTGGCAAAATGTGATAAACTTTTGAAATAATATAATAGTAACATAAGACCATGAAAACAATTAATAGAATTATAACTATGAAATCTTATGGATTTATTCTATTGACTTATTATCTCAAATATTGCCATCTATGTTTGAATATTTATCACTGGGGATAACGTCTTAGAGCATTCATCTGAAGTGCAGCTAACTCTTACCAATTTATTCCATTTTCTAAATTCTTTAAAAATTATGAAAGAAAAAAAACCATTCAATCCCTAGGACACAACTTTTTTAGAGATTTCTTAGGTCTTCTCTACTTTATTTCTTCACTATTATGAGATTTTGTGAATCATGACTATGTTCTCTTTACCCACTATCATTAAATATGCCATATCATATAGTCTTATAGCTCAACCCTTAGAAAAATATACACCTCTTGCCTTCCAATACACACACAAACGTTATTCTGTTTCTGGATACAAGCAACCCTATGCATTGATGGTTTCTATATCCATGGATTCAATCAACTATGGATCACAAATATTCAGATAAAAAAATCCCTGTAAGTTTCAAAAAGTAAAACTTGAATTTGCCACATGCTGAGCACTACTCTGAATCCACATGAAGTAATATGTAGGCATACCCTACTGTAGCCTATAAACCAATATAGGTTATATGCAAATGCTGCACCATTTTATATAAGGGACCTGAGCATCCTAGGATTTTGGTATCTGAGGGGTCATGGAACCAATCCCTCGTGGATGCTGAGGAAGGACTGTATCAAATAGAGCACTTTACACCTATGAAAACAGGACAACAGGACCTGATAATGTGTGGCATTGTGAGAATTACTGAGAAAAAAACCAACCAACCCTTTTAGGTTATTACTTAAAAGGTGCTATCCTCATGTGAGGCAGAAAGAGTTTTAACTCCTACTTCATATCTTCTTAAGCAAGAAGCTGTTATCTTTCCTGCAGGCTTTGGCATACCACAGGACTTGCTTCATTTCCAAACTTAGAAAGACTGATCTCATCACTCTAGAGATAGTGCAGTTATCCACTCACACAGATACGATCTAGTGCCTTCCAAGAGCAAAGCACAGTTCTGAGTGCTTGGGACACATCAGTGAACAATACCGATAAAAATGCCTGCCCCCAAAGAGCTTACATTTCCATGGGGAGAAACAAACACCAGAAGATAAATATAGTAAGAAATTACATAGTAGGTAAGAAAGTGAGAGTGCTTTCAAAATACAGCAGGGCCAAGAGGTTCTGGAGAATGTGTTGAGGATGTGCAACTTGGAATTTTAAATGTCCAGCAAAGAACCTGAAGGAGGTGAGGAGTTATCCATATGACTACCTGGGGTTGGGGAGGGGAGTGGGATGTGTTCTAGGCAGAAGGAACTGCCCTGCAAATGCCCTAAGGCAACCTCGGTTCCCTGTTTGAGGTACTGCAAGGAGGCCTGCCTAGCTGCAGCCAAGAGCGAGAAGGGGAGCTGAGATCAGAGGGCCTTTAACACTAGGAGAAGGTCACGCTGACAGCTGCGTGGAGAATAGGCTGTAAGAAGGGGCAAGTGGAAGCTGGGAGACTAGTTGGGAAACCAGTGCAAAAGCCTGGTGAGACAGGATGATGGCCAGGAAAGGGTGGACATGGTGGAGGTGACAAGAAGTGGCTGGTTCTCTATGGGTGTCCCTAGCTCTGGGACACTTCAACAGTGAGATATGAGGAGGAAAAAAGGGAAATCAAGCAATGAAACTGAGAAGGCATATCCGAGGAGATAGGAGGAACAAGCAAGAGGGCACAGTGTGCTTGAAGCCAAGAGAAGAAAGTGTGTCAGAGGAGTAAGGTGCCAACTAAGAGACTTGGCTAGTGAATTGTACAATTTGGAGATGGTTTGTGATCAAGTAAGATGCCAACCAAGAGACTAGGCTGTGAATTTTACAGTTTGGAGATCATTTGTGACCCTGACAAAAGCATTTGGTGGAGCGTTTCTAGAAAGTTTTTTGCATGGCATTTAATGAAAAACAGTGTTTTGTTTGTTTGTTTGTTTGTTTCAGATTTTTATTGGGGAATTGGGGGAGGGGAACAGTGTTGGGGAATTCGGGAAGGGGAACCGCCAAGGTTGTTGTCCTTCACTCTTAGTTGTGGAGGGTGCAGCTAGCTCAGCTCCAAGTGCAGTCACCATCCAGCCGCCTGCTGGCAGGACCCTGCTGCTCAGCTCAAGGTGCTGTGTTCAATCTTAGTTGTGGGTAGGCGTAGCCACCATCCGGGAGTCGAACCAGCAGCCTCGTTATTAAGAGCACATGCTCTATCCACTGAGCCATCTGCTCAGTAGCTCAACTCAAGGTACCGAGGTCAGTCTTAGTTGCAGGTAGGCGTAAGCAGCATTCCATGCATGAGTCAAACGTAACCTTGCTGTCAGGAGCAGTGCTTTTACCAGCTGAGCCATCCTGCCACCTGTTGGCAGCTCAGCAGGCAGCTCAATTCCGGCGCAGCCCACTGTCCCATGTGGGAGGCGAACCGGCGATCCTGTTACTCAGAGCTCACACTCTTAAGCAAGCTCTTAACCAACTGAGCCACTTGGCCAGCCCTGATGTTTCTTTTTGTTCATGGTTGATACCCTTTTCGCTGATTTAAGCTTACACATTGGTTTACTCCAAATGTCCAGCAGTCATATATTCCAATGTCACTGGACCACTTATATACATAAATGCCACTGTTTAAATGAAATAGATATATTCAGGTCTGTAAGCTTAACAGTTTAACTTCGAATGCTTTCTGCAGATGATTCTGACTGCTGAGTATTCGCATGAGCCATGGTGATATCCAAAAGAAGAAAGCTTTTATGTTTATAGATTATGTCATTGAAACAATTATCAATAAATGTATTTACTCCCCGCCCAAACAATATATAACTGAAGTTTAAAACAAGCAAACTGATGCTGGTGTACTGGCAGTTTGTGAATTATTTATTGTTTAGGGCCTGAGAGTTTCTGCACCAGTCTTACTAATTGTATGAACCATTGCATACCTTGTCATCAGCAATGCTATAAACAACAGCCTCTACACAACCTGAGATACATCAAATATAGAAGTCTACATTCTGGTCATCAACCTCTATGTTAACAATCTATAGCGGTTTCTATTTATTAGTGGGCCAACCAATTTGTAGAAGTTATTACTTGAAAATACCTCCTGTATGAGTAAAATAAGACAACCACCGTTATGGATATAGTTTTTCAATACCTGAGCCTGAGCTTTACCATCCGATTGTATAGCTCTAACTGGAGGGAAAGCAGATTTCTAAAGACTTGAAATAGCTGAACTAATTTAGACTCTTGTCTCTGTGATATGTTATACAATATGGAGCAATCCTATACCAAACAGCCCTCTCTCCCAGACTCTTGTGGTTCAGTGTCTTGATTATGTTACCATGAAGGATACAACGGTTTAATTTCCAAGGACTCAGAATGGTAACTATTAAAATACCATTGTATTGGTACAAAGCAAGTGACCTTAAACATAAATATTATTTTCACTTCTTGAAATTATTTTCAAAAGGCATTGGTTTCTGAAATCTTTTAAATATCAAGTTAAAATGAAAAGCAACATTAACAAAAATCTCTTACAATTAGAACATACTATTAAAGACTAAAATTTGATATGAGGTTTGGTTGTTTTTCTTACCCAGAAATCAAAATTTGAAAAAGCAATATTTTGCCTTGCTCTGCCTTCTTCACATAGATGAATTTTCTGTCTTGTTTCTGAGGCTAATTATGAAATGACAATGTAATCCATCAGATGTTCATTTTATAAAATCAGGTTTCTTGAAGGAGCTTCATATATATATATATATATATATATATATATATATATATATATATTCTTTTTTTGAGGGAAGTGTCACTGACCCTCGTATGTGGGACCCGAACCGGGGCTGCTGGCTTCCCAAGCCAGCACTTAACCACCACGCCACTCGGCCGGCCATATATATATATATATTTTATTATTGGGGAACTGTTTTTCCAGGACCCATCAGCTCCAAGTCAAGTAGTTGTTTCAATCTAGTTGTGGAGGATGCATCTCAGTGGTCCATGTGGGACTTGAACCAGCAACCTTGGTGTTATGAGCACTTGCTCTAACCAACTGAGCTAACCAGCCACCCGTGATCTAAGTATCTTATGTCATAATTAAAAGCCATTGAAGTCCAGAGAAGCGAACTAAACTTGACAGTATTTTCAAGCCTTCTAGTAGAAGAGCAAGCCCCCTTCATTGTGTGCTTCCTGCTTTCCCATGCAGTTCAATGAGGAAACCATCCCAACAGTGGAGAGATGGAAACCCTCTTTAGGATGTAGCCCGGGGTGTGACCTGTATTACCTACAAGCATATGTAGCAGATACATTTCTATACGCTGACCGTGTAGTTACGCAGAGTTCAGACCGTACCCAACAATGAGCAGGACCTGAGTTTTTGGATGAGATATATATATATATATATATATATATTTTAATTCTGTGGACTGACTTATATGATTTCTTTCTAGAGAATGAGCTACCTAGAACCAGGATCCTAGACTAGAAGAGCGAACTTTGTGCAATACTCCCTTTTCCAGAAATTGACTGCCTATGTTTTTGGATAATGTCATTAAACATCCATGTAAAGTAAATAGCGACATTATACTGTACTGTATAATTATGCTGTACTGAAGGGAGACTTTAAATTTGACTTACAGCAATCTTTAAATCTTACAGAGATACATGTTCTAATGTGAATAATGATTGTTGATGGCATAAAAAAAATAACAATCACGAGCTGGATTGAGAAACTCTTTTGTTGAGCGTCTTCTGTTTGATATTCTTGGAACATCCTCTCTCTAAGAAGCTGTAAGTGAAGAGTTCGGCTGATGTAACTTCTACTCTGCCAAACACCAGTCTAAATAATTTGCACACCATTAAGATTCCTGAATGTCTTCATTTGTTTCACATCAAGCTGCCTTGATTTTATGGTTTCTTTAAAACATAACATTTGTAAAAATCTGGGAATTTTAAAAAATTTTTGTTTTGAATGTCAATCAACATCAGATAATACACTGATATTTACTTCAAATCTTTTTTCTGATATTCAAAGTTAAATTTGTTCTTAAGTAAATATGACTCAGTATGAGATCAAAATAAGTGAGTTGAAGAAATAGAAGATTTTGACCCCAAGTGAGATGTGAGGAATAAGCCATTTCCTGCTTTACAAGTAGAAGGAAAGGTCTTGAAAGGATATGATTATTCTTCATAGTCCAAAATGGTGTTGATGGTGTGTTCTGTACAGAATAGTGTTTGCTGAATGATAAGAAGGTCAAAATGAGACTTTTAGCCCTTGTGACCCAAGCTAATGGATGCTATAGCCCCTGCTTTCAAGACTTGTTGCTCCTTCTAAGGTCTATGAGAATTTTCATCCTGCTCTCTCCTTCTGCTACTGTCTGCCAGTAAAAATTTGGCTGGCATCAGTCAGGATCTGATGTTTACACCCAATTTCACGCTGTGTGTTTTATGACTGGAAAACTCTTCTATGTCAGACTCTGATGCTTATTATTTTCTTGCGACTTTTCCCTTCAAATACCTTAAAGGAGATAATTCTGATATAATCTAAGGAAAGTGGAACTTATAGTCTCATCCCAGGTGACAATGACTCTTCCTGATGTCCAGACAAAGATGTAACTGACACTTATCAAATCTTTTCCATGAACTAGATGCAGTGCTATGGAAAGCAAGACTGTCAGTCACAAAGGGAAAGGGGCATGATTGCATGGGAGGTCCTCCCAACCCCACCTTCACCCCCAACCTTCCACTGGCCTGACTGGATATTGAATTTTCCTGTGTTACCCCACTAAATTTGGGGGCTGTGTTTACAGACATTGGCCAACCTTAACACAGCTGGTGAAATTATAGAGCTACATGACTCTATTATGTAATAAGTCAATGTAGCTTCCTAGATTTTGTGATATATGAAGATCAATTTCTCAAGGGTAAATTTTTAAACAGATAAATGAATAATTTTAGAAACTCAGATCCAATGGTGCCATGATTTTAAAAGAAGAGAAAAACATCATAGAATTCAATTTTTAAATTTCATTTGAAAGTATTTAAGTTACATGTATGTCTTTTGGATAATGCTGATTAAATATTTCTGCCTTCTAAACTATTCTAAAAGTTAATTCTATTGAAAGTAAAGAATGAACAAGACATTTTTTTTTTAATTCTCCAAAACGAAATTATCCTTTTTACTTTTTCTGAAAGGGACATTTTTATAAATAATCTTTAAAAACAGACTTGAACTTGGTCAAATTTCAAATCAGTAGCCCCATTAAAATTTGCCAGATTAAATTTTTAGAAAGCATGTTTTACCTAAACTTCTCAATGAATTGACATAAACCAAACAAATGAAATGTTCTTATTACAAAGTACATCATATGGAATCCTTCTGCAGTTTATAATTGTCCTGATAATGTGTCTGTGTGTTTTGTCACAATCTATCTTTAAAAAGAGACTTCAAGAGATTTCTTCATCATTAAATGACTTAGGGAAATGAAAAACATTAGTGGTGGTGTTAAAATGGCTGTGGTTGTATACACACACCCTCAGCACTTTTCGGTGTGTGTTTGTGGGTCAGTGTCCTACAAAAGCGTAGTGGATTCAGAATTAAAATCCATTCATTAGATCCAATTAGGATCAAATGTTTGTTATGCACCAGTAGCTGCACTAAGTGTACTTCCTCGGATAGAAATTATTTGTGGCTAATGTGCTGTAGCAAAACCCATAACTGGGTTCTGAGATCAGCTGTGTTAACTTGGTTCTGAAATCGGTTCCCTCCTTATGGAATGTCTTTCATCTCAGTAGCTGCTTTATATATTTGGCTGGGGTTTCTGGTATTCTAAATGTGACATCTTAATGCATTTTAAAGATCAACTATTATGAATAATAGACACGCAATATTTTCTTGTCTGATAAATATCCATTAATTGCCTCAAAAAGGATACAGATTCTTCAAAATATATATTTTTCCATGACTAAATGGGTCAGAATTCATTAGCAGTTTGGAAAGAAATACGAAATAGAAATCAGTAGCTGGGTTTAATTAAAATGTCACCGCTTTTAATCTTCTTTTTTTTCTTTAGGGCAATTTTCCACTTATACTTGAATTCTTTCTGAAAAAGACTGCAGTCAGCATATCATTGCTTTCCATTGGTGTGATTTGGACAGAAGTATTTTTCAGTTTATTGCAAAAGAGTGATGAAGCTGAATATATTCTTTTAAAAGCCTGTTGGGAGTAGATGTTTAAAGAATTCTAATCACAATAATACGTGTTGCTTCAATTCATGTTTAATAAATGCACAATGTTAACTTTGTCAGCGATACAGTTCTGTGTTGTAACTAAGTAATGCAATTTATTTTAAGATAGTGTTCTGTTTTCACTAGGATCCTCTAGGTTAGGTTTCTCAATCTTGGCACTATTAACATTTTGGGCCAGATAATTCTTTGTTGGCAGGGACTCTCCTGCTGACTGTCGGATGTTGAGGGCACCCCTGTCCTCCTCCCACTAGATACCAGGTAGTGTCTCTCTGCACCCCCCAGCTGTGACAATCAGAATGTCTTCAGACTGTCAGACATTCCTGGGGAACAAAACCATCGTGACCTTAGATAATAAAAACCACTGCCTTAGATATTAAATATCCCTAAATTTCAGTTCCCTATGAAGGCGTTTTGCATGTTGGTAGATACTGACTTAGTAACAACCTTTCTCCAAAGCATCTTGGACTTGTCCCACTTGTTTCTCTGCTAAGCTTCTCCTGGAGAATGGCGGGCACTTTTCTTGGCTTCTTTTCTCTGTATTCCCTCTGCTCTCAGACGTTCCCTCCTCTTATATGCACATGTCCTATGGACACACACACACACACACACACACACACACACACACACTTTGTCTCTGCTATGATGCCCTCAACCACCTTCAGAGGACAGCTGGGCAGCTGCCTCTCCTGCCCCTCCCAGCCCTGAATCTATCCTCCTTAAGCTTGGTTAGAGATTGACTGAGGAGGCCTATTTCCTGCCCCTTTGCCACCTAATTTAGCAAAATGTCAAAAATGATCATCTCACTTTTTTCTCAGGCCTGTCTCGTTTCAGTTTGTTTCAGTCTTCCTCGTGCCTTGATTCTCAGCACTGGCTCTTACTGTCTGGATGTACATTCTTTTCAAATAGTTCATTCCCCCACCCCCACCCCCTACTCAATCTTAACAGGGAAGTTTACGGATTTCTCTCTTTTCTATACTCATCTAGTTGTGAGAGATAATAGCATTCCTTTAGCAACTAATGTAACTACCATGTTATATAATGATTCCACCATGATCCGTGTGAGCCCTTGAAGTTTTCATGTGGTACATTTTGTCTCCCCAAACAAAGCTATAAACTTTTTGAGACAGAAACCCTGTTGTAAACTTTTTTTTTTTAATCCCTTGAAGGACCTTATTTGTAATGGGAATTTGATTGCTATTTGCTCATGTGATTTGAATATCAACACCACCTAAGGTCAGGAGAGTGAAACGATATCAAAAGGAAAAAAAGAGAAAGAAGTATTCCTAAGTAGCTTGGAGTTTACTTCCATGTTTCAAACTATAAGTGAAAGCCAAAAAAAAAACAAAGTAAAGCACCACATTTTCTTAATCAAATTCATGATCACTCTTGAACACTACTCACTATACCAAGCAAAGGAGCAACTGATTCGGAAGCATGGTTGAAAGTGGTACTTGTTTTGTTACTTTAATTAGTCCATTAATTTTCAATACGGAACAAAGTAACTATGCAAATAGTGCACCGAGTTTATCTGTGAACTTCCATAAAGATCAAGTGTTGTGGGCTCCACAGCAGCCACTGATCCACTCTGGAGCTTTCTATCCTGCCCCATGAGTGGAACAGAGCATGCTGACTGGCTTAGCTGTTATGTTGTGACAGGTAATAGGATGATACTGAACTTGGGAGATTCTGTGATGAGCTCAGGGGTGCAGATTCGGTATACAGTTGTGCTCTAAGTTCTTGATATTTTCCAGTGGGAAAGAGACGGTATTGCTAGAATTATGAGCAAATGTAAACCCACAGTTTGATGAAATTAAAGAAGATTTTGTAATATGTACATGTTTGACATTTAAATATAATAGCTTCTATCATTCGTTTCATTTATACACAGGGAACAGCTTCAGAAGCGTTAAATAACTTGCTGAAAGTCACATGTCTAGTGAGAGGCAGAGCAGGGATCCTACCCTAGGTGTGTGTAACACTGCAGCGCCTGCTTTGCCCACTGCAACACGGGGACTCTCCTTAATACCTAGGGGTGCCAAAAAATGTATACAAGTGGACACTTTGGTCAACGTTGCCCAAGCAGTAGTTCGCCATAATCAGAAGTGTCTGGACGCTGATGGTAACCATTTTGAGCACCTCTTGTAATTGCAGAAGTCAAATGTGACTTGTATTCATCTTTTGTTAAAATTGGTATATATTGAGTATGACAATTTTAACTTTCCTTTCTTAAAATGTATATACATTTTTTTGGCACCCTCTGTACATTGATGGAATCCGAGGGTGGTATTTGCATGTATCCATAAAAGTGATCTCATTTGAATAGTTTACTGCTTCCCCAATGAATACACTTAGCCACCAGCCTCACCAGTGTTTGTAGACAGAAAATAAAGCCATCGCACCCAGCTCAGGCAGCAGGCAAGCAACAATCCCCAAAGAATAACTTCAGAATTTTTGTTTGTAAGAAGCTTAGTGGGTATACACTTGGTAGGCATGCAGTTTCTTTTTCTTTGATTGCATCAAGGGCTTTGGTCTCTATCTCTGTATTTGTTTTGCCTTCATGGGCAACAGAAAGTCTTCCATTAGATTCATAAACTCCTGGAAAACCATTCTGCTTTGGCCTCTGCAACATCTTCAGAATTATTCCTCATAAGTTAATGCATGCATTGAACTAGTTTATCTTTATAGTTGTGTCCCTCCATAAAATTCTACTGTTCTGAAAGTCCATATACCCTACAGTTACACAATTTAACACATTTGTCTCAGTAATCCTGAGCCAGAATGGCCAAGAATCAGAGGTTCATTTGATTGATTAATTGGTCCATAATCAGCTCTGGTATCTAATCCCATCAAGAGTTCAGCTGAAAACTGTCCTTTTTTCCCTCCTCTTTCTTGTTGTCATTTAATAGAACACACAGGCTCTATCCCCTTCTTGCTCAAGGCTGATTTCTCACTGGAATATCAAGAATGTAGAAAGCTCCAAGCAATTAAATCTTCTCTGACAGTCTCTGCTGTTCCCAGAGGCAGTTTGGAGCAGGAATAATGCCTGGGAGCTGCTCTTGGCAACAACATCAGGCCCTCTTGCCACAGGCTGTGGTGCTCGGGGCAGGCAGTCCCATTCCTCCGGGGTTTTGCATTTGCGATTTACACTGACTGTACCAGTGCTGCTCTTCTCAGAGGGCCTGCAGCAGCTTCTGCATGCCAGAAAGTTTGGGTAGGTCAGGGTGCACCCTCAGCACCATCTCTAGACAATATCGAATAGCAATGTGGCCCCTGATCCTTACTGGTGGCTGTGAAATTCTATCAAGGATCAGTTTTTATTAAAAGAGCATAACTCAAAGTTCCCTAAATGTGCATTAACTAAAACAAGCCATAACTGTAACAAGCCTCGCTATATTTCTCAACACCTTTTTGGCCACTGTCTGCATCATCTTAGTTTGGGGTTTTTTTGGCATTCTTCAGGTTCTTTTCTAAGAATGTTGTAGGTGGAGCCCCTACACAGGGCACAGGAGCTCACCCATAAATTAGCCTCCAGAAACAGACCCGGGAAATCTTCTAGTTTGCCAATGGTAAGATGTAAGCCAGCTCTCATAATAAGACAGGTTTAGTAATAATTTTTTCAGTATATTACTTGGATTACAAAAAAACCTGATGAATAAGGAACTCACTAATAAAATCTAATTGGCTGGGAAAATTATTTTGAGATTCACAAATCAACTTTCTTTATGCCTAAAATGTTACTAATGTCCAACTGTGGATACAAAATCCATCATAAACCTCTCCCTATCAGTGTTGAGCTCCTTAAAGCTGCCTGTGGGCCCTCCCTTGATAGCCTGGGCTGGCCTGGGGGTCGCTTTGCTGCAGTGTGCAGGGAGCTTGTAGAGTCCTGCGAGGGTTTCAGAGTTTTGCTCCCCCCTCACCTTACTTCACGTCCCAGAAGCAGATATAAATACGGAAGGATAAGATTGATGCCCACTAAACTCTGAAGGGTATTTTCAAGAACAAATTGTATAAATCAAAGCCGGCATGATTAAAAAGAACGTCCCTGAAAGACTTAAGCCTCCTTGGATGGCATACGAGGATGTACGTACGAGGTTCCTGAAAACGGAATCAGTCATTCCCAGAGACCCCACTTCACACACTCGGAGCCGTGCTTTGCTTCATTAGAGCCCAGTCCTTGCTGAGGAGGCCAGGGTCATGTGTCTGGATGTTGTGGATTACATCCTAATATCCTAGTTCCATAGTGTCAGCTAGAGCAGGCCTCTCTACCTCAGAGTGGGCCATCCCAGAACTCAAAAAAAGTGCTTCAATTCTTACCACAGCTTAGACCACGCCAGGAAAAAAAGGCAGGGATCCCTGGTTCAGGAGGTGGCAAAGGGCCACTTCTTTCATGACTCCAGGCTGGGACAGGACAGGAGAAGCCACTGTTCTGATCAGCTGAGGGCCTGACTCACCTGTCTGGGGCTGAGTATAGCCCTGTCTTCTGTGATGCTCTTGCCAAGAGAGATCAGGCATTCCTGAGAACACTGCGCATGAACTAGCACCTCCCAGCCTTTTTAATCAGATCATTGCAAGCATGTCTGAGCTCACATTCAGACATTTACCACTAACTTCAAATTATGGTGTCACACAAAGTTGTGTCTCTTGCTTATAGCTTAAAGCCTATAGGCTGCAACTTGTTTAGGGGACAGTCTGATTGATGGGGGAAGAAAGCCTCACAAAGTGATGTTTCCTTATAGGGCCTAAAGCCATACAGGAATATTTTACAGGGCATTCCTAACCCTAGTCAGTCCAGGATGAACTTGTCATAGTTTGTCCCTACCTGGCTCCATAGCCTCCATTCCTACTTAAGTCTTAATCAGATAAAAGAGTCCATGTGGATGGATTTCCACAGAAATCCATCACACTTCTGAAAAACAACCCTAAAAACATTTCTATGGTGGTGTCACACAGAGGACTTTCCAGAGACAGCTAACTAACTATTTGAATCATGTCACTAGGCAATTGTCCTTCTATCACTTTCCAAGCCCCTTAAGGTAGAGAAAACATTCTCTCCTGTAGATCTTGCCTAAAGGTGACCCTGATGGTAAGCCACTTGCTGCTTTCCCCCCTGAGTACCTGTCATTCCTTCTATGATTTCTCCCTCTGATGCCTTTTCCATAGTTTACAATGTAGAAAGATAATAACTGAAGTTTTGCTAATGAGTGAAGGGAGCAAATATATTACCAAGGAGACATATTTGTGACAGCTGGGGCTGCCCTACTTCTCAGGAAGGGCAAAGTGGTGATAAGAGTCCTGGCCAGGAGTGTTAAGTACGGAGTTTAAGCGGAGTGTCATCACAGGCACTCTCCAGGCAGCCTGAGTAGGTATGTTCAATTTGTATATTGCGGGGAGGGGAGTACTATATGCTTAAAAATAAAATATACCAGCTAAAGAGAACCAAAAAGGGAAATGCGACTTGTCTCTCACTACTTTGTTTTTCACCTATAACAATAATATTTAAATCTCAATTCTCCCCAAGGATTAGGCTAGTATCCTACTAACTATAATATAATCAGAACCATATATTGATGAAGTGATACAGAAAACTGGATCCAATAGCCACCACGTAGGTGTGGGGACCCTGGAAATGGCTGCATGGAAGTACTATGTTACCAATTCCTATAGGAATCCAGTAGCTTATGCAATGGGTTATATGGTTTTGAAACCACCAGTACTCACATGATTGTGATGTTAAATGTATAGTTATAATAACATCCAACCCTGTGAACTTTTAGGAAGCAAAAGGGGAAGACAGAATAACAAAAAAAAAAAAAGAGGGGAGTAGGAGCAAGAAAAAGGGGAAGTGAAGGGAAGGAATAAATGATACAATGACTCTTAAGTTTGCTGTATCCAACCACTCATTGGATACCTGCACTCTGTCTAACAGAATTTGTGGGAGGGGGGATGCAAAGTAGTTGAGCAGACTGTGAAGCGAAGAAATGAGGTCTAAACAACTGGGTGTGTATACTGAAAGGAGGCAATCGATCAGTCATCGCAGATCACACGTTTTGCTCTCTGCCTTCATCTTCAGGAGTGAAAGACAATGTGGAATAAATGATTTTACAGTACTCACAGCCTGGTTTGAGGCTGTTTGACTGAGGGAGTATTTGTCTTGTTCTCCATCCTTGTAGGAAGCAAGCTGAGCAGTCTTTGCAAAATCAACAGTATATCAGGCATCTGGTGGGCATGCAGGAGAGAGTGAGCTACCATAGTCTAGGTTTTCATGCTGTGCCGAAAGGTAATGAGGTCAAACGTCTTATCAATTGCAGATTTCCTGGGAGCAGTATGCTCTAAAATGAGCTTGTCTTACTAGGATGCTACAAAGAATTATAATACATGGAAATGATTGTAAAAATATGGTAACTTAAAAAGGACAGCATCTGTCATGAAAAGAAACTATATAAAACCTCAATCTTCCCCACTGTCTGATCTTGCCATCTCAGGTTCAGATCAAGGGTGCTTTCGGAGATGGCTGTAAATGAGATCCCTCCTAAGGAAACTGGAGCTAGGACCAACCATGCCCAAAGGGCTCAGAGCAGCTTGTCTCCACGCTCCTGGTGGGGGATGATACATGCCAGAGGTTACACACCTGTGTGGTGATGTCAGACGGTGTGTATATAGGTAGGGATTTTTTAAGTACGTGTTCCCAGCTGTGCAATGCCACTTCTGATAGCTAGGACAGGCCAAGGACAAGAAGACACTCAGAATCTACTTCATGCCAGATTCATGAATGATTTTAGCAAACACTCCTCTTTCTTGACTTCCTTATATTTTTTTTCCCTTTTACTATAGCAGATACATCTTTAGTTCCAATTTTTAAACCTTTGCTAAAAGTTGATTTTTGTTGTAATAATAGCTAACAGCTCCTGAGTATTACTACATCAAAGGCAATAAGGTGAACGGTTTCGGTGGATTCTCTTTGTCAACCTTCAAAGCAAACCACTGGAATATAAACTCCATATGGGCATAGACTCTTATCTGTTCTGGGTTCTTGTGGATTCTGGCTGCGTGAGTGGTAATAGGTACTCAGTAAATATCTGCTGAAGGAATAAACAAATGCATGAGTGAGTGAAAGAGCAATTTATAAAGTGGGCACTATTATTTGTCCCCATCTTGCAATGTCCCAGGTTTAGTGGCTGATCAATGGTGAGAACAAGATGCAAAGCCAGGCTGCGTGTCCCCACAGCCAGTGTGCAGGAGCTACCTTTACATAGGTCAGTGGACTTGGTCTTGTTTTTATTCACTGCTTGTTTTAGGAATTGAGTAGCCCTAACACGCCAGCCGACAGGCTTGAAAGATAAGATTCTCAAGGGTTATTTGAACTCCACACCCGAATTCTTAGAGCCAGGGCTGGCCCCTGAGAACTAGAAATTGTTATCTTCACCACGGATGAGCCGAGAAAAGAAGCCAGTGGGACAAGTTAAATCAGAAATAATGCAAGGGAGCTGAGAGACCCATTTCAGAGAAAGGCAACTGGGGGAATTGGGAAGGGCCTCCAACCTTGGAGGGACTCGAGGCCACAGCCAACTCCACCGGTTTGGAAATGTAGGAGGTAAGACAAGTGAACACAGACAAGGACTGGGTTGGGTGGGAGGCAATGAGCTTCTGAAGAATTGCCTTGAGGGCCAGGCATTTAAGTTTGCTCCTGTAAGCTGGCTAGGATGGGTTTGTGGCTGGGTTAGTCCAACTTCAGAGACCAGAAAGAAAGCAGGTAATGAAAACAAAAATGTATTTTTAGTTTATGTAGATTCTAGTGCAATGTCCATTCAGGGCCACAATAGAAAGGGTGAATATTACAGGTAAGGAGGGCAGATCTCAGGCTTGACGTCTGGTTCTACAGCATTGATAGCACTGGGGAAACAAAAGGTATTCTTCGTGCATCTCTCGCTCTTACTCTCTTTGTCTTTTTCCTTCTTGACTCCTCTTGTTCTCTTACGTCATGTTAGAGTTTTCAAATGACGTTTCTCTGTAATGCTTTTATGTCATATTATGCATTCTAGTATTCATAGACAGTACACAGACACAGGTCCTCATTTTGCAATTTTTTTGTTAGGCTTTTTCTGCCCATTTCCGGGCTCTGATTCTGTGCCTTAGGACCAGTACACACAACTACAGCTGGTCTCCAGTGCTTATTTTGCATTTTGGCTTTCCAACATCACTCCATGCTGCAGTGCAGACCAGGTGACCTTCAAGTCTTTATTTCACTGACTTCCAGCTTTCCTTATGCCAAAGCCACAGATCATTCTTTTGCTGGAAATCACTTTTTTTTTGCAAAAGCAAAGAGAAAAAGCCAAGCACCATAAAACACGTGGCCTGCCCACTCCACAGTGATATTCCATAGGCTGAAGTTTCTGTGCCAGTTGATATCTAACAAGAATGCATGTGTTTAGCTCTGCCACTTATGTAAATGGAATCAGTGCCCTGACAGCGTGAGTATGCTGTGCACGTGCGTCTGCTGCCAGCACAGGGGAAGCCCAAGTTCAGCATGTAGACAAGAGCATTTCTTTGCTCTGCTCCAGCCCTGTCGAAGCCACACACACGGCAGACTTGTATTTCTGTCAAGGGCTTCGGTTTTCCATCATCTATTTTTTATAGCACTGATACTAACCCAATTGCAGCAAATGAAGGGTATTATTTCTGGCTTGGGTGCATCACGATGCTGATTTGCAGGTCTTAGGAGGCAGGCTCCCTGTGCTGGGTTTCATCGTTTACCATGGAAGACTCCATTCAACAAAACGTAAGTGTTCTGAGATGCCTGGCATTTCAAAATGTAAATGACTACTTCCCCATGCATGAGGGGGAAAGAGCCATGTGATAATAAGCTGGGAGAGGGATGGAAATTTTATTTGGCATGACTCGTGGCAGGATGACAGTGGGCTGAAGACAAGCACAACAATTTTCTGCTTCCTCCAGTTTCTCAGTGTATCATTAATCGCTGAGAGAGTCTTGGTTTATTCTGAAGCAACTTTGTGACATTTCAGAATCATATTGTCGTTGTACTCTTTCTGAAACATTTGCGTGTCATCATCATTATATGCTCTTCAAATATAACAAACTTACGTTTTTAGATTTTAAAAGGAGTGATGAAGATTTGTAAGCCAGAAAGTTTAGAAGAAACCTTTTATAAAGGACCATAACTCCATCATATACAGATCACACACACACACCTTTACACACTGATGAACACACAAAGATTTAAAAAATTAACCAGCTAACAAGCAATAAAATTATATATCAGCATAGCATGCTTTTTGCTTACAGTAGATTTACTTATGATGATTCATCAAATATCAATAACTAAAACCATATATTATGATGCCCGATATGAAGCTTTAAATCTGTAATGTACTTTACCAGGTTGTTAGTGGTTTTATGAGAGCTAATGCTATACAATTTATTTCTCTGTGAATATTGATCACATTTTAGTTGTACAGCTGTTACTGATTCTTCAAACATGATACTGTTTTGTCCCGTATTCTCAACTCCAAGACCATTTATTAGCTTTTTGACTTTGTGAATGGAATGACCATTTTAGCTGGTAAAAAGGAAAATACCAAACCAACTCTTACAAATTGCTATTTTTCAGTGTTCCTATGTGTCTTGCTTTACCTAACAGCAAGATCAGTAGGACACCAGAAATGGAAACAAGTCATCAGCTCAAGACTGCATTATTCACTTTCTATTAAACTTGATGGCTAATTTGTATGTTCACACTTTTTTAATGTTAAAGTCCTTGAAATCCTGACAGCTGAACCCTTCCAACTCCAGCTAAATATGCAAATAGAGAATGGAACCCAGAGGGTTCCCTGGCACTGTAATCATTTCCAAGGTATTATTTTGGTCAAAAGACAAATTAATTCTTGTTTAATGCTTTCTAGTAAAAGGGAATAGTATGAGGGCAGTGAGGGAAAAAAGTAGAATTGGAAATGTTATAAAATAAGCTTGAGCTTTCCACTGAAAGTCACAAAAAGAATTCAAAGACTGAATGTTTAATCAAATTTAATTTTGATTAAATATAATAAAAACTATATTAAGCAAGGATCCTTCCTTAGACCCACTGGTGGAATGTTACAAATGCTTTTTCTATATAAAGAGATGTTTAATCTGATAGCAAGTGTCATTTTAATACCCCAGAAAACTTATGTATTCTTAGAAAAGAAGAAATCCTGGACATGTAGCCAGATATGGGAACAAATATTTAAGGGGTAACATTTTTTGGCATGAAATAGAAAGAAAAGAGTTTTTTTCTGAAACACTTGGCAATGCAGAAAACTTAAAAATATTTCCAAACTTGCCCAGTTGCAAAACCGCACAGCATGTTTTGCTTTTTCTGGTAGGGAAGAAGGAAAAACCCTGGGCTGAAACTGGCCTTCTGAGCCCCATCACTTCACTTCTGACAGGGCTTAGTTAAATTAACTAACCTCCTGTTGGAATGCTCGGCTTGTCATCAGTTCCACACACAAAAAAAATGAAACACATGGCATGCTAAAGAACTGAAAGCAGCCAGTTTCTCAGAAAATATCTGAATGACCCTGGGAGGTTAACAGCGCAATCATTTACATGAAAATTGCTTCAAATGTGAATAATGTACTCTCCTAGGGTCAGCACAGTATCTGTCTGCTAAAAGTTGGACGCAAACAAGCTGCCTTGATTAAAGTGTAGGCAGAGGACATGGACATCACACACACGTTCTATTACTATTCCTTCTTAATTCTGTAGGTTCTTTCAAAGCTTTCTTCTTGTAATGTATTTCATAAAGTCATTTACATTGAGAGTGGTAAGCAGCCAGTGAACTAGTTCTTCAAACTAGTAAGCCATTTTGTTCTTTTTGTCTCATATTTGGCATCAACAAAGTGTATTTCTACCTGAGTGGAGAATGGAAAGGTTTGTTTATTGAAAGGAAACTTCACTGTATTATTATATTATTACCTTTAAAAAAAAATTCACCTTAGGGCTCAATAGGAAGTCTAGGTCTTTAGACAGTAGACAGAACCTGATTTTTGGGTCCTTTCATTCCTCACACCTGCCCTCTCACCCAGTGTAAAATGTAAACCCTCATGAAGGCATCGTACCCCCTCCAATGCTGGGACCACACCATTTGCACATAGGCTTCCACCCGCGTTTTAGAATCAAGACCTCTGAGCTGTCAGGGAGCTTACAGACGACCTGCTTTTTGAAGAGATGATGTTTTCAGTTTGTTTGTTTTTTTAAGCATAAAATTGCCCTCCTCTCTCTACTCCCCCAACTTTTCAAGAAAAAAGAAATCTCATTTCTTTTGAATTGCACCTGTATTGTCAGCACAGTTCTCCCTACACAGTGCAGTCATTCTAGGGCCTCCAGGGTCTAGTGGAGCAGACAAAGTCTTGACACTGATTGAGGAAAGAGGAGCCCGGCTCCCGATAATCCCATTGTCCTCTCTCCCTGCCTCTCCTCCAGTCCTGCAGCAGGCATCAGCAGTCAGGGCTGGACAGCTGCTGCTCGCCCTACCAAGCTCTCTAAACCCCAAACCTGAGACTTGAAAGCAGTGGAAAGTCTAAGTATAAATGCCAAGTCTGAACAATCATTGGAAAATCAACCTCTCCTTCTATCTTGCCCTGAAAAACAGTGAAAGACACAGTGCTTTTAAAGCCCTTAAATAAGTAATCACTGAAAAGGGAGAAACTGAGCAGTCTCATTGCCAGTGGATGTCTCCAGTTCATCCCTTGGTTACGGTCCTTCAGTAAAAGAGGGTTAGAAGCTCAGATTAAAAGGTGTTGCTAAGAGCCACCCAGAACCTTGAAATTTTTGTTGGGCCTCACTCAACATGCTAAGTTGGAGTAAAGATGTTTTTAATGATGGGGCACAGGGGGAAATCACGCCAGAAAGTGTGGTATTGTTAGGTCAAATGGGACGGGCTTTCTTCTCAGGAAACCTTTCATTTTACTTCAACTTGCACTACCAGTTCCTCATTCCAAAACATTGCTGAGAGTGAGCTGTGGTGAGGATGCCTTGGTTTGTTTGCTCTGCAGCAGATGTGTGGGGAGTAGGTGGCCAACATGGATGGATGAATCTTGAGCGTAGTCTTGGAGTCCCCTCGGGTTTGAGTGGGCTGTGTCAGAGTGGCCCTGGGCTGAGTGAGACGCCCAGGGCTGGTGTCCTCCACAGCACATCCCTGGACCTGTGTCCATTGAGCACCCATGGGCTCCTTTTGGGGAAAGGTATTTTGTCTGAAGCTTCATTTTCAGACTGTGAAAGTATACAAGTGGAAATTAACCCTGTGATCAGTGACTGTCATCAGCTTCAAACAAACCTTCCCGTCCTATTTTCTCCCAAGTCCTGAGGGCTACTCGATAATCTCCAGAACAGCCAGTTTCCTCATGAACTGGCTTTCACCTGAGTGGTCCCAGGACACTCACAGACCAGGGAAGACTTTTGTAGGGGAGGAAAAAATCATTTTCCCTCTACCCTTCTGGGTCCTTAGACCCCTGCAATAAAAGACTGCCTAACATGGGGAAAACAAACAAGTTTCGTCAACGTGTGTACTTCATGTATACATGGAAGATACCCAGGGAAAACTAAGTAACTCCCTGAGATGGCTGAGATTTTAAACTTAAACACCATCGTCACAGGGAAAGGGGAGAGGGAGGCAGGCCTAAAAAAACCATAATTTTTAGGAAAGATGAATGGGCCCTTAGAAGAACTGATGGGAGGGATAATGGTTTGTGAGAAAGTGAGTCTGGGTATGGTGTCGACTTCTAGTCTCCTGTCCTGCGACAAGCATCAGTCTTCCCTCATTGATGAAGCTCCCGGGAGGGGATTTATGACAATTGAGCTCCTTTTGGAGGATCTGTCTTTAGGTAGATAAGGGGAGTCCAGAGAAAGCCTCTTCTTGTATTGCTGTTTTTCAAATGCCTACAGCTTGAAATAGTCAATATATACTTACGTGGCATATATTTTGTGGTGGCATGTTCTGCTACCCTTCCCTTTTAAACAAGGACATTGATTTGCTATTTTTTTTTTATTTGCTATTTCTTTTAATCTTATGATTCCCTTAGGTGCAAAGCATGCCTTTTTTTTTTTTTTTTAGTTTGGCACAAGCCCAGACTTTCCCTGTCACACCTGCATGAAGGTCAGTAGTTAGTGATGTTTAAGGATGGTACAACCTCAAAGTTTACTGCAATTGCTTCTTCATTGACTCAGTATCCAAACACTCAAGAAGCCACAATGAGCAAACTATTGGGAATTATAACAATGAGGTACTTTTTTCTCTTTTTTCTTTTTAGAGGGCAGTGTCACTGGCTCTCATATGTGGGGTCCGAATCGGGGCCGCTGGCTTCCCAAGCCAGCTAACCACCATGCCACTCTGCCAGCCCACAATGAGGCACTTTTAATGCACTCCTTCATTCCAGGGCCAGATTGCCTGACCCTGCGCCGTTACTTAGCACTGGGGAACTTAGCACCTGTCAAGGTACCCACCTTATGTTATCTGGCAGATTACCTGAGTTAATATATAAAAGCTTAGAAAAGAGCTTGATGCACAGTAAGCATGGTAAGTGTTGGCTGCAATAAATACGACAGTTGTGTTGCTGGAAACTTGGTAACATTAAAAATTAAATTCTAAACATTTTTATGAGATATTTTAATTGCAACTGTCAAATCTAAAATTCATCAAGGCATATGCACAGAATTTTAGTTATCTGTATGTAAATATTTTTTTGATCTATCGTAGACACAGGGCACAAAAGTACACACACACACACACACACACACACACACACACACACACAAATATACTCCAGGAATGGCCATTTAACTAAAGTTTAACACAGAAGCAGATGCATTTTTTTTTTATTGAGATTGTCATCAGGTATTGTTTATAATATAGGAAGTTAAAATAGAATGAAGCATTGGAGGGATTCTGTGTGAGTGTGTGTGTGTGTGTGTGTGTGTGTGTGTGTGTGCAGTTTGCCTTTATCCTCTTGTCGTCAGAATAGTTTCATTTAGGAAACAAGCTCTCTTCCCAAATTTGCAGATATCTGCAAATAGTATTTTGCCCAGAAGGCAAAAAAATAGCTTACTGTTGATTCATTTGAAGCAAATCTCCTAGGATGTCAAAAAAGAGCATTTACTGCTTTAAGAGGATTGATTTATCTGTAGAAACACATATTGCTTCTTACCATAAAATCAGGGCCATCCCTTGAAATAGGTTGACTGGGCAACTGCCTCATGAAAGAATGTGAGGACACCTGACAACTTCCCACTATCCCCAAAGTAGGTCCCCACATCCCATGACCCTCACTTCTTACCTGGTCTGAAATTTCTGTTGGGGACAGGGGGGACATCTGTGTTTAGAAAAAATAAATGACTTGCTTAAAATATCGTATAATTGAGCTGAGAGATAAATTCAACTTATGTTAGCACATTTTCGAGTCTTAAATAGTCATAAACCATTACAGCCCCTTCAGCCCCTTTAGTTGCAGAGAGCAGACCCTGAAGGGTGACTTTCAATTAGCGAAAAGATTCTGGGCAACAAAGATTCAAGTTGCAGAGAGAAAAAGGATCAAGAGTTGTTGCAAATATTAAGGAAAGATTCTTTGAGAAAGGGGACATAAGGGCCTTCTTACCTATTGGCTTTGGGTGGAGAAAAGGTATCAGAGCATTCAGCATGGAGAAAAGGAGAGAACAGGCTGAGAGAGCGAACTTCATCAGGCAGGAAAAGGGTTTGCTCCCTCTTGCCTTTTATAGCTCCCTCCTATTCTGCTTCATGCAGCTATAGAAAGGACTAGAAAAGCACAGAAGAGATGGCAATGGCAGGTATAAAGTGTATTAACACTGTGGTCTTTGCTGGACTGCGTGTTTCCTTTCTATTAAATGCTGATAAGTGGTAATGAAATTTTGTTGGAGAATGTTTGTGTAAAATGAAGGGGCAAGGAAAGTGGATATGAATCAGCAAAATGGCTGCCAAAGTCACCCCCACCTAAGACCAGCCCTGAGTAAAAGAGCCCCGATTTACCTTTTCCATATAATTACAGTGACTAATTGTGGTATGTAACAAACTAAAAACAATGACAAGTATTTGCATAGTTTCCTTTTCATAGCTTTTTCCTGAGAGGTGGTATCAAACCTTGTAAAGTAAGAAGTATATACAAAGTCTGACAATTAAGCTCGCGAACTTTGTTGCAATGATGCTGCTAACCTTTTTTTGTATCAGAGGGATTATTCATTATGAATCTGTACCAGCTGGACAAAGAGTTAACCAAGTTTACTACTTGGAAGTGCTGAAAAGGCTGCGTGAAAAAGTTAGATGACCTGAACTTTTCGCCAATTCATGGCTCTTGCATCACAACAATGCATCAGCTCACACGGCACTGTCTGTGAGGGAGTTTTTAGACAGTAAACAAATAACTGTATTGGAACACCCTCCCTACTCACCTGAACTGGCCCCCAATGACTTCTTTCTTTACCCGACGATAAAGGAAATATTGAAAAGAGGACATTTTGATGACATTCAGGACATCAAGGGTAATACGACGACAGCTCTGATGCCCATTCCAGAAAAAGAGTTCCAAAATTGCTTTGAAGGGTGGACTAGACACTGGTGTCAGTGCCTAGCTTCCCAATGGGAGTACTTCAAAGGCGACCATAGTGACATTTAGCAGTGAGGTATGTAGCACTTTTCCTAGGGTGAGTTCGCGAACGTAATGGTCAGACCTCGTATATAATGATAGAGTTAAGTTTTCCTCAGTTTGATTTCACTGCTATTTTGGGTGTTTGAGATTGTGGGGCAGATCCCACCCATCTATTTACTGTAACATTTCTTTTCTAGAGCCAGTCTAGGACAGACTCATATACCATTCTGATCTGGGTGCATTTCTTCAGAAGGTACGCTGTACTCATGGGGAACCGCGACTGCCTGGGCTCGGGGTTGACAAGGCCAGCAGGAAATCTATGCATGTTATTTTAATAAAAAGATATCAGTGCGAGGTTAAGGAAATAATATCATGGGCACCAAAGAATATGAGTGAACTCTGACCCCTCCTTGACATTCATCCTTGACATTACGTTCCCAGCAGAATTTCTTGAGGTTCTGCGTGGACACCCTTGATTTAAGCTGACTGAAAGGAGGCCAGTGGGGAAATCAGAGGAAGGAGGGGAGGCACAGGGGATATCAAGACAGTGCGGTTTGCCTCTTGCAGGGTGATGGTTTTGGAATTCTTCATTGCATTATTTCATAACGGACTATTTTGCTGGGGAACACTGAGGAAAATATAACTGAGCCCTACCCTAAAAATCCTTCCTTCTTGCTTCTCAGTCTCAGCCATTCACAATAGTCCCTCCTTGTTATCCCGGTGCCTCTTGCTCATGGGCGCCCCACAGGACCACAGGGAATGCTCCTATCACTGCACACACAACTGATAGCAGGACTTCTAAGCCCCTCCCAAGCCACCTATGTTGCATTTTTCCTGGCTTTGCACCTGGCTGGGCTGGGCTCCTGTGGTGGATAGGACAGCAAGGCCTGCCTTCTGGATGTCACTGCCTACTGCCTCAGGCTCCTTGGATTGTTTTATCTTCTGATTCCCAGGATTCTTGGCTCTTTCTCTTTTCCTGAAAATACCCTGGTCAAATATTATCTAGATTTTACTCTACTTTATGTTGTTCATCTAATCATCATGGAAAAAATCTACCAGAATCTACCCCCCAAGCAACGAATTTTCCTTAGTTCCTTTACCCCTTCAGGACAAATTGTTTCAACCTCAGATTGCAAAAGAAGAGTAGCCTAGAGGATATACATTTAATCACTGTATTCATTTCTTAGGGCTGCCATAACAAAGTGCAGCAAACCGGGTGGCTTACAACAAAATAAATACATCGTCTCATAGTTCTGAAGTCTAGAAGTTTGAAATCAAGATTATCAGCAGGGCCATGCTTCATCTACAGGCTCTAGAGAAGAACCGTTCCTTGTCTTTCCCTAGCTTCTGGTGGTAGCCAGAAATCCTTGGCATTCCTTGGCTTATGGCAGCATCACCCCAATCTCTGCTTCCATTGTCACTTAATGTTCCTACTTCTTGTGTTTCTCTGTCTCCAAATCGCTCTCTCCTTATAAGGACACCAGTCATTGGATTTACAGCCCATTCTAATCCAGTATCACCTCATCTTAATTTGAGTATATATCATAAGAAATATCTCTCTATATAAAATATATTGATATATAACTATATGTAATAAAGTATGCATTATAAGCTTAGAGCACACCAGACTCAGCACTCACCCACTCCCACAGTCACGGAACTGACATTATTTTAGGACTGGCCCGTCTGGCCCAGGCTATTTCTGAGTGAGGCCAGACTGCAGAGGACTAAGCATACTTCACTATCACCCAGGTACATTGGTCCCCCTGAGAAATCAGGAACTACTAAAGCCCTGGAGAGTGTGTGAATTTAAGCCTGCCACTTAACAAAAGTACTATCCTGGTAATAGATTATTCTTTTTTGACATCCTTTCTGTCACATTTTGGGGCCCTTCCTATCCACATACAACATTAAGATTATCTCCTTAAAGGCATGAGTTTTTCTAAAGCCTGATAGGTCCCCTTGATTGTTTTGATTTCGGAGAGCTGCAGGATGCCGTGGAATTACTTATTCCCATGTAAACAATGTATAAGGTCACCAATCTCCATTGAACTTTCCATTTCCTACTGGTATATATTATTTGTAAAAGGAAAATTTTGACTTCCTGAACTGTAAATCAGGTTTTAAAAGTACTTTTTTTTTTTTAAAGAAGGGGATCATATATCAGGGCACAGTTATCAGATTGTGTAATTTATAATCCACAATCTATAATAATAAACTCTCTGATATTTTAGTCCTCCATCTGTGCTGATTTGATTGGATATCTAGAAAAAAGACAGGGACAGAAGCAGAATGAGAGAAAGAGAGAGAGAGAGAAAGAGAGATCACTTTCTAAAAGTCAGTACTTGGTCCTTACGTCAGACTTTGTGTAAGGACAGAGAATCCTACTGAAAAAGTAAATACCAAGAGGCTTAGTTGGGTATGACAGTACAAAGACATTTTATAAATATTTTATAAACAGATACAAGAGAGAGTGATTTGTGAGGTGGTTATTTTGCATTGGGCTATGTTCGAAGCCAATTGAAATTCTTCATTTTCATTAGCCCTCCAAGCTGTTTTCTGTTTGGAGGAATGTTCTATTTTAAGTTCCAGCTCCTCCCACAGAGGAGGACGACATTAGAGTCTCTGTGTTTGAACCTGTCTAGATGAGACTGTACTGAAGGAAGTCCTATGTGTCACAGACGTAGGAAAGAATTTACGTTAACCACCGGGACTGAGTCTTTTAAAAAAGCCATTAAAAGAATATGGCTGGGCCGGCTGAGTGGCGTGGTGGTTAAGCGCTGGCTTGGGAAGCCAGCGGCCCCTGTTCGGGTCCCACATATGAGGGTCAGTGACAAAAAAAAAAAAAAAAAAAAAGAAAGAAAGAAAAAGAAAAAGAATATGGCTATGTGACCATGAGAAGAAAATGCAAAATAGTGAGTGGCGTTTGAATCATTTGTTCCCTAATAGAAGAAAACCACCTGGTTAGTAGTTTCCATAGGAAAAATACTCAGTAAGCAGGTAACATGGATTTTCAAAAAATATATATCAGTATAACATTGTATCAGTAACAACAGAATTTGGATGGCCACTGATCTGCTGCTAAGTCGGGATAAAGTCCCTGCCTGGTGTCACAAGGGATGATACCTGTGCATTTGTTCCAGGAGGCTGGTGAAAGTGCCTGGGGCCCAGCTCCAAAGGTGGGGCTGCATTTAAAGCTTGGATCTGCCTACTCCCCTGACTTCCAGGCAGGGCCCTGATCTGAGACAGCCCACGGACAAACTGATTCTGGCCTCCTCCAGTTCACAGAGGAATCTCTGACATTTCTTGGAGGAACTAAAAAGAGACTCAGTCCAGGACTTCTTGTCAGAAGTGCTGAGTCATCAGTGTTCTATTAGAATTCATTGAGTGCATATGTTACGTATGTTTTTTTTAATTTTTTATTTTTTTGAAATAAACATTTTTTTAGAAAAATTAGTTTCCAGTGTACAACACAGTGCAATAATTATACTTTTTACCCCTCAAAGTGACCCCTCCTCCCCCAATTCACCATCTCCCCCCATATCATACATATCTATTACAATCCCCCTGACTCCACTCCACACTAACCTCCACGTCCTTTTGAAGATTCATAAGTGCTGAATATGGTTGACTTAGAATAAGTTTCTTGGTTGTACTGACAGTGTCTCTATGACTGGAAGAAGCCATGTTTCACAATAAAAGAAAAGGAGGTAACTAATGATGAAATGAACATTTGGGGATAGTTCTCTCTTGTGGGTTTTTTTGTTTGTTTGTTTTTAATTCATGGTGACCTTTTAAAAAAACAATTGGAATTATACTGTCTGTATTGATTTTCATCCTGTACTTTCATTGTTTTGAGAATATTTTTTCATATCATTAAGTATTCTTTAAGAACATAAACTCATTCACTGTACAGGGACTTATACAGTAAATAAGTAAATTACAACACACCCGAATGGTAGATACTAAAATTGCATATCTCCTAACATTAAAGGAGCCAGAAATTCTTCTGCAATGAGTTTTGTATTTTTCTCATTCCCTGAAAAAAAAAAATTATGTAAGTTATACTGTATATGAAATGTCATGGGTTTTTTTTTTTTCTACACAGTAGATCATAATAATTCTAAAATTGAGCAGAACCATCTGGAATGTGAGTCATTAGATTAAGTATGAAGAAAAAGAGAAAAAGTAATAAAGGGCCTTCCCAGGAAAATGAAGCTCTGCATTTTTCCTTGTATTTCACAGGCTGGAAGCTGGGGATCTGAGTAAACATTAGACTGTATGATTTTTTAGAATTAACTGACCCTAAGTGTTTGTAATTCACATGCCTCCAGAACTGCTGCCATCAATTGACTGGATGGTGAGGGATGTTCTTTCCGAATTAGTTTAACGTAAGAACCAGGTGGACAGAGAAGGAACTAAGCATGCAGTGCTGCTCTTACTAACTCAGAAAACGAAAATTCAGAAGAAAATCCTGTCTATGGGCCCTTAGAGGGGAGTCCTCTAAAACAATGGAGATTTGCTCCCCTGACCCAGAGAGAGATGGATAGAATGTCAATGAAGATCTAGCTAGAGTCCCCTTATTTTTCAGGTATGCAGACTTTAGCAGCTTTATCCTGAACAAGAGTTTCATTTGTTAATACCAGTAAAACTTAACACTTGACCACATAAGAAAATAAAAGAGAGTGGGAAATAATCAGTTTCTGTGAATCAGAGATATGGCCTTCCTGTGAGAAGATAACAATGACAAGTCATAGAATTCTTAGCATATGTTCTTCCCTGTGCTAAGCATTTTACATATATTATTTAATTCTCACACAACCGCTGGTAAATAGATATCATCCTTCTATTCTACAGCTGAGGAAGGAAAGATTGAATGACTGACTTGATTCATTCTTCCACTTACTCCCTCAAGAAAACATGTGTTTGGCTCCCAATTTGTGGCCAGCATGGTGTGAGTGCTGGAGGTATGTTGGGAGCAGGGCACCTCTGCCTCCTCATGGAATGGAAGGGACTCACAGTTGGGATTGCCTCTGTCTGTCTGTCTCCAAATTATAAACACTTAACGATGCAACTTAATGAGAAACCTGTGAGATTTCACAGGAGACCAGTAAATACCATTGCATCTTAATTTATCTTCTTCCTGATTTGGGAATCACCCTGATTAACTTTACAATTAGGAAGTAAAATACTTAGTGCTGTTGTGCATCATTTTGTGATGACTTGGTGAATGCAGGAGGTATTTGGTTAACCAAATTTAGAAATACGGTCCTATGCTTTTGCTATTTTACCAAAAAGTCTTGCTGACCACCATGGAAGAGACAAGAATGCTTACAGGGTAGGGGAGACGTAGTGAAAGATTTAATCACCAGTATTTACCTAGAATACAAGCCTCATCACAATTACCAGTTAGAATGGAAAAGATCTCAGCAAAATATTTGTAAGTGATCCCCATATATAAATACCATTTTTTTTTGGCAAGCCGAAGGCCCTTATAAACCAATAGCCAGATGAAAACATTTGCCTAGGTGACAGATGGTAAAATCAGAGCTTGAAAGCTTTGATTTGTGACTACATCCTTCCCACTAGACCATGCAGTAAGCATTTTTAGGGAACCCAGTCCCTGGCATTATATTACACTTTCTGTTCTCCCTAATAAAAGAACCTTAACTGAGTCCGGTCCTTGAGCTGGTTGGATAGGCCCACAGACCCAGAAAGCAAATACTCTGTTTTCGGAATAAAAATATGTTTCCAAACAGTCTAATGTCCACAAAAGTTATTGTCCATAGGTTTACTAAGACTCAAAGTAATTATAAGAAATTGACCATATATATTTCAAGTGTTTTTGTTTTTGAATATCAGACTCCCTAGTCAAGGATTATAGCACCAGGATGGGTTTAATCTTAAAAGACAATCATATTCCCATGAGAATGAGTCATCAAAGAAAGCATACAACCTGAATAGAGCAGATTCAAAGACAAACAGTAACTAGTAATTCAAAACAGTGATTGAGGTGGTTTTATTTGTTTTTAATTATTTTTTCTGAGCAAGCTATTCCCTCTTGCTTTATCTGAAATGAGTATCAAACCTGGTTTTACCAAAATAAGCCTCATCAGGAGACATCAATTAGAAATCGAGTTTTATTGTTAGCTAATGGTTTAATAACCTTGATATATAAGGCTTGTGTTCCAGTGAGCACATTTATTTAAGGGAGCTTATTGAAAGAAATGAATCTCTGTAAGCTTTTCTTTCTTCATGTAGGGCTGATCTCATAAAAGGCTTAATTTGGTAATCTATTAGCATAATTATTAATTTTTCACTAATTTCCAAAAAAATCAAATGCATTGACATAAACAAATAAGATTGGCTCATTAAAAATGCCTCACATGAGTATAACATATAGGCAACTACTGAATTTACTGAAATCCTCCTTTTTCTTTTTATTTTTTTTTTTGAGGGCAGTGTCACTGCTCCTTTTTCTTTATGTGAGTATTATTACTTTGATTGTAAGCCATTCACACCATATGTTGACTCTGACACCGATTTAGTTAGCTGTAATTGTGATCACATAAGTAATGGGGTCATTAACACAAACTCTGGACGTTTCATTAATCTGTCCACTTTTCAGAGGGGAAGAGCTTTAATGAAGCTATTTCCATCACATCAGTGTTGATTGAAGGGAGTGACTCATTTAGTAATCATGGAAATAATGGCAAGGAGGATGAAGAGAGGAACATGTGTGTGGACTTCCAGATGCTGCCATTTCTGTGGACGCATCTGTGCAGGGATCCAAATCTATTAGAAGCATACTTAATGTCTCAAAAAACCAAACTCATTTGGTTTTGCTTTCCCTTTATGCTTTTGTTGATTCTCTGTAATGGCCTCAAGTAAATATGAAACAAGGAAATCCAATACTTCACTCACAGGACCCTATGTTCTTTCCAGAAATGTCTCATATTTAAAGATACATGTCCAAATGTGCTAAAAACAGACCCTCTTCCCAGACACATTTCTACTACTTCTATTTCTGAAATCCCTGGTCAATGTCCAGGCTCCCATACTATATTTAACTTTATATTTGTGTCTCTATTTTTCTGGCCTCTGTTTTCATTATTTTCTAATATATTAGTACATATATAACTATATGGCAAACAATACAAGAAAAGGAAAGAACATCAAGAAAATAAGCAACCAATCTCCTTACTCATGCTAAGTCTAGTTAAGTTAAAAACATATATATATATATATATATATATATATATATATATATATATATATGATTTTTTAAAAGTGGTTTCCAAACCTATCATCTGTTCAGTTTAAGTAGCACAGAGGTCCTATCAAGTAAGCTTTGTTCAATTAAGTATCTTTGGGATAGGTTTTTTATAAAACGACCCATGGAAACTTTAGGTATTTTTCTATTTAAAGTCAAATTCTACTAATGTGTTCTGGTGATATTTAGCAAGTATTTACTGAAAGCCTGTGATGTATAAGGCACAATGAAGAGCACAGAAGTGAATGAAGCATGGCTTCTGCCCTTAAAAAAACATAAACACAGCATAAACAAGAAGAAGTGGCGCAGACAAGGAACTGTATTAGTTTATATGAGAGCTAGCAATTTATGCTGTTTACATAGGGGGCTATTTTTAGATGGGCCTCTAAGAATGGGTGTGATTTTAAGGGTAATTGGGAGTTATCCCAATGAAAGAAACATATCACAGAAGATGTGTCATATCTGCCTCGCCACACCATTCATGTGCTCCTGGAAGACAGGGACTCGCTTTGCTGACCTTGGCACCCCTAAGACCCAGCACAATGTCTGACACGTGGTAGGCATCCAGTTAAAAATGTGCTGGTTACACTCAAAAGAAGGCTGAAATATAAAATGCACCAAAAAAAAAGGAGCAGCAAAAAGTGCAGCATGACTAAAGGAAAGAATATGAGAAGGGGATTAGATGATTACATCTTGAAAATTAGGCTGGGAACGTATTATGCTGGGCTTGATTTGGAATTTATTAATAGATAATGTGAAGTCACCGGTCCTTTCAAAATGTTAACCTTAAAATGATTTCACCAGTATCAAAAGAGAGAGATTGGGGGGAGGACTAAAGACAGGAAAACCAATCAAAAGATAGTTCTGATAATTTATTTGCTAAAATGAAAGTAAAATGGCAGCTGATGAGTCTGAACTTAGTAGCAGTAACTGCAAGTACTACATGAACGACAGCAAAAACAATGATAAAGGTAACGAGCTAATATTTAATGATCAATGCTATGTCTAAGAACAAAGAAAAATTGCAATTCATTACCTCTTGGGACTCTTTCCAAAAGTTGTAATTCACAAGTTTATAGGTGAGGAAATTGAGATTTGGGGAAATTAAGAAATCTCAAGGAAGCTCTGCTAGAAGCTATGTAAGGATCAAATCTAGAAGCTTTGTCAAATGGAGGTTCTCCTTTGAATACAAATGAGTATCTAGACTATTCAGCACCAGTAGTAATAATTCCAAACTAGACTCTCTGGAGCATGGTACTTTTTGTAGGATAATTCCCACTCTAGTAACTACTGGATTATAGCAAGCTCTGATGGTTTATAGCTGTTGACTCACACAAGGCTGAAGCTCATTTTAAATATTAACAGAAATCCTAGAAAATAGATGTCTAAATCTTTTTATGGAACTAGTCAAAGATTGACCACAATTGCTTGGAAAAAAAGGTCTCCATTAAAATATAAACTTGCAACACAATGTTATATGTGATTAATTTCTTAAAAACATACCAAACATTTAAGATATGCAAGATGCTGAACTAGATGCAATGAGAGATGAATCGTGAAAAAAAATTAGCTTTGATCTCACAAATATTATAGTGAGAGAAACAGACAGATGTGAAGGAAATAACAATTCTAGTTTTATTGTTCAAGGAAAGTGTTCTGAGAACACAGAAAGAGTAATTACAGTCAATACATAGGACATGTGAACAAGCTAGTTTTAGAGTCTCTTTCTGTGTTCGAGATGTGAGGAATACACGCATGATTTCAGAGACTACTGTTGACTAGGGGAAAATAAATTGCAGGTTACAGGATTTGAACAGATGATGAGCATTTTTAAAAATGCAGAAAGAAAGAGTCATTCATTCAAAGGGAGGGAAGCCTTGAAGGGGGAGTGAGATTTTGGGGAAAAAGGTTAAGGAAATTCTATATCCAGACTGGGAAAACAGCATAGACATATGTCCATGGTGGATTTCAGGAAAAGCAGACAGACGTGGCTGCAGTGAGGGATGTGGCAGAAGACAAGACTGAAGAAGGAAAATGGAGTGAGATCATGGGACTGCCTTGAGGTCATACTATACTTTTAGAAGTTTGACCTCTCGGATGACAGAGAGCCCCCAGAAGTTTTGCAGGAAAAGAGATAATTGGGCTAGGTTTTAGTAAGAGCCCTCTGGTAACGGTATAAATGGCTATGACGAAAAGTAGGAAAGTAAAGTTAGGGACACCTATTTCCTATTTCAGATCTGAAAGACAAACTGAATCTGATTATGGGTGGCACATTCTGAAACTGTTAGTTCAATTCTGCAAATATACCAGAAAATAATTGCTCTTGAAGGATAACTAGCTCCTCCTGGGAATCGGGAAGACCGTTAACCAGCTGCTCATTCTTTTGGCTTTTTTCAGTCTCTATGCATGAAAACTATTCAATACACACGCACACACCAAGTTGTCCCAGCACAGCTTAAGGTCAAATTTATGGTGTCTTTTTTTCCCTAAACCACCCAAGCATCCTCAAAACAGCCGAAGAGGCTCTATGTAAGTCAAGAAACCCAAGATCTTTTGGATTTGTAACTTTTGGGGTTGGTAACTCTACTGGGAAGCCGAAACAATGAAAGGCCAACTTACTATACCCTCAAAACTACTTCCTGCTGTCCAATTTTAAAGAAATTGGCATATGGAATTGAGGAGTGAAATCACGTAGCGTATCGGGTGCTAACAAGTAGTTCCTAAAAACCCTGAAAATTGTTACTTCTTAGGTATCTGCCCTTTGGGTATATGACATACCAAGAAAAGTTTAAAGTAAGTAAAGTGATTGAAAATATGCAGCTACAATTGCTGCTGGAGTCTGTAGATGAATATACTGCAGTTGCTCTCTCCTCATTCCTTATGAACCCAAGACCTTGACATTCACTGAAGTAAGGGCAATGGCCTCCTCTGTGTCTATGAATCCTACTGGTTTTTTTCCTTGACTCTACAGAGATAATTAAACTAGAAAGATGCACGCTTAAAAAAGAAGCATTACAAAATGTCAAAAGCTGTAACATTTCCAGTGTGGATAAGATACACTCCTCATCTGCAGCCCTTATATTCTATATGCCTTAACAAACATTAGAAATTATTCTAAGGAAATGAATAGTAAATAACTATGACTTAGAGTAGTTTTTGAAGCAAATCAGCCTCTGTGCTTTTCCTGGGTATCGAGCACACTTTGAATTGGTGTTTTGGATCTTTTTTTTTCTCCCCTTCCTGGCTTCCCTTGATGATGATCCTCGTAGAAATTGATTGCTCTGTTACTATACATTGGTTAGGTTTAAGATTAAAACCTATTCTGTTCTATGTGATCCATAATTCAAATTAAATTGGTGCTTATTTTCCAAAAACATAAGATAGTTTTCAAAGTTCTTAAGGGAGATGGAGCAGAAGCCCTTTTGTCTGTGTTTCCAGTGAAGTTGCTGCTATGCCACAGCAAGGAGGCATGTGTGTTATTTCAGGTGCTTACCTTCGTGCCAAAGCTGTACCCAAACTACAATTTACCTTTAAGTGGTATTGGGATGGATTCATTTCTCAGATGTTTTCCTTCTTTCCCCTTTGATGAGGTGAATTCAGCTCGGGCCCACTTCAGCTGTTAAACAAAATAAAATTATACTGAATTTTAGAAAACTGGTTATTTTCCTGGCATTTTGGTACCCATTTTGGGTAGGGTTTTGGGTTAACATTAGAGGAGTGTTAAGAAAAACTCAGATGCTTCTGGTAAATAGGCATTTAATATCAATAGTATTATCAATGCCTCAGCTTTAATTAAAGGAAAACAGAGACAAAGTTCTCAGACTGAAAATAGGAATGAAGGAAAAGTTCACTGGTCTCTTCAAATCCCACTCTTTCAACAGCTTTATCAAAATGCTGTTCCAGCATAACTAATGATCTATTCCTGATTCTTTTTATCACAAATCAGATGCCAGAAACAGATTCACTGTAGAGTAGCATTCTACAAAGCCTGAAGTGATAGTCCGGATTTTCACACCTCTAAAATTATCCAAAAAGGCAATATAACTGTTTCCTGTTAAACTAAATTTTAAAAATTGCAGAAACATTTTTCCAAATAATGCCACTTTCTAATTAAATACCTACACGAATAATAATAATAATTTAAAGTAAATATAATTGTGCAAAGCTCATTAGGATTGAAGAATCACTTTGAGATCCAAAGAATTAGGAACCTCCTATTTTATTAGAATTTCATGGATGTTTTTCACTTTAAAAAAAAAAAAAAGACTCAGAAAGTACAACATACATACACCATTCTCCAGATAAGTAAATAAAGTTTATGCATGACCATAGCTGGCTTATTCCCCTTTCTGGGACCAATGACAAAACATGATCTTTCTATTTGCATTTTGTGGATTATTCTGAAGTGCAATTTGTTCTCACATCTCTTCCAGAACTCACAACCCAATTTAGACCTAGGCCTAAATTATTGTTTATAATCTAAAGAACTTCTCATTTTTCTCCCTCACTACATTTTGCTACACATTGAGAACGTTGTTTTGGAGGAAAATCATAATCTCACTTGATAGCTTTATCTACATTATTTGGAAGTTGAGCAGCACAAGGCCTAATTATAAGGAACAAAAGTCTTTAATTCTAAGAGGAAATGACTCTGGATCAGTGATTGAGTCTCCCAAAACAGCTCTTGTTTTCCTCTTTTTCCCATTTGCATATTAAAACAGAAACCATTTTACTGTGCAGAAAGTTCTGGGTATTTTCTTCTTTCACTTTACAGTAAAATATTTGGCTTCTCTGAAACCATGGTCTAGGGTTCAGTTTCTGGTTACACCAAAAAAATTATATTCTTTCTCCATAGTGTTTGGAAACACTATGCATTTCGCATCTGGGTCGAAACTGTAATTGAACATGACAGAACAGGGAAGGGCAAGATGTTCACAGACAGCTCCAGAAAGGTTGTTTGCACGAGCTTCAAAAAGTCCACTGCCGGGCCGGCTGAGTGCCATGGCTTGGGAAGACCCTGGTTCAGGTCCCACATATGAGGGCCAGTGACACTGCCCTCAAAAAAAAAAAGAAAAAAAAAAGTCCACTGCTATCTGTTCTGTTATTTTTTCAGAAAGTTAGTGTGCAGATTCGATTGCCACAGTGACCTTGTCTACAAATAGATAACAGATCAAAGGTTCCTAGCACACTTAAAGGACTGGGTTGGGGGTGTGAAAAGGAGGAATTAGGAAGTTAGTTTTCATTGTCATTTAGTTTTTTGTTCACAGTGTACTTTGTCCTAGATTATCTCCCATCAACCTCTGTCCATAAGATAGATAGATCAGGTGCTTAGCATCAAGTTCACTGCAAAGGTGAAAAAACTGAAACCCAGGAGACAAAGTGATATACCCATGGCCATGTGAATAATTAGGTATTGGAGCCCTGTCTAGAGTCTAAGCTTTTAAAAAAATCTTTATTGAGATATATAATTGACAAATAAAATTGTACAACATGATAATTTGATATATGTATACATTGTGAAAGGATTTCCTCCATCAAATTAACACATTCATCACCTCATATTTATCTTTGTGTGTGTGTGTGTGTGTGTGTGTGTGTGAGAGAGAGAGAGAGAGAGAGAGAGAGAGAGAGAGAGAGAGAAACATTTAAGTTCTACTCTCTTCAGAATCTAAGCTTTTAAAACCCTGGTTCCATGTTCCTCATCTGACACTGCCTCAGTCCAGGGAATAAATTTATCAATACCTCCATATGAAAAAAAGAGCAGTTTATTCTTTGGGGTGATAATGTAAATATCTTTCAAAAAAAATCAGTCTCAAAATACAAGGATAATAAACAAAATGTCTTCTGGCAGCAGTACAGTTTTCATATAAGGTAGATTTGCAAGGTGGAACCCCTGGGGCCCAAGGCCCACCCTCTTAGATTCGTGGGAGAGTTTGCCTTTGGGGGCTGAGGTATGTTTCTGAAGTTTTCTTAGAAAATGTCTGCAAACCTTAACATTGTGTCTACTTATTTCTGCATTGCCCAGACAATGCATTATATACGCACTGCATTATATACTAGCGGAAATACAGCCTGACTCATCACTGGGTTGCAGCAGTCCTCTCACTGGTAAAGAATATTTGCATTCATGTGAAAAATCAGAATCTACTGTTATAATATAAGCTCAAGAAAATGAAGAATTCAAGAAAAATGAGGAATTTAAGGCATCTTTTCCATTTATTTTCAAACCTCAGAATAAATCAATTTGTTTCCTATAAGACATTCCATGGATATTTTCTTTTATGATTTAGGGCTCTCTTAACCTTCAGATAATTTTTGCTAAAAATGATCAATAAGGGAATAAATATAGGGTTTGAAGTTCTTTATAGTTCAAGGCTTGATGGGTTTAAAATTCCATTTTATTAAATATTTCATGTTACTGTTTGTTGTGTCTGTGGTTGTTTCTTGAGGTAGCGAATCACTTAAAATTCCAGTGAAATCTCTCTGTACGTGTGTTGTTGTTATTAGTGATTAATAATGTCTGTCTGGAAACCTAGAAATTAAAATTTATATTTAATTTATGCATTCGTTTTCAAATTGTTTCAGGCATTCAGGCATGGTAATGTTAAATATTAATATGGCTCTGTGCATGTCTTTTGAGTATTTCTTTAACAAAGGCTCACTAAGAACTTTTTGTTTACAAAACCCTGTGTTTAGTTTATGGGATAGAATACAGTGGAACATAGAATATAGGTCTTGTCTTTAAGGAACTTATAGTCCAGTGGAGATGATAAAGAAAAGTGGAAGGAAGGGGGGAAGGGATGAAGGAAGGAAATAAGATCTTCAAAAGAGGTGCAGGGGTTATAGTGCTATCAGGAGTGTCTACTAGGCAACATTTCACATACGATGTGACTGTTAGAAGGAAAATAAAATTTACTATAAAACTGGAGACCCTCTTCTTATAACTATACATAAATACAAATTGAATGAAATTATTACATTTGCTGGATTCCAACTGTAGTAGTTCATTAATTGGATAAAAGCTCGGTCCTGCTACAGGGATCCCAAATAACAAAGCTTACACCAGAGAGGTGTTTCTTGCCCACTCATGTGGAATATGAATGGGTAGTGCAGCGTATCACCAGACTTATCAGGGTTCTACTCCTCCGCACTGAGCACAAGGCTTCCCTTTTGAGGTCAAGGGCCTAACACCAGGTTCGCATTCCAGCCAGCAGCGAGGAATAAAGGGCAGAGCAGAAAACATGTCCCTTCCGTGAAGGCCAGGGCACGCATCGTTTCCTTTTATGCTCTCTGGCCAACACTTGGTCACAAAGCAAGGGAAACTGAGACCTGTCTTCTTAGCCTGGCTCCAGCTATGTGGCCGGCTAAAACTTCTATTGTGAGGTAAGAACAGATCGCGTATGAGAGGACAAGTAGTTTTTATCTCTTCATGTGTAGTAACCATGCTACTACAATTCCCCCCTCCCTCCCCGCAGCACTCATTTGTTATATATGACAAAAGAGTTTTCTTATCACGTATTACTAGGGCTTTCATTTCCAAAGGGTAGATTAGAAATGCATCTTAGATGATTTCAACAATCAAGGGAGGGCTTCTCACCTTGTCAAATGCTACACTATGGCAGCTGAAAACTTAACACCTTATGCTAAGCACGTCAGAGCCCAATATAATTAATTACAGTAGCTTGTCACTAAAATATCAAGACTAATGTTCTTGAAACATGGCACTTTCTCCCTTCCCCCCCCTTTTTTTCACCTGTATCTGGTTTATTTACAATAAAAAAGTAGGTTGAGGGATGGAGTTGCAGAAACTGATCCTTATAATTGTTACTCTATCACAAAACTGATAACCAACTGCTGGAGAGAAGAACGTATCTGAATTGTGTTAGCACAGACTGCCCTAGCCTGGCTCACATTTAATAATTAATTACAGTGTTCGGCTCACGACGGTTGGAGAGTCTCTATAAAAATAAGACAGGCAGGTCCATTTACGTCATTCTCAAAAGAGCCTTCTCACTTTAGTACCAGACCTGTGACTCACACCTGCTACTTCTCCAAACCAGAAAGACTGAATTTTTCCTTTTTCCTTTTCCTTTGTAACCTCTCTCTAAGAAAATGATTTGCCAGAGTACTTTTAAAACATGCTTCATTTAACAACTCTGTCACATACCTTTCTGTAAACAATAGGCAACAGACAAGCTGGGATTTTTTTTTTTTTTTTTGGAAACTGGATTCTATTTTAGAGCCATTCAACAAATTTATTCTGTAATGGAGTCTGATAATCCACTTGTAGAGAGTAAGATTCATTTGTCGAGCAAAAATAAATCGTCCAACTGTTTCTGGTTTATAACTCCAGGTTTCCACATGACAGATTGGCTTAGAGCTAACCTGCAAAGAAATGATAGCACACAATTGCTCTTATAAAGATGGATCGCAAGTTTATGAAAATGTGGAGATGAAGGAAGCATTGTCTAAATGTGCCAACTCTGTCATTTGCAAATGAGGAAATGGAAATCCACAATGGTAGAATGTTCCTTATAACACCCACCCAGTTGGTGACCAGAACCTGGAACTCCCAAATCCCAGAGAACTGCGCCGTGTGTTGCTTGACACTCAGGACAACATACATTTTAAGTGGAAGAAACATAGAAGTCCTTGTGTGTAAGATCTGCTTAATATGCAGGCACTCTTAGGTAGCCTGAAGCACATGGACAGCAAATATTGAGTATATGGTGGGAATCCACAACTAACGAGACAGGAGATTTAAGAAAACCTCTCTGTTTCCTTGAACTTTTACTCTTTCAGTTCGTCTGCCTCATTTCTCTAAACTTGTGGCTTTCCAACTTTGTGAAGTTGCCTACGCCTGATCCTTAAACTCTTGGGTGGTGATGGAGATGTATTCAGGGCTCTAAGAAAGCTAATAATCATAGTGAAGATAGGTTCTATTTGTTTAATCATTTTTTTATGCCAGGCACTTTTCTAAATATATAATTTTTGAACTGTATTACATATATTATTTCACTATAATTTCTTATATTAATTTCTCACATTGACCCTATGAAGTATGTGCTATTATTTTCCCCATTTTATAGTTGTGGAAATTGAAGTACAGAGCATGTAAGTAATTCATGCTAAGTCACATGGCTAGTATGTAGTAAGAGTTATTATTTAAACCTGTCGTTACTTTTAATTACTATACTATGCTGGCTATCATGGAGAAAGAATTATGTATCTCATAACCATATGTACAGAAGACCAGTTGGCATAATGAAGTGAATCCTCGTCTTGGGGCCAGAAGAGTTTCAGTTTTTGCTGTTTTTATTTTACCTCAAAATAAAGTGTTGAGCTAATTATACTCCTCAGTTTGTGACACTTGACCTTTTTTGACCCATGCTAGGCACCTACATGCATGCATAAACACTTCTTTTACTATAAACCAGAAGCCCCCATATCTATGCCTAATAATACTCTTTTTAAAGAAATTACTAAAAAATATGATTCAGTTTGATTGAACAAATAATACGTATTAAACATGGGTCCCATGTCAACCACAACCAGAGAAATACTGGACTTGCTTAGATAACAATTCTTATAATTCTACTACATAGATCTTCATGGCTTCCTTATTCTCTCCACCTCATGCCAAACAATCCCCCTGCAAATGACAGGGGGGAAAAAATGATTCTTAAGCAATCACTGCCTTTTATTTTCCTTTTGGCATTTTGACAGCAGGGCGGTTATGCCCTATAATCAAAGGAAAACATAAGCCGGTCATCTCCTAGCAACTCACTGAAGATTCCTGGCAGGGAATAATTTGTGTGGCTGAGTCTGAGTGCATATAACTTCAGACTTGGAAGCCTGCAGAGGTCCTGCACTGGCCATTAACCCTCTTCAGCGTCCTGCAAATAACAATCAACCTGTTTTTGATGATGTTGCTGGAAAAATGGGCACCCAAAGGTCCCAAGTCTGGGCAGTTTTATGTGGAAGACACTGAAGAGTTTTATGATCTTTTGTATTGTTAAAAAAAAACCTAATTGCCATTACCGTATTTTGTCATGTATAATGCACACTTTTTTTGCACCAATTTGTGAGGGAAAATAAGGTTGTGCATTATACATGGGTAGTATTAATTCTGTATCTATATAAATGTTTTTAAGTCTTTATTTATGCTTATAAGTTAAAAGTGTAACTCTAGAAATCAACAATGATACCCATATGCAAAATACTACCCTGGAATACCATAATTGGTTCTGTTGAACTTAGACAAACTTGCAACAACCAAGAGTTCTTGGACTTCTATGATGTGTAAATATCGTAAATTTGTTACTGGTACATAAAATTTCTTGTACCTTGTATCTGTTCTTGTGTTTTATTTGTTACATAAAATTTCTTGTACTTTAATATGTTAAAAAATAAATGCTAAAATTCCTTTATCATACAAAATTATAAAGGAAATACAAAATTCCTTTATAATACAAAGAACAAGTACCTAAATATAAACAAATAAAAATTTGAATCAAAAAATTAAAATGAAACTTTTTTTTCCCCTGAAAGTTTGGGCCAAAAATGTGGGTGCGCATTTAAATACATGGCGAAATACAGTCAATGTCACTAGTCATCAAAATCATTTTGCTGCTCTGCAGTTTCCATTTGCTGAAGCCTGTTCCGCAACTATCTCATACAAGGGGACATCTGCTGCCGAGGCTTGGACTGCCTCACAGCATCCCTGCCTCCCCTGATGCTTTCTCCCAGTGGGCTTCTTAAGTGTCCCCACGGTCTGGTTGCTGGTGAGCCCAATCAATCAAACTCGCTCCTAGTCAGTCTCAGGAAGCTGCTACTCTTAGAGCCTCAAAGTACAAAGCGAAGGTGCAATCAACACCAATTTTACTCAGCCATCTGTGCATTGCAGAAACAAATGGGACTCTCAGAGAATGCATTCCATCTCTTCAAACAAAGATTTAGTACACTCCTTACAAATTCATTTATCAAAAGCCAAAACCTGACTAGAGAGTTTATTTGAATGAATGACCAAGGCAAGAAAGGGACCCAATATCTAAAATGCTTCAGCCACTAGTCACAAGTATCAATGCCAAAGAAACATCTACGTGTTTTTTTTTTAAGGGGAACAGTGCATTTTTCCAGGACCCATCACCTCCAAGTCAAGTAGTTGTTTCAATCTAGTTGTGAAGGGTGCAGTTCAGTGACCCATGTGGGGATCGAACCGGCAACCTTGGTGTTATGAGCACTGTGCTCTAACCAACTGAGTTAACTGACACTCCTAAAAAATCCACTTTTAATAGCAGTAGTAGTAACATTTGGGGCATTATGTGCCAGACCCACTTCAGAGGGCTTTCTCTATATTAATCATTGGATCCTTCAACAACCCTCAGAGGTTGGCACCATGTTGTCATTATTTATAGAGGAGGAAACTCAGATTCAGGGAGAGGAAGAGTAAGTTGCCTGAAGTTGTCCATATGGATGTGGTACAATGGGCTTTTAACCCAGTTGGCTTGGCCCCAAAATCTACACCCCAGATCACTGCACACGTCTGCCCCAGCAGGCGGCATTACCTTACACCACTCCTGTCTCTCTGGAAACTGAGGGCAGATGGTGATGCTACAGTTCTTGGAAATGCCTCATGATTTGGATCAGAAACATTCGTTCTTAACTACTATTTCTATGAAATCCTTTGATGATATAGAAACTATGTCTATTTCTATTTATTGGTAAGAGGAAGGAGATTGCTTTCTTTTAGGTCTCTTGCCGTGTAGATTGTACGTAGAAAAATGTTCTTGTTCTGAGCAGACTGAAGAAATGTAATAGACTAGGTTTGCTCTGTGCCCTCCAGTCAGTCATAGCATTACAGGACATGATGCAGTGAGCACAAATGGCCTTCTTTTGAAAATATTCTGTTACAGACACCAGAAACAGTCACTGAGCAGTTAGTATTTTTTATTTATCTATTGAGCATTTAGTATTTTTCACTTATCATTTATGATCTCTATTTTAAGCCATTTATGGCCAAGAGAGGGAAACATGAATGAAGCTGTCACTCATCCATACTTCTAAAGGATTTTGATTCTGTCTACATTGCCAGTCTTTTATATTTCAAATTATTGAGTCCCAGAAATTTTCTACTCATGATATAGAATACTTTTTAGTCTACTTTGATTTAAAAAAAAAAAAATTTTTTTTGAAGTGCAATGGAGTGTCCTTTAATCCTGGTAAATTTAGAGCTTAGGAAAAACAGTAGAGTTAGTGTTACCAATGCTTTTTCTGATTTTAAAATTTCAATCCCATTTTTGTTCAGCCTTAATTATTCTTGGAGAATTTAATTTTTTTCTTCTTCAATCTGAAAAGTTATGTTATTTTGTTTTGCATCTGTCCCTTTGACCTTGTTATATGCCTTTTCCCTACTTCATTATCTCTTGAAGTGCAAAAGTATTTCTTGGACAGTAAAGCTGTAAATTGCTGGAGACTAAATTAATATTTTTATACAATGAATTTTGTTAACTCATCTTTTTTTGCCTTATTGCCTGAAATAATCCCACCTCATGCCTGGTAAGTCAGGAAAAACATTAATGATACCCCATTTTATTACTAGTATCATTCTCTCAGTTTAGACAAATCATATAGGCATGCTTTCTAAAAGCAGTATAAGGCTAATGATTCAGTAAAATAAATTTGTATTTATTTGTAAACAAATTCATGTGAATATACTAGAAATTATTGATATTTCCTAAAACCTATTGTGAAAAAATGCCACTATAAAGTAGATATATTTTTAAGCAATGATTTACACGCCTTTAATTTGTGGTCCAAAAACACAATCCCTTTTCTTTTCATAGCATCATGTGTTCTGAAGATGACTTAAGTGGAAGTTGAAAATGATTTAAGATACACAGGTAGTAAGGTGTTATTACTCATTGTTGCTGTAAAACATATTTCTGTGAAAATTTTAGGTTATAAATTCTGGGCGCAGATGAGAAAAGATCCTAAAGCAAGCTTAAATAAAGATGGATAAATACTAAGTTTATGCAATCTGCCATTATTCTACATGAAGCCAGCTTAGTGTATTCATGAAACTGAAGTATAAACCAAGCATAGAGTCAGAGGGCTAGCTGGGAGACCAGTTGTATGCTTTCAGGTTCACTATAAGACATTGCTTAAAAATACCCTACACTTCAATTTGCTGGCTCTTTCCATTAATCAGGATACTCCTTTGGAAAGAAATAGAAGACAACCTGTTAAAATGCAACTGTTTATTTTTATAAGGCAATAAATATCACTCACAATCTTAACAAAACTCAAGGAAATTAAATGTAAGATAGGCCATCACTATATAGGCATTTAAATAATGAGGGTTATTATCATCAAGAAAGTAATTTGTTTCATTATATTTAGGATAGATGGTAGCTATTCTATCCCATTTATAGAATTGAAAACTAAGATCATGAGTAATGATAGTGATTCCAAATTTCACTCAATTGTGTCAGCATTGTTTGGAATCAATATCCATGATCAGAATCGAAAGTTAGATCATGGTTGCTTATCTAGCTTCATATGAGAACACAAGAGAGACAAATAATGGTATTCAGTATGAACATAGGGTAATATTAATTTATGCAATGTTACAATATAATGATAGTGGAGCAATTAGCAAATAATAATGATTATAATTTCTATGAGTCAAGTTATAAAGCACTGACTTGTTCCACTCTTTGACTTTCTCTTGCACCTTCATCTACAACAGCAATATTTCCCACAGCTGCCGAAGCAGTAAAGTTGGTAAAATTGACTACCTCTTTGCATTCCCTAAGGGAAAACCAAAAAAGATTGATATCAGCTATTTGTAATACTCATCCCTTTCCCTGACTACCCTGTGTGAACCCACAGGATGCAGAGTGTAGGTGGAAACTCTGTAGGCTCCACCCCATGACTGAATTTCCTGCCTCTGAATCACATTCTCCTGACAATGGTCCCTGGTCTTCTGAGCTTACATCCTTGCATGGGAAAGAGATAACACACAAACATGCAAGATAAGAGATAATAAGAAGTGCTCTGAAAAAACAAAAACTCTTAAGGGTAATGGAGATATGGAAGAGGGCATTTTATATGGATGGGCAGGAAAGGTCTCTGATAGGTATCATTTGAGTTTAGACCTGAAGAACTAAAGGAGAGAGCTGGGGATATGTGGAAGAAGTGTTCCATGTAGAGGCAAAGACCCTGGGATCCTTGGAGCTTGGAATGTAGACAGAGTATTGAGCGGGCTGGTGAGCCTGGAGCAGAGTGAGCAAAGAGGGGGAGTGGGAGCAGTGAAGCCAGAGACATAGCGAAGGCCCGGGACCTGGAGGACCCTGCAGGCAGTAGTGAGGACAAGAGGTGGGAGCCGCTGAAGGACTTGAATGGGAGGATGAGTGATCTCAGATCTTAGAGACACCATTCTGAGTACTTGGGGAACAGCAGAATACAGGTGATGTAAGTGGATGAAAAGAGGACAATCATAGGCTGCTGACATTGTTCAGATTTAGACAAAGATGTAAGGTGAATGAGTGTAAGAGATGTAAGAGAAAATCTGAGTGAAATATCATGTCGTTGTTTTTGGTCTGGGCAACTGGAATGGTGATGCTATTTACAGAGAAGTGAGATGCTATAGGAGGAGAGGCTGGGTGGTGGGTTGGAATGGGAAGTCAGGTTGATGGGCCTGGTGGATATCCAAGTGGACTCAATGGATAGGCAGTTGATATTCCAAGTTTGGCATTCTGAAGACAGGTTGGGCTTGAGAAGTACATTTACAAATCTTCAAATAGCTATGATTTCGGTCATATGGCCCCTCTTTCAAACACATCATATCTTACTCTGTGAATGCCTCAAGTATGATTGATTACACCCCAACGTAAGTTTGGGGATTTTGCTCGAGAGGAGTATAGATCCAATTATGATGAAACAAAAAATAATGCAAAAAGATGATGAAACGTGAAAATATGGAACACGGGTGGTAAGATGCCAGAGATGTCTTTACTTGCTCTGAAATTTTTGTAAGTGCTTTGACCCTTACGACCCACTTGGATGATACTGTACAACAAGAGATCATGTGAAACAAACTGATTAGACCCGTAAATTCCTACAAAATTCTCTAGTTGACCTTGAGAAACAAAATATCTGTACTAAAATGTTGTCTAGATCTGTTACACAGTTCTATCTTGTTTGAGAAGGCATTACACTGGTTTTAAAATAATAACAAATATCTAATTAGTAGGATACTTATTATGCTTTGGATGTATTTATTTGCAATTCACTAATAGAGCTATGATTCAGCTTTGTGTCTCTCAAGGCCCATTGGTATTTACCTGAAGAGCTTGGTTTTTCTAAGCTCCATTTCTAAGCATCTCCGCTGGCTTAGAAGTGAGCCTACTCGCTCGCTTCCCAGTGTGGGCAGCAGACCAGCAAGTGCTTGTTTTGTCATTAGCAGTCACCACTGATACATGACTCAAGTTCCCTAACTGGTAAGACAGGGGCATCTAGAGCATGAAGACAGCTGTGTATCTCACAGAAAACAAGACAAAGACAAACACACTTCAATACTGGAAACTACCGACCATAATTCAAATACAGGCATCATGCCATCATGCAGGAAAGGACATCAGTGGTAAATATAGGGAAAACACATTTACTGCATCTTGAAAATTTACAGTAAATGTAGATCTACTGTAAAATACAAGAACTCAGAAAGACTCAATTAGCAATAGAAAAATACCTTTGCTTATGTAACAACAAAAACATGACATAAGTAATAAGTTTGAACACTTTATACCATTTGGCCACATGATGTTATTTTATGTCCCAAGATGAGGAACAATAAGGCATCCCTAGCCACAGGCCTCAGGACAGAGGGAGCCTGCTGTTAATGTCCTAGTTTAGACTTTAAGATCTCTGAATTAGGGAAAGCTTTGTGAAAGCAAAGCTAAGATAATAATGGTAACTTTCAGTCCTAGGAGCAAGAAACATATCATGCTAGAGTTAACAAAAAATTAGAGGTCTAGTTCCCTTAAGTTTACAGATGAAGAAACTGAGGCCAAAAGCTTTATGACTTTGTCTCTACCCTCTACGTACTTATAATATAGCTAGAAAGGCAATGCAGGTAAAATGTTAAATAAAAAGGCAGTCATAGGACAATGCTTCATTTGAGTTTATGATTCATTGTCACATGAATGGCACATGTGCTAAGAATGGAAACATGCAAAGATGTGGGTGATTAGGCTGTGGTGGGGAGATAGGAAGAGCTTGGACCAAACTTTGGAAAGCAAATGAGTGCTGTTTCGATAAGAAAAGACGGGGCTTTGAGGCAATCAAAGATATTAAAGGGAGCATGAAAGTGTATAATAGGGAATAATATGTCTATTCTCCTGACGTGTCATAAGGATATATTTTTTTAAACATAGGTGTGTGGGTGTGCTATAGTTTACTTACATGCTTATTTTCACTTTATTTAAAAAATAAGAAAAAAAAATTTTATTTAAAAAATAAGAAAAAATTGGAAAATTGGAGAAAAAGTTACCAATAATTGTTCTTACCCTATTACAAAAGATTAGTCTTTCTTTGAAACGTGAAATTTAGTTTCAGCAAAATATAAGCTCCTTTAAAATAAATTTACTTTCCTTTCAATTAAAAAAATGCCAAGAGCTTTGGTTTACAAGAACTGAATTGAAATTTTTGACAAACAAGAAGGAAATTCAAGTTCATACATAATCAGCTCTAACTTTTAAGTGCTGATATACATTGAAAAATCTGCATGGTATAAAAGGAAAAAAGAGAGAGATACATACATTTGTACACACGTAGAGATAGATACAAATATAGCTAAAATTTGGAAATCTCGAAATAATGTTCTAATCCAGATTTTAAAATATAATATATAAAAGCAATGATAAAGGTAATATTAAACTGCCTTGAAAGTATTTTATTTGCCTCTTTGAAAGATGCATGCTTTAAAAATATTGCTATTGTAGGGCCCTTTCCCCTTGCTTTAATGATTTGAAGGTTGTTGAAACCACCTGTTTTTTGCGCCTTTCCTTTTTCCTTAGCATGGCCAGGAAAGCACTAGTATGAGAGAGAGAGAGCAGCACGCATCATGGAAGGTGGAAAGAACTCAAAATAGCTACTTAGCCTTTTGCCAAATGTATATGAAGTAATTTACTTTTTATAAAGTTCATTCATCTGAATAAAATGATTTCATTTTTTTGAATGGTCCTGTGATTATAACTAAAACATGACTCATCCATCTGATGGCTCCTTCTTCCTCTTGAGACTAACCCCTCAGAATCAGGATGAACAAGAAATTAGTGGAATCATAAAGGGTGGCTCTGGTGCTTACAAAGTAAATAAATGCCGTATATGCTGCCTGTCTTTGTGTTTTATGTGTATCTATGACAATTTAGTTTCTTGACCAAATGTATTTATTATGGGTTATTATGTAGGAACATATATCACTTTAAGGGCAGACATGCTTGAAATGTTCGTCCCAATTTCCATACATTTTTGAGAATGCTACCTAACTGATGAGTGTTTTGCTCTTCATCTAAGAGCATCTTCTCCCTTGGGAAGGAGAATCCAAGTCACCTCAGCCTTAAATGCATCTTATTTTGTGAAAGCCACCAAGGCCCAGATTGTGCTTATAGCACAAAGGCATAGAAGCAGCCTGGGTTTCTTAAAAGGGAACAAAGCTGGGCCTGAGGCATCGTATGATTGTGATCTAGATGATACACTCAGAGAAAGGCATCAGGGAACTGCCACCACTGGCTTGGGGTTATATCTTCAACATCAAAAATAGTGATCATCTCATTGAAACAAATTTGCAAAGAGCCTTGTGCCCATTTAAAATATGTACAAGAAAGTTTTTGTGAAATGTGTTTTAGGGTACTTTTAATATACACATGAGGGCCGACTGAGTGGCTCAGTTGGTTAAGAGCTCGCTCAAGAGTGCGAGCTGAGCTCTGAGCAACAGCTGTTCGAGGCCAGCCCGAGCTGAGTTGCCTGCTGTTGAGCTGCCAACAGGTGGCAGGATGGCTCAGCTAAAAAAAAACTTCATATACATATGAGCATTTTCAGTATTGCTCACTACAGAGTATAGTATATGTATGCATTGATCAATCCAAATTATGACTGTCCTACACTCAAATTTTGGTTAGTAGCCAAGCTATATATTATAAAGCACTATAATCCTTCAGGTTCTTAGATCTAAGAAAGACTTTATAATGCAGGGTTTAAGAACGCAAACTCTGAAGCCAAATTGTCTGGGTTCTCAAACTTGACTCTGCTACTTAATAGATGCATGACCTCAGACAAGTTTCTTAACCTCTCTGAGTTTTCATTTTTTAAATCTGTACAATAACAACAGTGTTTGCTTATTTGACTATTGTGAGGCTCAGATGAATTAATATATTTATAAATATGATTAGAACAGTTCCTGGCACATAGAAAGCACTTAAGAACTATTTATTATCATTTACCTTGTCTGGCAAGCAATTAATCAACGGCACAGCTATAAGAAACATGTACATAAATATTCATGGCAGTGCTGTTAAAAATTGCAAAAATCTAAAAGCAACCCAAATGTCCATGAATAAGAAAGTAGATATATAAAGTGTGTTACATTCACACAATAGAACATTATACAGGAGGCAAAATGAATACACTACAGAAACAGGCAACAATATGAATGAATCTTAGCAATGTAGTTATGTTGAGGATGGTGACCTCGTTTTAAAGATAAAAGCAGCTAAAATAGGCATACTTGTGGAAGACCTGTGTATTCAACAAAACTACATAAAAAGGGAAGCAAGAGAATGTCTCACATAAATTGGAACAATAGTTGCTTCCAGTGTGGAGAAGGGAAGGATGAAGCAATTTTAGAGACCATCTGGTTAGATGTAAGCTCTTATCACAGTCTACCTTTTGTTTCAGATGTGGGTGTGTAGGTGTTTAGTGAGACGGAAGGGAGGGAGGAAGATGTACATGAACCTATGATAAGACTTTGTCATGAACCAAGAATTAGAATTTTTCTGGTTGTGTATATATAAGACACACCCCCAAAGTAACAGCAATCATTGTCCATTGCTAAAATCAATTCCACTAATGATATATTACAGATAATTAAGACACAGCAGAGTTCAGGAGATTGCCTGTTTGCTTTGTGTTGATCTAATTTTGGTTGGGATAAAGAGAGGTAAGATGGATATGAACAGCTTATGTACTGAGGATGTTTCTAAAATAAATATTGTTATTAGTCTTCTCCTTTTGGAAAAAAAAAAAAAGGACAGGACTTGTCAGTGTTTAGGGTTCAGACAGTGAAGATGCTTTTGTTTGAAATATATGATATAAATCAGTGATTTAGTATTGACCAAATCAATATGGCAAGCATAACTACTGGTGGCACTCAAAGATCCCAAATAACTTCTTAAATACACTTCACACTTCAAACAAAACCATGTTGCCAATGCCAAATTAGTGGCTCAATCAGCCTCAACATTTGCCAGTGATTTTCAGGAATGAGTATGGGTGTGTCATCCTGGCTCCTCTAACTCATTCAGAGTCGTCAAGGGGCATAATGTCAGAAGAGACTGTAAATGTCTAGGGATACCAATATGGTCAGGTAAGACCTTAGAAAGAAAGGTCACAGGTAACCTAGAAAAAGCCAGGGCAGGGACTGTACTGGACTAAATGACAGGTACCTTCAAGCTTCTTTGCTTGGCGCTCTCTCCTTGACCAGCTGCTTTCTGATGGCATTCTATCATGTATGTAAATGAGGACATCTTCATTCTATAAATATTTACTGAGCAAATACTACCTATCAGATGCTGGTAAAAGCTGAAGGAAGGATGTAGCTAGAAAAACAAAACAAAACAGAAAAAAAGCCCACTCCTTCGTGTTTGCATATAACATATATAATATGAAACTTTAAGTACTTTGGTAATAAATATGTCAGGATTTCAATTATAGATCTCAATATATTCCTAAACAGTTTTCACTAGGACCCAGAGGACTGGATGAAAAATCTGACCGAAAGTGATATGGTTATCTCTTTGAGGCTTTAACATCTGCCAACTTGGAGGTGGTCATATAGTGAACCCGGAAGATAAAAATATCCACAAACAAGTGGCCTGTGAGACAATTGGGCAGGGACAACAGACTGTGTGTATATGTGTGTGTGTGTGTGTGTGTGTGTGTGTGTGTGTGTGTGTGTGTGTGTGTGGCTTTTTCTCTCTACCTATACACCATTGGAAGGTCGTTCATTTAGTGTTCATTGTTGTCATGGGGACATAAAGCCATGGTATTAGTGCCTGCGTTGCCATTAGCTTTCATGGGCCCCCATTTCGCTGATTCTGCATGTTAAGCTAAGCTTAACCTGTATTTGGCCTATGTAAAACTCAGAGAATGAAAAAGGCTTATCCTCTCATAGCCAAATCTTTTGGCCAGATGAACTCTGGGGCCAACATACAGGCATATTGTTCCTTCCAGATTTAAATGTCTCTTGTTCTCAAAATATATGGAGTTGAGGGAAAAGGAAATGTCAAGGGTAAACCCCAGGTTCAGTTTAAACAATGCCTGACTCTCAACATTTTTGATTAATAAATGAATGATGCCCTTCTCTGGGGTAGGAAATACAGGAAAAATGGGGTGAGGATTGGGGAGAGGGGGGAATATCATGAACCCAGCATAAACTGGGAAATATGAATTATATGTGAATTTTAACTTAGACATACCAATGTAGAAGCTGGGATAATTTGATGAGGGTCTAGGCTATTTATACTTTTGATGATATTAAAAGCTAGGTTCTAAAGCAAAATGTTAGCGTAAGTAGTTAAACTACATAAAATAAACCTTTGGAAACATTTACTACATGTAAATTAATGTCACATGTACAAATCATTCTTATGTGTTCATTAAAATATGATGACACCAAAGGATCCATTTTGGGCAATAGTTTCTGGACCTAGAGTTAATCTGTATGTTTTGAAGGAAAATAAATTGTTTTGTCACAAACATTCCATAATTCATACTTCTCCCTAACTTGTCTTTCTCAATCTTTAAAAATTAATGATACATTTATCGCATAGTTGCCTTACAAATAGCCACATATTTTAAGTCACAAATTATGTTAAGTAAACATTCTAATTCTAAAACTTCTGAAAAGGCAACAGGCTGATTGAAATTTCTGTGTGTCATAAAGAAGACTTTGGCAATCATTCATGTGAAAAATAACTTGAAATATCACTGTACTTCCCATGCCACTGTAATTTAGCAAGTGATGACATGACTGATTCAGCCAGTAAGAAAATGTAACGAAAATATTGGCTTGGAACACAATGTGCTTAGATCTTTTAGCCTTTTGTTTCCTCAAAGGTCAGGAGACTTTATTCTTTGAAATATGAGCTATGCAAAAGAATATAACATTTGGAATGCAAAACTGCATTTGTGACCTATGTGTTTGGAAGTTCTTTTCTCATGCAAACTCTAATACAATATAAAAATACCAATGATTCTTGCCATCCCCAATATCACTATCACCACCCCACCTCCCTTTAATGAAAAACAACTTTAAAAAGGTAGTGATAATCTATTGATTAAATTTTATTTTTATGCAAATTGTCTTGGTGTAGATTTATAAAATGGGTATTATTTTAGGCAAAATGAAATCCTAAAATTGATCGTCTCCATTGAAGGGCACTTGAAATAATATGGGAAGACACATAATATAGCGGGAGCTCTCTAGATCTGGTTTCTGGAGTTAAGTGAAGTAGGCAGCTAAGAGGAAGACAGCTTTGGATGATGACATCCAGTACATATCCGTGTCATTCTGATGTTATTAGAACTATGATTTTTAAGAGCCGTTCTTCTGACTTTTAATATGTAAATGAGATTAAAATATTGGCTTCCAATTAGAGGCTGCTTGATATCATATAATACAATTACATTAGTAAGCATATTGGTTTGCAAGTTAAAAAAAAAGTTCAATAAATATTAGTCAACTAAATATACCCTTCTATGATATAGGGAAATTTCAGACCATAAGAGGAGCTTATGGGATTTTGAATTTTAAAACAAGCCTTCATTTTATAAGTTAAAAAGCTCAGGCCCAAAGAAATGCAGTGATTTGCCCAAGCACACAATCACATGTAAGACTGAATTCTGATTCTGCCACTTACTAGTTATTAAATGAGCATATATGTATATTTCTGACATTGCCACTCCCACAGGAAAGGAAGCCACTAACTTTTTGGCCCATGCTTTATCTTTTGCTCCCTCCCAAAATGAACTACATTTTTTTTTCTTTTTTTAAAATTGAGATCTAATTGATATATAACACTGTGTAAGTTTAAGGTGTTCAACATATTGATTCGATACATTTACATATTGCAGTATCCTGAGCTACATTTTCTTACCCTTTGACAAAGAAAAAGCACAAAGCCAACATCCCAACAATAATGAGTTTATATTAGGAATTTTCTATGTACTATTGAAAAGTTATCACTCTCCTCTAATATAGTATTTGCTAGAATCAGTATAGTGGCACATGGTCACAACAAGGTAGCTATGGGGTTGTCGGAAAAGTCATGATGCATTTTTGCAATGAAAAACATAGAAAAAAATATGTTGTCATGACTTTTTCGACAACCCAATAGCTTTCCATTACCAAATGCTGCAAGAGAAATGAGGAAATGCTTTCACTCGCCATGAAAAAAAGAAATGATATTGAAGTCAATGAGAATCAGATATTTGTTAGGGGAATGTGTTTGCAAACATAGTCTCCACCTGTGAACTTGAAGTAGAACCGTCCAGTCCAGTGAATAAAAAGTCTAGTGTGGGTCTTTAAGGTCATGACCCCATGCCACAGCCCAACCTGGAGGTGAAACCAGCCTGCCCTGAAAGTTCCCATCCCGCAGTTAGGAAGTCAGGATGAAATCTTTTCTGCTTTTCAAAGAGCAGCATAAGTCCAAGATAAAAGGAAGAAAGTAGAGCACTTGTTTCCATAGATAGATGAAAAAAAAAAAAAGATTTAATAAAGAGTAAATCAAGTAAGATTTAACTACATATGGTAAAATATACACAATAATCATTCTACAAAAATATTTCAACGTTTCTAGAGTTAGCCATTATGTCACATAAGCATTGCTGAACAACAAAATCTTTGTTCAACTAAGTTTCACTAGTTCTCCAATGTATAATTTAAGTATAAATTTGTATGTTGTTTTCTTTGCCTATTTTTGGTGTAAGTTTTAGCTTTAAATAGTGGCAGGGTATGAGGACTATATTAGGTATAAAAAATGAAGAATGCTAGGAACATGTGAGTTGGTTAAGAACTAGAAGTGAGGTCATTTAGGTTGGCATTTTGCTGAACAAAAGGGCAATAGATATCACCCCCCATTTTGTTGTATAATTCAGAAGTCTTAAAGCACTTGGTTGGAGGACCGATTCCTTTAAATCCTTTCTGATGAGAGTTGTAAACCACATTGTGAAAAACAGAATAAAGAAAGTCTCATTTGGATATCATGTTTCTTAAATTCAGGTATGTCTGAAGGGAATATTGAAACTTCCGGTTGCAACTGTTAGCCATATGTCTTCCTGTCAATGCAAAGCATAAATTTGGATTATTTAAGAGCATTAACCCTAAAAGACACTGGGATGATTTCTCTGAGATGAAAAAAAAAAAAAATCAAAGTACATGTCAATAATTTTTCTTACTAACACTCATGTGGCAGCCCACTCTAAGTCTTCCCACTGAATCACTCAGTGGCCTCACCCAGCCTCCCTTCAGCATTCAGTGACAGCCTCTAAAGCCTGGTTAGAGTCATATCCATGCTAGGCTGGTTCAGAGAAACACAAAAAGAGGACATATGTATATCGAGACAACGAGGTGCCAACATGGCTGTAAAAGAGGGACCATAATCTTCCAAGATTTATATAACCACTATTCATTAACATATTGATTTAATTATATTTTTAAACAACTATATCACACTGAGTCCACTAAAGTCCCTAGATTTATTTCAGGTGAAGTTTTGAGAAATCAATCTGGTTTAACCCAATTGCAGTACTTCTTTATCCCTGTTAAAGCTTAATTCAGCCTCTCAGGATAATCTGTCTTTCTACATATTACTTATTACCTATTCCTCTCGTGTGTATGCCATCTGTTGAATGGTTAAGCATGCCACCCTATTTTTCCCCAAAATAAAAATGTTGAGGACACACAGCCAAGGAAAGACACTCCTGAAAATAGCTCATTCACTTGTGATTCCACTTAATGCTTTTACATTTAGCACAATTTTCTTACTAAAATCTAGTGAATCATTCTTGCACGCCAAAGGGATAGTAGTACGTAAATGAATAGTATTACATTTCTCATATCAGAAGTAAATACTTTACAAGGAAAATAGATGATAATCTACCTTTATTACCTATTTGCATCAGATCCAGATGAATAGTGTCATAAGCTGTCCACTGTTCAACAAAAAAATGCCAGAAGTTTCAAATGTTGATAAATTCAGAGCTTCTTCAAAGACAGTATTTTCCCCCATTGGCCCATTGTTTTCTTCCTGGGATTTTCTACAATCAGTCAAATTACCTTAAGGTGTATTCCAAGTGATTTAATATACATTTCATTCCAGATAAACTTTGTAAAAGAAGTATTATTTAATTTTTAAGACTAAAAGACCAAATTGGAGCAAATTTGTACAACCTCCCTCCCAAAAATTTCAAATTCCACAAAGCAAGTGGAGTTTCACCATTTCATATATGTGAGACACATACAAACACAAGTTTATAATAATACTGGCAGTATTCATGGCCTTCAACGTGGCTAAGTTACATAAACATTGTTTCAGGTGTTCCAGAAAGCAAGTGAGTACAATCAGAAGAAAAATGTGACTGTTTCTTTAATAGTAAATTAACAATAAGCAGGATTATTTAACTATAGTCATTTCATAAAATAGCATGGGAATACATTAAAATACACATACTTATTCACTTAAAATTCTGAGGTTCAGAAAAAATACAAATAGCTATCGGTGTGGGTTTAAGTCTAAAAAAGCTTTCCATTTGGACTTATGAAGTAATTGGGCAAAAGGAATCCTTGTCATAAGCAATCATTGTTTCCATATATTAGTCTTAGAAGAATAAATATATGGTCCTCTGTTAACAGCCCTTATTTATTCATGAACCAGTTTAGCTTTCCACCACACTTTCTCCTGATGTTTCATTCTTTCCTCTAAACCCTGCCATGTATGATTCAGCAGTTAATCAAGAGCCATGCTGTAATGTATTAAAGGGAATTATCTTTATTTCCATTGACATTTTAAGATGCCTTAAAGGGAGACACCTGTTCTTCGTTAACACTCATGAGGGCTAAGCCACTTTTGAATATCAACTTGTTACTATTTGATCCTGGAGTAGTCATTTCTCTTATCCTGAAATTACTAATCTCAAAAATGAGTAATTGATCTGAGGTCCCTTTCAGATGTTGGGATTTAAATATATATGTAATTCATACATATATTTCCCTTTTCCTACCCTAGCACTTAATGTTTGCTTCCACTTAAATTCTAAGTATGATATATGCAAAACTAAATAGATTACATAATTTCCTTTTACATCAAATAATTTGTGATATCAACACATACATTTAAAATAAAAGGTTTTCAAATTAAAAGTAGGGGAAAACTTAGCAAAGTTCAAACATTTTTAAATGGTTCTCTATTTTTTATTTTTTTACATTGAACATAATTGTTTATTAACATTTTTAAATTTCAACTTTATGGGAGGTATAATTGAGATATAAAATTGTAAGATCTTTGAGGTACACATCATGGTGATTTGATGTATGTATACATTGCAAAAGGACTCCCTCATATAGTTAATTAACACATTGACCACTGTGATCACATATTAGTCCTTTTTTTTTTTTTAGTGAAAACATTTAAGTTCTACTTTCTTAGCAAATTTCAATTATATAATACAATGTTATTGATTATAGTAATCATGTTATACATTTGATCTTTAGACCTTATTTATCTTATAACTGAAAGTTTGTACTCTTTTAGCAAACTTCCAATTTCCCCCCACTATCACAGCCCCTGGCAATTATTTTTCTATTCCGTTTCTATGAGCTTGACATTTGTTTTTCTTTTTTAGAGTCCACATATAAATTATATCATGCAGTGTTTTTCTTTGAGTTATTTCACTTGCATAATGCCTTCAAGTTCCACCATGCTGTCACAAATAGCAGGCTTTCTTCCTTTCTCATGGCTGAATATTATATATATATATATATATATATATATATATATATATATATATATATATAACATCTTCTTTATCCATTCATCAGTTGACAGACACTTAGGTTGTTTCTATATCATGGCTATTGTGAATAATGCTCTAGTGAACATGGGAATGCCAGTATCTCTTTGAGATCCTGTTTTCATTTCCTTCGGATATACGCCCTAAAGTGGGATTGCTGGATCATATTTTAGTTCTATTTTCTTAGTTTTGAGGAACCTTTATATTGCTTTCCATAGTAGATAAAGCAGTATATTCCCCCCAACAGTGTACAAGGGTTCCCTTTTCTCAACATTCTCACCAACATTTGTTGTCTCCTGGCTTTTTGATGATAGCCTTTCTAATGGGTGTGAGGCAATATCTCATTGTGGTTTTAATTTGCATTTCCCTGATGGTTAGTTATGCTGAGCACCTTTTCATGTACCTGTTGACCATCTGTATGTTTTCTTTGGAAAAGATGTCTATTCAGTTCTTCTCTCTTCTCTTTTTTTAATGAAAAATTTTTTTGGTTTTGTTTTGCTATCGGGTTCTATGAATTCTTTATATGTTTTGGATATTAACCCTTTATTAGATATATGATTTGCAAATATTTTTTCTGATTCTGTAGGCTGCCTTCTCCTTCTGTTGATGGTTTCTTTTGCTACACAGGAGTTTTTTAGTTTGATGTACTCCCACTGTTTATTTTTGCTTTTGTTGCCTTGTTTTTGTTGTCAAATCCAAAAAATCATCACCAAGTCCCATGTCAAAGAGCTTACCCCCTATGTTGTTTTCTAGGAATTTTATGGTTTCAGATTTTATGTTCATGTCTTTAATCCATTTTTAGTTGACTTTTGTATATAGTTACATGGGGTCTAGTTTTATTCTTTTGTATGTGGCTGTCTAGTTTTCTCAGCATATTTACTGAAGAGATTATCCTTTCTCGATTGTATAATGTTGGCTCCTTCATTGTAAATTAATTGATCAGATATTACATGTGTTTATTTCTAGTCTCTCTCTTCTGTTCCATTGATCTATATGTGTGGTTTTTATGTCAACACCATACTGTTTGATTACTATAGTTTTGTAGTATAGCATAAATTAGGAAGTTTGATGCTTCCTGCTTTGTTCTTTTTTCTCAAGATTCCTTTGGCTATTCAGGATTTTGTGGTTCTATACAAATATTAAGATTGTTTGTTTTATTTCTGTGGGAAAATGCAATTGGAATTTTGAAAAGAACTGTATTAAATTTGAAGATTATTTTGGTGGTATGGACATTTTTTTAGAAAATAAATTTTACTGGAGAACAGTGTGTTTTTCCCAGACCCATCATCTCCAGGTCAAGCCATTGTCTTCAGTCTAGTTATGGAGGGTGCAGCTCACTGGCCCATGTGGGAATCAAACCGGCAACCCTGATGTTATGAGCACTGCACTCTAACCAAATGAGCCAACCGACTACCCATGGACATTTTAACAATGTTAATTCTTCTAATCCAAGAGCATGGACTATCTTTCCACTTATTTGTGTCTTCTTCCATTTCTTTAATCAGTGTCTTATAGTTTTCAGTGTACAGACCTTTCACTTTGATTAAATTTATTCCTAAGAATTTTATGATGTGATTGTAAATGGGATTGTTTTATTAACTTCTCTTTCTGATATTTCATGATTAGTGTATAGAAGTGAAACAGGTTTTTCCATATTGATTTTTTAACCTGCAACTTACTAAATTAGTTTACTAGTTCTAACAGTTTTTTGGTGGAATCTTTAGGGTTTAATATATATATCATGTCCTCTGCAAATAGAGATAGTTTTACTTCCAAATCAGAAAGGAAGAAGTAAATGGTTCTTTTAAATGATCAAGGATTTAATCCTCAAAATTGAAATTTGTGGTACTCTGTACAATAGTGGAAAGAAAGGGAGATACTTTCACTTAGCAAAATAAACAGGAATGGCTAATAACCAGGATGTTATCACTTTGCAATTTGTCACACAATTCTTTATGTGACATTTTATAGACATCTCTTTCCTCCAGCCATCACCTTGGGCTATACGCTGTCAAAGGCAATGAAAAGGGTTTTTTAAAAGGCTAATTGTCACAGCCTTTAAGTGTCACTTTCCTTTAGGTTCAGTAGCATTGACTTAGCTGGGCTAGGAGACAAGTGTTTGATTCAAGTATTTCTTTAGGTCTGCCTCCTCTTGTTCGCTGAAATGTGGGGCGGAGGAGGAAAGCCTTTGCTAAAAGAAGGCTCTGTTCAAGGAGGAAAGAAAACTGCCTGGAAAGCAGAATTGCTTTTCAATTCCATTATATTAAGGTGAGGGTGGGATCATTGGGAAGTGGGAAAATACATACACATCAACCTAATAAACCATAATTGCACATTTCCATCTACAGCAATAAAATAATAGCTCGTGTATTTTCGGGAAAGTCTAGATTATTTTCTCAAGACTCAGTCAAAGGTGAAGATCTACCTCAAATTACTTGAAATATTGGTGAATGGGGAAGGTGCCAGTGTGCTGGATTGGGGATGGCTTGCTGCAGTGGGGGAGGGGAACAGGTTTGCTCCTGCTGCTATTGCTACTGCTGAAGATGATAATGACACTGGCATAAATCATTTAGATGGCTGGATATGGCAGAATTGGGATTTGAATCTAAGTCTGTCTGACTCCACCACTATTCAGTTCACCTGTCATGTGTGTTCCTGTCCTGTGATTCCTCACATGTCTCTGCTAATGTGCCTGAATCAGCAGACCCCAATTAGGTGTCTGATTTATTTTCATTAGGAATCCATTTGGCTTTTGATTTACATAATAAAAGCCAGTGGAATTTTTCTAGTACTGTACTATCAAGTTACACAAATGACTTTGTCTTAGAAGAAAAGATGCATTTGTAAGCATTTACTTTTATTCTGTAATTATCCTTAAGTATTGCAATATAAAAATAAAGGATACCATGAAAGTAAGAAACTAGAGCAATATTAAATGTCAACACCATTTAATGTGTAAAGAAGTCAGAATTCCTTTATACAATAGTTAAATAAGAGACTGAGTCACAGACTTTGGAAAAATCATCAGAAGGAGAACTATCTACAGGGTAATTAACTTCTAACTAGTATAGTCTTTAGGAAAAATCTGTAAGTATTTTGACTAGCTTGCATTTGTAAAGACTCAAAAGGAAAATTGCTAGTTTCCTTGAAAGACATCTGGTGCTATTATTCAGGAAATTTTTCCAGGTATCAGGAAATTTGGTACAATTAAAAAAGAATACTCCGTATATTCTTATGAAAATAATCAGTGGCCTTGTGGGTTAGGGTTAGGGTTAGGGTTAGGTTCCCTGTTCATGGCTATGTCTTCTTACCCTAGAAATAATGGTGAATATGTTCTTACCCCAGCACTCATGCATAAATGCTGTGGATAATCTGACTCCTGAATATTAAGGACCCATCTTCAGACACCATTAGCTCAGGAATGGTGGGAGGAATTTATAATTCTTATGTGGAGGCTGAGCATAGATAACTATGCCCTCACCCTTCACTGTGATGATTTGTGCCACCTACTCAGAGGCAAAGGTGTCTCTGAGTTGGCATTATATACTGGCTGTCAATTCAGAGAACCCACTCAGAAAAGGGATTGCAGTGGATTCTTCTGTTGTTAAACTCAGGGATTGTAATGGACAAAATGAGCTACTTGGAGTCTTTCCTATGAAAATGGCAAAGCAGCATATTTGATATAGTATTAGAAAAGATAAATAAAAATGTCATCTGCCTAAATTAAATCATTGGACTAGAATTTAAAAGTGAAATCATTTGGCCCTTTAGGAATACTTCTAATCCTACCACAGTCAGAGAAAGGGAGGGAGGGAAAGAAGAAGGGAGAGGGAGAGAGGGCGAGAGGGAGAGAGAGACAGAGAGGGAGAGAGAGAGAAAGAGAAATGCATTGATCACTCAGGGTAGTTTATCCAGAAAGAGTGGTACACGTGATCCCATTTCAAAGTATATTCAAGTTAAAATCTGGTACATAACCTTAATATGCATCATTTTTTATATTCTTATGTTTAAAATATAGCTCTAAAAAGAATCTAACCTCCCTCAAGCTTTTCTTACCATTGAGACTATGTCTTTTCTTCTGAATAATATATAAATGGTGAATAAATTAATTTCAGAATAACCTTTGCAATTATTGGATTAAAATTATTCCATGAAAAATCATTTGGGCAATTTCTCACATGAACTGAGCTAAAACTTAGTCCTATGGTTTTTTAGATGGCCTTGCTGGTTAAATTCAAATCTACAGAAAAGCAAATGACTTACCCAGAATTCTTGGCCAACACTGAGGAAAGGATTTGCCTCTGCTCCTCCTCAGAATGGGTAGCCTGGTAAACAAAAGAATTCAAGCGGAATTACAAGATTATCGTTCAAAAGTTAAATTACCCAATCTACTGTCAAATGCACTTTGGGGATAAAAGACTGCGTTGAACCATAAGATACAACAGGACTGTCTGTCTGATCATCTAAAGAAATTCAAGCAGATTTAAAAGAGTGCAGACACAACATCAAGTTGTTTCCCTTGCATGAACAAACAACACAATCTATTGCCACATGCATATCGGGAACGAAAACCAAATACAAATTAGAATATATATCAAGTTGCCTTTTATGTAAAACTTTTTGGCACGAACTGAATTTAAGTACATACAGCTCCACGCCCCCTGTCGACCATCATTTTGACACACTCATACAGGGAGTTCTTTGCTCTATGGACTACCTGCTGAGGTTCAAGGTAGTCCACATTTTATCGTCAGTTTTCATTGTCTTGGCCCTGGTTCAACTGCAATTTAAAAGAATACTTGAAATACTGTCTCTTCTAGTGGGATGCAAACACTCTAGGAATTTGATGCTTTCCAGAATAATCTGTGCTTGTTATGTAAGTACAATCAAAGACACTTTTTCAGAACAGAACAAAAGAGATTAGATTCGCTTCAGCTGAAGTTGTCTAAAGAGAGTTCTCAGTCATGGATTCATTAATGGCTTTAGTACAAATAATGGAAATAAAATCTTGCATTTTTATTAGTCACCCAAGAAGCCTTCCGGTTTCAGGTTCTCCTGGAGGGCTCAATCACTATGGCTCTTCTTTTAACGACTTGGAAAATGTCTTGCCTGATTAGGAAGTTAGTCATTTCACATTTTGACATCTAAAACAATGCAAAGTCTAAAAACCTCACAAATTACATTTATAAGTAATAGGATACATCACTTTAAAGATGAAAAGCTCAAGGATTCATGGCGCCTTTCTTTGTTCCTGCTAATCCTATTTTACTTTTGGAGTGTCAGATATTTTGTAAATATTTCAGGTGCAGTCAAACAACAAATGTTGACAGTTCTCTAACTCGGTATGAAAACATTATTCTTTTTTATTAACAGATTTTGTACTCTGATAGCTAACCTTCCTTCTGTTTGATGTATTCTTTATCCATCAGTATTGTTCCAGCCCAAACACTCTTTGTCATTGAGTTTTAAAACTTGAAACAGTTTTAAACATTGTGTTCTGAAAAGGAATGGTAAAGTAGAATTTGGGGAATGTCCTTACGGTCCTCGTTTTTCTGGAGACTGTTTATCGCTTCTTGTTTTAGCCATTCCCTCAGCCTTGGTCACAGACATCCCCTGAGGCTTTTCTTTTCCAATTATTTTGTCCATTTAAGGTTAACATATTAAGAGTTTTGCTACTGAGAGATGAAAATAAATAGTTCGATGGAGCTTTCTCAAGGCTCCTGCACTGACCACTGCCTTCTTCACTGGCACCCCTTCAGTACAGATGGTATGAGACTACCAAGTAGTTTCTTAGCAATGTGCCACATTGTTTTGTGTATTCTGAAAAAAAAGGTGGGGTGGGGGATATGTGCCTTTCTATTTGTATGCATTGAAACCTAAGGGATAAAATTCATCAGAATAAAGTCTCCCCCAATCACACTTTAAAGTAAATTGGTTTGTGAAATTTTACTGTAAAATTCACTGTAATATCATGGTACAGGACGTGGCAGCTCTAGGCAAGAATATGGCACTGAACACAACCAGGTGATACCAAAACACCACAAAACAAGAATTTCATCTGGATTGTTTCCAGTTTATAGCTCTAAAAATAAAATGAGGTGAATCTCAGTACTGTGATTATATTCATCCTGTATGTTCATTGTGTTAGTATTTGTTGAGTACCAAGCTGTTAGTAATTGCATCTAGTCATAAAAAATAAAATAAAATCCTTTTCCTCTTGGTTCATAATTGTATTTCATATAATTTAAGTGTATTTTTTCATGCTATTTTATTTCACCATTCCCAACCCTGAGAGAGAATATAGGTAGCATTCTATTTAGCTGGTGTTTGTATGTTAATTTTATTCTTCGAGTTTCACAAGAGTCATGAAGAGAAGCAGGTTTTCTATCAGAGATGAACTTCAATGGCCATATTGTAAGAAAATGATAGATGATGAACAGAGCAGAATGCATGAAGATAGGAGAAACAGTCCAAAAGGCAGAGGAGGCAAGAATGCTGGCAGACAAAGACGAGATAGCCAGGAAGCTCACTGGATGCTCTTTAGAGGGCAGAAGAAATATATATTTATTGAAAGTTTTTCTTGACAAATCATGACAGATGATTTCATTTGAACCTTATCCCCATTTGTCCATAAGGTATAAATACATTTTTTTAAATGATCAGATGTTAGGGTGTTAATGTACATGGAAACTCAGTGTGTGGTATTGGGGAAGTTCCTGTTCAGCCAATGATAGGCCCTACCCAGGAGCAAAGGTGGGACAGCTGGGGTTACACATCTTTTAGAGAGATCTCACACTCTTCTAAGATTTCTAAGATTTGCTTCCTATGAGAGCATGTCTTTCCTCTTTGGTCTTAGGGTGCTTACAAATCAGAAACTCTCAAAATGGGCTAAGACAATAAATATACCAGGAACAGAACTAAGTCATATTTCATGTCAGAAAATAATACGCAATATTAAAAACGCTTTCCCACAAGAAGCACCAACTATTTCTAATGAATTAATCTCAATTTTTATACATCAAACTCTTCATTGGGAAAAACCACAGTATCTGATACTGAAACAGAAATGGGTTTTGTAGTAACCATTTATTTCCTGCATCATAAAAAAAAAAAATAGAGATGAATCTCATACTCTTTGACTGTTTGTTCAAAATATTTATTAAATGCATTAAATATTCCCTGGTACTAAATCAACCCAGTAATAAATACAATAAATTGAATCATGTAATGATTTCGAAGTTCTGGGCTGCCTTTTAAAGTTCTAGGATGCTTAATGACTGATGATCCTTTCATTAAAGAACAAAACTTCTTAGAATAAATGTTTGTGAAAGAAATTTAAATTTTTAAATGAGAACTTCTCTCCATTTTTATCCATTAATGGTCACCATTAAATAAAAACATATGTATATGTTTCTAATTATAGGACAAATAATTGAAATTTAACTTGAATAGAATTATAAATTCTGCCCACTTTATTTACAATTCAACTTACATAAGATGAGGGATATTGTGATATTAACTCACAGGTACACCAAAAACAAAACAAACAAATCACGCTTTAATGATATTTTGTTCCACATGCTAGCGAACAAATTAATACATCATTTTTTTTCTACAGGAAAACTGAAGACTTTAATAACAAACCCTCCAAGGTCAAAATGAATACAGGTATGCTGTCTCTGTTAGTTTTAAGCTTTTCAGCCTTGCTCTCTAAAAATCATCTTGGCCCTAAATCATTAGTTTAGCTCTCTGCTGATCCTAAATGTGATAATGAGTTTTTGATTAGATTGACAGTCTAAATTCATTACTTGATTTCTTTGTCTTTGTGCTCCAATCTTATAACAATTGAAAGCAGACTTTTTGGTGTTATCTACTCTCACTCCCTTTTTCTGTAATCATGTCTTGAAATTAACCTCTACAAACACACAGAAGAGGTAGTATGTCATTTGCATACATATATTTGAAATTCCTCTTAAAATAGACTAAAATCAAAGACAAGTTGCTGTAGTAGAAAATATTTCAAGTTCTCCATCCTTTTATGTTGACAAAGTCAGCATATAGAGTGCCAAAGCTTCATATGAAATCAGCTTAATTAATTCACAGACACAATGCACGTAAAGTCATAAGCATTATATTTTTAGATGTGAGAACTGTATCTTCAAACAGCCTAACCACATTGATGCCTCTGAACTCTGTATTGCATACAGATTAATTGTAAAAGTGTTTATGATACATGTTATGAACACATGAATTATTTTCCATACAGAAATATTTTAGCATCTATTTTCACCTTTTCTCCCCTGAAATCTTTACATTCAGTAGTAAGTAATTCTGGAAAACACCTTTCTCATTAAAATTTTATAACTGTGTTTTTAAAAATGCTGTTTCCTATCTGCAAGCAATGCCTGGAAGGTTGTTTCAGCCAGTGTACCCCACGGCAAAGGAGAAATAATGGTCTGAGATATTTTCTCACATCCAGCTGCTTGAATTTTTTGCTGTCTCTTGTTATCAAAGTGCCAAGGGAGGATTAGCGACCACTGGTGAGAACCAGTGCCTAATCCCTAGATCAAATGTGGAGACATGCCCCATTGTCCATGATTCTGTGGCTGCCCCTTAGCAGAAACCTGCTCTGATATCACAGTACTCATGGGCAGCTGGCCCCTGAGGATGTAGTCAGCTCACAGATGTATGGAGCAGCAGGTGAGATGAGGATACTGGAGACAGTCAACATATACAAGGGAAGTTTACAGTTCAAGAGAAATTATAACGCTGGAAATGAACCAAGTAAAGGCATTTGGACAAGTGGAGGTGTGGGAATTAGACATGAGAAATGAAAGGAGAAATATTACTAGGCAAAGGAGACTGAAGAAAGCAAATAGAATAGACAGCCCGCCAATGAACTAGGATAAGTCGTGTTGTAAAACTGCAGAGTCACTCTAGCAGGATGTCCACGCAAGGCAGTTACATTCACTAATTGTTTCGAGGCATCTTCTCATAGATTTAAGTTGACCATAAGACCCCAATATCCTTCATTTTGTAGAGTGCTGATTTCCTATGTATTATAACCCTATTATCACAGAGGTATAATATGTGATTATACTAAAGATTCTATATTCCATGTACAAAGCATTCAAGAATCAATCCTCCTAGTCATAGAATTCAGTTCCTAATGACAAGGTAGGCAAACAGAAATTTGTAAATTTGGTTAGGACCCTGGAATACTGGAGCCAAGTAACTGCTACAGCAGCATGAATATAACCTTCTAAAGTATCTTCTCATTTAAAAGGAGTGAGCTTGAGTATATATAGTATCTGATTTGCATAGTTATTTTGTTTGTATGGGTGAACTTACACATTCACATGCATATACAATATGATATCCAAGCTTACACATACAAAATTGATTAGAAGTGACTAAAACTCTGTTTAAAATTCCAAAGTAATACTAATGTTGCTATAAAAACATACCATTTTTAAATATATATATATATATATATATATATATATATATATATCTGTAGGAAGTTGAAGAAAGCATTGTTGCTGTAGCTACAAATGAAGTAGAAATTAGTACTTAAATATCTAATAATAAAATTAGTCTTCATTATCTACCTATCAATCATTAAAGCTGCATATTACCATTTAAATATCCATGCGTCAGTCACTAAGGTTAAAAACAAAAGATTACCTTTAAAAAGATTTCTGCTTTAGTCAAATACATAATAAAGGAGCCAAAGGAAATATGATTCCTTTTTCATACTAAAGTATCTCAACAATGTATCCAAATATACAAAATCTCCCATATTTCCACTCTTAGAATTTGTGACCCATTATTTTCTAAGGCAAATCTTAGCTCTGAAAGAAAGGAAAGAGGGAAAGACCTTAAAAATTCACTGAATGTGATTTCCCCATATGAGTAGAGCTGTGGGGAAGAGGGTGCAAAGTCATTAGTGACCTGTGGCCCGGCAGGTCATTAACAAGTGTGAAGGTGAGAGTAGCATTAGGGTTCTTCAGGATGACCTAATGTAGGCAAGACACATCCTCATTTTGAGATATTAAAATTTTTTTCAAGAAACAGCAGAAAGCATCAGCACATAAGTAGAAACAGGATATAATAGATTTTTTTTGTTCCAACAATTTCGCAAATGCCTCAACTTTTTTCAAATTAAGCTCTTTATTAAACTGTTAATAAAGACAGATTTTCTATTCATTTCACCGAGGTCTTAGAGTTGCTTAGAATACAGAAATTATTTAACCCAGAGGTTCCCACACTCTCACATTACAGTGCCAAGATATCTCAGTAATTTTTCACCCCACTCTCAAGCCAAAAGAAATACCTAACACTTCCATTTATTAAGTAGTTAGGTGCAAACAACTTAATAAGTACTTATGCTGTGTCAACTCAGGAGCAATTTAAAAAACCATACACTTAAATTGAAAATAATAATCATTTTATTTCGTTCTTTGTAACCACAGTTACTAATGGAACATGTATAATTATTGGGTACCACAAAACTTGGAATTAGATTGTGCATCACCATGCATTTACTGGTCCCAAATTATTTTCATAGGGTACTTGTCTTTTGTCACAGCAATCACCAAAAATCCAACTTTTCAAAGATGTCGTATCATTTAAAGAAAGGTAGCACAACCTATTATGTTGAAGTTGGGTACTACCTCAGGTTAGTAGTTCATGCAGTGTCTCAATGGATAACACTGTGTTCTCCTCAAAAATGTAAAGGATCCCCCAAACCCTTGTGAATCCACAGAGGTAGCCCAGGGCATCTCAACACACAGTTTGGGAACCGTGGATTTAAACACTGACCCTGGATCTCCTCATTCTAAAATTTTCCCTTTTCATCTCTCTGCTTGTAAGATGTTCAGAATTAAAAGAACTAGAAAATAAAATCTCTTAGGCAATGATCAGTTCACACTTTCAACACCCCTGATTATACAACCCCTTGAGACCATCAACTGCCATATACCATGTATTCAATAACATTACTTCCATGTTATCAGAAACTCCCATCCCTCATAGCTATTTTCAGTTTGCAGAGTTTGCTAACATTCTATTGGTACCTCTCTTGAAGATATCTTTAGTTGTATGTTTCTACCTTCTATGTCTTTCTATGTTTGGTCTTTAAATTATAGTCTTTGATTTATTTGCCTTACTTCCTTATGTTGTTTCAAGTCATTTTAATTATTATCTGCATCAGGAAATTGCTATTTTAAACATATTTATGAAGTTATATTTTGATATGAGAATCATTCTACCAATTTTAAGGTCTACTGACCTTACTATTTGTGTTTTTACCAGTAATTAATTCAAGTCATACTTCCAGGAACTTTTAAATTCCCTCATATCTAATAAACAAAGTGGATACTTTTCCCTAAGAAATTAAAAAAAAAAAAGAGAGAATAGCGTGTGGCAATATATAATGATTATGTTATCATATTGGCAGTTATATTATTTGTCTTTTTTGTTAGAACTTTTAATAAAAATTAAGTTTAAATTGTTTTGGTTCCAGGGGAATGAGCAAAACTATTTATTGCATATTCCATACACAAAGAAATATGGAAATAGAAATGGAATCTTGTCATAAATAGAATATAAACCTTCCAATTTTAGAAGTCTTGTTACTCTAAACTTATAGCACTTTATAGGAGTTGGTACATTTTCAGTTACTGTGCTTTGTGTTCTGATTTGTATAAGTGTAAATATATAGATCCTCAGATACATATTTTTTGAAAGTATAAAAACAATTAACTTTTTAAAGATGGTCATTTAAATATTCTACATTGTCTTTGATTTCAATTAGGCTAATTATTTCCATAACTAATAATTATGGGAAAACACAGAATTTCCTTAATGCTATATATTTCTTTATAAATCCTATTTATCAAATATATTACACCTATATCAGCCAATAACTTACTTTAAGAGGTGCTTTAAGCTATCTTCAGGAATGATAATAGCTAGAATACAGTAAAACCTAAGTGATGGATACAAAAGTATATTATACTATGGCTCTTAATACTGAAATATGGATTATCCATAACTCTAAAAGCTAAACACTACTTATAAATGTAATAGTTGAATTTAAATGGTATAAACAAAGTTGAATTTTATACTTGTGTTTTCATTAAAGAAACAACATAAAATATTAAGTATAAAATCTGATTTTTAACTAACTCATTGGCATTAATTTCTAAGACAGACCCCTGGAGTTTTGTTTTGTTTTGTTTTGTTTTAGTTTCGGTTGATTGTAAAATTTGCAGATGGATTCCATGATTACTAAATCTGACTGGTCATCTTTCGCATGAATGTCTGGCACATTTCACTTAAAATGCATGATCTTGCATGTGCTTTCTCCTTGCTGTGGCCTCTGCTATGTCATTTTTTTGCTTCCAGATAGCGGTGGGTGTGCTCGCAAACGTGCTGCCATGTCTGTTACATTAACATCTGTGAAGAGAGTTCAGAGTTCTCCAAACCTATTGACTGCAGGTATAATATCACTAACTCACAGAATGTCACACTTGAATGGCTTTACTTGACCTTTCTCTCTTTACAGAATTATCCTGTTTGGATGAAGAAAGTGGCTGTAAATACCTTTTTAATGTCCCACAGCTCTTATTTTTCTTGTCTCAAGAATAGATCCTATCCCTTCTGACTGTTTTTGTTCTAAAAATAGAAAAGCCAAAGGAAATTGATATCGTGTAGCAAACATTTTGAAAATCTAATTAAAAACAATAGTCACTTGCCAAAAATGTGTTGAGTAACTGCAAGTGTTAATAACTATTTAAGGTTTTGTATCTCATGAACTAAAGTAATGTAATATTTAATCAGGATAAGTCATAGGTGCTGTTGTGTTTTTACCTAAAGACTGTTGTGAGGTGGGAGCATAGGGGGTCAGGAAGAGGAATTTGTAGGAAGGTGAATCTTGATTAATTCATTTCTTTGCCAAAGGTTGCAAATAGAATAATAATTCATTTAGAAAAAGACCTTAAATTTTCCTTGAATCCAGTCAGCAAAGATCCTTCTAATATATATTTTTAAACATCTTGGCCCAGTTGAGATTAACATGTACCCACACATATAAATATACCCTAGAAGTAATTGGGAGTGTGATATTTCAGTGTCTACTGAGGTGGGTATATCTATAACAAGTGTCTGTCGTGACTTACCCAAGTTTGTAGACAAGGTCTACACTGAGAGGGGGATGTTGCCATGGAAAATCAAAGTGAACCCAACAACCCCAATGCAATGTCTCTTGACACGGAAATATACCTTTCAGTGACTGGTTGTTTGGTTGGTTGGTTGGTTGGTTGGTTGGTTGGTTGGTTGGTTGGTTGGTTGGTTTGATTGTTGGTTGGTCACTTTGGGGTTCCCTGTTTTTTTATTTATATTTGTGGGTTTTGGAGCAGAAGTGGAAAAGTGATGGAGAGTGTTTAAATAATTTTTTTTTTAATTCTCACCCTGCACATGAGTGTCTTTTATACACATACATTTAGTAGTTAATTCCATGCTCAAGATGCCCTTGGCTTTAAAGCAACTTGATCCTAAACTATTCAGCTTTGTTGAGGAAAAAACAAACTTCTGTGGAGAATCCTTCTCCTGCCCACCACCTCCAATTCACAAATGGATTTCAATGTCCAAGTTTAAATACCAGGCCAGGTGGTTTCATAATATATTAAATTAACAAAAATGCAAGTTTTATTGCAATGTATATGTAGTATGATTTCAGTTTGGTTACAAAGAATCTTTATATATATATATATATATATATATATATATATTGTATTTGTATATGTTTGCTCATGTGTATATGAGAATGAAAAAATGTTAGAAAAACTACAAAAGTGTTTACATGGGATACCGAAGGGACATGTGCATGAAGGGGAATAAAAAAATAAAGAAAATAAAGTCCAGGGCCATCCGGTAATTGAAATGCCCACACCATGAATATCATTGATATTTCAACCAAGTAAAAGTCTAGCCCTGGCTACTCAGATGTGGACCACTGACGCATATGCTAAGGAACGTGGCAGTGATTCAACAATGCCAAATTGCTGTTATTTATAAAAGTAGCCACTAAAGGAATAATATTCGATTGAACTAGAGATTGCCATTTTGGAGAGTCAACACTAGCATATCAGCAATTTCATATCACTCAACTTAATAGAAAATATTTAATGCTTAAAGTTCATAATAATAGAAGACATAGGGCCATCCGAGTGGCTCAGTTGGTTAAGAGCTCGCTCAAGAGTGCAAGCTGAGCTCTGAACAACAGCAGTTCGATGCCCAGCCTGAGTTGAGCTGCCACTAAGCTGTCAACAGGCGGCAGGATGGCTCAGCTAAAAAAAATAATAATAATAATAGAAGATATTTAATATTTTAGGAATATGAAACAATCCTCATTAATAACAGTATGTAATGGCTATGAGTCATTTCAAATTTTATATCACTGACAATAAGATTTCTAGAGAATGAAGTCCCCTGGATTTTGGACTTAATTATTATATTAAAAATAAATTTCTTTTGTATTAATTAGATGTGTAAGGCATAATCCCTTCTAAAAAGAACTTTTTATTACATTTTAAAGAAAGAAATCAGCCTCATTTCATGCCCTTCACATTAGATGATAGCCTTCATAAGAACTTATCTCACACAGGGCCTTTGTGTGAATCAAAAAGGGACTGATAAATATTTATTGCATTGGATATTGTTAAAATAGCACAGACTTTAAGTAAAAGACTATGTCCACAAAAGATTCTACAGTCCCTTCTCTGACCTCTCGTATCAGAAAGTCAATATAAGCTGTTAGTCATCAATTTGTCCCCTAAATCAACCTTTCTCTTTTCCTTTTACAAGAAGTAGAGTCCCACTGGATAATTCATGGGACACACTGATGTTTTAAAACTAAGCTACAATAGAACCAAAACAATGAGTATAGAGATACAATAAGCCTTTTCAAATTACATTTTATTTTACCAAAACCACTTTGCAGTCCAAGGTAACACAGATAAGAACTGTATGCTGTGGTGACCAGACCACTCTGCCAAGAGACAGCCCTGCCAATGCTACCGGTGTGTTTTACACTCTTAGGAAAATTGTCTGTCTGTAACTTGTTTCCTAAAAAAATAAAAAATAAAAAAAAAATAGTTTGTAGTTTTCCTGCCTCTCTGAGAACTTAATCATTTCCCAAATTCCCAAGGATTCGTCAGAATTAAATGAGGGTAAACGAAGAATATGAATGAAATGGCTTATCACAGTACTTAGAAACACAGTAAGCATTCAATTAGTTGACATACATTTAATTAATATGTTTAAATTGATTCTTACCAGGTAATTGAACCTGCTAAAGAAAGAAGCTGTAAGAATTAAAATCATCATAATTATCAAGAAAAGTATAGCTTATAATGTTAATGAAGGACATAAATTGACAGGAATTGAAATGTTGGAATCATATAGTTGGAACAGACCTCTGAGAGTATCCAGTCCAATCTCGGACACTGAGCCCAGGATGCCTGGACAACTTTTCTGACAGATGTTATCCACCTTCTGTCTGGACACAGTGTGTGCTCATTGTACTAGTGAAGAACAGTTATAGTTCTTAACTCTCAAAGACCCGATTTATATTCACTGCTAAACCAAGGAATGATAAGTCTGCCCATTTACTCATTAAATTTTCAGAGAAGCAATGACCATCTACCAAAGAACACTAGAAATTTAGGGTCCTGATCCCTAGAATTCTAGCTGTTTTTCACAAGTCAATGATCATGAATAATGTTTAGTCATTTGCATACTCAATATTTTTTTCACCTATACTCTCTTAACATAGGATCCAGGATGCTTTCATGTTTTCTGTCACCTCCAAACCACCACACTTCTTCCTTTCCTAAGCTTGCCTGGTAGGAATGAAATTTAAAAAGGGTTATGGTGAACAATATCCATGTAGAACGTTTTTATCTTTCAGTGCCTCTGAAGGCCTATAATAGCAAATCAGGATTGGGTGTTCTAATATCTGTAATTGGATTTATTTTAAAGGAACTGAAATGTTGTACACTTGCATGTCCTTAAGATACCACCCATTTACGTGTGGACTTCAATCATTAACATCAGCTTCATTAAAATATGGGTTCATCCTGAAGTTTTCATCCTTGGCCATTTTTATTCCTTTCTCATAATTCTATACATTCATGTCTACTTTGTTAAGCAGCGCTTTTCAGTAGAGCTCCCCACAATTAACATATCACAATTCCTATAGCATAGATACAGTTTCATTTGGAAATCCCTGGGCCCACCATGGGGGGAACCGGCAACCCCTCGTTGAGCCTAGAATGACTGTCTTCTGATTCTTACACTTAATGTTTATCCCACTCAAGGCTCCATAACCTTCAATGTGGTCACCAGTAAGACAAAGCAGAACTAACCCTCTACAAACTATTAGGTAGAGAAAGTTTATTTCAAAGTGTCCTTCAAATCTTCTCAATATACCCTCTTCTTCCTACAATTGCCTCTGGTACCTCATAATTCAAGTACCTGGATCCTATCAAAACCATCCCCAGCACATACCCACACACCCTTCTTTATGAGCTCAGTTTTCTCAAACCAAGAGTAACATGAAATCCCTATTCTCAAGCAAATAATTATATTATAAATAATAATGATTACTATTAATGTTGCTTCTCTTTTCATTGCCATTTGCCCAAGTCCCAAAACTTGTTCCTTGTCCACAACCAGTATGTGGCAACCAGGTGGTTATTAAATCTCTCCTTGAGTGCCCAAAGCAGAATTCTAATGATCGCTCTGTGCACTACGCTCTTTTGTGAAATCCTCATCATCATTTAAGTGATTGAGAATTTCAATTATTTCTGTTCCCATCAAATCCTAGAAGAAGAGTCTCATAAACATTTCACATGTAGGGCCGGCTGAGTGGCGCGGTGGTTAAGCGCTGGCCTTGGAAGCCAGCGGCCCCGGTTCGGTCCCACATATGAGGGCCAGTAACACTGCCCTCAAAAAAAAAAAAAAAAAAAAAAAAAACATTTCACATGTAACGCTTCAAAGTGATTTTTACTTTATGGTACCCACTTTATTACTCTCATTTTGAATTCACGGAAGTTAAAAACCCATACTAAATTAGCAGTTAGCTTAAAAAAATGAAGATTTGTTAGTCTTCTCTAATGCACGTGAGCTGGAGTCATTCAAATGTACTCTGTGCTGATTCATATTTATTTTCCTTCCTTTGATTTGGAAAGAATCTATATCAAATAGTTTGTCTAAATTCAAACTCTTCCATTTCTCAACTCATTTTTATCATTCCAAATTCATGCTTTTAGATTTCAAAATAACTATTCCTTAAGAATTAGAGAAAAAAGACAGAGTCCTTTTGACATGTAACATTCACGTTCTATTATGCACTGAAATAACAGCAATTTATTAATGGTCTCAGGGAACATGTGGAAGGAATGCAGGGCCAGGGCAGAAGGGTAGGCTGAATGACCCATAAGGTCCTTTCCAAACTTAAGGCTTTGTGATTCCATGAGAAATTAACCACGTGGTATAATAGAACCACGCAATACAAATTGATTACCTCAAATGTGCATAAGATATAGAAGATCCTTGCATGTCCAAGTCCAACAAAACTGATAGTAAATATGTCATGGAGCCACTTTCTAACTGCATTATCAAAAAACAATTTATTAGTAATGAAATTTGTTTTCCACAGTTTACTGCAAGACAATGGAATATATTGTAACAGCTCTTTCATTTTTCAATATAAAATTACTTTTAAATTGCAATAAGAAGAAAACCCAAAGTCTAGAGAATGATTTAAAACATCACATAATATAGTAGACACATTTACACTTTCTTAAAATTAAAAAAAAAATTCAAGCTACAAAAAAAGTGATCATTACCTCACACGGGAGTTGGATATGGTCAGTAACACAAGGACATTGAAAGCTAAGGATCTGGGGTATGATTTAATGGTAGGAGAGCCATTCATTGTTTACAAACCAGATACCTTTTGATGCTTTAATTTGATATTTAAGCATTCATACATTCAGCTTTGGCAATAAGATAAAAGCGTATGGTTGCAACATTATGGAGGGAAAAAAATCAGTGTTTGATATGTATGTTAATTATATATTATAGTGACACAATGAATACTATTTCTAATTGAAAATAAATGTACAAATTTCACATTGGTATATTTGAAGTACCCAGAGTTTTAGAACTGAAATAATGTTGCCCCAAAAAGTGCATATGGTTCTTTGCCAAATGACCTTGACTGGATTGTTCATTTCCTTTCTCTTTGTATTAATTTCAACCTTTCTTTTTCTTTTAGGGCGTGATTCTCACTCACCAGACTCAGGTACAAAAACGCTATTCTGAATAACCATTACATTTGTTATGATTTTATTAAAAACATATTCATAGCCACATCAAGTCCACTTGAATTGCATATACAGTGATGCACATTAAACTAAATTACATTTCTAAAAAGAAAACTTCAATTTTTAAAATAAAAATACATTTTATTTTTATAAATGTTAAAAGTGAATGTAGATATTTTTGTATCCAATTTGTGTCCCCTTAATAAAAGCTTGGAGGTCTTACTATGATCGAAATCAAGACACACTGAACGGAGATGCTACATATTCCTCTCTTGCAGCAAAAGGTTTTAGAAGCGTTCGACCAAGCCTACAAGACAAAAAATCACCAACCCAGGTAATCCTGCACATGCTTGTCTACTGTGGATTTTAAAGCAAAGCTTTAGACCACTGTTTTAGAGCCTCTTTTCTAGTAAGGTGCATATTTTGATACATATTTTCTTTTTAATATGTTTTTGTACTTGTATGCTTGTCAGACTTCTATTTATGAGTACAATATGGAAGACAAGTCTTAAGTTCTAAACAGGTTCTTTTTTTTCTGATTCAGCTGGTAAAAGCAGGTCAGTTTCTAACATAATGTTTAGGATATTTTCTGGTTCTTAAAAAGCTGTCAGCAGATGATTTAGACTTCAAAGTTATGAGGCTAGCGATCCTTTATATACTTAACAAATATGAGTTATGCAGCTGCCTACTATATTACCTAAAGGAACTCTGTGTTGAAGATATTAGCAAAATTGTGCCGCAAGCATGAAATGTGTTATTGAAACAATGTGACTAAATATGCCACCAAAAAAAATGTATACACATTTTAAGAGATGTTATCTTAAAATGTGTATACATTTTTTTTTTGGCACCCTGTATATATACCTCAAGGTCTAAAAATATGCAAGGGAACATATGTTCACTTTTAACATTATTTCCCAGAATGTAGATGGAGACGAACTTTATAATGTATTCTCTATAAAAACCATTTTCCCCAAAAGGGCAGCTATTGATAATAAAATAAAACACAATCTAAATGGAATAAAAATGATAACTCAGTCTAGCCAACAAAACGTATGGCATAGTAAGAAGGTATGATATTGCTTTACTTTCTTTAAGGGTAGAGTTAACGCTGGTTTCTTTAATGACTAATTTTGGACTTTCTCTCTGTTTTTCCTTCAACATTATTTCTCCGGATGCTTGGCAATGCAGGCACCCCTTTTACCACCCAGAAAAGAGAGCTTTGGCAGCTCCCTGATTACCAATCACACAAAGGGTGACATTTTAGACCAATTAGTAACTAACACACAAATTCCCTCCTGTATCAAGTACTTCGCTAATAAAAAACCTCTTCAGGGAACTATGAATTCTAAAGAAGATGATTCCAGCCAGACCATTGTATATTCTGAAGAATCTAACACAACTGTGTCATACACCAAAAAAGTTACTAATCTGCTACCAGCAGCTTCTAACACAGGTCCTGAACCAACTGCTGACCTGAGTAGCCCATTTCTACAAGAGGACTACACACAAGATTCTCAAACTCAGAGAATTTCTACATTGAAACTAATCCATAGCCAGGATCTAGGAGGCAGCATGCCATTTAACACACCACATTTTTCCAAATCTGTTGACGTACCATCATTTGTCAAAAGGCCTCCCTCACCACCCCCTAACCCAGTGCCTGAGATACACACAGCATCTCTTTCCATTCAGATAGCTCCCCTGTCAGGACACGATTCTGAAAGCCACAAACAGCTACCTGAATTTTCTCCAGAGACTACAAAGATACCTCTTCAGCAAGACAGACAAAAATCTGCAGTTGCTGCGGCCTCTCAGTCTTCAGACAGCCGGGTGGTACATTACGCTTTCCAATCTCTTCTCACAGGTGTCCTGCCGAGACCTTAACTCCTTTGCTTTGGGCTTCTCGTATAATCTAATGCTTTGTTTAGTATCCAATCAGGAAGGGAAAGGAGAAAGAAACCATCTTCCTATTTAAAACCCTACTAAATTCGTCAATAAATTTCTAGGATTCTTTTAGTTTTACATATATAAACTTTTACTCTGGGATACAGTTTACATCTATATCCCAAAATAATGCAAAGCTTTTGTGTGGGTGACCAATAGATTGTTGAACTTTAGAGTTTCATCTATAGAAATTTAAATGTGGTATGACTCACCTAGAAGCAGGTCATCTGTTACATACACACACACACACACACACACACACACACACACACACACTTCCAAAAAGACTCAAAATTGTGAGCATATCAGGAGGTGGTGAGAGAAAATTTAAAAAGTGAAATAGGTAGGCAAATGAATCAATAAAAACCATTCCTGGACCCATGCTGTCCAAACTGATCATATTACCCATAACAATGTTGGAATAAAAAGAATATGCTTTAGCTTTTGACATGTTTCAAGTCTGAAGGATATGGGCAACCCAATCCCATGAGGATTACAGTCATTAGATTTTTTACTTTTAATTTTAAAGGGAAAAAAAGCCTCCTTTGAGCAGACAACTCAAATCCTTCTGTCTGATTTATATTATTTAACAGAATTTTCACTTAGCAAAAACAAAACTAAAGAGATTCATGTTAATATGGAAACCTCTTTAGTGAAACTGCATTATTATGAGAAATTCCATTGACACTATCCAACCCAAGACAGCTCTATACTGAATTCTATCCAGATTTGTAGCAAAACTCAAACATATTAAGTTGTAATTACTATAGTTTCATACTTTCATAATTTTACTTCCAAAAAAATCTGCAGTTGTTATAAAAATTTACTACTAAAATATTTTAAGTTCTGGGTAACTAAGATTTCTGTCAGTTAATTCTAGAGATTTTAAAACCATGTACAGTAAAAAAAATCACATTTATAATGTGTATGTTTAAACAACAACAAAAATGCTTATTAAATAAAAATAAGAGAAGGAAAGATTTTTATCCAGGGTTACAGTTTCTTAATCTGTTATATTAAGTATGTGCTTTAGAGTATCTAAGAACCCCTAAAGTTTATGCAGAATTTTATATACCTACATGAATTTGTGGTGTATTTTTCCTAAGAGAAGGAACAACAGTTTTCATCAGATTTTTAAGGTACCTATGACCATGAGAGACCTTTTTATATGGTGGATTTTTTTAAGCATTCAATTAAAAGCCTGAGGAAAAAATTAATTATGGCTTTTTTATGAGATAACAGCCTGCTTGATATCAACTGTTATGAAAATGATGGCTGGGCAAAAACAACGAATGGTACCACTTCAATCTTGGTACCATTAGGCAAGGTACCACTAGGCAAGGTTTCTAAGTTTATACAGTTCTCTTTAATTCATCCCCCATCCTTGCATTAATATCCTATAATACTTTTGGCTACCTGTCTTATACCTGGCACCACACAAAACATTCCCAAAACCTCTATTCTGGATATGTGGAGGAGTAAGAGAAAAACTTGCTCCAGAGTTTCATTCATTCATGATGATGTTGATGCTTCTTTTGACATGTGCACATTGTCGAGGTTAGAACAGATAGCTACAAAACCTTTAATGGGACCATCCACTCCCTCCCTTTTATAGACAACCTCTCCACCATGGTTAGCCTCTTGGGTTATACAGCCTTGAAGGAATTAAACTTTTCCTTTCTCCTTCGGTTTCCTTCTCCTTTACCTAAGAATAAAACCAACCGTAGTTCTAACCAATTGGGGTATATTCTAACTATCATCCGTGGCTGGTTTTCTTTTTCACTTCATTTTCACACATAGGTACTACCATTTGCAGTGCTAGAATATTTTAGAGTTCTGTTATTTTGGTGAAATCAAGAAAGAGATTCAATAAGTGCAAAGAAAACAAAACTCCCTTTCCATTTAGTTGTTTTTAGCTTGATCAGTCTTTATATCTGTAAGTCAAAAAAAACAAAACAAAAAAACTAAGGCACACTGATTTGTATTTTGGGGACATTTGGGGAGAGTAGGTATGCTACAAAGATTTTTGTAGTGAAGGGAAAACTAATTCTGCTGACTAACAGACCACCCGATAGCATTTCACTACCACAAGCATGAAAAATAAAACTTCTGAGGAAAAATACATCCCATTATGCCAACACTCTCAAGTGCCCATCCAAAATTACAGTGCAGTGCTGTATGAAAACTGGTCTCATCTCCAAAAACAAAACAAAACAAACAAAAAAAAACCGCTTATTAGATTTCTTTTCTTCATGTTTTCATGCTTTCTCTGTACTGTATAGTTGGCACCCAGTCCTCTCAATGTATTTCCTTGAAGTGCTTGCAATTAAAACAGATGCTTTGCCTTCTCTGCCACATTACAAAAAGAGATGTTTTATTCATCAGATAGTTTATATCTATCTCCCTTTATTATTTTTTCCCTCAAATTCAGCATGGACATCAGAAGTTAGCTGCTGCCAGTGTACTGGAGGGAAATGCTTCACAGACACACAGACAAACCACACCAGCAGCCTCTTCTTCGTGTCCTCCCTCTCTGGCATCTTTTAACCAAAACACTGTTGAAAAACACTTTTGACCAGATGGAGGCTCCAGCCCAGTATCCCTTACCCTGTCCCCACCTGCTGAATTTGGGCCTTGGCACCTGCACAGACCTCTGACCCTTTCACACTGTTTATGTAAAGCCCATCTTCTTGTTCATGAGCCCCTTGTCCACGGCAACACCACATCCTCTCTCAATAGACTCCTCCTGCTCCCCGGGCCGGACTCCCCAGGCATCCCACCTGAGCTGCAGAGAGCTCAGCCATGGACACCACTGACCATTCTGAATCACCTTCCCCAACCTTGGGGCAGAGGTCTGCCCTGCCAGATAGCACCACCTTAGCCACCCATGCTGTCATGCATGTAATTGTTCTTCCTTCCTTTGACTTCAGCATTTTTAAACAGATCTCCAAAGGCCAAAAGGACTGATTTCTTGTCAGACATCTCATGTTGCTCCTGAGCATTTTTATTCTCATAGGTGTTGATTATTAGTAAACCAATTCTCTAAAGACTATCAGGGAAATCCATTGCAGTCATCCTCATAAGTCTACTTTGGGCTGAAAAAGTCAGTTATATTCTCTTCATTTCAGAGTCACCTATGGTTACACTGTGTTGCTCTAGCTAATGAGTTGTACAATGATTTGCCTTAACAAGTATTCTCAGAAATTTAGATAAGTATACATATAACATTATGATGATTAGATCATAGAGAAAGTAAAATTTTTCAAAAATGTAGGTCCTGGTAGGTAACAGTTTACCTCAGAGATGCGTATGCATGTGTCCTGTGTGAATAGTTTATATATCCTTGTTTCCCAGATACACAATTATTGACAGCATGGTGCTAATTTTCCCTGCCCCCTCTTCCTAATACCTACATCTTTTGAACCCATCTGTCTTACAGGAGTAAATGATATAAATAATCTACACTGTAGAAATTGAGCCCTGTGGTTTTCTGAAATTACTTTTCTTGAGCCAATCCAGTATATAAATGTATGAATACATTTATTGTTTTATATATCAATTAATTTATCTTCTATTTAGAGCAACATATATTTCCCATATTTATTATATCATTTTAATATGTATATATGACAAGCAATAACTAATCAATGATTTACGAATGGCTAACATGCTCCATAATTTTATGGCACAGATTTTCAATTGCATATAATGTATAGAAAAGGACTTCAATTTGAAAGACATGTAACTTCAGGCAAAAAATGGGATTCTTTTTCTTAAAAATTGATTTTATAATGAAGTTTTAAGTTTAAGAACAACAATAGCATTAAAATTATATTTATGAAGATCAACCAAATTTGATTTGGTCAAGGAGGCAAAAATATTCTCAAATAACTTATCGAAGGTAAATAACGGTTCTGAAGCATTTGGGTAAGCCAGTGCCTCACACTTAATTGAATGTCCACTGTTCTTCAGGTAGAAGATCCTCAAGATATGGGAGTTTATGATATGAGAGTGATTTCTGTAACAGCTTAGAGAAGTACTTAATCAGTAAGCACAATCATCATAATGAAACATTTATTGACTTTAGTGTAGATGTGATATCGCTATTAAATAATGAAATTAGGTTCATTCTAGGTCATTGGACCACATGCCAGTTTTAGAGTGAAAAATCGTGGAAATATGCAATTAATTGTGCATGTATGTTTCAGGCCTGTATAATAGAAATTTATTTTGTTTTTAAATACGTAGAAAAAGTTCACAAATTCTGGTTCTTTGTCAGTGTGCACATGTGTGTTTGTGTGCATTCAGCTGTAAGGCCATTTTAACTAAATGTTTACTAATGTTTTGTTTTATTTGCATGCATTATGTAATCTCCACAGTGCTCAGTGCTGTGTTGTGGATAAATAGGCATGCTTAATAGTGGCGATCTCCACCTCTGTGAACTAAGCTGATTCAATTCAATTAGAATATTATATATATATCTATTGAATATCTACTGTTATTAGCACCATGCTGCATGTTATAAAAATACATATATAAAAGAAGCATGTATATGACTATCTCCAACAAGAAGCTTGAACTCTCTTTGGGGATATAAAATACTCAGATATAAAGCAATCAAAACAATAAATTATTAAGAAACCAAGTAGAGGCCCATAAACTGCTCAATGAGATTGGAGGAGGGAGAATCCTGTGGTTTAATACATATTTTTGATTCTTCTAGAATAGATTGCTTAGAATAGAAACAATTGTGTACCTTATATTAATCACCTTGCCCTGGAAACGTTTAATCACCAGAGGATATCCCTGACTACGTCTGAGAACTAATCCCTTTCCTCAAGGCAAAGAACATTCATTTCGAATCCCGCATACAGAGCAGTGTGATAGAGTTCTGACTACTTAACTCAAGACTGTAAGAACAAATTTGCCCTTCACACTTATTTTATACTGACTCCCACTGATACCTTTTGGCGTCTCTGTTGGCAGAGTGGCATGTCCACTAGTCAGCTGCTTCCACTCTTCTTAATCACCTCCTGTGCCCTCTGACATATAAGAGAGTGATTTTCAGAAATAAAGGAAGATAGAAAAGACATGGAAGATATGTAACCTGTCCCTCTAGACATCAATTTTCAAAGTAAATAAAAACTTTACAGATGATTGCTGTCATTTGAATGGAAGTCTTTTATTGTCATATAAAGGAATCATGTTTACAGTAGACTGTGCTTTAATGGGATGTTTTATACTTTTCTCAGAGCCAGATAACAGTGAATGGGAACTCTGGAGGTGCTGTGAGTCCAATGAGTTACTATCAAAGACCGTTTTCCCCTTCAGCCTACTCTCTACCAGGCTCACTCAATTCAAGCATTATCATGCAGCATGGCCGGTCTCTTGGTAAGTCATTTAATCGTCATGGCTTTCATGACAACTTCAATATAGCAAGTACAAACCACATGAGAAAAACTTAAAGCATCAAAGTAATTTTTCAAAAAGGAGGAAGAAACATTCTACACATCACTTTTTAATGATCCTATCTTAGAGGAGGAATTAGGGACTGCATGGATTCTACATTGGAGGAAGTAGGCAACCAGCTATTCCAAGACAATGATGGCTTCTATTCCAAGATGATGAGGGCTATTAGATATTAAGGGTGGTGGGGTAGCAAGAAAGAAATGGGCAGTTAAGGGGAGGAGAGTTCATACCACCAGAACAGTTACATAGTGCATTTCCATAGATGGCAAATACCATCCATGTTCTAGACAGCCCTTTTTTTGTGAAAGAGCTTTCATATAGAAAATTCTTTTGGTATACATTGCTTAACAGTTAATACTGTCTAGCAAGGGGACAGGCTACCTCATAAAATAGTAAATACTAAACCTCGGCCTCACAAAGTACTATTCATAGTGAGGCCAGAAGACCATCAGCCAGGGATGTGAGTTCCTTTAAATGATGATTCCAGAATTTCATGGAGACATAATTGTTAATCCTCTGGGAATTAAGAATTAGATGAAAGATGTAACTTTCCTCCAGAAAGAAAAAGAACATTTAAACATTCATAAAAAATTTTCAGCATATAATTTCATGGGGCTCATGAACTCTTTCAAGCTTCCTAGAAAAGAAACTGTGCTATATAATGATAGAAACAATATTATGTGGCAAAATATATTTAGAAAATAGTACAATAAATATTTCTTTGTTTCTAAAAATGTAAAAACAAAATAAATAACCCAAAACATTAAAAAATAAGTAGACTAAATCAGACCATCATCTGAATTCAAGCTGAAAAAAGTTTCTTTCATGATGTTGAACAATTGGAAGGTTTTCCGGAACAGCAGGAAGCAGAGAGGAAGGTGGAGGACCACGTGACCACAGCACACCTCTCACAAAAGTAGGAGAGGACCAGGACCCATCTGGTCACCACCAACCAACAACAGAGAGAAAGAAACTGGAACACAGGCCTTTAACTCCCATTTTCTCTTTGACAGCAGGCAGCACCCCTCTATCCCAACACAGTGCACTGAAAGAACACAATACTGCTAGTTAGTTTACCCAGGAACATTCAGCATGTGCATGGTGGAACTCAACTTCCGTGTCAACAAAACCTCTATAACTATAAGATCTACATGTAGCCTTGGGGCTCATTAGAGTAAAGACTGAATATACTTGTGCCTTCTCTAATGCTGCCTCTGGGATCATCTGTGAATCTTATAGTGATATCCTTTCAGAGTAGAAAAAAGTAGAATGTCCGTGTGCCAAAACATTGCCTTAAAAAAATCAGTCCATGGTGTGGTATTATAATGAGAGCCTATTAAATCTAGATTTTTTTACAGAGCTGTACATCATCACACATCTATAGTACAACTCGACAAATTAATCTAGCTGTAATGTTTTTCCCAAATGATTATTATCAATTATTATTTGACTCTTTGTCCCCATTGCCTTTCTTAATGAACACAATTTTGTCCCTCCCACACCAACAAACAAAATATATAACTACTTGAATGTATTATAGATAGGCTTTTATATAAGAACACATCAATGGGTAGATTTTTACATATAAACTATACTACATAGAAAGAAATTCCCTATGTAAACATTGAACAGATTCTACTTGGCCAGTGCTGAGACAGGTCCTGAGCAGAATATACAAATCTGTCTTGTCCTATGGGAACTTTATATGTAGTTGAAGACAAAAGACTAAAAACATGAAAGTTAGTGGACCATACAAGAGCATAATAAAAGGCTAACTTATATAAGCTATAAGCTCATAGACTCTTATGAACCATATATAAAGACAGAGTTAATACTGTTTGCTTAGGTTGGGACTTGGTATATATTAGGTGCTTTAAAAATTGCTGTTTGATATAAATACTAGCATCATGGTTGCCCTTTTTGAGATTAAATAGAAAGTCAGAGTTAAATATCACATTGTATCTGAATTTGGAGTTGCTTGGGAAGGATATTAATTACTTTTACATACAATGGCACATAAAGCAGTTTTATTCCTAGCCTTATTCATTCTTCATCACAAATGGATTGAAAATGCTTTTCTGTTCAAACCAAATTGCAAATAGCCATAATAATAGTAATAGCAGTTATAAATATTAAAATGGGTTTTAGCTTACAGGGGTTTTATCTCTTCAGAATGATGAGTTAAATTTTTTAAATCTTGTTTATGAAGTTTTATATAAATTTGCTACAAAAACAGTCAGATCTCTTGAGATACATACATACATCTCATATATTAGTTTGTCAGAAAAGTCATGATGCATTTTTGTAACGAAAAACATAGAAAAAAATACGTCATGACTTTTCCAACAACCCAATATATACATATAATCAATCAATGCTACCCTGAAACATAAGCACTTTTCCACATCTGCATTAAAAGAGAACTTTCTGAGTAACAGGTCTAACAAATCATGGCAAAGAATCATTCTGAGTCACCAAAAATTTGAAATTTATTGTAGAAAAAACAGGAAATTGTATTATCAATTGAACCAGATGGATAGTATTATTATTGATTTTCATAAATATCTGTGAGCTAAGAGTAAGTGGAATATATAGTACAAACCATATGAGAGAAAAAGAACCCACACTAAGTCCTCTCTGTTTCTTAAGAAATTAAACTAAAAGTTAATAAAGATGTCGTGAAGATAGGAGGAGCATGATAAAACTCATTTAATTTATGTGCTTAGGGCAATTTTTGTACTCAAGGGGCAAAAAGTCATGGGTTTTGTCAAAGTAAAAGCAAAGATATTATGGCCATCATGGCTACTTAAATAAGAATTAATACTAATAATTTTAAATCGTTTATTTACCCATAACCTTTCACATCCATGTATATGTTTGGATGTGAAGATTTCTTAATGTGATTTTTGTTTTCACTTTATTTTTATAAAATCGCTGTCATAGACTCAACAGTCATATCTTTTGTCCTAAGAGCACATTTCAGTACTTTAAATAACAGTAGCCAGCAGTTTCACACAAATAATATTAATGTAAACTGTGACCTGACAGAAATTACTAAACATGTCTCAGCTGCTGCCCCCTTATCTGTACAATGGATTCCCCCTCCTCTCAAGATGACTAGAAGGATGAGATGAGATAATGCATGTAAAGGGCTTTCTTATAGTAGCTGCTACACACTGTCACAAGGTCTCCCAGCACATGTTATTCTTCCCTCGCCCTCCTTCATAAAACAGTGAGTGTCTTCTTATTATAAGTCTATTCAATATACATCTCCATGTTGACAACGAGTGGCTCACATTTAAGGTAAATGAGTTCAAAGAGATGGCAATGGAAATACAGACTGTGTCACAGTTGGCATAAATATACAAGGGCGCCCTTAATTTATGATTCCTTGTGTATCCAGTGCATTACATTTCACCACATTTTCTCCCCAGATTCCACAGAGGCATATCCCCAGCATGCACAGTCCCTGGACGGCTCTATACCGCTGTACAGATCCTCAGAGGAAGAGAAGAGGGTGACTGTCATCAAAGCCCCACATTACCCTGGGATCGGGCCTGTAGATGAATCCGGAATCCCCACAGCAATTAGAACGGTAGGAGATGCCAGCATGCACGTCACAGCTCTGGGGCTGGGCACACACTCCACAAAGAATGGATTGTCCATGGCTTTGTGCATTCCTGTGGCCTTATATAATGAGGATTACCCTCGGTGCCATCCGAGTTCTCATGAATATTATAATGCTGTGTGGCAGAGGAGAGCTGTTTATTGGAGAGAATCACACCATTTACTTTTCCATTTTAATTAAAAATCATGAAAACTGTGATTTTGTTCAATGATAAAAGTATGTTTCGTTTTACCTTTCACCAAGGAGTGTTAGGGCCCTAGAGAGAAAAGAGAAGGAGAAAATGTGCATTCTGTGGCTGCATTGAATTCCCACGTGCATTGCAAATACACCAGTGATTTGTTTCTTGAAATGGATGTGTGCTAACACCAGGAGATGCGGAGCTGTGAATTGGGAATTGGGAGGTGAGATGATTGGCGTGAAGAGTGTTAATGTCATGGAAAGGAAAAACAAGAAAAATACACATTTTAGCAGTCCGTCTTCAGCTGTGCCTGCTGAGAGCTCTCCAGGATGATAAGTGAAAGTGTTTGGGTTTTTTTTTTTTTAGTCTTTAAACCCTGCCAAAACATTGCTCAGTGTGTCAGGGCAGCCCCTTCTGGCAAAGCTCAGCAGTAGCTGAGACGGCTATTGAGAGCTTGGGCAGGCAGCTGCTTGCTGACCCAGTCCACTTCAAGAGAAGGTTTGTGCTAGCCGCGAGAAGGAGGACATGGGAACCAGGATGAGAGCAGCAGCAGTACCTTTGCAGGTGAAATTGGGGGGAGGGGGGACGGTGCGAGACTAGAGCTCAGGCTGTGAACACACTTGCCTGCAACACCCACATACCTGGCTGGGATGTTGCCAGGAGCTACTGTCCTGGAATGCTAACCTGGGGGACCAAAGACAGTAGTGGAGAAAGGCAAAGAACCAGAAAGAGATCAGAAAAAAAGCAGTGGCACGATTGGAGACACTCAGTGAGAACTAAAAACAAAATGTGGGGGCGTTTCTTCTCTCTTTGAATTTGCATTTATTATATGGGGAATATGTGCTCTATATAGAGAGAGAAGAGTTAACAATTGATTATTCCAAGCATCGGTATTAGAATTGCGCGCTAAAAAGTAAATCTATATAGCAGTTGCTGTGGGTTTTATATTCATTAGATTCTGAGAACATTGAATGTGACTAATTATAAAGTCCTGAAAAATCTGTTGGAACTGATGATTGTCATATTTAAGTGATAGAAAAAGTTCAGGAGTCATGACTAACATTCTTAATCTTATGATGACTACGTGTTTCTGGTGACAGTGTTTTGTCATTTGTTTCCCCTTTAAAATTTCTGATTCAAATGGTTAAATTTGAACTTTTTAAAATAATGTAGAATACAGTGTTAGACAGGTATAGTGTCACGGGTTTTGCTTCATTGGCTCTTGATGCATGGTATATATATGCAAATTGGGAGATCCTTAATTCTATGTAGTTATAGATTCTGTCTGAAAAGATTTTATCTGAGACCTCTGGTGTGTTTTCAAGTGTGTTTTTAAGTCAACAAGTGAGTTATAAAAATGAACATGCAAAGCTGGACCTTTTTTTTTTAATGCATAAGACATAATTCTCTTAAATAACAAGGCCTTGTTTGTTCACTTTTAAACAGGAAAAAACTGAGAGGCAGGTAGTCAAAATCAAGAAATATTAAGATTTTTATATTATTTATCTACTGCCAAATCAAAAGCATATTTAGATATGAATAAGCAAACACGTATACTAAACACTAGTTTCCCTTCTGTAAAATAGAAAATAAAATATAAGCAATCCAGAAGTTCCTTATAAGGAACCATCGTTTTTATATACAGTTGTGCTCCTAGTTAGGCTTTTAAAACTCTACAAAGAAGGTGTAGGTCTGTGAAGGCTCTTATTCACATTTCCTATTTCCCAGCCTTGCCAAGCACATCCCAAGTATAGCTGTGTTTATAAATGTCGAGTCAAGCCATCTCTGAGCCACTGCAGGCCAAGAGTCTCCAAGGTTGTTTTTCTTTCTCATCTGAGTAGAAAGTAATGATTATCAGACTCAAATTGCTTCACATGGACTCTCCACTGAGTATATACACCAAAGACAGTAGTGTCTCAATGTATCATGTTATAGTCTCATTTTAGACAACCAGCATATACTGAGGAAACAATTTTGTAAAGTAACCCAGAAACTCTAGAAAACCAGGAGTCAACAAATGTACCTTTGAGTTATTTGAACGAAGGGAAGCTGTTCCCCAGACTGCCCTCTCTCATGTGACCTGGGACGTCTGTGTTAGCCTTTTACTGCCAGTCTTATTAACAACAACAAAAACCGCTAGGGTTCAGGTCCCCTGAGATTGTCTAATTACAGCCAGCGAGTTAAGTAAAATACAAGACTGTTTTCTTCTAGTTCAAATACAATGCCATTTGAGCACTTTCCAAGCTGGAAAGGAGCAAAACAGAATAACTACATACTGGTGTGTAGAAAATAAGTGCCTTTTTTTGGAAATCTTTGCATGATAAATCATTGTGGAGCTCTGGTGTTCTGTAAACTGTTGGAATGTAAACATTCAGGTATATTCAACCAAGGTTATAGAAAACAACCAAATCGTGAATTACTAGTAGTTACTGTCAATGTAAAATGAGTTCGGAGAACACACAGAAGTCAACGTCCGCAAATGTGGGTAGATTTCTATTTACTTAATTTTAGGACTAGCCATAACAACTTCCATGATGGCATTTATAAAAGGAATTTGCTTAGAGGACTTCTTTTAGAAAAGGACACAGCGCTTTAGTATTCCCTTTTACCAGTCTTCTATTCCCTGTTGCCAACTGACTGGGCATTTCTGGCATCTCAGTGCTCGCCATATAAAGCTAGCAGATGGCAGAACTGAGATCCTGCCTGATGTGTGCCCTCCAGCAAGGGAAGAAAAAAAATGCTGTTTGTCAAGATACATTGCCATATACAGTGATACAACTCACTTATTAGGCGTCCCTTGTTGCCATTGGTTGTGTCCAGGTATGGTTGGAAAACAGTTTTGCACTAGGTTATGTCTTATTTTCTGATGCTGAATTAGTAAGTAAAGGAAATAAAGCTTAATGAAGAAAAATTGATCATTCATGAAAATAAATGTCCCTTGAAGATACTTATTCAACTACTTTGTTTAAGCCAGCAAATAATAGCTAGACTCCTGCTTCTCCACTGCACCATTTGAATATAAGATCAATCAACAACCCCCTCCATTTATCCACTGTAGAAAGAGCCAAGAATAAATGAAGAGGTGATTCACAACAATGCCAAGTAGCCCTTAATGTTAATCTATATTTGTGGTGATTACCACAAATTTTCTTAGAGACCAAAATAAATTTAGATATAGCACAAACCCCTCAATTTCCATATGAAAAATGCAATTACCATAGTTCTGAGACAAAAATCAGGATATAAAATTGAAACCAAACCTCAGCCTAACAAGTACAAGAATATTTTGGTGGCAGCCCTAACACAATACTTTATATCAAGAGAATTGTCTCAGAAAATCTGGTATATTTAGTTACTCTACACAGAATGGTTGAGCATATTGCCCTAGTACCTCTGGAAATGGCAGGATAAAGATCTTGCCAAGCAAAATCTTTAGTTATGATTATAAAAGTATATGTCTCTTTTCAAAGGTATGCAATGTGGTAGAGTTTCATCCAATAACTTGGATTCATTCATTATTTTATTCCATGAACATTTGCTGTTTCCTACAGTTATTATTCATTGAGCATTTTTTGTTTGTTTTTGTTTTTTTGGTTTTTTTAAAAAGATTTTATTGGGGAGATGGGGGAGGGGAGCAATGTTGGGGAAGGGGGAAGGGGAACAGACAAGTTGCTGTCCTTTTGTTCTTCAGTCTAGTTGGGGAGGACTTTGCTTCACTGGCCCATGTTGGTATCATCATTGTGCTCTTCCCGGGTGAGTCAGATCAGTCGCCGGCCTCTGGATAGCCATTCACGGCGGCTCTTGGCAGCTCACATTGGTTGCCAGCCGTTCACTGTAGTTTATGGCAGCCCACTGCAGCAGGGACTGCACCCTACACTGGCTGTCACGGGCAACTCATGGCAGCCCAGCTCCAGGTGGAGCTGTTGTTCACCATCTTAGCTGTAGAGGGCAGTGTCACTGGCTTTCATATGTGGGATCCAAACCAGTGCCCTGCTGCTCAGAACTGGCATCCCAAGCCAGCTCCTAACCAACGCGCCACTCGGCCGGCCCTATTGAGCATTTTTTATATTCCAGGTCTTTGTGTATATATCACCTCATTCAATTCCCATATGAATCCTATGATGTGGATATAATTATTTCATTTTACAGAGGAGAAAGCTAGAGCTCTACAAGGTTATCTAACTTGCTGAAATGCATATTGCTAGGAAACAGCAATTCAAGGAACCAAGACTTGAGTATAGATTGGTCTAATGTTAATGTCGTATTTCTATTACAGCCCACTGTCAAAAGTCTGGGCTGCACATGGAGGAGCTTCTATTCTCAAGGAATTTGCAATTTAGCAAAGCAAATGTTGTATACATTTTATTATTATGTTAAAGAATTTTGAAACATTAGCTACATTTTTAGATTTACTCTCAGACTCTGGATTGTGTCACTACATTCAGTTTTTTAGTAGTTTAAACTAGAAAATATCAAATTTTTATTTCTCTAAGTTGACCAGAATACAATTTGAGTCAAAAATATTCCCTGGTTAATTCTAAAAATTATGTCCTGAACAGAACACTCACTAAAATGTTTTAAGATAATGATAATTATCACCAAAAGGAGTGAAGCAAACTATTACAACACTATAACTTTTATTCATTAAATTTTATATAAGTATGTTTGTGCAAATATTAACTGTCTAGTGTTGGGCACAGCTATGATTTGGAATAAATAAAACCATAACATATAGTGTTCCAATTCAGCCTAAACACAACAAAGGGTAATAATATATTTACAAACTGCATGCATAACTGGATACTTTACTGGTATTGTCATCATGAAATAGATTTTTCTTTAATCACAGAACAGAAATTTGCTATCAGAAAAAATAAAATATAGAAAGAAAAACATTGAGGAATAATGTGTATTTGGAAGCAGACTTGTAACTATCAGATATTCTCTTTTACAGACAGTCGACAGACCGAAGGACTGGTACAAGACAATGTTTAAACAAATTCACATGGTGCACAAGCCGGGTATGTATGCTGTTCTGTGTTCTTATCAGGTCCTTGTGGGTTGAAGGATGTCTATATATACTCGCCTTTTGTATAGTTCTGGTTCATGCAAAATGCCAAGACCCTAGCAAACTTCATGGCCCTCACTCGTTTCAACATCCTTCCTTATATCACCCTTCAAATCACAGATACCTGTTCTGCCCCACCACAGACCTGCCAAGAAGCCTTTTATAAGGTGACCTTGAAGGGGTGCCAGGTGCTCTGGTCTCTTCCCTTCGTCCTTTCTGATCCACAATCCAAACCGTTGTGGCGTGTTGTCTGTTTAGACAGACTCATTACTCCTCTGTCCACATATGTCTGTCTGCGCCTTATCAGAGAGTGAACATAGCTAGGTCTCATTGACTTGACAAGAAATATTTAAAGCACTTAGGAAAGGAAATTCATGATCCAGAAGAGAAGGCTGCCTGAGGAAATGAGGTAAAGGGACTGACCTTGTATGCTGTGAAGAGGGTGGCAGAGCAAATATGTTACAGATAAGAGAGGCCGAACAGCAGAGACCTAGCAAAAAAAACAATATTTGAAAAAAATTTAAATGGTATGAGTTAGGCAAAATACATTTGTTTTCTAAAAAATTTCTGTTGCTTCTCTGAAGTTTTGCTGTCTTATTATGATTACCTTATTATGGTGACCAAATGTGTATTACCATAATATTTATGTTTCATTTTCTAGATGATGACACAGACATGTATAATACTCCTTATACATATAATGCAGGTAGGATGGGTTTACTTGCTCGCAATGAATAATTTATGCCCTGCATTGCTTGAAAGAACTCCACAATCACTTTTTTACCACTCTGTTTGAGCGCATGTCTTCAGTTTATAGAATCTGGAGGATGCTTTTTTTTTTTTTCTTTTCTCAGAGCATGCATAACAAAAGGATTGATCTTTTCTCATGGAAATGAGAACTAATACTGTTTTATCTCATTCATGCCCACTGTTCGTTTATTCTCAGCTTCAGGAATGTTGAACCAAAGTGTGAAGGCCAGCCTGAAAGAACATACTGTAATGGGGGTACAAAATAAGATAAAGATCTCTTTTTATCAGTGGAGAGAGTGATTGCCATTGCGTAAGATGTTTCAGATACACTTCACAAAAACAAGTCCAGCAAAGTATTTTGTGACCTTGTCCATGCTTTTGCTGCAAAATGCCAGCATTCATTGAAGAAGTTTTTAAAATCCCACTTTGCCGGGCCACTTTTCTGACTCAGAGTTGCCAACAGTCATTATGAACTGACTTCAATTCCAGGCATTTCTACTTGTATTGGAGTGAATTTCATATCCTGTGAAGTGGCTGCAGGCTGGGTGGAGTGAGGAAGCCCCTAAAATATGTTTCTCACCATTGCTTTCTCCTAGATGTCACATCAGGGGACCCCACACAAGGCCTCCTGTCCCTGCTCGGCCTCAGGTTCTGGACTATTGCAGTGTCTGATTTTCTGTTCTTTAGAGCAGGCTCTGAAGATCAGTCTCACAACTCCTTAAGCAACTGCATCCTCACTAGGGGTCCCCTTTGCCAGAACTGCATGAGGTTATCACCTTCCTGACACTGGACGGCCAGCACACAAGGCCTGTACAAAATGAAAGGCTTTATAGGCAGAAGGGAGTCGAAACAGGGAAGTTACACTAGGAGAAAAGGAGGATTGGTTGTGGCAAGGCCACTTTCCTTTAGGGGATGGCTAGGGTCTGTCAGGCAGGTGATCTAGCTAGTGCTGATCGGACAACTTCTGATTGACTGGTTTAAGGTTCAATTTGTGAAAGAGGCCTAATAATTAAGTCTTGGTTTGGTGATGAGGGGCTTATAAACAACTCCATTTGGGGACTGTTGTCTTGTTTTGAACAAGCTGTAAAGCTGAAGTCTGACCATAGAAGGGAGGCAAAACAGTAAGCGCAGACACTGTCTCTCTTCATTTGTCATGGCAATTTGCATGGAAATTCAGGAGAAGCTGATGAGTGAAAACAGACTTAACTCAAAAGCCTGTGGTTGCAGGAAATTCAGAAATTTCATGATTAGTTTTAATATTGAAGTTTTGTATCCATTAGTAATTAGTAAATTGAACAGTAGTTATATATAACCTTGCAGAGCCTTTCAGAGAGAGTTTTACCATTTAATCAGTACATAAAGTGACTAAAACAAGTCTCTTTCCTTTCTGCTAACCCTACATCCTGCTATTCTGTCTTGCTCTTTCTGCCTCCTTTTTTTTCTTTTTTTCTTTTTTTTTCATGCCCTCTCTGCTACCAGCTTCCCTCTATCCACCCAAACCAATCCTTCAGGGTTCACATAATATATCTTCTCTGATCAATCCACCATCTTCTAAAATCTTTTCATTACTAAAACATATTTTCCATTTTTGCATATTTTCCACTTTAGCATATTACCAATATTTTCATAGTTTTATTTGTGTCACATTTCCAAGATGCACTACAAGCTTACTAAGAGTTTCTGTTTCCTTGAGCCTTGCACAGCACATACATAGCTTGCTCAATACTTTGTTTGATTCTAATTAACATGTCAATTATATGTAAATCAGGGCTTTCAAAGTAATAAAAGATATTTAGAAACAGTTCTGATAAAGGTTCTTAATCTTCCTCTGAAATCTTAACGATGTCATTAGTTTATCTTATCCAGGAGAAAATTTGCCAAGTACCTGTAAGCTATTCCTAGTACCAGTATGAATAATTCCAAAATAACTGACAAAGATTTACAAGATTTATAATCAATGCTTGTGTATAGAATACAGAAATAACAAATTAATATATTAATACACTAATAAATTAATATTAATAAATTGAAAAAGATCATACTGCCCAATGCATGCATTATGAATATGCTTATTGATTATAATTTTGGTAAAAATAATTGGCTATTTTATGGAGTACAAATAATTTAATGCACTTTAAAAATCTTATTTGCTCCTGTTTTGTTTTGTTGTGTTTCATGATAGGCTTGTACAACTCACCCTACAGCACTCAGTCACATCCTGCTGCGAAGACCCAAACCTACAGACCCCTCTCCAAAAGCCACTCAGACAATGGCACTGATGTCTTCAAGGATGCTTCCTCCCCTGCCCCTCCCCCACATGTTCCTCCTCCAGTCCCACCACTTCGACCAAGAGATCGGTCTTCAACAGAAAAGTAAGGCATTTCCTTCCCGCCCCCCCCAACCCCCATCAAATGGCCTATATTTAGCTTGGGATAAAAATAAGGCCATTGGGCATTCAGTAGAACTGGTGCTTGCCTTACCAAAATAGTAGATGAATAATCATATTAGTCTTATGTGTACAATCTTAGTCAATACATGTATCACGCTGACCTCTACTGAGATTGGTAAACACTTTCATAAGCTTGGTCATAATATTATAGTAACCTAAATTAGATGTGATGTAACCTGGGCACAATCTCTACTTTTTGATCAACAAATGCATATAAAAAGACAAGAAAATAGAAATAATTGACATATACTCCCTTTGGCATAGCAGGTCAGAGACTATGCAGTTGATTTTCAGTTTCCTCAGATTTGAAATGTTAGGTCTACTATATTTAATAATTTAAAATTTCCCTCTGATACACAAAAATATCTTTTTGAAAACAGGAAGATTATTCATAAGTCATAAATAAGACATTAGTTAATAAGTGTCTAACTGTGACTCATTTCCACCAGCTTTTTGTTATGATACTAATTTTCATTTCCCCACTGAAATATTTTTATAGAAACTGTTTTCACAAAAATAAAAAGTTATAAACACACTTTTGTTGTGTCATTTAAAAATTAATATTATGACTAATAATCCTATTTATATGTAACCTTTATTGAGAGTTTGCTATAAGCCAAGCATTAGGTGAAGCACTTTTCCTGTGTTGTATCATTTAATTCTGAGAACAGCCCAATGAGATACATTTTATTTTAAACCCCTTTTCGAGGGGAAGAAACTGTGATTTAGAAAATTAAAGTAACTTGCTCAGCTCATACAGTTAGTATGTCAAAATCAGGATTCATACACAGCTTTGACTGAAGTGTAGCTCATGCTACAGTGGCAGTTAATAAATAAGGATGTAAGAATTATTCTGTATTAATACTGGTTATTAAGCGTCCAACTATCATAACCGTCTCAAAAATATTATGTTCAACACCTCATTGTACCATTAAAAGTAACTGATGATCACATAGGGTATAAGATACCACGAAAATAGACACAGCATGTGTGAAGAGAGTCTCATTTTAATACCAGTCTCATGATGAATGATATGTTTAGAAGTGTGATGTCTTAAATTTGAGAAATAATTGTCTAGTATCTGGTGTCTCTGCCATAAAAAAAGAACCAAAATGAACTCAGATTTAAATATATTATTTACCCTATGTGTTTTAATAAAACTAAATCTCATTAAGAAATACGCTAACGTCTTAAAAATTTCTAGATGGCTTCCATATACGTTGTCTTATGTCATCCTCAAAACACCCCTGCTCAGTATTACCCATCAATTTACTAGAAAGCCAGCACTTGCCTTTCATTCTCCTGTCTCTTAGAACATTTATATTTCCAACCTGCTATCAAGTTGGAATTCCATCCCTTTCCATGGGTGAGAATTGCCCCATCTATAGTCAGAAAATCCTTCGTCCTCAAAAGGGATCCTCCCCCTGGAAGCCTTCTTTAGTCCCAGCTACCTAAAAAGCTTTACTTCCTAAGTCCCTCTTTGCCTCTTGAAGGATCTTAGTTCAGGATAAAAAGCTGATTCCAAGGTTTCCTTTGGGATGGAATAGATACCTGACTCTGGTTTTTCAAGGGTAACACCAGAGGATCTCCCTCCCCACAGCTTGCTCCTATGGATGACAACTCAAGTGATACTTTTGTACTTTTCACAAACTATGATGCCATTTACAAGATAAACAAGATCAAACATGGCATGTGCATTATTCCTGTCGCTTTGAATCAAGGATGCCAGGTCACAGAGTGGTGGGACAAAGTCATGTAACTTAATGGAGCATAACCACCACTTATTCTAAACCCACACATATGCAGGTGCCATTGTGTATGACACCAGGGTTTACTAGCAGATCACTGGCTGTATATCGCTAAGCCCCTTGTGTGAGTTTTTGAGCCAGCAGGAGGATAATCACTGTATAAAAACTAGAGGAAAACATAATATGAAAGAAATGGCTTCCTTTAAATCATTTATGTAAACAAAATATGTACAAATGTGGTATTTTGAGCAGATTAACTTTATATCCTGAAAGACTTTTTTAAAAAATCTAGACTAAAATTAACTGTGAAAACAATGAGTGGTTATCTACAATGTTTTTAAGCATAGAGAATCATTTTCAGGTGTAATTTGTTGCTTATTTCTAGGCATGACTGGGATCCTCCAGACCGAAAAGTGGACACAAGAAAATTCCGTTCTGAGCCCAGGAGTATTTTTGAATATGAACCTGGGAAATCATCGATTCTGCAGCATGAAAGACCAGTAAGCACTTGTCATTAAACAGAATGCCAGTTTTCCAGGCTTCCTGGGTTCCCAAATAAACTTGAATTTCATATCATTTAGCAATTTTTGTCCCAAAGGTAGTTTATTTATTTGGTATTATTTAGAAATCATGTTTATTTTGTATCACGATTTGTGCATCTTGTCTCAGAATTGAAGATGCACTCTTGAATAAGGGGGTGCCAAAAAATGCATACACATGACTTGTTTTCATCTTTTGTTATCGGTGTATATTGAATATTACAATTTTAAGAGTTTTTTTCCTTTCTTAAAATGTATATACATTTTTTTTGCACCCTCGGTATATTATCCCTACTGACCAAATCTAGGACTTATTTGAAGGTAACTATAGCTGTCCCTAATCATAGCTCTGAGTTTAATTTAAAAAAAAAACACTCTCATAAATATAACACTTAATTGCTAGTCTTCATTGCTAATGAGAAAAATCATTCGTTAACCTCTCCAATACAAATGGACCCAGGCAGTTCCATTCCTTGACTTCCATAATATTTCTTTGGCTTAAGGGGAAACTTTCCAAATGCTTTTTAAAAAAATAACAATCTGTTTTAATTGATTCTTATTAAATCTCTCTCAGGTTACCAAGCCTCAAGCTTCCTGACTGATTGTCAATCTAATGGATCAAGATTATGTTTAACTTTGTAGTTTTTTTTCCAATTATTTAGATATCAAACAAAAAGATATATAAACTGGAAAATAACCATTTGTTTCCCCAAAGTGCAGTGTAACAAAGGGGTTCTTCCTTGGCCCTCCTTGTTTTTATGTCCCCAGTCCTGCTTTCTGAGTCCTTTGCTTTCCTTCCTTGACCGGTGCCCTCAGGATCTCTTTGAAAGTATAATTCCCCTGCATCTTTATCAAAACCTGCATCTAGAGAAACAATTGAGGTCATTTGCAATTTACTCTTGGACTTGTCTTAAAATAATTTTAGGTGTCAGTGAATAGGAAAGAGAGTTTTCTTTGTTAGTTCCCCTAAGTATCAAAAAAACCCCACACTATCATATATAATGCAAGGCCAGGCCTGAAATTTGATTGGAAACCCTTGCCTCACCACACCCAGGATGAGTGTCCTTGATTTAGTTTTTGAAACCCTGTGTTTATGGTTATGTTCTTGAGAAACATGTCCAGAAACCTTATAATCACATAATTCATACATGATATTTAGCTAAGCCTTCTTTGCCTTTCTTCAAATAACTCGTATCTTTTAGAATAACAGAACTTTAACAGAAAAACTGAAAGAGAAAATGGAATATCACTGATTTGCAGGCTCCATTGCAAACGTATAACCCTTTTACCAGGTTCTATGATTGAATATCACGATACTTTGAAATTTTTAGAATGGGAATTGAGTGAACTATGCCATCACCATTGCATAAAACAGAAAATAGCAAAATAATTTTGCAAAATAATGAGTCTCAGATTTAAATGCAAATAACAAAACTTGAATGATCATTCTAACAATTTATGATGCTCTTAGGATAATGACTGCTGTAACTGTATTGGAATGCTTTGTTAGCTGTGGTGCCAGAAGACAGGATTGATTTTTAGAAGCTTTCCTATCAGAATATTTCTATTATTTACTTACTCAACAAAATTTACTGAGCACCAACTATGTGCGAAACATTGTATTAGGTGCTAGGGGTACAATAGTGAACAAGACATAGTTTCTACCTCGAGGAACTTCCGGTCTATCATTTAACAGATGTGCATAGCTACAGCTGTATTTGTGCAAAGTAGAACACCTCCTATATGGCTGAAATGGTGGTACAAAAAAAAAAAGAATCCTTTTGCCCTCTCAAAAGCTCATTCATGGGCCCTGTCATTGTGACTGAAATTTCCACATTCTTCATGTCTTTGGTTTAAAGCTTTGAAGGCTCCTAGTTTAAAAACAGCAATAATAATAATAATAATAATAATAATAATAATAGTAATAGCAATAGCAGTAGTTGTAAAACTTTACTGAGCACTTACTATATGTTAGGCTCTGTAACTAGTAATTTATGCTTCATCTCATGTAATGATCCCAACAACCCTATGAAGTAGATATATGGCATTTCCATTTTGCAGATGAAGAGACTGATGCACACATTCAGTAACTTTGCTCAGGGTCAGAGCTGGTGGGTGTCAGAGCTAAACATAGAAAGCGAGGAGACTCATGCCTAGTACACTTAATCACTACGATACAGAGATTGGCTGAGTAGTCACTATCACCTTAGTTTAGCTGATTATTTATTTTGCAGCATAAATTATTTATTTGCTAATTTGTAATTAATTAGCATACTTGATTTAGTTAACCGGAAACCTGGGCCCTGAGTAATTAAAACATACAAGTAAGGCCAGTATGCTTAACGAGTTCTAAGAATAGGAAAACCTGGAGTATGCGTATTACTGGAGATTCAGGTATGGATGAGTACAGAACCTACATACTTGGAAGGGAATGAGAATGGATATCTTATGAAGAAATGGCAAGAACCAAACACTTTTATCCCTTCCAAACAATTTTGCTACGGGCCAGTCTTACACAAAACGATTTGAGCTAGTCCTCTGTATCATTTTGGCTAGGCTTTTTATTACAGGACTAGGCTATTACCTTTTTGTTGTTAGCCCTTTGGTTGTTTTTTCTAGAGAGGCAATCAGAATGAATTCAGGGTTAAGTACACTGTCATGTTGCAGAGACTGGGCTATATATTGATACAGTTTACATAAGATTCTGGAGTATCTTGAAAACACAAGATATAGAAGACAAATGGCAGGTTTGCTAAATGAGAGTGATGTCGTAGCAAATGGCCAACACCTAAGGGTTTCAGGTGTTGCACTCTCATGTCATTTTACTCCAAGATGGCTTGTGAGCGTTCCTTTGCTCTTTTCAGATTTAATTTTTGCAAATTATACACAATACCTAGGTAGTTCTCTATAGCTCTTTTCAATTTTTAGATGACTCCATCCTCTAACCAGTTTTCCCAAATGCCGTCTTGGATCCCCGTCTTCCTTGTTGATCTCAAAGTCCTACCCCCTGGAACTGCCACTGCCTCCCCTCCCCTCTGCTCCACAGTTGTCCATGGCCTGGAAGACAACGACAGCCACCTGATCACATCCCTAATTCTCCAGTCTTTATTAAATCTTTATAAAATCTCCTGCTCAAAACTGTCTTCTGGCTCTCAAGTATCCTTAGAGCAAAATCAAAATTCCTTAATATGATTTATAAAAAACCTTGTGGTTTGGCTCCTGCCGAACTTTCCTGCTTCCTTCACTATGTTCCAGCTGTACAGAGAGCTTTCCATTCCTCCCTTATTACAGCTTTGCATAGGCTGCTCCTTCCACCAGGAAAGCACCTCTCCCTTCTCGTGGAAAAGTCTCATGTCACTTCCCCTAGGGCACCATCCCTGACTCCTCAACAACAGACGTAGAACACCCCCTGCTATGCGCCCTCCTGTAGCACGCTGCATTCCCCCCACACACACACACACACACATACACATTCAACTGTAATAGCCTGTTTCCTTGTGTCCCTCACTAGACTTTAAGCTCCTTGAAGGCAGGGGCCGTGTCTAGTGCACCAGTTGTATCCCCAGCACCTATCACAATGCCTGGCACATGGTAGGTGTTCGGTGAATACTCATTGAATGAATAAGCGAATGAATGAATATAGGTTTGACTCTTGCAGTGAGTGGGTAAAATTGGTGAGACTGAAGCCCTGTTCTGCTGCTAATCTACAAAGTCCGTACATTTCTGGTGCCAAAAAGCACAGTGGGTCCCAGTAGGGGGTGCAGTACTGTTTGAATAGTACTGTCCAAAAGGATCTCCTTCCTCCTTACAAATCAATGGAATATGTGTTTATGTTCTTTAATATGAAAGTAAAAGTGAATGCAATTTTTAAAAGTACATAGGTATTCATTTGACTATAAGTTTACAAATGTTGATTAAATGGGCTTAATGTTTAACCTAGAAAAGTAATTTGTGACCACCAGGAATTTATCTTTAACTAACTCAAACCACAATTTATACCATGAGACACTCATATAAATTCTTGAAACTTTACATCCCATCTGGATTGGATATGTTTATAGGTGAGCCACATTTAAATAAAATAAATTTAAATAAAGCATTTATTTAGGACCTCTCTAGGCTTGATAAATAATATGGAAAAAAAAATAATATGGAAAATAATATGAAGATGGTTCCTTTCTCTGTAATAACTAATCCAGCACATAATGATAAAAGCAGAAAGAAACAATCATTGAAAACACTGAGCAGAGTTGAAATTCAATTTAAACCCTCTGTGAACTTAAGCTTCTTTATCAGTGAAGACTGTCATTCAAAGCTTCAGCTATAAAATTTTGAGAGTTTCAACTGATAGTTTGAACCATAAAGAATTACTCCCAATGAATAATGTGTGTAGCATTTATTGTGGAACGTCAACAAATATAAAATGTAGGAGCCAATGCCATTAAAGCTTAACCATGTAATGAGCATAAATTTTTAAAGAATCAGATCATATTGACACTTCTTTTGTTTGGAACAACATATAGAAATTATATGCCTGTGGTGAGAATATTGAGAACAGTAGACTTTTTATAACCTGAAAAGCAACTAGATGTTTTGAAACTATAGAAAACAAAAACTTTAAAAATTGTTCACCCATTGGTTACCTTTACAGAAGAATCATGTGTGATTTGTAGTTTTAAATTTTCTTAAGCACTTTGTCCTACACTGATGACACACCAGTTTTAAGCACGTTTGCTGAGATTTTCAAAATGAGAAGAGGCCAAAAATGGTTAAAAGATGTGCAACAGTAGCTCTGCTCTTTTGCTGTCTTTTATGAGCAAATAGAGTAATGCAGAATCACGCTTCCTAAATGAGTTTCTGAGTATTAATATTTGTGTCATACAACTCAAAGGAACTACCAAGTCACACGTCCAAAGTTTCCTTTTAGTTGATGGGATTGTGTTTATGTGTCTGTTAGCTGACCATCTGTATGTGTATCACTGACGGTTGTAAAGCCTCTGTGTACCTTAGCAGTGGATCTAGGTTGCTACATAATACGCTTAATTGTTGCATGACGAATGGGATTTGATAGGTCAGCCCCAGCAAAGAGGAAATTCTAGTTCTGCCACTTAGAGTTCCTTTACCATCTAGTCTCTGCTGAAGCCTATACCTTTCATTACGTTCCAAAGTTATAGATAATTACCAATTGTCATTGTTTTGGGTGTTTTCTCTGCTATTTTCAATGGTCATGGATTCTTTATAGCTGCCTATTGTGAATATAAATTGAATTTTTATTCTACTTTAATCTACAAAATCAAATTTATGAAAAATTGCTAAGGTATGATGCAGGATGATAGATATTCTGCTCCCTTTTCCATTTTCTGTAATAGAAATATATTTCTATAAATCAGGACTTAATATATCTGTTATCTATTTTCTTGAGGTGAAAGTCAAAGTGAAATTGTAACCACTGGCAAATATACTTATTTGTTTAGTAAATTTGCTGCCCTCTGCTGTTCAAAATGTTTATTAAACAAATTTCTTTCCCTTAGATTTCTATTTCCCCTTAGCAATACAAAATACCATAGTTGAAAGCAGAGATCATAAAATCAAGAATTAATAATACTTTAAGCATATAACATTAAAAGCAATAAGATTTGAAAAAGCCAAAGATTAGTTTTCCTGTAGAAAAAGAAATAGGCTGCTATAGGCAGAACAAAATTTAACTGAAAAATTCTATTGTTAATTACCCTAAAAATCAGTGCCAGCCAAACTATTCCATGAAATAGTTACATGCTGCAGATATTATTTAAATGATAATTGGAGAAAAACAATAGTTTAGTAATATAATCTCAATGAGCAGTTTTGCACTATTGAATCGAATGTCAATTGAATCAAGTTTTTCAACTAAAAAGAAAATGGTAAATTAGTTACCAGAATAGTTTCTTCTTTCTGTCAATTTCACTGTTACTTCTGAAATGTAAACCAAATATAATATTGGCATAAATGAGAGGAAATATCTCAAGATTCCTGCAACTTTCCCATATTAATTATAGGATGTTCTCCATCACACTCTAATAGTGTAAAGCAAAATGATACTTTAAAAGAAAGAAAAGGAAAAACAATCTCAATACCTGAACACCACTGTGGTCTTTTGTGTATGTGTGTGTTTTCTTACTGAGCTTGTCCAGACGCAGGCCTTGTGATACCGTAAGAATTATACAAGCATGCAGTTGTATTCTGCCTTTATCACTTATTGTCCCATCATCAACATTTTCCAGGGTTACTGCAAGTCTGTCATGATCACAAGTCTATGTGTTGGATGACTTAGACCCTTTCACTATTTTGTTATGATGTCCCAGCTTTTCTGTCATGATAATCTCATATTATAAAATATTGAAATAAAAAGCACCTCTCTAAGACTACTTTGGGTATAATTGATTATTAATACAGGCTGTATGTCATTAACAAAGCTATTGGGAATGTAAAAAGTCAAACATGTGGACAAGCTAATGTCCAAATAATGGCTTTTGTTTGAATATGAACTATCACAAAGCACCCAGTAGTATAAGGCATATGTCCTCTCCTGGCCAGAGGAATGGCTTCTGGGAAACTGGAGGGCTTTTCTTCCTGACTGGAAACACTACTGTTTTTCCAATTTCACCATGTTTAATTAGTGTCATATAATAATTATTAGTAATAACCCATTTGTAGTACTTTAAGCATTCATTTTAAATAGAATCAATGGCCCGAATCAATCTGGTCAGGCATGTATTATTTGAAATCACAGGGATATCCCTAGGTAAAGTGAATGCTCCATGTCTGTTTTTTCTATTACTAAAGTAATGGTACGTATATTCTCCAATTGTTTATATTCACACTCCTAGTTTTTCTGTCTTAACTACAATATTCAGAGACCACTGGACGGGAACAAGTCAATTATAAAACTTGGCTTTTCCTCTAAATTAGTGCTAAACAAACTAGGGTGGGATTTTTCTCCCTCACCCTCTCCTCACACCTGAGCCACTCACAATACTGAGAAAAAGCTAACCCCATCCAAATCTATTTCTCCAGCTCAAGATAGACAGGCAGAAAGTGATATTTGGGGTATCTTATGAAATGTAATCTTTCTTCACTTTCTAAGAGGCTCCTTGTCCTCACATCTTTTCAGTGGTCCAGACCATTCCTAAATTATCTGGGTCCCCAAGGGATATTTAATGTTTCCTCCTGCCTTGCCTAAGGCAAGGCACGAAGCACTGCTAGCTGGTGTCCTGGGTTCCCTCAAGAACCTCTATCTAATGAATCAGTTTTTCCTTCACCCCTCTTTCTTACAGCCCCCTCTCCCAACACCTCTGACACCTGTTCCAAGGGAACCTGGCCGGAAGCCTATTTCTATGTCATCATATGGAGAAGTCACTGGTAGCCCCTCCCCTCCACCCAGGAGTGGCATCCCTACACCAAGCCCAAGCACCCCGGCTCTCTCTCCCAACTGGGTGAGCTCCTTCCTTCTTTCACTTATCTAATGCCTGAAGGGAAGTTCAAAGTAGCCTTTGTCCTTCAGAGGCTAAGAAACAACGCTGGCTACTCACCTCCCCCTCCCCCCCACTTCGCTGCCCTTTGTCTTTCTCATCTAGATCCCAGGTTCCTTCATACCAATCGAACCCTAATAGCCTCCTAGCACCTGTCACTCCTCCCCTTACCTTGTATCTCTTCCCACCTTCCTCCTCCCGCTCCCCTGGGGCTCTCCATATGGGTGCACCAGAGCAAACTGTCTGCAGACTGCAGACTTACATGCTGGGACCAGTGAGCGCAATGGACGATGGAGGGACCCACGCCGAAGAGCTACTTGGTGACAGAGTTGAGCCTGTTTTAATACTCTGTGTGCTATCAATGCTCATTCTCATGGTCCCAGCCAGTTTTTCATGGTCTATGCATCAAGCTAAGGAGAAAAGCAGAAATGGTGGACAGGAACTAACTGGGGGCCTAAGAGATGCCCTCGAAGCTCCTCTTCATATCCTGATTTTACTCATTTACTTTACTTCCTTTGTTCTCTCTGGCTGAGATTTGTTGGATGGGAGTGGATGCATGTTTGCGTGTGAATGCGCGCGTGTGTTTTTTCATGCCACACAGCATTTCCCTCACTCAGCTCAGTGTGCCTTTTCCTTCCCTTTTCCTTCACATCTGCTCCAGACTGATCGCATACATCCAGATGACATAGATTTAGAAAATGAGCCCTGGTATAAATTCTTTTCAGAACTGGAATTTGGACGCCCGGTAAGTGAGGCTAGACTATTAATGTAAGAAAATTAGGAGAATGTTGTTTGATTTATAAAACATATCATTATCAGAAGAGACAGGTGTCATTTAGAGAAAACAAAATGCGTACCAAATACACAAATTTGGTACAGCTCGGCCCACGGTCATTTCTGTACCAAAGGTGTAAATGTGCTCTGACACTTTCTGTATATAGTTTTTCTTTACCACCAAATCATGCATTAGGATTACTTTCTGTCTAAGCAAATTCAAAATGTTGAGATAGTTTCTGTCCTAGAATAGTCAGACAATTATTACAGATTTATAGAAGATTTCTACTTGTTGACCGTCCATTTTGGTCTACTTCAATCAGAAGAGCATTGTGACATTTATAACAATAATAGTTCCTATTATTATAGCTCCTAATTACTGAAGAATCATCAAGCACCTGAAGAGTGCTACATGCTGAACTCATTTTCTCAGTAAGTCCACACAATGCCTCTCCAATAAGAAGAAGCCAGAGACCAGAGAGGTTAATTAATTTGCTCAAAATAGTAAGTGGCAGAGTCAGATGATAAGCCCAGTCCTATCAAACCAACAAACAAAATAACCCCTGGGCAATCCCCACTGTAACATACTGCCAGAGTATTCCCACAATAAAACATCCCACTTACTCTTAGGGATAGAAGGAAAGGGAAAAATAAGGGAACTCTTGATTTCTAGTTTTGCTACTGAAAGCCACCACAGCACCTCTAGTCCCCAGAACCCCACCAAAGATGGATCTTATGAGAATGCATTAGTCTGTTTGGCATAAAGAGTCGAACCAGGCCTCAAACAACAGTTTCCTTTATTAACTCAAGTTTTATTGGGGAACTCTGTCTACTAACAGCAGTGCATTTAAGGAGTGTCAGTTATATATTTTTTATACTCTAACTGGTGTTTCTGAATTTTAAACTCTTAAAGAACATACTGACTGCACAGAATTTTATTAGATATCAGAGAGAGTACAATCTCTTTGCCATTTCATAGACTAATTGATATGCTCATATACTAAACCACATATTATATCCTGGGTAATTATAGCAGTCCCTTTTGTCCATTAAAATGCAAAGGAAGCTTGGTTAGATTCATTATCTTATTGAATATTTACAAAGTGATTGTAAATAAATATAAACCAAAGAATTTTTCCTAGAGTTTCTACACCTAATAGGAGGAATGTTTTCTCTCATTTTTTTTTCTGATTTGTATCCAAGTAGTCAAATAAATATATTTTATATTTCAGGGAAAACAAATTCTTTAACTTTATTTTATATGTATTGTTATTGTTGATTAGACAGCTTATAGGTACTGTAGCAATTTCTGTTCTGAGCCTAAATTACCAGCATTTTCCTATACAGTAATACCTTGGTTTGCGAGCACAATTCATTCCAGAAACAAACTACTCGTATTGCAAGACATCACTTGTTTACCATGTTAAAATGTATTAGAAATGTTTGCTCGTCTTATGGAATACTCACAAACCACGATACTCGCAATCCAAGGTTTACTGTAATCATTTTCAGCCACACATGGAAACTCACCAGCATGCTATCCACTTGCTCCTTTAATGTTTCTTTAATATACCTTGCATTCCTCTGTGGCTAGAGACTAGGAGTGCTAATTTGATTTGATGAAATGAGTTTATAAATATACTAATAAAATCACTAGTAATTTTGCCCAGTGCTTGAGAATATTTACGAACATAGCACTCTTCCTCTTAGACTACCCCCATTTTGCTCCATTCATGTCACTCTTTATGTGTATCTGATGCTGTCAGCACTCAATTTCTAACTGTTGTCACCTTTTCCACATGTTCATTCCTTGCTGCCATTGATTCTCCTCCATTCCATCTCTACACTTCTGCTTATGTGGTGCACCTACACCCAGCCTCCTAAAAAGGCTCTGGACTATGTTCAAGATCATTCTTCTGGTGTTTCCAATGAGGTAAAAACAAATTATTCTTTTTCAGATTTCTCTCTTAGGAGCTGTTACTTTGATTCTGAACATCTGTGTTTTACAAGTCACTATAGTGTCAAAGCTATTTTTAAAAATCTACCTCTGTGTTATATCCAGTTTCATTCCTTGGACATTAATTATACCTAAAGCGCTGGCTCTTTCTGAAATGTAGCTGAAGAATCATTCCATATCTTTGAGTTGAATTCTGTAGTGCAGTCCTGGTATCCAGGGGTGTGATCATCAAAAATCAAAAGTAATAGTCTTAGTATATATATATTAACCACCTGTTTTGATTAGACTAAAATGCTGCTAGAAGGCTTCTCTGAGCCATTTTATCATCATGCTTAGAGGTACAGAATGACCCTTTAGATTCTTAGATAACAAGATGTTTATGCCCAATGTATTCTTAAAATTTATTTTAATTTTTTTATGTTCTTAAATATAATTGGTGGATTTCAGCATCAGATAAAATAAAGAATATGGCTGACAAATAATGGGCACACATGTCACAAATTCCCAGTTCTACATCCTTGACAGATATTACTAATCCTTCTCAATGCTGTTATCCAGGCAGCCATTGGCATATGTGATGAAATGCATTTGCCATCTCTGTTTAGGAATGTTTATCACAATGTATTATGCCAGGCAATGTAAAATTTTATTTGAATTAGAGTATAAAAAAGGCAAAAATAATCCAGTGTCAAAAGCTTTTCATCCTGCTCTTTGCAAAGAAAAATAAAACATTTTGGAAAGCATTTTTAGGACTCATTAGTAGACATAAGCAAAAGCAACAGTTATACTAAACATCAGTTATATAAAAGCTTCCTGCGGGAATTCTGAGAAGCAGCTAGGATGGGAAGAGTGAATTTGTGTTTGCACAGTAGTTTCCCTGTGGTCCTAAGGAAATACAAAAACACTTAATGTCTTATTTTCATTGAAAAGTTTTAACTCAGTTAAAACATGTGCAAGTAGAAAATAAAACTAGTAGGATGACTATGCTGCAGGAAGTACTACTGGCACATGGTGGTGAAAACTGGAATTGCAGGCATAGTATCAGGAGGAAATACCCAACTTTCTAGAGATTCAATTTGCAATTCCAAACTATTTCCCCTGAGGTATGCATTGGAGTGTATATTAAACAGAGAAGTGATCAAAATATTATATATTAAATTAAAAGTAAAATTGAATAATCAGGAAATTCTGGGTTATTCAGTGATTTCTAAAGGCTTGGTTGTTGTTGTTTTTATATAGACAGGCATATAATCTGAAGAAAATCAAATACAACAAGCAATTCTAGTCTTATGTTTCCTTCGCACCTGAAGAAAGGGTATAATTTCAACATAAGAACAACCCAAGATTTGGCTTTGGAATTCAATTTGGTCAGATGTTTCAGATATTTTGGTCAGGTATTTCTAAGGCAGTTGCTTCACTGAGAATTGGAATAGAATTCAGAGATCATCATGTCCAATGCCATCATTTTTCAGTCAAGAAAAGTAGAGCCCAACGATTTTAGGAAATATTGTCCAAATACACAAGGTAAGATGGTGGCAAATTAAAAATAAAATACTTATCTCTTAAACTTCACTTCAGGGTTATTTCCTCATACCACACTTATCACCACTTCCAAGAGATGTATTAGAGCTCCAATCTTTTAGAAACAAATTATTTACTTAATACTATTCCTTATTAACTACTTATTTCTGTGAAATCAGTTCCACTATTTAACATTACACAATAATACTTAAGCTAAAAATAGTAGAAACTTAATTCTGTGCATTCTATATTGTTATGGTAATGGCAATAAAAATCACCTAAAAAGTACTTTGTTGATGGTTTAACTGAATTGCCATTATGTCTGGGATTTAGAGGGGGTGTTGTATAATTCAGATAGCATATTAACTATGTTTTTCATTTCAAATAATGTTTTTTCAGAGTGTAAAAATATTCTGAAAAGGTTTTGGATTCTGTCTTCAATAACATTATGTAAAACATATCTGGTAAAAATTATAATTGATAAACAGTTACTCAATGCAACATGTAGTCTGAGTCCATTCAAGATGGTTATACACAATTTTGGTATGTTACGGGTAAATATGCACTGGGAAATGAACCAAAGAACTACAGTGTATCCTATACTTTTGTAAACCATGTTTTGTAGATAACTTTTCAGTTTTCCCAAATATATTTCAATATTTTGATTACATCTATGTTAATTTTGACTGGCAAAGGTAACCAACTACCATTATGTTTGGTACTGGATATAGTACATTTCAATAAAGTTACTAAAATAAAATTAAAAAATTATAATTGATTAGACATTACCTTGCCTACTATTTATCAAGTGCCTAGCATATGCCAAGAATAACGTATGTTCAAATCCTTATATATAAGTATAACTGAGAAACTGGCATTAATGAAGAACAATTACAGACTTTTAAGTAAAGTTTAATCATATACTCAGTTAACAGAAAGAGTGATTCAGAGTCTACACTTGATTAAAATAACCTTCATTTGGTGTATAATGTATAAATACTCAGTAGATCATCATTGGTAAATAGGTTACCTCTCTTCTGCAGATGATTTCCATTTCAGGATGAGCACCATTCATACAATTATACCAGGTTTTCTCGTAGTCATTTATCTAGACTTTTTACTGTTTCTTTATAATTTAATATGGAATCTTTTCTATTGAGTATACATAAAATCACAAAATTGGATTGTGGAAACCAACACAGGAGGAATTATTGTAGTTTTTTAGCCTACATCTAAAACAATTTGTCAGTGTAGAACTTTCACTTCCTACATTACATTTTATTTCATATTACAATTTTATTAGGCTCATTCAAGGAGGGCAATTCAAAATTTCTGACCACCCAAGGGGTGTGCTAAAAGTGCTCTGAAATTGACACTTTTTGATGACCAACTGTGGTTTGTGATTGGGTTTCCAATCAAAGCAGTGATCCACACAGATGGCAACATTCGGAGGCTCTTTGGTGTTACTTTTCTACAAACATGTAGAATTAATATTTTTAAATTGGAATATAATTATCTGGTTTTATTCATTTATTTGCCTTCCTTTTTATTTAGTATTTATGTTTCTGACTTTCTAGTGTCCAATTCAGAGTTCAGCAAGTTAAAATAAACATGTAAACTTATTGGATCAGTGGACCAAGTATTTTTTTTTTCTTCTAATTTTATATTTGTTGAGCATTTAGGAATCTAAATATTTTTTAGGAGCTAAAAATACTAGAATATGCTTTTCTGTTCAAAATAGAAGAAATGTCCTCTTGCAGAGGATGTTTTTGTTTGTTTCTGAACCAGATTCCATTATCATTCAGTAAGATGGAATTAAATGAAAATATTAGTTAATAGAAGCAATTTGAGAGTTATGTATAAAAGGGCTTGTCAGACTGATCTGCATAAAGAATCTCAAAATTATATGCTAATATTTTAATTAGTGAATTGGTGTTAATTTACAAATAGAAACTAGAGTTATATAAATAGTTCTTAAAGTGTGATTTAATTTCCACTAAGTAGGTTTTTAGACCTCTGGTAAAATGTTTCTGTATCATAGGAACTTAAGATAAAATTTGTCAAATTCTGCCTTTCTGCCAGACATTTTTAAACTTTCATATAGAACTAGAATTTCATTTTCAAACTAGAATTTCAGTTTTTCGTCAGACCACAGTTTATTTGTGATGAATAATTAATCGCCACATTAGTATACATTTTCGTATACATTCTAGACATCGTACCAGAAGTACTTTCATCTTGCAGTGTCGCCTCAAACATCCTTGAATTAATATTGACTCTCCCTTGCCTTTATGTGTTTCGGCAATTATTCCAGTAGATGGCCATCGGAAGTGAAAAACTCTTGTGTAATGTTTTTGCTTCATATCTATTTCATTGTACTGTCCAGAATAAGGAGTATAAAAATGGTGTGTACTATAAGAATCTGGAACTATTTGTCAATTTATATTTTCTATTTTTCTTTGTTCCTGCAACCATGGACAACTAGGAGTTGATTTTCTGATGAAAATGTTAAAACTTGACTTTAAAAAAAAGCTATATGTTCGTTCATTAAATCATTTATTTTAAAGTAACCCCAAATTTACCTATTTGAAAGATATAAATCTGTACCTGATTTAAGTACCAGTAGGTCAGTTTAATTCCAAACAAATTCTGTAGTTTTTAATTAAAATGTCATGCATATGTTGACAGATAAAAGATGTCTCAAATTCTGCTTAAACATTAGGTTTTAAAGATAACACCTTGCAACATAATAAAAATTTATAACGAGGTTAATGTTTTATAAGGATTGAATGATGACTGCAATTTTTTTAAAAACATCAAACCATTCCTTTATGTAAGAAATTTCTATTTACATCAATTTCCTCCATGAAGCAGTGGTTATTGGTTTTTCTTTTTTTACCCAGGTGGTGTCTGTGTCGTAAATAATTGGAGTAAAACAGAGAAATACAGTGTAGCATATCAGAAGAGAAAGTAGATAGGAAGAAAGTAGAAATCAGGTTGCATGATTTGGGGAGACATTTTTTATGATCATAATAAATGGTACTTTTAATCTCAATTTTTACAAAATTCTTTTTAGGAATTTAATGTTCACAGACTAATGAAATTTTGCTGTGGTAAAAATTTTCATGGTGCTATTATTCTATCTTAACAGGCCTCCTTGTATCAATCCTCTATAGATAGAAGCCTGGAAAGACCCACTAGGTAAGAATCTTATTACATTATGCAACCAGAATATTCTGTACCAGTGGTTTCTTTTTCAGTGAAAGAGTAATGAGGATTATATGTCACGTGATTTTATTTTAGGCACCATACTTCATGAAGTTATTTTATTTTGTTTCTGTGTCATTTTATATGATCATATTCAATAATTTATAAAAATTAAGTGAAATAAATCTGGAATCCTTTACAGACTGAGAAATTCTTCCCTTTGCTATCTCCTCTATACCCAGTTATTTTTCTTTAAATGGGGGTTATAATTTTCAAAATTGTTAAGTGATATATATGATAATATATTTGAAACAATGTAATATTTTATAATAAATTATAAAATTATAAAAATTTTCTACATTATGTTCTACATTTATTTGTTCATTATACTCTGACCACACCAATCAGAAATACTGTTACTATAAATAAATGAAGGCTTACTATATACTAAGCATTCTAAGTACATAAACATATTCAATCTTTAAAACACCACCATGAGTTGTGTACTATTATCCCCATTTTTATCTCTGAGTAAATGGAAATTTAGTCTCTGTAACTTACACAAGTTTACACAGCTGGCAAGGAGCAGGGATACAGTAGAACTAAACCAAAATAGCTTGTAACCACTAGTCCTAACTACATTAAAAATCTGCCAAGTTAAGCTCTGTTGATAAGCTTTGAATATCATACTTACTTTAAAATATTACAGAAATTCAGACACAGTTCAATAGTCATGCTGAATAATACAAACTCCCAAACATATTGTATCATCAACAAATATTTATGTAACATTAATTCGCCCTTCTGAAGATTTCTATCAACATAAGTAGAAAATTGTAAATTGGACCCTTTGTAAATTGGGTTCATAAGTGCCATCCAAAGACATCAATATCACTAAGAAAGGAGCTTCCCCAACCCCTCCTTTTATATCTTTTTCCATCTATATATGCACCTAAAATGTTTGAATTTTAGAGTTCTAATCTGAACTTCTGTAAAGACATACAGACCCGCACGTGACAAGATAATGACAGTAAAACAGGTCTAGGAGAAGATGGGGGTGTCCTCTTTGGAAGAATGCAGACAAATTCTGAGGCCTGGCTCCACCTCTATACTTGCAAAGCATGTGTGTTCCATTTACTCATGTGTAAAACAGTGATAACATGTGGGTTATATAAGACCATAATGTCAGGGAAGCAAACAGCATACTGCTGGCCCATAGGAGCTGTTGTGCTGTTGCTGCTGCTGTGGATGTAATTCTATCTAAAGCTTTGACAGACAGCATGCTGTGTGATAGATATCTTTGTTCACTGTTTGTCTTAAATGATGCCATACTCAGACCCAGAACCATGATAAAAATTTCCTGCCATTATAGGCTGTCAACACCATTTAATACAACTGGGTGAAAGGATCCTTTAGTAGTTTATTTACTGACCAAATTAGTGGTCATTCCTTATTTAAATAGAAAGGTCTTGGAATTCCAGTATAAGGTTTTTAAAGCTAAGATTATTAGAAAGAGCTGTAGGGAAACCCTAACGTAAGAGAAATTTGTCTCACCAGATGTCTTCCTTTTTTTTCCAGTCCTTTCCGCTATTTTGGCATCCTTTCTCTGGATGTACTCATATTGTTGGAACTCCTCTTTATAGAGAAAAGATACCCAATACAAATCATAATATGAATTGTCAGTCACAATATATTATACTAATTGGAGAATTTTTACTTTAAAAGATGATTGGAAACATATATATATATATATATATATATATATATATATATCCACACAAAAACTTGCACCCTAATGTTTATAGCAGTTTTGCTCATAATTTGCCAAAACTCTGAAGCAACCAAGATACCATTCAGTAAATTATATATATATATATATATATATATATATATATATATATATCCACACAAAAACTTGCACCCTAATGTTTATAGCAGTTTTGCTCATAATTTGCCAAAACTCTGAAGCAACCAAGATACCATTCAGTAAATTTTATATATATATATATATATATATATATATATATATATATATATATACACACACAAAAACTTGCACCCTAATGTTTATAGCAGTTTTGCTCATAATTTGCCAAAACTCTGAAGCAACCAAGATACCATTCAGTAAATGAATGGGTAAACAAACTGTGGTATTTCATATAATGGAATATTATTCAACAATAAAAAGAAATGAGCTATCCAGCCACAAAAAGACAGGAAGAAACCTTAAAAGCATATCGCTAAATGGAAAAGGCCTATCTGAAAAGGCTATGTATCATTGGTTCCAACTAAATGTCATTATGAAAAAGGAAAAACTAGACACAGGAAAAAGTCAGTGGTTGCCAGGTGTTTAGCAGGAGGGAGAGGTGATGAGGTAGAGTATGGGGAATTTGTATGGCAATGACACTGTTCTATCTGATACAGTAGTGGTGGACACATGTCATTACACATATGTCAAAACTCATCCAATGCTTAACAGAAAACATGAGCCCTGTGTAAATCATGGACTTTAGTTACATTTAATCATAATGTATCAGTATAATTCATCAACTGTAATGAATATACCACACTAATAGAGGATGTCAATAATAGGGGAAGCTGTGTGCAAGGGAACACATGGGAGTCACTATACTTTCCACTAACTTTTTCAGTCACCTAAAACTGCTGTAAAAAATAAATAAATAAATTTTTTAAAGCGATGATTATAAAGATATAGTGTTTAATATCAAGGAACAAATTCCTAAAAATGCAGTTTGGGGTCATGGGGGACAAGAGTTATAACATTGGCACTAGCATATTCCACCAATCTTTCTGGTTCACATGTTAACTTCTCCAAACTGAAGCTGATTCCTTCTTTCAGTTCTGCAAGCCTGGCCAGTGACTTTAGGAAAAGAAGGAAGAGCGAGCCTGCCGTGGGGCAGCCGAGAGGCTTGGGGGACCCAAGCACCAGCAGGACGAGCCCAGGTCGGGCAGACCTCCCAGGATCAAGCGCCACCCTGACTAAGTCTTTCATTAGTTCTTCTCCTTCTTCCCCATCCAGAGCAAAAGGTAAACAACAATAAATTGAAGTGTAAACAATTTACTAGTTTAAGTTTTAACCTAGGGTAAGTACCTTTTGAGAGCTGTTACAGTGATAACTATCCAGAGATATTAATAGTTGTCATTTAAATATAGTTTTGTAACAATAGCTGTCTTCCTACATGGACTAAATGAGGTGGATGAACCATTTGAGTGGCTTAAAGGACTCTATCATCTATTAGTGCTTTTTTTCTCCAAATATATCACTTGTGGGGTGTTTTGGGAATAAATTCAAAACATCAAATAATGTATTGTCAGGCTATTAAAAAATTACATTTATAAATATTTGCATATCATCCACGTTTTCTAATGTTACTACAACTAGCAAAATCAATCACATTTATAGAATAGGAATTATAAGTAACAACAAAGAACACCGTTGCCTAAAACATAATTTTTTTAAAATTATTTAATTCTAGATAAAATTTGTCTAACCTATGAAAGTCATTTATTTAATCCCTGGCTCTATATTTTGGTCAATATTAATATATATAGTAGAATATCCATGTTCTGTATGTAACATAATGTTCAATTTACAACAGTCCACTAGTAAGAACTAACTGGTTTCAAGCCATAATTATAAAATTTAGATATCACCAAGCTTTTTTTCCATATGGCCTGTCTCCTCTATGAAATTCAGTGAGTTTAGCTGAAAGGAAGCAAGTCACTCCTTCAAGTGTCTGAAATACTGTTGAGTGCATTACTGCCACAATAACAGGAATATTCCTAAAATGAAGACTGAGGACTGAACCAGCATCCACAGGTACCTAGAGCTATAGCAAACTTGGGAGGTCCACAGTCTTTTCCAATCTCCTGGGGTTGAAACAGAACAGAGAAGGAAATCTGAAGTGTGTGAAGAAAGCAAACTCTAACAGACATTTCCATGAGATAGCATAGATTCAGCTACGTGTATCAAATGTAGGCACTAAAAATGTTGCCACATGGTAGTAACAGCTAAGAGGTAGCTGGTTTGTGTGTAAAAAACAGTCTGGTTTGATGATTGGACTCTGGATAAACGGAAGACACCAGCTACTCTTCCATGTCCTAATAAAGCTGTGAATACTAACAGGAGGGTTCAGAAAGAGTACACCTCTTTCATGATACCCTTCCTCAAATTAAGAAGGATACCTTTATCAGATTCTACTCATTTATGCAAAGAAATACCTTAAGGTAACAAATAGGTCATGAAATAGCATTGATTTATTTTGCTGGGATACCACCCAAAACTTGAAGGATTCTGATTGATTTAGATATTTGTTTTTATCCTAGGGAAGTGTTAAGTCAATTTCCTTTCCCAAACACTCCATACCTACTTAATGTGCTTATCTACTTTTGAAGAATTTGGGGAAGATTGTTAAGGGAGGAGCTGTCAATCTAGATAGGTTCCTCCACTAGGTTTATTTCTAAGGAAAAAAAAGTCCCGTTAGATGTATTTGGCCTCTTGTTTATTAATAGTTGACTCAGCAAAGCAAAAGAAAATATTTCCTAGCATATTCTAGTTGCGGTCAGGGTTAGCTCTCTATTATCAAATCGCAAGTGGTTTTCTAAAAAGACCTTTCCTAGAAAAAAGCTAGATGCCTTTACTTTAGATTTCTAGTATATCCAGTTATCCTTATGAGAAACCTGCTTAACAAGCAGTTCAAAGTAGAGCAACTAAAGAGGTAAATTAGTTTGTTTAAAGAGGGACTAGTTATGTTTTTCTTGGAAAAATATTAGCAGCAATAGTTCACAACATCTTGATATTGTGGTTTGGGAAAATACTTTGCCTTATAACTTTTTCTATCTAATGTCCATGAAAAGTTATCTGATACAGTTATGGGAGTACTAATTAAATGCAAATTTATAAATTACTTTTACCTCTCTTTCTTATAAATCAAATGAGACACAAATCCTAACTCTATTAAGTTGATTAAATCTATATCACTTTTGGCATTGATTAAGCTTTGAAATTTCTACCAGGTCATGCTATGAGCTTATATGGTCCTGTTGTGTTTTTAGCATATTTGCAGAAAGATATATGAGGTATTCAATAGAAAAGAGGTGTATTAACTCTATTAATTACTTTTTATACATAGTTTTTTTTAACTCTGATATCTGCAACGCTACATTCATTACAAAAGTATTATTACCTTGCTTTAGAATTAGGCTTTTTTCCTCTAAAGTTGAAGCTTCATGTGTAGCAATCTGTCTAGATTAAAGCATGCTGCTTTCTCTTTTATCTGATGCTAACTGACACTCTCTCCTCTTTGTGAAACTTTTAACTTCTCCAAATGTCTCTCCTTCCACCACGCTGCTCTGGATAAAAAGGTGGGGATGGCAAAATGTGTCCACCCCTTTGCAGTTACTCAGGGCTCAACAGTATCCCCTCCAATGAGTTAGATTCCTGTAATACTTACAGACAGCATTTGGACGTCCCGCGTGACTCACAGAGGGCCATTACTTTCAAAAACAGCTGGCAAATGGCCCGGCAAAATGCAGAGGTCTGGAGCAGCACTGAAGAAACGGTTTCCCCCAAAATCAAATCCCGTAGTTGTGATGATCTCCTCAACGATGACTGTGATAGCTTTCCGGACCCGAAAACCAAGTCAGAAAGTATGGGCTCTCTGTTATGCGAAGAGGACTCCAAGGAAAACTGCCCCGCACCTTGGGCTTCCGCTTACATGCAGGAGGGCCGCAGTAATGGCAGATCATCGAGGCTTCGGCACAGAGCAGCCCACGACACCCCAGGATTCCTAAAAATGTACAAGAAAATGCACCGCATTAACCGCAAAGATCTGATGAATCCCGAGGTGATTTGCTCCGTCAAGTCGAGAATAATGCAGTATGAAAAAGAGCAGCCACACCAGGGCCGGCTCCACGGATGGAGCCAGTCCTCCACCGAGGAGGTGCCCAGAGACATGGTACCCACACGCATTTCTGAATTTGAGAAGTTGATTCAAAAGTCAAAATCCATGCCCAATTTAGGCGATGAAATGTTATCTCCTGTGATCTCAGAACCACAACACAATGGTTTATGCCCCAAAAGGCGATTTTCCATTGAGTCTTTGCTGGAGGAAGAAAATCAGAGTAGACACCCTTCTCAGGTACAACGAAGCTACAAGTCTAAAACCCTGGTGCCCATTCAGATTGAAGTTACCAGTGATGAGCAACCCAGAACACATGTGGAGTTTTCTGATAGCGACCAGGATGGAGTGGTATCTGACCACAGTGATTACATCCATGTGGAGGGGTCCTCGTTTTGCAGTGAAAGTGATTTCGATCACTTTTCTTTCACATCCTCTGAAAGTTTTTATGGATCCAGCCACCATCACCACCACCATCACCACCACCATCACCGGCACCTCATCAGCTCCTGCAAAGGCAGATGCCCTGCCTCTTATACTCGATTTACCACAATGTTAAAACATGAAAGAGCTAAACATGAAAATACTGAAGAGCCCAGAAGACAAGAAATGGACCCTGGTCTTTCTAAACTTGCATTTCTAGTCAGTCCTGTGCCTTTCCGAAGGAAAAAAAATTCGACTCCCAAAAAACAGACTGAAAAGACAAAATGTAAAACGTCGATATTTGAGGCTCTGGACTCTGCCCTGAAAGACATCTGTGACCAAATTAAAGCAGAAAAGAGAAGGGGAAGTTTGCCAGACAACAGTATATTGCACCGTCTTATCAGTGAACTGCTGCCAGATATTCCTGAAAGGAATTCATCACTTAAAGCTCTCAAGAGGAGCCCCATGCACCAGCCTTTCCACCCACTGCCTCAAGATGGTGCTATTCATTGTCCATTGTACCCGAACGATTGTGGGAGAATGCCCCACAGTGCCTCTTTCCAAGACATGGACACCAATAACAACAACTACCACCAAGACCACGACAGTGCACTGAGTCTCCAAGGTGGATGAACTTTTCTTTCTTTGTCCTTGTGGTTCAGATACCCACCCTCCAGCTCTTTCATTTTCCATTCCTTCATCTCATCATTCCTGAGCTATGAGGCCACTTGGTATCATTGTGTGTTACGAAGCAAATGCTTGTTGTGCAAACATGTCTTACGGAGTGATTCTCATTTGCCTTATGATATTTGGACTTGATGTGTGGCTTAAAGTGATCATCAATTCACAAAAATTTACTCATTTAAAATCGAAAAGGAAAACCTCTTGGTAGCTTAATATTATGGTTGAAACAACTGTTAAGTCACATCAGAATAAGAAATTAAACATTTTACTTTAAAAAGATTTCAAGGCAAACACCATAATTGAATATCAGTATGCCTAAGAGACTGACAACTTTGCATTAGCTCTTTTTTTGTCATTGTAAAATGAATCAAAGCCAAAAGTTTAACAATACCCTTTTCCTTGATTTCAATATTAACTTTGTAGTTATCATTCAATAAATAATTTTTCACACTCTATATAGAAAATACCATATAAAAACACTGAGGAAGCAAAACTGAAATATGTAATATAGTAATTGATGGATAAGTAAAAGAAACTAGGAATTGTTTAATAACTTTCTCCATTTAAAGGATACAATTGGGATAAAATTTTTGTGAATGAATCTTTAAGCTGTGTGTGTGTGTGTGTGTATATATATATATATATATATATATATATATATATCTCATTTCCATCACTCAGTGTATTCATTTTCTCTCCCTTTCCATTATGCAATTTATTTATTTTCTATTTCTGCTAAAACAAGTCTACATTGACATTTGAATTAGACTGTTTGGGTTAAAAGTGACCCTTGACTAGATTTTCACAGATGGATTATCACCTTGAAGTGGCAATACAAGGACAAATAGCAATTCAGATGCAGAGGACTGTTTTTGTTTTTTTGAGGCTTGCATAACTGAAAAGAACAAGGTGTTTTGGTATTTTCATATAATTCTTTTCATTAATTCTTAAGATGCATCTGTTTACCATGTAAATTTTAAGAAGTTGGAATGGACATCCAGGCCGAAACTTGGATCATCAACAGAAAGTCTTCTATGCAGCACACAATTGAAAAGTGTTTTATGTATATTATCTGATGAACACTGGCATAAATGTAGGCGATAGGAATCATTGTAAGCACTGTTTTACAATTAAGGAAAAGACCCAGAGAGGACAATAAATTTGACCAAGGTCACACAGAGAGAAGGTAGCAGTAACAGACTCACAATCCTAATACTTCAGAATTTGTAGTACAGAATACACTCTCCATAGGCAAAAAAGAGACATAATTCAAATTTCATATTAATGTACTATATGGCTCATTATCATATATATCATTAACAATGATAATTGTTAATTATCATTGCATATATTTACTATTTTATTGGTATTTATCTTTGCTCCATTTATGCTTTGCATGCAACATGCTTCAGAAGACAATAAATTAGAAATTTAAAAATCAACTACAGGGCCAGCTGAGTGGTGCAATGGTTAAGCGCTGGCTTGGGAAGCCAGTGGCCCCATTTTGGGTCCCACATGTGAGAGCCAGTGACACTGCCCTCAAAAAAAAAAAAAAAATCAACTACAATTTGAAATTTTCACTGATTGAGACATGTCAGAATCTAAATTTTTAATAAATTAGCTGCCGTTTTCAGTTTTTCAAAATCCTAATTTAATCATCCCTCAGTTTTATGTGTAGCCAGAGTATATTATTATTGAAACATGATTTGAGGGGGCTTTGAAATGCATTTAAAGGGTAATTTGTGTTTTAATAAAATATTCAGTTTCCAATTGTGCTTAACCCAAGTGAAAAATAGTTTATATGCCATGGGTTAGTAAAAGTAATTTAAAATTTATGATTATGACAGCCTTACGATCATAAAAATATATTAATTTAGAATGAAAAATATACTACATATAATCCTCTAGCATTTATGAAAATAGCTGGTTAGATTTTACTGAAATATTTATGGCCATGTTGTCTTGCTAAGCTAAAGACTGAAGATCTTGGGATCCACACCTCACAGGGAGTTACACATTAATCGTTATCTTTCATTTAAATGATACCTAACCTGCTGTGTAACTAGACAATTCTTCCTTATAATCAAAGTAAATCTTCAAACAATGTTTTTTCTTTTTTTATGGATCGGATTTTTCATTCCTTTACAGATGGATTTATTGTATTTTTAATGCTTCTTATTATTCAACATAACTAAACTTATTAAAGGGATAAGCAAAATAATACATAAATTTTGACGCAGTTATACTGGTAAAATTTTATAATATAGACTACTGGAATACTTTTAGACTCTAGTGACATTTTCACCTATATATACATAAAGTATAAGATACCAATAAAAGATCTTTGCAATCATAATTTTGTGAAGTAATTATACTTTGTGTTAAGGAGAACAAAAACAATTCAATATTTCATAAGCAATTTGGCAACTGATATGATACTATCTGTTCAGAGAATTTTTATCCCTTTGTTTCTTGGAATACATATTTACTTTCTGTTAAGCTAGTTGAGCACAAGGGAAAGCCAGAGATGAAGGCCTTTTAAGTATTAAGCCTCAAGATGACATCTTGACTCAATAAGTATTTTAAAATAGAGAGGAGAATGGACGTGACCATAGTTCTGTTATCATCATACTTTCTTTATTTTTCTCTTTCTTTTTCATTACTACATTCTTAAAGTGCTGTTCCACAAAAAATGTTTGTTTCTCTAAATTGTTGCTATTCCTCGTCTTCTATAATCCTTATAATAGAAATTATAAATTGGAGGCTAAAAGAATGGAATTAGAAAATATTAAAAAGCCTTTGAGATGAAAAATCCTTGCAATTATGAGTTGTCTACACAGGATGCTGCTGTATAATTATATTAGCAATGCAACAATTATATTTATATATAGGATTATAATACTTCTGCAACATCAAGATATTTTTCCTTTTGAAATGCTCTGTTTTTGTGTCTTATAACACAGCTTTATGATTACCTGTGAGCTTTATACCCATGTTTTCCATTGTGGCGTCTCTCCAAATTTTAGGTGAAAAATAGTTGCCACCAGGAAAAATAGCTAAACAAGTCTGCTTTTAATAGGTGGATACTCACTCTGGCCCTGTCCTTTCCAATAGACCGTGAATCCCCTAGAAGTTACTCATCTACTTTAAGTGACTTGGGGAGAAGTGCACCAAGGGAAAGAAGAGGAACTCCAGAAAAAGAGGTAGTTAGCTCAATATCCTTTGAGTCTTTTTCAACAACATACTTGATAAAGCACTTGCCAGCCAAAGGTACATCTCAAACCAGTAAAGAACCCAGATTAAAAAACATAAAAATGACAGTTTTCCCTGGAGCCTGAGCAAAAAGATTCGAGCCGTTTGCATTCTGACCCTCGCAGCAGATCTCCCCTAGTTGTGGTCCAGGGGTGGCAGTCAGGCCTCTCTGCCTCTTGACCTCACACCCATGAATTAAGACTCTTTTTAGTTAAGGTCTAGAAGAGTCTTGAGATGGACCACCCTGTGGAGAAAGAAGGGTAAATATTCCTGTACGAATTCCTGGCCCAGGGGTATAGGGGAGAGCCCTAGATCAACTGTGTTGCAAATCGATACAAATTCTACATAAGTAATTTTTGCTGGCCTGCTTTTGTTGGAGAGGGTCCCTGAAAAACCACTGTCTCTGGAAACCACCTACCTCCTGTCTCTTTGTCCAAGGCCCTAAGCCAGGGTGGGAACTCTGGCGCCCACCAACTTGGAGCCATGAATGTTTAATGGAAACTGGAAGCTGGTCTTGGACTGGCAGCCATTCCGGGAATATCTGATACAGTCCTGCGCCTGTATCAAGAGCCTATAGAAGTCAAAAATGGTCCAGATTGTTTATTTTACCAGGATCACAGAGAAAAAGAGTGGGGTGAGGCAATTACTGGGAAGTGGGGAAGCCAGAGCTGGAGTAGTTAGCTTATAAGTGTCCCAGTCAGATCTGTGGGCCCCATGGTTTAATGGGGGACACGTGTCACATCGTGTCATGACTAAAAGATGAGCAGCTGATTTATTGTGTACTGAATTCCTGAACCCTCCAGGGAATGCAAGATCATCAAGCCTATCCTTTTGGCCACTAACTAGCTTCCCAGTGATAATTGGGCTAATATGTCTTTGCTATTATGTTAATGTGTTTAGAGAAAGGGATGTTGGTTTCCTTCATGATTTTTCCCAACCCTTTTATTATGATTCAGAAGGAGTTGTGTCAATACATAAAACAGAGCAACTGGCCCTCCACAATTATCCCAGGAAATGCCTTGGTTGCAGCCAAAATTATATCTGGAACAGAATCCTCTGCAAGAATTTTATTATCCTATTATGACATTCATCTACCTTTGTTCCTAAGATAAAATATGATGTTCAATTGTTATGGTGACTAAATCATCTAGTATATTCCTGCTACAGCTTAAATATCTAAATGAAGGACTAATTAATTTATTCATAAATTGCATATAGAATTTACATTATATATGTTGAATCATTCCTTGAGGTTTCATTTCTTCTTAATTCACATGAGACTGTTTTCTTGTAGGAAATCCAAAGTTTAAGTTAGTGCTAATCATATACCTTCCTTTTCAGAAATTTCCTGCAAAGGCTGTTTACGATTTTAAGGCTCAGACATCCAAGTAAGTAAGATAAGTAGTCATCATATATATAATTTAAGTTAGCTTTAAATACTGTCATAATACTTTTAAGAGATAAATATTGCAATGGGATGTTACAGATAATTCAGCAATCCACTCTAATTAAATGGTTCCTTCTGAATTAATTGGGATGTGGGTAATTTTATTTTCATTTTGCATTTAGTTGAGAATCACTGAGTTTTATTTTTTTGGATTTTTTAAATTGGGGAATTGGGGGAGGGGAACAGCATTGGGGAACCAGGGAAGGGAAACAGATAAGTTGCTCTCCTTTCGTTCTTCAGTCTAGTTGTGGAGGACATTGCTTCTCTGGCCCATGTTGGTATCATCATTGCGCTCTTCTCGGGTGAGGCAGATCAGTCACCGGCCTCTGGACAGCCACTCACAGTGGCTCACGGCAGCTCACACTGGCTGCCGGCCGCTCATGCTGACTGCAGGCCACTCACTGTAGCCTATGGCAGCCCACTGCAGCAGGGACTGCAGCTATGCCATCCCCAGGGACTCACAGCAGCCCAGCTCCAGGTGGAGCTGTTGTTCACCATCTTAGCTGTAGAAGGCAGTGTCACTGGCCCTCACCCTCATATATGGGATCCGAACCAGGGTTGCTGGCATCCCACGCCAGTTCTTAACCAACACGCCACTCGGTCAGCCCGCGAATCAATGAGTTTTGAATTATACTAAACATGTTACAACTCAATGAATCCAAAAGGATAGGAAAAACAAAAAAAGAAATGAAGAACCTTTGTTTCTAAAATTTTCACATCAAGTGTGAAATAAAAATAAAGTGTTAGGGAGTAATTAACACTATATGGGAAAATTTGATAACATTTATTTATCTAACTGTATCAAGGATTGTTTGTGGGGTTGAAGACTACAACTGTGGGCAAAGACTCTTGTAATAAAATCTCCATGTCTGTATATTCAGAGCTAATAGATTCTGAGCAAAGTTCTCTTTTGTGGTCTTCTGATGTCAGTGTTTTTACATCCCTGTATTGCAATATTTTTTAAAACTTTTTTCTGTAGTAACTTGTTCATCAGATGGACATGTGGTTGAGGAAAGCTAGTACTAAGAAAATTAGTGGGCTTAAATGCGAGGGAGTCTTCCAGCTCTGTGTTGTCCCAGGTGCCCAAACCTTATTCAAGAAACTTTAGTCTCCATTAGAATTCAAATTGAGACTCAATATAGATAATAACTAATATTCATAAAAATGCTTATTATATGAATTCACAGTTTCAGAATTTGTCTCTGGCAGAAGACATATAAAAAATAAAATCACTCAGAATTTGGTAATGCTGCTGAGACGAGACAGGCAATAAACCAAATAAGAAAATACTACTTAGAAATAAAGATATTGAACATGGCTTAAAACTGATGTTAAAAAAAAAAAAAATCCTGAAAAAAAACTTACATCTTTGTTTGATTAGGTAAGCAACATCTGCTTTGTTTCTACTACACTCTGGTCCTATTCTTTGGTTATGGTGACAATTTATACAATGCATGTCGGTTTTATGAAGTAATTTACAGAACATGTAAATTTCATTTTCTCTTTGAGACAATCAAAAGAGTCCTTAAATGTATGACACTCTGAGGGTAACAGGCCTATAAAGTAGGCAGGGTGTCTGCTCAGGGCTAACAAGGTTTTTGAGAAGCCTTAATGAAAAACAAGTTTTAAGAGAAAGATGACGTGCAATGCTAAGGGAGGGTGTTTGGAGTGTTGACTGTGTCACTGGATTTTGTTTGCTCGAATCCTAAGCTCTTCACCCTCCCCCAAGGTCATGTCCTCATCATGAATGCCTGGAGTTAGCAAAGGTTCAGGGAAACCAGCTTTTTCACTTGCCGCCTGTGGGAGTGTAAATGGCACAGCCTTCCGAAGGGTTGTCTGCACCTCCCCTATCACAGAAGTCATCCTAAACCAGCCAAATCTAATTGTACAAGCCTTAAAAGGAGTATTATATATTAAATAATCAGCGATGGGAGCCATCTCATAATTTTAGTAATAAAAAATATTTTCTTCATACCATAAATGTGTTTATTGCAGCTTAATCACATCCCTCTTGTTTTGTTCTCGGGGGATATAGAGAGCAGGTGTTCATCATCCCCAAAGCAGTTCCTTATTTGACACAAAAATCAAGGTATGGATGACTCGTGCAACTTGAAAAGGCTCACACATCCGACAGCACTGAAAGTTACTGAAGGACTAGCCACATTTTTAAGTCATTTCAATTAATAGCTAGATATGAGTGCTTTTCATGCCTAACATCTGTAAACAAGAGACAGGTATCTGTTTTAAATAAATAGCTATTTTAAAAGCTCTTTTTTTCTACCTAATACAAGAAAGTTAATTTTAAAAAATGAAGTAACTCACCAATCGTCATGTCTATTGTTAAATAGGAAAAAGAGAATAAGTGACATTTCCAAAGGTTGTCAATAGCCACTATTCAAAGTGCATGTGGGGTGGGGTCTGAGTGGTGAAGCAAACTTACCAAAATGGGACTTAGAAATTCTAGCTCTGAGATGAAAGAGACACAATTTTGAAAACTGTTAAGTGAGACTACTACCCTCTATGTAGAGGACTTCAAATTTTAAATATAAGCTTTATAAATAGAAAAGATTTTTTCATATTTAAAAGAAAAATAATTAGTTGTCTCTAATTTACTTTTTTTTTTTTTAAGCTAAGTTTCTTAGTCTCATTTCCAGAAACAACACATACCTGGCACAGAGAAAACTGTTGGGTTGTAAACATTAAATGTTTTGATTTCTGTTGTCTACATCAGGCACTGGCATCAAAGAAGGAAGTATTGTACTTGAATATAAGGGTCTGTGAATCTTGTCTTTGGGGTTACTGGAAATTTAACATACCCTCAACGTGAAGATTTCAGCACCTCTAAATGTGTAATAACTCTTTTATTAGGCAAGGGTTATTTCAGTTCTTTTACTCAATGACAAATATTCTACCCCTGATATACAACTCTCTCCATTACATATTCCACACACAAAAATGGTCCAACTCAAGATTCTGAAACAAACAATGCAGAAGAATCAGAGCAGGAAGGCAGATGTGTAGGAAAGTGGGGCTCCTGGGAAAAGAATAAAATAAGCGCCCTCCCACAAAACATAACTGTGGATGCAAAATACCACACAGACACAATCTCCTGGATGATGAGGCCATGAAAAACTGATGGAGTGAGGGTGAGAATTTAGGTGTGGATTATTCAAAATGAGTAATAGCTTTTATCCCCTAAAATTAAATACCCTACTGCCTTCTTAGAAAGAAATTAAATACCTAAATATATCTACTGTCAAAGCATAGTGCCTTGAAAATATTTTTATTCTTTAAAAACAAAAACAAAAAATAAAGGCAACAAGCAATCTGTGCATGTCTTTGTACTTAAAACATGTTTATCTTTGTACCCCATTGAAAATTAAGAGTATATGATCTTTTCTGTTTCACAAAATAAATTCCTTATCAAGATATGCTACTCAAATGCCTGTCAACCAGCTTCAAGGATCCACAAATAAAAATTGTTCTGGTGTTGGTACTTCTGTGCTAAGGCTAAATGTTATTTATGTTCCTTTGTTGCCAGTTTAGCATACAAAAAGCAGACAGAAAGTAACTAACTAGCTCACTAGCTTCAGGACAAAAAAAAAATATATCAGTGCAGGACTCATCCATCATTCTGCCAAGCTTCACAACTTCTCCACTGTAAACTAATGTTTAGATAGAAATAGTCTATCGCACCAATTAAATTTCATATTAATCTGCCTGTGATTTATATTAGACATGATGTTTATACTTGTTCTTTTTTGAAATCATTTCTAAAGTTATAATGTTATAAGTGAATTCTGTGAATTTGCAAGGAAAATCGTTATCCAACTAGGGTCAACAGTTTTTTGTTGTGTTTTTTTAAAAATATTGGAAGTATATTTCCCAGCCAAATACAGATCTAACGTCTTAAGAATAACTGCTATATATCGAGAAAACAAAAACATTGAAACATGTCTCTTCCAGGGAGTTGTCATTTAAGAAAGGAGATACTGTCTACATCCTCAGGAAAATTGATCAGAATTGGTACGAGGGAGAGCACCGTGGGAGAGTGGGCATTTTTCCAATTTCATATGTAGAGGTAAGTCCTTTCCTCTGACCTCATATGTGGTTGCTGGTTCTAAAGTCACCACAGGTCAAGATTAAATCATTGTTTTCCCTCATAGAAACTCACACCACCTGAAAAAGCACAGCCCGCGAGACCACCTCCCCCAGCCCAGCCAGGAGAAATCGGAGAAGCTATAGCCAAATACAATTTCAATGCTGACACAAATGTGGAGCTCTCTCTGAGAAAGGTAACCTGGCTGTTTTCTTCATTGGTGCATTTGAAAGGCTGTGCATTTTTAAAACTATAATAGGTTATCTTCTTCCGTAGACATTTTTGTGTATTCCCATAAGGAAAGGACAAAAGACTCCCTAAGTCTGCCCTGAGTCACTGTTTCCTACTCCTCCTTGTTCCTTGGGTCCTTCCAGATGAAGTCCCCTGTGGGATGCAGTGCTTCTTAGAGGCTTTCCCTCTGTGGTTTAGCCTGGGAGACCCCAAATCCTGTCCAAGGGGTGCCTCGGCCTGAATATCATGGAGTTATACATGTGGAAAAGCATCAAAAGGAAAAGTGCTTTAACACTTCAAAATATCATTCTTCTGCTGTCTTGTTATTCAATTTTTTTTTTTTTTTTTTTTTTTAAGAAATGTCCCAATGCCTGATTTTCTCTATCTTGGAATCAAGGCAAGGTTCTAAAGTAATGAAGATATATCTTACTGGGGGGCATTTTGAGGACCCATTTTTCCAGTCCTGTTTCCTTATTGCTACTTGACACATTTGAGAATGATTAAATAAACTATTTTCATTGTTTGCTAAGCAATCATAAACATTTGTTTGAGGTAATCCTATGTCTGCACACAACGCAGACAACACAGTAGTAATATGCACCGGTTCTAGAACCACTCCTGCCCACTGGTGAACAGTTAGCCAGGAGCAGTGAAGGGAAATACTGGAAGTACCGCTGTTCTTGTCCTGGCAGAAACTCAATTTACTCTCCCCTTCAGTCCTAGTTCTGCATCATCAAATGATTCTCTCCTACCCTCCAGGCTGCAACACAGCATTACATGAATTGTATCCACTTCGGTTTCATACTTCTGGTGGTGCAATTTATAGCTCAAGCAATAGCTCTCCCACAGCTGATCTTGGTGTATTACAGAAAAAAATCAGTACAATTTTAAGATTTATGGAGATTTTGTTTTTCTTCATAATGTCCTGCTCAGTGGTGGTGGGACAGTCTATATAAACCATTCAGCATTTTGGCAAAAAGAGAACTTTCACCTTGAGTACCATCTGAAAAAGTCCTCCCTCCTGTACTGAAGTTTTGACTGTGTGTCAACTCAACTTCCCCATCAAATGCAGCTGCCCAAACTTCCGTATTATCTGCTGGATGCAGCTACAGAGTTTTTACTGTTTAACCACATCTTGCCTATTTATTTCTGGGCCATATGTGGGTTTGAGTTGAAATTTAACCTGGGTTTTGTGGCGCTGGCTGCAGGTAACAGGAATAGTGATTGTAGAAAGTTCTGTTATTGCAAAAGCCAGGGGTTCTATACAAATATGTAATGACCACTATGGCATGGCCACCCATTAATCAGAATGGATGCTAATGTTGCACCATCTTGATGTAGACCAGGTGGCTGTCAGCCCTGGCCACAGTGATGGATTATCTTGGGTGCCTATCTTTGCCCCATCCCATTAGCTTCCATCTTTGTTACTAGTTAGCACATGTAGGTGAAAGAAGAAAAACGGTGTCCCATTCAACTTCATCCCTTCTAGAGGTGGGCTTCTGCAACCATTTCAGACACACCATCCCAGAAAGATGAGTTGCACTTTTCTGAAGCTCTTCCTTCAAGTCATTCTCTGAATCTGTTAGTGAGAGGATGATGCTATTGTCCTTGAGACATTGCCTATGAAACTGTTCTGCTTTTCTAAATAACTTACACAAGTCGTTTCACACAGTACCAGTATGAACATGAATAAGCCCATTCACATTAACTAAGCATCGTTATGGAAGATTCTAATGTCATGAATGGATGATTAAGTTGCAGATATGTTGAGAGGCTATAATTTGGGAGTGAGCTCTGAGATTTTACTTGAATTCTCCTGACCAAAACAAACAAACTGGTGGTATGAAACTTTCCCAAATGGAAAACTATTGTTTATTAGAAAATATGACAGTGATATTTATATGTTAATGCATCTCTATTTATAATGCCTTTTCCTAATATTCCTTACAGGGAGATAGAGTTATTCTTCTCAAAAGAGTTGATCAAAACTGGTATGAAGGTAAAATTCCGGGAACCAACAGACAAGGCATCTTCCCTGTTTCCTATGTAGAAGTTGTCAAGAGGAACACAACCAAAGGCGCCGAGGATTATCCTGACCCTCCAATACCCCACAGCTATTCGAGTGATAGAATGCACAGCTTAAGTTCAAATAAGGTAAGAAGACATTTAGCACATTAGTATAACATTTGGGAAGTTGGAGTAAGATAATCAGTAAGTGATTTTAGGGCATTAGACTAGAACGTCATGTTCATTGCAAAACCAAAACTTTATGTGGTAGGTGTCTAAGTGTGAGTGCCATGTCAAGTCAATATAATTTGATTTTTCTTATGGGTGGTGGCATCAAGGTTTCATGCTTGATTTTTGAGAGTTTCATTTTCAAGTTAAAATACTGAAAGAGAAAATGTTCATATAAGACCTGATATGGTATATATCTGTGTTTATACATAAATATACCTACTTTCTGAAACTCATATTTTTTGAAACTTAATTTTTTTCTAAAGCTTGATTTTATTTATATATGTGTATTTCATATGGATTATCTATGTACAAATATGCACATATGGCTCTATAAATAGATTGATAAATCTCAAAGTGGTTTATTTCAATAATACATGGTCATTAGGTTGAAAAAATCCTATAAAAGTCTCAGGGGTTTTAATACAGAAAGAGAGTAAAATTTTTCAATTAAGGTCTGTAAGTCAGTTTGTATATTAATTTGAATGGAAATTTTCATTTGTTATTAGACATCCTCAAGCGTTGTTTATTGGTTTTAGGGTAATTATGTGCCAGTTCTATTCTCTCACTTGAGCTAGCAGGTAAAGATAATTATCTTTCTCAATGTCTAATCTAAAAGGGACTTTGCTTCCTGATCTGGTTAATTAATTAGAAAAGGCTATTCTCCAGCTTTCTTTGCTCACAATGTGAATTTTTTCTTGATTTTTCTGTTCAATTATAGTGTGTTCTTTCTATGGATGGTATTTACAGATGTCTTTCTCCTTTTCATTAACCTCTAAGTATAAAACTTTAAATTACCAAGGAATCACTTCCAAAATATTGTACTTCCCAACATCTTAAAAATTTTTTTAAGTTGCATAACTTATTAATTATCCTAATAAATAATTAAGATCAAGTCTAGGACATGGGAAAATAAACCGTCTAGAGCTAGCAAAATAACATTAACATATCAGACATTATTAAAGTGTGCAGTCATTCATTTCATGTCCCAATGCGAGCTCATTTCAAAATAGCACCCCAGTGACCTAAACTCCTTAAAAATGAGTCTTAGAAGCATTTTACATAACAATCTAAGAATCTACTATTTTAAGATAAGCAAAGACTCGGCATTGTATTTATTCTACTTCTCTTCGAAGACTGGGTTTCAGGTGTGGGGTAATTACTCTCAATCTTTTTATCACTGGATAATGGAATAGTTTGGTACTATCCAATTTTGTTGGGTTGGTTATAAAGTTTTCCAGAATCTTCTTCAGTATATTTACTACCAGAGCTTAGCATTTAGAGACCAGCATTCTTCTTCAGTAGTTCCTACTGATAAATGAAAAGATAAGAATCTCCATCTATATATATATATTTGAGCTTCTCCACTATTCAGTCATCTTAAAAAATACAACTAGATAAATTTCAAAGTGACTATACCTTCAAACAAAATTTTATAAAAAAGAATAAGCATGTATCTACAAAGTCTTATTTAACAGTTAGGAAATCCTTCCACAATGTCCTAATTAATATTGCTAATGTAATATTTTAGATCACAATGTTTTAATCTATGTCATGAATATGATTTAAATGTTTTTTCAGTTTCCTAAGTGTTTTTTTAAAATATCAGACTTTACATTTTATAGATAAAGAAATGTACAAATTTCACTAATAACTAATTAGTGCTTTACTCTCAGTGTTGGGAGAAAAAAATATGTTGAAAAGCTTATATCCATAATTTGAAAAAAAAACACCACTTAATCATTTTATTCCAATTAGTAATCTATGCCATGATGCCATTGGCTTAATGGAAGAAACGTCTCAGTATTATTGAACTCCATCGTTTTCAGAAAAAGAACTATAATGTACTTCTAAATGATGACATCCAAAATATATAAATGTTACATATCTTATTTTCTAACTGATATTTGCAAATAAAGGAAGCAGCACATTAAGTGATTTATGAATCGCTCTTCAGCATACTTAAATCACATTTTGTCACATACTATATTTTAGGGGAGACTCAAATGTAAGCCAATAATATTTCTTATATTACTGCTTTTGGTGCAGTAGAATCCAATTCTAATGCTTTTGGAAGAAAAGATAATTATATGATTTTTGTATCATGGGTATTTTTTTGTGATATAGATATCCCGGGATACTTAATTTGACTTTCAGTAGAAACAAGTCCACTGTAAAGCTAAGCACTTTGAACCTGTTACCGTATATTAGTGACTGTGGTGGTAATGACACTGGAGTAGTAATAGTGACAGGAGTAGTAATGATAACAATGGAATTGAAAGATCTTTCTTTTTCATCTACATAATATTCCTGTCCATGAGAGAGTATAAGTGGGAAGTAATAATCTTGGGTTATTGTATATGTCACAGATTTTCAAAATTTATTATTGTGTTGCATAATAAGAGCATAAATTTGAATTCTGTCCAATAAAGGAACTTCTCTAAACTATTAAATGAGACTTAGGTCATTTCTATCTAATTAAAAATTAAATATATACAGGACTTGCTCAGAGTGTGTGTCCATCCAGTAACAGATCACATGTATAGTAATCACTTTATATCAGGTGCTAAAGAGCCTTTATTCCTGAATCTTCTGTTAAGATGCTCACAAGAGTTTTGTGACACTTAGTCTCATTTATCCTACTACATGATGACATGACATCATATTTCCCTTTAAAAAAAAAACAAACAACTGAATAAATTCTATTAACACCCCATTCCTAGTACAGGACACAGAAATCAAAACATAAATGGGGGATGCACTGTGCACTGATACATACTAATGCCCTAGGACCAAGAATGCTAAGTGCATGAGTGAAGTTTCATCCTAAACAACCAGCTAGAGAGTACATCTCCAAAATCTTTCTTGGCCATTTCTTCTTTCCAAACCAAAATCATCTACCTGGAGGGAACTGAAGGAAAATGTCATCGACCAGCCTCTCCCAGACCTTCATATGTGAGCACATACCCGTCTTTGTAGTCCAGCAGCAATAGATACATGTGTTAGAATGCTACTGGGCAGCATTTCTAGAATGATTTTTAGTGAATTTACATAAAAATTCTGTTTTGTTCTATATATCCAGAATATGGCAATAATTTTAAGATATTCAGAAGTATATTTTTACTTCAGGCGGTTAAGTTTCATAAATTATACCTCCATAGGTTTACATAAAATGTCAAGCTTTGAGAGAGAATGGGAGTCCTAGCTGAAGCATTTTCCCCTTAACATCAAATGCTCCCTCTCTATGTAATTATTTACTTTGGATTCTTTTTTTAAACTTTGAAGTCATTGTTAATGTAAGTTCAGTTTCGTTCTGATCGTGGTTTCTGTTCTTGAAATATATTTTTCAGAACTTATTCATTTAGAAATGTGTTAATGTATAATGATGTTGAAATATTGATGCCATATGTTATAATCACCTTGCAAACATTAAGTGAGAAAATTATGAAAGTTCAAATGATTCGGCACTGCTACAGGAAACAACAACACTAAACAAATTCAGGGGGTAAAAAAAAATTTAATTAGGGCCGGCCGAGTGGCACGGTGGTTAAGAGCTGGCTTGAGAAGCCAGCGGCCCCAGTTCAGGTCCCACATGTGAGGGCCAGTGACACTGCCCTCAAAAAAAAGAAAAAAAAAAGATTTAATTATTGGTTTTCATTCTATAACACATGAACATTATTTCAGTCATTTCTACTACTAAGTCGACATATGGAAACCTTAAATTTGAAAGAAGTAGTCTGTTAAATTAAATCTCTTAAATTTTGCTGTCAGTACTTATAATTTCCATGACAGCTCTATTTTGTCGTTTGACATATAAGATCTCTTCCAAATACTAGGAGAGTTTCCTTTTTTAAATAATTTTCTAATTAATATACTAATGATTTTATGTACTTAAGTTCAGCAAAATATCTTCAGATCTAGACCATAGCATAAAATATTTTTTACATTCACTACCATACCTTTCCTGTATTTCTCTGTCTCTGTGTTTTGATGTATTATTTTGATTTTCTTGTTTTTTGTTTTTTGTCTTTTTGACTTCATAACTCTTGCTCATTTCTAAGTTGACTTGCAGTGAGCCAGCCCCTCCTCCCATGCACAAAACTTCATGTGACCCAGATAAAGGTTCTCTCCCAGGAATCACCCAGGGGTGGCTGTCCCTGACAGCCCAGTGTCAGCTGGCAAACCCTTTGACCCCAATACCACCTCCTTCTCTGGACAACTTCTTGGATGAATTAGAGAAGCTTGGTGCTTTAATCTTACCAGCTGACCAAGCCAAACCAAATAGCCTAGAGGAGATCACCCTGGAAATTAAAGAGGAACCCTCAGTTCTCCTCCCATTGCCTGCAGCATCTGTACCTGCCAAGTCACCTTCCTCTCAACCACCTTTTCCTCGATTGGGAGTGACCTCAACTCCAGTCCAGCCTTATGAGGCTACGCCACTCCAGGATCCCAGAAAGACAACTCAAAACAAGTGTGCTGATTTGGCAAACATGAGAAAAGGCTTTGCAGGCCCCGAAAAAGGACTTGAAATCCTAGGTGATAAGTTTGTGGCCTCCGCACACCCTAATGTGGGTCCCTTGCCCCAAACCCTCCCTGTCATTGGAGAGGAAGATGAGGAAATCTGTGAGGGGGTAATGTCAAGTATCCGAAGAGAGCCAGAATCTCAAGAACCAGCTGCCTTGTGGTGTGGCTGTGATGGCCCAGACATGACACCAAGTCTGCACATTGAAGAGGAGGAAGAGCAGAGGAAACCTGGCTGCTTAAAGTACGCAGTGGCCACCCCCACAGATCCTAGAATCCCTAAGGAAGACAGCAGTGCAGCTAAAACCAGTAATGAGGTATTTTAATTCTGCCTAATCCCTAAAGAACTAACCAGTCTTACTATGATTAGCTATTACAGTTAATCATATTCATAAACATCAATTTTGACATTGCTTTAGAAGTTTTCCTTATAAGAAACAAGTATTTATAAGTCAGGGGATATATGGAAACACACCAAATTTACTAAGATGATGTAAATGTACAATGTAATTCCATTATTTATTTACAACTATAAATTCATATTTAAAGTTTCTGTAATTTATAGGTCTTCCTACTTTTACAATATTGATAATGATAGTTACTGGATGAGCTCTTACTGAGTGTCAGACACAATCTTAAGAACTCTACATCTTTACTTTTCAGAAGGTGGGTTATTATTATCTCCACTATAGAGATAAGGAAATTGATACACAGATATATTAGTCCAATTCCAGGATGAGAAAACTATATACCATATCTTTGATATAATGGCAGTATAAAAAGGAAGGAGGGAAAGAAGGAAGGAAGGAAGGAAGGAAGGAAGGAAGGAAGGAAGGAAGGAAGGAAGGAAGGAAGGAAGGGGGGGAGGGAGGAAGGGGAAAAGAAAAATAGTACTCTGGTTCCTTATCAACTCTTTCTGAATATATAATTTTATTCAAATTGGTGACTACGGAAGAATTGGGTCCTGCATTTTCATCTTAAAGACAGAGAAACTTGGGCAATGATTTTAATCAATAAAAAGGGGGAAAATCTCTGATTCTTTAGCTTGTCAAGTTCTCTCTTAAAAAAAGAAAAACTTGATATCTCAAATATGTAATCTATGAATTGCAAAGAAAATATGATTACCGGCAAATACTGAGATTATGAAACAAAAAGAATGATTCATATTATGCCATTGTGCAAGTCACTTGTCCCCCGTAGATCTTCTATTTAAAAATTTCTAAAAATGAAAATCATTTTCTAAACCCCATAATTTCTTATTAAGATCTTACCAATAATAAATGTAGAGGCACTTGGCTTATACGGGGCCTTCTTGGGCTTAAATAATGGTCGGTGCCCATAAGGCCCCCACACAGTCACAAAACCCTGAGGCTTGACTGTTGTTCCTCAACAAGGAGAGAAAAAATGTCACCTGAACAAGGAACCTGGCCATACCTGCATTTGTATAAACATGCTACTTAATAATAGAGATCATTCACTGTAGCAGGTAGAGCATAATTCTAAGTCAACTTAAATAACTAACTGTCTCATCAATTTAATCAATTTTAATATATGATTAGATGTGGAACTTGGTTCTCAGGAACTGCTAACCTGCCTGTAGACTATGGGGGTTCTTATCCCCAGCCACCCACATCAGAAAAACCAAACTGATCCTAACCACTGGAAATCTTTAGTGAAATACAAAAGAAAAGATTAGTGCTTTTAAAACAAGAATTTGTCATAAGTATCACTTACTAGGGTACTAGTTAACTTTAAAATTATTTAAATTGGTGGGATATTTGAAGACCATGTGACCTTATTCTGGACACAAGCATAATCTCATCTTGTCTTTCCTTAATATTGAAGCCACCGTCATTTTCTTCGGGAGATCGAACATCTACCACTTTTCCCAGCTGCCTGCTTTCTTCCCCTCCCCTTCATTCTCCCTTGGCCTCTGTCTCTGACCTGGTCTCTACATTCTCTCAGCCTACCCAGCCCTATTCACCTCCTCTCCTCCCTAAATACTCTTATCACAAGGAGATAAGTTCACCACAATTAAAGGTAACTGCATCTTGAGTGTGGTTTATTGCATGCTGGAAATGAACTTAATTCATTAGATGTATGTATTTAAGCTTGTGCCCTCTTACAAGACCTAAAAAGTCATGTAAAAACAGATTGCTAACTTTTAACATCAATAGCATGGCCTCCATCTAAAAAGCTAAAAGATATATTTGCATAGCAGCTATGCCCTTATTGAGGAGAAAAACAGATTAAAATTTATATAAGAATAAAAAGCAACCATTAGGGTTTGTTTCGTTTTGTTTGTTTTTTTGAAGTTGAGGGTTAGCAGGAGAACCATCGGATTCAAAGGTGCCTGTCATCCTCTGTCACAGTGGGCTCACTGCCTCCCGTGCTTCCCTCCCAAACCTTCAAGGTCAGCAGAGCCTGAGGACCAGATGATGCTCTTTGGCATTGACTGTCTTGAGCCTTGTTCTCCCACAAAACGGAAGTAAATTAAGGAGGATGCAGGAACGAGCTTCTTTTGTAGCAGTTAAAGCATCTATCTCTGAGACTGGCAGCCTGGCAACTTGGCTGGTATTTAACTCCCCCTAAGGACATAATTTTAAAAGATTTTTAACCAAACGAATGACTGGCCTTGGAAAGAGATTTAATGGCAATCGCAGCATGAAATCAATCCATCATGGAAAAGTTTTGCTTCTATGATCAGAATGATCAAAAATCTTTTCTTTTAGACACAAGGTGATAGACTTCAAATAATAACCCACCCTCACATTCAATCTTTAGAGCTCGAAAAGAGGGCCTCTGCAGAGAAGTGAAAAAGCGAAGGCTCTGGGAGTCAACTTTCTGTTCTAGGAAGAACCAACACCTGAGAAATGCCATTTAGACAATCTTCTAAACCCCCATCATGAAATCCATCCACCAAAATAGTCTGTCTATGTGAATTTGTCTTACATATGAAAGGAAAAATGTGTGAGACAATGGAATACTTTAAGACTAATTGCTCTTTGCCCTTTGAGGTTTTATCTTAGCCAGCCGGAAATAACTAGGAAATTTTTTTAAATAATAATACTTTACATAATGTCTAAGACAAAGAATTTGCTTTTCCCCCTCTTTTTGTGGTTTTCTTTTTCAGGCCAAAGTATTTATTCCTTACCCTTCCCTACTTGTTCTCCAACCTTTAAGCTTCGTCAATAAGTGGGAAAGTAACTACAGAATCAGGGTTCTCTAATTTAGAGAAATGGAGGACTCACCTTTGCAGCATCAAGGACAAAACCCGGATTTAGACAGGTTTAATCTCCTGCAAGAACAAGCTCATTTCGTGCATACTTTAGGTTGCAGTTGTTTGCAGAATGATATAAGAGAATGGAGTTATTCACAATGATGATGTTTTAAAAGAATACTTTAATAGCTGCATCAAATAACTAACTCCAGAAACATGAAGTTGTGTTTTTCTCTATTTTATCTCATCTTTGAGAGCAAGTGTTCATTTCTAATCCCCCACTGAGGTTTTTGAAACCTTAAATAGCAAATCTATCTTTCTATTCATAGAGAGAATATAAGTTGACTGAAGTTACTTGTGCTTGTAAATATAAATACAAATTGAATCAGCTGCACATTTTAGACCATTATTACAGTTCAACCCCACATCTAACACAGCAACAAGGTGTGCTCAGCTGAGTCCTTTAAGGCTGCCTATTGCTTCCATTTCAAGGATGGCAGAAGTTAGGTTCATTCCAATGACAGTAACCTAGCACTAAAAGCAAAGAGAGAATAAAATTATAATGATATTTTAATAGGCATAGCATAGAATGCATGAAATCATTAGAATTTTATCAACCATTATTTTACTTAAATCTTCCATAAAGGTAAAATTTACTACCACTTTATAAATGACAGACTGAAATGTACATATAAATTATGAGTTTGATATATGAATCAGAATCCAGTATTTTCTCTAGTATTTTGAGCATTTTCTTTAACTAACGTTTTTTTTTCCATAATAAAAATGATTACCATCCTCAACTTCTCTATAAGCTGAGCTTCCAATTCTATCTAAGAGAATATTTTGTAAAAGAGACTTATACCATGTGGACTTGAATTCCGATGGAAACCCTTTACGAAGGGATAGACTCTTCCATCTTCTAAGAAACTCAGTTATTGTATGGTCGCTTAAGGAGGTCTCCTCACCCTAAAGCCATCCCATCAGAAGGTGACCCCCTTTGAGCACAGTTTCCAATATAAAACTAAGCCCTGATTCCCCTTAATACGTTTGAATGACCTTTCCAGATGTTTATCTGCATCATTCCAACAGCTAAATGGTATTTTTTTTTCTATGAGCCCTGATGTTTACAGACAATCTCCCCTGTATTACACAAGATTGGGGCAGCTGTAGTGCCAGAAAACTCAAAATAATGATAGCTTAAAAGAGCGTAGAAGTACATTTTGCTTATGCATAACTGTAAGGCATCCAGGGCTGGTATGTGTCTCCAGAGTTATCAAAGAGCCCAGGAGATAAATTTTATTTTGGCACATCACCATCCTCAACGAGAAGCTTCCACTGCATGCTCCAAAGTGGCTGCACCAGCTCTAGCAGTCCCTTCCTCCTTCCAGCCATCAGGAAAGAGAAAAGAGGAAGGGAGTTTATCCCTTGTCCCTTGCAGGCCACTTCCCAGAAATTGCACATATCCTATCTATCAGACACAAGCATGCTGGGAGATAGACTTTATCCGGAATGGTCATGTGCTTACCTAACATCCAAGATTCTATTACTGAGGACAAAGAGAATGGATATTGGAGATCATCAAGCCTTCTCTGCCAGAAAAATGTCTAATGCATTTCATCTCCAGAAACTGGAGATTTGAGGTTAATCATTACAAATTATGACAATTTTCTAAATGAGAGTTGAGAAAACCACATGCTTTTATTTAAAAGTCCTTTAGTCTTGCTAAAGTTCTCATAAGCCAAATCAAATACCAGACGATACATTGTTAGATCTCTTGTCCACTATTAGAAATACTCACAAGCAAGGTTAGTTTATTCACTGTCATTAAAAATCTTACTTTGTAGAATACCAAAACAGTCACACAGCGCTTGGAATTAGGACAGTATTCTGTATTTAATTATATTTCATCATTTTTGCCAGTATAGCACATTTTTCTTCTAATATGTTTTGCTAGAAAAATTTTCCCCAACAAATGATTGATATTTTCTATGAAATTTGATGGATATGAAGTGAAATTTCCCTCTATCTTACCTTGCATCTATTAAAATAAGCACCAAGAAAACAGGTCAGATCTGAGGGTGTCTTGAACCCAGTTGTTAACAATTCTATTAAAGACATAAGTTTTTTTTGTGTATGTGTTCTTAGCCATATACATTGCATCCAAGTATCTTCTCTGTGCCAACTTCCCTCTATACACTTCTCTCTGCTCTGCTTGTGACTTCCAGATTAAAGCAGAAGCGATGCCTATGGTGTGAAAAGTGTGGGCATCCGGAGGAGCTGTCTGCAGACTGTTAAACCCTCCCCGCTCTGCTGTCACTCAGGAGTTTGGCATGCTGAGTGTGCATGAAAAAACAGAACAGGGAAGCTCCTCCCAAAAGCTGTGGAATGAGGACGGGAACTAACTAACTTCTTATGGCTTTTCTAGGCTGACTTAAAAAGCGAGATATTTGTCTTGGGTAAGCCTCCACGTAGCCCAGTGATGTCTAGGAGATCCTGCAGCTCACCTGTCAGAGGGCTCAGCAGTTCCCACAGGGTAGGGATGGACCGCCCTGCCTTGAGCCAGGTACCCTGGCCACACACATCTCCCTCAGTGGGCTGGCTCATCCTTACTTGTCCTTGCTGTGCTTTGCCAGTAAAGTAGGGCAGAGGTACCCTTGAGCTAAAGTAACCAACAGATGATGGGCTCTGAAAGCAGATCCACGCAAAACTCCTACCCTAAATGTTTGCATCATGTGCTTTCCTTTGATGTGTGTGAATAAGCTGCCCCAAGTCCAGAAGACATGATCACTCCAGTAGACAAATAAGGGTGTAGTATGTGTTGTCTTCTATATCATCTCATGCTTCTGTGCCGGTGTTCTCTGTAAATCGCTGCTTTCCAGTCACTGTTTTTGTGCAAAGAATAAAGCTGCTGCCAATCATCTGTTAAACTCTCACACTTCCAGTAATGTTTGCTCCTGTATTGCTCCATTTATTTGGATTTTTTTTTTTTAAGCCATAAGCCTTATTACAGACTATCTTGTGGCTCTGGTGATGTGTGCCACATTCATTCCGTGACCCTTTTTAAGCCAGCGCTGCTGCTCTGGACTCTAGGATCTCCCAGTCTCCTGACAGCCTTGATTGAAACTGAAGGGCCCAGTAGTTCTTCTGTAACATCAACAGCACTTTAAAATGAATTGGATTCTAAATGGTACAGTAAGTCCCCGACTTATGAACGCGTTCCGCACTGGGAGAACGTTCGTAAGTCAGGTTTGTTCGTAAGTCCCACAAAGTGAGTCTTATACACCTTTGCCGCTTCCTAGCAGTCCCCTCCACATCGCCACTGCTTTTCCTCTTGCTTCCAGACATCCTGGGCTCTGATTGAACACTATACTACTGTACTGTACATTATCGCACTGTACAGTAAGCACACAGCAGCACAACTGGGACAATGTCCGGCAGACACGTGAGCTAATTCCATGATTTGTTTGCATGTACCAATGTTCGTAATGTGAGGTCCCTTCGTATCTGTGAAAGTCCCCAACTCAAATGTTTGTAAGTCGGAGACTTACTGTATTATCAAGTCTGATGAAGGCAGCCAAGGAGTTTGGGAATTCTCATCTCTGCTTAAGTCACCCCTTTCATCATTTCCCTTTTGATGGACCTGGTTTAACCTTACAGGGTCTGTTACATGACTGTGGTTCTGCAAGTTTTGAAGGGCTTGAGTGCAGAGAAGATTTCCTTTTCCGCTTTTTAAAAATGCAGATACTTCTCTGTGTTTAATCAGATCTCATGATTATTGCATAAGAAGACCTCGCTTTGTTTCTGAAGCAGAGATCTCTGTTGCCATAGAAAAAGAGAAATGTTGATTTGAAGAGATTCTTAGACTCCACAGGGGGCCTTCCAGAGCCAAAACAACAAAAAAAAGCTTTTTCCACACTTAATATTGCCCATCCACAAATGTCTCAGGAGTCAATGAGATGGTATGCTTTGGGTCACTTTAAGTTTTTTTCTTTGCCAGATTTTTTTACATTTTGTACTTGTATATGTGTTTATGTGGAATATAAATATTCTATAGTCTTTAAATTTATGTTTATGTAAGTTATGATTTGCCTTCATAATATAAGAAGGAAAAATAAGCCTACAAGCATAAACATGGGGCTGTTATTAGAAGTTCATCTAATTGTACTTGACAAGTACTACAACTAACATTTTCTAGGGAAAAAAAAATTTACTTAAGAACTCTGCTTATAACTCTTTCAAAGATTTTTCCATATTAGTACTTAAGGTAACAGTCAATCTTTATTTAAGAATTTATTTATAAATAAATATAAAATAAAATGAGAAATATTTAAGAATCTACCTAATACTAGATACATCTAACCCTCCAGAAATGCCTCTGCACAGATAAATAGATTTTGGACAGACAGTATCTCATCATCTGTGCTAGGGAAGTATATGTTTTACTGATATCAGAGATTTTAGGATATTTCAAACCAACTTCCTTTATGATCAGTGGTTTGTGATTTGGTTCTGGTTTTGAAAATTAGCATGTGTTTAAAACTTGTCTGATTTCTACCCATCTTGACAAACATTAAAAAGTAGCTACACTAAAAGAGAAAAAAAAAGATTGTTACATTGCCCAGGAAAAAGTTAAATATTTAGGCTTCCATGAGAATGGCATTATGCCTCACTGGGTTTGCTAATTTTATTGTACTCTTAAGACTCATCAAGATAATACAAGCAGGATATAACTCTCACCCAAAACTTCCAGCACACTGTCTGTAATGTTAACTTGAAAGCCACATTTATAAATTCACAGTTCATGTGAGCTTCTCCGAATGTGATAAATGTATTTTGTTCTATATTTATCACAAAACTGCTAAGAAGTTAGGAATAGAAATGCCTGAGCAGATAAAGTATAAATGAACATAGACCAAAAATACGGGTGCCTAAAAAGTGATCCTTTCTCGAGAATTTAAAATGAGGGAAGGGAAAAAAACACGGTCAGAAAAAGAGATGAACATCTATTCCACATCGTTCTGTGGTCTTTAAAACATCCTTTCCAAATGAATCCAGGCTGAAGGAACTTGGTGAGAGCTGTTCTAGGGCATAAACTCGTAGCATGTCACTGCACTACCCACCACTAGGTGGCAATACAGTGCAGAAACCTTACAGATCATTTCCTCCAGGTTTGTGCCCATAGCTTTAACACCAGGAGCGGGGAAGGCTAAAGAGAGCCTCCTAAGATAATTTGCTTGGGTATCCACACAAAACATAAACAGTTGCCTATTGGACAAAATGAAGACCATCTATTCCATCACAGTAATCTCTTATGCAATAAAGAGTACAAGTCAAAATTATAGTTGTTACTTCTTTTTACTTAGTTGTGATATTAAGAAATTATCTTTGGGTTTTAGTTTACTGACCTGGAAAATGAAGTTGAATTATTACTGCTTTTGTTGTTACATGACTGAGACACTTGAGAATTAACTGGTAAATGTCAACTGTCATAGTTCTCTGACAAATGAATGGGTAAGGTTGATGGTGGCATCCATACAAAAAAGAGGAAATATATTTGTGGAAATGTGGATTCCTTTATGGATTCCCTGAGGGGGACAGGCAAGATCTTAATCATCATCTTATCCAACTCCTTGATTTTAGAAATGAGGAAGTTTAGGTCCATATCCAAGGTTATATTGTCAATGCTAACACCAGAAAAACACAGATATGCCCTCATAAATATCTATTAATGCTACTTATTCCTCTGTTGACCAAATACTTTTAAAATAAATTAATTCGAATACTGTACTGTCATCTTTTCTCAAAACTGTTTCCTAGTTATATGTTCACATGGCAATGATTCCTGTTAAAGGTAGCCTTAGAAAAGTTCTAAAACTCATGATTATTGTAGATATGCAACTTCGCTGCTAATAAAAGCTGTGATAAATCCTGGCCTGAGTAGGTGAACAGTATAGAAAACTGGTGATTCAGCAAAAAAGGGGAGAATCCTTTTAAATGATATGAAGGAAGAGACATATTGGGAAAGATGGGTGAAAGCAAGGACATTTTTGGCCAGCACGCCCAGGAATACAACTTCTTGAGAGGTAGAGGCCTGTGGAATTACTTATGGCAGTAGCCCAGTTTCCATCATTGTCAAAGGGATGGTTCATTTAAATGCTTTATGGGATGAGATAAATGGAAGGAATTAGACTAATAAAATTGTAATGATGATAATGAAAAGGTGCTATGCCGATTTTAAAAGTAGGTTTTATATTAATGAACAATCTGATTTTTAAAGTAGTAGTTACATTTTAGCATAAGGGAACAATGAAATTGCTTTTAGCAAGCCCCGGATGCCATGACGTAAAAGACAAATTTTACTCAACTTTGAAATGTTGGCATAAATCGATTTAAACATGTGGAAATAGGCGTGCCATCTTTAGAGCACAATATTTTACAAAATATTTTCTCTTAAGAACAAATCATATTTCTTATTTATAACTTTGTTATACACTGGAAATGGTGCTGTGATTGTTTTTGTGAGACAACAGTACTTATCTTGGTATATGATTTGAAATACACCATTTAATTTTTTTTTAAGTTCCATTTTCATATACAGTATTTTTGGTTGACTAATGTGAGCATTTTCAATATTATGTGGCTTGAATGAATAATCTTTGGCCAGAAATTTTATTCCTAGAAATATGTTCTAAGGAATGGTTCAAAAGAAGAAAATTGTTCTTTGTATAAAATGTTTATAGGATTGTTATTTATGATAACTAAAAAAGGCTAGACTAATCTTAACTTCAAAACAAAAGAGAAAAATGGTTACGAGGACAACGACAACAACAATAAAATATGTATACACACACACATGTGAGGGGGTATTATTCTGCAGTGATTTAAAATGAAAAAGATGACTGAGAAAATCTGCAAATTATTACAAAATATAACAGCAATTAATATATGCACATCTTTATTTCTGCATAAAAGTTTTATGTATATATGCTTATATATATATGTATATATATATATATATATGATTTGATGAGAACTTGAAGAAATGCAATACAATAGTATATAGGCTTATTAATGACATATATTTGCTTCCTTTCATATATTTAAATCGACTTAATAATATATTGAATTAAATGATGTTAAATGGCTGAGAATGGTTCAGTCTTAATAATTTTTAAAATAGCATATTTTATAATTTTAATAATACATTGTTAGTAATTTTATATTGATTTACAGAAGTATTGTACTCTCTTAAGTCATACATGTGTCCAATCACTTTTATCTATTCTTTAGTCTCAAGTTAATGTATTCCATGCATAGCCTGTTGAGTGAAATTTCTAAGAATACTGTTAGTAAACATTTCCACATAATATATTCAGAGCTTAAAGTTTTAGTAATGTAAGTAACTAGTCTTGTGCTACATAGACAGCTTGGATCAGAAGGGAGTGGATAAAGAATTTAGGAAGGGATCAGATTATAATTCATAGGCTCAAAGGAACCCCAGAGTTTCCTATTCATTCTTTGACCAGTGTGGGGTTTCTATGGACAATTTGCAGGGGAAAATTCCTAGCCTGTCAGTAATCCACTCATAATTGTGGGATCCAGGAATTGGCCCTGATGTCTAAGGACATGGATCTAATAACTAATTCAGTAGTCATCCAGGAGTCACTTTTATAATTGCCATGCAAACTCTATCTCATTTCACCATGTATTCATCATTTAAAAGAGAATCTTTTTGAAATGTGTTGTAAATGAACTGTAATTTTTTTCTCCTTAAAGGTAGCATTTAGGTAGTCAGTATAAATAACATTGACTTTACATAGTCAACAAATGTGTTAGATTTCATTCATTGCAATATCTATGTGGATATATGAGATGCTAAGGCTTGTCATTTCCAATATTATAAGTATCTATTACAGATACTGGTCTTGATGCTTAGTTTAAAAAGAAAGAAAACTCTTTTGAGAGTTCAGTGCACTGGGGATTTCTACCAGTATTTCTCTTCTAAGGTAAAATGTTACATGTTACCTGGATATTGTTTGTTGCATTTATTTAAAGTTCTCTGTTTTTTTTCTCTTTAAAACTGCATGTTTTCTCCACACTAAGAACAGAGAGTGTCAATTCAAATGTAGCATGGGATGTCTGCCTATCAATATTTTCATTTGTACTGTATGTGAAAATGTTGTCTGTGAAGGAAAACTATATTAGAGTGAATGTGGATACTTTGCTGTTAACTAAATGTGGTTTATTTTCTTCTTGTTTGAGAAAACGCTGAAGAATAAGGCTGTATGAGGGTGTCCAGACTTCCTGTTCTAGTGGTTTGGTGTTTGTGTTCTTGCCATATTCCTGGCCTTTGAAAAATCAATGGGACTAAACCCTGACTTTTCCCTAAAGCTTGAGTAGACTAGATTGTAGATATGTTAAAAACATCTGAACCTTGGTTATTTTGAATTAATTTAAAGCACTCTTCAAAATATTAATCATTAATCCTGCAGAAACCCTTTATTTGATTTTTTTCTTCCTCTTGGTTTTTTTACATCAGGAAATATTAAATGTCAAGAAAATTACCATGCCATTATCCAAATTATCTTTTAATTAGGACCAGTTTAAACATTGATTACATTGAAAATCATTTCATTTCAGCCACAGCGTCCTGTGTTTACTCATGAAAACATTCAAGGTGGGGGGGAACCGTAAGTATTCTTCTTATCTTCTAAATTCAAGACTAACCTTAACCCACAAAATGAACGATTGATGTACCAAAATAGAGGTTGGTACAATTTTGTGAGTGAAAGAGATCAAAGCAGCTAACATGAGACCTTTTAGATTTAAGAGCAATTGCAATAGTCTCCATCTTTCACAATGGAGAACAGAAGCTAATTATAAAAAGAAACTTGTGATTTTACAGAGGAGACTTTGATTTGTGCCCTAGAGCAAACTTCCAATGCCACAGTGATTCCTGACTTAGGAATCTGCCTTCCTCTCTGTGCTACTCGCCATGTAGATTCTAAGAAGTACCGCTTTAAAGGCACAGAAAACGCTCCAACATTGTTTTATTGTTTTTGCACATATTTCGGGAGCAGGAGAATCAATAGCAGTCCTAATGGCATACATTAGTGATGTAATTCCGAAGTTACATTCTGAGAAGGGTCTTTGGAAATGGCAGTTTAAAACATTCACTGTGATTCAGTTAAATGCCTTTTCACACTTTCAGATTCCCTCTCCCTGCTGATATGCAAGTCAAATCAACATGAAGATGTCAGACATTGTCTTTAAGACTCATTTTTGTGTGTCTTTTTCTGCTCCATTTTGCCCGTGAGACACGTTGAGAGGTGATCTATCTCCTATTGGCTCCTGCCTATTCTGTGAATCAGGATCTAGACCCCTGGGAAGGAGCATTTAGAGAACCAAACCTTGTCAGGCAGATCTGAGCACACACAGTAACTCTCACACTGGGAACAGAGCAAGTCGGCAGGGCCTGGTGTGTGGCCCGGTGCCTTCATCATTATCCATTCCCTCCTCACTTCTCACAGACATGGCACTCAGCTAAAAGCATGCTCCTCAGAGACCATCTCTCACAGAGCACAGCCTGCAGTTTGCTGGTTAAGAAAAAGACTATGAAAAGAAGAGGTTGGGAATAAGAATCACGTAAAATTTCATTTAACTGGAAAAATTTTAAGTATGACCTGTAATTCAAAACTTTTGGTTTGTGTCCTCATTTACGCCAACAGTGATAGGATCACATCACAAAAAAATGAATTCCAGGGCTGTTTAGATGTACTGCATTATCAACACATCATAGTAGCAGCTCTTAAAAGATTTTATGAATTAATAGGTATGTTATGTTCACTGTTTTATGTAATATGGAGTGAATACTTCGAACCGTGGTCATTGAGTGTTTACGAAGCCACAGAGCTCACAGGTGGGAGAAGGCACATTTTCAAAGTCCTGCTTTGGACATTATAAACATTAACTTTCTATTTGAATATGACCATACTTAGTGAAATAACAGGGTGTGGCTTAATCTCTTTCATTTAAAAAATGGGCTTTGAGTGAAAATAGGGATAATGTTATAATGTCATTACAATCAGAATTATGGTAAAAGATGTTATAGAAAAAGGTGCAAGTTATAGAGAAAGCTTCAAGTTTGGCTGGGCATTTCCTATTGAAAAGACAAATTTGTTTTTGAGACATCCTGAACCCACCACCATCATTCATCTCACCAACACATCTTTCAAAACAGCATTTTTCCATTGTAATTCAACTGCATTTCCCATCATGCCACACTGATTTTGAAAGTCCACAGAGGCAGGAGGATTTCCAGAAGGCTTGTTTATGTTTCCATGAAACTCCCAATTAAAAGAAATATATACATATTTATTTATTTGTGGTCTAACCAAACCAGAATGGTAAGTAAATTTTGACAAGCATGCTGGCTTTTGTCATACCAAAGTAAAGTAGGAGTTGATGCCAATTTTGGTTTTTTAAGCTGTTGGGACCTTGAGATTCTTCAAGCAGCTGGAGTTTGTGGCCTTAAATAGGCCTGTATCCATAAATGGTTGGAGATGTGCCTGGGTGAAAGCTGAAGCCTGAAAATCTCAGTCAGAGAATACGATGTATATCCATTGAATTAGCAGCTCAGGAATGAATGACTGTGTCCCTCAAATGTAAAATTGGAAAAGGAACTATGTTGAAACCAACTCTCCCCATGGATATGTAAAAAAATAACATCCTTTCATGCTTCAAAATCAAATCCTTAAAGCAAGCAACAAAATAATTCGACTACTACAACCCCGGGCTGACTCCATGCAAACATCCAACCTAAGTCATGTTGATATTCAACACCTCCCATCTTTTTTCCGCACTGCCCTGAGATTCTGGCTACTTTCCTCTGTCCTTCCCCACAGTCAGAATCATCCCGCAACAGAGCACCTCAGAGGCCCAATCTCAAAAGACTACAAGTGGCTGAAAAGATTTATTAGGAGGACAAAATATTCACAGGAGAAGACATCTCTAGTCTTGCAATTTTAGCCTTTGGTACCACACCAGGGAAGATAATGGTTTCTAGGAGACGCGTGTTAGGCACCACATCTCAGCAGCTTTTTCCCAGACACCCCCCACCGAAGCCAGCTTCCTCCAGGTCTCCCAATTTCAAAAAATTCACGGACACAGAGGAAAGTTAGTGGAGTTATGTCCCTGATTTATGACATGATATTTGAGTTCAAGTAATAGAATAGTTTTGTTCTACCAAAATATGAGTTTCTGACTGAATGAAGTAATTAGAAATAAATCATTCTTGTTCTCCAGCATTATACAGTATTATCAACTTTTGAAAGTTGGCTTTAAAGTATCCAAAGTGTCCTGAAATATGGTTCTTATTTTCTTACATTGGCAGAATTACTTAATTGTGATGAAGAGCAGCAGAAAAAAAAATGCACTGGTATTTTTTAAATCTCCCTCACTCTATTGGTAATATTTTAGTAGTTCTATGAAGTTTTCATCTTAACTGCATATCCCTGCTTCCTGGTCTCCTCAGTTGCTAGGATTTGTGCCTTCATTTTCCAAATGCCAGTCAATGTTAATATGCATTAAGATACAAGCTACTTTATTACCACACATTCAGTGTCTGAATTTGTCACTGATATTGATCAACAAAATACATGTTCTCAAAGAATTCAGACAGAGGAAAGAAATGGTAGCATTCTATCAGTAATTTTTTATATACAATTTCAAGAGAAAGTTTTTACATCAAACACAATTTCTCAGGGTTCCATTTTAGAAAGGAATTTATGTCCATAATCTACTGTTTGAGATGAGCTCAGTGACAACTGAGCATAGACTACATCCACTTAATTTCATAGGTGAAGTACATCAAATTTTCAAACTCTAAGTCCTCAGAAAACACTGATTCAAACTATGGAACTAAACTACTTTAAAGAATTCCCCCTGGTGAAAAAAATAAATAACCTTTTATAGTAATTCCCACATAGTAATTTAGAAAGTATATGTCTGAGCCATTCTGTACATCTCAATTTAGATTCATATGAAAATTCAACTTGCAAGCTACAATTATCTCCTCCTGATTTTGACTAGCTCAGACTGTAATTCCTTGTTTTTATATAGCTGAATATGCACTTAGCACTTCTTTTACATTCTATACAGTTATTTAATGTCTGAATGATAGATATCTATGCCTGGCAAATTGAAATGCAGGTCTGATTTCTAAATGTTAAATGTTTTAGCTCATGGATGTTATAATCTTGCTTGAACATCCCTCATTGCAAGTTTTGAAATGCTCATAGCGCAATCTAATTCCCATGGGAGACATTTCTATTTACTTTATAGACTTACCAAAGACTTATATTCCCTAACTATAATATGTGAATAAGAATAGAAATGTTAAAAGTAAAGTTAATATTGTGTATCTTCTGTAGTTGCACAAAGGTTTAAAGATTTTTTTTTAAACACACCCATTTGTCCTGTTTAAGGTTTCAGGCTCTGTATAACTATACTCCTAGGAATGAAGATGAGCTGGAGCTCAGAGAAAGTGACGTCATTGATGTGATGGAAAAATGTGATGATGGATGGTTTGTCGGTAGGTGTACATTTCCTTTCAGAAACATTTGACCATTTTAAATGTGCTTGTTTTTCATTTGCATGGCTCGATGCGATTGTCAAGCTTTCTTTGATTTCATAATGCCTTTGATCTTTCATATATTCATATACAATCCCAAGGTGATTGTATTTCTAACATAATTTAGTACTGACTGCTTTGGGTATATGTGATTTTCTGCTAGCTTTATTTCCAGTTCAACTGAGAGAAGAAGTTTTCTTTAGCGCCAACCAGGAAAGACAGATCTGAGAACAACAGCAACAAAAAACAATCCTTAAATGAGAGAAATATTAATACTGTGTTCAGTGGAGAATGTGAGTTTCAGCAGTGAGGATCTCATTTGAGAAAACGAAGTGAAGAGAACAATTCACTGATTTACTAGGTCTGTTGTAGGTACCCTGAAAGTCCAGTGATTCACCTTAGCTTTAATTTGTGGTAGAAATAGAGCGACGTTCCCTTCTGACCACTTAAAAGACAGTCATATTCTTACCATCTTGAAAGAAGACTCGAGGTTTTCTGAGAGAACATTTGTAAACAAGAGTATCACATGCTAGGACATAGAGGAAAGAGGTAGTAAAAGCATAATAAAGGCATCGGTGGATGGAAGAGACAAAAGATGAGGGAATAAGGGCTGTTTATAGACAGGCAATTGGTGGGGAAATAATAAAAGAACCACAGCCCAGTTTGGAGCCACAAGTCTCTGCCTCTATTTCTACTAATTCCCCCGACAAAGGTAAAGTGAAATGGCTTACCTACACAAGGAAAACAGAAAATCAGTCATTGGACTAGACAGTACATTCCAGGGCATAAATGAGAAACATAACTCACAGACCCCATTCACTCTTATCTGATTTGGAATCCTAAGGAAGGATTTAGTGCACCTCTCAGAAAACGATTCAAAGGAATTATGTTATTTGAAACCAAAGGTGATCATAATGATAGCCATCATGCATTTGCTTTCACTCATATTAGCAATCATATCCAATGGTAGAGCCCCCATCCTCAAATACGGGGTTATCTTTTCTCTTTCTTTAGGGACTTTGTACATAGTTCAAATTTTCTCTGCTATATTAAGGATTCTGGCAGTGCTATTTGTAAATGAATCTTGTGGCATTCAACATGATCCTCAATGAGACCATAAAACGATAATGACAGTGTTTGCGATAATGCCTTAATGTTACACCCGTGTTGAGATGTGACAGACTTCTTGATCACCGGACCAAACCTTGCTGTTGTGCGTTTTCAGTCCATCATACCACACTGCCAGCCTCGTCCTTGTTTAGAAGACTATCATATTTGAAAATGTCACCCCCACATGCTTTTCCTATTCCATTTCTCTCTTGTCTAGCCTCGGTGATAGAGCATTATTATATTTAAATATTATTATACTGAAAATCCTACCCACTCAGCAGAGTTGCCTTTCCCTTCAGCTTAAGGGGCTGAGCTTTTCTGTTTAACCTGGCATGATGGAAGCACAGCCTTTTAGCCTAAGAGGCACTGAATGAATGCATTAGGCAATACAGATAAGACGTTTACTTTTTCTTCCTTACAAAGGAAGTTTGAAATGAGTTTTCTTCTTTTCCAAACCTTGCCGGGCTTGCTCTTAGTGAAGCCTTGTAAATAGTTTTCCAGCCCACATATATGAACTGATATCTCCCTGTTTTTACCCCCCTTTCATTTATTGCTTCTATTTTCAGGAACCTCAAGAAGAACCAAATTCTTTGGTACTTTTCCCGGAAACTATGTCAAGAGGCTGTGAATCACTCTCCCTCCTATTTATGCTGCATTTCAGCACCACATCTGCATAGCCTCGCCTGAAAGATCCCTGCAGGCCTCCCGCTGTCATGCCTTATGGTTTCCAATAGAAGTCACCCACTGTCACCATCTCCACCTGCCACCAGACCACCAGCAAAGGCCACCGCCACTTGGGGAGACTGGCAGACTGATTCCCTGTGAAAGTGCATATTCCTACTTTCTGCTCTAAACTGAAAAGTCTAAATGCTGGGATCAGGAAGAAAATCCTTATACTTAAAAAAGGTTAAATATATTTGAAAGGAGGCTCTCTGGTCCACTTACGGAGCGTTTTCCCTTCAGGCAACCAGAAGATGGTTTATTACTAAGTGCCGTGGTGTGCGTTTTCACATTCTTAGCTTGGCAGTATATTTTCCTTTCACGAGTTTGCCTAGTATCCTGATTTACACAATATGACAACTGTACTTCAGCTATTGTTTGCCTGCACTTATATGTTGTAATATGCACAGTGATTACAAAATCTAAAGCAAAAGTAGGAACGTTAATTTGGATGAGTGTGATTTTATTGATTGAATGTGAGTTTTTCAAATAGGAGCCTTTCCCTGCGATTCTTTTGTACATTTTAGAAGTGCAGACAGTAAGTAAAGAAGAGCTTTGGGTAATAATCATGAGACTATTAAGAGGTTTAGCTAGACTACAAAAACAATGTTGTGTTGTAAAGTTGCATTGCTATTTTATATTAAAATGTAATAATCAGCATCATGAACAATAAGCTCTTAGTGTTTTATTTATCTGATAAAATTTAAATAAAAGCAGTGTTAGTGAGAGGTGCAAAGAGCTATTCTAACATAGACACTTGAAAGTATCTGTAAGCAATATCCATAGGTAAGGTTGTACTGTGCGTGCACATATACATTTGCGATTGTATGAGAACAGACAATCCCATATGATATGTTGTACATTTTATGGAAATGTAAAAGAATCCCACATGTTATTTTATAGAAATAGAGTACTTTAGAAGCATCACAAGTATTAAGGCTGGTTTTAGCAAGGATTACAAACAATGCAATTATTTTTACTACGATAATTATTTTTCTTCTATGGAACTCAGAATCCTGGCTACATTTGAGGACAGGAACATGTTGAGCCTGATTTTCCTGGCGTGTGTAAAATATTTCCTCGGACTACATTAGGCACTGTTTAGAGGCAATGTTAAATCATTCAGGTTATATTTTCTGCCCTGCAGGAGAACTTTACAGAATGATATTGGGACCTGAGAGATTTAATGTGGTTACCAGTGCCTGCATTACACATACCCTGAGAACTAGCTTTGTATTTCTTATGACTTTGCATAAGAACTATTCATATTTGGATCTTGAGCACCTTACAGATAAAACTTTTTATGGCATTTCTTCTGTGGACAGTGATTGATCTTTTCACAATGTATGTAGACTCTAGATTTTTGTACATATGTTTGCTCTTTTTTTTTTTTTTTGTACAGACTATTTGGTTGTTGAGAAAACAAGGGAATTTCCTAATTTGGTCTTTATCCTTCGCTTAAACTCAGCTAAAGGTGATCCTTTCCATATCTCACAGATCTTAAGCACGCCTCCATAGTGTGATTCTGTAAGATAGCATTTATGCAGAAGTTTATGAACTTAAAAGATCTTAGCAGCCAAACCGAAATGTACAGATATATCGATGACAGAGGAATTTCATTGGGAAGAAGGTAAAAAACATCTTTGAGTAGGCTACCTAGATTAACTGTCAGGTTCACAACCAGCTTTATACTTGAAAGGCTTTGGGTTTGAAATTAGGTCAACTGCATGCAGCTTTGCTGATAAATGAATAATTAATTATCTTTGATGCCATTTATGAGAAGAGACTTCACTATCTGTTGCCTGTCATATTTAAGGAAAAAAAATGACTGTTTCTACTCTCTGTATCTGATTTTAAAAGGAAAAATATTCATACCTGGCTTTCAGGTTAATTGACTTTGAATTCTTACAAGCAAAGGTCATCATTGTGTTTTTCTTGAATAGAGATCTAATAAATTTTGCTTGGAAGTATACGTCAGTTTTTCTTCTTAACATGTATCCTTAGGTGAATTGTATGTTTTATCCCAATTTGTTAGATAAACTAAGAGAAAATGCATTTGTTCTGTGTTCTCTTGGCATACAAATGGAGAAAATATGTACCTGCATCAGCTCAGAGAACATTTTTTCAACCCATCACCAAAGCTCATTTGCTAAATACACTTTGGGCTAAAATTTGCTCTTCAGCTAAAACAACACATTTTAAGATATCCCTGCTTCACAAACAGCTAATTTTCCCAAGGAGAAGTTAATTGCAAGAAGGTGTAAACACTTTCCCAATTCAACTATCTTAAAATTTTAAATCCTTGTCCTAAAAAGCTTTATCACTATTGGTATGTCAGACTCACATAATACCCATAAACTTTTAATGAATTTCAAGTTATGTGTGGCAGTTGGGGGTCATTTCTTTTCCTCACACAAATAGTATATAGTTAGCTCTCCTTGGATCCTCCTAATACACATTGGTCCCTTCTGGCTCTAAGTGTTTCAACCCTCTTCCACATCTATCACTCACATATTCATTCAGAATACGTTCTTTGGTTGGCAATTCAGTTATCAAAGATGCCTTCTCACGTTGCTTCACCTTAATGCCCACCCTGAACCCCTCTATTCCACTGGATAATTCCCACTATATGTTAGCTTTCCGCTAGTATGTGTTCCCTTGGTGTGAAGACTATGCCACATAATATCCTTTTACTCCTGTTTTCATCAGAGCGTTTGAATCGGATAAAATGCAGGATGCTTATTTGTGCACTCAGAGGTGGCTTCCCATTTCTCTCTACAAGTGAATCTGATGTGAAATGATCAGCACTCTAAAAATATAAATCTGGGATTTTGAAAACACATGCATCAAAATCTGGATTTCCCTGTCCCACCTGAGAATTAATCATTTGTGCTCTGTAAAATCAGTCGAGGTACAGCCTCATCTTCACCCAAGCCCTGAGCTCAGGAAGGCCTCACCAGGTACGCAGTGTTCCCAAGGTTCTGCCCCAGCCATGCAGGCACTGCTATGGGGCCCAGAAGAGCTGCAGCCATGGTTTCACCCTCCTGCCATGTTTCTCATAGATGTCAGGACTCTGGGTAGAATTCGAATGATTTTTTTTGTTTCAAAATTAATATTTAATAACCTATTTTACTTGATTTTATGTCAATGCACGCTAAGAACTAAGAATCACTTAATGCATCTTATTTATGTTACTGAAGGCAGCCTTGGTAGGTGGAGTGGGATCCATTGCTGTGAACACAATAAAATGAGGCCTGGGAAGCATTGTCTCTATTCATCAGGTTCTGTCTGCTGTGGACTCACATCGGTGCTCTAGCTGGCCACCCAGGGCAGAGGAAGAGCTCCAGGACCCTCTGAAAGTTTTTGCAGCAAGTATTAATCCCTCCTTCAGCAACACCCTCACTAAAAACAGGCATGTCCATTTCTTATTCGAGGGAAAGCAGAAAGAACCTGTCTGAATGGCTTTCTTTCCACGGTCATTCAGTGCTTGATCTCTCTATGTAGGTGGTCAGTTTATGTAGCCTGATAATTTCTTCCTACGCTTCTCCAGGTTTCACCCACAAAAGCAGATACTCTTTGAAGAGTGACTTAATCAAATAGACTAAGCGCTCTGCCTGCTTCCAAGAGCCTGTTTATTGGTTTAAAGATTTAATCATTTCATTCTCCTTTCCAGATTGTAACCCTCTAACAGTTGTTTATGTAATCAATTATGATTTCAAATTATTTGCTCATCATGGATGATTGGGTCAGAGCACAAGCATTATTGGCATTATTAATAAACAGTCAATACCAAGAATTGGCAAACTACGGCTTGTGGACCACATTCAGCCAGCTACCTGTGTTTTTTTGTAGTTTTTTTCTTTGGTTTTTTGGTTTTGTTATTTTTTTTTTTTTTATGACCTGCAAGCTAAGAATGGTTTTTACAGAAAAACACTGGCATTAATTTGATAATAAAGAACACTACTTTCAACCCCAAGTAAGTGAAATGTTATCTCCTCAGAAAAAAAAGAACCCCTCTTTTCACTGGTAGATCTGTCTATATTAGAAAAACCTTATCCTATCTGTATTATATTTTAAACATCATCAATAAAAATTGGTGAAATTGATTTTCTTTCTGTTATGTAAGTATGTAGTTAATATCCTCAATTTTGCTTCCTGGCACACAAAACCTAAAATATTTACTGTCTGTCCCTTTACTTCTGTAAAGCCTGTACAGAAAAGTCCCTTTACAGAACCCCTGCTCTATGCTAATTGTCAGCAACAAATCTGGAAACTGTCTAGAGAGAAAGGAATATTGAAAGTTTGCTATAGACCAGACTGTTATTTTATATGTATTCCATGTCTTTATCCTCACAACAAATCTAAAAGGAAACCTGCTTGTGCCCGCTCACTTTATAGATGAGAAAGCAGAGGCTTAGAGGACTTGTACAAAATATGTGATAGAAATTGGATTCAGAATCTGATGTGTCTATCTCCAAGCCTGTACTCTGAGTTCTTCTAAGCCACTTGGTGCTGAACACACTGTTCACCAAACCGCAATTCCAGTTCAACTGCTACACTCCTCTGTCCCTTCCCCTCTCCACCATTCTCATAAGCTCTCCCATCATGAACAGCCACTCACTCAGGGCAGCATCTTGCACAGGAGGACAGGAAAGAGGTATATTGCTCAATCGAGCACAACAGTGTTTCCCCAAAGAAAGCTAACTTTGGTTTCTAAAAGTACACAGTGACCTGTGAGGATATAGTTTCAATTGCCTCTTTGAACTGAGCTTGAGCCTGTCCATGAGCTGTGATTCATTATGGCCCTAGCGGCTGCTGACCGTGGGCAGCTGGGCAGCTGGTGGTGGCTTTGGGAAGCACTTGCATTGTCCAGCCACTCGGAGCCAGGCAAGCCCAGCGTGCTCTAGGAACACAGTGTGCTCACTGGACATCTTTTCGATCTACACAGCCCAAGGACACACTAGCCATTCTCTGCTGGGTGACTCACTAAGTGACTGAGAGTTTTAACTCACTGCTAAATTCAGCCCCTCCACAGCTCAGGAACGTTCCATCTGAGCTCATGTACATACATATATCTTGACCCAAAAAACGTTCAGTACAAGACAGGATTCTGCCTAATGAAACTTCACCTGTTCCTTTGGGGTTTCTTGTTTCATCCTTTTCCCTAAAATATGATGGGTGACTCAGTTGTCCCAGTATCTTCCTAAAATAAGTGCCATTTTATATAAACCATTTAAATAAATTATCATTAACCACCCTAATAGACGGTGTCAGATCCTGTACTGATATCACAGAAAGCTTCAGAATGACTTTTTAAAGTATTTTTCAATTACACAAGCAACAGATGCATATTGTAGGAAAAATTAGAAAATATAAATGAGCAAAAAAAAGAAACAGAATCACTAAGAGTCCCATTTTTTAGGGTAAAGATTACTTTGGAACATACCCCCTAGTATTTTTCTGCACGTGTGTGTGTGTGTGTGTGTGTGTGTGTGTGTGTGTGTACATGTGTGTGCCTGTAGTATGCAGGCATAGTGGATCATACTGAACATACTGTTTTATAACCTGCACTTAATATTGAACGGGACTCTGAAATAAAGTGAATAAATCATGTTTTCAAGTCAATTTAATTTTATCAAGGTTTATAAAAAGATTGAGGAAAAGTCAATTCCCAGGAGTTATGACAATGCAATTAATGCAAAACCAAGAGACAAAAATTACAGAATTACCACTAGGCTAAAAGAATCTGTTGCAATCCAAGGAATTGGTAAAGGAAGGAAAGAAAAAAAAAAGAGAGAAAAGTAAATATTTATTACCTCCCCACCATAAGCCATCACATGCATTAGGCATTTTATAGCTAAGGAGTGGCTACAAGGAGATATGAAACTGAGAAATATGTGAACTACAGAGCAATTGGATACAACATCCAAACCATCCTGGAGTTAGCACACTGCACAAGTTTTGAATCAAAACTGACAGAACAGGATAACTGTTATCAGCTTATGCCTTCAAGGAAGAGACCTTGTCCCTTGTATACACACAATATACATAGAGCCACCCAAACAGAAATAACAAGTGGTATAATCTGTGATGCAAGAAAAAAATTCTAGGTCCCAGGGGAAAACTTTAGCAAGATCTCCTTACTCTTTGTTAATTATGCACAAACTTGCAGAGACTCTGTCTGAGTCTCTAGCAGTATCCCTCACAGAGAGATGAGTCCCTATCTCTGATCTTAACTTTCTCCATTGTCTTTTACATGTGTGCACATTAATCAGAGCCTGGTGAGTATATCTGGAAAGTCTGGAAGGTTCAATAATAAAATACTTTATGGAGTCCTAGGTCATTGAACAACATTTTGTGGAATCTTTAGAATATAAGACTAGTTATTGAAGCATTATCTGTTTTTGACCCATTTGTTGAACTTATCTTGATGGCTGAAGCTCTCTATGTGGTTTTATCAAGAAGCTATTGAAAGCTTTTTATGTCTCCACAGGCTCCAGGACTTTCTGAATTATTCTCTTGTTAGCTCTTCAGAGCTCTGGGTCCCCAAGGTTTTCAAGGGTTGCTTCCATGATAGCTACACCCTCATTGGGAGGCACAGCACATTTCTAAGATATAATCGCATAACTTGGAAAGGGTGAGCTGAGAGGCAAAAAAGAAACAGGAAATGAATACCTGGATCTATTCAAATAGTGCCTCAGGCCCTCAGGCTTTCGAGATCTCTAGCTGGTACCTGATCCATAAGACAAGACAATTTGATCTACTTTGTTCCACCATATGTTCTCAATCATTTGTTTCAAGAAGTCATCTCAAATACACACTCAGAAGGACCTTCAAAGGAAGTGTCAGCAGTCTGCTAATTTCCCTTCCACAAGGGACAGAGGGTGGCATTGGAACAGTCAATCAACTACGTTTGCCATTGAGTGTGTGGGTGAGTGATTGAGTGAGTGTGTGTCATGTGTATATAGTTACAGAAAGCGTTAAAGTATGAAAAAATAGAAAATGAAAGCTAATAACATCAGAAGTTGTTAATTGGATAATCATGAAATATAAATGCTCTTCCTTAGGGTGCAAATATTGATAAGGTCATGGTGAAGTATAAGCTCAAGAATTTATAGATAATACTTATCCTGGAAAAGTTTCCTTGGACAAAATAGCAAGGAATCAGTATCTTTTCTAATGGCTCACTCACTTTTTTATATCAAGTAAAATTTGTCTCAAAATTAGATTGGCATAATTATTGATTTTATTGGGTCTAAAATGCAAACTGTAGCACCTTTTTGTTGTCATTGCTCAAAGACACTAGCCTATATCTAAGCCAGTGCCACTGGTTTTTTTCTGCAGGTGAGCTTTGATACAAGCAATAGGATATCGAGACCAAAATTGCACTCAAACTTGGCATTCAAGGCATTCTGGCTTGAAGATCCTAGGCTGAGTGCTGCCATCATCTCAACCAAGCGCCTCTGGGGGCTGAGACTCAGAGCTGTTGATGCAGCAACATATGACTCTTTGATAAATTTCACTGAGCTCATTTGGTGACTCAATATTGATAGAGTCTGTTTAATTCAAAACAAGAGAAAACGCACACACAGAGACATCAAGCGATTCAGAACCTGTGTATGTCACCATAGACCAGACTGAGGACATGAGATGTCCTTACTTATTAACAAAAATGCCCCCCTCAAAGGCTGCTCCTGTACAAACTAACCAATTGTTAGCTTCTTGCTGATATCATAGGCCTCTCCTTAAAACAATTGGCATTTTTTTCCTAATCTTTCAGCAAAGAAAGTTAGTGGCAGACAGAAATGAGTTGGAACTAGCAAATTGATCTTTAACCTACTCCCTAGGAAATACACTGGGACTATTTGTTCCAAGTATTTAAAATGAGGTCTCTAAAATACCATATTTTCTCCCTGTCCCTCACTCTCTTTCTCTCCTCTTTTCTAATGGAGGAGTCTCAAATGCTTATGAGCTCCGAGCTAGTGCTATCCAGACCTCCCACGCACCCAAACATCCCTCAACACACACAGAGTTATGCCTTTGGTCAGCTGTCAGATGACATGACAACAAGCTTAGCAGACATCTGCCCATGGATTAATAGGCAGGGTATTTCTTTCACTATCAAAGATAAATTGCTAGACAGCTGTATTGAAACCACAGCAGATTTCTCAGCACTGATGATGCATAGATGAGATGATCTATTTTCTAAATGGGGTCATGAATAATCTTTTTACCTCAGGAGACATTTTTCCCTGCAACAAAAGATTTAAAGCAACAAGGACCATGGTGTAAACTTCAAATTTAAATGTGTCTAAGTCTCCTTTTTGACTGTGTGTAGATGCCGATAATAACATATTATTTGAGGATCGTTCTGAAATTCAAAGTTTACCAAAAAAAAAAAAAAAAAAAAGGTATAAAAGAGTGAATGCTTTGCCAACACAAGTACTGTAATATAGTATGAAAAGCATATTTTCAAATTCAGACTCAGGTTTCTAAGGAACTGGCTCTGACCTTGTGACAACTTCAGTTAGCTTGTGAAATGAGTACAATAAAAAAAAGAAATTAAAAATCACATAATGTGATCTGAGGAGTAAATGAGATAAAATATACAAGCAGAATATAACACATAGTTGGCACTAGATAAAGGATAGTTTCCCTGACTTTTTTTCTTTTTGAAGTTACCATTTTGGCTGATTCTAAGTAACATCAAACATTTGAATTGACTTATTGGATACTTCTCAGGCTTCACTGCCAGGTTTCAGAGTCTAAGTGTTTAAAGAAGACAATTAGAATATAGCATTTTAAAACCTCATTTTAAATCAATACAATTTTAAAGAAGATATTGTATTATATAAAACAGGTATTGTAATTTTTCATAGTAATCTAATCCCTTTTTAAGAAGGAAATCCTAAAAACAGCTCAAAGCTAGAAATAGAAAGGGAGCAAAGCAGAAAGATAGGATAAAGTGCTACCAGCCATAAGCTACTTTGATGGTTCCAACAGAGATATAGCCTATGATAGAGGCTGCTGAAATCCTACTAGGACTGAAGGGTGATGGATATACAACCAGACTAGAAGTCTAGAGCCCAGCATTGTGAAGCCCTGAATTCTGCCCTTATGTCACCTGTGACACTGAGGATTTATTGGAATGGCCAAGATGTCAATACCTTCAATGGTAAATTGAATACAATCAACTGAATCATCAACATTCTTCTATTTCTAAACCATCCATGAAATATTTATGGGAAATATTTCAGGAAAAATACCAGCAGACTGAGTGGCAACTGGAGATGAATCTCAAAGAAATGGAAATTCATAAGCACTGGTTCTAAGGCTAGAAATCTTGCACTGGGATGGGAATGGGAAATGGTGACTAGAGGCCAAACTGTGAGCTCAGTCTCCTATGTGGGCAGGTTCAGTTAAGAGTACAGAACAAAACAAAGGGCATGAAGAGATAATTTTTTAAAAAGATAAAAACAAAAGAAACATAGAACTATTAAGCATATAAATAATTATACAACCCCAAGAATCAAAACTATAGTAAAATAAATTACAATTTTTTGCCTGGCAAACTGGCAACCATGCAAAAGCCATCTTCACGTCTTTTTGTGGGAATGCAAATTGATGGAATTCTTAGATGACAATTTGACATTCATAACAAAAACTTTAAAATATTGTATATCCATTGATCCAGCAATGCCATGTCTACATATTTATTCTACATATTTACCCTATATAGTGATTTCTATATATTTAGTCTCTATATATTTATTCACCATAAATAATTATAAATGTGTTCAAATATTTAGCTACAAATGTGTATTGTCATGTTATTTCTAACATCAAATAGTTATTTTAAAAAATCCTAAATATCTAATAATGGGAATATTAAATAAATTGTGGTACTTTTTACTATGAAATACCATATAGTCATTTAATTATTTAAAAATGACCTCATGGAACAATACTTAATGATGTATAAACATATTTATGTATTATGTACATATGTATGTAAAATTAACTAACTATCAAGTCCTGTGTTAACATTATCCATTCCAAAGATTTACACACTCATATTAGGAAAGAATAACTTATCAGGATAAAAACAGTCTTTCAAGATAGCATCCCTTCCTATGTTTCCTTCCTAAGACAGTTCCCAAGTGAATGGGATGAGAGTTTAACATCCTCATGGTTAAGATTTGGGATTTTGGGCAGGGTGTCTTCTACCTTTTCTAGTCTCTAGGGCCAAGTCCCTTGTCCCCTGGGTGTCTCCTGACCCTCAGGGCTGAAATCTGAGGATGCTCTAATTGGTGACCTGATCTCCCTTGGTTTGTTCAGGATGATCACTTCCTGGCTGACTCAGCCTCATGTAGCTCCTGCAGGCTGCAGGCTCCTGAATATCTATCTGCCCTGCTCTTCCTTCAGCCTTCTGGCCCAGCAGCACACCCAGACTCTGCTGTGGTGTCACCTCACACTGTTATCACGTGTACCATTGTAGATCCTGCTCTTCTCAATTCTGCATCTCCATTAGATGAACAACAAGGGCAGCCTGAAAAAGCTAAGCCCCAGAGCCCCCTTGCTGTCTGACTATACCTCCTTGCCAAGTTTATTTTGATGCAACTGAGCTCTAGACTGCTCTTGAAGTTAATTCATCTTAAAACATAGGTCTTCAGAGGGGAAATCAAGAAACACCACACTATGTTTATTCTTCCTCTCCTCTAACCTTCCACCATTTTCCAGAACTGAACACTGCCCAGCTTTTCTTTAACTTCCACTATACCTTACACTTCCTCCTATTCTAGCTAAGTATGCAGGGATCTTCTCTGCATGATGAAAATATTCTCTGAACAGAGCTCTCAATAATCAGTTATTAATTGGGTTAAAGGGAAGTAGCCTTTCTCAAGATATAGCTTCCAAAACAATAGCTTACATCATTCTGTTTCTGAAACACAAAATATGAATATTGAATATTACCTTGGTCTTAGAATTTCTCCTATGAAAATTATATTTAAATAAATGTATAGGGCTGAAGATATAACTTTATAAAGTTGATAAACCAAGGTATGGAAGAAATGATGATTTAATCACAGAAAACAATGTGAGAGAGTGTGTGGGAAGTAACCAGAGCAGCAGGAAGCTTTAGGAAGATGACTCCAGAGGCTTTTGGAGGAGCAAGATGGAAGCCAAGGAACCAGTAATGATGCTGGCCTAAGTGAGGGAAAATGATAGCCTGAATTAGGGCAACAGCAGTGGACTACAAAAACAAAATAAGCAAGGCTTAGCCACTGATTGGCTTTAGGAATTGAAGGGAATGGTGGAGTCCATGATGACTATGAGGCTTCAAGCATAGCCAAATGTAGGAATGATAAAAACAGTACAAATAATGGCCCACTTTTCGTCTTGTTCTTAAAACGAAACAATGGTAATTTATTTTTCACAGATGAGTTTTCTATTATAACAATATAAGTAGACTTCAAAGAAGAAAAATTTTTGAAATTCAAAAGTTTGTACTGAATAAGCATATTTAATGGCATTAAGAAGTGCATATATTTTATGTAAGTACTCTGATTTAGAAAATGTTTATCATTTCTTATCTTCAAAGGACGAAACAAATCAAAAAGTAAAATGCTGACTTAAGAAAAGTATTTAAATTTATACATATCATCTCACATCGAGTTTATACACCTTGTGGATTTCTTTATTTTTGAACAATTAACTAGGTACATTTTGCCTCAAGTGGTAGGTAGTTGAGTTGAATTCGGATTACTAGTTGAGTTTTTTATGAAATTTCTTATTTTGGTAGAAATAATGTCAAGCTATATATAGACTGTCGTCCAACATGGTATGATACTAGGATGTTCGGAACATCAATGTTTGATTAACAATTATCATACAGAGTGGATTTGACTCATACTACTACTGAAACATGTGAAGGAAATCATAGCTTATTTTCTTTAACCAACCTAATCTTCTTCATGGATTTTTTTATTAAGACAACTCACATACCACATCCCTTTAAAATGTGCAATTGAGTGGTTTTTCATATATTCACAAAGTTGTACAACCACCACCACTAATTCTAGAACACTTCTGTCATTCCAAAAAGAACCCTCATACTCATTAATAGTCACTTCCCATTCACCCCTCCATCAAGCCCCTGATAAACTCTAATCTACTTTCTGTCTATATGGATTTGCCTATTTTAGATATTTTATACAAATGGAATTATACACTATGTAACCAATCAAATTGCCTTTCTGAACTCCCACCCTATTGGGTGGCAGTAAAAATTTGTCAGCTCAAATTTGGCAATCAATAATATCTCATATGGTTCCAACTTAAGACCATGTAATTTTGGTAAAGACTCATTACAGTCAACAACAGATTGTTTCAACCCTTCCTTCTTCCTTTCCAAGTGATTTGGGTACAGGGGAAACCTTATAAATCTTCCTAGCAATGGTGGGAGGGTGGGCTGTACTTCTCTGCTGCTGGTCTCTGCGGGGCAGTGGCCTGACAATGTTGAGCTCTGCATCAGTGCCCCTCAGGACAACTGGTCCCTACTGGACCCTTGGCAGATCAAGTCTTCCCTTGCTGCAGACACCTGAGGCCAACACTGCATCCAACCATATAGATCACTGTCCATGGCTGCCTCCTCTTGCCAACTCCAGGTCTCTGCCAGATCATGATTCTCTCAGATCCTCTGAGGGTGGGCCTGGGTCCTTTCTTCCCCACTGCACACCCTGCACCTGATGTAGAGTCTAGCATACAGTAGGCATCCAACAATATTTTTTGAATGGGTGAATAAATCCTTCAAATTTCAACTAAAATGCTATCTTCTCTGTATACCTTTTGCCAATAAACCCATTCCTACCCATAATAAGTTAATCTTGTGGCCAGTGGAGCATCTGTAGGCTGTATTATAACCCAGTGTATGCATGTCACCTCTCATACATTATAAATCCCACCTCTCCTTCAAGCCCAGGTGAGGAACTTCCCAAGGCATCCTTCAGATCCATGACATATAAATGATGTACTCAATAAATATTAAAAGTAATTGAAGGCTTGTTATTTTATTTTTTAGGAATTGGGGAACAGTGTGTCTTTCCAGGACCAAACAGCTCCAAGTTAAGTAGCTGTCTTCAATCTTGTTGGGGAGGGTGCAGCTCCTTAGCCCATGTGGGAATTGAACCAGGAATCCTGGTGCTATGAGCCTGCGCTCCAACACCTGAGCCAAATGGCTGCCCCCAAAGCTTGTTATTTCTAATTAGCTAGATTTCTTTTTAAAAATAATAACATGCAAATTTTACTAAATAAATCATATGGCACAAGCGGGTATCAAATGAAAAGGAAGTCTCCATTCAGCCCCAATTTTATGTAGTCTCTCCTATTTATGAAAATTTAGTTGTTCCCAGTAGTCTGCTCTTCAAGTTCATTTTATTTTTTTCCTCAAGTTTATTTTTTAAATAAATATGTGAAATATTATGTGATCACCTGAATTATTAGGGTAAATTTGCACTAGAAGTTCCTAGTAAATGATGGAACTGTGGTTTGAATCTAGGCAGCTTGGTTCAGAACCAGTGTTGATAACCACTGGCTCTGCAGAAGGAATGAAAAGCAGAGAGAATCACATTTGCAGCATCGTCTGTCAGGATGAAAAGGCGAGTAGGCGCCTTGCTGGCTAGGAGTTTGAATTTCATTCTGAAGGCAAGAACAAGACCAGCTTAATCAGCTTTCTTATTGACATATGCATGTCTAGGCTCGCCAACAGGATTGAAATCTCTCCAATTGCAACTCAAGGTTTTCTCCACTGGTGACTGGTTGATCCCCTGATGCCATGAGCCTATGGATGGTTTCTGACATGTTTTAGACCCCAGACTAAATAAATCCAGGCACTCCTGAGCTTAAAAAAAAAGAAAGAAAAAGTGGAATAGTAATACTGAACTGAGAAGTTCAGATTTTGTACTGTGTGCTGTGTTGGGGGGGTGGTGGGGGACTTTAAATCTTTTACTATTCTTTTCAAATCAAAGTTCCATGTGTTTCCTCCAAAGTCATTTCAGGACTCCACACACACTCCACATTCCCTTAGAGGAAGTTTAGAGGAAAAGAAGAAAAGCAAGCAAGGCATTCTCCCAACTAAGTGCGTGGAAATTTTTTTTAGGACAGTCTTTCCAGAACCAGAAGTGCAGTTGGTCAAACTAAAAGATGGAGAACAAAAGTTGAGGCTTTGTTAACTACTGTCATCCCAACAGAGGCATCAGCATGCTGTGTTTATGAGCACTGGTTCTGAACCAAGCCGCCTGGATTCGGACAACAGCTCCACCATGGGCAAGTTATTCATGCCCTTTGTTTCCTTGTAAATTGAGATAATAACAGTACCTACTGGCTAGGGCTGTGGCAGAGAACTGAATGAGTTGCTATCCATGTAAAGAATATACAAAGGTGCTTCTCTGTGACCATCCCCATCATTCCCCATTGAGGCTGCTCTGCCCTCTTTCTGTTTTCCTTGACTGATGACTACACACTCATCCCACTTCCGCTAGGCCTCCTTTCCAATAAACATCATTTCGGGGCCTTCTGTTTTATTCCCAGTAACTATTTCTTTTATACTGTAATTATGAACTGAAGAACCCAAATGCCTGATTATATATTAGTGTTCAGTAGAAAGATACTTTCATTCTCTCTTTTCTTTGTGTAATGTTTTCCTAAACTCTAGCCCATCCTGCTCTAGGGCAACAATGCCAGAATGGAGTAAATCCCCCCAACAAAGGGGCAAGAAAGGTGAGCATGAGCAAAACTACTCCTGGCTTCCCTTTATTGGTCTGTGAAACTCCAGCCTCTGACCCAAGGGTCAAAGAATCCTGCTCTGAAAACGGACAAAAATCATGCTGAGACGTGGCTCCCGTGAAGCAAAAGCATCTTTGAGAAAGAAAAGACGATGTCATTTTACAATCCTATCAAGTTATACAACATTGGCCGATTTCTGGAAATAAATTTGTCATTGAAGGTATGAGGCAAACACCTTTTTAAATTATCTCAAACAATCTGTGGAAGCGTAATGCCAGGCAACACTCCTAAAAGCCTCCTTGTGAGTTTGTGCTTGAGGCTGCTAATTGCTGGCCTCCTTCCATCCGCCTCCTGCAAACACAGCACCATATTTGTCTTTCAGCTGTCACTATTTGTTAGACGCCTATAAACAGAGAAGATTCTTTCTTAGCAACCACTGTTGAAAAAGTCGAAACCCGACCATCCCCTCCCCTCTCCAAACAAGCCTAAAGTGAGGAAAGAAAGGAAAATGAACCTTACAAAGTTACTTGTGAAAGTCAAAATGACAATCCAATATGGGAAGTTTCAAAACTCCTGGCTGCCTCTTTGGCTTGGGGAAGGAAAGACTCCCAAGAAGCTTTTAGAAGCCAGCTGCCAGCAGATTACGAGGCAACCAGAAATGATCTCAGCGCCATTTGTAGACGTCTGGTCACACGGCTATCTGCAAGATAACCAAGAATACTCCAGTTACATTACTCCATTTTCTTTCCTTGGAGAATGCCTCGGGCTTCATCTGGCTATTTTTAGTCTTCAATGTCCGATGCCATGGGAAGCCATCACAAAGGCAGTTCAAGGATTACATATTCACACAGAACAGGTAAAAATCCTGAAACCAGACTCATGGGGGAAAAAAGCTGCAGGAGATCAAAGCATTTCAGGGAGTCTGGAAAGAAGGGGCAATGGGAAGAAGGCTTTTTTGTTCACAGCTACAGGACAATCTCTAATGGATGTTACATTTCAGATGGATAATTACAGAAAATCATCATACTGGTGGTTAAAAAAAAGCATGATCCTTGACCTTAAAAAAGAATACCACAAAGGATGTGTGGGAGCACCCTGGCCATTTACGTTTTCAGGAAATTTTAAATGTTTCTGGATTTAAATCAGTTCACTGTTGCCAGCCTGAGAACAGCCAGTTTTGAAAACAGGACTGGTAGGCATGGAAACAGCAGGCAACATGGTAACAAAACTGATTACAGGTTTTACTGGAAAAAAAAAAAAAAACTGTGGAGATGCTTCAAGAGAAAAAGCCAGATTTGGCACAATTCTCCGAGGCCAAATAGTTTGAAATTTTAAATGAGGATAACTAAAATATGCTAAGCTTCAGTAATTGAGTGAAAAGAATTAAACTTTTGTGAACCATGATCCTTCAAGAACTGCTGGTCTGCAAGTATCAGGGTTGCTAATAATCAAAACAATGAAAGTAGAAGACACCCAGAAGGAAATTTTTCACATTCAATGTTCTTGTGCCCTTAAAGACATATTCAGAGATTTTTTAGAACTGAACTCTTGTGAATATTGTTTCAAAGCTGGAAAATGTGAAGATAGTGGAAAAAGCCTTTATTGACTGTCAACTTTCACATCATCTCATTTTGATCAGGGTGTTATCTTTGCTGTATTACAGGTGAGGACACCGAGGCCCAGGGGAGCTGAGGTTGGTAGGCAGCCAGGACTCATGCTCGCCTTGACCCAGCCTCCATCCTGCACATGCTGTGATTTAGGTAACGATGCATTGACACATTCAGATATAACAGGGCACTCCTATGGTGCTGGTACTCTCCCACCAAATATGCCATTGCAGGAGGAGGCAGAGGTAATAGTGAGTATTTTTAATGTAAAAATGGGAAATAGTGTATATTGCTCTTGTATTTTTTTAAAAGCTCCTTTTAAACCTCCTTCTGTTTTCTCTTCCTCTCCCTTTGTTTTCTCTCTTTCCTCCTTTACTCATTCACCTTCTATCAGTGCCCCACACGTTCTTATACATCATCACCATGTTCAGGGGTTTGCATGAACTCAAGACTTCCCAGGGTACTTGCTCTACGGCCTGATGGTATTTCAAGGATCACCCCACCCATGTCCTCCTACTCACCCAGAACTTCCACCCCTTTACCCACTCCAGCTGTTTTGTTTGCTGATAACTTGATAGTAAAGGCAGTAATGGATAGCATCAAGGCCTATGGAACAAACTGGAGAACTAGTCACAGTTGCTGCCAACTTCCCATGATTTTTGGTCTCCTGCGAGGCCCTATTAACATGACCAGAGTAACAGAGGAAAAATGGAAACTGGGGGACAGCATACTAGAGGTTAACAGGTGTGGCTCAATTTGGCTGCCTTTGAAATCTATAGATGGAGCTGTGGTTGGAGGACAGCAATGTGACCCATATATGATTAGAATTATTGTGGAAATCACCATATTACAACCTACTCCCACCCTCCCTCCATACAATTTTTAATCACTTTTTTTTTCCTTCTCCATTCCTCCCCAGTTGTAATTTAGAAATTTAAGAAATACAGTTTTTCCTATCAGGAAACTAAAAATGGTGCCTTTCATTATCCTCAGGTAAAGGGGGTTAAAGGGTCCCCTAGTGACTTGAAGAATATAAATTTTCTTTCCTGAGTGTTCAATTGAATATAACATAAAATAAGAAAAAAAGGGAGGGATCCAAAAATTTCTTTAGTCACTAAAAGACAAAAATTCTACAGGATTATTTGTAATATGCATAATTGTATACATTTTAACCATTCATTTACATGAATTTACACTTTAAGAAAATGTGATCTATACTGACAATGCCAAATGTTGGCAAGAAAGTGAAGTAACTGGAACTCTCGTACACTGCTGGTAGGAATGCAAAATGATAAAGCCACTTAGAAAAGCAATTGGGCAGTCTCTTAAAAAGTTAAATATACACTTTCCACAGTATCCAGTCAGTCTACTTCTAGGTATTCACACAAAAGAAATGAAAACATAAGTCCAAACAAAGAGTGATACATGAATGTTCACAGCAGCATTATTTACAATAATAAAAAACTGAAAACAACCAAAATATTCACCAACAGGTATGAATAAACAAACCGTGGATTACCCATATGATAGAATACCACTTAGTATTAAAAAAAAAAAAAAGTATAGAGGAGGGGAAGGGGTGAGCAACTGATACAGTAACAACATAAGTAAATCTAGAAATCATTATGTTGAATAAAAGAGGCCAGACACAAAAGAGTCCATACTGCATGATCCCATTCATACAACATTCTAGAAAATTAAGCTAAGTCAATAGTGATAAAATGACAAAAGTGACAATGGGTTACCTGAGGTCAGGGAGGGATGCTGCTAAACATCCTACATTGTATAATAGCCCCTAAATAATAAAAATTATAGGGTCTAGCTGATCCAAGATGGTGGAATAGATAAACATTGTGCTTGTTTCCTTTCATGAATGCATTAAAATTACAACTAAAATATAGAACAATCAACCTGGAGAACCACCTGAAGTCTAGCTGAACAGAAGTTTTATAACTAAGGATATAAAGAAGAAACCACATTGAAACTGGTAGGAGGAATGGAAATGCAAAACGGGCTAACCCCAAACATCCAAATGGTGGTTGAGAAGAAGGAGGGATATCTCAGCCACAGAGGTTCCCCACAGAGAAGAGAGTGACTCCAGTCCCACAACAGGCTCCCAACCTATAGTACTGGTGCCAGGAAGAGGAGCCCCCACAACATCTGTCTGTGAAAACAGTGAGGATTTCGACAATCTCAGTGGGATGGAAGGCTGCAGGAAACCCAGACATTCTCTTAAATGGCCCAAAAACAGACTCGCTCACTACAGGCACTCACCCTGAACTCCAGCAGAGAAACGGTGACTCAGGTGGTGACAGAGGCATACGGGGAGTAAACTGAAGTGTGTGACTTTGTGGTGAAACTGAAGGACAGATTTCATTTTCACTACAGGGGGTCCTCCTGTGCAGCTAGCAAGTGGGCACCATTTTTCTTGTGTTGAGCCCTTTCCCACAGAACAAACCTGAATCTGATAGGCCTGATGAGATCTGCTGCTCCATCCTGCTGACTCACTGGGATCCCACCCCACCCAAATGCCCAACACCAGAGGCACTTTCTCTGCGAGCAGCCAGCCCCACCTGCATTGCATTCTTTCTTGGAAAACTATCAAAGTCCAGCAGACCCCAAGAAGGCAGCAACGGGCCTCGGTGTGCTCTGAAGTTTTGCTGAGTAGCACTAGGAACAGCACAGACACCAAACCATAATCTACATTAACCAGGTAATCACAACTCTTTCCACTCTGGTGAGTCCCTGAGACCCTGACTCACTCAACTTGCATACTGCATGAGGCTTTATCAGTGGCTAAACCTTAAGGGAGCCTGCAGGTGGCAACAGGCCTCAGGGTGTCCTGGCTCTTTGCAGAGTTACCCCAAGCCCAGTGCTGTGGCAACCATCCTCAGTTCACAGCATGACCTCTACCACATACCTCCATGTTTAGCACAGGAAGCAAACAACCATTAGTAGCTCCTACCAGATAGCCCCCAGCCAGTCATAGGCAGTGGACGACCTGGGCCTACACTGGAGCTCCTCCCAAGAGGCCCCAAAACCAACATACTTGGAGGTTGGTTTCAGATGACAGGAGAGCCCTGCCCAATTAGCCCTCAAAACAACACATACAAAGAATGGTCTCAACAGGCAAATTCCACTTACTGGGATAAGCCCTCACACAGTAGCCCATAAACTGTGGATGTAGCCAAATCCCACAACCAGTCAGCCTGAGGGCCAACTCCACCCACTAATGTGCCAATAGCAATCAAGGCTCAACTATAACAGAAGGGCACACACACCCCACACAAAGGACACTCATGGAGCACCCAGCACAGGTGACCAGGGAGACAGTTTCGTGGCCCCACAGGATATCTACTATTGGGTTGTTGGAAAAGTCATGACATATTTTTTGGTTTTTTGTTGCAAAAATGCGTCATGACTTTTCTGACAACCCAATACATAAGGCCTCCCAGCCAAGACTGCTCCCAGATCTACATAGCAGATCTACCTAATACATAGAAACAAACACAGGGAGGCAGCCAGAATGAATAAACAAAGAAACACATCCCAAATGAAAGAACAGGAGAACATTCCAGAAAAAGAATTAAATAAAATGGAGGCAAGCAAACTACCAGATACAGAGTTCAAAACAATGGTTGTAAGGAGATAACGAGCATAAAAAAGGACATAAAAATCATAAAAAGGAACTAATCAGAAGTAAAGAATACAACAACTGAAATGAAGAATGCACTAGAAGAAATCACCAGCAGACTAGATGAAGCAGAGGGTCAAATCAGCTATTTGGAAGACAAGGTAGCAGAAAACATCCAATTGGAACAGAAAAATGAAAAAAGAATCCAAAAAATTAGGAGTGTTTAAAAGACCTCTGAGACAGCATCAATCATAACAACATTCACATCATAAGGGTACCAGAAGGAGAAGAGAGAAAGCAGGGGTTTGAGAACATATTTGAAGAAATGATGACTAAAAATGTTCCTAAGCTGGCAAAGGAAATAGACATACAAATCCAGACAGTGGAGTGCAGAGAGTCCTAAACAATAGGCCCAAACATGCCCACACCAAGACACATTATAATTAAAATGTTAAAGGTTAAAGACAAGAAAGAATCCTAAAAGCAACTAGAGAAAGGCAACTAGTAACTTGTATAGGAGCTCCCATAAGATTGTGAATTGATTTCTCAACAGAAACTTTCAGATCTGAAGAGATTGGCACAAAATATTCAACATTATGAAAAGCAAGGAACTACAAACAAGGGTACTCTACTCTGCAAGGCTATTATTTAAAATTGAAGGGCAGATAAAGAACTTCCCAGGCAAGAAAAAGCTGAAGGAATCCATCACACCCAACCAGTATTACAAGCAAAGTTAAAGGGACTTCTTTAAGATTGCAAAGAATAAGATCAAAATTATGAATGATGAAATTGCAATAGCTACATATCTATCAACAATTACTTTCAATGTAAGTGGATTAAATGCTCCAATCAAAAGACATAGGAGGGCTAAAAGGATCAGGAAACAAAACCCTTATATATGCTGCCTATAAGAGACTCACTTCAGGTTGAATGACACACATACAGAAAGTAAAGGGATGGGAAGATATTTCATGAGAATGGAGACCAAAACAAAACAAACAAAAAAATCCTGGAGTAGCAATATTTATACTAGACAAAATAGACTTTAAAACAAAGGCTATAACAAGAGACAAATAAGGGACCCAGAAATCCCAATGCTGGGTATTTAGCTGAAGAAACCCAAAGCACTACTTTGAGGGGAACTTTGCATCCAGATGTTCATTGCAGCATTGTTTACAATGGCCAAGATGTGGAAGCAGCCTGGATGTCTGTCAATTGAAAAATGGATAAAGAGGTGGTACATGTATACAAAGGAATATTGCTCAGCAGTGGAAAGGAATGGGTTCTTGCCATTTGTGGCAGCCTGGATGAACTGGGGGGTATTGTGCTTAGTGGAGTGTCAGACAGAGAAAAATAGATGCAATGTGATTTCACTTATATGTGGAATCTAAAGAAAAAAATAAACAAATGAAACAGAAACAAACTCATAGATACAGAAAACATTTTGAAGGTTGCCAGATGGGAGGGAGCTTGGGAGTGTGAGTGAAAAAGGGAAGGGATTGGGAAGTACAAATTGATTATAACAAAGTAGTTGTGGGGATGTAGGGTATAGCATAAGGAATATAGGCAATAATACTGTAATAACTATGTATGGTGTCAGATGGGTACTAGATTGGTTGGGGTGATAGGAAGGGGTTATGTGGGAGGGTACAAAAGGTGAAGGGATTAAGAGGTATAAGTTGGTGGTTACAGAATAATCATGGGGATGTAAAGTAAAGCATAGGGAATATAGCCAACAATATTGTAATAAGTATGTATCTTGTCAAAGGGGTATTAGATATGTTGGGGTGATAGATGGGAGGGGTTTGAGTGGCAGGGTGAAAAAGGTGAAGGGATTAAGAAATACAAATTGGTAGTTACAAAATAGTCATAGGGATGTTAAGTAAAGCACAGGGAATATAATCAATAATATGGTAATAAGCATGTATAGTGCCAGGTGGGTACTACATTAGTCAGGGGATCACTTTTTAAATTATATAAATGTTTAACCACAATGCTGTACACATGAAATAAATGTAAAGTAACACTGAATGTCAACTGTAATTAAAAAATAGTACAAAAATTACTGGGCCCAAATATCAATAGTATTGAGGCTGAGAAACCTGATTTAGTCTGACCCACAAAAAAAGAGGATACAAATTATCAAAATCAGGAATGGAAGATGAGACATCACTACCAACCTTAGAGAAATTAAAAGGATTATAAGAGTATGCTATGAACAGCTTTATGCTAACAAATTAGATAATTTAGAAAAATAGAAAGACTCATAGAAAGACTCAGGTTAATAAAACTGACTAAATGAGAAAGAGAAAACATTAACAGACCCCATAACAAGTAAAGAATTTGAATTAGTAATGGAAATTTCTCCTTCAAAGAAAAGCTTTGGCCCAAATGTCTTCATTGTTGCAGTCTATGAAACATTTAAACTACAAATAATAGTAATTCTTCAAAACTCTTCCACAAAATATAAAGAACACTTCCCAACTAATTTCATGAGGCTAGTATTATCCTAATATTCAAGCCAGACAAAGACATCACAAGAAAACTACAGACAAATATTATTCATGAGCCTAGATGCAAAAATCCTCAACAAAATATTAGCAAAATGAATCCAACAATGTATAAAAAGGATTCTACACTAGACAGAATGAGATTTCTCCCGGGAATACAAAGTTAGCTTAATATCTAAATGTTAATTAATGTAAAGTCATTTTAACAGAGTAATATGAGTAAAGAACAAAAACCACATGAACCTCTCATTACATGCAAAAAAAAAAAAGCACCTGATAATATCTAACAGCTATTCATGATAAAGAGTCTCAATAACTAGAGCTAGAAAAAAATATCCTCAACTTGATAAAAGGATTCTATGAGAAACCTGCAGCTAGTGTCATACTTATTAGTGAAAGACTGAATGTTTTCCCCTTTAAAACTGGGGAAAAGAATATATGATTTCATTTATGTAAAATATCTAGAAGATGTAAATCTATAGAGTAAGAAAAAAAAAAAAGACATACCAACAGGCTAATACTATTTTATCCTCACTAAATATAACATTCCTTCCTGAAGCAATATGGTAACTTCTGCCTGAATCCTGTCTGGCCCCAGGATAGGTAGGCCTTTCCAGCACCTCCTCTCCCGTCCCAAGAAGCAGACCCTGGCAAACACTCCCTCAGTGTGCAGAGGGCACGTGTGGTACCCTCAGACCCAGGGAGAGCTTCAGGATCACAGGACAGAAATACTGAAGAAAATGCTTTTAAGGCCCGAGAACCTGAATTTTTATCACTCTAAGGAACAGGTTCATGCCTAAGGAGTCAATGAGTAAATGTTCTAGGAAGAAATGTCCCTTCAACATGAAGATATCACCCTGGAGCCAGGAGAAAGACAGAGCCCTGCCTATCATGACAGTGTTTTGGAGGAAATCCCTCTGTCATCACACCACTTGATAACCAAACCACACAATGCCTCTCAGCAACTGCAGAAGTTTTCAACACATAAAGAGAAGTACATGGAATCTCATGGGAGAGGGTCCCTGAGAGCAAAAACAGTTATCTGCAATGAGTGCCACTGTTCTTAGAATGTTGTGAGCATTCGGTCATCACCATATAGACCAAACTCAAACCCCTTGGTTATCTTCATATATTGTAGGGCATGATTAGAGCTTCCATCCTGGACACCACCCGTAGAGGAATGTCACCTTCCTCAGCAACATGTCTATCTGCCTTTTAGCCATTGACATTACTGGGTGCCACTTTTCCCTGCGTATCATTTTGCAACCATGAATTTACAAAGGGGCAGAGGACCTAAAAGAAAAAGGATTCGGAGCCTGGCCCTTTCTGTTTAAGGGTCAAAGATTTCAAAATATGCCTGATGAACTAGCATAATCCTATGTGAGGCCCAAGAACAGAAAATGACAATAGAGACATTTATCTTCTCTCTATCAAAGGGTTCTCCTGTGAAGGATGGGTACAGACACAACAACAGGACCTCAGTAGAAAAACTGCTAATCCTGAGCCAGGTGTGCAGCAGATGCTGGCACCCCATTGCTCTAGCCAGCCACTCTGTCACCACGTAGGTGCTAAATGGCAAATGGCTACACATAGTAATGGAAAACGATGTATCACCAAGACCTGTAAGGCTTAGGACCCAGCAAGTTTTGTTGTGCAAAGTTATTGGCTGAACATGAGCATGAGGGACCACCAAGAGTAGCAAGTCCATTCAGTTCCTCGGCCACCCACAGGCAGGCAGAGATGTTACTGACCCGGGAGGCCTGAAGGGGCAGGGCCAGCCTTACAGGGTCAGAAATGCTCCCATCCCTCTAAGAAACTCCATCTTCCCAGGAACCCCGTGGGCCAATCTGTCATGCAAATGCCACCTAAGTACCAGAACTACTGGGAGTAAAACAGAAGAGGGTGTTCTCTCCTCCTCTGTATGTGGGCTGTCTTTGGGTGGAAAGGAAGAGACTGAGAAAGAGCAAATTGGTCCTATTGTGTTGAGGGTTAGTGTCTGAGGGAAAGAGACCCAGACGCACTGCAAAAATGGTAACATTAGACACCTTGAAACATGTCCTTCCCCAAGTTCCCCCAATGACAGAGGCCTGGTGGAATCACCAGCTGATTCCTGCTGCACATTAATGCCAACAGAAAAGGAAGGGTGGTAAGGAGACCTGGACCCAGGCAGAGAGGCTCAGTCATTTCTGTGCTTAGCATCAATACTGACTTTCCATGGCATCTTGTCTAAGTGAAGGTTCACACGTATCAATTAATTTTCCACATTGCATACTTGCAGTGTATGCCTTTATTCTTGACATATTCACACGTACAGTCTGTGCTTAGCTGGCCAAGCAGGAAAAAAAAAATGTATGTACTTTCCAGTTTGGAAGGGTATCTGTGCTTTGTGCCCATTAGTCTTATTTATCAGGTTTGCTCAGTTTTAAGTTTTTTGCTCATGAACCCTAAGATAGGTTTAAATAAAATAAAAAGGAAATTGGATTCCATCCATCAATACACTAAAACACTACCAAAATTAGACACCATACGTTATACCATTTCATCACTTATTTGTCTGTGTGGGCCCCTTCTGAAAAAATATTTATATAACATTTCATTTCCTACAAAGAAATTCATCTTCTGGTTTCCCCACAAATTGAAAAATTACAGAGTGAGCTAGGAAAAAAGAGAAAACTATTATTGTAGTCTCAATGGATAATTTTAAAGTGAAATTTATTATAGAAAAAAATACCCTTCCATTTAAATAGAAAATAAATTGATTTTGAAGCTTTCTACTTTTCTTTAAAAAAAAAGTCTCACTTTAGAGTAACTAAGGTTTTAGGCCATGTAATCACTTTTTTTTCTCAAGTCAAAATTCAGTACTAATATTTAAATCAGCAGTAATTAAAAAAAAGTGAGTCATACTTTTTTTCTTTTTTACTGGGTGATCATTGCTCAGATCAGAAGAGATAAAGTTTTTCTTATATTTCCTTTGGACATGTGTCAAAAGACATGTCTTTTGATTCACTCAGGAAATTATAATATCTAGCAATGAGAAAGATAGGAATTATGCAAGAACTCAGGAAGCTAGAATATGGCTCAAGAACTGAAAAGTTCTGGTCCACTCTGGGACTGGGACTGGGACAGAATTCTAATATGGCCTCCACACTTCCTAACCCTGGTGTGCTCACCTTGCATCACCATCACCCCTTGAATAGGGAGAGAATTGAGTATGGTTTTCCCCTTGATTACCTTGTTATACAAGATAATCGCAGGAAAAGACTGGAATGAGATCCCCTCTTGGTCCTGAAGAAGCAATCTTCCATGTTGTAGAGAGGGCTATGTGGCAGGAAATGACTGGCAGCCTCTCGGGAAGAGATCCTCAGTCCTACAACCACAAGGAACTGAATTCCGCCAACAGCCAGTGAGCTTGGAAGAAGGCCCTGAGCCTCATCTCACAGCAACCCCAGTCAACACTTTGATTTCAGCCTTTGAGACCCTGAGCAGAGGACCCAGCCCAGCTGTGCCTGGACTCCTCACCCACAGAAATTGTGAGATAATATGGTTGTTTGTCTTAACCAGTAAGTTTGTGGTCATTTGTTATTCAGCAATAGAAAATGAATACACTGAATTACATTCTTGCCCTCAGGGATAGAGATGTGACCATTTTAACCATTCTGGTGACAAACAGCCCACATCCTCACCTCTCTGCCTTTTAGCTCCTCGTATGCATGGCTCTTCATGGTTTCTTCAGCACCCTCCTGCCTCATATCTATGCGTCTTTTCTACTTATGCTCTCATTCATAAGTGAATACCCTTCTCTGTGTCTCATAGAAGCTGGGCAGACAAAACAATACATGTCCTTGTAAATACCTTCCCTTACTGAAGCACCTTCATAATGTCAGCAAATCCTTCTAACAACCTTTTGAGGCGAGTACCATCATTATTCTCATTTTTTGTAATAAAACAAGGAGTTAGGTGAGTTGAGTGGGGAAGCCAGCCTCAATCCCAAGACATCCTGCACTATCTTTTGGTCTTTTATCCTCTTCTGCACTGCTGCTAAAGTGAAATAACAGGAGATTTTCAAGAATGCCATAAAATGGTGAAAACTCTAGAGTACTGACAACATATGTGTATAATCTAGTCTTTCCTCTTGACACAAACCAAGGACAGCCACTATGGAGCCATCATCAGCTTTTCTAATTATGCTGCTCTTGTTTCCCCCACTCAACCTGAGTCAGGAGGACTTAGGTATAAACATTTGCTGGCTCTGTGGCCTTGGGAAAATTAGCTACTTCTGTGAGCTTCGGTTTTTTTAGCTGTACAATGGAGCTATGGCAGGACTTACTCCCTAGTGTAGCCATGTAGAAGCTCGGTAAATTGTAGTTGTTGTTGGTGGTGGTGGTGGTGGTTATTCATCAAGGGGCAACTACCATGTTTTAGGACTCTGTAGCTTAACAGCAATTAAGCAACTTCTGAGTAGGATTCAGATGAATATGTTACTTAGTTAATTCACAGACCAGTTTGAATGGATGTCCACACTAATGGAGGGAGTCCCATGAAAGAATGAATTGGCTCTTTTTTTTTCTTTTTTGGTTACTTACCATCAGCATAATTTTTTTTAAAAGATTTTATTGGGGAATTGGGGGAGGGGAATAGCGTTGGGAAATCGGGGAAGGGGAACAGACAAGTTGCTGTCTTTTTATTCTTCAGTCTAGTTGTGGAGGACGTTGCTTCACTGGCCCATGTTGGTATCATCATTGTGCTCTTCCCGGATGAGGCAGATCAGTCGCCAGCCTCTGGATGGTTGCTCACCGCGGCTATCGGCAGCTCACACTGGCTGCCGGCCACTCACTGTAGCCTATGGCAGCCCACTGCAGCAGGGGCTGCAGCCTACACCGTCGTCGGGGCTCACAGCCCAGCTCCAGGTGGAGCTGTTGTTAGCTGTAGAGGGCAGTGTCACTGGCCTTCATATGTGGGATCCGAACCGGAGGCCTGCTGGCATCCCAAACCAGCTCTTAACCAATGCGCCACTCGGCCGGCCCAGCTCTTTTTTCTTATGGGACATAATTTCTCAAGAATTTAAGAGCATTCAGAAGTCCTTGTAGGAGTGCATTAAAAGTGGATTTGGTCAAGGCATATGGCAATCCTATTTTTGGAACCCTCTAAATGGGCCAGATCATCACCAGCAGAAAATTTCCAGGAAGTTCAATATCATATGTAAACTATATAGAGTCAACCTGTAGAATAAAGGATCAGATAAGAGCACAGACTTTGGAGTTGCATCTACCTGAATTCAATTCTTGCCTCTGTCATTTATTCTCTAGACTTCCCTGAGTAAGTACTTAACTCATTTTTGTCTCAGTTTCCCCATAATTAAAATGGGGCTGGTAATGGTATTTTCCTCCTGGCATTATGGAAAGTATTAAATGAGTTAATGTACATCTACAGCATTTAGAACAGAGCTTGGAATATGGTAAGCACTCAGAAACTTTAAAGTTTGCAAATTCAACCAAAGTTTATTAACTTTTACATGCATCAGGCACTGTTTCTACTACACATCAGGCACTGTGCTAAGTATTGCAAATACAAAAGGTGAAAAGGAAAGAAGAAAAAGCTTAATGCTTGTTGAGTGCCTCTGAATAAATCACTGTCACAGATGCTTAGCATACATTATCTTAGTTTTTAATTATGATTTTATTAGGTAGATATTATTTGCCCTATTTTACAAATGAAGAATGTGAGTAAAAAATTAACCAAGTTTCTTAAGATCACAAAGCTAGTAAGTGCTAAAGCAGGGATTCAAGACCAAGACCAAGCTCAACACTGCTTTTGCTATAAATAAGACACAATCCTTGTCCTTGCGAATGAAAATCTACAGTGAAGATCTACATGTAAATGTAGAAATATAATAAGATATAAGTGCCAAATAGAGCTTTATACCTATGGGAGTGAGGAATTTCTTGGAGTGTCAGAGAAGTGACATTTGAAAGATAAATAAGATTTCTCCAGGAGAACAAGGACATTGAGAGGGGGAAGGGAAGGGGGCAAAATACAGATTCAGAGGCACAAAAATGCCTGAGGTATTGGAGGATTCAGCAAAGAAAATGACCAAAAATGCTATCTCTGTGAATGAGGACTTGGGTGAGAGTCCAACAGTCTTTTCCCACAGGGTGTGTCGCGACTTGCAGTGATACCAGTTCCTTGTCTCTGCTAAACGTCAGCAGTTTCTAATTGTAAGCACCAAGCTGCTCTGTGTCACTGCCTTTTTCCAGCAGCCCAAACCTAGGTCTGTGTGTCATGTGCATTGATGCACTCTGACTCCTGGCCACCCTATGAATGAGTGACGTCCACAATGTGCTGTCCTCAAAAGCCCTGCTCAGCTCCTGGAGACTCATGCCTAGGGCTTCTTTATTGAAGCCAGTTCATCTCATATTTGGCCTTCCTCTTTTCCTGCTGCCTTCTATTTTCCCCAGCATTATTGTCTTTTTCAAAGAATTCCAAATACATGGTATGCCCGAAAGAGGGCAGCTTCAGTTTTGTCATTTTTGCCTCCAACCATGTTGCAGGCTTAATTTGCTCTAGGTCTATCGCACACCTATCTAAGCTGTATCTTTAAAATATTTTTGCTGTTCCTGTCTATGGTACCCACTGCTGTGTATGTTGCAGCATTTATTGAGTTCTCTGTGTCTGGATTGTTCCATAATAGCTTCTATAGCCTGCTTCATCAGTTTCATCTACTTTAAGATTTTGTTTTCATCAGTTCCATTGGTTTAAGAACATTTATTTTCCCAAGATTTTTCAGCCATGCCTCCATTCTAGGCAAAATTAATCCTTCTGCTTTGGTTCCAGGCTACTTTCTACAGACCTCTTTAGAGTCATTATTATGTTGTAGTGGCTGTTTATGTGCTTCTTTTCCCTAATGTGAAGTCCTTAGGGCAAGCATCAGTACTATTTGTCTCCAATGTCTAGTCCAGCGCCTAACACATAAACATTTGATAAATACATAAACAAGTGAATGAATGAATGATGACCCAAAGGTCATCATCTAGGAGCCTCTATTAGATGGATCCACCCAACCTATCCAACGTTTCCTTCCAATAACCTTAACAAGAAAAATGTAGGCTGGTCTTCTCACTACTCAGCCCTTCTCCTGCCACTCAAACCATTATCCAAGCTCCCCACTGCCTCTTCCATTACTTTAAATCCATACAAGCTGTGTGTTTTTTCTACCTATGTAGTTTGCTAATGTTTACCAGCCTGCAAAGCTAAATCCTCTCTTTTCTGTCAACTAAGATCAAACATTTTCTCACAATGTGCAAAATATTCAGGTAGCCTTTCCTGGCTGTTTCCTACCCTTACACTTTTTTTTTTTCAGTATTGTCCTTAACTTTTGAAACCTCTAACACTCATTCTATCTGTGTATTACCCTCAAGTTATTTTATACAGTATATCTTGTCTTCTCAAAATCAGAGAATGTAATTTCTTGTTTCATTTTTACCTGCCATTATACAATGTTAGACACATAGAAGTTTATTAAACAAATAAGCAAGAAGCTTAACAATATTATCTAAAATATTTTAGTAGTAATAATAAATTAGTATTTTTATTACCATATTCATTAAGTATGTTGTATGGACAGGGAGTTTTATGAGGAACCAAACTGACACTCCTCTAGTAAGAGAAATGAGCTATACTGACCTTTGACATGTGTAAGTATTTTCAGGGAATATGATGCAGCATACCCAGATCCAAGACTACACAATTGTTCCATGATTGGATTTTGCTGGCTTGAGAGCTCACTGTTTGATCCTTTGGTACACAGGCTCCCAAACCTAGAGAGTTCATCTGTACTCCTGGGTCCGGCTCACAGCGTACGTGCACTGTGGCCTTCATTCTGACCCCTGCAGCTCTGGCAGACAGCCACACCGTTTTCATCCAGACCTTCTCATCTGGAATGAACAGATCCACCTTCTTTGCCAGAATAGGCTCTAGCCCTAAACCAAATAGGGCAGCTGTTTGCCAAGCTCAGAGGTGACGTTTGATTCTAGCAATCAACATGGAGCTGAACCATAAGGAGTAAATGGCAGAATGGAAAATAATGATGCACAATTTCCAGAGTAACAGTCATAACATATTTTTACAGGGATCTATCTAATTGGCTCTGGCCTCTAGGGCCTCAGTAAAACTCATCCTCATTTATGTTCTTTTTACATTTGTGGAAAGAATGTAAACAGAATATCTACTTTGACAACCTTCTTTTAATATAATGCAAAACTAAGGTGGAAATCTTGAAATTAAAGAAATTTTAAATAGTTTTAACATGAATAGAAGATGGAAAGAAACGGAGTGCTTTACAATTCTCCTTTCTCAATTATGCATGGGTTCCCTATAAACATCCAAAATTTCAAAACATCAAAATTTAAGTTGAATATTTGACCCAAATTGGTCAACTCTCATTCTTAAATTATTCTAATCTGGGATAAAATAAGGGTCACAATTAAAGACAGAAGACTACGACACTGGCTCTGCCCTCCTCTCCCCCTCCCCTCAATTCCATATAACTCCAAGATAATTAATTCCCTCAAATTCTCCTTTATCTCCTCAGGGGTATCTCACATGTGCTTCCCAATACCTTTTTTCATGGTCCAGCTGCTACAACTGTTTACCAAAAATAGCAGTTTATATCAATGAAACTTGATGAAGTCAGAACCACCAATGCCCAGAGAAGCCGCCATCATGCCTGCTTATGTCCACTGACGTCACTGATCCTGATAATAGTTCCAAGAAGAGTCGGCAATATGGCTATACCAAATCTGAGACACACTCTCCGCAGAGGCAATGATATTGCTACTAATGCTACCTACTTATGCTTCAGGGCCACCAATGCCCAGTAGCTATCCACGCCCAGTGTTAAGGGCTAAGGCAGTTGCTCTCTGAAGCTGCCAGTTTGCTGGCACCTGTGTAACTGGCCATATGTGTGCTTAAATCACATAGGTATTTTGATAAAATCACTCTTTCTCATTCTTATAACTTGTTGCCTTAGGACTTAGAAACACATTGATATGGTTGATCTGGAATGCTAACTACTGAGTACACTCTCCCCTTTTAAACCAGTCCACGGACTTCTACCAACCTTTGAGTATTTATCCAACTTCTTACTCTATTCTCTTTTCTTTCACCTTCTCCTTTCTTCAGAAGGGGTTGCTGATGTAACTACTCTTCATTTAAATATCAACTTAGTACCCTGGGGGCTCCCAACTCCTCCACACATGCCCAGGAAATCTTGAATTCCTGGGTATACCTATGCAAATATCTTTTATTGAGAGTATTTACTTCAAAGGCAATGAGAAATAGTGTTTTCTTGATTCATGCTAAGTGATGGAGAAATCTACAAATTCAAAACTTAAGCTGCAAACAGCATAGGCTGTCAAGGCTGGCCGACTGGTTCAGTTGGTAAGAACGTGAGCTCTAAACAGGACTGCTGGTTTGATTCCCACCTGCGCCAGTACACTGCACTCTCTAAGGCTAAGAACAGCTCCACCTGGAGCTGGGGTGCTGTGAGTCACCAGTGATGGAGTAGGCTGCAGTGGGCTGCTGTGAGCTACCATGAGCTACCGTGAGCTGCTGTGAATGGCCGGCAGCCAGCGTGAGCTGCAGTGAGCGTCCAATGGCCGGCCACCAACTGCCTCAGCCAGGAAGAGCGCAATGATCATAATACCAACAGGGCCAGTAAAGCAGTTCTGTCCTCCACAACTAGACTGAAGAACCAAAAAAAAGGACAACAACTTGGCTGTTCCCCTTCTGCAATTCCCCAATAAAATCTTAAAAAAGAAAAAATGCGTAGGCTATCAGCCTGATTTTGACTGCTTGGTTATTTTGTGTTTTTTTGTTTTCTTTGTTTATGTTCCTAGAAGTAACTCCATGATCTTCTTTAAATAAGTTAAAATCTGTGTCCTAATTCTAAAACAGAGCCCACCAAATCCTTAACAGAAGAAGGTAAAGAAACTTCACATCAATAAAAGAAGTTCCACATTTCTGACAATTCATTTAAAACTGTAACAATCAATAATTGAATTTCATAAACGGGTATAACAATGAGAGGATCTTAAGACTCCCTTAAACAATTCTGTGATAAAGAGAGCTTTTCTAATTTGCAGTCCCAGGGAAAGACCCATAAGAAGACATACTACTGAGGGCTCTGAGTGTCCTGGTTGCCACTGCTCGGGCCTTCCCATCATAGCTGGATGACCAGGCAATATTAAAGCTCCTAGACAGACTAATTCTGTGTCTTCTATTTTAAACTGCTTTGTAAAATGAAATTGGACATGCCTGCAATTCTAGGAATGCCCACTAAACTTCCCACCAATCTCTCAAGTCAATCACCATCTCATCCACCTTCAAAAAATATTCAGCTAAAAAGATACCTTGCTTACAATGAGGCCCTGTGTTATTTAAAAGTACATTGTAAGCTGTGGCAGGGGGACTAAATTTAACTCATGAGGTAGAGACACAATGCAGCATTTTCTTAGAACAAAGGAACGTACCTCCACTAAATAGATTAACATATAGCACATGAATGGCAGGCAGTCTTTACAGTAGCTTCTCTTTGATACCCATCAAAGGAAATTTTTTTAAATCTTGGTTTCTCTTAAATATCATGCAACCTCGTAAATGTGCAATTCATTATTTATGTTTCATTTGCAGACTATCATAATGTTCAAACTATTTTGCTTATACTTTCAGGCATCATAATATCTTATGAAATGCATAATCAATTAACATTTTTTAAGACATTTGACACATCTCAAAACATCTTTTAAATCAAAATATCTTTCATGATTTAAGTTTTGGAAAATTTGTAGTCTATGGCAGATGAATTTGCTGGTTGGAGAAAGGAAATTAATGAAATACAAATGAAAGAATCCAACTGCTATATTAACAAGCTGGCTTCAATCCATTTCAAGCCCTCAGATCACAGTCAACCACCAAAAGTAATGAGGTCCCAAGTCATAGGAAAATTAGATGAGAACATATGCACAGAACAGCAGAAACCCACAACCATTGGAGAAAACTCCCCAAAGCCTCTCAACAAGCATTCATTTTGCACTTATAATTTATATCTACCTTTTCCAATTTTCTGAGAATATACATGGCCCTAAGGACCTTCCACTATCCCAAGGATTGAAAATGCATATTAACTTGATGTACTTGATTGACTTTCAGACAATCAGCTCCAAGAAGATATCACTCCCGGGCCGGCCGAGTGGCGCATTGGTTAAGCGCTGGTTTTGGGATGCCAGCGGCCCCGGTTCGGATCCCACATGAGGGCCAGTGACACTGCCCTCTACAGCCAACAACAGCTCCACCTGGAGCTGGGCTGTGCGAGCCCCGGTGATGGTGTGGGCTGCAGCCCCTGCTGCAGTAGGCTGCCATAGGCTACAGTGAGTGGCCCGCAGCCAGCGTGAGCGGCTGGCAGCCAAGCGTGAGCTGCTAATAGCCGCGGTGAGCGACATCCAGAGGCCAGCGATCGGAAGAGCACAATGACGATACCAACAGTGAAGCAACATCCTCCGCAACTAAACTGAAGAACAAAAAGACAGCAACTTGTCTGTTCCCCTTCCCCGATTCCCCAACGCTGTTCCCCTCTGCCAATTCCCCAATAAAATCTTTAAAAAAAAAAAAAAAAAAAAAAAAAAGAAGATATCACTCCCTGACTGTAGAAGGTCAAAAAACCTTCAAAGAAGACTACAAACTCCAGTCATCATAGTCGCAAGTTTATCAAACACATGAAGGAACTCCAGCTGCCTCACTGGATATCTTCTGTAAATTAAATAGCTACATGTGAATTTTGGATGCATCTTTTCCATGATTCAAGTTAATTTTTTTTTATTGTAAGAACACTTAATATGAGATCTACCTTCTTAACAAATTTTTAAGTGCACAATATAGGATTATTTATGATAGGCACTATACTATACAGCAGATCCCTAGAACTTATTCATCCTACATAACTGAAACCTTTATACCCATTGAACAGCAGCTTCTCATTTCCTCCTCCTCATGGCCCCTGGAGTAACCATTCTACCTACTGTTGCTATAAGTTTGATTATTTTAGATATCTCATGTAAATGGAATCATATAGTATTTGTCCTTCTGTGACTGGCTTACTTTACTTAGTAAAATGCCCTCCAGGTTCATCCATGTTATCAGATATGGCAGGATTTTCTTCTTTTTAAAGGCTGAATAATATTCCATTGTGTGTGTGTGTGTGTGTGTGTGTATATATATATATATATATATATATATATACACACATATATATTACATTTTCTTTATCCATTCATCTGTCAATGGACATTGAAGTTGTTTCCATATCTTGGCTATTGTGAATAATGATGCAGTGAACATGGAATGGCATGTATCTCTTTGAGATCCTGATTTCACTTATTTTGGATCTATACCCAGAAGTGGGATTGTTGGGTCGTATGGTAGTTTTACTTTTCATTTTCTGAGGGACCACATACTATTTAAGTAGTTCATTTTCTGAGGAACCACCATACTCTTTAAATAGTCATTTCCCATTTCCCACACCCACAGACCCTGGAAACAACTAATTGCTTCCTATTTCTATGGATTGACCTATATTGGCTATTCATATAAATGGAATCATACAATATGTGTTCTTTTGTGCCTGGCTTCTTTCATTTAGCATAATGCTTTCAAGGTTCATTCATATTGTAGCATGTATCAAGTACTTCCTTCATTTTTATGGCCGACTAATATTTCACTGCATGGCTGTATCACATTTTGTTTGTTCATTCATTACATGAAGGACATTTGGGTTGTTTCCACTTTTTGGCTATTTAAATACTGCTGCTATGAACACTTATGAACAAGTTTTTGTTTGAACGTCTGTTTCCAATCATTTTGGGTATATACTTAGAAATGAAATTGAGGAATCACATGGTAACTCTGTGAGGTAACTTACTGAGGAGCCGTCAAACTGATTTCGGCAGCAGTTGCCCCGTTTTACATTACTAACAGCAATGCATGAGATTTCTGGTTTCTCCACATCCTGCCAATGCTTGTTATTTTAGCATGAACTTTTAAAAATACAAATCTGGTCATGTCACTCCGCTATATGAAATAAAAACTGGACTCTTTGCCATGGTCTAACATTATTTAGTGCCTGCCAGACTGTCTCTTCATCCTCATCTCCTACCACTGTCTCCCTCAATATCTGAACTACACCCACACTGGTCTTCTTAATATCCATTGAAAATGATAAGGGTTTTTTCAACTCAGGGCCTCCGCTATTCCCCAGACCTGATGGTTGTTGTTTCCTCCCAGCAAAGATCTCTGTTTAAATAGCCTTCCTCAGGAGAACCTTCCCATAAAATCCTCTTTAAAGAAGTCACCACACACTCATAAATACCTTTCAGGACTTGCTATCTCATTACCTGGTTCATTGCCTTCATAGCTTTTAGAACTATCTACAATTCATTGTCTGCTTTATCCCACTAGAATGTGAGTTTCCTGAGAGCACAACCTTTGTCCGTCATGTTCATGATCACTGCCACGTTCCCAGTAACTAGAATGTTGCCTGATACAGAATAAACACTAGAGAAACATGTGTTGAATATATTTAATAAATGAATGAATAGATGAATTCCAGGCCAAAGAAGTATTATGGTCAAAGACTTATAAACTGAGCAATTCAGAGAGTTCTGTAACCATAAGACATTTTATATAAATGGAGAAAAGGTGTCTGGTCAGGAATATGGATGCTGAGGCTAGAGATCTAGTTTGAGGCAGAACATGGAGGCCTTGTGGGCTCAGCTAAGGAGTTCAATATTTATTCTGAATGCTGCTGGGGAGCCCCTGGGGAATTCTAAACACAAAAGGTACATCATTACACTTATACTTCAGAAGAGATAATTTTGGCAGACGTGTGCCGAGTGAACTGAATGGAGGGAACCAAAAGCCAAGAAAGAGATGAGGAGAATTTGCTAGTCATTCTGGGAAGAATCTGCAGGGGTCTGAACTACAGGAATGGACTTGGAGACAAGGGCTTAGAGACAAGGGCTGGTAAGGTACTGATGTAATCTATTGAGCCTGGAGTAACAAACATGGTGTTGTTTTTTACCAGAACAGACAGGAGAGAATGGAAAAGAAGCAAAAGATTTGGATTTTGGACAAGTTCAGTTTGAGTTTCTCTGAGAGAAAAAGTTTCATAGCACTTTAATATATGGATCTTGCATCCAGCCAAAAAGAAAAAGTAGTAATTGCCTATAGGTTTGATTGGGGGAGGTGGGCTCTAATTTTTAAGTAGAAAAACACATAGGTTTTAATGAAACCACCCAGTGACATTCCAAAACATGATATGAGTCTGGGAGTCACTGACACTGAAGAGGTAATTATAAAAAGGGCCTTTTGACAGAACTATGAAGAAGCATCCAGTGACATATATCAAAGAAAATCCAAAAGATTCTGGTATAAGAGGATCCAAGAGATGAACGATTTTAACTGAATGCCTAGGTCCAGAGCCTTCACTGAGTTTGGTTTTAATTTGTACCATGAACATCCAAGTCTATGTCTAAAACTCAGTGATTTCATTATTCTAGGGCAGCAAGTGTATTTTCCTTGCAGATGACTTTCCTATAGAGATAAGACTTTCTCCCCGACCCCTACCACCTGGCCAGGACTTGGAACCTCAAATGTTCATTTCCTGCCCAGTGTCACCAGAAAACTGGGGAAAAACAGGGCAGAAGGACTTTTTTCCTCCATTCCAGAATGCTTCTCCCATGTATGAGGAAGCTGAGCCCATTGTTCATGAATAGGAATAATATTTTCCATGTAATTTAAGTATGGACTATATAAAGTAATTAGCCATTAGTTATCCCCATTTTTCATTCTCAGTGACAACATTTTTTTAAAAAGGAAAACTGGACGCCACTAAGATGACTATATATGGAATTCAATTCTCTTGTGACTTAACTGACATGTCGAGTACAGAACACACACATTTTATTTGTTAAGAGACCAGCCATGAATCCCAGTGGTGAAACAGGTGGAAATGCTCAGGGAGATGGCCAAGTGGGTCTGTGATAGATTAAATTCTAGCATTTGTGCTTTGTTTCAAACCTTCTCCAGGCCAGGCATTCAGTCATCCAAACGGAAAGCTCCCTGTACACTTCCCCCGGGTTTCCATTCACTCCATTCTCATTTGAAATGTTTTTATAGTAATGATAAACGGACTCCAAATTTTAAAAAGCCCCAAAACACATGGTCTCTGTTACTGAAGAATAGGCTCAGATGTGTTTCTATTATAACAATACATGCTGGCTCTTCTGCTTGCTAGCTAGTGTCGTTAAAAATGGGAAGGTACATCTAGAGAGACTCTGAGGGCTGTTAACCCTATCAAGTAAAATTCCATTTTACTGAAGATGAGGTCTCAGGTTTCCTGAGACACATCCAGGCGGGAATTTCTAGGAGCCTGACAACAGCATTAACAGGCTGCAATGCGTGAGGTCGACTTCAACTTTCTGAGAAGTCCTTTTCCACAGTGGTTTGGGACTCTACCTTCATCCCCAGACAGAATGAAACTTCAGTCTGAATAGAGCTGCTGGCTTTTCAAAGACCTCAAACCATTGCACTAAACAATCTGTAGAGGTTGTTAAAAGAGCTCTGGGGCCAATAAACATAGCAAATGTGCACTAAGAAGTAACATGGAGTAGCAGAAGAACCAGGAAATGACAGAAAAGGGCAAATCTAGGTTTGAGTCCAGACACTTAACCAGGTGTGTAAAATCTAAGATAAATGCCACATCTTGTCACCATCTCTGTATCCTAGGATGATAATATCTATTTTACAGGATTAGAAATAATTAGCACATTAAATGCTTAACACAATGTCAGACATATTATGGTAGATCTTCTGATCAAGTTCACTTGCACAGAATCAGAAACAGGTAATTAATTTACAAGGAGAAAAGTATCTTTCTCAACCAGCCAGTGGCAGGAAGCAAGATGCCTTCATTCAGCTTGAAGTCCACCCAGAAAGACAACCCAGCAAGGATGGAAATGTAAGCTGCTTCGATGGGAAAACATGTTAAAATTTCTCCTACCTGACCAACTCCTCTCTCTCTCTCTCTCTCTCTCTCTCTCTCTCTCTCTCTCTCTCCCCCCCCCTTCCTTTCCTCACTCCCTCCCTCTTTCCCACCTTCCATCTCTGCAATTTGCACTAAAATCTAGCACTAAAATGGCAGCCACCAGCAGTAACAGAAGCTGTTTGGAGAGGCCCCTATTTGCTGCTCAGCCTATAATGCCTCAGTACATGTTTCCAGAATACTAATGATTCCCTTGATTGTTATTAGTTAATTCAGTACAAACAGTGGGAAAACTCAGTGACATTTCAGAGGGGAATACCAAATGAACTTGAGCTGAACCATCACATCATCCCAAGGAAAGTGAGGACGTGGGAATGAAGCAATATAGGTTCCTGCCAGCACTGAGGGCAGACACACAGCATCGAATTCAGTGTAGCTAATTGCCTAGAAGAGATTTTACAAGGGCCCAAACCCTCCAAAGCATGAAAATCACACAGGCTTTTACCAAAGAGGAAGTCAGACACAATGCCCGGAAGGCTTGGGAGCACTGACTGGCTGCCCTGGCCCTTGGAATAAGCTGGTCTGCATAGCCAAACCAGCAAGTGCATGCAAATACAGCAACACTAACATGAAGTTGAGGGAGATGAAACTGTAAACAATGGGTGTGACGATAATTGCCAAGGAAGGTGCTTCTTGGTAGCACTATTGCGGAAGGAAGACTTGAGAAGGGAGAAGTAGTTTCCACAATCCAAAAATCTCAAGACCCAAACCTGTTTCTACCTACCAATAATTACTGAATACTTCCTCAGGGCCCAGCACTGGATTGCAGTTGTGATAAATTCCGAAGAAATACAGCCCCTGCCCTGGAGGAGCCTATTGTCTTGTTGGGAATGCAAAAATAGCTCTCTTGAAAGTCCTTGTGAGATTATGTGCCTCTCAAAATTCAGATCCATGCCTTGTTGCTTTATTTAACCCCAGCACCCATCACACTGCAAGGTGGTTAGTTAAAATGGAGAATACTAAGTTCAAAATCATGATATAGATTGACTAAAAATAAAAGTTGAGTGAAGAGAAATTTTGGTGTACATACAAGTGGTCGATTATGTCTTCCCAGAAAATGTGGAAAGAGTGTGGGATGTGATAGAGAAAAGGGAACATTCGAGAAAAGAGGCACAGTACATATAAACACATAGTATGAGAAATTATAATCCTATGTGTTGATTTGAATTCCTGTTTCTTAATGTGTGGTCCACAGACCACCCACAATGGATTTTGGCCCCAGCAACTGAATTCAAATCTCTTGAGAGTAGAGCCCAGGATTTTGCATTTCTAATAAGCACCCAGGCTCTACTAATGCTCATCAAAATTCAGAACCACTGGCTAGGTAATCTCAGACTGAAACAAAGACATGCTCTTCCTCCCTTAAAGACAAGAGGGAAGAAAAAGAGGCAGGGAAGGAAGAAGTGAGGGAAAAAGGGAGGAAGAGAGACAAAGAAAGAAAAAAAAAAGAAAAAGAAAATAACTTGGAAAGTGGTGTCAGAACTCCCGTGGCAGACTCTGTCATGACTCTTGTGTGATGAGGAGACCATGTCCATGGCATGTGTCAGATGATAAAAGGCCCTCAAACCCTAGAGTTAGTACAGTTTGGCTCTATTCTATGGGCGATGAAGTGCTACTGTAGGTTCCTAACTCAAGAGAGTGACAGTATTTCAAATGCAGCAGTCGTCTGTGGGTAGAAAGGAGAGTTTTGGCAAGGAAGCAACCTTAGAACACTTGCCACCATCCAGAAGTAAAGTCACTGAGTGCCAGAAACAGGCAGATAGAATTTTAAATAAAGAGAAGTTTATTGTACTGCTACAACACCTCCATTTCTGGGAATCCCACCCCCTCTCAGGAGAAAAATACTTTGTCTTCTTCAAGACCTACACTTCTACTTCTACGTCAACATCCTTTAGTTGCTTCATCCACATCCCTCTAGGTTGTTCAGCATCTTCTTTCTTCTGACTTTCAGCAAACATAGCTAAGTTTCCCATCTTAAAAAAAAAGTTCTTTTTCTTCACCTGCACCCCCCTCCGTGGACTACCCTCAGTCTCCCCTTTCCTTTCATTAATAAATTCCTTGAAAAGAAAAGTCTATTGTTCCTTTTCACAGCACAGCCATCTGCTCCTGTCCTCATCATTCTGTTGACACTGCTGTAAGACCTATATCTAATAGGCACTTGCCATCATGACGTTCACTCCATCTCCCCATGATAGTTGCCTTCTCTCCTTGAATTTTTCTCCTTGCTTTTCTTTCATGCCACCACTGTATGGGCTTCTTTAAACATTTTGTAAGAGAAAACAAATTTTTTCTATGGTCCCCTTATTCTCCTGCCCCTTAAATGCTTCTGTTTTCACTGTTTCTCAGGGCTTAATAATTCATCATCTTTTCTGGTCACCTCACATACCTAACCCCCTTGGGTGATTTCATCCCATATCTGTTGCTATTGCTTTATAACAAATTATCCTAAGGTTCAGAAGTTTAAAACAACCATTTATTGTGGTCACAGATTCTGTGGGTCAACAATTTGGAAGGGGCACAGTGTGGGGATGGCTGTTCTCTACCCGACAATGACTGGGCTTGAGCAGAGAAAACCCAGAGGCTGGGGATGACATAAGGGCTGGAGACTGGAAGGAGAAGTCTTTATTCACATGTCTGGTGCCTGTTCTGGGGACATAGGTCCTGTCCCCACAGCTTGGGCTTCCTCACAGCATGGCACCTCAGGGATATTACATGGCAGCTGAGGTCTCCAGACATAAGTGTTATAATCACAAGGTAGCCATTATAACACCTTTTCTGCCCTAGCTTCAGAGGTCACACAATGTCACTTCCACCACATTTTATGGTAACAGAGGAGTCACACATCTATACAAGTTCAAGGGGATTAGACATAAACACCTCTCAAAAAATTTGCAACCACTTTTTAAATTTAATTTTATTTTTTTGAGGGCAGTGTCATTGGCCTCCTATGTGGGACCGAACCAAGGCCGCTGGCTTCCCAAGCCAGCGCTTAACCACGGCACCACTCGGCTGGCCCGCAACCACTTTTTTTAAGTCTAGCACTCATAGCTACAGATTCTACCATAACTCCAAAATATTCATCTCAAACCCTTATTTCTAGATTTATATATTCAATTGGTCTAAATTTATGTAAACAATGGCCTATTATGCTATTACTACTAATAATAATGATAGCAAATGATTATATGAACTTAGCATGTGCCAGACACAGTTCTAAGAATTTTGTCCTTATCAACTCTTGTGACCCTCACAGCAACTCTAGGAGGCAAGTACTACTGTTATCATAATTTAATAAAGATGTAAATTAACTTTCTAAGATCACAGAGCAAACACAATGGAGCTAGGATATCACTCTGGCACCTGGCTCCATATTTTAACCTTTTGACCAGTGTGCTATATGGTACAGATATTCTATAGGTATTTCAAACCCAGCATGACCAAAACTGTTTTTCAATCTACCATTCCCTCATGAAAACAAAAATGCCTTTCTGCACTTCTTATATATTTTCCCCATGTTAATAATTCCACCAATGACATAATACCCAGTGAAGAAGTTTGAGAGCCATCCAAATCTCCTAACCTCTTCCTAACCCCCTCCTGAGATCTGTCCTCACAGTGTGCCAATTAACCTTCCTAATGATTCCCATATCTTCCCTCTCTTCTCCATTCCCACTGCCCAAATCAACATCTTCCTCTGGGTTACTGCAGTAAGTTTTAACTAGACTCCCTGCTTCCTGTCTCCTTCACTTGTGATTCATCTGCCCATGTTCCAGAATGAAGCCTGTAAAATGCAAATCTGATTTTTACACATGTTGCTTAAAACTCTGCCAAGGCTCCCGATAGGATGAAGTCAAAACGATAATGTGACATGCAGAATCCCCTCTGATGTGACCTCTGACTGCAATGACCCTTGCCCCCTGTGCTTACCCAATTCACTAAGATCTGTTCATATGAAATTACTTGCTGTTTCCTAATCTTCCATCTGTTTCTTGCCTCCCTACCGCTGCACATCCTATGCAGTTCTTTTTTTTAAAGATTTTTATTGGGGAATCGGAGAAGGGGAACAGACAAGTTGCTGTCCTTTTGTTCTTCAGTCTAATTGTGGAGGACCTTGCTTCACTGGCCCATGTTGGTATTATCATTGCACTCTTCCCAGGTGAGGCAGATCGGTCACCAGCCATTGAACCACCACTCACAGCGGCTAATGGCAGCTCACTAAACACACGCCAGCTGCCAGCCAGCCCCACTGCAGCCTACGTGGTCATAGATGACTCATGGCAGCCCAGCTCCAGGTTGCGCTGTTGTTCACCATCTTAGCTGTAGAGGGCACAGCGTCACTGGCCCTCACGTGGGATCCAAACCGGGGCCCTGCTGCTCAGACCTGGCATCCCAAGCCAGCTCTTAACCAACGCACCACTCGGCCAGCCCCTTATACAGTTCTTTCTGCCTTGAATTTCCTCCTTCTTGCTCCTCTGCCAATTCCCAGTCACCTGGGAAACTCTTACTCTTTAGGATCCAGCTCTAATGTCCCCTCCTCTGAACACTTTCCCTAACATCTCCCCCAAGGAGACTTGATTACATACTTCATTCTTATTCCATCACTGTACAAAATGCCCTCATCACATTATGTGATCACATTTTATATCTCCGTCTCCCATATTTTATTACTGGTTCCTAGAGACAGAAAGTGGGCCTTACTCATCTTTGCATTCCCCATGCCTCGCATGTCATAGATGCTCAACAAATGCTTGTTGAATGAATGAATGAATGAATGAATGAATGAATGAATGAATGAATGAAACCACAATAAATAGTGACATTGGATGTATAGGAAATAGAGGGAAAATTTACAATCCTCGAAGCCCAGACAGTAGTAGAAAAACTAAACAGAAATGAGGAAATTGAAAGGCCCAGGAGCCAGGAAATCAGTTTGAAGTGAGTAATGACAGTGATGGGTTTGGTTTTACACAGGTTGAATTTTTGTATTTGTATGAATATGTAGTTGGAAAAATAATGTCAGAAAATAGATGAGAATTCAATGTTCAAATTATAGATTTGTGAATTAAAATCAGAGACATGATTGTTTTAACCAACAGAAAATTTCTCCAGTTATATCAGAGTAGAATAAACAATTTTATTGACCCTCTTCTAAAAGAAAAAAGTTAAAGGACTGCCTCAACATAGTTTAAAATAATAATTATAAAAGTAATATTTAATGGAATCATAAAGAGTTTACCATAATCCTTTAAAAAGGGAAATATAAAAAGAAAATACATGAAAAACCCATCCAAAAAGAACTTCTTAGGACAATACCCAAACCAAAAGCAGCACCTTCACCTTGGCTGCGGTGTCTCCACAGACGGGTCTGAATTCCTAGGTTTCTGTTACACTCACCTCCCATACACTCTGCAAAGCCTTAAGAATTCATCAGGTATTATACTGATGATGTGTAAGCATTGCTTACATCTAAAAGATGCCAAAAATGACTGGTAAAAAGGCAAAACACAAAAATATATAATTGATTCATTATATAAGCTGGCTCACGAGATAAGGTATAAGCAATTATTATGATTACACTAGACCATATGACTTGTCTGATTTTTTTTTCTGAATTGACCTCTGGGTGTGTGTGCATGAATGTGTGTGTGTGTGTGTGTGTGTGTGTGTGTGTGTGTGTATACCGAGCAGATATAGCCAGTAATGACAGAATAAAATGTGCCTTACAATAACATAAGCAGCCCAAAGAGGCAAAATCAACAAAAATATATTATGATTATTTCGCTGACAACCCAACATAGGTGGGACACTGGAAAATATTTGGGATCTGAAAACACCTGTCCCCTGGGATTTTTATATACTCTCCCACAGTGGGCAAAGTCGTACCAGTCATGGTTTTATGATTTACAATCCCCAGGCAAGTGTGCTTTGCTCACAGCTTCCTGAATCTCTTTTTGTCTATGTCTTAAAACCACTTCCAAACAGACTACTCCATTAAGAGTATTTTGCAGCTCTGCTCTCCTGGACTAATATGGCCCCATCATATCAGGCATGAAGTCCAAGACTCTCATTTTGGGTTCTTAAAGCATTTCATACTTTTCTCTTTCCTCCTTCCCCCTCTCCCTGGGACTCAGAACACCCTCGAATATAAAGCCAGAAACATTTGATTCCACACTGAGAGTAAGGCAAGACCCTCCCTGGACTCTCGTGGTATCTATATCTATGCCAACAGCCACTAGTCAGGTCTGGGTTAGTGATCTCAATTCCACCACATATTAGCTGTGTGATCTTATGCAAGTTACTCAACTTCTCAGAAACTATTTCCTCATCTGAAAAAAAGAAATGGGAATAGTGGCAATCTAGTGGACTTGGGAGGATAAGTTAAGATCACACGTGTAAGGAAGGTAATCACTATAGCACGTGGACTAGGATGCTCAAAGAATACCTATCCCCCTCCTTTTCCTGTATGCCGATATATCTGGTTTGGGGGTCCTCTTAGGCCACACCCTCACTGCCTGCAGCATCCATACAGGACAGCCTCAACTCCAGGTTTCTGTTACACTCGCCTCCCATGTGTCAAAAACGCAAGGTTAGGAACTGAATTTGAGGAAGGTGACAACTGCTCTGATCAAAATGAAAATATATTTTGAGTATGTTGATTAATCATCTATTCATGTACTTTTAGATGGTTCATTGGATTGGGTTTATATTTGCATGACATTTCACTTTTAGATTTCTTCGTTTTAAAAAATTAATTTTGGGGCCGGCCGAGTGGCGCGGTGGTTAAGCGCTGGCTTGGGAAGCCAGCGGCCCCGGTTCGGTCCCACATATAAGGGCCAGTGACACTGCCCTCAAAAATAAATAAATAAATAAATAAAATAAAAACAAAAAATTAAAAAAATTAAGTTTGACTATATTTGTATATGGATTAAGTATATTATGTATCCCCATACATATATATGACTGTGTGTACTTACTTGAACACTCACGCTGTGCCAGGCACTGTGCAGAGCTCATTGTAACGGTGGCTCACTGTGCGGAGGAATAATTTTCACAGAAACCCTATGAGGTAAGTGCGGTTATTACCCCTACTTTACATATTAGAAAACTGAGGCTTAAGGATGTTCAGTAACTTACCCAAGGTCATACAGCCAGTAAGTAAATACTATCACACTCAAATGTGCTAAACAATGCATTGACTTGATGATGCTTTTGTTTTATTTTAATTGAAAACTTAGAGGCGGTGGGTTAACTGCTTTTAACTTCAAATGAAGCGCACTGCTGAGCTCCAAGCAGAAGATAAACAGGACAGGTGTTACTTTAAGAGTGATGGAAGTCGTAACCCGAAGCCTTTTCCAGCGCCGGCCCGAGGGTTCTGGAGGCTGCACCCAGAAGTGCGTGTCTGTAAACTCCCTTGGGTCTGGCGCGTTTCTTTCTTCCAAAGTTGGAGCTCTCCTTGGTGGGAGGAGGCAGGGAGGAGGGTAAATCGGTGACGTCACTGGGGAGCGGGGATAAAGCTCCCCTGCGGCAGTTCAGGAGAGGAGCGGGGACACTGCCCGGGGAACACAGTGGACTGTTCGGCTCCGGGACACTCACGTGGGCAGGGCCGCCCCTCGCTGCACCCCAGTCCCTGGGAGCCAAGGTGCCCTCACCCTTGGAAGGCCGCGACAGGAGAGACACATCATGCCCCAGAACGTGGTCCTCCCTGGCCCTGCACCCTGGGGGTTCAGGCTCTCAGGGGGCATAGACTTCAACCAGCCTTTGGTCATCACCAGGGTAGGTGCTTTCCGTTCTTTTGCTGTAAGTCGGGGACTCTGGGACTCCGGCGTGCAGGCTGGTCTCCCTGGAAAGGAGCGTGGCCAGTGAGTCCGTGTGCGCTGGGTAGGTCCTGGGCTTGGAGCAGCAGCAACTTGACAAACTGAGGCTTGGAGGGTGCAGAGCAGCTAAGAGAATTAACCAAGACAGCTCGAATGGGCTCTGCATCCTCTTGGTCCCCAGGGACTTTCTGAGGCGAGTTGAACTGACAGCGTGATTTCCCTGGGCTCAGAGAAAGCTAGGCTGCGAGGGCGAGGGCGGAGGTGCCCTCTTGGCCTCCACTTCTGTCTCCTTTCAGTAACAAAAGAGATGGGGACTCGGAAGGAGAGACAAAGTACTGGTACTAGGATTGTTTCTTGGAGTGAGACATGCATCTAAGTGTTTTTCTTGTCTGGTTGAAAACATCAGCAGGGCGCTGTTCATGGGGCCCAACCTGGATCCGCCAACTTGGAACCACCCGTATCAGCCCAGACAGGGAAAACATTACTAATCTGTACTCCTAGGTTTCCAGGAATTTTGAATAAATGTTTTCCAAAGCTGGGAACTTGGCTGAGGAATCATCACCTATAACTCAAACTACAAAGAAAATGGGTCAGCTAGTTTAGTTTACCTGATAGAAAGTCACCCCCTAGCCTAATAACTCTGAATAAAATGCTGTATTATCAAAGTCAAGCTTTCCTTATTTAATATTCTTTAGAGTATTGTCTGATTGGGAGGAGAAAAAAAGAAAATTCAGTGTTTCTGTCCTGCCAGTAAATTTCTAGTTGGTCTAGTTGATTTTTTTTCTAACACAAGTATTTGTCTTAATAGAAAATTACTTCAATTATCACACATAAAGCATATTAAACCTAATTTAAAACAATAAACTTTATGAATATTATACTTTTTAAGCTTTATTTTCTTTGCTTCCTTCCTTATACAGTATTTTATAAATGTATACTTTATCATCTGATTTAGTCACATAGATTTTTGATCAAGGTAATACCTTTTAAATACTGTTCTATTGATACATCTACGAGATTTGGAAACCAATGTCTTTTAAAAATGTTTCCAATCATGCATTGTACAGACAGATACACACCATGGAGCATTTCAAACTTTGTTTTACATTTTTCAAAAACATATAAACACATCTGACATGTGTTTTTGTATGAGACATGCAAATTTAACATGCCCCTAAAAATGTTCCTAAGTAAATTAAGCAGAAAATGGTTCAGTGATCTGGGCCAAGAATTCCTTTTATGGATTTACCAAAGAAAACAGTTTCTCTTATCTCTACTAAAAAACATTTTTTTAAGTTTCTGAAGTATAGTTTTCATTTGTTTGTATTAAATGCAATATGCTTTTGAATCCTAACAGAGGATAAATCATATTTATATTAAATCCAAAAGAATAATTTTGTCACAAAAATCCTTTAAGTGATTTATAAAGGAAATACCTTGCTATTACTATAGAACCTGTCAATATGATTCATCTTCTGTTTGAAATTTTGAATTGCTGACTTTTTAAACAATGTTTATTTAAAGCAATGCTTACATTTGGAGTTGGACTGCAGGGGTTATTGGTAAATGTATTTGATATAATGACAATTAGTATTTGGGGAGCCAATTCTTCTTTGAATTTTTAACTCATTACTAATTTGTATCACACATTTTGACACTTGGTTCAGTAACGATGTACAATCACATATGATTATTTCACTGGACAATGCCTTTTCTCTTCAATTAATTTAACTCAAGGAGAGCAGGTAAAACCAAATTGTTCTGTATTCCAGGTGTCCCCAAAATTATGCTCAGGGTAGATTTATGTTGAACAAATGAAAGCATATTCACTTGAACTTTTTTTTACCTAAGTGAATAAATGAAAGCATATTCACTTGAACTTTTTTTACCTAAGTGAACAACTAAGTGAGGCTATTTCCACTGAAACCATAAGAATACTAAAAACCATTTGGAAAAAAACTAAAACATATTGCACAAAAATAATTATTCGTGTTGTCAGTAGGTAGTAGAATTATGTTATTGCTTTTATAATTTTATATGATGTGAAATGTAGTAAATAAGGTTGTATATGTAGGTTATAGTCTTCTGTTTGCCATGTACTCTTTTAAGCCCATTATCTGCACTGACTCATTTAAATATCACAATAATCCAATAAGAGTAGTAACAGTGATATCCTTTTTTACAGATGAGGAAAGTAAGGCTTCAAGAGATTCATTAACCATTGAATATATTCCCTATGCTTTGTGAGGGGTGTAAATGTCTAATCATTACGTTGTTTTGTACACAAGAAACTAATCTTTTAAAAAGGAAAAAAAATATTTAAACTAAAAAGAAAGATAGGGAGAGAGAGCTTCATTAACCTGCTGATGATCACAAGTGGTGGGCCAGAATTTGATGCCAGGTCTGCCTGCCCCCAAACTCTGCATTCTGAAGCCCACACCTGTGAAAAGTTCTGCTTATTGTACAGACATTCCCAAGTAGGTGTTTTGTGTCACCAGTTCATCGCCTGGACCTATTCATTCTATATCTTTAAGATCTACCACTTTTCCTTTCCTTTCTACTGCTGTCCCTCTTCAAGACTTCATAATGTCCCACCTAGCTGTTTATAGCCCTTCTCCAATTCACCCTGCATATTCTTCCCAGCCATCTTTGGGAAATGCAAGCTTGTTCCCATCTTCCCCATTCTCAAACATCCTTCAATGGCATCACCAGTTTATAGAGAATAGTATGTGTGGTCTTTACACACATTCACAGCTTTTCCCCCTGCACCCCAACTCAAGGTTCCAACTTCATTTCCTCCCTCTCTCTCTCTCTTCTCTCTCCCTTTCTTCCTTTCAGTCCATAGGTAGGGAGTGGTGCCACTACTCTGGACTACTTAGGATTTCTTTAACATATCTTTGCTCTTCTATCATTTTTCTCCAGAATGCTCTTCCCCACCTCACCCCACTGTCCTCTGGAAACCCAGTCAAACAGCACTCCCCTAGCCTTCTTCCAGCAACAAGCATTTCATGCATTTGATTATCATAGCTTCTGACCTGTAATCTCTCTTCAGATCACAACTTATACCACAGGTAAACATCTATATCCCACAAATCACATGCTCCCTGATGCAGGAACATTCCAAATTGGGGGCTTACTCAGTGCCAAGCACAATGCCTTGTACATCATATATGTTATAGACACAATATAAATGATTGACTAAATTGTTCACTTTTTAACAGAACAATCATAAATAAGTTCAGATTGTCCTCAAAAATATTGCACAATAGGATGAATGTGAATTGTTTTATTGTTAATTGATTTGTCTATTTTAGATAAGTTCCTGAGTACACAAAGAATTGAAATGCCAATGCCCACACTGAATGCCACAAAAAGTCCCATAAATGAGATGCATTCCTCAAATCAATTAAATCAATTTTTGTCCTCCTACAAGCTATCCCCTCCCTCCCTGCCTCACACTCTACAAATCCAGACGCTAATGATGTTCCTGGAGAGTGGTCCTCCACTTCACCAGAGCTGAGGGAGGGGTTTACAAACATGACTCTCCCCATCCACTGAAATTACACCCATAACTGTTTACAATCCAATTAATCAACCAGGTTAATCCTCATATCATGAAAAACATCAGAAATAAGGTAAAGCAAACACCAGACATTCTCAAAAAAAAAATTGAGCAATTGGTTGTGACACATATAATGTTTAGGAAAGCAATTCTAGCCTTTGTGCAATATGGATTATGTTGTGATTGTTTAGTTTGGAGGAGTAGGAAGTATTTGCAAACACCATATATAACTGGCCTAAGTATTTCATAGAAAAAAGCTTAAGGTTCACAGCTCTGAGTAAGCAGCTTTTCTTTTTCTGGCAAGAAAATTCTAAGGAGTCTTTCTTTTTGAAGTGTTTGGACCACCCAGAAGGTGGAGTAGATCTACTGTCACGGTCAACTTGCAGATCGTTTGTTTTCACAAATGGTCCAATTTGGAATAAACTGTAAGCTTCTTTTGTAGAATTGTTGTATATATCTGATGCCAGTATGTCCTTTACCACTCAATTCCTCTTCTTCCTTCCCTCTGCCCTCCTTTCATTCAGAGCACACCCAGGTTTCAGATCACTCTAACCAAGAATGCTATATGGATCTGAGTACCAACATAGAAAATGTTAGTGTATTCTTAAGTTACCCAGGCTTTAACATAGAAAAATATATTACTTTAATATAAACTATACTTGAAATTTGAACTTTTAGAAAGAAATGTTCACAGTTGAATGCAATCCTTTTCTAGGATTCAAGTGTGGTAGGAAAGTAGATCTGAATAAAAACCTGTTTAATTTTGTTCTAGCAAAGATGTGTCTGCATGGAAGTACTGGTTCATATGTTTATAACATCCATACATCCCACAATTACCTACTAAATGCAGAATGTATTGTATGTGGAAGGCCCTGTGGGAAATACAATGACAACTTAATGGATTCCCATGTCCTGAGAAGCTCATATATCAGAAGAGAAGGCACATGTTCATAAACCACCATGTTACAACTTGTCCAGGATTCCAAGGGGGGAAAAAAAGTATGGCCAAAGAGATAGGAGGAGTCAGGGTGAGAGATGACCTGCAGGAGTGGCATGGTGGGATAGTGGAAGAGCCGGAGCTATTAATTTAGCCAGGCCCATGAGGGAAATTCAGATTTTCACTGAATGTGTGACCCTATGTAATTTTCTTATACTTTCTGAGCATCAGCTTTCTCATCTTAAAAGATTTTCTTGAGAACTGAGATAATAGTTCTCAGCAATAATACAATACCAATAATAATAACATTAGACTCACCCAGAGAACTTTGGAAAATACCCATGCCCAGGTACTACTTACAGAGATTCTGATACAACTGGTGTGGGGTATGGCTCTGGAAATGTAGACTGTAGATGCTGGAGTACTTTAATGCAAGGAGAGGCCCTGGAATTTATCTGTAGGCAATGGAGAACTAAATGGAGATGGTGCAACTAAAGACACTCATGAAAGAGGAATTTCAGGACTGCTTCAGAAAGTGGCAAGAACAATGGGATAAGTGTGTGCAAAGCAAGGGGGAGTATTTTAAGGGGGATTAATGGCAATGTATCTTTTACTATAATACATTTTTTTATTTAAACACTCACTATATTGTTTGATCACACCTCATACACACACGATGCTACCTTCTACTCATTCTAACCAGAGCTAAAAAAATAATGTTAGCCTTTTCCAAATCAAGATGGAGTACTCTATAACTTAAATCTATTTCATTATATTAGACAACGTGGGTGAGGATTTAAAAGCAAATGGACTGAGCCATGTTTTCTCATATTTTAACTCAAAGGAATGCATTCTGGTCTTAAAGGTTTAAAAAAAGATAGTACTAATTTTGACAAACTATAGCTAGAGAAAGTTGAAAGTTTAATATTATTTTTAACCCTACAAATCACATTGAGGATGGAAATTTTATTCTTCTAACAGTGCTGGGTCAGGGAAAAAAATCTCTAAATGGAGAACAGCTATGAAATGCTTCTCAAAGACTGAGATATAATAATTTCGAGTTGTCTTCACCCAGATCCTATCAACTATCCCTAATGGAAATGATCGTGATCATTATTGTAGGATGATCACAGAAATAAAGTGAGTACAATAAACATTTTGGTGATAAGACTAAAATCTAGGACACATGGGAATTTACTATTTTAGCAATTTTATTTATTTCGATGAGTCTTGGACCTCCCTTACAGCCACAAAGTTAAACAGAATCAATAACTACTTTAAGCAAATAGAGAAAAAAAATGAATTAATGACTGATCCTCAAGTAAAATATTAGGGACAATTGAGTTTATCCCTGGAACAGTTTTAGGTTTAAGTCAAGTTCTATGTATGTATTATTCTGCTTTAATAGTGGGAACTTGCAAATGTGACAATGATTTGTTGACAATAATAGCCATAATCTTTAGGCATGAAGGGATTAGCTCTTTTTGTTTCATAAAGTCTGATTTAAATCGTCTTTCCATTCATTTTTCAATTAATTATTTATTCATTCAAAACACTGGAATATACACTGTGAAACATTAGGAGTATGCATAATATTATACATAATCTCAGGAACTTCCAGTGTAGTTGGGAAGACAGATAATACACAAGTAAATAAACAAACATAAAAGTACAAATTGTCTTCATTAAGGAAATGAACAGGGTGCAATGGAGAACAATGGGGTCGGAGTGGGAGGAGTTACTTCAGATGTTTAGGGAAGTCTTTCTGAGATTGTGACTTTTAAGCGTAGACCTAAAGGATAAGAAAGAACAACTAGGTGAGGACTGGCGGAAGCATTTCAGGCAAAAATAATAGTGCATGAAAAGCCCTAAAGAGGGTACAAGCTTGGCCTATTGGAGGAACTAAAAGGAAATTAGAATAGCTCTAGTTTAGTAAAAAGGTGTAAGATGATGTTAGAGAAGTAGGTAGGAGAAGACTGGTGAGGACTAGTGGGCAGTAGTAAGTAGCTGGAATTTACCAAGAAAAACTGGTAGTAGGTATAGCAATAAAAAGAATAATAGACTTTGAATACTCAACATGGTAATAATTTCAAATTTGCTATCTTTTAAACATTTAATAACCCTATTTTCCCATATATTTTATAAGTATTCCTTTTATCTCCCCACCCCCAAAAAGAAACCAACATGGTTTCCGTAGATAGCATAAAACTGGATCTTGCTTTTTTACCCAATTTGACAATCTCTGTTTTAAAAAAGTATGGTGTGTTTACACCATTTATATTTAATGTAATTACTGATAGAGTGCAATTAAAATCTTGCATCTTGTTAGTTGTTTTCTATGTCTTCCATCTATCCTTCATTCATGGAGAAGAGGCTGTGCGTGGATACAAACTTTCCTTGTGTCTGCAGTTCCAAGGGGTTCTAGACTCTCAATGCTACCTCACACTTGGCTTTTAGCAATTTGTTCATAATTTTAGCTGAATTCTTCTTAACAGCTAGTATGGTATCCCCATCTTCCTCCATGCTCTGATATGGGTGAGCCTATGCTTACATTTTGTCTCCTTGGAGGCATCTGTCTTTCCTTAAATTCCAGGCTATTTGGTCATCCTGCAACTTCAGCAATCTGAAAAGTCATGAAAAGTTTTAATTTTATAATATTATAAAATTTCTTCTTATTCACAAGGGATTCTCTTTCCAGTTCTCTACATCCCACATGCCCCCTCATGTGAATTTTAAACATCAGAACTTTTATGGATGCTAAAGCATTTTCAATTAAATATTAAAAAAACTCCCTAAATTTAGTAAAATTCTATTCCTAAATAGAAAGTTGGGGTGACAAAAAAAACCCTTAAAAGAAACACAAATTATTCTGTGTAAAGCAAATAAAATAGGATTCAAACATGGTGTTATGGAAGGTGTTTGAAAAACAATAAGAGATATTATAAGAAATGTGGTAAGACACAAAATTATTTAATATTATGGAAAAATAGAGTTAATACAATTTATCAATTAACAGCTATTTTAAGTTAGATTTGTGATTCCCGGACGAGTAAAACATTTAAAATGTTTTTACAAAAGGCATGTAACTCAAGATATTGCAGGATGTTGGTTTTTAAATGATGCCATGATTTCTTCCAGATTACCCCAGGAAGCAAGGCGGCAGCTGCCAACCTGTGTCCTGGAGATGTCATCCTGGCTATTGATGGCTTCGGTACAGAGTCTATGACTCATGCTGATGCACAGGACAGGATTAAAGCAGCAGCACACCAGCTATGTCTCAAAATTGACAGGTGCTCTTAAATTAAAGGTGTTAAAATGTGATCTGTTTGGCAGGAGAACCGGAGCCAGAATTATAAATGATTTCATCCTCCCCATGAGAGGGGTATCACAGAACCTGCAATTTTGACTGGCTTTTGAGACCAACTACTTTAGTCTGTTCTTCACTACAGTCAGTCAATCTAGTAGTTGTTAACAAACTATTTCTAAAAGGAATTCTCTGGAATGTCAGAATAGTGAAAGAGGCTAAAGGAATACTAATCTAGTTAATTGATTACGAAAATAGAAATGTTACATGTATTGGCTGCAGGAACACTATACAGCACAGCTAGTTGTACTGCTGTTCTAAATGTGGCGGTGAATGGAATTTAATGATTCTCTTAAAAGAATCTCTTGACTTGGCAAAATGTGGTCATGTTAAAAATTGGTTGCTAATAGGTGGTATGCCGTTGGCTCTTTTGTACAGAATTCAGCCCAGAAGAATCTCACAGTGTGAGAGTGCATGTGCACATATGAGTGTGTTAGATAATGACACATTTCTGACCAAAACCAGTATTAGGAAATTGAACCTGATCTTTTGTCATCAGAGCCCTGATATGAAACGGAATTGTGAAAATAATGTTTTGTTATAGTGGTTGTTAGTGTATATTTATCCTGTTACTAACGTATTCACAATTTCCCCTGCTGGTACAGAAGGCACACGGTTGACCTGCCATTTCACAGGGACTGTTTCCCCATAAGCATAACCTGTGTTCCTGCCCAGCACGCAATCCCTTAGAAGCACACAGTCCCGAATAGATACATAAGAAGGATTGGACAAAGCACAGTTCCTTGATGCCAACAGCAAATCCCCTTCCTGGTTATGACCTCACATGGCCTTCTTAGATGCATGCACAGAGATTTTATTTCTCTTCCTCTTTTTATAAGGGCATTAATAGGGCACCATGAGAGCCCTGTTCTTATAACCTAATCTTACCCTAATTACCTCCCAAAGGCCCCACCTCCAAATATCATCACATTGGGGATTAGGGTTTCAACAGATGAATTTAAGGGGGACACAAACATTCAGTTCATAGTAGTCCATTTTGATCTATTTGAGTTTTCCCAAAAATACATTAAAAACATAAGAGTAATCAGATAGAAGAATACAAAATATTGAGCAAAGAACACTGCTTTTGCTTAAATTATCAAGGGATGATAGTATTTTTACAAATATAATAAGAAATTAAAGGATACTAAAACTGGAAGTGCCATTAGAATCTGATGTTTATAAACTTCATTTTATTTATAGGGCAGAAACTCGCTTATGGTCTCCACAGGTATCTGAAGATGGGAAGGCTCATCCTTTCAAAATCAACTTAGAATCAGAACCACAGGTATGAATTTTAGAGTAAATGATATTCACATTATGCTTCCTTGTAAATGATGTGGGTAACTTACAAGAGGAAGAAGTGGCAACTATAAAAAATTGGAGTAAGCCACCTGATGAAGGAGCTGCCTATCTTTACTCTCTGAGATTAATTTATATCATTCATGTCTTCTTGCATCAAGAGAAAGGAGAAGGATGCCTAGGCAAACATCTTGTTAGAAGACAAATATGTTCTCATCAGGAAAAATTTGGCTAGATCTATGCATAGTCCACTTACTTTTTTCATTTTTTATGATGGACTTCTACCAAATGATCATGAGGTAATCCCATAAGTTTAAGATGTCAAAACAAAGCAAAACAAAAATAGAGTCTACCATTTGAAACAGGTGTCCCTAATCTAATACTTATCGTGAACTTCAATTCTTCAAGGTCCTCAGCAGATCTTATTTTACATCCTTCTTTAATTCTCAGTTCTGGCATTCTATAATTAAGTTTACTCTATGAAAAGTTTTGTATTGAGTAATTGCGGTGATATTCTGTCCATGCAGTTGAATTTACAAAGATAAAGGATTTTCCCTTGAGGCAACTCTATCTAATGAGCTAAATTAATAATCTGATGCTTGTCTGACTATGTCTACTCTCAAAAGCTTCAACAATCTGAAATTAAGCCAACCTTCAATTGTTTGGTATGGAAAATATAATTAAGAAAAGGGTTTTAGAACCTCTATTTAGAAGTTCCCCAAATTTGGAGAGACAGATATATGAATTTAATATCCCTTTAAAACAAGTATTCCTATTAAACTGAATAGATATTCCCAAAGTGTAGTTTTTCTCTATATCTAATAAAAATGAACTGAAAACATATTTGCAGTTTATACTGCAGCAGTGTTTCCCCTTTCAGTATCATCAATACTGAATTTGTCCTTCAGGCTTTCCATTTGTCTCCATAAGCCCCCATTTTCTTTGTAAAATACATGTAGAGTAACATATATACATGTACGTTATAGGACTTCACAAAGATTTAAGTAAAATAATATAGTAAAAGAACTTGAATGAAGTGGGAGCTATTGTTATTATTGGTAGGGTACCCCCCTCCCCCCGTCCTCCTATCCTCACCCCCACCAGGCTGTGATCAGACAGTGAAATAGGAAGCTGCCTATGTGATAGGGCTTCCTAGAGACTAGGATGGCCTTCCCCATTACTATTATCAGGGTCACTGGAAATTACTTTGGATTAAAACTTTATTGTCATTGGGCCGGACGAGTGGCGTGGCAGTTAAGCGCTGGCTTGGGAAGCCAGCGGCCCCGGTTCGGTCCCACATGTGAGGGCCAGTGACACTGCCCTCAAAAAACAAACAAACAAAAAAACCTTTATTGTCATTTAAAATACTCAATAAATAGCTGACGAATGAAAGGAATGGGAGGGCCTAAAGATAAATTGCATTTTCTAACATTGCTCAGGACCAATCCTGGGAAGCAATTCTTAGAGGGTGTTCTGCCACCACCCCCAGCTGTTGCACAGTAAAAGTGATTGTGCAAGGTGAGTGGAATATTTAGGTCAGATAAGGGTTCTGCTCTTCAGAATAAGCAAGCAAGAGATAAAATGGCTGAGATGGGTAATAAATGGGGTGGGAAGGGTTTTGAATGCTGATGATGGCTTACCCTGGCCTCCCTGGTGGGTTGGTGAATAATAATACCGCTAATCAACATTATGTTTGATAGAAGGAAAGGTTGGAAGAAGAAAAAACAGAGTTCTTGAGGTAGAGCTGTCACCACGAGTAGATAGATAGTGTTTTGCAGTAATGCCCAAGCCCACTCACATCCTCCCACCTTCATCAATTCATCACTTAGTGGCAACGCATGAGAAAAAGAGATCATATGGTGCTTTAAAAAACAAAAAAAGGAAATTGAAGGCTCGCATACACACATTTTTTTGGCCACACATTCTCTTATTATCGTCAGGACAAACTGGATAGAATTCTGAATTTCTTTTTCCATATATATTATAATAGTAAACGTCCAAAATTGTAGTGCACCCTTTTGCAAATTATTTCCCTTCAAAATTTCTTCTAATTTTTTTTTTTAAATATGGAACGCTTCACGAATTTGCGTGTCATCCTTGCACAGGGGCCATGCTAATTTTCTCTGTATTGTTCCAATTTTAATATATGTGGTGCCAAAGCGAGTACTCTCCTAATTTTTTAAACTCAATTTTATCAGTGTGTGTTGCCACATTGGGCCAATTAGACAGATTTGAGGAAAGTCCCAAAGCCCCAGTGATCCCTGATCTTGTAGCAGTGGGGCCCTCTGGCATGAAGGTGGCTGACTCAGCAAGTACCAAGCACAGGATGAGCTTAGCAGAGATGGGAGCCTGTGTTTTACTAACATCTCTCCAGAACTGGAGTTTAAGGGCAACTGCCTGACTTTTAGCTCTAGAAAAGGCCCCTTTTGTAATAACTATGACTTAGTTATTCCAAGAATTGGATTTTAAAACATAATCCTAATTTTAAATACCCTGACCTCTTGTCAGTCATGGGTTAGCCCATGTGCCCTGAAGTTTGGGGCCAGACAACATATATATATTTATGATACTTCAAATGGGGAAAAGAAAGAAAATGAGATAGGTTTTTTGTTGTTGTTTTTTTTTTAAAGGTAAGGACTGGTTTAAGGGTTACAAAAGCCAGTCAGATGGAGCCTTTGAACAGTCCTTTAGTTTGAGTCATGACTAGTTCTTACTGGCACCCTCTCCAAGAGGACATGTTTGAACGGCTCAGAGATAAGAACCTTTTCTGTTCTTTTCCTAATGGATCAAAGGATGCCTACTCCTTATATCCTCAGGCCAGATTTATGCGTGATCAGTTCACATAAATTGGCACTTCAGGACAGACATTCCCTACACAACACAGCTAAATTTCAGCACAACGTCTGCTATCCAAAAATCTGATAGCATAAACTGGAAGAAAATGCAATGATAAAACCAAACAGTAAATTTAATTTGCAGAATGAAATTAGAGAAAAGCTGTACTGGATATGTTTATACTCTTTTTTTGTTTTTTAATTTATGCAAAGAGATGTCTTTCCCCCCTCCCCCCCCAAATGAGAACTCTGCAAATAAAGCAACCTTCTGGACAACAAAGGTGTGTCAGTATGAGAAACAAACGCCATTAATATATCATGCCTTAAGATGCCATTATAGATGAATCGTAAAATGCCATTGGGCAATACAATATTTGAGTTCTTGTTTCTCAACACAACTCATACTTTGCCAATGGAATAAAATGCTTTTTTTCATTTTAAAAGTAATGTATATTTGTTGGAAAGAAAATCCACTACTGTATATCCTACCATCCCCCCCAGCCACAGATAATAAAGTGTTAGTATATTTATTTCTAGTCTCTTTCCCTATGCCTAAGTTTAAGTTTTGGGGACTTTTTCTTACACAATTATAGTATTAATTGATACAAAATTTTAGCATCTATTTTGTTCATGTTTCCATGCAATTATGAAATAGTTAAAATTTGTTTTTTATGAATTTAGACTCACAACCCTAGAGGTTATAATTTAGATCAACCCCGGCAATTGAATAAACACTTTCCATACAATTCTGAGCCTGGCCTGTGAGCAGACATATGCATTTTTCTATACAAAGCATTGCTTTAGGCTCAAGGTATGTTACAGATCTTTGTGTTCCTTCAAAGCTTAGCATTTCAAATAAAACGTTACCTCATCTTTGTTTAATGTTAGTTGAACAACTCAAAGTATAATGTAGCTATCACAAGACAGGAAAGATGCTTTTCAGAAACAAAAAACTGGTTCTTTTCTAAAGGAGAAGATACTGATTTCCACGTCCATATAAAGGATTGCGTCCTTCCATAGAAGATAGGATAATAAAGATGCAGTACATGCACAGTTAGGTGGGGTATGGGTTGAAGTTGTTTATATTTTCATAACTTTATTCTACAAGGTTTTGATAACTGGGCTACAGCCTACACAAAGCAAACTTTCATAATCCCCGTTTCTCTAAACTCTTCCCTGATGAGACATGGGAAACACTTGAAACAGATCGCTGCAGGAAAATAATTATAAAGATGATGTTTTTAAATTTGTGGGGTGAGGATGAGGCAGAGGGAGTGATTGTTCATAAATTCCAAACATGATAAAATATAATCATTTAGTCAGTGTGGCTTGATCAAATATGCAATCATTTGATATAGTGTTTCCCTTATTTCCCCACCACTTTTCTTATAGATAAATATACCGGGGGTGCCAAACAAATGTAGACAAGTAGACACTAGTCAATGTTGCTCAAGCAGTAGTTTGCCGTAATCAGAAGTGTCTGGACACTGATCGTAACCACTTTGAGCACCTCTTGTAATTGCAGAAGTCAAATGTGACTTGTATTCATTCATCTTTTGTTATCGGTATATATTGAGTATTACAATTTTAATAGTTTTTTCCTTTCTTAAAATGTGTACACATTTTTTTGGGTACTCTCTGTTTATGTATATTATCAAACATGTTCCTACTGGAATTGGCAATTGCCTCAGTTCTCAGACTCAGTCCTTACTTGTGACAATGTCTCCAAGTGAGAGACTGAAAGGTGAACTGTCTTTGAATGCTTTCCTTGCTGAGGTCATTCCAGGACTTGGGAGGTTGTCAAGAGCTGAGTTCCCTGATGTCAGCAGATCTCTGTCAAGTTTCTTAGCTTTTACTATGGCAGCTCTCGCATTTTATTAATTCAAAATATAATTCCTTAATATAAGCTCCTAACATTTAAAAATAATATTTACAAATTTAATTAATTACAACAATTACTTATTGAATTCCTAAGAGATAAGAATCATCTGGATGCTTTTGTCTGGGTAGAATAAACACAAGAGCTGGACTATATTAACTGCCATATAAAGATTTTACTGGTATTTTCCATGACTAATTATTTTCCCCTATAAATAAAAAGAAATGAAAGTGGAATAGCAAACGTCTAATTGGTTTTTGTCTTTTGATTCTGTTTAACCATCAACAGTGATGTAAGACTTGGACAGAATGCTGCCTCTCAGTGCCATACTTAAATTTTTCGTTTACCTTTGGCATATACATTTCATTGTGCTTTTTTGGAATGACTTTGAGCCCATGAACTAATGCTTTGCAAAGACTAAATACAAATGTTTGAAGCCTATATTAGAAACACTTCCTTTTATAATCTGAGCAGAAAATAGAGGACAATTTTTTCTTTAACAAATTACACATTTGTGACTTCTGCAATATATAACCAAAACTGAAAATGGCAAAGAAAAAAGCTTGGAGCTGATTAACTTATGTGCTGCTATTTACAAGTACTACTAGAATTTTTTTTCCCCATAAAGCCATCACATTATGTTAACTAATTTTTGTAGTTTCAATTCTATTTACTAAAGTCTGTAAGGCATATCAGATGGTGATTTAAAGAAATAAAAGTTCAGTTCCATATAGTTTGAGTCTTTTAGTCCTGCCTGATTGACTCTTTTAATAAGCCTGAGAGATTTATAATTCACCAAAACTAAATTAGGCAATTAAGCAATTAGCCTTCTGTCTTCTTTCATATCAAAAAGAGTAACAAAGCTTGAATCATGGCCATTGTCATTACTTAGAATTATTTCAAATTCATAATTTCATGTCACAATAGTGTTAATCATAATGGTTAATCATAAAACACAGCCAATCCAAATTCCTTATTAAATTAGCCAAAACAATCAGATTTTACCACTATATAAATGATTGACTACATACATTTTCACATGTTCTGGGATTCAGCATTTTTCTAAACCCACATTTGGTCGTTTCAGTCATTTGACTATATAATAGCAGCAACTATACTGTCACCCAACCAACTCCTAGGCAGTGAGCCATTATTCTGAAGAAAGAAAAAAAAAGTAATCAATAAACTAGCAGTCAATACAATCAATAGTCCCACAGGCTATTGTATTCAACTCAGACCTTCTTGTAAAGCTCAGGAGGTTATTAAAATATGCTGTCCAAGGCTGATGAGAGAAAAACTGCTCTTGACCATATCATAGATTTTTCAGGTACCATGAGATTTGGGACAGCTAGAGTCAGTTATTTGACACTGTACCCCATTTGCCTTATCATAACTTTTTTTTGTCAAATGGGCTTTACCAATAGTCTAGATGGGGACATAGAGAGTACATGTGGTGACTGCCTGTTCAGGAGAACCAAAAGAAAGCGTTATGCTGCTTGGGTCCCTCCAGGAAGTTGTTAGTGTTCTCAGGCATAAGAATCTCCATGCAAAACTCTGGTTCCACCCCTAAAAAAAAGAGATCATTTATTTTCTAACAAAAAAAGCACCATCCCACAACTTACTTGTCTGTAATGACAAGAAATAAACAATGACATAAACAAGAATATTACAAGATATTTTTACTTTTTAATAAAAACAGTCTCTTTCCAGTAACATTTCAAGTAATCATGTTTCTACTACTTGAAATCTGTATAAAACACTGCTGACACATTCTCAGAAGTAAATGAAGTTGATGTGAATGTGTGAGTGAAAATATTGTTGTAAAGATTTATCTTACTAAGTCTGCCAAATGAAAAGATTTGGAAAGAGCATTAGCTCATGTGTATTTAAGCATTCTATTTTGGTTTTCTTCTGTTGCTTAGAAGAAAAAAATATTACAACTTAATAAAATTATAAACCTATATAAAAGTTGGAAAATGTGATTCTGACATTAAAAATTAATAATATAGAGTTTCGGATAATTCAGGCATATTTCAAGCTCAGAATTTGGGACTCAGGTTTTATCCTTTTTCCCAGCAATAAAGTGAAAATCCTTTTATGACTCATATACATGAGCTATCTCTGCATTAGTGACCTTAGTTTTTCTGGGACTGGAGTAAATGTGAAGAGTTCTTTAAACACACAATATGAAATCATCACATAAAAAAGTGTGGTGGGGGAGGGGGTCTATAAATGTTACTCCCGCTTTCATAAGGAAAAAGTCTTATTATTTTTTCTAAACTTAAGGTTATAACTTAACCCAATTTAAGAATTTTGTATTTTGCTGTAAGTATTAAGGAAAAAAACCCAGAACATATACTTGAATTAGTTTAAATGATTCAGTATAGTTAGTCACAAATGCTCACTCCCTTTTTGACTGTTTTATTCCTCCATTTCCTAAAAATGGGGAAAATTGTATTAAAATATTAGCAGAAGAGAAAGTATGTGTAAGTTTTACTTGAGAAAATGTTAAAGAATAATTTTCCTAAGCCCCAAATCTCACTTCTGACACCAAATTTTGTGTATTTAAATGAGTCATATGAGAATTTTTTTAAAAAAGCTATAGATATAGAAGTCAGTAGAGGCAGACAAAAGATACAATGTTTGAATTATTTTGTAATATTTTAAATAAGGTCCATTTCTTTGCCCCTTACCACTGGGTGGATGACCATAGCACATGTAAATTTCACCAAAAACGTAGACAGGTTTATATCTAACTCCTCCTTTAACCATGCCATTAATCTCATAGTGAGTAAAGAAGCCTTGATTAACAATAGCAATGCTGTTGGTTTGCTCATTAATGGCTTTGTTGTGCATTCTGTGGCTCTGTGTATTTTGTCTGCCATTGTACAGGAGTTCAAACCCATTGGTACCGGGCACAACAGAAGGGCCCAGCCTTTTGTTGCAGCAGCAAACATTGATGACAAAAGACAGGTAGTGAGCGCTTCCTATAACTCACCCATTGGGCTCTATTCAACTAGCAATATACAAGATGCACTTCACGGACAGCTGCGGGGTCTCATTCCTAGTTCACCTCAAAAGTAAGTATCGGACTTGGTCTCTGGCCACCATATTCATAACAGTAACAGCACGGTTTCTTTTCCTTTCAAAAGTCCAGCTCTTGCTGTTTTATTTTTACTTTCCTGAAGGCACAATCAGATTTATATTTAAAAGACAAGCATCTAGAACATGGTTCTAATGTTCTGGAGTCCAAGCAGCCAGTTCCTGAACATTTAGTGAATAGATGGTTAAAACGAAGAAATTGCTCTGGTTCCATCATCACCCTTCTTAGTCTTGTCAGTATCTGGTGGTAATATTGTTCATTTAATTTTATCTAAAAATATATATCAGTCTTCCACTGAGGGACTTTTTAACCCTTTGTTTTTACAGGATGTGAACTACTTTGAACACAAGCACAATATTCGGCCCAAACCTTTCATAATTCCAGGCCGAAGCAGGTCATAAGCTTGGAGATTGTGAAGTTTGAAATGCATGCTTCTTTAACAAATCCTTACTAATCAACAAGAAAAGTAACTTTTACGTGTTTGGAGTGACTGTTCTCATTTCGAAGCTTATCTCAAAAGCAAAAGAAACAAACTCACTGAGCAGAGAAAAGAGCCAACTAAACTTAATTCCCAAGAGTAAACATTGACAAGATTGTAGAGCTTGAAATGTTATGCAGTCATCACATATATTTATAACTAATACCCCTGAGGATCCCATCCAGAACACAATGACCTTTGAGGGAGGCAAATGTGTCCTATCCCCGGTCAGGAAGGCCCAGCCAGCAGGAACAAAAATGGAATCCAGCCCCCAATCGGGAGTAAGGAAGCAAGTGGGGCAAACGTGGGAACACTGGTGTAGCTTCATAGTTCAGACACACACTGATCATCCCACCTCAGCACTAACTTCTCATTGTACCATCAGAGCCCACTAGGTAATCCCACTCATTCTATCTGTTACATAAAAATCAGTTTGCATTCTTATGGATACTTACAATGGAAGAGAGGCCACTTGTAAAGGAACTTTTCCACTTGGGGGGAAAAGGAGTAATAAAGACAGAGTTAGGAGGGAGGAAGATAGATTAGCTACCCTCATGAATAACTGTGTGCACACTGTAATAACAATGAGCAAGCTTTTCACTGCTGTCTGTCAATCAGAGAAACAGATTATCTTCAGATGATCCTTCTCAAATATCTTCTCTAGAAATTGAACTCCAACGTACGAGGGAAGAAATTAATGCCCTGTATTGCCACATCAGGAAATAGTGACTTCAGGAAGCCTGAAACCCATTCCTCTGACCTTAGCGACATCAGTCAGCCCAGAGAAAGGAAGTTGGTGATTAGGCTGCATTGATCTTAACAGGTTAGGAACATTGAAAAATGATCCACATTAGGTGTATCAAACTAGAGGGCCATAGGTGGATTCATTCAGACAATGTTTATTTAACCTTTGGGTTATTTAACAAAAATGAATTGAAGTAAGGGCCTTTAAGATGGAACTTCTACTTTCCAGCTCGTCCAAATAAATGTGCATCACTCCTAAGTGTATATGACACCTGGCCCATTTCATATATGTGAGGTCCTCCTGGGCCCTAGAGACATCTGAGTTTATGATGCCTGCTGTGTGGATGGTCAGTCATCACGTGACATATCATGTCCATGTGTAGACCTCTCCATAAGCTGGAGTTGGGACCAGAGAATCACCTCAAAATAAGCCAGACAATTTTGTGATATTAGACTCAGAAAGAAGCAGTGGAGTGAAAGAGTATAGAAAGATGCTAGAAAGGTAATTACTACAAAATACACCTTCCTTCACTAGAATGGAAGCAATAATTGTATCTCCAACACCTACACATGCAGCTAGAACAGAGTAAATGCTCAATAAATGCTCATTAGATAAAGGAACACAATTCAAAGAGGACTTAATAATATTTCCTGAGTGACAAGAAGAACCAGGACCTATTATCCCACCCTCACACTTGCAACTCTGCACAATCCTTTTTTACTTCTCTTTGTTCCCTTGTTCCTAATCCATTTTCCTCTGCATTTTTTTCCCTATTTCTCCATATTCGATAGCTTCCCAAACTCACTCCCAATAACATAACAACAAAGGATTAAAAGTTAAAAAGCTATGTTGCTATCAAATACACACATACACACACACACACACACACACACACACACACACACACACACAGGGTGCCAAAACATGTATACACATTTTAAGAAAGGAAAACACTATATTAAAATTACGCTGATGTTAACCACTTTGAGCACCTCTTTTAATTGCAGAAGTCAAACGTGACTTGTATTCATCTTTTGTTATCAGTGTATATTGAGTATTACACTTTTAATACAGCTTTTTTCCTTTCTTAAAATATATATATATATATATATATATATATATTTTTTTTTTGGCACCTTCTGTGTATATATCTTCCTAAAGAAGCACAGTTAACCTAATACACTTTCTTTTGAGGTTAGCATAACTTAAGTTCACTAACTATAGGACTCATGGAGGCTTGAATAAAAAGATACATTAGAATAACACATATCTTGCCTTTGCTGAAGACCAATAACATTTAATTATAAAAATTCAGGAAAAGTCAGAGAGATTCAGGTATGTAATGCCTTTCTGTTATAGTTTCATTTTAATTCAAATATGGTGATAATGACAAGCCACTCATAATTTGCGTTCGCAAGGTGCCTTTCAATATAGCTGAATTTGAAAGAGGGGTGAGGAGAAACAGGGATGAGAAAGTTGCTTAAAAACAGGTACCAGTGCACAGATCTTAAAGAATTATAAAAATGCCTCTGCTATCCTTCCTTTCTTCCTGTGCCCCCTTACTACCTACTCTAGCTTCTGAATTTCTTTTTCTCATCAAACGATTCTCCATCAAGGTGGAATTTTGAGTGGCAACATACCAGGCTATAGCTTCACCATTAGCGACCAACTTTTTAATCAGAAGTAAGTTGGAGATGCTAAACCACCCTAGGGTCTTTACTACTAGTTATGTTTCTTTTAATCATTTCATTATAAATCAAGCATACTAAAAGGCCGGTATTTTCATATGCAAACATGTAAAATTTTAAAGCCTAAGTTATCATTAAAAATAGATACAAGTTATTTTATAGAACCAAGTGGTAAAGTACAATCCTGTGAGTGGTTTTGGGTGGGTCACTTCCAGAAGCATGTACCAAAAAGTCTGTACACACACCAGGGAAATTAACTTCTGTCTCTAATGATCTATCCAGGAGGGAAGTGATTTAGTGTGTCATCAACCTTACAGGTGGTCTTGCCAAGTCGCTAAGTCAATGTCAAGAAATGTCATTAGCACCTACCTTTCCAAGTCACAGAAATAGATCATGGTGACCCATGATGATAGTCACAGTGACTGGAGTCTATGAAAATTATTTGATTTAAAGCATCAGTTCAATAGATCTTTTAAATTGCCCAAGAAATTTATTAAAATTATTAAACACTGTTGCTTAGAGTTTAGTTCCTATCTATTTCATAGACATGGGTCCCCTAGATAGAATGATAAAGAAACTAGGGAATAGAAGACACAATCTTCACTTAAATAAAGTTATATACACAAACATGCATGTATACAAGAATACTAACAAGAGGAAAAGATTACTAAATTACAAGTATAAAATGAGGTATATCTCTAAGTTCTGGATTGATCATAGTTTTTCTATCCACTATCTAGCACTATTCCTATGCACAGTAAGGTCAGTGTAGTTATAAATGCTTGTTGAAAAGGTGCACTATTCACAGCCTAAGTCTCCCAAATCCCTAAACTACAATTTAATAAACTTCATTATAGTTAGCTCAAATCAGTATTATCCTGACTAAACTGCTATAGCTGAAATTTTTTTTTTTTTTTAGCTGAGCCATCCTGCCACCTGTTGGCAGCTCAATGGCAACTCAGCTCAGGCTGGCATCGAACCGCCGTTGCTTAGAGCTCAGCCCACACTCTTGAGTGAGCTCTTAGCCAACTGAGCCACTCAGCCGGCCCCGTGAAATTTTACTTCAATTCTTTTACCAACTGAAGTCAATTTCAGGAGCCAGCATAGTGCTGAGCCTATGAACATGGTTTATAAGCCCCCTGACATTCTGGTATGTGATCAACCAATTCAAAGACAGATTCTCAACAGCCAGGGAATGAAGGAACAAGTCTATATTTACTTGCCTAATTTAGGCTGTGCAGATGGTTGAAATGAATAACACAAGGAAAAAAAATTAATGCATTTAGTTAACATGAGTTGTCCAGACTAATCAGGCTGCAACACTGATGAAGTTGACAAAATGAATGCCTCAAATCCTTGGTCTGTGCTCTCTGTCTGGGGTTGAGGTTGGCATTAGTTACTCTAGAGATTAAATGGAGATATGAGCCATACTTCAGCCCTGAGAGAACACGGGCTTTGAGATAAACACACCATATAGTGTTTTCTCTGACTTGAGTTTATAGCAACACTAACCTGCAGGCATGACAGAAGTTTACATTACTACTAACATTTCTTGTGGCTTTCTTTGAAAAAGAATCTCAGCATATTTCATTTTCTTATAAAATGTGTTTCTCATGCTGCACTTAAAATGCACGTAGAAAAATAGCTTTTTAGTCCTGGGCATGTCAGCTCGGGCCAGTCTTCTTATCCAGTTTCAGAGAGAACATGAGATTTCCCTAGCTGTTTTTAATGTTGCATGACTGTCCTCTCTGATGTTTTAATAAGAAGTCCCCTCAATTTGCCTGTAAAGGAAATGATAAATATGCATGAAAATATGCATGCTTTCAAAATTTTACATGAAGTAACTATGTAGAAAAGAAATATATCTTAGCCCTAGGTAGCATCCAAAGAGTCCAAGATCATCTTATTTGCTTTCTAGTCATTAATTTCAAGGTGACAAGCATTTGTTGGCTGTTCTGGAGCCTATATTAAATCGCTGAACTATTTTTTAAAGTGTATTCTCCACAAAATTAAAGAATGAAACTAGAAAGAGTTAAAATAGTAAAATAAAATGTTTACGAAATCGCCTGAAAACATAATCTTTATCACATAACCTACAAGTTGCCAATTATGATTCAATTAAAGTTCAACTGCACTCTGAAACATACTTATTTTTAAATGTTTAGCCCAAATATGTAATTAAATCTTCATGTGGCACATTCAGTTACTATTTGTAAAGGATCATTCATTAATTTTAATTTTAAATATTGTACCTCAGAAATGTAAAAGCATGCCCAACCAATATAATTTCCCTGTATTATTTATCTGTGACTTTGTTAAGTTTAAAATTATCTGGCCTATTTTTTACAAAGTGAGTAGAGTAGCATCATCTCTACTTTTTATACAACTTGTTTACGTGTAATCATCAACTTATATATGGCCTAGTAGAACAGAGCCCAAAAAATGCAATATCACCTGTACTTTTTAATTTTGTTAAACTTTTTTCAGTCATGAATTTTTAAATGACTTCCCTTTTTAAAATACATCATAGCCAGAAATAAACATTTTGTTTTCATTTTGTTTAATTCACCTCTTACTTTTTGTCTTCAATTCTTCTTTACTTCTCTATACTTGTTCTCTGTGTTCTCTTGTCTGGTTTTGCTGGTTCCTGTGTCATCTCTGTGTAACGTGGTCATTAACACAGTGGATGCAGTACTCCATCCGGTATTGACGGTAGCAGTGGACGTAGCACCCCTTCTTCTATCAGTACTATTAGTACTATTTGCCCAGGTGACTTGAAAGTTGCTGCTAAGATGGCCCCTAACATTCCTTTGGAAATGGAACTTCCTGGTGTGAAGATTGTACATGCTCAGTTTAATACACCTATGCAGTTGTACTCAGATGACAATATTTTGGAAACACTTCAGGGTCAGGTTTCAACAGCTCTAGGGGAAGCATCCCCAATGAGGTAATATGAATCTTTTTGAACCATGGGCATATTAACTAAACACATAGGCAATGTCAGCATTACTGGTGTGTTTTTTTTAACATTGTCTTAATTGAAAAAAAGCTATGTGAAAAGCTAAAGAAAAAAATACTAAGGGTTTACTGCAAATATCTAGGCCTAATGATAAAGGTGATTTGAAGAATTAACTAAGTAGACCTTTATACAACCGACTGCAATAAACTGAAATCATGGAAGGACCAAATGTATGTGTTTTGAAAAGCTACAGTGTACTTTACAAATGTCTGATGCAATACTTCTCAAAAGTAATTAATAATTACTACACTCTATGCTTCTTCTTTGGGGGTCAAAAATTGGGAGGTCCAGAGGAGTTTTAAAAGAGACGATACTTCTCTCTTCTAATAGCATGTTATGGCGAGGTAATTACTCTTTCATTTAAAATTTCTGCCATGAATAAGGGTTTAAAGTGAATATCTCAAGCTATTAATATATTTACTTTCCAGTGGTCTCTATTTTGACTAATTCCTTCTTTATGATGAATATTTGTTCAAAGTACTTTTGCCATCAAGCTTTTTCAATTAAAATATTTATTATAATATAAAGTCGAATTACTTTTTTCAATACTACAGAACTACTTTTTATAAATTAAAGTAGTATAATGCTTAAGAGTGCTATGCAACAATATCCCAAAGCTATCTCTTGGGATGAATACAATAAGATAATAATAACATAGTATATCTTAAAGTCATTTTGCATAGAAATTCAGATATGTAAGATGATTATTTCCAAATATGATATAGGTATTACAAATATGTCCAGATAACAACTAACTTTTCTCGATAATGCAATTAAATGGCATAAAATAATAAAACATTTAATGCCTGACATGCAGTTTCATTGTGGCATTTTTTTATTGCTCATCATGAATATATTTATAGAAAGTTTATTAAATAAAGATGCTATCATTGCTGTAAATGAATTATAATATGGCTATTTAGAAAATGTAGTATAATCAATATAACTGATGTATATGTGAAAGTGCCTACATTATCTGCTTTCAAATACTGACAACTTGAACTTCTTCAATTTACAAGCAAAATATCTTTGTTGTTTCCAAGAGTTAACAAAGCAAATTAATCTTAAAAACAAAATTAAACCATTTACTTTTAGTTTAATATCAAAAATGAGGGCCGGCCAAGTGGTGCAGTGGTTAAGCACTGGCTTGGGAAGCCAGAGGCCCTGGTTCGGGTCCCACATGTGAGGGCCAGTAACACCGCCCTCAAAAAAAAAAAAAAATCAAAAATGAATCTGAATTTAGTGATAATTTTATGCCTGAGAATAATCAAACTGGGCTCACTTCTGCACTTTCTATCATGTGTATATTGTCTTTTTTTCTGAGAAAAAGTTAATTTTGTTCTTATCTATAATTATATATCCACCAGACACCAATCTTTTTTTAAATGACCATTTCTGAACAATCACATTTTAGTTGCCCTCCAAAGTATTCTGCAAAATGGGGCAATGCTGATGTGACCCTGAGGTTAATTGATGGCATTTTTAAGGCAACCTATGTGAATAAATATTATATTTTTAACTATAATATAAAAGATCTTGAAAATACTAAATCTCTGCTCAGGAGTTACTGCAAATACAGGGATTACTGTTTATTGATGTCTTATGGCTTCTTGCATGCCTGCTGCCTCACACTGCTTCTGATGCTCTGTCTGCCATACTGTGTTTCAGTGAACCCACAGCCTCGGTGCCCCCCCAGTCAGATGTGTACCGGATGCTCCATAACAATCAGGATGAACCTACTCAGCCTCGCCAGTCAGGCTCCTTCAGGGTGCTCCAGGAACTAGTCAATGATGGCACTGGTGAGCAGCTGCTATTGACAGAGGCTGTTGGAAGGCTGGGAGGAGTGGGGGAGGTGAGGACAGCAAACAGACTGGGAATGAAAATGTAAATATTGATTTTATTAAGAAATCAAATGAATCTTGGCCCAGAACAATTTGGGTGGTACCCGGTTTAGGAAAGGAACTTCCAGGATGTGTCCAAGTAGCCACCAACTTGATGGTTAAAAAGGCACCAAAGACAAATTCCACCCACGGTAGTCAAGGGCCAGCTAGCTCAGCTTATAAGTTGTGAAAATAGAGTTTTAAGTGGATATGGCAAAATTTCTCATCCTCCGTCACACTCAAAGAGTATCATCACCAAAATTAAAAAATAACAATGTAATAAACTCTTACTGTGTTCCAAATTCTGTGCCCCGTACTTGCCATATATGATCATTTAATCCTCATGATAACTCTGTGAGGTAGGATCTATTATTTTCCCTAGTTAACAAATGAGAAGCTGAGGCAGAGAGAGGGTGGATTTGTACAGTCACATAGCCAGTAGGAAGCAGAGGTGGGACTGCAGCCCACTCCTGTCTTCAGGGCTCCTGCTCTTACCAATGTTTTCTCACCCCTCAAAGATATATACGGTCCTCTAAAAGTTGCACAAAAATGCAAAATGCCCCCTTAGGATGGCTATTATAAATTTAAAAAAAGGGAAAATAACAAGTGTTGGTGAAGATATGGAAAAATGAGAACCCTCGTGCATTACTGATGGGAATGTAAAATGGTGTAGCCACTGTAGAGAGGTTCCTCAGAAAGTTCAACAGAATTGCCATATGATCCAGCACTCCCATTCCTAGGTACAAACCCACAATAATTCAAAAGAGGGACTCAAACAGATGCTTTTACACCAATTTTAATAGCAACATTATTCACAGTAGCCAAATGTCTATTGATTGATGAATGGATAAACCAAATGTGGTATAGGTATACAATGGGATATTATTCAGTCTTAAAAGTAATGAAATTCTGACACATGATGCAACATGGATGAACCTTTAAACCATCATGCTTAGTGCAACAAGCAAGACACATATTGTATGATTCCACTCATACAAGTTGCCTAGAATTGGCAAGTCATAGGGACAGAAAGTATAAAAGAGGTTACCAGGGTCTGGAAGGAGGGGCTAATGGGGAGTTATTGTTTAATGGGTACAGAGTTTCTATTTGGGATGATGAAAACATTCTGGAAATGGACATAAGCTATAATTTTAAACACTGTGAATGTACTTAATGCCACTGACTACACACTAAAGATGGTGAAGGTGGTCAATTTTATATTATGTATATTACCATGATAAAAAAAGAAAACACGTAACATGTTCTCAGCTCCTTTGAGCATTTTGTAATATCTCCCTCTACCAACAAAAATGTTTAACTAATTCAGTTTTGTAAGGCCCTATTTCTGAGCAAGTTATGCTTGAACCAGCCCTACTACTTTTGAAATGATACTACGGGTGCAACTTAAGAATTCCTTAGGTTAAAGTGCACACCTTAAAATAGAAGCAAAGTACAAACTGTAGCCAGCTGTTCCCTTGCCATAAATGGAAACACTTTGTTTTTCAGATGACCGTCCTGCTGGAACTCGGAGTGTGAGAGCTCCAGTTACAAAAGTCCACGGTGGTGCTGGCGGCACACAGAAGATGCCACTCTGTGACAAATGTGGGAGTGGCATTGTGTAAGTTCCATTTTTAACCCAGGAACTCCCTATAAATCTTGGTGGCAGTCCTCTATTTCTATTCATTGACTTGAACTACATCGTCCACAGCATTTATCACATTTTGAACAGAATTCCTTAGACATACCCTAAAATTGGCATATAATGTGAGTCAGCACTCCACTTATAATTTCAGATTATTCTAATGAAAAGAAAACAAAACTTCCCAGAAATATATTTTCAAAAATATTTCCAAGAATCAAAAAAATTCCTTTCAAAATGTTCTCTCCCTTTGCTAAGGTACAGTCTCAGAGTACTTCCTTTTCTGTAGAAACCCAGGGGGTCATCAGGCTGTTAGTTAAAACACATTATCTTTACCCAGTTTCTTAACGCTTTGTAAGCGGACATAAAAAGCTATATGACGAGTTTACTCGTTTCCTGCAAAAAATGTGTTAAGTTGCACAAATATTGAAATATAATTTTTAAAAATACAGTCAACTTCCACTCAAGGGCCTTTATGTTCGAACAGCCACACTTGCTAGTTCAAATCTTCAAGTGAACCAGATCGTTTCAACCTCTTTGCTGCAAATGCCCCTCGTGGCCAGTTCTCTCATTCCTTTTTTCTGTTCCTCTACCCTTAGCTCACACATGGAGGCACCATCTGTCGAATTATCCAGGGTACACCCCAGGAGGGCAGTGGGAGATAAGCCTGATCAAAGCAAAATGGGGAAAGTGGGACAGAGTGGCAGGGAGCTCAGAAGGAGAGAGGACCTCCTAAAACAGGAGAGTCAGTGATGTTACCAAAAGCAATTACTGCTCCTGAATTGTAGCAAGCTGGTTTTGTTTTTTGTTTTTTCAACAGTAAAGGCAAGTCCACCCGCTGTGGAAATGCCACCTCTGTTCTTTGATCTGCTCTACCGAAAAGGGAGGCTGGGCTGCCAAGATAGAAAGTAATCAGAGGGATGCTTAGTGGTGTAGAAAACAACTTTGGTCAAAATCAGAATCTTTGGCAGAGGTGTTTGTCTATCTGTATCATGTCTTCCTCCTTCAGAAAAACAATGGGGCAAGATCATGGAGAAAGGACCGATCTATAACTTTTACATCAACGACTTGTTTGAAAAATATTCGCTTCAGAGAGAAACTGGTGATGGTTGATTATGGTTGTCTGGGATCTCCCTGACAATTACGTCAATTTCACTGCTGTGCCCCTTTTGACAGCTGGAGGCTCTAGTTTACTGAACATGAAACAGATACCGCCTGCCTGATCTGTAGTGCTATCCCCTTTGTATCAGGATTCGTATATTTTACTCCATCTCCTTTTTCTCCACAGGGGGCCCGTTGTGAAGGCGCGGGATAAGTACCGGCACCCAGAGTGCTTTGTGTGTGCTGACTGCAACCTCAACCTCAAGCAAAAGGGCTATTTCTTCGTGGAGGGGGAGCTGTACTGCGAAACTCATGCAAGAGCCCGCACGAGGCCCCCAGATGGCTACGAAACAGTCACACTGTATCCCAAAGCTTAAATCTGCTACGACACAGTCACACTGTATCCCAAAGCTTAAATCTTCTGCAGACCAGAGCACGCACGCCCTCACTCACACGCACTTACACAGGAAGACACTAATGACTCTTCGCAGGAGTATAGCAAATTGTTGAGTCCAGATTTAAAACCAAGACTTTCAGATGTTTATCTTATTGTATGCTGAGGAGAAGCAATGGGAGGCAAAGGCCTGCTCTAACAGAAACATACACGTTCACTATGCTTTGCAAACTCTTCTCTTTGTGGCTAGCAATAACTTCATGACATTTAAACCAATCATTTTTTGGTTGTCATCCTCCACAATTTAAATTTACATTATGACCATCAAACATGTAAACATCAAGATATCTGGAGGAGTCTAACTGTCTTTCCTTAACAAGCTGATTTTGCAATTGTAGTAAATATCCAATGATAATCTCGTATTCTAACACAGCCTGCGGTTGTCTGTTATCTGCTTTAACTCATATAGTGCATGTCAGGGAGAAATTTCCTGGATTCTCTAGCTTCATTTTCAACAATTATACCACCGGATGCAACATACATAATAAACACATCAAACATTTTTAAAATACCTAATGAAGTGGCACTCAATGAATTCAAATAAAATCAACATTCCAGTGAGGGGCCCATCCTACATACACTAGCAACTCAGTACTTTAAGAAAATGTGGCTCCTTTAGTTTTATTACACAGTTACTCTTTCTTACAAGCCCACAACTTCTGCTCATAGGAGCGGCATTAAAATTTGCTAATCAAAGGTGATTCAGCCTCTTTCAGATTAAAACAGCTTCTTTTGCTTTGAAATAGTCTGTTTCTCTTTAAACGGCTCTTTCAGATAAATATTCAGTCAAATTCAAGGTTCAGATTCCATGAAGGCTGTTTCTTTGTGCTTCAAGGTTGATCACCACCTTCTCCTCCTTCCCAAAATGGCATCTCCAAGAGGAGACAGTTTAGGGGACCTCCTGAGGAAGGGAGGGCTACTGGTCTCCTGGGGTCCTGCTGATATCCACTGCTGAAGCCCATGGTTTCACAAGTGGTCTGTTTTCTCAAGATAGTTGGGACCAGGCAATTGTCCCACCTCTACCAACACCTCCGAATGTATCACTCAGCCTTCCCTGGAGTCAGGGAGCCTTTGCATCTCAGCCATGAACTCCATCTGGCCTCCAGCTCTGCTTTGTCTCCTTGCCTCTCACTATGGTGATGCCGTGGCAATGCCCCTGGCTTGCACATCTTACCTATTTCCCGCGGTCCTCACTGGAGACCCATGGGAACTTTCAAAACTATCCCCTCCTAGGACAAAGCATGGGGAACCAGCAGGGCAGACAGGTGGGGACTGTCTCGCCACCTCATCACTACGTCACTTCAATCCTACTGCAGCTGCTGACACAGGCCTGGAGCAAGTTTTCTCCTATTGTCCCAAACGACAAATACAGCACAAGTTGTATTGCTCTAGGATTCTCCCAAACTTAACTGATTATTTCTGACCCTGACCTACCTTGGGTTTTGATCCAGTAACAGGAGCAAGAACCCTGCCTGACCCCTGCACCAAAACATAAGCTCATTAACAGAGCTACCAAAATAACATAAATAAGAAACTCTGAGATCAAAGAAATGAATGGATCCAAAATACATTTTTTGTTCAGATGTTATTTTAAATATTTTCTTCTATACACACATAAAAGTTTTCGAAGCTAGAGAGCAAATGAATGGTAACTGATTTAGAAAACCTGGGAAAATTAAAATCCAAAGCAGCAGTGGCAAAAACTGAAAACTAACCCACTTCCTCCCCCCCCCCCCCCCCAGAATCGTGGAAAGGCGTGAGAATTAACAGCACGGGAGCATTTCTGGACTAGAGGATAAAGTTGGAGTTACTACAAGGAAGCGGAAGCAGAAGCTGTTTAGGAAAGACTTAATCCCCACAGGTGGTCCCCTCTGCTCCCCACACTCTCACACACACACCCCCATGGCCTTCCCAGCAGAAGTCTGCTAGGAAATATCGGGAGAAGGTAAAACTGAACTTCTGAACTGCAGTCAGGCAGCACAGTGGAGGGTATGTGTATCACACTAAAAAGAGGTTAAATTAAGTAAGAATGAAAGACTAGTGAGAAAACTGTACATTAGATATTACATGGTACATTAATAATTTAGACATCTGACAGTATTCTTCAAATTACATTTTTATGTCTTTATGTAATAGAGTACATAATGAACTTAAGTTCAGATGTTCATTAATGAATAAAAAATAGTAAAAAATAAAAAGTAGTATAGTTTAATAACAGTAATACAGTTCTAATCTGAAATTTAGGAGATATATAGCTTAAATCTGACACTTCAGACTATGCGACTAAGGCTCGTGAGCATGCCCTGAAATTGCATGTTCATTATTTGTTCATAAAATATATTCTTTGACAATTAAATCTAGAAATTTAAACACGTAGGGAAATACTACAGGATTAATAGAGATGAATGCAATATGAAAATTGTTTTAAAATATACAGGGTGAAAATAGCCATGTTAAAATGGAAAGAAATTAAAAATTTTTTTTTTAAATAAACAAATGAGAATTCAATATTTCCCCCTATACTAGCATTTTGTGCTTCGATAATGATTTCACATCACGTTTTATATAGGAATTTATGCCATGAACAAAGAATGCCAACCAGTTTTGATTTTGCTCACAGAATAACATTTCCTTAGAAACCAGACTAGTCAGTGTTTTATATTGATAAGCTTATTGAAACTATCAATGATCAAGGAAACTACCCATGATTAAGAATTGGGCATCTATGAACTTTGGGCTCATGATTAACTAAATTGCTATTTTTTCAGAGTAAACCTAGGGTAGAGTTGCTACGCTCACTATCATCCAATATGATGATTAACTGAATAAAAAACAGTTCTAGTTATCACAGATGTTTGCACCTGTGTAAACAGAGTAAAGCTAATGGTTATTGTGACACACAAACACTTGACTTATGTCTACATAAGATAATCTAAAGTTTGTCCCATATGGGAACATCCCTAGATAAGCAGAAGGGAGCTTTGGGTCCCTTCTATCAACTTTAGTTGCAAAAATTTGTCAACTTGTCTTTTGAACAGATTTGATTTCAGTCCCAGGAAACTGCTACTTGTAACCATTACTCTTTATTTCGTGTCATCATAGTCCAATGTTCTTTTATTATGTATGCTATGCCATCTGAATCAAAAGCATGAAAAGGAATGTTGAAGAATGAAGGTATTCAGATAATTCAAGTAAATAAACCACTTATCTGATCTATATGACTATTTCATGAGAATTCTTTTAAGCATTCATTTTGGAGAGCACTCAATAAACACAGAGGGTGCCAAAAAAAGTGTATACACATTTTAAGAAAGGAAAAAACTGTATTAAAATTGTAATACTCGGTATATACCGATAACAAAAGAGGAATACAAGGGCCGGCCGAGTGGTGTGGTGGTTAAGAGCTGGTTTTGGGATGCCGACGGCCCCGGTTTGGATCCCACATAGGAGGGCCAGTGACAGTGCCCTCAAAAAAATAAATTAAAAAAAAAAAAAAAAAAAGAGGAATACAAGTCACATTTGATTTCTGCAATTACAAGAGGTGCTCAAAATGGTTACCATCAGTATAATTTTAATACAGTTTTTCCTTTCTTGAAATGGATATACATTTTTTTGGCACCCTCTGTATTTATTTTAGCACCTCTTACAAAGTAAGAAATGTTGAATACTAGGCCTAACAAAATGGATTTTTTTAATACTATTATCTACATTTACAAATTGACATTTTTAATCTAATTAGAATGCTTTATGTGATTAATTTTTAAACAAAGCACCTACAAGAAGTGGTTGCTTTATCATAATTACTTTCTTTCAAATTTTTAAATAATATTATAAATCATTATTCTTTTGTGTTGAAAATCAACAGCCATTTCTAGCTGGAAGAGTCACAGAAATCGATTCCTGTTGCTGATGATCCCAGGAGTGCTGACGGTTCACACCGAGACTGATCAGGTTCCTGAAGTTCACTGGAATTGATCCTCATTTGAGGAAGGCAATTTTAAAAGCCTGAGTTCAGGCCGGCCGAGTGGCGCAGTGGTTAAGCGCTGGCTTGGGAAGCCAGTGGCCCCGGTTCGGATCCCACATATGAGGGCCAGTGATGCTGCCCTCTAAATAAATAAATAAATAAATAAATAAATAAATAAATAAATAAATAAAAGCCTGAGTTCATATGGCTGACTCTAAGACAGGTTAGTTAGTATAATGTCAGGCAGTCAGGAATTCCTTGGTAGACTGAGCAAAGATTTAAAAAAAAGCAAAAAATACTGGCCATTCCTTTACAGTAGCCATTCATTTACACCAGCCATTTCTCTCAAAATTATAAGATAATTCCCTCATACTATAATTCCCTCATACTGGAACAGAGACATCAATCATGTCCCAGAGCAACCAAGCCATTTTGGAGGACATTGTGAAAGGCCGCCCCACAGCTGAGCAACAGAACAAACCTGATAAACCCCTTAATGATAGGCACCAGCATTCACCTTTCCCCATTCCAGGCGGAAAGAAAAGGATAAAACTCAAGCTTTTTACCCTAGCTAGTGGGCATCCCAATTCTGGGTACCCCCTCCCTTTCTCCTGCTTTAATAAAACCATCCTCTGCTACAAACCCTACCTCTCTGGTTGGTGTCTCCATTCTTTGGGTTCACGAGACCACAACCCTGGCACAAGAAAAATATCCTACATCAACTCCACCAAAGACTCACTGGCAATATTCTACCTGTTATAAAAAGGACTCAGATCCTTCAATTGACTATATGTACTTTATTTCAGTATATAGATTTTAATTGAATGCTTATAAAATTCTTGACATAATATAATACTGGTCAAGTTCATACATCATCTCTAACCTTTAAAATTTTGCCAAATAAATATTTTACAAATGAGGAAACGTTTCAGAAAGTTTAACTTTTGCACAGTGCCAAACACATAGCAAAAAAAAAACCACAAAAAAACCCAGTATTAAAACTAGTATTCCCTTAGTAATAAATAATATGGGTCCATGTTTGTTTTCTTTATAATAAAAATCAACTCTTCCATGAGTGCTGGGAAGTAGTGTGGAATAATACAAATATTGAGCAATGATTTGATTAAGTAGTGAGTAAGTAAGAAGCCTGTTTGAAAAGAGGATAAGGACCTGGATTCTAACTGTAGCTCTGCTTCTGGGCGTCAACTTCACCTCAAGAATGAGGAAGATGGACTAGGACCCCTGAGACTTTTTCCAGCTCAGCCATTGATCTGTACTTGACACTTCTTTATCAGTGTTAACTGGCTGGCCATTTCACTTAGTGCGGCCAGGTTCTGGGTTCAATTTGGAAGTTCCACTCTGTTCCATGGTCACGAATACCACCTCTGACTCATGTCATGGCTCACAGTAAAAGTCAAGCAAGGATTTATTACTGCAAATTCATTAGCTCTGTTGAAAGTACACATTAATGGTATCTTTTTCATAGCAAGAGAAACAAACTACTATTATTAATGTGTGACCAAGTAGCCTGACTCAGTGCAGCTGCTGTAGTATCTAAAAACCAGAAAGCACTGTAGCACCAGGAAGAAGGGGGTCACATATTGGGAACAGAATTAAAGACTCCTCCGTCTGGAAGTGACTACAGAGACTACTCTCCCTGAATTTACTCAAACTGATAAACAACCTACTCACTCTCAGTAAACTTCACGGAGAGCTCATTTGACCTAAGTGCCTTGTTCCGGAGAAAGGGTATTTCCCTTTGCTTCAGTCTCTGGCAGAGGTCTCTGGCAGAGGGAGGGCAAACTCTCCATCATCTCTACAGAATGGGACACCTGCACATGCACAAAGAGACTGTTGGTCATCTGCCTTCTTGGTCCAAATCATGTCCATCACTCTATTTCTCAAGTTCTCTTTTGAACTACTTTTCCCACTCTTGTCTCTGCCACTGACCCTGCTCAGCCTGCAAGCATGCTCAAATACTCTCTCCCATTCTGAAAATATCTCTTACCTTGCCATTTAGTCCTTCTTTTACCTTGATACGAGTATTTCTCTATGTCTATCCCTTTAGCACACCAGACGTCTTAGTTAGACCAACTACACTTTCTCAGTATCCCCACCATACCACTATTAATCAGTCCTCTTAAAGCAGCAATCAACCTCCTAAGATCCAAAGCTAGTGACTATCTTCAGTGAGTTGGGGGTTCATTCTCCTACATAGATGTAATTAGGTTAAAATGAATACTAAAGAAAACTTAAAGAAGGCTGGGTGTGAAGGTGTTTGCATCTGGATCAGGCCTTTGAGCTGCTGAAGACCTACTACCCACCTAAGACTTCCTAAGTCACCAGTACACAGGTACCCTTTTCTGACCAAAGCGCTAGCCTTATTTAGGACAATTGCCCACATTTATTATATCCTAGGAGCAGTTTGGTCACTTTCTCATACTATTATAGATCTCAGCTATGATTAATGATAGCCCTGTGATCTCAGGCTTAAAAGAAGATTTTCTGAAGTTAAAAAATCCAAAAGTATGTTAGTCTGGTAATACATTGCTAAGAATAGATTTGATAGCTTGTTTTTGTGCAGTGCTCTTGAATTTGTTCCAGATTCTTGATTCTGCAGCTGTTAGTCAACAGGTGAAAGTGGATTCTCTAAGAGGAACTACTATTTGAAGATTTTAAAATATTGGGACTCACTGATTTTTTTTTAATTGGCAGCTCATATTTTAATTCTGTCCTTTAGCAATGAATTTCACAGCTAAAGAAAAAACAGATATTTCCAGGGCAGTTGTGACCAGAGAAAGCATATCTCCCTGACATAATATGCTCCTCATATGAGGCAGAATGAGATAAAAACAGTTTCACCACACTGAGGAGGTTGTAGTGGTGAAGTACGATGCCATATCAGGAAATAGGAATGTGTAGCACTAGCATTAACTATATTTACCTCTATAATTTTGCAAAATTTATATGAAATATTGTCCTGCCTCATGAAACAATAATTTGTTATGAAAAAAAAAACACATTAAAACAAACTGATTTGGGCAAAACCAGGGTTTCAGTATCAGGAAGTCTAGCACTGACCAAAAAGTTCCTACACCTTCCCATGTTTCAGTTTTTCCCCATCTGGAAAACAACCTTTTTCATAAAATTGCACAATTCTCAACACCACAAGTGAAACTATTTCACCAATGGCTTGATTACTAGGAGAATAATTACATTAAGGAAAGAAGGAAATTTAACATCCCGAGTAATGTGTCGATTCTCAACTTTGTTTACTGATTTCAAATGGGATAATGAACCAAGCAACCATTCAGTGTTACAGGAGCAAGAACAGGTGGGCCCCAATAAATAGAATGCATATTTTTGTCCAATTTTTCTGAACATTACTGACCCTTCATTTCTATCTATTAAAAATCTGAGTGCTGTAGAAGATACTGAGTTTTTAACAGCAGCCAAAGAGCCTGAGAGAATCACAAGAGGACCAGGGTTCTCCTGGTCTTACACAAGAGAATGGGGCGCTTTCCCCATTGGGGAAGTCTAAAGGAAATTTCATTACACTACCTTGTAGTCTAATTCTAATATATGTTCTTGGCACGTAAATAATCATTTGACTTACCTTCAGAAACTTGGCAAGGAGCAACTTTAGCGTCAAGAAGGTAGGATGAGAGCACACATAAGAAAAACTCATTTTACAATATATGGAAGTACAGAGCTGGTATGGGGAAGTATATTCTTTACACTAGATGGTGGGTCAATTGAATAACCATAAAAAAAGTGGATATTGACACCTACTTCGCACTCTAAAAAAATCAATTCCAGATGAATAGCCAATCTAAATATGAAAGGTAAAACAATACAGCTCTTATAAAAAAGCATGGAAGAATCATTTCATGACCTTGGCAAAAGCAGACTGTGTGCATCCCATCCCAAGGAGGGGAAGGAGAGCGCCCCCGTGTGGGGAGCGCTGGCACCAATGTGCAGAGCAGGAGTCAGGTGAGGGAGGGGAGCTGCCCTGCATGGAACTGGCTGATACGTGGTGTCAGAGCCCAGGGAGGATGTACAGGTCTTCTACCCAGAGAGGAGGTCCGGCATAGGGTGACAGAGCCCAAGCGGGGTGAGGAGTGTGTTTATGTGGAGGGGAGGCCCAGCATAAGGCACTGAGTCAGAGCGGAGTAGGAGGGAAGGGGCAGTACAAGGTACTGGAACTCAGGTGGGATGACAAGGGTATCCATGTAGGGACTATGGTGAGAGACTGGTATTGACAAAGCGGATATTTACAAGGGCATTGCACATATAAGTAAATATATGTATAAAGAATAATGGGAGTCAACTTTCTCACCGTTGTTAAGGGTAATTACAAATATGGAAAACTGGAAAGAGCACTGTGATGTCAGATTGGAACTAGAGGTACCATGAACTCATGGTTCTCAATATAGGTAAATAGATATAGAAATAAATACAGATGTGACAGTGCCTGTGTGTTTGTAGGTGTTTATGTACATGAGTACACACAGAGCCATTCCCTAGCTCTATCCACTAAGATGGCCTACGAGCAGCTATGTGCACACTTAGCACTCGCATGCTGGCTTCTAAAAGCCATCCTCCTCTAAAAGGAACCAAGGCAGCTCCTTGGAGAAATGGCTGATTTCAGGGTTAAGGCAGGCAAAGTATAGAATGAGCCTAGACCATCTGGGTATATCAAGAAAATGAAGAAGTGCTCTAATAATGAAGGAGACATGTCAAAAGTACACATAAGCCAGCTAAAGAAACTCCCACTGACCCAGTTAGAGAAATGTAAGCAACACTTGAAATCATGTTCACAACATAAGATAATCTGTTATAACCCACTGAATAAAACGGGAAATGCTGAATCCGTGAAACTCTGAGTGAAGAGACAAGTCATGAAAACTAAAGGCACACAAGATTTTAGACTGGATCCTTTTGCCTTTTGATGCTAATTTCTGGATTTTAATGGCTATATTGTGCCCCTTTTGAAAGGTGTCCTTATGAGATACATATCAATGTATTCAGGAGTGATGAGACATCGTGTAGGGTTTTTTATCTACACACTCCCTTCATAATACTGCAATTTATTTAGAGTGGTAATTTAATAGACACAGTGCTGAAAACTTTTGCAGCTCTCCAGAAAATGTTAACTTTGTCAGTATCAATCATCAATGGAGAATATAAGTTCTCAAAAATACAATTTATTGAAATTGCCTAAATGCCACAAGAAAGACTGTCAAATCGTCTTCTAGAGACCATTTCTATAGGAAACAAGATATTATAGCAAGTAAACATTGATACGATCATAGAGTTTCATTTCCATAAAAGCAAGCCATATAAGTATTATATAATAAATTATTGTATCCTGACTTTAAATTCCTTATGGTGACTTAACATTTGAATTTTCAATATTTTATATTCTACCTGTAAGGGTTGTTATTGCAACATAAATAATAAATACTCATTTAAAACTTTGACTTTAAAGAGCACCATTTTCTGAGCGGCATGAAGATTGACTGTGGCCCTGCCAATCAATCTCTAGCTGAAGGAGCTCCAGCCTCCAAGGAAACCTCCATCTTTTGCAAGTGATTTACCCAGATGCATAGGAAACTAGCATGCTTTGACAAATGAACACCAGCATCTCTGCAACCTCTTTAATGTGTACATTTTCATACATAGTTATTTTAAGCTCATTATTGGAAATAGGGGGACTTTTTTAACCACAGCAAACTAAAGTCCTTTCACAATATTAGTGTTGGACCGTTCAAAACCCCAAATGCTGAAACTACTCTGATGGATGGTTGGAATAAGAGGAATCAAACAATAAAGAAAACAATAAATGGTCATAAGGAAAAAGGGAAAAGTTCCCAGGTGCTTGTCTGCCTGTCTCCAAACATTACCCTTTCTCCACACAGCTTCAGTCCAACAGGTGCTGTGTTAAGTCAGACTCTGATCAAGATTAAGTCTGAGTCAGAAGTTAAACGAGGGTGTGTGGAGGGGAGGTAGAAGAGGGTAAAGGAGGTCAAATGTATAGTGACAGGAGACTTGATTTTGGGTAGTGAACACACAATGCAATACACAGATGATGTTTTATGAAATGGTACATTTGAAACCTATATAATCTTATTAATGTCACTCCAATAAATATAATAATTTTTTTTAAATAAAAAATAACAACAACAAAAAAAGACCAAGTTCTGGGTCATCAGGGAAGACACAGGGAGAAAACACCCTAGCGAGACTGTGCCTGGGCTGGGAAGGGCACAGCAAAGAGTAGGTCCTTCTCATAGGGCAGCTGTCTCCGTCGTGGCCCTGGCAGGGCAAGCATCCCATCCCGGACCCAGGACTGCGGACCTCAGCCCGTCCTTTCATGTCCTCATCCCCACCCATCCGCGCGCGCCCCTCATCCGCTGGTGGCGTCCCAGCCAACCCGTTACCAGGCAACGGGCTGCCCCGGCGAGAAGCGGCTGAGAGGAATGCATAGGGGAAAGGCAGTTGGGAAGAAAGCTTAAGAAGCAGAAATGAGCCCAGGTAAGAGCCGGGCCGGGGGCTGTCCCTTGAGGGGAACCCGTGGGCAGTGGACGAGTAGTGGAGATAGCCGCCTCCTCCGACACGGGCCTTTTCACCCCAAAATGGGTCCATTCTGGAGTGCGATCTTCTTTACTAGCCATACACCGTGCTTAACCCGAGGAGAAAAGCGCTGCCTCCCTCCCAGCACCCTGCTAACTGCCTCCAGCCACCAAGCCACCCTGTCCAGCCTCTGCTACGTGGCTCTAGCACGCCCTCCCGTGGCCGCTCAGGGCGTCGGCAGCCGGAATCCCCACGCCTCGCCTCCCTTCTAACAACAAAACCAAAACCCATTTATGGTTCTGTTACAGAAAAGCATCTTCAGGAAGGGGATGAAGTTGACTGCGTTCTCTTTTCAGCGTCCAAGATCCTACATTCCTCTGAGGGGGTAAAGGACAGTGGTGGCAGTGAAACAGGTAAAATCTCCAAGGCCAAGTCTCTGATGGCAGTGATATTTCTGTCTTTTACTAAAAATAACCTGTACCTTGTCTAAATCCCCTGGCCTGATTTATGTGCTTCCAGTACATAGGTACTTGCAGTAACTATCATTATGGCACTAATAGTTAACACAGCACATTGCTTTGTGCCAGATATTGTTGTAAGCACTTAAATGTATCAACTCATTTAAGCTCACAACCTTATGAAGTAGGTATTACCATTATCCCAATATTACAAGTTAGGAAACTGAGGCACAGAAAGGTTAATGAACTCCCCAAGGTCATACAGGTAGCAAGTGACAGAGCCAGTATTCAGCAGGTGGCTCCGGAGGCCAGGCCTAACCACCATGCTCTACTTTACTGATTCTCCAAATACCAAAGAAAAATTGTTGATGTTTTAGAGACAATGAAAAGATATATACTTTCTTCAAAGGAAATACTTTTTCTAATAAATATTTGTGGAGTACAGGATATTGATTGTATGGGGAGTGTGTCTTAAATAAGCAATGACCTCCAGTTTTCAAGCTCCACATAAACCATGAATAAGATGTATAGAAATATCCAGCTAGGGGGTCTGAGAACACTGAATTTGGAATGTCACTTCCTTGAGAGACATCTGAAGAGGCTACACACCTCTCAGGGGGACCTGGTGTTCTGCGTGACATGCCAGGGAACTAGCAGAGCACTATGGGTGGGAGGCAGTATCTAGATTGATGGGCCAAACTCGGACCCCCGGTTGCCCATACCCACGTATGGCACATAGATAATCCATGACAGAGGTGCTGAGAGAAGTGGTGAACCAGAGACCTGAGATCAGGACAGGACTTCTGCCCCTTTATAAATCCGGGAGTTTCACAAATGCCTTGTCAAGGGCACTGGAAGAAGGGGCTAAAGCAGCCACACCTAAGAAGATAACCGAATGCCAAGTGAACGCCAGGATAAGCAGCATCTCTGTGGAGGCCAGCAGGACCATGCACAGCAAGCAGTGCAATGACTTGTCCCTCTCTACTCTTCTGCACCCCGCCATCCATGAGGATATCCCCGCGCAGGTATCCCTGTGCAATCTGGAAGGGTAATGAGAACCCCGAACAGCGGGGGGAAGTCCTCATAGAGAGTTAAGACATTGAGTCAACTCAGTACCTCAAAGAGAGCATTTAAGGTCAGAAGGGATTTCAGTGCCTTAATTTGGCAGTCATGTGTTCCCTAATATGAGTGAGAGTTAGGGCTCTGGAGAAAGATGCCAGCGTTTATAGAAAATGAAGTTGCATGCACATAGCACATATGTGCTTGTTTAAGAGTTACAGCCTTTGTGGTTACAAGTACAGGGTCAAGCAAGGACAGGTAGTCAATAACTGACAGATTTAGATTTTCTACGGCAGGCGCTGCCAAGGATGGCAGTGACTTCCATCATACAACTACAGGCAAAAATGGAGATATGACTTTGTTCCCTCACCTTTCTGTTCTCCTATCTACACTTCATTGTCACCAAGTGATCCATTTCCTGAATACTAACCAACAGAATATTGACCTGATTTGCATAAATAGTGCCGAGTTCTAAGAAGTTATATAATATTGCTGAGGTCTCTTTGACTTTAAAAGAACAAGTAGTTAGCCTAATTAACTCAATTTATTGGAATGGGGATGTGAGAGATACTTTCAAACTTCAGGATGTCCAGTGTGCTATTGCTAGTGCCCCTGTTCTATGCAAGCCTTTATTCATTCATTCATTCATTCATTCACTCATTCATTCATTCATCTAACAAATATTTTTGAACACAAGTACTGTCCTAGGTACTGGAGATCCAACAGTGAAGAAAATATGCAAATTCCCTGCCCACATGAAGCTTGCCTTCTAGTGGGGGGAACAAAGGATATCGTGTGTAGGATGGGAGCAAATCCTGTAGAGAAAAGTAAGGCACAGGGGGCAGGGAGTATATGGATTCAGAGGTGGGTGGGGAGTATGCAATTCTGTTTTAAATAGGGTGGTAGGAGACTTCATGTATCATCTGAGTGAAGACCTGAAGAGGTAAAGGAGTGCTCAGGGCCGGCCAAGTGGCACATTCGTTAAGAGCTGGCTTGGGATGCCAGCGGCCCGGTTCGGATCCCACATATGAGGGCGAGTGACACTGCCCTCTACAGCTAACATCAGCTCCACCTGGAGCTGGGCTGTGCAAGCCCCGGCGATGGTGTAGGCTGCAGCCCCTGCTGCAGTGGGCTGCCATAGACTACAGTGAGTGGCCGGCAGCCAGCGTGAGTGGCCAGCAGCCGGAGTGAGCTGCCAATAGCTGCGGTGAGCGACCATCCAGAGGCTGGCAACCGATCTGTCTCATCCGGGAAGAGTGCAATGACGATACCAACATGGGCCAGTGAAGCAACATCTTCCGCAACTAGACTGAAGAACAAAAGGACAGCAACTTGTCTGTTCCCCTTCCCCAATTCCCCAACGCTGTTCTCCTCCCCCAATTCCCCAATAAAATCTTTTAAAAAAAATAAAAATAAGGAGTAATCAATGCAGATTTCTAGGGCAAGAGCATTACAGGAAGAAAACAGCAACTGCAGAGACCCTGAGGTGGGAGGATGCCTGGCATGTTTGAGGAACAGCCAGTGTGATCGGAACAGAATGCCCTTGGTAGTTTAATAGGAATTGCATTGAATCTATATATTGCTTTAGGCAGTATGGACATTTTAACTATATTAATTCTTCCTATCCATGAGCATGGTAGGTGTTTCCATTTATTTGTATCTTCTTTGATTTCTTTCTTCAGTGTCTTATAATTTTCTGAGTACAGATCTTTTACTTCTTTGGTTAAATTTATTCCTAGGTATTTTACAGTTCTTGAAGCAATTGAAAATGGGACAGTTTTCTTAATTTCTCCTTCCGTTAGTTTATTATTGGTATATGCAAATGCCACTGATTTTTGAACATTGATTTTATATCCTGCTACTTTACTGAATTCGTCTATCAGTTCCAATAGTTTTTTGATGGAGTCTTTGGGGTTCTCTATACACAACATCATGTCATCTGCATATAACGACAATTTTACTTCTTCCTTGACGATTTGGATGCCTTTTATTTCTTTTTCTTGTCTGATTGCTGTGGCTAGAAATTCCAGAACTATGTTGAATAAAAGAGGAGAAAGTGAACAGCCTTGTCTTGTTCCTGATCTTAAGGGGAATGGTTTTAGCTTTTCCCCATTGAGTATGATGTTAGCTGCAGGTTTATCACATATGTTGGCCCCATATTTCTTAATCGGTGTTAGCAAAAGGAATTCTGTATTTAGCCTTGAACTTAGCCTTGAACCTCCTCCTAAAGAGACAAAGGAAACTTGTGCAGAAAAGGGAGGCTGTTGCTACAGGTGCAGGAAGGAGACGGAATTTTGAACAGTAAATCCATTAAGAATAAAGTTGAAGGCTGAAAATATTTACAATAATAATATCCCATCTTTGTGTTAAATGGCTTTGTGGAAATTATGACTACAGAACAAAATTAAATATCATAAAACTTCACAGTGTGAAAATAATATAACTAACAAATATCATGAAAAGTGGGGGTTAGCTGTGGGAGGAAGTAGAATGCTAATTTTCTCATAATGTACTCCCTTTCCTGGCAGGGAGTAAATCAACACTGAATACAAAAGAACTGCACGTTATTAAAAAATCATTAAAATTCCAATCCCTTAATCCTTTTCATTATATTTTTATTAGTTTAGAGTGATCTCGTAGGAAATAATCTCTCATGTAGTGAAAAAAAAATCTGAATACTAGCACTATTTGCAGTTTTTATTCTATTAAAGTAAATATAAATTTAATACTATTTATTTAAAAGTATTATGTATAGGGCTGGCCGAGTGGCTCAGTTGGTTAAGAGCTCGCTCAAGAGTGCGAGCTGAGCTCTGAGCAATGGCAGTTCGAGGCCAGCCCGAGCTGAGTTGCCGTTGAGCTGCCAACAGGTGACAGGATGGCTCAGCTAAAAAAAAAAAAAAAAGATGAAAAGTATTATGTATAATATGATCCCACTGTTCTAAAATTATTTCTGCTTTTTCCATATATATATGTAGGAAAGAGTGTGTACATAAAATTAACAAGTTAGTTTTGGGTGGTGGGATTCTAGGCGATATATTATATATATATATACATATTTTAAGATTTTATTGGGGAATTGGGGGAGGGGAACAGGCAAGTTGCTGTCTCTTTGTTCTTCAGTCTAGTTGTGGAGGACGTTGCTTCACTGGCCCATTTGGTATCGTCATTGTGCTCTTCCCGGATGAGGCAGATCGGTGGCGGCCTCTGGATGGTCATTCACCGCGGCTATTGGCAGCTCACGCTGGCTGCCAGCCACTCACGCTGGCTGCCAGCCACTCACTGTAGCCTATGGAAGCCCACTGCAGCAGGGGCTGCAGCCTACACCGTCGTCAGGGCTCGCACAGCCCAGCTCCAGGTAGAGCTGTTGTTAGCTGTAGGGGGCAGTGTCACTGGCCCTCATGTGGGATCCGAACCCCGGCCACTGGCATCCCAAACCCAGCTCTTAACCAATGCGCCACTCGGCCGGCCCGAGATATATTTTTTTTTATTTGTATTTTGATCTTTTTGAGTTCATTAGAAGAGGTTGTTTTAGGGTCTGAAGAAGTTTGGGCTTCGCTGCACTGATCCAGACCTCACCTGAGTTTTTTTTATCTCTCTGAGACTCCCTCTTTACCCTCAGTACGATGCAAAGCTGAGCAATACCCAGATGGACTTGCTGCCCCTCCCTGCCCTCTGAAGATGGGATTCTTCAATGGCTCCAGGCTCTGAACCAGAGTTGCCCTCTCAGAGATGAGGGCCAGATGGCTAGGGGTGGGGGGAGATGTTCTACTTTTCAACCAGCTTCTATAACATCTGGCAATACGGCAGACTGTCATTACAAAGGAGAACATGTGCTGGCCTCTTTCAAAACCTTCTCTTAGGGTAGAAATTGTCAACTTAGTAGCACATTCTATCCTAACTCTCATTTCGTTCAGGACACTGAATGTTTTTTAAATTCTTTAATAAAAATTGCAAAGCAAGCATCCCTTCGGGCAAGGGAAGTAAAAGAAAAAAATAAACATATGGGATTATAACAAACTAAAAAGTTCTTTCACAGCAAAGGAAGCCATCAATAAAACAAAAAAGCAGCCTACTGAATGGGAGAAGATATTGACATGGATAGATCTGATAAGGGGTTAATTTCCAAAATTTATAAAACACTCATTCAACTCAACACCAAAAAAACCCAAAAAACCCATTAAAAAATGAGGAGAGTACATGAAGAGATATTTCTCTAAAGAGGACATACAGAGGGCCAGGTGGCTCAGTTGGCTAAGAGCTCACTCATGAGTGTGAGCTGAGCTCTGAGCAACAGCAGTTTGATGCCCAGCCCAAGCTGAGCTGCCGTTGAGCTGCCAACAGGTGGTAGGATGGCTCACCTAAAAAAAAAAAAAACAGAGGACATACAGATGGGGAATAGACATATGAAAAAATGCTCACCCTCACTAATAATTAGAGAAATGCAAATAAAAACCACCATGAGATACCAGTGAGAATGGCCATCATCAATAAATCAATAAACAACAAGTACTGGCAAAGATGTGGGGAAAAGGGAACCTTTGTGCACTTTTGGTGGGATTGCAGATTGGTGCAGCCACTGTGGAAATCAGTATGTTGAGGTATCTCAAAAAACTGGAAATGGAACTACCGTATGACCCAGCAATTCCACTCTTGGGTGTCTACCCAGAGAAATCCAAAATGCTAATTCAAAAAAATATATGCACCCCTATGTTCATTGCAGCACTATTTACAATAGCCAAGACTTGGAAACAACTGCAATGCCCATTGGTAGATGACTGGATTAAGAAACTGTGGTACATTTACACAATGGAGTATTACTCCGCTATAAAGAACAAAATCGTACCATTTGCAACGATATGGATGGACCTAGAGAGCATTATGTTAAGTGAAATAAGTCAGTCAGAGAAAGACAAATACCACATGATCTCACTTATATATGGAATCTAAAGAATAGAATAAATGAACAAATAAACAGAAATCATCTCAGAGATATAGAGGAAAAACTGATGGTTGCTAAAGGGTAGGGGGTGGGGATTGAAGGAGAAGGTGAGGGGATTAGAAAGCACAAATTGGTAGCCACAATATTGCCATGGGGATATGAAAGACAGTTTAGGGAATATAACAAATAATGTTGTAAAGATTTTGTAGGGTGTCATATGGGCATTTGTCTTACTAGAGAGACCACTGCATGGATAGTATAGATGACTGACCACTGCGCTGTACACCTGAAGCTGAAACTGAATAATATTGAATGTCAACTGTAATTTAATATACATATAGTCACAGAATATGGAGTACAGCATAAGGAATAGGGTCAATGGAATTGTAACAGCTATATACAATGCGAGAGGGGTAGTAGATTGGGGAGGGGGTTATCACTTTGTGAGGGGTGTAAATGTCTATTACATGGTTTTGTACATCTGAAACTAATAAAAAAGAATTACAAAGCAAGCAAGTAGTCAAACATTTGGACAAAGAGGGATATATGTCATGAAATTTACAAACATTGTATAGTCTCTCTCCTGCTACAGATCTATAATCTACTTTTTTTTTTTTTTTTGAGGGCAGTGCCACTGACCCTCATATGTGGGACCCGAACGGGGGCCGCTGGCTTCCCAAGCCAGCGCTTAACCACTGTGCCACTTGGCCGGCCCTTATAATCTACTTTTTAGGAAGGAACACATGCCTCTTTATAGTACTTTGCTTAAGAGCATGACAAAAATTATGCTCTGTTAATCCAACTTGTTTTCCATGATAAAGAGGAAAAGCATCACATGGCTGTTTCATAGACACTAAGACCTATATAAGACCTATACAGTAGTTTGCCAAGGGTCTTCCCAAAACATGAGGATTTGTGTATATGTGTGTGCGTGCGTGTATGTGCGTGCGTGTGTGTGTGTGTGTGTGTGTGTGTGTGTGTGTGTGTATATATATATATATATATATATATATATATATATATATATATTTCCCCCCCCCAGAAAAAAACATATTTGAGTATTTGAGATTTCCAAGTTTGGTATTACAAGTTAATGTTTATTATAAAAGTAAAACCACTATTACAACCTAAAGTAGATATTTTAAGTCATGTGAGAATTAGTTCTTAAACTTATTATGTGACTAGTGTTAGGTTCTTCCTAATATGAACATCAAGGTTCTCATTGCTTTTGCTTCACTCTCCAAGAAAGTTAGCAGACTGCTTTCCATTATAGTTGTTTAAAAATAAATTTTAAGAATTTAATTACACGGTTGTTCAATTTTACTTTCTAGAATATGGCTGCATATCAGAATCAGAACATCAAATTCAACCACAATCAGCATTAAAAGTGAGTATATTTCATTTTATTTTGTCTGAAAACTTGTGTAAAGGCTGATCTTTTTCAGAATAAATACTTCCTAAATGTACATGGGTTTCCCACCAAAATATTCGTGAAAATGCACTGGAGAATTAGCAAGAATGACTAAGAATGTGAGTCACCTGAATGCCAAGTGATCCTTTCTGGCAACTTCGGGGATATAAAAAAAAATCATAACAATTCAAGTATATGTCCACTACCTAAAAATACTCAATCCCATGCCTTGTTTAATTTTGTTATAGGTTCTTCAGCATCAACTGGAATCATTTCAGGCTCTTCGAATACAGACTTTGCAGAATGTCAGTATGGTATGTTTCATTTAATATACACACAGGAAATATATAAATTTAAGGATACCACCCCACATTTCTAAGATGATGACCATTGACTAATTGATTAGTTGATATAAAATATAATAAAATAGAGTCAAAAACATTTTCTAGGCTCCAAATTTAGAGAAAACGATATTCTGTCAAATTTGGATATAAGACAAAAAGAAATAGCACTCACTGATTTTTTTAAAAACATGTTTAAAGTGCTACCTATCTGTAGTCTACAAATAAGTACTCTTATTATAAGTGATATAAAATCTAACCCAAACTGACTATGGGAAAAAGTGTACTTTAGTAGCTCAGATAACTGACAATCTTGGAGACTTTTTTTACTTGGGGATAGCTTAATTCATGCCATCAGGTCTCGTGGCATCAAGGAGCCAGTTACACTCCTTATCTTGGTTCTACTTTCCACAGTAATGGACTCTCAGACACTACATCGTAGCAAAAGGGCTGCTCAGAGTTCCAGGCCTTTATCCTTCCAGGTTCCAGTCATAGAAGAAACCATGCTTTTATCTCTTAACAGTTTTTTATTTTTTTTATTTTTTTCACATTTTTCTTTTTTTTTGAGGGGAGTATCACTGGCCCTCATATGTGGGACCCGAACCGGGGCCGCTGGCTTCAGCAAGCCAGCGCTTAACCGCTGCGCCACTCGGCCGGCCCTCTCTTAACAGTTTATACTGAGGTTCTTGGCCTAATTCTGACTGCCCCAAATTGGGTCATATGCAATGCTTGAACCCATCACTGTTCAAAGGGAGGCAGGGCTCTGACTGGTGACCTCTGAGTCACCTGCCACTTCTAGAGCTAGAAGTGGGGTCAGTGCCACCAAAGGCACATGGACTTTATCCAGAAGAAATACAGGGTAGTGTTAAGAGAAGATTAGGGGATGAGTATTGGGGGTGCATAACAACACATGTTCACTGAAGACCCAGGATAAACTTCATCTGTATAATTCTTGTACTAGAAGCAATTGCAGGGAAATAGGAAGAAAAGGGAAACTACTGAGGGTGACAGGATAGATTTCATTCTGAAATCAGAGAGCAAAGGTCTCTCATGTATTCAGCAATGTAAAATTCCAACATCGAAAATTATTTGAATATAGTAGTAGGTAGGCTCCATAGCTCAGAGGTTACAGCACTGGTCTTGTAAAATTATTTGAATATACTTTATAAAACTTTATTGTTTTCCTAAAATAAGTCTTCAATTTTATAATCACATAATAAGGGCATAATTTTCTTAAAGATTCCTTTAATTATAGAGATTACAATAAATTAATTGAGTATATATTTTATGTGATAGAGAATTTTTATGTGCAGGAAATTTTAAGGTATTTTTTATAATAGTTATAATATTTATTACTCCTTATATATGAATATAAACTTATATTCATAAGTTTAAAAATCTGAAATCAAACCTAACATTCTCAATTTATCCTTTAAAGGTACAGTCTGAAATCAGTGACATATTGAACAAAAGTATTATTGAAGTAGAAAACCCACAGTTTAGCTCAGGAAAAAATCTAGTATTCAATACATACATTGAAAAGGTATGTTATTCTCTACAAAATCATTCTATATTTAGGTACTTCAAAAAATGTTACTACAACAAGTTTATCTTCAACTTTACATTTTCCTCTTCCTCATAGGGTGACTGGACTGTCAGACATGAAAATAAGGAAATTCCTGTCCTGAAAACCCTAAAAGATGTGCGTTTACCTCCGTACTTCTGCAACATCATGTTTCCCTTAGGAGAGTGTGTGAGGGGAATTTGACTTAGTCCAGATGCCTAGATTACCAAGTAAACAAAATACAAAGTAGTTTCTAAAGCCTGTCTATCCACTTATGAGTTTCTCTACTTTTAGGATCGACCTCGACCTGTGAATTCCCTAGAAAAGGTCCAAACTAGAGTCACTGTGTCTACACTGATTAGAACCCACATTTCCAGGATAGTCCCAGCCCTAGAATCATCTGAAATTAGGAATGCAAGCTAAGGTTGACAAATAGCTCAGAGGTTGAAATATTCATTTTTCTTCAACTTCCATTTGACCTATTGCTTCTATCTTTCTCAACTATCTATGATGTCTCTTGAGAGATGTTAAATTTCTATTTCTGAAATTGAGGGGTTGGCCCATGTATCTCACGTCCTAAGCAAAATGTGAAGACCAGAGTTACAGATCTCAACTGTTATATTTTCTGGAGAAAATGAATCATATGAGTTAGGCTTCTTTGCTGTATAAATAAATAAAATGTCCACTTGCTTGCAAAAATAAACCCTCCACAAAATATTATCTTAATTTGTTGGTCATATGGCAAGCGATAGTACATTTATAGTGTGCTTTTTATTGTTACTAGCCTATAGAGAATCAAGAAGAAATCCTTTCTATGGAGAAAAGTCATCATTTTGAGGATTCTAGGACTTTTCATTCAGTGGAAGAAAAACTCAGTAGCAATAATGTCAACAGTCTCTCTCAAGATATAGATGTTCCATCCCAGATACATTTCAAGGACATATTAACTCTAAGAACTTCAACAGATAATTCAGCTTCAAGCATAATTATGAACCCTTCAGAAAATTCTGACATGTCGAAGGATTATAATAACCTTTATAGCTGTCTACCTAATGCACCTCAAAATGTGATGTCTCAAGCTGATACAGTAATTCTGGATACATCCAAAATTACTGTGCCTTTTCTCAAGCATGGATTTTGTGAAAATTTAGACAACATTTGCCAATCTATCAAACAAATGAAGGAAGAGCTTCAAAAGTCACACGACAGGGAACTGGCACTTACAAATGAACTTCATACTTTAAAAATTGATACAAATGTTCAGAGTAATAGTAAATATGACCTGTCCCCCATTCACAAGGAAAAAATTAATTTTATCAAGGAAGAAAATACAGAAAATAACTTAAATGAAGATATAAAATCAAAGAGAATTTCAGAATTAGAGGCATTAGTAAATAAATTACTCCCACTCAGGGAAACAGTGTCAAAACTCCATGTGAATTTTTGTAGAAAATGTAAAAAATTATCTAAGAGTGAAACACACAGGGGAAAGAAGAATGAGAAAAACAATAAAGAAATCCCTATCACTGGCAAGAATATTACAGATTTAAAATTCCATTCCAGAGTTCCAAGACATACATTGTCATTCATTGACCCAACAAGATATGAAATAAAAGACAAAGACAGGCAACCATTTGTAGTAAATCAAGGATCAATAATATTTGACAATGAGAAAACATCCAAAGTCAATTCTGTTACTGAGCAGTGTGTTGCAAAAATTCAGTACTTACAGAATTACCTAAAAGAATCTATACAGATACAGAGAAAAGTAGCAGAACTGGAGAATGAAAATCTAGCCCTTAAGACCAAAATAAAACCTCTTGTCTTTACCACACAATCTCTGATACAGAAAATTGAAATGTATGAAAAGCAACTTAAGAATTTGGTGGAAGAAAAGAACACTCTTCACTCCAAATTAATTAAAACAGAAGAAGATGGCAAAGAATATCTTAAAGAATTGAAAAAAATAATTAGTAAATACAATGTTCTCCAAGGACAAAATAAAGCTCTAGAGGAAAAAAATAGTCTACTGTCTTTGGAGAAGCAAAAAATGATAGAAACATTCGATAAACTAAAAGATAAGGAACACAAAACTCAAAATGATATGGCCATTGTCAATAATGAAAATAATCGAATGAGTACAGACATGGAATCAATAAAAACAAATTTTCTATTGATCCAAGATGAAAAGGAAATGTTAGAGAAAACAACACACCAGCTTCTAAAGGAAAAAAGCTTACTTGAAAATGAACTAAAAGAAAACAAGCTAGAAATAATGCAGCTAAAAGAGAAAGAAAGATTGGGAAAAACTGAACAAGAGGCACTTCTTCAAATAATAGAAACAGTTAAAAATGAAAAAATTAATCTTGAAACAACATTACAAGGATCTACTGCTGCTAGACAAATGATGGAAAGAGAAATTGAGAATATTCAAACGTACCAATCTAATGCAGAAGAGAATTTTTTGAAGGAAATAAAAAATGCAAAATCAGAAGCAAGTATTTATAAGAATAGGTTATCTGAAATAGGCAATGAATATGAAATGTTATCAAAAATTGTAAGGGAAATTAAAGCAGATAATCAGATTCTAAAAGAAGAACTAAAAAAGCATAGTCAAGAAAATATACAATTTGAAAACAGCATCAGCAGACTTGAGGAAGACAAAATACTTTTAGAAAACTATGTAAGAAGTATAGAGAATGAAAGGGATGCCTTGGAATTTGAGATGCGGAATCTGCAAAGGGAATATTTAAATCTAAGTGAAAAAATCTGTAGTCAGCATAGTAACCTACCAAAAACTAGTCACATTTCAAGAAGAGAGAAATTCCATTTTGACAACTATGACACTTATGAAGACACCTCTAGTCCCATGAGTAGGCCGTTAGCTCCTGATTTGAAAGGTATGTATATTGTGATGGGTTAGTAGAAATGTATTTAAGATTACTTTAACCTATTGGGCACTAGTCAGAGGACAGCAAAAAGAAGGCAACTTTTAAGAGGAATACAATTTAGTGTTGTAAGATTTGTCTATAATTTATTATTATACATTAGAGGAATTATTTAGTGATTTTGCTGTTTTGATAAAATTCATGTCATTTTATTTAAATTACTTCTCTACATTGTATATGCACAAGGCAACTTTGGGAGGGAGCAGGGTTGTTTTTTTTTAATTATTGTTTTTCTGAAGTATACTTAGGACTCCCGCATTAAAACAAATACATCTTTTTTTTCTAGGAATTCCAAGTAAACTGCATCAATTGCTTCCCTCCAAGATATGTAAATAAATTTCTAAAATTAATGTTTCAAAATCCTTTGTCTATATACTTTTTTCCCCATAATTTTAAATTCACTTTGACACATGACCACAATTACCCTATAATGTATTAGACTAGTATTTTTTTTTTAAATAAGAAATTAGGAATCGCAATTTCCTAAATTGGAATTAAGTATATATACATATATATATTTGTCAAGAACTGTGATTTTTACCCAACTTGTAAGCTAATGTTAGCTTGACACAGTTTCATGGACTCTAGTGGAACACCTGAGACTCCTGGGTCAGAGATAAAGGACAGTTCGTTACTCACAGCAATAGCAATAGCCATAGTATTAGCATTTTTGCATCAGTTCCCCAAGCCCCAATTCCTATAGGCAACATGAAAAGAGCCACACAGTCAGTTACATTCCAGGAGAGATCTCTAGTTTAGGGAGCCCACATCTTTTTTTTTTTTTTTTTTTTTTTTTTAAGATTTTATTGGGGAATTGGGGGAAGGGAACAGCATTGGGGAACCGGGGAAGGGGAACAGACAAGTTGCTGTCCTTTTGTTCTTCAGTCTAATTGTGGAGGACATTGCTTTACTGGCCCATGTTGGTATCATCATTGCGCTCTTCTTGGGTGAGGCAGATTGGTCGCCGACCTCTGGACAGCCCCTCACAGTGGCTCTTGGCAGCTCACGCTGACTGCCGGCCACTCACTCTGGCTGCCGGCCACTCACTGTAGCCTATGGCAGCCCACAGCAGCAGGGTCTGCAGCTATGCCGTCCCGGGGACTCACGGCAGCCCAGCTCCAGGTGGAACTGTTGTTCACCATCTAAGCTGTAGAGGGCAGTGTCACTGGCCCTCATGTGGGATCTGAACCGGGGCCACTGGCGTCCCAAGCCAACTCTTAACCAATGCGCCACTTGGCCAGCCCAGGAGCCCACATCTTTTATAAATGCAGTAAGCATGCCTGCCCTTTGCTCTAGATGGAAACATTACCTTTATTAGACAGGACAGCTAGCATACCTCCCCTTGCTCCAGAGGAGATACTATCTCTAGCTTCCAAGGCTGAAAACAAACCAGCCCTTTACTCCAGAGGAACACACTATCTGTACCTTCCAAGGCTCCTTGCTGTGTAAATAAACTTGTTAAATTTTATCAAATGCTTTTTCTGCATTTATTGAGGTGATCATGTGTTTTTTCTCCTCTAATCTGCTAATATGTTAATTACATTGATCAATTTGGAAACATTATACCAACCTTGCATTTCTGGAGTAACTCCAAGAGGTCATGTATTATCCTTTTAATATATACTACTGGGTTCAATTTGTTAATATTTTGTTAAGGATTTCTTCTATGTTCAGAAAGATATTGGCCTCTATATTATTTTCTTTTAATGTCTTTATTTGGTTTTGGTACCAGGAAAATCTGGACTCATAAAATGTGTTGAGAAGTGTTCCTTCCTCCTCTGTTTTTTGAAAGGAATAGTGTAGGCTTGGTAGTATTGAAATTATCTCCTCCTTAAATACATAATAGAATTCACCCGAGGGCCTCATGTCTTCTAAATGGGAAGGTTTTACATTGTAAAATCAATTTCATGGATATAGAACTATTCAGATTTTCTGTTTCTTCTTGAGTCAGTTTTGATCATTTGTATGTTTTGAGGAATTTGTACATTTTATGTAAGTTCTTAAATGTATGGTCATAAAGTTGTTCATAATATTCCTTATAATCTTTGTAACATCCAGAGGACCTGTGGCGATGTCCCATCTTTGATTTCTGACATTGGTAATTTAGGGTCTCTCCTTTTTTCTTTATCAGTCTTGCTAGAATTTAATGAATTTTAGTGCTTTATTTAAGAATTTAAAAAATCCTTTTAAGGGCCGGCTGAGTGGCACAGTGGTTAACCGCTGACTTGGGAAGCTAGCGGTCCCGGTTCGGGTCCCACATATGAGGGCCAGTGACACTGCCCTAAAAAAACAAAAAATCAGCCTTTTGTAAGGGTGTAAGAGGGGAGGGAGGGTAGAAGAAGCAGCAAAAGGGAATCAAATATATGGTGATAGAAGGACAACTGACTGGGTGGTGAACACACAATGCGGTATACAGATGATGTATTATAGAAATGTACACTTTGAAACCTGTATAATTTTACTAACCATTGTCACCCCAATACATTTTTAAAAATCAGCTTTTTGTTTTATTGATTTTTCTCTATTGATTTTCTATTTTTTAATCCATTAACTTCTGTTCTTGTTTTAATAATTTCCTTCCTTCTGCTTATTTTGGGTTTAATTTGTTCTTTCCTAGTTTCTTAAGGTGGAAGTTTGGGTAATTGATTTGGAACCTTTATTTTTCTCTTCTATGTAGATTTAAGATACAATTCTCCACTAAGCACTGCTTTAACTGTGCCAGATAAAGTCTGATATGTTTCAGTTTCCTTTGGTTCAAAATGTTTTCTCTTTCCCTTGTCATTTATTCCTTGATCTAATGGAATATTTAGAAGTGTTGCTTAATTCCAAACCACTTGGAGATTTTCATATATTTTCATTACTGATTTCTAATATAATTCTATTGTAATCAGAGAACATACTCTGTACGATTTATCTTTTTAAATTTTTTGAGACTTGTTTTTTTAAGTACTAATCAAATGAGTTTAAGTATTTGATCAGTATCTCTAATCTATACCTACTTTATAAATATTTGCACATTGCCATTATCTGCCTTATCATGCAACTGTATTTTCATTCTGTCTTAACTGAACAAAATTCCAATTAATCAAGCACTACTGTATTTCCTGGATAACCATAGTAATTGCTTTAATGGCTTACAAACACCAGGAATGCTTTTGTATTTCAGATTTATTAAACAGAGATCAATGAAGAATTGTTCTCCACTTATGTACATGGGGCAGTATGAGGGGCAAGATATACATTCGTTATATTCCTCTGGATTTATTAAGACTTGTTTTAATGCTCAGCATATAGTCTGTCATGGTTAATATTTCATGTGAACTTGAAGAAAATGTATATTCTACCGCTGTTGGATGAAGTTTACATCAATGTCAACTAAGCAGGTAAAGTGGTTGACATTGTTGATCAAATATTCTATATACTTACTGATCTTCTTTCTACTTATTATAACAATTCCTGACAGAGGAATAGATAGGATTTTTTTCCTTGTAGTACTGCATTAACTATATTTTCCAGAGGATTGTCTTGTTTATGGCTGTAGCTTATGTTTGTAATTCTGATAGAAAGCCTTTAGAAGGTAAGAAAGGTTCTTGCTAATCCTTATATCCCAAGAGGTTTTAAATGGAAAGCATATTTAATTTTTATCAAACGACTTCTCAGCATTTATTTGGGGAACATGTATTTTTTTCTATTTTAATATATTAATGAAGTTAATTATAAGAATAGATTCACTAATGTCAAGCTATTTTAGCACAGAATAATACATCCTATTTTATATTCTTTTAAAATGTGGATTCCATTGGCTAGTCTTTAAGTTAGGTTTTTTTTTAATAAGTTAGGAATATTATTTTCCTTATTACGTTATCCTTGTCCAGTTATGCTAGCCTCATAAAATAAGTTGAAACTCTTTTCATATTTTCTTATAATCAAGATAATCTGTTTTAAAGATTTGATAGAATGTAGCTCCTTAATAATCTAGACACAGTATCTTTTTGGCTATGAGGCTTAACTATTATTTCCATTTTTTTCTATCCTTATTGGCCCATTCATGTTTCTAGCCCTTGTTGAGTTACTTCTGGCAACATTTTTTTCATTTAATTTTCAAATGTATTTGACATAACATTATACATATTTTAACTACTGCCACATCTGTGGTTTCATCTATTTCTTAGTCATAATATAATCTATATTCTCTCATCTGTCTCTCTTTTTGCTAGGAGGGCTTTTTAAAACACCAGTTCTAAGTTTTTCAATCTACTTTTCAATTGGTTTGCTGTCTTTCTCTTTTTGAATTAAATATCCTATTTTATTTTCAATCTTTTTCAAATATTAACATAAACATATAAGCCTATAAATTTTCCATCTTATTAATTCTTCAGCTTTGGTTTTTATTATGTATTGGTCTCAGTTTTTTGGTTTTTTTTTAAAGATTTTATTGGGGAATTGGTGGAGGGGAACAGCGCCGGGGAATCGGGGAAGGGGAACAGACAAGTTGCCGTCTTCTTGTTCTTCAGTTTTAGTTGCAGAGGATGTTGCTTCACTGTTGGTATCGTCATTGCGCTCTTCCCGGATGAGGCAGATCGGTCGCTGGCCTCTGGATGTCGCTCATCGCGGCTATTGGCAGCTCACGCTTGGCTGCCAGCCGCTCACGCTGGCTGCGGGCCACTCACTGCAGCCTATGGCAGCCCACTGCAGCAGGGGCTGCAGCCCACACCATCACCGGGGCTCGCACAGCCCAGCTCCAGGTGGAGCTGTTGTTAGCTGTGGAGGGCAGTGTCACTGGCCCTCATGTGGGATCCGAACCGGGGCCGCTGGCATTCCAAAACCAGCGCTTAACCAATGCGCCACTCGGCCGGCCCTTGGTCTCAGTTTTGAGCAGTAATTGAGAAGTTAGCAAGACAAGGAAAGGCACAGGGTATTGAAGGAAAGGAAAACTGAATGGAAGCCATCATAATAGCTCAAAATAACATGACACATTCAAGGAATTATAAATAACTCAATGTGATGGTCATTATACCACAGTACAATTCATTCATTCAATCAACAAACATTTACTGAGGGCCTACATAATGTGTCAAGCACTATGCTAGGTGCTAATAACCATAAACAAAATAGATATGGTACTTAAAATCTCAGGAATTATATGAGCATTACTAAATATTATAAATGTGAACTTAAAGAGTGCTATTTGAACACATAAGGGGCGGAGGGAGCCTGACCTCATCTCAAAGATCAGGAAGGCCTTCCTTAAAGAAGGATATTTTAGAAGAGATCTGAAAGTCTTCACGTTGGAATTAGCAAGCTAAGATGACAACAAATGCTGGGAAAGGTTCCAAACTACAGAAAATGGCTAAATCCTTCCCAGGCAAGAGATAGCATGTATCTCATTTAAAAAGTGAAATAAGTCTACCCTAGCTGGAATGAAGAGAGCAAGGGGGAGTAATAAAAAATGAAGCTGAAGGAAGAGAAAGGAGCCAAGTCTTAAAGAGCCTTTCAACCCTGGTATGAATTTTGCTTTTATCTTAAGGATGGTGGAAATCCACACTGAAGGGGTTTTAAGTTAGTGAAGAAGTGTATTTAATGGTAAAAAATGATTTCTGAATAATTTCAAGATTTGTTTTAAGTACCATTAGCTGAGAGGGAATAATTAATGAAGAACTAATTTAAGAGGCAAAATTATAGATTCCATGTTGGATGCATTACACTTGAGCTATCTAGGTGACATTTTTAAAAAGAAAAGATGCCTTGTAGGCAGTTATAAATAGAAGTATGATTCAGGATAATGTTTTAAGATGGAGATATGTCTTATAGGTAATAGTTGAAAACACAGAAGTAAATTTGAAGAGTCAGTGAAGACCTTAGATTGCATTAATATGAATATTATATATTAAAAAGGGAAAAGAAACTATATATATTTCTTATATAGTCTGAGGCAATCACCATAAAAAACCACAACATTCAATCTAAGCCTCATCCTCTTGAAAGGAGACAGTTTATCACTCTGTTGGAAAGGGTTGAGTAGTGAAGGAACTGAAAAAGATGTCATAAGAAATAAACACCCAGAAAAAGAAAAGTTACCTTTAAATATGTAAAGGGTTGTCTTGTGTAAAAGCATTAATTTTTTTCCTATATGTCTCTAAGTAGTAAAAAAAAAAAGAACTAATGAGTAAAAACTTTAAGGAGACAGATTACAATTCTATGTAACAAGCATTTTCCAAACTGCTGGCCTAAGATTCCCACTGCTGTCACCCTGGTCTAAGCAGCCACCAAATCTTTCTATTATAGCAGCTTCTACTCTTACCCTATCTATAGTCAATATTCCAAATATCAACCAAAGGAATCTTGTTAAATGTAAATCATTAATATGGCATGCCTGTCCTCAAAATTTTCAATGGCCTCTTATAACACTCCAAACAAAAACCAAAGTCTTTACTCTAACCTACAGACTCTCTGGGGATTTAGCTCCTGTATATTTCTTAGTCTCCTAACATCCTCTACCTTTCTCAAAATGCTGTAGCCACCTTGCACTTTTTATTGTTCCACAAACATGCTAAGATCAGAGTTTACACACACCCTCATTGTTGTCTATCTCCTTAGTCTACATTATTTTCTTGAGAGGACTTGTCTTTACCCAATGTTATCATCTGTCTTCCTAAACAAACATAAAACAGAGATTTTGTCTATTTGGCTTCTAGCTGCCTCCTAGTACCCAGGACCATGTCCAGAACCCGCTAGGCACTCAATATTTGTTAAACAAATTCTGAATGAAGAAGCTGCCATCACACTGGAGGGTACAGGCACAGTTTGGACATTCACTCAGTAGGAATGTTGTGAAAACATTTAAGCATCAAATTAGACAAGATGAGATTTAGGTCCTTTCCTAACTAAAGTGTAATATTGCTTTACAAAGAGTTTTGGAAATACATATAAATATATTTATAAATTTGGGAATAGTATTTGTTTCTCCACCTGTCTCCTACAGCATCTAACCCTTGCTCCTTGGTAAGGTGTAGGGAGGAATAAATTGGAAACAGTCTTTCTTCTTGTCAATTAACTCGTACTGTATACTTGATTTCCTACAGATAATTAACTTTCAATTTACTCTGTTCTCTAATTCTATTAAAGCCTACAGAGTGAATGGTGTAACTTGAAACCATTTAAGAAGGATCACCATTTCAGTGGAAAATTGGAGAGGTAGTCTGGGAACAAAATGTAATAACAGGTGGTTAAAAGCAGCGAGACTCCCAGGCCTTGCCACCGTTGGCTGTAATATGTTTTGGATCGGTCACTTAACCTTTCTGTGCCTCCATTTCTTCATTTGTTAAATGAAGATTAACAGATTAGTAAATATAAACATATCAATGTGTAAACCCTAGGGAATGGCACACAGAAAATATACTTATGTAAGTACTAGCTATTAATTCATTTTTGACATTGTAAACAAAGTACCATGATAAAACACTCAGTTAAAATTGATACAAATTGAAATTAACAAATTACCTTACACTTTATTTACAACAAATTATTTGGTGGATAATGATGGATCTAGTTTTTTAAAGTTTTACATATAATTTTTCTCAGCTTATGAAACATTTTTAATTTGGTCTTCATGATAATTCTAACAAAAAGGTCTCAAGAGTTTAAGTGATTTGCTCCAACTTTCACAGCCTTGCTTATTATTTTTTTTCTTGAGGGCAGTGTCACTGACCCTCACATGTGGGACCCAAACTGGGGCCGCTGGCTTCCTAAGCCAGTGCTTAACCACCGCACCACTTGGCCGGCCCTCGGCTTATTATTCTTAAAGCATGTTCCAGAATATTAACATGCAAAGGAGCAGGCAGTCTCTGAAGAAGTAAGATAAGATTTCCAAAAATATGATATGCTACTAATTAATTTTCTTCTAGTTCCTGTTGGAGTTTCTTGTTGATCTAAGTCTCTGTTCAAGTTGAGCCTCTCTTTCATGATCAGAATAACATCCTCAATCTTTGTTTCAATTTTGAACCTTAAATAGATGTGGTTGGATGGTTAGCAGCAGAGATTAACAGCTGTTCAGCAAGCTTATTTCTTCCATTATTCCCTGAGGTGGATGCATAAAACTACTGAAATCAGACAGACATGAAAAGGGACAGTAGATAACCAGATGCCTGAGTTGTCAAGAGATAAGTTGCCGCTTCCCATTAACTCTTAACTCCTCATGTCTGAGTCTGGCGGGGGAAGTTGTTTCACAGGAAACTACCTAATGTTGCACTGTTGTATTTTCAAAATTAAAGGAAGAGACAATAGTTGCAAGAAAATAATCAATGGGCATCATAGTTTGCCCCCCTAAAACCGTGTGTGTGTGTGTGTGTGTGTGTGTGTGTGTCTGTGTTCCTCTATTACTGATCATTTCAAAAATCTTAATTTTCCTACATGCTTCACTATTCTTATTACTAGTTTCTGCATTTCCTTTTCTATAAATTGACAGAATGCATTTATGTAAACTCTGATAAGCTCTTCCAATCATCATACTTTTTATACCCTTCAATAAGGCTTTAGATGTGTTTTCCCATCTATGAATATTATATGAAGTGTGCATTGTTATGAGAGGCACACGAATAAAAATTAATTATAGCTAACAGAAGACAGATGTAAAAATGAGCAATTATTTAGATTTTAATAGAATCTGAAAATATAAACCTATTATCTCAAAAGAATGCATATATAAGGCTTTTGGGGTAACATTTATCAGTGTAAAACTATGTGAGTTGTATTCACTTATGTGCACTGGTAAAACTCCTATTCCGAAGACAAATGTGTTCCCCTTTGGGTTACATTATACCCTTTATATTCTTTTAGAAAAAAATAAATGTTGAGGCATGAAAATATATACAACAATAGTAAAACTTCCCTGTACCACCTGCAATTCCTTTAAAAGCCAGATGTACAGAACTGTTGACACAGTTCCCCCATTGAAAAAATAAAAGAAAGAGTCCAAAAGAAAAGTACGGCAGCCTCTATATATTCTAATTTCCAGCTATGAGAAGCCTAGAATGGCAGAGGGACAAGTCCTAAGAAAACACCATGAATCAAAATAACTTCCCCAATATATTATATTAATAGATATTATAATTTTCTCTTTTTAATATAAGCACCACCACCCTCTACCCCAATTAAATGAGGACTAATGATAGAGACCACACTATGAATTATAGTAATGTAATTCAATTGTATATTTAAACAACAGATAGTTTTAAAAGCGGTAGGGCAAGTGAAGAAGAGAGAGCTTGGGAGCAAGAGGGTAAGACCTCAGGGAGACAGCACAGGAGAGGCAGCTTTCCGCAGCCATGGGAGAGCAAGAGAGGACAGAGAGGCAAACCGCATCCACCTCGTAACTTGGTCATGTTTTGTGAGATACTTAACTAAAGGTGCATTCCCCATTCTCTCTTCCCCCAAGTCATCCTGGGGCTGCATTAGCTAATCTGATGCTTTAAAGAAGCCATAAATAGAAGGCACCATATCTCATAAATTGAGACATCTGCCTCACAATATAATGTGTGTATATATGAATCTATGCAATACGAATGTATCAATATTCATCTTTGATGTGGCTTTCACCCTTGGATTGCTATCAATCCAATTTTCAAATACCGTCAAGAAGAAACAGCAAATAAAGAACTTATGGTATAGTTTCTATCCCTCCAGCCCCCACATCCACCAACCCTGCCATTTTTTAACACTAGGAGGAAAAGCTCTCAACTGATAGACTACACTTCAAGATTTTATAAAATTTCTAAACATTATAGTCTCCTCAGAAACACAGATGAGCAATCATATGTGAAATTACTAACAAGAATCATTTATTCATTAAGTAATAGTACTAAAACAAGGAAGAATATTAGAATGGCAGGAATTTCTTTTGAATTCTTGAGCTATCTGTTCCACAACATCTTTTATTTTTTCAAATAATTAGCACTTGATAATCAATTACTGGTAGACAGGATCTAGATAGCTATTTGTCTTGCAGATGCTAATAGAGCTGTAATGAAGCAGTCTTGTAGTTCTTCACATTTAATGACCTAAAATTAAAAAATAAATGCCCACTGAATTTTACAGGTACCGGTAATATATCTGCACATTCTTGTAAAAATGTTTCACAACAAAAAAATGAACAATCCCAAACCAAATTTTCTCCCCAAATCAAAAAGCTTCACTTCATCTATGTCAGATATACTTTAAAAATGGAATTTAAGAAGGAAAAATTGGTTTATGGGACCAATTTTAAACACTACCACCCAGAGGATTATTAGTTTTAAAATTAGGGTTAAAAGAGCTAAAACTTGATTTAGGATAATATTTGTGATAATATAAAAAGAAAGAGATTTCAATAAACTCAAAATTACTAAATAGAAGATAAACTTCTGGTTTTTCAAAAGAGCAACCAGTTACTCTTTTCTTTTCTCTGTCCAAACATTTATTCTAGGGCATCACAGAACTTTCTCAGCTCTGTTCTCTGGATTAAAAAAAAAAATTTCACAGAAAACAACCCTCAAAATATTATTCCTGTAGACAACACTTAAATTACATAATGAAGGAAATATTACTTTTGTGTTACAATAATAATGTTGGTATTATAATCACTGTCCACAAGTGATAAAGATGTACTGCTGTTTTTATAAAAGAAAAGAGTGTGAATTTGGTGTCCTTTACCTAATCCATTGTATGATTACACTGAAGTTAGAAATATGTAAATTAGTTTAATTGGCGGTAACGTTTTTTTCAATGAATAGACGACAAGGTAATCGAATGAATTCTTTCAGTTATTTATGATCTTGCACACACACACAACGATGGATTATTCTTTTCTAACCTATGTTCTAACCTCCTGAAAACTTCTCTTCAGTTTCGAGAGTGCTCAAAACCTGGGCAAAATAGAAGTTTTCAAGTAGTTTAATAATATACTTTTCCTCAAAGAATTATAAAGTGATATCAACAGCATTTTTAATTAACAAGAATATTTCCTGTTTTCATAAAAGATTATTTCAAGGTCAAAGGCAGAAATCATACCTGTCATTAGGATTTCTTTTAATTACTGAGAGCCTGGAGCCCTTTAACAATGGTCAAAGGCTCTCTTTTAGAAACAGACAATGTTAGCTATTACTGCTGACTGAACTGTAACTATCTAAGGTGTCTCTACTCATAATAGAGTGGTATCGATTTGCTTAAAAAAATATGAACAGAATAGTTTGATATGGACAAATTCAGCTTTTTCAATCGGGAATTTCAGAAGATGGGAAAGAACTTATACAAGGGAGGGTAGGTATATGAAAAGAGCTGAGATTTCTAAAGTCACCCAAATTTGTTATTTTTTAAAGTATGCATAAATAAAAGATATTACTTTAAAGAAATCTAAAAGTTGAAAACAATTTTTCTTGGTTTAAGAGCTAAATGTAACATGTTACTACCTTTTGACATTCAAAGTCATTATACTTTCAATTGGTCTGCTTTTTGGTCCACCTGGTGGGTGGAAAATTTTAACATCCTTGCTGGAAGTCTGGCTTCTCAATTTAGCCACGTAAGGGTCAGCAGAATGTGAAGGGTAAGGTTCAAATGTTCCTGCCTTCATTCCACCAGCCTACAAATAAAAATGAGACAATTTTACATGGTTTTTTAAAATGCTCCTAAAAAATTAGACTTTGAAGAAGTTCATACACATGTGTTTATTGTCCATGCAGTTGGTTTTACATTTAAATAAAGTTGTCTACACTGTTTAATTAAAATATCAGCAAAGAATCTTCCTACCACCAATGTTATGGGGTTAAGACACTGTTATTCTAAAAGTTCTCTATTAAAATGCAAATTTTTATAGGAAAGTAATATTCCAAACTACTGTCAAGAATTAATACTTTAGTGAGGGTTTATCAGATGAAACCATCATCTAGTGAGGGGGTGAGCCCATTACTGAGGCAATGAGACACAAGGCACATGTATTTTGATAGAAAAAAATATTAGGGCTGGAACCAGAGGATGGAAGAAGAGGCTAAGAGTAAGGTTTGTCCGACAGGGAGCTTGGCACAACATGAGTTTACTAAATATCAATCAATGATGGGGAAGACACTTAAAAAACAAGTATATTTATTTAAGTCTATTAAGAGAAGTCAATCTAAACGGAAACAACCAAAGTGTCCTTCTATAGATGATTGGATAAAGAAGTTGTGATATATATACACAATGGGATACTATTCTGCCATAAGAAAAAAATGAAATAATGCCATTTGCAACAACATGGATGGATCTTGAGATTATAATGCTAAGCAAAATAAGTCACACAGAAAAAGTAGAGAACCATATGATTTCACTGATATGTGGTGTATACAAATGAAAACAATAACATAACAAGAAAAACAAATGAAGAAACAAAACTCACAGGCACAGACAATAGTTCAGTGGTTACCAGAGGGTAAGTGCGGGGGTGTGGTAGATGAGGGTAAAGGGAATCAAATATATGGTGATGGAAAGAGAACTGACTCTGGACAATGTGATATATAGATGATGTATTACAGAATTGTACACCTGAAATCTGTGTATTTTTGCTAACAATTGTCACCCCAATAAACTTTAATTTAAAAAAAAAGAAATATTTTTGACCTATACACAGACAAATATTTGCTCTGACTTCTTAAACTGATTTATCATGATTTTAATTTTTATATTATATATAAAGTTACCAAGAACACTCTCCAAAATTGTAATAACCCATTTATTTAGGAATCCTTTCTCTTATAATACCTAAGCCAAATATACATGAAAATTCAATTAATTTGAAAGATATGGTTGCAAATTTTCAAATTTTCCACATTAAGGACACATAGATTATTATTTTGAAGAGCAAGAAATAATAATTTTTTTTAAAAAATTAAGAAAAGTAAAATAAATTAACATGTAAAAGCAAAATGGATGAACTAAAAATACAAAAATTGTATCTGGTAAATATGCTAACACACCAGATGATGGCTTTAATAATAAAATAAATAGATAAATCTATATTATAATTAAGAATATGAAAGGAGTGGAGGAAGCTCATACATATATACATGGAATACCAAAAATATAAATACTATTTTTGTAAACCTCTACGTTAATAAACTTTAAGACTTGAATAAAATGAGTTTCAAAGAAAATATAAATGTCAAAATCATCTCAAAAAGAGATAGAAAACCTACGGAAAATAGGCACCATGCATGAAATTAAGCTCAGAACATTTCCTATGATAATTCTTTCAAGTTTTCAAGGAATAGGTATTCCTTGAAATACCTATTTCTTATTTAGGTGCTATTTAAACTGTTACAGAACACAAAAAAAGAAGGAAATCTTCTTGATTATTTTAAGATGCTAACATCTACTTATACCAAAACAGAACAAGGCATACCAAAAAAAAAAAAAAGTACAGACCAGTCACACTTAAAATTATTGATGCAAAAATACTTAATAAAACATTAACAAATAAAACACAGTATTACACTTAAAGATTAATACAACATGGCCAACTGGGATTCATTCCAAGAAATCTGTAATTGTTACTCACCTAATGACAAGTCAAAGGGAGAAAAGAAAAAAAAAAGATGGTCTAAATAGGTTACATCAAAACAGTCAATATCATTCTATCTAAATTCTTGATTTATCCCTATTTTTGGCATCTATAAAAATGAAACAGTAGGTGTATACCAATTAAATTCAAGATTGCCACTATTCCTAGCCTAAGCAATAGGATATGAGCATGATATAAGAGATATAAACATTGGGAAGGAGGGAGTTATTTGCAGATAATACAATTGTATATATGAAAGTCCAAAAAGAATCAACAGATTTTAATGAAGTTGCCAGTTATTTTAAAATATTAGATATTTTACAAAGACAAATAACATGAGGGGAAATATGATGGGAATAAAAACTATTGAACACAGCCTTAAAATAAGTGAGACTAAATATAAGATATATAAACCTATATGAAAAATTCTACAAGGCAACTGAAGGTTTTAATAAGTAGTTTATATTTAGATCAGAAGAGTCAAATCATAAATATGTGAATACATCTAAAAATTTAAAGATTTAGATTTGTAGCAAAATTAAATTTTTCCCCACAACTTTACAAAATAATTCCAAAGTTCTAGAGAATAAATATAGAACACCCAATATTTTTATGGAGTAACAAAAAGAGGCTAGCTCACCCAATATTAAAATGTAATAGGAATAATTAAAAAGTAATTTAGTACTGGTAGAAATAAACAAACATCAGCCAATAGAAAGGAAATTCAGAAAAGGAAAATAAAACTCAAAAAATGGGAATTTTTATTTAATGAGTAGCATTTCCAAATAGTGGTATTAAAAATTATTTTATCATTAAGATTATGAGCAATTGGTGTTTTTTTTTAATATCAGTTTTACTGAAATCTAATTCGTGTACAATAAACTGCACCCATTTAAGATTTACAATTCTATGCATTTTGACAGATGTCTACATCCATGAAATCAGGAAAACAACCAAGATACAGAACACATGCTCCCCCAAAAGTTTCCTCCTGTACAAAAAACTGGATTTTGAAAAAGATAAAAGCAAGACGTCAGAAACAGGACAGCATGAGAGGTGCGCCTTGAAATGTCTCCTGGACATTACCACAAATTGAACAGCTGTAATTCAACAAAGGATTCCCTAAGCACACACAAACACGTCTGAGGGATCTGCACACTGAAATTTCTGAAAGTGGGCTACTGGGCGCAAACAGTGGAGGAGGGAAGGGGGAAGCGCAGAGACAGGGGCCACAGGAAGCAGCAGCTCACTGAGGTCTGGGAGAGGGGAGGACTGAGACTGCAGGAGCACTCTCTGTGGCCCCAGCAATACTGCCTGAGGATCAGCATATAATACTGTTGAACCCAGAGATCAGAGCAGAGACCTTGGGGCAAAAACTGAATATAGAAGAGTGACAACAGGACTCAAAGAGTCCTCATTGCCAGGCAGAAAAACAAAGCCACAGAGCCTGACCACCTCCCCCAGCCTCCCAGAGCTTGCCACCCCCCACACCCTCCTAGTGCTAGCAGTGGGTCCCAGAAAAAAAAAATGATAGTAGTGTCAGATTAAAGAGCAGAATATATACAGCCCTGAGAACAGGAGAGACATTTCTTGAGCAGCAGACTCAAGGTGCAGCTAATGTCAGTGACACTGAGGAGCTACAGGGGCAAGACAGCTGTGGTCTGGCAGTCGCCATTGCTCTGACAGAACAGAGTACCCGCCACCTCTCTCAGCCCATCCTGCCTCCACCTTTCCCAGCTGATCAAATTAGGGGCACCCAGGGCGACTGAGGCACAGAGCTCTGCATCTGGCTGCAGGGACAGCCCTGGGATTTCAGAGGCGCTGAATCCCATCCCACCACATCTTCCCATGGGGGTGGTGTCCTGAGACAGAGGCAGACTTGTCACAGAGGACAGACCCACCTCCCTAGGAAATGGACCACAAGCATGATGCCTGAGCAGCTCTAGAGGAAATAAAATGCTCCAGCACAACCGACTAGAATGCCAAAGAAAGACCTCTTCATATCAACCTGCTGTCACTCCTGTAAAAGCCCGGAAGGAGAAATAATCAAGTAATTGCCATGAATAACCAAGGTAACAAAGCAAGAAAAAAAATGAAAAATCTCCAGAAAATAAACTTAAAGACATTTAAATATGTGACTTAAATGACAGAGAATTCAAGATTGCAGTTCTGAAAAAACTCAATGAGATGCAAGAAAACTCAGGCAATTTAATAAACTCAGAAATAAAATCAATGAACAAAACAAATATTTTACCAAAGAGATTGAAATTTTATAAAAGAACTAAATAGAAATTAAATTAAACACATTTAATTTAATTTAAATTAAACAAATTTAGTTTAAATTAAAACAAACAAATTCTGAAGCTGAACAACTCAGTAAAAGAGATGAAGAATGAAATAGCCAGCTTAGGAAATAAAACTGACTAAATGGAGGAAAGAATTAGTGATACTGAAGATAGAAATCTGGAAGTGATGCAGAGGGAAGATGAGAGAGACTTGAGAGTTAAAAGAAATGAAAGAACTCTACAAGAATTATCTGATTCCATCAGAAAGAGCAACATAAGAATAATGGGTATACTAGGAGAAGAAAGGGAAAAGTACACAGAGAGCCTATTCAAACAAATAGTAGATGAGAACTTCCCAAACCAATTGACAAGAAGTGAATCCTCAAATCCAAGAAACACACAGAACACCTATTTATCTCAATCCTAACAGAGCTTCTCCAAGGCACATTATATTGAAGCTGTCAAAAATTAATGACAAAGAAAGAATTCTCAAGGCAGCCAGAGAAAAGAAGGCTGTAACCCACAAAGCACAGCCCATTAGATTTGCATCAGACTTTTTAGCAGAAACTCTATGAATCAGAAGGGAGTGGAATGAAATATTCAAACTATTAAAAGAGAGAAATTACAAGCCAAAAATAATATATCCAACGAAGTTATCCCTTAGATATGAAGGAAGAATAAAGACCTTTCCAGACATACAGAGGCTGAGGGAATTTTGCACCACACGGCCTGCCTTACAGGAAATACTGCAGGAAGCTATTTAACCTGAAACAGAAGCAGGAAATGGCAGCCCCTACATTGAATAGGACACTATATACTAAAACATAATACAAAGGGTAAAGAAGATAAAAACATAAAAAAGGAGAAGACAACAACAATTTGCTACTGCAACTTAGAAAACAATCCATAGGGGGCCGGCCGAGTGGCGCATTGGTTAAGCGCTGGTTTGGGGATGCCAGCGGCCCCGGTTCGGATCCCACATGAGGGCCTGTGACACTGCCCTCTACAGCTAACAACAGCTCCACCTGGAGCTGGGCTGTGCAAACCCCGGTGATGGTGTGGGCTGCAGCCCCTGCTGCAGTGGGCTGCCATAGGCTACAGTGAGTGGCCCGCAGCCAGCGTGAGCGGCTGGCAGCCAAGAGTGAGCTGCCAATAGCCGCGGTGAGCGACATCCAGAGGCCAGCGACCGATCTGCCTCATCCGGGAAGAGCGCAATGACGATACCAACAGTGAAGCAACATCCTCCGCAACTAAACTGAAGAACAAAAAGACAGCAACTTGTCTGTTCCCCTTCCCCAATTCCCCAACGCTGTTCCCCTCTGCCAATTCCCCAAAAAAAAAATCTTTAAAAAAAAAAAGGAAACAATCCATAGCATAAATAGGGATAATTTGTGACAACAAAAACATAAAAGGTGAGGGAACAAAGTTCTGAATTTTCAAAAAGGAATGGAGATAAGAAGTATGTTGAAGAAAAAGCATTACTGCATATATAAAACTTTCTTTTACATAAACTTAATGGTAATAACTCAAAAAAATAAAATCCAGAACTGAGACACATAACAAAAAAGAAGAAACAGAGAAAAAAACATACAATACCAACAAACTAAAATAATAAACAGAAACAAAAAGGCAAAGAAACAATGGAGACACTGAGCTACCAGAAAACATAAAATAAAATGGCTACAGGAAAGCCTCATATATCAATAATCACCCTTAATGTAAATGGAGGGCCGGCCGAGTGGCACATTGGTTAAGAGCTGGCTTGGGATGCCAGCGGCCATAGTTGGGATCCCATATATGAGGGCCAGTGACACTGCCCTCTACAACTAAGATGGTGAACAACAGCTCCACCTGGAGCTGGGCTGCTGTGAGTCCCCGGGACGACATAGCTGCAGCCCCTGCTGCAGTGGGCTGCTATAGGCTGCAGTGAGTGACTGGCAGCTAGCGTGAGCAGCCAGCAGCCAGCATGAGCTGCCAATAGCCTCGGTGAGCAGCTGTCCCGACGCCCGCGACCGATATGCCTCATCTGGGAAGAGCGCAATGACAATAGCAACATGGGTCAGTGAAGCAACGTCTTCCACAACTAGGCTGAAGAACAAAAGGACAGCAACTTGTCTGTTCCCCTTCCCTGATTCCCCAATGGTGTTCCCCTCTCCCAATTCCCCAATAAAATCTTTAAAAAACAAACAAACAAAAAAACCCAACCATACGCTTCCTCAAAAAGACACAGCTCAGCTACAAGGATTAAATACAGACTCAAAATGAAAAGGGGGAAAACAATACTCCAAGCAAATGGCATCCAGAGAAAAGCAGGTGTAGTCATACATATATCTGATGAAAGACTTCAGGATAAAAAGAGTAATGAGACAAAGATGGGCATTTCATAATGATAAAGGGGACAATACACAAGAAGACATAACACTTATCAATCAGGCAGCACCAAAATATATAAAGCAACTACTAACAGAACTAAAGGGAGAAACGGACAAAAACACAATTATAGTAGGGGAGCCTAAATACTCCATTGACAGCTATGGATAGATCATCTAAACAGAAAATCAATAAGAAAATGTCAGTCTTCAGCATAAATAGACAACTACAATATTGCCACAGGGATATGAAACACAGTTCGGGAATATAATAATGTTGTAAAAATATTGTGGCGTGTCAGATAGTCACATGTCTTGTTAGGGAGACCACTTCATGGATGGAGTAGAGGCTTGATCACTGCACTGTACACCTGAAACTGATGTTGTATAGCATTGTATGCCAACTGTAACTGAATATGTGGATGGTCACGGGATGTGGAGTATACTGTGGAGGGGAGTCAGGGGAGTTGTGATAGATATGTATGATATGGTGGGGGAGTGGGGTGGCGAACTGGGGGAGGGGGGTTGTCACTTTGGGGGGTAAAGAGTATAACTATTGCATTGTGTTATACACCTGAAACTAATAAAAATAAATAAACAAATTTAAAAAAAAAAGAAGATGCATAAATGCACACTGTGGCTCAAAAAAGGAAAGGTAGCCACTGACTTTCAGATGCACATAAGGTAGAATTTTAAGATCTAGTAACCAATGATATAAAAGGTGAGGGAGAAGAAGGAATCTAGAATAATTCTGAAATTTTGAGTCAGTATGACTAGAATAGTGATGTCAATTAGGAGACCATTTGTGTTAATAAAAAGAAAACATGATCATCTTAAATCATGTTTACATTCAGTATCGGATTAGTTATTATTTAGTTCAGATATTACACATGAAATTATATCTCCTGGTCAGGACAATACTTGGCAAAAAAACCCTCTTATGTATTCCGTTATTTGTAAAGACAATACTAACCCTTTAAGCTAGAATAGTATATTTTCTCCTTATTGATTTTTATTTATAGGTCTAAATGGGTAATAAAATTCTTGCCAGGAAAAAAAAAAAAAGACAATGTCAGTCTTTTTTTTTTTTTTTTTTAAAGATTTCCATTGGGGAATTGGTGGAGGGGAACAGCACTGGGGAATCGGGGAAGGGGAACAGACAAGTTGCTGTCCTTTTGTTCTTCAGTTCCGTTGCGGAGGACGTCGCTTCACTGTTGGTATCGTCATTGCGCTCTTCCTGGATGAGGCAGACCGGTCGCTGGCCTCTGGATGTCGCTCACCGCGGCTATTGGCAGCTCACTCTTGGCTGCCAGCCGCTCACGCTGGCTGCGGGCCACTCACTGTAACCTATGGCAGCCCACCGCAGCAGAGGCTGCAGCCCACACCATCACCAGGGCTCGCACAGCCCAGCTCCAGGTGGAGCTGTTGTTAGCTGTAGAGGGCAGTGTCACTGGCCCTCATGTGGGATCCGAACCGGGGCCGCTGGCATCCCAAAACCAGCGCTTAACCAATGCGCCACTCGGCCGGCCCGACAATGTCAGTCTTAAGTGACACATTAGATCAATTGGACATAATCGACATTTACAGAGCATTTCATCCTAGAACACCAGACTATACATTCTTCTCTAGTGAACATGGAACATTCTCAAGGACAGATCATATGTTGGGACACAAAACTAGCCTCAGCAAATTTAAGAAGATTGAAATCGTAACAAGTATATTCTCTGACCACAGGGCTTTGAAACTGGAGGTCAACTACAAAAAGAAAGCAGGATGGGCCGGCCGAGTGGCACAGTGGTTAAGCACTAGCTTGGGAAGCCAGCAGCCCTGGTTCAGGTCCCACATATGAGGGCCAGTGGCACTGCCCTAAAAAAAAAAAAAAAAAAAAAAAAGTCAGGAAAAACAACATATACTTGGAGATTAAACAACATGCTATTAAGGAATGAATGGGTCAAAGAGGAAATAAGAGAAGAGATCAAAAGATACACAGCAACAAATGAGAATGAAAATACATCCTATCAAAATTATTGGGATGCAGCAAAAGCATTATTAAAAGGGAAATTTATGTCATTATAGGACTACGTCAAGAAAAATTCCAAATAAACAACCTAACATTACATCTTAGAATACTAGAAAAAGAACAAATGAAACCCAACATCAGCAGAAGGGAGGAAATAATAAAAATCAGAGCAAAACTAAATGAAATAGAGAACAAAAAGACAATATAAAAAATTACTGCAGCGAAGAGCTGGTTCTTTGAAAAGATTAATAAAATCGATGAACCCTTGGCTAAACTCACTAAGATAAAAAAGAAAAAACACAAATAAATAAAATCAGAAGTGAAAGGGATAAGTTACCACAGATGCCACAGAAACACAAAGGATCATCCAAGAATACTATAAAGGACTATATGCCACCAAATTCAATAACCTAGAAGAAATGAACAAGTTTTTAGAAATATATAGCCTTCCTAGGCTGAATCACAAAGAACTGGAAAATCTAAGTAGACTGCTCAACAGTAAGGAAATTGAATCAGTCATCCAAAACCTTCCCAAAAGCAAAAGTCCAGGACCAGATGGCTTCACTAGTGAATTCTACCAAACATTCAAAGAGGATCTAAAACCTGTCCTACTCAAACTCTTTCAAAAAATTGAAGAAGAGGCAATACTTCCTAACTCATTTTATGAAGCCAACATTACCCTGATACCAAAACCTGGTAAGGATAACACACAAAAAAAGAAAATTACAGACCAATAATTCTAATAAATACAGATGCAAAAATCCTAAACAAAATTCTGGCAAATCGAATACAACACTGCATTAAAAAGATTATACATCAAGACCAAGTGGGGTTCATCTCAGGGGCTCAAGGATGGTTCAACATATGTAAATAAATCAATGTGATATACCACATAAATAAAATAAAGGACAAAAATCATATCATATCAATAGATGCAGAAAAAGCATTGACAAGATACCACATCCATTTATGATTAAAACACTTTAAAAAAATGGGTATAGAAGGAAAATTACCTTAACATAATAAAGGCTACATATGACAAACCCTCAGCTAATATCATAATTAATGGTGAAAAATTGAAGCCTTTCACTCTACGTTCAGGAACAAGACAGGGTTATCCCCTATCACCACTGCTATTCAACATAGTATTGGAAGTCCTAGCCAGGGCAACCAGGCAAGATAAAGAAAAGGTATCCGAATTGGGAATGAAAAAGTTAAATTGTCACTTTTTGCAGATGACATGATTCTTTATATAGAAAACCCTAAAGATTCCACCGAAAAGCTATTAGAAACAATAAACGAATACAGTAAAGTTGCTGAGTACAAAATCAACGTACAAAAATCCATTGCATTCCTATATACTAACAATGAAATTTCAGAAAAAGAAATAAAAAATAATAATTTCTTTTGCAATTGCAACAAAACGAATACCTAGGAATAAGCTTAACAAAGGATGTGAAGGACCTATACACTGAAAACTATAAGACATTATTAAAAGAAATGGTAGATACAAAGAATGGAAAGATATTCCATGTTCAAGAATTGGAAGTATCAACGTAGTTAAATGGCCATATTACCCAAAGCAATACACAGATTTAATGCAATCTCCATCAAAATCCCAATGGCATTTTTTGCAATAAATAGAACAAAAAAAATCATAAGATTTGTATAGAATGACAAAAGGCACCAAATAGCCAAAGCAATCCTACAAAAAAAGAACAAGGCTGGAGGTATCACACTCCCTGACTTCAATTTGTACCACAAAGCAACAATAATCAAAACAGCATGATATTGGCAGAAAAACAGACACACAGACCAATGAAATAGAAGTGGAAACCCAGAAATAAACTACATATATATGAGCAGATAAGTTTGGACAAAGGAGCAAAAAACATACAATGGGCAAAAGAAAGTTTCTTCAATAAATGGTGCTGAGAAATTGGAAAGCCACATGCAAAAGAATGAAACTAGACTGCTATGTGTCACCATGCACCAAAATTAATTCAAAATGGATCAAAGACCTAAACATAGGTCAATAAACTACATACAAGAAAGCATAGGTACTAAACTTACAGACCTTGGTCTTAGAGGGGATCTTATGAATTTGACCTCAAAGGCAAGGGAAGTAAGGCAAAAATAAATGGATGGAACTAGATCAAACTAAAAAGCTTATGGACAGCAAAAGAAACCATCAACAAAACAAAGAGACAACAAACCCAATGGGAAACAACACCTCCAATAAGGAGCTAATATCCAATACAGTAAGTCACCAACTTACGAACATTCGAGTTGCGAACTTTCACAGATACGAACAGACCTCGCATTAAGAACATTCGTTGATGCGAACAAATCGCAGAAGCAGCTCCCATGTCTGCGGACATGGTCCCAGTTGTGCTGCTGTGTGCTTACTGCACAGTGTGAGAGTGGACAGTAGTCCAGTGCTCAGAGCCCAGGGTGTCCGGAAGCAAGAGGAAAAGCAGTGGTGATGTGGAGGGGACTGCTAGGAAGCGCAAAGCAATAACTATGGAAACAAAAGTGAAAATAATTGAGAGATTGGGTCAAGGCGAAAAGATGGTAGACGTCGCTCATTCTTATAACATGAATCGTTCAACCATTGGCTTTACATTGTATATCTGTGTCAAAGGTGTTTAAGACCTACTTTGTTGGACTTAAGAACAAATCCGACTCAGGAATGTTCTCCGGGAACGGAACTCATTCGTTAAGTCGGGGACTTACTATATATATAAAGAATTTGTATAACTCAACAACAAAAAAACAATCCAATGAAAAAATGGTCAGAGGACTTGAACAGACACTTCTCCTAAGAAGACATACAAACAGCCAACATATATATGAAAAAATGCTCAACATCACTAACTATTTGGGAAATGCAAATCAAAACAACAATAAGGTATCACCTCACACCTGTTAGAATGGCTATCATCAACAAGACAAATAATAAGTGTTGGAGAGGCTGTGGAGGAAAAGGAACCCTCATACACTGTTGGTGGGAATACAGATTGGTGCAGCCGCTATGGAAAACAGTAGTTCCTCAAAAAATTAAAAATAGAATTACCATATGACCCAGCAATACTTCTTCTGGGTATCTACCCCCAAAAATCTGAAAACATTTATCTGTAAAGATATATGCACCCCTATGTTCATTGCAGCATTATTTACAGTGGCCAAGACATGGAAACAACTAAAGTGTCCTTCGATAAATGATTCGATTAAGAAGATGTGGTACATACATACAATGGAATATTACTTGGCCAGAAGAAAAGATATTTCTTTTCTTATTTGCAGCAACATGGATGGATCTCAAAATTATCATGCTAAGCATAATAAGTGAAACACAAAAAGTCAAGAACCATATGACTTCACTCATGTGAGAGATATAAAACTGAAAGCAACAAAGGAAAAAGACAAAGAAACAAAAACTCATAGACACAGATAGCGGTTTAGTGGTTACCAGAGGATAAGGTGAGTGGGGGCTGGCAAAAGAGGGAAAAGGGGATCAAATATATGGTTATGGAAGAAGAACTGACTCTGGGTGATGAACACACAATGCAATATATAGATGATATATTATAGAGATATACACTTGAAGCCTATATCATTTTACTAACAATGTCACCCCAACAAATGTAATAAATAAAAATTTTAAAAAAGAGCAACCTTACACAGATGAAAAGACAAAACAAAAAGAAATAGATAAATGCCAGATCTTTTCCTTGCTCTTCACATTAAAATATATTTCAGATGAAGATTTAAAAGCAAAAGGATTAGACTAATAGAAGAAGTCAAGAATGTGTATTTTTCTAATATTGGTGGAAATGTTATGACATCATAAAACTCAGCACAAAGGATTGATAAATTTGACTACAACAAATTACTAAATTTCTGAATAGCACAAAATACTACAAAATAAAACATTCAACAGATTAAAAAAGAGAAAAATATTTCCAACTCAAATGACAAAAGAACAATATCCTTAACATACGAAAAGAGCTTAAAAATCAATTTGAAAAAGACAAATATCCCAATAGAAAATCTATAAGGAAAATAGACAGACAATTCACTGAAGAAAAAACAAAGTATAAACGAAGGTTTATAAACTATAAGAAGTATTTTTATTTTTATTCACAGTTGTGAATAAAAACTCAAACTTCAGCAGAATGAGGCAATTCATTTTAATAATTTCAAAAACTAAATGATGGTCTGGCTTTTTATGGTTTTGAGAAAAAGTATACCTAATATCTAGAGAGGCAATTAGAAAATACATTGTAAATTCAAATATATTTGAACTGATTAATAATTACTTCATTATAAGAGCTTCATTATTCACTATACTAGCTATGCTTTGTGACTTTTCATAATTTTGTAAAAAAAAGGATTTCACAATTCTTGGTATGAATACAAACAGAAGTTTATTACTTAATATGGGTAATAAAATAAATTGACAGCAAGAGTCACCATTTCTTTAAAATGCTTAATATTTTTTCATTCTAAAATTTTTAACTTACCTTTTTACCAGGAGAAGAGGGCTTAAAGGGGCTCACAGGTATGTCTTTCTTTACTGCTTTTTTAATGGGTGGTAAAGTTTTCTCAAACAAATAAGGATTGGTATCAAAATAATCCCTTGGGTAAAGGTTTAACTTGAAAGCTGTCCCTTTAAGTAAACTTTGGTGTTTTTCATTCTCTTTCTGTAAATTAAAAATTTTAAATTAAATAGCATAAATTACTCAAATTGATAGTAATGTAGACTCAAATATTCTTTTAAATTTTAATATAAGCATGTAGGTTTTTTAACATATACTGCTAGGTTCACATTTTTTTAAACATTCTTTTTTAATATTATGTTTTTATGATACAAAAGACATGTGTACTATCAACAAGCACAACTATGATTGCTCACATTGGATATAAATTTATTTATAAATTTATTTATAAATTTATTTATAAATTTATATTGGATATAAATTTATTTGAAATACAGAGATCTATTTATTACCTGAACAAATCTATATTAACCATCTAGGTGATATGATGTAGTAAAAAAAAGGTGATCTTTAGTTCAAACTCTAACTCCTTCCTGCTTTTTAGCATTTCTCAGGGACTCTGGGACCCTTTTCGTGTCACATTTTTTTCAACTGCAAATGAGAATAATATTCACATACACCCAAGCTGTAATAAAAATTAAATGAGGTTATGCATATAAAGTACCTGGTGTTTGATAGGCTTTCAATAAATGTCAGTGTTTACTTCTAAGAAAGAGGAATTCTTACGTTTTACATTTATAACATTTTTATATTACAATATTATTAGCTACGCAGTACTCAAGCTAAATAGGTCATTTTTTTCCTTCCCATATTGCAATCTTCTCTATAGGTCTACAAAGCATGAAAATGATTGTTAATAAAGTACAAAGAAAAAATTTCATGCTATGAAATATAGATTAAAAAAGACAACTATAAAGTGAATACTGATTTTTTTTTCACTTTTTTTCAAGTTTCATCATTCAACAGAAAACTGAAAATGTTTGGTAAATGAAATCTGAAACAGATAGTTAATCCAGAGAAGACAAGTTTTCATTTTTAAGAACCCTGCTGTAACACTTTCAGAATTTTTCACTCTTTTTGGATTTTTTCTTGCTTTTGCTTGTCTTCCTTTCTCCAGCCAATAGGAATTTCACCCCTTCTTGGTGATCTCTCACCTTTCCCAAATCGCAATGGTACTGATAACCATTCCATTTATTCTTTGGGGAAGTGTTTCTCAAATTTTAGTTTTCATGAATCACATCATAGTTATTTAAATTACAAATTACGAAGCTCTTCCCTCAAAGATTTCTGACCCTAGTACTCTGCTGTATGGCCCATTAATCTGCAGTTTTAACAGTTACCCCACGTGATTCTGATCATAAGGTTATCATAAGGCAACGCTTTAAGGAGCACCTTTTTCTAGGATATTGTATTTGTTTTACCAACCCCTACCCTAGAGTATTCAGTTGAGTACTGATCTGCACATATATGTGAGGAAATTGCTCAGAATCAAGAAAAGAACCACTTAAAAAGATGTGAGGTATAAATGTCCAGCTCTCACACAGAGCTAGGATGGGTGCTAGTTCCATCAGCTGTGCTAGAAAACATGATTCCCATAATTTAAAATACACAGGATGGCATTAACAGCATATTGGACATTGCAGAAGAATGGACTAGTGGCTTTGAAGGCATGGCAAAAGAAACTATTTAAAATGAAATAGAGAAAGAAAAAAGAGAATTAAAAGAAGTGAACAGCGCATTGCTAAATGGTAGGACAATTTCAAGAGACCCAATGCGCATGTAATTGAAGACCATGAAGGAGAGGAGAAAAGGGAGGGACAGAAAAAAAGATCTGCAGAAATATCAGCTCAAAATGTTCCAAATGTAGTAAAAACAATAAACATACAGGTTAAAGAAGCTCAAAATGCCCCAAGCACAAGAAGCATGCGGAAAACACCAAGTCACATCATAATCAAAATGCTCAAATGAATGATAAAGAAATCCTTAAATGTTGTCAGAGAAAAAAAGATGTACACAAAGAAAAACAAAAATAAGCATGACAGCAGATTTCTTGTCAGAAACAATTCAAGCAAGAAACCAGTGGAGTACTAGAAGAAGCCACCTCCAGACTGGTAGGAGGGGCAGAAACATGGAACGGACTGGTCGCACACCCAGCTGCGGCCATTAAAAATCAGGAGAGATATCTTGGCTGCAAAGTTTCCCTCCCAGAGAAGCGAGGAGTCGCAGCTCCACACCAGGATCCCTACCTACCACAGGGTCCCAGTGCCAGGGAGAGAAATCCCCATAATTTCTGGTTGTGAAAATCAGTGGACATTGTGGCTGAGTGAGATCAGCTGCAATCGCTTCTCTTAAAGGGCCTGTACACAAACTTACTCACTGATGGACTCACTCACTCTGAGCTCCAGTGCTGGGGCAGCAGCTCAAAACAGGGAGGAACTGAGTTGTCTGGCTTCTGAGTGAGGGCTGGAGGGGCAACTCTGTTTGGGCAGGTGCCATTTTGGTCCTTTGTTGAGCCCTCCCACCTCCCTGTGGGCAGGCACAGGTGAATACCATATCTGAGTCTCCATCAAACTGAGTATCACCTTTCACCCACCCCCACCCTGGTGATTCCCTGAGACTACACTCCACCCAACATTCAGGCATGCCCACACCATTTCCAATGGCTTTTCTGTACAAATTGCTTGTCTTGGCTCATGCTGCTGATTTTCATAAAAATCTCTAAAAACTGAAACAAGAAGTATCTAGCTTTGGCATGCCCCATACCTCTGGCTCAGTAGCCCGACACTTGGCACTAGCAGCAGCTGGTCTCGGTTCGAGCTTGGCCTCTTGAGGCACTTCCTAGCCCAGCATAGGTGGTGGCCACCTTCAGATTGCTTTGTGGCTCAAGCCAGGTGGTCCTGAGCAGGGCACAGGCTGCAGCTGAACTTGCTCTGTGGTGATGCCCCTCCCAGGCGGCCCAGTGGCCAGCTTCCAACCAAACCAGAGTATCACCCGGCCGCCTCCAATGAAGACACTCCAAAAGAGCACACTGGAAAGGCACCAGAACCCTGCTAATTTGAGTCCTGCTCTATAGGTTCAGCCTCTGCATAGCAGCTCCTCCACTCTAGTCAAGTCCAGTTCTCACGACCAGTCAGCCTGAAGATCTACCCCTCTTACTAATGTGTAAACAGTAACCAAGGCTAAAATGCAACAACACAAGGCACACAAGGGATACACCTAGAGCACCTGGCTCAGGTGACCAGGGAGACTGTGCCACTGGGCCTCACAGGACACCTACTATATGAGACCACTCTACTAACTTGGGAAGCATAGTAGCCCTACCTAATACATAGAAACAAACACAGGGAGGCAGCCAAAATGGGAAGACAAAGAAAGATGTCCCAAATAAAAGAACAGAACAAAGCTCTGGGGAAAAAAAACTAAACAAAATGGAGACAAGCAATCTACCAGATGCAGAATTCAAAACACTGGTTATAGGGCCGGCCGAGTGGCGCATTGGTAAAGAGTTGGTTTGGGACACCAGCAGCCCCGGTTCGGATCCCACATATGAGGGCCAGTGACACTGCCCTCTACAGCTAACAACAGCTCCACCTGGAGCTGGGCTGTGCGAGCCTTGGCAACGGTGTAGGCTGCAGCCCCTGCTGCAGTGGACTGCCATAGGCTACAGTGAGTGGCCGGCAGCCAGTGTAAGCTGCCAATAGCCGTGGTGAGCGACCATCCAGAGGCCGGCAACTGATCTGCCTCATCCGGGAAGAGCGCAATGACGATACAACGTCCTCCGCAACTAGACTGAAGAACAAAATGACAGCAACTTGTCTGTTCCCCTTCCCCGGTTCCCCAATAAAATCTTTAAAAAAAAAAAGAGAGTAGATCTTAAAAGTTTTCATCACAAGAAAAAATACAACTGTAGCTCTGTATGGTGATGGATGCTAATCTGACTTATTATACTGATCCTCGCATATAAATATCGAACAGTTATGTTGTATACCTGAACTAATAGGATTTTATATATCAATCATATCTAAATAAAACAGAAAACAAAACAAAAAAGCAAAAAGTAAATAAAGGGATTGAAGTGTTTATCTCCACTCAATACTATAAGAAAGGAAACCCTAATACAAACAAGTTATGTATAGTTATGTTTATATATGTACATATATGTACAATATATTTCATAATATATCATATGATACACTATATACTATATATGATATATTATGTGTATGACTCAATATACCCAAATTTAAAAAGCAAAGGTTATAATGCTTAACATTTGCAAAAATAAAATAAAATAAAATACAGTGGGGATGGAGATTCAAGATGACGAAGTAGACAAACACTGTGCCTGCTTCCTTCCATGAACACATTAGAATTACAACTAAATTATAGAACAATCAACATGGAGAACCATCCTACATCGAACTGACCAGAAGTTTTATAACTAAGTATATAAAGAAAAAGCCACATCAAGACTGGTAGGAGGGGCAGAGACAGGGAACAGGCCCAAACCTCCATGAGGTGGGTTGAGAATCAGGAGAGATATCTCAGCCATGGAGGTGCTGCCCATAGCAGCGAGGTATCCCCAGGCCCACAACAGGCCCTCTCCAGACCAGAGTACTGGCACCAGGAAGAGAAGCCCTCACAACATCTGTGAAAAACACAGGATTCTGAACATCCTGGTGAGACAGAAGACTGCAGGAAACCCAGGCATCTTCTTAAAAGATGCACAGACTCTTTCACTCCCAGGCACTCACCTTCAGCTCCAGCAAAGAGATGGTGATTCGAGGGGGTGTCTGAGTCATAGTGGGGGCCGACTGAGGTATGTGGCTTTAGAGAGAGGGCTAGAGGACAGTTGCCATTTTCCATGTGTGGGATCCTGCTCCAGTGCAGGCAGCAGGCAGGCACCATCTTTTCTGTGTTGAGCCCTTCCCAACAGGCCAAATCTGAATCTGATTGGTTTGGTGAGCTCTGCTGCAGCTCTTGCTAATTCACTGGGACCCCGCCCTACCCAACTCCCCCAACGCATAAAGGACTTTCTTGTGAGCACCCAGCCCTGCCCAAATTGCATTCTTTCTTGGAAAACTACTGGAGTCCACAGGACCCAGGGGGGCAGCAACTAGCCTCGGTGCACTGTGAGACTTTTGCTGAGTAGCTCCAGGCTCAGCACTGGCACCAACCCAGAATCTACATTAACCTGGTGACCACAACTGCTCCCAACCTGGTGACTCCCTGAGTCCCTGCCTCATCCAACATGAATACTGCCTGAGGCTTTAACAGTGGCTAAATCTTATGGGAACTGGCAGGTGGCAACAGCCCTCAGGATGTCCTGGCATTTTACAGAGCTACCTCAGGCCCTGTACTGGTGGCAGCTGTCCTCGGCTAGAAGTGTGGCCTTTCCCACGTGACTCCAAATTTAGCATAGGCAGCAAACAACCATGGGTCGCTTTGTAGCTTCTACCAGATAGTCCCTCTCCAGTCACTGACAGTAGGTGACTGTACCACATCCCCTCCCAAAAAGTCCCAGAACCAACAACTTGGAGGTTGGCTGAGACACAGCACAGCCCCATCCAATTAGCCCACAAGCAGCACATACAAAGGATGGTTTCAAAAGGCATGAGAACCTGCTGGGGCAAATCCCATTTAGTGGAGTAAACAACCCCACACAGCAGCCTGTAAGCTGTGGATGTGGCCAGCCCCACAGCCAGTCAGTCTAAGGGCCAATCCCATGCACTAATGTGCCAATCGCAATCAAGGCTCAACTACATCAGGAGGCCACACAAAACCCATACAAGGGACACTTCTGGAGCACCCGGAGCAGGTGACCAGGAAGACCGTACCTGGGCCTCACAGGGCACCTATGACATAAGGCCACCCAGCCAAAACTGGAAGACATAGCAGATCTACCTAATACACAGAAACAAACACAGAGAGGGAGGGACTAAAGAAATGCACCCCAAATGTAAGAATAGGAGAAAACTCAAAAAAAAAAAAAAAATCTAAACAAAATTGGAGGCAAGCAACCTACCAGAGATGGAGTTCAAAACACTGGTTATATAAGGGCCGGCCGAGTGGCTCAGTTGGTTAAGAGCTCACTCAAGAGTGCGAGCTGAGCTCTGAACAACAGCAGTTTGATGCCCAGCCTGAGCTGAGCAGCCGTTGAGCTGCCAACAGGTGGCAGGATGGCTCAGCTAAAAAAAATAAAAATAAAAAAAAATATTGGGCAGGCCCAGTGGCGCGGTGGTTAAGAGCTGGCTTGGGATGCCAGCAGCCCCAGTTCGGATCCCACATATGAGGGCCAGTGCCACTGTCCTCTAAAAAAAACTCCCCAAAAAAACCACTGGTTATAAGCATGCTCAATGATCTCAAGGAGAATGTCAACAAAAAGGAAGGGAACATAAAAATGGAGATAGAGGAGTGGCTGGGTGGCTCAGTTGGTTAGAGCGCATGCTCTGAACAACAGGGCCGCTGGTTCGATTCCCACATGAGCCAGTGAGCTGTGCCCTCTGCAACTAGATTGAGGACAACAACTTGAGCTGAGCTGCTGGTGGGCAGCCGAATGGCTCAGTTGGTTAGAGCACGTGCTCTTAACGGCAAGGTTGCTGGTTAGACTCCCTCATGGGATGTAGGCTGCACCCCCTGCAACTAGATTGAAAACAGCTACTGGACTTGGAGCTGAGCTGCGCTCTCCACAACTAAGATTGAAGGACAACAACTTGACTTGGAACTGATGGGTCCTGGAAAAATACAATGTTCCCCTTTCCCAACTCCCCAACAATGTTCCCTTCCCCAATTCCCCAATAAAATCTAAAACAAACAAAAAAAATGTATTCATTCATATGTAGGCATTCTCCATGTAAGTGAATATGTTCGTTATAAGTCAAATATTGTATAAAATGAGTGTAAAAAGCATATGCCAGTACATTTCAGGTCTTTTTCTGCAATTTAATGAAATGAGTAGTTTTCTCCTACCCTTTCTCTTCTGTAGATATTCGTCCATTCTCCACCTCTATGTTTTTACTTTTCTCCAGCACTCTTCCATTCTATTCACTCACCATAATGGATCCATCGACCCCAAAGTACTATTACTGCTTTGTAGGCACAAGATATTAGGGTGTGGTGGGAACATGGCTAAGGTTTAAAATATGACTCTTCTACTCAAAATAGAATGTTGTTGATCAGGCCAAGTTAATAGAAGTCTCACAGCTAGTTTAGAGAGATGTAGGATAGATGTGGTAAACTATACAGTAGATAAAAGCTTGTCCTGGGAAGAGCAGAAAAGATGTGGAAACATAATGTCAAAAATGTAAAATTATCATAATTTATAAACATCAGCCTGCCACTGCCCAAGTAATACAAATACATAAAATAAAACAAACAATAATTAGATCATAAGTGAATCCTCTAAATCAACTAAATGAAGAAGACTGGAAAAAGTTAAAATGGATTATTTTACCTTATAATTTAGTTTTGGTGCATCGTAGAAATCAGCTGAGTGTGAAAACTGTTTACCTATGGTAACGTTTGCATAGCTAAGGAAGGAACATAAGTAATGGTGACTTCAGGGTCTGGAGCTTTTTAATTTAATTTAATTTTTTTAAGCTCAAAACAAATGAAAGTATTAAATATATTTTACCCATATCCAGTTCCTTTCTTTCCTGGGCTTGTGTATAAATTCTTTCCAGGTACCTTATATTTTTCTCTGGGTTTTAACAGCCCACTGAAGAATGGGATCGAACCACCTATTGTTCCATAGTAACTTCCTAATCCACATCTTAAATACAGTTTAAAAAAAAAAAAAAGAACAGGTTAAAATGGCCAATTTTGCATTATATATTACCACAATTTATAAAAAAATGATTGAAAAAGGCGCAAAGTATATGCAATGGAATTGGCCTGTATAACTTTGGTAAGAAAAAAAAGCAATTTTTGTTCATTTTAAATCCAATTTTCCCCATTTTTCAAAGACAGATGAAAGGTTTTTAATTTTTATGCTTATTATAAATGTTTAAACAAAATTTCACAATCTCTAGCAAGTAAGTTTCCATTAATTCAGTTAACTGTAATAACAGACCCTTTTGTATTTTTAGATGAATTTCTTGGTACTTTATGGCAAATTAGCTAACAAGTAGCTAATTACTTCTGACCATCCAGTCACTAGAAACTACACTTTCAAAACACACTCATAAGTATTGTTTCCACTGCTAAAGGTCAACTGAGTCTTCTTTTTGGTTTATATTTATTACTTTCTATAGAAAAAAATTAACCAAATATTTTTTTTCTTCAATTTTAATTTAAAATTTTCTGAGCCCACATTATCTAATCATTAAACCATTTATCACCTAGCACTTAATTTTAGCAAATATTTTCTTTAAAATTTTCACAATAAAAAGGGTAACTAATGTTAATAACAGTCATATTCTCTGATTTCCAAGTTATCAACGAAACAAACAAGCTTTAATAATCAGAAAATAGTCTCCAAGACAAATGAAACCTTATTATTATGAAAAGTTGACACTGTTTATACATTTAAATTAAAAATTTCAAAAACTATAAAGATATCAACATTAATTACTTATTATCTCTGGCCTATAAACAAAGGTTCCATTGGGAGAAGACATTCATTTCCATTAATTACTATTTACAAATATATGTCATAAAATTCTAAAATACAATAAAGGAATAAAGCAAAGACATCACAGAGAAATAAGCAATTATGCACAGGCATAATCTAAGTAGAATGTGATCCAATGCAAACATTAAATATCAATACATTTAAAATGTATTAAATGCCTCTGGTTCCATAACTTGGTGTTGAATAAGTACCAGTATGAAGGCTTCTTATTTATACCACCAATCTCTCTTTTTGTAGATCACTAAATTACAGATGTTTTTCACATATTTGTGAGCTTTAAAAGAAAAGCAAAACTAGCTAAACTACAAAACAATAGTTCTTGGCTGACAAATGAATATAAGCATATTATAATTGAATGTATCACTGCAGCAATTCCCAATTATTACCACAATAGGTTATAGTTCATGGGGCGAGGGCACTGAAAATAGGAAAAAGTTAAAGGGAAAAACACACACATTACATGTAAAAGAAATGAAGTAGTGACCAAAAACAGGCATGTTTGAATTTATATCTAAGAAGAAAATGAAGAATCTCCTGAAAAAAGTAATAATAATAAAAATAAATAACTGAAACCTATTCAAAGTGTAAAAAGGTCAGAAAAGATTAAGCTATAATAAAAGAGATTTGCCACTCTTAATAAAAACTTAATAATTTTGAGAATTGCGGCTTTACTAATCTCAAGCAAATACCACGATTAAGCACAACATTAGCCTTCAGCCAGTCCTCGTCTATCATAAATTCTAAATGGAGAGAGTAACGTTATTCAGTGTAAATTAACATCATATTATAAAGCTTAGTTATATAATATAATGTAATTAATATAATACAGGTTACATGGTTTTATTTGTTTAATGATTAAAAGTTAAGAAAAAAACAAACCTTCACATTGACAACTCACAGCTAAAATATTTTTGAACCCTATGCATGCATCTTCACAATGATTTTTAAATAATGTATCCTTGATAAGCTATCTTCTTTATCAAAAAAGGCTTCTTCTAATTTTGCTTTTTTAATTAATACTTTGTAAAAGTTAGTGTTTTTTTTGCAGAAAAAAATTAAGAGTACAGAGATGATAAAACAGGGCAATTTTTCCCCTAACCAGGCTATTTGCTAGGCTTTTAATCAAATTTCTTTTCATTATTTAGTTGGTCTTTATTATATAAACATAGATAATCCAAAATAAACATAGATAATCCAAAATTTAATGTGACAAACAGAATCAATTTAATCAAATTTACCTGTGAACCTAAATCATCCAATACAATTATGTCCTCACCTAAGACAAAATAACCTAAGAATCATACTTTAAAAAATGAATTATACATAAGTAAGTCCTGTGGAAAAACAAACACTAATTTAGGCTAGAGAGAAAGGTGCAGGAGATGTATTTAGGACTTTTTCCCAAAACACTTACAGCTTTTTATCTCCACTACTAGGGAGGAAGGCTTTGCCTAGATTTTTTTTGGCTTCTTCCATCATATGCTGTCTCCTCACTTGATTCAGGCTTACGTAGCCTTCACCTTCAAAAATCCTTACAAAATGGGGATCAAAATAACCCGCTTGGAGAGGTGACATTTCTTTGGATCCTCCAGGTAGCATCTGTTTATTTTTGCTTGCAGCTTCATTAAAGGGTCCTTTAAAAATAAATTGGGAATATCATAATTTTGAGCTCACCAATAATTAAAGAACATGAAAAATAACTTACAAAAGTTTCAAAATGAGATTCGAGCTAATGAGTTTTGAGACCTAAAACGGTTTCAAAATGTTCACTGAAAGCCCTGCGTTAAAGGCTATGTTGACAATAAGACCTAAGAGGTTTTTATTAAAACACTGTAATAATTAGATTAAGGTCCTTGTTATAGATGCTGAATTACAGAGCTGGAAGAGACACCTTAAAGGTTATCTAATGAATCTAATGCTTCACCATCTACATACTGGGAAACACTGTTTATGTGAGATAGTGTGTGTCTGTGTGTGTGTTTAGGTTGAAGGAAAGGATGTTCTATACTCAGACTGAAGCAATTCCCCCTCCTGGGTATATACTCAAGGCACATGAAGGCATATACCAACTAAGAGAAATGAACAAGAATGTTCATAGCAACTTCATTCATCATAATCAAAAACAAGAAACAGCTCAAATGTCCATCAACAGAACAGATAGATTGCAGTATATTCACACAATGAAATACTAGCAGCCCTATAATTTTTTAAAAGGCTGTTTTTATGAACATTTAAAACTTCTTTTATAATTCAGATCTAGGTAAACTCAATTTGGGAAGTCCTTCGGTAATGTGAAAAATTTTTTGAAGGGCAAACAATCCTTAAATCAACTGGTTATTTAAATATGAATTTGTATCATAGATTTTTTTAACTTAAATTTATGAAAAGTAATGTAGTCACATAGTTCCGAATTCAACAGTATAAATATTTTGACAATAAATCTTCCTCCCACACTTGGTCACTCAGTTCCTCTCCTACAGGCATCATGATATTTTGTTTTCCAGAGAATGTTTACACATGTTCCAATAAATATTTTCATATATATTCTTCTCTATTTTTAATGTTTAGAGTACTATTCTGCACCTTGATTTTTAAATTCAATAACGTATCTTGGAGATGTTTCATATCAGTATATTCTTTCTTGTTGCTGCATAGACGTCATTAAATAGCCAAAAATTTAAATGAGATTTTTAAAATGTTTATTTAATTTAGCTCATTATTTATGGCTCTTCTAAAACTCCCTCAACTATTCATTTAGCATTTCATTTTTCAAGAAGGGACCATGGATGGCATTTTCAGATGCAAATATAAATGCTATTTGCATAATAGAGTGTCCCCTCTAAGGGAAAAAAAGGTAAAAACAAAATATTCTGGGAGAAAACTGCCATGAACCTTTGGAAAGAAGTAAAATTACCTAGAAGGAGAATATATGAAGGTAGGGTAATGCAATAAAATGAGTTTCCTGCTCTTATAAAATTAAGTTCTCTCTTAACTCTTGAAATTCACAAGTTTATTCAACTTTAGAACTAATGCTTTAAAATATGGACCATTAAAAATATCATTTAACTTAAATATTAAATCCAAATTTTCATATAGAAAATGTCCAATATTAGGCTGTAAAGAAAACCAAATATACTTACGATTAAATTGTGACACATATTTATCACCAACAGTAATATATCCCATCTCACTGAACAGGCCAAGCCTCTCCATATCAGTTTTCCCTCCTTCTGCAGGCATGGTTGCTTCTTGTGGTGGTGTTATCTATATTAGTAACTTCAAAAGGTTCCTTAGGGCTACGTCTTTTAGAGCTAAATCCTACCTTACAATGAAAAATACAGGAGGGAAAGTTTAGTGATTATTAAATTTCCATCCAGATTACTTTCAGTCTGAAAGTTAACATTCACTATAAAAAAAAAAATAGTCCCAAACTATGTAGGGAACGAATGGACTTTGTGGGGCTGAGGGAGAATAATGGGATTCAAAATTATCAGCATGAACCCTTCCCTTGACTTTCCAGATGAAATATCCACAAATTATGAAATGTGTATGACAGCATCATTGCATTGCCATTCAGCTGTTGTAAATGGTAATATTATTACTGTATAGTATGGTATAAATATTGCATAAACAACATCCTTTTTTTGAGTTGAAGTTAGATTTTAAAATAATAATTACATAAGGCAGCCAATTTCAGTTTAGATCCCACGATTTAGACATACCATTTTGTCCCTCATATTAAAAATTATAACTTAGCTTTTCAGAATACACAATACATATGAGTATCACCCTATAGTTCTTGAGATTTTTTCAAGTTTAATGGGAGGAGAGGGCAATGGTCTACTAGGCAAGATAAAAAAGAACAAAACACATAAAAATCCACAATGAATTCAAAGTATTTGTTAAAGGGTAGACAGAAACTGTGAGTTTCTTTTGAAATATCACATTACATTAAACATGCAACTATTTATTTAGATTTTCTTTTTAATTGGACATGTTCTAAGAAGGAGGACCAAAGTGCTAAGAATACTTGCCTCCATTTCATCATATTTTTCAAGCACCAACTAAATTAGGCACTGGGTGTACATTCGTGAATAAATCGAACATTATTAGGTTTATGTCTTGAATCTGTTGCCATGCGCTCCCCCTCCCCCCACTCCCTGGCACCTGGGTTCCATTTGTCCTTTTTAAGTTCTCAGGTCAGGCTCTCTCCAGCCACAGGACCGTGGCACTAACACTTTTGTTCCCCAATTAACACTAAGCCTTCGTATTTAGCTCAGCCATCACTTCTTTAATTCCCTCTATCATAGCCGCATGTTACTTCTCTTTCGAAGCCCTCACCATGGTTATTGAATGGGTTATCATTTTACATCCACCAAGTAGGGATCCTTTAATTAACAGCTGTTTACCCCTCCCCCCCACCCCATCCCCACTAAACTTCTGGCTCCACAAAGGCTGGAACCGCGCTGAGTTTGGTTCTTATCACACGGTATTCCCAGTGTCTGCGCAGCGCCTGGCACACAACAATGCGAGCCCCCGAGAGAGGGAAGGAGTGATGGAAGACAAGAAGTTCTTTTTTTTTTTTTTTTTAACCTTTTGATTTTTTAATACCCATTCAGGTTCAGAAAGCAGAAATTTCTGTTTTATCCTTTCAAATTTGGCAGAAATCTAAGTACTGGTTTTAAAAGTCTTGTTTCCCACATCATCACCCTCCACGTCACTGGACTTACTAAGGCAAGAAGTTCTTGCCTTGAATTTTTTCACTACTTAACTCTTCTTGAGCAAAATTTACAAAAGCATTCCTTCATGTATTTAGCAGATAAACTTTGCAAACCCCTGTTCTGGGTAAGGCTCGCTGGAAGAAGGTATGAAAACTGAGATTTTAAAAGGCATAGATAGAATGCTGCTCCCAAAGAGCTTTCACTCTCGTAGACAAGAACATCATAAAAAAAGGTGTAAGTGGAACATGGCAAGTTCTCTTCGAAAGGTATGGAGAAAGTTCCGTGCGTGGTGCACACGAGAGGCAGAAAACTTCTGGCTGAGGGGTGAGGAAAAAGATTGCCCGTTAGGGGCACAGAGGCTCGGCGTAGGTAAGTATCTAAAGGGCAACTGGCGGCTGCGAGACCCAAGTCACCTCTCAGAAGGGCACCCAATTGGACAGCCGAAGGCAGAGCGTCTCAGCTCCAGTGCAGATTAACTCAGCTGCAGGCGCGACGAGGGCTGCGAGTCACCCTCGCACACGCGCTCGCTGCGCGGGACCTCGCCAAGCAGAGCCACCGCACGTTCTGCCTATTGTTGGTTGTTTATTGTGGCGCATTGCCTCGGGGACGGGAAAGCCCATTCCAAGTACGCTACGGGGGGGGAGTGTGGAGAGTTAGAATCCGTATAGAAGAACACACAGAAAGACTTACGAGTGACTTAGGATAAGAATATCTCAACGAATAGAATTTACTGAAAATAATATTTCTGCTTCCCACCCCATTATCCGTCCGAGAGGCGATGCAGTGTGGTAAGACCCGAGGCGTAGGCTGCAGGGCATGCTGGGAGTTGTAGTCCGCTCTCCCAGGCCCCGCCCCTTGGTGTCGCCACTTGCAGACCAGCCTCCGGAGTCCTTGGGCGGACGTCAGCGCTCCTGTCATCGCCACGTAGCAGACATGGTGAGTACCTCTGCTCATCTCAGACCCCAGCGTTTCCTCTCGGACTTCAGTAGCTGCCATGTCCACAGCTCCACAGCCTTTGAAAGGAGCTGGTCCTGCTGGGGCCTACGATGGCAGCTACGAACTCCGTGGTCTGGGCCGCTTTCTGCTCGGCCTCCCGGCTAGGGCTGGAGGGACACTGCCCCGCACAACCTTGAACCTCCCAGCTCAGCCGCATTGGGACACGCACTTCCTGCACCTCTTCCTTGTGAATGCATTTTGAAAACGAGGGAGTATGAGGCGTTTTGGAAGGTTTTGAAGGACTGCACCTAGGAAAGATATGAATAACTTTTTTCCAATACTCTATTCCCTTCGTTCCTGTAACGTCACACTTCCGGTTTCCCTGCTGTCTAATTGCTCAGCCGGGTCCTCAGATCCGTATCTTACATGTGGTGGTGTTCTTCAGGGATGCTTTTCTTTACATCCAATGCTGTCTCCCAAATTTGTATCTCCAGCATGGACTTTTATTCTGAGCTCCAGACCCACGTTATCTACTGATTGTACCTCCACTTGAATAGCTCATATATATTTCAAATTCAGCAAGTTAAAAACGGACTCATCGTTTCTACTTGCCCTCATCCTACACACCTACTTGTCCTCCAGTCATCCCCACCTCCGTTAATTGTGCCATTCACTCTGTTACACCTCCAAAAACCTGGAAATCAGGCTCAACATCTCCGTCTTCTCAACTCCTAAACATCGTATCCGTAGTCAAGTCCTAGTGATTCTGCTTCTCAATGGCTGTCAGTTGTCACTCCCCTCTGGACTCTTACCATCGCTGTCTTTGCCACCATCAGATCTAACCATCTGCCATGGTCTCAGTGGTGTTGTAAGCAGGCCTTTACCAATCTGTGCCCCAGCCTGGAATGGGTTCTTCCATCTCCACCCCATCTTTCCTTGGAATTATTCATACTCACACCTACCCACCCTTCAGATTTCAGTTTAAATGTTACTTCTTCAGAGAGGATCTCAATGCAGAAGTCAAGGGAGATTCCAGTGCTTTCACATATGATCTCTTATGGAATCTTCGCAACCACCTCATGAAGTTGTACATTTTTCCAGTTTTACAGTAGAGAAGACAAGAGTTGAGTGATTGAATTGTGCAAAATCATACAGTAAGAGTTAAACTTTGCTCTGGCCTGTCTTTTATCTTCTTCAGTCCCTTTCAATATCATTAAATATCTTTTATCCAAACGGATGCATAGTATTTAACTGACTTCTTTATTTAATGGACTGCTTGATAGCTATTTATCAGTGGTTTCCTATTTTCTTTATTATTATGACAAACAACTGTATGATCCGTGCACAACATTGAAGCTAAATTTGTCCTGAACTTTCTTGATGATTTCCTTAATATAAATTCCCAGAAGTAGAATTGGGGCAAAGGGTATGGCCTTTCAACATTTATAATTTATGGAAAAGAAAAGCAGTAACCCTTAAAATAATGTGGCAAGGGATTTGTAAATGCAAAAAAATAGTAATGGCACCTACTTCATTAAGTTCTGAGGATCAGAGTTAATATATGTCCAGTCATTTAGCACAGCACCTTTTATATGTTAAAAACTCAGTAAATGTTGAAACTTATTTATTTCAAAAGACAATTCTTAACTGTAGTGTGGTTCTTCAGTTTGTTTGGGATATATTTTAAGAATCTAATGAAATCTTTGAAATCTCTTCCCAGAAGAAATCTCTTCCTCTCCCAATCCCCTCAGAATAATTTAATATATCATTTTTCCTATGTCATCATCTACCTGAAACTCAGACAATGGACACAAATTAATTGCTGATCAATTCCATTTTGCAAGTGCTTTTTCCCCCATATGAGTTGCAAGTATTTTCCTATGCCATTATATATTCTTCTACAGCATCATTTTCCACAGCTTTTTAATAGTCATAATTATTTAACCAGTTTCCTATTGTTGACACTTAGGTTAATATCCTCATACCTAAATCTCTGTGTTTTTCAGATTTCCTTAGACTGAATTTCTAAATGCAGAATCACTAAGCCAAGAATGTAAATTTAAGGCTTTTAATTCTTATTGTCACGTTGCCCTATGAAGAGCTCTACCAGTTTATACTTTCACCATCAGTGATATATTCATTTCCTCTCATTATCTTGACTACCAGGTGCTATCATTAGGTTATCAAATTCTCAAACTAGTTCTTTATTATTGATATTTTCATGTCATTAAACTCATTGTTAAGATTATAACTTAGAAATATTGTCTTAAAGTGGTTGTCCTCAACTTTTTTACCTTATAATCACTGGCATGGGGAAGGGAGAAGGGAAGCTTTTAAATACCCCTGTGCCTAGGCCCACCCCAGACCACTTATTCAGAATTTCGGGGGGGGGGGTGGCTTCACAGCAGCCTCACTGTCTGCCTGCTTGCATTTGTCCATAACGACAGAGCCTCACGGGGGCAGGATTTTCACTATGTTTATGGCAAAAACCCAATGGGACCCTAAGAGAGAGGGTGGGTCAGTCAATGACCCTAGATATGCACAAGACCCTAAAATATGAGCAAGATCCTAAATAAAATATGTGCATCAGGGCGGCCCAAGCCAGGCACCGTCCTTGGGAACCCTGGGAGGAATCAAGGAGGTGAAGCATAAGGGGCCTAACGACCTGTGAACTCATCTGCAGAGCTAACAGCCTGCCAGAGAAGAGAGAAATCTTCCCAAGAAGATAACAGCAGTCCTCCTTGCATTCTTGCCTGAAGGTGTCTTAGTGAACCATTATCTATCCCCGCAGGAGGCAATATTGTATTGGTCAAGGGTCTTTTGGCTGAGGTGGTCTGTGAGGCATAGGGAGATTTGGCTAAAAACTTGGATGATGCATGTGATTTACAGACCTCAGAAAGAACAAAGCCCCTTCCCTGTGAGTACTCAATAAAAGCTGCAGACTGAACAGATCTGGGTTCCTTGTCCATCAGACAGAGTCCCCTGGCTCAATTGATTTTTAAACTATACCTGTCTCTTGCTCCTTATTTCTGTTTCTGAGTCCCCGCAGGTCCTCTCGAGGAAGCTAGACCCAGCCGCGCAGAGACGCGACAGGGGTGCAGCTCACGCATCAGTATTTTAAGCTCCTCAGGTGATTTCAGTGTGGAACAAAGGTTGACAACCCCTGATTTAGAATTTAGGGTGTTTTGTTTTCTCTGAAAAAGGAATCAGCTCATGAAATAGTTTGAAGAGTTAAGCTTAATTAATACCTTAACCTAAATTTAATTAGATTCTAATTTATATGAGGTTGAGTTTGTTTTGTTTACAATGGAATTTTTGTTTTATTTGTCTTAGGTGATTTCCGAGACTACAGATATACTCTTCAGAATAAGAGGAGGCCTTGATCTAGCTTTTCAGCTAGCTACTGCCAATGGTAGGTCTGCCAAAAGCTCTCCTTTTTTATTGTAAAATTGACAATGAACTATACTGAGATTCTCACCATTTTGCAAATGAAATTCAGTGAGAGATACTGTCTAAAATCATATAGTTAGTGATGTAAATTGTATTTAAACCTAGACACTGTGTTCCAGCACCACCCCTAGTCCATGGGGCTTCTCTGTGCAAATTAGAAAAGGATGTTCCCATCCTTAAAAACTTTACGGTCTCTTTCAGAGAATTGTCACAATATGTATAAATATCCATAATGAGCACAATGTAAATGATGCATCCAGATTTGTACACTGCAGATTTGAAACTGTACATGACCTTGAGTCTCCAGAACCCACTCTCTTTAACGTTATGTTTTTTTGAATGGTAGGAAAATTCTATGGGAGAAAAATAGGTAGGGTTTGTATAAAGCAAATTCTAGCATGTCTTCCTGTTTCTGACTTGGGCTACTGCCACAAAACTGAGGTAAAGAATATCAATGGAGGAAGATGAGTTGTGTTTGAAACTTATTTCATTTGAGATGCCACAGTATATCAAGCACAAATTCCCAACAGGCATTTGGTTAGTTAAGTCTGAAACTTAAGAGAGAGTGGTCAGGATTGGAGATAGAGAACAAAAGGCCACAGAATGTATGATTCCATCTATATGAAGTGTCCAGAACAGGCAAATCTATAGTGATAGAAAGCAGATTAGTGGTTGCCATGGGTAAGTGTAGGAGAATGAGGAATGACAGCTGGTAGGTATAGGGTTTCTTTGGGGATGATGAAAATGTTCTGGAATTAGATAGTGGTTATTGAAAACCCTTGTGATTATAATCAAAGCAACTGACTTATACACATTAAAAGAATGAATTTTATGGTCTGTAAATTTTATATATCAATTTTTAAAAAGAAAGGCAAAAAGATTTTTTTATAATTATTAAATCTGGGGAATGGATATTTGGGAGTCAGTTTTACTGTGCTGTACTCTTTTGTGTTTGGAAGAGCTCATGTTGAAAAGTTTTAAATTTTTCTTATTAGCTTCTGTTTATATTCTTTTAATTTAGAAATTTTTGTCAAGAAAGCACTAAAACATGTGTTGAGTGACCTGTCAACCAAGCTTTCTTCAAATGCACTGGTGTTCAGAATTCGCCACAGTTCAGTGTATATATGGCCTAACAGTGACAAAAACACCATTCCAGGAGAACTGACTGATAGTTCTGCTTGTAAGAACATAATGCGCTTTATTCAGTGAGTATGTTTGAAGATTGCTAGACATGTTTTCAAAACATCATTTCACATTATAAACATCTCTGTGTATTAAAAATTTAGATTCGAACAGGAAGAAGATACAAAACGAAAATTCATGAGAAAGAAAGACAAAAAATTATCAGACCTGGTAAGCAAATCACCTGTCTTCTTAATGGTAAAACTTGTAAATCTTTGAATTTGGAGTTGAGAGTTTAGAGATTATTTAACCCAACTCTCATTTTTTACAGATCAGATTAGTGAGGTCCAGAAAGATAAATGACTTGCCTGAGATTATATCTCTATTTTACATCTCTGGAATTTGTCCCATTATAATACATGTTTTAAGAAGGTTTTTTTGAGGATGCTTGGTTTGCTCCCACAAATTATTTAAAAATAACTAAAAAGGAGTCATTCTGAAACTTAACAGTGACACACGACGCTGTGTGAGACAGTAAATAAATGATTTGCTTTTCTTCACACTGTTCTTGGATCAGTTAATTTTTTTTTTTTAAGATTTTATTGGGGAATTGGGGGAGGGGAACAGCGTTGGGGAACTCGGGAAGGGGAACAGACAAGTTGCTCTCCTTTTGTTCTTCAGTCTAGTTGTGGAGAACGTTGCTTCACTGGCCCATGTTGTATTATCATTGCGCTCTTCCCGGATGAGGCAGATCAGTTGCTGGCCTCTGGATGGTCGCTCACCGCCGCTATTGGCAGCTCACACTGGCTGCTGGCTGCTCTCGCTTGCTGCTGGCCACTCACTGTAGCCTGTTGGCAGCCCACTGCAGCAGGGGCTGCAGCCTACACCGTTGCAGCCCAGCTCCAGGTGGAGCTGTTGTTAGCTGTAGAGGGCAGTGTCACTGGCCCTCATATGTGGGATCCGACCCGGGCCGCTGGCATCCCAAGCCAGCTCTTAACCAATGCGCCACTCCGCCAGCCCAGTTCAGTTAATTTTTGAGTCAGAAGCATGGATTCTTATTTTATGTATAGAGTTATAATCTGTTACTATTATTAGTTATTTCGATGGTCACATTTTCCAAGATTTGGCCAACAGAGACTTCTTCAGTCTAACTCCAGTGTTTGTTTTGAAACTGTATTTTTGAGCACTTCATGCCTTCTTCCACAAGCTGTTCCAGGCACATCACATGCTTTTCCTGTTCCAACTCAGGAACCACCCATTTCTCCAGGAATGTATACATCTGTACATCCATACTGTTCATATATACACACACATACATAACACATACACTCACGTTTATCTATGTAAATCATATTTATACCTCCAGTTCTATTTCATCCTCACACAGTCCCAGTGAGAGACGTGACTTCCAGTATCCTCAGGATTTTGCTAAATTTGTTCAAAATGAAGTATTTTCAGAATTGTTCCATACCACTGTCAAAATCAACGCTGCTAATAGAGTTCAATATTTGTTTATAGTTCTTTATGCCTTTAGAGCAGGGGTATATAGTTTAAAAGTTCCTTTAGCATGTGGTTATTGCATCTTATTCTTTTGATTTTTGTTTTTAATTTTAAGTCTATACAAAAGTAGAGAGAATAATGTAATAAATCCTGGTGAACCTATACCAGCCTTAACTTTTATCCATACATGGCCAATCTGATTTCATCTTCACTCGCCACTCACTCTCCACCACTCCTCATATAATTTTGAAGCAGAGAAGAATTTTTGTTAAGATTTGAGCTTTTAAACAATTTACCATAATATAGCTTTGGTCCTTAAAAAGTCCTTTTACTTACCCTTTATAATTACTGTTCACTGTGCTATAAGTTGACCATTACTATTTATCTTTATAGCAACAAATAGTAAATATAGATCTTATGCTGGAAATGACCACCTCTCTGGCAGCCGTAACCCCCATCATTGAAAGAGAAAGCAGAGGACATCACTATGTTACCATGACTTTGCCGGTTGATGCAGTTGTATCTGTTGCTCCAGAGGAAACATGGGGAAAGTAAGTATTTTATAGTAAATTACTGCCACATTTAAATGAGGACCTTTTCCCAAAGTAATCAGAGTCCACTTTTAAGTATCATACAGGCCTATCCATGGTAGTGATGGTTATTTTTACTGTGATCTACTTGTTTATTATTAAACTAAGACTTATCTAGTGATTAAATGCTTATGTGGAGGAAGTAGGGTAGGCTGTAAAATCTATAGCATTTTTGCTTTATCTACACAGAGGAAACATTGAGTTTATTTAACTTTTCTTAATTTTGACTTCCTTTAATAAACCTGATCCAATCATATTTTGTTTTCTTACTATATTAGGGACATAATAACTCCATACTTTCCTTTATCATAGCAACTGTAACTTTTGTTGATGCACTTATATATTTTCCTCCCACAGAGTTCGTAAACATCTAGTTGATGCAATTCATAATCAACTAACTGATATGGAAAAGTGCATTTTGAAATATATGAAAGGAACATCTATTGTAGTCCCCGAACCGCTGCACTTTTTATTACCAGGAGAGAAAAATCTTGTAACAGTTTCATATCCATCAGGAATTCCAGATGGCCAGCTGCAGACCTACAGAAAGGTAAGACCAAGTCATTTATTCTTAGAAAAAAATGACTATCATTCATTTTATATTTAATTATATATTTCTAGTAACTGGAAATTATTTTAGGATTTAATTTCAACGTGTGAAAACAGAGTATTGGTTTTATATATTATTTAATTTCTGTTCTCATGGAACTTCTTTTTTAAGTATTATGAATGAAAAAATATGCTGAACCCATATGTAACATTTTAATTTTATATGCTTATTGTGGTTTATATGTTCTGTGACATTTTTTATTTTTCTATTATGCAATAAAGAAAAGATGCTTACATAGCTAGAACAGCTAATGGATGAATGTTAATAAATTCCTTTTCGCTTCCATTACTTTCAGATTTGTGACAGAGACAAGATTACAGTTACAGAAGGGAAATTAGGATTTATGCTAATTCTAATTAGAATTTATAGTAATACTCCATCTCCCACCTCCTCCAAGGTTATTTGGGTTTTATTACATTTTAAGAAAACATGATCAGCATTCAAGAAAATGAGATTTACTGGCAAAATGACTGGATTTAGAATAGTTATTTTTGTTTTGTGTTTTTTTGTTTGTTTGGTGAGGGCAGTGTCACTGGCCCTCATATGTGGGACCGAACCGGGGCCGCTGGCTTCCTAAGCCAGCGCTTAACCACCGCGCCACTCGGCCGGCTCCCTTAGAATAGTTATTTTTGATATGTGGCCTTTCCTGGTACACATCAAAGTGTACCATGGGAGCATCTTTCTAATCTCTGCCCCTGAGAAGAGGTATAACACTGGAACCCTCTGCACCTCTCTGTAAGTGCTACATGAATCGATTTGCAGAGGCAACAGCAAGACAAGCTGATGGTACCATTCAAACTGCTACAGTACATAGGGGACACCATAAAAGAAAATGTCAAACTTTTCGAAGTAGCTACTATGTATTTTTATGCAATTGGGAATATTTTTGCATTTTAAACGTGTATTTTTATTTTGATGCCTTATTAGTTGGTTTCATGCTATCAGTTTCTACTCTGTAATTTAATTTAATCACTATCCCTTATATTTGTTAAGTACTCTAAGCATGATTTTTCAAAATAGTTTGATATAGTTATATCATTGTTAGTTATAATTTACTCATTTACAAGCCTGTTTCAAAGCCGGTCTTTATCCTGGATGTCTTTTAACAGACTGTGTTATAATAAATATCGAATTTTAAAATATCTCAGTTCTCTCACTCTTAACAAATTATTTTCATTTTTCTATGTTCCCTTCCAGTTTCTACCCATATACATAGATAAACAAAATTAAATCTTGTTTGGTTTAAGTTTATTCTCATCTTCTTTGTCCTCAGTAAATGAAATCATGAGTGTTTGATAACCAATATGTAGTTAATTTTCTGTTTTATATTTTTAGTTTGAGTTTATTTACTGACTAGGAATCTAAATCATTTAACTTTTTTTCTGTTCTTCTCTATCGATTCTGATTTCATTTAGGAGTTACATGATCTGTTCAAACTGCCTCATGACAGACCTTATTTCAAAAGGTCTAATGCTTATCACTTTTCAGATGAACCATACAAAGACGGTTACATTAGAAATCCACATGCCTATCTCAATCCACCTAACATAGAGACTGGTATGGTGAGTTTAAAAATTATTTATGGGAGTCAATTGATCATTAATATATAATTTTTTATTTGTACCCAGTAGAATTTGTAAGGATTGAGTCATAATGTATGTCATCCCTAAAACATAATTTACCATCCATTTCTTTTAATAATCATTGCTTAAAATAGCAGTCATTCACAGTGGTCTACCAAGGTTAGGAATAGATAATTATGTACCATATTTCTCTTACTAAAATTCCATTCCCTAATTTCTTTAAAGCCTTGTCCCATTTTATTTTCATTCTGAAGCTGAGAAATCATGCTAATTAAGGGCATATTCTACCCAAACCAGAAGTCTAATAAGGCACTACAACGTGTTTTCTGTGCAGCACGTGCCTGGTTGCAAGGGGCAGGTCTTCACTGAAGGATGCTCACATAAGGAGCATGGGGGAAGGGTTCTTTTAAGGATCCACATGGGCCAGTAAGTAAAGATCTCATGGGCATCCAAGACCAGGAATACCTACCTGTACAGCTGGGCCTCCTAGGACAAAGCCCTGCTTCAGTCTCTGGCCTCCACTCACTCCTTGATGGCATTTCTGCTGCTTTCTCTGTGTTTGCTTTTGATCCTAGACTGGCCTGTTCCTTCCCTTTATTCTCTTATCTCAGCCTCACAGCCTTTGTATAACTTTTCCCTACTCTTCCTCATAGGTGCTAGCTCATCGTATGTCAGCTTCATTCCCTGCTCCTTTCTGCCTGAGTCACTCCGCACCTCTCAATTCAAATTCCTAAGAGAGAAAATTTGATTGGCCATCTTGTCATGGCATTTATTCAGGACTTGCTGAGTCTCCAGGCACTTTGTAATGAAATTTTAAGAATTAAAAATGACCATATGATACAGTGTGTACCCAAGGAGAGTTAAGGGGTCCCTGCTGGTCCATCATCAGTTCCATCTACAAGAGCTGTGGGCAGACAGCTTTCCATAGAAAGATCTTGACTGGGCACTCACCGCTACATGTATACAAATGAGCCTTCTGTCAACATTTCTGCATTATTAAATGATTTCACTCATTTTGCTTATATAGGAGGAAATCTTGAGAGACTTTTTTCTTAAAATATCTTAAAATCTTGCTCTGTCACAGTCATAGAACCATAGACTAAGAAATACAAAACTTAAAAGTCTCAAGAAATGTAACTGGATGGTTTTCTAGTAGATTGTAACACAAATGTTTTCTGACTATATTTGAAACTTCTCTAGAATACATACTGTATCTTATGTTCAGTTTTAATTCTTTTTTTTTTTTTTTTTTTTTTTTTAAATATTTTATTGGGGAATTGGCGGAGGGGAACAGCGTTGGGGAATCGGGGAAGGGGAACAGACAAGTTGCTGTCCTCTTGTTCTTCAGTTTAGTTGCGGAGGATGTTGCTTCACTGTTGGTATCGTCATTGCGCTCTTCCTGGATGAGGCAGATCGGTCGCTGGCCTCTGGATGTCGCTCACCGCGGCTATTGGCAGCTCACGCTTGGCTGCCAGCCGCTCACGCTGGTTGCGGGCCACTCACTGTAGCCTATGGCAGCCCACTGCAGCAGGGGCTGCAGTCCACCCCATCACCGGGGCTGGCACAGCCCATCTCCAGGTGGAGCTGTTGTTAGCTGTAGAGGGCAGTGTCACTGGCCCTCATGTGGGATCCGAACCGGGGCCGCTGGCATCCCAAAACCAGCGCTTAACCAATGCGCCACTCGGCCGGACCAGTTTTAATTCTTAATAGTTCCTTACAAAGTACCTAGACATTCAGAAAGTACTGAGTAAATGCTAATTGATTTTTGACAACGAAATGGGTTCATTACCTCTCTTAGATACAAGAAGCATTTATGTACTTTTTAATATTATATAACATTTGATATGTACATATACAATATATGTAAATTGTAAAGCTTAGTGAGGAAATGAATGCCGGAGAACTTCCTACCCAGTTTAAGATTTAGAACATTACCAGTCTGATTGGTGGGTTCCTCTGCCTCCTGTGAGGAACTACTATACTGAGGTTTATGTTCATCATTCACTTTCTTTTTTTAAAAGTTTCACACTATACATATGTATATGTATGTACATATGTATATGTATTTATACTTGTGTATATATATATATGTATACATATGTATTTCCTCAACATAGTAGCTTCTAATTTTGCTTGATTTTGAGATTTAGAAAACAGTGTCATTCTATATATATATAGTCTTCTACAACTCACCGGTTCACTCAATATTATGTATCTAAGATTTATCTATGGTATTGTGTCTAACTATAGTTCAGTTATCTTTATTGGGGTATAATATTCCTTTGTATGATTTTTTTCTAGGATTTTTTTGCTATTAGACAACCCTACTGTGAACATTCCTGTACATGTCTCTTGTTGAATATGTTTAACAGTTGTCAACATTTTGCTGTATTTGCTTCATTTCTCCTCTTCTTTTTCCCCTTGAGCCATTTCAAAGAAAATTACAGACAGCATGCTATTTACCCCTAAATAATTCAGGGCAAATCTTCAAACAATAATAAATCTGTGTACATGGTATTAATCTAATTTGGTTATGATTCATTATTATTTTTTATTGTCTGCTAGATTTAACTTGCTAATATTTTATTAAGGTTTTTGCATCTAAGTTCATGAATGATATTTGATTGTAATTTTCATTTTCTACGCTGTTCTTATTTCACTTTTGTATCAATAATATACTGGTTCATTGAAGAGTTGGGAGTGTTCCCTCTTTTTTCAAATTTTCCAGAAGAGTTTATATATGATTAGCATGATCTTTTCTTGGTCATTTGGTAAAACTCACTTACAAAACAATCTAGGATTTTCTTTGTGGGAAGATTTTTTAATACAAGATTTAATTTTACTAATGGTTACAGGAATTTTTAATTTTTATAAATTATATTGACCTAGGTTTTAATCTCTGCTATAGTTGTAGTAATGTTTTTTCATTCTTCATATCATTTTCATTTGTGCCTTCCTTTTTTTTAACTTTTGGCTTTGTGATCTCCCTTATTGTAACTTTTGTATTCTATTTCATTAATTTTTGCTCTTTATTTTCTTCCTCCTTTACCGTCTTTGATTTCTTTTTCTTCTAACTTCTTAAGCTGGACACTTAGCTTATTATTAATCTTTCTATTTTCTAATTTAGGGTTTTAAATTTCAAGCAAAGCACTGCTTTCACAGGTTTTAATTTGAAGTATTTTAGTTGTATTCACTGCTAAGTATCTTTACATTTCCGTTATGATTATTCTTTTAATCCATGTTTTATTTAGAAGTGTTTCTTAACATCCAAATGTATCAGAATCTGAAATTTATTGAGACTTATATTCATCTCTTATGGATGATCCTGTAACAACCCCAAATTTGATAGCTTACAACTACAAACATGTATTCTCTCACAATTCTGGACACCAGAAGTCCAAAGTCAGTATCATATCCCTAGGCTGAAATCCAGGTGTCAGCAGGACCATGCTCCCTCAAAGGCTCTTGGGGAGACTCCAATCCTTGCCTCTTCAAGCTTCTGGTAGTTGCCAGCATTCCTTGGTATCTGACTGCATCCCCTCAGTATCTGCCTCAGTGGTCACATTTCCTTCTTTTGTCCTCTGTGTCAAATTTCCCTTTGCCTTTCTTTTATAACGGTAATTCTGGTTGCATTCTAGGCCCAGCTGGATAGTCCAGGAAAATCTCTCCATTTTAGGACCCATTTTTTTCTTTCCATTTAAGATAGCATCCACAGGTTCCAGGGATTAGGCTGTAGATATCTTTTAGGGACCATTTTTCAGCTTACTATAATTGTCTAGTTACACATTTTCTATGTGTGTTTAAGAATATATATTCTCTAATTGTTTGGTGAGGAATCTATATTTGTCCATGACTCTTCTTACCTAATTTTTAAAAAATAATAATACCAGTTTGTCAAAAAAGATATGTGTATTCCTAGCATTATACTACAAGAAAGAATTTATATGATATTGGCCCTTATTTAAGGATCTTAGGCTATAATCAATGGAAGGTTTACAAAATTGCAAAAACATTCCTCACATGTCCCATTATATAGATCCTTCACTTGTTTGTTCATTCCTTTATTCCTTCCTTCACTCATTGACCATTTATTCAACCAGCATGTATTGTCTATTAATTGTTTGCTGGGTCCATTGTAGAAGATTCAGCCCAGAAATAAATAAGACACAGTGCGTACCCTATTGCATTTATGTATTAGTGTGGGTAGGCAGACATTTAAATAATAATTAATGTGCCAAGTAGTGGTGTTTTGAAAAATAAAAAAAATTAAACAGTACAGAGTGACCGCCAGGGCAGGGGGTGGGTGGTGAGGGACTGAACGTGCCATTTTTAGGTTAAATAATCAGGAAAGCCTTCTGACATTTGAACAGACACCTGAGTGAAGTAAGGGTGCAAGCTCTAAAATTATATGGGAAAAGAGTATTCCAGGCAGAGAACTGTGAGGCTCTGATATCAAAGTGTCCCTGGCATATCAGAAGCTAAAGCAGAGAAAGCAACAGAGGAAAGTGGTAGGAGGTGAAAATGGAGAGGAGGCCAGCAGGCAGGACTTGACAGGCCTTATATCCATCCTTTGATGAGGACTTTGGACATTTAGTTTAGCTCTGAGTACAGTATACTTGACTCAAGTGTATATAGAAAATATGTGCATCTATCTTAAGTTAATGTTTTACTGTATTCCTTCTCTTTGAATAGATTTATGTGGTCCAGGGCATATATGGTTATCATCATTATATGCAGGATCGAATAGACGACAATGGCTGGGGCTGCGCTTATCGATCTCTGCAGACTATCTGCTCTTGGTTCAAACACCAAGGCTACACAGAGAGATCCATTCCAACACACAGAGAAATTCAGCAGGTACAGAACATGCCAATTCAAATTATAATCAATTGTACATTTCATTAGCTCTTCATATACCACTAATTATTATTACCTCATGGTACTGACTTATTTGTTTTGAAGGAAAAATATATGCTGGTAATAAGAGAAAATGCCCTCAATGTAACTGTTAATAGCTGTCTTGTGTATGGATTGTTTTGTATTTGTAAATACGTAAAGGCTCTGGTTGATGCTGGGGACAAACCAGCCACATTTGTCGGATCACGGCAGTGGATTGGATCTATTGAGGTACAACTGGTACTGAACCAACTGATTGGTATCACTTCAAAAATACTATTTGTCAGGTAAGAACACTTTAGGAAATTAGAGAAATCATTTCGAAGTTTGTTATTTTATTAAAATAATCAAAAAATTACCTTTTCCCTGGATTTGTTTTCACTCCTCTCCTCCACATTGCCTCATTGTTTTATAAATCTCATTTTTCTTAACCCTAAATTTTTTTTTGGTTAACTTTTAGAAGACTTTGGCATTTATGAGTAAACTCTGTAATATATACTTATATGGTCGGGGCCTAATTTTAGCTGAGAAGAGAAAATCTTGGAAATATGTCAACTTTGAGTGGAGTTACAGAAAATCAAGCTTTTTTATGCTCAAATCTTGAAAAAGACTTGAAAGGAAAAAAAAAATCAAATGTTAATCTATGACTGGCCTTTTTATTTACCTCCTGCTTTTTCTTCTTAAGATGTTAATAAACTAATAACATGTCTGAATAATATATTCATTTCATGTTTTTCCAATATAGCTTAACCAAAATTCTAACAGTAAAATATGAGCAAATCTAAATTAAACTGATTTCTATGGCCACGACTAGCTTCCTCCTTTTATGAGCTTATGTTTTAAATACACTTTCTATTACAACAACCTTGATAAATATAGTAACATTATCTTTATTTGTCTTAAGTACTTTAATACATCTGGTTTCACCATTGCAGTCTAGGTTGGCTGTGGAAATCAGTGCTAATGAATAAATGATAGATTAAATAGTGAAGGATATGGTGATTAAAAAGTGAAAGTTTGGGCACATTAAAACATACATTCCCTACTAAGCAAGAGCTAAGGTTTAGCACCACCTGGTATCTCCCCATTCTAAAAAGAAAATCTCCCTTCATCTGTCCATCTTTCTTTTTCTTCTCAAAAGTACAAATTATATAGGACGTTAAAATATTCCCTAAAAATAATATGGTGTACTTGAAAACATTTTATAGTTTTCACATTGGCTTTACAAACACTGTCTATTTTAGTCCTAGACTCCCCTGTCATGTAGACAGGGCAGGTATTATTTATCCCAATTTAAAATGAGAAAATGTGGACTCATAGGCTGACAGCAAGAAGACGAGAACCCAGGGCTTAAAATTCGTTTTTGAAATTAAATCCACCTATAAAAGATACCTGGGCATCAAGGTGACCAGTTTCAATCTTATATTAAAAACCCAAAACTTTCCTGCAGTCCCAGAAGTGAAGAATAGAGGGCTTCTTGCTTCTTCCCTCGCACATTTACTGGCCTTACCTGTTTAGAAAGGTTATGTTACTCTGAGTTGCTCTCTCAGTCAATTCCCTATCGCTCAATTTAAATTTATATTAGTTTTTTTTCCCCAGTAACCAGAAAAGGTAGAGAACACTGATGCCTAAACTTGTGATTTGACCTTAGAGTTAGAAATAATTCTTATGATAAAAAAAATGGTTTCTTTCTAGCCAAGGTTCTGAAATGGCCTCTCAAGGACGGGAGCTCGCTCATCATTTCCAGAGTGAAGGCACTCCAGTAATGATCGGTACGGTGTTTTGGACATTTTGGGCTCCTTTGGTAGAGTGGAGAGTATGTAAAACTTACCAGTAACATCAATATTTAATGGCATGTAAAATCAGTTTTAAACATTTTTAAATTAGCTTTTATACCATACAGACTGTCCTCTGGATATTTATTTTAAAATTTTCAAGGCAGGAGGAAAGTTACAAAAAAAAAAAACCCATTATAATCACCAGGAGAAAAGGCGAAGAAGAGAAATAACTGTGTTCATATATTTAAAGAGCTGAAAGCACTATGGAAAAGAGGTGACAGTCACTCCACTGAGCATCATAAGTCATGGCGCTCTGTCACTAAGTTGGCTAGCTGTTACCTTCTTGCAAATTACTTCTCTGGGCTTTATTTGGAAAATAAAAGGATTGGATTATTTGATCTAAAGATTCATAATTCTGTGAGGAGCAAGATGTGTCCTGTGATGACAGAAGGCAAGTTAAGAGCGGAATGTAGGAAACGGAAGGAGGCCGATTTCCGCAGAATATCAGAAAGAACAGAATGAGTGGATAGCTGTATCATTGGAGCAGAGGCACCCCATCTGTTAAGGGTGGTACCACAGCGGTGACTTACTCTGTTAGGAGCTTAGACCCTCTATGGCCCTTTCTAAATCCAGTTTAGGTAATTTCATAGATATGGCAATGGAATATAAACCTTATATGATTATCTTTTCTGTATTAAAGATGTAATTTTATCTTTTCAGAGTGTTTTTGACACAATGTAGGCTAATCAGTTTTAATTCTGTTAGATCAATTAATAGGTAAAACAATCTTTTTAAATTGAAATTAATTAGGAAGTTGCTAACATATGCCCTCTCATATTTCCTCTTTCCTCTTCTGTAGGGGGAGGAGTTTTGGCCCACACAATACTAGGAGTTGCATGGAATGATATTACAGGGCAGATCAAATTTCTGATTTTAGATCCACATTATACAGGGGCTGAAGATCTCCAAGTTATTTTAGAAAAGGTAAGTATCTAGTTAACACAAATTTAGATACAAGGCAAAGCACCCAGAACCAGAGAATAGTAAACTGGCTGTTAACAAAAGACAGATTATAAACTGAGGGCAATGATCCTCACTATATGGACATATCTAGGGCTGGGATGGGTCGTCATCTCCCAAAGGCCCCACCTCCAATTATCATCACTTTGGGGATTAGGTTTTAACATGAATTTTGGAGGGACACAAATATTCAGTCTATATTCTGAGGGTACATTCTGCCTCTGCCTCTTTACCCTCTTGTGGAACTTTTCCTGTTTGACATTCCTGGGCCAGTCATCTCAAAGGAAAGAAGCATGGCTCCCCTATCTCTCATTCCATCAGTTTCTGGTTTTGGCACTCTACCCACTTCTCTTAAAAAAAAAAAAAAAATTGAGTCTGTTTATCTGGAAAAAGCCTACATGTATAAAAGGATCACAAAAAGATTAAACAGAGATAGTATAAGCCTTTTTATTTTTCCATTTATCATTAAGAAAACATTTTAGGACATGACATTTATTAAAGTTTTGCTAAAAATATTAGATACTAAAAATAAGCTTATTTATGTATAGAAACAGGTCTCAAAGACAACAAAGCAATCTTACGGCTGGGAGCAGGAGGAGTAGGACTCGGAAGATTTTTGTAAATTTTTTACTTTCATCTTATTTGAATTTTTACAATGTATGTCTTATTTTTGCAAACAGAAAAAGAAACATGAAAAAAATTAAAGATCATCTCTACTCAACCCTCCCTCCTCCACACTATAAAACAGAGCTAGCACACTATCTTCTGTAGGAATTATGAACTCTGGCTGTAGGTCTCAGCTAGAATACCCTGCAGCCTCCAAGTCAGTCAGTGTAAGGAATAAGACCACCATTTGTCATTCACTCAGTGGTATTTTAAAAGTTTTAGCTAGCCTCCTCACAAGTATTTTGTAAACAAAGTATTTCATTTCAGAATGATATAACAGAGTGCTTGTTAGGTGGGTCTTAAGAAAATTAATCAATAGCCCTAGAAGAAATTTGATAAACTTTTATATTCACAATGAGATTTTGTTTGAAAGTCACTTTTTTTCGGCTAGGGAAAAGGATTGATACTGACATGAAGAATGGAAAGTGAAATGAGGATAGCCTGAGGAAAATGAAGGGTATGGAATGCAACTCCAGGGGCAAGCTGAGATTTCTCACGACCATATTTCCTCATAGCTAAGATGCCTATGCATGAAACATATCATTATAGTCTTTGAAGACCTACTAAGAAAAACAGACTGCCAATTAAACTATCACATGCCCATCAACTGACAGACTTACAAAACTATACTTCTTAGAATCATTAAAATATGGAATTTGAAGTAATAGTTACCATAAGGAAGTGGGGTGTTTTTTTTGTGTGTTTTTTTTTATGATGTCTATGATTCAATACCATATCTGAAATGGACCCAACTAAGTTACTTTTCTATGCTTTATAGAGATTCAAATCTTTGAATTACATATGTATTTAGAGTATTATTCCAAGATCCTTCTCACAGAGCAGGATTGTAAAATGTTACAATTTTGATCCTGTAGTCCTGTAACTTAGAAAAATGTTTTCCCTTCCCTTCTCCCAATGTAGGGCTGGTGCGGATGGAAGGGCTCAGACTTTTGGAACAAGGATGCTTACTATAACCTATGTCTTCCTCAGCGACCAAATATTATTTAAAATACCTTGGACTCAAAGACAGTAGTAAAGTTGACTATAAATTTGTTAATAAAATGTTTAATTTCAGATTAAATCCTGGGTGTAGTTTGATGGTTTAACCTACGATTTTTTTTTCCAAAGGTTGTAAATACTACACACATAAAACAGAACTTATTCTTTAGGCATTCCTTTAATAACTTCAAAGACAAAGCATGCACAAACCAAAATAGTATAGGCATGTAAATACATGTATTCTTAAATGTTATCTTCACTTAGAAGAAAGTTTTCCTCCTTCTCAGGAGTTTAGAAACACCTGATGAGCCAAAAGCCGTAGCTTGTAGCTAAGCAGCAGATTTGCACAAAGTGAAGGCCTCTTCAAACCTCTTCATTACCAATGTGACATCTGTTGTTAAAAAACATTAATATTAAAAACTTTAAAATGGTTATCTCCCCAAACTTCTTCCATGCAGCACAATTTTTGATCTCTAGAATCAGTATTAAAATGTGTTAATGAGAACGAAAAGATATACTAGAAATAAAACTATCAATATTCAAATGAAACAATAAATTCTGTGCTAAATAAGCGATCTTTGAGGAAAGAAGAAACTATGAGTTACTTACCAACACTTCCTCTTTCCATTTATATTTTCTGCACTTCCGAAACTTCTTTTCTGTCTGAGCACTGGAACACCATGATCTCTATTGGATCTTTCACTTGACTTTTTTGTCTGCATACATTTAATTGCCGTAAGAAACTTGGCACATTCTGGAAATCCATATGACCAAGCAAGATCTTCAGCTGTTTGCCCATTCTTATTACATAAACTGAATTTAAGACAAAAATTGAGTTATATAAAAATTAACTATTGTTTAAATTGTTTAGCCTTTGTTTTTTTTTCATATATCTTCCTAACAAAGGAGCTCTGTTAGGAAGCACCTAACCAACTAATGTTGGTTACAGAACAGAAGGGATAAAGGAAACATAAATTCCATTTTTGCTCACTATTGTATCTTCCATGGCTAGCAGAGTCCAGCACAGAGTGAGTATTCCAGTTTTCAGTAACTGAAAGAGTATTCTGTGTTCAATACAATGAATAAGTACCCAGAGAAAATCCATGAGAACTTCTATAGAATGGATTTTCCTAAACCAAAACCAAGGTGTGACACTGCCATAATAGACCAGCAGAACTGCACCTCTGATTGCTCAGGATCCATTTTGTTTACTTAACACAAATTGAATAGTATCAGATATTAACAACCTGAGTTAACATTTAAATAACATTAAATTACCAATTAGCAAGCATCATTTTTAAGAGCACATGTAATTAAGCTCAGGAGTCTGAGTAGTTTAATCCAATTTAAAGCCAGAGTTTATACTTACTCAATTTGGGCATCACCAGCTACAAGCAGGCTAAGGCATTCCAGGCTCCCAACTTTTGCTGCCTTGTGTATTGGAGCTTCTCCAAAAACATCCTTAAAGATAAGACAACACATTTTAGTCTCTCCCCAAAACACTTTCTTGTGGAAGTTGGTGGGTGAAGTCTAATTATTATTTGAGGAAGTTATTTGAATATGTTAGAACTGCATTGTACTATACTTAATTTTTTAGTTCAACTTTTTTTGTAAGAAAGTCATTTGGTATGCTATTAAATATAAAGTTTTCATGAATAACAATGTGGGCAGCCACATACATTAAAATTTAAGAAAGTAAAAGCAAAATAAGAGTTCTAAGGAAGTAAAAAAATTACAGTTTAAAACTCACCATACTTTAATACTCAATGGAAGATGTATACCATAAGAGAGTTTTGTAGGAAACTATAATGGTTGTAAGCATGCCTCACAAATGTTTCAATTGCTATACTGAGACTTTTAATTTGATAATGTAGCAATTGTTCCTTTAGAAATAAACTGTAGACCTATGTACATTGTCCAATGTAATAGCCGGTAGCCATGCATATGTGTAATGAACACTTGAAATGTGGCTCGTCTAAATTAAAATGTGCTGTATATGTAAAAGACACACTGGATTGAGAAAACGTATGAAAAAATGTAAAATATCAGTAATGTTTTATATTGATTACATATTGATATTGGATAAACTGGGTTAAATTATAAAATTTCATGTTTCATTTTAAGGTGGGTGGCTACTACAAAATTTTAAATTACATATGTGTCTTGCATTATACGCACGTATTTCTCTTGGACATCGCTGCTATGGATATGTTTATAATAACGGTAACAACTATTTTGGTGTCTAAAAATGTTTGTGTGGATTTGGGGTGGAGGGGAAGGTTGCACGCAGTAACAATCGGTTACCTAGTTACCTGTTGGTTGAGGTCAGCGCCCATTTGCAGCTGCCAGAGGAGAAAGCAAGCACAGCCGCCACCCGCGGCCAAGTGAACAGGTGACTGCTCGAACGGGTTCGGGGGTGCGTTGACTGAGTCTCCGGTCTCCAGCAGATGCTTCAAACTATCCACCTGCGGGAAGAGAACAGTTCCAGTACCCCTCTTGCCTTTGTCCAGTCCCACGCCTTCCTGGTTTTCAATCTTCCAACTCTGAAGGGGCTTGACCCAGCAGCACCCAGTGATCAGCCCCCTTTCACCCTTACAAACGCGCCTGAGAAGACAGACATCTGGAAGCTGAAGCCTGTAGGACAAAAGGGGCCCGAGTCTCACCTCTGAGTTGCAATCAAGCAACAGCATTTCCCACCTAACAGCAGAGGACAGGAGTCCTTGGGCGTGCAGAGTGGAGTGACACTCGCTGCAGACTGGCAGGTAAGAGTGCACAAGCCACCCACATGGGGGAAAACTTAAAGATTGCGGAGGCTAGCGGGCCGGCCCTTCACCGCCGCGCCCCAGCTCTGGCAGCGTCCCAGCAGCCTAACCTTTGGCCGCCAGGCCCTGCCCCTGCCCTGCGGCTGCCGCACGTACACAAACACTGACATGTGCAACCCCAAACCTGGCACTGCTGCCCTGGAGGAGGGAGGAGGAAGCAGCGTGGGCCCGCCAGCAGATTGGCCACCTGGGAGGTGCCAGGCCCTCCCATCTCGGGGCGGAACCCTTGCCCCCACCCCACCCCCAACCGCAGAAGCCCCCAGTACGCGTGCGCCAGGCAGGGCAGGCTCCGGAATTGTTGGGATTCCGCGGCATCCATCAAGCGCGCTGAGTTTGGCACGTCTCACACCAGCGTGCAGCCCTTTAATCCCTGTGGAGAAGTGGGAGTCGTGGGGGAAGGTTTGGGTTTCTGCTAGCACGCACGTAACCAGGAAACTAGGGAGCTATAAGGACTAATGCAGCACCTCCTTTGGAAGCCGCTACGCGGGGGGCTGGCCTTGTGTCCACCTCTCCCCCACCTCTTCCGGAGGAAGGAATGAGAGTTCCTTCGGCCTCAAGTTCAAAATCGCCCCAGGCTTGCCTCTGTCACCCACATTCGGGACAGTTTAGAAGGAAAACAATAGCTGGGGGCGGGGGGAGAGGGGTAATGTGAGCTAAGAGGATAGGTTTTACCACCGGGACCACCCTACCTTACCCACCCCTTCCCCGCCAATGAAATGATTTATCAAACCTGACCCATCGGGTTTTTGAGTTTAAGATGATACCAGGCCCACATTGGGAAATCGTATAAAATAAACCAGCCGTTGTAATGTGCCCCCTCCTGCAGAAAGGTTAAAGCACACTAGTGGACTTGTCCCCTGGGGAAATGTCCAGCCCAAACTATTAAACTTCAACTTGCTGAGGCTGGGATGGCATGAAGGAGGAAGAAACGGGTGTTTGCCCTCACACTCCTGGGGAGAGTTCCTGGATAAATGAAGGGGCCCAGGCCATGGACATTTATGACTTTGGGCTCCTTGTCCCCATGGGCTGGGATGACGACTCTGAGCTGCTCAGGCGGAAATTCAGGGATGGGGGAAATGGCGCTCCTGGAGCCCCTTACACTGTTCAGCTTAAATCATTCCTTCTGGTAAAACTTTAGAAACAGACTTTCTGACTTCAAACCGTAGCTATAGACCGCTATAGCTATAGACAATCTCTTGGCTATCTTTTCCTAAGCACTTTTTTCAGCTAAATCTAGCCAAAAACATTCTCCAGCCATATGTTCTTTACCCTAAAAACCTCTTCAGAGTCCCTTCTATCTAGGACTGAAAAATAGATACATTTATTATTATGCTTCTCTCTAGAGGATAAACTCATTGTCCTCTAAAGGTATGTGACCTTTTAGTTATAATTTTAGTTACAGCATATTGTTTATTTTGTAATAAGATCCATACAATAAACCAGCCGTTGTAATGTGCCCCCTCCTGCAGAAAGGTTAAAGCACACTAGTGGACTTGTCCCCTGGGGAAATGTCCAGCCCAAACTATTAAACTTCAACTTGCTGAGGCTGGGATGGCATGAAGGAGGAAGAAACGGGTGTAATTTTGCAGTAATACATTTATATGACTATACTGATGCACTGATCCAAGGGATAGTTTCAAACATTTTTATTCATATGCATGCTTGAGCATAACTGTGGATATATATTTATGTTCAAATACATATATAAAATCATGCTTTTGTTCTGTATTTTTTATGTTTAAGCTATTCATGATACCTTTTAATAATGTTTAAAGAATAGCTCTGCAAAGACATTATACTCACATGTCTATATTGCCAATTTTCTCATGTTTATGTAAGCACTGTTTTTAAAAGCATATAATTAAGCTTCAGGTTTGCAAAGATGTCTGTTTTCAGGAATTCCTAGTTTTAAACATATGCACTGCAGTTAAAATAGATAATGGTATATTTGTGTGATGAACGCGCTTCCGTCTTACATCCTTTTCCTTTAAAACAAGATTCTGTTCGGCATGCTTTAAGTCTGGTAATTACTGTTATCTTCCTGTTACACATGTAAGTTTCACAAAGGAAAAGGAGTTTTGTGACTAGTTGTTAAACCTTTGCCGCATTTAATCACTGTGTTCATGAAGTGTTTGGAATTCTTTTGTAAGGAACAGTTGTCTTTTGCCTCATGTGTCTTTATTTATTCAATTCTTTATATTAGTGTGGATTCATGGGTATCTATTTTGTTGAATTATAACCCAACAGTACATTATTGTGTTGTTCAATAAGCTTTGGCCATTGGGAGCTCTTTCAGGTTGACTCCTGTGTCCCTTTGACACTATAGATGCTCCTGGCTCATCTTGTATTTTCCCTGCCCCATCCCTGTATCAGCAGTTTCTCCAGATTGTATATCATCAATTAATGTCTATAATTATAGGGTTTTCTAAATTTACTGCATGTTGCCAAATTACAAATGATGATTTTTATATCTAATCTCAAAATGTGGAATAGTAAATAAACGCATACTCTTACTTTCAAAAATCTTCTTAGTTCTCATTTTCTGAAATTAAAAAGTACTAAATTTCGGCTTACCCTCTTGCCGGAGTTCCTCCATTTAAAAAACTAGTATTAGTTTTTGCTTTTTGGAGAACAGTGTTCTTCGATTCTGTTTTCTAGACGCTCACCAATTCTTCCTGTAAGCTACAGCAACAAACACCATGTGCAGTGTTGAAACCACAGAGGACAGCATGAGTTTAAAGGAGGTAAGGTATTGTTTTCTGATTTGTTTCATTTCCGATGACCTTCCTGAATATGCCAAGTTTTTTTTCTTAGCTTTTTTGTATACAGGAGTATACTGAATGACTTCAGTGAGATAAAAACTTCTATAATCAGTTTCTGAGTAAACTGATAGTGCTACCTACATCATCTTATTTGGATTGTTTTTCTTCTAAATACTTTACCTAATATTGCTTCACTTTAAAACTCATTGGAAACTTTTATAGTCACTAATGCAACCATGATATTTTTGAAATTATATAATCAAAGAATTTTACATATCTAGGAACAGACATTTTAAAATTCTGTAGTCCAAACTGCACATAAGGAAATTGACTCTTAAAAAGATTAAATGACTATTCTAAAATCACAGATATTTCAATGATTTTTTTCCCTAATATACTGAATTAGCTTCCTTTTCTGCACTTCATTCTCACTAATGAAGCAATTTATTATCATATAATTGTATAAATGCAGCTTTCCAATGACACTAAAGGTCAACTGAGTTCTTCTCTTCACCACCAATCAAGAACCTTTACTGGATGCTTGTTCCTGATTGGTGAAAGCCAGCTGTAACAGAATGTCAAGGAGTAAATAAAAAAGCATAGCAACAACTGAGTTAGCCATGTCACTATCCTCAGCCTAGGCCAATGTGGACGACTTCATCCCAGATGAGGTGGCCTCTACATTTTATATGAAGGATCTGATTTTCCATTCATCTGTGAGCCATCTTATAACATGGCAATCCAATACAGATGGGAAGATAGAACTAAACACCAGAGCTAAAATAAAGTGTATTCACAGGTAAAATAAACAAATGTTTTAATATGAAATGGATATGTCTGATGAGCTTCAGATACAAGGCAAAAGAAAGGTACCAGTGCATAAGAACTATATCTATGGGCAGTGTCACCAAATCCTACTAGTGGCAGCAGCTGTGGTGGGTGACATGACCCATGGCAGCATATGAACTCAGAGAATACCTGGACACAGCTCTCATCACTAATCCCATGCTGTGGAAGCAGACGTGAAAGATGGTTGTGCAACTATTATATAGAGGGTCCTGGTTTCCTAAGAAGGAATAGTCACAACCCAGAGCTGGTAATTTGGTTGCCCTATCCCTAAGCAATCAAGAGAAGTTGCTTTTTATGAGTGCAAAGTGGATTGGAGTCTCTTTCTGAATTTTTCTGGAAGAACATATTTCTATCTTATTTTTTATGTTTGTTTACAGAATACACATTGTGGAAACAGGATGAAGTTGACCAGTGAAAAGTTGCCCAAGAACCCCTTTTATACCTCTCTATCCCAGTATGCTGCTAAGAACCAAAAATTCATTGAATGGATAAAGGAAAAGACTGGTACAAATTCTGATAATACTTTCACTAAAAGTTAATCCTATACACGAGAGGGGGGAAAAAAGACAAGAAATAGGAGTCTTACTGCTGGCAAGGAAGTGGTTAAGTTTACAGTCCTTTCTAGCTTTCCTGTAAGAATATGTGAAATGACTTAGCTTATTTGGTAGCAACTCACCAGCGGAGAAATTTCATAGAGCCCAGTTCTGATTTTACACTCAGTATTTTAGGACACCTTTTTGGAAAAGGGAAGCCAGATGTCGCTTCCATTATGGAGAGCAATGTCATACTTTACTTGAAATTGGCACTTAAAGCTACCATTTCTTTTTGTCCTATAGTTTTTTTTTAAAAAATTAAATTGGGGATGGTTAGCTCATTTGGTTAGAGTAGCTCTAATTAAGCCTCAAATTAAGAATTTCACCCACCCATAGGACAGCTTTGCCTAAAGAATTGCACACAGACTGCATTGCTAGAGCACCTGCCTAGTAGTAAATAGGGTTACTCTGAAAACAAAGCAACAAATTTCTTGATTATACAAGACATGGCATTAGGCACTGCCTTTTTCTTTTTTTTTGTAATGCTTTTTCCTTTAGCTGAGAAGGCCAGTTTTAGGAATGAGAACTAGGAAGGTATAAACAGTGTCAAAAAATCTATATAATTTATGGCTTCAAGAGAGAAGATTCATACTGTATTGATAAAGATGGAATTCTTTCTTTCTTAAATCAGATTATTACAACCATGCTAATTTAATGGATAAGGCATTACAGATCTTGAAGGAAAGAATAAGACAAGGGGATGCAATGGCATATTTCCTACGAGGTCAGCTATATTTTGAAGAGGTATGCTTTTTTTGTTTTCATTTCATGAAATGCTGTTCTTAGATCCTTATAACAAAATTCCCTCTAGAATTCCTTACATTGTAATACCAGGGAAATTCTGTCAAATTCCTTAGATTATGATTGGGGCTTTAAGTGTCATACACTGGTACCAGATTAAGGACATAACTGACCTTTCTTCATAAAAGTCATTCTAATGAAAGTCATTTATAGGAAACATTATGGTATGAAATCCATTCCCATACAATAAATTAAAAATCTAATTTTTATATTTTGCTCAAATATTTAATACCATTTATAAAATTTTTCATGTAATAATATTTGAAGATCTGTGATTCTTACCTAGTATTTAAAGGTAGCTTATAAATTCCTCTGTAGAGTAAGGAGGGACTTGCCCTCTTTACCCACATTAAGCTGAGGTATCCTGTGAGGTACATCTAGGAGGAACTGTACAAACTGTCACTTCCACAGTCAGTAATATAGCATCAATTCTTCACTGAACCTGAGGGAAGAATGCAAAAAGGGACCAACTGTCCCTAACCCCTCACCATTCATTGAATATTTGGGGAACTGTGCACCTGTATCCCACTTACTCTTTAATCTTTTGATGGTTTCTTCATTCATTCTGGCAATAAATATTTGTTGAAGACTTATCATGCATCTGCCACTAGTAGCATAGCATAGCATAATGGTTAAGAGAATGATCTCTTGGCTTTGGGCATACTTCAAACATGGTTCTATTGCTTATTAACTGTTTATCCTTGGGCACCAATGCTTAACCTCTTGGTGCTTCAGTTTCATTATCTGTAAAAGGGGATAATAATGTGTGTCTCAGAGCTATTGAGAGGAAGTATCGCGGTGGACACGGCGTCTGCGATACGAAAGAAGGTGGACACGGCGTCTGCGATACAAAAGACAGAAAATTTTTATTACAGTAAAGGCAGAAAAAAAGAAAGCGGAGACACCGGAAAGAGTTTCTCAGGAGTGTCACGTTTTATTGTTAAAGCCTAGCTCCTTTTACCGGGGCTTCTGACCATTATCTCAATCACAAAGCATTTGGTGGTTTGTAGTTCTCAAGATTTACACAGTTTTTACTCCCCTGTAAGTGCTCTCTCCAGGGTGCACTGTGACTTGCTCTTCCATTAAAGGATTTATCTTGTTTTACACTGTGATAACCTCTGAGACTCAGACCCAGTCTCTGCCTGTCATCCAAAGAATATTTATCATGACTATCTTATGCTAAGGATAGACTTATCTCTATATATCTCCTAAAGAATGTTTACCATGACTACCTAGCCATTATCCCAAATTCCAGCAGCTAGATGCTCAGGGAGTATACTTGAATTATTACTAAAAGACTAGTTTTGACCCTGTTTAGGGTAAAAGCCTCTAAAGTTTTATTCCTATGTAAATACAATACCTAGCAATTAAAGGGGTCTCACACCACTCTATCCTACAGAGGGCTGCATCTGTTTCTTAGTTAAAGCTTCAGTATCTGTTGCTGCAACAAGGCACTAAACGAAGGAATTTACACAAGGCTGTTAACATAACTTATGGTCAGCAAGCTGCCTGGAACTCTCATGGCCTGGAAACCTTTGGCCTCTGAGGAGACTTTTCACAGCAGGGCCCTTAGGCAAATGCATCAGCTTCTCACAGGCCTGAGTTTTCTGGCCTGAGTTTGTCAGAGGTCTGTGCCTCAGTTTCCAAGGGGCTTGAGTCCCCAATATCTTAGTTCAGGGGTTCCCCATGGAACTACCGCCTGGCTTAGGTTGTCTCCCCTCTTTTAGGAGATCTTACCCGTCTTTGGCTGCGTAGTTAGCTCATTGGAGTACCACAGGAACATGTCACAAGTGTAGTGAATATATTGTCTCCTATAGGAGAAAAGGCACATGGGTTCATAGAGGCAGGAGATATTACATGACCAACCATAAGGCAGCACCCCTAATATCCAGTGCTGAGCAGGGCAATGTGGCCTTGTCAGACACTGGGGGGCTGTCGGCTTCCCACAAAGTATTAATTGTAAAACATGGCCTAGCACCTAACTAGTGCTTTATAAATGTTTGCTATTTATTTTTCTAGGCATTAATTATATAGTGATGAGGGAATTAGAATGGTTCCCAGTTTACATTCTAGTATAGGGGAAGAAAATAAATTAATATATAATTACAAATAAAGAAAACTGTGAAAGCAAGTAACTGCATACTATGATAGAGAATAACTTAGAAATAGTGTGGAAAAGACCTGTTGTTGAAACTAAAATTTGAAGAAAAGGAAACAGGCAATGTAAATAGCCAGGTAGAAGGCATTCCAGATAGAAGCAAGAACAAATGAAATGTTTCAGAGCTAAGACAGAGCTTGGTGAGCTCTAGGAATTAAAAGGGACCAGTGTGGAGGACATCCAAGATGGCAGGGTACATAAACACTGTGCTTGCTTCTTTCCGTGAACAAATTAAAATTGCAACTAAATTATAGAACAGTCAACCTCGAGAACCATCTGAAGTCTGGCTGAACAGAAGTTTTATAACTAAGGAAAGAAAGAAGCCACATCAAGACTGGTAGGAGGGATAGAGACGTGAAACGGGCCCGCCCCAAACCTCCGTGTGGTGGTTGAGAACCGAGAGAGATATCTCAGCTGTGGAGGATCACCCCAGAGGAGCAAGGGACCCCAGCCCCACACCAGCCTCTCCAGCCTGGAGTACTGGTGCCGGGAAGAGGAGCCCTCACAACATCTGTCTGTGACAAACAGTGGGGATTCTGGCCATCTGGGTGGGAAGGAAGGCTGTGGGAAATCCAGGCATCCTCTTAAGGAGCCCATGCATAGATTTTTTCACTCCCAGACACTTACCTTGAGCTCCAGTACAGTAACTGGAGGTATTCAGTAACTCATGGAGGTGTTGGAAACATACAGGGGATAGACTCAGACTGAGTTGTGTTGCTTCAGATTGAGGGCTGGAGAACAGTTGCCATTTCTCTGTGAGTGGACCTCCTCCTGTGCAGTCGGCAGCTGGGCGCCATTCTTCCTGTGCTGAGCCCACCCCCACAGGCCAAATCTGAATCTGATTGGTCTGGTGAACTCCACAGCTCCATCCTGCTGACTGATTGAGACCTGGCACAACCAAATTCCCCTAACACCTGAGGCACTTTCTACAACAGCGTCAGCCCCACCTGCATTGCACTGTTTCTAGAAAACTATCAGAGTCCCACAGATTCCAGGTGAGCGACAACTTGCCTCGGTGTGCTTTGAGACTTTTGCTGAGTATCTTCAGGCTCAATACCAAACCAGAGTTTACATTAACCTGGTGACCACAACTCTTCCCACTCTAATGACTCTCTGAGACTTTGGCTCACCCAACTTGTGTACTGCATGACTTTATCAGTGGCTGAACCTTAAGGGAGCTGGCAAGTGGCAGCAGGCCTCAAGATGTGCTGGCATTTTGCAGAGCTACCCTAGGCTGGTGTACTGGTGGCAGACGTCCTTGGTTCACAGCATGACCTCTCCCACATAACTCCAGGGTTAGCAGAGACAGCAAACAACTGTGGATCGCTTTGTAGCTCCTAGCAGGTAGTCCCCAGCCAAACACAGGCAGTGGCTGACATGGGCCTACACCACAGCCCCTCCAAAGAAGCCCCAGAACCCACTTGCTTGGAGGTTGGCTTCAGACCACAGCAGAGTACTACCCAAATTAGTCCTACAAGTGGCACACCCAAAGGACAGTCTTAATAGGCACCAGAGCTCACTGGGGCAAATCCCACTCAGTAGGGTAAGCCCAGGGCACAGCAGCCCATAAACTGTGAATATGGCCAACCACTCAGTCAATTATCCTGAAGGTCAGTCCGACCCACTGCCATGCCAATAGCAATCAAAGCCCAACTATAACAGAAGGGTACACAAAACCCACACAAGGGGGACTCCTGGAGCATCCAGAGCAGGTGACCAGGAATATTGTGCCAATGAATCCCATAGGGCACCTACTACATAAGGCCAACAGGCCAAAACTAGGGGACATAGCAGATCTACCTAATACATAGAAATAAACAGAGAGGCAGCCAAAATGAGAAAACAAAGAAATATATCTCAAATGAAAGATCAAGAGAAAACTCCAGAAAAAAAAAAATGGAGACAAGCAAACTACCAGATACAGTGTTCAAAACAGTGGTTATAAGGATGCTCAAGGAACTTAGTGAGAACTTCAACAGAGAGATAGCAAGCATAAAAAAGGACATAGAAACCATAAAAAAGAACCAGTCAGAAGTGAAGAATACAATAACTGAAAGAATGCCCTAGAAAGAATCACCAGCAGACTAGATGAAACAGAGGATCAAATCAGTGATTTGGAAGACAAGGTAGCAAAAAAACACCCAATCGGAACAGCAAAAAGAAAAAAGAATACAAAAAAATGAAGATAGTTTAAGGGACCTCTGAGACACATCATGTGTACCAACATTCACATCATAGGGGTGTCAGAAGGAGAAGACAGGAAGTAAGGGATTGAGAACCTATCTGAAGAAACAATGACTGAAAACTTTCCTAACCTGGTGAAGGGACAGACAAGACCAGGAAGTGCAGAGAGTCCCAAACACGATGAACCCAAAGATGCCGACACCAAGACACATCATAATTAAAACGGCAAAGGTCAAAGACAAAGAGAGAATCTTAAAAGCAGCAAGAGAAAAGCAACTAGTAACTTATAAGGGAGCCCTCATAAGATTGTTAACTGATTCCTCAACAGAAACTTTGCAGGCCAGAAAGGATTGGGAGGAAATAGTCAACGTGATGAAAAGCTAGGGCCTACAAGCAAGATTACTGTACCCCGCAAGGCTCTTTATTTATTAGGACAAATAAAGAGCTTCCCACACAGGAAAAAGCTAACCAGTATTACAAGGAATGTTATCAACAAACCAGTATTACTAGGAATGTTATCACTAAACTAGTATTACAAGGAATGTTAGAGGGACTTCTTTAAGATAGAAAAAAATAAATAAAAATTATGAATAATAAAATGGCAATAGCTACATATCTATCAACAATTACTTTCAATATAAATGGATTAAATGGTCCAATCAAGACATAGGGTGGCTGAATGGATAAGAAAGCAAGACCCCAGCATATGCTGCCTATAAGAGACTCACTTCAGATCAAAAGACACACACCAATGGAAAGTAAGGGGATGGAAAAAGATATTTCATGAACATGGAAATGAAAAAGACAAAAAAAATCTGCAATAGCAATACTTATACCAGACAAAGTAGATTAAAACTAAGGTTATAACAAGAGACATAGAAGGACCCAGTAATCCCACTGCAGTGTATTTCTCTGAAGAAACCCAAATGCTATTGTACTTTGAGGGGACATGTACATCCATATGTTCATTGCAGCATTGTTACAATGGCCAAGATGTGGAGGCAGCCTTGGTGTCTGTCTATGGAAGAATGAATAAAGAGGTACATATATACAATGGAATATTGCTCGACCATGGAAGGGAATGGGTTCTCGCTATCTGCAGCGGCATGGATGGACCTGGGGGGTATTGTGCTGAGTGAAGTGTCAGACAGAGAAAGACAGATGCAATGTGATTTTGCTTATATGTGGAATCTAAAGAACAAAATAAAACAGAAACAAACTCATAGATACAGAGAATATATTGATGGCTGCCAGATGAGAAGGGGTTGGGAATGAGTGAAAAAGCGGGAAGGGATTAAGAAGTACAAAGTAGTTATGGGATGTAGGGCATAGCATAAGGAATATAGTCAATAATAGAATATGTATGGTGCAGATGGGTACTAGATTTGTTGGGATGATGATGGGAGTGGGTTGGGATGCAGTGTGAAAACAGTGAAGGGATTAAAAAGCAAAAACTGATAGTTACAAATAGTCACAGGGATGTAAAGTAAAGCACAGGGAATACAATCAATAATATGGTCATAAGTATGTTTAATGCCAGGGGTACTAGACTAGTCAGAGGGATCATTTCTTATATTAGACAAATGGCTAACCATTATAATGTATACCTGAAATTCATAAAAAATGATATGGAATGTCAACTTTAATTGAAAAATTTAAAAAAGGCGGTAAAAGGTGAAGGGAAATAAGAAGTCCATATTTGCAGCTATAAGACAAATTAAGCCATGGGGATGTTATGTACAGCGCAGCGAACGTAGTTAATAATATTTTGATTATGTGGTACTGCGTCAGATGGTTGCTGGACTTATGGTGACCACTTCTTTAGGTATATAAATGTTGAATAACTATGGTGTACATCTGAAAGTAATGTAATATATTGTATGTTAGCTATATTTTAATAAAAATCTTTAAAAAATAAATTGGAAAAAAAAAGAGACCATTGTGGTAATAAGCAAGGCAAAGAATAGCTCTAGATGAGGTTTGTTTCAAATGTAGTAAGAAGCCATTGAAGTGATTTGCATCAGTGATGAATGGATTAGAAGGCAAGCATGGAACCAAGACCAGTTTAGAGCGAAATTATACTAGTTCAGGCAAGAGAGGATGGTGGGAGACCAGACTATCAGAAGTGGAGCTGGGTCCTGGTATTATTTGGAGACAAAAATAATGATATAATGGATTGAAAAACAGAGAAGTGGGGAAGAGTGAGTTTGATGTGATTATCAATAAATTAATTTATTAATAAATTAATTATTTTAATTAATAAATTATCAATAAATTAATAATTTATTAATTATACTTTATGAAAAGAGAAATTCAGTTATTGTTTTCTCTGGCCTGCTCTTCCTAGTAATGACTGTCCAATTCAGTAAGAGACCCTCTTTCCACATTACAAATGATTTATTTTTTAGTGTGAGGCATTTTCATGGTGGATTAAGATATAAACCCTATATTAGTCCCTTACACCTTAGCATGTTTGTTGTCAGAATATCTGACTGCTGAAGAGCCTTAATGACACATAATATGTAGGTTTTTATAGAAAGAATGGGAGAAAGACAATTTTAGAGAACCATGCATTTGTTTTACAATGGTTTCTCCTTAGCTGGAAAACTGTAAAAACATGAGCCATAATGCAAACAGGATAGTTAATAATAGCGAAAATCCTGATGTTCAAATTTTCTCTGAGACTTTGGCTCCAGCTCTGAAATTTCTCAAACTTCAGGAGCGGCAGTTGATGTGAGAGGCTAGATTGAGCAGCAGGCTAGACTATCATTTCAAGAGAGAATTGATAATAGCCAAGGGTAAGAGTGAGAGTCAAAGAGGATCTTACTCAGATTCCTCCTAGTCACTTCCTTCAGTTGCCTTATTTAGGTCTATTTAATTTACTTTATAGTTTGTTGATTATTGTCAATGACTTACTTGCAAATTCCATAAATTTGTTGCTTTTGTTGTTTTATTTGATGCTACTAGCTAGATTTAGGTGGGAATTAAATAATTGAGATATCTTTAAGATAATAACAAAATAATTCTATATTTCCTGGGAACTGGTAGGGATGGTATGAAGAAGCATTAGAACAGTTTGAAGAAATCAAGGAAAAGGATCATCAAGCAACTTACCAGCTAGGAGTAATGTATTATGATGGACTGGGGACAGCTACAAATCCTGTAAGTTAATATTTTGTTCAGTGTTTAAGATTTCATTGTTAATGGATTATTTCATACTATTAAATTTATATTTTTTATCCTTATATTTCAATAATCTCTAACAATTTAGCATTTAAAAGATAGCAGTAGTCATTTTTACATTTGAGTGAAAACCAAAGTTTTTTTGCCCCTTGTCTTTGCTATCATTAGCTATCAATAATTTTGTTTTAATATGTTTTCCTTTACTTTTCAAAGTTATTCCAAAGCTACACAAACATGGAGAAAAACTGGAAAATAAGCAAAAATAGTATCACTCAAAATTCTGCTACCAAATATGGACACTGTTATTATTTGAAAGTATATTCTTCCATTTATTGCCCCATGTAAAAAATTATATGTATATAAAACTTTATATATTATATATACTTATATATTATATATTTATATATATTGTATTATATTATATATACCTATATATAAGTGACACTTTATTAGAAGTGACATATATGGTATTTATACAGAAATTCTCTTGCAAATCATACTGAAATATTATGGGTGAACTGTACTGATACTTACATATCTGCAGATAACTTGAAATAAGTCAGGAAGAAAAGTAGATGTAGGAAATATAGCAAAATGTTATTATTTAGAATCTATATGGTAGTTATGCAAATTTTTATTGTGTTGTTCTTTCTACTTTCCTATATGCTTAAAAATTTTTATATAAAAAGTAAAAAAACCTCATAAACTCATAATGCAACCATTAGATAAACATAATTTGTTGAAATTCCCCTGTTAAAAGAGAGTAAATATGTACTTAATCAAATGACATAAAATATTTTTAATGGTTCAAAGAAGATATTTTTAAAAACTATGCACACACTGGCAGGCGCGTGAGCGGCGGCGGAGGTGGAAGTGGCCGGCGTGCCCAGTCCCCGCCAATACCATGTTCCCGTTATCGCTGCTAAAGACAGCTTAGAATCACCCCATGTTGGTGGAGCTTAAAAATGGGGAGACATACAACGGTCACCTGGTAAGCTGTGACAACTGGATGAACATCAACTTGCGCGAGATGATCTGCACATCCAGGGACGGGGACAAGTTCTGGCGGATGCCCGAGTGCCACATCCGAGGCAGCACCATCAAGTACTTGCGCATCCCTCGACATGGTCAAGGAGGAGGTGGTGGCCTGCAGCAGCAGAAGCAACAGAAGGGCCGAGGCATGGGGGGTGCTGCGCGAGGTGCGTTTGGCGGCCGAGGCAGAGGCGGGATCGCACGCACAGGCAGAGGTCAGCCAGAAAAGAAGCCAAGCAGGCAGGCGGCCAGTGAGCCAGCCTTGTATCCCCCAAGACTGAGCGGCAGGAGGCTACGTGTCTGCTGCAGTCCACAAGTCTGTTCAGAATGGAAAGAAAAGACAGGTGTTTGGGGGACCCCCACCTGTGTATTTTGTGATCCTCCTCTTTATGTAAAGTTTTTTGTCTTTTGGGGTTTTTTAGCCAGCACGGCTACAGCTGGAAATGTTACTTGGTGTTCTGGGTTTTGTGAAGTTTCAGTCGAAGATTCTGTGTATTAATGCCTCCTTAGCGCCCTCGCCCTTTGGGGGGGAATTTTCCAAACAGGTTTGTTTTGCATCTTGTGTTGGATCCCTCTGTGGCAAACAAACTGGAGATTTTCATTTTAAGCTGTTGCACTGAGATTGACAGCCCAGGCAGTTTTCTGAAACATGGGCCCGAAATTGCCCTTTGAAAACAAATTTGGACAGATGTGTTTCACAGATGCTGTTCAGGGAATGTTGCTGGGCCTTGCCCCTTCACCTCCTCTCTCCCTCTTTGTGTTACAAAAATAAAAACAAACACAACTACAAAAAATTTAAAAAAATAAAAAAAATAAGGAGTACATTACCACTAAGCCAGCATTGCAGGAAATGTTAAAAGAGCTTTTTTAAACAGAAGAAAGGGGAAAACAAGCTAACCCAGGAAGACAAGAAATACAAATAACAAAATGGCAATAAATATACACCTATCAGTAATTACTTTAAATGTGAATGGGCTAAATGCTCCAATCAAAAGACACAGAGTGGCTGAGTGGACAAGAAAACAGGACCCATGTATATGCTGTCTACAAGAGACTCATCTCAGATCAAAAGACACACACAGACTGAAAGTAAAGGAATGGAATAAGATATTTCATGCAAATGGAAATGAAAGAAAAGCTGGAGTAGCAATACTTATTTCAGACAAAATAGACTTTAAAATGAAGACTACAACAAAAGACAAAGAAGGGCACTACATAATGATAAAGGGATCAATTCAACGAGAGGACATAACTCTAGTAAACATCTATGCACCCAATGTAGGAGCTCCTAAATATATAAAACAGATTCTGACAGACATAAAGGCAGAGATCAACAGTAACACTATCATAGTAGGGGACTTCAACACCCCGTTGTCACCAATGGACAGATCCTCCAGACAGAAAATCAACACGGACATAGTGGCCTTAAATCACACGTTAGACCAGCTGGATTTAATTGATATTTTTAGAGCATTTCACCCCAAAGCTACAGAATATACATTCTTCTCAAGTGCACATGGAACATTCTCCAAGATAGACCACATGTTAGGCCACAAAACAAGTCTCAACAAATTTAAGAAGATTGAAATCATATCAAATGTCTTCTCTGACCACAATGCTATGAAACCAGAAATCAATCATAAGAAGAAATCTGGAAAGCTTACAAATACATGGAGGCTAAATAACATGGTACTAAATAGTGAGTGGGTCAAAACTGAGATCAAGGAGGAAATCAAAAGATACCTCGAGACAAACGAAAATGAAAACACCACGACCCCAAATCTCTGGGCTGCAGCGAAAGCAGTTCTAAGAGGAAGTTCATAGCAGTGCAGGCCTACCTAAAGAAGGAAGAAAAATTTCAAATCAACAGACTCTCTTTACACCTAAGGGAACTTGAAAAAAGAAAAAAAAAAAACAGCAAAACAAGCCTAAAGGGAATATAAGAAAGGAAATAATAAGACCAGAGCAGAAATAAATGAAATAGAGAACAAAAATACAATACAAAACATCAATGAAACCAAGAGTTGGTTTTTTGAAAAGATAAACAAAATCAACAAACCCTTAGCATGACTAACCAAGAAAAAGAGAGGACCCAAATTAATAAAATCAGAAATGAAATAGGAGAAGTGACAACAGAAACCACAGAAATACAGAAAATTTTAAGAAAATACTATGAGCAACTATATGCTAACAAATTCGACAATCTGGAAGAAATGGATAAATTTCTAGAATCTACCAAGTCTGAACCAAAAAGAAACAGAAACTCTGAACAGACTGATTACAGCCAAAGAAATTGAATCAGTAATCAACAATCTTCCAACAAACAAAAGCCTTGGACCAGATGGCTACACAGGTGAATTTTACAAAACATTCAAAAAAGAATTAGTGCCTATTCTCCTCAAACTATTCCAAAAAATACAGGAGGAGGGAAGGCTCCCAAACTCTTTCTATGAAGCCACTATCACCCTGATTCCTAAGTCAGACAAAGATATTACAAAAAAGGAAAACTACAAGCCAATATCCCTAATGAACATAGATGCAAAAATTCTCAACAGGGCCAGCCGAGTGGCGCGGTGGTTAATCGCTGGCTTGGGAAACCAGCAGCCCTGGTTCGGTCCCACATATGAGGGCCCTCAAAAAAAAAAAAAAAATTCTCAACAAAATACTAGCAAACCGAATTCAGCATCTCATTAAAAAGATCATACACCACGATCAAGTGGGATTCATTCCTGGTATGTAAGTCTGGTTCAATATCCGCAAATCGATTAACATAATACATCACATTAACAAAATGAAAAATAAAAATCATATGATCATATCAATAGATGCAGAAAAGGCATTTGACAAAATCCAGCAGCCATTTATGATAAAGACTCTTAACAAAGTGGGAATAGTGGGATCGTATCTCAACATAATAAAGGCCATATATGATAAGCCCACAGCAAACATCGTACTCAATGGGGAAAGGCTGAAAGCTTTCCCCTTAAGATTAGGAGCAAGACAAGACTGCCCACTTTCACCACTTCTATTTAACATAGTTCTGGAAGTTCTAGCCACAGCAATCAGACAAGAAAATGAAATAAAAGGCATCCAAATTGGAAAAGAGGAAGTAAAATTGTCATTATATGCAGATGACATGATACTATATATAGAGAATCCCAAAGACTCCACCAAAAAACTGCTAGAACTGATAAACGAATTTGGTAAGGTAGCAGGATACAAAATTAATATTCAGAAATCAGTGGCATTTCTATACACCAATAATAAACTATCAGAAGAAGAAATCAGGAAATCAATCACTTTTACAATTGCTTCAAAAACAATAAAATATCTAGGAATCAATTTAAAGAAGTAAAAGACCTGTACTCAGAAAATTATGAGACACTGAAGAGAGAAATCAAAGAAGATACAAATAAATGGAAATACATACCATGCTCATGGATAGAAAGAACTAATATAGTTAAAATGTCAATACTACCTAAAGCAATATATAGATTCAATGCAATTCCAATCAAACTACCAAGGACATTTTTCTCAGAAATAGAACATAGAATCCTAAAATTTATACGGAGCCACAAAAGACCCTGAATAGTTACGGCAATGTTGAGAAATAAGAACAAAGTGGGAGTCATCACACTACCTGACATCAAAACATACTACAAGGCTACAGTAATCAAAACAGTATGGTACTGGCATAAAAACAGACACATAGACCAATGGAATAGAATAGAGAGCCCAGGAATAAACCCATCTATATACAGTCATTTATTCTATGACAATGGAAGCAAGAATTTACACTGGAGTAAAGGTAGTCTATTTAATAAATGATGCTGGGAAAATTGGACTGACACGTGCAAAAAAAATGAAAATAGACCACCTACTTACACCATGTACGAGAACAAACTCAAAATGGATTAAAGACTTAAATCTAAGACCTGAATCTATAAAACTCCTAGAAGAAAACATAGGGAGTAAGTTTGCAGACATTACCTGAGTAATATTTTTACTGATATATCCCCTCGGGCAAGGGAAATAAAAGAAAAAATGAACATATGGGATTACATCAAATTTAAAAGTTTTTTCACAGCAAAGGAAATCATCAATAAAACAAAAAGGCAGCCTACTGAATGGGAGAAGATATTTGCCAACGATATATCTGATAAGGGGTTGATATCTAAAATTTATAAAACATTCATGCAACTCAACACCAAAAAAACAACCCAATTAAAAAATTGGCAGAGGATATGAGGAGGCATTTCTCTAAAGAGGACATACAGATGGCCTACAGGCATTTGAAAAAATGTTCAACCTCACTAATCATCAGAGAAATGCAAATAAAAACCACAATGAGATACCACCTCACTCCAGTCAGAATGTCTATCATCAACAAATCAACAAACAACAAGTGCTGGCTAGGGTGTGGAGAAAAGGGAACCCTGGTGTACTGTTGTTGGGACTGCAAATTGGTGCAGCCATTATGGAAATCAGTATAGAGGTATCTCAAAAAACTGGAAATCGAACTGCCATATGACCCAGCAGTTCCACTCTTGGGTATCTACCCAGAGGAATCCAAGACGCTAATTGGAAAAAATATATGTACCCCTATGTTTATTGCAGGGCTATTTACAATAGCCAAGACTTGGAAACAACCGAAATGCCCATCTGTAGATGACTGGATTAAGAAACTATGGGGCCGGCCTAGTGGCGCATTGGTTGAGCGCTGGTTTTGGGATGCCAGCGGCCCCGGTTCGGATCCCACATGAGGGCCAGTGACACTGCCCTCTACAGCTAACAGCAGCTCCACCTGGAGCTGGGCTGTGCGAGCCCCGGTGATGGTGTGGGCTGCAGCCCCTGCTGCAGTGGGCTGCCATGGGCTGCAGTGAGTGGCCCGCAGCCAGCGTGAGCGGCTGGCAGCCAAGCGTGAGCTGCCAATAGCCGCGGTGAGCGACATCCAGAGGCCAGCGACCGATCTGCCTCATCCGGGAAGAGCGCAATGACGATACCAACAGTGAGGCAACGTCCTCCGCAACTAAACTGAAGAACAAAGAGACAGCAACTTGTCTGTTCCCCTTCCCCGATTCCCCGGCGCTGTTCCCCTCCACCAATTCCCCAATAAAATCTTAAAAAAAAAAAAAAAAGAAACTGTGGTACATTTATACAATGGAGTATTACTCCGCTATAAAGAAGAATGAAATCGTACCATTTGCAACAATATGGGTGGACCTAGAGACTATTATGTTAAGTGAAATAAGTAAGTCGGAGAAAGACAATACCATATGATCTGACTTATATGTGGAATTTGAAAAACTGAATGAATGAGCAAAAGAAACAGAAACAGTCTCATAGATACAGAGGAAAAACAGGGTTGCTAGTTGGGAGAGGGATGGGGATGAGGGAGAAGGGGAAGGGATTAGACAGTGTAAATAGTATTGTCACAGGGATATGAAAGACAGTTCGGGGAATATAATGTTGTTAAAATTTTGTGGGGTGTCAGATGGTCACATGTTTTGTTAGGGAGACCACTTCATGGATGGAGTAGACGCTTGATCACTGCACTGTATACCTGAAATTGATGTTGTATAATATTGTATGCCAACTGTAATTGAATATATAGATAGTCACGGGATGTGGATTATATGGTGGAAGGGAGTCAAAGGAATTGTAATAGATATGTATGATATGGGGGGGAGGAGTGAGGGGGAGAATTGGGGTAGGGGGGTTGTCACTTAGAGGGGTAAAAAAATATAACTATTCTACTTTGTTGTACACCTGAAGCTAATTAAAAAAATAAATAAATAAATTAAAAAAAACTATGCATAGAAATACATTGAAACTTAATGAGAAATTATAATTCTGTAGCAATAAAGCTTTGTTCAATATAAAAATCAACAATACAGAGCCTGTATGTGCCAAACATCACAGCACCAAACTACATAAAGGAAATGTGCTAAAAAATAAATTGCCAAAAGTTTAATTTTAATTTCTGAACATTATTGATAATATTCAGTATATGATTGGTAAATTTTATAAACTGTGCAGCATCCACATAATAAAATTCCTAACATGAAATTTTAATGCTCCTTGGCTGAGATACCAAAATTGAACATATATTAGGCATATGTTTAAGCACAAAGAAAATACAATAAACACCTCCCCAAATACATTATGTGTGGCAATGCCATTCATTCCTTACAACTTAAATGAAATGTAATCAATTATCCCTTATGCCTCCAATTTCATGAATTGTCAAAGTCAAACAATTTCAAAATCAATTCAAAATATTTAGGTGGCCTGTGTTCTCACAGTCACCTCTGTTTTTTTTTTTCTTGTCAATTTTTTACTCTGTACTTATCTTTGTGGCTGTTCCTTTATCTCTCTGCCCTGGCATAAGCACAGCCTAGTCACCTTGCTGATCCCATAAAACAATGATTTTCCTTGTAGTATTGCTTCTGCTAAAATGTGGGGGACTCAAAGGGGACCTCATCAGATCCCACATGTGAACAACTTTAAATTGCTAGTCATTTCATTTGCCCTCTGTTGAGGACTTCTCACTGGCCGCACCACCTTACATGATCCTTCACAAACTTGCTGAGTTCTCTTCCTCCTCCACTCGTTCCACTTTCTGTGTCTTTTCCCTCTACTCTCCCTTCACTGATGTAAAAAATAAATTTGTCTCATTTTCTCGCACAACATAGCTTAGTCATCTCTTTATTTGCCTTCCTTTCATTCAGGTCTCTGTTCAAATGGAAATTCATCTGAAAGGTATTCTGTGGGGATATTATCAAAACAGCGCCCTTTATTTTCTTCACAGAATTAATGATTAGCTCAGTTATTTGTTACTGTTTAGCTTCTTTCTCCCTGATTGAAATGTAAGCTCTAAAAAATTACTTTTTTTTTGTCTCTTTTCTTCACTGAATCCCCCAGAAATTTAGACCAGTGTCAGACCCACAGGAGACCCTCAACAATGTTTACTGATTGACCTGTGGCCTCTTGCTAACAATGCTGTTATCAGGGTATCACCTGAAGGGGCTTTCCCAAATATCTTTCCTAGAGAAAGATCGTATCTCTCTAAGAACAATTATGGTGGCAACCTTGAGGGTAATAAAATATTTGTCCTTATTCCAAACAATATCAATAATACATTAAAAGAACAATATATAATAACCAAGTAAGATTTAGCCCAGAAATTTTATAATTCAACATAAGGAAATCTATGAATATAATGTACCACTTTAATTAATAGTTTAAATAAAAGAAACCAGGTTCCTGGTCAAGATGGCAGAATAAGTAAGCTCTGTGCTTGCCTCCTCTCATGACCACATCAAAATTACAACAAAACTACAGAACAACCATCACTGAGAGTTGCCTTAAGTCTAGCTGCACTGGATCCCCACAGATAAGGACATACAGTTACCTTGAGACTGGCAGGAGGAGCAGAGACACAGAACAGGCTGGTCCCACATCCACATGTGACCATTAAAAATCAGGAGGGATATCGAGGCTGTGGAGGTCCCCACCCCCATACCCCTGGAGGAGCAAGGGGTCCCATCCCTACACCAAGTTCCCCAGCCAAAGGTTTCTGTGCCAGGGAGAGAAGTCCCCACAACTTCTGTGAAAACCAGCGGAGATTGTGGCTGAGAGAGACGGAAGGCAGCTGCAGTTCCTGTCGCTCCTCTTAAAGGGCCTGTGCAGAGACTTACTTGCTAGTGGACTCACTCACTGAGCTCCAGTGCTGGGTAGCAGCTCAAAAGGCTCCAGGGACGTACAGGAAGCAACTGAATTGTCTGGCTTCAAGACAAGGGCTAGAGAAGCAGCTTTCTCCTGGATAGAAAAGCTGGCAGAAGCCATTGTTTCTTTGTTGAGCACTCCACTCTCCACGTGTGCAGACACAGGTGGCCACAATATCTGAGTCTCCATCAACCTGGCTAACATGTCCACCCCACCCTGGTGATTCCCTGAGATACCGTCCAAATTTCAGGCACACCCAAACCACTTCCAGTGCCTTTTCCTTACGAACAGGATGTCTTGGCTCATGCTGTGGATTTTCATAAAATCTTTTAAAGGTTTACAAACTGAAAAAAGCAGCATCTTACTTCAGTGTGTCCCGTACTTTGGATGAACAGCCCTAAACCCAGCACTAGCAGCAGCTGGACTTGGTTCACAGCTTGGCCTCTCGAGGCACCTCCAAGCCCAGCTTGGATGGTAGTCATCTGGGGATTCTTTCTGCCTTATGCCAGGTGGCCCAGGGAAGGGCACAGGCTGAAGCTGAATTTGGCTAGCAGCAGGGCACCCTCCCAGAAGGCCTTGGAGCTGGCAGGCCCAGTGGCCATCTTTGAACTGACCTGGAGCATCACCTGGCCGCTTTCAAGGATTACACACCCAAAGGGCAGACTGGGAAGGCACCAGAGCCCTGCTAAAGTGAATACTGTTCTATAGGTTCAACCCCTGCACAATAGCACCCCCACTGTAGTCCCAGCCAATCCTCAGAACCAATCAGCTCAAGGATTAATCCATTTCATTGATGTGCAAACAGTAACCAAGGCTCAACTACACCAGAAGGGCACAACAAGTGACACACCTGGAGTACCTGGCTCAGGTGACCAGGGATACCGTGTGACTGGGCCCCACAGGACACCTATTACATAAGGCCACTCTACTAAGACTGGGAGGCATAGCAGCCCTACCTAATACATAGACACAAACACAGGGAGGCAGCCAAAATGGAGAGACAAGAAACATGTCCCAAATAAAAGAACAGAACAAACTTCAGAAAAAGAACTAAACAAAATGGAGACAAGCAATGTACCAGATGCAGAGTTCCAAACACTGGTTATAAGGATGCTCAATGATATTGTGGAGAACTTCAACAAAGAGATATGGAAACATAAAAATGGATAGAAAACATAAAAAAAGCCAGTTAGAAATAAAGAGTACAACAATTGAAATGAAGAATATATCAGAAGGCATCAACAGTAGATTAGATGAAGCAGAGGATCAAATCCGTGATGTAGAAGATAAGGTAGCAGAAAACACTCAATCAGAATAGCAAAAAGAAAAAGGAATCCAAAAAATGAGGATAGTTTTAGGAGCCTCTGGGCCAACATCGAGCATACCAACATTTACATTATAGGGATACTGGAAGGAGGAGAGAGAGCAAGGAATTGAAAACCTATTTGAAGAAAACTTCCCTAGCCTGGCAAACAAAATATACATACATGCCCAGTAAGCACAGAGAATCCTAAAAACATGAACCCAAACAGTCCCACACCAGACACATCATAATTAAAATGCCAAAAGATAGACAAAGAGAGAATCTTAAAAGCAGCAAGAGAAAAGCAGTTAGTTACCTACAAGAGAGTTCCCATAAGACTATCAGCTGATTTTGCACAGAAATTTTGCAGGCCAGAAGGGATTGGAATAAAATATTCAATGTGATGAAAAGTAAGGACCTACAGCCAAGATTACTCTACCCAGCAAAGCTATCACTTAGAATCAAAGGACGAATAAAGAGTTTCCCAGACAAGAAGAAGCTAAAGGAATTCATCACCATCAAACCAGTATATCAGAGGGACTTCTTTAATATGAAAAAGAAAAGAAGGTAACAAATTTAAAAATGGCAATACCTACATATCTATCAACAATTGCTTTCAATGTAAATGGATTAAATGCTCCAATCAAAAGATAAGGTGGCTAAATGGATCAGAAAACAACACCCTTACTGCTGCCTCCAAGAGACTCATTTCAGATCAAAATACAAACACACTGAGAGTAAAGGGATGGGAAAAAGGTATTTCATGAAAATGGAAACAAAACAAAACAAAAGAGATATGGTAGCAATACTTATACAATACAAAATAGACTTTAAAACAAAGGCTATAAGGAGTGACAAAGAAAGACCCAGTAATCCCACTTCTGGGTATTTATCTGAAGAAACCCAAATGCTACTTTGAGCGGACGTGTGTATCCATATGTTCATTGCAGCCTTGTTTACAATGGCCAAGATGTGGAGGCAGCCTGGGTGTCTGTTGATTGAAGAATGGATAAAGAGTACATACATACAATGGAATATTGCTCAGCCAGAGTAGGGAATGGATTCTTGCCATCTGCAGTGGACCTGGAGGATATTGTACTGAGTGGAGTGTCAGACAAAGAAAGACAAACGCAATGTGATTTCACTTATATGTGGAATCTAAAGAACAAAATAGAAACAAACTCATACATACAGAGAACATTTTGATGTTTGCCTGACGGGAGGGGGGTTGGGAATGGAAGAAAAAGGGGAAGGGATTAAGAAGTACAAATTGGTTGTTACTAGTAATGGGGATGTAGGGTAGAGCATAAAGAATATAGTCAATAATATTATAATAACTATATTTTGGTGTCAGATGGGTACAAGATTTATTGGGGTGATAGATGGGAGGGGAGTGGGAGACAGGGTGAAAAAGGTGAAGGGATTAAGAAACACAAATTGGTAGTTACAAAATAGCCAATGGGGATGTAAAGCGTAGGGAATATAGTCAATAATATTGTAGTAACTATGTATAATGCCAGGTGGGTACAAGACTAGTCAAGGGATCACTTCTTAAATTATATAAATGTCTAACCACTAAGCAGTACACCTGAAATTAATATAAAATAAAATTGAATGTCAGCTGTAATTGAGAAATTTACAGGTGGGGGGGAAGGGTGAAGGGGAATAAGAGGTTCAAATTTGCAGGTATAAAATAAGTCATGGGGATGTAAATATACAGCATAGGGAATACAGCCAGTAATATTGTGGCAGTGTGGTACAGTGTCAGATGGTCGCTGGACTTAGGGGGATCACTTCTTTAGGTATGTAAATGTTGAATAACTACTGCATACACCTGAAACTAATATAATGTTGTATGGTAGCTATATTGTAATAAAAATTTAAAAAAACATAAGCAAAAATAAAATTTTATGTTGTGTCCAGATTTACTCATTGCTATTTGGGGGAGGATTTACACAATCACTTCACTCGACTATCATTACTTTAAGTTCTTACTATGCAGTTGGGGGAAAATGGTAGATACCTACCTCACACATTCCCCAAAATAAATCTATATAATCTGGGACTCATTACAAGTAAAATATGTTGATTTTCTCATCTATTACTGTAGAACTTAGCCTGCAACAGCACTTTGAGACAGCAGTGAGGGGGTGAAAGCTATAATGTAGTATATAGACATGTATTTGATGGTCAAATGTTATTTTCTTTGGAGTGATGTTTGAAGGCTTGTGTCTGATGGATTTTTGGAGGGGGGAAGGTGTCAAGCTTTTTGTTGCTAGTAGTTAGAATGTCTCCTGTGCATGCTTTGTGACGATGCGGATGTCATATGAAGGTTAGCATACTGATGCACATTGTTGCTGAGCACACTTAGTGAAAAGTGTGCTTGAAGAGAGAAGACGGCATTTGTTTGGGGCTCAACTATACTGTAAGGATTATAAATGTGGAAGAAGTCACAGTTATTCTTTCACTTTGATCATTCCAAGAACTGTGCTGATTTAGAATAAAGATTAGAAGGTGGGAGGGACAAAAAGGGAAACCATACCATGATACAGTTCAACTCTGGAAGCTGTAATGAGGCAAATGCCTTATATGCCAGCGCTCCTGGGCATGCCTACTCAGGAGATGTCCTCTTCTTTCCTTCCTTATTTCAAGCCCTGCAGACTCCAAGACATCACACAGCTTGGGCATATAGTCATGACATTATATCAGAGGGTGAATGCATTACATTATTGGGAGAAAGAATTTAGTTGGGTAAAACTAAAAACTAGGGGTTTTTTTTGTTCTTTTCCTTTATGGAAGGAAAAAGGAGTGGAATATATGAAGAAAATTATTGATTCTCCATGTCCCAAAACAAGACACTTAAAATTTGCTGCTGCTTACAACCTTGGAAGAGCTCATTATGAAGGAAAAGGCACTAAACAATCCTATGAGGAAGCTGAAAGGTAATCTTAACCAGCGAACAAGATTTTGTTTTAATTAAATGCTGAAACAAAGGGAAACTTGCTTTGTCTTTCTCTTTTAGACTTTGGCTTTTTGCTGCAGACAATGGAAATCCGAAAGCTAGTGTGAAGGCTCAAAGTATCCTAGGATTGTATTATTCAACAAAAGAGCCCAAAGAGTTAGAAAAGGTAACATTGATCTATTGTTTTTTAATGCTAGCATTATATTTAGATTAGTATTTGTTACACTATTTCTTTTTTTAAAAGGAGGGTGGTGAGGAATAAGTTTGTAATTGTGAATCTCTTATTTAAAAAAAAAAAAGGGCTGGCCAAGTGGCGTGGTGGCTGGGCGCTGGCTTGGGAGGCCAGCGGCCCCAGTTCAGGTCCCACATGTGAGGGTCAGTGACACTGCCCTCAAAAAAATAAATAAATAAATGAGGAAAGTTTACATTTTAGGATCTCAAAGCTCACTTCACCCATTACTCATCTATGAATGCTACCTTCCCTGCCTCTACGAAAGGAGACAACGGATGTGAGAGCATTTGGTATGGTAATAGAAAGCTATGTACAAAATATTATTCCATAAAAGCTATAAGGAAAGTCCTAAAATAAATCCCAAATCCTTTTGTGTGAAGAAATTGTTACATTTGATTTAAGGAATAATGATACTAATAAGTAAAATATACTAAGAACTGATTAAAAAATCCATTTAGACTTTTTCAGAAACATAATCTCTTTTATTATCAATGATTGAGTTATCTTCCCAGAAATGTTATGGGGGAAGGAAATGTAGGGCTGAGTCCTACTTGAAAGAGACATTTAAAGGCAAACTTGACCCCCCTTAGATAACTGAGCAGCCACGTGGAAATAATTTTTGAACTAATTCACATTCACAGTAGCTGTGTATTAAGCAATGGTGCTTGGGTCTGCCTGCAGCTTCTATCCTTGGCTGCCATTGATCTTGAAAGCGCCACCTCTGAGGTCCCTGGAGACTCTGACTTCCCTAAGCAGCAGCAGCTCTCCCCTCCAGCCTGTGCCTCACAACCTTGCAGACGCTTGCTTCCTATTTCCCACCTTCTTGATCCTTCCGTGTAAAAAAGCTGAAAACCCTGACACCTGAGACTGTGACCTCACCTGCACTGCGGGGTAGGCAACAGGAGGCTCAGCTTAGCACTCGCTCTTCCAGGCATGTGAAATAAGTGTTAGCCTGAAATACCTGCAAGGGGCTAGAACTATTTCCTAGACATGTATTCATAGTCCTGTCTTAGCGTTAGACAGGACTTAGGCTTTCCTTTCCAGTATTCCCGTGTGATTGCACCTTACGAATAACAAGATGAAACTGTGCTTTCTTAAGGCATTTTATTGGCATTCAGAAGCCTGTGGCAATGGAAATCTGGAGTCCCAGGGTGCACTGGGACTCATGTACTTTTATGGACAAGGCATCCGTCAGGATACTGAAGCTGCACTGCACTGCTTGAGGGAGGCGGCGGAACGTGGAAATGTCTATGCTCAGGGGCACCTCGTGGAGTATTATTATAAGATGAAATTTTTTACAAAGTGTGTTGCGTTTTCCAAAAGGTAAATGAGCTGGATTACAGTATTTACAAAAACTCTTACTGGATGTTCTATGCCAGATGTGTTCATAGAACTTGCTGCCATATTGTAGATGGCGGCTACTGAGTGCTTGAAATGTGCCTAGTGCAGCTCAGGACTGAACTTATAAATTTCTTTGGAATTTAATTAAGGAGCCACATGTGGCTAGTGGCTAGCACACTGGATAGTGCAATTCTATGCCATTATTCTTCAGGATTTCAGTGATATTAGCTCTGTATACCAGCTAAGTGAGCTTAAGCAAGTTTCTGAACTTTTGGGGGCCTCAATTGCCTATTTTATAAGAAAATACTTCTGCAGGATTACAAAAATAGTGTAGATAAAGTACTAAATATGGCTTAGCACATCAGCAATATTTATTAAGTTTTCATTTCTTCCTACACCTTTAGCCACAGGTTTTATAACTACACAATTGCAGTATAACTTGATAAGGACTGTAAAATGAGAATAATGGTGAAGACTCCAACACTAACATCTTATAAACCATTTGTAAATTTCTGTATAATACATGGAAATTTCTTTTCTCTGAGCCCATGTACTTTCCTACATTTATTTATGTACTCATAATGCACAAAAGCAACATGCCAGGAAAAACAGAACTGGGTGCCCCCTAGAGGGACCATAATACCACGCTGATGTATTTCCCTCCCACTAATGCCCTTCCTACAGAGCCCACAGGCTCCCCTGTCCCCTAGCCAGCGTGAGGCAGCCCTTACAATGGAGGACAAAGGAGCTGCTTCTACCCTCTCCTCCCCAACATCTTGACTTCTAGGTAGCAGGTCACTTAAAGATGTGACTTCCAATGTCCCAAATCTCCAAGTGCCATTTGATGAAAACTAAGACTTTAGTTCCTAAAATCTTTGAAACTTGCCATTATTGTCCACATCCCTATTCCCCATAACATTAGGGTTGATATGGAGTTGACCAGTTTTCATTTTCACACAAGTCTACATATTTGTGTCTGGGTTATAAAGAATGACTTCTCCTCATTGCCCTTTTTTTTTTTTTTTTTTTTTAACAAGGGTAGTTTCTTCCTGTGTTTTCTGGTCCTATATGACTAAAGTCCAAATTAAAGTCGATATTTAAAATAAATGATCTGAAGAAACAGAAGATACTTTTTTTCTATTGTTGAAATTGCAAAGTGATATTGTTTGAAATATTAATATTAGAAGAAAAAAAAACCTTTCATTTTCTAGTGGTTATTAAGCCTAATGAATATAATCAGGGGGAAGCTATAAAGCAACCACTCTAGTAGTTAGTGCCTCTTCCCCTGGTATTAACTGACTGCAATATTTATCCTTCACCACCTAAGAAACTTGAGCTTTTAAGCAAGTAGAAATGGAGAAATCCCTGTGGGCACAATGACAGTTTCTGGACATGTCTGTCACTTGTAAAAATGTAAACCATAACTGATTTGCTTTTCATTTCACAATTTACCATCATGACAGGATTGCTGACTATGATGAGGTTCACGACACCCCCATGATAGCCCAGGTCACGGACTGTCTCCCCGAGTTCATCAGCAGAGGCATGGCCATGGCGTCTTTCTATTATGCACGATGCCTTCAGCTCGGTTTGGGGATCACAAAGGATGAAGCAACAGCTAAACGCTATTATTCTCAAGTAAGTAATCCTGAGAGCAAATACAAATGGACTCAAATAGAAATTCCTGGGCTTTTAGTTGAGACTTGAACATCTTTCTGGATGAGTGTGTTTTCCTCCTTAATTATCGTGCAGATAACCTCAGTTTACTGATCGTTTGTCAGACATGCAGATTGTTTGCAGATAATTACGTCAGATTCTTATTATTATAGCATAACTCAGCTCAGATGATAAAAGTCCTGTTTTGATGCAAACTATGAGCAGCCCAAGGCCCAGCACCAAGACCTTAAAGCCCTACTCTTCGTGTCTCCTTTCACTCAGAGTGTGAATCTGTACCCTCATTCTAGTACCTTAATGCCATGTAGTTTTTGAAAACGATTTTTTTTTTTTTTAGCTGAGCCATCCTGCCACCTGTTGGCAGCTCAGCAGCAGCTCAGCTCAGGCTGGGCATCGAACTGCTATTGCTCAGAGCTCAACTCGCACTCTTGAGCGAGCTCTTAACCAACTGAGCCACTCGGCCGGCCCCCTTGAAAACGACTTTTATGTAATGACATCTACCACACTTAGCAGGAACATTCATGAGTGTGTGATCAACTTATTTAGATCGCAACTGGATTTCACATCTAAAATCAAGCAACTGTTAAAAAGTGGGGAGGGGATGATGGGAAAAGGGAAAAAAATCATAGTAACTGCTAGTGAACTTTTAAAAAAAGAAATGAACAAGACTGTGCATGCATTAGGGGATGACATTTATGAAGTCCAAATTAAAGTTACATCATTATAGGGGCCGGCCGAGTGGCTCAGTTGGTTAAGAGCTTGCTCAAGAATGCGAGCTGAGCTCTGAGCAATAGCTGTTCGAGGCCAGCCCGAGCTGAGTTGCCGTTGAGCTGCCAACAGGTGGCAGGATGGCTCAGCTAAAAAAAACAAAACAACAACAAAAAAAACAAAACAAAAAAAATAAAGTTACATCATTATAAAATTTATAAAGGGCCTATTCATGGAACGCACAGTGTTCAGCTCGAGCAGGGGAACAGGCAAGGAACAATCTCCTAAGTCCCTTGCCTGAACCTGCTTTTATGACAGCAGTGGTTCCCAAACTTGTCTGCATATTAAAATCACATGAGGATCTTTTAAAAATTCCAAAGCCCAGGCCCCATTTCAGGACAATTCAATCTTGATCTCCAGGAGTGGGACACAGGCGTATTTATTGAAGCTCCTCAAGGGATTCCAGTGTGCAGGCAAGTTGGGGAACCCTAAATTGAAGAATTTTGTTTGAAATTAAAATTCCAGAGCATTAAGCCCCTATTAACACATAAATATAGGAACATAGTACACAAAAAACAACTGACCTTTGAACTATTGAACACTAATGCCATTCTGTTAATAATGAATAACCATCTTTAATATTTTAAAAAATCTACATGTTCTATGTATTATATCTATTTCCAAACCAAGTCAATTTCAGATTGTATGCTATCCTTAGTATCCTTTCTAAATATATAAGCAGAGAAAACGTTGGGTCAAAAATATCCTGAAATGTGGTATATGTCCATCCTAAATAAAACAGCAAAACAAACCATTTGAAATCTTGGAGCTATTTTCCATATGGTGGGAGAGAACAGTGCCATTACTCAATTTTGGCTATTGTATTTTATGGCAGATACTTTTAAAACGGAAAAATTTCAGATGAGTAAGCCAAGGAAGGTCTGGAATCCTGCCATATGAGGCATGATAAGAGAAACTGGGTATTTTATTCAGAAAAAAAGGACATGTACAGGTCCCAATAGTGGTCTTCACCAGACCGAGGGGTGTCCTATGGAAAAGGAACTAGGAGGGAGGGAGCAGAATTATAACCACTGGGTGTTATGGGGAAAGATAAGTCCACTGACGGCAAAAAGACAGCGGGCCTCAAGTCAGGAGACCGTGCCTGGTCACAGCTCAGCCTCCTTCAGCTGGCTGACTGCCAATTACTTTGCCTCCTGGGGTTTCTATGAAACCAGTATTACATGTTTTCCTAGGACCCTTCAACGATTCTAAAGTACATGGAGGGAAGTTTTAGCTTAATATGAAGAAGAATCATCTAATACAACTATTGAGGAAATAATAACAAGTTTTCCCTATAAGGCGATGAATGACTTTCTTGCCCTAGAAGCAACCAAGCAAATATCTAGTGACCCATTGTCATGGGCACTAATGGGACAATTTCTGCATGGAGTGACGTTTGGATGAGATAACCTCTGATATCTCATCCCAGTTCTTCACATGCTATGAAATTATGCACTATTATTTCTCACTATTGATTGGGTTGTCGGAAAAGTCATGACATATTTTTGCAATGAAAAACATAGAAAAAATATGTCATGACTTTTCTGAAAACCCTAGTTATCCATAATATAAAACTATATATTTTAAAATAAGATTATTACATATGCTGCTATAAATATAAGTTTGAGGCCAAATGTTAATGCTTCCCGTATTATTTTAATAATTCATAATATAGAATTTATATAAAATTTACATAAAACTTTCTTGAATGATAACAGCATGGTTATTTTCAGTATGATCTTTTTTTTTTGCTAATTTGAACTTCTCTTGTTATCAGAATAGGTATGTATGAGGTGTGATCAAAAAATATGGTGAATGTTTAAATTTTAAAAAATATATTACAGTAGAAGACACATTGCCATTAATCCCCCTCAAAATACTCCCCCTCACTTCAAACACACTTATCCCACTGTTCTTGCCACTTTCTGAAGCAGTTCTGGAAATCCTCTTTCATGAGTGTCTTAAGGTATGCTGTCATGGCTGCCTTGATGTCCTGAATTGATTCAAAACATTTACCTTTCATGGTCATTTTGACTTTGGAGAAGAGCCCCAGAAGTTGCATGGTACTGAATCAGGTGAATAACGTGGATGAGGGCACACTGTAATGTTTTTATTTGACAGAAATTGCTGCACCAGAAGTGATGTGTGACACAGAGCATTGTCATGATGGAGGATGAAGAAAAGATACTCACGAAAGGGGACTTTCAGAACTGCTTCAGAAAGTGGCAGGAACAATGGGATGAGTGTGTTCCATGCATGGGGGAGTATTCTGAAAGGGATTAATGGCAATGTGTCTTTTACTGTAATAATTTTTTTCCTTTAAACATTCACTGTATCTTTTGATCACACCTTGTATCTTAATTAAGAAACTCCCTTGAAATTCACTGGACTTTTAACAGTCTTAAAAGCACATCAAAAGTTTTTTTAAAGGAAGAAAGAAGAAAGGAAGACCCAACAATTCAGGATGTACCTAAATAACTGACTCTACTTTTGCTTTCAAGGCTTGCCGTCTGAATCTTGCACTGGCCGATGAGCTTCACGCTTTACTTATTCATCAAAGAATTTAGACCATCGTGCATTTCAACAAAGATCGTCAATCCTAACACCTTAAGATGTGTGTATTCTTATAGTAGCTAAGTTTGGTTATTTTCTGCATCTCAAGTTACAGTATCCTGGTTATTTTACTACTGATATGTTACCTTTGTCCTTGAATACATATTCTGTAATTTTGCAACTTGAAACCTAGCTACAAGATCAAATTGCTAGAAGAGTTCTCAAAGATCCAGCTCTCAGCCTATAGACTGGCCTAGACTACATCAAATACTGAAAAACAGTCCATAAAGCAAATATCTTTCTCTCTCTCTTTAAATACAGGATGTCCCAAAAGACTTCTTAGTTTTAGTAATTTTAGAAGTATAAATGCTACATACAAACTTATAAAAAATTTTATACATAAATTTAGAATTTTTCATTTTAACTGAAACTTTTAAATTTAAAATTCATAAAAATAATAAAAAGAAATTTTCAAATAATGTTTCTTATAAATTTGTGCAGCATTTATACTTCTGAAGTTATGACAGCTAGGACTGCCCTAAGTCTTTTGGGACATCTTATATTCTCAAAAGAAATTCTTATAAATAATTGGCTGACTTATAATAAACTTCAAAAATAGTGGGTTTAAGAAACTGGTTAGAATCTTCCCCTCCATATCTTCCCTTAAATATCTTAATTTAATGAGTAAAACAACTGCTATGTTTCTGATAAGAGAATGAGTTAAAGAAAGATGTTTTTTTTCTTTGTGCTTCAACTCATTTTCTAAACTTTAAAAACTAGATGTGTTTCAAAGCAGGATAAAAACGAAAAGAAACTCAATGAAATCATCTATCATTATAAAACTATAAATATTGTCTAAAAATTAAATTAACAAGAGGCTTTCCTTGTAACAATGTCATCTATGAAGGCAGAAGTTGACAGTAAAATTAGTAGAATCCATATGCAGAATATTGAATAGTGATATACATCTGCAAAACAAATATATGGAAAACGATATATCTTAAAGATACTTTAACAATATCTTCTTGGTAAACATACTAAACTAATGTGGCTTTATTTTATAACTTAAAACCATCCTTTCCAAAAGTGGATTTAAACAAGGTCTAGTCTTAGTAATGGGGAAAATCCAATTGCTATGTATGTAGCCATCACCAAAGAAGTACTGCGTGGCAGAAAGTTACTTTGCTTTTTTTTATGTTCTGCTTTGCCTATATTATTTAAACTTCATTTTGTTTTTATAGAAAAGGAAGAAATTTCAACAGACTTAGGTCTGCGGCATTCCCTCAACTGGTCATATATTTCTCCCTTAAATCTCTTAAAAAGTATAAACTTCAACCATCCCTGAAAACCACTCCCATTTCTTTTAAAGTATCTACTAAAGACTCTCTATTCTCCCCCAGAAACATGTTTCAATATTTTAAGCCATTACAAGATTTCATACCTAACTTAATCCTAACTTTTCTACAGCATAAGCCCACTTGCTTTGCTCTTGTTCTCATAATGCCATCCACATAACAACACTCCTTCAGCCATCGGAAGATCCAAATTCACAACCAGTACTCTCTTCTCCACACTTAACCCAAGTTCCTTTTTAAAAAAAAGAAATTGTATAAGAGTTCAGTTTAGCCAAACTGATAACATATGCCAGGGAGCAAGACCTCAGATGCTTCCCTTACGCCTTTCTTTAAGAATCTTAAAATAGGGGGCCGGCCGAGTGGCGCAGTGGTTAAGCGCTGGTTTGGGAAGCCAGCGGTCCCGGTTCGGTCCCACATGAGAGAGCCAGTGACACTGCCCTCAAAAAAAAAAAAAAAAAGAATCTTAAAATAAGAATGTAACAAAGCAGTGTATGCTGACTTTAATAGCACATTTCTAATAGATGTGCTATCTTTCCTTATCCCAAAGTAAAGAACACATGTTTAATTGCCATTAAAATACAGGTCTAGGGACGGCTGAGTGGCTCAGTTGGTTAAGAGCTTGCTCAAGAGTGCGAGCTGAGCTCTGAGCAACAGCAGTTCAATGCCCAGCCCCGGCTGAGCAGCTGCTAAGCTGCCAACAGGTGGCAGGATGGCTCAGCTTAAAAAAAAAAAAAAATACAGGTCTAAGAAATCCTAAACATAGGAATTTTGCATGTGTTATATATGGTAATACACTATGCGTAAATGTCTTCAGTGGATCCAACACAGAATTTAAAATTCCAGTTTACTGTAGTTACCATAAAGCTGGCACTTCTGGCAGAGTAAGCTCATGCAAACTATCACTGCTGCAGACCATGCTGTGCACCTTGACCTGTGAGTGGAGTTGGTCAGTCTCAACTGAAGCGAGTCAAGGCTTCCATATCATTAACCTTTTTCCAAAAAAAGTCAAAACTTCATTAAGATTCCTTATAGAAGATATCTCATGAAAAATGAGAATTTATCTTTAAGATTTAGGAGTCAATATACTTATTTTTCTCTTTTGCAGTATAAACTTAACAGCTACAGTTTAATTATGCATAAGATGGACATTTCCAGAAACTGTGTGATGAGTTTACTGGGTTTGGTGATGTCACACTGCTATTCTTCTCTGTCTGAATGTCTTTTTTACATTCCTGTGAAGGATAAGTCTTATCCATATAAACAGCCATTTTGTTTGTTTGTTTGTTTTTCCTGAAGTGTCAAATATCCTGGTTTGAAAAAAAGGATCAAACTGCTGAAACTACAAGAATACCAAAGATATCTAATTTTTAATTATTTCTTTCAGTACTTATGTTTCATATCAAGAACTTGACAGGTATGATCTATCAATGATATAATCAATACCACTTTAATATATATAGTATTTTTCTCTCCTGGATTTCAAACTGAATTTCTTCCTATTAGTTGTTTTGCTTTCAATGTTCTTGGGGGTTAGAGAGGGGAAAGTGTTTTATTATCACTGCATAACAGATGGTGAAACTCAGGAAAACTGACTGAGTTGCCCATTAAGTGTGGGGTCACTATTAATAACAAAACAACATCTGTACCCTGGATCTTACCTAATGCCCTTACTAGTCCACAAGACTTGATGATATAATCATGTCCCCAAACTCCCTGAAGTAACTTCCCTTCTCTTCCTGTTTCCCTATCTCACTCGTGCCCATCCTTCAACGTTCAGCTCACATCCCACCTCCCTAATGCATCATTTCAAGCACGAATTTGGCTCTTCTCATTTATATTAAACATCTCATTTTTCATATATTCATTCTGTGTCTGGAGAAAGGCAACAAACTTGTTGCAAAGAAACTATATTTCTTTGCAGAACTACTTACATGCACAATGTTTTCTAGAAAAAAAAGGCACTTGATAAATATTTGAACCACCTCTTTTTTTTGAGATAAATCTTAAACATCATAGAGCTCTATGACTCATTTTTATATTTTATTGCTTCAAATGCTTCAAACTATGGGAAATCTTTGGTAAAAATAAAGACAATAAAATTTTCACAATAACTTGACACAAAGCACTGCACAACAATGTTCTTCAATGCACACAAGATAATATAGGAATGTACATAATCCTCAGTGAGGAAATTAACTGTACAATATTCATAGTTCTTCCTTTTAAAACAAAACTGTTTTCATAAATATTTAAAATATTTTCCTAGGTTATTACCACATATTAACATTTGTAATTCAATCAGGATGTTGAACTTTAAAGTATTTATAGTCTTATTAAAATAAAAAACAATTATTAACAGAAGTGTTGTTTTCCTGTTGCCTACTAGAGTGTCAAGTCCCTCCCCCCCCACCGCCATTCTGCTTACTTCACATAAAACTAGAGAGAGGTAACTAAAATAATGTTCTCAGTCAAGCCCTCTGTGGAAAAGAGGAAAATGTTTCATGTCTATGATTACAGACATTTCTCTGGTGGTTTATTTGTGCAGTCTCAAACTTGACCAGTTTTAAGTTGATCTAAATGAGTTCTCATCTCAGGACACAATTCAGTTAGCAGCAGTTCCATCAGTACCTGAACCAAAAAAAGGAGAAAAAAGGATTAGAAAAATGTGTTTCTTTCTCTAAGGATTTACTTAAATATCTATGTTTGAGAAGTCCAATTTTAGGTCTGAGATTATGCTTGGTGAGCAAGTTCCTCTCAAACAAATGGAATAGTTATTTCATGGTCTGTTAACCAATTATCAAGCCATTGACAATATTTAACATTGCTAACAATAATCAGACAGATGACTGGAAAACTTTCCTGGAATAAGAAAACCAAGCAGTCATGCAGAAATGTTAGACATCAAAAGTTAAGAGAGACAAATGGTATGAGAGAATGAGAATGATACATCCACCAGGGGTACTTTTTTCTTTTCTTTTTTTTCCCCAACCAAATTGAACAAACAAAAATGAAGCAGAGAAAATGGGTTCAGAATTACAAGTAGTAAGAATGATTAAGAATATAAAGAATTAAAATCTACCCTCATATGTAAATAGAAATGTAAAATTAAAGAAACCCTTTGGGGGCCGGCCGAGTGGTGCATTGGTTAAGCGCTGGTTTTGGGATGCCAGCGGCCCCGGTTCGGATCCCACATGAGGGCCAGTGACACTGCCCTCTACAGCTAACAACAGCTCCACCTGGAGCTGGGCTGTGCGAGCCCCGGTGATGGTGTGGGCTGCAGCCCCTGCTGCAGTGGGCTGCCATAGGCTACAGTGAGTGGCCCACAGCCAGCGTGAGTGGCTGGCAGCCAAGCGTGAGCTGCCAATAGCCGCGATGAGCGACATCCAGAGGCCAGCGACCGATCTGCCTCATCCGGGAAGAGCGCAATGACGATACCAACAGTGAAGCAACATCCTCTGCAACTAAAACTGAAGAACAAGAAGACGGCAACTTGTCTGTTCCCCTTCCCTGATTCCCCAACGCTGTTCCCCTCCACCAATTCCCCAATAAAATCTTTAAAAAAAAAAAAGAAACCCTTTGGTAGGCTTGAAATTACTCACATATAACAGATGCTTATTGGCTCTTGTCTCTTGCAGTGCATTGAATATTTTTATTATACCATGACGGGCATTTTGCTGTCCAACAAGGCTCTGAAGAGCATCTGGAAAATTAAGTTTATATTTTGTGCTGTTGTTAATAAAGTGCACACTGCATAGCTATTCAGTGAAGGAGATATTACATGATACATACACAATAAAGACACCAAGGCATGAGGAATATGAATGATCAGTTTTTTCAAAAGTGTAAAGAGAAAATAAGTTTATTCAGAATGTTTCAACATAAGGCATTTATGCAAATTATAATTTTAATACATTGTTACCCAATTAAAAATTAAACTCTTTCAAAACTGTACTTTAGAAGGATTTTTTTTTTTTTTTTAGCTGAGCCATCCTGCCACCTGTTGGCAGCTCAGCTCGGGCCGGGAATTGAACCAGCGACCCTGTTGCTCAGAGCTCACACTCTTGAGTGAGCTCTTAACCAACTGAGCCACTCAGCTGGCCCTTAGAAGATTTTTAAGGTACAAAATTTATTATACGTTCTGAAGCATTCTTCTAGTTAAAAGAAAGTATAACTAGTTCTCAGAATAATTTCTTAGCTAAGGGCAAGACATGATTTACAAGAAAAAAATGTGATTTTTTTTCATGGTAAATAGTATTTCCTGAGAAATATAAATGAAAAGCACCTTTATAGGGCTAATATTCCCTTTTTTATTTGTGTACTTTTTCAGGATCAGAACCCAGGCCTCACCTGGAATGTTTTCAAGTAGCTTCTGCTGAGCTCTCTGTTTTGTTTCCTGACTTTGTTCTTCACTTCTGATTTTGGTCGGTGGTGCCAATTTCCCATTTGGCCAAAAAGCATCCCGGAAAACGTTGATGTAGTAAACCAACATTTGCTCACTGAAAATCCAGTTCACTGTGTCCCGAATTTGTCTTTTAAGAGAAAAATATTTCTTGGGTGAGGCTTTTAAAAAATTTTATACTCTATTCTCAAAAGGTTTTTTATCAATGAGTAGGTGAAGATACAGCCTGATCTAAATGTTTGATTAATAAACTAGGAATTGTATTTTTCAATCCTGGCTCTGAAAGTCATTTTTTATTTCGGTAATACTGAGTGACTATTTGTTCCTGAAGCTTACATTTTCATTGGTACTGATTTCTCCAAATATTTAATATTTGCCATGCAGTATCTTTCAATCTGTAAAGATGAACTGAGAGGAGACTGACTGATTTGTTTGAAGCTTGCAACTACTGTAACTGTGCACAGTAATGAATATACTAATTTTTCTATGAAATGGTAACAACTGAAAACACAAATCCATTGAAAGGCTGTTAGAAGTGGTCTGGAAAATCTTCCGGAACTCCAGAAGTCCTGGGGGAGAACCAAGCTTTTACCCTAGTTGTCTCTTGGTGTTGCTGTGGCAGATAATGCTTGCCAGACTCCTTTGACCCAGGGTACACATCTCATATGCTCACGAGGCAAGGGAAAAAAAAGATTACCCCTCTCATCACATAGTGAAGAACTGAAAACATAACTGCTGTCTAGCCATTTCAAATTTCCATGGGAATGAAAACTGGGCAGCCATGAGGTTTTGCACAGTTATAAATAAGTGGCTTTTATTTGGTTACCCAGGTCTTCCACACAACCCTAGTTCATTAGTTATTAGTCAAATTCTAATCGGTTACAGGACTTCTGCTGTCAAGAGACAAGCACAGTTCAAAGAGCTCAGTGGTAGTTGGGAGCAGGAAGTCTCTTTGTTGAAAAGGGGAAAAGGATCATTTTAGACTGTTAGTAACAGAAAGACCTGAAATTTCAAATTCAATTCATGAATAATAATAAATTAAAAAGCCCTTTAAGAATTGATTTCCTAACCATATTTTTAAAGAGACAATGTAAGGTTTTTAGAAATACTATCTGAAATAAATGTTTTAAGCCTAGTACTTTGCACAGTAACCAGTCACTACTGAAGTCAAAACTCTATGAATCAAAACTATTAATTCTATTTGCAATTGCATGTCACCTAAGATATATCCCTAAATTGCTTAGACTTGTGCAATTCATATCTAGACCAAATAAAATACTTTTAGTAATTTAATGGGACTTCTCATTTAAGCAAAAACCTGCCAAACTGCCTATCTACCTAAGAAAAATCTATATAAAAAGGCAGACACCTCGTGCTTTCTGTAGTCTTGCTTTCGGGCTACTCACTGGCACTACATGAAGAGATGAAAAGGAAAAACTCCATTTGCAACTTAAAATTATGTAAGTGACGCTTACCAAAGACCATCACCTACGTATTTTCTATCAGTTTAGGTCTGACTTTCTATTAGCCAAAACCATAGGAAGCTTTGAAGCAATTCTGGTATGTGGAATTATAGTTGGTATAAGGCAAGGGGCACATATTATACTGCTGCTTATTTTTATGATGTGTCATCATCTGCTAAATGCAACAAAAAGCAAAGGGCTGGGAGAGCTCCATAATTCCTCTACCTGGTAAAAAGCCCATTGAAACAAACAGCCTGATAATTCTTTACATGATTCCTCTCCTTTAGCCTGGTGAAAATAACTGCCGAATGTATTCAACACTCTGTATATATGGTATGCATTTCTCTCCAATAGCTGCATGTGAGGCTCATCCTACTTCCATTTTGGCTTAAAGTCTAAGCCTTAACCTGATTTCCATCATGTGACATAAAAACACTGTACCCAAGATACTCAAACCGGTCATCATAATCAAAAGAGAATTTTACAGATAGAACCTTCTGACCCTCATCAGCCAGAATGGGGCGCTAGCCCAAGCTTTTAGTCCACCATGCATTCTGTGGGAGAAATTCTGTCAGAAATCTGTATCCCTATCCAATCTTAGAATTGTATCAGAAACATTCAAAATAAAATACCTTCAATTAGAGAGATCACTGGCTACTATACCACAGGTCATTTGACTGTTAAGGCAGAGAGTAGGCATGAATTCAAATATTAATTTTGTGCAACTCACTTGTTGATGGTTCTTCCAAAAGTGACCTGAACAAGAGCAATTAATGTTCTTCTCACCCATTTAAACACTAAAATGCAAGCCAGAGGAAAAGTATTATCACAGGATACCACAATTAGGACATTTTCATAGCAGCGAAAACATAAATCTTATCACTGAACTCAATCCGAGTCTTGACACCAACCACGGCTATGGTATCTGCAGAATTTCGGTCTAGATTAGCAAACGTCTGCCCAAGAAAATTCTTCTGACTAAACATTCATTTGCTGCTGAGAAACTGGTAAGATGAGAACTGAGAGTTTTTCCAGCTTTTCAATACTTAAACAACAGCTGAGCTAGCAAGTGGGAATAATACTTTTTACTTCATGTCCCTGGGCTACTGACAACATGTCTGGTTCCCACTAACAGACAGTAAAATTCCCGTTTTAGATTTCTGTCTGGCTTGTGGAACCCAGTTTTCTAACACACTCCTCTGAATGAGAAATGTGTAGTCCATTGTTGACAAATATTTTGAAATATTCATGAATTGATGGGCCTAACTGCTCCCATTTGAATAGCGGTTTGTAGATCATCGTGTGCTTTTATATATTTCATGCCTCTGGGGGAGGAAAGGTGAACCTCAAAGAGCCAGGCTCCTGAGGGGGATGTGAATTCAGCACTTCCTGTCCGCTCCCTGCCTAGAGCTGGGCATAAGTCACCTTCTCTGAGCCTCAGTTTCCTCGTCTGGAAAGGGACAGTACTCACATGTGCTGCTTTTGCTCTGAGGGTTCTGTCAGTATTTTGTGTGAAAGAGCATTGTGAAGGGTCTACAGATCTAAACTTGATTAACTTAGAGACACATTTCTACAGGTACAGAATATGAATATAAACCAAAAGAAGGCAAAGAAATGTTGTGAGGATGTTTCAGAACTGCGGATTGGAATCTAAACCCAATTTTCCACTGATGGATGTGTCAGAACTGCAAACTCGAATCTAAACCCAATTTTCCACTTAAGTATTCATCCCCATTCATTGAAGTGTTTAGCTAGTGACATATGAGCAAATGAGGAATTCCAACTTGACTATTACGGGGCGCCAGTAAGAAAACCTAAAGGAGTAAATTCACAAACACCTCCGTAAAGGGAAGACACACACACACAAATCAACAGCTTACATGGACTTGGTACTTGACTTTAAATCATCCTAAGGTCACTTCTAACTTTTAAGTGGATCTAAATGTCCAGTTAAAGTAGTGTTGTCAAATCCTTCAAGAGTCAAGTCTTATTAGAGTTGGAACCATGCCTTAAAAGTGCCTTAACTTTTTGATGGAACTCAGAGCATGCTGCCAGCTTGCAGACTTGTTCATTTGAGGCTGGCATTTAGGTTTGGGGAGTATTATCTGTCAGTGCTGATAACGTTACTCTGCCTTTGTAGGGCAAGAGAGGGGTAGCTCATACCCAGGTCTAAGGACATGTGCAATTCTCGAAAGAATGCCTGCCACCCCAGTGACTGGTTATGCATTTTTTTTAAAAGGCTGTATTATTACTGGTCCTATTTTGTATACTGAACTAGTGCAGGAATCAGAACTGGCTGTGCTCCAAATTCTCTCCCATCACTGATATCTCTTTACCACTTTTTCCTGTCCTTCTCCCCCCCTACCCCCACCTCACATACAAAATAGCCCCATTACTCCTTCCAAGGACTCGTTTGCTCAAAGCCACAGAGGCAGCTGCAGCAACACTAGATTTTGCTGATGGCAAAGACATCCTGTCTCGTTATAAACGATGTTCTATTTTTTCCCTTCTGAAATGTCACCAGCAAAACTAAATATGCTTCTGAAGAGGCATGTGATGGAGGAAACGCACATTGCAAAGACCGGATTTTGAGCCCCACTCCTGCCCTAAAGGGCTCGGATGCCTCCACCTCAACTCTTCATCTCTGTATTGTAAAGAACATGCACTGACAAAAGGATAAAACGGGGCTTCCTCATTTTTATCAACCCTATGGGAAATTGGGAGGCTTCACAATTTAACGGGCCAGATTTCACCGAGGAAGGGTCAGAGTTAGGGTGGAGTTCTAGTGTTTCCTGCCTCTACTGAACCAAGCTGAACACCGGTATGCATCTTAAAGTGTCTAAACTATGGAACAGCTATAGCTTTTTCATCTGAAAGGATCTTTAATATGTTGATAATATTCTAGCATAAGGATATTTCTTTTTTTTTTTTTACAGATTTTATTGGGGAATTGGGGGGGAGAACAGTGTTGGGGAATTGGGGAAGGGGACCGGCCAAGTTGTTGTTCAATCTTTGTTGTGGAGGGCACCAGTCACCATCTGGCTTCCCGTAGGCAGCTCGTGGCCTCTAAGCTCAAGGTGCTGTGTTCAGTCTTAGTTGCGGGAGGGAGTAGCCACCATCCCACGCGGGAGTCAAACCCAGCAGCCTTGTTGTTAAGAGCACACACTATCCACTGAGCCATATGGGGGGCAACTCAACTCAAAGTGCCAAGTTCAGTCTTAGTTGTGGGTGGGCATAGCCCACCATCGAACAGGCAATCTTGTTGTTACACCAGCTGAGCCATCCTGCCACCTGTTGGCAGCTCAGCGACAGCTCAGCTTGGGTGCAGCGTTCACTGGCCCACGTGGGAATCAAACTGGCAGCCCTGTTGCTCAGAGCACGCGCTCTAAGCCAACTCTTAAGCAACTGAGCCACTCGGCCGGCCCTGGATATTTCTTAATTTAACTATCCCCCATTTCTAAAATTTAGCTTAGTTCCAACTTTTTATTATTAAAATTATGCTGAAGTGAATATCCTTATATATAAATCTCTGCTTGTAGTTTCACATTGAAGCATGTCTATTGCTTCATGTGAGTTACATTTTTGGAACCCTTGTATGGTAAATTCACTGAAGGAAGAATCTACATTCGATATATTTTTGTTTCCTGTACAGAGCTGTATCGAAAGCATATGCTCCCAAAGTGTCTACTGATCGTTTTAGCTTTGGCTTGCGTGAAGAAACAGTTCAATGACCAAAATAACTCCAGCACTTAAACTTTTCTCGCCTATTCATTCCTCAGTGCACGCACGCAGGCATTTTACTGATCACCAACTATGGTTCAAGCACTGTAGTAGATAATGAGGATTAAAAGACACAGACATGCTCGAGTTTATAAGAGCACTTGAAATTTCTTCATCTGCTAATAATTCTTTAAGTAACATGTTAAGGAATCTATAAATAAGAAGGGATGCACAGTTACACTTCCTATGTAAGACCGACTCCTGGCCCATCTCCTTTGTCCCAAAGGAAAAGATGCTAATGTGAGTGGACAGAGGCCAAGACAGTCACAGAACAACATTTTACTAGTTGGCGACATTACTATGCCTTGCAAATGCTTGCTCCTCTCATGTGCTTTCTCTTCTGGATGGTTGGCTGGACCTATAGGGGCCATCATAGCTCTAGCTAGTACTGAGGCCCATGGTATGACCACACATACTGGTCTCGTGACTGAGTGTGAGGGGTGGGGAATGTAGAAGGTGTGGGTGGACACAGAGTCCTATTCAGGATTCAAGATTAAGCTAAGTAGTATAGTTTGACCTTTCACCCAAATACTGCTTTAGGAGACAGGCACCTGTGTGAGTCTTAACAAAATAGCATTTTGATCCTCTTTTTGGCCATGTTTCTTCTAAGTACATCTCCCTCAAGAATGACTAGGGTAAGATTTCTCAATCTGGGCACTACTGTCATTTGGGGAAGGCTGTCTTTGTTGTGGGGGCTAACCTGTGGATTGTAGGAAGTTTAGCAGCACCCCTGGTGCCCACCTACTGGATGCCAGGAGCACCATCCCATGAGTTGTGACAACCAAAATGTTTCCAGATATCACCAAGTGTCTCCTAGGGGACAGAGTTCCCCCACCGCTCCACTGATAACCACTTCTCTAGGGGAAGAAAGGTGGTTGAAAAGCAGGGTTGAGGCATTTCTGCATCCCTGGCCAGAATACTATCTCAGTAACACCCCGCCTCACCTTTAACAACATGGCTCTTCCTCTGCTATGCAAAATTCTTCTTCCTAGTCTTTCTACCTTTGGTGATACAGCAATGAGACTAGGTTAAGTCACATAAAAAGGAGTTCAGAGCATTCTAGCTTTCTCTACTCAGAGGCATGTGGTGTGGGACAAATCAGGGCCTGAACCGGTGAGAACAGAGATGATATCTGTCTTGGGGTTGTATCCTCAGATCCTACCCTAGTATCAGGCCTTTAGAAGTATTTGCTAAATGAATGAATGAATATAAATACATGTCTGATTCAGGAATAAAGGGATATTAAATGCGTGTGGGTGTAACCACTTAACCAGAAAATACCACTAAGTAATAACAAAGAGGCTTACTTCCTCGGAGTTCAAAAATCTCCCCAATCAACATGAAACATGGCTCAGCCAAGGCGTCTTTCCTCCCATCCACATCATCACCATAATCTGACAGGTCACTGTCCTCCTCTATCTCCTCCTGGGGGTACAGAAAAGTAATAGGAAGCAGGTTACTTATCCAAGAACATTGGTAGAGTGGTTCTCCTTTTTCATGTGTAAATTCCAAACTATGTGCTCTTATTTCAACCTTCCATGATCCCTCAACTTTGCTACACGCAGATATTTATGCATTTTCAATAAAGAAGGCAAAATGTATCTAACCTCAGGGAAAAGCTTGATTTTAAAGCCTTAATCAAAGTTTAAGATAATTTTGAGAAACTTCTGTCACTATAGTAACAAGGAGTGAACTAGTAGACCATTTTGAGTTTCAAACGTTAAGGCTTTTTAACTTCAACGATTTTGAATTCATTGTTTTAAAAAACATGTATATTTTAAAGTAATTTAGTTATTTTTAAAGCTCTGATTCAAGCTTGTATTCTGTACTTCAGCTAGTCTCATTCCCGGATCTGCATATCAGCAAGTTTCAGTTCAAACCTCATTCTATGCCAGGCGCAGGCTTATGCCAATGAGGGTGGTATGGATCTGGCCTTCTGGTGGCCACAGCTCTCTGGGAGACTGACAAACATTCACGTAGCTGTTTCTACAAGCAGATGAGGTGCTGGGGTAAAGGTGCGAGCATTAGGCAATGGGAGGACAGCTGAGAAAGTTCACCCTAACGTCTGCAGAGAGGAAACAGCTGAAGTGGACAGGGCTTTGGGGGAATGGATGAGCAGAAGAAAGGGCTGAGAAGTCAAAAAGGCAGGAGGAGGTCTCTAAAACTTCATAGCTTTGCAAAAAGTCCAGCCACATCAAATGCTGCAAAGAGGTAGAAGAAGGTGAAGACTGAAGGGAAGCCACTGGCACTCACCCTCAGAGGATAATTTCACAGAGAGACTGAGCCCGAATAGCAATTCTAAGGGGTTCGGGGGTAAATGGGAGTTAATGGAGGTGAGCTAGCCAAGTACAGCCAGATATAACACATGTGGCCATGAAGGGAAGAAGTGGGAGAGACACTTGGGAGAGGGGGGTGGGTTTACACATAGACCTGAATGCTGGTGTGGGTATGCTCTGTGCTGTACACCTATTTCTTCTCCCAGCTCAGAATGCAGTAACACAACCCAAGCCTCTTCATTGTCAGTTCCTTCTGTCCAAACTTATTAAAGCAATCCCGCTGAAGAGGCAGGGGCACTTGGCAATGAACGAAGGAGATGTCACATTTTGGAAATGGTCTTGTGTGATTTGCTGGAGAGTCACACAAGGGGCTTCAGGGGCCTACACATGAGTTAGGAGCTTATTCTGGTGGGAAGCCTGAAGTCCAGAGTGTAAGATCAGAAATGTCTGCAGTCTCTATTTCATTCTTTTCCCCATACATATCACTGCTAGATTCATCCTGCTTCAAAATAGTCCATGGCTTCCCATTCCCTGAGAAAAAAGTCTAAACTCCTCAGGCTGGCAGGTCCGTGCCCCCTCCTACGCTCTGCCTATTTCCCACTGCAGAAACCCTCCCCTGTAGCCCAATGACCGGCTAACTGTCCTGCAAACACAGCCTCCTCTTCTACAGTCTTAACTCCAGCTCCTCCGTAATGACAGCCCCACTTTCCCAGGGACTGTCCAGTCCACCTTTTGTACAGGGACTCCTAAGAACTTCCCATCCACATTTCACTTAACTACCTTGTTATTAATCCTTTCATGCCTGTATCTTAAGGCTTCCGAGTGACTTGTAGGGGAGCACAAGCAGGTGTCTGAAATATGACAGCGATAGTAACTGGAAATGGCTGTCTTTGCCTTTTCCCCATTGGTAGCATGCTTTCAGCAAATACCTGTTACTTCCAACAGCCTTTGGAAAGACATGAGCTTAAATATGCCAAAAAATGGTACCGCCTTTAGACACTCACCTCCTGATGGGAGAAGAAGTCACGAGGAAGTCTTTCCAAAAATGAGGATAATGAAAAAGTGGGTTTTTTCCCCTGCACATCAATAGCCTTGAGGTAGTCAGGAGAAGGGCTCAAAAAGGCATAAAGTGCTTCACTCTGATATAGTCTTTCATCTGAAAGCAGATTCTGTGGAAGACAGAAGATTAAATATTCTTATATGGGAATTCGTCTGCTCCGGGAGCCACAAGTCCAGGCAATCAAGGGAATTTACTTTCATTATAATTCTGACCCTAAAACCACTTCCCTTTCCTACTGAAATAAAACATATCAGATAAATTCTCAATGATCATAATGGCAAACCATCTTCTCTGGTGGGTTTGGGTGCCGTAATTATTCTGCATACAGGAGATATTGTGCAGACAACAGAACTCACTCTGGTTTGCATTGCTCAGCGCAACAAACAATTCGTACTTTGCACACAGCTTACAGATACAAAGACCACTGCTTTTGAAACTTCCACTCATTTGTGTCTGAACAATTTACATATTTGCACATTACATAAGGATACCACTCAACCACCCTTTTACGGCTACATTCAGAATCGATATATCAGCTGAAAAAGAACTGAGTTGTCACATGGTGGCACTGCCTGCCAGGTAATAGTTTTATTTCACTCCGCTGCCATCTTCCAAGCAGTGCTTGTTTACATCATTACATAACTGTTTTTGTTGGCCCTTAGACTGGAAATTTCCTAAAATTCTTCATGTACTTGCCTGGCTTTAGGAGAGAGGAAGGGAGAATATAAGTCAAGTTTGTTTATGTATAATACAAGCAAGGGCTACTGATATGGTAAGACAGTAAAATTAAACAGCGTGACCATAAGAAGGTTTAAATGTTTAGTATTAAAAGATACAGAGTTTAGGAATAAATAAAGCAATGGGAAATGTTGCTCCATTTATGATGTAACCCCTTTGGGGAAGACGGCACACTGGGGAAGCATGCTGTACTCCTGATAACAGAAACCGGGATGGGAGAAGAGGTTAAATTCTAGTCCAGGAAGACTTAGTCCATAATGGTCACATTCTATTTATTCAAAAGAGGGTTGAAATCTGACGAACGCTATGATCCTCCCTAGAATGAGCATCTCCGAGAGCACCCAACACTGCCACACTGGGGTTTGGGGGTGCCAAGGGGCAACACCGCATCCCAGTGGTTGTTGGTTTCACATATCCTATGGAAGACTGGCCTGAAGATGGGCAGGTTCTGCCTCAGATGGAGGGAAGGACATTTAGGGGGTGGGCAGTTGGTGTCACTACTGCCTTCCCTGGCCTATGAGCCCAATATATAGACCTTTATTCCTTTTCCAGAGTATTAAATGTTCAGATGTAAGTCAGGGTGGATTAGGAACAGTGAGATATTCTCCCCCAAATTGATTTCCTTTAGCTAATCTACACTCTAACATTATTTTATAAAATAGCAGGAAATGATAACTAATGGTAAGTCTCAAACTTTATACAATCAATATAAATAAGAAAATCATTAGGGGTGAATGATAAGCCTTTGGCCTAAATCACATTCGCTTATGAAGGAAAATAACCGTATTATACATATAGAAAAGTTAGAAATGTTCTCAGAGCTTATGTCTGTGGGGCAAGATATAATTGGGATTTTGTAATTTTATGCTCTTCGAGCATGGCATCCCATTCCCAACACTTCCCCCGCAACACTCAGAGCATGTGACTCTATACCTGTGGAGATCTGAGATGACTATTCAGTGGCTGATGGAGCATACATGGCACAGAACGTGCACACCCAGAAGAGCACGCTGGGGGAAAACAGCTGGAATAAGAGGCACGTGTATGCAAGGAATGAGAAGATGGCTACAGACCATGTTAGGAATGAAGTAGGAAATAAGTGATGGCACAGCCAAGAATGATTAGCTAGATTGTTAAATGTCTGCGTTATTAGTATGCCTCAGTAGGGAACCATATGGTATATATAAACATTCATGTACACATACAATCTGTGGAATCCTTTTTTCTGAAAGGTCCTATGGACATAATAGTATCTGCCTTTTTAGACTAATCATTTTGAATCTTGCTTTTCCTATTTGCAGTTGGTGGGATAATATTTTGAAACTACGGTCTGCTCTATAACCTACCTAAATATGTTGATTAGTTGGTACTTTCAAGTAAAGTCTTGAAAAATGAAAAGCAATTTAAACGATTATTTCCTGACTTAAAATCCTCTCGATTAAAAGAAAAACAGACACTTGAGACCACCGTTTCATCTGGCTTAGCTGCAGATATGCAGCTTGTGCCCACACCACCCACTGGCAAGATGCCTGTGCTGTTTGTGTTGGCACACAGCGAAACTCACTAACCCATCTCCATCACCGATAATCCAATAAGGGCACATCTGAGCCCTCCCTGCACCCCCGAAAGTGCAGGCACGTGCAGTCTCTGCAGCACAACAGGAAAGGTGGCTGAAGGGCTGGGAAGACCAAACAGACAGAGACCCTCCTCAGCCGCAGAAGCTGGACGGAAACCTAAGGGTCGGTTAGAGGATGCCAAAGCTACACATAGGGAGCTTAACATTTTCAATAATACATATTTGTTTGACAAACAAGATCTTTAATTCATCTGAATGACTTAATCAGTGTTATGCTTGAGTGGGTTTACTATTTCCTTGACATTCCAATCAGCAACAAAATGGTAATATTTCAATTTTAAAGATTCTCCTGTAAGAGCATTTAAAGATTAATGATTCTCCACTCCAGTTCTGCCATAATTGAACTTGGAAAGTTTCTTACAAGTGTAATTATTTTATTTCCAGAGGGAAATATATATATATATATATATATATATATATATATATATATATATATATATTACACATATAAATAAATTATACACACACACACACACACACACACACACACACACACACACTAGAAAGAAAAGTAAGAGGGAGAGAAAAAGAGAGATAAAAACATGACAGAAAAAGAGAAACTAACACTTTTAAGGCAAGTCTAGCTTAAATGTATTCTAACTGTGATCCATATTTTTGACTCAATGGTTATATTTTAATGTAGCCTTTACTAAGAATTTGGCAACATCCATTATCAAAACTCTCAGGACTTCCAGTTAGTAGAGCATAGGCAAAAGGGTTTTACAAGGCAATGCTCCATCCCCCAGCCGTGGGGTCCATGGTTTGAGTACCTTACCTATACATTGAATACAGAGGGGCCCCAGCTAAGAAAAAAAAAAAAACAGTGGTTACGATGGGGGATGGCATACCTTTGTCTGGCCTAGCCTCTAAAAGCAGACTGAAGAAAAACAAAGTGTTCAGAGGAAATTAGGAGAATATCTTGGCAATAATTTCTTAACAACCACAAAAAGCACTAACCATAAAAGAAAAAAAAATTGATAAATTGGACAAAACTGAGAACTTCTGTTCATTAAAAAAAAAGAATCATTAAGAGAGTGAAAAGGCAATCCACAAAAAGGGAGAAAATATTTGCAACACACACTGTCTGACAGGAGACTCACATCCAAAACCCACACAGAACTCCTACAAAGCAATAGGGAAAAAACAGGCAATATGACAAAAAAGCAGACACAACTTAGACACCTCACAAAAGAAACTATCCAAATGGCCAAAAAACACGGGTTGGTGCTCATCCTCATTAGTCCAGTATGATGCCAGGCCACACCCACCAGAATGGCTAAGTGTGGGTGGGAACGTGGAGCCATCAGGACCCTTCCACACTGCTGGTGAGGCTGTAAAACTGCTACAACCACTTTGAAGCCCAGATCCCTAGGTATTCCCCAGCATACATGCACCAACAGACAAGAACTGGAAGTGTATAGAAGCGCACGTCAGAGAGCCTCCAACTGGAAACTATGCTGATGTTCACCAAAGACAGAAGCAACAACAGACTGTAGTGATTCACACAATGAATAAAACTATACAACAACAACGACAACAAATGATCTAGACTAACACTGCGCTCTCGGTTACATCTCATGGACGTAATGCTGAGTGAAAGAAGTCAGACACAAAGGAGTCCATACTGTATGACTGATTATATAAAATCCCAAAACAACGTGATGTTAGAAGTTTGAATTGTGGTCACCGTTGGGGGAGCAGCGACAGGAAGGAGGCTGGATGGACTGGCAATATTCTGTTACTCAGATTGGATGCCAGTCCAAGGGGTGTTCAGTCTGTGAAAATGGAGGAAGTTATACACATATCTCCGTTTTCTGTATGTATAAGTACACCTTAATTACAAAAACCGGTATTTTGAGGATCTAGCATGGCCTGTGAGAACAGGAATTTAACGAGCAAACTCTTAGAATGACCACAGTTTAACCCTAAATAACTAATTTTTCCTCTTATATCCAAAAGTTTTGAGTTGCTTACCTGTAAAAACTTATTTAATTGATTCTTTGACTTTTCCATAAACTTCTGATCTATAGATTTGAAAGGCAGCTTGCTGAGGGAAGGCAACTGGACTTTTTTTAAAGATGGGAAACACTGTGGCGGGGGGGGAGGCAAAATTAAATGTTAGTATCTTGAAATTACATTTTAATCTTAAAAGAGATTTAGACTTATAATCAGAATAAACCAAGTATCTTCCTCCTCTACTCACTCCTCTGAGATTTAAGAGCTTGAAAATCTAACCTAGTTTAATCAGGCTCAAGGAATTTGGAGGAATGGGATGCTTGGTGAACAAAAGCTAAAGCTCATCCCCAGACACACAAATACTGGGAAGCTGGAAAATCCGGAAGTCACGCTGATAAGATGGATTTGCACAATATGTACAGTAGCGCAATATGCTGGGTATGGACGCCTGGCTCACAGCAGAATGTGTTTTGTTTGCAACATCTCTGTAAAAGTTATCAAAGTGGACAAAAGAAGACAATGGAAAGAAAAAAAAACTTGGGGTTGTAGCTACTGTCTTTAAATGACAAACTACAGAATGTGAGTATATTAATCACTATAAAATATGCTAATAAATAACAACAGACTTCCCTTTGCAGATTAAGTTCCACATTTTGCCAGACACTGTGCTAGAAGCTTGGCCTGTGCAAGGGCTCTGAGTTGGGAATTGTCATTCCATTTTATATATGAGACTGTGAAGGTCAGGATTGGAACCCAGTCATCTGACTGTTCTCTTTGTGCCAATTCCCACAGGACCACCAGTCAGCCCCATAGGCACAAAGAGGACAGTGGGTTCCAAAAGCTCCAGATGGCCCCCAAACACTGGGGACACTTGAATATGCTTTATGAAATCAAGTGGTATTGAAAAGTAAGTGAGCCGAGTTTATCTGCCACCGCTTTTACTCCTGTCGTCAGCATCAGGGTCACAGTAGCGCCACCCCCGAGCCTGGCTAAGTCAAGGGAGGACACGTAACAAGTCACTTGTAACAACAAGAGAATGTGAGCGCTTCTGGTGGTGGAAAAGGAAAATCTGAACTGTCCTACACAACCCACCACGTACCTCAAGGACAGTGGCGCTCACTCATATACTAATCAGGGCCCAGATTCAGGGTATAATTTTAGAGAAATGAAACAGGCAGTGAAAGTTGGAAGGGGGGATTAAAATCAGCAGGGACCTGAAAAGGTGTTTCCTGTCACAGCAGGGTTTTTTCAAAAAGTGAAAACTCACACAATGGGAAATACCAACGCTAAGAAAGAACCCAGTAATCAGGCCATGGATGAGGAAAGGTGACAGTGAGACCAAAGGGCAGACATGCAATTGTATAAGGTTTGTTTCTTCAAGTGCTTCAGCATAATTGTTTTTGATTTTCAAAGAACATTTTATTTTCCACATTCATTTTATTTCAAAATCTCCCCTAAATTCCTTTTTCTCCTTTTTATCAGCAATTAGACTGATGCTAAACTTTGTTTTCACAATGATTCGTTCCAGGGCAAACGATGCATTTTTCTGTAGTGTCAATATCACTCAAAAATTTTGGGAAAATGTATTCTTATATTAGGATAAATACTTGGCATTCACACTGGTAGGGTGACCACAGTCCATATGATAAATGCTGTAGTATGACATTTAGTTTTTGCTATTAGCCTTTTAAAGCAGTTCACGAAGTTATAGCATTCAGAAATTAGTGACTAAAAGGATTTTAAAAATCACCCTAGGAGTAAAGGTTAAAGGAAGCAGACATGTTTCATTTGCAGAAGAGGCGTCTGAGAGGTGACTGCAGGGTTTACTAGTAAGAGTTCATTCTCAGCATGAGATAAATGGACTAAATGAAAGGAGAAGTGATTGAAGAACTTTTTAATTGCTGAGGTAAAGGGCAATTACCTCCAGTAGGAGGAGAATTAAAGATGCAATTCCTGAGAAAAATGGCACGATAAGGAATTGAAAGTAAGACAACCCAGGTTCTAATCCTGGTTTGGCCACTGTGTCTATTTCTTATGATAAGTCAATTAAACTCTCTGGGATCAGTTTTCCTCGTCTATAAAGTAAAAGAATTGACCTAGATTAGTGGCTTTCAAACACTTTAACTAAAACCCACAGCAGGAAACAAATGCTACTTTGCAACCCACAACACACATGCATATAGACATATCGATATATATAATATACACACACATATGAAATTGAAACAAAACTTCTATAAAACAATGCTCATTACTACCACTACTATTGACAATAATAATACAATAATGTTTATTATGTGTCACACATTCATCTAAATGCTTTGTAGTCATTTATTCCCTTAATTCTCACAACAACTCTGTGAGGTAATTGCTATCAATATTTGTATTTCATTGATGAGGAGAAAGAGGCACAAAAAGGGAGTGACAAGTCCCAAGTCATATAGTAGTAAGTAGTTAATCTAGGGTCCAAATGAGAGCAGTCTGTGCTTTCAACATGACACTCTACTGACTCTCCAACTTTTTGTGATAGAATCCAATATATTCTATTCTCATTCTATTGCTGCCATGCAGAGTTGATTTCTCTACATGCTAATGGGTCACAACTAGAAGCTTCGAAATCACTCAACAATCCCTGGCTCTCTGCCAGATCTGGGGTTCTCTGGTACTCCATGCACAATGGAGATCAGACAATTATCTGTCCTGAAGGATTGAGACTGGATGAGGTAGTTTGATATGTGAGTAAATTTCTAAATATCAGGCTGAAAATGCCACTTCGCCAGCCAGTATCCAAAGCAAAGGAGAAAGATTCATCAGTTGTGCGTCAAAATTGAAAGGAGCTCTTATATCCCTTCTTGCTCAGTAATTCTGAACCTTGTGTTCACAAGTATTCATACCTCACTAAGTTTCCGGTGTAAATTCTGAAACTCACTGAGCCTTCTGGGGACTGTCCAGTTCTTAGTTTCAACTCCTCCAACTTCTTGTAAGCTTACCATGACAAAGTAACAGGGCATTTGCTCACCATTCTCTTCTGTCACCTTGGAACACAAAACAAACACAACAAACAGCATAGTGAGCAGATGTAGTCAAGATTTTTAAATGTCCCCCAAGAGTCCCCTCTCCCTGGTGTGTATGCCCTGCATTATCTCTGGGACTGTGACTAAGATGGGGGAGACGAGCTGGATGGGCCTAACCTCATCATATGAGCCTTTTAAAAGCAGAGAGATTTCTCTGGCCAGTAGTGGAAGAGGAAGTCACAAAAACTGGAAACACAGGAAGGATTGTACATATCGTTGCTAGCTTAAAGACGGAGTGGAATATGTGGAAAGGATCTGGCAGTACTTCTAGGAACTAAGAACAACTTCCAGAGAACGGCAAAGAACAGAAACCTCAGCTCTGCAACCTCAGGGAATTGAATTCTGCCAACAACCTGAGTGAACTTGGAAGTGGATTTCTCCCCACAGCCTCTAAACAAGAACTCAGTCCGGCCAACATCTTGACTTTAGCCTTATGATACAATGAACAGCAAACCCAGTCATATCGTGCTGGACTTTTGACCTACAGAGTTGTGAGCTAATAAATGCGTGTTGTTTTGAGCCATGAATTTTGTGGTAATTTGTTATACAGCAAAAGAAAACTAACATAGCAGGCTTAAAATTCTGTATTTCCTTGAAAAAACAAATTAACAGCAAGCAAATAGGTGTGAGATTTACCAAAATGTCTCTCAGAGAAGGATAAGGGTTTCCCCAGTTTAATTTCAGAATTCATCAAATCATGGTTTCTATTTTCATGAAATTTTACACTGGAAGGCATAAAGTCCTCTACCGCCCAATTTAGATAATTCATAAACACACCCCCACATGTACACACATCCACTTATACACACACACACACACACATACACACACCTCATGATAATTCAGAAACATCCACTATTATACTTAATACAAATAGATAAAAGAACAAAAGCCAATAGGTTGAATTTAAGCTTGAATTAGTATAACAAATCAAATTAGAAAGAAACGGCCAATAAGAAAGGCAAAGGAAAGAAAAGTAAGACTTACTGAGCACCCAACTGAGCCCTGTGGTGGGACTATTACCCCTCAAGAAAGATGGGGGGAGTGAAGGCACAGACAGGGTCAGTGACTTTCCCAGGGTCACACACCTACTAAGTGTGTCGTCCAGTATCAGACATCAAGAGAGTCTGGGGCGATGTAAACACATCTACACATTCCCACGAGGAACTGCTTGGTGAACTCCAGCAGGGAGGTGACCCTCTGTGTCTGTTTCCATTATCTCTGCAGTATTAAGGTAGCACAGCAAGCTCCTGAGTGGAACCACTGATAACCAGGGTAAAGTGCCTCCTGTCCTCTCTCCTTCCCTCAGTGTTTGCCTTTGGAAGATGATTTTAATAAACTGTGAGATGTCAGAGGCAGCTTTAGACAAAACTGAGGAGGTGACAGAAATTGCACTCTTTCCCTCTCCTGGGCCTCTTCTACTACCTTTTGACATAACATCCCCCTGAGCCTACCTGCCCCCTTCCTAGACCTCTGTCCTCAAGATACCTCCATCTGTAATCACCAAGGGTTTCCATATGGTATTTCAAGGTTGAGTATAACCTCCCCTGATCCACTGCCCCCCTACCTCCCCTCAAAAATGGTATACTACCCTGCGGCTTACCTTAATGGGAGTGCCGACAAGAGCCAAAGACATACTAAGAGCACTTGGCTAAGCTCTCGTAGAATGTGTGCGCTTTCAGGGTGGCCCTTAGAGACCTTGCTTTGCTTTGCTCTCTAATATAGAGAATAATTTAAGAGTGTGGATTTTAAGCCTTCCTCCTCAGTAAGTGTCCAGCCACTGGGTTGATGGGGAAGGCAGGGATGAACTAAGATAAGCTGGGCAGACAGGCCCCTGCAAATCTAGAGTTGAATATTTGACAAGCCATTTGAAACAATGATGAGGCAAAACATGAACACTATCTTCCTCGGGATCTTGTTATTTGTGCAGTGTATGGTGGACCTGACCTTTATCCCTGGGTTTCAAGGTGAATGATAGATAGTAGTCAGCACTCACAGTGTAAATGCCAATAAGCATCTTTCCTTTAAATGAAATTACTTTTACAGACAAAAGAAAAGGGATACAGTATATTCTAAAAACTCTCTGAGAACAGCAAAATATTTTCAAATTCAAAGGAAAAATTATTTATTATTAAATATCCTAGAGCTACTGACATTTGAGCAACTGAAGTTGGCAGGATGAATCAATCAGAAACGCTTAAATTTTTAATTTTTCATCTCCAAATTTCAAGTAGTGCTTTCCACTATATTTCTATCCTCAATGGAAAAATAAAATGGTAATTCAGGGACATTAATTGTTCCTATCTGAAATGTCTTACAATTCCAGTGAACAAGGACAAATTCCTCTGTGCACTGGAATGAGATTAGCGTTTTACCAGGCAGCCTAGTGTAGCTCCCAGTCATGGGAGGACCAGAGTGAAAATATGAGGGAAGAAAAGTAAGACAAAGGTAGTCTAATAAGAATAAATATAAGTTTCCTATCATCAACTTTAATTCTCCAGGACAAAATCTTGTCTTATGAAGTCAAATATTTAACATAAATTGGAAGGAAAACCTACCTCTCCACTGGTGATGGAAGCTTTCCACATTCCAAGGTTCTCACACCACCAATCTGTTCTTGCTATGTGCAGCTGAAGGTCTGTGCGTTCTTTCTCTATTAGAATTATTTCCTCCTTCAACTTGGAAACAATCTGCCACAGGAAAAACATCCTGGGAGTTATGAAACCATTTACAATGCTATACAATTCAGCAAAGCAGCATGATACAAAATCAATACACAAAAATAAGTTGTATTGCTGTACATTAATAATACAGAATCCAAAAAGAAAATTAAGACAATTCCATTTATAATAGCATAAAAATAATAAAATACATAGGAATGAACTTAAGCCAAGAGGTGGAAAGCCTTCTACAATGAAAACTACAAAACACTAACGAAAGAAACTAAAGAAGGTAAATAAATGGAAGGGTATTCCATGTTCATGGATTTAGAAGACTAAATACTGCTAAGATGTCAATATTACCCAAAGTGATCTACAGATTCAATAAAATCCCTATCTTGATCTCAATGACATTTTTTTTCATAGACAGAAAAATCCATTCTCAAATTCACATGGAATCTCAAAGGAGGCTGAATAGCCAAAACAATCTTGAAAAAAGAAGAACAAAGTCAGAGGACTTACACTTCCTGATTTTAATACCAACTACAAAACTACACTAATCAAAACTTCAAAACTGTATGATACTGGCGTAAAGACAGACATACAGACCAAGGGAAAAGAACTGAAAGCGAAGAAATAAACCTTTGCCTAAACGGTCAAACGATGATGAGAAAATGGGATATCCACATGCAAAACACTTAAGTTAGACCCTCACCTAACACTACATATAATAATTAGCTCAAAGTGAATCAAGGACCTGTAAGAGCTGAAACTATAAAATTCTTAGAAGAAAACTTGGGGAAAAGCTTCATAACATTGAATTGGCAATGATTTCTGGGCTATGACACCAAATACACAGGCAACAAAAAAAAATATAGGAAAATTACACTTCATAAAAGTTTTAGACTTTTGAGCAAAGAATACTATCAACACAGTGAAAAGACAACTCATAGATGGAAGGAGACATTTGCAAATCACTGATTTAATAAGAGATTAACATCTAAAATGTACACAGAACTCCTAAAACTCAACAACAAAAAAACCAAACAACCAATTCAAAAATGGACAAAGGGCTTAAATAGAAATTTCTCCAAAGAAGATAAACAAACTATAAACAGCCAAAAAGCACAAGAAAAGATATTCATCATCACTAATCATTAGGGAAATGCAAATCAAAACCACAATCAGATATCACCTCACACCCATTAGGATGTCTACAATCAATCAATCAAAACCCAGAAAAAAGATTTGTAAAGGTGAAGATAGAGAGAAACTGGAATCCTTATGACTGCTAGTAATAAGGCAAAAATGATGCAGCCACTGTGGAAAACAGTAAAGCGATTCCACAAAAAGTTAAAAACAGAATTAACACACGACCCAGCAATTCCAGTTCTGGGTACACACCCTAAAGAATTGAAAGGAGGATCTCAAAGAGATATTTGTACACCTATTTTCATGGCAGCATTATTCACAATAGCCAAAGGGTAGAAGCAATCCAAGTGTCCAGCGATGAATGCATGGATAAAAAAAATATTGTATAAACACGCAATACAATATTATTCAGCCTTTAAAAGGAAGGAAATTCTGACACATGGTACAATATGGATGAACCTTGAAGATATTATGCTAAGTGAATTAAGCCAGTCAGAAAAGGAAGAATACTGTACAATTCCCTTTATATGAAGTATTTACAGTAGTTAAATTCCTAAAAGACAGAAAGTAGAATGGTGGTGGCCAGGGACGGGGTGGAGGGAGGAATGCGGAGTTGGTATTTAATGGGAACAGGGTCTCAGTTTTGCAAGATGAAGCGCGTTCTGAAGATAGATGGTGGTGATGGCTGCATAACCATGTGAATGTCCGTGACACTAAAATATACACTCAACATGGTTACATTTTATGTTTTTATTTTACCATTAATTTTTTTAAATAAATAATTTTAACCATGCTATGCTTACCATCTCCTTGGGTCTCTTTTCTGAGAAACCTACAGGATTACGTAACAGTGTGAGGACAGGACCTTCGCCCCCACACTGTCCTGAACGTGCAGTCTCTGAGCACCCTTTCCTTCCTCAGAAACGCTGCAGGAAGCCTCCCTGCGAGGCCGCTGCCCTGCATTTTATCCTCAGGAAGGGCTGGGACTAACCGCTGCATTTTCATGGGAGTACGCTGTGGGTCCATAATCAGTATGTTTGCTCTGTAAGAGCAGGCAGTAGACTGACTCGATGTTTCACGGATTTCTCACAGAAACCAGCACAGCTTCATTCATTTTCTCATCACTTACGTTTCTGACCACACATTCAGAAGTACCCCAGGAGATCAATGTGGCAGGCCAGAGAGCATCGGCCATACCTCTGTTACAGAAACCTGCTTGCTGGACTCCAAAGAGGCTTGAATGCAAAGCCAAAGGCCACACCACTAGTTTGAGATGCCATTTACATTTTTAAACTTACAGATTCTGTTGGCTTTTAGCAAAATAACTTATGTCTTGCAGAATTCTGTGAGGTTCTCTAAACTGTACTTGCAGCATTTCTAAGAAAAAAACTTTTTAAGATTGTCCTTGTGTAGCTAACTTCCAGGAATGACCTTGGTACAAGGGAAAGCTTGGCCTTTTCCCCACAAGTTACCATAGGCAAGCCAGAACAGAGAACAGAGAGACTCACAGCTAATAATTGGGTAAGAACCCCAAATCAAGAAAGATTAAAAACAAGTATTTTTCTAATTCTTACTAGAAGCAAAAAAATAACAATAGAACTTACAATAAAACTCTTTTTAAAGAAATTGTGACACTTCTCAACATAAATTGAAAACTACTATTTATCGAGTTTAAAAAATGGACACTTTCAAAGACAACCTTGAATACAAAAGAGTTACCTTCTTGTCAGGTTTTGGTGCATTTTGAATAGAATTTAGAGCTTGCCTTTTATATTCAAGTTTCTCATTTAGTTCTCGTAGTTTGTTTACAGCAAAACTGGCTTGTTCGTTAATCTGAGTGGTGCCTTCATCCACGGAGTCCTCAGCAGCCTCGCCTCCCGAGTTCTGGGGAAAAAGTCACATAACCACCGAATCTTATAAAGATGGACTATTCGGCAACTATTATCGATTATATAAGCTCTATATCATTATAATGCACTGTCCCAAGTACCAGGTTCCACCAGGAAACAATCTACTTCTGTCTAGAAGCAGACTACTTTTTCTCAGTAAAGTGAAAAAATTAAACTGTTTGGAACCAAAGTAACCGCAGTGAAAAAAAAATCTCAGTCTCCCTTGAGATGCCATATGAATTTTTCTCCTAATGAAAGGAGAAAAGATTCCATACCATTATTTCCCAAATGGTACACCCAAAGGAATTTGCATGGAATAAGGGAAGGCAACTGAGTTCTCTTCCCAGCTCAACCCGAATGTTCTGTGCCTGATCTTTGAGAAAGACACTGAGACCTGGTTTCCTCCTAAGGATATTATGAGAAACTTATGCAGTCTCTTTAAAATAAAATTTCCAAATTCCTCCCAGTAAAAGTACATTCAGTATACACTTTGTTCAATCCTTCTGTTGACGGTGTATTTTATCAATCATTAGACAGATTATTTTACTAGTAAAATGATGAGCATTTGAAAGAGACTTAAAATTCACAAAGAACTATTGAACTTGGAAACATCTAGAGCGATTCCTCAAGGGCATGTTGATTAGCTTCCTGTGCAGAAGCAGCAGGTCGCTGAAAAGAACCGCTGAGGACTGCCTTCAGGTTTGTTTGCTCCTCAACATTCTGGCAGAGCTTTTCTTCTAACTTTTATTCATTGAAACAGAAAGTGAATTAAATTGTTTCTTAAACAAAAAGAAAATATTCTAATCATAAAAACGAAGCTGTTTTCATTTTTGTATGTTCTTTCTAGTCCTACACCTGTATGCATTCAAGTGGGTACTCTGCCTTTTTCATGTCACATACAATACTGCATATTTTGAGGGTATTAATGGTCTTCGAAATTATAATTTTATGGCTGCACAGTACTTTATGAACTGATAATTTACTGAGGCATATTCCTATCGCTGCTCCTGCTGTGGATTAATTTTGCTTTTTTGCTATCCCAGATGTACTAAAACAAACTCCATTGTGCATAACCTGTTTCTCTACATTTTAGCTATTTTCTAAGGATAAATTTCTAGAATTGAGATCATTGGAACAAAGAGGAGAAACTTTCAAAAGGTCAGTAATGCCTATTACCCTTCTTTGAATCCTAGGTGAAGATGGACATTTTTTTATGTTTGTTTACTAGTACCTTTCATATCAAGTGTCAGTTCAAGTCCTTATTCAATTTATCTGTTGGGAATAGATATCTTTATTGATTTGAATAACCTCATTCACAGCATTTGCATTTAGCCATTTTAATTTTTGAGGTAGAGAGAATAACACAGTTGAAATAAGAGGGCCTGTCTTAAAAATAAAACGCAATGAGTAATCAGCTTTGGACCAATCAGTTTAGTGGTTTTTGTACACTGAAAATGGAAAGAACCAAGTAACAAAACTTTTTTAAAAAAAGTATGAATGATTGAATTCAACAACACTTCACAAATATCAGCTTCTAATATTATTTAGAAAGAGCAAGCATTTGCTCCTCAGGGCTCGAGACACAGTGAACTGGTCAGAAAGAATCCAAGATAAAGTATGATCACTCTATGTAAGACGACTCTAAAACACTTTGTTTTTCTTTGTACCTTTACAAACCTTAAAATTCATGTAAGTCATTAACAGTATATGAGAGATGGCAAGTGGGGCTATCCAAAATGATCTAGCACACAATAAGAAAATTGGATTTAAAGTATGGTTGAGGAAGGTTTGTTTCAGAACATTTTAATTTCACCTGATTTTCTTAAATATTTCCTGTAACTCCTCCCATATTCTCTTCCTCTCACTCCTTCCCCTTCCTTTGTTCTCAAGCCAGAATATAGAGTTCTACTGGTTCTCTTACCTGGCCTAAGCCACAAAAGTCCCACCCTACAGATTTTCTACCCTACTTTTCAGGAGTCAAACTCAGGGTGTGTCTCAGGCAGACAGAAGGTAGAGAAGTCTCTGACTCAACACTGGGAAGTGGTAGCCCATTGGTCAGAAGCACCAAGAAAAAAGTGGGTAAGGCCAGAAGGTAATTCAACTTAAAGTGCTACTTAAAGTACTCTATGTTAAAAGATGAAGGTGCACAGCAAATTTGGCTTATACAATATGCGCCCACCTGACTTATTCAAAGCTTATCCACTAAAGAGGGAGCAAAGTTGAATGGGACTCACCACTTCATCCTTGTTAGAAATCAACTGTGAGGCATGCTTTTCTTCCTCTTTTATTACCAATTTCTCATACAGATCACTGACAATAAATGAAGGGTAGTATCTGTCCTTCAGGATCTCATAAATACCTCCCTGGATTTTGCAGAACACTTCAATACCTTTATTTCCTACAAGACACTGCTGGATTTCTTTGTAAAGTGATTTTTCCACAGATATTTCTTTGCTTTCCACAAAGAAATTCTGGTAAATTTCACCCACTAATTGTGGAATTTCATTCTGAAAAGACAGGAAGATGAAGGTTAAGAAATATGGTCTCTGAGGATTACTCTCTTCTGAATTCTCTGCATTTCACACTTGGAAGGAAGACATGGAGAATGTACACTGGTTCACCAGTGTGGTGCTCTGGCTTTGTGTGTGCATCCAGACCGTGAAAAAATAACTGGTTTCTTCAAATGAACACTATATGTTGAACAGTTAACAAAACATTTCCAGCAAAACTCATATAATACAAATGGATAGTTCAATGTACACAGTGCTCTTTGTGCTTATTTTAATAAGCCTCACAAAATATAGGTATTATACATCCTACTTACTGTTATGCATATTAGTACACATGTACATGCAAATACATTTCACATTCTTCATTCTTAAATATATACTGAGAACTTGGCAAGTGCAAAACACAATACTTGTTGGAATTTTCATTGTAAGAGGCATCTGTACCCAAAACTTTTTACTGTGTTCCTTGACTCAGTCATATTTTAAATAACAGGAGAACAGTCAAGCAAGATATGCGCATTATGATACTAAAAATAACAAGATTATGAGATTGAGTTGTCTATGACAAGACCAAATTTATTATAATAGCAACATGACCATGCATATGCCCTTTTATAAAGCATTGACAAGGAACCACCTGCAACTAAATTCCATATTTTGATACATTTATAAATCCTTTTTCCTTTGACTATACACTCAAAAGCCTCTTCTGTAAAAATAAAATCTAATTTTATTTACCATTATGTGGTAGAACATAATGCCAATATTATATTCGGTTTAGAATATTCTTTTAAAGTACTCTTGTCTTACAGCCTCATTGAGAAACAGGCACACTGCCTAACACTCAAGTTGTCATCAGCTAGTAGTTAATATTCTTTTGCGCCTAAATATGCTACTACCTTGTTAGCATTCTTTAAATATTCCACAGACTCCCAAAAACTAAGCAGGGCCCTCTTGTCCATCCTTTCCATGTACATTCGGAAGTGCTCTCGGTAGAAAGTATTGGCCAAGATATCTTCAAACTGAAGAATCTATCAAGAGAATTTAAGAAACAGTTTTTAAAAATCAAATTTTAAATATCAGTTTGCTTTAACTTCCAATGGGTTAATTTCTACATTGGGGGGGGGTTATGGGGGTTGGGGGAGAAATGCCTCATTTTTTTAAGGTCACAGTCAAGGTAATATAGAACTTCTGTCACCCTCTTAAATTTTAAATGGAAAAAACGCACTGAATATTCAAAATGCATATATTCAATAAAAACCAGTTTTCTATTAATCATTCACTCATTCATTTGGCATTAACTCTGTGTCAGGCACATTTCTAGGAAATAAACAGACAAAAATCCCTACCCTATGGGATGTCTGCTAAAAGCAACAGTAATAGAAAAACTGAAGAGAAATGTATTAAAGGCTAGGAAGCTGAAGTCTAATAATTTGGCATTCTTGTTTTTCTATCCTATTTTATGTAGCTAAGGATATCTACAAATTATTTTATATCTTGACCTTCTGTTTAGAGTAACACATTCATAAAAAAATATTTTGTAAGCATCATTTTATTTTTTTTTCTCTCTTTCTTTTTATTAGTTTCAGGTGTACAACACAATGCAATAGTTATACTCTTTACCCCCCAAAGTGAAAACCCCCCTCCTCCAGTTCGCAACCCCACTCCCCCCCCCATATCATACATATCCATCACAACTCCCCTGACTCCCCTCCACAGTATACTCCACATCCCGTGACCATCCACATATTCAGTTGCAGTTGGCATACAATACTATACAACATCAGCTTCAGGTGTACAGTGCAGTGATCAAGCCTCTACTCCATCCATGAAGTGGTCTCCCTAACAAGACATGTGACTATCTGACACGCCACAAAATTTTTACAACATTATTATATTCCCTGAACTGTGTTTCATATCCCTGTGGCAATATTGTAGTTGTCTATTTATGCTGTCTAATCCCTTCCCCTTCCCCCATCCCCACCCCCCTCCCAACTAGCAACCCTCAGTTTTTCCTCTACATCTACGAGTCTGTTTACTTTGATCGTTCACTCAGCTCTTCAGACTCCACACACTAGTGAGATCACATGGTACCTGTCCTTCTCAGACTGACTTATTTCTCACAACATAATAGTCTCTTCACAACATTGTCAATTACATTCCCAGAACTGCCCCCATATCCCTGCGGCAACATTGTAGTCCCACATACACTGTCCAAAACCTTCCCCCTCTCCCTCTTCCCTACTCCCTCCCAGCCAGCAACCATCAGTTTTTCCTTTATATCTGCTTGATACGACTTCAATCTTCTTAAATTGTCTCTCTGGGTTAGCTTGTTTACCCCTTTCTTTTGTTTAAAAAAGCCCTTTTAACATTTCTTGCAATGCTGGCTTGGTGGTAATGAATTCCTTAAGCTTATTCTTCTCTGAGAAGCTCTTTATTTCTCCTTCAATTTTAAGTGATAGCCATGCTGGGTAGAGCAATCTTGGTTGTAGGCCGTTATTTTGTGTCACTTTGAATATCTCCTGCCACTCCCTTCTGGCCTGCAGAGGTTCTGTAGACAAGTCAGCTGTTATTCTAACAGGAGTTCCTTTGTATGTAACCTGCTGTCTTTCTCGTGCAGCCTCTAGGATTCCGTTTCTGTCTTTAACCTTTGCCATTTTAACTATTATGTGTCTTGGTGTGGACCTTGTTTGGGTTCAGCTTGTTTGGAACCCTCTGCACTCCCTGGGCATGTATGTTGATTTCCTTCACCAGGGTAGGGAAGTTTTCAGTCATTATTTTTTCAAATACATTTTCAACCCCTTGTTTCTTCTCTTCTCCTTCTGGTATCCCTATGATTCGAAGGTGGTTGCACTTCACCTTGTCCCATAGGGCTCTTAAACTATTTTCATTGTTTTTTATTCTTTGGTCTTTTTGCTGTGCCAACTGGGTGAGTTCTGCTATTTTATCTTCCAAATCGCTGATCCGCTCCTCTGCTTCATCTACTCTACTGGTGATTCCTTCGGGTGTGTTCTTCATTTCAGTTATTGTATTCTTTAGTTCTAACAGGTTGTTTTTTATGGTTTCCCTATCCTTCTTTATGTCCTCGCTAAGTTCCTTAAACATTCTTATCATCAGTGTTCTAAACTCTGTCTCTGAAAGGTTGGAGCCCTCTGTTTCATTTGGTTCCATTTCTGGAGGTTTCTTCTGATCTTTTACTTGTGACATGTTTCTCTGTTTCCCCATTCTGGCTGTCACTCTGGGATTGTGTAAGCATCATTTTAATTGAGCCATAATATTCCATTGTGTGGATATACCTACATTACTCTTTCATTACTTTGAATGCTTACAGAGGAAGAAAACACACTATCTGAAGACACAGTGGGAACAATCTTGAACATGGACTGCCGTAATGTAAGAAAGCAGATGACTTGCATAATAGTAATTCATAACTCAATTAATTGAGTTATGCCTCAAATTAATTTACAAAGATTTTAAGTCCCATATCCTTGACATCTAAGTATGGCTCAACGCAATTTTTCAAAACAATTTATATTTTAAGATTCTTAATATTGTGGCAGTTGGAAATTTTTCAGAAATGTTACCAGTAAGATCTTTCTAAGACCGATATTCATTCATATGGTCAACACACATTCAACTCTTCTGCCACCAACAGTAAACCCTCAACCTGTTCTGTGGGCAGAAAGGGGCAGGCATTTTTTTCTAACTTCTGGTAATTAATTAAAGAAGGCCATCCCTAGCTATAGACCATTAATAATTAGTTTCATAAATATTTTAGACCATTAGTATTTAGTTAGTTTACTAACTTTGGGAGATTGCAGCATGTATCTTTACTTTATGTAAACCAAAGCAGTGAAGCATTTTGAAGTACAAATCTTAACTACACTCTCCAAAGAGGTTTGACGGAACTCATACCAACTTTGGCTAGAGATGACAGATCACTCAGAAAGCTACTGATTTTTAGTACAGGAAGGAGTTGAGGGGGAAGGACATTCAACAAATTCTAAGGAAAGTCTTCCCAGTATAATTTCACTCAGATCAAATGAATTCCAAGTTAGATATAGATTCACGTATTTGCAAAATTAAGTTCAAAACATTTTCTAAAATAGTAACAATTGGGCCGGCCGAGTGGCGCGGTGGTTAAGCACTGGCTTGGGAAGCCAGCGGCCCCGGTTCGGTCCCACATACGAGGGCCAGTGACACTGCCCTCAAAAAAAAAAAAAAAAATTGTAACCATTGTTAGATTCTTTTATTGTGTCTTATGAATACTCTATGTTCAGTACCAAAAGTGCAAATATATACAAATAAATGACAGTACATATATTTCAAGTATAATTAAACACCTGATATATCTCATATCTTGGCTGGTGGATTAAACAAGTTCCCTACTCCATTTGTTTTTTTCTTCTCTTGAAGCTACACTGTTTGGAAACAGACACACCCAGGTTTGATCCTGGTTCTACTACATTCTAGTCCTCTGAGCTCTATGGTACTCCATCACTCTAAGCCTCGGTTTCTTCATCTGTAGAATGGGTATAGTATCACCTACTTTACAGGTTGCTGTCAGACTTATAACAGCTGTTGTTAATCACAACAAACAACAAAAACTAACCAGGAAAAGCATGAACCAGAATGTTGGCTAAGAAATACAAGACAATGGTAAGTGCCAAAAATCAGGGTAGTTAAAAGGTCGCTTTCTAGATGAGTAAACATGGATGAAAGTATTAGATCACTAGATGTCAAGTAGGGTCGAGAGATTACAAAGGGCGCAAGGAAACTTTTACAAGTGATGGATATGTTTACTACCTTGACTGTAATGATGGCTTCGTGGGTATACACATACGTCAAAACGTATTTGTATACACTCTAAATATATGCAGTGTATTGTGTGCCATTCTACCTTAACAAAGGTGTTCATCAAGGCTTGACGACAGAATTGCAGATAAATGATGTACACAATATTTACACTAAGGACCCATTGCCAAGAGAACATATTTTGGAGTAACTTTTCTATTTATAGATTGCCAGATTTGATTTTCTAATATTTTGGTAAGGACTTTTCTGTTGAGGGTCATGACAGACATTGTCAGTTGTTTTCTTTTCTCGTAGTGTTTTTCTCTGGTTTGGTATCAGAGTTGCCCTAGTACCTATGAAGAGCTGAAGAGGCCCTTTTCCTCTATTTACTGAAAGAGTGTGATTAAGGCTGGTATTATCTCTGCCTTAAAATGTTTCATAGAATTAAACAGTGAAATGATATGAGCATGATGTTTTCTTTGTGGGAAGGTTTTAAATCATAACTTCATTTTCTTTACTACATGGAGGCTAATCAGATTTTCTATTTCTTTTTCAGTCAGTTTTGGTAATTTGTATTTTCAAAGAAATTTCTCTGTTTCATTTAAATTGTACAATTTGTTGGACAAAGTGAGAAACTACAAAGTTGTACCTTCTGGCTTTGAGGCCCATCCCCCTCATCCAAGACCCCGTCCTCTTGCTGGTCATAGGCAGGGCCTCCCAAGATTCTGATTCTCTTCTCACACTGCTTCTTTGCCACAGTCAGTTGGTTAATGTACCTTTTCATGTTCCTGGCTCTCAGGAGATCAGCTTTCATTGCAGCAGTTTCTTTACCTTGAATGGGATGGATGGAGAGTATCCGGTCAGAGGACAAGGTACAAAAGAAGAAACACAACAACTCTGGAACCAGATTAGTGTCTGATGTGGTACTTTGAACAACAGTGGGTATACGATGAGATGGGATGGGATGGGATGGAGCGGAATGTAGTGGCATAGAGTAGAACAGAGTAGAACAGAATAGAATTCATGTTAAACACATATACATACTCTCATATAGAAATACCATTAAGTTCTAAATATATCACTGATAAATCTTACTCAAGTGTAAAACATTTTTAAAATCCCTTCTACACATATCCTCAAAAATCACTGTGCAAATGTGTATACATATATATCTTCACAGTACATGTATGTATGCATAGTCATTTCATTGAGTGCTATGTGTCAGGCACTGGCTAGGCATTGGGAATTCAAGACCAGTTGTTTGATCTCAGGGAACTTACAGTCTAGTAAGGAAGAAATTCAAAGATAGCATGAGCAATTTCAAGTGCACTAGGGGCTATAAATTAAATATGTAGGTATCACTGAACTACTTAACAGGCTATTCACAGCCAGGTTTCCCTGAGGAAATTACATTCAAACAAAATTAATAGAGTGGAGTAGGACACAGAGAGAATAGCAAGTGTGAAAGTGAAAACCCTGAGACAGAAAAGGGAACAGAGCTTTGGAAGAACTGAAACAAAGCCAATATAGCAGATGCAAAAGGAGCTAAGTGATCCAAAATGAATCTGAAGTAGGCAGGGGCCAGAAGAAGCAAAGCCTTTTTTAGTCCCTAGAAAAAACTTTAGTCTTTAGCGCAAGAGCACTGAGAAACTTTTTAAGGATTTGTAAGCAGAAGCATGCCATAAAGGGATTTGTATTTTTTTTTTTTTTTTTTTGAGGGCAGTGTCACTGGCCCTCATATGTGGGACTGAACCGGGGCCGCTGGCTTCCCAGGCCAGCGCTTAACCACCGCGCCACTCGGCCGGCCCAAGGGATTTGTATTTTTAAAGATTACACAGAAAGCAGGATAAAAGATAGTTGGAAGGTGAAAAACTGCAAACAGAAAAGCCGGTTGGAAGGTCACTGCAGTAACTGAGGAGGAAGATGGTGGCTTACACTAGGGTCATGGCAATGGCAGAGGGGAGGACTGGAAGGAATTGAGAATGATTTAGAAACAGAACTAAAAGGACCTGGTGACTGACTGGATAGGGTGGAGGACAGGTTGCTGAAAAATGTAAAGAAAAAAGAGGTATCAAAGGCGGCTTCCAAATTGTTGCCAGGAGCAGCCATGGCGATGGAGGGGTCCACTTCCTGTGTAATCTTTAAAAGATGGCCTCACCGCCACCTTGGAAGTAACCATTCATCCCCAAACAAGCAGCCAAGAGTCACCCCTGAAAAATCCTGACCAAACTGCAGAATTGTTGGCAAGAGAAATAACTGTTGTTTAAGACACCAAGTTTTAGGGTGGTTTGTTACACAGCAAAAGATAACCAGAACAGGTAAACTGAGTTTGAGGCCCATTTGAGCTTTCTCAGCAGAGACAGAAGGTGTGGAGTTAAAAAGTGTTTGGTTCTTAGACGGTAACTTTTTTTTTTTTTTTTTGGAGGGCAGTGTCACTGGCCCTCATATGTGGGACGTGAACCGGGGCCGCTGGCTTCCCAAGCCAGCGCTTAACCACTGCGCCACTTGGCTGGTCCTTAGATGGTAACCTAAGTCAGGGGAGTAGGTCAGACAACCCATAAAGAAAAAAAAAAATGTTTTATTGCAACAGCCTAACTGGTCACCAATGCTTTCACCCTTGCCTCCTCTTCAGGCTTTATTTCAACACAGAAGCCAAGGAAATCCTATTCAAACATAAATCAGGTCATGTCATTCCTCTGCTCAAAATCCTCCAATACGCCCCCATTTCACCCACAGCAAAAGCCAAAGCTCTTTTTAAGGGGCTGTAATACACTGGCCTCAGAGTCCCCTCGCTGACCTCATCCCCTCCCACTACTGTCCACACTAGCCACACTGGTCTCCTTACTGTTTTGGTGTTTTTTTTTTCAATTACAGCTTTATTAGCATATAATTCACATACCACACATATCACCTATTTAAAACATACATTTTAACTACTTTTAGTATATTTACAGTTGTGTAACAATCACCAATCACTTTTAGAACATTTTCATCATCCCAAAAGAAACCATGTACCATTAGCAGTCACCCCACCACCACCCCACCTCTCTGGGCCCTAGGTGTTTTACAGGGCTGCCTCTATGGATTGGCCTGTTCTGGGCATGTCATATAAGTGGAATCATACACTATGTGGTGTCTGGTGACTAGCTTCTGAACACAATGGGCAGCTCCCTGCTCAGGGTGTAAAAGCCTGATGCACTCTCTCGGCCTGGCCCTTACATCCCCCATATTATCTGCGTGACTCAGTTCCTTACCTCCTCTCAGAAAAGCCGTCCCTGGCCACCCACCCTATCTGTAACTGCTAGCCCCATCCTACAACACTTACCTCCCTCTCTGCTTTACTTTTTTATGGAGCATATTACCATACCATATACTAGACCTATTTATCCTATAAGTATGTCCTCATAAAGGTCAGCATTTTGTTTGTTTATACACGTCTGTATCCCCAGCACCTACAACAGTGCCTGGCAACACAGTAGGAATTCCTTAAATATTTATTGAATGGGTGAATGAACTGTGTCAAATGTTACGGAGAGGTCAAAAACAACATAGGCACCATTTTCTGAGTGCTCATTACATACGTATCAGGTGTTGTGCTCTTTCTAGAACTTTAGGTGTCAATGAGAGAGACAGGGCAACTATCCTGACCTCCCACTCTTCAAGTTAACTCCCATATGGTTTCTCTCCCTGCCCCCTTCCACCATATCTGCTGTTGCCAAGGTCATAAATGACTGGCACGTTAAAACCAGCAGAGAGTTTTCAGCAGAGTCTAGAATCAGAGTTAGCTTAGAATTCTGGCTCTGCCACTTATGAGCCATGTGGTCTTAGCAAGGGTTTTAAAAAATTTAATGGGAAAACATTTGCAATGGTTTGTTTCCTTAAGTTGACATTACATAATTTAAAGTAAAAGCAAAAAAAAAACAACCTCACACAAAATTACTTTTTAAAAAGACTAAGCATTGAGCATTACCTTGTGGAAAATGGACTGTTTTCCATACACAACCTGAAGCAGAAGCTGTGGGTGAGGGAAGGCTTTTTTCTTTTAATGGGAGAGAAATAAGCTGGTTCTAATGCTGATGAGAAAGAACCAGCTAAGAGGGAAAGAGAGACGATAGATCGGAATGAAATCCAGAAGACGGGAAGAAAGAGATGGGCATTGGGAAAAGGCCGCATCCTCCACTGGAGTAACATGGATGGATGTATTTATAATAGAGACACAAGCACATCTGGAGACTGACAAGTGGCCAGAAGCTGAAGCAGCTCCCCTCAAAATGGATTCTGTTTCCTTGACAAAGAGAGTGACGTGGGTAAAAAGAGTGAGTGGTCTGAGGCCTAAAGAAATGGGGGAAAGTAGGAAATTCACTGTGGAAAGAAAGCAGAAGGGTAAGCTTGCTTCAGAAACACTGAGAGACTGTTGGGCAATGTTTAGGGCCTCGGTGGCCACTAGATAAATATAAACATTCCTAGGCAAGTCCGATCACACCTTCTGGAGGTGAGTCATAATATACCTGGTTTGATTGGAACCATACTAATAAAAGAAGAGAGTCCGTGCTTTGTTTCTTGGTGGCCCTCCAAGAAACAAATGTTTTGCGCATCTCAGCTGGAGCCTCCCATTCCCTAGGATGATCATTACCTCTCTCATGTTCCACTCAGTCAATTTGTACAAATGCTGAAAATAGTACCCAGGCAGGCTGACCACACTAACTGAAAAAACTCAGACAAGTACCATAAAATATTTTATCTTTCAGAAGCAGCTTTTTCCAGTATTTACCAGAGGCTCACAGGCAAGACTTCGGGTCAAGAGATGGCCCTGTTCAAGAGGTTCTGTCAGATATTATGTGTTCTCCCACTTTTGTGCTGAGAAGGTATTTTCACTCGGCTTCCATGATGGTTTCTCAACTTGTCCTATGCTAGGCTGATAGGCCTTGACCAAAGAATGTATTAACTCAACATTCATCTCAAGATCTAAAAATAGTACTTCAGAGCCTCCTCAGTGGAAAGATAAAGAAAAATACAGCTTCCCTAAATTCGTCTATTATAAACCAGGATGCTTTCTGTGTGTACCTATAGAAATACATGGCTGGAATAGCCAATTTTTCAGAAAAATTTCATTTTTAAACATATATCCTTAAAGTCTAAATTTTGTGTACAACATTTAAATGACAGTAAAATTTGTGGACAAAAAAATTGCTTCTTACAAAATAAACCTAGACTACAATTTTAATTTGGGGTTAAAACAAGCCAATAAAGAGATATATAAAGGAAGAAATGGACACATATTTATCAACAACCAAATTCTTCTTCTTCTAAGAAAGCTTAAAAAAAGCCTTTCTGAAAGTACAAAAACTAGAAGTAAATCACAAAGAGAAGGAAGAGAAAAAAAAAAGACTAAATCTTCCTCTAAAACCCAGCTGCAGGGCTGAGAATATTCTGGTCTTCCCCTTGAATGTCCCCTGCTCATGTGAATGCCTTCTGTTTGTTAAAGGGCAGTGCAATGCCATTGTCTGATCACAAAGCCTGTCGCTAACAAATGCAACAGCAGCTTGTTGCTTAGACAATTCTGTTTATTTTTGCCTCAGAAAACTAATGCCACATTCAGGGCTAAATGACTAACATGAAACTCATGCAGCCCAAGCGTCTGTCGTGCAAAAATCCTTGTAAATCCAGCGATGCAGATGAATACGCTTCTTTGTGACCTGAAAACCCATTCAGCCAAGAAATATTCAAGTCAAGAAACGTATAGACAAGCGGGTACGCGACCACCACTGTGGCCCAGTTCAAGTCAGATTCACACGGCTGTTTCTCTGTGAGGCCTTAGGTAACACCGTGCTTTGTTAGGAAATGGTTAATCACACATTTAATCTAGCTTTTTTTAAAAAGTCCAGGACAATAAACAATGGCAGGTGAAACTGGACGGCTGTGGCCCTTTAAATTGGTGCCAAGATGAACATCCAAGTGATACACTATTTTACAGCAATTAATTATAAATGTTTACTATTTTTCCTCCTTGATAACCTAGATTTTACTGAGGTAAATGGATTCATTTGGGTTCATTAGCTGAAAATGTCTTTCAGACTAGGTATTAGGCAAATCCTTTTGGCTATAAAGACATCACAGTAGAATCCACATCATAGAACTGCCTGTTGCTATCAACCTTCCCCCATGATGTAGTTCTTCCTACGTGAAGTGGCTTACAGTAAAACACCAGGGGACAACTGTTAGGTACCATTTCTAATGAGACAAAGGAGGGTGAAATAACTTATAGTGCAACAAACTAAGGACTCCAGAAATAGCACAAGTATAAATATAAAATGGCACCCCTATATTTTTCAAATATTAGAAAATGTAAATAGCAGAATATTTTTCTTTTCTCATACAACATTATCAAATTCCAAGGCATATCCTAACAATAGCACCTCAGCAGGTTGATTAAGGAATTCAATGGGTGACTCAGCAAGGTCAGTCAATGTCACAACTGACCTTTGGGCTGGATAAGCCTTTGTGTGTGTGTGGGGGGGGGGGGCGTCCTGTGGATTTTAGGATCTTTCACAGCATCCCTGGCCTCTACCACTAGATGCCAGCAGCATCCCTTCCCCTAGATGTGACAACCAAAAATGTCTGCAGATTGTCAAATGTCCCCTGTCCCCTGGAGGGCAAAATTGTCCCCCTCAAGCCCACACCACTGACAACTACTAATACAGAGGCACAGCCTCTCTGTGGAAGTGAAGGAGATGGGCTACACACTTGTCCCCTTCCCCCAACTCCCCAAGGTGTGGTCCTTCTCACCACCCTCCAAGGCAACTGAGGTAAGGAATTAGGGGAGTTCCTCATGAGAAGATGTTGGGCCTTCACTCCTCAACCTGCATCTACACTGACAGACTAATGAGCCTTTGAATCTTTCTTAAGCATGTAAATAGACGTTTTAATAAACCCCCCTTAAGAGGAGAGTTCAAGAAACAGGTATGTATTTACTCAGGGACTAGTCAAGTCTCAAAACGAGAAACGGTGCTCGACTTCTTGATGTGAAGCTGACAGCAATTCTCAGTAGTGACTCATCAACGCAAACTTTTTCAAAATTATCTAAAATCATCTCAAAGGCTGCCCAGAAAAAAAAAAAAAAAGATTTACCTTACTTTCCAACTTGAGGCCTGTATGTTCTTTTTTTAAAAGAACAAGTGGAATTCTCTTATCAAACCAAACACCTGGGGTTTCCTAGACTAAAGAGTCACTCCACTTTAGGACAAAGTGCATTTGAGCAACAACCAGAAATGATCGCAAGAGCTGATGCGGGAACCGCTCACTAAAGTGAGAGAAGGCTGCAGAGGCCTCATAGGCAGGCCCTGCACAGCCTGGTCAGTTGTGCCGACAGCATACCTTTTACTTCCTTCCTGTAAATTTATCTAGCACCTCTTTGGTTTAAGGTCCTCTGACATGTTTTCAAAATACTTTTAAAGTAATAATGTCATCTATCAATTAAATCCACACAGTAAACTACCAGGAGAGCCCCGCTCCCAAATTAAAACTAGGAGTTGAACAGATATGAGATATACACTTGGAAAACAGATCTGGCCCATATAATTTATAAGTTTTGAGCATGGCTCTCATAACACCTGCCTGTGTGAAGGACGAGTGAGCGAGTGAGTGAATGGGGAGAGTCCAGGACTAAAAATTAGAGGAGATGTGGGTTCAAGGCCCAGATCTGTGTGTGACTAACCAGTAGTTCTAGTCACACAGGGTAAAGTGTTTAACATCTCTGGACCTGAACTTTATTTGTGTAAATGCAGGTATTAGAATAGATGATGACTGAAGTTTTCTTGGGAGACAGAGACTGCAGTAGAGCTGCTTATACAATTATGAGACTATAGAGAGTGTAACGGAAGTGAGCCCTTAGTCCCTCAAGGTCAAGAAGGGATGAGGGCGAAGTAGGATGCTGGAGAAGGGATAGCGGGCACAGGGCTGAGCAGGGAGAAACACTGGCAAGGGCCCCCATAGCTATGGCAGAGAACGAGCCTGGGACGTTTTGTAGGTTTAGGTCATTCATAAATTAGGAACTGTTTGTATGAAATGACTGCAATGCCAGAAAGTCCGATCATTTCAAAGCATTAGAAAGGACCCTGAGATGATTAGCTTCCTTCTTTCAGGAAGGGACACCTTTAAATCCCAAATCAGACAAAAAGCTACATGTTATTTTTATAAAAATAATTCCTAATGGGGTAACCAGTTAGCTCAGTTGGTTAGAGCATTGTGCTGATAACACCAAGATTGCCGGTTAGATCCCCACATGGGCCACTGTGAGCTGCACCCTCCTTAGTAAGAGTCAACTATGCCATTTGTATTATGAAAGAAATGTGCAACCAATGACTATGGCTGTTCCCCAATAAAAATGCTTATAAAAAAAAATAATAGCTCAAGAGTGTGAGCTCTGAGCAACAGGGTCACCAGTTCGATTCCCAGCCTGAACTGAACTGCCAACAGGTGGCAGGATGGCTCAGCTAAAAATAATAATATAATAATAATAATAATAATAATAATCATCCCTAATGGAAATCATTATGGTTCTTATCAGCAAATAACCGAGTGGGTACGTGTGTAAATATATACATATTCCATGGAAAGTTCTACAGTTCTACTAGATATATATAATTCCAAAACTATTTACTTATACTCTAAAGGAAAGGAGATGCATAATTTCACCAACACCTCCCAATCTATACTATGAGTGCATCACTCCAAAGTATGTACATTTATCTATAGCAGTTTGTATCAGACTCAAATCCATATCATGTCCCTTGCTGTTCTCAGCTGAATGAATATTACTTTGAATCACATGAACTATTCTTGATAACATTTCAGGATTCAGAACAGCAGAAAAGAAAGCTTTGAGGGAGCTGATATGACTCCTCATATCGGTAGAGAACGTACTCTGGAGGATGTCTTAATCACCAGAAGTAGGTCTTCAGTCATCCGACAAACATATTTTTGAGTGCCCTTATGTGGTAGGTACAGCTGTGCAATGAATAACATTGTCCCTAACCTTAAGGAGATAACAGTCTAATCAGCAGGCAGGTAGACACACATATAAAACTATAATACAATTTGATACATGCAGCGAGAGTTGCATGTTCAGGATTCAGTAGTGGTGTGCATGCGTGGAGCAGTCAGCGCTACCCGGAACAGGGGTAACCGGGTTGAGTCAGGAAGGCGGAGTGGCTCTCATTCCCTTATGGACTGGTCAGGTGGATGTGGGTGGCGGGTACCACATGTACACAGATGAAGAGGGCAGTTGTGAACTTGAGTTCCTAAGATAACTCGAGCACTCTCTCACCTACCAAGGATCAGGGCAGGTAGGGTTGTGATCAGAGAAGAGACATTTGAGATAAAATATAAAGGGTACGAAGGAGTTACCAAGGCAGAGTGATAGTGACAGCAGGGTAGCATTCCAGGAAGAAGACAAAGAATGTGCAAAGAATACGAGGCAGGGGGAATCGGGGTGGGTTGGGAAAGTAGAAAAGTTAGTGTGACTGGAAAACAAAGAGAGGGAATGGGATGGCAGGAGATGAGGCTGAAGAGCAGAATGGGCCAGGGTAGGCAGGACCCTGTAGGCTTCCCATCAAGGAGTTTTTATTCTAAGAACAACAGGAAGATGAGGATGGGCTTTAAGCATGGAGGTGACATGGTAAGATCTATTTTTTTCAAATCATTACGGCTTCAATATGAAAACTATATTCAATAGGAGCTGGAGTGGACACAAGAAGACCAGTTAAGAAGGTATTGCTTCAAGAATAAGACTGGTGGTGGACAACGGTGATGTAGAAAGAGAACAGGGTTAAAACATACTTAGGAGTTCAATTTGTGTGACAATAATGGACTAGATATAGCATATGATGGAGAATGAATGAACAAGGATAACTCCTAGGTTTCTGACTTGGATGGATGGATGGATGGTGATGCCATTCACAGTGACAAGAAACTACAGAAAATGACCAGTTTTGTGGGTCTCTCACTTGGACGTTTTTATTTGGCAGCACGGAGTGAGCTGGCTAATTCCTTAAGGTTTCAGGGGGTACACAATCTGGGTCATTTCTCCCAACCTATTATATGGCATTTTTTTTCTTTAAATCCTCAAAGTATCTTAATCAATGATTATGATTGAAAAAGACTTGCCAGAAACATTTTTATATGCAGCAAAGAAACTATATTTATAGCATATATACACTACATTCATAAGTAGTTTCCAACCGTAGGTTGAATCCTAAATATTCTTATTATGATCTTCCATCTGTTCATTCTATTTATAAACTTCTTTAGTTTCCCACTCACAAGGAGAATGTAGAAATAAGGGAAAACAGCACTAGAAATGACATTGCTCACAATTGCACACACAGCCTGGTAGCACCATTACATGGGCACTCTGAGATACAATGAGGACAGCCGTTTTCTCCAGGTTCCAGGAAACCAGTGCAGCCAGGGGGGCTTATAGCAAGAGGTTAAGATACAGACTAAGACTTTTCCCTGATTCTTGGCCTGAAGATATTTTCACGGCCTCTAAAATGCAAAGATCTCCAAAAACAACTCAACCATTACAGTTGGGGAGCCTTTTAATGATATATATAAAACTTTCCTTAATGACTTTTATAGGGAGGAAAAAACCCCACATATATTTCTTTAGAAATAAAGATCAACTTAAGGGAGAATGAGGTATAGTGGCTATCTAAACCAGCTTATAAAAGAACCTTTTACTTGCAGCCACACATCTAAACTCCAAAGGTCATAGAGAAACAAGAGTTGCTTCCTCTAATACTCAACATGTTACTGAATATTCAATTAAAAGAAAAAGTAAGAACAATGGGGAATGCTAAATTTGATCTTCCTTTTTTATGAAAAAGCATACACACAAATTTTGACAACTTAATTGTTTAAAATTGAAATCGCCTAAATACGAAATTTAACAGTGAGACAGCAGAGATGGTATATGAATCAGAGGAAATCACATGAGAATGGAAGTCACATGTTAATACGTTCTTCTCCTCTAATAACGGAGAACATAGCCTCAGCTTTGCAAAGATAATTGACTTGGAGACAGCAGAAACAGCAGATCAATAATTATTGTCTCTGTACTGGTAACTTTCAAATGTTCCTCTTCAGGGTCTCTCTCTCTCTCTCTCTCTCTCTCTCTCTCTCTCTCTCGGTCTCTCGGTCTCTCTCTCTCTCTCTCTCTCTCTCTCTCTCTCTCTCTCTCCCACACACACACACACACACAGAGTGGATCCCAGCTTAGAAATGCCAAACGGGCACTTTTTTATCCTCCTTGTCGACAAATCCAAGATGTCCAAGACCAGTGAGCACTTTTATCTCTAAATGATGCCCCACTGTACCTTCCCTGATTTTCAATATCTTCACCAAGAAACCCTTAATGATAATCTAGAACACTCAATCTAAAGACTGAAAAATGGAGTCCTAGAGAAATACAAGGACTTGTCTAGGTTTCATTAGGAAGCAATCAGGGTACCCTCACTTGAACCAAGGTTTGCTAACTCCTGCTCTAGTATTTTTCCCTCTATACCCCAAACTTCATCTCACCAACCAGAAACAATGGGGCAAAACAGAAACAGCAGCCGACTGGAAGTTATGAGCTCAGACTGACTCACTGAGCTTCTCTAGATAGCCGTTTCCTCATCTGTAAAGTCAGCAGTGGTGGTGCCAGCACTGTAATGTCCCATCATCTGATTCCTCCCCATATCCAATCAATGACCAAGGGGGCTCTTTTGCCTTCATAATCTTCCTCATCAATCCCTTCCTTTTCACTACCATTATCCACGTCCTAGGTTGCAATACCTCACTCCTAGACACTACACTGCCTCCTCGTTTAGCGACAACGAATTCAGTTTGTTTTGTTCCCTACTGTATCATGATCACCTCATCAGTGTTCGGTAAACATTTCTGAATAAACGCATTTGCATAGCCTTCTTTACAGGGCTGAGATTGAGAATTAGTGTCTCTTCACAGTCTATACCTTCATTTCCTTTCCTTACACAGTTTCTGCCTTCCTTCAGTGTCTCAGAGAGACAAGGAAAAGTCCCCAACTCCGGCTTCCTTTAGCCTCCATGGGCTAATTACAAACCTGGGTGCACGTTCAAGAATCTGGGCCGCACTTCCTTGTCCTTTTAGCACTCTGCTCCCTGACAGGGACCTGAGTGGGCCTGGACACTTGCATGGAAAGGCTATCTTACAAAGGGGCAGTGTCTGCTGCCTCTTAGCTCCGAACCAAGATCTGCTCTGCACTCTAGACAGTAACCCGTCCTTGAACCTCATGTGCGAGACGGGGAATATGCTAGCACCAGGCAAACTACAAGCGGGGGTTGAGAACCAGCTTCACACCTTAATTATTTCTCAGTATCATGCCTAGGAAGAATCTCTTCATTTGAAGGGAGACAGGAAACAAAGCAAAACAAAACAGAACATAGAACATATTTTTAAAAATCTGTAAGAGTGGAAAGAGGACAGAAGCTATACATAATACAAATGCTTAACTAAAGGAAAGATTAAGTAATTTATAAAACATCAAACTCCCTGGAGTCATTTACATGACCATCAAGATTATGTTTCAAGATAGAAATATTAATATTAAAATTAAATATTAATGAGAAAAAATTATGAAATAGTGTTTAGTTTAAAAACAGAACAGAAGCACTATCTACCCAATGATTCTAATCTTCCTAAATTATGACTACAGATGAATGAAGTTTATAAGGGAACACAAAATATAAACAAAGGCTTTTGTTAGGATGATATTGTATTAACTAACCCTCCATCGGGTGCAACTGATCTCCCAGATTCGTTGCACACAAAGATGCCACTATGAAATATGTCTTTACTGTGCTAAGTCACAAATACAACTGGTTACAGTAGAGGAGGAAGCGATGAGTCATGATACTTAAGTGAACTGTTAGGTATTTGAAAATCTGTGTGCAATGAATCTGTGAGATCAGTTGCGCCCAATGGAGGGTTAACTTTCTCTAATGCTATTATCCTATTATTTCAATAAACTGGAATATTTAAATGTAAGCCGGAAGAATGCTCCTACTTGCTAAAGTTCTGATCGAGGAAAGAAGGCCAGGGATAGACCTGTAGAATGTATAACTGAAGAAAACAAACTGGTTCTTACCCTTGTGCCTCTTCAGCTGCGGAAAGCTGCTAATTGTAGTTGCCTGGATTATTTCCACTACAATTTGATACCTGATTTTCAAAAAGAGAGAAAAAGGAAAGATTGAATAGGAAGAAAATATTATTCTCAGAGATACTTTATTTGTACACTGTATTTGTACTAATCAAATATAACGCAGGAACTGCGAAGCCGGCCCAGTTATCATCTGAGCCATCCGGCAGGTACCAAGCACCTACACCAGCTGGGCGCTGGGCCGCGTGCTAGCCAGCGCTGGACCCTGATGTAAGAATCGTGAACTTGCTCCCCACATTCCGTTCCCTATACAGGAAGCATTAGTACCTGCCTCCTTACTGAAGACAAAACTGAGGTTATGCTCAATGCATCTCTTTACTCGCCCACCTACCCTCCTCTCCCCCACCTACCCTCCTCTCCCCCATCAGGACCCAGAGCCTACTACTCTACCTGCTCAGTCTGCACTGTCCGGTAAGGTGGCCATGAGCCATATGGGGCTCCTTAGTGGAAAATTTAGTTCCTCGGTTGCACTAGTCACGCTTCAAGGGCTCCATGGCCACATGCGGCTCAGCGACCATATTGGCCAGCAGGTATGAACATTTCCACCACTGCGGAAAGGTCTCCTAGATGGCATTGTCTTACATACTTCTCAAAGCTGTCCTGTCCCCACCCATCCCACTGTCACTGTCTCAATGATATCCCTCTTTGCTTCTCACTTGGAAGACCATTCCAGACCAACAGGATAGAGTATCTGCAGTGGGACCACAGCATCCATATTGTTTGAGCTCCCCAGGTAATTCTAATGCACAGAGTAGACAACATCAGGTGTATGTATATGTGACTAAGAACACCTCTGAATCAGGAAAAATCAACATTTTCATTAAGTGCTGACTACAACTCTAGGGTGGTAGCTATTATGAGCATATTCAGGTGGGCTTTCTGAACCCAACTTCTTAAGGGCTATTCGGTGGTTATTTAGTATTGCCCTAACCAATCTCATCCATACTCAATGTTTCTTAGCCCATAATTATATTGACTGATTAAGAATCTATCCGTAATAAAGCTATTTAACTCTGAACACAAACTTTATGGCACTCTAAGATTTAATGCTACGTTCAGCTGGCTTTGTAAGTTCTTTTGCTTTTCAATTAAAACCCAAGTGAGACATGAATTCATTCTAGTTATTTGGACTCCTCACAAAGTACATCCTTTTATTTCTCCACTTGTGTAATATAAATATTGATGCCTGCCTTACCACGTCGGAGAACAGGCTGTTAGGAGCTTTGTCGGCATGCCACCTAGAGACTGTGGCAGACACTGCTGGCTGCCAACATACTTTCCTTCTTCTTTGCTAACTGACCCACAGTTTTATCAGGACAAGAAAAGCACCTTGCTAAAAATGCTAACCTTCTCCCTAACAGTCAGGGATGGTCATTTGACCTAGTTCTAGCCTATGAGATATAAACAGAAGCTGCCGAGGGCAATTTCAGGACAACTTTGTAAAGGGGCAGACTCCACAGAAAAGCCTTTTCCATCTTTTGCCTGTGCCCTTTCTCCACCTTCCTGTGTAAAACAAGGATGCAACTGGATGAAGGCACAGCAGGCATGAGGATAAAAGCCACAGGCTAAGAGGGTGAGGTTAAGAAGATAGGAGTTCAGGTCTCCAATGACATCCCTGAGTCATTTGAACAGCTGCACACTGCCCATCCCAGGGCATCTTGTTACACAAGCAAATAAATTACTAACTTGTTTAAGCCACTATGTCAAATTGTTTCATAAAATAACAAATGCCATTCCAACTAATAGGGTGTGCTTTGAAGACTCCATACATAGAGAGATACCTCTAGGTTGAATACACATTCGGGCAATGTTCCCCAAATGACCTAGCTCTGCTAGGACATTAACGATTAATCAAGTACTCTGATAGAACTGCCTTCATTCCTCCAAATAATGGTAAAGCACAAAAAAATAGCTCTTTATAGTTGGCTGTTCCTGCAAGCTGCTGAACAGATGAGGAAACAGATAAGAAGCACACACAAACCTGAAACCATCAAAGTATAACATTCCCAGGCCAGCCGAGTGGCTCGTTGGTTAGTAGATAGCTTGGAACGCCAGCTCTGAGCAGAAGGGCTCCGGTTCGGATCCCACATATGAGGGTCAGTGACACTGCCCTCTACAGCTGAGGTGGTGAACAACAGCTCCACTTGGTTGCCTCTATAGCTAAGATGGACGGCGACGGTGTGGACTGCAGCCTCTGCTGCAGTGGGCTGCCTTAGGCGACAGTGAGTGGCTGGCAGCCAGCGTGAGCTGCCAAGAGCCGCAGTGAGTGACCATTCAGAAGCCTGGTGAGTGACTGCCTCACGCAGGAAGAGTGCAGTGAAAATGCCAACATGGGCCAGTGAAGCAACGTCCTCCACAACTAGACAAGAACAAAAAAGGACCGCAACTTGTCTGCTCCCCTCCCCCAATTCCCTAATAAAATCTTTAAAAAAAAAAAAAGTATAACATTCCCTAACCAAGTCTTTAATTTAACCTTGAACTGTCTTTCCCTCAGCAAGTTGGCACTGGCCCTCTTACCCAACCCAACTTCTTTTCCTCCGCAATATAAAACTGGACTTAAGCCAAGACTGTTTCTATACAGCTCTCTCAAAGCAACTACAGTTGCTTCCCAGGCTTTTGCTCGTGTTGTTTTCTTCTGAAAACAATCTCCCTACTTGTCCACCTAACCAGATCTTATACATACTATTTTTCCCCACAAATCTTCCCCAGTCCCTCTGAATTAGAGGGACTGGGGAAGATTAATATTTCTCTCTTCTGAAATCCTAAATGACTCCTGCTCTATAACAGTACTTATTTATGTACTATTTTATACTGCTGATTTAAAGAGTCACATTTCCACAAACAGTGCTGTGAATGAAGAAAATGGTGTGTCCAGTTACTGTGGGACCTAACACTTTTTTAGAAAACATCTGAGCCAAAGAACAAAATTGTGGCTTCGTCTATAGTAAAGATATGCTACCTTGGGCCGGCCGAGTGGCGCATTGGTTAAGCGCTGGTTTTGGGATGCCAGCGGCCCCGGTTCGGATCCCACATGAGGGCCAGTGACACTGCCCTCTACAGCTAACAACGGCTCCACCTGGAGCTGGGCTGTGCGAGCCCCGGTGATGGTGTGAGCTGCAGCCCCTGCTGCAGTGGGCTGCCATAGGCTACAGTGAGTGGCCCACAGCTAGCGTGAGCGGCTGGCAGCCAGCGTGAGCTGCCAATAGCCGCGATGAGCGACATCCAGAGGCCAGCGACCGATCTGCCTCATCCGGGAAGAGCGCAATGACAATACCAACAGTGAAGCAACATCCTCCGCAACTAAACTGAAGAACAAGAAGACGGCAACTTGTCTGTTCCCCTTCCCCAATTCCCCAATGCTGTTCCCCTCCACCAATTCCCCAATAAAATCTTTAAAAAAAAAAAAAAAAAAGATATGCTACCTTTTTTCTCTACAACTTTATCATATGCCTCTTTGAAGACACGGTCTGTGCCTTGTATTCTCCTATAGTACCATGCCTGGCCCTAAACATATGGTAGGCACGCAGTATGTGTGCCCTTAAAATTTATATGTTGATGCCTTATCCCCAATATGATGGCATTTGGAGGTGCCACCTCTGGGAGGTAATAAGGTCACAGGGGTAGCACCCTCATAACTGAGATGAGTGCCCTTAGAAATAGACTCCAGAGTGCTCTCGTGCCACCAAGTGAGACTATAGCAAGAAGACAGCCATCTTCTATAAACCAGAAAGTGGGCCCCCACCAGACACCCAGTCTGCCGGCCCCTTGATCTTGGACTTCCCAGCCTTCAAAACGGTGAGAAACATTTGTTGCTTAAGCCACCCATTCGTGGTATTTTTGTTATAGCAGTCCAAACTAACTAAGACAATGAGCTATATTAATAAGTGTTAACATCTGTAACACTTAACAGGTATGAATAATATTCTGAACAATCTGTTCCTTTATATATTCTTAGTGATTCATGCACTGGAACAAATGAGTCATCAATGGTACTGAAAAAAATACAAACAATCTGAGTAAAGAGTTAAATTTTTCAAATGAATCCATAAAATTATAATGTAATACCAGCTAATACTTGTAGATTTCTTTTATTGGGTACTAGGGTACCTGTTTAGATACTTTAATTTATATGATCTCATTTAATCCTCATAATAAGGTGTTATAATTATCCCCATGTTACAGAGGAGGAAGTTGGAGTTCAGGTAGATTAAGAAATCTATCCAGGGTCTCACTGCTTTTAAGTACTAGGGCCAGAAGTACCACCCTAGGGCTGCCTGACTCTGAGGTTCATGTTCTTAACTGTTTTCCTGCCACCCTAAAACTCAGTATAGGTTAATGTCTACCTTGTGTAAGGCCTTTGAAAGCATATAAGCATGCATGGCCAATGCCAGGTTACCTTTTCGGCCTCACTGCCTTCTGACTCCCTCTGGGATACCATTTTCCTGCCAAACCTGACCACATGCTATACCCCAAGCACTGTCCAGCTCTTTCCTGACTCCCAGCGTTGGCTTTCAATCCCCCGCGTTTGAACACAATCCCTTCCCCTTATCTGTTAAAATTCTATTTGTTCTTAAACACTTGGTTAGTGGCCATTCCTCTCTGAAACTCCTTAGATTCCTCTCTTCTACAGAATGAAATATTTGTTCCTACCCACTTCTTTAGCTCTTTACACTCCACTTCTGACCTTAATATCTTTCCTCATATTTAACTGTTTATACCAACATGAGTCTCCTATGCTGGACTACTAACACCTTGAAGGCTGGGGAAAGAATTCAAGGGTCCACAGCCAATTCATCTTTATATATACTAGGCCCTCCTCACATAGCAGGCATTTGAACTTGGTTGCTGAATTTGTAGAATTCACTCTCACTTGATGCCAAAAGGCCAAGTAGGAAATGAGTGACTTTTTCGTTCTCAACAAAACCATACAAACTATGCACCCTAATGTGGGCTAGCCTCGACGGCACAGGGTGCCTAGTCCTCACTCGGCTTTCTTCCTCCAAAGGAGGACATGACCTTGCTGGTGCCAAGTGTTTCAAGAATCAGGAGGGCTGATATTTGCAAACATTCTCTTGATCAGAAGTGCAGAGATTGTTAGTATTTGTTTCCCCAAAACCATAATGTAAACTCAAGTATTAAGGGAAAACAGCATAACAAGAATTCAGCTTTTTTCCAGCTCTAGCAAGATCCTACCTACTGTATCCCTTGTCCCGGGGTACAATGAAAAAGTCCCACAAAGATAGCTGCCACCTGCCCCTCTGTGTTGTCACCTCACCTCTCTTTAGATTTATATACTTATCTAAATTAGTAAAGACTTACAGCAGGTTTATACTTATGAGCTGTACCCATTAATCATTAACTCACCTGAAATGTTAGTCCTTCAAAATAATCACCTTAGAAATCTATAAGACTTATTGTCCTTTTACTGTCAACTGTTCAGAACAGCTTTGGAATCCTATTGGCCCAGGTTTCAAAGCCAAACCAAAAAAAAAAAAAAAAAAAGTTTCCTCATTTCATAAGGCATACCTTGCACAGATTTTTAAAAAAATATTACTTTGGGCTTCTGAGCTACTTTAAGGCTATCTTGGGTATACACATGCTGCAGTGTCTTAGCAGAAGGCTGGACAAATCCCAGTCTCAGGTGTACAATATGTAAATGGTTTAAAATACTGTTTTTATTAAAATTAGCAAGGATATATTATAGGTTAGAATATTACACATAAGTATATGTATATATGTATGTACGCACACATAAATGTTTACGAAAAAATTAAAAACTTAACAATAATGTTTTCTGAGTCGCCACAGGCTACTTTGTATTAGTCTAGAGATAATGTTTTTTGCTCACGGCCCTTCAGTTAAAGCGTCTGAGAAGAATAAGGCCGTCATTTCAGCTAGCTAAGCTGAAGCTGTTTCCCAACTTAGGAAGTGTATCGGAGTAGTTGAGAATGTGAGCTCTGGCCCAGATAGCCTGTGTTCAAATCCTCACAACACTTAGTGTGTCACCCTCGGAAAATGATTTAAGCCTTCTAAAACTCAAGAGTTCTCATTGGTGAGAAGATGAATAACAATATTTTTCCTCATAGGGTTGCTATGAAGATTGAGAAAACAACTTTAAAATATTTGAAATAGTGCCTGCCCCACAATGAGTTCAGTAAATGTTAACTATTATTCTTGGTCCTTAACACCATTGTTGACTCTTTAAATAGGTATTATTTAAGGAGATAGCATGTGTGTGTTTAATATATAATTTAAGTAGACTTCCTTTTCTCCTGACTATAGGAGTGTCTCAGACTAATCAATCTAAGACGAGCAGGGTCACTGTAATTGAACAAAATCAGGATTACTGACCCACTGCAATGAGCAAGAGGAACCACGGGGCATCTCCCAAACAAAGGAAAATACAGGGTTACTGTGGGATTCTGGGGAAGGTGAGGTACATGAAATTTAAGTGAAGCACAGTGGGATAGGCTCAACGCAGGGCTGTGTGAAGGGGTCATTCTCAGGTGGATCCAGGGTCCCAATTCCTTGGAAACTGCAAAGTTTCAATGTGGAATATTGAGCCCAGAGACACCTTTTCTGCAGAATTTCAATCAACATTGTTGGAGAAATCTTCTCACACATTCATGATTATTTTCTTAGGATACATTCTATGACTAATAACTTTATCAAAAAGAATGCATATTTTGTGACTTGTTTTTTATATTGTAAGACCCGTGTTACAAAAAGGTAATAACGTATACTCCTACCAGCAGGTTGTCTGTTTTCCTACACCCTTGCCAACACTAGATGTCATCAAATTTTTAATCTTCACCAATAGTATGAACAAAGCAAAGTATCTCATTTTAGTTTTTATGTATGAGCACTACTGAGAATAACAACAAGGCTTGCAGCTATTTTTTTCATGAGGTGTATTTCACGGTATGAAGCAGGAAGGGCCAGAGAACTGTAGCACAAATAGGAAATATTTTCAGTTAGACTCGGAGGAATAAGAGGCTCTTGTCACTGAAGGGGCTATTAAACCTGTTTCTCCCTTTTCTAGTGTGGAGAATGCTGCTGATTCCACAGAAAAACTAAGACATGCTTCCTAACCTTTTTCCATTCCTGGCACACACGGCAAATTATAATATCTGAACAGAACACTGGAGTAGCCAACCATCCCAGGCCCCACCCAGTCAGCCACCAGGGCTGAGGAAACCTTTATCCCCACACCCCCTATATGCTATGTTTGAGTCACACCAGTTAGAAGGTTCCGGACCAGAGCAGTCCTGACCTGTGTGTACACACACACACACACACACACACACAATTCATGTTACATATATGGAAAATAATCTGGAAATATATATACTAAGTATTAATAGTTTTCGTCTTCTTGTAATACGTGATTTCTATTTTTTAACCTTGTTTATACCATCAAATCTTGTTAAAATAACTACATTACCATATATTCATTTTCTCATTCTCAGAACCTACAGAAATTACATGTTACAGAAGCAACCAAAGCTCTGTCACCCCTGGCTAACTGGTGCCCTTTTGTTAACCTCAAGGAAGCCAAAATTTTTCTCTGTTACCTGTATCTAGTTTTTACTAATGTTCTTCATAGTTTAATGTCAGCTATTAAAATCACAATAAAGTATTCATTTATAGACTATGTACAGTACCACTGCTATATGTTCTCAATTCTTACAGAGCATTTTCATTCAGAATGTTTACTGAATATCATCTTTAATTGCCTAGTTTTGTGTTCTATACTAAAGATGTCCTAATGATTTTCTTATACATTTTGACTGAAGGTTTTCTGAAATATTACTGTATTACCTCATCTCATCCATTCCTCTATTCAAGTCAGGATCTGAGAATTTTGTTGCCTTCTGATCAATTATTTTTTCAGCTCTAATTGGGAGCCTAGCATGTTCCAAGAACTGTGCCAATGCACTACATGCATTATCTCATTTAATTATCACCACAACCCTATGAAATAAGAATGATTTTCTTCATTTCTTAGTTAAAACTGAGGCTCAAGGTTTAAATGACCTGCCCAAGGTCATGCAGCTTGCAAGCAGCACAGCAAAAGCAGACCAGGTCTGTGAAATCCAGGCCTGTCTGACTCCTGAGCCCAGGCTCATGGCCAGAGTCTACTTTGTTTTTGTTTTTTTTGTTTTTTTTTTAAAAGATTTTATTGGGGAATTGGTGGAGGGGAACAGCGTTGGGGAATCGGGGAAGGGGAACAGACAAGTTGCCGTCTTCTTGTTCTTCAGTTTAGTTGCGGAGGATGTTGCTTCACTGTTGGTATCGTCATTGCGCTCTTCCCGGATCAGGCAGATCGGTCACTGGCCTCTTGATATCGCTCATCGCGGCTATTGGCAGCTCACGCTTGGCTGCCAGCCGCTCACGCTGGCTGCGGGCCACTCACTGCAGCCTATGGCAGCCCACTGCAGCAGGGGCTGCAGCCCACACCATCACCGGGGCTCGCACAGCCCAGCTCCAGGTGGAGCTGTTGTTAGCTGTAGAGGGCAGTGTCACTGGCCCTCATGTGGGATCCGAACCGGGGTCGCTGGCATCCCAAAACCAGCGCTTAACCAATGCGCCACTCGGCCGGCCCCAGAGTCTACTTTGGATGCTTGACTGATCACTATGGGTTGACTTCTTATGTTGTTAACCCTCATCTACCTCTAGAAGAACTGCATTTCTGTCCAGTGCAGGGTCATCAGAAAACAGAGCATGTGTGGTCACTTCTCAGTAAGAGTACTCAAAACTCATCATTTCCTAGTAATTTTATTCCTCTTACTGTTATCTATGATCAAGGCTATTTACACTGGTTGTATCAGTGTGTTGGAAACACTATATATATATATGATGGTGTGCTGCTCTTCCCAGCTCCACATTCAGTGACGTCATGCCAGTGGCTTTAAATCGGCCACTGGGCGAATATTGACACCGCAGAAATCAGCAAATGCTACATGTCAGGGTTTCTCACCCTTCTGCACAAAAGCCAGTGTTTAAAATGACCAGCACACCACTCTACCAGTCTTCACTACCAATCCTTCAGTAGACCTTGTGAATCATAATTCTTTTCTGTTGAGTAGGGACTTAGCACGACTTTTTTTTTTTTTTTAAGAAAAAAGCATTACCCATCCACCCCACTCCACCCCCAACTTTTGATGTTTCATTCTAAGTATAAAAAGCTCCATCCGTGGTTTCTCTGCACCTGTCACTCACCCTTCTCCTCTCTCCCTGGAGAAGGAAGAGGTTTTTAATCTGATCACAGAGAAGGAGGAACTGGGCATGTGAGGTACTGCCCATCTGTTCTCCTTCCTCTTAAGCATGTGTTCTCTGCCTCCAAGGCAGCCGGAAAGTGGACTCTGCACCTGCCAGGCAGATGGGAAGGGAGGGAGAAGGTGGACTATTCCGGTCCAGCATTGCTAGTGGGAAAACATAGAGTACACTGCTCACATATATACACCACATTCTCCGTGGTCTATCTGTAATAAGAGTGACATTTTGGTCTTCATTTGTCTTATTCCTTGGCTCTAAGATGGTTCAGACCTCAGAATAAAGGGAGGAGCATTGCTATTTATTGGTTTTCTTCAAATCCTAAAAATGAAACACTGAATTCCAGAGAGCCCCTAGTAATTGATCAGTGCTCACAATTAAATGAAATCTGTTTGCAAGCCTTGTTCTAATGATTATAACATTAGTAGTAACCAACAATTAGGAATATGCAGATTCTGGGCCAAGTGCTATCCATGAGCTGACTCGCACTCTCTTCTATCATGTATTCAGCACATATCTGACCCATGGTGTCACTGTTGCTCTAATTATAAGCACATAATAAATCCTTTAATTTCAAAGAGATCGCAAACTTCTTCATTCCAAAATTTCCCCTTCCTATATCAAATCATACATTGCTCCATTAGCAATGAAAATATCTTTGCTGATAGCAAAGGTAACTTAATTATCTTTGCGCCTAAATGAAAATAATCTGTGTTGTCTGATATCTTTAACTCCCACCTCTGTGCCCTCTGCTATTTCTCCAATACCAACAGAAGGAATTATTGGGTTGTCAGAAAAGTCATGATGCATTTTTGCAATGAAAAACATAGAAAAAACATGTGATGACTTTTCCGACAACTCAATATATTCTGAAGTCAATGTACTTTTTCATTTTCATAAAACTGTAAGATCGTTCAGAACATTTTTCATAGGTTGCCTCACATTTTAATGCGTTTAACTAAATGTATATTCATTTATTATTTTAATAAAACTTTGCCAGGCTTCTCTGTTTTACACTTTAAGATTTTTCATCTCCCGTGCACCCACACTAGCCTTTTCCTCAGCTGTTTGTATGTGTTTTTTTATTTCTGATGTGGCACATTAGTTTGTCTTAGGTATGCACAATTTCTTCTTTCACATTCCTCTATAATGTAATCCTATTTTACTGCTCATAATTCACAATATATTTTCAGAATCACTGTTCAAAATACTGAACATTCAAAAAATTTGAATTCTTTCACACAGAAGCATGAAATTTTAATATTGATAATACTATCTTCATGTGTAAATGCACCTAAACTAATTCAGAAGTGAAAATCCATCTCCTAATATTTAAAGAAAAAAATATTTAGCAAACTCCCTTAGTAACCCCTTCAATTATTACTTATGGTCTCTGAAGTAAATCAATTCATTATGCCCCTTGCCTCTTGCTTTATCCTAGTAAAACAGAAAATGCCAAATCAGTCTCAGTAAGTACTAGATAAAAGGTTTGCTTCTCTTCTCCAAGCTAAATAATCCTTCATCTTTTAAGTTTTAAACCTTTCATTCATTATTAGAACTTCCTCTCTACTATTTTCAGATTCTCCATGTTGCTTTTTAAATGAGAGGTCAGGAATAAACAAATCCAGAACTGAAGTATCTAATAAAGGTTGGGCTGGCAATAAATGAAATTATGGCAGCGATGGGTTGCTATGATTTCATTACACTTGTCTCTCTGGCAGTCTATTACCATCTCAATATGATGGCACTTTCTGACGGTATTGTTCTCTTATACCAGGATGAGTACCTGCAAAGACTCAAAAGACAGTAGAGAGTTATCTTCACACCTGAGGGAAATTCCACAAAGTTGGGGCTGTGTATGTGTCACTGCCTTTTTCTGCCCACCTGGCTAGCAAGTTACCCATCTTTACATATGGATTTGAACTCAGGTCTGTCTGATCCCAAACATCTTGGCCAATGTCCAGTCCAGGAAAGTAGTATATTTCCAACATTTGAGTATATTTCCAACATACAGTACTGCAGGAAAATGACAATTTGCATATTCCATATCCAGTCTTCTTTAGTAACAGAATCCTTTTTGTTTTTTTGTTTTTTTTTGAGGGCAGTGTCACTGGCCCTCATATGTGGGACCGAACCGGGGCTGCTGGCTTCGCAAGCCAGCGCTTAACCACTGCGCCACTCGGCCGGCCCCTAGAATCCTCCATTTTTAACTGAGCCTAAGGCTTCCTAGAATAAGACTATCTATATATCATAATTGTTCTAACCAACAAAATATAAGCAGAAATATCACGTAGCAGTTTCCATAAATTTCCTTAAAAGATGGCCAGTGCATGACCTTGGCCACCATCTCTCCTTACCTTCATTCTGCTTCCTGCCATTTGGATATGATGGTTGGCATTCTAGAATACACCCTGAGCCGTAAGGACTCTGGAATACACACTTAGCATGACACAGCAATGAGCTAGCGGGTCCCTGAAGCGGGTGGAGCCCCTGTACCAGCCCAAAATGTCAATTTTTTCCAAGATTGAGAAACCTTAGGTTAAAGTCATCTCTCAGGAATTCCAGTGATAAAATATCCTGTGTTTATTATGATAACATGGTGGAATAATGAGGTATCCTGACTAATCAACATTCTCCTCAATAGGGGTACGATATATCTCAAACAGTGATAAACAGTTTTCAAAGAATTAGAATATAATGAATTATATGACATGGCATCTAGCCAAGACTTCAGATTGGTAGCATATGGAAGACTATTCCATTTAAAAGTGATTCTCGGGCCGGCCGAGTGGCGCATTGGTTAAGCGCTGATTTTGGGATGCCAGCGGCCCCGGTTCGGATCCCACAAGAGGGCCAGTGACACTGCCCTCTACAGCTAACAACAGCTCCACCTGGAGCTGGGCTGCATGAGCCCCGGTGATGGTGTGGGCTGCAACCCCTGCTGCAGGGGGCTACCATAGGCTACAGTGAGTGGCCCGCAGCCAGCGTAAGCGGCTGGCAGCCAAGCGTGAGCTGCCAATAGCCGCGGTGAGCGTCATCCAGAGGCCAGCGACCGATCTGCCTCATCCGGGAAGAGCGCAATGACGATACCAACAGTGAAGCAACATCTTCCGCAACTAAACTGAAGAACAAAAAAGACAGCAACTTGTCTGTTCCCCTTCCCCAATTCCCCAACGCTGTTCCCCTCCAGCAATTCCCCAATAAAATCTTTAAAAAAAAATAAAAATAAAAATAAAAGTGATTCTCAGTGCTAGTGTCATGTTATAATCACCTGGGCAGCCTTTAAAAAAGTACTGATGTCCAGGTTCCACTCCAGACAAGTTATATAAAAATTCCTTCATGAGTAAATAATTTTCATTAGAGTACTTTTTACAAACACACTGAGAAATCCCACAGTGCAGGCAGCACCGGCTGCATTCTTGGGCCACACACAATCTGCCCACTCCCTTACAAGGGGTTCTTTTCAGGGCAGAACCTTCCATTTCCTTTGTTTAATGTTTACTTTGACTCCCACTTCATCTTCAAAATAAAGGAACACACAAGTAAGTGTTCCTGGTAAGGCTGTAATTGTGGGGTTTCAATAATGGATGCACCTTTGTTCTGGACTCTGGTTGCCTCATTGTGGCCATCATCGTACCACCCACACCAGAAGTGGGAAATCTAGTCAGCTGCCCTTTAATATCCTGCACCAAGATGATATTCAGATTGCGGGCTCCTGTTTTATTAACAGAGTTGATCAGTGCTCCTACTGAAACACCCTGGAAAATTCAAAGTATTACAGCCACCACATCCTCGCTTTGACTTCTTAGATGCTAGAAAAGAAGAAAAAGGAAGTAGCTAAGGTTGGTGAAATATACAACTGTGTGTGTGTGTGTGTGTGTGTGTGTGTGTGTGTGTGTACAGAGGGTGCCAAAAAAAATGTATACACATTTTAAGAGATGTTATCTATGTATTACTTTTCCAAGTTGAATTGAATTACAGTAGCAATGTGTAGTATGATGTTTGCTCAAAAGATGGCATTAATCAAATGAATGCTAGTCATGTTAATGATATATATTGAGTATTACAATTTTAATACAGTTTTTTTCTTTCTTAAAATGTGTCACCCTCTGTATTTTAAGGAAGCATTTCTAGCTCTATAATCCTACTGTGAAAGCATCTCAATGCCCACTCAGATAAAAAAACAAACACTGCAGAGCTTCAAACACCACCTTCAAGATTTGTTTGTATCTTCGTTTTTAATGCATTCCAGTCTAGCAAAATTAAACGACTTTATTTTCTTTAGAAAATATGCATTTATCTCCCAAATAAAAGTGGACAATTTCATCAACTGCCTAGTCTAAATAAGACACATTCCTTGCCTTAGGCAGCCAAACCTAAAATTTTATGAAGACCAATTTAAACATAGTGACCTAAAACACTAATCAAATTAGATAGGAGAGCACTCTCATTTTACCAGAAAAACAATAGAACGGCTTAGACTACAAATGAAGAAAGCAGCTCCATGAGTGCTACGTGCTTGACAAGCCTCATCACAGTAGGTTTTAGACAGGAGTCTGATAAAAAGCAATTCTGCCTGTCAATAATAGTAAGCAGAACTGACCCTGGAATGGAGACAAGTTTTCTATCAGATAAACAGCCAAGTAACAAGATAATTTATGCAACACCACTTATTTTTTTTTTTTTTTTTTTTGAGCAAAATGATCGATCTCTGCCATTGCAGAGTTATTCCTGGTAGCCTCTCTGGTTGGAGCTCAGCAAGAGGCAGAGAATAAAAGATACCCACCCACCCACCCCGGTCTGTTCCTAATATACAATGAATAGGGACAGCAGCCCCATGGATAAAAGATATACCAGTGTCACACCAGAACTGCCTGACATTCTAGCATACAGCAAGGCCCAAGGAATTGTCTCAGTCACAGGACCAGGGAAAGCTGCCTCAGGATAATGCGGCATGTACAAAAGTATTCAGAAAGTAATCCTGGGCATGTACAAGGTGTGATCAAACAACATGGTGCATGTTTAAATTTTTAAAAAAATAATTACAGTAAAAGACGCATTGCCATTAATCCCCCTCAAAATATTCCCCCCTCACTTCGAACACACTTATCCCATCGTTCTTGCCACTTTCTGAAGCAGCTCTGGAAGTCCTCTTTCCTGAGTGTCTTTAGTTGCACTGTCGTGGCTGCCTCAATGTCCTGAATTGATTCAAAACACTTTCTTTTCATGGTCGTTTTGACTTTGGGAAGAGCCAGAAGTCACAAGGTGCCAAATCAGGTGAATAAGGTGGATGAGGACACACTGTAATGTTTTTTTTTTTTAAGATTTTATTGGGGAATTGGGGGAGGGGAACAGCACTGGGGATCTGGGGAGGGGGAACAGACAAGTTAAGTTTGCTGTGTTTTTGTTCTTCAGTCTAGTTGTGGAGGATGCTGCTTCACTGGCCCATGTTGGTATCATCATTGCGCTCTTCTCAGGTGAGGCAAATCGGTCGCCGGCCTCTGGATAGTCACTCACCGCGGCTATTGGCAGCTCACACTGGCTGCCAGCCGCTCACTGTAGCCTATGGCAGCCCACTGCAGCAGGGGTTGCAGCCTACACCGTCGCTGGGGCTCGCACAGTCCAGCTCCAGGTGGAGCTGTTGTTAGCTATAGAGGGCAGTGTCACTGGCCCTCATATGTGGGATCCGAACTGGGGCCGCTGGCATCCCCAAACCAGCTCTTAACCAATGCGCCACTTGGTCGGCCCTGTAATGTTTTTATTTGACAGAAATTGCCATACTAGAAGTGGTGTGTGATATGGTGCATTGTTATCATGGAGCAGAAGTAAAGACATTCATGAAAAAGGACTTCCAGAACTGCTTCAGAAAGTGGCAAGAACAATGGGATAAGTGTGTTTGAAGCAAGGCGGAGTATTTCTAGGGGGGTTAATGGCAATGTGTCTTTTATTACAATACTTTTTAAAAATTTAAACAATCACTATATTTTGTGATCACTCATCTATCTATCATTGAGAAAAATGCTTTTCACAGTATTTTTCGCCCAAGGTTCTTAGCCAGGCTTGTAGAGGGGACTATAAATCTTCAGGAATACTCCCATAGCTGATGCTGTCAACTGTGTATGACTCTTTCAAGAAGTTTACACGCCCTTTTACAAGTGAATTTTGCAGCTCTTCTAGAGAAAGTTATCAACATATTTCCCAAGATTCACATGAGGAACCAAAAGCTTATAAAGGATAGAGATCAGGAGAATAGGTCATTCCAGTTTGATTCAGTTATTACAACAACTTAATTAAATCTGGAAATGTATTCTTTTTGTTTCTAATAAGGTAGGCACTTTAAGAATTTGATTATCTAATCACCAGAGTAACTCCAAGAGTCCTCTCCTTTGATTCTGTAAACTTTGTTGGAAACAAAAAGCCTAACAGTAAGGTGGAGGGCACAGAGAATTCAATACATGGGATAGAAATAATGCACAAAAAAACACCCCATCCTGGTGTCTGCCTGCATTCCATTACTCCTTGTTGGCAGAAGGTATACAGTGAGGGGAGTCGGTGGTAGGGAGAGGTTAGGAATCTGCAACACTGTATTTCATTCTTATGGATTTATCAACAGGCACTGATAATGCTATTGAAGATGCTCTCAATGATCACTCAAAGGGCATTCTTTAAAGTGCAAGCAACCCAAAATTTCCATCAGCTGATAAATGGATAAACAAAATAGGGTAGATTCACACAAGGGGATATTATTCAGCCAAAATAAGGAATGAAATATTGATATATGCTACACCAGGAACCTTGAAAACATTATGCTGAGTTCGAGAAGCCAGACACAATAGGCCACGTGTTGGATGATTTGATTTATATGAAATATCCAGAACAAGCAAACCCATAAAGACACAAAGTAGATTAGTGGTTGCCAAGAGCTGAGGAGAGGGGAGGAATGGGAAGTGACTACTAATGGGAAAGAGGTTTCTATTTAGGGTGATGAAAATATTCTGAAATGAGTGGTGATGGTTGCACAGCCTTTGAATATACTAAAAACCACCACTGGGCCGGCCGAGTGACGCAGTGATTGAGAGCTGGCTTGGGATGCCGGCAGCCTGGATTCGGATCCCGCATGTGAGGGCCAGTGACACTGCCCACTTAAAAAAAAAAGAAAGAAACCCACCGCTGAACTGTATACTTTAAAAGGGTGAACTTTACCATATTTGAACTTCCTCAATATCTGCAAAAGCCCTTCTGTAGTTCAGCAAGTTCAGCATTTCTACTGCCTTTAATTTAAGTCTCTCAGCGCTTCAAGGGCCTGCTTTCCTACTAGGACTCCCGCGTCCTGTCCTTCAAAGCTGCCTCCTTTATGAGAGTAAGAGGACGTGATGTTAAAGAAAGATATAAATGATCATTCTTTTTTCTGTTTTCTCACATAGAAGAGGGAAAAGGGAAAATGTAAAACCAAGACTTGGAGCGTAATCTCAGGTCACACAGAGTGAGGCGATCCATAATGCTCCGACTGTGACAAAAGCAGGTTGCCCGATCACCTTGGGGCGAAAGATCCCACCATTCTGTTTTTAAAGGGCAGTTCTTGCTGAGCTATTTCTTTACCTGCCACATGAGGACCTGCCAGCAGTAAGATTTTATAGCATTTCTAATCCTGACGCTTTGGCTAGCATATTTTGAAGAAGATAAACCATTAATTCTTAGCAAGATGCATTCACCTTACGATACAAGGAGCTGTGCTCAGATACAAAATGACAGATGATGCTAGAGTACCAATAGTTGACTGTTCAAAATAAGTAGCTCTGATAAAAAAAAAAAAATTATTTGGGCCGACTGAGTGGCGCAGTGGTTAAGCACTGGCTTGGGAAGCCGGCGGCCCCGGTTCGGGTCCCACATATGAGGGCCAGTGACACTGCCCTCAAAAAAAAAAAAATTATTTGACACCTTTTGGTAACTCACCTTAAGGTTGACCCTACTTCAGAGGCAAATAAGACAAGTCTAGAATCCTCAAATAGTTCAAAGACCCAATTTCAATGAATATTTTACTTTTCTATCAGTGATGTACCAAAATTACTTACCAGAAGCAAAGTGATATATCAGATTTCTTTCCTTCTCCATGTATTGTCATTTGGGGACACTAAAACACAAGGGTAACTAGAGAGACAGAAGTCTAGAAAATCCACAGACTACACAACCCTATATAATCATACTGTATGTGGATATTTTGTAAAAAGAAAAATAAAACACACACACACACACACACACACACACACACACACACACCCCTAAAATACCTCAGGTACTATAAATGAGATTAAAAGTTCCCTATAAAAGAGACTCCTGGGGTATATTTCAAATGTGTTTTCTCAAAACAATTAGTCAAGAATCCCCTATTCCCAAACCCGGGCCTCCACATTTTCTAAGAAAAATGAAAAGCAACAACATCCTGCAATGTAATTTTAAAAACACATCATCTCCTTCCCATGCTTTTCTAAGGTAAGCATCTGACAGCTAAGCAGATATTCCTACCAACTGCATAGCTTTCAGTCTTTTATAACCTAATTATTTGGAAAACACTATACTTTAAAAAAATTAATTCCACTGCAAAAAGAGAAGCTGGATAAATTCAGCGGCCACTGAACGGTAAGATTAATAGACTTTGTTTATTTCTGCTTCCCTGGCAAATGTGGTTTTTTTATAACCTAACTAGGCAGAGAATGATAATTAGTAGCTATTGTCATGCTATAAGTGAAGACCAAGTACCTTAGCTGCTTCAAGAACTCCACATCAGAGTTGCTGTTAATAAGCTTGATGAACTGTTCATAAGAAGGAGCATAGGTGTAGGCTCTCTTGTGATGTTCGTTCATCTGTTCTCTGTGCTCCAGCTGGGCAAGGAGCATCTGGTTAATGTAATCTGGATTACTAAGTAACGCCACTACTGGCTTCAAGACTGTGGGAAGAAGAAAGCACCACTGAAAAAGGCATTCTCCTTTAAAGGAACTGATTTCATATCATATAATTGAAGCTACATTTGGGAAACATTTTTAAACTACCCAAATAGGGAAAACGCATACACACACACGGCTGCTTATTTCAAGCCGCTAACAAAGCTATCAAAATTAAGTACAGTGATATTTTTCTCTTTTATTTCTTTTATAAGGTCCAATATGTTTTGTCTGCCAAAAGATGAAAATCTACATTCTCCCAACTGGTGAAAGTGGACCTCAGGGAGGAAGTTGTTAAAAAGTCAATGATACTATTACAAATTCATTCTAACATCAAGCTAAAAGCTCCCCCTTTCTCTGTGGTTGGCTGCATCAGCTAACGGGTACCACTGGCTAATCCTGAGATTATAAATGAGATATTCAGTTAATTCATATCAAATGCAATGTTATTTGTTTGAAATTCTGAGATAGTAAAAATTTCTCTTAGGTCGTATTTTCTTCCATTTTTGTTATCCTAGCTAAGCATTTCCCTGGATATACTTTTTTTCTAGTAATCACTCATATATTGTACAGTTCCTTTTTTATTTATTCCAAGTTCACAAAATGGCATATGGGTATTATCAGTGAATCTTGTAGCAAAGGCACAAGTAAATGCCTTTGGAGTTCGATTATAGATATTTTTCCATTAATGTACATATTATTGGCCTGGATAACTCAAAAGCTATCCCAAATGGATGCCTCCCTATGGAGAGCATAGGACTGGTTATCCTATGTCAAAGTAAACAACAGAATGTACTATGCATTTGGTAATATGTTATATAAAAATCTGTTTATCATGTATGGCCAAATGATGCCCTCTCTGAGTGACATATAAACTTAACATTCTGAAACTATTTTAATTCCTATATGCCCCACTGTATTCAAGGTCCACATAGGTGTCATATAAAATGTTATCGATCACATTAGTATTAGCACATTCGTTTGCACCATTATCATCACATTAAGTAATCTCAATTACTCATAAAAGTCTACCTTTTGTTGTGAGAATTTCTGCGAGCATTATACGTAAGCTGAGAGACTGGATATCCTTTGAGGGGAGGAGACAAAACACCAGAACCCGAGAACACATTTGTAGGAATCTTACTTCTTCATCTGAGTTCCTCAAGCATGCATGCAACACAAAAGGCCTCGGCTGTTCTTCTTGCCTAAAAAGTTAAGAAATAAGAGAAACAAGGAAGGAAAGAACATTCTAGAAACAATTCGGTTACATACTATTAGGTAAAAAGTCTCTCAAATAGGCAATGTGTCGGTTTCAATAACTGTGTCCACTCCTCAACAATATCAATAGTCATTATTTTCTCAATCACAGACTAATCTGGAAAAATGCAAATGCATGGCCTTTTAGGATTTTGAACCTTAAGTAGCATCAACAGTTATACATAACTCTTAAATCATAGCAATAATCCAGAAAGTTACGAGTATTTCTTTAACTAGGTTATTTTTCAGGTCTCCTAGATCTCTAACGTGCTCCACAGCTTCATTTTTCAAAGAAAAAAATTTAACAAAGCACAAACTAGGGGCACCAGCCCACTTTCCTGACTGGGTGATCATGGGGTTAAATAATCTATAGGTATTTCTACTGAAGAGACGGGTCCATGATTTGGTGCTGTATAATTGGATGGCAAATTGCCTTCTGTGAGGCTCCCAAGTATTTTTCAATTAGTCTTGCCAACCCTGGTCACTGATTCCCAGACAGCACTGCCCCACCCCCATCTAAGGACAATGAATTTCGAGGATCTGAGTGAAGAGGAGGGAAAGTAGAACTCTCTATACCTCCTTTTCCCACAGTATCTTGATAGAAAGTCAAGAAAGACTGGAAAGGTACTTTTTCTAGTATCTTCTAGATGAGAGGCAAAGTTTTTGGGCTTCTTATAGTAACTAACGGCCAACACTGGAAGGAAGAAAAAACAAACACTAACCAGATGGGGAGGAAGAAGCATAGTAGGTAATGAAGCGTATAGGAAATGAAACAAATAAATGCATATTGGTGCCTTTATGGCTAGTGTCTCCTAGGAGTAAATTGCATTTCTTTTTGCATGAGAGACTGAAGACTAGTTTCTAGAGTGTGTATACTCAAAAAAGAAGTTTCCTTGGTATTCTACAAAAACTAGAGCAATTCAACTCTAATGTGCAGAGATATTAACTGCATATCTAAAAGTCAACTGATATATGCTGACTTTTAGAAAAATGGCACCTTCAATTATTTTAAACTCTAGCTATGCTGCCAGCTAGAGTTGATACTTTAATGATTGTATAGTAAAATTTAGATGATACTTCATCTCAAACACTTTTAGGGGTAATACTTTGCTTTAAAATATATATTTGGGGGCTGGCCGAGTGGCGCGGTGGTTAAGCGCTGGCTTGGGAAGCCAGTGGCCCCGGTTCGGGTCCTGCATATGAGGGCCAGTGACACTGCCCTCAAAAAAAACAAAACAAAAAACAAAAAAATCCCCCAAATATATATATAGGCTAACATTTATTGGAGGTAATTGGCCAAAAAATAATCCACTTTTACATGACAGGCTTCTTCTAATAATATCAAAACCCCTGCAAAGCATACACCATCCCTTTCTCTGTTCCAATGGAAGGCAGACAATACAAGGAGCCTGGTCCTCAGACTTCCACGAGTTCCTTTCCCTCCTACAGCTAAGTTAGGGAAAAACCTTCTCAGTGAGCTCAAGGCTAGAAGGTTGGTCAAACAGGCTTGGTCTCTGGGAAAAGGGAAAGGGGAATGCTTCCCTGGAACCCTCTGCCTGCTCCAGACAGGCTGTTCCTCTGATGCCACTGGTGAGTGGACATCGAGTATAGCTTCCGAAGACAAGAAGAATCACGAATCAAATGGCTGCTTCTGGGTCAGGGCATTTCCATCCAGCGCCCTAGTGGTTATAGCCTTAATCCTGGCATCATCCTTCTTCTGTCAATCCTGCTTCAATCCATCATCTATTTATACTGCAATTCTCACTACTTACCTCTGGGTTCTCATTCATTGAGTGGGCAAAAGGACATTAACCTTTTGTAAATTTCATATGTACACTATGAATCTTTCCATCTACACCAAGAAATAGATATTATCATCACCATTGTATAGATGAGAATATTAAGGATCTATCTGAGTGGTTAGTGAATAGTCCAAAAATCAGAAGTAATAAATGGTAGAAGTAACTCTCAAGTCCCGTTCTGACTCTCAAGTTCAGACTCTTCACCATAATCAGAGATAGCACAGATGAAAGGAGAAAAACAATTCAGAGATAAAGAAGGAAAATATGCAAATAAAAACATTATTTTTTTTCCCTGTAAAAAGCAGGCTGGTGCCTGACTGATAAATCAAACACAGAGATTGTAAGGAGACTATGAAATTAAAGATGCTATTGATATAATAGCATAAAAACAATCATTTTTAGATTTTTCTGAAAACACACTGGAATGAGACAGATGGGACAAAGGATGAGGAAGTAGATGTAAGAATTAAATGTGATCTGGGTTGACTTAAAGAGGTAACAGAATGTCAGCCTGGGAATAAATACAGGCTGACCAGGAAGCTGCCTCCACTCAATTGCCTAACAGAGGATGCACTGCTTTTATTAATGTAATTTATTATTCTCTCGTCTGATAGTGGCCAATTCAATTGGTGGCTTCCCAGGCTACCAAGTCATTTCACAGCCAACAGACATTGCACACTCATGGAGAGTTCCAGGACGAGGCACTGTTTATCTGGGGCAGGCAAGTACAGATCTAGTCATCAAACCTAGACACCTGTCTGCCAGGCTTATTGTATGATTGTATAATAGAATATGATGCACAAGCAGATATTAGCTCTCCAGGGTTCACCTCCAGGGCACAATCATCTATACGCAAAATGTCAGTGCCCTACTGGTACTTTTTCAAAGATCCATAATCCCAGAGAATAGTGGAAGATTCTTTTCTTTAATAAGAATCATCAATTAGAGCCTCTAGGCATAGCCCAGATATCAGTAAAATAAATCTACCCTTGGCATAAGTAAGACAAGTAGAAGCCCCCCCAAAAAGGGAGTTTCTAAAACCAAATCAGTTCTTTGATTCTATTATTCTGATGCTTTACCTATAATATCCTTACATTAATCACAACAACATTCATTTCAGAAGCTGGTAAATGTCTCAATGAAAAATATATTCTCATGTTAAAATTAGATAATCATAAAAATACTAATTTCTCTAACCACTTGCTCTCTCCCAAACCCAAATCCATCAGCCTAACTGAATAAAAACATTGATTTAAAGTACTGTCCTCTGTTTGGACCATAATTTAAATACTTTACCTTAAAATGAGCTTCCACTGAATTCAAACAAGTCTTTGACAGTATCTGCCAGGCAGAACTGTGGAGCACTTCAAATAATGGATACCACAGGAAATTAGTGAGTACTCCAAGGGGTTGCTGAACCAGAGAGAGGGGAGGCTAAAACTTTTGAGACTCTAGGGAAATCACCCATAAGTCCTATTTCTCTCACTTTCCTTATTAGTTCACATGTCCCTTACTGGAAGTTCTTTTTTCCATAAACAGCAATTTTCAAAGGGTGGTCTGGACACTCCTATGTGTCCCCAAGACCCTTTCAGGGGGACACCAAAGTCAAAATTATATTCATAGTAATATGAAAATGTCATTTGTCAAAAGAAAGTGCTACCACTGATCAAATCTGGATCAATTTCAGCATCAAAATAAATAGTGATAGGGATCATAAAAAATGTCATTTGTCTTTTTCACTCACATTCTCAAGCTACTGGAGTTTTCCAGAGCTTACAAGATGTGTGATGACATCATCGCCCTGATGGCTAATGGAAAGTGTATTGTATATTCCTGCACTTTAAAAGTTTTAGTTTTAATGTCTAATATGGTAAATATTGATAGATATAATAAATGGTGAGCTGGTAAATGTTTAACAACTGGCTCTCCAAGGGGGAAGAAAAAGCTCTGAGTTGTAGCATTTACCCATTTCACAGTGTAAACACACACCACCACCATGGCCAATTACGAGCTAACAACGTGGTATCACTGAACTCAGTTGGGAAGAGATGTGCAGTCAGCTCTCTGAAACCAGGACAAGCTGGCTCCAGCACTCCACTAGATATAACCCCATAAACAAAAGCTTCTTAGGTTCTCAAGAACTTGTAAGAATACGGAGGAGTTCTGATACCAAAAAATCTGAGAACCACTGCTCTACAGTAATTTTTTCAAACCATGGGTTGTGAACCACAAGGAACAAAAAAAAAAAAACTTAGTCTCAAACACCATTTTTTAAAAAAGTTAAAGAACAAAAAATAGCAGTTATCACTTGTAATAAGGATATTGTCTTATGAAATTGGATCACAAAATAACATGTATTGTTTACTGTGGGTCACAGTTTTTAAAAAGTTTGCAAAACACTGGGGGTAGCAAGCAAGAAAATAATAGCCATGTGATGGCTCTGTGGATTTTGGTCTCATAAGCCCATGCTAGGTTGATGCTGGGAGAGAAGACGATTCCTGGGAAGAGGCAGCACAGCTGAGACTGCACAGTGGCTGCTGCACGAGCACTTTTAGCAGCGGGTCCCAAGGGCTACAGGGCAGAACAGGGGGTGCTTTCTGATAAACTCACATGACAGGCCTTCTTAGAAGAGAATACGAGTTACCGCCTACCCAGAAAGGATGCCAATGCTTGCTCATCCCCTTATGTATTTTTCAAATACTTTATCTCTTCCCTAAAGTAGAGAGAGAATACTGCCAGTGAGAACAGGTCATTTAACCGTAGGGAGCTCCTACGCCAGCTGAGTCCATATCCAAACAGGCAGGAGGCTACTCATTTCAGTAAGACTGCTTTGTATGTACAAGTTAGAAGTGTGTAGTTCATCCCTGCAGTCACTCACGAGTAAAGCGTACATTTAAGATCCTACCAGCAATCCTAAGAAAGGAAGAATTATCAGCACAGAGATGGCCTTGCTGACATCTTCTTCCAAAGACAAACTCAATGTGACAATACAAAAGGCTGACAAGCCGAATATTAGCAATTTTCACATTGAAACATCTCTAGTTATACCCCACAAGCTCCAATGTTAAGTTCAAGTTCCTTTTAAAAATCAATTTCCAGGATACTGTGAGACAACAGAGCTCTTAACAGAGGACTCACAAAAAGAAACAAACTTTATTTAAACTTTTCTAAAAAACTGTCAACTCACTGATACTCTTCACAGTATAAAACACTAAATTTTCTATTTCTCGGTACCCATATTATAAATAAGTTCACGATTGTGCTGGCTGGGTACAACTCATTTCACTGTTTAAGTTATTAAACAAGTCTATCAAGTGTTTCCTATTAGAAAGTTATTTATAAAAATCCATTACCGTAACACTGTAATTATCCCCCTCAATATGTCTGCATTTCAAGCCAACTGCCAACAAGAGAGAATATTCTAGACTGGTGTCTTGACTTTGACCCCTTTCTCAATAAGAAAAATACTTTCACGTGAAGACAGAGGGGGAGGGTTGTTGCTACTCTAACAGTTACCTGGTATTTGCCGCTTTCAGGTCGCAGAAGTGAGTGAGCAAAGTCCTCACGACATCATTGCAGACGACTTTCACCACATCCACATGGCTCAGCCGGTGGTGCAGCTGCCTGGCAACCTCCCAAAAGTCTTCCAAGAGCAGGTGGTAAAGCTTCCCCTCATCTCTGCTGAGGTTTCCATACCAGGACAGAATGTAATCTCTGTAACTGTAGTCAAACACTGCCGGGAATAAGCAAGGCAATGAGCAAAACTTGGAAGATGGAAGCAAACACCAAGAAACAAAACAAGAGAAGATATAATCTCCCTAAAAATCTTTCAAAATGAAAGGTTCTCATATAACCAGGAGTTTTGGGATGTGGTGACCTTATGTCCTGGATTTCCTTGGACAGCCCAATTTTTAAATATTCTATCTTGGTGCCAAACTCTCTAAAATAGAGCATCTTACACAGTGGCAACACCCTCTGCAGTGTACCGGTTATCAATGTATTGCCTCTCAGTCCCAAATCCATCCATGTTAGCCCTGCGATACTGGAAGCTGGAGCCTGTAAACATGTCTTCTTTGCCAACTGGCATGATGTGAAGTTTTGTCAGTAGAGGGTGCTGGGGGAACACTGGAGGAGCAGGGGGCTTCTCTTCCTGGTCTTTCAAAAAAGAAATGTCACTGGGCTTAAGTGGTGATTCCCCCAAGGGAACCGAGGGAAAAAACATTAGGCCACATAATGCTGTTCCCACTCAGAAATACCTGGGCTATTTTTTAATCATTTATTTCTCAAGCTTTTTCTCAAGCTTTTTCTTTCCTTTTTTAAACACCACTTGACTTGGCTTAATTTTGATGTGACCATACATCGTTTCAGATAAGTAATGAATCCTTCTGCTTTGCTTTGTTTGTGTGCACACTAATTTATCCCCAGGCATCCTGTGGAAGAAAATGTAACTTGGGATTCTGACCTATTTCACACCGGGCACACAAACAACTCACCCATAATTCGCAAATAATTCTTTAGCCGGTATTTGGTGCTCATTTGTTCACCTCAGCCACTACACACCAACTTTAAGTGTGTGGGTGTGTGTTTGTGTTTTTTGGGGTTTTTTTTTGGGAGGGTGGGTCTTGTTTCATATAAAACTGAGTAGCAAATGGACTCTCCAGCTCATGATTAGTAATCAATCTACGTGATGATTGCACATATCTGCAAAAGCCCTCAGGTCAAAGAAAGCATTACTCTTGTTTTAATATCCTGTGATGGCTTTTTTCTCAGCACATCAGCCCTGAAAGTGTATCCATTGATTTTTCATCTTTCCAGAATTTCTCAGCTTTACAACAATTTATAAAATAGCATCTTAAATCCTATAGCTCAAAAACATGCATAGAGCATCACGAATTTTGTTCACAGACATACACAAAGGTTTAGATAAATCCTCAAAGTGATTCCACTGGCCTCAGTCATGCAGAGAAGATAATATAACTGAGCCATATAGCTGAGAACAATTACTTGCTGAGAGCAAAGACTAAGGGGAAAGCTGAAAAGAAAAACGATTCCATCTCAATCTTTCACTATTCATTAAATAAATATTTATAGAGTATTTCCAGTATGTAAAGTGGAATCAATATCCACAAAACATGAAAGAAAAGGCAAAACGAAAACAAAACCAACAAATGAATCATCTCCTAGGCCCTTCAGCAATTTTTCACTTTCTATCAGATATTAATTTGAACAAATTGTTATGTTTTCTAGAGTCTGCAAATTAAGGCTTCCACATCTCATCCTTAATTGAACTATTCCATTAAGAAGAAAGCAGAAATGGTTTCTGACCCAGATGTAAGAAATTATGGCAAAAACAGAAATAGGCCTGTTTTGGGCAACAAACAAATAAATAGAACATGGTTCTACACAGTAAATGAGTTTCATTCCCTCCACAAATTGAGGTTCCAAGCAGTGAAATAACTTGCTCAAAGCCAACCAGTGGCAAAGCCAAGTCTCCTTCCAGTGAAACATTCTGTCTACTCAACACACTGCAGTCCTGCACAAAAGTGGAACAAAACCAGTCTAATAACATAAGGTATTAGAAATCTAAAATGGCTCCCTGTCCATTGGATAGCCAGCTTGTTGAAAACATATTTGTATTTAAAAATATACAAGGGCCAGCCGAGTGGCTCCTTGGTTAAGAGTTGGCTTGGGAGAGCAAGCTCTGAATAGCAGGGCCGCCAGTTCGGATCCCACATTGGCCAGTGAAGCTGCGCCCTCTACAGCTAAGATGGTGAACAATAGCTCGACTTGGAGCAGGGCTGCTGTGAGTCAACCACAACAGCATGGGGATGCAGTGGGCTGACGTGAGCATCCAGCAGCCAGCATGAGCTGCTGTGAGCCGTCGTGAGCAGCTATCCAGAGGCCAGTGACCGATCTGCCTCACCCGGGAATAGCGCAATGATAATATCAACATGGGCCAGTGAAGCAATGTCCTTCACAACTAGACTGAAGAACAAAAGGACAGCAACTTGTCTGTTCCCCTTCCCCAATTCCCCAACGCTGTTCCCTCCCCCAATCCCCAATAAATTCTTAGAAAAATAATAAAAATTTAAAAAAATATATGCAAAAGGCTATACTTTTTAAAACTTGCTTTAGAAGGCACAAATGGGACCAATGTATGAAAGTCACAGGGAGGTTTTTTTTTTATGTTTATCATAAGGAAGAACTAAATAAAAACATTAAAGCTATTAAAAGGTCGTCACATTAGATGATGAACATTCCATCATAAGACACTTTTAAACAAGCTGGACATCTAATGGACAAGGATGACACAGAAAAAATTACTCGCTGAGCTGGATTACAAGACCTCCAAGGGCCCTTGCCTGCAAGGCCTTTATCCCTTCCTTCTGGACATCCCAGTACTGAGAAGCCAGAGCCTAATGAGAGCTGCCTGGCCAATAAAACACAGCTAATTTGTTCATTTGCAATTCTTTCTCTCTAGCTCTTCTATTATACTTAAAATTTACATGCCATAGAATTTTTAAGTAGTAGCATTTAAATCTACAGTCCAAAAGGCTTGGAAAACAGAAGTATTTTTCCTTGCATTAAAATTTAATTTCAAATTATCACAGGAAATTACGAGCAACTATAAGAGACTTAATGTCTTTAAGTGTGATCTTTTCAGCATGCTAAAGGATTCATGTGAAGGGCATATTCACCTACATAATGTCCCATAACATTCATTAACCACAATGCATATGTAACTTAATACAGCTCTAAAATACTCCTCTGATAAATACATTTCGGTTAGGAATCATTAGTAATAAAAATGGCATAACTGTATTCGGTAATAGAGATATGTGTTAGCCACAGGATATCTTCTGTCAACAGCTCATCATCACCCCTCTTCAAGCTAGGAATCATAAAAATCTAACAAATATAAACAGTACAAAACAAAGCTGTAACTCTAAATATGCATTGCATAATTACATACACTCATTTAAAAAAGTACACACATGAACAAAATATTTCAAAATATACCCGATGGGTCAATTCAAGGAAACAGAAATTCAGGATCATAAAACTATATTATGGTCTTTATTTATTAAGAAATAAATATAAATAATGTAACAATCCACAATGAAAATTAAAGAGCACTTATCATCACAGCCAACCAACACAATAACAGCCAACAAAAATACAGGTGCTATTATCACTCAAATATATATTTTCTAGGACTATTCCCAAAGAAGTAATTAGATAAAAGAGAATCACTGAAGATTATAGAGAATTGAATAATATGATTGAAACCAGTTTTAGTTAGAATAATCTGAAAACAGGATTTAGAGTAACAAAGCAGAGGAAAAGTAGAAATGAGGAGACCAGTGAAAAAGCTACCAGGTTGGTCTAAATAAAGTTATGCATGTATAACTTTTTGCATATCCTAGACAATTTATTTACAGGCACATTTACCAATAAAATTCAGAAAAAGTATTAAGAGCCAGTCAAAACCAACAAAAATATATTCACTTTGAAATGTACATATAACAACTGCATTTGTGAAGACCACCACAAAAAGTAATGAAAATCATGGTGTGTCTAAGACATCAGATAGTATCTTACAAGACAAAGGGCTGAAGTCAGTACTCCCAATGCTTTGAAAAGGATAAACTCTTAGGAAGAATTGTGTTTTCAATTCATGAACTTTCAATGAAGTCAATTATAAACAAATTTTTTTAAAATAATAAAAATGTTTACAAAAAGAACTTTCAATTTAACATTCAGGACACTACTGAGCAAACAGTGGGTACTCAGCAATTACTGAATTAAATTCTCTGGTTCACCTTAGTGAGATAAGTCATGGGGGCCTAATGAAAATTAGGCTTACTATTAGATTTAATAGTAAGCCAAAGACATTTTCAAATCTTTTTTTCTATCTCTTGTCAGTTTTCCAGGAAATGTAACTTCAGGAGAAACTTTTAAGGCTATCTGGTATAGAAGGGTAGCTGTTCTGTCTTCACAGACATACAGTTCATTCATATTATATCTGAACTGCGAAAATACAGTTTTTACATTTGAAATTGGCTAACAAAACACAGTAATAATATGCTTTTGTTACCGCCCAACTGAGCAGCATCAACTCCCACCACTGAAAAACTTGAATGTTTTCTTTTCTATAGAATGTTAAGTCTCCTCCCTAGTTCTTTAGTTTCTTAGCTCTTGGGCTTTGATTGCTTTTCTGAGGGAAGATCCCCCTTGCTTCTTAATTGCTTTGTAAATTAGTTCCTGAATCTGAAACAATAGAAGTCTCCTACCCTTGCTTTAGATAACTAGTTGAAAGCCTGAAACTTCCTAATATCCCCCAGGCAAGGAAGCTAAATGTCAAACCCATTCTGTGTCCAGAAAACTGACGCCACCTGAGTGATGGACTGAATAGCCACAAGTTTCATAAGAACTAACAGATTTATATTTTTGTCCTCATTCAGGAGCCTTGAGGATACAGGGGATACCCCAACAAGCAAAGAAGCCAACACAGTCTTCCAGGTGGAGCTTGAGACCCCTTCCTCTCATCTGAAACCAGCTAGGGTGAGAGTTCCATGAACCCCAATAGACAGGGACATCTCTACGCCCCTGCCCAGCAGGAAGCAGATCCAGAAGAAGAGACCTCCTGTCCCTCAGCTTCCCATAGAGATTTTATGGGGATCACATCTCTCAAGGAAAACTAGGCAGGCAGTTAGAGGAAGGCATTGGGTCTCTGCATTCCTGCATTCCTCCACATCCCACAGAGTGCAACCTCCTGAGGCACTTCCCTCTCCACCCAAAACTCCCCTGTTGTATTGTAATTACCTACCCCTGCAGGAAGAGCAAGTGGACACAAAATATCCAACTGGATCAGACCAGTCATTCACACCTACGCCCAGGAAGAACAGCCCATCCTGGAGAAAAAGGATAAAAACCCCAAGTCCTGGGAGGGAAGCACCCCTGCTACTGCTACTGCTTCTTGCCTTTAAGCCTCACTTTTGCATGTGCCCCCTCCACACTCTTTGGTAATGGGCCCTTGGGTCATCCTCTGGTACTCAGGTAAACTTTTGCTTCTGGGTGTACTGTCTTTTCTAATAAACTAATTATTTGACTGCTTTACTCTGCTATCTCGTTCAATTCCTTGCTCGAGTTGCCAAGGACCTGGACTCTGCGTCGAGAAAGGCCCCCTCTCCGACAACACTTCGATCATTTTCCTTGAGTATGCCATTAAACTTCCAGCATTTGTAGCTCTAATAATTCTTATTGCTCCACAGAAAGCCCAACTACATTATTTTGCTCTGCATATTTGACTATTCTTTCTTCTTTGTAATGCAATGTATAAAGACTTAAGACAAATTCTAATTTATACTGAGTTACAACAAACTTTAGTAACAACAAAAAAACCCACACGTGAATATGGAGACATACACATATGCCTTATATTTTACTCCTTGAATTGATCTGTTTTAAAATGATACCTTCTAAAAGGAACAAAATAGATATATAAAGATAAAATGGTACGAATTACTATAGCCTTCACAAGCTTCCCTGATACTTATAATTTGCAAGCATACCAAAAGACCCTCAATTTTATGAATGCAAGTCGACTAGAGCTAGTTGATAACACTGAGAATTGAATAAAATATACTGGTGCCGAGTTTAGAAATGTAAATTAAAATATTCTAGAGATGGAAACTAGTCACTACATATTTTCTAAATGCTTATAAAATCTCTTATCCTTCTCAACACACATGTCTCGATTCTAATTCCTCATTAAATTAAATGTCCAAAATTTTTAGGAGGCAATTTTAGTTTTTTCTCGTTTTTTAATAAATACTGCTAAATGCATAAATTTTACGTTCAATAACCACTTTTGTAGTAGCCTATAACTCTCCTTTTGGTAGATCATATAACTTTCAACTTCCTTGGCAATCATTTGGCTTAAAACAAAGGACAGGAGATTGTAAACATTAAGACTATGTCAAAACAAAAAAAAAAGAAAAAGAATTATTGTAGCAAAATATAACTAACTAAAGCTCTTACCCAGAAGCTGTGGATAATATTTTCTTTCAAAAGAAATTGCACAGAGATTAGTTTGAGGGCAATGTGCACTTTGTTTTTTTGTTTTGTTCTGTTTTGTTTGTTGTCAAGTAGGCCTCAGCCCTTATCCTGTCTTTTTCCCCCCAAATATTTGGGGGAAACAAACTGGGCCATTCTAAATAAACATGTCATGCCTAAGTGCGGAGAAACTTCTAAGTCTTAAAAAAAATTAAAGAGACACCATGTTCATAGCAGCATTATTCACAACAGTCAAAAGGGGGAAGCAACACAAGTGTCCATTGACGAATGATGAATGAATAAACAAAATGTGGGGCTCTATAATAAATAAGAAGGACTATTATTCAGCCTTAAAAGGGAGGAAATTCTGACATATGCTACAACATCAGTAAACCTTGAGGGAATTATGCTAAATAAATAAGCTAAACACAAAAGGACAAATACTATATGATTCTACTTATATGAGGAACTTAAGAGTCAGATTCATAGGAACAGAAAGTAGAATGGTGGTTACCAGGGGTTGGGGGGAGAGGAGTGGGAATTGTTTAATAGATAGAGACGTTCATTCGGTTTTGCAAGATGAAAAGCGTTCTAGAGACCTGCAAAACAATGAAAATATACTTCACACTGCTGAACTTTATACTAAAAAATGGTCAATTTTACATTATGTATATTTTACCACAATTTTTAAAAAGTTAAGGAAAGAGTTCCAGCTCCAGGGATGGTGGAACAGCTTGTATCATACTAACCTTCCTACAGAAAACAATTAGATACGCTGGGGAAAAAAATAAAGAACTATTTAAAAGCAACAGGGAGCAACCAAAGTGGGTAGAAACTATAGAAAAATCTACCCTTGAAAAAAGGGACTAGCATTAGGTGCAATTCACATTTATACAACTTTCCCCTTAAGGTCTTCAATGGTCTTAGATGCACAAGGCAGATGAAACTCAGACTAAACTTTTATGTTTTCGCGTTTGTTCTTTTTTTGTTTAAGATATCAAAAAACAAAGTTAAGTACTGCCAAAGCAGCTAGAAATAAAGGCAGGAAATACCAAAACGGATAAAGCCACAAAAGCTGGGTACCAACTCTCAAACCAGTTGCTGACTCTAAGCAACACACATATATGGAGGTAAGACTACAAGAGCAGTGGAAGGCAGAACAGCCGGGAGGCTAAGAGAGCTGAGCAGACTTCAACTGCTGTCCACCACGGGGAGACAGGTTGGAGCTGGAGTCCTGCCAAGTTAAAGGTATAACCACGGGCTTTCCATTGAAACTGTGAAAGGACCATTAAGTAGATGACTTAAATAGATGAGAATCCCAAGACTAAGGGATTTACCTTAGAGTAAGGACAAAAGCCAAAGAGATTCACCCTAAAAAAATGTATAACCAAATATCTTCATGGTGATCACTCGAAAATGAAACTGCATAACAGAACAAAAACTAACAGTTTTCAGAGGAAGATAATAGAATCTAGGATGCCTAGAAAGTAGCATTCACATTGTTCTGTATACAATCAAAAATAACTAGACCTGAGAAGAAACCCAAAAAAGTTACCACATAATTAAGAGAAAAAGCAATCAATAGAAACCAACCGCAATATGGCCCAAATGTTGGGACACTGGTACTTTAAAGTAGCTATTATAAATATGATCAAGGAATTAAAGATAAAGATGATCATAAATGACAGATGGGGAATCTCAGCAGAGAAGCAAGAACTGCAATAAAGAACGAAAGAAATTCTAGACATAAAAAATACAATATTTGTAATAAAAAATTTGCTGGATATACTTAACTACATGCAGCAAATTTTCTGTGATGATAGAAATCTGCTTTGTTTTGATAAAGATAGTGGATACGTGGTTATATGCATTTCTGAAAATTACTAAATTGTACATTTAAGATTTGTGCACTTCAAACGATGTCAACCTTACCTCCATGAAAGCAATTAAGAATTATTTTTATTATTAGTTTCAGGTGTAAGGATTACTTTTCAAAACCATGATTTTGAGATTATGAATAAAAGTCCAATTTTAAATTCAGTAAGTTTTATTAAAGTCATCGTACTTTACTAATATAACAGAAATATTTTTAAAGTTTAATTATAGTCCCAAAGTCCTAAAATTCTATGATACTGTTACTGTAGGCAGAAAGAACAGAGCCATGGGGAGAGCGAGGGGAAAAACGGAAGAAGAAAGTGTGTGTGTGTGTTGCACGGGGAGGGGAGGGGGGGGACGGACCAAAAAAAAAGAGGAGATGAGATCATTCTTAAGAAAAGGTGCAGCTATAGCTAATTGTAATGGATTATAACACTATTACCACTGCAGGCAGGAAAAAATCTCCACCCCCTGTGTTGCCATGACGGCCACAACAGTTCAACAAGGGCCAAGTAAAACCAAAGGAAAAAAAATCCTTCTTGAGAGGAAGGAGTGGTCATAGGAAACCTGCACTGGGAATGCCTGCAATGCCACCCCTGAATGTTTTGCAACCTTATTCAAATATAATCCTAAATTTCTTTGTTCTTTGGGGCAGTTGCTCTTTTTCCTGGGCCTGTCCATTCCTACAGTTTGAGAGTGTATTCCTTTTCTTTATTTTCACAAATCTTGTGCTTCAGCTTGCTTGGTTTTCTTACTTTATTTGTACATCCCAGAATGTCTTCCTGTGATGATACAAGAACTCTTGTTTTCTAACAAAACCACATGATTTCTAACTGTCTCTGCACTCACACAGTATTCATCTTCGAATTTTAATATGTGACAAGTAAAAACATCCTTGTTTTTTGTATCACTTATGTAGTTCTTTCTTAACTTCGTATCTAGCATCATGTATTCAACCTGAAAAACTCAGACCTTTTTTTTTTCTGCACATATAATGGAAATTGTCAGTGTTTTTAGAACTTTGGTTTTAAAAATAACTTTTTAAACTTTAATTTGATCAAAATGTATTACCTTTTAAACTTTAACATTTGTAATTACATTTATTTATTCCGATTTGTATATATGTAACAATACTGTACCCTCCACAATCCCCCATCCAACCTTCCCCAGTACAAATGTCACCTGTATGTCCTTCATTCTTTTGTAATGTTGACCACTATCCCTTAGTTTGGTTAACTGGTTTGTCCATCAGTGAAACTAAGTACATTTATTCCCAATACACACCTTCTCTAAAAGAAGAAAATATTTATTGAAAAGCGTTTTAGGGAACAGAAAACAGATCCTGCTTCATACGGTAAAAGTAGCTCTACACGGCTCACTAGCTTCATGTGACCTGGAAATTCCTACTTAATAAAACGTTTAAATCCCATTCATTCTATTAAGACAAAAATGTATTTATTCAGTCATCAAATAAAAATTCATGAAGAAAAAAATCCTAACGCTACACACAGACAAGAAGGATAGATAAATTTGCTAGAGATTATTATTTTACTTTTGGAACATAATGAATTGCTTTACATGATAATTATATACTCTCATTTACTCCTTACCTTCTTTCAGAGCTTTATCCATATTATGAGAAATTACTACCCTCCTAGACTGAAGTGACTCATGTGAATTTCCATACGCAGGACTCTGAAATGTAAGAAAAACAAAGAAAAGATTCAGATTATTGAATGAATAAATCACATATAAAAATAAAACCAAAGATATGAAATACCGCACTAAAATATTGTTTATCAGTTATAAAGTTATAAAGTTATTTTAGAAAAGTAAATAAATGCTTAAGGTTAGTTAAGAAAATTTTGAGAAAAAAAAAAAGGATTTTTTTTTTTCCTTTCAGATATGATGCAAGTGTAGGAATAAACAAATTAACAGAAAGGTGGAAAAGTACAAAAACAGATGCAAAATGTTTAGAAGCACATACACCAAGCTATTAAAAGTGGTTTTCTCTAAGTAAGGGCATACGATTTTAACTTCTTACTCCATTGTCTATGTAATAGCACCTTTTTAAATTTTTAATTGTAAAAAGATACTGCTTGGCAAAAATAAAATAGGGAGAGACAATGTACAGAATTAAAATCCCACCATCTGGCTAGTAAGACTACATTAAAGAGGAAATAATTTTAATTGATCACATACTGAAATGACCAAAAGCATGTATAATATAATTAAGCCCACTTAATGATTTTGGAAGATAAAAGGTAACTGTGGACTATTTTTTTTGCGTGCCATAGATTACAAATGTTTAATTAGCATTACCACATCACTAAGCTGATCTAAATGGCTAATATTACTATCACTCTCATCCAACAAACAAGCCAGACCGAGGAAATCACTTCCTTCTCAGGCAAGGCACCTCAACACAGCTGCAATCAACCCCTTGACCCTGGGCCACCTACCCGGGAGTAGAGAATTTCTATTCCCTGGCTTAGTTTCACACTATCCATTGGGTCAAGTGCCTAAAGCTGTCATCCGTTTTTGTGATCACTGTTATTGAAAACCAAACATAAAAAGTCAGTTTTAAGATGCCTTAGCTGAAATACTTTTATTTTTTTTTTTTTTTTTTTTTTTTTTTTAAAGATTTTATTGGGGAATTGGCGGAGGGGAACAGCGTTGGGGAATCGGGGAAGGGGAACAGACAAGTTGCTGTCTTTTTGTTCTTCAGTTTAGTTGCGGAGGATGTTGCTTCACTGTTGGTATCATCATTGCGCTCTTCCCGGATGAGGCAGATCGGTCGCTGGCCTCTGGATGTCGCTCACCGCGGCTATTGGCAGTTCATGCTGGCTGCCAGCCGCTCACGCTGGCTGCCGGCCGCTCACGCTGGCTGCCGGCCACTCACTGTAGCCTATGGCAGCCCACTGCAGCAGGGGCTGCAGCCCACACCATCACCGGGGCTCGCACAGCCCAGCTCCAGGTGGAGCTGTTGTTAGCTGTAGAGGGCAGTGTCACTGGCCCTCATGTGGGATCCGAACCGGGGCCGCTGGCATCCCAAAACCAGCGCTTAACCAATGCGCCACTCGGCCGGCCCTGAAATACTTTTAAAAGCCTTCAGATGTACATGTACTCACATAAAAATTCCTTTATGCTACAAATTGACATATAACATTCAACATTCTCTCAAGGAATAATAATTTTAAGAACCTTAAAAAATATAATCCTATAGAAAAATACCATTTAATACATAAAAGAAATACATTCTCCACCATGTAAAACTATTTTCTAGTCTCTGTGTAGCTTGCTATAAAATTAAATGGTCAGTACATTATAATTTTCTTTTTAATTTAGTTTGTAAAAGAAAATAATGAGGAAATGAGGGGAATTTTAAAATTCTAATGCTTTTTAGAACGTCAGATAGTTAAAACAATTTATAGGGTTTTTTAAAGAATTTTTTAAAATTGAGTTACCATTTTTACAGTGCTCCACTGATAAATAACTTGAATCACAACTCCTCAAGCTTTTGGCAAATAGTCTGATATAGTCTCCCAAATACAGGTATGGTAGTTTTAGTGTGCAACACTATTCGGATAATAGAACCAAAGCCAAGCAACATTTACTTGAGAAGTCCCAGAATTGGGGTTCTTAAAATGGAAACTGTTTTGAAGGGCTGGGAGAGATGCAGATTTGAATATGACTGACAGGCAGCACATGCATATTTAAGCACATTCTGTGCTTATGTGTCAAAACTTACTTTATTCTTACTTTATACCGTTGTTTTTTTTGTCTCCCTAATCACAGCTCTACTACAACTAGCCATCTGTCTGCATATTTCTTTTCTCTCTCTGCTTCATACTCAGCTGTAGAACATATCTGACTGTATCTGAATAAGACCTTTGCTCTCTTTAATTTAAAAGCTTATGAGAATAACATTTTCCATTTGGGGTCTTTAAATAAAATCCCTCCTATTTTTTCAATCTTATTTTCCAGTCTGGTTTTGGGTTTCCCCACCTCCCTCCTCCCCCTCCCCAGGGGTCACTGGCCCTTATTAGAAAGAAAAAGGTTCTTCATTCATTCGTATCCTACCCCATAGCCTGATGGAGTCTGGAAGTAAGGAGAACAGGAAGATGACAAAAAACATCAGAGGCCAAAAGTAACTGGGGAACTGAGCATGGAAATTCCTGTTTTAATGATTTAATATTTATGGAGCTAGAATCTCCTCATGTCTACATGACTGCACGAGTTTAAGTGGGTCACCACATACTTCATTTCTTTTGGATCACAAAGATGGAATTTTCCAATCATTATCCCCAGGTGGAGGAAAAAAACAAAAAGAAGGAGAGAAAGGGAAGGAGGGAAAGAAAAGAAGGAAGAAAACGAGAGCCAGGGAGGAAGGAAAGGGGGAAGGGTGGAGGGAAAGGGAGTAAGCCAGCTAGCTAAAGCAAATGCAAAATGTGAATTGATTCCTGTGGGCCAGGGGACAGTGAGCAAAAATTGTCTTCATTCTCCTTTTATTTTTAGGTTTGAAAAAAGAAAAGAAACTTCACATGGCAGAGACTTCCACAGAAGACTTGTTCTTTTAAAGGCAAATGCTAAGATCCCTGCTCTGCACTAACATAGACAACCACCCTCCTAAAATGCTGGTTTTAGGAAAGAAGAAAAGTGTGTGTGCTTTTCCCACTGTCACAAAGGATAAGCAATAGAAATCTTCACTATTCCAAACCAGAAATCAGGACTTCAAATGGAGCCTGACCAGTGAGCTCGTGTTTTAAGTTTATGGTATTCATCACACTTCACTCATGAAAGCTTTTGGTGAACCAGTATTCCTTGACATGTAAAAAAAATACAGCTTATTTTTAATTTAATTAAAATAAATGAAACCTGTCTTCATTTTAAGATTTAAAATCAACTTGTCAAGATCATTTTTAATCATTTAGTGAGTTAGTTCTCTGGAGAGAGAAAATGAGAGATCTCAACATATAATTGTTCATTTTAAAAATGTTTTCCCAAACCAGGCAAAACCTGCAAGCTTTTCTCCAATACATGTGTGTAACTAGATCCTCGGTGTCAGAGAGTAGACGCCATATCAATAAACCCTTTCCTGAATACATCTCAGCTTTCCGTTTATTCCTGAGTATCAGCTTTTAGTCTACAGCCATAACACACTCAAATTGTCTTTGTCAGAGCGAAAGACGCCCTCTCCTGAGGAAACAACACCCTGAGAATCCATGCAGAGACCTGGGTCCTCTGACACCATTAGCAGCTAAACCACTAAGGAACCGTCTGGAATCTGGCCAAGACATATACCTCATTGTCCATTGTTTATAAATATGACATTGCTCACTGTGTTGCTTCCTGTGGGAGCACAGATGGGGCTGCGACAGCCAGTCCATGACTTGTAATTCTTTTCATGCCCTTTACCTGGACTATTCAAATAAACAAGTGCCTCTCTTCTTTTTTATATACTTATACACTTAAAATTTTTAAATGTATTTTGGTTTATTTTAATAAGAAAAACAGTTGTACAGAGCTGAAGGAAGATGGGTGTAATTTCCTGTAAAGCTACTGAATAGGGATTTATCTTAGGAAAACAAACACAAACCCCCAATCATCATCCTTAACCACGTGGAGCTGTCATATGGCTGAGCCTTTCCAAATACTCTCAGTAGCCAACCATCTACTGGGATACCATGACTAATATTCTCGTTCTTAAACTATGTTCTTCTCAAAACCATGGCTCCTTTCAAAACAATCATGTTCTGTTTCAACCTCAAAAAATAATTTATTCAAAACCAAAGAAATAAAGGAATCACACATATTCTTCCCCAGGAATATAAAAAGGGACTAAAACACATGACATGCCATCTCATTTGACTAAGATTGTGACATAATCAATAAGTCAGGCCCAACATGGAAGCTGAGGAGCCATGTTACAGAGTGGAAAGATGGCTCCCACGTCCAATAGGACTTTTTACTAATGGTAGATCCTTGACCCAGCCACTTCCCATCTCTTGCTTTAGTGGGTTTATAACACTTCAAAGGAATAAGTAAAATAACTAATATCAGGGGTCCAAAAAAGAAAAAAGACAACATGAGCCTGGTAAGGAATATAAATGAGTTTAAGAGGGTTGCTGCTGCTATACTGCTGGGTGTTTCAATTCCTTTCAATAAAAAATGAAAATCAATAGGCTGGCCGAGTGGCGCGGTGGTTAAGCGCTGGCTTGGGAAGCCAGCAACCCCAGTTCGGGTCCCACATATGAGGGCCCATGACACTGCCCTCAAAAAAAAAAAAAGAGTTGGCTTCAGACACCAGCTCTGAGGGGATCCCACATGAGGCCAGGTGACACTGCCCTTTACACCTAAAATGGTGAACAGCAGCTCCACCTGGAGCTGGGCAGCTGTGAGTCACTGGCAAAGGCGTAGGCTGCAGTGGGCCTGGCAGCTGCCATGAGCTGCCGTGAGTGGCAGTTCAGAGGCTGGCGACTGATCTGCCTTACCCGGGAAGAGCGCAATGATAATACCAACATGGGCCAGTGAAGCGATGTCCTCCACAACTAGACTGAAGAACAAAAGGACAGCAACTTGTCTGTTCCCTCCCCCAATTCCCCAATAAAATCTTAAAAAAAAAAAAAAAGTGAAAATCAAGAATTTTAGATAAGGGGCCGGCTAAGTGGCTCAGTTGGTTAAAAGCTCACTCAGGAGTGCGAGCTCTGAGCAACAGGGTTGCCAGTTTGATTCCCAGTCCGAGCTGAGCTGCCACTGAGCTGCCACTGAGGTGGCAGGATAGGTCAGCTAAAAAAAAAAAATTAAAAAGAATTTTAGATGATATCCACAGATAATTAAATTTTACTCCAACACTGAGGTCTTATATTGTGTGGGCTAAACCATGAGCCACATTCAAACCATGGGCTCACAGAAAGCACCTAGCAGAATGCCTAGCACACAGTAGCCAAGCATAGCTACTATCACTAATAAAACACAAAATGTTACCAACTTTTAACCAATTAAGGCTAATTGGTTGGTTGGTTGGTTGGCTGGCTGGTTTTCAGAAGAGAAAGTTATGGTGGAAATGAAAGCAAGAAAGAAGGGTTGAAAAGTTAAGCAACCAGAGTAATGCAACATAACAGAACATATTGTTCTTGAAATATTTTTGCCTTTGAGACCATATTTTACAAAGAAGAAAGAATACATATCCTAGAGATGTCCTACTGTGATGTGCCTTTATACTTTTTTTGAATTAAAATTTATTGGGGTGACAATACATACACAATGGAGTACTACTCTGCCATAAGAAAAGGTGAAATACTGCCATTTGTGACAACATGAATGGATCTTGAGATTATCATGCTAAGTGAAATAAGTCAGACAGAAAAAGTTGAGAACCATATGACTTCACTCACATGTGGGATATAAAGCTGAAAGCCTTTATACTTTTATTATTTAAGTATCAAAAAAACCTGATTTGATCAGAAGCCAGTTTTCTAGATCATGCTTTATAATGTTTAATAACGAACCAAAAAAGATTGTTTTCCTTATTGACAAAAGAATACTGTCAAACACATATACTGAGAGGTTAACCTTTAAGGAGATTGTACTGATAGAAAGTTATGGTATTTGTGTCTTATTTTTCTCCTTTGCAATCAAATATAATTTCTATTTTAGACATAAGAAAGAGAAGCTACTGTTTAAAATTCAGAATTCCAAATGTTCTCATGTTGGTTTTTTTCTACATTTCAAACATGCTTAATTTATTTTTAAAATGCTATTTCCAATTACACAAAGAGCTGAGACACATTCTATATTATAAAGAATTAAACTGAAATCTGCAATGGCCAATGTTTTAATCAATTATGCCTTTTAATGAAACCTTCATTAAAACCCAAAAGGATGGTTCAGAAAGTTTCCAGGTGGGTGAACACGTGGAGGAGAATGGCCTGCTCAGGGGACACATGGAAACTCGGTGCCTTTTTCCATACCTTGCCCTATACATGTCTTCCATCTGGCTGTTCCTGAGTTACATCCTTTTATAATTAACTGGTAATCTAGTGAGGAAAAAAATTAAACTGGTCTATAATACCATCATCCAGAGATAATCACTGTGGATATTTTGGTGTACTTCCTCCTACTCAATGACTCCAACACTTACTATATAACTTTGGGCAACTTACTTTTCTGTACTTCGATTTCCTCATCGGTAAGATAAAGATAACAGTAGTACCTCTTAAGACTGATGAGCACTGAGTTAATCCACATGAAGCACTTACAACAATGCCTGGCAACACATTATTATAAATTATTATTGGTACTTTTTACCATTTTCATCCTTTTATAAAGGAATTAGGATCATAGTATTCACACAGTTCTGCTTCTGGCTGTTTACACTCAATAGTATATCATGAGCATCTTGTATGTAATAAAATATTTGGAATATATTGTTTTAATTAAGCTATTCTCTTATTACTGTACATTTACATTGTCCCCACCATTTTCCACTATTTTTTTTTTTTTTAAGATTTTATTGGGGAATTGGCGGAGGGGAACAGTGTTGGGGAATCGGGGAAGGGGAACAGACAAGCCGCTGTCCCTTTGCTCCTCAGTCCAGTCGCGGAGGATGTTGCTTCACTGTTGGTATCATCATTGCGCTCTTCCCGGATGAGGCAGATCAGCCGCCGGCCTCTGGATGTCGCTCACCGCGGCTATTGGCAGCTCACGCTTGGCTGCCAGCCGCTCACGCTGGCTGCGGGCCACTCACTGCAGCCTACGGCAGCCCACTGCAGCAGGGGCTGCAGCCTACACCATCACCGGGGCTCGTACAGCCCAGCTCCAGGTGGAGCTGTTGTTAGCTGTAGAGGGCAGTGTCACTGGCCCTCACGTGGGATCCGAACCGGGGCCGCTGGCATCCCAAAACCAGCACTCAACCAACGCGCCACTTGGCCGGCCCCCATTTTCCACTATTTTAAATGAAAAATATTTTCATTTCTATGAAGCTAGTGTCACCAAAAATGTTTTTTACAAATTCTATAAGTGTCTATGAAATTTATGGTTCCACTGGGACTCTGACTTCATTCAAAGGACTGTGTGCCTCAAGAATTTCATTGTGCTTCAAGGAGTCTTCTATCGGCTAAGAAACTAATGGAACAACATGGGGGTGAAGGGGGAGGGAGGAAGGAAGATCTAAAGCACAAACTATGCAAGGTGAACTGGAAAAATCCCCTTCCAGCCTCTTCAACCAACCCTAAACTATAAACCTTGAAAGCCCAATGCTGCACCATATTTCCCAGACAGGGCAATGAGTAATAAACACAAGAGGGAGGGGCAGGTCAAGGCCTTCTCTACCCTGAGGGATGCTTAGGCAGTCAAGTCAAGCCAATTTGGCCTCCAGAAGTATAAATCCCTATTATGATTTTACTAAAATGAACTTGGCACAAGATAGACTGGATCATCAGTAGCTCCTATAGCTTATTACACCATTTATCAAAGTATTGTATTCAGGCTAAAGGCCAACCCTGCCTACATGCATCAAATGTAGGAATCAAGGTTCTGTTTATAAAATTTCTATGGTGAAATATGATCATCAGTCAGGAGAGATCCCAAGATGAGAGCCTATGAAGGGGTATGAAATCAGATCTTTTCTCTGAACGAATATGAAATTCAAATGTGCTTTACATTGGGGCACAATCCCCCTACGTATTATTACTATGGCAAAAGCATAGGATACCCCATTTTAGTGGCAAGAGTGCTCAATTAAGACCCAGGTAAAAATAGGATCTAAGTTCATTTCTTTGCCATTTTCTCGCTAAGTTACAATAAACATGTTCCCCTCTCTGAGATTCAATTCAATTTAAATAATATCTGCCCTACTTACATTAAAAGGTTATTATGCATTTAAAGAAGGATAATGCATGTAAATATACTTTAAAAATTATAAAGCAGTTTACAAATATAGGTTACTATGGTTCCAAAAGTCATAGTCTAAATTTTTTACCATGCTAATTTCCTTTCCAAAGAATGATTATAGTTATATTACATGTAATTTGTGTTAATGACCTTTCATGCTTTCAGATTTTACTGTCACCAGCAGACTCCTTTAGTAATGTTTCTTGGTTACTCATCTGCTTTTCAAGAGAAAAATGAATATTAATTCAAAGGCAAAATCTCTATTAACTGATCAATAGAGGTAGGCTTTTGAGAAATACTTAAGATTGTTTTTCTTTCCTGTTGAAAGAATTAGACTCACGGGGGGAAAAAAATGTGTTTTATTTCTAATGCCAAGGACTCAAACCTGAAGATCCTTAGAACACACTCCACTTGCTTACAAGAGAAATTTCAGTATATATAAAATCAGACATAGATTTGGAAACTGAAATTATAACATGCACTTGAAAGCAGACAGTAGTTGGCCTAAATTGGGCATGGTTAGAACAGATACTAGGGCTGAAGAGAAGAATGAAGAAAGCACACTGGCTTAGGAAGGATAACTGAAAACCGACATTAGCTTTTGGCATTCCTAAAAAGGTTCATGTAATAAAAATTTTGTAACCATTTTATCAGTAGCTTCCATAGTAATTTTGTCATAAGGGAAATCCATGATATGAATCACATTTCCGTCAAGTCATTCAATCTAACATTGAGGACTCTGTATGTCTGCCACTTAGTTGGGTATGAGAGAGACAAACGTGAATAAATTCCATTCTCTGTGCTCAAGGGGCTTAATCTCTTCTTGATGGAAGCTCATAATTGAGTAACTAATGAGCCATACAACAATGTGGGAGGCCATCTTAGGAATTGTATTAGTCTCCCCATTCTGGTCTCTTTTCTACATTTTGCTCTCCAGCCCAGATCATGGAAGAAAAGTTACTCAAATATACAATCAATTCATGAGATCATCTCATAAAAAGTTTGAAGTTCACACATATTGAAGTATATGACAAAAATCATTCTCATTTCATAAAAGTTCTCACTGAAACCACTGAATATAAATGATGAAGAGCAGGAGTGGTTGACTCTGCTTCAAAGCTGTCATGTAATTCAACAACTATAGGAGTCACATAAAATGGCTTTTTCCAGAGATCTTTAGTAATGAAAACAATCACAGGTTTTGGGGTTTGCTTGTTTGTTTGTTTGTTTGTTTTACTCCATTACTCTCCTGAAATACCATAATACCATTCCTAATTAATTTCTTGACTGACTTTTAAATAAAATATTTAGTACGTTGTTAGAAAAAAAATATTAATATTGCATTGGCACTTTGATTCAATGGGATCTCTATTTCCATAGTTCCCTTGAAGCGAGAAGGTGAACTCCAAGTGGAGGGGCCCAAATAACATACATGTACAAAATATTGAGATGTATGAGATGAATTATTGCCATAAAAATACTAGTTGCATAAAATTGAAAACACAATTAAACTGCATCAACTCAAAAAGGCTGACTTTTATTGTACCTCCTTTCTAACTGGTGAGTAAAAGTTATCTGGCTCCAGACTAGATCTAGATCATAAAAATTATTTCTTCCTTTTCTATATAAAATAAATATGTTGAAATTCAAAGAATAAGACCTCCACTTACAAGAAACATGGTACTAACGACAGGCCGCCGGGCAGTAGCAATCCATCTGAGTAGAGAGGACAGGGAAAGGCATACTTGAGCATGTCGGTATATAAACATAGTGAATACTAGACGTGGTCTTCATTGACATTAGAAAGCCCCTAACCATTGCTTGAGAACACACTACTCAGTTTTCAAGAATCACTTGGGGAATTTGTTCAAATGCGTATTTCTAAATCCTATTCCACAAGATTCTTCATTCAGAAAGATTAAGATGTGTCTTTGGAATAAGGACAGTATTTTTTTTTTTTTTTGAGGGCAGCGTCACTGGCCCTCACATGTGGGACCCGAACCGGGGCCACTGGCCTTCCAAGCCAACTCTTAACCACCAGACCACTCGGCCAGCCCTAAGGACAATATTTTTAACAAAACTCCTTAAACTATTTATAGACCCTTACATCACACTTTGAGAGAGACTGTTAAGTGGTTGCTATGAAAAAATACAACCCCTGAGAAGTGTTTTATTATTCAGAAGATTACTTTAATATAAGAATATAGCAACCATTTTACATAAATTCAGAGCACAATCACAAAAGATTCACTCCTAACTTCAACTTTGCTTAGTTAACTGAAATAATTTTTTTTTTTTTTTTTGAGGGCAGTGTTACTGGCCCTCATTTGTGGGACCCGAACCAGGGCCTCTGGCTTCCCAAGCCAGCGCTCAACAACCGCGCCACTCAGCCGGCTGAAATAATTACAATGCTTCATTTGTATTCTCATAAAGAAAGGAGGTAATATAAACTCTTTCTGTATTGAATTCCTATTCCACAATGATATTACCAAAACATCACTCACTTTAAAAGGCAAGGAAAATCAGTTATATTAAGGAGAGGTCGTTTTAAATACAGTGCTTGAATCAAAAATTATTTGTATTCCTGGAATGATCTATCTACACTGTGTACAGGCACTGAATACAACCATTCTTGGAAATTTAACTTGGCTAAAACACACTCCTCTAAAGAAGAAAAACAACCATTATTTCCTGATACCTAATTCGTATTGCATTTAATCAGTAAAATTGCCCCTGAGTATAGTTACAAGCAAATGCCCTTGAAGACCTGGCCTTGGTCAAATTAGTCAGTCAAGAGACACCAACTCTACTCTACCCACCTCTGGCCACTGATTTCATAACGTATAATGCAATCTTCCTTCTCTGGCAACATTTTACTGGAGAACTTCTGGAGACAATTCCTTCAGTCCAAAGAGAAATAGGAAAATGTACAACGTGGAACATCGGGATTACATCCACAAGTGCCCTGACCTCAACTCCAGTGACACTCACCTCCACTCCACCTCATCCTGATTGTCATGGCCACAGTGCAGGCTTTCGCATGACAGGAGACTTCCAACCCTTGGCCCTCCCACTTCTCTAAGCCCTCAGCTCCCTCCTGGCCTCAGTTCCTTCCTGGCTTAGCTGACACCTGAGAAACTCTCATCAAGCATTCCCGCACCCTGAGCTGGTCATGCCATGCCCACAGCCTGTCTTCTTCAGGGCTTCACCTCAGGGGTTGGCTGCTCCTCCTACAAAAATAGCACATCCATGCCAATGGGTGTCACTACATTCTCCTGACCTCCAACCCACAGCCTGCCCTTAACTCTAAAACAATCTGCCGGCCGGGTGGTGCAGTGGTTAAGTGCTGGCCTGGGATGCCAGTGGCCCCGGTTCGGATCCCGCATATGAGGGCCAGTGACACTGCCCTCAAAAAAATAAAAAATAAATAAAAATAAATAAAACAATCTGCCCACTTACCTTTGCTACACTTCCTCTCCTTTGTGTACCAAGAGAACACAAAGGTTTAAGAGGGTGGCTCCAGCGTCAGAAACAGAAAAGGCCTGGATCCCTCATTCATTACCTCTTTCACCTTTGGCAAGTCACGTAGCCTCTTTAAAACTGTTTCCTGATCCATAAAATGGATCATAGTTACTGTGAGGATTAAATGAGATTGTAAAGTACTTAGCATAGGAGGCTCAATAAATGTTTCTGCTGCTATTCTTTCCAATAATTTGCTCCAAACCTTTTACCACCTGTCTTAAAATTACCCTCTACGCATGTCATTCTCACAATTATCAATTAATTTTGCTTCCCGCTTACCAAGAAAGTTGAGGCTATCCAGATTGAAATACCTTAATTCCCTGCCAACCTTCTGCAAAGTTCTCTCTAGATGCTCCCATTTTTACCTTTTCCACTAACCTCAAGCCTAAACCTTCCACCTGTGCTTGGATGCTGTCTGCCCAGACACTGCACTATCAACCCTCCTCTATCGCTGAAATATTCAGGCCCTTCCTCTCTACTTTCCAATATTTCCCTTTAACCTAAAAATGTGCTTAAATCTCTCTCCCCAACACCAACAAAAAATTCCCAGAGCCCACACTCCACAGCATCCTGTGAAGGCTACCTTCTCTTCTTTCCTTCTCGGCCATGCTATGGAGCACAGCACACACGCTGCCTCTGCTGCCTCACCTCTCACTCAACTCCTCACCCAGGAGAATATCATTTCTGGCTGCAGGTCCACCCTTTCTTCCCCAAACAACACTGGCACAGAACTCCAAAGACCTCCAACTTGTTAGAGCCGATGGATACGTCCCAGTCCTCTTTGGAGACTTCTCTGTAACATGACACTGCTGGCCATCTATTCCCTGCTTCTCTGGGCTTTTCCCTCCTGTCCACAGTCTCTGAATGTTTTCTCTCATACCTCAGTGGGCTCCTCTCTGCCTGCCCCTCGGCTGACAGCTTTCCAACCATTCCAGGCCATGCTCGGCAGTCTCATCAACACTATAGCTTTAATACCACATGTACGCGAGCCACGAACAAATCTACTAGCTTCACCCTGATATCTCCCTCAATTTGCAGACCTGAATATGTAATCACATGCTGAACATATCCACAGGTATCTCAAAATCCGCATGCCCAAAATTTACTTCATTATCCTCCACCATCCCAAACCTGCACAACTGGGACCTGTGTCTATTCAACTACACAAACCAGAAACATGAAATTAACCTAGATTCAAAAAATGTTTATTGAGCAGAAATGAAGAGCATGGTAAAACTGACTGAATGGAAGGGCAATTGAACTGGACCTTTTATAGTGAGAACTGAATGTATAGAAATGGGGCAAAGGTCTTTCCAGGGGCACATGGGTGCATGCAATCACCATGCCGAGGTAAACTGATAGTGTGAAAGGCAAGCTAAAAGGAGAGGTTCGCCCTAGCCATGAAGACCTGTGATGTGAAGCCAAATGTTCATCGTTTTGACTCCACTACTTCCTTCCTCTCTAAATGCCCGGCTCCTAGGCCAATCACAGAAATCCTGTCCCCCTGTCAACAATTGGTTAGGAAGGGGTAACTGGCCAAACCTGGACGATAAGATGAAGGCCAATATCCCAAACCTCTGGAACATTGCCAGAGCCATTTCCATGTTCCAAAAGGGGACTTTCCTCCTTTGTGTGGCTGTGGTACCTAAGGTGGCTGCAGGTCATGGGGCCAATAGCCTAGGAGATAATCCCACTCACAGGGAGGGCAGGGCGAAGAAAATACAGAGAACTGGTGTTGAAGACTTATGCCCTCCCCCACTCCACATATACACATGGAACCTGTGCTACCCCTGGGCCTGTCTACCTCTGAGTTATGTATTATTTAAGATAATAAATCTCCTAATCGTTTAAAAAAAAAAAAAGGAGGGGGATACAGGGATCGGTCATGTTTAGAAAACACTGGGTTAAAAACTGTTAAACAGGTTCCTTTTACTGTAGGATTTCTCAGAACGTTAATATAGTAATACATGTTGTAAAGCTTCAAGAACTTAGTTTTTCAAATGTATGTGACCACGAAACCAGTCTCTCATCCTTCTTCTTTATTTTTGCAGTGTGCGCCTAAAAACATCTCCCAGAATTAAGAATTTGTAGATGATAGTTTAGAAAACTGATTTTCACTAGAGCAGCTGAAAAGAGTATATGACCTACTGTTGGGATACAGAATAGCAATGACAGGGCAATACAGGCACAGGAATAGTGTGACAGGAGTCCAAAGGGATGGCCGCCAGTCACTTGGAAGGACAGATGGGTTTCATGTTATGCGCCAACTCTAGCAAAGTTTTAGTGGCTGCATGGAAGGCTATATTGAAAGGGATTCCCGGTGCCTCATCCACATTCAGCAGAAAAAAAAAAAACAGCCTTACTTGATTAGTAATGATTGTCATGTGCATAAAAGGGGCAGTTGTGACAAGATCCTAATTTATTCTGAGACCTCTAAAGTGACAAATTCCTAAACAGCTCCTAGAACTATCCCAAAGATTCTCAAGTTTTTTTGTAAAACCTGAATCAGGCCAGACTAATCTTTAGTAATTCAAAGGGTAATAAAGTAGCTAAGTGTAAAGGCTCCACAGTAAGAGAGACCTAGGTTAAATTCTTAGTTCTTTCCCTTGCTATGTACCCTGGACATATAATTTAGCCTTTGGAATCCTTAGTTTTCTCATCTATAACAAGAGATTAACAGTCTGTAATGCATGCAGTAGATGTAAAAATTAAATTAGGTCATTCATACATGCACCTGCATACAGCAAGTGTAATAAATGTTAAGTTTCGCTGTAATAATTAACAAGGCATTGATTATATCACATTTCCAGTATGACTCCTGTAGTACACAGATTTATTCACTGTATTAATAGCCATGGATTAGAGTAAAATGAATCAAACCGAGGCCATAGAGCCATTTCCCTGAACCCATTAGCAATGCCTAGAGAGGCTATGACAAGCAAATGGCAAAGACGATTACAAAGCACCATTTAAAATAAGTGTTACTTGGGCCGGCCAAGTGGCACATTGGTTAAGAGCTGGCTTGGTACGCTGTCTCTGAGCAGCAGGGCCTCGGTTCGGATCCCCTATGAGGGCTAGTGACACTGCCCTCTACAGCTAAAATGGTGAACAACAGTTCCACCTGGAGCTGAACTGCTGTGAGTCCCCTGGATGGCATAGCTGCAGCCCCTGCTACAGTGGGCTGCCATAGGCTACAGTGAGTAGCCGGCAGCCAGTGTGAACAGCGGCAGCCGGTGTGAGCTGCCAAGAGCCCCCGTGAGCGGCTGTCCAGAGGCCGGCGACAGATCTGCCTCACCCAAGAAGAGTGCAATGATGATACCAACATGGGCCAGTGAAGCAATGTCCTCCACAACTAGACTGAAGAACAAAAGGACAGCAACTTGTCTGTTCCCCTTCCCCAGTTCCCCAATGCTGTTCCCCTCCCCCAATTCCCCAATAAAATCTTTATTAAAAAAATAAAATTGGCCAGCCGAGTAGCTCAGTTGGTTAAGAGCTTGCTCAACAGTGCAATCTGAGCTCTGAGCAACAGCAGTTCGATGCCTAGCCAGAGTTGAGCTGCCGCTGAGATGCCAACAGGTGGCAGGATGGCTCAGCTAAAAAAAATAAAATAAAGAGTGTTACTTGCCTGTAAGAAGACATAGAAAGTATATAAATCTAACAACTAGGTGATTATTATCTCCAAAAGGCAAATATCATACATATTTTTTCCAAATCTCTTCATAGAGAAGGCCCAGAAACAATGACCAAATAGCACTGAGCCTCCTTAACACCTAGAATGAGTCTTTTCTCCATCCACCAGGGTATGGGACTTTCAGTGCTAAATTCAGCCATTTCTGAGCAAAAAGGAGGACCAGGACAGTCACTCACCTACAAACAAATGGCGCAAGTGACGTCTCAACAGCTGGGTCTCGGTGTGGCTGTGCTGCTCAGAGCTGAAGCAGAATAAGGTCTTTAAACACCATTTCCCATGAAATGAAATCAGGGATCTTTTTCGAGAAATGGTTATTTCAGGTGTAAGCAGAAAAGGCTCGAAATGAACCTGAAATACCTTGTTATAGCAGATACAAGAGAACTCTCAAAGACTAGTAGGGTCATATCAAAAGGATCTGCAAAAGGTTTCCACTGGCCAAAAAGGGAATTATATAAGTTTCAAAAGGTAATAATTACAACTAATTGAAACTCATATGTTTAAATCCAGGAGCTCATAACATTATTTTTTAAAACCTACAACTAATTGATCACCTTCACAGGATGATAGGGAACCAGCTCATTATCATGGAAACTGATAATGGGAAAGAATCTAGAATTTATTCTGTTTTTCTATATAAACTGTACCATGGTATGACCAAATAGTAGATGACGGAAAAGTGTCTCTTTTAAAAAAGTATTCAAACCAATAAATGAAAAATCAATGACAATTAAAACATCACCATTTTGTCACTCCCAACAAATAATGGATCTAGGTATTGAGCGTCAACAGCTCCTAATGTGACAAAAAGAAGCACAATGAGATACTATGTACCTCCCAATGAAAGGTCACACCATCCCCAATAGCCCTGCCCAAGCGATCAAACACGAGTTTGATCAGGCCTCTGTATGCAGTTGCCCATTTGCAGGACATACAAATGCAGTCAGAAAAACCTAGACTTAAGGACCAATGCTCCAGATTCTTCAGCAGATAAATTGCAAGGAAAAGAAAAGGACAGAGGGGACACATTTTTTTTTTAACGTATAGATGTATACTGTGTAATGTAAAGCTTTAAAACAGCAACAAAAAAATAGCAAAACAAAGAAGTAGAATCACAGACATTGCAATGGTAGTACATAGAATTCTCAGGTGCCCTTCACCAGGTTTCCTCTAATGATTATATCAAACTTAACCGTAATATATTCTTTTTTTTTTTAGTTTAATCACAGACCAATTTCTTTAATTTAATACATAATGAGCACTCAGAAAGAATAAAAGCAAGTCCAATAGCCAGTAGACAAAAAATGAACAAACACGGTAAATAGTGCACAGGAAAAGACAAGTCGGTTTTAAAAATATGAAAACATGTTCAACCTCCGTCATAAAGCGAACAGTGTGAGATTTTTCATGATCGGGTTGGCAATGTTAGCATGCTTGGTAGGTACGGGGTTGAGCATGTGCAGAAACATTTGTATTATTGATGGCATAGTAAATTGTGAAAATCACACTAGAAAACACAACAAAATCTTAAATGATGATACTTTTAGGCTGAACAATTATGTTCCAGGAACATATTCTATAGATATCTACATACATGTAAGATCAACAACTTAGAGGAAGAAACAATATCTAATGACTTTTCTTCATCTGGGAGCTATGTAAATAAATTATGGCATACGCATGTGATGTAATAGGATGCAGCTATAAAAAAAGATGTCATTTTTAATTTTAAAGTTTGGATAAGAGCAGTCTCATAATGTCCTTCCTCAAGTAAGAAAAGCAAAGCGTGGAAATAGTAAGAATGCTGCCACTTGTGTAAAAAACACTTAGTTGTGTATTTATTTGTAGGTACCTCATAAGTGCTATTAAATATTTTAATCCTATAGAGATTTGAAAGATTATAGTTATTAATTTATTATGCAGTAAATAGTCACTTAAATGCACACACATTTTCTCTCTCATTGTATTTAATATCTTCCTGCATCTCTAATTTTCTATTGAATACATTTTTGATTTTGCCTAAAGAGAGCCCTTTAGTATTTCTTTCAGTTTAGGTCTGGTGGCAACAAGTTATTTTAGTGTCTGTTTGCTTGAAAATATTTTTATCTCATCTTTATTTATTTATTTAAAAAATGTTTTCCCTGGATGTAGATTTCCAGATTAGTGCTTACATATTTCCAGCAGCTTATGGATAACTTTTCATTGTTTTCTGCTTTTTTTGTGTCTGAAGAGAAGTTGTCAGTCTTTTGTTTTTTTCAAGGTACTAAACATGCCTTTTTTTTTTCCTGTTTTGTTAAGTTGATTATTTTCTAGCTGCCTTTAAATTTTTTGTCTTTCATTTTTAGCAGTTTTATTATGATATACTTAAGTGGGGAGTTTGTTTGTTTTTTGTTTGTTTTAATTAGCTTCAGGTATACAACACAGTGCAATAGTTATACTTTTTACCTCTCAAAGTGACAACTTCCCTCCCCCAATTCTTCACCCCACTCCTCCCCCTCATATCATACTATCTATTACAATTCCTTTGACTCCCTTCCACCATATAATCCACATCCCATGACTATCTATTCAATTACAGTTGGTATACAGTATTATACAACATCAATTTCAGGTATACAGTGCAGTGATCAAGCCTCTACTCCATCTATGAAGTGGTCTCCCTAATGACATATTTTTTTTTGAATGGGCAAGAATAAACTATCATCTCCAAGGATGACATTTGAGTGGCAAAATTATGACAAGCAAGGAAGTGATGACTATAAAAGTGAAGATGGGGTTACTCAGGTAGAACAGGAGGGGGCGACATTGGGGTGGAGATACAGAGGGGTTCCTGGGGTTTTGAGAAGTAATAAGGGTATTCTCTTTATAGTCATTCACCCAACTATGCATTTATTTTTTGTGATTTTCTGAATCTGCATTCTTAAATTTTATAATACAGTTTTTCAAAAAAGTAAAATTTAACAGCTTCTATTTTCAAAGCACTTTTATAAATACTAAGTATTTGTATTTTCAAATGCTATGAACAACCCCTGAAAGAATTTACTATCTCCATTTTTCAGATAAGGAGACTGAAGCTTAGAAATCGTAAGCAAGATGCCCATAGTTACAGGATTCTTTGGGCAGAGTCAGGATTCAAATTCCAACAGCTAGCTGGCTGACTCCAAAACCATTCTCTTAATGTCTATGCTCTATTGATTCCCAGTTATTCACTCAAGAAATATTTATTACTTACCCATTAAATCATGCTAAATGGTAAAGACAGAGAAGGGAGTTTCTGCCTTCATAGAGTTCAAGGGTTAAAAAAAAAGAAAGACAAGGAATCATCCAAGTGAGTACAAAATTACAATTGTGTTCAGTACAATGAAGGAAAGGTATATGGTGCTATGAGGATATACACAGCTCACAGACAGGGAAAGCCTCTCTGCAAAAGTGATGACCGAAGTCTGAGGAAGAGAAATTAAGTAAGGGGGCAGCAGGCTGCTCCAGGCAGAGGGGGCACTCAGCAAAGCCCACGTGGCAGAGGGAGCTTGGCACTTTGAGGACTGAAGATAGAGAGGGAGGAGTGAAGGAAGTTATGATGGGAGATAAGGCTAAAGAAGTAGAAAGAACAGGAAGCTACTGATGGGTTTTAATTAAACATGCTGCAGAGGAAGGATCTGATTGGGTTTGCATTTTTAAATGAATGAACTGAAGGAGGAGCCACTAACGAGGCTGAGAAACCAGTTGAGAGAGGCTATTGCAGTCATCTGGGTGAGAAAGAAGTGGATGAACGCAAGATACTCAGGAGGTAAGAAGACAGGACTTGATGGACTGCATAGGAGGAGTGAGAAGGAGATCAAGGACTCGTAGGCCTCTGGCTATGGGGCTTGACTTTTGGAAGTGCTAGTCACTGGCATAAGGAACAATGGAAGATGGATGGGGACGCTGGTCACAAGGAATGGGGACAGCTGGACTTGTTGAGTTTCAGGCACCATTATGAGTGCCAAGTGGAAATGTCAAGTCAAGCAGTTGAATAAATGAGTCTGAGGCCCAAAAAGAAGAGACTTGAGCCTGGGGAAGAAATCTCTAATCCTCACTGAGGAGATGGCTACTGTAGGGGGCTCAAGGGCGAGGCTGCCTAAGAGTGACATCATAATATATATAATATAATAAATATAATGTAATATATATTATGTATATGTATATGGTTCAAAACCTCAGAACAGTTTTGTGAAACTGGAAAAAAATTGCAAAGAAAAATATGAAATTAACTGCATCAGGAAAGTACACTGAAATTTCTGGAACATTTAAGATGTTAATTTCATGTCTAACAAGTTGGCAGAGCCTGTACGCAGCCCTCAGGTGTTACCTGTAGGAGCTGACTTACACAGGAGGAAGAGACCTTTTGGGAGGTGGCCTGTATGTAAGAACTCAAGGTTAGAGAGTAGAGAAAGCTTTGGAGCCAGGACGGAAAGCGTCTAGCTTGACCCCAGGTGCGCTCCAAAGCTGATGGGAAGAGGAACCACCAACAAAAAGGAAGGAGATTTCTTCCCAGGAGATGTAAACGGGGTATAAGGTCCTCAGCTTCTATAACAAGGTTAAAAAAGTTTTTAAACCATGCCTGAATAAAGAGAAACCAGGCTACCCTCTCAGCTTCTACAAAGCACATACATGGCTCTGGCTCAGAAAAAAGGCCAAAAGGACTAAGCACTCCTAAATATTCAGCTTCAGGGGATTGAAACAATAGCAGCCCTACAAGAAATGAGCTTTATCACAGACTGGCAGTGGTTACAACACAGAAGTGTCTCTCAAGTGCTTTGCAGGCACCAGGAATGGAGGAATGTAAGTGAGCTTACTCATAAATACTTGTACATGAGACACTGCTGTGGACTCACAGAAATGGGGGAAGGGCGGTAGAGTTAGGGGCACTGCCAGGAGAGGTCTTGCATGAGGAGACAAGAGCAAACACCTATAAAATTTTAGTCACTACTATTAATGTAAGTTCACGCATACATATGAGTATGTATGTAGGAGAGAACTACAGAAAGTCAGGTTTAAATTTACAAATGAGTATTTGTAAAACTTTATCTAATTTATCAAGAGATGTATTTTACACTAAAATTGAAAACTCAATTGAATAGATCCTACTGACCTAAACAAGCTCATGTGTCTTATCCTAAAAATGCACAAGCAATTCCTTTTTTCCTTTGGCCTCAGAGGCATTTTACTTGGAGTTGCAATGTTCATGGATCTTTACTTCCAGCTCATGGCTATTCACACATGGAAACCCCAGGCTGGCTGAAAAATATACCAGGACTGGCCAGTCAGTACCCAGATAAACGGATAGGCACAGGCCAGCCCCAGGAAGGAGCCGGCACACCCCACATTCCTAACCACATTCTCCCAAAGCAGCACCTGACATGAGAAACCTACCAAAATGTAACCACGGGGAAAGCCCCACTTATGTTTGGAGAAACTATGGAAACACAAACCCCAGGACTAACAGAGGATGTGGAAATAAGCACTTTGGACCCAGGGCCTGGGGCTTACGGCATCAGGGGGGCCTCTGAGAAGAGCTGCCTATTTATCCCAGTCATCATCATCACTACTCGTCATCATCACCCAACCAATCGCCCAACCCTAGTTTGGAAGTAACCTAACCCCGTGAAGGGTAAAGATATAAGTTCCAAGTTGGCAGTATTTTTTATTTCAAAAGCAAAGATGCAATTAAAAATAAAACTGGCAAGTTTGTGTGCCATCATTTTAATTCTGACAACCTTTCAGAGACACTAGTCATTTTCTAAAGTCAAAACTTGCTGAGTCACCTTTTTAGTACAATTGTGTGCACCATTCTGCCCCAAGGACTCACATATTTTAAGGAATCTAGGGCACTTCCTACCACCCAAAATGATAAGGCTGGGAAATGAAGCCTAAGATATTTTTAAGAAGGCAATATTTAATTCCTAGGGTAACATCATAGCATGCACTCAAAACAAAAGTGGCTTAAGATTCAAGAGAGCCCTAAATAAACCTCCTGGGAATGACCAGAATTTAATCTCCAAGTATAACATTCAATTTTGGAGAATTCCATCTTCACATTTTGAGAACACAATGAGACCCTTTGGTTTGAGGTTGAATTTATTGTTGAAAGAGAATGTTAGGGCACTCTTGAAAAGATTCTTGGACCTATCTAATGATAATGAATATTAAAGAAAAATGTCACTCACTCTTGAATTTACAATCTCCTGTGCCATTCACACAGCTTCATTAACTCTCACTTTTTATCACTGTAACTGCAGGGTGTTTCTCTTCCCAAGTCCATCCCAATCACCTTTCCATTTAACATTTCGAAAGCCTGGCTCTAATGCTATCACTCTAGTGCTCAGAAAATGTCAATAGCTGACATACCTACAGGCTAAACTCCAATTCTATTCTCTCAACTAAGGACTTCCACAACCCGGCCAGAACTACCTTTCCTGTCCCAGCTCCTATGACTCAGCTCAGATACTCACTGGCAGCTCAAACCCCAAGTGGTACATGTACTCCATCTCTAGAACCGTTTGTTTGGTTTATTTTATTTTATTTTTGTACAAATTACAAAAGTACACATTGCTTCCTTCAGACAGTTCTGCTCAATTCAAATACACACTTTCTGTCTTTCTTAGGATACATTTGCTAGTTTTGATTAGCCTTTTTTATATTCTAGTTTTAATCATGTATCTTCTTTGAAGTTATCACTATTCATATATACAATAACTTCATCTTATATTTGCAAACTTTAAGAAATAGTTTCTTCATCATAAAGATACAGAAAATAATTTTCCTTTATGTGTAATCAGTTTATATAAAGAGATTATAAGTATCAAAAAGTTTTTTGAATACATATTTGCATTTATTTATAAATGCACAATATATATGGAAGAATAAACAACTATTAATAGTGGCTGTAGGGAAGACAGACTTGATTTTTTTAAACCATGTGATTGTGTAACCTATGTAAAAAAATACATTTAAAAATTATGAATAGTATGAATTTAAAGGAAGACAGCCCTTACACCACAGCAAGAGTGAGATAGGATCCTATAATGAAAGGGGTTCTCAAAAAGTCATCTTCCTCAAAAATATTTTTCCCACTAGCCACCATGACAAAAATCCCCTAGTTAAAATGCAAATAAATATTCTGAAGACAATAAGTATATTATGCCATTACCCATTATCAAATTATTGAGCATTAGTTTATCACATTAGCATAATAAAGGGAAGTCACAAAGAGGCTGTGTATAGTCTCCCCAATTGCTATTTCTTTTCCTTTCTCCCTCAATTAACTAAATTCAGTTTCTTGTACTCAAAGAACTTTTGTATTAGTAAAACAACTCATTAAGGAATTCTAGAAGTCCTACCCAAGCCAACTGGCACCATGGATTGCTGGGTGAATATTTTTCCTGTCTCTACAAACATCTGCCCTCCCAGTCTTCTCTATCAGTCGGATCTACTCAGCCTGAGAAGGCTGGCACAGGGAGTACCTTGTTCATCTTTGAATCCTCCCAACACTAAAAACATTGCCATGCGCTTACAGAAAGCAATTATCCAAGCTCTCAGTGACACCTATTGCAAGGCTCTGACCCTTCTTTAGGAAACTGGTTGAAATTTAAAATCTAAAAATGTCAATGGGATACTTAAATTTGTTCTCAACTCAAACACTCATTCAGGCAAAATCCATCTGAGAGCTTACTATGTGCTTGGCACTGGCACTCAGCAACGAGACAAAAAATGGTCTGATAAGATCAGGACAACAGATATGTAGCAGATATTTAGTAAATGCTTATTTGATTTGATGAATTTCTTGAACTTGTCTGTCTAAACTATGAAAAGTCTTTCATTACTCTTTTCTTTAGATGGCAGTAGACGAGTTTCTCATATACTACCAGCACCTGGCTTTGGTGGACTTTAATTAATCCTCTTTAATTAATTGCTTACTTATTTTTGAACTTATGGGACATAAATCAGGAAGTATCTAATAAAACACAATGTAAAAGAAAAGAAATAATCCATAGACTATGTGAAAAATTGACAGTTAAAAAAGCTATGCCTTCTTACCTTCCTATCATCAAAATGTAAGAAATAATTTTCCCTTTTCCATTACACGAAGATGTACTTTATAATGTTAGTCCAGTAATAAAAATAAGTTTTCTAAGCTATTGATTCACTTCTGCCATATTCTCTTACTGTTGCCTAAAGTCAAGTAACTGTGGCTAGTGAATCGGAGGCTCTTGGTCCAGGTGAGTTAACTGGCCTGGCACAAAACCAAGCTACAACCCTGGACTACGACAGCTTACTCAGCAAAGCTGCACTAACAGCTATCATATGAAGAGGCTGGCCCCAGAGCATCACAGCTCCAGTCTTCTGGCCTAAAACCAAACCTAAGTTTTCCTAAGGTGAGGCCCAGATATCAACAGTCAAGGCTTGAGCATCAACCTTCCTGACCTTACACAAAAGTTTCCTAAGTGCCTGAAAATACCACTGGATATTCTTTCTACCTGACATAAAACTTATTTTTACTATTTTAACTAATAGTGATTCCCACCTAAGTAAAATCAAAATCTTTGCACACCAGAGACGCCCAACAGATACTATTCTAGATTTATTGGGGCAGGAGAGAGGGGAGAAAGCACTAAGTTAGCAACCAGAAACAGATAATTCTCTTCATTATCATCAGCAAAACACTTCTTGAGCTCCTATCAGGTGCAAGGGGTAACAAAAGGCATCAGTTATGGGTCCTAACAACATTGAGTTTATAGCCAATAGCTACACTGTGAAGCATAAAAAGCATTTGAACACTCCCAGACATGAAACTGCTTTTTCCCTTTTAGTTCAGGCTTCTCCAGTTGCCTACTTTTAACAATGTATGCATTTTTTCCCAATAGAAGGAAGCCAGGAAGAAGAAAAAAAAAAAAGAGAAAGGAAGAAGAGAAAGGAGGGAAGGGAGGAGGGAAAGAAAGAGAGAAGGAGGGAAGGGAGGAAGGGACAGATAGATAGATGCTGGTGTCTGACATGTCTAGCTGACACTATATAGAATAATCCAAAATGTCTAATGAGGATTCTTCACACTGAATCAAATTTTCTGTAGTAAATTAGTCACTGTATCTTAAGAGGCACCATTTGGTTCCCTACTGAACAGCCTCCCCTCTAAATATGTTAGATGGCCTGTGTGGTCCAATTCCTACCCCCACAGAACTGAGAGGCACTTTATACTACACCACATATTTATGCTTCCATTCATAAAGAGAACATTTGGGGGAAAAAAAAGAAAAAACTTAAAAACACATTGCTGGAAATACAGGACAACTAAAGGCACCAGTATTATTTTTTTTTTAAAGAATTTTGTGTAAATAATATGCATTTCAACTCTAAGTAACATATAACTTAGAAAGTAAATTTCCTAATGTACTTGTTTTCTTATTTAAGGCTTTTCTAAGAATCCAAGTTCTAAAAAACTGACCAATAATCTACTCTCCTTAGATTTTACTTCACCTCTTCTATTACCTGGAATCTTCAGGTAGTATACATGAGAAATTATGTACTCATACGCTTCATTTTCTGTCCCCTTTAAAGTATTATTTCCTCATACCTTTACTAAACCATATTTCTGGATGATAATCCAAGTTTTATCTACCCAGAAGTGCAAGAGAGCTGGAAGATTTGGGAGAATGTACTTTCCATGTAACAGGGTGGTAACCCACAAGATGAGGCTTCCAGGCCTTAAGAGGTGAACTACATGCAATACTATCTATGGCTTTGACCCTGACCTCACCTTCTAAACTTCCTGTCCCCACCTACTAGGCACTCTTAATCATTAACTCTTAATCACTTTCTGTTTCATAAGCATTTATCACTATCCAAAAGTATCTCATTTGTTAGGGCCGCCGAGTGGCGCAGTGGTTAAGCGCTAGCCTAGGAAGCCAGCGGCCCCGGTTCGGTCCCACATATGAGGGCCAGTGATACTGCCCTCAGAAAAAAAAGAAAAAAAAATTCTGGCATCAAAAGTATCTCATCTGTTTATTGTCTGATTCCCCCATCAGTATATCATCTCCAGAGAGCTGGGCTTTCTTGTGGCTTGTTGATTCAACCCCTGCTTCCAGAATAATAGCTGGCCTGTACAAAATACTCGACAAATACATACTGAATTATAACCTGTTACAATACTCGAAAGAATTGCAACGTCAATGATGTCATTTATAATTGATCAATGATCAATAAACTAACTAGTAAAATCTTAGGGTCCTTGTTTATCATTGTAGAGAAAATCCAAGAGGAAAAACACACCTGCTCATCCCACTCTTGCTTAATTAGACATGAAAAAAGTGGACAGCTAAGCGAAGGTTTTTAAGAAAAATTAATATTACTAATTTTTGAGACAATTCATGAAAACAGAAGTTCCTCTTTCTTTGTACACTGCATTGCTGATCATCTTACGGAGTGAAGATGCCTGACTGCCTCACCTACAACCCTTCAGCCATTATCTCAGTGCTGCATTCAGACTCAAGAAAGGGTGATTTTGGTGAAGAGCCAAATGATTTTTACAAAAGGAGTAAGCCGGTGGTATCATAAGCAAACACAAAACCCAGGGGGTAATGGTCCTCTCTAACAAATGTTCTTAGGTTGAACCACTGCCATTTCCCTTACCTCAAAGAGCTTGGACAACTTCAGTTTAATGATAGCATCCTTCAGTCATGCAGTGAGTGTCAGGTTATGGCAAAATCGACTTCATTTAAAGGGGTTATGAGAGGAAAGCTAAGAGGTAAAGAAAGTAGTGGTTTGGCACTAAGGAAATGAAGAGTTCATCTAAAACACTGTTCTTTCCTCTCTTTGCTAAGCACCGCCCTACTGTCCCATACCTCACCCAGGAAAGCTGTCTTTGTTTGCACCCTACAGTGCTGATTCCTGGCATCCTCTTTCTAAATCACAGAAACTAGCCGGGACTGCTTACTTCTCAACATGGTGGAGACAGGAGGTTGTGGTGGAAGGTGGACACAGGTGTGGGTGTATGGACAGGTGAATGGCCTGGGTCAAGTCAGTGTCTCTGAGCCAAGTTCCCCGCAGAGAACGGTTGGAAGAACCACCTCCAAAGCCGAATACCGGGTGAGGCGCCTGCGTACAGGAACACCGTGCTCCCTTTCTTCCACCCGCCAACTGCAGAGCAGCCTGGAAGAATGGGGGTGCTTCTTCAACGAGCAAGGTTGTGGCCGAGGATGGTTGTGGAGCGACTACACCACCTAATACGGTGCACCGCGGCCAGCCTCACGGCTCCCCGAGCCCGCCCCCCGCGGGGGCCCAGGGGGCGCCCAGATCCGCCCGCGCCACGGGGCGGGTAGCCCCCGCCGCGTCTCTCTGGAGCTTTCAGCGTCAAGGCGGGGAGCCCGGCTGGCGAGGACCGGCCCCGCCGCTCCCGGCGGGTCTCCGGCGGCCGGCAGCGGGCACCGGAAGCGGGGCGGGCCGAGCCCAGGCCCCCGGGCGCGAGGCGGGAGGAAGCCCGGACTTACCCCGGGCTGGCGGCTGGCGGCCCCGGCTAGGCGTCTCCAGGCGGCGGCGAAGTCGGGCAGCGGGGCTCGGGGGCTCCGGCAGACGAGGGAGAGCAGGGTCCCCAGCAGGAAGGCGGCCGCGGCGCAGCCCAGGTACAGGCTGAGCCTGAGCAGGATGGTGCACGGCCCCGTGCCTCCTGCCCCCGGCCAGGAGCCGGGCCCCAGGTAGGAGAGGGGCACAGCGGCGAGTACGGCCACGGCCACGGCCACCCGCCAGCTCCCGCCGCCAGGCGCGCCCCGTGCGGCCGCCGCATCGTCCCTGAGCCCCGGCCGCCGCTCACCGGGGGCTCCCACGGTCGGCGCGGGGCGGAGGCCGGCGCCGCTGCTGTCGGTGGCATCGGGGTGCATGCTGCCTCCTGTGCCGCTAAGGACACGCACATCTCCCGCCCTGCTGTCCCCCGGCGCTGCCCCGGACGGTGGCCTCTGCGCGGCGCCTCCTCCCCTCGCCGCTCGGGAGGCACAGGGAGTCCGTGCTCATGCCCTCGCCGGCGGCACACCGAGGGCACGGCTCCCACAGACGCCGCTGAGCTCTCCTGGGCGACCTCTCAGCGCCGCCCCCCGGCGCCGGGCCCGCAGCTGCCCGGCCCGGCGCGCTCAGGTAGCCCGGCAGTGTTGTGACTTACGCGGACCAAGCCCGAGGGGGGGCGGGGGCGGGGGCGGGGGCGGCCCTGAAGTGCGTGTCAGGCTGGGGGTGGAGAGCAACCGTGGCCCCGCTGAGTGACAGCTGGGAGAGGCCCGACTCCGCCCGCCCCGGCCGCGGTCCGCTGGGAGGGCGGAGGGTCCGACCCACCGCGGCACCCCCAGGGAGAGGGCGAAACCCAGGGCTGCGATAACTGCTCTAGAGGTACAACGGCTCCGGGTCCCTCCAGGACACCGTCTGTGGATGGAAAATTTTGCTGCAGGTGTCAGGAGCATTTGTAATTCTCCAGCTCAGGTGATTCCTTAATCCTCGCTCTCCGCTCATCACTGACAACATCCTTGCAGGTTTACAGCCTCTCCCGTAGTCTGCCTTGTTTTCCACCTGCTATTTAAATAGGCAACCATACCTGTGATCTTCACTTTTAACACTGTTCCCCCAACAACCTACCCTTTCCCGTCCAGCCGCCTCCGGGAAGGAAATCAGACAAACGTGGAGGAGTAAATGAAGCCTGCATTTCCTAGTTGCGCTAAGGCCCAAGAAAAGTGGCACTGGTGCCAGACGGTGTACCAGCTGCCGTCATCACTTCCGCTCCAAGTCCCTACATTTCTGTTGCCAACGATTCAGTATAAATGCTCTTGCCCACGCAAGTGAAAGTGGCCCAAATAATTTTTAGACGACATACTTGTTTTCCTCTTCTATCACGGTCCCAGCATTAATATACAGATAATGCTTACTGAGAAGATGCTAATATGCTAGATAAATACTAACAATTACTATCACGACCAATAAAGCCGATGTATCTTTAATGGATAAAAGAAGTCTAAAGCAAATAAGGAATTCTAACGAGATTAATGATTATTTAAAAGGGGCGGGGGGAGTTCCTAGAGAGAGCAAATCCAGAACAGAAAGGGGAAGAACGAGAAGGAGAGGTAAATAAATGAGAGAAGCAGTGAGAAATAAATAAGGAAATGGGAAACATTTATAAGCAAAAGCCCAGAACTCTTTCCATGCAACCATCGTGAGCAATGTCAACAGCTGAAAAGGGCTATTGTTTCCCAATAAATTGAATTATATCCTGCTTCCCAGGAAGCATAGTTAAGAAAAATAAACATTAAAATCTGTTTTTATATACTCTGACTATAGTATTTTTCTATAAGGAATCATCTGTGTCATTTCAACAAAGAAAAAAAATACAACATTCATATGAATTAAACTAAAATATTTAGTGGATATTTATTCTTTTAAAACAAAGTATTATCCAAGAGGTTATTATTCAAGAAAAAAGAAATACTGGTGTCCATAGACATATGTCCATGAATTCATGTCTTCATAATCAATTTCCCCGGAATGACATAGATTCAAGTGTGAAATAAAGAGGTCTAAAAAAATTATCCCTAAATATTTAGCACTAACAAAACAGCATAGAAACGAATTATTTTATAATATAAAACCAAATGCATTTACATTTGTCATTTTTAAAAAGCTTTGACTTTAATTAATATTCATGGGACACTTTATTTTTTTACTTGGGGAATTGAGGGAGGGGAACAGTGTTGGGGAATTGGAGAGGAGGACCAGCGAATTTGCTGTTCTTCAGTCTTCATTGTGGAGGGTGCCAGTTGCCAGTTGGCAGCTCGTGGCCTCTAAGCTCAGGGTGCTGTGTTACAATCTTAGTTGTGGGTGGGCATAGCCACCATCCCATGCGGGAGTTGAACCAACAGCCTTGTAGTTAAGAGCACACGCTCTATCCACTGAGCCATCTGGGCATCAGCTCAGCTCAAGGTGCCCAGTTCAGTCTTAGTTGCAGGCAGGTGTAGCCCACGATCGAACAGGCAGTCTTATTGTTAGGAGCAGCGCTCTCACCAGCTGAGCCATCCTGCCACCTGTTGGCAGCTCAGCGACAGCTCAGCTTGGGCACAGTGTCATTGGCCCATGTAGGAATCAAACTGGCGACCCTGTTGCTCAGAGCTTGCGCTCTTAAACTGACTCTTAACCAACTGAGCCACTCGGCTGGCCCGAGACACTTTATTCTTATACCTTGTAAGTCAAAGATAATGGGTGCCTTATGCAAGATGTGACCTGGCCATGCCTAGGTGATGCCATCAAAAAAGTTACTACCTTCCTGTTCTCCTTGCCTTTCTCCCACACACCCCTCCTTTTTAAAATAAAGCAGTGTAACTAATTTTGAAGGAACCCTTTTGCCTCTAAAATAGTTAAAATTCATCGCACTGGGGCTCCTCAAAGTGTATCCTACTAATCCAAATTATTTCAAATAAGGCATGGTCGCTTGTTATTACCAACAATCATATCTATATTTCTTGATCATTTACATGCCAAGGTCTGTGTGCTGAGGGCTATAATAAACACTTACCAATTTAAACCATAGCTGAGACTAACAGTAACTAATTGAACACTTACTTTGTGCCAGACACTGTTCTAACCACTGGACAGACTTCATCTCATCTTCACAATACCCCTGATAATGCTATCCCTATCTACAAGAGGCACAGAAGGTATAATACTTGCTCAATATTACAAAGCCAACAAATATCAGTACTAGGACTTGATAATCACCCCATCTGGTCTGGCTTTAGAGCCTGCGTATTTAATCACTGTGCAATTGTGCTTCCTAAAAACTTGGGCATTTAGTCATCCCATACTACAGAGGAGAAAATCCATGAGCTTGAGACCTGTATTCTATGCGTAAGTGTTCAGTTTTGTTGCTTTATGAGTATAGCTGGTACCTTAGACAGCACCCTGACAAGTGTTAAGTGATTGTGACTTAAAAATCAGGAAAGGAGAAACTGGTCTGACTTTTATTGAGATCCCTGGTCTGTAACTCTTAAGAGCATGATCTTTCCAACACACCTGCATATTGTTCCCCAAAATAATGCAGATCTGGAGAAATGTATAGTCATAGTCAGAAAACTTCTTAAAGCATAAGCCGTTTTGCTAAGTCAGCACTGACACTTCAAACACCTCCTTAACAAATAATCGTTGGGCCTCTACCCTGGGAAAGGTCTGAGGAACACTGAGAGGTGAAGTAAGATAGGGAGGTACAAGGTAGTGACTAGAATGGAAGTACTGAGGGAGATGAGGCTGGAAGTCAGGTATTAAATTAGAATCCAAGTGTTCCTTCCCAGAAGTCCCTGTTGAGTCCTTCCAGGTCTAAGGGTTAAAGAGTGAATTAAGTAGGGGTGCCTTATTTATGTTCCTTAAAGCTAGCCCAGGCTATAAGTGAATGCGCCATAGGCTCTCTTCATTATTTTCTTATGTAAGATGGGAATGACAGCTGCCTTAACTCATTAGGATATAAGGACAAGTGGGAAAAGAGTGACATTTAAAATATCAGACAGTGAAAATAGGTAGACAACACCTGATCACTGCCAAAATGATACATCTTCCCCTTCACTAGTTACTATATTTCTCCTTCCACCCCTGGCCCGTCTTAAAGGTAGCCACGGGATTAGAGAGAAAACCACAGTATTTGCCCTTGACCACTTTGAGAAAAATTAGAATAAATATATTAACATGAGCCAAAAGACCTAGTTATCATTCTATTCTACGATTCACTGTAAGACCTTAACAGATTGGTTAACCCCTCTCTCTTTCTTGTAAATTATCAAGCAGAGTGTAGTTTACAAAAAAATTGATAAAAGCATGGCCAAACTTCAAAAATATAATAAAAGTAAAAATAAAAAAAATCACAAAATATTTTATAAATAGTGGACTGCTAAAACTTAAAGGAAATGTACTGCAGCATTTCTAAGAGGAAAATGAATCTCAGAACAATATTTTAGAACATACAAATTATGCTGAGTGAGGTTCCATATGAGTACAGCCATACCTCATTTTATTGCACTTTTGTGATCAGTGATCTTTGATGTTACTATTGCAATGTTTTAGGGCACCATGAACCACACTTATATAAGATAACCACGTTTATAGATAAATGTGTTCTGACTGCTCCACCAACTGGCGTCTCTCTCTCTCTCTCTCTCTCTCTCTCTCTCTCTCTCTCTCTCTCTCTCTCTCTCTCTCCTCTCTCCTCTCTCCTCTCTAGGGCTTCCCTATTTCCTCAGACACAACGATATTGACATCTGACCAATTAATAACCCTATAATGGCCTCTAAATGTTCAAGTGATGAGTCGCATGTTTTCACTTAAAATCCAAAGCTAGAAATGATTAAGCTTAGTGAGGAAGGCATGTCGAAAGCTGAGACAGGCCAAAAGCCAGGCCTCTTAAACCAAACAGCCAAGCTGTGAATGCAAAGGAAAAGTCCTTGAAGAAAATCAAAAGTGCCACTCCAGTGCACACATGAATGATAAGAATGCAAAACAGCCTTATTGCTGATATAGAGAAAGTTTTGATGGTCTCATTGATCAAGCCAAATTCCCATAAACTAAAACCTAATCCAGAGCAAGGCCCTAACTCTCTTCAATCCTATAAAAGCTGAGAGGGATGAGGAAGCTGCAGAATAAATGCCTGAAGTTAGCAGAGGTTGATTCATGCGGTTTAAAGAAAAAGACATCTCCATAACATTAAAGTGTAAGGTTAAGGAAATCTCACTAAGATAATTAATGAAGTTGGCTAAACTAAAAACAGATTTTCAATGTAGAAAAAACAGTCTTCATTGGAAGAAAATGCCGCGTAGGATTTTCATAGCTAGAAAGAAGTCAATGCCTGGTTTCCAGGCTTCAAAGTATAGTCTGATTCTCTTGTTAGGGGCTAATGCAACTGGTGACTTTGAAGCCATTTCTCACCATTACAAAAATCCTAGGGCCCTTAAGAATTATGCTAAATCTACTCTGCCTGTGCTCCATAAATGAAACAAAGCCTAGATGACAGCACATCTGTTTACAACATGGTTTACTGAATATTTTGAGCCTACTGTTGAGACCTACTGCTCAGAAAATAAAAAGATTCCTTTCAAAATATTACTGCTCATTGACAATGCACCTGGTCACCCAAGAGCTCTGATGGAGATATACAGCAAGATTAAAATTATTTCCATGTCTGCTAAAACAATAGTCATTCTACAGCCCATGGATCAAGGAGTAGTTTCAACTTTCAAGTGTTACTATTTAAGGATATATTTTGTAAGGTTATAGCTGCCATAAACAGTAATTACTCTGATGATCTGGGCAAAGTAAATCAAAACCTGGAAAGGATTCACCATTCTAGATGCCATTAAGAACATTCCTGATTCTTGGGAAGAGGTCAAAATAACAACAGGAGTTTAGAAGACGTGGATTCCAACCCTCCTGAATGACTTTAAGGGATTCAAGACTTCAGTGAAGGGGGTAAATGCAGATGCGGTAGAAATAGCAAGAGAAGCAGAATTAGAACTGGAGCCTGAAAATGTGACTGAATTGCTGCAATCTCACAGTAAAACTAACAAATGAGGAGTTGCTTCTTATGGATGAGCAAAAAAAGTGGTTTCTTGAGATGGAATCTACTCCTGGTGAAGATGCAGTGAAAATTGTTGAAATGACACCAAAGGAATTAGAATATTACATAAATTTAATTGATACAGCAGCAAACTGCCTTATTTTAAGAAATTGTCACAGCCACCCCAACCTTCAGTAACCTGATCAGTGAACAGGCATCAACAATGAGGCAAGAACCCCCCCACCAGCAAAAAGATTACAACTCATTGAAGGCTCAGATAACAGCACTTTTAGCAATAAATTACTCTTTAATTAAGGTATGTACATTTTTAAAGACATAATGCCATTGCACACTTAATTGACTACAGTAGTGTAAACATCACTTTTATATGTACTGGGAAACCAAAAAAAATCATGTGACTCGCTTTACTGCAATATTTTCTTTGTATTGATGGTCAGGAACCAAACCCGCAATATCTCTGAGGTATGCCTGTAAGTAAAAGTATTTATATTCAGAAACTTCGAAGCAGAAATACCTTTGTATTAGTCTTCAAGAGAAGACAATTCCATAGGAAAGTATTGTTAAATTAAAGTAGCTGGTATCAGGATAAAGGGTTCACAAGGGTAGATGACAAAAAAAGAGTAATTTCAATTTATCCAAGTTTTGACGAGAGATTTAGGTAAACGTAGTATGTCAATTATCTACCGTTTCATAATAAACTACTACGAAATAACAACCATGTTTGCTTATGATTTTATGGGTCAGCAATTTGGGCTGGGGGCAGTTAGATGGTTCTTCTGCTCTTCTTACCTGAGGTCACAAATGAAGCTGTGGTCTCCTGGTGCACAGGAGGTGGACATCTTTGGGGCACCATTTCTCTACCACACCTACTATGTGCCTGTGAACTCAAAAACGAAAAATGATGTCTTTCAATATATTCTACAGAGATGATTTTTCTCTTAGATCGTCTGCACCACCTACCTCACACCAGGGCTTTCCAGCGTATTAACTGCCCCTCGACCGCAGACTTAGTTGTTTGAAAGGCAGTTTGCTGCTATAAAGAATTATAAATACACAGCCGCCCCCATTTTTATTATTTTTGTTACTGCTTTGGTAAGGAATTACAAGATGAAAGCAGCTTTCCCTTAATAGCCCCAATAATAACTAGGCTCAGCAGCATTGCCGCTCGTAGCGGGGGCTAGCAGCAGTCAGACCTCGAGGCAACACTGGGCAACTGCGGGCTGGACGGCTGACCCCCGGAGGACTATTCCTTTCTTCTCGTGTCCCCTCCCACAGGAGAGCGGCAGGCTTAGCCGCCTGCTCCCCGCCACCCGGAGCGGGCGGAGCTGGCGGCGTCTCTGCAGGCGGCCGCGGCCCTGCGCGCTCTATGACGCCCGCCGCCAGGAGCGGCCCCACGTGGGCATTCGGCCCCCGCCTCGTTCCCAAGACACCCGCGGCTCGGCTGCGGCAACTTCCTTTCCTTTGCGCGCTCTCCCCGCCCCCGGAAGCCGAGCGGCGCTGCTGGGAGCCCTGGGGCGGGGCCGCCGGAGCGCGCTGGCGCGTGCGCGCGCTGTGCGCGGGGCGGCCGGAGCGGGCGCGGCACCCAGGTGAGCGGCGCGCGAGCGGTCCTCTGCTTCCAGCGCCCGTCCGTCTCCCTCACGGATCGGGATCCGTTTCCCCTCGCCGGAGCCGGCGCAGCAGCGAACACTCCGGGTCGGTATAGGGAAGCCCGCGCGGGAAAACAGGAGGCCGGCCGGCCGGGATCCCCAGCCCTTTGCGCCGCTCCCTCTCCGGCCCGGCCAGCCCCTCGGGCGGCGGAGGTAACCGCAGCAGAGGCGCCCGAGCCGGCGGGCCCTGGGGCTGCCCGATTCCACCGGCCGGCGCTGGTGGGGAGGCCCAGCCAGTCCTCGGGATGCGCTCGTGGTGGCGTGGGGGACCGGCTCGGCCCCTACATTGAGAAGTGATCGCGACCCGGATCCGGGCTCAGGTCACAGCCGCTCAGCTTCGTGGGCTAGAACCTGAGCCCCGAGCTGTGAAAAGGCGTCAGTTATCCTCTGCCCCCTCGCTGGGTCCCGAGGGGCTGGTGAACCGAGCCTCGAATGACCGAAAAACAGATGGGCCTAGATTTTCGTGTGCCCCCATCGGCTGCCTTCTTTGGACCATCTTGTATACCATATAACCTCAGAAACGTCATGTCCCAGGGACAAAATGACAGTTTCAACATTTTAGATTTTCATTTTTGTGTTTTCCTGATGTATCATGAAAACATTAGTAGTTCTGTTGTTAGCTCTGCAGAAGCTATACTAACAGTGAGTAGCCAGGTGACTCCCTGACAGCTTTGGCAAATACCGTGTCTTCATCGTTAAGGTCTGATGAACTATCGTTTCATTTTTACCCTTTCCCAAGATGTTACAAAGAGAATCTTGACTTTTTTTTTTTTTTTTTTGAGGGCAGTGTCACTGGCCCTCATATGTGCGACCCGAACCGGGGCCGCCGGCCTCCCAAGCCAGCGCTTAACCACCGCGCCACTCGGGCGGCCCGAATCTTGACTGTCTTAAGTCCTTATTTTTATTGTTTTCTAATGTAAATTGAATCTCCCTGACTTTGAAGTAAATGTTATCAGACAGATTGCTTAGTGAATGGGATCAGATCATTTTTCTGTAAATAAGCTGAGCGTTTAAATCTTTAAAATAACCTTATCTGTTGGATACTATGAACCTAAAGTTAACCTGTAAAGTTTCCCGGGCTGTGTACCACCTATCATGAACTGACCACCTAGGAAGGCAGATGCTTACAACTATTGGGGACTACATAAGCCACGGAAATAAAATGCAGATAAGGGGAGAGTAGAGGGTGTGTGTGTGTGTGTGTGTGTGTGTGTGTGTTTGGGGGATGATTGTGGGAAGCTAGCTTAGGGAAAAGGTGATTTTTCTGCCTCACATAGCTAGCAAAGAGCAGAACCAGCGCTCAATCTTTAAGTCGCGTAACTCCAAACTCCTTCATCACATAAATATTCTTTGAATGTCTAGTATTTGTTGGGTCCTACTTTGGATGCTGGATACGTAAAGATGAGCAAGATATCAGGAGTTCCCAATTTGGCAAGGACACAGCAAGTCAGAAAACTTACCTATGAAAAACAGGGATTTCAAAGTATTGGTAATCGTTTGGCTTACGAATAGCCTTTGTGATTTAGACCTAGGTCATCAAATGTTAGGGTTGGGAAACAACCTATCCTCCTAATGCATGAATTCCCTCTGCAGCAGCCTAGCAAGTGGACACTCAGCCTTTCCTTAACATCATCTGCTGACCCATGGCTCCTCATGTTAGAAAGTAGCCCATTCCATTTTTTCACAGTTCTAATGTTAAACTCAGAACAGCTTTTCCACACGTTCTGTTGATGCACGTTCTACCTCTGAAAATACAAATAACAGCTCTAAAATCTTTTTCAGTCACAGTTCTGCAAGTATCTGAATACGCTATTTTCTTATTACTTTTACTAGCGATGGGTCCAGCCCGTTGGTCTGTAAATCCTTAATCGGGATTTTCATTCTAGGCTCTTCACCATAGCACCCAGAACTAAATGCTTCCTTCAGGAAGTGCTGGGTCGTGCGATGAAACCCTTTGCTTTTAAAGATTGAGGAAACATAATTTTTTTGTTTTTTAATTTCAAAGGTATTCTTAACCATGTAACAAAGTGAGAAAGGAAAAAACAATAACCAATCTTTTTTTTATTCCATCTCTTGACATGTTGGACCAAAGGGTTCATTATCTGACCAAAAAAAAAAAAGGTAGCTTTTGGTGGAGTTTAATGACAATGTTTATAAGAGGTATCCACCATTCAGAGGCTGTTTTGATTTATTGTTTTTTCTTTGTGAACTCAGGAGGGCAGAATTGGATTGATAAGTTTATGATGATCCATGATCACAGGCCTCTGCCCAGTTTCTGAATTTTTTCCCTTTATCCCTCTTTCTCATTCTCATTCCTCCTCTCCACCCATGGGCTCATACTCTTAGATGTTTAATGCCCTTCCAGTTCATGCTGTATAACTTTATTTATATGTTTGTGTGTGTTTTAAGTTTTTCATAATTGTATTGTTGTTCATTTAATTCTGCTCTTTTAGTAAACAGTTTTGTAGATCTTAGCTTATCCTTTTTGACTGGTACATAGTATATCATATGCAACATTTTGCTTATCTAGCTTCCTCTTACAAGACATTGAGTTTTTTTCTAACATCATGCTGTAGCAGATAGTGCTTTGATGAACATCCTTGTACAGGTACCCAGGAACACACATCCAGGAATTGGCAGAGCCAAGTTTAAGCCTGGATGTGTCTGACTTAGTTCATTCTTTTTCACTGTGCAGATTCCCAGTCATCACTTACTTGTTTAATTTATTGCATGGACACTATTATAACAGTAATGGAAATATTAAAAATGCAGTGGGATTGTGGATTTTTCTTCTAACAGGTCAACACTTAATTTAATTTTTGCCTTCCCCCTCCCAGTTTTTGTTTAAATGTGTAAATTGAATTACTATTCCAGTATGGATAACAATTTTCTATACTGCATTTTTCATCTAAATTGGGTTCATAAGCTTCAGTAAAGGGTCATTTGGTAAATGTTTTAGGTTTTGTGGGCCATAAGATATCTGTCACAACTACTCAACTTCAAAGTTGTGGTGAGAAAGCTGTCAGAGACAATATTTAAACCTGTGGTTGGGGCTGTGTGATATTGTGATTTATAAGATATTTGGTCCTCATCCACATTTCCTGGCTTACATCTCCCCAAACCCTTGGAATTTCCTAAGGGTTAAGTGATTCTGGTGTTTTTGTTACGTTAATGAAGTAACTTGGACCCCACCCAAGGGTGAGAACTAGTTGCTAGGAGAACCTACCAGTTAGAGGTTTGGAACTTGCAGTCCCACTCCCACCCTGTGGGAAGGGAGAGATGCTGCAGACTGAATTGCCAATGGCCAGTGATTTAGTCAGTCATGACTGGAATGAAGCCTCCATAAAAACCCTGGAGGACGTTCTCTTTCAGAGAGCTTCCACGTGCCACTGTGCCAACCCCAAGCTCCAAGAGGACAGAAACTCCTTTATTCGGGACCTTGCACTACGTATCTCTTCATCTGGCTGTTGATATCCTGTTTAAGAAATCGAGATAATCTAGTGAGTAAATGGCTGTTCTTGAGTTCTCTGAACTGTTCTAGCAAATAAATGGAACCTAAAGAGGGGATAGTTGGAATCTCTGATGTAGGATGTTAATCTGTTAGGGGGAATAATATTTCTTATATTTTAATATTAGATATAGGTTTTATAATCTAATTTTTCTTTTTTTAAAAAAAAAGATTTTATTGGGGAATCGGGAGGGGAACAGACAAGTTGCTGTCCTTTTGTTCTTCAATCTAGTTGTGGAGGACATTGCTGCACTGGCCCATATTGGTACTGTGATCATTGCATTCTTCCTGGCTGAGGCAGTCGGTTACCGGCCATTGGACGGCCGCTCACTGCAACTCACGCTGGCTGCCAGCCACTCATGGAAGCTTACGGAAGTTCGCTGCAGCCCCACTGCAGTCTATGCCATTGCCGGCAACTCTCAGCATTCCAGCTCCAGGTCAAGCTGTTGTTCACCATCTTAGCTGTAGAGGCGCAGTGTCACTGGCCCATGTGGGATCCGAACTGGCAGCCCTGCTGCTCAGAGCTCGCGCTCCCAAGCCAACTCTTAACCAACGAGCCACTGGACCAGCCCAATCTAATTTTTCTTAAATCTTTAAGATTTACTTAACACGTCTTATTTCAGTTTACATCCAATGATGTGTTAGAATTTTAAAATTCATTTATATTTTAATTTTCACCTAGTTTAAATTTCCCTGGAATATTGTACACCATTTTGCAAACGTGCTTAATAGCACAATTCCAATTTTAGTATATTTGATTTTCTTAAATACCTCTAACACCTGACTAGGCACATTTACAGATCGAATGAAGGAAATCTTCCCAAACACTTAGACATTGTTTATAAACCTAATCAGTCTAAACTTAATGATTTAATCAGATTCCCTTAAACATTTAAAAGTGGATTACAAACAATTAAAATTTTATAAGTTTAATACATCAGAATCTTAAATTTTTAAAAAACTTGAAAGCAGACAAAGTATCCAATGATGATAAAATGTATTACCACATATAATTTAACCTATTAACTTATTGTATTAGTATTAATAAGTTTGGTTGATTTTAAAATCATGTCTATACTTGTTTTTATAAGTTGCAGGGTTACTTAACTAAAGGCTGCAGATTATCATGGCTGATTTAGAATACAGATTACATAATCTTTATTGTTTGATTGGATATAATGGAATTAATCCTATGAATGTAGTGAGCACATAATTGGATTATTAACTATGTGTTATTATGGAAAGTTACATATTCCTTTCTTTTAACGTAACTCATACTATTTGCCCTTTTTTGAATATCATTATGAATTCATGATTTTCCAAAAAGTATTTTGTATATTTTATGTTTTTTGGTGCTAAACTGTCTAGCTTGGAAAGTGCAAGCCCCTTTGAACTGGATTCTTTGTTTTATTACCACCACCCCAGGTATATTTGAATATTGTGCTTTCTGGCAACAATAAGATATTCCAGGCCCTGCTTGGGGTTTTTTATTTGTTTTTGTGAGTGTGTGTGAGTTTTTGTTGTGTTTATTGGTCTTTTGCCTCCAGAAATAGAATCAGCTGCCTTCCAAGTTCCTGATTTTATTTTATTATTTATTTATTTATTTATTTATTTATTTATTTACAATAATATTAGAGATTAAACTCTGAATGCAAGATTATTAGTAATAGAAATTGTGGCACTGCTACTAAGACCAATAAGAGAGAGAGAAAAATATTTTTTAAAGGCCTTGACTTTATACAATAATGTTACCAATTTAATTACAACTGTATAAAATATTAAAATATTCTTAAATCAATTTTAATTTTTTAATCATAGCAGTATATATATGTATATATACACACACACACACACACATATATATATATATATATATATATATATATATATATATAAATTACAAGTCAACAGTGGTTTCTGCACCATGCTAGAGGCAACTACATTGAATATTTTTATCCATTTATTGTAATATTTAACTCCATGTATCTAAATAATATGATTTCATTCTTCCATTTTAGACAATTTACTATGAAATATCTCTTATACCAGACTCTCTTTAATGTATACAATGAGACATACATATATACTGATCCCTTGTCACCTTCCATCTGTGGTTATGTCATAGTTTATGATTAAATATTCAGAGGTTTGACTCCGAGCTACCTGTACAGCCTATGTGTGTGCTTTAAAGTTTTTGTTTCCCTTTAAGAAGGGATAGAGGCAGCTTTTACTTTTAATAGGTGTCATCTCCTTTCTGCTGCTGCTTCAATAACTGCAGTGAAGGGGCAGAATAGGGCAAAGACAAGTATTGTAATAGGGAAGTTTGTCGATCTTCACTGAACTATATCCACTTAAATAATAGGTTTGGTCTGGTTTAGCTGATTGAATGAGGTTTTAACTCTGTCCTTTCTTATTCTGAACTCTAACTGCACCTAATTTATAAAAGTCACATTTTCCTTAGGGTTTGTGATATGCCTGCTTTGATCTATTATTTTCTTGTGAACTAAATTATTAGACCTATTTTTCAAATTATTGGTGCTTGATATTGCTCCTGTCACTTCTCTAGGTTATTATTTTTTGCTGGTTTTGGGGGCTCATATATTAACCAAACCTCTTGGTTTGGGAAAATTATGAATTAATACATAAAAATGAAAAGTATTTTGAAATTACTCTTTAGTCTGATGGTTGCATTTTCCTCCTTTTCAGATATAGTTTTGCCATCATGGATTGGTTTGGAGATATATCAGAAGGTGAAGTGGACCATTCTTTCTTTGACAGTGATTTCGAAGAAGCAAAAAAAAGTGAAAATAACTCAGTTTTTGATAAGCAAAATGGTGACCATAAAGACAGAATAGACAAAGATATGGAAAATGTAAACTTGAAATTTGGAATGCAAAGAAAAGAAAATGATCTTACTGAGAAAGGAAATGAAAGAAAAGAGAAAATTCTTCTGGAAGAACACCTTGTAGAAAATGATAGTACACAAACCAGAAATTCTTTATCATTGACCACTTCTTCAAAATCAGAAAAAACGTGTGCTGCTATAACAGGACATAAAATACACTTGAACATTCCGTCTGTAGTTCCCAAAATTATAAAAGAAGGCGAAGATGATTATTACTATACAGGTGGAGAGGAAAGCAGTGATGATGGGAAAAAACATGTCAGGTCCAAGTCAGCTAAACCATCTAATAACTTTAAAAAAGGCATAAGTAAAAAGTATTCCAAAAGTAGTTCCTCTTCCTCTTTGTCCTCCTCATCTTCAAGTTCAGGTACAGATTGTTCAGACCCGGAGTCTGATACCTGTACATCTGATTCATCTCCATCATTAAAGAAACACCTCTCTGGTGTCACCCACTTGTCACCAAAACAGAAATATAAACCAGGAATAAAATCGGCAGGAACACAGCCTTCAGGTACTAAACCAAAAGTCGGTGACTACGCTGAAGAATCTGAAGATACTGTGACAGATGTCACTCCGTTATCAACTCCAGACATCAGCCCTGTTCAGTCTTTTGAACTGGGAGCATCAAACAATGAAAAAGTAAAAGTTAAAAGGCAAGAAAACGTGAGTGAAGAAGCATGTGGAAATGTTGAAGACTTAAAAAATAATTCAAAATACTTGAAATTGTCCAAAAAAGGGAAAGAAAAACTTGGGTCCAATGTTACCTCGAAATCTGTGGTGCTAGATTCCACTTTAGACCACAGATATAAACAAAAGACCTCACATGACACAATGGACCTGAATCATCTTTTGAAAGGTAATGTCTTCCTTTTTAAAAAACTGTATATTGAATTTATTAAGAGTCTGTTGAGCTTAAATGTTAAATGCTATGAATTTGCATTAATTTTTCTAGTAGAAATGTTTTATTGTTTGGGAATAATTGATATCATAACTTTACCAATATTCCATTTTATCATAAAAAATATCAGGAATATCATTATTGATATTATTGCAAAGTTAATTAACTAGTTCACACTACTTCACACTAATTTTTTTTAGTGCTATACGAATTGAAAATGCCTAGAAGGGACCAAATGGATAACAAATGAGAGAAGCGGAGCCAGATTTTCCCACGTTTGGTAGAGACATGAGCATTAGGTATATTTCACTTTCTTCTTTAATAAACATAACAGCTCTGAGATTAAAATAAACTGATCTGTTGTCTACATACCAGAGAAAATGGCAAGAATCCTGGCAAATGAAAGAACTCAGGATAAACTATAGGGTACTATTCAGACTTTTAAGTTAAAGGCTAGAGAACATTACTTGAAAATAATTACCTAGTTGATGAAATAGCGTCGTTTAAGTTTCAGTTGCTTTAGACACGTCTTTTTTTTTTTTTTTTTTTTTTTAAGCTGGGCCATCCTGCCACCTGTTGGCAGCTCAACGGCAACTCAGCTCGGGCTGGCCTCGAACCGCCGTTGCTCAGAGCTCAGCTCGCATTCTTGAGCCCAGTTGCTTTAAAATATAAATATTTTTAGGTCCGGCCTAGTGGCTCCGTTGGGTAAGAGCTCGCTCAAGAGTGCGAGCTGAGCTCTGAGCAACGGCGGTTCGAGGCCAGCCCGAGCTGAGTTGCCGTTGAGCTGCCAACAGGTGGCAGGATGGCTCAGCTAAAAAAAAAAAAAATATATATATATATATATATATATAAATATTTTTAAATAGAATAATCGTTATTGTATTTCTGTATCAGTTTATTGTTATTCATATTTAGTTTGAAAGGAACAGTATATTCCTGTTGAAATAAAAGCAGCTCAAAAATTTCCATTTTACTCATTAATATAAACTGTAAAAATACTGGACTCGCAGGTTAGGTTTTAGGTCAGTGGAAGATAACATTTTTAATTTGTAAATAGGGTTTTCTGGTTTTGTTTGAAATGTTATTTGAAAGAATAAATCTTTAGCTTCATAATTTACATATGTTGGCAATGTAGGCATAAATAAATCCCTTATTTAGTCAAATAACTAATAGACTGATAAAGTGTGTTTTGGAGCAGTTTATACTTGTGACTGTTCCCTCTTCTGTAGATTTTCTTGTTCTTTTGCTCTGATTGTATCTATTGACTATGTAGTGTGGCACAAAACTCAGACCCCACATTGGCCATCACCACCTAGTGGTGAAGCCTCCACTCAGTTTATCTTTCCTGACGAATGCTCATTCAGTCTCTTAAAACTTTGAGGATTGAGGCTTTTTTAAATTCTTGCCTCTCTGCTGCTTCTGCTAACAACCAGACTGATTTTTTTAAAAAGTATACCAGTCCTACTAGTTTCTTTCTTAACTCTTCAGTGGGCTTACTCTTATATTAAAAATAAAATCCAAATTCCATGTCATAGCCTAACAGACTCCATGTGAGTGATTATCATCCCAGGCAGTGCATTAATGTCATCTGGAGAACTGTTAAGACAAATTATTAAAATAAACTATTAAAACACAAATACTGATGCTTAGGCCCCACCATGGGGATTATGACGCAGTTGGCCTAATCTGCTGTTAAAGTTGATGAGAACCATTGCTCTACCTTGTGGATGTTACCTACATCTCCGTTTTTCAAATCTCCTGTTTTGCTCCAGTTGCACTGCTTCCTTACTGTTCTCAGAGCACTTTGCACTTATATGGGGGCATTTGCACTTGCTGTTGCCCTTTTTCTTTGCCTAGGCAGCTCCTGTTTCTCAGGTCTGAGCTTATTTATCACCACCTCAGAGAGACGTTTTCTTAACATTCTGTCTATAGTAGTTTCACACCCTCTACCCCTGCCTTTCTGTCACAAGCCTGTTTCCTTCCATCAGACTGCTTACTGGACTTTGGAATTAGTGTAGGGTTGCTTCTCTCTCCCACTGGAGTGTAAGCAACATGAGGGCAGGATCTTATTCCTTACTAGAATCCCTAAACCTAGCAAGTGTTGGCACATAATACAGTGTTTGACAACTAAAGAAACTGAGGAAGCTTCTGTTATTGCACAACTGTAATGGTTGGGAAATGTATTTCAGGTGTCACTGAAGTTTGATTTCATCTGTGCCTCGTTCTGCATTATAACCTTTAATATGGTTCATATTCTTTTCTAAGCAAAATCTCTAATTCTTTATCAAGCCATCCAGTGTAACAATTTCGACTTAAAAAAATTCTTCAGATCACTTTGCAGTCTGTAAGGTCATTTGTATGATTCATCAGGTTGATGATTCAAGTTGAGAACTGCATCTATATCTCTTTTAGATTTCTGTTTACCATATTAGAAATTAAATCAGAAATTTAAAAAATATTTATTAAAGAATAGTAATAATAAGCCCATCATGTATTAACATAACATGTTTTTTGAAACATAATTTTATTTCCAAAAAATTAGTGGTTTTTGCTAATTGCCAATGCCTGGCAGTAGAAGAGCACTGGATTCTCATATCAGCTTCTACATCAACTGTTGTGATACATTGTTTTGATTGAAGTATATGAAGATAATCTGGCCTCACAGATATATGATTGGAAAATGGAGAAGTATTTTAATAGCCTTTTCATTTCATTTTTAGATATTCTATGCCACCACTCCAATATTCCACAAGTTGTAGTTTTTTTAAATGTTAGTTGCAATGGGAAATTTGAAACTAATATTAATTTGTAGTGTATTACATTAAAATTTATTGATCTGTCTTACATTTTGAATGATTTTGTAACATGATGGATATGTCACTTGGAAAAGACTGAGTCACTGAGCTTACAGATGTTGACATATTTCATAATACGCTACAAAAATTATAGTTGTTAATATCACTGCCAATATGATTAGAAAGCTCTTGGGAAGTTGTCAAACTGAAGTTTACCAAAAATTCTAATTTTTGCCAAAACGCTCAGATTTTATTATTGCTCACAGATACTGTCAGTTGTTTTCCTTGAAGTGACAGGATTGTTTTTTACAATCATATTTTTAATGCAAAAATTGGAAGGTGGTTGAAATTAAGCCATAAAAATCCACCCAATGAGGTAATGCAGACTGCTCACTAATATTTATATATGTTTAAAAGTAACAGCCTAACATTTGGCATTATAATGTATCTTATAAAATTTTCTTATGAAATTAGGTAAAAAAGTAAGAATATGGATATTGGAAAGAAATAGTGTTATAGAAGATAACAATGTATAATGTGATTTAAAGTTTTATTTCTTTTAAAATGTGGTCATATTTGACTAAGTCATAATTTTCATTTTAAGGACCCACTCTTTCATTTTTTTTTTTTAAAGATTTTATTGGGGAATTGGGGGAGGGGAACAGCATTGGGGAACCCGGGAAGGGGAACAGACAAGTTGCTGTCCTTTTTTGTTCTTCAGTCTAGTTGTGGAGGACATTGCTTCACTGGTCCATGTTGGTATCATCACTTGCGCTCTTCTTGGGTGAGGCAGATTGGCCGCCGGCTTCTGGACGGCAGCTCACAGCAGCTCTTGGCAGCTCATATGGGCTGCCAGCCACTCACGCTGGCTGCCAGCCACTCACTGTGTAGCCTATGGCAGCCCACTGCAGCAGGGGCCGCAGCTATGCCGTCCCGGGGACTCAACAGCAGCCCAGCTCCAGGTGGAGCTGTTGTTCACCATCGTAGCTGTAGAGGGCAGTGTCACTGGCCCTCATATGTGGGATCTGAACCGGAGCCACTGGTGTCCCAAGCCAGCTCTTAACCAACGCACTACTCGGCCAGCCCCCTTTTTTTTTTTTTTATACGTACTATTTGATTCCATAAATTATAAGCACCACTCTATTCTCCAAATGAGAATGAAAGGACACAGTTAATAAAAAAGCTTATTTAGGAAGAAAACTCTTGACTCTTGGAATTGTCAGGCTTTAAAAAACCATCTAATGGAAAATAGTCTGTGATATCTGAGCCTCTTGTTCAGGGCCATCAGTGATTATCTATTTGTATTTGTTAGGATGATTTTGGATCCAAGAAACAGAAATTTCTAATGAAACATAACAGGAAGTCCAGAGATCGACAAGAGTAGAGTGTTCACTGATTCAATGGCTCAAAAATGTCCTTAGGGGCCCAGGGACTACCTCCAGCCCTGTTGTTGGCTGCTAGGAGGTGTCTGCAGCAGTTTTTAGTATTCACATCCAGACACGACAGTGTCCAGAGAAAGGAAAACTGTCTCTTCCTCTGGCCCTTCTAGAATGGTGGAAACCTTTTTTTTTTTGAGGACAGTGTCACTGGCCCTCATATGTGGGACCCGAACCGGGGCCGCTGGCTTCCCAAGCCAGTGCTTAACCACCACGCCACTCGGCCGGCCCTGGTGGAAACTTTTTAAAGAAGCGCTCACAACTGACTTCCACTTTTGTCTCATTGCCTAGAGTTGGGTTACACTCCCATACCTAAAGTAGACATTGACAAGCGGAATGGGATGATCCCTGAGCAGTCAGACTCACCCTGGAGTTAGGGATGGGAATCAGGAGAGGAGGTCAGCTTCCTCTGAAGAACATGGCTTTGTGGGAAAGAGAGAGATTCTGTCTTTAAAAAATAATAATAATAATTAGGGATCTGTTAAGTAAGGAGGAAAGTAGGAATGCATGCTATTGGGCAACGAACTTTATTCACTAGGCCAGAACTTCTCAACTGTAATATGCATATAGGTCACTTGGGGGTCCACTTAAAAGTACAGATTCTGGTTCCATAAATCTGGAGCAGAACCCAAGGAGCAACATTTCTAGCCAGCCTGGTAGTGATACCAGTGCTGCTGATCCAAGGACCACAGTCTGAGTACCAAAACACTAAAAAAATTATCTGGTTCCATGGAAAATAAATACAGGTGTCCCTCACTATTCTTATCTAATCCATTTCTGAAACTTAGTGTGATGTGGAGAGCCTATATATTTTTAAGTGTGAAATGGGAAAAATATCAGTCATACCTAAAATCCTTGAACGGCTTTCCCAAATATAATTGAAGCCCTGAAATACTGTTTCAACAGGGAAACTGAGCTACAGTGTAGAAGGGAAGCTTCATTCCTTCTGCTGCACACAGTAGGGAGCCCTGAGCTTAGTGATCTGCCAGTAAGTGGTGCTCAGCACTCTCAAAGGCACAGGAACCAAGGTGGCTTTTGCCAATGGGTACATCTGTTATTGGAGTCCATACATAACAATCCACCAAAAATTCTTTGTAATTATTTCAAACACTAATTATGGCTACCTTGACTAAGGTATTTCTTTAGTTCTTCAAAATTATTCATGCTCAGTTCACCCAGTGAAGATTTTCAGATCCAAGAAGATTTTCATAAGTTTTCTTTATTTTTCCACATATAATTGGATCATGGACATGGTGAGATGGAATTGCGCGCATGGCTCTCATTTTTCAGTACGCTTTATGACTTAACCACTACTGTATGGGCTTTTGTAGGCCTCTGTCTCACCTGATTTCTTCACAGCTGTTTCTTTTCCACTTCCTTGGAAGACAACTTCACTTTAATATGAGGAGACGACACTGATAGTGCCTAACACATTTTCCTATGAGCACAAGATGTGATCCCACCAGAACAGCTGGCGTAGGAACTCACCGTCCTCTCCATCCTCTCAGTTTAAATATTTCCGCTAGCTTAAGTACAGAGATACACTAAAACAGTTATTTGATTCAGATAGTGAATCTTGAGTGAAAAATTTTGCAAGCCATTACAGCAAACAGACATTGGGCAAGAGTTCATATAGTGAGGTATGCCTGTATAGCTAACAGTGCTAATGTTATTTATTGGTTTAAAATAACTTTTATTAACAAGTTTATTAATGCATTTGTAAATTTGAACTATGAAAGAATAAGCCTAAGAAACAAAGGTTCATAAAAGAATATATAATATCAGGTATCTCAATTACTGGCCCTAGAATAATGATACAGTGTTGAATTTGGATACTTACGTAGCAAAGTAAAGAAAATTCTGCAAGCGGAATCAAAATTTTTGGCTTTTGGGTATTAGTCACATGACCATAGACAAACAGTAACTATTCTGTGCCCCGGTTTCTTCATTTGTAATGTGAGGTGTTGATGTAGGTTGCTAAGGCCTGTTCCAAATTCAGAGTTCTGGGGTTCTGTGAGAAATATTAGAAGAAGGGAAGATCAGTGTAGAATAAATAGCATTATTAGACATCTGACTTTAAAGTAGACCTTGAAAATTTATTGGAATTTCTGAATATTTAGCCTCTTAGCTCAGCTGGATGGCTGATTTGGGAGACTTACCACAATCCTGCCTTTGCTATGTAAATGTTCAAAGGGTATGGTTGGAATTAGTTCTTTGACCTTGACCAGTAAATTGCTAAACAGCCAGATAAAGCATTAAAAAATGGAGTAGTTAACAGAAGTTTAGGCATTGGGTTGTGGCATGAATCTCTCATATTTGGAGAGCAGTGAAGAAGTTGACATGACTAGATTTGAAGGTATGTTTCATACTTTGTATAGGTACACTTAGGTCAGTTTAGGAAGAATCTGGAGGGCACAATAGAGATGGTTTCGAAACGCTCCACTTCAAATTTTACAGCATGGGTTCAGTATGAAATAATTAGCTATATCATTAGAGGATGTATCCTGAGAAGAAAAACTAATGTAAGAGAAATAAATGGGATTAAGGAAGCACTGATAAGCAAATCAACTGACTAAACTTATTGCTAAACTGACACCGACATAGGAGGGAATGAAGTGAAGTGCCTTATTCCAGGGGAAGGAAGATACAGACCCTGTAATTCTCCATAAGGAAGAGGGTGCCTATACAGAGGTCCCCCCTTATCCTCAGGGATGTGTTCCCAGATTCCCAGTGGATGCCTGAAAGCACGGATTATACTGAACCCTGTATATACTGTGTTTTTTCCTATGCGTACACACCTATGATAAAGTTCAATTTATAAATTTGGCACAGTAAGGGATTAACAACAATAAATAATGATAGAACACTTATAACAATATACTGTAATAAAAGTTATGCAAATGGATTTGGGGCCATTATCAAGTGAAATAAGGATTACTTGAACGCAAGCACCATGATACTGCCATGGCTCATCTGGTAACCACATGGCTACTAAGTGACTAAAAAGTGGGTAGTGCATACAGTGTGGATACGCTGGACAAAGGGATGATTCACAACCCAAGTGGGACAGCGTGAGATGTCACACTACTCAGAATTGTGCTCCATTTAAAGCATGAATTGCCTTTTTCTGAAATTTTCCATTTAATATTTTCAGACCACAGTTGACCACTGGTAACTGAAACCTTGGAAAGTGCAACTATGGATTTGGGAGGGCGGGGGGAAGCTACTGTACTGAGATTAGCTACTAGCACATCCTCTCTGGCAGCATGTTTTATCCCTTTACTGGCAGGCTGCAGCAAATAGGATTCATTCAGGTAGGTGAGCAGGAAATCTCAGATAGCTGCGAAACATTTCCAGGTATTACGAAACATTTGAGAAAAGCTAAACTCAAGAGAGGAACCAGGCTTACAGAGGAAGAACGTAATACTTGAAACAGAGTTAAAAATGAACCTCAGTAATTTTAGAGAGGATCTGCAAGGACAAAACTGTTTTCACCAATAAAACTAAGACTTGATTTGCTTTTTACTCTCTTGTGCCACATGTGTATAGTGGAGTTTTCCAGGGGCATTGTGACAGTGACAGCACAACAGAGTGACTGCAGAAGCAGATAATGAGAGTTGAATTGCCTTCTTATATTAAGGCAGGCATTAAAATATTTGAAAAATGTTAAATTCTGCCACTCTTCTAATTTTTTTGTTTTTTTATAAAAATGTAATGTTAACATATTGGTTTGTTATTTTCAGGTGAATTGATAAATATCTCTATTTTTTCCCCCTTTTATTTCTAAGATGGAATTAGAATATATGATCTGTAGTCTATTACAGAAATAAGAAAATTAACATAATCTTCCAAAAGTGAGAAAAATGGGAAAAGAAATAAAAGTTGGTTTTTGTTTTTTTTAAGTAGGATTGTAGGAAAAGAAATCAAACAATATTAAGTGGATGGTTTTTAACCTATCAGAAGATACCATCAGAGGGGGTTACAAAATTTAAATCCAACCTAAAAACATATTTAAAATAATCTAGGAAGAATAAAAATGAAGGCTTGAGAAATACGTCAGATAGGTATTAACAAGGAAAAAACAGAAGTATTAATCCTCTTAGTAAACAAAATAGAATTCAAGATGTGAAAAGCACTAATGGGAACAAAGAAGAGTGTTTTACATTAATAAATTGACCAAATACTCCAAAAATACTTAACAGCCATTGATTTGAAATGTATGATAAAACAACTGTTGGGTTGTCTGAAAAGTAATGACGCATTTTCAATGAAAAACATACAAAAAATATGTCATGACTTTTCTGACAACCTGATAGATTAATGAAATTGACAAAGCCACAGTCACTATGGAAGATTGATAGAACAATTAGACTTCTCCCCCCCTCAACAGAAAAAAAAAACAAACCCAAAAACAATTAACTGCCTGTTTATGGACTGCACTTGATCCACAGGTATTTTGTCTAGCACACATTTTTAAAGTGATGAAATATCGGTTGCTATTCCAACATAAATTACCCTAATGCTTAGAATTTGGAGAGACTCCAAGGGCAGAAAACTGGAATCACCTCAGAGATGGTTTACTCACACATCAAGTGTTGTATTTGGGGTGACTTGAAAACCAGGACTGCTGAGCAGAAGGCTCACATGTGGCCTCTCATGTGGCCTGGCTTCCTCAAGGTAGTTGGACTTCTTACCTGGTGGCTCAGGGCTCCAAGTACAGCATTCCAGGAAACAAAGTAGAAACTGCATCGCCTTTTATGACCTAGCCTTACAGGTCACATAGCTTCATTTCCTCCATATCTATTGGCTTAAACAGTTGTAAACCTTCCCAGATTTAAGAGGAGGGTCATAGACCCTCCCTTTTAACTGGAGGAGTGTCAGATAACTTATGTATATGTTTTAAAACCTTCAGTCCATCCTCTGCACAATAATTGATCTCCTTCCCAAACGCAAAAATGCATTTCCTCTTTCCAAAGATTCCGCCAACCTCGAGATCCAGAGTCTGAAACAGGTTCCCAGGTAGCTGAGGCTCCTCAGGTGTTCCTCAGGGATGTAGCTCTTTGAATGCTTTGAGAGTCTTCTGCTGGGAGAGACTGGGAAGAAGTAGTTATATTTTTGAACCCCGTCTAAGTCGTGGCTCTTTAATATTCTTTCTAAATTTTGCCTGAAAACTGACCCGTTCCTTTTTTAGTCCATCTCTAACCTGTCTTCTTATTGTGGATAAAATAAACCACTGATACTTTCAACCTTCTGCGCAGAGATCTGCTTAGCCAAATCCACCAGTGGCAATAGGCACCTAGTCACCACAGCCAACAGTGTTCTTAAAATTCTGCCACTTTATCCAGCTCTACTTGTCACCTGGTCTTAGAGCGCTAGTGCTGTGTATTAGTTACTGCTGCTCTGATAACAAGTCACACAACTTAGATGTGTAAAGCAGCAACCTAGGATCACAAAGACTAGGGTCATAGTGCCTGCACATCCCCCTCTATGTGGTTTGCTTTGCTCACACCTGCCAATCTCAAAGCAGTCAGACACATAGGGGGCTCAGGTGCAGGGTGGGGAGGTGGGGGCTGCATCTCCTTTTTTGCCTACCTTTGAAAGACACACTTCATATGGGTTCACGCAGTCACATGCCTGCCCGGATTCAAAGGAAGAGAACTAGAAGAATGTCACAGAATTTCTCATTTGACAAGTTGTTCATAAAGAACAACTTAGTAATTGCTAAATTACTAAAGCAATTTAGTAAATGTAATTATTCTTTGAATTGTGACCTTTCAGTTTATAAGTGGATTAAAAAAAAACAACCTTTAAAAATCATTTCAAAAAGCAAATATCATTGGTGTTTTTTTTGGGGTGTAGGGGGGTCATGAATATGCCTACAGGATGGATTTTTTTTCAATTTAAGAACTAATATTATATGAATAAAGTCCTAACATGGCTTGGGATAAAATTTTCAGTGGTAGCATTACACATAAAATTTTAAGATACTGTCTGTATCTTAGCATAGGTGAAAGGAAAGATTTGATACTTACAGTAAATGATGGACACTAAAGAATTGAAGCAAAATTGTTTCACTGAAGGAAATTAGGGAAAAAGCAACATTTCTTAAATATGAGTTTAAGTATATATAACACATATAAATGTTTATAGCCCTGAAAGTTAAAAATAATTTAGATCTTAATTGGTAAAAAAAACAATGGATCATATATTTGATGTTGCCTCATACTAAAGCATATAGCCACTTTAGAAAAATGTAATAGTAATATCTGGAATCAGTATATAAACATCCCATATATACTTGTCCATCACAGTTAGAATGCTGTGATTAAAAATGAATTAGATAGAACTTCTTTAATAAATTAATTTATTATTGCCTTATTTTCCTTTTTTTTGTTTTGCCTTATTTTACTTTTACAAACTTTTTTTAAAATGCCATTAGGAACATAGCTTACTTTTAACTCCCTTTAGAATTTCATTTTATAGGCTTTCATACAAGTCTTAATCTAAAAGCCTTATTAAATTCTATAAACTGGGGCACTTCTTAGAAGCAGTATAGTTATGTACAGCACACCTGTATCTTTCTAAATGTGTTCTCATTCAGGTTTTATACTTCACTTGGTATGGTTTTCACCAAATTATCAACCATTAATTTCTTCATTTTTTCTATTAAACCACTATTAATAAATTTTTTAAGTCTGTCATCTTTGATTGTCCAGTTAAATGTAGGGCGGTAAAGTCACAGTTTTTGTGACTTTTTTCAAATGTTTTAAGTTGTCTTTACCAATCACATTTTTTTTTGTTTTGTTTTGTTTTTTGTTTTTTTTTTGAGGGCAGTGTCACTGGCCCTTATATGCGGGACCCAAACCGGGGCTGCTGGCTTCCCAAGCCAGCGCTTAACCACTGCGCCACTTGGCCAGCCCCACCAGTCACATTTTTTAAATGGAGGTTAAAAATACTTCTTCCCCTTACAGCACTGTGCTTTTAACAGTAAAAAATGCTAAGCAAATAAAAGGTACTTGTTTAGCATAAAGGTATTCAAGTAAAACCAAATAGTGTTTACTTAAAAAAAAATACTGTAAACAAAATTATTGTACCAGTGTGTTCATCTGATATAATACATTCATTTTTAGTACAGACAAGCTAAAACAGTAAGTTTAATATTTTAGAAACTTCTAACAAATGTGTAGTAATAATTGTGACTTACTGAAAATTGTTATAATATGAAAATTTAAGAATTATTGAAAATTGTTATATGGAAATGTAAGAATTAAGTGTCTTGATACAATTTTTAATAATAGTATTCAAAATATTTATTTTATTTTATTTTATTGGGGAATTGGAGGAGGGAACAGCTTTGGGAATCCAGGAAGGGGAACAAACAAATCGTTGTCCTTTTGTTCTTCAGTCTAGTTGTGAAGGACGTTGCTTCACTGGCCCATGTTGGTATTATCATTGCGCTCTTCCCGGCTGAGGCAGATTGATAGCCGGCCATTGGACGGCCCCTCACAGTGGCTCACAGCAGCTCACACCGGCTGCCAGCCGCTCACGGTAGCTTATGCAGCCTACTGCAGCCCCACTGAACCCTATGCTGTTACCAGCAACTCACAGCAGCCCAGCTCCAGGTCGAGCTGTTGTTCAGCATCTTAGCTGTAGAGGGCACAGCATCCCTGGCCCATGTGGGATCTGAACTGGCAGTCCTGCTGCTCAGAGCTCAGGCTCCCAAGCCAACACTTAACCGTGAGCCGTTCGGCCGGCCTCAAAATATTTTTCTTGATTAAAAAGTCCTTTTATTTAATGTGTTCATTTTGGCTTATGTTCAGTCAGGAATAAAATGTTTGACTTTTACAGTAGAAATATTTGTTTTAATGCCAATATTAAGACCATAAATCTTTTGTAGTAAAATATTTTCAGATTAAATTGTAAGTTTCAGAATATTCAGAATATTCATTTTCTAGCCATTGTTGCCATCAGTCATTGCTGATGAAGACATTTTATTTTTTGAGGTATACCTTCCAACTAACAAAAAAGCTGTCTAAATTCATTCAGTATTGTATTGGTACTCTCAACCAGAGATTTCTAACCTCCCCAACTATTAAGCTGCCTTAGGGAAACATAAAATGAACATGACAAAGGTATTTTCCATAAATTATACCTGCCTTAGAACCAGTACCATGTACATACATTTCTTACTAAAATATTTTCATTGTGTTGTGTATAGCTTTTATTCCCAAACAACCCAAAGATCATAAAACTGTAAGCTGTCTCTGGGTTTCTTTCTACACAATTATAGTCTGGATATCATTAGCATTTTTTCATACATACCTTTTCATGAATTAATGCAGTTTCCTTTTTTAAGAATTAAAGCATGTGCCATCATGTTGCTGTGCTACTTTCTTGAGCCATTTTTCCTTTTTTTGTTCATTTCTGTAGCTTTTCTGGAATTAGATAAAAAGGGACCGCAGAAACATCACATAGATCAGCCTTCAGCAGCACCTAGGAGAAACTACTCTTTCACAAGAGAGGAGGTGAGGCAGATTGATCGGGAAAATCAGAGGCTTTTGAAAGAACTGTCAAAACAAGCTGAAAAACCAGGAAGCCAAAGTACAATTCCTAGATCGGTTGATCATCCTCCTAAGTTATATCACAGTGCTCTCAACAGGCAGAGGGAACAACAAAGGATTGAAAGAGAAAATCTGGTAAGTAACTGGAATTTTTTAGTCATCAAAGAAAATGCATTTGTACTGATATAAGTCCAACTTACCAGAAACCCAGTACAGGCCAATTTTCAAGCTTATTAATATAAAAGTAGGTCTAGATATGATTTTCATGAAATACATAATGAATTATGAGCCTCAAGGGACACTATGTGATTTTATTTTATTTTTTAAGTGGTGAAAGAGCAGTTTATTAGAAGAGATAGTACACTTCAAAGAAATAGAAGCAGGCCCGAGCAGTAGAGAATGGCTCAAGGACCATTATTAGAAGAGAAATTACATTCTAAGAGTTTGGAGTGGGTCGAGCAAAAGAAGGAGCTCAAAAGGCCCACTATGTGTTTTTTTAATCCAGCAAACTATATTTTAAAGGAACATTAAGTGAAAATGCTGAAAGCTCTAGTATTTATTTAATTAGACCTGTTAAATCACTATAGTAGTACAGGAAACGATATCCAAAGGTCAGATACATATATCTTCTATGAAGCATTCAGTCACTAGCTAAATCTATTTCACTTTATTTTATCCTTGAAATCTAAAATAATTTATATATCATTTATTTTAAAGAATAAATAAGTTCTCAAAGAGGTCAAATTTGGTGGCCTACTACTTGAATGTATGAAAGACATTGATTGTTAAAAATCATAGTTACACTTTGATGTTCTAAGCTAAGGAATATATATGGGGACTGTTGAAAATCTTCCCATTAAAAACTATTATTCGTGACATATGTTTTTCTTCATAAAATTCAGTTTAACATAATTGCTGATACTTACTGAGCTCTTACTAAATGACAGTCATTGTTCTAGTGTCTTCCAAATATTAGCTTATTAAATTCTGATAATAATTCTCTCAAGGAGGTACCATTTTTATCCACACCTTACAGATGAAATAACTGAGACCTATAGGGGTTAAATAGCTCAAGGACACAGAGCTAGTAAATGCCTGAGCCAAAATTCTAAACCCAGATAGTGTCTTAAACTAAAATTAGATCCTTAATGAGCACATAAATTCAGAGCTAAAATAATTGACATCGATTTTATTACAATTACTAAAATAGTTTCCAAAATTCACACTCATGTTTTATCACCAGTACAGTCCTGTTTATTGAGTTCTCGGAAAAAATCATGACATATTTTTTGTATGTTTTCTGTTGTAAAAATGCATCGTGATTTTTCTGACAACCCAGTATTTATATGCTTACCTCAAATTGTAACAACCCTTATAAATTTCTTTATTACCTTCACTAATACCAAGAGTTGGGGAGCTGGGGTATATAGTTACAAAAAACAGTAAAGTCTTAAATCCTTCAGGAGGGTTACCCGGCATGTGGCAAGGAGTAGATAGCAACAAAGCAAGTCGAAATGAGGCTTGTGCGGAGGAAGCTACATGGTAGCTTTCTGCACATCACTGTAGTGATTTCAAGATTCATTCATGACATATGAAAATTTGAAATCACTGTGTCATGAACATTTGGGTTTACCCTTTTGGTTTATTTGTTTTCACTCTCCCACATGGCTCTGGAGCCTATTTTATTTATTCACTAAGCAGTTACACAGTACACTCTATTTTCCCAATTTTAGATCATTTAATCCTTATAGCCGCCTTATGATGTAATTATTGTCATGGTGGAGTAAATGAGACCCTGAGTGGGACACAGGGACTTTGGTTAAGGTCAAACAGCCAGCAAGTGGCAGAGTCACATTCAGGGTACCTAGCTTTGGGGCGACTTTTAACAGCTCTTTTGATATATCATTCACCATACCTATTTAAAGTGTACAGTTCAGTGGGTTGTGGTATATTACATTGTTAATAGTTTAAAGTTGTGGTAAAATATAACAAAATTTGCCATTTTAACTGTTTCTAAGTGTTGAGTTCAGTGGCATTAATTACATTCACAGTATTGTCCAACCTCACTACTATCTGTTTTCAACACTTTTTTCATCTCCCCACACAGAAACTCGATACCTGTTAAACAGTTACTCTCTATCCCCTCTTCCCCTTATCCCTTGGTAACCTCTCATCTACTTTTTGTCTTTAAGTGGAATAATACAGTATTTTTTTTGTTTTGTGTCTGGCTTCTTTCACTTAGTGTAGTGTTTTCAGGGTTTATCCATGTTACAGCCTATATGAGAATTTTATTCTTTTTTATGGCTGAATAATACTCTGTTATATGTATGTGCCACATTTTGATTATCAGTTCATCTGTTGATGGACATGGGTTGGTTCCACGTTTTGGCTCTTGAGAATAATGCTAGTGAACACTGACATACAAGTATCTATTCAAGTCCTGCTTTCAGTTCCTGTGGGTGTATACCTAAGAGTAGAATTGCTGGGTCATATGGTAATTTTATGTTTATCTATTTGAGGAGCATTGATTTACCATGTCTTATATATGAATAGGGTGAAAACTGTTAACAGCTTCTGTTTACAGCTTTTATTATCCCGTAAATCAGTTGTACATTTCAGCTATTTTAATAAACAGTGGGAAATTATCACTATTTTATTCTTTTTACCTTACATACTTAATAATTTGTGTATGTGATCAATGTTTTTCTCCATTTGATAGTAAGATCTTACTTGTTATACTGAAGAATGGTAGAAACGTGAGCAACATGTATAATTTAAAATTTTCTAGTAACCTTAAAATGGTCAAAAGAAACAGGTGAAATTATTCTGATACAATATTTTATTTAACTGACTAGATCCCAAATACTACATTTTAACATGTAAACAATATTAAAAATTAATGACATTTTGCTTGTCTCTTTTTTTGGTACCCTCTTTGAAATCTGTTGACTCCTTTACACTTAGAGTACCTTTGGACTTCCCATGTTTCAAGTGCTCTGTAGCCACCTATGGTCGGTGGCCTTGGGTATGCAGCCCTGCATCATAAACTAATTCCTACAGAAGTGAAAAAAGTTGCTTAAAACTAAACAAGAAGGGTCGGCCGAGTGGCGCGGTGGTTAAGCGCTGGCCTGGGAAGCCAGCGGCCCTGGTTCAGTCCCACATATGTGGGCCAGTGACACTGCCCTAAAAAAAAAAAACTAAACAAGAAAGTATAAGTTATTATAAAATACGATTATAAAGTTATTGGAAGGAAAGCCAATCTTCCCAATTTATGTTTAACTCTTCATTCTCTATACCAAAATAAAGCTAATTCTGTACCTTTTAAAAACTTCTTGGCTCTTCTTTTGTATTTATTCTTCATAATTACTGGTTACTTTAAAAAATCTATTGTAGGGCCGGCCGAGTGGCGCATTGGTTAAGCGCTGGTTTTGGGATGCCAGCGGCCCCGGTTCGGATCCCACATGAGGGCCAGTGACACTGCCCTCTACAGCTAACAGCTCCACCTGGAGCTGGGCTGTGCGAGCCCCGGTGATGGTGTGGGCTGCAGCCCCTGCTGCAGTGGGCTGCCATAGGCTACAGTGAGTGGCCCGCAGCCAGCGTGAGCGGCTGGCAGCCAAGCGTGAGCTGCCAATAGCCGCGATGAGCGACATCCAGAGGCCAGCGACTGATCTGCCTCATCCGGGAAGAGCGCTATGACAATACCAACAGTGAAGCAACATCCTCTGCAACTAAACTGAAGAACAAAAAGACAGCAACTTGTCTGTTCCTCTTCCCCGATTCCCCAATGCTGTTCCCCTCCGCCAATTCCCCAATAAAATCTTTAAAAAAAAAAAAAAATCTATTGTAAATTTTCATTGGAATTGTGTTACATTTATATTTTAATTGCAGAGTGTCTGGCATTCTTAAAATATTACCTTCCTATCCAAAAATAGGGTATGTCTTCACACTTATTCAAAGCTTCTTACACTCTCTCTTAGTAAAGTTTTGTAGTTTATTTAGTTATTTATTTATTTATTTATTTATTTTTTAAAAGATTTTATTGGGGAATTGGGGGAGGGGAACAGCGTTGGGGAATCGGGGAAAGGGAACAGACAAGTTGCTGCCTTTTTGTTCTTCAGTCTAGTTGCAGAGGACGTTGCTTCACTGGCACATGTTGGTATCATTGTTGCATTCTTCCCGGATGAGGCAGATGGGTCACCGGCCTCTGGATGTCGCTCACCACAGCTATTGGCAGCTCACGCTGGCTGCTGGCCACTCACTGTAGCCTATGGCAGCCCACTGCAGCAAGGGCTGCAGCCTACACCGTTGCCGGGGCTCACACAGCCCAGCTCCAGGTGGAGCTGTTGTTAGCTGTAGAGGGCAGTGTCACTAGCCCTCATATGTGGGACCCGAACCAAGGCCGCTGGCATCCCAAAACCAGCTCTTTTTTTTTTTTTTTTGAGGGCAGTGTCACTGGCCCTCATATGTGGGACCGAACCAGGGCCGCTGGCTTCACAAGCCAGCGCTTAACCACCGTGCCACTCAGCCGGCCCTCAAAACCAGCTCTTAACCAATGTGCCACTCGGCCGGCCCTAAAGTTTTGTAGTTCAATTCAAAACTATGTACTTTTATGCTATTGTGCATGGAAGTTTTTCATTACATTTTCTAACAGCTTTTGTAAACTTGATTTGTGTGTGTGTGTGTTCGTGTATATATATTATACATATAATATATATATATTATAGATATTATATTACATTTTATATATATTACATATATATATATATATATACATTTTATAACCAGCCGCGTACCAAACCTTTATTCAGAGTCACATTGGCTCTAATAGTTCTTCAGTGAGCACTGATCTACTTTTTAATGTTTGCAGGCTATTCATAGTCAAAACACATGCATGAGTGCACACGTACACACAGACTCACTTTTATAGTTATTTCTGTTACAGATGTACTGCACAAGCAAGGTCCATTACTTTGTAATTTTTATGATTTGTATTCATTTACTCCGTCTACAGTGATAGAGATCAATTCACGTGGCTAACAAGCATGATGACTAAAACATTTCTGTTCCAGGATTCAGCAATCTTAGCATCTTAGCAATGCAGAGGCTGTTTAAATTGATACAATTCAAGACAAAGAAGTAGTGATGTGCAGAGAAGGTAAAAAAGGAGAGCTAAGATATATAAAATTGAGTCCTGAGCTGTAGTTAAAAGCGTACTGTTAGTTTGTCTTTCTGGTGACATATGAGATCTTCATTATTTGTTTCAATCAGCAAATATACCTTTCCCCCTCATTCACAAGGGAAATAAATCAAAGGAATAATAAAGAAAAAGTAATTTTATCCAGTAGAGGGAGTACTTGCTATATAGACTCAATTATATTAGAACTGCCCTGTCATGTAATTTATAACTCAGCTGGGAGGATAATACTACTGCATGTCAAACAACTAGAAAATAATACAAATGATTGCATTAATATTTAATAAGTCCTTACTATGTGCCAGGTACTTTTCCAAGCAATTTATATGCATTCTCACTTATTACTCAAAACTCACTCTCTGAGCTTATTTCATTATTAATATCCCTACTAAGTTCATTTGACCAACATCACACAATCAATGACAAAGCCAAGATTTAATCCAGATCTTTCTGACTAGACAGTTTACATTTTTTATCGCTCTGTTTCAGGTGTTACAACATTTTGAACGACATTTTTAAGTTTTACCCAGGAGTACTAAATTGACAATTAGATTGAGATTATATACTTTTGACTTTAGGATTTTTACTCTAATCAATACTCCATATTTTGGTATTGTTTCTACAAGCAAGAGCTATTTCTATCTAAACTCATTCCATTAGCTTTTTGTTTAGCTTGTTAAATTCACACACAGACTGACACATGGTAACTGAGCCAAATCATTTCTTGTATTTCTCCCAAGTTTCTGCATGTGAACTTGATAAGGAGCGTATCATGACTACAGAATGGTTTACTTTTGGCCTATTGTCAAATTATTTCCAAATTGATTTTGATCATATTACCTTTTATGTTTTATATCTGATGAATATGCATTGTAATTTTCTGAAATTTAAAAAAGAAAAACACATCCAGCCAAATAAATTTTAGGAATTAGGAGTTTCTCTAAAAAAAAATTGAGAGTTTGACCAGCAAAAAAGCAAAATTAGTAGGTAACTGAACAGAACAAGTTTTCTATTCTGTCCATTCTACCCTGTACAGCTCAATCGGTAGTAAATAGGAAAACCAGATAAAACAGTAAATGTTGCCCTTCCCATTAAAGTGCATTGATGATGTGATACATAGGAAGTTCCTTACTCAGTTATTAATATGAATGTCTTAATCAGATATGCAATGGTATTATCTTCCCAGCTAATTTATATAGTACATGACAGGGCAGTATTTGATATTTTTTCTTACATTCCTTCCAGTACCTTACATAGCTTGGTAGCATTTACAAACTGTAGGTAGAGAAGATACACTCTTAGGAGGTTTTCCACCTAAGTTATACAGCTTCTCTGTCTACGAAGAGAGAAAGACAATATGTTATAATGGAAAGACCATAGACTTTATAGGCAGAACCGTGTTTAAATTGTAACTCTCAGCTCAGCGAAGAGAACCACTAACACTCATTGGGTGAGGCTTCCTTGGGTAGTTGACTCTTTCTAGCCTTTGAAAGCTAAAAACTGAGGAAAGGCATTTCATGCAGAAAAAATAGTTGGCAGGCTGAGTTCTCTCAGTTGGTGTGTCTACTTCTCCATGAATTCTGCACCTCTGCCATTTGTCTCCGAGCTCCATTTATTTCTATGACACCTTCTCTCCCTTTTCTAACCAGCTCTTCCCCTGAATATTTTTTTTTTTTTTTTTTTATTATTATTATTTTTTAAAGATTTTATTGGGGAATTGGCGGAGGGGAACAGCGTTGGGGAATTGGGGAAGGGAAACAGACAAGTTGCCATCTTTTTGTTCTTCAGCTTAGTTGCGGAGGATGTTGCTTCACTGTTGGTATCGTCATTGCGCTCTTCCCGGATGAGGCAGATCGGTCGCTGGCCTCTGGATGTCACTCACCGCGGCTATTGGCAGCTCATGCTTGGCTGCCAGCCGCTCACGCTGGCTGCGGGCCACTCACTGTAGCTTATGGCAGCCCACTGCAGCAGGGGCTGCAGCCCACACCATCACCGGGGCTCGCACAGCCCAGCTCCAGGTGGAGCTGTTGTTAGCTGTAGAGGGCAGTGTCACTGGCCCTCATGTGGGATCCGAACCGGGGCCGCTGGCATCCCAAAACCAGCGCTTAACCAATGCGCCACTCGGCCGGCCCCCCCTGAATATTTTGACTTGTCCTCCTACCATCTGTCCCTCCTCGAGGATTGCTCAAGGACACTGACAGTGGACCCTCAGAAGAGAAGGGCAGGGGGTGAAAATGCTAAGAGCAAAACACTAAGTTGAGGAAAAGTTCTAGAAATGTTTGATGGTGATGGTTCACAATGATGTGAATGTACTAACTGCCACTGAACTATATGCTTAAAAATGGTTAAAATGGTAAATTCTATGTTACATATATTTTACCACAATAAAAAGAAAACAAATTAAGGGAAGAAGGAAAAACAAGGTTGTGCAGAGGAAACTTGTCCTATGATGGAACCCACGAGGCTGAATTTTTAATGGGAATCTTGATGCAGAACAGCATTCTCTTTCCTGGTGAAGTTCAACAGAGGAAGTTTACATCAATAAGGAAAATAATAAAACACAACCATGGAGCCATTCCTCAATCCACTGCTTAAATACTCTTTTCTCAACAATGCCTGGGAAAATCAAACAGCAACTCTTTCACCTTCTTATTTGTGAAGAAATAAAATAAAATTAGGAACATTATATATTGGACTCTGTTACTGAATCGTATTAAAGAAAATGCCATGTTATTGGGTATTATGTTACCTTGGCTAGTTGGTTTATTCTTTTTTTTTTTTTTTTTTTTTTTTTTTTTATAGGGCAGTGTCACTGGCCCTCATATGTGGGATCCGAACCAGGGCCGCTGGAGTCCCAAGCCAGCTCTTAACCACCGCGCCACTCGGCCGGCCCGATTTATTCTTTAAAAAGCCTTATATTCTATGATAGATTTTCAGTTTGGTTTTCTTTTTTTAAGTTGCAGAAAAGCTTATTAGAAGTAAAAATACATTTCAAAGAAGCAGAAGCGGCCCGAGCAGTAGAGAACGGCTCAAGGGCCATTATGAGAAAAGAAAGTACACTCCAAAGAGTTTAGAGCGGGCCGAGCAAAGGAAGCTCAAAAGGCCTCAGTTTGATTTTCAAATTTCTTAGCATCCAAAGTTGTTTTGTTTTGTTTTTTATCCCCAAACTGAATGTTGAGCAGATTCTTCAGTGTATAAAACAAACCATTCAGAAAGCATAGTTGGCCTGGTAGAGATTAGTAGTGGGAGACCTGAGACCCTTGGCTGCTTGGCCTTCCCTCAAACCGCAGTTGCCCTGGAGGTTACTGGAAAGTCTAAACAGGTCCCATCCACTGCTCTATGATCATATGTAAAATTGATGGTAGCCTCAATATGTTCATGGTCATTTCTGAGCTCTTAGCATTAGGACTCCCATTATGTCATTTCTATGAGATAATACATTTCAACTTACAGCACCTTTTCTAAGATTGTAACCTGATGTAAAAGAGAGATGTGCCTGTATCAGTTGTTAAGATCATAGTGGGTTTGGTTAGCTATATGATAGGTAAAAACCCATAAATTTTCCTAAAAGTATATTATTTGAAATATAGTTTCACATAGTGTGTCAACAGTGATTTAAAGTCTTTTCTGCTTTATTTGTGAATTTCAGGTTTTAGAAAGTATTTGCCTTTTAAAAAACTAGTGCTGTTTATCTAACATTGAATTTCAAATTGATTGTCTTTAAATGAAGGCTTTATTGAAAAGGCTTGAATCTGTGAAACCAACAGTTGGTATGAAACGCTCAGAACAACTGATGGATTATCATCGCAATATGGGTTATCTCAACGCCTCACCAGCCTCGATACGAGTAAGGTCGACTCTTAGCCAGTATAGCCCATTAAGTAAGCATATTCTCAATTATTTTGTACCTTTCATCCTTTTTGTAAAATATAGCTTATGTGCTTATGATAGAGTTTTCAAACACTAACTTCTTGAATGAATTTTGTTATTTTTCACTGGTATGCTTTGTTTGCTTTGTGTTAATTCCCTTCATTTCGGGTTTCATTTACAGCAGGTAATGGCAGAATAGGAAGGAAAGCAGGAGACAAAACAATTGAAAATGTCAGTAGTTTTCTTAGATAATAAAAGACACACTTTTAATTTCAATACATTTACTAAAGGAAGAAATGAATAGGCATGCTGTTTATAAGTTACTGAAACATTCCCTCTAGCCAGGTTAAGAATTATTGGTAATATCTTCAACCCTCGCATGTGCTTTGTCTTCTTCATTCAGTAACTAAAACAAAAATTTGCAGTCTGTGGAGTCATCAGATGTAATCCTGCTTAGTGCCTGATGTGTGACCAGTCACACATCTACCAGAGAATGTAGGCACAGTGGTCACTTAGTGCTAGAATATGCGACACACAGAAGGGCCAGACATTTTTCCTTTACATAAGTCTGTGCTGTTACTTCATGTGTGCATTCTAAGCTATAAATCACAGAAGCTAATACTAAAAGAAAGTTGGAACCACTTACAATGTCCTAACTTCCCAGTGCTCATGTGAGTCTTAAACAGTCATATGATGAGTGATTCCATTCATTTATTCTAGAAGAATCGCCTCGGTATAGTGACTAAGATAGGTCTTGTGCCAATAACTCATACTTAGTATTGAGTTGTGAATGTGGTAAATTATTTGTTGAATAAATGTATAAATGGTTATACAAAGGTTTTTTGTTTTGTTTTGTTTTTTCACAGTAATCATTTGAGAAACTTCTTATAACACCTTTTTCCCACCCCAAGTCTATTGCATCAAAATCCCCTTGTGTAGAGTCTGGGCATGTTTCTTATTATATATTTATGTTCCACAAGGAACTCTGAAGTGCATTCTGGTTGAAAATTATATTAGACTATTAAAAACACATGTTAGGTACAGAAGAAAATATAGGCTGGACGTAAAATTAGAAGAGGAAGTATATCAGATGATGATTTATATATTCAGTTTAAATAATTCAAATTATTTCTTATTTCTCGTGTATTTTCAGGAGGAGCTTCCAGGACATCCAGTGCTACCAGTGGTCTCAGTTGTAAGAGTGAGCCGTCAGTTTTTCACACAGCCGGTGGCCTGTTGCTAAGACCTAAGCCCTCTAATGTCCGTACAGCTTGGTTATAAAAACTTTTTATAAAAACTTTTTACTTTAAACATTGTTCATCCAATTCTTGTATAGTCTGGAAGTGCTCTTGTATATTAATATAATTCTCTGTAAACATCTATAATAATGGTTTTAAGAATTTTAAGGTATACGACAGTGAGTTGCAATTTATTGCAATTTGGTACAAAATTGTTTTCCAAAAGACTACTTAATGTAAAACCAGTGTTTCCTATGGGGATGTATTTATATGAGATGTGTATGTATTTAACAGAGAAATGGTAACATGCATGTATATTTTCTCAGCATAGAAACTGATTCAGCTGTCATGCTGACAGAAACAGCTGGCATAGTATCACTGCACGTTGGAACCAAGATGTTGACTATGTAGGTCTTGTTTTATGTTTTGTTGTTGTTTCAATTTCGTACTAGCTTTAAACCATGAGCATAGCTCCTGAATTTGACTAGCTTTGTTTTCTGTTTGTTTCACAATTTAGGTGGTGTGACTCATACTTGATTGTCAGACAGTTACACCTTCTTGATGTAAAACGAATCTAGAAATTTGTTCTCATTGGTGTAGCTGATTTAGCTGCGATGAGGGCACTCCTGGTGCTGCTCCAGAGGTATCTCCTACCTCTGCATAAGTGCGCTGAGATCTTAAAAGGGAATCAACCATTCCAAGCCATTTCAAACTATTAGAAAGTTCAACTTATAAGCACTATACATTCAGGTAAAGCACTATTAATGATTCTGAGAAATGAGGTAGGCCTTCCAGTCTACTCATTGCAAATAGTTCATCCAAGGATCAGATCATCATAAGCAAAAACAAGTATTTAAAACACCAATAGTCTGAAGAGCCAAGAAGCAGATCCTGAGTTGTGTCAGAACAGTGTTTTAAGTGATACTGTTAACAAGTTGTGTTATATTGAGTATTGTATTAAAAGAGAAGATAAATAAGAAAGAAGTACATTGTCTTACAGCTTTAGAAATTCCGAGTGTTTTTAAGGGGCAGAAAAGGAAAACTAAAATGAAAATAATAAAGGGGGAAAAAAACATTTTTTCGAGGCTACTTTAAATATCTGCTTATTTTCTTGGTTTGGTCTTACGTGTTGAATCCTGGAAGTATCATTTTTGCTAGTCCCACTTTTAAAGGCCTAGTAGTTTTAATGGAGTTAGTAGTGGGAAGTAGGGTGTAGTACAATTGACTTTTGAAATTGGAATATTTTTCTGGCAATCTGTAGACTCTTATTTTATACAACAAAGTATATATCTCAGTCATGATTGCTTCTGCTGTCCTAGTTATCACTGTTTTGTTTTATTGGTCTTGTCAGTATATCCTTAGAATGTAGTGGGAAGTTTCCATATTAAATGCCAAACCTTTCTTTTTTTTTAATACGAATTTTTGATCTGTAGCCACAATAAGATTTGTATTTTTCTGAGTTAACTCAAGCTCTGTAGTATGTATGCTGAACTTACTTTTCTTAACCTCTTCGGCAGAAAGCGAAACTGCATTTTACTAAACATGAATTCAGAATTTCTTGGTCTTAGTTTGTACTGATAGATTTTGTTTAGGATAGGGAATGTGAAGCGTGGAAACAGGAGCTAAAAAAAAAATTCACATGAACACAACATGACTGAGATTTTTCTCCTTTCTTTGGGATATAATTTGTTGTTATTTGATGCTCTTTTCTGGTGAACAGGTTTTCACATCAATTACTGCTCTGCTTTATATTTAAACTTTAGCTATACTAATCCAAGGTTTTGTTTGTTAACATATTGCACTTTCAATGTTTGTATAACAACCCATCTTTAAGGAGAGAGAAGGTAATGCTGAATTTAACATCTGTCTAGTAGTGATTAGCCAACATTTTTAAATTGAGGTGTTTTTTTTTGTTTGTTTGTTTTTTGTTTGTTTTTTTTAAAGATTTTATTGGGGAATTGGCTGAGGGGAACAGCGTTGGGGGATCGGGGAAGGGGAACAGACAAGTTGCTGTCTTTTTGTTCTTCAGTTTAGTTGCGGAGGATGTTGCTTCACTGTTGGTATCGTCATTGCGCTCTTCCCGGATGAGGCAGATCGGTCGCTGGCCTCTGGATGTCGCTCACCGCGGCTATTGGCAGCTCATGCTTGGCTGCCAGCTGCTCACGCTGGCTGTGGGCCACTCACTGTAGCCTATGGTAGCCCACTGCAGCCCACACCATCACCGGGGCTCGCACAGCCCAGCTCCAGGTGGAGCTGTTGTTAGCTGTAGAGGGCAGTGTCACTGGCCCTCATGTGGGATCCGAACCGGGGCCGCTGGCATCCCAAAACCAGCGCTTAACCAATGCGCCACTCGGCCGGCCCTTAAATTGATTTTTAAGTTGTTAGGGAAAAAATATATCTGAAACCTTTTAATGTTCATAATGGCATTAGTCTCTGAGAACATTTTTTATGGTCTTTGCTGCCATATGTTAAGTACAACACATTATAATTTCATAAAGCTGTACTTCGATTTTAGATACTAATTCAATGCCTTTAGTTTTTACTGTGTTGATGGGAGGTTCATCTAAGTATTACTGATAAAAGGGATTCAACTTTAAGTAAAAGTTGGGAAGAGCAACAACATTTTTTCAAAGCAGAATATACAATTCTGTTGTCATGATTACTTATACATGATAACTATAAATAGAAGGACACGAGTTGAAAAATGTGATATTCTCTTATGTAAGTCAAGGTACTTTGAAGTTGTTCTGGTTTAAAGGGCATTTTTATGAAGAATCATAAATATACCCTTCTATTTTGAAGACCATAAAAAAGTGAAGGCTCATCTAGCACTATTTTATATCTGGTTCACTTGTACCTTAAAATATATATACTTTGAAGATTTACATCTGCAACTAGAAATTATACCAATCCAAGGTCTAAATTGTTAGGCAAGATTCTTATTGAGAGTTATTTTCATATCTGGCAAATGTTAAATGAATGTTACTTCCTTTTTAATAAGATTCTATAAAAGATTTTGAACTATTAAAATTATTTCCTAAGGGATAGCTATTGTCTCATGTTTCCCTTACTTTTTTCACTCTCCATAAAAATCTGCTTCCTTAGCTCCTATTCCAAATAAAATTTTTCTGGTTTGCTTATAAATATAGTGTAACACATTGTTTTCAGCCCATTAACCCAAATGTCCAAAAATGGATATTTAGACAACTTTAAAAAGAGATCATTGTGATGGATGTGATTGTGAGCTTGTTATCTTCAGACTCAAATACTGCACACTATAAAAAGTATTATGACCAATATAATGTTGGAGACACAAGTTACTATATTTTCATCTCTGCCTATTGGTTTTCTTTGTTTTTTGTTTGTTTGTTTGTTTGTTTGTTTGTTTGTTTGTTTGAGGGCAGTGTCACTGGCCTTCATATGTGGGACCGAACCAGGGCCGCTGGCTTCCCAAGGCAGCGCTTAACCACCGCGCCACTCGGCCGGCCCTACAAGTTACTATATTTTGATCATTAAATTCATAAAATGTTTAATATCCTAAATGCCAAAATCTTTACCTATAAATGATGTACAGCATCCTAGAAAAAGTGCTTACTGTTACTGGTACTTTATATCCATGAATAAAGATTAGTGAGAAACTTAAAAATCAGTATCCTTTAAAGAATTTACAGTCCATTATAATGTGTATTAGGTATGAAGACTAGCTTTGCATAGTGAAGAAAAAAATAAAAGACTTAAAGATGACTTGAGTTTTGGTCCTATGTCTCGCAAATGCCTAGCCTTGTTCCCATTTTAAAAATTACAATAACTTTTACATGCCTTACAAGACTAAGTGAGAATGAAGTTGGAAGGAGGGCATTAGTTATTTATAGAGTTTTAAAAGAGTTTGCTTAAAATTCCATTTTTGATCATCATCTCTACATTATCTAATTTGTTCTGTAAAATTGTTATGCTACAATGGACACTTACCAGCTGGAGTGTTTTTTAGAAGTATCTATTTACATCAACATTTTATATATATGATATGTATTATGAGTGATAAGAAATATTCTTTTTTTTTTTTTTTTTTTTTTTTTTTTTTTTATATTTTTTTTTTGTTTTTTTTTTTTTTTTTTTTCATCATTTTTTCTGGTTTTTTTTTTTTTTTTTTTTTTTTTTTTAAAGAAATATTCTTTTTAAGACTTGCTGCTAAAACATCAGTTTAGGAACTCTTTGATGAGCGTTTAATAGCAACAGTGCTACAGAATAAATCAGAGTAGTTCTGCAGTGGTCTATTTGAGCTCTCAACTATGAAGTTAAAGGGTGCTTATAACAATTGTATTATAATATAATACAATTATATTACGGCAGAAAATTTTATTTGATTCTAAAATTCTGGTTACTGTTTTTTAATCCACGGTGTGGTAACATGTCATCATTTTTCTTTAATGACAGCGTTTTTTCTTATGAACCTAATTTCACATTTGGTATTACAAGATAGTAAAAGAATTTGTTTAGTCACCAAAAATTTATGAAAAATGATGGTTCTAAATTTTAAGAGTGTGAATAATTATAATGAGAGCCTTCATCAAAAAAAAAATCACATCACATTCATATATTGGGATTATAACTGATCTCCAGATTTGGAGTATGCTTTGTTTTATTTCATTCTGAGAAACTTTGTATTTCAGAATTACCAACAAATATCTCTGCTTCCCATGTAGTTATGTATACTAACTAGGAAAACCTAATTCTACTATTAATTTGAGTTTTCATTTTAAATTCTTCTGGGGAATGTGACATGGTCATGGTCTTTTAGGTGAAGACCCACAAGAAAATGACATCTTATAGGTTTTATTATTCAACTATTACAGAAATACAGAAAAGGGCACAAAACAAATGTACAACTAATACGGTCACAGAACAAACACCTGATCACCCCTCAACTATTGCTGGAACTCTCAAGGTCCCTCAGGGCTCCCTCCCATCATTGCTTCCTTTTCCTGCCAAGAGGCACCTCTGTCTTAACTTTTAACACCAGAGTGTAGTTTTGCCCGGTTTTTGTTTGTTTTCTGTGTGTGTGTGAATGTGCTATGAATGGGATTCTATTCTTTTGTGTCTGGCCGCTTTTCCTGATCATATTTATGTTTATGAGATTCTTCCATGTTGCTGCATGTAGCTGGAACCCGTTTGTTCTCGTGTCTGTATACTAGTAGGGCTACACCATTATTTATTTCTTCTTTGGTTGGTGGGTATTTGAGGTGGTTTCCAGGTTTTGACTGTTACTAATAGTGCTAATATGAAGATTTTTGTAGGTGTGTCTTATATACCTGTCCATGAAGTTGCTACGTCATAGAATGTACCTATGCAGTAGATAATGCCAGAGCTTTCCAGAATGTACTAATTTATTCCCCCACAGAAGTGTATGAGTTCTTGTTGCTCCATGTCCTCACTAACGTTTAGTGTCATTTTTAAGTTGAACCATTTGGGTGGGTATGTAATGGTATCTCATGATTTTCACTGTACTACTCTCTAATAATCAGATTGAACACTTTTTCATGTTGATTGGCCATTGGGATATCTTTTGTGAAGTGCCTTTTAAATGTTAGATTTTACGAAATTTCATTTACCTGAGGGCATGAAGTTATTCTGCTATATTCTAGAAATTTTACGTTTCACACTTAGATATGCAGTTCAGCTGGCGTTGTCGTCTCTTTTTCGCTAATTCTACTGTTACCTTATTCACTTTCAGCTTTAGTCTTTGGGTTTAATTTGCTGTTATTTTTCCAACTTCTTGAAATGGATGTTCACTGATTTTCGGTCTTCTTTTCTAATAGACGCATTGAAGGCTATGAATTTTTTAACATAGTTTTAGCTTTTTTTACAAGGTTTGATAAATGATGTTTTTATTTTAAGTTCAAAATATTTTTGACTTTCCCTTATGATTTCCACTTTTTAAATCATGGGTTCTTTAGATTGTATTTTTAATTGGATGTGTTTTAAAGTTGTATTTGTGTTTTTGGTTTATATGAAAAATTACAGAAGAAACTTGAAGCTCTAGATGAAGGGCAGCAAGTTACAACCCGTGGGCCAAGTTCAGCAGCCCCAGTGCCTGTTTATGTGGTTTTTACCGTTTTAAATGGGTTTTTACAATCAAACTATTTTGTGTTGTAAATATTATATGAAATTGACATTTCAGTGTTCGTACATAAAGTTTCATGAAACACGGCCACACTCGTTCATTTGCCTTGTCTAAGAGCTGTGTTGCATCAAAGGCCATCTGGCCAACAAAGCCTAAAATACTTACTATCTTGTCCTTCAGAGAAAGACTTTGTGGACTTTTGCTCTGGATGATATTTTCTTCCAGACAAGATTTACATGCTTCTGGCAGGCGCCAGGGTACCCACAACCTCCAGTCACCTTAATCCAGGTCAGGGACTGACAGTGACTGCAAGGGCCAGATGATTTCCAGTTCCTTCTTACTGCTGGGGGGGTCACACTTTGGGGTCCCAATTCAAAACAGGTTTGCCAGGGCTCCCCTTTCTTGGCAGGCCAAGGATACCTGTTTTGTCCCTCTTTCTCTGAGAGGCTTTCAAACTCTCCAGTTCCTCATCCTTTCAGCTGCATTTTCCACAATTTGCAGACACCCAATGGGAAAACTGACCCAACTAGCAGACTCACTTCTCTTGGTTGTCTTGTCCCAGAATCTTGGCTCCATAGTTTTTCATGCCAATGTACCTCCCCAGTGTCTTCATGCAGAGTTCTATTTTAAATAGTTGGAACCCCTTTTCTAGTTGTTTTCAGAAGACACATTTTGTTTGTATTACCTGGTCTGCCAATATGGAAATCCTTTATATAAATATACTTTGTTTTTAAAGATAACTGTTAGATCTTAACAGTGAAAAAAAATGTCTAGTAAGCGTGTTAATCTTGAACCTAAGGTTGTTGGGGTAGTCATAAATGAAGCAGAAATATCTAGTAGATGCTTCTCTAAGAGATATCTATTAGATTAGGATGGATGTAACCTTGAGTATGGTAAAACAGACCTTAGTTATTATGGTAAAACAAGATAGCCACATTTTTAGTGGAGAATGCAGGAGTAGGTGGAAGAGTCTGAGAGGGCAGGTAAGGAGCAGAAGGTAGAGAGGCACCGCAGCCCTCAAACCCCCTATCAGTAGAAACAAGAGACATGCGCCTGCCTTTCAGGCTCTGCCAAGGATATAGGAACTCGTTTCCTCCAGGTCACTCTCAGCAAGCTGGTACCAGGTGAACCGTTTGGTCTTCAGGACCAAAGTGCCTCATTCCTCACTTGCAAATGTAATCATTTTCCTCTTGCTCACAAATGTATAAGTTAAATCCAAAACTGACTTTTTCTCTAGGTCTTGATAAATTGCTACAGAAAAGTGCTAGCAGACCTGTTCTACACCCGCGTTTCTAATACTGGTAGGTACTTTCTATACCCATGAATCTAAATCTTGTTACAGTAATACCTTGGTTTGTGAGCATAATTCATTCTGGAAACAAACTACTCGTATTGCAAGGCATCGCTTATTTACCACATTAAAATGTATTAGAAATGTTTGCCTGTTTTGCAGAACACTAGCAAACCACGTTACTTGCAATCCTAGGTTTTACTGTATTTTCTTTCAGGGTCCACCTTCTATCACTTTCCCCATTACAGCTCCCCACTTGCAGTCCTACTCAACCAAGATTCATTAAACATTACATCACCTAACAGTGTCATTTCATTCCTCTCTCCTACCCCCATTTAAGCTTCTTTCGGGATGAGTTCCTGTCTTTTGGTATCTTTCACAGACCCTAACCATTGTTAAATAGTAGCTTGCTAAGTGATTTCAGTGAATAATGTCCACTTGTCACAAAAGTCTAATCACAATTCTCTAATGGTACTAATTCAGAGCATTTCTTTTTTTTTTTTTTTGAGGGCAGTGTCACTGGCCCTCACATGTGGGACCGAACCGGGGCCGCTGGCTTCCCAAGCCAGCGCTTAACCACCGTGCCACTCAGCTGGCCCTACAGTGTTGTTTTTTTTCAGAACATTTCTTAATCATGCAAAATTCTTGAAACTGATTTAAAACTTTTAGCGGAATCTCAGAATTCCTGGAGACTGAGTGAAAGTGCATAAAACAAGATGAGATTATGGAAGCCATGATCCCTTAGCACTTCTGAGCCTATGGCAGCATGGTCTGAGGTAAGACAGAGAGGACATAATCTGTTTAAGTTTGAAAGCCAGAACTTTAAGTACTGTTAAACATACTATAATATTTGACATTTAGAAGCTGGGCCAATGAGTCATGTTAAAAAAATATGCATTTATGGTCTTATTGTTAAATCCATTTGGCAGTTAATAAGAATTCAAGAGAGAACGTGCAATTAAGTGGTCTTTATTGGTTTCACATTCAGTTATTTTCTTCGTCACTTCTTCAGTTAGTTGTACAAGTATGATAACATTACTTTATATTTTCTGTGGGAATTTAAATGTAAAATAAATACAAAATACATCTCTGTGGTTTAATGAATACTCAGTGAAGCTTTTTTTTTTTTTTTTTTCCTGAGGTATTCCTTTCAGTCTGGTTTTATCCCACATCTTTCCTTTTACTTCCCCTAGGAAAAGTCTATTAAACCACACAATGGGTCTGGAACCAATGAACTTGTTTTAATTCCATTAGACGTATTTTTTGATCTCATCATACAACACCAATACAAAAGCACCGCCCATGCCTCTCAATACATTGGACCAGGCACCTTTGAAGAAAGCGTTGGCTCCTTCATCTTTGGCAATCTTCCTCCAACAGTCCAATGTCCCAGTGTACATAATATCCGCTGTGGAAATAAATGTGGGTGAGGGCTCCATAATTTTAGAGGAAAGAGACTCTTTCTCTGAAAGACATCTGCGCAGTGTTCCCAGTGTTATAAATAAGTCACTTGAGCTTTAAGCCCCAGCTCTATGCAATATTTAACTACATAATCCCCTTCCCTATCTAACTCTTAGGCAGCTCTCTTGTCATTCCTACCCCTTTAACTCAATCAAGGGAAGAACTGGGGCAATGAACCAGCTAATTCACTGACCATCGAACTGTAAAACAGAGGGGGCAGAGTGGAGCGGAAGTGTTCTACTGGGTAGTGCCTTTTGTATGGATGAGAAAAAGGAGGCCTGGACTCAGGTTATACTGCCCAAGATTACACAGTTAAAAAGGTACAACTATTATGCTAAAACATAGGAAATTAATAACACTTGACTTTCTAACTTTAAAAATGCCAATTTGATGTTTCAACATACGGAAGGCAAAACATGTTCTATCATAACATATGGTTTCAGGCCATCTCTCATCCAGCTAAATCACCCTTCCCTGCTACTGTAATGATTCTATAAGAGAAGAATTGTTTTTAAATAAACCAGTGAATTACTTCAATTCTTTGCCCTCGTTTCTGCACCCAGGCTCTAAGGTTCTGAACAGGGCTGAGGCCTGATCATGCTAGATACCTAGTTAAGTTCACCTCTACGTATCCCATTGTCGATGTTCTTATCCCTTTGATAACAAAATTCTATAAAGAAATAGCTGAGGATGTAATGAGGTCTTAATTATAATCTTCCTTTCCTAAATTCTTAGCACATCAGTTGAGCAATCAGAATAGTGAAGACTGAAAACAGCCCCGCGTTCGTGTTCTCAGGCAGAACAGTGTGATTTAGATCATCAGCAGGTGCCAGGCTTACCCCCTTTCCTGCCAGACTGCATCATCATCCTACGGCGGACAGTGTCAAAGGGATAGGACACCAGCCCCGCGACCGCCGTCACGCTCTGGGCAATCATCCAGCTGACGAAAATGTGCACATTCTTGGGGTCAGGCAGCATCCCTGTGGGCAGAGCCAAAAAGCCAAGTGGCGAGGAAATGACTCCTCTCAGCGTTCAGCAAAAAACAGGTGGGGATGGGGAAGAGGCTACCGAACCTCCAACTCCATGTCCCCCCGCCCCCGAGAAGAAGCTGCCCCTTGTGGGGTGTCTCTCAAATACCCAGGCAGCCAACAAAAGAGGGTGGCTGCCTTCTAGCCCCTGGGAAGCCAGAGTTCTGCCCCGTGGACAGGGCATGTTGAAGTGGCTCCCGGTTCCGCTCGGTAACCGATAGAGCCGTGGGAAGAGGGAGCTGGGCTGCCCCTTCTTCACCTCTGCATGACTCAGGCCCAGAGTTTCAGCAGAGGACAAAGACAGTCCTCTAGCTTTACATTCCATACCAGCCCACCTCCTCATTCGGAAGCCGTTTAGTCCAGGGGCTAGGAGAAAAACGAGATTGATATAGAGCCCTTTTTGAGTGACAGATCCTCAGGATCCTCTCTGCGCATGCCCTCTTCCCTGCTCTGCACCCCGAGGCCCTTCTCTCACCCTTGGCAGTGTCATAGACTCCGAAGTAGGCAGCTCTGTAGATAATGATGCCCTGGACAGAGACGCTGAAACCCTGGTAGAGACCCTTCAGGCCATCAGACTTGAAGATCTTGGTGAGACAGTCGCCCAGACCACTGAACTCACGCTGGGCAGCACCCTTGCCCACGTCAGCAGCCAACCTGGTCCTGGCAAAGTCCAGCGGGTAGACAAAGCAGAGGGAGGTGGCCCCAGCTGCCCCACCGGAAGCCAGGTTACCAGCAAAGTAGCGCCAGAACTGCTTATGCCGGTCCACGCCCCCCAGGAAGATCTGCTTGTACTTGTCCTTGAAGGCGAAGTTGAGAGCTTGGGTGGGGAAGTAACGGATGACGTTGGCCAGGTTACCCCTCCAGAAGGAGAGAAAGCCCTGCTCCTTGGGGATTCTCACCACACAATCCATGATCCCCTTGTACTGCTGCTCAGCACTGATCTGTTTGCTGGCATGCTGGACCTGTGGGGGGAGGGAGCGGGCATGGCGGAGAGGGTGGGGGTTAGAAGATGGGTAGGGCAGAGGGAGAAGGAAGGAGAACAGGAAAAAGAAAACAATTGCACTTCTTGATTTCTCCGTTTAAACAATGTATAGAGAAGTCAAGCGAATATTGTAAATAAATGTTAGCTCCTTGAATAACAAGACCCCCAAAATCCAATTTTGTCTGTTATCAGGGCATCTGAGAGAAAAGGTTCTGCCAAATAAACGGAAAAGATGATTTAATTTTGTGAAGATACTCATTTATATATTGCATTTTCCCCGGTGCCAGAGCTATCCCAGGGGCTTGCTGGTACATAGAAATGATTAAAGATTCCTGCCCCAAAGGGTACCTGCTCTGATTTAATAGACATGACCAGCAGGAGATGAGGATTCCTGTCTCACTCTAAGTCTCCCTGGAGACCAGGATCTCTGAGTAGCAGATGCTCTAAACAGAAAGAGACTACATCCACTAGGCATTACAGCCTGGAAATGTTCAGGCAGATTACCCAAGTAATCAATTATTGGGGGGTGGGGGGGAGGTTGTTTCTGTTGTGAGTAATCTGTTAGGGTTTTTCTTGTTATTGATAATTTTGACTCCCAAATTGAAGAGGCCCAATTCTCATTGAAGGGCCCTTGTCTTTTGGGCAAATGGAGTAAAACAGGTAGATGGGAGGATGACAAAAACGATGATGATGACTGGCCATTCAGAGACCAGGTTGGGGTGGAAAAGATTTTGGGGACAGTATGAAGGCTATTACAAAAATTGCTTCTTAATCTTTGAGTTTATTACAAAAATTGCTTCTTAATCTCTGAAAACCTGTTTCTTCATTTGTAAAATTGGGGAGATAATACCTATCTTACAGAGGTTATATCAAAATTAAGTAAATATGTCACCTATAGCATAGCACATGGGACACAGTAAGTGAGTTCTTGTCTAATAATTATTTTGTTTTATTGTAAAAGGTGAGTGCAGATAAAAAAAAAAGTGCAAGCGACACTGAAAATCAAAAGGTGAAGCTGACCTAAGAGGCTTGAGTGGAGTGCCAGTTCTGTGCCAGGCTCAGGCTCTGGCTGGCTGTAACCCACTCCGGGTGGGTTTCCATATATAGACACCCGGACACGGGCCGCCACCCGACACCAAGAATCTGTACTGACACTGGACCTGTCTGCGCAGAGGGCACCTTCCCCTTCGCCTAGGGCGGGCGCCGGGCCTGTGGCCTAGCGCAGATTTGAAGCGGATCCCCCGCCCGTCCGCCCGCTCCCCTTCGCGTCTGCAACTCGCCGTGTGCCGCGCGCCTTACCCGGCCCACCCCCCTCGCCGCGCCCGCGCCCCTGTCATCCCCACCTGCAGTAACAATTTGACCCTCTCGATGGGGGCGACCGCAGTCTTGGAGACGGCAGCGGCGATGCCGCCTGCCAGGAAATCCTTCAAGAAGCTCAAAGCCTGATCACTCATGGTGACAGCCGGGCGCACACAGCCTCCGGGAGCCGCGCTCTCGCTCTCTCTACCGCCCGGCCAGGCACAGCCACCCCGTCTCCGTCCCTGCGCGACGCGAAGGAGCCGCTTGTTTCGCCCCGCAGCCCTCCTTATATCCCCCTCCTGGTCTCTCGCGAGAAGAGGAGGGACCCCGGGGCCGTGTGCGCAGTGCGCATTGGCTGGGCAGGTGCTTGGACACCCCCTCGCGGTCCCCCTCCTCTACAGAGGGCAACGGGGGCGAAGGCGCTTCCGGGAGACAGGGGTGGGCCGGGGGCTGTGCCTTCAGCTTGGGACGTTTAAAGGGCAAATTCATGTTATCTGTCCCGGCGAGCAGAGGGAACACCATGTCTCTGCAGCATGTGGGCCGCTGTATTTATAGCACAAGGAGGCTTAGGCCAGGGCCGCCTTGGGGGCAGACTTGGGACCCGATGCCTCCTCAAGCAGGGCTTTCTTTAATCTCCGGCCTGCACGGGACCGCTGCTGGCCAGGGGATTCCGGACTTCTTTTTTCTTCTTCCGTGGAACAGTGTCCCTCACCACAGCTTGCTGCCTCTTTGGGCCTCATCAGAGTTGTTCGCACTCACAAATAATTAAGATCAGCCAAAATAAATACTAACGCCACTTGATGCTGTGATTGCCTAATACAATCTGGCAACATGCTGAATCCCTTCTCTCCATTCAATCGTTCAATCATTCATTCTGCTATCAAATATTTATAGGCCTGAAACTCAGTAGCACCACGAAAGGCCGAGTGCAGGGGGCCACTGGATGAATAGTTGTCGTTGTTGTTGTGTGTGTTGCTTTTCTGTTAGGTCAGCCAGTCACCCCATGACACACAGCCTGATGACACTAAGAAGAGAGGAACCTTCTAGGACCCCTCTTTTGTAAGTATCTTAAGGGCTTAATGTGCCACTCTGCTCTCAACGGAATCTCAGCACACATTCTAGGCAGAGAAAGCTTCTTGAGGGTCACTGCTGTTGGCCCTCCCATCTGAGTAGCTCGGTGACCAGGGTATTAAGGTCGAATCCTTGGCTGTATTTGCCTCTTTAACAGGCACCTGGGGTTAGGAAGACATATGCTATCTAGTCCTAGCAAATTGATTGTGATTCATTTTTCTTTTTTTTAAATATATAAACTTTGATCCTTAATTTTTTTTAGGGCAGTTCATGTAATCAGACAGGATTTCAAATACAGCTGTTCCTTCCTCCGGAATGATTACAATTAGTTTTTAACTCTAAACTCTTTACCCTACTCAATTCTCTTCCCATGTTAATGTTCTTTTGTACTTTTGACAAAGTTTCTTCATCTTTCTCCACAAGCTTGCTAATGAATGCAGACATCAGGTTAGGTGTTTATTGAGCCGCAACTGTGTGTCACCCTGGAGACTTCAGTAGAGCAGAGGTCAGTAGCTGGGTGCCAGGACTGCAAAGAGTATGCATTTATCTGAGGCTGGGGCAGGCTAGAGTTCAGAAATGCAGGTAAGCAGTGTAAAAGCTAGCGAAGTCCAAATTTACCAAGGTCAGGGAAGGCAGAAGGTCAAGAATTAAGGATAAACAGAAGACTATTTATGCATTCATTAAACAAATACTTGAGCACTGACTGTAAACCAGGAACGAAGAAGTTTGGCCCTATGGATTCAATATAAATAAGATATGGCTCAGTCCCCAAGAACAGTACAGTTCAGCATATTTGTCACTTGTTCCGCTTTATTTATCACAGCTTCACATATAGATTTCCATGGATCACCATAATTCACGTATTAGTCATTTTTAATTATAATAGAAATTGTATTCCATCCTGTTAATACAGAGTAGTCGCCTAAATCATTTTCCTTTTAATTGTGAGTTAGAGATGCTTCTAATTTTTATTAGGAAAAATAATGCTGCTGTAGAAATACATCTGCATAAATTTTCATTTTCCCCTTTTTTTCTTTCTCATGCATTCCCAAATGGAGTGAATAGATTGAATGTTTTCAAAGTTTTTTTTAACTCCTTCTACATATTGAGAAATTGCCCTTCAGAAATGTGGAGCCCACCAGTAATGTAGGTGGGCTCGTTTCCCACAGAGCCTCCTCCAACGTGGGCTTTTTAACAAAGCATCTTTTGGGCTGGCTGAGTGGCGCAGTGGTTAAACGCTGGTTTGGGAGGCCAGCGGCCCCAGTTTGGGTCCCACATATGAGGTCCAGTGACACTACCCTCAAAAAAAAAAAAAAAAGCATCCTTTAGTTATTTGTGTCATTTTGTGAGTTCCAAGTTACACCTCATTAATTGCTGTGAAACTGTACATGTTCCATATGATTCCATTTCTTTTGTCAGGGTTTTCCTTGTATGTAAATTTTTAATCTTCCTTGACCCCTTATAATGTAAAAGCAGGGTATTTCTCCATATTTACAACAAATTTTTATATATTTGAGGCAATAAATGTGTTGAATATTTTTCATTTTGATTTTCTTTTGATATGTATTTTTATTGCATAGTTCTAACAGTGTTATCTATTTGAATATGAACAGATCCATCATATTATGATCCACTTCATGTTCTGATGTAAAGGTATCTTTTTTGTGAATATATTTGTCTATTTGCCCTAATAGTCTACTTTCTTCTACTTCTTTTGGTAGTTATTTTTAAAAATCTAATACTACATTATATATTATAAGGAGATATGATCCAATTTCATTTTCCTCCATACCATTATTGGGTATTCCAACACCAATTCTTAAGTAGATATTTTCTTTTCTCCATTATTTGTCATATATTACTAATTCTGCTTTGTCATATATAAAGTTCTTATAATAGCTTTAATTTATGAAATCACCATACCATGACTTATTTGATGATTGCTCTTAAAAAAACAACAACTTATATGTGATTCTACAACCACTTCAAAAATAAAAAGTTTTGTCTGCTTATATGCCTGGGTTTATTTTTACTATCAAGTTGTGTAAACATAGCCAGAAGAGGTTTAAGAGACATTTAAATTTAATTAAATATTAACTTAATGTATTAATTCAGGAAGTATTATCATCATTGGTCCACTTAATTTTATTAATCAGAATTTTCGCTATTTATGTACTGGGATCGATCATATTTCTGCTTGGCTTCCATCCAACTATCCTGACATGTATCCTGTCAAGCTGCAGTCCTTGAAAAGAAGGCTTTCCATGGAAATCCCATACACTGTCCTCTCTCTCCATTGACTTTCTCAGAAAAGGGAGACCTCAGATGCCCTTGGGAGCATGAGCAGCCTGTGATCACAAGATCCGGGTATCGTTTACACAGGCAGGGAAAGAATGGCGCTCAGCAAAACATGTGCCTTCGGCCCAGTCCCATTACTGAGTGGCCTCCTGCCAAGCGGAGAATGGACAAGGCATCTAGGAGATAAGAGAGAAAACTCTGCTTTCAAACGGGGCAAGATATCTGAAGAGTGGGGAGAGTGAAGGGACAGGGCTGTGTAGAAACAGGTAGTAAGGTATTGAGCTAGTCTTTGGATTTCAGTGGACACGTTTAAAGAATTAATCTCTTTTACTGAATTGGGAATAAGGACTAGGAGCGGCTAACGAGTAAAAGGCCAAGAAAGAAAACCACTTCAAAATTTGCTGATGGGGGTGATAATGTAATGCCTGTGTGTGGGTGTACATCTCAAACTGTTCGGAACCAGCGCATACTACCACTATGTGTTCACATGGTAAATTTCAGCCTTGAACAAAGAAGAATGAATTCTGAAAATTTACTCTTTTGATCATGTAAGATCACATATGAATTGCTGAATTCCAATCAAAAGTATTTAATAGACTCATTCGCATTTGATGTGGTGCTTCAAAAACAAAACAAAACAAAATAAATGCAATTACTCGTATTTCTCCACAGCGATTCCTCAAGGTGGCTCTGAGGAATAATTAATTAGAACAATACCTCTGATTAACATATTCTTGATAATCAAGTGTCTTTTTAGGAAAGTCCTTATTAAAGTGGACACACACATCCCCTACATATCTTCAGAAATCATGGGTATTTCTGCAAAACGCTCCAACCACCAGCTCCTATTTAGCTAATGCCAAACAAAATTATGGAAGTGCAAAATGTGTCTTTTTTTAAAAACCCATTTGTAGAAACTTTTTACTCTTTAGTGATCAACTCTCTGGGGTATCTATCCACTTTCTTCCTACTCTTCCCTATCAAAATAGAAATTACCTGAATGATTCACATCTCATTCATTCATTCATTTTTTTTTCTTTTCATCTTTCAACAAGCATTTTGAATGCCTACTCTAGACACCAACACTCTGTAGGGTACTGGTGACTTAAAAAATCAGAAAGGTATGATTGCAGCCATGGAGGAGCTCATGTGACAGGCACAGGCTTATTTTTGTTGCCTACAAGGCTGTTCCAATGAGGAGTGACAAGGGTCCAAGGTGGTCTCTGGTCATACATCCAAGTGAATGACTTTCAATGTGTTGCCTCAGTCAGAAGCTTGTAATTTCTCTATTTTGTGAATACTTATGAAAGTTTTTACCAAAGGTTTTGGTACAAGGATTTTTAGGCACATTATTTAGATTTCTGGAGGACAGAATCATATAGGACTTCTGGAAGACCCTCATACCTGGAGAACTGACTCAGCAGTTGTTGGAGGGAGCCTGAGCACTCCCCGGCCCCTGCAGCACTCCCCCCCAAACCCTCCCCACTCCCACTGACACAGTCAGACCCTGCCCCATTCCTAAAGAGAGATCCATAACTTCTCCTCTTCCACTCCCAATCTTAGCATCCCCTCCTTACTTTATCCAAGACTCCAACAGCATATTCAGTATGGCACAATTAAGCTTATTTTTATGCATGTATAATAATGCCTTCTGACCATAACCACCCACCTTCCATGTTGACTCTTCTGGCTTCACTGACTTGCAATCCCTGTGAATAAAGCCATTATTCACTTGGAGTTGACTTGATTGATTTTCTAAGTACATTTGAACTGACTTCCCTAGTATTTAGTGTTTCATACATCCTACCAATCATTTTTTAAAAACATTTGCTTTATCCCTGTTGTTATTAAAAATCAATGTTTAATAAATGTTCCCAGACAGACCATCGGTACCGTTGAAAACAATATTTTGCGAATTTAATGTATGAGTTGTCTTCCCATATGTTTGCGTTTACCCTCCCCACCCCTGCCATTCCCCTTATCTTGATGCAGTAAGCTAGACATTCTGTGTCATTGCCTCAGCAAAAGAAAACATTCAGAAAGCAGAGAAAATGGTCTATGCTTGGCATTAGAATTTCCAAAGGAAGAGAAAGAATTCAAGTATAAACAGTAGATGTGGTAGAATACCTGAGGAAAAGTAATGTTTCCTGCCCACCCCACCTTTCCAATGAGTACATCAGGTTTTTCCAAATCTGGGTAGAAAGAAACATTGTCAGAGAAAGAGCAAAAAGCGAGATGTTAGTGTGGCTCTTTGAGAAAACTGGGCCTGTACTCTCTCCCAGCCCAGGTTTTGGCTGGATGGTGCTTTGTTACACAGGAAAGAGACAGCCTCACGGAGTTCATCCAAGCATAAAAAGCAGAACAAACCCCAGGCACCTGCAGCTTAGCTTGCTAATGTGCAGGATCCTGGGTAGCCCCCATTAGTTTCTGCTGTCCCAGGGTGGTGTGGCAGCAGCAGAATCGTATCTGTATTCAAGGACACCAACGTGAGCTGAGAGCAAGCCAAACCTGAAGAGCCTCATGGTTAGAAACGAGGCAAGTCTCAGAAGTGACCTTGATGGGGCAACGACTGGGAGACCAGAAAGGAATAAGGACCTAGCAGCTAACGCCAGCATGGACAGATGAAGATCCAGACCACATGTCCTTCCCTCCCCATCCTTAATACTACAGAAATCCCCAGGATTTAAATGTAACTGACTGAAAAGCAGCAGAGGGTAAGGGAACCCAAATTATTTGTATGGAGTCTCTTAATCAAAATTAAGTTCCTTTGGATGGCTGAGTTTGTGGACCAATATTCATTCTTGCTATATAGTATTTTCTTAGTTTTAAAATATACTAAAGACATCATAATTTTGGAAACTCTTTACTGTTGCTCGTTCCATCAAGCACATTTCTTTAAGAAAGAGATGCACACTTAACTGAGAGTGTGCGTGGCGGAGGAGAGGGGCTTCAGGGTAGTTTTTGCTATAAATCTCTATGAAACTCCAGCTTATGCATTTCTATCAAATGGCTAAATATGTACAACTGACTCTTTTAACATGATACCTTAAACCTACTAGTTGTTGAATACATGCTTGTTGAATAGGGTAATAACCTACTTCAATTTCTAATGTAATAGTTCTGAAATTTTTCCAATAATGGAGCACCTGGAACCCATAATTTTCATGGTGCACTATGAAACATAGGTATATGGAATTTCATCATATAGTCTAGAAGTAATTATACCAGCAGAAATATGATTGTCTATACATGTGTCCACCATATAAAATCATACCAAATGTAATGGTGGGTTTATGATTTTCTCCTTGTAGTTCCGTCAAATTTTCCTTTACATATTTTAGGGCTTTGTTTCTACAGGTATGCAAGATTTTAATTATTATACCTTCTTGATGAATTTAACTTTTTATCGTTAAGTTGTACTCCTCTTTATCTGTAGTAATGCTTTTGCCTTAAAGTCTTTTCCCCCTAAATGAACAGAGCAATGCCTGCTTTCCTAAGGTTTGTACTTGCCTAATTTATCTTTTCCTATTCGTTTCCTTTCCTTTCAACCATTCTCTGTGTTTGAGGCATAGTCCCTGTAAACTTCTATATTTTCTTTTTCCTGTTTTTAAAAATTCTAAACTGTCACTAGCTTTTTTACCTGGAGAGTTTGGATCTATTTCCATTTATCATGACCAATGATGTTTTTAAATTTTTATTTTGAAATAATTATATATTCAAAGGAAGTTGCAAAGAGATCACTACACATATTTAAACTTCTTAGTTCTGCCATTTTATTTTATGTTTCTATTTGTCCTCTGCACGTTCTTAAAAGTCATCATGTACATGACATTGATTATCCTATACCAACTATTATATATGTTTCTGAAAGACTTACTAAGGTGCTAATAACCCATAATTGCTATTAATTATTTTAGGTGGCAACTCTTTTGCCAGGTTCTGAGAGTACCAAGTTTCCTGTGTAGGTGCTGAGTATTTCTCGGGATGATAACACCAGTTTATTTACCTGCCTCAGAAAACACGAAAGTCAAATTAATAAGGAATGACACAGCTGTCAAGTATGAGTTGAGCTCTTGAAGAATTGTTTGAATTTCATAACATTATTCAATGTGGCCACTAGAGGGAGATAACATATAGCTTATCCTCAAAACAGTAATCTAGGTCTCTAATTTTTATTAAAAACCTGTCAGTAGTACATAATAATACTAAAAACAAAACAAAACAAAAACCTCTCTACTTTTAAAAAGACATACGGTGCAGACTCAAAATAGCAGAAAAAGGAATCAAGCAGAGATTGTCACGTGGGAAAAGAAAGCAAGACCCAAGTATAGGAGGCCACAAGAAATGCACTATAAAAGTAAAGGCATAAATAAGTTAAAAACAAAAAGGTAGAAAATGATACAACAGAAGGAATATTATCAGAAATAAAGAAGGTTATTTAATAAAGATAAAGGGGTTGATTCTTCAAGAGAACATAACAATCCTAAATATTTATGCATCTAAAAACCGAGCTTAAAGATACATGAAACAAAAATTGATATAACTGCAAGGAGAAACAGCCAAATCCACAATTAGAGTTAGAGATTTCAATATCTCTATATGAGTTTCCTAGGACTGCTGTAACAAATTAACACAAACTGGGAGGCTTAACACAACAGAAATTTATTCTCTCACAGTTCTGAAAGGTAGACATCCACTATCTAGGGTTAACACAGGATACAAGATCAATGTACAAAAATCAACTGTGTTTCTATATACTAGCAATGAATACTTGGAAACTGAATAAAGAAGTAACATTTATAATAGCATCAAAAAAATGAAATACTTAGGAATAAATCTGACATAATAGATACAATGCAAAGCAGTCAAAATCTCTGCAGGTGTTTTTGGGGGTAGAAATTGACAAACTGATTCTAACATTCATATGGAAATGCAAAGGACATAGAATAGCCAAAACAACTTGGAAAAAGCAAAACAAAGTTGGAGAACTAAACTACCTGATTTCAAGATATTTTAAAGCTACAGTAACCAAGACAGTGTGGTGTTGGTATGACTCTATAACTCTTCTTTTTTAGATTTACCTGGATGTTCCTGTATTCTTGTACTGTCTATATCTATATAGATAGATATTAGCATTAACTTGCCTAACTTAAAAAAATATTTTAATTGAGATTGCATTAAATTATAAAACTACTTTAAGAAGAATGTACATTTTTGTAATATTCACTATTTTTCCATGAAAACTGGATGTTCTGTGACTTTTATTCATAGTAGACATTTTGTCTTTTTTGTGGGGGCAGGGGAATGCTATTGTAAATGGGACTTTTCCTTATATTCCTCCAAGGATTGTTGTTTGTATGTAGAAAGACTATTGGCTTTTTATATTTGGAACTGAATCATTTGAAAGAAGTCTCACATTGTTGCAACAGGTTTCTAATTGGTTCCCTTAAGTTTTTCAGGCCAGAAACCAAATCATCCATGAATTATAATCATTTAAGTAAAATGATCTTTCCAATTATTGATTGCTTTTTTCCTTCTTTTTTAATCACATTGACCAGCATCACCAGAATAATGTAAAATAATAATGGAAATACACAATCTGTGCTCTTCCTGACTTTAATGGCAATATTTCTAATATTTCCTAATTAAGCATGATAGTGGCTTTTAGCCATATAGTGTTTTATTTTATGGCTATGTCTTTAAAAACTACCCAATTTATTTTATCAGCAATTTTTTTAAAAATCAAGAATGGATTTTACACAAAAATAAAAGAAAATCATAAACTTCGTCATGAAAAAGTTGATAAGTTGGACTTCATTGAACTTTCCTTAATCAGCTACACCATGCATCGGTTTGCTAGGGCTGCCATAACAAAATAAACACAGACTGATGATTTAAACAGCAGGTTGATTTTCTCATAATTTTGGAGGCTAGAGTCCAAAATTACGGTGTGGGCAGGTTTGGCTTCCCCTGAAGACTCTCTCTTTGGCTTGTATACAGCGGCCTTCTCACAGAGTCCTCACAGGGTTTGTGTTCTAACCTCCTCCTTTTATAAGGACACCAATCATAGAGCATTAGAGCCCACCCTTAACGACTCCATTTTACCTTTTTAAAGGTCCTGTCTTCAAATGCACTCACATTCTGAGGTACTGGGAGTCAGGACTTCAACATATGAATTGGAGTATGGAGGTGGGGCATAATTCAGTACACGAAAAACCCATTAAGAGTGAAAAAGCAAACTACACGTCACGTTAGAAAAAGACACCTAATCCAATTTAAAAACGGATCAAAGTGTGGACAGAAATACAGACTTCATGAAACAGATTATATGCATAGTTAATAAGCATATGAAAATGTGTTTATCATAACTTACCACTGAAATGCTTATTAGTTTAAATCATATGAAATCACCATTTCTGTATGCCGATTATCAGCATTTTCATGATTCAACCTAAAAAAAAAAATAAGTCCCACAGTGCGATACCACTACACACCCCGGAATGCTAAAATTAAAAACACAGTTAGCAAAAAAAAAAAAAAAAAAAAAAAGACAGTTGGCAAGCGGCGCGGTTGTAGAGCAAATGGAACCCTCATACATTGCTGGTAGGGGTGTGAAGTGGTACAGCCACTTTGGACAACTACTTGATAATGCCTACCCACGCTAACCATGCGCCTACCCTACCATCCACCAAGTCCGCTAAAGACACAAACCTGAACATTAACCTTGAGATTCCTACAAAAACATCCTAGGGAAATGCTGATAGAATGGCCTGGTCAAGAGAAGGTCTGTTTCAACCTTCTCGGAGAAGCTGTGTGGAGAGGTCCACAGTAAGTACGTCCTCAGTATTCACTTCAAAAAAGCAGAAGACAGCTAGGGTGGCGGTAAGAAAGCGCTTCTGAAGCAGCACCTGACTGGGTCAACCCGGGCTGTTACCCGGGCTGATTTACCCGGAGGGGACCTGGAGCATTATCTTAATCTAGAATGAACAGAGCTATCTTCAGATTTTTACAGTTACCTTCCCCTGCCAGGCTCATTTCTGGGGTTCAGAGAACCCCGATACCTCTGCGATTTGGAAGGCGCCTCAGGCGCGGTCCTCTACCCGGGTCACCTACCCCGCTGCAAGGGGCGCCACCAGGTCCTTAGTCTGAGAGGGTCAGTCTGGTGACTGCACCCTGCTCCCGGCCGGCGCCTCAGGGGGAAACACACACCCGGGCCGTGGTGGAGTGGTCTCCTCCCCTCGTCCGTCCTTTCCGCCTCTGCCCGGCTCTTCCCAGGCTCCTGGAGAGGTGTTGCCGGGAGAGGATGCTGGGTGCTAGTCCGTTGCCCTTGACAACCCCCACCCTACAGCTAGCAGAGACTGCATCGCGGAGCCCAGCTCCTCGGGGAACCATATGGTGACTCCAGGGAACCGCAGCTGCGGGGACGCGACGAGGGGTGTGAATTTGGGGTGAGGCGGGGTCGAGTAGAGGCTGGAAGGAAGCTGGCTCTGATCAGAGGGCCCTGCATCTCCCGTGCCCCCTCTCAGCCCACCCGCGCCAGGAATCCCGCGGGCAGGGCGCGCGTTCCTTCTGCACCCTAAGCCGCTGAGGAGACCGGGTGGGCGTGGATCGCAGGGTGGGAGGGAGCGCGCCCCATTCCGCCCGCAGGCTCGCAGGTCTCGCGGCCCTCCTATCCCACCTCCGCCTTCCTGCGCGCCCAGCAGCTCCGCAGGCCCTTTTGCGCACCGCAGTCCAGCCGCCGCGCCCCAAGCGCGTCCGGGGGCGGCAGGCACCTGGGCCTTGACCCCGCACAGTCCAGGAGAGACTGTGCCCAGGGAGAGGCCTGCAGAGGTCCTGGCTCGGTCGGAGGCGGACAGGAGGAGCTGGCCCGCAGGGGAGTGGGCGCGGGCTGCGAGGCTGCGGCGACCCGCTCGGGGTCCGCCCACCAAGCATTTGCAGCGCAGAGCGGAGGACTGGTCCTGCGTCTAGATGACACGGAAAAGCTGACATCTCGAACTCGCTAAATCCAGGTCCCCACTGTCCCTTCACCCGTTCCAGGGGTTCCTTCATTCGGTTAGTGAGGACGCCGATCTCCCCCGAACTTAACTCAGCGATTACTTTGTGCTGTGCACTGTAGCCCTTTGTATCCATTATCACGTTTAATTCTTTCGGCAAAACCGAAGTAGGGGGCATTACCTTTATTGTAAAAGTAACTTGCCCAGGGCACCGCCAGTAATGGCCTGCTGTCCACAAGAGTGAAGTTTTTTTTTTTGTTTTTTTTTTTAAGATTGTATTGGGGAATTGGCGGAGGGGAACAGTGTTGGAGAATCGGGGAAGGGGAACAGACAAGCCGCTGTCCTTTTGCTCCTCAGTCCAGCTGCGGAGGATGTTGCTTCACTGTTGGTATCATCATTGCGCTCTTCCCGGATGAGGCAGATCAGCCGCCGGCCTCTGGATGTCGCTCACCGCGGCTATTGGCAGCTCGCGCTGGCTGCCAGCCACTCACGCTGGCTGCCGGCCACTCACTGTAGCCCATGGCAGCCCACTGCAGCAGGGGCTGCAGCCCACACCATCACCGGGGCTCGCACAGCCCAGCTCCAGGTGAAGCTGTTGTTAGCTGTAGAGGGCAGTGTCACCGGCCCTCATGTGGGATCCGAACCGGGGCCGCTGGCATTCCAAAACCAGCGCTCAACCAATGCACCACTCGGCCGGCCCAAGAGTGAAGTTTTTAAAAGCCCCACTATTCATACCTTGGTGTGAATTTGGTTCAATTCAGCAATTCCCCCCACCCCCACCTCACTTTCTCTTTTTTGTCTTTCTTAATCACTAGGTATTGTGCTTGACATCAAGGAAGCCAAATGACTAAGAACCTGACCCTGCCTTCAGGGAACATACAGTTTAGGTCAATGTGCTTCCTTTGAGGGGTAAGTATCTGCAGTTCAAGCCTTCTGTATAACTGGGAAATGAAAGGCTCCTTAATCTCCCCCCACATTCCCCTAGGTTACAGAATTGACCTTCATCTTGGTTTGTGTTACTCCGAGGTGTTATTTCTCTGCTCCAAAGCCTATGGGATGTCTCCCTACTTCTAACAGAATAAAGTCCTAACACTTTCAAAGCTGACTCACCCTCACCTTTCCAGTCATATAGCCCCCTTTTGCTTACCATGAACTGCCATGTCTAGTCTTGGTGCCTTGCCTCAAACTCTTCATGTATTTGAATTCTTTATCTCCTTCTTAGCCACCCAATCTGGTTTAATTCCTCCTTTTCAAAATTTATTAAACTGCCCTTAGAATTCATCTTTCCCCACTCCATTTTCCTGTGGCCAACCTTTCTACTCTACGCTGCTATCTACTGGTTCTGTGGGTTTCGTCTCGGTTTAGTCAGTTTAGCGTAAGTCACCCATCTAAGCCCCTGGCTCAGGTGTGAGGCTCTGCAGGGCAGTGAGTGCATCCTAGTCACAGTACTGTGCACAAGCAGATCACCTAAAACTGTTTGTTGTTTACGGAAGTGATATTGCCTGAGTATGCTAAATAGACAAAATTCACAGAAAGCAGCTGGTCTTCAATTGTCTTTCTATACAACTAGATCATGAAATGGGCATTGAGTAATTAACCAATCAATGTGATCCACTTATGAAACCTATTTGAATGATTAAAGCCCACAAAATAATCTTCCAGGGCCCTGGCAATGAGTTGGGTCTGTCCACAATGACCATGGCAACTGGTCAACAAGAGCACATGTACTTTGCCCTTGGAGTTGTGCTGGAATCAACCAGAAGCCTGTCTTTGTAGGTGGCTCTCTCCTTATCCTGCAAGAGGTAAAAATCTATTTAAGCTCCCTTTAAAACAGAGATATAATTGTTCAGTGATCCACAGTATTACTCCTTATTAACATATAATAACCAACTTTTAATAATACTATATAATTGTAAAGGTCTCTCACCTTATCGCATTTCATGAGGCAAGGCATTTTCTTTATTTTACACAGATATAAACTCAAGTCCAGAGATGGTCAATGGCTTTTCCCAAGGCCATGCAACTAATAGTGGCTTCTGGCTCCTTGTTTAATACCCCTTCACATATCAGGGATAATATATATATATATATATTCCTAAATAAAGTATCATGCATTTTAGCTATTAAAATATACCCAAAGGCCATTCTATGTGATTTTTCAGGTGCAGAAATTAAAGAAGTGCAGGACTGGGAAAACAAGAGATTCTTTTGTAATTAAGTTATTCCTCTTTTGTATAGCTTGAAATACCTGTCAAAATAGTTCACAGTTCTACTTTAAAAGTGATGAACATAATTTAAAGGCAAAAGTTCATCAAAACCCTAACTATCAAGTGTAACTTTTGGAATCAGTTCCCAGAAACAACTCTTTCTGTATTTATATAACAGTGTCATATGTATAGGTTGTACCATATGAAAATGATATTTGACTGATTTTGATCTACAAAACCACAATTTCGTATGGTTTGACCTAATAGAAATATTAGCTATTTTAGTTTACAATCTCAGCCAGTTTTTTGCCTTTACTTTTGTTCCTTTTTTTTTGGCAGGGGGCAGGGGGTGGGTGTGGAATGGAGATATCACCCTGACTGGTTCTAAGAACACTTTTGTAAAAGGAGACCCAGGTAATATAAGAAGCCTTTGCCTTTTGTGCCTCTGGTTTCCAAGAGCTGCATATGACTGTCATCTCAACAGGAGGTCCATATTGGTTACATATGATTATAGCACATGCTACTTGCACAGAGATGATACTCAGTACTTAGCGTAATGATAAAACTGTCTTTCACGTGGAATTTGTTTATATATTTTATCATTTGAAACCAAATGAAATTAGGGATTAGGAAATCTCTCTCACTATCCCCATTCCCATCATAGTTTACCTGGCTGCTAAATGATAGCATCAAAGCAGCTTCTTTTTAAGTGATCCTTTGAGCAGAACTAATAAAATAAATTACCCAGACAAATTTACCTTGTTTTGTTTTCTTTTGTCTGAGCAACAAAGTACAAGTGAATAAAACAATTTCATTGTTCAACCCCACAATAGTGTTAATAATGACTAAGCCGATAAAACATAAAAATGTCCTTCTGCTTCTCAGGATCCTGTCTTTGAACTGTGTCTCTACTTCCTGGTCGCTTAGGACTTTAAGGAAGTTACCTAACTTAGCTGAATTTCAGTTTTCTTATCTGTAGAATCTGAATAACTGTGAAGCATTTCTCACGATCGGGGTGTGTGTGTGTAATTAATGTGTGTGATGAGCAGGCTCTGGAAAAAGGTTAGTTCCTTGTTTCCTCTTCCCTTCCATGTCTCTCTGACATGTGTGGCAATCCTACCTATATCTTGCATGTGTGTATATTTAGCCTGAGAGCAAACACCCCAGTAGTTAGCAAGAAGTCTCTTCATTGCACTGATAGGATAGATGCTATTCTTATTTTTCTGATGGGAAAATTGAGAAGACATGGTAAATAATGTTCATAAGAATAAAGTAGAAAAATATATAAAACACTGACCCTGTTCAGAAATGCAGTAACAGTAAACACTGAATACATCAAGTATTTACCAGTTCACTTACATAGTATCTAGTGGGTTCTATAAACCAAATACAAACAATGTGCCTGTAATTGTACAGTTAACTGCTTCAGATGCCTTATGATTAAAATGTTTCAACCATGATCTAAGTAAGTGACTATCAGGAAATAGAACAGACCTATTTTTATTTTTACTCAACAGTGCAAAAGGAATAGGGAAAAAGGAGAAGGGAACCAATATTTAGAGTGAGCACTTACTATGTACCAGACTTGTGCCACATTTCATGTTACATATTTTAAATTTCATAGATCTGTGAGATAGGCATCTCCATTTTACAGATGACAAAGCTGAAACTCAGAGAAGTTAAGTAACTTGCCCCAACTCATTCAGTCAATAAGAAGTAAAATTAGGGCCAGCCGAGTGGCGCATTGGTTAAGAGCTGGTTTTGGGATGCCAGCGGTCCCGGTTCGGATCCCATATGTGAGGGCCAGTGACACTGCCCTCTACAGCTAACAGCGGCTCCACCTGGAGCTGGGCTGTGCGAGCCCCAGCGATGATGTAGGCTGCAGCTCCTGCTGCAGTGGGCTGCCAGTGAGTGGCCGGCAGCCAACGTGAGTGGCTGGCAGCCAGCGTGAGCTGCCAATAGCCGCGGTGAGCGACATCCAGAAGCCAGCGACCGATCTGCCTCATCCTGGGAGAGTGCAATGATGATGTCAACATGGGCCAGTGAAGCAACATCCTCCGCAACTAGACTGAAGAACAAAAAGACAGCAACTTGTCTGTTCCCCTTCCCTGATTCCTCAATGCTGTTCTCCTCCACCAATTCCCCAATAAAATCTTAAAAAAAAAGAAGTAAAATTAGATTCAAAGTCATATCTTGGCACTCTTATGCATTGTTGGAGAGAGTACCAATTGTAGATTTTTGGAAGGCAACTTTATCAAGAAGCTTACATGTTTATTTTCTTTGACTCAGTTATTCTACTAATATACATTATTTTAAGAATATAGTTCAAAAAACAAAGAAAACTTCGTTGCATAAAATTCTTCATTAGAGAGTTATTTATAAAAGACAGAACTTGGAATGAACCTAATAACAAACACTAGGGAGATGGCTAAGTAAATAGGAAACGATGGAACTTCCACACAATGGAATATTACACAACCAGGAAGACAGTCCTTCCCAAAGTTTATAATAACATGAGAAATTGTTCAGGTAATAAGGTTAGGTGAAAGGAACAAGATATTAGGATATATAATAATTAATTGTAATTCATTATAAATAAATAATTATGTATATCATAATTTTTATTTCTATTATAAATAATTTTGTTATGAAATATATAATTTTATATAAAACTTATATGTATAAATTTAATACCTAAAAGTATATATAATATATTAATTATTAAAATATTATAATGTTAATTATAATAAATTAATAATAATAACAATAGAGTATAGTATAATATATAACAATAATATAATCTCAACTATTTAAATAATATGCACAGAATAAAACAGGAATGCTAAACACCGAAATGTTAACAGCGATTAACTTTGGGTAGTTTGTTACTTTTTTTGGTTTATAACTTTTCTTCTTTATTAAAATTACTCTTATTAAATTTAATTTTTATGAAAAATTAACATTCTTATAAACAGATAAATTATTAAAAACAATCATACCTGTCTGATTCTAAAGCCAGTGTTTTCCCATCCAGCTGTGCTCACTAATGAAGCTTTTAATTTTATCTTCATTGTCAGGCTCTTGGTTGTCCAGATACCTGTGATTGTCAGAATCTGAGCAGGTGAATGGAGTGTAAACGTAGCCAGCCACAATGATATCGCTGCATAATAAGTTGATCGATCAGTGTGAAGAAAGAGCATACTGAACTTTACTCTCTTTTGCTGTGATGCTGATAAAATGTCTACCATAAAGAATACAAGAGTATATATTTCCTACTGTTTTGTCTTTGCAGATGGCCTCAGGCTAGCAAACTGACAGCAGGAGCTGTGCATAGAACACAGGAACCATGCTTGGCGGCAGCATCAGCTCATCAGTTCATCAACTCAGCCTGGACCTAGCTTGGGAGGGAGGTAGATGAGGTATAAATATTGTGTTTATTCTCTCTCTCTCTCTTGCTTATCTCTCCATTTCCCCTCCTAATTGCCCTCTAGTCAGCACCACTGAGCAGCCAAGAGTCTTCCTTTGCTCTTAAGTACCTGTCCTTCCCCAGGTGTATGATAGCAGACACAGTCTCACTTTTAAATGAGGTTCCCTGCTTCCCTAATCCTTTCACTTAGATCTGAACATACAACCATACTATAACACCATGCAGATTTCCACCTCTTTGTTGCAGGAGAAGCACTTTACCTCCAAGGGAGGTTGTTATATGATGCTGAGCAAAGTGTTTATGAATGTGTACTAGTGGAACAGAGACACCAATCAGGCAGGAAGGGGATTTTCTCAGAGCCTCTTGCCCTTGGAGCAATTGTCACTTGAGGTGACAATAGTAAGGGCTGTGACTCTTACAGATATTAGAGTTTTGCACATGAAGCCCATCAGAAACATTGTCTTAGAGTTGAATAGAGCAAAATTAGCAATTGGTATCTAACTGCTAAGCGTTTAGAAAATTTGTTTTGTTCCATTGAAAGAAAAATTTGTTTCTGATTTCTTATTTTGTTGCTAAGAAAAATAGAAGATTATCCTACATTCTTTAAAAAAAAAAGATACACAATTTAAAATTAAACCTATCTTTAAATTGTGAGTCCAACATTTTCCTTCAGCTAGAGAACATTATCCTTAAAAAGATGAGGACTGTCGGTTGTTTCGCCCTGAGGCAGATGTTTAAAAACGATGCTGAGGGCCTGCTGAGTGGCACATTGGTTAAGAGCTGGTTTTGGGACGCCAGCGGCCTGGGTTCGGATCCCACATATGAGGGCCAGTGACATTGCCCTCTACAGCTAACAACAGTTCCACCTGGAGCTGGGCTGTGAGAGCCCCGGCGACAGTGTAGGCTGCAGCCCCTGCAGCAGTGGGCTGCTATAGGCTACAGTGAGTGGCTGGCAGCCAGCGTGAGCTGCCAATAGCCATGGTGAGTGGCCATCTAGAGGCCGGCAACCCATCTGCCTCATCTGGGAAGAGCGCAATGACGATACCAACATGGGCCAGTGAGGCAACGTCCTCCGCAACTAGACTGAAGAACAAAAGGACAGCAAGTTATCTGTTCCCCTTCCTGGGTTCCCCAATGCTGTCCCCCCCCCCAATTCCCCAATAAAATCTTCAAAAAAAAAACACACCAAAAAACAATGATGCTGAAGGTGAAGGAAACATTAAAAGGTAGGTGATTAAATTAGAGCTTTGATTTCTATATTATTAAATAAAATTCTGGCCACCATTTAAATCACACACACACATATTGGAATAACATGTTTCTGTGGTGCTTGAGAAATTTTCAGTATTTGTTATTATTTCAAATTCACATCATCAATACCCTAAGCCTTCATGAAGAAGGAGGGAGGCACAGTGGAAAGGGGAAGTAGGTAAGAGCATTAGTTATTAACGACAAGCGTAACGAGGAGGATTACATATTGTGTCTGGGCCTGACTAGGAAGAAACAGCCTCCGAAATCACACACAGTGCACAGGGCCAGGAGGGGCACTCTCAGGAGGAACTCAGAGCACTAAAGGTTCAGACTAGGTCCTCCAGGTCATCCAGGAAAGATGACCAACCTCCCAGGGTGGGCAGAGAGGGCGCAGTTGGAAACAGGGTAAAGTGATTATTAAAAAAAAAAAAAAAAAAAAGAAGAAGAAAACCAACAAAAACAGTCAGGAGCCAAAGTCACACTCAAGAAGTTAGGGTATGTTGCCCCACTCTGCTTACAGAGTATATTTCTCAGACCCTGAAAAGGCCAGAGCTCCTTGGCTGTAGCTGAAGGGCTGGGCTCAGAGAAAGGGGGTGAAGAGAAATTCATAAGTATTTTTCACTCGACCCCACTTATGCCTGTCCCCTCCTCTCTACTGACACTGCTCCTTGTCATCACTCTCCTAGATTACGTCAGTAATTCTCAGCTCTTTCCATTGCCTCTGGCCTGGTCCTTTGCTTGGCCAGTAACTTCATTGCAGCCCAGGCAGTTTTTCTGTAACATCCACCTGATTTTGCTTCTCCTCTGCTTACAGTCCTTTCATGATGCTCCATAGCTTTCAGAGTAAAGAGTAGTTCCTTACCTGTTCCTGTTTCTATAGCTGCAACTCAAGGCCCATTTCAACCTGACCCCGCCCACCTCTCTGGCTTCATCTCTCTCCACACCTGGTGCATCTTCCACCCCAGCCCTATGGAGTCCCCTGCAATCCCCTGTATACATCCTGCTAGCCTCACCTTCATCTTAACTGTTTCCTCATATGGCTTCTGTCCTGCTCCCCACCCCTGCTCAAACACACACACACACACACACACACACACACACACACACACACACTCACACACACATTTTTTTTTTTCTCAGTCAACTGCTGTTCATCCTTCAAAATTCACTCCAAACATTGCCTTCTCTGGGTCACTTTCCCTGACCCTGACACCCATTCCCACCCCCTAACCCATCCTCCTGATTTAGTGGCTGCATTCAGTGTCCTTCTTGCGTTCCATACTCTGTACTCCCAGCACTGGTCACGATATACTTAGCTGTCCCCAACTATTAATGGATCAAACTGCTTGTCAGCAGAGACCGCATTTTAATTCACTTTGGACCCCAGTGTCTAGTAAATGTTTAAGTTCTCAATAAATGTTTTGAGTTTATGAATTCATTAAACAGGATCCAGAAGGAGAAGATGGAAAGAACATGAAAAAGGATGATGGTGATAACGTTTATATGACGAACAAACCCTGACTCTATCAATCAATAGTTGGCATTGCCAACCTTTCTTCTTCTTTATCATCATATCTCATTTTGGGTCCTGTAGATTTTTTAATTCTTATAGACCCCTGCTTCTCATCATGTTGTCTAAATTCCTAAGATGTGTTAGTCCCTGAGCAGTGAGAACTCCTGCACAGGTATGTCACCTGGTTCAGGGACTTATGACTAGTATAAGTCATTCAGTCCACACAGAATTGGAGCACGAGAGGTGGAGTGGACCGAGGGCTATGTAGTTGGGAGAACTCTGCAGAATGGTTCAGCAGCAGGGCAAGCATCGGAGGAATTAGGAATACTTGTCTGCTGTCATTCTTTCTTTCCAACTCGTACCGTCTGACTTCTACCACAGTACAACACAAAACCCAACCCTGCCATAGAGGTAGGCAGGATTATAATCTCTCTCTCTCCCTCTCCTTCTCTCCTCTCTCTCTCTCTTTCTCTCCTTCCTTTCCTCCCTTACATACATACCTACATATATGCACACACACAGAGTATATTTATGAAGAAATGCTTTTTGACGGATGTTTCTAGTGTCAAAGTTCGCTATCTTTATATTTACTTTCAATTTAAATTACTAAGTTTCCTCTACATCCACTTGAATAAAATTGTAAAATTCAACACCGCATTTTAAAAACTAAAACTTGGTATCTGAGTTAGAAAGGGTAGGAAGGGATCTGGTTGTTATTTTTGCTAAAATGTAACTATGTGCTTACATTTGTATAGCAAACATGGCTCAATCTCTCCCTTTTCCTTTCTCTATATCCTCAATTTCTTATAGGCTGAAACTCCAAGGCAAGATCATGATAAGCTTTGAAGAGTTCTATGCAGTAGTTTGGGAATCAGTTTCCCCAGGAATTTGTACCTGGTTTGACCCCTTTAACTGAAGTCAGGGATACTGATGACAGCCTCACAGGACCACACAAACCTCAAAGGAAAAGCTGAAGAAAGGTAGACACTTGCTCTCTGCTTTTGACCTAATGAGTAAATTAGTACATTTATTTCAGAAAAGGTACTGCAAGCTGACTCAGAATGTCCAAGAGTTTATATTGGAATTTATGGGTTAAATGTCTTATAGGAGGCTTTTATCTTGGACATGCATGATTTTATTGGTTATTTCCTCTTTGCTTTCACATAGATAACCCAAATAATCAAATCTGAAGGACCAAGTCAATGGGAGTCTATATATAGATAGCTGTAGTATAATATATTTTAGCCAAACTATTGTTCCTTTTACTAAAAACTTTCTTTTGCTGTAATGCTGATAAAATATCCACCATGAAGAATAAAAGAGCATATATTTTCTATTTTTTGTCTTTGTGAATGACTTCAGGCTGGCAAACTGACAGTCCCGGGATTTCACACTACAGAAAAATTCAGAAGATGAAAGAACAATACTCGGACTTGAATTTAAGGAAATTCTTAACAAACTAGATTTTCATATTAAAAAATGGAGTTTGAAAAACTTCGGCAACTGTAACTTTCATCTTAATTTTTAAAAAATTTTCACTTACCACAGAACAAATATTAATCTAACACAAACCTTTTGCAACTGCCCAGAAAAAGTTTGATGTTCTTATCTATGAAAACAAATCTGAGTGTCTTGAATTTGCTGGGCTTTAAATGTGCTGGGCTGAGGAGCAATCCAGATGGGTAATAACAGGGAGGGTCCAGGTGTAGGGCGCTGTCTACCCTCTACTCGCACTGCTCCCTTCTCCTTTCTGACCCCAGTAACCAGCCTGGTACCTGGCATATGGCAGACACTCAGTAAATGCTTGTTGAACACATGAGCCCTAGCCCTACCTTGCCATTAATTTCCCCTCAGCTATTGCCTCTACCAGCAATGCCCCTGCCAGGGCATTCAGCTCAGTTTCGAGCTCTGGTCTAGTTCCAATATACCCATCATGAGGGCCACTTGTGGAGGACCTGGTAATTGTCCCACACTATACGGGGCTCTTGATACCATATGTTATTTACTTCTTAACAACCCTGTAAAGTAGGTGTTATTTCCTTTATTATATAAAGAAACTGATTTTTAGGGCTGGCCGAGTAGCACGTTGGTTAAGAGCTGGCTTGGAACGCCAGCGGCCCCGGTTCGGATCCCACATATGAAGGCCAGTGACACTGTCCTCTACAGCTAAGATGGTGAACAACAGCTCCACCTGGAGCTGGGCTGCTGTGAGTCCCCGGGTTGGCATAGCTGCAGCCCCTGCTGCAGTGGGCTGCCATGGGCTACAGTGAGTGGCTGGCAGCCAACGTGAATGGCTGGCAGCTGGTGTGAGCTGCCAAGAACTGCTGTGAGTGGCCATCCAGAGGCCGGCGACTGATCTGCCTCACCCGAGAAAAGCGCAATGATGATACCAACATGGGCCAGTGAAGCTACGTCCTCCACAGCTAGACTGAAGAACAAAAGGACAGCAACTTGTCTGTTCCTCTTCCTCGGTTCCCCAATGCTGTTCCCCTCCCCTAATTCCCCAATAAAATCTTTAAAAAAAAAGAAACTGATTTTTAAATCTCAAATCAGGACACATGGCCTGCCAAAGAATTTTTAAAGGATTGTTCATTTTTGAAATGGAAAAAATAGACAAATCTATTATGTGTGTGTGTGTGTGTGTGTGTGTGTGTGTGTGTGTGTGTGTGTGTGTGTGTGTACATACATAGATAAGTATATTTCAATGGCTGGGATGCCATTGCCATGTGTCTGGTAGGAGTTGAGAAAATTTCTGAGATGAAGTCGGGCTCAACAGAAAGAATGCTGTGATAAATAGTGATGTCTGGTATGGGTCCAGGAGAGAAAAATGGTGGCATGTCCCACATTTGCCATCTCAAGATAATGTACTTGTGGGTTTCATAAAACTTCTGTTGATAAACACTTAAGTTTATCAATTTTAATTGTTTTAAAAATCAATTTAATGGTTGTAAATGGCATTGTTTCACTGAACTCATATTGACATGTCTTGTTTCCATACTAGGCAGTAGTTCTTAAAACTAGAGCCTTCGTCTTACTGATCTTTGCAACCACACTGGGCAGCACATAGTTGACATTGAGTAAATACCATTTAAATTACATTTTTAATCAACTTGAAAACAAATAGGCCGGTCGGTTTTGTAGGCTTAGACTGGTTAGGATTTTTATTACCAAAATATTTTCTTTTAATTTGTGTTTATTAATTTTATTTATTTATTTATTTATTTATTTATTTATTTATCTTTTAGCTGAGCCATCCTGCTGGCACCTGTTGGCAGCTCAGCGGCTGCTCAGCTCTGGCCGGGCATCGAACTGCTATTACTCAGAGCTCAGCTCGCAGTCTTGAATGATGTTTTTATTAATTTTAAGATTTATAAGGTACATAGTTGTCATTCACATAACCCCCATATTGATTTTCCAGTTCACATTTTGTCAAGACTCTCTGCTTTCTTCTTTTACTGTAAGTCTCTGGAAAGCATTTCCCTGATTTTTAGAAATCACAGTATATCCAAGTGAGGTGAGGACACAGACATATAAAATCCACCAGTTTGCTGTGGTTTTTAGTTCTTCCAAAGGTATGAATCAGTTGAGTTAAATGAAGATTGAGAGTGAACCTACAGATTAAGTTATGTAATTAGAAAAGATACTGGATCTAAGTGTTAAGCATTTGTTTTTATATATCCTTTCATGATTTTAGGAATTATGTCATTTTATAACATTTTAAATTAAGTTAATCTTAAATATACAGGTTCTAGCAGGGAGTGAACCCATCCTCTCCTGGACTGTGTAGCACCTTATGGAACCATTACCTTGCATAAATAATGCAAGGTAACAGGTCAGAATAATGATTAACCTCTAGTTTTAATTCTCCAATTATAATGGAAGCCCCAAGAAGATAATCGCTATGATTTTATAGCCCTCTTTTGTCTTATACATACATAGTAGTTAATCTAAAAAAAAAATGCTGAATAGATTCTCCAAATTGTTCTCCACCATTGTCCTGTGACTCTTAAGAAAATAAATAAATACATAAAACCCCAAACCTATGAGTTACATGGAAACTTTGCGAAGTGGCAGTGTCTGATCTTTGTTTCTCTCTCTCAAAGGTTGGAAAGGAAGATGTCTTTGTAGTCCAGAAAAAGTTTGACTTGCATCTGAAGGAGAAATATTTTGACCATTTCCTGAAGAGATGCAACCTTATAAACAGTCCAAGTGGCGTTAGTTATTTGGATCTCCTGAGAAATGTCCGGGATCATAGTGATGAACTGATCATGCCCAAAATCCTTCCCAAGCCCACACACACGCTGCACAGACCCTCCATACGGCTGTTGCCATTCTTCTGCTCCACTGTGTCCTACCAGACCATTGATAAACTTTCAGGGAGGCTCAGCTCCTTAGATGCCTCACTGGTTGGTGCAGTGTCTTCTTGGATACCTTGTATTAATGGACAGGAGGCAGCTTGGTTCACAGACGATCTATGAGAACCATCTCTTGGTCATGGTCTCCAGTGGTCTTCAATCCATTCTCTATGTTGAAACCAGAGAGGTCCTCCTGAATTTGAATCCAATCAAATTTGGTCTTTGGGAACAAAAGTGCTACAGGATTGAAACTACTCTGTGTTGTTGCTTAAAATTATTAGTGTTATTATTAAAATTACTTTCCTATAAGAATCAGTCTGCCTTCCCTGGCTGAGGAGGTTACCACAGTGTATGGGAAGATACAGAATGGCTAATTTGGTATGACTCACTTCCACCTAACGAACTCCCTAATTTTATCAGTGCCACACTTATTTTTAGCGTTGGCCTTCTGTAGCACTTGATCTTTTGCCTGGATAAGCAGTGTACTGTGTAGCTGCAGCCCACAGCTTTCCCTGTCCCATGCAACGTAAGGGGTGCATTGTATTAGCTTATGTCTTCCTTGGAAGTCTGAAATCCAGAATGGTGTTTTAGGACAAAACAAAACTGTTTATATTCACACTCACATACACACACCCCTTTGGTAACTTGTCTTTCATGTTTGGATAAACTTTTACAAGATACTCCCCTTCTCCTGCCTGCTGCAAGAAATTAGTGTAGTATTAACATTTATGAAAACATTTCAAAATGTGCATAAGGATCTTATACCAAAATATTTATCCCACTTGTTTTAGAATAACAAAAGCTTGGACACAACCTTCAAAGATAGAAGAGTAGTTAAATAAATCACGAAATATCTGTACAATGAAATACCATAAAGCCAGTAAAAATGGTTACCAAGAATTTTTTAAATAAGATGGGATAATACTAATTATGGAATATTAAATAAAAAAAGGAAAAGTTTGGAACTTACATTCCAAACTGTAAATACAACATGATCTTGGCTATTCCTTTGCTTGTTTCAACTCTCTCACTCCAACAGCCACCTAAATGGGCTACCTCAACTGGGCCTGACCCCTCCAATCCATTCTCTGCATTGAAGCTAGAGATGTCTTCCTAAATTCAAATCCAGTCTTGTCCATTCCACACTTCACATTCTCCAGTACTCCCTGTTGCCTTCAGGATAATGTTTAGGCTCAGTAACGTGGGGCCCAAAGCCCTTTGGAATCTTGGTGTTCCCCTGCGCCTCGTCTCTGGATGTCCCCTTCTCCATCTTAAGCACCATGCTTTGCACTGCCTAAAGTTTTTCATATGTTCTTTCTGACTAGAGTGCTGTTGCCTTCTTTTTTGCCTTGATATCTTCTCATCCTTCACATCTCAGATTAACCACCATTTCCTCTGGGAAGCGTTCCCTCATTCCTTCCCATTTCTGTGCTGCCATTACTCTCTGTATGTCCCCTTAGAACTTCTTGCCCTTTCGTCTAATCGCTGATTTCCTTACCCATGAGAGCTGGATCTGCGTCTGTTGTGTCCATTGTTTAGTTCCTAGCAGAAAGTACCACAGCGTAGGCACTCATTAACTGTTGAAAAAGAAATAGTCAACATATCTGGCAGACACACATCAATTGGTTAATAGAAATTTTCTCTAAGTCACTGAATTTTGGATGGCTTTAAATTTCTTCTTTCTTCTCATACTAAAACAAAATTTTTTATTGTAGTAAAAACCACATTATATTTGCCATCTTAATTTGTGGGTGTACAGTCCAGTAGCGTTGGATATGTTCACATTGTCATGCAGCAGATCTCTAGAAATTGTGATACTGAAACTTTATACCCACTAAACACTAATCCCTCCTGGCTCCTGCTAGCCCTGGATAACCTCTTTTCTACTTTCTCTTTCTATGATTTTGACTACTTTAGATACCTCACATGAGACGAACCATACAGTACTTATCCTTTTGTGTTTGGATTATTTTGCTAAGCATGTCCTCAAGTTTAAACAAATTTTTGATATGAACTCTATTACTTCTGTAACCAGAAAAGAGGTTTTATATAGAATCATAGGAGCTAGAAGTGATTCTAGAAGTTATCTGGACCAATGTCTCCACCCTAAACTCAGAACTAGAAACGTAATTTGTCCCAGGGTAAAGGTTAAATAATGGCAATTTTGACCCCAAGAAATATAAAAATAAGTAATAGAAGTAAATGTTTAGTTCTTTTACACAATTTATAGCACTTTCTATGCTTGTATTTTTCTGCTCAACATTAGCTGTTTTGAAATAATTTTGTTTTCTAATATTCCTTTTCATATTTGAAGTAAAAAGTCATCTGTTCAGCTTATTTCTTTATTCAGAAGGTACACAGCACTTCTCTTTGTTAGGAATTTCAGTTCTTCGATTTTGTTTATAAGATGTATTCCAGTAGGTGGTCAAGATTTCCCATTCTGGGCATGAGGACCTGGGTAAGGTCAAAGGATTCTTTGGCTTTATAGGAGAATATGATTCCTGAGCCACACAGATCTAACAGGGCTAGAGTCAAGTACCAGAGCTATTTTTAGTTCAGCTGCTTGCTATTAGGTAGCATACTCTCCTCCTAGTGTGAAAGAGAAAAAGCTCCCCAATTATAGTTTATCAAATAATTGCCAAAGAAGACCCTCTTGTCCTTAGTGCCCAAACTAAGTAATATGTTCAATGAACATATCTTTTGAGTCCACCATGTGCCTTGTTGTCATTTAGAAACACATTTAAGACACATATTTCATGAATTGGTGAAAAAAAAAAAAAGAATCAGTGGATTTTTAGACCTACAGTAAGGGCTCTTAGCAATCATACAATCAGATCCCCTCATACTACATATGAGAAATTAAAGCCAAATAGCTGGTTAGTCATGTGCTAGAACTTGAGATGCCTGCTTCTGATTTCCAGGCAAAGGAGGATGTCACAACCTCCCGGATCATGTGTGGGCTTCATTTGAAGAGGGACATGGAGAATCTCACTAAGCTTGCTTTTTATTAATATTTTATTCTTTTCCCCTAATTTACTTGTCAATATGATTTTCAGTTTTGTCTTAACATCTGCTTTGGTTTTAAATTATGAGAGGAAGCTCTGGAGATTTTTAGCCCAAAGTGATTTAGACTAGCTTGACAGTGTGTTCCAACACTGAGGGATTATTTGTCTTCCCTCTGACAGAAAGAACCAGGAAAGGAAATTCCAAACCGCAACTGAACCTGGGCCCTGTGATATATATACCTGGACCTCGGTTTACGGGACAGAATAACTAACTCCTACTTTGGGAGGGATTTTTGCTTGATGCTTTCGGTTTTGTTTATGACTGGAAGTTAGGAGTTCTTTTCTGTCAAAGTGTGAGGTTACAGTACATGTTGGCAGCCTTTCTAACATAAACACAACATTTTATAAGTTAGGATTTGAGGGAGAAGAGACTGTCAAGTGTTTTATTGTGATTCGTCCATAGGGTACTTTAAAACATGGAACATAAATTCAGGAATTTTTGTTAAATGGTAGGCTGTTTCACGCTTCATATTACTTTATGACTTAATAAGTTTATATTACTGATACGAAGCAGTGGACATATGAACAAACAAATTATTGCAATTCTCTGAAATGTAGGAAAAATTATATCATGATACTTTGTTCTGTAGGATTCCAAGAGATCAAGTAATATTCTTTGGACAAAAAAGTACCCCAAACTATAATGCGGAATATCCACACTAATAAAGAACATGTTTACATTTATGTAAATTAGTATAAGGAAATGTATACTGTAACCTTTGTTAAATACTGTCCTGTAACTACTACTGTAGATTTAGATACTCAGCAAAGTAACACAATCCTCTCACAGAGCTTAGTGCTGCCGAGTCCCTGTCCCCTTCAGCAGTCCTTCAATAGACGTGTAGCTACAAAATGTTCTCTCCATCAGAGAAATTATTTTCTCTGTATCACTCCCTGTAATACAGGGAATCAGAGGTTCTGTGTTTCTCAAGTGTATGATTTCATACAACACCAGGTACACGCCAAGTCCCTATTGTCTGAACAGAGAGAAAAGCTAAAGTGAATCTTCACACTTATGACACGTAGAGTGGGAAACCCACCCAGGCCCTCTCAGTGACAAACCAACCAACCAAGTTAAAGTGGATGAGCAAGAAGTCTGGATGTGAATGACTGAGGGTCCTTTAATAAAAGTGTGATTCAGCCAGAATATTTCCTGATTCTGGATCTACTCAAATGAGGACAACTGGATTGTTGATTCTGAGAGGTATATGTACCAGTGCTTTATTTAAAACTCTTCGAAGCTAAAAAGTTGTCACTTCAACCAAACCATTGCCTACACAGAATGCTGGCACATAAGTATATACAGCATGGTGAAATTGCAAAAGTAAATTTTGTCGAAGTAAGTTGACTTGCAGTTGAAAACTGACAGATAGAAAGTGAATGCTGGTAAATACTCCCCCTTCCTTTGAGGTCATCAATCAGAAATATTCGATCATTCATTTGTTTTCCAGGGACTTTTAAATTTGTGGCACAGGGTAAAAAAGCTGATGCTGGATTCCTAACTCCATATTCTCTTTTCATGTTGAGACATGAAATGATCATTTTTATGTCACATGTTTTCATAGATTTTTGTAATAAGAGAAGAATCAGCCCCACCTCCACTTCAATAGGAATTAAAGTCAAATTAATAGATGTGTTTCAATCTGATTTTCTCTCACTCACTTTCAAGTAAGTGTTCAATTAAGGTGGATGCTTTACTCTTGTTTTTTAATCTTTGTTTCTATATTGGTTATTTTCTCCTCTTAAGGGAATTATTAAACCAGCCATTATTTACAGTATCTATTTAACTGCAAATATTTTTGAACAGAGAGATGATAGAAATAAGCTTCAGTGGGCGCTTCTATTAAAGTGATGGAGGGTTCTTAAATCATCTGTAGTTTGCTCTGTATGTTATCAATAACTCTGAAGATGGGGAAGCTCATCTTGAATATATATATTTTTTCTTTTCTGCCTATTCCAAGTTATCTAGAGAATACAGTAGAAGGATACACATATAATTTCAACTCCCATATCCTAGAAATAGGATCAGTTTATAAATTCTATTACCTTATCATTTTGAAGAGTTGAATGATCTTCAGGAAGTTAGAAATGTAGCTGCTGTATATACTGTGGCAAAGTCCATATTTCTTTGTTTTTTGCTTATTCTTTGACAGATTGACAAATTAAAAGAAAATATCATTAGTCAACTGAAATTTTGAACAGCCATTGAAAGCAGGTAATAAGAATTTTTATGTTTTTTCAATAAAGTATATAATGGAATCTTTGGTGATTTCCCTTTCCCACAGTGCACATAAATGGATCAATTTTTTCCTATTTCTCCATAATAAAGTCACAGATAAAAATCAATGTTACTTAAGTTTATAAGAAACAACTGTAGGAACTATCATTTTAAGAATTTCTGAAATTAGTTGATCTTAAGTGAGAGATTTTAGATATTTTTCCTACCCAGTAAAAAACTTTCAATGATAATTTCCTGGATTTACAATTATAATATGCAGAATTAATCATTTTATTTCCTTCTCTGTATCCATATGTCTTGTATTCAAATAATTTACCTCTCTGGTTCTATATATTATTAATTAGTTCATCATCATTCCTGGTTAAAAGAGAGGTTTTTATCTCTGCCTAATGACCATGAAAATTTCTAAGCCACCAGGTGGCAGAGTCTCCTTGGCTTAGATTGAATATTGCATTTCCGACAGATTGCCAAACGTGGTTTGTAGCTAATGGGAGCGGCCATCAAACCTTTTACTTGCGTATACCCCTAAAATAATTTTGAAAACATGTGCATCCTCCATAAACTTTTAAGTTCATGTATAAAATTATTCAATAAAAGTTTTGATAACTGAAGAGGTACTTCTGGCATACTGTAAGTGCTGAAATTTTAAAATAAAATTGTTAATACCATTCTTCTAAATGAATCTAATTGAATACAAAATACCACAGGGATTTGATAGCCACCATCATCTATTTCTAAAAATTTCAAAACAAGCTTATCTTTTCTAGTTGGATACTTTACCCCGCTCTTTTTTCTCCTTAGCATTTTGGTTTCCATTTTATTTCCTCTACAGGATTTTATACTAATATAAAATGTTTTATGCTTAAAAGCTTTGATCACCCTATTATTCTCTGCAACAAGAGGATGTAAATGAATGAAATTAAATGTTTTGTATTTCCTGTGACCATAAGGTTCTAAATGTCAGCTTTTTAAATTTCTAAATTTCTAATATATGTTAGTTTTTATTTCTAAACTTCCCTAGTATACATTTATTCTGTTGTTAATTTGGAGAATCCTGAAATGTATAATCATACCACTTAAATAATATTCGTAGAGACTATGTAATTTCTGTTAAATAGTTGATGACTATACTTTCATATTTTTTTCTTATAAATATTTATACCTTTAAAATTTAGAGTACAAAATACTAAGTTGCTTCCAATATTACTTTTTGAAGAGATTCTTTCCATTGGGGTATGTGTGCATACACACACACACACACACACACACACACATTCACACACAGTGGATGAGGAGAAAGGACCATATTTTTAAAAAATCATCTTAATTAAGATACGATACTGCTAAAGTTTAGAGCTAACTCCTTGGGAATTCGCGTAACTGCAGAGTTAGTGAGAACACAGTCCTCCACAGAACCACCCTCCCTTCTGACACCAATTACACCCTCTTCAGGGGGTTCCCAAAGCCACTCTCAGGTTTGAACATTCGCTAGCAGGACTCACAGAACACACCGGAAGCTGTTATACTCAGTTATGTTTATTATAGGGAAAGGATACAGATTAAAGTCAGCTAAGGGACAAAGTGCCTGACTAGGGCAGAATACAGGAAGAGTACTAAATTTGGAGCTCCCATTGTCCGCTCCCCATGGCCTCTTGGATGTGTTATTTTCCTGGTATCTGTGTATAACAAATGGAATATTGCCAACTAGGGAAGTTCACCTGAGCCTTGTGGTTCAGAGTTTTTATTAAGGTTCCATTACATAGGCATGATTGGTTGCTTATGTGACCAATCTGTGTCTCTAGTCTCCAGCACCCTTTGGTCAGCTGACACTGTGTGACCCAAAGCCCCCACCCTACATTGTGGATCTGTCTGGTGTGGTCAGCCCCCACCCTAAATACTATCTTCTTCTTTGGCCAGTTCCACAACTAATATCACATTGTTAGATTACCAGCATAATCCAAGCCTCCAAGTAAACAAAGAGACATTATATATGACATTCTAAGAGTTTAGAGGTTACCTCCCAGAAGCTGAGGGCAAAGGCCAGGCCTCTTTTTGGGTAAGGTTAAGTTCTTTACTATACAGATATGCATACATACAATAAAATGCACCCATTTGAGGTGCTTTTTCAATGAAGTTTGACAAATGTATACATCTCTATAACCACCACCACAATCAAGATAAAGGACATTTCCATCACTCCAGAAAGTTGCCTCATGTTTCGTTGTAGTCATTTGCCCTCTGCCCCCAGCTGATTTCCCTTTTTTAGAGTTTCATATACAGAGGGTGCCAAAAAAATGTATACACACTTTAAGAAAGAAAAAAATTATATTAAAATTGTAATATTCAATATATACCCATAACGAAAGATGAATACAAGTCATGTGTGTACATTTTTTTGGCACCCTCAGTACAGGGTGCATTATTCGGTGTCTGTCTTCTTTCATTCAGCATGTTTTTGAGATTATAGTGTGTCAGTAGTTTGTTGTACTGGATAGTATTCCATACTATGTACATACCATAATTTGTCTATCTATTCACCTGATAATGAACATCTGGGTTATTTCCAGCTTTGGGTTTATTATGAGCAAAGCTGCTGGTCTTTGTGGATATAGGTTTCTCTGTAAACATATGTTTTCTCTTTTTGAGGGTAAATACCTAGGAGTGGAATTGTTGGTTTGGTGATAAGCCTTTACTTTATAAGAAACGGCCAGACTGTTTTCCAAAATGGTTGTGATTGTCCCCACCGGCAATATATGAGAATCCAGCCTAATTTTAGCCATTTTAATGGGTGTGTAATTACTCATTGTGGTTTCAATTTGCATTTTCCTGATGACTTTGGATGTTGAACATCGTTTTATGAGTTTATTGGCCATTTATACATCTTCCTTTGTAAATCTTAACTGTTTTTGCTCAATTTTAATTGAGTTATCTTTCTTCTTATTATTGAGTTGTAAACATTCTTCATGTATTTTGGATATAAGTCCTTTTTTAGACATGTATGCTTTTGATTTGTTTTTTTATGTCTTAATGATATCTTTTGAAAAACAGAAGTTTTATGTTTGATTAAACTGGAAAGATCACATTTTTAAGTGGTGCTGTGAACTCCAGCTATTTTTATGGCTATTTTGCTGTCATCCAAAACTTACACAATTGTTATCCAACTGACAACTGATGAATTCAAGGAGGTATCCACTTAGCCTTTTTATAAAAATGAAGCAAGGTGGTATTAATAGTAATATTACACATTATCCCATATGTCATTATCAACAAAGTCTTCTTTGGTGGAAAGCATCGATACTTTCTGAGGATTAGGTATTAATTCTGCCTCCTATTCTAGTTTTTCTTGACATATAAAGACCATTCAGGAAACTTAGCAGTAATAATACTAGTACATCTTTTGGTTGCTATATTCCAGACACTGAGCTAAAATAATTAATCCTCAAGGTGACAGTGTGATATAGATAATTTTGTCCTCATTATTCATATATTCAGATGAGGAAAGTGAGGCTCAAAGAATTAAATATCTTGACCAAGATTACATAACTAGTAAGTGAACTGGGATTCCAAGCCAGGTTTGTCTAACTGTAAAACTCATGCTCTTCATTAATGCCCTGTACACATTTGGGACTCATTTGATTTTAGATATATTGAACAAAGATTTTGGCAGGTCATGGAAAGAGCAGGACCTAGGGAATGGAAAAAGGAGATCAGGTCTGGGACTTATTTTGGCAGGGTCTGTTAGTGCCTCCAGTTTCCAATCCCCTCATTAGACTGGGTTACCTTAGAGTGCGTCTGGGGTAGTTAAGCCAAATTGGACCAACGTAAATACATACCTGGAAGCATAATTATCTCAGATAATCTAACCAGTTAACAGGCTATTCGGCTTATCACATGCCTTTGCCAGCATTTCATAAGATCCTTCTTTCGTTAAAGAATATTAGAGAATGACTTCTGCAAACCTTGATTATGTGAAGACTTGATCTATTATTTTACATGTAATCAATACTTTTATTAGCACCATTTATATCAGATCTCCTCATTAAAGCCATATAGTTATTTGAACAGTACTTACACACTCAATTCCCTTCTGAAATATTTTTTTTTTTGAGGGCAGTGTCACTGGCCCTCATATGTGGGACCCAAACCGGGGCCGCTGGCTTGAAATCTTTAATACATTGTTATTCTCCAATTTGGCAGATGTGAAATTCCCTTAGTTTACTTAAGCTGTAAGTTTGGGACATTGACTGTCTTACATTGTGAGTTATATATTCTACTAAGACCTTTCCTTCTACCTGATGGCCTGAGTCTCTGTCATACAGAAAAGATGAAATGCCCAGTGGGATCGTTAAATTATAATCACTCTAATCAGCAATATGGTATCCACTATTGTATTATTCTACTGAATTCTGAGTCTTTGGGTTTTCTTTTATTATAGTTAAGTGTTGCATTTGAAAATCCAAATGATCTTGATTATTCAGACTGAGATGAATTATGAAACTGTATAATCTATTAGGAGTTATGCACTTGTTAATAAAAAGACAAATTTACATTTTCCCCCTTTCTTTAAGAATCAAAGGCCAAAACAATAAACTTAGTTTCAGAATGCATTGGTATGGTATTAAAATGCATTGGGGAAGGAAATGATAGATATATTGAATATAGATTTTAGCAGGGCAGAAGTGATAGTAATGTTTGCTTAGAAATGGGTGATTTTCAATTAAGGAAAAGAAGAACCCTTATATATAGGCCAAGTCTCTTTTTTTTTAATTGAAAAAAATATTTAGTAACAGTTAAAATAGAATTTCTCAGCTTTTTCTTTTATCATAAACAATCACAGGATATGAGATCTACAATTTTCTGAAATTTTGTCGCATTTAAGCTCCTAAAATGTTTATTTTTAAAACTGGAAAACACTAAAGAACATTTTCCCTGAGTTTAGTGTCATGTTCATATTTGTTCTAATTACCCTACAATCTGCTACCTGATTATTAAGAAAGAGGTAATTGGCATTTGGCATCAAAGTTCTGCCAATATTATAACTAGAAGGTTCAAATACAGAGAGATTAAAGCATTGGCCCAGAGTTAATCAAACACTGAGTTGGTTTAGAGATTTGATTTTCCTGAATCAACTTATCTATGGCTTGCAAGAATTACTCTAAAATTTTCTAGGTACCTAACTTACGATCAGGTAGGAATTTAGTCTCCCCCTGAAGTTTTTATGCTTATTTTAATGTCGCCACTTAGAATTAAGGCCTTGATAATCATAAAAACATTCCAGAGAATGTTTCAGATATAAAACATTTTTGAACATTTTTAAAAATTAGGAAAAAAAATTGACAATAGCCATCCACATCTTTCTCCCTCTCTTAACCCAACCCCAAACCAGAAATGAGTTACAGATACATATCTATATCTATCTATTTATCTATCTACCTACCTACCTACCTACCTACCTACCTACCTACCTACCTAGGAAGTCACTCAAAATATATGTACTAAAAAAGGAGAGTAGACATATAAAATAATAAACTGTTTCTTTGGAATCTTATTTTCAAAGTGTTTTATAAATTTCCATTTTATAGTATTCTGTGAGTTAAGTGGACAATTAATATTCTTCCTGATACTTGACAAATGAGATCACAAAGAGGTAAAATAGATTAGCTTTCTCCATAGCCTCTGAGCCTGCAGCTGAAACAGTAAGAAAACCTATGCCTTGTACTTTGTCCATGCTCTACTTCTCTGACTGTGGCACTCTGCCTAGGGGATGGAGAGAGTCATCCCACCCTATAGGGGTTAGCTGGGCCAACTGAGAAGGGGCCATGCAAAGAATAGCTTAGGGATCACTCCACGTCAGGCACAGAAAGAGAACAACTAATGGGTAAGAAGAGTCAAGTGATATTGATTGGTGGCTCCCCAGGGTTGAATTCAAAACATGTTCTCCTGTCTCCTGAGTGCCAAGATTTGACAGAAAGGGCAAAGGACAACCTGAACAATGTGGGGTGGGCGGATGAAATCTCCATTCATTGTTGTTCACGTGGGAATGGAGTGCTCAGAATGAGGGAGATCTTGACAAGGCTCCCTGCCAGTAGCAGCCTCTTGTTCCTTATCGGAAACCAAATGCTCAGTGCCTCTTTCTCATCAGTGTTGGAGTTGGAAAGAGTGTGAGGAGAGCACCCTGGTACCAGAGGGAAGAGATTTTGTGTAGGAGGACTTTAGTCCTTAATGGGAAGAAAATAGGAGAATGAAAAGAGAAGATTCAAAAGGAAAGGACAGGACTTAAAAGTCCGAAAAAAATTTCTGAAAATAGACTAAATGAAAATAAATAAATAAACTGGTTCTAAATCAGTAGAAAACACCAGATTGCGGGAGGGGGAGGTTTGCAATGGAAAGGAAAAAGACACAATTCAAGAAGCTAAATTGTTAGGAGAAATTAGACACAACCAATATATATATATATTATAAGGGGTTGGTTTTATAAATTATGGTATATCCACACAATGGAATACCACATAGGCTTTTGAAAAGAATTAAGTATACAAACATTAGCACAGATACCTGAGATCAATTTAGTGAAAAAATAAAATGGCAATACTTTTGTAAATATAATTTTATTTCAAAATAATAATGTGTATTAGTATATATGGAAAACAATCTGGGGGATGCAGTGTCAAACAACCAAAGGTGGTTATTTCTGGGGAAGGGAGGAAGCAATTATTGTGGAAGGGGTTTATGCTTTATATTACATATTTCTATGTATTCAAAATTTTTTTATAAAGCTCATATAATTTCAATTGTATGTGAGGAAAGACGGTAATAGCAAGTATAGACATAAGTTATTTTGCAAAGAAGAAACAATACATATAAAGTTGAAAAATGAAAATTTTATTTTCAGTAAAACTTAACATTAGAGTAATTTATATAGAAATGTGTCTATACCTATACCTATACCTACTCATATACCTTTGTCTATGAAATGGTGATCCCAAAATAAAAGTTTTATTTTCATTTTAAAGTGTTTATTAGTTTAAAATGACACAAGTGATAGACTTTTACAGGTGATGATTATGAATTTCAATGTGTTCTATATTACACTGCATTTGCTCTAAAATAGAATATAAAACATAATCCATAACCACATAGCTTACCTATTGATGTAACTAATACCTTTTCAGTGATTAAATATTTTCTTCTGATTAATTTGAATTCTTCTCTTCAGTTCCTTTGCTGTATTTTGTAAATCTCATTAACTCTTAATTGCTTTTAAGTGAAAGACAGTTCTTCCCACAAGAGAATCACGAAGTACCAAGCAGAAAGAGAGAGCAAGAAAATTTTACAAATATATTAAAATGCACTTAACAAAATATTTTAAATCAGATTTTTAGAAAACAGCACGATTTGGAAGCTAACTGGACTGCAACTGTCGGTCTGCAAAGATGGGATCTAATCGCCCTAGATTTTGAACTAATAGGTTACATATGAAAAATAGAGTAACAATGGTAATTTCACCTGCGAGTTAGGATATTCTTCCACTTAGCATTTAGGAAAACCTACAATGTGAAATCAGACTGAGCATCTATCTAGAACATTGCCAAATCTCAGTCACAATCATACCAAAAAAGATTGAGAATAAAAAGTGTAATCCTTTGTTATGTTCAAAATACCACAGAAGCTGTATTCCAATTTGTTTACAGGTTGCAGTCAGGTCAAAGAGTTCTATTTAATAGGATTTTATCAATAATCCACTCACATAGGGAAGGGGCTCTGTCCCAAATTTTTAATGCAAGCATAAAATGAATTTGTCTAAGATGAACAAACTTACACGGGGGTTTCTCTGGAAACTTTTGAGGGTTTCTATTATGCATTTCAGGTGGAAGAAAAGTAAAACTTCAGAGACATTTTCCCCGAAGTATTGTAAAAAATTCAGACCCCAGGCAGAGAAGATTTAAAAAGCCAGGATGAGGAAGTCAGCACAGGTGGGGATCATTATCACTCAGGACAGTGGGAAGAAGCCACAGGAAACAGTCCCTTCAGGCCATCTGGATCAAGCTGAGGTTCCAGGGAAACCCAGAGAGGGGTGACATCTTAGACTGGAGAAAGATGCTGGTTGTAAACAATCCAAGCTGTTTTAGATTGTAAGAACAGCTCTAAAATGGACACCACTGGGGCAATTTTACTACTGAGATCACTGGACACACGCACTGCTCCTGGGCCACCTCTCTTCTGGAAAGGTCCCAAGTTTCTGCACTGATTCTTCTCTCAGTGTCAGCATGGTGACTTCCTGGCATGCCCGCACTTCCCCAGCATGCTGCTCTCCCAGCAGCCTCTCCCAGAGGCCTGTAGGGTACCTCTCTGCTGTTCACATTTCCAGGGCTGCTCACGGGCCTACTGGAGGTGTCTTGCTCCTGGTTCAGAGAGGGGCTGATGTGCGGTGTGCAGTAACAAGACTAATTCAAGGTAAGGTTAACACCCAATTCCATAATGCTTGAACAATCTCCCTGACTTCCTCCTATAGGAGCTCATATGACCTGCAATATCCTGAAAAACCAATGGCCCCAGGGCTTACCTCCCTGGAACAAACCTATTTTCCACAAGTCAGCCAACCTCAGTTTAGACAATAAGGGAGAACACCTGTTCAGGATCAAACATTTTCTCCCCGTTCCTCTACACAAATCTTCATCTGTATCCTGTCTTGGCTGTTAGTCATTGTCTAATTGCTTTGTTGCCCAGTGACTCAAATTAAATCATATTCTGTGGAAACAGTTTTACTATGTCTGGAGGAACAGGGGATGCAAAGGGAGTATAAGGAAACTGGCTACCCCCTTTTTTTCAGGTATAGTGTTGAACTGAATGCAAACTTGACCCAATTGTATTGTTAATATTACGAATTGTCTGACATGGAGAGACTGTTTTAGAATTTGTGGAGTAGTTTTATATGTATATTAACCAAGTTGGTCCTAGAAATAATCCTGTAGGTTGATAGGTTAAATGTGATTTACTCATTTTACAAGTGAAGAAACATTCAATCTGTGAGAGATTAAGAGACTTGCTCAAGTCTTACATCTAGTCTGAAGACTCAGACCTGGGACTTCCCACTTACTACCTATGTTAACAGGCTTGTTAAAAAAAAAAAAAAAAAAAAAAGGCCGGCCAAGTGGCACAGTGGTTAAGTGCTGGCTTGGGAAGCCAGCTGCCCCGGTTCGGGTCCCACATATGAGGGCCAGTGACACTGTCCTCAAAAAAAAAAAAAAAAAGACCATTATTCAGAGTCCTTCACTTGCGTTCATTTTGATTAACATAAGTAAAGGACTACCCTATAATACCAAATATCCTCTTTTTGAGGGTAGTCTGATTTTTAAAAAGTCATATCAACAACAAAAAAACCCCAAGATGATATGGCTCAAAAGGCAACTGCGAGGTCTTCTAGGGATTTGGAGTGACCCTGGACAACTTGTGGTTCATAATACCAGGATCACACTAGAAGTTCTCACATTTTAGGCTTAGCTCCACCTGGCTGCTCTGAGACCCTTCAAACCCAAACCCATGGATCTTCTAGGATAATTTCAGTCTGACTGTGGAGCACAGGTTAAGAAAAGACAAAACATATTATTCAGAACAGGCAGTGGGTTTGTCATATACCAAGAATCTGGTGTACATGATCTGGGTTAACTTATTTTTCCCAGATTATTCACCCTGGGTTTGATCTGTGTTTTTTGATGTTGTGCTTTTGTTTTAACATCTCATAATGTTAGAAAATTGTATTCCTGGAACATTAGTTTAAATTATTTCTACATTTTGAAATAAAACCTGAAGATTCTTTTCCAGAGTCTGCAAATTTATTTTATAATAATACCCATAGATTTTCTGAGAGAATGTGGTATTAAAGATTTTGACAATAATGAAAAAGAAACAGAGGTGATGAAAACGTTTTTCCTGCATTGTATATCATTGTCTATATTTTAAAGATAAAGTGGTCTAGTTGGAAAAAATCTTGATTTAAAGAAAGTCTTAAGAAAAAGCCCTAAGTACTTCTTTAAAGAAAAAAGTATCACCTTTAAATACTTTAAAACTATTAAATATGATTTAATCACAAACTAAAATAATTTAAATATCCAATTAAACATAGATTTGTCAGAAAAACATATAGTCCTGTTATGGTCCTGTCTTCAGGGATTTAGTTGAAAAATTAGTACGAAATGCAATGAAACAACCCAAAATTTGGATAGCACACATAGTATTATCTCTATTCTTAAATATATTTAGCTAATAGAAATTGTTTTTTGTTGTTGTTGTTGTTGTTTTTGCTGGAGCATGTTATTTAGTAAAAATTAAAAAGTGAGGAGCTCAAAAGTAATTGATACATAAACACTTCATTGTTAGCTTTCCCATTGCAGTTACCTGTTGGAGTAAATAAATGACCTTCATTTTAAATGTGAGGCCTCATACCGCATCTTTTCTACTTAAGTCTTTTAGGTTCCTCGGAAATGCCACCCACTCAATGCAAAATCTGATTGCTAAGTCAGTATTAAGATGAATCCAACTGTGGTTTTTATCTTTGCTGGATTCTTTATTTTTTTTTATTACTTCTGGCATTCTAAATACAAATGCTGTGTTTTATATTTTAAAACTCTTAACAGAAAAGGGGAATTTCTATAATGGGATTTCCACTTATTTTATATGTATGTATGTATGTATGTATGTATGTATGTATGTATATATGTATAAAAGCTACTTTGCTTGTTTGATTTTTTTTTATATACAGAAAAAAAGTATGGAGCTGAAAAAAGCACAAAATATTGTCTGTTATGGTATTTAAAAGAATAAGCCTGATAGTAACTTGTTTTTTGTCCTCAAGGAGAATTATCAGAAGCTATGTTTCCACCTGGAGGACAGATTAAAGTTACGGTGTGTATACGATTTTTTTTTTTTTAAAGATTTTATTGGGGAATTGGAGGAAGGGAATAGTGTAGGGGAATTGGGGAAGGGACCAGCCAAGTTGTTGTTCTTCAGTCATCGTTGTGGAGGGTGCCAGTTGTCATCCGGCTGCCCGTCAGCAGCCTGTGGCCTCTAAGCTCAAGGTGCTGTCTTCAATCTTAGTTGTGGGTGGGTGTGGCTACCATCCCATGCAGCCTTGTTGTTAAGAGCACATACTCTATCCACTGAGCCATCCTGGCAGCAGCTCAGCTCAAGGTGCCGAGTTCAGTCTTAGTTGCGGGCGGGCATAGCCCACCATCGAACAGGCAGTCTTGTGTCATCCTGGCACCCGATGACAGCTCAGCAACAGCTCAGCTCGGGGCGCAGCATCACTGGCCCATGTGGGAATCGAACTGGCGGCCCTGTGGCTCAGAGCTCTTGCTCTTAAGCCAATTCTTAACCAACTAAGCCTCTCGGCTGGCCCACAATTTTTTTTTTTAACACACTGGATCTGTGCTAAAATACTACCTTTGGGACATATGCCTTAAGAGTACCTTCTAGGGCCCGGCCGAGTGGCGTGGTGGTTAAGAGTTGGCTTGGGAAGCCAGCAGCCCCGGTTCGGTTCCACATGTGAGGGCCAGTGACACTGCCTTCAAAAAAAAAAGAGTACCTTCTAAGTAAAGGAAGTCTTTTGGGTACTTAAGAATGTAAGCTCTCTTGGATAAAGTTCAAGATGAACTGTCCTTATTTCAAAATCCACTTACAGAGTATAGTGTTAAAGTTTAGCTTTGGATGTATTGACATTTTCATAATCTTATATACATCAACATTTAACTTTTTCTGGAATGATTGTAGAAAGACCTTTTTCTGTTAGACAAAGTATACAACATAGGGAAGATGATCGTATGGAGAGGAATGACAGCCCTGCTCAAGCAAGAATAACAAATGGTAAGATTTAGGGCTCCAGAGTTAGTGAGCAGGGCTCAAGTTCAAGCTGCACCAGATATATAAGGTTTCACTGTACAATGGAGACAATAGTAGTACATTCCTCATAGTATTGTGAGGATTAAATAAATTAACAAATGTAATGTGTGTGACATGTGCTAAGCAGTCAGTAAATATTGGCTAGTGTTACAGTCTGAGAATTTAAGCTACTTACCCATTGCCTGTAGCGACAGAATGAGTGATGAGCTAAAAAAAACCAGGCTGGGTGTTTATTTTTGAAAGAATCTTCTAGAGTCTAAATCCCGATGGCCTCACACCCATTTTCCTTGTTACACTACTCATGATGTAAACCCTCAGACTATCTAATCTACATACCCTCTCAGTATTCTATTATTCTAACATTCATTTGAGCATCTTGTTCCCTCTTCCAAATGCCTACTCCTCCCCTTCTTCTAAGATCCTCCCACTGTGTCTGTCAAAAAACTCCCAATCCACAAGGAAAAACTCTGTTCCATTCTCAACCTCTTATAAATGTTACAATCCAGTTTAACCAAAATCTGGCTCCACACCAAGGACACTGCTTCCCCAGAAGTCCTTTCAAGAGGAAGCTGCTCGTTGTCCTCACTGCTTAGTGCCATTTCCAGAACATTTCCCTTCTATTCTCTTTAAGCACTTCAGAGATATCACTGACAGTATTACAGCAGTGTCGTTGATAATATTGTACTTCATGGATAGTTGTATGGGTTATATGGGGACAATGCATGTAAAATGTTTGGCACAGTGCTAAGAACATATTAAAGTCTCAGTAAATATTAGTTTTACTCTTATACCCACCGTCTTCCCTCAACAGTGTGCGTCATCATCCAAAATAACGAACCTATGAAATCTTACTTGCAGCCTATTCCTAACTAGTATCCTATCTGTGACAGTTTGTTGCCCCTCTACTTTTTTCCTAGCCAATTATTACTGCACACCTGCTCCCACTTCTCTCACTAAGCTGGAACACAACTTCGATTCTATTCTCCCACATGTTAGTCAATTTCTTGTCAATACTATAAACTCTCTTACTTTGTCGTCTTTCATTCACATCTATCTGGCAGATTCCCAAGCCTAGATGAGTCCAACTGTCCATCTTGTGTTCACCTGCATCCAGGCTGCTGGAGAAGATTGTACTACTGAATCAATTTTTATATCACCATAAATTCATTGTCACTAACCTCACCTGGGCTCTCAACACTTTCTGTCACTCCCTACTGTGTTCTCTTAGTTAACTCTGTATCCCGTTTTCCACTGTGCTTATTTCAGACCTTTTTCAATTTTTTCAAAACCCATGTCATCTCGCTTACTTTCCCTCCCTGCCCCACTCTCAGTAAATAACTTTGCATCCTACTTCACAGTAAAGTTAGAAAAATGAATGCTCCTGGTATTTAAAAGTCTGTAAACCTATTGTGTCCTCATTTTCCGCTTTCAATGAAAGAGGTATTCTTTCTCCTGTCTACCCATGTCCTTGATTTTACTTTTACAGGATCCGTCAGTGATTCCCTCTTTTTCCTCGATTTTTAACTTCTGCCTTGATGCTGCCTCTGTCATCATTTACCAGGGCTCATATTATTCATCTTTAAAAACAACAACAACTAAAAACTTCATTGACTCCACCTTTTCTTGTTTGCCTTCTCTTTCTTTTCCCCTTCTTACCTAAACTCTTTAAAGTGGCTTTGTCTCTACTCCCTCAAGTTCTACTCACTTCTCAACCCACTACAATATGGCTTTGGACCCATCACTCCACTAGAGCTGCACTCACCAGGATAATTGGTTCCATATGTCCAAATTCAAGAAAAATTTATAGTTTGCTTGACCTCTTGACCGCTTTTGGAATGACTGACCACTGCCTGCTTCTCAAAGTCCTCTGTTCTTGGTTTCCATTACAATTTCTCTTGGTTTCCTTCTACCTTTCTTTTCACTACTTCTTAGATTCTCTTGCCAGCACTTCTTCTGTTTATTTCTTTTCTTTTCTTTTTTAAAAATATTTTTGGGGAATTGGGAAAGCCAAGTTGTTGTCCTTCAGTCTTAGTGTCTGTCTGCAGCTCGCGGCCGCTCAGCTAAAGGTGCCCATGTTCAATCTTAGTTGTGGGTGGGTGTAGCCACCATACCATGCGGGAGTCGAACTGGCAACCTTGTTGTGAGCACATGCTTTCACCAGCTGAGCCATCCTGCCACCTGTTGGCAGCTCAGCAGCAGCTCAGCTCGGGCACAGCTCACTGGCCCATGTGGGAATCAAACTGGCAGTCCTGTTGCTCAGAGCTCACGCTCTTAACCAACTGAGCCACTTGGCTGGCCCTGTTTGTTTCTTAAATAGGTCTTTGTTTAGCGTCCTCTTCTCAACTCATTTGACGTATTTTCCTTTACAGTCTCATCCAATCTTATAGCTTTAGATGACCCTTATATAGCAGTGACTCCCAAATTTATATCTGCAGCCAGGAACTCTCTTGAGCTTCAGACCCATATCTCTAAATGCATATTGGACACCTCCTCTTGGATCTAAGTCCAAACTCAACATGTCTAAAACTGAACTCATGATCTTGCATCATCACAACCTGTTCCTCTTCCAATGTTCTTTTACCTCAGTTATTTTTTGATAGATACAGAAACTGAGCCTCAAAGAATTAAGTAAATCGCCTGAGGCCACAGAACAGCTACTAAGTGGCAGAGCTGGGATTCCAATGTTGGTTTAGTCAATCTGAAGCTCCTGCTTTCTCCACTATATTATAATGCCACTCAGAAAGAAGGCCTCTTGAGAAAAAGAGCTATTTATGTCACTATTACATTTAAGCAATTTATGTCACTGTTAGGTTTTAAGTATTTTTTGAGGACCTTTAAAACCTGTACCCAGTATTAATAATAACAATACACAATATTTATATGATACTTTGCGGTTTTCAAGACATTTTTATTTTAATTATCTCATTATCCTGTAACCACTAAGTAAGATACAAAGAGCTTGTAGATGATTTGAGAAATGAGAAAAGTGACATATAAAAATTAAGGGATTTCACCATGATTTCATAGCTGTATGATGGTGGATATAGACTAGATTTAGTTCTCTTGACTTTTTAGTCTGGTATTTTTTTTTTTAGTATGCCTATGAAAAACTTGTTTATTTTCTTTTTTAAGTACTGTGTTTAACACCAGAAATAAATCAGAGAATTAATTTCTCAGGCAAAAAGCCAAGAATTTATTAGTATTGGTAACTTTATTGCTAAGAAGTGAGAAAGAAAAGAGAATAACTAAATAAGATAAAAAGTGTTATATGTCTTATTTAATAATTGAGTCTGTCCTTTTATTTTTCTAATTTTATGCAAGTGAAAAAAGGACATCCAACTGCAAAGTCACTGAGAACCTATTCAAATTTAAGTACTTCTGAAATACAAATATGTAATAACATAATACTTTGCAGCCTATGAAAAAATCATTTTTATTTGTTGCATTATTCTTAATGGTGTATATGTTTTGTTTTATAAGTATAAAGAAAGTAATAATGAAAATGGGGGAAAAAAACTTTGTGTTATTCTTTCATTGCATTGCAAAAAGAAAATATATTCCCCTCTTTTCCAAAAGTCAGCTGGGTTTTATCAGCTTTGCAAAACGATGAATGAATGCCTTGTTCATTATTATTGCTTAAGCCATTCTTATTTATGCCAGTAATTCAAGGATTATGTTTTGATTGTTCTTGAGAGATGAAAACACTTTCTTGCTGATGAATAAACACTGCCACTTAAAAAATATTTGTATGCACAATGCCTTTAAAGCCACTATGAAATGCTTTGCAAGAGCATTAGGAAGCTGTTTTTCGAAGGCACTTTTTTTCTCTACCTTTTCTTTCATGCTAAGCAGTCCAGTTGAAAGGCCTTTCAGAGTTAAGTTGTTTAAGCAATACCAATGTTTTAGTGTAATGAATAACTTTTTATAGAAGACAATCACATACAATTCAAAGTTCTGGTATTTCTATTTCTGTGCACCACCAATGCAGGGATTCTGTGGTAGAATCTCTTTCTTTGAGAAGACTGAAGCAATCAAAACCCTGATTAACCTCTGATATTCACGTGGTGCTCTTGATCTTGAGGACTGCAGCAGTAACAAAACATTAATGGCAGCCATATGCTTAGGGTATTGTGGGTATGGGTGACCTAAATGTGAACTTGAGGGGTGACTGATGCTAACTGCTATTTGTTCCAGGTTTGGTGTGGAGATTACTGATGAAGAGTTTGAGTTGCTACTTGACAGAATCCCCCTTGATGAAGATGAAAATGTCAGATACCTCCAATTCATGGCCATGTGTGATTCTCGATACTCCTTTTTCACATTTTCACATTCCATAGCAGTTTTCTGTTCTTGTTGTTTTTAATACAGAGAATGGACCCCTAAAAGAATTAGAATTACTTAAAACTTTTCTTCATTGATTTTTATCTCATTTATTAGTACTTTATAAGTGACAAAGCTTTTCAAAATAGCAATATTAACAAAAAAGAATCTTTTAATGGTAATCCATGGTAATTCATTTAAAAATATTTAACATCTCAACACCTGAAAATAGACACGAGAAAGGATACTGTGACTGAGATGACAAAGGGAGAGGAGTATAAATTATGTTTGCAGAGTTGGGAAGAGAATAGCTCTTAAGTGGCAAAAGTCAGGTTCTGGAGATGAACTTTCCCAAATTACACTAAACACACCCATTTACAATATTTCTTACTACCTTCCAAAGGGGTCCAGCTTGGAAAGCAGAATACATGGCTATTGCTAATGGTTGTATTAACAGCAAGAATGCTTTCTAAAATATCCCTAAACTGTATTTCGCTATCATAGGACCTAGGGTTTTACTGTTTTCTAAAATCTTTGTATGGATCTTAAGAGTAGTTCAGGGTTTAAGTATTAAAATTATGATCAGTATTGACCATTTTATTCCTCAAATACCTGGAGGGATATTGCAGTCCCAGTATCTGATGTTTTTGGCTGAGAAGGTGGGCTCATTCTTCCTAAAGATACTTCTTTTATCCAGAGCAATTTCCAGAAATAACTATCTTTATCCTGTACGTCTCCTGCACTGTCCTCCAAATCTCATGACTATACTCTTTAACCATGAAACCCACCCATCATTTCCTGTTAGTTCTTGATAGCAGAGTAGACAGTCACCAACCTAGTTTGATTTGTAGGGCATGACAAGAAACACCCCTCCAAAATTATTTTCCATCACTCCTACCATAGAGCCTGAAATTCTCGCCTTAAGGGACCCAGTTCTTTGAATCAGAAGGCACTGATCCACCGAAGAAGCTGTTAAGACACTAACATCTCCGAGAAGGGTAAAACTTGAATTTGTCAGTCATTAATGTGCGGCATTTCCCAAAGTGTATCAGAGGAACACCATGTAGTTTCATAGGATGGTCAAAGTTCTCACCCTTAAAAAGGTTCCCATGGCCAAATAAGTTTGGGAAATTTATTTAATAAAGTTAAATGAATTCCTTTCCTGAAAGACTTCAGATAGCCTTTAATATTGCTAGTGTGTGTTGTGAATCCCCCAAAGAGAAGAACCACCCTAAGACAAGTATTTCATTTCAAAGATGATCCCAGGAAATACCGTTAAGGTGTCAGGGAAGCAAGACAGTGAAAGGAAGAACTCCAATATAGGATGCATTAATGAGCAAGTCACTAGTGTGGGTATTTGGGACTCTCTCCTGCTGAGGAGCTCTGAGAAACTCTATGGACCCCCACCTCAGCGCTGTAGCAGCTGAGGACAAGGAAACTGGTGTATATAAATCCACCAACCCCCACCTGCCATTGGTTGAGGGCTGCTCTTGGCAGCATAAATACCCCAGCTCTGCACAAAAGCTGGCAAAGCATGCTTCAGTCAGAGAGTGTCCTCAGGCTGAGTCATATGTGCGCGCGGTAGAAAGCCCTGTGTAAACGGGAACCAGGAGTGCTGAGGAGCTCCTGGAAGGCCTTATCTAAAGACAGGCATCTGGACCAGTTGAGTAGCTCAGTTGATTAAGAGTTGGCTTAAGAGCAAGAGCTCTGAGCAACAAGGCCACCAGTTCAATTTCCACATGGGCCAGTGACACTGCGCCCGAGCTGAGCTGTCATTGAGCTGCCAACAGGTGGCAGGATGGCTCAGCTGGTGTAACAACAAGACTGCCTGTTCGATGGTGGGCTATGCCCACCGGCAACTAAGATTGGCACCTTGAGCTGAGCTGCCACCCGGATGTCTCAGTGGATAGAGCATGCATCCTTAATAACAAGGCTGCTGGGTTTGACTCCCACATGGGATGGTGGCTACTCCCACCCACAACTAAGACTGCACTAGGCACCTTGAGCTTAGAGGCCACGAGCTGCCGACAGGAAGCCAGATGGCGACTGGCACCCTCCATAACGAAGTCTGCAGAACAATGACTTGGTTGGTCCCCTTCCCCAATTCCCCAACACTGTTCCCCTCCACCAATTCCCCAATAAAATCTTAAAATAAAATAAAATAAATAAAGACAGGCATCTACTGTGGTGGGATTTAGTCTACAGCTTTAGTCCCAAATTTATTTGACCTTTTTATAAGTTTAGTCCCAAACTTATAAGTTTAGTCCCAAACTTATTTGACCTTTCTTGATGTATCTTAGAGACTAGCATTCCACAGAACATAATTTGGGAATGCTATCTTAATTAGACAAGTTAATCTGCTAAGTAGCCTTGATCTTAGAAAGTCAAGATCAGTTGCCTGAGTGAAGTGAAGGAAAGCGCTTTTAAAAACATGGAGCCTACAGAGAAAAAAAGACACAAGCAGGGTGCCACAGAGGGAGTTTCCTGAATGCCCAGAAGGGCAGTGTGAGGACACTTAGGGTGAAGTGTCAATGCCAGAGGAAAGGTGTGAGGTGGCCAAACAGTGAGGGACACCGGTACTAAAGATGGAACTGATGTCGCCCTGACCCATTGCCTTCAATTTTGGATGGATAAGTGTTAATGACTGGAGACAGTGCTTTTAATTCTTTTTTTTTTTTTTTGAGGGCAGTGTCACTGGCCCTCATAAGTGGGACCTGAACGGGGGCCGCTGGTTTCCCAAGCCAGCGCTTAACCGCCACGCCACTCGACCGGCCCTAATTCTTTATATTCTTGATTTAAGATACCAAACAACAGACTGTAACTTCATTGTTAGTATTAACAAATACCTCTGTTTATCTGATATTTGACATATGTTATCTCATTATTATTCCCATTTTGCATGTGGGAAAATGGATGTATAGAAAGATTAAATGATTCACCCAAATTCCATAAGCCAGTGTCTGGTTTCTTACCAGTTGCACTGGAGGGAGGACAAGTAAGAGTTCCCACATGTTCACTGACATAGCCTGACAATAGCTAATATTTAATGCCTACTGTTTGTCAGGCACTAAATATTAATTCATTTCATTCTTGCAACAACCCTAGTAAATACTTTACATACAAATCTGGGGCCCAGAATGTAAGTTTCCCATTATCACCCAGTTAGCCAAGGTGAAACCAGGTGGCAAACCCAGACTGGCTGACTATGGAACCCACATATCTAATCCTGCTCTGCCTCTCCGGTCAAGAAGGAGGAATTGTATCTGCGTTAACCAGTAAGGTTACATGTGGCTATTGAGCATATGAAAAAAAAGATTCAGAGATGCCAATAAATTCATCTTTTTTGGCCATTTATTATTTAAGTCTGAATTGAAATGTTATATAAGTATAAAATACCAGATTTCTAAGACTTAGTATTAAAAAACATGGTAAAATATCTCATTAATAATTTTTATATTTATTACATATTGAAATGATACTATTTTAGGTATATTGTGTTACATAACATAAATTTTTAAAATTAATTTTACCTCTTTTTAAGCCTTTTAAATGTGCCGTTGAAATTTTTTATTTATGCAGCTCCAGTGTATTCCAATGGGTCAGCACTGAATTACACAGCAAACCTTTTAATTAGAGTAGGCAGCACAATGGAAGGAAGGAATTATTTCAGTCTTTGCCTGATCCCCAAGTACAATAAATCAGTTCTCAGATAGCCTCTGTGCCTTAGTTTTTGCATCTGTAAAATGTGATAGAAAACTTAAATTTTCCTCACAAGTTTAATTCACAAATTGAGCAAAAGTAGTTATGTGTCATTTTACTCAATGTTGCGGAAGACTAGACAATTATCCAGGAAAGCAGGTGTAATAAACAAACAGCTAGGGCCGGCCGAGTGGCTCAGTTGGTTAAGAGCTCTCTCAAGGGTGCGAGCTGAGCTCTGAGCAACAGCTGTTCGAGGCCAGCCCGAGCTGAGTTGCTGTTGAGCTGCCAACAGGTGGCAGGATGGCTCAGCTAAAAAAAATAAATAAATAAATAAATTAAATAAAATTAATAAACAAATAGCTAATCTAGATTAAATATGAATTTGAAGTATTTGTTTATTATTATTTTTTTAAAAAATTAATGTGCAACTTTGAACTCCAGACACTAAACCTAGAACAAAATATTTCTGTAGTGTGGAGGTTCACTGTCATTTCTGCCTTTAAAATTTTATTTGAATAATAATCATTTAGTAGATGGGTCAATGAGGTGACAAGGGCAGGTATTGTTATTTCCAATTTACAGATTTAAAAACAGACTCAAAGAGGTTGAGATGCAGGGCTGAAACTTTTGGTTTTAAGGCCAATGCTTTTGTCATTATGCTTTCCAGGTAATGAAAATTATAAGCAATTTTTAGATGTGGTGGCATTTGGCTATGATTCCCCTCAGGCATGAAAGAGGGAAATAGGTAAACGAGATGAGGTTAAACCTTCTATGCTTTTATTTGACATGATGTATTAATTCGTATAGCAGATTTTGACATAAAACAGAATCTCAGAACTTTCACTCTGAACTTTGCTATGACTGTGAAGTTGCCACAGTGATACCTTCTTATGAATAAGTTCACAGAGATAATCACTTAAAGAGGGTAAGAGGTTCAGAGAGTCCAAACAATCCATGTTTTTTTGCTACTCATTGTTACTATTTTTTAAGTTAAAAAAGCAATCCTTTCTTTTTCTAAATATCCAAAATTATTATAGAAGAATATAAAAAGTACAAAGAAGAGATAGAAATGCTCTCACCATCTTTCCCCAAATCTAGGCAGTTGATTATTATATAACCAGTTGATATTTAATTTTAAAATAACCAGTTGATTATTAATTTTAAGATGGAAGAAGACAGCACATTTGTTTCATGGTTCTAAAGTTTTTCATAAATTGTCATAGTGTTCAATATGAACCTGTTTATTGAATAGAATATATCCTTTAAAATTATTATACATAGGGTGCTAAAAAAATGTATACACATTTTAAGAAAGGAAAAAACTATTAAAATTGTAATAATATATACTAATAACAAAATATGAATACAAGTCACATTTGACTTCTGCAATTATAAGAGGTACTCAAAGTGGTTACCATCAGTGTCCAGACACTTCTGATTATGGGGAACTGCTGCTTGAGCAACACTGACCAAAGTGTCCACTTGTATACATTTTTTTGGCACCCCCGGGTATTTATATAATTTGTTTTTGTCCTTTGTAGCTGTATATTGGTTAAATGTATAAATCACATATTCAGTAAAGATGACAGTTCTACTATAATTATGTGTAATTTCTAAAAGAATTTTTAAAATTATTTTTACGAAGACTGAAGAAAAATTGATTTAGAGCAAAGATCTTCTCCAGAGATATTTGTTAGAAAAATCAGATTTTTTTTCATATCTCAACTACACTGTGTGCCTAGCATGGCTTATCATGTGGTTTAGAAAGTTTATCTATGTGGTCTCACGAATATGGGAGAATGTCCATAAAATTATAGTAGACATTGGTTTTATTTAGATTTGTTTTAGACGGCATAGAAATGGTGTTACGTTAAAGTATTAATAATCCTTTTAAAAGAAATCATTAGGTCAGGATGGTGATTAGAGTATAGTTTCTTTATCATTAAATACATTCACCATAAGTTATTTGAAATGTTAGCATAAATATGTTTATCCTACACATATAATTACATAAAAGTCATAAAGATATTTCTTTTTCATAAAAGTCACTTTCCTTATATTAAGGGGAACCATGTATTAGTAAATTAAGTTTGACCCTTAGAGAAGTCCCACAGCGTAATGAGCCATAAGATTTTCTCTGCTGGGGGATATCTGATTCATATTAAATGGGAAAACCAGTGCTGCCTCAGTATCATAATTAGGGAGATTTTGGATATTTATTGACAAATTCTCTAATTCTGAACATGTTATCTGAGAGCAAGAAGACAGTATTTGCAAGTCAAATGATAGAAGAATCTATTGTCAGACAATTAAAACATCTTTACCGAGACCTACCAAACTAACCTTTGTGTGGTCTTGTTCTCAGATGGAAATGGTTCCTAGAGACAGTTGACAGCATGAATTTTGAGATGACACTAAATGTGTGTGGGAACTTGCAAAAAACAAATCTAAAAAAAGATTTGGGATCAGGGTTTTCTTTGCCACATTTTTACCATGATGGGGTGGGAGTGGGAGCTGGGGCCGGGGATTGGGTGGAAGGCTCCAGAGGGAAAGGTGACATTAGAGATGCTGGTAAAAGTTAGTCCTGGTCAAGCCTGCGGTGAACAATGACACAGTGTTGTTGTGGGCTGCCTCCTCGACTTAGATATTCTTCCCATGTCAGTATAATCACTACTGGGAGGTAGCTCGATTAAGGATTACCATATCATTAATAGTATCCATGACTTTTGTTCAAAGGCTACTTGTGCAATGTTGCCTTGTGGATGAAGCGCCGTAATCCTCTGAGCCGCAGCTGTAGAGAGGGAGGCTCCGTAGAGCCGCCCACACTGACTTCCCTGTCCTCTTGGATCAGTTCTAAAAAACAGACAGAAACAACAGTCAACTCAAAGCCAAAAAAAAAGAAACATCCATTCTACATTTCCACATTCATCCCAGAGCTTCAATCCCTGCCAGTGTCTCCCATTCATCTCTTCTCTAACATCCCGATCACCACTCACCACTCGGATGGTGGCCAGATTAAAGGGGAACAATGCAGTTTTAAATGTAAAGTTTGCATCTGATTTTTTTTTTCTTTGCATGAGAAAAAGCACATTGATTCTATGTGTCTGTCTAATGCTTAGCCTGTAGTTTTTCAGGTCTTTCTTATTTTCTTTGGCAACATGAGGCATGCCTGTGTCTGTCAACTGTCTAGGCTTTCTTAGTTTGTTTGGTGAAGACACCTAACATTGAAATTTGTATTTGAGTAGAAAATTACATGCATACTTAATAAACAATGGGTGTTTACTTCATTAATATTATTGCTGCTAAGAAACGTCTACTTCCAGTGGGTCTGAGCCCTGAAAGAAATCTAAAAACTTAGCAGTAGCTTGAAACCTAAGCAAACATACCAAAATATTGGGGATTGGGCAGAAGAAAATAACTGAGTGAATTACATTTGGTGAAACTCCAGGTGGTAGAAGACAGGGAAGAATGGATGTAACCTTTAGAGTTCATTTCATTTCATTTTATAAAGATCAACTCCTCAAAAAAAGGAAACTGAAAGAGATAAAAAAAAGACCTGGACTTATTTAGCATAGGAAAATGTAAAAGTAAAAAGAAGCCTAGAGTTAAATTTCTTGCTTTATACGTTAATAATCACTCTTTTATACCAAATTAAAATTAGGTTATGCCTTGATTTACCCATGAGTCATTATTTTTAAAAGGGTTTTGATCTTACATTTTCATCTCATTGTGTCATTTAAAAATCACTATAACATCCTTTTATTAAAGTATATTTGACATACAATGTTATATTAGTTTCAGGTGTACAACAGTGATTTGTCATTTATATACCTTATGATGTGATCACTACAATAAATCTACAATAGTAACCACCTGTCACCATACAAAGTTATTATGATATTATTGACTACATTCTCTGTGCTGTACATTACATCCCCATGACTTATTTATTTTATAATTGGAAGTGTGAACCTCTTATTCCCCTTCACTTTTTTCACCCATCTCCTCACTCCCTCCTCCTGGCAACCATCAATTTGTTCTCTGTATCTATGAATCTGTTTCTGTTTGCATAATACCCTCTAGGCCCATCCATGTTGTTGCAATAATATGAATGAATAAATTAATGAGTTAATTAATAATCTCACATAAATCATGGCTCTTGGAGATCCTAACTAATTTTAAGAGTGTAAAGGGGTTCTTGGACCAAAGACTTTAAAAACTGCTCTAAACCACAATGGGAAGAGAGGTGCTCTTGCCTAAAGCTAGAATCTTCTGGATGGCTCTGTTACAGAAATATATAAGTGTTCTGTCAGGAGATAGCTTGCTTCATTCAAATAGGAAAAATGTTCAGGATTAGGAGCTCTGCGATTTGGGGCATCTTAGTTTATCCAACTGAAAAATGGAATGGATGAATTTATAAGCCAGTATTCATTGAGGGTCTTCTATGTGTGCTGGTCACTGTTTCCCAGGCAGTGTGTGTCTGTGTGTGTGTGTGTGTGTGTGTGTGTGTGTGTGTGTGTGTGTGGTGGGGAGTCCATGTACGAGGTGTGATCAAACAATATGGTGAATGTTTAAATAAAAAAATTGTTATTACAGTAAAAGACACATTGCCATTAATCCCCCTCAAAATATTCCCCTTCACTTCGAACACACTTATTCCATCATTCTTGCCACTTTCTGAAGCAGTTCTGGAAGTTCTCTTTTATGAGTGTCTTTAGTTGCACTGTCATGGCTGTCTTATGTCCTGAATTCATTGAAAATGTTTACCTTTCATGGTCATTTTGACTTTAGGGAAGAGCCAGAAGTCGCATGGTGCCAGATACAGTGAATAAGGTGGATGAGGAGACACTGTATGTTTTTATTTGACAGAAATTACTGTACCAGAAGCGATGTGTGACACAGAGTGTTGTCATGATGGAGGATGATTTATGGCACACTTTAAAACATCTCTCAACTGTAGCTCACACCCGACTGACTATATTGAACAAGTTGAAATTTGTCATCCACTGTTACTAAAGCTCCATGCACCGCTTCCCATATTGAAGATCCCTGCCTTTCCATTGGATGGCACTCGGCAGCAGCATTCACTGTATTTTGTGATCACAACAGAAAGGCTCTGTGTCACACATCACTTCTGGTATGGCAATTTCTGTCAAATAAAAACATTACAGTGTGTCCTCATCCACCTTATTCATCAGATCTGGCACTGTGCGACTTCTGGCTCTTCCAAAGTCAAAATGACGATAGAATGTAAATGTTTTGAATCAATTCAGGACATCAAGGCAGCCATGACAGCACAACTAACGACACTCACAAAAGAGGACTTCCAGAACTGCTTCAGAAAGTGGGAAGAACAGTGGGATAAGTGTGTTTGAAGCGAGGGAGAGTATTTTGAGGGGGATTAATGGAATATGTCTTTACTGTAATAAATGTGTTTAATTTACACATTCACTGTATTTTTTAATCACTCCTCATATGAACAACTCCATCATTGCCCTTTGGAAGTTCACAATCAAGTAGGGAGAACAAACCAATGAAGAGATGGATGATAATAGAGAGGCAGGTATACATGGGGTACCATGGAAACACAGAGGGGAACCTAATCTAGGAAGCAGGGGGAGGGGTGGGCATTTTAAAGTGGGTCTTGAAAGACAGGTGAGAATTAATCAAAAGAAGAAAGGGTGAAAGGCATTCCAAGCAGAGACATTAAAAACCTAAAGCAGTGGGTTTTTTTTTTTCCAAATGGTATGTTGGGACTCCTTAGTAGATCATGAAATCAATTTAATGTGTTATGACCAGCATATAAAAAACAACAAAATAGAAAGGAAAATGACAGAGTGCATCTCACATAGTATGGGTATTTTTTATGAAATCTTTTTTCCATTGTATTGTGTGTATGTGCATGCATGATGGAGGGGTGGGGTAGAGGGAGACACACTATACTAAGTTACAATGTAAAATGTATTTCTTATTGTTGGTTGAAATAATTGTTTTTGAAAAATTTAAAGTCATAAGAAGGAACATTATGTGTTCAAAGAATTATAAGCAGTAATTCAAATATGGGTGTAACATGGGGTGTATATAGGAGATGCTACTGAAAAGATAAGCAGGAATCAGATCATAGAGATCCTTAATGATTTTACCAAATAATTTTGATTTTATCTTGTAGGCAGTTAAATACTATTAAAGGATTTTAGGAAGAGGAGTGACATGCGACTATGACAAAGATGGATTGGGGTGGTGGCGGGAAAATCTGATGCAAGGAGAACTCTTATCAAACTATTGTAAAACTTCAGGAGCCTGAACTAAAGCAGTAGGAATGGAGATGGCTGTGACCGTTTTTAATTTAATAGAACTTTTTAAAAAAAATTATGTGGTTATTCCTCATATAGCATTCTGTTCTATTGAATAGTTTCATAGAAACATTATACAGTAGAATATAAGCTACATGAAGGCAGGAATTCTTGTATATTTTTTAAATCTCAGTGTCCTCAGAAATGAGAACTATACTCATGTTTATCAGCTGCTCAATAAATCTTTGTTGAATGAATGATAAATGAATCTTCTTATCCTAAGAGGGTATTAATTATAGGAGGTTGTTTTAAAGTTTCTTCTCCCTGAATTATCTTTGTAACCTCTTCCTTTTTTTTCTCATTTTATTTTAATTTTTATTATTGCTGTCTTTCATGTTAGAGGCTTTCCTAAATACTTAGTGGTTTTTATATATTCATTTATATTTAAAAATAAGGCATTGAAGTCAATTGAATGTACCCTGTGTATTGATTGGTAAGACAGCGTTGAGGGTCCAGTCATTTTCTTTGGTGACTCCCTAATGTCAATTTCTATGTCTTTCCTCTTGTGTCACTTTCTTCATAGAGAATCTCCTCATCTTCTGCTTTGAGAATATAATCCTGGCCAGCAGTCCTGGGGGCCAAATGGGATAAAATATTGCCAGTTAAACTATTGAGCGGGCAGACATCCACTTAATTCTTATTTTTAGTATGACACCTGATTCTGGGCCCAGTTTCTCTGATGTCTCCAAATCTAAAACCTTGGTGCAGTTTCTCTAAAGATTCATTTGCTCTTCTCTTGGTGGGGATGAAGAGGGGTTGTCACCTTGTTGCATGGAGTCTAAAAGCTCCTTAGTCAAACTTCCTACCTCTTTTTTTTCAGCCCCTTATCCTTGCCTTCCAAGGCCCCTGATGCATCTAAATTTTGGTCCTGACCAGGGATCTATGCTGGGAACCCTTGTTCTTTCCTGACCGAGTTTTCCTTTTCAGCTCTGCTCTTCGGTTTTCCGTCTGCTCTCCAGCATCAAAATTTCGTTGGACATCTGTTATGTGGTGTTGTCTTCACTACTGTGCTCTTCTCCTTACGTGCTTCTGCCATTTTATTCCTCTACTGTCACTTAGAAGGGTTTTAGGAGAGAGAGGAAATGCACTCATTTATTTAATCTTTCATGTTTAAACAGAACTCTCAGAAGGGCTTTTTAGAAAATGGCTTTTTTGACTGACTAGATTAATTACTAGTCACGCTTTCTCCTTCATTTTTTCATATTTAATCACATTTGTTCAATTAAGTTATCTAGAAGAGAATTTTAGACTGTTGGTCATGTGCTTTAATTTTAGCAATGGAAATGTTCTTTTCAGTGTAGAGAATGAAACACTATAATCTAGTGATAATTCTTTTAGAACATATTATATGACCTGAACATTGATACCATTAATACGAGTTTAATCAATGAGTTCATATTTGTACATTTAGCAGTTCTGACATGGGAAAGGCTGGTAGAAAACTTATTGAGGCAACTGAAAAGTTTTGATCTATTATTATACATAGGGGAAAAAATATTAGAATGATTGATTATAATAAAATTAAGAAAATGGTATTGAGGCACTAATCAAAGTGCCTAAATAAAGAAATGCATATTATTAATGCATTCTGACACTCTTTTTTTTTTTAATTTTTTTTATTTTGAGGGCAGTGTCACTAGCCCTCATATGTGGGACTGAACCAGGGCCGCTGGCTTCCCAAGTCAGCGCTTAACCACCACTCGGCTGGCCCTCTGACACTCCTATGTGACAGAATTTCAGGGTAAAATTTCAGAATTTCAGGATAACAGAGTTTTAGACACTAGGCTATCTATGTAATTCCACATGAGGGTTCCAGATAATTATGATTTAGTGTTCTGGCCTATTGCCTTATGTTTCCCACTGAATATATTCCACATAATTGATGCTAAAATATTGTTTCGTCTTGCTAAGTGAGACTTCATGGCAATGCTTTTCCCAAATGTTATGTGGCATTGTCTAATGTCTTTCTGGTCTAATACCCTAACAGTCAAGATACTGAGTCTAGCTAGGATTTTTGTATACATGCATGTATATTTAAAATGCTCAGAGGACTGGATTAAATGTAATTATCTGGTTTGTGTCTTTTGATATATGATTTTATTTTTATTTTTTACCTCAAGTAAATTGAGGTATACAATTCATATAAAATAAAAATCACCCTTTTAAGGTATAATACAGTTCAGTGGATTCTGATAAATGTATATGCCACTATTAAAATTTATATTTAGAACACTGTCCTCACCCTGTATAGTCAGTCCCCTCCCCCAGCCTCAGGCAACCATCTATCTATCACGTTCCCATACTTTGCCTATTCCAGAATTTGTTTTTGTGATTTACCAGTAAGAATATGTTACATATAAATTAATATGGGATGATTACATACATGAAGAACAGTGTGCCTTAATGGAAAATCACAGCCTGTTTGGCATGAGTAACTTCTTGCTATGCACTTTTATTATGTCTGCTAGTTAGTTCTTGTTGATGAACTGAATGGATTTCAGAGAGATTTAGGATTCCAGGAATTTAAAATGTATCTTGTGAGAGACCTTCAAGTTCTCAGAACATCAAAGTAAACAGCTCTCCTTTGACCTGTCAACCCAGTAGCTTTCCAGCCACACTTTCTAACTTGCAAATCCCTCTAGGTTGTATTGACTAGAATGATCGCCTACTAAATTTTAAACTTAGGGAAGAAGTCTAAATAAGCCAAAAGGAGGACTTTGTGAGCACTTTATTTCCCCCAGGATTGCATTTAACAACCCTTTTAGGGACAAGCTTGGAATGCGTTTCTCTCAGCCAGGGCAGATGTCCAAGGGTATCTGTATCAAGTAGGTCTATTAAAAGTATTAGGAGTGGACAACTAGTTACATGCCAAGTCCCTTTTGGTTTCAACAGTACCACGTATTTTTAGTTTTGACGTACTACTTTGTAAACTTTAATGGTCTAAAATAACTAGTTATTTGAAATCTTAAAGGAAAGTTTATTTGTCTCAGTATCCAAATCATTTACACTTACTACATGGGGATGTATGTTCGTTTATTCCCAGACAATTTTCCTTTCAGCCAACCTGAAGACAGGGCACTTACTCAGTACGCATGCACTATTTTAATTTATGGTATTTTATTTTGTGTTATTCCCAGGAGAAAATTCATATTCTTAGCAAGCTAGCACTAAAAGGAACCTTAGAGGTAAAATTGTTCATCCTCTTTTTGCTACAGGGAAAGGAATCTCTGACTCAGAAAGGTGACTTCCTGAGGCCTCTGGAGAAAAGATCAATTTTGGGAATTAATTTTTATATGAATCTAAGTACTTTTCTTAGTCACTTAACATCTGAGCTTAACTTAGTAATACGTTTGTCCAGAGTCCAAACTACCAACCCATGCTTATTTCTCCAGTCAATAAAACCTGTATTTTCTAATAGTTCTTAACTGAGCATATTGACATACACATTATCTGTCCTACATGACTACCACCTCACCACTATAATGGGTATAAAAATCATCAAAATAGTCTCATCTAAAATATTCCTTAAACATTTGTCTGTGTATAGCACTAAGGTAGCCACTATGTTGCTCTCATTAAAGGACAAGTGAGAGCATAGCCCATGTAGGACTCAGCACCTGGTGTGTCTAAGTCTGAACGTACATAATTTAGATTAAAAAGTCACAGGAGACACTAGGTAATATAGTCCTCTTACGTATAGTTAACAAGTACTGTAGTTTTAAGAATTTTGGCTGGCCTAGTGGCTCAGTTGGTTAAGAGTTAGCTTAGAGCACATGTTCTGAGCAACAGGGCTACCAGTTCAATTCCCACATGGGCCAGTGATGCTGAGCCCGAGCTGAGCTGTCACTGAGCTGCCAACAGGTGACAGGATGGCTCAGCTGGTGTAACAGCAAGATTGCCTGTTCGATGGTAGGCTACGCACCCACCCCTGCAACTAAGACTGAACTTGGCACCTTGAACTGAGCTGCTGCTCAGATGGCTCAGTGGATAGAGGGTGTGCTCTTAACAACAAGGATGCCGGGTTCAACTGCCTCATGGGATGGTGGGCTATGCCCACCAGCAGCTAAGACTGAACTTGGCACCTTGAGCTGAGCTGCTGCCCAGATGGTTCAGTGGATAGACTGTGGGCTCTTAACAACAAGACTGCTGGTTCGACTCCTACATGGGATGGTGGCTACACCCACCTGCAATTAAAATGGAATACAGCACCTTGAGCTTAGAGGCCACAAGCTGCCAACAGGAGGCCAGATGGCGACTGGCGCCCTCCACAATGAAAATTGAAGAACAATAACTTGGCTGATCCCCTTCCCCAATCCCCCAATACTGTTCCCCTCCCCCAATTCCCTAATAAAATCTTTTTAAAAAAAAAAAAGAATTTTAAGAAACTGCAAATATTTTGAGTCTTTTTTATTTTGAGAGAATGTTCTGATTAGATCAACATTTTAGGAACTCCTGCATGGACTTAGCTTTCACAGTATGATAATTCTTTAATCTTTTAAAAAGGTAAATTAGATTTAGAAAGTGAACATTTGATACATGTATGTACTTATCATTTATTGCCTCACTGGGCAGCAATCATTAAGTGTAGTTCTATAAATCCTGTTACTGAGGTGACTTCGAATATAGCAGCTGTAGCTGTTACCATAGCTACTGAGCATCTCTGTATCCCCTCTGCCTGCCTCAGGGATATGTTGCTGACAGCTTTGGAACTTTACTTTCTTGGCTTCCTGTCTCCTCTCATTCTTTAGAGAAATTATTCCATTGGATTCTTTTTCTGTTAGACGGTATGTCAATTAGGATAAGGTGCTGTGTGAATAGAAGAAACTCAGCTCCTGTGTGTTAAATAAGATAGAAGTGTTTTTTCCATCCTATAAAGGAGGATGGAGCAGCCAGCCCTGGGCCAATATGGCAGCTTCTGGGTACTATCAGGAACCCAGGCTGCTCTACCATTCCAAAGCTTGCTTCCCTCTTGAAAGGCCACTTTATGGTTCTAACGGCTGTTGAAGCTCTGGCCTTCATGTTCTACTGGCAAGCCTGTAAACGGGAGAAGGCAGAAGGAAAAACGGGGGTTCCTTTGAGCTGAGTCTGTTCACTTTAAGCACCATTCTCAAAAATCTCACACAGTACTTCTGCTTCTTACATGTGGCTAGAGTTTAGTCATATGGATAAACTCAGCGGCAAGGAATACTGGGAAATGTAGTCTTTTATTTTTAATAGAGGGAGGAAAAGCAGATGGATGTCATGGTAGATTACTAAATCTCTGCCACAGGTAATTCAGGTGGAATAGCCCATCTGTATCTATGAGCAGTGACCGCTTGCTCATAAGTAGTGACCACTGTATTACAGAAGTAGTGGATATGTGATTGATACAGTTACCTCAGTAGGCAGTTATTTGAACATCCTCAGAGAAGCTCAGAGATTATTCTTATGTCATATGAGCATATTCACAGCAACTGTTTGCTCTTTACTAGAATGCTTTTAGTTATAGGAATTTAAATAAAACAAAGTTTAAAATAAAATCACAAAAATATATCCACCCCATATACTTAACAGAATCTTAGGAAATATAATAAATAGACTGAAGAAAAACTATGAGAAATCCAAAACACAATAAAAGACTATAAAAATAATTAATGTCTTGATTGCTTAGTATAATCTCCCAAATAAGCTTTTGTTAATTTTTAGGGAGGTTGATGAAGTCCAGCACCAAGTTCTATTTTACTTCCTACCTCTTTGCATAGGTTTATTAATCACAGATCTTTCAAGATAACTTCCCTTGATATTTTACACTGCCATTTGCTTACTGTGTGATTTTTTTTAAAGGGAGTAAGCTGTTATTTCCTTGTTTTACAAACAGAGCTGGCTGTACATCTTCTATACGATTTTTAAAAACAGGTTTACTGAGGTATAATTTGCATATTTACAAACATGTAAATTTTTACTCGTTTACAAATGTAATCATTTACAAACTCACCCATGGTAAGTGTACAACTCAGTGATTTTTAGTAAATGTACAGAGTTGGAACTATCATAATCCAGTTTTATAACATTTCTATCTCCTTTCTGTCTCTATAAATTTGTTCTTTCCATACATTTTCTATAAATGGAATCATGCAATATGTATTTTGTGTCTAGTTTCTTTCATTTAGCATGTTTTCTAGGTTCATCCATGTTGTAACATGTATCAGGAATTAATTCCTTTTAATTGCCAAGTAGTATTCCAGTATATGGGTATACCATATTTTGTGTATTCATTTGTCAGTCCATGGACATTTAGAATGTTTCCAGTTTTTAACTGTTACGGTCCTATGAACACTTGTGTACATGTCTTTGTGTGGACATGCATATTCATTTCTCTGACGGATTCCTAGGAGTGGGATTGCTGAATTGTATTATAAATTTGTATTTAAGGTTTTAAGAAACTGACGCACTCTATTCCAAAGTGGTTGTATTATTTTATATTCCCCCTAAAAATGCATGAAGGTTTCAATTTCTCCATTTCCTCACCAACACTTGTTACTATGTATCTTTCTTATTTTAGCCATCCTAGTGGGTGCCTAGTGGTATTTCATTGTGGCTTTAATTTGCATTTCCCTAATGATTGATTTTGAACGTCTTTTCAGTGTTTATTAGATATAGGTCTATCATCATCTTAGGATAAATGTCTATTCAAATATTTTGCTCATTTAAAAAAATCTGGTCAATTGTGAAGTGCTCTCTATATACATTGGTCATTATAAATGCTCTTTATATATCCTGATACAAGTCCTTTATCAGATATATGGTTTATACATATTTTATTCCAGTTTGTGACTTGTGTTTTTATTTTCTTAATAGTGCCTTGTAAAGTGCAAAAGTTTCACATTTTTATATAGTCCACTTATCAAATTTTTTTTTTATGGCTTGTGCTTTTAGTGTTGAGTTGGGAGATTTTGAGCAGTTTGTCTAACCTCTTCAATCCTCAGTTCCTTTGTCTCTATAATTGGAATAATAACTCTTACCTCAAAGGTAACAATGTTTTAAATCAATGATTTAAATATTTCTGTTTGGAAAAGAGGAGACTGCAAGTTCAAAGAAATGGTGTTTTGGGTACTTACTGCTTGCTTCCTGGGGTGGAGGGGCCTTGGTATGTGTAAAAGCCACTGAGTATATCTGCTAATCAATTTTGCTATCATTTTCCAATTCAAGAGATCAACTTCACAGATGGAAGGGAATAAGCAGGATAGGTAAGAGGAACCAGAATGCATATGGGGTTAAAGAATGGATGAAATCAAATGGAAAGTTGAGAGATAGGAAAGAAGGATTATGAAGGGGCTTGAGGAAACTTTTGATAGGTATGGTAATAATCTTTGTTTTTTGGGGGTTTTTTTGGATGTCTACTACACTCCATTTTGTGTATCAGAGATATTAAACTACTTGCCCAAATTCACACAGCTAATAGACATATGCATGAATCACCAAGGTTATTTATTTATTTATTTATTTATTTATTAAGATTTTTTATTGGGGAATTGAGGAATTGGGGAAAGGGAACAGTGTTAGGGAATCAGGGAAGGGGAACAGACAAGTTGCTGTCCTTTTATTCTTCAGTCTAGTTGTGGAGGGTGTCGCTTCACTGGCCCATGTTGGTATTATCATTGTGCTTTTCCCAGGTGATTCAGTGAGTTGCCGGCCATTGGATGGCTGCTCACAGCTGCTCATGGCAGCCCAGCTCCAGGTTGAGCTGTTGTTCACCATCTTAGCTGTAGAGGGTGCAGCATCACTGGCCCTTATATATGGGATCCAAACTGGTGCCCTGCTGCTCAGAGCTGGTGTCCCAAGCCAACTCTTAAAACAACACACCACTTGGCTGGCCCAATATGGTAATAATCTTGATTGTGACAATGGAAATATGTGTCATTCACTATATATCAATTATCTCAATAAAGTTGTTTTATAAAAAGAATGTTCACACCCATTAGGATGGTTATTTTTAAAAAGAACAGAGAATTACAAGTGTTGGCAAGAATGTGGACAAATTGGATCTCTTGTGCATTGCTGGTGGGAATGTAAAATGATGCAACCACTGTGGAAAACAATTTGGCTGTTTCTTAAAATGTAAAATATGGAATTAGCATGTGAAACAGTGATTCCACTTCTAGGTATATACCCCAAAGAATTGAAAGTAGGAACTGATATTTATACATCAGTTGTTCATAGCAGCGTTATTTACAATAGCCAAAGGCGGAAACAACCCAAATATTCATCAACAGATGAAATGATAAACAAATCTGGTATATACATACAATGGAATATTATTCACCCATAAAAAGGAATGAAATTCTGATATATGATGCAACATGGGTGAACCTTAAAGACATTATGCTACATGAAATAAGCTAGAAACAAAAGGACAAATATTGTATGATTTCACTTATATGAGGTACCTAGGATAGGCAAGTCATAGAGATAGAAAGTAGAATAGAGATTACCAGGTTCTCTACTGAGCTGCCAACAGGTGGCAGGATGGCTAAGCTAAAAAATAAAAAGAAGGGGCCGGCCGAGTGGCGCAGTGGTTAAGTGCTGGCTTGGGACGCCAGAGGCCCTGTTTCGGGTCCCACATATGAGGGCCAGTGACACTGCTCTCAAAAAAAAAAAAAAAAAAATTAAAAAAAGAGATTACCAGGTTCTGGAAGGAGAGGAGAATGGCGAATTCTTCTTTAATGAATACAGAATTCTGTTTGGGATGATGTAAAAGCTCTGGAAATGGATAGTGGTGATGGCTGTGTAACACCATAAATGTACTTTATGCCAGTGAATTGTACACTTAAAAATGGTTAGAATGGTAAATTTTGTGTTATTTATATTTTACCACAATAAAAAATGCAAAAACAGAATAGACAAAGTGATATATAATTTTAAGTGGTAACAACAATGAAAATGTATAATGAGAAGCTGACAGATGAGCCCCAGCGATAAGATCGGAAGTCGGCAGATTCTGCTTCCTTCCTGGTTCCTTGATACCTACCAGTTATTATAAAGTTATCCTCCCATTTCTTCACTCCCTTATTTTCAGGCACATAGATGGGAGCATGGAGCAATGTAAAGTGAAAAATAGATTGAATTCATTTGGTTCAGGGAAGAGAAGACCTGGGGGAGACAATGACAGCTGTGTTTAAGTATTTACAAGGCTGTCAGATAGAGGAATAGGAGGCTTATTCTGTGAGCTTTAGATGACAGAAAGGAGATTTCATGGGAAGCAGATATTTCTGGCTCTAAAAAAGGAATAACATTTAAATAAATAGATGAGTCCATAAGTGGAGTAGACTCCTTGGAATGCTGGAATGGGCAGATAGAGGCTAGGGATGCTGCAGAGGGAATTGCTGCATTAGATGGGAATTGGACCACGTGGTCTTTGTATTAGTGTCCCAGCAGGTAGAAGTAGGAATTTTCAGTAGGGAGTTTGAAGAGTACTTAATGAAGGAACTATTTTCAGAGGTGTGGGCAAAACTGAGGGAATCTAAGGGTTGTTGAGACACCCAAGAATTAGCAATGGGGAAGATCTTAGGTAGCAAGGAAGGCTGTGCTGTTCAAGGAGCCCAGTGGAGCTGTAGAAGAGGAGTCACCTACAGCTGGGAAGGGGGACCACCTAATGGGAGCAGGCAGCCACTGGCAAATTCATGGTGCCAAGGCAGAGAAACAGCAGGGGTAGAATTTCCTTCTAACCTTCCATCTCCTGCTGTTGTCTTTCACTGGCAAACCCAGGTGGAAGCCAGAGGGCACAGAAGCTGAAGTACTGCAGATTTTAGGTAGAGATCAACTTCCTGGGGCATTGAGCAGGGCAGAGAGAAGTGTATCTCTTAGGTTTCTTCCATCTCAGAGGTCTGTAAGCCTTGAGGCCATGATGCGCCTGATTTCCACAGCAAACAGCCTAATTCCCATCTACCGCAACTTGAAAAGAGCAAAAGACCCAAAGATTACACCTGGTACTATATGAATGATCAGTATGTTATATGAAGGTAAAGAGGTGCTTGGGTTATCTGGCAATATCCATGGGGTCAGGGACATGTCCTTGAGAGCTGACGGGTGGGAAAGAAGCCATCAGTTAGGCAACATATATTTATTGAGCACCTACTGTATGCTAGGTACTGTTCTAAGTGCTGTAGGTCTCACAGTGAATAAGGTAGAAATTCCTCTCTTCTTACATAGTAGAAATAGGAGTCAGACAATAAGCACAAAAGTAAATAATTCAAGGTGCTATCACACAATATAGTAATTGGTTAGATCATGGACTGCACCATTTCCTAGTTGTATGGCCTTCATTCAGTTACTCATCTCTGTCCCAGTTCCATGTCCATAAATGGGAATTAATGATTGTACCTGTCCAGTAATGTTATGAGGGTATATATTGGGTTGTCGGAAAAGTCATGACGCATTTTTGCAACAACAACAACAACAAAAAACCAGAAAAAATACGTCATGACTTTTCCGACAACCAATAGCTAGTTAATATGTCAAGTAAAGTTTAGATCAGTGCTTAACACGTAGAAGTGCTATATATGTTTGTTGTTATTATCATCAGGCACTATTAAATGCTAGAAAAGATAATAAAGCAGAAAATGCAGAGAAAAGAGAATGGTGGTTATGAGCATTATGGCAGCCACAAGATGAGGAGGGGCTGGTGATCAGAATCCCTGATACCACAGATGAGCCAGAGATTTTAGGGAAGGGAAGAAAGCAGCCACCCGTGCCCTCATAGAGCGCTGTCAGAGTCTTCAGGGACAAATTCAGCGATGCTATAGAAAGTGCTGTATGGTGACCTGTTTAATGATAAACATGAGCCTGAGTAAATTAGAATCCATTTTGTGATATGGCTTCTAATAATTTTTAGTCATTTAAAGTCAAAAGGCAGAAGCAAAAGGTGCTAGAAGAGGCAAAACATAGCATCTAAGAGGTCAGTCTCTGGAAACAGACTGGCCCAAGTTCAAATCCAGCTTTTTGGGTTTGACCTGGGACATTTACTATTATATGGCCTAGGACAAGGTATTTAACCTTGTTGGTGACCCGTTTCCTCTTTTGGGAAATGAGAATAATAATATCTACCTTGCAGGTTATTTTGAATCCGAAGTGAAATCACTTACGCTGTTTAGCACAATGCCTAGAACATTCTGAGACACCAGTATGTATATTTGCTGTTGCTTGCTGTTATTACAGAAAGAGGGAATGAATACCTGTGCATCACTTAGAAAGGATGAGCACAGATGAAGGTTGACACAGTTTTGTTGTAGTTGCTCTGTGAGATGTCAGGGCTTGCAGAGGAGAGCTTCTGAGTTTTGCCAGCTGAGTCATGCTGAGAAGGCACCCTGTGCGCCCCTGAACCAGAGCATCTGCTCAGGGTACGCACCAGCGGTTACCAACAAAAGGATCCCCGGCACTCAGCAAGAAAGCAAAATATTTTAGTGACAAAATTCAGCACTTGAGTTATGTTTATTTTTGAATAATTATTTTGATATTTCTGCCTTGGTAGTTTCCAGTAAATCCAACTTCATAGATTAAAAGAATAAGAAAATCATGGGGATTCTCCTCTTCTCCCCTCCATAGAACATTTCGGTATCGAAATACTTCAACTCTGACTTTTCAACAAAGCTACTCACTTGTAATTTACTTAGCACAAATTAACACATGAACATCAAGGTTTGTTTGTCTTTAATAACATGTTGTATCTTTGGGTATCAGGAATAGTAAACTGCTCTTTTCCTAGGTAGTTGTTTTTATAAAATACATTGGAATAGATCTTTACTTTTACTCCTTTTATTCTCTCTATGTTATTAAAATAAATATTCATTAATCTGGAATAATGGGAAGAAGGCTCATCTATTCCTTATGGGGGAAAATTTAAATGTGCAGTTTTAATTATTTCAAATATAGCACTATCCGTATTACAAATGAAAACCTCTAACTAGGAATAAAGTGCTTTTAAAATTGCTCTTCAAAGTAGGCATGGATTATATTGCGGTGTGCCACAAACAAAATGAACTTTAGCATATGAAAATTAATTACAAATTCAGAAGTTGAGACTATATCTAAGGAATTCACAATTTTATGAAGCTTTTGGTTTATAATTATTATCGTTTTAGACTGACTATCCCTTTACTCTTATGGTAGTTCAAGAAAGTTTATAAGGAGAGCAATTATTTTGGAAGTTTTTATTCTTTAGACAGTTTGGTATTTAGTGTCCAAAATATTTCTAACTTTCAAAATAGTGGAGAATAAATTAATGATACTCAGCAACATAGACAAGTCCTCTATATTTTTCTTTTTCTCCTTTAGAACGTACTAGTTTATTTAGTGCTTGGGTGCAAATTTCTTATATTTTAGAAACCAAGAACAACTGAATCTGTAAAATAAAATATTGCTGTTATATTTGAAGACATTTCCTTTGGTTTTTCTTTTTTCTTTTTTTCCTTCCCTCCACCCCCTTTTGGGGAAAGCTTACCTCTTTGTAGTTCAAGAGAGGTTTCTAATTCACCTTGAGAGGCAGCTATATGTTATGAAATGCACCCTCTCCCAAGGCAAATCATGTGCTTAGTATCCCTTACTAATTTAGTAGAAAGATTCTCCTCCAGGGATCTTTGGCTGTCATAGATCTTGTTTTCAAAGTAAGTGTGTCTTTCTCCTTAAGGAGGACTCACTGGCATGAGGTTGCTGACTTCAATATGTGCGGCTTCTTGTCTGAATCCCCCACGCCGAGCTCTTGTGCTCTCTTTCTCCAAAGGTCATGCCTGACACAGCATCCCTGCCGTGTTGGGTCAGCGGGAACACAGGATGACCACTTTTGTTTATCATTATTTGCCTAAACTTAGAGAAAGTAATATCATTATTGATTTCACCCTTGGGTTTCTCCTACAAACTGCGAGTTGTCATATGTACAGAATAATTATTTGTTTTTCATGCCTTAGACCTGTGTGAAAGGTAAAGATGGATTCTCTGCTTTTCAGCTTGTGCAGGATACCATTAAATAATGACCACAGTACAGAGAATGGCTAATGAAACCTCCTTATTTCTTCCAGTAGTCACACTGAGTCTATTTTAAGCATCCATTAGAACTTTTTAATTTTTTGTACCCTTGTGGGTTTCCGTAGAACTCCAGAAGTGCTGTGCCCTCTTTTAAAAATTAAACGAAATGAACTAAACCGGGAAAGAAAAAGAGCCTGCATTTTCTGGGGTTTCCCCAGAGGCTTTCTATCTGTTCAGATGAAGCAGGGATTTTTCACATATTGACATAAGCATTCATTTGCTAATTTGTTGGACATTAAACTGCATGGAGCCTTCCCCAGAGTCTTGAATGAAGCTGGAGTCCTTGGGTCCTTGGGGCAGCTCCAGTTCTGCATTGCTCCCTGCTCACATATGTTTTTTTCCCCCCTCAATCTCCTTAGATAAAAGTCAGTGCCGATCGCCTTTAGGAAAGAATGAGTTAAATGGACCAATATTCTAGGCCTGGATCTAAAAAACCCGGCCTTTTCAGAGGCGCCTTAGCACCTGCAGCAGCAAGGTCATTTGCACATACATAAATAAATAAATTAACAATGAATAAATAATTTAATCCTGGCCACACAATGCCACCTTGCAGATTTGATCCTTTGCAGCTCCCAGCGAATTTGCCCATTTCTAATTCTTTTTGATAAAGTCCTCAGATACTTGCTGACTGTCAGGCTCATTTTCTTATTGTTTTCGCTTGATTAGGTCTGTATGACCTAAGGTCGCCCTTAAAATCCACATCTCTCACGAAGACTCCGAAAGGCCTTCTTTTTAGCACCCCCCACCTTTCCAAAAAAGGATGGAAAGTGCCTGTGGTTTCTCCACAGAAATGCCTGTAAGGTTTTTCAGCAGCAGCCTCCTGAAGCAGTCCTTCATTCACCCAAGGGCAAAAATAACTCATGAAGAGGTACTGTGTTTTCTCAGCCTCTCCATCCAGTGCTTGAGTCGGGTCTCCTTGGTCCTGGAGGAACTGGCCACCTCCCCTTTAACCCTGTTAGATGGTCCTGTCAGTGCCAGCACCAGGTCACAGAGTCTGCCCACCCACATGGTTGCTCCAGGCTGTTCGTTTCATCGTCTTTAGGAAAAGATGCTGGAACTTCATGGTGTGTGTGTGTGTGTGTGTGTGTGTGTGCGCGCGCGCGCGCGCGCACGCGCACCCACACACGCGTATGCGTGTTATTTTCTTTCCTTTTTAAGCTGTCTGGAAAGTTGCTGCCAGCTCCTCATTTTCAGGCTGCACATTCAGTTTAGGCTGTAGGCCTAGAGGCAGGAGTTCTTTTTATTCTCAATCTCTGTGATCCCCACCTCTGGGCTGGGTCTTAACCTCCTATAGCCAAGGCCACCTCACACTGTATCACCTCTGCCCACTCACCTGTCATTCTCTCCCCTGCCAAGTCAGTTCTTTGAATGGAATGGAAAAGTGAGACCGTGTGTTGCCTGAAGAGCCTTAATTAACGGGAACCAAATTCCTCACTTACGTTTTTATTGAAAAATTCATAAAGAATTTAAATCAGTCGCTCAGTATCCTTCAACAGTTCTGATGAAGCTCTCCACGATTTCTGGCTGTCAGGTCTTTGGATTTTCAAAGAGCTTTTCTTTATAATTTTTTTCTCCTTCCTTGTTCCAGACCATTGAATAAAAACTTGTATATTATATGGAGTCTTACAACTGTTACTTTTTAATAACAGTGTCTCTTCAGTAAGTAAAGGAGAGATTAGTGAAAATTGTAGTACCCTATGAAAGTTTGAAAAAGCAGGCTCCACGATTGACAAGGCGACTGCTACTTAAACTACTTAAACGACACTTAACTACACTTTAAACACTTAAACTACATGATTAAGTTTTAGGATCTCATTATATATTTCATTTTATGTGATACAGTTGTAAGAGTGTATTGTCATGTATTTGGGTGCATTTCAGCAGTTTTCCAGAAGGACAAAGTTCTTCCCAGAATTTGGTTCCATCATCTGCATCCTAAAAAGGCGAATAGGCTTGGCCCGGTTTGAAGTCAAGATACCTTGTCAGTGAAACCCCTGGGGTCTGGAAGCTCAGGCAGGTCCTGCTGATGTGCTCAATGCACGGTTGCTCTGATGATAAAGAGCAACCGAAATGCTAAACACATTGATTCCTGTCTCCCAGGCTAAGGTTCAAAGGACAACATGGCAAGTTGTACCAATGTCACTTGTTCTTTCTCCCAAATAGGACCTGGTTGTCTGTTCATATCTGTTACAGCATGCCTGTCCCCCCAGGGAGTGACTTCTTATTCTAACCCTAAAACTCAGTATGTAGTTCTTGGTTCCTCTCACTCTTTCCAGTAAGTCAGGACTATATTTCATCGATTCTTTCACTATTCTGTGGTTTACAGCCCAATTTTAAAATGCCATTTAAGCTGTTCCCCAAAGAGAACTTCACTGAATATTTAAAAAACATATATAGAAAATTTAAGCATGGTAGGTTTTCAGCCAGCTGACACATGAGAAAGATGGTTAAGGGGAACAGTGATGGGATCTTGGGTGCCCAGGAATACATTGGTGTTAAGGTAAGTAAGGATATAGTCTGAGAGGGGTTTATAGGTCTGGATTAAGTGTTAATTTGTATCAGCCCTTTATTATAAAACTGATTTTGGCCATTTTCACCTCTTATTAGAATACATTCCATTATTATTATTTGCTCCTTTTCTCTTTGTTTGTGTTTCTCCTTAGCACTGTTCAGTTGATACTTAATGCAATGTTTTTTTATAGAGGGGAGGGCGTCTGGTAATAGCTACCTTAAAAACCTCATGAGCTCCCCCTGCTGTTTTGAAGCTGACAGTGCAGGCCTTATTCAATTTTAATTCCCAGGAGCATACAAGTAAAAGAATTAGAGACTCTCTTTAGGTTTGCTTAATCTAAGAAGCAAATTAATATTGTTAACTTTCTCCCAAACGTTTAAAAAATTGGAAAGGAAAAGAAGACTCCTTTTAGCATTTTTTCTGGGCTATCACTTCAGTTCCTGCAAGGAGGCTGTAAACCTCATTGGATGTAAGAAGATCTATGCCACTTTTGAAAAACTGCCAATGAAGAATGAAGAAATACATCATGAAGTTACATTAGATCTGAAATGGATTGACTAAAACCTGGGAAATGAGTTTTTAGTCATTTCATTTCGATCTGAAAAAAACAAACTGTGCTTTAAAAATAACTATTGATATAGTTTCTGTTGTGCTTTATTTTCCCCCAACATATCTTGAAACTTTACATATGGTTTGATTTAAATTATGTGCCTTAATTTTCATGCTAAAGATAATTAAATTTCACACAGAAACCACACTTATTAATCATCAGCATTTTCCCCAACTGTACAAGTTAATAAGGTACCATAGTACATCACAAACTAAAAACATCAGAAGATACGTATTAATTAGATTACAATTACATATATTGGAATGACGGCTAGCCATCAGCTCCAGTGTAGGCACTGGGGGTAGGATGGAGAGCAAAACGGAGATTTCTGCCTTTGTGTAACTTATAGTCTATTAGGGTACGCATTTATGAAAAAAAACACAGACAACAAAAGAAAAAATAGATAAATTGAACTTCATCAAAATTTAAAACTTTTGTACCTGAAAGGACCCTTCAACAAAGTGAAAAGATGACCCAAGAAATGGGAGAAAATATTTGCCAATCATATATCTGATAAAAGGGTAATATCCAGAATAAGAGATTGCCTATAACTCAACAGCAACAACAACAAAAAAACCCAAACAACTCAGTTTAAAAACGGGCAAAGAGGGCCGGCCGAGTGGCGCATTGGTTAAGCGCTGGTTTTGGGATGCCAGCGGCCCCGGTTCGGATCCCACATGAGGGCCAGTGACACTGCCCTCTACAGCTAACAACAGCTCCACCTGGAGCTGGGCTGTGTGAGCCCCGGTGATGGTGTGGGCTGCAGCCCCTGCTGCAGTGGGCTGCCATAGGCTACAGTGAGTGGCCCGCAGCCAGCGTGAGCGGCTGGCAGCCAAGTATGAGCTGCCAATAGCCGCGGTGAGCGACATCCAGAGGCCAGTGACCGATCTGCCTCATCCGGGAAGAGCGCAATGACGATACCAACAGTGAAGCAACATCCTCCGCAACTAAACTGAAGAACAAAAAGACAGCAACTTGTCTGTTCCCCTTCCCCGATTCCCCAACGCTGTTCCCCTCCGCCAATTCCCCAATAAAAAAATCTTTAAAAAAAAAATAAAAATAAAAACGGGCAAAGAACTTGAGTAGACATTTCTCCAAAGATGCACAAATATATTTAAAACAGGAAAAGGTGCTCAACATCACTCATCATTAGAGAAATGCAAATGAAAACCACAATGAGACATTACTTCACACCCATTAGGATAATTATTATTTTTAAAAAAAATGAAAATAAGTATTGGTGAGAATGTGGAGAAATTGGAAGCCTTGTGCACTGGGGAATGTAAAATGATGAAGCTGCCATGGAAAACAGTATGTGATGCCTCATAAAATAAAAAATAGAACTACCACCTGATTCAGCAATTCCACTTCTGGGTGTATCCCTAAAAGAACTGAAAGCAGGGACTTGAACAGATGTTTGTAACCCAAGCTCGTAGCAGCATTTTTCACACAAGTCAAAAGGTGGAAGCAACCCAAGTATCGATCAGCAGATGAATAGATAAACAAACTGTGGTATATACACACAATGGAATATTATTCAGCCTTAAAAAATGAAGAAAACTCTGACACATGCTACAACATGGATAAACCTTAAAGATATTATTCTAAATGACATAAGCCAGACACAAAAGGACAAATATTGACTGATTCCATGAGATGCCTAGAATAGTCAAATTCATAGAGTCAGAAAGTATAATGATGGTTGCCAGTGGGTAAGGGGAGGGAAGAATGGGGAATTTCTGTTTAATGGGTACAGAGAGCTGCAGTAAGGGACAATGAAAAGGCTCTGAAGATAGATGGTTGATGGTAGCCATACAGCAATATAAATGTACTGAATGCCACAGAACTGCATACTTTAAGATGTAAATTTTACATCATGTGTGTTTTACCACAATTTAAAATAATTGTGATAAATAATTTGAAGAGAGAAAAAAAAAAACAGGTTCCTACCACCAGATATTTAGTGGGTAAATGAGGGAGAATCCAATTTAGGTAAGTGGACATGGAAGGTTTTGCTGAAACCTGACAATGAAAGAGTGAAGGGTGGAGTGGGGAAGAATGTTTGAAGGCCCGAAGCTGAGAAGGACATGAACCTTGAGGGAAGACCAGGGTGATTGGTGCATAGAGACCCAGGTGGAGAACAGAAGGCATTCAGGTTGGAGGGACTGGCAAGAGTCCAGAACACACAGAATCTTGCTATTGTGATGAGGGGTTTGGATTTTACTGCCATGATGAGAGGTTATTGAAGAAATTAGTGGAGGAGAGAAATACAATCTGCATTCCACTTGAATAAGCCATGCAGACTGTTGTATGGAAATAGATTTTGAGGATCCAGAAATGTAACCTGGAACACCAGTTAGGAAACTGTGGCAGCACTGCAGGTGAGAAATGGTGGCTTGGACTCTGAGAGTGTCAACAGACATGGGGAAAAGTGGATCGAAGATTTTGGTAATGGATTGTATGTGGAATACAGAAAGTGCCAAGGATGACCCCCCAGGTAAATGGTGTGTCATTGCCTTGTTAGGAATAAATGGCTGTGTGACTCTGTCTGATCTGAAAAATAGAAGCTATTATTTCACCTCAGGAAACATGAATTGCTAAGGTATTTTTAGTTCTTCAAGGAATAATGCTCCATAAATTTTGATTACTAGAATGGCCATTCTAAGCTACCCATTACCATGATCTAATTTAATTTCTGATCATAGGATTTGATGACAATGATGAGTCATTATTGGATTGTTTTAAATGCATTCAGGAGATGAAAGATGACAAAGTTACATTTCAGTTTAAATGAGGTCACCGGAACAGTTTAAACTTTGAAGTTAATATGTTTTTTTCAATATGATTGAGACTAATATTTGGGAAACAAAAGGGGAAGAGGCTGGCATATTTGAGTGGAGGAGGAAAGAATGTCCCTTTTTCATGCCATGAAACTTTGTAGGTGAGGCATCAATGAATAAACGACTGGAAACTCCCAACTCAATGGGCCAGGGGAGCTTCTGCCTAAAGCTGAGATACCAGTTGCTTTTCTGGTTTTTCTCGCTTTTCTCGTGTCAGAGGAACTGATTAGCTCAAAGAGCTTTTAGAGCCAAAAGGAGGGTGTGTGCAGACACAGTGACTGACAGCTGAGAGCAGGATGTCACTGATTGCAGAGCAGAGACACCAGAGCTGGGAACAACTCTGCAGAGGCTAAAGGTGGAAAATGCGAGACTTATTAACAGTTCATTCCCGTTTTTGTGGGGGTGTTTTTGTTTGTTTGTTTTTGTTGTTGTTGTTGTTGTTTTGTAAGTGCTTAGTTTTGTCAAAGGGATCAAACCTGAGTCTGATCTGGACTCTGGATCCAGCTGCAAGATACAGAAGCCAGAAGAACATATTGAGTTGCATGAGTACCACCAGCAAAACCCAGTTTCTACAGATCAAATAGCCTGGATTTCCAACACGTAGTGTTAAAAGAAAGGAAAGAGATAGATGGGGAGAACCTATAGATTAAAGGAGATTTAAAAGACATGTCAAATATTTTTAAATAAGCAAGACAAAAACTAAACTATATTGTCCAACATGCACGTTTGGGTGATAGAACTATTTTTTTTTTTTTTTTTTTTTACAATTCAAAGAAGTGATTGCTATAAACGTCGGGATAGTGGTTACTTAATTGGGGAGAAAGGGATTGGGATTGGCATAGAGATGGCAAAGTTCTGCTACTTGATCTGTGTGGTCCTTAAAAGGTTGTCTGCCTGAAATCATTAACCCAATATTTGTTTTACGTGGTTTTCTGTGTCTTTGTTTAATTTTACAATAAAAAGATTTTTAAAAAGGCTTTAGTTTTTATTGGGTATTTTATTATCTTTAGTCTCTTGTCTAATGTTCATAATCCGGTCACCATAATTTAGCAGTGCAGTTGGGCCATGTTTACATTGGACCTTTATTCTTATACAGACGTAATATACACTCCGGAATCATTGTTATTCATTTCTGTGTCAGGCATTGCCTTCATAAAGATTCATTTTAGTGGCTGCCTATGAACCACTCACCTGTGGTTGGATCTTTGGGTTGCTTCCACTGTAGGTAATACTTGTCATTTGTTAAGTTTGGAAAGTAGTGTTTGTTTAATAAAGATGCTGTGTTTTAATTTAATAATATATTTTAATAGGAATAGTAAGAGACTCCAGTTTGTGTTGTTTTATTCAATTTAACAAGAAAAGAGCCTAATCTTAAAGTTTAAGCTGCTCTAAGGAAGAACTACCATTTTTTATTTATAGACATTTCATTTTTTTATTTTATTTTATTGGGGAATTGAGGAAGGGGAACAGTGTTGGGGAATTGGGGGAGGGGAACAGCCAAGTTGTTGTCCTTTAATATTACTTATGGAGGGTGCAGCTAGATCAGCTCCAAGTCCAGTCGCCATCTGGCTGCCCATCGGCAGCTTGCGGCCACTCAGCTCAGGATGCCATGTTCAATCTTAGTTATGGGTGGGTGTAGCCGACCATCCCGTATGAGAGTTGAACCAGCAACCTTGTTGTGGAGCACATGCTCTCACCAGCTGAGCCATCCTGCCACTAGTTGGCAGCTCAGCAGCAGCCCAGCTCAAGCGCAGCTCACTGGCCCATGTGGGAATTGAACCAGCAACCCTGTTGCTCAGAGCTCGCGCTCTTAACCAACTGAGCCACTCGGCCAGCCTCCTATAGACATTTCTTGCACTGTGCTAACCTCTGCTAGGTTCAGGTGCCAATCTAATGCCCTTTTAAAAAGCTCAGAAATAAGTGAGCAGTCAAAAAATAATGCAGAATTATGAAACATAAATAAGCTGATAATGGGCTTCAACTCTTTGTAGGGAAATTCTAGGTAAATGCTACAAACACCAGTCCCTCTGTCTCCAGTCCTACTCCTCTCCCCACTAAAACCAGAGTGGTCTGTCCAAAAGGCATATCTGATCAAATCTTAAAACAGTTCACTGGCTGTATGGACAAGCATGAATCTCGCAAAAATTCCTTCCTCTTTCATGCTTCTGAGCCTTTGCACAAGATGTTCTTTACCTGAAACTAATTCCTTCCTTTTATTTCCCAGTTCACCTAGTTAATTCCAACACTTCCTTCAGGCATCAGCTGAAATGTCATTTTCTGTGTCTCATTTGGACCTGTTGGGAGCCTCTGCTCTAGATGCCACTAGCCCCATTACCCAGAATGCTCCTTTTTAGCATTTCTCATACTTTAATAACTGCTTACCTTATTTCTTCCCCATTTCCTCAGTCCCTGGCATGTACAGGCACTTAACAGGTATTTGTCATATGAATAATTGGGGTTTTGCACAGGTAACATGCTGATGTGTCAAATCATATTGGGAAATGGGGTATCAGAGGAAGCTTTCCGAAAGAGCTAGTGGCTGCATCTTACAGTGGAAGCTGGAATTTCCCAGGTAAAGTGGGAGGTGAGGAGGTTTTGATGATGGTGGAAGAAATTTCTAGAAGACAGAAGAAAGAGCATATGCAAAGGCAGAGAGAGCTTGGCAAGTTTAGGAAATTATAAGTAGTTTGGAAGACAGAATTGTCAGGGGTCAAAATAGGCACGTTATTTAGACTCTGTGACCCTTACTCTTTAGAAAGACTTCATTTCCTGGAAGAATGTTGTATAGAGAGCTGTGATACAACATCACACATCCTGAAATACGTGCGGCCCTGCTTAAGAGACTCAACATCATATAGTTTCCGATTCCTCGTCTCTCCTAGGTGGAGTATTTATGGGAGGGTCTCAGAAAAAAATTTCAAGAATCGACCCCTCTCACACTGGATTCATCAGCAAGGGAGACTTTCAGGTGCTTTTGACTGGGCTGTGCAACAACTTGAATGAATATGAACGTGAAATGCTGGGAAGGACTTGTGATGCTAAAGGAGATGAAGGTGAGTCAGATCGGAGGATAAGAAAAACAAGATGTATGTTTGTATTTATTCATACATGTACCTTTTCTTTGTTTTTTCAAAAATATAATTTAAACATTAGTTGATGTGTCTGCATGGACTGTCTTTTAAAACTGGTGCACTAAAAACTGGTCATAGTGATTTTTTCCTAGGAGGGCACTAGATGGCTGGGGGCAGTGCTGGCAGGGAGACTTCACTGTGTACCCTTTGGTCCTTCTAACATTTTATACCATGTAAATCTATTAGCTATTTAAAGCTTGCATAAAAATTAGTGTGTCCAAAAAAGGTTTTAAGGAAACATATCCAAAACGCTAGTGCTTCTATCTGGATGGTGGGATCGTAGGTGATTTTGTATCCACTTTATACTTTCCATTGTGTTTCTAACTTCCTACAATAAGCATATGTTACTTTTGTAATTAGATTTTAAAAGTTTTTTTTTTAATGAAAATTTATTGGGGTGACAATTGTTAGCAAAGTTACATAGATTTCAGGTGTACCATTCTGTCATACATCTATATATCACATTGTGTGTTCACCACCTAAAAGCTAGTTATTTTTTTAAACCTGAAATTTAGAGTCTGTACAGTGGGACATCCAACTGCCCAATTCTGAGGTCCTGGAGGACCACAGCTTTATACAAGAAGACTATTCCAAAGCTTAGATACGAACCATACTATTCTAAAAAAGTGTGAAAATATTCCTGACTGTGGCATCTTTTGCATAGAAAGCTCACTGGACTGGGAAGCAAACATGGTGTAATTCAAATCCCAACTCTTCCACAAAATGTGGCTTTGATGTGGCTTTGGTCTCAGACTTATCCCTCATCTGAAAATTAAGGGTATTGTTACTTACTATGGAGGTTATTGCAGAGATTCAATGCAGTAACAGTGTGTGAAGGTGCCTAACACTGTGCCAGGTCATCAAGGAGTTCTTTTGGGGGATTTAGCTCCCTCATAATGTCTATCAGCTGAACAAAGTGTGTCTGCAGCCTGAACACAAATCCCCAGCCCTATTGCAACCAGGTGGCTCTGACATCTGACAGTTAGAACTGCTTGAGCTGCCCCTGTAACCTGATACCTAGCAAGTCCTAAAAAAAGATCTCTTTCTTCCTTTCCTCCATTCTTGATGCCTTCTCTCTGATGCAGAGAGGAAAAGAGTATAATTAAGGCTGGTTCAAGAAGAAAAGAGGCAATGAATTGATAAAATAAACTATTTTTTCAAAAGTTCAATGTTATACATGGGCCAGCAATTTCAAAAGAAATTGTTTTAGTCTATATAGTACTCTCATGCATATTTCAGTCATAATAACTAAATAATTATTGGTAAGGCACTGCTCTTTATTAACTCACTTAATCCTCCCATAACCCTGTAGATAACTACAACCATTCCATTTAACTGATGGGAGCTGGAGCACAGAGCTTGTTACATCACGTGTTTAGGGTCATACAAGTAGAAAACGACAGAGCCAGGATTCCAGCCCAAGCAGCTTAGCTCCAGGGCCCATGTTCTTAGTGATAATATTTAATGCTCCTAATAATAATATCGTTTGATTATAAAAGTTCAGAAAAATTAGATAGACCAGAGCATAAATTTCATACAACTTTGCCAGCGTTCCATACCTGGAGTTTCTGAAGCCATTTCAGAGATAGACGGGTATGGGGCTCAGTGTTGCTGCAGTTATGCATTTCCCTTCACCTGAGGAGAATAAAGCCCAGCCTTTCATTAGGGAAGAATCAGCAGGTTATAGCTCAGCGCAGAGTTCCAGCTCCAAATTTCCCATCACCGTCTTCTATGGTTTCACTAACTTCCCACTATCTGCCATGGCTCCATTCAGCACAGAACACCACCTGCTGCCTCACTAATGCTTTGCTTCAGCTTTTCCCACCATGTAGAGGGTTTGACAAAGATTGTAATGGGACAGATTGGCAAACCTTCATAATGATTGCTGCTTAACTTCCAAACCAGCCAGCCATAGTTGGGTCCCTCCGGCTCTAACCTAGCAATACTTTTCAGCGGGTGGCCCATTTGTCCATCCATGTGCACATATGTGTACTCCAGCAGACACTGTGCACACATACGTGCAGGTACTCCTGGGCCAGCACTGCTTGATGCACACAAACAACATGTGTATCTTCCTTCCCAGCTGCAGATATATAGGTACCCAGTTCTGGAGTTTTGGGGTCTTCGATAAATAAAGTCATTTTTTTTCCCTCCTATCTGTGCTCAGAATCAGGTGGAAATAAAAATGTCTATTTTGCACCTGTTTAGAGGATGTGACTTCAATGTGCAGAGAGAGGGGGTTTGCAGCATTTCACCTTGGAATTAAACTTCCCCATAAAAAGCACAGGAAAAGCTGGAACTCTTCCAACTCGCCCAATGGGGATGCTTGCTTGCTTCCTGTAGGCAGGCTGGCACCCAGAGAGAAAGGCTGGTGAGCATGCCCAGGTCTACCTTCCAAACATGCCAATCAGATCGTTGAATGGTATGAGAGGCCTGCTGAGAGGACTTAGCAGGCCAGTAATCTACCCACACCTGGGACACATGTACGTAACACAGGATACATTCTTACCAGGCCATAGGTATGTGGGGAATCAGATATCTGGAGCCCAGCAATCAGAAAACCAGGAATAGAGTGGCGCATTGGTTAAGAGCTGGCTTGGGACGCCAGCTGCCCCAGTTCAGATCCCACATATGCGGGCCAGTGACACTGCCCTCTACAGCTAAGATAGTGAACAACAGCTCCACCTGGAGCTGGGCTGCTGTGAGTCCCCAGGGCGGTATAGCTGCAGCCCCTGCTGCAGTGGGCTGCCATAGGCTACAGTGAGTGGCCAGCAGCCAGTGCGAGCGGTGGGCAGCTGGTGTGAGCTGCCAATAGCCGCTGTGAGCGACCATCCAGAGGCCGGCGACTGATCTGCCTCATCCGGGAAGAGCGCAATGACAATACCAACATGGGCCAGTGAAGCAATGTCCTCCACAACTAGACCGAAGAACAAAAGGACAGCAACTTGTCTATTCCCCTTCCCCGGTTGCCCAAAGCTGTTCCCCTCCCCCAAATCCCTAATAAAATCTTTAAAAAAAAAAAAAAGAAAAGAAAACCAGGAATAACTGAAGGCCAAGTGAGAAAGGGCATGAGAGCCAGGGCACAGGATCCAGGGAGCCTGGGGTCTGCAGGAGAGCTTTCCCTGCACCGGGGTTTGAGCCTGGAGCCAGGAGTGGAGCAGACAGCTGGTGAATAGATAAAAAGACCTGAATGGTGAAAAAATGGGGTAAAATGCGGAGGAGAGCATAAAGCTGCCATAGAAAGTATATTTAAGGAATATGGAATTAGTTTATTTACCCCATCTTTCAAAGAAGAATTTGCAATGGCAAAGATTTGTATGTTAACAGGCATTATAATGTGTAAGGGGAGAGAATGTGGGAATGCAGGAACATGAGCTGTTGGAAAACAGCATGAGGCCAATTTCTGTATATGAAAGAGTGAAGAGATAGCACTTCAAAGTTACAATATTAGAAAGGCTCTGCCTACCAGTCATAACTTGGAGTAGGGCTCACAGCTCCCAAACTGACCATGGGATGGAATTAGAGCTCCCTGTCCCCACTTGACCTACATGAAGAGTGTTGCCTTGTTCCAGAACAAGCCTTGGGGTTTAAGAACAAGCCCCGAGGTTTAAAATTTTTTCATGATTTGCCTTTGCATTTTGTTTTTCAGTTTGAGGTGACCCCAAGGATCTGACTCTCTCGGAGAAGGGAGGGAGAAATTGATAATTATAATAGCTAATATTTATTGAACATTCACTATGGATCAGGCACTGTCTAGAGCGCTTTGACTGTACCAATTGACTTAATCCTCATAGCAACCCTATCAAAGATATATACTTTTTATATCTCTGTTCTATAAATGATGAAGCAGACATGGAGAGGCTTAGCAATTAGCCCAAAGGCACATAGCTAGTACACAGCAGAGCTGGAATGCCAATCCAGGTAGTCGGTCTCTGGAAGCCACACTCTGAGCAGCCAATAGGGTGTGAAAGAGAATGGAATCAGCCCGGCCTTAGATCTTTTTCATGGGAAAGGACAGAGCTAGTTCTGAATTGAAACCCTGGATTTTGGGTCTGCATTTAGCTGGGCCTGCATGTAACCTCCATAACCATGTAGGTCAAGCATTGTCTCCTGCTCTCAGGTAGCCAGGTCGATATTTTAGGGAAAAGCAGGGTCTTTGCTCCATTTGACGACTCCTTAGACTGTGTATATCGCTCAGCACTTGTCTGGGTAGGTATACAACTACTTTCTGGTCTCTGCTGAAGTGAGGAGGGCACTGAGATCTAGAAACAAGGGGTCCAGGGGAGATGCAGAATTCTCAGAGACTCAGCACTGTTAGGCGGTTCATTCAGTCATCCCACAAATACACATACAGAAGGTGCAAAAAAATGTATACACATTTTAAGAAAGGAAAAAACTATTAAAATTGTAATACTCAATATATACTGGTAACAAAAGATGAATACAAGTCATGTTTGACTTCTGCAATTACAAGAGATGCTCAAAATGGTCATCATCAGCGTCTAGACACTTCCAATTACGGCAAACTACTGCTTGAGCAACATTGACCAAAGTGTCCACTTGTATACATTTTTTTTTGGCACCACCAGTATTTATTGGGCTTCTACTGCGTGCTCCATCTGCCTTCCTCTTGGTGTGTTACTTTGTGCAGGCACCCATTACCAGGTCCTAGCAGTTCCATACTTCTGTGGGGTCAGTTAGGCACTTACATAGCTGCTCCTCCACCTTCCTTGCCTGGTGTGTCACAGCCTAGATGGAGGGCCCCCAGTGATACATGGGCTGTGTTTGTTCAATAACGCTTGGAAGCACAAGTGAGCTCTGTATTACCGCCCTTACAGCAGGGGCGGTTAGAGTGCCTGGAAGTGCCTCGTTCTAGCCCTGCAGAGCCTCGGGGACCAACCCAAAGCACCAGTCATCAGCTTTGTTCCTCAAGCCTCTGGAGAAAACCTTTGATTTCATGGGGATGATTATTTTTATTCTTGCCCACTCAAGGATGAAGCCCAAGAAACAAGAGATTGCCCCTTTCAGAGGCATCACAATGGGTCACCTCCAGCCAAACCCACTGTTTTTTGTGTTTTGTTATTTCTGGATCTGGTCGAGCCCCTCTTGGAAACCATTACTATACAACTTATTTAAAAGAAAGAGTGGAGGGATTGGGCATAAGAGACTCAGACGGGAGGTAGCGGGGGAGTGGTGTAGGGGTTTGGGGACAGGGAGGCTGGAAGTAATGTGTTATCAGAGAAAGTGCAGGAAGAACACGTTAAAGTCACAGCCTGATTTGAATCAATTCCATTTTGTAGTGACATTTTTAATCTTTTGCAAAGTCAAACTATTCCAAGTTCGACTTTTGGCCAAGCCTGAAGGATTGAAACTTTGGATGAGGGTTTCAAAGAGAGAGAGAGAGAGAGAGAGAGAGAGAGAGAGAGAGAGAGAGAGAGAGAGAGAGAAAGGGGAGGGAAACTTTTATCCTAAAGTCATTGTGAATCCAAAGCAGGGTTTTATCCTCCACAGTTAAATGAGAATGAAAAAAAAAAATCAAGAATACCAACATTTGAGGTACAAAGACTGTCATGGGCCAGTGGAAGTTTGCAAAATTATATGTAAATGAGCCAAGTTTTTACTGTGGTGGCCCTGTGCAGTCCCAAAGCTAATCCCAAAGAGAAAATCTACTTAGCAAAAGAAAGTTTTGTCTAATTTGGTTAACAGTTGAGGAGTGACCGAAATGCTGAATATATTAATAATTTATATTTCCAGGGTAACACTATATCTTTAATGCTTCACTGCCAAAGGGAATTCAGATTGGCTTAATGCTGAGAGGGGAAAAAAGCCTGAAAGGCTTTCCTCATATTCTGTATCCAGCCCTGATGAAAATGGGTGTAAGACATGTGTTCCAATAATAGGCATCATGCATTCTCCCATTTCTGCATAATTTGTTTTCATCCCATATTGCTCAGTGTATATTTGTTAACCAGAAGGCCTCTTGGCCTTATGCTTACTTTCATGCTCCAACTATAGAATTCATAAGGGGGGAGATAATTATTTGTATCTCACATTTTTTTAGACCAGCATCATAATGACATGCATGTTAAGGGCAAGAACCCATTACTTACAGGACCCTTTCTAAAGGTTAGAGATTCCCTCTGCCCCCCCAAACATACACATTTATGTAGTATTTTTTTTTTTTTTTAGCTGAGCCATCCTGCCACCTATTGGCAGTTCAGGGGCAGCTCAGCTCTGGCTGGGCATTGAACTGTTGTTGCTCAGAGTTCAGCTGGCACTCTTGAGTGAGCTCTTAAGCAACTGAGCCACTCAGCCGGCCCTGAGCATACACATTTAAACTTTGCATTATGGGCAGTGTAATGAGGTGTTTTGTCCTGTCTCTGTATAATCAAGTTTGATGGTTTACAAATTGCAGGTCATTCTATTCCATGACCTCAGTAAACAGTCTAGGTCAGAGCTCCCTTAAACCCTGTCCACAGAAATGGAATAAGTTAATTTATTCTCCTCCAGCTAATCTGGGTGAAGACAAATCATGATAGTTGAGCTAAATGGCCTCTGGAAACAGGAAATCCTGCTACATAACTTTGAATTATTTATTTAACGGGCATCAAAGCTAACGGAACAATAAAAGACGAGAACAAAGAAAAAAATGAAGGGAAAAAAATTTAAATCCTCACAAACACAACTTAATCTGGTTAGTTAGGTACCTTGTTCATTTTACGTAAACCGAGCTAGGCTCATTTTGCTGTTTGGGTCTTAGAAAAACGTGATTTTAGTTTGCTGTTTTAAATGTATCAGTATGGGTACGGCGCAGATCCAAACGGAATTGAAAACCAACCACCATTGAAATCCAAACCAAACCAGCAGCCAAGTCTCCCCTAGACCAGAAACTTACCTATGCTCTTAGAGGAGTGAGAAGGTTAAAATCCACCGCCACCCTCCCCACCCCAGGGAGAGGGAAGCTTTTGCTCGCCACGCCTGAGGATCTGAACCGAGAACCCAGGGCCCTGACCCTGCGCCAGCGGCCGCACGGTGGGGGCCGCAGAGGGCACAGCCCCTGGGAAGAGGTGTCTCCCACCTGGTCAATGCTGGCCTCTCACCCTGTTGCCTAGCTCCCCCGAAGATGAGCTGATAATGTGCGTAAAAGGCAATGGTCCCTGAACCCTCTGGCGCCGAGTACTCATCCAAAGATAAAAACTTCTTTGGATGTTGTTTTTAAGTCGTAATCAGAAGTTACTTCCTCTGCATGTTGTTTGTTTGTTTGTTTCACAGGGATCTGTTAAGCCTGTAAACCTATTCACGCATCCCGCTGACCTGAGTGTCATGAGCTCCAGACCAGCGGGCGCACGGTGCGTGCGCGTCCTGGGGCCTTGTCTCAGGGTTGGAAGGACGCTCCGGTAGGAGCTGGCGAAAGTCCTCCAAAGCCAGTTTCGGGTGGGTCCTTCAATTTGCATTTTCTGAGAGCCAATGGACCTGTTCCTCGTGTCCCCCTTTCTCTGAGCCAAATAACCAAGTTGCTGCCCAAGTTGCGCGCGAGGTGGTCGCCGGTCTGAAGCCCCCAAGAAAGCTGCGAATCCTGTCCCCAAGCGAAGCCTTCATTTAGCCTTCCACTCACCCCACCCCCCCAGCTCAAATCTCTGAGGGCCCTCACTTTGGCCTCTGTCAGCCTCGCGTCCTCGACTCCTCCAAGGAGGAGGTTGTGGAGGAGCAGCAGGTAACAAAGAAATCCAACTCTTTGGGTCTTGACCAGAAAATATTTATTGCCAGGAGATCTCGCAGAAGACTAATTCGATCTTGGCCTTTCCCTAGTCAACTGTTTGTCAGCACAATATTTACACCTATACAATATACAGTGTTTCTCCTAAGCAGTGCCCCAAGCGCAGAGAAATCTGGCAAATCAGTCCGCTTCAGAGCACCGTGGGGTGCTGGGGACTGTGTAAATTGAGAGCATTGGGGTGGGCGTGGCCGATCAGGTTGAGGTAATGCCGGTCCAGCCCCTGCACTGGCGTTAGGAAGGGGCTGTGCTGCTGCGCGGGGCTGGGTAGCGGAACGGGAGCGCTGGGCACGTAGGGCAGCGCCGGGCTGCGAGCAGCGCCGTGCGGCCAGGGGAAGGGCCCGGGGGCCGCGCCCTGCGGGAAAACGGAGGCTTCACCGGGGCTGTGGCCTGAGAACTCTGGCCCCGCTGGGTGCAGCTGATAGGAGAAATCAGGCTCCGAGAGCGACCCCAGCGGCTGGAAGGAGGGTTCGGCGCCCAAGCGGGCCTTGGACTGCAAGAAGGCGAGGATGCGTGCGTACTTGGTGTCCTTGGTCTCCATCCGCTCCACGGTGGTGAGGTAGTGCACCAGGTTCTTCATGCACTCATGGTAACCGTAGTGGAAGTAGTTGGCAAACTCCGCTAGCAGTTCTGGAGGAAGGGCGAGAAAAATCATGGACAATTGGAAAACAAAAAAACAAAAACAAAAACAAAACCCCAAAACTAAGCGGCTCCTTCCCTACCGGGAACCCAGAGCGGGTGCCAGGCACCTCCCGTCACACTTTCTGGCCAGAGTTTCCATTTGAGATCCGTCTTACCCTCTCCCCAGTCTGGAGACGCGAAAAAGCGCAAGCAAGCGACCTCCTTGTCCTTAGGACGCTGACTCTACCCCTCCCCACCCTGAGAGGAGGTGATGGAACCAGTATCCCCAGAAACGTGTTCTCCAGCCCCCCTTAGCTTTCACAGAACTCCGGCAGCATCCAGAGAGGAGATTTCTCCGGCGAGCCTCTTCGCAACCACTTCCGCCCCAGTCTCCGTGTGGCGCACGCTCCCTGCTCAGGTTTCCCTTTGCCCGGCCCGCGCCCACCTTTTTCCCTTCCCCGGGGAAAATCAGCAGAGTGGAGAGCCCTCAGGTACTGAACGGTCATCTCGAGGATCTCCGCCTTCTCCAGCTTCCCGGAACTCTGTAAAAGGAGGAAGGGCTCCTCGCAGCAGCCCAGCGGGGCGCAGGCCAACCCTAGCAGGCTGGGTGCACAGTTTCATTTGGAGAGGACCAGCGAGCAGGGTGCTGCGGTGGGTCTGCGCGACGGCCGCCTGAAGCTCACTCAGTGCTCAAGCCCGGGGGGGGGGCGGGGTAAGGAGGCCCAGGTGTAAGGCCCTCTTTGCCCCCAGACTCCTGGCTTCTAGGCTGACAGTGACAGCAGAGAATCCCCAGCGCCTGGCACCCTATTCTCTGGAGCCAACGTTACCTGCTTCGCCAGGGCCATGGGCACCGTCTTGCCCAGCTCGTTCAAACAGCGGTTAATCCGATCCCTCCTCCGCTTTTCTATTACTTTGTGGGAAACGGGAGTTCTCTGCGAACAGAAGTTTGTACGTTTAGGATGCCTTTGCCCAGAGAGTCGACAGAGGCACGGCGGTAGCTGCCAACCGTGTTTCCAGCCACCACTGCTGCCCTGGAACTTGCGCCCGAAGGAGTCCCTGCCCTTTCACACTTGGATCAAACAAGCTCTGCCCTCTCGTGCCCGCACTGGTGCGCTCCCCTTACCGCCTCACTGCCCGGTGAGCCACACCGCCAAGCTGAACGCTAGGGCAGTGGGGAGGTAGCGTGGGATCCTCCCCAGTTGAGGCGTCTCCTCTCTCTATTCTCATTCCCTTCCCAAACTACTCAGGATTCCTGTACAGGAGAAGTCTCGAGTGGCCACGTCCCTGCCATCAACCCAGCCAGCTGGCCACCAGGAGAGTCAGACGTCCCCACATTCAGGGCGCAAGAGATGTCTGGGCTCAGCCGACTCACTTTGCGTTCCTTGAGCTTGTCTGACATCCTGGTCAGAACGCGCCCTCGGGAGAGGCGGTGGCGCGAGGCACCCGTCCACTCTCCACCTCGTGTGCCTCCTCGAGTGTCCCAGGTAGACTGCTGCCTCCCAGCTCCGAGGGGCTGCCTTATAAAGCGGTCATTTAGAGCTCCAAGTGCATTCACGAGTTGAATTATTCCATAGGATTAAGGGAGCTGCGTTTGGGGGATGTATGCATTCAAGATCAGTTTTAAAGAAGTTAAGAAAAAAAAATTTAGCAGCCGAGGGGGGCGAGCTGGGGGCAGATCAGCTTTGTTAATCCACGTGGCCCTGCAAAGGACACGTGATCGGCGGGGAATAACATTTGCATGGCAACAGCCGAGGCAGGAAAAGGAAGCGGTAAACTGGGGCCAGCGGGCGAGCGAGCGCTTGCGGCAGCCGCAGGCGCGGAGCGCAGGGGCGCAGCGGCCGCAGGCACCGGGGGGCGAGGACCCTCACAAAACAGTGTCGCCTCGTTTCGTCCCACCGCTGAGTCTCACACGATTCCCTGTTTACAAATCCCAGCAAGCTCGCAGTCCCAGCGCCGAGTGCGTTTTAAAGCCTGTCCAGAGTCATTAAAGTAATTAAGTAAGCCTTTAATAGGCTGTTCCGCCGGGTTCAAGGGAGAGCTCTTGGAGACGGAGGCGCCCCGTTTGTTCCCAGGCTTTTCTCACACGACTTGGTGACACGTCCATCTCCCCCCTTTTTGTTTACACCGCTTTATTTGTCCGGACATCCCGGCAGGTGTGGGGCTGCGGCTGGCACACGAGGCTCCCTCCTGCCTCGCCCCTCCCGCCTGTCTTTGGCACGCGACGCTGCCCGGTACTCCCTGACCAAGAAGCTTGCTTTCTTTTCTCCCCCCGCTCGGGCTCTCTCTTCGAGGGGGGAAGAAGCTCAATTTGTAGCCTATTATCCTATACGAAAATGTCCATTGAAAAATATGAATAGTTTCATTGGGCTCAATTTTAATAATGCCAAAGGGTGGGGGAGGAGAGGCAGGCAGGCGTGTTTGTGAGTGAGTGAGGGGGGTGGTGGGAGGGTTGGGGGGGTGGCAACATGGAGAAGAGTAGGCCGAGAAGAAAAGGGGGAATGCAGCTGGCCCAGGCGAGCATTATGCAACGTCACCTGCGAGAGGGGGCGCCTACAGACCCCTATTCATTTGCCTAATTTTGGTCAATTTAACAAACTTCAGGAGAAATTATTGTGGCTTTGTCAGGGAGGGTGAAGCCTTCTGATCGAATTAACAGCATGTTTTGATCCGGTAAATGTCATTAGAAAGGGAGAAACAATCGCGCTTAGAGGACTCTGAGTAATGCGCCCAAGTGGAGACGCCAAGGCGCACGGCTCACAAAGGGAGCAAGTAGCTGCCACAGGGAACTTTTGTACCCGCCCATCGCCCAAGTTTTGACACAAAAAGGCATTATTTCATACTTGAATACGTTTAATCCAACGATTGTCTATTTTCTGCAAACATATTTTCACAGCATTGTTAACTTTTTATGTCCCCCTTTCGCGGGCGCCTTTTCTTAACGTTTGGGGGCGGGAGAGCGCAGACACTTTGGGCATCAATATTTGTCACTGAAAAGGGTTCCGTGAAGTTAGGGAAGTTGATCTCTTTTTTATGGTTTTAGAGAGCGAATATATCGGGGGAGGAGGAGGGAGGAAAGGCACTAATAGAAACGAGGGAGGAAATTTGCTGGACAGGCCCGCGGGGAAGGAGGGGGGCTGCGGCTGGGAACTCGCTCTGCCGCCTGCGCCTCTGCGGGCAGCCCAGCATCCCGGGGCCTCGTCCCCCTCCGACAGGGCTCGCTTGCATACACTGCCTCCGAATCTTCACTCTGGGGGTGCTCCAGACTTGAGGGGGGGGGCGCGTGTGACCTTTCTTACAGAAGGAAACTATAAAAATAGTTATGATTTTATGACCTGCTCTACAGCCACTGAACTCTTGCCGCTTTCTAATCTGTTCAGTCTGAGGACCAACATCTCTCCTTAGATATCCTCCCCTCTTTTTCTGCTCCCCACCTGAACCAGAGTCGACTCTTCTAGACTATGCCAGGGCCTGCGTTCTCACTTTGGGTGTCCTTAGTCCTTGTCAGACGTGGCTAGGGTGGAGCTCTGCTTGCTGGTGGAACCTAGGGATCTCCTAGAGCGCAGAGGGTGCCTGCGGTGCTGGCCCTGGAGAAGGGAACAGCCCACCTGCCCCAGCCTGCGAGGTGTGGGGCTTGGTCTGCACCACGCACCCGTAGGGTGTCCCTCTTCGTCTTGCTTTCAGTCTCGTCGTGACGTTGCTTTTCTAATTCACGCCAGATTGGACACGACCTGCACCCTCCCGCAGGTTGCTCTGCCAGCCTCGGGTGCCCTCTTAGGGGTTGTCAATTTCAGTATATTCACTCGAACACAAAGGGATTAAACACGAACCCTTATCATCCAAATTAACTAACGTGAATGGGTGAAAGGGAGTGCGCACACTTTTCGCCCCCACCCCCCTTTTTTAAGCCAGTGGACTTGGAGTTGATCCTCTTACTGCTGGTGTTAACTGCCAGCTGCAGGCACCTTTCATAGGCCAACTTTCATTCTGTGTCAACTGTTTAATTTCCTGTGTTTGTTTGGGAGCTGGGCTCCAGGGCTTGCCCAGGGCTGCAAGCACACACGTGTGATTTGGGGGCCCAAATGAGCTAAAGGCGGGTCAGTGGGAGGAGATGGGGTGCAGCAGCACCCTAATTTCCGGAGACTGCATCCCTTCCTGGGAGACTGGGGACGCCTCTTCCCCTTCTGGTGAGGGGGAGAATGTGTTTCATTTCTCCCTCACCAGCCTGAAGGCTTGAGTCATGCTGCCAGAAAGTGGGGCACTGGGACCCTCAGAATCCTCCTCCTCAGGATGGTCATGTAGTGTGTCCTGATCTTGACCTCATTTCCTCCCAAAATGAGAACAGAATAATGAAGAGCGGTGGTTCCTGGAGCCAGTCGTTCAAATTTCATCTTTACCAGCTCCCAGCTAGGGGAGACTTTAGGCTGGTCACTGAATCTCTCTGTGCCTCAGTTTCCTCTTCTGTAAAATGGAGATAATTTCTGTATCTCCTAGGTCACAAGGTGGCCAGTGGAATGAGATAAGTAAATATAGGCTAAGTACCTATAAGAAGGCCTCTCTACTCAACGGATGGTTTTATTTTGAATGGAAATCTCTTCTCCAGTGTCTCTAATATAATAGTGCTTTGTGAGGTTTGTACCATTGTATGATACTTTCATTCATTTCATTTTTTTTCTTAACCCTAAGAAAGCTTCATTCTCCCAGAAAAAGACAGTAATTTCTTTTTTTTTAAATTTTATTTATTTATTTATTTATTTATAATTAGCTTCAGGTGTACAACACAGTGCAATAGTTATACTTTTTACCCCTCAAAGTGACAACTCCCCTCCCCCATTTGGCCACCCCACTCCTCCCCCCCATATCATATATATCTATTACACTTCCTCTGACTCCCTTCCACATTATAATCCACATCCTGTGACTATTTATATATTCAATTACAGTTGGTATACAATATTGTACAACCTCAGCTTCAGGTGTACAAGCTTCAGTGATCAAGCATCTTCTCCATCCATGAAATGGTCTCCCTAACAACACATGTGACTATCTGACACGCCACAAAATATTTACAACAAGACATATGACCATCTGACACCCCACAAAATATTTACAACATTATTAATTATATTTCAAAACTGTCTTTCATATCCCCGTGGCAATATTGTAGTTGCCTATTTTTGCTGTCTAATCCCTTCCCCTTCTCCCTCATCCCCACCCCCCTCCCAACTAGCAACCCTGATTTTTCCTCTATATCTATGAGACAGTTTCTGTTTACTTTGCTCATTCATACAGTTTTTCAGATTCCACATATGAGTGAGATCATATGGTATTTGTCTTTCTCTGACTGACTTATTTCACTTAACATAATAGTCTCTAGGTCCGTCCATATCATTGCAAATGGTACGATTTCATTCTTCTCTATAGCAGAGTAATACTCCATTGTATAAATATACCACAGTTTCTTAACCCAGTCATCTACCGATCAGCAATTCCACTCCTAGGTATTTATCCTGAAAAACCCAAGACACTTATTCAAAAAAATTTATGCACCCCTATGTTCATAGCAGCGCTATTTACAATAGCTAAGACTTGGAAACAACCAAAATGCCCATCGGTAGATGACTGGATTAAGTAATTTCTGAAATTGACCAAAATTAAGTCAAAGCGGAGGGGTCTTTGAAAGGGCCCCACACACACACACACAGGTGGCATCACCTCATGCTGGCAGCCAGCTGCCTTCCCAGGTGTGTGATCCCAAAAAAGGTTCTAAGTGCAGAAGCCTCTCAACCTCATAGTCATTTCAAGGTATCCAAACATTGGCATCAAAATCAAAGCAAAGCTAGGGAGTCGGACTACTTAGAAATTAGACAATGTTGATTAAATATTAGTCTGTGTTTAGACTCCTGGAGAGGTATGCAGACAAACAATCATTGCATAGGGGGATACAGTACTTAAGGGAAGTACCACAAATACTCTATAAAATATTGGGAAAAGCAGTGCTAGAAAGCCCCCTTTGTTTGTGGGAAGCCTTTCAATGTAAGCAGTTAATTCATTTTACTTAGTACCTCCTGAAAGTCCCTACCTTTGCTCTCCTGCCATCATCCTGGGGTGGCCATTCCTACCTGGGATTGGCCCATCAGGTAGCCATCAGCTGTTATATATATATCAAATGGTGGCCTCCAATTTCAGCTAGAGCAGTGCTTCTCAAGCTTTGAAGTGCACACAAATCAACTGGGGATCTTGTTGACCGCAAATTATGATTCCATGAGGTCACGTCTACACAGCTCAATGTAGTTTTGTTGAATGAAGGAGAACTAGGAGAGGAACTTCCAAGATTACTTTGGCATCGACGCTGGAGCTAATTTTACAGGTAATCCCTCACAGGGCTCCATATGACCACATTTCATCATTTAGTTTTGGACTTTTAAAAGAATTACAAGAACGGGGGGGAAGTGTAAAAACAACCATTGAGAAAGAATACTTTTACGGAGATTGCAGGATAGATGAAGGTGTTGCTTTCCGTAATTTGAAATTTATTTCCTCATTGTTTGGAAGCTAGAAGTCCAAAATTAAAGTGTGAGCAGAGCTGTGCGCCTTCTGAAGACTCTCAGGGAGATTTTCCTTCCTTGTCTCTTGCAGCTTTTGGTGGCCCCATGTTTCTTGGCTTGTGGTAGTGTGACTCCAGTGTCTTCCTCTGTCTTCACATAGCTTTGTCTCTCTCTCCCTCTTTTTATAAGGATACTTGTCATTGGATTGGCCTCTACGTGGGTAATCCAGCATGATCTCATGTCAGGACCCTTAATTACACATGCAAAGACCCTTTTCCCAAAAAAGGTCACACTCACAGGTTTTGGTGGACATTTCTTTTGGGGGCTCACCGTTCAGTACACTACAGTAAGAAGGAGCCAAGTGAAGACCAGTACCCCAGGGACTGGCATGAAGAAGGGCACAGGAGATGCAATGGCTTTATGGTTTGTGGGAACCAGTGTAGCCTCACTACATCATGAACTGTGAGGAATGGTGTGGTAGAAAATGAGTGGAGAGGCAGTCATGGGTGGGGGCCAAGGAGTTTAATTTCTTTGTGTCACAGTGGGTCAGGTAAAGATGCTGCAGTCCTGAATGAGGTTAGAGCTAAGCTGAGCACATCAGAGAGATCAAATCAGCAGGGCTTGGGGAAGGGTTAAATATGGCGGGAGAAGACTAGGGAAGATGACTGCTGAATTTCTGGTTTGGCAATTGACTATATGGTAACCCTATTAATTGAGATTAGCAATAAGGAGGAAGATATGGTCATTTGTGGGGGGGTATATGCTTATGGGGGCAAGAGGTATAAGAGATGATAATTTGTTTAATTTGGACCTATCATTTTTTTGGACTTATCAATTTTGAAGAATTCATATGGGTACCCATAAGTAGATATCCAGAAGACAGCTAAGATATGAAACTGAAGGTCAGAGATAAAAAGCAAAGAGTCAGCCTGCAGGCACTGACAGACCATGACTGTGTATGAAATTACTTAAGAAGAGCTTAAAGAAGAAGGGCATGAGGCCAAGGACAGAATCCTGGGGTGTACTGATGGCCAAGGAGTAGGTGAAGGACATCAAACAGGAAGGGATCATCAGAAAGGAAGGGGGAGGCTCCTGGGATTCCTAAGAGCAAAGGTGAGGGTGGCTTCAGGGAAGAAGAGATGCTCAGCAGGATGTGATATCGGAGATACCCGGAAAATGTTCGTGGGATTCAAAAGGTGCCTGGGCACTGATGTTGGAGGTCATCATCAACTCTGCAAGTTTCGGAAGAGTGAGAGGAACAGAAGGCTGGCTCACTCTTTCCCTGAGCTGGACTGTGAAGATATGAGTGCTGCTTAGCTGATGGGTTCACCCTGCATGCTAGAAAAGACTGCCCTCCCCGCCTCCATAAACTACCAGCTGGAGTTGAGGAGATGCATCTTGTGATTTAGATTCAAAGACAGCTCAGGCTACTAGTGCCTTGTGGGGGGCTGTGGGGGACCCGCCCTGGTCTTCTTTCTCATAGGCTAATAATAATGGTCAACACGTAGACAGCATCTCTTACTTCCCAGGCTCTGTATTTCTCCAGGCACTGGGTGCTTTGCAGATCTTTGCTCATTTAATCCCCACAACAGTGAGATAAGTATGCTGTATATTTTACAGATAAGAAAACCTAGGCTTGGGGAATTCCAGGACATTGACTCAAGGGCACATAACCATTAGCTGGCAGAGCTGGGTGCAAACTGAGGCTGATCTGACCCAAAACCAGTGCCCTTTCCAGCCTTCCTGTATAGCCTTGGTCCCATTGATATTAGAAGTCTTGGGAGAGACTTCTCAGCCAAGAGATTCACACCACCTTCCAACGACCAAGTGCAGCTGCTGCCTCACAAAGCAGGGAAGCAAGGCTCAATATGCCCAGTGACCTTGTCAGTTTGTTCTCCCTCTTTGAGCCCCCAAAGGCATGAATTACCTTTGAGCTCAATTCTCTCTCTCATTCTTGCTCTCCACATATCTGATATCCTAATTATATATCAATGTCTTCCAAACTCTTTTACACAGAAGCCTTTAACAACACAGATTCCTTGGTCCAATTCCAGACTTATTAGAAAGAATCTCCTTGGGTGTGGTCCTTGTACCTGTATCTTAAAAAAAAAAAAAAAAAGAAAAAGAAAAACACTTCTCAGGTGATTCCATGGTCTGGCATTTATTTGATACCATTGCTATATAATGGCTTGTCAGTAATGTGAGGTTATGCTGTTGACATTAGGTTTTGGCAGATGGATAGGATAATGAGCATAGGTTTTTACAAATCTTTTATTGGATCTGATATATTTATTAGTCAGGCAATCTGTGATCTCTTTTTGCATTAGTACAGCTTGACTCTCTCACCCCTTACCTTCTTATTGGTTCAGGAGTAAAGTGTGTGCGATTAGTTTAAAGTTTCCCTGATTCACAAGGCTCATTTTGAGAAGGATTAAAAAGGTATTAATATTATGGATCTGGAAGCAGAGAGACCTAGATGAGTCTGTCCAGGATGTGGGCGGATTTGAACGGATGGAGGGTGGGTTGGTGCCCTCTAGTGGATGGAACTATTGAACAACCAACTTCTGAAACAAGGTCTGACCTACTTGAGTGGCTTAAAAAGAAACTTGAAATTGCTGTTTGGAGACCTGCTGTGTCTTGCCAGGGTGCGTCACCTCTCTCGCTGTGGTATTTTTATGTATACATTGATAGGGTTGTACAAAGATATCAGTGAACACGGTGTCAGCATGTTTAGAAGGCTGTCCAGGACACCAGTCATATGTGAAGCCTAGATAAGGGGGCAGGTGTGACAGCCCTGCCACATCACACAGTCTGTCTCCACTGGCATGTGAGCTCTCCGAGACTGGGACCTTGGCGTCTGGCACAGTGCCCGCATGGCGAAAGTATTCAATAAATGCTTGTTGAAGGAGGGAGGGCAAACGGAAGAAAGGTAGGTTGGTGGACTTGCTTATATTTGCGCAGGAGATGGCAGGTCACGATTAAATCTTGTGAAGTGGGGTTCAGCATTGCATCCCTTCACATCAGAAAACTGCTTGAGAGGTGATGGCACAGCCACTGAGGGTCTCACATTGCCCCCCTGAGGATGAGTAAACACCTGGATTCTGATCCCACCTGAATTTTTTGACTGCCACTGTAAGCGGGATTCCTTCTACCTGCTGAGTAGAAAGAATCAGGGGTCAGTGTAATGTGTTTTCTCTGAAATGCAGGTTATAGGAAGCTACGGTCTCCGAGGGGCCTTCTATGACCTCAGCCATTCCCCACTTGAGTGTTTTGGCACAGTTAGTGGAAAGAGCTCTGGTTGTCAGGAGACCTGACCCTGTTCTGGCTCTCCACTGACCTTGATAAGGCCCATCCCCTGGCGGTTTCCTTTCCCACCGAGTGGGAGGCTCTCCAGCAGTCAGTGTGGTCACAGCCAGAGGCTTTCTGCTCCACTGACTCCTTGTATATCTCTGCAGTTGATAGGACCCCCAGCATACCAGGGAGAAGCCAGCAGGGGAAAGAGACACACAAAGGAAAGAAAGAAAGTGGAAGGATGTAGAAAAGACATTTAAAAAGAAGCAGACAAAGGAGGGAGAAAAAGGAAGAGAAAGGAGAAGAGAATAAATACAAGATTAGCAGATTTTATTAGTTAATCCTACAGACATTTACCAAGCACCTCTTTTTACTTGGTGTGATGATTAATTCTATGTGTCAATTTGGCTAGGCCATGGTACCTAGATATTTGGTCAAACAGCAGTCTAGGTGTTGCTGTGAAGGCATTTTTTTTTACATGAGATTAACATTTAACTCAGTAGACTTTGCATAAAGCATATTACCCTCCATGACATGGGTGGGCCTCGTTCAATCAGTTGAAGGTCTTGAGAAAAAAGACTGAGGTTCCCAGAGGAATAGGATATTCTGCTTCCAGACTGCCTTTGGATGAGAACTGCACCATCAGCTCTTCCCTGGGCCTTGGACTTGTCAGCCTCCACAATTGTGTGAAGCAATTCCTTAAAAATAATTTCTCTCTCTCTCTCTGTCTCTCTCTCTCTGTCTCTCTCTCTCTGTCTCTCTCTCTCTCTTTCACACACACACACACACACACACACACACACACATGCTCATATCCTATTGGTTCTGTTTCTCTGGGGAATCCTGACTAATACATCTGGTGTTCTATTAAACAGACCTGAGAGACTCAGCTACTTACGTCTCTTGCAGTACAAGGTTAAAGATTTGATGATAGAACAATGGATGGTAGATGGTGGAGACATGAAGGAGGGGTGGTTGGGAGAGCAAGGTATTGTCAAAAAAGACCTCAGGGAGGGCCGGCCGAGTGGCTCAGTTATTTAAGGATTGGCTTAAGAGCGAGAGCTCTGAGCAAGAGGGCTGCCGGTTCAATTCCCACATGGGCCAATGATGCTGCTCCCTAGCTGAGTTGTTGCTGAGCTGCCAACAGATGGCAGGATGGCTCAGCTGGTGTAACAATAAGATTGCCTGTTCAATGGTGGGTTAAGCCCACCCGCAACTAAGATTGAACTTGGCACCTCGAGCTGAGCTGCCTCCCAGATGGCTCAGTGGATAGAGCGTGCGCTCTTAACAACAAGGCTGCTGGTTCGACTCCCTCATGGGATGGTGGATACGCCCACCCACAACTAAGATTGAACACAGCACCTTGAGCTTAGAGGCCACGAGCTGCCAATGGGCAGCCATATGGCGACTGGTGCCCTCTACAATGAAGACTGAAGAACAACAACTTGGCCGGTCCCCTTCCCCAATTCCCCAATAAAATCCTTAAAAAAAAAAAAAAAAAGACCTCAAGGAGGAAATGAGGTTATTTGCAACTTGGATGATGAGTAGTGCCGGCTAGAGGACCAAAGAAGTGGAGATATTTCAGGCTGAGTGAGTTGTGTAAAGAAGGCCATGGAGGTTTATAAATGCCCCTATTTTTCTGGGTAAAGCCAATTTGCCTTTCACCACCCTGTTCAGCAGTACCCTCTTCCAGGGGCCTGCCTAGGTTATGTCTGCTCACCAAATGGGTTTAGATACCCTTTCTATGTGCCAAAATCATAGCACTTTAAATTACATTCTATCTTCCTATTTGGTTGTCTGTCTAACCCACTAGATTGAGAGGCCCTTAAGATTAGGCTGTATTTTACTCTTATTTGAACACCCAACCCAAGCACTTTGTCTAGTATGATATAGTCACTCATCATGTGCTTGCAAATGAGGAAGAACCGTTGGATTATACAAACCTTGGACCCTGCCACTAGGCTACCAAAACACAATGCCAGAGAGCTTGGTATGGGCGGTATGCAGGGCAGCTTAGAAAAAAGGAAAGAAAAGGCAGATGACCATCAGAAGAGATTCTAATATCCTGTGCAGGAAGTTGCAAGTCTAGAATAAGAGCTTTGGATATAAAAAAGGAGGAAGAAGTGATCCTAAAACAAGAAAGGAAAGGAAAAACTTTGATCACATATTGTTTTTTGGTAAAGACAGGAACATTTTTAGAGAGCATCCTGCATGCATTCAAATACCCAAGGAACAACTACATACAACATGATATCAGGGGCCTATCTGGTTATAGACTCTTGAACTGTTTTTTCTTAGGAGTTAAGCTTCTTTACCTGACACTTTAGTGACAAGTAAAAGGTATTTATCATATTTGTGGCAAACATAGCTTCCTATATCTGGGGGAAATCTCCATATTATGAATTCTTCTCCCAAAAGTAGAAACCAGAATTCCATATCCCAGTTTTGCTTGAAGACGGCACAGGGATTAACCTAGGTTCTACCAGAATTTTATTTAGAAAAAGGCAGTATAAGAAAGGAGAGCTGTGTGGAATCTCTTTCCAGAAAGGGTGGTGTGGTGTGGTGTGGTGTAGTGACATACAGGTTTCAGAGCAGCTGGTGGAGGCCCTGATACAGTCAGTCCTCTGATGCTCAGTGTCGGGGCGTGAGCTGCAGGGCCTGCACGCAGGTGTTGCAGGCTCATGCCTCAGAGAATACCTGTGGGTGAGTGGATGTTGTTCTTGGCTGCATAGCCCGCTGGACTGATCCTCTACCTCTCCTGAAAGTGCTGGGAGCCACCTAATATCCTTTGATCAATTTCTTTTCTGTTTAAACTCACTAAAGTGGATTCTGTTATTTTCAACTAAAAACTGACTGGTAAGATTGCTTATGTATAATAAAACTTAAGGTATTTATAAGCATGGTCTGACCAAAACTGAAAACAAAAGCACAGCCTATAGTATAACAAGCATATACAAATAAAAAGAAAGTGGATATCATGGGCCGGCCGAGTGGCGCATTGGTTAAAAGCCCCGGTTTGGATCCCACATAAGAGGGCCAGTGACACTGCCCTCTACAGCTAACAACAGCTCCACCTGGAGCTGGGCTGTGCGAGCCCAGGCGATGGTATGGGCTGCAGCCCCTGCTGCAGTGGGCTGCCATAGGCTACAGTGGGTGGCTGTCAGCCAGTGTGAGTGGCCAGCAGCTAGCGTGAGCTGCCAATAGCCGCTGTGAGTGACCATCCAGAGGCCGGTGACTAATCTGCCTCATCCAGGAAGAGCGCAATGACGATACCAACATGGGCCAGTGAAGCAACGTCCTCCACAACTGGACTGAAGAACAAAAAGACAGCAACTTGTCTGTTCCCCTCCCCAATTCCTCAAAGCTGTTCCCCTCCCCCAATTTCCCAATTAGAAACATCTTAAAAAAAAAAAAAAGAAAGTGGATATCTCAATCTTAATATCAGACAAGATGAAAGTCAGGCAAAAAAAAAATACATTAAATAAGGGCATTTAATAATGCTAATAGCTGTAATTACAAGAAGATGTAATAGTAATGGGGATTTGTGCACTGAGTAACATAGAAGTACCATTCATGAAGTAGAAATTAAAAGCAGTATAAGGAGAAATCTGTATTTACTAGTCTGTGACATTAAGGTAACTGATTGGTATTGAACTCTGTGTCCTGGAAATCGAGAGTGTACCTACTTTACAAGTGCGCATGTAACATTGGTGAATTACAGCTATTCCAAGGCTATAAATAGTACAGAAAATACACCACTTCAGTCACTCTCCTAACCAGCTCTCTCAATGCTCCTGCCGCTTTTCTGTGGCAGACCAACAAGCCCAGAGTAAAAACAGCTTTACAACTTCCCTCCTTTAAAACAGGGTTCTGAGTAATGCTGATAAATCAGACATCAGCAAGCATCAGCTCCACTCCACTTTTATGACAGCCAACCCCATCTGCACCCTTAAGACAGCCTAGGAATATACATGCACACATTCCTAATCTTCTCAGTTATTATTTCAGACTTGTTCAATGCCACTTCCATGTGATCTCACACCCTTTTCTCTGAGGTGTCTTGGTGTCTTACGTCACAAAGAAAATAATTACTGTTAGCATGAACTCTTTCACCTTCTGCTCTCTACCCACACACATGCTTATATTCATTCTTACTTCCTTCTCCCCATCTCTCTAATATGGAGTCCCTCCTTCTCTTGGAGGCTAATTTCCCTATGCCTCTTGCCCTGCCCCTGTTCTGGATCCCATTTACTTCCTGCCTCTAAGAATTTGCTCTATTAATCACTCCATTTTCCCGTATCATCTATCTCCTCTGTACACTAGCTCCTTTCCCTTAGCATATAAACTTACTCGAAATTTTCATGTCCTGAAACAAGCAACAATAAAAAGCATTCTCTTGTTTCTGCTCTTCTTTTTAGGTCCATTTCTCTCTCCAGTTCTTCAAGAATGGCTCCATTCACTGAGTCTCCCCTTCCCTTTCACTTGTACCCTTCACGGAAATCCAGCTTCCATTTTAACCACATCAGTAAAACTGTCCTACACATCCTTGTGCTCAAATACAATGGACATTTGACTCCTTGAAGCTCCTTATTCACTTGGTTTTCTTGACACCACTTTCCTGGTCTTCCTATTATTTCTGGATTCTTCTCAATCTCTTCTGTGAATTTCTCTTTTTAATCCCTGCCTGTCCTTAAATAGAATATTCCCCAGGTTCTGTCCCCTGCTATCTAGCTTCTTTTCTTACCCTTCCTACTCAACTTGAATGATTTCGTTCACAAACAGGTTTTTAACTGTTACCTACATGCTCATTATGCTAAACTTTCTTTCTTTGGACACCTTTCTCCTGCCCTCCAGACATGTTATCTCTACCTAGCTGTCCCTTAGGCTGGTCAGTCACACTCAGCAGTTTAGGACTAGACCCATCATCTTTCTTGACATACATAAACACACTCTAGTATTCCCATCCTCTGTTTCACATCTCAGTGAATTGCAACACTACATGCAGCTGCCCAAACAGAGATAAGAGCATTGTTACAGAAGCTTCCTTTCCCCACTTCCTAAACACTGTTGATTCTTTTTAAGAACACATTCACTCTGGAGTTCTGGTCAAGATGGCAGAGTAGGTAAATGCTGTATTTACTTCCTCTCATGACCACATCAAAATTACAACTAAACTACAGAATGACCATGATTGAGAATCACCTGAAATGTAGCTGAACAGAGGTCCTCTAACTAAGGTAGTGCAGATAAAACCATGCTGAGACTGGTAGAAGGGGCAGAGATGTGGAACGAGCTGGTCCCACACCCATGTGTGACAGTTAAAAATTGGAAGGGACACCTCAACTGTAGAGGACCCCCTGAGGAGTGAGGGGCCCCAGTCCCACACCAGGCTCCCCAGCCCAGGATTCCAGTGCCGAGAAGACAAGTCCCCATAACTCCTGGTTGTGAAGACCCATGGAAATTGTAGCTGAGTGAGACAGAGGGCTGCTGGAGTCCCAGGTGATCCTCTTAAAGGACCTGGGTATAGACTTACTCACTGACAGACTCATTCGCTCTGAGCTGCAGCAGTTCAAAATGCTTCAGGGACATATGAGATAAACTGTATTGTCTGGATCTTGAGTGAGGGCTACAAGAGCAGCTCTGTTTGGGCAGGTGCCATTTTGTATCTTTGTTGAGTCCTCCCTCCATTTGTCGTGCAGTTGTAGGCAACCACCATATCTGAGTCCCCATCAACATGGCTAACACCATTCAGCCAGCCCTGATAATTTCCCGAGACCCTACCCCACCCTACTTGTAGGTCCACCGAAGCTGCTTCCAGTGGCTTTTCCATACAAACAGCCTGACTTAGTTCATGCTGCAGACTTTCCTAAAATCTCTCAAAGGTTCACAAGCCCCAAGCAAGCAGCATCTAGTCTAGGTATGCCCTGCACCTCTTGGTAAGCAGCCCCAAGTCAAGCACTAGTGGCAGCTGACCTCAGTTCACAGCTTAGCCTCCCCAGGTACCTCCAAGGTCAGTGCAAGTGGCAACCATTGGCAGATCATTTTGTAGCTCATACCAAGTGGCCCCAGCCAGGTCACAGGCAGCAGCTGACCTTGGCCTGCAACAGAACTTCTCCCAAGAGGCTGCAGAACCAACACACCTGGTGGCCAGCCTCAGACTACAGCAGAGCACCACCCAGCCACCTCCACAAAAGACACACCCAAAGGGCAGAGATAGGTCAGGCACCAGAGCCCTGCTACTAAAGCAAATTCTGCTCTGTAGGGTCAGCCCCTGCACAGCAGCTCCTCCACTTAGTCAGGCCAGTTCTCACAACCAATCAGCCTGAGGATCAATCCCTCCCTTGATGTGCAAACAGCAACCAAGGCTCAACTGTAACAGGAGGCACACACAACCCACACAAGGGACAAAAGTGGAGCACCCAACTCAGGTGACCAGAGAGACTGCACAACTGAACCCCACAGCACACTTACTACATAAGGCCACTCTACTAAGACCAGGTGACATCGCAGCCCTACCTAATACATTAAAAAAAAACACCAAAAGAGAACAAATAAAAATCGGACTGGCCGAGTGGCACATTGGTTAAGAGTTGGCTTGGGACTCCAGCTCTGAGCAGCAGGGCACCGGTTCAGATCCCACATGAGGCCCAGTGATGCTGTGCCCTCTACAGCTAAAATGGTGAACAATAGCTCGACTTGGAGCTGGGCTGCTGTGAGTTACTGGCGATGGCATAGGCTGCAGTGGGGTTGACCGGCAGCTGGCGTGCGCTTTTGTGAGCTGCTGTGAGCGGCCATCCAATGGCTGGCGAGCGACTGCCTCACCCGGGAAGAGCACAATGATAATACCAACATGGGCTAGTGAAGTGATGTCCTCCATAACTAGACTGAAGAACAAAAGGACAGCAACTTGTCTGTTCCCTTTCCCCAATTTCCCAATGCTGTTCCCCTCCCCCAATTCCCCAATAAAATCTTTAAAAAAAAGAAATAGAGGGAGGCAGCAAAAATGGGGAGACAAAGAAACATGTCTCAAATAAAAGAACAGAAAAAAGCTCCAGGAAATGAACTAAACGAAATGGAGGCACGCAATCTACCAAACACAGAGTTCAAGACACTGGTTATAAAGATGCCCACTGATCTCAGGGAGAACGTCAACAAAGAGACAGGAAACATAAAAATGGAAATAGAAAACATAAAAAAGAAACTGTGGTACATTTATACAAAGGAGTATTACTCTGCCATAAAAAAGAATGAAATTTTGCCATCTGCAACAACATGAATGGACCTAGAGGGCATTGTGCCGAGTGGAGTAAGTCAGACAGAGAAAGACAAATGTCATATGATTTCACTTATATGTGGAATCTAGGGAACAGGATAAACAAACAATCAAAACAGAAGCAAGTTCATAGATGTAGAGAGCATTTTGATGGTTACGGGATTGAGCGGGTGGGGCTGGGAGGATGGTAAAAGGGGGAAGGAGATTAAGAGGTACAAACTGGTAATTACAAAATAGTCATGGAGATGTATAGTGTAGCATGGGGAATATAATCAGTAGTAGTGCAATAACTATATATGGTGTCAGATGGGTACTGGACTTATTGGGGCAATCACCTGGTAAGTTATATAAATGTCTAATTACTGTGTTGTACACCTGAAACTAATATAGTATTGTACGTCAACTGTAATTGAAAAATAAAAACATATTAAAAAAATACATTCGCCCTGCTCTCTAACTACCCCCACACCCCTAGGCCCACTGCCAAAACCTTGGTTCAGAAGCAGTGAGAAAATGGCCTTATTTCAAACTTTTCTGCCTACATTCAAACTCCCTCTATGCCAACCTCCAGAAAGGATCCAGAAAGAGTTTTGTGTCCCACAAATCAGATAATGTTGCTTTCCTCACCAGGATTTGCCAATGGCTCCCCATTGGTTGTAGGCCAAATCTGAAAGTCCCTTCCTTGGCACCCACAGCTTTCATAGGTGTCCCTGCTGAGCTGCTGTCAATCTCCCTGTGTTCCAGCAACACTGAGCTGAGAACACCCCTCCTCTCTCTATCCCTCTAGCAAATGCTTTCTCTTTCATTAGGACTCAGCTCCCATGTGCCTTCTGAGAGGCACTGAGCAGATGCTTGGCACACCCCTCCCACCACCCTTGGATCATACCTCTGCTATAGTAATTATCTTATACTGTCATCGCTTGTTTGCAAGTCTGACAGTAAACTCCATGGGAGCTGATACCACATACGTTCCCATTTATATTCTAAGTTTCTAACGCAGTACCTGATACCTAGCTAATGCTCAGTAGATATTTGCTGGGATTGCCTTGAACCCCGCCTCCCCAGCTCCTTGGTAGCTGTTCATTCTTTTTCTGTTGCAAATACAGCACCCATACCAGGATCCAAGATCACAGATTCGGTTTCTCTCCCTTTTCCTTTCATCACTTAGGTTTCTTTCCTTCAATCTCTCTGTTGAGACAAAACTCTCATCTCTCATGTCATGTCTTGAGTTTCTCTTCATTCTGTATTTTCTTAACACCTAGCTTGTCCTGTGAAAATGAACTCTGAAACCCTCTGGCCAGGCCCCAGCTCTGTGATGGGTCAGAGGAGGAACCTGGCACCAGGACTGTGCTCATTTTCTGGCCTGGCTTCATCTCAGTGATGGGCCTTTTGTTTCGCAGTGCCAACTCTTGTGTTATTTCCTTTTCTAGTCTTGGTCTCAAGTTCCTTCTGTAGAATCGAATTACCAGGAAGAAAAGGCAGAGGGACATATTTCCACTAAGAACTAAATTATTATGAAATCATGGTGTCCTTCCTGTCAGTGGTGTGGCTTCATAAGAAGGTGGATGGGATGTTCCTGTAGCCTATTCCTGCTTTCACCCTCACATCCTGGCCTTCTTTCCAGAGACCAGTGCCCTCTACTTACTCTCCTTCCTAAGTTTTCACCAGCCTCTTAATATATTTTTTTTTTTTAGAGGGCAGTGTCACTGGCCCTCATATGTGGGATCTGAACTAGGGCCACTGGCGTCTCAAGACAGCTCTTAACCACCACGCCACTCGGCCATCCCCAGCCTCTTATCTCCATCATTTAGCAACAAATTTTCTGATCCCCAAATTGGGACATTTGACAAAGGAGTTTTTCTTATTTGTTAATTTACTTACCTGATAAGCCTTAAGAAACATTTCAATTACATTGCATATAAGTGATCTGTATACCAATTTCATTGAAAAAGAATAAAATCACACTAGATTGGAATTGTTCTAGAAAATATGGGCTGTAAGTCTGCTAAGGCTACTGCTGAAAAACAAGAGGACTAGAAAAGGGGAAAAATTACACATTTTATTTTAGCCAGTAAGAGATTTTACAAAGCTTAATTCAACTGGAAGTGCTTTTTTATTAGTCAAGTGTGTTGGTATATACAATTTATCATTTAAAAAATATTTTTCAAATAAATCGAAAAAGAAATGACAAGGGACACAAGAGAGAATTGCCTAAGATAACTGTCATTAACCATAAATATCTGGGAAGTGAGGGCAGAGGCAGAGTTATGGGTTGAATTGTGTCCTCCAGAAAAATTATGTTGAAGTCCTAACCTCCAGTTCTAATGTTATTTGGAAGTAGGGTCATTGCATATGTAATTAGTTAAGATGAGATCTTACTCGTGGACTCTTAATCCAATATGACTGATATCTTTACAGTAGCCCCCCACTTATTCAAGGGGGATACACTCCAGAACTCCCAGGAAGCCTGAAACTAACTGCAGGTAGCATGGAATCCTACATATACTGTTTTTCCCTATACATACATACCTATGATTAAGTTTAATTTCTAAATTAGGCACAGTAAGACATTAACAAGGGTAAATAATGATAAGTGAGAACAATTAGAACAATTAAACAAGAGTTACTAGAACACAAGCACTGCAATACTGTAACAGTTGAATCTGATCAACAAGATGTTACTAAGTGGCTAATGGCAGGAGCGTCTACAGCGCAGAGACGTGGGACAAAGCGATGATTCATGTCCCAGGGGCATGACCGGGACACATGAGAATTCATCACATTTCTCAGAATGTCTGAAACGCTGGACAAGGGAGAACTACTGTATAAGAAGATGACATGAAGACACAGAGAGGACACCATGGAACAATGGAGGCAGATATTGGAGTTACACATCATCTAGCCCAGGAACGTCAAGGACTGCGGGCAATACCAGCAGCTGAGAGAAAGGCATATTACAGAACGGATTACGGGGCCCTGCAGACACCTTGACTTCGGACATCTAGCATCCAGAAGTGTGAGCAAATAAATTCCTGTTGTCTGACTCAGTTTGTGGTAATTTGTGTTACAGCAGTAGGAAACTTATACAGGCGGGAAACTTATACAGTCTCAGACAGGAGCCTGAGACTACAATGCTTCCTAATAGGGTGACACATGGGGCTCGTTTTGGTCTTGTTCATGGCAGAAATCTGTTACCATTTCAGTACTCAGTTCCTCCCATGTGAAGGAGGCATTAGTAATAACTAATGCATGAGAGTTCAGGGATGAAACGGAGGCAAATTAATTGTAAATTATGGTCAATTCAAGCAAAAAAAAAATTGCTCTTTTGCCAATGATGTCCCGCTATAATCAAGTATTTCTCATTTGTGAAAGGATGAAGCAGATATTGGTTGACAGTAAAAGCTGATTAGCCAAAATTTAATTTTGTGGTAGTAAAACTTGCCTAATGATCAATTCATTAAATTTACCACATTTGTGGGCCGGCCGAGTGGTGCGGTGGTTAAGAGCTGGCTTGGGACGCCAGCGGCCCTGGTTCGTGTCCCACATATGAGGGCCAGTGACACTGCCCTAAAAAAAAAAAAAAAAAAATTCTGTAAACTACATAACAATACTGTAAAAAAAAAATTACCACATTTGCTGATTTACCAAATTTATCATTCATAATTGAATAGGAATGACTTTAATAGCAAACAGAGTTTTCTAGAAAGATTAAGTTAACTGTTTTTCAGTTTTATTAATTTTGTATAGCATATGAAAGTGAAGTTCAATTTCTTGAAAGTTAACAATTATAGGGTAATATGGTCCTCTTATATGAATAAATATATTTAGGATCCAGTAAAGCAAACCAGGAACCCCAATTTCAGGGTTTTATATGAAAGCTTTTCTGCTAGAATATCAATTTTTGTTTGACTTCTTTCCATTATCAGTTTTAGAATATTTTTTCTAATTTCTTAAGTACTCTATCAACCTTTATTGTTAATTTCTAGCCATTAGTAGCCGAATTTTAGAATATTACACAATTTTTCCTGTTGCTTTCTAGTTTATTTTTAACCTATCCATGTTTTATTTTGTCATTTTACATTTTATTCTTCATTCAAATTTTTGTAAACATTATATAGATGTGTTGAATTTGAGGTACTAATCACATAGTCTTCTGTAGTAATATCTTTGGGAATTATCACTTTGTAAGGCTTTACATGCTCACATTGAATCTTTCTGCAAACCACTACCAAATCTGTATATCCCTATTGTTCCCTGTAAGAAATCAAAATGTTAGCATTTTTAACAATGTAAACATTTATAAAAACAATAAATATACCGGGACTGCTGAGTGGCATGTTGGTTAGGAATTGGCTTGAGACACCAGCTCTGAGCAGTAAGCCCCAGTTCAGTTCCCACATGAGGGCCAGTGGCACTGCATCCTCTACAGCTAAGATGGTGAACAACAGCTCAACCTGGAGCTGGGCTGCCGTGAGTCACTGGAGATGGCGTAGGCTGCAGTAGGGCTGGCCAGCAGCTGGCTTGCGCTTTTGTGAGCTGCTATGAGAGGCCATCCAATGGCCGGCAAGTGACTGCCTCACTCGGGAAGAACACACTGATAATACCAACATGGGCCAGTGAAGCAATGTCCTCCACAACTGGACTGAAGAACAAAAGGACAGCAACTTGTCTCTTCCCCTCCCCCGATACCCCAACGCTGTTTCCCTCCCTTAATTCCCCAATTAAATCTTAAAAATAAATAAATAAAATAAATATACCAATTTATAAAGCCAACAATAAATTGGGGCATTTTTGATAATTCCAACAGCTTTTGAGTCTGTTTTATAATTATAATTTAGTAATTTAGTTGTGATTGAGAAGTGGGTGTTTCACACCAACCACTTTGTAGCCTGCTCATTGAATGTCACTCTCTTGTGTTTCACATTTTAGATTGTGGGAGTCTTTTTCTTTTGCATAAGATATAAGCCAACTATTCGTTTGATGAAATATTTCAACAAGTCTATGGAACAGGGGATGTCCCATTGCCTTACTCCAAAAGGCAATGGAGTGAGCTGAAAATGAGAGAAAATTGAACTTGTTATTTATAAAATCTTGGACACTTGAGAAACAGTCAACACTTATAATTTGAAATATATAAGGAATTCTCATCTTCCAGAGCATATTCTAACTCCAGAAAACCCTGGGATATACTGACCTTTGAGTGGAATACAGCTAGGGAGAAACTAAAACTAAACTAGAAACCAAAAATTCTGATTCGGGGGAAAAATTTAATCCTCTCATAAGAATATTTTGATGAAAGTTGGTAGAGAAAGCTAGCTCTTGGCTTCCCAGCCTCCTTTGCTAGATGTGGCCATAGACTAGGTTCTCGCCAAAGGACTGTGGTCACTTGATATGTCCCACCTACAGGCTTGGCCCATGAAACATGTCTTGCCACTCCTTCCAATTTCCCTTTTGACTGGCTTGAATGGAGACCAGCTTTAAGGCAACTCTGGAGGGATGTATTAAAGATGTAGAGCCCCACATGGAAGGAAGCTTGGTCCTTGGTGGGTATCCCTTGGAGGAGAGCTGCCTGTTGATGAGGGACATGTACTTTAGATGTGACCTGAGCAAGAAATAAGCTTCTATTGTGTTAAAGCAATGAAACGGGACAGCGATCGTTCATTACAGCAGTTAGCCTATTCTGACTGGAACATAAAGATTATAGAAACTGTCGATTTTAAAATTGGTCATTCAGGACCTGCTGAGTGGCTCAGTTATTTAAGAGTGCAAGCTCTGAGCAACAAGGTCACCAGTTCAATTCCCACATGGGCCAGTGAGCTGCGCCTGAGCCAAGCTGCCACTGAGCTGCAAACAGGTGGCAGAATGGTTCAGCTGGTGAGAGCACGTGCTCCTAACAACAAGGTTGCCAGGTTTGACTTCCACCTGGGATGGTGGGCTACGCCCACCCACAACTAAGGTTGAATAGGGCATCTTGAGCTGAGCAGCTGCACACTGCCGTCGGGTGGTCGGGTGGCGACTGGACTTGGAGCTGAGCTAGCTGTGCCCTTTACAACTAAGATTGAAGGACAACAACTTGGCTGTTCCCTTTCCCCAATTCCCCAACACTGTTCTCCTTCCCCAATATAAATAAATAAATAAATAAATAAATAAATAAATAAATAAATAAATTTAAAAAATGAAAAATTGGTCATTCAGTGAGTGACATTTTATGTTACCCTTTTGTTTATCTTTGATAAAATAATAGTCAACCTTTATTGAATGTTTATTCCAGAAGCTGTTGTAGTATTAATAAACGCTCTAATATTCACCACAGCCCTTTGAGGTAGGTGGTATTTTTTATCCTCTTTTCACAGATGAGCAGGGGTATTTGCTACAATCACATAGCTAGTAAATGGTAGAGATGGATTCAAAGCCAGGCAGTCTGGCTCTGTAATCACCTCTATTAATTTCCTGTTAGAAAATTAAGAATTTTGCATGAGACTCCTGCAGGTCTGTTTGACAAGAAGAGCATTCCAGTGCTTCAGAAACCAAGTCTTGGACTTTGAGTTAAGAGGATGAAATTGTGTAACTGAACATCCTCATTCTGAAAGCAGCACCTAGTCCCAGATCTGGGTGCTGTACGAGGTGAGCCCCTTGTTTCTACACCACCTGTAGGGCTTCATGGATTTGTCCATCCCAAAGGAGAAGCAGGAAAAAGGCTGAAATACAGTGTCTTGAGAGCTGCTGCTGAGATGATATTTACTACTGGTCATGTTTCACTTCCTGCAATATGATTAAGTCTAGAGGGTCCGTGTGGTTTTTCAGACTTCGCTTTAAATCAACTGAATGAGCATCAGTGACCTGCCTGGTTCCTCAGTTCTTTCGCTTGCTGATCAGCATCACAGAAGGTCAATACCCTCCTCTCCAGCACCGCTTGGGAAGCCACAAAAAAACAGAGCAGCATATAGCATTGGTATCACAGAGCTGGATTTTTGCCCACTTGTCCTAAGAAAATGTTGCCCAGTAGCCTATCTTCAATGAACAAAATAGCTGCTAAGCCAGAGATGCTCTCTCTAGCTGCTTTGACCTATAAGAACGTCATTCTGTCTCAAGATGTGTTTTGACAATTTCAAGTGAAATAATTTCCTGGGCCTCAGATTTCATGGTATCATGAAATGCAGTGCAGTATCAGTGCAGGCTATGCAGGAGTGATCACAATGTCAAACGTGTTCGAGGACCTGTGGGACAAAATGCACCTTGGGAATGTTGAAATGTTTTATAAGCAAGTGCATCCTGTTCCCAAGCAGACCTAACTTGCTTGACTCTCATTTTGCCCAATGGCTAAGTTGTGATGCTGCCAAGGAAAACCATCATTGAAGGCCACACAGGTAAGGCGTAATTGTGTCACAGATCAGTCCCTGCCTACTTCTTGCAACAGGGACAAAGTGATGACTCTGTAGGAGGCACATATATTCTTATCTCTGAACAGGGAAGCCCAACCCTTTCCATTGGAAGCTGTGTCAGAGGGCAATGCTCGGAGGAGACCTCTGGGTGGCTGCCGGCGGTGTGGGGTGACTGAGCCGCAGCCAGAGCCTGTCACACTACCCAGGGTGCCATTGCCAGCACTCACCTTACCTGGATGACACAGCCTTCTCAAAGTGAACTGGGGCGTGCCCATCAAACTGGATGTGTATTAATTTTCTATTACTACTGTAACGAGTCATTGCTTGATAGCTTAAAACAACACAGATTTGCTCTGTTATGATTCTGGAGGGCAGAAATCTGGCCGGAGAAATTTTCTCCGGGCTAATGTCATGGTGTGGACAGGTCTGGTTTCTTCTGAAGGCTCCAGGGGAGAACCTGTTTCCTTACCTTTCTCAGTGTGTAGTGGCCATTTGTATTCCTTGACCTATGGTCCCTTCTTCTATCTTCACCATCATCAAATCTCCCTCTGCTTTTCTCTTATAAAAACACTCATGATTATAGGTAGAGTCTACCTGGATAATCTAGGATAATCTCCCCATCTCAAGATCCTTCATCACAGCTACAAAGTCCTTTTTGCCTGTAAAGTAAGATTTGCCTGTTGTGCGGATTACGACATGAATATCTTTAGGGGCCATTATTCAGTCTCTCACACTGGTCTAGGGTGTGCTGCCAACCACTGAATGCAGGCACAGTGTATCATTAACCAGGGACATGTGAGGGCACAGAAGGGCCAGTGGAGATACTCTATTACTTTGGGGCTTTTGAGGACTTGTCAGTCACTTTGAGTGGGAATATATCTTTCAATACTGTTGCCGTTACTCCTACACACACACACACACACACACACACACACACACACACACACTTACATGCACACGTTCATTCTCTATTTCTAGAAAGTCTGTCTCATTGGTCATACCCCATGCTTATTTCCCTGAATGAAAATAGCAGGATCTCTTAAGGGACCTGGTCTGATTCAAAGACCTTCATCAGTTTCAGTGCTGTGTAGAGGGAACGGCATAGAGAACACACCAGGATGCCGGATTCTAGCCCTGGTTCTGCCACTAACTAGTTGTCTGATCTTGATTAAGTTACCTAATCTGTCCAGGCTCAGCTTTTTAGCATTAATATAAAGAAGTTTGTCCACAGCTGAATTTCCCCATAAATGTGACCTATAGAACACTAGCTCCAAGAAATGCTGTGTGGGGGAAAGAGGGTACAAGTAAATTGGGGAAACGTTTTAATGTGTGTATACCTTCACTCCTCTTGGAGAACACTTAAACATAACAAAGGCTCTGAAAAGTCCTGCATAAGGGCAGTTGGATAGCTCTTAAACTCACTGTTGTGTGAGCTGTGTTTGGATCACAAAGCCCCTCTGCTTTTTTTTCTTTTTTCTTTTAAATAATGAAGAGCAGACTTTGGAAAATACTCATCAAGATGGTCTCTAAGGGAATCATGATTCCTGCCCTTTTAAGATGACTTTTGAAACAGACATTTTGCCAAAAAACTGGCTCCTGAGAACAGAAAATGCCCACACTGCCTTATCTGCTTCCCTGAAGGCTTTCTGCATCTTCATCATCAGGTTTTTTGTTTGTTTGTTTGTTTGTTTTTTGAGGGCAGTGTCACTGGCCCTCATATGTGGGACCGAACCGGGGCCGCTGGCTTCCCAAGCCAGTGCTTAACCACCGCACCACTCGGCTGGCCCTTCATCATCAGTTTTAACGGGGGTGCCAGGCCCAAGAGCTAGATCGTGTGAGCCAGCCCTGATAGTGAGATGACCCGACAAGCGGAGGCATTTCTCCCACCACCTGCCCTTTTAATGCTCTCTTTTACTCCCTTGGTATTTATTCAGTGTCTGCTAGGAGTTTAGCCCTGGGGATGAAGGCAACAAAGGAGCTTCAAGAAATGTAATGTTTCGGTAGAGCAAATGACCTTCTCATAAGCCGCAAAAGGGAAAGAAATAGCCAGGCATTGAGCTCATACTATGGGAAGGGCTATGCTTCCACCATCTTGGTTAATCCTTAGGAATATCTTGTAAGGCAAATGTTATTATTCCCCTTGAAAAATGAGAAGCCCAAGGCAGAGAGAAGTTAGGTGTCTTTGCCAAAGACATATATCTAGCTAGTGGCAGAGTCAGGACTCAGCAGTGCTCAGATGCTCTGTGAAAAGGCATGGTCCAGGCTGGCAGAGAGAGCCAGGTAGAGAAGGGAGGTATCCGTCCGAGAAACAGGACTGTGGGAAGAGCCATGGGTCAGGAGTCAGCAAAAGATCCAAGTTCAAGTCCTGCTCTATGACTTTGGCCCATTCACAGAACCTTTCTGGTTTCCTCAAACGCAAAAGAGGAGGCTGGAGACTAACCTCTATCAGCTGTGAGGATGATCTACTTCCGCTTGGTAGGCGGGACTTGAGCAGGTCACAGTTAGAAGTCAGAGGCAAACAGGAACAAAAAACAGGAAGCAAATAAAAGCTTGCATGCGCTCAAAAATAATTACTATGTGCCAGACACTGGTCTAAATCCTTAGGACTCCACAGAGAACAAAACAGATCAAAGCCCCTGCCCTCATCATGCAGCTCACACACTAGAGGGGAGACAGATAATGATATGGAATGTTGGAAGGTGATGAGTGCTAAGGAAAAAATAGAACAGAGCGAAGGGAACCAGGAATGGGACTGTCTCCTAAACTATAGGGTGCTGAGGGGAGGCCTCCTTCGAAGATATGTGAGCAGAGACTTGAAGGAAGCAGGGGAGGAAGACAGGTAGACTCTGGGAGGTGAGCCTTCCAAGAGGAAGAGCAGCCTGTGCATGGGTGCTGAGGCAGGAGGATGGCCACTGGGCTCAGGAACCCACAAGGAGGCCAGTGGTGTGGTTGGATGAGGGTTGGGGAGGAGGAGAGTCAAAGAAGATGAGACTGGTAAAGTTGACTTTTTAAGATGCGAAAACGTGGGGAGAAAATTCAGTGGTATATTCTTTGTGTTCAATAACAATATTGGGAAAGTTTTAAATGTTTTGTTAACGTGGCCCAAGATTCTGAAGGACTGGGCCTTCATCCTTCATCAGATTCTGTATCCAAGAAATAGATAATGTCCTAAGGATTGTCTCTCCCCTTCCCTGGAGACCATCTCTCTCCTGTGCTCCCTCGAGGATATCTGGGGGTCTGCTTGTGACTAATGCACGCATAGAGCAATGACTTAATATTTGTCACATTTTTATGTTGTATTACATGGCTTTCATGAACATTAATGTGAAAACGAGACTCTGTACCATGGGAGATGTTCAGTTATAAATACCAAGACTTTCTTCCTATTAGAACGACTTCCTTTCAGTGGACTCTTCTGACTTTGCAACTAACTAGCTGTGTGATCTTGATCCAACCACTGAAGTCAATCTGAATGTTGGTTTCTTTGTCTGGAAATGGGTGGGTGTAGACTAGATAATCTGTAAAGTCCCTTTCCATGAAAAGCCCTTGATTTACCCACTGTAGCAAACAACATTCCTTTCCCAGTGTATTTCCTCCCAGAGGTCAAACCAGCAATTAATACCCCCCCACACACACACATACACCTATTTTTGCATGTAATACATGAATAATTCATAAGTGGGCTTGTAAAATGGGAGCAGAGTACGTGCCCCACATGACTAGTGCTCATACCAGAAAAGTTACCCAGGACAGATTCTAATTTTCTTCCACATTCAGCCCCTAGCCCCCAAGACTTCTAAATAATAATCCATTGCATGATTATATTTCACACACCTATACAATTTTAGAGCTAGAAGGACTCTTAAAGATCCTGTAGTTCAACATCTTCATTTGACAGCTAAGGAAACTGAGGTTCAGAGAGGTCAATGACTTAACCTCGATGGGCATGCTCAAAGGGGGCAGAGAAGGGACCAGAAGTTGGCTCCCTGAACACTGGCTGAGGCTCTTTCCTCCACCTCCTGTTCCTTCTATTTTGCCAAATATTAACCCTGTCCCTCAAATTATGAGATGCCTGAAAATACTTTTGGGGGATGATGACAAAGAACTTTGAAAGTAAGAGTTTTTTGTTGTGTTAGTAAATATGCAGTCATAGATCCAATACAGTCAAAAGGGCAACCAACCACAATTTCCATAGAAATGCCAGGTTAAAAAAAAAAATGTGGTGAGGGTCTGATTTGTAGCGCGTTCCATCTTCAACGAGTTCCAACTTAAAACCCTGAAAGATAAATGAAGAAAAATGAAAGGTTCAAAAAAATATTCTTAACCTCAAAGGATACAAAGTTTCAGTTTTGCAAGATGCTTAAGTTCTTGAGATCTAATGTACAGCATGGTGACAATACTGTTTTGTATACCTAAAATGTGCTGAGAGTAGATCTTAAATTAAGTCTTCTTAACACACACCCCAAGAAGACAATGGTAGATATGTGGAGACAATGGATGCATTAAGTAGCTTGACTTTGGTGATCATTTCACAATGTATAAGTATCAAAACATCAGTTTGTATATTTTAAACATATACAATGTTTATATGTTAATCATACCTCAATAGGGCTGCTGAAAAAAAGTGAATGCCCTTAACCCCCTCACTGTTGTATTTCATCACTTTCATCACTAGGTGTCCCCCTGACTAGCAAACTGTATCTAGAATGGTGCTTTGCTGCACATCCTTTTTTGGAATGAAGGTAAGGGCAAGGCAGCAACAAACCGCTGCTTTCCTGCCTCATGAGGAGGGGTAGAGGGAGAGTGAGGGAGGGGCCTCCTGAAGGGGCCTTGTGTTCTGGTAGAACCATTCCTCTGACACAGAGCAGGAGTCACCATTGAGCTGAAGGGAGTGGCTGTAATTAGAATGAACAGATTAAATATGAAAGGAACACTGTCAAAACTTAATTTGCACCACAGGAAATGCATGTGGCCTAGAATAGATGCAGACCATGACTGAACTGCAGGATGGTTCTCTGGAGAGAGTCAAAGGGTGCATGTTTGTCTAGGAGCTGCTCCAGGGAGACCCAGGGGTCAGATGAACAGGGGCCTTTGCAGGTGATGCAGAGAAATAGGACTGCATATATCTTTTTGGGTGGGTTCCTACCTTAATAATCTGTCAACTGAACTCACAGAGTTAGGAGGCTTTGGCTAGAAAGAAATGACAAAGATTTATTTAAGGGTCTTGGGGTTTGCACACTGGAAACACAATGACAAAGGAGAAAGAAAAGCTGAGGTTTCTTGTAGTAAAAAGTACGGTCTTGAGAAGAATCAGTTCTGCATTCTTTTTTTTCTTAAGCTTTTATTGGGGAGTTGGGGGAGAGAATAGAGTTGGGGAACCGGGGAATAGAGTTGGAGAACCGGGGAAGGGGAACAAACAAGTTGCTGTCCTTTTGTTCATCAGTCTAGTTGTGGAGGACATTGCTTTACTGGCCCATGTTGGTATCATCATTGCGCTCTTCTCAGGTGAGGCGGATTGGTCGCCGGCCTCTGGACGGCTGCTCATGGCAGCTCTTGGCAGCTCACACTAGCTGCCAGCCACTCACTGTAGCCTATGGCAGCCACTGCAGCAAGGGCTGCAGCTATGCTGTCCCCAGGGATTCACAGCAGCCCAGCTCCAGGTGGAGCTATTGTTCACCATCTTAGCTGTAGAGGGCGGTGTCACTGACCCTCATATGTGGGATCCGAACCGGGGCCACTGGCGTCCCAAGCTAGCTCTTAACCAATGCGCCACTCAGCCAGCCCTCAGTTCTGCATTCTTAATGCTCAGATTGGTCCAAAATGGTAATTTTTAGGTGTCTGGTGGTCTAGACTGTGGAACATTTTCTTCTTGAGGTCATTCTGGAGGTTTGATGTATACCCAGGTATTAATCTGTAGCTCACTGATGTGTAGCCAGGTATTGACACAGGACTGGGAGGTACAAAAGCTTAAGTTTCCAGAGTTCCAAACCAAGAATAATTGTTTCTGTATGCCTCAGCTCGCTTGAAGTTAAAAATTTAGCTTGACCTTAGTGACTCCATTTTATTTCACTCAAAAAAGTCATTTTATCACTTGATGACAAGTTTCTGGGGTGGGAGCTGCACTTAATCATTGGTCAATTGGCTGGATTACCAGGGCTCTGGATGTCTCTGCTTTGTAGGTGGACTTTGAGGACACTTATTAATCAACAGATCAAAGCCAAGATGGTAAGCAACTACATTCAACCAGTTGGAATGCCATTTCAAATGAAAACAACTCACTGAGTTTTCCTTCTCCAGCCACCATCCTTCCTCTTTCTGCAGCCACCTCTAAACAGTAACAAGATACCCAAGGATACCTGGCCTTGAGCAGAGTCCACACCATCACTGCTGTATATCAAAGGACGCATTCTAGAGCCAGTGCTGTAGCTAAGAGTCCAGAATTTGGGCCCTGGGCAAGTGACTTATCCTCTCTGAGGCTCAGTGTATGATAGAATCTGGTTTCCTGTAAAATGTGGCAACACTACTCTCTCCATAAAATTGTGGTGAGGGTTCAGTGACATAATGTAGGAAGTAGCTGGCCCAGAACTGACCCCTGAAAGGAGTCACTACCCTAAGCATCACTTTTATCATCCCCTGTCCTGGCCATGATGGAACTGCTCAAATCTACATGGATGAGAACCAGTAGTATCATGCCAGGCCATGTGTATGACTTCCACTCTGTGCCAGGTGGCATGACCTGGGCACACGTTTCCTGTCCCTTAGGAGCTCAGAGTCTAGTGGGAGACACACACACACGTGGAAACAAAAAATTATGTAGGGGCTTCAAGAGGTGTGGTGCTGAGGGAATTAGACAAGCTTCCTAGAGGGGCAAGGAATGAGTTTAACAGATGCAGGAGGGTACTTGCAGTCAGGGGAACGTGAGGTGTGAAGTGCACACATGATCAGGGCCTGAAGCATGGCTCAGTGTGGCTGGAGAGCTGGGAGCCTGAGGGCGGGTAGGAGAAGGGACAGCCAAGGTAGCCTGGAAGTCAGACAGAAGGACCTTGTTTAAGCCTTTAAACAGGTTAGTCTCAAGCAGATGACTCTGGGGCAGAGTAGAGGGTTAGAAGTGTTGGAGCATGGAGGCCGGGAGGCCTTTTGGTAGAGTGTTGCAGTGAATAGGAGGATGACTCAGATAGAGTCCTGAGTAGCTCCTGAAGGGTATTCCTGATGGGTGTTTCTGCGGGGTATTCCTGAGCCAGCACCTACAGGCTTAGGGATCAGTCAGCTGGGGATAAAAGGGAGCAAAGAGGAGGGATGACTCCGAGTTCCCAGCTTGGGGTATTGCAGCGGTGCTTCTGAGGGAGATGAGACATCCATGTTGGGGCTTATGAGCTGGGGATGCATATGGATAACTCGGGTGGGGTATCCAGGCAACTGTAGAAACAGAGAGGCAGAGCTCAAGTCAGGCTCTGCAAGAGATTTGGGGATTACTGTGGGCTGGGAAGTTTGAAGCGCTTGTGATTGGTTAAATCAATTAAATTGCTCAGACCTTTTAAAAGCTGTGTGAGTTCTTCCAAGTCTGGAACTGCCCACCAGCTTTTAACAACTCATTGCAAGGTGTAATAAAGTGCAATGAATCATCATAAGTACACTATTAACCATCTGCTTCATAGGACTGCTGGGATATTCTTACTAATCTCTAACATTTCAAAGAAAATCCAAGCTTTTCAGTTTATGGAACCAAATATTGTGCACAATATATGCTCCACCTCTGTGGAACAGAGACCAACGTGGACAGTTTCTAGAGCCAATCATTCGAATCAGCACGATCACCTGTGTCTTCTGCAGCTCTTGATTGGTGCTCGCAGGGTGTCTCTGTGGCACTTCGAAGACCTCAAAAACCTTCTGAATGAATCATCAGAACAAGACTGAACAACATCCAAGAAAGTTTGGCATTAGCGATCATTCTCTGACTTCAAGCTTATAGAAGACAGGTAATCTTTTTCTAAGATCTTTTCCAGCCCTCAGTGGCCCTGATTACAGTCTGTGTCCTGTGGATCCTATAACTGGAAGATGAACTTGTTCACAGCCTTCTGTTCTCCAATCATGTTTTATTACATAGTGTAGCTAAACTGAGGATGCCCTATTTTACTGGTAAGATAAATACAATTTGAATGTTAACCATCTTTGGAAGTCAGAAGAGTGTGTATCACATACATACATATCACACATATAGTTAATCATGTTTCGGGTCATCTTTTTACTTTCAAAGGTCTCACATTGATGTAGGATCCTGGTGTCTGGTGCCCGGAGATCGTGGTCTCACATACCCGGAGAATGAGAATGCAGACTCGGAAGGGGAGGTAGAGGAGCAAAGGTTTTTGTTGAAGCAAAAGTATAGCTCTCTTATGAAAGGGGGTGCCTGAAGCTGGGATGCCCACTGGCTAAGGCAAAAGGCTCTTACTTTTATACTTTCTTTTGCATGCTTGGGGAAGGGAGTTGGCACCTTCCAATGGATTTTGTCTATCAGATTTGCTCTGTTGCCCAGCCTAAAGGGATTTATGAAATAACCTTTTTACACCCAGAGAGCAATTACATTTTTGCCCTGGTGCGAATGAGTCATTTCAGAACTTGGATTTCCGAGATATGGCTGTCTTTATTTTATTCCATTAGTACTTTCCTGTGTACCTAGCAACATGCTGGCTAGCCTGTCTCAATACTTTTGTGGCCATAATTTAGAAACCCCTTTTAATAGAGTGCTAGGTTTTCCAAGTTATGTCCTCTTCCCTATTATTATTATTATTATTATTATTATTATTATTATTATTTTGGAGGGCAGTGTCATTGGCCCTCATATGTGGGACCCGAACCGGGCACACTGGCTTCCCAAGCCAGCTCTTAACCACCACACCGCTCGGCTGCAACCCCCCATTATTATTAATTTACTCCAATCTACACAACAGGAGAGACACAGCTGGGGGTCTAATGCTGTGTCCTGGTTGGTGGGGAGATGAATATGTACAAAAAGTGCCCCTCTAGATCACCTTCCCTGTGTGTCTCCTCCTGACCATCCTATTCCAAATACATACTTTGTGTGTCTCCTCTAGTGTCTTTTCACCATATTTGCCATGCTATCAATGAAAGATGTTATCTCTGTGATTGCTCACAAGGTCTTGTCATTTCTGGAGTCTCATATAAAACAAATGCCTTGTCCCCTTTCCTGCCCCAGGTAGGCTCCTGACCATTGGGGAACTTAAATACCCTTGATGCAGAAAAATAGGAGGCCCCCTGTCTAAATTCTTGCCATCTCTTGACTCAATTGATGATGAAAGAACCAAACCAGATATGCCATAGTCCAGAGAGACAGGGCAGGAAACTGAGGCAGGTGAGCAAACCGTCCCCACTTACCCCCCAACCCCCACCCCAGTTTTGCTGGGGAGGTGAGGTGACTGTTGTGTTCTGGTGCTTTGTCTTGGAGAGGTAATGAGGTAAAGTCACAGCCTGTGGACAGGGCTAGTCTTCCTGAGGAGGGTGGACTTTCCTGCATGATTATCTAGGGAAGACCTGTGTGCCTGCTGAGAAACTAAAACTTGAAAGTAGGTGTTGACCTTGGATGAGCAGGAAAGCCTGTTTCTCTCTTTAGGAGTCGACCTTGTTCCCAGGGATTGGGGAGTGATGGCCCCAGCTGTATGGAGGCAGGCTGGGAGCTAGGCAGGAGTTGCCTGTGGGGGACTTGAGGCTGAATATGACTAAGGAATACTTTCTAAACCAGACCACCCAGGAAATGGGTCTGTACTTCCCTTTGCTTAGCAAGGCTTGGTTTCATTTGGAATGAAGACGAGTGTTTGTCTGTGGCTGCTGATTTCCGCATGCTTCCCTCTCCCCACTCAGCCCTCCAACACACCGGGGTGTGGGTAACATTTGTATTTAGGAGATCCCAATGGCTAGGCCGGGTTTCAAAGATAAGGGTTGAGGCTGGGGATGAGAGAGAATATGAGAGAATGAGAGAATATGAGATTTGAGATTCTCCTTCCAGTGTAGACCATGGAGGATCCAGGCTTCCAGAAAGGCCAAGTCCTGCTAACAAACAGGGCAGAAGCCCAGACAGGCAGGAAGGCAGACAGGCTGAGGGGGCCAGAGGCAGACCCCAAGTGAATGAGGGCAGTCCTTGAAGCACCTTGAAGGTTGAGTGCAGAGGGCTTAGGAAGTAGGGCAGGCACCCAGGAGCAAGCGTTGGAAACTGCGGAAGGGGACGTAGGCAGCTACTCCAGCACCCAGAGCAGAACAGAACCTCGTGCCTCTGACACTGGAGATGAAACCAGAGAGCCCAGTAATCAGGCCTGGGCTATTCAGTTAGAGTAGTCCCCACAGACAGGCTAACTGGATGCTGAGGGCCAAGCTATGACCCTTGCATGTTTTATTGTAGTCAGGTTGGTTCTAGGATTGTGCTGTCTGATACAGTAGCCACTAGCCTCATGTGGCTACTTAAATTTCAATTTTAATGAACTGAACTTGACGTTGAAAGAAAATTTAAAATTCAGTTCCTCATTTGCATTAGCCATGTTTCGAGTGCTCAGTGTCAGTGTGGCTACTCAAAGTCAGGGTGTGGGACAGCACAGGTGTAGAACAGCTCCGTGATCACAGCAAGTGGTGCTGAGCCCTGGCTTTAGGGATGGAGGGGTGGGAGTGAGTGACACTATAGACGAAGGGGAGTGGAGTGGTCCTATGTCCACTTAAGCATTCTGGGAGATATAAAGGCAACAATAGTGCCACTAACCCCCACTTCTTCAAAACGCGGTGTATGCTGCCTTCTGCCAGGATGCCTGAAAGTCTTGTAGTCACTCCTTTAAATCACTGTCTCCAAAAGAGACTTAGTAAAAAATACATATATCTTTAAAATGTGTGTACGCTTTGATTCAGTGATTCCACTTCTGAAAATTTATCCAAAGGTTATACTCATAGATATTCAAAAAGAGATCTATAAAAGGGACTTTCTGCATGGCATTCCTTTTGGGGGATCGGTTTTATTGGGGGTATTATTTGCATGCAATAAAATTTACCCTTATCAAGTGTACAGCTGGATGAGTTTTGTCAAATGTATACAGTTGTGTAAACACCATCACAATAAAAAAAGTTCACCTTGTGCTACCCTGTATTGTCAATCCCTCCTGCAAACCTCAGCCCCTGGTGACCACTGACCTGCTTTCTGTCCTATAGTTTTGCCTTTTCATGAATGTTATATAAATGGAATCATACAGTGTGTACTTTTTCCTACCTGGCTTCCTTCATTTTACATAATGTTTCTGAGATGCATCCATGATATTGCACTCATCAGTGGTTTGTTCCTTTGATTTGCTGAGTAGTATTCCGTTGCATGGATACCATAGTTTGTTTATCCATCTTTCTGTCAGGCATTTGGAGTGTTTCTGATGTTTGGCAATTAGAAATAAAGCTACTACTAACAGTCATATACAGGTCTTTGTGTGGGCATTATTTATGAAGTAAGCTTTCAGAAATAATCTAAGTGTTTTCTAATACCTAATACCCTGTATAATGGAGTGACTAAAAGTAGCCCCTGAGAGCCCACCGAGTGGCGCGTTGGTTGGGACTCCAGCTCTGAGAAGCAGGGCCCCGATTTGGATCCCACATAGAGGGCCAGCGACGCTGTGCCTTCTACAGCTAAGATGGTGAACAACAGCTCCACCTGGAGCTGGGCTGCCATGAGTCGCTGGTGAAGGCATAGGCTGCAGTGGGGCTGGCTGGCAGCGGGCGTGTGTTTTCGTGAGCTGCTGTGAGTGGCCATCCAGTGGCTGGTGAGCCACTGCCTCACCTGAGAAGAGCACAATGATGATACCAACATGGGCCAGTGAAGCAACGTCCTCCACAACTAGACTGCAGAACAAAAGGACATCAACTTGTCTGTTCCCCTTCCCCGATTCCGCAACGCTGTTCCCCTCCCCCAATTCCCCAATAAAATCTTTAAAAAAATAAAAGTAGCCCCTGAAATCATGTTTTAAAAGGCTTATCTATGGTATGGAAATGTTTTACTTGTTTAGTATAAAAAAAGTGGAACACAAAACGATATGTTTTCTACATGAAAGTTAACAGCCATCATCTCTAGTTCCTGGAGGGTTTTTATTTTGTTCTTTGTTGTACATTTCTCTGTTGGATTCTGAGCTTTGGGGAACCAGGAAAATGGTACCATATATAATAAGGTTTATTGTAAAGAACTGTGGGGCAACAAGGAACACAGTAATCTTGTCTGCAGAGGAGATTGGAATGGGGACCTTATAGATAAGATGGAGACAGTCACCTGCTCTGAGTTCTGCAGGTAGGACAGGTGGCCGACTCCTCAGAGGTGCCCATCCACCCCTCCCTGCTCTGTGCTCTCTCATCATGTCTGTCAGTCGCTCCACAAACTCTTATTGGATGACTTTCGTGTGCCAGGCACTGTTTATCTCTAGGCACAATACAAACATGGTCCCTTCCCTCAGGAAGCTAAGAGGCTAGTGTTGCCTCAGTTCATCTCTCTGTGGGTCTTTCTCCCCCCAGTCCCCCATCCTCCTCTTTCCTCTTTCCCTCTCTCTCCTCCTACTACCAGCTAAATTCTGTCTACACCCTTAATTTTCCTCTGTGGCTTCTGTTTGTGCATGAGTCCTGCTTTGTCCAGCTCTTCCTTCCTTCCTTCCTCCTTTCTGCACATCCTTAGGCTAATACTCTTTCTATCCACTTTTTGCTTCTGTATGCCTCACATTTAAACTCCCCAAGAGAGAGGATCTGATTGGCTCAGTGAGTCCCAGTGAAACCAGGGTAAGGCTCTCACAAGCCTGTGCTTTGGTGGCCCTTGAGGCAAGTATACATCCTGGTCCAGCCAGCTGTGGCCAGGTGGCAGAGTCACACAGCACACAGCACAGCAAACTGTGGGTAAGAAACCCCTGGGAACAACTGTGGATGGGGCATGTCCCAGAACATAGCAGATTGTTCCCCAGTATTAATTTAAAAAATTCAGAAATTCTTTATAATGGAGACCTGTTACTTTTAAAATCAGAGGCAAGGTGGAGCAGAAAATAGTATTCTATAAGAAAAGAATACTTCCTATGAAGGATAACAAACACTCTTGCGTGTCCAGCTCAGTACATAAACAAATGTTAATTCACTCACATTGGCCATCCACCCAATAGCAGAGGTCAAAGCCTGAGAGAGCGGGCTCAACGAACTTGGTCTATGGACAGATAAGAGAGAGAGAGAGAGAGAGGGCTGGACCACTGGAGATCTCAGGCGGTGCAGAGCTAGGGAGGAGGACTGGAGCACAGACTTTCTTCTGATGTCCTTTTGCCCACCACAGCCCTGAAGATTTGGATCCCATGGACGATGTGGCCACACTGTCCCTAACAGAGGCCACATCAACTAGATTTGCTATATTTAAAAAATATCTATGGAGACTTACACATCACACCTCCCCTAAGCACAAAGAATCCTTTCACTTGAAAACACCAACTGTTTACTTAAATGTATTATTTTTTGTTCTTATCATCGTCTAAACATGATTTGCCATGGTAGCAATCAATGAATGTGTGTGTATCTTTGTTCTTTTATTCATATGTACTTTTCCATGTGTTGACACAGTCCATAGAGTTATTATTTTCATGATTCTGTATTCTTTCAAATGAATGTATGATAATCTCCCAAAGATTATTGGCATTTGGATTATTTATACTTTTTTTGCTATTATGAAAAGTATAACTTAAAATAGTTTAAAACTTGAGCTTGTTCTGTGTTTGTCAACAGTAATTATTCTTTTGGAAACTATTTTTGTATGTTTATTTTTCCAGGTAATTGTTTGAAATCTTGCTCAGAGCACTTGGGCCTCCTTTTCCCCTAAGTTGACTACCAATCCCAGGGGTCCTGAGGCTCAGTTCTTATTTCCAGTGTGAGACGGAGAGGGTATTGGAGTGTCCAGACAGCCCACAGAGGCCTGAGTGATCTGCTGTCATTGTTCTCTCACTACACGGAGAGTCGTAGAAAATTGGTTTGGATCTTAATACACCAGATTCCCACGCAAGCAATGGTGATACTTATCATCAGGTTTTCAAGGTGAATACTTTTTTTTTTTAAAGCTTATACTCATAAACTTAGCCATTGCTTCCAAAAGAGGGTATTAAGTCTGGAAGGGAGACCCAACTGGGCCACTCCCTAGGTGAGCCATTCCTTATGGAACTACCGGATCCATTCACTGAACCCACATCACCAGTCCCAATTTCTCCCCGAGTGAATTAGAGCAGTCCCAGTTCATCCAGAATGTTCTAATAATGTTAATCCTTAAAAAGGGAGCCTTGGTGACACCTATGCAAATTTTCCTTCTCTCCCACCTGGCACCCTAGAGCTTTATACACCCTAAAACTCGCCCTGAAACCCACTACTTCCAAGTTGTTCAGGTCGAGTTGGATAAAAGACTAAGCTCTGACCCGTGAGACATTAAAGTTTCTGTGGAGATTTCTGGGAAAGTTTCTATTTCCTGACAAAAAGAGACTCAAAATGAAATTCTTCTTTCTTTTCCCTTCTTATTATCTTAAACATGGGCATGGTGTCTGGAGCTGCAATAGCCATTATGTGATCATGAGGTGATAAACCTGAGAAAACAGCAAGAGATTTTCAGAGAGCCATTGACCCAATATCAATAACCACCTTCATTCAAACTCCTTGTTATAGTTAAGCCACTTTAAGTTGGCTTTTCTGTTCCTTGCAAGGTTTCAGTAAACAATTTATGGTGAAATCTTTCCACACATTCTTAATTATTTTCATAGGCTGTATTCACATAAGAGAAACTGGGAGATGTTATACCCTGAATTGTGTTCATCACCACCCCCCCTTTTCCCCTGCAAAAAAATGTATATGTTGAAGTCCTAACCTCCAGTACTTCTGAATGTAACTGTATTTGAAGATAAACTCTTTAAAGAGGTAACTAAGTTAAAACAAGGTCTGTAGGGTGAGCCCTAATCCAATATGACTGGTGTCCTTAGAATAAGAAAAGAAACTTGGACACATATGTGGACACACAGAGGAACCAACCCTGCCAACACATTGGTTTCAGACTTCTAGCCCAGAACTGTGAGAAAGAAATTTCTGTTATTTCAGCCACCCAGTCTGTGGTACTTTGTTATGGCAGCCCTAGCAAGCTATTATAGTACAGGGGACCAAAAATATTTTTCTCATCTGTAAAATAAGAATAAACTTATTTGTCTATAATGTAGTTGGGAGGATTCCATGAAATGATGCATCTAAAACATTTAGCTTGATGTCTGATGTGCAGTAGCATTCAGTAGATAATGGCTATTATAACCATGAAGACTGACAACAGAATATTCTGGACAAGTCTTTCCTGTAAACTTTGCAGAGAATTAGCCAAAGACCATAGTGGTCTCAAAGAGGATCCCACAAGGTACCTGTGATGTTATTGTAACAGCAATAATGCCCTGTGTTCATCAAACCATTTTCTTCTCCTCCTGGACACACAGGAGAGATACATTACCTCTTGTATGTTGTCATGTGGCTATGAACCACAGTGAAAAGTCATTTCCAGTTGGAGCCCATTTAAATTAGGGTCTCTTCTCTGTTTCTTCTGTCTCTCCCACATAGACAGAAGGAAAAGGCTCCAAGAGAGTGGAGTCACAAGAAGGAAGGCGAGTCTGAGCTACCTTTTGGAGGAATGCCGTGCAGGAGAGTCACCTGACCTACAAGGGAAGAAATAAGGCTTAGCTGTATTAAGCCAGTGAGATTTCAGGTATAATCCCTAGGGCAGTTACCTTTGCTTACTCCGGCCAGTACAATCACATGTTTTTAATAAATAGATGACAGCAGCAATGCTATTACGAGTACATGAGGTGTTCAATGAGGGAATGGCACAAGCTAATGGTTAGATTTCAGTCAGTTAGCTGGAAATTGGTATGGTTTGGGCCAAATGGGAAGAATAGGCCATTCAGTTGTTGCTGCTAATATTGTTATGTGTAGAATACCTGGATTCTTTGATCTTCCCTTCATTGGGGCAAAGGGCAAGCTTATAATCACCCGCAGAGGATGGACAAGAGGTAGACACAGTAATCACCTTTATGTATTAATCCATCTGAGGCCTAGCTGAGAGATATTTGATCTGATGATTGATGCTGGTGTTACTCTTGTCTGTAATTGGATGGTGGCCAGTACAACAAAAGGGAGCTCATTAGCTCAGTACTGCACTGAGGCTGGAGAAAGGGCTGAAGGCTGATTATGGTTACTGTCTTAGTCCATTCAGGTTGCTGTAACAAAATTCCACAGATTGAATGGCTTATAAACAACAGAAACTTATTGCTCACAGTTCCAGAGACAAGAAGTCTGAGATCGGCAGGAGTGTGGGGGGTCTGAGGGTTGGGGGTGGGAGGAAAGCATGGATAGAGTCTGGGGAGGGTCCTCTTCTGGGTTGCAGATGACAGTGTTCTCATTGTGTCCTCACATGACAGAGAGGGCATGAGAGCCCTCTGGGACCTCTTCTATAGAGGTGCTGATTCCAGTCATGGGGGCTCCACCCTCATGATCTAATTCATCTTCCAAAGGCCCTACCCTCCTCCTAACATCACACACGGGTCAAGATTTCAACACAGGAATTTTGGAGGAACCAAAAATCTGTAACAGTCACTCTGAAAGAGTGGTCATGGGGCAGGGACAGACTGATTATTCCAAGAACTAGGTCTGATATCTTACTACCCACAACCTCCTTGGAGTCTTGCTGTGATAATTGTAATCCTTCTAGGAAATGAAAAAGTATATTATTTTTGGTGATATATACATGCAATGGAATACTACTCAGTCTTAAAAAAAGTGAAATTCTGGAGGACTTCCGATAAGATGGCAGAATAGACAGACACTTTCCCAACTGCCTCCCAGGATCACATCAAAATTACAAATAATTTATACAACATTTAACCTTGGAAATCCCCTAAACACTAGATGAACAGAACCTCTAAATGAAGGACCTAAAAAGGAGGCCACGTCAAGTCTGGTAGGAGGGGCACAGAAGAGAGAGGGCGAGACCCGTGAGGGATTCCCCAGCTGTGGGGAGGCTTCTCTGGTTGAGGGAGAGACTCTTCAGCCCCACACCGAACTCACTAGCCCAGAGTTGCTTTGCCAGGAGGAGGAGTTCTATGATAGCAGGCAGTAGAAATTAGTGAGGTCTCTCTTTGCTCAGCTCGGTGAGGCTGAGGGCAGCTGGAGAACAATTCGGGCCAGCCCATGGGTTCGCTCGCCAGTGATCACTCACCTGGTTCCTGTTGGAGGGAGTAGCTGTGCAAGCCGGGCCCAGGAGCCTGTGGGGAAGGACTGAACTGAGAACCTTTGGTGCAGAAGCTGGAGGTTTTGGGATGGTTGTTCCCCTGGTGTGGAGCTTGCCGAGGAGTGGTGTACAGGAGGGCGCCATTTTTTCAGGGTTGGGCTCTCCCATAGAGGGCAGATCTGGGACCCCATTGGTCTGGTGAAATTAGCGCAGGAGTGTGTGCATGCGTGCATGTGCGCGCCCATGCAGCCTTGGATTCCCACCCTCCGCCCTGCTTGTGCTGCGTTGCCAAGGAAACGCGGGGTAGGTGTCCTCCAGATCCATCAGGCTGTGCACTGAGACGCAGGAGTGCGCAAGCGTCCTTGGGTCCCTGCTCTCCGCACTGTTTGTGCAGAGTTGCCAGGCTGGGGATTGGCTATTGGGCTGCTTAGCCTGATCTGTGGGGAGCTGATTGGGACAGGCTGAGATGGGGAGTTTTCCTGAGAGTGTTGGGCAGGGAGCTGTGTGCCTGCATGATCTGATTGATGCTTTCCTGGCAAGTTTGTGTGGGCTGGTTGCTGGTGCAGAGTGCATGCTGCTCTGACTTGGTGGGAGCCACTAACCATATCAAGTGGTGCCTTGGGGGCCTGCCCCACCCACCTAGAGCTGTGTTGCCAGAGGCACCCTGAGTCCCTGGTGCCTGGACCACATCTCGACAGGCCACAGAGGGTTGTTTTTTTTTGCAGCAGTGGACAACCTGCAACAACCTGTGAAGATTTTTTTTTTTTTGGTAGTGAGCAAGGTTCTAGAGCACACAGCAGTTAATTGCAGAAAGCTCACTGCAAGCCTGAGAGAAAGGCCAGAGCATAACACGTTAAACTTTTCCCCCCAATAGCTGGTGCTGAGTCACCCAGAGACTCTCTATTGCTGAGCAAGTGGTCTGCAGATTAAAGAAGACAGAGAGCCCCCCCACCTCTTTTTTTTTCTTTTTTTTCTTTCCTTTTTTTTTTTTTCTTAAATCTCTTCTTTCTAGGTGATCTATGTAATACATCGAAGCATTCACAGAATAACAGCCAGAATGAAGAAACAAAGAAACATGTCCCAAGTAAAAGATGAGAAGAAATCTCTAGAAATGGAACTAAATGAAACAGAGGTATCCAAACTTTCAGAGACAGAGTTTGGAACACTGATGATAAGAATGTTTAAGGAACTTAGCAAGGACATAAAGAAGGATAGGGAAACCATAAAAAACAACCAGTTAGAACTAAAGAATACAATAACTGAAGTGAAGAACACACTCGAAGGAATCACCAGTAGAGTAGATGAAGCAGAGGAGCGAATCATTGAATTAGAAGACAAAATAGCAGAAATCATGCAGTTGGAACAACAAAAAGAAAAAAGAATAAAAAAGAATGAAAATAGTTTAAGAGACCTCTGGGACAACATGAAACACAACAACCTTCCCATCATAGGAATACCAGAAGGAGAAGAGAAGAAGCAAGAGATTGAGAATGTATTTAAAGAAATAATGACTGAAAACTTCCCTACCCTGGTGAAGGAAATCGTCATACAAGCCCAGGAAGTGCAGAGAGTTCCAAATAGGCTGAATCCAAACAGGCCCACACCAAGACACATTATAGTTAAAATGGCAAAGCTTAAAGACAAAGACAGAATCCTAAAATCAGCAAGAGAAAGACAGCAGGTTACATACAAAGGAACTCCTATAACAGCTGACTTTTCCACAGAAACTCTGCAGGCCAGAAGGGAGTGGCAGGAGATATTCAAAGTGACACAAAATAAAGGCCTACAACCAAGATTGCTCTATCCAGCACGGCTATCACTTAAAATTGAAGGAGAGATAAAGAGCTTCTCAGAGAAGAATAAGCTTAAGGAGTTCATCAGCACAAAGCCAGCAATGCAGGAAATGTTAAAAGGGCTATTTTAAATAGAAGAAAGGGGAAAACAAGCTAACCCAGGAAGACAAGAAATACAAATAACAAAATGGCAATAAATATGCACCTATCAGTAATCACTTTAAATGTGAATGAGCTAAATGCTCCAATCAAAAGACACAGAGCGGCTGAGTGGATAAGAAAACAGGAACCATGCATGTACTGTCTACAAGAGACTCATCTCAGATCAAAAGACACACACAGTTTGAAAGTAAAAGGGATGGAATAAGATATTTCATGCAAATGGAAATGAGAAAAAAGCTGGAGTAGTAATACTTATTTCGGACAAAATAGACTTTAAAATGAAGACTACAATAAAAGACAAAGAAGGGAACTACATAATAATAAAGGGATCGATTCAACAAGAGGACATAACCCTAGTAAACATCTATGCACCCAATATAGGAGCTTCTAAATATATAAAACAGATTTTGACAGACATAAAGTCTGAGATCAACAATAACACTATCATAGTAGGGGATTTCAACACCCCGTTGTCACCAATGGACAGATCCTCAAGACAGAAAATCAACACGTAAATAGTGGACTTAAATGACACTTTAGATTAGACCAGCTGGATTTAATTGATATTTTTAGAGCATTTCACCCCAAAGGACAGAATATACATTCTTCTCAAGTGCACATGGAACATTTTACAAGATAGACCACATGTTAGGCCACAAAATAAGTCTCAACAAATTTAAGAAGATTAAAATCATATCAAGTGTCTTCTCTGACCACAATGCTATAAAACTAGAAATCAATTATATGAAGAAATCTGGAAAGCTTACGAATACATGGAAGCTAAATAACATGCTCCTAAATAGTGAGTGGGTCAAAAATGAGATCAAGGAGGAAATAAAAAGATACCTCGAGACAAACGAAAATGAAAACACCAAGACCCAAAATCTCTGGGATGCAATGAAAGCAGTCCTAAGATGGAAGTTCATAGCAGTGCAGGCCTACCTAAAGAAGGAAGAAAAATCTCAAATCAACAAACTACCTTTACACCTAAGGGAACTCGAAAAAGAACAGCAAAACAAGCCTAAAGGAAGTATAAGGAAGGAAATATAAAGACTAGAGCAGAAATAAATGAAATAGAGAACAAAAAAAAAACAATACAAAAGATCAATGAAACCAAGAGTTGGTTTTTTGAAAGATAAACAAAATCGACAAACCCTTAGCCAGACTCCCCAAGAAAAAGAGAGAGAGGACCCAAATTAATAAAATCAGAAATGAAAGAGGAGAAGTGACAACAAGATACCACAGAAATACAGACAATTTTAAGAAAATACTATGAGAAACTATCTGCTAACAAATTCGACAATCTGGAATAAATGGATGAATTTCTAGAAGCATACAATCTACCCAGTCTGAACTAAAAAGAAACAGAAACTTTGAACAGACTGATGACTGCCAAAGAAATTGATTCAGTAATCAACAATCTTCCAACAAACAAAAGCCCTGGACCAGATGGCTTCACATGTGAATTTTACAAAACATTCAAAAAAGAATTAATACCTATTCTCCTCAAACTATTCCAAAAAATACAGAAGGAGGAAAGGCTCCCAAACTCTTTCTATGAAGCCACTGTCACCCTGATTCCTAAGTCAAACAAAGATATTACAAAAAAGGAAAACTACAGGCCAATATCCCTAATGAACATAGATGCAAAAATTCTCAACAAAATACTAGCAAACTGAATTCAGCATCACATTAAAAATATCATAGACCACGGTCAAGTGGGATTCATTCCTGGTATGCAAGGTTGGTTCAATATCCGCAAATCAATTAACGTAATACATCACATTAAAAAAATGAAAAATAAAAATCATATGATCATATCAATAGATGAAGAAAAAGAAAAAGCATTTGACAAAATCCAGCAGCCATTTATGATAAAAACTCTTCACAAAGTGGGAATAGGGGGATCATATCTCAACATAATAAAGGCCATATATGATAAGCACACAGCAAACATCGTACTGAATGGGGAAAGGTTAAAAGCTTTCCTCATAAGATCAGGAACAAGATAAGGCTGCCCACTTTCACCACTTCTATTTAACATAGTTCTGGAAGTTCTAGCCACAGCAATCAGACAAGAAAATGAAATAAAAGGCATCCAAATTGGAAAAGAGAAAGTAAAATTGTCATTACATGCAGATGACATGATACTGTATATAGAGGATCCCAAAGACTCCACCAAAAAACTGCTAGAACTGATAAACGAATTTGGTAAGGTAGCAGGATACAAAATTAATATTCAGAAATCAGTTGCATTTGTATACACCAATAACAAACTATCAGAAGAAGAAATCAGGAAATAAATCCCTTTTACAATTGCTTCAAAAACAATAAAATATCTAGGAATCAATTTAACTAAAGAAGTAAAAGATCTGTACTCAAAAAATTATGAGACACTGAAGAGAGAAATCAAAGAAGATACAAATAAAAGGAAATACATACCATGTTCATGGATAGAAAGAATTAATATAGTTAAAATGTCAATACTACCTAAGGCAATATATAGATTCAATGCCATTCTAATCAAACTACCAAGGACATTTTTCTCAGAAATGGAACATAGAATCCTAAAATTTATATGGAAACACAAAAAACCCTGAATAGCCATGGCAATCTTGAAAAATAAGAACAAAGTGGGAGGTATCACACTACCTGACATCAAAACATACTACAAGGCTGCAGTAATCAAAACAATATGGTACTGGCATAAAAATAGACACATAAGCCAATGGAACAGAACAGAGAGCACAGGAATAAACCCAGCCTATATACGATCATTTAATCTATGACAATGAAGGCAAGAATTTACATTGGAGTAAAGATAGTCTATTTAATAAATGGTGCTGGGAAAATTGGACTGACACATGCAAAAAAATGAAAATGGACCACCTACTTACACCATATATGAGAACAAACTCAAAATGGATTAAAGACTTAAATGTAAGACCTGAAACCATAAAACTCCTAGAAGAAAATATAGGGAGTAAGTTTGCAGACATTACCCCTCGGGCTAGGGAAATAAAAGAAAAAATGAACTTATGGGATTACATCAAACTTAAAAGTTTTTTTTCACAGCAAAGGAAATCATCAATAAAACAAAAAGGCAGCCTACTGAATGGGAGAATATATTTGTCAACGATATATCTGATAAGGGGTTGATATCCAAAATTTATAAAACACTCATGAAACTCAACATCAAAAAAACAAACAACCCAATTTAAAAATGGTCAGAGGATATGAAGAGGCATTTCTCTAAAGAGGACTTACAGATGGCCAACAGGCATATGAAAAAATGTTCAACCTTACTGGTCATTAAGGAAATGCAAATAAAAACCACAATGAGATACCCCTTCACTCTGGTCAGAATGGCTATCATCAATAAATCAACAAACAACAAGTGCTGGCGGGGCTGTGGGGAAAAGGGGACCCTGCTGCACTGTTGGTGGGATTGCAGATTGGTGCAGCCACTGTGGAAGTCAGTATGGAGGTTATCTCAAGAAACTGGAAATGGAACTACCTTTTGACCCAGCAATTCCACTCATAGGCATTTATCCTGAAAAACCCAAGACACTAATTCGAAAAAATATATGCATCCCTATGTTTATTGCAGCACTATTTACAATAGCCAAGACTTGGAAACAACCGAAATGCCCATCGATAGAAGACTGGATTAAGAAACTGGAACATTTATACAATGGAGTATTACTCCGCTATAAAGAAGAATGAAATTGTACCATTTGCAATGATATGGATGGACCTAAAGACTATTATGTTAAGTGAAATAAGTCAGTCGGGGAAAGACAAATACCATATGATCTCACTTATATGTGGAATCTGAAAAACTGCATGAATGAGCAAAGTAAACAGAAACAGTCTCATAGATGTAGGGGAAAAACAGGGTTGCTAGTTGGGAGGGGGGTGGGGAAGAGGGAGAAGGGGAAGGGATTAGACAGCATAAATTGGTAACTACACTATTGCCACAGGGATATGAAAGACAGTTCGGGGAATATAATAATGTTGTAAATATTTTGTGGAGTGTCAGATGGTCACATGTCTTGTTAGGGAGACCACTTCATGGATGGAGTAGAGGCTTGATCACTGCACTGTATACCTGAAACTGATGTTGTACACTATTGTATGCCAACTGTAATTGAATATATAGGTAGTCACAGGATGTGGATTATACTGTGCAAGGGAGTCAAAAGAATTTTAATACATATGTATGATATGGGGGGGAGGAGTGAGGTGGCGAATTGGGGGAGAGGCGTTGTCACTTTGAGGGGTAAAAAGTATAACTATTGCACTGTGTTGTACACCTGAAACTAATTTTTTTTAAATGTTTATTTCAGAATAAAAGAATTAACAACAACAAAAAAAAGGTGGCATGTAAAGCCAATGACAGCATTAAGGTTTCATGGAAGAGTGTTCCAAAAAGGTCACAATTCCTACTCAGGCCACCGTGTCACCAACACTTAAAAAAAGATTCAGTGATTTACTGGGGGTGCCAAAAAATGTATACACATTTTCAGAGATGTTAACACTCTTGTCCACGTTGCTCAAGCAGTCGTTCGCCCTAATCAGAAGTGTCTGAACGCTGATGGTAACCACTTTGAGCACCTTTTGTAATTGCAGAAGTCAAACATGACTTGTATTCATTTTTTGTTATTGGTATATATTAATGCAGTTTTTTTCCTTTCTAAAATGTGTATACATTATTTTTGGCACCCTCTGTATTTTACAAAGGAATGTTTTTTAAAAACTAACATTTTTTAGAATAGTTTTAGATTTACAGGAAAATTGAGAAGAAGTACAGAGAATTTGTCACCAATATTTGAAATTTGTTTGAAAATTTTAAGGTTGGGGTTCTCTCTGAGTTTATGTGGTGGTGACTATATATATATATATATATATATATATATATATATATATTTCATTTTATTATTGTTATTATTATTATTAGTTACAGATGTACAAAACAATGCAATAGTTATTTGTTTTCACCCCTTACAAAGTGTCTCCCCCAGCCCCCTCCCCTGCCCCCCCACACCCAATATCATACATATCTATTACAATTCCATTGACTCCATCCCCACACTATATTCCACATCCCATGACTATATATGTGTTAAATTATAGTTGACATATGATATTGTTCAGTGGCAACTTCAGATGTACAGTGCAGTGGTAAGGCCACTGTCCATGAAGTGGTCTCCCTAAAAGGACATGCATCCTTCTGTTCCCCTAAAAAAAATACTTACAACCTTATTGATTATATTCCCTAAACTGTCTCTTCTGTCTCTGTAGTAGTATTGTAGTTATCAGTTTATGTTGCCTCATCCCTTCCCCTTCTCCCTCATGCCCATCCCCATCCCATCTAGCCCTCATCAGTTTTTTCTTTGTGTCTTTAAGACTATTTATGTTTACATTGCTCATTTACTCAGTTCTTTAGATTCCACATATAAGTGAGATCATATGGTATTTGTCTCTCTGACTGAATTATTTCACTTAACATAATGTTCTCTAGGTCCATCCATATTGTTGCAAATGGTACGATTTCATTCTTCTTTAGAGCTGCATAATATCCCATTGTGTAAATGTACCACAGTTTCTTAATCCAGTCGTCTACCGATGGGCATTTAGATTGTTTCGAAGTCTTGGCTATTGTAAATAGTGCTGCAATAAACATAGGGTGCATATATTTTTTTGAATTAGCGTCTTGGATTTTTCTGGGTAGATACACAAGAGTGGAATTGCTGGGTCATATGGTAGTTCGATTTCCAGTTTATTTTTGTTTTTGTTTTTTTAAATTTTTTTTTAAATTGGGGAATTGGGGGAGGGGAACAGCGTTGGGGAATCGGGGAAGGGGAACAGACAAGTTGCTGTCCTTCCATTCCTCAGTCCAGCTGCAGAGGACGTTGCTTCACTGTTGGTATCGTCATTGCGCTCTTCCTGGATGAGGCAGATGAGTCGCCCGGCTCTGGATGGTCGCCCACCGCAGCCATTGGCAGCTCACGCTGGCTGCCGGCCACTCACTGTAGCCCACGGCAGCCCACTGCAGCAGGGGCTGCAGCCTACTCTGTCACCGGGGCTCGTACAGCCCAGCTCCAGGCGGAGCTGTTGTTAGCTGTAGAGGGCAGTGTCACTGGCCCTCATATGTGGGATCCGAACCGGGGCCGCTGGCATCCGAAAACCAGCTCCCAACCACTGCGCCACTCGGCCGGCCCCGATTTCCAGTTTTTTGAGATACACTGTCTATACTGACTTCCATAGTGGCTACACCAATCTACAATCCCACCAACAGTGCAGCCGGGTTCCCTTTTCCCCACAGCCTCACCAGCACTTGTTGTTTGTTGATTTATTGATGATAGCCATTCTGACCAGAGTGAGGTGGTATCTCATTGTGGTTTTTATTTGCATTTCCCTAATGACCAGTGAGGTCGAACATTTTTTCATATGCCTGTTGGCCATCTGTATGTCCTCTTTAGAGAAATGTCTCTTCATTTCCTCTGCCCATTTTTAAATTGGGTTGTTTGTTTTTTTGGTGTTGAGTTTCATGAGTGTTTTATAAATTTTGGATATTAACCCCTTATCAGATATATCGTTGACAAATATATTCTCCCATTCAGTAGGCTTCCTTTTTGTTTTATTGATGGTTTCCTTTGTTGTGAAATAACTTTTAAGTTTGATATAATACCATATGTTTATTTTTTCTTTTACTTCCCTTGTCCTTGGGGATGTATCAGTAAAAATATTGCTCAGAGTAATGTCTACAAATTTACTCCCTATGTTGTCTTCTAGGAGTTTTATGGTTTCAGTTCTTACATTTCAGTCTTTTATCCATTTTGAATTTGTTCTTGTATATGGAGTAAGGACGTGGTCCATTTTCATTTTTTTGCATGTGTCAGTCCAGTTTTCCCAGCACCATTTATTAAATAGACTATCTTTACCCCAGTGTAAATTCTTGCTTCCATTGTCATAGATTAACTGTCCATATATACATGGATTTATTTCTGGGATCTCTGTTCTGTTCCACTGGTCTATGTGCTTGCTTTTATGCCAGTACCATATTGTTTTGATTACTGTAGCCTTGTAGTATGTTTTGATGTCTGGTAGCGTGATACCCCGGACTTTGTTATTATTTCTCAGAATTGCTGAGACTATTCGGGTCTTTAATGGTGCCATATAAATTTTAGGATTATATTTTCTATTTCTGTGAAAAATGCCTTTGGTAGTTTGATGGGAATTGCATTGAATCTATATATTGCTTTAGGCAGTATGCACATTTTAACTATATTAATTCTTCCTATCCATGAGCATGGTAGGTGTTTCCATTTATTTGTAACTTCTTTGATTTCTTTCTTCAGTGTCTTATAATTTTCTAAGTACAGATCTTTTCCTTCTTTGGTTAAATTTATTCCTAGGTATTTTATAGTTCTTGAAGCAATTGTAAATGGGACAGTTTTCTTAATTTCTCCTTCCATTAGTTTATTATTGGTATATGCAAATGCAACTGATTTCTGAACATTGATTTTATATCCTGCTACTTTACTGAATTTGTCTATCAGTTCCAATAGGTTTTGATGGAGTCTTTGGGGTTTTCTATATACAGTATCATGTCATCTGCATATAATGACAATTTTACTCCTTCCTTGCCAATTTGGATGCCTTTTATTTCTTTTTCTTGTCTGATTGCTGTGGCTAGAACTTCCAGAACAATGTTGAATAAAAGAGGAGAAAGTGGACAGCCTTGTTTTGTTCCTGATCTTAAGGGGAATGGTTTTAGCTTTTCCCCACTGAGTATGATGTTAGCTGTAGGTTTATCATATATGGCTTTTATTATATTGAGATATGATCCCTGTATACCCACTTTGCTAAGGGTTTTTAACGAAAATCGCTGTTGGATTTTGTCGAATGCTTTTTTTGCATCTATTGATATGACCATATGATTTTGATTCTTCATTTTGTTGATGTGGTATATCACCTTAATTGATTTATGGATGTTGAACCAGCCTTGCATACTAGGGATGAAACCCACTTGATCATGATGTATGATCTTCTTAATATATTGCTGAATTCTGTTTGCTAATATTTTATTGAGAATTTTTGCATCTATGTTCATCAGTGATATTGGCCTATAGTTTTCCTTTTTTGTGCTGTCTTTATCTGGTTTTGGAATCAGGGTGATAGTGGCTTCATAAAAAAGAACTTGGTGACTCTCTATTTTTGTATATTGGCTAAGTAGAATATTTCAGACAGTAGCTGGATCTCAGGCTCTCTTGTAATCTCAGTGGATTATATCAAGAAATCCTTATATTGAAGAATCATTTCCCCTCATATTTGTGGAACTGTGGTAACTTCCTTGTGTCTGGTGGGGTATGCTTCTGCATGGTCAGTGAATTTTTTTGGGTTCAAATAATTTGTGAACACAAATAGGCCTTGCAGGTTTCAACTAACAGTCCTTGAGGATATTCTGAAGATATACAATTTATGAATATTACATTGGAGTGTATGTACAAAGTGTCATTGTTAGCAAGGCTTTTGTATATGTATTGAGTATTACAACTGGATTTGACATTCTCAGCTATCTTATACCCAAATGGCCAAATATGCCATATTTTATAACAAAAATGTATAATTAAATATTTTCCTGTAAAACAAAAAAGTGAAATTCTGACACATGCTACGTGAATGAATCTCAAACACATGCTAAGTGAAATAAGCCAGTCACAAAAAGACAAATACTGCATGATTCCTGCTGATGGTATGTAGCCTGCCAGGGTAAGATGGGCACAGCGCTTTACCTCTGAAAACCCATAACTCCAGGGTAACCATGAGAAGAATATCAGAGAAACCCAGGTGAAGGGATGGTCTGCCAAACACTTGGTACCTGAACCTGAGGAGAGGCTGTCTCCAGAGCCTGTTAGTACTATGTCATGCTGGACAGAGGAGCGCAGTGAGCTCAGATTGTGGCTGAGCATTGGGATTTCAGTCGGAAGGCAGGTCAGCCTCCAAAGATTCCATGTCCATAGGGCTGCAGCACAGCTCAGGCATTTGTAACAAGACCCTGGGAGACTCCGTAGGCCAAATCCATGGGCCCGCTGGGTTACAGAACAGAGAGGCTGGGGCTGAGACCCTTCAGGATGTATTAGTGACAGGGTCGTTATTCACAGAGGAGTCATATAGTGTCTGCAATTAAAGGAGAGGATGATTGATGGGCATTTCAGAGGGAGACGGGAAGGCTTATCACTGACTGATGTGGGCACAGGTGAGACAAGTGACATTCAGCCTAGGCAACAGAGGACATATCACTGTCAGTTACAGAAATACAGAATTCCCCCAGGGGGAGGCTGTTGGAGGAGAGATGATGAAGCAAGCTTTAAACATGACGTGGAGGTGATGGGGGAACACCTGGGAGAAAATGCTCAGCAAAATGTTGGCTGGAGCCCTGGCAGGGGCCTGACACAGATTGGAGAAGCACCAGAGAAGTCCCAAGTATAGGAGTTTTCTGTGCAGCAAACAGGAAAAGATAAGACGTTGAGAAATGTCTCATTTCAGTGGAGAAAGGAAAAAAACTGAGGGAACCCCAGTGTCAGTTCACCTCCCCTAAAACAGAGAACAACAAACCCGAGTCAAATTCCCACACAATTTATTTCTGGGCTGAACCCTATCCCTTGGCTACGAGTACTAGACACTGAAATGATTCACAGGGACAAGGAGAATTTCTTTGAGTCCCATAAGCGATGTCACATCACTGGGGTGACCCCCCCTTGCCTTCAAGGGTCTCAAGCCCAGGAGGGTGGGTCTGGCTCCATCCTGGCCTGAGGCACTGACACAGAGGAAGGAGCAAGGCTGTGCGCTAAGGAGCCGGTGCCCTTGAAAAGGTTTGCCCAAAGCAGCTTCTTGGCCTTGGACTCTGGAATGGGGTTTTCGCTTTAGCATTTCAAAGGAAAGCTAAATTCCCAGCCTGAATCATGGCCAGCCATGAAGTTCTCATGACCTGGAGTCCAAGCTTCTTTGCCCTAGAAATCCCCCCCTTCAGTTTGCACATACCCTGTACTTGCTTGGACCAAGTACCAGGACTTGTTTTAGCACCAGACTCTTTGTTGACCAGGAGTAAGCTTTCCCGTGTTCCCAGGCCCTGCCCTATCCCTGGGCTAGAGCCGCACCTTGTTTGCAGGGCGAAGCAGGCACCTCCTCCAGCCTATGGTTCCAAATAAGAGCCAGCTTGGGTGAGTGCACGTGGCCTTCGATTCTGGCAAATCCTATCACTGAAGAAGAGAAAGAAAACCCAACCCATACATTTAATCTCCTTTTAACAGTGTGACAGTCTGAGATTTCAGAAAAAGCCAAAATAGGTTGTCTGTTGATTCCCCCAATATTCAGATTCCAAACAGTTGGATCAGCATGTTGATTGGCTTTAGTATAGATTTCAAGCCGTTCGATTTGGAGGAACAGAGTAGCAGAAAATTGGTTGTTGAGAACAAATAAGTATTTTTTTGACAATTTGCCCTTAAACAGAGACAAGTGCCCTGGCACCTCCTCTTGTTTATTCAACCACTAATGACTTATTTAGTGCCTGCTGTGTGCTGGGCATTTAGTGCTGGGTGAACAATGGTAAACAAAATTGAGCTTGATCCTGGATCTCTTCGTTATTTTGCACCCAAAGGGAATGACGGCTATTATTCAAATAATCACATAAATAAATGTATGCTATTACACCTTATTGCAGATTGAGATAAGTACTCTGAATGAAAGAAACACACTTTTATGAAAAGAAGGAACCTAGTTCAGAATAGGAATCAGGAAGAGTTTAGATCTTCTTATACCTTGAATGGAAACTGGGACGCTCAGGCAAAATCAAAACACTGAACAATAGAGCTTAAGCTTCATATTGTAGGTGTAGTGATCTTTAAGTATCAGCATAAATTAAGATTCCTGTCATTTCTCTGTCCCCAGCAGGTCCTTACATGGTGAATGGAAATAGCTACTAGAAGCAACTCACAAGCTGAGGCTTTGAAATAATCAGCTGTTGTCAGAGCACAGACATATCTGCTTAGGGCCCTGCCAGTTGAAGTCACTCCCCCAGCTTTTTTTGAAATGGAGCCAGGAGACATGTGCTAAATATGGGCCCAGCTCTGGCAGTGAGGCATACATGGGAAGCAGTGGGACGAGTTACTAACTTTTACTAGCTAGGTAAAAGGTTACAATAAGGTCCCCCGTCAAGGTTTTCTGAAAAACGTTGGGTAGCTAGCTGAAGTCAAGGTTAAGCAACTATTCACCAGTGACTGAAGAGAAGCCTGCAATCTTTGCTGTAACCCATTTATCGTAGATGGTAGGGAGTAAGATGGGTATATCAATTAAATTCAACCAAAGCTATTAAAATATATTACGGCCTGAGTATCATGCTTAGTTTTTTATTGTTAAATTAAATCTTGACTTCTACTGAGTCAAATCTATAGACACAAAGAAGTTTAAAGCAGAAAGGAACTTAGAGTTTAGTTAATCTAACAGTTTCCAGATTTTGGGGGTTCACAGATTGATAAAGTGTCAAAAAAGGATTTGGAAGACTTAAATAGCATGGAAACTTTTTCTTTACTCAAAATAATTAAAAACACCTGTTGTTCATTATCACCCCATGATGTTACATCTAAAGTGTATTATAACAAAGTATAACTTAGTGTTTTAATAGAAATAAATTAGATTTATGAAAAACTCGTTGCATTTTGGGGGGTGAGGGTGTTTTTCCTTTTCTACATGGACATGTGAAAAAGGAAAGCTTCTTTCCAGTCCAGCAGCACCACTTCTTGCTCTAAGATTTGAGAACCACTGTTCTCAAGAGAGGAGGCCGAGGTCCCAAGTGACCGCAAGCGTTGCCCAGTTCCAGGCACCAGCTCACAGCTGGAGAATAGTCCTATTTAATTTCAAGCCTTTTGGAAGTAAATCCAACACGCTTGGGTTTCCATGAGTCCCTGCAAGGGCCATAGGGGGCCCCCACCTCTCTGTTTATATTGATGGGTCATATGCTGCCCTGGACTGGGGGAGGTTGGATGAGGGCAATAGAGGGGGAAAAGGGGCCTCTTCCTTCCTGCCCTCTGGGTCCTGTATGCCCTGCTCTGTGTTTTATACACCTCTTTCTCATGCTCTGCACTCCCTGAGTTTTATGTATTCCTTAGGTAAGCATATTGATTCTTCAGACCACTGGGAAATACTTTGTGCATAACAAGTTCTTTGTAATGTCCATTCCTCTGCCTCACCTCTTCTCCGTAAAGACTTGTGTTTCCTAAATTGTGAGCTTACTGCCTATGTTTTTAGAGAATTGAATATTTCTTTCAAAGCACCCTAGTATGTTCAATGTTTTGTTGCAAAGTCAAGATATCCATATATATTCATATTCATATTTATATATTATGGTTGACATTCAATGTTATTTTATATTAATTTCAGGTGCACAGTGCAGTGGTTAGGCATTTATATAATCTATGAAATGATCCTCCTGATAAGTCCAGTACCCATCTGACACCCTACATAGTCTTTACAACATTATTCATTATATTCCCTATACTGTATTTTATATCCCTGTGACTATTTTGTGACTACCAATTTGTACTTTCTAATCCCTTCACCTTCTCCCCAACCCCCAACCTCCCTCCCATCTAGCAACCATCAGTTTTTTTCTCTGTATCTCTGAGTCTATTTCTGGTTTTTTGGCTTATTTATTCTGTTTTTTAGATTCCACATATAAGTAAGATCATATGGTATTTGTCTTTCTCAGTCTGACTTATTTCACTTAGCATAAAGTTCTCTAGGTCTCTCAGTGTTGTTGCAAATGGTAAGATTTCATTCTTTTTGTAGCCGAGTAATACTCCATTGTATAAATGTACCACAATTTCTTTATCCAGTCGTCTACTGATGGGCATTTTGGGTGTTTCCATATCTTGACTATTGTGGTTAGCACTGCAGTAACATAGGGGTGCATATATTTTTTGAATTAGCGTTTTGGATTTCTTTAGATAAATACCCAGGAGTGGAATTGCTGGGTCATAAGGTAGTTCTATGTTTGATTTACAAAGTCTAAAATAAAGATTCTCTTGTACATGGTGCTAAGTATAATGCAAGTAGAACACTTCATTTGGGAATGTTTGTTTTAAGCAACAGAAACTGATTCTGGTTTATTGTAGCAGAAAGGGACTTTATTAAAAAGGATATTGGGTAGTTGACAGAATCACTAGGAGGGCTAGAGAATTAGGACTGGAGGCTGCACGGCCAATAACAACTTCCCAAATCATCCCCCAGAGCCTCCAGTGCCACGGGTGGGATTGGAGGCTGCCACCAGTGCTGGCTGCACGGGCTTGTACAGCTGTTGCAGCTGCCACCACCCAGCCTAAAACTGACACTGCCTCATCCCCGCTGCTTCACGTCAGCAGCTTCCAGTCGAAAACCTGGGATGGGACCCTCTGATGGGCACAGCCTCGGTCATTGCCTGAGCTACAAAGGAGCCTCAGAAGGTGAGTCTCTGGCATTTTCTTCCTCTATCATACAAGGCACACTTTGCGTCAATGGGATAGGAGACTCCTGAAATGTAAAAGTGTAGATGCTGGGCAGCCAAGAATAACAGATAATTTCCTTTCAAACTTCTCAGAAAGTTGGGGTAACAGCAAATAGTAGTAAGCAAAATCTGTTGACGTGGGTCTAGGTTTGATGGGCATTTAAATAATTTTTTCTTTCTTAGGATAGGAGAGTCCTGTCCTAACAGAACCTATTGATGACCACCTTACGGTAATCCACAGGGACTTCTTGGTTTTCTCTTTCTTAGGTGGGCATGTTTTTTTTTTTAAGTTATTAATATTTTATTACAGCTCTGAATTTGACTGAAGCATATTTGTATATAAGTAGAATTTTATTTGTATAATATTACTGGAATATATTCTACCTAAAGCAAATTTCCCAGAAAGCTACACCTCATTGTCTAGGTGGGCATGTTGAACCCCAGTGCCCCGCTGAGGTCTGCTCAGAACTGATGTGGGGGAGGGTTCTGGCATTCTGGGACAAATGGGAGGATCTTTGAGGGCTTGGAAACCACATGGGGAATTCTCCTTGTGGGATTGCACTGCAGCACGGAACGTGGTTCTTTTCCATTTCTCTTCTGCAAATGCCTTTTAGGCTCACTATAGTTAAAGTGCATACACATGGAGAATATTAAACTGTTCAGCAGTGTGTATTTCCCAGATTCCTGGGTGGGATCTCCAGCCAGGAGGAAGTCACCCTGGGTCTTTCCTGAGACAGGTGATTCCAGAGAGAGTTGACACCGGATCAGGCTTCCCATCCTATCCACTAAAAGCTCCTGAAGGCAAAAGTAAGCATGGCCAGAGGGAAGATTAAAATCTCTTTGAAAGCAAGTTTGATCTGTCACATCCATGCAGATTGGATAGCATACCAAAGTCTACCCATATGTGACCAGGTACATAGAGCCTGGAGAACTTATTCTTTGCCATTAAAAGTTGCCAGCATTTTCCTTCACCAGAGATGGAGGCCTGACTTGGCCTGGAAAAACTTGTTTTGAGAAAATCAACCAGGCGGCGCCTTTAGGTCACAGAAATGTGAAATTGGCACATGCTCGGTGTTCTCAGAGACCCTGATCCCCTGAGGGCAGGGAACAGCACCCCTGCAGAGTTAGAAGAAATATTTTCCTTCCTTCCCAAATGTGTATTTAGTCTGACCAGGACAATTTTGTTGCTCTTGGGAAATGTCTGTGTGCCTTCCAGTTCATGCATGGTGACAAGGCCTGGCCCAGATGGGCACAGTGCAACCTGGACTATTTCTTTTTCCTTCTATTGAGACCAAATACACATAATACAGAATTTACCATTTCAACCATTTTTACGTGGGGCACATTATTATGCAGCCATCACCACCATTCGTCTCTGGAACTATTCATCCCCTCAAATGGAAACTCTTGTACCCATTAACTCTTAACTCCTCATTCCCTTCTCCCTCAGTCCCTGGCAACCCCCATGCTGTTTCCTGTTCTGAATCTGATCAACCTAGGGACCTCGTATAAGTGGAGTCAGACGCATATGTCATCCTGAACTGATTCTTGACGGCACCTGAGACTGAATGGGCCGGACTTTGTGAAATACATCATTAGTGGCCCTGGTGATTGGTTTTGGCTGGTGATGAGAGACCCTGTGGGCAGGAGAGGATGCTTTCCTCCGAACAAAAGGATGTTAGTCCTCCTGGAAAGAGCTAATCCCAGAGCGGGAGGACTGAGGCTGGGAAAAGTAGGGCCTTTCTCCCTGGAACTTATGTGATCTTAGTTCCAAAGTGCAGAGCTACCTGGGGGTTCTCTTTGGTGGGCTGTGAGTCGTGCCCTGCACCCAAAGAGCCTGCCGAGGGCAGTATGGTGGCTGTGAGGGTGACTGAGCCTGTGGGTGCTAACGTAAGTCCTTCTATTGCAGGCATCATCACCCTCTGTGCTCCTTCAGTTGTCCACACGTCTCCTGTGATACCTGGCTGACAGTCAGCACACCATCTCAGTTTAACTGTGGGGAATGAAAGAGGAAATGGTTCTTTCTGTGGGGCTGAGTGTGGGGGGCAGTGGTGGCACCAGCCAAGGACAGCTAGGTCCAATGATACAGATAGCTCACAAAACTGTAGAGAGCAAGGGCTCCAATAGGATAGCAAGCACTTTGAAGGGGAAAAGGCAGCAAAAGCCAAGTGATGTGTCCCAGAATACTGTGAAGCAATGCTCTTGAGAATTCTTAGAAATTCTAGCAAGCAGCCTGGTGTGAGCTCACGACACTGTAGCTTGCATACTAAGAGAATTATAATTTACCTTTTAGACACAGGCTTGTGAGACTAGAGACACTGAGTTAAACATGTTTGACTCGATATGATGATAAGATTTGAAATTCCATTCTGTGAACTAAAGCTGGTGTTCAAGGAAGGCATGTATGGACCTCCGCACCTCCCTTGCCCACTGTCCCTCCAACCTCAAGGACACACAGAGCCCTGGGTTATTATAAATGCAGGTTTGATCATGTGCTCAAAATATGAGAAAGTTCAATTTTAAAATGTGCCATATTTTCCACTTTTATGTAGCTTAAGTCAGGGCAGACATCTTGGGGTCCTATTCTCCTGCCTAAGTAACCCTGAGCAGTAAGTTGGGAGCCACACAGGGATTGAAGCAAGTACTGAATAGTAAACCTATATTGCAGGAAATGAAACCATGGAAACTGGGCTTCAGCCACTACAACATCTGACAGGGTTGAAGATAACATGCCCCCAGAAAATTCATAGCTTCAAGATAGTTCATGGTGCACTCAATCAGAGATTTCTCCAATTGTGAGCTACAAAATTCTAAAGATAATGCTTGGTAATAGCCTCCTTCCTATTACTCTTTATTATCCCAACCTAATTCCGAGCTATTAGCACCTTTCTCCGCTTATCCTAGGCCTGTGAGAGGAGTTGACATAAATTAGTATTCTTCTTTTATGAGTAAAAAAAATTAAAATTCAGAGAGACTAAATGATGTGCCTGAGACTCTAAAATTAGTCTGGGGCAAAGGCAAGGTGTCCCCTTCTTTCTCTCCATGGTTATGCTTCTCCTTTATGTAGGTATCAGAACTCTAGGTTTGAAACTCTTTGCCAACTTCACAAATAACCTCAAAATCTTTGTAAAACCTTTGTATAGGTCTCTATTGGGACTGTGTCCATCTCTCAAATCAATACATCTTTCAAGCCACATCTTTTGAGAAGCTTCTTTAATCAGTTCAATTTAGACTTATCCCTGCTCTTGGTAAACTTTCATTGCACTTAGAATCCACCCCACACCGTGGGGTGCATAATGGTATGCTTTCAGGCACCGTTGGCTACTTGCTCTCCAATGACAGGGTGAGTTTGCTGAAGAGTAGTCGGCGCAGCACATCCCATACTTCTGTGGTGTCCTCTGTGGCCTCCAGAAGCAAGTCAAGCAAGGACAGGTACCTAGTGCAGCTTGCTTAGTAATGGAGACGCTGGTGTTGCCCAGGTGCTCCATTTTGTTTTCTACACTATGGTTGTCAATATTACTGTATTGTGTTATTTATTTATTTATTTATTTACTTGTTTATGGTGCTCTCCCCACTACACTGTAAACTCAGGGAGAGTGAGATCCTTCTTGCTTCTCCAGCTCCTGGGGCATATATAGTAGGTGCTCAATAAATGTTTGTTGAATGATGAATGAAGGTCTAAACCAATGCTCCATTTCATGTGGTCGCCAGCCCATTTGCATCAGAATCTCTTAAGATGTTTGTTAAAAATGTAGGTTTTTGGCCTCATCTCAGACCACCAAGTTAGAATCTCTGGAAGTGGGACCCAGGACATAGCAATGTTGATTTTTTTTTAAAGATTTTTTATTGGGGAATTCGGGGAGGGAAACAGCATTAGGGAATCCGGGAAGGGGAACAGACAAGTTGCTGTCTTTTTGCTCTTCAGTCTAGTTGTGGAGGACGCCGCTCCACTGGCCCATGTTGGTATTATCATTGCACTCTTCCTAGGTGACGCAGTTACTTGCTGGCCATTGGATAGCCACTCACAATAGCTCACAGCAGCTCACGCCGGCTTCCAGCCACTCAGGGTAGCTCACGGCAGCCCACTGCAGCCCCACTGCAGTCCAGGCCGTCGCTGGCGACTCACGGCAGCCCAGCTCCAGGTTGAGCTGTTGTTCACCATCTTAGCTGTAGAGGGCACAGCATCATTGGCCCTCATATGTGGGATCTGAACCTGAGTCCTGCTGCTCAGAGCTGGCATCCCAAGCCAACTCTTAACCAACATGCCACTCAGCTGGCCCACATATATATTTCTTAAACGTTGAAGATACCTAAAAATAGCTTAGGTAAGTAAGCTGTATAATGTCCAAATTTTGTGTAAGCAAAGAAATAGATGTTTTTCATTAGATGCATATTAAGTTGTCACATTATAGCCTGCCTGTTTGCCCTCATGCACCTCTCCATAAAGACAGATCATTACTTCAATATTATGCTTATTGTATATATCCCTATTTGGTCTCAAAGGATGGCAGGTTAGTCAATAACGGGTAACATCCCTCAAGTTAGGGGCAACCTAAGCCAGGCATGGCCACATGGGTGCCTGTGGGTGCCAATGGGTACCAGTGGGTGCCAATAGAAGGAATCACAAGTTGACAGAAATAGGGCCTCTTGTTTCAGGGTCTGGCAGCCTGCCAAGGCAGAGGAGGTTCTGTGTTTTAAGAGGTGCATGACAATAAACTCATGGGACCTCCGGTAATGGCAGCTTGCAGGTGTGGGTAATTCGGCCTTGAGTTACGTTTTCAGGTGTGAGACACACAGACTGCGGAAGTTACATTGACCCTCACTTATGTGTAAGATAATAAAAGGAACAGTCAGGCCTGATTCGGGGCTTCAGTCCAAGAGGCTGGGGTCCCCTGGCCCGAACTGTATTTCTCTCTTATTTGTGTCTCTCTCTTTCTTAACCTTTCGCCGTCTCTTCTCCACTCCCACCTACCCTGTCATGCAGAATGCGACATTAAGTATCTGTAACTATATAAGAAAAGAAACCCCATAATCAAAAAGATTGAGACTCCAGGATATTCTTCTCCAGTTACCTGCCTGTTCAGGGAAATCTTCCCCTTAATTTGGAAAAAGGATCAGGATAAAAAGGATAAGGACTCTTATTGTATCAAATAATGTACCAAAGAGTACTTGTCCCTGAAGCTTAGAGGGGAGAAGAGCCAGGAGTAAGCCAGGGGCTGGGCTGAGCTCTCTGGCAATCCAAGGGAGTGGCCTGGGGCCTGTTTTGGTGAATCCACAGGACTAGTCTCCTTGCCTCCCTCCCACACACTTGCATGTTGTCATTTGTGTGTCTGAGCATCTTTGGAAAGCCTTTTTTAGGTATGCTCAAACAGGGAACCAGAGAGAATGCTCCAATCCCATGCCCTGGTCTTTCTCTGCTTGGTCTTTCCACGCACCAGCCCCTCTTCATTTCTGTGAGAGGAAGGATAGATGAGTAGGAAGAGCAGAAGGAAATAATCAAGGTCAGCAATGGCCAATGAATCTATAGACAGATCAGGAAAAAAGAACACAAATTACTAATGTTAGGATTGAGAATCTATCACTATAGATTTTACAAATATTAAAACAGTGATTCTCGGGCCGGCCAAGTGGTGCGTTGATTAAGAGCTGGCTTGGGATGCCAGCGGCCCTGGTTCGGATCCCACATATGAGGGCCAGTGACGTTACCCTCTACAACTAAGATGGTGAACAACAGCTCCACCTGGAGCTGGGCTGCTCTGAGTCCCCGGGACGGCATAGCTGCAGCCCCTGCTGCAGTGGGCTGCCATAGGCTACAGTGAGTGGCCGGCAGCCAGTGTGAGTGGCTGGCAGCTGGTGTGAGCTGCTAAGATCCACTGTGAGTAGCTGTCCAGAGGCTGGTGACCAATCTGCCTCACCCGAAAAGAGCGCAATGATGATGCCAACATGGGCTGGTGAGACAATGTCCTCCACAACTGGACTGAAGAACAGAGGCACAGCAACTTGTCTGTTCCCCTTCACAGGTTCCCTAATGCTGTTCCCCTCCCTCAATCCGCCAATAAAATCTTTAATAAAAAACAGTGGTTTTCCACCCAGGGCTATTCTCTCGCACTCCACCCCCACCCCAGAGGACATTTGGCAATTTCAGGACTTGTCCTGGGCCTGCATGACTCTCTCTGCCCCATGTCATTCTGTGCTGTGATGTTTCATCAGCACATAAGAACACTGGCAGAATTAACTTTCTGTTCAATGGGAGGTTAATAATTGCTATACAGCTCTTTATTAAGCAGACCTTGGACCTCTGAGGATTTCACATTTCTGTTTCTCACTGTTTATGAACAACCCTCTTATGAGAACTCGCACGCCATGATCAAACCCATATTCCACTCTGGTAAAGATTTAAGTGTATAATTGTTTCACTTAAGGAAGGTCAGGGCTCCGTGTTGGCAGAGGTGTCCTTGTGGGCATCCCTTCAGCCTTCAGGCTTTCTATAAACCTGCCCCCACACCCCTCCCTCCCTGGAGAGCTCCACTCCTCTGCACAGACTAAAGGGGCTTTCTACCCATTGTCTTCTTGCGAATTTCACACTCTGACACCTCAGGCTTGGGCCAGATCCCAGTGAGGATTTCCACTGTACAGATTCCTGCTGGCCATGCAAGTGTTAGGGTGTCCCAGCCCCAGAAGTGAGGGCAACAGCAGAAACTTTGACTAGTTTGTCTTCTTTCCACCCACAGTAGCTGGCGCCGCTTTCCTCCTGAATTTATCTAAAGGAAAACACGCTTTACCAACACATGCAAGAATTCTTACAAATAATGCTCTAGGGTTAGGTGAAGAATTTATGTTCTTCCTATTAATATGACTTTGACTCTACACCTAGCAAACCGAAATGCCCTGACATTATCATGCCAAAGGAGCATTTGCCTCCTTCCTGGGATTAATTTCACCGCAGATGCCTAAGTCTCCAGGTTAGGTAGATAGTGAGGGAGGCATCAGCTAATTTCATCTTATTTGTAAGACTTGGAAGAGGTGCATCTGAGAAATAGTTTGGGAGACCCTTGGTTCTACAATGGAACTGGGCTGAGAGCAAAGAGAACTGAGGAGGTGGCAATGAAGGACTGGCTTTGGACTAAGCTTAAGGAAAGGTATCCCCGCACACTCTACACATCCCAACCAACGTCCCTGTGCTAGACGTGCAGATGTGGCTTTGAGGGAATAGCCAGTGAGCAGAGGAGAGGGATCACTGAATGTCAGGAAAACTATAAGGAAGAGCTCAACATCTGGGAACACCCTAACAACTACCAAAAGTGTAGGAAACTACATACCAGATGCTTTATACAGTAATTTTAATTACTATCTTGAATTTGCTCCTAAGGTGCAAAGAATGTTTCATTGGCTCAAGGTCAGGATGTTTTTCTTTACAGCTTTTAAAGTTTTTTGTTTTTTGTTTTTTTTAAGATTTTATTGGGGAATTGGGGGAGAGGAACGGTGATGGGGAATTGGGGTAGGGGACCAGCCAAATTGTTCTTCAGTCTTCTTTGTGGAGGGCGCCAGTTGCCATCTGGCTTCCCGGTGGCAGCTCATGGCCTCTAAGCTCAAGGTGCTGTGTTCAATCTTAGTTGCGGGTGGGTGTAGCCACCATCCCATGCAGGATTTGAACCAGCAGCCTTGTTGTAAGAGTGCACTCTCTATCCTCTGAGTCATCCAGGCGGCAGCTCAGCTCAAGGTGCCGAGTTCAATCTTTAGTTGCTGGTAGGTGTAGCCCACCGTTGAACAGGCAATCTTGTTGTTATACCAGCTGAGCCATCCTGCCACCTGTTGGCAGCTCAGCAACAGCTCAGCTTGGGCGCAGAGTTCACTGGCCCATGTGGGAATCCATCCAGCAGCCCCATTGCTCAGAGCACGCACTCTAAACCAACTCCTTTTTTTTCTTTTTCTTTTTTTTGAGGGCAGTGTCACTGGCCCTCATATGTGGGGCCCGAACCGGGGCCGCTGGCTTCCCAAGCCAGCGCTTAACCACCGCGCCACTCCGCCGGCCCACTAAGCCAACTCTTAACCAACTGAGCCACTCGGCCAGCCAGCTTTTAAAGTTCTTAATAGGATATAGTTTATATTCCAACATCAACAGGACAGTTTTTTTCTACTTTAGGACTCTGCATGATTTTTTTACATTTCTGTGTTACTTCTTTTCTTAAGCAGATAACATTAGTTGTAGAACCACAGGCAAAGCCTGTGGCCTCCCTGGCTCTGTCATCTCATTTATACAATGGAGGCCGTGGGAGAGGGTATAACGGGTGAGCCAAACGTGAAAAGTTCTCATCTCAACTCTGCCACCAATTAGCTGTGTGATTTTAGGGGTGTAAATACTTTTAGAGCAAAGGAAGTTGGCTTTGAGAGCCTCCCGGGAATAGGCCTCCAAAATGTCATGATCTTACTCTGAATATTCATTTGATCTTTGTAACATTAGGGGACAGAAATAGACAATTTTGAAGGTATCTTCGGCTGTTTCATCACTTTCTATACATATACAAATTTCCTTTACACTTGCCCTAGGCAAGCATCGCTCCCATTGGCACACATACATGGGCAAGCACATGCGCACCCAAGCGAGGGAAAGCAGGCAGGTGCCTAGAGAAGCATTCCCATGTTCCTCCATGGCTAGTGTTCAGGCCCTACCTTCTGACATAGCTCAGCAGCACCTTCTGTGAAGGCCTGGAGCGTGTGTGTGTGTGTGTGTGTGTGTGTGTGTGTGTGTGTGTGTAGGCGGGGAGTGAGGTGGACTTCCTGTGGTGATAGGTCCTACATTGTCATCTTACACACATGGTGACTTCCACATAAGGATAGCAGATGAAAATGTCTTTAATACCCCTCTCCTGAAATATCTCTAAAGCTACCGTAAAGGAGGATTTTTTTTTTTTTTTAAAGCATGGGGAGAATGGGAGAGGAGAAGATCTCAGCAAACATTTGGAATCTGAAAAGCAAATGAATGATGCTAACTGGCTTAGCAGACATAGGCAGCCGAGTCCTAGCACAGCAGTGAGGAAAGTGGATTGACACCACAAGCTCCTTAGAGCCATGAATTGGTAACCCTGGGCACCTCTGGAAGTGGGGTCATGGGAGGGGTCTACAGAAGGAGGATTTGCTGAAAGTGTTTGAAGGAGCAGTTGGATCCCCAGATCACCTTCTCTAATTTGTGCAGCCAGGTAGTAGGCCCTCCTTCACATTCACAGAATATTAGAAGGTTATTCTCTGCAGAGGGAAAACTGAAGGTCTCTGGATTGGGGGGCGGTAGGCAGAGATGGAAGTGGATGCTATACTAGAAATAGGGAGGTGAAGTAAATGCATTCTGATTGGAGTTAGAAGACCTCCCCCATCTCTCTCTCTCTCTCTCTCTCTCTCTCTCTCTCTCACACACACACACACACACACACACACACACACACACACACACTCACCAGCCCTCCCCATCCTCCTGTCTCCCAGAATCCTGGCAGCCAAACAGGAGACTTGAAGAGTCCTCTGAAGAATATGACCAGCCCAGAAAGTCATCAAGATACTTATCATGAGTTTCCCAATGAAACAGCTCAGATCACTCTAGGGTGACATTTGCTATTGAAAAACCCCAGCCACATATTCACTCTTATGATTACCACATGTGAAGAAAATCCTGATGTGAAAGATCCAGATCAACATAAAAAAAAAAGGAAAGAAAAAAACACACAGAGATATTCAAAGAAAAGAAGCTTTAAATAAAACCTATGAGTAGTATCTTCAGGGATGTAAGAAAAGAAATTTCAATCTTGAAACAGTAACAGAATGATAATAGAATTTTGAAGAAAAATGAGCTTTAAACATTTAGAAACATGGTAAGAGAAAAATTTTAAAACATAATAAATTGGAAGATAAAATTGAAAAACCCTCCCAAAAAGTATAGCAAAAATCCCAATATTATGTAAAAGCAAAAAAATAAAAAATTTAGAGGACTAGCCTAGGAAGTCCAATATCTAAATAATAGGAGGTTCAGAAAGAGACAACAGATAAAATGGAATGAAAGATATCATTGACAAAATGATCTAAAACAATTTCCCAAATAAGAATGACGTAAGTTTCCAAACTGACACACAGTAGATAAAAATAGACACAAATCAAGGCATGTCATTGTGAAACTTTAGATCTCCTGGGATAAAGAGAAGATTTTAGAAGATTAGAGGATTACAAAGGATCAACTTAAAATGTCCTCAGGTTTCTCAACAGTCTTGCTGGAGGCTAAAAGACAATAAAGCAATGCCTTGAAAACTTTGGTGAAGGGAATTGGGAAAAGGGACATCCCTGGATGATAGTTCTACCCCAGATGTTGAGAACAGACAGACTGGAGCAGAGAACCTAGGAGACATTTCTTCAAGACGATCAAGATGATAAAATATGTGATGCTCTGAATGTCTTGAGAGTATGTTTATATAATTGAATGAGTTTGTGTTTAAAATTAGTGATAAGCACTAACAATAAAATTATTCAGGGAAATAAAAAGTTAGGCCTAGGAAAAGTCATAGTTTACTACAGAGCTTAGTTCAAAGTAAGATTTACATGGTCATCATGATAGAAACACCAAATAAAGATCTAACAAAAATTATAGTTGTATGGGAAGGATAAAGGTCTGGGAAAGGTATGTGTGTTTCATGGTGGTAAAGGGAGGAGAGAGGGCCAAATCCCTAACTTGCAAATTGGTAAGTCAATAGACAAGGTCTACAAATTAAAAAATCAAGGAAACTGGAGGGGAGAAAAAAATTTTTCCCTCTATTCTTCTGAGTTCTTAGATGACACCCCTGTAATAAAAGACAGATTAACAAGAAAAACAAACAAAAGTTTATTAACGTGTATACCTCATGTATGTGTGGGAGATACCCAGGAGAAAATGAGTAACTCCCCAAGGTGGCATTGAATTTAAACTTAAATACTATCTTAATGGGGAAAGGGGAGAGGGACATAGGCCTCTTAGGGGAGAGGACATGATTTTTTGGAAAGATAAATGGGCCCTTAGAAGAACTGATGGGAATTATTGAAACTGGAGGCCAATCAAGTCTGGGGCTCCTGCTGCCTGCACCCTTCAGCCAATAGATGGACACAAGAGCTGGGTCATAAAATAACCGTTTATGATCAGAGCACCAGTGGTCTGAGAAGGCAGCAGGTTAACACTTCCAAAAACTGCCTTAACATTCTCAGACCTGCTTGGGGTTTCTAAGGGAAAATCTGGGCATTCCTCCAGAGGCTATGTGAGGGTTCCAGGGGTCTGCATGGAGCCTTCCCTCTGGCCACATGATTCTATGGTGGAGTCAGCAACCCAGGAACAATGATGGGATTAGCCTGGTAGACCTTTGAGATTCTGATCAATAAGCCTAAGGGTATTAATCATAAATTTCCTGGTAATTTTCTAAAGCAGGGAACTGGGGGGACAAGAGGCATTCCTAGCTCAAGCTGTAGGGGGATGATCTATTGTTAAGCTATAGGCAGGTCAAGGAAAGTGAGTACAGGGACCTGGAGAGGCTTCTACTGTGGGTTTGCCAACAGGGCCCTGTTTCACTATGATGGTTTGTGACGAAGTGTGGCAGGGTGTGATGTCGACTTCTAGTTTCTCCTACTTCGTTGATGAAACTCCCGGGCGGGGCGGGGATTTATGACAACTGAGTTCCTCTTGGAGGATCTGCCTTTAGGGGAATAAGGGGAGTTCAGAGAAAGCCTCGCCCGCATTTGCTGTTTTTCAAGTGCTTACAGCTCAAAATACTATTCCACAGTGGCATATTTTGGAGTGGTGTGTTCTGAACTACAGTCACATTTTGGGGTGGCACATTCTATGGCCTTGCAGAAGCAAAACAAGCATTTTATTTAGAGATGTGGAGGCCAATACCAAAAGATCAGCCAAGACACTTGAAAATGGGTCTGCTGGAGAAGCAGTGGGGGAACTACTGTTTGTCTTAACATTGTAGAGCTATTTGACTCTCTAAAATTCATGCTCATATTACTTTAATAAAATGAAAGTAAAAAAATATAAACAAACAGGAGGAAGCCCAGATGGTGTGCCTCTTTAAACTGGTAAATTAAAGTAACTGATAAATATTTTATGCCCTGCTGTTTCAACCAGCATCATTTGAGGTACTTTGAGCTCAGAGCCAGAAAAATCCCATTTTTAAATGTGAAGGGAAACGGACGTGGGAAGCAGCACTTTCATAGAGGTGGGAGAAGGCACAGCCAGATATGAGATTCCATGTTTATTGATTATTAAATACCAGAGATGACCTGAAATTTCAGTTTTTAATGTTTCTTTCTCAGCAATGATGCTGAGAAAGAAATCTTGAGAACTACAAATGATGATTGAACAATTAACTGCACATCAAAAGATTAGCTGATTTTGCTTCAAAGCAGTATGTCTACAACTTTAAGTTTAAACTTTCCGATGTGGAACCAAGTCAAAAATAATATAAAATATTGAGCACAAAAATGGTGACTTGAAATTCAGTGGTGTTGACCTGTTAGTCAACTGTTCCCATTGACTTTAGCTTATGGTTGCATACATCCTAGGCTTGTCCTATTGTTGATATGTAGGAGAGAAAGTATTCAACAGGAGGTTAAGGCATGACTAAATAAACCTGCTAAAAGAGACTCACCAGGGGGTAGGGTGGAGAGCAAACTTTTACACTCAAAACTCCAAATGAGTCCAAAGAATCTACTGCCTAATATGGAATGCACACCTGAGCCCCTGTGAGAGCCAACTGAAAACATTTTCAAAGAAGCAGGGAATGAATTCAAGTAATATAATCAATTCCCAAGCTTGCTTTCCTTCCTCTCTCCTTCCCTCACTCCCTCCACACACCCCACCCCCTTTCTTCTTCTTCTTTTTTTTTTTTTCCAGAACCCTATTTTGGTTTCAAGTTAACTTTCCCATACTCTGTTCAGACTTTAATTTCATGGTGTAATCATTCAAGCTTTGGTAACCACCCAGCTGTAATTTGAGCTGGCTGGTCAATAAAACAAACACCATAAAAACTTCTCATTTGTGTTGCTAAAATATAACACACGGAAGAGATTGAATGTAAAGGTAATCCTTTACTTAATCACACAGTCTAAGGGAACTTTCCCCCCTTTGGATAGTGTCACCATGGGCATTTAAAATGTGAAACCCAAATGTGTATTTTATACAAAAGTAATCACAATAGTTTCTTGGAATAGAGGTGAGTTTTTCTGTGTTTTACTGACAGCATTTATTTTTACGTTTATTATAAAATTTACATGCAATAGTATTTACCATTTTTTTGGTGTATAGTTCCATGAGTTTTAACACATTGTCAACCTTAAAAATAAAACAGCCAGTTATTTTACCAGCAAAATTGGTTATCTTTGGGAATAGCAGAGAATTGCAATTTGGGACACGCAAGCTATAGCAAAAACCACAGGCAAGTGCAGCAAGCAAGGGAGGGGAATGCTATTTTATAGAGAGAAAGGAGGAAGTTGGGAGGGGTTGTTTTGAAGGAAAGGCCATTGGAGGAAAGTGAGGGTTCAGGGTGGTGACAGCCTCTCATTGGCTGAGTTGCTGGGCAGATAAGGAAATCTTCCCTCCTGCTGGGGTAGTAGAGTAGTATTGGTTTGCAAAGTGGTCAGTCTCCTCCTGTTGAGGTCAGTAATTGGTCATTTTTCCTGTTGGTCTGCAGTTGATATCCAGTTGTAGTGCGTGAGGGCTCCCCGTTGAGGCCACCTGACTCCATTTTAAATGAAGTTTCCCTTTATTCTTACAACATGTATAGATTCATGTGACCCCACAACAATCAGGATACAGAACAGTTCCATTGTTCCAAACTGCCTCGTGCTGCCTCATATGTAATCTCTGGAAATCACTGCTTTGCTCTCCGTCCCTAAAGTATTGCCTTTCCCAGAATGTCATATAAATGAAGTCATTTTAAACATAGCCCTATGAGCCTAGCTTTTTTCACTTGCACAATGTGTTTGAGATTCTTCCATGTCATTGTGTGTATCCTATATACTATCTGTGCACGCATGCATGGATATATATGCGTGCATATGTAAACTTTTCATTTGAAAAGAATTATAGTCACAGGAAGTTGCCAAGGTAGTACCAAGTGGTCCCTGGTACCCTGCAGCCAGTTTGCTCCAGTGGTTACATCTTATATAGCTATAGTACAAGATAGGAATCAACCAGTACACAGAACTATCCCCTTAGCACAAAGTCCTCTCCAGGGCAACACCTATTAATCCCCCTACCCCTGCTCCCATCATTCCTCACCCATGGCAACCACTAAGCTGTTCTCCAGCTCTACAATTTTGTCATTTCAAGAATGTTATATAAATCGAATTATATAAGAGTCATATGACCTTTTGAGATTTGTTTTTTTAATTCAGCAGAATGTCCTTGAGAAGTTGTGTGTATCAAAAGTTCATTCCTTTTTGTTACTGAGGTCTATTCCATTGTATATTTATAACAGGTTTGTTAATGCACTCACCTGTTGATGGATATTTGGATTGTTCCCAAGGTTTGGCAGTTAAAGGTTGGGCAGTTACTAATAAAGTGTCTATAAATATTTACATATAGATTTTCTGTAAACATCGGTTTTACTTATCCTGAATAATACCTAGGAAAGCAACGGTTGAGTCATATGGTAAGTGAATACTTGTCTTTATAAGAAACTGCCCAACTGTTTTTCAGAGTGGCTGTATTATTTGCTTTCCCATCAGCAAGGTATGAGGATTCTAATTAGTTGCTTTTCATCCTTACCAGCACTTGGTGGTGTTTTTTGTTTCTTTTTTTGTTTTTGTTAGGCATTCTAATAGGTGTGAAGTGGTAGCTCATTGCTTTAATTTGCATATATCAAGATAGATTTGAAATAAGAATAAAGGAAACTCAGTTTGAAGAAACATTACTTTGATTGCTCAACATCATATACTTGTATTATCATTTACCAGTGAATCTAAATAGAGCACAAACAGTTGCCAGGCCCAACCCCTGCCTCAGGAACCTGAAAATGGAAATTATGGAGACAGTTATCTTCGATTTTAAATGGTTGACAAGTTGTCAACTAGTTCCTATGCTGTGCAAAAAATTTGATCTAGTCCCCATTAATTACCTCAAATAAAAAAGCAAGTTTTCTTCTTACTGCATGCAACATGGATATTCCAAAGCAGTATGTGGATACAAATTGTGTTCCTTGAACTTATTTTCAAGAACACTGAGAAGGCTTGATGTTGTAAGGCATTCCCAGAAGAATCCATTTGTTCAAATGGAATCAGCAGGTTTTAGTGGAAAATTGCACTGGAGTGGAAGTTTGGAAGTCCTGTTGTCTGGTACTAACCTCAGTTGGCCTTTGAAACCTCAGTAAATCTGCATCTCCTTTGCAAAAGGAAGGTGGGGACTCACTTCAGCTATATTTCTGGTACTGGACAGGAAGAAACCCTGCCTTGACTCTCTCCTCCTCCCTCTCCTTCTGGACTACCAGTTGAAAGGTTTTTCTCCCTCCTGTAGCTTTGGGGTACTCTGAGCTGAAAGAGTTTAGAATGAAGACATTAACTGACTAGAAATGAAAAGCTCAGGAAGCTTAATGCAGTTGTTGAAGTGGCCAAAAATAACTCTCCAAGTAATCCACAAAAGAAATGGTTTTTTGAGAAAAGAAAAAGAAGCAAGACCACCAAGCAGTGGGGAAAGCACACCTCCTACAAGGAGCTCCTACTGGCAGACCAGCAGCCTGCATGGAGGCAGAAAGACCCCATTTTAAGATGGCTAATCCCTTTATTCTGATCCCTCCCCCAGAAATTACCATAAAGATAAACAGGAAGTCAGGATTATAGAGTTAACAAGGGGCCCAGCCTCACCCATAGACCTCCCAACTCTATGGTTAAGCATCTTAAGATGCTAGTTCACTTTATCACAGTGGAAAGAGTGTCCATTAAGAGTCAAGAGACCAAGTTCAGCTCTTTGACCTGAGCTGTGGGCTTTTGTTTCCTCATCCATTAGTCAAAGGTTTCTTCCAGCTCAAAGGTGCCAAGATTCTAGTAACTTCTTCTCAGTTTGGGAAGGGATAACCACATTCCATTCCAGGAGAGGAGGTGAGAGGAGGCCTCCTTTTTTGTCTAGTTCAGTGGAGCTGCTGACCTTTCCTTGTCTTCACCCACAACTTGGAGCTGCACGCACATGGCATTGTTTGCAGGCTTGTCCTTGAGGTGGGCAGAGCTGACAGCATTACATGAGAGAAACCTTGGGATGGAGCCAAGCGGGGCCAGACCCAGAACAGTCTGAAGTCAGGTAGCTCTGTGTCCTGTAGATCAGTGCAGGAGGCAGGGCAAACCAGGCCACTGTCGGGAAGCACCAGGCACAAACAGAAAGTCCTGTGTAGTGGGATAAACAGAGACAACATGCCCTCACTCTCACCTCATTATCAGGGTGCAAATGATTTGGGTGGGGGCCATTTTTCCAGATGGCTCAAATAGAGGAGCCCTCCAGTAACTGGAAGGAGGGGAGTGTGCTTTGAAATTAAAATGTGAACAGTAGTGCCAGTCACTTTAATTAGAGGAAGGTACGTTCCTTATGTGAGACTGAAGGATGGCAGCTTCACTTAGGCTAATGAGGCGTATTTCAGAGGAAATCCACAGCACTGGTTGCTGGTGGAGAGACTGGTTTGGAGACAAGCACTCCACCGGCCGCACCCTCTTTCCACTTCTCTCACAGAATGTGAGCATCTTTCCAGCCCTCTGGAAGCCAGCAGGAGCCAGATCCACACTGGTAGGTGGCCACAGCCCCAGACTGCAGAGTTTGCCAGGTCCCAAAGGCACTGGAGACTGGACCCCTGTGGCATTAGGGAAGGGGCTAGATTTCCCCAGAGAAGGTTCTGGCATCTGGGCTGGATGGGATGTACCTGTGGGGACACAAAACAGGGTGCTGCTGGTAGAGATATCTTGACCAGAGGCCAGAGTTCCTGAAAAACATGCTCATATTGAACACTGTGGGGTCTCCTCTGGGAGCAAGTGGCCTTCCCAGGGGGAGGGTGGTGTCCCCACAGACAGCAGAGGCTGTAGCAGTCCTGCCTGTGTGACATAGAAGGCAGTGAAGTACATTTAAGTAATCATGTGAGGACACTAGTCTTCCTGACCTAATCTGTGTGACTTTATGCATGGGTATTTTTCCTAAGGTCAGGGTAACTGGCACTTCAACACCTTACTTAAAAATACAGTTTTAGGGGGCTGTCCGAGTGGCGCAGTGGTTAAGCGCTGGCTTGGGAAGCCAGCGGCCCCGGTTCGGGTCCCACATATGAGGGCCAGTGACACTGCCCTCAAAATCGAAAACAAAAACAAAACAAACAAACAAACAAAAAATACAGTTTTAGGGCCGACAGAGTGGCGCATTGGTTAGGAGCTGGCTTGGGACGCCATCTCTGAGCAGCAGGGCTCCGGTTCAGATCCCACGTATGAAGGCCAGTGACACTGCCCTCTACAGCTAAGATGGTGAACAGCAGCTCCACCTGGAGCTGAGCTGCTGTGAGTCCCCAGGACGGCATAGCTGCAGTCCCTTCTGCAATGAGCTGCCATAGGCTACAGTGAGTGACCAGCAGCCAGTGTGAGCGGCTGGCAGCTGGTGTGAGCTGCCAAGAGACACTGTGAGCAGCTGTCCAGAGGCCCGCGACTGATCTGCCTCACCCGGGAAAAGCGCAATGACAATACCAACATGGGCCAGTGAAGCAATGTCCTCCACAACTGGACTAAAGAACAAAAGGACAGCAACTTGTCTGTTCCCCTTCCCCGGTTCCCCAATGCTGTTCCCCTCCCCCAATTCCCCAATAAAATCTTAAAAAAAGAAATACAATTTAATATATATTCCTGTGAGTATTTCCTGGGGACCTCTTCTACTTCTTCCCTGCACAGTGCTCTGTGACTTACTCTGTAATGATTAGTAACTCTATTACTTAACAGATATTAATCTTGCCACAAAATAACTTTCCTATGTATCTGTTAGTAGATTATTATGCATTCTGAGTATCTCATGGGGAGCCTGAAAAATGGTCAGATCAGAGCCTCCAGGATTATTGCCTCTTGACTTTCAGATAATGCATCAAAAAAAGAGTCATCTTCTGAGTTGTCCTCCTGCTCATCTCCTTTCATGCAAACTGAGGATAAGAGACATCCACCTTAGCCAAGGTCTAGCCCAAAGTGCCTTTGAAATGTCCTGCTGAAGCTTCTTGTGTTCCCCAGTATCCCTGTTAGGAGATAAGCAGTCTCCTGGGAAGTACTGCTCTTACTGACAATGGCGCCACCCACCTGGAGAAGCCCTGTTCCATTTGTACCCTGGGAAGACTTCAGCTCCAGGGCAGGGTGCTGGGTGGCTGGCGACTGGAGGGTCACACAGCCCTCTGCTCCTTCTTTCCCCTTGAACTTTCTTTTACTTTAATTATTCAAGGAAACATGGAGGCAGAGGGAAGTTTAGTGGTAAGGTTACAGCAAAGTCCTTGCGGAACCACCCTGGTCATAACCTTCTCCAGAGAATGAGGACTCCATAACCATTCATAGGGACCCAGACTTAAATCCACTGCTATGGTTGACTATCATTCAAGGTTTGGCTGTCTTCTCTGATATGCAAAACACTTTGGAATGTTCCTCAAATCAGTTTCTAATCTGGCATTTTCAGTGGCCAACTACTTTTGCAATCAGGTGCAATTACTTCTAAATTAGGCTTCTTGCCTTGCATTGAAGTCTAGTGGGTTTGGTTATGTTTTGCAAAGTGATGGTTAGGCACCATCTTTTGTGCACCATTTGATTGATTGATCATTCTCAACCTTCTCTTCTTCACATTACAGACTTTAATTTCTTTCTCCTTAAGGGAGGGCCCAAGACCATAGGAGACATAACCAGGGGGAGAGTTCTTCCTGAGAAGTGGGGAAATAGGAATATTTTTCTCCGGTGACTAAAGAAAGGCAGCAAAGTTCCACATTACATTCATCCAGGATCACTGGACCAGGAAGTCGGTCTGATTCTAGTCATTACCAGGGGTATAAATTTAGATTTTTGCATGGCTCTCAGTCAGCTCCTTTATGTAGAATCCTTCCAAGTCCAAGGAGATCCCAGGATGACTGGGACAGCAGTCCCAACCCTGAGTCACCCTGAGAGCCATGCCAGCTTCCTAGGGAAGCCCTCTAGCCAGGGCCCACTTACCCACTACAGGCTCATTTTGGAAGAGGCCCCGCAGCCCACCCCTCACCTCTTTCAAACACAGGTCTTAGAATCCCAGAGAAGTGCCTGCTGAGTCAAGTCACCCACTGTGCAGTGAGTTTTCTGAGAAGCCCTGTCTTCAAGATGGATGAGAGCTGACTCTATTTTAAGGAACTGAAATGCGTCATTTGGTCAAAGAATATGATATAAATGACCCTTCTGTGGCAGCATGATTAAGAATAAGCATTTAGAGGGAATTTTTCAACTCTTCAGAGATTGATGTAGGTGTCAAAAAAATAGACCTAACTTCCCTCATCTTCCTATTGGTGACGTGGTTAGACAAGCATGGCTAATTTCTGCCACCTCCACAGTCAGGCTACCACCTATGCATGGGATAGGAGCATTTCTAAGCTAACTATTCCCCCAAAGTTGAGGTTGTTGCATCTTTGTATGGTGCTGAGTGACTGGTTCACCTCCCCAAATCTGAGTGTGTTTCATTCTGTGAGTTTGGTGGCTGGATTTTTTTACATGAACAACAAGGAGTAACTGAATTCTCCCTTTCGGCACCACCCTCTAGATCAGGGGACAGAAAACTTTTCTCATAAAGAACCAGATGGTAAATGTTTTAGGCTCTGGGTACCATACTTTCTCTGTAGCAGCTACTCGTCTCTGTTGGTATAGTGGTGGGAAAGCAGCCACAGATAGTATGCAAACAAGTGGCCTTAGCCATGGTTAAAATAAACCTGTCTTTACAACAAGAGATTGCAGGCTCAGTTGTGGCCCATAAGCTACAGTTTGTCCACCCTTGCTCTAGAATCAGAGATGAGAAAGTTCCTTCACTATTTTCAGGTGATGCCTGGTAATTATGTGTTTGTTCAGTCATGCATTCATTCAACAGATACTTACTGAGCGAACTGTTAGTATGCCAGGCTCTGTTATGCGAGTTTGGGAATCAACAGAGAACAAGATATACAAAGATCCCTGGTTCATGAAACTTACAACATAGTAAGGAAGGGCATGTTCTAGGAACAGCAAGGAAACCAGTGGACTGGAGAGAGGAATGTGAAGAGGATATTAATGGCAGGGGTCAAGATCAGGGAGACAATGGGAACTAATCACATACGGCCTTATAGGCTTTCACAAAGATTTAGCTTTTTCTAGGTGTGAAATGGGGAGTCATTGGAGAACTTTGAACTGAGAAGTACCTGATCTAACAAGTTATGTTGAAAATAAACATAAACTGTGTTGACAGACTAAAAGATAGATGCAGGGATATCTTAAGAGGTTAGAGCAGTAATCCAGGAGGGAGATAGTGGTAGCGTGAACTAGATGGTAACAGGGAAGACAGTGAGAAATGTTTAGGTTCTGGGTATGTTTTGAAGGTACAACCAGCATGATTTCCTAAAGGACATGGGATATGTGTGAGATCAAGGACTCAAGAGTGTTGTTGGCCCCACAACCGAATATGGATTTGCCAAGTGGATATGTTCTAGCTTGGAATTTACGAGAGAGGCCTTAGCTACAGATATAAACTTATATGTATGTTGTCAGCATGGGATAATAGATGGCATTGAAAGTAACAGGATTTGATGAGGTCACCAAGGAAATGAAAGATAGCCAACATCGTTGGGCACTCTAGTGTTAAGAAGTTGGGAAGAGGAGGAGGAACTGGCAAAGGAGATTAACAAGGAGTGATGGGGCCAGCCAAATGGCTCAGTTGGTTAAGAGCTCGCTCAAGAGTGCGAGCTGAGCTCTGAGTAACAGCAGTTCTATGCCCAGCCCAGGCTGAGCAGCTGCTGTACTGCCAACAGGATGGCTCAGCGTGATGAGTGAGGCAGGAAAAAGAAACAAAAGCCAAACAGAGAAAATATATCAAGGAGGAGGGAGTGATCACCAGCAACAAATACTGCTTATAGATCTGGGACGCAGTATGAGATGAGGACTGAATATTGACCATTGGATTTGGCAACATGGTGGTTCTTAATTGACTTTGATGAGAGCAGTTTATGTAGAGGAGGAAGAAAGCCTGATTGGAATGGGCCTAAGAGAGAAGTAGAAGGTAAGAAGTGGATGCAACAGTTAAGAAAGTTATTTCAAGGATTTTTGCTACAAAGAAGAACATGTAATGGGGGGATAGCTGGCAGAAGTAGGGTTAAAAGAAGTTTTGTTTTTGTTATTGTTTATATGGGAGAAATCACTGCATGTTTGTGTGGTGGTGATGATCCAGTAGAGAACAAAAATTTGGTAGTGAGTGAGAGACAGGGAAGAACTCCCAGAAAGATGTCCTTCAGCAGGTGACAAAGATGGAATCTGGTACACAAAGGGAGATAGTTGCTTAGGGGACTTCAGTTTCTATCCACAAAGGATTAATTGGTCCTGGGCTTTCCATATACAACTAGAAAACTGTAAAAGAATGTTAAGTCTGAGAAAAGGGAAATAAATGAGTGACCCTTACAATCACCCAGACTTTCTGCCTGGTGGCACTTTCTGATGTGCAGGACGAGGAGGGAGAACTCAGACAGAGCAAAGGGACCTTGCTGAGTTGAAGAGACAGAGATCAGGGTTTGAAGAGGCCAAGACATGTGGAATGATTTGCAGGATGAAGTATCAGAGAGGAGGATTCTAGGAAGGTAGGAAGCCTCATAAATCTGATTAGGGGTTCCCATGAATCTTTGGCTGACTACTACACTGTAGGTGCCTGGAGTGAACCATCACAAAACTGGATTAAGGATAACTATGAGGGAACTCAAAGTTTATACAGGGGTGGGAGATTTTTGAGTTCTGATCAATTAGAGTAGAAAGTCCTGTTGATCACTCAAAACATTCAATAGAAGCCTCAGAAAGGTCACACCTTAGTAGTAAGTGTTAATTATCCATCCTTAGCTCTAACAAGCCTAAAGAAAAGGCTACTCTAAACTTGTCCTGGCAAATCTTAAATGCATGATTTGAAAGGATCACGTGAGTAGCTTAACTACCTGTCAAAATGAACTTCACTATTTTTAAAAAGACAACAAAAATCAAGACTCTCAACAAAAACAATATCCAATCAAAAATTACTAGACATGTTAAGATGTAGGAAAATGTGAACCATAACTAAGGGAAAAATAAGTCAATATAATTAGGACTCAAAAATGACAGAAATGATGGAGTTTGCAGACAAAGACATTAAAATAGCTACTATAACAGATCCAGAACTAAAGAAAAATATGAATATGATGGGGGAGAGAAATAGAAGATATATTAAAAAAAGAAATAACTACAATTTCTAGAGGTAAAAATATACACCATTTTAAATGAAAAAAAAAGATCTTTGGATGGGCTTATAGCAGATTAAACTGTATAAAACAAAAGATTGGTTAATATGAAGACATAGCAAAAGAAACTAAACAAGAACACTGAGAAAAAAAAAATGCTGGTTCAAAAAAGGAACAGAGCCTTAGTGACCCATGTGACAATATCAAGCAATGTAACGTATTTGTAATTAGAGTCCCAGAAAACTGGGACATGCATGCAAAAACATTTAAAGAAATAGTGGCTGAAATATTTCTAAATTTAATATGAACTATAAACTCACAGAGTTAAGGAATCCAACTAACCCCAAGCAGGATAAATAAAAAGAAAATCAATCCAAGGCACACTATAATTAAATATTGAAAACACATGATAAAAGTATAAAAACTACCAGAATAAAAGACATATTGTATGCAGAGGAACAGACATAAGAACCTAAAAGACTTCTCCTCAGAAGCAATGGAGTGACATCTTTAAGGTGCTAAAAGAAAAAAATCTACTAGCCTTGAATTCTATTTCTAGAGAAAAAAACTTAAAAACTAGACAAAATTAAAACACATTCAGACAAGCAAAAACTGAATTTGTTGATTAAAGACTTGTACTGCAATAAATATTAAAAGATGTTCTTTAGGCTAAAGGAAAATAATACCAGATGGAAATTTGGATCTATAGAAAAGAAAAAACAGTGCCAGAAATCATAAATATGCAAGAAATTATAAAAGACTTTTTCTAGTTTTAAAATTTTCATTAAAAGGTAATTGCTTAAAATAAAGATAATGATGTATTGTTAGGTTTATAACATGTAGAGATAAAATGTTTGACAATAATAATCCAAAGGACAGGAAAGGGAAAACGGAAGTAGATTACTGTTTCTTTCATTATATTTGAAGTGGTATAATATCATTGTAAACTTTAGAATAATCACTAAAAAAAAATGCCTGTAAGAAATTTCCAATAAAAGAGATAAAATAGTAAATCCACACTAAATTAATCCAGAAGAAGGAAAACAAAGGACAGATGGAACAAATAGAAAACAAACATCAAGATGATATATTAATATCATACAAAGTAGACTTTAGGATAAAGAATGTTGTCAGGAGTATCTCATAATGACAAATAAATCATTTTATTAATAAGACAATAAATAATTTTAAATATGTAGACACCTGGAAGAGTTTCAAAACTCATGAAGCAAAAACTGATCGAACTGAAAAAAATAAGTTCTCAATTATAATCAGAAACTTTAGAACAAGTAGACTTATAAATCAGTAGGGACACAGAAAATTTGAACCACACTATCAATCAACTTGTCTTAGTTGACAGAGTATAACAGCAGAAACATATTTTTTTCAAATGTACATGGAATATTGACTAAGTAGATTATTTACCAGGCCATAAACAAGTCTGAGTAAGTTTGAAAGGACTGAAATTATACAGAATATATTATCTGACCAAATCTCTGGATTTAAATGAGAAATTAGTGATGAAAAGCTATATGGGACATCCCTAACTATTTGGAAATCAAACAACTCATTCATAAATAACCTGAGGGACAAAGAAGGAATCTTAAGAAAAAAAATTTTTTTTTAAAGATTTTATTGGGGAATTGGAGGAAGGGAACAGCGTTGGGGAATCGGGGAAGGGGAACAGACAAGTTGCTGTCCTTTTTGTTCTTCAGTCTAGTTGTGGAGGACGTTGCTTCACTGCCCATGTTGTTATTATCATTGCTGTCTTCCTGGGTGAGGCAGCCACTTACCAGCCATTGGATGGCCACTCACAGTGGCTCACAGCAGCTCACAAAAGCTCATGCCAGCTGCCAGTCAGCCCCACTGCAGCCTATGCCATTGCTGGAGACTTGCGGCAGCCCAGCTCCAGGTAGAGCTGTTGTTCACCATTTTAGCAGTAGAGGGCACAGATTGCTGGCCCTCATGTGGGATCCCAACTGGGGTCCTGCTGCTCAGAGCTGGCATCCCAAGCCAACTCTTAACCAATGCACCACTCAGCCGGCCCCACAAGGAAATTTTTAAAATATTTTGAGCTGAATGATAATAAAAAAACTACATATTTAAATTTGCAAGGTGCAGCCAAAGTAGTACTTAGAGGGAAATGTGATTTAATGTTTATTCTAGAAAAAAAAGAAAGCTCTAAAGATGATTTAAGCATCTACCTAATGAAACTAGACAAAGATGAGCAAATAAACTCAAACCAAATAGAAAGAAGAAATATTACAGAGTAGAGCAGAAATCAAAACAGAAAATGGACAAACAGGAAAAAAGTCAATGAAGTCAAAAACTGGTTCTAGATAAGAGCATATAGAGTAACAGAGTATGTGGGTGTAGATGCTAGAGGGGGTAGTTGTGGTGGAGGGAATCTGTGGAAGTTCTTTACGGATGCCTCAATATTCTCAGGAAATATGAAACAAGGTCAGCAGCTGAGAGTGAGGATAGAGTAGATGTTTTGGGGGAAGAGGGAAATGGGGCAGGCGTGAACCAGACCTCTGTGACAGTAGAAGAGTGAGTGGTCTCATGTTGCATGCTTGCCTGGCAGCCTTAAGTCTCCCTTGAGCTTCAGAGAACTTTCACATCTACTACTTAATTGTATTTGATAACATCCTGCACAATATGGGTATGGTGGGTATTATTATCCCATTTTATAGATGAAGAAACTGAAGTACCAAAGTCTACATAGCTAGCCTAAGGTCATGAAATTTATTAGTGGTTAGTAGAAGTATAGAATCCTTACAAATGTTGTCTCATGTAACCACTTCTCAGTTAAAGCTATTTTACAGGTATAAGAGGATCTAAAGCTCTGAAAAGTTAAGTAATTTGCCAAAGCACAGAACAATCACTGCTGCAGCCAAACTGGAACTCAGGTCTGCTAAGGTCAAATGATCTTTTCACCTTACTCACATCAACTGCCAGGAAAAATATACATGAATTACATAATAAATGGATTTAATTAGAACATTTTAATTTAATTTTCATTCTATATTCATGGGATAGATTCTTTTGACTTAAGGAGGCATTTGTATTTCTCAAGTAGATTTGGGAAGGTTGGTTTTATTAGTCTTATTATGCAGCATTTTTTTTTCTAGATAAAGAAAATAGTTTGCTTGAAATCTTCCAGACCATCTTATAGATAGATGCACCTGAGTCAAAATTAACCAATTGTTTAACCAGTCTGCTTTGCATATACGTCTTACCTCTTTTTGTGCTCTGTATTCAGCATCTAAATAGGTACATAAATCATTTGGGGCTTACTTATTGCAGGACAAAGCCTGAGGCAGCTCCTAGGTTGCTCCACATATTAAGTAAACCGCATATTAAGTAAACCGCAGATACTGTTAATTCCTATGAGTTAGTCTCTGTATTGAAGTTTCTGATTCTGATTCTGATTCTGATATTCAGAGGGTGGTAGGACATCCAAGACCCATGAAAATCACAACCATTTTATTCTTTTATTTGTTTGTTTGTTTATGTTTAGCTGAGCCATCCTGCCACCTGTTGGCAGCTTAGTGGCAGCTCAGCTTGGACTGGACATCGAACTGCTGTTGCTCAGAGCTCAGCTCACACTCTTGAGCGAGCTCTTAACCAACTGAGCCACTCGGCCAGCCCTCCATTTTATTCTTTTAAAAGCTTAAGTTGTAAAAATAATGTTTGGGTTGTTTTGTCTTTTACTTGGAAAATTTGGTTAATGCTATCCTTAAAATGAACAATAACCTTGAAGGTTTTAAGAAATACCTTTAGAATGCATCACATATTACAAAGGACTTTTACCGCAAGCTTGTGAAGTCAGTGTTGTGAGTCCCATCTCACCGATGATGCATCTGACTTTCAGATGAGAATGCCTGCAGTCAGGGAAAGCCAGGACTCTACTGCTTAGCGCAGTGTTCATATCAATATAATACACCTTTTCTTCTAGAAGCACCAGAACAGGTCAAGGGCTCAGGCTAACCTACTGGCCAGATAACCATCTTAGAGAAGGACACGCCCTGATTCTTGCTGTTGTTTGAGTTCTGTGACCCCTGTTTCGTTTAGGGCTGATACCCATAGCATTAGTCCACTCTTGGCCTTCAAGACAGGGAAAGAGATAAGGATCCTAGTTGGTGTAGTGGAAGCGACACCTCTATTAAGTAGTCTTCTCACCGAGGTGGGTCTCTGGGCAAGTCAGATACAAAATGTGACAGAGTTTGGACTCCCTAGAAAACACAGAGATGGCAGTCACTTTCAGGGTGGCGAAGTGTGGGGTTTACCATCCCTGTCTGGGCTGTCACATAGTTTGTGAGGTGTCAATTACCCTCTTCAGCCTGAGCTCTGCTAAAAGTCTGCTGTGGGCTTATGTAAAAAGTCAGATCATAAGCTGTAGATGCTCTTGTCTGTGTATTCATGGAGAGGCGGAGAACCTTTCACAGAAGACTGCTGGTTGCCTTGGCAACCTAACAGCCCTCTAGGGCAAGGCTCCAAATAGACAAGAGGTGAAGACACCGGGGCCAAGGCCTGTAGGAATACTTTCTGTGCTTAAGCCTTTCCTGGCAATACTCATATCTAAACCCCCAAAGCGCTGACGCCATGTTCAAGAAGCACGTGTAACACTCAGCACCAGTCTCAAACTGATCTGCTGTGACTTGCCTTTTTCCCCTTACACAGCTCCACCTTTTGGAGCTCCCATGGTTATCCCCTTAAACCAGGGGCACCCATCAGAGGTGGCTGTGCAGACTGATGTGCGGTATGGTGACAGCAGACAAGGATCTAGACTCAGATCTGTCGTCACCACACTCATCAGTTTTAGGGAAACTACGGAAGGCATCACCCTGCCTCAGTTTTCTCATCAGTCAAACGAGGATGATAACCCTTGTTCTTCCTTCCTATAAAGCAGTTATGAAAAACAAATGTGATAGTAGCTGGAGCATTGCTTGGAGGTTGTAATTTCCAAAGCACATTGTTCCATGCTTTGGAGACAGACATGGAGACCCAGGATCACTGAGTTTGTTAATTGAGAATTAAAAAATATTTCAGGCTCTTCCCCCCTCCCACCAGACAATTCAAATATCACCTATGTCACTAAATGGCTTCGTGTTTTTCTCTCGTGTAAGGTCTTGTTGTGGATATATTAGTTTCATAGTTTTCTAATCCCTGGACCATAGGTCTCAGATTAGAGGTCAGCGGAACAAATTCAGCTTGCAAACAAAATGGATTTTGGTTCCTACAGTCTTGTGGTTGTTTTTTAAACTTGAACTATCTGACAGTAAAAATGCAGGGTTTTAGCTTTGTTCAGAAAAATCAGATCTGGTTTCACTGCCGTATTGCAACAAGAGGTTGGTGCAGAATAAGAGCAGCCTCCTTAGATAGGGCACATGGGCTCCAGGTTGTCACAGGCTCTGCCACTCCCTATCCTAGCCCTCTAAGTATCAGTTGCATTTTCAGCACACTTGCGAATCCATTCCATTCCCTTAAATTGTCTGGCCCCCAAAGTCTTTTGAATCTATCGTCTCTTATTCTCAAAAATGCCAGGTTTGAATCCTGGCCAGTGACCCAAAGGTATACTTTCTTCGGCAGCATGGCTTTGTGGTAACCCCAGTGCTCGTAACTGTTCAAGCTGGTTGAGGAAATGGGATTTGTGAGCTTCAAGGATGGATAGGCTATTTGCAGCCTTTAGAACTCCACTTTGAGACATCCTCAGGTATAGTTGGATACACAGGTTATTTCTCTTAGTTGACGGTACTCCCTCAAGCATTCTTTACAGCCTTCCATTGAATGGCTTTGAGGCCAATGCTATCTTAGAATAGTGTCTAGGGTCTTGCTCTGTCTCCTCATTCCTACAGCCACTGGTCATAATTAACTCCCTCATCTGATCACTGGTCTTTTTGTCTCATCTCTTTCTTCTCCAGTTTATCTGCTTTACTGGAACCCAAGTTAATCTTCCAACAAAACAAACACAATCCGCTGTCTCCTCCACTTATAACCACCTGCTGGGTCCTGCATCTTAAAGGATACAGTCCCAGCACCTGACGAAAGACCTCCCCAATCTAACCTTAAACCACTGCTCTGTCCCCAGTATCCACCACACACAGATTCCCCCCAGTTCTGCATGTATACCCACCCTGTCCCAGCAGGTGGCCTGTGCATTATCCATTCCCTCAGCCTTGGATTTCAAAGATCAATACATTTTTGAAAATGCGGGAAACATGTTGCATTAGGCCAAGTAAGAGCCTCTAAATTATAGTAATACCATCTACTGTCATCTTGAGTTCGTAAGAGAAAGAAAAACTGCACCACTCCAAATGTAGAAATTACATCATCTCAAGCCAAAGTTCCTTTAAATTGAACAAATCTAGCTTTCTGAAAGAACTTACTACCTTGCCCTTATTTTTCTCAATTTCCCTCAGAACAGGGAAAAATTAATCACCAGAGTCTATCTTGGGCTTCTTTTTGAAACCCACTACCCTACTTACCTTTTTTTTTTTTTCCCAGAAAATTCCCACCCATCTTTCAGAGTCAATTTTGAATGCTGCTTCTTGACTGGGGTCTTTCCTGATTCCTGGAGTCAGAGGTAGCCCCATCCCCCTGTTTATGTCTTTGTTACAGTGGGATAAACATGGATTTTTAATGGAGGTTCCTTAGCCATATGGAAAAGGGGGTTACACCACAAATCACTGAGATCTCTTCAAAAATCTTAAACAGACCCTCTTCTCTCAAACTTCCACTCCCTATGGCAGCTGTGCTCCCCTGTGTTTCTGTTTAAAATTTCTCCTTCAGCCTTTCTAGGCCCACTTCTATATCCTCATTCCCTAAAAGTACACTGGGAGAGAGTTCATTAAAACCTAAAACTGACCAAATGACAGACCACTGTGCCTTAAGCATTTCTTTTAATCCAGCTTGCCACTTATTTATCTACTTAAAGTCTTATGATCCCAAGTAAACAGGTAAACTGTGAGATGCTAAGGGTAGAAAGAAGTCACCTTTGCAGGCTGTGCCTTATACACACACACACACACACACACACACACACACACACACACACAACTTTTTTAATGAGTGAATGAATGAATGAATGAATGAATGAATGTTCTATAGCCAGTAGTGACATAGTCCATGGGATGCTACTGTTCTTGGGGACATCCCTGGTACCTTCTCTCGTTTGGTACATTCCTTGTTTCTACAATCACAGTCTCTACCTTCTCTAGAATAAGAAATAAAACTTTTTTAAGACTTTGGGGAAACTTCAGCTGGAACATCAGTATGTGGCAACCTAGTCATTGTGGGAGATATGATGCTGAAACATGGGTGAAAGTCATGTTCTCCCTTAAGCCCACATCAAAGGCAGGGGTCTTTAATAGTGGAATGGAATGGTCCCTGATGTATTTGCCAGATGGCTCAGTGTGCACAGGCTTATACCTGTTGCATTCATTCCTTGTTCCTCTGACCCCTTTGGTGAGCTTGCTGGCCCTGTCTGAAAATCTAGTTTGAGAATTCAGAGAGGAGAGGCCCCATGTTGGCACTGCCCTGGGGACCTGACAGATCGACACACTAACTGTACCCTGGACTTCCTAGAATTTGCCTACTGCTTAGCTGGCTCTGCTGTGGGTAGAGCCTCAAGCCAGCCATACACACCAAGGAAGCCACGGCTTGCCTAATGAGCAATAAAATTCTGGGAAGAGAGCAGGCCCTCTGTGTTCTTTCCTCTCTTGCAAACCATGAGCACCATGAGTCCCCTGAGGGCTCCTTCACTATGTTAATCCTGTTCATTATCTGTCCGGCAACAGGACTGCCCAACTATGGTGTGTGACACTGTGGGAAGACCAAAAGGGAACAGTGTGCCTGGCATCTGTGAAGGCTTCTGTCACTTGGTTGACCCTTCTGTGTCTTACCACTTCCTGGAAATCCTTCCAGGCTCCCTACAGATGAGAGTCTGTCTTCAAGGTACGGGAGAGAAGTACACATATTCCCCTTTAAGAATGCATTATTTCTTCCCTTGGACTGTTTGTCTAAACCCACATAGAAACAGGAACATCACTTTATCTTCCCAAAGAAATGACAGGCTAACCTGAGAATGAAAACGTACAGGAAAAACTGTGTCTGGCTGAGATTGGGAAGGTAGCATCCAGGCGACAGTAATTTGGATGATAGGAATAGTCAGGGGTTGACAGAGGCCTTTCTCCTTGTAGGAGAATCCAGATTAAACCTTTCATGTACCTTATTGCTGTTATTATGTTGTGTTTTGTTTTTGTTTGGTTGGTTGGATAAAGGGGCAGGTGGAGAAAAGAAGGCTGTTTAGTTTTCATCAAAATCACCTGGTTCGAAATGTAGCCACGGAAAGAATATCCTCTGGGCATCTACTTAAGGATAAGGCAATGTGTGGTGCTGGAAGAGTGGCCCTCTCACAAATAACCAGATGGGTGCCCCTGCTGCTCGGGTCATCCTGCTGCCCTTGGCTGTCCCCACTGAGGCCACCAACCGTCTGAGTGTGGGGCTGCTCGCACAGTCCAGCCACTATCACTTCTGATGGCCCTGGAGGTGCCTGCTCTCACGCTCTTTTATTGCTGGGTCCCAGATACCTCCAGCCTGTGTAAAAACTCCTTCCACCACTCCAGGCTCTTCCACCATTCCAGGCTAGCCTTTTTAACAGGTTCCTAACCCTGGTGACATATGCTCCTGGGCAAGTCATTCTTTAGTTTTATTTAATTCTTTCTTTTTTCTTTTTTTTAAAAGATTTTATTGGGGAATTGGGGGAGGGAACAGTGTTGGGGAAACAGGGAAGGGGAACAAAGAAGTTGCTGTCCTTTTGTTCTTTAGTCTAGTTGTGGAGGACGTCACTTCACTAGCCCATGTTGATATTGTGATCATTGCACTCTTCCCAGCTGAGGCAGATTGGTCACTGGTCATTGGATGGCCACTCACAGCCGCTCGTGGCAGCTCTCACCAGCTGTTGGCCACTCACGGTAGCTTACCACAGCCCACTGCAGCCTATGCTGTCGCTGGCGACTCACCGCAGCCCAGCTCCAGGTCGAACTGTTGTTCACCATCTTAGCCGTAGAGGGCAGTGTCACTGGCCCATGTGGGATTCGAACCGGCAGTCCTGCTACTCAGAGTTCACGGCTCCCAAGCCAACTTTTAACCAATGAGCCACTTGACCGGCCCTAGTTTTATTTAATTCTTTACAAGCACTCTCCTTCCTGGGATGCTTGGACCTAACCACAGGGATGAGTCAGGATACACCACCCATCGCCTCTCAGAGACTCAGAATCCAAGGCCAATCCTGCATCTGAGCCTGGCTCATTCACCCTTTTTTCCTCACCTGTGGGGAGCTTGTCTTCTGGGGAACTGGTGCTCAGACCTTATGTCTGTCAGGGCCCCCCAAGCCTATCAGACATTTCTGCACATGTCAGAATCCCTGCTCTGGACAGGATTCAAGTTCCTTCCCAGGGAGCTTCTGGCAAATCAAGAGTTTGGCTAGATAGTTGCTCAAGTGTTCCTTTGCATTCCTTGATTTTAGGAGCTTCTGCCTGTCCCCAGCAGCTGGACTGTCTCTGCACCTCCACATTTCAGCATATGTGATTCTCAGCTTTGGCTCAATCAAAACTCTGTTCCTGGAGTTTCTATGTTTATGTGACAGGAAACACTGCCACCCTCTCCCCACCTTTTATAAGAAATGGCTCTGGAGTCCTGAGACCCTCCTTGAAGATGAGATAACAGACATGAAGGGGAATAAGGCCCTTTTGTGATTCCAGCAGGCCTTAGAAGGGGAAGCTCAGAAACCAGACTCCCTTCTGCCTAATAATGGGACCCACTGACTTCAAGAGCAGAATAACTGCCTTGCTAATTGAGGAGTTCCTTATGGGTTTCAACTTTGTTGTTTCTAAGAAAAAATAATCAGCATTTGTCTCTAAGGGTTGTGTTTGTCTTACTAGATCAGCAGTAAAATCTGTAGCCCTCCAGGTGTCCTGTATAGGAGGAAGAACCTATGAGTAAGCATGCATTCTTTGGGAAGGAGTGGCGGTTTTTGGAGGATGGGGCAAACTTATAAACAGGGACACTGGAGAAAGTGAGGGCTGTGTTGAAATTGGGGGAGCATAGATGCAAATCGGGGGATGAGAAAACCAAGTTTGCAGGAGTAGGAAATGTCCTTGGCAGTCACCCACACAGGCTGAGTCACAAAGCGCCATGAGAGGACCAGGTCTTTAGGCAGACCCTGAGTTAGCACTCACTCTCTGATAATGTCATTCCTCCTTTCTTTAAAAAAAAAAAAAAAAAGATTTTCAGGGCCAGCCAAGTGGCTCAGTTGGTTAAGAGCTCACTCAAGAGTGTGAGCTCTGAGCAACAGCAGTTCAATGCCCAGCCTGAGCTGAGCTGCCGCTGAGCTGCCAACAGGTGGCAGGATGGTTCAGCTAAACAAACAAACAAAAAAAAAGTGAGATTTTTCTGTAGTGAAATATACATAACATAAAATTAACCTTTTTAAACTGTAGAATTCAGTGACATTAAATTCATTCACGATATTGTGTAACCATCATCAATATCCATTTCCAGAATTTCCATCACCTTAAACTGAAACTCTGTACCCATTAAATAGTAACTCCCCATTTGCCCTCCCCCTCAGCCCCTGGTAACCTCTATTGTACTTTTTGTCTCTATGAATTTACCTGTTCCAGGTACTTCATATAAAAGGAGTCATATAGCATTTATCCTTTTGTGTCTTCTGGCATCTTTCAGTTAGCATAAAGTCTTCAAATTTCATCCCTGTTGTAGCATGTATCAGAATATCCTTCCTCTTCGAGGCTGAATAGTATTCTATTGTATGTATATACCACATTTTATTGATCCACTCATCTGTTGATGGACACTTGGGTTGTTCCTGCCTTTTGGTTGTTGTGACTAATGCTGCTATGACTATGGGGTGGGCAAGTCATTGTAATCCTTTTTGCAACTGTCCTCACCTTGCAGTCTGACATGCTACTCTCATGGAGGTAGAAGGGGTCAGCTGGCAAAGGGGAGGTCTTAGCCCTCCATTCCCACTCAGCACCTCCTCCCAGACTCTAGCTGGAGAGGACCACAGCTCACAGTCCCACAAAGCAACATGGGCAAAGACAGAGGAACTTCCAGCATGAATATTTGTAGGAGAGAAAGTATGGCCAACTCTCTGATTACTTCTCTGTGTAAGAGAATGCCACCCCCAGGGAGGGGCTGGGGGAGCCCATCCCACATCTGTTTGGTGACAGCATTTATAGTATCTAGAAAAAGTCTGGAAAGACATGAACCAAAATGTTTAGTGTTGATATTGGAGTTATTGGTGATATTTGCTTTCATATCAGACAAAAATTGAGCTATTTCTATTTTTAAAAAGTGCCGAGTTGATTATTCAGATAGAAAATAACAAAATATTCTGTTTTAGTCCTTATATTCAACACACAACCATTGTCAATATTTCAGTTCAACTGGCCCTTCTAGCTCTGTCCAGCAGGAGGTTTTTCTGCATCAGAATTGTCACAAACATTTTATTGATATTTTTTGATGTCAGCCTTAAAGACAGTGAGTCCATGGTTTTAAATGAGCATTTCTTGTGTACATTTGATGTGTCAGGAAACTACAAATGAGACAGAAATATATTTGTACTCTTGAGTTACTGTTACCAAAACCAGACTAAATCTACATAATATGCAAAAGAATAAAAGGTCCCAAATCAAATTTCCATTCATGTCAGTAGAAATGCTTCTATCAGATGCTGTATATTTTGGAAGGTAGAACGTCTTATGCACCCCCGTGGGCATGGTGCAGTTTTAGGGAGATCCAGAAGGCCCTGCTGCTCCCTCTAATCTCTGCAGGCCCAAGAATGAACAGAAACACATTCAAATGTCATCTCAAGTGCTTTCATGGCAGGAACTTAGATGAGTGAAGCAGACAAGGTATAGGATGGTAACCATATCATTTACCGTCCAAATGCAAACACTTTTAGAGTGAGAATGGGTGCTATTATTAATTGCATGGAGACAACTGGCAAAAGTGGAGACCATCCAGGCAAATAAGGATATATGCTCCCCTAAATATAAGGCATATGGAATGAGGGGCCTCTAGCTCCAAGTAAAGAGTATATCTTTCTCTAGAGGCAGTGAGTTACAACACTCTTTAAAATAGGGGTCAAACTAGACACACAGGCACTGATGTACAACATTTGAAAGCAGGATCATCCTTAGCAGTTCCCCAAGGGGATAAGAACAGGGCACCCAGGCACATGCCTCCTTTTAGGCAAGCTGCAGAAGCTTAGCACCTGACACGGAGGTAAACATGACCCTCCTTCTCTTATCCTTAAAACTGGAAACATTGGGGGAATCATGGTCTATTCATACTAGCATTTACTGATAATGTCCTTAAAGATTTTTTCAGTGAGATGGACAAAAATTTCATGATATAACGTTGAATCCAAAAAACACTACAAAATGATGTATATAATAGGAATAAACTTAGCAAAGGATGTGAAGGACATATACACTGAAAACTACAAGACATTATGCGAAAAAAATTGAAGAAGACACAAAGAAATGGATATTCCATGTTCATGGATTGGCAGAATCAACATAGTTAAAATGGCCATATTACCCAAAGTAATACAGAGGTTTAATGTAATCCCCATCAAAACCCCAACACCATTGTTAAAAAAAGAATTAGAACAATAACAAAAAAAATCATCAGATTTGTATGGAACCACAAAAGATCCCAAGTAGCCAAAGCAATCCTGATAAAAAAAAAAAAAAGAACAAGGCTAAAGATATCACACCCCTGTCCTCAAATTATACTACAAAGTGACAGTAATCAAGACAGCATGGTATTGGCAGAAAAACAGACACACAGATCAGTGGAACAGAATTGACAGCCCAGAAATAAACCCACATCTATATGGGCAAATAATTTTCAACAAAGCAGCCAAAAACATACAATGGAAAAAAGAAAACCACTTCAATAAAAGGGTTGAAGTAGAATAATATTGAATGTCAACTATAATTAAACACACAGACACACAGACACACACACTCACACACATACACTCACACACACAGTGCCAAAAAATGTATACACATTTTAAGAAAAGAAAACTGTATTAAAATTGTAATACTCAATATATACCGATAACAAAAGATGAATACAAGTCACGTCTGACTTCTGCAAAGTGGTTACTCAAAATACACTTCTGGTTACGGCAACAACTGCTTGAGTAATGTTGACCAACGTGTCTACTTGTATACATTTTTTTGGCACCTCTGGTATATATGGTCATGGGATGTGGAGTATACAGCACAGGGAAGATAGTGGTATTATAAAAGCTATATACTATGTCAGAAGAGTAGTAGATTTGGAAGGCAGGGTATCACCCTGTGAGGGGTATAAATGTATAATTATTACATTGTTTTGCATACCTGAAACAAACAAACAAATAAATAAATAAACAGTGCTGGGAAAACTGGAAAGCCACATGCAAAAGAATGAAACTAGACTGCTATTTGTTACCATACACAAAAATTAGCTCAAAATGAATCAAAGACCTAAATATGAGATGTGACAATTAAGTTCCTGAACTTCTTGCAACAATGCTGCTAACCTTTTTTATATCAGAGGGATTATTCATTATGAATTTGTACCAACTGGCCAAACGGTTAACCAAGTTTACTATTTGGAAGTGCTGAAAAGGCTGCATGAAAAAGTTAGACGACCTGAACTTTCCGCCAAAAATTCATGGCTCTTGCATCACAACAATGCACCAGTTCACAAGGCACTGTCTGTGAGGGAGTTTTTAGCCAGTGAACAAATAACTGTATTGGAATACACTCCCTGCTCACCTGATCTGGCCCCCAATGACTTCTTTCTTTACTAAAGATAAAGGAAATATTGAAAGGAATACATTTTGATAACATTCAGGACATCAAGGGTAATACAATGACAGCTCTGACGATCATTCCAGAAAAAGAGTTCCGAAATTGCTTTGAAGGGTGGACTAGGCGCTGGAGTCGGTGCATAGCTTCCCAAGGGGAGTACTTCAAAGGTGGCCATAGTGATATTCAGCAATGAGGTATATAGCACTTTTTCTAGGATGAGTTCATGAACTTAATTCCCCAACCTTATAGTTTCATTAACCAATGTCACCCCAATAAATTTAACAAACTTTTTTTTTAATAACATTTTTTTAAAGCATAGTTTGCCTCTGGGAGATGGGGTAAGGAATGATTTTTGTCTATCCTAATTTTTTCATGAGTTTTTTTTTTATATAGTAAGCATATATTGCATAACCAGAAAAAAAAAGCACTTTATCTATGTGTATGAAAGCTTAATAAACATATATGTGTTAGTGTATATATTGTGTTTTTCCATGCAGTCTGTCTGGCCCTGCCTCATCTGCCCAGAGAATCCCATGTCACCTTCTTATACTTGGCCTTGGTGGTAACTTCTGTCAGGGTTGTGGAGGGCACATGGAAGAGCCAAAAAGAATCCTCAGAAAATATCTGCTCCCTAAATACTCTGCCCAACCTAGTGCCAGGAAAGGGGCGATGGCATCTTATTACCAGGTGAGCATAAGTGGCTGTGCACATACTCGTAGTGAAAATTTTTTCTATTATTACACGATCTTAAAAAAAAATGTGCTTAATCTGTTTTCTCAATTATCTCCCCTCTGCCCCTCCCCACCCACTTCCTTTTTGGAAAGACTTTTGTTGTTTGTGTTCAAAGCAATTATGTTGGTAAGGCTGGATCCCATTGCCTGGCCACAAAGGCGAACCCATTCAGGACCTCTGTCCCAGTGGCTCCATGGACAGGGAGATGGGAAGAAGAGCTGTCAACACAGTCTTGTAAGAGAACCTAATGTTCTCTGTTTAGCTCCTGGTTCTGTGTACTAAAAAATACGGCACAACCTAGAGGCTGGCAGAGGTGCTGTGTTCTCCTCTTTGGATTCAATAGCAGTATGTTTTATTTTTATGCATTTACTTATGTATATTGTACTTCATTAGAAAAGGCTTTGGGATGATATAACAGCATTTCTATTTTGGGGTTTGGCTTCACTAATGAAATTTATAATTTTTGGTTTACCATAATTTATACTTTGATAAGTTTTTTAAAGAGGAAGGAAGGAAGGAAGGAAGGAAGGAAGGAAGGAAGGAAGGAAGGAAGGAAGGAAGGAAGGAAATGAGAAATAAATCAGAAAAAAGGAAAATAAAAGGAGAGGAAGAGACCAGAAAGAAATTTTGTGCAGAAAATGCCTGTGGTGAGATCTTGCAGAGTTACAAAGTTTGGGTGTTACAAAGCTCTCATCTGGGAGCTCCTTCATGATTAAAGAGAGTCCCAAACTGAAGAGTCAGCTTCTAACCAGTTCAGTGAGGACAGAACCATGGAGTAATTTTGCTTTATGGTTCTAATAATTTTAAAGCACTATCAACAGATAGCTGATACAGTATGGAAATTGGTGTTGAAGAAAGCAGAGCCAGAAGATGGAAAAGAGACTGACTGAGAATCTGAATCACCATCTGGGGGAAAGCTGCCCCCTACCAGAACTTTATATTAAACATTTGGGTGTTTGTGTGTTACAGAAGTTGACCTCCCCTAACTAGGACACCCGGAGAGGAGAACTTAGTATTGTACAAATTAGGTTCATTACCTTTTTATATGTTTGGATCCCCTCTCTTCAATTAGACTGCAAGTTTCTTTGCAACACATCTTTTTTTCTTTCTTTCTTTCTTTCTTTCTTTCTTTCTTTCTTTCTTTCTTTCTTTCTTTCTTTCTTTCTTTCTTTCTTTCTTTCTTTCTTTCTTTTTTCTTTTTTAAATTCTTAGATTCCCCAGAATGCCTAGCATAAAGCCGTGCACATGAGGAGCCTTCGGGAAATGCTAAGTGATAGATTCAACAAGCCCCTAATGAGATGAAACTGAGTCTCTGGTTTGTTTCCAATGGTAGTTAGCATAGGAGTATGTGCTGTGGGTCACTTTAAATAAAGGTTCCTGGCTATTAAGGAACTTGAGACCTAGTATATTCCTAGACAGTGGGGATCCAGGGAAAGAAATAAAAATAGATATGTGCAACAGCAGTTCTATGCCCAGCCCAAGCTGAGCTGCCGCTATGCTGTCAACAGGTGGCAGGATGGCTCAGCTAAAAAAAAAAAAAAAAAAAAAGTATAAAAAATAGATATGTCTAAAAACAAATTTAGAATTTCATTGAGAGATATTTATCTCTTTAATCCTGGAGGTTATTGAATCTAATGGAAGCTTCAGCAGAACTGACACAGGACTGTGAGTTGGGTGGAGGCTTGGGTTCTTGGCCCAACTCTGACACAAGTTGTGTGACTTTCAATTTCCTTGCCTGTAAGATAAAACCAGTGGTCCCCAATGATATTCTATGCATTAATGGCACATTGGGTACCATGCGATTATATATCTATATATAGCCACACGTGATTTTGATGCACAACCAGATTTGGGGCCCACTGAACTAGAGTGATCTTAATCCATAAGCGTATCTTTTCTAACATGGAAATAGAATTTTACTTTTCTGACATAAGGTATAGAACCTGGAAAGAGACAGGGTTGACAAATCCATCTCTTTGGAGAAAAAAACCAAAAACAAACAACAACAAAAAAAACACTTTAACTAGTCCAAAAATGAAACGGAAAAATAAACACAATTTAAGATGATTGGGTTGAAGAAATATTTTCTTTGATAGGATATCAGAGAATTCGTCAAGAGTTATTAAACAGGGAAGGCAAAGGTTCCATTGCAGTACTTAATAAACATGTGTTGGTTAACCAACTGATGTGTTAATTCAAGCACGGAAGGAATTTTGTTGTTGTTTTAAAGTTAGGATTCCTAATTGCCCAGTTCTGGATAAAAATATGCTTTGTTCTCCCCTAAGCAACCCAAACTGTCTACTCCATTATTCAAACAAATACCGAACAGGATTTAATGTGTCCTTTGGCAACCAAAGATAGAAACTCCCACTCATGCTTCTTTCAGGCAGATAGTAATGGTTATTTTTAGTTACTGAGAAATAGTACATGATCCATGCCCTGTGCTTGACAAAGCAGGTTTAAATCCCTGGCCCCCAGGAATTTCAGGCAGAACTCTTTAACTTTTGGGGTGGCTTCATTCCCTGCCCCTGGGTGTTTACCATGCTTCTGAGTGATGGCAGTGCTTTTCAAAATAGAAAAGATCCAAGGTCCTTTCAGAAGTGCCGCAATCAGAAGAACTAATGATCTGATACTGAGCAATTTCCAATGGTACCAAGAGCTGGCATATTATAGTAATTAGAATATGTCTTCTATTCAGCGCTTCCAAATTATTTTCTGTTCAAACATGTTCCAGATGTATTTTTTTGGGGGGGGGGAGGGGGGAATAAGGGGAAGGGAACAGCGTTGGGGAACTGGGGAAGGGGAACAGACAAGTTGCTGTCCTTTCGTTCTTCAGTCTAGTTGTGGAGGACGTTGCTTCACTGGCCCATGTTGGTATCATTATTGCACTCTTCTTGGGTGAGGCAGATTGGTCGCAGGCCTCTGGACGGCTGCTCAGTGGTTCTTGGCAGCTCACACCGGCTGCTGGCCACTCACTGTAGCCTATGGCAGCCCACTGCAGCAGGGGCTGCAGCTATGCTGTCCTGGGGATTCACAGCAGCCCAGCTCCAGGTGGAGCTGCTGTCAACCATCTTAGCTGTAGAGGGCAGTGTCACTGGTCCTCATATGTGGGATCCGAACCAGGGCCACTGGTGTCCCAAGCCAGCTCTTAACCAACACGCCACTCAACTGGCCCACCAGGTGTATTTTATTCCACTCCTCCAAAATGTTCTTCTCCAAAAGGCGTTCCCCAATTAGCCAGCAACTCCCCCACCTCCTCATTTGTTCCCACCTGTATTTGGAGGCCATTTGAATGCTTTTTACTCAGTTAAGTTCCCGTTGTTTGAACAATGCACTCACTTTTCATGTAAATGTGATTATGCACTGTTCAGTAATGGTATGTAAAACAGTTATCTTGGAATGGGCAACATTCCATTTGAAGTGGTGCAAACTCCTCCACCTTTGTATGATTTGTCCAGAATGGTATAACAAAGCCAGGGCACTCATTCAGTCCCCTGTCCAGTGGTTGTCCCATGTTAGCAAGAGACAGAAATCCCCCCAGGCTTTGCTCAGCTGATGGCCAGACATACTGTGAATCACAGCACAGGTTTTTGGGAGTGATTCCAGTGACTGTAGTGCTATTCTTTTAACAGTCATTGTTTTAATAGTTTGACATCTTTTCTATCCTGTGAAAATACCATCTAAGCTTTTATAAAGTGGTGGTGCTGAAAATGCCCTGTGAATTCCTGTGAAATGAGGTCAGATAAAGAAGGTCTGTCCCTGGCTGAGATCCGTGATGCTGTTCGTTTAGGAGACAAGCTGCCAAATGAAAAGGGATATCCTGGGGGCATTTCTAAAGCAATATTAATGCAAAAGTATGCCACTGTGATTATAGATTTGTGCACTCTGAGAATGTATCCCCTCACCTGTTTTGTGATTATAACCAGAAGAAAATGATAAGTGACGTAGGTGAGTCTTGAATGATATAGCTCTTCAGGAATGCAGTTCTCTTGAAATCATTTCATGTGAATATAATGTGTATTCCTCCTCCCTAGATTGTAATCTCTTTCAGCGGAAGTAGAAACCATCTGTTATTTGTATGTTCCACACTCCAACTACCTAATAATAGTAATGGTGACATTGGTACAGAACTTCACTGTTTCCAAAGCGAATTGTCTCAGTTAACCCTCATGTCCAGCCTGCAGGGGGAGTTTTCTTATTTTCTGCATTTCACTCATCAGGACCCAGAGGTGTGGAGAGGTTTCTTCATTTGCCCCTGTCATCCATCCAGGAGTGGTAGGTTAGAAAACTGTTCAATTGCTCACTGGGCAGGGGCTCTACAGGCATCTGAAAGGACTACTAACACTTGCCTCACTCCAAAGTGCTAAATCTGCTCCTACTGTTTCCAGTCATGTTCTAGCAACACAGAGGATGAAAACCTCTGTCCCTACATTATCCGTGACTCTGGTCCCATATCTGTTTCCCTAGAGAATCACTGAGTTAGGGCAACAGTTTTGTTTGGGGTGGGCTGGTGATCAAGAATGGTCCCTTGGGTATTGATGTTCAGTACGTGGAAATGCGTCCCTAGAGATGGTGAAGAGAGGAGGGCCACAAGCCATGTCAGAACAGAACTGTCATAGCTACATGTCCCAGTGAGAGCAGTAGAAAAAGTCAGGGCACCGCGTCCTGTTTTTAGTCATACCTAAACTAATCATGAGCCCTTTAACCATTCTGGGCATTTATTTCCTCATTTACAAAATAAGAGTATCACTTGTCCAAACTACCTCAGGAGACTGCAATAAGCATTGGGAATGTTTTCTTTCTAAAGGATGCCACGTAGGGCAGGACAGACCTGTCCATGAGCCAGCAAGAGGAACCCCTCACCACGCTGCCAGCACTTCCACTGTCCAGCTCTTCACACGCTCCCTAGCGGGCACAGAAGGATCTTATTGGTGGTGTTCATTTTGAAAAATAAATTCAGCTTTTCGGATTCAGAGAACAAATAACAAATATGATAGCTGGTCAAAGAAACCAAAATACATATATATAAACAAATACACTTGGCTAGTTTTTTACAGATAGGAAATTATGTCTCCTTCTGGTCTATAAACTTAAAAAAATCTATAACATTATCCAGGTATAAGGAGTGAAATCAGTTCAATAAATTGCATTTTGAAAATGCCCAGAATAGGTAACTTAGCTGCATTTAGGAGGAATCACCTCTCCTTGACACCAAAGTGTGCCTACTGTAGAGCTTTGCCAAACCAAAAATCGGGTAGGGGACTTGTCCTTTTCATCCAGAAAACAGTGTGTGTCTGTGCGAGTAACACAGGGGAGAGGGAGAGATCATGTCTGCTAGGCCTGAAAAGGCCCCCTATGTGCAGACAACCCTAGGGGCGGGGGTTGAAGAAAGGCTTCGGACCCCTTCTCCTCTCCCCAGGCCCCACCAGGCAGCATCTTGTCCTTTGGTCCAGCCCCTACCTTCCAAACTGTGCTAGCGTGCATGTGATTTCCCCTGTGTTAATGTATCTGTGGGCAGTGGTTATACACCATGGGATTTGCCCCAGGGAAGCAGAGCCATAAGTTTTATCTTGTAATCGATGGAATCAGGCTGCCTGGAATGCCATGTCGAAAATGAGTCTTGGTCAAAGGCTGCAATTAATGAGCACCTATTCCACATGGCTGCATCCCTTCTTGTGGGCCTCAAGCTCCCTTGGAATGATCTTGGCTGGCAGCTTATGGCAACCATGCTTCTTTGTTTTGTTTTAAGCACACCAGAATTGTGCATAAGTCAAGGGTTTTGAAGTAGTCAGAGTTCTCCAAAGAAACAGAAGATGATAGATATAAGATAGATAGATAGATAGATAGATAGATAGATAGATAGATAGATAGATAGATTTGTTTTAGAAATTAGCTTGTATGGTTATGGATGCAAAGAATTTGGCCTGAGAATTGGAGGCCAATAGTGGAAATCCCAATCGGAGTCCAAAGGCTCAGGAACTAGGAGCACCAATGTCTGAGAGCAGGTGAAGATGGATGCCCCAGCTCAATCAAAGAGAAGACTTGCCCCTCCTGTGCATTTTTGTTCTATTCCTGCTGGCCCTCAGCAGATGGGGTCCACTGGAGAGGGCTTTCTTCTTATTCAGTCTGCCTATTCAAATGCTAATCTCTGGAGACATCCTTGCAGACACACCCAGACATAATGTTTTACCAGCCATCTGGGCATCCCTAAGCCCAGTCAAGCTGCCACATAAAGTTAATCATCACTGGTGTGTGAGTTTGTGTATTGAGAATATTGGCCTTCCATTTTATTCATTGTATAAATTAATTGTGTAAATGTAGAGTTCCCCAAATCCTCTAACTGCAAGTGATCTAGTGGAGCTCTAGACACCCCCTCTCCCCCTCCTATTTAGCAACTAGTACCTGATATTCCGAGGTTGGGGAAGAAGGCCCAGGGAGTCACATGATTTGCCTGGGGCCACTCAGCCAGTTAGTAGAAGAGTCCAACTAGAACCATTTCTCTGCCCCTGCTGTCTTGGGACATAGCTTGTATGGCCTGGTTACCTGTCCAATGGGACAGACCATGAGGATTAGAACCTACCTCAATGGGACAGGCCCTGGAGAATACACTGAGAGATTTTGCTAAGAGCAGGTACAGTCTGGGAAACAGAGTGAAGTCTCTGAAGGCTGTGGTATAACTGAGAGCTGTTAGAGCTTTAGAAGAAGCTGGGAGCAGAGAGTACGGGGAGACACTGCAGGTGGGTGGAGTTTGGGGCCCTGGCAGCAGGGAGCAGGCACTGGGTCCTTTTTCAGAAGCAGGTCTCCTGTCCCTGGGAGGGTGTCTACCACCAGAAAGTCAGAGATTCAACCCCCAAAGGAAGTGGTTGGCAAGAGACAAAAATGGATATTCATGTTTAAGAACTAGGGCAGGCACCCAACAATCAGGTCAAAAAGGTGGTTCATTTTGGGGAATAGAGCAAGAACATAAAAGGCAAGGGACGAGTGCCAGCCAAGTGGCGCACTGGTTAAGAACTGGCTTGGGATGCTGGCTCTGAGAAGGAGGGCCTCAGTTCGGATCCCACATATGAGGGCCAGTGACATTGCCCTCTACAGCTAAGGTGGTGAACAACAGCTCCACCTGGAGCTGGGCTGCTGTGAGTCGCTGGGCGATGGTGTAGCTGCAGCCCCTGCTGCAGTGGGCTGCCATAGGCTACAGTGAGTGGCTGGTAGCCAGTGTGAGCTGCCAAGAGCCGCTGTGAGGGGCCGTCCAGAGGTTGGCGACCAATCTGCTTCACCCGGGAAGAGTGCAATGATAATACCAACACGGGCCAGTGAAGCAATATCCTCCACAACTAGACTGAAGAACAAAAGAACAGCAAATTGTCTGTTCCACTCCCCCAATTCCCCAATAAAATCTTAAGAAAAAAAAATGTGATTGGGTATTCTTCACTTCTTGGCTTTTCCTCTGTTTGATTGAAGAATACCCCTCTCACCTCAGTTCATCCTCAAAGGGAAATGTAAACTTCAGGTAAAAAAAAAAAAAAAAAAAAAAAGCTAGGGGTGAAAAGGGCGCCAGAGTGTTGGGTTCCATCCCCTGGGCTGAGGACAGGATTGGCCCCAAAGGCCAGACTGAGGCTGAGTATGCAGAGCTGGGCTGTTTACAGGGGACAGTGCAGGGACAAAGGTGAAGGCTGCTGATCAGGCAGAACTTTGCTCTGACATTTAGCCCAGTGCTCTTTTCTCCTAAATATTTATCTGTTAGAAATTCTGGAGACTTTTCACCCTTGTACCTAAAACTGAAAAGTTTTCATTCATTCCTGCTAGTTGGGGGAAAGCAGTTGTATTTACCCAGATTTGGCAATCGCATATTGGATAACTCAAGCAAAGGAAAGTCACAGCCCTCAGATAGATTCTTCCATGGCCAAGCTTCCCATTCTTCATAAACACCAGGAAAACGGGCATGCACAAGTACAGCATAAGTCATCCTTTTAAAAAGTCAAGTGGGGAGTAAAATGTGGGACTCAATCAGTGAGTCGATTGTCATGTTGACTCATGCAGGATGGAATGGAGGTTGAGACCCAAATCTGAGGCAGGAGAGAGGTAGAGGAGTCATAAATACTGGTCTTAGAGTCAGAAAACCTGGGTTCTGAGGATGACTCTGCTATTGCAATTGCTCTAGGCAACATCCTCATCTGTGACTGCCTACCGTACACCCCAGAGAAAGGAAAGGATTAAATGGAATCAGATCTTTGCAAGTGCATTGAAGGAAGTTAGAGAGAATCCTTCTATCATTTAAGTCCGCCATCTCTTCCTTCTTTCTCAGCTACTCAGGTATTGGCTGAGTTGAGGAATGAGTCCTCCACTTGCTTTGGCCTGTGTAGACGAAGCCTTGTCACTAACCCCACTGTCCCTCAGGAGCCTGGCAGCTGGTCCGTCGAGCAAAAACTCACCTTGTGTCCAATCACACTTACTCTCTCAGAGCAGTAGAGAGAGGCTAAAATTCCTCTCATTGTCTGTGCGCCTAAAATTATTGGGATCAAGTCATAGCAAGCTACAAGTGAAGGAAGCTGTTGAGATCCAAGAGAAGAGGGTGACTGGGGTTCACATGGACCTCCCCCCCATGGCTCCTTCGGGACTCTCCCTTACAGCTGTCTCATTCTGAATCCTTCCGGGACAGCAATGACCCACCCCTGTGGGGCGGGGAGCTCAAGCTGGACTCGCCTCTGAGGCTCCTCAGAACATTGCCTCCTGGAAGTGACAAAGCCAGTGGGCAGGGAACTGACCATACTAGAGAATTGGTATGGTCCGGCACAGGAATCAGAGAAAGTCCCAGTGGGCCCTTTCAGGGAAGGCGTCACTTATTTCTTGGTCAGGTTCTATATGTATGGCTCGGTGCTATGTGCTATATATATATATATATATATATATATATATATATATATATATATAATTTATATTTATATATTTTTTTTTTCTTACAAAAACCTTGAGGAGTATGTCATCACAGAGGTAAGACGAGGGTGGTAGAAGTTAAGTGATTTGCTTAACGTTGCCAGCTAGCAGACAGAGCCAGAATTCAAGCCCAAGTGTGCTAGAGAGCAAAGCCCATGCTGTTTATGTGATACCATGCCATCTCCTTCTCAGAGAAGTACTAGTTAACTTGCCTCAGCGGGTAGAGCTGTGTCCTGGAGCTCAAGAAGCAAAGTTTCACAGCCCTTTGGATCAAGGCCAAAGGTATAGTACTGACAACTTAGAACCTCCTTTCCATCTCCTCTTTTTCCTCCTCTCTCCCATTCCTTTACCAATCTGGGAGACCCCCAGTAGGGGCGGGGAGCCCCTACTCTGGAAGCGCACACAGAAACTGAGGCTCTTTAGACCAAACAAATGAACTAGAATCTTGAGTGCGAATCCCATGAGGAGCCATGGAACGTTCACTGAGCGCTCAGTAGAAATAACTGGCATCTCCCTTAGGGAGCAGGATATTCACCCCCAATGTTAAATGGCCATCAGGGCTACATATGACTAGAGGCCAAAAGGAGGATGCCAGGCAGCAAGGACTCAGTGGACAGTTGAGATCAGAGGAGAGCAGTGGGGTGAAGGAAAACCTCCTGAGAGGTGAGAGGTGAGAGGCACAGCGACCCCCACCCATATTCATTCAGCCTGTGCAGTGTCTGGCTCAGAGTCAATGTTTGTTAAATGAATAAATGAAAACTGAGGGGTGATCCAAATTCAGATAGGAAGAAATGAGTTGAGATGACATTCCAAGAAAGAGGAAGAGCACCAAAGAAGTCTTTGGGCAGAAATAGTGGGAAGCAGTGGGGGAAACACCGTGATTCATGTTGGGAAGGAGCGGGGATGACAGTGGGTAGTTGATAACAGTGGGGATGATGGTGGGAATAACGAACACAGGGCTTTGACTGCCTGAGAAGCATCTGTTCTGTGCTACAGACACATACTGCTCTGGCATCTTCACCTGGGCATCTCAGAAGCATCTCAAACTCATCTTGTTTCAAGATGAGCTCTTGATCCTTCCCTTCAAATTCCAGCTTTTCACATTTTAGTTCATGGCAACTCATCTTTCCACTTGCTCAGGCCCTGAATTTTAGTCATATTTGACCCTTTCCCTCACAAAGTACATCCAACCCATTAGGACAGAAGATTGGCTCTGCCTTCACAATCTGTCTAGATTCTAGCAGTGAGCCACATCCACTCACCACCTTGGTCCAGGCCTCCATCACCTCCTGCCTGGATCACCATTGTGGTCTCCTAGTCGATCCCCGTTTTTCCACCCTTGCTGTCCTAGAGTCTGTTCTCAGTGCAGCAGCCAAAGGCATTCTTTTAAAATGCAAGTCAGATTATGGCACTCCTTTATTCAAAACCCATCGTTGGCTGCCGTCTCTCTCAAAGTGAAAGGCCAGCATCCTTACAATGTCCTCCAAGGCCATGGCCCTGTGTACTTCCTTCCTCCCGACACAGCCTCACCACCTCCTGCTCTTGCCCTCCACTCAGTTCCTCTGCTCCAGCCACATTGGCCTCCTTGCTGGTTCTCAGATGCTCCAGGCACACTCCTACCTCAGGGCCTCCATAATTGCTGTTCCTTCTGCCCCAGATGCTCTGTTCCCCACATATCAACATGCCTTCCTCATTCCTCCTTTATGTCTTTGCTCCAACGTCACCTTTTCAGTAAGCTCTTCCCTCAACATCTAACCTAAAACTGTATTACTCCTCTCCCTTAGCACTCTTGCCCCTCCTTGCTTTATTTTCCTTCATAGAATTTATTAGAATATGACATACTACATATTTATGTCTATCTCTTGTGCTTAGAGTGTAAGCTCCATTAGGACCAGAATTTTTGTCTGTTTTGTTTATAGATGTGCATCGAGTCCCTAGAACAATGCCTAGAATAGTAGGAATTCAGTAAAGCTGTGATGAATTAATGAATGAATGATGGAAAACTTGGTCAGTGAGAATGTCGAAAGCAAATAACAAGAACAACAATAATAACATCACAACTTGTAAATTTTAGCTGGTATCTGATTGTTTAAACTCCCCTTGGTTTAGAAAGACTCCTCTTAGCTGTGTTTTCTCATCTCTCTTTCCCTGTTTCCAACTGCCCAATGGCAGTTTTGCAGTTCATTTGACAGAGAAAAGGTAGTAGACAGTGTTATGCGTTTAATTGTGTCTCCCCCCAAAAGATATGCTCTAACCCCCAGTACCTCAGAATGTGACATTATTTGGAAATCGTTGTTTGTTTGTTTTTAGAGAGTTAATCAAGTTAAAATAAGATCCGATCATTAGGGTGGGCCCTAATCTAATAGAGTACATCCTTATGAAAAGGGGAAATTTAGACACAGAGACAGACATGCACAGAGGGAAGATATAAAAACACTCACAGGGAGCAGATGGCATGTGAAGATGGAAGCAGAGATTGGAGTTACGCTACCGCAGCCCAGGGATTCCTGGGGCCACAGAGTTCAGAGAGGCCTGGAGCAGATTCTCTCCTTCAGCCTCCAAAGGAGCCAGCCCTGCTCATGACTCCTGATTCATCTTAAACTTCTGGCCTCCGGAACTGTGAGACAACAGATGTCTGTTGGTTGCAGCCACCCAGAGTGCAGTTGTTTGTTGCAGCAGCCCTAGAAAATTACTATGGATGGGATGCTTTCTCTTCTCCAGATGGCCAGCCTGATGTGAACAGAAAATAGAATAGACAACACAGAACTCATCTCACCCTGATGATGACAGGTGGGGTGTGGAGATGACCTGGGGTTAACCCGGAAGGACATGGTGCTGAGGAGCAGGAGAGCACCCTAAAGAAGCGCTGGGCACTACAGACCAGGGGTTTGGGTCCCCCATCTGCACGCCTGTGCCCGTGTTGTGGGCAAACTACGCCACCATGTAGGCCTCCACCTCGTCACCTGCAAAATGAGTTTTTGGAGTGGATCTTGTCGTCAGCTCCAGCTAACACTCCATGTTCTATCATTCTCCAGTGTTCTCGGAGCTCTACACATCAGCAGAAGGCAAGAGAATATTTGATTAAATGGTGATCATGAAAACATTTTCAAAATAACTTAATTTTCGGAGCCCAACTAAACAATTAAAGCACTTCGTATGTTCCCCTTAGCTGGCTTTTTGTCAGCATTTATTTCTAGCCTGGGCTGATTCACTGATAAAATGAAGGGATACATGAGTCAGCGTTGTATAGGGTGATAGGCCCTTGGTGGTAACTACTAAATTAAGCTAGCTGTAACCTCTTGAGTTCAGTTAAAAAGCAGAAATAGAAAAAAGAAATCATGAAATGGGGAGACCCAGAGAAAGATCATTAAGATCCTTTTTGGCCCGTAGAGTAGATTTGTGCAGAGGGTCCCAAAATAACACACAGTTGGCAAGCTTTTTGTCAACTTTGCTACTTTTGTCCCCACAGACTTATATGTCAGTTGCATAAACTGCTATAAATAATTATCAGTTTTGCAAAAAATTATATCCAGACAGAAAAGTGAGTGTCCTGTGGAAGCTATGTCTCTGAAATATCCGGATTTGGACAGAGGGTTAGCTACCTCTAAAGCCTGCCACTACAGTCTGCAATCACTTAACTGTTGCAGCAACCCAAGTGTAAGCACTCCCCTCCCCTGAAAATGGGTGTGTGTTTTGGGGAGATTGTACTAAATCAGTCTGGATATGACACAATTGTTTAAACTGGAAACAGGAACTTTAGAGCTTATCTATGGAAGCTTCCACTCAACTCAAGAAATTAGAATCTGACCAAATGGATAGACTTCTTCACCAATTCATTCAACATACCCTTAGAAGAACCTGCTACTTCCTGGGTGCCAGACCCTAGAGATACGAGACAGACATCGTTCCTGCTTTACAAAGCTTGCAATTTCAGATAAAATACCTGGACACTATCATAGGAACTGTAATGGAAACATATCAAGGGCACGTTGAGAGAGTGATCAGGGAAGGCTCTTTGAAGAGATGAAATTGAGATGAAGAGAAAATGGCCATGTGAAGATTAAGAGCAAGGTCATTCCAAGCAAAGGGGACAGCATGTGCAAAGGTCCTGAGATGGGTAAATTAAATGTCAGCTATTGACATAGAGGGAAATATAAAATCTGCAAGTCAGACAGAGAATTGTGAATCTAGAACAACCATAGAGAGAAACTGGCCAAACACCATAATTTTATATTTTCTAAAGTTTAGAGAGTCTCGTTACTTTCCTTAAAGTCTCACAGCAAGCCACTAGAAGAGGAGAACCAGAATCCAGGATTCTGCGCTATTGCATATGACCCTCGGGTTAACCAAACAGAAAAGCTATTTGAGTTTACTCCATTCCTGTAGCTCTGTGTGTCATACAAGTGAATTGCAGATTTGGATGTGATGTAAGAGGTCATTTTATGTTATTGCATCCATTCACGCATTTATCCTTCCACTCACTTATTCAATTGGTCAGTGCTCTCCTCAGGGACCTCATGTGCCCACAGAATTGCTACTTGCCTGGTAACTGCACTGTACCACACTTTCTTATGTCCACAATACGAGTACTTGTCTGTAGCCTCCTCTAGACCTCGAGCTCCATGAGGAGATCAGGATCTGTTCCGAGCACCTGAGAGTCCCTAGTGCTTATTTACACAGCACGTAAATGGCGATCAGTTAATATTTACTGTAAGCTGAGCAAATGACCAAATGGATAGATGAATAAATGAAGGTTGAATGTCCTAAGCTCTTAATTGGAAAATTTACCTGTGAGAGCATAGTTCTGTAGTCATACATACAATGGTCTTGTCTTCCATCATTGCCACTAGGGAGTTGATATATCATTAAATGTTTGCCCATCATTAAAAGTCATTAAAATCCAGTAGCAAATTTTATAGTGACCATCATATTCACAAATATTTTCTAAATTTTATTTCTTGTTATTTCTAGTAGGTAATATATATGTGTGATTCCAAACCCAAAGCAATATATATATATATATATATAACAAGGTGTGCTTTGTGAAGTCTCACTCCCACCTGTCCCCAGTTACTCCATCCCCCAAACCCCATCCACACCCTGTCTAGGCAGGGCAACTGTATAAACCAGTTTGTCTAGGACATCCCCAAACTGTACCTATTCTCACTCTCAAAAATACTCCATTGAGGCAAAAATAATATGCTTACCCTATCTATAGTTCATGACTTTCACTACTTCCTTCAAGCTTTTTAAAAAAATACAGAATCAAACAAATAATAAGATATATTCCTTCCCCACCCCCTCTTTCTTAAGTATTCTTTTCAGCACTTTGCTTTTCTCTTTAACAACTTGTAACCTTCTCCAAAATAGAACAGAGATGGTTCTCATATTTCCTTCCTCCCTCCCCCTCCTTTCCTCTCCTTTCCTCCCTTCCTGTTCCCTCCCTTCCTTCCTTCCTTCCTTCCTTCCTTCCTTCCTTCCTTCCTTCCTTCCTTCCTTCCTTCCTCCCTTTCCATCTCTTCCTTCCTTCCTTTCCATCTCCTCCTCCTCCCATCTCCTCTCTCCTCTCTCCTCCCTCCTCCTCCTCCTCCTCCTCCTCCTCTTCCTCCTTCTCCTCCTCCTCCGCAACTACATAGCCACCATTGTATGCACAGCTACTACATATTTAACCATTCTGCTCTTGATGATCAATTGGGTTATTTCTAGTTGGTTGCTATTACAATCAATGCAGCAATGCTGCATCATTTACACAAGTGGAGTCAGGTCTATAGGAAAATACTAGAAGTAGAATTGCTGGGTCACATGGCACATGCATCTGTAGTTTTGATAGATATTGCATTAATTAGAGTTGTGGCATTCTGCAATTCTAAAATATGGTAGGAGAGAGAATGTTTTCCTACAAACCTTGCTCTCAAATGTCTCACAGACCACACGACTTGATCCAAATTTAAAAACTGTTAAAAGGGTAGGTTGCTGGTCTGAGCTTCCATATACCTGTCTTTTCACATATTGTCGTTGTGATCATTGTCACTGCTGTCCATAGTTACTGAGCAAAAGCCAAGTGCAGGACATTAGACCAGTGCTGTGGGAACCTCCTCGTTCCTCTCACCCTGATTTTTAGAGATTTCCTTTCTGTTTTTGCGTTTTCATGGTCTCATGATTTTTTTTAAAGGTATTTTATTATGAAAAATTTCAAACAGATGAAAGTAAGGGAATATAATTAGTAATAGTATAACAACCATGTACAGTGTCAGATGGGTACTAGACCTATCATGGTGATCACTTTGTAAGATACATGAACGTCTAATCACTATGTTGTACACCTGAAACTAATATAATATTGTATGTGCACTGTAATTGGAAAATAAATTTTTAAAAAAAAACTAAAAAAAAAGAAACACAGAAAAAAGTAGAGAGAATAGTAAAATAACCTCCATGTATCCATTATCATCTTTGACGCTTATTAACGCAAGGCCTAATTTTGTTTATTCTGTGTCCTCACCAGAGTCTCCCATCCCTGGAAATCCCAGACATCCTATATTTTATCTGTAAATATATTTTAGTGTGTACCAAGAATTTCTCCTGCTCCCACAGAGGAGCAGTCCGTAGGAGAGGAGTCTTGAGAGGCCCATATAGTGGGTAGAGGGAAAGGATCTTAGAGTAAGGATGGCCCAGCTGGTGTCTGATGCATCTCTGGGGGGGCTGCCTGGTAACCTGCTCTGAGGCGTTGGCATGAGGCACATCCTGAAGTCCCTCCTGGCTCTAGGATGCAGGTTCTGTCCTGTCTCCTGAAGGGCTGTCCCTACAGGACTGTAGGGGGAGCAGATGTGAGGACACTCACTGAGGTCACACGCTGGACTAGGGAGGAGACATCCTGATGTGGACACTGCTGAACACTGGTGGCTGAAGTGTGTTTTTGGTATAAGTGCTTTGTTAGGCTTTGAATGTTTTCCCAGACGTCTCCCCCTTCCATAGGTTTGGTTTCTGAGTTTCATCAGCATTTTGTCCTTACTCTCTTGCCCCATACAAGCACTTAATTCCAGAAAGCATTTACTCCTTTGCTATCCTCAATATCCCATCTGAACTGGAAGTGGAACTTTTTCTCCCTTTTTAAAGAAAAATATGGCCATATGCAATATAACATATAACTGCCACCTTATGATTTTATAGCCATGATAGCTATCATTTGTAATCCTCCAAAAGCCTTCAACCCATGTACTATTCACCTGGGCAGGCCTGGGTGCCTGACAGACAAAGGGGAAACCAAAGCACCCACCCCTTCACAACAGTACCAGAGACTGTGAGAATCAACCACACCCCCACACTGCAGGCACTACAAAATAAGCCTTTCCGTCACCTCAGAGTTATAAAGTTTCCTGCCAGATTATTAGAGGGGATGAGGGACTATTAAGCCCTTGATTGATCTTTGGCCCAGAAAGCAAAGGGCTTCTTGCTATTGGGACTGCTTTTCATGAAGTCGGCAATTTCAGATTCTGATTTCTACTCCAGTACATTACCAATAGCAAAAGTCTTTCATCATTAGGTGAACTTTATTTGAAAGAGATATATTTCTTCAGCCTTAAGACACCACTCAGCTGTCTTGTGAAAGACCACGGTTTCAGTGAAAGAAGCAAAGGGTTATGACACAGGCTCAGGTTTCTCAGCCTCACCAGTGTTTTGCTGCGTGGCTGCCCAACGCTGGGGTCCCTAAGGACACTTGGTGGAAGCCTGTTGGACAAAATCAGCCACTGTTCAAGGCACCCCAGAAAAAAGAAGAGGCGCCAGGTTCTGTTTTTCTTGTGACATCTTTAACAGATTGATAAATTGGACCAGAAAAAAATGTGAAAAATGTAAGCAAGGAAATGTAAATTATAAGAAAAATAAGCTACCTTTTCACCCACATAATTGACAAGTATTTCAAAGAATGATAATACCCTAAATTAACAATGGCATAGGAAAAGGGGTCACTGATAATGGGAGTAAAAATTGATACATTTCTGAAGAACAATCAACAGTACATGCCCCAAATCCTTTAAAATGCATATCTATTAATCTACCAATCCTGCTTATAAGAGTTTATCTCAAGAAAATAATCAGGCTAGAGATCAAAACGGTCTACAATAGATGTTTATGACACAAGAAAATTAAACATCCAAAAAACTAGATTGGATTAAGTGAGTTGTTATAAATTCATAAAATGGAAATCTGAAGTCATAAACAATTATGAGGTATAGCTATATTTATAGGCATGAAAATGTCCCACCACATTTTTTTCTTTTGTTTGTATTTTTTGTCTGTTTTTTCCCCCTCTTTGCAATGATGGATGACACCATCAACTACAGCTAACACCAGTAAATGGGCAGGTACTATACTCCATTGTGATATAAATAGACAAGAATTCTGAGAGGATGTGAGTATTGTTACAGTATCAATAACACAGTACAAGGAAATCTGCTAGTTTCTTTAATGAAATCAAACGCAGAGGTCATGACGGATGTCAGAACTCTGCTTGGGAAAAAGTAGCTGGAACTTGTAGTCAAAACTCTTATCCTCAGATAATCACCTTCCATTGTCATCCCTGGAGGATTCTATGGAGGGACTATTTCCTTAGCGAATATTTTTTCACAAAAAAGATCTTGATGAAAAAGTGGAATCAGTACAGCTGGAAAATTAGAAATAAAATAACAAGATGCTAATTTAATATTTATTTATTTTTAAAAGTTATTTTTTAAATTGAGGTATAATTGACATGTAACATTATATTAGTTTCAGGTATACAGCACGATGATTTGATATTTATATATATTGCAAAATGATCACTACAATAAGCCTGGTCAACATCTATCACCACACATCATTACAAAATTTTTCTTTCTTATGATGAGGACTTTTAAGATCTACTTGCTTAGCAACCTTCAAATATACAACATTATTAACTGTTGTCACATTATAACTGCAGGACTTACTTATTTTATAACTGGAAGTTAGTACTTTTTGACCCCTTTTTGCCCACCCCCACCCCACCTCTGGCAACCACCAATCTATTTTCTATATTTATGAGTTCTAGTTTTGGTGTTGTTTTTAATTACACATATAAGTGAGATCACACAGTATTTGTTGTTCTCTGTCTGACATATTTCATTTAACATAATACCCTCAAGCTCCATCCATGTTACTGCAAATGGCAAGATTTCCTTCTTTGTAGCTGAATAGCATTCCATTGTGCATATATACCACATCTTTATCTATTTCTCCGTTGATGGACATTTAGGTTGCTTCCATGTCGTAGCTATTGAAAATAGTGCTGCAGTTGATATGAGGATGCATATAGCTTTTCGAATTAGTGTTTTCATTTTCTTCAGATAAATAAATACCCAGAAGTAGAATTCCTGAACCATATGGTAGTTATATTTTTAATTTTTCTAGAACACTCCGTGCTGTTTTCTACATTGGCTGTACCAATTTACATTCCACCAGCAGTGCGTAAGCTGTCCCTTTGAGTGCAGCTGGAAAATTAGAGATAAAATGACAGAATGCTAATTTAATATTTAATATTGAAGTATTTGAAAATGAAGTATGTCCTTTATTATTTAAAACTCTTTGAACCTAAAATGTATGTTTCTGGGCATTACTTGCAAAAAGTAAGTATGACGAGCAAACACCTGAGGTGAGTGGAGAAAATGCTTTAATGATAATTAGAAATTTGGTCTCAATTCTCCCCAGACAATGGGAAGTTTATTTATAAATGTATAAATTTGTTCATTAAATAAACATTTATCAAGCGTTTATTGTATGGCAGCTCGGGTGTATAAAGATGAGCACCAGCATTCTCCTCTGAGAGAGCTCCCAGCCAACCCAGGCTGTCCTGGAGCTGGTAAGGGAATGTGTTTCAGTTCTAGTCTAGGTCGGCAAGCCCCATTTTACACAACCACCAGTGACTCATTGAATTCATTTTTTTTCCACAAACATAAATTAATTGAACTAACTGGTTGTTTTAGTGTCACATAGATAACACCTGTCCTCAACATATTGGGGTGTCCTAGGGCTCAGTCCTGGGCCCTCTTCTCTCCTTTGTATGCGTTCTTTCCCAAGGGCATATCATGCAGTCAGTCTCCTGGCTTTAAACACCATCTATACCTCATGACTCCATATGTCTCTCTCCAGCCCCTACTTTTCCAATGAGTTCCACAATTAGATTTGCAGCTGCCTATTGGACATCCACGTTTGGCCATCTAATGAGCATTTGGGATCCGTCTGGGGACAGAGGCATAGTCCCTGTGCTCTGCCTGGATGGCTCTGCCGTATACAGCAGGTGCTACGCTCTGCTGACGCAGTTGTTCCACACAGAGCAGGAAGGGTCTCCACCCGCCTCAGTTGTTCAGTTGCCAAGTTGCTTATTTACTCAGTTATTTCTCCTTTTTCCCTTGACTCTGAGTTTGGAGGTCCCCCAGAAGCGTTCCTGATTCCCTATCTCCCTTCCCCTGCATGTGTTTTGGATTCAGCTTTCCTCAATTAATACCGTCCCATCTGCTTTTATCGTTTATGAATCGTCTCAAAGTTTCAAGCTCTCTGGTTGTGCTCCTTCTTATTTTACATTTCTCTTCTTAATTCATTCTTTTAGTGTTATAAGGTATTTTTCTGGATGTTTTAGGTTGGAGGTAGAAACACACACTTTGTTTTCCATCTTGATTCAAGAGTCTCTCTTTCTTAGAGATTCAGTGTTTTACTGAATATAAGCCAAATTAATAACTCAATTGTTTTGTTAATGATCGTTCTGTGCTTTAGGACTATACTTCCTTCAGGGGCTATTGAGATGTGTTGCACTACTTTACCCAGACACTAAGTGACACTCAGTTGTTTGCAGAAGTAGAAGCAATCAGAGGTTGGGTGGTTATTGGTTCCTTTAGCTATGAATGATCACCTCTCACTTCCTTCGATGTGTCTTGCTATTGTAATTGCTGGTCTTATGTTTCATACAGTTGCCTCTCCTCTAGACAAAAAAAAATGGATGTGCTTTATAGAAGCTTTGGCTTTTCAACCCCCACCCCCTTTTAGGGGAGGAGATTATTTTTGTTTTTGCAATTACATTATGTAAGGAAAAGTGTCTGCTCAGCTTTTTTAAAAAAGCTTTTTCATCTTAACCTCCTATAAAAGTTAATGAAAGGAAATCAACTGAATTATGTGCTGTTAGTGTGTGTGTACTCACATGCATGCCAGGGAGTGGAACAAGCTATATTATAAATGCATGCTAACGTGGGGATGAATCTGTATGCATATGAGCATATTTGTGTGTGCATCTATGATTGTGTGTGCATTTGTGCAGCTATCCACAGGCACAACACATATGTGCATCTGTTGTGTACACCCTAACATGGAAAACACACATTGAAGTTAATTAAAAAGGGTGATATGAAAGAATCAGTGAAAGTAAAATTGCTTTGGGCAGCTTTTACTATTATAATTAAATGGCATGATGTAACAGTATGTGTGCAGGAGAGACTTTGCTTATTCATCATGTAGAACAATAGTAGAAGTTAAAAACAGTTTCCCAGATTACTTCTTTCTAAGTAGGTGATGCTTTACTATAATCACATATATACATGTATATATGTGTGTGTGTATATATATATATATTTATATATTACTTGAAACAAAGTAAACCTGTTTGTTTAAGCTGAGAGCCTACTTTTGAAGACACAACTAGTTCTCAAATTGTTCTATTCAGGGGATGGGAGGAAAGAAAAGCCTAAAGCAATGCTATGTTAATATCCTCTGCTCTTAAAATATAATATCCCCCTCTACCTCATTAGCTATACAAGAGAGTTGTGATGGTTAATTTTATGTGTCAACTTGGCTGGGCCACGGTACCCAGACATTTGGTCAAACATTAATCTCAGTGTTTCACTGAGGGTGTTTTTGGATGAGATACACATCTAACTCTTTGGACTTTGGGTAAAGCTGATGCCCTCCGTTAGGTGGGTGGGCCTCATCCAATCAGTGAAGGCCTTCCAGAACAAAGCCTGCCGTTCCCCAAGCAAGAAGGCATTCTGCCAGCTGCAGCATCAGCTCTTCCTGAGCCTCCAGCCTGCTGGCCCATCCTGTCGATTTTGGACTTGCCAACCTCCGTACTTGTGTAAGCCGATTTCCTAAAAGTAAATCTGTGTATATATAGATACACAGATATGGGTATATCTTTACATAAATATCTACCTTTCTATCTATCTATATACCTATATCTATAAACCCCCTAAATTGACTTGGAGTCCTTGCATGTCTTCACACTGAAGGGTAGATGTTACAGAAATTAGAGTAAACATTACATGTATTCATGTATCTGCCTTGGGAACAGAGGTCCAAATCCCTTCTCTAGAGACCCTTTTGTGGATCCACTTGCTCATTGCTGCCTTTGTAGGCTTCCCTGGACCATGAACTCTATTTGTCTACTAAAAACTATGATGGTGGCCTTGCTTCTAGTCTATTGGGCACTTCCTGGATGTCAGCAACTACCTGAATCACTATATACTCACACAGCTATGGCTTCATACCTTTACTCAATTCCTCGAGTTTTCACTTGCCTCATCTCCCAGTCTGCCTGGATTCCCCAGTCACTGGATTGGGCCGTCATGCCCAGATAAATAACATACATTCATTTCTCATTAATCAGACTCCCAGTCCTAGCCAGGCTAGGTGTTCCGCCCTGCTTTCCATACAGTGACGGTAATGAGTGCCACAGATTTTACATGGGTTTTTCCTGATTGTCATGACAACCTTACAAATTGATAAAGTGTCCTTTGCTTTAATTTCTAATTTAATTCATATGTTTTAATGTTCTATAATATAAATTTGGCCTTAATAAAGACAAAACTTTGCAAATAGGAAAAATATTCGTAAAAATTCAGTGCTAAGTATGTCATCACAAACTAATGTTCACCTTGGAAGATACACTTGAGAACCGAGAATTTGAATTAAATACAGAACTAGATATACTGATTCTACTTGAATCAGCCAGGGTCAAACCAGGAGATACAGACCACAGCAGTTATTTTAACAGATAAATTTAATATAAAGTATTATTAGCTAGGTAACTGTAGTAGTTTCCTATTGCTGCTGTAACAAATTACCACAAATCCTGTGACTTAAGACAACGCGAATTTATTACCTTAAAGTTTTAGAGCTCGGTCAGAAATCCGAAATCAGTTTCACGGGGCTGAAGTCCAGGCGTTGGCAGAGCTGTGTTCCGTCTGGAGGCTCTAAAGGACAGTCCTTGTCTTTTTCAGCTTTGAGAGGTCACCTGTATGTCTTGTCCCCTCGCCCCACATCGCTCCAACCTCTGCTTCCATTGCCACTCTCCTTCTCTAACTGACTCTGCAGCCTCCCTCTCATAAGCACCCTTGTGATTACATTGGGTCCACAAGATAATCCCGGATAACCTTCCCATCTCAAGATCCTTAATTTAACCGCAGAGGTTGTTTTTTTTTGCCTTGTAAGGTAACATATTCACAGGTTTGGGGGATTAGGACGTGGATATCTTTTGAGGGGACCATTATTCTGTCCATCAGAGTAAGCGACAAGGCAGAAATAGAATCCTAAGGCATCACATTTTATAGACTGAATCAGCAACTCCCCTAGGATTCCACCAATGGGAAGATGTTGGAATGCTTAAAACTTAGAAGGTTGGGAAAGGGGCCCACAGAGGAGAAACCTAGGCTGCTAAGGACAAGATGCCCCTGGCTAGTGCTGGTGTCTGTGAAAGCACTCAGTGGGGCAGCTTCTGTAAAGGCTGGGAGAACAGCAGACCTTGGCATCTGGAACACAGTGAGGCTGCGAGAGGAAGAAGCAAAGCTGATGCGACTGGAACAAGAAGCAACCAGGAAGCCCCCTGGAAGCCACATAAAGGAACTGGTTCCTGTCCTTCTTCCCTCCTGCCAGCCTTCCTATTGTGCTCTATTAGCAGTCCAGAGTGAGCCAGTGGGCAAAGGAAAAAGTCCCAGCATTACAAAGCGGAGCAGAGAGAGACAATAGCTTTACAAATGGCACAGGACTCAACCTGCTGAAAAGTAGAAAGAATAAATCAACCAATTGTTTTGATTATGTTTCCTTGAAACATGACTTTTTCACTCAACTCATTGGTTTTGATGCATTGCAGCTTCAGACTATCTTGAGACATACGTATGGAAACTATCTAGGTTTTTATCTATACTCTAGATGATAATATGATTACCAAACTTTTTAGAAGGGATGCACTGTTGGATTGTTTGGCTTTACAACATCCCATGTGATCTCTAAAAAATCCCTTCTGGTGTAGATGTAGTTTTAAATTAAAGCAAATTAAAATGATTCATTTGTTTAAGGATTTCATACCATTCGTGGCAACAACTTAGAATAAATGAAAACAGGAGGAGGATTTTGAGGTCAATACAGTAAATGGTTTCATCAAACCATTTCATAATAATAAGTGAAAAAAAAAAACCACACAGGAAATTTCCTGAGCCACAAGTTCAGATGAAGAAAGACCTGTACCACTTTGAGTGTCATGTATGCATTTTCACTCATATTTTGGCTTCATATTTTAATGGCTTGTGTGTACACAGTTTTTCTAGACCTAGTTTTCAGTTTTCATTTACCAGGTTTCTGTTCTACAACACTACATATTTTCTGTAATATGTTCTCCATGTTATCAAGCTGTTCTTCCATCATAAAAGCAAAGTTTTTACTACTTTGGTGTAAACTCACATCTCAACATTCTCATGCCTATCTAGCAGCTTATGTTCCATAATGACTTCTAGAATGTACCAAGCTTGAGCGCTTGCAGTGCTGTACTTGGTGCACTTTTCATTCTCAAGTAAACTAATAATGATGCTCTTAAGTCCTAGCCTTAGTTGGCTAGCTTTGTTTTCACTATCATTTGGTGTACTTTCTTGTCATAATAACTAAGGAATGACTTCAAGCTAAAATATTTATTCAACTGCTTCTAACACTCTATCATCAGTAATTCTGTTTCTTTTCCACCATCCCTCCACCATTTATGAATGCATTTTTTAATTTGGTACAGTGGTAGTGAATTGCTGCAACTCTGAAAGTTATACTTTTATTTCAAATCATTTTATTTCAAATCATGATTAACCACTTTACTGGAACGATTTTGTGAGTGGGTTTTTATGAAAAAGAAGCAAATACAAGGAAAACAGAAATTATAGATTTATTCTAAAAACATGGTCCAGGATAAAGTGGGTCTATACAGATTCATCCTGTTCCCATACACATTTTATATTTCCATCTGTTCAGTACAGATTATGGTTCAAAGTGGTGATCCTAAAGAACTGATTATTATAAAGTCCTAAAGTTAGAAAAATTCCTGAAATCTATGATATGCAATGTAACTATTGAGGCAGGGAATAATAGATTAATTTATGCAAAACTGGTTTTTCAACAAAAATTTATATTTAAAGGAGTTTTCTGTTTAAGAACTTTCCTTAATTCCTATTTACCAACAGTGCTGCTGACTCCTCCATTGCTGGTATCATGAGAGCTGCTATGAAAAAACACGACAATATTAGGTAATATGTCTGAGTAAGGTCGAGTGACCCATCAAATGCAAATTAAGTCAACAAGGTATTTTTTTATCAATCAAATTAGCAAAGACATTTCAAATGATGTCAGTCAGTTTTGGAAAGAGTACAATAAACTTTCTCATGTACAACTGGAAGAGCCATTTCTGGGGAGCCATTTGACATCAAGAGTAGTTTAGGTAATGTAAATGTCACAGAAATTTACCTTCTAGGAATTCATGCTTAGAAAACAATAATATCAAATCACACACTTGGACAAAAGCTTCTGTCAAGGTGTTACAGATTTACCATGGCAAGAGTATGCAATAACCTATATGTTCAATCCTAGGAGAATAATTAGGTAATCTATTTTACAACTATAGACTGTCACTCAATCAGATAAAATGTGTCCCCAAAAGTAAAATAATAAAATGGATAAATACATACACTAGTTGTTAATATGTTTATTATATATTTATAACATATAAGTATATATTTATAATATTATATATACTGTAGATAAATATATATTTATAATATATAGAATGTATAATTAATGGATAATAAAATGGAGACTATTCAGAGATATTATAAAGTGAAAAAGGAGAGATGCAAAACTGTACATACTAGAAAAAACCAAATGTCCATCAATAACTAGATGAACGGATAAACAAAATGTGTATATACATACAATGGAATAGTATTCAGCTTTAAAAAGGAGCAGAATTCTGATACATGCTAAAACACAGATTAACATTGAAAATATTATACTAAGTGAAATAAATCAGACACAAAAGGACAAATAGAGTATGATTCCATTTATAGGAGGTACTTACAATATGTAAATTCATTGAGACAGAAAGTCAAATAGAGGTTGTCAGGGGCTAGGGGAGGAAGAAATTGGGAAGTATTGTTTACGGGGTACAGAGTTTCAGTTTGGGAAGATAAAAAGGTTTTGAAAATGAATACTAGTGAACATTGTACAACATTGTGAATGTACTTAATGTCACTGAATTATACACTTCAAAATGGTTAAAATGATACATTTTATGTTAGGTGTGTTTTATCATAATAAAAAGTGCATAGAAAAAATTATATACACAAGTTTACAAAAATTGCATACTTTGAAATATAGGATAATGTATAAATAGATATTAAGATGTAATCTCTGGATACCGATTGATTCATTTTAAAAATATTGATGGATTCATACAAAAAGTGTTTGTATTGAACACCTACTATGTGCAAGTTACTATTCTGGGGCCTGGGGATAGATCTTGGTAAGTAAGAAAAGTGCAGTGGTCATGGACGGTGTAGAGGCCTGACCACTGCACTGTACATTTGAAGCTGCCGCTGAATAATATTAGATATTGACTACAATTTAACACATATATAGTTATGGGATGTGGAGTATAGTGTGGGGATGGAATTGTAATAGATATGTATGATATCGGGGGTGGGGGGCAGGAGAGGAGGGTGGAGGAATCACTTTATAAGGGGAGAAAAGGATAACTATTGTATTGTTTTGTACATCTGTAACTAATAACAATAATAAAAATTAAAAAAAAAAAAAGAAAAGTTAAGTGGCCCTTTACTCTAGTGCGGGGGATAACAGATATTGAGATAATAAGAAAATTTTTTTGACTCTTTCTCTATTTTCTAAATCTTTCTAATAAGTATGCTATTTTATATTTTGGGGAAAAAACATAAATGGAAGAACGGAAGCAATTATGAAAAACAATATTGGCTTGAGATGGATTCACCCCCTTTATATAAACTCATACCCCATCAATACAGAGAGCAGGTCTGATGATGATGGGTGAGGGGGCAGGGGCACCAGAACTTAAGGAACAAAAGAGGCTTGCCCTGTACATTCAGCCTACATCCTGCCTTTCTCCGTTATGTTTTGGGCTTCTGGCTTCCAGAAGCAGCTGGACTGCAGTCACCCTGTTCATTCTGCTCCCGGTATCCATTCCAATGGTCATTTACATCAGTGTTCAAAAGATTAAGAGCTTTGCTTTTCTGGTGTCATGATTTTATTCCTTCAAAAATAGCCCTGCAATAATTTGAATAATTGTTTTGGCCCTCTGCCTACCTACAATAGGCCATTAAATATCTTCTAGAGACTCACAGAGCTGATCTGAAAATATCAGGCAGAGGTTAGTGGATGTACTGACTCAGCACCTCTCTGCCAAGAAATGGTGGCTATTTTTGACTCCTCTTACAACAGAGCAAAACGGAGGCTAATTTCAGGGCTTTGCAATGTAAAATGTCCCCAGTAGCTTCATTTCTACATCCCCTCTCCACCCCCAAATAATTGAACCTAAGTTTGTATTCATTCTTACCTGATCTTGGCTGGGATTAGAGGAGGGAGACTGACATGGATAAGTGGAATTTGAGTTTCTTGATCCCCCCCCTGTGGTCCCTTCTGTTGGAGGACGGAGATCTACCCGTGAAGCCCCACTGCAATTCCTCTGTAACCTTTGGCCTAGGGATCTGTTTCAGGTAGTGATTTCCACACTCTTAGAAACCTCTCTTGCCATTGAACTAGATTTTGGAGGTGTATCAACATCTGGTTTTTGGACTGTGAATTCTCGAAAGGCTGATAACATGTTTAATTCTAGCTATTCAATACATGTTTAATTTCTATGATGCATGAATAAAACCAGCTTTGATGGCTTCATTTTAGTCTTATTCCCAAGACAAATTTTACTCTATTTTCCCCACAAACACTGACATTTTCTTCTTCATTTCAATTCTTTTCATCTCCCTCTCCCCAAAATCTCCAGTTAGTAGTCCTTCCCATTGCAAATTTTTTCTCTCCTCTTTTCCTACTTGTTCATGATCTATTAATAGCAACTTTGTCTAGGAAAGACTGTGTGGTTTGCTGGTTATAAAGCTGCCCAAGTTGAAATTCTGATCCCGCCACTTGTTTGTGTCTTCTGTGTGCTTCAGTCAGTGTCTTCATCTATAAGCTGGGGCTAATAATAGAAACTATATGATAGGGTTATTGGGGGAGGGGCAATAAACATAAAGTATCTTGCATAGAACCTGGCAATTGAAGAAGGATTCAATAAGTGTTCATTGTGAGTGATGTTACCTAAATGGGTATAGGTTGAAACACTATTTAGGTAGGCAGTCCTTTCTTCATGGTCTTTGCCCAAATCTAGACTTGATTATATGAGAAGGAAAATGGATAATTGGCTTGTGAGGGAAAATCTGGAAGAATGGGTTGTTTGTTTCAGAGAAGAAATGACTGAAAAGGGTAATAGCTTCCACTTGCCAGCATCTTCCAGCTCTGAGAGCACATCCGTGTGTCTCAGTCTCTTTGATTCTACAGCAACCTGACCACCTGCTCAGAGTGTACTTTGGCAAATCACTGAGATTCAATGTTCCTGCTTATCACCTATATTATTTCCCCCTTTAAATGGAAGACTCTGCACCCTAGATATATAAACAATTTGTTCAGGGTTATAAACCAGTAAGTGACAAAGCCGTGTTGAGATTCCAGGTTGCTGGAGGGTCAGATAGGACCTTTTGGAGACACAGAACTGCTGGGTTTGTTTATTTCTGCTTAATCTACCTGCCTCCTGGGGTCTTGACTTCCTAATCAACTTTTAACTACACCGTCTCATGCCCCCAGCCCCAGAGCCAGGCCTGGACACCACAGATGCAAAATGTGAGTGTCACTACCCTCCTCGTGTATCTGGTGAAGCTTGAGAATAAGTCTCCAGCCCAGACCAGGTATGGACACAACTGCTTGGCTCAAGTCACACACAGCTGCCTGTCAGACCTAAAGACCTGATGATTATGCTTGCATGGTCCCCAGGCCTCTCTCCCTGTGATCATCTCTAGCTGGGCACTCTCTCTTTGGGCCTGATCTGTTGCCCTGTCTAGTATCCAGGCCGTCGGGAGGCTGGGCTTATTCTGACTCGCACTTGTCGATGGCCTTGGCACCCAGCCTGGCCCGATCTCTGGGGCTTTAACGGACCCGTTTATGGCAGGAGCCATAAACAGACAGATTTCAGGAAACAGTGCTTCATTCTCTTGACTCCTGAGCATTTATTTGCAAGCTGCCTGTGTCCCCCTATCCCAGGCCTTGACCATATGATTACAGAGTCTCTTTCAGAAATTAGAGCCTGCCTTCTTTCTTATTTCCAACCACCTATTTCATCAAAGGACCTGTGATATTTTGCATCTGAGTAACCTTGATTTCAGCACAACCACGGGATCACTAATGCCTCTTTATAAGGTAGAATTAGACTACCCATTTCAACTGTGACACTGGGAAAATCATTGCACTAATCTGAGTCTTTACTTCCTTTTGGCTAAAATGGGCATTAAATTATAGGACATCTTTCTGCCATAAAACTCTGTGAATTTAGAGCTTTAGAAGTCTAAAGCTCTTTAGAAGTCTTTTCTGTCACCTGAGGATTCTGAGGGAGTTATCCCTCAGCATGGTTATCGGGCTAATATCTTTAAGCTTGTCTGTCTTTCAGGAGGAGGTTCTGAAAACTTTCCCTACCATAGATAAAGAGCTCTAGCTTTTATTTCCGGCTCCTCTCCCTCATGCCATTGCTTGAAAATGACCTTTTCTCTGTGTAAGCTACATAATACTGATCACTTTTTTACTTTCATATCTACCTTTGACCCTTCTGTGAAACACCCTCAGCTTCATGCATTAAGCTACTTGCATAATTTCCTTCAATCTGAAAGCGGTTTGGAGACCTAAAACAATGAAAATAACCTCTAAAAGGAAATGTCACATCAATGCTATTATGGAATATTAAAGCCATAGGATCGTAACTATTTCAAAGTCCTGTGTTTTTCTCTCTCAGTATATTCTGTAATTGTTGGCTACATGATTATTTTTCATAGTTCCTCTCTCATTTCTGCTTCTTACATAACTTTTTATTTTTTCAATTGTTTTGTTTCTTGATGGGGCAGCATTAGCTCCCATCATGTCACTAGAGACACTTCATTAATTTAGTAATGCATCAATTCAACAAATAAACTTTTGCAATCGTCATTTACCCAATGCTTACATCAAAAAATGAGACCCACATACTTTTTGGGTCTTCAAAACTCAAAACGTCTGTCTGAAATGGAAAATTAAATCATTCTATGTTTATTGGCACGTGGATTGGTAGAAAATATGAATCATCACCTAGATTTTTTTATACAACCCAATACTATATTTTCTTCTATAGCGATCAACTCACCAAGCCCCTTACATCCTCCTAGGAACACAATCATTAATTCCCCACTCACCATTGCCTCTCAGTTAGGCCACACGACTAGTTCCCATGAATGGAACATTGTGGAAGTGATACTGCCACTTAGGGGCTACAGAAAGTCTCTTCCCACTTCCCCGATTTGCTGACTGGGTGGTAACCAGGGTGATCTTGAAACCTCGTGTTGAGATGGCAGAACTACAGGAAAGGTGCTGTGTCACTGAATTATTATGTGGAAGGCTACCTGCCTCACACCTGGTTGGACTGGGAGGTGACTCATTAGAGTTCTTGGACTGCCTGATATAGTAGTTAGCAGACCTGGCATTAACACATTTCTCTTATCCTTTAAGTTGAACAAATTGGAGACTGCAGAGTCTTTACAATAAGTAGGCTGGCTACATGGGATGTGAAAAGATGGTGCTTTACAAGATTTACAAAACTTCTACTACTTACTCTGCCTTCATTTTAAGTCATATAACTTAACATCCCCTCAGCAGAATAAGAAGGGCATTAAAAGCCATGAATACATACTCTCCTTTCAGTTTACCTTTGCTGCTCACCCATGGTGGCCAGTCCCACCTGTCAAGAGTTCAAAAGCCTATTGACAATGCTCCTATTTTGGCATTCCATGGAGACAGCAAAATGGGCTCTCTGATGTGACATGATCCTAGAAACCAAAACAGAGCCTCCAGACCTAGCCCTTTTCACTTCTTTTAGATTAGTCAGTAAATGCAATCTGGTTTCTTTCAAAATAATACAGTTAACTAATTTTCCTCATTAGTAAGCAGCTACTTAAGCAATGCTTCTGGCTTTCTGTGACCCAGTTTCCATCCCTGAGCTCGTTGAAGTCTTTCCCTCTTACTCGTGTCAGTTACAATCTCATTTCTTTAATGCAACTTCTGTTTTTTTCTGTTGAAGTGTGCTTCCTGGTATTTCTGTTATTTACAAACTCAAATACCTTGGAACCACCACCACCCCTTATTACGTCCAGCCCATTGCATCTTCACACCCACCTGTGCCTCTGTCACTGCAGTTCCCTGAAAATGTACCTCAAATCATTTCCTCTTGGGTCTACTTCTTCTTTAAGAGAAAGAATTGTGAAAAGAGAGCTCATAACACAGGCATCTGCTGTTTCTTTTTCCCTTTTTAGTTGTTCCTAAACAGTTGGCAACAACTGTTTACCTGAACCTCCCCTCCTGGTCCAGGCATCTTACAGGAAAATTAATCACAAGCCATTGATTGCTAAATCCAAGCAAGCAATAAATATCCAATTTGTTCCTTTTTTTCTCTCACACTTCTTCTAATGTTTACATTTCTCTATCAATCAATTAACAAATCACTTTGATACACTTTGCCAGGAGCTTTGAGATGAGAACAGAGGAAGTATAAGCAAGTTCACCAGTGACCTATGGGACTTACATGAAACATCAGAGAATAAGATCATCTAGGGCCAGCCGAGTGGGGTGTTGGGTAAGAGTTGGCTTGGAACGCCTGCTCTGAACAGCAGGGCCCCAGTTCGGATCCCACATTAGGGCCAGTGATGCTGCACCCTCTACAGCTAAGATGGTGAACAACAGCTCAACCTGTAGCTGGGCTCTCGTGAGTCACGAGTGACGGCCCCTGCTACAGTGGGCTGCCATGAGCTACCATGAGTGGCTGGCAGCCAACGTGAGCAGCTGTCCAATGACTGGCGACCAACTGCCTCAGCCAGGAAGAGCGCAATGATCACAATACCAACATGGGCTAGTGAAGCGATGTCCTCCACAACTAGACTGAAGAACAAAAAGTTCCCCTTCTTTCCTCTTCCCCGATTCCCCTTCCCTGATTCCCCAATGCTGTTCCCCTCCCCCAATTCCCCAATTTAAAAAACAAAAAATCATCTATAATACTAGCCATCTAGTGTGTATCAAAAATGTGTTCAGATTATAGAAAGGAGAGACCAATGTGTGCTGGAGTAAAGGGAAGTTTTAACAAAGTTGGGAGTTGGCCTTTAAGGTCCATTAGGCTAGAACAATAGGAAGGATAAGCGCTTTCTTTGTGAGGAATATCATGAACAAAGGCACAGATCATAAATAATAGCAACAGTCATAGTGGGTCCTATTTATTATGCACCTATATGTGCCTTGTGCCGTACCAGGCCTTGTACAGTCATTCCATCCAATCCTCACAACAATCCTGGGGTTATGAGGTGGGGGTTTTACAAATAAGAGAACTCAGATTTAGAGAAGTACTAAATGTCAGAATCATGATTCAATGTCTGTGCTCTACCCACTATATAGGAAGGTGGGGGCAGGTGAAAAGAAGGTATCACTCTGGACAACAGAAGGCAGTAAAGTATACAATTGGTGAAGGTAGAGTATGGATGCTGGACTTGATAAGTTACAAGAGACAGTTGTAGATTTTTTTAGCACATACTAACGCAGCGTGACAAACTTTGGAGTTAAACAAGATATGAGTTCAAGGCCCTTTTCCATGTTAGTTGTATGACTGTGGGATACATAGTTAAACTTGCTGAGATTCGTTTCTTTCATTTGTAAAATGTGTTTAGCAGTAGTATCAATTCATAGAGCTGAAAGCCTTAAATAAAGTAATATGTTTAAAGTTTCTACTGAAGTACTTGACATATGTGATATTACTACTACCATTACTGCTACCAGAACAGTGTTTAAGGAAGATAATTTAGAGAAAAACAACTTAAAAACTAATCCCCTGGAGAGATGGAATGAGATGGCCTAGGATCCTTGGGATAGGAGAGACAGGTAGCAATGAATTTACAAACATGGCAATGGTAAATCCACAAGACTTGGTGACTGATATCAGGGACAAAGAGAAAGGAAAGCTCAAAGATGCAAATTTAGGAGAATTTGAGAAGTGTGGTAACATGACTAGAAAATAGGAAGCGAGGGAGAGAGTTAGTTTTGGGGGACAGATGATGACTTAAATTTTAGATATTTTGAGTTTGAAATTATGATAATACAGTAAGGAGTATATACTAAAAGTTTTGGCAAAAAAAAAGTTGACTCTGGAAATATAGATTTGGGGATTATAATAATAAATGTATTTATTTGAAAAATAAAAATGAACTAGAGTCCAGTGTAAAGAGAGAAGACCCAAGGACCAGATTGACACCTGTGGGTACCCACAGTTTAGTGTGAAGTGGACGGGGACCCATTGAAAGACATAAGAAAGGAGCAGAGAGAAAGAGAAAACAATAATGTAGATCACAGAAGTCACAAAACAGGGAAGGAGAGAGAGGCCTACTATGCCCAGGGCTGCTGAGGGGAGAAAACACCCAGGGATTAGGAAACGGCTTCTGCAATTGGTGCAGAGGCAGCATGGAACCCAGACTGGGAGGAACCAGATGGGAATAACAGTCAGCAGGCACTGCCTAATCATTTGAGATGTAAGTACACAGGGTTAACCAGGATGCAGTGAGAGGTTGTAGCAAGACAAACACCGGAGGTTATTTTTTGCTCTTGGAGAGGCCTGTACCACTAACAATCTGGAGTGAGCTTCAGGGCATCGTCTCTCCTTACCATGGTCCGTGTCTTCATGGACTTGCCCATTTTCCATTGCTACTGTCACACTCCTAGTCTGACCTCTATTAACTCATCTTCTCCTTTTGGTTTCACTGTGATTACCACATTCACCAACATCACCCATTTTACCCCAACCCCACCATTTCTGATGATGTCATGGATCCTGTGACCTTTACCTATGACCTTACTGTTTCTCTTTCAAAGGCATCATCAAGAATGAAGATTATTTTACCTAATGTATTTTCTTCCTGTTTGACACAGGTATCTAAGAGATGAGAGCAGTCATTATCATTGTGGGTTTCAGATCACTCTCCCCAAACCCTTTAAGTTCCCTCACCTCTTGCACCATAATTCCATCATGAGCTGTACCCAACTGTTATTTGGAGCACACACCAGGAATAAACTCCCTGCCTCAGCCCTCTTTGTAAGTGATTCTCAGAATATTTCCTCACAAAGCCTCTCCAGTTGGATTTTTCTCACTTCTTCCTGGTTAAGCATGGGAGTTCCACAATTACTTCCCATCTATTCCTTCTCAAACATGCTACCTACATTCCACCTCAAGTAACAAATATTGTGTGCCAGTGAACAGGGTAGCTACAGTTGTGGCATTGTGTAAGAATTTCTAGTGTTGGTTTTACTTGATAAGCTAGCCTGAGTTAGTTTCATTTTACATTACCTTATTTCCTACAGATCGGAAGCCATGTTTAATTTAGTGAGTCTAACTAGAGGTCACGCTCTATACTCCAGCCTTCCCATACAGTGCCATGCACAACATGGCACTTTATAAATGCTTTTTGTTGATGAGTTGATAATGATTGTGACCCCATTCCTATTCTCTACAACTTCCTATTTTATGGTGACAACTAGAGAGTCTCACTTTTTTTCTATTTCCTGCAAACCCACCGTAGGCATCATTAACTTAGTTGTCAACAGTTCTGAGTCCCAGTCTTCCTTTCAGAGAGTTTCAGGAAAGAACTTTTCTTAATACTTGTATCATAATGTTTTGGGGTTTTTTCTTTCGGTTTTCCTTGCATTTTATTCTGCCTTTGGGCAGGTACAACAATTATTTCCTGATTGGAAGAATTCTCCACAGACTAGCTTCTGGTTTATGTGCATTTCAAACTTTGTTTCTCCTCCACGACACATATATTTTTACTCTAAGTCCGGATACCATGGGACACAGTCATACCACAGTGTGACCTTTGGTCCTAGACTTTACTATCACAACACTTAGTGAGTCAGCCAGTCAGCCTTAGGAGTATTCCTGGAAGTCGTTTCTACCTTGGGATGCCTGTATGCTAAAATAAATGTATGCTCAAGTTACTGAAAACCACATCAATATATCCCACTCCACCAACACTAAATGTGTCCCATGATTCAATTTCCCCTTACCTGGATCACCAAAATACCTATGACCATTCCAATGACACCTGACACAAGGAAAAATGAGTTGAAGTGAAAAAGTACAGTAGACTTAACCAGTTGCAGTTAAGTGATCGTACCTCTGAAAATTTACAAAACACATGCTCTTGTTAACACTATTTTGGGCCCTTCTTAGTGCCTTGGAAGAAGGTGTCAGTGCTAGTGAGGGCCTTGGAAGCTAAAGCTTCATTAAATTCATGACAAATCCACCTTTTCTACTCCATCTCTCTAAGTCTGTTATACAAAATAATTTCCTCATCTGCAAAAGGAAGTAATATTTGCTTTGCCTATCTGAAAGATTGTTGTGATATATATAATGAAACCATCTATAAAAACCACTCTGTATTACTACTTAATGCATCATTAATGCTTGTTCTCACTTCTCTTTCCAAAATTGGTCACAGTGGTGTCTCCCTTTCCACATCCTCTTCTTACAAAAAAACTGACACTCCTCCCACTGAGACGTGGAGTCCCTGTTCCCTCCCTTTGTATTTGGGTGGGCTTGTGACCACAGCAGAAGTGATACTATGACTCCCAAAGCTAGGTTATAAAAGATGATACATTTTCCACTTGGCTCTCTTGGGATACTTACTCTTGCAACCCAACAAGAGGAATAACAAGCTATAGAGAAGCCCACATAGGGAACAGATAGCTCCAAGTACCCTGTCGTGTGAGAGAGCCATCTTGAAATTGGGTCCCCCAACCCCAGTTGACACTGAATGGAACAAAGACAAGTTGTAGATTCATGAGCAAGATACATGATCATTGTTGTCTTAAGCCTTTAGTTTTTGGAGTAGCTTGTTGTGCAGCAACAGATACCTGATACACTGTCTATCTTTCCACTCACCCCAATCTGAACTTCTCCCCATTTCATGATCACACCTCACGATTCTCTGCCCCTGTGCCTTTCCTCATACTATTTCTTCCATTGAAATGTCCTCTCCCCATTGAACTCTTACTTTTCCTTAAAGTACTTCCTCTAGGAAGCTCTCCTCATTGCCCCAGTTGGTTGTGATACCTTCTACCTCAGAAATCTTGGCAAACTTTGTTTCTACTACTTGTATAGTACTTACTGCCAGGATTGATATCCAACATATTTATCAACTGGCAAGGCCAAGTACCAAACAATCAGAAGGGAGGCTACCTGAGTCCTGGGTCCTGTGACTGCCCTCGCCTTGTGGCCAAGTTGGTCCCACATAGTCTTAGCTCCTCTCTTAGCCTGTACACACCTTCATCTATTTTTGTAAATGTTCCCATACCCCTATTTCATTATTATATGAATAATTTTTGATACTTAAAAAATAGATCTCTGATTTGTAAAAGGAAATGTCCAGAGATAATACCCAGGGAGGAAAAGGAGCTTAAAACTTGAAAACTGCAAATAACTGAGAAATAAGGTAAGTTTTCTCAAACCAGGATCATGAAGTCTGGGGATTTTTGATCCCAGAGCTAACAGATCGTCTCATTGGTTCTCACACTTTTAGGTGCAGAAGAATCACTTGGGGAAAATGAGTGTGGGTGGGAGTGGGGAGAGAGAATGTGAATTCTGGATCCCGCCTTCAGACATTCTGCATAAGTAGGTCTGGGTGGGGCTGATGAAATCTCCTTCTTAATAAGCTCTCCGGATGACTCTGCTGCAGGTCTTCTGTGGACCACACTCAGAAACCCTGTTTAGTGAGACCCCCTCTGTCACTGTCTGTTCCCTCTTGCAATGGTCCTGTGCCCTTTGAAGTGGTTGTGAATGCTGGACTGCCGAGCTGAAGAGGCAGCGCAACCAGAAGGAAAGAGAAGTTGAGAAAGCCCTAAGTCTAGGGCTGTCTTTGAAGGAGAATCACTGCCTGTAATTTTTGGGTGGAGGCAAAATGAAACAAAACACTCCATAGAGATCAGCTGAGAGATGAGTAGCCTGGTTGGTTGAGGAGTCTTCTGTCTGGGGGTGTCCTCAGGTGGGGTGATCTGTTTCTTCATAGTCGAATAAGTTGTTAATGGTGTGAATCACTCAGTGTAGTTCAGCCTCCACCCTTGGCTACCCGGTTCCTACCAGTCCAACATCAAATTTCATTTACTCATAACCCCAGAGCTAACATTAGAACCCCAGATTCTAACATCATATTATCTACTTCAGCTCTTTTTTTTTTTTTCTCAGAATAAAACCTACACAGTACTGAATCTTTCCACTATTTAGAAATAAATCCATGGAGTTTTTCCAGGTTTGTTCCTTTAGCTTCACTCTCCTCTTTTTCTAGAATTCTGCACAAAACGAGCGAACCTGCCCTGGAATTTGGATGAGGCCCCTGAGCTTCTGTGCATGCCTGTGATTTCACCCTGTAAATTCTAAGAGGTGGCTCCCCAGCCTTTCAAATCTCAACACTTTCCTAGAATAAAAACAGGGATGTTCTTTAACTAAAACAGCTTTTCATCACCAGTGTCTTCCTCATCTTAGAAGGAGGCAGGAAAGGAAATTAGGGAAGCAGCTACCACTGACTCACCATGAATTATTTTCAACTGCAACTTATTCACAAACTGTGGAATATCCATCTTTTGTAAAATTTTAGGCCTTTCTGAATTACTCTTCACCTTCCCCAATTCTTGTGCATTCAAGAAACCAAGGCTCTGAGAGGTTCAGTGAATCATCTAAGGTTACAGAGCTAGTAAGTGATGATCAGGGAGTTGACCCAGGTCCTTGATGCCAGTTCCAGGGCACATTCCACCATGACATGTGGTATTTGCTATGTGTACGAGCCAAGCAGAGCCCAAACACCTTGTTGATGAGAGAACCTGAGAGTGGCCATGAGAAGGCACCAAGCAGACCTCCAATTACCAGAAGCATAATTGGGCCAGAGCACAAGCCACTGTGCTCTGGTCTAAAAACCATCTCTGCCTTTGCTGAGGTCACCTTTCCCACAAGCTGCTCCCTGCCAATGACAGTGTGGCAGGGGTGCTAAGAACAGGCCCCTTTCTGGGAGACATGGGACTCCTGTGACTGTTGACTTCACCTCAGGACTTCCTTTGGCCATGCTAAACTTTCCTTAGATGGGAGCAAAGAAAGTCCACCCCACCTTCCTTCCTTTTCTTCACTCAAGATCAAACTCATATTAAAGTTTGATGGCAATCGCACCTTTCTCCAGCTCCCTAATCAAATCCTTGGCTGCCACTTCTCAGAGACCCCAGGGTGTCAAAGGCTGTCTTATTCCTCTGATGCTGATGCCGCTGTCAGACCTATCTCCAGGCTCAGGAACCCTGAGGGGAACCTAATGTTCAGATCCTCTAGTGAAGTAGCAGGTGAACCAAGAAGACAAAAGACAGACAGATTAGGCAAATTTCAACATGCATGCCAGTGCTGGGCCAAATCTGCCCTGAGACATGGAATCTTCGGGAGAAAGTATTGCCATGAGCATGTTGCATGGACAGCCTTCTGGAAATCGTCTGGGAGAAGTGGTTGTTTGGGGTGCCCCCAATGAAGCCCAGTCTCCCTGTGGAAGAGACAAGTTGTTTCTTTTTGACCTGCATCTCTTGTGTTTCAAAAGCTGCTACCACAGGACCTCTTTCTGTTGACCTTTAACCTATATGTGATGGGGAAGAGGCAACCAGCTATGATGAATACTCGTTAAAGGGAAAAACATCTGTGTTGAGTTCCCCTGAGAGGAAGATGTCAGAGAAGACATTAGTCTTTGTCTATATCTGTCATTTGAAGAAGGAAACAATTTCAAAAACTTAATCCCACACAATCTCCACCCCTGAGCCATGGAGCAAGCATAGCATTCCTGTGTTCACTCACTAAACACATACTGAGCCCTGCCATAGCCAGGTGCTGGGACTCAGAGAAGAAACACCATTTCACTACCTTGTGTCAGGGAAACATGACTGGGTGGGGGTGGGGGTGGGGGTGTCTAGGGAGACTGGGATTGAGACAGCTTGATTCACTGAAAACCAGCTTTTAAAAACCTTGTCAATAAACATAAATACCATGATGGCAAAGCTCCCATATTTAAAACACACAGCAATTACCCTCTAGTGGATCACTAATTAATCCAGGTATGGCTGAGGCCAGTTGGATACTGATCTGTGTAATGTTGGCACCTGAATCATCACCTTGCCTTTGCTGGCCCTTTAGGGGGCGTGAACTGATAGTTTTACTCTGGGGCTGCGATCCTCAGAGTTTCCACTTCACTATTTTACAGCGTCCTGGAGCTCCAGGCAGTCCCCAATGTCTTGAGATGATCAGTGGGCAGAACGGAGGGTTTATACATCAAGAAGCAAAGTTGTGCAGCACCCTCTAGTTCTGTGCTGTCCCACAGCCACATGTGGCTGCTGTGTACTTGAGATATGGTTAGTCTGAATTGAGATGTGCTATATATATAAAATACACAATGGATTTGGAAGACCAAATGAAAAAAAAAAAGAATGCAAAATATCTCACTAAAACTTTTGATGTTGAGTCCATGTTGAAATATTATTTTTGGAAACATTGGGTTAAAAAAACACATCAAAATTAACTTCATCTGTTTCTTTTTACTTTTTTAATGTGCCTACTAGAAAATTGAGACTTACGTATGAAGCTCAGATTATATCATACAGTGCTAGATGTCAGGTTTAAAGAGGGCAGTGATTATATCTGTGTTTACTCACTGAATCACCATTGTACCCATAGAATTCAACACAGTATCTAGCACTGAGAACTATCAGTAAATATTTAAGGAATTAATGAAAAGGTGAATGAACAATTGGACATCAGTTATTTATTTCTCCGAACTCAAGAAGCATTTCTTTCCCCTCCTTACTTTAACCTAACATCTGAGAGGGAGGTTGGAGATTAGCAAAAATCTCTCTCTCAAATTAGAATCTCCAGCCCTGAACTCCCCCACATGTACATCTGACTACCTGCTCAGAAACTCCACTTAGAGGGGTAAAGGACAGCTCAGACTTAATATCTCCTAAGCAGAATTCTTTATTTTCCCCCAAACTGGTTCCTGCCCAAGACTTTCTCATCTCAATAAGTGGCACCATGATTCCCCAGTTTTTCAAGGCAAAAACATAGTCATTCTTGAGTAAGTACCCTATTTCCCTCCATTAACACCACCCATCAAAACCATCCAATCAAGAAACAAGCCTTACTGGTTCTACTGCAAAGTCTGTTCCAGATATATCCGCTTTCTCCACCATCACTACAGCCACCTTGGTACCAGCTACCTTTGTCTCTCACTGATACGGCTGTTCCAACTTGATCTATGTGCTGCTGCCACTGCCTGTGAAAGTTCTGCCAACCATTATTGTCCTTCTGACATAGACAAAAAGAGAAGAAAATGAATCCCCAATAAACATTACTGTATGGTGATTTTTATCTGTATTTAACAAATATGCTTCAGTAGAGCACACAAACTGTAGGATGGAAACAGATGGTGGCAGTCATCCAAACACACAGTGTTGAGGCCACTGTGTTGAGTTTGTCCAGACAGGAATCTGCTCTATTTATAAGGCTCTTGGGATCCTGTGGGATCCCGAGGCAGGCAGGCCTAGCCTTTCATTGTCACCACGACTAAATGAATATCTAAGTATTATTGCACAGTAACCTATGGTTCTGTTGGATCAAATGTCTTAAAACTTTTAATACATTCAAAAATTAAATAAAATCTTAACCTGAAAATAACTTTGAGAATATTCATAAGGATTCCGAAAACATTTCAAAGGATCTCTCTCTCTCTCTCTCTCTCTCTCTCTCTCTCTCTCTCTCTCTCTCTCTCTCTCTCTCTCTCTTCTCTCTAAAAGAAGGAAATTAAACTAATTAGGCCTGTTTGATATACTAAAATTACATGAAAATCATTGTCAAATAAAAGATAATAATTATGAATATACAGCATAAGGAATATATTCAATAACATTGGATGATGTGGTACGGTGTCAGATGGTTGCTGGACTCATCACGGTGATCACTTCTTTAGGTATATAAATGTTGGATAACTATGGTGTACACCTGAAACTAATATAATATTGTATGTTAGCTATATTTTTAATAAAAATTTTTAAAAATAACAATTAAATATATTTGTATGCATATATTGTTATTAAAACAAATTTATAGAAGTTAAATAAAATACCTAAGAATCTACATTGTTTTCATTTGCAATTCTAGTTGTTACTTTAAAATGTTGTGTGTTGCAGAGAAAAACAAATATCCTTGTCAATCACATTGTACAATGATCAGATCTTTAACCATTGCATTTTAAGTCTTTGTCATTTACAGGGAGCCATTGTTTCACTCATACTTTTTACAAAAATAATTCATCTTCAGAGAGATTCATGGGGAGGACTGTGACACTTACTCCAAATACAGGTTTCTGATAAACTTTCAGATCATTCCATTGAACTGCGTGAGAATTTGCAGAACTCCAAGGAAACAATGGGTTCATAAAACTGTTAACAAGAAGACCAAGATCAACAGGAATTAATAACATGGACCTGAATGAACTGATGAGAATGATTATAATTTTTATGACCTTTTATTTTAAATATTGACGGTTCTTTCATTTTTTCTGTTTTCCAGATATAAGGAGACCTTTTATTTTAAGCTATCTATCACTCAAAGCAGTTTGGCAAATGGCACCTTTTTGAGCAGAATTGAAGCATTTATTTCTTTCTTCCTACTTGATCCCTCAGAATTCAGAAACTGTCAGTGAGTATTCTTATTTACATGGCAATATTGTTGTTTGCATAAGTTCAATAAGAGCCTGTTTTCTTCATACCAGAACAATTGAAACTGGTAGTATTACCAAGGCTTTGATTACAATGTCATATTTGAGAGAAAAATGCATAGACTCAGGTATGATCAGACAACTTTAAGGAATTAAGATTAATTTATGGAAACCAATAAAACCCTTGGCAGTATCAGCCTGGTTTTGTTCCTGCCTGTAAACTGGACTGGATCCTAGATTCTTCTAATTTCCTCCAATATCTGGCTATGACTTTCCAATCTTACATTTCCAATTTCTCTCCCATCCTTTGAATTGGAATCACTGAGAACTAAAACACTAGTAAGAGGTAAAATCAGGCCTTGAACTTAGTTAGATCTTTATAACTCTAAATCTAATACTTTTTATATTCTATCAGAGGCTCTTAACCTAGGGACCCTAGAAAACCCATAGAAAGCATATGGGAAATGTCTATGAGGCAGAGATCATATCTTTCCTCAGATTTTCAAGGCCTTCAGAGGGCTGAGATGTGAGCTTGAGGCCACATGCAGTCTTGGTCTGGAGTTCGCCTGGTGCCGTGGAGAGGAAGGAGAAGGTGAGAGCAAAAGTGGAAGGAAGCTGTGTGTTGCTCCACTCGCCCAGTTTCAACATCACTCGGAACTGATTACCAACTCCAGGGGATTGCCAGTGTTCCATCCTCAGGGGTTTGGGGTGACAAATGATCTGGTCGAAGTGCCACATACTCCCTGTAGTATTTATAGATATATTCTGGTCATTGAGAGAAACAATACTGGTAGTTGCTGTGGGCCTGCCACATAATAGGGTCTTTGGTGGGGACAGGGGTGTCAGAGAAGCTGCAGAGATGGGACTAGGCCTGCAGTTACTCTCTTGAGCACATTGTGATGTAGCTGTGATGAGGTCTGAAAGGGAGAGGAAAGCCAGTGGAGCTCAGACTCCAGGAATGCAGTGGGAAGAATTATCAATGAAGTAAATACTACATCTAATTTTACTTTGGACTTCTAGGCCACAGGCCTTCCTGAATATAAAAGGAATGGAGAGTCGAACCACTGTTCTTATTCATTTAAAAGATATTTGTAGTGTATTCACTGCTACCACTATGCATGGCGTTAGGAGGCTCCGTGTAATATAAATGTGAATAAGACACATTCCATACCTGTGCGTTTCCACAAACTAGGAATCGCAATTGAATGTGACAAGTCCTATGTCAGAAACGTTATAAGGAGCTATAGGAGGACCTCCAGAGGAAAGAAGAATTATACTTCGGGGGACGGGAAGTACTTCTATTGGAGGTGACATGGCACTTCAATTAAATAAATATGTCTCAAGTGCTAAGCACTGTATTGGCATGGAGTGGAAGATGTCTAGATGTAGAATATCTGCTGTGATGGACTCAAAGCCAGCCCGCAGGCCCTGAAGCACAGAAACAGCCTCTACAACAAAGGCACTGCGTCTGAAGTGTCTGGTAGCACAGCTCTGAGAGCAACAAACTGTGTGTCTCCTGGAGGAACTGATGCCTGAGTTAGGTTCTGGAGGATGAATAAGAACTTAAGGGGTTGCATGTAGTAAGAAGCATAGATACAGAGGCTTTCCGAAGAGAAGCAAAAATAATACTATTTATAGAGAATTCATTCAGGGCCAAGCACTGTACTAAGTGCTTTGCAGGCAGTATGTCACAGAGTGACACTTCTTTTCTTTCTTTCTTTTTTTTTTTTTTTGTACTTGATAGTCTTTTCTTAGATAGAAGATGGCACTTGATTCCCAAAGGGCCTACCATATCTATCTATCTACCTATCTTTCGATCTATCATCTCTCAATCGTCTAAGTATCATTATCTACCTGTTTATCCATATTTATCCTGGTGCTTATTAAGGAATCAGATATAGAATTTTATTTTCTTGAGAAATTCTGGTTTTCTTCTAATAAGCAGAAAATACACTTTCAAAAGTACTGGCTTATGTATTCCTTTATTAGGTCAGCTGAGTGATTATTGAATGACAAGAGAACACCATGCTTGGAAGACAAGGGTATGATTAATACTTCAATACCTTGAAAGGTGCTTCTGTGGTGAGGTTTTTGTGTTGTCATCCTAAACTTTTTAAAGTGATACTCCAGGTTTTAAACTAGAAAGTCATGGCTTGTTGGAGCGGTAGTGGTTGTGAATTGGAGCTTCGGTTCTATCAAACCTGCTGACTTAACAAAGTGTACGTAAGGCTAGAGGGCTCAAGTGGTGGACCTGCCAGGAATGCTCAAGAGTAGAAACTCCATCAGGAGAGCAATAGCCACCATTGTTGTCCATTGAACTGGATAGTCTTACATGTTTTCTGGTTGACCAAGAAGCTATTTCCTTGGCTAAGATTCACAGAAGCATTATTTTTCCTTTGAAAATATTATTTCTTCTATGGAAACAGAAGGGTTGCAGGACTGTAATCTCTGAAGGAAATGGGGAGAGGAAAGGCACTGTGAATATATACTCTTTAAAATGAAGAATATTTGATTTACTTTCGTCATAAAAGCCGAGGCCAGAGTTCTTTTCCTCTTTCAACTCTACTATCATCAAACTTTATCTGTATCCACTTGGACCTCTTTTCTCTCCAATTCTAGAAAAAGGGCTTTTCCTCTGCTAGAAGATAATGGCCTAACTGATTTTCAAAAACATTTGCCTCCCATCTCTTCCATCACTGGGTCTCCCTCCACCAACAATCCCTGTTTCTATTTTATTTTCAATCTCTTCCATTTTGCTGTTTCCTGACTCAAAGTTTACAGGTTTATACTCTAATCTCTTCTGTTTTTATAAGATAAAGCTACAAATTAAACATTAGTAAACTCTGTATTCCCTTTAGCTAATATTTTTCTTTTCTCCTTTGCTTTTTAAAAATTTAGATATAATTGACATATAACAGTATATTAATTTCAGGTGTACAATGTAATGACTCAATTTATGTATGTATTGTAAAATGATCATAATATAATATAATAATATAATATAATATATTTTGTGTATTCTTAGATGTATTTTTTTTAAGATCTTAACATCTCTCCAATCAGGATGTGTGGTAGGTTGTAATTCAATGTCCCCTCCTTGTATCTTGTATCCATATCCTTGAGTAGCACTTTTCCACAGAAATTCTTGACTTGGTCATGTGGCTTGCTTTGGCCAACTGTACATCAGCAAACATGATGCAAGCAGAGGTTTGAAAAGCAATTGTATACTGGGGCTTGTCCCCTTTACTGAGCTTAGAGCCGTGAGATCACCGTTTGAACATACTTGAACTAGCTTCCTAGAGTGGCCATTAGAAGAAAATTAAGAGACCCCAGCACCTAGCCTGACAGCCATCTAACATGTGAGGCCATCCCTGGACTACCTGGCCCCAGCTTATTCACCAGCTGACCAGATGCAGGAGAGACCAGCAGAGGAACAATCCAGCTGCAGTCAGACCAAATGCCAACCCACAGAATCATGAACTAATACATGATTGTTGTTTTAAGCCATTAAGTTTTCAGGTGATTTGCTGTGCAGTAAAAGCTAATAAATATAGAGTGCATCTTCCAATTGATGATGTCTTATCTTATTTTCTTTCTCAGAGATACAGAAAATAATGGTGCATCTTATAATTGATTGCAATGTAGATTGGATGCAACACACCTGGCAGATACAAAGCTAGGGATGACAGCATTTCTTGCCTTAGGTCTGTAACCAGTAAAGTATGGAATTTGAATCTCAGCAATCTGATTTCAGAGACTTTGCTCCTAACCTACAAGTATTAATAGTTCCATCTGGCTGGAAAGGGGAGTGTTTAGAGAGCTGTCTGGTGAGGAGAGCAGGAACAGGTCATGAAGGGCATCTTAGAAGTTCTTGTAAAGAGTTTGGATTTCATTGGTTGACAATGAGAAGCTAGCTGAATTGGAAGATTGGGGTACTTACAATTTATATTTGCCATTGACTAAAGGAAGGCATACTATTGTACCTCAGGAAGCAGAAAACCAAGTGTTGCGGGGTGCAGGATGGAATCTGGAAGCCCTGGCCTCATCCGGCAACTCTGTGTTGGAGCAGCACTGCAGTGCCAGGAGACAGCCTGAACAGTGAGACTAGGCAAGTGTGTGTGTGTGTGTGTGTGTGTGTGTGTGTGTGTGTGTGTGTGTGAGGGGGTACGGGGGGACTCTCACCCTGAAGAAAGTTACCACCAATGCAGCTGTGGAACAACTCTTCCTTCATAAAGTTAATGAAGTCAATGGATTAAGTGCATTTAAAAAAGAAGGGGTGTGGGAGAAGGGGGGACTATGGCTTAATTAATTAGGGCCACTGAAGACCATGTGATAATCATCAGCAGTTACAGAATGCTGTCAGTTGGGTGGGAATATCCTTCTTCGTATTGTTTGAAACCCAAGAGAGCTGTATTGTACTAGCAAACCTGAGCGGTAGCAGAATAACTCTGCAAACAGTCCTGCCAACTGTAGAGCTGACACAGCTTCATTTCCAGGGCCCCTCACTAACAATATCCCCTTGTAAGACCTTGGAAGGGGCTCCTAGCAACGTGTTCACATAGTTAAATGTTTTTGCAAATTTTTCAGAAGTAAGATAATGTAGCTGCAATCAGTTAATACTGTTGCCAATCTACTCCAAGTCCCTTCTGTCACCACCCCTCCCTTTGTAGAACTGAAGTGGCCAGATCATTTTTGGAACCCAGCTATGGAAAACTGGGAATATATGATTTTGGGTTTGGGGAGATATACTTACGGGATTTCTAGTCATTAGCATTCTAACCTTCCCAGTGTGGGAATGCTTTCCAGGCTACCTCTCCACTCTCTCTCAACTCCCCAGCATCTTGGGCCCTTGGAGCCAACAGTTGTATCTGCTTATCAACCTGTCCTAAGGCATCTGGAAGTATGTGGGCAGTGAAAGAGAAACCCAGGGTGAAAGGTGCATAGGTAGAAGCTATAGTATTGCAACTTCTTCTGATTGGCACTTGTTTAAAATGGAAAGCAATGGATTTGGTTCTCATCAACATCTAATCAAAACTGTCAATTAAAAAAAATTCCTCCACGTGAAGGAAAGAATGCATTTTCCTTCCCTTCTCTTTGTAGAAAATTGTATCATAAAAATGTCTTCCTCTCTAAAATCCATACCCTAGGCTTATCATAAGAAGAATATCCATCACATCCCAATAGAAGGACATTTTACAAAATAAAATGATCAATCCTCCTCAAAACTGTCAAGGTCCTCAAAAACAAAGATAATCTGAGAAACTGTCACAGCTAAGAGGAGCCTAAGGAGATATAAAAACAAGATGTAATATAGTGCCCTGATTGGGAATAGAAAAAGGACATTAAGTAAAAACGAAGGAAATCCTAACAAAGTGTAAACTTTAGTTATAAAAATGTATCAGTACTGGCTCATTCACTGTAACAAATATTAGATGTTAATAGTAATAGAAATTGGGTGTGGCGTTTATGGAAACTGCCATTTTTCTGTAAATCTAAGTCTATTCTACAAATAAAGTTTACTAAAAATGTTATATAAAGAAGCAATTAATGAGTATGCAGCCAAAAAGGTAGAGGGGAAACTTATTATAGAGGTAGGAAAAAGAAATTAATAAAAATTTTAGGTTATTTTTCTGGATTTTGTGAAATTTATGCTGTTATAAACTCTTTTTGGTGTTATAAGCTTTTAAAATTTGCATTTTACTGTATTTCTGTTTTCATTCTAAAGAAACATTCACTTTTAGCAGCAGGCAGCCAGCGTGAGCTGCCAATAGCAGTGGTGAGCAGCCGTCCAGAGGCCTGCGACCGATTTGCCTCACCTGGGAAGAGCGCAATGATAATACCAACATGGGCCAGTGAAGCAACGTCCTCCACAACTAGACTGAAGAACAAAAGGACAGCAACTTGTCTGTTCCTCTTCCCCGGTTCCCTGCGGGGGTCCAGCCTCCGCTGACCAGGGTTCAAGAAGGTGGACACGGCGTCGGCGGTTAATGAAAGACAGAAACTGTTTGTTGCAGTAAAAGACAGAAAAATGAGGGAGGAAAATAAAGAAGGGAGACAGTGGAGACACCGGGGGAGTTAAAGAGAAAAGTGTCACACTTTATTACAATAACATGTCCTTTTTATAGGGACTTTTGACCATTATCCAATTACAAGTTTAAGTTCCCCATGGTCTTGATGTATTTTTCTCTTAAGACCTTTAGTCCCTATAATTGTTCTTCTTAGGGCACACTGTGACCTTTTCTACGTTCAAGGATAATCCCATCTATGATAATCTCTTTATGACCCAGACTCAGTTTCTACATAATCTGTAATCCTGGGTCTGAACACTAAAGAGAATCTCACTTTTGATAATATTGGGCTACACGGCCCTCAACAGTTCCCCAACGCTGTTCCCCTCCCCCAGTTCCCCAATAAAATCTTTAAAAAAAAAAAAAAGAAAGAAACATTCACTTTGTATCCAACTTTGTGTTGTAATATTCTTAAAGGGGTCTCCTAAATTGTGTGAACTTCAGCCTCCACAGTACTTGGATCCATCCTTGGTTAGCATTGGTCACAGGTGAATAGTTAGAAAAGTGTGTCCATTTCAGCAATTGAGTGCCTACTGTGTGTAAATACTACGCCAGGACTTGCAGAGGAGCGTGGAGTGTGTGTGTGTGTTGGGGGGGATGCTGGCTTATGAAGATTCATGAGATACAATGCCTGCTCTTCAGGCACTTACAGTTTCATGGGGGAGACAGATATATGCCTAATGTAGATGTCGCCTCAAAACAGATTGAATGAGGGGCCGGCCGAGTGGTGCAGTGGTTAAGCGCTGGCCTTGGAAGCCCGTGGCCCTGGTTCGGTCCCACATATGAGGGCCAGTGACACCTTCCTCAAAAAACAAACAAACAGATTGAATGACAAACACCCAGCCACTGACGCTAACCCTGTCTTGAAGCACCCACTTATCAAGCTCTGGAGTTAAAAGCAAATTGGCCATTATTAATTGATGTGGATATACCTCGAATGACCATGTTTGAAAGCGATAGATGTAGATCAACAATAATTACAACTTTGTAGTTGGCAATCACAAATGGGAGCTTGAGACAAGGCCATTGTCAATCTGCCCATCAGCTTGTTTCAAAAAGGACTTTGACTCTCTTTAGCTTCTCTAGAAGATTGGCCAATTAGCTTTAGGCAGATGTAGATTTGGATCTAGCCAGCATTAGCCACAAAATATTCATGAAGCCAAAATGTAATGTGGGTAAGAACAACTTGAAAAGAGACTCGAACTTCCACTAGGAAATTTGCTCCACTGCAACCTCCAGTTGGCTCTTGCTTGCTTAGCTAAAGAGTGTTTGGGGGAAAAAAAAAAAAAGGATAAAAGCCTCCTCCATATTCCTGAGTCACAAAATGGAACCCACAACCATGAAGTCTGGAACCTTCATTTAACGAGAAAACTGAGGCCATGGGCTGTCGGTCCTTGTAACACCCTTCTATGGTAGGTTATTATGATAGGAAAGAGGCTATAATAATAATAACAAGGCTATTATTATTATAATAAGGCTATTAAACCTGTCTTACAGAGGATGAAATGGGACTTAATGCAGACTTGCCCAACTCCCAAACCTCTGTTCTTAATCACTGTGCATACTGCCCCCCATCACAGTCTCTACCTGACAGTAACAGGACAGCCTTATAAATTGTGAAACCTTTTGAAATGATTAGGGAGATAAGTTTTTGGGTTTTTTTTAAAGTGTTAGCACTGACAGGGACCTGAGAAATTATTTAATTTAGCCCCCTTATTTCCAGAGGGAAATATTCTGGGGAATGAAGCTGCTTCCCAGTGTCTCACAGCAGCTTCTGCCAGAGTGGGTAGGAACCCAGATGTAATCCCTGGCTGTGTACCTTTCCCACTCGAGAGCTATAAACCACCTGCATTCATGGCTAGAACCCAGGGAGAGGCATGCAATTAGGAGAAAAGTGACTTGGGGTGGGGAGGGATAAGGGCAGACGGCCAGTGACAACTGTCACATGCTTTGGGTTGAATTGTGTCACCCTCCTCCTCCAAATATTTATGTCAAAGCGATAGCCCCCAGTATCTCAAAACGTGATGTTATTTGAGATAGAGTCTTTACAGAGGTAATCGAGTTAAAATAAGGTCATTAGGATAAACCTTAATCATTAGGGAAGGAGGAGAAATTTGGACAGACATGTATAGAAGGAAAACCATGTGAGGAGACGTAGGGAGAAGATGACCAAGTCCAAGAAAGAAGCCTGGAACGGATTCTTCCCACACAGCCTTCAGAAGAACCAAGTCTGCTCATACCTTGATTTTGAACTTCCAAGCCTCCAGAACCGTGAGACAATACGTTTCTGTTGTTTGAGCTACCTAGTGTGTGGTACTTTGTTCTGGCAACGCTAGCGAACCAATACACCACAGAACTTGGGAAGTGACTGAGGAGGCACCAAGGTTGAAGGACTGGTTGGAGAAGTAAGAGGAAAAAGGAGAGGCTAAAATGATGAAATCATGGGTGGGGAAAAAAAGACCTGGGCAGAGAAACCAAGGATTAGCCAAGTGGAAACCAATAAAAGTGAGAGCCACTTTATTCTTTTGAATAAATTGAGAGTCTAGATCTAGATGTAGAAGGGGATCTAGGAGAAGTGAGCTGCTAACAGAGGCCATTGGAGTGTGTGCCGCCCTCTCCATGACTGTACCGTGGTGCTGGCATACCATGGAGGCAAAAATTACTGCCGCCACGTTCAGATGTTCTGGAAAAGTGAGAAAAGACCAGGGAAAGTCCCTAAGATATTATTCGGTAGAGTCAACCTGAATATGCTTGAGGTCTTGAGTAAGTACAGTCATCCCTCAGTAGCTGTGGGGGATTGGTTCCGGGACCCCCAAGAATACCAAAATCTGTGAGGTTCCTTACAATAAAATGGTGTAGTATTTGCATATAACCTGTGCCTATCCTCCTGTGTACTTTAAATTATCTCTAGGTTCCTGATAATACCTTATACAATGTAAGTGCTATGTAAATAGCTATGCTGTATTATTTAGGGAACAATGACAAGAAAAAACGTCTGTACATATTCCATACAGATGCACCCATCTTAGGCCTAACTACACAGTACACGTCAGCAGCAATGTAACATTTCTTTTCTGAATATTTTCAATCCACAGCTGGTTGAATCTGCTGAATCACAGATAGAAAAGGTCCACTTTGCAAATATATTTTTGTGGTTATCCAATGCATGCTCCAGAGACAGGGTGCCTGAGTTCCAAATGTAGTTTTGCCCTCACGAGCATTCCACCTGTCTGTGTCTCAGTTTCCTCACCTATAAAAGGGGAATGATGACAGCACCCACCTCATAGGGTTATGATGAAGAGTCAAGACAATGTGTGTGAAGGGTTTCAATAAACAGTATCTGTCATCAGAGGTGTTTATTGTACCAATAATTCTCATGCCTCAAATTCAAAGCAGTGCTAGGTAACAGACCTCCACTCAATGCTGGGCACAAGAACCACTGCAAAGGAGACAGCCGTTATTAGAGCTTAAGGATACTGGCAAGCCACAGGCGCCACGAGGAAAAATAACATTTGGGATACAAGCCTGAAAAAAATTTGCATTGGCCTCGGAAAGCCCCCACATGGGCATCACACGGATGCAGAACCCCTGACAACCATACAGCCAGGGCTGAATGGCGGGGTCCCAAGAACTTGGCCGGGGAATACTGCCCTTGGGAAATGTCCAGCCTGCCTTCTGTTCTAACTATCCCCGCAGTGATTTGTGCACGGTTGCTTCATGTCCAGGGCATTGCAGAAGTCCGGACCAGCCTTTCCAGCCCCGAGCGGTGGCGAAACCCCATGCGGGGACGGTGGTGAAATCAGGTTAAAAGGGGTCGCGCACGTCGGTGCCAAATAAAATAGGAAAGGAGAGCGCGTCGGCTCCCAGGGTCCCGCCCTGCAGAGCCCTCGGCCCGTCAAGAACACGCCTTTGAGGGTGGAAGATGCGAAAGGGCATCCGCCGGCCCTCGCGGCCCCGCTGACCCCGGGGTTGGCCGGGCTCCTGGGTTAATGCAGTACAATGTACCCTTTCGCTTCCTTAGAGATTTTCTAGAGACTCTAGCTGCGTTCGCTCGCCGCCTCCCCGAAACCGCCCGCTGGCGATCCGCGGGAAGCCAGTCGGACACGCGCGCGCCCAGCTGGGAAGGCGGGCGCGCGGCCGGGGCGGGGCCTGCGGTGGGGTGTGGCCTGCGGCGGGGCGGGCTTGGGGGCGGGCCGGGGGCGGGCCCTGGGGCGGGCCCTGGGGCGGGTCCTGGGGCGGGCGGGGCGGGCCCTGGGGCGGGCGGGGCGAGCGCCGCTCCGGCACTGGCAGCCTCTCCGCTCCGCGTTAGCAGAGGTTGGGGCGCAGCCAACGCGCAGAGGTGACGGCGGTGCCTTTAAATAGCATCCGGAGCAGGCGCGGGGCAGGCAGTGGTCTGCGGTGACAGCCGGCAGCGGAGCGTCCGGGCTAGCCGAGGAGGTGAGTGCCCCTGCGCGCGGAGCCGCGTGCGTTCCCACTGCGGCGTCCGAGGTCTTGGTGGAGACCCCGGACTGAGGCTGCCTCGCCGGCCCGAGCCCCAGGAGGCGGCGGCCGCAGCGGAGGCGCGTGAGCCGCCCCTCGACTCGTGGGACGTTCCGCTTTTCAGGCCTCTGCCTTGCGGCTGCCCTTCCAGCCGCAGTGGAGGCCTCCGGGCCGCCGGAGCCGCCGCCGCCTCCTAGGCTTGAGCCAGGGATGCCCTCCTGCCGCTTCCCGCGGGCGGCGCTGGCGCGGGACTGGTGCCCGGCGGGGTCTGGGCGCCGCGCGCCGCGGGTCCGGTCCCTGGTTCGTGCGGTGGCGGGGACCGTCCCGGCGGGGAGGATCCAGCGCTGCAGAGGCAGGGGGATGATCCCGCGAGGCCATTGACGGTTGTCTCTCGGCTGCGGGCATCCCTTCTGCCCCCGGGACTGGGATGTGGGGTGCGCTCGGACCGTGCTTGGAAGCATCGGAGCGGGACTGGCGACGCCTCGGCCTGATTGTGGCCCCTGCGTGGAGCGTTTGCACGAGGGTCAAAGGCAGCATCAAACCGGTTGTCATATATAGAAATCCTCGCGGTGTCTCTAGAGGAGTGCCCATAGCCGCAGCACAGAGCCGTGATGGAGTCATTGATTTAAGGAGTCTGGCTTTTTTTTTTTTGCGATTGACAAGCAAATATGATACCTATCACTTGGCAGCGTAGACGCAGAGTGGTGGTAGATGACGAGGGAACACGTGGACTAGAACCGACACAGACAGATGCTCGGGCTAATCGGTGTGTACATTATAATTGCACACCCCACGCCACCCACTTTCCAGGTTATAGCGCTTAATTAAGACCATTATAAAGGTGCCCTTTGTCCTTTTAAAGTTAAGATTTTTAAGCTCCTTAGGGGTGCAGGAATATCCAAAGTACCCCCACTGTCAACACCCTAGCTATTATTCATTTATTTATTTTTAAGATTTTAATGGGGAATTGGGGGAGGGGAACAGCGTTGGGGAACCCGGGAAGGGGAACAGACAAGTTGCTGTCCTTTTGTTCTTCAGTCTAGTTGTGGAGGATGTTGCTTCACTGGCCCATATTGGTATCATCATTGCGCTCTTCCCGGATGAGGCAGATCGGTCGCCGGCCTCTGGATGGTCGCTCACAGTGGCTATTGGCAGCTCACACTACCTGCTGGCCACTCACACTGGCTGCCAGCCACTCACTGTAGCCTATGGCAGCCCACTACAGCAAGGGCTGCAGCTATGCCATCCCAGGGACTCACAGCAGCCCAGCTCCAGGTGGAGCTGTTGTTAGCTGCAGAGAGCAGTGTCACTGGCCCTCACCTGTGGGATGCGAACCCCGGGGGGGCCGCTGGCGTCCCAAGCCAGCTCTTAACCAACGTGCCACTCTCCCAGCCCCTATTTATTGATTTTTGCATAGTAGAGAGAAGCTGGTTAAATCTCACACCTCCTGACACAGATTTCACCGGTGACTATCCCAATTATTGCTTAACACAAACAACTGAAAAGTCACTCAAAAACTTCTGGTGTTGATTCTGCATTTTCGGGTGGAGGTGGAAGGTCAGATTGGCTTAAAACTTATGTTTTGAGTTGACGGGCTCGAGAAGGTGAAACTTTTAAAGGAGCCCTTGCATGCCATTAGTGTCATTCTTTCTTGTCCGGACTGTACTGGGGGAATCCCTTCCCAGCCTGAAATGTGAATCCTCATTTGTGAAAAGACTACATTAGACTATAAAGTCTTTCAGGGGCTAAAATTCTAGACTAGAAAAAGAAAATCTTTAAAAGCAGCACACCTCCCACCTCCCTCCCTCCCTTAAAATAATATAGACATATTATAGACCCTATACTATAGACTTCTATTTCCTGCATTTACTGTAAATAGTAAAGACTTTTTAAAAAGAAATCACCCTTCCACCACAGTTATAAGTATTTTGATATGTTTCCTTCCTGCCTCTGTTATGCATATGTTGACAGTATTTTTATTATTATTACAGGCAGCCTGACTAAAGAGAAATCTCTGGGCTTTTTAATTTGGGGCATGTAAGAGATAGATAGTTGTGACAAATACAGGTAGGACGGGTATCTATTTATATAATACAGGTAGAGTTTTCATAGCTACGTCTGCTTTTGGATGAAGTTTGGAAGAACTGAAAGCATACAGCCTGCTACAGTGTCATTCCAAAGGTCCAGGTCTTGCCACATCTTTGTTTTGATGTAGCCATCTTACAGAAAATGGTTGTATGTTTGCGGAGGGGCTGGGGAAAGATCAGGCTATCTTGTCCTTACAGTGGGGAATTTCTGCTTCTCTCTCCCTTCAAGTTTCACTTTCCTGGAAGAACAACACTATAGGAATAGTAGTAATTTCTAGAGGTTGATAATAACCTTAGAGAAATAGATAATTTTTAAGGTCAGTTGCTAAATTTATCATGCAAGTTTTCTCCTTAAAACATATGTCCATTATTCTTTTTTTTTTTTTGAGGGCAGTGTCACTGGCCCTCATATGTGGGACCCGAACCGGGGTCGCTGGCGTCCCAAGCCAGCGCTTAACTACCACGCCACTCGGCCGGCCCATCCATTATTCTTTTGCATGTACTGTCTCTTGTAACCAAATTCTGTGGCATTAGAATCCATTAGTAATGTTTTATGAACAGTCTTATTTGGATGATGCCATGGGGTTAGACTCCTATACTACAAAATACAAAAGAACTTCCTTTAAGGAAGCTCAAAACTGTTGGTATCCTAAAGCCACTGCGAGCCTTATTTTCAGGGTTAGGTCAGTCAGGAGGTAGCTTGAAGGTGCCAGAGTTGTTATTGAATGTAACAAACATGTAAGGGTCACTTTGACACTCTTGCCTGGAGACTACGTCTCAGTGAGCAGAGCTGATCTGAAGCTGCCTGTAGTTGAATGTGAGTTTCAACATTCTAGTATTAACACTTAAAGGGGTTTCTGAGAGCTTTCAAAAATATATATAAATCCTGAAGTACTTGCTAGACTTTATGATAGAAAGTAGAAGCAATTTTACCAACGTTTGTGCCTGCCGCTCTGAAGTTGTCATTGTCTCTGCAGTTCCTTACCTAAAATGCTGAATGCCAGGGCCGGCCAAGTGGCGCATTGGTTAAGAGCTGGTTTTGGGATGCCAGCGGTCCCAGTTCAGATCCCACATATGAGGGCCAGTGCTGTTCGAGCCCCTGCGACAGTGTGGGCTGCAGCCCCTGCTGCAGTGGGCTGCCATGGGCTATAGTGAGTGACCAGCAGCCAGCGTGAGTGGCCAGCAGCCAGCGCGAGCTGCCAATAGCCGCGGTGAGCAACATCCAGAGGCCGGCGACCGATCTGCCTCATCCGGGAAGAGCGCAATGACGATACCAACATGGGCCAGTGAAGCAACATCCTCCGCAACTAGACTGAAGAACAAAAAGACGCAACTTGTCTGTTTCCCTTCTCTCCAATTCCCCAGCACTGTTCCCCTCCCCCAATTCCCCAATAAAAAATCTAAAAATTAATAAAATAAAATAAAAAATACTGAATGCCAGCTCATAAGAAATTCTAGTTTGTGTAAGCCCAAGGTGACCCATAATTTGAAACAATTGCCCATACCATAGTGACAAGAGAAACCTAGCACGTAATCTGAGTTACTGTCATTTTTCTGCATTTTTCCATCCTGACATTTGGAAGTTCTTGAATGTGTTGGAGATAGCACAGTGTTCAGTTAGTCATAACCTTTGTAAAGTCAAGATGGGAGGGTGAAATATGCTGGAGCCTTCCTTAAAACATGGCCAGCTTGGAGGAATGACTCGCTCTTGGGGCACCAACTTAGGTGGAGATAAGGACTCTGCTCCCCTCTGCTGCCTGCCCCCAAAGAATGCATTTGACTGGAGGTAAATGTCTTATCTCTAAATCTGTTTCAAAATTGGTGGCTCAGTGTACCTGCAGGTACCTCAACTAATTCTCTTCATGAATTAGTTGCCAGTCCTCAGGTGTTTTGTTTTGTTTTTTGTTTGTTTGTTTGTTTGTTTGTTTTGAGGGCATTGTCACTGGCTCTCACATGTGGGACCCAAACCGGGGCCGCTGGCTTCCCAAGTCAGCTCCTAACCACCGCGCCACTCGGCCGGCCCCCAGTCCTCAGGTTTTAAATAAAAATTTGAAAGCTCTCTGCTATCTAAATCAAAGCCATTTGCCTCAGAAAAGCTCTATAGAATATAGTTTCATGTGATATACTTTTTATATTGTCATAGGAATCTATGCTTATAGAAAATTTGGGAATTATAAAAACAAAGGTCTTCAAGAGATTAATACCATTTACATTTTTGTATATTTCCTTTTTGTTCCTCTAAACATTTTTAAAATGTAAGCATATGTTTTTAATTGAAGGTAAAATTTTTGATAATTTTAATCACCTAAATTATATTGTGAATATTTTTTCCATGTTGTTAATATAGCTTTTGTTTGTTTGTTTGTTTGTTTGTTTTAGAAATTAGGGCATGTTCTACTTTAAAGCTGTTGAAATTGACAATGATTTGAGAATTATTTTTATTAATGAATGGTTTTAGTAGACTTTCTGGGCTCGTGTTTTGGTCAAAAGCTATTAAAATAAGGATTTTGTGGTTCGGAAAGAGGGTAAGGCACCAAAGGAGGAAATGAGGATTGCCTTTGACAACATTTCCTCATTCTGGGAGGGATTTCTGATAAATGCATTATCTGTCCATTTGCACAGTTTTGGCTGCTCTAGAAATTGGCACTTTCCCCTCAGGTTTATTGAGGGAGAGATGTCCCTAATACATAAGGCCAAAATGCCCTGAATACCGTTCATTCTTTTATTAACCAGAAAGGGAAAGTTGCTATAGGAACTCGTTTCTCCCTCAAGGCTCAGCTGTCAACTGCAAAGCAGGGTGGTGTCAGCTGACGTGGTGGCCACAGGCTGAGCATGGCAGGCTGAGGACATGAGAGGTGATGATAACAGCTAACAGTGCCTTGCAGGTGTGTTAACTCAGGAACCCTCAACAACCCTGTCAGGTAGGCCCTGCTGTTACCCACATTTTACGACAGAGAAAAGAACAGATGCAGAGATTGTTGCCCAAACCAGGATTTGAAACTAGCAGCCTGGCTTCAGGGCCAGAGCTGGTAATTTCTTGGCTCTTTCAGGTTATCCAGCAGGTGGCAAGACTGAGGACAGAGCTGGTTTTTCTTCGGTGCCATTGTTCCTTGATTTTTACCCTGTCTCATTTATGTTCTGTCTTGGACCACCGCAGAGTACTGAAAACTACAACACATTTTGACTCAGCTTGGCTCAGCGTAGCTACACCTTCTAGAGAATTAACAAGGAAAAGACCTTGTCTGCCCTGGAAGTTGGTCTTGTAAGACTAGAGAACAGTTGAGACGAATGATGAATGCATCATGTTCGGAAAGAAGGGAGCGTGTGGGATGGGGACAGGGACCCAAGCTTAGCAGGGATGCTGGAGCATCACTCACTTAAGTAGGACATTGGCCTCACCATGGCATGTAGGTTGGCTTTCTGCTGCCTATCTTGGGGTTTTTTGTTTTGTTTTTTTTTTTTAACTAGAAACAGACCTTTTCAACATGTCCTAGATCATGCTGAAAACTTTCAATAGAGAAGAGAATAGAATTGTGAATTCCCAGAGTTTGAAGGCATAGTGTTGTCACCTAGTGGTTATGGCCTCTTTTTCCCAGTACAATTTTAGGCAGAACCCCAATATATAAAATATATAAAAGCAGGGCTGCCATGGTTGAAGGAGGCAGAGACAGTTGCTTCCTCAGCCTCTGAGGCACTTCAGCCCCCGGCTACCCAAATACTGAAAAAAACCTAACTCACTCACTTGACTGCTACTACTGGCACTGGTACAAGAGCTGGGGTGCCTTAGCTGCAGGTTATACAACCTCTGGCCAGGACATACAGTGGCATTTGTTCCTGAGCCCTGTGTCTGTTTAAGGAATGGCTTGTTATTGATTGTGCCCTAAACTCCAGTCAGCCAGCAGGTTCTGCTTATTCTAGTGTACCATCTGTACCATATTGGCCAACACACACTCATTTCTTAGTACAACCATCCTAATCCAGAGTCTGTGCCCTAATTCAGACAGCAAAGGCCCTTAGTTAGAAAAAGAGGGAGAAGACGATGACTTTTCCAAACAGAGCTCTGATCGAATCCCTCCTCTGCCCAGAAGCCGCCCAGGGGCTCCCCCTGTAAGGCCCCAGGTCTTTATTGAGCTTGGCAGTTGGGGCTCCTGGAGTCTGCTTCTAAACCTATTTCCCATGCCTCCCAAACCACCACATGCTGGGACCTTTGGAATATGGACTGGTGGTTCAGGGTTCAACCAAGGCCTCTGCACCCCAACACTGCATGAGCTCTCTCTTCTGCCCCTCCAGCCTCCCTATGTCCTGGAAGGGCCTCTGGGCCCCGCATGCCTACCTTGACCTGTCTGCAATGACGTTCCTCATGCCACGCTCATTCCTCATGGCCCGGCTCCTTCAGAGCACTTTCCTGGAGCTATCACCGTCCTCAGACACCAAATCACTCACTGCAACTCTAGGCTGACATTCAGCTGGGATGCACCAGCAACCACACCGGTGGTTAAAATGTTAAAATACTCCCTCCCATACTGGTTAGAAAATAGGCCTCAGCCCTAATTCAGAAGCTGAAGGGTTAATGCCTGGTCTGCAGTGGGTGGGGGGACCTACTGAACCCTGTTCTGGGGCATCGGCCTGCTTCTTTTCCCATTGGTTGATGTCTAGCTATACTGGTTATTTAGTATTTTGAATAGCACCCCTCCCTTTGCCCTTCATCTGCCTTTCCATGTGTGCATGTCTTGCTTCCCCAATTAAATACCCCAGCCACACTGTAAGCTCTGGGCTAGTTCTAGTGGTGGTCTAGGAGGAGACCTAGTAATGGTCATTTCTGTGTTGTCAGCAGCATTTGACATAGGGCTCTAATGCTAGTGAGCTCTTAATATTATCTGATGCTTGACTGAGACTAAGAGACAGTCACATGGTTGATGTCCCATAGAGGTGTCACTGACAAAAATATGCAGTTCAGTGTTCCAGGTTTGTATATTGACCAAAGCCGCCTGTGCTTTCATTGGGCCACTTTTTGTGTTTTGGAATACGTGTGAGGTATCTCTTTCAGTCATGTTTGAGCAGCAGGTGCTGTGGGCTATGCAAGATGTGGGAGGGAAGGAGATCAGGCTCAAGTTCTTGATAATCTTACATAACTGTACTATAGTCTTCATTTACCTGGTATTCCTACTCAAAATTGTACCTTGTTTCCGTGCCACTAGTGAAATGGTCAAACAGCTGTTTGTTCTTCCTGTAGGACAATTATCCCCATTGTGCCTCAGGCAAGCTTCTGAGGTGTCCCAGGTGAACTGGCAGGGGCCAGTCAGCCGCCTCACAGAGGATGGAGCTAAGATCCAGAGAGGTGTGGCTGAGCAGCCCTGAAGCAGGCCAGACTGAAGACATTGCCAGTCTGTGTTTTTCTGTCCTGACGTAAGGCAGAGATAGAGAGCCCAGACCTGTCTAGAATTCAGGCTAACTGTATGCCCTGGAGGCAGGGGCTGGAACTGTAGGTCCCCAGGACAGACCTCCTCCGATGAGCCCACCCCCTTAGCCTACTGTGGTCCCAGGGCCTTGATTCTCCTTCTTTCAGAACAGCCGACCCAGTCCGCTGGGCTTCTCACACTTGGCCAGGCACAGTCCCGGCCAGCGCCCTGCCCTCTCCAGCACACTTTTCTCCATCACAGGGCGATATTGAATATCTTTGCCTCCCTCCCATATGGAAAGTCTGTTTGCAGGCTTTGGGAGGCACTGTTACTTTGTAGGTGTGACAAGTTTTTCAAGGTGCTCCAGTTAGCAGTTTTACTTATTGCTGCCCATCGCTGAGAATTGCCAGAGACCCATCTAGCTGGGCAAGTGACCAGAGAGGTTGCAGGTACTGCTCAGGAGATTGGGGGGCAGCCTCTAGAATGGGGTATGCATGTCCCACAGTGGGTGAGGGCAGACCATCCATTAGGGTGCAGGATGGGTATATTAGAGCTTCTCTAGATATTTTTTAGCTTTTTAGAAAAGAAATTCATATTTGTATGTTTTGTAATGTTCAGATAATACTATATGTATATAGTTTATATATAAATGCACTTACATATTAGGGATGCATTTGTTTATTATTTTTCATGCATTGTCACAAGTTTAGGGAATCTGAAGATTGCCTCCTTCTCTACCAGCAGCGTGACAAAAAACCTTCGGATGCCATTTATACAGCAGAGAACTCAACTGGTCAGTGAAGGGGATAGAAACTGATTTGTGAAACTAGGCCGTGATTTCATGTTACATTGGCCTCTGACTTCAGGAGAGCCAGGTTAAATCCAGAGTATGCTTTGCTTTTGGACCCAAAACTTCACATTGTAGAAACTTCATTAGGACAAAGATCTGATTTTTGTTTTTGTTTGTTTTTTTCTGTTATATTCCCTGTGGCTAGAACAGTGCTTGGCATAGGGTGGGTAATCAAATATTTGCAATTTGAATATATGGACCTCTTTGAGCATGACAATTAAATGTCATGTTGGGTTGGCCACTTTAAGTCAACATTTAACTTGGCAGAATGCAGTGTGTGTACCAGACGGCTTTACTCCCCGCAAATGAGTTCTCAGAGCTGGAGGATCATAGAACTGAAGGGGCTTCAGAAGTGTCTCCTAAATGATAGAATAGTTAGGATTTGCTTTAAATTGTTTTTTTTAAAAAAACCCAATATAAAATGAAACAGTATTAGCAAAATGTTGATCATTATTGAAGCTGAAGCTGGGGTGATGGGTACATACATGGTGGCTTATTATACTGCTCTGCTCTTGTATAGATTTGCACACTTTCATATTAAAAATTTTAACAAAACATAAAGAAAAACAGAGACCCAAAACTAGTGTCACCCAAGCAGGTAACGGCCAGACCAGACAACTTTTTTCCATTTCCATTTTTTTAAAACCCTGGCTCACTAGTCTATAATTCTCTGCAACTTGTTAGATTTGTTTTGTTTTTAGATCCCCCAGGGTGAGTCACCTCGTCTTATAGTTACCTGAACTCTTTTGGTGTAATTCTAGCTCGTGTCCCGTGGTTGTCACCAGCACCTCCCTTATCCCTCCTTATACAATGAGCTAAATCCTGGTTAACCTTTCCTCTATTTCTCATGTTGCTTCCTCCTACACCACCGAGGACTTGGATGGAGCTGATGAAATTTAGAGGTCAGAACAGGGTCCCATGCTCTTTAAAGGTTCTGTTAGGTCTTGAGAAACCACGTAACCTAAGAGTATTTTGTAAGTTCCCTTCGTCTCTGCTTTTTAGGGTCGCAGCAGTTACCTGCTGAAATCTATAAACACTCTAAAGTGGATTTCTCCCACACTTGTGAGTCGCTGGCATCATCTCCCTGGGAACAGGTCTGTCTTTGTATCCCGTCTTCTACTTACGCTGTTCTGCTCAGCCATTTCTCCAGTTTATCGGGCCCTCTGAAACCTTGATCTATTTTAAGAGGTGTAAGTAACTCTACCCAACCTTGTGTCCCTTCAGCCTTCTTACCCAGGTCACTGATATCTGATCTTAGCGACCTCTGAGAGTCGTAAGACTGGGTCTCTGCTCGTACACTCATACCAGGCCTCACCCTGGCAGGGACCTGGGCGCTCCCATAAACTACACATGGCTGTGTGGGGCTCGCCTCCGGCAGCCAGCTGCTACTTAGTCTGCCAACAGGACTCTCTCCTGGGAAGAGGCAGGGTGTCCATGGCCTCTAGTTTAGGGCACTGTTGTTCCTAACCTGCCTGCCCTGAGGCTCCCTTCTTGCTCCCTGATCCCCCACCTGCCCCTGCCTGTTCCCATGGGGTGGCCTGCTTCCACGGGCCCTCTGGACAGCCTCCCGCTGCGCTGCCGCCCATACAGAGAGCTTTCTCCCTCCTCTGGACGCCTGGAGCTCCAGGCCCTAAGCTTACAGAGTTCTTCCTGCTCTCACGCTCTGTCTGTACAGCTGGGTTAGCTCTTACAGGTGTCTTCGTCCTTGTTGATATCCGAGGTCATTGAAGCAAGTGTTGTGTCCTCATGCTGATGGCCCTCTGTTTATAAGAGACTAGGGGGAGCTTTTCTATCCCCTGTCATTTTCAGAGTATTTTTGTGTCTTTGCAGGGGGACCCTTCATTGAAAGTTTCCCACATAGCTGGTCAGTGACTGTGCCAGGGCCCAACACAGGGCAGATGGTGAGAGCTTAGATATGTACTTTCTGGGATGGGCTGATTCCTCATCTGTCATTCTGCTAGGAGAACAGGTTGCCACTCTCAGCCCTTTGTGGAGCAGGTGGGAAATACACAAATACTGGAGGAAATGAGCTGACCTATAGCATCTTTATGTTGAGAAATTTTTAAAAATACAGCAAAGTACAAAGAAAAATAAAATCATAAAGCAAATACTGTGTGCCCATCATGTAGAATTGATGGTCTTTAACATTGCTTTCTTTCTGTGCCCCGCTATCACCCAGGCTGTGGGTGTAGGTGGGACCCTGTTATTTAGTCCTGGAGGCCAGCATGGCGTGGCCATCTTTTGCCTTCTCTAGCATCCCCAGGGAGATGCTCCCTGGTGCTGGCGAGGGACGGGGATGTAGCTTCCTTCAGTTCCCACTGCTTTCCTCCTCCCCCGGGGGCCACACAGGTTGCGGCGGAGAAGCTGGCTCAACACTCTGTCGTTCATCGGGGTCACGGCCAGGACCCAGAACATGAGCTCTCTGCGTTTGAATCTAGTATTCTGTCCATCTTCCTGCTCTGTCTACTGTAGTTACTATTGGAAGTTCCTAGCTTTGGACAACGCATCTGAGGGGGATTCTAGGACTTAGGTGTTTCTCTGTGTGCAGTTTGCCAACTGGACCTATTCCCATCCCGAGGCCCTCAGGCGAGAAGAGTCCTGTTCAGCCGGGCCCAGCTCTGGCTCTTGTGAAAGGACATCTGTCTCCTTTCCTATTAAGTTGTTCTCCTTTCTCAGGGGAGCCTCTTACTTCAGGGTTGACTGTGGTCGGCCCTGACCAGGAAGGTGGACAGTCTGTTCTTGTGTATTATTTTAGTGTCAACAGGAATTGTCTTCCCTTCTCTAGCTATTAGCATAACGAGCTCTGCTTGTGTTACCCAACAGCCTCAGACCATGCTGTCACATTCTTTAATGTGTAGTCCTACTGATGTAATTAGGACTCTACCGGGACCCAATGTCAACTGAAATAACAAGCCTTATTAGATCCAGATGACGAGTGGGCAGCTTAACCTACAGAAACCTCTTCTGTCTTGGTTCTGGCTGCAGGGTTGGGTCCGCCTAACAAACAGGTCTTCCTGTCGCCATCAGCTGAAGCAAAGATGACTGACTGAGGCCATCTGTTTTGTCCAAGTCTGCTTTTCCATCTCTCATTCTCATCAGCCAACATCCCTACCTCGTCATGACATAGAGAAATCGCTTCATAGTCATAAATCAGTTGTTTAAGGACCAAGGGAGAAGATCTTGCTTTTCTTAGGAATATTTTTGAAAGGAAACTTTTTCTCTTAAATCCATACCAGTAAAATTTAACCTTGGTCTCACGCAGAGGCTTTTACGTGACCTGGATATCTTCATTAGGCACATCCTAAGTATAATTGCCATTTCCCAAGTGGATGTACACGACAGGGCTTTGTATCTACATTGAAAAGGGAAGGGAGGAGAACTATATGATTGGGTTCCCGTCCCTGAGAATGTTGGGCAGGTCCTGTTTCCAGCATTCCTTACGTCTCAGATGACCACCCACCAGCTCTCCTGGCGTTTCTGAGGGTTCTTCTCACCAGAAACCTGTGCTGTATGCCAGCTCCTGGGGCTGTGTCTGTGGTTTATTTCTGGGATAGAAAACTTACAGATAGAAGTTGGTTGCCAGCCCTGGTGTCAGGCTCTGGCCTTGAGTCCTACTTCTGGTATTTGCTGTTCTACTTAAGAAAGGTATTTGTTTCCTCTGTTCCCTTCCCTGTGTGCAAGCCTGATTTGTTTAGAACTAATCTGCAGTCACAAGTCTAAATGTCTGCTAAGGAGAAGAGAGGACCCTTGTGCTTAGAGGACTTTGGGTGACATCATACATAAGTACAACAGTTTGAGAAACAAAACATCATGGGAAGAGGGCCAAGAGAATATTTCTATGTAGTCTTTAAATCAGTAGCTTGCAGCCTTTTTTTGTTTCCTGCACATCACCTGTGAAATGCTTCTTCCTCCTCCCAGCACTGACCCTCAGCAGGTCCGTGGGATGCAGGGGAGAATGCTCAAGTGGGGAACGGCTCTGAATACCCCTTTCTCTTTGGAGAACCGCTGTTTACTATAAATACACCCCCCCCCCCCCCGGGCTTACAGTAGAGATTGGTCAGAATCACAGAGGGTCATTCATGACTCACTAAATGTTTGTGACACACCTGTTCTGGGCAAAGCATTGGGTTAAGCACCACGGGCCTAGGGAGGTGTATGGGAAGGGGCCCTGGCCCAGGCGGAGAGAGAGACGTCTACTAGAGAACCATACACTCGCCGTAAGTGTAAAATAGGAGGTGTGAAGGGCCACACCAGGGCTAAAGTATCCTGGAGTTCAGAGGAAGGAGGGACTGGCCGCTTCTGACTTGGCGGGGACGTGTAAGAATTGATTAGAGACTCTGGCTGCTGGCCTACTTGGGTACAATTGGGCATCTTAAAGCCAGGCCAGGGAAAAGAGCTGCAGTGAAGAAGATGGCAGGGAGGGGCAGGGCTCCCTGGAGGGGGAGTGTGTGTGGAGGGGCTGTATGTGGGGCAGGAGCGGGATGGCATGCTGACACCTGCCCCACAGCCCCGGTAAGGCGGGGACTGGTGGGGTATCTTAGCCAGAGAAGTGTGGGGAGAGGATGGAGCTTCTACTCAAGCACAGAGCAGGGCTTGCAGGACCCCGGGAAGGTGGTCTGGGAGCTCACAAACCAACTTCTTTCCTGCCTTACCCTCCCCACTTCTCTTCACTGTTCCACCCTCATTCCCATCCTCCAATTTCTTCTCTTTTTTATTTTCCCCCATTTATATCCATTTAATTACCAGATCCTGGTGTGTGGGTTTTTTCAAGTGATTAAAAAAAATGTTTTTTTATCGTGGTAAAATATGCATAACATAAAATGTGCCATTTTATACACGGCAATGTTATAGAACCATCACCACACTCTAGTTCCAGAATTTTTCATCATCCCAAACAGAAACCCTACCAGTGAAGCAACAACTCCCTATCCCCACCCCATCCCTTGTAGCCTGTGTTCCTGTCTCTATGAAGTTGCCTATTCTGCGTCTCTCATATAAGCAGAATCATACAATATTTGCCCTTTTGTGCCTGGCTTCTTTCACTTAGCATAACATTTTCAAGATTAATCGTGTTGTAACGTGTCAGAATTTCCTTCTTTTTTAAAGACTGAATAGTATTGCCTTGTGTGTAGTTCTGTTTGCCCCTTTATGTGTTGCTGGACACTGGGACTCATCCTGGCTGTTTAAAAGCACTGTATGGCATGACCTGTGGTCATCCTCTGCGTCGCCTCCCACCTTGGTGTAGATTTGAATCACCACGGGCCTGGGACGCAGCGCTTGCCGGTCAAGGTCCATAGGCTTTGGTTTCAGACCCAGGCCTCAGTCCTGTTCTTGTGGGGAGCCCGGCAGGACACTGAGGTTCGTGGCACAGCTTGCCTACCTTTGAGTTGAAGGCAGTGACAGCCCCATGCAGGGAGCACTGTTAACGAGGGTTACATTTAATCACGTGGATAGTCGCTCAGCACGGTACCTGGCACATAGTAAGTGCCCAAAAGGCAGTGGCTCGTAAAGACATCCTAATCTGAAACTGATTTCCCTGAAGCCTTCCTTCCCCTCTCCTATCCAGTTTAAGCCTGCATTTGTTCCAGATTAGCTCGCCCACAATCCGAGAGCTGAGGTGGGGAGCTGCTTGTAGTCGTCTGTGTCTGTCGCCGTTGCTCGAAGCAGCACTCGTGCTCTTACCTCGTACCCTCATCCTTTGGGGACAGTTCAGTGTGTGCCTGTCCCATGCAGCTCTTCCAGAGCGTGCCATCACTCTCATAGTTTCTTTGCACGTTGCCACCTTATTAGTCACTATTTCGTGTATGTATTTGCTTTATGTATTTTACCTCCAAGTCTCATGAATAGGATCTGTAAGTTTTTCACACTTTGTCCCCCCCATATGAATATTAAATAATGTAGATGCCCAATAGAAGGTGAGGGTCTCCCCCAAACCCTCTTTCAGTCCTCACATTAGAGGCTTTCATTTGTTGCGGTGAGCTCTCAGTCACTTTATTTTGAACAGCATCAGACAGAGCAGGCACCTCATCCTGAAACCACCTCTGCCAGGCTTCATCTTGGGTCCTTGTAAAGATTAATTGACAGAGTTTTACATTTTCTAAGGCAAAGGAGTTTAACACTAGCTGACTAATTATTTCCGGGGGTTTGACTTTACGAAGGCAAGTGTCGGATATTATTGTAAAAAAACTTTGAAAATCAGGTTTAAAAGAAATAAAGTATGTAAATTTTTTAAATTGTCCTAACATTATACAACTGTGTTCCCATGACTTCGGAGCATTTTTTTTCAGTGGTAGCTACATATGCGACTTCAAAAAAAAGAAAAGGCTTCAACTTAGACAACTTAAAATGGAAGAGAAAAATGTGATAATACACTTCAGAAAACTGTTAATCCTTCAAAAGTGACTTTAAGGATGCCAAAGACCCTGTTTAAAGAAGCATGCTCAAAGAATTTGAATAAAATTTTAATGAAATGTGAATAATAGAATAATAGAATAAAAGCAAACATTTCTAAAGTAATTTATATTGTCATATGACTAAAATATACATGTAGCTTAATGAATACAGAAATTATTTTTTAAGTAGACATTTGTCCATTTCATCTAATCCCTAAGAGTCCATCTGTTCAAGCTGGACACCTTCTATTTGGATTCTCTTTGTTTTGGAGGCATACATGGCAGTTGTGGCCTGTGGCCAGTGTGAATGGCTGAGATGCAACAAAGGTCGGGGGAAACTGGCACAAGCCCTGGACAGAGACCCATAGCCCTGATCTTCTTGGTGAACCATTAGTCTAGCCTTATATTTTTGCCTTTAAAAATTTTATGTCCCACTTTTTCTCTGACTCTAGGTGATATGGGCAGGGAGTAGTTTAGTGTAGAATTATTCAACTTGACTTGAATAGTTCAATGTCAGGTTTCTAAAAATGGAGCCTCTCTGCTTCATGTTCCTTTTAAAGTCTTCTTGGACATTGAATTGGTTGATCCATAGAAACACTTTAAAGAAAATTAAGTGGGCTAAAGGTTTCCTATCCATAGCTGGGAAGAAAAGCTCCAAGGCAGTGGATGGGGATCACTAATTCCCTGTGGAACACTTGCTCCTAGTGTGTGGAATCCCAGGTCACCCCAGTGGTCTTTCTCCTTCTCAGGCTCAGAAGGAAGAGATGGTCTGAGGACAGCCACCCTGGCTAGGGATTCCTGAATGGGAGGGCGTTGGGACGATGACCTCTGCTTTCCTTTCTAACTGGTGGCCTATGGCATCTCAGCGCCTGTACCTCCCTCTCTCTAGGGAGAGCCTGACTGCTCTTTTGGTCCAAGGGGTGATGGCTTAAGCAAATCTGGCTTTAGGGAATTTGCCAGCCAAGGTTAAGGAGCACGAATCCAACGGCTTGCAGTGAGTGGCACACTGAAAGAACAGCACATGGTCTGCCTGCCGCTCTCTTGTTCCTCCCGGAGGCCGAGCTCGCACAGCTAGTGTAGGACAAAGGGGGAGCTTTCAGCCTCTGTAAATGGCCTATTGTACCAGGGGAGGAGGTGGAGCAAAGAATGACAGCATCTTGCCAGCTTGGCTTGCTGCTTTAAGGAAAGATGTCAGGATTTCTTCATTTGTTGCTGCTGGGGCAAGGGTGCTATTTCTGTGGGTTTGTTTGATGGAGGACTGCATTCCAAGTGAAGTAGGCCATCAAACCACTATTATTCAGCTCGTTGAAATCTTGAGGAACGCCACAAGGAGAGAAATATCCAGATCACCTGGTTTTGGGTTTGTAAATGATATGAAGAAAATAAAATGCAAATGTAAGTATAATTTTGCAGAATTGCGGGAGGTGTGTGTGTGTGTGTGTGTGTGTGTGTGTCCCTGTGTCCTTAGAGAATGACGTCCTTGTGAATCACCCCAGGTGCTGGACCACTTTTTGCTGATGCAAAGAAAATGGTAAAAGTGAAACTTTGTGCACAATGGACCTGGAACCAACATGTTCAGAAGCCAGAGCGGTGGGATAAATGCTTGTGGTTATATTAGACATGAAGAGCTTAGATGAATTTCTGATGCCGAGTTCTCATAATGCTGTGGCGTGTGAGTGCTGGAGGGACCTTTAGAAATCACCTGCTCTCATGGCTCCTAACCTGGAATGGACCGAAGGGGACTTGTGAGCCTCGTGTGCGAAGAAGTATGTGGATGTTCTTAGTGGAGAGGCTCAGCAGCCCAGCAGAGGTTAAGACTTGTTCATGTAGAGGAAAACCCATGACTTTAAAGTCTAGTTGTTGTCCTGGTCCTGGAAGACACCTTGGGGAAGCCTTTTAAGTCTCCAGCTTTGGTTTTCCCATCATCATGTTGTGCTGTGATGTTCAGATAAGACACCGAATATGAGAGCCTTTCCAAAACACCAAGTCAGCTGTTCTTCCCAAAGTTTGGGCAGATAGAAACCAGAATTTCTGCTTTCTGACAGTCAACCCTGTTTCTATTGCCCTGCTCTGTACATCTGTTTCTGCCCCGGGTGTACTGAAAGGCCGCTGTTCTCTGGTTCCTTGCACCGGGCTCGTGCCAGGCCTCCCTGACCATGCTGCGTATCCTGCCATTCTGTGGCTTTAGACCCCAGCTTTATAGGAAATTCAAATGACCCAACTGAGCCAACCCACTTTTTGTAGATGCAGAGAGGCAGGTGCGTGGGAGTAGCTGAGGGGAAGGAAAAGCTAGCTGCTGACAGTCTGGAGTATTCTGACCAAGAAATACCATCTGTGTAAGTCTTTAAGCCGATCGAACCACGTTCTTAGCAAGCAGCAGCATGACTATATACCCAGGCTGTAAACTTCCTGAAATGAGGATGTGGAAATTTGCTTTTGAAAGAATTTTTTAAACTACTCCAACTAGAACAGCATCAGACTAAGAATAAAATCTGAGTTTTAACCATTTGCTGGCAAATATATGTGTCTTGATGTTTCTTAGAGACCTGATGATATGAGGACTGTGTTAAAACATGGTGTTTATATTCATCTACAGCATTTAAATGCTGCTTATTGTGGCTCATTTTCTTTGAATGTCCGTCTGCCTCCATTTCTGACTACCCTAAGTGCCTTTTCCTTATACCAGTTAGCTAGAAGGGACAGGATTTATAATGATCTCCACTTCACATTTAAGCACTGTCCTTTCCACAGATCTAAATGAGGTATTGTCTTAGTTCTTTATTGCACAGACTATAGTTCTCCTATGTGCAGCATTATGAAGTTGGTTTGAAGCTGGTTACTTGCTGCCAGCTAGGAGGCATGAATTAAACTGCTGTAGTTTCTCATTATCACCTACTAAAGATAAGAATTTAGCTGGATTCAAAGCCTTAGCAGTGCAGGTTAATATCTAATAAAATGCTTTTGCATAGGTGCTCCTGTAATATTCTGAAGTTTTTAAAAATTTTCTTTCGTAGACTTATTTCTAGAAATAGACCTCTTTCTTTCTTAGTATAATGCAATCTACAGCTTGGCTCCTGCTGATGCTTAAAATAAAAAATAATAATAAAAATAAACAATAATCACCTGTTTAAAACTATATTTGTTTGTGAGGGAATTATTTAAGTTTCACACAGAGATGGGATTCTGTTGAGCAACCCCTGTGAATTCACATGGTCTAGGTTTTATGGAAATTACTTGAGAGAGAGAAGAGGGAAGGGCAGGAGTGTTGGGTAAGGGGTGGGTACCCCCCATGCCGGCTTAGAGTGCTGTAGGGGTGATGAAGACAACCAGAAGATGGAGCGATTTGAGGGCAAGGCGGGTTTGCATGTAAGGTTGCTTTTCATTTCTAGAGTTGCTATACTGTATGGAATCGGACTGCTCGGGGCCAGTAGGATCAGACTCAATTTGTCTGCGTAGCCTCTAAGTCTCACGTAGGCATCTCTTCCTCAGAGAGCTCTGCCCTAATCACTGGATCTTAATGGTGGCAGCATCTGTCACACCTTGTAGATATTACCTGTTTAATTTTGTATCTTCTGCTCTAGCCGTTTAGTGAGAGCCCGGACCTGCCTTGAGCACTGCCTTCCTAGCTCCTAGCACATGCCTGGCACACACTAGGTGCTCAGATAGGTTAAATGACTGGAGTCGTTCAATTCCTATGAATTCATCTAGAATAAATCTGCTGTGAGTGTACTATTGACAATCTGTTTCTTTCTTGGTCTGTCTTATGTTCGTTGGACACACCACCCAACAGCTGATCATTTCAATCCCTTTGAAAAATACGTCCATTGTCTCTTTGTATGGAGAAGTTGAGTAGAAAGAAAACAATGTCTGTTTTCAGAGCTCACACTGGCAGTGACACTAACTGATGCCTGTCCCTGCCCATGGGTGGAACAGTGGGGTGACTCTACTCCCAGCTTCTTATTGGCCCATCCTTTACCCTCTGTTCTCCTGGGAAGTCAAGTATGGGTTTTGTCTGCTAGTTACCTTTAGCCCAGTGGGCAGTAGCACAGGATTGAGCATGTGACTAATGCCCTGAGAGACCTTGGCAGGTGGGTAAGCACTGGCTGAGCTTTTAACCCCTGCCCCACCCCCACCCTTGCTGCCCTTTTTGTTTCTGCTGTGGTGTGTCACCTAGCAGTCAGCTGTTGGTGGCACTGATGGTGAGTGGTGGTTTTGTAAGTGCTGGTGTTTTCTCTCCAGAATTATGCCCTGAAGAAATTTGCTTATCTGTTTCTGCTCTGTTGTCATGTCAAACATTGAAATTTCCTCTGTGTCTGTGTGTGTGTGTGTGTGTGTGTGTGTGCATGTGTCTGTGTGTGTGTACGTATGTACATAGACCTACACAGAGCTGTTTAGCACAAGATTGCATGAGCCGGGCAAATACACTTTGTGGCCCCTATAGTATTAATGGGCAGTGAAAACACTTGGAATTTTGCTACTCTGTAAAAAAACATATAGCAGTATAGATTGGAATTTAAAGAGGATTTCTCTATTTGAAAAATTATTTTCAATCTTGTGACCTAGCTATTTAAAAGGATATATATTAAACAGCTCACAAATGCCATCTGAACTTACACCTAAAATGCTAGGAGCCTGGTGGAGTTCCAGGAAGTTTTTGAGAAAAGTTTTTCAGATCATTTACTATTATTTCCTTCCTTTTACTGCCAAACACACTTCAGAGCAATTATTCATCAATAATTTTCTAATGAGAAGCATTTTTATTTATTATATGTACTATACATTTTTTATACTGATATATATGTAAATTGTCTAGGACATGCAATTTGAGACCTTAATATACATTGAGTTGTTCGTCCCATTTTCTGGATGTTTTGGCTTCTTAATTTTGTTTGTAAACTCTATGTAGTCAAGCATTGCTTTTCGTTACCCTTGTACCTTACTGTTTGTTCTGCATGCAGGACTAAGCACAGAATATTGGTAGAGAAAAGAATAAGCTTCACATTTTTTGAGTACTTCCTAGTGCCATTACTATTCTAAGCTCAGTGTGAATTATTTAGACATTCTAAAAGCCCTATAAGATAAGTACTATTTTCATCTCCATTTATACATGAGGAAACTGAGGCTTGGAGAGGTGAAGTAATTTGTCCCTAATTATACAGCTAATGAGCTGGGGATTTGGCTCTAGAATCTGGGATCTTAAATACTATTCTATATTTTCTCTTAGATACTATGCTGTTAATCTCTCTCTGGATATGTGGCAGTTTACAGTTTATGCACACCAATTTATAGTTATATTTTAGCTATACCTTGAGGAATATAAAAGAAATGCTTTTATCAGAATAGCCAAGTACAGTAGTTTCTCCTGAATTTATATTATTGCTTTCATGGTACAAAGAGTATGGGGAAGAGGAGAGACTTATGACATTGGATTGGTCTGTTTTATCAGTTGGGGAGTTTATTCTGAGACTTGTAGGAAGAAATGAAAGCTGTTGGTCTTTAGGTGGTAGGGCTTGTTTGTACCTCTTCACTCTTCTCCCCATCAGCTGTGAGTGTGAGAGTTGAGTGTATTTGATTAGACGGAAGAGGACAGACGTATAATATCAGGGAAGAAAATGGCAATTTACGCCACTTATTTGAGCATTTTATGGCAGGAGTTCTTTGTGAGTAAAAATTTTAATGTGGTTAATGAATACTTTACACAAGATGATATTAATAGGAGTAAAATGTACTCCTAATGTGTTCTGAGAAAAATGAAATTTGACGGCCAGCAAAAGACCTGGACCATTAGACTGTGGGCTTAAAGCCCTGATTGGTTAGCCAGCCATCAAGTTAGATGGTTGGCCTTGGGGAATGCTGGAGAAGACTCCTGCCTCCCTAGAATGAAAATGATGTTTGTTTTCTTCCAACAGAAGTCAGCTTAGGGCACCTCCACCACAGGACAATGCAAGCCCACGAGTTGTTCCGGTATTTTCGAATGCCAGAGCTGGCTGACTTCCGTCAGTACGTCCGCACCCTTCCAACCAACACGCTCATGGGCTTCGGAGCGTTTGCAGCACTCACCACGTTTTGGTACGCCACCAGACCCAAAGCCTTGAAGCCACCATGTGACCTCTCCATGCAGTCGGTGGAAGTGGCGGTAAGTGGGTTTTCTCTGTGTTTCCCCAGATGAGGTAAGCCCCATCGAATGCAATATTGATCGAGATCACAATCAAGCATTGCTTGTGAAGGGACTTTGTAAGCCAAAATATACTCAACAAGCGGAAGTTCGTCAGTGATACTAAATGGAGATGAAGGCCCAAATATCGGGCAGAAGGACCAATGAGGTGGTGGTGGTTGGGTGTCTGCCTGCAGTGACACAGGCTCATTGCAGAAATTGCATGGAGCTCCTGTCCTGTACTAGGCCCAGAAGATTCTGAGGGGAAGGACAGGCCCGTAGTCCCTGCTCTTGTTTTACCAGTTCCTTACCAAAAAGAAGGACTTTGCTTGTGCTGTATCTGATAGCTGTTGAAAGAGACTCTGGGATTTCAGCTAGGATGAGGCTAGACTCGGGACTTGTCAGAATAGCATGGCTGCAGAATTTAGGATAGAACATGAAGAAACAAGGACATTTGGGAGGCGTCTGAGGTTGAGCTGTTGAGTGCCGTGGTTGTGTGTAAGTTGGGCAAACTAAAGGTCATGCTGTCATCATTATGGAAATTAAACTAGAACGTGCATTCCATAATTAGGGCTGAATGGGTGAGATGGCAGAGGGAAATCTAAAAACCCTTCCAGGAAAATTCTTTCCTAGCGCCCTTACTCTGCTTTCCTTCCCTTCTGAGTCTCTTTTCAAGGTTAGTAAAAAAAATGTGAGGGGTTGAAAAGATACAGAGGCCACATTCTCACTGTGCTTTGACTCTTCATTTACTCCCTGCTATGTCATTTCTTGCTTTCCTACCTAAGTCAGAATTAATTTTCAGTTTTATTACTTTCGACATGAATAAAGAAGAATGTTGTAAAATACAGAATCACCTCATTTACTGTAATGTAGGTGAATGCTTATAATGCTTTTAAATGTAGGTGAAAGGTCTCCCCCACCCAGGGCTGGTGGCCATTTGGAGGAGAATATGCCCTTCCAAATAAAGCCCAAGCCTGATTAATAGCTTTTTGTTATTTATAGGGTTTTAGTTCTTTTAGACAATTTCTTGGATTCATTACTGTGAACCTCTTAAAATATATAAAAGATATGTCAGTCTTACTCATGCCAAAATATAAAAATAGAAAGACTGAACTACTGCTGAGGAAAGATGGCTTTATACTTAATTTCTATTTAGAAAGTAAACTTAATATTTCATTGCAGCTAGTCATATACCAATAATGAGTAGAATTTAATGTTTTCTAATAGGGATGTGTGAGGTTTCTGGCAGAGGACCTAGTGTCTCATGGTAGCATTGCCATCACTATGAAAGGAGTCACTGGCATCTGCAGATTTAAGATAGTTATCATTTAGCAACAACTGTAAAAATTACCTAATTCTTATTTCTTGTGTGAGAAATTGTGGAGGCATTTGCAGTGTGATTTTTAAGTTCATGAAGTCATTAAGCTTTATTAAAAGAAGCATCCATGTTCTATGTAACAGTTTCAAACAACAGATAAGCAAAAAGAAAATTAAAATCTATAATTTCACTACCTAGTATAGAGGCTTCCTGACTTTTCTCTTTGCCTTCTAGAAAGAGATTTAGTTCTGATTTTCAGAATTTGTAGGTCTTAGGAATAGATACAAAACTTGCTTTGCATTTCTAAAAAAAGAACTTAAAATACTGAATTTGAAGTTAACCTTAGAGTTGTGATACTTAGTAATTATAGATGCTTTTATATAGCTGGTATTGTCATACGGACTTCTATGGCAGAAAGAGGAACTTAATTCATTTCATTAAGTATTAATCAGGAGCTTGTATATCTGGCACTGTCATAGGGGCTGTTGCCAGAAGAAAATATTGTTGCTTTGTTCCTACTTTGAAAACAAGTAAGTACCATTTGCCAGTCCCCACCCTCACCCCGACCTCCCATTTCACTTGTGTGGTTTTTTCACCCTTCTCTTCCCATAATCATCACACGGATATTTAAATGAGAGAAAGCTGCCCCTTTTGGTTTGGCTGCATCTCATCACTACCCATGCTGGCTGTTTCCCAGACACACTTTTTAAAAGCAGTAGCACAGAGGTTCTTTGTAAGTTGCAGCTTGTAAAATTTCCCTTTTCCAAGTCAGGATTGTAATGAGAGTGTTAGCACTCGTGCTACACACCTGTGCAGGAAAGGCGATGACACCATAAGCTATAGAATAAAACCGTTAGCAACAGCATCCGAAAGGCCTTTCTTAAATTTTTGAGCCTGGTTTGATCAGCACCTTATTTAAATAGAGATGTGTCCTTCGGTCTGTACTTACAGCTCACCAACCTGCACAGTGCCATGAAGGCTGGCTTTTCCCTGTAGGTCAGGGAATTACTTCCATCTTCCAAAAATGTTTTCTGCTGCTGCTCCGTAACTGTGAGCAGTGGATCTGTGCGTGTGTCTGGTTTTGGTTTTTTTTTCCTTCTTTGCACTCATTTTTATAAATGATATGCAAGTTTTCCGGTTTCAGCTTGTCTCAGCCTGTTCTTTGGGATTGAGGTCCCCATGTCCCCTGGAGTGACTAGAAACCCGTTGATATTGGTCAGGGCCCGGACCATGGTGGTTGCAGTTAAGGGGCTCAGGAGAGCCTGTTGGAGCCAGCAGGAAGCAGAGAGGCAGATTGATGTGGCCGAGGCTGGACCAGGCCGCTCTGCTCAGATGAGGCCACCCTGGGCAAGTGCACCTGACTTCTGACCTTCAGAATCCTTGACTGGAAACCGGAAGTGCCAGGACCCTCCCTCGCTCAGTGCTGTTCAGAGGACTGCATAGCTATATGCATCGTGGCTGGCCGCGAGTCAGTGTTCAGTGGATGTCAGCTTGCTTGTCCTATGAGGGTCCCCTCTTTCAACCTGCACACTTTATGCATGAGAAAACAACTAGTCCAAAGAAGTGACATTATATCATTTAGTTAGTGGGCGATTTAGAACTCTGCTGTACTGCCGTCATTACAGTAGTTAAAAGATATGTATTATAACTAGGACTCCGTGGGGTGAAGGGAAAATAAATAAGGACATTAAGGAAAATTTGGGTCTGTCTAGATAAATTTGAAGAGTTGGTGGCTAGAGCTTCTGAACCCAGAAACAGGCTCTTCTGAAAATGGATATGCAGGCAAATGAATCTGAAGGTAGTGATGGAAATGGAAGGAGAAAAGAAACAGAGTCTGAGGTTGTGGACGTGGGTTAGATAGAGGACCAGAAACTGTCCAGAATGGGAGCGAGAACCAGGGAAGGGAGACAGAGCTGTCAAAACCTGGGCAGCAACAGCAAAAGCTGATTTCTAGTGAACTTTTTGCCCCTTCTTCATCCTTTACCCCTGAACTAGGTCAGACATAGACAGGGTCAGAGCAGAATTTGGTGCTGATGGGGTTGTCGGCCCCCCTGCCAGAGTTCAGGGAATTTAGGCAACAAACCATTGCAAAGTATAGGTAAGAACCATTGTAATGGTAGAAGGAGGCAGTAGAAAGAATATGTGAACTCCTCTAACTGATGAGAGATGTCATACGGGCATTGTGATGGTTTACTTGGCAAATTAGGTTGGAAAGATTTTGACAACTACTGCAAGATTATAAAGCATTCAAAACCCAAGTTATCTGTTTTATTTTTAAATGTTAGAGAAAGCAATAAATTATGGCAAGTAAAAACTTTTTTATACTTTAGCCTTTCTAAGACTTCATTTTAAGATGTTCAGAACTTAAGGCTAAAGTTTACCTCTGATAACTAAACGATTTGTCTATATCACATTCACTATTTAGACTTGTTACTGGACTTTGGTTCTAGCGTGGGTTCGTATCTTTTATTATGCATAACCAATTCCTTGGGTATAATTCATCTTGTCTCCAAGTTTGATGACTGACTTACCCCCCAAATGATCTCCTGACATTTAGGTTACATCTTGGCCTTTTGCATGCAAGGCTGAGATTCCAACATTCATCTGTTGGGATATATATGGTTAGCAATGTGCCTTAGCATCGTAATTCTACACTCCAGAAAGTCTAACATGGAGGATGTGGCACTCTGGATGTGATCCCCCATAAGTCACAGAGTAGTTGTCAGACAGGCGTTCATCCAGCAAGTACTTAAGCGTGTGCTGTGTAATGTGTCCAAAACCAGGGACAAAGAGGCTGCTGCCCTCAGGGAGCTTACAGGCCAGCAGGAAGTTCTGCTGGGGACTCCTTCCATCCCTGGTGGAAAACGAGGACCATCCTTTAACTGAGAGTCATACAAGTAACTTGTTTTCATGCCATAAAACTAGAACTATGGTTCATTCTCAGGGAAGAACTTAAAAGAAACAAACAAAACATAGCATCTAGCCTGTGGAAGCAGTGCTCAATAAACAGTATGATTTTAAAGTTCAAAAACCACAATCTGGAGGCCTTCTCAGTACCGTGGCTTGCCTACACGTACCTCAGACCTCCCAGTTCACATGCACACTGCAACAAGGACTAACGTTCTTAGTCCACGTTTACAGGGTACGTACGGATACTCTACTAATAGGATTTGTCCACGTGGTTGGCAGAATTACTCATTTTACACACACACATGTGTGTAAAGACCTACCTGCAAACTGGCATAAGCAATTTCTGCAAGAGGAGAGAGCAGGTCATTGATTCATAAGTTTTGGTGAAGACTCACACTGGACCTGGGCAGGCAGAGCATCAGCCTATGGGGGCAACGATGGTGACGAAACAAAGACAGTGATGACAAAAAAGAAAAAAGTTGAGCTCATAGCAACATAGGATAGAAAAGCGGTTGCCAGGTCCTGGGGACCCTGGGAAATAGGGAGAAAAAAGATGGTAAGGTCTGAAGATCTGATGTATATGACTATAGTTAGCAACATTGTACTGTGTAATTGAAATCTGCTAAGAGAGTAGGACTTGAGTGTTCTCACCAAAAAAGAAAAGAAAGAGTTAAGTATGTGAGGTGATGGATGTGTTAATTAACTTGATTGGTGGGCGGGGCTCCTTTTACAATGTATGTGCCTACCAACTCAGGGTGCACACTTTACAAAGATTGCAGGTTTTCAATTATACCTCAGTAAAGCTGGAAAAAAAAAAAAAGACAAGGAATGGTGATTCCCTTTTAGACTTGAATGTCTGGGGCTGGTTCTGAGCAAGGCTGCAGTTGTGAGTTGGGCAGCATCCAACCCCACCATGAGGCAGGGACACAGGGACAAGCCTGAGTGGCAGCTGCTGGGCTGAGCAGGAAAAGAGCTGTCTGGGGAGGGGGGTGCAGGCGGAAGGTGGGGTCACCCCTTCCGCTGTGGGTCTGCAGGAGGAGGGCATTAGACTAACGCATTTGAATGAGGTAGGGGGCAGCAGGTGATCACTAAGAGGAAGGGAGAAATATTAGAATTTAATGTTTTCTAATAGGGATATGTGAGGTTTCTGGCAGAGGACCTAGTGTCTCAAGGTAGCATTGCCATCACAATGAAAGGAGTTGTTGGCAAGTGCAGATTTAAGATAGTTATCATTTAGCAATAACTAAAAAAAATGCCTAATTCTTATTTTGCATATGAGAAATTGTGGAGGCATTTACAGTGTGATTTTTAAGTTCCAGCTTCGTATGAGGTCCTTGAGCCTTATTAAAAGAAGCATCCAGATTCTCTGTAGAACAGTTTAACATAAGAGATAAGCAAAAAGAAAATTAAAATCTGTAATTTCACTATCTAGTATAGAGGTTCCCTGACTTTTTTCTTTGCCTTCTAGAAAGAGATTTAGTTCTGATTTTCAAAATTTGTAGGCCTTAGGAATACATAAAAAAAAAAAAAAAAGAACTTAAAATATTGAATTTGAAGTTAGGCTTGGAGTTATGATTTTCTACAAATGATGCCACTTCTCCCGGGCTTCATTAATCAGGGAACGTGTGTATACATAAGTGACAGAAATGTGCACTGTAATGTTTATTTAAGTTTAAAAATAGCCTCTCCCAAGCAGGGTCAACTTATGCCAGATGAAAAATGACAAATGTAAGCTTTCCACGCCTCTCAACAAAAAACCCTATTTCACACCGAAGTCTAAAAGGCCAACAAAGAGCAAAAAATAGACTCTGCTTCCCTTCCGACTTCCCTTCCACAGTGAAGCCGGATGCCTCACATACTCTAAATGTCAGGCATGTAGAAGTGCTCCAGGCACCCGTGTTTGCTTTGCTGGGACAGTGTGTGTTTGTGGGAGTTTGGATTTTGAGACTCTAAACTTTCTCCTCTTTCATGGAGGCGAGAGGGCACTCATCTTCCCTTCTGTGGTTGGCTGACTTTCTCCAGTGATGAGACTGCAATGTGTCCGGCAGCACAGAGCCTGCGTTCCCTAGGTCCTGTGTCAGCATCCCCCACCCCTCAGGCAAATCCCCTGACTGGGACAGTAGGAGCCCAGGAAACTGGAAGCTGGAGTTAGGGAGGAAAAGGAGAAAGGTTCTGAGGATTAGGGGAAAGCCTTAAAGAACCAAAAGACCCAGCCAGACACTGGTGATCTTGGCCTGTGTCCTCAAAGGTGAAGGTGAATGTTGTGTGGGCAAGTTTGAACCTGCTTATGAACCACAGAGCAAATCTTGTAACTTTCCACATGTGCCATTAAGTTCAGCTCCCCCACATATTAGCCGTGGGACTAAAGCACAAAGCCTCACCCTTAGTCTGTTTTCTCATCCACAAAACGGTGACCTGTAGCAGGTGCTCAATAAATACTCACTTAGCTTCCCTCTTTCAATGACAATCAGTACTCAGATGACAACACCAGCGCTGATTGTCACTTTGATGGTTTTACCCTTTCTTTACTCATTTGGGTGCAAGGATCTCCGGAAGTGAGCTGTTAAGTGGTGAGCATGAATAGTGAACCTGAGGGTTCATTGCTACCCTGTGACATTTACAGGTCAATAATGGGGTACTCTAAGTAGTCTTTCAAATATCCTGTCCATTATCATTCAAAAAATATGGTCAGGAGGGTCACCTATGGGCTGCCCTCTAAAGGCCCTAGTTTGATCAATCAAAGATCTTGTGTTGCTAGATATGACAGTTGATGGCCAGAGAGCCCCTCTAAGAGGCTTTTCCACGGGATGTAAAAGTAGTTTTGTGCCTGTTTTATAAAAAGAGGCAGATGATGGTGGTCTGGGCAGGGTGAGATGCATGTAAAACGCAAGTGCTGGGAGGAATCTATATTTCACATGGAGGATATTGGAAAGAGCAAAAAAAGTCATTTTTACCCCCTACAGTACCCCTAGGGTTCCACCTACTGTTTTTTCCCCTAGAGTTGGGTTTAACATAAAATCCAGCCAAGTCTTCAACAATCTCTTAAAAACTTAATTGGTTTTCCTCTTTCTTCCTCTCTGCTCTTTCTTCCTTCCCCTCCTCCCTCTGTCCCTGTGTTCCTTCCTCTTCCGGCCCCTCCCCAACCCCCTTCTTAGAGAGAATAAACAATAGTAACATGATGCATAGTTAGTTGGCTGTTATGGCCTGTAGATGTCCATTTTCTAGGTTGAAATGAATGAGACCACAATTTATAAAGCTTGGGCCTTTCTATTTCCCCGAAATCTTCAAGGATGTGATTTACTTTTGCATTTAAATGTGGTAGTGGAAAAAAATGACTGTCACCATCAAGTGTTCCTTTTTTTCAAATGTTGGCTAGAATTCTAGTCTTGGGAACCACTGATAAGCAGCTGTTCCTGCCCTTGCTGCCCCCAAGGGGAATTTGAACTTTTATTTCCTAATTCCTCCCACATGGGGAGACTGACCGCAAGGGGAACCCTAGCTTGCATAGATGTTGCACAATTACTCATGCTAATGAGTCGGCTGTAGGGGGTCTGACTCATCATCATTTCATTTTTTTAAACTGGGAAACTATATGACCACATTGAAGAAGTGCTTAGCAAAAGAAATAAAGTCCCATAACCCTCCCTGACTCGCAATCTTATTCACTGATTTCCTGCACATTTAATTGAGGTTGTTGTTTAGTTCACCGTGTTTCTTGAGCAAAACTGATACCCCACCAACACCTGAAATCTGTAGGTTATATCAGAAGTCCAGAAGGCAGAATATAAAGTTTTTTTTCATTTAAGTAGAAGTTCCTAGAAATAGGCACATGTACTTGAATAACTCAAGAATTAAATCCCTGGCTTTTAAAATGGCTCAATTTTTGTAGCACATGGAGACAGACATTTTGAGTCCCGTTGTCACTGCTGTGCTTCCCAACACTCAGATGCAATCCCTCTCCCTTGTGGACATAACTCGGGCTGCTGACACTCAGTGTTTACATATAGCATTTTCATCCAGGAAGAATGGTAACATACATGCATGTCAAAAATGATGATTCTTAGAGGGAAAAGAAAAATGATGGGCTGGCTGAGTACCACATTGGTTAGGAGTTGGCTTGAGACACCAGCTCTGAGCAGCAGGGCCCCGGTTCGGATCCCACATATGAGGGCCAGTGACACTGCCCTCTACAGCTAAGATGGTGAACAACAGCCCCACCTGGAGCTAGGCTGCCATGAGTCGCCTGCCACGGCATAGCTGCAGCCCCTGGTGCAGTGGGCTGCCATAGGCTACAGTGGGTGGCTGGGAGCCAGCGTGAGTGGCAGGCAGCCAGCATGAGCTGCCAATAGCCGCGGTGAGTGGTGGTGCAGAGGCCAGTGACCGATCTGCCTCACCCGAGAAGAGCGCAATGATCACAATACCAACATGGGCCACTGAAGCCACGTCCTCCACAACTAGACTGAAGAACAACAGGACAGCAACTTGTCTCTTCCCCTTCCCCGATTCCCCAACACTGTTCCCCTCCCCCAATTCCCCAATAAAATCTTAAAAAAAAAAAATGATAATTCTTTATGGGAACGTGTGATTGTTTCATAGAGCAACAAACTTCAAAGCCCTGTTGCTTAGTCTCCACCAGCCCCATTCATTTTACCTCCTCTCTTGAAATTACTGAGTATGTATGCCTTATAATTAAATGACAGTGTGACCTTGTACCCTCTTTTACCTATGCCTTAAATTGGCATAGAACTCATTTATTATTTCATCTTCCAACCTTTGTTAATTATTCTCATTGCTAATTAGAATAATAATAAACATCTTGTCCTCAAGTTACTTTGTCAAGAGAATGGCTTTTATTTGGGATATAATTAACTTATTTAACTTGATTTGGCTGTTTTTACCTCCATGTTTCTCAAAGTCCTGAAGATTATATACCACCAAAACGTTAACCTAACCAAAGAATTATTTAGCCAAAAGTTTGTTATCAAATTATACTGTAGAGCAGTGATTCCCAAAATGAGACTCAGGAAGTTGACCCTCTATCTTGGAGGGATGCGGTCTCTATATATTCAAAGCTAAGCTTAATCTCTGTTCTCAAACTTAACCCTAACCCCCAGTCTTCTATTTTTCATAAAATGGAACTGCTATCTTCTCAAACCCCCAACTCTCTCCTCCTTTTCTCCCTTATACAGTTACTTGTCAAATCCCATTCATTAGGGCTTCGTGCTTCCAGCATCCACATTGTCCCCATTCCCAGTTGCCATTGCCCTACTTCAGGCCCATATAAGTTGGTTTCTCTCTAATCTCTTTCCCCTCCATCCTATCCCGTACACTGCTACACTCCATGTAGATCTATTTCTAACACATCACCCCATGTTCACCACTTCCCTGCTGGGAACCTCAGTGCTTTCAGGTTGGTGGTTCTCACACTTCAACATGCATCAGAATCCCCCACAGGGCTTGCTAAAACACAGACTGTTGGATCACACTCCAAAGGTTTTGGTTCAGTAGATCCAGGGACGGTCTAGCTAATTTGCTTTCCTTACAAGGGCAGGTGTTCCCCTGACCATCCTTTGAGGAGCTTGGCTCCAGGGTAAGCTGCGCTCTATAATTCTAGGCTGCTCCTGTCTGTTCATCCTGATTTCCTCTGTGCTCTCCTGCTCACCGGTGCTCCTGGCATCCCCTCTTGTCACGTAAGGACAAGACTCAGGCTCCGTCAGCACAAGCTCTGTGTCTTACCTACCTGATTTCCAACTGCCCTGTTGACAGCTGTGGGCACCATTCAGCAAAGGGGGTGGGGAGGGCGGTACTGCTTTTACAGAGAAACCACTGAGTAATCCGTGAATGTGTAAGTGTTGTGAGGAGAGGTGGACAGGGCACCATCCTTAGCAGAGTGTCATGAGGCCATCCCTGTGGACTGCCGGCTGCCTGCACCCCCACGTCTCGCTTTGCAGGCAGAGTGGGTTGGGCCAGGGCAGGGAGGCAGTTATCTATGGCAGCTGGCTCTTCTTCACCTGGCACTCTCTTTTCTTAGCTTTTTTTCTCCTTCCCATTTTCTGTCATTTAATCCCCTGCCCCTTTCTCTTCCTGCCTTAGCCATAATGCTCTTGCTCTTTTGGTGGCTTTCTGGGCTGAAGAGGCTTCTGAATGTGTTACTATAAAGGCACACAATTGATTCTGAGCCTATTTTTTAAGATTTTGATTAGTTTATCGCTAACAGACAACATTAGATTAGTTTCAGGCATACACCATAGTTGTTCAACATTTATATACCTAAAGAAGTGAGCACCATGATAAGTCCAGCAACCATCTGACACTGAACCACGCTATCACAATATTATTGACTATATTCCCTATGTTGTACATTACATCCCCATGGCTTATTTGTTTTATACCTGGAAATTTGGACCTCTTATTCCCCTCTACTTTTCCCCCTTTTTTAAATTTTTCAATTACAGCTGACATTGAATATTATTCTTTATTAATTTCAGGTGTAAAGCACAGTGATTAGACATTTATATAATTTAAGAAGTGATGCCCTGACTAGTCTAGTACCCACCTGGCACTATACATAGTTATTACCATATTATTGACTATGTTCCCTATGCCGTACTTTACATCCCCATGACTGTTTTGTAACTACCAATTTATACTTCTTAATCCCTTCACCTTTTTCACCATGTCCCCCAGATCGCCTCCCATCTGTCACCCCAACAAATCTAGTACCCATCTGATACCATAACTACTACAATATTATTGACTATATTCCATAGGCTATACCCTACACCCCCATGACTACTGTGTTACAACGAATTTGTACTTCTTAATCCCTTCCGCTTTTTCACCCATTCCTAATCCCCCTCCCATCTGGCAACCATCAAAATGTTCTCTGTATCTGTGAGTTTGTTTCTGTTTTGTCTGTTGGTTTATTTTATTCTTTAGAGTCCACATATAAGTGAAATCACAATGCATCTGTCTTTTGCTGTCTGACATACTCCACTCAACGAACACCCTCCAGTCCATCCATGCCGCTGCAGATGGCAAGAACCCATTCCCATCCCTGGCTGAGCAATATTCCATTGTATATATGTACCACCTCTTCTTTATTCATTTTTCCACCGACAGACACCCAGGCTGTCTCCCTGTTGTGGCCATTGTAAACAATGCTGCAATGAACATATGGATGCACATGTCCCCTTAAAGTAGTGTTTTGAATTCTTTGGATAATTACCCAGAAGCATAATTGATTCTGAATCTTAATCTATTTGTTGGAGTAAAGATATAGGATAAGAAGGACTGGTGTTGTGGTTAGGACATGTTATATGGTGTATGAGTAATATTCTATATATTCATATTTTACAAGAAAGTTCTTATTTAAAAATAATGCTGAACATGGATACATGGTATCCCCATTTTGCAGAAAAGAAAGCAGATTCAGAGATTAAGTAATAATAATACACTATTCTATTTCCATGTTTATTTGCATGAAGAATAACTTCTTTATTTTATAAAGTAGCATGTTATAATTCATAATTATGTTTGGAATCATGGCTTACATGCTTAGGTATTAGAAAGTTCCTGCCAAAGTAGAGAAGGCTGTGTGATGATTAGAATATGTGATTGGGTGATATTTACTTCAAAAAATTATTAGCAGTTTTAGATCAAGAGGTAAACACACATAGGTAATACAGTAGCTACTGAAAGAATGTATATAAATGTATAAGCATAGAAAAATGTCCAGAAGGGGCTCACCAAACTGATAATAGGGGCTAGTCATTCTTTTCCTTGATGTACTTCTGTGTTATTAAAAAATTTTAAACTATATAAATGATAACTTGGAAGGGAGGAAAAAGAGCACGTGGAGGGCCCGAGTGGCACGGTGGTTAAGCGCTAGCTTGGGAAGCCAGCGACCCGGGTTCGGGTCCCACATATGAGGGCCAGTGACACTGCCCTCAAAAAAAATAAATAAATAAACACAAGGAAAGAGGAGTGAAGAAGTCTAATTAAAAAAAAAAACAGAAATAAAAAAGGAATCCATCAAAACATATCTGGCTGTCATTACCTTAAGGGCCTCCATGGCAGTGCTTCTCCTGGAATACTCCCCGTTTCCCCAGCAATTCTGCCTGCACAGCCTGTCTGCGCTTTGAGACCTAGCCCTTTGCCTCTTCTTCGTGAAGCCTTTCCTGTCTCCTTTCTTCAAACCTCAAGCCAGAAACCATCTCTCCCACTCTAGAACAGCCCTTTTTGTGGTACCAGAAGCCCTTGTGTCATAGTCTCATTTCCCCAAAAAAGCATTTCACGACCATTGCAAATGTGAAGGCTTCTGTCTGACATTAAAAAAAAAGAAAAGAAAGAAAGAAAATATTGTAGGCCCTGGCATCAGAGTAGTTGAGCTTTCATTTATCAGTCTCTAAAGAATGCTTGGCATTCCTGGTGCTATCTGGACCCCTTGCAGAGTCTTTGTGGCCTCAGAGGGTGTGCAGCAGCCTACTGCGGGAGAACTACCAGCCCTTAAGATGATTCCTGCTCCTGGCAAGGAGCTCTGGTCCATGGCAGCAGGTGTGCTTACCATGGATGAAGACAGCGTAGAGAAGGGTGCACAGCGATAGCAAGTCTGCACATCACACGGGTACAGGCATGTCTGCACACCACGCACCTTGGAGCTGATGACTGTTAGATGCTACATGAGAAGCCGACGTTCCTAATAGTGCAGTTGGCAAAGAGATAAATGAGTGGAAATAATCTCAAAAAAATATATAGTCAGATATACTTTAACAAAAAAAGAATGTAGATAACGTTACAAAAGTGAAACTGAATGGTGTGTCATTTCCACAAGAGCTGACACAAAACGGGCATCTGTGCCCCGTCCTGTACTTCAGTACTCACCAAGCAGCTACAGCACAGGGGCCCCTGGGGAGACTGGAGGCGTGCACGTTAAGCTTTTTATTTTATTTATTTATTTATTTATTTATTTATTTATTTATTTATTTATTTATTTATTTATTTATTGAAGGCAGTGTCACTGGCCCTCATATGTGGGACCCAAACTGGGGCTGCTGGCTTCCCAAACCAGCGCTTAACCACCGCGCCACTCGGCCGGCCCTAGGCTTTTTATTTTTAATGCCTCCTTCTAACATGCTCATCTGTGTGTCTGTCTTTTTCCACAGGGCAGTGATGGTGCTCGCAGATCCACGCTACTTGACAGCGATGAGCCCTTGGTATATTTCTACGATGATGTCAAAACCTTATACGAAGGTTTCCAGAGGGGCATACACGTGTCAAGTAAGCATCGTACTGAATTTGTGTGGCTAGCGCTTAATGGTTTTCATTCAGCAGTGGTATTTCTTCAGAAAGGCATATTTGCTCACGACTTTCGCCCCCTTCGTGTCATTCAAATCTTCCTGTCTCCTCCCATAAGCTCTCCAGGGTGAGTCCCAAAGCTCACTGGCCCGTCTAGATAGATGTTCTCCATGGCACAGGGGGTTCCATGGTCAAATATGTGTTCAGCGTGTCATGTGGTTCATGGAGAGTCACACGTACATCAGCTCATGATGGGCTCCCATTTTTCCTGCAGGCAAGAGACTTATTGAATTGGACCCGAGCCAACATTTTTCAGACTTATTGACCAGGAGACTCGTATCTCGAGAAATAGACACTGACCTCCCAAGGAGGCAGAGTTCCATCAATGACACTTTGAACATGGTGGCTCATAGGACTACCCTGAATCACCAGCAGTGGTATCAGAGACCCGGTGACACCGGCACTGTGTTCCTTTCCAGGCCTCCTCCCTGCAGGCTCCAGGTGTACTCCCCTGCAAGGCACACCTTGCAAAGCCATGACCCCGTTCTCTCTCATAGCCCCATGATTCTGTGTCCTCTCCCCACCCATAACGCCTCTTCTGTCCTACCCCCAGCCCAGGGCACTTGACATATTCTTCCTAATCTTGTAAAACTCAGATTGCCTTTCACCTTTTCTGTAAAAGCTTCCTGGTCTACCATTTTCACCCCCTACCTCCAAGTGAGGAATCTCCCCTTTCCCAGTATCCTGTACCGATGTCTGTAATACCTTTCAGAGCACAGGTGTTTCCCTGGCCATGTGTCCCACCAGCAGCTGCTCTTTCAACAGGGTGGCCGCCTTTTCTCTCGGCACCGGCACAGAGCCTGGCACACAGTAGGTGCTCCGTTAGTGTACCCTCAAGGAAGGAGAAGATGCCCTCTGCTTCCCACTACTCCTCTTTTTGTTTCAGCCTCTTTAGTTTTGCTTGTTTCCGTTTCCTCTCTAAAAATGGTCCTTGGGGCCCATGCTTCCTTATTTAAACCTTTTGGTGGTTAGCTTTTATTTTGCCACTGCTAGCAAGATTGTAATCTCCTTACAGGTAAAGGACTGTGTACTATTGCTCTCTCTGTCCCCCCACAATATATTACATGTGATATGTGCTCAAGAAGTGCCCACTGTTTTTTACTTAATACTGGTAAAATTGGGTTCTCAGTTCAGTGTATTTGCCCCAATATCCCTGTAGCATATTCATTAAGCCCCACTATACAGGGAAAGCAGACTTACTGTTCTATTATTTAATTTGTGAACGTCTTCAGAGTTAGTGTCAGGGTCACTGTTTGTCTGTGAGGCTAAACATAAGGCAGATCATCCTAACATACGGCTACATGAAAAAAAATATATATATATAGTGTGTGTGTGTATGTGTGTGTGTGTGTGTGTGTTCTTTACCACTACTGTAATACAAAGCATGCATGTGAATAAGTGTATACACATTTTTACATTGTTAGCAGAGGATGGGATTTGTTGAGGAGTATGGTGACTTGCATTATGCTTCTGACTCTCCCCTGATGTTAAGACAAGTCACACAACTATTTTTTGGTCACTTTCTGTACTTGGAAAATGAAGGACTTATATGAATGTTTCAGAGAAGTTAAAGAAACTTAACTTAAGAGTCTTCTTAGCCTATACTGATTGATGGGAGCTGCTTTGCAGGTTTTCTTTTTTTCTTCTTTTTCTTCCCCTCAGAGGAGCCTTTTATTTTAAGTGCTAATTCACCTTGGCGACCATAAGATTAAACTTTCACAGGAGAGCAAAAACCAGCATCTAGGCAGTTAGGAGTCTATTGAATGACAGGAAAAGCCAGCTTAGAGTTTTTCAACCTAGTGTTTTAAACTGTGCCTAGGAAGCCATTTATAAAGATTGAGTTCACTGTTTGTCAATGGTTCTTATCCCCAGCTACACTTTAGTGTCATCTGGAGAGCTTTGGGAAAGTTCTAAGGCCCAGGCCCATCCCTGTCCAATTATATCAAAAGTGTTACTAGCAGGGCCTGGGTATAGGATGTTTTTTTAAGTTTCCCGAGTGAACCTGGGAGTTCACTACACTGTTCTAGAGCTGCAATCTACAAACTTTTCCTGTAAAGGGCCAGATTGTAAATATTTTAGGCTTTTTGGGCCCCGTGGTCTGTGGCACAACTGTTCAACTGCAGCCTTAGGTAATATGTAAATGAGTAAGTAGGCTGCGTTCTAATAAAACTGTGCTTACAAAACCGGGTGCCAGGCATGATTTTGCCTCTGCCTGTAGATGGCCAGTTCCTTTCCTTGAAGAATAAAATAGTATTATTTCATTTAGCAAATGTAAATATTTTCCATCGGAAAACAACATTTGATGGAACTTGTCATGTTTAGCCTGTTTTTTTTGTTTGTTTTTTGAGATACAAGTGATGTATAACATTATATTAGTTTCAGGTGTACAACACAATGATTTCATGTTCGTGTGTTGTAATATGATCACCACCACACATAGTTACAAATTTTGTTTTCTTGTGACGAGAACTTTTAAGATCTACTCTCTTAGCAACTTTTGAATATCCAATACAGCATTGTTACGTATAGTCACCATGCTGAACTATATTGACTACCATGACTTATTATTTTATAACTGGCAGCCTGGTCTTTATTATAGTCCCTGTGAATTGGAGAGGGTCTGAGAATCAGGCCTTCTTGGCACTCTTTTCTCTTTTCATCAAGACAACCTGAGAGAGGGTGAAGAAGTCGGTGGGAAGGAATGGGATTGTCCGGCCTGAGTCCTCCCCCTCCTCATGACTGCTTCTTGAAGGCACGAGCACATCCCACTTCTCTCCTTTTGGGTGTGATTCTGTGTAATAGGCCCAGGCTTGTCAGGGCCCTGCTTTCCCTCCTGCATCCTCCAGGTCCCCAACCCAAAGCTGAACACTCAGCGGACCCTTAAACTGAGAATGGTGAAGCCACGTGTTACGGTCACAAAACAGAACTGTAGATGCCCCGTCAGATGGGAAATGTCAAAACATCCAACTTCAGGTGTCCCGTAGAAGGGGCTGTGCAGGCCCAGGGTGTCACAGAGCCCGCGTTTCCAGTTAGGAGACATTCCTGTGTGTGGCCAACTCTGATCGTCTAAACATGGCAGCATTTTTTTTCTTTTTTTTAAGGTGGACATAGCTTTTCTCTTCAACAACTACTAAACTGAGCATAAAGTTAGCTTGGGATTCATCCGTAGAAAGAAACTTGTATAATTCCAAATATAAATGATGGTAGATAGATAGATAGATAGATAGATAGATAGATAGATAGATAGAGATATATCACTGTGCTAGCACTCAGTATAAATTAATATGGATTTTCTTTTTTTCCAATTAGTAGGCACCTAAATTGGAATCAGAACACATTCTTATATTTCTTAACTTTTGCTTTCACAATGCTCCCTAATTTTCCCTCATATTGCTTCTTTTTTTTTTTTTTTTTTTTGAGGGCAGTTTCACTGGCCCTCATATGTGGGATCTGAACCGGGGCCGCTGGCTTCCGAAGCCAGCGCTCAACCACCACACCACTCGGCCGGCCCATATTGCATCTTTTTTTCATGTTTATTTCTCTGCAGTCAAGATTTCACCCATGTAATCAGAATTCCAGGTGATTCCTGATACCTTCAGCCATCAGAATGCGGGCGCTTACAAATTATATTTTCCTTTTTGGATTCTTGAGTTAAAATGCTTTAAGCTTCTTTAGAAATTTTTAGGGACAGTTCTGAAAACCCATACTAACCTCGCTACTACTCAGCTACTGACTCCTTTCTAAACCCATAGGGTGTTGAAGAAGAATTCACAAATTGAGTATCCTTAAAAAATTGTATTTGCTTTCTCTCCTCTCATTTTCCTCCTGTCCTGCCCTATTTAAGAAACAAAGTAGGGGGCCGGCCTAGTGGCGCATTGGTTAAGCGCTGGTTTTGGGATGCCAGTGGCCCCGGTTCGGATCCCACATGAGGGCCAGTGACACTGCCCTCTACAGCTAACAACAGCTCCACCTGGAGCTGGGCTGTGCGAGCCCCGGTGATGGTGTGGGCTGCAGCCCCTGCTGCAGTGGGCTGCCATAGGCTACAGTGAGTGGCCCGCAGCCAGCGTGAGCAGCTGGCAGCCAGTGTGAGCTGCCAATAGCCACGGTGAGCGACATCCAGAGGCCAGCGACCAATCTGCCTCATCCGGGAAGAGCGCAATGACGATACCAGCAGTGAAGCAACATCCTCCGCAACTAAACTGAAGAACAAAAAGACAGCAACTTATCTGTTCCCCTTCCCCGATTCCCCAACGCTGTTCCCCTCCGCCAATTCCCCAATAAAATCTTTAAAAAAAAAAAAAAAAAAGAAACAAAGTAGGAACAAATAAACAAGTAAAAAATAAGACCAAAACCCAGGGAGAAAATATTTCCAATCTGAACTCATTATTTCTTATCAGAGGACCACTAGCGTCTACCTGATACTTTGTAGAATGAGGTAGAATACAAATTGGGATATTGCTGCATGTTACACCATTCTTTGTTTTTTCTTTTTTTAGATAATGGCCCTTGTTTAGGATCTCGGAAGCCAGACCAACCCTATGAGTGGCTTACATACAAACAGGTGAGTTTTCTGGCTCTGTGGATGCCTCATGCAAGCTGTAGTGCTTACATGTGTCAGTTCTCGAAGCCCTAAGTAATGTCAGGGCTGGAAGGTCTTCACAGAAGGTCCGTGAGCACTAGCTCAGAGCTTTGGGATAAATGTGCAGCGTCTGAAGGGAGAAGTCTGACACAAAGATTTGGGGGAAACTTGTTAAGTAATTTAGCTGGTCATTCAATTTTGGAGCTGACGTGGATACACTGTGGAGTAGAGTACAGTTTTGAAGATAAAATTCTAGAAATGAGCTTGAGGCAGGTGACTCCTCCCTGGCCCTGTGAGGGGTCAGGATTATTCTTCTCTCTGCTGTGAGAGGCTCTGGAAAAATTTAGAAGCCCCAATATGAGCAATCCTCTCACATTGTAGACGAGGAAAACACACTCCAGATAGGGACAGGACTTGCCCAAGGTCACAGCTGGTTAATGGCGGAACCAGGACCAGACATGAGGTCCCTGCCATCTGGTGTAGGGCTCTTCTGTGCATCATGACCAGCTTGGGCCTGGTGTGACATTTAGCCCCAGGGCAGCCATGGAGAGCAGCACAGATGTTCAGGGATGACACCTGTGTTCTCTATAAATCCTAAGGAAGCTGGGATCTGGGGTTTTCCTCTTGTCACTCTGCAGTCCCAACTGATCCACAGCCGTAGCTGGTTAAATAGTAGTCTGTGAATGGCAGGTCCCAGAACAGGAAGACATTGCTGTTTAACCTTTTATTTCTTATCATGATCACAACATATTGATGTGCCCATGCTTCTCCTCAGTACTAGTAGTGCCTGAGGACCAGCAGGGGCAGCTGAAGTGTCAGCTTCGCTGCCTTTTGTCTCCAGCACAGCTGTCCAGGAAATGGCTCCCTGCTCTAGGAGCAGGTGATCCTGTGGCATTCTAGAATACAAATGAACTTCCTCCTTCCATGTTTTGTGTGAACAAGCTTTTAGAAGTTGGTGTGTTCTGGGGTGTGTGTGGGAGGGATTGTCACTGCAGGCCCCACAGCCAGCTCTGGAGTCATGCTTTACGTCCTCCCTAGACTGAAACACATTTTCTCCCTTCCCCCATCTGAGGACCAGCGAAAAGCAAAAGGCGTTCCTGGGTTTCCTCCTCTCCTCTCCTCTCCTGTCCCCTCCCCTCCCCTCTCTTCCTCCCTCCTCCCTCCTCCCTCCTCTCTCTTTTTTCTCTGGCAAGAGGCAAAACAGCATGGCATATCTTGCTTGTGGAAGGAGTGAAGTGCTGTAGCCCAGGTGACTAGAGGGATTGCACTGTCTTTATTTTGCCTTACCAGAGCCAAATAATAGTGCCCAAATAGTAGTTTTCAAGATCCCTCACTTTCACATGTGGTGTGAAAACAGTTTATGTGTGTTGGATATATAATATTGCATCTTAGGGCCTCACGGAACCCTCAGTGCTTTCTGGATTACTTCTGTCATGTTACGCACAGTAATATATTCCCACGTTACCTCTGTTGTATGTCAGCTGGAAGAGAGAAGACACATCCGTTGCAGATTAGGTTTTGCAAAGCAGATTGAAAATCACTGGGGTTTCTGAAGGTGTTAATCTATGGATTCTACATTTTAGTCAGAGGCTGGTAAAGCTAAAACCTGGACTTACCTGACGCCAACTTCAGATTTGTACATTTAAATCATTTTTTTTTCACTACCCCAATGATTCTGACCTTTAGGGGGCTAGCATGCCCTTTCAGGTATTTTGAAGAAAGTGTGGACCCTAGAAATATAAATGCATGCATATTACCCTAATAAACTCTGCAAACCACTGCAGGCATTTCACAGGCTCCCATCCCTTAAATGTGAGCAAGACTTGTGAAATAGTCCATGGGGTATGAGAGTAGTAGGCATTTCATACTATTCTTGCTGTCATCTCACCAGCACATCTCGCTCCCATAGGCGAGGGAGGGATGGCACTAGGTGCCAGAACCAACTGCGTCTGGGGCAGGAATAGGTGTGGCTTTCTCTCCTACGCGTGTGGGTGGGCATTAAAAGTGCTCTTGAGAATCCATCAACTGAGAATAAAGAAAATTCCAAATTTTAAGATTTACTAGCATTTTTTAGTTAATTGAGGGTAGGAATGGGGAAAGGGCATAGAGGCAAGTATATAGTTCTGCTTAATTTTTATGAATCTACCTAGTTTTACTTCGTTGTAATAATAGTGTGCATTTTTGTATTTATTTTACTTAAAATTGTTACAAATATTCTAAGTTTGACATGGTTTTCATAATGGTAATATTTGCTAGCTACATGGCGTTTTCTCAGAGGTGTACCGTCGTGTACCTAACCACCCAACCATTGGTGTTTTGTCCCATTGGGTTTTGTGCCTTTGGATAATTTTGAAATGTGTATGTTTGTACATAAAAAATTTTAAAACTTCCCTCTAAGATTGATTTATTTTTTTTCTAAGAATAACTTCTTAAGAACTTGTTTCCTATTTTCTTTAAAGGTCTCCCCAAAACTTGCTGTTTCTGTGTTTATACCAAATGACCAATTTTGGCTGATTTGCTGTTCTTTATAAATACAAAGAAATAAAAATTCAATGTCCCTGTATCACTTTTATAATTTTGTAAGTAAAAACTGAGGTGTAAAATAGAACTGGGTGAGAAACCCTGATATACTGTCATTGTGACCTGCAGTTGTTGCTTTGCAGAAGGAATCATGTGATCAGTTCTCTTAAGCCTGAGTTCTGGTGAACAATACCTTGCGCAGTACAAAAATGTGTAACTGAGGGCACACCTGTGGGCTTCTGTGCCCCTTCCCTGTGCAGAGCTGCCTCCCAGCTGAGACCTTAGATTCAGCTTGCCCGCAGTCAGCGCTGTCCTGGAGCCTAACCTGACGCTGTTCCTGGTTCTCCTCCCACTTCAGGTTGCGGAAATGGCAGAGTGTGTGGGCTCAGCGCTGATCCACAAGGGCTGCAAGACGTCCCCAGATCAGTTCATCGGCATCTTCGCTCAGAACAGACCTGAGGTATTAACCATGAGGCACCCAATGCCACCTTTTGGGAAGTTCTCAGATAGAGCCAACTAGGGTTCACACCGCTGCCTGCTGGAGACCAAATTTTGTGGTCTGCTTTCTACTGACAACATGGCTTTCTGTTACTGCTCAGAAAGTTGCACATGAAAACCCAAACCAGCACTTGCTTAGCATTAAGTGGAAAAAACAAAAAGAAATCCCTTTTTTTTTTTTTTTGAATGATTGGTTTTGTGTTTTCAAACCAAGTCCCCAGACAAAATCCTTACAACAGATAGCTAACAAAAAAGGCTTCTATTTCAGGGTGACCCCTGCAATTAGAAAAATAGCATTAATGGATTACAGAGAAACTGGGATACAGTTTTGTCAGTAACAAACTCTCATCTTTCCTTTCTGAAAAGCCTGAGTTTTCCCTCTGATCAAGTTATAAAGTTTAAAATATCACGGACAGTGGGCAGAGTGCCTCACCTTGCGCCGGACTTAAGTTAGACACACAGTCTGTCCTTTAGCTCTCTAGGCCCAGGCATGGTGCTTCTATAACCCATTGTATTAAAGTAAACTTAAATGAGAAGCTCTTTTGGAGGCATTGCTTATAGTGCTAGTGAATAAATTCATGGCATAACTAGCTTGGAAAAGCTCAAGCACCCAGCATGAAGAAATTTTTAGACCTACTTGTGTCCAACAGACATGTCGGCTCAATCCCTGTGCTGCTCACTGTTTTATAAATCAGAATAGTTCCTTAGAGTTTTATGTCCTGGTAAGGGAAAAAACAGCATTTTTCCACAGCTGGACCATGACTAGGTTCATGGAATTTAGTTTCTTTCATTTGAAGTGAAACCCATTCGAAAGAATACACCCAGAATTTTGTTAGAGTGGGATTTTATAATGAATCTATAATTAGAACACAGATGCCTTACTTCAAGAATGAGTTTCCTTCCTATATTTATGAGTTAGTTCAACAAACATTTATTGAGCACCTGCTATATGCCAGGCACCGTGCAAGGCACCCAAGTACAACAGCGACTTGGATCCTCTTCATGAGGTACTACTTAAAGAAAGACAGCCCCATAAGCTGATGCTTTCTCCATAACATGCTAACAACCATGGACAGAGGGCAAGAAAATTATGGGAGCTCAGCCAAAGAGGACTTCCTGGAGATGGCCGCTGAGTGGAGTCTTGATGGAAGAGTGGGAAAGCGAATGGAATGCTCTCATCAAGCAGCATGTCTGTTGCAGAATGAAGCACTTTAACATGGGAGAGCTGCAGTGGCAGGATAAGGAGCAGGGAAGAGAGGATCACATGGGCCACAGGTATCCTCCTGAGGAGCTTGGGCCTTACCTCCCTACTGGGAGCTTGAAATTGGTGTCGGGGGAGAAGGGGGAGGGAGGAAAAACAGCTGCAGGCCAAGTGAACGTGAGTGTGTTGTACTCCCTTCCCATGGCAGCTATGCCTTTATCTGTGTTCTGTCAGATGTCGGCACGTTCAGAACTGCAGCTGGAGATAATGGGCGCCTCTGCAGATCTCACCACGTTTGCCTTGTAGTTAGATCAGCTGTTATGTGGCAGCCATGTCTGAAGGCCAGTTACTGCATCACTTCTTTTCCCTCGTCCCTTTTTTGGAGAGACTCTGCCAGAATGAGTTTCCTGTTAGACACGTGTTACCCTCCTTCCCCTATTCCTAGGCCCCACTGCACACCGCTGCCAGAATGACCTTCCTTAGACCCCACGGCCAATGTTTTGCTGAGAAACCCTCAGTGGCTTTACATTTATTGCCTGGGGACCAGAGGCTTGTTCCTGCCCACATCCATGCCAGTCAAGTGCTCACTGACCTGCTCCCTGTTTTTGCTCCTGCAGCCCTTCAATTGGGGCCCTTGCCTTTTCTCTGTCTGAATTGTGCTGCTCTTGTAAAGGGCTAGCTCAGTTCCCTCCCCCATAAAGGTGGCCATCTAGCCTTGAGTCACTATCTTGCATTGTTAATTATCTTTTTCATATTTGCCTCAGTTGTTCAGGTAAATTGCACTTCCCTTTTAAGAAGAGGACAAGTGTTTTGTTCTCATCATGAATTTCTCACGGTGCCTGGCATATAGCAGGAGATAAACAAATGTTCATTTTGCTGTATCTATTGTGTTAGATCTAGAGTGTTGGTCTCCTTGTAGTGGTTCCATGATGACATCCCGTTTTCTCTCCACAACCTTTACTGTTTGTTTAGTGGGTGATCATTGAACAGGGATGCTTTGCATATTCAATGGTGGTCGTTCCCCTCTATGACACCCTTGGAACCGAAGCAATCACCTACATAGTCAACGGAGGTACGTCTGTGGGCTTTGGGTGGAAATGGGCCTCATTATCGGTTAGATTTGGTGACTTTACATTTGCTTGTATTTTATTTGACAGGGATTTTGTATTTAAATGTACACCTTCCTTTCTTTTAAAGGTAATATTTAAAATAATCTGGTGTCAGACATTATACAGTCAAGCTCTTACTACCTACCCCAGAGCTTATTCCTCACTTGCATCTCTTTATTTCCAGCTGAACTCTCTCTGGTTTTTGTTGACAAGCCTGAGAAGGCCAACATGTTATTAGAAGGTGTAGAAAATAAGTTAACGCCAGGCCTTAAAATCGTCGTTGTCATGGACTCCTATGGCACTGATCTGCTGGAGCGAGGCAAGAAGTGTGGGGTGGAAATCCTCAGCATGAAGGCAATGGAGGTGAGTCTCTCTGCACCCCACACTTCTGGAGGGTCCCCCGGAGGTCACTTTGGCTCAACCGCGGTATTCAATGCTACCATGCAGTCCAACATCTGGCCCGTCGTCTCGCAGCCCATGAAAGAGAGAGAGCAGAAACTGCTGTCTCACTGCTGGAAAGAATTCTTACATGCCCGGAGTGCCTCACATCTTACAGAGGGACCTCTCATGAAGCTGCTGTAATCCACGCATATTTAAATATTCTAGAGCCCTGACAAGCCATGCCAATAAATGCCAGAAATGTGAATTTCAGCTGCAGGCGAGATTTAAGTTTGTGTGTCCCTTTTTAGGCTGTAATGCCTTTTACTTACTGATGTGTCTCTGAAACGGAGCCAGGTATGGTATGGACATCTGCCTCCTTGTTCTTTTTCTCAGGTTGCTTTTGTAGAGTCCTGGTGAATTTCCAGCACAGATGTTTGGTTTGGTTTATTTTCATATTAAATTTCTTCAGATACACTTTCATCACAACTTTAAAGGTAACCATACTAGGAAAATGAGTGTGGCCCATATTTCAGTTGGTTATTTGACATCAGCTCAGGTAAAAAGCTGACTTTGCCCATTGGCCTTAGATTAGGGTTCATTTCAAAGGAGCTGGCAGGAGGAGGGTCTTGTACACACGCCACGGGAAGTAATAGGCTCCATCGAGTAAGGCATTCTCTGTCTGACAATGTTTATAAGATTTTTCCTGGAACTGTTATAAGTAGGGTTTTAAAATTTATTTATAGTTCTCCTTCTGTAAAGAATTTGAGGCTACAAATCAGGGCCTACAAAAACCTTTCCTGGGGAACTTCGTAGTCAGAGGGAAATTTTCATTTGTCCTGACAGAGCCTTCTGCCTCATGTGCACACATGCGGATGCACAGAACATGGGCCCATAAGGGTTAACAGGTGTGCTGTGTTGTTAAGCTGGGTTTTTAGCTATCTTTTTATCTAGCATTTCCCCCATTTTATTTTATTTTTTTTACTTGTAATCCCCTTTCATAATTTCTAAGTTCTTTTCCCCTTATCTTTCCTCCTTCTCCCTGACCACCGCCCTCAACACAAACACACACACAGGATTTTGTTGTTGTTGTTTTTGACTGCTATATGATAAAGAAGTAATTTTAAGATTAAAAATTTTAGATGCGTGACTACAGATTATAATACAAGTTTATGTTATTTGTAAAAGACATTGTTTTATACTTACCTGTGTAATATGCTTCATATTTTGTTTTTAAAAGTTTTATAAGCAAAAGATTAAGTTTTTAAGCAATGAATTGTTTTGGCCTTGTAAAAAACCTATGTTTGTTGTAAAAATTCTTAAGTATATTTCCAGTGGACCCCTCACATCTCTGGTGATTTCACTGTTATTGTCTTATCTTTTTTTTTAAGTATAGTTGGTATGCAATATTATATTAGTTTCAGTTGTACAATATAGTGATTCAATACTTTTATACCTTACAATGTGAGGTATACCACTAATTCTAATAATCATCTGTCACTGCAAACTTATTTAAATTTAGCTTTATGGTTGATCATGTGATCAAGTTTGTATCACTGTATATTTATACAGGATCAAAAATAGAAACATCGGTATTAGAATTTTTACATTGTTTTCAATATTTTACTATGAAAATTTTCAAACATGCAAACAAGTTGAAAGAATTATATAGTAGACTGCCATATAACCACGAAGAGTCTACAACTAACATTTTAATATACTTGCTTTATCACATATTGATCCATCATTCTTTCCCTCTACTCATTTATCAGTCTGTCTTTTATTTAATGCCTTTTCAGTAGGTCGCATATTTTATCACCCTCAAATATTGCAGCATGCTAATCATTAACTAGAATTCAGGCTTTCTTCTGTTTATGATTCTCCTTTTTTTGGCATTTGGGACCTAATGATGGCGACTTGTTTATTTTTATGGTTCCTGAACTTTTTCCTAAATGATAACTTAAGACAGGCTTCAGGCAGTGAAACTTCCTTGGCAAATAGTGCACTAATTTGGATAATGTTGTTCCCAGCAAATTGAAAGCTAAATTGCATATCACTGTTGCTTTATTTTATTTAATTTCAATTTTGAAAGAATTAGAGATCTCAAGAATTTTGAGATAGATGTAAGAATTTTGAATACATGAGTGGAAATTTAGATCTCATAAAGATTATTTTGAAAAGAAATTGGTGGAACTCTCATTGCTGTAGCACTTAGTTGACTTCAATTTGGATATCAGTGTTCCTATTTTTAATTAGTGGATATATATATATATATATATATATATATATATATATATATATATATAAAATTTAAAATGTGATTAAGATTAAAAACTGTTTAAAACTATGCTGCCCAGAAACTCACTGAGCCCCGAGCACATCCATCTAATTTCACTTAATTCTAGGCATGCTCATGCCGTTGCTCACTCAAGCTGTTCAATTTTAAGAGGAAAAGAATATAAATAGTTCATTTAAAAATTAATAGATATTAAAGCAGTCACAGAGACTCCCTTCATGTAGTAAACTGAACAACATCAGAATGAACCCTTGGTAGTATGTGGGAGCCAGCTGTTGAGAAACACAGCACTTCAGAAATGAATGTGATTCTTAACTTTTATGTCCATTTGAAAGTGGCCTTAGATCTTCTTCTGTGGCCTGTCTTATAATTGGAGTTTCCCAGTCCTTTCTCTGCTCCATGTGGGGAGCATAGATGTTTGAGCCTCTGAAATGGCTAGCATTTACATCTGGCAGACGGAGCCTTCTCTCCAGATTGAAGATGTTAGTTATGCAGAATGAGGTGATCACAGATCACATTGTGCTCTGATTTGGGGAGGGTGCTGAGCATCTGCAGGTGTTGGATGATGGTTAAGAGCTGGGCTTTGTTCAAGGCCATAATAGGAAATGGGAGTGGGGACAAGACACACGTTGTGATTCCTGTCTTTTGAATAAATCCTGTTTCAAAGGCCAGCCCCAATACCATTTAGATAGTTCTGCATTCAAGGGAAGACAACTGGAAAACAGCTTCTTAGAGCAATGGATACTTTTTTTGGTTCAGGTTCATTTAAGTTACTATTGTTTAATTGGAAACGTATGCTATCTTTGAACCAGCTTTTAGTGAACCCCACAGTAAAGTCAGCTTGAAGTGACTTGATGTGACCTTACTATTTACATTTAGAAAATGTTTCCATTTAAGACTATTTTTTTCTCTCCTAATTAAGGACCTGGGAAGAGCCAACAGACGGAAGCCCAAGGTAAGCGCCCTGCTGCAGCCCTCTATGTAGTTTCCAATATCTCATCATCTCGGAGACTTTTAGAAATCTTGGGTGATACCTTATAGCTTACACTTTTCTATTCTGATTTATGCCTCCTTTTTTATTTAATGTGCCATAGCCTCCAGCACCCGAAGATCTTGCAGTAATTTGTTTCACAAGTGGAACTACAGGTAAACTTTGCAGTGGAATTGCTTTTAAGTGGTATCTGGACATGTATACTCCCTGTCCCCTTTTTGGGGGTCACTTATTTGAACTATAAATGGACAGAAAGTAGAAGAGATGGAAGTGGTTCAAGCACTGTCTTTTTGTTGCTCTATAAGACTTTCTCAGAATCTGAGAGTGCCATGTATTTACTCAAACATTTATTAAAGGTGATGCTTCATCCATCTTCCTGAGACAGACTGTATCCATGATTTACGAAATATAAAAATTCCTGGTTTTTCTTCGCTTATTGCCACACACCCTCTAAATAAAACTTGCCCATAGTAATAGAAATTGTTTAAGATAACATGTTTCATTTAAAGAATTGTAGATTGCTCAGTAATTTAACGTTATTCAACATTTGACTTTCCTGGGCTTACCTAATGCTAGAGGCATTTGGGGCCCTAATTATACAGGATTTCTGATCTTCCTTAATTTCTGTCATTCCTGGATGGAGTTTCTGTCCTCTAACATTATCCTGCTCATACGTGTTCCTCAGGCAACCCCAAAGGAGCAATGATCACTCATCGAAATGTAGTGAGTGATTGTTCAGCTTTTGTGAAAATGACAGAGGTAAGCTTTTGGCATATTGTCATCTTTCTTCATATTCATTGGTTGGCCTTAGGCCTCAAGAATGAAAGTGGTAAAAGCAGTCCCACCATGTCAAGTCCATATTGCATTTGGAACAATCTTTGAAATCAGATAAGGTCTGAACTTGAGTGGTTTACTCAAATAGTTTTCATTGTGGACCTAATCTCCTAATTCTGTTTATGACTGTTCAGTGAATTGACAGCATTTATTTCAACTTGTATATAGTTAAACTTTATTTGGAGACTGCCCTATAAATGTTTCCAGGAAAGGGCAGAGGAGAAGTGACTTTCTTGTGCTTTTATCTACTATTCCAGTGTAGTAAAAATAATTTCTTTTAAGTTGACAATGAAATGTTCAATGATGCTGAAGGTTTTGGAATTACTATTATTTACTATGGTCAATTTGACTTCCATTTTTTGAGAAAGATTAAAGCCTCGAATTTCAGTTGATTTCCTATAATCTTCAAGTTTGTTATCCAAGTGTCTTAGTCTGCTTGGGCGGCCATAACAAACTAGTACAAACTGAGTGGCTTTAAACACTAGACATTTATTTTTTCAGAGTTCTGGGGGCCAGAAGCCCATGATCAAGGTGCCAGCAAATTCGGTTTCTAGTGAGAGCTGTCTTCCTGGCTTGTGGACAGCCACCTTCTCGCTGTGCCTCACATGGCCTTTCCTCTGTGTGCACATGGAGAACGAGAGAGATGTCCTGGGTATATCTTCATCTTACAAGGACACCAGCCCAGTTGGATCAGGGACTGACCCTTATGACCTCATTTAACCTTAATTACCTTCCCAAAGGCCTGGCTCCAAATACATTTACGTTGGGTTAGGGCTTCAGCATATGAATTTGGTGGTGGGGGACACAATGCAGTCCATAACACTAAGGGTATATTTCAAATTTGCCTTTTAGAAAGTTACTATTGAACAATCTAATGCCTTTCTCTCAGGCCCTTTGAACTTTCATACAATTTGCTTTTGTAATCTCTGGGACGGTTCTGTTTGTGGTGGGAGCCTGTGCTGATATTGGAGAATGGACATCTTTGAAGATCCATCTCACTTTCACTTGTACTCACACTCTCTTAGTCCCAAATACTTTTTTTGGTATATACTTTCTAAGCAGAATTCAATATTTAGTAAGTACCTTACCAAAGTGAAATTTTAATTTTCTAATGGACCTTCAAAGAAAAACATAAAATGCATTAGTGGCTCATTGAGGCAAATGATTACAAAGGTTTGTTTAAAATTAATTATCAGGGGCATTCTCAAATTTGTAAAACTTCCAGTCATGCTAGCGCACATTATTTGTTGCACTAAATCAGAAAGTTGAAAAGTATAAATAGTACTGAGTCTGATTCACATTATATAACAATTTCCTACAAAGAAGTACCAGTTGGGGTGCAAGTCACACTTGAATAAAATTAATCTAAGATTATGGCATGTTCAGGCTACATCACATGTTTCTGGGCTATTGTTTTTGCTCAGGACTGGTGCTTTCACCTGTTATCACATTATTATGAAGGATGGCCCAGCTTTGGGGAGGGGGAGGGCATGGCAAAGAAGTGGATGCATCACTGCCTAGGCAGCCTGGCAGTGCCTTCATTTCTCAGTTGGTGTGGTAGCAGCTGCTGTTGGCAGCCTCTGTTTCAACCAGAATTCTTTATGTTAATAACGCGAACATTCCATGCAAATCCCTCACTGTTCCCAACCATAAGTAAAGCTATGAAATGGAAACCTGATATTTATACTTAATCTAGATGCAGAGTTATCATGGTCAGTATTTTACAGGACAACAAATGCCCTGGTTCCAGATCAGAGCTCACATTAAACAAATTGGTATTTTCATTAAAGGAGGGATTTATGGTAAAGATGTTGATCAAACTAAAAATGGTCAAGATCCACTTACTCTATAAATAAACAGAGCTTGGGCATCCAGTTTCTCTTATCTTCTCTCCCCTTTTCCCTTTACAGCATAATATGCTATCTTACATTGGACTGGATCTTATATTTCTTTCTTTGGGTGAAACTGAGGTTGCTTGGCTGTGGGGTACTATAACTTTGAAATGCTACATGATTAGAGCATATGATCCCCTAACATCCCAATCGGGGCAAAATTTTCCTTGTTTTGATTGAAGCCCTGAGTGGGTTTACTTTGTTGTTAGAAATGACCTCCACTCTATTTGAATAATGAAAGTCCTGCTTTTCATTTCATTCTTTTTAAATTATTATTATTTTAAAGAATTTATTGGGGAATTGGGGGAGGGGAACAGACAAGTTGCTGTCCTTTTGTTCTTCAGTCTCATTGTGGACTCATTTAAAAACAATTACTGGTCATGAGCAAAAGCTGTTTCTTCTCAATGTTGAGGTATTATGTGCTCTGATAAAGTAGGAAATGACTGGAAATCTTAATGCTTTTCTGCTTTGCTGGTATCTTTGCTTACAGAATACTGTGAACCCTTCCCCAGATGATATTTTGATCTCTTTTTTGCCTCTTGCCCATATGTTTGAGAGAGTTGTTGAGGTAAGGCATTGAATTTTGTTTTTCTTGCTTGTTTGTTTGTGTTCTGCTAAGTCGTTCTGTTTTACAGAAGGTACTTGGCCTGAATGCCAGTGACACACACATTTCGTTTTTACCGCTTGCACACATGTATGAGCGGATAATGCTGGTAAGTGGGATGTGTACACAGTTAGCCCCATATTTAATTCTTTGCTGAGCCCCATTTTAGAAATGGTGCTAATTATGTAAAAGAGTATAATTTCTTTTCCTGGGTCTGGATACTTGAACTTTAATCTTTCATGTTAAAATTAGAAGCTCAAAATTTTGAAGGATATGAATGTGGATATGACTCCAGAGAGATTAACTGTAAAAGTAGAATTTTTGTGAATGCCATTCTATAAAGCCTAATGAAGCCTCTGCTCTGTGAGAAGTCTCTATTTTTGGTTGTGCTTGTTCATAGTGCACAAGTTGGTTTAAGACTAATTTTTTTCACCAAAATTCTAAGTGACCTTGGAAAAGCAGGATAAGCTTTAGCTGACCTTCACCTGGGCTCCCTGTACCCTACTATGTGACTAGTTTAAAAAGCTGGCCAAGAACCACCTTTTTTTCCTTCTTGGACAATATTGGATTATATGCTTATGAGAAAATACTTATAAGAAGTTGGCACCATTCATTTATTTAGCAAATATTTATTGTCACCAGTCATGTGCCAGACAGGCCCTGGGCTAGGAGTTGGTGACAGAAAGGTGACTAGTAGTGAATCCACCCTTTGATTGGCTGCTTGCTGCCCTGTAGGATCTACTTAACCCTAAAGGATCAAGGATCATTAGATTCCATCTTCCATCTGTGACTCCTGCTTCCTGAACACTTCAGGAGATCTTGTGATTTTTTTATCAAGTGATCTCAAACGCGTTGATGATGGACCATATGTACCTGACTGTAGTTTTGGAAGTGTGCCTGCACCAAACCTCCTGAGCTTTAATTTTTAAACAATGAACCATGGTGTACCTTTCTTGTGGTTTCTGCTTTCAAGCCTGAGACCATTTGTACTTCTGTTGCATCATCTTTTGAATCTCTCTTTTTAAAATTTAAAAGAGGCAGACTATTTGCCAAGCGCATGTGGCTTGCCAATCCAGTTTGTCCAACAGGAAAAATGTCATGCAATAGATTATAGGTAAAAGGGCCGGCCAAGTGGTGCAGTGGTTGAGAGCTGGCTTGGGATGCCAGCGGCCCCGGTTCGGATCCCGCATGTGAGGGCCAGTGACACTGCCCTCAAAAAAAAAAAAATATCTATCTATCTATCTATCTATCTATCTATCTAGATAGATAGATAATAGGTAAATGACAGGCCACTCTTGCATTAGATGTCCTCGTGTCTCCACTGCAACATTTCAGTGGATTTTTAGAAATTTTTGGATTCAAATAAAAGGAAATGAGACTTTAATAAGCCTGGACTGGACTGTAAGCAAGTAGCTAAGTTTTTATTTTGAGAATAAATTAGACCTGAAGTTTGTGGAAGACTAAAAATGTTTAGATTATATAATACCATGTCATTCAGTCAACAGATTATTTATCATGAAGCTAAAATAGCAGAACGTTTGTGATCATCATCAAAACCAACATACCCTGGTATCTTGCTAGGCCCTTCATCTTCAGGATGATCAGAGAAATACCACATTTCCATGTTGTACAATGACTGAAGAATGCAAGAACCTTTTTTTAAAAAGCTACCTACATTTAGGAACTCTAATGTTTCTGGAAATAGGAACGTTAAGTTTTTTGAAATGCTAAAACTGAAGCCTTATAGGTCTGTGTATTTGTGTGGTGTAACACCTGTGGTAATGATACCATGTTGGTTATTTCTGTTTATCTCTCTAGTGTGTGATGCTGTGTCATGGAGCTAGAATAGGATTTTTCCAAGGAGATATCAGGCTGCTCATGGATGACCTCAAGGTACTTCAACCCACAATCTTTCCTGTGGTGCCGAGACTGCTGAACCGGATGTTCGACCGAGTAAGTTCCAAGTGCAGAGTTGGGGGTCAGAGCACTTGAACTTGAGTCCAAGACTCAGGTTTGAATCAGGTTCAGCCAGGTACCTTCTGTGTGACTGTGGACAACCCTGTCAGTCTCACAGAATTGCAGTTTACTCATCTGTAAAACCAGAATACATTGATTGAGCTCACAGAGTTGTTTTTGAAAATTATAAGAGAAAACACAGGTGAACACACTTGTAAACTAGAAAGTACAATGCAGGTATAAGGTGGGAGGTCGTTTTATTTATATAATAAACTCTTTGTCCTTCTGTTTTCTCATCTATACAATGGATTTTTACCTCTTCCCCCTGCTGTCTATCTCATAAAGTTGCTAATTGCATCACATGAAAATAATAACTATGAAATGGTTTTATAAATTGTAAAGCTCCGCGCACATGTAAAGCATTACTGACTTAACCCCCTTGAGAGAAGAGACTAAGCCAAACCAGGGACCAAGAGAGGCCAGCCCTTCTGTGTGCATCATCGTAGCATGAATGATATAGCCAGCGCAAGATCAACATGTGGCGTGAACAGTCTCCAAAATGAATTTGAACTGGGCGATTTTAATGCCCTTTATTTTGAGGCATAGCTTCTGTCATCTATAAGAACCTACTCATTGCTTTTATGGTTCTTTTTAAACATAAAAAAAAAAAACCAGCTCTAGAGCCGGCCAAGTGGCACGTTGGTTAGGAGCTGGCTTGGAACAACAGCTCTGAGCAGCAGGGCCCCGGTTAGGATCCCACATATGAGGGATCTGGATCACACATATGACACTGCCTTGTATAGCTAAGGTGGCCAGCGACAGTGTGGGCTGCAGCCTCTGCTGCAGTGGGCTGCCATAGGCTACAGTGAGTGGCCGGCAGCCAGTATGAGCAGCTGGCAGCCAGCATGAGCTGCCAGGAGCTGCCGTGAGTGGCCATCCAGAGGCTGACAACTGATCTGCCTCACCTGGGAAGAGCACAATGATAATACCAACATGGGCCAGTGAAGCAACGTCTTCCACAACTAGACTGAAGAACGAAAAAGGACCACAACTTGTCTGTTCCCCTTCCCCAATTCCCCAACACTATTCCCCTCTCCCAATTCCCCAATAAAATCTTAAAAAATAAAACCAGCTCTATTGTTTTTAAACAGCTCTATTGAGATTTAATTCACATTCCATACAATTCACCCATTTAAACTGTACAATGAAAATAGCCTTAAACTGTCCATGTGGCCAAACCCCACAGCCAGTCAGCCTGAGGGTCAGTCCCACCCACTAATGTACCAATAACAATCAAGGCTCAACTATAACAGGAGGGCACACACAACCCACAAGGGACACTCCTGGAGCACCCAGAGCATATGACCAGGCAGACTTGCCAGGGCCACACAGGGCACCTACTACTTGAGGCCACCAGGCCAAGACTGGGCAACATAGCGGATCTACCTAATATATAGAAACAAATAAAGTGGCAGCCAAAATGAGGGAACAAAGAAATATATTTCAAATGAAGGAACAGGAGAAAACTCCAAAAAAAGAACTAAACAAAATGGAGGCAAGCAACCTACCAGATATAAAGTTCAAAACAGTGGTTATAAGGATACTCAAGGAACTTAGTGAGAACTTCAACAGAGAGATAGCAAGCATAAAAAAATGGCGTAGAAACTATAAAAAAGAACCAGTCAGAAGTAGAGAACGCAGTAACTGAAATGAAAAATGCACTAGAAGAAATCAAGAACAGACTAGGTGAAGCAGAAGATCGAATCAGCGATTTGGAAGACAAAGTAGCAGAAAACACCCAATCGAACAGCAAAAGGAAAAAAGAAATTTAAAAAATGAAGATAGTTTAAGAGACCTTTGGGACAACATCAAACATAACAACATTCGCATCAGGGGTACCAGAAGAAGAGAGAAAGCAAGGGATTGAGAACGTATTTGAAGAAACAATGACTGAAAACTTCCCTAACCTGGCAAAGGAAATAGACATAAAAGCACAGGGAGCTCAGAGAGTCCCAAACATGATGAAGCCAAACAGGCCCACACCAAGATGTATTATAATTAAAATGGCAAAAGTTAAATACAAAGAAAGAATCTGAAAAGCAGCAAGAGAAAGGCAACCAGTAACTTATAAGGGAGCCCTCATTGTCGGCTGATTTCTCAACAGAAACTTTGCAGGCCAGAAGGAATTAGCAGGAATATTGAATGTGACAAAAAGCAAGGACCACAACCAAGACTACTCTACCCATCAAGTCTATAATTTAAAATTGAAGGACAGATAAACAGTTTCCCAGGCAAGAAAAAGCTAGAGGAGGGGCCGGCCAAGTGGCTCAGTTGGTTAAGAGCTCGCTCAAGAGTGTGAGCTGAGCTCTGAGCAACAGCAGTTCGATGCCCAGCCTGAGCTGAGCTGCTGTTGAGCTGCCAACAGGTGGCAGGATGGCTCAGCTAAAAAAAAAAAAAGAAAAAGCTAAAGGAGTTAATCACCACCAAACCACTATCACAAAGGATGTTAGAAGGACTTCTTTAAGATGAAAAAAAAAAAAGACCAAAAATATAAATAATTAAATGGCAATAACTACATATCTATCAACAACTACTTTCAATATAAATGGATTAAATGCTCTGATCAAAAACATAGAGTGGCTGAATGGATAAGAAAACAAAACCCTTATGTATGCTACCTACAAAAGACTCACTTCAGATGGAAAGACACACACAGATTGAAAGTGAAGGGATAGAAAAAGTTACTTCATGAAAATGGAAATGGGGCGGGGGGGAAGCTGGAGTAGCAATACTTATACCAGACAAAATAGACTTTAAAGCAAAGGCTATATAACAAGAAATAAAGAAGGACCGAGTAATCCCACTTTGGGATATTTATCCAAAGAAACCCAAAATGCTACTTCAAGGGGATGCATGTATCCATATGTTCACTGCAGCATTGTTTACAATGGCCACAATGGGGAGACAGCCTGGGTGTCCATCGATGGAAGAATGGATGAAGAGGAGGTGGTACATGTATACAATGGAATATTGCTCAGCCAGGGAAGGTAATGGGTTCTTGCCATCTAATGCAATATGATTTCGCTTATACTTGTATGTGGAATCTAAAGAACAAAATAAACAAACAAAACAGAAACAAACTCATAGATACAGAGAACATTTTGATTGTTGTCAAATGGGAAGGAGGTTGAGGGGGTGAGTGAAAAAGGAAAAGGATTAAGAAATACAAATTGGCTGTTGCAAAGTACTCATGGGGATGGAGGGTATAACACAAGGAATATAGTCAATAATATTGTAATAATTATGTATGGTGTCAGATGGGTACTAGTTTTATTGGAGTGATAGATGGGAGAGGTGTTGGGGGCAGAGTGAAAAAGGTGAAGGGATTAAGAAATACAAATTGGTAATTACAAAATAGTCATGGGGATGTAAAATAAAGCATAGGGAATATAGTCAGTGATATGATAATAACTATGTATAGCGCTAGGTGGGTATCACTTCTTAAATTATTAAATGCCTAACCACTATATTGTACACCTGAAATTAATACAAAATAATATGCAATGCTAACTGTAATTGAAAAATTTAAAAAGAAGAGGGGGAGAGAAAGGGGAGGGGGGAGTGAAAGGAAATAAGAGGTTCAAATTTCCAGGTATAAAACGAATAAGTCATGGGGCTGTAACATACAGCATGGGGAATATAGTCAATAATATTGTGATAGCGTGGTACAGTGTCAGATGGTGGCTGGACTTATCATGATGATCATTTCTTTAGACATATAAATGTTACATAACTATAGTGTACACCTGAAACTACTATAATATTGTATGTTAGCTATATTTTTAATAAAAATCTTAAAAAGAAAACTCAATAATTACAACTCAGTAGAAAAATGGGCAAAGAATAAGCATAATTAATTCACAGAAAAGGAAATTTAAATGACCAATACACATATAAAAAGATTTTAACAGGAAGGCATAGATTAAACTGCATTAAAATTCATAATGAAGAACATTTTATAAAAACATGAGGACTATATTCTTTAAAACAAAGAAATCCTACAGAACTAATCCAGAGTAAAGGAGATGAAAGACCTGTGACAGCCAAATGTTGAACATGATCTTGGCCTGGACCCTGGACTGGTGAGAAAAAACACTATCAGCAACATTATTAGTCAATGGACAAAATTATGGCTGGCAGGTTAGATAACAGTATTGTATGTTATGTTAATTTTCCTGAAGTTGATCATTATACTGGGATAATGTAAAAGGTGTTCTTATTCTAAGGAAATATAATTGAAATATTTAGGGGTGAGGGGCATAATACACACAACTTAATCTGAAGTGATTCAGAAAAATATGTATATGTGTATAAGTAGAGAATGATAAATCTAATGAGGCTAAAATGTTAACAATTAATGAATCGGTTAAAAGGTATATGAGAGATCTTTGTACTCTTTTTCCAACTTTTTTGTAAGTTTGAAAATATTTCCAAATCAAAACCCAACAACTACATTCAGATACTATTTTACACCCATCAAAGTGACAAAAAAATTTAAGAATTGGATAATACCAAATGCTGGTGAGGATGTGGGAAATGGGAACTCATCCATTATGACAAATCCATATTGGAGAAGAAGTTCTAATACTTCTTAATAAAGGTTAAAAATGCACATATCCTATTACCCAGCAAGTCTCCTTCAAGGTAAAAAAAAACTAAAGAAACTTATATGTAGGCCATAAAGAGAGAGAGATAGACATGGGTGTTCATTGCCACATCATTTGCACATTTGGTCAAGAGGCAATACCATTAAATTTGATCTACCACTAACCCATACCAGAGATTTTAGATACTGGTTTTTCTGACTTTGGTGCTAAAGCTGCCAAAGACGACAAATAGGTCCTTCTTGAAATCATGCTGGAAATAAAATTACATATTCTGGCAAAAGTTGTAGAATTCTCCTTTGCTAGAGGTTGGTAGAATCATACACATAGATACGAATACTAAAATTACTTGACATTTAAATATGGAAGAATTATGATGTACTCTTTGCTTCCCACTGAACTTATTAATTCATTCAGTGTCCACACTCAAATAGGGTGGTGTTTCCCTATTTGTTTCCCTATTCACACAGTGAAAAATTGGAAAAGTCTAAATGAAGAAGGAAAGAAAAGAAAGAAGAGAGAGAGAGAGAGAGAGAGAGAGAGAGAGAGAGAGAGAGAGAGAGAGACAGAAAAGGAAGGAAGGAAGGAAGGAAGGAAGGAAGAAAGGAAGAAAGGAAGATTACAATGCAGAGGTTTTTAGTACATTCACAGAATTCTACAATCATCAGTACAGTCCATTTTAGAACCTTTTTATCACCTCAAAAATAAACCCTGTACCTCCCGATTAGCTATCACCTCAACCCTACTGTCCACCCCTCTCCCTAGGCAAAAAGTGATCTACTTTCTGAATCTACAGATTTGCTTATTCTGGACTTGGATATGAATGAATCATTCAATATGTGTTCTTTTGTGAGGGGCTTCTTTCACTTAACGTTTTCAAGGTTCTTCATATGGTAGCACACATCCACACTTCATTCCTTTTAACGGCCAAATATTCCACGGTATAGAGACCACATTTTATTTATCCTTTCATCCACTGATAGGCATTTGACTACGTACTATGCATAATGCTGCCGTGAACATTCATGTACAAGTTTCTATGTGGAGGTGTGTTTTCATTTCTCCTGGGTGGATACCTAGGAGCTGAATTGCAGGGCTGTATAACTCTGTGTTTAACTGTTGGAGGAACTGCAGTCTGTTTCTAACAACATTACATTCCCACCAGCAGTTCCAATCTCTCTCCATCTTCACCAACACTTCTTATTATGGACTTTCTGATTCCAGCCATTCTTGTGATTGTGAAACCGTCTTTTGTCTCAACTCATTAGGTTTTTGCACAAGCGAACACCACACTGAAGCGCTGGCTATTGGACTTCGCCTCCAAGAGGAAAGAAGCTGAGCTCCGCAGCGGCATCATTAGAAACAACAGCCTGTGGGATAAACTAATCTTCCACAAAATACAGGTAACAAATAGAGTCACACTATTATTTGTCATGTAAACGAACTTGGGTTTCAAAATTTCTATGGGGGCTCTTTTTTTTTTTTTTTTTTAATTTTATTGGGGAATTGGAGAAGGGGAAGGGAAGAGTGTTGGGGAATTGGGGAAAGGGAACAGCCAAGTTGTTGCCCTTCAGTCTTAGTTGTGGAGGGTGCAGCTAGCTCAGCTCCAAGTCCAGTCACCATCTGGCCACCTGTTGGCAGCTTAGGGCCCCTCAGCTCAAGGTGCCGTGTTCAATCTTAGTTGCAGGTGGGCGCAGCTCCCCATCCCATGCAGGAGTCCAACCAACAACCTTGTTGTTAGGAGCACGTGCTCTCGCCAGCTGAGCCATCCTGCCACCTGTTGGCAGCTCAGCGCAGACGCAGCTCACTGGCCCATGTGGGAATCAAACCGGCAACCCTGTTGCTGAGTTGGTGTTCTTAACCAACCGAATCACTCGGCCGGCCCTATGAGGGCTCTTTTTTAAAGAGAGGTATGAAAAAGAGAGAGAGAGAGTGAGAGAGAGGTTTTTATTAATTCTGGCACATTTCTAAAAGCTAAGGCTAAAGCCATTAGGTAAACCTCAGTATCCAACAATATGTAGGATCTGAACAATATTGTAGCTCCGTAGGGTAGAAAAGGAATCGGTATTGTGGCCTTTTTTAGACCCCCATTTGTTTCTCTTTTTCTGGAAAAAGTGTTTTTTTTTCAGGCATGAGTGATAAAGAACAAAATTATATCCAAAAAATGCCAAAAGTGTGGTTGGTGTTGCCACAACTCCATCACACTCTTGTTCCAGTTCCTTAAGATACCTGCACTAGAGGTGGTGGCTCCTTTCTACACTGGCTGAGAGCAAGTGGTATAGTTTCAGGTGAAAACCAAGTCCAGTCAGGTATTCCTCTCTGGAATGCCTGTGAGTTCTCAGGTGTTGGTGAGTTCTGGGGGGCCTGCAGAGGAGGAGCTGGGGGGTTAGGGCACAGGCACCGAGAAAGTCTCTTTGAGGGACCCACCGACTTCCAGCCATTTAACACTCATTCTCTCGCCTCTCCTGCCTCTAAGTCAAGCCTGGGAGGGAAGGTCAGGATGATGATCACAGGAGCTGCGCCCGTGTCTGCCACTGTGCTGACGTTTCTGCGAGCCGCACTCGGCTGTCAGGTGAGGTGGCTTCACAGCAGTTGATTGTCTCAGACGTTGTCATGTCCTGGGGTCTTCTTTCCAGAAGTCCTTATTCTCCTTGTGTAGGCCTTCCTTTTTTATTTGGAAGATCATGTTATTCTTGATATATATCTTTCACCCTAGGCAGAGGAAGGTACAGTTGTGTCCACCACTGTGTCCTTCTTCTCTAGGGAAAGGCACAGAATATGCCTTTAGAGTCAGGCATGAGGGTATGGGATGGGCTGCATGTGATAGGCTGACCTACAAACCCTGCAGAGAGCCTGTCTTAGAGGGGGGCAGAGGAGATATCAGAGACTCAGTGACACATAGGATATGTTGAGGACTGAGGTGGGAGCTGGCACAGCAAGTACATTCCCCAGTGGGTCATGCACAGTGGGACCATCATGCCCTGTCGCTATCCTCCCTTGCTTGTCTACAGGAAGTTCAGTAGAAAATGGACATGGACGGTGGCTGGTGTTTGTTGTGAGGGTGAATATGTTTGGGTGTCATAGTACTAAATGAATTAACCAAACAGAAAATTTGAAAAGAGGTTTCACCACAGTCAGCCAGCCATTACTCAGGAGTTAGAGGAACTTAATTGCCTGTGCACCTCCAGCACAGGTGTGACTGTCCCTTCTTTAGTAACGTTTCATCTCTTGGTGACCCAGTTTTATGAAGGCTATGGACAGACCGAGTGCACAGCCGGCTGCTCCCTGAGTTTACCTGGAGACTGGACAGCAGGTACATTGGCTGGGACACTCCTTGTGGGATCCTTTTATTCGAATGGGAACTGAGTTAATCATTAATTGGTTCATTCACCAACTTCAGTGCTATGTCTCCAATGATTAGGCCTTGGGGTACACAGTCTTGGAAATCAGGGAGCCATACAGTAAATGTCTCTTGTGGTAGAATGGGCTCTGATTTTTGAGGCTGTGACTATAAAGCTAGGTGGCAACAGAGATTTGCCCAGATCATGAAGGTTATGGCTGAGAAATGACGCCGATTATACCAGGTTCAGAATGTGTGGCCCAACAGAGCTTTCCAGTAATTGACTGGGGACTAATGATTTGCCAGTCAATTTTAATTAAATGTGTATACTATGTGCTGTGCTGGATGTTGAAACTACAGAGAGATATAAACACAGGTCCTTTTCCCCAACAGCAGAGACAAACAAAAATAATTGGTGGAGCATCTGTCATGGATGAGGCTCTGTGTTAGGGGCTTAAGATATACATTACATATATCTCATCCCAACAACATCCCTGAGATATGTCCTATTATCTCTGAGAGGAAACAATTGATTGTTGGTGGAAAAGCATGTAAATAATGTATAAGAATTGACACAGCATTATGCTTGGAGCCAGTGTTCCCCACCAGATCTGTCTGCAAAACTCCCATGCATTCCCCTGTACCACACCGGTGGTATATTCTACACTGTGATAAATGAATTCTTTGATTTATTTGGTGTATTATAAATAAAAGCACCATCTAGGGCCGGCCGAGTGGTGCATTGGTTAAGAGCTGGTTTGGGATGCCAGCGGCCCCAGTTCTGATCCCATATATGAGGGCCAGTGACACTGCCCTCTACAGCTAACAAAGCTCCAACTGGAGCTGGGCTGTGCGAGCCCCGGTGACAGTGTAGGCTGCATCCCCTGCTGCAGTGGGCTGCCATAGGCTACACTGAGTGGCTGGCAGGCAGTGTGAGCAGCTGGCAGCCAGCATGAGCTGCCAATAGCTGCGGTGAGCGACCATCCAGAGGCCAGCAACCGATCTGCCTCATCCGGGAAGAGTGCAATGATGATACCAACATGGGCCAGTGAAGCAACGTCCTCCACAACTAGACTGAGGAACAAAAAGACAGGAACTTGTCTGTTTCCCTTCCCTGATTCCCCAATGCTATTCTCCTCCTCCAATTCCCCAATAAAAAATCTTAAAAAAACAAACAAAAAAAGCACCATCTAGTAAAGACTCATGTACCCAGCACGATCCAGTAGCATAATTCTGCTGGGATTGGCACTAGTAGTGTATGAACCTTTGCATGGTGTTTAATGTTTAACCCCTAGTTCCTTTCCAGCTAGAGAATTTGGAATAGGGATCTCTTTAAGCTAAAATTATTAAAATGCAGGAATAATTATTTGGGGTGCTCTTATAACAGATCTACTTTCTGTTATTTTTGTTTTAGGAAAAGAAACCTATCCTAGCACCGTAGCACCCTTGGGCAAGAGAGTTAAGTTAGCTGTGAAAGGAGTACCGTCCTGGCTTAATAAACTTAAACATAAGACCTGGTCATCCATACTTAAGGAAATAAGGGCCATATGATCAGAACCAGGCAGTGTGGGGGAGAATAATCAAGGTTTGCCAAAGCTGCTTATGTTCTCTTCTTATGGAAACAGGGACATTAAAAAGGCTGTGACAGGGAGAGGTGGCGAATTATGGGCAAGGGTCATCAGATCAGAGCAGCCAGGTGAACGTTTAGAAAGCTTGCTTCCAGGTATTTGTAGAAACCCTTAAAATCAGCAGCCAAATTATTTATACTTTGAAAAGTAATTTAGCACATCAAACTTGGGAAAGGTGCTTAGGAGGCTTTTGAATATTTTTGTCTCTATCCTAGGAATAAACTCTCTAAATTAGTTTGCCAGGGGGGCAGACTGGCTCTAATTGCAGAAAGCAGAAGTTTATACCAGATGTTCTTACTATGAGCAGGCTTATTTGTTATAAAATAATAGTAATAATAATAATAATAATAATAATAATAATGTGGTCTAAGGATATGATAGTCCCATTAGAAATGACCATTCTTTTATTTCACATACAGGCCATGTCGGTGCCCCGATGCCTTGTAATTTCATAAAGCTTGTTGATGTGGAAGAAATGAACTACATGGCTGCCAAGGGTGAGGGCGAGGTGAGTGAGGTCACATCAGTCACTCACCGTCATTGCCATTGCCTTGAAATGTGGCCGTGACAAGTGCAGTGCCATTTTCCAGTACAGTGTCACATAAGGCCTTTGAGCCATTGAGCTTGATTTTACTGGTGAGCCTGGAGTCAAACAGACTTCTTTTTGAAGGTACATTTATAGTTAGCTCTCAGGGGATGTGTGGCAGGGAGGCCACTTCTGTCACACATGACAGGGACTTGGGCCTGAGAGTGTGCCAAGGCCCCAGCGCCCTGAGGCCTGGGGCACAGCTCCCGCCTGCTAATTGCCCTGGACACCTATTAGTGAGCCACCGGCTAGTGAAAGGAAAACCTCATTACTGCAAAGGGATTGCATTCCCTTTGGGGCTTTCCAGAATCTAGAGCGAGCATTGGCCCTACAAGTTACTGCATCTAAGATCATTAAGAAAGGGTTCCACTGGGGCTCTGGGCGCTCCCTCTGGGTCGTGGAACTCAGGGCTTCTTGCCAAGGATGGGCCACACACACACACCAGCTTCCTGTGGAGAAGCCCCAGTAAATCTTGTTAACAGGTCATTCCCCCGCCAACTTTCATTGAGATGTAATTGACACACAGCACGGTATACGTTTAAGGTATACACAGCATAATGATTTTTTTTTAATAGCTTCTTAGCTTTTTTTTTAGAGGGCAGTGTCACTGGCCCTCACATGTGAGATCTGAACCGGGGCCGCTGGCGCCCCAAGCCAGCTCCCAATCACTCGGCCGGCCCCACAGCATAATGATTTGACTTACATACATATATTGCAAAATAATTACCACAGCAAGTTTAGTTAACATCCATCACCTCAGATAGATACCAAAAAAAAAAAAGAAAGAAAAAAAAAATGTTTTTTTCATTGTGATGAGAACTCGTAGGATCTCCTCTCTTAACAACTTTCAAATATATGACACAGCAGCATTAACTCGAGTCATCATGTTGTACATTACATCCCGGGCACTTATTTGTCTTATAACTGGAAGTTTGTACCTTTCGTCGACCTTCCTCCAATTCCCACCTTAACCCCGAACCCCTGATCTTTCCCCCTTCAGGTGTGTGTGAAAGGGCCAAATGTATTTCAAGGCTACTTGAAGGATCCAGCAAAAACAGCGGAAGCTCTGGATAAAGATGGCTGGTTACACACAGGGGACATTGGAAAATGGTTACCTGTAAGTGGTCACCTCCCTGTTCACAGATACTTTGATTCCACTGTAGGAAAGAAACTACCCCTTTACTTACCATCTGCCACGTGGCAGTGGCAGCCTGACCTTTCTCTTCCGCTTCTCTGTGTTGAGTGCTGTGGTGTAGACATTTCTATTTCCTGCAGGGAACAGGTTTTAAATTCTTAGCATATTTGTGTAGGATTTCCACTTTAACAGTAGCAAGTATGTTTTATTTTGATGTTTGACATCAATTCTGGTTGCTGCTTCCCATTCGCAATCCAGAGAGACTGGAGTTTTATGTATCAGCGCTGTGACTTCATATTGTGACCTTAGTTCAACAAGGTTTGGGAGACATTGTGGTAGACTGCCAGGAATATAAGATTGGCAGGAATTTGTGAATACATGTGTTTCTTAGGTTTGTTATCTAGTTTACACTAGAATAAGTGTTTCATGAATTAGAGCACCTCTTTTGAATTTACTGTAGAGAAATTCCAGAGGCCATCCTAGGGGCGAGAGGCTCAGGCAAGAAGCCACCCAGAGGTTTGGCCAATTGTGCTTGATGTGGTAACAACCACTGCTTTTTAGAGTTGTTACTATGTTTAACTACGAGCACTAAAATCACTAATGTAATTTTTATTATTGTGTATTATAGATTTAAGTTTTTATTGATTTGAAAAATGACCTCGCCCCCATTAATTCAGATTTCAGAATACCCAAGCTATTTAGAAATAAATTAAGTCCCTTTTTCCAGGTTCAGGAGGGATTAAATATCAGTTCTCATTCTGGCTCTGGTTCTAATGAGCACATCTCTTAATCTCTCTGGACCTCCATCTGCTCCTCTTGAAAATGGAAGAGAACTGATGTAGAATGAGAGAACTAGAAACTTTCCAGCAAGTGACTTTTAGAAGCATGAGAGCGACCCTGGGTGGTGATGGGTTGAAAGTTTCGTTGGGGTTTGGTTACCAGGGGTGGGTCCAACTGGCATTTGGCTGGTCTGGTCCAGAGATTCTAGCATCCCACAGTCGTGTGGGTGGCTGACAGACCTTTCCCAAAGGGCCAGGAGTATTCTCCTCCCTTCCCCACCCTGAAACAGCCATAAACTGAAATCCGGCCTTTGTGTAGTAAACATTCTGTGCAGAGCACTGTGGGCGAGTAGGTCTGTATCTCTGCTCTCAAGGAACTTGACTCAGCTGGAGAGGCACATATGTGTTTCCCTGATTCAGATACGAGACTACATAAAGCTTGCTAAACTGAAGGTAGCAAGCAAGAGGTGAAGCGGGATGAACATGGGCTCTGGAGCCCCTTTGGTCTCCCTACTTGGCTCAGTAGCCTTGGGCGAGTTGCTTAATCTCTCTAAGCCTTGGTTTCCCTCCTGTAAAATGGGATGACAACCAACCCTGCCTGACAGGGTTAGTAGGATTCAATAATAGTGCATAAAAGTGCCCTGTGCTGTGTGTGATTGATCCTGGGTGAAAAGCAGCCATGGACCCACTCACAGTCCCCTCCTCTCTGATAAACAGAATGGTACCTTGAAGATTATCGACAGGAAAAAGCATATATTTAAACTGGCACAAGGAGAATACATAGCACCTGAAAAGATTGAAAATGTCTACTTGCGAAGTGAACCTGTTGCTCAGGTGTTTGTCCATGGAGAGAGCTTGCAGGTAGGTGCTTCCTGAGCTATGAACTCTGACGCGCAGGCGTGCCTGGTTCCCTGGGACCTTTAAATGCGATGGAAAGTTTTCAATGGGTGTGAATTGACTTTTATGTGTGACATGCTGGAATGTTATTTACCCCTTGGCATTTCTTACCCAGAAAGGTTTTTTTCTCTTTAATTTCCATATTTTCTATTTTACCCACAGTAGTCTGGTACACCAAGAGAGGGTACATAACGATACCAGGGAGTGGGTAAAACATGCTTCTAGTTTAATTATGAGGAGATAAAATTGATATATGGATTATAAGAAAGTTTAGAATTTTCAAACATATTAAACCCAACTTATTTATGATATACTCCCTCAATCATTTTTGAGAAAATGGTGATTGCGAGCCAAAATATGCTTAAAGTTGAAACAGAAGGTCAGTATTTAGTGAAATCTCTATTTGACAAAATGTTGGACAGATCACCATCTCAAGGGAGAGAAGGGGGCCTGGGTTCCTGAAAGTTAATCTTTTTATAAATCTTGAGATTTATAAATAACTTTAGAAGAATATTTTCTTATAAAAAAGTGGGCCTAGAGTGGGCATCCCAGTTTCGGGTACCCCCTCTAGTAAGAGAGCTGTACTTTCGCTTCAGTAAAAATCTTTGCTCCTCTAAAAAAAGAAAGAAAGAAAAAGAAAAAGAAGGTGGGCCTATTTTTCTTGACCTAGAATCTTACCATGCCTTTGATAGGTTTTAAATTTATTTATTTATTTATTTATTTATTTATTTATGCAATATCTGTCACCTTATTTGCTTATTTGACCCTGTTTTATTTTTGAAAAAGTATGCACAAGTGTACATAAAGATTAGGGTTATGTTCGATTTTGATTTCCAGAGGTTCTTGTAAAACGCATTGCAAAATTCCTGATGCTGTCTATATTTTAGAGCCCAGAGTTCTTAACCTGGGCTCAGTGGACCCCTCGGCCTGGTAATATGCTCTAAAGACAGAATCTGTAACTTTCATCAGTTTCTCCCAGGGGTCTGTGATGCAAAATGATAAAGGACCACTCTTCTAGAACCTCTGGATCAAACTCTGTAATAACTCATTTGTCTGTGTTAAAGGCATTTCTCATAGGAATTGTGGTACCAGATGTGGAGATATTATGTCACTGGGCCCGAAAGAGAGGGATTGAAGGCTCCTTTGAAGAGTTGTGCAGAAACAAGGTGAGGGTCTCAAGTGCACAGTCTACTTCTGTATCTTCACTTTCCCTTAAGTGCAAAGTGCAGGGGCCTCCAGCATAGGAAATAACCGTATTTCTCTTACCTTATTAGGATGTCAAAAAAGCTATCCTAGAAGACATGGTGAGACTTGGGAAGGAGTCTGGCCTCAAACCGTTTGAACAGGTAAGACTTTAATGAAAGTGCACAAATTCCTGCAAAACAAGCTTTGGACTTGATGTTATTATGAGTAGGTTATAGAAGAGGATGAGATGGCCTGAAGAAATCGATGGGTAATAAATAATGGAGTGGTTTGGCAGGGGACGGGATTTCTTTCACCAAGGGTGTGGAGGTCAGTATACAGTCTTGAATTCTATCCTAATAGGCCACTGCCTTTGTTGAGAGAATGCAGCTGGGCCTGAGGTGAGAGGATGGTTTTGCATAAGGGTCTTTGTATCCCCTTGGGCAGCATAAGTGCTTTTTAGACTCAGGTTGCATCCGATCCTCTTTCCTCCTTTAATAACCTCTTTTATTTGCAGGTTAAAGGCATTGCTCTCCACCCTGAATTATTCTCCATCGACAACGGCCTTCTGACCCCAACAATGAAAGCTAAAAGGCCAGAACTTCAGAAATATTTCAGGTCACAGATAGATGAACTTTATTCCACTATCAAAGTTTAATGGGAGAAGGAAAGCTCAGAAGAAACCACACACCTCCACGATCTTCCGATGGCCTTCACGTTGGTAATTTTGACTACAGCAAGCGTAGGGAAGGGACCGTCCATGTTTGACTTGTGCATTCTGGGTTCTTGTCATAGGAATATTAGAGGAAATGGAACACTGCCTTACAGTCACCTCGTGTTGTAGACCATGTCTAGGTGATATACAATTTCCAAAATGAGCCTTAAAAATTGTAAAGGGGGAACTATAAATGTGCTAAGTTATTTGCAACTTCCTCAGTTAAAAAGACGGGTGTGAAAACTTGTCTCCCTGTTTTTCTAACCAAGGGATTAGGACTTTGCTATTTCTGAGATGTTTGCTGCTTGCTGCAAATTCTGCAGTTGTCTGCTGCTCTGAAGAGTACAGTACACTGGAGGGAAACTGTCCCTTAAGAACTGTCCCGCTGGAGAATGTCACAAGTGGACCAGAAGTGTGTTTTTTGTTTTTTTTTTAATCCCTGCCACCTTCCCTTCCCCATTTCACAGGCACTCTTAAGCCCTTCTGATAAACAGTTATGAAAGTCCTGCTCTCCTCCACAGTCCCCTATTGTTCGTGTTACGGAAGAAGGTTCCCAGGGAAGCAAAGGGCAGACTCAGAAGAGCATAGATATATTGAGTCTCAGATGAATGGCCGCTTGCCAGAGTGAATGGATTCTGGCGCCCACACAGCAGCATGCTCTCAGACCCTCCTCTCCAGACCTGATCTCTCCCTCCATCCCTTCCCAGGGACTATGAAAAAAATCTGCCTTAGACTACTCTACAGTGAAGACAAGCATTTCAAGAAGGAAATAATTACCTAGAAAGACCATGCTCAACTGTGATGCCTAAATAACTGTCCACTTTATCTTCACTGAACCAGTCACTCTTTGTGTGTGATGGCCAACGGATTTTTAATGTGGTTTTCATATCAAAGGTTCCTGTTTTGATTAACTGGCTTTTTTCCCCATAATAAACTCTCAGGCAAGGCATGTCTTTAAAAGATTAAGGGAGTAGATAGACTTGGGTACTTACTGAAATGGACTGTAATAAACAAATACTCTTCTGTCATCATGCTACCTGATTTCTAATGAAATGTATTTGACAAGCCAAACTTCTAGGATGTAGGAATCTGGAAAACTCATTTCCTGGGATGAACTTCTCAAGGGACTTTTTTGAAAGTTAATTTGGGAAATTAGCAGCATTTCACTTTACTGCAAGCCTTCGCCACATGTGACTGAATTAAGTTGTTGTTTAAAGCAATTGTTTGTGGGTGTGTGAGAGTACATGTATTACACAAGCACAACAGGGTTTGCACTAAAGAATTGTCATTGTAGTAACACTATCTGGTAGTCTAACTTCATGTGTGTATTCTTAATTGCACAAAAGTCAATAATTTGTCACATTGGGGTTTTGAATGTTTGCTTTAAGTGTTGGCTATTTCTATGTTTTATAAACCAAAACAGAATTTCCAAAAACAATGAAGGAAACCAAAATAAATATTTCTGCATTTCAAGTGAGTGAAGCCTCTTTTTTCCTGTCAGGTGTAATATTCAGGTCAGCCTTTGAGGTGCACAAGCAAAGAGCAAGCCTCAGACCCCTCCCGGGTGGCCCCTCTCAGTCAGGCCTTCCTCCTCTAATGCAGCCGCACTGACAGGCTCTCTGGCCAAGGTCAGTCCTACTCCCTTGTGGAGAAGAAAATCACAGTTTGAATAATATGGATAGTCTTGAAAATGCACATTCTTTGCTGGAAAACTACATTTCCAGAGACATAGTTGGTAGTTCTGTGGTAGATTTAATTCTGTGTATTTCAGTAATTCTCTTACCATAGAACTGGTTTGGAAGTGGTCTAAGAGCAGCTGATTTTTTTCTTTTTCCTCTTTCCCTATTCTACACTGTCATTTTAGGGCCGGCCGAGTGGCACGGTGGTTAAGAGCTGGCTTGGGAAGCCAGTGGCCCCGGTTCGGTCCCACATATGAGGGCCAGTGACACTGCCCTCAAATAAATAAATAAATAAATAAATAAATAAATAAATAAATAAATAAAATGGGAGATACTAGAGCATAATGATATGCCAAAGAGAATGGTCCAGGGGAGAGGAGAGAGAAAGAGAATGAATGAATGAATGAATGAATGCAGGAAAGAAGGCAAGACTGCTGTCCCGAGAGAGGATGGGAGGGTGTTTTTTTAAAGATTTTTTTGGGGTATAGAGGGAGGGGAACAGTGTTGAGGAATTGGGGAAGGGGACCTGCCAAGTTGTTGTTCTTCAGTCTTCATTGTAGAGGGCGCCAGTCGCCATCTGGCTTCCTGTTGGCAGCTCATGGCCTCTAAGCTCAAGGTGCTGTGTTCAGTCTTAGTTGTGGGTGGACGTAGCCACCATCCCAAGTGGGAGTTGGACCTGGCAACCTTGTTGTTAAGAGCACACGCTCTATCCACTGAGCCATCCATCCAGGCTGCAGTTCAGCTCAAAGTGCCGAGTTCAATCTTAGTTGCAGGTGGGCGTAGCCACCAGCCCATGTAGGAGTCAAACCAGCAGCCTTGTAGTTAAGAGCGCACGCTCCATCCACTGAGCCATCCAGGCGGCAGCTCAGCTCAAGGTGCCGTGTTCAGCTTTAGTTGTGGGCAGGCGTAGCCCACCGTCGAGCAGGCAATCTTGTTATACCAGCTGAGCCATCCTGCCACCTGTTGGCAGCTCAGTGACAGCTTAGCTCAGGCACAGCGTTCACTGGCCCATGTGGGAATCGAACCAGCAGCCCTGTTGCTCAGATCTTGCGCTCTAAGCCAACTCTTAACCAACTGAGCCACTCTGCTGGCCCCAGGAGAGTACTTTATCCATCACAGCACGAGGGGATTACAGAGAATGTGGGGCAGATGTAGGTAGATCTGTGGTGACTGAGGTAGAAAACTTAGGGAGCTTCTATCTGGATTCTTCTATTTTTTTCTCCATTGAAGTATTATTCCTTGTTATAGATGACAAAATTCAGCCCTGATAAGATTAGCTCACTTGTCCTAGAAAGTCACTGACCTGGATATTCTGACTCCAGGGCCTCTCCATGCTTAGGGTACCTGTCTTGTTCCTTCCTCTCCATGGTGTGGTGCCCAGTGCCCAGTCACTGTGTTAGATGAGTTTTCTCAATTAGTTTCAGGTGCAGGCATACTTTCCAGGATAAATATACCTGTTCGCAGTTTTTTGTGTCACAGATGGAGGTGGAAAATGTTCAGTGCCTCCAACCCTGGAATTTCCTTTTCATGTTTTCATCCAGATTTTCAGGGCTTCTTTTCATGTCAGCAAAGGCAGAAAAGAAGCTTGCCAGTCTATCCCCAATTGCTGAGCAGAGCAGGTGGACAGAGGGCAGAAGGCCCTGGCAGCACCTTGAGAGGAGAGGGCCAGGGGTCTATTAGACTGAGCAGGCCCAGAATGTCCCCTCCCATTCCTCAGCCTGCAACTCTCTCCCCCCACCCCCCAGCCACCACTCTCCCCACCTGTATTTATTACAGAAAATGGAGTGGGTCCTGAGTCTGACAGAATGGGACTCCCCTGAGCTTCCCAGCACAGAGGCAGTTCCTCCACGTCTTCTCTCAGCACAGCTGCCCCAGCTCCAGGTTAGCAGGAACCTGCAGAGATGAGATTATGTGGGCAAGCCCACCCCACCACCCCAGCAGTCCTTTCACCCTGTCTCCTAGAGCAGATGCCCAAATCTGTGTTCGTATTGACCTCACTTCATTCAACATAGGTGATGGGGAAATTGACCCACCTTAATTATCCTTTATTTGTCAGAAAAAGAAACGCAGATTTTTCCCTTTGACTTTGAACTCCTTCCCACTGCTGACTTGCTCAAATGGTAGAAATCCTGCTAGATGAATTCTGCTTCTTATCACTGTATTTCAGATACAGAGGGATTCTGTTCTTAGCTGGAAACAGGATTTTTTTCCCCACAAGTATATTTTGCATGTAAGTTCTTAGCTACTCTCTTTTGCTGAGATTTTTATTTGGGGGATGGGGGAGGTTGGCTGTCAAATTTCTCAAACAGAAATCGTCCTTGCTAAACATTAAGGCTAATGCATTTCCCCGCTAAAACTCCAGACAGGGTTTTGCTTTTCAGGTGGCTGGTTCACATTGGAGGGTGAGTCATGGAGTGTCGGCGGTACCCAGCCACAGGGGTATTTAAGCACCACACGCCATGTGGGACACACGTGAAGTGTGTGGGAAACCAGTTTGCTCACATTCTGCATCAGGCAACGTGTGCAGACTCAGAGGAGCTCTTGTTTTTGAGTCTCTTGCTTTCCCACACCCCTGATACTGCCTTCCTCCGCCCTGCTGCACTCCTGCCAGTACCTCAGCCCCGCCCAGCTGAGTCGTCAGGGGACCCTACATTTGGGAGGAATTCCAGGGCTGCCCCAGGCAGCCTCAGCTCCCACAGCCTGCCGATGCTTTCTCCTGTCATCTATCAAATGTGTCCACTGCCCTCTCTCCCTTATTTCTACTGCCCTTTCAGGGCACTGGCCATCTCTTGCTGGGACAACTGCACCAGGCTCTGAATTGACCTCCTTGTCTCCCACATTGGTCTCTAGTAACTCACTAACTTTTCCTCCACTCTGCAGCAAGAATGGTTTTTCTAAGTCACAAGTCTTATCTCATGATTCCCCTGCTTAATCATTCAGAGGCTTCCCATTGCTCCCAGGTCCGAACTGCTTAATGTAGTTAAGAGGAGGGCTTCTCAAACTCTATTGTGCATCGCATCCCCTGGGGATCTTAAAATTCTGATTCTGATTCAATAATTCTGGAATCAGGCCCCAAATTCTGCATTTTGAATAAGCTCCCAGGTTATGTCAATGCTGCAAGGAGCTGGAGGATCCATGCTTGTCTCCCTAGCCTCATCTTTTGCCACCTCCCCAACTCTGTTCCAGCCACACTGAACTCCCAGAATGCTTCACGTTCTTGCTCACCACTAGGCCTTTGCACATGCTCCCCTGCCAAGAACATTCTCTTACCCTGGCCTGTCTGGCTCCAACTTCTTTATTTCAGTTAGATCATAGATGTCACTTCCTCTAGGAATCCTTCTCTGATTCTCCAAGCCCAGGAAACAAACTGTTGAGCATGTATATAGCCTGGCAGTGGTGTGAAGTGGAGGGGTAGGGTGGTAATGATCCTGTTATGCTAAGTTACAAGGTCAGAGGGGTGGGTGAACTGGCCTATGAGGTATAGGGCAGCAGCTAGAGAATGAAGGGAGCTCTTTCCTGCTGGAGAAGATTCTAGGAAGGTTTTTGTGTCACCTGGGGGTTAGAGAGGGAAGTCTGTCTGACTTGAGCTTGTCTGAAGGGTCATTGGCTGATTGTACCATGACTCTCATGCTACTTAATTCTCAGCTTAGCAGAAAACGTCACAGAAGTAAGGGCACTAGTTGCCCAGGACTCTCTGAACAAGGTCAGCCTCACAACTGTGTTCTCAGACCACCCAAAAGTAGTGTCAGCGTGAGTAAGGTGATGAAAAGATGAAAACTTTTTTCAGAAAGTTCTTTTCAACTACAGCTTGAGCAAGAATCATGGAAACAAGTCTCTACTGTAGAAATTTTATTCCAAGACATTTTCCCCCCTTACTTCCTTAAGAAAATACTTTTCTTTGGGGATATCCTTTCATTTTATTTTCTCTGCTCATTTGGCCCCTTTACAAGTCTGAGTTATAAAATTACTTCCTATGCAGGTTGGAAGTTAGTTATTCTTTGGCTAGAGAAATCCTGGATTTTGCTAAAATGCCTCTGCCAGGATTCCTGCACCAGACTCTCCTAGTCCTGCCTGGAGCAGGGAATGGAATCTGAGACATGTGGCACTGCAAGCAGTGATGTAGTGGTCAGACCTATTTAGCCATGTGATCTCAGCTTGGGTCGGAGCAATGCCAGTGAGGTCTGGAAAAAGTAGAACATTAGTTACAGAGCAAATAAGTTTGATAGTCCCGTAGAGCCAGAGAAATATCGGAAAGCAGGTGACACTTGAAGGGATCTCATGTCACTGCCATTTGCTACAATGGAAAAAGCTTTGTGCCCTCCAATTTTAGCAAACACGGACTAATATTTCCTTTCTGAGTTTTATTTCCTCTTTTCTTAAAGAGAACATCCAAATGAAGCTCTCCTCCTTCCTTGCTCCACCCTTGCCGCCTGGGACTTTTCCAGTTTGTTTTGCTGCGTCATAATTACAGATGTGGAACAGTTGGTCTGTTTAGAACAGATAACAACTTTAGTTTCTTCCTGATGAGAACTGCCAAGTTTAGTGGGTTATTCCCGTGTACCCAATAATTCGTTAAGTGCTCTCGGAAGTTAAAAAAAAGAAGGTTGGAGGATCTGAGAAATACATTATTTTCTTTTTCACAATAGAAAATCATACTCTTTGCCTTAAGGGGAACTTGTAGGAATGGATTTGATAAATTAGGGAAGAGAGTAATGCACAAGAAGAGGGCAAATGAGTTGAGCAAGGGCAGTTAAGGTATCCAGCCTTACTAATCTTGAACTGACTTTGAACCAGTATTTACAGAGGTCTGCAAATGAGCTGTAGCTCTGGTGTCAGATTCCATTTTCACATCTCCAGCTCCTTTCTTTATCTGCCCTCTAGTGGACATGTACAGAGCAGAAAATTCAACAGAAGAGTTCATTAGAAAAGAAGCAAAGAGTCACAGTAAGAAATGATAAGCCCATTTATAAATCTAGGGACCTCCACATTCTTTACCTCTTCATGAAAATATTATAAGATAAATAATAATATTCTTGTTTATATCCTCATTTAAATACCAAACTACTAATTCCAAATTATGGAACGAAATATACATCAACCCACTCCACTGGGAAGATATAGTTCCACAGGGAAGTGTCCACGTCCAACCACTCAGTTTATCCCAAGGATCTAAGATGGTTTGTAGTTCTTTATTATCTGTATGTGTACTTTAAAAGCCATGGGGTGGGGTGGGGGGGGCGGCCTAGTGGCGCGTTGGTTAAGAGCTGGCTTGGAATGCCAGCAGCCCCGGTTCGGATCCCACATATGAGGGCCAGTGACACTGCCTCTACAGCTAAGATGGTGAACAACAGCTCCACCTGGAACTGGGCTGCTGTGAGTCCAGGGATGGTATAGCTGCAGCCGCTGCTGCAGTGCGCTGCCATAAACTACAGTGAGTAGCCGACAGCTGGTGTGAGCTGCCAAGTGCCACCGTGAGCTGCCGACCAGAGGCCAGCGACCGATCTGCCTCACTTGGGAAGAGCGCAATGATAATACCAACATGGGCCAGTGAAGCAATGTCTCCACAACTAGACTGAAGTACAAAAGGACAGCAACTTGTCTGTTCCCCTCCCCCAATTCCCCAATAAAATCTTAAAAAAATAAAATGCCATTGGGGTTTTTCCATTTTCCAAACATGGAAGCTAAACATTAAGTTATTACATAACTTAAGGACCGGCTAGCTAGATGTCCTCCAGCTTCCTACAGCCACCTGCTCTCCTGCACCTCCATGCTCCTTCTGTGGTTGCTTACATTGCTCCAGGTACCACCAGAGCTCGGGACCCCGCTGCCTCCACACCTGTGTTTTCAGTCCTCTTCCGACGCCCATGCTTCACCCCATCCTGAACACTCTCCCTAATTCTTCACAACCCCCTGGATGTAACAACACAAAGTTGTTGGGTTTAGCATGGCAGATTACTTTGTGGGGAAGCCTTGGCCAATATTTTCTATTTTACCTGTGTTGTGCTGTACTCTTTCCACCACTGTTAACTTTTGTAAATGTTTGCTGGAGGACATCTATGTGGCAGGTCCCTAAATTATGTAGGCTATATACATATAGCCTACATATATGTATATTTATATATGAAATAAACCTCTCTCATGATAATACCATGTTTTCTCCAAAAATAAGAGCTATCCAGGGAAGAAGCCCTAGCATGATTCCTTCAGGATATGGAGGGCACACACCCCTCACATGAGGGTTTTATGACCTGTTTCAGGGAGAAGGATGCCTTTTCCACAAACTCCTTCAGCTTAAAATATTCAGTATGCCAAGGTGCCATAGTTTCGCACACCTAAAATCATGCTATGGCTTATTTTCTGGCTAGGTCCTATTTTGGGGGAAACAGGGTATTTATATGTATACATTAGGGAGAGATTTATTTTATATATGTGATATATATGTATCTCCTATTGGTTCTGTGTCTCTGGAGAACCCTGACTGATACAGGTAGGTATGTCACCAAAGCTGGTCCAATTAGAGTAAATCTTAGGTCTCCTCCTGGGAGTGTTGGGACATAGCTACTCTCTTTCTCTGGATGGCGGAATTCAGACATGTGACATGGAACAGCTGTCTGGTGCAAGCTCTGAGCCAGGATCCTAAGCTCTAATGCAGGCACTGCTACTTACTACCTGTAGGACTGCTCCTTAGTTTCCGCATGTGTAACGTGGGATTATAGTGCCAACCACACAGGGGTATTGAGAGGATTAATGGTTTAGTAGGTACTAAGCATTTAGAGAAATGCCTAATCATAATAAATGCTCAATAAACTCAATTGCTGCTGCTGCTGCTGCTGCTGCTGCTGCTGCTGCTGCTGCTGCTGATGATGATGATAGAAACCAGGGAAAAAACTGACTTGCAAGAAGGGCAAGAGAATGGATTCAGAGCCCAGATGGCTTCCCAAAGTTCTAGATCAAAGTGAACTTGACATGTAGCCTACCTCTGAACTTTTTAGTGACATCAGCTCATAAATTCCTTTATTATTTAAACCTATTTGGGTTGAGATTTTATTTCCATCCTGAGTGCTGAATATTTTTCTGTCTTAGCAGTTGGGTAGTTTCTTTTTTCAGACTTACAAGCACAAAAGGTTTGACTACAACTCCTTTCCCAGAAATTGGAGCTACCTATCCACTTCCTTAAGGGTGACAACTTTCAGTGGTTCCAGGAACACTATTTCTATGCATCAGTGGGCAACTACCTTCAATATCTCAAACGTGATTTACTCCTCTGTTGCAATTCCCAGATGGTATTGGGTGGGATGAACAGGCATTTCACTGAAGAGGAATCAGGAAGGACCTATACCCAATGAAAAGATGACCGATTTAAGGGAAATGCAAATCAAAACCAAAAGGATACTATTTCAACTCACTAGTTAGGTAAAAATTTGAAAGTGCTAAAAATTCTAAGTATCAAGAAGTATGTGGAGCCAAAGGGACTTTTATACACTGCTGATGGGGGTGTAAATTGTGCAGTCTACAAAACAATGTGTAAAAAGTGGCATTATCAGGTAAAGCTGAAAATATCTTTAAATTGTGAGGCAATAATATTACTATTGAGTCTATCCATAGAGAAACTCTTAGACATGTGCCCGCAAGACTCAAAAATGTTTTGCGCTACATTGTGATAATAAGCAAAAAAGACTGGAAACAACTGAGATATCTATCTATACACAGGAGACTGGATCAATAAAATGTGATATATTTACTTAATGCGTTCCAAAGACAATGAAAATGAATGAACTACAGCTACATGCATCAATGTGGATAAATCTAAAAATCACAGCTTTGAGAAAGGAGGAGCACTTGCAGAATATGTACAAATATCATTTATGTAGTTTACAAACATGATAATCAATACACTATTTAGAGATATACAGGTAGAAAAGCATGGGAATGATAAACACAAAATCAAAAGAGCGATTGTCCTTGGAAGGCACGATAATTATTTCCTAATCTGGTAGTGAGTACAAATGTTCCTTTTTATTTTTACATTATGTTATATTCTTTTTATGTATAAAATGTTAGTACTTTTTTTACTGTGGTAAAAATATACATGAAATGTAGCATTTTAACCATTTTTAACTCTACAATTTAGTGGCACTACTTAAGCACGTTCATTCATATTGTTATACCCCCGTCCACCACTCTCCATCTCCAGGTCGTTTTCATCATCCCAAACTGCTCTGGTGTCAAAAATCATCGCAAAGTCCAATATCACAAAGCTTTGGCCCTATGTTTTCTTCTAAAGTTTCACCGTTTCAGATCTTGGGTTTAAGTGTTTGATCCTTTTTGAGTCCTTTTTATTTATGGTGTGATATGGCTTCAACATCATTCTTTTGCAGAGTAATACATTTTTAAACAAAAAAAAAAAGGATCAGTAGCTCCAGAAGGGACCCTCCCCTTGATGAAAGAAGACACTGGGATAGAAGTAACATAACATGACAAGCTCACAACGCTGGTTCAGGGCAGCGGCTGACTAGGGGCCAACTCCTGCCTATTTGGCGAAGTACGCTAGGCCACTGCGCAGGCGCATAGCAGCAGACACCCCCAGCCCGGGGTTCAGACCCGCCAGTGCCAATCAGACTTTTGGACACCGGCCCCCAGCTTCCTGGCTCCCGTGGGCAGGACCAGGCGGCTCCAGCGCTTCGTAGTCTCTGAAAACTGGTTCAGGGCCGGCCAAGTGGCGCGGTGGTTAAGCGCTGGCTTGGGACGCCAGCGACCCAGGTTCGGATCCCACATGTGAGGACCAGTGACACTACCCTCAAAAAAAAAAAAAAAAAACTGGTTCAGGGCCCGGATAGAAGCGAGAGCTCCGCAAATCTTTGGCGGCTCAGGGGCTGTTAAGCAAGCGGTTGGTAAGGCGGGGACTCCAGGCCGCATTTTCCCTCGTGCTCCAGGACGGGGCGGGGCCCTGGGCCCGGGCTAAACGGGCGGTGCAAGCGTGTTACGTAAGCGTCTGCTCGGCCGGGATTGGCGGGTCAGAATGGCGCGGGGTTTGGCGGGAAGTGTGTGAGCTCTGCCGGCGGCGAGAGTGGTCGGCTGCGATGGCTTCTTGGGGGCGGACCCCCCGGCGCGCGAGGTGAGTGCCGCGGGCCCTGGGAGCGCGGGATGGACACCAGCTTTATTTTCTTCCTTTCCTGCCGCGGCTTTTGCTTCTCCGGGCGGTGCCGCGTATCGAGACGCCCTGGCCGGGCGCACCGCGGAACGTCTCCGAGTGACTCGGCCTTGGTTGCCACGCCTGTAAAAGGGGGAGTAGTTCTAGTCCCAACTTGATGCGAAGACCGTGAGCCTTAAAGGAGTCACCATTGAAAACCGTGCGGGCGGCAGGAAAGAACGGTAGCTAGTGTTAGCATTATTTTGTGTCAATATAGTTTAAAGTAGACTCAGTATTTTTTTTTTTTTGAGGGCAGTGTCACTGGCCCTCACATGTGGGACCCGAACCGGGGCCGCTGGCTTCCCAAGCCAGCGCTTAACCACCGCGCCACTCGGCCGGCAAAAGTAGACTCAGTATATTTTGAAACCAAATACCCAACAAATACCTATTGAGTGTGTGCTACTTGCCAGACATTACTGTTGTGATGTCCTCACTCTGCCTAGTAGTCAAGTATTCTTATTTTCAAAATCTTGCTGTTTTTATAACACACAGCGCAGACTGTAAAGCTGAACCAAATCTCGGCGGGGTGGGGGTGGGGCTGGGGGTGGAGGGACGACTAAGCTGCCGCTTGTTACAAATTAAAAGGGCACTCCAGAATGGGTGCAGCAATTTAAAAAGTGTGTTTTTTTTAAGTTACAGTTGGTATACAGTATTATTATATTAGTTTAAGATGTACAACAAGGTGATTTGACATTTATAATGCTTGGGATGTGATCACCACCATAAGTCTAGTAACTTTTTTAATTAAAAAGGGCATGCATTTGGGCCGGCCGAGTGGCGCAGTGCTTAAGCGCTGGCTTGGGAAGCCAGCGGCCCCGGTTCGGATCCCACGTATGAGGGCCGGTGACACTGCCCTCAAAAAAAAAAAAAAAAAAAAAAAAGGGTATGCATTTAAAAATAGGTTGCAGAATTGCTCCCTAAAATGTACTTCTAAGTGGATTCATTGGCCATGCCCCGCTGGCGGTGTCTGGAGCCAATGTAAAGGCCCGGTCTGGTCCTGGCTAGAGGTGTCTCCGCTACCTGCATTTGGTACACAAGTTCATACATTGAAGCACCTGGGCTGTGGAAAGGCTGCCTGGAGAAGGTGGCATTTGTAGATGTGGCGAGAGGGTGGAGGGTGACCAAGCAGAGCATGGGGGAAAGGCTGCAGCTGGATAGAGCAGGGAGGTGGATTAAGCTGAGCTTACACCCCTGAGGCCTGTGGGGAAGAACCAAAGATTCACCCGATGGAGAAAGGGGTTGAAAAAAAAAATACAGGGGCCTTGAACCACAACTGATGAGAGTTAAATTTGATTTGATAGGCCAATAGTTTTTGATTCATCCTTTTTCTAACTCTGTAACATAGATAATAGGTTATATATTATCTTTGTTAGAGAATTATAATATTATAAATAAAACGTTATGTATTTTATATATAAAATAACGTTTTATTTATATATATAACATATTAAATATATATAAAACATTTTTTCACTTTTGAGACTCCTGAAATCTGTTCCTCCCGCCTCCCAAAACTCAATGGTGTGCATACACCAAAATTTTTACATATCGTTTCCATCTTTTGGAAGTCCCACCTTGCTCCTAGCCTAAAGTAAGGAGGAAACATGACCATTTTTTTGAGCACAGACAAGGCAAGAGACGGTGGAAAGAGCTGAGATTAAGAGATTATGCAATCTGGCTTCTAGTCCTATTTCTGTTACTTGGCTGTGTAACCACTGATAAGTCACTTAACTCTTCTGAACCCCAGAATCATAAATGCTATAAAGTGAATACCTGTTCTACTTTCTTCAGGTCTGAAAATCAAATAAAGCAGTGGTTCTCAAAGTGTAATCCCTTGACCAGCAGCAGCAGCAGCTTGTTAGAAACTCAAACTCTCAGGCTCAACCCCAGACTTACTGAGACCGATATTTTGGGGGTTGGAGCCTACAGTCTGTTTTAACAAGCCCTCCAGGTGATTCAGATGCCTGACCTTTGAGAATCACAGCTCTAAACAGTTTTCCAGAGTTTCGTTTACTGTGATTAACAGTAATGATGTTTTACATTACAATTGTGTGCACACACATATATAACAAAAGGTTTATGAAAATGCTATGTCCAGTGCAGTCTTACATTTTATATTCTCATGTTTTCTTTTTTATAAGTGTTGGAGAAAAAATCTTAAAGGATATTAAGGGTCAGTGATGAAATTTAGATATAGACTGTGGATTAGATAATCATAACAGTGTTAAATTTCTTGATTTGGAAATTGTGCTGTGACTAGGCCCTTTAGGAAAGACACACGTGTTCAGGGCTGAAGGTGTGTAGTGTCTCCAGTTTACCATATGCATACACAGGAAGCAAATGAGACAATGTAAACACTTGGCGAACATGGGTAATGGGTATACAGAAGGTCCTTATGCTATTCTTGGAACTTTTCTGGAAGTTTGAAATTACATCAAATAAAAAGCTACTCAAAGATATATTGGTTCAGACACACGGAACTGATTTTGCTATCCACCAATGGGAGTCTGCATGGCTTCTTCTCAAATCGTGGACTGTGTAGGGATTGTACCGAGACCCCCAGTGCTTTGTGCGGTGCCTGGTGCCCAGCAGATCCTCAGTACACGTTCACTGACAATATTATTTCCAGCCTCTCATTTCCAGTTTTTATTCTAGTCACTATTGTTCTATCTTGTTTACTTTCAGGTTGTTGAAGATAGGCACCTTTATCCTAATGTCCAGTAGAGGGAGCAACAAGGGGTGGAAAGAGGGCCGGCTCTGGATTTGAACTAACACAGATTTTAATGCAGGCTTCTCTCCTGCTTGGCTGTGCTGCTTTGGGCAAAACCACATCTGTAACATGGGATTCACTTCTATTCAGAGGACTGTTATAGTTAAATGAGAAGATGTACGGCCAAGAGCCAGGGACAGAATGGAATGGGTGTCAGGTGTACCTCCCATTTGCTCAAATCTGCAGGACCAGTCAATTATTGCTGTTGATTGGGACCTCAGGGACAAGGAAAACTGCAGACTGGGAGTTTTCCATGTCCCTGAGGCGGAGGTATATGCTGTGTTTTATATAGGTGAATGATTTGACCTATAAAAATACAATTAAATTTGTGAAATATGGGTTCTGCTTTCTAAAACGATTTTGCCATAACCTGAATTTCATTGGTTGCATACTATCAGTGCAAGTAATGGGCATATTATTTGGAAAAGAAATGCTTGGAAAGGGTTGCAAGTTTTGGTGTTTTCCCCGGTTATTTAAAAAATATTTCCAGGCCAGCCGAGTGGCTCAGTTGGTTAAGAGCTCGTTCCAAGAGTGCGAGCTGAGCTCTGAGCAACAGCGGTTTGAGGCCAGCCTGAGCTGAGTTGCTGTTGAGCTGCCAGTAGGTGGCAGGATGGCTCAGCTTTAAAAAAAAAAAAAATTTCCTTACTCTTCTGTTTGTTTTTGCTGTTTAATAGTGTGAAATATTCAAAGAACACTGTAGGAAGAACACATTCCACAGGACATGTAAGTGATCTTTTATATTTTAATGTGATTTTTCTCATAACTGACAATACAAAAGCACTGACATGTGGGAACCTCAGAGTTTCATTGATTTCACTGGGTCAACCCAGTGTTTTATTGTAGTGACAAAGTATTTTCTTCTTCCTCCCATTTTTTCCAGTGTAATGGAGAAAATGACCATTGTTAACTTGTTAATCTTTTTTCCTGGACCTAGTTTAATTTTATTTTTGTTTGGATAATTGACATTACTTAAAATGGTACAACTTTCTGTATTTTGGTGTTTTCATTTATATCATTGCTTTGTTGTAAACAACTGTTTATGAAATTTTTTTTTTTTTTTTTTTTTTGAGGGCAGTGTCACTGGCCCTCATGTGGGACCGAACCGGGGCCGCTGGCTTTCCAAGCCAGTGCTTAACCACCGCACCACTCGGCCGGCCCTTGTTTATGAATTTATAACATTCTACTTTGTGCACATAGTTTTACTTTAGGGTGGAGTCTTAGAGTAAATATATGTTAAAGGCAGCTACATTTCTTTAACACTCTTGATAGCTAATTTCACATTCTTTTCCCAGGTTTGTCTAGTTGGCACTGCCAATTCACATTAAGACATAGGAATGATGTAGGAGAGCACTTATTTTCAGGGAGCTCTCCCTGCCCTGTGTCTCACCCTGGCTTTCTGTCTTATGTGGTCTCTCCCCTCCTGCTGCCCTAGCTCTAGCCTTTGGAGGGCGGCTCTTCTACTCTCATGACATGAGAATGAAACGAAATTCAAATTTCAGTGTCCATAATTAAAGTTTTATTGCTATTGCAATGCATGTTTTTTCTGCACCATCACTGTGTTTTCACATGCTAATGGCTGAGTCAAGTCAGTGCAATACAGACCTGTGCCCTCAAAGCCTAATATGTTTACTCTGGTCCTTTATAAAAAATTTTGTCAGCCCCACCTTAAATTATCAGAGGACTCTGTCCCTGCCCAAAGTGTTAAGGATCACTTCTTTAGGCAGCAGTGATAGTGGGAGTATCCTTGCTAAGTACTGGAAAGGCAGTTTTGTGATGTTCTTGTTCATTAAAGCCCATTCAATGACTTTATTCACTTTTAGGAAGCTGGCCAACAGCATAAGCCTACGGATGTATTTGATTTTTCTGGCAGTTCTGATATCTCAAGCATGGGCAGGATGAGTGAAAATGAAAAAGATGAAGAACCTTATGAAAACTTTGGTTAGTATTTTAAATCTTTATGCTAAAAACTTGAAAGTAGTTTAAGCAATAACATTTAGGCTAGTTACTAATAAAAACGTACAACTATCTTCAAATATAAAAGTCAATTAATATAATGTCCTGGGGAATGCTTGATAATTTGAATTAATTTTTCTCACTTCTAAGTACATTGGAACTAAGAACTCATTGGACATTATCAAAGTAGAACTATTCTGGTAGCATTTGTTAATAAGCCAGTCATATTAGGACACCTATTATAATATTTGTAACAAGAAGAATATAAAATACATTTCCCCATACCACCAATAGAGTCATTCAGTAAGGGACTTTAATTTAGGGAGAAGAAGAGGGGTAATTTTCCCTGTTCTTAAACACACTGAGGCAAAGGATGCTTCAGGAGAGCCAGCAGGAAAGCTTTACCTGTGTTCCTTGGAGTACCAGGTTGACCAGGGTGTGAGTTGTCCAGATGGAAGTGCTTCTGTCTCCTTGTGTCCCGGCCACTTCAGAGGCCAAAAATGATGCAGAAAGTGCCATCTGCCCCCACATCTAGAACAGCGGTGATCAGATATTTTTGCTGGTATAAGTTTTAAGGGGATTTTGAAAACATATACCCATATAAACATATTTTTAATTTGGTATCTAAGTTTTTTGAGTCTAATTTTTTTTTGTCAAGAGAAAACATTGTAGATTTTATAAGATGAAAAGTAATTATTACCAGAATATATTATGACTTGAAAAAAACGTTTTAATTACTTAAAAGAAATCAATGTACAAGATCTGAATCTAAAAGAAATCACATAATTTAAAAATTAGAATGCAAATCACTTACCTTAAAATTCACCCATTTAAAGTGTACAATTCAATGGTGTTTAGTATAATCATAAAATTGTAGTAGAACCACCATTGGGGGGATCGCATCGTAAGTTATAAAAATGTCTAAGCACCGTGTTGTACACCTGAAACAAATATATTGTATGTCAACTGTAACTGAAATATTAAAAAAAAATAAATTATACAACCATCACCATTAACTATTCCAGAACATTTTAATCACCCAAAAGAGTAACTACCCATTAGTAGTCACTCCCATTCTTCCTCCTCCTAGCCCCTGGTAAGCATAAATCTACTTCCTGTCTCTATAGATTTGCCTATTCACCTAAATGGGATCATACACGATATGACATTTGTGACTGGCTTCTTTCACTTAGTGGAGTAATTTCAAGGTTCACCCATATTGTTGCAAGTATCAGTATGTCATTCCTAAAAGTTTGTATAGCTTAATAATCCATTGTTTGGATATACCTCGTTTGTTAAGCATTCATCAATTGATGTACATTTGGGTTGTTTTTACTTTCTGGCTATTATGAGTTATTCTATGAACGCTCACATACAAGTTTTTGTATGGACATCTGCTTTCGTTTCTCTTGGGTATATACCTAGGAGTGCAATTGCTAAGTCGTATGGTTACTCTACTTCAACTATTTGAGAAACTGTTTTTCAAAGCAACTGCTCTACTTGACATTCCCCCCAGCAATGTCTGAGGGTTCTAATTTCTCCAAATCTTTTCCAACGCTTGTTATTATCTGACTTCGATTCTAGCCATCCTAGTGGGTATAAAGTAGCATCTCATGTTTGTGCAGTAAAATACATTACATAAAGTTCACCATTTTAACCATTTTTAAATGTACAGATCTGTGGCATTAAGTACATTCACATTGTCGTACAACCCTCACCGACCATCTATCTCCAGAACTTTTTCATTCCAACGGAAACTACACCCATTAAACAACAGCTCCTCATTCCCCACTCCCTGTAGTCCAACTTTTTGTTTCTATGAATTTGACTACTCTAGATACCTCATATGAGAGGAGTCATACAATATTTATCCTTTTGTGTCCTTTTTTTCACTTAGCATTATGTCTTCAGAGTTCATCCACGTTGTAGCATGTGTCAGAATTTCCTTTTTTTTTAAAGCTGAATCATACATATACAGAGGGCGCCAAAAAAAGTATACATATTTTAGAAAGGGAAAAAACTATATTAAAATTGAAATACTCAATATATACTGATAACAAAAGATGAATACAACTCAGGTGTATACATTTTTTTGGCACCTCCGGTGTATGAATTCATATGTCAGTGGACATCTGGGTTGCTTCTACCTTTGGACTATTGTGAATAATACTGCTTTGAACATGGGTGTACAAATATCTGCTCAAGTTCCTGCTTTCACTTCTTTTGGATATATGTGTATCCATAAGTGGAATTGCTGGATCATATGATAATTCTGTGTTCAATTTTTTAAGGAATCACCATGCCATTTTCCACAGTGGCTGCACCATTTTGCATTCCCACTAGTGCTGCACAAGGGTTTCAGTTTCTCCACATTCTCACCTGTTTTCTGTTTTTTTGATGATAGCCATCCTAATGGACTGGAAGTGGTATCTCTTTGTGGTTTTGAGTTGTATTTCCTAATGTCCAATGATGTTGAGCATCTTTTCCTGTGCTTATTGGCCATTTGTATATCTTCTTTGAAGACATGTCATTTCAAATCCTTTACCCATTTTTAAATTGGGTTGCTTATCGTTTTATTGTTGAGTTCTGAGAGTCCAGTTTGTGTACTGATTACATATGGAAAGTCAGGATTGATCTAATTTTCTCTTTTTTCATTGTTATATGCAGTAGTAGCGTAAATAAATCCCTTTGCCTAGTTGAGGGCAATACAAAGTATATTACTAACTTTGAAATTGCGTCATTGATAATCATCGATGCAGCTAATTATTTGAAAACAGCTGTGTAAATTTGCACTGTCATGCTAAAATTTGAGCATGAAGAAATGGTCCTTTGGCTCTACCCCAGCATCTCCCTGCAGCAATTCAACTCTACCACTACTGACTTTCCCCAAGTTCTCCACCCCTCCCCTAAGCCCAGCCCAGCGCACTGAGGCCGCTCCTGTTACTCCTGTTCCTGAGCAGGTAGAAGAGTGTAATCCTTCTCTCAGCATCTGCTTTCTATGGCTTTCCACCAAGGTCATCTGAACTCCTTCTCTTTTATCTTCTTTATTCAAGTTAAGTTTTTATGCTAGCTAAAAGGCCTGGCAATGCAGAATCAAGCAGAGAGGACAGGAAGTAAGAGAGGATTGGAATTCCTCCCCACAGGGCCATTCATTCACATATGAGGAGTGCCCACCCTGTGCCAGCCACTCGTGAGGTAATGGAGTCACAGGAGTGTGCCAGGCATGCCAAGCCTTAGTGTTTATAATAAATGCCGTGGTCTCCCACGCAGAATGCATGCTCCGTTGGTGAGGAAAGAGAATGCCAGAGTTCCTATTTATGTTAGTCTTTTATCAAATTAAAACCTTTCCGTGTAAGTACAGTGATACAGGTTATAATGGATAAATATCCATGTGTATTAGTGAAATGGTTTAAACTTTTCATTGTTGAGGTATGAGATCAAAAACGTTTGGAAAGTAGGTTGTGTAGTTGATTTTGATTTTGTCAGCCCTTTAAACAAAGATTGCTTTGTATTCCATTATAAAGGAACAAATTTAAACCTGCCCAGGCAGACTTTTAAAGTTGCACTTTTTAAAAAAAATCTTTTTGTAGAGCCTCCTTTACACAGCACTGCTATTTATGCTGATGAATCTGAACTCTCCAAACACAGCAGATCATTTATCCCTTCAACTCCTCAAGGAAAAGAAGCAAAAAAAAGGTATGGTTATATTTCAAGCAATTATTTATTCATGGTTAATGGGATTTCTGAGAAGCTCTTTAAGATACAGCCTTATAAAACTAAAGCTTTTAGGGCCGGCCGAGTGGCGTGTTGGTTAAGAGCTGGCTTGGAATGCCAGCAGCCCCGATTCAGATCCCACATATGAGGGCCAGTGACACTGCCCTCTACAGCTAAGATGGTGAACAACAGCTCCACCTGGAACTGGGCTGCTGTAAGTCCCCGGGACGGTATAGCTGCAGTCCCTGCTGCAGTGGGCTGCCATAGGCTAGAGTGAGTGGCCGGCAGCCAGCGTGAGCGGCCGGCAGCCAGCGTGAGCGGCCGGCAGCTAGTGTGAGCGGCTGGCAGCTGGTGTGAGCTGCCAAGAGTCGCTGTGAGCAGCCCTCCAGAAGCCGGCGACTGATCTGCTTCACCTGAGAAGTGCGCAATGACAATACCAACATGGGCCAGTGAAACAATGTCCTCCACAACTAGACAGAACAACAAAAGGACAGCAAGCTGTCTATTCCCCTTCCCCAATTCCCCAAAACTGTTCCCCTTCCCCAGTTCCCCAGTAAAATCTTTCAAAAACAAACAAAAAAACTAAAGCTTTTAAAAGATGTTTTGGACCAACTTATGTTTTTCCTTAAGAGAACTGGTACATAAAAACTTAATTTTTCAAAAATGGGCATATAATAATTACAGGTACAAACTTCCAGTTACTAAAAAAAAATAAGTCCATGGGAATGTAATATATAACATAGTGACTGTAGTTAATAATACTGTATTGTTTATTGTATATTTGAAAGTTGCTAAGAAAGTAATCTTAAAAGTTCTCATAAGGGCCGGCCGAATGGCGCATGGGTTAAGCGCTGGTTTTGGGATGCCAGCGGCCCCGGTTCGGATCCCACATGAGGGCCAGTGACACTGCCCTCTACAGCTAACAACAGCTCCACCTGGAGCTGGGCTGTGTGAGCCCCGGAGATGGTGTAGGCTGCAGCCCCTGCTGCAGTGGGCTGCCATAGGCTACAGTGAGTGGCCCACAGCCAGCGTGAGCGGCTGGCAGCCAAGCGTGAGCTGCCAATAGCCGCGGTGAGTGACATCCAGAGGCCAGCGACCGATCTGCCTCATCCGGGAAGAGCGCAATGACGATACCAACAGTGAAGCAACATCCTCCGCAACTAAACTGAAGAACAAAAAGATAGCAACTTGTCTGTTCCCCTTCCCTGATTCCCCAACGCTGTTCCTCTCCGCCACTTCCCCAATAAAAATCTTAAAAAAAAAAAAAAAAAAAAAGTTCTCATCACAAGAAAAAAAAATTTGGTAATTATATGTGGTGACATTAACTAGACTCATTATGATGATCATTTTGCAATATATACAAATATCGAATCATTACATTGTACACCTGAAACTGACATAATGATATATGTGAGTTATACCTCAATAAAAATAAAGTCTAGTTTAATAACCAAAAAAATATAATTGACACCGGATCATCCTAGAAAACATTGCCTGTGAAAGTGGTTTAGCTTTCAGGTAAAACAAAAACGGGGAGGAAACGGTTTTATGAGCATAGAATTTTAGGTGATTTTCAGAGGCCTCTTTAATTTACAAATTCTCTATCACAAAAGACATGCTCTCCAGCACAAGGTGAGAGTAGGGGAGAGAGCCTGATAATTACAAATATGTTGTATATTTTAGATGTGTTGTCCCTGAGGAGTATTGGTTTGAGTTTTAAAAATTTATGTGAAGGTATGGTCAGGTAAATCATGTAAAAATGGCTCCATAAAGACAACTTGAGGACAAACCTCTATAATGAAGAACTCTTCAATAACTATCATACTAATTATAAATTATTAGCTAGACCAAAGATTTGACTTAAGGTCTTCTGTTATGTAATAGGTCAGTTCTAATTATTGACTATATTGTGGAAGTAACAAAACTGCATTTTAAGAACAAATATTCCACTTAGGCAGAAATTGAAATGAGAAAGTCTCTCTGAGGCCATCTGCATGAGGGAAGTTGTATGGTACTAGCAGAGACTCCAGTTTTTCTGTTACTGAAAATCAATAAAAGCCAAATATTTGGAAGGAACACACACTTCATTTTAAGCAGTGGTGGATGTAAGTTTTAGAGTTTTTTGAATAGGCAACCCATTCACATGGTTTAAAAATACAAGAAGGTTTTAATAAAAAGTCTTTGTCTCTTCTCTACCATCACCCAGCTCCTTCACACACTTCTTCCCACTCCTCTATTATTAATTTATTATATGTCCTTTCAGAATTCTTTGTGCATACAAAAGTAAGAATACATATTTTTAACCTTATATAGCAAAGGTAGCATACCTTGCTACCTACCTTTTTTAATTTAATATATTTTAGAAACTTTACATAATTGATTCATATGGACCTTTCTCATTCTCTTTCATGTTGCAAGTATCCCAGCAGATGGATAGTCTATTCCATCCCATATTGATGGGTTTTTCCCAGTCTTCTGCTGTCACCACGTGCTGTAGTCAGTCACTCACCTGATACACGTGCCATTTCATACACGTGCCTAGATATCTATAGGATATATTCATTACAGGAAATCCTGGGTGAAATGAAATGGTGTTAATTTATATAGTTAATGCCACATTCCCAACAGTGATATCAAACTTGGATTTTTGCTAAGGTGATAACACTTTTGATCTATCTTAGTCTAGTTCTACTTTGTGTTTTTCTTAAGACTGTCAAGCAGCATCTCTTCATTTGTTTGAAAGCTCCTGAATTTCTTTTTATGTACTCTTTATATCCTTTTTCATTTTTCTAGTAGATATGATCACTTCTTGATTTCTATGACTTCATTTAAACATTAGTGAACTTAACCCTATTTATTAACCTTATTAGATTTTTTTTTTACTAATTTGTCCACCTATCTTTTGACAAAACATTTATTTTTTTTTTTGAGGGCGGTGTCACTGGCCCGCATATGTGGGACTGAACCGGGGCCGCTGGCTTCCCAAGCCAGCGCTTAACCATTTGGCCGGCCCTTGACAAAACGTTTAGTGGTGTTTTTTTCACCACACAAATATTTTTCTTCTGTATAGATGCATTGATACATTTGTCAATCTTTTCTTTTAGGGTTTAGGATTTTGATTCATAGTTAATCATTTTCTTTCATAGAACTTTTATGATTTATTTTTATATTGAAATCCTTGATCCTTTTTATCCTTTTGTAAGATGTAAGGTATAAATCCAACTTTTTTTTCTTTAACTCATTTTAATTTTTCAATTACAGTTGACATTCAATATTAGTTTCAGGTGTACAGCATAGTGGTTAGACATTTAACTTCTAGGTTCCTTCATCTGAAAAGTGGGATAATAATACAACCTACTTTATATGACTGTTTTCAGGTGAATTTATCCTCTTAGTTTCTTAAAACAGGTTGCATATAGTAAACTTTCAAATGGTGCCTTATTATTAATGGTATTTTTTCAACAAGCATTTATTAAGCACTGACTAGGTACCAGGCACTGTGTTAGGCTCTGGGTTTACAATAATAACTCAAAATGGACATAATCCTTGTCTTCATGGAGCTTATGGAGCAGTAGATATTAATGAAAAATACTGACAGATCATATGGGAAGGGCATGATGCTATGAGTAGGAATTAAGTTGGTGAGGGGTGGTGTGAGAAGCATTCCATATGAGGTAAATAGCGATGTGTAAAGGCGCTGTGGTGGGAAGAAGCACAGTGAGACTATGGGACTGAAATAATCTGGGATGCCCCAGAGTGGAAGAAATGAAGAGGGTGAACACACTGCCAGGTGGTAATTACTTTGAATGCCATTGTTGGTAGAGATTGCCCAAGGTCTTCTCCCCTTGCTTAGTGATACAGTGTTTGGTTTTAGCTGAATACATGACTGTCAGAATAAAGAATATATTTCCTAGCTTCTCTTGCAGCTTAGGTTTCTATATAATTAAATTTTAGTCAAAAAGGTATCTGCAACTTGTGGAAGTGTCTTTATAAGGAGTGCCCTTCTTTGCTCCTCCTCATGTTGGACTGGAATGTGATGCTGAAGCTTGAGCACCCATCTTGGACTATGGGGCAGTGCACTAAGAAAACGAAGCAGCAAGACAAGGAACCTGGGTCTCTGGTGATGGCGGGGCTGCTATACCACCCCTGAATTGTCTCTGGAATTTTCTTGAAAGAGAAATAAAGTATCTTGTTTAAGCGATTTGGGGGTATCTTTTCTACCATTTGTGGCCATACGTAATCCTATTTAATAAACTTGGTAAGGAGTTTTGTCATTATCTTAATCAGTTGAAGAATTTTAAGCAGGGGTGACACAGTCAGGTCTGCATTTCAAAATGATCGCTCTGGCTGCAGTGTGGAGAATGGATTTGATAGAGGCAAGAATGAAATGGAGAGACCAGTTTGGAAGCAGGGAGGACTAGGGTAATTGTGGCAGAGATGGCGATAAGTGGATGGATTTGAGAAATAGGAAGCAAATCAGCAGGGCTTAGTGATGAGTTGGATGTAGGAGGGTGGGGAAGAGTTTGCTGTCATAGACACTGGTTTTCTGGTTTGTATAAATGGATTGATGATAGTGCCATTGATTCAGTTAGTGGTTACTAGGAGATTGGGTACCCCTTATTATGAGGCGACCATGAATTTGGTGTGGAGATGTCAAAGAGACGGTCATGTACGTGGGTCTGGAACTCAGAGGAGAGGGCTGAGCTGGAGTCCAACTGAAGTTGTTAACATATAGGTGGTATGGGGGGGGGCTGTGGGCATGGATGAGAGCTCACAGGGAGAGAGCGTAGCCTGAGACAGGGCAAGGACCTGGCACCAACCATCAGGAAAACCCGACAGCTTCTGTCCAGGTAGAGGAGGAGCTTGCAAGGGGAGAGGAGGAGCTTGCAAGGGGAGAGAAGTGAAGTGGCTTGAGAGGAAAGAAGAAAACCAGAAGGGTGTATGTTGACAGGAGTAGTGGGGAAGTGTGTGTGTGCAGTCAGGAGGCTCACATGTAGTTGAGAAGCAAGTAAGGTAAGGACTGAACACACACATTGCATTTAACAGTATGGACATGTATGGTAATCTTGGTTTTGATAGTGTGATACGTCTAAACAAAAGACATTGTTTGGGTCACAATGGGTTGTATATGGATACAAAAGGAAGGGCAGAAGGGATGCACTAGTGAGAGAAGTCAACAACATTTCCCAGGACTCATGGAGGCATCAGCATCGAGGCTCCAGATCCTCACCAGGATTGTCAGTTCTTTGTTCCTCGACCTTCTCCCTCCCTCTCTTTGTGTGTAGGTTATTCTGGCCTCGTATTACTCTTACAGTGTTACTATCCATGTACCACTGTTCCCAAGTCTGTCTCTCTTACCCAGCCTTTCCCGAGGCCCAAGGTGGCCTGCATATTCGTCATATTTCCCTAAATGCCCACAAATCTTTACCCAGCCTTTCCCGAGGCCCAAGGTGGCCTGCATATTCGTCATATTTCCCTAAATGCCCACAAACTCCTCAGACTCGACAAAGACAAAGCCAGGCTCAGTCCTTTTCTCCCCCATCCAGTGTCAACAAGCTCCTTTGGTATTCTCTAGGTTACTGGTCCTGCTGTCACCCCAACAAGCAAACTGGGGATCATTCCTGGTATCTTCGTTCTCTGATCAATCCTATTCTGGCCTGTTAGCATCTCAGGAATCCCCATTTTTCTTCTCCATCTCCCACTACCTCCGTGCTGCCGCCATCGTTTAGGCACTAGCTACTCTCCCCGGCTGTTGTTTCCTGCATGGTCTCCTTGTCTCCAAAATTGTGCTCTGTCTGTTTACCCATCCTCCCACCCAGCTTCCAGCATGATCTTTCTAAAATGCATGTCTTAGTGAGAGTGAGATACCACCTTTTAGGGGCTCACTACTGCCTGTATGCATGGACATAGAAGGCCTCTGTGCCAGTTTGGATCCTCAGGTAAATCATACAGAGGCAGATTTAGAATCGAAGAAGTTTATTAGTAATATCTGTGAAAGTTAAAGGTGGAAGAGTCAGGACTGGGCATAGACGGCCTCAGACTGCAGTGTAAGCTCTCGCTTCTCTGGCCAACACATTTGGGAGCTCTAGAGAAAAGATTGCCTGTTAGAGGAGCCCTGTATTGGGCAGAAATGACCAGGTGCTAGCTAGTGTTCCACCATGTTTAGCTACTGGTGAAGACACCCCACAGAGTGTAGCCTCCTCTTATGCTGTGGTGGGGCTTGGTGGCTGCAGCTGCGGGCTGTCAGCCAACTGTACGGAGACGTGAGCAGCACGCCGCCAGGGCTGCCATGCCGCCTCCCTGCTCATATCTGTTGATCTCTTCCCTAACATTACCTTCTCTTTAACAATACAGTCTATCAGTATTCTGTGTCGAGTTCCTTAAACATGCCAGCTCTTTTACATTTTTCCTTCTACCTTAAATACGCTTCCCTTTGTTTCTTGGCTTGGAAAAGTGTTTTCAGAAGTCAACTCAAGTGTCTTAACCACCATGTCTTTCCTAATTCTCCCAGCCATGTATCCACATCTTCTCTGTCCATTGCTTGCTAAGTCATCACTGCATTATCTGTGGTCTTCCTGCTAGACTGTGAACCTCTTTAAAGGAAGGCTCTTTGTTTTTAAAGTAATTTTATTCACTGCACTTTGTATTTTGAAGTTGGTTTTAAATCTTTGTTGTATTGAATTGAGTGAAATAAAGAACTCTCATCTCATCAGAAGTTTAGGGTTACTTTTTCCATTTCAAAGGACAGAAGAAGGTGTTCCTTTTTATATCACCTAATAATGAGCTTAGTGTCTGTGGATTAGCTTTTAGTACAAATGATCGTTCCTAAACCTGGGAAGGGTAACTTGGAGGAAGGTGCACTTCTCAGACATGACCACACGATGCTGCAGTAACGGGACACTTCCCAGTGCTGTCCCACCAAGGATAAACTGACGTGGTCTGGGTGTGGGAAGACATGGGAGGTGACCGACAAATCTGGGAAGGTGGCAGTCGGCCTGGGACAAGTGGGAAATCTCATTAAATTGAACTTCTTTTCCTACTGGGCCAACAACTTACAAAAGACCTGTGAATAGAAATGTATTATAATCATGGCTTGTTCTTTGGCACAGTTCGAATGCTTCTGAAATTGAAGAAAGTGAAAACGAATCTGTGAAAATCAGTGCAAAAAAGGTACGTAGGAGTGTTCTCTCTTCTACTTGAATTTGTAAGATATTTTTTATCCTGCTTGTTTAGATTGAATGCAAATAGGAAAAAATGATCTGTAGCAACATTTTTCATAGAGAAAAGGTATTATGTTTTAGAAGGTACTTTTTAAGTAAAAAGTGAAATATTTTATATCTGAAGTGTTCTGCATTACAGAGGTCCCATAGCTATGTACAATAACTTGTCAATTCTAGCATTCATGTAATGTGTTTAGATTGTGATTTACAAAGACAGAGTGATTTGTTGAGGGTATTTATTTGGAGCTTTTGTTAATCTAGGTTTCCTGTCCTATCCACTAATCACATTGTCTTCTCCCTGGTATGTTCAGTCTTGAAGTTTAGAAATGAGAAATGTGGACTTGATGGTTATCTACTGTTATAATAAGAATAAGCATTTCTATTTTCTAAATCAGTAATGCCGTTTTCTTGATTTAGCCAAGAAGAAAACTCAAGCCCATTAGTGATGACTCTGAAAGCGCTAAGGAAAGTACTGTAATAACGAAAGGTAAACCAGCAGAGAAAGTAAGTACACAACAACATGAAGCTCTTCTAGCTACAGCATCTTCAGAACTTTCAGAGAAACCAGCTGAATTGGGCACTCCTAAAAAGATAGGACCTCTTAGAGACAGGTGCTCTGTTGAAAAAAAGACCCTGGTAACAGAAAGTCAGCCAGTAAGAGAGTGTCTCCCATCCCCTTGGAGAGGGAAAAAAGGTTGATTGAGAATGTTTAGGAGGAAAATGAAGCATTTTCTCTTTCCTCCAGTTTTTTTAAAAAAGATGTTTTATATTTTTCTTATTATAAAAATGTTCGTTTTAGAATATTTAGAAGGTTTGAAAAGGAAGATAAACTCACTTATAATTCCATCACCCAAAAGTAACTACCATGTTGTTTTGGTCTATAGTCTTCAGTCCTTAACAAGCTTTTCTCACCCTGAGTGGGACCATGTTCTTGTCAAATAGTATCTACAGTATTTTAATGAGTGCCTGATATTTCATTCATGAAAGTGCTGTAGTTTCATTCATCTCTTACTAGTGAACAGTTGCAATTTAAACAATTTTAAGTGCTCTGATGAATTTCTAGCTAAATCTTTTTGTGTGCCTTTGATCATTTCCTGAGGAAGAAAAATTGCTACAATAAGATTTCTGGGTCATATGTGTTCTGTTTTAACATTCTTAACATATAATATCTTTTGATCAAGCTCTTAAAATGTTTTATGCCAGCACCTTTATTTTGGCGCATTGAGATTAATTTCAGACTTCTGACCTCCAGAACTGTTGGAGAATACATTTCTGTTATTTTTTTCAGCCACCAAATTGTGGTAGTGGATTATAGCAGCCACAAGAGACTTAAGCCGCCGCCTAATGACTTTTTCTTTATAGTTATATGCTTTTTGGTTCTATAATTTCCTTTTTTAATTTTAATTATTTATTTATTTATTTTAGAGTGGTTTCTACTGAGATTCCCTGTCTAATCATTAAGACTATCATTTCCTTACTTTTTTTGGAAACATTTATGATAGCTGCTTTAAAGTCTGTTTACTAAATCAGATATCTGGGCTATCTCAGGGTCTTTTGTTTGAGTGCTTTTCTGTCTCAACTCCAGGTCAACATTTCATGTGTAACATTTTAAATTTAGTACTTTCTAATTCTTTCTAATCGTGTATTAGACATTGTTGTTGATAGATTGTTGAGAGTCAGAATTCTGTTAAACTTCTGAATAATGTTGACTTTTATTCTAATAGGTAGCTTATTGGCTGGTCATCTTGAACTTGGTTTTATCCTTTGTTAGGGTCAATTTGTGAAAAGCCTAAGATATTTCCCAAGCTTCTCCCAACTCAGTGGGACTCAACCTCTATGTTAGTTTTCATTTGCTACATAACAAATTACCACAAACGATGTGGCTTAAAACAACATACATTTATATCTCACAGTTTCTGAAGGCTAGAAGTCCAGCCCAGGTTACCTTAGCTGGATTCTCTGTTCAGGGTCTCACAAGGCTGAAATCAAGGTGCTCGCCAGGATTGAAACTCATGTGAAACTCAGGGTCTTGGTCTCATCTGAGATCATTCAAGTTATTAGTAGAATTCAGTTCTTTGCTATTGTAACTTCTTGTTTTCTTTCTGGTTGAAGCTTGGGGATACTCTCAGTCTTAGAGGCTGCCCTTAGGTCCCAGTCACGTGGCCCTTGTATCTTCAGAGCAAGCCAGAGAACCTCTGTCATTCGGCTACATGGAGTCTTACATAATGTAACCTCATCAAGGGAGCGCCTGTCCCATCATATTCAGTGTGACCCACACTCAAGCAGAGGAAGTCATACAAGTCACTGGGCATCATCTTAGAATTTTGCTTACTTCAACCTTCAGTCTCTGTCTCCCTAGTGAATCTGGTCAGAGATTGGTTTTATGCTGTGAGGGTGGTCCCAGAGTAGACCTTATTCCAGGGCAGTGTTTCTCAGTCCTTATTCATTATTGTCTTCCTTAAGAATCCTTTTTAAACGTTTTTTTCTCCTAATCATCACCACCACCACCACCACCACCCCTCCCCCACACACACACACAATTAAACTTTGATACCACAAGCATACTGCATATCTGTTTATGTACTTGGGTCTTTTGGATGTTTATAACCATTGTAATATCTAAGGTGTTTTTGGTTTTTTTTTTGCATCCCCCGCTAAGAATCAGCTTTTGCCCCCTTGGGAACAGTACTGCCCTTTTTGAGATTCCATGCTCTAGACTAGAGTATGGTTCTCACCTCTAAGTTAGAGTCTTTCTGCTAGGTCAGCTACTTTGAATGAGATCTCTGCATTTTCTACATCTAATTTCCCCCCGCCCCTCCCCCGCATAGCCTGTCCTCTATCATCTCTGATTTTCTTAACCCTTTGATAGCCACTTCCTGGTAAACTTTATGTAGTCTCACCGCACATGTGGAGCACTCACTCAGTCAAGGACTTTCAGAGAACCCCCACCTGGACTTCTGGGCTCTCCTCTAGCAGTCATTCCAGGTGCTTCAGCTCCTGTACTCTGATTCCTGCCTCCTGGGTGATAGGACTACTGTGTTTTGCTGAGAATTAGGCTTGCTGTGCTGCTGTCTGGAAGTTGTCCCCAGGCATGAGGGTGGGGGTGAGAGACATTCACAGAGTTCACTTTCTGAGTTTCCTAGTCTGGTTTTGCCTGTTGTAATACCTAAATAAAATTGCCAGCCCTCACCCCATTTTATGGTTGTTTATGGTATGAAAGCTCTTTCAGCTGTTTTTCCATGCTAGCTTTGGAAATTGAGCTGATTCCACACATTTTAAATAATAAGGGTTCAGCTTCTTCCAAGGCAACCGTGGTTAAAAGCCAACTGAGAGTTTTATTTACTTTTTATTTTGAGACAGTTTCGTTTTTTCTCAATGTTTCCTTAAGTAACTTATATAACTAATGTATTAACTTAGAAGTAATAAGAATTATAGCTGAAATACTGTATTAACTGACAGTGTTTGATAATACTGTCTTAATCCTTGTAAGAGAAAGAATACTGCTTAAGTAAAATTCTTTGCTGTGTTTTTTTGTAGAAAACTCAGAAAAAGAAAATATATCGTAGCAAAAGGAAGAAATCAAGACGTGAAGACACAGACTCAGGTACAGAATGGTGTTTTATGTTTTGAAAATTATTCAAGAATTTCATTTAAAAAATACTTTGTTAAGTACTTAAGCAAGCTTTAAGTATCTAAAACTGCCACTTTAAAAAGTTAAAAATATGTGACTTTGGAGCTGGCCAAGTGGCGCGGTGGTTAAGAGTTGGCTTGGGATGCCAGCAGCCCCGGTTCAGATCCCACATATGAGGGCCAGTGACACTGCCCTCTAAAAGAAAAAAAAAAGTGACTTTAGAGTAACTTTTTTTCCAACATCTATCATGAAAACTTTAAATATACAACAAAGATGCAAGAATATTATAGTATTTATGTATTCACCACCTAGATTTTACTATTAAATTTTGTTATATTTGCTTTATCACTTATCCATTAGTCCATTTTCATTTTTCGTCACATACTGGGTTGTTGGAAAAGTCATGATGCATTTTTGAAACACAAAGCAGAAAAAAATACATCATGACTTTTCTGACAACCCAATAGAATATACTCTTTTCATATATCATGCAGTTTGTACTGTTGCATAAAACATTTCATTTATTAATAGCAGAACTTTTTTCAGATTCATCTGTTATTTTGCATCATTTTTATTGACACAAAAAGTTTATTGAAAAATGTTTCAGAAGAAAATAAAGCATTTTCTCTTTCCTTCAGTTCCTTTTATATATAAAAAATAGAAGTTATATATTTTTCTTGTTATAAAAATGTTTATTTTAGAAAATTTAGAAAGTATGGAAAGGAAGATAGAAATCACCTATAATTCCATCACCCCAAAATAACCGCTCTTTTTACTGTACTTTTTAACCCTTTTACTGTGCTTTTCTCACCCTAACTGGGATCATATCCTTGTGTTACCATATCTTACCATATCCTGAGTATTGTACAGTACCATTTTAATGAATGAATATTTCATGCATGAATGTGCTATAGTTTTGTTAATATCTTACTCTATATTACTACAGCTATCTAAATCAATACAGTGAGCAATCTTTATTGTTCTAGAAGTGGTCTATTAAGTAAATTAAAATTAAGAAAATACAGTTAACAAAGAAGAGCTCGATCACCAGCAGTGTTGGATAGTAGCAGGCTATTAAATAAAGGCATAGCAAAGTGATTAAAAGGCAGCAGTGCTTTAGGCTGCTTCAGCAGAAATAGGAGAACCAAGGAAATAGCAGTACAGAATGATGGTGTGGACGGGTTTGTGAGACTGTGCACTGGGATCAAGAAGTGAGTATGTCTCCTCCCATATACTTCTTCAATGGTAGCTATTTCGGTGGGATGATTTTTGTTGAAGGCTTTCAGAATCTTGGATCTAAAGTCAAATTATTGATTATTGGTATATTAAATTGGCTTATCTTAATGTTCTAGATTCTTCCGACTGTGTACGTATTTGGTGTCTAAAAGGAAAGAAAAGCAACAACATCATGGAGTTAGATGTTGTTTTGTCTGCATTTGAGAAAACCCTCCTAGAGTATAAGTAAGTCTTTTTTTTTTTTTTTTTTTTTTTTTTTTTTTTCAGTGTCACTGGCCCTCATATGTGGGACTCGAACTGGGGCTGCTGGCTTCCCAAGCCAGCACTTAACCACCGCACCACTCGGCCGGCCCTATAAGTAAGTCTTTTGATGTGATATAGGTACCTATTAAATTTCCGCTAAAGCACCACTTTCGCTTATCCCACAGCTTTTTATACATAGTAATTTCATTATTGTTCAGTTTTACATTTTTACATTTCCATTATTATTTTTTCTTTAATCCTGTGAATTTTTTAGTACTATGTTTTTGTATGGCCAAATACATGACTTTTTAATTTATATCTTTGTATTAACCTATCTTAAATATGTTGTCAAATTTCATGGACTGGTGATACCTATTTTTTCAAATTTTGAGGCTTTCTTTATGACCTAACATAATCTATGGGAATCTCTTAATTAGTGGGTCTAGGTAGAATTTCTAATTATTGGATCGATATAGAATTAGTATTATTTATACTATTTTGCTGATAGTGCCATCAATCTGTGCTATATATATTTAGAGACTATTTCATTAGGATATGTTTAAAATTGCTCTGTCTTGATTGAACATTTTATCCTTAGTGACCCTCTCCATTTCTGAAAATACTTTTTTTGGTCTTATAATCTGTTTTATCTGATAATAATATAGAGTCACTAGATTTCTTTTGCTAGTATTTGCCAGATTTCACATGCTTTCTTTCCAACCTTAGTCTGATTTCAAACTTTATTTCTTATATCTTTTTAAAGTCCAGTTATGTCCACCTTTGAGTTTTAGCTGTTGACTTTTAGTTCATTTACATTTATTGTAATTATTAATAAATTTGGAAGAATAGACTGATACAGTTTTTTTGCTTTAAATTTTTTTTCTCTAACTTTAGATGTTTTTAATCCTGTCTCGCTTTTCAAAAAAATAGAATTTATAACTCCCCACTTATAAGAACTTTGGTAGGGCCAGCTGAGTGGCTCAGTTGTACCAGCTGAGTGGCTCAGTTGGTTAAGAGCTCGCTCAAGAGTGCGAGCTGAGCTCTGAGCAACAGCTGTTCGAGGCCAGCCTGAGCTGAGTTGCCATTGAGCTGCCAGTAGGGGGCAGGATGGCTCAGCTTTAAAAAAAAAAAAAAGAACTTTGGCAAGGTCTCTTATCTTTTGGTCTTCTCTCCCTTTCCCCCATCCCAGACCCCATCATGTTGATAATGCCTAGAGACTTTTAATTCTGGATTAAGATAGACAGATTATCTTTTTTATCTTCTAAGACAGCAACAATCTTTACTAAGGTATGTATTTGACCACCTTTCCTTTATATATTTCTTGTTATATCCTCTGGATATGTCTCTTAGTTAAATATTTCATCCAACACTTCTCAGCACGGCTGTTTATGTTGTAAGATTTCTAAATCCTAATCATTTTGATCATGACTTTGAATGTGAATGACAATTTAGCTGGATATAATATTGTAGGTTCAGCATCATTTTCTTGAACACTTTGTAATCACTGTTCCTTTGTTTTTCACAAAGTTGTTTTGAAAAATAAGTCCATCTAAATCTTGTTTCTTTACATGTGGCCTGCTTTTTCTCTAAGATTTTACAATATTTTGTCTTTGATATTCTTAAATTTCACTATTTTGGGCCTGACCTTTTCAATCTAAGATGCTTCTTTAATTTCAAAAACAAAAAATATTTTGTTTTTATTTTCTATGTCATTGTCCTTTGTTTCATTCTTGTAGATTTCCTCAATCTAGAAATTAGAAATGTGCTAATTTACTTCTCAGATCAGATATATCCATTCTGCCATTTACCCCCATCTATTGAGTTCTTTCTTTAACTGTTTCAGGTTTTATATCTAATATTTCTGTTTGGTTCTTTTTTATGTCTTATATTCAGGTTTCATGTTGCTAATATCTTCTTTAGAATATTTATTAGGCTAATTTAAAATGACTGGATTAGGGCCGGCCGAGTGGCGCGGTGGTTAAGCGCTGGCCTAGGAAGCCAGCGGCCCCGGTTCGGTCCCACAGATGAGGGCCAGTGATACTGCCCTCAAAAAATAAAATAAAATAAAATAAAATAAAATAAAATAAAATGACTGGATTATCTATTATGCAATGCCTGCTTCTGATAGAATTTCTGATCCAATATACTGTTGCTTTTCCTTTGAAATTGTTATGTTTTTCCAGTGTCTTGTTGGTTCCAGTCTATGAGCTTATTTTCCCCTTAGGCTGTCAGCTTCTCTGTCAGACACTGTGTAACGAAAGGCCAAACCTCAATCCCTGTCAGTTCCTGTGAGTACAAGAGATGGCAGGGATGAGTCCTAGGTTAGGAGGCCTCAGTCACTCATCCCACACAGTAACTGTCAGATCAGAATTTCACCCATTTCCCTTCAGAGCTAAGTAGCATGGAAAGTAGATATACTCCTTAGATTCTCATTCTCCCGCCCTGGGGGTTTGGCAGGAAAGGAAGATGAAATAACTGCCCAAAGTTAGTCTACCTGCTTTTCTCCAGGCCTCACAAACACAGCCCAGATTTTATTCTTGATGATACAGGGACAGAGGTCTTGAGTTGCAGCTGTCAGAAAAGCAGGGTTTGTGAGAACCAGTGTGGAGGAAGAAGCAGGAGCCAACCTTAACAGTTCTCTTCCTGCCCTGGGCCACAGCCACCACTCCTCACACCATTTCACCTAGTCTAAACCCCTGTTCCCCTCACCTTAGGGCTTTTCACAGCTTTCTCCATTCTTGGAGGGGCGGGGGGTTAGGAGGGTCAAAACCCCTCTGCAGTTCTTCTGGCAATGATCTTGGGGAAAGGAGCCAGCTGTCATGCTAACTCACCTTATTGTGGGAAGTATCTGTTTTATTCTCTACAGTATGTTCCAGAGCCAGTTTGCCATTAAAACTGGTACAGAAGTTCTCTTAACAAACCCAAGACCATCTTGACTTTGTTATCCTTTTCTCATTCATAAACCTCTTTAAAGGAAGAAAAGATTTATTATAGAATTAAGATGTTTTAGTGAAAATGTCAATATCTTTCATTTTAGGATATTAAATTCTTGATATAAGAAATGATTTAGAAGAGGTATAGTATTGTCATTAGACTTTTAGAATTATAAAATACCCTTGTGTTTTTATCAGGCCAAGTAATTCTGGTGAAATCACTGATCTCATTTTCTTGACAAAGTATTCTCAACCACATGAAAAGCTTCGCTTTTTCAAAATCAAGTTAATTATTTAAAGGCTTTCCATTTTTAATATCCTGTACCTGGTACTCACACCTGAGTAGTTTATTTGATAACACACTTACTGATTGTAAACAGTTTATTGATGTGTCCAAGTAAGGAAGTATATCATAAAATGCAACTATTACAAGCTTAGAATATTCTAAAACTGATTCAATTAGTTATCTGTAGGGAAGTGACCAGATTTTTAAGGCACTGGGATTTGGAAGAGCTGTTTCTAGATATCATACGTAGATCATGACCACCGGTTTATCATAAGCCATGCAGAAAGGTCTGACTAGTTTTTCTAATTTTTTTATCATCTTAAAATCATGATTTCATATTGATATTAGAAATTCTTTTTTTTTAAAAAGAGGGCTGATAATATATTTTTAAATTGTGATAAAATGCACATACGTATAGTTTCCCATCTTAAAACCCGTTTGAGTATGAATTCAGTAATGTTAAGTGTATCCACATTGTTCTGCAACAAATATCTCTCTTTTCTCATCGTGTAGCCTTGGTACCCTTGCTGAGGAAGTTTTGACCTATGTGTGAGGGTTTATTTCCAGGTTCTCTATTCTATTTCATTGGTAGAGATGTCTGTCTTTATGTCAATACTATACTTTTTTGATTACTGTAGCTTTGTGGTGTTTTGTAATCAGGAAATATGAGGCCTTATCTTTGGTTTACTTTCTCAAGATTATTTTGGCTATTTAATAGTACTTAAAGCCTATTTTGTTTAAGTATGGTCGCCTCTGCTCTTTTTTGGTTACCATTTGACAGAATATCTTTTTCTTTCCTTTTGCATTCAGCCTGTGTATTTTCCTTACACTTAATTAGAGGGAGTCTCTTGTAAACAGCTATATATATATAGTTGGATCTTGTTGGGGTTTTTTTAAATGCAGTCAGCCACTTGATTTCTTTTGATTAGGGCGTTTCATCAATTTACATTGAAAGGAATTACTGATAGTGACTGACTTAGTATTTTGTTGTTTTCTGTTAAGTCTTATAGTTTTGTCCTTCTTTTGTTGTTTTCTTTTGTGTAGTGCCATGCCTTGATTCCCTTCTCATTTTCTTATGTGCTTCTATAGATATCCTTTCTGTGTGTGGTTACGAGGATGACATAAATCATCTTATAGTAATCTTCTTTAAACTGATAACCTCAAATCACACACAAAAACTCTACTCCTTTACATCTCCTTCCCCCATTTTTGGGGGATATTATGTTATCAATGCCACAGATTACATCTTTTATATTTTTTTTTTTTTTTTTTTTAAAGATTTTATTGGGGAATTGGTGGAGGGGAACAGCGTTGGGGAATCGGGGAAGGGGAACAGACAAGTTGCCGTCTTCTTGTTCTTCAGTTTTAGTTGCGGAGGATGTTGCTTCACGGTTGGTATCGTCATTGCTCTTCCCGGATGAGGCAGATGGGTGGCTGGCCTCTGGATGTCGCTCACTGCGGCTATTGGCAGCTCACGCTGGCTGCCAGCCGCTCACGCTGGCTGTGGGCCACTCACTGTAGCCTATGGCAGCCCACTGCAGCAGGGGCTGCAGCCTACACCATCGCCAGGGCTCGCACAGCCCAGTTCCAGGTGGAGCTGTTGTTAGCTGTAGAGGGCAGTGTCACTGGCCCTCATGTGGGATCCGAACCGGGGCCGCTGGCATCCCAAAACCAGCGCTTAACCAATGCGCCACTCGGCCGGCCCACATCTTTTATATTTTTGACTATTAACAGTTATATAGTTATTTTTATGCTTTTATCTTTTTTTTTTTTTTTTTTAGAGGGCAGTGTCACTGGCCCTCATATGTGGGACCGAACCGGGGCCGCTGGCTTCCCAGGCCAGCGCTTAACCACCACGTCACTCAGCCGGCCCTGCTTTTATCTTTTAAATGACATACTAGTATTAAAAGTGATTTATGCATCACCATTACAGTATTACAGGATTCAGTATTCACCTATATATTTACCTTTACCAGAGATCTTTATATTTTCATATGCTTTTGTGCTGTTGTACAGTATCTTTTTGTTTCAACTTGAAGGACTCCCTTTAATAATTCTTATAAGGTGGTTTTAGTGGGGATAAGCTGCCTCAGCTTTTGTTTATCTGGGAAAGTATTTCTCCATTTTTGAAGGATAGTTTTACTAGGTATAGCATTCTTGAATGGTAGTTTTTTTTTCATTCAGCACTTGGAGTATATCATCCAACATCCTTCTATCCTGTAGTGTTTCTGCTAAGAAATCTACTGACAATGTTATGAGAGCTCCCTAGTACACAGTTACTTTTCTCTTCCTGCCTTCAAGATTCTCTGTCTTTGAATTTTGACAGTTTGAATATAATGTGTCACATCCCGCACGACAAGAGCAGTGGGAAATGAGAAGGGGCAGCAAAGGGTTAAGAAAGACAGAAGCCAAGAATAGAGGGCAAGCGGGCCAGCGGACTCAAGCCTCAAGGACTGAGCCCTGAAACCAGCCAACACGTAGCTTTCATTGATACCTCAACCAGGAAGTGGGATTGTTTTTCCTACATCTGTGAGTCTCATGCCTGAGAATTTGCTTAAGCTGGATTACCCATGCCTCCAGGCTGCTATTACCAAAAGTCACATTGTGTTCCAACAAATGCTATGCTTTTGCACACACATGCAGGACCCTGGGAGATAAAGTCATTATGCTAAAATCTCACTAAAAAGGATTTATCTCTAAACCTACCGATTGGTAGTTTTAGAGGGGATTGGGAGTCAACCGATATTGTTCCATTGGGTCCCAGCTTTCCTGGACGCCCCCTGAGGAAGCTTAACAGGAATCATTCCTCCCTCTCATGGGTTTGAGACACCTCCTCTCTTTTAGGAATTGGTGGCTGGGCAGCTGCATGGCAACAATAATGCATCTCAGTGTGGGCCTCTTTGGGTTCTTGGGGTCCCTTGAGCTTCCTGAATTTGGGTGTTTATTTCCTTCTTCAAATTTGGGGAGTTTGGAGCCTTTATTCTTCAGATAAGCCGTCTGCCTCTTTCTGTTTGTCTGGGACCCCCTATAATGCATATATTGGCCTACTTGATGTCCCATGAGTTCCTTAGGCTTTTTTTTACTTCATTCTTTTTTTCTTTTTCTTCCTCTGACTTGGTAATTTTAAATGACTCATCATCAGGTTTGTTGTTTCTTTCCTCTGCTTGATTAAATCTTTTGTGAACCCCTCTAATTTTTAATTCTGTCATTGTATTATTCAGCTCCAGAAGTTGTTTGGTTCTTTTCAATAGTTTCTCTTTGTTGATATACTCATTTTGTTCATGCATTGTTTTCCTTTTTTAGTTTATCTGTTTTCTTGTAGCACTTTGAGCTTCTTTAAAATAAATTCTGTTTTTTTAATTCAGTTAGGTAGTTTCTGTCTGTTGCTGGAGATTTTTCTGTTTGATTGGACCATGTTTTCTTGTTTCTTCCTGTACTTATTTTTTTACTGTGTTTTGTGCATTTTAAAAGGCAGGCACTTGTTACCATCTTACAGACTAGCTTTATACAGGGGAAGACATTCACCAATCAGCCTGGGTGGAGATTTAGGGAGCGGGGGGTGTCCCTCAACCCTTTTTTGGGGATGTATCTTTTTTTGGCCTTGTGTGTGATTTCCCAACTAGAGAGGTTTGCTTCTTTCTTTTTCAGGAGATTGTAATCTCTGAAGATTAGAGCTCCCTCTTGTGTCTGTGGTACTTAACTTCTCTGGTGCTGCAACAGGTTGCTGAGCTCTTTTGTTCTCCATGTCCCCCAGGCATCCAAAGGAAGCTGGTTCCTTGTCAGTACTCCAAGTCAGGCAAGACAGAAATGAGTCCCTCATGCGGCCCCCCGAAAAGCCAGCATATTGGACATATATTCCACTCTTCTCTTTCCTTCCCAAGGGAGAAACCATGAACTAAGCTTCTCCTCTCAATAAAACTGAGCTGTTCTTGGATTGGGAGAAGGGCTATCTCAGTTGATATGAAATGGCTTTTCTTTGATGTTTCAATGTGGCTGTTCTTGACTTTGAACTTGCCTCACATAATGCAACTGCTTAATTGGTTTTGGGAATTCTCACAAAGGCTCTTTGGGCCGTATACAGGTAAGTTGGTTTTCCTGTGGAGGAATGAGGCCTGGGCTTCCTATTCCACCACCTTGCTGATGTCACCAGAAATACTTTTTAACACCCATTTCATAATGAGAACTTACACAAAGATCTGTACTTAAAAATGCAGGACACCTGTGGTGCATGCTTAGCGTCTGAAGAATTAGGCCATGAATTGGTCCTCTTCTCCTGGGTGACTCTTCCTCCTGATGGATTTGCCCCAAGAAAAAAATGACTTTGTAACTACTAGCACTTACATAAGAGGTTTATTACTTTCAAATTAAAGGACACTTTAAATTACAAAAAAATTAAATTAAAATAAAGTAATTTAAAGTGTCCTTTAATTTGATACCCTCCTGTGCCAAGACAGAGAGGGGTCTCGCTGCAGCGCTGGCAGGGTGTCTGCTGCGGCATAGTCAGGGTGTCTGCCATTCAGCCATGGGCTACACTGGGAGGGCAGATTCTCTTCTCCCTTATGACAGGGACCTGAATCAGGTTCTCTTTTGGGGTCAGCTTTATAGTTTTTGGAGAATTCGACAGCTGGCTTTTGACTACTTACTTGTTGGCTGGAACCAGCATCCTTTGGATGCCTGGGAGACATGGAGAACAAAAGAGCTCAGCAGCTTGTTGCAGCAAAAGAGACCTAGCAGTGCTGCACACAGGGGCCGGCCCAGCTTGGCAGGATCAGGAAAGATCGCCCGGCTCGTGCCTCCTCCCCTGGGAGAGGAAGAGAGCAATGGAACGTCACCCAGTGTTCCAGGGTTTTTTGGGTGCTGCCTGAGGAAATGGTTTCTCTGTCATCTGAATTGGAGGACTGGTGGGAACTAACATAGTTTGGATGCCTGGGGTCACAGAGACCAAACATGTTATACAATTATTCATTCCTTCAGTTGTTAGCCGACAGGGAGGGACGAGCTACAGTCTGCCTGTCCTTGGATCAGGGGCAGGAAAAGACTGGGATTGGTTGTAAGCATTTCCAGGTCATGACTTATATCACCTGTGGCCATGGCCAGTGTCAGGGAGTTAAGCTGACCACACACTTGAGGGTTTAGGGAAAAGGATTTCCTGTTCTTTTTATTTTGTTGAGACATTTCCAGTACTTTTTTAAAGCCTGAGAAAGTGCTGGAAGCTGACTATGCTATCTTAGATATTCAAAATTGTGTAAGCCAAATCGTGTGTTGATATGCTAAGCAAGGGAAGCACACCTTTCAAGATACCTACTTTGATTTTTTTTTTTTATTCCACAGAGAAAGTATAGAATCTAAAATTTTCAAGAAAGCCATTAATACATTTCATTCTAATATAAAAGATGAACTCATCAAAATGGTAAGTTCACTGACATAAATTTACTGGCCTAAATCTTTACTAATCCTGAGGCAGCATAGTTATTTTAGAAAGAATTGCATTTGCTGGGAATGTGGTAAAGAACTCATTAGAATTATCCAATTTCACATGTTGTTTTAAACTAAATGTCATATATCGTAAGCTAATAAATGTTTAATTTTGGAAAATGCCATGCAAATATTTATTTTTTTGTTTTGTTTTGTGTAGCTTAAAGAAGTCCAGATGTTGAAAACTCTGAAAAGGAAGAATGCTAAGGTAAGTCACTTGTAATTAGAAGCACACAGTCACATAGATCATTGTCATGTAGAAGAGTTACGTAGACTTGACTCTTGAGTTTTATGACTATTGGTTTGTGTAAGATTTTTATCTTTTTAGTCAGGCTTTTATTTGGTTGACTTTGTGTTTGAGTATTATTATTGCACGCTAAGGAATGGGGATCCTGGTTAGTCTAAAAATGGCTTTGAAACCCAAAATGGCCACATACGTGGATAAGTATTATGTAATGTATACTTATGGCTTTTGTGGATATCAAAAAGCAAAGCCTTTTAGAAAAAAGACCTGCCCCAGGTAAGAGGAAAGCCTGGGAAGAAGACTGGTTTAAGAGTCAAAAGACCTCATGTGTTGTCCTGGTTCTGCTACCTCAGTGTCGTACCACCTTTCCTAGCACCGTACACCACCAGGTGTGCAAGGAGAAGCAAGCCAGGAGACTCTAGGCCCTGCTTTCCCCATCGTCTTTGTAGTTGGACCAAATGACCCCTGAGATTCTACCCTAACCTTGCGTGAATCCAGGAATGGAAGAGCAGCTCCCCTGCTACATTTCTAACAGAAATGTACTGGAAACTTACTTTTCCCTCCCAGTGATTACAAGCCTTTGTTGTTTTCCTTCAGTTTTAATCTCTTATTGCTCAGCTCTGCATTGCTTATAAGTGGGGACAGTCTGAATGTTCAGCAATGGAATATTAGGTAGTCGCTAAAAGTGATGGCAGAGATAATAAAATTGCTTATACTGAAATGTTCTTTTTAAATACAAATGTATCATGACGCTCCCCTTCAATATTTTACTAGTGTACCTAGATAAAATTGAAACTCCTCATTTTATATATCTCAGGGTGAAGACCTGGCCCCCATTTCCAAGTCTTGGAGTCAATAGCCCTACTATGCATTTTCAGAGTTCCCTGTTCTTTTTTTTCTTAGCACGGATCAGAAATTGTAATTACATACTGCTTGTACATAATATTTGTCTTCCCTATTAGACCAAAGTTCCATGATGGAAAGAGTGGGGATCTGTCCTGTTTCACATTATATTTCTGGTACAGTGTACATGGCAGTGCTCAAACATTTATGAAATTAATTTAACAAATTATTGTATTACTTAGATGATTTCAGAGATTGAAAAGAAAAGGCAGCGTCTGATTGAAGTCCAGGATGAACAGCTTCGGTAAGAGAACATCAAAACCCTCTGAGATCTTCCCTGGAAGGATCATGCTGTGTCCTGTGGGGCTAGGAACACTTGTGTGATGCATTAAAATCCCAGGGTTTCTTTGAGTGTGGAAACTCAGGGAAGGAAGGTTATGCTGCAGAATTGGAGAAGTTCTTAGCAAAGGAAAACTCAGCACTGATCTGTGTGCCATCAGATCTCTCAACTGTGGCCTGAGAGGCAGCCTAATTAGAGAGCTAATGCCTAGACTGGAGAACCAGACTGCCTGGGTTTGAATCCAGGCTCTGCCATTTACTGGCTGCAACCTTGGGCAGGTGGTTTAACGTCCCAGGGCCTCAGTTCCTTCTTTTGTAAATGAGCATAATACCTACACTTCGCAGGATGTTGTGAGAATTAAATGAGTAAATATACAGAAAAGGCCTCACAGTGACTGGCATATAGGAAGTGCTATATAAATGTAAACAGTTTTTTGTTTTTTTGGTTTTTTTTGAGGGCAGTGTCACTGGCCCTCATATGTGGGACCCGAACCAGGGCCACTGGCTTCCCAAGCCAGTGCTTAACCACCGTGCCACTCAGCCGGCCCAACAGTTTTTGTTAATGTTCTTGAAACATGTACTTTGGTGTGACACTCATGCGACTCCATTCCCAAGTAGTAGGCCAGGAGAGCTTCTGCTCGGGCTGTCCCCGTGGTCCTGGCAGAAAGACTGGTGCACACTACACTGTTGTGAAGCAGCGAGTGATTTTTGGTGCCCTTCAGTACAGCTAGGACTGTGGTGTGAGCTGGCGGCCTGGTAATGAAGCAGCGGAAGGATAAGCAGCATCAGATATGCTCTCTGCTCTTCAGGAGTTTTAAATAACGTGAGAAAGTGGTATCAGAAAAGTACAAAGTTGTAGAGAAGAGATGCCACAAGTTTAGAAGATGGAGGAATCGGTTATCTAGTAGATTGGTTTCCAGATCTAGTCTGTGGACAGGTGCTGGCCTATGATAAAGCTCTCACTGGCCCAGGCCAAAATAAGGAAATTAAAGACAATATAATAATGATAGCTAATACTTAAAGAAAACTTTCTATGTATGCTGGGCACTGCCCTAAATGCATTATATATGAACTCATGGGAGGCAGGTTATTGTGACTATTAATAAGGCTATATATAAGACTCAGGCATGTTTTAAAAACCAGCCTCTTTGGTTCTTTGTCTAGATATAATTTTAGAAGTTGAGAAGTACAGGCATACCCTGAGATATTGTGGATTTGGTTCCAGACTACTGCATTAAAGCAAATATTTCAACAAAACTAGTTGTAATCTTTGCTGGTGGAGGGCCTTGCCTTCAGTTTGTTAAAAAAAGAAAAATGCAAATCCATGAAGTGCAATAAAACAAAGCACAATAAAATGAGGTATGCCTGTATATTTTGAAAAAGCATAAAAAGAAAAAAAAAATAGTATATCATCATTTTAACTTTCCATGTGAAGCTAAAGGCACAGGGAGGCAGCTTAACCCACAGTCACACTCCTAGGAAGTGAGGGGGGGGGGGCAGGGTCTGAGGTCTCCCGACTGACCGACCCTACATCCTGCACTGCTGACCACAGCCCAGCCAGCACTCTAGGGACTTCTCTGGAATGTGGCATTTGTTCAATGTACAGAGCTGTTAAAAGGACTTTTCTTCTATAAAATAAAATCATGATATTAGAGGATAGTTGCTTTTTATATCTTGTGAGAAGAAAAAATTGGCAGTCTTACCCCAAGTTATTCCTTTTGATTTTATAGGTTAAGAAACGAAGCCAGTGAAGAGAAAGCAGTTTGCCCAGACTCCTGTGTTTCTCACCCAGGCACTGGGATAGCTTAGGCCCCAGCTGGTTTTATCCAGCCTTGGGAATGGACCCAGTTCTGACAAAGGGAAGGCTTTTTGTCCATGCTTTTGCTGTTAAACTGCAGTGCCTGTCTAGTCCTGCCTGAGGCTTTAAAATGTTAACCAAGTTATGTTCTAACTCAGTAGCTCCCAAGACCCTAAAAATGACTCGATAAATTTTAGGATAGGGTTTATTCCTCTCTGGGCTTTGTTTTTCAGAGTTTTGTCTGTATTTTAAATTTAAACCTAGAATCTTTCCACATATTCATAATTTCAGAGCCAAAGGTATTTTAAGCTATCTAGTCCATCTCCCCTGTTTTTTCTAACTTCACTCAAAAGATACGTAGTTACATACTCAGTCTCATACACTATAGGCTGTTAACGCTTTATTATATTGACATTTATTTTTAGGAACTTTTTGTTTGTTTGTTTTAGGTTAGAACCACAGCTGAAACAACTACAAATAAAATATGATGAACTTAAGGAGAGAAAATCTTCTTTTAGGAATGCAGCATCTTTCTTATCTAATTTAAAACAGCTTCATCAAGATTATTCAGAGATTCGTGAGAGAAAACCAAATGTAAAGGAAACGGTAATAAGTTCAGTTTTTACTTTTTACTGTGCTTCAGAAGCTATCGGGCCTTTGAATGCTAGAGTACCAGAAGCTTTGAGCAAAGAGAAATATAGATGCAACATTCCAGGCCACCCAAAACAGCCTCACTCTCAATCCGTGTAAACTTGTTATATCATCCCTTCTGTAGCTACTTAAGACTAGAGAAGTAGAGAAAAATCCAGAAATACTTTTTTTATGAAGGTATTTATGCTACAGAGAACTGAATCTCATTAAGGGAAGTGTATCCGTTGTGCACAAATCTCAAGTGCTTTGTTTTATTGTTGTCATCAACTTAAAGACCAAACATGTTTTAAAGACCAACCTTTTGTTGTTCATACCATGTTTGTAGTATCTTTTCTCCAAAAATAACAAGTCATCCCATAAAATGGTAGGTATGATTTTAGAAGTTGAGAAACAAAAAGGAAATATAGAAAAAAGTATATATTGTTTTAATTTTATAGTGGCTTCTGGATTTTTGCTGCAAACTTGGCTACTGTTATGAAAACCAGAAATGCTTAAGTTACAGAAAAAAATATGTACATATATCTTATGATCACACTTGTATTCTTCACTTCTAAATTCAATTTTAAGGTTTTGACACTAATCTAAAAGTTAATTCTCCTGAGCCTAATTTATAGTTTTATGTTTTATAGATATATTTATAGTTTTATTTATAGATTATAGACATCTGGAAATAGAATGTTTTAAAATTATTTTTTCCTGTGACAGTACCCAGCTGATCTAAACCTTGTTATTTGGAGAAGTTAATAATAGCACCGATTTAATTTGAACATAATTTGGGTGAAAACAGTCAGTGACTGTGCCTTGTTTGGAGTACCCTGCTCTTCCTGACAGCTCGTTACTTTGCATGCCCTAGGTGCCTTTTGCACTTCTGTTGTAGCGCATATCCTTATGCTTTATAGAGTGTAGCTATTTAGGTATGTCGTACCTCTTTTCCTAAACTAAAAATCTAGCACCAAATGTTAGTTCTTCCCCGTCGCCCCTCCCTGAGAGCAGGTGCCCTATGGTAGCTTAAACACATAGTAACGTGATATTCTGGAAAAAAATTCCACTATTATGTGGGTAGTAAATAAAGTCTGACAGCTTTTCTGTTTAATTTTCATTTCTATGAAAACCACCTTGAAAACATAATAACCAACAAACTATCATAATTATCATAAAATTCTATAAAGGGAACTTAGTCATTCACCCTTAGATAACAATTTGCAACATGAAGTTTGGCTTTGTTAATTGTTTCAAAGTCATGAGTTGGGTTTGTATTCTAATTTTGTCTTTAATCATGAAGAACATTTGGATTGGCAAATTTTAAGACATTTAATTGATTTTCCCAATAAATTTTCTAGATGATGGATTTTTTTTTTTTCTTCATGAACTTTTATGGGCCTTGTGTTCTCATTCCATCAATTCTTGCAGTAAAAGTAAATTTGCCTTACAGTTTTTTTTTTGTTTTTTTTTTTAATTTTATTTTTTTTAGAGGGCAGTGTCACTGGCCTTCATATGTGGGATCTGAACCGGGGCCACTGGCATCCCAAGCCAGCTCTTAACTACCGTGCCACTGGCCGGCCCCAGTTTTCTTTTTAAAAAAGGCATGAGGTCCAGTAGACTTGCCCAAACCCAATCTGGATCAGTACCAGGAATGATGTTCTGTTTTAAATAATTTAGATGCCATAGTTCTTTGAACTAACTAGTCTTCTGGGAATGAGGTCAGCTCAAGCCTTTCAGAGAGTTCTATTGCAACCTTCTTTATCAATTATGTCCTAAGGAAATGGGTTAAAACCAATTTTCGTACTGATTCTAGTTTTAAAAAGGAAATGAGTAGTTCATGGAAAGCTCTATTAAAATTGGCATTTGGGGCCAGCCGAGTGGCGTGGTGGTTAAATGCTGGCTTAGGAAGCCAGTGGCCCTGGTTAGGTCCCACATATGAGGGCCAGTGACACTGCCCTCAAAAAAAAAAAAAAAAAGTGAAAATTGGCAATTGGTCATAACATTGAGTTGTATAAAACAAAAGTTTTTTGTATTTTAATCTAAATAAATTATTTTCTTCCAACAGTATGATTCATCCAGCCTTCCAGCTCTGTTATTCAAAGTAAGAACCGTTTTGGGAGCTGAAAGTCATCTTCAAAATATCAACCATCAGTTAGAAAAGCTCCTTGACAAGAAATGAGTCTACTAAAATGTGCCTGTATAAAGATCAGTCTCATGCCACTGCCCACTGCCTTCTTAAACTACTTTTGTTAAAGCGACATTCTCAGATACATTTTAAAAAGTAAACCTCTCTAATTGTTCAGGCTGGCTGTATGGCCTGTCAGTTTGACTGTTAGCAGTTTTAGGGGCCATAATTAACCTTTCTCGTTAGTGTCTAGAGTAGTATGTTTTAAAATGCTGACACCTAATTCTAATCAGCCATAGACATATAAAAGACTTTTAACCTATAAATACACAGGCAAAATTAAGCTAATGTGAACACAGACTAACTTTGGTTAATAAGATTTCTACTTAATTTACACTGAAGCTAATTTTCAATAACTGTTTTATGTCAATAAAAAACAAGAATTGGAACACAAAGAGATATAACTCAGTTGATATAATAAATTACTAAAATTTAATGTTATTAAATGTCTCTTCAGGCAAATAACAGTTTGGTTCTGTAAGTGTCCATAGTTAATTAGCTACTCTTGTAATACTTCTATAATTAGTTCATCAGGAATTTCATCCACTCCACTATTATAACTGAGCAGACTGCTCGTTGCAGCTTCTGCTAATTCAGCATCTTCAGTAGCTTCCAGAATATAAGTATCATCAATGTCACTATCCCAGTCAGGATCAGAAAATACAACTTTTGAGGAGTTACTAGGGAGCTTATGAGGATTCTTGGTTTCATTGTTCGTTATTTCGTCTGTTGTAAACTCTTCTTCCTTTAGTTCCCAAAGAGGAGGGTAAAGGAGGATGGGATAGGAAGAAAATACAGGTTATTCATTCAGAATGCATATTAATCTATGTTGAATTAAGGTATTAAGACCAGTTCAACAGATATTAAAATGAATATGCTGCATGATATTGCCTCTGAGATAGTCCCCATAGTAATAAATTCATTAATTCAAATATTGCTGCCACGGTAGCTCAGATACTCTTGAAACTCCGAATCTGGAGTCTAGAAGATAACATGACAAAAGAGTACTTAAAATATTAAGACCACATAGAAAAGTGGACATAGTACAGTTATAGGCAATCTATAATAAAAATACAAATAGTAATTCTGAAAAAAGTTCAACTTCATTAATAAATTAAATGTAAATTAAAACAACTGAAATACCACTTTTTGCCTACCGGTAAAAATTAAAAGGCAAAAATAGGTAATGTTGGCAAAAATATAGGGTAGTAGGTGCTCTCATAAACTGAAGTTTAATTTCCTATCATTTTTATGGAGAGCAATTTAGTAATATGTATTACTGAAAATATTTGTGATAGTTTAAGGTGGAAAAAAGCCTACAAAGTAATATGTATACTATGACTAACATATACACACACATATATATATGAATCAGCATACATAAGTACAAATTCTTGAAGATACATACCAAAGTTTTACATCAGTTATCCCTGAATGGTCAAATTACGGGTGAGGCTGATTTTTCCCCCTTTTGATTTTTATGTATTTTCTAATTTTTTTCTACAATGAATGTGAATTATTGGGGCAAGTAAAAGTTTTTAAAGAAAAAATGTTGACTTGGCAATCTGATAATATGTACAAAAATTAAAAATGGATATACCCCTTGACAATTCTACTTCTAGAAATTCTTCCTATAGATATGAAGAAACACAACACAAAGATGAGTATTTTGGTATACTTTTTGTAAAGCAAAACATAAGTGTCTAGGATTGGTTAATTAGATATCTATATAATTTCTTATGCAGCAGTGAAAAAGAATGGGGTGCATATTATCAGGTATGTGCTGAGATGGGACAATCACTACAGTATATTTCTAAATGAAAACAAGGTACCGAATCGAAATAAGTGTGTTTAAAAGCTATCTGACACATTTGGACACTACTCATAGCTCATATATACAGTTGTACCAAGAACTAATTAGTAAGGAGAAGAGCTAAAACCTGTACTTACATCTTTGAGAAGAAACAGGAGACACACTTCAGCAGGTAATGGAAAACCTGAATCAGAAAGATAGTAAGACTGTTTTATATAGATACCTAATTTTTACTTTGTGGTGGTAAATGTAAGAATTAGTAACTCACAATCAGATTTGAAGTTTTGTGCTTTACATACAGGGTCATGACATTTCTGATACCAAACTTCATTTTTCAGATCAACCAAAATCCTTTTAAGTTAAAAAAAAAAAAATGTTAATACCCAGACTGGATAGAAAGCAAAATTCAGCAACATACTGTTTATAACAGATGCCTAAGACTTAAAAAGTAAAAGAATGGAAATAGATATACACAAACCAAAAGAGAACTATGGTTACCAAAAATACCATACAAAATGGACGTTAGGGCAAAAAAGTATGTTTTTAAAAAGTTTCTCCCAGGGCCGGCTGAGTAGCACATTGGTTAAGAGCTGGTTTGGGATGCCAACGGCCCCAGTTCGGATCCCACATATGAAGGCCAGTGACACTGCCCTGTGCAGCTAACAACAGCTCCACCTGGAGCTGGGCTGTGCGAGCCCCGGCGACCGTGTGGGCTGCAGCCTCTGCTGCAGTGGGCTGCCATAGGCTACAGTGAGTGGCTGGCAGCCAGCGTGAGCTGCCAGTAGCCGCGGTGAGCGACATCCAGAGGCCAGCGACCAATCTGCCTCATCCAGGAAGAGCAGAATGACGATACCAACATGGGCCAGTGAAGCAACATCCTCCACAACTAGACTGAAGAACAAAAAGACAGCAACTTGTCTGTTTCCCTTCCCCGATTCTTCAACGCTGTTCCCCTTCCCCAATTCACCAATAAAATCTTTAAAAAAAAAAAAAAAAAAGTTTCTTTCAGGAAGATAGAATAATTCCCAATCTGTACCCACCAAATAAGATCACTTCAAAATATGTGAGCAAAATTAACTTCAAGGATAAACATTTTACCATAAATCAATATTTTTTTTTCTTTCTTTTTTTTGAGGCCAGTGTCACTGGCCCTCACATGTGGGACCCGAACTGGGGCCGCTGGCGTCCCAAGCCAGCGCTTAACCACCATGCCACTCGGCCAGCCCTAAAAGATTCTTTTGATGAGTGATACAACAAATAGCCACAAAATATTCAGTTAAGGATATAGAAAATCTGAGATGTAATTAAAAAGCAATAAACAAATTTGATATAATAGGCATATATGAATACTACAAATAAAAGCAGCTCTTTACAATCACATACAAAATATAGAAATTGACTATGCTTGTACAGTGTGATTCATCAAATTTAAAAGCATTCACACAAATTCTTTGATCATAAAGCAAATTATCTAGAAATAAAAAGATAGCTAATAGAAACCCATAACTTGAAAATTAAAAACATTTCTAAGCCAGTGGCTGGCTCAGTTGGTTAAGAGCTCGCCCAAGAGTGCGAGCTGAGCTCTGAGCAACAGCAGTTCTATGTCTAGCCTGAGCTGAGTTGCCGCTGAGCTGCCAACACGGCTCAGCTAAAAAAAAAAAAAAATTTCTAAACCAATGAAAAGGAAAAATCATGGTCAAAATTAGAAAATGGTCAGAACTGAATGGAATTGAAAATACATATTAAAATATGTGAAATAGGGCTAATCTTTAGAGAGAAAATTCAAATCTTAAAAGCTTATTTAAATAAAAGAATTGCTAAAGGCTAATGGGTAACTAACTTCGAAAATGAACAACAGAATATAAGTCCTAATAAAAGAAAGCAAAAATTTTTTTAAAAATCAAGGCCAAAATGAAAACAAAATTCTTGTAAGGTTGATCAAAAAATAAGGTAAAGACACATTAGAAATTAAGTACAGATGTAACTACAAATGCAGAATATACTAAAAACAATATCATGAACTTGTGCCAGTAACATTGAAAATTCTGGTGAAATAGACAAAGTACTAGTAATATAAAAATATACCAAACTAAGCAAACTTAGAAAGTTACAGAAAACCTAAACAATCCTACACCACTAAAAATAAAATTATAAGTAGTTTAAAATCTCACATTTCATAGAAAAAGAAACGTAAAATGACTGGTTTCTACATGGTAGATGGACATGTGCCAGGGAGAGAAAAATGCAGGTGACCCCTTCTAACTGCCTCACAAACATCCCAATAATAGGGTTCCTGATCAACAGACCAATGCTGTCCCCCCAACTGTACACCAAAGTGCCCCCAGCAATGGATGATATTTACATCTTTCTAGGGAAACAGTGATTGCTGACATCTGTCAAGCACCCTGCAAACAACCCTACAATTCACGGCTTTCATTCATGTCCGAAGTTTGTAGAGCTGGGTTTTTTGGTGGTGGCTGTGATCAAAAGTATCATCAACATCAATGTGGAATGAGACATGATGTTGGGGATGGCTGTGTCCAATCTGATTCCAATGTTTAAGAGGTTATGCAATGCTCAAAAGGACACACATTCCCTTAACAAGTAACTATGTTTAAGAAGGTCAAAAGTTACAAACTTCTAGTTTATATAAGTAGCCGTGGGGATGTAACGTACAGCATGGTGACCATAGTTAATACTGTACTGCATATTTGAAAGTTGCTGAGAGTAAATCTTTAAAAAATCTCATCGTAAGAAAAATATCTGTCACTGTATAGTGACAGATGTTAACTAGACTTACTGTGGTGATCATTTCGCTGTGTATACATAAATATCGAACCATTATGTTGTACACCTGAAGCTAATAGTTATATGTCAGTTGTACCTTGATAAAAAAAAAATGAAATAAAGATTTTTTTTTTTCAAATGATCGATATTGGTTTTTCAGAGAGCTACTAAATTGTTAGGACCTAAATACTTCAAGCTGTTTGAAACTATTTTATAAACAGAACTGTTAGGTATTTCTTTTGGCCTTGGAGCACGTGGAAAGTTACTAAGAATGTAAGGGCACCATGAACTGAGAACATTGGGAACCTCTGGACCAGTGGGATTTGCTAGGCAGAGAGCCCTTACCTCTAGAATGCTTTCTGCAAGATGTTTCTAATTCCTGCATGTGGCAAATAAACCTAGAGTCTGTGGATGTACGAGGCATGGTTACACATGCTGTGTAACAACATGAATAAATAGCAGAAGCTTCCTAACCTCAGTGCTCCCTGCTGTGTGTGGTGGCTGCTCACTTCTGCCTCACTTTCAACCAGAGTCGAGAGAGCATCCAGTGCAGGAAGCATCTGGGGAGTCGGGCCGACGTCCCAGGCCTTAGTGGGCTTCACCTGTGCTTTTGATTCCCTGTGTCGTTTAGCGAAGCTGACACTATGGTAAGAATCTCAGATTCATGAGGGTGGTTTGACAATCCTGTCCTCAGATTCACTAGTGATCAGGGACATTCAGGTGAAACTACCACTTCATTTTGTGCCCACCAGATTAGCAAACGAAGGTGTTAAACCTAACAATACTAAAGTGTTGGTGAGAATATGGCACAGTAGAAAATCTGAAAACACTGCTGGTGGGAGTATAAATTAGCATGACCATTTTCGAAAATCATTATCTAGTAAAATTAAATCGATACTTTCAGAAACTCTTACATATGTGCACTAGGCAATATGTACAAGAATATTTGTAGCTTCGTTGTTCATAATAGCAATCAAATGTCCATAGTAGGACAAATAAACTAGCATATTTATATTAATATGGCAGACGATACAATAATGAAAAAATCAACAACGGCTACATTGCTGTAATAGGGATGAACCTAACAAATACAATGTTAACCAAAAACCAAGTCAGAGGATGCAATTTACATAAGATTTAAAAATGTAAAATGAGGGCCGGCCGAGTGGCACATTGGTTAAGTGCATTGGTTAAGCGCTGGTTTGGGGATGCCAGCAGCCCCGGTTCGGATCCCACATGAGGGCCAGTGACACTGCCCTCTACAGCTAACAACAGCTCCACCTGGAGCTGGGCTGTGCGAGCCCCGGTGATGGTGTGGGCTGCAGCCCCTGCTGCAGTGGGCTGCCATAGGCGACAGTGAGTGGCCCACAGCCAGCGTGAGCGGCTGGCAGCCAGCGTGAGCTGCCAATAGCCGCGGTGAGCGACATCCAGAGGCCAGCGACCGATCTGCCTCATCCAGACAGAGCGCAATGACGATACCAACAGTGAAGCAACATCCTCCGCAACTAAACTGAAGAACAAAAAGACAGCAACTTGTCTGTTCCCCTTCCCCGATTCCCCAACGCTGTTCCCCTCTGCCAATTCCCCAATAAAATCCTTTAAAAAAAAAAAAGTAAAATGAAATAATATATTGTTGGGATACAAATATATATGGAAAAAAAAAAACATTTAAAAAAGCAAGGGAGGGGCCAGCCGAGTGGCGCGGTGGTTTAGAGCTGGCTTGGGATGCCAGTGGCCCCGGTTCGGATCCCACATATGAGGACCAGTGACACTGTCCTCTAAAAAAAAAATGCAAGGGAAAGATTTAACACAAAATCCAGAATAACTATTATCTCTGAGGTCCAGAGAAGAGAAAGAAATTGGGGTTGCTCCTGAGGCTTGGTCAAGTTCTGTTCCAGTGGGTGGCAGACACAAGTGGTCATTTTAGTATTAGTCGTTCAAATATACATGTACATGATATATACACTTGTATGTATATTGCACAGATAAAATCAGCTTGGTGATTCTACAGAAGTATATAGCAATCTGACAATTTCAGACAGTTAAAGGATCATCTTCATATAATAATGATTTTCTGGTAAACATATGCATAGAAAAAAAAGACTAGAAAGATACACCAAAATCATAACCATAGTTATCACTGGTTCTGGGATTATGGGTAATTTTTTCTTTGTGTTTTTCTATGTTACACTGTGTGTACTGAGCATGTAGTTTTTGAAGTTGTCTTTTTTTAACTGAGTTAACCTACATATATAAGTATAGCATTGAATCATGCTACCCAACATGTTTTCTAGCTTTGCAGCAAAAGCTTCATGATCATTTCTCATGTCTGGCACACGTGCTGTGTAAGCTTGATATACAGAAGTCTCAGCTTTGGCGTTAAATATAAAACACAACAAAAAATTTCAGATAACTGTTAACTACTGGGTTTCTATTTTATCCCTAGTCTAACCATATCCTTATATTATTTAATATTCTGTTTCTGGTTTTCCTTCATCCTTTACTTACCTCTCCTTTTGTCAGGAGCATTTTAAAGAAAACTAAAACAGGACTTGGAATACATAAGAAGCATTCAATAAATATCAGTTCCCTTCTATACCACTCTTGTCTTGAACATGTTAACATAACCTTACCTCCAACTCTTAACACTGACTAGTTTCCTTCTTGCCCAAGTTTACTCAATTTCAGATAAGATGTCAAGTGCCAATGGCAACAAAGGAGAGACATGCTCCCGTTGTTTGTTCATCTATCTGTCTACTGTCTCTCATTTCTTTTAGCCCCACTTCATTCTGCCTTAGTTTTCTCAAGATTATACTAAATTATTTTACCAAATAAAGTAGAATAAGGATACGTGTGCTAGAAAGAAGGTAATAATTAAGATACTGAAATTAGGGCCGGCCGAGTGACGCGTTGGTTAAGCGCTGGCCTGGGAAGCCAGCGGCCCCGGTTCGGTCCCACATATGAGGGCCAGTGACACTGCCCTCAAAAAAAAAAAAAAAAAAGATACTGAAATTAAATAAGTACAAATTGAATTATAATTATAAAAACAAAGTCATTTTTAAGATTTTATTGGGGAATCGGGGGAGGGGAACAGCATTGGGGAATCGGGGAAGGGGAACAGACAAGTTGCTGTCTTTTTGTTCTTCAGTCTAATTGCAGAGGACGTTGCTTCACTGGCACATGTTGGTATCATTGTTGCATTCTTCCCGGATGAGGCAGATGGGTCGCCGGCCTCTGGATGGTCGCTCACCGCAGCTATTGGCAGCTCACGCTGGCTGCCGGCCGCTCACTGTAGCCTATGGCAGCCCACTGCAGCAGGGGCTGCAGCCTACACTGTCATTGGGGCTCGCAGCCCAGCTCCAGGTGGAGCTGTTGCTAGCTGTAGAGGGCAGTGTCACTGGGCCTCATATGTGGGATCCGAACCGGGGGCCTGCTGGCATCCCAAACCAGCTCTTAACCAATGCGCCATTCGGCCGGCCACAAAGTCGTTTTTATATTCTCAACTTTAAAAATTATAAACATTTATATTTTGAGGGGGATAATGGCAATGTGTCTTTTACTCTAATAAACTTTTTAAAATTAAAAAAAAAAATTATAAACATTTAAAATATCGGTTAAATACATGGAAGTCATTTATAAACAATATTACTTACATGATATTATTGCTCTTGTGGGCTCTTCGAATGTTTCTACACCAGCGATATTTACAAATATCATAAACCAGTAATTCTTCTGGAAAGAAGTAGCTCCAACGCCGAATTCCTAAAAGGCAAATCATGTTTCTAAAGGTATTATTTATTATTCTATTAGATAATAGTTAATAAATAATAACATTTTATCTTTACCTCCTTTAATGCCATTTCTATTCACCAAAGAAAGAACAAATTTATCAATTTCAGGGTAGGGTGAATTCTGAAAACCTTCAATGTTTTCTACTGCAACAAAAAGAAAAATTAATTATAAATTATAATGGCTGAAAGTTCAGTTAAATTTTGATTTAAGTTGTTGTTTAGTACAATTATGGGTTTTGCACTCCTCCCCCACGGCTTTTCTCCCCTTTTTTTGCAATTTGCCTGTTAGTTAGCTATGGATTAGTGTTACCTATCCTACAAGGACACATGTAAAATTCAAACCTCTGAAGTCAAATGTTAACTGTCATAAAAAGCATTGTAATATTTTAATTGCCTTCTTCCATTTGATAAAGAGAAATGCAGCCAGGAGCTGGCCTAGTACTATGAGCCAGGCCCTGGGTATTGCTCCAAGCTGACCAGGCACTCACGGCTCAGCCCTTGTGCGCTCCATTAATCATAAACTATTTCACAGAACTTCAACATCAGATAAGGCCACTCTGTCCATGGTGATTCAAGATAAAAGTAAGACCACTATAATCATGTCCGAACACAGACAAAACATTTTCAAAGCCAGAAAAATTACCAGCACCCCCTTATCTAAGTAACTGCTGCTGCTTTACCAATTATAGCATCAGTCTGCCTTCCTTCTAGATAAGGTTTATCAAGATACTCAATCATAGAACTGTCCCTGACGGCACCCAATTCAAAACAAAGCCACACTTCCTTGGACCTTCCTCAAAAGCACCTAACTCAAGCCTGAATCTTACAGTAAGTCCTTTCTAACACCCTTTTACCCAGATATCTCATGGTTCCTGTGGTGTGGTTCTCCATGGCTGCAACCAGAAGTAAACTCCGCTTGCTCAATACACATGTGTTCTTTGGTCTTAACTGCAGGGCACTGACAATTCAGTTATATTTTGGACCTAAGAATCTACTGGAATAATTTAGAATATTTAAAATCCCATTCAATCTTTAAAGACAATCTAGTTTTCTTAAAGTCTGTATTTCACTTACAAAATATATATAATTGAAAAAAACATATTAAAGCAGAAACAAGAGAACTAAACTCCAAATCAATGTCTAGATCAGAAGAAAATGTTATCCATATTTTTTAATAAGCTTGTGATCATACCTCATATAATTTTTTTTTTTTTAAGATTTTATTGGGGAATTGGGGGAGGGGAACAGCATTGGGGAACCGGGGTAGGGGAACAGACAAGTTGCTGTCCTTTTGTTCTTCAGTCTAGTTGTGGAGGACATTGCTTCACTGGCCCATATTGGTATTATCACTGTGCTCTTCTCAGATGAGGCAGATCGGTCGCCGGCTTCTGGATGGCCGCTCACAGCAGCTCTTGGCAGCTCACACCGGCTGCCAGCCGCTCACGCTGGCTGCCGGCCACTCACTGTAGCCTATGGCAGCCCACTGCAGCAGGAGCTGCAGCCTACACCATCGCTGGGGCTCGCACAGCCCAGCTCCAGGTGGAGCTGTTGTTAGCTGTGGAGGGCGTGTCACTGACCCTCATATGTGGGATCCGAACCAGGGTCGCTGGCGTCCCAAACCAGCTCTTAACCAATGCGCCACTGGGCCGACCACAAACTTTTGGTTTTTTATCTTAATGTGTTTGTTTTACACAAACAACCTATATTATTTTTTTCAAAAGCATCATAAAATGAAAATTAGTGAATAAGCTTTAAAAAACATCTTTTTTTCACACATTTTCTATTTTGGATAGAAACATAATCATTTTAAAAGATCAGTTGTTGTAAATACTTAAGATTTTTTTTAAAGTTTTTTTTTTGTTTGTTTGTTTGTTTATAAAGATTTTTTTAAATTGGGCAATCGGGGAAGGGGAACAGACAAGTTGCTGTCTTTTTGTTCTTCAGTCTAGTTGCGGAGGATGTTGCTTCACTGTTGGTATCGTCATTGCACTCTTCCTGGATGAGGCAGATCGGTTGCCGGCCTCTGGATGTCTCTCACCACAGCTATTGGCAGCTCACACTGGCTGCCAGCCACTCACTGTAGCCTATGGCAGCTCACTGCAGCAGGGGCTGCAGCCTACACCATCGCCGGGGCTCATAGCCCAGCTCCAGGTGGAGCTGTTGTTAGCTGTAGAGGGCAGTGTCACTGGCCCTCATATGTGGGATCCGAACAGGGGCTGCTGGCATCCCAAAACCAGCTCTTAACCAATGTGCCACTCGGCCGGCCCAATACTTAAGATTTTTAAAGCAAAATGGATTTAGTATCCTTAAATTTTTATAGAAAATTTCTTAAACTTACCTGAAGTGCTGGTACTATTAAAATTCTCAACTTGATCTTGTTTATTACAGGATGTGTCACATGTAAGAATCCGTAAAGTATCTGAGAATCTGAAAAAGAAAATACGTTCAAGAAACACAGTAAAGTTATAGTATTAGAATTAAAGAGACATGGCTACAGAAAAGAAATAATTTCAACTAGTTCCATATTAAAACCCTTTGTTCAAGAGCTAATTGTTCTAAGACATTTATGCCACATTTGCCTATAAAAGCACTAATCCTACCCATATAAAAAGAGTAGTTTGGTGATTATTTAAAATACTTTTCTCAACTAGAGTGAATCAGAGGACTAGGATTGCTGAAGCTAGAGAATGAAGTATAATTCTATTTCCCAAACACATACAGAGCCATTGAAATTTTTGTTAAGATTTTAAGAGTTACCAATAGGAAGGAAAAGAGAAGGAAAGAAGGATGAGGGAAAAGAGAAAAATGGATTAAAATTAAAAGATGAAAAAAAAGATGCCTTCATAATTGTAAAGAGTTTTGCCTTTATTTAAGGAAGAGAAATACCTGGTATTTACCTGGGTATACAAAAGAGAATTAAGGTAACCCTATTATTAGAAGAACCCTCCACTTCTCTGAAACTGACATTGAAACTACAAAAGAAACGGGGTTTGGAGATCAAGAGATTACCTGTGCTTGTGGTTATATTACAGACCAACTTCCCTGTACTTCAGGCAGTATGATAGGCTAACTGTGTTGCTTTTCCGTACATGGTAGAATGTGATCTTATCATGTGTGGCGCCAACAACAGTGGGCAGCAACAGTCAATTTTTACACCACTACCATACTACTTCTAGAATCTCAGAAACTACTACTAACAACTAATATTGATTGAGCAGACACTATGTGCCAGGCACTGCTGTAAATATTTTACACATACAGTTTTAACTTATTTATCCTCATAACAACTCCCTAAGCTAGATGTTAACGTTATTTCCATTTTAAAGGTAAGGAAACTAAGACTTTGACATTACTTCTGAGATACGTTATGAAAGAACTCCCAACAGTCAAGAAATATATGAAGAAAAGCAACTCATCTTCCCTAGGTAACCTCGGTCAAGTAACATCCAGACACAATTGTCCCTGCAGTAATGTATTCTAAACATTTTTTAAAATTCGTTTCTATGGAATTTCTCTTTAAGATTATTATCTAGTGAAGGCAAAGGAAGAGCAAGTTAATTTAGCAAGGCAATTTGGTCTGATCCTTATATTTTGGACTAACAAAAACTGCTAGCCCAGAGTCAAGGGGAATGAAGGCAAATATTTCTGTTGAAAGATTTCACACTTTTTAAAAATGACCAAAACATGTAAACGCAAATGGTCAACAACAGAACTGACAACAAATTAGAATATCAATATAACAAAAATTACCATTAAAAGTTTTATTTATAACTACCTGCTGGCAAATTATTTACTTGGCAAATGTTTATGATATAATGTTGACTGGATAAAATGGGTGATATACCATATAACGTAAAAAATATTTTTTGAATAAAGGAGTTACATAAATTATATGTATGTGCATATACCAGGGGTGCCAAAAAAAATGTATACACATTTTAAGAGATGTTATTTATGTATTATTTTTCAAAGTTGAATTGAATTACAGTAGCAATTTATAATTGCAGAAGTCAAACATGACTTATATTCATCTTTTGTTATTGGTATATATTATTACAATTTTAATACATTTTTTTCCTTTCTTAAAATACATATACTTTTTTTGGCACCCTTGGTTTCTGAGGAAAAAATGAAATGTTAACTTTAATTATATTTCCAAATGCAGTAAAACTAATTTTATTTTCTTCTTTATAGAAATATTTATCATTTTAGAAAAAATGAAAACTATAAAATATAATTGTAAAAGGATATAAAGAGAATACAAGTGGTTAAAAATAACTTACTATTATGTTTCAGTTAATGAACAAAGCAGTAATCTAACATTTTAAGAACTTTCTTTTTCTTAAGGTAGAATGAATTTACACAATTCACATTTTACTACTGTACAATGCCATTCACTGCTTAATAAATTTTCATGAATACACAATGGTTTAATTCTGATACTATACCTGACATTGCTGACCAAAGAATAGAGAAAATACTGATTTTCCTTAGAAATATTTGACTGTGTAAGAGAAAATCTGTTATCTTCAGCGACCTCCAAAGCCACCATCTTTCCTATTTTTGATGATTTATACAGCCGAAAGTTTCTATTTCTTGTATAAACTCCTATATCAAAAAATTAATAAAACAATGAGTGCATATTTTCAGTGATTTGTTTTTATAGTCAGCAAATATCAAATTAATTTTGTACAGCACTATGAGAAGAAATAATTGGTTCTGATTCAACATAGCAACATAGAAAGATCCTGAATTCACCTCTTCCCTGCTATATATGGAAGAAGTTCCTCTGGAAAAAAAACCTAAAAACTGGCAGAGAGAAAATGAAAGGGAAACCACATCAAAGCAGGTAGGAAAGGCTGAAACACAATCTTGCCATAAACCCCACTGCCAGCATGGCAACTCACAATCAGGAGCTACTTTCTCCCTGAGGGTTCAAACCAAAGGCTGTAATGAGACAAAGCAGGGTATTACATAATGACAAAGAGGTCAATGTAACAAGAGGATATAACATTTATAAATATTTATGCACCCAGCATAGGGGCACATAAGTATATAAAGAAAATAATAGGCCTAAAAGAAGAAATAGACAGAATAACAATAATGGTGGGGGACATCAATACCCACTTACATCAATAGATAGACTATCCAGATAGAAGATCAATATGAAAACATCAGCCTGAAATGACACATTATATCAGAAGGATGTAACAGATATATAATAAACATTCTATCCTAAAGCAACATAATATATATTTTTCTTTAATGCACATGGTATAGTCTCCAAGACAGATTATACATTAGTCTTAACAAACCAAGTCTTAACAAATTTAAGAAAATTGAAATCATATTAGCACCTTTTCTAACCACAATGATATGAAACAAATCAATTGCAAGAAGAAACTAAACAATTAACAAATATGTGGAGATTAAACAACCTGCCACTGAAGAGCCAATAGGTGAACAGAAAAATCAAAAACTATCTTGAGGGGCCGGCCGAGTGGCTCAGTTGGTTAAGAGTTGGCTTAGAGCACAAGCTCTGAGCAACAGGGCACTGGTTTGATTCCCACATGGGCCAGTGAATGCTGCACCAAGCTGAGATGCCAACAGGTGGCAGGATGGCTTAGCTGGCGTAACATCAAGATTGCCTGTTCAATGGTGGGCTATGCCCATCTGCAACTGAACTTGGCACCTTGAGCTGAGCTGCCGCGTGGATGGCTCAGTGGATAGAGCATGTGCTCTTAACAACAAGGATGCCGGGTTCGACTCCTGCATGGGATGGTGGCTAGGCCCACCAGCAACTAAGACTGAACTCAGCACCTTGAGCTTAGAGGCCATGAGCTGCTGATGGAAAGCCAGATGGCAACTGGTGCCCTCCACAATGAAGATTAAAGAACAACAACTTGGCTGTCCCCTTCCCCAATTCCCCAATAAAATCTTTAAAAAAAGAAAAACTATCTTGAGACCAATGAAAGGAAATGGAATACCAAAACATATGGGATGCAGCCAATGCGGTTCCAGAACATAGCAATAAGTGCCTGCCTCAAGAAACAAAAAACTTAAATAAACCATCTAACTTTATACCTCAAAGAACTAGAAAAAGAACAAATGAAGCCCAAAGAGAGAAGGAAGGGAATAATGAAGATCAGAGCAATTATAAATAAAATAGAGACTAAAAAGACAATAGAAAACGATCAATGAAACCAAGAGCTGGTTCTTTGAAAAGATAAATAAAATTGATAAACTTAGCTAGACTCATGAGACAGAGAGAAACTCAAATGAAATCAGGAACAAAAGGGGAGACATTAGAAGTGATACCACAGAGATACAAAAGATCATAAAGAGCGCTATGAACAATTACATGCCAACAAATTGGACAACCTAGAATAAATGGATAAATTCCTAAAAACATACAACCAAGACTGAATCGTAAAGAAATGGAAAATGTGAACAGACAGATTACTCGTAAGGAGATTGAATCAGTAATCAAAAACCTCCCAACAAACAAAAGTCCAGTATCAGATGGCTTTAAATGTTAATTCTACCAAACATTCAAAGAAGAATTAATATCAATACTTTTCAGAATCTTCCAAAAAAATAAAAAGAGGAAATACTTACAAACTCATTTTACAAGGCCAGCATTACCCTGATAGCAAAACCAGACAAGGACTGCACAAGAAAACAACATTACAGGCCAATATATCTCATGAACGTAGATGCAAAAATCTTCAAAATAATATTAGCAAACTAAATTCAATACATTATAAGAATCATACCCCATAGCCAAGTTAGATTTATTCCAGGGAGGGAAGGATGGTTCAATATCCAAAAACTAATCCATGTGATACACTACATTAACGAAATGAAAGATAAAATTCATATGATCATGTCAATAAATGCAAAAGTGCATTTGATAAAATTCAACATCTAATTATGATAAAAACTCAACAAAGTGGGTATAGAGGGAATGTAGTTCAAATAATAAAGGCCATATATGACAAACCCACAGTTAACATCATACATGGAAAATGCTAAAAGTTTTTCTTCTAAGATCAGCAATAAAAAAAAGGATGCCCATTCTCACCACTTTTATTCAACATAGTATTGGAAGTCCTATCCAGAGGGATTAGGCAAGAAAAAAGAGATAAGGCATCCAAATTGGAAAGGAAGAAGTAAAACTGTCATATTTGCAGATAACATATTACATATAGAAAATATAACCAAACTCTACCAAAAAAAAACTGCCAGAACTCTAAATGAATTCAGTAAAGTCGCAAGATATAAAATCAACATACAGAAATCTGTTACATTTCTATACATTAATAACAAACTATCAGAAATTAAGAAACAATCTCATTTATAATTGCATCAAAAAGAATAAAGTACCTAGGAATAAATTTAACCAAGAAGGCGAAAGACCTATACACTGCCAACTATAAGACATTGATGAAGGAAATTGAAGAGATAAAAAAAATGGAAGAAGTAATAGTGTGAAATGTCTACACTATCCAAAACAATCTACAGATTCAATGCAATCCCTATAAAAATTCCAATGACGTTTTTCTTTTTTTCCAAAGGCATTTTTCAAAGAAATAGAACAATCCTAAAATTTATGGAAACACACACACAGTAGTCTCCCCTTATCCAAGGTTTCACTTTCCAAGGTTTCAGTTACCCACGGTAAACTGCTCTCTGAAAATATTAAATGGAAAATTCCTGAAATAATTCATAAGTTTAAAATTGTGTGCAGTTCTGAGTCGTGTGATGAAATCTCGGGCCATCTTGCTTCATCCTGCCAGGGCCATGAATCACCTTCCCTGCCTGTTAGTCACTTAGCACAGTCTTGGTTATCAGATCAAGGTTCGAAGTATTGCAGGGCTTGTATTCAAGTAATCTTTATTTTATCTCATAATGGCTGCAAAGAACAAGGGTAGCGAGGATGGTAATTTAGATATGTCAAAGAGAAACCGTAAGTGCTTCATTTAAGTAAAAAGGTGAGTACTGAGCAATGAAATATTTTGAGGGAAAGACCACATTCACATAGTATGTGTATATTATAGTATATTGTTACAATTATTGTTTTGTTCTTAGTTATTGTTAATCTTTTACTGGGTCTAATTTATAAATTAAACTTTATCATGCGTAGGTATGTATAGGAAAAAACAGTATATATAGGATTCAGTATTATCGGCAGTTTCAGGCATCCACTGGGATCTTTTTTTTTTTTTGAGGGCAGTGTCACTGACCCTCATATGTGGGACCCGAACCGGGGCCGCTGGTGTCCCAAGCCAGTGCTTAATCACCGCGCCACTCAGCCGGCCCTCCACTGGGATCTTAGAACATATCCCCATGAGATAAGGAAGAACTACTGTACAATGGAATATTATTCAGCCAAAATAATCAAGGAAATACTGTCATTTCTAACAACATGGATGGACCTTGAGGGCAATATGCTAAATGAAATAAGTCAGAGAAAGACAAATACCATATTATCTCACCTATATGCGGAATATAAAAAACAACAACAGAAAGCCAAAAACCAAGCTCATAGATATGGAGAACAGCCACCTCTGGTGGTTGCCAGATGTGGGCAGTGAGCCAAATGGGTGGAGTCAAAAGACACACACTTTCAGTTATCAAATAAGTCATGGGATAGCAAGTATCATTAATCGTACTATATTGAATATTTGAAAGCTGCTAAGAGAGTAGATTTTAAAAGTCCTCAACATAAGAAAAAAAAATTCTGTAATTATGTAGTGATGGATTTTAAATAGACTTATTATGGTGATCCTTTTGCAATAAATACAAATATTGAATCATTATGTTGTACACCTGAAACTAATCTTGTATGTCGATTATACTTCAATTAAAAACTAATAAAATGAAGGTGAAAAAAACCTTCACACAAAAATATATAATTTTTTGAACAGAAAAATAATTTTCTATCAGATATAAACAAAATAAAAGCAACATGTAAATTAAAATAAATCAGAGTTAACATGGAATAATGCCACATCCAGAAATAGCAAGCTAGATTATTTTGGGGCAACCCTCCTATGTAAATAAATAAAAGCCAGACAAACAAATTAGAAAAAAAGTTTGAGACTATTGGAGAGCTTTCAGAGCAGTGAGGATTTGTGGTTCCAAATCTCAGAGAAGGAGGAGGCATCAAAAAATCCAGTCTCTCTCTCTCAGCCATGTGAGGAAACGACACTTGTCTATAAACCAGGAACAGGACTTTCACCAGAACTCGACCATGCTGGCACCCTGATATTGTACCTTCAGCCTCCAGAACTGTGAGAAATAATGTTTGTTGTTTAAACAAACAAAAAATCAAATACCTGGAACAAATCCAACTAACGATGTATAGGATCTCTATTCAGAAAATTATAAAACACTATTGAGAGAGATTAGAGAACAAGTAAATGGAGAGACAAGCCATGTTCATGGATTGGAATACTCAGTATTATAAAAATGTCAATTCTCCCCACATTTATAGATTCCTGACAAGTTGATTCTAAAATTTAAATGGAAATACAAATGGTCAACAACAGCCAAGAAATTTCAAAAAAACAAAGTTGGAGGACTTATTCTGCTGGATATCAAAACTTTTAGAAAAGATACATTAATTAAAACATTTGTAGTACTGGCACAAAAATAGACCAATAAAACAATGGAAAAGAACATAATTCAGAAACAAACCAAATGTATAGACATTTGATTTATGACAAAGATGTCCTTTTAGTTATTTCACCGAATAGTATTCAGGCAAAAAGATATCCATATAGTAAAAAAAAAGAATCTTGACTCCTCTTCACCTAATAAGCAAAAAATCCATTCCAAGTAGATTGTATATTTATTTAAAAGGCAAAAAAATAAAGTAAAAAAAATAAGGCTCTGGAAAATAAGTAGAATATATCTTTATGACCTTGGGTTAGGGAAATATTTATTTAACAAGATACAAGAAACAGTCGCTAAAAAAGTAAACACTAATAAGTTAGACTACTACTACTAAAGTTAACTTGATTCATCAAAGACACCAGTAAGAGTGAAAATGCATGCCACAAACACATACTATATGACCCTAGTTATGAAATGTTCAAAAACAGGCAGAACTAATCTAGTGTTAGAGTATAGATTATTAGTGGTTATCTCTTGGGAGGAGGAAAGGGTGGCGACTGACGGGCATAGAGGAGGTTCTGGGATCCTGATAATTTATTGTCTTAGGTGGTGTGGTGACAAGGATATGTTCATTTTGTGATAATTCTCTGACTTGTGCACTCACAAATTATTCATGTTTCTGTTTGAATGTTATACTTCAATAAAAATGTTTTCTAAAATAATTGTGCCATGTACTGTTAAATCTCTGACCTTTTCAAAGGATTTTTTTTTTTTTAATTCTATTGGGGAACAGCCATGGTCATTGGTTACACATTGCTTTCATGCTACAGTGGCATAGTTGACTCTTTTAGGAAGGGCGCAGCTCACAGTGGCCCATGTGGGGATCGAACCGGCAACCTTGGTGTTAGCACCATACTCTAACCAACTGAGTTAACTGGTCACCCCTCTAAGGAGTCTTTAGGGAATGATTTCCCCATCTTCTTTGTTATATAAATAAATCTGAGTATACTCGTACTGTTGTAATATTTCTTTTAAGCATTATCCAAGAACTTTCCTTGCGAGTACAGTAACCTAACTTTCCAGGCTAGAATGGTCATGAACTGGGATATTGTTTAGGGTCTTTAATATGGGTGGGTAGGAGGCAGAGTAGTGATTGGCTATCCCTACTTCCTGCTGGACATCTTCCCTAGTTTACTGCATGTCAGTCCCATTTGGAGAGGCCATTCTACTCATAACTCATATGTTGGTTTACACCCAAACCTATCTGACTGTATTTCATTGCACCTATCTGACTGTATTTCAAAATTCGGGCACTTGGTTGGTTAGGAGTACAAGAAAGATATACAAATACAGCAGGAACACTTCCCTGCTCTTGGCCTGGTTGGTATAATCTTGCCTACTAATTTCAACCTACTTTCCCTCCACCTGTAGACACTGAAGCTCTCTGAGCTGCTCTAACAGTCAATGGCTTTTACAGCTTTTCCAATCACAATATAAAAATGAGCTTTCGTTTACCAAATTGAAGCTGGCTGAATTCAGAGTCCTGATTGGCCTGTGTGTTCCCTAACCAGTACTTTTTGCCCAGTACTTTTCCAGAGGCCAGAAGCAAACAGGGTAGAGGACAGCATTCTGAAGAAGCCACCAGTTAGATCATAGTAGGAAAGTTGGGAAATGGCCTCTGCCACTACTGCAAAGCTCATCCATATAGAAAACACCAGCCTTATTTTGCCATGTAAAAATGCCATTTATACTGCTTTTAAAATTTATTTCATGTAATTAAACTCCTCAGCAGTGTTGGAGAGTGCTGGTCCAACTGTCCTCTGTCAAAACTTCCTCGATTCGAATCCTTGGGAAATAGAGCAAAAGCCAGCCGCAACCATTCCCTTCTGGCGCTCAGGCCAGCCTGGTGCTTACTTATGTCCCACAGGGACTTTCCTAAGATCTCCATGCAGAAACCTTGTCAACTTCTGGTACCTGAGCTCTCTGACCACATCCTGCTTGCGACTCTGCTGTCACTGTGCAACAGCGGTGGGAGCAAGACTCGTAAGATGACAAGTGGGCACAGCCTCTCAGAGAAGTACGGACAGTCTGATAGCGAGCTATTAATGGTACTGACCTAGATCGACAAAAAGATGCTTTTTTCCTGTGGTATTCTTCACAACTAAAAATGAAAGATCGGGACTGCTTTGCTCAGCTGATCCCAGCTTCCCTGAGTTCAAGGTCCAGCTGTGTCCTATATCCTTATCTGTGGACATTTTACTGAAGGAAGTTCCTGGTTTACTTGGTGTTTCAGGAAAATGGGAAAATCCATGGCCTGTTGTCTCTGGAATCCCATCATCATCTTCACTGGCAATTAATGGAAAAGCAGGCTGCAAAATTTTTCTCACAAAATTACCTAAGGGGAAAAAAAATATGATTTACCTAATTCTTCTTTTCCGTAAACCATAACTTTAAAATCTAGGCACAAATCTACACATGACAATTTTACCCAGTAAGGCTCTTTTTTTGATTTCTGGTTTTAAAACTGAGTTGCCATATGCCTCTGCTCTTACTTCCTTCTTCTTGTGCAAACTTTTTAATTCCCATTGACAGGGGAGTTTGGTGTCACTTGTAAACAAATCACCTTAAAAGGGAAGGTTAATTTGAGAAGATGTGTCCGTGTTGCTAGTATGAGCCTCGGCCTCATGTACTGTCACCAAAAAACCACTACTTCTATTAATACAAATTGAGTAAAATTAGTCTTCCCAATCAATGATTAAAGAAGGTAAGGTTTATCTGAGTAAACTGTGCTGTACAGAAACACTGAGAAAATCTCTGCTATATTATCCTTGAGTCAGGATGTCGGCAAGTTTCCCAAGTGCTTTTTTTCTCTCCTTTACCTAAGAATGCTGACATTCACAGCCACCAGTTTCAAAGCTGATGCTCCTGCTGCCTGTCCCTATAGCAGGTTATGAGACAGACTGTGGCCTTATAGCTAAAGTCCAGCAGTAAAGCAATTAACTACATTTATTGTGTTTCAACATTTATTCTAAGGGTTCTAAAAATGAGTGGTTCTATCTATACCAAGAAAAGACAGTATGACAAGCAGGAGCTTCTTTAAACTCTCATCTCTTATTTATACCATAAAATCAAGTAAAAATTTCGTTAAGTTGCTTCACGTATGACCATACTTAAATTTAATTTTAATCTTTAAAACTGGGATAGTCTGGGTTTCTCACTTTATTTATCAGGTAGCATGAACCCTTAGGTCATAAGATACACGTGCTCTAAGTTTAAAAATCTTCCTCTAAATGAGACTTAATTACTTCCCTACTCAAAGAAACAAATCCACTATCTTACAAAACACTAAACATCAAAATGAAAACAAAAGCACTCGATCCATGCAATGATATGCAGACATGATTATTTCTGGAATGAGAGAGAGAGAAGAGGGTAAATACTAGGTGAAAAGAAATGATATATCAAAGGACAACAAAGCAATACAAATATAAATTGATGAAGTTAATTTTCCTGGAAATGTAAAATTACTCCTACTTGATAGTAGGTGATAAGAGAACTGACGCCATGGTTGTAGAACCAGTTGCGAAGGCAGCACTAAGGCGTCATACAGGCCTTTGATCTTTGGCAGGGAGCTAACGTGGCCAGGTCATGACAGTATAACCAGCATAAATAAATACTAACACAGGTTCCAGGTAACTGCTCTGCTTTCTACTTTTTCCCCAATCTTATCACACTCACCTCATCATTAATACAGGGACAATTTTATTGGCTGGGAATAACTCAAAAGAATGTATCCATCATAGAAATTTCAGGTCCTGTGGCAGGCTGGCAGAAGGGTATTTTAGGCAGATCAAATTTATACATTTTGCTAACATTCTATGATCTCTTACACTTAGCCTAATTCCACTTTTTGAAAGGCTAACAAAAGGAACTAGAAATGTCACCAAGAGGTACACTGGAGGAGGGGAATCGATGGGGGAAATTTGGAATATTCCATAATCTCTGCATCTCTAGTTCTAGCGGTTCATAATTTCAGAGGAAAGAACCCTCATATGCAGCCCATTTATCAGATCAGATTATGTCTCTCCCTCTAGCCATACTATACTCCCAGTGGTCCCCAAATTATACATAGCTTTGCTTATGTGGTCCTGACAGTAAAGCCTTTCTTTATTTTGTCTATATGATGCAATTTTATTTCAAGCCCAGCTTGAATGCATCTGCTTTCAGAAGATATATGTAACAGAGACTGCTAATTATCTCACAAATTTCTATTCTCCCCTTCTTCCCCAGGAACAAATCTCAATTTTTAGCCTTGTGGTAGGAGTCACAGAGCAAACTATGAGGAGTAAACAGGAATCCAAGAACTCTCTTGCTTAGGACTCTTCCATGCCCTGGCAGCAGAGCCCACTTAATATTCATTCAGTCATTCACTCAACAAATATTTAGTAAATGCCTACTTGTGTTTATTATTGCTGTTCCTGCTACTGTTACATTAATATTATTGATAAAGATATTATTATGTGATACGCTCTGAAGTACAACAGTGAATAAGAAACAGTCCCTGCCCTAAAGAAACATTAAGTGGAATAGACAAAAAAAAAAAACAAACAAACAGGAAGTTACCTCAGGAAGTGGTAAATGCTTTAACAATGAACACTGAGCACTGTGTGTGAAACCAAGAGGAAACACTAACCTCTTAGGGTTTGATGGAAATGGCTTCTCAGATGGCGATAATCATCTGAGTCTTAACAGACCAGGTGAATTGGAATGGTATGTTCATTCAGACAGGAGCATCAAAAAGTGCAAAGACCCAGGGACTAGAGAAAATGTGGCCCCGGTGGGAGCTGAGTAAAGGATACAGTAAGAAGAGCCGAGTAGGGGCCAGGCCAGAGCACAGCGGGCCTCCCTGTGCAAACCAAGACACCTGGACTCTTTCCTGAAGACAATGAGTAATCTTTAAGGGTCTGAGGCACTCAAGTGGTGTAATCAGATCACTCTAGCTAGCTCATTACATAAGTAAACCGAGAGACATACACAGAGGTCAAAGATGACACCTACTTGGGTAACTGGGTGGATGGTGAAACCACTGATAACACATATCCCAGGAGAAACAGCAAGTTTTAGGGAAAAGACGAGGAGTTTGGTCTAGGACATGAGTATCTCTGTGGGGACGTTTAATCGGCAGTTGGCTGAATGGGTCTGATGTAGGGAACAATCTCAGCTGAAGACAAAGATTTGAGTCTTCAACACATAGATGGTAATCGAAGCTATGATGGTGGATGACCATCGAGGTTACAGAGAGAGTAACAGAGGGACAAGGATGGATCCTACAATTACTAATATCTAAGAGATAAAATAAAAAGACCAGAGGACAAAACGTCCAACTAAGCTAACAGAAAATGCAGATAATAAGGAGCCCTAGTACACTAGGTTTCTGGCTTTTATGCCAGTCCTTTGGTGACTATATCATGTCTTTTACCTTAGGTATTTTTAAAACTGTCAGACACCTGTAGTTCTGAAATGGATTACTTGTTACTCGAACTTCACTCATTTATCTGCTGCTTAGACTTAGGAAAACTGATCTATCCATGCTTTCATGAACACTCAGGATTCTGACCTCTGTTTAGATCTTGGTTTTTGGTAGTCCCACTCTGCCTAGTTGTTCCCCTCTGGACTGACTTCCTTTTATAGTTGAGGCTCTGTCTCTGAATTTCCAGTCCTGGAACAAATACCCTGGTTACATTTTCAGGCTTACACACCTAGATTCCTTCTGAACCCATAAGATTTGGTCTTTACCAATAAACAAGCCCTCCTGGATGTGGCCTGAAAACCAAGCCCCAATCCTCATGTACAAAAAGTCAGAAATCCAGATCTGAGGTATCACAGAGAAGACGTGAATTAAGCCTCTCATGTATTAACCAGGGAGCTTCTGAAATGACTCCTGCTGGAGCAGAAACCAGAACAAGAGCACGCATGGTCATCACAGCATCTATGAGGCACTAATGCCAAGATTGTCCTGAGGAAGCTAATGTGTCTAAGATGTGCCTAGAACAGGAAGATAGGCCTAAAGGCAGATCCTGAAAAATGTGAAAAATCATGCTTCATTGTTTTAGGATAGGTTAACAACCATAAAACCTGACAAATACTTATACAACTTACAAAGAAAAGAAAAATATGAGCTTTTAATATAACTCCGTGACTTTTTTTTTTAAAAACTTACCAACATGAATGTTATCTTTAAATGCCACATCATGGAGCTGAAATATTAAATGCCGGCTAAATTTTTCATCGGTGCTAGAATCCAAGTTGAAAACATCTTCAGCTGAACAATTAACCCCATATAACTTTTGAAGTGATTTACAAACATGCTAAAAACACAAGAAAAACAAAATAATTAATATTTTTAAATCTGTTTTTATTTTAAAATTTTTCCCTGAGCAAAATTCAAATATCTTGGTATAATTAAGAATAACTCAATTTTTTATTTTGATTTACTATCAGAATATTTATTATACACTTTTACCAAATTACTTATGTATTGAAATATACATATTTAAATTATTTTACACGTTTATGTTAAAAAATGTATAGGCTCTCAAGATTAAAGACCTCTTAGAAATTGAACAATTTACCTTTTCTGAAATCAAAATATTACTTTTAAGCATCTATTTTATTTTTAAGATTTTATTGGGGAATTGGGGGCAGGGAACAGCATTGGGGAACCGGGGAAGGGGAACAGACAAGTTGCTGTCCTTTTGTTCTTCAGTCTAGTTGCGGAGGACGTTGCTTCACTGGCCCATGTTGGTATCATCATTGCGCTTTTCCCAGATGAGGCAGATCAGTCGCTGGCCTCTGGACGGCTACTCATAGCGGCCCTTGGCAGCTCACGCTGGCTGCCAGGCACTCACACTAGCTGCCGGCCACTCACTGTAGCCTATGGCAGCCCACTGCAGAAGGGGCTGCAGCTATGCCGTCCCTGGAGCAGCCCAGCTCCAGGTAGAGCTGTTGTTAGCTGTAGAGGGCAGTGTCACTGGCCCTCATATGTGGGATCCCAACCAGGGCTGCTGGCATTCCAAGCCAGCTCTTAACCAATGCACCACTCGGCTAGCCCTCCCATTGTTTATAATTTTAGTTTTTAGAAAGTTCCTCACGCATATTGAACCCAAATCCACCTCCAAGAGTATAACGTTTGGGGGGTAGATGGTTCTGATATTGAAGGAAGTTATACATTATCAGAAGGCAGCAGCTTGAGTTAGAAGCACAAGATTTGGAGCAGGAAAGGTATAGGTTTGAGTTCTGGCTTTGCCACTTACCAGCTCTGTGACTTTGGTCAAGTCCAAACCTTACATTTCTCAACTATAAAATGGGATATATTAGGACCTAACTTTTGGGATTGTCGTAAGAGTAAAATTGAATATGAGAAAGAGTTAGCGGTGGCTTGGTACATGTAACTGCTCAAAAGCTGTGTAGCCATAAGAGAAGTCACTTCTCTTGAAGTTTCAGTCTTCTCATTTGCAAAACAAAGTTACTAAGAACTACAATGGAGAGTAATCTTGAGATTAGCAAAAATGTTTTTAAACTGTCAAGCACTTAGAAACCTATTAGTTATGGAATAAATTAATTAATGTTGTTTCACATTATTATAGCACAATCCCTCCATGCTCTCTGATCTTATTCTTCTTCAATGTAGTCTCACTTTCTCAGAAAAAGCTTCCTCAACTTCCCTATATACATCAAATTCCCTCTATAAACTCTATCTCTATTTGTAGTACTCACAGTTACATTTTTACGTTTGCGTGATTATTTTGACAACTGTTTCCCCTATATTACAGAGGCTATACCTATCCATTCTCTCCTGCTTCTGTGGAAACACAACCTTGATTATTAAGTAGGTACAAGCCCATCTAGAATGAATACCACATTCCCCAGACTCCCTTGCTGTAAGGTGTGACCATGTGACTAAGTTCTGGCCAAAGGGACATGAGCAGAAGGAAAAGTAACTGTGCCACTTTTAAGTTATACTCTTAAAGGCAAGGGATATGCCCCTTCCCTCTTCTACTGACTGGAATGTGGACATAGAGATGGTGAGCCATCTTGGACAACATAAAAAGGGCAACACTTTAGGAATAGCAAAGCAATGAGCCTAGTCCCTAATACAATGGAGCCACATCCAGATATTACATGACAGAGAAATGAATTTCTATCTTTTTTTTTTTTTTTTTTTTTAAGATTTTATTGGGGAATTGGTGGAGGGGAGCAGCGTTGGGGAATCGGGGAAGGGGAACAGACAAGTTGCCGTCTTCTTGTTCTTCAGTTTAGTTGCGGAGGATGTTGCTTCACTGTTGGTATCGTCATTGCGCTCTTCCCGGATGAGGCAGATCGGTCGCTGGCCTCTGGATGTCGCTCACCGCGGCTATTGGCAGCTCACGCTTGGCTGCCAGCCGCTCACACTGGCTGCGGGCCACTCACTGCAGCCTATGGCAGCCCACTGCAGCAGGGGCTGCAGCCCACACCATCACCGGGGCTCGCACAGCCCAGCTCCAGGTGGAGCTGTTGTTAGCTGTAGAGGGCAGTGTCACTGGCCCTCATGTGGGATCCGAACCGGGGCCGCTGGCATCCCAAAACCAGTGCTTAACCAATGCGCCACTCGGCCGGCCCTGAATTTCTATCTTGTTTAAGCCACTTTAATTTTAGCTCTTTACTACAGCAGCTAAATCTATCCTAATTCATTATCTTCCATTAGACTACAAATTCTATGAAAGCAGCAATCATGTCTCTTTAGGCTAACCATTATATTCCCAGTGCCTCAGCAGTTACACTTGGTAGAGGCTGAAAAATTTTTGATAAATGAATAAAGTCTAGTTTTAGATTTTGGAGCTACACAGAATAAATGTAATGATTCAGGAAATTATGATGACTTTTCTTACTTACAGTGTTTTCCTGCCGAAGTTAAACTTCAAATAAAATTTTTAAGTTATTTAAATGCTGAAGTTGTAAACATCCAGAAGTTTAAAATATATGACTATTTGAGCAATGTTATCTGTCAACATAGTTTTATAAAATGCTTTAGCATCAGAAGTCATTCCATGTGGCCGAAGTGGCAATCTGAAATTTGTCAGTGAAGTCATTGTATCAAAGGGCAACATATATTATCACTAGTAATTATTAACCAGTTATTTATTAACCATCGGTTAAATTAATGTAAGAGCTAACCTAATTTATACCTCCTCACTCAAAGACTAAGAAGGAAATATACTTACTGGATGATATACCTGTTGCCTATAAAGTATGCAACAAATGAAATTAACTTTAATAGAATCATTTATGAGGTTATATTAAATCAAATAATCCTAATGACTTTTCTACCAACATGGTAAACAAGTTAAATCAAAATTTTAGCTGTATAACTTAGACTTCATATTTCTACTGTTTTCTCCAACTTTTACTGATGTAGGTTAGTCATTCAAAACTAATCTAGCTAAGACTATAAAAAGAATCAGGAGGAAAAAGCTTTGGAGGGGGTCGGCCAAGTGGCGCAGTGGTCAAGCGCTGGCTTGGGAAGCCAGCGGCCCCGGTTTGGTCCCACATGTGAGGGCCAGTGCCACTGCCCTCTAAAAAAAAAAAAAAAAAAAAAAAGCTTTGGAAACCTACGTGATCATCACCAAACCAGTGTTTATTATAATCTATGTTACAAATGGGATTTGCATTGGTGTTGATTCCATTAGGGACATTTCTCATTTCTAATACAATATGGTACTTCTTCATTGATGGTATCACCATATTAAAGTGCCAGTGAAAATCTGTGAATCTTACAGAATGCCAGTCATATAGAGCTCGCACAATAAATCTTACCTTCCACTACAGAAGTGTATCACACAGAAAAAAGTCAATATCTTTGAATTATTAAAAACATAATTAAGGTGGAGCCGGCCGAGTGGCTCAGTTGGTTAAGAGCTCGCTCAAGAGTGCGAGCTGAGCTCTGACCAACAGCTGTTCGAGGCCAGCCCGAGCTGAGTTGCCATTGAGCTGCCAACAGGTGGCAGGATGGCTCAGCTAAAAAAAAAAAAAAAAAAAAAAAAAACTAATTAAGGTTAAAAATTAAACACAATTTATCAATTATAATGAAATAAAACATTTAAATTTATTTTTAAGGGCCCAATGGCTATTTTAAGAAAAACATAACTTTTTGCTGTTACTGTCTTTTTTATCAGTAAGGAGGAGGAAGACTTATGAATATATTTCTTTTGCTTCAAAGCCAGGAGAAAGCTAACATGATTTTTAAAAAATAGTATTTGCATATATTTTTCACATAAATTTAAAATAAAACACAAAGATCCAACATAATCAGATATTCTTTACCAAAACATTATAATTTGGAAGTACTTTTAATGTTATAAAATGAGTCTACAATTAAAATCTAAAAGAAAAAATAATCAATAAATGTTAATACCTACTCTGAGGCCAAATAATAGTCAATATAATTTTTTTTTTTTTTGAGGGCAGTGTTACTGGCCCTCATATGTGGGACCGAACCGGGGCCGCTGGCTTCCCAAGCCAGCGCTTAACCACCGTGCCACTCGGCCGGCTCTAGTCAATATAATTTTAACACAACTTTATGCATTAAGTTGTACAATCTTAAAAGATTTTATAAACAAACTTCACCGAGCTTAGTTGCATCAACCCATACTATTCCTTTTGTCAGTAACTTCCCGGTAGACACTGCTAAATCAAATACATATATTAGAACTATGCTCTTTTCTCTTTGTTAAAAACAGTGATGATTCTATTTCTAGATCAGGTTTTGCTAATAACTAGGTGTAGTTACCTTGAGTAGAAATTAAATTTCTCTGCGCCTTAGTTACCTCATTTATCAAAATGCGAAAGGGGTTCCTGGACCCAATTCCAGTGTGCATGGGTTCACCACACCAGAGAATTCTAGAACAGAGCAGGGTGTCTGAGAATTCAACTTGATTCTGACACTATCTACCCAGAGGTAGCATCATATTCCACAGATAAAGAACTCACTCAGTCCTACAAGACCACCCTCCACTTGAGGCACCAGTCACAGGCCCAGGTTGTTACCTGTGCTTCTGACCAACTAGCTACAAATTGGAGGTTCCAAAGACTCCCTCCAACTACAGATGCTAATCATAAATCCAGGTTGTCACCTGTAATTCTGCCCAACTGGCTATAAATCAGAGGTTCCCACGATCCCCTTCTTGGGTTTGATTAGTCATGCACCGCATAACAGTGATTCTGTCAACAATGGACCACAATTACACAGTGGTCCCATAAGATTATAATGGAGCTGAAAAATTCCCTTCACCTAGTGACATCATAGCCATAGTGCAATCCATTACTCATGTCAATGTGGTGAGGCTGGTGTAAACAAATCCACTGCGCTGCCAGTCATATAAAAGTATAGCACCGGGCTGGCCGAGTGGTGCGGTGGTTAAGCACTGGCTTGGGAAGCCAGCAGCCCCGATTCGGGTCCCACATGAGGGCCAGTGACACTGCCCTCAAAAAAAAAGGGAAAGTGGGCCGGCCGAGTGGCGCATTGGTTAAGCGCTGGTTTTGGGATGCCAGCGGCCCCGGTTCGGATCCCACATGAGGGCCAGTGACACTGCCCTCTACAGCTAACAACAGCTCCACCTGGAGCTGGGCTGTGCGAGCCCCGGTGATGGTGTGGGCTGCAGCCCCTGCTGCAGTGGCCTGCCATAGGCTACAGTGAGTGGCCCGCAGCCAGCGTGAGTGGCTGGCAGCCAAGTGTGAGCTGCCAATAGCCGCGGTGAGCGACATCCAGAGGCCAGCGACCGATCTGCCTCATCCAGACAGAGCGCAATGACGATAACAACAGTGAAGCAACATCCTCCGCAACTAAACTGAAGAACAAAAAGGCAGCAACTTGTCTGTTCCCCTTCCCCGATTTCCCAACGCTGTTCCCCTCCGCCAATTCCCCAATAAAATCTTTAAAAAAAAAAAAAAAAAGGGAAAGTATAGCACCTACAATTATATGCAGTACCTAATACATGATATGATAAACTATGTTATTGGTTTATGTATTTACTATGCTTTTTCATTGTTATTTTAGAATGTACTCTTTCTACTTATGAGAAAAACAAAGGTTCCTGTGAAATAGTAAGCCATGTTACATCAGCAGCAGCCTCATACATCTTGTTTACTGCATCTCTTGATTGCATCATTTTCCTTGTGGTTGACTTAATCTCATGTTGTTTTGTACAGTACCATGCTGCATGGGCTTGTATTCTCGGAGCCACAGGCTACACCATCTACCCCACATGTGTAGTAGGCTATACCATCTAGGTTTGTGTAAATGCACTCTATAAATGTTCACATAACAAAATCGCCTATCAATGCATTTCTCAGAACATATCCCCATCATTAATCAGGGCATGACTGCAATTTGCTAAAAAGGCTCAGAGACTCCAGAAAACCCAATTTATCCACTAGATTTACTGATTTACTATAAAATGATATAACTCAAGAAAGCCATATGGAAGAGATTCCTAGAGCAAGGTATGTGGGAAAGGGCATGAAGCTTCCATGCCCTGTCCAGCAGGCCTCTCTCCCAGCACCTCCATTAGTTCACCAACTGGGAAGCTCTCTGAATCCAGGCCTTTTGAGTTTTTAAGAAGGCCTCGCTATATAGACATAATTGATTAGATGATTGGCCACTGGCAACTGAAATTACTCTGCAGCCCCTTTCCTCTCTCCATGGGGTGCGGGGGACACAAGGGCTAAAAGTTCCAAACCTCCAACCTAAATCAGTAGCTGGTTTTCTGGGCAACCAGCTCCAAACCTTTGGTATTTCCTAAAGTCACCTCATTCACATAACAAAAAAACATCTTTATCACTCTCAACACTTAGGAAATGCCAAGGGTTTGGGGAGTTGTGAGCCAAGAACTGTGGATGAGGAGGACCAAATATATACGAGAAATATTTTGGTCACTTGAACGATCGAACTTATATTTCTTATGAATCACAATATCACACAGTGTGAATAAAATAATTTCCAAAATTCCTGCCAGCTCAAATATTCAAAATTTTTTATCAGTTTTCTTAAAGTTCATCTCAATATCCAATGTTTAAGGTAAAAATTACTTTGCCTAATCTTTATCAGAGACAGCTACTTGTAATGTGAGAGAACTAATATGCAAGTATAATTTTTAAAAAAAGAAAATTCCCCAACTTCCATCTTTCTCAAAGCTTTTTTTACAAGATATAGTAATATTACAAAATATATGAACAAAACAAACCTTTCTCCTTTTTAGAAGTTTACTCAGAGACACGATATTAAGAAATAAAAGTCGAAAGGAAGAGTAGCAAGAAACAGGAGGAGAAACATCGGTTGGATTCACTTGAATCAATGAGTGAATAGAGACACACAGATAGATATAAGGAAAAAAACCTGAGTTTGTAATTTACCTCAATGAGTAATGCAACCATAATTTTTCCATCAGCTTCTGGATTGGCAACTTTGTTAAATTCCAAATCAAAATAGAGCTTGCATACAGCATTTTCAGGAATGACTTCATAGCAGTGTAAGAGATTTCTTCTGAATGGAAAAATCCATGATTATTAGGTTTGTATCTTGTATCTCTTAAATCACAGAACTTAATCTTATATCTCAAGATGCTATATTAACTGTGATTTAACAACGTAACTATGACATTGTGAAGACATGATAAAGTGAACAACTGTTCACCATAGGTTTATGGATCATAGTATTAAGGGTTTCCATTAAGCAAGATGTAACAATAATATTCTGTAATATTATTTAACTGAGAAATATGGTCAACTTCATACTGTTATTTATTCACAGATAATTTTGATATTGTATAACACTTCTATGTTTGTTTTTGGTGTCATCATGAAGCAAATTTTGAGAAAAGAACTTTCTCAAACTGGGATCCCAGAATCACATATTCTTGGGATTTCATGAATGTTTTTATGAAAATTTTTCATTTTCATTGGGAAATATTTTAAAAATTCGTTAAAAACACATTTGGAATAACCCGACTTCAGTGAGCTTTCAATGCCCACACTTGCAGTTACATGTGTTGGCATCAAAAGTTATGACTTTAATGGGCCAGCGGTGGCTAAGCACTGGCTTGGGACGCCAGCAGCCCCTGAACAGCGACATTGCCCTCAAAAAAAATAAATAAATAAATAAAATAAAATAAGAACAGATACTAGTGACTTGATATGTAAGCTGTGCTAATATAATTTGGATGTGTTCTAATGTAATGTGGATGGCATTCTATACAAATACATACATGGTTTGTAGTAATTTGATGGAAAAGTGGTAGGGGGATTGTGTCATCAAATGGCACAGGTTTTTTTCTCCCAACACCTGGGGAGATAATTCAATGTTGCTATGTCAAGGAAGCTCCAGAATTCAATTCTCATAGTAAAGGAGTAATTATGCGATCAGAAACTATCAAAGCCAATTCAGCCTGAATTAATTTTACAAATATTACTAGATGAAGGAAATGTAACTTTAATGTATTATCCTTCACAAACTACTTACCGGGATTTATAATAAAACCAAAGTTGAACATAGGTTGTTACAAGGTAAATACGTTGTCCACTGCCCACTTTGCATTCCAAAGCAAATACATGAACATCCTTTATAAGATCAAAAATAATATTTACAAATTAATAAAATGAAAATCTAAAATCAACTGTAGTTATTAAATATTCAGAAAATTTTACTATTCTAATTTTGAAAAACTGGAACTTGAATATTCGTATTATTTAAAAAAAAAAAAAGGGCCGGCCGAGTGGTGTGGTAGTTAAGAGCTGGCTTGGGATGCCAGCAGCCCCAGTTCGGATCCCACATATGAGAGCCAGTGACACTGCCCTCTTTAAAAAAAAAAAAAAAAAAAAAAAATCAAAATTTAGTTATTTGTACTTATTTATTTTTAGTCACTCAAGTAATACATGTTCAAGGCAGAAATCATCAGAATATCCAAATTACAAACAGAAAAAAAGAACAAAAATCACTTTTCAATCATAATTTGACTTCCTAATATAATTGTCTTGCTAGTTTATGAAATTAAACTTATTTTTTAAAACTATTTAATTATTATAAATGATTTGGGTTAAAATTAATAAATTCTCTAGTATACATAAAAACATGTGGGAACCAATTTTTAAATGGAATATCTGTAAGTTAATCTTAACAGTTTAAAGAAAGTTTTAAAATGCCTAACTTTAACATGTAACTATAAATTGTCTTTTTTATGAGAAACCAATCTTTTTAAGATTAATGGCTTGGGCCGGCCGAGTGGCGCATTGGTTTAAGCGCTGGTTTGGGGATGCCAGCGGCCCCGGTTCGGATCCCACATGAGGGCCAGTGACACTGCCCTCTACAGCTAACAACAGCTCCACCTGGAGCTGGGCTGTGCGAGCCCCGGTAATGGTGTGGGCTGCAGTCCCTGCTGCAGTGGGCTGCCATAGGCTACAGTGAGTGGCCTGCAGCCAGCGTGAGTGGCTGGCAGCCAAGCGTGAGCTGTCAATAGCCACGGTGAGCGACATCCAGAGGCCAGCGACCGATCTGCCTCATCCGGGAAGAGCGCAATGACGATACCAACCGTGAAGCAACATCCTCCGCAACTAAAACTGAAGAACAAGAAGACGGCAACTTGTCTGTTCCCCTTCCCCGATTCCCCAACGCTGTTCCCCTCCGCCAATTCCCCAATAAAATCTTTAAAAAAAAAAAAAAAAGATTAATGGCTTGTGGCACTTGCTATAACTGTGTCTGCTTCCATAAAGAGTTTCTTCCCATAAAATACACAGGTTCTTTTATTTCCACTTAGCTAAAGGTAGCTAATTGAGCCTATAAACTATAAAGAAACTAAACTTCCATTTTCATGAGTAAGAACTTTTAGGAGGACTAAGTTCCCTGACACTATTAAAAATCTTCAGATAAATTGTATAGACTGGTGATTGGTTAAGTCTAGCAATCACATTCCTACATAGTTTTTTTTAATTCAAGATCAAATGAATCTATCAGTATTTTAATTTCTGATATCTGAATTTGGTTTACACAAAATGAGCATAAAAGGCGTTTCTCATATTTCCTAAACTATGAGATCTGAATGAACTTATCCTTACTATGAAAAGAAGAGCTCTCCTAAAAAACTTTTAGGGCTTGGAGTTTTTACATAGTAACAATGATCAGAAACACAATATATTTATGCTAGATATCATATATGCATCTCTTCATTATACAGTTGACATTTGATTGCAGGAGGTAGGGACACTGACCCCCATGCCGTCAAAGATCCATGTGTAACTTCCGACTCCCACAAAATTTTACTAACAGCCTACAGTTGACTAGAGGTCTTATCAATAACATAAAAAGTCAATTAACACATATTTGTATATGTACAGGCATACCTCGTTTTATTGCACTTCACTGGATTGAGTTTCACAGATGTGTGTTTTACAGATTGGAGGCAAGACCCTCCATCAGCAAAAAGATTACAACTAGCTTTATTGAGATACATTATTGTGGTGGTCTAGAACCAATCCTACAATATCTGTAATATATGCCTGTATTATATGCTGTATTCTTACAATAAAGTACACTAGAGAAAAGAAAACGTTATTAAGAAAATCATAAAGATGAAAAAATACTTTTACAGTATATACTGAAAAATAATCCAGGAACCTGCACAATTCAAACTTGTGCTGTTCAAGGTTCAACTGTAATTCTTTGTATTTCCCACAATACCCAAAAAACAAATAAAAACAAATGATGTGAATTACACGTTTTTTAAATTTTGAGCACCACACTCTTTGTGAGGCTAGCATGTAGCAAGCGCTTCTTCTTCCCACCTTCCTATTGTGTTAGGAATTATGATAAATCCACTCAACTACTCCAAAGCACAAAAGGAGATATTAGAAAGGTAAATACATGTGTGCTTTGGCAAAATCATTTAAGTTCTAGAGCTTATTAAATCTAAACTATAATATTTGAGATATTTTCACTTTCTATTGTTTAAATTCAATTCTCCTTTGCCTAATTTTGTCCTTAAAAATCTTATACTCCACTCATTCTTTTCCTATTTCTGTATTTTTTTAGTTTTACTCTTAAAACCTTAGTTATTCTATTATTTTTCAGTCCATGAATATGGTTACTTTTCCTTTAAGCATTGCTTCATTTAAATATTACAATCTATTTAAACTAATGGGCACACTAGATATGTCATTCTTTTTCATTATTAATATAAAACAAATGGCTAATGATTCATAGGGACATTTTTTCTTAAATAGTGTGATATTAAGAATGCTATTGGGACCAAAGAATAAAAAACAATGAAAATAGTTTAAGAGCCCTATAGGACAAGATGAAGCAAAACAACCTTAGACTCATAGGAATACCAAAAGGAGAAGAGAAGAAGCAAGGGGTCGAGAATGTATTTGGAAAAATAATGACTGAAAACTTCCCTACCCTGGTGGGAAATCAACATACACGCCCAGGCAGTGCAGAGGGTTCCAAACAAGCTGAACCCAAACAGGTCAGCTTGGTCCACACCAAGACACATCATAGTTAAAATGGCAAAGGTTAAAGACAGAGACAGGGCCGGCAGAGTGGCGCAGTGGTTAAGCGCTGGCTTGGGAAGCCAACTGCCCCGGTTCGGTCCCACATATGAGGGCCAGTGACACTGCCCTCACAAAACAATAAAAATAAAAACAAATAATAAAGACAGAGACAGAATCCTAGAGGCTGAAAGAGAAAGACAGCAGGTTACATACAAAGGAACTCCTGTTAGACTAACAGCTGACTTGTCTACAGAAACTCTGCAGGCCAGAAGGGAGTGGCAGAGATACTTAAAGTGACACAAAATAAAGGCCTACAACCAAGATTGCTCTACCCAGCATGGCTATCACTTAAAATTGAAGGAGAAATAAAGAGCTTCTCAGAAAAGAATAAGCTTAAGGAATTCATTACCACCAAGCCAGCATTGCAAGAAATGTTAAAAGGGCTTTTTTAAACAAAAGAAAGGGGTAAACAAGCTAACCCAGGAAGACCAGGAATATAAATAACAAAATGGCAATACATATGCACCTATCAATAATCATTTTAAATGTGAATGGGCTTAATGCTCCAATCAAAAGACAGAGAGTGGCTGAATGGATAAGAAAATAGGACACATGTATGTACTGTTTACAGATGGAATAAGATATTTCATGCAAATGGAAATGAGGGGAAAAAAAAGCTGAAGTACCAATACTTATTTTGGACAAAACAGACGTTAAAATGACTACAATAAAAGACAAAGAAGGGCACTATAACCCTAAAAAACATCTATGCACCCAACATAGGAACTCCTAAATACATATAACATATTTTGACAGACATAAAGACAGAGATCAACAGTAACACTATCATAGTAGGGGACTTCAACACCCCATTGTCACCAATGGACAGACCCTTTAGACAGAAAACTAACACAGAAAGAGGGGCCTTAAAATGACACTTTAGACCAGCTGGACTTCGTTGATATTTTTGGAGCATTTCACCCTGAAAAAACAGAAGATACATTCTTCTCAAGTGCACGTGGGACATTTTCCAAGATAGACCACGTTAGGCCACAAAACAAGTCTCAGTAAATTTAAGAAGATTGAAGTCATATCGAGCAGATATAAAGGAAAAACTGATGGTTGCTGGCTGGGAGGGAGTGGGGCTGAGGGAGAGGGGGAAGGTTTTGGACAGCATAGGTGGGTGACTACAATGTTGCCATAGGGATATGGGGGGCAGTTCTGGGAATGTAATTGATAATGTTGTGAAGAGACTATTATGTTAAGTGAAATAAGTCAGAGAAAGACAAGTACCATATGATCTCACTTATATCTGAAAAAGTGAACGAATGATCAAAGTAAACAGACTCATAGATATAGAGGAAAAACTGAGGGTTGCTAGTTGGGAGGGTGGTGGAGATAAAGGGCAAGAGGAAGGGATTAGACAGCAAAAATGGACAACTACAATATTGCCACAGGGATAGGAAACACAGTTCGGGGAACATAATAATGTAAAAATTTTGTGACATGTCAGATAGTCACATGTCTTGTTAGGGAGACCACTTCAGGGATGGAGTAGAGGCTTGATCACTGCACTGTACACCTGAAGCTGATGTTGTATAATATTGTATGCCAACTGTAACTGAATATATAGATAGTCACGGTATGCGGCATATACTGTGGAAGGGAGTCAAAGGAATTGTAATAGATATGTATGATATGGGGGGGGAGTGGGGTGGCGAACTGGGGGAGAGGGGTTGTCACTTTGCGGGGTAAAGAGTATACCTATTGCATTGTATTGTTCACCTGAAACTAATTTAAAAAAAAAAAAAAAAAAAGAATGCTATTGGGGCTGGCCAAGTGGCTCAGTTGGTTAAGAGCTCACTCAAGAGTGTGAGCTGAGCAGTAGTTTGATGCCCAGCCTGAGCTGAGCTGCCAACAGGTGGCAGGATGACTCAACTAAAAAATAAAAAAATAAAAATGTAGAAAGAACGCCATTAAATTCTTTTGGTAGAGTATATGGCCTGAAATAAAGACAAACAATTGGTTTTTTTAGAAATCTTAAGTTATAGTAGCTCTAAAAAAATAAATGAGAATATTACCTCTTTACAATTTTTAACAAAATTAAAAGCTTGAGTTTGCCGATGAAATAGTTTCCAAATGGAGGGTGGTTCTTCAGGCTTGGACAACCTGGGCCTGTACACTGAGGATAATGGTTTCCTCTGATAATGGGATGCTCGTTCTTCAATTCGCTTCAGTTTTGCTTCCCATGTTCTCTTCATTAGTTTAGAAGTATGAGGCTAAATCTTATCCCATGTAAGATTTCTATCAATTAATAATAAAACAAACAAAGGATATCAGTGTCTTTGTTTAGAATATTTTTTTTGGTACAATTTCAAATGAAAGTGAATGACAATATTGGCTAGTTTTGGTTTGGGATGTCTGTGGTAATCATAAGTATAAATTTAAAAAGGAATAAATAAGGGCCGGCCGAGTGGCTCAGTGGTTAAGCGCTGACTTGGGAAGCTAGCGGCCCCGGTTCAGGTCCCACATATGAGAGCCAGTGACACTGCCCTCAAAAAAAAAAAAAAAAAAAAAAAAAAAAAGAAGAAGAAAAAAGGAATAAATAAATCTTAACTTATGTATGTTAATTTAATGACTGTATTTTTGTGATAAGTCAATGCAAATGATTGTATTGATAAGTCAATGCAAATGATTGTATTTTTTTTTTTTTTTTTTTAGGGCAGTGTCACTGGCCCTCATACGTGGGACCCAAACCGAGGCCTCCGGCCCCCCAAGCCAGCGCCCAACCACGGCGCCACTCGGCCGGCCCACAAATGATTGTATTTTAACACTTGTTTATTAATGACACGTGTTTTTGTTCGCATACAATACTTTCATGTTAGCCATGCCAAGGTTAAGAGGGCCAGGCAACACTTTTCTAATTTGGGATTATGGTTTACTTACAAAGGAAAAAGGATAGTTTTTCAGAAGAAGGGGGAAAAGCTTTCCAAAGGAAAAAGATAGGTTTTTTTGAAGAAAGGGAAAAACTTCTAAGTTTTTAGAAAAGAGAACGCTTTTACTGTAGATTTTAAAAAGGCCATATGGTGGTTAGGCGCTGGCTTGGGAAGCCAGCGGCCCCGGCTTGGGTCCCACATATGAGGACCAGTGACACTGCCCCCAAAAAATTTTAAAAAATAAAAATAAATAAATAGGCCATAAATTCTTTGCCATTCCTCCCATCAGAAGATGTCATCTAAACCCACTCCCATGCTGAGTCTGTGTTTGGCCAGGTGACTTGCTTTGACCATGTCACATTGACAAATGGGAAACAAGCAGAGATTGACTAAGTGCTTTTGCAATGGATTTAGCTATCTTGGACACCTTCCCTGAGATTGTCATGCTATAACTCTGGCCTCATAGAGGATAAAAAGTCATCTAGAGAAGAACCAAGCTACCTCAGCCAACAGCCAGCACCAACTATATCAGATTTGTGAGTTAAGTCATTCTGGATCATCCAACCATCATCTGAATTCAATATATGAGTAAGCCAGAGTTAGTTCACATGAGGTCTGCCAAAGAACTGCTCGGCCAACCCACAGGACTATAAGGAAAAAATTGTTGAATTTTGTTTTTTTTCCAAAGCCCGTAAGTTTTGGCTGGTTTTTACACCGAAATAACCAATAACTGAGTTTCCCTCTTCATTAATATCTTCTATATCATACTATATCTACATAGAAAACAGATATATTAGTTTGTTTAAGTGAAATAATAATATATACTAAAGCATTTGAGGGTAAAAATTCCTATTTACCTTTGGCAACGTCTTTCCAGTACTCGCACGTATCAAGTTGATAAATATTCTCTTGAATTTTAGCAGAAAACTCTGTGACAACACAAACTCACTGACAAACGATATACTCCTGAAAGGAAAAATAGCCCTAAAAGATTAAGAGAGGATAAGAATGTCATGACATGGTTAGAAATAAAGGCATATTATCCAGATTTCAAATTTGACTTCAAACACAGCATATCTAAGATTCTTCTCTGTTATACCTAATCCACATAAAAATTATAAATTACAAACTAAGAAATAAATATAATTCTAAAAGTATCAACATAAATTTCCTAACAGATACACTTACAAAAGTAATGTAATTTCATTCGATTGAAGAGATGGGGCAATTTTTAATAAAACTGCTTTAATTTTTCAATACAAGGTGATACAGCCCTTTTTTGCTACAGTCTGAATATTCACTGTAATCTTCACATAAAGATAAAAATTCCCTACATTTAAACAATCTAATTGAGAAACTGACTTTTCTCCTGTGAAATGTATTAACTTTTAATAAAGCCCATGGATTACTTAAGAAAATAAACACAGAATGCAATCAGATGTGAATTATAGTTCTAGTACTTAATAACTGACTAAGACTAACTAATCATGTGGATCTTCACACTTAGTGACAATGACATCAGGAAATTTTTTTTTTGATTTTGTAAAAATATTGTTATGACCATGGGAGTAAGTCATACAGGAAAGTCATGGAGTGACAGTGGAAAATTTTAACACTTACTGGACTGAGAAAACCATGAACGTTAACAGAGAAAAAAAAGTTCAATAAATGTTATGCCCTCATTGTCTTTGCACAGTTTGAAATTTTTAACAGCTGGATTGAGGGTTAGAAGACAACTGGGGCTTGGACTATTCCAGCAGGAGGGTTGAATGACAAAAGCAAAGGAAATGGAGAACAGGAATGTATCTGGCATTTGGTTTTGGACTACTGTATTCCTCACCCCTTATCCTCCAGGAGAACCATTTCAGAAATGCTTTTAATTCCTGGTGGGGAAAGAGTTCTTTCTTTTACATGATTATACATCCAAAACCCTTTTCACATAGGGTCCATAACTACCTACTTTTGGTAACAGTTTCCAAGTTCCAAATAAAAATATTTGTTATATTTAAAAATATTAACAGTAGGCTTAAGAGCCCTATTATTTATTTCTAAATATTGTACCAGAATCTTTATCTAACCATGTTTGATACTGAGTTTACAACTAAAAGTGGGTAAGGCTAGAAAAAAAGGCTGGCTGAGTCCTTGTAGAGTAACTGTAGTGGGAGAAGGGGTGGTGGGGAAAGAAGTGGGGAGATGACTCAGGAAGCCAATTGAAGCAGCTTCGGTTTCCCTAGATTTATGCCTAGACTTGCCCAGCTATGACACTTGATATCCTGGTTCCCAGGAGCAGCTGGACTAGGGGGCACATGCTTCATGACGACTGGCTTCTAGGGAGATCTGAAATGAAACCTGCCTTGCCATGGCTCTCCCCAGCCCAGCTCTCCTGGTTTCTTTCTTGTTTTGTCTAATCAGAAGTCAATTTTATTTCCCAACTCCAACTTCTCCCTCTGCCCTGAGAAGAGATTCATCAGTATTTCGTGTTTTCTTGCATACATGTTCTAGTTCTAGTATTTCGTAATGTTCTGGTATTTGGCACAGTTTTCTTAATCCCTTTTATGGCCTCTTGGAATACATTTATCCTATTTCTCCCACTGCTAACGTATTCATAATAAAGTATTCATAAAAAAGTAATTGAGTTCATATTAAATTCATAATCAAGTGATTAAAACTCATTTACAGCAATATTATTATATAAATTTACTTTCCAGATGAACGACACCTGAAATAAATAAAATGGACTGATTTTTTTTTTCCCCCACTTCAGTCACTTTGCCTGTCTATGCTTGCAAAGAAGTAACTCATATTTAAATTTCCCAAAAGTCTCCTGGAAGGGAGAAGACCTATATCATTCTTCTCCAGTTCCCCCTTTCTACTATCCCCACAGGATCTCCCATCCAAAAAGTCTAACTCTGCCCAACTACCCACCCCTAAATCCATTTTCATCACTTTTCATAGGGACACTCATTAATGATTCAGAGCACCACTCAGTGCACACTAGTTTACCGCAAGGAATCCAAATTCTGTAGGACTCTATCTAGCTTTAAACCACTTACCCAGTTTATTTCTTATGGTTCAGCCTTCTCACCAAATGAATGCTACTAACCACTCCCTGCACGCGCCCTCTTTCCTATGTTTCTCTCACCTGTAATACCCCATTTGCCTTTCCCAATTTCTTCCCCCTCACGGGCCAGATCAAGTTCTGCCCCCGGTGAGATCCTTTGGAAAAAGGAATTCCTAGATTCAGAAGACAGTGCCTCCAGCCAACTGTTTTATATAATCAAAGTTTCCCTAGACTTAGTACACTCGCGTAATGTACTCAGAAACAGAAAACTGCTGCTGTGGCTTGAACTGAAGCATCATTCTGGGAAGTTTAGCACAGGAGGGGGTTTGGGTATCACCGTGGGGTCACAGGACTTGTTCAACTACACCAGGGCGACAGGACTTGTTCAACTACACCGGGGCCGTCCTCATGAAAGTGTATGTTGAACCACTATGAGAGTTAGGGAGTAAGTCCCATTCTTCAGTTTTACTGCAGCAAAAAGAAAAAAAAAAAAAAGACTGCCAAACATTAGCCAAAATGTAAGAACACAGAATAGATACTCAACAAATGGTAGCCATAGACAGAGGGCGCCAAAAACTGTACACACATGTTAGGACAGGAAAAAAGTATTAAAATTGTAATACTCAGTATGTACTGATAACAAAAGATGACTACCAGTCATGTGCATACACTTTTTTGGCACCACACACACACACACACACACACCATATATAGCGACGTGTATATGTGTATAAATTACAGCCCCTGATTCACACCCCGATAGGCAGCCGTGTTGGGGGCGGTGGAGTTCTTTCATGGGGTCCCTGACTTGTCAGAATGTTACGAACCTCTTGAAACTTGATGCAGGGCTTCGTTGTTAATTGTGTTGGTACATTCTTCAGCGAAGACAATTCATAGTTTGCATCAGGGTCTGAAAGGAGTTCGTGACCCAAAATAGGCAGGGAACCAGCAGGGCCGTTAAGGCTTTTGCTTTGGGGGCAGGGAACTGGGGGTGACCTAAGGAAGGCCCCAGGCCGCCTGAGGGGAAGCAGATTACCGGTGCGGGTCGCGTCCAGCTTCCCGTCATCCCGGGAAGCAGACCGGGCGCCAGGCCCGTCCTCCACTCCCTTTTCTCTGCCCCCAGGGGCCGGGCCGACCTTCAGGCACCCGTCCGTTTACCTCCAGAAAAGCGCGCCGTGAACGGAAACCCCGCGGTCTTCAGCTACTGGCGGAACCCCCGTGACAGGCGCGCCGAGACCCGAATCCAGTCTTCAAAATACGCGCGCAGAGCGAGGCGTCCCGGGGCGGGAAGGCGGGAAGCACCGGGGCCTCTGAGGAAGCGGGGGGCGGCGTTCCCGGGCTCGCACGGGTCGGAAGGCGGGAGCCCAGGAGAGAGCGGTGGGGGCGGTGTCTTCTGGGGAGCGGGGGCGGCTAGACGGGGCTGGGGATCCCAGCGGTGAGGCCGCAGGAACACGTGGGCGCGGAGAGCAAAGCCCGCGCCAGAGGTGGAGCCGGGGGCCTGGCGGGGCGGGCCCAGGGGCGGGGCGGGGCCTGGCGGGGCGGACCCAGGGGCGGGGCCTGGCGGGGCGGGGCCAGGGGCGGTCCCTGCTCTGGCCCTCTGTGCGACGCTTTGCAGGCGGCGGAAACCGAGCTGGCGCTGAGAGAGGAGAGTCGTTCGCTTTTGTGTGAGTGCTGTACGGTGAGTGCTGTCCTCGCTCCTTCTCGCCGCGGGGCCGTTAGCCCTGGGCCAGCTCCCTCCATCCTTCCAAGCCCAGCACCCTCCCCAAGGACCTGTCCGGGCTTGCAGCTGCTCCGGGATGACGGAGGAGGTGGGCACGGTCCGGGCAGCGGATCCTTTGTTTTGCCACGACGACGGGTGAAAGACAAGTGCTGAAGCCAGGGGAGCCAGAGACCCGGCCTGGGGGGTGGGTAGCTTGGCCGGGGCTGTGGAGGCCCGGCCCGAGCTACGGAGGACGGGAGGCGAGTCCAAGACCGAGAGACCAAGCCGGGAGCGTTGAGGCGGGAGGTGGGAGACTGAGCTGGGAATGTGGAGGCCCGACAGTGGACACCTGGTTGGAGAGCCAAGCCTGGGGGACAGGAGGCCGAGGCGGGATAGCAAGAGGCTGGATCCGGATCGCAGAGCCTGGAGAGGAGGGGAGGGGCGCGCAGACCGGGTGGTAGGAGATCGGACCCAGCAGCAGGAAGCCACGGATGGCTGCGAAGTGCAGGTGGCCAGGTCCGCGGACGGAGATTTGTATGGGGAAAGGCGCTGGGGGTCGGCAACGCGAAACTATGCCTCGAGGGCAGGAGGCGAGTGTGGTGCTCTCCGGAAGGCGGGGTTTCTCGGGGCCGATCCTCCCATTATTGGACAAGGTTCGTTGCCTTCCTCTGCTGCCTTCCCTGTCTCGCCCTTCGATTTTCTCCTGTGGATTGTGTGACTCAGTGTTCTAGAGAGTTAATTTTCTGTATTAGACCCCAATTCCTTTTCAGACCTGAAGCCCTCGGTGAATCCTTCCAGCCCTTCCCAGTGACTGTGTATCCAAGGCCAGTCACCGGAGAGCTGCTTTGAAATACCCCCAGGCCATGTTGAATACGAGCGCCTTTCTCACCCTTGTCACTCCTGTTTCCAGTGGGTCTGTCTCCAGGCAGCTACTTCTTTCCTTGTTCTCAATAAATGGCACCTATATCAAGAAGCCAGGAAACAACCTTCTCAACTAGCTCTCCCAACTCCTTCCTCAGTTAGCGACCTAGCCTTCTTGACCTACTAAATGTCCACTAGATCTGTCCACTTTTCTCTATAACTGATTTAAACCACCCTAAGCTCTCACCTGGCTACAGCAGCATCCTCGTTGGCCTCTATAGTTCCAGACCCTCTGCCCCTCTTCAGTCCATTCTTTATAGCACAGGCCGAGGGATCTTTACAAAATAAAAATCTAGAAAACTGTACCTCCCCTAACATAGTTAACAAAGCCAAGCACAGATTGGCTCCTTGGTCCCTCCCCTGCCTTATCTTTTATTAGAGCACCTTTGCACTTTCTGCATAGCCATGCTGATCTTTTTTTTTTTTTTTTTAAGATTCTATTGGGGAAGGGGAACACACAAGTTGCTGTCTTTTTGTTCTTCAGTCTAGTTTGTGGAGGACGTTGCTTCACTGATCCATGTTGGTATCATCATTGCACTCTTCCCGGATGAGGCAGATCAGTCGCCGTCCTCTGGATGGTCGTCACTGCAGCTATTGGCAGCTCACGCTGGCTGCCAGCTGCTCACACTGGCTGCTGGCCACTCACTGTAACCTATGGCAGCCCACTGCAGCAGGGGCTGCAGCCTACACTGTTGCCAGGGCTCGCACAGCCCAGCTCCAGGTGGAGCTGCTGTTAGCTGTAGAAGGCAGTGTCACTGTTCCTCATATGTGGGATCCGAACCGGGGCCGCTGGCATCCCAAAACCAGCTCTTAACCTATGCGCCACTCGGCCTGCCCCATGCTGATCTTAATACCTGTTCTCTGCCTGAAACACTTACATTCCCTCCCCCCCATCACATCACATTTGCTTGAGGAACTCCTACTTATATTTCTGTTGTCATTAAACACATCAAGATTAACTTTTCCTGTTATGTTCCTTTTTACTATCTGTCATTTCCTAAGAAGGGAAAGTCTTGTCCTTTGCAGTCGCTTGTTTGCTATCTTCCCTCCTTGCTTGTAAGCAAATTCTATGAGGGACTATGTTTATCTTGTTCCTTATTTTCTTTCCCCATACCCAGGGCCTGGCACAAGTGGATGCCAACACTACAGTATTATGCTTTTAATTATTCCCTATCCAGAAAAAAATAAACGTGTTTTAGGATTACTTCGCAAATTATAATTAAAAGATGTGGCTTAGAAAGGAAGGGTAGAGGTAAAACATGGAATTGCTGTAACTGTGAATGCAGTATAGTACTAGGAGGGGTTTAGCAAGGTGGTTAGACCAGACTGTATCAAAATGTTTTCAGCCAGTTTGAATGTGTTGTAGGTATGTACAATCTAAGAATGAAATTCAGTAAAGCTTAAATCATTCCTATTACAGCCTGATGTTTGAGCTTCAGTATTGGTTTGCTCTTGCAAAAAAAGGTTGTTCAAAGTTATAATGTGTTTTAATGAATGAATGAACAATTTATTAGAGTTTGGCACCTGTTCACAGTAAATAAGACCTGTTCACAGTAAAAAAGAGATGAAACACTGTACCTAATTAAATCAGATTTGCTTTTGCTATCCTGAAAAATGGTATTGCCTCCTGCCCTAACATCTTATCTGATATAGACATTTTAATGTTTCTTTGCTGTTTTGCTTTCAACCCTAATTTAACACGATCTCCTGCTTCATCTTCTTTCTTATGCTAGAAAGCAGTCTTGATTTTCATGGATGGCATTAAATCGATTCTGGTGCCTCATATTAGGTAGTTCTTTAAACTCTGCCTCAAAGAAGGGAAGCACTGGTCCTAGAAAAAGATGTGGGAATTCATAGGCTGTTAGTTATTATTTTGTACACATTTAACAAATACACATGTAATGGAGGGAAATAGGTTCTCTGTAGTCAGACAACCTGAGGCCAAGTCCCAAGGGCTATCTGTACTCACTAGCGCATCCATAAATTAGGCATAAGTAATATACATACCTCTTGGGCTTCCTTGTTGTGAGTATAAATTAATGCCTGTGACAATGCTTACAAATCTCTCTGTAATGTTCTTATTTCTCTGCTTCAAATTGTCTACTAGAGCAGTAGAGTAAGAGAATGTTATCTGATACAAACTTAACCCTTGTTGAGCCACTTTGGAACACCAGTGAGCATTGGTGTAAGCCCCACGTAGGGATAGGATCTTTGTCTCTTCCATTACTTGATACCTTCAGGGTTTACCACAGTATTCTGCACACAGTTGGTGTTCTGTAAATTATTATGGCGCAAATAACAACTAAATACTGCTGACACAGACTTCTCAGTTTCAAATCCCTGGCCAGCAGGACTTCTTTAATAAGGTGGTGGTTGTAAACCTGAATCTGCTTCTACAAAGGAGTGGCTCTCAATGGGAAGGAGGAGGCCTTATAGGTTATTTGTAATTTTTAGAAAAGGTATCCAAGATCCTTCATTCCACATGTATTTCATAAAAAATATTTAGGTCTGCAAGGACTTTCCCATTTCTCCTTTTGTCCCTCCAGAGATCCCATCTTAAGCATCTCAGGTAAGGGGAAAACAACCCCCCTGCCCCCCCCACCTTCGCACACAGTAACTACTCTGTTCTTTCTGGCTATGGCTTTGAATAAGTGGGAAGCACTCCAGTCTGCCTTCCTAGTTTTTGTTTGTATGGCACAACTGAACTTAGTTTTGTTGTGTTTAATTTTACAGCAGGTAGTGTGTTTTCACCTTAATTACAAAATAAATATTAAAGATCAACTTTACCAGGCCCAATGACAATATCCACTTTTGGTGATTTTTATAAGTCCCCAAAGAAATTCAGAGACTAGATGGGAAATGATTTCAATAAAACCTCTAGCACATTACAGCTGAAATCTTTTCTTATCCAAACTGTGAAAACTGTATTCTTTCTATTTCACTTACTAAATCTGGAAGTGACTACTCTTGAGACTTTGTCCTCTCTAATAGGTTACAATTCTGATGTTTCTGAAGTTCTTTGGCAGAGGAGGTATAGTTTGACCAGAAGCCTAATGTTAGGCTTTACTTAAGTACCTTTTAGCTGAGTCTTGCCCATATGAACCAGCAGCAAGAGGAACTGTCACTAGACAACATTTTGTATGCCACATACAGGTCACATATGGCATTGTGATTCTTTGGCCTTTTCTTTGGCTACCCATTTTGGTATAATCCTTATTTATAAATTACTTGTCAAGATACTGCTATTCATGGAAATGATTCAAAAATGAGGAGTGTTCGTTCTTATGTCTCATTTTGAGATTCAAAACCTGTTAGGGCAGATACCAGGCATAAAACACAACCTACTGATGGATGACAGGTTATCTGAGTAGGAGTCACTCCAACTGGTTATACTGATTTAATGTCTCATTTTGAAATCGCTACCATCAGCACATTTTCAAACTATCCATTTTTTAATAACTGGGTTTTTTTCAAAATTATAATACTTTATAACTTTGTATTGAAATTTCAGTTTTAGAAATTATTTTTATTCTTCTGCCTGAACACTATAGATTGATTCTGCTTTACTTATTATTGCATTCGTTTTTGAAGACCTGACTGTTGTAGTTTCATGTTAAAGGGATCTAGGAACTAAAGAAGATTCGAAGACTTGAGTCCCAGGTTGATGTCTAATTTCAATTGGTCCCCTTAGAACTTCTTTGGGACTAATATATGTTCAAAAATTTAATTTATTATCGTCAGCATTCTGAATTGATGGAAATAATTACATAAGTACAGTAAGAGACAAATAGTTTTAAGTCCGTTGCCTTGCTAAGATATATTTTTTAAACCCCTAGTATATATTTTCCTATTTATGTTTTGTGAAATAAAAATGTTCTAAGAACTTAAATTCCTGTTATCACTAAATGTTTCCCTTGGGGGATAATTTTTATCCTTGTAAGATGAGATCACCATCCCCAAGACAACTTGCATGAGCCTGGCATTAGCTAATGGAAGTGAGGTAATGCTAACTCTTAACACTCTAAGTTCTGCAAGAAACCAAGCTTTCTCCCCCGAGTGTGGAGGCGGTGCTTTCATGTAGGAAAGCGGATGGTGACAATTAGACAGCAAATATGCACATGTCTGGTGCAATGAGGATTTTATATGCCATTATATAAATTTTTAATAGTATGTGAAGGTCAACTGATACTGTTGCAATGTATATTAATCAGATACTAATAATGAAGAGAACAAAATACATTATAGCATTTGTTCCAGAGCCATCCTTATCAAAATAATAAGACTTTTAAATCCTATTCTAAAAGAATTCATTTTTATTTATTTATTTTTATTTCAGCCACCAGCTACCTTACTGAAACAAAACTACCTCGTGTCTAATATCAGAAATGATTAAATACAATTACTTGTATTAAGACTGATCTATCTGGGGGCCGGCCGAGTGGCGCATTGGTTAAGCTCTGGTTTTGGGATGCCAGCGGCCCCGGTTCGGATCCCACATGAGGGCCAGTGACACTGCCCTCTACAGCTAACAACAGCTCCACCTGGAGCTGGGCTGTGCGAGCCCCGGTGATGGTGTGGGCTGCAGCCCCTGCTGCAGTGGGCTGCCATAGGCTACAGTGAGTGGCCGGCAGCCAGCGTGAGCGTCTGGCAGCCAAGCGTGAGCTGCCAATAGCCGCGGTGAGCGACATCCAGAGGCCAGCGACCGATCTGCCTCATCCGGGAAGAGCGCAATGACGATACCAACAGTGAAGCAACATCCTCTGCAACTAAACTGAAGAACAAAAAGACAGCAACTTGTCTGTTCCCCTTCCCCGATTCCCCAACGCTGTTCCCCTCCGCCAATTCCCCAATAAAATCTTTAAAAAAAAAAAAAAGACTGATCTATCTGAAACTTTTTTTTTTTATTTTTTTTATTTTTTTTTTTAAGATTTTATTGGGGAAGGGGAACAGATAAGTTGCTGTCCTTTTGCTCTTCAGTCTAGTTGTGAAGGACATTGCTTCACTGGCCCATGTTGGTATCATCATTGTGCTCTTCCCGGCTGAGGCAGAATCGTCAGTCGCTGGCCCTTCGACTACTGCTCATGGCAGTTCCTGGGAGCCCAGCTCCAGGTCAAGCTGGTGTTCACCATCTTAGCTGTAGAGGGTGCAGTGTCACCGGCCCATGTGGGATCTGAACCCGGGCCCTGCTCCTCAGAGGTGGTGTCCCAAGCCAACTCTTAACCAACAAGCCACTCGGCTGGCCCTATCTGAAATTTTTTAACTTTTAAGAATTATTTGGTTAAAGAAAGTTGATTAAATGTATGAAAAGGAAATGACTACTTAAAAATCAACTAATATTTAGATGAAAACGTTAGCATGAACCAAGAAGTGAAATTTTTTTTTTTTAAATTCTGGAAAACTGGTCACTATTTAAATCTAAACCTTCCATTACCAGTCATGAGGGTAGAATTTTAACCCACAACTTTATTGTTGGCATGAAATAAAAGGTTGTCAGAAGTTCATATTTCAGTCCAAGAATTCTGCACTGTTTGCAGAATTGTTTGATAAGGGATCTATAGGGCCTTGATTGTTGGTGAGAACCTAGTGGTTCTTGAGCACATGGCATGTACCCTACATTTGGCAAACGCATTCAGAGGGCCAATTTGAGGCAAACCCTGGGGCCAGAAAGGACACTGGCTCAGCTTCAGAAATTACCTTTATTTAGTTTTCTTTCCCACTGTGTTTTCACTCCTGATTTTCTACAGGCTGGCCATAAAGTCATAAAACATAGGTAAGATTATTTTCTCATGGACTGTAACGTATAATCAGTAAACACTTATTATGTATTTGCCTATGTTTCCAGAATCGTTAGCCACCGTGTGCTGTCATCTCAATTCATTAAATTAGCCACAACTTTGTTTTCAACCGTAAATGGATAATTTTTTTTTTAAACGTATGCCCTTTTATTTATTTATTTATTTATTTATTTATTTTTTTTTTAGAGGGCAGTGTCACTGGCCCTCATATGTGGGATCCGAACCCGGGCCACTGGCGTTCCAAGCCAGCTCTTAACCACCGCTCCACTCGGCAGGCCCAATGGATAATTATTTTGATTTACGGTCTGCTCACTTAGAATTGTCATGCAGAGGGCCAAGTTGGTCTCTGTGATATTTATGGTTCAAGGAAGTTTGAGATTTCCCTGTACCTAATACATGTTTATTATATGTATGAAAGAAAAAGAGAAAGGCAGACAGACCTGGAACATGGCACAGAGCAGTCAAAGAGCGGCTGCTTCCTTCACAATGGTGGAATGCCCCTATTTTTGTCACTCTTGGAACAGGGTTGGGAGTTGCAATTGGCTAGCACAATCCTAGTTGATGCAGTCTGCCACTGTTAATACATATTATTATATAAAATAATCTTTTGTTACTATTTTTTAACTTTAAAAACAATGTATTGGGTTGTCGAAAAAGGCATGGCGCATTTTTCTAATGCAAAACATAGAAAAAATATGTCATGACTTTTCTGACAACCCCATAGATGTTAGTAAAATTAGAAAATATAGAAAAATATTAAGGAGTAAATTTCCAGTAATCCCATCACTCAGTGACAGCCACTGTTATTAAATAGGTTAATATGTAAACATGCTGTATAATTTTTTTTGGTCTTTTTCTTGTGTCTATTTTAATTGAGATTATATTGTTTTATGCCGTTTTATAGACTATTTTTACTTACCCTTCTAAGCATTTCCCATGCTATTGATAAGTCCTTTTAAAAAGTTTCATAGTTGGGCCGGCTGAGTGGCGCATTGGTTGAGCGCTGGTTTGGGGATGCCAGCGGCCCCGGTTCGGATCCCACGTGAGGGCCAGTGACACTGCCCTCTACAGCTAACAACAGCTCCACCTGGAGCTGGGCTGTGCGAGCCCCAGTGATGGTGTGGGCTGCAGCCCCTGCTGCAGTGGGCTGCCATAGGCTACAGTGAGTGGCCCGCAGCTAGCGTGAGCGGCTGGCAGCCAAACGTGAGCTGCCAATAAAAAAAAAAAAAAAAAAAAAAAAAAAAAAAAGTTTCATAGTTGTATTAACCAGTGTATGAATAGACCATAACTGCTTCTGTGTTCAAATTCTCAGTATTTTCAAGAATTAGTGCATATCCTTCTTTTTTCCTTCTCTCCACAGCCCTTGGTTGTGGAGACTGCACTGTTAAAAGTGTAATTTTACTAGGTGAAAATTCAAGACTTATTGAGGATTGGGGAGATATGTTATCAAAATATTCTCAAGAGATGATACCAGTTTACATCTCTTCCAGTAGCCTATGGCAATGCCTATCTCATACACTTTGCTAACATTGTATATGATTAGTTTTCAGTATTAATTGGTAAAAAGACATGGGTAAGTACACATGGAAGTAGAGATGGGACATTTGGGCATTCTTGTCTCATCATTTATCTTCCAAATATAGAGAAAATAAATGCAGTTCTGAGAAGTATCCTCCTTCCAAAGACTCAACAGCCTTAGTATTGTATTTTGCTGTGGATAATGTGCTCCTGTATATAATGTGCTCCCACATTTTTGGCCCAAACTTTCCGGGGGAAAAAACCTTTTGTTTTAATTTTTTTTTTTTTTTTTTTTTTTTGTTTGTTTTTAAAATTTTTTAGAGGGCAGTGTCACTGGCCCTCACATGTGGGATCCGAACCCCGGGCCGCTGGCGTCCCAAGCCAGCTCCCAACCACCACGCCACACGGCCGGCCCTAATTTTTAATTCAAATGTGTGTTTGTTTACATTTAGGTACTTGGTTTTTGTATTATAAAGGAATTTTAGCATTTATTTTTTAACGTATTATGGTACAAGGAAGTTTATGTACCAGTAACAAATTTACGATATTTACGCATCATAGAAAGCTAAGAACTCCTCGTCTTTACAAGTTTGTTTTAAGTTCAACAAAACCGATTATTGTATTCCAGGGTATTATTTTGCATATGGATATCATTATTGATTTCTAGAGTTATACTTTTAACTCATGAGCATAAATAAAAGAATTAAAAACATTTATATAGATACAAATTAGTACTACCCATGTATAATGTGCGTCCTTATTTTTCCCTCCTTAGGGCAGAAAAGTATGCATTATACATGGCAAAATACGGTATATTGTACCCAAATATAATAGTGTGTTTTCCTTCCCATTACAGTGGGTTAATCCTCACTTGTTCTTATCTGAGATTAATGCCTCTCCATCTGTGAACTAGATTCACAAACCCATTTATCCCTTCAAGAACTTTGATCTTTCTCTCTTTGCCTTATTTATTTCTTACTTTCCATACATCATTCTCAGCAGCATAAAAACTTGCTTTAGGGCCGGCCGAGTGGCGCATTGGTTAAGCGCTGGTTTTGGGATGCCAGCGGCCCTGGTTCGGATCCCACACGAGGGCCAGTGACACTGCCCTCTACAGCTAACAACAGCTCCACCTGGAGCTGGGCTGTGTGAGCCCCTGTGATGGTGTGGGCTGCAGCCCCTGCTGCAGTGGGCTGCCATAGGCTACAGTGAGTGGCCCACAGCCAGCGTGAGCGGCTGGCAGCCAAGCGTGAGCTGCCAATAGCCGTGGTGAGCGACATCCAGAGGCCAGTGACCCATCCGCCTCATCTGGGAAGAGCGCAATGACGATACATACCAACAGTGAAGCAACATCCTCCGCAACTAAACTGAAGAACAAAAAGACAGCAACTTGTCTGTTCCCCTTCCCCAATTCCCCAACGCTGTTCCCCTCCGCCAATTCCCCAATAAAATCTTTAAAAAAAAAAAAAAAACTTGCTTTATATGGCCCATCCTTAAAACAAAACAAAACAAGAAATCTCCACTCCTTGTCCATTCCAGCTACTACTACTCCCATTTCTGCTTTCCCCTTCAAGCAAAACTGTTTACTCACTTTTATTCTTTTCTCATTGTCTCTCATTCTCTCAACCCATTGCAGCAACGTTGATCCTTTTAAAGTATAATTTTCAAAAAGTAAAATATGGTGGTTATGTGAATATAAAATAAACAAATGTGAAATACAGAGGGTGGCAAAAAAAATATATACACATTTTAAGAAAGGAAAAAACTATTACAATTGTAATACAATGAATGTATTCATTTGATTAAAGCTATCTTTTGAACAAACGTCATACATTACTACCCTAGTTCAATTCAACTTCAAAAAGTAATACATAGGTAACACCTCTTAAAATGTGTACATTTTTTTGACACCCTGGTATTTTATTCAATTAGTTAATAATAGAACCAGTAGGATGTTAAGACCAGTTCAAAGGAAAATTTGAAGAATAAATAGATGTTGACTATTGGGTATAATGAAATGAATTTGCTAATAGAAGCAAAACTGGTTAATATTCTGTAGGTCAATAAAATGTAATTTGGGAGGGTCATCTTTTTTACAGGTTGGAAATAAATTGCATCATAACAAGACATAATTCATTTTCATTACTATAGACACGAATCATTTGCATGGCTGTTTTCTACAGTTTCATTTCCTACTGTGTTGTAAAATAGCCTAGTCAGTAGGTCAGTCAAAAGAGGACACACTATAAAATCAGATAATCCCTGAAATTCCTCTAGACAATGCCCAGCACCGCACTGAAATTATATCTAGTCATTTTTTTTTACCCATTTCCAACTCTTGGGCAATTTTTCCTGCCAGTCTCTACTATACCTGTAATCTTAAGCCCATGATCTTCTGTCCTCATCTGAATTGACCTCTTAGCAAGATTTGAAACAGTTAAACACTCCTTGAAAGACTGCTGCATGCTTTGGTACACCACATTCACCTGATTTTCCCTCCCTTTGACTCACCTCTCTTTAGCCTCTTGTAGGCCCTACTTCCTCTAGTAACCCTCCAAATACCAGACTGCACCATGCACCAGTATATCTCCAGCCCTGATCTCGCTCTCCGAGTTCCAAACTCTTATCTACCTATATCCACTGTTCAACTCCAGTTCAAACTATCCTTGTTACTTTCCAGAACTATCCAGAAGGCTTTTCATTGGCCTGTGTGCTTCTACTCCAACCTTCTATAGTTGATTCTCTATTCAGCAGCCAGAGTGATCTTTTGAAAGCATGCTCTCCCTTCTCTGCTTAAAACACTCCAATGGCTTCTCCTTGCAATTAGGATACGATCGAAGCTCCTCTTCGCTAAGGAGATTTTACCTTTCCTGCTTAATCTCCCCTCCCGCCTTCCCTTCCTTTACCATGTGCTAGCCAAACTGGTCTTGTTTCTGCCATGATATTGCTGGTCCTTCTCCCAGCAAGTTCAGCCCCTGTTGGTAGCCTTCATGTTTAGATGTCAATGTGAATGTGACCTTATATGGGTTCCCCAACCACCATAGCTAAAGTATTGGGTTGTCGGAAAAGTCATGATGTATTTTTTTCTATGTTTTTCTTTACAAAAATGCATCGTGACTTTTCTGACAACCCAATAGCTCATACTCCCAATCTCTCTTTAACTTTACCCTATTTAATTTTTTTTAATAGCCCTGTCATCTTATCAATCTATAATTATTCTTCCTCAGTTAAAGGGGAGAGAGAGAAATGGGCTACACTGCACATACCTTTAACAGTAGAGGTAAAGCTGGGGGAGGAATGGTAACGCTAATGTGAAAATGTCCATATGATGTATTAATTTGGAGAAGTAATCTTTGGAATAATTAATACAATGCAGGGATCTTATAATGACTGATTTTGATGAACTTCTATTGTCTTTATATTCTAGTTAATAAAAGCATCCATGGAGAACTCTGAAAACTCAGTGGATGCAAAATCCATTAAAAATTCAGAAACGTGAGTATTTAAATGGAATCTTATATAATCAGAGAAGGACAGGTGTGATACAGCAAATTTTGAGGAATAGGGAAGCAGAAAAAATATGGGCTTTCAAGCCAGAGAGACCCAGTTGACTTCCTACCACAATAGCTATGTGGCTTTAAACATGTTAACCTAACCACTGAATTTCGTTTTTAAAATAAAAGTTTCACTGAACAGTGGGTAAAATTGAGGGAAAGACCAGGTCCAGTGCCTGGCCCATAGCTGGAAATCCCATCCTAGAAACAGAAGGACACAACAGGAGAGGCAGAACTCAGAAGTCCGGGTGGTTCCGTTCTTTCACAAATCACTCTGCACAATGAGAGATTTTGCTGTTGGGCGAGTTTTTTGGCCTCCTATTTATGAGTTTTAAGACTAAAATGAAATGCCAGTTCTTAATCTGGAAAAGAATTGCCTGGCTATAGATTATCTTTTACTCTTTATTATTTTTCTCAGTCTTCCTTTTTTGGAATATTCTGCGTATTAATGCTCCCAATAACGAGCAGATGGAGAAAGGAAACAGATAAAACTCAAATGCTCTCAATTCATGTTTATTATCCATTTGGGATCTCTTATGATACTTTTAATTCTGAAGGTTTATTTCTGAGACCTAGTGTTATTCAGACTAATTCTAGTACTAAACAATAGTATTTATTACAACAATACTATTAATAGGTTACCAATAAGGATTTAGCTATGTTTATTTAGCAAAGGAATTTGAAATGCAATCTCATTTTAGAGATTTTTAGTTGTTTTTTTTTTAACCCGTTTGAAGTGATTTACACATTTTCCTACCTTTTTATATCATACAGAACATAATTTTTTTTTTTAAAGATTTTATTGGGAAATTGGGGGAGGGAACAGCATTGGGGAACCAGGGAAAGGGAACAGACATGTTGCTGTCCTTTTGTTCTTTAGTCTAGTTGTGGAGGACGTCACTTCATGGCCTATGTTGGTATTATCATTGCGCTCTTCCCGGGTGAGGCAGATTGGTTGCCGGCCATTGGACGGCTGCTGACAGTGGCTCACAGCAGCTCACACCGACTGCCAGCCGCTCATGCTGGCTGCTGGCCACAGTAGCTTATGGCAGCCCACTGTAGCCTACACCATCGTCTGACGGCAGCCCAGCTCCAGGTTGAGCTGTTGTTCACCATCCTAGCTGTAGAGGGCGCAGCATCACTGGTCCTAATGTGGGATCCAAACTGGGGCCCTGCTGCTCAGAGCTCGCGTTCCCAAGCCAACTCTTAACCAACCAGCCACTTGGGGGGCCCTGGTACATAATTTAATAGCAAATTATGTGGGAGCCCAAAACAGATTTAGGTCTGTTTTGATCTTGTGATAAGTTATCATCATGTTCTTAAGCTTGTTGAGTCTCTGTTCTTTATCAGACACGCCCTCTCCCAGTCTAGCTGTCTTATTATTGCCGGTAGAGGAGCACCTGCCTCCTAAGCAGGCAGCAGGACGTGGTGGAGAATTACAGCTCTCTGATCCATTGTCTGTATGACCTTCAAGAACAGCTTTCAGAGTTTTGATTTTCTCATCTATAAATGTGGGCATCTCCAACTATAGCGAAATACAGTAGTTTGTTTCTGACTTTGACGGCTTTAATTTATAATTACGTATTTTAATCCTTTTCCAACAATGTTTTTAGAATTGTGCATAATGGGAAATATTCTCAGGTAAAGTACATGAGTACATGGACTTGAGGTATCGATGTTTGTCTGTTCCTGGCTAGACCTGTTATTTCCTGATTCTTGGTAGGTCAGGGGTCAGGCTTGCCGCCTGTTTTGATCAAGTTATATTAGGACATAGCCACACCTGTCCATTTAAATATTGTCCTGGGCTACGGATACCAGCTGAAGGGAGTGTGCAACAGATTCTGTACAGCCCACAAGGCTAAATACTTAATATGCGGCCCTTTGGGGAAAAGTTTACTGACCCGGATTAGATAACAAAGATTAGATAACAAATGACCTTCAGACAAGTATTTTCAATTATTTACAATCATAATTTTATGTATTAATAAATTGTTCAGCTCATAGTTTTTAAGGAATAGTTTAGCAGTTGTGACAAATATTGTGCTTTAAGTCGTATTTGCTCATTGGTTTCCTTTCCTTTCAGGGTAATTTTTAAGGTCTTACTCTTACCTTGAACGATAAAATACTTCACAAAATTACAGGAAACTTTTTATTTTTTTTTATTTTTTTTTATTATTTTTTTTTATTTTTTTTTTGAGGGTAGTGTCACTGGCCCTCATATGTGGGACCGAACCGGCGCCGCTGGCTTCCTAAGCCAGCGCTTAACCACCACACCACTTGGCCAGCCCAACAGGAAATTTTTAAAGTACACAATGTATTTGATTACATTTTTATAAAATTTAGAGTAAAATATAGAAATTAAAAACCTGAACTGCAGCCAAACAGGTGCTTTTAACCTTGGCTCTGACACAATCTCTACATTGACTGTCAGCACATTACTTAGCTTCATGGTGGTTATTTCCTCACCTGTGAAATGGATTTTTGTGAAACTTAAATGAGGTTAAGCCTATAGCACACAGCCTCACACATTACATTCAACAAATATTAACTGTGCTTATGTGTTCTAAAGTTGTATTAATGCGAATAGCCACATTGGTCATTTTTACGTTTGTAAACTGTTGTTTGATTTCCAAACAGAAAGATTTTACATGGAAGCAAATCAGTGGATTCTGGAAAACCCTTGGACGATAGATACAAAATGGATTATCCTGAAATGGGTTTATGTATAATAATCAATAATAAGAACTTTTGTAAAAGTACTGGTATGTATCATTAACATCATTTTTAACTCTTTTCAAATATTTGTACCGTTTATATTTGGTATAATATAAAAAATAATATTGATGTTATTCAACTATGACACAGCATAGCCATGCAGTAGAGATAGAGCAGGACCCTACAGGTTCTACAATATAACATGAACTCTTAATAGTCTACCTACCATCAAAATCTCTCCCTCTTCCATCAGTTAGCCTGCCTGTATATTGGCCCCTTCTGCCCTGACTCCTCTAGAACCCTTGCTTCTTTTTCCTCCTGCTCCCTCCTTTATGCTAATGAAAGGATCTCACCAAATAGTAAGTGCTAGTATTTTTCCTTTTCAGGAACTGCAAGGCATCTCACAGATATTGTCTCATTTGATTTTTACAGCAACCCTGAAAAGAACCATTCTTAGATGCTGAAAGGTTAAATCCTTGTACAGAGTCCCACATTTAGTAGCAGAGCTGGCCTCAGCCCTTGTGGGCCTGACCTCCACCCAAGCTCTGAGTTCACCTCTGTCCTGCTCAACTTCCTGGGTCTTCGTGCGCGCTATTGGCTTTTCCTCTTCCCCGAAAAGATGACTGACTCCCCATCTTACACAGACCTTTCTTTTAGACTGTTTCTTTCTTAAGCTTTAGTCTGATTTTTGCCTCCTTCCCTAAATTTTTTAAAGCTTGCCATCTTCACTTCCTTCCGTCCCTCTTGAACCTGTTTTCCACCTCCACCACTCCATTGAAACTGCTCTCTTACGTTAACCGTGGCCTGATCACCAAATCCCATATTCCCTCTCCCTACCGTGTATGATTTGAATCTAATAATAAATATATTTCAATATTTTTTTAGAGAATATAAAAAATAAAATCACTTAGGATCCAAAAATGTGAATTATATCATGAATTAATATCCTTGACAGTTTCTTTCAAAGTTTAATTTTAGTCATAATATGTAAGCAGTTGTATCCTGCTTAGTCCACTTAATGTAATATAAATATTTTTTTATGGTACTGTGTAATTTTTATTTCTATTATTTTAATGATTATTTAATATTCCATCCCCTAAATATACCATTCAGTTAATTTGCATGCTTTACCATAAGAATGGACATTTTGGCTATTTCCCTGTGTTTTCATCTTTGAATTGATAATTCTTTGAATTGGCATATTAATCATATTAGAATTAATTTTTAATTAAAGAAACTAGAAGCAGCAGATCTAGTTTAGGAGGCCCATCTACAAAAGTGATGGTGAAAATGGAAAGAAGCCAAATTAACTGGAAAGATAAGCAGGGTTTGGTGTTAGTTTAGTTATAGGAATGAAGAAAGAATAGTTGAAAATGGGTGTCTAAATCTGAATGGCCGCACTTTTATTGCTTTTATTGACTATAAGTTGAGATACCACCTTCAGCCGTTAAGCATGTCATTCCACTACTCTCCCCCAAAATACTTAGACCAGTAGTCTGACTTTAACCTTAGAGTGAGCTCCTTTTCTGCTTTGAAATTTGAACATCAGGTTCTCACTACGATCTCTGACAGTCTGATGTTTTCTATACTACTACTAAGGGCTTACAAACGAGGACTAAAATTCAGTCACCTTGTCACAAAGCTACATGGTGTCCTCAGCCTTTCCAATGGGAAAACATTGATGAGTTTATTTTAATTTTATGAAAATAACATATGCCCATAATAGAAATTTCAGAAATTACAGTTAGCCAAAGAAAGAAAATTAAAATCACTCATAATGAAGGGCTGGCCGAGTGGCTCAGTTGGTTAAGAGCTCGCTCAAGAGTGCAAGCTGAGGTCTGAGTAACAGTTCGATGCCCAGCCCGAGCTGGGCTGCCAACAGGTGGCAGGATGGCTCAGCTAAAAAAAAAAAAAAAAAAAAATTGCTCATAATCATACTACTCAGAAGTAACTGATATTTTAGAGATACAGACATTTATTCTTTAATCTATTCATCTTATATTTACTCAATTCTAAAGTATGTACTCCCGACACTCGCATTTTTAAGTCTGAATGCCTCATACAATCAATCTGTTCGTTTCTGCAGAAGGTAGTGTAAAGGAGTGATGACAACCCAGGGCCCCTGGATAGAGATCTAACACTAGCTTTGTTACTTTGGACAAGTTACAGAGCTCCTGTGTACTCCTGTACATCTGTACAAACAAAGCTAGTCATAACTGTCTCATGTGATTGGAAGGATTAAAGGAGATTACCCGTAGGAGAATGGGCAACAGACAGTATTCATGTGGTAGTGGCTTGTGTTTTTGTTCCTGAAAAGATCTTATGAAAGTAGTAATGCATCATAAAACTGTTGTCCACTTAAATCAAAGAAATAACATTTCTTTAGTGTGTGTGAGATGTGTGTATTGTTTTATATATACAACTTTTTCTTAAACAAAAGTAGGATCCTATTGTTTTCTAGCCTTTTCTTAAACATGACCATTTCCCATGGCAAAATTTTGTCTACAAAAATTTTAACAGCAACCATCATATAAATAAATTATAATTTATTTAACTAAACACCTCTTTAGGCATTGAAGTTGTTTCTATTTTTAACTAAGTAGCTGTGAAAGCTATCCCTGTAATTGTAACACATTGGCATCTGCTTACATTATGATACGCTAATAGAACCTACATTATGAAGTGGCTTATCTGCCAAGAAATTAAAAAGATTCTGTGTTTCTGTGATAAGAATAATTGAATTTTCTTAGCATTTGAAAGGAAGTATTTGTTGTGGATTGTGTGAATCACTGAATAGTTCATTTCAGAGCAGTTAATTTAAAAAGAATGCAGAGCCGGCTGAGTGACGCGGTGGTTAAGTGCTGGCTTGGGAAGCCAGTGGCCCCAGTTCGGGTCCCTCATATGAGGGCCAGTGATACTGCCCTCAAAAAAAAAAAAATTAAATAAGTAAATAAATAAAAAGAATGCAATTAAAAGTAGTTCTTGGGTGAGGATGAGGAAGAAGGTGAGGGGATCAGAAAGCACAAATTGGTAGCCACAGTATTACCACAAAGATATGAAAGACAGTTTGGGGAATATAATCAATAATGTTGTACAGACTTTGTAGGGTGTCAGATGGGCACTTGTCTTATTAGGGAGAACACTTCATGGACAGTGTAGATGCCTGACCACTGCGCTGTACACCTGAAGCTGAAGCTGAATAATATTGAATGTCAACTATAATTTAATATATATATAGTTATGGGATATGGAGTACAGCATAGGGAATAGAGTCAGTGGAATTGTAACAGCTATATATGATGTCAGGTAGTATTGTAGATTGGGGGCTGGGGGGTTATCACTTTGTGAGGGGTGTAAATATCTAACTATTACATTGTTTTGTACACCTGAAACGAATTTTTTTTAAAAAGTAATTCTTTCTCTTCCAAGGAATGGCATCTCGGTCTGGTACAGATGAAGATGCAGCAAACCTCAGGGAAACATTCATGAACTTGAAATACGAAGTCAGAATTAAAAATGATCTCACATGTGAAGAAATTATGGATTTGTTACAGAATGGTAAGAAATAATTAAAAGAATGACCTTCATTGTCCAGTTTTATCTAAGGACAGTTTTATTTCTCAAGGTCTAGTTGTAATTCTACACATAATAATAAAGCATAAGAATTTTTGAACTATACTGTACATAACCCTCTACATATTTTATATAAGTAAAATAAAAGTTATTCATGTCAATTCCCTAAAATGGTTTGAGGTATGTTGCTCGGCCCCAAGTTGGGTTTAAATGATCTTAGTTCAGTTCTCAAGTTTGTTCATCTTATTCCTATACAGTATAGATGAGATTGTTGAATAAAGTTGCGTGATTTTTGTTTGTTTGTTTCTTATTTGTAAACTTTTTCCAGTTTCTAAAGAAGATCATAGCAAAAGGAGCAGTTTTATTTGTGTGTTTCTAAGCCATGGTGATGAAGGAAGAATTTTTGGAACAAATGGACCTGTTGACCTGAGAATATTAGCAAGTTTTTTCAGAGGAGATTATTGTAGAAGTCTAACTGGAAAACCCAAACTTTTCATTATTCAGGTAATATATAATTGAACGAGTTGGTTCTTGAGAGCATATTGGGGATTAATTTGCTCAATTGGGGATCATCCAAAGGATTGATTTTTCCCTCCAGCTACTGAACTATACTCTTATTTTTTTATTCATTTAAACCACCACTAGGAGATTTAGGATAGATTTTACTTTTAGACTTACTTCAAAGAGATGCTGCATAATTGCACCAGTTTTTACATAGCCTTTACATTTCTTAAAAATCAATTATGTGTATACACATGTTTTTTTAAAAATAAATGTTTATATTCTAACCTTTAGGCCTGCCGAGGTACAGAGCTGGACTGTGGTATTGAGACTGACAGTGTTGAGGATGACATGGCGTGCCAGAAAATACCAGTTGAGGCAGATTTCTTGTATGCATACTCTACAGCACCTGGTAAGAAAGTTACAAATACTGAATGTTATGTGTAGATTTTAAACAATGGAGAATATGATCCAAAGCCTGTCAAGATTTTGATATCCATAAAAAATAGCTACCTTGTCTGTATTTTAGGGTACCTTTACCACAGATATGTCTCAAACAGTTGTTTTTAGCCAAGTTTGGCTAGAAAATACGCGTATATAATAAAGTATATTTACACAGTCATTCATGAACTTGATACCAGATAGGATACTATATTATAATATAGACCAACTCAGAGCGTCACCTACTTCTTGCATAGGGGAGAGGTATATTTTCCAGGAATTCTTTGAACGATCGGAATAACAAAGATAAATATGACTAGTAAATGAGAAGGTAGAAGTGGAATGATGGAAAGGAAATAAAATAAAAAATGATACATGAATAGATTATTAGCCTCCACTTTTGTGTGGTTGTGTTACACATGTCATCATATAAATTACTATTTATTGATCATATAATTTCTTATACAATTAACTCAGGATGTCACAAAGTATGAAAATATAGGATAAATATATTTATAAATACTCTTGTTTTCAAATATGCTCAATAAGATTTCTTCTTAACGTCTGGGCATCTTTCCAGGTAACATCTAAATTAAAAGCAATAAGTCCACTAGTTAATCTGAAAAAAGTACAGTAAATACACTATTTTCCCTTTCTGGACTTTTTTAAAAACCCTGTAATGTGTTTATTATGCTTATTCAGATGCCTTGTTAGACAAATTTAGGACACTCAAATGTGTGTGTATACATGAGCAATTTATTTCTCGGATAAGCCAATAATCTGATTGTAACACCATGCTACTTATAATGATCCTTTTTGGATCTGCTTTTGCTTCTTCTGCATGTTCATCCATTCTTCCCCATTGGAAGGGAAGCCCGGGAGGGAGAACTCCGAATAATACAGTGATGAATTGTGTGTTTTTCCTTGTGGAATACACATGTGTTGTTTTTGTTTTCCCTTCCAACATCATTTCTCCTGAAACCAAAGGTGTTTTTTTGTTTGTTTTTTTTCTTTTTATGGCTAATAATACCTGTGGAAATTTATATTTGTTTTACTTTTATGATTCTATAATAATGTATAATATCAGATATCCATGGTATTTTGGTTGTATTTTCCTTGTAGGTTACTATTCGTGGCGAAATTCAAAGAATGGATCCTGGTTCATCCAGGCACTTTGCGCTACGCTGAAACAGTACGCCGACAATCTTGAGCTTATGCACATTCTTACCCGGGTTAACAGAACGGTAGCAACAGAATTTGAGTCCTTTTCTTTTGACTCTACTTTTCATGCAAAGAAACAGATTCCTTGCATTGTGTCCATGCTCACAAAAGAACTGTATTTTTATCACTAAGGAAATGGATAATTTTTTTTTTTAATTTATGTGTCTAATAAGGAAATGGTGTAACTGATTACTGTATTTTCCCCTCATTTAAATCCAATCTAATACTGCAGGTAGCACTTGGAAATATGCTACTTTCATAACAATAGAGCTACTATGAAGCTACCTCAAACTCAGTATCAGGCGGTTGAAATTTAATTTAGTGAGGAATAAATAAACGGATAATGGTACAATCAGTATGAGAGGAAGTAACTGTAAATTAGCAGCTCTCATAATTAGCAAGTTTTAGTGATGCTGTGCTATGAATTTTCAAGAAATTATGGAAAAAATTAAGCATTGTAGTGAGTTTCAGTGATATTGATATGCTCTCATTTAAGAATATGCATTCTAGTTTTTGTCGACCTATGGAAACAATGATGTTGAATCATGTATCCCAGACTTTAGGGATCCATGTGCATGATCAAAGGCTTGAAGACTTTGATTTTAGAATTTGGAGATAAATCAGCTGTATTTTTAGTTCATTTATCTGAGTGTATAGTTTTGTAGTATGAGTCCTGAGCATGTCTTTGTTGTAAAAAATCATGTTTAATTCTGAAAAAAGAAACTATTTTACTTGAAAGTGTGAGCAAAAAAAGTTGACTCTCTGAAGGCAAAACGGAACATTAACAGAGGGAGATAGAGTTACAACTATAAGGTGCTAAAAGGCAATTCACTCACCAGCAGCTATATCCTATCGTTTGTCCCTGTTCAAGCTGCTGAGCCTCATACCAGCAAAATATCTGAGGTTTTGTTAGGTAAAAACCTCAAACAGATTGATCAAACTGATAGCATTGTGAATTTTAAAAATTCTATAGAAACATACTGAAATACAACTTACATGATAAACAGTGAAATTTAAGGAAGAAATAGCAAATCACTGGACGGGGCACTCTGTAATTAGACAATGGCTGGAGCCTGAGCAAATACACAGCATATTCTGTTCTGAAGGCACAGCCCTAGACTACAGCGTCAGGAAAAGGACCCCTAGTTTCTTCATACCTTCTGGTGTGCATGGCAGATGTCCCCAAGGCAGGAATCTCCAAGAAAGTGAACCAAATCAGAAACTTCGGAAACAAAACTTTCCAAAGATGGTAAGAGTCACAATAAAAACCATCGTACCCTTTGCAATAAACTTTTGCAGCATGTTATTTTCTGTTGGAAGTTTATCATCAAAGGAAAATGATGCTGTTATAATAATATACACTCCTCTGAAATGAAACAACCATGACACACAGGACGTTAGAAATCATCCAGTCTTCCCTTGGCGCACAGGGAAACTGAAGGCCAGAGAAAAGAGAAGCCGCCTCCTCACGCAGGGAGGCCGTGAGCCATCGCTGCGGCGTTGTTTCTCCTTGGTGTTTAGTCTGACGTTTTACATGAGCTTTCGTTTGCTCAGAGAAAGAAATTCGCATTTATAAATGACATCTATTTGTTTTGACTATACCTAATTTTTCCTAAATAAATGAAGCATGTATCATTAAGGTGTGTCCCTGTGTGACAGTTTTGTAAAGAATTATTATGAATTTTTATTTCAAAATATAAATTCTCACTTAAAATTACCAACATGTTCAAGTGTGTTTTGTTGTTTCTTTTGTGCTACTAATTGAAGTTAAAATATATTTTAACTAAGAGATTAATTTAGAAGGGCCAAAGAGGATGCAACAGGACCCTATAATCAAATATTTTGAGATGGTGGCAAATTACCGAATAGGACAAGCAGAACTCTGTTCTTCCGGGCCCTCTTAGAAGCCCCTGTTCCTGAAATGACCATGATGCCAGGAAGGACACTAGGTTTGCATAGATTGCAATCCTTAAATATGACCATAATTTTGTGGGGTGTTTTTGTTTGAGATGTGGAAAGATAACAAGATATTGCTGAAATGAAACCTTTTCCACCATATAATTTATAAATATGGCTAATAGAAGGGGGAAAAAGAACTAGGTGTAAATGCAACAAACCATTGATGTTCTTTGATGGCCACCTCTAGGAGATGATGTTGTGACGGGAAGATGGTCCCTCTTTATTTTATGTACATACTTAGAAAAAGAATATAAGAAAGGGAGATCAGGGTGGTTTTAAATTTCTTCCAGTATTTCTATAATATATATTACTTTCAAGTCAAAACTAAATAAAATTCTCCTGATTGGGAATAGGAGATTCCTATTCTAAGTAATAGAGAGTGGCATGAATAACTTCTTTAAGACTCTTTTGAAGCTATAGTTCTGTAATGTGTTGAGAAATCGAGCCCATTCTTACCTCTCTACTATGTAAGGAAGTCAGATATGAAAAAGAAAAAGACCAACAACCCAACAGATAAATGGACCAGGACATGAACAGCCCATTCACAGAAAAAGGAAGACCAAATGCCCCTTACACTCAGGTAAAGAACTTAATCTCCATCATAAGAAAAGTGCAAGTTAAACTAAGGTATTATCTATCATCTATCAGATTGACAAAAATCCTAATGTTGGATAACATTCTGTTGGCATGTCTATGGGGAAATGTATTTTCCCATTTGTGGGAGTGCAAAATGATGTAATTCCCTATGCAAGAGAACCTGGCACTGCCTATCAAATTATTTTCTCTTTGAAGTATCAATCTCATTTCTTGGAAGCCAAAGTACCCATATGCCTGTACATGTAAAAAATTATATACACAGTTAGTCATCACAGCATTGTTTTAATGGTAAAAAAAAAAAAATGGCAGCAACCCAATTGTAAAGAAGACTGGTTAAATACACTGGTGCATCTACACACTGGAACACGATTTGCTGTAAAACAGAATGTGGAGGATCAACTGATAGAGATCTGCAGCATGTATGGTTATGTGGAAAAGGATAAACACAGAACACTATAGATAGTATGGTGTGTTTTGTGCAAAAAGAGTGGGGGGATAAGAATATGCATTTGCATACAGAACCACCAGAAGGATAAAAGAAACTGAAAAATGGAAATGGATGAAGACAGGGATACCAGTGAGATTTCTCATGTTCACTTTTCTATATCATTTTGACTTTTTAAAACCATGTCAGTGTATCACCTAGCTTCAAAAATAGAATTAAAGAGGAGGGGATGACACAAAAGTATCTCATAATGAGAACATGGGTCAGTGCAGGGATAGGGGTGGAGAAGGTGCCATAGCCTTCCAACAGCCATGTTACGGGATTTTATGTTCTGCTTTACCTTAACCTCTGTAAGTATTAGTTGAGAAATCATAACTTGCTTAGTATCAGAACTTGAGTTTAAAGTAATTCTCAGAATCAGCTCTTCAGGAACGAGCTAGACTATTCACATTAGTTTCTTAATTCATTCTCTTAATTGTTCTTATCCTTTATAATACAATTATAATAAGTTATCACGTGATGAGCAGGCCAACAACCAACCACAAAGGAATCTTGATGCACACAATCTCTACCATCTGCCAAATGGATAAAGAAAAGAACAGGAACTGACCTGTTTAGGAATGTTCAAAAAAAGCAAGCATCTCCCTGGGCTGGCTGAGTGGCGCATTGGTTAAGAGTTGGCTTGGGATGCCAGCTCTGAGCAGCAGGGCCCCAGTTCTAATCCCACATGAGGGCCAGTGATGCTGTGCCCTCCACAGCTAAGATGGTGAACAACAGCTCAACCTGGAATTGGGCTGCTGTGAGTTGCCAGCAACTGCTGCAGTGGGCTGCCATAGGCTACAGTGAGTGGCCAGCAGACTGCATGAGCTGCCGAGCTGCCATGAGTGGCCATCCAATGGCCAGCGAGCGACTGCCTCAGCTGAGAAGAGTGCAATGATCACAATACCAACATGGGCTAGTGAGCGTCATCCTCCATGGACAAAAGGTCAGTAACTTGTCTGTTCCCTTCCCCCGATTCCCCAATAAAATCTGTTTTAAAACAAAAAAGCAAGCATCTCCCTATCAAGAAAATGTTTTTGCCAAAATTCAAACTTGATACAAAAGCTGTTCAGTAGTAGCATGTCTGAGTTGAAAGAGTCCATTATCTAATCCACCCTTTCTGTTTTGTTTCAAGGTGACTTAAATGTAAGCTCAGGGACCTAAAAGCTCCATATACAGTTCATTTAGAGAGAAGCATGCTTGGCCAATGTGTTGACAGCTAATTTACCGATTTTACCAAAATAATTCCCCAAACTCGTTTCTGCCTGGCAGGTTTAAGGAGCACTGAGGTGGCCATTGTGGCTGTAGGACAGTCAACGGGAGGGAGAGTGGATGAGGTGGAGAGGGGAGACTCTGCAGGGCCTTGTAGATGCCATGCCTGAGAGTCCATTTAAGGAGAGAGTACATGTGAAAAGGAAGGAGGCTCCCACGGAAAGACCCAAGAAAGGAGACTGAAAAGGATTGCCAAAGTCAAAGGTGGAAAAACAGGAGAGTATAAAGTGAGAAAGCCAAGGAAAGAAACTAGAGGCATTTGCTCATTATACCATACTACTGAAAATTCAGAGAAAATGAACATTTTAAATAAGCATTGGAGGGCCAGCCGAGTGGCGTGGTGGTTAAGGGCTGGCTTGGGAAGCCAGCGGCCCCGGTTTGGGTCCTACATATGAGGGCCAGTGACACTGCCCTCTAAATAAATAAATAAATAAATAAGCATTGGATTTGTGACAGGAAGTGATAGGTGATCCTGAAAAGGAGTTTCTGTGCAAATATTGAGGCAGAAACCAACTTAACAGGGGATCAATCTATTAGTGGCAAGTGAAACAATGAAAATAACAAATATAGAAAACTTGACAAATTGTCTTTCAAGGACAAGGGAGAGCGAGAGGGAAGTAGCTGGGGGAGAAGCAAGCTGAAGTGTTTGTGGAGTTTTGTGGTTTCTTTCCTGGTTTTGTTTTGTTTTGTTTTTTAACTGAGCCATCCTGCCACCTGTTGGCAGCTCAGTGGCAGCTCAGCGTGGGCTGGGCATCGAACTGCTGTTGCCCAGAGCTCAGCTCGCACTCTTGAGTGAGCTCTTAACCAACTGAGCCACTGGGCCGGCCCTGTTTGTTTGTTTTTTTTTGTTTTTTTTTAAGAGAAAGATTTGAGCTTGTTTTAAACGCTGATCGCAAGGAGCCAGTAAAGAGAAAGATTGAAAATGCTAGAGGGAAAAGTGACTGAAAGTCTAAGTTTCTTAATATGACAGCAGGGCAAATCTGAGCATCACTGTGGATGAGAGGAGAGGAGACACCTTTTTTTTTTTTTTTAAATGGGGAAAGTATGAGTGTGAGGCTGGGTGTGAACAAAGCTAGGTTTGTACTTTGTGACAAAAATTTCCCTCATAGTAGCTTCTGTATTTTCTATTAAGTAGAAGACAAGGATTCTTCTCAAAGTTAGGGATGTGATAGTGTTGAAGGAACTCAGAAAGTCTGAAGGCTTTGCTAGAAATAAACGAGAGAGATTTATTCAAGGGTCTTGGAGGTTGGCGGTTTCAATCTGGGAACACAGCTAGGCAAAAAAAAACACAACAAAAAACCAGAAGTGACCCAAAGAAGAAAGAAAAATTAAAAAGTTCTTGTAATAAAAAATACATTCTTGAGGATTATCAGTCCCTGCATCCTTAGTCCTAGGATTGGACCCAGCCGTTATTAGTTAGATGTCAGACAGTCAGGAGGATAGATGCCAGGTGAAGCCTCCATGAAAAAACAAAACAACAAAAGAAATAGGTTTAGAGCTTCTGAGCTAATGAACCTGGAAAATGGGTGCCAGGAGGTCTGGTCACGTCCTGGTAGTCTGGATAATGGATGTCAGGTGTATGTGTGAGTCCTTCTTATGGTAATCATGGGTAATAAGAGGATTACCTTGAGGTCCAGATGTATATCTAGGCAGTGACACAAAACTAGAAAGCAAAATAGTTCAAGTTCTCAGGCTCGTTAGAACAAGAATGGAGTCATTCCTCATGCTTCAATCTTCATAATGTTAATAATTTTAACAGCTTGATTAAAATAAGTCCATTTTGTATATTCCCTATCTTCACTGTTTCCTCAAGGGTTGGAAGAGTAAGGAAGATTTGAAATAATCATTGTTAAGAGTGGGAGAGTGAGTGGACTAGAGAAGTTTAGTAAGATCACTGGACAGTGTTTAGGGTCCAGCTGAAACCAGCAATTATGAATCAACAGTGGTACCAACCTGCCCCTGCCCTGTTGTGGCATTTTATCTAGTAACAGCTGCTTGGGTATTGGCTTTATCCAACATTGGGCTTCTGCCCACATTATAAAAAAGAGACAAAGGAGCCACAGATTTCAGGATTCTAAAGAATGAGTTACTGAATTGATGAACCATGGAATCTATTAATAAGCTGGATAGAAAGGGACGTGAAAACAGAAGGGGGCTAATTATAGGGAATAAGAAGAGTGATCCATGGCCTGGTGGTTCTGATAAATTTGAATGTCCACTGTAGTGCAAGCAGAGGAGCAATAAGACTGAAATGATGGGAGACCATGGTCAGAGAGTGGATTGGAGGTGGGGCAAATTTGATCATGAAAAAAATGTCACTGATTGAGTAGAAGGATGAAATAGCATAAAAGAGACCATTTTGGAAATGAGGTCATGGAACAAAGGGATGAGAATGTTGAATGTGTCTTCATCCCTATGGGCATTGATTTGCTGATATGAATCAGTATGGGAATATAGTAAGAATACACTATAATAAAATTTAGTTGTGTTTACAAACCTTTGATTTTATGCAATTTAAAAACAATCCATCGTTTGTTTTTGCCAAATAAGAACTCTTTTCAAAAAAAAATTACCACCTATTATCACCATTACTTATAAAAAGAAAAGACATTTTAACTCTCTATCTTCTCATTTTCCCCTCAACCCCAAAATAAGGAGGGGCATAATCTCAGATCAAAGGATAATACTCCTCAAGGAAAGCGTTTATACTATTCCTCTTCCCTCTCCTCTCCTCTATTATCTTTACTTTTCTCGGTTTGCCAGGATCAAACCACTTGCAGGTTGTATATTGTGATTTATAATAAATATATATATTTGGTCTTCATCCCTGTTCCAACGCAGAGTTCCTAAACCCTTGGAATTTCCTAAGTGATGAGAGATAAAGGTGTCTTTTACATGCCTCTGAGGTGAATTTTGGAAAGCCTCTAGTTAATGTGAGGATGGAGGCTTGTTGCCTGGGAAACCTAGTGATTAGAAGTCTGGGACTTTCAGCCCCTCCCTACCCTGTCTGACCTCTAGGGAGGGAAGAGGGTTGAGCTCAATCACCAATGGCCAATGGTTTAATCTGTAGGGGAAGCAACTTTCCTTCTCAGTTCTTTGGCTGGTCTAACAACACAAGACAGATTGAAAGGAGAAAAACTAATCTAATTTTGTATATATAGGAACTCATAAAAATGTGAGTCTTTAAAAAGTGAGCAAAGAAACAATAAATTGTGAAGAATTATACCTTTTAGATAAGGCAACAGTACGTTTGTGAAGAACTGACAAGACAAAGAAGTAAGCAGTATATACAGTGATCATTCTCAGTAGCTGAAAATAACTGGCCAGAGAAGAAGCAACCAGGTAAGTGTGGGGAACAGAGGAAGCTATGGTGGAGATGGCAGAGATGATCCAGGTTTGGAGTCTTGGAAGATGGTAGCAAGGGAGATGCCAGGAAGGAGACAAAACCTAATATTCTGTAAAATATCTGTATCTAATATTATCTAGCAATCTCCTAAGTGAGTTGATTACAATATTTCGAGATCCTTTTGTTCATTTATAGTATTTATTTCTAGGACTTCAAGTTTTCCAAGGCCTTTGCCTATTTTTAAAATTTATGAAAACTCTCTGTGCTTGCTGAACTTCTGTGTCTATTTCTTTTACCAGCTTAGGCAAGTTTTCAGTCATTATTTCTTCAAATAGGTTTTTGCTCTCTTTCTCTCTTCTTCTGGTATCCCTATTAACGCAAATGTTGGATGTTTGATGTTTTCCCAGAGGTCTCTCAAACTAGTCTCAGTTTTTTGGATTCTTTTTTCTTTTCACTGTTTAGATTGGGTGTTTTCTGCTGCCTTATCTTCTAAATCATTGATTTGATAGCTTCATCTAATCTACTGTTGATTCCCTCTAATGTAGTCTTCATTTCAGCTATTCTGAGAAATTCAATGTGAACTTTACGGGTATATCTCTGTGATGTTCAAGTCAAATATCCTTTATATTTCATTTGAATTTTTAATGTAAGTCCAAAATTGTACAAAATTAGAACCTTATTTATCTCTGTCCTCTCCTGATCCTATCTTATCCCCTCATATATCCTGCATAAAGCAGAATTGAAAGGTTGAAATAATTGAATCAAAACAATTGTTTGGTTTCTCCAATGAAAACATGTAAAAGAAATATAGGCTAGACTTAGAGTCACTCTATTACATTCGTATCCTTAAAATCAACCACTAAAATTTTTAAATGATTTTTTTGTGAGTTCACAAATTTCTCCTTGAGATTCATCAAGTCACTGATGGAAGTTTATTTTGAAAGCTTATCTAAAAGCCTTAGGCTATCAACTTTGTGTTCAAACACTGATGTAAATGTCCCTTCAAATCACTACCCTGATACCAACTACCTAAGCTGGAGAGGGACATGATTTCAAATTGCATCAGGTAAATTCCAGGAAATTCTGAGTTGACATCTGCACTATATTTAGAGATGTTATGTTTGTTAAGCACCCCCCAAACTATTGTAGCCTAAAATTAAAAAGCCAAAATGAGAGGCAACAGGTGTTTATTTGGGATCAAAGAATTGAAATTTGGGGGCACAGATTCAGGCAAAAACCCAAATAGTGTCTCAATTACAAAGTGAAGGCAAAGGGTTTTTATGAGAAAAGGGAAGGACTGATAACATGAAAAGAAGAAAGAATTCCTATTGGTGCTACAAGCTGAGCTACTCCTAGTTCTACTTGATCCGTTACTGATCCAATCTTCAGATAGAGTCCATAATTGTCAGTCCTTTGTCCAGGATGTCTGCTTTCCTGCTGGCTTTAGAATTATTTGTAAAACAATGTTAGTTTTAGCTCAGTCCAGAGGTCTAGCCCAGTCGAAAGATTCAAGGGACAAGATGTACAAGGCAGTTCCTCTGGAATGGCGACTCCGACTTCATTTTTGAAATGTCATTTTTCATAACTTCGACTAAGAAATATGTTTCACAAAACATAGTCACAGTTCATTTCAACTCACAATTTCCTCCTCCCCACTCCACCTCCTTCATCTGTACTTCTTCTGTTGGGTTTCATGTGGTGGAAGCATCAGCTTGGGTATTGTCTTACTAGCCATCTCTTCCCTGTTATGAACTCCAGTTTCTCCTTCTCTAAATGGGAGCAATAATATTTTCCATCCAGTAGAAGTGACATGAGAATTTTCAGGCCAAGCTAAGTCAGAATTGCTTGGTTTTTTTAGGGCTATACTTGGTACACTCTTATTCTGGAGGGAATGCCTCCAACCCACCAACCATATGTCCTTTTCTACAGCTACCATGATAAAGAGTGCACTGTGGGAGCTTCCCTTTCAGAGTCCCAAGCAGGAAACAGCACCAGTCCCTTTTAATTTGCAGAACCCCAAATCCAAAGGGCTGAAGAGTAGGGCCCCTTTTCTGAGGCCCACACCAGTGACTCACTCTGGCACCCTTCTCACCAGGTCTCCCCACCTTCCCCAAATCAGAGGACTTTGACCTAGTGGCAGGGCAAGGAAGGGAGGAAAGAAGCAGATGAGTCTTCTCTTTCTGTGTCACACCAGGCCTCAAAGTGAGAGCTCAGTCCTAACACGAGGTGAATAATATTTGGTAGACGCCTTGTGAGTCAGCCCTTGATTCACTTGGAAATTGGCCAGGTGATTTTTCATCTTGCTTAACATATTCTACAGAATCCCAGCAAAAATTCTAGATACCGTACCCTGAAAAAATGTTATCCTTCTGGGAAATGTTTTGTCCTCGGGACCCTTTCCATTCTGTCTGTCCTATAGACATCTTAACATTGTAATGTGCATCCAGAGGAATACAGGCCACATGTGGTCTGAGATCTAATTTTAGAAATTCTCTTTACCTAAATATGGGGAAACTGAGGCTTAGAACGAAACTCATCTGGCCCCCTCCTCTGGGCCTCTTGCAGTGAAGCAGAGTTTGCCTTGACCAAAATTTCCATAATCCATTTGGGCCTGGCTGTCAAAGGAGAGAAGGTGGTCTAATGAATAGGTGACAATGAGAAAATGGAAAAACTACTAGCCAGTGTTAAGTGGGTCCAGGCATTTTCCAGATAAAATTTAATTTCCTACATGGCTGTAAAGAGAAAGAGATTAGTAAGAATTATTTTCAAATTAATTGAAACTAAATTAATGGATTTAACTGAGGAATACTTCTTTTGCATAAAGCCTTTTTCTCTTTTTTTGCAATAAAAAAATTGTGTTAATATTAATAAGATCCATGAGACAAGCCACATTGTGAAGGTAAGTAATTTACCAGTCTTTCAAAGTCTGTTAGGATTAAAACAGCTACAAAATCCTCTTGTTCCGTTAATTCCTGCCCAGGTTCCTGATACCTGACTGGTTTACCTTTCTCTACTACCCTCACCCCTCAAAATAATGTTTACTTCTCTTTCAGGCTAAACTTCTTAATGACACCTGGCAGTGTTAGTTTTCCCTTAAAGAAGGATCCACCATACTGACAAAGACTGGGGTTAGGCTTCAGACAGAATTATTGGATTCAAAATCCAGGATTCAAAAGTCAAATGGGAAGAGCTTTTCTGGGTATGTGTGAGGGAAGACCCTCGAGTCTCCTCTGACCCAGCTCTCCAGTGCAATGGAATTTAAAGAGCCGAAACGGGCTGGATTTCGTAAGAAGTGCCATTGGCTCAGTCTAGCACTGAAACCATGCCAGCTTTGGAGAGATCCTCACCAGTGCTGGTGGTAGCTGGGACCCAGAGCCAGAGCCCAAGGCTATGAAGTCATCAGAATTCTCATGTACTGCTGCTGGTACCGCAAAATGAGACCACTACTTGCAAAATCCGTTTATAAAGTTAAATACACACCGTATGAGCTGGTCATTCTACCCCTAGGTGTTTATTCAAGAGGAATGAAAATATAGGTCCACCAGGAGGAGAGTTGGACATGAATGTTTACAGCACCTTTATTCATAATTACCTAAAATGGAGACAACAGGACAAACTACTGATACACACAATATGGATAAAACTCATGAGCATCTTGCTAAGTGAAAGAAGAGTACATATGATACTATATGACTCATATAGTATACGATATGATACTATATGCCTCTAAGCCATAGTGAGAGAAATCATCGGTACTTGCCTGAGGCCTGGATCAGGGCTCTGTTAACTGAAAAAGGGCACAAGGAAGGAAGATTTGGGGGGTAGTGAAAGTATTTGATACCTTGATGGTGATGATGGCTACATAGATGTATACATTTGTCAAAACTCATCAGACTGTAGTTTTGAAATGAATGTATTCTATTGTATGTAAAATATTTGTCATTATATGACTATTAAACCAAATAAAATTAATTTTTAAAAAATGATCCTATTTCTCCTCTGGAGAAAACTCTGATTTAGATTGTTCTGTGTGTCTCTAGAGACATCTGAAATTTATGGTATGTCTCTCCATTCCAATGGAATTCCTATTTAGTTGATATAAAACTATAGAGACCAAGATGGAGTAGATGCACATCTCCCTGTTCCTCCTACCAAGCATAGCGAAAAAGCCTGGACATTATAAAGCAAATATGTGAAGACCCTGAAAGTGGATAGAGGAAGGAAAACTGGGGAGTGAACTCAGAGCTCAGGGGCGACATGGCAGTAGGTTCCCTGGGATTCTTTTTTTTTTTTTTTTATAATCCTGGATCAAATACTGGAGAGGCCAGCAACCCAGAAATGCCAATGAGTACAGACCAAAATAAATAAAGCCTCCCAAGAAGCCTGCTCTCTCTAGCCAAAGGCCCAGGAAAGGGGCAGCCTAGGAAGACAGAGAACTTTTAGACAATAACCATCCTACCAAAGCCAAACACCATGAAAAAAACTGAGGCTCCACTGCTATCGGCTCAGCAAAGGCACCCCAAACAGCAGAATTTGTTCCTCCTCAAGTGAGTACGGTTTCTTCTTTTAAATAATAATAATAATAATAAACATTTTCAGTGGTGCTGACTATGCTTTAGGGTAATTCACGGCTAATGACGATTATAAAACCATCAGGCTGCTTCACTTCTAGGGAGCTAATATTCCCAAATAATCTTTGTATTACTGTGCTCTGTCACTATTCTGTTGCTAGGTCTCTAATACAAATCTTTGCTATTCCTCATTCTCAGAATGGACTCTTGATTTTTGAATAATAACTGGTCTTTTCTGACAACCCGAAATTCAGGGGGGAAAATACTTAGCAAACTGTCAGGGTGACTTTGTACCCAAATTATCTTTGGCGCACCCTAGAGGGTCACTTGGTATTGCCCAAGAATTTACTTCCACTTGCCACTAACTTCACTCATGGCCTGCCACACAGGAACAAACAAGGAATTCTAGACTAATTGGAAGTCAGTGACATGCCCCACAATCTTGCCATTTTACTCACAAGTAAGAGGCTCTGCCAATTGATCTGAATGGTCATGAAATCACATTGGGCTCCTCAGTTTTCACACTGCTGAAACCTCACTGGAAGAGGTTGTATCAAGCCCCCACTAACTAATATGGCGGTCAAGTACCAAATTCTTATATCTCAACTCCCTATCTCCTACAATAAGCAGTCCCACTCATTTTATCACTTTTGTTATTTATGTCCTTTGTTTTCCCTCGACAAGGGATTAGCAACCCACTCTCCACCAACTCCCAAATCAGTCTTGGCATCAGGATGTGTCCCAAGCATGATCTAGAGACCCAGTTACTCTAACCTAGGCCTGCCAAGGAGTAAAATCCAACTTGTTGTTCCTAGGTTGTCCAACAATCTTCCTGAACCTTAAGTAAGTTCATCCCAATACAATCGGAAAGACTCAAGAAAATCTACAAGGAGACATTTTTGAATCTATTTGCTGTCCACACGAAGACAGATCTAGTGACCATTGCAATTATCAGCAGCACATAACAGTGATCACACACCATAATGGTCGCTATTTTGCTGTACAATAAGACCTGAACTTTCTGGTCTGGTCCATGAGTCATGACAGGAAAGTAAAGGGGATTCATGGTCAAAGACCAGGACCGACCCTCTGAATGCCATGCCTTGACCTGTCACTCTGGGCTTGTCTTCAAAAACTAAAAGGTACCAAGTTCTTCCTTTATTTGTCATGTTGATATACCAAATACTTAAATACTTCTAAATGGAAGGTCTGCTCTCCTGTGTTACAAGGTACCAAGGGAAAGTCCCCTTAATACAAGTGCCTTTCACCTGAGCTGCGATGTGTGACAGTTAAGCAGCAAAAGTTTAAAAAAACAAAGCTCCCCAAATATGGGTAACAGAGTAGTAACTCCACAGAGTCATACTTTCCCTTTCCAGCTCAGTGGAAAAGTACAGAGATAACTGAAACTTAGGGTTCTTATGACTTTGATTAAATTTAGCTTTATATCCTAGCTCTAGAAAACTCTCTCTCTCTCTTTCTCTCTTTCTCTCTCTCTCTCTCTCTCTCTCTCTCTCTCTCTCTCTCTCTCTCTCTCTCTCTCTCTCTCTCTTTTTCAGAGACCTAGCCTTTCCCCATAGATAATCAGGAACCCCTCAGCAACCCCTGAAGGAGCAGAAGACAGTAGCCTGGACCTAACTAATGGACACAAGGTCCAGACTTTGGGCAGGCTAAGGATAACGTCTTGACCCAAATTATATTTCAGCTCCTGAACCCTCAGGTGGAACAGCCCCCTGGCTGCTTTCCGATGACACCAGACAGGGACACCAGAACAGACATCAAAACTGTCCTCAAGACCTGAAGAAATGATTTATGACTCTTACCTCATCTCCGACCAATCAGCCTCCAGCAAAACTCCAAGCCCCTAACCCATGGGGTCTTGTGATTTTGCCTTATATAATCTATAACCTACACACCATCAGGGAGTTGAGGCTTTTGAGCATTCGCTTCCGGTTTTCCTGGGTGGCGCCATTCAACAGAATAGCCAATGTTTCTCTACTGCAATACTCGGTGTTCAGTGTTTGTCTCAGCGCAGGAGGGATGAACTCTTTCTGTTGGGTAACATAACTAGCAAATGAGAGATTAGTCTGCTACATTAAAAAACACTTGTAGAGCATCATGCTGATTTGTTTCTAGATGAGAGTTATAACTGTAAATAACAGTTTACATGAAACATTAATACTTATAACGTGCTGCAGAAACTCAATTCTTAAAAGAATGTATTCCAAATTTCTCACCTGAATTCTAACAAACAGTAAGCACTATATATTTAAGAACAGACTTGGAAGAGAAATCTAAAGAACGAAAGATAAAAAATTCTGTTTTTTTTTGTGTGTTTTTTAAAGATTTTATTGGGGAATTGGGGAAGGGGAACAAACAAGTTGCTGTCCTTTTGCTCTTCAGTATAGTTGCGGAGTACATTGCTTCACTGGTCCGTGTTAGTATCATCATTGCGCTCTTCTCGGGTGAGGCAGACAGGTCACCAGCCTCTGGATGGCTGCTCACAGCGACTCTTGGCAGCTCACACTTGCTGCCAGCCGCTTATGCTGGCTGCCAGCCTACGGCAGCCCACTGCAGCAGGGGCTGCAGCTATGCTGTCCCGAGGACTCACGCAGCCCAGCTCCAGGTGGAGCTGTTGTTCACCATCTTAGCTGTAGAGGGCAGTGTCACTGGCCCTCATATGTGGGATCTGCACCGGGGTCGCTGGCGTCCCAAGCCAGCTCTTAACCAGCACGCCACTCTGCCAGCACAAATATAAGAAATTTTATGAAGAATCAAATTTAAAATAAAACATTGCTAAAGAGGCAACAAATAAGAAAATTATAAGAAGACTTATATTCCACTTGTTAAAAATTCTCTTCTGTTGTTTTGCTTTTCTCCCTTTTTAAGATGACTTAAAGTACACAAAAGGATTAATCATGATCTTGGTTTATAGCACACCTTGTTTCATAGTTCATCCTTGACTGTGCTTGGGCCTCTATGTAAATATGTTTGAATATATTTGAGTAATATAGTGATCACCCGTGACCCATCATATAAACCAAGGATTAGAACACCCCCGAGCTTGGGGGTAGATACTATCCTGAAAGTATGGTTATAGTTCCCTTTTTTAAAATGTTTTATCACATATACATGATTGCTTAAACAACATATTGATTAGTTTTATTTTTAACTTATTTATCCATTTTCCTCTTAATTTACCCATTCTGTCAATGAATATTTGATTTATTTCTAGATTTTTGCTATTATGAATGGTATTGAGATTTTTTGTTTGTTTGTTTGTTTTTTGTCTCCTGGTGCACAGGGGCAAGAGTTTTTCTACCACTTCTAGCAATTACTCTGTCATCGATTGAGAATGCTTAATTTCATGACATAATCCAGATTGTTTTCTAAAGTGGTGGTTCTAATTTAAACTCTCAGCAAATAATAAATAAGTGATCTTTTTTTATCCATGATCTCTCCATATTTGTTATTGTGAAAGGACTTAATGTTTGCCAACAGAATAGATACAAAACATCTCATTGTCCACTTTCCTGATTACTAAGTTTGAACAAATTTTTATGTTTAGTGGCCATATATTTTCTCTTCTGTGAAATCTCTATTAATCTCTATAAATTTTCTATTGGGTTGTCATTTTGTATAAATTCATAGGAGCTCTTTATACTGTGTTGGTGTGATATTAAGCCTTTGTAGGCTTTATGTGCTGCAGATATCTTTTTCCAGTTTATAGTTTGTCTTTTTACTTTCTAAGGAAAGAAAGTTCTTTTTTTTTTTTTTCTTTTTTAGGGCAGTGTCACTGGCCCTCACATGTGGGACCAAACCAGGGCCACTGGAAAGTTCTTAGTTTGTTATAATTAAAAATGTTATCTCTTGTTATGATTAAATGTCTTTCTGCAACTCATTCACCTATATTTTCTAATAAACATTTTAAAGTTTTGCTTCTGACATTGAAGTCCTTGATCAATCTGGAATTAATTTTTCAATATAGAGTGAGGTAGGGATATAATTTTGTTTTTTCCCTATACTAATAATCATTTTTTTTCTAGTTCTATTTATTGAAAAGTCTCTTCTTTCCTTGCTGATCTGCCATGCCACCTATATCACATCTCAAAGATTAAATATGTGGAAATCTGGGGTCTCTCTATTGTGCTTCATAGGTCAGTTTCATTGGTTGGATTGTTTATCTTTGTGGCAATACCACACTGTCTTAATCACTGTACCTTCATAAAAGCTTTAATCTTTGACAGGGTAAATCTCCCCTCTTTCTTCTTTAATAATAGTGTCTTGTATGTTCTTGGTTCTTTTCCTTTTCCATATTTTAATATCTCATCCTCTCAAGCCTGCTTTTTTCTCTTGGTGCTATCTGGAACTACCATGCTTAGCCTTGAGAATAATGCTACTGAAAAATAATCTTAGAAATATAAAAATAAAATAGTTTCCTCTTTCTTTTCTTTCTTTCTTTCTTTCTTTCTTTCTTTTATTTCTTTTTTTTTAATAAAGTTTATTAGGAAACAGTGTTTTTTCCAGAACCCATCAGCTCCAAGGCAAGTAGTTGTTTCAATCTAGTTGTGGAGGGCAGAATTCAGTTGCCCATGTGAGGATCGAACCGGCATCCTTGGTGTTATGAGCACTGCGCTCTAACCAACTGAGCTAACCAGCCGCCACTACCTTTTCTTTCTATTGCACAAAAGCAGGAACTCTGCTGAGTGGATTATAAAGCTAGTTCTGATAAATTGGTAAGTTAAAAGAATTCACAATGGTATTAATTAATCTTGTTTTAACTACTGCTTAACTATGGAGTCTCTTAAGTCACATAGACATAAAAGATTATTGCTGTGTTCTATGAACTGTAACCTATAGCCCCTACGATTCTGCAATTCTAATTTGTTGTCTTACTTAATAACCTGTTGCCCTGTTTAATAATATTTAAATTGACATAAATATTATTGAAGTTTCTTAGTTAATCCAGAAGAAATTCCACCTTCATTTATCAACATGACTTATGCCTAACGGTGCAATAAATCTCCCTGCATTTTTTAAATAAATTTTTGCATCACAGCATGCACAGAAAATAATATTTCTATAGCAGATGGGGGTAAATAGACAACAGTGCTTGTGGCCAGAGCTGAATGACTCAGGAGTTCCAGCGCCCCAGGCCCCAATGAACCTTCCTCCAGATGGATGAGAGCACCAGTCAACTCCACATACCTATAGTACTTGGTGCCCCAGAACTCAGATCAGAATGCTCCTTATTCAGATGAGGAGTTGACTCTATTCCATTTTAGTTAAATCAGTAAATATGCATTTATATACTGGGGGTATCAAAAAAAAGTACACATTTTAAGAGATGTTCTCTATGTATTACTTTTTGAAGAATTAAATTATGGTAGCAATGTAATACGATGTTTGCTCAAAACATGGCATTAATGGGCCGGCCGAGTGGCGCATTGGTTAAGAGCTGGTTTTGGGATGCCAGCAGCCCCGGTTCAGATCCCACATACGAGGGCCAGTGACACTGCCCTCTATAGCTAACAACAGCTCCACATGTAGCTGGGCTGTGGGAGCCCCGGTGATGGTGTAAGCTGCAGCCCCTGCTGCAGTGGGCTGCCATAGGCTACAGTGAGTGGCCAGCAGCCAACGTGAGTGGCTGGCAGCCAGTGTGAGCTGCCAACAGCCACGGTGAGCAACATCCAGAGGCCAGCAACCAATCTGCCTCATCCGGGAAGAGTGCAATGATGATACCAACATGGGCCAGTGAAGCAACATCCTCCGCAACTAGACTGAGGAACAAAAGGGCAGCAACTTGTCTGTTCCCCTTCCCCGATTCCCCAATAAAATCTTTAAAAAAGAATTAAAAAAATAAACAAACATGGCATTAATGAAAAGAATGTTAGTGTCATTCATTGTATTACAATTTTAATAGTATTTTTCCTTTCTTAAAATGTGTATACATTTTTTTGGCACCCTCTGTATATTTAAAATCTGGTTGGATTTGTTACCCTTTACATAGCAAATTACTTAAACTAAACCACAGGCAAATGCAGAGTTAACATAAGTTGAGCACATCTGCTTTCTGTGACACATTATTCCAAAATCTAATTTGAATCTAATTTGGAGTGCCAATTAAACTCATTAATTTATAGATTATTTTAATTTAGTTACTTATTTTTATCACTTCACTGTTATAAGAAATGCTCATCTAAAAAAGTCAACCAATATAGCAAAGGACAAAGAAAATGGTAAAGAACCATTTCCAACCCCATAACCTCGAAACTATCAGTAACATAGGAAAATACCATGTCATTCACCCCTCTGGTCACATATACAAATAAATAGGAAGGTGGAAAGATATATAATGGACAGATAGATAGACTGAAATAATTCTGAATAAATGGGATACCTACAATGCTAATTTTGATTAGAAGTTTTACATTTGTAATTATTTGAATTTTGGACCTCTTTTGCTTCATGCATACATATTTAGCATCTCTCTAGGTCTTCCTGCTGGATTTTTAAAAATCATTATATAATGTTCCTCTTATCCTTTTTAATTTTTTTCTCTGAAGTCTACTTTATCTGTTGTCAATATAATCACTCTTGCTTTTATTTTTATTAATGTTAGCATGATATATCTTTCTTCATTGTTTTATTTTCAACCTACCTATGTTGTGTTTGAAGTGAGTGTCTTGTAGACAGCGTGTAGTTGGATCATGTTTCCTTTTCTTCTTTTGAAGATCTTGGGGATTGTCTGTAATTAAAACTTCGTTCCATTTAGGTCCTTTTACTCTCCCTACTTTTAAAGTATAATTGTTTTGAGTATTTCCTTTCTATATATTGAGCATCAAATAGATGCTGTTATAATTTTTGTTCAACCATCAAATCAAATATGATTTCAGAAACTCATGAGAAGAAGGATAGTTTAGTATACAGAGGGACCCAAAAAATGTATATGCATTTTAAGAGATGGCCATGATCAGAAGTGTCTGGATGCTGATGGTAACCACTTTGAGCACCTCTTGTAATTGCAGAAGTCAGACATGACTTGTATTCATCGTTTACTGTCCGTTTATATTGAGTATTACAATTTTAATAGTTTCTTCCTTTTGTAAAATGGCTATACATTTTTTGGCACCCTCTGCATATACCAATAACAAAAGATGTATTACAAGTCACATTTGACGTCTGCAATTACAAGAGGTGTTCAAAGTGGTTACCATCAGCGTCCAGACACTTCTGATTACAGCGAACTACTGCTTGAGCAACGTTAACCATCTCTTAAAATATGTATACATTTTTTTGGCACCCCCGGTATTTACCTCTTGTTACCCACCCCATTGTTCTTTTCTTTTTGAACTTCCAAGCCTTCTTTTGTTATCATTTCCTTTATATTTGGAGACTTCTTTTTGCCATTCTTTAAGGATAGGTATGCTGGTGACAAATTCTCTTAGTTTTCTTTCATCTAAGGGTGTTTTTATTTCCCCCTCCTTCCTGAAGGATAGCTTCTCTGGACACAGAATTCACAATTGCCTATTCTTCTCTTTCAGCACTTGAAAAATGTGCCATTTCCTGCCGACCCCCACGGTTTCAGATGAGTACTCTGTTATTTGAATTGGTGTTCCCCTACAGACAATGCATTTTTCTGATTGCTTTTAAGATGCTTTTCGTTGCTTTCAGTTTTCAGAAGTTTGATTACAGTGTTTCTTGGAATGAATTTCTTTGACTTAGTGTTCATTTATAGATTTACATCTTTAACCAAATTTGGTAAGTTTTCTTTTTTCTTTTCTTTTTTTTTTTTAATGAGCCCAAATAAAGGGCTCTTTTTATCTTTAAATCCAAGCAGCTTTTTTTTTTTTTTTTTTTTTGAGGTCAATGTCACTGGCCCTCATATGCTAGACCTGAACCAGGGCTGCTGGCTTCCCAAGCCAGCGCTTAACCACCACACCACTCGGCTGGCCAAAATTTGGTAAGTTTTCAGTGATTATTTCTTCAGATGCTTTTTCAGCTGCCCATCTTCCTTCTTTCCTGGGGCTCCACTGATATTTGATAAAAATATTACAATTTTTGTTATTGTTTCACAGGTCCCTGAAGTGCTGCTCGTGTTTCTCCAAACTATTTTTTCTCTGTTGTTTAAGATGAGTAATTTCAATTCACTGTTCTTAAGTGCACTGCTTTATCTTCTGTCATTTTCATTCTATTGTTGAGCCCATACATTAAGTTTTTAATTTTATCTGTATTTTGTTTAAATTTAACATTAAAAAAATAACTGAAGTAAAAGTGAAATCAATGCTGACCTTTAGAGGAATTATTTTTTTCCCTCCATGACAATATAAAGCTATTTCCTTGGTCCCCTTGTCTTCAATATGAAGCATATTAGCAGGGTCATTTAGAAATTATGGTAAAAAAAAAGAAAGAAATTATGGTAGATCATGAACACTCATTTTTGGAGACAATCTTGTTCTTTATCATATCAAACATATTAAAGTGATCACATATTCACATTAAATATAATTCTTCTATAAAAATATTTGAAGCAATTTTAATAATACAAAATCAAAATTTTTATTATTTTTCATTTTGAAAGAAATGGCAAACATTTTTGGAGTTCCTATATGGTTTTGTGGTTTTTAAATTCTGCACCTGTACTGCCCAATGGCTCTGGACTAATTTTAATAATTTTAAATTTGATAATAATTTAATAATTTTAATTTTGATAAGAATAGGTTTGACACCTGGCAGGGCCTTGTCAAAACCTTCTCTTTCATTAGCTGTCATCTCCTTCTAAAGTTTATACCCTGACATTATACCCTTTACTGTTTTGTTACTCCAGGGGAATTGTGCCTTTCTCTTCAGGCAGTTTTTGTCATTAGATATTGAGGGAGGTAAATTCTGTGATCCAACTTCAGTCATCTTTACCCTAAAGTCTAATGTTTTCTTTCAAAGTAAAAAACTATCATTTTTGGTTCTTTCTCAGTTTCAATTTTTTTTTTTTTTTTTTGAGGGCAGTGTCACAGGCCCTCACATGCTGGACCCGAACCGGGGCCGCCGGACTCCCAAGCCAGCACCCAACCACCGCGCCACTCGGCCAGCCCTCAATTATTTTTTAATGTCTCAAAATGGCTTTCATCTTTTTAACCAAAATTGCCCAAATCTAAAACGTTATTCCTTTTGTTCATCTATTAAGGATGAATATATTTCACATCCTCTTCTACTGAAATTTGTTAATGTATTCAGATCAATGGATATTGCCTCTTTTCCATCTTCCATTTTGCATGACAAAAGCACCCAAAGCTCAGGTCACTACATTTATTTTCTTTTCACAATACTGTTTGCTATTTTTTGTTTTTGTTGTTTGCTTTATTACCATACTTCCAACCATTTTCTATGTAAGTTGTAATTTGACATATTTTAGAAGTTTGCCCTTTCTATTATTTTGTTCTAACAATCTTATCGTTACCATGTTATTGTTTTGTTCTAACAATCTTATAGTTACCACGTTATTTATTTGTTCTCTGGTATCTCCAATGTTTGATGTTGTTAATAATATTAGTGTACAAGGCCGGCCGAGTGGCTCAGTTGGTTAAGAACGCGAGCTCTGAGCAACAGGATCTCTGGTTCGATTCCCATATGGACCCGTAAGCTGCGTGTGAGCTGAGCTGCTGCTGAGCTGCTAACAGGTGGCACGATAGCTCAGCTGGTGAGAGCATGTGCTGCTCACAATAAGGTTGCTGGTTCATTCCCACATGGGATGGTGGGCTACACCATTCTCAACTAAGATTGACCACAGCACCTTGAGCTGAGCAGCTGTGAGCTGCCGTCGGGTGGCCAGATGGCAACTGGACTTGGAGCTGAGCTAGCTGTGCCCTCCACAACTAAGATTGAAGGACAACAACTTGGCTGTTCCCTTCCCCAATTCCCCAACACTGTTCCCCTTCCCCAATTCCCCAATAAAATCTTTAAAATCATAATAATAATAATAATAATAATAATGTACAAAAGCCAAATTGTAGCTTCTACACTAATACTGAGAAAACAGGAAAGTGATGAAGTTAATAAGTGTTTTTTTAAAATGTGAATAATAGGAAAGTGTTTTGTTGTTGTTTTGTCATCAAAGGTTTTCACAAACTAGATGTAAAGGTTTATGGAAGGTGGGTGAAATTATCTGGTGAAAGGTGCATCCTGTGACGTTGGGTTTACCCCAAGCAAGGGAGAGAAGATTTCATAGACACATTATACTTCTTGGAGTGTTTGCATCTTAAAAACAGAGACTGGAGGAGGTATCCAAGATTTGTTTTAGATGTTAAGGGAGGGGAGAGAGTATCCCTATATTCCTCCATTTACATTTTGTTGAATTACTGTTGTCTAGGGGAAAATATGAAAAAAAAAAATAGATCATTATACCGTTTATTATAGTGCATATCACAATGAAGGCAGTGATGTGTTGGTTTTAATTCCAGGGCAAGAACTGTGAGTTCCTCCAGCCAGGACCTGTATTATAGATCTTTCTATCCTAAGGGCCTAGAACAGTGCCTGGACCATGGTTCATGTCAATAAATGTTTGCTAAGTAATACTTGGAATATTTAAAACATTTTCCATGTCCTTGTTATCTGGAGGTTAAAATTTTATTTTCCAGTGCTTGTACCTAAAAGATTTTATTCATAACTATAGGGACAACATTCTAATTTCTGAAGAGGAGGGGATCAAACTTACAAGGTTTTATAGCATTGATTTGAATAAGGGTTAATTGTCTATTCTCATGTTTGTAAATGATTGTTTCCTGGATGCACTAACCATTCCCCTGGGCATGTGCCTCTTACCCCCCACCACTGGGGGTCAGCACAGATAATGAAATCAACTCCAGCCGTTTGCACTTTGCAGGATTCCCTCCACACTAGTTTACAGTATAAAATAACTCCCTTGCTTATAGAAAACATTAAATACCAACCATTTGGGGTTTTAGGATTAATTTTCCCAAATCTATAGAAAAACCCCCATACATTATCTTAGGCTATAATCCTATAGCAGAATCTGTGATGTGATAGATCTGTCAAAAGTTCCTTCCAGCTCTAAGATTAATGTTCCCATGTTGATCCTCTCTCTGCCACCCACCACAATTTTGTTGTTTCCACCCCCCCAAATTATTGATGTTTATTAGTGCACAAATAGATATTCATTGATACCAATTTATATTCTGCATTACATGAAGTAAAGAGCTTTTGACTGAGTTTGCTAATACTAATTTCTTCATCAAAAAATAAAATTCACTTCTAACAAAACACTATAAAATATTCTTAAGTTGATTCTTTTTAAAATTATTTTATTTATTATTTACTTACTTACTTTTAATTAGTTTCAGGTGTACAAAACAATGCAATAGTTATACTTTTCACCCCTCACAAAGTGACAACTCCCCTCCCCCAATCCACCGCCCCCCCATATCATACATATCTATTACAATTCCATTGACTCCACTCCCACACTATACTCCTCATCAAGTGACTTTATATATATATATATATAAAGTTATAGTTGACATACAATATTATTCAACTACAGCTTCAGGTGTACAGTGCAGTGGTCAAGCCTCTGCACCGTCCATGAAATGGTCTCCCTAACAAGATATGTCCATCTGACACCCTACAAAATATTTACAACATTATTGATTATAGTCCCCAAACTGTCTTTCATATCCGCATGGCAATATTGTACTTACCAATTTAAGCTGTCTAATCCCTTCCCCTTCTCCCTCATACACACCCACCTCCCCTCTAGCAACCATCAGTTTTTTCTCTATATCTCTGAGACTATTTTTTGTTTACTTTGCTATTTATTCGGTTCTTTAGATTCCACATATAAGTGAGATCATGTGGCATTTGTCTTTCTCTGTCTTATTTCACTTAGCATAATGTTCTCTAGGTCCATCCATATCGTTGCAAATGGAAAGATTTAATTCTTCTTTATAGCGGAGTAATACTCGATTGTGTAAATGTACACAGTTTCTTAACCCAGTCATCTACTGATGGGCATTTCAGTTGATTCCGTATCTTGCCTATTGTGAATAGCACCACAATAAACATAGGGTGCATATATTTTTTGGAATTAGCATCTTGGTTTTCTCTGGATAGATACCTAACAGTGGAATTCCTGGGTCATAAGGTAGTTCACAATTCTGGTTTTTAAAGAATGGAAATAAATAGAAGATGGGCAAATTCACCTTCAAGTCCGTGCGGCTGAAGCCTCAGTGCAGAATCAGGATGAGAGGGAGATAGCCCCATTGCCCTAATCAGGTCTCTCATTGCAGAGTGACCCGATTTTCTTTTTCTTTTCTTTTCTTTTCTTTTCTTTTCTTTTCTTTTCTTTTCTTTTTTCTTTTCTTTTTTCTTCTTTTCTTTTCTTTTTTATCTTCTCTTCTCTTCCCTTCCCTTCCCTTCCCTTCCCTTCCTTCCTTCCTTCCTTCCTTCCTTTCTTTCTTTCTTTCTTTCTTTCTTTCTTTCTTTCTTTCTTTCTTTTCTTTCTTTTCTTTCTTTCTCCCTCCCTCCCTCCCTCCCTCCATCCCTCCATCCCTTTCTTTCAAAATTTTCCTTTCTCTTTTAATCTGTTCCTTGCTTCAACTCTCAAAAAGTTACTCAGAAATTAAACACAAGGAAGCTCAAAGAGCCAAGCCAGGCCAGCCCAAGACTAGCCGGATCCATCCCACAGGGGCCAGAGGCTGGGCACTGGAGTCTTCACTCAGAGCCTGGTAGCAAAACCTGGCGCAGAATAAGGTGGTTCCAAGGCTGGTCGTAACCCAGCCCAGAGGACCTTTCTGCAACGGGGCACCCTAACAGGGCCAGGCAGTGTAAGAAATGGTGTTTGTTAGGGCCGGCTGAGTGGTGCAGTGGTTAAAGCGCCGGCCTGGGAAGCCAGCAGCCCCGGTTCGGTCCCACATATGAGGGCCAGTGACACTGCCCTCAAAAAAAACAACAACAAACAAACAAACAAACAAAAAAGAAATGGTGTTTGTTGACCTTGTCAAAAAGTTCCTTCCTATAGCATCCAGGACCGGGGAGCTCTGACGCCTGCAGGAGGCCAAGCCTAAGGCCCTGTTTTTGGACAAGGTACCCAGGGGACAGAAAGTGGCCCCTGGCCTGGCCATAGCTACAGATGGTCTGTGACCCAATTTTCTGAAGCTTAAATCTGGAAAATAGCCTGACCAGAGGGATATATTATGAATCTCATGTCAAAATTTGAAATGGGGACAGTCTAGGAAAATCTGACATACACAGTTCTCAGCCAATGGTCAGCTATAAAAAGGGGCTATTTGCACTTTTGCTAGTTCACTGTAGTCTTTGATGTCAAAATTAATAACAGCTTTTTGCTTCTGATCTGCTTCCCTTCCTTGTTCATTTTTGATCAGCAGTTTCCTCCACCCTCTTCCACAACCAGCCACAGTATTCAGGAAATTTTAACCATGGAAGTGAGGTTTCATAAAAAGAATTTAGACATAAACATAACAGGAAAGAGCAAAGGAACCACCCCCTCAAAGAAAAACAAACAAACAAACAAACAAAAAAGTTCTTTAATGAGAATTTAGGTTATAATACAAATGTGTGAAGAATACTTTCACCTCAGGAAAAGTCTTTGGATGACTGTTGATGAAAGAAACCAGTGAGAATGTGCTGATGATGTGGTTGTATTTGGAAAGGGCTGGTCCTTCTATTTCCCATATCTGTCCCTTTACTCTTTTGAGTACCCCTAAGAGCAGTGCCTGAGGTTAAGACTTGAAAGTGAGTGGTTTACTTGGGAAGTGATTCCAGGAAGCAAGAGTAAGAGAGCAGGGAGAGTGAGACAGGGAAGGAGGAAAAGCCAAGGTAAGGGTGTGTTATTAAGGTTGCTGCTATGAGCAACGGGCTTATTTCTACCAGGATCTCAAAAGAAGCTCGCAGAAAGCTTTCCAAAATTATGTACATGGAATAATGGGAAGCTTGAGCATTTGCCCACCTGCCCCTGTCCTGCATGGGCTGAGGCTTCCTCTGAAGCTATTAACTTTCTGGTATTACTGGGCTGCATTTGTAGGCAGGAAAACTCCTACAATGTTGGAGACAACTCTGGGAAGAAAATGGAGCTTGAGCTTGAGCTTGAAGTTGAGGTAGGATGCTGGCAGTGCAAGGAAAGTCTACACTTCCATGGAATGGTCCACTGTGGCTGAGATTGAAATGTAGGGGGACTGAGAGGACATGAATGCACTATTGGATTGAGCAGTTGACTTGGGCAAGGTGACCCTTGCCTGGACCCTGTGGTTTAGCAGGCACCTCTCGATCCTTCCCCTGATTGTACCCCCTCCTACCTTGAGCTTGCACCCTCTCTTCTAGACCACACTCTGGGTACTCAGGATCCTGTCCAAATGGCTTCAAGGCAGCACGGCCTCTGCCTTAGGTCCATTTTCAAAGGGCGGACTCTGCTTGCTCAAACGCCACACAAGGTGCTTCTGTCTGAAGCAGGAGATGTGTGGATAGAGTCTGAATAAAGATGTGTGGATAGAGTGTGAATGGGGCTTAGGGAGGCCACACAATAGGATTCTAGGCTCCTCAAGTTGGGAACAGAGCTAGGGTAAAAGGGGAGAGGGTTGGCCCAGGGTCAGGGGCCAGCTTTCTTTCTGTCACCACATTCTTGTACCAGGGAATCTGAGAATTCTAAATTCAACCACAGCCTTTGTAAAGTTAGAATAGAACATACGTAAATTAACAATTTGTCAGCTTGATTTGGAACTCATAATTATTTAGATATAAGGCAAATGTAGGCTGAGTGTCATGTTTCACCATATTCCAATTTTTGTGACCTTGAACGAAGAAAAAGGAACCTTGGAAAATAGGCTTTTTTACGCTTGAATGATTTCCTAGAATTCCCAGGTTCATTAACTTCTGTGATGATTTATGGTTGTTACTAAAATAAACTACATTTTCTTTGAAAATTTAGGGATATTGTCTAGGTCAGCAATTAGAAGGCCCTTGATTCAACATTTCTCTGAACCAAACAGTATGAATGACTAAAATCAGGAGAATTATTACCCAAGTGTTGACTCTCAGAATGTTACTTGTGGAATTTTCCCTGTTGCCTCATGCTGGCTGAAGATGGGGCAGGAAGCATGAGAAGCAATGCGTATCTGGGACAGTACGGAATGGGGCCTGTTTTAGCCAAAAATGAATCTTATAAGGAAGGAAGAAATTTTATTTTTATTTATTTTTTTATTTTTTTAAGATTTTATTGGGAAATTGGGGGAAGGGAACAGTGTTGGGGAATCAGGGAAGGGGAACAGACAAGTTGTTATCCTTTTGTTCTTCAGTCTAGTTGTGGAGAACATTGCTTCACTGGCCCATGTTGGTATTATCATTGCACTCTTCCAGGGTGGGACAGATCAGTCACCGGCCTCTGGACAGCTGCTCACAGCGGTTCTTGGCAACTCACGCTGGCTGCCGGCCACTCACTATAGCTTATGGCAGCCCACTGCAGAGGCTGCAGCCCACACCGTCGCTGGTGACTCACAGCAGCCCAGCTCCAGGTGGAGCTGTTGTTCACCACCTTAACTATAGAGGGCAGTGTCACTGGCCCTCTGATGTGGGATCCGAACTGGGGCCCTGCTGCTCAGAGCCGGTGTCCCAAGCCAGCTCTTAACCAATGCGCCACTCTGCTGGCCGGAGGGAAGAAATTTTAGAAGAAAAGAAGGGGGACTGTCGGGTTGAAGGGGGGACCACAGAAACTGAATGGCAAAGAAAGAGAAAGACCCAACTTAGCAATGTAAAAATATACATAATAGATTGGACCCATATCTTGCACAATATACAAAAATCAACTCAAAGTGGATTAAAGACTTAAATATAAAAAGATAATTTGTAAAACTCCTATTAAAAGCAGAGGGGACAATGTTTATGACATTGATCTTGGCAATGATTTCTTGAATAAGACATCAAAAGCATAGGCAACAAAAGCAAAATATACAAATGGGACTAAATCAAACTAAAAAGTTCCTGCACAGCAAAGAAAACCATAACAGAGTGAAAAGCCAATCAGCTGAATGGGAGAAAATATTTGCTAACCATATATCAGCAAAGGGGTTAATTTCCAAAATATATAAGTAACTCATACAACTCAATAGCAAGACAAAAAAGAAAGAAAAAGAAAAAGCATAACCTGATTTTAAAAAATGGTCTCAAGGGCCGGCCGAGTGGCTCAGTTGGTTAAGAGCTCGCTCAAGAGTGTGAGCTGAGTTCTGAGCAATAGCAGTTTGATGCCCAGCCCAAGCTGAGCTGCCACTGAGCTGCCAACAAGTGGCAGGATGGCTCAGCTAAAAAAAAAAAAAAGGTTAAAAAATGGGCTCAAGACTTGAGTAGACATTTCTCCGAAAAAGACATACAAATGGCCTACAGGTATATGAAAAGTTACTCAGTGTCACTTATTATAAGGGAAATGCAAATCAAAACCACAATGAGATATCACCTCATACATGTTAATATGGCTATTATTTAAAAAATTAATTTTAAAAAAGAAAAGATAGCAAGTTTTGGTGAGAATGTGGAGAAATTGGAACCCTTGTACACTGTTAGTGAGGATGAAAAATGATGCATCAATGGAATACAAGTAAGTACTGGAGTTCCTCAAAAAAAGAAGAAGATTGCCATATGATCCAGAAATCCCACTTCTGGGTATTTATCCAAAAAAATTGAAATCAGGATCTTGAAGAGATATTAACACTCCCATGTTCTTTGCAGCGCTTTTCACAATAGCCAACATGTAGAAACAACCTAAATACCTTTCGACAGATGAATAGATGAAGAAAATGTGGTATATCCATTCAACGGAACATTGTCTGTCTTTAAAAGGAAGGAAATCCTGTAACATGCAATAACATAGATGAACCTTGAAGACATTATGCCAAGTGAAATAAGCCAGTTACAAAAGGAGAAATACTTCATGATTCCATTTATAAGAGCTACCTAAAACATTCATAGAAGCAGAAAGTACAATAGTGGTTGCCAGGGACTGGAGGGAGGGGGAAATGTGGAGTTGCTAGTCAACAGGCATAAAGTTTGAATGATGCAAGATAAATAAATTCTAGAGATCTGTTGTACAACATAGTGCCTTTAGATAACAATATGATATTGTACACTTAGAAAGCTGTTAAGAAGGTAGAGCTTATGTTAAATGTTCTTGCCACAATAGAATTTTTATAAAATCATATCATTTCCGTTCACATCTTCAATGTCTGTTGTTGTTTTTTTTAATTTTATTGGTGAACAGTCATGGTCATTGGCTACACACTGCTTTCATACCACAATAGTATAGTTGACACTTTTAGGGAGTGCGCAACTCATGCAAGGATTGAACCGGCAACCTTGGTGTTATCAGCACCATGCTCCAACCAACTGAGCTAAACGGTCACTCTGATATTGTTTTGAGAAGCTGAACATGAAGTAGGAACCTTTCTGTGAGTTATTATTATTATTATTATTATTAACTAGTAGATGACAATTATTGAGTGCTCACTATGTGACAAGCTCTCTTCAAAGGCCTTTACATATATTGTCTCCAATTATAAATGCTAGCCATTAATATTATCCCTATTTTATAGATGAAGGAACTCAGCCACAGAGAGGCTAAGTAACTTGACCATGGTCCAGCAACAAATGAATGATGGAACTCAGATGCAAATCCAGACAGCATCTTTTTATTATATAATGTTCAATATTTTCCTATATTCATTTTAGTATGAATATACCTTTTCCAAAGTGATTTTTAAGTTACCTTAAAACTTTTTTGTAACTTTAAGATTTCAGAGGACTGACATTTGTTGAATGTCACCTGCTTTAAGGACAAGACATGGTCCATGGCATTTGTGTTGGTTCTCTGTTATCTTCACATCAACCATAACATACGAGGTCAGACAATTAAGTTTTAGAACTCATCCTAGAAAAAGTGCTACACATCTCATTGCTGAATATCACTACAGTCACCTTCAAAGTACTTCCCTTGGGAAGCTATGCACCGATGTCAGCACTTAGTCCACCCTTCAAAGAAATTTTGGAACTCTTTTTCTGGAATGGCCATCAGAGCTGTCGTCGTATTACCCTTGATGTCCTGAATGCCATCAAAAGGTATTCCTTTCAATATTTCCTTTATTTTTGGGTAAAGAAAGAAGTCATTGAGGGTCAGATCAGGTGAGTAAGGAGGGTGTTCCAATACATTTATTTGCTTACTGGCTAAAAACTCCCTCATGGACAGTGCCATTGAGCTGGTGCATAGCTGGGATGCAAGAGCCATGAATTATTGGTGAAAAGTTCAGGTCGTCTAGCTTTTCCACGCAACCTCTTCAGCACTACCAAATAGTAAATTTGGTTAACTGTTTGTCCAGTTTGTACAAATTCATAATGAATAATCCCTCTGATATCAAAAAAGGTTAGCAACATTGTTGCAACAAGATTGCAAACTTAATTGTCAGACCTGGTACTCATATACACTGACTCCTAGTGCAGTTGAAATTTGCATATAACTTTTGATTCTTCCAAACAGTATTTTGCCTTGTTTTGTTTTTTAGAGGGCAGTGTCACTGGCCCTCATATGTGGGATCCGAACCGGGGCTGCTGGCGTCCCAAGCCAGCTCTTAACCACCGCGCCAGTTGGCCAGCCCGTAAACAGTATTTTTGGTCATCAGATGGGAAATCATGGTTGGGGATGTGAAAATACTGTTTTTGATCCATGGTTGGTGGAATCAGCAGGTTTGAAACTGCAGACACCAAGGGCTAACTGTATTTATTGAAAAAAAAAAAAGTAGTGTAAATGAACCCATGCAGTTCAAAACCATGTTGTTCAAGGGTCAGCTGTACCATAATAAAAGTTATGTGAATGTAGTCTCTCTCAAAATATCTTACTGTACTGTACTTGTAATGTACTTGTTTTTTGTAATGAGGTGATGATACAATGCCTTATTAAGTCGAGAACTTTCACCATTTCACTTCAAGGCAGGACTTTACAACTTCTCTTTGGCATATTCAAATGGCCAAAATCACTACTCTTGAACTTTCCGGCTATTATTAAATAAAATGAGGGTGACTTGAACACAAGCTCTGAGATAATGCAAGAGTTGATCTGATCATTGAGGCGACTACTAATATAATAGCCTCTACAGCATGGAGACACTGAACAAAGGGAGGATCACATCCCGCGTGGAACAGCATAAGATTTTATCATGCTACTCAGAATGGCGCACAATTTAAAACTTATACGTTGTGTATTTCTGGAATTTTCCATTTATTATTATCAGATTGCTGTTGACCACAGGCAACTGAGACTGAAAAAAAGTGACACCAAGAAAGGAGGGTGGTGACCACTGGACAAATATGTTCTTTGTAGAAAATTACCATATATAGATGAACAGAAGAAGAAAAAGAATAAAAGTACCATTTAAAAATTTTAAATATCTAACAAAATCAAGTAAATGTAAATGAAAATACTACTCAGATACTTTTTAAAGTCTATCAGACTAGATACTGAAGAAGTTGCAATATTCAGTGATGACAAGAATAGTGATCATAGGGAATTCACAATCAATTTTGGTAGAGTGAAAAGAGTTTCAACAAACACTTTGTAGAGCAATTGGCAGCATCTGGTGAAGCTGAAAATATGTATACTCCCAAGACTTGGCAATTTCACTCAAAGGTAAATGCCCTAGAGAAACTCTTGTACACTTGTTTAAGAATGGCACAACAATATACTCTGTAAAATAGTTGTAACAGGGAAAATATCCTTTATCAAATTAAATAATTAAATTGCATCATTGTCATACAATGCAATAGTATATAGAAGTTAAAATAAATGAATTAAAACTACATGTATTGTATTTTTGATAAGTCTCAAAAGCAGGATGCGGAGCGGTGAGGAAAGCAAATTAATTGTAGAAAGATACATATAGTACCTTTGACACCATTATTTGAAAAACTCAATACACACATATGTATGTAGATATATACACAGACATATATAAATACTCCACAGAAAGTGTGTAATGTAATATATATACTGTATATATAAATGTAATATATATATACATTATATGTATTACATATATTACAGAAGACAAAGACTATAATGAAGGAATGAAAGAGGGAAAGAGGGAGATAGGGGAGGGAAAGAAGAAAGGAAGGAAGGAAGGAAGGAAGGAAGGAAGGAAGGAAGGAAGGAAAGAAGGAAAGGAGGGAGGGAGGGAGGGAGGAAGGAAGGAAGGGCCTAAAGTAAACGAGTAAGCTTTGTGGTAGATTCTAGGGTGTTAAATTGCTCTATATACTTTTCTTCCAACTTGAAGAATTTTATCCCAAAAAGGAATACTTATCTCTTATAAACATTTCAGACAATACATGCAAGTGTGAGAAAAGTAATCCGTCATCCAAAGAAAATCAATTTTAACATTTTACTGCATATTCTTCCAGGCTGTGCTACACGTTCATTAGCCCGCATGTCATATACATAATATTTTTGGTACCCTTTTTGAAGAGGCCAAAATTTTAAAAAAATGTTCTTCTGATTCATGAGATGAATGATACTGAAGTCTGTTCTTTTTCTGAGTCTTTGGGACGGCTATCTTTCCTGAATTCTACGGTATTTTCTCATAGTTTCGTAGTCCTGTTTGCAAGTACAATAGATTGTGTGGCTTGTCCTTCGCCCACTCTCCACTTGGGGGCTATCTCAACCACCTCAGATCAACAGTTGCATGGAGTACGAAATACACCGTTCCAAAGCAAGCTTCCTCGTCTGACAGGCATTCATTGAGAGCACCCTAGCTACCCGAAATGAGGTCTCCTAACTGCACCATTTGACTTTTGACACCCTTAAAACAGTATACCTAATTCATGAGATACTATAATCTCTGTGGGGTTCTGGGGCTTGGAACCCCCCGCCTTGACCTCTGCGCCTGCGCACTCTGAGAGCGAACTACAAGTCCCAGGATGCACGGTGCTTCCGCCATCGCAGCCCTACTTCCTGCCGTGATGTTTCCTGGGTAACAGTGACTCCCCGAGTACTACACTGAAGTTTAAGGTGGGAGGGGTTTGTGGCCTGCTTGGGAAACTGTTGGGAGTGAGTAGCTTACTTTTTTCTGTCACAAGAGTAACAGGTCTACGGCTGCTTAGTTTTCTAGTGTGCACAAACTTTGCTTTTCTGAGCCGGGAGGGGTCATTGCGCCTTGCTTCAGGCGGGCGCAGCACCGACGGTTCCAGGCTTGCTCTTGTCCATGCAGTTTGCTTGTCCTTGAAGTTGTCAGAAACCCCTCCCAGGGTGTGAGATAGGCTGACATCCTGGGTTTTACTGCAATGGCGGAATTTTTTTTATTTGTTTTTCACAGTCACTTAGTGGGAAATTAGAAGACTGTGGAGGAGGCTGCCAATCAGATATTTTACTCTGGAAACCCATGCATGCTTCCTTGAACTATTGTTCCTAGTTTAACAGTTTTGTAACTTGGTTTTAGTTGGGCCTGGAGTCCCTGTTTTATGATCTTTCAGCTCGTAATTGTTCATGTATTCTCAAGCCAGAACACTTGAGGAATGCCTAAATTTAAAAGGAAAAGAGAAGTCACCTAATGCACTACTTGATTACACCTTAATGTATTTAATTAACATATGTAATATGTCATTCATGGGAAACAACAGTCCCCGACTGTTGCAGTTCAGAGTGGGGAATGCCAGAGTAAAATGGGTTAAGGTGTGCATGCTGGATGAGAGGTTGACCAATTCGAGGTGACCATAAATTATTTTTTCAAACATGTATTATTGTTGAGAAGAACGATGGAATGGTGGCTTGAGACATAGCTCTGCTATTTATGGAGTAATCTCATACAGGTTAGTCTACCTCTTTGAGTCTCAGTTTCCTCGTCTGTACAATGAGGATGATTTTACTTTGCCCCCCACCCATGTGACAGTTTTTGTAAAGGCAATTTAAAGTATGTGAACATGTTCTTAAACTCCACAATCACCCAAAAGTGAGTTGGTAATGACAGTAACATGTGACAAGTGTAATGAAAGGCCAGGGCAACCAGGAATGCCAGTTAAAAGAAGAGTTGAACTGATAACCATGGGCTGTGGGGTAAACCACGTGAGTAGGCGAAGGGCCTAAGAATCTGGGAGAAGACAGATGGGGCCACAGACAGTAGCTCTGATATGTCTCTAAACTTGAGTGTGGTAGGAGCCACATCTGTCTTGTTCATAGTAGTTTGCCTGACGTCTACCACACTGTCCAGCACATGGTGCCTTTGCTCTTATGTCCCCTCTGCCCAGAACACTCTTAGACATGTATCAGTCAGGGGTCTCCAGAGAAACACAGCCAGTAGAGGGGTGTGTGTGTGTGTGTGTGTGTGTGTGTGTATACATATATATATATTAAATGTATATGGGTGTACATCATACATATGTATAAGTGTATATATACGAGCATATGCTCTATACATATATATATATGTATACTATTGTCACGTCTCTGCGCGGCTGGGTCTAGCTTCCTCGAGAGGACCGGCGGGGACTCAGAAAAAGAAATAAAGAGCAAGAGACAGGGATTGTTTAAAAAGCAATGTGAGCCAGGGGACTCTGTATGATGGACAAGAGCCCCCCCTAATCTGGTCACCATGCAGCTTTTATTGAGTACAAACAGCGAAGAAGCTTTGCTCTTTCCGAGGTCTGTAAATCACATGCATCACCTAAGATTTTAGCCAAATTTCCCTCTGCCTCACAGACAGCCCCAGTGGAAAAACTCTTTGATCAATGCAGCCCTGCCCGATATGGGGACAGATAATGGTTCACTATGACACCTTGAGGCAAGAATGCAAGGAGGACTGCTGTTAGCTTCTTGGGAAGTTTTCTCTTTTCCATTGCAGGCTGTAAGCTCTGCAGGAAAGGATTAACAGGCCCTTAGGCCCCATATGCTTCACCTCCTTGATTCCTCCCAGGGACCCTCCACAGCGCCTGGCTTAGGCTGCTCTGATGCGCATATTTGATATAGGATCTCACACCTATATTGGCATCCTGCGCACATGTAGGGTCTTGCCCGTCATTGGCTGACCCGCCCTCTCTCTTAGGGTCCCATGTGGTTTTGCCATAGACCTAGTGAATATCCTGTCCCCGTGAGGCCCTGCTGTTACGGGTGAATGCAGGGAGGCAAACAGCAAAGCTGCTGTGAGGCCACATACTATGTGTGTATACACCACATATATACATATACTAAGATTTATTTCAAAAAATTGGCTTATGCAGTTGTGGGGCTGGCAAGTCAGAAATCCGTAGGTCAGGCTGGAAACTTGGATGAGAGCTGATGTTGTAGTCTTGAGGCAGAACCTCAGTTTTGTTTTTAAGGCCTTTCAATTGATTGGATGAGAGGCATACCCACATTACCCAGGGTAGTCTTTCCTTTACAGATTGTAAATGTTAACCATTGCTATAAAATACCTTCATAAACACCTAGATTAGCATTTGATTAAATAATTGGCTACTATAGCCTAACCAAGTTGACACATAGAATTGACCATCACATCCTAAAAAGTCTTTGCTCAAATATTGTTTCCATAGCATTTAAAATTGCAATCCACACACACAGCTTTACATCTATCTTCCTCTTTTCTTATTTTTCCATTAGCACTTACTATCTTTATAGTAGCTTTTTTTTTTTTTTTTTTTGAGGGCAGTATCACTGGCCCTCATATGTGGGACCGACCCAGGGCCGCTGGCTTCCCAGTCCAGCGCTTAACCACCGCGCCACTTGGCCGGCCCAGCACTTACTATCTTTGAACCATCATTCTTTTTTATTTCATATGTTTATTGTCTTTCTGACCCTTGTAGAATGTGAGCTCCACAGGCCAGGGATTTTTGTTGTGTTGTTTACTGAAATATCCACAGCACCTAGAACAGTACCTAACACACAGTAGGCTCTCAATAAATCTTTGTGAATGAGTGAAGTATTAAGGCGGGCCCTCAGTAAATACTTGTTAAATGGACGGAGGGTTTAGTCTTTAGACATTTCTGAACAGCATTAGTAGGAGGAAGGATAAGAGAAGGGTAAAAGGATAGCAGGTTTGAGGAAAAAAGGGAGGAATTTCAGAGTTTGATATCTATGTGATGGACGAAGTAGTGAAGAAACAACATAAACTTGGATGTGCATTCTCTTTACCTCCTTATTAGCTATGCAACTTTGGATAGGTTATCTCATCCCTCTGGGACATCCTCTTAATCTGGAAACTGGGAAGAATAATACTTAGTCCATAGGGGCATTCCAGTAATTAATTGATGTAATAATAGGTTTAGCATAAGGCCTGCCAAGTAGTGAGCATTTATTGAAAAGTGGCTATTGTTATTATTAATCAGTATTAAAGTGAGGGCATAATAAGAATCATTGAAGTAGACTAATAGTAAAATTATTGAAATTTGAAAGATGAAAGGCCTGTGAGGTGAGGATGCTGAAGTTTGAAGTGATGTTAATACAGTGGTTCCCCTTATCTGTAGTTTCACTTTACCCAGTTTCAGTTCCCTGCGGTCAACAGCAGTCAAAAAATATTAAAAGGAAAAATATATATATATATTAAAAGGAAAATTCCAGAAATAAATTCCTAAGTTTTACATTGCCTGCCATTCTGAATAGCATGAGGAAATTGATGTAGGATATTTCTATTGTGCCGGGATCCTAGTCTCATGAAGCCGAAGAATGGAGACATGGACCAGAGAGGTAAAGTTTGTAGCAGAGGATAGTTTATTAGAGTAGAAAGTAACAGCTCTCAAAACGAGAGGGGGTCCCGACTGGAATGCCTACTAGTTAGGGCAAAAGCCTTGGTTTTTATACCCTTTGTATGTCTGGGGAGGGGGGCCTCTTGGCACTATTATCAGATTTACATTGTTGCCTAGCCCAGAAGAGGTGTTTTCTTGAAACTGTCTCCTTGCCTCAGAATTGTGTCCCTGTTTAGATAGGATTATGCTCTCTCAAGGCTGGGGCTTTGAATATATCATCATCTGTTGCTGATTCCATTAGGGAGTTCCTGACTGTCTTATGTTATGTTAACTAACCTGTCTTAATCTCCCACTCTGGAGGTGAAACTTCTGACTTCTTTGTTACAGGGTTTGAAAAATTATTTCCTCCTCCCCCTCCCAAGTTTGTCATTCTGGTGGGGTCCTGTGACTTAAACCTGCCAGTCAGCTTTTAAAACTATAGGTAGTCAGGGAAATGGCCGCGGTAGAGGGAATCAGGGTGAAAACCATAACAAAAGCCAGGAGAAATAATTTTCCTATCTGAAAATCTTGCACTGTCCTCTCTGGGCCTCCCGGGATGTGACTCATCTCCTTTGTCCAGCATCTCCACACTGTAAACATTGCCCACCCGTTAGCGAGTAGCCATCTAGGTTATCAGATCAACTGCCGTGGTATCCCAGAACATCTGTTCAAGTCACCCTTATTTTACTTAATAATAGACCCAAAACATAAGAGAAGTAATGCTGGCCATTCAGATAATGCCAAAGAGAAGCTGTAGAGTGCTTTCTTGAAGTGAAAAGATGAACGTTCTTGACTTAATAAAGCATTGTATCATCTCACATCATTACGATGGGTGAGTACAGTACAATAAGATATTGTGAGCGGGACAGACCACATTCATATAACTTTTATTATAGTATATTGTTATAATTGTTATATTATTCTTGTTAATCTCTTGCTGTGCCTAATTTATAAATTAAATTATCATGGGCATGTATGTAGAGGGAAAAACATGGTATATACAGGGTTTGGTACTATCCTTGGTTTCAGGCATCCACGGGGGGTCTTGGAACATAGCCCCTGCAGATAAAGTGGGGACAACTGTACAGAAGTTTGAGCTCTAAGGAGAGTCAGGGACATAGGTCACTTTAGGTCAGGGTCCTTTAATTTTGTTTCAAAAAAATATTGAAAATCTCAGCCTGTACAGCTCAGAAAACAGATTAGTTGACACCAAAACAAACCCTTCAGTTTGCCTCAGGCTGCCGTTTTGAAGTACAGGGCTCGTTGGTTCGAGGTCAGAGGTCCCATTCATTTGCTTCCTACTGATACATGAGAGAAAATGTACACTATGCTGCTGACATTCCGCTCTCCAGAATTCTTTTGTTTTCTCCCAAGGTTGGACAACAAGAGAGATGTTAGATCCCCAAAAATTGTATAAATAGCCTGACTCAACTCTGCCATAATTATTAGCATATACACCTAGCAGGCATTTTTAAAGGAAGATCCAGTAGAGTATATACTCACATTGAACCTTATACATGTCTTCTTGCTTGTATATTGATACAAACAGAATTTCTAGTTTTGGCCTCCTCTGATAAAACATAACACTTTTTCTGATATATGGGTTATGGGTTTATCAGAAAAATACTAATTTTTAAAAGATATCATGGATCTGGTTATTATATGACATCATATCTGATTGTAACTTCTTGTGAGGAAACATTTATAGTCACGCAGCAAAGTTGATTTCATGTAGAAGAAAGATGAAGGCCGGATGTTTGAGGTTTTTCTTCTGGTCGTTCTGCTTCCTGTAGTAGCTGACTACAGCTCGTTGCAGTTTTGTGTTTATTTAAGGTGTGGGCAGATTGTTTAAAAAAAGATAGACACTTGGCTGCAGCATTCTGAGCTCTGTTTTTTGCTTCTTGGTTTCTGGTTTGCTGTTGTTATGAGAAATAAATGGGAGGGAGAACCATGTTTAAGAATGATAGATACTTTCAGCAGTTTTTTTTTTTTGACCCAAGGCCATTTCTTCACGTAAAAGTGGCCTGTGGAATTCAGAGTAACACTTATTTGTGTGTCATCTGATTCAGGATGACTGGACTTTGGTGGGAACTGTGGTCACCTTGGCCTTCATTCAAAATTTACAGATAATTTCTTGTCTAAATGTTAGGGATAGGTCATAAAAGGATCATTGTTCTGTGCGCTGTTTCCCAAGTGGAAAAATACTGGCCTAGACTGAATTACTCCTTGCTGTCCTGTGTATTTCGTTTTAGACATGTTTATAATAAAGAATTAAAACAGTACTTTCAAATTTATTATTTTCAAATTGAGAGTTATTGATGTCGGTATAATTCGATGTCAAATTGTGACTAGTTGATGACCTGTCCAAATCATTAAAATATCTTGATAAATCTTTCTTGATAAGTCCTTTCTTAATAGGAATGGCCTAGGATAAAATTGAGGAAGACTCCACACTTTGTTTTGTTTTAGTGAGGGGATATCCAAATCTGTATCCTTTCTGATGTAGAAAGTCTGGCAGAGAAGGAAGCCTCACTCTCTGTTATTAACCTTGTTTCACAGCCTCAGACCTTTTGCTGCAGAGCCCCAGGGGGTGCCGTTCACATCAAATTCGGATTTGTTTCAGGGAGGAGAGAGACCTTGATTATCTATTCCCATCTGTTTCTTAAAAGGTGGAAAGGAGGATAATTGAGATTCTATTTATACATTGCTCTTTTTATTCCTGAGATGATAGTTCTGGTCACTTTTTGAGTAAAATAGGGGTTGAGTTCCCAAGATTCGTGCCACTTTCCAGGGACACGCAGGCTCTGAATTCTTGTTCTCACCACTCACTATCTCAGCCTTGGGGGAGGAACCCTGTGCTTCATTTTGCCAGATTCTTTTTTTTGTTTGTTTTTTATTTTTTTTATTATTTTTTTTGAGGGCAGTGTCACTGGCCCTCATAAGTGGGACCCGAACCGGGGCCACTGGCTTCCCAAGCCAGCGCTTAACCGCCGCGCCACTGGGCAGGCCCTATTTTTTATTTTTTTTTTAGCTGAGCCATCCTGCCACCTGTTGGCAACTAAACGGCAACTCAGCTCGGGCTGGCATTGAACCTCTGTTACTCAGAGCTCAGCTCACACTCTTGAGTGAGCTCTTAACCAACTGAGCTACTCGGCCGGCCCATTTTGCCAGATTCTTACCAGATGTCTTTTTCTCCAGCTGTTGTCTCTTCCCTTGTTATGTGGTTTCCCTTATTTTTCCAACTCATGTGGAGCTCCAGTTTTTGTTTCTTGGACCTCTTTTCTTTTAGATTCTACAAGGAGATTACATTTTTACTCTTTTTCTTTTTTAAACTTTTTTTTTTAAAGATTTTATTGGGGAATGGGGGAGGGGAACAGCGTTGGGGAATCAGGGAAGGGGAACAGACAAGTTGCTGTCTTTTTGTTCTTCATTTGAGTTGCGGAGGACGTTGTTTCACTGGCCCATGTTGGTATCATCATTGCGCTCTTCCCGGATGAGGCAGATCCTTCGCCGGCCTCTGGCTGGTTGCTCACCACAGCTACTGGCAGCTCACGCTGGCTGCTGGCTGCTCACGCTGGCTGCTGGCCGGGGTTCGCACAGCCCAGCTCCAGGTGGAGCTGTTGTTAGCTGTAGAGGGCAGTGTCACTGGCCCTCATATGTGGGATCCGAACCGGGGCCGCTGGCATCCCCAAATCAGCTCCTAACCAATGCGCCACTCGGCCGGCCCTAAATTTTTACTCTTTAGCATACAGAGCAGTTTAGCTTTACATGCCAATCTCAGGTGTGTAATGGGCTTTCCCTTTGCATATCCAAAATTGCATTAATGTGTCCTGCTCTCAAAGGGTCTTATATAATGTCATCCACCCCTTAGCATTGACAGAAGGTTTGAAATTTTGAGGGGTTTGAGACCCTTCTCTAGCATCCATTTCCAGTGAACGTGAGCCTTATTTACTAACTGATATGAATTATGCTATGTTCCCTTAAAGAGAAGAAGCACTTAAAATCATTTTTTATCCAAAATATTTTTACCCCACCATGTCTATTCTTCATTATTTAACTTAATAAATAAACACTGCACACCTTTTAGGCTCCAGGCATAGAAAATAGGTATGAGGATACAACAGTGAACAAGATACAAGAAAAATGCCCTCCCCATTAAGTTTACATTCTAGTGAGAGACAACAATAAACAAATGGACAAGTTATATAATGACAGGCAATGGGAAGTGCTGGGGAGAAAAATAATGTCAGGTAAAGCGCTAGAAAATGATGCTACTGTTAGTTTAGATAGGGTGGTCAGGAGAGGTCTTTTAGAGAAAGTGAACAGGTTCCAGAATAAAGTGAGGATGCGAGCCACACAAAGATCTTGGGGGAGAACATTCCAAGCAAGGATACAGCAAGTCCAAAGGCCCCTGAGGCTGGAGTGGGCCAAGGAACAGCAGGTTGGGCAGAGTGGCTGGCACCCACGAGAGACGGCAGGAGTGAAGGGCAGAGACACTGCAGAGGAAACCAAGGGCCACATCAGATACAGTTTTGCAGGATTAGGAAGGACTTTGGATTTTCAGTGTGGTGGGATGTCATTGGAGAGTTTTGTGCAGGACAGTAACAAAATCTGGCTTGGGCTGACGGAGTGGCGCATTGGTTAAGAGCTGGCTTGGGATGCCAGAGGCCCCGGTTTGGATCCCACATATGAGGGCCAGTGACACTGCCCTCTACAGCTAAGATGGTGAACAACAGCTCCACCTGGAGCTGGGCTGCCATGAGTCCCTGGGATGGCATAGCTGCAGCCCCTGCTGCAGTGAGCTGCCATAGGCTACAGTGAGTGGCCGGCAGCCAGCGTGAGCTGCCAATAGCTGCGATGAGCGACCATCCAGAGGCTGGCGACTGATCTGCCTCATCCGGGAAGAGCGCAATGACGATACCAACATGGGCCAGTGAAGCAACTTCCTCTGCAACTAGACTGAAGAACAAAAAGACAGCAACTTGTCTGTTCCCCTTCCCCGATTCCCCAATGCTGTTCCCCTCTCCCAATTCCCCAATAACATCTTTAAAAAAAACAAAAAAACAAAAAAACAAAATCTGGCTTTTATTTTTGTTCTTGTTGACATATATTTCATATATCATAAAATTTACCCTTTTAAAGTATACAATTCAGTGATTTTCACAGGCTTGTGCAACCTTCACCACTATTATAATTCCAGAACATTTCATTACCCTCAAAAGAAACCTCTTGTCAGTACTTACTAGCATCCATTCCCCATTGTCCACCCTCAGGCCTCTAAAATCCCTAATCTACATCTTGTCTTTATGGATTTACCAATTCTGGACATTTCATATAAATGGAATCATACAATATGTGGCCTTCTGTGTCTGGCTTCTTTCGCTTAGCATAATGTTTTCAAGGTTCAATCATGTTATAGTATGTATCAGTACTTCATTCCTTTTTACAGCTGAATAATATTATATTGTATGGATATAACATATTTTGTTTATACATTATTCTGTTGATGGATATTTGAGCTGTTCCTACTTTTTGGCTATTATGAATAAAGCTGCTATGAGCATTTGTGTTCAAGGTTTTGTGTGGATATGTGTTTTCATTTCTCCTGGTTATATAACTAACTGGCTTGGAGTGAAATTGCTGGATCAGGTGATAACTCCATGCTTAACCTTTTGAGGAACTGCCACACTGGTTTCCATAGCAGCTGTACCCGCAAAGCATGAGGGTTCCAATTTCTCTACATTCTCACCAACACTTATTATTTTTTTGTCTTTTGATTATAGGCATCTAGTAGTGTGTGTTAAGTGGTATCCCATTGTAGTTTTGATTTGCATTTCACTAATAACTAATAAAGTTGAGCATCTTTTCATGTGCTTATTTGGTCATTTATATATCTTTTTTGAAGAAATGTCTATTCAAATGTTTTGCCCACTTTTAAATTGGGTTATGTCTTTTTATTATTGAGTTATAAGAGTTCATTATATACTCTCTTTTTTTACACTATTATTTATTTATTTTGACATTCAATGTTATTTTATATTAGTTTTCAGGTATACAGCATAGTGGTTAGACATCTATATAATTTATAAAGTGATCCCCCTGACTTGTCTAGTACCCACCTGGCACTATACCTAGTTAGTACCCTATTATTGATTATATCCCCTGTGCTTTACTTTACATCCTCATGACTGTTTTGTAACTACTGATTTTTACTTTTTAATCCCTTCACTTTTTTCACCCTGCCCCAAACTCCCTTCTGTCTATCACCCTGATAAATCTAGTACCCATCTGACACCATATAAGTTATAACAATATTGTTGACTATATTCCTTATGCCATACCCTACATCCCCATGACTACTGTGCAACAACCAATTTGTACTTTTTAATCCCTTCCCGTCTTACCCTCAATCCCCCTCCCATTTGGCAACCATAAAAATGTTCTCTGTATCTATGAGTTTGTTTCTAATTTATTTATTTTGTTCTTTAGATTCTACATATAAGCGAAATCACATTGCATCTATCTTTCTCCATTTGACATACTCTACTCAGTACAATACTCTCCAGGTCCAACCATTCCACTGTAGATGGCAAGAACCCATTCCCTTCCCTGGCTGAGCAATATTCTACTCTCTATATATATACCAGTCATCCATTCAGGGACACCCAAGCTGCCTCCACATCTTGGCCATTGTACACAATGCCTCAATGAACATATAGATGCACATGTCCCCTTTTAGGTAGCATTTTGGGTTTCTTCAGAAAAATACCCAGAAGTGGGATTATTAGGTCTTTCTTTGTCTCTTGTGATAGCCTCTATTTTAAAGTCTAGTTTGTCTGGTATAAGTATTGCTACCCCAGCTTTCTTTCTTTTTTCTTTTTTCTTTTTTCTTTTTTTTCCATTTTCATAAAATATCTTTTTCCTATCCCTTTAGTTTCAGTCTGTATATGCCTTTTGATCTGAAGTGAGTCTCTTTTAGACAGCATATGTAAGGGTCTTGTTTTCTTACCCATTCATCCAGCCTATCTTTTGATTGGAGCATTTAATCCATTTACACTTAAAGTAATTCTTGATAGATATGTAGTTATTGCTCTTTTATTATTCTTATTTTTGATCTTCTTTGTTTTTGTCTTCTTAAGGAAGTCCCTCTAACATTTCTTTTAATACTAGTTTGGTGGTGATGAACTCCTTTAGCTTTTTCTTGTCTGGGAAGCTCTTTATCTGTCCTTCAATTTTATTTTTTTATTTTTTTATTTTTTTTGTCCTTTGATTTTAAATGATGGCTTTGCTGGGTTGAGTAATCTTGGTGGTAGGTTTTCAGTTTTTATCACATTGAATATTTCCTGCCAATCCTTTCTGGCCTGTAAAGTTTCTGTTGAAAAATCAGTTGACAGTCTTATGGGAGCTTCCTTGCAGGTAACTAACTGCTTTTGTCTTGCTGCTTTTAAGAGTCTCTCTTTGGGGCCAGCCGAGTGGTGCGTTGGTTAAGAGCTGGCTTGAGACGCCAGCGGCCCTGGTTCAGATCCCACATATGAGGGCCAATGATACTGCCCTCTACAGCTAAGATGGTGAACAACAGCTCCACCTGGAGCTGGGCTGCCATGAGTCCCTGGGATGGCATAGCTGCAGCCCCTGCTGCAGTGAGCTGCCATAGGCTACAGTGAGTGGCTGGCAGCCAGCGTAAGCAGCTGGCAGCCAGTGTGAGCTGCCAAGAGTCGCTGTGAGCAGCCATCCAGAGGCCAGTGACTGATCTGCCTCACCTGAGAAGAGTGCAATGATGATACCAACATGGGCCAGTGAAGCAACGTCCTCCACAACTCGACTAAAGAACAAAAGGACAGCAACTTGTCTGTTCCCCTTCCCCGGTTCCCCAACACTGTTCCCCTCCCCCAATTCCCCAATAAAAAATCTTAAAAAAAAACCTTTGGCATTTTTATTATGATGTGTCTTAATGTGGGCCTGTTTGGTTTCATCTTGTTTTGGACTCTGTGATTCCTGGGCTTGTATGTTTATTTCCTTTGCCATGTTAGGGAAATTTTCCATTTATTTCTTCAAATAGGTTTTTAATTCCTTACACTCTCTCTTCTCCTGGTACCCCTATGTTGCAAATGTAGGTATGCTTGATGTTGTCCCAGAGGCCCCTTAAACTATCCTTATTTCTAGGGAATCTTTTTTGTTTTTGTTGTTCTGATTGGGTGGCTTCTGCTACCTTCCCTTCCAAATCACTGATTTGAGCCTTTGCTTCATCTAATCTACTGTTGATTCCCTCTTATGTATTCTTCATTTCAGTTATTCTTTATTTCTGACTGGTTCTTTTTTATGTTTTCTATCTCCATTTTTGTGTTTCCTGTTGAAGTTCAAGTTCTTTGTTGAAGTTCTCACTGAGATCATTGAGCATCCTGATAACCAGTGTTTGAAACTCTGTGTCTGGTAAATTGCTTGTCTCCACTTTGTTTAGTTTTTTTCTGGAATTTTGTTCTGTTCTTTAATTTGGGACATGTTCCCTTGTCTCCCCATTTTGGCTCCCTCCCTGTGTTTATTTCTACGTGTTAAGTAGGGCTGTTATGATTCCCATTCTTAGTAGAGTGGCCTCATGTAGAAGATGTTCTGTGGGACCCAGTGGTGCAGTCTCCCTGGTCACCAGAGCTGGGTGCTCCAGGTGTGTATTTTTTATGAGTTGTGTGTGTCCTATTGTAGTTGAGCCGTGGTTACTGTTTGCACATCAGTGGGAGGAGGTGACCCTCAGGTTGATTGGTTGTGAGGACTGGTCATGACTACAGTGGAGGAGCTGTGGTGCAGGGGCTGATCCTACAGAGCAGGTTTCGCTTTAGCAGGGCTCTGGTGCCTGACCAGTCTGCCCTTTGGGTGTGTTGTTTTTGGAGGCAGCCAGGTGATGCTCAAGCTTAGTCCAAAGCTAGCCACCAGGTGTGCTGGCCCTGGGGCCTCTTGAGAGGGGACCTGCCGCAGGCCATGTTTAGCCTCAGCCTGTGCCTTGCCTGAGGCCACCTGTTGTGAGCTAGAAGGCAATCCGCAGATGACTGACACCTGTACTGGGCTTACTGGGCTTAGAGGTGCCTCAAGAGGCCAAAATGCAAACTGAGGCTGGTTGTCGCTAGTTACAGACTTAGGGCTCTTCAGTCAGAGGTACGAGACATCGCGAAGCCAAATGCTGCTTGTTTGGGTTTTGTGAACCTTTGAGGGGTTTTGTGAACCTTTGAGAGGTTTTATGAAAGTATGCAGCTTGAGCTAAGACAGGTCATTTTTACAGAAAAGCCACTGGAAGCGGCTGGGTGTGCCCAAAAGTTGGGTGGGGCGGTTTCTACGGGAATCAGTATAGGCAGACGAAAGGTGATAGCCAGTTTCATGGAGACTCAGATATGGCATCTGCCTGTGTCTGCACATAGGGAGGGAGGGGGGAAGGCTCAACAAAGAAACAGTAGCTTCTGCCAGCTCCTTTATCTGGGAGAAAGCTGCACCTTCTGCCCTTGCCCTGCAGCCAGACAATTCAGTTCCTCCCTATATGTTCCTGGCACCTTTCAAGCCACTGCTCCAGTGCTTGAGCTCAGAGCCAGTGAGTTTGTCAGCGAGCAAGTCCTGTGCGGTCCCTTTAAGAGGAGCCCTGGGATTCCAGCCACCCTCCATCCTACTCGGTCACAATCTCTACTGGTTTTCACAGCCAGAGTTATGGGGACTTCTCTCTCTGGCACTGGAACCCTGGGCTGGGGAGGCTGGTATAGGGCTGGGACTGCTCACTCCTCCGGGGGGTACCCCTGCAGCCAAGCTATCCCTCCCAATTTTTAATTATCATATGCGGGTGTGGGACCAGCCTGTTCGGTTTCTCTGTCCCTCCTATCAGTCTTGGCTTCTTTTCTATGTCCATAGTTGTAGGGCTTTGGTTCAGCTCTAGACTTCAGGTGTTTCTCAATGATGGTTGTTGTGTAGTTTAGTTGTAACTGATGTGTTCTGAGAGGAGGTGAGCACAGCGTTTCAGATATGTGATCTGCACTTTTTTGCCCTCCATTTTGTAGGTTGCCTTTTCACTGCCTTGATAGTATTTATTGCAACGCAAAAGTTTTTAATTTTGATTAAGTCCAATTTATTTTTTCTTTGATTGCTTGTGCTTTTGGTATTTTATCTAAGAAACCATTGCCTAACCTAAGGCTGTGAAGATTTATGTTTTCTTCTGAGAGTTTAATTGTTTTAGCTCTTATATTTATATCTTTGATCCATTTTAAGTTAATTTCTATAAATAGTGTGTGGTAGGATCCAAATGCATTCTTTTGCACATGGGTATCCAATTGTTCCAGCATTGTTTGTTAAAAAGGCTATTTCCCCCATTGAATTATCTTAGCAACATTTTTGAAAATCAAATGAACATTGATATGTGGGCTTATTCCTGGATTCTTATTCTATTCTATTGAGCTATATGTTTATCGTCATGCCAGTATCACACAGCCTTGAAAACAGTAGATTTGTAGCACTTTTTGAAATTGGGCTGTATGAGTCTTCTTTGTTTTTCTTTTTCAAGATTGTTTTGGATATTTAGAATCCCTTGAAATTCCATATGAATTTTGGTATTTCATTTTTTTTTTTTTTTTTTGAGGGCAGTGTCACTGGCCCTCATATGTGGGACCCGAACCAGGACTGCTGGCTTCCCAAGCCAGCACTTAACCACCACGCCACTTGGCCGGCTCCCATATGAATTTTGGGATCACCTCATCAATTTCTAAAAAAAAGCCAATTAGGATTACTTATGATTGAAAAGTAATACTATTGCTGTTTTGTGGGGAACATATTGTAGAGGAACCAGTTAAGAGGCTACTTTAGTAGTCCAGGTGGAGGATGATGTTGGCTTGAAACAGGGTATTAGCCATAACATTTGTAAGAAGTGGTTGGATTTTGAAGATATGACTCCCCAGGTTTGCAGATGGATTGTATACGGGATATGAGCAAAAGAGAGAAATTAAGGGTAGTTAAAGGTTTTGACTTCGGCAACTGAGTTTTGACTTTGGCAACTGAGTGAATACTATTGCCATCTACTGAGATGGAACCTGAAGAAAGAGGGAAGGTTAGGGGACAAAAATCAAGAATTTGCTTTTGGACATGCTAAGTTTGAGATGCCTAGTAGAAATCCTATGGAAATGTCAAGTGAAAAAATTATATATGTGTAAGTCTGTAAAAGATGAGAGCTGAAATATAAGTGAGTGTACAAATGGTATTCAACCTCTTGGGGCAAAATGAAATGAAGGAAGGAGTGCAAATAAAGAGGAGTCCTGAAGAGTGATGGTGGGGTACTCCAACTTTTAGAGGTTGGAAAAAGGAAGAGCGTCCAACAAAAGAGATGCAGATAGCAGAAAAACCAGGAGAGTATGTGTGGTATCTTGGATGTGAAAGGAAAAAAAAAAATGTTTCAAGATGGAGGGAGTGATTAACTGTGTCACAAGCTGTAAAGGTGAGTAAAATGAGGACTGAGAATTGTGCATTGGAGGTCATTGAAAAACATGGTTGGGGACAAAAGATTGGAGTGGGTTTGAGAAAAAATAGAAAGGAATGAAGTGGAAACAGAAGGTTTTTTTCAAGACGTCTTCCTTTTTTCTGTCCTTTTTTTCCCCTATCCTTTTTAAAATCATAATTTATTTTACTTATAGACATTTTCATTAACAAAACTAGAAAGAACAGAGACTTTCACTTCCAGCCAACATGGAATAACAGGGACAGTAAGATTTCTCACCAAAAATAATGCAAGTGATAAAGACAGTGGAGAAACATCTTTGAGGTACTGAAAGACACAGACAGCCTGTAATTCTGTACCTGGCAAAACTATCTTTGAAATATGAAAGTGTGGGCCGGCCGAGTGGCGCATTGGTTAAGAGCTGGTTTGGGACGCCAGCGGCCCCGGTTCGGATCCCACATATGAGGGCCAGTGACACTGCCCTCTACAACTAAGATGGTGAACAACAGCTCCACCTGGAGCTGGGCTGTGCGAGCCTGGGCGACGGTGTAGGCTGCAGCCCCTGCTGCAGTGGGCTGCCATAGGCTACAGTGAGTGGCCAGCAGCCAGCATGAGCGGCCAGCAGCCAGCGTGAGCTGCCAATAGCCGCGGTGGGCGACCATCCAGAAGCTGGCCACTGATCTGCCTCATCCGGGAAGAGCGCAATGATGATACCAACATGGGCCAGTGAAGCAACATCCTCCGCAGCTAGACTGAAGAACAAAAAAAAGGACAGCAACTTGTCTGTTCCCCTCCCCCAATTCCCCAAAAACATCTTAAAAAAAAAAAAAGAAATATGAAAGTGTGATACACTTTTTTTCAGATGTGTAAATGTTGAAAGAGTTCATCACCAGCACACTTACACTACAAGAAATAGTAAGAGTAGTCCTTCAGATAGAAAGAAGATGGTAATAGTTGGAAAGGTAGATCTAAGCAAAGAAATGAAGAGCACCAGAGATTATAACTACATGGGTAAATATATAAGATTTTCAAAAGTATTTAAATATTGTTAAAAGACAGTTGACTGTTTAAACAAAAATCATAACTATGTTAAAAACCTTCTCACAAAGAAATCTCCAAGCCCAGATGACCTCACCGATGAATTTTACCAACATTTAAGAAAGAAATAATACCAACCTACACAAATGCTTCCAGAATATTGGAAAGGTGGAATTCTTTTTTAATTCCTATGAGGCCAACATTACCCTGATACCAAAACTAAAGATATCACAAGAAAACTACAGACCAATATCCCTTGTGAATATATGAATAAATGGAAAAATTCTAATTTAATTTTAGAAAGTTACATCCAAAATAATAATACATCATGGCCAGTTGGGGTTTATCAGGAAGGCAAGATGGTTTTAACATTTGAAATTCATTGAGGTAATTTACCATATTGACAAATCAAAAAAATTTTTAAGCTATGATAATCTCAGTAGAAATAGGAAAAGCATTTCACAAAATCCTATATCCATTCCTGATTAAAAATTCTTAGCCACTAGTAATTTTTTTTTTTTTTTTTTTTTTTTTTTTTTAAATTTTATTTTATTTTTAATTAGTTTCAGGTGTACAACACAGTGCAATAGTTATACATTTTACCCCTCAGAGTGACAACCCCCCCACCCCCAATAGTTTCAGGTGTACAACACAGTGCAATAGTTATACATTTTACCCCCCAAAGTGACAAACCCCCCACCCCCAATACACCCCCCCACACCCCCCCATATCATACATATCTATTACTCTTCCTCTGACTCTCTTCCACAGTATAATCCACATCCCGTGACTATCTATATATATTCAATTACAGTAGGTATACCACCTCCACTTTAGTAATACAGTGCAGTGATCAAACCTCTACTCCATCCATGAAATGGTCTACCTAACAAGACCTATGATCATCTGACATTCCACAGAATATTTACAACATTATTAATTATATTCCCCAAACTGTTTTTCCTATCCCAGTAGCAATATTGTAGTTGCCTATTTTTGCTGTCTAATCCCTTCCCCTTCTCCCTCATTCCCATTCCTCTCCAAATTAGCAACCCTGATTTTTCCTCTATATCTATGAGACAGTTTCTGTTTACTTTGCTCATTCATACAGTTTTTCATATTCCACATATAAGTGAGATCATATGGTATTTGTCCTTCTCTGACTGACTTACTTCACTCAACATTATAGTCTCTAGGTCCATCCATATCATTGCAAATGGCACGATTTCATTCTTCTTTATAGCGGAGTAATACTCCATTGTATAAATATACCACAGTTTCTTAATCCAGTCATCTACTGACGGGCATTTTGGTTGTTTCCAAGTCTTAGCTATTGTAAATTGTGCTGCTATGAACATCGGGGTGCATAACTTTTTTTGAATAAGTGTCTTGGTTTTTTCAGGATAAATACCTAGGAGTGGAATTGCTGGGTCAAAAGGTAGCTCTATTTCCAGTTCTTTGAGATACCTCCATACTGACTTCCATAGTGGCTGCACCAATCTGCAGTCCCACCAACAGTGCAGCAGGGTCCCCTTTTCCCCACAGCCCCGCCAGCACTTGTTGTTTGTTGATTTGTTGATGATAGCCATTCTGACTGGAGTGAGGTGGTATCTCATGGTGGTTTTTATTTGCATTTCCCTAATGACCAGTGAGGTTGAACTTTTTTTCATATGCCTGTTGGCCATCTGTATGTCCTCTTTAGAGAAATGTCTCTTCATATCTTCTGCCCATTTTTTAATTGGGTTGTTTGTTTTTTTGGTGTTGAGTTTCATGAGTGTTTTATAAATTTTGGATATTAACCCCTTATCAGATATATCGTTGGCAAATATATTCTCCCATTCAGTAGGCTTCCTTTTTGTTTTATTAATGGTTTCCTTTGTTGTGAAAAAACTTTGAAGTCTGATATAATCCCATATGTTCATTTTTTCTTTTACTTCCCTTTTAGCCACTAGTAATTGAAGGGCTTTTATCAAAAAACTCTATATCACACCATACTTAATAGGACAGAGCATGCACTCTTAACAGCAAGGTTGTCGGTTCTGCTCCCACATGGAAAATGAATAAATTAATTAATTTAAAAACAAGCATCAGACCATATTTGACCCATGGGTCATAGTTTTCTAATCCCTAGTCTATGTAGAAAATCCCTTGGAATCTACAAAAAAGTTACTAGAAATAATGAGGTTAGAAAGGTTGCACGATACAAGACCAATTTGCAAAAAATAATTTTGTTTCTATATAATAACAATGAACAATCAGAAATAGAAAATTTAAAATAACAATACCATTTACAATAGGATCAAAAATATAAAATACTTTTGGATAAATCTGACAAAGATGCGGAAGACCTGTTCACTGAAAACTATAAGACATTGCTGAGAGAAATTAAAGAGCTAAATGAATGGAGGACTCTCCCTTATTCAATGACATATACGAGATATATGACTCAATATTAATTAAGATGTTAATCTCCCCAAATTGATCTATAGATTTAACACAGTTCAAATTATAATCTCAGGAGGCTTTTTTGTAGAAATTGAAAAATTGATTCTAAAATTCACATGGAAATGAAAGGACTTAAAACAACCTAAACAACTTTTTAAAACAGAATGAAGCTGGAGGCCTAATACTACTGGGTTTCTTATATACGTACAGTAATCAGGACAGTATGATATTGTTAAAGAGATAGACAAATAGATCAATGGAACAGAATGGAGAGACAAGATGTATTTCCACATACATATAGTATAGACAATTGGTTTTCAATAAAGGTGCAAAGTGAATTCTGTGGAGTAAGGATTGTCTTTTCAGTCAATGGTGTTGGAACAATTAAATATCCCGATGCCAAACAAAACCCAACTATACCTCAAACAATATACAAAAATGAACTCAAAAGGACTATAGACTTAAATATCAAACCTAAAACTATAAAACATATAGAAGAAAAACATATGAGAAAACATTTATAACATTGAGTTTGGCAAAGATTTCTTAGATGTAACACCAAAAGTACTATGCATTAAAAAATACTGATAGGGGCCGGCCGAGTGGCGCATTGGTTAAGAGCTGGCTTGGGACACCAGCAGCCACGCTTCGGATCCCACATATGAGGGCCAGTGACACTGCCCTCTACAGCTAACAACAGCTCCACCTGGAGCTGGGCTGCTGTGAGTCCCCTGGATGGCATAGCTGCAGCCACCGCTGCAGTGGGCTGCCATAGGCTACAGTGAGTAGCCGGCAGCCAGCGTGAGCGGCTGGTAGCCGGTGAGCTGCCAGTAGCCACGGTGAGCGACCATCCAGAGGCCGGCGACCGATCTGCCTCATCCGGGAAGAGCGCAATGACGATACCGACATGGGCCAGTGAAGCAACGTCGTCCACAACTAGACTGAAGAACAAAAAGACAGCAACTTGTCAGTTCCTCTTCCCCAATTCCCCAACGCTGTTCCCCTCCCCCAATTCCCCAATAAAATCTTTAAAACAAAATACTGGTAAATTGGACTTACCACAATTAAAACGTGTGCTCTTTCAAAGACACTATTAAGAGAATGTAAAGACTGGGAGAAAATATTCCCAAATCATGTTTGATAAAGGATTTGTGTCCATGATATAAAAAAAAAACTCTGAAAACTCAACAATAAGAAAATAACCTAAAAAATGGGCAAAGGATTTGAACAGCATCTGCTTCACCAAAAAAAGTTTGTGGGTGGCAAATAAACACATGAAAAGATTCTCAACTTTATTAGTCAGTAGCAAAATGCAAATTAAAGCCACAATCAGAAACCACAACAACTGGAATGGCAAAAATGAAAAATCTGACTATCAAATGTTGATTAGGATGTGGAGGACCTGGAACTTTCATACACTGCCAATGGGAATGTAAAATCGTACAAGCGCCCTGGAAAACAGTTTTGCACTTCCTTAAAAATTTGAAATGTATACCTGCCATATGATCCAGCCATTCCATTCTAGATATTTACCCAGGATAAATGAAAGCATATGTTTATACAAAGACTTGTACATGAATGTTCATAACAGCTTTATTTGTAAATAGCCCCAAATTGGAAATAAACCACATGCCTATCAACTGGTGGATAAACAAACTGCAGTATAAATATTACTCAGCCATAAAAAGGAATGAACTATTTGTGCATGTTGCATGGATCTCCAGGTTGTTTTGCTGTGTGAAAGAAGCTACACCAAAAAAAAAGAAAAAGTACGTATTATATGATTTCATTTATAAAAATTCTGGAAAAATGCAAATGAATATATTGTGACAGAAAGTGAATCAGTGGTTGCCTACGTAGGATGGAGGGATTTCAAAGGGGCAGGAGGCAATTTTCAAGTGTGAGGAATGTGTTCATTATCTTGAATGTGGTGGTAGCTTCATGGGTATATGCATATGCCCATTGTACATCATTAAGTTGTACATATGAAAAATATGCGGTTTACTGTGTGTTAATTATAGCTCAATAAACTTTTTAAATGAAAAAAAAATAGCAAGAATAATGTAACATACATATTCCCACCCCTCAGCCTTAAAAATTTTCAGCATTCTGCCATTCTCTTTTGAGGAGTTTTGCTATAAAGGGGAGCAGAGAAAGGGGCCGTACCTAGAAGGGGATATGGGATCAAGAGAGGGTTTTTGTTTTTTTCATTAAGGTGGGATATGCTACAGCATGTTTATATGCAGATGAGGGGAGAGGGCAAATAGATGCAAAAAGTAAGAGGACCTGGGCTGGCCGAGTGGTTCGGTGGGTGGTTAAACGCTGGCTTGGGAAGATAGTGGCCCCGGTTCGGGTCCCACATATGAGGACCAGTGACACTGCCCTCAAAAAAAAAAAAAAAAAAAGTAAGAGGACCTGACTGAGAATCATGACTGGGCAGGAAAGGCTGGGCTGGTATCCTGTGTGCCAGGGAGTTCGGAGCCTTGGAGACAAGGCTCCTCCTTACAGGACGGAAGACAAAGAGGCAGGGATAGGGCTCGCTTAATACGCCACACTGGCTCTTTGTTAGCAATGATGACAGTATCAACAATGACAACAGTGCGAATACTGTAGTTAGTGGGCCTTCCTATTCATTAATAAGATGAGTCATACAAATGCAGCAGTATGTGACTTTCTTTGATGAAGTTTTCGACCAGGACATCAAGGAGTATCTTGTGGGTACTGTGCAGACTTCCAGGTATCTCCAGCTAAGAAAGGATAAAGCCTGCAGCTCCAGTTCTCCTTTGAAGCAATGCTCACTTAGTCTGAATTGGAGTAATCCATTGATAGAGATAATGGGAAGTCCTCTGCTTATGTATTCAGTGTAAAATTATATTGCCACTTAAAGGTTTTAGTGTTAGTGGTATTTTCATAAACAAAAACCTCTGTCCCAGAGCCGCCGGCTGGGTGGCGCCGAGGTTAGGAGCTAGCTTGGGACGCCAGCGGCCCTGGTTTGGATCCCACATATGAGGGCCAGTGACACTGCCCTCTAAAAAAAAAGAAAGAAAACCTCTGTCCCCTCCCCCCTTGTCCCCTTGTCACTCCTACCACCATTAACTTATGCTGCAAAAAACAGCAATTGCTATTATTTATTTATTTATTTATTTATTTATTTTTTAAAGATTTTATTGGGGAATTGGAGGAGGGGAACAGCGTTGGGGAATCGGGGAAGGGGAACAGACAAGTTGCTGTCTTTTTGTTCTTCAGTCTAGTTGCGGAGGATGTTGCTTCACTGTTGGTATCGTCATTGCGCTCTTCCCGGATGAGGCAGATTGGTCGCTGGCCTCTGGATGTCGCTCACCGCGGCTATTGGCAGCTCACGCCTGGCTGCCAGCCGCTCACGCTGGCTGCGGGCCACTCACTGTAGCCTATGGCAGCCCACTGCAGCAGGGGCTGCAGCCCACACCATCACCGGGGCTCGCACAGCCCAGCTCCAGGTGGAGCTGTTGTTAGCTGTAGAGGGCAGTGTCACTGGCCCTCATGTGGGATCCGAACCGGGGCCGCTGGCATCCCAAAACCAGCGCTTAACCAATGCGCCACTCGGCCGGCCCTGCTATCATTTATTAAGTGGTGCTAGACACCTCCACTTCACTCCTTCACAACAGCCCAGTGAGGTAGGTGGTACGATTAGCCCCTGTTAATAGTTGTGGAAAATGAGCCTTACAAAGGTTAAGGGATTGCCCAAGGTCTCATCTCAGAAGTATCAGAGCCAGAATGAAAACCCAAGTCCACATGACACAAGAATTCTGTGTTATACCACCTCTCTTATGAATGAGAAGTTTTACTGGCAAGAGTAGCTATATGCATATTTTTCTCCAATTCTAATTCATTGGAAGGACCACAGTTTGACAATAATAAAGGAACTCAGAAAAATGAAAACAATTCAGTTCCAACATCCTGTTGCAGTAATTGTTTCCATTTTCTGCATTTCTTTTTTATTCTTATCCATATCTACATATTTTACATAGTTGTAGATACAATTTTGTATTCTGCTTTTATGGTTAATGTACCAGATATTTTCCTTGTTGCTATTATTTGGTCTTTAAAGGATACATTTTGTTAAAATGTCGTGATTTAGACAAACTATCCCCACAATAGATTGTTTCCACTCTTTTAGTTTTATAAACTATACTATAGTAAACAATTTGATTCCCCACTCCCACCCCCCCCAATTTTGTAATTTTATAAAGAATGAATTCCCAGGAGTGAGATTACCAAACAAGAATTTGAGAATTTGAACATGTTTATGGTTTCGACATTTTAAAAGAGAGTGAAATTAGAAAAGTTGTTATACCTTTGATGATGGCAGATAAATTTCATAATGGCAAGTACAGATTGGCTACATTAACTATTGTTTAGGAGGACCAAAATTCAAGACAAATTGGGAGTGACTGCTCATGAATCAGAGTTTCTTTGGGGGGTGATGAAATGTTCTTGAATTAGATAGTCATGGGGGTTGCCGAACTTTGTGAACACACTAAAACACTGAATTGTATGTATACCTGAAAGGGGTGAATTTTATGGTATGTGAATTATATCTCAATAAAGCTGTTTTAAAAATTAAAGACAAAGTTTCAACCATTGCTATTGGAGTGCTCTATATTTATTTTCATATTTGGAGACAGGTACCATAATGCTTAAAGAGTGTCAGACTGCCAGGGTATAACTTGTGGTGTCACCACTTAGCTGCCATGTGACCCCTTCCAGGGCTGTCGGCGGGGTCCCCTGGAACCTGACACTGAGACAGGGTTCTGGGTACAGGAAGTGTATTGGGGATCAGCACTTATGAAGGCAGGACAGAAGCAGGGCTGGATGGAGAAGTGAGGGTAGAAGTGAGGCACAAGTCCAACACAGCCTCAGCCAAATGCCCTCAGGGGGCTCTGGACCGCCAGTGTCCCACACGGGGCTGTAAGACCTGGCCTTTATACACTGGGCCTTACCCAGAAATCTGCTGTGTGCTGCGGGGTCTGGCAGCACCTCAGGCCAGGAGTGCCCTGCACCTGTGGCCCTTTGGGAAGGAGTTGACAGCAGAGGGCCGACTGCTCCCTTCAGGTGAGCTATGTGACCATGAACCTGGGTGACATAACTCCATATCTACAACAATAGGCGGCTTTAACCTTTTCTGCCTCAACTTCCTCACCTGTAAAATTGAGACAATGATAGTATCCATCTCTTAGGATTGTTAGAGAATTCAATAGATAATACATATGAAATGCTTAGAACAGAGCTTGTCATATGATTAATGTTCAAAAAATACTAGCTGTTATTAGTTCTCTATCGAATAATATAGTCAGTTTTGTCCAAACTATGCTGAAGAATTGTCATGTAGCCTATATTACTGAAAAAAACTCTAAAAGACTTCTTTCCTGAATAGACTTTGTTTTTTAGTGTTTTTTTAATTTTTAGAGTGTATTTAGGTTCACAGCAAAATGGAATAGAAAATACAGAGTTGCCATATACCGCCCCCCGCCACACACACACATAAACACGCAGCCTTCTCCACTGCTCTGAAGACTTTTAAGAAACGGAATGACATCTTTCTTTGGTCACTTTTTTATATTTTGAGGTCAGAATGGGGAGGACCTTCAAGGAATGAGTTGAATAACGTGAACACTTCCCTGTTGGATCCTTCCTACTACTACGGCAATTAGCTGGGGGCAGAATCTCATATCAAGGAAGTGAATTTTGATAAATAGCTGTAGGATGCGGGCAGCTCCCCAATGCAGGGGTTCAGGGGCAATGAGCCTGGATGTTGCACAGAGCGGAGCCTGTGCATTGGTGCGGGGGACACAGGAGCCCATGAGTGCCCTGCCTGCAGGTCTGCTAGGAGGGTCAGAAGAGGCATGCAGGTACTCAGAAAGGGAGCTGGGCGGTAAGGAGGAGCCTTTGCTTGGTCACAGCTTTACCTGGGTCTGACCCTGGGTTCCGTTCTCCTAGAGAGGGAAAGACAGCCTAGATTGTTTACTTTTTAAGTTTTGGGTCAATTTCAATTTTATCCACATTGTACAGCAGAAAACTTCTAAGTGTTGAAAAACTCTGCATTTTTTCTTTCTTTCTTTCTTTTTTTTCCTTCCCAAATCATCATACAGATAAATGCATTTTGGGGGTGGGGAATACAGCCTATGAATTTTAACATGCATACTTTCATGTAACCATCAGCACAGTCAGGATACAGAGCAAGTTTATTCCCACATAAAATTCCCTGTGCTATGTTTCTGTAGTCACACTAACCTCTGGCAGCCCTTGATCTGTTCTCTATCACTATGATTTGAAACACCTCTGCTTTTAATAATCTCGTCTTTTAGCATCATGGAGTCTGCAAAGATTGTGGGCTTTGGAGTCAGAGAGAAAGGCTATTTCCTCCATTACTAAGTATGTGATTTGGGGAGGTTAACTTAATGAGACATGGAAAGAAAAAGTAACATGTTTATAGGGTTTCCTCTCCTGCCTAATGAGAAGTCTGTCTTTGGCATCTTGATAACTGTGCCTTACAACAAATCAGGGTAAAGTGAAGGGGACCGGTATGGTCTAGACTAAATAAGATAATATACAGAGGGTGCCAAGAAAATGTATACACATTTTAAGAGATGTTATCTTAAGCATATGAAGTACTTAGAACAATGCTTGTCACATGAGAAACGTTAAAAAATACTAGTTGTTGGGCCGGCCGAGTGGCGCATTGGTTCAGCGCTGGTTTTGGGATGCCAGCGGCCCCGGTTCGGATCCCACATGAGGGCCAGTGACACTGCCCTCTACAGCTAACAACAGCTCCACCTGGAGCTGGGCTGTGCGAGCCCCGGTGATGGTGTGGGCTGCCATAGGCTACAGTGAGTGGCCTGCAGCCAGCGTGAGCGGCTGGCAGCCAAGCGTGAGCTGCCAATAGCCGCGGTGAGCGACATCCAGAGGCCAGCGACCGATCTGCCTCATCCGGGAAGAGCGCAATGACGATACCAACAGGGAAGCAACATCCTCCGCAACTAAAACTGAAGAACAAGAAGACGGCAATTTGTCTGTTCCCCTTCCCCGATTCCCCAACGCTGTTCCCCTCCGCCAATTCCCCAATAAAAACCTTTAAAAAAAAAAAAATACTAGTTGTTATTACTTTATTACTGTAATGAATAATATAGTCAGTTTTGCCCAGACTATGCTGAAGAATTACGATGCAGCATATATGTGTGTACTGAGAAGACTCTGAAGACTTTTTTAAAAGATAGATTTTATTTTTTTAGAGCAGTTTTAGGTTCACAGCAAAATGGATTTAGAGTGGAAAGGGCAGAATTACTTGAGGAAAGAAGATAATAGATCTGGCAGGTGATATGAGAGGGGCAAAAAACAAAAAGAGCCAACATAGGTTATGTTTCAAGAGTTTTGTTTTGGGGGTTTAATACACAGGGAGAAAAAGATTGAAAGTAGTTGAATGCTGTGATCAGTAGGGCTTTGGGCAGATAAATGCTGGATGAGGAGGATATTATAGACATTTTGTTGTGTGTTATACATGAAATGCTCTATGGCATTTTCAAATGATAAAGATTTCATTTGATTTTAAATTGTTTTTAGATATAATTTATTTATGCCTTCTATTTTTGATGTACACATGAGGCAACACAACAGTCTTTTTTTATTATAAATTATTGTAATATACATATGTATACACACACACACACACATACACACACACACACAGGTTTAATTAATACTATGTGCCAGGCACTGTTCAAGTCGCCTTATCAACATTATCTTATTTAATCCTGAAAACAACCCTAGGAGGTAGGTATTGTTATTATTATTCCATTTTACAGAAGAGGAAACCAAGATTTAGAGAGGTTGAGTACCGTGCTCAGAGTTATTATTAATAAATGGATTTGAACACAGGCTTTTTCATGAGAAGCTACTCTTCTAACCCTTATGCTACACTGCTGCCACTCTGAGCCTCAAATTTCTCATCTGTAAGATAGAGAATAACTTCTAACTCATAAAATCATTCTAAGGATCAAATGAGATCATTATAAGCTCCCTGAAGGGGGTTGTTTTTATACTTCTTTGATCCCAATAGTTTATTACCATGCTTTGCATATAGAAGAAATTCAATAAAAAGCACTACTATTTTATGACTAAGCATATTCCATGTCGACTCTAGGTTTAATGCAAGAAAAATGTGAGTTAATAATCACTGTGCCAGCACAGGGGATACAAAGATGAAAAAGACAATCCTTACCCTGAGGAGCTCATAGTCCTGGGAATTAAAAACATACAAAGACATAATTCCCATATGTTGCGAGTAAGTGCAATTATAGCAGAAGTACTGATGGAGAGCCAGTCTGAAAGCTATTATAAAGGATAATTTGGAGTTAAGAGGGCAGGTGAGAAATAAAGGATTGGCCTACGAAGGCAAGATACATTTTGGGGAGTGCAAAACCACTGGTATTTGGTGTTTGTTGCTGAAGCATAAAATGCTGGGCAAGGTGTAGTAAGAAAGGTTGGAGAGGTAAGTACACTATGTGCCATATGGAAAAATGTGACTTCATCTTGTCAGTCGCTGTTTCCAAAACATCAGTTTTCCCATTCTCTTCAAATTTTTACCATAGCCATGTTGTCTCTGTAATATGTTTTGTTTAATGTTAAAATCACTTTTTACTTTATCAGCCTAAGCAATAATAACCCTGAAGTCACAGTTTTGTTATCTTTGTTTTCTTTTTCTAATACACTTTACAATAAATGCATTACATTTAAAAATTGAGAAAATATTTATCCATGGGTCAGTTACAACCTTTTCAGATACCACCAAGGATATGTGTATTACGCTTACTCAGGTAAACAGTGGAGAGCCCTCAAAGGGCTTTCAGCAGAGTCATGATACAGTTAGATTTGCTTTCTTTTCAAAAAATAGAAATTTAAGAGTTTTATGAGAATGAGCAAATAGGCATTTCTTATGACAAAATGTCCTCTTTAAGATTTAGGGTTTATACTTTCCTTTCTGTTCTCTGCATCCCAGACAAAAACTAGTTTGCGAAGTTAAGCCACTATACTTCTTTTAAGAAGATCCAAATGAAACATTGGTTTATTTTTACAAGCAAATACAAAGCATTGTGGAAAAACCATTGTGTTAGTCTGTATGATTTTGTGATCATATTGATTTTGATTTTAAGAGTTTTCTGCTTTTTCTCTTCTGTTCAATTTTTTGTTTGGTTTTTTAAATCATGCCTCCAAAATAAAAACTATAAAACAAAGTATGGTCAGAGTAATCTAGTTTCTACTCTTCTACCTGGTTTCCTCAATCTATCCTATAGGTAATCATTTAAAAAGTTTATTTTTGGGGGCTGGCTGAGTGGCGTGGTTGTTAAGTGCTGGCGTGGGAAGCCAGCGGCCCCGGTTTGGGTCCCACATATGAGGGTCAGTGACACTGCCCTCAAAAAAAACAAAAAATAACCTTACATTGGAAAGGAAGAAAGTTCTCTAATTATTAACCTAAGCTTCCACCTTAAGAAACTTAAAATACAATAAGCAATTAAACCTAAAGAAGCAGAAGGAAAGAAATAAAAACAGAAGCAGAAATCAATGTACTAGAAAATGGGAAAAATACAGAAAATAAGTAATAAAACCGTTTATTTGAAAAGATTAATAAAGTTGACAGACCTCTAGCCAGACAGATGAAGAAGGAAAAGAAGAAAGAAAAAAAGAAAAGCAAGAAGAGCAAGACAAGAGCAAGAAGAACAACAATGACAACAAAAACACAAATGAGCAATATTAGGAATGAAAGAGGGCATCACTAGAGATTCTGCAGATATTAAGAGGATAATGGTAAAATATTGTAGCCAACATCATGCCAATACCTTTGATGGTATAGCTATAATGGACACATTTCTTGAAAAACAGAAGTTCATTCAAGAAGAAATATAATTTGATTAGCATTCTACTAAAGAAATTGAATGAAAAAGATTAGAGTAGTTAAAAGCCTATCCATAATGAAATTCCAGACCAGATGGCTTTCGTGGTGAATTTTACCAAATGTTTAAGAAATAAATAGTATCAATTCTATATGAACTCTTCCAGAAAATGGACCAACATTGCATTGATAACAAAACAAGAAAAAGACATACAGGGAAAAAAAACAACTACAGATTAATATTCCTCATCAATACAGGTGCAAAGATCCTTAAAATATTAGGAAACATAATCCAGCAATATGGAAAGGGAATAATATATCATGATTAAGTAGGGTTTATCTAAGGAATACAAGGCTCTTTAAAAGGTTGAAAATCATTCAGTGTAATTCATCATACTAACAGATAATAAAAGATAAGCCATATGATAATATCAATAGATGCAGAAAAGATATTTTACAACCTTTAGTATCAATTCATGATAAAACAAATTCTCAGGAAATGAGGAATAGATTATAACCTCCTTAATCTAAGAAGGGGCATCAATGAGAAACCTACAGGTAACATCATAGTTAATGATCAAAGTCTGATACTTTACCCCTAAGAATGAGGACAAGGCGAGAATGTCAGTATTCCCATCTTCTACTCAGTATTGTATTAGAGGCCCTGCCCAGTACACTAAGGCAAGAAAGTTATATAAAATGAATATCGATTTGAAAGGAAGAAGTAATAATGTCTTTATTCACAGCTTACATGATAAATTCATAGAAAATGCCAAATCTACAAAAGCTTCTAGAACAAATAAGTGAGTTTATCAAGGTCACCAGTTAAAAGGTTATAAACAACAACAACAACAACAAAACAAAAAAGGTTATAAACAATTGGATATTTAAGTAGAAAAATCATTTATAATATCATCAATAAATAAAATACCTAGGAATAAATTTAACAAAAACAGTAATGCATACAGAAAACTATAAAATGTTGCTCAAATGATAGAAGATTTAAATATAATATTCATGGATTAGAAAACTCAGTCTCAGAGCCGGCCGAGTGGCACGGTGGTTAAGAGCTGGCTTGGGACGCCAGAGGCCCTGTTCGGGTCCCACATATGAGGGCCAGTGACACTGCCCTAAAAAAAAGAAAAGAAAACTCAGTCTTACTAAGATGCCTTTCTCTATATATTTATCAATAGATTCAATGTACCCCAGTCAAAATCACAGCAAGCTTTTTGTCAAAATCAACAAGCTGATTTTTTTTTTTTTTTTTTTTTAAAGATTTTATTGGGGAATTGGCGGAGGGGAACAGCGTTGGGGAATCGGGGAAGGGGGACAGACAAGTTGCCGTCTTCTTGTTCTTCAGTTTTAGTTGCGGAGGATGTTGCTTCACGGTTGGTATCGTCATTGCTCTTCCCGGATGAGGCAGATTGGTCGCTGACCCCTGGATGTCGCTCATCGAGGCTATTGGCAGCTCACGCTGGCTGCCAGCCGCTCACGCTGGCTGTGGGCCACTCACTGCAGCCTATGGCAGCCCACTGCAGCAGGGGCTGCAACCCACACCATCACCGGGGCTCGCACAGCCCAGCTCCAGGTGGAGCTGTTGTTAGCTGTAGAGGGCAGTGTCACTGGCCCTCATGTGGGATCCGAACCGGGGCCACTGGCATCCCAAAACCAGCGCTTAACCAATGCGCCACTCGGCCGGCCCAACAAGCTGATTTTTATATCAACCTAGAATAGCCAAAATTATTTTTGAAAAGGTGGAATAGAGAACGTATACTACTTGATTCAAGATTTATTATAAAGCTACAGTATATAAGACAATGTGGTATTGGTATATAGATCAATGGAACAGAATAAAGAAATATATATATATATATAAGATATATATTACAGATGTTTATATTTATATCTTTTCAATAAATGGTCAACAATTAGACATCCATAGACAAAGGAATGAACCTTGGCTCTTACCATACACCATATGTAAGTTTACTTGAAATAGATTGTAGACCTAAATATAAAAGGTAAAGCTACAAAACAGCCAGAAGAAAATGTAGGAGAAAACTTTTGCGATCTTGGGTTAAGGCAAAGATTTTTTAGATAAGAAAGAGAAAGCAGGAATCAAAAAGAGAAAATAAATCAATAAATTGTCTAATCAAAATTAAGAACTGCTCTTTGAAAAACCAAAGATTTGGAGGAAATATTTTCAAAACAGATATCTGATACAGAACTTGTAAGTAGAATGTAAAACTTTCAAAACTCAATAATCAAAAAGATAAACTACCTGGACCGGCCGTGTGGCACATTGGTTAAGAGTTGGTTTGGGGATGCCAGCGGCCCCCGTTCGGATCCCACATATGAGGGCCAGTGACACTGCCCTCTACAGCTAACAACAGCTCCACCTGGAGCTGGGCTGCGAGCCCGGTAATGGTGTAGGCTGCAGCCCCTGCTGCAGTGGGCTGCCATAGGCTACAGTGAGTGGCTGGCAGCCAGCATGAGCGGCTGGCAGCCAGCGTGAGCTGCCAATAGCCGCGGTGAGTGACCATCCAGAGGCCAGCGACTGATGTGCCTCATCCGGGAAGAGCGCAATGAGGATACCAATATGGGCCAGTGAAGCAACTTCCTCCGTAACTAGACTGAAGAACAAAAAGACAGCAACTTGCCTGTTCCCCTTCCCCGATTCCCTAATGCTGTTCCCCCTCCCCCAATTCCCCAATAAAAAAAATCTTAAAAAAAAAAAAGATAAACTACCCAATTAAAACTGAGTAAAAGATTTGATTAGATACTTCACTAAAAAAGTCAAATGCATAGCAAATAAGCACATGAAATAGGGGCCGAACACCACTAGTCATTAGGGAAATACAAATAGAAACCATGAGATTCCACTAGATACATATTAGCATGGCTGAAATTTAGAAGACTGGCAACACTAAGTGCTAATAAGGATGTAGAGCAACTGAAACTCTCATTCATTGATGGTTTCTATGCAGAATTATACAGCCACTTTAGAAAAGAGTTTGAAAAATTCTCATGAAGTCAAGCATACACATACATTTTCTACGTGACCCATAATCCCACTCCTATTTATTTATTTAACCAAGATAAGACATGTGTTCATACAAAGACCTATATGTGAATGTTTCTAGAAGCTGTATTCATAGTATCCCCAAACTGGAAACAACTAAAATGTCCTTTATCTGGTGAATAGATAAACCAAGACTTTTGTTTTTTTTTGTTTTTTATGGCTGCAAAAGAATACTACTCAGCCATAAAAAGGACTACACTGTTGATACCTGCAACAATGTGGATGAAATCAATAGCTTTATGTTAAGTGAAAAGTAGCCAGGTACTAACGGTTTGTCATTGGAATCAGACAGACTTGAGCTTGAGTATTGGCTTTGCCATATACTATAGTAGTTGTGTGATCTTAGGCAAGTTATAATATTTAACCTCAATAATCCTGTCTATAAAATGGGGGTGATAATAACACTACCTATTTATGAATGCCTAGTACAATGTCTACAGAAGAGATCGCTATTGCATTGTTTGAGTGGTGTTTAAAAAGTGAAGTGAAGGGCCTGCCGAGTGGATCAGTTTGTTAAGAGCTTGCTCAAGAGTGCAAGCTGAGCTCTGAGCAACAGCAGTTCGATGCCCAGCCAGAGCTGAGCTGCTGCTGAGCTGCCAACAGGTGGCAGGATGGCTCAAAAAAGTGAAGGATATGATGTGTTGATTGATGGGATCTTGGGAGTAAGGGAGTAGAAGGGGGTAAAGAAGAGTCATAGGTTCAGATGTGGGTGATTGACTGCTACCAGCTGACGTAAAGATTTGGAGGGAAGATAAAGAGTTCAGGTTTTAAACATTATGAGATTAAAGACTTTCTCTGACAGACATCTTGGTGAGACTTCCACTGAGAGTTCCATACAGACATCCACAGCTCACTTTAAAGGGAAAGGCTGTAGCCTGTATTGATCTAACTTTTAAAACAAAGAAATAAAGAGAAAATCACAACATAGAAAATGGGTTCTATTTTTAATTCAGGCTCATGTTGAATATATATCTCTGGGGTTCCCACTGATAGTCCAGTGGTTAATTTTAGTGGGCTGATATCCAAGCCAACCATTGTTACAACTCTCTGTGTTTTAGTGCTGAAACATGGTAAGCACTTAACATACTTGTTGAATGAATCTGTTGAATGTTTCCTCTTTGCCAAGTATGGGAGGCTTCTGGGGTCCCTAGACTCTGACTGGTGACTGGACATAGGCAGGCTTCGGATGCATTCTCAGAAATGGCTGCATAACTGAAGTTTTTTCAATTCATGGTGTCCGATGAAAGGATGGGAAGAATTGGTGCTGCTTGCTACTTGGTTTCAGTGACTTTGCACCAAGTTGATGGTTTCTTTTTGTCGTTTCTTCCCAAATGTTTCTCTTAAATCCAACTGCAGTCTTCCCTTACGTGTTCATTGCATTTTTGTTGTTGTTGTTGTTGTTGTTGTTGTTGTTGTTGTACTGGCAATTGGAACCATGCAGGAAAGAACTGAACCTTCCCTGAAAATTGTTTTGTTTTGTTTTTTGACTTTCCTTTTGTGGCTTTGCCTGCAGGGCCTGGAAGTGTCCTAGAGAGAATAAGTTTGAGCATAACAACATTATAGTAGAAAACCATTTTAGCTCATTGTTACCAGCTCAATCAAGCTTGGGCACCAAAGTATTGTTTTCCCAATCATGCAGGAGCCTGTGAATTCAATTAAAACCTGGAGTGACTTCCTGAAAATCACCAGTCAGGATGACTGCATTTCCTTAATTCAATTGGGCAGGATGGCACATGTCCTAAAACTTGCTGTTGTCTTTTATTAGCAGCTGTTTCTTAGCACCCAGAGTCTCAAGAAAATCATCCTCACTATGTGGTCATTTCTTTTGTGGACCTTTGACTCTCTCTCACTGTGTATTTTCTCAGCAGACTGTGCATGGAACAGGTTGTGTCTGAGTGTCATGGTTATTGAGCAAATTTGAAAATAAGTGGGTTTGAAGGAGTCAGAATGAGAAGAGTAGCTGGTCTAGTGAGAGGAGTGGGAAGTTAACGGACTGTAGGAGGGATGAGTCATAGCTGCTCTGAGCTTCAGAAACAGCTCAGCCTGGCCAGCTGTGGGCACTTGCCATTTTAGCAAGTGAGTGTATCTAGTCCCCCCCAATAGGGTGGGACAGGAATGAGTTGGGAAGTTTTGAATAGGAAACTCCACATTCAAAAACTGTACCTTAATATCTCGGTTCCACTCAGCGGAAGTCTTTGAGGACTGGTCATCAGTTTGAGTTCATAGGAGTGACCTGAGGGAGGAACTGCCAAGGTGACAGGGGCTAGAATACACAGATCTCACTTTGTTTTCTTTTCTTTTTTTTTTTTTTTGGTAGAGCTAAATGGAAGGATCTGCTGATATTGGATATTTAAAACTAGGACATCCCTAATGCTTCTTCCTTCTCCTCAATCCTGACAAACAAAAAGTTCACATGTACATTTATGTACCACACCCTTAAAATGTGTTAGGAGGAAAAATTTTGTAATAAAAAGAAACTGAAAAAAGAGGCATAACAATGTGGTTAGGTTCCATTTGCATCACCCTGAGATGAGTGATCTCACTGTAGAGAAGCTCAGATGTCAGAGATGTAGAGAGAAGAAAAGGTAGGTAGTTCCAGGTTGGATGAACCATTCAGCATTACAAGGGCATCTTTAAGCAGGAGTTGTCCCGAGAGACCCCTGGGTCTCTTAGGTCCCTGAAGGAGGCCCATTGATTGGATGTTGGTGAGGCTGGGAGGTTCGCTACAAAGGAGTGGGGGTAGATGGAGGAATGCTCCTTTTCCCTCTCCATGGCCCTCCTTCTTTCCTGTGTCCTCTTAGTGTACTTTACAAGGACCCCAAGTTGTCAGTCCCTTCGTGTTTGGAGGACTGCAAAAGGCCCTTCAGCTCTTGGGCAAATGCAGTCAGATGAGGACGCTCCACAGATGCCTCTGAGTCACAGCTCTGAGTTAAGACTTGTGCTGTTGGGATCCTGGTGTCCAACTCTGGGAAACTGCACATTCTAATACCACTGTGTCCCTAAGCTGCTCAGCACTAAAGGAACATGGATAAACACTGCTTCGCATTCACATGGGAAAACTCAGCAAGGTTGGCTTTTTCAGACCCACAATTTGAATCCTGTGGACATCACAATATGACAAATCTCAGGGTGTCTTCTTCTGAGTAAGGTTCTCAGGTTAGGGACAAGGAGAGAGAAGGGGTCAGCTACATCTCTGTGTACCAAACCCTCTTGTGTAACCTTGTATCCTAGGCCTCAAACATCACCTCAGTCAGAGACATCTTGGTTCTGTGAAAAGTAAATATTTTTCTGAAAGTTACCACCTTTCCAACTGAGTCCCACTTAGGAAGAGAAAAATTGAATGGATACATATGTCAACTGAGTGGCAAAAACAAGACTTTGTATTTTGTTTCTATCCTATGACAGAAAGAAAAGCAAGAGAGAAGGGTTGAATCATAATAGAAGACAATGACAATTGTACCCATTATTACTTTTTCTAATTCTAAAATCTATAATCCTTACCCAAATATTCCGCCGGAGCACAACTCAATACCATTTTTTTTACACGGAGCGTTAATGTATTTGGTGCAAGTATTTGGAATGTGACTAACTCTAGTGTGGTCAATACTGAAAAATCTGAAAAGAAAAGAAAAAAAAAGTGATAACCTAGCCATAAACTAGTGTCTAATGGCTGCTCCTGAAATGCATGGATAGAAAAAGACATGAGGACCTGCTGAGTGGTGCATTGGTTAAGAGCTGGCTTGAGATGCCAGCGGCCCCGGTTCAGATCCCACATATGAGGGCCAGTGACACTGCCCTCTACAGCTAAGATGGTGAACAACAGCTCCACGTGGAGCTGGGCTGCTGTGAGTCCCCAGGACGGCTGCCATAGGCTACAGTGAGTGGCCGGCAGCCAGTGTGAGCGGTTGGCAGCCTGTGTGAGCTGCCAATGGCCGCTGTGAATGGCCTGCGACCCATCTGCCTTGCCCGAGAAGAGCACAATGATGATACCAACATGGGCCAGTGAAGCGACGTCCTCCACCACTAGACTGAAGAGCAAAAGGACAGCAACTTGTTTGTTCCCCTTCCCCGATTCCCCAACGCTGTTCCCCTCCTTCAATTCCCCAATAAAATCTTTAAAATAAAAAAAAATAAAAAAGAAAAGGACATGAGATGTAGGGAAATCTGCTGGGACCCTTCTCATTCCCTCAAGTGCCAAGCCAAGTTTGGTGCAACTAACCTGGCTTGCCTCTTCTCTTCACCCATCTATGGGTGTCACTCCTGGAGTGGTGCGAAACCTTATGAGATAGGAAAATTATAGGCAGTCAGGGAAATTGCCTCGGTGGAGGGAATCAGGGTGGACACTATAACAAAGCCAGGGAAATAATTTATTAGCTAACAGATAGGTTTAAGTCACAAGACCCACCAAGGTGACAAACTCAGGTGGGGGAGGAAGAAGTTCTCCTTTTCCCAGGTAGAATGCATATCTTCAAAGAGGTTATTTAACATATGACAAGACTGTCAGGAGTCCTTTCTTCAAAGCCAGTCTCGGCTAACAAACTCCTCTCAGAGCTGAGACACTGATAAGCTGATTAAGCTCTAAGGAAATTAGACAGTTTCGAGAAAACGCCTCCTCCGGGCTAGGCAACAACGTAAATCTGATAATAGTGCTAAGAGGCCCCCCTTCCCCAGACATACAAAAGGTATAAAAACCAAGGCTTTTGCCCTAACTATTGGGCACCCCAGTAAGGACCCCCTCTCATTTTGAAAGCTGTTACTTTCTACTCTTATAAACTATCCTCTGCTGTAAACTTTACCTCTCCGGTCCGTGTCTCCATTCTTCGGCTTCATGAGACTAGGATCCTGGCACAAGAAATATCCTACATCACTTACAGCTATATATTTTTAGAATTTTAAGGAAAAACTTGAGCTCAGACTGATGGGATTTTTTTAAAGGCAATCCCTTCCTCAAGTTAAAATATTATTAAAATTATGGTGTTCACTAATTAATTCATTGTCCACTATGTACACCATTTATTAGTTAGGCATTCACTTCTTAGATGTAAACTGTGGGGGCTAAACAAAATTAATGCTTTTCTTCCCACCTTCTAAGTTCTATCTGGGCTAATAATCAAATTAACAGAGGCAGATTTACAGGAGAAGATCAAATTTTAATACGTGCGCATGGGGAATTCACTTATGGATGAAAATTCCAAATACGGCGAGGCAGCATTGGGTATATAAGATATTGTGGACAAAGGAGAAAAATGGGGAATGGGGTTTTAGATTTCAGAAATGAGAATGGGTGATTTTCAGGTAGTTGAGGAAGAGGGGAACACACCTGGCAGGAAAATTCTGTCTGGGCAACTCAGAGACAGACAGTTGGACTCGGGGTGTCTATCTAACAGGCTCAAGCCTGAAGCCCTATGTACCACACATAATTCAAATTAGGCTTATGCAAACATCCTAAGACTTCCTTTTGGAAGCAGGTTTTTCTGTCTGAATCTCTTGGGCAGGAAACAGGGGTGGTGGTGGGGGGTGGACCTCAAAGTTTCTTTCTGGTCTTGTTTCTTAATAAACAGCTTAAAATCAATATCCCAAAGGCAGCCTCAAGCTGGCAAAACTTCGGTTCCCTTCATGACGGTTAGGTAACAGCACTGAAAAATCCACAAACTTTTCTCTCTGGTTTTGCCTGGAGGGAATGAGGGCTCTGCACTCCCCCTCCCTGCAGGTGTTTCCTTATTCAGGAGGGCTGAGGTCTGCTCCAATCTGAGAGCTTTGTCATCTCGAGAACAGCTACAGTGTTTTTTTTTTTTGTTGTTTTTTTTTTTAGAGCAAACATTGCTAACTTGCTGTCCCTTTCTACTCACATTCGAAACTGACTCAGTAGGTCTGGAGCTTAATTGGAGAAATATTTTAAATTCCACTGATAGGTGACCCTTCACTGATTCTTGAAAGCAGAAACTATTTGCTGCGGTCTGAAGCAGCTCCAGGGACAATGCATAACATTCAACCTCTTGCACCGAGCGGTCAGACAGCTGCAGGTTATTACAGGATCTGGAGAACATTCTTTATTTAAAATGAAATCTCGACACCTTACAGCAACTGCAAAAGCATCTATGCAGTAGGGGAAAATGGCTCCCATTAACCAGGGCCTTTGACATGTTATGCGCCAGGACAAAGCCCTCCTGCTGGAAGGCAGGGTAGACTTTGCCTGCACCCCACAGTCATTGCATGGGAAATCTATAATTACATTTATTTATTTGGATCTCCTAATTTTCTCCTCCAAGCAAGCACAAGAATGTGCCTGCCATCCATCTACCCTTGCTTTTGAAAAGACTGGTCCCGTGATGAACCACAACTATTAATGAAGATACTCATTAAATAAAGTAATATATATTTAGAATATTCATCCCTGCTGAATTTACACTAGCATCAAAATGGTTGGAAGGATAAAAAGCCATAAGAATTCCAGATAGGGCTTTAAATCTTAAAGCAGGGAAAAACCAAATTAATTATATCCCCAAGACACTTGAGGGCATATTTCTCTGGCCCAGCAAAAACATAATCCTGGTCCCTAAGAATCTCACGCCTGACATTTCTCTTGATGTAATTAGATGCAGGAAAGGAGCAAAAGCCAAATTTAAATACATGCATGTGAATGCTTAGTTATTTTTGTTGCAAATTGTCTGCAGGTTTTTCTTACATTTACGTGGCTTGCCAAATCGTTCATAGTAGTCTTACCTACATTATCCTTGAATTGCACAGCAATCTTGTGAATAAAACAGGTGACCGAAGTGACTGTCACCATTTTGCAGATGAGGACAGGACACTGGGGGTCCAAGAGGTCTCATGGCTGAGAACTGGCAGTGGAGCTCAGCGCCGAAGGAAGGATTTCATCCTCGTTGCTTTGCCGAAGGAATTGAGGCTGTTTGTCAGTACAGCTGATACTTGTGTGTGAGTATCATGGTGTAAGTATAGGGGAGCAGGGGAGCCAAAAGACTGAAAAAGAAGAAAAAGAAATGGAAAATAGACTAAAAGGGGGTGAGAATAACTAGCGACGTTATGCGAACATGTGGTTCAGTGCAGCAACATCAGCCTCCTGTGCCATAGGATGAAAATATTAAGTGAGCAACTATCGTATGTGCTTTGAAGGGTGGACTAGGCTCTGGCATCGGTACATGATTTCTCAAAATATGGTCTCTGAGAATTCTTCGGTTGGCACCCAAACTAATCACTAGGCATTGCCGTTAGCAGATACTGTAGTCAGTACATAGGGTAACATTAGGATACTCACCACCTCTGGGACTAAATGAAGATTAACAAAAGATAATGAATGGAATCAGGGTAAGGAATAGTCAGTACGTTACTGACTATGTAGGTAGATAGAGATGCCCGAATCATTGTGTTATACCAGCATATCTGCATTAACTTACCTGAGGCTGTACATAGTAAGTTACTAACCTGGAGAAATAGGAATCAATTGTGTTTATTTTATCCAGGGAAGAATGGCTGTTAATAGGAGGGGGATGGCTAACCACTACCCTTTCAAGCAAGGAGCTAGATACACAGCAGGAATTCAGCAGAGGGAGTGGGAGAGGGATGTACATGTACGCAGTCACTGAAATCCCCTACTGTGTGGTAAGATGCTTCCTCAGGTGTCTGGACCTGGGGATCCCTGTGCTCTGATTTCATGCCAGCCATGCTGCCTCTAAGGAACCTGGTTAACTGGAAAGGGCTGCTGAGGGTGGAGTAAATAGTCTCTGGAAAGGCCTGTTCCCCCTTATAAAGTAATAAACGGGCATTCTGGTTTGTATTTCAGGACTCTGGGGGGTATCTGGTGTGAGTCTGTCCTCTCATGAGGAAACCAATTCTGGGGTTTCTGGGTCAGCAAAACAGAACCCTGATTTTTAAATGTGAGGAGCATGCCAAGGCTCTTTGCCCATTTTGACTGTCCGTCTGGTGGACAGCCAGGCTTCTTGGACCACAGTTGCCGATCTCCCTTAGTCATGGTGAACTTTTATTCTCTGTTTAAATAAATACTTGGAGCAGTAGTCTAGTTCAAGGACAATAGAAGCCCCATTCTGGGACTGGAAAGAATAGGCGCTCTTGTTTTGGTGTTACCACTAGCTATACCTTTGATATTTCAAGCCATTTAACCTCAGTCTAGGTTTTCTCATCCATACAGTGAAGGGATTTCATTAGACAATCTTTGTCATTTGCCCAAGGTCACTTAGTTGCTCAGGGACAAATGGCCCTTTATCCCATGCCCTTTCCCTGTATTACTATACTTTTCCTTATGTAAATTTTGGAGTAGAGGCTGATTTGGCGGGGGTGGGTGGTGCGTGGGGGGTGTTCCCCAAGTGAATAATAAGATAGTTTGAAGTGGATTTCCCTTCTCCTTAACTGGGTTGAAATTAGGGTAGATTACGACTTTTGTCACCTACATGAAAGCCTCGTGAATACAGAATGAACTCCAACCACCACCCAGTCTCCCAGCCTTCACCATCTCATGGACACATACAGAAAATAATAATGATGGGAAATGATATTTGTGTATTGCATGCTGAGATAAATGTGTGTGGCTGCACTTGGCCTTCCCCAAGAAAAAGGGACTTGATATATTTGTCCACCTGTCACTTGTTTTCCCAAACACACTGGCTGAAATGTTCTGTCACAAGCACTCTCAAACCACAGTGCTACCAGGAGCACGGCTAGATTAAATTATCTTCTCTTCTTGGGATCTATCTCTGATTGGTAGAATAATTTCTTCTCATCCAAAAATAGAGCTGCAGCTCCCAACTTCCCTTTGTTGTCCATTTTCCAGTGGTGGTTTATTGCACAAGGGCTACAGGGAGGAAAGAACATACTTCTTTGGTTTGGTGTCTTTCTATAGAGGAGAACACATTCTATAGACTTTTGGTTTCTACTGTATTGCTTTTTTAAAATTGCTTATCTCTACATCTATCACAACTATTGTCTTCTTTAAGTGTGTTTGTTTAATTGTATAGCATACTTTGTTCCTTAATGATTAAAATCCTACTAGATGGTCAGAAAGCCAGCGCCCATCATTCAATACATTCTATCAACCTTTTTGTATGTACCATTGAAAGCAGAGTCATCCTTATAGAGTCTTTTCCTGTAATACACTCAGCATTTTAGGTCCAATCGCCAAATCTCATAACTTTGCATTGTTAATAGATAATAACTTAGTTGAATGTTACTGTTCTAACAGCAGAAATATATGATCAGTATATAGTAGTCTGGTTAGTGATTTGTTCTTATTATTTACTTTTTAAATGTAGTATATTACATGTTTGGACAACTCTGGCTATCTTAGAACTCCACTTATGCTGGCATGCCTTCAGCAGGTGCTTTTGACATATCTCTCAAGTATTAGGGACTGTACTTGGTCTCCCCCCCCCCTTTTTCTATTTTTCACTACACTATCTTCTTTTTCCTCCCTATTTCTCTGACCCTGTACATATTCTTTTCCATTTTTTTTTACTCACTTCCCTTTAATTTTGTCTTTTCTCTTTTTTCTTATTGTCTCTCTTCTGCTTATTATTTATTCTGTATTTCTCTATAACATGTCTTTAGATTTCCATAATGTGACACTTCAGTTATAATAATTACACTCATTACTCTTCCCCACTTTCACGAGGGTTTGCTAAGCTTCTGATCTATCTAAGCTTGTTATTCCCACCTCATAAGAGCCCCTTCTTCCTTCTTTGCTGGTCCCACATGTGACCGGTGAGGTTACTGTGGGTGGATCTTGGAGGCAATTCCTAGTGTCAGTGTCTGGGGTACAGGGTTCCCTAGTGCATGAGGAAGGTGTAACTTCCTGATGACCAAGCTGAGAAGTGTAAATCACAGTGTGAGAACAATAGGGTGGGGAAATTTGAACAAACACTATGCAGGGCTGGTGGTTCCAGGTGGGAGGTAGGATATTAGATTTGGGCTGAGAGCTGATAAATGAGAAACCAAAACAGCCATCTTTATGGTTTCTGTTCTAGTTACCGACTGCCATATAACAAGTCAATGCAACTTAATAACAACAATAAAAATCAGTTATTATTATTATCTCTTACAGTGGTGGGAGTTGATTTGGCTTTGATAAGCGGTTCTTGCTTGGGGTCCCCATGTGGTTGCAGTTGGATGATGGCTAGGCCTGGAATGTGGGGTTAACGCTGGCTGTTGGCTCGGACTTCAGCTGGGGGAGTCGGTCAGTGCACATATGTGTGTCTTCTTCATATAGCCTGGGCTTCCAATCACAGCATGGCAGCTGGGCTCCAAAAGCAAGTATCGAAAGAAAATCCAGGAGGAAATTGCATCACCTTTTATGATCTAGTTTTGGAAGTTACATATTATCATTTCTGCTATACTCTATTGGTTGAGCAGTCACAAAGGACCACCCAGGTTCAAGGGGCAGAGTTATAGATTCTACCTCCTGATGGAAGAGGACAAAATCACATGGTCAAAAGAGCATGTGGGGGCCGGCTGAGTGGCGCATTGGTTAAGCGCTGGTTTTGGGATGCCAGCGGCCCCGGTTCGGATCCCACATGAGGGCCAGTGACACTGCCCTCTACAGCTAACAACAGCTCCACCTGGAGCTGGGTTGTGCGAGCCCCGGTGATGGTGTGGGCTGCAGCCCCTGCTGCAGTGGGCTGCCATAGGCTACAGTGAGTGGCCAGCAGCCAGCGTGAGCGTCTGGCAGCCAAGAGTGAGCTGCCAATAGCCGCGGTGAGCGACATCCAGAGGCCAGCGACCGATCTGCCTCATCCGCGAAGAGCGCAATGACGATACCAACAGTGAAGCAACATCCTCCGCAACTAAACTGAAGAACAAAAAGACAGCAACTTGTCTGTTCCCCTTCCCCGATTCCCCAACGCTGTTCCCCTCCGCCAATTCCCCAATAAAATCTTTAAAAAAAAAAGAGCATGTGGGATAGGAGATACTGTTATGGCCATCTTGGGTGATACAGTCTGCTTTTTGACCATAATGACTCACACTTCTCCACCATGCAAAATACACTCATCTGCTTCTCAGGACCCCCAAGTCTCAATGCTTTAAGGCATCAGGTCAGGTCAGGAGGGAACAAAAACAGGATTTCCCTCATAACTCTCTCCGTCATGCTGGGACTCCCATCCTTACTCCTTTGATCTTAAAAAAAGGGTTTCTCTTGGATCTTTCTCTGTCTGTGCAACTTAAGCAGTTCTGAGTTTTGGTTTATCCTGAGTCTGTGCTCAGAGATATGAAAGGAAAAAAAAAAACTCAGGACACTCACCCACCATCTTATCAATCTTTCTTGAAGTTTTGATTTCCCTCCTGAATCAACTTGCCATTATTTCCTTTCAGAGTCCTCATTAGTTGTTTATGTATTCTGAACAGGGTTTTTAGATATAATCAGTGGGTGAGAGACTGGAACCTGCCCACTCCATCTTTACTGGAACCAGATCCAGGAGCCATTTCTTAATTTTGGATTTGGTTGCCATCTGAGAATGAGAAACCATTTTATTGTCACACTTTGCAGGTCCCCTTTTGTTTTTTAACATATCTTTATATCCTCTCTCTCATTTTATTGTAGCCATCTGGAAGAGGCCAGGTGGCCCTTTCAACACTGTGCCTGGAGATGTCCTTAGCTAGATCACACAGTTCATTTGTACATTTTCTAGTTTCCAAGTTACCATGGGTGTCAATGTTGCTAAACTCCTCACCACTACATAAAAATGTCTTCTTTTTTTCCAGGTTCCGATAACATTTTCCTCATGTTTATTTAAGCCTTCGTGAACAGACTTCAAGGCCGGTCCCAAAGCCAGTGCACATGTTTTAGGTTTTTTATTACAGCATCAGCCACTCTGGTTCCAAAAATCTGTATCAGTTAAAGTTTGATAGAGAAGCAAAACCATTTCAAGTGAAGCATGGAATGTATAGTAGGGATTGGAACGCATGTGATGATGGGAGTCGGTTAAGCAGCTTGTGCACCTGCTATCCCTGTGTCAAGACTTTGGGTCTGTAGAAAGCAGGATGGACTGGCTTTACGAGGGGAAGATGGCCGTGAAGCGGAGATGTGAAGAGAGCAAACACACACTGGGATCTGTGCGGATGAACTGGGACCCACATGTCCCACATCGGTCTCTCATTCCTCCAACCCTCCCACTTCCATGATGAAGGTTCCTGCAGAAGAGCCAGGCCTCTTTGCCATGGAGGTACTCCTAAAAAGGGTTCAGGGAAGCTGAAGAAGCAGTTGGAGGAACTGTAGGCTGAGCTTCTGCCCTATATCAGCAGATGTATGGCATTGTGCATGAGCTGTGACAACACCGACCCTACACTGACCTTCTGGCGACAAACATGGCTGCCATCTCACTTCTGCTTTCCAGATGCTGCTCAGATTTTCTGGGACACACAGTTCCAGCCTAACTGCATTGACATGTTACAAAGCCAACACAGTCCCAAAGCTCCCTGGCCGGGCATTAGGACTACAGCCTGATAATGCACAGTAAGTGTTTGCCTATCTGTAATGGCAGAGACTGCCCCTTTAAGGATTTGTGTGACTCAGGTGCAAAGAACTCACAGAAAGGTAGGGAAAGTTAGTGATTATAAATCAGTGACACTAGATAACTAACAAGTAGAAAGGAATACATGGCAGAGAGAATTTTAACAAAGCAGTACTGAAATGATTATTAACATTTCCCCAGCATATCCCAAAGTAATCCTTAACATATTAATAGGTTTTCTGTGTTAGTTGCTAGGTCTGCCATAAGGAAGTACTATAGACTGCTGGCTCAACAGAAATTTATTTTCTCAGTTCTGGAGGCTTGAGATCACGGGTGCTGGCAGTTATTTTTTTCTGAGGCCTCTCTCCTTGGCTTGCAGATGGCCAACTTACTGTGTGTTCAAATAGTCATCTCTGTGCGTGCGTGTGTTTGATGTCTCTAAGTCCTAACTCCTCTTCTTATAAAGACATCAGTCATTGGATTAGAGCCCATCCCGATAACTCTACTTTAACTTAAATATGTCTTTAAAGGTCCTATCTCCAAACATTGAGGTACTGAGGGTTAGGACTTCAACATGTGAATTTGGAAGGGGATAGAATTCAGCCCACAACATTTTCGATAGTACAATAAAGTTTGAGACATGTTACATGCTACATTTTCTTCTTGGAAATTCACAAATTACAGCTGTACATGAAAGTTACACAAAGTCTTGAAAAAGATCCAGTATCCATCTTCCATACACCCACTGCATTTATTGATAATCCTAAACTGTTATCTTTTCTATGCTGGCTGGTAATATCGAACTATTACATTGGTAATCCTCTCTGCCAGCTGGTGCTGGTGGTCAGGGAGGGAGGATGGAGATGAGGTAGAGGAGAGCAAGGACAAACTGGAACTGGGTCTGTCATCTGTCTCTCATCAGAAACCATATTGGTCTCTCACTACTTACAAGCCTCAAACTCTGAAGATTCTTGGTGAGTTGCTATAGAGATCTATGTTGAAAGAACTGGGTTTGTAAGTTGCCAAGAGGGTTGGCCCTTGCCCCATGGAATTGTGCCTTCCATCTGTTCCCAAGGGAACATTCCAGATTACTAGGGGCCTGGAGTTTCCTTGCTCACCTATATCTGCTGGCCAGGGTGGGTACCCTGTAACCTGACCCAACCCCTGCTCCCCTCTTTTGTTTTCTTGGTCTTTGCAGGTGAGAAAAAGTGCAGAGTTGTGGATGGTGCTGGGGTGTGACAGGCAGCTGGGCAAGGATCCATCCAGGAAGGTGTGGGCAGGTGTGAGTGGGTAGGGATGGCTGATAAGTGTTACTGGCCTTGCATAGTCAGCTAGTTTTCCCTTGGCAGCGGAAGCAAGAGCCCCCGCCACACCCTAGCTCCAGATAGCCCACACCAGCCACCCATTTGCGCCACCTGCTCAGGCCTCTCCCGGCAGTGGCCTACTTTTTGCCTCCTCCTCTTACTGTTCCAACCCAATGATCAGGTCAACTGTTCTAGCTCAGCGTTTGGCTTTCCTTCTTGACTACGATTAGAGTCTTTCCCTAGGCCCTGGGTCCCATTCTGAACAATTCCTGTGGCTCTGACCTTGCAAGAATTTTTCTGAGTCAGACCCTAGACTCAGTTGCACTCTTTAGCCATGGGATGTTTCTCACTGCTCCTTAGGTACCTGTGGATGCAGATGGTTCTGTCTATTCTTATAGTGCTTATCGTGAATCATTTCCAGGTACCCCGGACAGGATTGGTTAGCTTCTAATATCAGCTGTGCTTTAACACCGGTGTCTTGGCAGCTTAGTGAAGATTGTATTATTTTCACAAAGCGTACATCTCTGTAGTAGCTGGCCCGGCACATTAGAACAGTAACAACAGCTCCCTGTGAGCAGGGCAAAGGGCAGGTTGTTTTGCATCTATTGTCTCTATTCCTCACAATAACCCTGAGATACATCATATAGTCCCAATTTTACAGATGAGAAAACTGGCTTGCAGAGAGCAACTTCACACAGCTCCACTGCCCCGGCTCCCGGCTCCAGGGCCCTCACCCCTCACACAGGTCTTAGCAGAGATACCGGTTTATGTTAAAACCAGCCTTAGCCCAGCATTGTCCTCATTCCTACATACTTACTGCATTTTCCTCTAAATTCCAATTCTAAACTTCGCTCCTTGGCCCCTGTCAGAATGTTCCCGTAGGTCCTCGGTAACACCCTCCCACCCCCCTGCCTTGGCTTTAATCTGCTGTGTCTGCAGCTTTCTTATTTATAGTCGCCCTTTCTCTGCCTTGGACAGACCGCCCCCTGCATCTCACAGAATGTGTTTGCATTTTACTCCTACATCCTTTAAAATCTTCTTCATACCTTTTCTTTATATATTTTAAGAACAAAATAATACTTTTAAGGACATACCAATTTAACTCATAGTCTTAAAATATGTGCAAAATTATGGAGATTCTCATAGTGGTATTTATTAAGTAGAATTTGGCATTCCTGTTTCATGGTACTAGGAGAGGGTGAGTGAAATAATTTATATTTCCTTAAGACATCGTTTACAAAGCGGTTTTACAAAGGTTTTCTGATTTGATTCTTAAGAATCTGTAAGAGGATTAGGCAAGTTGGTATTTTACCGAAGAGGAAACTGGCTCAGAGTGTGCAAATGACTTGCATGGTCCTGTAGCTGATATGGAGAGTGAGGCCTTCAGAGCTTTGACTATGCCACATGCCAAATGTGTTTACCTTTTATCCAGGCTGATTACTGACCTCTTCTGTGGACCAGTGTGCTATGATGAAAGAAACCCTTTGTAGTCCCCAGGTCCACAAATTACACCGAGAATTCTGGGCTGTGCACACTGCTTTACTGGCTATGATGTGATGGAGAAGTGGCTGAAATGACCATGAGAAGAGTCTCTGAAGCCTCCTTTCTTCCCTCCAGTCTGGGAGATGGAACACACAGTCTCTTTCTCTAGCATTTTAGTCTCCTGGATGCAACAGGTAAGGCACTTCCATACACACCGACTGCAGAAGGAATCCCCAGGTCTGTGCAGTGCAGAGAGGATGCTGGCCTCCAGAAACCTTCTCACTTCCTTGCCACTGCCAGCGAAGAAAGAATCATCAATCCAATCTCTCGATGCAGGGATTGGAGATTGATCCTGTTAAAGGTAAGAGATCCAGCCCGATAGCTGTACCTCTTTTGTTGTTTTTTTGTCCGTGTAAATGAGACAAGAACAAACCAGCTGTGCATAGATCTGGAAAAGAACATTCCAGGAAGAGGAAACAGGAAATAGAAAGACCTGAGGTGAGAATAAACAGGGTGAGTTTTAGGAACAGAGAAGAGACCAGTGTGACTGAAGTAGTTTTTAGCAAACTTGTTGCAAAGAGCCAGGTAGTAAATATTTTAAGCTTTTGTAAGCCATCCAGGCTTGGTTGCAATTACTCAGCCATTGTAGCACAAAAGTCACCCTGGATGATACATACATGAATGAGTGTGGCTGTGTTCCAATAAAATTTTCTTTATGGACACTGATATTTGAATTGCATCTCATTTTCATATGTGACAAAATATTGTTGTTCATTTGATTTTTTTCCCCCAACTGTTTAAAAATGTAAAAACCATTCTTAGCTCAGGGACTGTACAAAAATAGGCAATCCGCTGGATTTTTCCTGGGGGGGTTGTAGTTTGTTGACCCCTGGGCTAAACATAGTGAGTGAGTGGGACAGACAGTAGTTCCAGGTGAAATGAGAGAGAGTTAGGTAGTCATGGCCAGACCATATGCAGTTTTGTAGGCCACGGAATGGAATTTTATTCTAATTGCTAGGGGGATGCCTGAAGGGGTTTAGGCAGGAAAGTGAAATGATACATTTTAATAACACTCTGTTGTATCTGAGTCCAGAATGGACTGTCAGGAAACAAAAGTAGAAGCAGATACCAGGAATGAGCCTGCTCCAGCAAACCAGGCAGAGATGATAACATTCTAAAATGGGAATTAGATCCCCAGCCTCAAAGGGAATGACCTAGCAGGGCGATGGGTATTTAGGCACCAAACAGAGTGCCTGGTACATAGTATGTACTCAGCAAATGTTAGCTCCGTATGCTTTTCTTCTTTGGTGGTAAAAAGGCTGGGAATATCGGTTTGGTCCAAGTCTCTCACCACTCTCAGAAAAATGGGTCATTCTACTAAAAGTAGGTCAGATAATATTAAAAGTGAGCAGACCTATGCTTAAGTTTTGTTAATGACCCTGTGATAGGATATGTGTGTGTGTATTCACATTTTTGTTGAGCCACATAAAATAGCTAAAAATGTTCTACTGTTTAAGGTTTGTCAAGATCACTGGACTTGGGCTGGCGCCTCGGTTCCAAGAGTTGGTTTGGGACCCCAGCTCTGAGCAGCAGGGCCCTGGTTCGGATCCCACATGAGGGCCAGTGATGCTGCGCCCTCTACAGCTAAGATAGTGAACAATAGCTCGACCTGGAGCCGGGCTGCCGTGAGTCACTATCAGCTTAGGCTGCAACCCCTGCTGCAGTGGGTTGCTGTGAGCTACCATGAGTGGCTGGCAGCCAGCATGAGATGCCATGAGCCTCTGTGAGTGGCTGTCCAATGGCTGGTGAGTGATTGCCTCCGCCAGGAAGAGTGCAATGAGAATACCAACATGGGCCTGTGAAGCGACGTCCTCCACAACTAGACTGAAGAACAAAGGGACAGCAACTTGTCTGTTCCCCTTCCCTGATTCCCCAATGCTGTTCCCTCCCCCAATTCCCCAAAAAAATCTTTAAAAAAAAAATCACTAAATTTATTGTTGCTCTGAAAACACATTTAGTTTTAATCTATTTCGTTGTCATCATTAAAAGTACTAATGTATCAAAAAGGTTTGGAAAAATTATCCGTAGGTAAAGAGAGAAAAAAGAAACTTACTTGCTCATTTTGTCATAGTTAACAAACAAAACACTAGTCTTTATGTGTCATTCCATTTCCCCCTGTTCTCTTCATCTCTCCTGACACTGAATAAGAATAAACATGTAAGAAACACCGAAGTCAGGAATTTGCCTGATATTGGCAAATTATCAACTTGGAAAAGGGGATAAATAATCCAGGACCCCATATAAGACCACCTAAGACCATGAAGTTGAGATAAGGTATGATAAAAATCTAACCATTCCAGAATCTGGGTGTTAAGTGAAATAAAGTACACAATTACCAGGTTAAAGATTTTATACCTATTTGGTCTTATGTACTTAGACTGGTAAGGGTAGTTAATCAGTCATCATTGGTATTATATATACAGCATAAGCATAAATATGACCATAGTTCTTGGACTTCGAAGGTTCTTGAGGAGAATCCCTCCTTGCCTTTCCAGTTCTGTTGGCTCCAATGATCCTTGACTTACAGCACCCTCACTGCAATCTCTGCTTCCCTCCTCTCATCACCTCTGTTGGTCTGTCTTTTCCTCTTCTGTTGCTTATAAGGCCACTTTTCTTTGGGTTTAGGCCCCACCAGAACGATCTCACTTCCAGACCCTTAACTTATGTCGGCAAAGACCCAATTTCCAATTAGGTCACATTCACAGGTTCTGGGTGTTAGGATATGGATGTATCTTTCGGGGGGACACCATCCAACCCACTACAACTGTAGACTCTGTCCTTGTCAGAAGGTTACTTGAGGGAATTGGCAGCATAATTTGTCTACCTGTAACATGCAGGTTGATAATACATTGCACTAGGATTGTTTTCCAATTGTTTCCTGTATGCAAGTTTATCTCTTTAGCTAAGTTCTACATTTTATGTCCAGTTACACAGCTTTAAAAACTGAATTCATCTCCTTGATTATTAACTCGTATTATTTCATTGTCTTCTGAAATTTTGGGGTATGTGTGTGCATGTGTGTGTGTGTAATGTCTTTTTCTTCCCTGGCTTCTTTTTTTTTTTTTAGGGCAGTGTCACTGACCCTCTTATGTGGGACCAAACCGGGGCCGCTGGCTTCCCAGGCCAGCGCTTAACCACCGCGCCACTCGGCCGGCCCCCGGCTCCTTTTAAGATTTTTCTTTTATCATGTGTTTTCAGAAATGTGGTTATGATATGCCTCAGTGTGTTTTATTGTTTGTTTGATTATCCTGTTTAAGGTTTGTTGAGCTTCTTACATCTGTGGCTTTCATTAAACTTGGAAAACCTTTTGTCATTATTTCTTCAAAGATTTTTTTCTGACCTCTCCTGTCCTCTGTTTCTGGGACTTCAGTTATAGACATGGCAGATTGCTTTGCATGTCCCAAAGGTCACTCGGTCTCTCGGTCTCTGTTTATTTTTTCTTTCAGTCTCTTTTTATCTTTGTGCTTCATTTTGGATAGATTGTATTGCTATGATTTCATATTTCCTGTTTTTTTTTCATTTAATCTGCTAATGCTATCCAATGAATTTTTAAAGTAACCTTTTATTTTAGAAAAGTCTTAGATTTACATAAAAATTGCAAAATAGTACAGAGAGTTCCTGTATGTACCTCACCCAGTTTTCCCTATTGTTAGTGTGGTACATTTATTACAACAAATGAACCAACACCAATGCATCACTATTAACTAAAGCCCATACTTCATTCAGGTTTCTTTAGTTTTTACCTAATGCCCTTTTTTGCATGCAGGATGCCACATCATGTGTAGTTATCATGTCTCCTTAGGTTCCTCGAGATTGTGACAGTTTCTCAGACTTTCTTTGTTTTTGATGACCTTAACAGTTTTGAGGAGGTATTTTGTGGAATGCCCCTCAGTTTAGGTTTGTGTGACATTTTTCTCATGGGTAGACCAAACGTATTAGGTGTTTTTTCTGTTTTTTTAAAATTCTTTTATTATGAAATAAACTTTTTTTTTTTTTTTGGAATTAGTTTCAGGTGTAAAACACAGTGCAATAGTTACACTTTTTACCCCTCAAACGTATTGGGTTTCTATGACTGCAGTAACAAACTACTACAAATGTAGTGGCTTAAACAAGTTTATTACTTACAATTCTATAGGCCTGATGTGAGTCTGATGTGAGTCTCATTGGGCCAGAATCAAGGTGTCTGCAAGGCTGTGTTCCTTTCTGGAAACATTGGATAGATTCTGTTTCCTTGCCGTTTCCAGCTTTCAGAGGCCATCTACAATTCCTTGGCTCATGGTCCCGTCCTCCACTTACAAACCCAGCAACTCTCTCTGACCCTTCTACCTCTCTGACCCTCTTCCCATCATTACATCCTCTCTCTCTTTGACCACAGAGCCAGTAAACAGTATCCCCTTTTAAGGACTCATGTGATTAGGTTGGGTCCACCCAGATACTCTAGGATAATCTTCCCATCTCAAAGTCTGTAACTTTGTACCTGCAGTTCCTTTTGTCATAAGGTGACATATACAGGTCTTGGAGTTTAGAACTTGGACATTTTGGGGCCATTATTTGGCCTATCACATTGGTGTTTTGAGTTTTGGGGAGGAAAACCACAGGAGTAAAGTGTCATTCTCATCACATCATATTAAGGGTCCATGCTGTCAACATGCTTTATCACTGATGATATTAACTTACCTGTCTGAGGTAGTGTTTGCAAGGCTTCTCCATTGTAAAGTTGCTTTCCCTCCTATTTCCTTCTTTAGAGGAAGACACTATGTGCATTACACACTTAAGGGGTGGGAGTTATGTTCTATTTCCTTGAGGGAAGAGTACCTAACATAAAATTATTTAAAATTCTTCTATATGGGTTCTCTCTCTCTCTCTCTCTCTCTCTCTCTCTCTCTCTCTCCCTCTCTCTCTCTCCATCATCATCATCGATTTCTATAAGTATGGGCTCATAGATATTTATACCTTGCTATAATCTAATAGTTTATTTATTTGTTCAAATTGTTTCAACATAGGCCTCTCAGTTGGCTCCTGTGTCCTTTTGACACACATTCTTCATTTTGTTATTTGAGGCCTTCCTTACTTTCTGGCACCGGTCTCACCTTGTATGTTTCCTGCCTGCCCCAGCCCTAGAATCCATCGGTTCTCCAAGGAGCCCTGGCTTCTGAGTGGATTTAGAACCTGGGTCTGGGTTTATCTAGTGACACTTTCCTTTCAGCTGGTATCCTTTTTATCTTAGACATTTCATTTGGTTCTTTTCAATGGCTTCCATTTGTTTCCTTATTAGGTTCATATTTTCCTCCAAATAGGTGTTCACAATTATAATGGCTTTTTAAAAACATCCTCCTCTGCTAATTCCATCATCTGTGGCTTTTATGTGTGTCCTTTCCTGTTGATAGGTTTTATTTATTTTTTTTTCTTAATTATGGGTCATATTTTCTTACTTCTTGGGATGTTTAGTCATTTTTTTTATTGCATTTTATTTATTTATTTTTTTATTTTTTTGAGGACAGTTTCACTGGCCCTCATATGTGGGACCTGAACCGGGGCCGCTGGCTTCCCAAACCAGCGCTTAACCTCTGCACCACTTGGCCGGCCCTTTATTGCATTTTAGACATTGTGTATTTTATGTGGTTGAATGCCTGGATTTTTTTGTGTGTTTTTTTTGTCTTACTTTAATGAGTGTTGGACTTTGTTTAGGCAAGCAGTTTTACTTGCATGTCAGCTTTATCCCTTTAAGACCTGTATCTAAGCTTTGCTAAGACTTCTAGAAAGTTTTCACTCCAGGGATTGTTCAGCCCAACCAGAGAGTCAGAGTATCAGTAAGGCCTCTTTACTTTGGCTTTTGGGAGCTTGATCAATTCCAAAGTCTGTGTGAGCTCTGGGAATATTTAGTTTATGGAGCCCCAGTCATGATATCCTAACATTTAAAGTCCTGGCTTCTATATACCTGGTCCAGAACTCAGCAAACACTAAGGGGGACCAAACAAATTCCTGGAGCTCTTTTTCTGTATTAACTACATATTTTTAAGAATTGTGCCTTACAACTTCCAGCTGCCTCAGCCTCTCTGATCTCTGATCTTTGTTTCCTTACTCCCTTTCTTGGTTCTACTTGGGTCTCCTTCCCCATTACTGCAACTGCACTATGGAAATTGCCTCCAACATAAAGGACAGGTAGTCATAGGGCTCATCTCATTTGTTTCCCCCTTCTCAAGGATCATTGTCCATGCTGCCAATTGCTCAATGCCTGAGAACAGCTGTTTCATATGTTTTGTCCAGTTTTCTAGTTGTTTGCTGCAGGAGGTCAAGTCCAGTCCTTGTTACTCCTTCATAGTCACACTGTCCTGTTAGTTCTTAACTGTGATGATAGTCTTGATATAGACCTTCATGTCATACCTTTATTCATACATTGGGCTAGACATTGGGGTGCTTTTTAAATTTGGAAAATCATGTTTCTCAAAATTGTCTGAGGAATTTTCATATGCCTTTACTAATTTCCTGTCCACTGTTATCTCAATTCTCATTTTCTGGAATTTCCACTGGATACTAGATCTCTTGGATTGAACATCCATTTTTCTTACGATTTTTCTACTGCCTATTTCTTTATTATACTTTATGTGAGATTTACTTGAATTCCATTTATTCTGTAAGATTAAAATTGCCTGTCTTTCTTTTAATTTGTAGGAGCCATTCTTGTTCTTTAATTGTTCCTTTTTACATCATTTAAAAATATTTTATAAACGCAGTCAAAAATCTCTCACATCTTTAATGATATTAAAATTTTTTATTTTTTTTTAAAAGTTTTCTGCATCACCTTGGTTTCCTCTGAGTTCTTTATTCTGTTTGTTTTCATCATGGTTATGTTCGAGTGTCTCGAACATAACCTTTGGGTATTCATTCTTAAGAGTAAGGTGACTTGAGCGAAGTTTGGTGTACACGTTAGGCTTATCCACTGGTGGTCTTCAAGAGGCAAATTGGGGGACTAGTTGCTATTTTTACTGAGGCCTTCCAAATATCACTGTTTGCAAGTATTTTCTGTGGGGTAGCATGTTCCTGACTCCTCTCTGGTAATTTTATTCTGGATATTGGTGTTCTAGCGGTGAGCAGTGAAACGGGGGTGGAGGTTTTCCTGTTCAGCATACAGACTCCCTCAATCTTCTTGTTTTAGGAGGAACTCAGTATCTAGAGGGAGAGGACAAGTCAACAAGCTGCTTGGGAACTGGATGGGGGTGGAGACTGGAGGGATCAAACTGCTCCTTAGACAGAGATTGAAGTTAAGCCTTCTGCCCCCTGCCCAATTTTTTTCTATTCCTATGCCTTTCCTGGGCTCCTTTTGACAAATTTGCTTGTTTCTCATGAACAAACTTCCAACTTTCTTTGCAGGCACTAAAATTTGACCTTCCTTCTCTCTGCTCAGTTTTTCTTATTCCTCTTTCTGAATTCTGTCTCCATATACTATAGGTACAGACATCTCTTAGTTACTTAATGATGAACATGTATTTCTGTTACTTGTTTTCCTTAATGTTTTTTTGGTGAATTCTAGAAAGAAGGTGGTTGGGTGGGTATGACTTTACTTTGCCATTCTGAAAACAGAGTCTCTCAAATTTTTATAGCAGAAAACATGACTAAGCATGATGTGGATTCTTATAATCCCATTATGTTGTTTAATTAAAGCCTAAACTTGAAGGTAAATGAAATTCTAATCTAATTTTGGCTTTAGACTAACAGGAAGAAATAAACTGTATAGCAAAAGGGTTATAGGCATGCACCACCAAACATCTGGATAAAATACAAGTTTAGAGCACAGGTGTTCTGCGTACATGACCACAAGCTAAACATCTGGACATGAGATAGTTCCTTCTTTAGTTTTCACCAGATGTTTTGCATCATGGAATAGACATAGCCATGTAATTAAAGCAACTTGTGAGTGGAATGCTGAATTACCAGATAACTTGAGGCTACTCCGCTGTACATCCTGAATGTGCCCATGACTGGTCCACCTCCATCACGTCAGCCAGTGCACTGAGGCATGCCTTACAAGGGTCAAGGAATTCACATCTGCAGGCGCTGATCTGGTGACTCCAACTTTTCTTTCATTCCTAAGGAATCAGTTCAACTATCACAATGAAATAGTTTTCAATCTATAGTTTTAGAGGTTGAAGAGCTGCCTTAGAGATCTTATTAAATGTGCATATTTCTTCCACATGTTGGACCTATGCGTCTCTCCCCCAACCCTCACCTCCAATTTTTAATTGAAAAAAACCAAAACACTATATTCTTAACTAGCAATATATTTAATGTTTAATTCAACAAAATCCCTTTGGCCTAAACACAGAACTGGCTTGGCCTATAGGACCAGATGAGTTTGTTAGATGGGTGTTCTCTGTGGGATAAGAGGACATTTTAAATCTGAAAGCTTCTGTGAAGGCTTTTTAGAGCTGACTATTACACACACACACACCCCTATTTATTTTTAACCTATTCATTAACATTTTTGCTACGATGTTTGTCTATAGTTGAATGATATTTCCGTGCCTCTGATTGCAGAGTTCAACTTTACCCCACAAGCTCAGTATTCCAGAAAGGAAGTTTAGGAAAGCAGATGTACATTTTTCAATATTTTTTGTGTTCTTCAAGAATGAATAATGGGAAATTTTTATACTTCAATAATTTATTTTAATAAAATGTAGCACCTTAGCTATATTTATTTAAAAATATAAATACTGTTATTTTCTGTGGATTTTTTTCACATTTTGAAGAACAAACCTGAAGGGCCGCCTGAGTGGCGCGGTGGTTAAGAGCTGGCTTGGGATGCCAGCGGCCCCGGTTAGGATCCCACATATGAGGGCTGGTGACACTGCCCTCTAAAAAAAAAAGAACAAACCTGAAATCAAGGAATGCAGTGGAAAAAGTGAAAAGGTTAAGGTCCAGCTACAATCCCACTACCTGTGGAAAGCCTGCTGAGCTTTTCCTGTGGTAGTCCTCGCTATGCTTCATTGTTTACCATCTGGAATTGTTTACTTTTGTGCTTGACTGACGAAAGTGTGATGTTGACATAATGAACACCTATTTCCTGGTGAATAATTCTTCAGAAGAGGCACAGAGAAAACTGGATTGAAATTCCCACCTTTCCTGAGGCCGCTGAATGGGTGTTATGGACTCACGGAGGGAGTGGTGTTGAGCAGAAATGTACACAGCACTTTGGGAAAATGCATTCAGGGGGCTGGACTCCCCCAGCTTCCCTCCTGTGAGTACATCCACCTGGCCCGGAAGGAAGCTGTGTTGGTGCTTTAAGATGATGGAGGAGAATTCATCAGTATAAAGCAGAGAACTCTTAATGAGAGCAGGGCTCATGCTGGCTTGAGAGCAACAGTCCTTTATTCCCCGAGTTTTACACTTTAGGAAACTTCCTTACCACTGAGCTAGCAGAGATATACAGAAAGGGCTAACCAGGCCTTTCCCACAGGGAGCATAGGCAGATCCTATAAGGAACTGAAATGTTTGCCTGCTTAAAAATGTCTCCATCATGGGTCTCTCTAGTAGCTTTGGGTTCAAGTACTCTTCTCAGAAAGCTCCTGAAGTGACATATAGTGGACAGTGAAGAAAAAGTCCTTATAGTTAACTATCCAGGGCAATTCACATGCGCACCCATGCACACACTTTCTAACAAAATAGAAATCAGGTATCAAAGAGATTTTGATTTTTCTCTTTAAGATGCTCTGTAGTTCCAAATTTTCAGTTTGTTTTAAAATTATCATTTTTCTTCATTACAATGATAAAGAAGTAAATTAGTAACCCACCTGTCCTCATGGTGACCAGTATTATCAGCTTTGTATACACACCTTTATCCTCTTCAATTCAAACATCTTTTTTAGGGGGGGTGCTCACAGTTGTCTTTGCAAAAAGATCATATGAACATTTCTTTGTATCTTGATTTTATTCTTTTCTTTTTAGAGGGCAGTGCCACTGGCCCTCATGTGTGGGATCCGAACCGGGGCCGCGGGCATCCCAAGCCAGCTCCCAACCATCGTGACACTCAGCCGGACCTTTACTTTTATTCTTTATAATACATCCTAATCCTCTCTCCAGATCAACAGGCTTTAAAAAAAAATTTTATTGGGGAATGGCGTGCTTTTCCAGGACCGATCACCTCCAAGTGAACTAGCTGTCTTCAATCTAGTTGTGGACGGTGCAGCAACTTGCCCCATGTGGAAATTGAACCTGCAACCCTGGTGTTATTAGATCTAACCACCTGCCCCAGTACTCTTAATTCATTCTTTTTTTTTTTTTTTTTAGGTCATAACATCCCATAGAATGGATCAACCATAGTTTATTCAATCATTCAGTTCTGAGACACTCAAGTTCTGATTTCATGAATAAAAATTTTGCCTGGGAATGGAGCCACATGCCATTTCTGTCTTGAAATAATCCTTTTCATTGTGGGTCCTTCTCTCGATATAGACTGGATTCACCTTGAAACCAGAAACCAGGCCTTTCTTCCTTGTCTCCTCCAAACTGCTGAGCACAGCCCTGCAGAAGCTGCTATCCCAGACCCACACAACCAGTGTGCTCTCCTAGTTTCTTTTGAAAACAGCTGTTTAGATTTCAAAATGAAAATTTTCCATGTGTACTATGTTATAAAATATTGTATTCCCAGGCCAGCTCACAAACTCTTACTTTAACACATAACGAAGGTAAACTACGAATATATATGCATACTTATGCTATCTAGTTTATTGTGGGAAAAACATGTCCTGAATTCCAAGAGTACCTGCATGCAGAGAACGGTACTCTGCTGTTGTGTGTGTGTGTGAGATCTTTTCCTTCATTGCCCTCAAATGAGATGTTTTCTCTCTCCTTCCGCTAATCTGCTTGTATGTGGAAATTGAGCAAACAAAATAGGAAATATGACTAAATATGAAAGTGAAAGAATAAAAAAGGCAAAAAGAACAAATTTGACATAAAAGTTTATTTTTTTTTTAGAGTTCTCATTCATGTTTGATATCTAAGAATTTAAATTTGATGGCAAAAATATAGTAACTGAAATTTACATGTAAGTGAAATGAAAATTTACAATTAGAAGATTCTTTAGTTATTTCTTTTAATTCTTAGTCTTTTTCAAATAGCACATTTAAAACATGTGAATCAAAGCAAAAGATTATTTAAATATTAAAAACGATCATGGGATGTATCAGTTATTAATAACTATTGATCTTAACACATGTTAATTTATAAGTTTGTTCTGATATGTTCTTTTGGAGATTCAATATTTGATGTTAAGAAAAACACAGATGCATTTTATTTTTTAAAAGATTTTATTGGAGGGCCGGCAGAGTGGCGCATTGGTTAGGAGCTGGTTTTGGGATGCCAGTGGCCCCGGTTCGGATCCCACATGTGAGGGCCAGTGACGCTGCCCTCTACAACTAACAACAGCTCCACCTGGAGCTGCAAGCCCCGGCGACAATAGCCGCGGTGAGCGACCATCCAGAGGTGACCAATCTGCCTCATCTGGGAGGAGCGTGGTGGCGATGCCAACCAACATGGGCCAGTGAAGCGGCGTCCTCTGCAACTAGACTGAAGAATAAAAGGACAGCAGCTTGTCCGTTCCCCTTCCCCGATTCCCCAGCATTGTTCCTCTCCCCAAGTTCCCCAGTGAAATCTTAAAAAAAAAAGAAAAAAAAAAAGATTTTATTGGAGAATTGGGGGAGGGGAACAGCGTTAGGGAACTGGGAAAGGGGAATAGACAAGTTGCTGTCTTTTTGTTCTTCAGTCTAGTTGTGGAGGACATTGCTTCACTGGCCCATGTTGGTATCATCATTGCGCTCTTCTCAGGTGAGGCAGATCGGTCCCTGGCCTTGGGATGGCTGCTCACAGCAGCTTTTGGCAGCTCACTCCAGTTGCCGGTCGCTCACGCTGGCTGCTGGCCACTCACTGTAGCCTATGGCAGCCCACTGCAGCAGCGGTGCAGCTATGCCATCAGGGGGGACTCTCAGCAGCCCAGCTCCACGTGGAGCTGTTGTTCATGATCTTATGTGGGATCCGAACAGGGGCCACTGGCATCCCAAGCCAGCTCTTAACCAACATGCCACTCTGCCGGCCCCACAAATGCATTTTAAAAATGAATATTTTGATAAAAGACTAGGAGAAACTATGTAGCACTTGTAGGAAAAAAATTATCTTATAACTTAAAGACACAGATTTAAGAATTCTTAAAAAAATGTAGTGTAAGACATAAAATGTATTAGTGCTTTCTTTTTAGAAGTTCTATGGAAGGAGCTAGCTAAAGCTCACAAGTAATTTACATAAATTCATAAGCGTATCAAAGATAATTTTCTGAAATCACCTATATTTAAAGCAAAAATACCAACAAAAGGAAAAGTATGTATTTGGCAAAATATTTATAAGCATTGTGAAAGATGGCAGGGTTAGGGATAATTTTTCTCAAATTTCTCAACGAGAGAAAAAGGTTTACCAAGTGTTACAAAAGCATGTCATCAACTGCGTACATTGTGAAACAAGTGGTCATGATTCTCTTGGCTCTGCACCACTGAAAATGGGATGTTCTCATCAAGGTAGGACAGAAAAACCGAGACAATTTGAGCAGCTCAAGTGATGATGAACGTATCATGTTGATACCTCTGACCTAGCTGGCTACCCAATGTGAGATTACTCAGCTGTGTCGACAGTCACACAATCTTTGGTTTCTTAGTGTCCATAGTTCTTTCTCTCCTTCTGTCTTACAGTTTTTCACTCATGGTTGGTTGTGTTTAATCTCCAATTAACTGAATGCCTGAAAATGAAATACGAGGACCAACAATTAAGTTCGGGAACTTGTTGCAACGATGTTGCCAACCTTTTTTGATATCAGAGGGATTATTCATTATGAATTTGTACCAACTGGAGAAACAGTTAATCAAGTTTACTACTTGGAAGTGCTGAAAAGGCTGCATGAAAAAGTTAGACGACCTGAACTTTTCACCAACAATTCATGGCTCTTGCATCATGACAATGCACCAGCTCACATGGCACTGTCTGTGAAGGTTTTTAGCCAGTAAACAAATAACTGTATTGGAACGCCCTCCCTACTCACCTCACCTGGCCCCCAATGACTTCTTTCTTTACTCGAAGATAAAGGAAATACGGAAAGGAAGACATTTTGATGACATTCAGGGCATCAAGGGTAATACAAGGACAGCTCTGATGGCCATTCCAGAAAGAGTTCCAAAATTGCTCTGAAGGGTGGACTAGGCACTGGCATCGGTGCATAGCTTCCCAAGGGGAGTGCTTCAAAGGTGACCATAGTGATACTGAGCAATGAGGTAGGTAGCACTTTTTCTAGGATGAGTTTGCAAATGTAATTGTCTGACCTGGCCTAACAGCCAGTTTTTGTGGCTTTGGTCTTTGTTTTTTTTAAAATAACAGAAACTTTTCCCTAAATGAAATCTTAATCAGAACCTCAACATATAAAACAGAAGAGAGCGGACCTTTTTATGTTGTCAAGAATGGAGTGGTGTCAAAAACCAGGATCCACAGCCCATTTGATGGGCTGTTTAAACCAGTATTTGCTTTAAATTACAAAACATTCAAGGCAAATCACGATGTTTTACTTATGCTCATTGTTCTGCTAACAAAAATTCAGTTTTGTGAAAATTGTTACATAAAATTTCTGATGGAAAAAAAGCTGAAAATTTGTAGAAATCGAAATAGTGAATTACATTTGAAACCATTACATTTTGGAATGAATATTGATTTTGTAGTGACATAATTTCTGAAAATTATCACTTCACTCAAAACAGTCTGAGGAAAATAGTGTGTGCCTGGAATCCACAATTGAATAGTCTTTGTAGTTTTTTCTTTTGTAAAGGAATATTTTTTCGGAGGTAAAAATAATGAATTAAAATTTTGCTTCATTTGTGGAGATGAAAATCAGAAAATTAAAGGAAAATAAGTACTTTAACTTAGGAATTCAAAAGTGGAATATAGACTGAAATGTTTCAGAATATCATAAATGCATTTTAACTCAGCAAGTTCATCATGTAACGAACTGAGAGGGCAACCAAAGAACAGTTGCAATTTCCTCTAAGAAATCCAGAAATTAAGAAGTCCTTGCATTTCATTGAGGAGACAACTGGAAAATTTATAGCATGATCTTTTACAATCACAGAACCCTTCAAAAATCTTACCACTGATATCAGGAAATCCAAACTCCTTGATCTGACCTCTGCCTACTGGGCCTCTGCCCATGTCCTTCTTATCCTCCTTCACATCTCTGAAGTCACACTTACCTTCCTTCAGTTCCTAGAATATGCCAGATCTTTCTGCTTCTTCAGGTCTTTGTTCTCACTCTTTGCTTTGTATAGGGGCTTCAATTGCACTATTGGTACCTGTTATAGGTTATATTGTGTACCTCCCTCCACCTTCATTCATATGTTGAGATCTTAACCTCTGAGTACCTCAGAATGTGTTCTTATGTAGAAATAGGCCTTTGCAGATGTAATTAGTTAAGATGAGATCATATTGGAGGAGAGTGGACCCCTAATCCAATGACTAGTATCCTTATAAAAAGGGAAATTTGGACAGACTCACACCTGGGAGAACACCATGTGAGGATGAAGGCAGAGATCTTTGGCTTCCACAAGCCAAAGAATGCCCAAGATTGCTGGCAAACCATCAGACGCTAGGAGGCATGAAACAGATCCTTTCCTCATAGCCCTCAATGGAACCTACCCTGCGGACACCTTGAATTCGAACTTCTAGCCTCCATAACTGTCAGACAATACATTTCTGTTATTTAAGCCACCTAGTCTGTGGCACTTTGTTATGGCAGCCCTAGGAAGCTAACACAGTATGCTCTCATTCTTCAAGTCTTGGCTTAAGTGTCATTTTCTCTGAGGAAACTTGACCACCTAGATCCCCCAGCATTTTCTATCAAAGCTCATGTTTATTTCTTTCAGAACACAAAATATAAATCTGTAACTATTTTATTGGTTTGCTTGTTAGTTTGCCTTTGACATCACCCCCACTAGAAGGTAAGCTTCATGGGAGCAGGGGCTTGTCTTGTTGCCTTAGCAGCAGCTCTTAGTGTCTGGAACATGACAGCACTCAATAAACGTGGTGAGAAATGTTCAGGAGTTCCGTCAAAGCGCCAAGAGCATATATTAATTGTCATGCACATTTTGGATTTAGCGGAGATAAAATTTTTTGAGGAAGTGAATGAATTTAAAAATACTCTCAATTTTGTGTTTTATGACACTTTTGTCTTTCTGTTGGCAAATTTCCAAACATTTTCAAATAGAATAAAAGTATATCATTCAAGACACTAGGAAATCTGGGGAAAAAGAACACACTGAATGTCATCAAACTTCATATACTGTCAGTGAGGAGCTTGCAGAGAAATAGTGAAAGCTGTAACAAAAAATTCTTTAAATATTCAGATCCAGTGAATCATGTGGTTTGCTGAATTCACATTACTTATTTGAAATTTATTTGTTTAAAATATTTTTAATATCTGCAACTACTATACTAATTATTTCTAAAGAACTTCAAGGCAAAACGATAGACATTTTTTCCTTCTGACTTTAAAAGTACTACTTTATAGTTTACCACCTTAGAGAAGTAATGAATATTTTAAAGCCATTTGGGATGGAACAGAGAATTTACAGCAAAAAAAAAAAAAAAAACACTCTAAAGAGTATTTTCCCTTTATTTCATCAGGAAAACAGGACAAAATTAATACTTATTAATAAGGATTGGGCAATATATTACTCAATTTAAGTTCATGATTTTCAGAGAATAGTTGCAACAAAATGAACTTCATTTCAGAGTTTCTAGTAAAATGGAAGAAACCATTACATGAGGTAATCGTCAAGTTCTCCAACTTGATGCCTATAATCCCTGAACTTTGAAGGCTTTTTCAAGGTCTTAGTTCTGTTGTCTCAACTAAAATCTAATTTGGCTGTATGTTTATTCGACTTGGACTTCACAATAATAGCCTTTGCAATGCAGAACTATAATCAATGGCTTTGTATTGACCAACTGTTCTGGCAAGTGTGGAACACTCATTTTCCATGATTTTATAACCCGCCGAATTATAGCACCATGGAGGAGAGACTCAGTGGCCAGGACACAAGTTGTACCAGGGATGCTGTGGAGAAAATTCGGGCATCAACTGACACACTGATGAGGGGCCACCGATTTAATCATAGCTATAAATACTGAACACTTTAGTTAGTATGCCATCATCTTCTACATTCTTAGCTTTAATGTACAGTTCTACAGGCTGTGATTATAGATGGAGGTGATGTCAGTGTCATTACTGAGATGATACAACGGCAATTAGCCAATTTACTAGACCGTAAGAAAGCTTCTGGCAGGGCAGAGATTGTCATTTGTGTTGTTCACTGCCGTGAAGAAATTCCCAGGGCTGTGAAAAATTCCTGAGCACTTAGTAAACGTTTGTTATCTGAATGCTTTTATGAATCTATTCTCACTTTTTAGAAAAATAAATTAAAAACCCCTTTGAAAGGGGTTAACCTTGAATGTATATTTAAGTTTCTTCCTTATTTGAGAGCCATTCACCGGGAGATCAATCACTGCATTGTCCATGTAATAACTATCCTTACTCTACTTCCTTGAAAAGAAATTAGTCCAAATGCATCCGGGCAGATCTTCTTTTAGGATGTTCCATTCATTCCACAGCTGAAACGTATAAACATCCGTCACTCCGGAGATCATTCTACTTTCATTACACAATACTGTTCAAACAATGCTTTTTGTATCAGACCAAGGTGTTTGGTCAGATTTCCTTGGTATGGCAAAGGTTACTTTCTCCAGAGACTTTCATATTTTTTATATTTTACTATATAGACCCATTTTTTTCCAGAGATTTATGACTAACTGCATCTCGTCAAAGAGCTAAGAAATATTTCTTGACTGTGTACATCAATACCATGTGGATTTTGGGGTCGTATTTACATTTTTGGTCTGCAGTGACATGTCATCAAGGGCATAAGAACACAGTGAAATTCATTCTATGCTTTATGAGCTTAGGGGCCCGGAAAATTGGAAACAGTACTTGTATCCTCAGGGAGCTTCAGGGTCCCAGGAGAGGCTAGAATCAGTGATGCCTCCCAGTTTCCTGGCTGACTAATGAAGTGACAAATACAAGCTTGCAGAGAAAGGTGTTATCAGGTGAGTTTTAGATATGTTTAATTTGTTGCACCTGAGGCACATCTAGGAGGCAGTGCATCCAGAGATCAGAAGTTACAGATTTGGGGAGTTATTACCACATAGTAAGACCTGAAGGATGTGGGTGAGAGCACTCAAAGGGAAGAATGTAAAATGAGAAAATAGGACTATCTGGAAACAGCATAACTTAGGAGGCTGTCAGCAGAAGAGAAGACAGCCAAGAAATAGAACAGGACAGAGGGATGTCACATAGGCATCATGGAAAATGGGCAACACGATTGGCATTACTAAATGATAGAGAAAGACTGGGCAGATGAGGACTTGAAATTGGCTCCCTAGAAAATCTACTAGAAGGAAATATATGAAAATATCAACAGGTCTATTCCTGACCGTTGAGATTTCAGGTGGAGTTTCTTCTTTTAACTTTTCTGTATTTTGTTTTTAACTTTTCTGTATTTTGTGCATTCTGTACAATAAATACCTATTAGATTTATATTAAAAATACTCTAATAAAATCTAACATATTTTATGAGAATCAAGGATAAGTAATGATTAATTCACAAGTATTTGCTATGTGTTGGGTGCCATGCTAAGGATAAAACAACGAACACAACTGGTTTGACAAGGGAGGGGTGTAGGGCTGGTGGAACACAGCAGCAGGAAATGTGGCTGGAAAAGGAGTTTGGTATCAGATTATAATGGACTTTTATGTCTTGTCAAATAATATGTACTTTATTGAAGGTGGAGTTAGGAGAATTGAGCCTTATCTGAAGTTAATTTGCTACTTAACTTGGAGTGTGATTGCTAGCCTGGAGGGGTCAGAGTTAGGAGACAGGGAGCACAGTTACAAGGCTCCCTGCAATAATGAATGAAGGGTCACCCAACGGGAAGGAAAAGGGGCTGGGTCCAGAGATATCTGGGTGTAGCACCCACAGGCAAATAGGATACAACTGATTGGAAATACAGCAAGTCCTTGAATAATGTCTTTTGGTTCAACATTGTTTCGTTATGACGTTGATGAGATGCTATTGTTTATGTTAATTAGCCTATGGTAAAATTGGTTTCCTTATGCAGTTTCTCTTAAAAGTCTCAGCATCTATCCATGACATTAATGAGGACTTACTGCATGTTGAGGGAAAGAAGACATCAAGAATGATGACTGGCTTAACTTGGGTCCATGGGTGGGTAGAGTGACAAGTATCCTACAGAGTTTGAATTCAGTGACTCTAATTGTCTGTAGTGGTCATTGCTATATGAAATTAGAAAGTTAAGTGGCTGTGTCAGATAAGGTTATATGAGAAAGGCTAAGAAATGTACGTGAGATCTATTTCTGAGACCACCACAAAACAGAATTGTAAACTCACACCTGTCTCCTCGCTGCATCTGCATATTTGGGTACTTTTCTTTTTTCCGGTCCATAGAATTCAATACTTCTGTGACAAAGAGGGGTGTTGGAGTTATGATCGAAAAGAAGTGTTTAAAGGGCCGGCCGAGTGGTGTGGTGGTTAAGTGCTGGCTTGGGAAGCCAGCAGCCCGGTTCGGGTCCCACATATGAGGGCCAGTGACGCTGCCCTCAAAAAAAAAAAAAAAGTGTTTACATATAAATAGCTATGGCATCTCAGGATGGGAGGATGGGACTTTCTCTGGGTAGAGAAGTTTGGGAGAAGCCTTATAAGGCTGCAAGTGGCAGAAAGAAACAGGTACAATTAGATGAGAATCTATGACTTTAAAGTAAAGGACGAAAACCAAGTAGGTCCCAAGTGAATTGTATTAGTTTGGGCTAAGAAACCTTAAGGTGACAGGCGCTGTACCTGTCTTCTTGCATTCTCTCATTTACCCCCATTATACAGCACTGAAAACTGAGCCCTTAGGTCAAGCAACTTGACCAGGAATGCCCCGCTAGTAAGTTAAGGAGGCCAAATTTGAACTTGGCTGGAGGTACTACAGTACAAAGCCTCTGTCCTGGACCAGCCATGACCAAGACATCTTTAATTAAAATTCACTCCAGTCCTCGCCCATCTCACCTGCGCTGCAATAAGGTAACTTATGTTGCACAGGCGATAACTCTTGCAAGGCGATAAGCCTTGGAGTGTGCTGCTGTTGAGTTACTAGGGGAAGGCCTTCTTTACTGCCCTACGTGGAAAACCGAGCACCAGGTGGTGGTAGAGAAGACAGCAGCTCCTCAAATGGTTACACCCTCAATTATGATAAGGTTTCAAATAAGGTTCAGGACTCCAGTCACTTGGCCCAGTTCTTGCATTAATATGCAGGAACACTGTCGTCAGTTAATTGTTCCTTTTATTACTCTTAAGTGGGTGGTGTTACAAAGTGAATTTTTATTCACTCTGAAAACAGCGATTGTAAACACCAGCTACACCTGCCCCCACCACCTGGATGGCAAGGACCCTCTGCTTCCCCGGAAGCCCTCTTCCTCCCTCCTTCCCCATCTTCAGGTAATACTTAGGATGCAAAGTCAAGTCCCCGCTTTCCTCTCCTACAGCCACTAGCTTCTCGCTTGAATCCAAGCTTGCGCTCCGTCACCACCGGACCCACCCACCCCCACCCCACCCACCCCCCTCGAGTGTGAGCGCGGCGAGTGTGAGCGCGCCGCTGTGCGAACCACAGACTCACGAGCAGCCGCTTGTTGCTCCCGCAGCCGCGTCGTGGGGAAGTGAAAATGAAATTGACTTTTCGAGAAATGATGAAAGCCGCGCTGCCTGCCAATGAACAGCGGCGGTGAACTTCCGCACCTCGCGGCCCGGCCGCTCGCCCTCCCTCCGCCTCCACCTCCCGGTTGCACAAGCTTGAAACAAACACTGGGGAGGAAGGGCGGAGGGAGGAGGGCGGAGAGGGGAAGGGAGGGAGGGAGGGAGGCGGGCGGGGGTGGGTGGGGGGATTTCCAGCCTCGGCTCTTCGCAGTTTCCTCTCCTTGTTTTGCTTTCGATCTGGACTGTTCTCAGGCGAGCCGGGGAGTAACTTTTAGTTTTGCTCCTGCGATTATTCAACTGACGGGCTTTCATTTCCATTTCACACACCCTAGCAACACTTAAACCTTGCGGAATTGTATTGGTAGCGTGACAAAGCACACTGAGAGGTAACATTTTTCAAATAATAGTTGTGACTGTGCGTGTGTGTTTTTCTCGAGGGCATGTTTATGAGAACTGGAGGGGAGATGTGTGTGGGTGGGTGCCCTGATGTTTTGACACGGTGTTTTGCAGACGGAGAATGCTGGGGTTCATAAATATTAATACCGATTTTGGGGAAGAACAGTAGGCGCTGTTATGGATCATCTGATTTTAGGGGAAGCAGGTTCTGCTGCTGTTGCTGCTGCTCCTGGGGCTGCTGAGGCTGCAAGGAGGAGGAGGAGGAGGTAGAGAGGGAGGAGGAGGAGGAGGAGGTTGGTGGAGGTTTAATTTCACTTTTGGATTTGCAGATGCGGAAAGATTGCTCCATGGACACAGACCTGCTCTGTGTGATTCTGCGCCCCAGGTGTTTGTGTGTGTGTGTAGGGTGGTACTGGTTCGCTGGAGTCGGGCCTCCTTTTACAACAAAATTATCGTGTGCAAGTGTGTGCGTGTTAACAGACGCCGTCTCCTCCAGGTCCCAAGCCTCCGGGGAGCAGGTCCTGCTCGGTGCCCGGCAGCGGCCCCACTTTGGAGGCAGCCTCCAGTGTAAATAAGCAGGAACCCGCCGTCTGCCCGGCTGCCTGCGCTCTGAGCCCAGGAAGGGAGAGGCGCCTCCCGCCGCGGCCGAAGGAAACTTGATGGGAGGCCCGCGGCCGTCCCGGGGCTTGCCCGCACCGCCGAGCTCCGGGAAGGGTCAGGGACGTGGGGTGCCAGCGGCCGGAACGGGCCGGCGGGCTGCGAGCGGGACTGGGCGCCGGGCCTCGCCGGCGCGCCCGGCTTCCTGGGGGCTGGGCCACCGCTGCCCGCCGCTCCGGAGGGACGCCGCGTCCTCCTTCCCGCCGGCCAGCGCCCAGCCCGGCCCTGGGGCTTTGTCACTGCACTTGTCCTGAAGCGCTGGGGGGCTCTGGGGGCGCGTCCCAGGAGGGCGCCGCGCCTAGCGGTCATCTGCCCTGGCCGCGGCCTAGCGCCAGGCGCCTCCGGGTCCCTGCAGGCGCCCCCAGGCCGGCCTCACGCGCTGGGCCTGACCCGCCTTGGCTACGGAGCGGGCGAGGTGGGGGCGGGGAGCCTCCGGGGACCGCGCGGCGCCCTGCTGGCCGACTTGGGGGACCGGAGTCCCCCCTGGGGAGCCTGGGCACAGGCCGCGGCGGGGTGCGGACCCGAGTGCCCGCCCCGCGCCCTTCGACCCCGCTCTGGGTGCCGAGTGGCATTCGCCCGCCGGCCGAACATGGTTGGTGCAAAGCCGCGGCCGCCACTTCCTTTCTGCCTAATCGGCGGGGCTCGCCCACCGAGCGCTGCTCGCCGCGGCCAATCGTGGCGCCCGCCAGCCCTCGGTTGCTCTCGGTGCCACTGCCTGGGGGCCTTTCCAAGTTCGCAGGGCTTCAGGATGTAACGTGTCCCCTTCCCCAGGACGCACCGCTGTCTCTCTTTGGCCCTAGGTCTTCGGTGCGTTTGCCGCCTTCGTCCCCATGTCCCATTAGAGGGGAGAAGGGAAGGAGACTGCCAGCCGGAGCCAGGCGCGGTGGCAGTCGTCAGGTGAGGCGCCCAGGTCAGTCGGTGTAAGCAGTTGTAAATGTGACCCCTGGGACTGGCAGTGGAGGCTGCCACATATTAGCGGCTTGGCTTTCACTCGTTTTTTAACCCCACAGTATAGTTTGGAACTTGGGGACATTTTACCCGCTTCCTTCCCGCTTCAGGCCACTCCCTCCAATGTGGGTAGTAGGTAATGCTTCTTGTCCTTGGTTAGGGAATGAGAAAATGCAGAGCCTTTCTACGTGAGGATAAACGTTGGCATTTGCCTTCCTGCCACTGGCTTTCCTGTTTCTGCTTTTGATGAATGGCTAGGTAAGGTGGAGGATAGTTATATTTCCTGTTGTGGATTTTCAGGAATCAACCAAAGTTGCTGTCAAGCCTGCAGTTATTTATTACTTTTCAGACCGATTTCAAATAACATTGGAACTTAGCAGCCTGCAGTTTTTGGGTGCTCAAGGGCAGGTGTAGACAGGGGTCTGGAGACAGATGGAGCACCTAAGGTGGATGGTCTTGATGTTAGACAGATGCAGGCTTCCTTACCGCGGACCTCTCTGGGGTCATCCCTGTTTAACTTCATGGGGCACACAGATTCAGGCTTCTGTAGTTTTCTCACCCCGCCCCCCCATATTCCTTTTTTTTTTCTTTTTTTTAGGGGGAAAGAGGAAAACACAAACCTAAAAAAATCTTAGAAAACTTGTTTTTTCTTAGGAAATTTCAGGAGATAGAATATTTAGATTTTAAACTGGCATTTCTAAGGGGATAACCTTGGAACATCTATTGATTGATGTGGTCAAGTCTGGAATTTCACTGTCATTAGTGAATGATTATAATTTATAACTTAGCTGGTTGTGTTAGAAGTTAGATTTTGGCCTCTTAGATCAAAACGTTCTTGTCTGTTATGATTTGTAACTGCTTCTTGATATTAAAGATTCACATATTTCATTCTCAATGAGTTGTCTTTTCCGTTGACCTAGGAAAGTTAGAGAAAAGTCCACGTATTTCAGTTACCTTTAGAAATGTCATCATGATCAAAAGTACGTGTTAAATTGGAAGCAAATTATGGCAAACATTGTTGTCTTAAAGTCCTGACAGCTCTATGAACTATGGCCTCACTTTTCTGTTACTCTACTTCCTGAAGTGCTATATTAGGCAAATATTCAATATACAAAGCTAGTTAAAGATGTTTAAACTTAGTAGTTGAAAATTTAAACTTTGGATATTTAACATTTGATGTTCATCGATAGTCTCATGTTTCCAAGGATTTCGTACTTTTATTCTTAGTATTACTCAAGTGTAAGCTCTGTTGTTTTTAGAGCATTTTCACACAATTTCCTTTTCATAGAAAACAGACCACTGAACTCTGAATGGGGTATCTAGGACATGGTTCCATTATGTGCTTTATACCAGAATGGGCTTAAAGCAAACAAGGGAGTTGATTCATTTAATAAATTTCCCTAGAACATTCACTATGCCCCAGACACAGTGCTAGACTCTGTGTGTTCAACTGGGAACAGGAAGACAACTTTACTTTCTAGGGAGATTGCATTCTAGTTGGTGAGCTGACAGTACACAACTAAATAAATGTAGTAAGTACTATTTAGGGTTAGTTCTATGGGAGGTACTAATAACTACTTAACCGTATATCTCATAAGGTTGCTTTTGGAAACAGAGGAGAGAAGGTTGTGTAAGTTACAGCAATTTACCAGTGTGTAAGGCATTAACTTTAAGAATTCTGCTAGCTTATTATTAATTTCAAAAAGCCAGGAAATCATGACTGTGGATTAAACACTGACTTTCTCTTATAGAATTTTCAGCAAGAAGGGAATTTACTTATATATGATGGTAGAACATATAAACAATGGTAAGGAATTAAACATGAATAACTAGTTTGTGTAAAGCATCAAAATATTCAATGATGAAGTATGGCATTGTCAGTGAACTTTTTTTTCTGTCAGATGAAAAGTTAGATTGTATTCATGGAGACCAGAAAAAGATCTTCACGAACTCACTGTGCTTTAGTTTAAGTCTTTTTAATTATTGCTTCAGACATAATTCATTATCTGTTATTACAGGCATGCCCTTACTGATATAATATTAATATTTTGCTATAACATCTTTAAAGAGACTCAGTTAACTTGCATTTATTTATTTATTTATTTTAACTTGCATTTATTGAGTGCCTATCATGTGCCCAGCACTATATATGTGAAAATAATGTGACAACATATGTGAAAGTAAATATAATAATTTGTATTTATAATATATAACAAAAATACACAAAGTATTATATACAAAATATAAATTGCTGTGTAATGTGAGTTATTATTAATAATAAAGTTCTTTTTTGGTCTGTTTGGGACATCATGTTCCTTCCCACTCAGGTAGGAGGTCAGGGCTTTCTGCCCGGTTTGTGTCCTACTTTTGACCTGAGTGTGATCAATATTTGCCCAAGGCAGGGTTGAGGAATGGTCCTCAAGATGGGGGTGGCTGGTGGGAATGGGATTGTGGAGGTTTTATTAAATCTTGATTTTTCAACAAACAGTGATAAATTATAGGATCCAGATTTAAACCTGAAGCCAATATTTCATATAAAATACCAAGGGAAATATACAGGCAGGAAATCAAGCCTACAGGCTCCTGTTGCTGAGCTGTTTACCTGTTTCAAGGATTCCGCCTGGACCTCCCAGGATGCTTGTAGTAGGCCCATAGTTAACAGCATTTTACCTTCAGAGATCCCATTAAAATGATCTCCCCCCCTCACCAGCTCCATCTTTTGACACTGTCTCTGAAACACATTGAGTTTAGTTAGGAATACTTCATGTGTTCATTTTTATTACTCAGAAAAACATAAGTCTTCCTCAGAACTTCTGATTTACTTGAAAGAACTAACATCATCAAATCTAGTAGATTTAATTCCAGCCAAAAAAGCCATGTTTTAGACAGGCTGGGAAGCTGTGTTTTAGATATGCTCATAGTTGTCCTAGGCTTTCTGAGGCTTTGGAACTAGCCCGGGACCTTCCCACTTCCTTCAGGAACTGAGTTCTGTTGGGGATCCAGGCATCCTAGGATATGAATCATTGTAGTAACCCAGGCAATTATTTGATTAAGTGAACAGAAACATTATGCCCATATTTCATTTATTTGTTAAATATTTGCTAACAACCAGTCATGTTCAAGGCTCCATGTAGTGGAGGTACATCAACAGCTGAGTCCAGAGACCTGGAGTTGACTGTCCGCTTTTTTATTAACTTTCCAACCACTTCCCCTTTCTGGACCTTAGTTTTCACGTCTGCATAGTTCTGTCTTCTCTAGATGGGACTTGTGTGTGTATCAAAATTACTAAGGGGAGGGGGCTTTTAGAAGAGAACCTTCAGACCTGAAACCCCTTCCTCACCTTGATACCCACCCCCCCTCGCCTAAGAAATCCCCCTTGTCCTTCCCCTCTGTAAGCCTCTGATATTCACTAGTGTGTCCTGGAACCCTGTGCCTCAGTTGTGTAGGCCAGAGAACAAAGGTAGAGAACCGTTGAATCAAGGATCTCTTCTCAGAGCCAAATCTTTTTATGTTTTCATTGGCTCAGAGGCTACATTATGTAGGAAGGTAAACAGATGAAACCCGTTATCCACATTTTAGACAAGGCCTCAAATAGGGAATCTGGTCACTCTCTGTTGGCTCTGCCCATGTTGACATTGCATGTTGTACAAAAATGGTATGAGTGTTAATGGTTGTGAAACTTTGAATTTTCCATTCTGCAGAGGCAAGAAGTACTTCATGTTATGGGTATGTCTGTTTGCCTAGGAAAGCCATGAAGAGTTATGGGTTGTTTTTTTTTCTGTTTTGGTTTATATCCCCTTTTACAGTTTAGTATTTAGCTCCGTATATCTCATGCCCTGTGTGCATGCCTTGTAGTCCCCATTTTCATGAGAAACAGAAGGTGGTGCGGTTCTTTCTGATGATGGATTCTAAGTATTTTTACCTCAAGGACAAAGCCAGTGTAGTTCAGCAAAATATCTTAATTTAGGATTATGTGTGATAAAAGCTTGTCCAGTTTTCATTAAACATTTTTGAGAGGTCACTACTTGCTATTAATTTTCATAACTAGTTTCTTGCAGGTGTTCTTAGCAGTCTGTTGGTATCTGTAATAACATTTGATACTTGCACACCTAGTGTGATCAAAGGAAAGACAAGTTTGCAATTTAATTTGTTCTTATTGAGATTATGAATGTCAGGTTTTTGTAGGATCCAAAGAAATACTTTATAGGTAGACTATACTGTCCTGGACCCATAAGTTTCGAATCCTACTGACTTTTCCATTTCCTGATGATGTATTGAGTGAGAAAGAACTGCATACAAATTACTTTATTTTAAGTAGTATCTAACGTGTTATTTTTGAAGAGACTTTTTTTTTCCCTTCTTAGCCTAGACTTATTGAAGACAATGAGGAAAATTATAGTGATGAGAAGATAGTGTCCTAACACCTTGAGCTAGGGTGTTAGTGTGTGGGGTTGTGAACTAAGAGTAGGGAGTACATTGAACCGTGACTGTTGGGGGATGAGGTGATGAAAACACAGAATAAAGTGCAGAGTAGAATAGTGCCTCCTAAATTATTGAGTGGGAGTGAGAGAAGACGGAATCAGGAAGGTAGGCTTTTTGTCTTGCCACCATGTTATTGAAAACATTTGGGAGGTGCTGGGAGCAAGTTGGTTGTTAATGGATAGTAAACTCAAGGGCAAGTTGAAATTCTGGAAGGCCCTCCTCCATTTCCAACTTTGGAGTTAGTCTTTTTAATCTTTTTTTAAAAAATCAAATAGTATTTATTTATTTATTTAAGGGCAGTGTCACGCCCTCATATGTGGGACCCGAACCGGGGTCGCTGGCTTCCCAAACCAGCGCCCAACCACCACGTCACTTGGCTGGCCCAGTCCTTTTTATCTTTTGGATGATGAGGTCTAATGGGAAAACTGCTAGGCATCAGCCAACTGTAGGCAAGTAAACAGGAGGCTCTAGTGGTTGTCACTGGAGCATGGATGAAGCCACCTCAGAGGTAGTGTTGGAGCTGGAGAGGATGGAGGAATTGATATCACCTGAGGCCTCAGACTCACTCCAAAATTGCCCGTGGAGGCAACCATGGGCCCTGAGAGTAAGGTACGTGTTGATAAAATAGATCAGAAATATTGTACTAGTTCTCTTAGACCCTCCCATGCTGGTCTTCTTGCTGCTGTTTCATTTGTCAAGTTGTAGGGGGTGACTAGGGAATTAGGAGAATAGAATGAATGGGCCAATACTGTGTTTCCCTGAAAAATAGATGGCACAAGTTAATACTGAAGTATGAATGCCATAAATGGGTATTGCAGATTTTGAAAGTAACACTCCATGTTGTAGTTGAGATTGTACAGTGATGTTAACTTTCTGGAATTCAATTTGGTGTTACATATTAAAGTCTTCAAAATGTTAAACACTCCGTTCCAGTAATTCCACTTCTAGGAACTTAACCACATGAAATAACCAGAGATGGGACAAAGACTTATGTATAAGGATGTTTCTAGAATTAGCTTTTGTTACAGAGAAAACTTGCAAACAACCTAATACCCAACGATAGGAACACATTTTTTTTTTTTAACTTTTAAAATTTTTATTATTAGTAGTTACAGATGTACAAAGCAATGCAATAGTTATCTTTTTCACCCCTTACAAAGTGACTTCCCCTCCCCCTCCACTGCCCCTCCACCCCCGATATCATATATATCTATTACAATTCCATTGACTCCATCCCCACACTATATTCCACATCCCATGACTATATATGTGTTCAATTATAGTTGACATCTAATATTATTCAGCGGCAGCTTCAGATGTACAGTGCAGTGGTCAGGCCACTACACTGCCTGACCGCCTGAAGTTGTCTCCCTAACAAGACATTATTGATTATATTCCCTAAACTGTCTCTTCTGTCTCTGCAGTAGTATTATAGTTACCAGTTTATGTTGCCTCGCCCCTTCCCCTTCTCCCTCATGCCCACCCCCGTCCCATCTAGCCCTCATCAGTTTTTCCTTTGTGTCTCTAAGACTATTTCTGTTTACATTGCTCATTTATTCAGTTCTTTCGATTCCACATATAAGTGAGATCATACGGTATTTGTCTTTCTCTGACTGACTTAATTCACTTAACATAATGTTCTCTAGGTCCATCCATATTGTTGCAAATAGTACGATTTCCTTCTTCTGTATAGCTGCGTAATACTCCGTTGTGTAAACGTACCACAGTTTCTTAATCCAGTCGTCTACCGCTGGGCATTTCGTTTGTTTCCAAGTCTTGGCTATTGTAAATAGCGCTGCAATGAACATAGGGGTGCATATATTTTTTCAAATTAGTGTCTTGGGTTTTTCAGGATAAATACCTAGGAATGGAATTGCTGGGTCAGAAGGTAGTTCCATTGATAGGAACATATTTAAATGAATCGTGGCACATTCACACCATGAGTATAGATAGCTTATCAAATTAATTTTTTGCTTTTAATGATAGGAAAATGTTTGTGTTATGTATTGAGTGGAGAAAGAGGATATTCAACTGTGATGTTACTTTTATTTTTAAAATGTATGTGTGTATTTATACATACATCATTTTTAAAAAAACAATCAGAAGCAAATATTTAGATGGTGGGATTTTAAGTATTTAGCTTTTTTCTCCCCCTTACAACAGTTGTATTTTCCAAATTTAATAAAGCAGCACAATTACTTTTATAACCAGAAAAATATTTTCAAAGCAATTCTAAAGTGTCCCCTCTGACGTCACCTCTGGTAAATGTAAGATTTGGACGAGTGAATTTCATGGGCTGAGGATGTGCATGGACTTGGCCATTCTCGAGCGCTCTCTCTACTTTGATATATGAAGCCAGGCCCTAGAATCAGGGCTTTCCCAGCTAGGGCCAAGAGAAGGTGCCAATATCCTGACACAGCTTTTGCTATCTCATGAACCTCAGATTGATGGATCGTCAGTGAGATTGGGACATGTTTTGTCAAGAAAGAACTGTGACGGGTCTGAGCTGGAACGCATTTCACAGATATGCCCTTTATACAGGGTGGCCCATAAGTTACTTTCTCCTTTAAAAATTGAATACAACTTTTGTTCGTTAATTTATTGCTTTTAATAATGTTAAGTACAAAAATGGGATTTGTTTTTGTTTTTTAGCTATTTATGAAAAATGATGTCATGTAAATAACCCCCATTGGAAATAACACATATATGCTCTCTGAGTTGAAACAATGGAACGCTGATTTTCGAAATAAAATTCGACATTTTTTATGCGTTGTTCCATTGTTTATTTTTCCATAATAAATTTCTAAGGAACAAACTTTTAAAATCTGAAACAAAAGTTTTTTAAAACTAATGATAAGCACAATTATTGAACTTTTAAATAGGAAAGTGATTTCTGGGCCACCCTGTATATGTGAATACTGCAGACTTCAAGACACTGGCATAGGAGAAAAGAGTTCTTAACTGATCTTTACAACCAAGTCAATAGCCGGAGTGACGTTGTGGCATTGGTCCCCTATACCTAGACCCCCAGGCGATGCTGTGAGAACTGATGGAATGTGGGTGTGGGTTGCACTCTGTGGTGGGTTGTCATCCTATCCTTTTGGAATACAGGGCTTTTACAACCTGGAGGTGTCCCTAGGATCTGGGCTTCATCTCTTTTGAAACGTACATGTTTAGAGAGTTAGTTCCTCCTGGCACCTTGGGAACTTAACCCATGCACCAAGTCCAGGCTGTAACTATTTGGTCTTCTTGAGACAAAGAAGTTTAATTACCTTTTTGGATCAATTCATTTAGACAAATGGCCACAGATCCAGGTCTTGGGGTATGTGAAGAGTAAAATGTTTCTAAAGGAAGTGAATGCAGACACTCCCTATCTTTCTATCATATACATTCTCCATATTTAGATAGTATACATTCCTGTGTCTCAGGTGGTAAGATGTGTCACAGGAGCATGGAGGAATCCAGGGAAGTTTTATCCACCCCGCACCCCAACCTGCATACATCTCCTATTGGAGAAGGACTTAGTATGACTCAATCAGAGTGTGACTTCTGGATTTTCATAACTGGGGAAGCCTCTAAATTTGTAATGTTTGTCTGAAAAAAATTTGTTTAGAATAGTTCTGATCCCTTTATAGATAGATAGTGGAGACATTTTTGGATTGTTATAAAACAAGGGTTAGGTATAGCTGTTAGGAGTTCAAAGGCAGAATGCCAAAGCACAGCCAAAAAGAAAAAAAAAGTATTGATTAGGACAACCCTGTCCAAAACATACATAATGTGCACCACATATAATTTTTAATTTTCTAGTAGCCATGTTAGAAAAGCAAAAAGAGGTGGGTGACGTTAATTTTAAGAATATTTTATGTTACCCCATATATTCAAAATATTACCATTTCAACATGAAATTGATATAAAAACATTAAGGAGATCATTAGTGTTTGTTTTTCATACTGAAAAAGCCAATGTGTCTTTTATACCCACAGCACATCTTAATTCAGCCTGGTCACATTTCAAGTGTGCAGTAGCCGCTTGGGGCTGGTGGCTGTCACATCAGATGGTGTGGGATTAGGAAATAAAGCAAGATGTGAAGAAAAATATGGGGAAAGCTTTTAACACGGGTCTAAACCTAGAAGGACTGAAGGGAAGCAGAGTTCGAGTGGTCGTTTTGATTATAGCTGCATGCGTCTCCCAGTGTTTTTACCCACACACCCTACCTGATCTCTTCAGCCTAAAAGAATAAAATGCTCTGACTTCCTTCAGAAGCAACTGACTCTACTCGTATGTGCCCTTCTTACAGCGATTAGTCATGAACATCTTGAATCTTTTCTGGCTTCCCCAAACTGTTAATGAAAATTGTTAATTCCTTGGATTTTTCCATTTATAATACTTACATGGCAAGTTATCTGAGAGCTAGGATTGTGTCAGATTTCTTCGTATTCCCAGTAAGAACTAGATAAACAGTTGTTGATTTGATTTTCAGCTGTAAAGCAGAGTTTAGCTGAGGAGGCTGAATTCCAGCTTGAGATAGATGGCACAGGTCTATTTCGTTTTAGAAACCTAGTGGTATATGTGTTAAGCACATAAATATTGGGATTTGTCCCATTACATTAGGGCTTCAACGGGGTGAAAAATTGTTTGGTTTTTCTCTCTGCACCGAGGCCTTTAAAAAAATCTTGTCAGTCCATTCCTTTGACATTTAAGTTCCAATGATACTAATACCTTCTCGTACGTATAAATAAGCTATGTTTGCTGATAAACTGGAGATAAACATTTGGAGCTGCTGCTTTCTTGCTGGGTTAGTTAGTTATTAACAATAACTTGGTTATTAACAAGCACTCAGCCCATTACCTATATGCAGTGAACATTCTTTTGAAGTCAAATATAATATTTTACAGTTGCCTTCAGTTGTTCTCTTCAACTGGAACTGTTGGGTTGAAGCAACAGACTTATCCACAGAGCCAAGGCAATTTATTTTTACTGAAGCCTACCTAAGAACTGCTTAGGTAGCGTTTCTCGGTGAGATTAAAGACGACCTTCACTGAATCATGTTAGCAGGGCCAGCAGCTAGAAAAATAAAGACTAAACCAAACCTTCAGCAAAAAAAAAAAAAGTCCCAGCTGCTCCATGGGTCAGAGCTTGCCTGATTGCTTTCTTCCAATGAAAACACTGTAGATTAGTTTTAAGTGAATTCTAGTAGGTTTGGGGATTTGCAACTGACAGAAGAACAGGAAAGGATAATCTCACTTTAAAATAGTAACCTGGACGGTTAACCTTTGTTGACTCTTTCCAGGAATGTTGGGATTTTGTTCACATGGAAAAATTTAGCTCATGTGCACTGTGAGCTGACCATTAAGGTGCATCGTCAGGGTAGAATGAGGATAGGGAATTAGACATGAGGCTCTTGTCCCAAGAGGACTCCCTGGGTACTCCCAAGGAGAGACACAGACAGACGGCCCTCTGCCCATTCTCTCTGTTAATAGAATGCAAGTGGAAACTTGGGGAACCTGGGAAGGAAGCTCAAAAGGGAATGTAGATGAGCTGCTATTACCACTTTTGGGTGTGGTCATACTGGTGATTTGAGAAGTCAGGGTGAATTTAAAATATCAGAGGATTTTCCTCTCTTACAGGTACTTTTAATGCATTAAGGCTTTTTTTTTTTTTTTTTTTTTCCCCTTTGAAGGCTGGTTGCAATTTGGGAGATGGGGTAGAGAAGGTCATTCAACTGGAACAGTGGACTTTTGACCATTCAGTCATTTATTTAACAGGTATTTACTCTGTGCTAACTGTATGTAGAGGGAGGTATTAAAAGATAAAAAAGTAATCAACTTGGATTTGAGTTAGCCAGATAGAGGATCTGCATCCCTTGTAGTGAAGAGTCTAATTTATACAGCTCGATAAAACAGAATCAAGCAATTGGGTTACCAAGACCACAGTTACAGAAGTGATTTTAGATATCCGTGAATTCCTTCTAGGGTTCTTCCATTGGCCACATAGGATTGTTTCAAGTTGTAAGGGAAACAACAGTGCTAATAGGACACATTCTTGGCCAGCTGTATGCATTTTTTTTTCTAAAAGTCAGATTCTAAATAAATCATGGAATAGGCATAAAACAACATATTGTTGTATTGTTGCTGTTTTTCTACAGTTCTTCCATATTTAGTTTGGCATCTAGCATTCAGCTGTTAGGTCTGGTGTCTTTTGTCATTTAGGAAAACCCTATGGGTAAGTCCTGATAGCTGTCTACTTCCCTTTCTCTTAGGGTAGATCCTGTAACTAGCAGTGCTGCTAAGAAATACTGTACTACTGCTCTAAATCCCTCTCCAAAGGTTGGTGCTGGGAGAATGTAGCCCTTTTGTATGTCCAGGAGAGGCTTTCTCCTCATATGGTTTGAGATGACAGCACCACGAAGGGGAAATTGGCCTTTATTTTATTTGGATTGGCCAGTGAATACTTCAGGTTGCCTGGAATTAAAGAATAATTATCTATAACAGGACTGAAGGAAACAGCGGCAACAAGTAGTGAATTGCCAAATGCTTGAACAGACGTCTAGTTCTTTTTTTCACAGTTGTGGTAAACGCTACATAGCATACAGTTTACCACTGTGGTCATCTTTAAGTTTACAACCCAGTGGCATTAGCTGCATTTACAATATGGTGCAACCATCACCACCCTTTATCTCCTGAACTTTTTCATCATCTGAAACAGAAATTCCGTACCCATTAAACAATAACCCCGGTTTCCTCAGCCCCTGGCAATCACCATTTGCTTTCTCTCTCTCTGAATTTGACTACTCTAGGTACTTCATATAAGTGGATCATATAGTATTTGTCCTTTTGTGTCTGGCCTATTTCACTTAGCAGAATATTTTCCAGGTTCATTCATATTGTAGGATGTATCAGACCTTCATTCCTTTTTAAGACTGAATAATACTCCCACCATCTTCTTTATCCATTTATCTGTTGTTGTTTTTTTGTTTTGTTTTTTTTAAAGATTTTAATGGGGAATTGGGGGAGGGGAACAGCGCTGGGGAATCAGGACAGGGGATCAAGACAAGTTGCTGTGTTTTTGTTCTTCAGTCTAGTTGCAGAGGGCGTTGCTTTACTGGCCCACATTGGTATCATTGCGCTCTTCCCGGGTGAGGCAGATTGATCGCCGGCCTCTGGATGTTGCTCACCACGGCTATTGGCCGCTCACACTGGCTGCCAGCTGCTCACGCTGGCTGCCGGCCACTCACTATAGCCTTTGGCAGCCCACTGCAGCAGGGGCTGCAGCCCACACCGTCGCCGGCGCTCGCACAGCCCAGTTCCAGGTGGAGCTGTTGTTAGCTGTGGAGGGCAGTGTCACTGGCCCTCAAATGCCCTCAAATGTGGGATCCGAACCGGGGCCGCTGGCATCACAAAACCAGCTCTTAACCAATGCGCCACTTGGCTGGCCCTATCCATTTATCTGTTGATGGGTACTTGGGCTGTTGCTACCATTTGGCTATTGTGAATAATGCTGCTGTGGACGTTAGTGTACGACTATCTATTTGAGTCCCTGCTTGCAATTCTTTTTTTTTTTTTTTTTTTTTTGAGGGCAGTGTCACTGGCCCTCATATGTGGGACCGAACCGGGGCCGCTGGCTTCCCAGGCCAGTGCTTAACCACCGCACCACTCGGCCGGCCCTGCTTGCAATCTTTTAATTCAGTGCATCATATGGTAATTCTATGTTTAACATTCTGAGGAACCACAAACGGTTTTCCACAGTGATTGTGGAAAATTTTATATTCCCACCAGTAAAGCTTGAGGGTTCCAGTTTCTCCATATCTTCGCCAAAATTTGTTATATTCTAGGTTTTATTGATAATATCCTTCCTAATTGGTGTGAGGTGGTATCTCATTGTGGTTTTGATTTGCATTTCTCTAATAGCTAGCGATATTGATCCTCTTTTCATGTGCTTCTTGGCAATTTATATGTCTTCTTTGGAGAAATGTGTATTCTAGTTCTTTGCCCATTTTTGAATTGATTATTTGTGCGTTTTTTTTTGTAGTTGAGTTATAGATTGAGTCATTTTTTTTTTTTGTGGGTTTCAAAATGACATTAGTATGATCTGGAAAACTAACAAAGATACTCTTTTCTTACAGTATGTGTAGTATGAGGCACAAAACCATTTTTAAAATTTTGAGATTGTTGTAAAGCTAATAAAGCCCCCCACTGAGGAATTAAATTATACTGAATGAAATAATCAGAGTGGATTTGTAAATGGGGAATCATATATGTATTTAACCTTCTCATAGAATACTAGAGTTGGAAGTTTCCTTGGAGATGATCTCAGCTCCTTCATTTCTTTTTCAGCTGAAGAAACTAAGTGACCTGCCTAGGGTCTTGTGTCCAGATTAAGTACTCAGTATGTTTTGTTGAACTTTAGTAAGGATTAAATTTCTTCTGTTGCATTTTGAACCCTAAAATTTCTAGCAGTGCTTAAATATGGTAGTGAATTAATTATAGCAGCTGCTCATATAGCAACTTCAATACTTGGGGCTCATGAAAAATACATGAGGCTCATGACACTAGGGTTTATCCCTTTTGCAGTATTCGGACAAAAGTGAGTAAAAACAGCCTCGAAATAACATTTGGGGGCATGAGAATTTAAACATAATACATTCAATAACACTCCTACTTGAGTCGATGAAGAATTTATTGCCGTAATAACAGATCTGTTAAGTAAAATGAATAAAAGCATTTGTGTATTTATTGTAAATTATTGGCAGAATGAGAAACCATTTATTCTTATAAGAGCTATAGTAAATGAAGAAATTCATCTACAACTTCACAGTAGTCAATTTATTGTTGGTTTACTTTTGTGGTCTGCTCAACTTTTTCATTTCACTCAATGGTTTTCAAAAGTTGGTCTTTATTGAATAATATAGCCTGGTAAGAAAACATATGGATTATAACTAAGAGTGAGTTATAAATAATTGGGAAGAAGATATATCGTGTTTTTGTTTGACATAAGGCAGAATGGTAAGAGGAATTGCAAAAATTTGTATTCCCTTCAGGCTTGGGGCCAAAGCTCTTAAAACAGTCCTTAAAATTAGCCTCAAGTACTGTGAAAACAAATATGATAATGATGAGATTAAATTGAAGACTTCTTTCTGCAAAAAAATATTTTTTTTTTTTTTTTTGAGAGCAGTGTCACTGGCCCTCATATGTGGGACCGAACCGGGGCCACTGGCTTCCCAGGCCAGCGCTTAACCAACGCGCCACTCGGCCGGCCCTTGCAAACAAATATTTAAATAAAACTCTCAGGAGAATTAATTCCTTCAGCAGACATTTTTGAACTGCTGTGTGTTATGGAGATGGAAAGTTGAAAATTTCATGTTCTCAAAGAGTTTACCATTTAGTTAGAGAGACAGGCAGATAAATAATTATCTGTTGTAAGAGAAAGAATGGAATAGGTGTTTAATAGAAGCACAGAAAGCAAAGGCCAGGGAAGGGGAAGGAGCTGTGTCTTTGTGAAGCCCGGAGGAGGAGGGAGTGTCAGTTGGTGGCAGATGGGCAAGTGGTGCATCTTTGGTGGAAACAACAGCAAGAGCAAAGACACGAAGGGTTGAAAATTCCTTATACTCTTGGTGCACAGAGAGATCTCTGGTGTGGCCGGAGCTAGATCAAGGCGGGAGTGTTAGAGTAAGCTCCTGGTGGTCACAGATACTTTCTTCAGGATGTGTGCTGCTGTGTTTTCTAGGAAGGAAGGACTTCCGTCTGAGGGTAGTGCAAGCTTTTTTGGGGGAAGATATTGAGGATTTGGAACATTTTACATTTTCCCCCATTCATTTTAAAAAATGATGGTGACTATTTACAGCTGGGTGTGGTAGAGCCGTGCACAGCCATGTGAAGAAGTGCTAAAAGGGGGGTTTGCATTCGTCGTTCATAGACACGATGGGCATTGAGAAAGTGCCGGCTTGTGCTTTTGATAATAACCAGGCTTCACGTTGAGGTGCTTTTTTTTTTTAGCTGAGCCATCCTGCTACCTGTTGGCAGCTCAGCGGCTGCTCAGCTTGGGCTGGGCATCGAACTGCTGTTGCTCAGAGCTCAGCTCACACTCTTGAGTGAGCTCTTTTTTTATTTATTTTTTATTTATTTTATTTTTTTAATTAGTTTCAGGTGTACAACACAGTGCAATAGTTATACATTTTAACCCTCAAAGTGATAACCCCCCCACCCCCAATTCGCCACCCCACTCCCCCCCCATATCATATATATCTATTACTCTTCCTCTGACTCTCTTCCACAGTATAATCCACATCCTGTGACTATCTATATATATTCAATTACAGTAGGTATACTACCTCCACTTTAGTAATACAGTGCAGTGATCAAACCTCTACTCCATCCATGAAATGGTCTCCCTAACAAGACCTATGATCATCTGACATTCCACAGAATATTTACAACATTATTAATTATATTCCCCAAACTGTTTTTCCTATCCCAGTGGCAATATTGTAGTTGCCTATTTTTGCTGTCTAATCCTTTCCCCTTCTCCCTCATCCCCATTCCCCTCCCAATTAGCAACCCTGATTTTTCCTCTATATCTATGAGACAGTTTCTGTTTACTTTGTTCATTCATACAGTTTTTCAGATTCCACATATGAGTGAGTGCAATTCCTATCAAACTACCAAGGGCATTTTTCACAGAAATAGAGAATATAATCCTAAAATTTATATGGAATCATAAAAGACCCAGAAGAGCCTCGGCAATTCTGAGAAATAAAAACAAAGTCGGGGGGATCACACTACCAGACATCAAAACCTACTACAAGGCCACAGTAATCAAGACAGTTTGGTATTGGCATAAAAACAGGCACATCGATCAGTGGAACAGAACAGAGAGCCCAGAAATAAATCCAGGCATTTACGGACAGTTAATCTATGACAAGGGAAGCAAGAATTTACACTGGAGTAAAGATAGTCTATTCAATAAATGATGCTGGGAAAATTGGACTGACACATGCAAAAAAATGAAACTGGATCATCTCCTTACGCCTTATACAAGAACAAATTCAAAATGGATTAAAGACTTAAATGTAAGACCTGAAACCATAAAAATCCTAAAAGAAAATATAGGGAGTACATTTGCAGACATTACCCGGAGCAATATTTTTACTGATACATCCCTACGGACAAGGGAAGTAAAAGAAAAAATGAACATATGGGATTATATCAGACTTAAAAGTTTTTTCACAACAAAGGAAACCATTAATAAAACAAAAAGGAAGCCTACTGAATGGGAGAATATATTTGCCAACAATATATCTGATAAGGGGTTAATATCCAAAATTTATAAAACACTCATGAAACTCAACACCAAAAAAACAAACAACCCAATTAAAAAATGGGCAGAAGATATGAAGAGACATTTCTCTAAAGAGGACATACAGATGGCCAACAGGCATATGAAAAAAAGTTCAACCTCACTGGTCATTAGGGAAATGCAAATAAAAACCACCATGAGATACCACCTCACTCCAGTCAGAATGGCTATCATCAACAAATCAACAAACAACAAGTGTTGGCGGGGCTGTGGGGAAAAGGGGACCCTGCTGCACTGTTGGTGGGACTGCAGATTGGTGCAGCCACTATGGAAGTCAATATGGAGGTATCTCAAAGAACTGGAAATAAAGCTACCGTTTGACCCAGCAATTCCACTCCTAGGTATTTATCCTGAGAAAACCAAGACACTTATTCAAAAAAAGTTATGCACCCCTATGTTCATAGCAGCACAATTTACAATAGCTAAGACTTGGAAACAACCAAAATGCCCATCAGTAGATGACTGGATTAAGAAACTGTGGTATATTTATACAATGGAGTATTACTCTGCTATAAGGAAGAATGAAATCGTGCCATTTGCAATGATATGGATGGACCTAGAGACTATTACGTTGAGCGAGCTCTTAACCAACTGAGTCACTCGGCTGGCCCATGAGGTGCTTTCATACATTTCTAAGAGGAAGTGATGCACAGGTGCAAAAATATTTTTTGTACTTTCTTTGGTTTGTTTGGATTTGGTTTATAGGGAAAGTGAAATGAATAGGTTTGCAATACTCAAGTAAGGCAGAGATAGATACAGTTATCTTTTAATATGGAGGAGAAACCCAAGGTGGAGAACCAAGAAAATGGCAAGGGACTTGAAGTCACAGCAGATTTTTTTCTTTTTTAACTTTTATGGGGGAATAATGTGTTTTTCCAGGACCCAACAGCTCCAAGTCAAGTGGTTGCAATCTAGTTGTGGAGGGCACAGCTCCGTCGCCCATGTGGGGATCCAACTGGCAACCTTGGTGCTAAGAGCACTGTGCTCCAACCACCTGAACTAACCAGCTGCCCCCACTGTAGAAATTTTTAGGACACGGTATCCTAGTGGCCCAAAGGGTGCTTGGATCTTGCTGGCATCTCAACAGTGAGACTGGCCATTGGGTTAGAGGGCCCCTCCCTGCCTAGGTAAGGTTCTCCAAGTGACACCATGGAAGACCATGGAAGGGCCGGTTCATGGAACCATAAGGTCAAGCCTAAACTACAGGGACGCAGGAAGCCCAGGGTGGGCCCGTGGTATTAACTGCACCATGTTGAGCTTTCTTCCAACTGCATTGCTTAGTCATACTGCATCACATCATGACTGGTGAGAATGGTACCACCGTCACGTGCGGAGGCCAGTAACAGCTTAGTCCTCTGGCTGCACAGATCGGATAAGGCTCAAAGGGGTTATTCAAAGGCCCTAGATATTTCTTTGCTATATTTTAATATATCACATTTTACTTATGTTATCAATGATTGCCTTTTTGTTTCAAATGCCCATAATTGGTTTTCATGGGATGGTTTATATCATGAGGCATATCATCAAAAGTTTTATCCTCAGTTTTTCTAGTATCACCTTCAAGACATGGTGCCTTGTTTTAAGAGTGGTTATTTATGTGCCTGCTTCCATCACTGCGCTGTAAACCCTTTGAGGACAGAGATCTCATCCTCATATTTGTACCCGCCCCGCCCCCAGATTTTTTCATAGTGCTTGGCACATAGTGCTTTTACAGTACTTGGCTCAATAAGATTTTTTTTTTTTTTTTTGAGGCCCTCATAAGTGGGACCCGAACCGGGGCTGCTGGTTTCCGAAGCCAGCGCTTAACCGCCGTGCCACTCGGCCGGCCCAATATATTACTTCTTTTTTTTTTTTTTTTTCTTTTTGAGGGCAGTGTCACTGGCCTTCATACGTGGGACCCGAACCGGGGCCGCTGGCTTCCCAAGCCAGTGCTTAACCACCGCGCCACTTCAATAAGATTTTTTTGAATGAAATATTGAGTAAGTATAATTCAAAAGTTTGTTAACATACTTAGCTCACCTGGAAAATGTCTTGAAAATAATAAAATGATTCTTGTTTAGGTTGCATGCTTTTTGCAGTCATTTTCCCACAGCTTGTGTATCACTTGTCCATAGAGAGTTTTATCCACACAACCTATATAGTTCATATCCTCTGCCTTTTCCTCCACCTGCCCTTCCCCTTCCCCCAATCCCCAGTGGGTTCTTTAGGAGGCATTCATCCACTTTCTTATCAGTAAACAATTACAACATGTTATTATGGGCAAGGTACTGTGCTTGATATTTTGGGAGGTTCAAAGATGAATAAGATGGGAGGTTCAAAGATGAATACCTCTGTACTTGCCTATTTGCAAGTACATGAAGTTGTGAGCTTTGGTTGCATTAGAAGGTGGAAAGAATCAGTTGGCTAAGAAGTCAGAAAGTTGGGATGGGGCTGAATTATGGTGGCTAGCAGCCCAGATTTTATTCAGTGGGCATTGTGGAGCCACTGAAGGATGTTGAACAAGGTAATACGATGTTTGGAAAGATTCATCTGGCCAGCACTATGCACTGTGGAGACTAAGCTAATACTCAGAAGGTACCCTCCTGTTCCTTATGAGAGAATCTGCCTTGTCCACTTTGCTATTAGGTAGAGTACTGGCTCTACTATTCAAAATTTCTTTGTGGAAGTCCTAGGGGAGACCAAAGCAATCATCCCCTACTTTTCCTCCTAATATAAAGTGTCCTTTTCTATGTCTTTCTCATAGTAGCTCTGCCAAGTTGTTATTGAGATCTCTGTTTATAGATGGGGAAACTAAAATTTGGAGAAGATACAAGTTGTGAATGGAGAGGTTTGAATCCATGTGTGCTTGACACCAAACCTGAGGTCTCTCCAGAACATTCTGCTTCAACAAGGATATGGAAGGAAACCAGTGTGGCCCTGGAAAGGGTTGGTGGGGCATAGTGAAAATACAGTGGACGCCAAATCCAATTTCCAGGTACTATTTGGAACTTGTTTAGCAGCAGTAAGTATCTTCTAAAACCATTTGAAGACAGTTCTGCAGTGTGCAGAGAAGAGTGGTGGGGGGAGTTCGCTTCAGAGGTGTTCCTGTACTTAAGAGTAGGTAGCGATTTTGGCTCTCTTTTCTAGTTGGAATTCATTGGCAATCAGGATGGTTTATCGCAGGGATGGAATCAAACTCATGAAAACTATAGTGCATAAATTTATAATTTGTATGTTGGATTTCAGCTGACTTTGAACATGAAAAGTTGCCTTGGATACCTTAATAATAATAACAATATTAATAGGTAACCTTTATTGAGAGGTTCCTGGCAGAGGGGACAACTCAAAGGAAATCCCCAAAGGATATGTGGCAGCACAAAAGAGACTTCAGGCACAGCCTGTGGCTGTGATGTGAGGGAGAGAATCCTTTATTCTCATCCAGGGGGAAAAGACAGGCAGTACCCTTGAAGGTCAGCCTTTTATTCTGGGCAAATTGTTTTCAGGCAACTGTCTTTTGGGAAGGTGTTGGTTTTCAACATAATCTTCAAGATGGCAGCAAACAGTTTTGTCCTTTTATGCAAATAGGCATTTGCAGTATGCTGGCCCTTCTAAAAATTCCTGTTATTTGACTTTTCAAACTTGAAGTACTGAAAGCATTGCCATCTCCTCTTTCCCCATGTCCCCTTTGTCTTTTCTGTGTTTCTGGTGGGACCAAAGAGCCATTGTGGATCTGTCGAGGGTGGAAAGGAAGTGAAAGGGATGCAGTGACTTGGGTGATGTAAACAGCTCAGATAATTCAGGCCCTGACCGTTTCCTGCCACACTCCCTGCCCCAAGCTAGTGTATGTGTGTCATTTGTCTACTTTGCTGTCCACACTTTTCTCCCATGCACCATCTTATTTAACTTTTTCTGTCCTTTCCCAGTGTGCTTGAGGACTAAGGTGTTTTTTCTGGGCTTTCAAACTGCTGACTTGGATGGCTCCTGGGATACCAACCTATTCTTGGAAAGCGGGACAGTCTTAAATGAACTCTCCACTTAATTCTCAAAAGGAGAAGCTGTGCCTTTCAGAGTTTGCTTTACTCCTGTACTGCAAAGGTAGTGCGCAGAGGACATGCTGATTAAGGGAAACGTAGGGCTGCTGCTTTTCCCATTTTCCATATGGAGAGAAGGTTTGAACATGCAGCATGAGCCTGACTCCATATGCTTGGAAATCTGCCCGTGATTCTCGCTTTGCTGAATTGCGGAATCTGATGCCATCTAGGTACCGGGTGGGCTCTGGGGCCAACCAGACACACCCAGTGGTCCCAGCATGATTTCAAATTTATGAAATATCTTTAAAAGTCAGTCTTAACCTTTTAAGTCCTTATTACCTTCTGTGAATGAATTCTTCTAGAAAATACTCTTTAAAAAGTTGATGGATTACACAAAATGCTCTCAGATTTAGATGTATCTGGGAAGTAATTTGTGCAGCTTCACACAGCTTTTTCATCTTTTTTTTTACAAGACAATATTATATTTGCATCTGCACCAGATTTAATGATCATTGTAGAATTTTTTTTTAATTTTTTTAAAGAAAACATGTATCACACATGATTAAATTACTTGGGAAACATTTCCTAGAAGTGATATCGCTGGGTCAAAAGATGTTATTTAAATTTTTTGATACTATCACCAAGCTGCTGTCTGAAAATTTGTACCTATTTATACTCCAACCCAAAGTACCTGTGGGATGTAAAGTGCTATTCTAGATGTTTTACATGTTTCCTCATCTAATTCCTGCAAAGCCCCATGGGAACAGATAGGGTCAGTAACCTGCCCAAAGTCATACTGCTAATAAGTGATGGAGCTGGGATCTGGAACCAGGTGTCTCAGCCAAGCTCCACAGCCTTTTCTGCTCTGTTACTTCCAGTGTGTCTGAGAAAATTACAAGACTGCTGTGATGACACCCTTCCTTCTGTGAGTCCTTGGGAATGGATATGATCTCTTTTTAATGCTCATTCTTGATGCATCAGATAACAGGTACAGATTGATTTTCCTGAGTCAAAACCTTTTGTCTCCACATACTTTGTGAAGCTGTATAATTCAGGAAGTGTTCTTTTTTTTTTTTTTTGAGGGCAGTGTCACTGGCCCTCACATGTGGGACCAAACCGGGGCCTCTGGCTTCCCAAGCCAGCGCGCTTAACCGCAGACTCAGCTCCTCTTATTTCTCCCCTGCCCTCTGTTCTGCTGGCCGCAGGCTAAGAAAGGCAGTGACAGGGTTAAACCTTTTATCTTTATGACCCCTCTTCCTGCCTTATTCTGAGGTGTTTGTGCTCATGGGACCCATGCCTGTTGGTCAAAACGCTTGTGGATGGGAGTCTCATGTGGTCACCCACATCACCCCAGGGGGGATGTCAAGTAGAGGTGTGAAGATTTTATAGAGTTTTGCTTAGGGACTTCCTGTTTTAAACCCATACTTATCTTGCTGCTGGATCTGGTGAGATAGATAACTTAAAAAAAAAAAAAGCATTTTTTTGTTTTGTTTTGTTTTGTTTTTTTAGCTGAGCTGTCCTGCTACCTGTTGGCAGCTCAGCGGCTGAGTATCGAACTGCTGTTGCTCAGAGCTCAGAAAAAAAAGCGTTTTTAATAGTGCAGCCCTGAGGTCATACAGGGTCAAAAGACTTCCTCTTTTAGGAAAAGCCCCAGACAGCTCACTTACTGTCCTAGTATCATCCTTGTTTAGCAGGGATTTGTGTTCTTCATTGCCCCTCCCCCAGAACAAGTACCCAAATAAACAGTACATGTTGGGAAATGCCTCAACATTTCTGATTTGTAGGCCTGGGGTACTGACGTGACCCTCTTGTTCCTGAAATGTTCCTGATATGAGGAAGCAACTGTCAGGATTAGTGTGATGTCCGAGTAAAGCTAGGGAAACACCAGTTTTCTAGCGTTCACGTGTGAGGGCCCAAAGGGCACATGTAGGTGAATACTGTCCCTTTAAGGTGAAAGCCTGTTTTTGGGCACTTGTTCTCATGATAGTGGAGCTTCAGGACAAATAATCAGCTTTGGCACGGGCTAAGCCACAGCTTCCTCTTCTTAAAACAAGAAAAATCCTAGTACCTACCTCATAGGTTTATTGCAAATGTTAAATGAGATAATATACGAGGTCTGACAATTACGTTCGCAAACTCATCCTAGAAAAAGTATCACATACCTCATTGCTGAATATCACTACAGTCACCTTTGAAGTACTCCCCTTGAGAAGCTATGCACCAATGCCAGTACCTCGTCCACCCTTCAAAGCAATTTTGGAACTCTTTCTGGAATGGCCATCAGAGTTGTCATCATCATAGACCCTATTTTTTTTTTTTTTTTGAGGGCAGTGTCACTGGCCCTCATATTTGGAACCCGAACCGGGGCCGCTGATTTCCCAAGCCAGCGCTTATCCACCATGCCATTCAGCCAGCTCCTGGAGCCGTCATCGTATTACCCTTGATGTCCTGAATGTCATCGAAACATCTTCCTTTCAATATTTCCTTAACTTCGGGTAAAGAAAGTCATTGGGGGCCATATCAGGTCAGTAGGGAGGGTGTTCCAATACAGTGATTTGTTTACTGGCTAAAAACTCCCTCACATTCAGTGTCGTGTGAGCTGATGCATTGTCGTGATGCAAGAGCCATGAATTGTTGGCTAAATGTTCAGGTTGTCCAATTTTTTCACGCAGCCTTTTCAGCACTTATAGTAAATTTGGTTACCTGTTTGTCCAGCTGGTACAAATTCATAATGAATAATCTCTCTGATATCAAAAAAGATTAGCAACATTATTACAACAAGTTCGGGAACTTAATTTTCCGACCTCGTATATAAAGCGTAGAACTAAATACCATGTACATCGTAGATGCTCTGTAAATAGTCACTGCCATCATCATCCCTATCACCATCATTAAATGTCTCCTGAAGAATCAGGAGAGCATTTTTTTAGAGGCAAGTTTTGACCTTTTTATGCATATGTTTCTAAACAGTGCAGTTCAGTGCACGTGTAAATGCTGGTATAAATGCCTTGGCCCTTAAGGTAGGAAGGTCTCTGGGGGCACCTTACCTTGACCATCTTTAACCTTAGTGTGTTTCCTTTCTTTGCACTGTCAGGTATGTGGCCAGGGATCTCTGAACTGAATTTCTACCCAAGTCCCACAGAACCTAATCAGTTCAATGTATGTTATACTGCTCACATTTCAATGACATATTGGCCCTTTCATTCAAAAGTATTTTAAGTGATTTCAAAAAAATGGGGAGGTAAATGTTTCAGAAGATTCCTTGAGTACATTTGCATTTGTGCCACTACAGGTCTTTTTGTTTCAAGTCATGGTTTCCACACAACAGTAGGGCTTATATTAAATAGGAGAGTGGCTTATGTTCCCCATCTCAATGGATGACATAGCTCTCACTGCCTAAGCAATAATAAACAAACTTAGTTTACCTTGATACTTATAAAAGTATTCTTTGCAACAGATTTAATTTTTGAAATAAAATTTATAATGACACAGGAGAAGGAACAGTGTCGTTATAATTGTCATTATAAAGAAATCTTAGGATATTTAAAAGAAATTTTGAACCTTATTTAAAACTTTTTCTGTTTCATAAATAAATATTTTATGTGTTAGATTGGTGAAGTGAAACATGTATACATATTGCTAGGCAGACCTAATTTAATGCCAATAATAATTTTTTTTTTAACTTTTTTTTTTTTTTTTTGAGGGCAGTATCACTGGCCCTCATATGTGGGACCTGAACCGGGGCCGCTGGCTCCGAAGCCAGCGCTTAACCACCGTGCGACACTTGGCTGGCCCAAGCCAATAATAATTTTGAAACAGCTACTTAGGATTTCAAATTTTATGAAAATATTGGGCAGAAGTATTTCCCTACTTTCTAATATGCAAATGCAGTTTGCATTAAACTTTTCCATTTCAGGACTAAAAATGTGCTGTTACTCACTAATTTAAGCATAGTGCATGCCAGATTAATTTATAATGTAAGTACAATTTAAGGAAGAAGATACCGACTTTCTTGTCTAACATGGGAACAATAATATTTTCCAAGGACAGAAATAACTTGAAATCAATTCCAGATCCAAAATCCTCATTTGCAATCCAAATAGCTCTGAAAACTGAAAGTTTTTGTCATGACTCATTTGGCAGCGTAGTCTCTCCCCTGAATTGGCATAAAGCTATTCATACATGTAACTAATTCCAATCAGTGTGGATGTTCACATTTTATACAGAAATATTACTGTGTTGGATTAAGGGATTCTGCTCTGGGTCTTACCGGGGGTGTTTTGTTCTATATGGTATATGAACCATACCAACTCTCTAAAATCCAAAAGCTTCTGAATTCTGAAACACATCGGATCCAAGGATTTTCAATAAAAGATGTCCACCCGGTTCCCGGAGCAGCTATCTCCTATAACCAGAGGACCCTCACATCCTGGTTTTTCCAGGGACAGTCCCTCTTTATGTCCACTTAGAGAGGCAAGGTGTAGTTATTAGTAAGGCCCAGCCACACTCGAAAGTGGTCATTTTGATATGGTCACCACAGTGAGCATCTGTGAACGCTTGGTAATGGGCTGGGAAGCATCAATACTTTTCTAGTGAATTCTCATATCTATAGTTTGGAAATAAACAAGATCCAGATTATATCTTGGAAACCTAAAATACTAGAAAGCATTGTTTATGAGCAATAATTTTTAAAATATATATTCCACTCCTTTCATAGACGGGATTTTCCATAGCATTTATATATGCCTTTTCTTTTTTTTTTTATGGCAGATCATCATTTTCCTCATTGTAATTGCTTATATACCAGCTTTCTTTTACCAGGCTGCAATTCTCCTCTCTGTTCCCCCTTTGAGTATCATACATGCTGGGCACACATAGCAAGTTCTCAGATTATTTATTAAGCCTCGGCCTTTGGCATGCTCTAAGCCCTTGGAGCAGACAGAATTGGTCTTGGGCTTTGTGGAGATTAGCATCCCGTGGGGCAGACAGATTTGGGGAGCCTGGCCTGGCCTGGGGGGACCTAAGGAGGCTTGCTGAGGAAGTGATTTTGAAGCTAAGACTTGAAAAATGTAAGCATTAGCCAGTGAAAGGGGACGTTCTTGCGGGTAGGTGGTAACTAGATGCAGAGACCTTAGGGCAGGCGGACCACTGGTTGGAGGTTTCCGGAGTAAGAATAAGGAAGGGAGATGAAGCTGGAGCCAATGCATGTGACAGCACTGGGCTGTGAGCAGGTCATATCTGTGCTTTTATAGGAGTACTCTGGCTGCAGAGCAGATAATGGATGGGGGTTGGGAGTGGGGGGAGCAGTCAGAGTGGCTGTTTGGTACCACAGTGTTGAAGGAAGGAATTGTTCCTGACCCACTGGTTTCACTTTCTATTCTTGCAGTGTGATAGTTTCTCTCTGGGCGAATAGTAACTACGCGCTCTACGTGTTATTCTGAGGCCAAAGTAGTTAACTGATCTCTTCAGCCAAGTTAGAACAAGTAGGACTGGAGGTGATTCAGGCTCGGAATTGTACAAGTTGAGGGAAAGTTGTAAACGAGAAACAAGAAACCTTACTCGTGGTGGGCCTTTTTGGAGCCAGGCTCTTGAAAGGCTGTGGTAGTGGGAATATTGTCATGAAAGAAAATGAAACTACGCTGGGAATGCCAGCGTTGGGAGCTCTGGTGACAACTTGGAGCTGGCCTGAAATGCCCTGCAGAGGATACAGTGGTATGGGGCCTCTAAAGGTGGAATATCTAAAAAATGCCATCAGTGGCAGCCCAGCCATGGTGCTCCTGACCTATTTCCTTTGCTGCTAACTTAACCTGTGGGGTGAGACAACTCAATTGGAAACCAACTTGGAAACCAACCTCGTGTTTTAAAATTTAAGTAACCAATTAAATATTAGTATAGATGTCTGACAGGAGGTAATCTTTGATGTTTAAATCTGAAAGCCTTCTGTAAAACATCCAGGAAAGCGTTTTGGTCATCTCACTTTTAGTTTTCTACACAATCTACAATTTAACTGAATTATGGACCATTGCTCCTCATCTTCCCCAGGAAATGAAGCTTTGAGGCTCCTTGTTTAGATAATCTTTGCGTGATTGCGCTGCCCCTTACGGATGGAGGGATAAAGTGATTGATTGATGCGTGTACATAATACAGTCGCGATGCCTAGATAAAGAAAACACTGCCAGCAGTTTACCACAAGAGAGAATTTTCTAGAGTTTGTCATAGTGTCACTTCCCTCTTCTGGACTGTAAATCACTTATGTAACTTGCTATTATCTTTCTTGCGTAGTCTTTTTCTTTGCAACTAATTCCAGACTTAACACTAAGTGGCAAAAATAGTATAAAGAATTTTTATTCTGAACCTTTGGAAAGTAACTTGTCAAAACGACGTCCCATCCTTCTTGAATACTTGAGTGTGTCTTTCCTGCAAACATGACGCTCTCCAACATGACCACAATGCAACTCTTAGAATCAGGCAATTAACGTTAGTACCATTTAATCCACAGGCCCCACTCAGGTGTGCCAGTTGCCCCAATAATGCCCCTTGTAGCAAAAGAATCCGATTCAGGCTCAGGCGTCATTCCCCTTTAATCCTTCCTTAATTTCCATGAACTTGACATTTTTGACAATTACAAGCCAGTTGTCTATTAATAGAGCGTCCATCAGTTTGGGTTTGTTGGTGGTTTCCTCGTGATTAGATTCAGGCTATTTGTTTTCTGCAAGAACATCACAGATGTGATGTTCTGTTGCATCCTCTCAGGGCGTGTTTGACTTTGACTTGTTCCTTTATTGGTGATGTTCTTTCAATCATTTGATGAAGGAGGTATCTGTCAGGCTTCTCAGTTGTAAAGTCACTCTTTTTCTTTGGTAATAAGAAATATTTTGTGGGAGGTGCTTTAAGACTATGTAAATTTTGGGCCGCCCAAGTAGCACGATGGTTAAGCGCTGGCTCGGCAAGCCAGTGGCCCCAGTTCAGGTCCCACATATGAGGGCCAGTGACACTGCCCTCAAAAAAAAGACTACGTAAATTTTTCATGAATCTTTAGAATCCATTGATGTTTCTTGACTGAATAATTACTACTTCGATAGCTGCCAAATGCCCATCATCTTTCCACAGTTTATTAGTTGGCATTGTACTCTATGGAAAAGCTTTCTCTTCTCCTTATTTACTTATTCATAGATCTCAATTTTGCTAGTGGGCTATAACACATTTTTATCATTATTTCGATGCTCAAATTGTCTCCAGTTTGTCCAGTGGGAGCCCCTTCAGGTTGGCTGCTATGTCCTCTTGATGTGTTCCCCGAATTCTTTGAGCACTTCTTTACTTTCTGACCCCTCAAAATTGTTCAGGCTTATCTTTTGCTTTCTCTGCCCTCGCCCTGGAGTCAGCCATTTTTCTAAGAAGCCGTGATTCCTTTCAGTGGAGAAGGGCATTTAGAAATAAAATTTGGGCACTACATGTGCCCATCACCATGGGCGTGTTGCCGCCCCTGCCCCTCTGAATGGACAGGGTTAAGGAATACATGTATGTTTTACACATATACTCACACATACACATAGTTTTTCATATCTATATTTATTTCTGTACTTATCAAGATATATGAAAAACCATGAATTCAATCCTATTTTGACCCAGCACCCTGGGTTATTCAATTTTCTTTCTGTATTTGAACTTCCTTTTCTAATAGAGAAGGAAGGAACTGCGAAAGCTTCCTTCTACCTTTCTTTCCTTAGCTCCTCCCTCCCTTTATGAAAGGGGTGGTTCCCATTACTCTTGATGTATTAATTAATGTACTCTCTTGCCTGAATATATCTAATCTCCTGTCCCCACAGCCACACCACCATAACAAGGATGCCCTCCTCGCCTCACTCCTTGGGCTCCTACATTCTGGATGGGACTGCTGCCCTCCCATACAGAAGCCCACTCCATTCACTCGGCTTGGGCCCTGATATCCCATTTTGGGCTGGTCTCCCTCCTGGTACCTATCTTCGCGATCCCATGTGGGTTCATAACACTCCACACACCAGGAGCTATTGCTTCCTCCCATCCCAGTGGATACCCTCTTTAGGCCAGTACTCCACACTGAGATGTTACTGTCCTCCTCTCCTAATGATGACTATTGTTTGGTAGGGCTGCCATAAAAAAGTACCAGGGGCCAGAATTCAAGGTGTTGGCACTATTGGTTCCCTCAGGGGACTCCAAGGGAGACTCTGCTCCATGCCTCTCTCCTCGATTCTCGTGATAGTTGGCACTCTTGGGCAATCTTTGGCTTGTAAATGTGTCACTCCAGTCTCTCTCTCTGCCTTCGTATAGCCTTTTCTTCTCTGTGTATGTTTGTGTCCAAATTTCCCTCTTGTAAGGACACCAGTCCTGTTGGATTTAGGGCTCATCCTAATCCATTGTGACCTCATTTATACTCAATTGCATCTGACCTATTTCCAAATATGGTCACATTCACACGTTCCGAGTGGACATGAAGTGGAGGTGGGGGGCACTATTCAATCTAGTATATTTGTTTTGATCAGTTTTACCTATTGGGCTTTTGGACTACATTATTTATAAAGGAAGAGAGGGACTAAGGAAAGAATGGCAGAAGGAAGCTTTCTCAGTTGTTTTGAGAAGAATGTTCTCTCCTGCCATAGTTTTACTTTCTAATGTAACATTCAGGCACTCTGCTAACATCAGGACTCTTGGAAACCTCAGGACTTGGAGTACACACATGATAGCATTCATTGTGATGTCCTAGGACTTTACAATTCCCCATGGGGACTGTATCCCTGAAGACACAAAGTGTTGTAGGAAACTTCTTCACCTAATATGGTGCCGCCTGGGGTTGGAGTGCCCATCCCACACAGTTGTCCAGCTCCAGGCCTAATAACTGTGTCTTGGTGTGGGTTGTCAGACCTGTGCTATGCAGTGCTGGCCTTTTGTGAGAGTGGGCTGCAGTGCTCGTGTTAGCTGAGCTCTGACTGTCATCAGTGCTGTCTAAGAAGAGAGCAATGGGTCAGCGCCAGGACTCAACAGCAGTGGGGAAGCCACCCACAGCCCCGCATGTCCTGGAAGTTTATTGTACTGATGATTGAGAAATGACCCCCACACCTCACTTTTTTTCATGTATTAACTTGTATTGTATTCTGAGCTATACTAACTTACATATTATATAGAATTTATAAGATACATACATAGACTATATAATTATATATATTCATTCTATATTAATATATATTCTGAGCATGTTCCCATAACAAATGAAATATTCTTCTATAGTCACAATATTCCATTATTTGAATGTACCACAGTTTATACTTCCTACTATGTAGTATTTGGATTAATTGCAATAGTTTGCTATCATAAGTAATGCTGCATTGAATATCCTTGACCATAAATTTGTGTCTGTGGAAACTCTTGGCCCTGGCTGGGGTCCTTTTTAGCACAGGTTCCCAGTGCAGACGCTATGTCAGACTGGGAGGCATGGGGCCCTCGAGACCTCTTTCTATGGACCCCAGTTTGGCCTGAAAGCCCAAAGGTTAACTAAGGGCCTAAGACTCTTGTTTCAATCTGAGCTCTACCATTCAGTAGCTCTGTAACCTTGGGCAAGTTACTTAACCTTATGTGCCTTAGTTTCTTCATCTATAAAATGGGAATTTTAGTAGCACCTAACTGATAGGGTTATTGTACATCAAGTGAACTAATGGTCATAATGAGCTTGCCTAACACTGCAAAGCACTTAGTACTCGTTAGCTATCATTGTTGATGTCGTTATGGTGTAATGTGTGATACCACGTACTGTGTACCTGCCAGCTCATGGTGTTTTCAAGGGCTTGCGTGTCTAGACCGGGATAAGGATTCAATATACAGAAGCTCCCCACTTACCAACAGTTTGCCTTCCAAAAGGAGATCAAGCTTGCAGAGTGGGAGTCAGGCTTGTAAAAACTAGGCTTTTCTCAAAATAGAACCTTTTCAGTGTCAGGTGGGTAACCTGCCTCTTCAAGGACCCCTCAGGTCCTTGTGCAGATATTTTGTTATTACCAGACACCTGACCACTCACTGTGACTTGAAAGACTAGAACCAGCCTTGAAACTCCATGTCCACTTTTTTTTTTTTTTTGAGAGGGCAGTGTCACTGGCCCTCACATGTGGGATCTGAACCAGGGCCGTTGGCATCCCAAGCCAGCTCCCAACCACCGCGCCACTCAGCCGGCCCTCCATGTCCATTTTTGGGGACAAATGATTCCTCAGTCACACTAGCCACATTTCCGGTGTTCAGTGGTCACATGGAGCTAGTGGCTACGTCATTGGACATGTGGGGCGGGAGGATATAGAACATATCCAGTGTAGCTGGATGGAGCTTCTCTGTGTTTATTGGGTGCTTGCTGGGTGCAAAGTACAAGCCTACATAGTTAACATGTGTAGCAGTGTGAATGTGTTTCCATCTGGAAAGGAGCTTTTGTCTCAGTGGAGTAAGGCACATAAGAATGAAAGGAAAACATTATAAGATACATGTGAGAATGCGTTTCATGAATTCAACGGGAGTTTCGCTTGGCCAGGATAGGCTTGTGGAAGAGATGGCATTTGAACAACATGTAAAGGGTGCCTGGCTATTTGTAGGCTACACCTTTTCCCTGAGCCTCACTTATCTCATTGCTCACCCAGCACCTTTTTGGGATATCCCAAAGATACCTCAGATTTAATCAACCTGAAAGCAATCTCAGTATTTCTCCTCTTAAACCTTCCACATGCCCTGTGGCAGAGAGTGGCATTACCACCAACCTGGTCTGAAGAAGGAAAAAAGGAGGTCACAGAAGTCCAGAAAAGTTTGAAGCGGGAAGGGAGTCAAGAAGGGAGTCAAGAAAGAAGAGGCTAGTGTCCTCTATTTGTCTCTCTGAAGTTGAAGGCAAGGTCGTTTTCAGGGGCTGGTGAGTGTGAAAGTGAAGGAGGGAGTGTGAGGATGGAAAGATCTGAAAGTGTGCCTGTGGGGACTGGGAATGGGAGCCCAGGAGGGAGTAGCAGAAAAGGTCTGCCGAGACGGAAAGCTCAGGTGAAGTGATAAACCATAAATCTCTCCTGACCTTAGGATTATGATGGGGTATTATTCAGCCCAGTCATGAATTGTTGTACATGAGCAAACAAGAAGGGGGAGGCAGTGAGACCCATCCGTGGTGGGAAAGTGGTAGGATAGCTGTGTTGGGAAAGAAAATGGGTCCAGAGAGTGGACATTCCAGGGAGAGGGCGCAGGGAAGTGTGAAGCTCACTGGGCAGGGTGGGCTGTAGGGTTCGGGCCCTCTCTCGGAAAAGCGCACATCTGCATGGATGTCCCATGTTCCCTATATTTTCAAGGCTTACCTCCTGGATGGAGAACTCCTGTTCTCTTTAGGCTCCATTGAGAACTGTTTCCCGGAATGCCCGTGAGGTCACCCGCAGTACTGAAAACCAGTGATATTTTGGGGGTCTTTCGAGCCCACATGTGGAGGCCATATGTGAGTGTCTGTCGGCTTTGGATTGTGATGCAACACAGGTTACTATCAGGCCAAACCACACTGTTTCAGGTACCAGAGCAGTCTGTGGTCAGGGACAGGATAATTTTGGTAAAGTAGCTATGACAATCTTCTAAAAGGATATAGAAAACATGCCTCGTAAGAAAATTGTGGGTAGAATGATGAATATGCAAAACTATCATTTGGATGATTCTCAGTATGTGAGTCTGTGGTATTTAAAGTGTTTTAGAATTTTAACCTCATACACATCCATATCCATTCATGATGAAATCTACTCACCCCTGACACCCCCCCACCCCCCCACCCACCCCCCCGTGTTTCCATGATTCCATAGGAGGTGTTCGTTAAACATTTGGGATCTGGAAGGCCACTGGGCTAATGGGCACTAAGCAGCAGTGATGCCCATACTTAGCTGCTTATCAGGATTACCCTGGGATAATAAAAAATTCCTGGTTCTTAAGCCCTGGAGAATCTTATTCCCTAGGTCTAGGATCAGGCCAGGAATGTTTTACTTCTTTTTTTTTTTTTTAACTCTCCAGGCACTAACATTGCACAGGCAGTTTTGGGATGCTGGTATAGGTCAGGCAGTTTTGGGATGCTGGTATAGGTGAATAGAGAAGTGTAACTACAGGTTATGATATATTCAGGGTAGCCATTTACAACAATCCTGCCACATCATTCAAGGTTGAGCTCCTGAAAAATCCGCACAGTAGGAGAATTCATGGTTGAATTGCTTAAAGCCTTGAGCAAAACTGGGCTAGAGACTAAAATTCTTGAATGAATCTATGACATACATCTTTCTAACATTCAGTGAGATAAAACCGTCAATGTATGAAATAAAGATCACATCAGTGATACAAATGGATATCATACCATTGATTTCCACTGCTTGCTTACACTGAAGTTCAATAAAACTTTTTAAAATTGGTTTTGCATTGGTGCAGATAATACACTGAGAAACATGCTTTATTCTGTATCTGACACTCCACCCAAATATTAGATATCTTTCTGGTTTCATGACTGGTAAGTACTGACTTCATTCTCCAGGGTCCCACCAGAGTATGTGGAGTGACCTGAATACTATTAAGTAGAACCAAGTGAGTACGTCTCAAAGCCCTGCCTTAACATACAGAGTCATATCATCTTAGCTCTGAGCAGGCTATTAATCTTCTCTCATACATTTTACTTCTGTTTTCAGTACAGTTCTATGGGTTTTCTGCTGCTTGTCTTTCTAGGCCTCTCTCTTCTACTTTTTACCTTTCCACCTTCACTTCTCCCTCTGCCTGCCACTCACATGCTCATTCACATCTGGGCATGCAGTTCGGCCTAGTGCAATGCTTTTTATACTTGACTACATTGCCAGTATAATATAATAGTAAAATAATAAAATCTAATTGTACAATAAAATCTAAACAAAAGTTGAATAAAACAGTGCTTGCTTACTCTTATTTGGGGGACTGTCATGATTGCTCTCCTGTATTCTCATACATTAAAATTAAAGTGCTGATCTTAATTCAGTACATTGATTTCATGACCTTCTGATGAGTTGCAACCTGAGGTTTGAGAAACACCAGTCTGGAGGTTTTGGCATATTCTTCAGAGTCAGGCAGATCTGGATTTGCATCCTGGTTTTGCCACTGAATAGCTTTGCAGCTTGATCAGTAGCTTCATTTCCTCTTCTATGAGATGGAGATAAAATACTCTACCTCATGTAGCTGGTTAGAAGATGACATGAAATAATGCATCAAAAGCCCTTGGCCTAATATCTGAAGCACTTGAACGAGTATAACAGGGATAATGATGATGAGGAGGATGACTGTCAATTTTCAACTCCAGGTTCCTCTCAGTTCACCCAATTTTGAGCTGAAATTCTTACCTTCGCTAAAAGGGTCCACAAATGTCAGTGTGAGGAGTGTAGAAAAGTCATGTAACAGGAACTTACGTGTTGGGAAGGATTACTGTCTGTCCCCTCAAAAATTGCTGCTAAACATTGCTATTATATTCTTGCAAGTATATTACCACTGTTTTTTTCTTTCTTTCTGTGCATTCCCATAGCCACCATCCGAGACCAGAGCAGTAGCTTCTAGCTTATCTCCTTGCCTCCATTTGTCCCAGTATAGCATGCTGATTGGTTCATGATAGTGAAAAATGACTATTCAGAAGTTGTTAGTAGCCTCTGTCAACAAGCTCAGTCTTTAGCTGGACATTTGAGACCTTCGAGAAAGACGTGGGTTCAAATCTTGGTTCCTCATCTGGGTTCTTGGGACACTTTTTCTGGTTTTTAGTTATTTTTTCAAGCTATAGTTTTCCTTATCTCTGAAATGGGGATGATACTGTTTAACTGATCAGGGCTATTATGAGGGTTTGAGATGATTTATGTAGAATATCCAGTACGCGCCTCTCATATGCTAGCTGACTCTAGGGAAGCCCCACCATGTCAGTGCGTCAGTCAGTTGCTTTGCCCACATCAGCAAGCACCTTCCTCTGTCCTGCTTTGGCCATTGATACCAACCTTTATCTTCCCTGGCTTGCTTGCTACCTTCTCTCTGCCTAGGCAATTCCTTTCCTTCCTATACGCTCTTCCTTTATTTAAAGCTTTCCCTTACACACCCATCTGATAATGACTTCTGTATCATTTAGTTCACTTAGTTGGCAATCAATCATATACTGCCTTCTGATCTCTATTACGGTCTTTTATTATTACTATTAGTTATCTTTACATGATTTATGTCTGATATTCCCAGGTAACTTATTAATTCCTTGAGGGTAATGATCATGTACACATCTTCATATCTTCTATAGCACTAGCACAGCTTTTGGTAATAATATGTGTTTAATAATTATTTGTTGATACATTGGATGACTGCATAGTTCAGTCAGTACATGCCATAGGAAAAGAGGGTCCAGTGGTTAGAGTTGTGAGAGAAGTTTTAATGGATGAAAATAGATTTGAGCTAGCTTTAGCTGGGAGAGTAACATTTCTGTAGGTTGGTAAGGGATCAGACACCTGGCTACGTAGGGAGGGCTATTAGGTGACAAGAACCTTCACAAGCATATTTAAAACAAATGATGCAATTGCAAAAGAGATGGGGCCAAGCACTGCTGTGATCAGCATCTGTGACAGACTCAACTTTAGCCCTGTGCGTAGCATCTTAGTTCCCATACTTTTGCCCTCACTCTTGCCCAGTTTTGACCTATCTCCTGTGACCCTGTAAATGGGAGCTGATGAGCTTTGGGCTCCTGGGGGAAAATTCTCTTAATTTTTTCTCTGATGCCCGTCTTTTCTTCTCATTCTTGAAGGAAATATTTGCTGTATATAAATTTTTTAAACAGCAGTTTTTTTCTTTCAGTTCTTTTTTTTTTTTTTTTTGAGGGCAGTGTCACTGGCCCTCATATGGGACTGGAACCGGCGCTGCTGGCTTCCCAAGCCAGCGCTTAACCACCGCGCCACTCGGCCGGCCCTCTTTCAGTTCTTTAAAGACATCTTTCCATTGTCTTCTGTCTTCGTTGTTTCTGTTGAGTAGTCATTGAAGGCTCCTGGGTTTTACCAGAAGTGCCCTCCCACCCCCCTGCCACACACACGCACACACATGCACACACGCGCACACACCCTCACCAAGCCAAGGATTTTATTATCTTAAATCCATCAGGGACATTCAGAAGTCTCTAGAACAGAACGTTAACGTGATTTAAATGGTATTTTAGGAAGATTAATATATCAGTGGTATTCAGAACAGAGAGGAGCTGGGAAAGGCCCTGTAAGTAGAACAGTTAAAAGGCCATCAGAACTGAGCTTTCTCAAGTAGGATGAAAGCACAGGTTAGGGTTTCTGAGCCAGGGCATTTCAGACAGGCCTGAATGAGAGTCTGGGTTCCCCTACTTACTAGCACGTTGCCTTTGAGCACTTCCCCAACTATCCCCTCATCTGTAATATGGGGTAATAAAGTTCTAGAGTTGTAAGAGTTAAGTGGGAAGCTCATAGAAAACCCTGGTTTTAATGCCTGACCTATAGCGAATGCCCAGTCAATAGCAGTCAGTACTATTCTGAGATCCAAGCCTCAGTTATTTAGGCTAAAATTCAAGATCACAGTTAATGGCACTAATCAGGACCATAGCATTGTCACCCCATGGAGGATGTGATTCATGTCCTGTGATTACAGTGAACAACACATGTGCCTGTATGCAGCAGCCCTGGCACCAGTAATATTCTAAATACCTGTCATGTACTGAATTGATTTGTAGCCCGATGCCGTGGTTTTGAAGATGATCCCAACCCTACACCTCAAAGGTGTGACGGTACCTGACTTTAGAATGTGCCTTTTATCAGGCCCGAGGGTAGGTGCTTCATATTTTATGTTTATCGAACCATAAAATGTTAGCATTTCACTTTTCAAAATGACACAGTGTACAAGATTAGAAGCACGCCAGAAAGATAAATCAGATCATAAGCCTTCATGTGACAAAAGGATTTTTAGGTAACCTCAGAAATTATCTTTCCGGAAACTCGCATTTTTCTACATGATCAAAGTAAGGACTAGAAAGATTGGGTGACCAGCCCAAGGACCACAGTGAGAATGGCAACGTCAGCACTGGACCCCAGGTGTCCTGATATCTGGTGTATTTTGGTTCTCTAGGCAAAAATAGCACCTCTGTGTCTTTTCTGCCTACTTCTATGCCTTCTCCCAGTTTCATGTGGGTGGGGTGCTGGTGCCTGTGGGAAATCATCTTACAGAAGGAAGACCAATCTATGACTTTGATTTTCATTGATGGAAGCTAGGAAACACATGTCAAGTAAGTGTCTTTTCTCAGTACTCTCAGTACTCAGCCCTCTGACCCTCTGTGACCATCATCCCAGCTTTTTAATCTCTGGAAATAGAATTTCTTTTTAGTGCCAAACCAAATGATGAGTTTCTGCTGCTAAGCTCAGTGTAGAATTCCATCTTTGCTTTCTTTCGCAGAAGAGGGGATGCATGTGCAAATTTTGATAGAAGAAATCTGTGTCAAACTGCACCCTCTCTTCTGTGTCATGTGGCAAGACCCTTGGTAATTCATTACCTGTTCAGTGTGGGAGGTGGGACCAGGCTATAAAATCAAGCAAAAAAAGAGGAAGTTCCGTCATGTAAAAGGGTTTAGTTTTTCATTGTGCGTCAGCAGGAAATGTCCTAGCTATTTTAAAAAAAGAACCTGAAATAAACGAAGCCCCTTATATCAGAGTTTCCTTTCTCTGATACTTGCTATATATGCTTTTCCTAAAAACCTGCTTATAATTAATGGCAGTCCTGATTAAAGATCTAGGGGGAAAAAAAATACTACATGTGTGATTTCCATACTATTTTGGCTAGGTAAGTGATAAACTTTGAGATGTGGTTGAGTGGCATCCTTGTTAGAAAGGCATAGTATGTAAATAAGGGTTGGGCCACCAGATAGATACTACAGCCGAACCTGACACAGTGACACTAATGAGGCCTGTCTGCCAGAAACGACCAGACTTTGCAAGAAGTCACAGAGCCAGGTGACTTGTGAAAATAAAAGTTAATCTACAGCCTTGCTTCTCAGTGTGGCCCAAGGACCTAGGAGCTTGTCAATCACAGGGCTTATGTAGACTTTACTGACTTGAGATTTGTCTACATATTGAAGTTAGGGAAGCACTGGTCTAGATTTTGTAATCAGCTCATACCTTTACTATTAATAAAACTGATCTAATCTTTCATTCACGTAAGCCTCCAGTTTTCTCTCTTCAGTCTTGGATGATGGGCAACATCCTGTGCATGGTTCTCCAAGCACCTGACACACAGGGTCAGCCTGCCTCTGCCATCTTCCCTGTTCCTGATTGTCTCCTGGCCGCTGGTGATTCTGCCCCAGGGCCTTTGTGGCATCTCCCCTTCTTTCTCACTACCTCAGGACGTCTTCTTTCACCTGTACACTGGGTTGGGGGCCTGTAACCTGACTCAGAGTTCCTTCTACATTAGTTTTCCAAGGTTGCCATAACAAAGTACCACAAACAACAGAAATTTATTCTCTCACAGTTTTGGAGGCCAGAAGTCCAAAAATCAAAGCGTTTGTAGGGCGATTCTTTCTCTGAAGACTGGGGAGGGTCTTTCCTTGCCCTTCAGCATCACCCCAGTCTCTGATTTTGTCTTCACATGGCCGCCTTCCCTCCATGTGTGTGTCTTCACATGACGTTCTCTCCGTGTGTGTCTGTGTCCAGATTTCCCTCTTCTTATGAGGACATTAGGTTCCTCTGAGCCACTGATCACAGCATTTTCATCCACTAATCAATAATCTTGTTTTTTATGTGTGTTTCCATTTAAAGACTCCTCATTTAATTATGGTGGATGCGTTAATTGAACTCATAGCCAACAGCACTGTAACTCATGCCTGAAGGAAGTTTGTCTAGCACAGGTGTTTTCTCCATAAGCTACCTCACAGCCTTCCTACAGTTAAGAACAGTAAACAACACTTCAGACAGACCGTTCTTGGGGGCCATTTTAAATAGTAAAATTGCCAACAAAAAGCAGAAAAAGGAGAAAGATGTTGCATGAAAGTGAAAAGGACACTTGTTTATAGTGTGAGCTGAAATAAGAAGGCAGAATGTCGTCTTGTTGGACTTGAGCTAGAAACGCGTGCATTGGATGACTCAAATTTTTCACCTCTTTGTGCCTGTCTAATGATTATGAAAGCACTGTGAGCATTGATTTGGGGCATCATCAGTACATTTTAGTAAGGAATTTGCAAATATGGCATCTGCATCTGTATCTTCCCACTGAGCTTTAATTTTATTTATTTAAATAAAAATTTATTGGGATGACAATGATTAGTAACATAGGTTTCAAGGGTACAATTTTATAATACATCATCTATATATTACATTGTGTGTTCACCACCCTTAGTACTTTAGTTTTTTTTTTTTTTTTCTGTTTTGTTTTGAGGGCAGTGTCACTGGCCCTCATATGCGGGACTCGAACCGGGGCCGCTGGCTTCCCAAGCCAGCACTTAACCACTGCGCCACTCGGCCGGCCCAGTACTTTAGTTTTAAAGATGGAAAGCTTTTTGAAATATTTCAGGTGACCATTTTTTCCAGCTAGGTTGTTTGTGGAAAAAAAAAAAATCGGGGAGGATTATGATATTATTATAATGACAACTTGGAAGCAGGGCCATTTACACACCCCTGTCATTTTCCCATATTGCTGAGTTTAGATAGAGCAGCGATTTGTAGCAGTTCTGCTTGTCATGTCCCCTCAGAAGAACTTACGACTATTGTAGCTACTTCTGTTTCTGCTTCTCCCTCTACTTCCTTTACTGCTCCGGACTTAACTGCCTCCTTCTCTGTGTCTTGAGATCTTCCTAAGAGGGAGGATCTGGCTGGGTTGGTGGGTATCACCCTGTTGGGCAGAGCCCTCCCAGTGGTCAGTCATCTAGTAGGATCTTCTGTGGATAGTTTCCCCAGCACTCCCAGAGTGCTCCGGTAACTCCTTATTGTTCTGTACACAGGGCTCTTTGTATGATCTGGTAATTTTCTTCTTTCCTGTCTTCTATTACACGAGAAGTTCCTAGATGGCAGGGAATGTCTTACCTTTTCCTGTTCCTGGAATATCGTTCTCCATAAATGATCTTTGAATCTCTGGATGAAGGAATGAGTGGAATGACTTGAGAACCACTAAGAGCAATTGCATTTGGGGCTCCTTGTGGCTGCTCCATGTCCTTTTGAACTGTCCTTGAGGTTCCTTTCACTTGCCTCAAAGAATGGTAGCCTGAAGCTACCAGATGAGTGGGCGGCATAGCCACCCACCTTGACTGATCTTCAGAATGGCCTGGCTCTTGCAGTGAATGTCTCCTGAGTAGGAAGCAGCATTTGGGCTTTGTAGGATTATGAAAAGACCTATAAGAGGTAGAGTTCCTACTCTCAGAGAGCTTATCATTTGGTTAGGAAGAGAGGATGTACCAGCCCAAAAACTTATAGGTAAGGTGGGAATTAGATAAGAATAAAGACCACTTATAATAGCTGCCCTAAAGCCAGGTTTGATTTTCAAATGAGCTGTGTAAGATTAGTGCATATTGTGGGAGTTGAAGGAGGAGGAAGAGTTTGGGAAAGCCTGTGGAGGAGGATGGAGGCTGGGTCTTGGGAGGATGGTAGGGATGGGCAAGGCCGAGGAAAGGGGAGCAGAGAGCATGGTTATAAGCAACGAGCAGGAGGCATCTGGAACAATGAGTGGGTCAGAACTGGGGGAGATGTACAAGGGAAAGGCAGGTTCTAGAATTTAGTTCTAGAATTATGTTGGCTCTACAGGCAAAGGATGCAGCCCCACACAGTTCATGTAATGATGTTTGCATGAGCTCTGACATGAGGTGGGGGCAGGAGAGAGGCAAGAGGAAGTCCTAGTCCTTCTTGAACGGGAAGAAAGAGTTATTAAGACTTGCATCATTGCAGCCCAAATTTGTCAGAACAGAATTTTCAGAGCTAACTTTTTGGGGGAGGAAATGAGTAAAAAAGAAGAGACAGTGAAGGTTTGAAAGAGGATTATGTCACACTGTCTCCTAAGCCCTAAAGAATGGTTACTTGAATCAGCATCATGTTGAATTTTGAATCTGTATTAAATGTAAATTTACTTTTAAGTAGGGTGAAGAGGAGTGGTAGACTGTACTTTGTTAGTGATTCCGCTCTAGATATATTTTGGTGGACAAGGGAAAGACTTTGTAGAAATGTTATCTGGAAGGAAAGAAGAGAGATACGGTGTGGGCTGGTAGAGAAAAGGTGATTAGCCCGTGAAACAATTTTTAGAGGGAAAGTAAGTTGAAGGAAAAGGGAGGATGATATCAGGTTAGAGAGGAAGGGTGGTAGTGAAGACAGATCCATGAGGGAGTGCCTAAGAGCAGGCATTAACGGGAAAGCCTCGCTGAAGCCAGAGCCCTGTCCTGGTGAGCTCTGAAAGTAGATGGATACATCAGGAGGGAATGGCTATTTGTTGAAAGACTTTAGAACCAACTGAATTGATGCTTTTAGAGCTTTGAAGTGCCAGTATCAGGGGTTCAAAGCATTTCTAGAACACAGGTAGCCCAAAGAAGTGAATCAATTCTAATAACTCCACAGTTGTTTTGCTCTGTCCACCCTTGGTCCTTGGGAGGATAATACCTACAGGTATTGTACAGTAGTGGTGCTCTGAATGCCTGCAGGTGCCTGCTGTAAACACGGCCTATGTGGTAGAGAGTAAAACCTAGCTTTAGATAAGGTCACTCAGAGGTGGCAGGGCCCTCTGGCTAACTGAGTTTCTGCCAGTCCAGGTCTGCTATGTCTGGGACCCTCTCAGCTGAGAGAACAGGCTTGGCCTGTAGCGCTGCTCACTGAGACAGCTCCTCCGGAATGAGGAGACCTCTGAAGCAGGGGCTCCAGGGCTAAGCTCCTCAGCACACTCCCCCAGCCCCAATCCTCACGTGCACATAAGCTGTGTGCTTATGAGGAAGGGGACAATAGAAGAGGGTCAGGCAGGGGCGTAGAGCTTTACAGTGCGGACATGACAGGCAGTAACACAAATGCCTAACGTTGTGTGTTTGTTTCTCTCTGCAGAGGGGCACCATGCCAGTGGAAAGAATGCGCATGCGCCCGTGGCTGGAGGAACAGATAAACTCAAATACGATACCAGGGCTAAAGTGGCTGAACAAGGTAAGTGGGGTGTGTGTGAGTGTGTGTGTGTCAGAGAGGAGAGAGAGAGAAAGAGAGATCCTTACTGAAAGCTTGTGCACATGGACCTATGAAAGTAAAATTGTTCTTTGTGTTCAACATCTTATGCTAATTAATTACAAAAACTGACCAAGCAAAACTGATCATAAAAACATCAAGTTATTGTAGAAAGAAGATTTTTAAAAATCATCATCTCAGACTATAGTCACTGACTTGACTTATAGTTCTAGCTCACCCTTGGTATTTTGGATGACTGTTTATATGGGAAGCTTCTTGCTGTATTTTTCTTTAATGATTCTTACCCTCTTCCTTCTCTAAATTCCTTTCTTGCTTCTCTGGGCTTTCTAAAATCAGGGGACATGGAAACTGTATGGTTTTATATTGGGAGTGGATCTCCCTACCCAGTATTCACTCTGTGAAAAAAACTTTTGTTTTTGTCTTTTATTTATGTATTTTTTTTGAGGGCAGTGTCACTGGGCCTCACATGTGGGACCCGAACCGGGGCCGCTGGCCTCTCAAGCCAGCACTCAACCACTGCACCACTCGACTGGCCCTGTTTTTGTCCTTTAAAAATGTCTTCTCTTTATCATGAGACCCTCTTTTATGCCTACCTGTCCTAGAAAAGAAGCAGTCTGTCATTTTCAACCACTTCCATATTTACATAAACACTCTTGCTTTATTAACGTCAAATGATTAATTGAACTGATCCTACCTGTGAGGGATGAATCGGAAGATAGTGTCTGTAAAAATAAAGAACACCTGAAATTGTACAGTTAACAATTTAGAAAAACAACTAAATATAGCATATGCCTTCTTTAAGAGGACCCAAGAGAGGTTTCTCTCCTACTACCAGGAATATTGCAGTTCTTCTGAGCAAATTTATTTTTCCTGGCCTACCTCCCCCTTCATGTTTAATCTTAAGGACATGATGAATACTGTAGCTGATCAGGCATTCTTTTTGTATCACGTGCCGAGAGCACAGATTGTGACCCGCTTCTGACAAGCATACAGGATACTGCAGCATAATTTTTTCTTAAACTACTGTCACTCTTCGCGTCATTTGATCTTTTCAGATACCTCTCAAATCTTATTTCTTTCTGTTCATTTTCCCTCATCCACTTATTTTTTTTCATTTATTTTTAATTTCATGGTATTTTTGAGTGTATCTGTTCAAGTGAGTCCTTTCCAAAACATGGTGAGGTATGAAGTGTACATAAAAGCCACTTAAGGAAACCATATTCTTATTTCACATGACCTGTCATTTTCATAAGGTCTTATGGCAAGCAATATGTTCTTCTAGTCTTACTATAGCTGGAGTGTTTTGGATTTGTAGTCTAGAGGGGCTTTGTAATTAGCCTCTTCCAAAAAAACAAACAAGAAATCAGGTTGTGCCTTTCTTTATAGGGACACACGTGGAGGTATAAGGACAGAGGAGATGATAGTCAAGGACAGTTGATGAGACAAAGGGTACTCAATAACAATAATAATGATAATACTAATAAAAACTAACATTTATTAAGTGCCAGGTACTCCCTTAAGCCAGGTACATGCTTTAATTCACATAATCCCTACTATAGGGTAGATAGTGTTATTTTTTCTATTTTACAGAAAAGGAAATCAAGGCACAGAGAGGTTAAATGGGATTATATTTTGGAGAACAAGATAACATTGCCTATATTGATTTACAGTGTGAAATGAAAACAGCTGAATCAGAAATTTCTGATTTCTGAGGAGGATAAGTTTGTTTTTGCTTTTTCTTGTTTTAAAATGCATCTGCCAGTTTTAGATGGCTTGTTGCAGTGGTGAACTTAACCATGTCATCATGGCTCCTGTACTGAGTAGGCACTTGATACGCTGCAGTTAGTTGTCCTCTCTAGCAGGTTGAATTGTGCACCCCTCCCCCAAAGGATATGTCTGCATCCTAACCCCAGGAACTTGTGGCTGTGACCTTATTTGGACAGATGTATTTAAGTTAAGGATCTCAATATGAGATCATCCTGGGTTATCCAGTTGGGTCAATCCAATGACAGGTGTCCTTATAAGGGAGAGAAGAGAAGACACACACACAGACGAGAAGGCCATGTGAAGAAGGAGGCAGAGATTGGAGTGGTGCAGCCACAAGCTAAGGAGTGCCTGGAACCAGCAGAAGCTGGAAGAGGCAAGGAGGGATTCTCCTTAGAGCTTGTGAAGGGAGCCTGGTCCTGCTGACATTCTGATTTTGGATTCCTCGCCCTGAGAGCTGTGATAGAATAAATTTCTGTGGTTGTAAGCCACCCAGTTTGTGGCCACTTGTTATGACAGCCCTAGGAAATTAATCTACCCTCTTAGGGTTGTTTCCTGACTGGGACTCTCCATTGAGACATCGTTTCTTCCATCCACTTTGTCAGTGTCTTTTGGGTAGAGGACCAGAAAGTAAATGGGTTTCTCCTTGTGCAGATGAACACTTAGCTTCTGTCAGGTGGCCCTTAACCACTGAGCTTACTCATCTGGCTCTTGGCTCATGAGTTCTCTTCCCTAGCAGACGGAGAAAGATTTCTCTGCTATAACATCCGATTCCCCTGCTGGAGCTGGACATGAGTCAGGCTGAAAGAAGACGAGCACCCTGCTGGTTGCTGCAGATGGTGGAGTCCATGGGCTGCCTGAGGGGCCATCAGGCAGGCCTCTGGACTGGGCCTAGCCAGAGTGGGCGTGTGGCTGTGATTGTGCAAATGGACAGAACAGTTATTGTCACCGTAGACCTCGGATGGAGTCAGGACATTTTCTCTCCATACCTGTCCCCCCCAGCCCCCGTGGCATCTTTTTATAGGTTTCTGTTACCTTGTTGGCATTTGTATGTCCACATACATGTTTAACTGAGATCTTAATATTATTTTCTTCCCATTCATAAACATTCTGTGTAAGAATGTTTCTGAATGTTTATGAAACATTCTGTGTAAGAGGGCTTTGTGTTTTGAGTGGTTTGAGGTGATTCCTAAATCTCTTCTCCCACTGAAGACTGTTGTAAGTCTTAGAAAATGGCACTGTCCATGGGGCTTTGTCATTCGCTTATGTGTTGATATTTATGGTGAAGCCCAGGCTGGAAGCCCCCTGAGGGCAGACTGTCTTGACCCGTACTGCACGCTTGGTGCCAGGCCCAGCGCCTGACACATAAGAGGCACTTGGTCAATAGTGTTCTGTGAATACATGGATGAATGATGCGTACTTGAAGAGGAGCAACACTAGTGGCTGTGTTTTTGTTCTGTTAAGGCAATTAGACGTAAGAATTCTGGGTTTGCTGTTTTCATATCTCTCTTAAATGGATGGTCCATCAAAGTCATTCTATTCTTACAAAGGGACAAGTAAGGGGTTAATGCCTTAAATTTGTTCCCATCTTTTATTTTCAATAAATTAATTTGGAGGAGGGTGGTGACAAAATGGGTCTTTTGGATTCCTCTGAAGGAGCAGTGAAGAAATTTGGCAAAGCAGCATTGTCAGTAACTCATGAATGGGGCCTGGCTGGGGCAGTTACTTTTTATTACGAATATTTGCAAATATACATAATATGTTTGAATAGCCTAATGACTAGAAAGAGTGGCATAGCAAATTCCTATCTAGATTTAATAATGCACTTCTAGATTTAACAATAATCAATGTTTTGTTTTATCTTGGTGTGTGTGTGTGTGTGTGTGTGTGTGTATGTGGTATTTAAAGCAACTCTTTGACAGTGCACATCTATAGGACTTAAGACCATTTTCTCATATATTCACAATACTGTTATCCATTGGAAAAATTCATCATAAGTTGTTAATATCCTCATTGGCCCAGTCATATTCAAAATGCCTTGAGTATCCCCAGAATATCTTTTTACAATTGATTTGTTCAGTGAGAATCCAAAGAAAGGCCACATGTTATGTTTGGTTGTTCTGATTCGAAGTCTGTCCTAATTGTGAAATGTCCCCGCCTTTTAGTCCTTCTTACCGTTGACTTGTTGAAGGGACCAGGTCAGTTCTAGATTTGTTCAGATGCTTGCTTGTGGTTTCCCTGGGTCAATTGTGGAAGAAGGAAGGAAGCAGCCATATCCAGGTTCATTGATTCTCTCATAGCTCCGATTGGTTCCCACTCTGGTTATTGATGTTCTTATTTCTTACTGAAGACCTGCCATGACCCAGGCTCCCAGGCCACTCCCCAAGCACAGGTCTGCAGATAGTTCCAGACCTTTCCTTTCTATTCACTTTGAAAGCAGGCTTGTGCTTGTGTAAATAGCAGGCCCTCTTGGAACAGGGTAAGGCTTCCAAATAAAAAAATAGCAAATGAGAATTGGAACATTTTATAAATATTCGGGGAGAGAAGAGGCAGAGGGTGAGAAGAGAACCAGTTTCCACTTGAGGCCAAGGTATGTTTGTTTTGTGGTGCTCAAGATAATCTTAAACGTCCTTCTCAACTCAGCAGTGCTTATCTCTCTTGCCCCTAAATGGGTAGAGTTCTTTATATATGTAAAACCGAGTGGCCTCTGGTGTGAGCAGCCCTTCAATACGCAGTGTGTACAGCCACCGTGTGCGGACTGGGCACTGGGGGGCTTCTGACCGCGCATGCTGATGTCACATAGTCTGTACAGATGCAGATGACACCATCACTGTCCCATAGAACACCAAGATCTATGGCCAGAATGCTTACTGATTAGAATCTCTTTCAGTGTTAAAATGAATTTCACCTTTACCTTGGAACTTGGTCTTTTTAAAAAAGATACGTACAAATGGCATTTGTTAGTGGTTTTTCTTTTCTTTTCTCTTTTCTTTTCTTTTCTCTTTTGTTTTCTTTGCAATATGAAAAACTAAGTTAAAGCTTCCATGTAGTTTTTTTTCAATGTACCATTTTAACTGCATTAAAGTGTATAATTTAGTGGCATTAAGTATATTCACAATATTGTGCCACCATCACCACTATTGAATTCCTAACTTTTTCACCACCTGGAAAGGAAACACTATGCATTATGCAGTCACAGTCCCCTCCCCCTGACCCCCATTTCGTTCCCCTAGTTCATGGCAATCACTAATCTGCTTTCTGTCTCTGAATTTGCCTTTTCTGGTATTTCATATAAATAGAATTATTTAATATGTGCCTTTTGTGTAAGGCTTCTTTCACTTGGCTTCACATTTCATCCACGTTATAGCATGTATTGGTACTGTATTCCTTTTTTGTGGCTGAATAATATTCCATTTTATGCATATACAACATTTTCTTTATCAGTCAGTCAGTTGATGGACATTTGGGTTACTTTTACCTTTTCACTATTAAGGGTAGTGTTGCTGTGTACATTCATGTTCATAAATATTTGTTTGAACACCTGTTTGTAATTTTTTGGATATATATTCAGGAATAAAATTAGTGGGTGTATATTCAGGAATAAAATATTCAGGAATAAAATGTGGTAACTCTGTATTTAACTTTTTGAGGAATAGCCAAACTATTTTCCACAGCAGCTACACCATTTTACATTCTCACTAGCAATGTATGAAGTTTACAGTTTCTTTACATCCTCACCAACACTTATTATTTTCTGTTTTCTTGATTCTAGCCATGCTAGTGGGTGTGAAATGGTATCTCATTGTTGTTTTGCATTTCCCAAATGATTAGTGGTGTAGAATGTCTTTTAAATGTGCTTACTGGCCATTTATTTGGTCTCATCAGGTCCTTTGCTCATTTCAAGAGGATCCATGATGGATAATTGCTAGGTTCAGTCATTACTTTTGTGGTTTCATGATTTTGGCATGGTTTCTGTGAGAACGGGTTTGGTTATGTGTGTGTGGGTGTGTGTATATGCCTGCTTGAGTGCATGCAAATGCTTGAAAAGATCTACTTTATCAGAATCAACTCTATGCCTTATGAGACAGAGTTCAGATTGTGTCACCACAGAACACTTTTGACCTAGAAAAAAAGCACAACATCAGATCCTTTAAGGGTCTATATCTTTAATCATAAACCTTTAGGCTCTGGTTGTGCATTTCAGGAAAAGGTCTTTCACTGAAATAAGTTCATTTTCATGTGACCATCGAAAACCGCATTAAGTGATTTGCTCTCTGATTTTCACCTGCATTAGAAAATAAAATTTCAGTCAGCCCCTTTTTGGTGACTGCCTTTTTGGAAATGGCTGACCTGAAACCCTGCTGTCTCAGTGGATGGTACAGAATGAACAGGAGGCGTTTGTGGAAGCCTCCTGCTTTCAGTTCTTCTTTATTAACTGAGCTTTAAATACAGTAGAATTTTCCCTTTGAACAGATTTTGGGGAACTCTCAAGTGTCCTGAAATACTTTTAGTTCATGCTTTGTAATTAGTTCTGTGGAGAAGCACCGAGCCCCTTTTAGGTCGTTGGGACCCTTTCTGTCTTTCACTGTGAGACCAATGTGATGGAAAATCCCTCCTGGCATTTTCTTTCCTTCCCCAGTGTATTGTTCAGGAATCCCCAGTTTTGGACACATGATAAGAGCCAGCTTGGGAGCTTTTAAAAAATAGTTTTCCTAGGTTTTAATCTCCACAGAATTGAAGTCAAGAGATCTGTTGTAGGACTGGAAATCTTCTAAATCTAAACACTGGGAGACAACATGCAGGGTGATTAAGTGATGGGATCATATGACCTTGGTTTTGAATGTAGCCGCTTGCTATCATAAGTTCCTTGGCTAAATAATTTAATTCTGTCTTTCAGTTTCTTCAACTATAAAGCAGAAATAATAACATATACAGACACAGTTCATTATGTTGTTGCAAAATCCAAAACTGAGACCATGTGAACCTGTGTAGTCACATGTAAAGTGCCACGGGACCTTAGTAACTGCTAGTGCTGCTAGTTGAACCAGGTTTCACATACATAGCTGTACTATGAGTGTGATTTTGTTCCCAAAGCACTAGTTTCTAGTCATGTGTTTGCTGAGGTTGATTTGAGCAATTTTGAGTTACCTCTTGGGCTGTAAGAGAGCTGGAAAGGGTCTAATATAAGAAGAATTATACTGGGGAGCTTTTCTCCAAAAAAAGGAGTATCGTCTCCACATAACTGCTACATCTTTGTACTTTTGCTATTTCGTGCAAGACAGTTAACACACAGAGGTCAGAACATTAGACAGAATCTCCTGTTTCTGTCGGCTACCCAAGCAGAGCGAGATTTTTGGTCTCTGTGACAGTGGCCTCATTCCCTCAACTTCCCTTTAGCAGTACAAATGGGTGTTATTTTGGAGAGTTGCCTAATTTTTAATTTACTAAGGCAGCTGAGGTTCCTCTTTACTAAATATTGGAAGTAAATGATAAGACTAAGCATGAGAAGTTTCTGTCAGTGTCCAGTTATCTGTGGTTCTCTAAAGGAAAATGGCGCAGATAACAGAACATATTGGCATATCCCAAACCGTCACCTTCTGCCAGACTCTGAATCTCACCTGGGTAGACTGTCAAGATTTAAGACCCAGTGGGGAAGTGGGTTTGGTTTACAGTAGATTTTATTGTAGAAACTCAATAAACCCACTGGTACTTAGTGGGGACTTTTACTAGCTAGAACTCAAAAAGCCTCTGCAGTGGTGGCCTGAAACCCATGGCTGCAGTTCTTATTTACTTTTTTCTTTTCAGGAAAAGAAGATTTTTCAGATCCCTTGGATGCATGCAGCTAGACACGGGTGGGATGTGGAAAAAGATGCACCACTCTTTAGAAACTGGGCAATCCATACAGGTATTACCCCTTGCATGTTTTATAGAAGCAAGCCCTGTTGGGTTTTGTTTTGCTTCGTTTTGTTTTTTGTTGTTGTTTTCATGCCTTCTTTTTTTCTTTTAGTTGTGGTATAATTGACAAATAAAATTTTAAGATATATAAAGCAGACCAGTTCTGATCTGATATACGTAATCCTTGTGAAAAGATTCCCCCCCATTGAGGTAATTAACACATTCACCACCTCACATAGTTACCTTTTATTTACTTGTTTTTTTTTACTGAAAACATTTAAGTTCTACTCTCTTAGCAAATTTCAGTTATACAATACAATGTTAACTATTGTTTATTTTTGTTTTTACTACATGTATAAAAATCTCCTGGCTATGGTTTCATGAAAATAGCTCTGAAAAACCTGTGACTTGTTCCCAGGAACTTCCAGGACACATGTGGGGTACAAACTTCATCACTTAGAGGTGATGCTCCACCCATTCCACAGAAACTTAGTTCTTAAATTTCCTATAATGTGGAATTTTGATTAAGTTCCCCAGGTGTGTACCAAGGTAACATAGAACTTACATGTTTTGCAGCTTTAAACTTGGGTCGAATTTATCTCCCCCAAAGGTAGTCAAGAATATATATATATATATGTGTATTTTAAAGATTTTATTGGGGAATTGAGGGAGGGGAACAGTGTTGGGGAATCGGGGAAGGGGAACAGACAAGTTGCTGTCTTTTTGTTCTTTAGTCTAGTGGCAGAGGATGTTGCTTCACTGGCCCATGTTGGTATCGTCATTGCGCTCTTCTCGGATGAGGCAGATTGGTCGCCGGCCTCTGGATGTCGCTCACCGTGGCTATTGGCAGCTCATGCTGGCTGCTGGCCACTCACTGTAGCCTATGGCAGCCCACTGCAGCAGGGGCTCCAGGTGGAGCTGTTGTTAACTGTAGAAGGCAGTGTCACTGGCCCTCATATGTGGGACCAGAACTGGGGCCGCAAAACCAGCTCTTAACCAGTGTACCACTTGGCTGGCCCAAGAATATATTTTTTTTACAGCAAAATGAACCAGGGAGCTATTTACAGGAATGGACTTTTTGCTTAATATTTGAAAGTCACATGAAAAAGAGACACTCCAGTTGCCTGTAATTATGGATCTTCCAGCCCTCCAGCCTTCTACATTACTTACTTCTGCCATCATTACTTCTTCTCCTTTCTTCTGCCATCATTAATTTGCTGTCAAACAGTTTAGTAGCGTCAAGGTGACTGGTTATACCAATTTGCCTGGAACTGTCCAGGTTTTAAAACAAAACTTTCCATATCCCGAGAACCTTCTCAGTCCCAGGCTGACCAGGATGTTGGTTACCATAGGTATAGCCTGGAATTAAAAGAGTTCCCTGGCTACTTGGCCAACAACCCTATGTTTCCAGAAATTTTTACCCTGAATCTAATTTTTTCCTCTTTTTATTAACCTTAATTCTTTTGGCTATTTTGTTAGGAAAGCATCAACCAGAAGTAGATAAACCTGATCCAAAAACATGGAAGGCAAATTTTCGATGTGCCATGAACTCCTTGCCTGATATTGAAGAAGTCAAGGACAAAAGTATAAAGAAAGGAAATAATGCCTTCAGAGTATACCGGATGTTGCCCTTATCGGAGAGGCCTTCTAAGAAAGGTAGATAATGAGATTTACTGATGAAAACAATGATCACTTAATATATTCTACAACCTTTGTGATTTCTTTATTTCCACATCTGTGGTTCACATCGTGAATGATAATTCTGCCCTTACCTGGCTGGGGAAAATGACTCTCAGGTCGCCAAGGCAGTAAAACGTTTGGAATTTAGGCCATGTACAGATTAAAGCATGTGCAGGGTCACTTGAGAGTTTCAGAAAGAATTTCACTTAAGGGAAATGGTTCTCTGTATGTTTTTATGAGTTAATCCAAAACTATTTTCTGTTGCCACAGGAAAGAAACCAAAGACAGAAAAAGATGACCGAGTTAAGCACATCAAGGTAATCTTTGGTTGTTCAGGGAGAAGGCCAAAGTTGTGACAATATTAATGATTCATATTCTGTCTCATAAAAACAAGTAATGTGATCTCTGTGAAATATTTAATCTTTCTTCTATTGCTATTGTGTTTTGTATGCTTTACGTGTCTCCTCTTGGACATGTACCCACTTGCAGACACAAGGACACATATCCCTGCTTCATCCACTTTCCCTGAGAAATTTATGAATGAAGTCACAAATTCACACTGGGGTGGACAGCCTCAAGCCTCCATCTGTTCCCCACATTATTGCCAGCTGGTCACTTAATACCAGCTAAGCTCCAGCAACCAGCTACAATCTGATAATATTAAGTACCTTTTCAGGCAATTAAATAAATTTTAAAGTATATTAAATACTATATACATATTAAAATGCATTACCTATATTTTACATATATATATATATATATATATGTGTATATATATATATATATGCGCCATGATAGGCCATTGGGCTGGGACCCAGTGATGAGTTCAAACACTCTATTAGTGTCGATCTCAATTGTTTTTTTCTGCTCCACTATAAAACCAACTCTCATGACTCCCAAAGGCTTTCCATAGGGTGTGTGTGTGTGTGTGTGCGCGCGCGCGCGCGCGCGCACTTTCCGGTGGGCTATGCAGCCTGAAATCCCCAGCAGTGTGAGAACCTTTGTGTGTGGATTGGGTAGCCCTTGTTAAATAGCCAGAGGATAGCCAAATACCCCGTGCAAAACTCAGGATGAGCTTTAGTTCCTAGGTAAAGAGCAGACACTGCAGACCCAAAGCCCTAGACCATCAGAGAGAGGATTGTCTAGCTCTCTGCACTGTCTTTGTGCATGAAGAAACTGAATGGCTCGAGAGAGTTCAGTGACATGGACTCAAAGGCTGTGGGACATGGGGCCAAGGTTGCACCATTATTTTGAAATGAACTTAAAGGAGCTGTCAAGATTTCTGATTTCTTACCTTGAATAACTATTGAAGAAAAAAAAAAAAGCATAGTCCAGATAGTGCAATGTTGAAATACAAGCCAATTTGTCAAACTAGCAGGAAAAAACAATAACAAAATTTACTTCAGATATAAAGTTAGGCTTGTGTAGGGAGTTAGAGTTTGAGGGGAAACTTAAATAAATCGTTTCAGACACATTTATTTACCTCTACCACAGAAAATAAGTATTTTAGACAGAGTATTTTACTAACAATACCTCCAATTTCATTTTCAATAGCTTTAGTTTGTGATTTATTTTAAATATAGCACAGTGTTAAGGCCCAAATTTTGTTTTAACTTTTTTTTTTTTTTTTTTTTTGAGGGCACTGTCACTGGCCCTCATATGTGGGACCGAACTGGGGATGCTGGCTTCCGAAGCCAGCACTTAACCACCGCGCCACTCGGCTGGCCCTTGTTTTAACTTTTTTTTATTTATTTTTTATTTTTTTTTTAGCTGAGCCATCCTGCCACCTGTTGGCAGCTCAACGGCAACTCAGCTCGGGCTGGCCTTGAACCGCAGTTGCTCAGAGCTCAGCTTGCACTCTTGAGCGAGCTCTTAACCAACTGAGCCACTCGGCCGGCCCTTACTTTTTATTGTGGAAAAATTTTATACACACAGGAAGGAGACAAATGAGTAAAATTGACTCTGTAAACCGTCACCCCAATTTCAACATTAATCAGCTCATGGCGATTTTATTTCAGATATTCAACCATTTTTGACCTACAAAAACAATTTTATATGGTTTAGCTCAATATTTTGAAGCAAATTCCAAACATGTCATTTCTTCCATAAATATTTCAGTGTATATCTTTAAAAGATAGGCACTCTTTAAAAATAGCACAGTATCATTATTGTATCTGAAAAAATTAATAGTAATTCCTCAGTATCATCAAATAGCCAGTCAGTGTTCAGATTTCTATTTTTTTTTTTTTTTTCAGGGCAGTGTCACTGGCCCTCATATATGGGACCCAAACCGGGGCCGCTAGCTTCCCAAGCCAGCGCTTAACCACCGCACTACTCGGCTGACACATGTGTTCAGATTTCTAGTTTTTCCATAAATGTTACCATTTTTGCACAGTATTATTTACTTGAATCAAGATCCATACATAACGTCCATGCATTGTGAGTTTTGGATATGTCTCCTAAGTTTCTTAGGTTTCCCGTGTATCACTTTAAAAAAATTTAATTTTTCCTTGAAATTGAAAAAAATCTAGTTATTAGTTGTATCAGTTTTCCCACAGTTTGGATTATGTAGAGTCTGTATGTTGATTAGTTAGAAAAGTGTAACTTACCCACAAATATGTGATTTTGAAGAATTTTCTGTAATCTTAAGTACAACTAGACCCTATTTATTACTATTTTCATAGCATGTAGTTCAGTGCCTGGTGCAGGACAGATAATTAGTACATAGTTGATCACTGAATACATGCATGAATGTTAATTGACCGAATAGATGCATAAATAAATATAACATGTGGGGTGGGAGTCTGAGTTTTACATTAGAATGCAGATTTAATTTCATAATCTCAGTTAATGGAGAAATAAGAATGGAGAAACAGATGTTTACTTTTCAACAACCTTTGCTCAAACATATCTACCATACTCCATTGACTATCAGATGCTAGTGATGATAAGATGCACCATTATTTTATGTATCTCTAAGCAAGAAAAACTGCTTGCAGTGAAACCATGATATATAATTGATTATAGGGCACATCCTATTTCAGGGATGTGGAAATGTGCATCTTAGAACTGATGACATGTGCTGTTCTCATAAGTAAGAGACATCTGCAGTCACGTCAGCAATGGCGGTGTCTTCCACATGGCCAGCCCTAGATGGGGGTTGGCCATATTGGCTGAGGAAAGCAAGTGAGAGTTTTCCTCTTAGGTGCAACCATGCGGGTCAAGTTCCATTCCAGCAAAGTGTACATTGCGAAAGCTTCCTGTGATGAAGATATGGTTAATATTGCAAACTTGCCCCTCAAAGGGACATTGTTCCTTTAGCAGAAGGAAGGTGATTCATCAGAAATTAGCACAGTCAAACTTTTGAATTTAAATCTGCTTGCATCTGTTCTGCCACGTAGCAGTGGAACATGGATAGGGCCAGTGGGCCTCCCAAATTCTGTGGCTCCTAACTGCAAATGCCATAGTCTTCTCTTACTGTTTCTGTAGAATGTCTCCAAAGTTCACTCTCCAGGTTGTCTGGAATTGTATAATTCAAGGACCTTCTCCTTACTGAGCTTTTCATACATTGCTCTTTGTTGTATATGAAATCACCTCAGCTCTGAGTTAATGTGTTCTGTGCAAATAATGCAACTGGATAGACTAGGTGGGTTTCTTCCACTGAGAAACTCTGTCCTGTGCGTAGCGACTAGATATGAAAATTTGCTGTTGAAGCAAGCTCTTCCCAGTTTACATTCAAATTGGATTGGAGTTTTAACTAGAAAATGATTAGAACATGTAAGATTTTTCTAGGAAATTGTCAGAATTTTTCTTGGGTTACTCAGCCAATTTAGCTGCCATATGTTCCCTGAGCAGATAGCTTCCCTGAGACTGGGAGACCCGAGGCCCACTGGCCACGTAGTTAGGTGCAAAAATTCTGCCTCGTTATTTACTGATGTTCTCTTTGTGAGTATATCCTGTATACTCAGTGAGCCATTTTAATTTGAACTAAGAGCCGCCTATGTGGAAGTAATTGACTAAGGAAGTATAAATAAGGAACACAATAGTGAGTAATACTAGATTGTGCAATATCAGTGCGTACTCGTATACGTGTTTCAAAAATGTAGTAAGGCCAAGATCAATAAGGATGGAAGTGGGTAAAACAGTAGCATGGTAGCTGACGTTTTTGAGCCCCTCCCAAGTTCTAAGCTCTAATTATTATCTCATGGGCTGGCCGAGTGGCGCAGTGGTTAAGTGCTGGCTTGGGACGCCAGGCCCCGGTTCAGGTCCCACATGTGAGGGCCAGTGACACTGCCCTCAAAAAAAAAAAAAAAAAAATCTCATTTAGTGGTCCCTGTGATGGGCAGATTTTCTGTCTCCCTTTTGCATACAAGGAAATGGAGGCACAAAGAAGTTGAGTCAGTTTCCCAGGGTTGCACTGCTTTATGGAGCTGTAGTTTGAATCCAAGTTAACCCATCTCCAGAACCCAGGCTTTTTCATCACACTCAGGGCCTTTAGCCATTCAGGCTCTGAGCCAAGCCCTGGGGGATGGATCGCTCGAGTGAAATGGAGGTCATTTTCAGGCACCCAGGAGCCTCCTATATGAGCATATGGAGATTCGAGTTGCTGTTCGGTCTTCATTGGATGAGTCAGGAAACTGGCTTAATTAGAGCAGGAGTTTGTGTGAGGGAACAATGGGAAACAAAAGATACGCAGGTAGGTAGAGTGGATCAGCAATGAATACTTCCTGCCTCATAGGATTGTTTGCAGATGAAAGACGCATCATGCTTTGAAAACTATAAAGTGCTTCCAGATCAAAGAATTGGTGTTATTGTGGAAAATATAACCTTAGGAGGGCCTCTAAAGGCACTTGGTAAAAAGTAGGCTTGGTCTTATTGGTTCTGAATACAGACCTCTGAGTAGCAGTTACCAAAAACAGATACTGGTTTAGTAGAACTTTCTGAGAGAGCTGTTGGCTCTAACGATGACTTCAGCTGGATTAAAAAGCAACATGCTCCCTGTCACTGCTGTCACTGTCCCATGACAGGCTGAACGACCGACCACCTATCAGGGCTGATACTGGAGAGAGTAGTTTTTAACCCTTAATCAGATGAAAACACATGATCCGCTTGCAAAACATAAAATCAGAGCTGCCCTCCCTGGATGGAGCAGGCGAGAGGGCTTGTCCTGCCTGCCCTGGTCCCCTTCTCCCCCCCCCCCCGCCCCCCTTGAGATACTGCTCAGCACACAGTCTGAAAAGTGGTTGGCTAAATAAACTGTGGATGATTTTGTAAAATAAGGTCCAGTTGAGCTCTTTGGGGCAGTTTTGGAGCATGATGGAATTGATATTTAAGAGAGGGCTTTCTCATGGTGATAGGAAGGAATGGAGGGGAGGAGAGACTGTGGTAGAAAGTTTAGATGAAGGTGGTAGCAGTTGGACTAGGAAGGAGGAGATATTTCTGTGGGGAAGGGAAGAGGACACGGGATGAAGACAGGAGTGGATCAAAGAGGGAGGCCCTGAGTTTGCAACCCTCATAGCGAGGATTATTGGGAATGGAGCATGTTTTGTGGAGAAAGGGGTGTGTAACTTTGAACATGTTGAGTTTGCAATGACAGAGAACCTCTAAAGTAAAGAAATGGTGGGTAGAAAGTTGGATCTGACAGGTGCAGAGTTCAGATAATTGTGAGAAGACAGACGTGGTCATTGACTCAAGGATGATATTGGAGGCCTGGAAAACAGATATCTCTCCAAGACAGAAGCTGTATGAGATGAAGACGGAGACCTAAGGAGAAGACAAAGAGAAAAGTGAGCTGAAGAAAAAAGTCAAAAGGGAAGTTGCAGTGAGAGTGGGGAGAATGAAAATGAAGATGGCCTAGTTCCCAGCAAAGAAGGAAAGAATAGAAGGTGTTTCTAGGAGCAGGCAGGAGGCTTCAGCCTGTTTAGCTAGAGCCCTGTTCCTCGTGGCCTCCACATGTGCAGTGTGCAATTCCCTGGGCGGCGTTTAGGAAGCCCAGCTGCCAGCTTGAAATTTCTGTTAGACCTAGAGGTACTCTTCTTTTTTTTTTTTTTTTGAGGGCAGTGTCACTTGCCCTCATATGTGGGACCCGAACCAGGGCTGCTGGCTTCCTAAGCCAGTGCTTAACCACCGTGCCACTTGGTTGGCCTTAGAGGTAGTCTTAAATTTGGCTTCAAGGAGACTGGTTTTACACAAATGAAGTAGGACATTTCTGGGCATGGGGATTTGGCTTGGGGTTGCAAATGGTCTTATGGCCATTGTATTTGGCCTCAGGGAAGGGACATCTAGACAAGGACTGTGGCACAGTGATGAGACAGAATGGGCTTGGAGCAGAGGGGTGATGTCCTGTGACTCAGGTCCACCCCCAAAGCCTCTCCAGCAAGCATAGCTTTGAGGCCACCCAAAGGTGTATTATTTTAGAGGTCTAAAGAAGGCTGCCCTGCCCCCCATCTTTGTTTTGTGCCAGTTTTTCTTTCACCTAAAAAATCCCTTAAAGTGTAGAGCAAATCTTGGATTCTCTAATGAACAGCCCAAGCATCTTGGGCTTAACTATTTAGCAGAGTTCATGCACCATAGAGGGGTCTGAACCCAACCAAGCACCAGCTTTTATGTTTTGGTTTTTTTTTTTGAGGCAAGGGGAGGGTTAGAAACCAAGATGACTTGATTAATAGGAGAGCCTAAAGTAAGAAAGGGAATAGAAAGGGGAGGCTAGTTCAGGATTAACCAGGCCACGTTACAGTGCAGCAAGGTGGGGACAGTGCAGCAAGGAGGGGGCACCACAGAGGGCTAGGGGACACTCTGGACAAAGGCCCTTCATGACCTGCAAGATCTCCAGACACAGGTTCCACAGACAACTCTACACACCTTTTTTTATTTGGGGATACTGTATATATAGTTTAGGTTTAGATGTCCCTATTTTAATCACTTCAAAACTCTTGACTAGTGTAGTGAAGATCCCCGTTGTTTTGCACCCTGGATGGGGGAACCTTTCAGGGAGGCACTGACTACATTTCACTGTACAAGTTACTATATTGTCCTTCCAGAGCGATTGTACCAATGAGGTGGTTGCACTGAAGACTTTGAAATTGACAGGTTCTTCTTGAAGAGGGGCTGAGAGGAGAAAAACAGTGTTCAGACTAGCCTGGCTCAGTCCCCACTGGTAGAAAACACCATTCCATTATAGAAGTAGTGCAGGGTACAAGGTAGTGATGGGGGAGTAAATAGTTCTGTCTCAGTCTCCTTTGGAATTAGTGCAGGATAATTAAGACAGAAAGCTGGAATCAGACTGTGTTGCATGATCAAAGACTGAGTGCTGATTCTGGGTCTCCTCAGGCTGAAAGGAGCATAATTTTTGGAAAATGAATTTGTCTCTGAGTCATAGCTTCCTCAAGTGTAAAGTGATAAAAGTATCACTTGCCACTAATTAAAGTACATAGATCATGTGCAACAGAGAGGTCTTCAGTTGAAAAAGCAGAATAATTTACGCTTTTAAATATATGCAAGTCTTATTGCCTCATTACTTTTATAAGAAACCCAGAAACAGAATGAGTAAAAAAAACAAAAAAACAAAAAAAACTTAAGACAACAAAAGAAGCCCATAAAAATATCTCTTTTTTTTCCATGTATGCAAATGTTCAAGTGGCCAGAGTCGAGGGAAAGCCTTATCTGAGAAGAAGAAGTTAATTTGGAGAAATTTGAGAAAATGGAAGTGGGATGGTGAAACATGCAGTGTGATTGGGGAGAGGGGAGATGCAAAAGGGCCAGTGAGGAAACAAGCAAGGAGGAAGGTGCCACCAGAAAGGTGTGGAATTGTAGCAACCACAGGTGATTTTTGTTGTCAAGAGGGAGCGTGCAGGCCTTCCTACTGGGTGTCAGAGTATGGTATTGAGGGAAAAGGACTTGAAGAAAGGTCACTGGATTTGGATGAGCTGAGTTTTATTGGTGACTTTAGATAATAGTGAGCATTTATTTAGTAAGTGCCAGGTGCACATTTATCTCATTTACTCTTCATATCATCCCTATGACGTGGGTCCTATTATCCTGGGTTTACATCTGTCCACCAGCCCTGAAAGAGGCTTAAAGAGGGTAAAGAAAGTTCTGCAACTAGTGAGGGCTGGAGGAATCAGGCTTTGACCCCAGGCCTGTCTTACCACCCCCCAGAACCCAGGAGCTGGGTTTAACAAGTGGAGTGGCAGCGAGGCTGTAGACTAACAATGTAAGTGAGGAGGCAAAGGTAGGGAAGGGAGATATTTACTCAGGAGTTTGGCTATAAAGGAAGAGAAAAGATGGTGATGCAAGTCATAGGCCAGTGAGTTTTTCCTAGAAAGGACAGACTTCTTACTTGGAACTTGTGGAAAAAAAAAAAAAAGGGTGGCGGGAGGGAATGCAAGATTCTACAGGACAAACAGGTAAGAATTCTGGCCAGTGGGGCTGTTGTGGGCCCTTCTTTATGTTCACCCTTTGGTACATCTGGTCAACCATGCAGTGTGTGATTTTTTTTTTTTTAATTGAGCTATACAGTGAAGTGATATCTTTGAAGTTATAGTTATTGTGGTGGGAGTTTGCCAGGTGGGATCATGAAGGAGGAGGTCATTGTTCCCTTCTTCCCTATGTGACTTGTATAAGTCACTTTTGTGGGGGGTTCATCACTGATTCCAAGTAGTACATAAATAAATTGATAGAAGTGTCCCACATGTCTTAAAGGTGTACAACACTCTGGATTTTTCAAAGCACAGTCCTATTGACCTCACATGCTTTTCTGCTCTCATCTTGTGTTCTTTCTGCCCCTCCACCCTCCTCTCCATTTTGGTTTCCTGAAGGAGTCATCCTGTGTGGCTCTTTTTGTCTGGCTTGATTGCTATCATAGACACAAACGCAATCTTACCTTGAGGAGAAACTCACCCCTCAAAATGCTGAAAGGCAATTTGTACCTCTCAGGACTGGCTCTCCCAGGGTTGGTTGGCACTCTCAGCCTGGAGGGTTCTAGTGCACTTGAATAAAGCAGAACTGAGAAGCTATACTAAGGAAAAGGAAATTGTTCTCATTGTTTCATTGGTATGAGTGGGCTGCATGGGACATTCAGGCACTTGAAAGGCATTTACATGAAGCTGTGGGTGTGGGGTCGCTTGACTGGACTCTATTGGGAGAGGGAGGCTTTGGCTCTAAGTCTGGCCCGTGTTATCGGCTACCCACCTAGTGCAGGATGCTCAAGCAGTCAGAGTCCAGGGCAAGCCTTGTCTGAGAAGAAGTCAACCACAAAGTCATCTGGGTTCCTCTTCTTGGGCCAGCAGTTGAGGCATTTTCCTCAGAAATGGAGGAAAAATGAGTTTTTCCTCAGAAATAATTATAAAAGAGCTGGCATGATTCCTCTCTTCAAGAGAAAGCCATGAGTTGACTCTTCTGAGCACTGCCTCCCTCAGAGAAGGAAGACTTGAATCTAGGCAGCGCGGCACTTGACCTAGACAGTTAGGCAGCCCCGCTTCCCCCTAGAGCTATTGTTAGAAGGTGTAAGCATTTCAGAAAGGCAAGTTAGATGCGCTGGTACGATTTCCTCAAAGGAGGACACTACACGGAAATGTGCTCCTTTAGCTCCAGGCTGATTTAAAGAGGTAGAGAATGCATTCAGGAAATGAACGGACTCTAGCGTTAAAGCAGACAGAGGGTAGAATTTAAGCTAAGAAAATGGAGGGCAAAGGAAGTGTTCTCAATTCTGTTTTCTTTTCTTCTTCCTAGCAAGAACCAGTTGAGTCATCTTTGGGGCTTAGTAATGGAGTAAGTGATCTTTCTCCTGAGTATGCGGTCCTGACTTCAGCTATAAAAAATGAAGTGGATAGTACGGTGAACATCATAGGTAAACTGTTTTGACATCTCATTTTTTATACACACGAGCAGCCCTCTGGGGTCTAATATTTGTAAACACGATTTGAAATAACATAGTCAGTGGGAGGGGGTCTTGGAACCATCTCAACATGCCAAGTTCCAGCCCCCAGATTTCGGGGCTGAAAAATAAAAGCCTTTGAGGTTCAGATAAAGAAATTCAGGTGGTTCAGCCTCAAGAAAATAGGCCAAGAGTGACTTCCCAGGAGAGTCCAAGTAGATGAAATGGTTTTATTTCCCTAGTGGCTAATGATTAGCAGTTCTCAATCTTTCAGTAATTGGTCAGATGGGCAAAGTGTTATTTAACTTGGGAACACAGAGAGGGGAGACTGTGCTGTCAGCACCTGCTCCATGGCAGCGCTGGCACAAAGGTGTTCATCTTACAGATGAAGAGACTGAGGCACAGAGATATGTTGCCAAAGGACCCACTTTGGTTCCACAAAGAGTTTCGAGCATCCTCTATATTCTAGACTTGCTCCTATGAGCAGGAGCTAGATTGGGGAACAAGGCAGGCCCAGTTCCTAGTTTCATGGAGGGAGACAGACAGTAAACAAAGCCACAGCTAACCAATGCTGCAAAGGAAAAGAATGGAGATAAGAGAGAACCAGGCACTGGACTTTGACTGGAGGCTTCCTTGAGGAGTTGACGCTTCCCCGGAAGCCGGGTGGGTAAGGAGGGGCATCGTGGGGCAGGCAGGAGGCAGCATTGCCCATCTAGACCATGACATAAGAACACACTTGGAGAACCAGACGAAAGTTTGTGTGACTGAGCGTAGTGAGCAGCGGGAGGTTCCCCTCAGAGATGGCAGCCAGGCGGGGTCCTGAAGTATAACAGACAGTAAAATGCATAAGTGTTTCACATACAAACACGATGTAAATACCACCCCTCAAGGCTTTTGGGTAGGAGGGTGACAAGTGTGACTTACATCTCAATAAAGTCCCACTAGGAGGCTGTGGTGAATGGTTGGTGGGAACTGTGCAAGGCGGAGGCCCAGCTGTGAACTCTTTATTCCAGCTCCTACCCCAGAATCCCAAACTGGAGCTTTACCCTCAGGTACCTTCTGGTCCATTAAACCTTGCTCCACATTGGAAACAATCAGGGCTTCTGATGCTGGTAAGCACCAGAGAAATCTAGCAGGAGCAAGCCTCACAGCTGGGCCTTCATTTCTGGATTATCCATTGGATGTGGCCGGGAGGCCACAGCCGCTACAGATGCCACTCACCCTTCATTCTCCTGGGCTTGGGAATTTTAGAAGTGGAACCATGTATGTGGGGACTCCCTTAAGTATAGAGATCTTAGGGAGAATGCAGGGTGAAAGGAGAATGGAGCAGATGCTGAGTGCATGCTGGATCTCAGGGCAGGCCTAGCCCTGGCTTCCTACCAGGCCTCACATCTAGACCAGGCACTCTTGCATGAAGGCAGTTGGCCTCACAGTTGTTTTGAGCTGACAGAGGTCTTCAGCATTGAGCGTTCTTCTCCCTTCCCCTCTACAGTGGGGCAACTTGCCTGGCCTGAAGCCCAGCTCTCTCCCCTCCTGAGCCCTTTTATCCAAGGCCCCAGGCTGTTTCACCACCCTCTTGTCAGGGCAACAGTGGGTTTTTAGATAGTTTGGTTGAGTCTTCAGGATGAGAATTCTCAGCCCGGGAGAGTATTCGTTGCCCCTGCTATGGCTGGTGCCACATGGACTTGGTACTAATTTAATGAGTCATTACTGCTGGGGACAAGACAAATGCAGGCTTGATTAGAAATCACCTACTGGATTACATTATTCTCTTCCTTGGAATAATAATAAAATAATGGATGGCAGTAAAATGAGTTTGAATATCTCTTTCTATGTAGTCAGTGACCCTATGAAGGTATATAGTTATACATGAAGTGGATCCATACAAGTGTTTTGAAGAAACGGGTAATTGGTGATGGTTGCTTGTAATAGCACTGCCTCAGATTTTAAACCCTTCGCAGTGCAGGGTCTACACACATCCGTGACCATTAATTAGCCATCCCAGTCTTTGTGATTTGTGGATAGAGATGAGAAACACAGGGATTCTGATTCCAAGGCCACTGTGAAACTTGAGAGAGTCTCCTTCCATCTCTCTTAACCTTTTAAAAATGCTTTATTTAAAAAGGACACCGTTTCTTTTGGTTCGTTTGTTTCTAAACCCACAATTCATTCCAGTTTCGTACTTAGGCACCAAGATGAAAGCTTCAGGGTGTTTCCATGCTACTTGTATAAGCATATGTTCATAAGATTAAAATGGGGAGCAGAAATGAGTACTTAATATGACAGTATTTTTTCACGTCTGTAGGCTCTGAGCTAGGGAAATAGATTGAAAGTCAATAACTTAATCTTTTGGAGGCCAGCCACCCAGCGCACTTTATTCTGGACAGGATGGCTGTTTTGGAAGCGAATCCAGTAAGTGTGCAAAATGTGAAGTGCACTGTTACCCTGACAAGTGAACTCTTGCCACAAATCAGAGCAGGAAGATACACGTGCTCATACACATGTGCACACACTGGTGGTTCTCAGCAGGCTGTCTCCTGGTCTTGCCTTCTCATCCATAACAACTCAATGTCCTTTCACATTTAGCTAGCTGTGCACACAAAAAAGGAGTGCCACATCTCGGTACTTACAGCATGTTTTTTAATGTGCCATCTCTCCTGTACAGTTGAATGCAGAGGTTAGCAGCCCCCCCCTCCCCAAAAAAAAAGACCTATCCCTGTTTTCCCTTTAAGGGGAGGGAGAAAACACGCCTTATTTATTTATTCTTATTTTATTTTTACTTTTCTTTAGCGTTGTATTATTTTGTGTGGGTGGTAACTTCTGTTTTTAGGAAGCAGAAGAAGCCAGCAACATGTTGAATTGTTCTGACAATACCCTGCTGGCATCTTGCCCAGGTTAGCAGTGCTTTTGCTGAGCTGTATTGAAATGATCTCCAGGCCAGTGTAAAAAGCTCGCAGGTGCGGACATTCTGTCCGACTTGCCTAGGCAGTGCTTTATAGCCCCATTGTGTTTCTTGATAAAAGGTAACCCCACCCTTCAATAAAGCAAAGATTGCTATGGAACAAGGGAGGCTATTCATTATACTCCGAAGTACATCAAGCAATCCTTAGTGACTAGATATACAGAATTAGGAAATAGTGTAATTTAGATTTTGTCTTGGTTTTGACTGTCCAGAATGTAGGATGTGCTTTTTTTTTTTTTTTTTTGGTAATTGCTTCCAAATTTGACCAACTTTAAACATTGAGTAGCTTTTTTAGCCAAGCTTAGAAACTCAAGTACAGGGAGACCTGAAATTACAGAACAGATTCACAACTTAAAGACCACCCTTAGGTTCCCCACAAGGCCTCTGGCACCAGAATTCATAATGACTGGAGGGCGGCCAAAAGTGACACCAGGCTGTAGAACTATGTCTTCATCTTTTTCCAGCTCTTTTTCCCCTGTTCTGTTTGCCATTTTCCCTGGTGCTTAAGATAGAAAAAATTCCATCTGCAAAGTACATAGTAGCTTTAGGGTGGATCCTTAAATGGAAGGCACCACTTCTTGAGAGGGAGCGAGTGAAGGGCTACCATCCTGGGTCTCGCTGCGCTGTCTACTGTGCCCTGTGCCTTCCCCCAAGAGGGCTGAGCTGTGTATCCCATAGGAGCCGGGGCCAGAGACAAGGCATCCAATTTTACCAGAACCCCCAGAAAACTCAGGGCGATATGCAATTCCATGTGAGATATGAACTAGGTTATCACAGTATACCCAGACTCAACCAATACTACCCCGTATTTTTATTCTGCCGACTGGACCTTGGAAAGCCTGGTTACAGAGGTAAGACTGCATGGGACGCACTGTCAGTCACCAAGGGCAGCTGGGAGCCCTGGGCAGTGGAGTTTTGGCTGTTGTTTTTTCAACCTTAAGAGGTTTTTATTTACCCAAAAAACCTGCCATCTTTTTATGAGGCTATATATATTTTCCCCCTTCCATCTCTCTCTCCTCACCTCTATCTCATGTATAATTAACAATCAAATCCTCCTGTCTTCCTGCATTCGGCTTCTCAAATCCATCCTCTGCTTTCTATTTCTGATACTGTTCCCAGTCACCTTCGCTCTCGTCTGAGCCCTGCTTCTGTTCTGTCCCCTCTCCTCTGTTTATTCTCCACACAGAGTGATTAAAAAAAATAAAAAAATGTTTGTCTCACCATGTCACTATTGCCCCCAGGACAAAGACCCCAGTCTCCCTGATGGCTCCAGGGTCCTGCTGACCGGGCCCCTGCCCACCTCTTTTATACATGTTTTTGAATTTGAGGTATTTTCACTCATTTGACTTCCATGTGCCCATCCAGACAGAAAGTTGAGGTTGAGTGTGAATTTCGTTATTGTAGAGAGGCCACTAAGGCTCTGTCAACACAGCACAGCAAGAAATGGGCGTTTGGCAGTTCCACTGGTAAGTGCCAACCCAAGAGGTCTTACCCAGATTCCTGCTTCCTGACCACTGACCCTTGAGACATATTGATGAACTCTACTGAACTTTGATTGGGACACCTTATTTTCTCCCATGTATGTGATGCTGTTTCCTCAGGGGGTGAAGAGTATATACGACGCCAGTCACACTTGCTTCACCATGAACCTGCATCAGCCTGTTGTAGTCTGGGACCATCTGCTCATGCAGTAACTGAACTCCATTCTCTGAAATTCCTAACCCCACAGAGACTGTCTCTCCTATCATTGCTCTTGGGAACTAAACTAAACCATTGCCGTATTTTTTTTTTTTTTTTTAAGGCACACAGATTAGAAGTTAAAAGACTTGGGCTCTAGACCTACAGTTTTAATTTACCACATGATCTTGGGCAAACTCCCTAACCTCTCTGAGACTCAGTTTCCTCATATATAAAACAAAAATAATATCGATCCTTGCCCGCCTCACAGGGTGATTGCGAGGATCAAATGAGTGGAACGGATATCATCATAATCATAATATTATGATTATGATTATGATTATGATATGATATCATCAAGATACATTTGAGTAAGAAAAGAAGCCTCCATCTGTGCAGAGTCATCAGGGCTGGTACTGACAGTTTCAAGTCTCAAACTTTCAGATCAGGTCAAGAAGGAATTTCTGTCCACAGTACCATATGGATGGCCCGATTGGATATGTCCCCGTAATAAACTTTATTCTCACCTGGTGACCTTGGCAATTTACCCAACCTCTCTGGGTTTCAGCTTTCTTCAGCTGTAAATTGGTAGATGGAACTGCGGATGTTCAAAGACCTTTCCATTTCTAACAATCTCTACTTTTAAGAACTTTCCCTGCGGCATGGGGGCAACTGCTTTCTCAGGTGGAGCTCTACTTTAAGTCAACAACTGTTAATAAAGTAAGAATGACCTTTTAAGGAATCAAACCGGTTCATCAGTAACCAGCCATGAATAATATTGTTGTAATTCTCAGCAACTAGGTCCAGATAAAATTGCATTCCTGTGGGTGACTCTTTTCCTCGTGTGCTGACCTTAATAAGCTGGAGAAGCTTACTGGGTTTCTAGCTCCTCTAACCGTTGGAGACTTTCTTTGGCACCCAATATAGAACTGTTAAAAAGCAATTTCACTATTGGTTATGAGCCCAGAGTCTCATTAAGGTGAGATTCGAAAGTTTTTATCCTAAGAGGGGCTTAGAAAGCCAAGAATAGCCCAGTTTGAACTTCATTAACTCTTTCTGTTAAGGGAGACCGCCCTGCGAAGTACCTGAGTTGAGCTTTGGGGTCAGGGAAAGCTGAATTTGAATCCTGGTTCTGCCACTTAACCAACCGTCTGACCTTGACCTTGAATTAGTTGTTTTAACTCTCCCTGATGACTTTTCCCATGTCTAAGATGGAGATAATGATTGTACCTTCCTTATGGGTATGAGGTCTTGTGGGTGGTAGGGGGAGGCAAAGATAAGTGCTCAAAAAATGTTGGGTTTTGTTTTTATTTATCAGGATACTGAAGCACCTAGAGGGTGGCACTTCTGTAGTAGATTGTAAAAGATTTGCTTTTCTTGTGCCTTTTCAGTTGTCAAGAGTCAGTGTTACTGTCTGTGTTGTCACTTGGGGCAAAGTTCGGTGGTTCAGGGAAAACAGTTCTAATGGCACGAGAGGGACAAAGTGTCAGAGATATTGATTGGTTAGGGATGGTGAATACAGCACATCCAGAGAGTGTCTCAGATGGGGTTTCTCTCTTGGGCTTGTGGCTATGAGTTGGGAAGTTTCTAAAATGCCCTCAATGATGTTCAGATGGAGAGAAGTGGTTGTCCCTGCCTCAGACATAAAGCGACACACTCCTAAGGGTCTGGTTGGTCATAGCGATGATGTAATTATATTAACTGGGGGATCCAGATTGTAGCCCAGAAAGCAACAAGCTTATTTTTTATATCCTGGTTACCAGCATTCAGGAAACACTTAAAATTTGAGTAGAGGTGCCTATCCAGTTTTTTGTCATAGTCATGTATGTTAGGTAAAATACATTAAAATAAACCCCTTTGAGTCATACAGGTCTAATGAATTTTGACAGTGGCACTCTGTGGTGTAACCACCACTATAATCAAGACATAGGACATATTTTCATCATCCCAAAACATTTCCTCTTCCTACCCCCAGCTTCTGGAACTACGGCTTTGTATGTCTTTATCATTTCATCCAAGTCTAAAAAGGCCAACTTGCAAGAGGTCTTGAAATTTTCTAGAAAACATTCGTTGTTAAGTCTGGTGTTTGTAAATGGCCATGGATGCCTGCAGGACTCTGGCTGCAGCCAGTGAGTTTCGGTCTGTTCATTCATTTATGGATTTAGCAGACATTCACTGAGCTGCGCTCTGGTGCAAGGAGGCAGGAGCGTCTGCTATGACTTGATACAAAAAGTTCTAATGCTGTTTCTCAACTCTCTCAGGAGCCCTAATTTGGTTGGGAGATGACACACACATAAAAAGTTAACGAAGATAATGTGGAATGAGCTTGCAGTGCGAGACAGAAAGTCAAGCAGTGTCACAAGATCGTGTCACATTGTAGTTTTGGCTGAGCAGTGGGGACAGTGAGTGAGAGGCACTCAGGAAAAGAGAGATCAGTCTGTTCTGGGGTGGTCAGGAAAAGGCTCAAAAAAAAAAAAAGGCATTGTGAATACTGCCTGTGGCTCCCTCTCCCCTTCCACTCCCGCCCCGCTCTGTGCGACCGCCTCATTGAGGCCTTTGATTCCTCGAATTGGAAAAAAAAAAATTCCACTTCCCTAGCTCCCATCCTGTGGCCTCTCCCTTCTTTTTCTTTTTACTAGTGTCCTAAACTTACTCTCTAGGTTATTCTTTGCTGGTCTGTAGCCCTACTGGACTTCTTACAAACCAGATCCTTGACCAAGGTGACCTTTCTCTGCCCCTCCTCGTCCTTGACAGTAATGTCCTGTACAAAGTAGGTGCTCAAATAAATCTCTCTTAGTGGAATCACCGAGTTGGGAGTTCTGGGGAAAACCAGTGAGGGAGAGAACTTTTAGTCAGAATAAAGGGATATAATTAGAAAGATGCTTGAACTGTTGCCATTGTTTATACTCCTAGTTAGCTTACTGTCTATTTAGAATAACAGTGTGAAAGAGAAATGAACTGTGGAGTATTGGGAGTTAAAGTAGCCTTGATATAAATCAAATTTATGCAAGACCTTTATTGCCCCAGAGTGGGGTATTGCTTCTACCTATCTGCCTCCCCTGCATATACACACTCACACACCGTTTGGTTTCTATCTCTGCCCATTAACTGCTTCTGAGGACTCAGGAAATCTCCTTTTCCTGCTATTTTATTTTATTTGGGAGAAGAGGCAGAAGAAACTTGAGAGAGGTCAGTGTCGGCACTCAGTCTGTGTCTAGTGAACTGCATAATTGATGTTCTCATGCTCAAATAGATAGTCCAAAGGATAAAATAAGAATTTGGGTGTCTGCCTACCATATTTAGCCTGCCTTCCTTTTCTTTCATTTTATCCCCTCCAGGAAAACCTAAGCAGCATCCAATTTCCCTTCCATTCTGTATGCTGTGGCTTTGTGGACTCTTTTTATCATATCCCCAAATCTCCTTTCCCAGCCTCTTTGGTGCCTTTCCTTTCTTCGTTAGAGAACCTATGAATTCCCACTCCCTTCTGAAACCTTCCCTGAGTAGAAATCAGGTAATGTTCTCCCTACCTTATGCTAGTCATTCCATCACCTCCCAAAAAGCAATCGAAACAGGAACCCATGTATTATAAACCAAAATACTCAAGCAATTAAAATACTTTGAGCAGTGAAAACAGGAGTTGGTCTTTGATGGCTGACCTCTCAAGGAGATTGTAATAAAGCTGCCTTCCTGCCTGACCCTGAACATTTTACAGATGGTCTAGGAAATGGCAGGGACATACAAGTCACTCTCCTTCTATGTGCCTGAGTTTCTTCATTTATGTCAGGGTAATGATGCTTTCCCTGTCATTATCATGGGATGAAATGTTAAAAAAAAAACAACTTATGCATGAAACATGAGTAAAAACCATTGGTTATGATGGCAAAGTGCTTTGAGGCTTTTCGGAATACAGTATCATTTGCATTCGTTTATTGGATAAAAGGGCACACAGGAGCTCTTGATTATTTCTTACCACTGTATGTGAGTTTATAATAATCTCAAACTAAAAAGTTTGATTTAAAAAATGGAGGTGGGATTCAGAGCCAGGTGGTCAGAATCTGCCTTGTCAGTGTGCTGGGAGCTGATGTTAGCAGTAATGTGGGTTAGAATTGGGAACCTGTTCTGTCCATGGTTCTGGTATTTCATCCAGAGGTCATTTTGCCTACAGAGTAGGAAGAGGGCTGGGAGTATGAACAGGGCACCCCACGGCTAGAAATCATACAGTGGAGGTGAATTTTGGTGGTTCTTCCCTCCTTACTGAGATTTCATAGTCTCTCCGGACCCCAGGACATGGCAGATAGCACAGCAGCTTCCTTCGGAACGAGAGCAGAGCACAGAAATGGGTCAGGTTCAAAGCACTGTCTGGCTGGCCCCGGGGCTAGGTCCGGATGCAGCCTGTGCTCCTATATCCTTGGCTGTGACTGCATTGAGTTTGGGACATTGCCACATGTAAGCACCGTTGGCAGGCGTGCTGGAAATAGTCCTGGGGAGCCAGGTTTTTGTCAGGCTGCTTCTCTGGAGATGTTAACCCAAAGCTAAGGCCTGTTCTTCGGTTTCATGGCAGATGACATGTGGTGACTGAGAATCTGACTCCTGGCTATTCAGCTCTTTTGCGGGGCAAGTTTTTGTTTTGTTTTGTTTTGTTTTGTTTTTGTCTTGAGCATGTGTGCTAGAATTGTGAAGTCAGGCGACGGTGCATGATGGCTCTTTTCTTTGAAGTTGTAGGACAGTCACATCTGGACAGCACCATTGAGGATCAAGAGATTGTCACTAACCCGCCAGATATTTGCCAAGTTGTGGAGGTGACCACTGAGAGCGACGAGCAGCCGGTCAGCATGAGTGAGCTTTACCCTCTGCAGATTTCCCCCGTGTCTTCCTACGCAGGTAAGGGGGTTGGAGGGAAGCTTTGGAAGTGAGTAAGGAACAAGAGTGGGCAGGAGGGCAGCCTAGGGTCACCCGTTTCAGCACACAGCAGAGAACCTCTTTTCTCTCCTGGGAATTGTTCTTGCTTTGATTTTTCTCAGCTAGCACCATCTTGGGCACTTTTATTCTCAGTTAGAAGACATGGTCACAGTGTTGCTTTCCTCGATCACCTATAACATTTTCATGCATGACTAACAAATGATGATTCCTTTGGGGAACTAGTTCATCTGACTCTTATTGTATTTGCACAAATTATCAGAAATTGGGAAGGGCTTTTGTAATGGAATCTGAGTTTGACCAAGCTGGATAGGACCGTCGGGATCACCTCTAACAGTTATGGCATTTTTGGAAATGAGGGGACTTGTTCCAGGTCACAGGGCCAGGAAGTGTTTGGGTCAGGACTTGAACAAAACCTTTAGACCCCAAACCCCACGCCATTCCACCAGGTTTACTTGTACTTCCACATACGTTTCCTTTTTTTTTTTTGGTGTAGTACAGTTTCTAATTGGGCCAGGCAACTGATCCCATTTCAAATTCCTCAGAGAACGGCCACATAATTGCAGGAATTGGCCCAGGCAGGCACAGGATTAGAATCCAATTCAGTGGGTCTTCCATCTTTACAGAATAAAGTGATGGCTTCTTATTCCTACCAACAGTACATCATCTTGTACTTTCTTCCCGAGGGCCTCCATTTAATTTGTTTGGGTCTCGATTATAATTAGGAAATAGAAATTACAAGTCAGTGTTATTTGTTGCAAACATTGAAAATAAAAAAACAGAGGCCCTATCATGAGTAAGTACATTCAACTGTAATAAAGAGTTCAGGAATTCTTCCCAGTGCTCTTTTTATGTACTGCCAGATAGAGTGTCCCTCAGGTAGGGTGCCACCCCAGTGACTGGCACAGGATCAGCATTAGAATTAAGTTGATTTAAATGACAGGTGGTTTGTGAATTATCAGTCACAAAATAACCTGAACCACAACTTCCTTGTCTTTTTAACTAACTTTTTAAAAGTTCTGGTAAAATATACATAAACATAAAATTTACCATTTTCCAGCCGGCCGAGTGGCGTGGTGGTTAAGTGCTGACTTAGGAAGCCAGCGGCCCTGGTTCGGTCCCACATATGAGGGCCAGTAATACTGCCCTCAAAAAAAAATAAATAATAATAATAAAAATAATAATAAAATTTACCATTTTTGCTACTTTTAAGTGTACAGTTCTTTGGCTTTAGTACCTTCACATTGTTGTGCAACCATCACCACCCTCCATCTCCAGAACTTTTTCGTCTTGTGAAACTGAAACTCTGCCCATTAAACACTGATTCCCCTCCCCCTCCACCTAGCCTCTGCCAACCACCATTCCACTTTCTATGAATTTGGCTACTCTAGGTACCTCACATACATGCAATCATACAGTATTTGTTCTTTTGTGACTGGCTTATTTCACTTAGCATTATGTCCTCGAGGTCCAAACTTTCTTATGTGCTAGGAACATTAAAGGAATGTGAGAACAAGCCTTGGCTACATGAAGCTTATAATCTGTCAGACAGGATAGGCTTGCAATCAGTTATATATTCATCAAGCATATTTTGAACTCCTACCTGTGAGTCCCTCGTTGGTCTTTTCCAGTCCCTGGTAATAATAACCATGACTTCTTACATGTTTATTGTGCCCTGGGAACTGTGCTGATGCCTGGAGTCCATTGCCTTAATTATCATAAGAATAACCCTTTCAGCCTGGATACCATCATTATTCCCTTTTTAAGAGTTAGGAATCTCCAGCCAGTGTGGGTAAAGCAGTATGTCCAGGGATGAACAACAGGGTAGTATAGTTGGAACCCACATGTAGCATATGCCAAAGTTCTGCTCTAAACCCTTGCACCCTAATTCTGCCCTGGACAGCTGCACAGGGCTCTGCCATCAGAACATGTCCACACCTGTGGTCTCTGGGACTCAGCAGAGGTGGTGGCAGAGCAGAATGATTCTGCCTTAACTTTACAGAAGAGATAACAGAGGCTTGAAATCCTGTTACTTTGCTTATATCTACATAGCTATAACCCAAAATCTGTGAAATTCTTCTAGATCAAGCTGCTATAGGCATTATTACATCCCGTGTGTGTGTGTGTGGGGGGGTTGTTGTTTTTTTTTTAAGGGTTTGTAGCTTTAAAATAGACTTTTCTGTTTATGTGTTGAGTAAGACTTTTCTAAAGTCTTCTTGGGGATTCACGAAAGACTTCTTCTTGCTGTTCTGCCAGCAATGGCATTTTGCTTTAGCAGAAGAATCCTAAGAACAGCTGATTCATGCAGAGAGAGATGAAAATTTCATTACCCTTTTCAGGACATTTGCATAGGTTTGAAAAGAAGGATTTCAGTGCCAGGCTGACAGGCAGCAGAGTTTTGTTGGAGCCTGGCCCTTAGTTCTTTCTGTTTGTTTTCATTGTCTGAATTCTCCAGAACCCTTTGGAGGGAGGCTTATTGGTTGGAGCCAAAATGTTTTATCACTGCTACTTTTCTAGAGCCTACAGACACATAAGAAATTCATCTGTTCCTGACCATGGCTAGTTTGTCTTATTTAGTCAAGAATTTTAGAGCATGCTGCTACAAAAGGCTTTTTGGTTTTGTTCACCTTTCTACCTTTATGTTCCCCCAGAGGATTGGCTGTTTGCCTGTTTTCCATGACAGGGTTTTTTTTTGTTTGGATTATCCAACTGAATTTCAACCTTCTCTAACCACTTCCATTCATTTGTTTAGGAAACTGGTATCTGGAGGCTGTTGTTAGCAATTTTTCCCTCTACTGAACACTGAAATATAATTCCAGCAGTATTACAAAACCACATTCAGTTTTGCAAATCTGTCTTCTCTATGGTCTAAACATTATGGTGAGCAAGAAAAGAGACAGTTTCTTTTAGTGGAAGTACTTGCATTGGATGTTTTAAGACACCATAAAATTCTAGTTGGATTCATAAAACTTTTATCCTGGCGAGGGATGTCCCAAAGCCCAACCAGAAGCTAGGGGAGAGTCACTTTATTTTTAAAGGTCTATCATAAAGTGGCCTCTTGCCTGACGTGTGGCACCAGGATTTTATTAAGCTATTGATGTTTTGTAAAAGAAAGCCACAGATGCATTTTGGAGAAGGCTGGATGAGAGGATGGAGACTACTAGCTGGGAAGAGAGCACAGTACTAAGGATTAACTGGTTATAACCGAGAGAACGGAGATTACCTACTGACCAGTAACCAGGGGTAAAGCCTTTGGGTCCTTACGGGAACCATTGCATTCTGTTGGGTGTGGTTGAGATAAAAGTGCTTTGAGATTAAGATGAACCTTCTAATCGAGACTTCTAGTGAAAGTAATTGAGGAAATGATCAAGGGGAAGAAATCGTGGTCAATCTTAATAAAACTTGTTGAACAAGAGCCTTCCGGAAAAGGTACCAGGATGTCAGAGTGCAGAAAGGCTTTATCGTAAAACATATTATCTCCGCCTCCTTCATGTTCCTGAGATAGTTTGACCGTAAAAACTAGGCTGAAGTGGAGTGTGAAGAGGAGTGTCATTCTAGAACTACAGCTCTGGAAGAAGAATCCTTGAGATCATCTAATCCAAATCTCCCCCATCCCTCTTACCCCAGTTGCTTTTAGGGAAACTGAGGCCAGAAAGATGAAACAAATTACTCATGTACCTGTTATTACTCTTTCAACTTATTCAAACCATGCTAGGGAAGCAGCTCCCCTTTTTTTTTTTTTTTAAATTAAATTCTGTGGTATTCAAAGTAAATTAAAAAACAAATCCAAACTGATCAAAAGGGAAAATGAAATAAACAGTTGGTATTTCGGCAGTAACATTGATTTGGAAGCAGCAGCTGCAGTGAGCTCATTTGTGGTATAAGAAGTGATCTTGAAAATGGCAGTGGTAAAGTAAAACCAAGAAAACAGAGGAAAAGGGGCATAAATAACCCCTCTCCCCCCCTCCCCCCCAACAAAACACTTTGAGTCCAGGTTTCAAGAGGTAGCCATGAGAACCACTGTTTTTCTAGAGAGAAGGGTCTTGGGTCCTCTGGCTGGAGCTTCAAGTATCTCGTAGGCTGAGGGCACTCGCGGCCGTTCTTCTAAACAATAACAATTAGAAATCTCAAGTTGACTAATATGGAGAGTCTTCATAACTACTTCAGAGGCAGTTGATCTTAATGTAGAACCATGTTGCATTTTTTCTTGTCTCTCACTGTTTCCCTGAAGTTGAAAACTGGGAACTTAAAGGCAGTTAACATTCTGATCGTGTTCATGGTCTGTACGAGGTCTTCCCAAGGAGCCTCACCCAGGGACCACCTTCCAACCTCTCCTGCAACTTTGACTTGGGCTGAGGTGAAGGCCCACACCCTCCCTTGGTGTTAACTGCTTGTTTTCACATATGTCCAGCCCCCAAAGCACGCCCATTGGTCTGTTTGTTTTTATTTAAAGGGGAAAGGAACAGAAGATGACGGTATCTGTGGAGGGTGATTAGGAGTGGAGGGGTCTAGACATATGCGAAAGGAATAGAAACCTTGGCATTGGAGGGCAGAGAAAGCTCAGCATAAAAATGGAAATGGGATCTTGAAATTTCGTCAAGAGGCCAGAGCAGCCAGAGTGCTTCGGGAAGCAGTTGCTGTGTTCAGTACACAGGACCCTGGAGTCAGAAGTGCAGTTTGCTTTTCTCTCCTCTCTGCTGACTCAGTCTGCAACTCTGGCAGGTTTCTCAACATCTCTGTTCCTCATTTTTCTTGGGGAGTGGTAGCCTGATTCCTGCCTCCTCAGGGTGCAGGCTACCAGGAGGGTCATGTGACGGAGGGGGGGGTGGTTTCCTTTTCTGTTTGAATTTGTTTTTGTGTGGAAACATGTCTTGTGCCTGGTATTGCCACTTGATCTTGATAGCTAGTGCCATGACCAGCTGAGGGTCTGTTGCTTCCAGCTGTGGAAACTTTGGGAAAGTCTGCCCAGTCTGAGGAGCGGAGAGGCCTGCCCTCCCGTTGCTCCGGGCAACCCCTTGGTGATCACTCATACCCAGGAGAAGTCACTGCAGAACAGTGACTGAGAAACGTGCAGAGGTGCAAAAGGTTCCAGGGTGGGGGCCAGTGTGCTCAGCATTCTTGCTTTCATTGTTTAGGGAACGAACCTGGGGCTCAGTTGGTCCATTTGTTCTTTAGCCTTTAATTCGTAGAGAGCCTGGTCTGTGGTTAGTGCTCTCAGTTAAAATGGCCCTGCCTGGGTTGGGTCTGTCCCAGCCATGCCACCAGCAAGATGTGAGACTGGAGGCCAGTTCCTCAGTAGGTTCGGGTGAAACGGGGTAGAAAGCACTAGAGCACACAGCTCTTCCGCTTAATAGAGCATGATAGGAGCTACTCCATGTTTAGAATTCTTGCGAGGACTAAATGAGACCGCATACAAAGGTACCGGCACAGCCCTGGCACACGGCACCTGATTAATGTTACGGTTTCTCTTTCAGCCTTTCTGTAAAATGAATGACCCAGCTTCAGGGATCCCTCAGGGTCTGTGTATTTCAGAAGTTCTACCCTTTGTACTTTCATTTTTGAAAGCTGTGAACATTGAACAACTGTACACTATCAATTTTTCTACTTAAATTTTTCTAACATGTTACTTAAAAATTAAAATTTTTTTTACTTAAAAAATTTTTTTACTTAAAAAACTTTTTTACTTAAAAATAATTTTTTTTTAACTTAAATCTTGTACTATATGTGCAGGTGATAGGTAATCCGTAGCTATTAACTTGGACTCTGTTAATCTAGCCAATCCAATATTGACCAAGGCCAAGTGGCTCAGTTTAAAGGCACACTAACATTTACAGAGTATGTGCCATGTGCCAGGCCCCTTCCCATACCGCTTACTCACTCATGACATAATCAATCCTCTTTGGAAGGTGTTATACTCCCGTTTTGCAGATGAGGAAACTGCAACTCATTGAAGTGAAGTAACCCGTTCCGTGTCTCACAGCTGGCAGGCTGAATCAGGATGGGAACAGAATTAGTTATCTATGGATGCATAATAATCTAACCAACAAACCTAGTGACTTAAAACAGCACACATTTATTATCCCACCATTTCTGAGTGTCAGGAGTGCAGGCATGGCTGAGCTGGGTCCTCTACTCAGGGTACTCCCTGCACACACCTGCAGTTGAGGTATAGTCCAGGGCTGCTGTCCTATCTGAGGACCAAAGGGGGACAGTTTTCATCCAAACTCATATGGTTTGGGGCAGAATGTAGTTCCTTACAAGCTGTCAGTCCCAGGACCTCAGTGTCTTGCTGGCTGTTGGCTGGAGGCAGTCCTTAGTTCTTCGTCATGCAAGCCTTTCCAACATGTCTGCTGGCTTCCTTGAAGCCAGCAAGAGAGAGTCTCCTTCTTTCAAGACAGGGGTTAGTCTTTTTTTTTTTTTTTTTTTTTTTTTGAGGGCAGTGTCACTGGCCCTCATGTGTGGGGCCCGAACCGGGGCCACTGGCTTCCCAAGCCAGTGCTTAACCACCATGCTACTCGGCCAGCCCAGGGTTTAGTCTTATGTTATGTAATCACCCATATCCCGTTGCCTTCGCTTTGTTTTGTTGGTTCAAAGCAAGTCACAGGTTCCACGCACACTCCCAAGAGGGAATCCCACACAAAGTAAACACCAGGAAATGAGGATCATGGCGGCCACCCTATATAGCCTATCCTCCCACAGTAACCCACGTGGAAGATGCAAGTTATAAATCCAAGTGATGAGTAGTACAAGAGTATGAGGTAAAGGAGGGATCTGAGTCGAATGGGGGTGATCTAGGAAGACTCTTGAGTTGGGGCTATCATGAACTGATTGACAGACTGGAAGAGAGGACTAGTGTGGACCATTGTGTAGAGAGCAGTGGTGAGGACCAGGCCTGGTGTGGAGGCAGGAGTGAGCAGGCGGTGTGGGGAGCAGAAAGTAGATTGGCACCACGGGGACCAACACCCCATCCAGGGAAGTGGTGACTGTGAATAAATATAGTGCTGGCCCATGGAAAGGGAGCTACTCCTCAACTTGAAAACCTTCCTGGAAAGGGCCAAAATCAAGAACTCCGATTCATTCTAGCATCTCCTCAGGACAAGTGTTTGACTGTACAAAGGGGACAGAGGTTGTGAGTTTAGTTACCAATTTCTCTTTTGAAAAAAAGAAGTGCTGATACATTTTTTAAACACTGCCTGAGCTTCAAAACAGTTTGCGTGGCAGGAATGATGGCCCTGTGTTTTTCTCTCTGTGAACAGAAAGCGAATCTACCGATAGTGTGCCCAGTGATGAAGAGAGCACCGAGGTAAGCATGGCTGCCGCCACTCGGCTCCCGCAGGTGCGGTGGGAAGGTGTTCCCAACTAGCCCTGAGGTTTCTTTGCTGCTAGTTAAGTGTTTTTTTCTTTTTGATCATGAGTTTTACTTTTGGATATTTTTTTGTGTGCGTGTGCACGTGTGTGTGGTAAAATATAAGGAACAGAAAATTTACCATACTTTTGGATTTTGAATTCCAAAATTAAGCTTTGGGAACTGAAGCGGGGGAGGAAAGGGAGTAAGATGTTACCATTAGAAGAGGCTATGACGGCAGGAAAAGGAAATTGAAGTTGAGGCCAGGAAATGTTGATCGTCTTAGCACTCTAAACGTCCTAATGCATAAGCAGAAAAAGGATGTCTGAGTGGCCAAAAGTGGTGACCAACAAGTAAATGTCAGAAAGTGCTAAGCAAAAGTGTCTTCACTTGTACCTGGAGTCCCTTCCTGCTGCTATCCCTGCCCAGAGGCCAGGTGTGTGTTCAGTCCGGATTCTGAGTTCTCCCCTCCCCATTTCCCTCTAGGCTGGGCTCACACAATGGCAGGAAATGGCTGTAATGGTGATGGAAAGCATTCCTGCTAAAGCCTGCTTTGTGTCTGTGCTTGAGAGAAAGAGAGAGAGGGAGAGACTAATGGTTGTTTGAAAATTAGTGAGTTCCCACTGAACTAAATACTTTTAAGTATAGCCCAAGAATTCTGAAAGGACAATAGTAGGCGTAGAGGCTCACACACAATCTGACCCTGTTTCTTCCGGGTCAGAATTCCAGCTCCTTCTCTGAATGAAGCCACCTTTGAGGTCAGCTATTTACTTGGCACACTGGAGCTCTCAGCTGCACCTATTTGAAAGCATTCAAGGGGCATTCACTCCACGGTACTGAGTTTCTCACTTCCCTCCCTCTGAAAATGCAGGTTGACTCAAAGATCGGATTGGGCCGTCAATGAGGAACCAGGTTGCCATGACAAACCAGCCATCATGGTCTAAAACCTACCTAGTGATTAGGCTGGGCAGCCAGAGTAGAGAGGAACCGAAAACCAAGTTGCTGCTTTGTTTTCCTGCCTTCATAGAACAGTTTTGGCTGTATTTCTGGGAGGTAGCAAATGGGAATTTATAGATAGGGAAGAGAAACCATTGCTTGGGGTATGAAGAGCTGGGTATGGATTTCAGCTGAGGATCAGAGAGTTGCTAAGCTTCTGTTCCTTCCACAACTCTTAAGAAATTGAGTTAAACACCAACATGTGGGAACAGTGGTGCATTTTTTTTAAAGCCATTCAATAGAAGGCAAAAAAATATATATGTTTTAATTATTTTCTTTGAAAGGGACGACCACACTGGTGGAAGAGGAACATTGAAGGCAAACAGTACCTCAGCAACATGGGGACACGAAGCACCTACCTGCTGCCCAGCATGGCCACCTTCGTGACTTCCAACAAGCCTGATCTGCAGGTCACCATCAAAGAGGAGAGCTATCCGCTGCCTTTCAGCAGCTCCTGGCCCCCCTACCCAGACCACCCGCTGACTTCTTCCGTGACCCCAACACCCAGCAGCAGTCGGCCAGACCGGGAGACGCGGGCGAGTGTCATCAAGAAAACATCGGATATCACCCAGGCCCGCGTCAAGAGCTGTTAAGCCTTTGACTTTCCCTGGTGGTTGTTGGGATTTCTTGGCTTTGTTTTGTTGTTTGTTTGTATTTTATTTTTCTCTCTGACACCTATTTTAGACAAATCTAAGGGAAAAAGCCTTGACAATAGAACATTGATTGCTGTGTCCAACTCCAGTACTGGAGCTTCTTTTTAACTCAGGACTCCAGCCCATTGGTAGACGTTTATCTCTAGAGCCTGCTGGATCTCCCAGGGCTGCTCCCTCAAGTTCAAGGACGTCATAGGACCAACACCCCACACAGGCAGTGAGGTGCTGCATTGCCTGCGGTCAAGGCCAGCATGGTGGAGTGGATGCCTCAGAACGGATGAGAAAATGTGAACTAGCTGGAATTTTTTATTCTTGTGAATATGTACATAGGGCAGTACTAGTAACGTTGCAGTCGGCTTCTGCACCTTATCTTAAAGCACTTACACATAGACCTCCTCGTGATCTTGCTCTGTTTCACAGCACATTCAGCAAGCAACCCTTCCCCGCCTTTCATCGCGCCTCCTAGCCCATCCCATCCAATTCCTTTCCTCCTTTTCCTCCCCCAAAGGCTGTGTTCCACATCTCTGAGGTGGAGAAGAAGAAAATGAACTTCTCCACAGATGTCCCACTTTAAGACTGCTTTAAGAAAGAGAGAGAAAACCTTTCTAATCTGCTATGCTTGAATGCCACGCGGTACAAAGGAAAACTATCATGGAAATCTTATGCAAATTCCCAGATTTGAAGACAAAAAAAATAACTCGTAATTCTAACCAGAGCAAGCTTTTTTATTTTTTATACAGGGGACTATTTTATTCAAGGTAAAATTCTAAAGAAAATATAATTGTTTTTTATCTTTTCTACAGCAAATTTATAATTTTAAGATTCCTTTTCTTGTTTATCAGCAGTTGTTATTACATCCTTGTGGCACATTTTTTTTTTTTTTTTAATTTTGTAAAGGTGAAAAAGCTTTTATGAGCTCATGTAGCAATCAAATTATCCTGTGGATTGATAATAAATGAATATGATATATAGTTAAATTTTTAATGGGCATCATGCCTGGCTTTGTCTGTATCTACTTTAGAGCACAATCATGGAACAGGACTGACAAATGATCCTTTCTTCTCAGGGACCAAACCTTTTACCCTTTTCCACCACAAGGAACCTTGGACATTCCAACTGTGAGGATACGAATGGCTTCCTCTACTAAGGGCTCATGTTGAGCCAGGTTCTGCGCTGAATGTTCTACAAGAGTTACCTTCAGCACTCATCAAGGTTGTAGACAGGATAGGGAATGATCTCCATTTCCCATGGAGGAAATGGAGACTTAAACTGAAAATGTCTTTACTCGAGGCTACATACATAGTGAGAGTCAAGGGCATGCGTTAAGCCCGAGTCTGGTGTGACTATGGAAGGAGTCATTTTAACCACTCCACTACTCTCCTTTACTATGAGCAAATGCTACCCACCTCTGTGCGTTTCCTGTTCTTATCCAGAGGCTTACATGTATGACTAAAATTTGTATTTTCATCACATACCAGGCCCATGGATAAGATACTTTATAAGAACAGGAAATGTTGGTTGGCTTCCTGCTCCATGTCCTTCTTTCTAAAACCTGGGGCCTTAGACATGGAATGTGCCCTCAGAAGTTAAAGGCATGTCTTTTCAAGTGAGAAATGTAAATTCAAGAACCCCAGACTCCCATCACCCATTTGGTATATCAAGGTGTACCTCTGACCTTGGGAAAGCCATCGCACGAGCCTCTCATGCTTCTCCGATAGCCATAAAATCAGACTACTAGTCTTAGCTGCCTACCTACTACCTCTGGGGGTGTTGTGGAGGAGATTACTAAGTTAATGTTTGAAAAGGTGCCTTCAGTGAAAGAACAAAGGGCTGTCTTTATGCCTCTCTCAGTGTGTGGCGACAGATATAATTAGGGGTCATAAAATTATTCAGCTCTGAACAAAAATTAACAGAAGCATTTTACTGCTTTACATGTTGTCGTTGAAATGTCGCGTAGTTGGTTGACTACTTCTGTGAGGGGTACTTTGTTTTCACCGTGTGTTTACCTCAATTCCACAGGAAAGCCTCACTTTCTTAGTGAAAGGAGGTGAGGTGCTAAGGCTCCCTTAGCACTGTGCTCTTCAGTTAAGCCCTGCTCCTCTCCCATGTCCTAAATAAATGAGTCCCATTCTTTGCAACTTATATCTAAATACTTTTGTTTAGTCATCCTGTTTTAAAATGTGGGCGTAAGCTCCACGGCCTGTTGCCTTTCCCTGTTTCCTTTTCCAAACACAGAAGGAGGCCCCAGCTTACATTCTTCCCCTTTCAGCAGCTCTGCAGGTCCCAAAGTCCATCCCACTTGCGTCTGCCACTTTGGTGGTTATAACCAGACTTACAGAACCTTATCAGGTGAAAGAAAGTTCAGGATTTAGAATTGCACAGTTATAGCACTAAAGATCATCCATTGCTAAAAAGGCCATGAAAAGCAATCACCTTTAAATTATTTCTGAGAAAGGCTGTATTGAGGCTAAAGGTTACTTGTCTGTCGTGTAGGAAAACAAACTCGTTATACAATGCAATGCCTAGGGGTGGCATGAGGAAGAAAAACCACTGAGATGGGACATCTCATGGACTCAAGCCTCAGATCTTGTTTTTGTCAGTTAGAGGAAGTACTAGGGACACGTGCTTTGTTGGGCTGGCGTCTGTGTGAGCTGATATGCTTTTATGATGGGCTTGGTTGTATGTGTGTGTATGTGTTAAGTAGCAAGTACAGTGTGACAACCTTTGGAACAAGAGCCTCCATTCTCTGCAGCCATTACCTAGGGCCCTCCCTGATAATGAGGAGCGTTTTACAGCTGCAAACTGTGACTTGAGTGACAGGAACTTCCGCCTCATCATCAAGTTGAGAGAACCCGACACATCCTTGAACCACGAAGAGGGGCTTCCAGACACCATTTGCAAGTCTCTACATAAATCCATGCTCAAGCATAACATTTTTTCCATGTTTTGATATAGTAACTGCCAAAGGAGGTGTTTAGTCTATTTAAAGGTATTGATAGAGAAGAAGAAATAAACATGGATAAGAAATACAACACAAGTCCATTGGAAGTGAAAACCCTAAAATATTAGCTCCTCCCTCCCCCAAATCTAAAGTGTACTAAACTGCCAAGTAGCTGCTACCAAGATGAAAATGTTAGGAACAAGGAAGATTAGCGATTTGGCTTCAGGATTCTGAGTTTTCACACGTGTGCTTTTGGAAGTATTTTGCATGTGAATGAAAAAGATGTTAATCCCCAAATGGCCTCCTGCCTTAGAGGTGGAACATTAGACATTCCATTTGCTTGAGACCATTCTTTGAACATTGAATTCAGTAGGCTTTAAAAGCCCCCTGCTATTCTAGCTAGGGACAAACAGACCCAGATAAAAGGTGAAAATAAGAACCCCCACCATTCTGCCAAATTTCTACTGAAGAAAGACAAAAAACATGCTAGGAAGAGGCTTACGAGCAGGTAGCCAAGATGGGTTCCTGGAATCTGGTGTCAGCGATCCAATGTCTTTGTACCCGTTTTTAGTTTGGAAAGAATGCAGGCAGAAACTGGTTTTTACCTGGCAGTATTCAGCCACCTCATCCTGAAATTCCATCCTATGGCATATGTACCCAGGGCCAGGATGACCAGAGCCAGTGGGACCTGAGCCTGACAAGCCAAGGGGCTGGGAGCCAGCTCTCCATCTGTTCCCAGGCTGCAGTAGACCCCTTCCCCCAAGGGCATCACAGCCCACGGGACTGTAAGCTTCTGGAGGCTGTGTCTCAATCATCTTTGCTTCCCAGCATGTGGAATGAGGTTGGCTACTTATCAGGCAGTCACCCTCAGGATCTTGTCCTCACCTGGGATCACCACACAAGTGGCAAAATAACAGGGCTGGGATGCATGGGCTGTGCCCCTTAGAAATGTGACCAGCCACAGACCCGGAGAGGAAAGCCCGGCTGTGCATAGCTTGGAGTCAGGAGACACAAGGAAATGGAGGGTGAGATGTTCCTTCTTGAGGCTGCTTGGCCTCTAGGCGCCGACCAGCCCTCTGGACACCGAAACCACCCCCTGCCTCTGCTTGGGCACTGCCGGCCCTGCTGTGCCGGCTAGTGAGGGTTTTGTAGAGGCTGCCTTCTGCCGCCACAGAAACAACAGGTGCAGGAGCTCCGCATCTCTGCTACTGAAAATAGTGCCTGGAAGGAAGGAAGTGGCCAGGGCTAATAGCCGGTTTTAGCAAAAATGTTAAGTCTGTCCAAGTACTTGAGTCATGCTGTGGAAGGATCAAGACATAGGACATTTCAGAGTTCTTACAGTCTGAAAAGAGCATTTTTTGGAATCCTCTGGCGAATTTCTTAAGAAGCAAAGCAGCGTGTGTGCCTCTGTGCCTCTAAGCAAGCTGCCCCTTTGGAGGGTTGGTCAGTTTCTCCGTATCTGCTGTATAAACATGTTCAAACAGAGATGGCTGGCTCTGTGGAATGTATTGTGCTGGGTTGTGCAACCGCCGCTTGGTTAACCCCTTACACACATGGCTGAAGAAACACTACCATGGCATGCAACAGTCTGTGCAGCAAAAACAGTTGATTTTAGTAACAGAACTGTTTTTGCAGGTGCAAAAAAAGAAAAAAAAATTCCATGGTGATAGCAGCTCTTAGTTTCAGTTTTGGTTAAGAAAAACGTTTTTAAATCTAAACACCCAAACATCTATTCACATGAATCATCAGGGAAAGAAAATACCCATGATGTTCCATCTGCCGGAAACCTGGATCTGAGAATGCTCATATTCCCCAAATTCTCTCTGATGGACCAGTTCAAAGGCGTTGACATTTTAAATCCACAAATTATGTTTGGACACGCTGTCTGAAATTTCAGGGTAATGTTAGCAGCTAGAGGGGGTGAGTTCCCTATGGTTAGTGATGGCTAAGCCTTTATTTATTGCTAGAATTAACATTGGTAAGTATTCTCTACAGAGTTCGCTCTTCTGTCTTCCAACAAGATTATAAACAGACTCCTCTGGGCTTCCTTATAAGATCTGGTACATAAATGCCCCAGCCTCGTTTCTCTGGGAAGCTCGTGTATTGTGTTTTCAACGGAACTATGAAATACAGAAGAGATTTCACAGGCTGAGTCCTAACATATTCAGGGGATAGGCAAATAGGAATTTTAGTAAATATGTAAAATCCAGCCCGAAGCCATTGCTCAAATTTCACCTGGTGGCTTTGGGGATCATTTACATCAGGTCTATGATATGGGAAGGAAATCAAAGGCTGGTTTAGTAGATTTATGTCTGCAAACTTTTATTTGCAAGATTGATTTAAAGTAATGCCTTTCTTGAGCACCTCATGAATTTAATCAGGGTACCCAAACATCTGGGTTTGCCCAGGACTGAAGAGGTTCCCAGGACACCGGACATTAGTGTTAAAATGGGGAAAGTGTCAGGCCAACTGGAAAGAGTTGGTCACCTTAAATTCCATGCAGCATGTCATTTTGCATTCTTTGGGGATTTTCTAAACCCAGGTGGAAGCTTCATGAGGAGATGTTATAGAGGGTATATTATTGATGAGTCTATTACTAATGCATTAATATAGTAGTAGTGTTCTGTGAAGAAAAGTAGATCCATTCATTCAACACTACTGAGTTCCCACTATTTGCCAGTAGTGTTCTAAGTGTTAGAGAGTTGTTCCGAAGTGAACCAAACAGAGTCCTTGTTCTAGTGGAGCTTAAATTCTAGCAGGGGTGGACGTTCAGCCAATAAATATTCTTCGAGTGACAATAAGTACTGTGGAGAAAAACAAAGCCTGATAAGGGACATAGGGAGTGACGGAGATATGCAAAGCTTTAGAGCTTAAAGGATCAATGAAAGGTTTGACCGTTGCAAAGAGCAGCAGTTAGAGGGAAAGAAGAAAACAGTGTGTATCAGCAGGGTTCAGTTGCAGGAAACAGAAAACCACTCTAGCTATTTTAAGCAGAAAGGCATTGAATAGAGAGAAGCTGGTGTTTATAATGTTGTTGGGAAGGCTGGAGAAGCCGACTGTTAGGGTTGCTTCCACCTCTGTTCATACTATGGAGGTCGGACATCAGGAATCTGTCACTGGAAGTATTGACTCTGAGAACACAGTTGCTGTAGTTGACATACTGAGAATCAGGAAATCCCTGTCACCCCCACCCTGACGATCTCTCCACACCCATTAAATGATTGATTGAACACTGAAACACAGCTTTAGAAAGTCCTAGTGTCTCCACAACCACAATGGCCAATGGTGACAGCCAAATCAGCAGGAAGGTGGCTTTTGCTTTAATTCGGACTTCCAGCCTCATGCAAGTGCATATCACTGGTTGAACCTAAGTCACAGAAGCGCAGCTGCAAGAAAGTCTAGGAAATAACAGTTGTAGATTTCCAACCTTTGCAGTAGAGGAAGGCACACTAGAAGGAGGTGGGAATGGGTACTGAAGACCCATTTAGGATATCCATAATCTTGAGGAAACCACTCTTTGCGGAGAACACCAAAGGAAGAAAAAAATCCAAGGTGAGACTATCCAGAGAATGGAACCTCGATCCTATACGCTCCAGTGTATATGGGAAAGCAATACTGCAGAGGGAGGGGATTAGATTCTTAAAATCACTTAAATCTGCATTTGGTTATCCAGAAAACTCTCCAGAAATAAGAGAAAATATAAATCTGCGTAATGAAATGGCCCACTGTATATCTAAAAACAGCAACTTTGAGACTTTTTTTTAGTGAACAATGAGGTTTAAAGATAGACACACACACACACACCCATACACACACACACACACACACACACACAAACACAATCTTCAGGTCCTATGTTTCCTAGGTCTGCTGTAACAGCTTACCACAAATTTGGTGGCTTAAAACAACATACGTTTTTTTTTTTTTTTAATGGTTCTAGAGGCCAGAAGTCCAAAAGCAAAGTGTCAATAGGGCCTTGCTGCACTGAAGGCTTTAAGGGAGAATCCTTCCTTGATTCTTCCAGCTCCTGGTGGCTCCCAGGGTTCCTTGGATTGTGGCCACATCACTCCATAGGGCCTTCTGTTATCTCCATGTACTTATTTCATTGTCTCAAATCTGCCTCCCTTTTATTACACTGTCATTGAATTTAAGGACCCCTTGAATAATCTAGGATGACCTAATTTCAATAACCTTAATTTAATTACATCTGCAAAGATCGTTTTCCCAAATAAGCTGACATTCACATGTTCCAGGGATTTGCACATGGACATATCTGTTCTATCCACTACAGGGCCTCCAAGCTGAAAGGTCAAATTACTTATAAGGGGCAGAATATTAAACTTGCATCAGACTTCTCATGAGCAAGTTATAGAGCCATTAATAACGGGGCTGCATTCTTGAGAGACTTCAGAGCAAAGAATGTGAACCAAAGATTTTTCTATCCAGCCAAGCTGTCCTCCAAGTATCAAGATTAAAGGAAACAATTCCAACATACAATAAGTCAGGGATATTAGGCACTTGTGACACAGAGGACTCTTCTAGAAGGTGAACTTTATCTAACCAAGTGATTGCCGTAAAAGCTTTAGCAAAAGAATTGGTGGTGAAAATGTATTTTATGATGGAATTTTATTGTAATATATTATGACATTATATTATTTATTATATATTATATAATTGTATAATTATACATATTTATATATAAAGTATATATATATAATACAATTATATATTAATTGTATAGCTAAGACTAAAACAATTGTGAGGACATGGATTGAAGTGTTGTATCTATATACTATATGTTCTGGAAAAGTAAAAAAGTCATACAACCAACAAAAGAGAGTGAAAGAAAGGGAGAGAAACAGGAAGGCAGAACAATAAAATTGACAGTTGCATAATAATATATTAATAATATTATTAATAATAATAATAAAGGAGAATAATACAAATGGACACACCAAATAGTAAATGCTCAGTAAGAAAAAAAGGAGATAAAGAGCACTATAAATGGAATAAACACAGAGACAACCACTGGAGCAAACACTCCAACATTCTGAAATACCAAAAGAAACGAAAAAATAGTGAATAGCAAAGAAAATATGCCAAATAAAGAAGGAATACATTAAATATAACACACACAGTAATTATAATATGACAGTCTTGAGACTAAACATATGAGTCATATCAATAAATGGAATGGACTTTGCAGGCTTGTTCTCATTTCTTGGTATAGTGACAAGAGACCTATTCTCAAATTGGCTCACAAGACAAAACCTAACCCCATGTGATATTTAATAGATGCACCTCAAACAGTGATTCAAAAACCCAAAAATGAAAGATATACTAGATATACTAGAGAAATTCACTTTGAATATATACTAGAGAAATATATTTCTCAAAGATATACTAGAGAAATAAAAACAATAAGAAGACAGGGTAGTGATGCTTATATTAGACAAAGTGAATTCAGGCCAAAAAGCCGTAATGAAACAAAAAAGTATACTATATAAGGCTGAAAACTACAATTCACCATGAAAATAAATTATAAACATTTATTACCAAATAATACAGCAACCCCCAATATAAAGCTGAAATTACGCGAGATGAGAATAGAAATAGATAGAAACCCATTAGTAATAAAAGACTAACACCACACTCAGCATGGTGGGTCCAATGGAAAAAAAAATAAAGATATACGTGGTTTAAACAATTTAATCAATAAGGTAGAACTTGTGCATGTATATTCAATACTTTGCCTTGATAATAGAGATTATATCTTTTCAAACATAATGAACAAGGATGATTTTGAAAAATTGATCATATGTTCATATTTATGATCACCTTAAATTAACCTGGATAAATTTGGTGGATCTCTGCTTTCATTGTAGTTTGTCCATTGTTTTGTCTCATAGTATGAAATGCATGGGCAGTGAAAATAGTTCTCACTTTGACATGTATCCCGGACCCTTTCCAGACACAACATAACTAATATCCCCTTTTTAAGGACAGCGTGTGGAATGCTTAAAATAAAATGTGCTGTCAGACACCAATGTCTGGGGATAGACAGCCAACCTCTGCAGAGGGATTTGGTGCTGCTGTAGCTGTTGACCTCTTGGTATGCCCCTCAGTTGTACTGTGTGGTCTGTGCTGTGGCCTGTGGGATGCACTATGTCATCACATTGCCATGAGGCAAACTCAGTGGGAAACATGGAAAATTATAAGTTAGTGGTACATGAAATACGTGCAGAAAACGGAAGCTGAGCATTCCTTCCATGGAGCATATACAAAGTACCCCAATGCAATGGTTTTGCATTTATTGTGTGGCCTAAATCTATAACTATTTATTTTGATCACAATGCTTTTTAGATTTTTTATGTAATTTTTTATTTCTTAGTTTCTTTTTTTTTTTTTTTAAAGAAATTTTATTGGGGAACAGTGTGTTTTTCTAGGACTGGCAAGTAGTTGTTTCAATCTAGTTGTGAAGGGCACAGCTCCTCGGCCCATGTGGGACTTGAACTGGCAACCTTGGTGTTATGAGCCTGACCTCTAATCACCTGAGCTAACTGGCTGCCTGACCACGATGCTTTTTTAGAGAAGTGACTGCTCAATGAAAAAATTATTATTATCTTTTTTTTTTTAAAGATTTTATTGGGGAATTGGAGGAGGGGAACAGCGTTAGGGAACCTGGGAAGGGGAACAGACAAGTTGCTGTCCTTTTGTTCTTCACTCTAGTTGTGGAGGACATTGCTTCATTGACCCGTGTTGGTATCATCATTGTGTTCTTCTCAGGTGAGGCAGATTGGTCGCCGGCCTCTGGACGGCTGCTCACGGCAGCTCTTGGCAGCTCACACTGGCTGCCGGCCACTCACTGTAGCTTATGGCAGCCCACTGTAGCTGGGGCTGCAGCTATGCCGCCCCAGGGACTCACAGCAGCCCAGCGCCAGGTGGAGCTATTGTTAGCTGTAGAGGGCAGTATCACTGGCCCTCATATATGGGATCCAAACCGGGGCCGCTGGTGTCCCAAGCCAGCTCTTAACCAATGAGCCACTCCGCCGGCCCTTATTACTATCTTTTTGATTCTCAAGAAAGTTGGTGATAAATATGTAATTTGCCCAAAATGTTTGTAGACGTTTACCTTCCAGCAAGGGACTATGGTGATATCTACAAGAAAACCCGTCAACAAAATCTGCTAAAGAGGTATCAGCACCTATCTTAAAAATTAGTTGGTATTTTAAGAAGATTGTGCTTGAAGATGGCTAGTAAACATAGCAGCTGCAAAAGATGATTTACATTTACCAGGGGTGCCAAAAAAATGTACTCATTTTAAGAAAGGAAAAAACTATTAAAATTGTAGTAATATATACCAATAACAAAAGATTAATACAAGTCATGTGTATACATTTTGGGGGGTACCCCTGGATATATATCACTGTGAAGCAGTGATGACTTTTTATTTAGATCAAATGTCTGTTCTTCTAAATGAATTCTTTTTTTCTTCAGTAGTGGTGCCCCAGTGAAGGGCCACTGGTTCAGGCAGGACTGCATGCTGCTCCTCCCATGTCCTGCCAATGGGTGGGAAAGTCCAGTCCTCCAAGTTTGCCATGCAGAGACAGCTGGTAATGGAAAAAGAGGCTTTTTTTCCCATAAAAGATATCAACCTGAATAAGCAAGATACATCTGAAAGCTGTGTGATGCATGAAGGGGGTGAGGGGACATTTCCATGGCCAGAAATGAGGGGAAAGGGCCTCTAGCTGACCCAGTAGAGATGTTGCCCTTTCCTGCCCAGCAACTAAGTGCCGCTAAGGCAGGAGGCATGAGAGTCAAGGAGCGGAGGCCTGGGGTCCAGTTTGCTGGTCCTATGGCTCAGTGGGTCTGCAGGGCTGCGTGCACCAGCAGGGGCTGGTGGCTGAGAGACACACACAGGGCCTTTCATTCTTACCCTGGGGCTGGCTCTGAGTGAGGCAGGCACCGAGCGCCCCCAAGGTGACTTTTTCTTCCAGACCTTCGTGTAAATTCCTTGCAGACAGCTGCGTCTTGGCCTGGTTTGACTTTGCCCTCCTGTGTAAGTTCTTGTCACATATTTCCAGACTGAGGAACTTAGTTTTTCTTATAAAGCTGGGGATATTGTCAGGGACAGCAAGACAAAGCTCTTACTGCTAAAACAGGAAGGGAGGGGCTTTGCTGTGTGAGAACTTGTAACCATGATTTTAAAAGCTTGTTTGCTTTATAACTTTTTTAAAAAGAAAGAAACAGAAAACACCCAAAGCAAAAATAACCACACATGCAAACACACAAAACTGCAAAATACTTTTATAGGATTAATTCTTAATTCCTTGATCAGACCTGAGGGGTGTTTCACAATAGCTGCGTATCCACATTAATTCGAATTAGGTTTTAGGCCCTAGAAAAGGGAGCCTGTATATCCTAGCATAGCCATGAAAATACATTTGCTTAGAAGCCTTTAGGAAATGAAGTCTGATGCATAAGAAATTAGCCTAATGGTAGTTCAGGCAGGAAACTTAAAATAAGCGTAACTATTGTGTTCTGCCTTTTGGATTGGTTTTCTCTCTCAGCTGGGATTTGAACTCTATTATCTTCAACGCTGGAGCTGGAAGAGGAGTGGGGATGGCAGAAACGTAGAAACAGACACAGCTTTTTAGCTGGTGGACACGCGTCAGGTCTGCAGGCTAAATAGAATTCTCAAGACCTTGTGATTTTTGAAAACCGCTGCAGTTTCTCTAGTTGAAGATTCACTTTATTTTTTCATATGTTAACATTTCTGAAATTGGGACCTGTGATGCCAGCTGCTGGGCAGAGAGGAGTGAGGGGCCCACATGGTTGGCGTTGCCTCTGGCCAAACAGACTTAGCCAGTAGAGAAGCATCTCTTTCTCCTCTTTGCCACTTCTGTTTCATTATGTGCATCGGTGGCACCGCATGCTGTTAGTGTATATTTGTGTCCCTCATGGTCATGGAGAATGTCTTCACAAAGACTGCACAGCTTTACAGTGTTGAAACGACAGTCGCCATGTGTCATAAGCTGTCTGGCACTTGCCAAGCATTACAAATTGCCTCATCACACAGAGTAAATTATAAAATTTTCAAAGCTAGGGGAAATTGGTGTGACTGCTTCATGTGTCATAAAAGAGCTTATTCAGGATCCAAAATTTATCGAAAGTTTTGTTGTGACTTTCAGTAGAAGCTGAGCTGCTTAATGTTGATTTTTATTTATTTACTTATTTTTATTGGGAACAGTGTGTTTTTCCGGGTCCCGTCAGTTCCCAGTCAAGTAGCTGTTTCTGTCTCGTTGTGGAGGGCGCATCTCAGTGGCCCATGTGGGGATCGAACCGGCAACCTTGGTGTTATGAGCATTATGCTTTAATCAACTGAGCTAACTGGCCGCCCTTAATGCTGATCTTTAAAAAAGGAAAAACAAAATTATAACTTTAACCAAAGAGGACATGCCAATAAACCCCTAGGATTCTCCGTGATACCTTCAAATTACGTTGTGTGCTAAGGAGGCCAAGCTCTTAAACATGGCTGAAAAGTAAGACTGTGAATAATTGTGGGTGCCCAGAATGATTTGGAAGAATATTTAGTCTCTGATCATGAAATAAGCTAGAGTTAACTTTGGTAATGAAAGCATAATATATAATTATGAATGGTGTAAAGCCTGTGTCTAGAATCACCTTTTTTTTTTTTTTTTTTTAAGACTATCATTTCTCCACTGTGTTGCCTTGCTCCTTTGTCAAAGATCAGTTAGCTATATTTATGGAGCTCTGTTTCTGGGTTCTCTATTCTGTTCTATTGATCCTTTGTCTATTCTTTCTCCAATACTGTCTTAATTACTTAGCTAAATAGTAAGTCTTGAAATTGGGTAGGGTCAGTCCTCTACCTTTGTTCTTCTCCTTCAATATCGGATCTTTTGCCCCTGCATATAAACTTTAGAAACAGGTTATTGATATCCACAAGATAATATGCTGGAATTTTCACTGGGATTGCATTGAATCTATTAATCAAGTTAGGAAGAAACGACATCTTGACAATAGTGAGTCTTTCTCTCCATGAACATTGAATATCCCTTCATTTATTTAGCTCTTCTCTGATACCTTTCAGTGTTGTAGTTTTCCTTATATAAATCTTGTACATATTTTGTTAGATTTATCCCTAAGTATTTCATTGGGGGGGGCGGGCTAATGTAAATGGTATTGTGTTTTTAATTTCAAATTCCACTTTTCATTGCTGGTATATTGGAAAGCAATAGCAGTATATAATTGCATAGATAAATGAATACTAAAGTCATTTAATAATATGCACAGTAAATTTAGCCTCTCTTCTTCCTCTTTTCTTTCTAATTTTTTTTTACTTCCTTCTTTCCCTTCTTTCTATCACTGAAAGACTTCTATTCAATTGCTGGAGCATCTTACAATCAATGATATCTCAGAATTGGGGAAATAAGGTGTTTCTCAGGTTGTTTGAATAAATCATTAAAAGACAAAAGGCTGGAGATGATTTCAAACAAGTGTGATTACTGGGTATCATTAGAGAAGATGCTGAAGAAATGGAATCACCATTGCAGAATCAAAGGCTGGTAAATATAAGCTAAAGCCAGATTCCTCCAAACAATTTGGAGTGAGTGGAGGAAGGGTGAGTCTTGGGTTTGTGAGCCTAGTAAGGGGGTTGGATAGGCAGATCAGCAAGTGGCAGTCTCAGAAGAGAAGGCAGTGAAGTTAGAGCTTTACATAGAATCCAAAGTTTGAGTGGAAGGGATCTGAGTCACCTCCTTGCAGAATGCCTTCATTTAACAGATAAGGGAAATGGGCTCATATGGCAGAAAATTGCAGAGCTGGGTCTATCTCCCAGGTGCGCATCAGCCCGTTCTTGGCGTTTTCACTTGGAGAGGTCAGGTGTGCACTTTACTCAAGTCCTTTGCACCCAATGTTGCCTCTGCCCCGACCATTCTTCCCCCAGGTAGGTAGTCACATGGCTTTCTTCCTCATCTCTTTGAAGGCTTTGCTTAAATTTCCATTTCTGACTGCATTATGAACAAATACAAATTTCTGTTCCTCATATTCCCTGATCTCCTTTATTGCATTTCCCGCCATAGCATGTATTACCCTCTAGGATACTGTGTAAAGCTACTTAATTTTTATTGCCTTTTCCTATCAATTAACTCCTCCAATGTGAGTGTCAAGAGAAAAGGCTTTTTCTTCTTTGTTTACTGCTGTTGCCTGTTGAGGAAATATTTAAAAACAAAATCTTCCACCTGCCCAACCCCCAACCAGAAACCTCTCCTCAAAGGCAAAAGGGAAAGCAAACAATTTTTTTTTTTTTTTTTTTTTTTTTTGAGGGCAGTGTCACTGGCCCTCATATGTGGGATCCAAACCGGGGCTGCTGGCTTCCCAAGCCAGCGCTTAACCACCACGCCACTTGGCCGGCCCAACAAACAATTTTTTATTGAATAAACATTGAGCCAGAATGTGAGGCACATCACAGGCACCCACTAAAGAGATTGCAAAGACAGAAAGAAACCTCGTTCTTCATAGAACTAAGTGGGCACAAACCATTCTTTCCATAGGTAAGTTTTGCATTTTGGAGTCAGGTGATAACTGAAGTTAGGCCCTTCTCCTCTCAGGAAATTGGGAGTTAGAGCAATCTCTTCCTTGATGATTGCATTTCAGAGATGGCTGTCAGGGCCCTGAGAAACATTCTTGAGATGTGAGACTGGCAAGAGGCTTATTTAGCCATTAAAAAGATTTACACATTTGAACAGGCCAGAGAAAGAATTTCTAAAAGAACAGGGAGAATGGGAGAAGTCTCCTTCCTTATTTTCAACAGCGAAAATTAAGCCTCTCATTTTTAATTTGCACTCGCCCTTACAGGCTCCAGCGTCCTGTAAGGCCCTTACAATGCACATGGTAGGTGCTCACTAAATATTTGTGGGATGAATAAAGAGATGATAGATACTCGTGTGACTGTGTGAACACCTAATCTATGATTTCTTTCTTTTTTTTTTATTTTAAAGATTTTATTGGGGAATTGGTGGAGGGGAACAGCGTTGGGGAATCGGGGAAGGGGAACAGACAAGTTGCTGTCTTTTTGTTCTTCAGTTTTAGTTGCGGAGGATGTTGCTTCACTGGCCCATGTTGGTATCCTCATTGCGCTCTTCCCGGATGAGGCAGATTGGTCACAGGCCTCTGGATGGTCGCTCACCGCGGCTATTGGCAGCTCACGCTTGGCTGCCAGCCGCTCACACTGGCTGCGGGCCACTCACTGTAGCCTATGGCAGCCCACTGCAGCAGGGGCTGCAGCCCACACCATCACCGGGTCTCGCACAGCCCAGCTCCAGGTGGAGCTGTTGTTAGCTGTAGAGGGCAGTGTCACTGGCCCTCATGTGGGATCCGAACCGGGGCCGCTGGCATCCCAAAACCAGCGCTTAACCAATGCGCCACTCGGCCGGCCCCCTAATCTATGATTTCAAACCCCATTTACAAGCTATGTTCCATGCAATGTGAAAATATTTCCACTGGATATATTTTTTAAAAATATATTTTAAAAAAATATTATCATTTGTTTGGCATTCATTCTGTGTCATTTTTTCCCCTTTTATCCTCATGTAAAAAAAAAGATTGAGATAGAACTTATATGCAAAAAGATAAAAAATTAATCTTTTAAATGTATTCCGTGAGTTTTATTTAACAAATGCATAGCCATGTAGCTGTCATCAAGACGATGATATAAAATATTTCCTTCACTCCTGAAACTTCCCTCCTGCCCCTTTGGAGTCATCCCCTCCCTAAATCCCAGACTTTGGCAGCCACTTATCCATTTTCTATTCTTGTAAATTTTGCCTTTTCCAGGATGTCATATGAATGGTTTTATACAATACAGAGCCTTTTAGGTCTGGCTTCTTTCCCTTCACAGAACGCATTTCATGTTCAACCATATCATTGCATGTATCAGTAGTTAATTCTTTTTTGTTGTGGAATAGTATTCCTTCCTATGGATGTATCCTAGTTTGTTCATCCATTCATCCATTAAAGGTGTAGGGGAAGAAACATAACTTTTTCTTCTACCCTCCTGGGTTCAGTAGCAGGAGCCCTACAAATTGATATGACAAAAGACAAATTAACAGGGAGAAAAGGTTTACTTCATATGTGTAAGAAATCCAAACCCTAAAGAGACAGTCAGACCTAGAAACTCACTTATCTACCATCTTAGCAAAAGGGCCATAAATTTGTGGAAAAGTGACAAGACAAAAGAAAAGGGTTTAGAGCTTCTAGACACAGCAAAATTGTGGGAAGGTAAATATGTGGGGGAAACTAATGGAAGATAAGGGTTATTTAGTAAAGTTTGTTTGTTCAGGCCCCTCTGGGTGTTAACTTTCTATCTTTTTCATGGCCATAAAACTCCTCCAGGAGACAGAATTTATGGCAGTCCTCACTTATCAGAAATTTCTGCTCTTAGTCAGATAAGGGAAGCTCTGAGAAGGCTTCTTTCTTCATCTGTTGATTCTCAATTGCCTGCTTTTCATAAAACACACTTATACCAAAGTGGTGTATTTTTCGAGTGCCATATTCTGGTCCCCTTTAAAGAACATTTGGGTTGTTTTCAGTTTTATGTGATGATAAAGTATTTTAAGCATTTGTGTTCTAGTTTTGCGTGAAGTTCATTTAGATAAATATCTAGGGGTGAGATGACTGGGTATACGGTAAGTGTATGTTATAGGCTGAATTGAAGACAGAGAGAAGGTGACCGTCTGCAAGTCAGGAAGCAAGATCTCACCAGAAACCAGCCATGCTAGCTAGCTCTCTGATTTTAGACTTCTAGCATTCAGAACTGTGAGAAAATAAATTTCTGTTGTTTAAACCTGTAGTAGTTTGTTATGGAAGCCCAGGGTGACTAACAGTGCACATTTGACTTTATTTTTTAATAACTCCCAAACTTTCCCCCCAAAATTGTGCTACCATTTTGCACGCTGACCAACAGTGTACAAGAGTTGCATTGCTCTGCATCCAAACACTTAGTATTGCCAGGTTTCTTTTTAGCCTAAAATTTTAATAGGTGTGTTATATTTTTAATTTTTTACTCCACTAATTACAAATGATGTTGAACATCTTTTCAAGTTTAATTAGGGCTCTAAACCAAGTTAGACAGATTTCTTTCGTTACTGCAGGACTCCTCAGAGCCTTACTACATTCTTAGTGCATAATGGGAACCCCTAATGGGAATATAGCTGGGACTGTGGTTGTTACTTGACCATGGAACTTTTTTCCTGTGGTCAAGTAATGATTCCAAAGGCTAGTATTCCAATGAGAGTATTTTTACAAATACTGGGCAGCATGGTCAAGTACACCCTCTTCTGAAGAGCATTTAATTTATTTCCTACAAACGCATTCAGTCTTAACTCCTCTTTGATTCCTATTCCTAACAGAAACATTTTTGGGTAGCAGCCATGCTACCTCCAAGTGAGTGCTCAGTCCGTTCCACCTGCTTAGAATGCCTTCCCCCTTCTCTTCTTTTCCCTTAACCTACCCAGCTTTTCCAGTCTGGCTCATGCCCGTAGGTAGATTATAGCCCACCACAGTGATCTCCTTGTCTCTGACCTCCCCAGTGATTGGGCCACTCATGGGGACTGTTGATCCTGCTTAACTTTTTTTTATCTTTTTACAAATTTTTTCTGCTCTATTTTTGTAAGTTGATAATTAATGGAAGGCCCTAATATCCTAGACTTAAAAAAAACCAAAACCCTGATGCATTGAGCTATGTGCATAGCTACTGCTTATAAATACCTGTTGAATTCATATAAATTAACAGGCATTTATATCAGTTGACTTAAATGTTAACTTTCCATTTAGCCAGGCACCAAGAACAAGTGTCAAAAAGGGAAGTTTGCAGTTCTTGGCGAAATGGAGAGATGACATTTAATTGAAATATGAAGCTCATGGGTGAGTCTCCTGGATCTTGTAGGTGAAACAAGGAGTTTGCGTCTGGGGACAAGCCTACCAACAAAATCCTCAAACTGTTTCTTCTCCTTTGACACAATAATCATGAAATCAAGGAGTTGGGAAGGAGATCACCCTGTCCACTTTTGTCGTTAAACTGGATTGCGCCCATGACTAGAAGAAACCAGTGATTCCTATGACATTCAGATTTCTCTGCTCCTCAACTCCTCTCATTGGTTCTCTCACCTGCCTCAGCAAACTTTCCATGCCCAGCTCATGGGCCAAAGGCAGACGGTGAGTCCAGAGTGCTCAAGTGTTCCAGGATGGCTGTCAATAGTGGCAGCAGCTACTCTCCCACTTCTCAGCCTTTTCGTAGCATCTGAGCCCTACAGTAGCCTCAGACTGGGTGACACAAACTAGTGTGTAGCCATGATGTGCCCAGTTCTACAGTGACCATGTCCTGTAGCTTTCTGTCCTTTGTTCTTTCAACAAATATAGATTGAGCATCTACTGCATATCAGGCGTAACAGGAGATCCTGGGGGATACAGATACGAATGTAACATGGTCCCTGACCCAAGGAATGTATAGTCTTTTAACAGAACCCTTTTAAAAGAACAAAGGACAGAAAGCTACAGGACATGGTCACTGTAGAACTGGGCACATCATGGCTACACACTAGTACAGGTATGTCTTTTAACAGAACCCTAGCCATGTTTTCCTAGCTTATGCCATGGGTGGTGGTGGGAGTTGGGTTGACATAAGATCCTAATATTGGTCATAGATTTATATTGCTCTACCACCCATGGAATTTTAGGAGTTTCTAGGGTCTTCCATAAGTTTATGAAGTCCTCTTGGCTGCCTAATCCTTCTTCCTCTGCCCACACTTAATTGTGAGTAATTCTCCAGGATCTTGTGGCACGCAGATAAGAATGCCCATCCAAGGCACCTTGACTGCTGATGCTGTGTAGGCACTTTATGTCCCTTCCCACTTCTGTAACGGGAAACATGCCACTTGGTCTGGTTTGGCCCACTGCCCAATCCCCCATGACCATTCTCCACTTAAACTTGCTCAATTGCAACCTTAAGTGGGCCTGAGTCCTCTTTACTCTGACTTGTACTCCATTCATTTACCTATGCCCCAGAGTTATATATTTTAATGTATAACTCAAACTACAGTGATTTCAGCCTGGCCTAATTCATATGACACCTTTGTGAGAATTGGCAGCACCTGCTCCCACCAGGTGGATACAACCCCATACAGTGTGCATGGCCTGGTACCTGGAGAACAGGCTGGTTTCAGCACAATCTCACCCCCCTTGATTGGTTGTCCCGAGCAGGGCACAACCAAGATAAGTGATGAGCCTGATGACATAGCCCCTCACCGAATTGTTGAAAGGCCGTCTACCTTGACCTTTTGGTCACACTGCAATTGACCCTCCCAAGGATCATATCTCCACTGGGCATACCTGGCCTCCTCAAGGGACCACTCCCTACTACCAGCTTGAGGAAGGGAATTCCTCTCTCCTCTGTATTCTTGGCCTGGATTTTCATTAATTGCTCATGGTGTGGCTGAGACCACACTGCAACTTTTAACAAGTGTTGGGGAAGGTCATCAAGAAGATATGACCTCTGGTGTGACCTGCAAGCTGGAACTGGGCAATTAGAGGCTCCCCACGTGTTCCTCTGACCTTTTCTCTACTGGAAGCTGCCAAAGGACACAGCCTCAAGATAGTAACGTGGTGATGAGACCCTCAGGACTGGCTACATGACAGTTAAGTTCTCCAGTATGCATGACTGATCCCAGTTAAAACCTGTATATAAACTTCTAAGATTCTGGCTTGTGGGTGTGGAAAACTACTCATCTTGCCAATGCCCAGGACAAGTCTAATAAGTAAGATACCTTGATTATGAAATCTGCCACCTACCAATCTGAAATGATCTGCCTTTTTCTTTGGTCTCTCCCTGCCCTCTGCTCACAGGACCCAGTTTCAGATTACACTTGGGAAGCTCCCAAGGAGACTGCAAAAGCCAAAGTTTTCCTTGAGATTCAAGGATAAAGGAAGAAACATAAAACCATATACAGTAATACCTTGGTTTGCGAGCATAATTTGTTCTGGAAGCAAGCTACTCGTATTGCAAGACATTGCTTGTTTACCATGTTAAAATGTATTAGAAATGTTTGCTTGTCTTGTGGGACATTCGCAAACCAAGTTACTTGCAATCCAAGGTTTTACTGTATATACATATGAAGTCCCCCAGAAATCTATAGATATAGGTAGAGATGTAGATATTCCTAGGAAATAATTTACAAATATTGCACAAACTAAGATCAGCCCTGGGGTTTCTCACCAGACCACTCCCCTTCTGTCTTCTTGGCTTGCTTGCATGTACAAGGGCAGCTTGTACTCACTGCCAGAAACACTCGGGGCATTTCCATCCTCAGACTCAGCACCAAACTAAGCCATGGCTTCAGAGAAGAGGAAGTTGTATCCTTCATCTCAATTCAGGGTCCTATTTCCTGTCCTAAAAATGATTGACAGTTGGAATGTTACCACCATCAGGAGAACTGTACCTCCACCTGCAAGAGGGTGATCTCAATATACAATAATCATACAAAGAAGTGAAATCACCATGTTTTCCAAAGTTTGGTTTCAAAAAGTCTAGGGATACAGGTCCACCAATGGGCTTTTTGTCACAGACACTTAACAGAAAGTTCAATTTATTTTTATTTTTATTGTCAGTTTTGTTTTTTTTAATTGGGGAACTGTGTGTTTTCCAGGACTCATCAGCTCCAAGTCAAGTAGTAGTTGTGGAGGGCGTGGGGATCAAACCAGCAACTTGGTGTTATGAGCACTGCACTGTAACCACTGAGCTAACTGGCCACCCCGAGAGTTCAGTTTTTAATGCTTTAAATTATTAATGTGCCATCACTGTAGTCTCTCTTCACAGAAACCATGTGGACTGACCCAGAGGAGAATCACTGTTCAGATCTTCAAAAAGTGCTAATACAGTTCCTGAAGGTTCTGAATGGGTTTAGGAAAAGGGTGAGAGAACAACATGATATATGACAGGTTTGAAACATGACCACAAATTCTCTGATACTGTTCTCATCAAGAGATTGGGTCTCTGTCCTCTGCCTTGCAATTCGGTTTGGACTGTGACTGCTTTGACCATTAGAGTGTGACAGATGATGCCATGTGACTTCCAAGACCAAGTCACAAAAAGCCATTCATACAGTCTTGCCTTGTTGTCTGGGAACATTTGCTTTTGGAGCTCGGAGCAACCATCTGAGTAGCCCAGTGAGCCTGTGGCTGCCATGCTACACATAGGACACATATAGGTTCTCTGGTCAACAGTCCCAGCTAAGCCCATCCTTCATCCACCCTCACTTATATATCAGGTACGTGAGCCAAGAAGCCATCCTGGAAATGGATCTTACAGCCACATTGGTGGTAGCCCCAGCCATGTGAGTAACCCCAGGTGAGGCCCGAGACATCCTATAGCACAGGACAGCTACACCTTCTGTTCCCTTTCCAAATTCCTGACCTACAGAACCTGTAAGCATAATGATAAAATAGTTGTTGTTTCATACCACTAAGTATTGGGATGGTTTATTCTGCCATAATAAATAAGTGAAACACACAACTTTTTTTTCAATTATCTCACTTGCTTTAATATTAAATCCCACATTCTTATATCTCCAGGTATAAGAACAGACAATTGAGGTTGCTTACTTTTCCTTCTTTCATTTCAGCTGTAATAAGAACATTTCACAGGTGTTTTTGTTTCCTAGAACTGTTGTAACAAATTACCACACACTTGGTGGCTTAAAACAAAACGAGTTTATTTTTTTTCACTTCTGGAGGCCAGAAGTCCAAAATCAAGGTGTCACCAGAGCCATGCTTCCCTCTGAAGGCTCTAGGGAAGAACCCTTTCTTGCCTTTTCCAGTTTATGGTGGCTCCAGGCATTCCTTGGTTTGTGGCTGCATCACTTCAATTTCTGCCTCTGTCTTCATATGGCGCTCTCTCTCTCTCTCTCTCTCTCTCTCTCTCTCTCTCTCCCCCACCCCTTCTTATAAAGGCAACTTTCATTGGATGTAGGGTACATCTTGAAGCAAGGATGATTTTATCTCAAGATCCTTAACTAATTACATCCGTGAAGTTCATATTTTCAAAGTTGCATTCTGAGGTTCTGGGTAGACATGAATTTTCGGGGGACCCTTTCAACCCACTAGAACTGATTTCAAATCCCAGGGCAAAGAATAGCTTTCATTTTTCTGCAATTCGGTTTGATCATTATGTCAAGCCTCGTTCATTTGATGTCAGAATTGAGGTTTAGACTCGGCCTCTTTTGGATAAACTGAATGTTAAGGATTCTTTCCTCCATCCTTTATTCCTCAGGTGGTCTGTAAGTCCTGCAGTTCTGAGGCTCATATAGTGCCCAACAGTACTGAGGAGGGGCATGTTATACATAGCCAGCTCTGTCTTCTGCTGGCATTCTTTTTTTTTAAAGAGGCATTTTATATTATTATTTAAAAAAATGCTTCTATTAAAAATATAGCTAACATACAATATTATATTAGTTTCAGGGGTACACCATAGTTATTCAACATTTATACACCTAAGGAAGTGGTCACCATGATAAATACAGCAACCATCCGGCACTACCATGCTATTGCAATGTTATTGACTATATTCCCTATGCTATACATTACATCCCATGACTTATTTGTTTTGTACCTGAAAATTTGGACCACTTATTGCCTTTCCTCTTTCATCCCCTTTTTAAATTTATCAATTACAGTTGACAATCAATATTATTTTATATTAATTTCAGGTGTACAGCATAGTGGTTAGACATTTATATATTGGGTTGTCAGAAAAGTCATGACATATTTTTCTATGTTTTACATTGCAAAAATGAGTCATGACTTTTCTGACAACCCAATAATTTAAGAAGTGATCACCCTGACTAGTCTAGTACTTACCTGGCACTATACATAGTTATCACCATATCATTGACTATATTCCCTATGCTTTACTTTACACCCCCATTATTATTTTGTAACTACCAATTTGTACTTTTTAATCCCTTCACCTTTTTCACCCTGCCTCCAAATCCCTCCCATCTATCACCCCCAACAAATCTAGTACCCATCTGGCACCATACATAGTTATTACAATATTATTGACTTATGCTATACCTTTTATCCCAATAACTATTTTATAGCAACCAATTTGTACCTCTTAATCTTTTCCCCTTCTTTCATCCACTCCCCGAGTCCCCTCCCATCTGGCAGCCATCAGAATGTTTTCTGTATCTGTGACTTTGTTTCTGTTTTGTTTGTTAATTTTGTTCTTAGATTCTACATATAAGCAAAATCACATTGCATCTGTCTTTCTCTGTCTGACATAATCCACTAAGCACAATATCCTCCAGGTCCATACATGCTGCCACAGATGGCAAGAGGCCATTCCCTTTCATGGCTGAGCAATAATTTATTGTATGTACGTACCACTTCCTCTTTATCTATTTATCCGTCGATGGACATCCAGGCTGCCTCCACATCTTGGCCACTGTAAACAATGCTGCAATGAACATATGGATGCACATGTCCCCTCAAAGTAGTGTTTTGGGTTTTCTTCAGATAAATACCCTGAAGTGGGATTACTGGGTCTTTTATTGTCTCTCCTTATTGCCTTTGTTTTAAAGTCTATTTTATCTGGTATGAGTATTTCTACTCCAGTTTTTGTTTTTGTTTTTCATTTCCATTTTCATGATCTTTTTTGATCTCTTTACTTTCTGTCTGTGTGTGTCTTTCAATCTGAAGTCTCTGGTAGGCAGCAAGGGTTTTGTTTTCTTATCCATTCAGCCACCAAATGTTTTTGATTGAAACATTTAATCCATTTGCATTTAAAGTAATTGTTGATAGGTATATATTTATTGCCATCTTATTATTCATGCTTTTTATCATTTTTATTTTTTTATCTTAAAGAAGTTCCTCTAAATGTTCCTTGTCATACAGGTTTGGTGGTGATGAACTCCTTTAGCTTTTGTTTTTGTTCTTGCTGCTTTTAGGGTTCTCTCTTTGTCTTTAAATTTTGCTATTTTAATTATAATGTGTATAGGCATGGGCTTGTTTGGTGTTTAAGTGTGGGCTTGTTTGGGTTAATCCTGTTTGGGACTCTCTGTTTTTCCTGAGCTTGTATGTCTATTTGCCAGGTTAGGAACGTTTTCAGTCATTGTTTCTTCAATAGGTTCTCAATCTCTTGCTTTCTCTTTCCTCCTTCTGGTACCCCTATGATGTGAATGTTTTTATGCTTGATGTTGTCCCAGAGGTCTTTTAAACTATCCTCCTTTTTTTGGATTGTTTTTTCTTTTTCGTGTTCTGATTGAGTGTTTTCTTGTCTTTGAAATTGCTGATTCAATCCTCTGCTTTGTGTAGTCTGCTGGTGATTCCTTCTAGTGCATTCTTCATTTCAGTTATTGTATTCTTCATTTCTGATTGGTTCTTTTTTATGGTTTCTATGTCCTTTTTTTTTTTTTTTTGAGGGCAGTGTCACTGGCCCTCACATGTGGGACCTGAACCGGGGACGCTGGCCCCCAAGCCAGCGCCCAACCACCACGCCACTCGGCTGGCCCTCTATGTCCTTTTTTATACTTGCAATCTCTTTGTTGAAATTCTCACTAAGTTCCTTGAGCATCCTAATAATTGTTTTGAACCCTGTCTTTGGTAGGTTGCTTGTCTCCATTTTGTTTAGTTCATTTTCTGGAGTTTTCTCCTGTTCTTTCAGTTGGAATGTATTTCTTTGTTTCCTCATTGTGGCTGCCTCTCTGTGTTTGTTTTTATGTATTAGGTAGATTTGCCATGTCTCCCAGTCTTGGCCGGGTAGTCTTATGTAGTAGGTGTCCTGTGAGGCCAGTGGCACAGCCTCCCTGAGCCAGGTATCCCAGGAGTGTCCCTTGTGTGGGTTGTGTGTCCTCCCTGTTATAGTTGACCCTTGATTGCTATTGGCATGTCAGTGGGTCATATTGACCCTCAGGCTGCCTGGCTGTGGGGTTTGGCCACATTCATAGCTTATGGCTGCTGTGCAGGAGGCTTAGGCCATGGAGTGGGATTTGCTGCAGTGGGCTTTGGTGCCTGTTGAGATTACTCTTTGTGTGTGTCACTTGTGGGTCTAATTAGACAGTGCTATGCTAGGTTCTGAAGCCAACTTCCAAGTATGTTGGTTCTAGGGTCTCTTGGGAAGGGCTCTGGTGCAGGCCCAGGTCAACCACAGCCTGTGACTGACTGGGGCTACCTGGTAGGAACTACAATGCAATCCGCGGTAGTTCACTCCCTGTGTTGAACCTGGAAGCACATGGGAGAGGACATGCTGTGAACTGAGAATGGCTGCCACCAGTACCAGGCCTGGGATAACCACAAAAAGGCAGGACACCTGGTGGTTTGCTGCCACCTGCCAGCTCCCTTAAGTTTCAGCCCCTGATAAAGCTTCATGTGGTACTCAAATTGGGTGAAGCAGAGTCTCAGGGAGTCATTAGATAGGAAGAGTTGTGGTCACCAGGTTAATGTAGACTCTGTTTTAGTGTCAGTGCTGAGACTGCAGCAACTCAGTAAAAGTCTCAGAGCACACTGAGGCCAGTCGCTGCCCACTTGGGGCCGGTGGTCTCCAATAGTTTTCCAAGAAAGACAGCAATGAGGGAGGGACTGGCTATTTGAGGAGAAAGTCCCTCCTGTGGTATGTGAGTTTAGTAGGGCAGGTTCCCAGCTGAGTCAGTAGGGCAGAGCAGCAGAGCTCACCAGGCCAATTGGATTCAGATTTGGCCTATGAGGGCAGGCTCAACACAGGATAGATGGCTCCTGATTGCCAGTTGCATGGGAGGAGGGTTCCTCACTCACAAATTGCCGACTGTTCTCCAATTCTCCCTCTGAAGCCACACACCTTAGTCTGCCCTATGTATGTCTCCAAGGCCCCCTGAGTCACTATCCCTCCACTGGAGCACAAGGTGAGTGCCTGTGAGAGAGTGAGTCTGTGTGAGGGCCTTTTAAGAGGAAGTCTGGGTTTCCTGCAGCCTTCTGCCCCACCCCCCCAGGTGGTTGGAAGACCCACTCTTTTTCACAGCCAGATGTTGTGGGGATTCCTCTTCCCAGCACTAGTACTCCAGGCTGGAGAGCTTGGTGTGGGGGGCTCGGGTCCGTTGCTTCTCTGGAGGCAAACTCCATGGCCAAGATATCCCTCCTGATTCTCAACTGCCATAAGGTTTGGGGCCCATTCCGTGTCTCCACCCCTCCTACCAGTCTCCATGTGGCTTCCTTATATTTTTAGTTACAGGACTTCTGTTCGGCTAGACTTCAGATGATTCTCCAGGTTGATTGTTTATAATTTAGTTGTAATTTTAATGTGTTCAAGGAAGGACACAGACACAGTGTTTATCTACTCCTCCATCTTGGATCTCTTGCTGACATCCCTTGAAATGTTACTGCCCAGGGTGCTTTAACATGAAACTCTTGAAGCTTAATCTGCAGGGTCCCTAACTTGCTCTGGCATCTTCTAAGTCCCCATGAGGGGCCTTAGAATGTGTTCAAAGGTCATGTGTTTATAAAAGTTGTAAAAGTAAGACATTAAAGTAAGAAAAATGCTGTGTTTTTTTTCCAGTCTGACTTTTTGTCTGTTTGTTATTTTCCTTGGGTTGGTGTTGGGGGTGGTTCTGGGTGTTTTTTATATTTGCTGTAAGGGAGTTTGGGTTGGAGATATATTTAGTTTGGGTTAAATGGGATATATTTATGTCATTTTCAGACCAAATTACATATAGTTATTAATAACCATCCTGATGAGAAATGACTTCCAAGAATACTTCCCCAGCCCACTGGGCAGATTTACCCAATATGCAGAATCAGAGAACAATTTCAACCAGCATTAGAAGCACATGGGGCGGGTGGGGAGAGAAACAATGTCTGAAATGTGTGGAACAAGAAGCTAGTCTGTAGAAAATTCTTTTAGCCCTCCATGTATAAAACTGTAAGTAGAGGATTAGATTCTCACTGATGGCAACTCAAAAGGGTAGTTATCCCCAGGGAATGACCTTGGTAATCCAGCATATTTAATTGTAAATTTACCATATATAATTTTTAGTTTTTATAGAATGTGCATGAAATAGAATTTTTCAGACTTTCTATGTTTATGGGACACAAACCTGTAGCAATATGGCAAATAGTGAAAACACCTGAAATCAGTCCTTTGTGAAAGAGAGACCATAGAGGTTTCCCCAAACTTGAAAACAATCCTACATATTTATGTGACATTATCAATAACAACTGGTAAAATGGAAAGGAACTTTTCTAAACTTCTTAATAATAAAACCAAATTTTGATAAACATGCTGGAGAAAAAGTTGTATTATATTTATACTATTTCTATAAAAATACTATGAAATAGGCAGCAAAGAAATAAATGTTAAAAGTATGATAGAGTGTTTTCAGCAGTTAAGTAGTCAAAAACCTTAATTTTTTGGACTTTGTGATGTTTGTGTTAATTGCTAGTTTTAAATTAAATTAATATATTGTCTTGTGTTATTTTCTTACTGTAATTATTAACATTCATGCCTAATTTTATATTTATAATGTTGCATTCTTTTCCTTCAAGGGGGCATTCCAAATTATATAAGCTTCAGGGTCCCACAAAACTTGAATCCACTCCTGTCTTCCTCTTCTTTAATCTGCCCAAACCTGTTAGGAATTTCTATGAGTTCCTTCTCTACTTCACCCTACTGAAGATCTGACCTGAGAAGTGGGTAGGCTAGCTCTTAATCTATTATCTTTTCAAAGTATAGGCCAGGGAAAAAGTTAATACCATGCTTTCTTTGGGTTAGGTCTTTTGAAGCTCAGAACATGAGTGAGTTGTCATGTGGCAGAAGGCCATAGTTTAGGTGGGGGAAGATGGAGATAAGAAAAGGGGAGACAATGGCTATGAGTTCTTAGACCTTACAGAAGTGTGTTCAAACAATAGTTACTTTGGGTGTTGGCTCAAGAGAGGTAAGACTTCTTTCCTGTCTTTAAAACAATCCATGCATTCATGACAAAGAAATATTGACAATGTGGTCTCTTTGAAATTGGGAACACCAGAAGTTGGTTTGAATGAACATTTTCAGAAGTAACCAGGGAACAGGATTATATAGTGAAGTTTCCAAATCTATGGTCTCCAATGTCATCAGAACCTTTCGGGAATTGAAGGACGATGTTAAACTACAGAAAGACCCTCCAGGATATTCTGAAATGGGCAAAATGATGCCAGTTTACCTTAGCCCCAGCCGAGATGAGGTCAGGCAAATGAGGCTGACAGGCTCAAAGAGGCCAAGAAGGTCAGTCTTAAAGTTGCATCCGGTCATAATTTTATGTCCGGAAAGGTAAAAGCCTCCAGATAACAAAATGTGAAAGAACTCAATAAGAAAAGCTAAGAATCCGATGATATATGGGATTATATGGGCAAAGCTTTGGAGCTCAAAAAAGTGACTTTTAGATAGATGAAATTATGTATTGCTTCAGTTAATGGATAGTAGACTTTGGCATGTGATCGATGTGTAAGTTAAGAAAGAGCCATGGATGTAACAAAAACAAAAAAGCAACCTTTGAGTACATATAAAAATCATTTTTTTTGGTACTACCAAGGATTCCTGAGAGGCCTATGTGGAAGGGGAAATTCAAAGTGATACAGGCGTTCTCTAGTCTCTCAGATGAGCAGTGGTACAGTTGTGTTAGAAAACCTCGTCTGTTATTCAGACAAAAGATAAAGAGCTTGTCTTTGGAAGCAGAGGGGCCTGCATTTGAATTTGAACTCAGCCTCTTAATACCTCTGTGTTCTTGAGAAAAGTCACTTAACCTCGCTGAATTTCAGTTTCCTTGTCTCTAGCATGGACATGAGAATCCTTTTCTCCACAAACTTACAAGATGCTATTAGGGTGAAGTAAGATAATATATGTAGGCCCTAACACACGCAGTAAATGGTACATTTGATGAACTCATTTGTACCTATAATTTCCTAAAATCCTGGTTACAAATAAGATAAAATAATGTTTGTATTTTTACATGTGAGCATTTTCATTTGAAGCAGTTGAAGCACTTCTGACCTTGATCTCTTTATTTATTGTGTATTAAGGGACATGCTGGCAGGGGCCCATATGTAATTCCATCCTACTGCTGCCCCCATAAGTGGTTACAAATCTTAAATAGATGGCATTCAGATGTACTGTGAAGTACCAAGATCATTCTGTGAAACCTTGTGAAATTACTCTCATCGACAAATGTCAGCTTTGGGATTTTCCTTATAAAAGCTAGTTCTAATCTTCCTTGGAAGTTTTGACTAGCTCAGTAAGCATTTGAGAGCTGATATAAGCAAGGAAGCCATTTGCTTAGGAAAAGATAAACTACCTTACATGCACAGACACTTGCAAAACTCAGTCATTGCTTTCAGCACTTTCTTTTAGTATTTTGGGGGTCAAAATACTACTTAGCTATTTAGTCAAATGCTACACAAAAGCTTTTTTTGAAATCAACCTCCAGCAAGGGATTAGCACCGATTCTGAGAGATTTCATTTGTCTTGTTTACATTCCTTGTGCAACTTCAGAACACTGTGTTCCCTTTCTTGTAATTGCACAACAACTCTGCCATGGAACACTGGACAGGCTTCTCACTCCATGCCGGGATTTCCTTCTGGCTGGCGGTCTTTGCAAACAGCTCTAAGTCGGCTGGTACAGAGAAAAGAACATGGGCTTTAGAGACAGCCAGACAAAACTGGGCTCCAGTTCTGCTGTCATTTGCGATGTGCTTACTTAATCTGACTCTTAGTTTGTTTTTGTTGTTTTTTTCTGTAGAATAGAAATAATAATTTTACAGTCTTTGTAGGATCATTGTGGGGATTGAATAAGACAACACGTGTAAAACCTCCAGCATAGTGCCTGGCAATCTTAAGTACTCCAGTAAAAGAAGTCATTATTTCAATAATGGCACTGAGGAAACAGGCAGTGTTCTTTTCTTTGTCCTATTCTCCAGCAACAAAATGCTGTGCCTTTGCTTCAAGTCTCCAAAGACGCACACGAGAATGTTCCACTGGAGAAGGTGCTACTAAATAATATGGATTCTTGGCTTTAGTAACGATCTTTTAAAATGTTCTAAGGCTTGGCAGAAAGGCTGTCTTGGTGACCATTGGTCACTCTCTGAAACAATGCTGCTTTTGTAGCGTCTCTGGAGACAGAGAAGGGATACCTCACTGTTGACTGTGAAGAAGCAACTAGGTGAAGAGGCAAGAAGGCAGCTTTGTATGGGGCTGACGTGAACACTTACAATAATCCAAATCACCTGTTGTGTCTCTGCAGCTTGCCCTTAGCATGGCTGAAGAGGAGTGGGTATGGTCACAGATGATATGTTATTGCTATGCACAGTTATATGCAATGAACTCTCACTTTCCAATGAATACATTTTCTTCACACTTCCTGCATGCAAGGGTTACCCTATCAAGGTGAAGGTGACCGGGCTGGTCCTGAGCAGTCTGAGAAGCCTTCCTTGGGTGAGTCTTGCCAGAGAAGAATGAATGGGTTGGTGTTTGCTTTGTGTGTGCTAAGCATTTGCTTTTGGAAGCTGCTGAATAGCACCCCATGGTCAGACAGCTGGTGGTACTTGTCATATGGCATGGTGGAAGGAGGACAGAATTTAAAGTTACATAGGCCTGGACTGGAATCTCAGCTCAGCCTCTCATCCTTTACTTTGAATGATCTACTTAACCTTGCTGAGGTATCTCCTTTTAAAATGAAAACCAGATGTCTACCTAGCAGAACAATTGTTAATATTACAGATAAAAAGTTGTACTATACTTTGCACAGTGCCTAGTATAATGGGATAACAATAAATGATGGTTTATATTGCCATTCTTAAAAATAATCTAGAGCTACATAGAAGGAGGGTGATGGAGCCACAGAGCAAGAGAATTTATTATGTAAATGATAGTTCTCTACACATGCCTGTTTCCCTCGGGCATCACATTATTAGTGGCTGCTCACAGAAGAACAAGGACAGCTAGAAATTATTACTGAGTGAAATCCTGGCCAGGACTTAGTCCCATACATCTTCTTGATACCTGATGCTGGATGCCCGAAGTTGGCCGGGGGGCACCCAGCATGTTAATATGCCCATTTATCACTGGGACCAGAGGAACACTCCCTTTTCACAAAGTCCTCCCACATTTGGTAGAACTCCTTGGTTGAATGAACACTGGAAACATAAAAGGTCATAGCACTGCTATGCAATGTATGTACTATGAGTGTGAGCTGGGCCAGCATAATCTCATCCATCAGTGCCACTTCCTCATGGGAAGAACCATCTCTCAGCTGCATAGCACTGCTCTAAACTAACTGTAATACAGACCAAGACAGCAAAACATGAGTATTTTGGATTGTGTAGGTCTGGCTTGATCAGATTATCTATGGCACTATCCACAGGCTTGGGGATGAATAGAATCCACAGTGTAAATGAGATGTGTGGCAGATGGTTGGTTGTTCACCAAAAAACTATGCTCCCTTCTACGGTGCTGAAAAGTGGATGGTCAGCAAGGAATGACATTTCCTAGAAACACTTGCACCTAATTTGGACCATGTCACTGAGTTTTGGCTATCAAAATATGAGCAAAAGTGATGTAAATACTTCCAGGTCTGGCTTATCTGATCCTTTGCTTTCTCTGTCCTATGTAGTTCTGCCTATCCTTGTTTATGACAATTGGACATTACATGAGTGGGAAATAAATTTTATTTATTTATTTATTCATATATTTATTCATTCATTTATTTTAAGTTACAGTTGACAGTCAATATTATTTTATATTAGTTTCAGGTGTACAGTGTAGTGTTTAGACATTTATATAATTTATGCAGTGATTCCCCTAATTAGTCTAGTATCCACCTGGTACTATATATAGTTGTTGCAACATTATTGACTATATTCTCTATGCTGTACTTTACATCCCCATGACTATTTTGTAACTACCAAGTTGTATTTCTTAATTCCTTTGCCTTTTTCATCCAGCTCTCTAACCACCCTCCCTCTGGCAACCATCAAAGTGTTCCCTGTGTCTATGAGTTTGTTTCTGTTTGTTTATTATTTTGTTCTTCAGATTCCACTCATAAATGAGATCTTTGTCTTTCTCAGTATGACTTATTTCACTTAGCATAATACTCTCTAGGACCATCCACATTGTCATAAATGGTAAGATTGTATACTTTTTATGGCTGAGTAATATTCCATTGTATATGTGTACCACTTCTGTTGTTTTTATTTTTATTTTTCTTTTGAGTGCAGTGTCACTGGCCCTCATATGTGGGACACGAACCGGGGCCTCTGGCTTCCCAAGCCAGCGCTTAACCACCACGCTACTCGGCCGGCCCACCACTTCTTAATCCAATTGTCTGGTGACGGGTACTTGGGGTGCTTCCATATCTTGGCTATTGTAAATACTGCAGAAGTGAACATAGAGCTGCATATATCTTTTCAGATTAGTGTTTTGACTTATTTCACTTAGGTATTCAGATAAATACCCAGAAGTGGGATTGCTGGGTCATATGGTAGTTCTGTTTTTAATTTTTTGAGGAACCTCCATAATGTTTTCCATGGTGACTGCACCAATTTGCAATTCCACCAACAGTGCACAAGTGTTCCCTTTTCTCCACATCCTCACCAATACTTGTTGTTTGTTGATTTATTGATGATGGCTATTCTGACAGATGTGAAGTAATATCTCATTGTGGTTGTTTTTTTGTTTTAAAGATTTTATTGGGGAATTGGGGGAGGGGAACAGCATTGGGGAACGGGGAAGGGGAACAAACAAGTTGCTGTCCTTTTGTTCTTCAGTCTAGTTGTGGAGGACATTGCTTCACTGGGCCATGTTGGTATCATCATTGCACTCTTCTCAGGCAAGGCAAATTGGTCGCCGGCCTCTGGACAGCTGCTCACAGCAGCTCTTGGCAGCTCATGCTGGCTGCTGGCCATTCACTGTAGATTTATGGCAGCCCACTGCAGTAGTGGCTGCAGCTATGCTGCCCCGGGAATTCACAGCAGCCCAGCTCCAGGTGGAGTTGTTGTTCACCATCTTAGCTGTAGAGGGCAGTGTCACTAGCCTTCATATGTGGGATCCGAACCAGGGCTGCTGGCGTCCCAAGCCAGCTCTTAACCAACGCACCACTCGGCCGCCCTCATTGTGGTTTTAATTTGCTTTTCTCTGATGATTAGTGACATTGAGCATCTTTTCATATGCCTATTGGCCTCTTCGTGTCTTTATCGTCTTTGGAGAAATGTCTATTCAAGTCCATTGCCCATTTTTAATAGAATTAATTGTTTTTTTGGTATTGAGTTGTATGAGTTTTTTATAGATTTTGGATATTAGCCCTCTTATGAGATGTATCATTGGTGAATATCTTCTCCCATTCAGTAGGCTGTCTTTTCATTTGTTGGTGGTTTCCTTTGCTGTGAAAAAATGTTTTAGTTTGACTTAGTCCCATGTGTTTATTTTTTCTTTTGTTTCCCTTGCCAAGGAGATAGATCAGAAAAAAATATTACCAAGAACAATGTCTGAGAATTTACTGTCTATGTTTTCTTCTAGGAGTTTTATGGTTTCAGATCTTACATTTAAGCCTTTAATCCATTTCAAGTTTATTCTTGTATGTGGTGTAGTAAAGTGAGCCAGTTTAATTTTTTGCATGTATCTGTCCAGTTTTCCCAATGCCATTTAATGAATAGACTGTCTTTACCTCACCTCACTGTATATTCTTGACTCTTTTGTTGTAGAGTAAATGACCATACAGGCTTGGGTTTATTTATGGGCTCTCTATTCTGTTACAATACCCTCATTGAGTATTGATATATGTGTCTGTTTTTATGCTGGTACCATGCTGCTTTGATTACTATAGTCTTGTAGTATAGTTTGATATCAGGTAATGTGATGCCTCCAATTTTGTTCTTCTTATTCAAGATTGCTGTGGCTATTGGGGATCTTTTGTGGTTCCATATAAATTTTAAGGTTATTTGTTCCAGTTCTGTGAAAAATGCCTTTGGTATTTTGATAGGGATTGCATTGAATCTATAGATTGCTTTGGGTAGTATCGTCATTTTAATGATGTAAATTCTTCCTATCCATAAATGCTTCCATTTATTTGTATCTTCTTCAATTTATTTCTTCAGTATTGTATAGTTTGCCAAGTACAAGTCTTTTATCTCCTTTTAAATTTATTCTAGGTATTTTATTTTATTTTTTTCTGATACAATTGTAAATGGGATTGTTTTCTTAATTTCTCTTTCTGATAGTTCATTATTGGTGCATAAAAATACAACTGATTTCTGAATATTATTTTTGTATTCTGCCACTTTACTGAATTTATCAGTTCTAATTTTTTTTTTTTTTTGGAGTAATCCTTGGGGTTCTCTCCATATAGTATTATGTCATGAGCAAATAATGACAGTTTTACTTATTCCTTTTCAATTTGGATGCCTTTTATTTCTTTTTCTTCTTTGACTGATGTGGCTAAGACTTCCAATACTATGTGAAATAGAAGTGGTGAAATTGGGCATCCTTGCCCTCTTCCTGATCTTAAGGAGAATGCTTTTAGCTTTTCCCCATTGAGTATGATGTTAGTTGTGGGGTTGTATATGACCTTAATTATGCTGAGGTATGTTACCTCTATTCCCACTTTACTGAGAGTTTTTATCAAATAAATGGATGTTGGATTTTGTCAAATGTTTTTTTTGCATCTATTAATATGATCATATGATTTTTATCTTTTGTTTTGTTTATGTGGTATATCATGTTAATTGATTTGTGAATATTGAACCAACCTTTCATTCCATAACTAAATCCCACTTGATCATGGTGTAGGGTCTTTTTAATGTATTGTTGTATTTGGTTTGCTAATATTTTGCTGAGGATTTTCACATCTGTTCTCATCAGGAATATAGGCCTATAATTTTCTTTCTTCTGTTTTTTTTTTTTGTGATGTCTTTGTCTGGTTTTGGAATCAGGGTAGCGCTGGCCTCATAAAATGAGTTTGGGAACTTTATGTTCTCTTAAATTTTTTGGAGTAGTTTGAGAAGGATAGGTGTTAGTTCTTCTTTGAATGTTTAGTAAAATTCACCTGTGAAACCATCTAGTCCAGGACTTTTGTTTGATGGAAGGTTTTTGATTACTGATTTGATTTTGTTAGTAGTAATGGGTCAGTTCAGATTTTCTGTTACTTCTTGATTCAGGCTTGACAAATTGTATGTTTCTAGAAAACACCATTTACTACAGATTTTTAAAGGTTCTTTCTTGGAATTTATCTGAATGAATACATTTGGAGTTACCTGCTCAGTAAGTATATATTGGTGAATTAATTTAATTGGGGAAGAAAATCTAAGAACTTTATATTCCCATCCTGATTTTTGCAACATTGTTCAGATGTCTTAAACAAAGAAAAAAAAAACAGCTCAAATAATAATAACTTGGATTCTTGAATGTCTTAACAATATGTATTGATGTATATTAACTGTCAAGATAATATTACAAAATCTACTGTGTTTTGTTTTTCATTTTATTCCATATAGGGAAGGGTCCTATGTAAGGACAGCTCACTTTCAATTCAGTAGCTTTTGTGGGGATTATTCTCCTTTCCTTATCAGTCTGTCACATAGACTTCTTGAACTGGGATGTTTGCCAAGTTCCTCACATTTCGGCCACTTCAGGCAAAACTCACCGGAAGTATGCACTTCCTTTCTCTTCCCAGCAACAATCACTTTATCTAATCACGAGGAAGTCCTGTCCACTGTCAGCCGTACAGTGTCTTTGTGTGTGTGTGTGTGTGTGTGTGTGTGTGTGTGTGTTACCTGCAGTGTAACATAAAAAAGACATATATAAGAAGCAACAGAAAGGGCTTTTCCCAGACTTCCTGGAAATACCTAACCTGTCTGATAGGCTTCCTCTTTCCTCCTATAGGGGCCATTCGTGCCTAAGTTGGGTGCTGGTCTACCATAAATCCAGAGGAAGTTCACTCTGGAGGATAATGGGGAATGAGGGTTGTGCTTATTTTAAGTGGCTCCTAGGAACCCAGGTTCTGCTCAATTTTCTCTTCTAGATAAGTGATTTACTCCCTCAAAGGATTCTTTTTCTTGCTTTAAGTAAAATAACTCTTAGAATTGATCCTTGTCATATTTTCCTCTCATCCAGCACTGTATCTGAGCTCTGGAGAAGCCACTAATTGTCCTGGATGTTAGTTTATCTAATATCATAATGCCTATAATCATATCTCTGATTCAAGAACACTCCCAAATAGAAATTCAGTGAAAATATATATACTGTTCACACCTGAGGCCCCGGCTACTATTGCTGTATAAGGAGTTTAAAACAACCATCTTATTATGCCCATGGAGTCTGTGGACTTGGATTTTAGATAGCAGGAATGGCTTGCCTCAGTTCCATGATATCTGGGGTCTAGACAGCTGTGGTGACACAGCAGTTGGGGGATAAAGTTATTGAAAACTCCTTTATTCATGTGTCTGGTGCTAAGCCTGGGAGAATTTGAAGATGAGCACTATTCTAGAGCACCCACCTAGGGCCTGTGTGTGTGGTGTGGCTTCCTCATAGTGTGGTGGCCTCAGGGTAGTTGGACATCTAGCACAGAAGCTCAGGGCAAGTGCACCAGCAGGCAGACGGGAGCTCAGTGGCCTTTTATGACCTAGAAGTCCTGCAATTTCATTGCTACTGCATTTTTTTTTCAATAGAAATTAAGCAATCAATTAAAAAAATATTTCACAAGTATAATTTTGGAAGGGCTATCTGACAAATTTCAGAATAAACTGCCCACTCTGTGGACATATTCAACAACCAAAAAACATTTATTGTTGGCCCTTTTAATATAGGGGAAGTGTCCTATTACATCACCAATGATAGAGATGCAATAACAGAATTGAGATCATATTAAAGGAATTAAATGTTTTCTTCCAAATGCTAGTTAGTTGACAGGTAATATAATACAAACATACATTAATGGTTATTATGATCACTAGTGAATTGCCTAATAAGACACGTGAGTCACAAACCTGCCCAGATCAAGGAAAGGGAACTAGATAGACTACATCTTCACAGAGTAATGACAAGGTTCTAAATGGCTGAATGGGAGACTCTGTGATCTTTTCATCTTTGGAAAATACAATCAGCCACACTAGATTCTATTTTAAGAGATTACATGGGGATTTGTGTTGTAGAATTTGAAGCCACATGTGGTCAAGGCTCTGCACTTTGCGAACAAAGTGCTCTGGAGGGAAAAAAATATTCTCTCACTGAGATGAATGTGGTTGCATTTTATCTAATCTGGAAATATGAGGCAGACAAAAGGGAACAAGAGGCAGAGGAGATTGCACTTTTAAATACAGGTAGGTAGGGAAGTACAGGGCAATGTGGCTACATCATTGTACCTATGGTACTGGAGATCACTCAGGGTGGAAGGAGATAAGCTTGAAAAGTAGATGGAAGCCAAATTTGTTGGAGCATTTGACTGACAAACCAAAGAGCCCGGAAGGCTGTTTGTATCAGTCCCTCCTGCCTTCCCCTCCCCCCAGTTGCCTTTCTACAGTTTTCAATTTTATTTGTATCACTAAATAAGATGAGTACTCCTTTCCTTTTCTGTTATATTTAGGCATAAATGTACTTTGCTATCTTTGGGGTTCTCATTTTTATACTATCACATCTCTGCATACTGTATCTTGGCCTCTCCTATCACTTGGAGTTTCCTAGGACCGTATTAAAAACAGAGAGAGAACGGGCCCACTTTGACTCTCTCCCTGCTTGACTTCTCCACTCCGTCAGCTCTCTCCTTGTTCTGTAAAACTGCGCTTGGTCCAGTATCACACTTATTTCCATCTTTAGTTGTGTGTGTTATTCATATTTTCAAGGCTGATCCCCTGGATGCTGACCAGTCATTTTGAAAATTTTGCAAGGCAAGTTCACTGAAAATGGGGGCAATATTTAATAATCTTTGCATCCCCAATGCCTAGCAAGAAGGGGAGATACCTTGGTTGGCTCAATACAATAACCCAGACCTGGAAGGAAGTACAGCTGGTTGTTGTTCAAATTAAGAGTCAGGAAGGAAAGTTGATCAAAAAATGCCCTCTGAGTATCTCAATTGGGCAATTGCTGTGGGGAATAAAAAGATAAAGAAGCAGTCCCTCCCCTCCATGAGCTTCCAGTCTATTGAGGGGTGGGCAGTCGGGGAGAGCAAAGCATGATTACATGGAAAGGTAAATGGCAGGGTAGTAGTAGAATAACAGCCCTAAAATGTTTATGTCCTAATCTGTGGAAACAGTGAATGTGTTACTTTATGTGACAGAAGGGACTTTGCAAATATGATTAAATCAAAGCTATGAGATGGGGAGATTATCCTGGGTTATCCAGGTGGGCCCAGTTCTGTCACATGGGTCCTTATAAAAGAAAGAGGAAGGCAATGGAGTCAGCTTTATAAAATATGAGAATGGCCCCACTGGCCACTGTTGGGTTTGAGCATTCTTGGTTATGAGCTGAGGAAGGAAAGCAGTTTCTAGAAGCTGGAAAAGGCAGAAAGGAACCCAGCCCTGTGTACACCTTGATTTTAGTCCAGTAAGACCCATTTTGGACTTCTAATCTTCACACTGTAAGATAACAAATTTGAGTTATTTAAAGCAATTAAGCTTGTGGCAATTTTTTACAGCAGCAATAGAAAACTGGTGCAGCAAAGTTATGAATGAAACAAGAATCCAGAAAATAGTGTCATGGGCCAGTAAGCCAGAAATTCCAAATACTGAGGTTTCTACTGTAATTTCATAGGTGCATCCTTCCCATCACCCCACCCCACCCCAAATAACACCTTACTTCTGCAAAATCCAGCATGGAAAATAATTGTGTTTATGAGAAAAGGAAGGTTGGGGCAGATCATTCAAAAATTGGGGCCCTTACAACCAGAGCACAATATACAAACAATACCAATGCCAGTGCAAGTATTAGTACAGAGATTTCCACAGACACCGCATCTATATCAGTTAGTCAATCCTTCACAGCTTTATATCCGGGGCTCATGCTTTCTCCCGAAGAATAGACTGTATTTCTGATAGTGACCTCTTCATTAAAATTCAATATACAATCCTGAGATAGCCCTCTTGGTCAATCATTGCTTTTCAGACTTTGCGGGTAATGTGTTTGCAAATCCTTCAGCTCCCCCTTACAACTTCCCCAGACATAGTAGAAAGTCCAATTTCTTAAAAGTTTTGAAACCCACTATGAACATGCACTAATGGAAAACACTTCTGCAAAATATTCAGATTGTTTTCTTGTTTTCCTTAAAGTTTTCACATAGTGCTGAAACTTTCTGCTTAATTATGAAGACCCTGGCTGCTCCTTGCTTCAAAATGTTGTTGATCTGCTTGAAATAGTTGAGTAAGAGCAGATGTAATTGGTAGCAGCAACGAGTGCTAATGCGTTCAAACAAGGGTGACAGTGGGTGGCACACGCCTGGTGCTGGAGGTGATCTGGAGATGAGCCTTGAGAATGAAGAAGACTGTGGAGGGTAGGACAATGGCAGCACCAGCCAACATGGGGTGTCCCTGGGAGGGCTGTGTTGGGCTCCAGCACCACTGGCGGGTGCCATCACGTTGCTCAGAGGTAGCAGTCCTCCCGTACATGTGGCTGCTTCTCATGATATTGAACTGTGGGCATTTAGAAGCTTCTCTCAAAGAGCCAATGCCACCCCTACACTCATACCTATATACACTGCAGCTTCCTCACGTGCATCCTTCAAGCTGTCTGGCCCCCATAATTTTCCAATCAAAGCAGGCTCCTGGGATGTTATGGTGTTGGTACTCTCAGAGGAAATAAAAATATATATAGAAGAACAGGCTCTAAAGATGTGTCCTTTCCCAACTTTTCCAGCCAAGGTCCTTCAAATGATTTTAATGCCTCTGCTTATCACAGAACACAAAGAGCAAAGGCCTCGCCGACTTAGCAGCTGTAGGATAGCCTTCAAATGTACAGCCCACTCCACAGACATTAGGCCTTCCTGTATACCAATGTGTACAATGCTTTCATACCCATTTTGCAGTCCTGGAGCCATGTCTAGTTCTCATGCTCCACATCCTGTGGAGTTAATTCTTTTCCTTTCTCTCCCCTCCCCTTTCTTTTCTCTGTCTGTGTCTCTTTCTCCCCTTTGCCCTTCAAGTCCATCCTCTGCATTTGAAGGTGACCCTTCAGGTGGGAAGGAGCTGTGAGTGCTCCAGCTGCACTTGCGAAGCCCTGTGTGTGGTCCCCTCAGGCCGCTCCTCAGTGTACACATGAAGATCTTTGTGTCTTGCTTCTGTTCTTGCTATTTGCCGCCCCTGTCTTGTTTATACTCTGCTTCCTGGACTCGGGTTGGCCTTGGCCTGTGTTCTTAAAGGGCCACACATTCATCACAGCATTTTCAGACTTTCCTGCCTGCTGTTTGCTCAGAAGTGAACTCAGGCATCACTTGGTGTCTGGGCTGCAGAATGTGCCATGTCACTGGAGAAACAAACCCTTAAGAGGGTTCAGAGGAAAGCCATAAAGACAATCGGGGAAACTGAGGCCACACAACCCGGTTCTTCCACAGAAGATGGGAAGCCCCTTTATTTCTGCACAGTGAGCAAGATGTAGTCAGCATGCACTGAACTTTTCCTGAGAGGAAAGAGCTGCAGGAGTGGGGCTATAAAGAAAAGAGAAGCTGGTGCTTACTCTATCACGGTCACAAAAGAAGTCAGGAAGAGATGTGGGAATGAGATATGTGAATGCAACTTTGCACTCACTTATTCAAGAAATAAGAATGAGAAATGAGATACATGCAATGGATTAGTAAATGCTGATATGGTGCAGATTGGATATGTAAGTGAATTTGATTTAAATTAAACATTCAGGAGCTCTATGATGGGCAAGTATGAACCCTTTTCCAGAAGACTTTAAAAAGAGGCTCAGTTAAACTTAGCGTAAATGGGGCAAAGAAGGAATGAGTTGTAGAGGTAACTTTCATTGGGCAGCACCTTCAGCCCCACCTATGAAGCACCATCTGCAGGTATAAATATTTGCTTGCCCATGGATTCAGCAAATCATTGTGCTGTCACACCCACCTGCTTCCAAGTTATCTGATTCTAAGCTGGTTCAGTGAGCAGGACATTGGTCTTTGTGTTCTAAAGAGGGGTGGGGTGGAGTACAGTGAGCCATGACCCTCAGTTAACACCTCAGAGAAACGAGATCCATAATTTACTCATGTCATCCCCCTGGATTAACAGTATTTTCCCATGTGTCCGATTCCAGGACAATGCTCTAGAGAAAAGCTGAGGAAGTTGGCACTAGTGCAACACAGTACCGGGTGAGGGAGAGGGGAGTGGAGAGAAAAGAAAGGACTTACATGTTTTTAAAAATTGCTGCCAAAAGATAAGGTTGTTTATGCAACTTCTAACACTGATGGGGGGAGGACTCTGAAACCAGGAGAGAGAGAACTTCAGTCGGCAAATAAATACATGATTCACATTAGCCAGGGGGGTGGGGAAAAAAAGGTTGGGAAGGAACTAAGTCTATGAATCGTCGTAATCATTTTTGAAGGCATATCTAGGACCAGGTGTCTGATTTAATTTCGTTTGTATGGAGTGATGGTTTGAAATATACATTCAGAAAAACAATTTATTGAATGAAGTGCCAAACTACAAATAGAGGTCTCTTAATAGACCCAGACGATGCCTGGATTCAAATGATGACTTCCCCTCGTCCTGGGTGCCAGGTGGCTCTGCCAGTGGCCTCATACTGACCTGTAGGTAACAAAGCCTTGCCCTCAGGGAACATGTCGTACATTGAGGCATCAGGGGAGGCACTGAGGCCCATTGGGGAATCATAAGAGGAGTCAGTTATCTATACGAGTCCTGGCTGTTAGCAGGAAGTGATCTAAAAAAATGAAAATATTCATATCAGAGATTGGGATAGATCTTTCATTGAAGGACACTTTGGAGATGTTCATTCACTTTAAGGTATTAAAAACCCACTTTCTCTCTAGGTGAAGACACTGAAACCTCTTCCTGGCTGCTCTGGGCTCTGAGTGTGACCACACCACTCTGTCAGGTGAGGCAGGGGCCAGAGGAGGAAGCCTTTGTTTAGGTAATTTTGTGGAATGGCAGAAGAGAGTTTCTTTGACTCAATGACAAGCTCTTTTACCTTTCATTAGCACCCAGGGGGCAAATTCCAAAATCCTCCTCAAGTGGAGCTCAACGAAGTTCAAGGACATTGTCATAAAGCTGGGGAATTCATCACTAGGCAGATGGACACAGCAGCAATGTAGGAGAGTGGGATGTGGGTTCAAATCCAGCCATGGGCAGAGTTTTCTCAGCAGCAGGCAACAACACCACTGATTCTACTGAGGCAGTTCAGAGGTACCTGAATCCCAGTTCAGAGGTGCCTGAATATACAGGCGACTGTTGATGGCATTGAGTAAAACTCAGTGTGGGACATTGTGAGACTTCAGATTAAGATTTAAATGTTGGCTGATGGCTTGTGTATGGATTTTATTTTTAAGCTGTGACTTCCTTCCTGTATATTATAGCCAATGCATAAGCGGGAGTAAGGAGGGTTTGGTATCAATTTACTAGAGATGTTCCCTCAGATTTCTGGGTGGGTTCTTGAGTCAACAGAAACCTAACACTGCTGAGAAGTAACTAGCTCCTTCAAACACAGGCTCTGTGGCCCAGAGACAGAGTATCATGTACCTCCAACCATCCATTCCTATTTGGAGCTGAAGACTCCAGGACATCAGAAGAAGGTGACTTCTGTAGCGGCATTTGTTATTCCACAGCTCAAAGAGGAAATCAAATTGAAGGCAGGAAAGCAACATTTTGGAAATGCCTCTGGAGTTCACTGAGAGTTATAAAGCAGTCTGTCTTAAAACCTCCTAAAAATCATCATTAGGGATGTGTGTTTACAGAGTCTTGGGATATATGTCTTGTAGCTGCTGTAAAATGGAGGAATTGTCCCAGCACCATTATTGCCTTTCTGATCACCTGCTGAAAATGTGATGCACATAAAATACAAAAGCAGATGCAAATTCTTTGCCATGAGGAAATCCCTTGTTCATTGCTTCCCACTAATGGTATTTCATAAAATGGTATTTAAAAACATTTTTCTATACTTGATATTCACCTAGAATGGAAAACTAGGTTAAAATAGCTTATTTTATGACCTCAGATCCTCTAATTTTCTTTTTCTTATTCGCTGCTGTTTCTGAGTTCTGTTTGGCTTCAATGTGTAAAGCTTTTGACTACTGAGATCTTTCACAGAACTAGGTTAGGAGGACAAAGTGTTGAGATGGAAGGAATTTTTAGCCAGCTACTTCCCAATAGCACAAGATTTCCCTTTTTTGTTCTCCCTTCTTTTTCTTCAGAGGGGAGCAGTGTGTGTGGGGTAAGGTGAGGACAAGTTGCCTAGATATGAAATGTTATTTTAAGGAAGAGATTTCAGAAATGATAATATCTTTAGAGTTTCCTTCCTTCATTTTGTTCGATGCCACTGAATTCTAGCTTTTTAGTTGCTCAAAATGTTGCTTGCAAACCCCCAAGTGAGCCTATGAAATTGACTTTAGTGGACACACTTTTCCTAAAATACTGGGGATTTTTTTTTTTTGAAGATTAATGTGTGTTTTTAATTGGTCAGAAGATATTTATAGACCATCCCAGGTGCACAGTGATGTAATAGATCTTTAGGGGTACCAATTAAAGAGCAGGCGTGGGCCCTGCCCAGCTATCTTGACAACCTTTTGAAAACAGAGGTTTCATTTGTAATGAAAGGTGCTTACCCTGTGGAACCCAGCAGATCAGGGTGTAGTTAGAGGAAGCAGCTGCAAAGGGGCCCATTGTGGGGGAAATCAGCAGAAATATTTGGCTGGGACCCCAACTTGAAACTCATACTGTGTTCTGAAAAAAAATAAGGAAGTGGCCCAGGTCTCCCTCAACCTCTGAGAGACACTGGCAGGGAAGAGGACGCACAAGGAGTGAGACCTCTGTGATGAGTGCATGGCCGTTCCACCCCCCGGGCTCCATGCTCTGTTCTCTGTTTGTACACACTTCTGCCCAAGCCAGTAGTCCGGCTCTTGCCCTCTTCTGCACAGTGCTCTTCCTGATTTTTAGATGCTTACATCTTAACTCCCCAAATAGATTGGGAGGCTGCTGGTGTCATGGAGGCTTGTCCAGCTATATTTACAACCTTTTGAAAATGGGTTTGGATAAGTGAGACCTGAGTCCAAATCCTCTGTGTGCACACAGTTACAACATTAGACTTTATGTTCCTACCCTGTAGAATGGGAGTGCCAATACCCACTCTTCAGGGTATTTAGGAAGAGTGTAGTAGGTAATGTGTGTCAAACACACAATACAGTGCCTGGTGCAAGACAGACTCAATGAAGGTTATTTGTCCCTTTGCCCCCTTAGGGGAGGAATCAGTCACAGGGATTTGCCTGTACTGATCTGTGGGTCGAAGAGACAGGTATATGTTGCTTATCAGATGTGAAGTCCCCAGTTTCACTGTTTCTAAAGAGGGAAAGGAAATGATTTTTAGGAAAGATGAATGTGTCCTTAGGAGAACTGATGGAGGTTTGATGGTTTGTGATAAAGTGAGTCTGGGTGCGGTGTCGATTTCTAGTCTCCTTTCCTGTGACAAGCATCAGTCCTACCTGGTTGATGAAGCTCCCGGAAAGGCATTTATGACAACTGAGCTCCTTTTGGAGGATCTGTCCTTAGTCAGATAAGGGGAGTTCAGAGAAAGCCTCTCCCTGCATTGCTGTTTTTCAAGTGCCTACAGTTCAAAATAATCAACATACCAAAGTAGCATATTTTGGGGTGGCATGTCCTGAACTCCTACAGTCATATTTTGGGTGGCACATTTTACTACCTGTGGGAAGCTGACAGCACCCCAGTGTCTGACAAGGCCACATTGCCCTGCTCAGCACTGGATATTAGGGGAGCTGCCTTATGGTTGGTCATGTAATATCTCCTGCCTCTATGAACCCATGTGCCTTTTCTTCTATAGGAGACAATATATTTACTACACTTGTGATATGTTCCTGTGGTGCCCCAATGAGCTAACTACGCAGCCAATGGGTAAGATCTCCTAAAAGAGGGGAGACAACCCAAGCCAGGCGGTAGTTCCGTGGGGAACCCCTGAACTGTGATAGTGGGGACTCAAGCCCCTTGGAAACTGAGGCACAGACCTCTGACAAACTCAGGCCAGAAAACTCAGGCCTGTGAGAAGCTGATGCATTTGCCTAAGGGACCTACTGTGAATAGTCTCCTGAAAGATTAAGTCTTCAGGCCATGAGAGTTCCGGGTAAGAGGCAGCTCTAAGACATCCGCTGACCATGGATTTGTTAATCAGCCTTGTGTGAATTCCTTTGTCCAGTGCCTTGTTGCAGCAACAGATATTGAAGCTTTAATTAAGAAACGGATGCAGCCCTCTGTAGGATAAGAGAGGTGTGAAACCCTTTTGGTTGCTAGGTATTGTTATTTACAAACGAATAGATTTTAGATGCTTTTACCTTAAACGCAGCCACTCCTAGTCTTTTGGTATAGCTCAAGTATACTGTGAGTTTTATGATTGTGTTTAACTGCTAGAATTTAGGATGATTTCTAGATAGTCAAGATAGCTTTAGTAAACATTCTTTAGGTGACTTACAGAAACCGAGTCTGGGTTTCATAGCAATTATCATAATAAAGACAAGGTAATCCTTTAACGGAAGAGTAAGTCACAGTACACCCTGGAAAGAGCACTTTCAGGGGAGTAGAGGACTGTGTAAATCCTGAGAACTACAAACCACTGTTAATGATTTGTTACAGTTTGGTTCCTTGAAAATTCTCAATAAAAGCTATACGCTGACCCGATTCGGGGCTCAGTCTTCCTTGGCTGAGTCCCTTGGGCTCAGTCGTCTTTGGCTGAGTCCCTTGGGCTCAGTCGTCCTTGGCTGAGTCCCTTGGGCTCAGTCGTCCTTGACTGAGTCCCTTGGTCTCGCTCTTATCTTTCTTCTGTCTCTTGTTTTTCCTTAATCTGCGTCGCCCCTCTCATGTCCCACTTGCCCTTGCCACGCAGGACGTGACAACTACCCTTCACGTACAGTCATTGATAAAGAATTATGGACAATTTTGAAGAGAAAATGAGAAGCATCTTTTAGGTCCATTGAAAGGAAAACAGGAATCTGCTATCCCTCTCCATATAATGTCCCGTACAATATGTACACAATGGAGCAGGTGTTTGATGAAACACTTTCAAGTGGATAAGAGACAGGAGATGAGAAATTTTTCACTGGTATTTTGCAAAGTGGAGTGTGCAGTGCAAGTTTCTGCCAGCATTTATATATCCCCTGCCAAACCCAAGGAGGAAAGGAGTCAATGGACAGGAGGAAGAGGGGTTTGATCATCAGATGGTTAAATGTGTTGTGATAGTGTTCTATTAGAAGTTTTGAAACATTCAACATATGTTCTCTTTGCTTCAAACAGGCCTGAATAGAAAACATCTGGAGATATACACACATAGCAGTGCTATGTGAAACATCTGTGCCTAAGTCCTACACTCTGCTGGATATTTGTCTGCAGGCTCTCATCTCCATTCCCACTCTCCCTCCCTGTCCTTCTCTACTGGGGTTGAGAAGACCGCAAATTACATTTCCTAGACTCCCCAGTGAACTGGCTTCCAATAGGGTTCTGCTAATGGCAGACACTAGTGGGAGGACTGGAAGGGAGGTAGAAGGGAGAAGCCAATTTTTCTGAACATCTTTTGAATGAAGTCTTTAGCAGTGACTGCAGCAGAAGCAGCAGTAGCTGAAAGTGGATTTGTGCTCAGGGAGTCGAATTTCAATACAGTAATACCTTGGTTAGTGAGCATAATTCGTTCTGGAAACAAACTACTCAGTACTGCAAGACACCGCTTACTTACCATGTTAAAATGTATTAGAAATGTTTGCTTGTCTTGCTGAACACTCGCAAACCAAGTTACTCGCAATCCAAGGTTTTACTGTAGTAATGGAAGCTGGGGTCCTCCTGTAGCTTCAGCAGCACAGGATTCCGGGACTCTGGTTCTGGCAGCAGCAGCATCAGTAACAGGCACCCATGGGTGGGAGTTCAGCCTCCTGACTTTCTGAAAGATGCTCCAACAACAGTTGTGGTGCAGTAGGTATACCAGCAGCCTCAGCAACAGAAAAATAGTGGGTTCTGGATGACATGATATTTTCTTTTGCTCCATCAACCTGAGGATGGTAGCAGCTTTCTGAAATTAGTAACCTCTGAGTGATCTCAGCTCCTCTTTTCTCTGCTTCAGCCCTTCAACGCATTCATAGCCAATTTCCCATGTTAACACCCCTCTATTTGACATTTCTGTAGTTTCTGCTTATTGATTTGACACTGATCAATACACACATATAAACTGAAGACAAAAAATGAAAGCAAATCAAATTAAATGTGTGTAATCTCCTACTCCACTGGCATTTTGGAGCTTATGTAAAGGAAGGAATAAGCAAGACTTTATCCCCAAATATGACAACAAAACTCAGTTCCTCGTCATATGTACTGCAGCCTCCTCCAAAGAAAAGAAGTTAACATGACAAATATTTTATTTTATTTTCAATTTTATTTATTTATTTATTTTTATTAGTTTTAGGTGTACAAAACAATGCAATAGTTATACTTTTCACCCCTCACAAAGTGACCATCCCCCTCCTCCAATCCACCACTCCCCCACCCCCGATATCATACATATCTATTACAATTCCATCGACTCCATCCCCACACTATACTCCACATCCCATAACCACATATATATAAAATCTTGGTTGATATACAATATTATTCAACAGCAGCTTCAGGTGTACAGTGCAGTGGTCAAGCCTCTACACCATCCATGAAGTGGTCTCCCTAACAAGACATGAATCCATCTGACCCCCTAAAAAATATTTACAACATTATTGATTATACTTTCCAAACTGTCTTTCATATCCCTGTGGCAATATTGTAGTTACTAATTTATGTTTCTCATCCCTTCCCCTTCTCTCTCATCCTCACCCCCGTCCCATCTAGCAACCATCAATTTTTCCTCTATGTCTCTGAGATTATTTATGTTTACAATGCTTGTTTATTCAGCTCTTTAGATTCCACATATAAGTGAGATCATATGGTATTTGTCTTTCTTCGACTGATTTATTTCACTTAGTATGATGTTCTCTAGGTTCATCCGTATCGTTGCAAATGGTATGATTAATTCCTCTTTATAGCTGAGTAATAAATACTCCATTGTGTAAATATACCACAGTTTCTTTTTTTTTTTTTTAATTTTATTTTATTTTTAATTAGTTTCAGGTGTACAACACAGTGCAATAGTTATACATTTTACCCCTCAAAGTGACAACCCCCCACCCCCAATACACCACCCCACTCCCCTCCATATCATATATATCTATTACTTTTCCTCTGACTCTCTTCCACAGTATAATCCACATCCCATGACTATCTATATATATTCAATTACAGTAGGTATACCACCTCCACTTTAGTAATACAGTGCAGTGATCAAACCTCTACTCCATCCATGAAATGGTCTCCCTAACAAGACCTATGATCATCTGAGATTCCACAGAATATTTACAACATTATTAATTATATTCCCCAAACTGTTTTTCCTATCCCAGTAGCAATATTGTAGTTGCCTATTTTTGCTGCCTAATCCTTTCCCCTTCTCCCTCATCCCCATTCCTCTCCCAATTAGCAACCCTGATTTTTCCTCTATATCTATGAGACAGTTTCTGTTTACTTTGCTCATTCATACAGTTTTTCAGATTCCACATATGCGTGAGATCATATGGTATCTGTCCTTCTCTGACTGACTTATTTCACTCAACATTATAGTCTCTAGGTCCATCCATATCATTGCAAATGGCACGATTTCATTCTTCCTTATAGCGGAGTAATACTCCATTGTATAAATATACCACAGTTTCTTAATCCAGTCATCTACTGATGGGCATTTTGGTTGTTTCCAAGTCTTAGCTATTGTAAATTGTGCTGCTATGAACATAAGGGTGCATAACTTTTTTTGAATAAGTGTCTTGGTTTTCTCAGGATAAATACCTAGGAGTGGAATTGCTGGGTCAAACGGTAGCTCTATTTCCAGTTCTTTGAGATACCTCCATATTGATTTCCATAGTGGCTGCACCAATCTGCAGTCCCACCGACAGTGCAGCAGGGTCCCCTTTTCCCCACAGCCCCGCCAACACTTGTTGTTTGTTGATTTGTTGATGATAGCCATTCTGACTGGAGTGAGGTGGTATCTCATGGTGGTTTTTACTTGCATTTCCCTAATGACCAGTGAGGTTGAACTTTTTTTCATATGCCTGTTGGCCATCTGTATGTCCTCTTTAGAGAAATGTCTCTTCATATCTTCTGCCCATTTTTTAATTGGGTTGTTTGTTTTTTTGGTGTTGAGTTTCATGAGTGTTTTATAAATTTTGGATATTAACCCCTTATCAGATATATCGTTGGCAAATATATTCTCCCATTCAGTAGGCTTCCTTTTTGTTTTATTAATGGTTTCCTTTGTTGTGAAAAAACTTTTAAGTCTGATATAATCCCATATGTTCATTTTTTCTTTTACTTCCCTTGTCCATAGGGATGTATCAGTAAAAATATTGCTCCGGGTAATGTCTGCAAATGTACTCCCTATATTTTCTTTTAGGATTTTTATGGTTTCAGATCTTACATTTAAGTCTTTAATCCATTTTGAATTTGTTCTTGTATAAGGCGTAAGGAGATGATCCAGTTTTATTTTTTTGCATGTGTCAGTCCAGTTTTCCCAGCACCATTTATTCAATAGACTATCTTTACTCCAGTGTAAATTCTTGCTTCCCTTGTCATAGATTAACTGTCGGTAAATGCTTGGATTTATTTCTGGGCTCTCTGTTAAAAATATGGAATGCTTCACGAATTTGCGTGTCATCCTTGCGCAGGGGCCATGCTAATCCTCTCTGTATCGTTCCAATTTTAGTATATGTGCTGCCGAAGCAAGCACTGTACCACAGTTTCTTGATCCAGTCATCTACCGATGGGCATTTTGGTTGTTTCCAAGTCTTGGCTATTGTAAATAGTGCTGAATAGCGTCCCTATGTTCATTGTAGCGCTATTCACGACAAGTATTTTAAACAAAAAACTTTCCTTTAAGGGATGCTTGCCCACAATTTTAGTCCATACTTTAATAATAGGTTTTTTTTTCACCGTGTTTTTTTTTTTTTTTTCCTTCCTTCCTTTTTAGAGGGTAGTGTCATGGGCCCTCATATGTGGGATCCGAACTGGGGCCGCTGGAGTTCCAAGCTAGTTCCCAAACACCGCGCCACTTGGCCAGCCCTCACCAAGTGTTTTTTGGGTTTTTTTGGCGTTTTTTTTTTGGTGAAAAATAACCTTCCAATATGTTGTTTCATTTAATTATCAAAATAACCCTACAAGTTAAGTATTATTATTCTCATTTCATAAATGAGGAAAATAAAATATTTTTAATGACCCGGATTGATGATTTAGTGGCTACATATCCCTCTCTTTCAAGTATGCATGCTTTTTGTGTATGCATACTTTTTGTGACCTAGCCATTTCTCCCATCCAGCAGTTGATTTCTTCACTCCCTAGAATTTGCAATGACCTTATGATTTACTCTGGCCTATAGGATGTGCCAAAAGAGATATGTGAGATCCTGAGCCAGGCTCAAGAGGTCTGGCAGGTTCTGCCTTCATTCACTTGAAACATCGTCCTGTGATGTTTCTGAATACAGCAGGTCTAGCCTATTGGACGATGAGAGGCCATGTGAAGGAGAAGCAAGACGCCCCAGGTGACAACTAGTGAGTATGGCCATCTTGAACCTTCTAGTCAATTGCCTTTCACTGAATGCAATTGTGTGAGAGAGCCAGACAAAACTAGAAGAGGAACCACCCAGATAACCCATAGATTTACAAGAGATAATAAATCATTGTTGTCTTAAGTTACTAAATCTATTATGCAGGAATATATAACTGATACAGTGGCCATTTGTTTTTTTTGCATCAAGCATCTATTCTACCTTCATTTGTTGCAAATCGGATAGCATCCCAAATCCTTTTTGTTGTACTTGCTGGTAGGATGCTTGTGGATGGCATGTGACTCATACTGGTCCAATTCGATGCTCTGTCTCTGGAATGTGGTTCATGAGCAGAAGGAAGAAAATTCTGGGTGAAACTCCTGAGATCTGGTGTCTGCTATTAAGATGCTCTGGAGATACTGGTTCTTATCTTTTCCAAATCTTACACTGAATCAGTTTCTGATGCTTATGACCAAGTGTCCCTAAGTAATATACTATGACAGATTAAGAAGCTAGCTCAAAGTCACACATCTATAATTACCAGCACTACCACTAGGACCCATAACTGTCCCATCCATTTTTCACCAACCCATGTTCCTTCCCTAATTCCTTCCAATCTAGTTTCCTCATTCATTTTAGCATTTTGAATTTTGAAGATGCCTGGCCTTTCTTAAGAAGCACTTGGAAGGGCCAATAATCCAGCTGTGAGTTGTAACTTGACATCAAAATTGGGCTTCTCACCCAATAACGAGGTTGACAGTAACCAGAGAAGGGACTTTTTAAACTGGAGAAATAGTGTGTTGAGCACAAGGTGGTGAATTCTTTTGAGATTTATTGAAGTATAATTGACATATGATGATGTGGGGGAAGAGAAAAATTTCTCTCTTTTCCTTTTTAGCTCTTTTGGCTAGTATAAAAATCGTATTGACATGAGACAGATTAATAGGAGAAAATAACCAAATTTAATTGTGTATGTACATCAGGCAGTTGAGGCTTATCTACTATCTTTTTTTTTTAGTTAAAGTTTATCAGGGTGACAATTGTTAGTAAAGTTACATAGGGCTATCTGTCACCATATACCAAAATTAACTCAAAATGGATCAAAGGCCTAAACATAAGACCTGAAAGAATAAACTGCGTAGAAGAAAATATAGGTACTAGACTTTTGGACTTTGGGTTCAAAGAGGATTTTATGAATTTGACTTTCAAGGCAAGGAAAGTAAAAGCTAAAATAAATGAATGGGATTATATCAAACTAATAAACTTCTGCACAGCAAAAGAAACCATCAACAAAATAAAGAGGTAACCAACCGAATGGGAGAAGATTTTTGCAAACAACGCCTCCGATAAGGGGCTAATATCCAAAATGTATAAGGAACTCATACAACTCAACAACAACAAAAGAAACAATCCAATTAAAAAATGGGCAGAGGACCTGTATAGACATTTCTCCAAAGAGGACATACAAGTGACCAATAGACATATGAAAAGATGCTCAACATCACTAATCATCAGAGAAATGCAAATAAAAACCACAATGAGATATCACCTCACACCAGTTATCTACAATCTTGAGCTAAAAAGAAAGGAGGGGTGAATAGTGGCACTTTTGGGACTTCAAAGGGAGCAAGGCAATTCACAGGGAAACAGAAAAGCAAATATTTGGTAAACAAATGTTTGCTGGGCCATCTTTAACAATGGGACACAGAGAAGACTTTGATCAAAAGGGCCTTGCTAGATTCTTCTCTGTCCATCACACACTAGTTCATGTTAAATAATGCCTATCTATGATGATAGCTCCCTTCCTAGGGCAGGCCCTCAAACTAAACTCTTTTAGGCAGTTAGGGAAAGGTCAGAGGTTTTTCTTGAGTCTTTCATTTCTTAAAAATAACCTGCTTAAAATAATCAGTATCCCAAAAAGGCATATATTAGGGTGGTAAGCTCTGATCCTTTTAAAAAAAATGTACAATATTTAAGTGCATATATTTAAACTGTACAATTTGGGACATTTTGTCATGGGTATACATGCATGAACCATCACTACCATTAAGATGATGAACATATTCATCACCACCTAAAGTTTTGTTTTCTCGTGCACCTTTGTGACTCCCTCTTTCTCCTGCCCACACCTCTCTCCTTTTCCTATGCGACTCTGATCTGCTTTCTGTCTCCTCAGAGTAGTCTGAATTTTCTAGAATTTTATGTAAATGAAATCATACATTATGTACTCTTTTTCTTCAGTTTCTTTATGCAGCATAATTTTGAGATTCACCCATCTTGTCTTATGCATCAATAGCTTATTCTTTTAGATTGCTGAATAGTATTTCATTATATGTATACAGCACAGTTTATTTATCCATTCATCTGTTGAAGGCTATTTGATTTGTTTCCCATTTTGAGCTATTGCAAATACACCTCCTGTGAACATTTATGTGCAAGTCATTGTATGGACATATGCTTCCATTGCTGTTAGGTAAATATCTAGAAGTGGAATGACTGGATCGTAAGTATTTATATTTTTAAGAGACTGCCACACTGGTTTTCCAAAATGGTTGTACTATTTTACATTCCCACTAGCAGTATATGAGGGTCCAATTCCTTCACAGTCTTGTCAAATCTTTTAAATTTTCACCATTCTAAGTAAGGTGCATTGGTATCTCATTGTGGTTTTCATTTATATTACTCTAATGACAAATGCTGTTGAGCATATTCTCATGTAATTATTTGCAATGTATATACCTTTGTTGATGAAGAATCTGTTACGATATTTTGTCTGTTTAAAAATTGAGTTTATTTTCTTATTATTGAATTTCGAGGGGCTGATATTCTGTGACTTTCATAGCAAATCAGAAAACATCAAGGCATTGAAGAGCTATGGAAAGAAAATGTTACAGTTCAGATTGGTGACTTGAGGCAAAAAAAATCATTTCCTCAGTCCATTTCCACGGATGAAGCTGTGACGGAATTGTGTTCTAACCCTGGTTACCATCACCTGGGACATACGGTTGGTCCAAGGCACAGGCATGAGAAGACAGGCATAAGTGACCATGGGCAGATTCTGAAAAAGACTCCAGACCCTGGGGAGAGGAAAGAGAGGTGCTGAATCCTCTGTCTGGGCTGTGACCAGATACAATCAAACACTGGAACAAAATGCTACTACAATGTCTGCACTTAACTTTAAAGAACTTTGGCATAGGCAGTGTGATACCTGTCTCTGGGTTTTTAATTGACACCCAGCAGCAGTTAGTTAATATTGAAGGACCCTACTTAGCAATGAATACACCCTTTAGGGGAGGTTTGTTGGAATTTGAAAGATTATTAGGAAGCTCCTGCTCTATAACAGCAGCTAGAAGCCCTCCCCTATCTTCATTCCCGATAAACACCAATGGCCTTATTATTTGGCATAATGGATCTTAGAAGTAATATTCACTAGTGAAATAAGAGGTGTTCAAAACACAGTAGTCCCAGGCCGGCCGAGTGGCGCGGTGGTTAAGCGCTGGCTTTGGAAGCCAGCAGCCCCAGTTCGTGTCCCACATATGAGGGCCAGCGATACTGCCCTCAAAAAAAATAATAAAATAAAATTATAAAAAACAAAAAAACAAAAAAACAAAACACAGTAGTCCCCATTATCTGCAGTTTAGTGTTCTGTGGTTTCAGTGACTGACACTGTCAGTGGTGGTTTCAAAATATTAAATGGAAAATTCATAAGTTTTAAATTGCATGCTGTTCTGAGTACTGTGATGAAACCTCATGCTCTTTAGCTCTGTCCTGCCCTGGATGCTATCATTCCTTTGTCCAGCATCTCCACGCTGTAGACGCTCAGTCCCTACCCATTAGCCACTTAGGAGCCACCTGGGTGACCAGACTGACTGTAAGGGTCTCGCAAGGCTTGTGTTCAAGTCACCCTTATTTTACTTAATAACATCCCCAAAGTGCAAGAGTAGTGATGCTGGCCATTCGGATGTGCCAAAGAGAAGCTGTAAAGTGTTCCCTTTGAGTGAAAAAGTGAAAGTTCTCCAGTGAATAAGGCATGTGTCCTCCCACATCATCACAAGAAGGGTGAGTGAGTACAGTGCAATAAGATATTTTGAGAGAGAGACACCACATTCACATAACTTTTAGTACAGTATATTATTATTGTTCTATGTTATTATTAGTTATTCTTATTAATCTCTTACTGCGCCTAATTCATAAGTTAAACTTTACCATAAGTATGTATGTATAGGGGAAAAGAAACATAGTGTATATAGGGTTTGGTACTATCCGCAGTTTCAAGCATCCACAGAGGACCTTGGAATGCTTCCCCCTGGATAAGGGGAGATTACTACATGTGAGATGGTTGAAAATACTGTATCAGACACTCCTGCCCTTGTTTCAACAGGGTATTATGATTTAGAAAGCCTCGTTTATAGAGTATGCCCCTCTGAACGCTGAACGCTGGCTCTGTCAGGATTTGAAATGACCTGAATCCACAGCTTGTAGCAGGATTCTGAACCTGACTCTGATTAGATGTTCAGCGAAATCTTGCTGTTAAAATATTGTCACATCTGCCTGAAGTGAGTGTTATGCAAGGAATTTGTCAGAGTGCCAGTAGGATGGAGAACTGGTACTTCATTGAGTTTACAGAACTGGTTGTACAACTTTTTTTGGTGCCTGCTGACTTCCAAATGTTTATTTTATTGCCAAATTCACTCTGAGACTTGCTTTCATTGTCATATACTACCTGGTAATGAAGTTGGGGAGAGGAGACCCATAGCCCCACCTAACTCTATGGGAGGCACGTAGGCCCACATATGCCCATATTTGAATGCCTGTATCCCTTCATTTAAGGAAGTTCTCTAAGGCTTGAATAAAGCATGGATCTATTGTGAAGGACCTTTGTTGCAATAGAATTGTTCTTAATTTCTATGGTCCCTTATATTTCCAAATATTGGTTCTTCACCATTGAGCCCTTTCATAGTAAGTTACCTCAGTTCTTTTATTAGAAGGACTTATAAAACTAACTTAAATGGTATTGAGCTGGGGTGAATTAAAAGAGAGCATACTGCTGCTCCAGGAATCATTTTTTAAAATGTGTGTGTTTGTGTGTTAACATGTGAATGAATCCGTTTCAGGCTTTGAGTAACACTGAAGGCTGATATCCCTGTGCCATCAAACTTCCCTAAGGCTGAAGTTTCTCTCCCCTCCCCTCCGCTGGGAGCCAAGCATTCTTTTTCATTTCAAAAGACACAGAAAACCTGCCCAACTCCCAGTTACTTTTGCATGGAGTCAGTTATTTTATTTGTTTGTTCTTTTAATAACCTTAAGTGCTACCACCCAGTGTGGTGTACTTTTTTCTGCTCCCAATCTCACATCTTTGTACTGTGCACATTCACCCCACTGAGTGCCTTTCTACTTCTGTGTCAGTCATCTTTGTTAAGTAAAAAAATGCTTACCTCTTGGTGTTAATTACGCTATGAAATTCTTCTTGGGAACCCCACAAATAAAAGAAATAAGACCATCAGGAGTCCTTAGACTCGCTAAAACTTCACTCTCTAAAAACAATATTTCCTGTCTAATCATTTTTTTATTTGGGGAATTGGGGAGGGGAACTTTGTGTTTTCTCAGGCCCCGTCATTGCCAAGTAACATTGTTGCCCTTCAATCTTAGTTGTGGAGAGCACAAGTTCAGCTCTGAGTCCAGTCACTGCTTTTCAATCTAGTTGTGCGGAAGGTGGAAGGTAGTCCACCATTGCATGCGGGAGTCGAACCGGCAACCTTGTTGCACACTGAGCCATCCATCTGCCCATCAGCAGCTCAAGACTGCTCAGCTCAAGGTATTTGATTTCAGTTGCTGGGGGTGGGACACAGCCCACCATTCCATATGGGTGTCAAACCGACAACCTTGCTGCTAAGAGCATGTGCTCTCACCAGCTCAGCTCAGGCGCAGCTCACTGGCCCATGTGGGAATCCAACCAGAGACACTGTTGCTCAGAGCTTGCGCTCTTAACCGAGTCACTGGGCTGGCCCCTCCTGTCTAATTTTTTTTTTTTTTTTTTTGCATTTTTATAAAACTTGATCCTCCTGTCTAATTTTAACCTTAACAAAACGATCAGTCAAGAGCCAAAGCATTACTGTGAGATAAACTGTATTGACATTATCTGCATATGTTGAGCATGGCCAAGTTATTGTCTACATTAACTTGTCGATGAGAAACTTCTGTTTTTCTGGTGTACACTAATACGTGCCACATACATGTATATATATAATATGTATGTGGACACCACAAAACAGTAGAGCAAACTGACAGTTGCATGCCACGCAATGAAAAGTTCTCCTGGGGAAGCTGCTATCAATTTAATTTCTTTTTACTCTTGACCTTGAACTAAGCTTTGTGACTACTCTGTGAAAACAAAACCAACATAAACACAAAGTTTTCCTGTGGTAAATGATTCCACAGAGGAGTTACTGGACAGCAATCAAAGTTTTCAGAAAGGGACTTTGCTCTTTGTTAGCGGCAAAAAAATACAATAAAAAAAATATGTTTCCTTAGGAAGGCAGTTACCTTGTCTTGAAAGGCCAGAGAATGGGAACTGGGGAGGGAGATGACTGTGTCATTTGGATTTATGCCAACGGAATGCAGACAAATTGTACTTATAAGGCCTTATGCTTCCCCAGCTGGGAGTGGTGCTATTCAGGAAAGCCAGGGAGGATTTTTGGATACATCAAACTACAGTGATCATTTTTCCATAAAAACTGGAATATTTATGATTAGGTTTGATGTAGTAGAATGGTTCCTGAATTTTTAACCAGAAACTCAGAGTGGGAAGCCCCTTATCAAGTTCGTTAACTTTTCTTAGCCTAGAGCTTCCTTGGTGATACAGATAGCATCTCTCACCTTCCAGAGCAGTTTAATGAGAGGAGTAAATGAAAGTACCTGAGTCAGTATTCTGGAACATAGTAGGTGCTCAATATATGTTAGTGCTCTTCATCTTACCCTAAAATCAATTATATAAGTGCACTCTGTGCATAGCTCTTATTTAGTTTTCATGTTTGACTCTCCAAGCAGGTTGTAACACTTTTGGGGGTAGGTTCCTAATATTATGGGTGTGTTTTTTTTGCAGGGGGAGGGTGAATCAATAGGAAAAAGTATAAGGAATCAATGTGTTTAAAATTTTTGTCAAATGAATGACACTTCTTAAAAGCACTTAAAAAAACCAAAACCCAGTGCTAATATAAGGGAACTTCCTCTTAGCTCTGGAGCTAGCTTAAAGGTTACCCTTATGACTCAATTCAGAAAGCCCCCTCAGTATTGAGGATGGGACAGTTGAGCTGAAGTTAGGAATCAAAAGAGAATGGAGAAACCCCCTCTCCATATGTGAGCTTGTAGCTTCCCTCTCTCTGTACCCTAGGACAGGGTTCAGAGCACACGTATTGCTTTTATCATCTAATCAAACACACAGGCGGCCTCTCTGCTCTCACTTATCATACACTGGCACCTGTGCAGGGAAAGAGAAGAAAAGGAACATACGTCCTTCACGCTTTCATGACCCCTTCTGTGTTCATTAGGAAACCAGGGTTTGGAGAAGCCCGGTGGCTGGGAGTCCAGAGGCAGACACATCACTGACTCCTTGGATACTGGCAGGGACAACCAACAATGTGCTTACATTCTCTGAGGTCCACACAGTTGAACTTGAGTCTGACAGAACAGCTTGTCTCATAGAGTCACCCAGAACCATCTTAAGATCAGCAAGGATCTTAAGGTTACTGACATTCAAGCTGCTTTGCCTCAACCAGCTGGTCACCCTGGGTGTTGTAGAAACTAGATTTATTCTGGTTCATAGATATATGGGTTTTGTCACCCAGTCTCTTAAATAGAACTTCCTCCCTTCACTAAAAATGAGGTTGGGAAAGTACTTTGAGGTTTAAAAACTTCAATAAGCCCTCACAGTCAGGAGGCTCTCAATATATTTGAAGCTCCTTCAACTTTTCCAGAATCCATCTCCATTTACCCTGTCATCCCATCAACATGGAATTCTGTCAACTCTATCGTCTTTGTCTTGGATCCACTAAGTCTGGGTATGGTAAACAATTTTTGTTTCAATGACTGTCGGCCATTCGCCTCTTTACTTATTCAATGACTCCAGCACTTGCTGTACTCCTACTATATACCACTAACTGAATTTTATAGATGAGCAAACTGAAGCTCAGAGAATATACAACTTTCCCAATGCCAATAGCTGCTAAGAAGCCCAGCTGGCATTTGTAAGCATTTTTAAATCTCCTCAGACTTTAAACCCCATGCTTTTTATTCAATACATCAAATTTAAACACCTAGAAAAAATAAAAAAACTAGTGATAATCTACCTATAATTATGGATCACTTCACTCTTAAATGGACTTTGCCAGGTATTTTACCCAATTGGCTTCCAGTGTTACAGTATCAATTCAGGAGGTGAAAAATGGGTTGAGATTGGAGATGGGGAATATCAGTTAAGAGTGGGCCAAGCTTTAATTGTAAGTTCTCCTTTATTTTTAATGATACTGTAGGAGAGGAAAGACATTTTCCTCTACTCTCCTACATTCAATAGCTGGGTACCCTGTGAATTAGAGTGACAAAAGACAGCTTAACAGGAAAAAAAATTTAATTATATATGTATGCATGGGAGTTCACAAAGAAATATGACTCAAGTTGGTAGTTGGAATTTGGGGGCTTATATACTATCTGAGGTTAGACAAAGGACAAGGGGTTTGGGATTTCTGGGGGTAGATTATGGGAAGGGAAGAGAAGAAAAATTAAATAGGGTTGTTTATTAAGGATTTTTATGCAGATAAGAGTCATCTCAGGGGCTAAGATTTGTCTCTGGAGTAATTATCTTTCTGGTAGGGAGAGAATGCATCTTTACAAATGGAAATTTATGTTCTGCTTTTAGACCAAAAGGGAGAGGGCAGAGAGCTAACTGCCTTCACCTCAAAACAATCCTTATGTCAAAGTGGCATGTTTTGGGGTGGTGTATTTCAGTCCCCTCCATACCTAAGAGCATGAATCTATAGCACTGCTTATGTGGTATTGGCACTCCTTCCCCCATTGTTGCTTATCTCTCTTGCAAATGTATAAGCTACTGAAAGGAGGAGGTTACTGTAGTTTCATGTTTGTAGTGCTCCCTCTTAAAACTTAACCTTTATTTAACACCCATGATATGTCATGTGCTTTATGTCCATTCTCCACAGGACATTTCAAGGTAATATAAAAACCTCCAATTTACAGATGAAGAAATCAAGGTGCAGGGAGCTTAATTGGCTTACTGAAATTATTCTGCATATATGTAGAAGAAAACCCAGGATTTGTCCCTAGAGTTGTGCATTGGGGTTCTCCAGAATAACAGAAATATAAGGTTGTTTATGTATATAAAGGAAGTTTTCTTTTAAGGAATTGGCTCACGTAGTTATGGAAACTGGCAAGTTCAAGGTCTGCAGGGTGAGCTGGCACACTGGAGACTAAGGAAGGAGCAGATGTAGTTTAAGTCCAAAGGCAGTCTGCTGCAGAATTCCCTCTGACTTGAGGGAGGGTCAGTCTTTTGTTCTATTTGGACCTTCAACTGTTTGGACGAGGCCCACCCACATTATAGAGGGCAATCCACTTTACTAAAATCCAGTGATTTAAATGTTAATCTCAACCAAAAACACCCTCACAGAAATATCCAGAATAATGTTTGACCATATATCTGTGTGCAATGGCTGAACCCCTTTGACACATAAAAGTAACTATCATCATCTATTAACAGCAAATTTCATGCTCGCTTCCTTTTATCACATTAAGGTTCTTCTCAACATGGGTTAATTTGTGACCTTGCGTCAAGTTCAAGCCATACACACATTTTGTGGGCAAAAGCTTTTATACATTTCACATCTCATGTGAAATGTATAATCAGTGCTATTTAAGGTCTTTATTTACACAGAAAATCTTTAAGGAATTTTCTGCCTCTTGACACTTAAAAGGGAAACGTGATGTAGGTTATTATAAAGAACAGAGACGTCTCAAAGCATCCTAGCTCCAGAGCCAGCCTCAGAGAACCTCTCGTCAGGTTTTGCAAAACCATCTAATACTAGCAAGTAAACAAGATGAGAGGAAAGGCTTGGTTTTTATATTTAACCAAAGCTATTTTATTCTTACTTTCTGAACTAAGAGAAAAGGAAAATAAAAATTGATCCTAGGTGAGGCATTGATACTATGTATAATGACATTTCTTTAAAGTTGAGGTTATGTTTTTGCCTTCCTTCAATAACAATCTTGCTTTTAAGATGTTTTTAAAAATTTTGATTAAAACCAAACATGAAGGCTTCAAACAAACTCGTTCCCCAGAATGCGTTTCTGTGATTCCAGACACTTTTCTTGGTGGGGCTGAGGCTAGAAGCAGCATTGGAAGGTTGGCAGGAATGGTTGGGGAGAGGATATCCAGTGAAAAGAGAAAGTTTACAAGTGACCTGTGTTGGAAAAGCCTTGGGAAAGTCTTGTCTGTCCTTTCAGCAAAAGGATCCTACGTGGAACTTTGTAGCCCAAGGCATCCCACCTTTTTGTTTATTTTTATTTTTGTATTTTTTTTATTGTGGCAAAATATACACAACATAAAATTTACCATTTTAACCATTTTACAATACAGTGACATTAATAATATTCTCAATATTGTGCAAACATCACCACTATTTCCAAAACTTTTTCAACATCTAAAACAGAAACTCTGTACCCATTAAGCAATCACTCCCCATTCCTCTCCCTCAGCCCCTGGTAACCTCTATTCTACTTTCTGTCTTTGTGAATTTGCCTACACTAGGTTCCTCCTATAAGTGGACTGGCTTACTTCACTTAGCATAATATTTTCAAGGTTCCTCCATGTCGTAGCACATGTCAGAAATTTATTCCTTTTTAATGGCTGAATAATATTCCATTGTATGTATATGTTACACTTATGTGATGTCTCAATCTGATCTTTAATTTGAGAAAATCAAAACTGAGAGCATTAAAGGGCATTTTCTTGATGGATAATAAATAGACATTCCTTTCTGTTGAAGAGGACGTGGTAGTTAGGCATCAGTGTGAGGCTATTTGCTAAAAGCGCATAAATAGCATCCCTTCGATTGGCGTAAGAACCTAACAATCATTCTCTACCACGAGTTTCCAGATCAAGTTCATTTCCCTTGTGCCCAGGGCTTCAACTTTCCCCCAGACGCTAGGGAAAGTACACTTTTCATGTCCTCAATTTTATGTGGTGAGAACACATTCACCTGATAAACTTTTTCCGGCTGATTACATTATTTTTGAGGCTATGAGTATTTTAAATAAAATATTCTAGAAGAGAGCATGTATTCTTTTCTAGTTTCAAGATATATGTTATTATGGTTCTCTGGAAGACTGATGACATGAACTCATATCCTTCCCTGACTTTTCCCTCTGATTTTGCTTTATCTTTTGCTATGGCCCCCAACAACCCCTTCATCATTCATGCATTAATTAATTAACAAACATGGCAAAGTTAATTATTAATTAATCAATAATTATAATTGATAATTCAACAAATGAGTAATAATTAAATATCTAATAATAGAATTAAGTATCTTTAATAATTATTATATCATAAGTAGTTATTTAGTAATTAATAATGAAATAAAAATGTATTTATTTTTGCCATATTTATTTATCATTCTTTAAAAGGCCTCCCATCAGATATTACCAACTTGCCAACTAGTCTTATTCTCTTGGCATCCTAAGAAAGCAGGCTTTTAATCTTGGAAACATTTACCAGGCTTGATAGCCATGCCACAGAGGCACAGATTGAATGCCCCACTCGCTATAAATCATCTCACAAAAACTTCCATGCATTCTCGGTGCTAGCTAATAACTAACTTCATATGAGGATTTATAATAGAGTCTGTCAGCACTCTTATGTCATTTGAATTTGATCTTCATATGGGCAGGGGAGAGCAGACGGGAGGACAGTGAGTGGTAGAGAATTTCAGCTGCAGAGAAGAAGTTTGAGCTCCCTCTTCAACCCCATAAATCCTGCCTCCTTCTTTTCTGAGTCCAGTTTATCTAACACTGGAGAGTACGGATTCAAATAGGAGGAGGACACAAGGCTTTGCAACGCTTAGCTGAAGTAACTGACTAAAGTTCTTAAGGGCTAAGAAGCGATTCGGCACTCCATTCACATGGAAGCTTAGATGTCCCATGCAGCATGGGCAGAACCGACACTTCCAACTCCAGCAGGGAGGCTCAAATATCATGCATGTGCCTCTAGGACAAATAGCCGGGCTCTGTTGCTGGAGGTGCTTACCTTGTTGTAGGCTGAATATTAACGCTGTGGGCCATCTGTGTACAGTTGGACTTCTTTGACATGGATGGACTTTCCTGTTGAGAATTATTGTGAAGTGGCATGTCCTCAGACAGAAAACCAGAATTCAGAAGATGAGCCTCTGGAGGGCAAGACAAGGAATCCAGAGGTTTTTCTAAGCCTCACTCTCTTGGGTCTGAAATTTGAAGAACTGAGAAGTGTTTTCAAGGATTCTAGGTGGTAAAAGTTAAGCATGACCCCAAGGACTGGGAAGCAGTTTGGGAATCCTACACTGAAGATTAGAATGCTGGTTTTTTTTTTCCTGAGTCAAGATATTTAGAATTCTCTGTGTGTTCACAGAGAATTGCTATCCCATACCATTCAAAACATTTCAATCAAATGGTTCAATGTTGTATAAATTGTGTAGAGTGGGGAGGTAGGTTGGGTGAGGCAGTAGGGAGGGAGGATATTAGAGAAAGGGTCCCATGCCCACTCTTGGGTCAGGTTGTAAAATAAGGGAGTGGGGCTTCTCCCTACAGTTCTTGCTTGAGGTCAAAAGGCCCCAAGGAGCAAGGACCTGTGACAGAGCCTGCCTGCCTTTCTCAGTCAGGATTGGAGGAGACTTGGCATTTCCCAAAGCTAGTCCCTTTTGGTGGTTCTTTTAGTATTTCAAGATCAATCAAGAGAGATACACTGTGCGTCTATGCAAAGAGACGTTAAATATTTGCATCTTCTTTCCTGGCCTCTTTCATGCTCAGAATGTGTCAGATATTCTAGTGTTATGGGAACCACCCCTGGGCTCCACAATCTTTTGATCTTTGATTATCTGGGCCTGACGTTTTAGTATTTATCTATAAACATGCTCCACGTTGAAGTCTATCCAAACACCAGAATAGGTGTAAAAATCTGAAGCTTGTTTAAAAAGTAATTTTATGGAAAAAATTCTGGAAAACTGACTACTTAAAACTCGCAAGCATGTGTTTCCTGAAAGAAATTAAACTTAAACTTGCCCATGGGGCAGACTGGGTTGTCACCATTAACTGGGTGTACCTGGGTGTGCCTGTGCCAAGGCTCTGTCATTGCCACTTTTCTGATAGCACTGATGGTGGGTGGCACTAAAGGGGGCAGACTGATTCCTAGCTCCACGGGGATTTAGTGTGAGTTGTACTGAAACCTGTAGTACATCCTGGATGGCCACCAGGTGGTTCCTCTTCTGGTGAGGTTGTATTCTTCTTTGCATAGTTGTTTATACGGGCAGGATGGGCAAGTAGGTGGTATTGTCACCCCATGTGGGATGAATGGATGTCACCAGAACAGGCTTTGGCCTAGCTCTCCCAAATTGGATCTCTGGGTCCCACTGAGTAACCATGAGCCCACCAACTCAAAGGCCTGCAGAGGCCTGGCAAATGATAGAAAGGATTAAAAGAGACTGGGTGGGATTCTGGTAAAGTGGAGAACATGGCTCTATTTAGAGGAAAGAGCTACTTCTGAGCTTGAGCTGATTGTTGACAGGCCGCGATACGAGCTGAATGTTGCTGTCTTCCTATTTTTCAAGAAAAGATGGAAATCTTGACTTTTTAAAATGCAAACTATCTCAGTTGGAATATTAATAACCATTCCCAGTTCTTTTAAAAAACTGCACTGCAAGTTTATTACATTGGAGTTGAAAGTTTTTGTCTCAACACTGCTCTCATATACTGTCTACAAATAGCCCTGACAACAGTAATAGAATGGACTCCTCGAGCCCCCTCTCTCTACCTTCCTTTTAAATCTCCCAGGGCTTAGAATACATGACTTGCTGAGATTTGCCCATTGTCCTGTTAGGTGGGCAGGGGTGAGACTTCACCAATTTCTGCAGCAAAGCAGACCCCAGGGCCCTGATGAGCTGTGGGATATGCCGCTGCCCAGGCTGCACTGGCCTTCACTCCTATTAAGTACCCCTCTGGATATGGGGCACTCCCTGGCCTTGCTGAAATGCACCCCCAGCCAGAGTGAAACAGGACACTCGGTTTCCATTGCATGAGTAATAACACTGTCCAAAGGTCTGCAAGAGAAAGGAAAAGAAAAGCCCATCAAAACCCATCTCTACCAGCAGGGAAATTCCATGGAGTCAGGTTCCGCTGTGCTGGTGGCAGCCCTCTGCTGCAGCTGCCCTGTGGTGCCTCTGAAGTACTGACAGATGACCCATTGAGAGGTGCTCCTGGCTGGCTTACCGTGCTAATGCAAATGTCAACAGCAGCCCCTCTCATAATCTAAAGGTCAGCAAGTGAGGCCTCTGGCATTTGGGGTCTGCAGGGGCAAATGAGTGCGGGAAACCCCTGCATTGCTGAGACCACGTCCATCTAACTGGGTGCTAGGCAGGAACAGTGCGTCAGGAGGCGGAAGCCCACTGATGGGTGCTGAGTTCGGCTGGGCCTGCAGTGATCCCCACCAGTGTGCTCTCTCCCCATCCTGCAGAATGAGTTATGCTGTCTTGAGTTCAGCATTCAATGTTGAGTTCAGCATTCTTGAGTTCAGCTTCCCATGTTGTCTTGAGTTCAGCATTCAAAGTAACCACATCTCCTCTGAGAGGTGATAAAAATAATGAGACTAAGATGACAGTACCAAAATAGATGTTTTTACTTTGAGCAATGCCCATATGTGTGTCACATGGCAGAGAGAACAGCCTCGGATCTGGGATCCCGTCCTGTGTCTCCTGTCCCCTTCTGGGAAGGGTCTGTCTGGGACAGCCTTATTCCCTTAGGATCCTGCCTGCCCTCTGAATCTCCACAATGGCATTCATAGCCTTGTACATTTTTGTTTTACTATTTACCAGAGAAATATGAATGGGAACAGAAATACAACAGATGTTTATGGCTTCTTCCTCAGTGTCACACAACTACGTGCTTTGAGGAATGATGAAAAACATGTGGTTTTACCCCAACTTCCAAGAATTAGAGGCAGATTCTAGGAAGGTGGGGACTGCCTGGACTTAAAAATAATAGTACAGCACATCTGGTGAGAAGATATTACTGCTCATTAAAAGGACAAAGTAGGAGTTGGTCTGCAGGGCAGTGCACAGACCTTAACAGCTCTTCCCGGCAAGGTTGGGAAAGAAAGATTTTCTTTCTTTCTGATAAAGATTTCTCCAATTTCCTGGTGATAAAGATTTTCCCCAATTTCTAATGTCCACGAAGAGCAGTGAACGGCCTGGTGGTGAGTCATACCTTCCTATAATTTATCCTCACTTTGCCAGAGAGAAACTTCTAGAACTCAAGTTGGACCATGCATGTCACTCCCCTATTTAAATGAACTCATTGGTTCCCAAACTCAGCAGGTCATACAAGACCCCTCATGATCAGACCCCAGCTTTATTGTAGACCAAATTACTCAGAGGTCCAGAAATAGTCCATGTTCTTTCTTGCTGTTGGTTTTGTTCTCTCTCTTTGTTCTATTTCTCTTTCTCTGCTTGACTAACTTATACTTTAAGATTCAGGCTTTGGGAGATTTCCAGGGTGGCTGCCCAGCACTGCCCACCCGATCCGAGTTAGAGGCTTGGCACCCACAGTAGCCTCACCACCCATGTCGCTGACCTGACATGAAGCATGCGTTTTGAACTATCTTTCCTTCTCTGTGTTTTCCATCACATTATGAGATCTTCAAGCGCAGTAATCACAGCTCCACTTCGTTCTCTGGAGTACAAATTTTTCTTTCGGTAAATACATATCACGCTCCTAATATGTCCTAGTTGCTATGCTAAGCTCTATAGATGCAGTGGCGAAAAACACAGAAATAAAGACACGATTGCCACTGCTATTAGTTTCCTAGGGGTGCCAAAACAAAGCACCACACACAGGGTGGCTTCGACAACAGAAGTGTTATGTCTCACAGGTGATGGCAGGGAGTCAAGGGGCTAGTGTCAGACAGGCTTCGAGAAGCCCACGGCCGCATAGGAGAAACAGGCCTGAAAACCCATCAATAATACTGAATAATGATGGCCACATGAGAAGCCTGTGCAGGGGAAGCATAAAAGCCAGAGGAATTCCTGTCTTCTGTGGAGGCGTAGCACAAAGGGAGGAAGGCTGAGAGAGGAGGCCGGTCAGGACAATCTGTGGAGTGGACTTAGAGTCCTGCCTTAAGCGGGGAGACCGGGGTGGGGTGGGGGGGGTGGGGGGGCTGGTGTTCCTGGGAAACTGCTCCTGAAGAGCTTTGTATGAAGGAGTGAGGAGGCTGTGTCCACACCTACGTTGGGTACCCTCTGGCATCTTTTGTTTGAAACACAGGGGCCATGATTTTGTTGTTATTTTTGCTGTTGTTGAGGGGGTGGGGAGGTGGACAGAGCAATGTTGCATAATATAATAACCAAAAAAGCCAGCCATGATTTCTTCTTGTGGGATATCCCGAGGGATGGACACCTGGAAAGGGCCTCTGTTCCCAAGTGCGCCAGGCTATAGAGCCAGCATGTGAATAGAAATGACGGTGATGGGTGGTGGGTCTGAGAAAGGGAGGAGAGGACTGTGGCAAAGACAAGTGGGAGCAGGTTCTGGGTTTGAGGGCCTGAGGGCCTGACAGAGCCTCAGGAGGGTCAGAGCAGTTGAGGGGTCTGGGAGTGTGACTGGGTGAAGCAAGAGGAGTGTTAACATTTAAATGACTGCATACCCCTGGGAGTGAGTGCCTCCTGGTGGCATGGGGATGGGCATGTTTGCTTTTCCGGATTGGGCTCAGGTGCCAGCTAGAGAAGGGAATGTGCAGACTGATATGTGGTTAAGAACACTGTTCAAAAGCCTTTTTTCCTCACCTGTTGTTTCACTTAAGCTTCATATCATCCCCACAAATTGGGTAGGGCAGGGATTATTGACTCTGCTGCAGGTAAGAAAACAGAGAAACCACGGACATGGGTGACAGAGCTGTTCCTACGCCCAGGTTGACCTCTCCCTGACTTCTATATCCCTTCCTGGGGCCTCAGGTCCCATGCTAGTCATGGTCAAGGTCATGTAGTGCCTCATCTTTTTCCAAATCATGAAAACAGGATTTATTACACTGGCAGGTCACTTTCAATTGTACCTGAAAGAATCAAAATGTGGAAAGCAAGTGGTCAAATACGTGGATGTATCCAATGGAGTACTAGAAACATGGATTGTAAAAATACATGCATAAAACCACAATTAAAAAAAAATTGATGCAACTAAAAATACATAGCCAAACACATTCCAATGGTTAGCTATAGGGAGATAAGCAATAAAATTTCTCTGGCCCTTAGCCATTCCATAAGACATTCCAACTTCAGTGGATCATTATTTCAATCATCAGCATTGTTGACTTTGTTATTATTGAACCATTAGAAAGCCTTTTGGCTAGCACACTAGAGCCCCTCCAATAAATGTAACTTTATGAGAAGACGCTCTACGTTTGATTACTATATTGCATTCTAATTTATAAAGCTGGCTGACATAGCATTGTGACATGCTTTGGTTTTGAATGATTGACTGATTAGACTCCAGCTGTTAACTGGTAAAGTCTTGGTAGGTGACTTATGCCAACATCGCAGGTCCTGAAGGCCTGGCCACTCTTCATAGGAGCCAAAACTTCACTCAGCTTAGAAGAAAACAGACAGGGCTTGAGGACCCAGGAGAGGCCCAAGGCTGCCTCTGCTGTTGCACTGGCTGGGGCACATGTGGCTGCCACTTCAAACTGGAGGGGTAACTGTAACCCCTTACTTCCCTCTTTGGCACAGAATCCTCCCTTTCTCCCCATCAGAGAAAGTATGCCTTGGTTTTACCTGTTTCTTGAAAGTCTGTAGTAAAAGCTCACTCAATGAGAAGGAGAAGAATCTATCCTTAGTTTTATCCCTAGAACTGGAAAGCTAGTTGCTAATGAAATAAGTACACACAATGTACAGTGTGTAAACTACCCTTAAGGAAGACTAGCAAGATTGTTTTACAACGTAGAATCATTTATGGCAGGTTCGAATCCCAGGTCCACCCTGACTGATAGGCAGATTTGATACAGGGCTCAACTTTGTAAACATCAACTTCCTCATCTGTAAAATGGGAATCATATTAGTACCTACTTTAAGGCAGTTGTGAGGATTAAATGAATTAGTCCACCTGTGGCTACTGGCCCAATGGGCATTTTATGCATAATATCTCTAATCATTATTTCTCCATCTCTTCTCAGAATAGAGCAGATCTCTGTGTGTGAATTATAATTTGCAAAGTAGTAGAAAGGGGCATATGAGGGTGTACAAATTTCTTCTGAAACACCATAGTTATAAAAGAGTCCAGGAGGGTTGAAAGGACTTTTCTTGTTTGTCCTGGGTTGACATCAGAGTTTTTTTTATTTTTTAAATCTCACTCCAGTTGAGAAGTCTGGCAACCCAACAACGGTTACTATGGCTGCGAGGGGGAAGCAGAAAGAACCTCCCAACAGTGTTGACTGAAAAAAAGGGAGGCTAACTCCTGTAGTTAACTAATGACTGTGCTTATGTCCTTGAGACTATAAAATAGGAATGACTGCAAAAATGCGTAGGAAACGATAGCCATGCCCTTTCCAAGGACATCACAGAATGTACTGCAGCACATGGAAAAAAGTCATCCACGATTCTATCAATATTTCTCCACACAGAGAAATATGACAAAGATCTCCTTTCTTTAACATTGTAGGTAGTTTTCTCTCAAGTGTCACTATATTCCATAGTTGTGTTTATGTTCTCAGCATTTTAGGGAAACTTCTTCACATGAAGTGAAGATGGATGATTTGTGCTGGCCCAGATTTCTGAATTAATTGCAAGAATTGTGGAAATGAGGTGGGGGAAGAATTCATAAAGTCACTGATATGTCCCGGACCTGTTGAGGGCTGTTTTCAACAGTAGTTGGTTATGACCTGTAAAATGGGGATATCAATAGCTATTAAGGGAGAATGACCTTTTGTTGGGCAGATGTGTTTTTGGAATCCCTTAGAGATTGTGTAATACCTGTTAGTTATTTAATAGCTCTGAGCCTCAAATTTCTCATCTGCAAACTGAATGCAATACTTGTATGGAGTATCATACTTATTGTTTATAGGGTGTTGTGAGGATTAGACATGGCATATAGAAAACAGTGAGTATAGTATGGGGAATACATTTACCTTTTGTAAATGTATTACAAAACATTTGTAATACAAATGTTGGTAGGCTGAATAATGACACCCCCCATCCCGCCAACTGTCCATGTCTTAATCTCTGGAAGCTGTGAATGTTACCTGGTATGGCAAAAGGGACTTTGCAGGTGTGATTACATTAAGAATCTTAAAATGGGGAAACTGGATTATCCAGATAGGCATGGTATCATCGCAAAGACCTTTTCATAAGAGAGATAGGAGATCAGAATGAATAGTAGAAGAAAGCTATGAGACCACGGAAATAGAGATTGAAATGATGCGGCCACAAGCCAAGGAATGCAGGCAGCCTCTAGAAACTGGAAGAAGCAAGGAATGGATTCTCCCTTGAAGTCTGCAGAAGGAATCAACACTGCCAACACCTTGATTTTAGTCCCGTTAGCTGTATTTTTGACACTCTGACCTCTAGAACTGTAAGACAATAAGCTTATGTTAACTGGGGAAGGGGAACAGAAAAGTTGCTGTCCTTTTGTTCTTCAGTCTAGTTGTGGAGGATGTCACTTCACTGGCCCATGTTGGTATTACCATTGCACTCTTCCTGGGTGACGCCGGCCTCTGGATGGCTGCTCACTGAGACTCTTGGCAGCTCACACCAGCTGCTGGCCACTCACTGTAGCTATGGCAGTCCACTGCAGCATGGGCTGCAGCTACGGCATCACCAGAGACTCACAGCAGCCCAGCTCCAGGTGGAGCTGTTGTTCACCAACTTAGCTGTAGAGGGCAGTGTCACTGACCCTCATGTGGGATCCGAACCAGGGTCCTGCTGCTCAGAGCCGGCGTCCCAAGCCAGCTCTTAACCAATGCGCCACTCGGCTGGCCCAGTTTATTTTGTTTTATGTTACTAAGTTTGTGGTAATTTGTCACAGCAGCAATAGGAAATTAACACAACTTTCTACAAATAGTGGTTATTTTCATTATCATGTGCAATAATATTCATTCAAAATATGGAAAAATTTGAAAATTGTACAGTGCCATGTGAAAAGATTATTAGTCTGGTTGATTCTACTTACATTTCAATCAAGTCTGCTGCTTCCAAATTTTGTATTTCAATATTTCCCTATTATTGAATCCGTGTGTGCAGAGCTACACTTCCATTGTTTTACTATTTTCCAAGAAATTTCTATCTTAAGAGACAGTCAAATATAGTCACAGGGATGTAGTCTATTAACCTCCCACCACTCATGAACTTGTGTCATGTAAGACACTTCAACTTCTTGATCTGAGCAGTAAGGGTGAATGGTAACAAGTAGGAAAAAGAAAATAACATACTGAAGTAGACAGTGGCAGCAGAGACTGCTAGGAGTCTCTTCATATTCATTCTCCCCATATTGTATAAAGGTTTTTATCTGGGCACATGGCCACCAAAATAGGGTCTAAATTGCCCAGACTGCCTTGCAGGTAGATGTGGTCATGACTAAGTTTTGGTCAATGAAAGGGAAATAGAATTGACAGATGCACCTTCAAGGAAATGCCCTTAATGAGCAGCTTGGTGCCATGCTCCTTTTCGTGTCTCATTCCTGCTGGCTGGATTACAAATGTGATATTTTGGTGGTTGTGTCATAATTCATCATGAGATATCCCATAATGTATTCCTTGCTGTTGGACATTTAGATTATTTCCAAATGTCCACTATTCCAAATAATGCCTTGGTAAGTATTAACTAAAATCTTTGCAATCGTTCTTTTAAATATTTCAAAAATACATATGTAATAAATGAACAGCTGCTCTTGGTAAAAACTTAAAAATTACAGATATGACTAAAGTCTCCCTTAATGACCAGCTTTGATTTAGTCACTGTGACTCTCACAGAGGTATCTACTGTTCTCGACTAATGTGTAACTTTCTATTTTTAAATGTGTTAACATATATTTTCCTGTAGCTAAATAAAGCATATAGTACTGGATAGTTGTTATTAGTGAGGTTGGGGGTTGTGCACAGATGCTGACAAGCTACATACTCATAGATCCACTCGGCCGCATATCTTAGAGAAGTTTCCATGTCAGCACATGAAAGTCTGCGTCCCTCTCTGTAACTGCTGAGTAAGATTCCATAATATGAGCAAACCACTGTTTATAGAGCTATTTCCCTATTGTTGGATAGTTGGGCCTTTTTTTTTTTTTTTTTTTGCTAAGACAAACAACGATGCATTGGACCTTTTCCTTGTACACATGTGCAAATGTTTCTCTGGGGGAGATTCAGACAAGTCATAGAGGAGGCATATTTTTTATTTTAACAGATACTGTCAAATTGCCCACCAAATGGCAGCAAAATAATACTCCCACCAGAGATCAAATGAGGGTATATGGGTCACTATAACCTCACACACCCATGCTTTATATGATTTAGCTTTGGATTGTTGCCACTCTGATTAAAAAGGCTATCTTGTTGTGTTTTATTTGCAATTCCTTGATATCTAGTGAGATTAAAAATCTTTTTAAGTTTATTGGCTATCATAGGTCACATTCCTGAAAGTTTAGTTTCTGGGTCAAAGAATATGTGATGTGTGTGTGTGTGTGTGTGTGTGTGTGGTGTGTGTGCGTATCTACATTTCTCTCTCTCTCTGTCTCTCTCTCTCTCTCTCTCATATATTTTTTTCCAAAGTGCCCTTTTGTAGTAATTGAATGAAATAAGTGCTTTCACTACACAATATATATACTCTGTTTTTCTCATACTCTCTACAACACTGAGTTTTATATCTGGGTTTTTTTTTGTTTTTTTTTTTTTTTATTACAGTCTGGTAGGTAAATATAGCATCTCATTTATTTTAAAGTGTTTTCATTAAGAGTAAGATTGACTACTTTCTTACAGTTTTTGGCAGTTAATATTTCTTTTTTTGTGTGAATGACTAATTTTTTTTATTTCTCCTGTTGTTGTGTGGGGTTGTTTATCTTTATTTCTGTGTGGATTTATAAGACCTTTTTATACACATTAAGAATGTTAACCTTCATCTGAATGATAGATAGATCTGGATAGTTCAATAAAAATAATATTCCTAATATAGTAATACATATTATTATATAACATATAATAATATTCTTAAGAATAATATACATTCCTCACAGTGTAGTGACATGCTGCCATAGAAAGAAAACCCATAGTAAAAACTAACAAATAAATCACCAAGAGAAAGGCCTTGCATAGCCCGATAATGACAATGTGTCCTGAATAAGGGAACACTGTGTCCTCAACCTTGGCAGCCAGAGATACAAAAATCCCAAACAACAGGACCAATGAAACCAAGACAGCCGCCACCACCAACCGCCTCCAAATATTACAAAGAGGTATGAACTGTGAACTTGTGGCCTTCAGCTTTGTTGACAACGAGTGGCAAGCTGGTGCTTCTCCTTTTGTTTATTCAACTCACAGAGTAATTGTTCCTGGTGTTTCCTCCATGAAGATGTATAACATCCATCCATCCATCCATCCATCCATCCATCCATCCATCCATTCATCCATCCCAACCATTTATCAAGTGTTCCTCAGTGTAAGACCTTCCCCTTGACCCTGGAAGGAACAATTGAGGAAGAAGAGATCTTGGCCAAGCAGCTGAGTGGAGGAAGGAAGCAAAGTGTGAATGATGCTGCTGAGGGTGAATCCCTTTCAGCCTCTTTTTTCGGGACTTCTGGAGGCCACGTTCACACTGGAGTCAGCCCAGCTCTACCCAGAGAATCTGATCCTTTACTAGTTGTGACCAGCCTGGAGGTGGCCTGGTCCCCTCCCTTTAACTGCTTCAGCAGGGACTTGGTCTGGCCAAGGACAATGGCCTTCCCCTATGGGAAGAGCTTTTCAAAGGCTAGAGAGTGTAACCCCCAACTGCACAGGCACCTGTGGTTTGCTAGACAGCAACATGCAAACCAGGCCCAACTATTCATTTCCTCCATGGAGCACAGAGCCCCGTGGCAGCTTCAGAGGGCAAAGCTGAATGGTTAACCCCTGAGAGCCTCCCTTTTCTTTGGCTTATCCAGAAACTTGTTCACACTCATTAAATCGTAAGAAGTATCACACAACCTGGCAAGGATCCCCCTTGAATGTCAAGAGTGAATGTTAGAAAATGAAGTGGTGAAATTAATCAAAGGGAAACTTTTTAATGGCATAGGTAGATTTTATGTTATGAAAAAAGAACAGAGAGATACAAGAGAGAATAGAAAAAAGGGAAAGAGGAAAGAGAGAGAGGCTGTGGGGAGAAAAAGGACCAGGGAGGTTTCCACATTCACAAAAGACAATGCTGTTTATTTTAAATAGCCTGCCCCTAGCAGCACTGGAACTGAAGTGAATCTGAGCCTTTCCACTTGGTGGAGGGAGGGGAGAGCAGCAAGATAAGGGGCTAGGATGAAGAGCCCACTTTGAAAACTCAAGTGGAAAATCACCCGGGTCCTAAGCCCTAAGCAGTTGTAGTTACAATGATTAAAATAAGCAACCAATCATACAAATCCAAATATCTACTTGAGTTTGAGGATTGAAAAGAGTGGGGAGAGACAAGGAAGACACATTTCTGATGCTGGAGGTGAGCTCCAGGAGCCTGGACCCATCCCAGAGACTGTGAGCCTGGGAGTTCAACTCATTTCTTTCCTTGCTTGGATTTCTTCTACAGTGTTTAAACCCCCAACCCCGCTCCCGCTCCTGCTTTTATACCTAAATAAAGTAATTAGTCTTAGTGAAGGGGACCAAACAATTCAAAGTCCCTGGTTTAATAACAAGTAGTCCCTTCCTTGGAAAAGAAGCTCTTAGAGGGGCAGATGGGGCTGGAAAGTAGCTGTTTCCCCATGTTCCAACAGAACTGCAGGCTTTCTGGGGTCAGGTGCACAGGCAGCTTCAGAGGTCTTAATAACAATTTGTTTTGTTTTTGCTGTCAAGCTTGCAAACGTGTTTAAAAGCTTTTCTGGGGCCAGCTGAGTGGCGCAGTGGTTAAGCGCTGGCTTGGGAAGTTCAGGTCCCACATATGAGGGTTAGTGACACTGCCCTCAAAAAAAAAAAAAAGTTTTTCTGGGTGATTTGTCAATGGATTTACTTTACTATTTTCATCCTGACTCTGAGAATAGGTCTGCGAGTTTGAGCAATACTGACACCCAGTGTTTGCATTTTTCAGACTGAAAGGGAACTAAGAACTGGAGGAAGGAGGTGGAAAACATCCTAAATATAGCAGCTCTCATTTAGCAAGGACCTAATTGTAGCACCAGTTGAGGTGCAGAAAGGTGAGGTGATGATGAGCTAGTTGGCCTTCTTGATCTACAACAGGCTTGCTTGACTCAGAAGTGAACGTGGACATCAGTGTGAATTTGGCAGGGAGTCCTTCTTTGCAGAAAAGATTGTGTGTTACATACCATTGAGTTGGCTTGTAGAAAAGATGTATGTTACATAGCATTGAGTCACACTATGAATGAGTGATGTCTGCAGTGTCCTGTCCTCAACAGCCCAGCTCAGCTACCATCGACTCATGCCTAGAGGCTTCTTTTAGGAGTAAATCCATCTCACATTTGGTCTTCCTCATTCTCTGCTGCCTTCTATTTTTCCCAGCAATTGTCTTTCCCAAATAACTCTACCTTCTCATGATGTGCCTTGAATAGGACAGCTTCATTCTTGTCATTTTTGTCCCCAGCGATGTTTCAGGCTTAATTTGCTCTAGGACCCACTTGGTCCTCTTTCTGGCAATCCAGGATGTCTGTCGAGCTCTCTTCCAGCTCCATATTTCCTATCCACCTCTTCACTGTCTAACTTTCACATCTGCATGTAGTCATTGGGAGTACGAGGAGGTAGGTGATCGCAGTCATGGTTTCTAATGACAGATCTTTGGTCTTGGGGATCTTTCCTAATTCTTCCAGTGCTGCCCTCCAAGCCTCAGCCTTCTCTTGATTTCTTGGCTGCAGTCTCCATTTGAATTGATGACTGAATCAATTTTATTCAGAAACTATTTTGTTTTAAAGCTTAATATTCAACTTATTGAAGTTATAAAAATTTAAAAGTAAGCTAGTTCTTCCTTAAGTTTTTTAGTTCAACTTCCAAATCTTATTTTATATATTAATAAGGTATATTCTCAACTGTCATATTTACTATTTAGACAAATCTGTCAAACAACAATTGAAATGCTTAAAAAGAAACCTGAATATATATTTAAAAAAGGAAAAACGCACTTAAAATATTTAAAGGGCCCAATTAAATTTGTCATGGGACCCCTTAAACATTGTAATTTCGTTTATAAATTTATATTCAGACATCTTTTTGAGCATGTCTGACTAAAAAGCCTTTCCAAATACTTTAGATAACTTTTTAAAACCGGGTAAGCGTATAAATAAGGCACTTTAAGTTGCTAGAGTGACTCAATGTTGTTTTCATAGTTAAAAAAATTTATATCATTCCTTTCAATTTAAAATTAGAAGTGTAAATAACTCAAAACACGGTTTAAATTAGAACCACAAGACTTATTATTTAGACCCTTCAATAGGGCAAATTATCTTTATCACTACAAGTACATTAAATTCTAAGTAAACAGATTATCTTGAAATACAATATAATAGTATTAATTAATTCACATGTTAATCCAAACCTTCCTGGTGTTAAACAAACAAACAAACAAACAAAACAAACAAACAAAAAAACCCAAACCAAAAAACACTTACCCTGTAAAGAAACCTAATGTCAACCCAGCCGTCCATCCTGGTTCCTATATTGATGCTCCAAGGTTAGTCACCAGCCCGCTGGGGCCACAGTACTGAAATCCTTGTCAATGACATTGTCGGGACACAGGAGACGAATTTACAGCCACCATTCCAATGAGTCCGTGCTCTCCAAATGGTTTGGTTTTGTAGTCCACACCTCTGGGTTTGAGATATTTGGGTTTTGTTTTTTTTCCTTCTCAATCCTTATTAAGGTTGTAGCTGACTTCCCTTTCTGCTTCAGTTGCATTTCTTTGACTCCCCTGTGCACCACTGCCAACTAAATTATGATACAATGATTATTTATCACTTAGGATTTTTATTTTCAATTTAATGAAAGTTCTCTTTTCATTTAATTATATTTTTAATATTAATCACCATTTGCAGAACCTAAAAGGAAAGTCAATGTAAAATAAATTGGTGAAGGCGTTTATAAATCTTCTTTACATTCTGTGTCTAACCTTTTAAAATCATGTTTCCACATAGTTGTTGATGGGTAAGCTTTTCAAGAAGTTATAAAAACAGGATTCTCGTGCAAATATAGAATGAGCAAATGTCATAACTTGACCCATGAACCAACGGGATGGTAAACCTGCTTCAGAAAAGGGAATGAGCATTGAAAAAAGGTTGAATGAGCACTGAAAAAATGTGTTGGAATAAGATTGCTAGGTTAGAAACAAAACTGATTTATAACGGATTTACAACTCACAGCGCAATAAAACCTAACTTTGTAGTTATCTTTTCTGTTAGACAAAGATCATTTGCATCTCTGCCAGATAAAAACCTATAAGTTAACATGTAACTTCACAAACTGTGAACCTTTACCAGGAGTAGATAGCACATCAAACAAAAGTAGATTCCATTACACAATTACATGACCTATATCATATTGAAAGAATATGCTACTCTCCCTTCGTCTTATTTAAAGTTTTAGATATTTTTTTTTTTTTAAGATTTTATTGGGGAATTGGGGGAGGGGAACAGCCTTGGGGAATCGGGGAGGGGGAACAGACAAGTTGCTGTCTTTTTGTTCTTCAGTCTAGTTGCGGAGAACTTTGCTTCACTGGCCCGTGTTGGTATCATCATTGAGCTCTTCTCGGATGAGGCAGATTGGTCGCCAGCCTCTGGATGGTCGCTCACCACGGCTATTGGAAGCTCATGCTGGCTGCTGGCTGCCAGCCACTCACTGTAACCTATGGCAGCCCACTGCGGCAGGGGCTGCAGCTATACCGTCCTGGGGACTCACAGCAGTCCAGCTCCAGGTGGAGCTGTTGTTCACCATCTTAGCTGTAGAGGGCAGTGTCACTGGCCCTCATATGTGGGATCCGAACAGGGGCCGCTGGCATCCCAAGCCAGCTCTTAACCAATGTGCCACTCGGCTGGCCCAAGATAATTGTTTTTAATATCACTATCAAAAACATTGGTGATATAGCATTTCTTTCTTTTTTATATAATTTTTTTTTTTAAACATTCATGATATATACATATATTTATTTATTTAATTTTATTGGGGAAACAGCCATGGTCATTGGTTACACCTTGTTTTCATGGTACAATGGCATAGTTGACTCTTTTAGGGAGGAAGCAGCTCACAGTGGCCCCTGTGGGGATCAAACTGGCAACCTTGGTGTTATCACCACCACGACCTAACCAACTGAACCAACTGAAATAACTGGTCATCCAATGCAGCATTTTTCAAAATAACCCCCTGAAGAACCAAAACCTTCTCTGGCTCTTAAACTGGCTTTACAATTGTGTGGTATCAGCTGACTTTTGTCTCCTCCAGGAAGGTTGCTGAATATATCTGCTTTATTTCTTCCTACACCTCCTCCTCACAATCATTTCATTCCTACGGTGAAAAGTGTGTTATACTTTTATTTTTAGGATTTTCCTTTAAGGGACTCTAAATTTTGCTGCTGATACTTTAATGTTCTAGCATTTTTAGGCAATGATAACTGCCTCATGGTTGCTACTTGGCAAGCAATGATTGTAAGAGGCTGTTGATTTTTAAGGTGCTCTCAATTTCAGAGATGTCAAAGTATGGGGAAAAAAACCATGTAGAATTGGGGATGTATGGTAAATCGCAGGGTAGCCGAAAGATCAAATTGAGAGACTAGTATAGCATATATGGAGCATACTGTATATTTTTGGTTCTCTGTAACTCCATAAATGTTAGTTTTCCTTTCCCTCTCCCAGTATTAAAATCTAAGTGACTTATCACAAGTACTTTTTCCTCCTGTAATGAGGAGTGCAGAGCACCCGAGAAGAATTTGTCCTTGTAGGGGTTCCCCAATTGCCAACTTCTACAGACTCTGGCTCTCCCTTTACTATTAGCTATGATGGCAGGAGGGATGTTCTGAAGTCTACCTGCTGCCATGAAATCATGAATATGTCCTTGAGAACCCACAGGTAGGCCAACTTTTATCAGAGTGTTCTTCGATTCTGGTGTAACGATGCTTCTATTGCCACCATAACACTTCATGAGGCCTCGATTGCTGTGACATAATGCTCAGGAGTGCTCCCCAATCTTTGTCATGTCATGGCACACATAGCAAATGGTAAGAGTTATCCAGTCACTGGGTTCAATGGAGAGGCTCCTCTGAATCGGAAGTGACTGCCTAGTGGGTTACAGCTGCCCAACTCTGCCTGACCCCCCATGGCCGAGGGGACATACCCTGGGACATGATGCCACACTCTATCGGTTAGGACCTGGCCCTGGTTATAGCCCTGAATGTGGACCAAGAGGGGAACCTTAAAATGAGAAATAAAGCAGGTTATACCCTCACAAAAGAAAAGTATAATTTCTGTCTATTAGAAGAAATAAATAACCAGTCTTTCAAAACAAGCAATCAGAATTCAGCTGTAGCATGGTCACAAAACTCCTCACCTTACACTCAGATGGGCAGAGAAAATGTTCACGCCTGTTGGCCCTTCTGATTTTCCTAATGAGCCCACACCCACTGGGTAATAGGAAAAAGAAACTAAACTATGTTTAGAATGATCTGGTGAACTTAGTCTGTTTGCAATAATATAAACTGTCCCAGTTTAAGAAAAATGCTCAGTCCCTTTAGCAGGAATGCTCAGGCTCTCAGCTTCTATCATCTTATTCTGGAGAGAATGACCAGAATAATTCATCCTCCAAATGGGACATTATTTTTTTTTCATTTTAAAACACACACCTTGTACAACAAGCCATACATAGAAATATAGCACAACACTTTCCATGTCTCCACCCAATCCTCAGGTAACGACTGTTAGCAGTACCCTTCCAAACATGTTCTCGGCAGACATGCGAACACAAAGAAACCTTAGACATACAGGTGATTTTTTTCTAATTAATACATGGAATCACAATATGCACCTTATTCTATAATGTTTATTTTTATAACCACTCCTGTCAGATCAACTCAGGACACGTTTGAGAGAGAAAGGGAGCATTATTAACAGCTCTGCCAGGGAAACAGGCATGTGCCTGGTTATGGAGGGGAGGTGTGGCTCATGTAACCTCATGGTGGAGGAAACGACTAGGTCCATTTTTTGTCCACTATTTACACTCTAGTCTGTGCAGCAAAATGGCTGGGTTGGGCTACTGTCTGCTCTGGTCCCTTTGAGGGGCTGCTGCCTCATCTGGCCCTTTGGGGTTATGTGCTGCAGCTTCCGCTGGAATTTGAGGAGCTGGCCATTTTTTCTGGTCTTCATGTCTGGATTCTCCAAGGCTCTTCTGAAGCCATCCAAGATCTTGGCTGGCTGATGGCATTCTCAGCATGGCTGTGTTCCCTTGTGGCACCTGGGATGCTGAGGACTCCAATATGCCACATAGAGGCCCAGGGCATCCAGAAGCTTTGCCTTAGGTTTATCTGTCACCCATTGCCATTACCTTGTGCTATTTTAGATGTGGTGCTAAGTGGAAGACTGACATTCTCTGAGGACCTAAAACGTCCCCTTTCTCTGCAGAGAGAAGTAGATGACCAATCCTGTGGTTCCAGGCTCTCTTTACTGATCTGTTTGTAAAGCTCCACTCTTCCTACCCAAGGGCTGGTCCTGAGAGAGTGGGTAATCCAAAGCCCCAGACTTTTTCCTCCTTTATCTCTTCCTAAATTCCTGCAACTCCTCCATTCCAGAAGAGACAGGCCCTAGGCTTTCCATTTCCTCCATGTCACAACATCCTCCTGGCTAGGGATTATAGCCTAACCAGTTTAGCTGTTATTGAAGAAGGGGTGTTGTGGAGATTTTGTGTGTGTGTGTGTTTGTGTGTTTGTGTGTGTAGGGGTGTGTGTGTATCTCCTCAATCTAAGTGGAAAAATGATCTGGGTCTATGACCTGGGTCATCTAATTTGTTTTTGTACCTACTAAAAAAAAATTGAGAAAAATATCTCTCCCAGTAGAAATCTGCTTTCAAGTTGACTACCTTATTGCAAACCTAAAGAAAACCTCAATGTAATGGTCAGTATTAAGCAAGGGTGTCCTCGTTATGGTAGATATCTGCCTTTCCCCTGGGGCGCTCAACACATTTTATGAAAGAGCAGGAAGCTACACAGAAATGGTAGCACAGCCCAGGTATTGCCTAGACCTGTCACACTCTTGGGCTGTGGGTGACTTGTTGCCCGTGAGGTCAGGACAGGAAAGAAAGAAAGGAAAGTGAGAAAGGGGGCTCCCATCACCCACGTACCCACTATTGTTCCAGCTCATCAAAACAAGAATCTAAAACAGTTGCTGGAAAGTACCTTGAATGATCCCCTCATAGAAACATGAGCAGAGAGGAATAACAATATGATGACTCTCCCACTGATGGTCCTGCTTTGTCCTCCCTGTATCTTGTTTCTTCCACTAGCCGAGCTTCAGGCCCACTTCCCTTGGATTCTCCTCCTTCTCTCAGTATTTTAAAAGAAATCAAGTCCTGTTCTCAGAGCCTTTGGACAATGCTCCTGGCACACTTAAGGAGAGAAGAGCAGGGTGAGGGACCAGGCAGAAGGAAGGGAAACACAAGATTTAGGAGAAGGCAGGCCAAGGTCAGAACCCCAGCTCAACAGGTATATGATCTATGGCAGTTTACTCAATCTGAGATTCAGTTTCCCCATCTGTAAGTGGGAATAATATTATCTACTTACTGGGCTGTTGTGGGAATTAAATATGCTCATGGGTATGTAACCAGCTCTCTGTTGGAGAGACACACTGTGTGGATAATCTAAGCGTACCTCAAACTGTGCAGCTGCCCACAAGTGCCACAGCTGGGATCTGGGATACATGGTAATTTAGGCCTTTTTTGCTGATTTTTCCCACGTCCTGGTATAGTTTCAGAAACAGGGTTTAAATTAATTCCTGGGAACCATGTTTTAAATATATAATTTCATGTGTTGGAGTTAATGAATGTGAGAAACAACATGTTCAACTGCAAAGAGTTCAGGATCATGAGTTAAAAAACCAGCTAAGTCGTGGCTGGTTAGTTCAGTTGGTTAGCACGCAGTGCTGGTAACACCAAGGTTGCCGGTTCAATCCCCACATGGGCCACTGAGTTGTGCCCTCCACAACTAGATTGAAACAACTACTTGACTTGAAGCTGATGGGTCCTGGAAAAACACACTGTTCTACAATAAAATTTATAACAAAACAAAAACAAAACCCAGCTAAAAGCCCCAACTAATTTTAAGACCTTGAGAAAGTCACCCGACTTCCTGGATGTTAGTCATCTGCAAATGGAGGGTTAGGACCAAATGGTCTTTGAGGTCCCTTCAGTTATTTCAAGAATTTTTTTTTTTTTTTTTTTTTTTTGAGGGCAGTGTCACTGGTCCTCATATGTGGGACCCGAACCAGGGCTGCTGGCTTCCCAGGCCAGTGCTTAACCACCGTGCCACTCGGCCAGCCCAAGGTCCCTTCATTTATGACATGCTTTGATTTCTAATAACATTTAAGAATGCTGCTGGCTGATGGTTTTCTTTTTCTAATGTTCTCTGGCCAAGTTTGATCACTGACTCTTGGGTCTTGTTCTTTAGGAAACATCAATCTCTTAGTCCCTGGCCCTCAGACCCCAGGTTCCACAGTCTTTTCCATAGGCCAGATCTTCCAACTTCCCTTTTCAGTTCAAAGCTATAAGGGAGGATATGCTAATGAGAGATGGGCAGATTCAGAAGAAAGATTGGCCCAGTGGCTCCTTATTACTTGCAGACTCTTTCCTTTTCTCTTCTGAAAAAAGTCATTCACTGCCTTATGCTACAAAGACATTTGAGAACTGCCCTAAACAGAGGCTCTTTTAATCTTCTCATAAACCCATTCAAGATGTTCTTTTCAGTAGGTGGGTCCTTGATTCATTAAAGACCCACACAGAAATGTCCCAACTAGTGTCTCTCTGTCAACATGTCTCCCCACATGGCATTGTCTCCAATAGACTTTCCTTTGGCCAGAGAACCCCAGCTCTGGCTTCAAAGCTGGGAGGAGGTGAAATCACCAGCCAGACTAAGGAAATGGCCAGCCAGACTCCTTAGTTTGCCTGATTGTCAAATGAGAAATGCAACAAAAATAATTTTAATGACTCTACTGCAGCATTTCTAGGAGCATTACAGAGAAAATGAGGTACTCCAAACCCTGCCACTTAAAGTGAGGTCTAAGGTTCAGCAGTGAGGATCAAAGTGAGGCTTAAGGCTTGGCCATCATCTGGAAGCTTATTAGAAATGCAGAAACCCAGGCCCTCCCCACAACTAAGGAATCAGAATCTGCATTTTAACTGGAACTACAGGAGATTTCCAATGCACACTAGCATTTGAAAAGCACTGGTCTAAAATGCCTTGAGAAATTAGAAGAACTCAGTGTTGAAAGGTCAAGGATTTATATTGCTAGCTCTTTAAGTTAAATAGTATCTCCTGGGAAGATATCATTACATGTGCGTTTAGATTCACATGACAGACATAAGAATAGGAAGAAAGACCTTCCCCTCTCCCTCCTCCCTTTTAGTGGCAATGTGTAGAACTGAAGAAATGAAAAGCTTAGTGAAGGCAAAGAGAGGGACAGAGAATTCCCTTGGGTGGAAAAGAAAGCTCACAAACTTGAAAGTAGGGAAGGGAGAGAGACAGATGAGAAATTTCGGTAGAGTACTGTCTGGGATTAGTAGCATTTAATGAAGTTTTGCTGAGATGGGCGATGACTTTACTCTCACTGCTTTTGGAGTAGAACTTATACTTCTTTTGGATGTGGTGCTGCATGGAGATGGGTCATCAAGTCGGAGAAAGAGTCTCAGAATCTCCAGGACTCATATGTAATCTCCCCATAATTCAACTTCTTCAGCTACCAGTGTTAGCCCAGCATACTGCCAGGAAAATATAAAAATGTGAAATGTTCAAATGTTAAAGTTTAAAGATACTTCAGATGTCATAACTCAAATAATCTCGCATTACAGATGAACATCCTTCAGAAACTGAAAATGCTTTCCTAAATTCACAAGAAAGAGCCTAGCTCAGATGCTGGGCTATATCCTCAACACTCCTCACATACAATGTTATAACAACCTAAGACACCCGACTCTTCTGAAAACTAGAAAGCAGTAGCTGTATCAGGACTGATACACAGGTCAGACGGAAACTGAGCTATCTGGAAATTACCAGCTCTTATGGAAACTCCCAGTTGACACCCCATCTGTAGATACATGAAGTGGTTTTAAAGAGCAGGCAGTTAAAACTGAAGTGAAGAAGCCAGCCCTGAAGAATGTGTCCCCTGCAAGGAGGCCAAGAGCCCAGGAGTCCTCCCCAGGAGAACTTGGGGTTGGGGCAATGGGGGGTGGGTGGGCAGTGGAGTATTAAGAGTGACAGTAACCAGTGGGGACAGCTCTGCCTGGCCCAGTTGACTGGTGTCACAGATACAGCTGGACACTAGTTAAAGTGGTAAGGATGGATTTTAATCTAATTACTGATAATAAGTTGGTAAAAGAGTCCAGTGGGAATTGAACTCAACTTTGATTTGTACAGAAGTAACTGAGTGTTTTAAAGGGAGAATGAGGGACTAGGGAGGAAGGTGAGTGGGGGCTCAGTAGAGTCAGAGAAGTGAAAAATTACAAAAAGTGTGAAGGAGTGGGGGTGGGAGGTTGGTCTACATGAAACCCACGTGAATTTTTTAACTAGCACTTAACCAAAGTTAAGATTCCTACCCTTTCACAGAGGCTGAGAGACAGGGACTCCCCCTGTCTTCAAGTGTTGGCTGGAACAGTCAATTGTTGCAGCAGCCCTGAGTTTTCTCAGGCAGGCACTTGAGGGGAGGTTGCCCATTATCCTAGGGATGTGGCCTTGAGCTCTTAGAAACTATGTTAATGTTTTGTTCAAGTCTTTGTAGGCCAAGGTGGAGGCTTAGCTGAGAAGAGGGCTGAGGTGAGCCAGGCTAGAGTCAGTCAAGTTAAGAATCTTCCTCACCGGCTGATCCTCTTCATGTTGAATATCTTCAACAGTGGTTTTTCAAGCAGTATTCCCTTTGATTGTGTGGGCAGAGTCCCAAAACACATAACAGCAGATACTCAGGGTTGTGCTGTGCTGGGGGCACCCTGACCACATGATTACTCCTTGTAATTAATTACACATTGCCTGCTATCTCAGAGGAGCCATGGAAATAATCAGGCTTTGGTGTTGGAACTTGGTCCAAGTCCCCATTCTGCCACTCATTGTGCCTAAGCTTCCATCTCCTCACCTATAAAATGAGGAAACGGCTTCTCCTCTTGGGCTAGTGGAGTAGATATAATCATTCTATATAGTGAGTATCATATAATGAACATTCAAAAAATATTCATTCCTTTCCTCCTCTTTGAGAAGAAAAGCTGTGAAAGCTCCTGATTTAATAAACAGGCTAAAGACCAAAGCTCCCCTTGTTTTCAGTTGGTTGTTTGTAACTCAGAAAATAAATATTTTTGGATTCCCAAGATCACTCACAACACTCATTTATGCTAAACATAGATGGTTCCTACATGCTTATAACAGAAAGTGCAGAAGCAAAACACATTTTGTCCAACAGTTTCAATGTGCAAGATGTTTACAGGCCTCTCTTCTCTGAAAGGCACCAATTGCGAAGACTTTCTGATCAGGCAAAACCTGAGCACTTGTGCTAAACTCTCATCACCCTTACTGGAATTTTCTGTCAAAGTTAAGAGAACACGTTTTAGTGCCAGGCATGAGTGCATGACCTGACTACTCAGTAATTTTGTAGTGTGGGCAAGTCATTTAACCTGTGTAAGCCTCAGTTCCCTCATCTGTGAAATGGGTTCTTAACAGTATGTGTCTCAGAGGGTTCTTATGAGGATCAAATGAGAATAATGCATGGAAAGTGTTTGGTGGAGCTTCTGGCCAGGTACTGTTACTAGACCAAGCACTTCCCCATCAGGATATTCGTTTTGTGCTGCATGAGCTTGTACACAGCCATCGTGAAGGAAATGTTTGGAGAACTGATATAAAGCTTGCAGGACACAAGAGGGACTCACCCCGCCTTTAAAAGAGCGCTTTATGACAGCCACACTTGGTGACAGCCACAGATAGGTGCAGAACGTTGGGCCTCTACTGAGCAATTTTTAACAGCCTGAATTGGTATGGAACTAGAGGAAGCAGAAATCTAGGAAACATACTGGTCCTCCTAAATACATGTGCAGATTCTCACTGGAAACCCACGCAGTAAGCTGTATGGACCCCCAGATCTCCTTCCAGCTCTGAAGCTTCCCAAGAGCCAAGGCCCTGGACTTGACTAGCAGCCACTTAGAAGTGGATGGAACCTGAAAAAACAGATTTACCAGGAAATTTTTATTTTATATCAATGAACACTCATTGTTAGAAGAGGGCTAAGATTATCTAGAAAACTATTTAACCCATTGTTAAAGCCGTGAGGCATCAACAAAGCAGTAAGCTTGGGCCTGTATCCCTGGTGGGTATTAGAAATGTGATGATGGTGACAAGTTACCAGGCTGTTAGCTTCCTCATTCATTCATTCATTTATTCATTCATTCATTCTTCATTCATTCACCAAACAGTAATTCCACTATGTGCTTGGTACTGTTCTAGATCCTGGAGGCACAGCAGGGAGCAGAGAAACCTCCTACCTTCCTGGCATGCACCTGTCTTCAAGAAACAATTCCAGACCATGAAGGGAGAAAAAGGAGGGTCAAGGAGTAGAAAAGCAGGAGGGGGAGAGCAAGAGATGAAGAAGCCCATGTCAGGGCCAGGAGGGATCCACCACACTTCTTCAGGGTGCCTCGGTTGTTACCATGGTTACTGGTCCCTGATGGCCACCCCTGAAGTTGAAAGTGCATTTCTGTTATTTTTGTGACATTCATATGTGATGGTCACAGAGCCTTTGTGTGGTTCACTAAAACCCACTAGTGAACATCTAATACTGAGGAAATGACCCAGAAATTCTCAGCATTTGATTTTCTCCTCAAGACTAGGCATAGCTACAAAAAAATGCAAATATCTAATCCAAAGGGGAGTAGGAACTTCATCTGACCCCGGAGTGACTTTATCAGAATATGACTGTAAATCAAGAAAGCAGGTCTGTGTACATAGAAAATAGGGAACCTACGGTGGGGGGAGGGCTGTGGGTCTAGGAAAATCTGAAACATGTGCATTGCTACAGCAGGCCTCAGTGGGGTGCCACAATAAGTTGTCCTTGGGTCTGTGAATGTTGGATACCCAAAGTTTCTAGGCACGGCATGGCTACATGTGGCAATGGTTAACTTGCCTACTTTGCTGTTATCCCAAGGGCCAGCTCTACACACCTGACTTCCCAGAGGACTCTCATGCCATGCAGAGGGCAGCATTGGACTCTCATCTCATCTTTCCCAACATGTAAACTGACGTCCTGGAATTCTGGTGGAGGATGGAGAGAGCCTCTCCTTTCCAGCATGGGAGACCCAAGCCAGTGTGAAGGACCTCAGCCTAAGCGGTGCCCCTCCTCCACCCCCTTTTGCCCTTTCACCCCACTCCCCACCTAGGGGTGCCCCATGCTCTCTTAGATCCTGCAGTCACCACTCCTGGCCTCACTGAGCGCTTGCTTGCATCATCTGCACTATCCCAACACAAATGTTGGAAAAGAAAAGTATCCAGTTTCACGGATTTCAGTTGAGACAAAGTTTTTAAAATAAAGATTGTTTGATAGAACAGGAAGGAAAAGGACAACAAAATTCGAAGCTTAGAAATGAGTCAGCACAGGCCTCTCTGACTAGCATCTAAAAATTCTCTTCACAGGCTGACTTGGGCTCAGAGCATATGCCCCAGGCTGTTGGAAACTACACAAACTCTTTGCCTTTTCAAGTAAATTTAGCTGGCACCAGTTGTACTTCTTGTCCTTTCAGAACCTGCCTGAAAAGTTGGAGGAATGGCGGCGGGGCAGTCTTGGGGCTGCACTACAGTTTTGATCTCTTTCTGCCCTGGTTCTGCCCATTGCTCTACTTGGCCCTCTTTCCTCCTCAGAGCAGGGTCTTCTGCCATGTCCTCCACCCCAACTCTACCCAGAATGGCTGATGATAGATAGATAGATAGATAGATAGATAGATAGATAGATAGATAGATAGATAGGAGAAATAGCAGCTGTTTGAATACTCACAGTAATGATTCAGTAGAGACCCTGGAGAGAGTCAGGGAACTGCTGGAGTGGTGTTCTTAAGTAGGTAAGAAGCCAGGGGATTTAGCACACCAGTGAGGCTTTAACTGGAGGTAGGAGCGCGGACAGGGATGGAGGGAAGGCCAACGTTGGTTGGCATGTGTTTGCAGAACTTTTATCAGCTTCCAATTTTATAGTGAATGATAAACCTCGTCATGAGCTTGTGATGGCCGTGGAGGAGGTGCTGCTGGTTTATGGAGAGAGAAGGTGTGAAGTCAGAGTGGGAGAGTTACTGGATTAGGGAAATGGCACAGGAAGTGCTCATTTGAGATTTACTGTCATGAATTGAGATGGGGCCAGCTAACATGGCTTGGAGATTTTCTCCAGGCCCATTCAGCTACACAGTATGTGGAGAGTTGGATTTAACTAGGGTTGTAATTTTGCCATGTGAGTAACAAAGCAAAAGAGGGGCAAGGGAGTAAAAAGTTCATGCAAAGGAGGGATTTTTGATGATTTCCCATGGGATTAAGGGCTGTGAAGGAACGACAGGACAGGTGGGTGAAGGGCAGTGTAGAGATGATATGCTCAGAGGGGTGAAGGACCTGATGGGGTCAAAGGATTACATGAGTCGGGGTTCTAGAAGGAATAAATGGGAAAGATAAAAGTGGTGGTCTATGAGTGGGGCAGGTGAATGAGGTTATGGAGGGGTGGCAGTTACTAGTAATGGTGTGATCATGGCTCAGGATGTGATTAGGAAAGTGGCTGAGGAAGGGCATGGAGCGTGATCATTAGAGAAATAAGTTCCACAGACTGAGAGGACTGATTTGGAAGAATCATCTAAATCAGTGGTTGCCCAACTATGGCCCCTGGACAAAGTCAGTCTGCTACCTAATTTTTTAAATAAAGTTTTATTGGAACACAGACCTACCCATTCATTTGTCTATGACTGCTTTTGTGCTTCAGTGGCAGCTTTGAAAGCCAAAAATATTTACTATTTGGCTCTTTACAGAAAAAGTTTGCCCACCTTTGATCTAAGTGGATATTGAACTCACCATTGTTTAGGGTTTTAAAAAATCTAAATCAATATAGTTTCTTATGGTAAATATTCATGGTAATGGTTATAAGCTAGTTGCCCTTGAAGCTCTGAAAACAACCTTTTCAACATTACAGAAAAGCTCTTAGCCCTTCTTTATAAACAGATATTCTGTTTAGTTTTATGATGATAAGATACAGAATGAGTACCAATTTAACTTGAATGATATGCTGGCAGTTTTGTAAATACCAGCTAAATGTTACCCTGTTTGAATTATAAGATGAAGGATAAGCTGCCTGCTCTATCTTCTTAAACTTTCTATATATCAGCTAAGGTTGAATTAAGGAACAAAGTGCTTTTAATTCCCATTTCTGTATTGGTTATAGTTCCAGTTATGTCATATCCACTTGGATCAATCCTGGGCCTCATTAAATACTACAGGATTGGGCCGGCCAAGTGGCGCTTTGGTTGGGAGTTGGCTTGGGTCACCAGTGGCCCTGGTTCGAATCCCACATATAAGGGCCAGTGACACTGCCCTCTATAGCTAAGATGGTGAACAACAGTTCCACCTAGAGCTGGGCTGATAAGGGCCCGCGACGGTGTAGGCTGCAGCCCCTGCTACAGTGGGCTGCCATAGGCTGCAGTGAGTGGCCGGCAGCCGCTGTGAGCTGCCAAGAACCGCTGTGAGCGGCAGACCAGAGGCTGGTGACTGATCAGCCTCATCAGGGAGGAGCCCAATGATGATACCAACATGGGCCAGTGAAGCAATGTCCTCCGCAACTAGACTGAAGAATAAAAGGGCAGCAACTTGTCTGTTCCCCTTCCTTGGTTCCCCAGCACTGTTCCCCTCTCCCAATTCCCCAGTAAAAATCTTAAAAAAAAAAATATTATGGGATCAACATATAAATATTCTGTCCTTTTCAGAGCACCTCCACTCCATCTCTGATAGAGTCAGGAAACTGTAGTTCTTTAGAGGATCTTCCCAGGTAATTTCATTTAAGTATGTCTCCTGCTATTCTATAAACCATCACGCTATTCATCTTCTTCATAGCAATTATGCAATTATGCAAAGCAAGTCAGAGTATTTTCACTAACTGTCAAAAATTTCACTTGTATTTCTCAATTTTTGTAGATATTCAGGATTTTATATACAATTTTTTTATTTTAAGGATTTTATTGGGGAATTGGGGGAGGGGAAAAGTGTTGGGGAAACGGGGAAGGGGAACAGACAAGTTGCTGTCTTTTTGTTCTTCAGTCTAGTTTTGTGGAGGACGTTGCTTCACTGGTCCATGTTGGTATCATCATTGCGCTCTTCCCTGATGAGGCAGATCGGTCGCCGGCCTCTGGATGGTCGCTCACCGCAGCTATTGGCAGCTCACACTGGCTGCTAGCCATTCACGCTGGCTGCCAGCCACTCACTGTAGCCTATGGCAGCCCACTGCAGCAGGGGCTGCAGCCTACACTGTCGCCGGGGCTCGCACAGCCCAGCTCCAGCTGGAGCTGTTGTTAGCTGTAGAGGGCAGTGTCACTGGCCCTCATATGTGGGATCTGAACCGGGGCCAATGGCATCCCAAAACCAGCTCTTAACCAATGCGCCACTCGGCCGGCCCTATATACAATTTTCATTAGTATATTTTTATTGTATAATTTTTCTTTCAAGTATAATGTACATTTCATTTGCTTTCTACTTTGAAAGTATTTTAAACACAACTTTTGGACTTATTCTATGATTACATTTAAAATATTCCTACTCACTTTTATATCATAACCTCTCCATTCTTGAGTCATCTTGTTAGGAGTTGAATATATATATATATATATATATATATATATATATATATATTATGACTAAGAGCATGTACATAGTATATTTTCTTCGCTCTTGCAGATGTGATATCTTTTTGTTATTTTCTCACATGAGTAACAATGTTGGCTTGCTGCAGAATTCTTGAGTCATACTTGTTATGTTTCAAACCTCTAGATATATTTCCATTGCCTTCTGGTAATTACTGTTATGGAGCAAAAATCTAAGGTCACATTGATTTTGCATTTTTTTAAATTAAATTTTATTGGGGTGATAATGGTTAGTCAAGTTCCATAGGTTTCAAGTATACAATTCTGTAAAACACCATCTATATATCACATTGTGTGATCACCACCCAGAGTCAGTTTTCCTTCCATCACCATATAATTGATACCTTTTACCCTTGTCTACCACCACCCTCCCCACTTACCCTCTGGTAACCACTAAACTCTTATCTGTGTCTATGAGTTTTTGTTTGTTTGTTTGTTTGTTTGTTTGTTTTGTTCCTTTGTTGTTTTCAGTTTTATATCCCACATGGCAGTGAAATCACATGGTTCTCGACTTTTTCTGTCTGACTTATTTTGCTTAGCACAATAATCTCAAGATCTATCATGTTGTCCCAAACAGCACTATTTCATCTTTTCTTATGGCAGAATAGTATTCCACTGTGTATATAAACCACATCTTTTTTATCCAGTCGTCTATCAAAGGACACTCTGGCTGTTTCCAAGTTTGGGCCACTGTAAATAAAGCTGCAACAAACATCAGAGCACATATATCTTTGTGGATAAATGTTTTTAGATTTTTGGGGTAGATACCCAGGAGGGTGATTGCTGGGTCATACGGTAATTCTGTTCTTAATTTTTTGAGGAACCTCCACACTGCCTTCCATTTATTTATTTATTTATTTATTTATTTATTTATTTATTTATTTTAGTCTAGATTGATAAACAGGTAATTTTTCATTAGTTTCAGATGTACAAATCAATGTAATAGTTAGACATTTACACCCTTTACAAAGTGATAACCCCCTCTCCCAATCTACTATCCCTCTGACATCATATATAGCTGTTACAATTCCTTTGACTCTATTCCTTATGCTGTACTCCACATCCTATGACCACTTCATAGATGGTGTGGATGCCTGACCACTGCAGTGTACACCTGAAGATGAAGACTATATATATATATATATATATATATATATATATATATAGTCATAGGATGTGGGTATAGCACAGCATAGGGAATAGAGTCAATGGAATTGCAACAGCCTTCCATTTATTTTGTAAATTCCAGCATTTCTCGTGGAAACATTCAGATGTTGGACTCTAATTTTCTTTGGTTAAGGATAAGTTTTTACATGTCTAGATTTAGGTATTGTTTGTTTCAGAAAACTGTTCTTTTATCTCTGACTATTGCTTTTATTTAAGTGCTCTGGTTTCTGTTTTATTTTTTTTTATTGTTTTTTGAGGGCAGTGCCACTGGCCCTCATATGTGGGACCGAACCGGGGCCCCTGGCTTCCCAAGCCAGCGCTTAACCACCGTGCCACTCGGCCGGCCCTGGTTTCTGTTTTAGAAATACCAATTATCCCGAAAATAGTTGTGTGTTCTCTGTCATCTTTCTCATCTCTTTAATCTCCGCCCCCTTTTCCTTTGCATGCTGGGAGAATCTCTCGGGGTTTCCCTCCATATCTTGCCTTCTATTTTCTGCTACTCCAGTTTTGCTCTTCACCACCTCCAGGATGGTTTTTGTACTGCTATTATGTTTTCATTCTTACTATCCTTTCATATCCTTCTGCCATGTTGTCAAGCCAGAAGCCTGAATCATGCTAAAGACCTTCCTGTCTCTTATGTCTTCCACTAGTCTATCAACAGTTATAGTTGTTTCCACCTCCAGATTATTTCTTTAAGCTGTCAAATTATATCCATCTGCACTGCCTTCCTTCAGTTCAAGCCACCATCATCGTATCCTTGAACTAATAATACCTGTCTCTTCGCTTCCTCTATTCTTTCATCTGGTCCATTCTGTATACAGTAGTAATTGACACATGTGTATATATTTAAATATATATCTATATATCTATATATCTATATGTATATGTAAGAATGTATGTATACAAATAGATACATATAAATAGGTACATATGCATATATAGTCACACTCAGTAACTTCCTTTCGTACTTAAATCCTAAGTGCTTTTCCTGACTGTAAAGGTCCTACATGGGCTGAAATGCCTTTATTACCAAATTCATCTGTACTCTACACCAGGCACACTGGTCTTTTTCCGGTTCCTCAAGCTGCAAACCTCATTTTTTTCACCGGAAGTCACGTGCTACTTTTTCTGCCAATGATGCTCTTTCTCACTCTTTTTAGTGCTGGCTCAAATGAAATACCACCCCTTTACAGATGCCTCCCCTGACGACTTTATCTAAGGAGGCACCATCCCACCCATACTGTTATTCCCTAAGTCAGCATCCTCTTCATTTTCTTAACAGCAAAGATCACATTTTAAGTATTTTGTTAATGTTTTTATTGTCCTTGAGCCAACCAAAGTATAAGCTACAATCAAAAGTGGCATCATGTCTCTTTCTCGGACCACTGTGTTTTTCACTACAGTGCTTGGTTCATAATGGGCTCTGCACAAGTATTTGTTGAAAGCATTAGTTTATCTCATATCACTGAATTTTCATTTCCACTTATTCCTTCATCACTTTTTAATTTTTTTTGCTTTCTCTTGGTAGAGGATATATCTTCTTATATCCTGGATAGGGTGCCAGTTTGTTGAAACTTCTGGATTTGCTATAGATTATTTTTAGAGAGATGATTCTTCTGAATTATCAAGATGAAATCCCTTTCCTATTTTCTGTAGCTTTTTAAAATTAGCTCCCCCCTGCCAATAGGGCTTTTCCCCCTTACTTATTCATCCTTAAATGAAGTGACATCTATATAGAGCTAGTATTTGTTAAGAGATAGGATGAGCTGATTGTCCATGGTTATGTCCACTCATTCCAAGAACAATAGGGAGGGTAGGTGGACAATACAAGTTCCTGTCCCCAATTCCTGGCAGAAATTCACCTATACAAGCTCTGTTTTACCAAACTGCCAACATCTCCTACCTTATCTACTTGGCTCTCTGGTACTGTGTTCTGAGTCTAAGAAGTGCATGAAAAACTTAGGTTTCTAATATACCACTTAACAAGTTTCTTTTCTACACTTGAATTACATAGAGAACTTTACTTGTGAGCACTATTTTTCCTAAAATATAATAAGCTATGCTCAGTTCCTTCTACTTTCTGCACAGGTATTTTTGTTTTTGTCTTTTAAAGTTCCTATTTCTGAATGAACATAGATTAAAAGGGGAATGGGATGGGGAGTGAATATCCAAAGGGAGAAGAAACTAAATATTACAAAGAGGAACTGTGTGACTTTCTGGTTGTTTAAGAGTTCAGATTCTGGGTCCTGGAATGAGGGGTAGACTTCAGAAATGAAGCCTGGGTATGCTTGGGGAGAAGCCCCCTGGTGGTAGCTGTTGCTTCCACCCAGTTCCATCTGCCATGTTATTAAATGGAGTTTGTGTGTATTTTCCATCAGGTTATCCATCACGCCTAGTTTTGGCGATGGTGTGAATTTTTATTTATGTTTTTGTTTTTCCCTGGGAGACTGAGAAAGGGTTTTAGGATTGCTGATCAGATCCCATGAAAAACCAAAGAATTATTATTTTTTCTGTCAGACACTGACATGATTTTCCTCAAAGCACTCTAAATACTGACTATTAAATATATTGATTTTCTCAATCAGCTGTATGTTAATAACTAGTACTAAAGGAAATTAGAAGAGGACTTCTACATTTTCATATTTGGTTGAGACTATTTAAAGCCTTTTTAAAATCATAGCTATAATAGACTCTTATTTTCCTCTGTGCTTTCTGTCATAAGTGAGAAACCACAGTGAATGTCTATTTCTCTTTAAATTTAGTTCCTCCTCCATTTATTTTCTATTTTCAACTATACGTAAACAGATATGGGCTAGAGAAACATAGAATTAAATACCTGGAATAGATTAATAAAGAGGCTATTTTTTCAGGGTTTTGGTAATTATTATGGGGAAAACAAGAAGAATTAGAAAGCATGTAGGGCCGGCCGAGTGGCGCAGTGGTTGGGCGCTGGCCTGGGAAGCCAGCAGCCCCGGTTCGGTCCCACAAGTGAGGGCCAGTGACACTGCCCTCAAAAAAAAAAAAAAAAAAAAAAAGAAAAAAGAAAGCATGTATTTATTACTCAGCAACAAAGAGAATTTTAAATATACATTTAATATATTATATATAAACATAGAACATATTTAATAGGTACTTTACATATAATTGGAGTTACAAAGCATATATTTTCATTCAACAGTTGAAATAATTTTAAATATATAGTATATACAATTATATGTAAAATACAATAATTATGTTATGTTAAAATACATTTTAAAATACTTAACTATATACAATATACAATTATACATAAGTATATATTAAGTACATTTTACATTTTATAATATGTACTAAATATATATTTAAACATATATATTTTAAACTCTGTAAACAGTTTTGTAACTTCTCTGGTTTTGTATTAAATACACACATACATTCACACGAATGCACAAGCACATTGTATTCACTCTTAACAATAATCTAAGTACTAAAATGGAAAAGTTTAGCTCATGGGGGCACTACAGACTGTAGACTGTAGATTGGCACAAAATCTGGATGGGAGCCAGTGCGTTTCTTGACAATCCATCTTTGATATTTTCAAAACAAAGCCATGTGAGCTGAAAGCCAGTTTAGAGCTAATGGATTAGACTTTATTTTAAAATACCGCTCCACCTAGTGGCCATTCATATGCTGACTTCTAAAGTTGGGTTAAGAACTTGCCAGTTTCTGAGGTGGATGTCTTCCAGCTTTTAGGTTCTACTCCTATACTTGAGCTGGATTTCAGCTTCCATTTGATCCCTGGGTCAGGACCCCTTGTGTGTTGCTCTAATGTCTGGGTGATGATGACAGATCCTTCCTAGCTTGTGCTCAGACAGAAGGACGACGGATCAGAGCTCACTGTAGCCACTGTTCGATTGTTTCTAGAGACAGCTGGAGGCTGGAGGTGGGCAGAACACCCAGGTCTCGATCCTGGCTATACTATTAACTGGCCTAGTGGTTTCCTGCTCCCATGTCCAGTCCTGCCTCACGGGGTCGTGATTGTGGTAAGGATAACTGGTGGTTACTCTGCTCATTCTCCAGAAGGGCCCTGATGTTCAGGGATAGACCTTAGGGAATAGCTCTGGGTTCCCAGGCCTGTCCCCTCCCCGGGATAATTGAGCCAGGTGTGGGTACCATAATCAAGATAAGCCAATCAGACCACTTGAGCCCTGGTCCCAGTGGTCAGTCCTCAGCCAGGGCCATGAGAAGCCCTCCCCTGGCTTGTCTGATTGGAATGATGGGAAGGAGTCAGTCCCTCTGACTGGGAGCTGGAGGCTCAGGAGCAGACAGAGACAGGCTGGTTATCTAGAAGAGCCAATGGGGAGTCTAAAGCCAATGACAGACTCAACAGATGGTGGGAAAGTCCTGCTCAGTTGCATCCTGCCTTTCTTTTGAGGTATACTGAGATCACCATACCTCTTGACGATAGTCTCTCATTTCACCTAAACTAACTCAAGCCAGTTTTTCTTCACTTGTAGCAGCAACAACAACATTCCTAATGAATACTCCTGGAGTTTCCAGTTCCAGGAAGGGGAAATTAGATACTCTCTGCCCCTGCTCCATGCAGAATAGGCCCCCATTTAAGGACAGGACTAGCTCTTGATGATTTTTATCAAATGTTCAAGACAGGCACATAGCTTGACCCAGATAAAAGGAATGGGGCACCAGAGCCCATGCTCCAAGGAAACTGAGTCTAGAAATCTGTTGTGCTCCAGGTGGATTAGAAGTGACTCTTGTGACCTTCCTGCTTCACCCCTGGATCTGAGCTCCTAGAAGCCCATGTGACTAAAAGCCGAAAGATGCTGCTTTGCTCTGAGGTGAACATACAGTGTTCAGTTCAGGGAGAACACAGGCCTCTGTGGCTTCCTCCAAGCCTGGCAGTCTTTGCCAATCAACCACAGTGCTCCAGTGAAGCTTGAATGCCTCAGAATCCTTCTCTTTACAGGTGTACTTGACCTTCTTGGAGGATTCACTAAGTTGTCTTCACTACTGAGCAGGCTTTCATATCTGAAGGCCACATAACATAAAATGGCTATTTTGGATTTGCTTCTTTGTGAATTCTTTACACATGGTATTCTGCATTCCACAAACCTACTTCAGCCTCTAAAAGTCAAAGGTTAAGACCCAGGAAAGGTGAAAATCTACTTTAAAGTTGCTAGTGGAAAGTGGACTGGGCAGTGGGACTACAGAATTGGGCTTTTGGAGACAGCTGGGTTTCCATAGAAACAAGATGCTATCGGATCAAAGTTATGAGTCAACTTTTCTGCACTGGTTTTAAGCCTGGAATGAAGCTGGAGAGGGGCATTTACAGACCATGAGGCAGAGTGAAAACGTTGACAGCAAAGCCCTCCAAAGACTCAGTCAACACCAATGGAGTGGCTCCCCATGAAAATCACGTTGGAACCCCAGATATAGCGTCATGTGCCACAAGCATGGCATGGATGCAAGGCAGTCCAGCTTGGGAATAAAAGTCCTTGTAACTCATTCTGGAAATGTGCCAACCTTAAGAAACCCTTCATCAGCTCAGTGGTAGTGATTTTGAGTGTTGGGGTTTAATGAAATGCAGTACCACACTTTGCTGGCTTAAATCCTTCAATTTATTGGAGACTTAGTTAAGAAAGCCAAAGATGTGCTACTGCTCTGGTGGGAGGGTTCAGCCTGGGGCATTTTGGGGGAAGTACACAGGAAGCTGCAGCCTGAATCAGAGCTTTTTTTCCCCAGAAGCCTGTCAGTGGTATAGGGCACTTCTGCCCCCACTTTCCCTCGGGCACACGTGTAAGCAGGTGAGCCTGTGGTGACTGTCTTCCAGCTGGAGCAGAAGAAGCTGAAAGGATGTGTGACCTTGCAGGGGGCCTGCGGATAGTTTGGAAGAAGACCCATTGTTTTTTCACCTTTTCCTCCTCGTGGCAGGAGGGATTGGACTCCTATCCAGAGAAATGGTTGGAAAAGCATTCTGCCAGAAACCCTGGGTCATGCTTTGATGCAACCCATCATGAAATGCAGAAGCAGAAATATCATCGTTACTTTATCAACTGCTCGAAAGACTAAGAACTCATAGATTTATAGAAATTGTAGAGCTGGAGGGGACTAATGAGGGTTTTATCCAACTCTTTCATTCTGTAAGAAAAGAAACAGGGCCAGCGAGTGGCGTGGTGGTTAAGTGCTGGTTTGGGAAGCCAGCGGCCCCAGTTCAGGTCCCACATATGAAGGCCAGTGACACTGCCCTCAAAAAAAAAAAAAAAAAAAGAACGGAAACATATTTGGCATGCTAACGTGCCTGTTGCCTGGCCAGGCCTAAGGAGAATGGAAGGATCATCCCCTCTCAGTGTGGGAAGAAGCACTGAATAAACTATCTCGTGGGAGTCCATGGTCTTAACTCTGAATCTCGGTCAGATTTGAGTCTTCTGAGTAGGATGCTTACCGGCAGGTTATTTCTGATAGTAAGTAAATTCAAGGTCTGGCAGTATTTCGTACTTCCTCCAGGACAGCAATTAGGGTGTGTATTAGTTTCCTAGTGCTGTAACAATTTACTACCAAATTCAAGCCTTAAACCAATACAAATTTATTATCTTACAGTTCTGGGTTTCAGAAATCTGAAATGAGTCTCCTGGGGCTGAAACCACTATGTTGGCAGGGCTGTGTTTATTCCTGGAGACTCCCTGGAAGAACCTGTTTCCTTGACCTTTCCATGCGCCCACATTCCTTGGCTCATGCCACTCTTTTTCCCTCTTCAAAGCCAGTGCTATTTGTTCAAGATCTTCTAGTTCTCGCAACACATCACTCTGACCTTCCTCTTTGACTTCCTTCTTCTACATTTAAGGACCCTTGTGACTTTAATGGATGTACCCCCACAACCCAGGAAAATCTCCCTAGCAACTTTGATTCCATCTGCTACATTTATTCCCCTTTGGCATGTAACCTACTTTATACACAGGGCCCAGGAAATAGGATGAAGGCATCTTTGGGGGATCCATTATTCTGCCTATCACAGGGCATCATCCCCAGAGACAGTCCCTGCAACATACCTTTGACATCCATAGTCTTGACCTTTGAAAATTTGAAGGTTCTTGGTTTCAACTATTCGAGAGGGATAATCCATGACATACAATCGTTTGCCATTTTCCTTCTATGCTACTGTGCCAAAGCTAGTCCCTTCCCAGTGAGGGAGCCTAGCCTACCTCCCAACTGCAACGTCACAACACTCCTTCATTGATATCAGTTAATGATGCTTAGATGAGACCTCACAAAAACCCTTTGAAATTGATATTATTATTCCCAGATTTATGGTGAGGAAACATAAAATTATATGTTATAATGATATTTCTAAATTCAAGGATACTTTCACATTCTCCACAACAATGCAAAGGTTTTATTTTCTTAGTGGACCCATGATCCCTTGTGTGCGCGTCTTTAAAAAATCCTTGGCCACTAGAGGGAGACAACTCTTTGAAGAACTGAGGCCATTTCTCATGTCTATGGGTATAGAGAGATAAAAAATGCTGTTAAAAATAATGTTGAAAAACGGTATCCAGGGCTGACCTAACAGGTGGCAATGCAGACCTCAGTGAACAACAACTTCACCCCATGCCTCTCTCTTGCATTGTCACCCACGCCATTCAAAGCAAGGGTCCTTTTAACCTAACCATTGGCAGCTTAACATTACAAAACCAAAACAAAAACCTTCTCTATCTTTTATTCCTCAAGGAAAACTTTGTGGAAAGAAAGCCCAATCATCAGAACTGTTACTATATAAAAACATAGAATCCCAAAGATTTCAAGTCTGTAAGTCAGCTCTGTTGTGTAGGGTCTAGAACAGTGGCCGTTGCTTACCCAGACAAGCCCTGTCGTGACTATGGGTAGTCTGACTATACTGTTCTGAAACGGGGACCAGGAGACGTTTTCTCTGTTAGAGAGTTCTGGGATCCCTGACACGCACTTGCTCCTGACATCTCATAGCTTAAAAGATATAACTTCAGTAGTAAAGAGGTTGCTTTCCGTGAGGTACAGTGTCTAATATGGTAATTGCATACTCCAGTGGAAGCAACATAGAGAAATATCAGCCACAGGTACCAAATAGCCAAGTCAGGAAGACAGTGAGTGCAGACAGGGCGCAGTAGGAATGATGCAGAGTGACAGACATTAGCCCAATGCTTTGGGTGACATATCTCAGACAGGGAGGGATTTATTAGATAATAACACGTGCCCTCCTGTCCTCCCTCCCTTACGTTTAGGAAGAGATTCTGACTCATCTCTGGAAGCATCACCACTAAACCCACTGTATCTAATGGGGATGTGCTGTATTGCTTATGTGTTCTGAGGAGGTAAAGGGGTCTAACTAAATATGACCGTAAATTTGTAGTGTACCTTGGAGAAACTAGTCCTATTCTTTTTTAACCATGCTGTAGAAATGGAAAACAGGATAGATAAATTTAAAACTATGTGGCGATCAAAGCCATCACAAATAAAATATATTTTCTTGTAAAATATAGATGGATATATGGAAACAGTACCTAAGGACTAGGCACACCTTCTTGCCATAATAAAGAGACTCCAAAATAGAGTGGCTTACATGAAATAAAATAAAATAAATTTTTTTTCTGATGTAAAGTTTCAAAGGTAAGGGGGTGGTTTGGGGCTGGCGGGCTGTCCTTGCTGCACAAGATCTTTCAGGAACCCAAGCTGGTGTGACACTCTGCTATAGAGCTTCTAGCTCTGAACCCAGTGTGGCTCTGTCCCTGTCACTCCCTTTTCTCATTCCATGAAAAGGGGGAAGAAGAAGTGCAGAGTGAATGGTTTTGCCCTTAGGCAGATGTAACTTCCCCTCATATCCCAAATCTAGTCACATGGCCTCTTTTGCCTATAGGGGGTTAGGGAAGTGGGATCTCTAGCTAGGATGCACTATGCCTAGCTAAAACTCAAAAGAAGAGGAAACTAGATATAAAGGCACAATTTAGAACTCCTGCCACAGTCAACATGTTTGGCCACAAACTTACTCATGCACTACCCTTTACACATGGAGAATAAATACACCTGTCCCCAAAGGAAACAAGCCAGAGTCCTATCCATCTTATAGTCCAGAAACTGTGGGCAATGGAGAGTCCTTTTAACAGTTCCAACTGGGGCTCCTTGTGGTCCAATAACCCATATACCAAAAGACGAGTTGTCCACCTCCCACCTCCTTCCATTACACCACGGTAGAGTAAGAACAAGATCACTACAATACCAATTCCCATTCAGGAAATGGAAGGAGGGAAACACCCAGCAGACCCAGTCCATTACCACAGGGTAATCTCGCTGTCATTGGTGTGCAGTGTGTTCTGTAAACAGCACATCTGGCATCTCCAGCTAGTCTCTGGCAGGAAGTCCCCCATCATCTTCTCTGGCCCCTGATTCTTCTGGAAGGTTCTTTCTTGTCTAGTTTCCTCTATGACCACGTTGGAAGCAGGTATGATGTCTGCCCTTTGTTTGGCTTTATGGTGCTCACCATCACTTCCTACCCAGGTGGTTTCAAGGGTCTGGGATATGATTTATGGGTTTGAACTGTTACAGGCTTTTGGAGGCCAGATTTGCAGTTTCTTTGGCCATACGGTTCTCTTAAAAACATTAAAAAATGTAAATCTATTTCATTCTGTCAATTTCATGAGCAAGTAACCACAGCCAAGGATCTGGACTGACATGTAATTATTTTACCTGCAGGTTCTGGTCTTCTAATTATTGTCCTCAGAGCTCAGCTCATTTATCCTGCTTGATACCGAATGGCACTTACCTTGAAACCATCAAAGACAATGAACTTGAGTGGGGAGACAACCCCCTTCATTGCCTCTCCCACAATGAGCAAACTCATTGCTACTAAGATGATATTGCTTCTAGGCCTCTGTGGTGAACAAAGCTATCAATTTAAAAAACAATAATATACAAAGAATTTTATTGACTTTTTTTTCTATTTTTATATAGCATGAATTTTTACTTAGCATCCTTGCTTCCATTATAGCATCTCTTTTCTATCTGTCCGCTATTATTTAATTTCTAGTACTATTAGAACCTAATTTTCTTGAGCCAATATTCTTGAGCCAATATTCTTTGGTAGGTTATGGGTTTCTAGAAATTTGGCAATTTCCTCTATTGACATTAACTTATTCAGGGTATCTTATTTAATTTTTGATCACTACAGGATCTGTACTTATGTCTCCTTTTTCATTTTGATTATTGTTTGTATACACACTATCTTTCCTTCACTTTTTTGTTTTGAACTTGTCAACCTTTGGTTTTGTTGGTCGTCTATGTTTTATGTATATTTTCTATTTCTTTAATTTTGGTTCTTATTTTTATTTATTTATTTTTTTTTGGGGCTTATGCTGTTGTTCTAGTTCTGATTTCTCTAGTTGGATACTTAACTCATTAATTTTCAGCTTTCTTATTTTATAACATATATTTCCCTTTAAATACAAATTTAGCTGCATCCCATAGGTTTTATCATATAGTATTAATATTATCATTTTTGCTCTAAATATTTTCTAATTTTCATTATGATTTCTTCTTTGTCCATAAATTATTCAGTGTTTTCTTAATTGCCAAACATACATGATCCTGAAAGTTGTCATTAAAAAATATAAAAAGTTATCTTTTTACTGTTGATTTATAATTTAAATGGGTTGTGGCCAGAGAATGTGGGCTGTATGGTAGCAAATTTCAAAATTTGTTTAGTGTTTTATGATCTTTTTTACATAGATATTCCAGGTGTACTTGCACTGCATGAGAGTGTAACCCAGGACTCTAGCTCACCTGAGGGTGGTCTTTGTTTTTTTTTAAGTGATAATCTTTCATCAGTTATTTAGGGTTCTATCTTTACGATTCTATTAGGCTCCTCACTCCTCAGTTCTATCTGGCCTAGGATTTGTCTCCTTTTTTATTTAAAGGCTAGTTTTTTTTTTTTTTAAAGATTTTATTGGGGAATTGGGGGAGGGGAATAGCATTGGGGAACTGGGGAAGGGGAACAGACAAGTTGCTGTCTTTTTGTTCTTCAGTCTAGTTGTGGAGTACATTGCTTCACTGGCCCATGTTGGTATCGTCATTGGGCTCTTCTTGGGTGAGGCACATCAGTCGCCAGCCTCTGGAAGGCTGCTCACAGTGGCTCACACCAGCTGCCAGCTGCTCACACTGGCTGCCGGCCAATCACTGTAGCCTATGGCAGCCCACTGCAACAGAGGCTGCAGCTATGCAGTCCCGGGGAATCACAGCAGCCCAGCTCCAGGTGGAGCTGTTGTTCACCATCGTAGCTGTAGAGGGCAGTGTCACTGGCCCTCATATGTGGTATTCCAACCGGGGCCACTGGAGTCCCAAGCCAGCTCTTAACTACCACGCCACTCGGCTGGTCCAGGATTTGTCTCTTATTTCCAGTTTGGAGTGAAACTTTAAAAAGCAACCTTGGACATCACCAGTTTGGTAAATGTGCTCATGGTGAGAACTGACCTTAGTGCTCTGATCAGCCTGGCTTCTTCTTGTTTCAGGCCCCAGTCGTTCTTTCATTATTGAGAAATTATTAATGCATTTTTACAAATATTTTGAGGAAATCCCTTGGTATTTTAGTTGTTTTCAGCAAGCAAGTAAGTCTTTTTTTTTTTTTTTGAGGGCAGTGTCACTGGCCCTCATATGTGGGATCTGAATCAGGGCCGCTGGCTTCCCAAGCCAGCTCTTAACCACTGCGCCACTCTGCCAGCCCCAGGTAAGTCTTGATAATTTGGTTCATCGTATTCTTAAAACTGACATCTCCATCAGGCTCTTTAAATGTTTTGTTTACTACAGTTCTATAACCAAATTTAAAATAAAATCTCAGTTGCAAGCAGCGTAAACTGACTGGAATATAATTCTCTTTGATATGTATATGTAGCTCTTTTATAACATAAGATCAGAAAGTGCTGCAGAAATTTTGCATAATGACATCATTTGGTATTCAAAAATAGTTACTGTTAATAAAAGAATCATACACACCCCAAAGTCACTGTTTTCAATAGCCTAAACCATCTCTGTGATTCATATTTTCAAATTGCTTCAATCAATGGATCTCTCCATAAAATGGGCTCCCAATAACTGGATGTTTTGGGTCAGCCCCTTGCAATCAAGGGAAAGTGTGGGTCAAACCCAGACCAAACTCTGCTGACTGGACAAACATAGGTCTAGAGACTGTATTCATAGGTGATCTGGGCCACTCTGGCTCCCCTTGAACCTGTTCCAGCTGACACATAATTAACATTCTTTAAAATTTCTCAAGGAAGGAAACTGGAGGTTGCTTTTAGACACCCAGTAGTGAGACCCTGAGCAGAAAAGAGGTACTTGGTGTGCCTTAGTGGCTGTTGGTGCAAGATCAGAGTCTCCCTCAGACCCTTATGAAAAAGGGAGTTCATTTAAAGGGTACTATGAATTAGAAATGGAGCTGGCCAGGATGCAAGGCAGAACTAAGACTGGCTATGCTCTCTTTATCTGTTTTATGGACTCACAATCCCCGCCCCCCCCCCCCCCATATATCTCTGCTTCTCTCTATCCATTTGTTCCTCTCTCCCTTGATTCCTCTGCTTATTATGGGCTCTTCTTTATGGCTTCAGCGTACATATGTCTCTGACACGAATGCAAGTGCCAGCTCTCAGAGGAGGGAATCTCCTGGTCATGCTTAGGGTGTCCTATGAGGCCCGTCACAGGCTGTTGGATTAGCTACCCCTTGGGTCAACCAGCTGTGGTTAGGCCATACAATAGAATCAACTGATGCAAGAATGGCTAACTTAAAGGCTGCCCTCCAGCAGGGGCTGGGGGCTGAGCAAGGCTACAATAGAAAAGAATACATAGAGGGGCTTGGCCTGTCCCAAGAGCAGACAAATGCCTATTGCTGAGATTTAAACTCTACCCTGCAGAACAAAGTTGATAATTACATCCTAATTGACAAATGGATATTTTTATTGTTTTCCAAATGAACAATTCATTCCTTCCTCATGCTGGTGTCTAGGCCTCCTTACCTTCTCCAGCTTCCCATGGCACTAGGCATTTCATTAGGACGTAGGGAGGGCCTGTCCTTTCTAACTTTCTCACAGTGCTCTATGCAGACAAGGCCTCACCAGGATTTTTGGAGTAAAAGCAAAGTATACATCCTTAATACATTTAGAGTTTTCTCCTAAACATAATGTTTATGCCCCATCCACGATTTTGGAATTCAAAAAGCTCGGAAAACTTAAAGATTTTGATACCTTACTTGGGGAAAATCCTGATTCTACCTGAACTCACTGGGTGGCATACACTCACCTTGATCTAATGTGAGGCTACTTGTGTCTTTATTTATTCTACTTCATGTGAATGGATATTCAATTTTCTGTAGAAATATTAACAGACTTGATTATTGGGTCACGTCTGTTGCAAATGTTTAAGTCATACACTCTACACACACCATGTTACCATTTCAAATCAGAAAAACACCTCAATTCTAAAATGTAGCTGGCCCCAAGAATTTCAAATAAGAGACGGTGCACCTGAATCATTAAAAGCAAGTAATAAATATATTACAGGCAAATAAACAATAAAAGGGGGTGGAGTGGGAGGAGACACAGAAAAAGTAAAATAGAAATCTAAAAAAGCGTTAATGTAGGAGATGATTCCTACTCTAGAACCTGGCATCACCTAACCTTGGTGCTCTGTCAGGCAAATTTCCATCCTCATCTGACATTCAGCTCCCTCTTCTCCAAAATAAAGAGATAATGATTGGATTATTTCTACAATCTCTTCCATGTTTACAATTCTATAATTCCGTGATTCTAGTTTCCTTTTTCAAAGCAGTTCATTGCATCTGGCAGCAACCAAGATGTGGCAGTTCTTTGTCAAGGCATTTTCGGTTTATGTGCTACTGTATTTCCTCTTCATATTTCACATAGTTAATGTAAACTCAGATGTATTCCTTTGAGTAACTGCTTTTCAGTTTTCTTTAAAAAATTGAGTAGTTTCTATTGGTTTTCAGTGAGTTTCTACATTCAACTTTTGTATAATTATTAAATAATCCATTTTACTTCCCGCTACATACATGATGATTTTCTATTTATCCAGCAAAGACATAAAGAGAGAACATTAGGTCATTTGTACAAGTGTACTTGAGCCAGGACTCAGAATTGCTCATTCTTGACAGATGTGCTGAGATCACTTCCCCAGTTCTATTTTGAAGATAAAGTTCCTTTGTTACCTTGGATCATGGTTTGAATTAGGTTAACTTCCCTCTTTTTTTTTTTTTTCTGATTTATATGATGAGGTGATTGCTTAAAGATGGCAATTCTCCTACAGTCCCGATCTTGACAAATGGTACCACTCTGTCATCTAAGGCAAAACCTTGGGAATCATCCGAGACCCTTCCCTCTCCCATACCACCCACATGTTCAATTAATCACCAAGGCCTGCTGAGTTCTCAAGTTATAATATGTTTTTTGACCTACAGAAAATCTGAGAGCATAATATAAACAACACCCATGTATCAACCCTCAGGTTTGTGAAATTGTAACATTTTTGTCACACACACACACACACACACACACACACACACGCACACACACTCTTCAGGTTTTTGTTTTGTTTCTTTAACAAATAGAACATGACAAAGTTAAAACCCCCAGCTGCCTCTTTCTGATTTCATTCTTCTCTTTCTTCTCCAGAGGAAACCACAGTCCTGATTTTGGTGTTTATAATTTCCATGGTGTTGGTACTATTGTTACATAGAGTAGTGTGCTGGATGTTTTTATGTTACTATTTTATGCTGCATGTATCCACCTATAACTTGTTTTTCTCCCTCAACATGGTGCTTGAGATCTATTCAAGGAGTAGACCTTTAAGCCTGGTTTATTCTTTTGAACAACTATATAGTGTTCCTTTAAATGAATATTGATGTCACTTATTCATACTCTTGTTAAATGACATTTAGATTGTTTCTAATTTTTTTTACCATTGCAGACACTGCTGCAATAAATATCCATGTACTCTCCCCTGTACAAGCAAATATATAAGAGCTTATCTAGGGAACAGTGGACCATAGCACTATTTTCCACATACTAGTGTAGCACAATGGTGTCCTTTGAATGGGTATGTGTCAAAATCTTTATCTCTGGTGCTGGTGGGGCAGGTGGATGGGACCTGAGTCATCAGAACCACCTGGGCTCTGGGCTTGAGTGGGCTCCTCCACTAAGCCAATGAGCAGTATCTACCATTTACACAGTATCTACTAGCTGTCAGGCACCATACTGAAAGGGGCTTGCTTTCCATAAATTAACTCATTCAATATTCATGATAACCCTATGGTTTCTTGAGCATTTCCTTACTTTCTGGCTCTCCTAATAATTTGAACATTCATCAGTGGATGTTGCCTGCAACAGTTATTTCTGTAGTGTTCTAATGGTGATTTTCTATTTCCTCCTCTCAGTTCACTCAAGACAAACTAAAGATATTTAGGGTTTATTATTGGGTTGTTGGAAAAGTCATGAAGTATTTTTCTATGTTGTTCATTGTAAACATGCGCCATGACTTTTCCAACAACCCAGTATATTTTCTTTCATACAGGCTTTGATTCTTTCCCCTAATTTCAAAATTGAATGGATTCTCCCCAAAGATAAAGCTATAAAAGAGACCTGGCCTTGAATTTCAGTTTGACATTTCAGGCTAGTTGATGTCAAGCCTCTCTGAACCTTGATTTCCTTTGTATCACAGGTGAATATACACGTACCTTACAAAACTATCAGAAGATCTAAATGAATTATTGCATGTAAAGTTCTTAATATCAATGGAGATGAAGATAGTGATTCTTGCTTCCACTTGCACTATTACTACCTCCACACACTTTCCAGAGCCTGCTTTCTAAAATGCAAATCTGGTGATGACATGACCTTGCTCAGGCTTGTCCATTGCTGCCTGTTATTGTCAGCAGTGGTTTCCAAGCCTGGCTTTTGATCAGAATTATATGAGGAACCTTAAAAGATATATATTTATTCAGTCTTACAGACTGGAATTTTGGGGGTGGGTTCAGCCTTTATCTGTACTCTAGAGAGGTGAGACCAGGGATCCACCGCAGTAGGCATGAGTGGGGGGTTCTCTCTGAAGGCTGATAGTGGGTTCTCATTCAATTGTTGCCGACAGTAATAAAGAGAGGATACCTGCTCCCTACCGTGAAATAGCAAGGTGGTGCCGAAGCATGAGATTTGGAATCAGGCTAGCAGTTTCTAGGTGTTCCACTTAGTATCTGTGTGATCCTGCTTAGTCAGCTGCCTTTTTATAGGGAGTGTGTGCTTGGAGACCTTTTTAATTTAATATGTGTGCTTACTTTAAAATGTGATAAAAACTACTTATCTGGTAGGAACAAATAGAATGATGCATTTTCTTTAATCCTTTTCACCTTTAATTCTGATACGTTGTAGAGTGCTCTCTGTCTCTCTTTTGATTAGATACAAATATATATATATATATATATATCAATGATTACTACAATAAGATTAGTGAACACCTCCGTTACCTCAAATAATTACCACTTTTTTTGTGTGTGTGACGATAATATTTAAGATCTACTCTTGAATATTCCAATCAAGATGGTGGAGTAGGTAAATGCTGTGCTTTGATCCTCTCACAACCACATCAAAATTACAACTAAATTACAGAACAACCATTATTGTGAATTGCCTGATCTAGCTGAATGGAAGTCCTGTAACTAAGGACATACAGATGACCCCTCCTCAACTGGTAGCAGGGGCAGAGATGCAGAATGGGCTGGTCTCACACCCATGTGTGGTGGTTAAAAATCGGATCAGATATCTCAGTGGCCTTTTCATTTTGTTGATTGTGTCTTCTGCTGCCCAGAAACTTTTTAGTTTGATGTAGCCCACTTCTTTATTTTTGTTTTTGTTGTCTGAGTTTTTGTTGTTATATCCAAAAAAACCCCAAAAAACAAAAAACAAAAAAATATCGCCAAGACCAATATCAAGGAGATTTCTCTATGTTTTCTTCTTGGACTTTTATAGTTTTGGGTCTTAAATTTAAGTCTTTGATTTGTTTCAAGTCAGTTTTTGTGAGTGGTGTAAGATAGTGGTTGGTTTCATTCTTTTGCTTGTAAAGTTACAGTTTTCTCTTCACTATTAATTGATAAGACTGTCCTTTCTCCATTGACTATTGTTGACTCCCTTGTGAAATATTAGTTGATTGTTTATGCATGAGTTTATTTCTGGGCTCCTATACTGTTCCATTTGTTTATGTGTCTGTACTAATACCACACTGTTTATAGATTACTGTAACTTGAAATAAAGATTCAAAGCAGGAAGTGTGATGCCTCTAGCATTGTTCTTTCTCAGGATTGCTTTGGCTATTCAGTCTTTTATAGCTCCATATGAATTTTAGGTTTTTAAAATTTCTGTGAAAAATGTCATTGGAATTTTGATAGGGATTGCATTAAATCTATAGATGGCTTCGGGCAGTATGGACATTTTAACAATATTAATTCTTCCAATCCATGAAGATGGAATATCTTTCCTTTTATTTGTGTCTTCTTCAATTTCTTTCATCAGTGTCTTATAATTGTCAGTCTACAGATGTTTTTCCTCCTTAGTTAGATTTATTCTTAAATATTTTATTATTTTTGATGGTATTGTTAAATAGGATTTTTAAAATTTAATTTTCAGGTAATTCATTGTTAGTATATATAAATGCACCTGGTTTTTGCAAGGTAATTTTGTATCCTGCAACTTTACTGAATTCATTTATTAGTTCTAATAGTTTTAAAAACTTTTTCTTGGAGTCTTTAGAAGTTTATATATGTAGGATCGTATTATCTGCTAACAGAAAATTTTACTTTCCCTTTATGATTTGGATGCTTTTTTTTTCTTGCCTTATTGCTCTGAGTAGGAATTTCAGCACTATGTCAAATTGGAGTGGTGAGAGTAGGCATCCTTGTCTTGATTTTACTGCGAAAGCTTTTAACTTTTCATCATTATCATTTTAGCTATGGCTTTTATCATGTTAATATCATGTTGATAAAAAGCAATTGGCGGACCAGCCAAGTGGCACATTGGTTAAGAACTGGTTTTGGGATGCCAGCGGCCCCAGTTCGGATCCCACAGATGAAGGCCAGTGACACTGCCCTCTACAGCTAACAAAGCTCCACCTGGAGCTGGGCTGCGAGCGCCGGCAAAGGTGTAGCAGGGGGCTGCCATAGGCAGTGAATGGCCGGCAACCAGCGTGAGCAGCTGGCAGCCAGCGTGAGTGACCATCCAGAGGCCAGCGACCAATCTGCGTCATCCAGGAAGAGCGCAATGACGATACAAACATGGGCCAGTGAAGCAATATCCTTTACAACTAGACTGAAGAACAAAAAGACAGCAATTTGTCTGTTCCCCTTCCCCGGTTCCCCAACGCTGTTCTCCTCCCCCAATTCCCCAATAAAATCTTTAAAAAAAAAAGAAAAGAAAGCTATTGGGTTTTTAGCTATGCCTTTTTAAAGAAAAAAAAAAGATTTTATTGGGGAATTGGGGGAAGGGAACAGACAAGTTGCTGTCTTTTTGTTCTTCAGTCTAGTAGTTGTGGAGGACATTGCTTCACTGGCCCATGTTGGTATTGTCATTGCGCTCTTCCCGGATGAGGCAGATCAGTCTCCGACCTCTGGATGGCAGCTCACAGTGGCTCCTGGCAGCTCACACCAGCTGCCAGCTGCTCACGCTGGCTGCTGGCCACTCACTGTAGCCTATGGCAGCCCACTAGCTATGCCATCTCGGGACTCACAGCAGCCCAGCTCCAGGTGGAGCTGTTGTTCTCCATCTTAGCTGTAGAGGGCAGTGTCACTTGCCCTCATATGTGGGATTTGAACCAGGGCCGCTGGTGTCCCAAGCCAGCTCTTAACCAATGCGCCACTTGGCCTGCCTTTAGCTATGCCTCTTTGTGTTCCTTTTTTAGTGATTGCTCTTGGAATTACAACATGCATCCTTATTACAATCTACTTAGAATTAACATTTTATCACTTTACATTTTATTCTTTATATCTGACTTTTCCCACTTCATGAATGAAAAAAGTCACAACAGCTTAATTTCATTAAACATCCTATGCCTATATTTTAAGCTACTGGTTTTATATCTTTTAATTCTTCATAACTTATAAATTATAAAACCTATCGTAATATTATTATTTGTACTTTAAACTTGGTTTTTTTTAAGGACATTAAGAAAATAAAAATATATAATCTTATATATTTACCCACATATTTACTATTTCTGATACTTTTTATTCTCTTCCTGTAGATCTTACTTTTCATCTTGTATTATTTCCCTTCAACCTGAAGGATATTCTTTTGTATTTCTTTTTTTTTTTTTTTTTTTTTTTGAGGGCAGTGTTACTGGCCCTCATATGTGGGACCAAACCAGGGCCGCTGGCTTCCTAAGCCAGCGCTTCACCACCACGCCACTCGGCTGGCCCACTTTTGTATTTCTTGTAGTTCAAGTATATTGGTGACTAATTCCCTTAGCTTTCATTTATCTGAAAATGTCTTTACTTCATTTTTTTTAAAGGATTTTATTGGGGAACAGTGTGTTTCTCCAGAACCCATCAGCTCCAAGTCAAGTAGTTGTCTTCAATCTACTTGTGGAGGGCGCATGCGGAGATCAAACTGGCAACCTTGGTATTATGAGCACTGCACTCTAACCACCTGAGCTAACTGGCTGCCCCTATCTTCACTTCATCTTAATTTTAGAAGAATGCTTTCCTGGATCTAGAACTATTTTGTAGAGTTCCAATTGTTTAAAATGTATTAAGATTCAAATTCCAAAGCCTGACCAGGGAAAGTGCAGATCGGACACTTGTCATGGTCAGGGATTGGGGCAAGAATGTTGAGGAGTTAAGACTACTGATTTCCAGGAAAGGTGTTGGTTGACATGGGCCAACAAGGGCCAACATGGGCTAAGGAAACTGGATGGGATTAATAGGATTGTTGAGAGTTGATGTTGACCAACACAGACTGACTTGGGTCACAACTTTTGAATCTCATTGATTCTATAGCTGGAAAGGACCTAAAACTTCCATCACTTTTCAGAGGAGAAAACTGAAGCATGGAAAGGCAACTTCCTCAGAATCACATAATTTTATAATACCAGAACCCAGGCTCTGGAATCTTGTCTTCTTTCTCCCAAGACTCTTTCCTTCCATCTCACGTGCTTCTCCATGGAGGCAAAGCACCAGAGTGCTGACAGATCTGGGCAGCACATTCTTGAGAACTCATGCATGTTCTGAGCAAGACTTGGAACAGCTTTCGGGACAAAGGTGGTTCCAAGTTCTAAATTTTTAACTTTTAATTTTTCTGTTATCTCGATTAAATTCATGTGGGCAATGACCTTATAGCATTGCCAACCTTTAAAAAACAAGTGACAAGAAGTACTGTTGCATATTAAGTGCTGATAACCACCCCCAACTGAGGACATCCAGATAACAGACAGACAAGGTCTTGGACCACAAGACTTTGGGCACTTAATATTCACCACATTTTCTGATCTAGTGCCTTTTCTTACTGCCTTTTAGCTTTTATGCCCAACCTTTTCTAGGTCACAAGATATACCATTAGGAGTCTAACTATTGGCAATGCTGAAATTTCTGTAGTTTGAATCCCATCCCATAGGTTTCTTTCATATGTTGGTATGTATATTAAAGATGCTTATTTACAATAATTTTGACTCAAAACTTTGGAGAAACTGTCTAAACATTATCATAAAATTATAGGATCTTCATAAAATAATATAAGGCACATCAACAGTGCCCCCACCCAGACACAGCACAGAACTATCTCTGGAGCCTTGGGAACCTCTGGGGACCTGTGGACACTCTCATTTAGAGGGACTTAGTTATCCGCTGCCCTCCCCAACAGCTGGATAAGGTGCTCAGGGAGCCAACAGCAGAGGAAAATGGATGTCCCATCTATATTCATCATTAAAATTTGGAGTGCTTAACCTCTCCCCAAAGTGAGCTCAGGGGCCACCCTCAAGGCACATCACATGGAGTTGCACTGTAATGCCAGCTTCACAGTCCAAAAGCCTTGGAACCACCTAGGAACTGACAGAGCACATCTGGCTTTGTCTGCTGCCTCCTTGGACCCTCGCTCACTGCAGAAAGAAATTCTTCTTTTAGTGCGTGTGATCAGTGCCAGGGAAGTCCATAAGCTCCTTAGCACCTTTCCTCTTTCTTTCCCTTCCCTCCCTCTCTTTTTCCCTCCTACCCTCCCTCCCTCTCTCCCTCAGTCGTCTACCCTCTTCCATTTTTTCTGTTTAGAATAACAATAACATCCCACAACTCAAAGAAATATGAGTAACATTGTGTTTTCAAACTAACAAACATTAAGAATAAGCTCCCCTCTTTTTCTTATTTTTTTTTTAAATTGTAAAAACATTACTTTTATTGGGAAAATGAAGCCTCATCCCTGTCTAAGTCAGCTGAGATGGAATGGTAATGTGGCCATTTGGCTGATGTGTTTTCTTTTCATAGCATAATTTAGAAAGGGACCAGTGGTCTCATGTAAGGGCTTGACTGTAAATACAATAGAACAGAAGAAGAAGAGAAGGCACAGGGCAGAGGTGGGAGTGTTATATAACTGATCCAGGTCAGAATGTCTGGTGTCCAACTACCTTCAGTGGAGTGCAAAGGCCAGCAAGGAAAGCTGTCCTGAGCCTTGCAGGTCTCACCAGGACCAAGCAATGTTATAATGCTAATAATAGCTAGCATTGTCAAGCACTTGCCATGGGTCATGCACATTTTATAAGCCTTATATGTAATTTTCTGCCACATGAAAGACCCACCCTTAGTGCTCAATGCTGCACTTCTCCAACTTCCTGTTCAGGCTCCAATTTCCTCCTCTGCCTAGTCCTTCTTGTCATGAAACCTGCCTAGTTATTTCCACGTCTGCTTTTCCGTTGCAAACACCAGTTCTCCAGGTCTCTATCTCCTTGCCCTTCTGGGGCAGTGCTGCCTCAGATCAATCTGCCAGTAATTACCCCTGTTGTCCATCTCTGGGACCTGTTCTGGGGCTGTACAGCTCTGCTGAAAGCCACCTCCTCTACAGAAGAGTTTGGACACCAGCAACTTGAAAAATAAAACAATAAACACTGTATATAGATGCATACGAAAAAAATAAGTGGCAGAGACACACAAAGTATTTGTTTGTCAATGCTATGATGATAGAGATACTGCTGAACAGTTCACACGTATGCCCACTAAATTGTATTGTCTCTTGTTTACATACTGAGTTAAGAGGTTTACGTTCCTAAATTGTCAGTGAAAGAGTTTAAATCGAGCAAAGACGTGGGATAACAGCAAATTAAAAGATTGCCCTTTCCTTGGCTCCTCCCTTTGGTGAGCCCAACTGCAAAGTTAGTGTTGACTATTGTCATCTTCTAAAATTCCACCTCTCTGTGGGTGCTTGTATTTCTGGAACATTCACCCAAAATAATAAGGTTGCACTCTTTCCCCTGGTGTTAATTCTGGGTTGTCTGGGAACCCAGCTTCTCCAAAGGAGCCAGTCTCCTGACTTTCTAGTAAAGGGTGAGCATCGATGTTTTTAAAAGGGGGTGCTGTACCTTTAAATTCTGAAAGTGAACTTGGCTCAGGAAGGCCAGCAGTCAAGGTCCAGCCCCTAGAAGAGAGAATAGCTACAGATTCTCCATCCTCAGTCTTTGCAAGGGGACGGCTGTGCCAGCCAGCCCAGGCAGGCTCCTGGCAGCATGGCAGTGAAGCTTGGCGCCCTCCTGCTGGTCCTTGCACTCAGCCTGGCGCAGCCAGCCTCGGCCCGCCGGAAGCTCCTGGTGTTTCTGCTGGATGGTTTTCGCTCAGACTACATCAGTGATGAGGCCCTGGAGTCCTTGCCTGGTTTCAAAGAAATTGTGAGCAGGGGAGTCAAAGTGGATTACTTGACCCCAGACTTCCCCAGTCTCTCTTATCCCAATTACTACACCCTAATGACTGGTGAGTACTTTGTTCTGGTTTGGGTGGGGAAGGTGGGTTGGACTCCAACAGGGAACAATTAGCACCTGGCATTGAAGTTTTATTTAAATGTTCAGGTTTTCCTAGTCCCTTGGGACACCAAAGACAGGCAAGACGTCTGTGTTCTTGGCCCAGATTTTTTGTTTTCATGGTTATGTTGTTTTCCAAAAGTTCTCCCAAGGACCTGATTTGGATTCTCAGTGTAGAGAGCAGAGAGCTATGTGAATAAATGACTTATAAAGGAATTATTTGTTTTAGAAATAAAAATTCTAGCTAACTCCATATTTTCTAAGTTCAAGTTTTAAAAGGTCAACAGGTCTTCATGTGTCTATATTAACTTCCTCCTGTCCCTTAGCTCTGCAGTTATCTGTCATCCTGCAGACATTTCGGCTCGTTTATCAATGTGCTAGTCTACAAAAGTGGGATTCCTGGATTACTTGAAGGCAGTTTTTGGTCATATCCTGACGTGTGACTTAGCAATGCCACTTGCCCCTTCTTTTGCCTTTTTGGGCCGGGTAAAATAACATGGGGAAGAAAAAAATAGTTGCGTAGCTCAACTTCCCATTTTTAACTTCTAGCATCTGTTAACACGAAACAAAACATTAAAGCCGGCTAACCCAGACTGTACTGGATTTGAGAAAGCTGGATTGTGCCTAAAGGTGACCTTCATCTGGGATTGCCAGAACGCCATTGTGATTTCATGAACTTGAACCTCTATCTGTAATAGAACATACTTACTTTCTGCTCACACAGTCGGATTCCCAGCTTCCAGTTGGTTTTCCAGCTAACCTTTGTCAGGGCCAGGAAAGCACTCTCCAAAAGAATTTAGCAAACTGTCCAGGGAAGCTGTTAAGAATGCACTGTTATTGCTGTTTAGACTGGGCTTAGCTATGTGCTCTGAGCACAGGGAAAACTGTATAAATTATGTTAACAGGCAGGGGATGAGAACTCTTATATCTCATGGATCTCTACAGAACAGCGAAGCCATAGAAGTCTGGAAAGATAATTGATATCTCTGACTTCATGCATGTGTATATAAAAATGCCATAAAATGAAAGGGGAAAAATACTTTGGAGAATTAGACGTGAAGGCATAGAGAGAAAACAAAGTCCAGACAGAGTACAATTGAAGAATGTATTTGCTATTTTTTTCCCCCCAACAGACAAACAAACAGCGTCTCTAAGATAAAGAGGATGAACAAAAGTCTTCTGGTCCTCACTTGGCACGTGTCTCCCCTAGCAGGGAAGCAGTCAGTTTGCAGGCTGCTGGGTCACACATAGATGTTATTGTGTGTCACAGCCCGACTTCAGTTTCGCCCAGGGAGTTTCACACACACAGACCACCCCCACTCCAGTTGTCTTCCAGAGCCTTGTTGGGAGACCCAATTCATAAACTGCCACGTGCAGCTTTCCCGACCTTAGTGGAAAATGAACAAAATCCATTTTAGAAAGTCAGACTCCAGTGAATAAAAAGGGACCATTACAGTCTCCACAGAGAAACCAAGCCAGTGACATGGCCTTTTGTTGGTCAGGCCCACATTCCTGATATTGGCACAAGGAATAATTTTCACCAAGCCTTGGTCATGCACAGACATGCCTTCTGTTCCAAAACGGGTGTTTTTATTTGTCGTTTCCATGGTGGGTCAGTGCACTTCTATGAGTGTTTGACAAAGTTCTCACCTTCACTTTCAAACTGAGGCTAGCCTGGGAAACCACGAGATCTCCATACGTGATATGTTTATATTTTATTTATTTATTTATTTATTGAATTTTTATTAAAAATATAGCTAACATACAACATTATATCAGTTTCAGGCATACACCATAGTTGCTCAACATTTATACACCTAAAGAAGTGATCACCATAAGTCCAGCCACCATTTGACACTGTACTGTGTTATCACAATATTATTGACTATACGGTACATCCCCATGACATTTGTTTTATACCTGGAAATTTGAACCCATTATTCCTCTTCACCTTCCCCCCTTTTAAAATTTTTCAATTACAGTTAACATTCAATATTACCTTGTATTAATTTCAGGTGGACAGCATAGTAGTTAGACATTTGTATAATTTAAGAAATGATCCCCTGACTGGTACTCACCTGGCACTATCCATAGTTATTACCATATCATTGACTATACCCCCTATGCTTTATGTTACATCCCCATAACTTTTTTGTAACTACCAATTTGTACTTCTTAATCCCTTTAATTTTTCACCCTGTCCCCCAATCCCCTCCCATCTATCACCCTAATAGATCTAGTACCCATCTGATACTGTACATAGTTATTACAATATTATTGACTATATTCCTTATGCTATATCTTACATTCCCATGATTACTTTGTAAAAACCTATTTGTACTTCTTAATCCCTTCCCCTTTTTCATCCACCCCCTCAAACCGCCTCCCATCTGGCAACCATCAAAATGTTCTTTGTATCTGTGAGTGTGTTTCTGTTTTGTGTGTTTGTTTATTTTGTTCTTTAGATTCCACATACAAGTGAAATTACGCTGCATCTGTCTTTCTCTGTTTGACACTCCTCTCAGCATAATACCCTCCAGGTCCGGCCATGCCACACAGATGGCAAGAACCCATTTCCTTTCATGGCTGAGCAATACTCCATTGTATATATGTACCACCCACTCTTTATCCATTCATCCATTGATGAACATCCAGGCTGGGTCCACATCTTAGCTATTGTAATAAATAATGCCGCATTGAACATATAGATGCACACATCCCCTCAAAGTAGCCTTTTGAGTTTCTTAAGGTAAATACCCAGAAGTGGGATTACTGGGTCCTTCTTCGTCTCTTGTTATAGCCTTTGTTTTAAAGTCTATTTTGTCTGGTATAAGTATTGCTATCCCAGCTTTCCCTGTTTTTTTCATCTCCATTTTCATGAAATATATATTTCCATCCCTTTACTTTCAGTCTGTGAATCTTTCAGTCTGACGTGAGTCTCTTGTAGGCAGTGTATGTAAGGGTTTTGTTTTCTCATCCATTCAGCCACCTGTGTTTTTTATCACAGCATTTAATCCATTTATATTAAAAGTAGTTGTTGATATATATGTATTTATTGCCATTTTACTGTTCATGTTTTTGATCATTTTTATTTTTTTCATCTTAAAGAAGTTCCTCTAAACATTCTTTGTCATACTGGTTTAGTGGTGATAAACTCCTTTAGCTTTTTCTTGCCTGGGAAGATCTTTATCTGTCCTTTCATTTTAAATGATAACCTTGTTGGGTAAAGTAGTCTTGGTTGTAGATCCTTGCTTTTCATCACTTTGAATATTTCCTGCCAATCCCTTCTGGCCTGCAAAGTTTCTGTTGAGAAATCACCTGACAATCTTATGGCAGCTCCCTTATAAGTCACTAATTGCCTTTCTCATGCTGCTTTTAGGATTCTCTCTTTGTCTTTAAACTTTGCCAGTTTAATTATAGTGTTTGGGTTCCTCTTGTTTGGGACTCTCTGAGCTTCCTGGGCTTGTATGTCTATATCCTTTGCCAGGTTAGGAAAGTTTTTAGTAATTATTTCTTCAAATAGGTTCTCAATCCTTTGCTTTCTCTCCTGTCCTTCTGGTACACTTATGATGCAAATGTTCTTATGCTTGATGTTGTCCCACAGGTTTTTTTTAAAGTACCCCCACTTTTTTATTGTTTTTCCCTTATTTCTGTTCCAATTGGGTGTTTGCTGCTACCTTGTCTTCCAAATTGCTGACTCGATCCTCTGCTTCATCCAGGTTGCTGGTGATTCTTCTAGTGCATTCTTCATTTCAATTAGTGTATTCTTCACTTCTGACTGGTTCATTTTTATGGTTTCTGTGTCCTTTTTGATGCTTGTTATCTCTCTGCTGAAGTTCTCACTAAGTTCCTTGAGCATCCTTGTAGACATTGTTTTGAACTCTGTCTCTTGTAGGTTGCTTGCCTCCGTTTCATTTAGTTCTTTTTCTGGATTCTTCTTCTGTCCATTCATTTGAGATGTATTTCTTTTTTCCCTCATTTTGGCTGCCTCTCTCTGTTTGTTTCTGTATATTAGGTAGATCTGCTACATCTCCCAGTTTTGCCAGGTGGCTTTAGGTTGTAGGTACCATGAGGCCCAGTTTCCCTGTCACCTGCACTAAGTGCTCCAGGTATGTCCCTTGTATGGATTGCATGTTCTCCCTCTTATATTTGAGTCTTGATTGCTATTGGTACATCAATGGGTGGGATTGACCCTCAAGCTGACTGGCTGTGGGGTTTGGCCACATCCACAGCTTATGTGCTGCTGTGTGGGAGGCTTAACCCACTGAGTGGGTATTTACCCCAATGAGCTCTGGTGCCTGTTGAGACCACCCTTTGAGTGTGCCACTTGTGGGACTAATTGGGTGGTGTTCTGCTGTGGTCTGAAACTAACCTCCCAGCGTGTTGGTTCTGGGCCTCTTGGGAGGGGTTCTGGTGCAAGCCCAGGTCAGCCACTGCCTATGACTGGCCGGGGGCTACCTGGCAGGAGCTACAAAGTGACCCATGGTTGATTGTTGCCTGTGCTGGACCTAGAGGTACATGGGAGAGACCACAATGTTAGCCAAGGACAGCTACCACCAGTACCAGGTCTGGGGTAGCTCCACAAAAATCCAGGACACTCTGAGGCCTGCTGCCAGCTGCTGGCTCCTGTAAGGTTCAGCCACTGATAAAGCCTCTTGTGGTAGAGATGGATATGGTGGGGTCTCAGTGAGTCACCAGGGTAGATGGAGTGGAGCTCACCATACCAATTCAGATTCAGATTTGGCCTGTGGTAGGAGGGGCTCCACACAGGAAAGATGGCATTTGCCTGCCGGATGCACATAAGAAGACCCCTTACAGGGAAAATGATGACTATCTTCCAACCCTTGCCTGAAACCACACACTTCAGTCTTCCACCCCCGCACCTCCACCCCCACCCCCCCATATCTCTGACGTCCCAAGTCACTGCTCTCCACTGGAGCCCAGGGTGAGTGCCTGGGGGTGAGAGAGTCTGTGCAATAGCCCTTTAAGAGGACATTTGGACTTCCTACAGCCTTATGTCCCACCCAGATGGTCAGAATCCCCACTGTTTTTCACAGCCAGATGTTGTGGGGCTCCTCTTCCCAGCACTAGTACTCTGGGCTGGGGAGCCTGGTGTGGGCGACTGGGGTCCCTCACTCCTCTGGGGTAAACCCCTGTGGCTGAGATATCTCTCCCAATTTTCATCCGCCATGCAGAGGTTTGGGGCCGGCCCATTTTTCATTTCGGCCCCTCCTATTAGTCTTGATGTGGCTTCATCTTTATATATAAGTTATATATTTATATCCTTAGTTATAAAACTTCTGTTCAGCTAGACTTCAGATGGTTCTATAATTTAGTTGTCATTTTGGTATGTTCATGGGATGAGGCAAGCACAACGTTTATCTACTGCTCCATCCTGGATCCTCTCCGTGCCTATATATCTTTAAGTGGTAAAATGTATAATCCAATTTGAAAGTGTTAAGTTTACTTCTCCCCTTTTATAGAAGCAATACACAGGATATGTCTATCAAGGCTCATATGTCTAACAATGCAATAGTTATACTTTTCACCCCTCACAATGTGACAACCCTCCTCCCCCAACCCACCTCCCTCCCAGTCCTGATGTCATATATACCGATTACAATTCCATTAAATGCTCATGTTTATGTGCAAGTGTCTTTGGGTAATATTTGTCTTGCACCTACTGAGTGAATGTGAAGACTTTGAGCAAGATTGCAGGTGGGAGATGCCAGGCCATGAAGCTGGTATCACCTTCACTGTTTTGGAACTGAGTCAGGGTAAATTTAGACTATTTCTCCCAATATCCATGTTAATTTTTCTACCTGATCTTGAAAAATTCTTCTTCTTTTTTTTTTTTTTTTTAAAGGAAGAATATAACCATTGGGAATTGTACTTAAACATATGGTTTGAGCATTTGAGCATTTTACAAACCAACAAAAGGATCCTTCTGGTACTAGAAAATATAATGTTTTAGGGTTCCTCAGAATTCATAAGTGAGACTATGATCTCATTTTATTACATGAATTGTTGCCCAAAAGACATAAATCCCTGGGTTTTCTTCTCTTAAGTAATAAGGAAGCATAAGTTATTGGAAAGAACCCTAGCCTTGGAGCTGGAAGACCTTGGTTGAATACTTGCAGGGTCAAGATGATGCTGAAAGATTTGGAGCAAGCTATTGCACTACCCTAAACTTCAGTTTTCTTAGCTTCTGGAAAACTAGGATCTCATGTGCTGCCAGATGCAGACATGTAAATAAGCAATGCATAGTTAATTAGAAACTATTAGGACCTGCACCTCTTAAGAGGCCTACATATGAGAAACTAAGAAAATGACTGAAACTCTTAGGAAGGAGAATTTTTTGGGAAGCCACATGGATGGTGGTAGAAAATGAACAGTCACAGGATTTGTAAGGAACCTTGGAAATAATCTAGTTCAGTAATTGACATGAAGTCACTGTGGTTGGTTTTACTTTCTCCTTCAAAAGATATTTGCATCAGGACAAATGTGAGCAAAAGTTCCAAAAAGGATCAAGAAGATCCATCAAACAATTGATTGCTGGGGACAATAGAATCCTAAAATAGGGTCTTTCACCCAGGGAGCCTACATTCAAGCTGAGGAGGAGAGACACATCAGATACCTACTAATAATCTATAATGAATGACAAGGGCTGAATTGTGTCCCTACAAAATTTGTGTGTTGAAGTCCCAACCCCCAGTACCTCAGAATGTAACCATATTTAAAGACACGGTTTTTAAAGAGGTGATTAATTTAAAATGAGGTGATTAGAATGGGGCCCTAATCCAATATGCCTGATAGAGGAGGAGACACCAGGGACAAGCATGCACAGAGAAAAGGCCACATGAGGACACAGTGAGAAGCCTCCCATCTACAAGCCAAGGAAAGAGGTCTCACCAGAAACCAAACCTGCCAACACTTCGATCTTAGACTCCTGGCTTCCAAACTGTGAGAATTAAATTTCTGTTTTTTGGACATCCAGTCTGGGGCACTTTGTTATGGCAGCCCTAACAAACTAATACACAAAGGACCAAAGCATAGTTTTCCTAATATGCTACAGAAGTTCAGAGAAGAGGAGAATTTTCTTCCAGTTTGAGTAGTGTGAAAGCATTTTGAAGAAGATGGGTTCTGAGCTGGGATAAAGAGCCACAAGCCTGGCATATATGATTACATCTTACTTTATGCATAAACTGTCTTCCTGAAGACCTGCATATAGATCAATTTATTTTGGTTAAAACACAACCACAGTGTAACTGCTACCAGGATGCTTTCTGTTTTAGTGTCTCTTACTGTGGATCTTTTTGTAAGGTTTTTCTGTCTTTGAGTTAAACCCATATTTGATTTAAGTAAAGTTTAATATAAAATCCATGGAAGAAAGGCAGTGATTCTTTTTCCAGCTCATGGGTAACCGAAAACACTGGGTATGTTTTGAGGCAGCATAATAGCATCATTTTGCCAAGGCCAATGGCAATTTTTGTTTATAATTCTTTTTTTTTTTTTTAAGATTTTTATTGGGGAATTGGGGGAGGGGAACAGACAAGTTGGTGTCCTTTTGTTCTTCAGTCTAATTGTGGAGGATGTTGCTTCACTGGCCCATGTTGGTATTATCATTACGATCTTCCCAGGCGAGGCAGACCGCTCACAGTGGCTCTTGGCAGCTCACACTGGCTGCCGGCCACTCACTGTAGCCTATGGCAGCCCACTGCAGCAGGGGCTGCAGCTATGCCATCCCAGGGACTCACAGCAGCCCAGCTCCAGGTGGAGCTGTTGTTCACCATCTTAGCTGTAGAGGGCAGTGTCACTGGCCCTCATATGTGGGATTTGAACCAGGGCTTCTGGCGTCCCAAGCCAGCTCTTAACCAACGCACCACTCGGCTGGCCCTGTTTATAATTCTTGAACACTTCTTTTTTATTAAAGTATAGGTGACATAAAATATTATATTAGTTTCATGTGTACAACATAGTGATTCTACATTTATATACCTTATGATGTGATCACCACAACAAGTTTATTAACTGTCAATCACCATGCAAAGTTATGATATTATTGATGGTATTCCCTGTGCTATACACTAAACCCCATAACTTATTTATTTTTTAACTATTTCCCTTCACCTTTGTCACCCATCCCTCCACCTGCCTCCTGGGAATCATCTTGTTCTCTGTATCTATGAGTCTGTTTCTGTTTTGTTTTGTTTGTTCATTTTTTTTTTATATTCCACATATAAGTGAAATCATATGGCATTTGTCTTTTTCTGTCTGACTTATTTCATTTAGCATAATACCCTTTAGGTCCACCTATGTTGTCACAAATGATAAGATTTCATTCTTTTTTATGGCTGACTAATAGTCCTCTTTTTTAGCCACTCATCTACTGATGGACCGTCTGATAAAGCATTTGGGGGAAGTGGCTCAGAATTGTCCTGAGTAACAGGGAAGCCAGTCTAATCTTCACTGAACATAATCTACCAACAGACAAACACATGGTGACATGAGTTTGCTATGCAGTGTGTTATTATCATTTCAACATCTAGAAACTAGTAAGTAAAGTGCAAAGAAGTTGGATGTTTTGCTCCAGATACCGAAGAATGTCAGTAGCAGGCCTCAGATTGGAGAGTGGGTGTCAAAGTCCCAGTTCTCACACAGCAGGGCCCTGACCTCTGTCCTGGATTGCCCAGGAAGTCCGTGTGATCTCAGATCCAGGGATGAAGGTCTCCCTAAATCCAGTCCAGGAGGCAGCAAGAATCTGAATATAAGTGCTTTATTAATCTTCCACTGGAATCAAAGCAAAACCAAGGATACTAACTGCTTAGAATTAATATTTGTGTCAACATATTTCCTATTGCAATCCTAGAAATTACATGTTAAACAAATTCTTCCTAGATATCAAGGACCCAGCATTCTGAAGTACGAGATTACAGGATAAGGTATGCTATCTCCTGCTTTTATGAGAATAGCTGATTTAAATTAAAACCAGCTGTCACTTGAACCAAATGAAATCAATGCAAAAAGAACTGAGAAATCATGTTTTGAAAAAAGCCCACATCCTCAGCTTTCTGGAAAATTCAGGTTTTACTTGGGGAGCTGCCCGTGGACCTCTGCACACCTACACCCAGTGATGTACACGGCCTCTAGGGCTCCCTCTCCTCTCCTTGCGTACCCCAAGATCAGCCTTTGCACAGATACCTTTGCCCCAGTGTGTTAGCTTCCTTACATTTAGATACCCCCTCTTTAGATATATTGTATCTGGTGTGCCCTCTATGCTTCCTCCCATTCTCTCTTGCATAAAATCCAATCATGCTTTTGTTTTCATCAGTGACCGCCCAGTGGTCAAGGGTCAGTCCTCAGGATTTGATTTCCGTGCCCAGAAATCATGTTTGGCACATCCTCCTTCCTGACAGCTCACTCAGGTTCCAGGACTGTCCTCTCTTGGTTTCCTCTTATTTTACTGACTACTGTTTGGTCCCTTCTATTGGTTTCTCTTTATCTTTCTCACCTTCCTTTCTTTGAGTTGGCGTAATTTCAAGATGGATCTCGAAGCTTCTATTTCTCCCACCTTCACCCCCAGCACCCTGATTAGAGCCAGCACCCTCTATTGCCTAGAGCTTCCTAACAGCTCTTGCTCCCGCTACCCTTTCTATCCTACAGTCTATTTCCACAAACAAGGTCAGACAATTAAGTTTGCAAACTCATCCTAGAAAAAGTGCTACATATCTCATTGCTGAATGTTGCTATGGTCACTTTTGAATTACTCCTCTTGGGGAGCTACACATTGTTGCCAGAGTCTAGTCCACCCTTCAGGGCAATTTTGGAATGCTTTTTCTGGAATGGCCATCAGAGTTGTCATTGTCCCATTACCCTTGATGTCCTGAATGTCATCAAAATGTCTTCCTTTTAATAGTTCCTTTATCTTTGGGAAAAGAAAGAAGCCACTGGGAGAGGGGGGCAGATCAGGTGACTAGGGAGGGTGTTCCAATACAGTTATTTGTTTACTGGCTAAAAACTCCTTCACAGACAGTGCTGTATGAACTGATGCATTGTGATGCAAGAGCTCCTTCGGGACCATTTGTGCACACATCTTTCTCATGCCACAATTTTCGGGTTAAGATTTTCCTAACTGTTTCTCTATTGATGTTTACGTGGTCTGCTATGCTTCTCACAGTCAGCCGATGATTTTGATGCACAATTCGATGGATTTTTGCAATGTTTTCATCAGTGTAAGCACACGGTGACAAGTTCGCGAACTCAATTGTCAGACCTCATATGAACCAGAGTAGTCCTTTTAAAATACATGTCTGATCATGTTGCTCTTTGTTCAAACTCTCCAGTATATTATGCCTTGACTCCAGGTAAATCTAAAGTCCTTACAGAACTTCCCCTATGTGGTCACGTTGCCCATTTCTGACCTCGTTCCCGACCACCATTCTCCTTGTTTCCTTACCAGTTCCAGGCATGTAGCCACCTCAGAGCATTTGAACTTACTTTTCCTTCTGGTTGGGATAGTTTTCCCCAGAAAGACCCAACATTTCCTCCCCTGCTTTTCTCAGATCTCTTTCCCATTGTCACTGTAGTGGATATGCCTTCCCTGGCCACCCTAAGAGCCCACCCCACTTCATCATTCTCTGTTCTCTCACTCGCCTTATTTTTCATCATAGCACTGATTTGATTATTGTGTCTTCTTCAAATAAAATGTATTATAATGAAGAAGCATTATAATAATGATTAAAACATTCAGAGTTTCAAGGAACTTGATTATTATTTTGCTTTTAGATACTCCTAAACTAATAAGGAGGAGAAAAAATTCAAATTATGCTTTGTTTATTTAAACAATTGACAGCTATTTAGGTGAACTGGTTACCTTTTATGTTTAGTAATCTTCTATATCTCAAGACATGTCTATCAATCTCATTTTAAATTTTGACTATATGGGCCGGCCGAGTGGCGCATTGGTTAAGCGCTGGTTTTGGGATGCCAGCGGCCCCGGTTCGGATCCCACATGAAGGCCAGTGACACTGCCCTCTACAGCTAACAACAGCTCCACCTGGAGCTGGGCTGTGCGAGCCCCGGTGATGGTGTGGGCTGTAGCCCCTGCTGCGGTGGGCTGCCATAGGCTATGGTGAGTGGCCCGCAGCCAGCGTGAGCGGCTTGGCAGCCAAGCGTGAGCTGCCAGTAGCCGCGGTGAGCGACATCCAGAGGCCAGCGACCGATCTGCCTCATCCGGGAAGAGCGCAATGACGATACCAACAGTGAAGCAACATCCTCCGCAACTAAACTGAAGAACAAAAAGACGGCAACTTGTCTGTTCCCCTTCCCCGATTCCCCAACGCTGTTCCCCTCCGCCAATTCCCCAATAAAATCTTTAAAAAAAAAAAATAAAAAAAAAAATAAATTTTGACTATAAAGTTGGAGGCAGCAAGAGTGTTGAAAGGAGAGCCCCCCATGAGGAGGGGAGCTGTGCCAAGTAAGGGATCAAAGGCCTGGGTGTTGGAAGTTTAACTAGGACACTAGTTGTCAGCATAGCCTTAGAGAAAGCTTAATTCTAGTCAAGTTTGCTGAAGCCAAGAAAGCTGAGTGGACAACAAAGCATGAATAAGGCAAATGGTTCAGAAACACAAATGTGAGAGGACAGCAAAGGCCAAGTTTTGTGTGGTCCTGACTGTTGGACCCAGGGATGGGTCTGGCAACCTGAAGGGCTGGCAGGGCCATATTGTGTTCTCAGCCTCCATCCCAGATTGCTTAAATGGCCAGGCTGGCAACACGGGCATCCTTAGGTATTTGGAAACATTGCATGGTGTTATGGGCTGGATTGTGCCCCTCTTCCCCTGCCCCCTGCCACAACTGATAAGTTGAAGTCCTAACCCCCAACACCTCAGAATCTGACTATATTTAGAAATGGGGGTCTTTCAAAATGTAATTAAATTAAAATGAGGTCATTAGGGTGGGCCCTAATTCTATATGACTGATGTCCTTATAAGAAGGGGAGATTAGGACACAGATGGGCAGACAGGGAAGACCATGTGAAGACAGAGGGAAAAGACAGCCATCTACAAGTCAAGGAGAGAGGCTTTAGAAAAGACCAAACCTGCTAGCACCTTGATTTCAAATTTCTAGTCTCCAGAATGGTGAAAAATAAATTTCTGTTGCTTTAGTCACCTGGTCTGTAGTACTTGGTTATGACAGCTCTTGGAAACTAATACAGACGGGATGGGACATTAAACTGCCAATCAAAGAACGAAGGTTTTTTTTTTTGAGTGGACCACTTTCATCCTCAAACCTAATTACTGAGAATTTCTGGTGGTTTCTACTCTGAAATTAAGGTAGTCATGGTGCATTGGTGGCCTAAGACTGCTGTAACAAATTGCCACAAACTGGGTGGCTTACAACAATAGAAATTGGGTGACTGGTTAACTCAGTTGGTTAGAGCTTAGTGCTGATAACACCAAGGTTGCTGGTTCGATCCCTGCATGGGCCACTGTGAGCTGTGCCTCCCCTAAAAGAGTCAACTATGCCATTGTAGCATGAAAGCAATGTGTAACCAATAACCATGGCTGTTCCCTAATAAAATTTTTTAAAAAACAAACAAACAAAAAAAACAATAGAAGTGATTCCTTCATAGTTCTGGACACTAGTAATCTGAAATCAAGGTGTGGACAGGGCCATGCCCTCTAGGGGAGAGTCTGTTTCGTGACATTCTCTTAGCTTCTTGTGTTACCAGCAGTCCTTGGTATTCCTTGGTCTATAGATGCATCATTGCTTCATTCTAGTCTGTGCCTCCTTTGTCACTTGGTATCCTTCCTGTGTGTCTCAATATGTGTCTCTTCTCTTGTTATAAGGACACCAGTCCTATTAGATTAAGGCCCATCCTAATGACCTTATCTTAATTTGATGACATCTGCAAAGACGTTGTTTCCAAATAAGGTCACACTCACAGATACCGAGGGGTAGAACTTTAACCTATCTTTTTGGGGAACACAATTCAACCCATAATACGTAGTACAGTGGAGAGAGCTATGGATTTGCTATGGAAGACCTAATTTCATCTATTCTGTTACATTTTAACTTGCAGAATTGGGACAAGTTCTTTTGAGTTTTAATATTATTTATCAATAGAATGGAGAAAATAAAGTTACCCAATAGGCTTGTTGTGAAGCTTGACTGAGAGACTTTGTGTAAAGCCAACGTTATAAAAAATATACATATTATACATTTTATCGGTAAGATTAAGCTAAATTATACTACAGTAGCAAACTATATCAGAGGCTTACAACAACTCAAGTTTATTTCTCACTCATGTATATGAACTTTAAAGATTAACTCTGCCAATTTCCTCTTCATTCTGAGATGCAGGCTGAAAAAGCAACTTCTAAATGAGACATGCTGCTCATGTGGCAAAGGAAAAATGGTAGAACAATGTGATAATGCTTAAAACTTCTCAGAGGTGTCGCAAGTCACATCCACCTACATTTCATCAGCCAAAGCAAATCCTATTGCCAAGCTTGATGCCAATAAGTCTGGGATGTATAATCCTCCACAGTGGGAGCAGAAATTATCTTTAACATTAATGCAACGTGTCACAGATACTCAATGAGTACCAGTTGCATTTTATAAGAAAATTGTGGATCTTTTTTTTTTTTTTTTTTTTTTTTTTGAGGGCAGTGTCACTGGCCCTCATATGTGGGACCTGAACTGGGGCCGCTGGCTTCCCAAGACCAGCGCTTAACCGCCGCACCACTCGGCCGGCCCGAAAATTGTGGGTCTTAATAAAAATGGATGGCTTAGAGATATGTGCCTACAACTCAGGGGAGGGTTTATTATTGGGAGTAATAACGGTCTTGAACATTTCCATGAGAAGATGGATCTGGAACTGAACATTGAAAGATGAATGGAAATATTTTTAGTAAGAGAGAAATTTTGAGCCAGATTTTAAGAAAAAACTTCTATAAAGACTGTGGTGATATGAGGGACATAGCTCAAGCAAAATCAGAGAAGTGCTAAATACCTTTACCACTCGTGTGTGGGTTGGAGAGTTAGAGAGAGATGCATTTGTTTAAAAAAAAAAAGATCTTCAGTTGATAGAAGGTTTGAAAGCTAAATCGAAGATAATCCTATAAGCTCCTCCTTTCCTCTTTTCCACTTCAAATATTTGAGCATCTATTTTTTATGATGGGCTGTAAATGAGGAGTTGAATTTGAAGAGCACCCGTGAGGCAGAATTTGCCAGCTGGGTAATGAGTGAATATGGAAGAACTGAAAGGGAGCCTAAATCAAGGCTACGAGATATTCAGAAGTCTGGGGCTCCAGTGAGGACGGATGGGAAAGTTTGGAGGGCTGTTTATTTGGCGAAGTAAGTTTTCACCAAGATAGATTGCAAGTTGGAGTAGGCCATATACCTAGAGTTGGCCCTTTTGGGGGTCAAAGACAGTAGCTTAAAGGAGTGTTCCAGAAATTTTTAGACTAGCTATGGGGGTAAAAGAGAGACTGGGTACATGGACCAATGACCCAGTATATGAACCTTCTTCCATGGAGCCACTGCGGTCTTATTTCTGTGTTTGTCACAAAACTGGTAGAGTATATTTCCCACAGATGCACAATTAGGTCTGTCTTCTCCTCTGCATGAACTTCAGAGTAAATTTTGTCGCTTACTTCCCAGGGATCCCTAACAATATCTTTCCATTGTTTCCACTTAAAATGATGGCCTGTGTAATGAGCCCTGATTAAGTTGCCTGAAGAAGCAGGCTGGGTAGGTGAAGTGTGGGGCAACAGAAGCCGTGAAGGGCACTAACCGGCTCATGCCCTGAGAAAAAGTTGTGTTCCAAGAATTTTCAAAAATAATCTCTCCTGGCACGTCATTATTTAAGCTCCCATCAACAAACCTCTCTACACCGAAGTGCCACTTTTTCAAAAGCATGTTTCTCTTGGCTTCCATGGTGATGAGAGGGAGTTCTTGTTCAACGACATTCAGCTGCTGGAGACCCCCCACCCCCGCCAAGAAAGGAATGGCTAGGGTAGTGGGTAACGCTTAAAAATGTGGTGAAAGCTTTTGATTATAATAACAGCAAGCCCTTTTTAAAGAAGGTTTACCCTCACGGAGCCACTGCCGTCTCCAAACCAAGGCTGATTTCTCCTGTCTCCCTTCCTCCTTGCCCCATTGTTGATTGATAGGACTGTATGCCTCCTGCCATGGCTCCTGGGAGTTGGTTGAACCATTCTGCTCTCAGTACCTGCTTTATCATGAATGCTATGCCAAAAATGGGTTAAAGGACATTTAAAATTAATTCAGAGGGAGCCTGAGTCAGCATGTTAACATTTACTTCAGAGAGGCTTTAAACAACACCTACTCATGTTTCAGAGTCCCCTTCTGTGAATAGGGCCATTGTGTCTGTGTCTCTCAGGCGGGGACCTGCGGCAGGTTTGGAGCTCCTCTGGGCCCTGTGTGCAGCATTTGGCTCTTACAGGATATCGAGCTTGATCATAACCTACTTCTATCTTCAGCCCTTTTCATAGCAAGGAGAAAGGGTACAACAGAGAGGTTACCAAACCATGTGTGGACAGACTCATTTGGACAAAGGGCTGCCAGGCTGACTCATAAACAGGCTTTGGGTCAGGGATACTGCAGATACTTTACTGCTTTATGAAGAAACTCTGCCCTGGATGCCTGTCTTTAAGAGCGAGTACTTCTGTAGTTGCCAGTTCCAGGCAGGAGAAGTTGGGTCATTGTGAGAATGCATGTAAACGTCTGCAGCAGAGCATCCCAACTGTGTACTGTGGGCCATGCATGGGTTACATGATGTGGCAAGAGGCCTGGTCCCCTGCCCAGTCACCTTGGAGATGAGCAGCCTTGTCTGTTCACCCCAGGTTGCCCAACCAAAATGTCTGATGTGCAGCAAGTTGGAAAGCACTAGTGGACCAGGTCGAGCACGGGGGGAGGAGTCAGGGCATCATGTTTCTTTCCCTGACTCTGCCATGATTCCCTAGGACTTTGAGTAAGTTATGTCATCTTCCTATTTCTGAGTACTCATTGCTTTAAAATGAGAGGCCTGGGCAGATGGAGCCCTGGGGTTAGCTGTGCACTTAGTGAGAGCTGGATGTGTGCCGGGAATGTTCTAGGTGCTCTGTTCTAGGGGCTGGGAATGCAGTGGTGATGTTCCAAGGAGATTCTTAGGGACTGTGGTGGAGCAGAGGAAAAGGGTGACTGGAATGGGCTCTTGATGCCAACCTGCATCTCTTCCTCTGTTCTGGTCATAAATCCACTTTGGCCTCTTTTATGCATTTGAAGAAAGTGGTCTGTAGTTAATGCAATGGAGGCTGATGGCCCCTGGCAAGGATACTGTGGCCTGAGGGTAGGGTAGGAGGCAGCCGACAGAGGTCCCCGTGTCTGTGGATTTAGTGGGTAAGTCACCCACAGAATTTGCCTAAAGGGCCCTGGGCCTGGGGCTCTTCTTCCAGATTCTTTACACAAATCAAATAAATTAGCCTACTAGATGTATAATAGCATGTTTACTTTTCCCTAAATGTTATCTGTATGTATAAGGATTTGGCTTTTTCAATTGGACTTGGAAACATTCTGCTTTAAAGGCTGAAAGGTAAACATCTTAAACAAACATAGATGTTTGGGAGTAAACTTCAAATATTGGGCTTCCAGTGACTCAATAGCAGAACCTGCTTTCCACCCCCTACCCTGCAGTCCAGACTAATGAAAACCTATGGAAGGGCCATGGCATCAGGTCTGCCCCTCACCAGCCATGTGAATTTCCTTTCTGGGCTTCAGTGTTCTCATTTGTAAAGAGGGCGGATCCTCCTTAGGGTACACCCCTGGCCAACAAGGCATCACACCAAGAGCCCACAAAAGAGGGAAGATGTGAGACAAGATCATCTCAGGACATGAAAGCATCTCAGAAAAGTCATCAGAGTCTTCACTCTTGGCGCCAGCAGCCCCTGTAAAATGCTGCCAAGTCATTTAGGCTGAGATGTTCCCAGAAGTCAGGCCATGTACTGCGTGTAAGTGGTCAGTATTTTATAATTTTTTTTCATACATGTCCCCCGTTTCTGGTCATAAATGCTCTGTGCTGAGATAGCTTCTCTCCCACTCTTTGTCCAGCCAGCCACTGCACAAAAGCAGGGGACAAAGAATAGCCTGGAGATACCCATTCAGGATCATCAGGGCCCAGCCAAGGATTTTTGCCAAAAAAAGAAAAAAAAAAGTGGAGGGAAAACATCTTTAGAGATCCATGAGAAACGATGAATCATGGTTTCCTATTGGAGTGGCACCTGGACAGATGAGAGACAAAGATGTGACAGAGCTGTCTTGTTGTTTCTCTTTTTGAATAATGTGATTTATCCATTTAAAATATTGAATTAGGGCTGGCCGAATGGCTCAGTTGGTTAAGAGCTCGCTCAAGAGTGTGAGCTGAGCTCTGAGCAACGGCAGTTGGATGCCAGCCCCAGCTGAGTTGCCATTGAGCTGCCAACAGGTGGCAGGATGGCTCAGCTAAAAAAATAAAAAATAAAATAAAATATTGAATTAAAAGTGCATCCATATCCAGTGGAACTTGCTCATTTTCAATTGAATAAGCAGACACTTTAAAACTGATTAAGCCTCCTGTTTTTAGTTCAGGCTGCTACAACAAAATACCATAGACTGGGCTGCTTATAAACAACAGAAATTTATTTTGGACAGTTCTGGAGCCTGGAAGCCTGTGATCAAGGTGCCAGCATAGTCGAGTCCCAGTGAAGGCTCTCTTCCAGTTTGCAGATGGCCACTTTCTCATTGGGTCCTCACATGGCAGAGAGAAGGTGACCTCTTTGGGGTTCTTGTGATAAGGGTACTAATCCCATTCATGAGGGCTCCATCCTCATGATCTAATCACCTCCCCAAGGCTGGCTTTAGCCTAATACCATCACATTAATGATTTGGTTTCAATATATGAATTTTGGGAGGACACAAACATAAGATCCATTGCACTTGCCTTGTGATTTAAGGAAATATAATCATATAAAAAAGCATTTTTAGAAAGATGTTTCCCAGCCTAGTGGGCCTAAAGCAATTTTTTGTGATTTGGTTTGCTCAGTCTGTATTGCAGACATGCACACAACAACCAGCTAGGGCTCAGGAGCCCGATGGTTAAGGCTGCCATCACCATTCTTTGAACACCATCACCTCGTGGAAGCTACCCCTGCCTTTGTGAGGAGCAGGACCAAAGACAATCTACCGGGCCCCACCTTGTGTCCAGCCTCTGAAGGGCTTCCACTGCCCAGGAGGGTCCCTCAGGCTACCCATGCAGGTTGGGCCAGTCCACACAGCATTCTACCCTGCTTTTGGTCTACCCACATTCAAGGGCATTGGAATATGGGCAGTCTCTGCACCTGGGCCCAGTGCTTGCTCAGAAGAGACACTTGATTCATGTTTGTTGGACTGGCCTGGGTTAGTGCCAGAACTGGATTTGTTCTATCTTTCTTCTAAGCTCTAGAGTTTTATCGCTGAACCTCATCTCCTGAGGTTTTACAACTTTCTAACATACAACTGGTACACTCTTATACCTGCTTTGATCTAACTGGATTCTGGATTCCTTCTGACCATATTCCATAGGCCTCTAAGTTCCCTCCTTCATCTTCACACTGGATGTGCTTCTCCTCCCCATGGCTCAAAGCAACATTATCGCAGCACTCAGGGCTGTTCTGGTTTTGCTAGAGTGGATGGAATCTAATTTCAGTTTCTGGTTACTCTCAGTCTGGCCCATTTCCCTGCAGCTTAACCAGCTGGCCTCCTCCCAAACTATGGCACACCACCCTGCACATTTCTGTGTGTGATTTTCATAGTCCATTTTAGCATGCATTTATCGGCGTAAAATATAACACGAAAAACATGTGAAGGAACTTGGGAATATGTAACAAAACCCACAATATCCCAACCCAAAATTCCCCCCAAAGGCATTCAGAACTACAAAATGTGAAAAGCAGAAGATGCCTTAGAAATTCTAATGCGTTTATTTGTCTCATGAGGCAGAATAGGAGACCGAGGTCTAAAATTAGATCCAGCAGCTAGATAAGGTCAAAAGCTCATCAAGCACAGGTCTCCAAGTCCAGACTGGGGTCTGGCCTCCTTTAGATGACCAGCGATGGAAGTCTAGGCATCCTTTCCAACCCTTCCTGCCTGTTTATCTAGGTTGACCACCTTGCTTGAGCTCTCAGTTTTGCTCTGAGTACTCCACTCTCCCATGGCTGGGTTTGCCTGCCTGGGCTGCTTTTTGTTCTTTTTTCATTCTCATTAACATCTCCAAGATGTATGAGCTAACATGAGATTCAAGCAAGAATTTTTTTTTGTAGATTTCATCAAGGATTTTGGCGGAGAGGAGGTGGAATTACTTAGAAGACTGGGGCTGGTGTTTGGACTTAGCTCAGCCATTTTCCCTACTTCCCAGTGCCATGGATGATAATGAAAGACTGGCTGCTCTTCTTTAAGCTTCTTAAATGGTCTCACCAAGTTCTGATGGAACAGATAAGAAAATCATGTTCCAAAGAATTCACTCTCAGGCTGTGTCAACATGCATTTCAATATCTAGCTAAAAGTCAAAATAATCAAGGTGAAAATAAAAATGACTTTATTTACCCAATAAAGTAGTCTTGAAAATTCACCCCAGGAGATTCCCTCAGTGGACATCAGACTAATTCCTAACCTTCAAACAAAGGGATCATCAGTGTTCTTATGATCAGTTGTGAAACCCCTGTTGGAATGGAATTTTGAAAAATGATCTCTCTACTTCTCCCTTGTCATTTCTATTTTTGTTGGAAGCTTCTCTGGAACTCTCAGTCCTTTCCTTTATTTCACTCCAGCCCAGGCTCCACCTTCCCTCCACCCGCTTTTCTCTTCCAAGCAAAAATAAGATGCCCCTCCTCTAAAAAGCCTTGACCCTCAGTAACATTTCAGAGCTGGATGGTACTTTGAGATTTTATTTTTATCCATTCACGAACTCCTTCACCATTTACGGTCTGAACCACAGAATTTGGTCATTACAACATATAATGTTGCAATGTGTTCATATAGTACATTACATTGATATATGAACATTCTCCATGCAAGGATGTATTGAGTGTTTACTGTGTGAGAGGTGCTATTCTAAAGATGACCAGAACATGGCCAATGTCTTGAATGAGCGTCAATGAAGCTGGAGCAACTAAATATTTGTCAAAATAATTATAATTATAGGACCGAATAGAATAGGCACAGGGGATGCAGAGACCATTTCTGAGAGTGTGTGGTGAAGAAGGAAGGTTCACTGAGGTGATGGTAGTTGAGTAAAGCCTGAAGGATTTGGACAGGTTGAAATCTGGAGGAGGGGCATGGAGGGCTGATGGCATTGCATAAGTCGAAGGGCAGAATGTGAATGATGAGGAGCATTTGGAGGCCAGATTTTACCTTTGAGACAATTCCTCTGGTATTTCTGTACAGTGTGGGTTTGAGGGAGGCCACCCAAGTCTAAGGTGAGAATGAAGAAACTTGGGAGTCAAGTCTTCAGTGCCAGAATAAACCTGGGGTCAAGGATTTGATCAGCTCAGTAGAGAGGGAACTGGCAAGACTGATTGCATGTGGAGGAGAGAGAGAAAAAAAAGATCTCAGAATCAGACAAGAAGTCAAGCTAGTCTTAGGGTAATATTAATGAATTAATCTCTGTGTAAAGTGGATCCAAGTTCACAAAACTTGAGTGTATAAGAAATAGTACATTTCTTTATTTTCTTTTGAAAAAAATCTAAATCTGTGGGTGAGTCTTAAAAATATTCTAAGTCCAAAAAGTCAGACACAAAAGGACAAACATTGTATGACTCCATTTATATGAGGTACCTAGAGTAGTCAAATTCACAGAGACAGGAAGTAGAATGGTGGTTCCTAAAAGCTGGGGAAACAGGGAGTTAGTATTTATTTAATGGGACAGAGTTTCAGATTGGGATAAAAAGTTCTGGAGGTGGATGGTGGTGATGGTTGCAGAACAATGTGAAAGTACTTAATGCCACTGAGCTGTACAATTAAAAATGGTTAAAATGGTAAATTATATATTTGTGTATTTTACCTCAATGAAGAAATAAACCTAAATCTGACTCTTACGCCCCATCCCACTAGGTTCAGTAGAAATTCAGTCTCAGTTGCTACTGGGTGGGTAGTGGGGTGAGTTCTCTTCTTCCTCTAGGATTATAGAGAGGTCCTGGATCATATGTCATTTCAAAGCATTGGGGCAACAGCCCTGGTCACTGGTTCCCCCCAAATGTCCATATGTTGGTCCATGTGGCTCCAGAGACCAGATTCTGAGGCTTTGAGCTGGAAAACCTGTGCTTTGACTCCAGCCTTCCCTGTTGTATCTCTCAGATGTTGGTGCTCCCCATGGAGTTCTGCCACCAAACAATGTGTCATTTCCTGCTTTTACCAGACCAGCTGATTCCTTATCTCTCCCTGATCTAGAGGAAAACTTTCTACCAGGACCATCTTCATGGGCATATGCACTATGCAATCATACCGGGCCCCATGCTTGCTTTCCTGCTCTGCTGTTGCCATTTTGAAATTATTAATACTTTATGGACAAGAGATTCCGCATTTTCATTTTGCACTAGGTCTTTGCAAATTACATACCCTATACCACCTTCTTCTCTTTCTTGCTTCTCTCAAAGGCATATGTGCTTTCCTCCTCCCCTTCCCTTCAGAGGCATGTTCACAATTTCAATGGGTTCAGTTTGAGATGATAAAAAGTCCCAAAAGAAGGAGTTTGCAGCAGACAATATCAGCTGTTGTTCCAGAAACACAGACTTCTCCACGGACGAAGGCGGAAGGAACCTGCTTGAAACATGATGGGAGGGAATATATAGGAAGAGAACAGCCTAATTAATATTTCTTTTTTTTAAAAAAAAAGATTTTTATTGGGGAATTGGGGGAGGGCAACAGCGTTGGGGAATCGGGGAAGGGAAACAGACAAGTTGCTGTCCTTTTGTTCTTCAGTCTAGTTGTGGAGGATGTCGCTTCACTGGCCCATGTTGGTATTATCATTGTGCTCTTCCCGGGTGAGGCAGATCGATAGCCAGCCATTGGACAGCCCCTCATACGGCTACTCACAGCAGCTCATGGCAGCTCACACTGGCTGCCTGCCACTCACACTGGCTGCTGGCCACTCACTGTAGCCTATGGCAGCCCACTGCAGCTGGGGCTGCAGCTATGCCATTGCCAGTGACTCACAGCAGCCCAGCTCCAGGTGGAGCTGTTGCTCACCATCTTAGCTGTAGAGGGCAGTGTCACTGGCACTCATATGTGGGATCCAAACCGGGGGCCTGCTGCTCAGAACTGGCATCCCAAGCCAGCTCTTAACCAATGTGCCACTCGGCAGGGCCTAATATTTCAATATAATATCTCAATATGGTATCTAAATCAGTTGTTCATATCCTCATACTTGCAAGATATCCAGGTGATTTCTTAACTAGCCATGATGGCCTAGAGATATAGATTTCAGAGTTGTCCTCACAGAGGTGGGAAATATGTGAGTGGATGAGGGCCCCTTGGAGGGTTTTGGCAAGAAGAAGAGAAAGAGAAAGATGAAAGCTTGGGGGACCTTGCTTACATTTAGGGACCACAATGTAGGAGAAGAAACACCACAGAAGACAAGGAAGAAGTAAGACCTGACCATTCTAGCAAAGGCCTTAAGTGAAAATCAAAAGTCAAACAGGGTCAAAGTAATCAAGGAAAGACCAAGTTTCCAACAAGATATGGTTGGTATTGTCAAATAGAAAATCTAAAGAAAATAAGAAACAAAACAGTCATTATTAAGCTAGTCAATTTGTACAGAGCAGTAGGGTTTAGAGACCAGTGGGAGATGAAAAGGAGGGACAATGCTGTGTAGGTAAATTCAACATTTTCAGGATTTGGAGGATGGCATTTGCCTGTGTAGTTGGGAATCTGGAGGACCAACTTAGTCTCAAGATACCTATTAGGTCATATATGTGGATCTATAGAGTTGTGATCTCATTTGATCTTTTAAAATTATTATAAACAGCTTTATTGAAGTGTAATTTACATACTACAAAATCCATCCACTTTACACACAAGTGTACAATTCAATGACTTTTAATAAATTTACAGAGGTGTGCAACTATCAACTAATTTTAGAATATTTCCATCACCCACCAAAAACCTTGTGCTCTGGAGTTGTTCCCATTCCCACCTCCAGCCGTAGGCAAACACTAATCTTTTTTTTCTCTAAAGATTTGCCTTTTCTGGACATTTCATGTACATGAAACCATCGAATGTGTGTTCTTAAGTGTCTGGCTTCTTTTACTAAGCATAATGCTTTTAAGCTTCATCCATGTTGTAGCAGTACATCATTCCTTTTCATTGGCAACAAGTATTCCATTGTATGAATAGACCACATTTTGCTGACTCATTGACCAGCTGATGAACATTTGGTTGTTTCCACTTTTCGGCTACTGTGAATAACGCCACTGTGCACATTCATGTGCAAGCCTTTGTATGGATACATGTTGTCCTTTCTCCTGGGTACATACCTAGAAGTGGAATTGCTGGATCATGTGGTAATTCTGTATTTAACATTTGGAGACATTGCTGAACTTTTTCAAAATGGCCTTGCCATTTTTATATTCCCACCAGCAATGTATGAGGGTTCCCATTTCTTTTTTTTTTTTTTTTTAATTTTTTATTTTATTAAAGATTTTTTTTTTAATTGGGGAATCGGGGAAGGGGAACAGACAAGTTGCTGTCTTTTTGTTCTTCAGTTTAGTTGCGGAGGATGTTGCTTCACTGTTGGTATCGTCATTGTGCTCTTCCCGGATGAGGCAGATGGGTTGCTGGCCTCTGGATGTCGCTCACCGCGGCTATTGGCAGCTCACGCTTGGCTGCCAGCCGCTCACGCTGGCTGCGGGCCACTCACTGTAGCCTATGGCAGCCCACTGCAGCAGGGGCTGCAGCCCACACCATCACCGGGGCTTGCACCGCCCAGCTCCAGGTGGAGCTGTTAGCTGTAGAGGGCAGTGTCACTGGCCCTCATGTGGGATCCGAACCGGGGCCGCTGGCATCCCAAAACCAGCGCTTAACCAATGCACCACTCGGCCGGCCCAAGGGTTCCCATTTCTCTACGTCCTTGATAACACTTGTCATTGTCTTTTTTATTTCAGCCATTCTATTGGGTGTAAAGTGTTATTTCATTGTGGTTTTCATTTGCATTTTTCTAATGACTGATGATGCTTAACATAATGTGCTTTTTGGCTATTTGATAACTAAGGAAATGCCTATTCCAATTCTATTATCAATTTTAGAAAATTGAGTTATTTTTCTTTTTATTATTAGTTGTAGGAATTATTTATATATTTGGGGTATATGTTAGGGCATACATAATTTGCAAATATTTATCTCCCAGGTAGTGGTTGTCTTTTCACTGTCATTCTAACCAACAGCTAACTGGTCACCCCCTCCACTAAGAGTTTTATACTTTTAGCTCTTACTCGTACATTTAGGTTTGTGATCCATTTTTGAGTTAATTTTTGTGTCCCAGCACCATTTGTTGAAAAGACTATTCCTTTCCCATTGAATTTTCTTGACACTTTGGTTGACTATAAATGTTAGTTTGTTCCTGGGTTCTCAATTGTGTTCCATTTGGCATCCTTATGCCAGGACCACACTGTCACGATTACTTACGTTTGTATTAAGTTTGAAATTAGGGTGTATAATTCTTCCCATTTTGTACTTATATATGAAGATTGTTTTGGCTATTTTGTGTCACTTGTATCTGTGAATGAGTTTTAGGATGTGCTTGTCAACTTATGAAACAAAATAAAACAAACAGCTAGGATTTTGACAGGAACTGTGTTGAATCTATAGAATAATTTAGAAAGCAGTGCCATCTTAACAATATTAAGTCTTCTGATCCATAAACATGAGATATCTCCATTTATTTGGGTTCCAAATTCTTTCAGCAAAGCTTTATAGTTTTCAGTGCACAAGACTTGCACTTCTTTTGTTAAATATTTCTAAGCATTTTCTTCTTTTTGATGTTATTGTGAGTGGAATTCTTTTCTTTTTTTTTTAGGGTTTTTTTTTTTTTTTGAGGGCAGTGTCACTGGCCCTCATATGTGGGACCCGAACCGGGGCCTGCTGGCTTCCCAAGCCAGCACTTAACCACCACGCCACTCGGCCAGCCCGAGTGGAATTATTTTCTTAATTTCATTTTTGCAGCCTATGAAACCACAATTCATTTGGGGGTGTTGACTTTGTATCTGGCTACCTTGCTGAACTTGTTTATTAGTTCTATAATAGTTTGTGGATTCCTTAGGATTCTCTGCATACAAGAATATGCCAGATCATGTTTCCTGCAAATACAGACAGTTACTTCTACCTTTCTAATCCTGATACCTTTGATTGATCTTTATAATTACCTTGGGAGTTTACAGAAGGGCCATTTTGCAAATGAGAGAACTTAAGCCTAGAGAGGGTAAATGGCTTGTCTGAGGTCACCTTGCCAGGAAGTGAGGACATCAGGACCAGAACAGAGGACTGCAGCCTCCCATCCATCACTCAGCATTTTCACCACAGCGCCTCTGGCTGGTAGAGTCGGAATCTGAGAAGACAGTGGATGGCCTAAAACTCTGCAGCGCTCCTATTGTCTTCCCTTGTTATAAGCAGCCAGGTTCAGTCAAGCTAGGGGCAGAATGTGTATTTCCCAAATGGCTACAGTGTTTATATGTCTGTATGTTGGTAGTGTTCAGTGCTAAGGCTGTGAAATATTATTTCAACCCATCCTCATAAAACCCTATAAGGCAGGCATAGTCATCCCCATTTTACAGATGAAGAAACCGAGGCTGGGAGATGTGAAATGACTTGTTCAAGATCACAAAGTCCATAAATGGCAGAGCCACCAGCACAAAATCCTGTGCTCCTCCTGTGACATCATACTGCCTCTCCTTTCCTGCTTTCCAGGAAGTGGCCCTTTGGACAGCACCATCCTGTGCAGCCACCTAAGTGTCTCTGCCTCAGACAGTGGTCTCACAGTTGCCTTGTGCACATGGCACATGCCCACACACAGACACCCATAGTGCATGTGTCTCTGCCTTTCCAGGCTTCCTCCAGACTGACCAACCTCATGGCAGCTATGTTTTTAATCCCTCCTTTGTGTGTCTCAATGGACAATGCGAACAATAAGCATTTCTGGGGTTGAGTATAAAAGAGAGGATTCAACCTCACACACTTAGCTACTTATCTGAAATGGCCAAGGCTGAACAGTTGTGAGGAATGGTTTAAACAGGCCCCTTTTTGATAAGCCACATCTGGAGTACTGAGCCAGGCCACCAAGATGCAGCTCTGGACTGGTTGTTTCTAACTATACTTGATTCTGGCAGCCTGGGAGGGAACGATGGTCCCTAAAAAGGCAGTGTGTGAGTCATCTTACCTCCCATTCAAGTGTCTCGGGCTCACTGACACTTAGTAGGGACTCAATAAATGCCTCTTTGTATTTGTTTTAAAGTTCCTCGGAAACTGCCTTGTCCTAAACTCAACCAGGGTCTTTTTAATCTGTTCTCTTCTCACCCCACCCCCACTCCTACCAGAAAAGGAGTTCCTGCTGTCACTTGACCCAGGGGGACATTTTTAGGCTTCCAGCAGATGAAAAACCCAAACGGAAGTGTCCACGGTCATCTCAGACTTAGCTCTATGATTCTCTTCGTTCTCTGCTCACCAGTGCCAGTCCACACCCAACCCAGGATTTAGGAATACAAAGCAGAAATGGGTATAATTAAGTATTTTTGCAAACTCGATGAAATATTTTAAGAGGCACATAGACACCCAACATAAAACTCTTATGGTTTGCATTTTCACTAAATTCCAAATTGGTGAGTAATCCAGTGCTCTGGTGGTTTAAAACAACTTCTTTCATATTCCCAAGAGATTTTAGGTTTGGGAGTTTAAGGCATTTGTATAAGCGAGAGTCTGGAAAAGTTCTCAGAAACGACAGTTGCCTCAGGCGGTGTGGTGGGCCGTGGATGGCCTCCTGTTTTAGCCCAGCTCCCACTTCCTGGCGTTTTCATGGTCAGCAGGAGAATATGAATTTCTTAATAACCTGAAATAAAAAGGCAATGCTTCTGCCAAACAACACTACCTTGTATTTCACTTAGCCATATTTCGTATTTTTTCAGTTCATTGCCAGATCCAATCACTTCTACCCTCACAGGTGTCACCTTCCTCTCGGTATTCACATGTCAACCCTGGGCTTTGGCCTGGTCACATTCTGTCTCTTGATGATACCTGTGTGAGGAGAGCAATGGGCTAGAAGTAAGAGACATGGGTTCTAGTCCAGGCTCTGGTGGTACCTAAACTTTGTGGCCTCAAAGTCTTTTTGGGTTCAGGTTTCTTTTCTGACTAAAGGAGGGAGGGGGGTAAAGGTTCCAAGGAGTGAATTCAAATGCTATGGCAAAGTCCTCCTTTTTTTTTTTTTTAAATCTCTTGTCATGATCACCTCTGGTCTGCTTCCCCCTAAACTGTCTGACCTCAGCTCATGTCAAAGGAAAGACAAAGTGGGTATTTGATCCCATGCCCCTTTTTCAAGGCCATCGCTGCTGAGCTGAGCTGGAGCTGCAGCACTGGTTAGCATTGGAAGCCACACATCCATACATTCACTTTCAAAGCATGAATTTAGTTTTTACACACGCATTCACCCTGTTAAGACTCAGCGTTATGATTTTTAAAAGCGGGAAAATGGCCTGGCTCGAGGTAGGATTTTGAGGATTAGAAACCTAGGCCAGAAATTTCTATTTAAAATCACATCCTTCACTACCAATTTCCCTGAAGAACAAAGTTTAAGTCTTTTTAGGAAATATCTAATGGGCTCCATCCCCCTCCAGCTTTACTGGAATAACCCTCACAAAAGAGTCATGAAAGCGGGGGTGGCTGAGGGAAGAAATCTTTGGCATAACCATGAGGAACTATTTATTATATCAATTCCAATCCACTTTTCCCGCCAGCCCTCCTGGCCCGCTCAGCATGCAGGGCTGCTGAGCTCCAAGCCTTAGCCTCCTGAAACAGCCTGACAGCCCAAGTGGCCACCCTGACAGGTCACGAATGGAAAATCCAGGAAATTAAGTTTTAAAAGATTGGCAAATACATGTGCTTGCTTAATCACCTTATCCGTCATTTTGATTCCTATCAATCTTTCTAGACCTACTTGGTTTCAAGTCCAAGTGTTAATAAGAGCACAGGCTGACTTCTACATAGTAATCAGTACCTCTTCTATCACATAAGGAAACCCATGAAATGCAAAAAGGGCCTTATCAACAGGCCCAGGGGATTAACGATGAATCTCTTATTTGTGGTTTGATGCCTTTATTTTGAGATGTCTCCACCATGTAATTGGCAATACATTTTCCTGATCTTTTCTTATCAGAATTGCATCTCCTTGAAGGTAAATTCATCCTAAATTTTCAGACCTCTGGAGCTCCTTGGCATCAGTTTTCACATGTGGCTTCTTCTGCACCCTTTTTACATCTTACATGAGATGCCTGTCTGTGATCCCATGGAGGGGATTCCCAGAGACCACAGCAAACATGCAGTGGCCAAGATTTAGTTTCAGGATGGCAGCTTCTCATCACATGCCTACCGATGACACAGACGGGTTCCCAGATCTTTAGATGATACTGGAAACAATGAAAATAGCAGTTAGTGAAGCAATGATTTTCTTGGACAGAAACCTCAGACAATGTTTGATTTTGTTAAATAGAGAGAGGGTTGGTATTTTAAGAAAATGTTTGCTTTACAAGTCTCAGAATTTACCCCACAGAAGCCAAGCTCAGATAACGTTTTTGAAAGGAGACACCACTGGGAAAGGCTTCAGGCACAGTGTAAACCAATGCTTGACTTCTAGAATTGAAACATAAACACAAGAATAAAAACAAATGCCACTGGGTTTGTTAAACCCATGGCCTGTGTTACATTCTTTCCTGGGGTAGTCTCCTGTATGAGCGTGTTCCTTTAAAGTTAACTTAAATGAACTTAGGATAAGATACCTCTGCTTCCATAAATGATCTGTTAGACTCTAGCATCCAATAGTCAATCTTTTGTTTTTATTAAAGAATGTATGCTGCTTGACAGCAGGGACTTTTGTCTTGTTCAGTGTTGTATCCCCAGCTCCCAGAACAGTGCTTGATTCATTTGTTCATTAAAGAAGCACTCTCAGAGCACTTGCTATGTGGACATAAGAGGTGTTGATCACTCACTTATCATTTATTCAAAAAGGATCCAGGGTCACCCATGAGCCTGGAGATGCACTCATCTAGGCGCTGGAGACATGCATGAACAAAACAGGGCAAAGTTTCTACCTTTAGTGAACATATATTCCTGTGAAGTGACACAGACAAATAAATAAAGAGCTACAAATAATGTCAGGTAATAATACATTCTATGGAAATGTTCAAGAAGGCTAAGGGCACTGAGAATGATGACAGAACCGTTTTACATAGAGTGGTCTGGAAATGCCTTTCTGATCAGACGGAATTTGAGCAGAGACCTAAAGAAAGTAAGGGGGCTGGCCATGTAGATATCTAAGAGTCAAGCATTCCAGGTGGAGGGAAAGGCAAGGATAAAAGCTCTGAGGCAGGCACATGCTCATTATACTGGAGGAACAGCGAAGAGCCAGAGTAACCAGAGCAAAAATGAGTGACAGGGAGAGTGGCAGATGAGATCTAAGAGGTACCAAGTGATGTGGTAGCCATGAAAATGCATCACGCAGATCTGCTGCTGGGAACATAGTTAACCCATGGCCCCAGTTGCTGCCACCACTGGTTGATGCTGAAGCCCCACTCCTCCCAGGCTGAGCCTAACCAATGACGGAACAAGATACGGGTCCTACTGCAGGCCCATTCCTCTGATGGGTGACTTTGGCTGAAGGAACCCAATCAGTCTGCCCCAAATTTCTTAGAATTGCAAAGGTCCTTCTACCCAATCCCTTCCTTCTCTATCTCCTTTCACAATGTCAGACCTTCACAAATGAAGGATTTTCCTATAGTCCTGCTTCGTCCCCTTCATCTGTAACAGATGCCTCCCACAATAAATTTCATGTATGTCTAATCTTATCTCAGTGTCTCAGTGTCTCCTTCTCGAAGGACCTGAACTAACACAAGGCCATGTCAGATCCCTGTAGGTCATGGTGCAGACTTTGGGTCTTACTCTTAGTTCAGGAAATGCCTTTGTAGGGTTTTGAGTAGAGGAGCCATGTGATATAACTTTCGTTTTAGAAAGATCACTCTGGCTACGGCAACATGGGGAATGCAGACCAACAAGGGTAAGGAGGAAGCAGGGAGGCTTTTAGAAAGCATCAGCTCAGACCAGGGTTAGGCATAGGTAGGAACTGCAATTTGACTTTTGATGTCATCCTTTTACCATACGGTTATTCTTAAGTTCACCCAAGATCTTCTAATAGCCAGATCCAATGGCATCTTTCAACATCTCTCTATGGTATTCTACCTGTTGACCATTCCTACTTTCTAGAAACTATCTCCTTATTGGCATTCCAAGTTTCCTCCCTCCTCTCAACCTCACCATTTGGTAACTTGCATTCACTTCTCTTTTGCCAGCCCCTTATGTTAGAGCCAGTCAGAGTTTGGTCACTGTTCTTCTTTTCTTGTTCTCTCTTTTCATCTTGGTGGTCTCATCCCTGTGAGGTCTGATCCCTCAGGCACATTTGTTTAATTCCCATTTGTCACCACCTCTGCCCCAGACAACCACTAAAAAGGTAAAAGGTGTTTTTACTTTTGCTTTTATGGATGTTGCACATAAATGAGGTCATTCATTATGTGGTCTCTTGGGTCTTGCGTCCTTTAATAAGTATAATATGTTTGAGGTTCATTCACATTGTAGCTTGTGTCCACAGTTTGTTCCCTTTTTACTGTTGAATAGCATTCCATCATATGGGTATAAGCAAAGTGTTTATAATAAAAAAATCTCAAAGCTACAGAAACATTGAAATAGTATGAATATCTGTGTGCCATTCATTTGATTCCTTAATCACTAACATTTGGAACATTCACTTTATTTTCACTGGAGAATTGTTAGGTTACTGTTTTGTTTTTGTTTTTGCTGAACCAGTTGAAAGTGAATGGCTCACATCATGACGCTTCATCCCTAAATAATTCAGCATGTATAGAATACACTCCTATATAACCACAATTATTTTTGGATTTTATCATTTGCCAAAAAATTATCTTTAATAACTTTTTTTGAAATAAAAAAAACTCTAATCAAGGTCCAAGCAGTGCATTTGGCTGCCATATTTCTTTTCTTCCCACTAAGAGTAATATCCTAGCCTTTTGTTTTGTTTGGACTTTCATGATGTTTACATTCTTGAAAAGCCTATCCAGCTATCTTGTAAACTGGTGGAATTTTGGATTTGTCTGATTTTCCTTCCCGGTTAGATTCAAGTTAAACTTTTTTTGGGGGCAAGAATACTACTTTTTAAAAAATCCAAATTAGGACAAGGTGTCATGAGAGTTGGAAGAGGGTGATGAGTGTTTAAGGGTCTCAAGGTGTTGGCATTCTTGAAGGGGGTCACAACTGCTCTTCTGCTGCCCCACACAGAAGCTGAGATCATGTGGCTCTTTAGAGCACTGGTTGGGTTGTCCCACAGGCTTTTACCTTGATGTTCATAGGGATACTTTGTCACTTAGTTTTGTTGTAGAGGTTGTCCTTAGGATGTTGTTTTGCTATGTTTGTCTTTGTGGGGAGGCTTAGTGACATTTAAAATCATCAATGCAAATTAAGACACTTTTGAGACTGAAGATATGCAAGTGGCCGAAATCCAAGCCTCATATTCTAGGCAGAGAGAAGGCTCTGGTGGCTCCTGTGCTGACCCGAGGCACAGGTGGCGCTGGGAGCAGAACAAAGGATTCAGCTTTCATCTCTATCACTGCTGCTCCCTCCTGTGGCTGACAGTTGTCCTGCTGCAGCCTGAGTTTCTTCCCCTAGGGACCATGTCTTTGCAAGGGGTGGGGTGGGGTGGGGTGGGGGCATTTCTTCCCATCTTGGCCACCAAAAGGAATGGGTTCTGCCAGCATGAGGCATGAGGGGGCAGGGCTCTGACCTTCCCAGCCTGGATCCTGGAACACCCGTCACTGTGTATGTGTGTATACTTAGAGAGGTCAGAGACGTCCTTCAGATAAGCTCCCGAATGGACCACATTGGGGTAAGGGAGGAGAAATTTTCCAAGAGGCAGCTGCTCCTAGAAGGACAAAGGTGTACTAGGTAAATTAAGTGTCCACTGAGGTTACCATTACAAACTGGGGTTAAAAAAAAAATCACTGACTTTGGAAAGATAAAAGAAGAGAAGGAGGGTGATAAAAGGCTGGAGTTAAGGATAATAGAATACCAAATAGAAGCAAATCCTGAAAAGAAACTAAACAAGGACTAGAAGCAGGATGGATGAAGACATGGAAACACAATGTAAGTCTTACGAAAGTCCACTCACGGGTATCGCTCTGGGTTTCGCAAGTTGCGGGGTTCACGTTTGCTGCAGCGACTCAAGAGGCTGCCCTGGGTGCTCGGCCACCGGGCCCCGCTGGCCTCGCTCCCTGCCTCTGCCTGGATACTTGGAAGGTTCAGCATCTTCACAAGCAGCTCTAAGAATCATGGGGCCTCCCAACCATGAGATGTGAAAACAAAATAGAAGGCTGGCACAGGCGCGTGGCTCTAAGCACCACCTTGGGTGAGGCTGTGGGTGGGTGGTGGTTATTGTGATCGCCAGCAGAGGGCAGTGTCGGGCCAGGCATTTCCCAGGCTTTGGGGAGGTGCCTTCTCAGCCATCATGATCCCTGTGATTAGTTCCTGAATTTGGGATTCACCCCTGGCAAACTTTCCTGAGCGAAATGTGGTGATGCTTCTTTTCTTTTCCTTCAAGGATTTGAGAGTCTGCCCCAGACCATGATATGTAAATATGAAGTAAGCATTAGGTTGCCAAGCCTCATCCCTCCCTAACGACCATTTACAACTGCATTACCATTTGATAGCATTGCCCTATCAAATCCCAAATGGGATTTAGGTGTAGTTGCTCATTTACCAAGTGCCAACTCTGTGCCAGATATCGTGCTAAAGTTTTACCCACCCAAAATGATTTAACCCTACAAGAAACTATGATTATCTTATTTATCAGATGAGGAAACAGGCTCACTAAAACTAAGTGACTTGTGTGAGGTTCCACAGCCGGGGATAGGATTCAAACTTTGATCTGTTGCACTCCAAAACTCTTTTACTAGGCCACATGCTTTTCATAGGTCCTCAGTTCCTGCCAGTTCTCATCCTGCCTGGTGCTTCTAATTTTAACTCATAACGCTCCTATATTCCCCTGGCGTCTCCTGCTAAGACAGGGACCCTAGCAGTACATCAAAAGGATACTTCTCACACCTAGCCAAGTGATGCATTGCTCAATTGAGTTACTCTGTCATCCCTAATGCAAATTATATTTCAACACATTTTCTGTATGCTAAGAGTACCCAAAGAGAATTACATACACAAATCATTAAGTGAGGTACTGTATCAACTCCAAACATCATCTAGGCACTTGATGGTCACTAGTGCTCATGAATCAGAGCAGATGAGCTGTGGCTACAGCGATGACCTAAACTCTTGTCCTCCCAGGATTTTTGGAAGGCTGGTCTCACTTTATGGCCATACCTGGCCCAAAGCAGTGAACTTGGACAAGACAGCATCATACCTCACACATTCTAACAATGACAAACGAAACTAACCATGCTGACAAAAATGAATTTTCTCCCATTGGCTTCTTAGCAAACAACGACAAAACAGACGAACAACAACAACAAAAATGGGGCGGAGAAGGGTTGTTTTGTTTTGCTTCGCTTTGTTTTGCTTTTGTAGATTGGTTGGTTCACACTAGATTGAGTCATTGATAATGCAGGTGACCTCACATTCCTGAACAGCTGAATTTGATCATTCTTTATCAACTCCTGGCCTTAACATTTGATCCAGTGATATTTCGATGTCTGGTCTGTGTTGCTGGAGATCATCCCTGGCCCATTCCAGGTTCTACCCCAATTGAAAAGCTGGATTGGAGAGCAGGGCTTGGAATCAACACCTAAATATGCTTTTTTTTTTTTTTTTTCTGAATTGAACTCCCCACCCTAATCTCCTACACCTGCTCCAGTCATAGGTGGCACAGCTGGAAAACTAGAGCAACCCTCTGCTTTGATTAATATTAGCTCTCTGAACATAAAAAATATTTAAATAAAAACTCCAAAACTTACATTTGTGTCCCTATGCAGGAAAATAGTTTTTGTTTCTTTTCCTGTGTTCTAGTTGTTAAATAATTTCACCAAGTTAGCACATTCCAGAAAAAAAACAACAGTGCGTTCTTTTGAGTCCAGTGACCTCAAAGCTTTGAGCATGAATGTCTCTAATCAAAAATATCTCCCCTTTTAACATTTCGGGTTATTTTTGTAGCAGCCTCTACACCTCATGCTATAATCAAAGCCTGTTATCTCAGTCTTGCAATATTTGTGATTCAGACATTAATCATGACTGTGTCTCGCACATATATCAGTAGTTGCATTTAAAGATGTGCAAATTGTGAACTTCCCTTTCAACTTGATCTTCCATATTTCATTCGAAACCACTCCTTTAATGTATCAAATGTTAACTTTGAACAAATTAAGGAAATAAATGTATCTCCCAACAGAGGTGATCTATAAAGCAAATTTCAATTTGCAAGTCAGGTGCTTTGAGTGAGGCATTGTGAATTCTTTCCAGTCTTTTGGGTATCGAGTGGTTATTTGAAAATTTATGAAACCAAACAAGGTTGAGACTAATCTTTGGCCCGTTCACATGCTCAAGGAACAGTGCTGAGAGGAGTTTAGTCAGTCATGGGAAAGCCTGACTTGTGGAACATTCTCAGGCTGTCTGGCTCTGAATCAGGTATATTGTTACTTCTTGGAGCTATGTCAATTTGAGATGATGTTTGTTCAGTCTCCAAAATGGACTCATTCACTTGACCCCCAGATTTCAGTCCTTTGAAAGCCTCTCTTTCCAGACACTTTCCAGAGAGAGAAGGAACATCAGAATCTTGTCTGCTTTGTTAGCATTCCTTGTCTAGTATCATGCCCTCCTTTAGAGATACTTACGGTAATGTTGGTGCATGACAGTCGATTGCAGGAAATAGCACTGTGTCTGGCTTTCTGGAGATCTGGGCCACTCCATATGGTTACTTTAGTGAGAGTCTCAGAAGCAGACCTGGATTTTGAGGCAATTCTGTTCAAATGGCCAAACCCTGGTAGGCTGATATGAACCTACCCAGTGACTGGAGTGGAGCAAGTGCCAGGAGGGTGTGGGCACTGAGTCTAAGAGACCTGGCTTTGAACTGGGGCTCTTAGGGCCAGCCGAGTGGCTCAGTTGGTTAAGAGCTCGCTCAAGAGTGAGAGCTGAGCTCTGAGCAACAGCAGTTCGATACCCAGCCCGAGCTGAGCAGCCGCTGAGCTACCAACAGGTAGCAGGATGGCTCAGTAAAAAAAAAAAAAAATGAACTGGGGTTCTGTCCTCTTACCAGCTGCATGGCTCAAGCCTCGTCACTCAAGTCACTTTGAGCCTTAGTTTTCCTATCTGCAACATGAAGATAATACTATCTAACTCTTAGAGTAATGGTGAAGAAGAAATAAGATAGGAGCTTAAAACACCTAGTTCCTGATACACAGGAGGTGGCTAAGAACTGGTAACTATTCTTATTACTACGTTGATCAGCAAGCACCTGCCAAATCGGTTCAGGCCTTTGGCCTTCGGGTGTAACCCCTCCTGAGTCTAACTCAGCCTCTGGCTCATCCATGCTTCGCCCCCAGATTAAGTGCTGCTTGAGTAGCCTGGACTGACCTGGGCCTCTGAAATCATCCTATCGTTCAGGGTGGAAGCTTACAGATTGCATAATAGCCAGCACAACAGCAGTGGCAGCCCCCTTTCTTGTGAGTTTTTTAAGTGCTGGGAGCTGTATTGAGTGCTAATTTATACACTGGTGAATTAGTGCTAGTAGCTCATAGTGGTTAGGAGCATGGGCCCTGGAGCCAGACTGCCTGATTTGAAGCCTGGCTCCCTTACACCTCCTAGTACGGGACTTTGGCAGCTTAACTCTCTGGGCCTCAGTTACTTTGTCAGTAAAGTATAGCTAACAGTGGTCTATCTGACCACATGCCTGTCATCTCTCCACTGTACCCATCATCTCCTAGAGGTGGACATGTTGCCCACAGCCTGGTTCCGTGGGAACCTAGTGGGAACCTAGCCTTCCAGCAGGAGGCCCAGAGGCCTGCCTGCAGCTCTGAACTCAATTCACCTAAGTGCTGCCTCTGGGTGAAAATGCATATGTTCCAAACGAATCATGTCCAAGCTCCTTTATTAATAGTTTGCAACCTGTATTTACATTGCCATGTTTGGAATAAATGGATGGGCCTAAAATATAACTTCATTTTTCACTTTTCAACCAGCTGTTTTGATATCTAAGTAGACACAGCCGTGTTCATCTAATGGAAACACACATGAGCCTCAGAAGGACACATCAATGGTTTTAGAAATTAAAGATTAATATACTTTGTAAGGGTGATTAAGAAAGTTTTTGTATAATAAAGAAATTTCTCATTGACTGTGGAATCTGAGGGTTTACAAACTCTTGGGTCTTAGGGGTAAGGGGGTAAACTAGGAGAAAAACATTCAACTGTGTTTGGAAAGTTTCATACCAGGGTCCTCTTCCACCCCTCCACCCGTCCTCATCCCCTATTTTCACAGTGAGAACTGCATCTCCTGGCACAAATTTTAAAGCCCCACGGAGTTGGCATTTGGAGGAGGAGCAGATGTAGACCTTCTTCACACCATACCTGAACACAGCTTGAGATCTGTGGTTTGTGACAGAATCAGGAAATTTTCTAACCAAACCCTGTGCAAAGGGTCCAAGTAAGCTAACTACAGCACAGCTCTGTTTGGAAAGCCCAAACCAGAGAAATATCAAAAAGAGTTGCAAGTGTATATAAATAGACGTGGGTCAGGCAGAAATATGGTGATGCAAGCTTGTGGGCTGCAGAAGCCAGTACACTGTGTTTTGTTCTGTTCTTTCAGCCACCACTTTTACCCAGGCAATAAAAATGCAAGAGCGAGAGAGAGAGACAGGTTAGGTGAGGAAACCAGCTTGAGTAAGAGCAGGCTCAGGCTGTTACAAACACCAACACTAGCCTGCATCTATTCACAGGAAGGAAAGTCAGCTCAACCGAGAGAGAAGGTTCAGAGCTGACGATGAGATGGGAAGCACACATTTTCCTGCTGGCTTCTGTAACAGGCAATGCTTCCCAGCACAAAGGATGCCCCTGGGGACTAGCACAGCATCTGTGATTAATCCTTTGAGGAATACACTCTCCCATTACAGCTCAAGGCCCAATCCACCAAAAGAATGAGACCTACTTCCTAACCAGGGGTCTGAGGTGACCTTCTTGTTGAAAGAGCTGCACTCTATACTTGAAAACCCTTTAATTCATATAAGGAAAACTTCCAGGATCTTCAGCTACCATTTGGGAAAGTGGAATGGATCATTTATCTCTATAGGTCTGAGTTTCCCTTGGAATGAATGAGCTGCTCTGGGCCAGCCGAGGCCAACCAATGTGCTATATGGGAGCAGGAACCAAAGCCATCAAAGATGCTCACCTAAATAGTCATAATTAAAACATTTGAGCTCACCACCAATTCGATTGGTATGTAAAGTGGCTACTAAAGCTAATGCTAGATCCTACATAATTGTTAGGTGAGAAGATTCACTATGAAAAAAGCTAAGGGACTCAGATAACCACAGGAAACAAGATTTTGTTAATTGAAAATTTGAATACAGTAAGTCCCTGACTTACAAACGAGCTCCGTTCCAGGAGAACATTTGTAAGTCAGATTTGTTCGTAAGTCTGACAAAGTGAGTCTTATACACCTTTGACACAAATATACAATGTAAAGCATAAAAAACCTAAACACACACACAAAAATGCTGTAAACAAACTATTTTTACTTTTACAGTTACCTTAACATGGTGGTACAGTACAGTACAATAACTGGCATATAGTGGATTGCATGGAGTGAACTGACAAGAGCAGACACGCGAGCTACTTCTGGGATTTGTTGGCATCTATGAGTGTTTGTAACGCAAGGTCCGTTCGTATAGGTGAAAGTTTGCAACTCGAATGTTTTGACTGCACACATAGATCCTATCTCTCCTCAGTGAGGCCCTATGGATGTTTCCAAATATGTTCGTGTGTGTGTGTGTGTGTGTGTGTGTGTGTAAGAGATGGAGAATTTAGTTTAGCAAACACACAATCCAGTTATACAACAGCTCTAAAATTCATAGGAGGCTCCTCACAATTTTTCACCCAGAGCTCAAATGAGGATGAGAGAGTTTGCAACCATTGGGGTCAAGAGTGTTGAGTATGAGTATTGAAAAGATTAGAGAAATTAGGGCCGGCCGAGTGGCGCATTGGTTAAGCGCTGGTTTTGGGATGCCAGCGGCCCCGGTTCGGATCCCACATGAGGGCCAGTGACACTGCCCTCTACAGCTAACAACACCTCCACCTGGAGCTGGGCTGTGCGAGCCCCGGTGATGGTGTGGGCTGCAGCCCCTGCTGCAGTGGGCTGCCATAGGCTACAGAGAGTGGCCCGCAGCCAGCGTGAGCGGCTGGCAGCCAAGCGTGAGCTGCCAATAGCCGCGGTGAGCGACATCCAGAGGCCAGTGACCGATCTGCCTCATCCGGGAAGAGCGCAATGACGATACCAACAGTGAAGCAACATCCTCCGCAACTAAACTGAAGAACAAAAAGACAGCAACTTGTCTGTTCCCCTTCCCCGATTCCCCAACGCTGTTCCCCTCCGCCAATTCTCCAATAAATTCTTCAAAAAAAAAAAAAAAAGATTAGAGAAATTATACTATAGGGCTGGCTGAGTGGCGCATTGGTTAAGAGCTGGTTTTGGGATGCCAGCGACCCCAGTTCGGATCCCACATATAAGGGCCAGTGACACTGCCCTCTACAGCTAACAACAGCTCCACCTGGAGCTGGGCTGTGCAAGCCCCGGCGATGGTGCAGGCTGCGGCCCCTGCTGCAGTGGGCTGCCATAGGCTACAATGAGTGGCCGGCAGCCAGCGTGAGCTGCCAATAGCCACGGTGAGCGACATCCAGAGGCCGGCGACCAATCTGCCTCATCCGGGAAGAGCGCAATGACGATACCAACATGGGCCAGTGAAGCAACGTCCTCCGCAACTAGACTGAAGAACAAAAAGACAGCAACTTGTCTGTTCCTCTTCCCCTGTTCCCCTCCCCCAATTCCCCAATAAAATCTTTAAAAAAAAAAAAGAAATTATACTATAGAATGATATTTTGGGGTTTCTGAGGTATACACGTAAAAGCTTTAAAAATTATTTTTGGCTTCTTCATGAGTTTTCAAATGCAGCACCTTGTGAAAGCTGAATCACATGAGGCCCCTGCTTATATCTCGGTTTCAGGCATTTCTTCTACAACAGTTGAAACAGTTCAAATTAAAAGCAGATTCCTACACTCTCCCCCGAGGTATCTCTCCCTAATGTTCTCATATCTGATGGCCTCAGCCCTTCCATCCCTTTCCTGTTATTCATTTAGAGGCTCTTCTTGGTTTACTGAACTTCAGTAACGCTTCCACACACACACACACACACACACACACACACACTTCCAGCTTTGCACCCTTCCTCAGAGTCTGTGCACACCAACTCCGGGTGAGACACTCTCCCTGCACTTGGAAGCATGTTAGAAAACATCTAGAGAAAGGCTGTAAAAGAGACCTTTCCTAACAAATGTCATCATGAATATCATGCCTTGTGAAAAGGGTGAATGAGTATCATTAGGATGATAAAAATATTTTAGATATGGAATACAGCATTTTAAGTAAAGGACATAGATAAGAGTGTTTACTTATGAGAGGGATTCTCTTGATATTGTTAAACTTTGATATGCTAAAAAGGTTTAACAGAGTTGAATCAAGAAGTGTGCCCCTACTTTCAATGAGTTAAAACATACCAGGAATTATCCTCAGCAACAGAGCGGGTGAATTTCCTCATAATTCTCAAGGTAGAGCTGCAGCCTGATCCCCTTCTCAGTCGGAGGAGCCTGTCTCTTTTAGGCAGAGGACCCCCTGTTGAGTGTTACAAGGTGTTTTAGGATGGGATCACATTTATTCATATTTGAATCTCTCACCTATCGCTGTGTATAGTCCATAGGAGCATTTAGTAAATGCTAGTTGAAGAAATAAATAAAACGAATAAGTTCCTTAAGCATTGGAGAACTGGCTCGAAGTTTTTATTTTTATTTTTTAATTTTATCAGTTCATATGTAAAAGCTTTGGTTAGGGTCAAAAACCTAATTCTAAATCTCTGGGTAAAAAGCACTTTTTGGATCTCTGGGCTTTAAATTCCAAGCATGATTTGTGAAATGCCTGGGTGTCTGTGACAAAATCAGAGGTTTTTCCTTTGTGATATTTGGCATCTCCAAATTTTCAAAATTGTATTTTATGGTTTCTCCTTGTTTCTGTTTAAAAAGTAAGTGTGTGTGTGTGTGTGTGTGGGGGGGTGTCAAGACCCCCCCAACAACAGCAAACAGACAAACAAAAATGCCACTTTGATTAAGCAGTCAGCTCGGTGAAGCATGTTTCATCCTGGTCCAAATGATACTCACTAAAATTTCAGCAATTTTTGATTCCCTTGCCAATGTTTGTGGTATTTTTACTTTAAAGATGTAACAGATTGCTCCAAAATAAATAATTTAAGCCTAATATTTCAAAAGGGTCCAGGTGCTTGCACCTCTCACTTTTGGCTTCTCTTCTGGGATTAAGCTGTGCGCAACAGAAGCAACCCTCATGTCTCTATAACACTCCATTTGGAGGGTTGTTTTTTTACTTTGTTTTTCAAAGTTGAATCTATTTTTCACCATTCTCTTCCAATGTTGTAAGTTCTATCATCATTCAGCACTGAAGTGAGAACTCCCCTCGTACAGGGACAAGGGGAATAAACCTCATAGCATCTAGCTTGTGCTCTTGTGAGAAGAGTGTTTGGAAGGGTGCTGAGAAAACTCTGGGGTGAAAGCTTCACCCAAGTTCCACAGGAATCTACAATTCCCGTGCTGATTCATACGTAGACTTCAAACCATGGATAATGGTCAAATTTTGTACACAGTGTCCTCAGTTTAACTTAAAATAGCTTCAGACTTGGCAAATGAACTTCACACATAATGACCCCATCCTCAATTATTGGACTTCTCACTCGATTGTTTGCCTTTATGGTATAGTCTAAGAGAGAAGAAACATCTATGTTAAAAAAAAAATCAAAAGCAAATCTTTATGCTGTTCTGCACCTGCTAAATAGCCATGAATTGCTTGTATAAACAGAAAACAGAGAGAAAATATAAAAAGAGAAAATATAATATAAAAATAAACTGAACAGCCTTGTGTTCTATTAATGCAGGCAGACATTGTGAGGTCCATCAGATGATCGGGAACTACATGTGGGACCCCAACACCAACAAGTCATTTGACATAGGGGTTAACAGAGACAGCCTGATGCCTCTTTGGTGGAATGGATCAGAACCTCTGTGGATCACCCTGACTAAGGCCAAAAGAAAGGTCTATATGTATTACTGGCCAGGTGAGTACATCCGGGCCCCTCCAACTTTCCAGATCTCAAAACACCATGGAGTCTCTGAGGACAAACAGGGCGGATGTCATGTGTGAAGACCAAGCCGGGGTTTGGAAAATGAGATCTTTATTCAAGAAATATCTCTTATTGGCATTTTTTTTTTAAACTTTGTTTTGAACTCTCTAACATTAGATCAGGTACAATAGCATTTCCTGATTCCCTTGGTTCAATAATGTTGCTGCAGTATGTGATACTTTTTCATGTGCAAAATTTTAGATATATAGGAGAGATAAGTTATAGGATGTTTATTTGCCTTATAAATTATTTGACATACTGTTTCTATAGATTTTGAGTTCCCCTACACAATATTAAAAAGAGGATTAAAAGCACTTTCAGCATTTTGGTAATGCACTAAATGAAGTCCCCTTGTATTAATATTCCTCCTGCACATCATAGATCCATGAGAAAGTAAATTACTTTACTTACTGAAACGATGTAAGTAATCACGCAAACAGCCCTGACTGCTGTGGGAAGTCTTCAGGATACTCTCATCTTGGCAGTCAGAAATCTTTCATTAACCATGGTAAGATAACAAAATAATCAATTTACATTGTCTTCCCGGTGGTGAGATTCATTCTTAAGTTTGTGGGCAATTTGACTTTTTCATGATTCTTAATGGTGTAACACTGATGATTGTCATTATGGAAGTTGATATCAGGGAAGGTCTAGAAGAAATGAAGGGATAAATAGGGAGAAGCAGCTGAGAGAATTGACTTGGGTTGGAAAGCAGCAGCAGCCTGATAAAATTGTGAGAGCATGGTGGGTTATGGGGAACGGTGGCAGGCGGGGACTGAGAGAGTGAAGGGAAGGATGAGTAAGTCAAGGCTGAATCACAGATGGCCCACACTGAGGGCGTGGGCCTTCAGCAGGAGTTTGGAGGATGCTGGTTGGAGATGGTCACATGGGGAGCTGCTCAGGGCACTCAAGGCTACACCAGCTCTCAGAGGAGCATAAGTCACAGACAGATGGAGACCATGGAAAGCCATGCAGTGGCGAGTGCCCTGAAAGCTGCCAAGAGCAGAGGCTGACATCTATAGGTGAACCTGGGAAGACCAGAGCAAGCTGCATTAATGTAAAACTAGGCAGAAGATGAGACATTCTCTCTTTGCTGCATCTCCTGTGAGGATGAAGACCATTCTCAACAATCAGACTGTGGACATTCCAGAAAATGTGGACCTCACGCTGAAGGGACACACAATTATTATGAAGGGCCCAGAGGCAACCTGCGGAGGGACTTCAATCACATCAATGTAGAACTCAGTCTCCTTGGAAAGAAAAAAAAGAGGCTCCGTGTTGACAAATGGTGGGGAAATAGAAAGGAACTGGCTCCTGTTGGCACTGTCTGTAGTCACGTACAGAATGTGATCAAGGGTGTTACATTGGGCTTCTGTTACAAGATGAGGTTTGTGTGTGCTCACTTCCCCGTCAATGTCATTATTTAAGAGAATGGTTCTCTTGTTGAAATCTGAAATTTCTTGGGTGAAAAATACAACCGCGGGGTTCAGATGAGGTCACGTGTTGTTTGTCCAATATCTCAAGCGGAAGATGAGTTAATTCTTGAAGGAAATGATATATATATATTTTTAATTTATATATACTTTTAATTAGTTTCAGGTGTACAACAAAGTACAATAGGTATACTTTTTACCCCTCAAAGTGACATCCCCCCACCCCCAATTCGCCACCCCACTCCCCCCCCATATCATACTATCTATTACAATTCTTTTGACTCCCTTCCACCATATAATCCACATCCCGTGACTGTCTATATATTCAATTACAGTTGGCATACAATATTATACAACATCAATTTCAAGTATACAGTGCCGTGATCAAGCCTCTACTCCATCCATGAAGTGGTCTCCCTAACAAAACATGTGACCATCTGACATCCTACAAAATTTTAACAACATTATATTCCCCGAACTGTCTTTCATATCCCTGTGACAATACTGTAGTTACCTATTTATGCTGTCTAATCCTTTCCCCTTCTCCCTCATCCCCACCCCTCTTCCAACTAGCAACCCTGTTTTTCCTCTATATCTATAAAACTATTTCTGTTTCTTATGCTCATTCATTCAGTTTTTCAAATTCCACATATAAGTGAGATCATGTGGTATTTGTCTTTCTCTGACTGACATATTTCACTCAACATAATAGACTCTAGGTCCATCCATATTGTTGCAAATGGTACAATTTCATTCTTCTTTATAGCGGAGTAATACTCCATTGTATAAATGTACCACAGTTTCTTAAGCCAGTCATCTACCGATGGGCATTTCGGTTGTTTCCAAGTCTTGGCTATTGTAAATAGTACTGCAATAAACATAGGGGTGCATATATTTTTTCGAATTAGCGTCTTGGATTCCTCTGGGTAGATTCCCAAGAGTGGAATTGCTGGGTCATACGGCAGTTCCATTTCCAGTGTTTTGAGATACCTCCATACTGATTTCCATAATGGCTGCACCAATTTGCAGTCCCACCAACAGTGCACCAGGATTCCCTTTTCTCCACACCCTCGCCAACACTTGTTGTTTGTTGATTTGTTGAAGATACACATTCTGACTGGAGTGAGGTGGTATCTCATTGTGGTTTTTATTTGCATTTCTCTGATGATTAGTGAGGTTGAACATTTTTTCATATGTGTGTTGGCCATCTGTATGTCCTCTTTAGAGAAATGCCTCCTCATATCCTCTGCCCATTTTTTAATTGGGTTGTTTGTTTTTTTGGTGTTGAATTGCATGAGTGTTTTATACATTTTGGATATCAACCCCTTATCAGATATATCATTGGCAAATATCTTCTCCCATTCAGTAGGCTGCCTTTTTGTTTTATTGATGATTTCCTTTGCTGTGAAAAAACTTTTAAGTTTGATGTAATCCCATATGTTCATTTTTTCTTTCATTTCTTTCATATATTGGTAAAAATATTACTCAGGGTAATGTCTGCAAACTTACTCCCTATATTTTCTTCTAGGAGTTTTATAGTTTCAGGTCTTACATTTAAATCTTTAATCCATTTTGAGTTTGTTCTCGTATATGGTGTAAGTAGATGGTCTATTTTCATTTTTTTGCACATGTCAGTCCAATTTTCCCAGCACCATTTATTAAATAGGCTATCTTTACTCCAGTGTAAATTCTTGCTTCCATTGTCATAGATTAAATGACCGTATATAGATGGGTTTATTCCTGGGCTCTCTATTCTATTCCATTGGTCTTTGTGTCTGTTTTTATGCCAGTACCATACTGTTTTGATTACTGTAGCCTTGTAGTATGTTTTGATGTCAGGTAGTGTGATGCCTCCCACTTTGTTCTTATTTCTCAACATTGCTGTAGCTATTCGGGGTCTTTTGTGACTCCATATAAATTTTAGGATTCTATGTTCTATTTCAGAGAAAAATGTCCTTGGTAGTTTGATTGGATTTGCATTGAATCTATATATTGCTTTAGGAAGTATTGACATTTTAACTATATTAATTCTTCCTATCCATGAGCGTGGTATGTATTTCCATTTATTTGTATCTTCTTTGATTTCTCTCTTCAGTGTCTCATAATTTTGTGAGTACAGGTCTTTTACTTCTTTAGTTAAATTGATTCCTAGATATTTTATTGTTTTTGAAGCAATTGTAAAAGGGATTAATTTCCTGATTTCTTCTTCTGATAGATTATTATTGGTGTATAGAAATGCCACTGATTTCTGAATATTAATTTTGTATCCTGCTACCTTACCAAATTTGTGTATCAGTTCTAGCAGTTTTTTGGTGGAGTCTTTGGGATTCTCTATATATAGTATCATGTCATCTGCATATAATGGCAATTTTACTTCCTCTTTTCCAATTTGGATGCCTTTTATTTCATTTTCTTGTCTGATTGCTGTGGCTAGAACTTCCAGAACTATGTTAAATAGAAGTGGTGAAAGCGGGCAGCCTTGTCTTGTTCCTGATCTTAAGGGGAAAGCTTTCAGCCTTTCCCCATTGAAAACGATGTTTGCTGTGGGCTTATCATATATGGCCTTTATTATGCTGAGGTATGATCCCACTATTCCCACTTTGTTAAGAGTCTTTATCATAAATGGCTGCTGGATTTTGTCAAATGCCTTTTCTGCATCTATTGATATGATCATATGATTTTTATTTTTCATTTTGTTAATGTGATGTATTACGTTAATTGATTTGCGGATATTGAACCAGGCTTGCATACCAGGAAGGAATCCCACTTGATCGTGGTGTATGATCTTTTTAATGAGATGCTGAATTCGGTTTGCTAGTATTTTGTTGAGAATTTTTGCATCTCTGTTCATTAGTGATATTGGCCTGTAGTTTCCTTTTTTTGTAGTATCTTTGTCTGACTTAGGAATCAGGGTGATAGTGGCTTCATAGAAAGAGTTTGGGAGCCTTCCCTCCTTCTGTATTTTTTGGAATAGTTTGAGGAGAATAGGTACTAATTCTTTTTTGAATGTTTTGTAAAACTCACCTGTGTAGCCATCTGGTCCAGGGCTTTTGTTGGTTGGAAGATTGTTGATTACTGATTCAATTTCTTTGGCAGTAATCAGTCTGTTCAGAGTTTCTGTTTCTTTTTGGTTCAGACTTGGTAGATTGTATGCTTCTAGAAATTTATCCATTTATTCCAGATTGTCGAATTTGTTAGCATGTAGTTGCTCATAGTATTGTCTTAAAATTTTCTGTATTTCTGTGGTATCTGTTGTCACTTCTCCTCTTTCATTTCTGATTTTATTAATTTGGGTCCTCTCTCTCTTTTTCTTGGTTAGTCGTGCTAAGGGTTTGTCGATTTTGTTTATCTTTTCAAAAAACCAACTCTTGGTTTCATTGTTCTTTTGTATTGTTTTTTTGTTTTCTATTTCATTTATTTCTGCTCTGGTCTTCATTATTTCCTTCCTTATGCTCCCGTTAGGCTTGTTTTGCTGTTTTTTTTCAAGTTCCCTTAGGTGTAGAGAGAGTCTGTTGATTTGAGATTTTTCTTCCTTCTTTAGGTAGGCCTGCATTGCTATGAACTTCCCTCTTAGGACTGCTTTCGCTGCATCCCAGAGATTTTGGGTCGTGGTGTTTTCATTTTCATTTGTCTCAAGGTATCTTTTGATTTCCTCCTTGATCTCATTTTTGACCCACTCACTATTTAGAAGCATGCTATTTAGCTTCCATGTATTTGTAAGCTTTCCAGATTTCTTCTTATAATTGATTTCTAGTTTCATAGCATTGTGGTCAGAGAAGACACTTGATATGATTTCAATCTTCTTAAATTTGTTGAGACTTGTTTTGTGGCCTAACATGTGGTCTATCTTGGAGACTGTTCCATGGGCACTTGAGAAGAATGTATATTCTGTAGCATTGGGGTGAAATGCTCTAAAAATATCAATTAAATCCAGCTGGTCTAAAGTGTCATTTAAGGCCACTATGTCTGTGTTGATTTTCTGTCTGGAGGATCTGTCCATTGGTGACAACGGGATGTTGAAGTCCCCTACTATGATAGTGTTACTGTTGATGTCTGCCTTTATGTCTGTCAGAATCTGTTTTATATATTTAGGAGCTCCTATATTGGGTACATAGATGTTTACTAGGGTTATGTCCTCTTGTTGAATTGATCCCTTTATTATTATGTAGTGCCCTTCTTTGTCTTTTATTGTAGTCTTCATTTTAAAGTCTATTTTGTCCAAAATAAGTATTGCTACTCCAGCTTTTTTCTCATTTCCATTTGCATGAAATATCTTATTCCATCCCTTTACTTTCAGTCTATGTGTGTCTTTTGATCTGAGATGAGTCTCTTGTAGACAGCATATGCATGGGTCCTGTTTTCTTATCCACTCAGCCACTCTGTGTCTTTTGATTGGAGCATTTAGCCCATTCACATTTAAGGTAATTACTGATAGGTGTATATTTATTGCCATTTTGTTATTTGTATTTCTTGTCTTCCTGGGTTAGCTTGTTTTCCCCTTTCTTCTGTTTAAAAAAGCCCTTTTAATATTTCCTACAATGCTGGCTTGGTGGTAATGAACTCCTTAAGCTTATTCTTTTCTGAGAAGCTCTTTATCTCTCCTTCAATTTTAAGTGATAGCCGTGCTGGGTAGAGCAATCTTGGTTGTAGACCTTTATTTTGTGTCACTTTGAATATCTCTTGCCATTCCCTTCTGGCCTGCCGAGTTTCTGAAGAAAAGTCAGCTGTTAGTCTTATAGGAGTTCCTTTATATGTAACCTGCTGTCTTTCTCTTGCTGCTTTTAGGATTCTGTCTCTGTCTGTAACCTTTGCCATTTTTACTATGATGTGTCTTGGTGTGGGCCTGTTTGGTTTCAGCCTGTTAGGAACTCTCTGTACGTCCTGGGCTTGTATGTCAATTTCCTTCACCATGGTAGGGAAGTTTTCAGTCATTATTTCTTTAAATACATTCTCAATCCCTTGCTTCTTCTCTTCTCCTTCTGGTATTCCTATGATGCAAAGATTGCTGCGTTTCATGTTGTCCCAGAGGTCTCTTCAACTATTTTCATTCTTTTTTATTCTTTTTTCTTTTTGTTGTTCCAGCTGGGTGATTTCTGCTATTTTGTCTTCTAATTCACTGATTCGCTCCTCTGCTTCAATCCACTGGTGATTCCTTCGAGTGTGTTCTTCATTTCAATTATTGTATTCTTTAGTTCTAACAGGTTGTTTTTTATGGTTTCCCTATCTTGCTTTATGTCCTCCCTAAGTTCCTTAAACATTCTTATCATCAGTGTTCTAAACTCTGTCTCTGAAAGTTTGGATACCTCTGTTTCATTTAGTTCCATTTCTAGAGTTTTCTTCTAATCTTTTACTCGGGACATGTTTCTTTGTTTTTTCATTCTGGCTGTCGTTCTGTGAATGCTTCGATGTATTAGATAGATCACCTAGAAAGAAGAGAAAAGAAAAAAGAAAAAAGAAAAAAAAAAGAAAGAAAAAAAAAAGGAAAGAGGTGGGGGACTCTCTGTCCTCTTTAATCTGCAGACCACTTTCTCAGGGTTGCAGTGAGTTTTCCACAATTAGCTGCTGTGTGCTCTGGAATCGTGCTCACTCCCCAAAAAAAAAAAAATCTTCACAAGTTGTTGCAGGTTGTCTGCTACTGAGTCTCAGTGAACAGAGTGATGCAGCTGGAGAACACCCGCCCTGCGTTTCCCTGGCAACGCAGCTGAAGCAGGGCAGAGGGTGTGAATCCAAGGCGGCTTACGCACTCCTGCGTCTCAGTGAGCAGCCTGATGGAGCCGGAGGGCACCCACCCGGCGTTTCCTTAGAAACGCAGCACAAGCAGGGCGGAGGGTGGGGACCCAAGGTGGCTCAGGCACGTTTCAGTGAGCAATCTGATGCAGCTGGAGGGCACCCGCCCGGTGTTTCTTTGTAAAAGCAGCACAAGCAGGGTGGAGGGTGGGGACCCAAGGCCGCATGCGCATGCACACATGCACTCACACACGCACGCACTCCTGCGCCAAGTTCACCAGACCAATGGGATCCCGGCTCTGACCCTCCGTGGGAGGGCCCAACCCTGAAAAAATGGCGGCCTCCTGTACGCCGCTCGTACTCAAGCTCCGCACCAGTGGAACAACAATCCCAAAACCTCCAGCTTCTGCACCAAAGGTGCTCAGTTCAGTCCCTCCCGACAGGCTTCTGGGCCTGGCTCATGCAGCCACTCCCTCCAACAAGAACCGGGTGAGTGCTCTCTGGCGAGCGAACCCGTGCGCCGGCCCCACTGGTTCTCCAGCTGCCCCCAGCCTCACCGAGTCGAGCAAAGAGAGTCCTCACTAATTTCTACTGCCCACTATCGTGGAATTCCTCTTCCTGGCAAAGCAACTCTGGGCTAGTGAGGTAGGTGTGGGCCGGAGGGTCTCTCCCCCAACCGGAGAATCCTCCCCACACAGCTGGGGTGTCCCTCATGGGGGTCGCCCTCTCTCGTCGGCGCCCCTCCTGCCAGACTTGACGTGGTCTCTTCTTTAGGTCCTTCGTTTAGAGGTTCTGTTCATCTCATGTTCAGGGGACTCCCGAGGTTAAATGTTGCATAAATTATTTGTAATTTTGATGTGATCCTGGAAGGCAGTTCGGAGAGCGTCCGTCTATTCCGCCATGTTACCGGAACCCCCTCAAGGAAATGATATTGAACTTGTATCAAGTTCAAGTTCAGCTGTTATTTGTTTTTGTTTTTTATAATGATTTTATAATTTTTTTAAAAACATTTTTTGGGAAATTGGGGGAGGGGAACAGCATTGAGGAATCGGGGAAGGGGAATAGACAAGTTGCTGTCCTTTTGTTGTTCAGTCTAGTTGTGGAGGACATGGCTTCACTGGCCCATGTTGGTATCATCATTGCACTCTTCCCAGGTGATTCAGTCTCTCACAGGCCATTGGACGGACACTCATGGCGGTTCACGGCAGCTCACAAAAGCTCACGCCAGCGGCTGGCCAGCCCCACTGCAGCCTACGCCGTTGTTAGCAACTCACAGCAGCCCAGCTCCAGGTGGAGCTGTTGTTCACCATCTTAGCTGTGGAGGGCACAGCGTCACGGGCCCTAATGTGGGATCCAAACCAGAGCCCTGCTGCTCAGAGCTGGCTTCCCAAGCAACTCTTAAGCAACGTGCCACTTGGTCGGCCCAAGTTCAGCTGTTGTGATTCAACAAGCAACAACAGTTAAAAACAAGGATATCAGAGATTTTTTGGATCGTGTCTGTGTTTCTGAACAAGGAACAGTTCAGCAGGCTGATGAATAAGATCTAGGTTGTCCAGCTACAGAAACACCAAGATGTCAAGTGATTCCTCAGACTTACTTTTGATATTTTAAAGATGCAATAAAAGTCATGTGTTGAAAAAAAAATAATAAAAAATAAAACTGGGTAGTAGAGCAGACAGACATAGGCTGGCTCTGCTGACAGATACAGTTTCAAGGGAAGGGCTAGAGTTTCTTCGGAAGACACCTGGGGTTCTGTCCATAGCAACTACCTCGGCTGACATGATAAGAAGCTCTCGTGGGAGGGAGGGGTTTCAGAGCACTCCATTACCTTAAATGAAGACTCAGTTTTTCAGACTTGGCCATGAGATCAAGGAGACAAGGTGATACATCAGCCAAGATGATCGGACTTGCTAGAGAAGGCAAGCTTACAGTTCAGCTCAATGAAATGAGATCTAAAGCCAAAAGATGCTGCTACACTTCAAGGTCATTCTCAGAAATCATCAACAAATAGAAAGGCCCACATGCATAGGCATAGGAGAGGGGACATATTGGGCCCACTGCCTCAGAGACCACCTTAAAGCAAATCTCCCAACCAAGTACTAACGAAGCCTGACCCTGCTTAGCTTCCAAGATCAGGCATGTTCAGGGTGTTGTGGCCATACACAACCTTAAAGCAAATCTAAGGACCACAAATGAATATTGCCCCAATGCCATAGGGCCATCTTTCATAGTATCTGGTTAACTTAACTTTCTATGTCTTGGAACTTGAGCATTTCATGCTCTAAAGAACTCCCCTCCGACAATCTCTCCCCAACTTCCCACATGCCTCCTTTCCCCTATGATCTATTGCTGGTGGCCATTTGGATAGCCATGGATGTTCATGCTCATGGAATGGGAGGAAATGCTAAAGGGAGGCAGTTGTCATATTTCAGATTCTTCTCTGAAGAGCAATTACAGAGCATTATTCTTTATCTCGTCCTGGAGAATCTGGCTCTGTAATTATAATAAACAGCTTGAATTTATATATCACCAAGTGTCTAAAAACTCTCAAAGCTAATTTGCATGTAAAATACCTTGTTGCTCCCCAAAAAACAGCTCCATAAGGACAAGAAAGGGCCAATCATTTCCTTTGAGTCATGGTTCAACAGCTAATGTGATGTGATGCCTTAAGTTCAGTTTATAGTGTTAAATCTCGGGAGAAAAGAAGCTAAAAAATATAGCCTCCTAGAATTTTCTCAGTGACCTAAATGAAGATTAGCTAAAGACCTGGCCATGTGGAAGTCTTGATAGAAATTGGATAAAAAGTCTCTTGTTTCTTAGACACTGTCCAGTCCTTCTAAACTGGATATACAAATAAGGTTCCCTGAGAGCTAGTGATCTCCAGAGGCCCTGCTGCCCGGCCCAACCAGGAGTGCTCTGGCACCTTCCATTCTTATTGGTTGACAGATGAGGGATTAAGGGTCACTGCTTTCCTTTCTCCCTTCACCTTGGTCCTTTCCAGCCACAGCTAATAGCCCAGTGAGCATTCATTTGTCTCAGGAAGATTAAGTGAAATGCAGTGGCATTTCTTCTAAACATGACTTGATTTTATTTTTCTTCTCAAATCCCCCTCTTCCTTCTCCACTCCCCACAGGATATTGTGCAGACCTCTCCATGAGGCCTGGAAAATCTTCATTGCTCCAGTGATCTGTGTTATGACACTTTGAGTCTCGCCATTAAGTCAATATTTAGAAGTGCAATTTAGAAATGGCAGGAGTTCAAGTCTTCCTGTCAGGTAGATAAAGCAGCAGACTGAAAAATTGATCAGTGGTGAAGCATCCAAAATACCACACCTCAAGTCTTGAGAATTGAATATTGTAAACAGACCCTTTATTACTCCCACCCAATGGTGCCATGAAGCTGGTCAGGGAGAAATGCACCTCAGGAAATTATCCCAGGCCCTAAATTGAATATTTTTTGGGGAAGGCCCAAAGAAATCAACCAAGAACTGCATAACTTAGAACCTAGTCGTGTTCTGCAGAGGCTAAGAGCTGAGTGTGTGTCCTTCACTGATTTTATTCCCCTACTCCATCCCTCTGATTTGAAGTCAAAAGAATTTTACTGAGGGGGCAAAGGAAGAGTTTCCAATGCTCACTTCATATTGAGAGCAACCCAAAGCAGAGAAGGCTGCCTTTTTCAGACAATCAGTGCTATCTCACATAGTGGTAGCGATTTTTAAATTTTATTCTTATGGCTATTATCAAATACAAAAAAGCAACAAAAAATTGCAGCCTTTTAGGAGTCTGGTTGAAACTCTTTGGAGTGTTTGAAGACTCTTATGTTCCACATCTTTCATCATGTATTTTGAAGTGTTAACTTTCTACCACCAAGCAGTCAGGAGGACTTGGGGGCAACCATTCATATGGTCCTGGGATGGTATTGGGTGTGGTTCTGGGCTCTCTACTGGCTTCTTCTTGTCCTGTGTAGGTGTTCAAGTGAATAAGACACATTCTATGTTGGGAGAGACACATTTCTACCTGACTTCCCCTCCCCTACTTCCCAGAGGTAGGCTGAGTGGGGGTGTTATTGGTGGGTATCTGACTCAGCTCCTATAAAGTGTTGGTTTTTGCAATGTAGGTGATTTCATTAGGATAAGTAAGGAGACAGAATTGGCTATTGATGAAGACTTGTGTGTTGTTCACAGCATCTTCCCCTTTCTAACAGTGGAAGGTTCCTGACAATCTTCAGCTGCATTGAACTTAGATGCATACACTTAGGCACAGGGAGAATTAGGAGCCCAGCATCAATCATGAAAATGTATGAGTTATGTTCTTTGCTATGGTTCTATGCTATGGCTAAGTTCTTTGACTCTATGTATGTGACTTTGAACATCTGGATGAAAACTGGAACTTTTTTTCAGACAAATATTTGATGTTGCAAATACAAGGGAATCCAGATTTTTACTAAAATTTCCAATAATATCTCCAATTTGGCATCAATGTTTAAGATGTATGTGATTTTAGAACCGGAAGAGGCTAGTCAGTATGTATTTTGCTGATTCCTACACTTGTAAATTAAGACCTCTTTAGGCAACTGATCAAAGCTATGGATTCCCTTTCCAGAAAAAACACACTCATACATACTACACACACAATTTTGTGCTCATGTAATACAGAAGACTACAATAATGAAGATTGCCAAAGGTCTTTGACATGGTAACACATTTATATCTATAATATCTAATTGATTTTATTTTTTAATGTGATGGAAACATGGATTAAAAACTCACCAAAGTATCAAACAAAACCCAAGCTCCTATATTTAATGCCTGGCAAGAGTATGCTTGGGTCAAAATTCTCTAGACTCGGAGTTGAATTCACCTTGAGTTATTGCCTTTTTCGGTAAGTTTCGTATAACCTGCATCACTGTTGTTGTCTGTCTGTGTCAGCAAAAAAAAGATTACAAATTTGCATTTCAAGTTTAAGGTTGTCTCAAAGAAGTGATCTTCAAACGCATTCTGCAGGGTTTCTAGGCAGCAACTGTTTCTGCTGCAGAGAAATTGAGTAGGCGTTGGATCTCTGGACTGCTGCCTGCAGAAGCAATTCTTTCAGCATTTGAAAGTTTTCATAGCTGTCTAGCCACATTCAATCTCTTTTTGTAGGATGGTATCTTGGCCAAAAGAGCTCATAGTTTCAGCATCCATTGTGGTAATTAGAAAACCTTAAACAGAAATCCAGGGATGAAGTTCCATTCTTCACAAATCATGGCAAACCTGTTTCTTCATAAAACATCTTAAAAGGGTGTGACTCAAGGCCCAGGAATAGGTCCTCAGGAAACAACTATGAGCAAAACCAGATCCAGGCTCTTCTCACCCCATCACCCTCTCCCCCTGAGAGCTTACCATCTAATCAAGGAGACAGATGGTAATCTGACACTAACCTAAATAAGTGTAAAAGTATACTTGTTAGAAGTATAATAATGAAAAGCATATTGCATTATGATATCATCTAATAAGGGATCTGGTTTCATATGAGAGTGTGACATGAGTTAACACCTGAGAGGTGGGGGAGTAAAAGTAGGGGAGTTGGTGGGACAGAGCATCCAGACTGAGGGAATAGCATGTGTTAAGGTCCCGGAAGGGATGGGAGAGGCACAGAAAGTTCAAGAAACTGAGAGGGGAGGATGGATGTGGTGTGGAAGAGGTAGAGAGAAGCCGAGGCCAGGCCAGGCTCCATGGTTCAAGCTGAAGAATTTATTCTGATCCTGAGAGGAATAACAAGTCATTGGAAGGTTTTAAGTAGGAGGGTAAGAGTATCATACTTGCATTTTGTCAAGACTATTCTGGTTTCAACATGGAGAATGGGACATAGGCATCCATAGTGGATGGACAAGGAATGACCAACCAGTCAGGAAGTTATTGCACAGACCTTGGAAAGAGGTCAGGATAGCTTGGACTAACAGAAGTGGTGAGAAATGGATGGATTGTGGACATATTTAGGAATTAAAATTGCCAGGACCTGGTGGATTGGATTTGGGATTAAGAGATTGAGCCAAGGCTGGGGAGAGCCTTGTGCTGCTGTTGTAGTACTCTCCTTCCCAGGTTTGCCAGGAACTCCCCAAAGCATAGTGGAGGAGGCAGACCCAGAGGGAAGTGTCCTGACTAAGTGAAGAAAGCGGCCCAAAGTTGGTACTTCCTGTATTAAATCAGTGCTCAGTAGAGAATGAGAGAATGCTGGAGTTTTGGCTTTTGTTGGCCGAGGGCAGCCCTGCTCCCATTCCTCCCAGGCCTGTGCCACAGTCTTGGTTGGTGCCAAACCCCTCCTGGTAGGTCAGTGGGCAGGTGGGCTCAGATGCCTCTGATACAGCACAAATCAGAGGGATTCCCGCTGTGTTGGGACACAGAGGTGGCACTTTCACCCGACCAGAGCCCTTTGTGTGCAGAGAGCCCTGTCCCTTTTCGTTTTTCCTACTGTGTTTCCAGAACTTCACTGAAGCACTTGGAGAACCTGAGAGAAATTTAAAGCAAAGAGCCAAAACGTGGCTTCTAGACCAATTTGTTCACTTCCTTGTGAGACACAGTCACTTAATTTCTCTAATTTCATTATTTGTCCAATGGGGATGAGCACATGTTCCTCTCAGGCTTGCTGGGCATGTGAAAATGAGATAAGATATGTAGAGTCTTTGACCAGAGTTCAATTCACCCCCAGTCCCCAGATACTAAAATGGGAACTGCAGACTGTGCCCATTTTCATGAGTCACACAGGGGGAGTGCTCTGACCCCCAAAATAGAAATTCTTGAATTCACATCAAGAATTCAAATATACACTTACAAAGACCAAAGAGCGAAACATAAGCCCTATTTTAAGTCACCAAGAGAATTCTGGGACAAGCCATCAGGGACAGTAAGGGACAGGAGGGGAGTGCTCGCAGGAAAGCAGTAGATAGAGGGAGCTGGCTATTGGGTCATCAGAGAAAGAAAAGAGGACAAAGCCTGGCTTTGTGATGGATCATGGATGGGGCAGAGACAGGGTGAGTCACACACATGACCACACAGAAAGGTGGAGCTTAATGCCAGGCAGTATGGCCACCGTTCTGGACCCTGGCTGTTGGCCCAAGGATTGCAGAGAAGTGGCTTTGCAGGGCCCATATGCCCAGTACTCACTCCTGCTCCCTGCCACAACTGGGAGTGGCTCAGAGCCACCTCAGAGGGTGGGAAGACCAAGGTCCCCTAGACACAGCGGGGAAAGGATGGTTTGTAAGGCTTGGAGATCACAGGCTTGGATTTGAGGGGCCAGGGGATGGGGAGTCACTGGGTAGGTTGAGCAAATTATCACAGGGCTGAACTCTTCAGTAAAGGGCTTGTTGGCTTCTTGTTTCTCAAGATGGCCCAGCCTGCTGTGATCCAAATACTGGGAAACCACCTACTCAGAGAAGGAGGCTCTTGTGGGGAATTCCATGTGGTATACAGAAGTCAAAATGGCTTCCCATGGGGGGAACATGTCATTGTAATAATGTAATTATTTGCACGATTTAGATAACCTTGAAGCATGAATCACAACCCAATAGCATATACGAGGGGGCTTCAGGGGCATCATTCCAGTAGCGGTCGGTCATTCATTCCTCACCTGCTCCCACTTGGGAGGAGGGCAGGCCCTGACTCTGAGCCAGATATTTTTCCCTAGCTAAAACTAAAGAGCAGATGCAAAGACTAACACCCCACCTTTGGCCTCATTATGCTTTGCTGTAGTTACCATCACCGCCTTCCTAAAGCAGAAACTCAGCCAGGGTCAGCCATATATTCCTTCTCACCCTGGTTTCCTGTTAGTCACCCCGAGGTCCAGTGAGTCATTTTCAGTTGAGTTTTTTTGAATCCTCTCTAATGGAGGAATTGCTTCTCATCTCATTTGTCTCCCAGGCTTGCTCTCTGCCTCTGCACACAAAACCAGTCTTCAGTGGAGTCCTGTGTTCAGGCCATCCCACAGCCCACTTTGTACATCAGAGGAGAGATGTCGCCAGAGGTCTTCCAGCACTGTGGGCCAGGCCAACCCTGGGGAAGGGTCTTTGAGATCAAAGGCCCCGCTTTCCCCAAGGACTTGTTCCCACAAGCTCCTGTGCCTCAGATGCGTTTTCCTGGAAAAGGTTACATGTTTCTAAGTGAGTTAATTGGCTTAGCTGTTTTAATAAGCTCTCCTGAGACATGTATTCAACAGTTGTACACCTGCCTCATATCACATAAAATGCAGCTCATAGGAGTTATTGTTACAAGATGTGTCAAAGTTGGCAAGCGGAGCTGCACTTGGAAGGAGAGACCTGTGCTCTAGGAAGTTGGAGAAATGTGATTTTTATGGGCTCAACTTGGTGGTCCTTGGAGAGAGTTGCCAGGAAGCAAGGATCACGCAGGAAAGCAGTGTGCATAGTAAGAAAGTACCAGAGCTGTGAGAGCCAATTACTAGCCAGGAGGGAGACCTTGGGACATTCACTTCTCCCATCTGAGTCCTTTGTCTTCTCAGCTGTAAAACAAAGGCATTTATGTAATGCTGCCATGAAGGGCTGTGAAGTTGTGAGTTGTGCAAGGATGTCCCTTCCGAGAGGTATCACTCACATTGTAGACATCATAGATTTGCATCTTTTATTTCAACAATATTTTGGTCCATGGCAATTAAGTGCTATTGTGACAAAATATGTATATTAAAATAATGTTCTAATAATGGAAGTTAAGTGTTTTGAAGAAGAAATGCCTTTTTTTCCCCCTTCCCACAAAGGTGCCTGGGCTTCGTGGTGGCCCTCTTCTATTTTTTACTCTATATTTTCTACTTTAGATACATTTATTAGGCTGTAGAAGAGGATACTCACTCAGCCTGAGGTGGGAATGTCTAGCTGGAAGGTGGACTCTAGACAGAGAGAAGATGAGGTCCTAAAAAATGAAACCTAATTAAGAGCAATTCCCTTCAAAGTTCCCTGGGAACGATGAGGAAACAAGATGGAATAAAGCCAAAACATGTCCTTGAAGTGGTTATGAAACCAGAATCTTGCTGCAAAGTTCCTGTTTGATCTTTGAAACTGTAAGATCCAGACCATTGCCTTTGTTCCCCCACAGATCCCTGTGTTTTCCTCAGGCACTTTGCAGTGACCTGCGATGACCTCAGCTGATCAGATTCCATGTTCCCTGTGAAGCCATGAAATGGCCTGTAGGCAGCAGAGGTTGAGTGGTGTGTCCACTTCCACAGATTGTGTCTGTGGTAGATCCAGAAAGGGGCCCACAGACCGCTGATTAGAGAACTGTCTCATGGGATCTACAAGACATATGTAGATCCCATGAGACTCCAGTCTGCTGATTTCCATCAGAAAAAGACTAAAGAAAACAAAACAAAACAAAACACCCACACTAATTCATCTAGGGAAATTAGCCTTGCTCTCTCTAAAACTACCAGTTTCACTAATTCCATGTTCCATTGCATTATGGCTGTCATTTCTTGCTGGCTATTTTCCTTGTCTATCATTTATTCATTCTGGGTTAAAGGTAAGGTGAATGTAAGATTAAAGGTAAGGTGAATGGTTTTGCCTTTTGAGACTTCATCAAGGAGACACCATTCAGGACAGAAAGAGCAGAAGGATTGCACTTGTCCCAGTTTCTGTGTACTTGGGTACTAGTCTAATCCTTTCTCAGGGATACATGGGGGTATATAGCTTCTGACCATGTCTGCAGGACTTGGTTTCAGGGCATCTTTGATTGGTTGAGATATAATCTTCTCACCCCATCCTCTGGGTATCTGATTATCTGAATAGATAGTAAATGCTAATGCCTCATTTGCTCTGCTAAGGTTCTCCCTCTCTCTGCTCTGCTTACAGAGCTTCAGCTGTGGGACAACCCCAAGGAGAATCAACCATACCACTGTCAGTCATATCTTACCTTCAACTCCCCATGCCACTTTATGTCCAGCTGCTTTCTGAACATTCCAGTTTCCACAGAGTAGAGATACTGCTGCCTAGTTTCCTATTTTGGGGGTCTTCAAACTGGGTTCCCAAGGATTTCCAATACCAAGATTAATTTTAAGGGAATTAATTCTAAGATCTTCAACTTTCATATGTATTGTAAAACTTGTTCTGACTAAAAACATGCCCCTTTTCTATTTTGCATAAGAAAGGAATACCCTCAGCCATCAACAAAACTTTCTGTGGTATTTTGTCCCAGTATATGAAAGCCTTCAGGCACCAAACAAAAGGACAGTTCAAAATATTGGTGTAGGTGTTGAGAAAGTGAATGCTTCTAGTAATAAAAATAATAAAACTTAAAAAACATCAAGTTTTTTCCAATCCTGACTTTTAAATTATTTAAGAAAAACTTAACTGAGTTGTCAGCTAAAACATTATTTAAAATTTTATGAAGATAGATCACAGTATGAATATTAGCATTCAAAGAAGCACTTCAAAGAATCAAATGATATTGGTACAACAATCTACTTCTATTTCCATCTACTTATTTATCTAAACAAATTTCTTAATACCCTTAACAAATAAGAATAGCATAGATTTTGGACATGTCTCATTCTAGAGATCAGTTTTAGTCATCCATGGATACATGAATTAATTTTTAAAAGCATCCCTTTTCCTTTCATTATGAGATACATTTCTAATAAAATGTAACATTCTATGTTTGACTCTTATTTATTGAAATTTGGGGTTCTAATTGGTAGAATGACAGGTCTAGTTGTTTTGAAACAACTCTGTTCTCCAACAACAACTAGAAAATCTACTGGAATGTGTGTACATGTACATATGTGTGATGGATCAGAGATATACCAAGATCTAGAGGAAGAGGTATATCTGGAAATTGGTACCATGTCTCCCCATTAGCCAAACACTGATCTCAAAAGCAGCAGTTGAGAGACTAAGAAACTGAACTGAGCTTTTGACAGAATCACAGGATGAGGGAAATGACAAAAATTAGAGTTCATAGCCCAGCAAGGAAAAGAGACGTTGTAAACACCCTAGGCTTTCAATTGGACAATAAAGGACTCTAGGAATAAGAATGAGCTAGAAAAAGACAAGGAGTGAAGATTTCTTGAGGCCTGAAGCCTCCATAAAGACAAAACAGCTTTGAATAATCTTAATCTCTGACTAAATCTACTCTGGATTTCAATGGTCTGCCCAGAGCCTAGGTGTCCATCACAAGAAAATATTCTCTAGAAGAAGATAGTATATGCAGTGTCAAATGATATCTATAGTTTTACATGTACGTTATGCAGCATTCGATTATAAAAAATAAACAGAATACAGTAAAACAAGGCCTGACTGAAAAAATGAGGAGAAACAAACCAAGTCTTAACTGAAAAATCAAGAGATAAAAATCAGATAATAGACTCAAACCCATAGATGATCCAGATATCAGACTCAGACTGAGAGAGCTATGATAAAAGAACTAAATAAAAAAAATGGAGTCTTGCACTAGTAAACTGGAATTGTTTTTTAAAAAGTGAACTCTAGAACTGAAGATAGCTATCCAGCTTAAATGCAGAGAAGCAAAAAAATGAAAAAAGTAGTAAAGAATGTACGAGACATATGGGACATAGTGAAAAGGTCACAGAAAGAGGAGAGTGAGAGAATGAGACAGAGGTAATATTTGAGAGATAAGTGATCCAGAACTCTCCAAAACAGATAAAAAAAATATCCAATCATAGACTCAAAAAGTGCTATGAAGGGGGCCGGCCGAGTGGCTCAATTGGTTAAGAGGTGGCTTAGAGCATGTGCTCTGAGCAACAGGGCTACCAGCTCGATTCCTACATGGGCCAGTGAACTCTGCACCCTAGCTGAGCTGTTGCTGAGCTGACAACAGGTGGCAGGATGGCTCAGCTGGTGTAACAACAAGATTGCCTGTTCAATGGTGGGTACGCCCACCTGCAACTAAAAAGATTGAACTCGGCACTTTCAGCTGAGCTGCCACCCAGATGGCTCAGTGGATAGGGTGTGTGCTCTTAACAACAAGGCTGCCGGGTTTGACTCCCGCATGGGATGATGGCTATGCCTACCCACAACTAAGACTGAACTCAGCACCTTAAGCTGAGCTGCTGCCCGGATTGCTCAGAAGATAGAGTGTGAGCTCTTAACAACAAGGCTGCTGGTTCGACTCTCACATGGGATGGTGAGTACACCCACACACAGCTAAGATTGAATACAGCACCTTGAGCTTAGAGGCTACAAGCTACCAACGGAAAGCCAGATGGTGACTGGCGCCCTCCACAACGAAGATTGAAGAAAAACAACTTGGCTGGTTCCCTCCCGCAATTCCCCAACACTGTTCCCCTCCCCCAATTCCCCAATTTAAAAAAGAAAAGAAAAACAGTGCTATGAAACCTGGGAAAGACCAGGGAAAGACCATCATGAATTTCAGAACTGCTGAAAACTATAGACAATCTTAAAAGCATTCAGAGAAAATTGTGCCAAGTGTCAGTAATAAGACTGATAGCTGACTTTCCAACAGGAATATTGGAATTCAGAAAAACAATGGAATTATATCTTCGTGATCAAAGAAAATAATGATCAACCCAAAATTCTATATACCGTGAAAATATCCTTCAAAAACAAAGATAAAATAACGACCTTTTCTAGAAACAGAAAAATGAATTTATTGCCAGCAGGTTTAGTGTAAAGGAAATACTAAATTTTTCAGACAGAAGGAAAATAGTCACAGATGGAAACACAGGGATGGAGGAAGGAATGAAGAGTAACAGAAAGGCTAAGTATGTAGAAAAAAGTAAGTTAATAAGGCTGGCTGAGAGGAGCATTAGTTAAGAGCTGGCTTGGGACACCAGTGGCCCTGGTTCAGATCCCACATATGAGGGCCAGTAACACTGCCCTCTACAGTTAAGATGGTGAACAACAGCTCCACCTGGAGCTGGGCTGCTATGAGTCCCCCGGCTGGCAAAGCTGCAGCCCCTGCTGCAGTGCGCTGCCATAGGCTACAGTGAGTGGCCAGCAGCCAGCGTGAGCGGCTCGCAGCCAACGCGAGCTACCAATAGCCGCAGTGAGGGATCATCCAGAGGCCGGCGACTGATCTACCTCACCTGAGAAGAGCGCAATGATGATACCAACATAGGCCAGTGAAGCAACGTCCTCCGCAACTAGACTGAAGAACAAAAGGACAGCAACTTGTCTGTTCACCTTCCGCGGTTCCCCAACGCAGTTCCCTTCCCCCAATTCCCCAATAAAAATCTTAAAAAAAAAAAAAAGTTAATAATAATAATAATTGTTTGGATTAAAAATCCATAGAAAACTAAAATACATTACAACAGAAGCACAGAATGTGGGAGAAATGTAAACTTCAGATTTAAAGTGTTCAAAAGTCTTTGCATTTTCTGGAAAGTTATGGAAGTGCAAATTTACATTAGACTTCAATAAACCAATATTTCAATTTTTTTATCATTTCCATGGCAGTGATTAATTAAGATATAAATAGCAAGGTAATGGAAGAAGTACAATGAAATAAAAATAATAATATATACTTAATCCAAAAGAAATCAAGAAGATAAAAACTATACAAGATACGTAGTAAGATGGCTGATTTAAACACAAAGCTATCCATAAATGCATTACATGTATAATCTACTTTTTTTACTAATATCTCATTAAATATTTCAATTTGTCTAAATGATTCTATTTGTATACAGTTCAAAGGCAGGTGAAACTAATAGATAGTGTTAGAATAGAGTTTAGACTTGGCAGACGAGAGCATGAGAAGGTGCCTATGTGTAACACTCTGTTTCCTTAGCTGAGTGCTGGTTGGTTACATAGATGCATTCACTTTGTAGGAATTCATTGAACAGTACAGTTATGATTTAGTTATTTTTGTGTCTATGTTAAACTTTATAGAAATTTACATGAAAAATGACAATGATCAGCCTGGATAAAAGAAAATCTAATATATGCTGTGTAAAAGATGTACATCAAATACAACTATGAAGAAATGTTGAAACTAACAGCACTTTTAAAAGACACATCACAGAGCTGGCCGAGTGGCGCATTGGTTAAGAGCTGGTTTTGGGATCCCACATATGAGGGCCAGTGACACTGCCCTCTACAGCTAACAACAGCTCCACTTGGAGCTGGGCTGCGAGCCCGGTAATGGAGTAGACTGCAGCCCCTGCTGCAGTGGGCTGCCATAGGCTACAGTGAGTGGCCGGCAGCCAGCGTGAGCAGCTGGCAGCCAGTGTGAGCTGCCAATAGCTGCGGTGAGTGACCATCCAGAGGCCAGCAATGGATCTGCCTCATCTGGGAAGAGCGCAATGACGATACCAACATGGGCCAGTGAAGCAACGTCCTCCGCAACTAGACTGAAGAACAAAGGACAGCAACTTGTCTGTTCCCCTTCCCCGATTCCCCAACGCTGTTCCCCTCCCCCAATTCCCCAATAAAATCTTAAAAAAAAAAAAGACACATCACAAACACAGTAACCAAGGAGAGCTGGTGCAGCTATACTATCAATGTAGACTTTAAGCCTAGACTATTTTTAAGATAAAGGAAGACATTTCATGTAGATTTAAAGTTCAATTTACCAGGAAAAATGTAACAGTTCTAAATTTCAGTGCTTCTAATTATACAACCTCAAAATACATAGAGCAAAAATTGACAGAACTAAAAGGAAAAATGGGTAAATTCACAAATATAGTAGAGGTTTTGAACATGTCTCGTTCTAGAGATCAGACATAGTCATCCATGGATATATGAATTTGCTTTTAGAAAAGCTAGTAAAATGGATGAAACCTTATCTAGAAATAAAGGCAACAAAAAAATCAATAATAAAATAGAAAAGGGGGCATCAGCCTAGAACTTGCAGACATTAAAAAGCTAGTAAAATAACATTATGAAAAATGTTATGCCAGTGTTTTAAAAATGTAGATGAAATAGACAAATTTCTGGGCAGAAATTACCAAAGCTTACAAAAAGAAATAGAAAATTGGAATGCTTCTATATCTGTTTTTAAATTAAATCTTTAAAAAAGTCTTCCCTAATAGAATGCCCCAGTATTAGATGCCCTCACTTTTCATACAAGGAAAAAGGACCACCAGTGCTGCACAAATTCTTTCAGAGAAGGTATAAAGACAAATCACGTTGGTAATGAAGTGAACATAAGCTCAATATTAAAATGTGGCAAGGATATTAAAAGAAAGTCAAACTACAGAACAACATTTTTCATGAACATAGATGTAAATATTCTAAACAAAATATTCTATAGTGTTAGATGGGAATCTGAAGGTATATATATGTATATATATGCTTCTAATTGACCTATCATAATTTTTTGAAAAGATCATGTTTCATTACTGCTCTAAAGCGTCTCCCTTGTCATAAGTCAGGTATTGACTATATTTGTGGATCTGTTTCAAGAACCTCTAACCTTACCTTTAGTTGATGTGTCTATTCTTGCTAAAATACCATTTTGTGTTAATTTTTGTAGCTTTAAAATAAGTCCTTATGTCTATCCAACGGGGTAAATCTTCCCATTTTGTTCATCTGACTCAAGATTGCCTTTGCTATTCTTGACTCTTCATTTCCATGTAAATTTTAGGATCAGCCTGTCAATTCACACACTTTTGGAATTTTGATTGGAATTAAAGTTGATATATTTATAGTATTAAGGCTTCCAATTAATAAACATAATATATTCCTCCACTTTTTAATGTCTTTTTACATTTCTCTAAATAATTTTGTATATAAAATTCTTGTCATTTTTATTAGATTTATTCATATATATTTTATGTTTTTATTCTATCCTAAATGGTATCGATTTTTAAATTTTTGTTCCTAGTACACATAAATACAATAACAATTTTCTTCTTGGAGCCGGCCGAGTGGCGCGGTGGTTAATCGCTGGTTTGGGAAGCCAGTGGCCCCGGTTTGGGTCCCACATATGAGGGCCAGTGACACTGCCCTCAAAAAAAAAAAAAAATACAATTTTCTTTTTAATTGTTTTCCTTTTATCCATGTGCTTTCTGCCATATCTCCCAAGTGGATAGGGCCTCCAGTACAATATTGAATAGAAGTCATGGCAGGAGGCAACCTTGTTTCATTCCTGAACATATTTTACCATCAACTATGATGTATGCGGTAGGTTTTTATGGTAAATATTTTGTATCAGATTAAGGATGTGGTTTACTAGTTACCCAAGTTTATTCTAATAAATTCTAGCTTAGTTTACTAAGAGTTTTTGTTATAAATGATTTTTGAATTTTATCAAACACTTTTTAGGTGTCTACTGAGATGATCAAATAATTTCTTACCTTTATCCTGTTGCTGTTGTGAATTATATTGATAGATTCTAAAATATTGAAAATATCTTGTAGTCCTATTATAAACCCAATTCAGTTTGCATGTATTATTCTATTTATTGATTTTTGAAAACTGGACATTCACACAATAGAAATTTTATGACCTAATCTGTATATTGGAAGGAAGTTGGAAGCTATCACTAAAAAGTACATTTTTGGTTTCTTCTTATAAAAATAACAAATATTTATTTTAGTAAAGTTAGTTAATTGATAAGCAATTATAAGAATATAAAAATCAGCCAGGATCCCTCTGAATCAGCTAGGAATTGTCTGCTGCAAAGAATAGAAAATCTTATCTAACATTGAACAGTGGATAAACCAGGCAGTCTCCAAATGTCTCAGTGCCTCAAAGATGTCTTGCACCCACCTGGTCATTTCACAGGGTGAATAGATAAATAGATATAGTGGGATTGTGTGTCCTGAGTGAATCTCTCCTGCAAGGAATCAGAAAAATGGAGATTACATGTAAATCTCTTAAGGCATGAAAGGTTAAAAGGTCAAATGATTTACTTGTATTACATAATAAGAAGTACTTTGCATGGTTTACCTGCTTAACAATATCTTAAACAATTCTTTTTTAAAATTATTACTTTAATTTTTTTTTTTTTTTTATCTTTAAGGAGGGCACAGCTCACAGTGGCCCATGTGGAGATCAAACAGGCAACCGTGGTTAACACCATGCTCTAATCAACTGAGCTAACCAGCCACCCCAACAATTCTTTTTTTTTTTTTAAACTCAAACTCATTTTTATTTTATTTTATTTTTATTTTATTTTTGAGGGCAGTGTCACTGGCCCTCATATGTGGGACCCGAACCAGGGCCGCTGGCTTCCCAAGGCAGTGCTTAACCATCGTGCCACTCGGCCGGCCCAATTCTTAAAACTTAGTCTCTTTATACCCTTCTACTCCATTTTTGCAAATTAACCTTTTATCTTCATGCTCATTGACTCATGGTTTAAAGATGGCTACTGCAGGTCCAGAGATCTTGTCCTCACAATCTGCATTCCAAAGTGGAAAAGAGGGAGAAAGGCAATGCAAGCAAATGAAGGCAAAACTTCCTACCCTAAGCACCTTAGCAGATCAAAATGCCAGTATTGGGTCACGTGACCATTTCTGGACACAAGGGACCCTGGGGAGGTGAGAAAGCTTTCCTCTTTCTATAGTAAGAGAAAGGGAAAAGGAGCTTAGAATTACTTTAGTTTAGCCAAAAAAGTCTACCAAACCATAAGTTTGTTCTCTGTATTTATGAGTCCAAACTTATGGCTGCCACATGAGAGGGGGGTTGGAGGACAGGGTGAAAAAGATGAAGGGATTAAGAAGTACAAATTGGCAGTTACAAAATAGTCACAGGGATGTAAAGTACAGCATAGGTAATATTGTTAAAAATGTTGCAACAACTATGTGTAGTGCCAAGTGGGAACTAGACTAATGGAGGGGAATCACTGCATAAATTATGTAAGTGTCTAAGCACTATGCTGTACAGCTGACACTAATATAAAATACTATTGTATGTCAACTGTAACTGAAAAAAATAATTTTTTTAAAAGTCTACCGAATCAGCCACCCAGATTTTACCCTTTCTTATATTTTATTATATTCACTCTTTCTGAGACATAAGTATGCTTTAAATACTTACAAAAATGAGAACATAATTTACATACTATTTAGTAGCCTTTTTATTACTTGAAATATTATGCCAATAAATGCAAATGACATAATGATTTTAATGACTGCATGGTATTTCATTATTTGGATATATCATAATTTAACCATACCTCTATTACCAAATATTTAAATTGCTTCTTAATTTTATATTATAACTATAACATTGTAATGAAGATATTTGTATTACAATTTTATTTTCTTAGAATATGCTCCTAGAAGTGATCTGCTTCAAAGCATGCATATGGTAAAATTGTATGAATATTGCCTAACAACCTTATTCTCAATAGATGAGAGTGACTTAGGAATCCATACCTAAGTATATATATCTTTTATTGTTTTTTTTTTTTTAAACACAGGTGTTGATCCACAGCAGACAGTGAAATCAATTTATTGGTTGATAATCACTATTTAAAAAAAATACATAGACTAGAATAGAACAAGAAAGTATTAGCGTGCATTGCTTATAATTTGGTGCAACTTTTGTTTCCTCTGTGAGTGCGTGTGTCTGTACTTGTCATGAAGCAAATGAGTGTTTTGCCAAGTTTTTAAAAAACTTCCACAGAGGAACTCTCATGCATGCCTCTTGATATCCATCATTGATTTCTTACTTCTATGTCTTGTTAATTGTCTTGAAGGAAGTTCTACAACAGTAATAAATACAGTGGTGATGGTAACATCCCTAATTTACTTCTGACCTAACTGAAAATACATCCCAGGAAGTTGTGAAATGCAGAATTTTCACTGTTGTTAATAACTAGCCTGTCAGTGCAGTTTTTATTTCCTCTTTACATCAAGTTATATAAAGGTTTTCTTTTTTATTTATAAGGAGTTGGATTTATTTTTAGTTAACTGTTATGATTAATTCCTAATTTTATTACTGTGGTCAGATAATATGCATTGTGGCCTATATAATTTCTGCTTTTTGGATGTTATTGAGTTTTTTTGTGTGTGAGCCAGAATATTATCAGTTTTTGCAACTGTTATGTTTGATGATAATGTACATTCTGTAATAATAAAATTTTCAATGTCTGTTGAACCTAATTTATTGATATAACATTCAAATCCTCCATGTCTTTATATAGCTATATCTTATGTATTTTATAGAGATATAATTTATATATCTGTTATTCTTTATATCTTTTTATTTACAAAAAATGTTTGCTGTAAGACGGTATGCTATGTTGCAGTGGCAGCAGCCTCATACATCTCTGATGTACTATGTCTTTAATTGCATCATTTTCTTTTGTGTTTGGTTTAATCTTGTGTTGTTTTGTGCATCACAGCACCTAAGTGTAAAAAAACCTACTGCTAATGTTGCCAGTAAGAGGCCACTCTGAGTGATTGATCTGGAAACAAAATTAAAAGTGTTTAAGGACGCGAAGGTGGAAATCCCTGATGGTTATTGCTCACCAGTCAGACATGTCCCATTCCACCATAGCTATGATCTTGAAACACAAGAACAAAGTGATGGAAGCTGTTAAAAGATCTGCTTCATTGAAGTCAACAAGACTAACAAAAATTTGAGAAGGGCCTACGGCAGACATGGAAAAATGTCTGATGACTGGGATTGAAGACCAGACACAGAAGAGTATCCCTCTCAGCACCATGATGATCATGGCCAAAGCAATACGTTTGTTTGCAGTGTTGAAAGAAAAGACTGGACCTGACTGCAATGTTGAATTTACTGCTAGCTCTGGGTGATTTAAACCATTCATCACATAATGTGAAAGTGAGTGATGAGCCTGTGCGTGCTGATGTGAAGGCAGCTGAAGAATTTTTGGAAACTCTAGATAAGCTTGTTGTGGAGGAAAATTACTTGACAGAGAAAATATTCGATGTGGGTAAAACCTCCCTATTCTGGAAATGGATGCCTGAAATGACTTTTATCCATAAGGAGGAGGCCAAGTCAATGCCAGGTTTCAAGGCTTTTAAGGATGGGATAACAGTCTTACTTGGATGCAATGGTGCAGGCTATAAATTGAAACCCTTTGTGATCTGGCACAGTGAGAACCCCAGACCTTCAAGCATACAATAAGCACACACTACGACGGTACTACAGGATGACCCAGCTCCTCTTCCAAGATACCCTCCAGAAATTCTATGCCAGTGAAATGGAGAAGTACTCTTTGGGGAAATAGCGTACCTTTCAAGATTTTACTTACTGTTGATAGTGCTCCTGAACATCTTCCTTTTATTGATGCTCGGCATCTCAATATCAAAGTGGATTTTCTCCCTCCAAACACCACCTCTTTGATTCAACCAATGGATCAAGGAGTTAGAGCAGCTAGCAGTTATATGCTAGCTGAGAGGGACCTTTGCTCAGGCTACCATGCAACTGAGGGAGACACAGAAGACACTGATGCGATGCTGAAAGGATCACATCTATGACCGCATCACCAACCTTGCTTGGGTGTGGGATAACGTCACCAAGGAGTGTATAAAAGGCACCTGGAAGAAGACAAACTCAGGAGGGTTATCCATGACTCCAAAGGATTTGCCAAGGATGAAGAGGTTGCAAAAATCAACATGGTTGTGGCTGAGATGGCAAACAACCTTACCCTGGGTGTGGATGAGAATGACATGGAGGAACTCCTACAGGTGGTTCCTGAGGAAATGACTAATGAGGAGTTCTTGGAACTGGGACAGGAATGTGGAGCTGAAGAGGAGGCAAGAGAAGAGGAAGCTGCAGAAGAAGATAAAGAACTCCCAAGAAAATCACAGCAGAAACATTTGCAGACCTCAACAAGCTCCTTAAAAAGTTTGAAAACATGGACCCCAGGACAGAAAGGTTTTCATTAATAGAGAAGAATGTTCATGGTGCATTCTCTACTTGCAAGTAAATCTATGACAAAAAGAGAGAGAGCGAGAAGGAGGAGGAGGAGGAGGAGGAGAGGGAGGGAGGGAGGGAGGGATAACATCTTTATTATCATTATGTACATCATAATACAAAATTATGTACATCATATGTACTCAATTAAATAATCATTTTAATTTTTGAGGTATAATTTACATACAATAAAATGGACAGATCATAGTACAGTTTGATGTATTTTCAAAATCACATGTCTCTGTGAACTTTCCACCTAAATCAAGATGTAAGAGTTTTCCATAGTCATTCCTCCTTCCAGTCAATCTCTTTCCACCTCAGAGGTAAATGCTTTCTGATTTGTATTGTCATAGATTGGTTTTGTCCATTACCAGGCTTCATATAAATGGAACCCTACCACATAAGTTCTTCCAAGTGTGCCTTCTTTTGTTTAATATAGCGTTTATGAGATTCACTCCTTGTGTGTGGCATGTATCCATTCATTCTTTTTCTCTGCTGAGTAGTATTCCATAGCATAAATATATCAAAAATTGTTTTGCCATTCTTCTATTTAAGGATATTTGGGTTATTTCTAGTTTGAAGCTATTATAACTAAGGCTACTATGAACATTCTTGTACAAGTCTTTTTGTGGACATATATTTTCATTTCTCTTATTTAAATATCTAGGGGTGAAATTCCTGGTTCGTAGAGTAGATAGCTAGTTGACTTTATAAGAAATTATCGAACAATTTTACAAAATGGCCATCATTTTACTGTCCCACAAGTAGATTACAAGAGTTCCAGTTGCTCATGTTCACTTTCATTTGTTGTTTTATAGAAATCTACTTTGGTATATAGCATATCAACTTGCTTATATTTATTATTGTGTAGTATAATTTTTCCCATCCCTTTCTTTCTAACCAGTCATGTATTCATATTTTAAAAAATTTCTCCAATTGATAGCATATATTTGGGTCTTGATTTTTTACCCAGTCTGACCATTAAAATAGTTTAGCCTATTTACGTTTGATGTAATTATTGATATGGTTTGATATAAGCCTACCTTCTTTATATTATTTTTTTATTTGTCTTGTTTTCATTCCTCTGTTGTTCCTTTGCAATATTTTTTCCATTAATTGAATACTTTTAGAATATTTTTATAGCTTCTCTATTAATCTCAGATTTTATTGTTGTTTTTTTTCCTAATGTTCACTCTAGACATACCAACATACACCTTTAACTAATTCATGTTCTACCTTGAAATAACATTTGATTACTTCACAAATGATGTTAGAGTTTATAAATTTTACAATGCCATTTTTCCACATATTTACTCTTTATATCTTTTTATCATGTATTTTACTTATACATGTGTTGTAAACCCCAGCATATATTGTTATTAATTTTGCTTTACATAGTCAATACTATTTTAAAGAAATTTACTTTATGTTAACCCTTTCTGGTCAGTATTTGTCTCATTTATGGATCTGGTTCTGTTGACTATTTTTTTCTTAGTTAAGGGGCACATTTCACTGCTTCTTAATATATCTGGTGGTTTTTTATTATACACTAAACATTGTAGGGAAAATAACAGTAGAGAGTATAGCAAATGATATTTGCCCAGAAAAGTTCATGCCCTTTTCTGGGTCAGGCCTCTGGGTGTAGGTGAAGTTAATCTAATCTGTAGCTGAGCTGGGTTGGGACTTTTTTGAAGCTTTGGTTCATTTTGCCACTAGCATCACATGTCATGAGGGAAGACAAGGAACATCCCTTTAGCAGGTCTTGGAATCTATCCCATGGATAACTTTATTCTTTACATGAAGAATTCATGCTGCCAACCCTTTGAATTACTGAGGAGTTCTTTTTCTCTCCAGCATTGTCACCAACTTTATGCAACTTGGAAGACCTTTCGCTACCCTTAAATTCTTCTCTAGCCTTTGATGAGCTGTTGCCTTCCACTCAGTGAACAGTTTGTGTACTTTGGGGGAATTTCTCTCTATTCTCCTATCCCAGCCTTAGCCTTTGGTAGAATACTGCCATGGCTCTTGATTAAGTTAAAAATCAATGTAATTTATTTATTTATTTATTTTTTATTTATAATTAGCTTCAGGTGTACAACAAAGTGCAATAGTTATACTTTTTACTCCTCAAAGTGACAACCCCCCTGCCCCAATTCTCCCCTTCCACTCCTCCCCCCATATCATACTATCTATTACAATTCCTTTGACTCCCTTCCACCATATAATCCACATCCCGTGACTGTCTATATATTCAATTACAGTTGGCATACAATATTATACAACATCAATTTCAGGTATGCCAATGTAATTTTTAAAAATAAAAAATTCCCGGGCCGACCAAGTGGCACAGTGGTTAAGCCCTGGCTTGGGAAGCCAGCAGCCCCGGTTTGGGTCCTGCATATGAGGACCAGTGACACTGCCCTCAAATAAATAAATAAATAAATAAATAAAATAAAATAATTAAAAATTCCCTAACAGTGTTACAACAGGTCTACTTTCCCACTTTACTATAGAATTCTATATGTAATTAATCAATAAAAAAAATGTTTATATCCTGCTTCAGTCTGAGGCAAGTGTAAATTTCTCAGGTGAACTATATTCATATGCTAATGTTAAGTCCAGATTCATTTTAATCCAATAAAATGTAATCCAATAAAACAATGTATGATTGATAATATGAGCAAACATAATTATTATACAAAACACATATGGTTTGATATTAATGTATAAACACACACAAAAAACATGCAGTTTCTTTTATCTTCAAAACCATGGTCAAAATTCCATTGCTTGCAAATTCACATAACTATGTATCAGATGTGCCAGAAGCAGATAGCTGGCCAACATTGCATGAGGCTGTTAATCTTTTGGAGGATAGGTAGTGTCTTATTTGCATTTGGATTGCTGTCACTGAGCACAGGGTGGACACAAAGTATGGCTCTCATACGCTGCTGAATAAACAGCTTTGAGAGACATAATAAACATTCATAAATAACCTTCAACAGATAAAACGCAGGCATCTTAAGTGCTATCACTGATCAAGATTCCACTGGCATTTCTTATGATAATGAACATTTTCCAAGAACCCATGAGCAGGATTTACTCTTGGGTCATCGAGCCTGTTCTCTCTATTCAACAAACAAACCTTTGAAAGGGAACTGCTTGCTTGCCTTCTATGTCTCTCTTAATTGTCTTAGATAGGCGTGCTCTCCCTGAACCCAAGGTATCAGGCAGAAAGAGATGGAGTCTCCATGGAGCACTCAGAGCTTGCTATGGTATGCTGGATTAAGGAATTCTTGGAGGCTGCCCCACCTTCTAATAAATCAGCTGTAACCAACTGTAGACCAGATGGCTACCAGCTGTAACCAGATGTACCCGGGAGTGGGGTTAATGTGTTTCTTGACAGAGACACTCCTTTCTCCCCACACTCCCAACTTGTCCCACTTTTACTCACTTCCACCTTGGAAATCATTTTCCCTGCGCTACAAGAAAACTCACCATCTGGTCTCCTGACACCCCTTGTCTGGAACTTTAGTGTGCTGACAGTTCTCCACACACACCTTATTGTTTCTCACTTTGAACTTTTGCTTCTGCTGCTCTCTTTGCACTCCCCACTCCCCTGACACGTTGGCTAGATGCAGTCTGTAAGACAGAGCCCAACATGGGGATTTGAGGAAAGCTTCCAGGGGGAAATGCCCCTTATCTGAGCTGCTATACCATGCAGTAAGAGTGCACCTCCCTGAGACTTCACATAGTACAGTTTTGCTGCATGTCTCCTCCCTTTGGATTTCTCTCTGGGACCCTCCAGGATGGAGATCCTGGCTGATAAATGTCTTTTTCCACTATGTCTGGGCATAGTAACTAGTTCATAATAGGTGCCCCCAAAATATACCCAACTAACCGAAACTGAAGCTGGCTCATGCCTCTCCTGCCTTCTGTTCTGATAATAAAGTTGGGTCTCTTCGTCAAGACAACTATTTCTACTTTCCAGGGTCAGGGACCATTGCAACCCCTAACTCCTGAATATCTTTTACTCTTTTACTTCATTTTGGGAAAGGCAAGGTAACGGCTCAGAATCCTTGCTTTTACTCAGTGAATTTGTAGGCTTACTAACCCTCTAAGACTTAGACTAGTGAAATATTTATTTTATTATTCCTGGACTAGTCAGATACTAATACTCGATTCTAGAACAGGAAATGATATAGTAGAAAGCTTAGTAGTTATGAAATATCTATAAAAATATTTTAATTGAGACATTTCTGTGTACTAATTAAAAATCTTTTGTTTCCATTTTGGGAATGTGGAATTGGGAAAGACAATCATTAACCAATTTTTGGCTTGTCCCTATCAGAGGACACAGTGTGGCCTAGGAATGACATTTGAGAACCTCCGCTCCAGTTAAACAAAATCACAGTTAAATATACCACTTATCGGCAATAAGTTTTTTCTTTTTCTTTAATTATTATTTTTATTATTATTATTAATAGTTACAGATGTACAAAACAATGCAATAGTTATCTTTTTCACCCTTTACAAAGTGACTGCCCTCCCCTCTTCACTGCCCCCTCACCCCCGATATCATACAATTCCATTGACTCCATCCTCACACTATATTCCACATCCCATGACTATATATGTGTTAAATTATAGTCAACATTTAATATTAATCAGCGGCAGCTTCAGATGTACCGTGCAGTGGTCAGGCCACTTACACCGTCCATGAAGTGGTCTCCCTGACAAGACATGAGTCCATCTGGTCCCCTAAAAAAATATTTACAACATTATTGATTATATTCCCTAAACTGTCTCTTCTGTCTCTGTAGTAGTATTGTAGTTATCAGTCTATGTTGCCTCGTCCCTTCCCCTTCTCCCTCATGTCCACCCCCATCCCATCTAGCCCTCATCAGTTTTTCCTTTGTGTCTCTAAGACTATTTCTGTTTATTTTGCTCATTTATTCAGTTCTTTAGATTCCACATATAAGTGAGATCATATGGTATTTGTCTTTCTTTGATTGACTTATTTCACTTAGCATAATGTTCTCTAGGTCCATCCATATCGTTGCAAATGGTACGATTTCTTTCTTCTTTACAGCTGCTTAATACTCCATTGTGTAAATGTGCCACAATTTCTTAATCCAGTCATCTACCCTTGGGCATTTCGATTGTTTCCAAGTCTTGGCTATTGTAAATAGTGCTGCAATGAACATAGGGGTGCATATATTTTTTCAAATTAGTGTCTTGGGTTTTTCAGGATAAATGCCTACGAGTGGAATTGCTGGGTCAAAAGGTAGTTCCATTTCCAGTTTTTTGAGATACTTTCATACTGACTTCCATAGTGGCTGCACCAATTTGCAATCCCACCAACAGTGCAGCAGGGTCCCTTTTTCCCCACACCCTCACCAGCACTTGTTCTTTGTTGATTTATTGATGATAGCCATTCTGACCGGAGTGAGGTGGTATCTCATTGTGGTTTTTATTTGCATTTCCCTAATGACCAGTGAGGTCGAATATTTTTTCATATGCCTGTTGGCCATCTGTATGTCCTCTTTAGAGAAATGCCTTTTCATTTCCTCTGCCCATTTTTTTAATTGGGTTGTTTGTTTTTTTGGTGTTGAGTTTCATGAGTGTTTTATAAATTTTGGATATTAACCCCTTATCAGATATATCATTGACAAATATCTTCTCCCATTCAGTAGGATTCCTTTTTGTTTTATTGATAGTTTCCTTTGTTGTGAAAAACCTTTCAAGTTTGATATAATCCCATATGTTCATATTTTCTTTTACTTCTCTTGCCCATGGGGATGTATCAGTAAAAATATTGCTCAGGGTAATGTCTGCAAATGTACACCCTATATTTTCTTTTAGGAGTTTTATGGTTTCAGGTCTTACATTTAAGTCTTAATCCATTTTGAATTTATTCTTGTATATGGCATAAGGAGGTGGTCCAGTTTCATTTTTATGCATGTGTCCAATTTCCCAGCACCATTTATTAAATAGACTATCTTTACTCCAATGTAAATTCTTGCTTCCATTGTCATAGATTAACTGTCCGTATATGCCTGGATTTATTTCTGGGCTCTCTGCTCTGTTCCACTGATCTATGTGCCTGTTTTTAAGCTAATACCATACTGTTTTGATTACTGTAGGCTTGTAGTATGTTTTGCTGTCTGGTAGCATAATCCCCCCGAGTTTGTTCTTATTTCTCAGGATTGCCATGGCTATTCGGGGTCTTTTACGGTTCCATATAAATTTTAGGATTATATTTTCTATTTCTGTGAAAAATGCCCGTGGTAGTTTGATAGGAATTGCATTGAATCTATATATTGCTTTAGGCAGTATGGACATTTTAACTATATTAATTCTTCCTATCCATGAGCATGGTAGGTGTTTCCATTTATTTGTATCTTCTTTTATTTCTTTCTTCAGTGTCTTATTATTTTCTGAGTACAGATCTTTTACTTCTTTGGTTAAATTTATTCCTAGGTATTTTATAGTTCTTGAAGCAATTGTAAATGGGACAGTTTTCTTAATTTCTCCTTCTGTTAGTTTATCAGTGGTATATGCAAATGCAAATGAACATTGATTTTGTATCCTGCTACCTTACTGAATTCGTCTAATAGTTCCAATAGTTTTTTGATGGAATCTTTGGGGTTCTCTATATACAGTATCATGTCATCTGCATATAATGACAATTTTACTTCTTCCTTGACAATTTGGATGCCTTTTATTTATTTTTCTTGTCTGAATGCTGTGGCTAGAACTTCCAGCACTATGTTGAATAAAAGAGGAGAAAGTGGACAGCCTTGTCTTGTTCCTGATCTTAAGGGGAATGGTTTTAGCTTTTCCCCATTGAGTATAATGTTAGCTGTAGGATATGGCCTTTATTATGTTGAGATATGATCCCTGTATTTCCACTTTGCTAAGGGTTTTTAACATAAATGGCTGTTGGATTTTGTCAAATGCTTTTTCTGCATCTACTGATATGACCATGTAATTTTTATTCTTCATTTTGTTGATGTGGTGTATCACACTAATTGATTTATGGATGTTGAATCAGCCTTGTGTACTAGGGATGAAATCCACTTGATCATGATGTGTGATCTTCTTAATATATTGCTGAATTCTGTTTGCTAATATTTTATTGAGAATTTTTGCATCTATATTCATCAGGGAGATTGGCCTGTAGTTTTCCTTTTTCGTGCTGTGTTTATCTGGTTTTGGAATCAGGGTGATAGTGGCTTCATAAAAAGAGTTTGGGAGCCTTCCCTCCTTCTGGAATTTTTGGAATAGTTTGAGAAGAATAAGTGATAGTTCTCTTTTGAATGTTTGATAAAATTCACTTGTGAAGCCGTCTGGTCCAGGGCTTTTGTTTTTTGGGAGCTTGTCAATTACTGATTCAATTTCCTTGGTAGTAATCAGGCTATTTAGATTTTCTGTTTCTTCTTGAGTGTGCTTTGGAAGGTTGTATGCTTCTAGAAAATTATTCATTTCTTCCAGATTGTCAAATTTGTTGGCATATAGTTGCTCATAGTAATTTCTTAGAATTTTTTGTATTTCTGTGATGTCTGTAGTTGTTTTTCCTCTTTCATTCTTGATTTTACTAATTTGAGTCCTCTCTCACTTTTTTTTTTGAAGAGCCTGGATAGAGTTTTGTCAATTTTGTTTATCTTCTCAAAACACCAGCTCTTGGTTTCGTTGATCTTTTGTATTGTTTTTCTGTTCTCTATATTGTTTATTTCCGCTCTGGTCTTTATTATCTCCTTTCTTGTACTCCCCTTGGGCTTCTTTTGCTGTTCTTTTTCCAGTTCTCTGGGTATAAGGATAATTTGTTGATTTGAGGTTTTTCTTTCTTCTTTAGTTAGGCCTGCACTTCTATGAACTTCCCTCTTAGGACTGCTTTCACAGCATCCCAGAGATTTTGGGTCGTGGTGTTTCCATTTTCGTTTTTCTCGAGGTATCTTTTGATTTCCTCCTTGATCTCGTTTGTGACCCACTAGCTATTTAGTAGCATGTTATTTAGCCTCCATTTATTTGACAGCTTTCTGGGTTTCTTCTTCTTTTTTTTTTTTTTTTTGAGAGCAGTGTCACTGACCCTCATATGTGGGACTGAACCTGGGCTGCTGGCTTCGCAAGCCAGCGCTTAACCACTGCGCCACTTGGCCAGCCCTTCTTATAATTGATTTCTAGTTCCATAGCATTGTGGTCAGATAAGACCCTTGAAATGATTTCAATCTTCTTGTTTTTTTGAGGGCAGTGTCGCTGGCCCTCATATGTGGGATCCGAACCGGGGCTGCTTGCGTCCCAAGCCAGCTCTTAGCCACCGCGCCACTTGGCCAGCCTGATTTCAATCTTCTTAAATTTATTGAGACTTGTTTTGTGGCCTAACGTGGTCTATCTTAGAAAATGTTCCATGTGCACTTGAGAAGAATGTATATTCTGTAGCTTTGGGGTGAAATGCTCTGAAAATGTCTGTTAAATCCAGATGGTCTAATGTGTCATTTAAGGTCACTGTTTCTGCGTTGATTTTGTGTCTGGAGGATCTGTCCATTGGTGACAGTGGGGTGTTGAAGTCCCCTACTATGATAGTGTTACTGTTGATCTCTGTCTTTATATCTGACAATATCTGTTTTATATATTTAGGAGCTTCTATGTTAGGTGTGTAGATGTTTACTAGGGTTATGTCCTATTGTTGGATCGATCCCTTTATTATTATGAAGTGTCCTTCTTTGTCCTTCATTATATTCTTCAATTTAAAGTCCATTTTATCTGATATAAGTATTGCTACTCCAGCTTTTTTCTCCGTTCCATTTGCATGAAATACTTTACTGCCTCCCTTTACTTTCAGCCTGTATGTGTCTTTTGATCTGAGGTGTGTCTCTTGTATACAGCATATGCGGGGGTCTTGCTTTCTTATCCATTCAGCCACCCTATGTCTTTTGATTGGAGCATTTAATCCATTTACATTTAAAGTGATTATTGATAAGTGCGTAGTTATTGCCATTTTGTTATTTGTGTTCTAGTCTTCCTTAGTCAGGTTGTTTTTCTCTTCTACTTAAAGAAGCCCTTTTAACATTTCCTGCAAAGCTGGCTTGGTGGTAGTGAATTCCCTTAACTTATTCTTTTCTGGGAAGCTCTTTATCTCTCCTTGAATTTTAAATGATAACCTTGCTGGAAAAGAGCAATCTGGGTTGTAAGCCTTTATTTTTCATCACTTTGAAAACCTCCTGCCACTCCCTTCTGGCCTGCAAAGTTTCTGTGGAAAAGTCAGCTGATAATCTTATGGGGCTGCCCTTGTAAGTAACTTGCTGCCTTTCCCTTGCTGCTTTAAGGATTCTGTCTTTGTCCTTAACCCTTGCCATTTTCACTATAATGTGTATTGGTGTGGGCTTGTTTGGGACCATCCTGGTTGGAACTCTCTGCACTTCCTGGGCTTGTATTTCAATGTCCTTTGCCAGGTTAGGGAAGTTTTCAGACATTATTATTTCAAATATGTTCTCAATCCTTTGCTCCCTCTCTTCTCCTTCTGGTATTCCAATGATCTGAAGTTGTTGTATTTGATGTTGTCTCCTAGCTCTCTTAAACTATTTTCAATGTTTTTCATTCTTTTTTCTTTTTGTTGTTCCACTTGGGTGATCTCTGCTATCTTGTCTTGGAAGTCACTGATTCGGTTTTCTGCTTCATCCAATCTGCTAGTAATTTCATCGAATTTGTTATTTAATTCAGTAGTTGCATTCTTAAGTTCTAGCTGGTTGCTAGAACTTCTCTATCCTTCTTTATATTTTCATTAATTTCCTTGAACGTTCTAATAAACAGTGTTCTGAACTCTGTCTCCGATAGGTTGTTTACCTCTATTTCCTCTAGTTCCACTGATTCAGGAGGTTTTTTCTGTTCTTTTATTTGGGTTGTATTTCTTTGTCTCCCCATTCTGGTTTACCCTTCGTGCTTGCTTTGATATAACAGATAGATCCCCTAGGTCTCTCAGTCTTTTCTGGGTAAACTTATATGGTGTGTGTGTGCTTTATACTTGAATTACTCAGTCTCCCTCTTCTCTTGTGTGTGTATATCTGAGGTGTTCCTTGTGTTGTGTGTCTTCACCTGTTGAAGTTTAGATTTGATTACTTTTGGCTTGTCAGTAGGTAGGATTTACTCCCAGTCTGATTAGCTGTGAGGATCAGCAGTGCCCACAGTTTATGAGCTGCTGTGTGAGGGTTGACCCCTCTGATGAGGCTTGGACCCTTTGGGCCCTTGCACCTGTAGCGACTTCCTTTTGGGTGTGACTCTTATATGTCAAACCCAGAAATGCTCTGATTTTATCTAAAGTTGGCCTGTGGGTATGATGATTCTTGTGTCTCTGGTGCCGGTCTTGGCTAAAGTCCACCAAGCTCTCTTCAGGTTGTCCTCCGCTGTACAAAAATTCCTCTGCGTCTTGTGGGAACAAAGACGGCCACCTGACGCCTAGCATGATACTGGCACTGCAGGTTTGCTGTACATGAGTGTGGTTGTGACGTGTGATTGGAGTTTTTACAAAGTCACTGCCATTTCTGCTTTTGCCTGTCCCAAGACAGGCTGTGTACCCTGCAGGCTCAATGAGTGTCTTTGGGCACCCTTTCCGTTGACAGCCATGGAGAATGAGAGAGTTCCTCGTTGCCAAAAGCCAGCTGCTAGGAATCTGTTAGTTAGTGCCTCAGCAACTGAACATGCCCTGCCTCCCAGGCCTTGCCAGAAAGGTGGGGGCAGGGTAGGTAGTCTCACTCTGGGGCCTCTTCAGGGGTGGAAATTCTTGACCCCCCTACGGGTAGGGGTCAGTTTAAGACTCTGGCTTGGCAGAGACCAAGGTTTCTGAGGGAGAGTGGGGGTAGGTTTTTATTTCTGTAGTTTTTTTTTGTTGTTGTTTTTTGCTTTCTGTCCAAGAGGAAAAATAAACAAACACGCAAAACAAACAAACAAACGAAACAAAACAACAACAATAAAACACAGTCCCAGCACTGTTTTGAGCTAAGGCCTTTGCCTCATACGCTTCAGAGGAGTTCCTGCTGCTCTCCCAGAGGGACTGCCGGGGTTTAGGAGACTGCGTGCACCCTGCAGTGGCTCAGATCCCCGCTCTGTCTCTCCAGGACCTGCATCTCTGCCCAGCGCGCGCTGCGTCTCCCCCGCGAGTATTCATTTTTCTCCTGCTTGCCCGGTTCAGGCTTCTGCTTTAGAGCCTGCATGCAGAGGTGTTCTTGTTGCGCTCCACGGGACCCGGTGCACGCAGAGACTGATCCTTGAAGCGGGCGGGTGCAGGGATTGATCTTGCCCTGTCGCTGTCACTGCTGGGCTCTGCACCCTGCTTCCTGAGGACCCGGGGAGCTGTGGGTGCAGCTGTACGTCTCTCCTCTCTCCTCCCCAACTCGCCCGGCCTGAGGCTTCTTCCTCAGGCTGCAGATGTTGTGTTCTTGCTGTACTCTAGGTGGGCCGTGGGGCACAGGGAGCAAGCAGTGGGAACACTTACCGATCTGCTCTCTGAAGCTCTGTGCCTCTACAGCCGCGGGTGCGGGCTGCACCTCAATGCGTCTCGCTGTCTTCTTCCCCCACTTGCCTGGCCTGCCCACCTTCCAGCAATCGTTGTGTGATATTCTTAGTTGCTCTGTGTGATGAGTAGATGTCCCTTTGAAGCATTACAGAAGTTCAAATTGCAGATATTTCCAGGCGAGAACTAAGAGAGCTCTCCTCACAGCTGCCATCTTCAAATCGCCAAGCTAAAATCCGGCAATAAGCTTTTTTATTTCCTGAACATGGATGAAAATTTTATTTTAACTGACGGTGCTTGCTTCCCGAAATAGGCTCATAACCCTACCTCCATTATTGAAGAAAGTAACCATTTACCATCTTTTTCCTTCTCAGGCTGTGAGGTTGAGATTCTTGGTGTCAGACCCACTTACTGCCTAGAGTATAAAGATGTCCCAACGGATATCAATTTTGCCAATGCAATCAGTGATGCTCTGGACTCCTTCAAGTAAGTGTCCCAGCTTCTTAGCCATATCATTGTCCTTCCTTGTCTCCAGGATCAATAGTGAACACTAACGTGAATTAAGAAGTCTTGGTATAGTTGAGATAAGGTCTCAGAGAGGTGGTGAGCTTCTTACAAGATGATCATTAACTACTAGCAGAAGATAATTGTGAGTGAGTCATTTCAGGCAGGGGTGCCCTTTGGAAATGTTGACTGAAAAGCAAGACAGTCCCCGGGGTTTGGGACTTTTGTCTCTATGTCTCTAATCATAATTTAGTGAATGCCTGTATCTCAGAAAATATTAGTAAATATTTGGCAAAACGGGAGCATCTGTGGTGAAATTAGTTTGGAGAATGGCTTACTCTACTCTCTTCTTGGAAACATACAGAGCGTGTTAGCATATCAGAACACAGAACTTTTTTCCTCCCGTATTTGGAAACATGGGATGCATTTTGAAACATGCAGAAATCAGTAATGTTGTCCTGAGTAGCATGCGAGAGTCTGTCAGAGAAAGTGACTGACAAGACAGGTCAGGATAAAGCCTCAAATCAGTCTCAGAAATGATGGGAAAGTGGGAAGTGAAAATGGAAGACCAAGTAGGGGCCTACATGACAAATCAGCATCCATGGGGGCTCTCATGTTTCCAGGGCTGGATATGGAGTCACCTTGGCTGCTGAATGGGTCTCCTGGGAAGAGTCCAGGCAGATGACCCATAGTAATTATAGTGTGGAGACCAAAGAAAGACTATCATCCTCCCAAGAGAAAGAGCCTGGCTTCAAGCTGGGCGGACCCTGAGAGCCAGCATACCATAGGCACAGCGTACAGATTACTAGCACTGGCCACATGAATTGACCTGTAACTATGACTGCTCAGAGAAGCTAACCGATTTTCAATCCCATTCTTGCCACCACTACGCCGCCATCATGGGGATCAAGGATCACCCCCGCAGAACTGGGAAAGGAGAAAACAACGCTTTTGCTTTCCTTGCTTCTCAGAATGATTCCACTTCCATGAAAACCTACCAAGAGGGTCCTTTGGGGTATATGAACCAGGCTCTAATTGACAAGCTGGAGAGAAAATAGGTTTAAAATACTTAAAAAACTGAGAAGGAACAAATTAAAAGTTTAGGGTATTGGGGGAGGGCAGGGTCTGGAGGAAGTAACCTTTAAATAAATATTCTTCACTATAGATTTCATAACTCAGGTGTGTTATGTGATCCTGCCTCCTACCTCTTCTGCTTTCTTTCTCTTGCCCACAAGTGCTGCAAAGCCACATACACGACGAACTGGAATGTTACGTTGCAGTCTAGCTTGTGCAAGCAGAGCAGAATGGCACGGCATGTGTAGCAGATGAACAAAACTGGAATTTTGGGATGGCTGTATGTCTACACAAGGCCACTTCCAACATATCCAAAATGCTAGCCATCCCTACAGCCTATTGCCAGGCCAAATGTGAAAATTTGGAACATAGTTGTCACACAAACACCTCCAAATAACACAACACTCTGTTCAGCAGTGTAATCTTTTCCCCATTCATCTTGTCTTGACAGCTGAATGGTCTCCCACTGTATGCCACCCAGGGAGTCACAGGCAGAGAAGCACAGAGCCACAAGAATCCCAGGTCAGCATGGGCCTGTGAGCCGGCCAACCCAGGCAGGCTTCCCTGTCCTGAGACCCACCAGAATCCCAGGGGAATAAGTGCTGGGCTCTGCTTCCTAGACAAGTTTCTGTTCCTGCTTCTCTGTTTCTAAGGAAGTGTTTCTTTTTTTTCCTTTTCAAGCAATATGGCATAGCTATGGGACACTGGGGAATCACAGCTTTATCTTGGAGCACAGCGTTTAGAAATGGGTTGGATGATGGTGGTGGTAGTGGTGGTGGTGGTGGTGTGTGTGTGTGTGTATGCGCATGTGTGTATTTAGAAAGGTATTGGAGTTCCCTGGAGAAAAAAGACTACAACAAACTGGAGGCCCAGGAAAGTGGCCCCAAACGAGGCCTCTGCATGGTGTGTTCTGGTGTTACCGTGTTGCCCAGCTCTGTAGCCATCTATGTAAACAGTTTTGAGCTCCAAGGGATGGCAATCCCATAGTCCACCATGTGAATGGTGTCCCCGGAGCGGGCAGTGAAGGCCTGGGCAGGATGGAATCAGGCCAATACATTTGTCATGTGCAGTTTTCATCCTGCAAAAGTTAAAAGGGCCACCAGAAAAAGCTCCTTTGAATAGTGGGTGGAGAGATGGAGACCCACCATCTCTAAAACTAGTCAGGGTTTGAAGTGAGAGAGAGAGAAAAAAAAGGAAAAGAATTGGCCGGATGCTGCTTACTGCCTGTGGAAGACAGTAAGGTGATTTAGGCTGTCCCCCAAACAAAAAGGAGGCACCTCCTTCAATCAACCTATGCATAATTAGAACATATCTCATTTCCTTATTACAAACTAGAATAAAGGATTGACAATTCTGAGCCAACATTTGCCCAGTCTAGAACAATCAAGACCACTTTGCAAGTAACAGCTCATTTATGCAAGAATGTGACTCGAAAGAATCATGAATTTACTTGGTGTATGCAATTAGGCAAGGATGTATAATTATTGATCTTTCCATCAGCCCCAAATGGAGGAGCGTATTTAGAACTCCATACTCACCCCTTGGATTCTTTTCAGCTCTATCTCAAAGCCTAGCTATAATTTGAAGAGCACTTAGAATTGTCACACACAACTATGCAAACACACACACACACACACACACACACACACACACACACACACACCTCCTGGTCATTACGGCTATTAGTTTGAGGAGCAGAGAGAAATGGACAAAGGATAGACAACCTTTGACAGAAGCAAGAAAACAATTAAGATCTTGAACATGGAGTCCTACCCAGGGACAGCATTTCAGAAAAGGGTCCAGGTCAGCCAAGAAGCTGCATGTGTCTGTGTGAGAAGGGCAAATCAGCTTCCACGTTTGTGTGGGCATTGCCTCTAGTGCTCATAAAGCTTTACTGGCCCAAGGATACGCTTGTCATGTGTTATCTGTGCACTTGAACAACTTCAATGTCGAGGGAAGGAAAAGGGGAAAAGAACTGATGTTTCTGACACCCATCCCTTAGCACTGTCAGAGGCTCTATTGCCCTTGACCCATTTTGCTCTGCATCTGCTGTGCTAATAGGTGTTGTTCTCCCCCCTTAGAAAAGGCCACTGACTGACAGTTGAATACCTTGCCTCAGATCTCACACAGCTAGTAGGAGGCCAAGCCAGAGCCCCATTCTTCCCAAGGGGGGTTAGGACCCAGTCTCCTGGGGCCTCTCCTGAATGTGAAGTAACTGAAAACTACTTCAGGGTCAGTTCCTTAGTCTTCTCCATCTACACCCACATCTCCAAGATTCCCTGAGATGGAATCAGGCAGGGAGAGGAAGTAGAGGGCTGCTTCTTTGCATTTCTCTTCGGGGCCATGCTGGGCATGGGGCTTGAGCAGGCGGAGGTGGAATGGTGGCCTGGGCTGTCTGCTCGGTGTTTTCTGTGTTCAGCAGCATGCAGTTCCAGTCACGGGTGCTTTTTGTGCCTTGCCGCCACTCGAGGGAACACCCAGGGAGCCCTCCTGCTCACATTGCCACCTCGCCTGTTAAAAAAAAACATCACTTAATCCATCCTTCTGAAAGTTCTATTTGCAGGATGTTCAAGCTTCAGCAGGCAGAAATAGGTACATGGGCTGGAGCCGACTAAGCCTGAGGAGCTCCTCTGGGGGAGGGGTTGGGGTGCAGGGGCAGGTGCCTGCCTGGCCTGGGGGGCCTGCTGGGCACTGCTTCTAGGCTGGTTCAGGCAGACTGACTGCTGCAACCTCTCAAAATGGTTGGTCAAGTGACAGTTGGGCAGTGGGAGCAGTGGACACAGCAGCTGTACTTTGTCAAGCACTAGGCTAGGGAAACAGTCCCAGAGGAATTCGTCCAGCACCCCAGAACCTCTGTGGCTGCTGGTGCTACTACAGGAGGGGATGGATGATGAGACAGTTCTTTCACAGGCCACAAGGTAGCCAGCTCCAACGTCCTGATCTTTTCTCTCTTCCCTGTGGACTCTGAGGAAGAAGGAGTGAAAATACAGGCTCAGCTGTGACTGGCTTCTCCCCTCTGCTTGCCACACTGGGAAAAGCCATCCAGAGGCATGTCTGTGTAGAAAAGAGAAACAGGAGGTGTTTCTCTTTGCCCCCCTCTTTTACTGTGTGTCAAGTACTTTACAAACACCAGCTCATGTAAAACCCAGTACAGCCCTTTGGGGAGGTTTTTCAGATGGGAAATGGAGGCTTAGAGATACTTAGAGACCTCCAGGTTAGGAAGAAGAGAAGCTGGAATTTGAACCCAGGTTTCTCTAGTGCCAATGCCCTGTCAAAGGATAATTTTCAAAATTAAAACTTGGTCATGTGGTCACTACAAAAGAATATGAGAATAACACCAAAGCTCAAATTAACTTATTATTGAGGGAATCAGGAGATGACAAAGCTGATTAAAAAGAGAATTAAAAAAACACACACAATTTAAAGAAAAAGAATGATTGACAACGATGGGATATGATTATTGTTAGATGCAGAGATGCTTAATAACTCAGAGGATAATCAAACCATAATATTTAGAACTGTTATCTCTCTGAGACAAAAGCAATTTCATCTTGTCAATTTCCTACAGATTAACAGCTAAGTTTACGAACTTTGGTGTCTAATCATGGTTACATCTGATGACCCATAAGCAAGCTTATTAGACACAGCCTTTACACAACACTGAAAAGACAGGCAAGATTTTTGGGGGGTTTTATTTCTAAGTTTTGGATAATTTTTCTTAACAGTCCATAACTTCAACCATTCCTTTAAATTACCTCCATTTCTCTCTCCCTAATTCTCTCTTTCCAACCCACTTCTGTAAGGAAAATGGATATGACATTATGAACTTTTTATAGTGAAAAGAGATCTGGACTAAATCTGAAGGTGAGGGGAGACCCGAGTGTCCCTGAAACCCCAGGGCTAGGGGCCCCTTTCGGCTCTCAGGTAACTGGGCTGATGGCCACATGTCCTTCTGGCATGGTTCCTGGGCCTTAAAGCTATAAATAGCCAATAGCAGATCTGCAGACATTTCCACCCATCGCTCCTCACCCAACCGCGCCGTTACAAATGAGCTGACCTGTGATGGAGACCAGATCCATGTGGAAAACAGCTGGCGACCAAGAATTTGTCAGCTAAACTCTAAACAGGCAAAAGCGCTCAGCCCCTGAAGACTTAGGTCCCTAATGAATCAATGAGACTCCAACATCGAAGCCTTTCACAAAAGGCACGTGTATAAATCCTTGATTTGCAAGCATCCCAAATCCAGTGTTACTGGCATCTGGAGTTGACAGCTTCCTGACACAAAGCCATCAGATACATCTGTGAGAATTTCTGGCTTTCTGATCACATGGGGGTTTGTGAGTATGGCAAATAGCCTAAAAGAAACCAGCCCAGTGGCTGCTGTCATAAAGTGAGGTGTCTAAGATGAAGTGACCTAAAAGCATTTCACGGAACTTCACTGCAACAGTAAATTTGTTTGTGAAGTGTTCCCCACATACAAGCCCCACCCTGGAAGTGTGCATACCTAACCACAGGGTGTACCATGTAAATCCCATACCTGGGATGCTACAGATACAGTACATAATGCCGTTACCTGCTGAGGTTTAACCAATGGAATGATTTCTGAAAGGTTCCATCATGATCAAACATGGTGGTAGAGGAAGTGCCATCAGTGTAATGAACTTGGGTCTCAAAAAAGTTTTGGACAAGTACAGACAGGATGAAAAATCATAACTCAGTGATGAACCTAGAGTGCCATGGGAGCACCTAGAAGGGCCACCTGGTAGGGCCACCCACCTAAGCCTGGGCAACTTCTTCCAGGAAGAGGCAACATCTCCCCTGAGACCTTGAGGATGGGCAGGAGCTGTTTAAATCGAGTCATGGAAATCACATGATCTGAACAACTGCGAGGCTATTTTGCCTCCTGTGGATTGCTGAACCCAAGGCACACAATTTTTCATTCTTCATGTTCCAAGTGAAGGGAGGCCACAGCAGGAAAGACTGTCCTATCTTATGTGTGTGTGTGTGTGTGTGTGTGTGTGTGTACATTAAAATATAGCTTGTCAAGAGAAATCAGGCAATCTGCCCCCAGTATTAATTATTAACCCATGTAAAGTCCAAACAAAGGAATTAGCTTTCATTTCTTCTCTGTTGCTTCTATTTTATCAGCTACTATTACAACTACCAGCATGACCATCAACATCATGATCATAGTTCTGTTCAGGGGCTTTGTGGGGAGCTTGTGGGCAAATCCACTGCTGGGGAGGGGAGTCCGGGAGGAAAGCACTGTGCGGAGGAGGAAGGGCATCTTACATGGCATTTGCTCCCCGTTCCTGACTCCATAAGCCTCCTACTCCCATTTATATCACTAGTTCCTTGTTATTCTTATCCCAGCATCAAGGGTTAAATAGCTTGGATTTTTACCTTAGTACTACGGCCAAGAAGGGGTGTATTTCCAGAACCAGGGTCTTTCTGGGACCCTTAGAAGTATGATCACTGCTAGAATTCACTCTATATCCACATTGGAGCTGACTCTTCATGTGTCCTCATAGAACAAGTGTCCTGGGTCTACCTGCTGATGTCAGGCCCTGAAGACTAACCTGTTGTCCTCTCACATGGTTGCCGTGGTAAATTCTTATTACTGACTGTCAGTGAAAAACCATAGTCTAATGTTGTATTTAGAGCCTTCCTTAAAGTCCAACAATAACAGTCGTTATTTAAAAGATTGCTTCTAGTTTTTTCTGATCTTCCAATGACAGCAGGTGATAAGAGTAGAGCTATCAGAACTTCCCTTGCCTGTCATCACATCTTCCAGCTCTTGGGACATCATGAGCAATGCCACATGAGCCAAGAGAGAAGGTGACCTATAAATATGCTCTCTGACTTTTGTCACCAAGTTGCTCATGGCGGGCCCATCTTGGTGCAGTATTCCTGTCTCTCCCTTACAGAGCCCACCTTGTTCATTTTAAGTTATCAGCTTTGTCTGGCCCACAGAACAGGGTTGCAGATGCCAACGCCTTCACCAAGGAATGCCGGGTAAAAGGGAGAAAGCTGGTGGGGGTCTCTTTCAACCGTGCCTCTCTTACCCTTCTACCTCCAGGAGTGGCCGGGCCGACCTAGCAGCCATATACCATGAGCGCATTGATGTGGAAGGCCACCACTATGGCCCCTCATCACCTCAGAGAAAAGACGCCCTGAAGGCTGTGGACACTGTCCTGAAGTACATGACCACATGGATCCAGGTGACCAAAAATAAGGATCATTGAGCTCAACTTCCCTCTTGACTGTCACATCCCTCAACATCTTCCTTCTAGCTCATGATAGCCAACCAGGCCACCACAGGCTGTGATGGGTCTCTTTTCCTCACACATGCCTCTTCAGGGACTGAAAGACCCCTTGTTTTACAGCCAGGCCAGTGGGAATGAGGGGACTCAGATCTCTGTTATTAGCTGGCTTAGCTGATGCAATGGCCCAATTCTTTACGAAACCTAACAAGCCTGGTAACCAGTTTGGCATAGGCATGGGAGCCAGACCTGAGTTCTGTCTCTGATTCTGCCATATCCTGGCTGAATGACTTTAAGCAAGAATTTATTTTTTAAAAACTTTCCTGGGCTGCATTTTTCACATCTGTGAAATGGGCAAATGACAATCCTCATATTATCAAATAAATTTGTTGCAAGAATCAAAGATGAGAACAGAAAGGGCATCTTGCAAGGCTAAAGACCTATATGTATTATCTTTAGCACTATTAGCATGGAGACAGGGCTGACCCAGTTCCCTCCCCAAAGTGCTTCTGCTGTCATTTTGAACTGTGTCACCAGGGCAGAAGACTAGATGATTACATTCAGAACTGGTTAAGTGACCTTTCTCCTGTCAAATGTAGTTTCAAACACTTCTTTACAAGACTGCTTTATAGCAGCTTCTCTCTCGGCACTGTCGTGACTGCGTTTGTCCACCCACAGGAGCGGGGGCTGCAGGACGACCTCAATGTCATCATCTTCTCAGACCATGGGATGACTGACATTTTCTGGATGGACAAAGTGATCGAGCTGAATAAGTACATTAGCCTGAATGACCTGCAGCAAGTGAAGGACCGAGGACCTGTTGTGAGCCTCTGGCCAGCCCATGGGAAACACTCTGAGGCAAGATCACCAAGAAGGGGAGAGGAGGGCAGGCGGGTGGGTGAGGTGAAGGGGGCAGAACACATCTTCATTTGCCACCCCTTTGTACTTGGTCTTTGTCCTGTAGCTTAATACGAAAATACAGAGCAGCATCAGTAGCTGGGACTCTGGAGGCATATGACCGGCTTTACCACTCTCGCACTGTGTGATCTTCATCACGTTGTGCATCCTTCTATGTCTCTGTTTTCTCTTCTCTAAAATGGGTATGCTGGTATCTACCACATTGGATTTTAGTGGAAATTAAATGAGATAAAGGATGTGCAATGCTTAGCATGTTAAGTGCTTAGCCCTCATAGGGTTATTTTATTATTGGCTGAAAGGCAGCACTTCTCAGGCAAATCTGGAGAATATCAGATGCATACACAGAATGTTCTTTCTCTGGAAGAAAGCCACCAGTCTGATCTGTTTTCATCAGCAAACCCAAGATAGGAAGGTGATGAATGAACGGGGGCTGAGGCCATGTGTGTCGTGGGTCAGCTCCTTATCTCAGGAGCCACACTGCTTGGGTTCAAATCGCAGCTCTGTCATCAACTGGTAACTGGGCAGTTCCCTAACTGGGCCCCTCTGCTTCTCCTCTGTCCATTTGCGTGGTGACGACACAGTAGCTTCCCTCCTGGGCTGCTCTAAAGCACAGAGAAGCCTGCTGGATGCACCACAAGGATGATGTGTGTGTGTGTGTCACTTACGATTATCACTATCGAAGGGGAGACACTCCCAAGAGGGTGTGGTTGAGTTCCCACAAAGTACAGATGGGGAACAATATCCACTCCCCCAAGTCACTGCCCTCTAGGAGCTCAGCATCCTGAGATCACCAGGCCTCTAGTTACCCTTCTCTCCAAACAATAATTATACCTGGCAGAACTTGGTGAGTCACCTGAGAAAATGAGAAGGAACAAGTGGCGAGTTTGGCTGACTGCTTTGCCCCATGTCGCCTAGTCATCTCCCAGAACAGGCTCTGGATTTCAGCTGACTTTCAGAGAAAGCTGCTTTGGATGAGGAACTGAGCCCCTCCCTCAGGGGAGGCCCAGGCCGCTGTCTGTGGAGGTGCCAACCACAGGGTGCAGGAGTCGGCCTTGGGTGGGCCTGGTGCTTCCACCTGTCCTCACAGCTGTGATCCCAATTGGTGATGGAAGGTTGCTGGTACTGATGGAGCACTGGGGTAGGTTAGGGTCTCTTTTTTGGGGGGCTGCAGAGACTCTCCTCTTAACCCTGCCTGCTCCTGTATAAAAGTCTAAGATCTGTCTCTTTTAAGGTTGAGGAACACAATTGCCATCAATGCTACTCCTCCCCGGCCTTGTCCCCTTCCCCAGGTGGATGCCCCTTTTATCTCCACTGTCAGGAAGTGGAGGTGCCGAGTGTGTTATACAATGTCTCCCATGAACTCCCTAAATATGAAATTAGGAAGAGTATTTTACACATTGGCAGGTCCCATAATACGTGGCTTCTTGCAAAGACGTTCTGTTTTCCTGGCAAGGAAGACCATCCATATATCCAGTTTGGCACTTAGGAGTGTGTCGACTGCAGATTCGCTTAAGCTTAAGCATCAACAGTTTATGAGCTAGGAAGCATTTCTTCCAACACGGTGTTTGAGTCATCTGTTGCAAGCTGCCTAAAGCAGTTGGTAGATTATTCAAAAGTAGGGGCTGTGTTTGGGTGACAGTTTGTCACATGATGGATACAACAGTTTGTGAGACCTGTTATGGTGTCATCAGATTTTTCACATGCCCAAAAGCTTTCTGCAAATGCACCCTTCTTCCCTTAAGAAATATGGATTTTCTTAAGTAGGAAATCATAACTCATGGGGCCATCAGAACCCCTCTACTAAACAGTCTAAAGACTATTTTTAGAGTTGAGTGGATAAACTCACTTTTATATTTAGTTCTACCTAGGAAGAATTGCTGGCTACAGGCCAGCAAGTTAACATCAGCCGGTTTATTTTAATTTTAGCCATAAACATTTAAGCTGCTGCTACACATTGGAAATACGTACAGAGTTCACATCTTCATCATGAAACGAGCAGTGTAATTAGTGGCAAACAATTACTAGTATTTTTAAGATTCAAGTGTAGGTAGGACATGCTCTTGGTCAAGTCAAAGAACAAACTCTCTTTCTTTGATCTTGGTGGTATTTAACCTCAGGCAGACCACTTTCTCATTTGCCCTTTAATTTTGTTATTGCATTTTTGACATAAATAAGTGTTTGCAATTTGTTCATTAATCATTGAGTAGATACCAAAAAACTTATTACAAAATATTTGTAATGTGTAAAGGATAATGTTATAATGGCACCTGATAGTCAATGAACATTTAAGAAAGGACATTCCCATTACCTGTGGGAGCTCCTGTGTGCCCTTCTCAGACTCCATTACCTTTGCAGCCCCCTCAGAGGAAACCATTGTCCTAAATTTCAAGTTATCATTTCCCTCATTCTCTTTATAGTTTTACCAGATATGGTTTTTACCTTTGTAGTTATTGAAACTTTATATAATAGGAAAATTCCAGTCTGTATTCTTCTGCAATTTGCTTTTTCTTATCTCAGACTGAAACCCTCGATTCTTTCAGGTGTTCTGTATAGCTGTAATTCATTCCTCTTCACTGCTGTATAGTATGCCGCTGCCCGAATACACCATGATTCATTTATCCTTTCCATTGTTGCTGGGCATTTGGGCTGTTGCAGTTTGTAGTATGTATTCCTCTACATGTCTACAGATGCACATGTATGAGGGGTTCTCTCTGTACCCCTCGGGGTTAACTTGTTAGGTCATGGGGCATATGGATCTTTAGCCTTGCTAGATAAAGCCACCTTGTTTTCTGAGATCTACGAAAGTTTCTCATTTTTATGTAGTCAAATCTATCGGGTGTTTTGGTAATTTCTTTCTTGGTCTTATAAAATCCTCCCTTTCCTCCAGGTCCAATAAATGGTCACATACATTTAAGAAAGAGAATGCAAAACCAGTCATTCTTGGTTTTCTTTGCAGATATATAACAAATTGCGAACAGTGGAACACATGACTGTCTATGAGAAAGAAGACATACCAAGCAGGTTCTATTACAAGAAAGGGAAATTCGTCTCTCCTTTGACCTTAGTGGCTGACGAAGGATGGTTCATAACTGAGGTAATTATAAAATAAACATATGACAATTTCTTCGTTTGACAAATTCTATCAAATGGCCAAAGATAAATAACTATTCAGCTTTTACACTGCAAGTATTTTGTTTTCATTTACGTGTTCATTGCATTATTTCCTTCTTTAGAGAATGAAGAAGCTTGATCAGGTAGGTGACTTTTAGACACAACTGTAGATTTGGGCCCAGAGTCACAGTTTAGAATGCATGGCTCCAGACTTGCTGCATTTTTAACACACAGGCCTTAACCCAGTTACCCAGGCTTACAATGTAACATGTTCAGTTTAAAGTGGAAAATTCCTATGGACCAAAGCAGTTGCTATAAGGCAGTGAAAAGCAAGGAGATATACTCAGCTCTGCTTTCACCTTTAAGAGAAATGTCCGGCAAACAAAATTCCGTGGACCTAGGTCCCCTGTTTGCCAACTTGATTTTACAGAGGAGATTGTCTTGTATTTTGGGTCCAAACCGTACTTGCCTGGTGCCTGAATGATGTCATCAACCTCCTCCTTGCCTATCTGGACCCTAAGTTCACCAGGCTCCAGGTCATCTTCTGATATTGGGCCAGCACAGGAAGGCCCTGCCCTTCCAGGGAATCATGGTCACGTCCTGTCTAGAATCAGTTCCTGAAGAGAGCATGGGTTATTGTAGAAGTGAATTGGAAGATGGATTGCAAATAGATCAGGCTACTGGTGAAAGAGATTGGCAGATATTGGCATATGACACTCATTGGTTGAACGCCCTGAAGTTGAAGGTCTAAGTCTAGTATTTGATCCATCAGGGACAGGCCATGTTTTGATCAGCAGAAGCACTGATCAGGGAAATGAGTGGAAGTCTGGGACTGGGGTGTGGAAAAATGAGGGTTTCCTGACATACATCCAGTCATTTGGGAGGAGTGAGTCGTTTCTGTGTGCTGTCAGACACAGAGAAGCCCCTGGTCACTGAGGAAGCAAAGCAGACCTGATCAAACATCACTGCACTGTCCTTAGGCCAAGCTGGGCCCTTCTATAGACCTGGCTTCCTAGGCCACATGACTTAAAAATGTCTCCAAGAGGGTCCCTCTGCCCCTAACCCTCTCTCCTCTAAGAACCAAAATGCTTCTCTCCACATTCTCACACTGTTTGAAGTTCACCTGGAATGAGATTACTCGAGGCTCACAGCACTTGCATCTACAGTGGTTTTCTCAGGGCTTGGCATTGAACGCACATGCATACAGGTGGGTCATCTGGTTAGGTGCCTATCCAACCTTATTCCATAAAGACAATGTTTCACGTCATACAAAAGAGCTTACCCTTGAAACTTGTTCAATTTAGAAAATTCTCAAATTACTTTGAGGTTTTAAAAGCCAAGGACACTGAGGCTTAACTCACAGTTTGATGTCACTCATTTCTTAGCCTGACTATGTGTATCCATTATTTACTTTCTGTATTTAGCTGAAATCAGCTGCACTGAGAGGCTAGTTCGTGGTAGCAGGGATTGTAAGAATGCAGAAGAGATCTGGAGTAATTTATGGGAAAACAGACTTAGGCAGGCAGAGTGGTAAAGCCAGAGGGCATCATGAAGAACTGGACAACTAATGGGGTGCTGATGGGAGAGTCCCTGAAACCCTGCAGTAGGGTGGGACAGGCACTGGTGAGGCTTCAGATGTTAAGTGCTGTCAGAGAAAGGTCAGTCTGGGAGGGAAACACAGTATCCTGGCAATAGTACATCCAGCTAGAAGATGCATGCTTGTCCAATGAGTGATTAACATACAGCAATGGAGGACCTAAGGATATCCATCAAGATGCTCTTGGGGGCCGGCCGAGTGGCGCATTGGTTAAGTGCTGGTTTTGGGATGCCAGCGGCCCCGGTTCGGATCCCACATGAGGGCCAGTGACACTGCCCTCTACAGCTAACAACAGCTCCACCTGGAGCTGGGCTGTGCGAGCCCCGGTGATGGTGTGGGCTGCAGCCTCTGCTGCAGTGGGCTGCCATAGGCTACAGTGAGTGGCCCGCAGCCAACGTGAGCGGCTGGCAGCCAAGCGTGAGCTGCCAATAGCCTAGATGAGCGACATCCAGAGGCCAGCGACCGATCTGCCTCATCCGGGAAGAGTGCAATGACGATACCAACAGTGAAGCAACGTCCTCCGCAACTAAACTGAAGAACAAAAAGACAGCAACTTGTCTGTTCCCCTTCCCCGAGTCCCCAACGCTGTTCCCCTCCGCCAATTCCCCAATAAAAAATCTTTAAAAAAAAAAAGAAAAAAAAAAGATCTCCACCAATCTTCCTTAAAAAAAAAAAAAAAAGATGCTCTTGGTTATAAGTCATAGGCCACTTAAATAAATGTACTTTAAATAATAAAGATTTATTATCTCACATTACTAGAAGTCTGGAATTAGGCAGTTCCAAGGTTGGTTCATCCAGCAACTCACTGATATGAAGCCCCCTGAGTTAGCTCTTGTCATTCTTTTGTCTTTCCCTTCAGTGTCACAAGATGGCTGCTACAGCTCCAAGCACCACATCCCTTCAGACATCCTAAAGCAGGAAGAAGGGATGTGGCTTATTCTTATATACCTCTTACTTTTATTAGGGAGCAAAGTCTATATCCCAGAGTCAGAGGCAGGTGCAAGTTTTGTCAGACTCTGGCTGACAATTATAAAATTTTAGGGAGGGGATCCCTGTTTAAGAAAACAGTACATAATTGTGAATATAAAATTAGGTTCAGGAACCTGAAAGAAACCCATTCAAATGAGAAGCCCTGGTGCATATACTTCTTTAATTGCAGCATAAATCCGTTTCTGCCAAGAGCCCACTAACAAACTTCTCCTTAGATCTCATCAATCAATTCACCAGTGTGGCTATAAAATTCCTCCCTGGGGTCTGCTTTGGAGCTAAGACCTGGTACTGTGCTTAAGCGCGTCTGGACCAGAAGGCCACACTCACAAGATAACAGTGATGCAGAGGCTGGAATTAGGCAGACGAGGTCCTTGAAACTTAAAACAGAAAAGAAAAGAGGTGGGGAGAGAGCAAGGATAAGGCGCACCATCTTCTACATTCTCGTAGTGATGGCCTCCTCAGAAAGCCCAGTGACAACTCTGCCTCCCCCTGCCCTGGATTCTACTTTCATCACACCCTTCCCTGTATCCCAATATCCAATCCCCACTCTGCTGAGGGTCCAAGCACCTGCTCTCCTGAAGGAAAGTGGCAAATTTCAGTGTCTTCCGAGAGGGAAGCCATAAGGTCATTGCTTACTATATGTTATATTATATCATATTATATTACATTATATTACTTTTGTATGTATCCTACAAATACACAGACACACACACCCATGTACATATATTTGTTTGCGTAGATCAGTACTAGGGCTTCCCATTATGTGACTGCATGGCTTACGAATGGAGGGGAAGCCACAAGAACAGAAAGAAAGAATGCCTAACTGTTGACAATTACTTGAACAGCTTTTTAAAAATACATAATTATTTCATAAAGGAGACGAGGTGATTTTTTTAAAAAACTTAAAGCAATAAGTTTTTTTTTTTTTTTTTGAGGGCAGGGTCACTGCCCCTTATATGTGGGACCGAACCAGGGCCGCTGGCTTCCCAAACCAGCGCTTAACAACCACGCCACTCGGCCGGTCCTAGTAAGTTTTTTTTAAAGGAAGGAATCAGAAGAAAGATATATGGGATGTGAAAAAAATAAGATTAGTTCTGAAAGATTAATGTTGTCCCACTAAAAACAGAAACTATCCATGTTATTTCACATAGTTTTAATGGTTAATAATCGGTACTATAGAAATAATCTTCATTTATCATGCCTGGCTCCTTAGAAACTTGAGAATGACTCTTCACCCATAGTTTCGGTGACATGAACATAGTCACTGAAATTTTACCCTTTGCAGATGACAAACATATCAAAGAAAATTTCTTCTTCGAATTTTGGTCAGTAACAATGATGACATAATAACAGCTATCTTGAATAAAGTACCCCTTGGTTACTATTTCCAATCTTGGTGACCCTGCATTGTGGGTGTTATTAGTCCTGAAAATAACATACCACAACATAAAATGGAACACAGACATGGTTCTGAGCTTCCTGGCAGCCAACTCAAAGAGAAAAGGACCATCAATAATATTAATGTAACTTATGGTGCCTGTAACATTAACAAAAACCAAACATTTCTGTGGAAAATCATAATTGTCCCTGAGTCCTGAGAGAAATTTAGGTATCTTTTAGTGACTCCTTTTTGTACCTCAGTTTCCTAGACTGAAATGCCTTAATCATTTTACTCCTATCCTTGAAATGTTGGATGTTTGTCCTTAAGACTCATACATAAAAATTATAATTTCTGAGTCTACTTTGATACAACATTCAGATGGTATTTCTTTGTCTTCTGAAAAATCCTAAAAATGAACTCCCATTCTCACCTTAGACATCTTTTACATTTTTCTGTTGTTTGTGATACTTACTTGACCACAGAGGATTGAAAGCTCCGTCCTTATCCTTGTTCCTATGCGATGCCAGGACAACTGATCTCCCACACTCCTATTTGCAGAATGCCTCCCCACATGGTAAAAGGGCTGCTTTACTCTGCATCCTCTATGCGGGTGCATAGAGCATGTGATGTCCATCCTAGGCTGGACTGCACTTTGTATCAGCAGCAGAACAAAATTCTCCAGCATGCGAGTGTTCTCTCTGGATCTGGGTTTGATAGCAGAGGAGTCTTTTCTAGTTGAGCCATGATTAGGAAAACAGTTGAGTCAGGACAAATCGATGCTGGTTGGGGGCCAATAAAATAGAATCCCATCTCTCCTTCCCTTTTCCCAACAGCTGCCATCCCATAAACACGCACAATTTTGCTTCCTTGGCAAAACTGGCACTCCCATATAAGCAACTTTTTGCCACCGATTTAAGTTTTGCAGACTCTATGGCAGTCAGCTGCTCTAACAGGAAGTTTTAACTGAGTTAGGTTTTGTTTTGGGTTTTTTTTTTTTTTTTGGTTGCTTAGAGAGCTGTCACTGAAAAAGATAAAGATAGGAAAACATTTAATTTGTCACCTGGAAATGCACTATTATCCAGTGTGACTGCTGACATTGCCACATAAAACAAATGCCCTGCACAGTGGCCCCCTGCAGTTTGTTTCTGCTCCACACTCTTTAATATACACACTGGATTTCCAGTCACTGCCAATCCTTTCTCTGGCCTCCTCACCGGCAAGGGCACAAATCTAAAGGTGTTCATATTCCCAAAGGACTAAACAGGAAGAGGTTAAAAAACCAAGCCCTCTGCATAGGTCAAGTCCCAGGCTGCCACACCTGCCAAGCAAGGAAATAGGGCTTCCTAACTGATGCCCCCACATCCTCTGTTCCCCTGAGACCTAGCCACTGTCCTCTGGAATCCTTCCCATTGTTTATCCATGCCAGGGGCAAAGGTCACCCTCTTCACTGGAGCATTGGAGCCTCAAACAAGCTGGCCACACTCCCAAGCCCAGGGGTTTCACTGTAGGTGCAGTCACTCACACAGGCTCTCCATCTATCCCTCAAAGGGGTTCTGGGGCAGACTGGTTGTCACAATGTCTGGGTAGTCCAAGAACCCTCAGGAGCCAGGTCCAGTGATGCTAAATGACCTTGGCATCTGGGGGAGTCAGGAGCAACAGAGCAAAATACAGAGTGGAGAAATACGGTGGGCAGATTCCACCAAACTCAAATACACTGTGCCATCCTCCACCGTGAAATCCATGTACTGCCTAAAAATTTCAACTGCTAAATTCAACAAATATTTGATGAGTGCCTACTCCATGTAACCCAACAAAGTTTTAATTCAAATTAGCACATGGGGCCACTGGCAGCCCCTGCCCTCATGGAGCTTGAAGGCTAGGGAAGGAATCAAATATTAAATGAACACACATGCCAATCAAACAATTAAATGGGCAGTTACAAATTGTGTTAAGTGTGATGATGGAAAAAAAGTATTATGAAAGGGTGGATTGTCTGGGAGGAGAGGGAACCCACTTCAGAAAGGGAGAGAAGAAAGCCTCTCTGAGGAAGTGACCTCAAGGCTGAAATCTGAAGGAGTGGTCACGGTTCTGACAGGGAGAGGGGGATCACTTTCCAGGCCAGGGGAGTGGGATACTTGAAGAATCTGAAGCAGGAAAGAAAGAGCTTCGAGAATAAGAGGAACTGATAGAATGGACCATATGGCCAACTGTGGGGAATGAGAAGAAAGTGGCATGGATGAGGCTGCCCAGGTGAGCAGGGGCACAATCAGGCTGGGCTATGGGAAAGGTGGTATTTTATCTTAAGCACAATGGAAAACCATAGAGAATTTTCATGGGGCACTATCATGATCTATAATCCTCAGGATGATATAACTCACAACAGAGTTGAGGAACTGAGGTTGTGAGCAGTTCCTCCAAAATTCTTATATTTCTCAAATACCATCTCTTCCATGAAAGACTCAACTCTTATGTCCTCCACCTGAGAATTCTCATAAAGCCCTGAATCACTCCCCGGGGTGCTATATATGTTTGTCTGCTTTTGTACGCTTCCTTCCTGGGGTGGCTTCCAGCTCCTCGAGGTCAAGTCTGTGGCTCCTTGACCTTCCTTTTCCTCCATGGAAACTAGCACATGGCTGAGGCACAGTATATGTGTGCGGAATATGAATTAAGAAATATTGAGACAGTTGATTTTTGGTTCAACAGGTTGTTCACTTTGTAGGTTTGCAAATCAGTAACCAAGTAAACAGAGAGGAAAGCTAAATCAGGACTTTAACTTTGGATAATTATTAGTAGCTCCAGAAGAGATTTTAATGGGGGAAAAGGTGTTGAAACTACTCACAGAAATTCTCCTAGCTTCCATTAGCTCCCAGCTGGAACCCAAGGGCAGGACGCATCAGCAACCCCCAGTCCCTCCCAGGTTCAAGGGCTAATCCCTGTGGCCTCTCCTGGACTGTGTCCATCTCAGGCCACCGTGCTCAAAAAGGTGGCCAGATGTGACCAGAACCTGGTGAAAGATGGTGAAACACGACGTTTCATTGTTTATCCTCTGAACTCTTATCTGAGTAGAAAGAAATGCAGCGAATTCAGGCCCAAGCTTCTAAGGGAGGCCAGTATTTGTCTCCGGAAGAAAGATTTATTTTGAAAACTGGCCAAGAATATGAAATGCCAGGCTCAATTCTATGTGGATGAATGGCAGTTAGACCTGGACCCAAAATATTTGGAGAAATCAAGACAATCTGGCAATGTGGCTTCTGAGCTTTTGTGGCAGCTCCCGTGGTATTATCCAGGCCTGAGTAATGGAGCTTCAGGAAGCCTGGTGTCGAGTGCTAGGAGCTGCTTGATTTCTGGAGCTGATTAGGGTCATCTGTGAGAGCCATATGACAGCACATGCATCCCTTCCTCACCCTTGGCACCCTTCAATAAACATAATCCTGGGGACAATAAAAGAGAAGAGGAAACCCCATCCACCCAGTGCTCTCCTCCAACACGTCTCTACTCCAAGGACTCTGTTTCTCTTGATCCCCACTGATTTTGCTGTCTGGCATTTTTCATTTCAAGGATTAGGCTGTGTGTGGCAATGCGCTTTCCAGGGTCAGACCAGGGTCTCGGGCCTGTCCAGTTAAATTCTGTTTCGGAAAGAAGCAGCATACTAAGACAGAGAAAGGGAAACTGCTTGAGGGACATCTCTTGGCAGTGGCATGTGGCAAGCACACATCGTAAGGTTCATAACCCCCTGTCCCGCGGGGGCTCTGAGGAGTCAGGCCACCAGGAAGCTTCTCGGGAGGAGCGTTTAAAATAGCAATGCTACAAAACCTGAGCAACAGTAGTTTTTCATAGAAACCATAGCTTAATCTTAGCTCTAGCAGCAACACCACCAGAGCCAGCCCAACTGTGGTCACTTCCACAAGCGTTACAGTGGAAGCTACCTCTGGCTTGCACGTTATTGCATGCCTCTTTCAGCCTGAGGCGGTGTCAGAAGTTTGCTATATTTTGGGGGCCTGGGAGGTTCCTCTTATAACTGTGTCCTAGGAGAGTAAAGTAGATTTCATTTTTATTAGGCCCCTCACTCACCTTGATAGGAGTTCACATTTATTTTAATCTGACCAGATTTCAGTTGTGTTCCCTGGTTGCCCTAGAGGTCTGGGAAGATGCCTCATCAAGGGAGGGATGGAGAAACCGGGGTCCCTGACTCCACGTCCTCAGAAGAATTGTACTATTAGTGGTTGAAAGGAGGAGTGATAGTCAAAGTGTTTAACAATCAGAGCCCCACGGGCACCAACCAATGAGATGATGCTGGCTGGAAAAGCCAGTAGGGCACACTAGTTCCTGCTTTGGAAAACAGCCTGTATGGGCCTAAAGCACAAACTCAGCGTGGTAACACGGTAAAAACATGAAGTGTCTTCAGAAAAGGACGAAGCATCATTTAGCATGGCATATGAAAGATGCCAGGTGAATGACTTCCAGGGTCTTCCAGGCCTGACTATGCATCCCAGTCACCTGTGGGGAGACTGACTGAATGCAAATACCCCAAATTGGGACCCAGGATAAGGTCAGGGCAGTCTCTGCACAGCCCTGTTAGGGTCCAGCAGTATAGACAGTAAATGCTCCAGGTTTTGAGGTGGGAATGCCTGCTGTAGTCTCCATGGGAGAACCTGGAAAGGAAGCCATCCAGACAGAGTGGGAGAAACCAGACAAAGCTCCCAACAGCTCCTCTGGTCAGAGAGGGAATCCAAGAAGGACAGAAAGGCTTCCACACCCTCAGCCGTCCTGCGAGAAGGTATTTCGAGGGGCAGGGCAAGAGCTGGAGTCCAGATGTGGTCTCAGCAGCTGGCAGCCCTCCTGCCTTCTCACGAGTATTTTTTTCTGTGGCTTAGCAACCATTTTCTGATCTACGCTGAGGGGAGATTAGAAGGAATGGGCACAAGAAATAGATGGGCTAATGTATTTCAAAAAATACAACAATAAAAAATCAGTTCCCTGAGAGATTGCCAAACCCAGCACCTTGGCCACATGCAAACAGGCAATAATGAATACAGACATTCAGGCCACTTCCGTCTCCTTTCTGTCCTTCCATCCCTCTTTCTGTCTCTAGCCCCATTCCCAACCCTACCTCATTTCTGACTCTGTCCCCAGACATCTCAACTCAGCACCATGAAGAAATCCTAAAATGGTGAATTCAAAGAGATGTGTCCAGGCAAATGCTGAATGAACTTCATTAATTGGTTTGCTGATTTCAGGGTAAACAGTGAATGTTACTTTTTTTTTAATGCTCAGTGTGACTAAGACAAAGACCTAGTCTAGAAACTATAACTCTTATCTCATAGATATTCCCTTGGCATACCAAACTCAAGCAAGCTTATGACAGACAGGCATTTTCATGGTCTGCTGGTAGTGGAGTGTGGGCAACATAATATAATAAAGGCACTAAAATAAAATTAAGAAAACGTCTATAAGTATAATAACTTAACCATTCCTCACAGTATTTCTTCATGTGGAGTTATTAGGGGTTCCTTCCCATTAGAAGTGATTAACTAGTTTAGTGGCTCATCAAGGTGGGTGCTGGCACTGTGCCCCCCCACAGACAGAGGAGGGTCCTGAAGGCACTAGAATGTGCTGAGGATTAGGCTTGGTGAGGATTTTATTTAAATTTCCAAGAGACCACTCATTGCAGAGTCACCACCTTGTCCCAATTTGCTTAGGATTGTCCTGGTTTTAAAACTGAAAGTCTCAGGGCCCGCCGAGTGGCGCAGTGGTTAAGCGCTGGCTTGGGAAACCAGCGGCCCCGGTTCGGGTCCCACATATGAGGGCCAGTGACACTGCCCTCAAAACAAAAAAAAAACAAACTGAAAGTCTCGCCTCCCTGGAACCCCTCAGTCCCAGGCAAACCAGGACAGCTGGTCACCCTGTTTGATGGGCACAATATCAGGTAGGCACTTGAGAGCAGAAATTGCATAGTTCCTCTCACTCCTTCCAACAGTCTCACTCTGATGGCTGCTTCCTTCTGATGTGTTTCCCATGTCAGGTTACACAAGGTCTCCTTGCCTTTCAGGGCCTTCTGTGTGTCAGATCTTCCCCACTAACAGATTTCCCAAGGGTCCTGATACTGGGGGACCTCGGCACCCACCCACCCTTTCCTTAGAGCTTCCTATGTGGACCCCTTGGTTCCCATGGCTGCACACTCACACACATGCATGCACACACATGCGCACACACATGCATGCGCATGCACACGTTTGCACATGCACACGCACATACATTCATACACACATTCACACACACACATGCACACACAGCCCCATACCCACTGACTGTGATTCTGACCCCAGGGCTCCTCCTGCTTCTTCTCAGGCCCACGGCCTCCTCGGTGCTTGAAACTACCTCACTGCTTCCGGCTCAGGGCGCCCGCTCCTGGTCCTTGCTTGCTCAGGAAACACTGCACAGAAACTGTAACCTCTTGTCTTTCCTCACTAAAGATGAATTCTTTTAGATGAAGGAATTTCCTCCCTCATTTATGCCCCCCACCCCAAAAGCCTAGCGGAGTGGCTGGCGGATTCAGAACTCAGTACATGACTCTTGAATTGAATAAATAGGCTCTTAAATCATTGCTTTCTCCCACATCTTGGCAGGGATGCCCCCCACCTTTGCCTGGGACTCCTCTCACCAATGACACTCCATTTCTTCACTGCCTTCAAAAGAGTAAATCCCCTCTTTTTTATTAGTGGGGAGCCTTGTAGGCAGGTCCCATACTGGGCCTCTCACCCCATGTTGCAGAAAGATTAGGTGTTTTCTGCCACTTCTGGAAACTGGCTGCCCACCCTACAAGCCTGGCTTTTCTAGTGACCCCAACTTAGGGGTACTTGCCACCTCCTTCCACACACACACATACACACACCACTCCTCTACCCGTCTCGCCTTCGGTCAAATCAGGATGGTCTGGACATCCCCTAGAATGTCACTAGGTGGCACTATGTGGCAGTCCCTGGACCTGGAACGGTCAGGATGGGGTCAGTCTCCTCAACAGAGAGCTTGAGGATCCACAGCCTCGGGATTCAGTCTGGAGGCTAAGAGGTCTGCGACCCACACTTCATCAGCCCCACCTCATATGCAAGCACTTGGCAGGATAATGTGGGGACACAATGAAGATGGTGAAAGCTACTAGATAGAAAAGGAAAAGGAAGAAAATCACTCAATGCACTGTTTTGAAATTAAGGCTGTATACATAACATATTCCATTCAATCACTTAGACAAAATGGTTAGCTTCTCATACAGCCAGCCAGTTTATTATTACTTTTTAAAATCAATAAGAACAATTGTTTCACTGGAAGAGCTTGTCATTTTAATAAAAACTAGTGGATTTACCTATGACCAGACAGATCCCCAATTACCTGCAGGACTGAGATTTGCATTGCTGTATATTGTGGAAGTTAGGCTGGGATTTTTAAATCAGGTAATCAGGCTTTGTCTCCCTTACACCTGTCCCTGTGGGATGGGGTACATATGTCCTTGGGGGTTCATGATTAATGAAGTCATTAGGAATAAAATGTCCTACCTAATGCTTCAGGAATCACTGCCTCCGTAGACTGTGAGAGAGGAAGCAACGACAAATTAGCTGACGAAGCTAAATGGGGATGTGTTGTGATCGTCGCCACAGACAGATAAAGAACAAAAACAGTCTATCAAGTTAGAAATGCAGTAAGTTAATAAAAACATTCCCATGGAAAAATACGAGCTACAGCTGCAGAAGGAGGGACAAGGGATGATGGAAATGCAGGAAACAGAGTCAATGAAATAGTGCAATTTGGAAAGCAGTAATGCCAGGGAGCAATTTATGGGGTGAGACTGGATGGGTGTGCAATGTGATATGACAGCTAAATAAGCAAAGGAGAGTTCAACCCTCGCAACCTCCCTGTCCTGTTGCATGGGACCAGAGCACCGCACCCCACAGCCAGTACATTTGGTGCCCATCCCCAGCCACTGAGTGGCCACCTATTGTGCATCAAGCACTTAGCACACAGTCGTGTCATATCCTCCCCAAACTCCTTGAGGCAGGTATGACCCCATCAGCAAGGAAACAGAAGCTCAAAGAAGCTAAGTACCTGCCAGGATCACAGAGCCAGAAAGGGGCAAGCTGGAATTTAACCCCATGCCAATCCAATTCCAAAATCTCTCCTCTATACTTTATAACTGGTCCCCACTCGGTGACTGCAGAGACAAAGGATGGAGACACCTCACTGTCCAGAGCTAGCAGGAGCACTGCAGCGACCTCTGGCTGTAGACAGTGAAAGGTGCACAAGGACCAGGAGACCGAACCTGAGTTTCAGTTCCAGCCTTGCCTCTCAACAGTTGTGTGACCTTCACCTCTCTCTGCCTTGGTTCCTTTAACTACGAAGTGGGGAAAATAATATCATCCACACTGGGATGTTGTGATGATTAAGTGACTGTCAGTGTAGGCTCTTGATGAACTGTATGGCACACTAAGTACATGGGACAGATATTACAAGTCTTGTGAGCCAACCTGTGAATTGCTGGCACTTGAGCTGTTTGGATTCCAGTCATTCATCACAACCAGTCATTTCTACTTCCCGCATTTGGAATCCTTGCAATATTAAACTCTGCTTAGCAAGAGGGTTACTGGACTATCAGGAATGAATGAAGGGCTCTGCAATGAAGGTTTGGGTGTGTCCAGCTGGGTAGAGTGTCCTCAGGAGTCACAAGACCTTTAAGTCTTTTGTCTCATAAATAAGCCCCTGCAGTCTAAGAAAATTTAGTTCTGAAGGGGAGAAGGGTGAGAGGAAAGTGATGGTTTTGGAACTCATCCCAAATGAAGAAAGGTTTAAGGAAGTAAAGATTTACAAGGCCTGGATAAGAGAAGCCTGAGTGCCATCTTCAAATGTTTGACTAAATGGAGAGGCGGGGACTAATTTATTCTGAGCTGCTCCTGAGGGTGGAGCTAGAAGGAAGGATTGGGTGGTATATATGGTGGAAAGAGTGCTGCGATAGTCATGAATGGACTGCCTCTGAGCTACGAGGGCTTTGCTAGAAAGATGAAGTGACTAGATTAGACACTGTGTTTTCCAACAATTCTCTGACAGCAATGAGGTTTCCTACAATTCAATTCAATTCTGGCACTAACTACCCAGAGTTAGAGCAGCCCCCACACTTTAAGGGGTACAGTCTCACAAGACTGCCCCACTTCAAGATGCCAGCCATAGGTCCCAGGTCCCCAGCCTACCACTCTTAAGTTTGACTTGGCTACAAATTTGAGGGTTCTCACAAACCCCTTCAGGTTTGATAATTCACTGGAATGAATCACAGAACTCAGAAAGGTGCTAGACTTATGATTACAATTTTATTATAAAGGATATAACTCAGGAAGCCAAATGGAAGAGATGCATAGGGGATGAGGGGCAGAAAGCAGCCATGCTCTCTTTGGGTACACCCTCCCAGCTCATCAATGGGTTCATTAAACCAGAAGCTCCCTGGTCATGTTGTTCCAGGGTTTTATACAGGATTTCATTGTATGGGCATGCATACGTGATTAAATCATTGGTCAACGGATGGGGATGAAAGTTCTAACGGTCTAATCAGGCAGTTAGTTCCTCTCGTCACCAGTCCCCCATCCTGAAGCTACCTAGTTCCCTAGCCTCATGCCCAAAAGTAATCTTATTGGCATCAACTCAGGTATGGAAGAAAGGGGCTCTTTCTAAAATAACAAAAGGCACTCCTATCACTCAGGAAATTCCAAGGGTTTTAGGAGCTCTGTGCCAGGAACCCGGGACAAAGGCCAAATATATTTTTTTTATTATACCACAGAAATACTTTATCATCCTTTCTGTTGCTAACATGCTATATTGAGTGTTTCTAAAGCTGATTACGAGGTATAGTTCAGCTCCATGTAAGAAAATACCTTCATAACTAGAACTTTTTGGCAATTTAATGGGCTGCCTCCCAAAGTCTTAGCTACCTGGACTAGACAGTGATCCAGATGAGGCGGGGTGACCCTAAGGCTGAGAAGGAAGTCCCGACAGTGAGTGGTGGTTTGGACCAGAGGCTCGCTGATCATGATGGTTGGGACACAGTGGGATGTAACTGCCTTGCTTGATTTCAGACTCGAGAGATGCTGCCATTCTGGATAAACAGCACTGGCAAGAGGGAGGGCTGGCAGCGTGGATGGCATGGATACGACAATGAGCTCATGGACATGAGGGGCATCTTCCTGGCCTTTGGACCTGGTAGGTGGGAAATGACCAAAATTCTCTGAGTCATCCATTCCCAAGGAAGTCTCTCCAAGGGCTGATGCTGCTAGTGGAGGCTGGCATGATTTTTTTTATTTTTTAAAATTTTTTTATGAACCCTCTTTATGAGGAAAGCTGAGCGAACCCAGCCGGTCTCCATGAAACATCTTTTGTTGGCTTGCTTTCAAATGCTTCTTGGGTTTGGCAAATGTGGCCAAATAGTTTCCCTTGTAAATTTTAAATCTTGAGTGCAGCGAAGAAAATGTATTCCACATGTTCGTGATTCATTTTTTACTTAATTTATCAAAATGTTATTTCACAGCTATCTGATGTCCAGGAAAGCTTTTCAGACACCAGGTTGCTGACAGCTGTGAGTTTCCAAGCTGACGTGATTGCTTCATGGGGTCTGACTTCCACAGTTCTTCCCCGTCTAGAGCACCCAACCCTATGGGAGTCATTTAGTTTAGGGCCCAACCAGAAGCTGGGATGTGCTCAAGGGCAGCTAGGAGGGGACCTGGAGACTGACTTTGAGAATGAGCCAGGATGACTGGGGATGCCTTGGATGGAAGCACATTTACTGAATCTTCCTTGACCAGATAATTTCCTAAGGCTGGAAGAGAGGTGGGGTGAAGAGGGCCTATTTGGTCATTTGCTTTAACTGATAGAGCACTGTAAATGCACATTTGAGAAAAGTTTATCAAACGATCTGAAGATCCTATTACTACCTAAACAACCCCCCTTCTTTCAAAATAAATTAGGAGAAAAAGCATTCAACAGCCATCATCCATTAATTGATGGCTCGTGAGCTACTCTTCTTACTACTGTGCACCCTCCTTATTAAATATAAAAAGCTTACCCTAATATCCACATTCCAAATGCATTTTTCTGGATGTTGATCAAAATGCTTCAGCCTATGGAAGTCCACCCTTTCCTTTCAAATTATAAGTTAGAGATTATGGCTAGAAGCCCTGTTTTTCTCCGTGGAGCAAGACAAATATATGTCCACCCACCTATTTTGGGTCACTCAACACAAATGAGCTGCTAAGAACTGTGAGGTGGCTGTTTCTGCACCCTCCATGGGGGACTTCTGGGAGCGTTAGTTTAGGGAACCCATTGGTCCAAATCCTTTCCCACTTGTGATTCAAGTTCCCAGTCTTGAAGGAAGCACCAGCACAAGTAGCAGCAAACATTTATAGAGCCCTGAATGGGTCTAGGACATTGGTCTAAGGGAAGATACAGAGGCTGTCCAACAGGCTGCCATCAACCAATAATCGTTACCAAGTGCTCCCTGACAACCAAGCCCTGGTCAGATATGTGGTGCTCAATGCTAAATGAATTAGTGATGGAACCCCGTGGACTTCATTGAGGTTAACTGCTAGATTAGGTTGGAGACACTCCAAGGTCACGGCTTTTACACGGGAGAGCATCCGACAGCCCGGCTTTCATTCAAAAGCATCACCTCCTCCTTCCCCAGAGAGAAAGAAGATCACGAACGCAGAACAGTTGTCAGTCGAAGGAGTGTTTATGAGCAAGAGTCTCAGGCATATTTTAAAAGCGGAAGCAACTCTAGCCTTAAACCAAAAATGTTAACAAAGTACGCAAAGCAGCATTAGCTTCGAGTTCAATTCAGCGGGGAGAGTTTGTCCATTAACAAAGGCCTCCATCATATGCTCCTTTCAAACTAAAAGCCTAGGTCTTTAATAGACAGAAAGACAACCCCTGATGAAAATGGACTGGGCTAATTGCTAAAATGTTTCCAGGCAGATACAAGCCTTGAGAGACTCCCGCAAACCATCACGCTCCTGGCTCCAATTCTCATGAAAGATTGAACGGTTTCACACACTGGCTGTTTACTCAGAAGAAAATTTAAGAGCGAGGCCATTAATAGCTATCTAGCTGCACTTTGAGATAAAGGTACATCCCTCCTGATTAATTGTCTGTGCTTCTTGCTTAGGGAGAATGCTGGGCATCATTGTGGCTGCCCACATACCGTTTTAGAAACTAGTAAGTCTGGTCCAGCTAAGAGAATGGGAAATCATTCTGGAAGATTGCCTCTCTCTGGTTAATCCCAGTTTCTAATTTGAACAGCCTAATCTTGCCCCAGAGAACTCCACATTCCTGATAAGGCAGCAGGAGCATGATTCAGTTAGCTCTGCCTGCGAGCCAGCAAGCCTCACTCAGGGAGCAGCCCAAGGTGTCCTGGCACTGCGTGAAGCTGCACAACCTTCTCACTTTAAGAGAAAGGGTTTTAATATCCACACAATTTAAACCCATGGGAATAACTTGGATTCCCCATCCAGGTTCAAAATGCCATCTTGAGTTTGCAGAGCGTGGCTGTGTCCTCCTAAATTGGATCAGTTATTGTTTTGCTCTTCAAGAATTCGCTAGAAGCTCTCCTTACAGCCTGAATCATATCTACATTGGGCCCAACATCCCAGCCCTGTAGAATAAAGCCATGAATCAGACGGAATGTGAAAGAAAAGCCAATTCTCCTTCCTGCTTACGTGCACAGGGTTTGATTTTGTACCTTCAACATAAAAAAAAAAAAAAAAAGGTCTTCTCCAACACTTTTGTCTCCAGAGCTTACCTCAGTATTTTTGCCAAGTATTAAAGAAGTGGGTGTTTGAAAGGCTGGGGAAGGATACCTTGGATTTACTATTGTCCACCATTCCACACACCCTCCCACCTACACATGTGACAAAGACGTGGCTACCGTGTGATGGGGGTGGTATGATCATCACACCCAGGTCCATGGCAAGTCAGAGGGAGGAAGAGGACATGTCTCCCTAGCACTGGGGCAACCTTCCCATTAATTTCCCAGGCTGCAGCTGACTCTTCTCTGGGGAAGTACAACCACCATCTTGGTCTAGCTGTACAATTTTCCTTGCTATGGGGTGGCCTCCTGGAGCAGCCCCTACATTCTCCTCTTCAGGGAGGTTCTGGATGTTTTTAAAACTATTTTTACCCTGACCTTTATCCTCCCTGCCCCCAAAAGAAAAGTGAACCCTCCGGATAATTTATGGAGTATTTTCAATCCATAGTTTGTCCTTGCTGGGCATTTCTTCTGCATGTTTCTTATTGCTATGAGCTACCATTTACTGAGCATATGCAGCGTGTCTGGGGCTATGACTTAGGTACCATTTCCTGATGTTACCCAGCTTGTAAGTGGCTGTAGGCTGGTTGTAGAGCCCATAACCCTCTTTATACTGAATCTGACTTTAATGCTCTGAAGTAAGCAAGACCCAACCCTTGCCTTGGATCTAACATATTCTGTGGCAGAGTTTTCTGTATATAACTTTCTTCCATGTTTTGTAATTTCATGGTTGACACAGAGCAGAATTTGGTGTTGGCATTTCTGGACTATGTTGCTATTGGTCTCTGCTTGCTTTTTAAATAAAGTATATGTGACCCTTTTAGCAAAGCAATTATAAAGATTATTTTCTAAGATAGAGAACGTGGCTTTACAGCCACCAAACTACCCATTTCCTTTAAAAATCTTAGATGGACTGAAAAGTACATTTAGAGGCCTTTACCGATGGATAAAATCTCCCCCTTGAATTCAACCTCAGTGTAGCTTTGGGTATTTTGTGGGAAGCTCTGGTTTGGGGCCTAAAAGTGAATCTCCTGATGTACATTACTAAACTCTTACGTTTGCTCTTAAACAGACAAGCACTCTGCATCTTCCTTGCCTCCCGCGGAGAAGGAGTAGGTGCGCTATTGATGGAAATCCCTCCTCCAGTGCCCTGACTTACGAGATTGTGAATGGCCAGCTCTGCCCTTCACGATCCTGTGTCATGGCCAGAGTTTGGTGCACATGTCTGGGTCGAAGCACAAATTAGATCTTCCTGAGCTTTCCTTGCTCCCTAACTCCCACACAATTTGCTTATTTTCCACGTGGCCAAGTTGTTTTATCTGCCAGTGAAAGGCTCTCAGGGAATGTGCAGTTGATCTTCCAGACATTATTTAGGAAACCCTGAGATGAGCCATTGAGCCTGGGTCGAAATGTTTTTAGTTTAATCATGTAAGTTTGCTGCTGCTCTGAGTTAGCCAGTGCTGGGGAAGCTGTGCAGTTAGTTCCACAGTCCATCCAGCCCAGGGACCCCCACGTGGCAGGATAATGGAGAAACATTCTTGAGTTGCTGTGAGGCTCCTGCAGTGAAAACTGGCACCCAGACTAACCAGTCCCTGCCAGATAGGTGATAAGTATGCCATTTAATTGGGGTTAGGGGAGCCCAACAAGACAGTGACACTTCTGTGACTGCACCTGCTCTCCAGCGCTCTGCAGAAAAGAGCGGTTTCAGGAAGCCTTCTGCTGCTCCAGGAAAAGCACTGCTGTCCCAAGGGAGCACAGCTAAGCAGAGGACAGTGTGTTTTCTGATTTGCCTTTTAAAGAAACTCACCTCCATGAGCCGTAGAAAGTTGCTTCCTTTCCTAAGTTATAGCCTCCCAGATACTCTCCTGCATTCACAATCACATGGCCCCCTTGACAGAGCTGATTTCCCAGCGGCTGCCTGAGGCCTGAAGCCTGTAGCCTGAGCGCAATTCTCCACACTGTGACTCAGCCGCTCTCTGTCCTGTGAGCAACTGTTACAACTTGTTTGCTTGCCTTTCCTTTTCAGATTTCAAATCCAATTTCAGAGCCGCTCCCATCCGATCAGTGGATGTCTACAACGTCATGTGCAACGTGGCAGGCATCGCCCCCCTGCCCAATAACGGGTCCTGGTCCAGGGTGATGTGCATGCTGAGGGGCCAGGCCAGCTCGGCTCCGGCTCCATCTGTCCTGCCCAGCAGCTGTGCACTGGCCTTGATTCTCCTCTTGCTATTTCAATAGCTGCTCCTTTGTTGTCCTGAACACTCAGCCAAGTGGACCTCCGTGGTGGAAAGGTTTTCATTTTCTATTTGAGTAATAGCTTCATTAACAATCAAGGCCACAGAAATTGTGAATATATTATTCTTGGATGATTTTATACATAAATGTTCTTACTTCTCAAAAAAAAAATCCAAACTTTATTTTTTCTGGAGGTAAAGAAAGTCTTACTTTTCATTGGTTTGACTCTGTCATTTTCCCCTTTCTTTTCATGTAGTAACTTGGATGAACTATCGAAGCAGGGGCCTGCCCTGTAGCAAACAGCCTGTGAGTGGGTGTTGCACGGTAGTCCTGGGCCCCTCTCTGTTCCACCTTGCACAGAGCAGGCCCTGGTCTGTGCCCTGTCCACACCCAGGAGCTAGCCTCGGGGTCTGTGGCCACCATCCTGTACTGCTCCTGCCATCCTAGAAAAAGGAGGTTCCACATGACAGCAGTTGCTGCCATCTGTTTCTGTTTCAGCTCGTGGAGTTTCTCCGTTTTTTATACAAAATCTCAAAAGGGTGTATCTTAGCTTGAGTCATCAATCAATCAAAATCCCTAAGGACTGGAGAACTCAGCATAAGGTGACAGGCATGGGTTTCCTCCTAAAGTTGGAATGCAGAAAAATGTCTCCCTGGCCTTGAGGAGCAGAAAAGCTTACAATAGAGCTGGGCTTCTGTGCAACTTCTCACAGTGTCCCACAGCCTAAAACCTTGCACATTGTGGATGGATTGATGATTGCCCTCCTGTCTGTGTGAAGGCTTACTCAGAGACTGCCAGCCTGGATCCCCACACAGAACGTAGTCGACTATAGCAACACCTGACATACCATTACAGTGGGACAAGGGATATCTTGCTGATGAGAGTGTGGACATACCTGCAGAAACCTCAGTTCATTGCTTGGAATGGTGATGCATTAAACATAAGTTTCATGCACTGGTGTCCTGGAGCCTTGCTTGTTTAATGAAGACAGCAAAGGGGATTCTTGAGTGATGCAGAATTCCAAGGAAAATGGTGGAGGAAAGGGAGGATGAATATAATGGAGTCAAATCCCCATCACTAACCAACGAGCCATTTGATTAGGAAACAGTGTGGTCAAAGGGCCCACAGAGACCTAAGTTCTTTAGAAACCCTGAGATAAGCCATGGAGACTGGATTGAAATGTTTTTAGTTTAATAATGTAAGTTTGTTGTAAAACAAGGGATAACTGTATTTTCAAATGATTGGAGTCATGTACATATATCATTGCGTTCAAAATGACTTTGCACTAAATGAGGCACATTTGCCAGTGAGACTTTTTGTCAGGAAAAGAACACCTCAGGTATCAGGATGATGAAGCCCTTTATAGGGTGTTTACCTTGAAAAATGGATATCAACGCTCACCCTGATTCAAGAAGGCAGGGAACCATCTCTGTGCCTTGAAGCATGAGAGCAAAGGATCACAGCTTAAAAATATCGAATTTATCTTCACAAAAGATTTCTAAGGGCTTATGTAACATGTTTTTAAAACGGCAGCAAAGCATTGAATCAATTGGAAAGGAGGCAAATCAGCCGTTGTTATCTGGCTGAAAGCAAATTAGTGCTCTCAGAACATTGGCAGTGGTTGCTGAAAGGGGCATCTATTGTTCAAAGTTTCTTTTCTCCTAAAGGACAGTGTTCTAATGAATTGAGAAGAGCCTTCCTCCCTCCTTTGTGAAGGAAGAGATGCTTAAAATATAGCCAAGTGATTAAATTAAAAGTGGATAATCCAAATCAAAAGGGTTGTAAACATGGACACAGTCGTGCATTTGTCTTTCCTGCTCTGTTCTGCCATTTTCTTCCCCCTCATTCATTCTTAAAATCTCCAAACTACATATTAAACTTTCAGATTGTTGTCTGACAAAGTATAGTTACTCAATAACTAATCTTGAATCGATGTATGAGAATAAGGTACTTTTGGAATTATGACTATTGGTAAATAATTGAGAAAATCCAGCCCCGAATGGAGAAAAAAACTTTCTGCCTAAAATAATGCATATATTTTACTGGCTTAATTCTTTGGCTAGAGGTTTGGTTTTTTTTTCTTTGATTTTTCTTTTAAAGTTACTTTTTTTTTCTTCCCTAGAAAAAGTCTGCTTTCTTAAATAGTTGTGTTTCACAGGAGTAAAATCTGTGAGGAATCCATGTAGATACCTTTTCTCCTGGATTATTTTACTACTCCATTGCTAATTCCAGGAGGAAGATAATTGGATTAACCTGCAAATACCGAAGATAAATGAAAGGAATGGTCCTTAAATTGAAGATGAGACGAATGGTGACTTTCCCTGCCCATATGCGAAATCTCCAGAACCCAATTCAATTAAGTTCTGAAGACTTAAGCATAAATTAGAACAGGCTCAGGGAATTCTTTCTAGCCTCAGAGAGTTCTGACTTATAAAGTTCCAACTCTCTTTGCTTTTAAAGGGACCTTGGAAATCCAGGTCTGAGTTCAGTCACAAACAGCAGTTTGCAAATGTTCTGGGATTGTAAGAATCATCTGTCCCAGCTGCAGAGATGCAGGTGCAATGGATCTGGGTGGGGCCTCAGGCAGCACTTTTAAGTCACACTGATCTAAGATTTGGATTTGCTCTCAAGAAAAAAGGATTCTGATTTGACCCTGGTAGACCTGAGTGTCCTCACAGTAATTTCATAACCAACCAGTTTCTCCAGGGGCCATTAGGCTGGTGTAGGCTGCTGATCCCAGCTGTAGCAAGTTTCCATTCCTCTTTAAACCAAAGCAGATCTGTAGCCCCCCAGTGATGGAGAGAGGAACCAAACAGGCACACTGGACTTCTCCACATCTTACTCCTTGGGGATCTAAGATTCCCAATGGTGCTATCAGACAAACTCATTATTCAAGACACACAACTATTTTATGAATGTCCTATGAAAGTGTTTTGCATTTCTGTAAATATCAAGAGATTTCCAAAGTGTGTTTATTCTGTCTAAGCAATTTGTGATAGACCAAAGTCAGTGCTGGAAAAATTACTAAAAGGAAAGGAGGGTATAGCCTTGGCTGACTGGTTATAAACATGTGAAATTTGGTCTCAGGTACATGCAATGGAAATACACTTCTATGTTGCTTTGATATCATAAAATAGCACCTAGTGCAATGCCTCAAATGTTTAATAAATGTCCCATAAATATGTGTTGAATGAAAAAAGAATAAATGTCATTAAGAAGATTTGCTTACATCTCAGATATTCTCTCTCCACCTATAGTTCCTCAAATTAAATGAACTTTTCACTTTTGGTTTGCTGTCTTTTCTTATCACCCAACTGATAATATAATTATACTTCATTCCATGGAGTAGACATATTCCATCCCAGGCTTATAAATTCGATGGGAGGAAGGAAGGAAGGAAGGAAAGAGGAAGTGAAGTGAAGGGAAGGGAAGGGGAGAGGAATGGAGGGGAGGGAAAGGGAAGGAAGGGAGGGAAAGAGGGAGGAAGGGAAGAAGGAAGGAAGGAAACAAGATTAGATTTTAAATATACTGAGCATATTCACCTTTTAAAAATGTAACAGCTTTATCAAGATTTAATTCACATACCAGACAATTCACCCAATTAAAGTGTACAATTCAGCGGCTTTAATATATTCACAGAGTTGTATAACCATCACCATGAGCCATTTTATAATATTTTTATCACCCCCAAAAAGAAACTCCATATCCTTTAGTACATTAGCAGTCACTTCCCATTTCCTCCCTACCATCACCCCCAGGCAATCGGTAAACTATGTACTGTCTCTACAGATTTACCTATTCCGGATATTTTACAAAACTAGACTAACACAATATGTTGTCTTTCGTAGCTGGCTTCTTTCACTGAGCATAATGTTTTCAAGGTTTTAGCATGAGTCAGTACTTTTTATTCCCAAATATTCCATTGTATGGATATACTACATTTTATTTATCTGTTCTTTAGTTGCTGGACATTTGTTTTTTCCCACTTTGTGGATATTATGAATACTGCTGCTTTGAACATTCATGTCCGAGTTTTTGTGGACGTATGTTTTCATTTCTCTTGTGAATATACCTGGCATGGAATTGCTAGGTCATGTGATAACTCCGTTAAAACTCTGAGGAACTGTCAGAAAGTTTTCCAAATTGCATCATTTCCCATACCTATCAGCAGTGTAGGAGGGTTCCAGTTCCTCTCCATTCTCACCAATGCTTGTTATTATCTATCTTTTTTTTAATTACAGCCATCCTAGTGGGCATGATGAGCTGTCTCATTGTAGTTTTCATTTGCATTTCCCTAATGACAGATGATGTTGAGACTCTTTTCATGGGCCTATTGGCTATTTGTCTATCTTTGTTGAAGAAATGTCTATTCAAGTCCTTTGCCCATTTTTTAAATGGATTTTTTTTTAAAATATTGAGTTATAAGAATTTTTTATGTATTCTAGATACAAGTCCCTTATCAGATATATGATACTTGTAGATACTTTTTTTCCCCATTGCAAGGCCCTGCACCTGTAAGTGCTCTGCAGCTGACAGGAAGCGAGGCAAATGGTTTGTGAAGCCACAAAGGTTAATCCATAGCATTTCTGGAGTTAATTCCCTGAATGCCCCTTTAGGAGGTTTCTTTTCTGTGTCACCCAGCACGCTCATTGGGCCAACACAACCTCTTAAGGAGCCTCATGTGGTTGTTCCAATGGTTGCCAAGGTGATTCAGGACTCAGTATGGCTTGATGCATGATGAGGCCACACAGAACCACCTGTTACCTGGTCTTTGGGAAGGAGCTTTGCGCAGCTCACCTCCCTGTTCCATTCCTTCAACTACTCAGCCCTGCTGGCTGCCCTGGTCTCCCCATTGTGTTCAAGTTCAGGGCACTCCAAACTGGGCTTCACATTTTTTTGCCAGAAGTCCTTATAGATAAGGCATAATTCTATGAAATAACATTGTTCCAGTTGTTAGTCTTTGTTTAACTCTAAGTAAACAAATGATTCATTTTCTTTCCCCTTAAAAACTTTATAGTCACATACAGTAAAACCTTGGATTGCGAGTAACATGGTTTGCGAGTATTCCACAAGATGAGAAAACATTTCTAATACATTTTAATGTGGTAAATGAGAGATGGCTTACAATACAAGTAGTTTGTTTCCAGAACGAATTATGCTCGCAAACCAAGGTTTTACTGTATTTGCCAACAGAGTTTGTTATACTCATGGCAAGTTTGAAATTCAGTCAAATAAATTTTATTTGATCAGGTCAGAGCCCAGGTCTGACTTATTTACCTCTGTATAACCACATCCTGGAACAGAGCTGGGCACATAATAGGCCCTCAAATATTTGAAGAATAGCTTAGTCTAATTTTTTTCTTTCTTTTTACAAAAAAAGCATGCTAATTATGTAATACAATTATTTGAAGTTGTGGAGCTGCCTTGGGAATAACCTGTCCTATGTGGAATGAGTCCCTCCAGAGAAGGTTCAGACTGGCTGGACAAACGAATAGCACACACACCATACCCTTTGTTACAGGTTGAATTGTCCCTCCCCAAAAGATATGTCCAAGTTCTTGTCCCCGGTACCTATGAATGTGACCTTATTTGGAAATACAGTTTTTGGAGATGTCATAAAGTTAAGATGAAGTCATAATGGATTAGGCTTGCCCTTCCTCCAATGACTGGTGTTCTGATAAGAAGAGAGAAATTTAGGCCTAGAGACACAGGGAAGAAAGCCACATGGTGACAGAGGAAGGGATTAGAATGATGCATCTATAAAGCCAAGGAACACCACCGATTGCTGGCAACTACCAGTAGCTGGAAGAGGCAAGGAAAGATCTTTCCCTGGAGCCTTCAGAGGAAGCATGGCTCTGCTGATACCTGGATTTCAGAATTCAAGCTTCCAGAACTGTGAGAAAACACATTCTGTTATCTTAGGTGCCCACCCTATGGCAATTTGTTACAGCAGCCACAGGACAATAAGATAACCCGCCAATTACCTTTGAAGCCAATCTAAGTTATCAAAGCATTCTTGAGTTCCTCTTCCATCCCAGGTACGATGTTTGGGAAATACAGAAAAGAGAAAAAAACACTGATACTTCCTCACAGAACTTACAATGTAGTCATCTCGTTTCTTCCATTGTTAAGCAGAATTGAATTCTCATGTCTGTGGCACAAAATGTTCTGTTTGCTACAGGCGACGCATTGAGAGAATTGCAGAGAAAACAGAGCTCGCACGGTAAAGAAGCCATCAGTGGGCTGCCCGAGTGGCGTGATGGTTAAGTGCTGGCTTGGGAAGCCAGTGGCCCTGGTTCGGGTCCCACATATGAGGGCCACTGACACTGCCCTCAAAACAACAACAACAAAAAAGAATTTAAATTACTCCCATTTTAGGGCTGGCCGAGTAGCTCAGTTGGTTAAGAGCTCGCTCAAGAGTGTGAGCTGAGCTCTGAGCAACGGCGGTTCGATGCCAGCCCGAGCTGAGTTGCCGTTGAGCTGCGAACAGGTGGCAGGATGGCTCAGCTAAAAAAAATAAAAATAAAAAAAAGAAGCCATCAGCTCCAGAGCAGAGGAGCTGGAGGCAGGACGCTCACCTGCTCATGCTCCTGGTAGTACCTCATCTGCTGCCTACTTTGGGGGTCTTGCTTTGGCTACTGGATCGCCCCTCCACCCCCACCCCTGCCCCAGCCTGCTATTTCCCTTGCCTGTATGAGTTATCTCGCAGCAAAAGCAGGGATGGTCACATCACTCACCTGGTTAAAAACCACCGTTGTCTCTCATTCTTATAGGATTACATTCCAAATTCTGCCTCCACCCTCTTTCTGTGGTCTGACTTTCCACTCCATCTCCCGATGAGCCATATCACATTTCTCAGCTGAGCCCCCCTAAATATGTGATGCTCAGCTCTCTTCTATTGTCCCAATGTCCAGGATGCCACATCCAACTCTCTGTCTAGCAATCTTTTATTTATCCTTCATAACCTAGATTCTCTGTGAAGACATTGTGCTTTCATATTCTTTTATTGTTTCCTTGATGACAAAGCAAGTTACACTGCATTGTAATAACTTGTTTTCAAGTATCTCCAACTAGGCTGTAAGCGAAGCAGAATGCCAACATTGTGTCTTCTCATTTTTGGAGTCTCCAAAGAAAGCCTAGAGCACCAAGGAAGTCTGCAACAAAAATAGTTGATTATTGTCTGGCAAATAAATGAATGAATGAATACACTAATGAAGTGAAAAAGATTAGGACACTCCAGTCAGAAGATCACATGAGTTTGGCCCGAGCTTCTTGTAGTAGTGATGGGTTGGCAACGCTAGAGGCAGGAAACATTTTTGTGGAAAGTAGCAGGATTTGACAAATGACTAGCTGTGTGACACGGAATCTAGGGGGCAAGTGTTTCTTTTTCAGAATTTCAGCAGGCCCCCTCTTTAGCCACAAACAAGAGGAAGTGGAACAGATGGGAAGAAAGGAAGAAAAGATAAATTAGCTCTGTCTTCACCAAGTTTAATTTGCCTTTTCAACAGAACGCTAACACAAGCTTGTACTGTCATTTCCCTACCGCTTGGAAGAGTTCAGAATCCCAGCCTCTGAGTTGGATTTGCTTTTGCTACTGAGAAATGGGGAATGGGTAGCAGGGGGAGGGGTAGAAGAGTTTTCAGAAGGAGGAAAGGGGTGCTTGAGGAATTCCCTCCTGGGAAGGCCTTGTTCACACCCCTCCCTTCTCCCATGTCCTGCTGCTGCTTTGTAAAGTCTGGCGTGGGTGGCATCAGGGGGGCAAGCAGGAACTGAACTTCCACCATAGCCCAGAACAAGGCGGTGCTCAGAAGTATCCCTCCACTCCCACAGTAGGTGACAAGGGCCAGAGGGACAGGGCTAGGAGCAGTGGCAAGAAAAAAGAGACAAGGAAGCCATTCTGCCTGCTCTTTGATGAAAGGAGCAGAAGGAATTCTGGGAGCTCATCATAGTCCAGACCCTAGTCCATTTCAACAAAGTAAGAGGGACTTGGAGTCAATGAGTAATAAACATTATTTCCCTGGGAGATCTCTGGGAACCTGCATGAAGTGGTAGGTGGTTCATGAAGGATTTGACATCCCAGGATCCAGGCTGCTCTCTGCAGCTGAAGCCCTAAAACTCGCACCTACCTGGTGCCTGGTATTAGGAAATGCATTTTATACTAAGCATCTCCTATTTATCGTAGGCAACCGAGGAGTCTAGAGGTTAAATGACTTGCCCAAGATCACACAGGTAGGAGAGAGAGTGTATTCTTCACACCCAGAGTGTGAAGAATAGCATCACAGCACTGGATTCCCCTGGCTCCACCAATCTTCATCAGCACTCCCTCAGGCCTCCACCCCTCCAAAAAAGTGCCAACAAAGTCAAAACAGGGGGCTTGCTCTGTAAATGGCTTCAAACATCCTCTTGGTACTCCCCATTCCAACTTGTCGCCCCATGATCCTCTACACTATTGTCTGGAGCTGCCACTGATGACCCCAAAGCCCCATCATATGGCACCTATCAGCTCCCAAAGAGGAGAACTATATTTATCTATGTGCATTGTGTAATAAATTTTAACAAATTAAAGAGTTAGTTTGGGGTACTGGTTCTCAAACTTAGCTATCCAGAATTGCCTGACAAAATTATTTAAAAATAGCGATGTCCATGTCCAGACCCCAACCCTGAAGATTCTGATTCAAATAGCCTGGAACAGACCATTTGATCTTCCCAGGTGATTCTAACGTTCAACCAGGAACGAAAAACACCCAAGGGAAAGAAACAATTAATAACATAAAAAAATATATTAATAGAAACTGGTCTCTTGTAAGAATCCTAAGGGAGTATTGTGATTTGCATAATTTTAATGTTAGAATTTGTTCAGACTAGGAAATTCATTGTATTCTGCCATATTGAAAAAAAAATACATCTCAGTCATTATGCTGGAAGTTCTTCAGTACATTATAATAAATACCAAAGTAATAAGAACCAGCTACAAAATGGCTTCTGTGTTGAAACAGACCACACTGGAGCTGAACACTTTCGCTACAGTGAATCACGGGTTAGTTAGAGCCCTCCTATAGACTGTTTGCAACTCATCCTACTCAGAAACATCCATGGAACAAACAAGAAACACCTACATCAGTGTAGCCAGCACTAACTATTTGGGAGAGTACAGATGGGAAAGCAACAGGCTTTGTTCTGGGCCACAAGATATGAAATTCTGTAGAGGATGAAATCTAATTTGTCTTTGTGGGAAATGGTCTCATCTGGTTTAAATGTCAGTTTGAACTAAGAAAGTTAAATCTAGCAATGAAATGAACACTGACGATAGTTAAGTCCAGCGCGGACAGCTTCACATTGGGAAAGCTGTTTAGAGTCAATGAAATTTACTGTGCAAATACTCAATGAAGGGCTTTTGTATATTGAAAGATCAGACCCCTTACTTTCTAAGGAAAGGCCACCTGGAAGCGACTCCTCCAAGTAGGCTCAGCTCTGATCATGCATAAGGAAGCTTATGTGGGAGTCCCAAGAGGCTGGAAAGGACCAGCAGAGCACAGAGAACAGGTGTGTCAGCCTTGAGACTCTTCTCCAATTCATTTTTAAAGGCTTCGAAGGTCACTCACATAACCTGCATGCCTGCCGTGATGGAATGTAAGTATTACTATTGCTTTCTCTGTAAACATGACTGTCCTCATTCCAGCAAAAGGCTGCTACCCAAGGAAGTGTAGTAATGAAATGTTACTCATCAAATCTTTGGACTCTGGTGTGGGTGGTGGGAGCGGAATGATGAACTTTTAAATCTTAAGAACAATGACAGCAGCTATAGAGGGAAGCATACAATGTTTAAATTTTTGTGTCAAAAACTAAGCAAAATTAAGCTGATTCCCCAAAACCAAAAGAACACAATGAAAAGAATTACAATAAATATGATAAAGGGTGAATATCCTCATACTTTAAAAAACCCATATGAATCAATAAGAAAATCATTTAGACCCCAGTTAATAAATGAATAAAAGTCATATATTACTATATATTATACAAATGTTTAATAAACAAATGATAACTTCACAACAGAAGGAGGTACTCTTAAAAAAGCAGAAAGACTCCCCTGAGCCACATCTCCTTTTAAAGTTTAGGAAAAACATTCCTTTTTTTTTTTTTAGAGACGCAAAGATTTTTATTGAAGTGAAAGTACAGCTTTCTTATGAGAGTGGGTAGCCAAAACTAGGATGCCCCAGAAAAAACAATTTAAAATAAAAATGTGGAAAGTATTGAAGTCAAATCTCATACTAAGATACTATTTTTAAAGTAAAAATAAGGAGCAGAATGACAGTCTGACAGTCAGCGAAGGCATGCTAGGAAAACATGGCCACAAAACAGATCAAAACCATAACTTATCATTTCAATAATGTCTTTTTTTTTTTTTCAGGGCAGTGTCACTGGCCCTGACATGTGGGACCCGAACCAGGCCGCTGGCTTTCCAAGCCAGCGCTTAACCACCACGCCACTTGGCTGGCCTGTAACTTACCATTTCAAGATGAGCTAAAATACATTAAGAAAGTAATATAAGGTAGGAAAGAATGACATAAATCAAATTATTAAAACTCAGAAAGGGTTGAACCCAAGAAAACAAAAGAGATAAAGGAAAATAGCTTCAGAAGTGAAATCTAAACTAGATGGAATAAAATGTTAAACAGAACAATGTTACAATAGATAATGCTTTCAGAGAATTATAAAGAAAAGGGAAGAGAAAGTTTAAAAATCAAAAATAAGTTAAGAGATAAAAAGAGTCAAGAGAAAGTGACAAATACTGAAGATAGGCATATAGGAATCCAAGAAGAAATCCAAAGCAAAGGAATAAGACAAATACTAAAACTATAATGTAAAGAAACTTTCCTGAAATCGAAAGGAAAAAAACTGACACTATTATATATACTGAAAGAACATTTCACATACCTGAAAATATCAACCAAAAAACTAATATCAAAATGTATTGGATTTTAAGACAAAGAAAAAGAAAATTCTTCAGACATGTAAGCAAAAAGAAGGCATGATTTATAATGAAAATGACTTTTCAAATACAATACTTTATGGCAGAAGAAAATGTACTAACATATTTGAGATACTAATGTAACAAACATGTGAGCCAAGGTTTTATATTCAGTAAAACTGACTTTCAAGTATGAAAGGTTCAAACTGATATCAACATGAGAGAATCTAGGAAATATTTTGCCCATGAGTCTTTGCTGATGAATCTATTAGAGAACAAGCTTCAGACAACCAAAGTGACCTGGGAAACACTGACATAAGGCCTAGTGATGTACACTGACTAAACAGTTACTGCAGAGCAATGGAGAGAGTACAGCATGCAGCGGCTAATACAATGAAGATATAGTTATAACTGTTTTTAAATGGGAGGGGAAGGTAGATTGGGGAGAGAAGATGCAAAACAAATTAACTGTTGTTAGCACTCTTGTTAGTTGTGGAAATATTTGTACTATTATTCTAAGACTGCTACATAAGTAATGTAGAATAAAGCAAATGAGCTAATATGAGATATTCTACAATAATTATGTCATATCAATGTCATTGAGAACCAGGATTCTCAGTGTGGAAGAAAGGAAATGCAGACATAACCTAAACGAGGTTAAATAAAACCTCTGCGTCCAGTAAAAACTCTTAGAGGTTTTTTCCTGAAATATGTATTTTCTAGCTCTATCCACTAAAAAGACAGAAACATTTACATCTCCAGTAGCATTCCTACTGTTGAGGATGTTTATTTTGTGTGTGTTTTTTAAAATACCACTTCCCGTCAATGAAAAGTGCTTCTTGAAGAAAAAGTTGATTTCATGTCATCTCAAATATGTACCCCCAAAATAAAGGTAAAACCTGAAGAAAATACACCAAAATATTAGCAGTTTTTTCTGGGGATTGTAGGTGATTTTAATTTTCTTCTTTATGCTTTCTGTATTTTATAAAATTTCTCAACTGAACCTCTAATTGAAAAAAAAATCAACCTTTAAAAAAGATAGCAAACAAAATTATGTTATAAAAACACACATAGAATAATATACAAAAGCATATGTTTTGAAAGAGGATCATCAGGCAGCCAGAAGATAGCAATTCAAACTCATTTTTTAAAGGAGTGCTTCTCTGTGGTCGTTACGCACACGTGTCTCTCTTGACAGAAAGACTCTTCAAGTTCATAGGCAGAAACTGCCTTGGGAGCACGTTATGAGACGTGCATCACAGAGCTGCCTGTGTGAGACTCAAAGCTCTTTTGAAGCCGGTTGCATCCCTGAATTAATAATGTTCAGCTCTACTGGGGAGCAAGAGAGTGTAAACAGGGCAAGACATAAGCTTTCGGTTCAAATGCTTATTCCTTGGTTCCTGGGAATTGGGATCTATAGGTAACTTCTTTCCAGAAGACAGTATTCCAAATAAATATGAAATGGAAGAACATACCCCCCACCGGAAGTCTCCCAACATAGGCACAAAATAATCCCGTCTCTCCAACTGAGCAATAGAGGCAGGGAGGTGGCGCACACAGCATCTTGGGTAAAATATATTTATCAGAATTAGTTCCAAATGGATTTCAATGACCACAGCCGATTTCAGTGATCAGAGAAGTGGAGGCACAAGCATGGCTGCCACAAGAGAAGGGATTGAACCATTGACTTTAGACCCAAAGTTTTCACAAATCAAATGTCAGATGCCTTGATTTCCCTCCTGCAAAACGAAGGCACTCTCACGTGTTATTTATTTTGCAGCACTGTAATGAAGATTAACGAGAAGTTGTCTATAAACACCGCGTGGCCCCTGGGGAAGGTGGTTGCATAAGCAGAAGGTGTCACACATGCAGGGCTATCTTGGCACTCACAAAAATAGAGCGGAGAAGTTCAAAAGGAGAGCTTGAGTCTTAAAAATACACCACAGAGCAGTTTCTCGGTTGTCGGGGGGTGTTATATAGGTCTCCATTTATAGTGACTTAGAGCGCAGTGATTGTAAAATACAGGACAGAGACTAGTCGGAGGCTTAGGCTCCAGGCACCCTTAATGTGCACCGATGGGAGTTGTAGTCTGAGGCCTGAATGAGTAAAAGCCACAAGTTCCTGGAGAAACAGTCACAAGCTGTTTGAGGGTCTGTGGTAGTGTTCTCAAACTGCAGATTTCCAGGCCTTCCCTCCAGAAATTACCATCAGTTCATCTGGAGTTCTGCCCAGGAATCTGCATTTTAATAAGTTAATTCTTATGCATCCCAAACTTTTAGAACCAGTGGTCCAAATTTTATAGTGTGAAGGTTTGTAATGAACAGACATCATTCTCTGAAGGCAGAGATGGGCTGGATCTATCTGAATTCTAACCCTAGTTCTAAATTTTGCTTCAGAATGGACAGCAACATTTTCTGGGGCAGACTCCACACCATTACTACATACAGCCACTCATGTACCCAAAGCAGCAAAATGTTAACCTCCTGAGGTTAGTTAGTTGGAATAGATAAATAGCCTGTATTCGTGCTAATACGGTATCCACTAACCACATGTGGCTACTGAGCACCTAAAATGTGGCTAGTCAAAATTGAAATGTAATATAAGTATAAAATACACATCAGATTTCAAATATTTAGTACAAAAAGTATATATAAAGTGTTCAACTATTGGGTTGTCAGAAAGTCATGATGAATTTTTGCAATGAAAAACATAGAAAAAAATACGTCATGACTTTTCCAACAACCCAATAATATTTTATAGTGATTACATGTTGAAATGATAATGTTTTGGAAATCATGTGTTAAATGAAATGCATTATTGAAATTAATTTCACTTGTTTCTTTTTTCTTTTCTAAATGACATGGCCAGAAAATGTTAAATTACTTATGTCACTCACATTATGTTTCTGTTGGACAATATTGTTCTCTAGATCGATATACTGGCTGGGTCTCAGTTTACAGAATTCCTTGATCTGGCAGTGTGCTCCTTCTGGATGGTACTGGTGTGCCAGAGCCTCTTTTTCACTGCCTCTTAGCTAGTGGCTAAGTGGTAATGCCCCTCAAGAGAGAAAAGAGGAGACGGGCCTAACCCAACTCATTCATTAGTTCAAATGCCTGCCAGACATAAATACTCCTAAGATACAGAGAAAGAGTCAAAGGGTATAAATTAATTAAAAACCGAAAAGGTAACAAAAGCCCCTGCAGTGTCCAAAGCTGGTGACCACTTGTGTGCTCTAGAGGAGCTCTGTCTCCTAGTGTCCTGCTCCTACCTATTCCCATTGAGGAAGGGGAAAATGGGAGGGAGGGAACTGGTACCCCATCTTTAGAGGGAGTGAGAGTGAGTATGGGCCATGTCACCTTCTCTTGGAGGTGACCTTGTGCCTGATCCCAGCCTAGCCAGTCCTGTCTGTAGTGACTTTCCAACACATTTTTGAAGAGTATTTCTTTAATGTAAAATAAGGTATTAGATTCTTATTCAGGTTCTTTTACCACTGGCTCAGATGCCAATAAAGGTATAATTAAAGCACTAGCAAAATTCTTTTCAAACGACAGAACAAGCAGAGATACATTTTAAGGCTATTTGGGAGCATGACAAAATTTTCACCTAAAGAAAAGTGTAAGAAAAAGAGATTCTCACCTTACTAACTAAACTAGAACTGAAAATAAAGATTCAGATGTGTTCTGACTCCCTGGCTGCTCTGGGTGCTATGGCGTCCTAAAATTCTAAAACGATTCTCAGACTATCACCAGCCTCCATCTTTCTGGAAAGCTCATTTGAGTTCTTCTATCTTGTGCCTTCCATGCTGGATGTTTGGGGGACACCCACCATGGCCTGACAAACTCTCTGCTTGAATCCTCAGGTGGTGGCGGGCAGTCATCTATAAGTCTTTGGGTAACTTGACTTCGCTGAGTTACCCAAATTGTTGCCTCTTTATTTATAGGCAAGAACTGCAATTCATGGAAAAAAGCATATAAACCAACTTTTCAAATGCAATGTTATTAGCATCTTGTCAGGCCATTGCTTCAGGTGAGACCTCATTCGCCCAGCAGAAGAACTGGACCAGACTAGAAATTATATTAAATCATAGAGATGGAAATGGTACTTTCACTGACTCAAATCAGCCACCTTCTGGGATAGCACTCAGGAGGACCCATGGCATCTTAGTCCACTTGCTGTGAGTTATCCTCAATTGAAGGTGGCAATCTAGTTTAAGCAGTAGTGTACAAGAGAAGGCACAGACATGCTTCCTAGTCACATACTCCATGTGGCAGTGAGTTATTCCTCAGCCATACAGGTCAGAGGCCAAAGAGTCTCCTAATTCCACCATTTTTGTTTTACTTATTGTGGATTTTCTGACAGGAAATGGGAAGTTGGTTGATAATTACCAGGCATACAGATACGGTTTCCTCATTAAAGTCTCATAAAACCATGAAAATAAATCACTGCAAGTGGAGAGAGAAAGAAAATCTTCTGTTTAGACTTTTCCATGACCATTTAGGCCAATTATTTTCCCTCTTCCAGCCCAGTGACTTTATTTTAAGCTAGCATAGGGCCTGATAATCAGAGGAAAGAATGTAGAGACCTCACAGAACTTTTCTGATTTCAAGTTAATGGCTTGGTATGTCAAGGACAGACCCAGCCTGGCAGAATAAATTATGAAAGTGCAGCTGAGGAAACACAGTAGAGGAAACCCACGTAATACATGTCTGCAGATATGATATAAACATAAATAAATACTACAGTTTCAAGAAAATCGAAGGGGTTCATTTGGCCTGTCCTGGAGATCAAAGCTGTCAGGAGCCACAGGAGCAACGGCAGTCCCAAATGAGACTCCACTATAAATGGGAACAGCTCCCCTCCCCTCTCCCTCCAAGGGTGTTTCTTCCTTTTCTGAGCTTCAAAGTCAGCTACTAGGGGCCTTGATGCAATTCAGTTTCTCCCAGGAACTCCTCTTCAGGAATTTCCCAACTCAGCCGCAAGCCCAGGAGCTTTCCAATTTTTCTACTACAATTTCCCAGCATTTTGCTTTCTCCAGAGTTAGTCTAACAAACCAATCAGAACAATGGTGTTACTGGATCAATATGTATCAGCAATGGCTCTCAAGGTTTCATGCAGGGTTCCTGAGAAGATCTGGCCCTTGTATGTTAAGATCTTCCCCAGGAACTGCTGCCTGCAGCCCTCTTCCTCATTAGAATTCTGCCAGCGCAGGGAAAGAAATGCACTCTAAAGTCAGTTAATAGTTTCAGACTAAAATTAATCCAGATTTTTCATAAACCAAGATATTACAATGAAGATATTCAGGGATGATTACTGGGTGTCAGGGTGACCAACCCTCCATGTTTGCCGGGGACTGAGGTGGACTTTCAGTGCTGAAGTCAGACAAAGCTGGACACATTGGTCATCCTATTTGGTAGACTAGAGACTCTAACTGAAACCCAACACAGTGCCCATTTCTCCCTTTTCTAAGAGACTGAAACGTTTCCTAGGTAGTGACTGCAAAGGACCCAGATAGATGAAGGTTTAGATTTAAGTCGATGAGCCTATATTGTCACCTCCAAGGGCAAGTACAACACAGGCATGAAGCTGCAGCCGGAAGGCTCCATCTGCCTCCAAATGTCTCTGTGACCAGAGGTTATAGTCTCAGTCTGCTCAGCTGCCATAACGAAATACTGCACTAGGCAGCTTAACCCTCCATTGGGCGCAACTGATCTCACAGATTCATTTCACACAAAGATGCCACTATGAAATGCGTCTTTACTGTACTAAGTCACAAACACGACTGGTGATAGGTTACAGTAGAGGGGGAAGATACGGAAGCAATGAGTCACGATACTTAAATTAACTGTTAGATATTTGAAAATTTGTGTGCAATGAATCTGTGAGATCAGTTGCTCCTGACAGAGGGTTAAACAACATCTATTTTCTCACAGTTCTAGAAGCTGGAAGCCTAAGACTCAGGTTCCAGCTATTTCAATTTCTGGTGAGATTTCTCTTCCTGGTTTGCAGACAACCACTTTCATGCTGTGCCCTGACATGGCTTTTCCTCGGTGTGTGTATACAGGGAGACAGAGAGAGAGCTGTCTGGTGTCTCTTATTACAAGGACACTAATCCTTTTGGATCAGGGCCCCACCCTTATGATCTCTTTTTACTTGAGTTACTTCCTTAGAGCTCACATCTCCAAAAACAGCCACTAGAGATTAGGGCTTCAACATATGATTTTTGGGAGAGACACAAACATTCAGTCCTTAACAGTTACATCATGAAATCAAAAGAACTGACCAGTTTTAAATCCCCCTTTGTAAAGACCCATTGAGAAAACGGATTTGACAGTCCGTCCTTAGTAAAGCAGAAAGCCCTGTACAAGCTGATCATTCTGTGATGACCAGGGGGATGATGACCAGTTATCTGAATGGTGTTTTCTGCTCTCTACTGAAATTTCCACTCGTCTGCCTTTCTAAGTGTGTTTACTATTCAATGGTGTTTGTCTGCTGTTTGTCAACTGTCACAGGTATCTTCAAATGAGCCTTAGAACAGCCTCCCCCAGACCCAGACTACACAACCCAGGTGCCAAACACCCTCTTCCTGCAAACGCTCTGCCCTCGCTTCCCCTCTGGTGCCATAGCTAGAAGGATGGGTCAATGGAGAGAGAAAAGGCAGCATTCTGGAGTCCAAATCGTTACCCTGCTTCCCTTTTGTTACCTGGCGATGCTTCCAGATGCTCTGTGCTGCGCATTTAAAGCTCCCAGCCCAGGAAGTTGTTTTTCATATAATTGTATCAAGTCTCCAAGTACCCATCTAACTTTATTTCATTCTCTCTCAGTCTTACTTGATCAGGAGGTGTGCCTATGTTCCTTTCTTTTCAAATGTTTTTATTAATGGCAAGTACTATGTTCAACAAGTTTTTCACTGAAGAACTCTAGAGGCATTGCCAGATATAGTGAAGGGGGCCTTGGGCATCATCTCTCCATCACCTGAATCTATCTGGTTACCCTTTATATTGAATTGAAAATATCCAGGCAAAAATTGATTTTTAAATCTTAAGTGTCATGAGCCCAGAATTAGTCCTTCATTTACCTGAATTTTCATGGAAGCTATAGTGAGACTGCTTACATAGGTTTTTCAGCGATATCATCTAGGCTTCTATTATCTGTCATGTATTAAATAGATTCCCTTCTTTTGTTAAGGGTTGTGTGTGACACTGCAGAGGAACGCGAAGCTTAATGATTTAGATGAAGTGTCCTTGTGGAACATCGGGTCCAGTGTTGATAATGTTTGTTGAATGACTACATGAAGATTTGATTCTGCTATCTGTTCCTCATTCATGCTTTTGTTTTTATACTGGCTGTGATTTCGTGATGGAAGAGGTTTAGAAAAGAATTCAAGCAAAGACAAGCTGTTGGCGACAGGAACGTGTTTGGCGTTCCAGCAGGAACTTTGGTTTTCTTGTCAATGTGTCATGCCCTGTGTACATCACTGCAGCTGTGTCCGTTTTTAGGTACACACGGCCCCTGAATTTTTTTGCCTATATTTAGACTGCCGCACTTCTGAACAGACAGCAAGGCCGTTGAAAGCTTCAAGCCTGGTTGTGTCTACACAAAACATCCACTTGGTTACATAAACAGTGCAATTGAGTCATAGGAACAAGATTTTTTTGAAATTTCAAAAAGCCAGGAAGGAGGACAAAAGAGTAACTTTACAGTGGGGAAACATGACAAATGCTGCTTTAGCCAAATGAACAAGGCCAAGATTAAGTCATAAATTATGTTGAAATGTACTCTTGATATGATGTGATAAAATGGCACTTTATGTCTGTGACCTTGCTTTAAAAAACCTATAACCCCAGTCTGATCTTGAGAAAAGCATCTGACAAATTCCAATAATGAGGCCTCCTGTAATAAACCTGACCCCTACTCCTCAAAACTGTCAAGGTCACCAAAAACAAGGATAGCCTTAGATATGGTCACAGCCAAGGAAATGCTTAGGGAGACAAGACATCTAAATGTACTGTGGGATCTTGGATGGGATCCTAGAACAGAAAAAGGACATGAGGGAAAAAAACTAAGGAAATCTGAATAAACTATGGACTTCAGATAATAATAATGTATTGATATGGGTTCATTAATTATGACAAAGGGAGCATACTAATGCAAGATGTTAATAATAAAAAAAAGATGTGTGAAAGGCATGAGAGTAGTATATTCCTATATACTCTCTGTACTATCTGCTCAATTTTTCTATAAATCTAAAACTGCTCTAAAAATAAAATCCATTAATAATAATAATAATAAAATGCTTACAAGGCAATGGTACTAGTTTGCCAAAGTGGAGGAATGCATCAAGAATATAAATAAAATGTTTATTTTCTTAATTTTTTGGCCCTTAATGGAATTTAAAGGTATTATGCTGAGAGAAATAAGTCAGACAAAGAAAGACAAATACTAGATGATCCCACTGATATGTGGAATCTAAAAAAACAAACAAACAAAATAAAAACCGAAAAAACCCCAATGAACTCAGATACAGAGAACAGATGGTGGTTGCAAGGAGGGTGGGAAATGGGTGAAGGTGGTCAAAAGATACAAACTTCCAGACTTATAAGATGAATAAGACTTGCTTTTCAAAAAAAAAAAAAAAAAAGGAGAAGAATTAAAAATAAAATTCCACCACATTCTTGAAAACGGAAGTCAAGTAAGGAGAGAACACTTAATAACCTTACTAAGTTTTCAGGTTTTTTTTTTTTTTTTTTACTTTGTCTACCTCTTAATGTAGAAAAAGTGCTGTAAAATAATTCATGAAGAAGTCAGACACAGAGCTCACGTATTGTATGATTCCATAATGGAATATCCCCAACAGATAAATCCATAGAGACAGAAAGCAGATTAGTGGTCACCAGGGGCCCAGGGAAGGAAGGAATGGTGAGCGGCTGCTAATGGGTTTTCCTTTTCGGATGATGAAAATGTTTTGGAACCACAGGGGTGGTGGTTGCACAACATCGTGAATATACTAAATGCCACTAAATTGTTTGCTTTAAAATGGTTAATTTTAAAATGAGCAATGTAAACAGAAATAGTCTTAGAGACACAAAGGAAAAACTGATGAGGGCTAGATGGGATGGGGATGGGCATGAGGGAGAAGGGGAAGGGACGAGACAACACAAACTGATAACTACAATACTACTGCAGAGACAGAAGAGACAGTTTAGGGAATATAATCAATAAGGTTGTAAATATTTTTCTTAGGAGATCAGAAGGACTTATGTCTTGTCAGGGAAATCACGTCATGGACAGTGTAGTGGCCTGACCACTGCACTGTACATCTGAAGCTGCCACTGATTAATATTATATGTCAATTATAATTTAACATATATATATATATATATAGTCATGGGATGTGGAGTATAGTGTGGGAATGGAGTCAATGGAATTGTAATAGATATATATGATATTGGGAGAGGGGGGCAAAGGAGGGGGAAGGAGTAGTCACTTTGTAAGGGGTGAAAAAGATAACTATTGCATTGTTTTGTACATCTGTAACTAATAATAATAACAAAGTTTAAAAAAACAAAATAAAATAAATAAAATGGTTAATTTTATGTTCAATGAATTTTACCTCAATCAAAAATGATTAATGATAAAATAATGATTTAAAATAAATAACTTAAAAATAAAACAATCTAATAATGATAATAAAATAATTAATGATAATAAAAATTATAATATAAATATCATGCTTTCTGTTGGTCTGCCATTTTATCTTTGTCAGAATTCTGAATGTTAATTTAGCATTACTATAAAACTGCAAATGGCCAAATAAAATAAAAATCATTTTCATTTGGAAAAAAAAAACAACCTCAGGAAGCAGTTATACGTCAAAAAGGGGATCTGACAACAGGACATTTTTGTCAGTGGACAGGTGTGGGCGTAGTGGGGACAGGATTGGGCCAGAGTTCCCACACCGTGCCCTGTCACTCAGATTGGGCCTTTAGCAATAACTTGAATTTGTAGTTCTTACTGTGTTTGTAAATTGAGAAGAGAAGGCCAAGGCGAACATTCAAAGTCGCTGTCAAGGAGAAATATCCCAGGGTTCTCAAGCAAAATTTTGGAGATTGGCCTGTGTGTTCACAGGGGTGAGAGAGGAGAGAACAAGCCTTGCGCCAGCAGCCAGATAACTTAGGGCAGTGTTGATTCCTTGACTAAACTTACTTTGGCTTCCTGTAACCCAGCACGGGAGCCATACAGTGCAATGTATGAAGTTTTACTTGCAATGGGGTTTGAGGCACTTAGGCCATGACTGGGATGTGGCAGTTTACAAAAGGATGAGCTAGGAGCAAATTTAATCTTATATCCACTTTTGGGGCTCTGCTTCCCTTTCCAGCAGCCTCTCCAGCTGCGGGCATAAGATTAAGGCATGCGCTCTGTGGCGGGGGCCCAGCTCTGGCCTGGCCCACTCTTCCCTGACCCTCCGCACAATGAAAGAAGACCACAGCGTGTGACAGGCTTAGGGGAGAGGCAGTGGGTGCTCCAGAGGCTGCTATTCACCTCTCTTTGCTCCTGAGTGCCGTTTTCTGGATAGTTGATGCTGAGTGATGATGGATCAACCTCCACGGGGGAGGGAACAATGCCTAAAGGTCTGACATCGGAATCTGGCAGGAGGAAGCTCTGAGGCCGGCTGGTTAGGGCTTTTTAACCACACAGGTAGTTGCCTCCTCCACACGCAGAGCCTTTCTAGGAGGAGGTGCTAACTACTCATACTTGCTCCCTCCCGGATTCTTTTTCCTTCTGAAGAGTTAGTAAACCATCTATCATTATGTTTTAAAACAAGGCACAGTTCCCCACTAATGGTCCACTATTACATAATTCAGAGCCCCCTTTTCTGTCATTCCATGTAAGTACCAGAATTGGAATTAGAAAGCTATCATTTTCAGGTTCGGGTTAAGAAATCAAACTGTAAAACTTTAAGTGCCTTCAACAACAACTAAAGATAACAGACAGCATGGCAGAAACTGAGTGTGGCATCTAATTGCAAAACAGAGCAAGAGATATTTATAATTCACCTGCTGTGAGGTGCCATCAAGAAGCTCCAAAAAGCCCAAATGAAAAACTGCTAGATACTATTTTAGACTTAAAATGGCAATAAGTTATAGTCAGATATAATGGAAATAAGAAAATTTCAACCCTTCAAAGTAACCATAAGAAAAAAAAACATTCAAAGGCCTTTCTTCTAGTGCAAGATAGCATACTAATAGGGTGACATCTTTTAAAGGTGGCTCTTCAGACACTTGTTCATTCATTTATTCAACAAATGTGTGCCAAAAGTTTAGGATGTGCAGATTAAGGAGGTAGTGGGACTCCCCACTGCCCAGACTGATGGAGGCTGTACCATTTTATAGCTGCACCTTCTGAAACATGTGGCCTCTGAAGACAATGAAAATGAAGAGAAGGCTGGGGAGCCACACATTTCCTGGGTCGCCAACACCTATAGGAACTGGGTATGATGGTCTTGTATGGGTGACATAGCACACACACACACACACACACACACACACACACACACAGACATAAACACACACAGCATTGTTATGGGTACTTCAGTGATTCTCTCTGTCAGCCTTTAATTTTGTAATTAAATTTCTTGAGGTACATCGGTTAATAACATTATATAAATTTAAGGTGTACAACATTGTAATTTGATATCTGTGTACTCTATTGCATGCTCACCACCAAAAGCTCAGATTATCCCATTACCATACCCTGTCAGTCTTTGTCAAATCAATCTCTGACCCATAAATGGATGAACTAGACTTACTATTTGGAATAGAAAATATCATTCACTGGATGGTGTGGGAAATTTTCGCTTTCCAGTCTTTCCAAACTTTTCTTTTCCTTAGGCCACCCACCTCAAATCTTTATTTAATAAAGCTACTCTTCAAATGCCAAGTATTGCAAACTGTGAGCTGTTAGGCACAAGACAAATGTAGCTCATTCAGAATATAGATGAATAAGCAAAATTCTGCTAATGCTATTTTTGAAAAAAGCTCAAAGTGTGTGCTATATTGGCAGAGTTAAGAGCCTTGTCCTCATATATGAAGGATGACCCCCTGTTAAAAACAGACTGTTTTGCCTTCATGTTTCATAACATTCTCAATCCATGGGTGACTTTAGCAGTCTCCTATATCAACACCTGTGATAAACATAAGTGATTAAAAAAGAAGAGAAAAACATGGAGTAACCCAGCACAGTGATTAGAAACACTGGTTTCAGATTGAAGCAGATTAGGATGCTAAACATGGCTCTGTCTCTCATGAGTAAGTGACTTTGGGCAGTCACTGAGCTCTCTGTGCCTCTGTTTCCTCAATTGGAAAATGCCAACAATGGCCCCCACCATATAGGGCTGTTGCAACTGTTGAAAGAGAAAAGCAGGTGAAGTCCTGTGTCTCACACTCCGTGAGCCCTCCACAGATGAGAAGTCCTCCTCAAAAAGCTACCTTACAGAGGAGACAGTGAAGCCCGGAAGTTTCAGTGGCAGGACAGGGCTCAGCACAAGCACAGCCACCCTCCTATGGCCCTGACGCTCTGGAGCTCCGGATGCTTGCTGGGGGGTAAGCTCTTTCATGCTGTGAGGAGCAGAACACACTCAGGTTCCCCCAGTCTTGGACATTGTGGGGGGTGGGGCATGCACAGGGACCCTGGCCAGACCAAGATACTCAACACAGCACAGCTAGACTTTACTGAGCCCTGGCAGACAGGCAAGAGAGCAACACACATGTAGAGACGAGATCACTGGTCCTGTTGGTGGGTTTGCCCACTGTTCCCTAGACTAGGGCTCGGAAAGTCTGGAGACCCAGCCATTCCAAGGTCACGGCTGACTAACCAAACCCTTCCTCCTACCTCTACATATCAAAGGCATCCACTGCCTAGGGGCTCTGCACACTGCCTTTGCTCTGCTTCTCTGCACTCCCCAGAAGAGGCTTCGGCAATGGCAGGCCCCAAAGGTATCTTGTATAATATATTATATCTAAGGTATAGTCATTACCTGAGAATTGCAATAACATGTCTCTTTTTGTTGTTGGTGGTGGTGGTGCAGAGGCATGGCTAAAATGTTTCCGAAGCTATTGAGCCCCAGTGAAAGTCAGAAATATTCAGAACAATACCACAGAAATACAAGGGATCATAAGAGACTACTATGAACAACTACATGACAACAACTTGGACAACCTAGAAGAAATGGATAAATTCCTAAAAACATACAACCTTCTAAGACTGAATCATCAAGAAATAGAAAAGCTGAACAGACCAATTACTAGTAAGGCTGATTGAATCAGTAATCAAAACCGCCTAACAAACAAAAGTCGAGGACCAGGCTGCTTCACTGGTGAATTCTACCAACATTTAAGGAATAATTAATACTAATCCTTCTTAATCTCTTCCAAAATATAAAGAGGACGGAATACTTACAAACTCATTTTACAAGGTTTACCCAGACACAAAAACCAGACAAGGACACTATAAAAAAAGAAAAATATAGACCAATATCCCCTGCAAATATTTGCAAACCGAATTCAACAATACAGAAAAGGATCATACACCATGATCAAGTGGGATTTATTTCAGGGATGCCAGGATGTTTCAACATCCACAAATCAATCAATGAGATACAACACAGAATGAAGGATAAGAATCATGATCACCTCAAGAGATGCAGGGAAAGCATTTGACAAAAATTCAACATCCTTTTATGATAAAAAGTCTCAACAAAAATGAGTATAGAGGAAACATGCTTCAACATAATAAAGGGTGACACACAGTCCAGAAGGCGGAAAAAAAAGTTAAGCCTAAGAAACCAGAAACTGACAAAATTGATGGAGGTACAGCCCAAGCAGACAGGAAACCCATGGACAGAGATCCAGTCGGCAGAGGGGTGCAGGCTGCTATCTGAAGGCATGAGCAGCAGGTGTCACTCCCTCGCCAGGATGCAACCTCTCCTAATACAATTCTCTTCCTTTGACTCTAAATGCTTTGCTCACCAAGCAATCTAATTGCCGATTTTAATTCTCAGGGGAAATTCCCACTGGGAAAGGAATGGGACATGAACATTCTGATCTCCGGAAAGGGATAAATATTTGGGGAGCACTGAAAAATGTTAACTGTAAAACAACGTCAGAATTGGTACCCAGAAATCTCTATCTCCCCATCATTGTTTCTTTTCATATTCCATCCAGGACTACTATTGATTTCAAAACCAGCATCTAGCTTTGGGAAGCAACATGTAGAAAGATGAACAACAACCAAAAATTTGAGTCTACGCTCCAAACTGTTCTCCTTTAAACACTTTGCGAATCCCCCATAACATAATCTCTCTTAATTCAATTAGAAAGCATGGTTTCCCTTCACTTTTCAAGAATTGTGTAAAATAAACATTTCAGCAGACATGACTGTCTATTCACTTTGGCTTCCTGGCTTCTTGATGGAATTGCTTCATTGCCTTGCACAATTCTAGCTTTCTAACCATAGTATCCTTTGTGCTACCATATTAGACAAATGGAGAGTCCAGAGAGATGAAGTGTAACATTTTGAAAGTCACTGCTCTAGCCCTGCAATGAGACAGCAATATTAATCACCTTGCTCCTGGCGTGGAAAATGACAACAATGGCCTGCACAATGAGGATGTCAGACTGTCTTTTTTAATCTGACACCTGCACTGGAAATGCTAGGAATCTATGACACTTACAATTAAATACCTAAGATTACCAAACACAAGTTCAGACAGGGCTAATTTAGAAATTATTGTCAAGACTCACTGAGGAACAGTCATAATTTAGGAGAGAAAAAGTTTAAATAGCAAAAAGACCCACAGAGGGACTTTGTACATGGTTTCCCCATTTAAAAACTGGCTGAAAGTCAAAGTCATTCACTTTATTTAGACTAAAAGTTGCAAAGATTAAAAAAAGTGTGATTCAATGTGATCTACAAATGATGTATTACAGAATTGTACACCTGAAACCTGTGTAACTTTACTAACCATTGTCACCCCAATAAACTTTAATTTAAAAAGAAAGTGTGTGATTAAAAAGAATCTGTGGTATTAAGCAGTTTCCAGAGAAGAGATGCTATTTCTATGAAGGAAAAGGATAAAAATCTACATACTGGACCTCCATTCTCTTCTTTGTTTTGGTAAGGAACAAAGAGTTCACCTCTGATTCACGTTCTGTGTTAAAGTTGACTTTTTGCTTGACAGTTACGTTGACATTTCTTCCCCCACCCAGAATAAAACTGAGATAGGAAGTAGTCAAAGATAAAAGTGCCAGACTGTGAGGAAACCGAGATACTGTATATTCTAAGATATACTTAAACTCTCAAGTATATCCCAAGTCATCCTTTAAAAAAAAAAAATAAATAATAAAAACAAAGAAAAAAAAGAAAGAAAAAGAAAAACTCAAAGAAGCACTGTTTGAATCTTACAACTTATAGAGAGACATTTTCTCAATACCTTACTTACCTGGTCAAGTGAAAAATCTGTGACCCATTTCAAAGAGATTGTCCATGCCTATGAGAAATATTAATATTCAGAATATGAATGGATAAAGCATTTTTGAACAAGGCATAACTGATGTAAACCAAAGCTAAGGGAGTGAGAAGGAAGATTAATATAAAAACATTACATGCAGCATAATGACAAACTAAAACCAGGTGGAGGTCAGATAAATATTCTTAGAAAAAAAATAAAGCAAACCCTGTGCATTGAATCATAAAGTTGAGTTTTCAGTTCAGTAGCTCATGTTTGGACGATGGCAAGTTCAGGCTCATTGCGAAGGTGACGTGGTGGTGCTGAAGGAAAAGCGGGTGGAGGAGGGATTAGAACATGAAACCATTTGGCATTTGTTAAGCAATGACAGCTCCATAAACGCCTAGGAAAACAAACAAACAGGCTGAGGGAGAGAAGCATGACAGGTGTGAGAAGCTAGACTTGTCTTTTCAGAGCTTAACACACAAAATCCCAACATGGAAAAAAAGAACGGAACCCACCTGCTCTCTAGAGAGGGCTTTCCCTTCACAGGAGGGGAGTCCTGACTCCGGACACACAGAGGTTGGGGTCTCTGCCTACTTGCGCATGAAAAAACGATTAAAACGGAGTTGCCACTTGCTTTTGACATTCCTGTGACCACTTTAAAGGTACAGTCTCTCAGTTTCAATCCTCAGATTACCAGCTCAAATATCCTAAATGCCGAGCATGCCGGGGGTGGATTTGTAAAGCAGGCAGTTAGTTTCTTGGGTGGACCCAGCTGTCTCATCTGCACTGTTTTCATCTCTCCTCTCTACCTCTAAATGTGTTGCAGTCTGCATGTGGTCCCCAGAATAGTGGTGGATAAACTGCCTGTGGCTGTGTGTGATATGCGGCTCTCTGGTGCTGCTCTGGTCATGTGGTACTGACGTGTACAGTTTGTGCTGGCACAGGACCCCCCTCTGCATATAAAGGGGGAGGGCCTATCTGGAGAAAGAGTCATTTCGAAGGGTCAGTCATCAGGGAAAGGAGTTCATCTCTCAAATTTGAACCTGGAATTTGGAGGGAGAGCCTCAGATAGGACAGGGAGAACGATTCTGGTTCTCTGAGCCTTGTCATGATAGATGAGATGCTCTCTGAAGACAAGCCAAGAGCTGGGGACTCAAGAGCCCAGACAAAGTGACCCAGTTGGCACCAGGTCTTTGGAACTAGAGCGCAGTTAGCTCAGCCCTTGAAGGCAGGGCTGTGTTAACTCTCACCTGGGCTGGGCTTTATTTTCCATCTGCCTCACTGTTCAGGACAGTGGCTAAAGGGCCCCCACCTAATGTAGCTGTATTAAAAGGAATACAGAGAAAGCAATGATGTCTAGACTTGGGTGACAACTGTCAAATATGTACCAGCTCCCTCAGGAGCCAGACACAGCAAAGCAGCAGAGCTCTATGAAGAGAACCCTAGGGGCAGCTGGAACCTGTGAAGGGAGCCCAGCTGTCCCTGTCTGCACAGAGGTTCTCCTTCTGAGTCTAGGTCTTGATTCTGGATTTCGGATTCTGCATCTTGGTTCTGGATCTTGTTTTGTGTGGGTCTTACATTCCAGGCTTTTTGCTCCTGCCTCTTAACAAAACTTGCTCCTAAGTTAAAAAGTCAGATCTCTTTAATCAGCAAACATACCCAAGGCTCCAGGAAATGTTCTGGAGGTGACAGCACGGGGCTTCACGCCTGCCCGCAGGAAGCCGAGCCTCCCGTGCGTGAGTGCTGCCTCCCTGGCGAGTTCCATCCTAGGCCTTAGCTCTGGTTGTGCATGGAAATGTTTTCTCCTCTGTTATGGGAATATCTGATATCACCAGCAGTTTGGGGCTAATTTTCTGGACCCTCAGATCTTTGCAAGGCCACTTTTTGGCACGGATCTTAGTGGACAGTATTTTCTTTCATTGCTCTACAACACTGATCAAATCATGGTAGTTAGCACACCACCAAGTGACTCGATCTGCTTACCTGTGAGTAATGAACAGGCAGAAACTTGCAGTGCCCCAACAGCCAGACTCTTGACTTCACTAAGTTAAATCTCCTAACAACTGTTTTCACACTGTCTTGCCCACTAACAAGTGGAAATCAATACAGAATACCCGGACAACAGATTCAGAGTAATAAACTATTAAATTACAATGACTTTCCTAGACTTTGCTAAGATAACTATGCTAATAAAGCCTTATTCTGAAAGGAGCGGAGTTAAAATGTAATTGTTCCCAGCACTCCCTCTGAAAGGCTACCCCAGACAGGAAGAAATTGAAAAGGCAGAAGTTGAAAATAAAGAAAACACAAAGGGTATCATCGCTATAGATATCCATCCAACACCAGGATGTTCCATCCTTATGTGAGGAAAGCCTAAACCTCCAAGCCTTCTTCTGTTAAAGGCGTCTCTACATTTATCACGCCACCAGTGCCATTTCAGTCCCAGGCTCAATGCCCAGGTATGTATATTTCAGTACTTACAAAATGCTGAGAAAGTCAAAGAAAAAGTAACTGCCTTAAAAATACAAAAATAATACCACATAATTAAAATGTATTCCAGTTCAATTATATATTAGCTGCTAACACACAACAAAGTATTAGCTGCTAACACATGACAAAGTACCACAGATGGGGAGCTTAAACAATAGAAATATATTTTATCATAGTTCTGGAGGCTAGAAGTCCAAGGTCAAGGTGTCAGCAGGGTTGGTTTCTTCTGAGACCCCGCTTGTTGGCTTAGAGATGGCTGTCTTTCCCTGTGTCTTCATATGCTCTTCCTTGCATGTATGTCTTTGTCCTAATCTCTTCTTACAAGGACACCTGTTATGTTGGATTAAGGCCTACCATATACCCTCATTTTACTTCAATTACCTCCTCAAAATTTCTCTCTCCAAATAGCTGCATTCTGAGGTGCTGGAAGTTCTTGTAAATGTAAGTCAGCGCACGTCAAACCCTGTAATGCTTTTTTTCCATTTTCCTCAGACTAAAAGCCAGGGCCCAAAACTGACCTATAAAACCCTTAACAGTCTAATCCCTGCTCCTTCTCAGAGCTTACCTCCTGCCCACTCTCCCCCTTGCTCAGTCACATGGGCCTCGTTTCTGTTTTTCCAACAGGTTGGGGCGCTCCTGCTTCAGCAATTCCCTCTGCTGGGGACAGCCTTCCTCTAGATAAAGCAAGACTAACTCCCTGAACTCCTTCAAGTCTTAGCGCAAATCTAACCTTTTAAAGGCTTACCCAACCACCATATTTGAAACTGTCCTCACCCTTCTCCAGGCACTCCAAACCTCCCTTGCCCTGCTCTGCTCTTCCTGCCTTCTAGGACCCTTCCCACTTTCGAACATGTTTGATGTTTATTGTTTGTGCTGCCCCACCTGCCCACTCTCTGCTCAAGGTGAGCTCCATGTCTTGTTCACACATGTATCCCCTCCACTGAGACTGAAGCCTGCTGCACAGTGGCCATAAGGGAATGTTTGTTCAATGAATGAGTAGATGAGTATATGAAAGTGCAAAATTCTTTTCCACAATACATCTAAAAATGGTATTTAATGTAGGATATAAAGGAATGTTAAAACATTTGTGTATATGGGGATGTTACTTCTAAAAGATAAGAGGGCCTAGTCTCTTTAGACATTCTGCTTTGGTGGTTTCCTCTATTTGGTTCTTTCTATAACACTTTTATAAATCCTGACAAACTAGCATGTCATCTTCTGTCTGATTTCTAAGATAACCATTTATCCTTCTTTCTGTTTCTCCATCAAAATAACTCTAGGGTTCACCTTTATTTCTTAGGATCAGGTATTTGCTGGATAATTTCTGAAGAAAAAAAAAAAGAAAAAGAAAAAGAAAGGAAAAACCAACAACGTTCCAGAAATAAATGTCCCTCTGGAGCTGGACAGCCTGGGTTTGTACCCTGGCTTCACTTCCCTCATCTGTACAGTGTAATAGGAGCTATCCCATCAGGTCACATGAGGATAAAGAGAATTCATTAATGCAAATTCCCTAAAACAGTGTCTGACATATAATAAGAACTAGCCACATGTTATTTTTCTTCTCAATATTATTGTATCATGAAGAAATTTGTTTGTCAGATATATACTCTATTTTTTCATTTGGTTTTAAATTGTATTGGTCAACATAGTCAAACATGAAGCAAAACAAAAAGAAAAATTCTGTCTATCTGCATCACGCAAAACATCCAGACAGGTTTTCACCAAATGTGGAATGATCTGATTTAAATATAGAATCAGTGGCATGGTCAAACTTCATTTTGGGCAAATTCCAGAGGAAACTTGAATATGCATTCTTTGTCCAGAACAGCAGAAACTCAAATATAACAAAAGACTCTAAGGACAGAACATTGAGATAAACATGCTATTAATATTAAGATACCATTGACAGGGAAAATCAGAGACATTCTGAACCTAAGCTCTACTCTGCAAGTCACCAGAGCCAATGCTCCCAACTGCAGATATTGAGTTGCTTCCAAGCTACTTTTCGCATGAATAACTCTATGTAGGCTAACCCAGAGAACGGGCTGTTTAATAATGGTTAATGCTTCTGCAGAGTCACTCTAGGAAGATCATGTAGCAGGTAAAAATAAATCAGTTCATTTAGAAAAAAACAGTTAAATTATTCACTCAACATTAAAGTCTGAGGAGACTTGCTGAAAATTGGTGAAGCACAGGCTTTCAGGATATAAGGCCCTCTCACAAGTAGGGAAGAGATTTATAACAGAATTTTAAAATTGTAAGGGACTTTAGAAATGATCATTTTATAGTTGAGGAAAATTAATAAATTGAGAGGTTAAGTCCATAGCAAAAAGGAAAAAAAAAAATCTGCTCTTGGTTGAGAAACCCCATAACATAAGGATAATAAAAGATTTTTTTCAAAATACATATTAACCTACACTGTCAAAGAGATGAGAGAGGGACAATCTGCAGATGAGTGATTTCAATAAAATTCTGTAAGGCAAAAAAGGCAGTACAGAAGTGATGAATGAACTATGCAAGGTGGAAGACAGAGCAGCAGGGTACTCACTAAGGGGAACCTGGCCAAGGGGAGGGAGAGGCGGCTTGCCCTGCAGGACTCCTCAGGGGCTTAGGAACTGGAGAGTTCAGCATAGCACAAGTGGGAGTGAAACTTAAGGCTGGAAACAGGAGAACTGACTCTGGGTACACACATAACAAAATAAATATAGATAATGTATTATGGAATTGTACACTTGAAGCCTATGTAGTTTTGTGGACCATTGTCACCCCAATAAATTTTAATTTAAAAAAAAGTGGCTTCTTTAAAGATAAGTAAACCAAGCAATCAATGTCCCTAGCCTATTACACAGAATGTCATTACCTAAGCATTCCATAGCTGATGAATCAAAGGTTTCTTTTTTTGGAAAATTACATAGTTTACTGTCTCTTTGAGAGCGAATAAACAGAAAACAAGCAACATAGTTCCTATGGAAAATAACTGTAGAACACAAGAGATGGAGTGCAATTGTAATGACACAGGAGAAATAATTTTGTACAGGAATCAGAAAAATAATCAGCATTCACAATAGAATTAATAGAGATAACAAGATGAATTAAAAAGACAAAACAGGGCCAGCCGAGTGGCGCATTGGTTAAACGCTGGTTTTGGGATGCCAGCAGCCCCGGTTCGGATCCCACATGAGGGCCAGTGACACTGCTCTCTACAGCTAACAACAGCTTCACCTGGAGCTGGGCTGTGCGAGCCCCGGTGATGGTGTGGGCTGCAGCCCCTGCTGCAGTGGGCTGCCATAGGCTACAGTGAGTGGCCAGCAGCCAGCGTGAGCGGCTGGCAGCCAAGAGTGAGCTGCCAATAGCCGCGGTGAGCGACATCCAGAGGCCAGCGACCGATCTGCCTAATCCGGGAAGAGCGCAATGACGATACCAACAGTGAAGCAACATCCTCCGCAACTAAACTGAAGAACAAAAAGACAGCAACTTGTCTGTTCCCCTTCCCCGATTCCCCAACGCTGTTACCCTCCGCCAATTCCCCAATAAAATCTTTAAAAAAAAAAAAAAAAAAAAGACAAAACAGGGCCAGCCGAGTGGCACGTTGGTTAAGAGTTGGATTGAAACACCAGCTCTGAGCAGCAGGGCCCCAGTTCGGATCCCACATGCGGTCCAGTGATGCTGTGCTCTCTACAGCTAAGATGGTGAACAACAGCTTGACCAGGAGCTGGGCTGCCATGAGTCGCCGGAGACAGTGTAGGCTGCAGTGGGGATGGCCGGCAGTTGACATGAGCTTTCATGAGCTGACGTGAGCCGATGTGAGCAGCTGTCCAATGGCCAGCAAGCGGCTGCCTCAGCTGGGAAGAGCGCAATGATAATACCAACATGAGCCAGTGAAGTGACGTCCTCCACAACTAGACTGAAGAAGAAAAGGACAGCAACTTGTCTGTTCCCCTTCCCCAATTCCCCAATAAAATCTTTAAAAAAAAATAAAACAAAGATTTGACAAGACAACACAATGAGTTGCAAGAGCAAAAAGCTGAAAATACAGTGGAAATGAATATAATGCAAAACCATAATTTCAAAATTATAATTACAATTGTAAAATTAAAATCTGAATTAGAGTCAGTAAAGAGGGATGTTTTGCTAACACTGTTATATGTTCACCTAACCTGTTTCCATTTCCTCCTATGCACATAGTTGTATCTCCTGGTCTTCCTTGCAGTCAGACATGGTCACATGACTGAGTTCTGACCAATAAAACATGGATTGAAAAGATATATACTACTTCCAGACCAGGTCCATAAAAACATCCTTTATTTTCTTTCTTTGTTTATTTGCCACTCAGATGCTCAGCATCTAGCAGAGAACTCTGAGATCTTAGTGAGAGTGCAGCTACAAGATGGAAGGAGGCCTAAATCCCTAAATCACTGCTTGTGAAAAGTTCCCCACCACCCATGAATGCTTGTTTTTTACTTTAGTTGAGTGAGAAATAAACTACTATGCTAAACTAATGAGACTTTGCTAACTGATACGAACTGATACTGTAGAAAACCAAATACTGATATGGAGGAAAAACAGAAATTCTCTCAGACTGCAAAGAGAAACAGCGAAGATGTAGTAAATATAAAAGAACATAATGGATATGAAGGACAAAGACCAAAGATCCCAATTCTTTGTATGTTAGAAAAAAAAGAAATTTAAAAACTGAACCAGAATCAATTATCAAAGACATAATTAAATATAAATTTCTGGAGTAAAAAATAACCTGGTCACAAAAATTCATAAAGTTCACTATATTTCAGGCATAATTCAGAAAAAACACACTCACACCTATGAAAGATCTAGGTTTTGAGAAAAAAATGGCAGTCAGTTGGGTCCAAGTCTCCCCCTACACCCTTCCAGAAAACAAGTGAACAAAGAAAAATTAACAAAGGAAACAACATAGAACTCCTCCTTTTAGTGTTACAAGAAGGCAGAAAAATCCCACAACCCACAAATTACCTGTAAGTAGATTTTTTTTAAATGTTCCAACAGAGCTCCCAACATCTGCCTGCCACTGCAAGTTGGGAGTATGCAGAACAGAAGAGAGGAGAGAGTATGTGAAAAATAGTAGATAGGAGTGAAAGATTTAGGTGAAGTGCAGACAAAACCACTCCCAAGAAGAGAAAGTGAGACAATAAATTTCTTAGCTCTGTTTGTTGAAAGGAGTAAGAAGCAAAGATAATCCAGTAGTATGAGCATACCTAGAGCCAAGATCTTGGTCTCTGCTATATAATTCCCCACGAAACCAGGGTTCCTTGGAGAAATGGCCAATTCCAGGTTTGGAGCAGCGTAGGTACAAAATGAATCTGGAACATCTTGTTAAGCCAAAAAGTAAGGAAGAGCTTTAATGATAGGAAAATGTTAGACAGACATAGAAGTCAGCTTGAAGAGAGTCCCACTGGCAAAACGTAGGACAATTTGAGCAACAAAATAATTAAGTAGAGTAATATATTGTAAATATTTTTAAAAATAAGAATACACCAGTCCTTACCAATGAGACAGATGATGGGTAGCTAGATAGATAGATGGCAAGTGGGACTTTTACTTACAATAGAATGTCAAGCGTTCACTGGTAAAATGTGAAGGCAGTGCTGCAGTTGTAAAATCAGCATTTTGCAACCATCTAAAGGCTGGATCAGGCAATGGTCAACTATGGGTGCTAAAGATGGGAGAAATTTTTTATAAGGGGTAAGATATCTGCATGGCCTTAAATTGTCTCTTCATAGACTGTTTATTAGCGGCAATGGAAAAATTGCAATTGAACATTGGAAAAATTAGATAATAACTTAACCAGGCGATGAAAGTCAACATCACAACGAGGGTCAGATGAACTTCTTGTGCCTCTAAACGAGATACCCTAAGAAGGACACAGCATCACCCATACACTACCCCAACCAAAAACACGTAACTTAAATCTAGTCATGAGGAAACACCAGACAAATCCAAAGTGAGGAATATTTCATTAAAGGGGTGTCAGGGGAAGTGTATTCTTCAAAATATGTCAATGTAATAAAAGACAAGAAAAGGTTATGGAAATATTCCAGATTAAAGGAGGCTAAAGAGACACAACAACTAAACATAATATCTGATTCTAGATTGGATACCATGCTGGAGAAAAAGCATATGCTAAAAAGGGCATTATTGGATCAACTGAAAAAAGTGGAATATGGATGGTTAGGTTAAATAAAAAATATTTTTTCAATGTTAAATTTACTAAAGTTGAAAACAAACACTCATTAGTCTCAGAAAATTCATATTAAAGTATTTAGGGGTAAAGTGTACATAACTTATGCTCAAATGGTTCAGAAAAAGGTGTGTGTGTGTGTGTGTGTGTGTGTGTGTGTGTGTGTGTGTGTGTGTGGAGAGAGGGAGAGAGAGAGAGAGAGAGAGAGAGAGAGAGAGAGAGAGAGAGAGAGAGAACAAAGACAAATGGGATCAAATATCGGTGAAAGGTGGATCTAGGTAAAATGAATATAGGTGTTCATTTTACTAATGTTATTCTTATAACTGTTTTGTAAGTTTAAAATATTTTTTAAAAGATAAAAAATATCTGTGAAAACCTTCCAACAAACAACAAAACAATTCTAAGCATATTTGGTTATAAAAGAGAGGTTCCTTCGAAAGAGAACAAAAATTAAACTGAACTTAGATATTTTTTGTTATATTATGCACCAGAAGAAATGAAATTATAATTATAGATATTTAGGGTAATATAATTGTGGCATAATATTTTTATCTTCAGTCAAGAGATAATTTTTCTTCTGTGAAGGCGTTGGAAAAACTATCTTGTACATTCAAGGACTCAGAAAAATCTATCATTTATGTGCCCTTCTGAAAATGTATCCGAAGATACACTGCAATGACTGAAAGATAATTATAATTCCAGCCCCAGCATCAGTGACTTGTTGCAAAAGAACTGGACACTTGTCATTAAAGCCAATGAACAGTGTTACATCTCAAAAAACTGTTGTAGATAAGTAAGTAGAAATGAAATTTCAATTTCTCATAGTTAAATGCAAACCACTATCAGAAACAACAAGCTGGATTGCTATTCACAAAGTCTGGAAGCTGGCGACGAAGGAGAAATATGAGCTAACTTCCTCATTTTCTATTGGGGAAATAAGAGGAGAATGTATAATCTTGACTTCGATAACTTTTGAAAAGTAAGTTGAAAAATACAGAAAAACTTAAAGGTATGTGTAATGAAAAGGAAACATATCTGGGGATATGAGCAGTTGCTGGCCGTGAGTGAGACTCATCCAGGAAAAGCTCTCACGCTGATCAGGGTCCAGGGCACTAGGTGCTGCTGTTAGAACCTTCTGACTCCAGAAACGCAACGGTGCTTGATGGACCTTGGCATGTCAAGAGGCTGTTTAGGGCCTGTCACAAGCTTCAGTGGAGCATCAAAAGTGAAGGGTCTTAATATTTATGAGTAAAGCTAGGATTCCAACAAATAACTCTTCTCCTTTTGAGGGTAACAGCTCCTGTCTTGCCACTGGATCCTAGAGGAGACAACTGACTAGGGGACCAGACACCTGATACTTGCCATTCAGACACTCAGTGTTATCCAATCCATTTAGCCATTAAATTGGAAATTCCAAGAAGTGCTCAACCATTGCAGAAAGACGATCTCTACAGGTCGATGCCTAACAGTCCTGCAGGCAGAAATAAGGCCCAGGAGCAAGTCACTCATAGGCCCGGCATACTTACTGTGGTCTCACTGGCAGCCTTGTCCATACTCACGGACTCATGCGAAATTCTCAATGACCAACTGACTAAAGAGGAAAACAATTCAAGTCAGATTTAGTGGCTCTGTACCATATGCCAGCATCAGCCCTAAGTGGACTGCTGCAGTCATTATAGCCCCACTAGGGGTAGCCCTGTACATGGGGAAACAAAATCTTCCCGGTGGGCAGCACTTTGCCTGTAAGAGGAGATGGCCTGGGTGGGACCCTGCATTGATTTATGGAGTGATCCATAACCGTTAGCCACATGGTCAGAGACATTGTCATGGTTTAAAAACGTGTGTGTGTGTGTGTGTGTGTGTGTGTGTGTATACAGATATAAGTCTGATTTTATTAAAAGATATATATACACATATATAGTTATTTATAGCTATATGTGTATAGATCTATAGTTTAATTTTATAATTAATATATACATAATTATAAAATTAAAACTATGTATGTCATATTGGTAATATGGTATTTATTCTCTTCCTTATATTTTTCTAGATTTTTCCCACTGATTGTGTATTATTTTTATAAAAAGGAAAAATATTAAATGTTATTTTTAAAAGGACTTCCTTATGGTTTGGCACCATAGAAATGTGTACAGCCTGCTCTGTGGAGTTCATTTTGTTCTGTAGTTTGCTGTCTATTAGAATTACAGTGAGCCTATGGACACGTTCCATTACGATCTGCTGTGAGCCTGGTCTGACATGCTACATACCAAAAATAGTGGAATCAAGGCCTCTTTATAACTGATTCAGTCATATAAGTGGAATACAAAATGAGAGGCTTTCTGTTGATCTTAAAGTATACAAGGCAGTGTGGTGTCACTGAAAAATCTAGGCTTTGGGGTGAGACTGGCTGGTCTTTGGTTGCTAAATCTGCTGTTTGCCTGCCATATGACTTTGGACAGCACAACTGATCTCCTAGTCCAGACCTCTTCTTCTTGAAAGGTAGAGGATGCCAACCATGTTTACCACTATACTATGATCAAAATAACTCAGTGGTGAGTTGTGTAAGACATCTATCTATCAGTACTGAGCTCATGGCTGGTGGTCTACATCCATTCGATGCATGCTCAAGGGAGAGTAAATGGTGGGGATGGAACAAGAGGCTGGTGCAATATTTCCAAGCTCTGAAATACTGCTTACTTTTACCAGCAAGAAAGGGAGTCAAAGTCTCAATTCATCTTCTGCCCAATAGACTGTGATTGATTAAATCAAGAGAATGGCTTGGCAAGCTAAAAGAAAGGGGTAAGGAGAATCTTTATAAGCTCCTCCCTTCCCCCTTGGAGGCCCAATTCCTTAGGAGGTTACTTCCAATTATGGGTGTGAATGACTCTCCAGTCACCATTAATATTCCTACAGTAGACCACAGGATAAGAAAGCAGCATTTACAGATTTGTAAGATTATGAAGCAAGTCTACTCAAGTGAAAGCAACACAGTAAGTACTCCAGCACAGTACTTCCTTTCCTCTCTGTTCTCTAGTTTGGGAAATGCCTTGATTTGAGAAAGATAAACTCCAGTGTATTCCAGGTGGATGAAGCTTGAGAACAATAAAAGAGACAGTTAGAAAAGTTAGAAAAGCATTTTATGAACTCCATCTCCACAAGAAGGCCCTACTGCTAATCTCTACCCACATCCATGTTCTTCCCCCACATCACGAAGAGGCGTGTGGGATCCAATGCTTACAGGGGTACAGGCAGCATGCAATGTAGCGCACAACTACAGCCCCAAAAGGTGATCATGCACATCTCTCCCCAACTCTGCAGTTTTGGTGATGTCTGCTGATAGCCTGACATCAGCCATGCTGGGAGTACATCTTACCAGCAGGTCATTGCACGTGTCTTTTACAATTAGACAGGTCTGGACTTACAACTTAGGTTCACCATCTTATTAGCTTTGTAGCATGAGTAAGGACCATGTGCTTTTATGAATCTTAGACCTCTCATCTAAGAAATCAGCTAATGAATTCATCTTAAAGGTCATTATCTTTCATCTATGAAAATTGCCTAGCATAGTACCGGAGAAATAAGGAAGTTTCAAGTATTACTAAGTTTACATTCCCTAAGGAAGCTGGAAGTTTTCTGGAATTTTCTAGGGGGCAGCTATTAGTTTTCCCTATGATTATAAGGCAACAAGGAATAAAGCGAGTAGGAAGGAATCAAGCACAGCTCTTATCTCCAAAATAGAATTGCAGGAGGCTCAGCCATGGAGAATGCTAGAAATGGCCTGTGGGTCACTGCTTTGAGATGCTATTCATCCCACAGTGTCCTTCTTATTCCTATGTGATGTCCAAGTTTGCCACATATGAAGTATCTCCTATCAACCAAACATCTTTTAGCCCTCACCACCAGTTGTAGTGGCTGAAATGTGGGCAAGTTATTCCGTTACATGAGGCCATTAGTCAAACTTCAAAGCTTCTGAATCCTTCAGAAAGGAAAGAAAAATATGTGTGTGTGTGTGTGTGTGTGTGTGTGTGTGTGTGTGTGAGAGAGAGAGAGAGAGAGAGAGAGAGAGAGAGAGAAGAAGAAGAAGAAGAAGAAGAAGAAGAAGAAGAAGAAGAAGAAGAAGAAGAAGAAGAAGAAGAAGAAGAAAGAGGAGGAGGTGGGAAAGAAGGAGAAGGAGAAGAGAGAGAAGGGGTGAAGGAGGGGCAGAAGGAAAAAGAAAAAGGAAGAAAGGGAGGAGGAGGAGAGAGAAGGAAGGAAGGGAGGAAGGGAGAATAAGAAAGAAGGAAGGAAGGAGGGAAATAAGAAAGAAAAAGAAAGTGCACAACTCATTGTTGGTTTTCCTGTGCAATCTATTATGTCTAGGAATGAGTCTTGCAGAAACATCTGGGACTCATCATCTGCCTTCTGCTACACCAGAGAAGAGATGATTTCTGGATATTAATCTAACATGGGGGCACTCTATAAACTTACCAAAGGGAAAAGCAGGCTTTTCTAATTTATTGTGCCAGATGAGAGAATTTAGAGATTTGAGGGAAGGTTTTCATTGCAATGTCAAGGTGGGAGTCCTCAGGGCTCGCCCCATCCAGATAAGCATAAGCTCCATCTGTTTCAGGGAAGACTCTGACTGAAAAAGAAGGTCAAGTTCCTTGTTTTATGTATACACAAAAAAGAATAGATACAATTTCAAGGACTTTGGAGACATTGGTCAACAAGAGGAAGAACAAAACCTTTTGACAACTGAGATTCTCTCCTGCAGATATTGGTGATTACTAATAGTTTCAAGAGTCACCTATAGATTTTGTGGTTAAAATGGTGGAGTAAGTAAACACTGTGCTTACCTTCATTCATGATTACATTAAAATTACAACTAAACTATATAACAACCATTGAGAATCCCATGAACTCTTGTTGAACCAAAGCCTTACAACTAAGGACATACAGAAAAAGGCCTCAAGACTGGTAGGAGGGGCAGAGATGCAGAATGGGCATTAAAAATCAGGAGGGATATATTGGCTGTGGAGGTCCCCCATGGAGGATTGAGTGGTCCCAGCACAGCACCAGGCTCCCCAGCACAGGGTTCCAGTGCCAGGGAGAAAAGTCCCCATAATTTCTGGTTGTGAAAACCAGTGGAGGTGATGCCTGAGTGAGACAGAAGGCAGCTACAATCTGAAGCACTCCTCTTAAAGGGCCAAGGCATGAACTTACTTGCTGACAGACTCATACACTGAGCTCCAGAGCTGGATCAGCAGCTCAAAAGGCAAAAGGGACATATGGGATGGAACTGAATTGTCTGGCTTTAGAGTGAGAGCTGGAGGGGCATCTTTCTCCCAGAGAAAGGAGCTGGTAGAAGCCATTATTTCTTTGTTGAGCCCTCCACCTCCTCAGCGTGCAGACACACACAGATGCAACTTCTGAGTCTCCATCAAACTGGCTAACGTTGTTTATTCCCCACACCTTGGTGACTCTGAGACCCTGCACCACCCAACTCTGAGGCACACACAAGCTGTTTCCAGTGGCTTTATTGTACAAACCTCTGCCTTGGCTCATGCTGCAGACTTTCCTCAAGTCTTTCAAAGGTTCACAAAACCCAAACAAGTAGCATCTGGCTTCAGCATGGCCCATACTGCTCTCTGGCTGAGCAGCCCTAAGCCCAGCACTAGTGGCAGCTGGCCTTGGTTTGTGGCTTGGCCTCTCAAGACACCTCCAAGCACAGTGTGGCAGCAGCCATCTGTGGATTGCTTTATGACTCATAACAGGTGGCCCTGGGCAGGGTACAAGCTATGGCTGAACTTGAGCTGCAGCAGTTCCTCTCCCAGGTTTCCCTGGGGCTGGCATGCCCAGTAGCCAGCTTCAAACCAAGCTAGAGCATCACCCAGACACCTCCAAGAATGACACACCCAAAGGGAACACTGGGAAGGCACCAGAGCCCTGATAAAGTGAATCCTACTCTGTAGGGTCAGCCCCTCCACAGCTCCTTCGCTGTAGTCATGGACCAGTATTCACAACCAATGAACCTGAGGGTAAATCCCTCCCATTGACATGCAAACAGCAACCAAGGCTCAATTACAACAGAAGAGCACACACAACCCACACAACGGACACACCTAGAGCACTTGGCTCTGGTGACCAGGGAGACTGTGCCACTAGGCCCCATAGGACACCTACAACATAAGGCCACTCTATTAAGACCAGGAGACATATCTGCCCTACCTAATACATAGAAACAAACACAGGGAGGCAACCAAAATGGGGAGACAAAGAAACATATCCCAAATAAAACAACAGAACAAAATTACAGAAAAAGAACTAAACGAAATGGAAAAAAGCAACCTACCAGATGCAGAGTTCAAAACACTGGTTATAAAGATGCTCAGTAATCTCAGGGAGAACTTCAACAAAGAGATGGGAAATATAAAAATGGAGGTAGAAAACATTTAAAAAGAACCAGTCAGAAATAATGAATATAATAACGTAAATGAAGAATACATTATAGGGAATCAACAGTAATTAGATGAAGCAAAGGATCGAACCAGTGATTTAGAAAACACCCAAAGAAAACAGCAAAAAGAAAAAAATAATCCAATAAAATGAGGACAGTTCAAGGGGAATCTGGGACAATACAAAGCATACCAATATTCACATCATAGGAGTACCAGAGGGAGAAGAGAGAGAGCAAGGAATTGAAAACTTATTTGAAGAATTAATGACAGAAAACTTCCCCAACCTGGCAAAGGAAATGGATATTCAAGCCCAGTAAATGCAGAGAGTCCCAAACAAAATGAACTCAAAGAGGCCTATACCAAGATACATCATCATTAAAATGTTAAAGGTTAAAAACAAAGAATAAAATCTCAAAAGCACAAAGAGAAAAGCAGTTAGTTACCTACAAGGGAGCTCTTCTATAAGACTGTCAGCTCTTTTCTCAACAGAAACTTTGCAGGCCAGAAGGGATTGGCAAGAAATATTCAAGGTGACAAAAAACAAGGACCTATAACCAAGATGACTCTACCCAGCGAAGCTATCATTTATAATCAGGAAAGATAAAGAGCTTCCCAGATAAGGAAAAGCTAAAGGAGTTCAATATCACCAATCCAGTATTACAAGGAATTTAAGAAGGACTTCTTTAAGACAAAAAAGAAAAAAGAATCAAAAATATGAATAATAAAATGGCAATAACTACATATTTATCAACAATTACTTTCAATGTAAATGGATGAAATGCTCCATTCAAAAGACATGGAATGGCTGAATGGATAAGAAAACAATATCCATACATATGCTGCCCCCAAGAGACTCACTTCAGATCAAATGACACACACATACTGAAAGTAAAGGGGTAGAAATAGTTATTTCATGAAAACGGAAATGAAAAAAAAATGCTGGGGTAGCAATACTTATACCAAACAAAATAGACTTTAAAACAAACTCTATTACCAGAGACAAAGAAGGACCCAGTAATTCCACTTCTGGGTATTTTATCTGAAGAAACCCAAAATGCCACTTTGAGGGGATATATTCATCCATATGTTCATTGCAACATTTTTTACAATAACCAAGATATGAAGGCAGCCTGGGTGGCCCTGAATGGATGAATAGGTAAAGAAGAGGTGGTACATATATACAATGTTATATTACTCAGCCATTAGAAAAAATGAAAGATTGTCATCTGCAACAACATAGATGGACTTAGAGGGTATTGTGCTGAGTGTAGTAAGTCAGACAGTGAAAGACAAATGTCATATGATAACACTTACAAGTGGAATCTAAAGAACAAAATAAACAAGCAAAATAGAAACAAATTCATAGATACAGAGAACATTTTGATGGTTGCCAGATGGGAGGGGGTTTAGGGGTAGGTGAAAAAAGGGAAGGGATTAAGAAGTACAAATTGGCTGTTACACAGTAGTCATGGGGATGTAGGAATATATAACATAAGGAATATAGTCAATAATATTGTTATAGCTATGTATGGTGTCAGATGGGTACTCGATTTATCAGGGTGATAGATAGGAAGGGTGTTGGGGGAAGGGTGAAAAAGGAGAAGGGATTAAGATATACAAATTGGAGGGCCAGCCGAGTGGTACGTTAAGAGCTGGCTTGGGACGCCAGCTCTGAGCAGCGGGGCCCTGGCTCAGATCCCACATGAGGGCCAGTGACACTGCCCTCTACAGTCAAGATGGTGAACGGCGGCTCCACCTGGAGCTGGGCTGCTATGAGTCTCCAGCGAAGGCGTGGCTGCAGCCCCCACTGCTGCAGTGGGCTGCAATGGGCTGCAGTGAGTGGCTGGCAGCCAGCGTGAGCAGTCGGCAGCTGATGTGAGCTGCCAAGGGCAGCCGTGAGTGGCTGTCCAGAGGACAGTGACCTATCTGCCTCAGCCGGGAAGAGTGCAATGACGATGCCAACATGGGCCAGTGAAGCAATGTCCTCCACAACTAGACTGAAGAACAAAGGGACAGCAAACTTGTCTGTTCCCCTTCCCCGGTTCCCCAGCGCTGTTCCCCTCCTCTAATTCCCCAATAAAATCTAAAAAAAAAATAAAAAATAAATAGAAATACAAATTGGAAGTTACAAAATAGTCAACGGGATGTAAAGTAAAACATAGGGAAGATAGTCAGTAATATGGTAATAACTATGTATAATACCAGGTGGGTACTAGACTAGGTAGGAGATCACTTCTTAAATTATATAAATGCCTACCCACTATGCTGTACACTTAATGTAATGTACAGCATAGGGAATATAGTCAATAATATTGGGATCGCATGGTAGTGTCAGGTGGTTGATGGACTAATCATGATGATCACTTCTTTAGGTAAATAAATGTTAAATAACTATGCTGTATACCTGAAAACAATATATCATTGTATATTAGCTATATTTTAATTAACATCAGGGAAGTCTGACATTCAATTAACCTCTAGTAGAAACAAGTTTCAAGTAGAAAATCACAGTCTGGATCTGACGATGAATTTACTATCATGGTTGATCATTTAGAGTTTCACTTCAATCTTAACAGGTCTTGGGAAAATTCTGGAATTACTTCTGTGATGCCTTGATTTCCTTTTATAAGGAAGGGAGCTGAAAGTTCAGAGTGCCTTTAGGAGTATGGTTAATATAATGTATAAATAGATGATTAATAACTAGAAAAGACATCAGCATAATTACTAGAAACAATGGTATTTGTTCCCTGTGTATACAGAAGAAAAGGTTTTAAGTCAAAAGGCAGCTGAAAGAAGCGGTCCTTTCTTTCTGATGACTTAAAAAAATATATTTATAGGATTTTAGAAAAGCAATCATTTGTTTATTGCCAAGAAATTCATTTGACTGTTATTTTAAATTAGGAAAAAAAGGTCTCCAGCTTTGATGTGTTAAAAATTGTAACTGTTTATTGGGGGCACAGGACCAAAAACTCTCATTTTATTGAAGCTTATGACATATGCTCAGCTCTTAACCTCAAACAGTGAAACCAGAATATTCCTTCTTAAGTTCTAGAATTCAGTGTGAATCTAAACATTTTCCCCAATATTCTTTTATTACAGACAATTTCTGGTTCAATGAAAGTGCACTGCATTACAAGACATTCAAAACACTAGGGAGAAATAGTTTTTAAACTATTTATCATCATATGGGTTTTGATTTTCTGCTGACTGTTATAACTTGAGAATACAGGGCCTCCTCACTCTGGGAGTGGGGGGAAGCTATTTATGAATAGTTTTGATTTGGAGCAGCTGCTCTTCACTATATATCATCCTTTTTTGATAACCACGTTTTCACAGAAAGCTACCTCTAATAAGCTGGTGCACACTAAACAAACTTCAGCAGAGCTGTTACCTTGAAAGAAAGATGTCAAATAAAAAGCTCTTCCAGGTTTAAGTATCCTTGAGTTTCTTCATTATAGGAGAATAATAAATCTGAAAACCTGTTGCATCTTGGGAATCTGTCACCAACAGAGAAGAACACTGTCAAGTAGTTTCTATGCAGCTTTCACTCTGGGCTAAAATGAAAAACATCTTATACGAGAGGTTGCGTCCTCATGCGAATTAGAAATGCTTTTATTCAACCCAGACAAACAGGATGAAAATATCTGGATTGTGTCGTCAATGTTTCCATCCTAAGCCGGAGACCAAGTTGTCCTTGCATTGTGCTTGGGTACTTGAGAATGAGAAAGTGAAAATAATTTTGAATGTGAATATACTGTTCTTAGCTATCCAGATGAAAAAAGACATATAAGCAAAATAGTTACTTTCTCTCAAAATATTTATGATTAGGAACAATTAATTGAGTTTCTCATGGTATACTTCTAGAGATGCAAAAGTCAAGAAATGCTTTATCATAAAGTTGTATTAAAATTTAATTAGGAGATGCAGGATACCTTCCCTGCAGAAGGCTCAACCAATAGGCAGAAATTTCACAGATTATACATCAGAATCCAACTCTGGAATGCAAATAGTAAAGGAATGGATACAGTTGCAAAAGTGCCAAAATGAAAGTGACCTTTAAATGTGTTAGAAAATAAATTTCATGATAACTGCTGGCAAGAGTATAAGTGGACACAACAAATTATGAAGGGTAATTTGACAATATATTTTAAAAGCCTTAAACATACAAATAGCTTTTGACCTAGGAAATACTCCGATTTCTTTAAGGATGTTCATTGCAGCCTAAAATTTCAACACAGGAACATGTTTAAACAAATGTCCAATAGTGAGGAACAGAAGGAAAATGATTTAAGAAAGAGCCACTATGCAGCCATTTAGAGTAATGTAGCAGAAGAATATTTAAAGACATGAGAAATGTTCAAGATAACTATGGGGAAAAGACAGGTTGCAAAATAGTTTGGACTGTATAGTCTCAAGTCTGTTAAAAAACACACAAAATGTTAAAAGGAAATACAGTAAGTCAAAATGACACCTGTATTGTTGTATGTGGGAACCAATCCATGTGTGTTGGAATCTCTTAGGCCCTGACAATGCAGTGGTAAGGTATGGGGGTCAGTAATTCAAAGACAAGGATAGAGGTGGTTCAGGACAGATTGGGATAGACTGGTATTATAAGCTTATTCTAAATTTACTAAAGTTACTTTCCAAATACACAAATATGTTTCATCTCAACTACTTTTCAAATATCAGTTTTTTTGTTTAAAAAATAATGGAGTCTCCCTAGGAATACTGATAAGAAGGCCCTCCTAATAATATATCAGTGTCACAGCAACAAGATTTCACTTAGAAGTTTCTTGAAAGAATGGACCTCTTTTTTATAGGCTCTTCATTTAGCTATTCAAACTTTAAAATGAAACAGAATAAAAGGAGTGCCAGTGACTATTAAGGATCTGCAACTTTGTCAAAGGTCATCTTATCCCAAATGTCTACATTCCCTCTACCACTCTCATGCATGCATGCATTCCTTCATGCATTTGTTCAGTAGTTCAATAAACATCTATGCACCGAAAACACAAAGATGTTTAAGGCATAGTGCCTCCTCTCAAGAAGCTCGTTATAGACGAATAGAGCACAAAGACTTATAAACAGACTATTATGAAATTATGTAGAAGGTCATGTCCAATGGCATCCTCCATTGTAGGTTCATCTATAGCATTGAATACCTTTGGAAAAGGGAACTTTTCTAGATAGTTATTGACTTTCCTCCTGTATACGTGAGACAGGGCTGTAGGAAATAACTGATGGACAAAGCATAGAAACATGGCTCAAGATAAATTCACCTACTTCTCATGTTTACCAAAGGGTCGACTTGGGTATGGCTCTCTCTTCCATAAAAGTATATTTAAAGAGTAAATGTGACATTGAGTCCAGAAGCAATGGTACCAGGAGTTTGTGTTGGTGGAGAGGGCCAGGGCCAGGATGTTATTCATATGTAGTAGAAACCTTAACATCCCCACATAGTTATTAGAATACCTAAGGATGAGGTTTTCAGCTTAAATAGGATTCTGTGATTGTGGGAAGGAATTTTTTTAAGGGCTTCTTTTCCTTGGAAAATGTGGGTGGTTGTGAGTTCCAAGATGGTAGAGTAGATAAACACTGTGCCTGCGTTCTTCCACGAACACATTAAAATTACAACTAAGTTATAGAACAATCAACCTGGAGAACCATCTGAAGTCTAGCTGAACAGAAGTCCTATAACTAAAAATATAAAGAAGCCATATCGAGACTGGTAGGAGTGGAGACGCAGAACAGGCCCCACAGCTGCATGTGGCAGTTGAGAATCAGGAGGGATATCTCGACCACCTGGGTTCCCCCTGGAGGAGTGAGGGACCTCAGTTCCCCACACCAGGTTCCCCAACCTGGAATACTGGTGCTGAGAAGAGGAGCCCCCACAATATCTTGCTGTGAAAAACAGTGGGGATTCCAACCATTCAGGTTGGACAGAAGTCTGCAGAAAACCCAGATGTCCTCTTAAATGGTCTGTGCACAAACTCCCTTGTTTGCAGGCACTTGCCTTGGGCTCCAGCGGAGGGCGGTGACTCAGGGGGCTTCGGAGACATACTGGGCGCAGACTGGAGTGTGTGGTTTCAGCGGGAAGAACTGGAACTGGAAGACGGTCAGCATTTTCCCTGGGAGGGGTCCAACTTCCAAGTAGCCGGCAGATGGGCACCATCTTTCCTGCGTTGAGCCCTCCCCCTCTGGCCAAATCTGAATCTGATTGGCCTGGTGAGCTCCACTGCTCCAATCTACTGACTCACTGATACGCAGCCCCACCCAACTCTCTAACTGCTGGAGGCACTTTCTCCCCAAGCTGCCAGCCCTTCCTGAATTTCATTCTTTGTTGGAAAACTATCAGAGTCTGGCAGGCCTCAGGCAGGTGCAACTGATCTCAGTATACTTTGAGACTTTAGCTGAGTTGCTCCAGGCTCACCACTGGCACCAAATTAGAATTTACATTAACCCGGTGACCACAATTCTTCCCATTCTAGAGACTTCCTGAGACCCAACTTGCATACTGCACAAGGCCTTATCAGTAGCTGAAACTTAAGGGAGCAGGCAGGTGGTAGCAGGCTTTGGGGTTTCCTGGCTTTTTGTGGAGCTACCCCAGGCCCAGTACTTGTGGCAGATTTATCAGGGTAATAGATGGGAGGGAGGTTGGGGGCAGGTTGAAAAAGGTGAAGGGATTAAGAAGTACAACTTGGTAGTTACAAAGTAAGCATGGAAATATAAAGTAAAGCATAGGTAACATAGTCAATAATATGGTAATAACTATATATGGTGCCAGGTGGGTACTAGACTAGTCAGGGGGATCATTTCTTAAATTATATAAATGTCTAACCATATGCTATACATCTGGAATTAATATAAAATAATATTGAATATCAACTGTAACTAAAAAATTAAAAGGGGGAGAAGGTGAAGGGTAATAAGTGGTTCAAATTTCCAGATAGAAAACAAATAAGTCATGGGGATGTAATGTACAGCATAGGTAATATAATCAATAATATTGTGATCGTATGGTATAGTGCCAGATGGTTGCTGGACTTATCATAGTGATCACTTCTTTAGGTATATCAATGTTGAACAACTATTGTATACACCTGAAACTAATATAATATTGTATACTAATTATATTTTTAATAAAAATTTTAAGAAAAAAAGAAAATGTGAATGGTTGTATAGAATGTCTCAGCTTGGCAGTGACATAACTTTGTGTTTGGCTTTTTAGAACTATGTCCAAGGAGGCAGAAAAAAAAGTGGAAAATGTTCCCTGATTCTTGAAGATCATTTGAAGAAATCACCACCAAACTTCAAGTTACTTCTTTATTGGTGGGGAAGAGGCAGGTGGTGAAGGAAACAGCCTCAATCTTAGGGAGGTTTTCAAAATAGCCATGCCTGGGTGCCACTCTAGATTTGCTGAATCAGAACCCTGAGTGCAGAGAGTCTCTTTGAGGGCAAGGATGTACACTTAGTTTCCCCAGTAACTAATTCATGCCATCCCTATCTACTGATGAGAACTATTGCTCTAGATATTCTAGATGGTGCACTAACAGTTCACAAGAAATAAGTTGTCCACTAGAAAGAAAAGGTTTTACTCAAAGACCAGGAGTAAAGCATTTAGTCAGTTGGAAAATCAAGACCTCATGACACGCACACAGCTCATTCATTTATGTAGCAAATATTTATGGAGGACCTTGTATGGGCCAGGCACTGTGTTAGGCTTTGCAGATACAATTAGATCAAGAGAGTCTCAGGACTGAGCTGCTGGGACTGTTGCTGTCTGTGAGGCCTGAGCTTGAGCTCTCTTCAGGAGCTGTCTGGGCTGAATCACCTCCTTGTCCAGGATGCCGTTCCTGCCCAGAGGCAGCCTGTATCCCATGACCGATAGATGTGGGGAAAGGCCTGACTCCCTTGCCTCATCAGCAGAGCACTCTGGAGGATCACCCCAGCTTCTGAGCTTCCTCTGGGGCTCAGCTGAGGGCTGATGAGTCAGTATCACAGGGGAAAAGAAGAAAAGAGCAGCCCTTGATAATCAGGAGCTGGCCCGGCACTCCCAGCTAGGCCACATCATTCTCCTTTTGGACATTTATGATTTCACAGAATACCCCTCAAATAAGATTACTCTAAGACCATGACATAACTGGTAAAAGCAAGGCCTCTTCATAGGGTTGTTTAAGCACAAAGACAAGGTCACTGTACCACTTAAAACAATAACATAATTTACCCCCGACCCTTCTTGGCTAGAATGAGTGACTAATACTTCTTTACGAATTACAGGTCTATCCTCATTTTATTCTGCCCTCCCTGGGGATAAGATTCATTGAGAAGCCCCATTATAGAGGTGTTCCCACTTTTTTTTCTAGATTTGATTGGCAGCATCTAATCTAGAGTGAACTTTCGATCTTCTCCCAAATCACCTACCCCAAGCCCCAGCCCTATACGAGGATCATTCTAACACACTTTCGTTGAGAGGCCTATGGGTTTCCTCTTTCTCTGCAGTGATTAAGTCCAGGGGTGATTCTGGTGGTCTTTAGTTGAAGAAGAGTATTGACATAGCCCAATCTCTCCTTGGCTGGGCCTGTTTCTTTCCCCATGGGGACTAATGTTCATTTCAGAGTCTACATCCCAGAGAACCTAGGCTGTGACAGAAAATAATCCCAACTCTGAATAGTAAGTGCTGGGGCAAAGGAAGCCCACAGAAGAAACCCTTCTCCAGGCTGGACAAGCTGGGCCAACTTCTTGCAACCTCAGTCAATGACACATAAAGACTGAACAGTGGATGGGTGCTAGGATGGGGTGGTGGGAGCAGGAAAGTCTTGGAGATGATCTGAAGGCTGCAAGGAGCCTGAGGAGAGATTCTGGCTGGCGCACTGGAAGGCCAGTGAAGGGAGGTTAGGGTAGAGAGATAAAGGTGGGGATCAGGACAGGGGGAGCCTTACAAGCCCTAGTAAAGAGTTGGATCTACTTTGCCTAATTTTGACCAGTGACAGGATTTTGACAAAGAGTAACAATATTTAGACTTCTATGTTGGGCTCAGAATCAAATTTGGTATGTAATCATTTCAAATCAAATTTAAAATATAGTAGATTTGTGCCATCTTTACATTAATGACTACAGTATGTAACACAGCACAAAATTATACATGTTTCAGAAGTTTGAAAAATCCATTTGGCTTTTTCTCTACCCAAAGGCAATTGTATTACTCTGTGAATGATACTTTGAAACCTATCAATAGAGCTGCCAATGGATTTGACGGTCAGAATTGATGACCGTGTTAACATTAAGCAGGAAGAACAGCTTGTCAGCACCAACCTGGAGCCTGCTACTCTGCCAGGCTCTGTGAAGTGACATGATGGGAAAGCCTTCCCAACGTCTAGGGCTTTATAATCCAACTGGGGGCACATAATAGGTACTGCTACATGGGAAAAGGAAGAACAGCAAAACACACAAGAGTGTTAAAATGACTGGAGGGGATGAGCTAAGTACAGAGGACTTCCTGTTGAAAGTGAGACTGAAGACAGTAATTGAAAGCGAGGGGGTGGGTGGTGGCTCCATCTGCAGACACAAGCCTAAGGCAACAGCACGGGACAGACTTCCAGTGTGTCACTTTTCAGTGATCCTTTTTAATGTTCTGTAGCAAAATTGTTAGAAAATGTATGTGCCATGTTAGCTCCCCTCCCCCCATGTACACTTACAGCCTTTATGACGATAAACATTAAGTCTACAGGAAGATGAATTATATACACTCTCTGTCTTGCAAATGTGTCTTTGCTGCTTCTGCTTTTAAACGTTTGTCATCAGTGCCTGGAATTCTCTTCAGGCCCCTCTGTCCTTGCCTTCTTTAAGGGTCCAGCTTAAATCCTAAATGTCTGTAAGCATAGCTCTGCCACACCAGTACCACAATCATGCACTGTCTCCTCAGAACCCCCAAAATAACAGCACAGTACTGGTTTTGTACCTTACCCAAGGTGTGTCGTTTTCATGGGTCTCATGTAATCCTCACAGCCATGGTGAAGTAGAGATGGCAGGAATCCATCCCCATTTTTATATCAGACCATAGCACTGAGCCTCAGAGGTCAGATGAGTGAGGCTGGCTGCCAAACCCCACAGTTGGTGAGCAGGTGGGATAGTTCCGCAACTTGGAGCTGCACCAAGCAGGTGCACTTTCCCATTCTATCTTGAGCATTTTGCACCCCAGTTGCATCACTACTCTTCCAGGTATAGGGGTGACCTTCCCTTCTGACCCCCCTAGAAGACAATGATCATGACTTTTAGTTTGTGTCCCTAGAATTTACCAGGATGCCTAGCAGTAAGCAGAAAACACACTGATCATTTGTTGCTTAAAATACCTATTGTAGCAAATGCATATTGAAATGATATTATAATACATGTAGGTATATTTGTGTATCATCTTTCTATTGACTTTGATTCCTTAATCAAAATGATATATTATTAATTCCTGAATTCAGAAAAGCAATATTCATGGTAGTATCAAGTTTAAACTTCATTTATTTAGCTAGCTTTAAAAAATTTAATCTACTATAACAAGGTCTTAATTTTTAAAACTGCACCCCCTTTCATGGACTACTTTTTGGAGTGATATGTTTTAAAGTCTATGATTTAGATACATTTATTACAAATTATAAGGATTAATTAACCACAACATGAACTGAAAAGCGCGAGATTTCAGGGCACAGTAGGAAGTATCTGAAGAGTCTCACTTAGATTCTGAGGGGAAATGAGTTGTGACGAATCATTTGGGAAGAATGTTTAAGTACTAAAGTAAAGAATAAGGAAAACAAATCAAGCACCATCTTATACTGGCTATGAATGATTCATTTGTTTCCCTACATGATAGCTTTTACTCTGTGCCTAAAGGAAGAAACAATTCTTATCTTTAACCCCATTTTGTTTTGTTTTTTCCCCCCTCTTAATCCTACCTCATGAAGAAATTCTGGATTGTACTTTATTGACCAGGAGAACATCTTTGCTCTGGAAATCAGGAAGCACATCGATCTGCAACTTTAAAAAATTAATAGGCTTTTTAATGTCAAGAGAAATCTGTGAGCTTCAGTTTAGCCCCCATCAGAAGTAAAGTGGCCGAAAAATGCTGTGGAGAAAGGAAGGACTTAGCCAACTAGAGATGATCAAAACAGAGCATGCACCCTAGTCACAATCATTATGACATTTATTCTGTTCATTGTATTCTTAAACATTTTATTTTTTCATAAACAGTGTTCTGAGTTTGAAATAATATGTGCTTATTGTAAAAAAAAAGAAATGGCACATACAGAAAACTAAAAATAAGAGGTGTATTTTCATAGAGGCAACGCTTTCAAGAAGTGTGAATTTGGAAGCCTGTGAACTTACCTGCAATGCCACATCTCCCAATGAGAACTTGACTTTGCAGTCCTTCAGTTCACCCTGACCCATAACCATATCCCAGGGCATGACCCCAATCATTGTTTCTGAACGCTGGTGCCACAGAGGATAACATTGTTCTAATACTCAGGTGGAATACACCAATCCCAACACCACAGGGAAACTAGAGCTTTGGGGCATATTTTAGTATTATGTCAACCTGGAGCAAGGCTTTACAAAAATTTTTTTCAACTAACCTGAATATTTGGGAGTCATAGCAAGTAGTTTGCTGGAACTCCCTGGTTAAGCTTTTAAAATAGTCCCATTAAAGCTACAAAATGTGTTAGCGATAGCTGGGGACACTGTTGCAGGAAGATATAAAAATGACTATCAAGAAACCGAAATCAAAAACTTGTTTTAAAAGTGTGTGACAAGGGTTGGGGGGAGAGAAATGAGAACATTAAAATGAAAAATTAGCTGTAGTGAAAATCTCACAGATGCAAAAAGAGAAAGAGCAGGAGGTTAGAGGAAGAAATGACAAGAAACAGAAAGAAAAACATGTGGCTAAGGTTGAGGGGAGGAAACACGAAATCAAGAGAGGGAAAGTAAATTTTTTGTTATACTTTTATGGAAAGTTTGCAAAACAATAGTCAGCTGTCTTTAGATTTAAGATATGGTTAAAAGGAAACATATTGTGACCGTCGTCATAAATACTCCCACCACTTTGGGGAAGAACCCCCTGCCTGCAGCCCTGGCCGTTTACTTCCCCACAAATGGACTCTACGGATTCCACTGAGGCTGCCCCTTACACATGCCCACAGCTTCTCCTGACCTGCAGATTCAAAACACGTAGCTTTTTACCACCTCTTTTCATTTCTTTCCCACCTTGTATTGTGGACACACGTTAAGGAGTGCTGAGTAGAAGCAGAATTGCTCCTGAGTCCCAGCCCAAGGGCAAAGCCAAGAGGAGACTAAGGCTTCCCATTCAGCTTTTAATCATTTCACAACTTTTTGACATTTCAAAAGCCATGCCCTAGTTACTAGTTTTCTTTTGTAATAAGGAAAACACATTTCAAATGGCGTAAAGAGCACATTTCTTGAAGGCTACTTAGGTTAGAAACAGGCGAGAGCAAAGACCTTCACCTTTTTGGAACTCTGCTTGAAGCCATCATCACACCAGGCTCATTTTTTGCATAGTCGAGCCTACTGAAGATGTACTGAAGATTTCAGAGCTTACAAGGGCCATCGAGAAACGGGGGCAAGAGGAAATGTCCCCCAGGAAAACCAGTAAATAATATGAAAGTGGCATAAATTGGTTGGCTGAGGTCATGGTCTTGGGCAAGAGTCTGAAGTCCTGACTTTAAGACAAAAAATGAGAACACAGGATTGGAAATGATGAATGTTGCACTGTAAAGAAGGGAAACGGCCCTACTTTGTCAGGGCATGGAAGTGGAAAGGGTGTTCAGAGAAGCCCTTGGGAAAGGAAGGGATTTGATCTGGACCTTAAAATATGGTTAAAATTTAGATATGTCAAGACTGGAAGTGGGGAGAAGGAAATAGGGGCTTACCAAACATATGGCATATTACTATGAAGTCAACATATCACTCTCCAAATACTGACAGTGTGACAGAAGGAAAGATACACATTAAATAATATTAATAGTGACCCCTTTCCTGCTGAACCTTAAAATTCTCTAGAACAATCCCATTAGGACCAAGTAAGTCCATGAGTGAGTTTATGACCATCACTGTTCTGTCACATTAAGTAAACCATTTACTTAGGATAAGTTGGAAACCTTTCCATTTTTTCCAATTCCATGTTTATCAATATTTATCTAATCAGTTTTATAAGATGCAATGGATGACGTACTATACATGTATACTGCAAGTGGACTGTTATTAAATGGATGGCAGGTGTTGGGAGCCAGATTTCTCACTGCTGGAGTAGGAGATTACAGATAAGGAGGCAGAGGAGGCTAGAATGATCTATGTAGTAATGGAATAGCCTTGGAAACATCAGTATGAACTCACGTTGAGCGTATTAGAGTCACATATGGAAATATTTATAGACATGCATATATACACAGGCTAATATACATACATATATCTCCTTGCTCTATCCTCTGAGAGGTCCTAGAAATAATGGCTCTCTGGTAGCAGTAGACATACCTCGCTCTTAGATCTTGGCTTCTAATACCATCCTCCAGTAAAAGAAGCCAGAGATCCTTGGAAAAATGGCTGATTCTAAGACTGAGGCAGAAAATATACAGTGAGCCCAGGGCATCTTAAAATGCCAAAAGGTTAGGAAGTGCTCAAAAGCCAGTGCACAAGCAGCCACAACGATGGGGATATGTCAAAAGGATGCAGGAGCCACTGAAAGAGCAATCAGTAACAAAGGTGGAACAATTTGAGGAATAACAAGAAGTAGTAATGGACTGTAACCTAAAGTATAAAATACACATGTTTGAGTCTATACGGATATGAATAAATGATTGAATAAATAAATAGGGAAGAAGAGACAAATCTCTTTTAGAGAATTCCAAATAACCTATTTAGATACTCTGCCTTTAAATAGATGGGGCAAGGGTGACCTGTGTATAATGACTTTCTTCCAAAGAGTACTGTATGGAAACAGAGAAAAAGAGTAACTTCACAGCGAAGAAAGCTGATGAATGTTATCTCAAGCCAGATGATCAAAGTTAACATCAACAGTGCTAAGTCATGTTGATAGTACTTACTTTGCCTCTGTGATCCCCCTCCCAATAACACGTATCCTTAGCCTAATCATGAGAAAAGCATAACACGTAGGCAAATTGAGGGACATTGTACAAAATTCCTGACCAATACTCAAAACTGTCAAGGTCACCAAAAAACAAAGAAAGTGTACGAAACTCAGACCAGAGGAGACTAAGGAGACATAGTGACTAAATGTAATGTGGTATCCTGGATGGAATCCTGGAACATAAAAATGACAGTAGGCACAAACTGAGGAAATCGCAATAAATAATTGCTTTAGTTAATAACAATGTGCCTATATTGGTTGATTGTGACCAATGTACCATACACATGTAAGAAGTTACATGAAGAAACTGGCCTGGACATGGGGTATACAATAACTCTCTGTACTATTGTCACAATAATTCTGAAATTCTAACACTGTTATATTTGTTCTAAAAATGCAATGGAAGTGCTTTATTCCCACTAAATTCTCTACAAAATATTCTGATTGCTGAAATCTTTAGGGAAGTTTAAGTATTGGTAGTTCTATCAGTTGGTTAGCGCAAAAGTCAACTATAAAAGCTAAGCTCTGTTATGCCCATTTGCTTGATTTCTTATGGGGCTACCTGGAACACCCAATCCACCTAATTAGGTCCCTTCTAAAGTCAGACAGAGACATGGCAGGGAAATAACTGTGGGAATAACATCTTCTTTCCAAGGTCATCACTCTATCCTGAGAATCTTGAAACATACCCAGTCTGAATATCAATCCTTTTACATTCAACACAGATGTCTTATGAACAGCCATCAAATAGCGTGAATGGAAAAAAGAGAACAAAAACCCCGTCTTTTCCAATCTATTTAAGATTTGCTAATTTGTCACACGTCTGGCCAATAGTGACAAGTGATGTAAAACTGCACAGTGGGTTCACTGCTACCTTTGCAAATGGGGACATGTTATGTTTGTGGAAAGTATTCAAGAATGAGACTTCAAATGCTAGAGCCATTGAGTTGTTATTACCTTTAATGGCGGTATCTTTGAGGGAGAAAATATTTTTTCCCCAGAATATAGGAGATAGTAAAGAATGGCAGATGCTGGCTTGAAGCATAGATATAAAAAGGTTCAAAAATAATTTCCCAAGATAAATTCTCAACATATCATTAAAAGGGAGCCACACTGTATCTTCTTGCATGACATCTTCTTTTGTTTCATTGCCACTTAATAAGAGATCTTTTGGTCTAATGTAATTATCTATCTATCCCTGAAAGTTGCCAGTGATTTCTCAGGCCTTTGATGAATCAGCTGGTAGATTTCTATACAAGTGTTGGAGAACAAAAGGTTCTTAAAGGTTACAGGAAATAAGATTGAGGGAAGATAATGGACTGTGGATAAAAAGAGGGTAAGGCAATATAAACATAAAATTTAAAATACTAGTAACCAATTGTAGTTATAGACATAATTATTATGCATACAAATTATATATTGCATATTATATTCTTATATTATTAATGTATATTAATATATACAATTGAGACCAGGAACAAATTCAAACATTAATAGATGAGACAGCATAACAACAAACAAAAACACAAACAAAAATTATTAGTTTTATATAGAGAAAAAAGGAAAGTAAAACAAAAATCGAGGTAACAGAAAAGAAAAATACATGGAACTTTACAACAAAGTGAAAGATGCAAGGGGAACGTGAAGGAAGGTGACCTGGGAGGAATGTGTTTGATGGAATTTGGGGGGCTGCCTGAGTAACACATTTGGGGGTAACGCAGACAAGCCCATGCTGGCTCTGGGCACAGGACATTCACTCCATCTGAGCCACAGACAGTAGTCCCCGGGTCTTAGATCTGACTGAGGAGGGCCTGTCCTCTTTATTGAACATCAATTCAATTTTGCCCTTTGAATTCCAAACTAACACATGGCCTTTCTTGTCTTATCTACCACATTGCATCTCCCTCTCACTCTTTTTTTCTTTTTTTCTCTTCTCTTCTCTTCTCTTCTCTTCTCTTCTCTTCTCTTCTCTTCTCTTCTCTTCTCTTCTCTTCTCTTCTTTATTTTTAGCTGAGCTATCCTGTCACCTGTTGGCAGCTCAGCAGCAGCTCAGCTCAGGCTGGGCATCGAACTGCTGTTGCTCAGAGCTCAGCTTGCACTCTTGAGCGTGCTCTTAACCAACTGAGCCACTTGGCCAGCCCCTCCCTCTCACTCCTAACATCAAATTTTTAATGCATTTCTTTTAAGATCCACCAAAAACCCTACCCAGCCTGAGAGCGGGTGCCTTGATTTTTTTCTTGCAATTCCTGCATGATGCAATGTGCTTTGTGAATATTCATCACATATACCTATTCCATGTGACACATGATGAACTATTTGCTTTACAGGAAAAGTCTGGAGCCACTGAACCCAAAGAGAAGGGAATATCACTAAATCCAAGCATTCCCACAGTAGGATAAGCTTTCATGGTTAAATAAATTATTAAAGTCAGGTGAGTAACTTCTTTTTATTATTCAGTGGCTCTCGATTTCACAACTGTAACAGGGTTGGGAGCAAATAATGAGTGCTCTGCTTGGATTTTCTTTATGGAAGAAAAAAAGTCCCACCACTCTACACTTAAAACGGAGTTAAAACCATACCATTTCCTTTGGAAAGAAAAGATTTTTATGAACTGTGACCATTCTCTCAAAGGAGTCAGAGTCCTGCCTTCCATCTTCTTATTAAGTCACCACATTTCCTCCATGTGTCTAGGTGACTGGATCATTCGGAAAAGGCACACAGAGTTAACATTTCCTTTAGCACAGCAGCGTTTGGTCCTCGCGTAAACCTCACAATATACTTTCAGTATTCTCGTTCTTCCTACCTTCATTCTTGAAAAATGACGTGTCTGTACAGAGACCATTTAAAATATAGAGAGACAAGCTCTTTCAGCTAAAATGAGACTTGTCCTTCAAAGCTGTAGCTTTGGGTTCTCCACATGTATCCAAATGACACTGCCATTGTTCAGAACGGTTTATGGAAGTAGGCCTGGGGTATTATTGCCTTTACAAGAAAGTCAGGCTCAATGTCCTAACTCCACATTGTGTTTGACTAAGAATGCTGCTTCCTCATTTAACTGTCTGCTTGACAGAAGATCATTTTGGTTTAAGAAAACGGAGTTCATTCTCCCAGGACAAAGATTTGCCACCACTGAGGAGAGTCAAGAGAATGTATAACACATTGTGAAGGCAACTAAACATGGCAGCATTTCAAACTTGTGTAAGTACCTCATTGGAAGATGTGAATAGCTTCCAAGAGTTACTGGAGAGGGGATCACATTTATTTGTGGATATAAGTTGTGATGCGAGTGCTAACAAAACAAAACAAAAACAAACAAACAAACAAACAACGCAACCATATTACTTTATAATTTATATAGAAAACTTAATTATAGCATCTCTAAGCCTCTCTTTTAAATTTGAATTGCTAGCTAAAAATGTGATTTTTGCAACATTCCTGGAAAAAGATTTTGATCAGAAATTTCTATTTTTAGTTGTTTTAATTCAAAAGCTCTAAAAAAAAATTTTTATAGTGCAATAAAAATTTGCTGTGAAATCATATTGAGGAGAGAAATAAATTGATCTCACCTAAAGTATTTTCTCTCGTGTACCAAAAAAAAAATCCACTTACACATATAACCAAATGTTATTTAATATCTTAAAAAGTAACACAATCCAAAATGGATATTTCACACAACACTACATAAACAACATGAACACAATATTACCATATGGAGGGACTTTCAAATATAGACTTACAAAAATCCCTGTGCTTTTTTATCTTTTAAGTTATTATACTAAGCATGACAAGTAATCATCATTTACAATATGGTACACTGACACGATAAAAACCATGTTACAAATGTGCTGTTATAAATCAGTAACATTAGGGAAGACATTTCATGAACTGTAATTATTTCATATGAAATACTATACAATATAAACAGAACATCCATCTTGGATGACCTTTACAGCAACCAGAGACCAAGTAATTTAAAATTTTTTTTTCAGTGCAAACACATTTTATTCAAGGCAGTCTTGGCTGCAAAACTCCTTTCTAACATACAGTAAATCCCACTTGCACTTCTTAATTCATTTACCCTAATGCAATAGTCACATTCAGTCACTCAGAGAAAGATACCTGCAGAATTATGATCCCTTTAAACTTAACATTGAAATTTAATTCTCTGCTAGAAAGTCGTATCTATGTCAACTACTCTAAGGACCTTAATTTGTAGCTGTCAATACTTACAGGAAGGCGACCTTAGGGCAGCTTAGTGCTAACCCATCATGTGTGCACAATACCACACACTAGTTTGCTCTTCCAATGTGGAAACCACGGCGGTGTATGGGTATCTAGGTGCGGGAATGGGGAGGAGGCAGGGAGGGCCTGGGAGGACAGGAAGGCAAGGAGCTGCTGGGTGTGTACTTCATGATGTATTTCCTGTAACTGCAGAGGACTGACGTCAGAGGAGATCTCAGATCTCAGATTTGGTACCTCTTTTTGGGAGGGAGCAAGGGAACGGGGGTGCCAAGGTCAGCCTTTGCACAGGGAGGTAGGCGGCTGTATGCGGATCAGCCAAGTTTCTAGCCTTAACTTTGGCTTCACTTGGAAAACAGCCCCTTACCTCGTTGGCAGGGTGTGTATGTGTTCACATTTGAAGCCAACAGGAGCGATTAAAGCCCGATAACTGCTAATATACAATCATAAGAAGGAGGTTTCGTCCCCCTTGAGCCTTGTAGAATTCTGAGCCTTGCAAATCAGCAACTGTAAGATACAGAACAGTGAAAACACGGGATTATGTATTAGGGGAGTCATCACCGGGGAATCTCTCTCTGGGATGCTGCTGCAAAAAGACACCGAGATTAACTCAATCAGGGAGTGCCAATGTCTGTTTCATACACACCAGGAAATTTAATAATGATTTTTTTCTCATATATATAATTTATGAAATGTCTCCTAAATAAAAATCTGTGGGAAAATATTGGATGTACCCTTAATAGTGTAAACCCTCCTTGGAGAGTGACGAAGTGACAGCTGATTCTTTTATCTTACTTGGCAAAAACCAGACCGATGATCATCTCTTCCTGCCCATATTTTACTAACCCAAAGCAAAACAATGTTTTCCATGGCTTTTACATTCACTTTTTTTTTTTTCCTGTGTTGTAGCTTCCCCGAGCCCAAATGTACAGAAAAGTTGCTAGGGAACAGAAGAGTATTGGATGCTGTGATAGTGGGCAGGACAGTGCTGGGGCCTGAGCAGAGGGAAGAAAAGGATGGCTTCTGCTGGGGTCTCCACTGTCACCTGACAGCATGCTGCCAGCTGCTTCTGACTGGCCTGTGGCAACAGACAAGATCCTCATCAAGAATCTTGTATCTCCTGGGGCCGGCCAAGTGGCGTGCTGGTTAAGTGCTGGCTTCGGAAGCCAGCGGCCCCGGTTCGGTCCCACATATGAGGGCCAGTGACCTGCCCTAAAAAAAAAAAAAAAAAAAAAAACTAAACAAGAATCTTGTATCTCCTAATTTGAGAAAACACTGAGAACTAGATCAGCTCCCTCGAAAATCCAGATTCTTCAAAGTAGGGCTCGACATATTGTACTGAATTTCTGTTGTGCTAAGAAGCACTGTGAAGAGTACTTGATAAAGTTTTTAATTAAAATTTCTGTTTCAGCACCTTCCACTACCAGGAGCAGTCATGTTCCTGAAAGATGGTATTTTTAGCACAGGAATTATAGAAGCCCAATATGAAACTGTAAACAAGGGTGTGTGTCTAGATCTACTTTTGACCACAATGGCGTTCGAGTGTTAATTTCCCACTTTATAAATCGATACCAGTAAGGTGTACTGAGGTGTAAAATTCCAAACACCCTGAATTTTTTTAATGAAAATGGACAAAGGTGTAAAGTTGTATTTGTTTTCTTTGACTTTATTAGCACACATCAGAAAAATAGCATTATATTGATTTCTCATGATGGTCTATCAAACAGATAGAAAATTGATCACTGATAGCTGCCACTGTGTTTCTGGGTAATCTTATGTCACTCCTTCTGTTTATTCATTTCAAGTATGGGTATTACAAATATGACCTGCTTGGTTAATTGTTTGCGAATATGAATGCTTTGGAAGCACTTGACATCTCAAAATGAACTTACAAAGCCATTATAGGTTGTTGTTGGTTTTTAATCAAGCTCCAAATACTGCCCATGTTATAAATGATGAGACTTTTCAAAATATGATCGCTATTGTATTGTGAGCAATATGCCTATAATTTAAGTTAAAAACTTTATTTTCAAGTACACTTTGTGGTGATAAGTGGTTTATCCTGGGTAGAATTTTACAAAGCTGTGCCAACCTAAAAAAGGAACAATGCTTTCATTTTCACTGAAGAGGGTTTTTTTGTTTGTTTTTTCTCCCTAAGGTGACTGCAATATAATTTAAATTTGCATTTTGGAAATGCTGGTTGGGTTATGCAAAAGGGATATTTGGGAACAGCTGGTGTTCAGATCATTGTTACTCCAGATTAACTTTCAATTTATGCTTCCTGAACTTGAGCTTCACAGCCTCAGAGAAGCAATCATTTGTTATTTTTACTCAGCTAGTCCCCTTTCAGCTCTTCTATTTGTTTTCTCTATTTGATGGCACCCCCCTTTTCATATGTTCATTAAGGTCCCCTGAGATGTGCAAAATATATAAAATGGAATACAAACTATTTAACAGAAGCTGCGAAGACACAGCACAGCTCTTTTCACTCAAAAGAAGTTGGGCTGGATATGGTAGCATGTGAGTGCAGGCAGAGGACCAAAGCGCATCAAAATTGGCAGTCCAAATTTCTTGTGTGTCTTCTGTTACTGAAAGACTAGAATTTAAATCAGGTTTTTATAGGAGTAAATAACTTGCTAAATTATGTTTACTGATTGGCTCTTTGCCAGGGGGAGCTTTTAGCAGGAATTAGGAGGTGGGGGAGACAAGAAATTTAAACTTCCTATCATTCATAACAAAATCAAGTGCGCTTTTGTGGGGAAGAAAGGAGAGACAGGTTTACATCTGAAAGTGAAATAATGCCGTAAAAGAAAACCATGGCAAAGTCATGAGTCCACGTAGGCAATCACTGACACACACACAGAACGCCATGGCCTAATGATAAAGTTTTAAACTTTGCTTTTCTGAACAATACACTTTAACGCACTGCTGCCGCTTCATCAAATTTATGGAGGTAGTTATATGTAAAAATAAAAATTACCATAAAGTAATATGCTGTATCATAATAATACATAAGTGTGCAAAATGCCGACAGATGGGTTGACCCTTTAAAGTTGAATGCTACATAGAGATTCAACCAGATTCAGTTTTGTAAACCTTTCAATTGATAAACTAAGTGAAGACTAGATAAGCAGCCATGGAACACAAAGCTGTCACTTCATTGGAAGAAAAGGATGTTGGCGAAGCTTGCAGCGGCCCAAGTGTTTGGTCACCGAGAGTCTCACCATGGACCATTGGGTCACATTTGTAACATGCTTCCTGCCACTACTCCTCCCCCACTCAGGAATCCCAAATAGATTTAGACGGGGGTGGGGGGGTCTTTCTACATGGAATGTCTGCTTACATCATATCATCTTTAAAGTCCATCATTTCTACGCTAATGGCTGCTGGTCTAAGGGAGTTTTTTTTTTTTTTTCTTTAAATCATGTACCCCATAGCATCAGGCAAATAGTGTACACATTTTATCTGAATAATGTCTTCTGTAAACCTATTTCTTGTGAAATATTGATAAATTCATATTTTAAAGCTTCTAAAGGTAATGCTTTCCTTTCCTGTTCACACAGTATTTGATTATTATAATGGCTACTTTCAGAGGATCAACTAGAGGCTGATGTATTGTTTCAATGGTTATATTATTTATGAACTGAGAGTATGATAAACACTTGAGAGCAGGTTTTTGGGAAAAAAAAATGAATTTAGGCAGAAGAATTTAGTAACCGTATGGTATACAACTCCCCAAGGAAACAGACTCTGTATATATAGTCTATTAGATACATTATCATTCCTTCTGGATATATTTTTAAGCAATGAGACAAATAGTGCATTTCTGAACAATCAAGGCATGCCTTGGAGGAAATAAGGAACAACATTGAAAGCTAACTGATGTAAGCATTTTAGTGGTGTGGGAGTTTACCAAGAAATGTGCTTATGTTTCACTCTAAGCACACACAAAAAAAATCAACACTAGACTCAATGATCCAGTTCCCAATGTAACTTCCAAATACCTGAAAAAGCATGAGGGAGCACCCAAATGTTTCAAGAATCAGTCCAACAATGTATACGACTGCATTCTTTAAACAGATTGTTAGTGATTAAACCTAAATACTGAAGCAGAAGTCTTTCACAAACTTTATGCCATTGACTGAAATCTGAGGAGAAAATAGTTTAGATTTATTTTGGGATATATATATATTTTATGGTGTATGGCTCCAAACATCACATGCCACTAAACAAAACTTTTTGTGTCATATGTAACCCTTTTGCAAATAATTTTCCATTATCTACAGATTTATTCCATTGTTCTCATAAAATAAAACACAAGGAACTTCGAAAAGTCTCTTTCCTAGAAGGTTGAAAGCTTGATTGTTTGTAATCACATTGCTGCTGACCGGGCTTCTTTGTATTCGACATGACATTGTAAACCAAAGCCAAATGTTAAACCGTTTTGAAATCAGTTGGGCTAATAACCATACATCCACCTAAAAATGCCTCCTGAAATTGGTTACAAAGTTATCTGTAAACATTACTCTGGCATAGTTCATGTATGCATAATCGTTATTCTGGTAAATTTTAGGGGAGTACAAGTTGGAATTATACCATACTTGCAGAATGAGCATATTCTGTTGTTAATTATATGGGCACACGTATACATTTTTGATCAAAAATTATTTTAAAGTTTTCTCTATAGATATCTTCCCAGGAATAAAAGGCCTGAAGTTCAACTCTCCCTAAATTTGCTCTTTCCTAGAACCACTAAAAATCATCTCCCACAGCCTAATTTAGGCATTCTATTTAAAACTACATAAAATAGATTTATGTCCTTCCATTAGAAAGAATAACATCCCCAGGCCATACTCTTCTTTTGTATCACAAAGAACATTATGCTTTTAAACAAACTAATTATTGTATCTATTATATTAAGATAGGATCACCATAAGTATCCTAGTAGAGGAAATGATCTTCCTTACATATTTGACTAACACCTTTTGAAAGTCCACATTACCTCTTCCATCACTTAGTGCTCTGCCCCAGCCAGGCTGGGGACCCCCTTCCCTTTTCTCCACTTCAGACTCCAAGGCCTATATTCCTGTTTGTGATTATGGAAGGTTGAAAATCAGACAAGCATCGGTTACACTGGAAAACAAAATCCTGAAAAGAAACACTCCCAGTATTTCAATCATGACCCCTTCTGACACACTTCCATGGGCTCCTGCAGAATTGTGTCACAAAAACTCACAGTGGAAAAATGACTGGTGCATAAACAATTCACACACAAAGGGCTGGGGTCCCTTCTCGTCAGTTTGGCATTGATTTCCCTCAAGGTGGGCCCTTGCATTTGACATTTTGTGGTGGCTTAGTTATTTTTGTTGTTTTGTTTTTTGTTTGTTTGTTTGTTTTTGTTTGTTTGGAAGTGTCAAGGATCAGTTCTGTGGCACAATCTGCCCACAGACTGGGAGGAACACACATCTGTGGCATTTAAAAATGGAATTGGCAACTGCATGACATTGAAAATGCATATTACACTTACAGTGTCTAGACTTTCCTATGTGTGCTCAGTTACAATTAGTGAAGCAAAAGTGTACATATCACCCCTACTGCTATTCTGTTTCTACAGAGCCATAAATGTGAAAAGCAATACTCTGAAAGAAAGATTTTTTGTGTGTTTTGCTCTAGCCTACTTAGCAGCACAGTTTAAGTAAACACAAAAACTGTGGTTGAGATGCTTGTCTTTCCGAAGATGTAAACATCAGTCCCAGTGTCGTAAACTTGGCTGTATCGAATGAGACAGGAGATCTGAGGCAGAACGACTATCACACACTAGTAACAGAAGCTTGCAAGCAGTTGGAGGGTTTCTGTAACTTTTCAGCTTCATTTGTTGGGGGGTCCGTACTTGCTCGGAAGTTGAAGGCCGGGCCAGCTCCACCATGGGCTGGGCTCAAGGTAGGGTTCTGACGACGGTTACTTTCCACAATGCTTGACGTGTTGGAAGCCAGGCTCTCCCGAGTGCTAAAAGAGTAAAAAGGTTTTGTTTTGTTTTGTTTTGTTTTGAACATAAATAATTACAGAGTGAGTTCCAGAGGAAGAGCAAACAATGTCGCTAATGGATTTCCTCTGTTGGTTCATAATGTCATATATATAACATCTCATACTGATTATTCACATATGCTCCTCCAACATGGCTCCAGAAGCATTCACAGACATCTATAATCAACAGCACACTGAAGAAGGGGTTTTTACACAGCTAAGTGCACTTTAAATGTCTTCCCCTTCCTTTTACATTCAGGGAAACTACTTCCAAATTTGATGTGATAGATAGCTATCGCATCAGGTTTAAAAAAAGAATACTTGTAAATATACACATGTAATGATTTCATCTCGGTCTGGAAATTCATTGCTATATTGCTCCTTAATAAACTCAATAATTATACCCTAATGATTCTGTTTGCATTCTTGATTAGTAGATTTTGACTTTGGTGGACTTCAAGTATGCCACTGGTTAATTTGCTGTACTGATGGAAATAAAATTCTTTTTAAACACCTTCATATAGCTCTGTTTCAAATTTTAAAGCTTTAGTTAACATACATTATATTTTCAGATAAGGAATCTTAGATGCTCCCCATTCATTTGTGAAGTTTACATTTATCCTTACCCCCCTACTTTGGTAAGAATATTGTATATTTTAAAGGAGTCTTATGGAAAAGAGGTGTCTAAAAGACTTCAGCTTTTGATTTCTCTTAATTTTTCTAAATTAGAAATACTGGAATCTATTTTAGTGCTCTAAGAAATTTAGAACATTTCATATGTGTAGTGCAGTAGCAGAAATAAGATTACTTGGCCTAATTGATGGGAAATGAATGGGTTTCATGTCCAGGGCCCTCAAGATAACAGTAAGAAACTTACCAGCTTACAAAGAGACTGAAGAAACCATATAATGTTCAAAATATTCACCCTATGGAGTCAAATATATGATGATGGAAGAACTGACTCTGGGTGGTGAACACACAATATAATATATAGATGATGTTTTATATAAATGTACACTTGAAACCTATATAATTTTACTAACCAAAGTCATCCCCAATACATTTCATAAAAAATATTCACTATTCACCTTATTGGATTGATTCAAGGTTTATAAAATATTTGATGAGAGCTGGTCCCCATAACTGATTTAAGCTTGCTGAAGCTAGTCAACAGGTCAAAGTACTACAGTGGACATCCCAGCCACCTCTCACTCCCATCCTAAACTGTGTGAACCCTAGATCTTGGCAGCCCTTACTAACAGGTTATTTCATCCTAACCACTTGTGGGCTGCAGTTTGCTTCATATCAAGGAGCCAGGAGTTAATTATTTTTTAAAAAATAGTTCATTGACTACCAAAAAGATGGGCTGGCTGAGTGGCGCGGTGGTTAAGCGCTGGCTTTGGAAGCCAGCGTGCCTGGTTCGGGTCCCACATATGAGGGCCAGTGACACTGCCCTCACCAAAAAAGAAAAAAAAGAAAAGAAAACTGGGCCTTTCTTGACGGCAGAGGGTACCTCCAGAAGGTAAACAACATTTATAGAAATAAGTCAAGTTCTTCCATTATACTTATGGTAAATCTGAGCCTACCTGTAGAAAACTCAACATATCATCACTAAAGGGATAGACAGTGCTAGACTTAGCTACTTCCCTGCCTGACACCTTCCCTAAGAAAACTCGTTAGTGGCTTGCCAGCACTACAGCTGAGGCATAGGGTCAGGTAGAAGACAGAAGAAAGGCAATAAACCTGTGGAACCCCACAGCTTTCATGAGACATTCCTTCAGTTTCATTCTTAATCATGACAGTACCTTTTAGGGTAATTGACCTCCTCATCTCTAAAATCAGGTGAGTTACGTGACTTACCTACTCACAGAGTGACTGTGAAGAAGAAATACGTGTCAATGAAGAAATTGTGCATTAAAAAGCTAGATAAATGTAAATTATTTCTGTTGTACTTCTGGCATGCGATGAAGGAAATAGCTACAGTGGGTTGATTTGGGAACCTACATGACTAGTGACATCTTTTCTATGGGAAAACACACTCGAAGGTCCAAAGGACCCACGTTTAAACCAGCTTTTTTTTTTTTTTTTTTTGAGGGCAGTGTCACTGGCCCTCTCATGTGTGGGACCGAACCGGGGCCTCTGGCTTCCCAGGCCAGCGCTTAACCACCGCACCACTCGGCCGGCTCCTAAACCAGCTTTTAAGGCACGGGCTTAACATTTATCAGTGCTTGCTATATGCCAGGCACTGTACCAGGCACTGTAAACACACATCATTGCAACACATCATGTCAGTTTGTGGCTGTCTGTGCTCTAAGATGCCTTTGTGACCATAGCCAACATATTAATAGTGATAAATATATACAGTACTCCAGTTTTTCCAAAGGATATATTTCATTATTGCTGTAATCAAGAGTATAGTGTGTTACTTTCATACTGAGAACTCTGGATATGATGGTGAAAAAGTTAATGGAGATGGAGTGTTAGCAGTAAAAATCTTCCTCAAATTTAAAAGTTCTTACTTTTTAAATAAGAGAGCTAATGGAGTACAACCTTAAAAACAAGATTTCAGGATTTAATAGGCAGATGGAGTGAACCCAGCAACTCTGTTGTCCATCCCCCTGGTTGCATGTGTTTCCCATGGCCCCAGGCTTCAGCAGTACATGTCAAGCAGTACATTAGGCAGACACATCCCTGGCAGCCTCCGGTTCCTCTGATTTTCATATTATGTTTATCAACAAGTTTTTGCCCTATGTGGAATAGCAGACTTGTCACAGCTATGGTATAGCTTAAGTTTATACCTCTTATCCTTCTCAATACTCTTTAGTTCCCAACAAAAGGGGCTGAACAATTTTGGAAATGTGTTTGAACATGACTTCTGAGCCAGTACTGAAAGCTGGGAGTATGGCGATCACATTTTTCATCTTTTTTTTCCTGGTTGGATCTTAGTTGCTCAGTGATTTACTGTAAGACCCGAATAAATGGCCCACTTAAGATTCCTGTGTCTCACCACAGTGGGGAGGTGTCAGCATGATAATGCTCTTTAGCTAAAATACTCCTCTCATGCTAGAGAGTAAAACTCCCTATAACTCAAATATTCTCCTTTGTAGGCCATCCTCATGCATTAGAAAGGCAGCTCTGTGAATTTACTGAGGCATACAGAAAATACAGTTTAAAAATAGGTATGAAAAATAAGTTTGTCATCTAGCTTCTAACCAATGTATATTAAATATAAAAGGGGTACAGTTCCTTACTGTTATGTAGATTCTCTCACTGCATGAAATTTATGGATGATCTACGTATTCCTCTAGAGAAACATCTACCTCATAATAGTGGACAGACACGTAGCTTATTTGTGAAGGTTGTCTCTTCAGAACGACTTTTACCTTCTACCATGAGAAAGCATTTAACCTTAAGTACAGTATTAAAGATATGCAAAAATATATATTTCAAGAAATAGTCCCATTCATAAACTCTATATTCTACATGCCAAATTTGGAAATAAAATATACTCTGTGGAGACACTGGTTCAACTATTTCATGAATATTTTTTTCTTTGCCCTCAAATAAACAAAAAACTTCCAATATTATGTGGTGGTAGGTTTTTGAGTTAGAACCCATTAAGTTACTTTCTACATCTCCTTAGCAACTATTTCTGGAATATGGCAGTATTCCCTCTGTGAATGTCCAGGGGCCAGAAGGCAACATGAAGGGTTGGAAATTGTTGTGTGAAAAATATTAGGTGGGTAGAGTCTATATAATAAGAAACAGTAGAACATAAGGTATAGGCAAAGAAACTCCACCTTCCATAATCAATGATTTTGAACTTCTACCATGGATTATAGACTGTCAATTACGCTTATATGGTATCCACTGTTAGGAATTCAAGAGAAGAAAAGAGTAGCAGAAAGAAATAGAAAGATAAAGGACATACAAAATAACTGGTAAATAAATTAAGATTTGATTTGGAATAGAAAAATATTTAGCAAAAATTATTTCTTAGAAAAGTCACTTAATAGGCCAATAGTTTCCAGACTGAGTACCATGCTCCCTGAGGTCTCTTAGAGCTCCTCATGGGTGGGCAGAAAAGATCTGGGACCCCTGGTCTCTCATCCACTTTAACCAGAGTGCCAGCCCTGTGGTCTGTTTAGACATCAGACTTCCATACTTGTGTTAACTTGAAAAAAAGGTTACATGTCAATAATAATGATGACAATAATAATAATAATAATGAAGAAGTAGCCCTTTAAGAAATAACAAAGGCCTAATTTGGGACAAACAGACTAATGATTCCCAATTCTAATTTGGGGAAGCTCTGTCCCCAAATTATCCAGAGATATAGTGAAATAATCACAGTAGAGCTCATTTTAATTCTTAATAATTAAAATAAACATATTAAGTACACAATCATATCTGGATACTTGTAAAATTATGAATATTGTAAAATCTTGGGAATCACAGCTAATAAGAAATGCCAATTTCTCATCAGTATTTCTGCATCTCAGAGTCACCAATCTGGAGTAGGATTTAGAAGGAGAATTAGGTCCCGAGTTGCTCTTGGAGGAGAAGGAAGAGTTATGGAGAAAAAAAGGAGGTTGCATAGACTCCCTTTTGCTTTGCTTTACACTGAATCACTTCAGCGTAGTGGACATGACCATCGGGCATCACATACTCTCAACTGTCAACCCTTTGCTGAATGACCAACACCTACCAAAAAGAAGGGGGTATCATTAGAGGGTTACGATTAAGTTGTATCAATTCTGCAGGAAGAGAAAAGACTGCTGGCATATGCTCTGACCTAATAGGGCATAGGCCCCAATATTTCTGTGAGAGGAACAAGGTCCATTTCTCTGTAGACACATGAGCGGTAAGAGGAAAGTGTATGAGCAAGTGGGGGTGGGTCACACAGAAAGTCAGGATTAAAATGGCAGTAAGTTTCTAGATCCACTGGAAAGGTTTTAAGATCTGCTTTTACAGTTGACCCTTGAACAACACAGGGGTTAGGGGCATCAACTCCCATGCAGTCGAAAATCTGTGTATAACTTTGACTCCCCAAAAAACTTAACTAGTGATAGCCTACTGTTGACTGTTGACTGGAAGCGTTACTGATAATATAAACACATATTAACACATATTTTGTATGTTATGTGTATTACATACTATATCTTGCAACAACATCAGCTGGAGAAAAGAAAATGTTATTAAGAAACTCATAAGAAAGAAAAAATACATTTACAACATTTATTGAAAAAAATAATCTGTATATAATTGGACCTGTGCAGTTCATACCTGTGTTGTTCAAGAGTCAACTACATATTTTCACTAGAGGGACCCCTGTCTTTGAGTCAGTCAGTTTATTCCCAACCCCTATCCCACCCACCCACTGACTAACTACTCATTCTACTCAAAAAGTTACTATTTTTGAAGGCCTTAAAAAAAAAAAAACCCTTCCTTTAGCAGCATGGTGGCAATATAAACATAGAAGAAAAAAGTACTGAGAAATGTTGGTATTAGATTGGACTGATGCAAGTTTGAGGGAAGGAGCCAACCCACCAGTCCAGATTGGTGATCTCTACAGCTGCAGAAACATTTGTTTCAATTCCTGAAAAAGAAGTCAGAAACAGGTTGTTAACAATACAACTCACACAACTGTTAAACCCTCATTCACAGAACTGAGACCATGAAATCGTCAGTTTGTCAAATTATTTGCATAAAGCCCCAGGCCCTGGTAGGTGTATGTGTGTGCAGAGACGCCTCTCCCTACCGTGGGGAGTTGAATCCACTGTCCACAGTGATGCTGCTGCTGTCCATGCTATCGAGGCGTGCCGAATGGGTGGTTCTCTGGTGGCTGCTGCTGTCCGTTTCTTTTGGGGCCAGAAGGGTGAGGTTCTTCTCAAATTTCCTCTGCAAGTCTCTTTCCTTCTCCCTCTCGAGGAGCCACTGCATGGTGCCTACATCATCTCTGTTTTTCTCTTCCTCGGTGTTTTTGTTGGCCCCTTCCTCAGAGTCGTCATCATCGGAGACATTGTAATAGTCAAAAGAGGCTTCCTGGTTCCCCCCTGACTCCTGCTGACGCTGGAGACCTGGCATGGCTTGTGCCGCTGAGGTCCCCAGAGATGGCTCCAGTTTCTCGCATCGGCCTGGCAGTGTGTCGGCAGGTGTCTTCGGGTGAGATTTGAGGAGAGACAGGCTGGATTTGTGATAGCTGTTTACAGACAAGGTGCTGTGAAGAGGTTTAAACAGTGTGTCTTTGCTGAATATCTCTTTCCTCTTGTCTAGGCTGCTGGGCTCAGCGTTGTGATGCTGGATGAGGCGTCCATTGGCAATCCCTTCGGCTGCTGCGCCCGAAGCTGCCGGTCCCCCGCCTGGTCCCTTTGGTGACTCCTCCTTGTGCCCTACAGGCTCCCTAGAGGAGTGCGGGGTCTGCCTATCAGACAGAGGCAGCTTTTTCACCCCCTCTGCCAGGGTCATAGTGTCATGGTCCTCTTTATTCTTTCCCAGAGGCGACGGCGCAGTGAGCACCGTCTCACTGGAGGTGTTGCACTGGAAATAGTCGTCTGTAGCTGTTTTTGTTGGACAAGAGTTGAGTTCACCATAGGATGGTAAACTCTCGGGTGGTTTGCCTGGCTCCAAGAGGCTACACGCACTGGATGGTTCCTTGAGGCCACTGACAATTTCTGGAATACACACCTCTTTGTAGCTTGTAGACAAAATGTGAGCCCTTTGATGACCAGCAGTCTGTGCAGGCCTCAAAGTACTGTCATCGATGTAGGACTGGCTGGGGGTTTGGTCATCCTGACTGCAGCCTTCTGCCAGGTCATCAGGCGTCCCCAGAGAGGAAGCACCCAAAGGGCCCTTGGAGTTGTCCATGGACCTGGATCTCTCCTTGGCTTTGTTGGGCCTCTCATTCCTGGACCGTCGGTCCTGGGTATGGCTGTGGCTTCGGTGCACTTTTGAATGGGAGCTCCCCCTAGAAGGTTCAGGAAAAGGCATCTCAGTTCTCCTTTTGGCCAGTTCCCCTGACACATCCCATTCTGGTGTCATGGGGAAATGAGGCTCGATCACGTTTGTGTTGCTATGCATGATGAAGTTCTCTCCTTTGTGTTCAATGATGAAGCAGCCCTCCCTGGGAGCCCTGGTAAGAGGATCACAAAAGTCATATTCTCTGTCACCCGGGATATCCAGATGAGAACCATCTGATGGGTCTCCTTTAGACACTCGTGTCTTGCTGTGTGACCGAGACTTCCCATGAGACTTTCGATGAGTCCTACTCTTTTTACTTCTTCCGCTGTGATGGGCAGAGGACCCAGCTTTACTCCTATGTGCTTTTTCTTCTTCAAGTTTCTTCATTAGTGCAGTGTGCCTCATGACATTTTCCACGGTCAAGTCCGGGTTAATACGCCTAATGATTTCCATTTCCACTTCCCGAGGGATAGTAGTTGGTGTATCCTCATCTCGCAGGGGCCACTCTTCAGGAGGAAACTGGGCAGAGAAATTGGCTAGCTGTTTGGTCTTGTCTTTTTTAAAACTTAGCCGGAATAACTTGAGTCCAAATTTTTTGGACTGCTTTTCACTATCTTTAGGTTTTGAGAGAGTTTCTGTCTTATAAGAAAAATTTACAGTACTTTTGCTCTTTTCAGTGGGTGGTACCTGGCAGAGTGAAGGAGGGCAATACGGGTCTTTGCAGTCCTTGGCAGGTTTCCTCTGCAGAGTCGATGCATGCATGCTGTGCATGTCTTCTCTGCAGCAGTGGCAAGAATCGCAGTGGTTTCTGGGTAATGTCCTTTCCCTGACGCAGCCTGAGGCAGAGGGCGTTATGGTTCCGGGTTGTGGAGAGGTACACTGAGACCTGTCAGGTATCCTCTCGTCCAAATGGTACCATTTACTGTTAGTTCTTATGAGGGAAGGCGTTATGAAATAAGTCTGTGGGGTCACGATGAAATAGCCATCTGGAGTTGGGTAGATTTTCCTCTCCCGTACCAGTGTGTTCAGGGTGTGCCGCAGAATTTCTTGGCTTGGGGTGGGAACACCTAAAACCAAGAGAACACACTCATGAGAATGAAGAGAAAATGTGTTGTTGATTACTGACTTTTCAGACTCTGCTATGGACTGGAATCTTGTCCCCCTGAGATTCATGTGTTCAAGCCCCAATCCCCAATATGATGGTATCAGAAGGTGGGGCCTTTGGGAGGTGATGAGGTTTAGATGAGGTCATGAGGATGGAGCCCTCATGATGTCACATTATAAGGAGAAGAGACCAGAGCTCTCTCTCCTTCTCTGCAATGTGAGGATACGGTTGTCTACAAACCAGGAAGAGGTTCCTTGCCAGACACCACATCTGCAGATGCCTTGATCTTGGACTTCCCAGCCTCCAGAACTGTGAGAGATAAATGTCTCTTGTTGAAGCCACTGGATCTATGATATTTTGTTACAGCAGAATCTAACTTAGACATAATCCTGTTAATTTGGCCAAGCTTCAAAGTATTATCATATAGCAAGTGAGCAGGGTTCAAAGTTGTTCTTTAAGTTTAGTGAGAATATTAGTTTTTTCCAGTGACTCTAATGATTATTACTACCGATAGAATGGGAAAATATAAGAGCTGGGAATAAAGAGATGGATAGATGGAGTTAGGTTGCTACTGTTGTTACAAACCTTTACTGAACTGAATCATTAAAGATAGACTATTTTTAAATGAGGGGAAAAAATGAAAAATGTTTTACATGATACGACATAAATTTACAAAAAAGACTTTTTCAATAAAAGCAACTAGGGAAATGGTTGAACTAGCCATCCTGGTATTGAACTACAAATCTTAAATATATAGAAGGCCATACATATGGAGCTACTCTATACAATCAATTTTTAAGATTGAGTTTACTTAATAAACTTAATTTTGTAAATTATATAAAAGGGAAACTGGACTTGGCTATTGTTTATGATGTACTCTCCAATTTTGAAATCATCACTTTCAATTTTTAAAGTGATTACACCCCTGGTGAAATTCAGGTTAGATCTTTCTCCTTGTTGGCATAAGTCAGCAGGAGGGAGGTGGTTTTTCTAATCTGTATCCAGAGAGCCCTAATACATACTCTCATGAAAGGTAGCTGCTCTACAGCTTTCTGGTCACTGAGTCCAAAACTGCCATATTTGCTAGAATATAAATTCCAGAAGAAAATCATAGATACTCCTTTGTACAGTAACTGATATTGCTTTCAAAGGGTTTTGTGTGCATGTTTATGCCTTGTCTACCTTAAGAGACAGACTTAGGACTATACATACTGAAGAGAGTATAAATTCTCCAAGCTGGAGCACATTTACATTATTTCTCGGGTATTCTCCATTCTTCAGTGCCAGGCACATTGAGGGTAATAATTTATAAAATTGACCTGAATGATATATAGTCACTTAACTATGGGGATATGTTCTGAGAAGTGTATTGTTAGGTGATTTCATTGTTGTATGAACCTCAAGGGATGCACTTACAGAAACCTAGGTGGTATAGCCTATTACATACCTAGGCTATATGGTATAGCCTGTTGTTTCTAGGCTACAAACCTGTACAACATATTACTGTACTGAACACTGTAGGCAACTGTAACACAATGGTAAGAACTTGTGTATATGAACATAGAAAAGGTACAGTAAAAATATGATATAAAAGACAAAAAATGGTACATCAGTATAGGACGCTTACCAATAATGGAGTTTGCAGGACTGGACATTACTCTGGGTGAGTCAGTGAGTGAGGGTGAGTGAGTGTGAAGGCCTAGGACATTACTGTACACAACTGTACAGTGTATAAACTCTGTCCCACCAGCCCTCCTCCTGCTCCCTTTTGACAGGGTCAGAAATAGAACATCAAAGCTGCCAATGCTGTAGCATGAATAGGGTTGTGGGCTGGACTGACTGGAAATATTGAGGAGAAACTGGCTGGGTAAGATGCAAGATCATCATAACAGAGGCTGTCAGGAGGGAGGGAAAGGTGGCCTGAGGATCAGGAGGAATAAGAAGTTAGGATGGAGAGATAAAGAAACATGGGGGATTGTCATGGCAAAGTGGTTTTGGTTACCACATATTGGAGCAGTGGTCAGATTAAGGAAGTTTGTGGTATTTATAATAAAAGAGGGTGTTTAACATGTAGAGGGTATAGAAACTGAGGACTGAACATTTTGACTTTAGAAATTTGTTTACTGGTTTCACTGATGCTATCTGGCATAAAGAGCTCTCCCTGATATTGAATTGATGGAAGAAAGAAAACTTATCTATGCTTTACTCATTACAACCTGAAAACATTTCCAAAGTTAAGGGACAGTCTGGCTCCACACTGCCACAGACAGCTTTTACTACAGCGGCAGTGGCAAGTGATACCCATAAAGGTAGGTCCTGTGGACCTATGTCCTTGTACCGATCTTAGTTCATCAATAGCATTTACAGCAGTGCACTCTGGAGACCATCAGGGTAGGTCTGGGAGGGCTGTAGCACCCTCTGGGTATGTACTGCTGCGGGAACAGGCTCCTCTGTGCAGAAACAGGTCAGCAGCTGACTGACTGGAATATAATCTGTGTACTCAAAATTCAGGTGCTGTGAGTGAGAGGGAATCTCTGCCAAGCCCCACAGATATTGCTCCCATCAGAGGGAAAAAAAAAAAAATTCCTCCTGAACCACATACCCCTCCATTTCTTACAGGAAATTCAGCTTCTTTATACTCTTACAGGACCACCATCCTACATACGGCCTATCATTGACAGAAACACTGTATATGGTGCATGACTGTAATTTGGAAATAGGTCAGGTTGAATCATACTGCCAATATTCAATCGTGTATGACCCACAAAAATGGCAATTTTGGTAGGGACTGAAAGCTTGGGCTCCAGGACCAGACTGCTGGATTGAAATCCATCACTGTTAGTTGGTGTTATTGGTTGAATTATGGCTCCGACCCACTGCTATTCATATTTTGAAGTCCTAACCCCCAGTACCTCAGAATGTGACCTTATTTAGCGATAGGGTCTTTACAGAGATAATCAAGTTAAAATAGATAATCAAGTTAAAATACGGTCATTAGGTGGGCCCTAATCCAATATGACTGGTGTCCATCTCAAAAAGGGATATTTTGACATAGAGACATGCAGAGAGAAGACAACGTGAAGAGTAGACAGCTATCTACTAGCCAAGGAGAGAGGCCTGGAAGAGATTCTTCCCTCAGTCTCCAGAAGGAACCAACCAACCCTGCCGATACCTTGATTTTGGACTGCTAGCCTCCAGAACAGTAAGATAATACGTTTCTGTTGTTTAAGCCACCTATACTTTGTTATGGCTGCTCCAGAAAACTCAAACAAAGGTATCACCTTAAGTTAGACAACTAAGTTAGACAATTTACTATCATCAAAATGTGGATCATAATATTACCTACCCTCAGAGGGTTGTTGTTTGAATGAGTTTAATGTATGTACAGGTGTGATCCAAGAACACGGTGAATGTTTAAATAAAAAAAATTATTACAGTAAAAGACACATTGCCATTAATTCCCCTCAAAATACTCCCCCTTGCTTCGAATACAATTATCCTATAATTCTTGCCACTTTCTGAAGCAGTTCTGGAAGTCCTCTTTCATGAGTGTCTTTAGTTGCGCTGTCTTGGCTGCCTCGATGTCCTGAATTGATTCAAAACATTTACCTTTCATGGTCATTTTGACTTTGGGGAAGAGCCAGAAGTCGCTTGGTGCCAGATCTGGTGAATAAAGTAGATGAGGACACACCATAATGTTTTTATTTGACAGAAATTGCCCTACCAGAAGTGCTGTGTGACATGGAGCGCTGTCATGATGGAGGATGAAATAAAGATACTCATGAAAGAGGACTTCCAGAACTGCTTCAGAAGGTGGCCAGAACAATGAGATAAGTGTGTTTGAGGGGGTGTATTTTGAGGGAGATTAATGGCAATGTGTCTTTTACTGTAATAAATTTTTTTAAATTTAAACATTCACTGTGGGTGATGAACATACAATGTGATACACAGATGATGTATTACGGAATTTGTACACTTGAAACCTATGTAATTTTACTAACCACTGTCACCCCAATAAATTTTAATTAAAAAAAATGATCAATTATTTGATCACACTTCGTACAACAGTGCCTGACGCATAGTGAGTTCGCAATAAATACTAGCTCTTAGTAATCTAAACTTTGGGTCAGGACCCATGGAAACCCAGATTCCCTTCAAAGAACATTGCGTAGCAGCCTAGAACAGCTGGGTAGGCTGAGAAGTTCAGGTTCCCCTCATCCTGAGAAATGTACATTGGGTTTTATGCAAATGGTTTTAAGGCTGGGATAATAAATTTTTCTTAAATTTTATGAGAATTTCTACACAAAATAAAAATGAATTCCAATTGAATTAGTCCAAATAACCCAAACCATATCTATACAATTCTTGAGAACCATCATAAAGCAAAATATGATTGCACCTAAGAGAAGACACTTAAAAGAGCTGCTAAGCCCTACTGTCAGACAGGACCTTCTGCTGAACAACTTCAGGGGGCACCATTCATATAGAATACAGCTCCTAAGATGAGCCACTATTTACATTGCAGTCTCACAAATGATACCACTGGAGCTGTGCAGCTCAGCAAGTCAGATAACAAATCCATATTTAAAACTGAGTGTAGGGGCTGGTCGAGTGGCATGTTGGTTGGGGGGTGGCTTGGGATGACGGCTCTGGGCAGCGGGACCCTGGTTTGGATCCCACATATGAGGGCCAGTGACACTGCGCCCTCTACAGCTAAGATGTTGAACAACAGCTAGACCTGGGTCTGGGCTGCCCTGAGTCGCTGGTGACAGCGTAGGCTACAGTGGGGCTGGCTGGCAGTGAGTGTTAGCTGCCATGAGCGGCCATCCAATGGCCGGTGAGTGACTGCTTCACCTGGGCAGAGCGCAATGATAATACCACATGGGCCAGTGAGGTGACGTCCTCCACAGCTAGACTGAAGAACGGAAAGGACAGGGACTTGTCTATTCCCCTTCTCCGATTCCCCAATGCTGTTCCCCTCCCCCAATTCCCCAATAAAATCTTTAAAAAAGAAAAACACCCAAAAAACTCAGTGTATTTTACATGGTGGCATACTTTCAATCAATTTTCTAACGGAAAGCAATTTTTCCAAAAATGGTAAGGCTCATTTATAAGAATTCACAATTGAGTTTACTATGCTGCTATAAGAAAGAAAAGCTGAAGTCTAATTCATAAAAATCACTATTACTATAAAACAAAAATTTGACTGTATTATAGAATTTGCTGATTTTAGGCCTTCCAAGTAATGATCTTAGAAAACTAACAAAACTATATAGAATCCTGACTACACTGTAATCATCCCTTACCATTAAGAATAAGCTCTCGGTTCCCAAATGAAACAGATAAGGAAGAGCTTCCATTGAGAATTCATATCTAAAGTTTCTATGGTCTGGATTTGCAAGTATATCCATCCAATAATGTTTTGAAAAATTTTTAATTTGCAAAAACAAATTAGAAACATTCCCTGTTCAATCCATTTTCTACCTGTGCATTTTCAAAGCTTTAACTGAAAGTTATAGATTTTGATGATTATTATTTTATTAGTAAGCTCTAGTATAATGACTGATATTTTCAATTGTCCATGTAATCCAGGGTTCCACTAAAAATCTGTAAGGATCACCAAAAAAAAAAAAAAATATATATATATATATGGTTGTGATGGATATTTTTAACATTTACATGTTCCTTCACTTGCAGATTCTACTCCCAAAGTCCATCAAGAATTCAGATTTTGAGAGCTTAAAGAACAAAGATAAACTTTACAATCAAACAGGGCTGAAACCTGGCCTCTCTCTTACCTTACTACTGAAAGGAAAGGGATTGCCTGGAAGTTAAGAAAGACAAACAATCAGACTGAAGAACATTCAGAGATAATAAAATGTTACCAAATTTAAGATAATTTATAGGTTGCAAGGGTGGGTTCATGTCAGAGTTTTTAAACAATCCACAAGATATCACACATATTAAAGAGAAAACGAAAGAGGAAAAATCACTGGGAGAGAAATACAAAGTTCCTCTGGGGCAAAAGGAAAAGTGGAGAGACTCAATATGGTAGATTACTGCTTAGTTTAGAAGCAGCACAAGTGGGGTCACCTTGAGTTTGGCTGGATTCGCTTTGGCCAATGATATGTTAGTGAGTGTGGCATGACCAAAGGGCTAAAGAGGTCCTGTGCCTCTGAGCTGGCTCTCTGGTGCCTCTGCCATCCCAATGAACAGAATAGACTCTGCTTGCCCCTTTTTCCAAGGAGGATGGGGTACAGATGGAGCAGAGCCATCACCGAGGACCAGTCTCCATCAGCTGACCCCTGGAGAACCCACAGACATGTGAGCTAAATAAATGTTTATTGTTATATGCCACTGATGTTCTACAAATGTTTGTTGCAATTTTTGTAGCAAACGTTAACTGATTGATAACAGCATAAGCTTACATTGACGGTCTCTTCTTGATTGAATGAAAAATATGTGAAGCATTTGTTTTTTAATGTAAGCTCTATTTCAGTCTAGGCATAGGTTAAATCCAAAGCAAGCTGGTAAATGGGTGGCTCAATAAAGTGTCTGACTTACATGTTATTGGCACGCGCATGTTAAAATGTACACACACAATTGCCAATATTTAAGGCAATCTAGAGATTTCATATAAAACTAAAATTCATGATTCTCTTGAAAAATTAGATTTAGCAACTCCAGCTGATCTTACATTTTTTGGGTGGTGAAGGGAATAATACACTGGAGCTGAGTAGTGGGGCTGCCTCTTGAGATAGGGCACGCACTCTTTAGCTTATCACCATTCCTAATATCTTCTAGCACTGGAGGCATCAAATGCTATTCCACAGCAGCTGGGCTATTGTCTTCTTTTCATCATAGTTAAGAGAAATTTGAACTATTTTATTTTTTTCTTTTAAAATGAGATCTTAGCTAATTTATCAAATATCATATTCTTAAAATTCATCAAGCCATGACATAAGCATGCAAGATGTTTAGTTTTGACATTACTCTCTCTGTAGTTTAATCCCTTAGGACTCACATTTTCAGTTGTTTCTGACTTGCTCCCATGGATCATGGTGTTCATGAATTTAAAGAAGGCTGTGTTGCAAAGGTTGAATAGAATCTTGGTTGTTTTTACCAGAATTCCTCATGGATTCTGAATTAATTTCTTTTTCTCGATGTCAATTAAAAAAGTATTACAGCTAAAGAAGGCAAATTATTTTTGACATAACACAGGTACCTTAATTTTTAATTATAGAACCAAGAAAAGTTTCTGGTCAATTTTGGCAAAGATTTTTTTCTATTGGATTTAAACACGAGAGGAACTGTCCCTTTGCAGTCCTGGGGCAGTCAGAGCACACAGGGCATTTGGAAAGTGCTACACTCTTTTCCCATTACCTGGGAAACATGTGGTCAGGTGCTCCATCAGTGCTTCTTGGGTGACAGGTTTTCGTGCCGAGTTCATTGCTGAGATGGCCAAGCAAAGGATTTCCCCGAGTGGAATAAACTGAGATTGACTGATGGGAGACATACTGATTGGTGATACATCACCTGCAGAAAGACAATTTTCAAGTGAGTGGTTCATTAAAAGACCTGGCTATTTGCCATACACACACCTTCACACAGACACGCCCCTCCTATGCCTCTCACCTAGTCCCTGTATTATGAATACGGTCAACTCCAAACACTGACATCTGTTCATACAACCACAGCCTGTTCCAATCAGGTGGAAAGACTTCCACAAAACAGTGGAAGCTCCAGTTGTTCTGACAAATAAAACTTGCCTTTAAAACCTGACCGCTCATTTAAATAGATGTCTTATGGAAAGGCTTGCAACAATGAGACTTTGAAAAATGATCTCTGTTTTTATTAACTTGGAGCTGATTTATTTATTAACTGCCATTTACATCTTGACAAATGCACTTGAGGATTCATTCATTCAAATGGTGAGTGCCCTTTACAGGTCAGGCATCTGCGGGGGGGCTTGGGAATGTGAATGTGAATGAGGCCCCTCCCCCAAACATTTCTGCTCTCAAGGAGTTTCTATTCAAGTGGAGGAGACAGACAAGTAAACCAAAGTTAAGGGTGCACTAGAGAAGGCTGAACACCAACTCTGGAGCAGAGAGGGGAGGCCAGTGTATACCACCTGGGGGACGAGGGTGGGGCTTAGAAGAGGGAGGTAAGAGAATGTTTTACCCAGGATGTGCAGCCTGAATCCAGTAATGAAGCAGGAGTGTATCTGGTGGCTGGGAGATGGGGGTAAGGCAAAGGGTTGTAGGAACTACAAGCATTTCTGGGGAGTAGTCGAGCAGGCCAACAGGTATGTAGGGACAATCAGAGGAAAGAGCTGAGTACCCAAGGCCTTCATCCTATGAGGGATGGTGAGCCATAGAAGGAATTCAAGGAATGACAAAGTCAGATGTGGATTCAGACAGATGACTCTAGTGGCCATGTAGAGAATGGACTGGAGGAGCAGGAGAGGACAGATTACATCTATAGGGGGGCTGTGGCTTCCTGCACATGTTTATATCTGAGAGAGCGAATGGAGGCAAGAGAGGCTGAAGAACCAGCAGTGAGGGGGCTAACGGACTGGCTGTTGAGAAGGTGTCAACATGCAGTGCAAATATCTGTCTTTATTCCTGCGATCTTTATGATCTTTACATCACAGTCTGGTGATTTTCAAGTTATGCTGGAAGGATTCCTAGAATTCCTTGGAAAGATTTCTGAGTCTGGGGCATCCCTCAGAGTGGGAGCCTGGGAGAGCAGGAAAGTCCACTCCTGACATGTGGGCACCCTGTTTTACACTTTGGGGTTCTGTAAGGTTTCATTTGAAAAAAAAAAGCTCTACAGGAAAGGTGTAAACTATCAGCAGAGTAGAACATCTGTGAGCTTCTAAGCATATTTTCCACATAATTTCCCCTCTTTTGTTTCCTAAGCATGATTTCTCTCTCGTAATAAGGTACCATAGCTAGCCAGAACTGGCACTTAGGTCAGCCTGTGGCATTAAGCAACACTCTCTCTGGAAGGGATCTGGACACAGTGGGCACTAAAAGCTATGCCCAGCCACAACCCCTCATTTGATGGGAGTCCAGAGTCCCTTTGAGAAAGAACTTGAATGGGAAATAGTTTGATGGATGAAACCAGGCAATGGGGCCTGGGAAAGAAAACTACCAGGTGAGGTGATAAGTCTAACAGGTGCACCAGACAAAGCGGCAGGACCCCAGCATCAAAGACCTGACTTCCCCCCAACACAAACCCAGTCCAGTTCAATGTTCCCTTCTCTCCTGCATCCCCTGGGGCTCCAATCAGCTCTGCTCTGGCTCCACGCTCTGTAAGATGGGTATGAGTATGAGGAAAGGCACTTTCCCACGAACCAGAGAGAATGGGAAGTACTCAAATCCAGAACAGGAGAAGGCCAGCAAACATAAAAGTCAGCAGAAACCAGAAACTGACCTAATTAGAACCCACAAACTTCTGGGGCAATGATATAAGTGTCATAAAGAGAAGGCCTGGGCAGAAGCTGGAACATGGAATTTAGGGCTGTTATTGTTGATGTGAGTTTCATTCATTGGCTGTTGATGAAGCTTAATTCATATTGGTGACTCGAAAATGACAGAAGCATGTGGGCTGGGACCAGCTCTGTGGGTAAGTGTGCTACTGCCTAGAAGAGTTCTTTAAAAAACTGTTGTACCCTTCCATTCAAACAAAATATTATTCTAAAGTCTAGTGTGTAAAAGATGAACTAGTGAAGGTAGTGTGGTGAGTGCAGGTCAGGGTTTGTTCAACTCTTCCCTCCCCAAAGGGGGCCCTGAAGTTCAGCCACAGCTACTCCAAAGCTCTCTTATGAGATTCTTTGTGTCTCCCTGCAGCTTCTACAGGAGAGGTGGAGGACACTGAGGCCAGGTTTCTTGATGAGGTGCCAGATTGGCAATGTGGACCTCAAAGTTCCCTGGAATGATTTTGTAAATCAGATGAAAAGGAAGGTGAGGTCAGCTGGCAAAGGGGATCTAAGCATGCCCCCATATTTGGGGGGTTTAACACCTAAAATTTTCCTATCATAATTAAGGATATCTCAGAAGATGAAAAATAGGAAGTTACCAAATATGATTTTTTAATGGGTCTGTTTTCTGATTTTGTACAGGTTACTTGATCTCTCTGTAAAAAAGAAATGACTATTAGCAAAATTAACTAGTTTAGGTCATGCTTTTCCTTATGCTTTTAGCTGAAATTACTTGTTTAATTTAACTGCCATCTCCTAATTTCTTTTCATTTATTGCAGCCAAATATAAGAGGCAGCATGCTTTAAGTGTCTGAATTGCTTTTGCTTTGGAAAAGCTCAGTTCCACTATAATACTGAATATATACAATAACTTTTAACTCAGGATATAGGACAACGTGGAATTTGGATGCTCTTAGTGACAATCTCCACGTCGTCTCGTTTTTTTATACTGCACTAAGATAAGTTATTTTCCACTCTCTCCCCAGCCCCATCAGCAATCCTGTTTGCTCCAAGTCCAAATGCATCCTGGACCTCTTCCCTCTACTCCATCCCTACTCCAAACCACCATCACTTCTCACCTAGCCCATCATAATGGCTGGATGACTCTCAGCTTTCCCTCCTGCCCTGACACTGCCTTCTCCACAGAGCAGCCAGGCCTTCTTAGAAAAGCATAAAACACACCACCTCCCTGCATAAAATCCTACAGTGTCTGTCTATTGTTCCTAGAAGGAAATTGGAATTCCTCACCAGGGCTACCTACAGTGGCCCGCAAAGTCTGAGCATGTCCGCCCACTGCTGGGACCAGCTCCCCACCACTTACCACCTGGTGTCAGAAAGCCGCTGGTGGTGTGGAAAAACCACACACACTGGAATTGGTACCAGACCCTTAGCAAGTTACTGTCCTCACTCTCTGAGTATGTGCATGTGTGTTTCTGTGTTCTGGCGTACTGTCTCACCCAAGAGAATATAAACTCTGTGACAGAAGGAAACATGAATGCCTCATTCCCGCCACATTCCCAGAACCTAGAGTAGTGCAGAGCTTACATCAGACACCCAATAAACATATTGAATGAATGAATATCCATTTATAACATAATCCAAGGAATTCCTCAGGGTATTTGAAGGATTGTGATTTTACTTATATATATTATTAAATAATTGTAAAACGAATAGAAAATTTATCAAGAGCCCAAATATACCTAACTTATGTGCAATTTCTAAGACTCCTCTTATTAATTTCATGAACAATAATTGCCCCAAACACTGCAGTTACCACAGAAAAATAACTATATATTAAGTTAAGGTTAGAACATGCATTTAAGATCCATACTAAAGAAATCATAGGTATCTCTCAAACAACATAACACATTATTCAAGTTTACCATGGCTTTCTGTGGATCTTATATCAGACCCGTTTAATGAATCAACTAGTTATTGTTAAAATATGCTATGAGAAAATTCTTCCAACTGGACTATACTTGTGGTCAAAGAAAAGGGGGATTGTAAATACTGCTAAAATATTGTTAGTCACCATAATTCACAGAAGCTACCACATTTTGCATAAACTATGAATTGCTACTTGCTTATAATTTATAGGATAAATTTTTCTATTGTCAGAATTAGTTCAGAACACATTCAAAAAGACAACTCATCTAAAAACTCATAGCTACTTTGTGAGCTAACAAATTCTTTCTAACTTGTGATAATTGTGTCCTATTGTTCTAAAAAGAGGGGGGTACATAGGTTTTATTTCAGCTTTATTTTCTTACAAACATCCATTTCAATACAGTCCTCAGGGAACATTTGTCAAATCCAGGATGATTCAGATAAAACCAAGCACAGTGCCTTGGTTGGACACAGTATGCATTCGATAAATTTCTGGTAAGTAAATTTAAAATGTGAGAAGACCTGAAAATATTACCATTGTAAGTAAACTTTGGTGATTTCAATAGCATTTAACATTAAATTTAAAATACCTCGGTGAACATCTGAACATTGGTTTCATTTAAAGTACTTGTCAGCTAAAAAGCATGAGGACAAAAATAAATTTGCCCAGTGGTGATGAGCGGAGTGGAGGATGGAGACTCTATGCTAGAGGCAGGAGAGAGCATGTACAGGGCATGAGGCAGCATGCTAGGCCTGCGGGGGCTGGGCGTATTTTGGCACCACCGGAGCAGGATGGTGGTAGAGAGATGGAGAGAAAAACAGATGCCAGATCCTGGTTGACCAGAAGACTTAGATCTTATTCTTAATGCTGATGGGGAACTACCGCATGTGTTTATACAGAGGAATTACATGACATAGTCGTGTTACAAAATCACTCTTAGGCAACTGTAGAGAACAACCCCGTGACTATTATAAGGCAATTAACAAAGAGGGTCTGGACAACAGGCAAAAATCATGCATATGCTGACTTTCTCTGTCTTTTATTGTGTACTGCTATTTACTTCCACCTCAGAAATGTCACGCACATACATTTTTACCATTTAAACTCTTCTATCTATTCTCCCTTCCAACTCTTGGCCAGTTACTTGCAGAATTATTTTTTTTTAAAAAAAAACTCTCTCACATAATTCATCCTTTCAAGAAATGTATCTGAGTGCCTATTATATACCCAATACCTTCAGGCACTCAAGTTCCAAAATTGTTCCTATCTTGGTTGTGTTTGTGCGGGGGAGGGTGGGAGGGGGACACAACCTACAAGCCACGCTGCTACGATAAAGCTCTGTCCTTTACGAATGCCATTTCCTTTTCTTTTTTCAGCCATTAATTTAGGTTCTCTGTACTCCCCGCCTTTTGCATATGAGGGAGGAGAATACAACTTCTAAAAAGACACAACTTTCATGATAGCTTATACTCATCCCTTCCCAGATGACATCTGTAGCTTTCCAAAAGATACCTACTAGAAACGCAAACATAAATCTATTTTCTCCCATCTGGAGTATTTGTCTTCATATAAACGTATAAGAAAAGAGAAGCCATAGTTTTTCTAGGTGAACCACATCATAATAAACTACAACCTTGAAAGTCCATCTTCTATCTTAGCCTTATTTTTTTTTCCTCAAGCATCAGCATTCTGATTTGAATTATCCTGTTTTTCTGTTTATTTGTAAATACTATTTTTCATGGTAAATGTCAATGTACTCTGTCCTCCGGATTGAACAGTTACCTTTGACCTGATGAAGTTCATGAACCAAAGCAATCCACCTGTACTTACAAATGCAGTTCTGAAACTGCACTGATTTATAATTGGGAAATTCCCTACACAAAAAGGCGCTTGTGATATGTGCCCTGTCTCTTATAACAAAATACAATTATCACTCTGAGTCTGGTTCTTCATCTGTAAGGTGAGTTTGGATGAAATGATTTCAAAGATTCCTTCAGGCTGTCAAATTCTAAGATTCAATACCAATGCAGCCGAATTCTGGCATAAAAGCACAATGTAGTACTCGTGTCTAGTTCTATTTCCATCTTGCTGCTGAAACTACTTTAATGTTAATCTAATCTGAGAAAGTAGGCTTTAATGTTAAAAAGAATAGCAAAATATACTGGCTATTAATTTTTCCCCTTGTAATAAAACCTTCATAATTTACTCTTTCTAATTCAAAGTCTTGCTCAGCTTTGTTCCCCAGGACAAAAGTCAGCCTGTTTTTGTTCTCTGAGCTGCCAAAATTAACACTAAACTTAAAATTATAGATGCCAATAAAATTACCACATGCACTAGATACCGTGACTCATAAAAATGGTCCGACATGACTGTAAAATATACAGTGGGCACAGTGACAATACAACTCTATTATTTTCAACAAACTAGTCATAGATCTACTAATGTGCCAAGTTTTATCTTAAACACACTTGGACCCGGGGAAATCTTAGGCTCTCTGAGGTTAGTAAACAAGGTTACTGATGCAAAGTATTAGACAAATCTTCTGTTTTACAATTTAGTTCAATTTATGAAGCCCATTTTTATGTATAAATGTTGTTCGGTTCTTTTAACAGATGGTCCATTACAGTAAATTTTTAGAAGTTGTTCTAAAAAAACCCCCCCCACACACATTCCCTTCTTATGCATTCTCTCATGGATTCTTACAGGAGGGCAGGCATACAGATCCCATTAACTGACATGCTGCTATGTTTTAAGCCTTTTCTGTGAAGCCAAATTATTGAACCTGACTTTCAAATGTTTATATTTGAAATTTAAGAGAAAACTGGCATTGAAAAAAAGGGGCACTTTTACCAATTTATGGTATGTTTGGTTTAAATGCCAATGATTTCAGAAATTTAAGGCTGAGCCCTCATTGTAATAGTTGATGGAAGGAAAGTTGACACAAAGAAGAATTTTAGAATATTTAGAAATTCTATAACAGGTCCTCTAAAGTTTGCTAATGCTTTATTTCAACATTTGATGAGTCTCTTAAAAAAGGTCCAAATTCCTAAGCTATTATTTGAATAAATCGCTTTAATTCAAAAGAGAACATAAATAAGAGGATCCCATTAATAACATTAAAGTTAATGGTGTCCATTAGCTATGGCTCAATAAGAAACCTTTACTGAGTAGGGTTAAATAAGAGCCAGAATGGTGGCATATGGTGCATGTGTGCATACACACACACACACACACACACACACACACACACACACAAATGGGCTATGGCCACATCACTTGAATATTTCTGCTTATCAGTCTGTCTAATGTAGAGATGTCTAATGCAGTCAAGTGAAATAAATCAATGGCTCATTGGTTTACAAAAGAAACCCATCACCTTCTCCAGTCCACAAGTTTTCATTAGCTATATTAGCTATCGCTCTTGTTACTGAGATTTGACCACTGATAAACAAGCATCATAAGATAAGCAGAGACAGACAGATCAGAAAAAGTGAAGAACAGGTAGAGAAGGGCAGTCATAGACAGTGATGAGTGAGACCTCCTTAGCCAGGGAACCAACTCCACCATCACCAGGATGATCACTAACATATTCTTAATCACAAACATCTAACACTTTTGGAGCATTCTGCTATTGTAATAGATTTGTAGCTGGAAAGTCAGGATGGAAACATGAGCCATTAGGCCAATTACATGCTTCAAACCTTTGCTAAGGCTCCACATTATAACCCAAATGTGGTATGTGTTAAGCAGTATGGAATAAAACCTAGCAGAGTGCTAGCCCATTGCAGGCACTGAAGTTTGTTGAGTAACCAGGTACTACACATATAGACAAGGCAAGGTAAAACCCCTGCTAACTGCCAAGATGTTTTCCATCACCAGTTGTCACCCTGCTCTCTGGTCCCTCATCCAGGACTAAGTTAAAGACATTTACCACCAAGGATAAAATCTTGATGAGCTACCAGTCCTAGTTGACAACAATTAATACAATTTCTCAGATGGTATGCCATTCTGTACAGCACCTGGCTAACAAGAGTTCCTATATAATATAGTGCCTTCCTTTACCCTATTAAAAGTGCATTACATAGAATGGAATCTAAGTTCCTATTTTAATTCTCTTCCTTCTCCATTCTATATCAAAACTTAGCCTGAAACAAGAGACATTTTAGGTGCTCCAGGTTCCATTGATGGCATTTCTCAGCTATAGCCTAATAAATCAGTCTAGAATCTCCAGGGTCATCCTTGTCCCCTCTTTAAAAGTTAGAATCAGGGGCCGGCCGAGTGGCTCAGTTGGTTAAGAGCTCGCTCAAGAGTGCGAGCTGAGCTCTGAGCAACAGCGGTTCGATGCCAGCCCGAGCTGAGTTGCCATTGAGCTGCCAACAGGTAGCAGGAGGGCTCAGCTAAAAAAAAACACAAAAAAAACAAACTAAAACTTAGAATCAGCATAGCTGTTTCTCAGAATTGTGTTGTTTGCTCCATCATTTTAGGTATCACAATGATAACTGTGACTGGTTTCTGTAAAATACAACTGTAATAGAACAAGAAGGCCTAATTAAATACAGTCCAAATATGTAAATGTTGATGGTTCCCAAATTACAACAAAATTTCACAGAATGACTACTACTGATTCCCCAACAATTGAACACCCTACCACACCTTCAAATGGAGGTTGTTATGAAAAAACTACATAACTGAATATAGAGATGAAAGACTACAGAGGGCAAAACAGACACACAGAGAAAACTCCTGACTCACTGTACTAAGAAGTGACTTTTCTCTCCAAAATGTAGTCAAAACCTTCAATTCAGGGTCCAGTTCTGCTCATTAGTTATGTGAATTGTTTCAAGTTATTTAATTTTTTTTGAGTCATAATTTCTTCTTTTATAAAGTGTACATAGTGATGTTCACTTCATAGTTATTGAGGGAATTAAATGAGATAATGGATGTGAGTGCTTATACTGTCCCTGAGTCCTAATAAGTATTTAATAAATAGTAGTTAGTACTAAAATTATCTTCCCCAAGCCTATCTAAATTTGTTCAATTTACTCTTTTATGATGTTTGAATGTCTACCAATAGGAAAATCATTTGGTCCTAAGAAGAAACCTTTTTTTAAAAACAGAGACATATGTGGGAAGGCTAGAGGGCAATGGTCTTTCTTACACTAGCATGAATTAATCAGATTCTTATCTGTGAGCATGTGCATTGAATGAATGGAATATTTTGACTGGGAGGCAGAAAAGTTAGGATACACATGCACACACACAAACATACAGCATTTGGGATACATTATTGGGCCAGGAGAGAATGGTTTTAAAGCAAATGGGAAACATGCATTACATAGGAACTTGAGAGAGACGGTCACTAGAAGATGGGAAATAATATGGATAGGGCATTACAAGAATATCAACAATGTCAAAGAAAGTTGGCCACTTTCGAAATTTTGACTAGGCCGATCTTTTACCTGAAAAAGAAAAAAAGAACTCAGTATTTAAGTAAGTACTCTTGGTACTAAAGTACTAGAAGTACTTAGTACTTAGTACTAGGAGTTAATTTCTGATGAAACCTGGGGTGCTATTAACCATTCTGGTTTTCTCTTTTTTTTTTTAGCTGAGCCATCCTGCCACCTGTTGGCAGCTCAACGGCAACTCAGCTCGGGCTGGCCTTGAACCGCTGTTGCTCTGAGCTCAGCTTGCACTCTTGAGCGAGCTCTTAACTGGTTTTCTCTTCTAAGGAAATGTCCTGTAGGATTCTGAAAACAATCTTCCACACAAACTTTCAGAATTTCGCATACTCCTTTACTTAAAGATGGCTTGTCCAATAATATTATCCCTCCTAATTAAGTAAACCATCATCAGTGTCCATAATTAAGGGCCCACCTTTACTTTGTTCTTAACAATAACAATCCTTTACAAGCAGCGTAAGGCACTGGGTGTCACCGTATCTTAAGGTAAGAGCAATCATCATTTCTACAGTTAATGCATTAATTCCTGAGGTCTACAATAGCAATCTATTCTATGAAGATTCTTCAAATGAACAAAGCAGGTCATTCTCACCCTTTGTGACAAATTAACACTTTTTAAACTGCCTCTCTTCTTAATCAACTCTTTACTGAGTAGTTTTCCTGTGTAGAGAACTGCTAGGAGATGTGAACCACAGAAAAAGGCATAAATCTTGATCCTTGCTTTCAATGAGCTTACAATTTAGATGGGGAAACAGGATATAAATGTATGAAAATATAAGCAATTGTAATATATTCAAATTACTGTTTAGAACACCCTTAGAAGAGATATAACAAGAAAGTGCACAAATGACAAGCAAATTAATTATATTATAAAAATTTATTAATATATAATTAATTATATATATATATAGTAAAACCTTGGATTGCGAGTAAAGTGGTTTGCGAGTGTTCCGCAAGACGACCAAACGTTTCTAACACATTTTAATGTGTTAAACGAGTGATGTCTTGCAATACAAGTAGTTTGTTTTCAGAACAAATTCTGCTTGCAAACCAAAGTGTGTGTACGTACACACACACACACACACACACACACACACACACTCAAAGAGAGAGAAATTAAGTCTATAGTAGGACTAAAAAAATGGCTTCCAGTTGGGCATAATCAGGGAGAGCTTTATATGGGAAGGAGACTTTGAATAGGATTTTAAGGATTGAGCAGAATTGATGGGTTCAGGGATATTATACTCATTTAATTTTATTCTCAACATACTAAGCTCGTATTTTTCCTGACCAAACATCCTCAGCTTTGCTCTGAAGATGCAAAATGCTATGCCCAAAGAAGAAACAGCTTTGACAATGAAGAAGGGATGCATGCTTTCTTTCCTTCCATGAACAGGTGATGTATGGGGATGAATATGAGAGCAAAGAGACAAGAGATGTTCCAGGGTTCTATCCCATATACAGTTTGCATTATTTTTAAATGTTCTCATTATTATTACAAATTACATAAGGAATTTAACAGTCTTAGAAATATCTTTAATCAAAAAAACTGCTAAAACAATAAATTTGATGAGGTGGTAAAACCATGCTTTTAGATTTGCCAAGTTTCACTTTGGAAACATAGCATGTAACATACTTTTGAGGACCAAACTTTAGCATCTATTTTAAAAAATTAAAAAATTAAATAAATAAAGGCTTTTGTTTGAAAAGCCCATGGATGTTGTAAGAAAACAGCTCTGCCGTAATCTGAACCCTCAAGCAGACTACGATGAAATATGCGTACTTCCTTCGTGGTTAATAGCAGCCTTGATAGGATGGTAGTAGTGTTGGAAAAAGTCCTGAGCAAATAAATCAGGCTTTCTTGGATTTTAGTGTGTTGCATGTAGGTTATACAAGCCAAATACCACATCACATTTTAGGGGCTGGATTAATGGAAAAGAAAAAATTTCAAATAATATTTACTGAATGCCTCCATCAGAGGAGTGAAGGAGATATTACAGCTGATGGAAATCTGAAGCCATTTAATTATTTCCTATTTGCAAATCCTACAGCTGTCTGACTTTTCAGTTCGGAGGTGACTCTCTGGGATGAAATCCTGCTGGTGAGGTCGCATCTGGAGGACAGCCTACAGGGAGGGCACTTCTACTGCTCAAGATTGAGGCAGCGGGAGATTATAACAGCAAGACCACTTTTCGGAGGACAGTGCACCCTCATCAAAGGGGCTGAAGACATTTTACCATATTTCTTTGCACACAACCACTCTTGAAAGAAAAGCAGGGGCAACCTACCTGACCCTTTCTGGACTGGCTCCATCCCCCAGGTAGCTTTGATGCTAAAGCCTGGTGCATGCTAGGGGTTTGCATCCAGGCACAAGAAGGAGCCAGTAACAGAAACGGACGTCCTAGAATCTGGAATAAGAAGAAAGAGTAAACTTTCGAGTAATAATATCCGAAATGAGCATTTCAGATTGGCGACTGAGAGCCCGTGGAACACAAACAGGAATCTGGTACTTTACCTTCGTAGATCTACTTTTTAAAAAATGAGTTCCAGTACTCAGCTCTTCTTACAATTCAGGGCTTGCGATACGGGTACCAGTTCAGTTCAAAAGCTGGCAAAAAGCACCTTAAAAAGGCTTTGTGAATGTACTTTGCTGGTAACGATTTTAGGGGCGGGGGAAATCCTCTTTACCATTCTTTTATCCTATTTGCATGGAACGGCTGGAATCGTGTCCCATGCCTATCCCATCTATCACAGCCACTTGCACTGAGCCAACATCCCACTGCAGTGCCTCGGGAATCTGCAGTGTCACTCCTCTTCTGCCTGGCTCTCTGCAAAGTGAAGTCATAGGGACGGATCAGCCAACCTGACTTCTCACTACCCTGCCCAGAATCCTTTGTGAACTGAAATGAGTCATCGCTCCAAGAAAAGCTACAGCTTCGGGTGTGTGTGCAGGCTCCTTTGTCTGTGCATTGCAGAGATGTAGGGCTGGGAATGTACCCCAAGCCCAGGGCTGCAAGGGGCGCGTCCTCCTCTCCAAGGGGCCCAGGTCCCCTCACATGCATTAACACAAACGCTTATTTTTTTTTAATTATTAAAACAGGAAAAAGGGCACATACCTCCAGATGCTTGAAGAAAAAAACACACACATTAAAATTGATCTAGCGTCATATACTCACCAGTCCATAATTATAAACCTGACACATTCTCTCTATCTTTTTTTTTTTTTTTAAAGCTGGCTTTTCATTGTAATGAAGGACGACTCTCCCTCCTGTGTGTAACAGGCGGTTCTACTGTCCCCTGGATCAAAGTTTAGCTGCAGCGAGCTATTTGTCATAAATTCCAGTTGCTGTGCAAGTCCTGGCAAGCCTGGGTCTCATCATCACCGACACACAGCCGTCAGGCTTGCAGCAAAGGCAGCCCGCAGCCCGCCAGCCAGCCAGTGCAGCTTTTGCTGCCGCCGAGAAAGGCGGCGTTAGGAATGAGGTCACTATGTCAGGAACTCAGTTCTCAGTGTGAGGTTCTCCTGAGCTCATAACACAACTCAAATCTACAGAGTAGGATGCTTCATAGGATTTTTTAAATCACTACCTCATTTGCTTTCTAAAAAAAAAAAAAAAAAATTCTGTGTCTGAGATCAGTAAGGCAAAAATAAAATCAATTACATATCTGTGGGAAAACGTCCTTTCCTTGCACTGTTTGTATGGCACCACACTCGTTATTAGTGCCACACTGAATAGCTCCTGCATCTACACATGTACATATTGTATTTACACAGACACAGACACACATCCAACACAGAGGAACTTGTTTCAGGAGACTCACAAAGAAAACGATTTGTCTCTAGAGGATGAGAAAGAACATCAACACCTCAAGAGGAAAAAAGGGTGGGAGTTGGGAGACGGGCAAGAATGATAGGAGTATCAGCAATCGCATTAAAACCAGAAAAAAAAAAATGGAGTCCGAGAGGAAAAGAATAATTCAGAAAGAAATGAATTCTGTTGTATCAGTAATAATATGACCCAAAGTCTCCAAAACAAATTAATACCAAAGCAAGAAGCCTCTCACTATCTCCACTCAGGAACCAAATAGACACTAGTAAATTAACACACAATCTGAAACTAAACAGATTTGGTAGCAGAAGATGTTTGTACAGCCAGTTCTCCCATGACCTCATGAATACAGTAGCTAAGTTATGATGAATACACAGTACAGGGCACAATCAGAGCTGGGAAGTGCAAAAATATCATGGATCTCTCAGTAAGACTATCTCCCCAGGCTAAAATCCCCAATGTCCCCTGGCTAAAATCCCACCAGAATCACATCTTCTTTTAACTCCTGTGACTTAGCCTGTCTTCAGGCACCCCCTCCCACAGAGCTCTGGCCTCATCCAAGCCAGCGCACATTCTCTGGTGCAACCCTACACAGTGATTCCCATTCTGCCCCTCGAAAATGGAAAAAAACGTATAACCCTCTTCTGCTAGCTATCTCACCCAGTATCTACAAATAATAACCCAGTCCCTACATACCAAATCATCTTGTCTCTAGTTGCAAACAGTTTGGGATACTCAACAAGCATGCACACTCTATAGTCATTCATTGATCAATTGACACATTTGGTCTCAGCGTTATTACATAAAGCTTCAGCCCCTGAAACCATCTGACACATCAAATCTTATACCCTCACAGTTTCCATGGTTTGCTCCTGCTGTGGCCTGTCCATTTTCCTCTTCAAATGCTGTAGAAAGAACCACACATATTCATGCTGTGTTCTCCCCATGAGAGTATCACCTCCCTGGCTCTGAATTCTATATCCACATGTGGTCTAAGACTACGGTAAGGTTTCGACTATTCTGTCACACTGTCAACCCCCAAAGAACTTCTTCACATGAACAACTATTAAATCAGGTCTCATTTATACAGTTAAAACAAAACAAAAAAAAACACACCTCATCAATGATGCCTTATATGTTTTATCAGAAATGGTTTGTTCTTGATTTTCCCTCCCAATGTAGTATTTCTTCTCATTTGATGTGCCTCCTGGGTTCTCATCCATGCCATAGACTAAGCCTGCGGCCTAGCACTAGGGCCACCAGCCATGGCGGCTCTGCTTCACCCAACTCTCTGTGAGTTTGGTTGGGTCATTAGTTATAAATCCACCTAATTCAACCCATTCCTGTCAAGCATAGTCTGATGGCTATAAGGTCAGAAAGTGTGTCTGTCAAACACCTGCACCTTAAGAATGCAATGAGGTCATTATATAACAAATGGGTTAAAAATTAAGATCTAAAGAGAGATATCTTGGGCCGGCCAAGTGGTGCATTGGTTAAGAGCTGGTTTTGGGATGCCAGCGGCCCCGGTTCGGATCCCACATATGAGGGCCAGTGACACTTTCCTCTACAGCTAACAACAGCTCCACCTGGAGCTGGGCTATGCAAGCCTCGGCGACAGTGTGGGCTGCAGCCCCTGTTGCAGTGGGCTGCCATGGGCTACAATGAGTCGCCAGCAGCCAGCGTGAGCTGCCAATAGCCGCGGTGAGCGACACCCAGAGGCCGGCGACCGATCTGCCTCATCCGGGAAGAGTGCAATGATGACACCAACATGGGCCAGTGAAGCAACATCCTCTGCAACTAGACTGAAGAACAAAAAGGCAGCAACTTGTCTGTTCCCCTCCAATTCCCCAATAAAATCTTTTAAAAAAAAATAAATAGAGATATCTTTAGCTCTGGCAATGGAAAAGCCTCTGAGGACGTGCCAGGTCACTGGACCATTTCTTGATAGCTAAAGACTCAAGTTTCCTCTACGATACAGAAAAGGTGAAATAGTAGATATAGAAAGAAAAACAAATACTCAAAAAAAAGGGATGGAAAAACACAAAGAAAAATGTATTCCAATTTTCTAATATCTGAACATAAATGTTTCTATTTAGGGGCCTACTTTGCCCATATAATAGAAACTCATTTAAAACTTTACAAGGAACCAATAAGGTAAGTACTGTTCTTATTCCCATTTAAAAAAGAGATTAACTGCCTTCCTCAGGCTCCCACAGCTCGTCAGTGGCAGAGACAAAATCTGAATCTGGGGCAGGGAGCCCCAGAGTCTGTGCTTTTAACCACCACACATATACTGCCTATCAACTATTATAATAAAATTACCACTAGTGGGCCGGCCAGATGGTGCAGCTGGTTAGAGCATGTGCCCTTAACAACAGGGTTGCCAGTTCAATTCCTGCATGGAATGGTGGGCTGCACCCCCTGTAACTAGATTGAAAGCAGCAACTGGACTTGGAGCTGAGCTGTGCCCTCCACAACTAAGACTGAAGGACAACAACTTGACTTGGAGCTGATGGGTCCCGGAAAAACACAGTGTTCCCCTTCCCCAATTCCCCAACACACCAACACTGTACCTTTCCCCAATTCCCCAATAAAATCTTTAAAAATAATAATAATAAAATAAAACAACCACTACAAACAAAAACTCTTTGAAAACCTATAGCTCAATTTTAAAATCTAAATTGAAGCCCATTCACTTTGTTAGCACATGAGGCCAGTGAAGTTAAGATGATAGGTTGGGTCCCTTCAGTATCAATGTTTGCCCAGCTCTGTAACCTCTGATAGACTGCCCTTCAGCCTCAAGCCACAAACTAAAAATAAATAACCATGCAAATGAGTGTAAATGATTAAAGCCATAACCATAAGCTCATGTTGTGGTCCTACCAATAGCAGGATGAGTTTTATAATGGATACCCATTAGCCTCCATCAGAAATAAAGGTGAGAAAGATACTGTGATGTTTTAGATATCAGTCTCTAATGGAGAGATACGCTCAAGAATCAACTAAGAAATAATTAGCTGTCTCCTCCTCTCTTTGGTGCCTCTTGCTCCTTTTAATAACAGCGTCAGTGTAACAGTAAAGATTTTTTACAAACATCATATAGACTATCACAGAGGTGATTTGCTCAGTTGATGAGGTGTGGGCAGAGGTTATGCTTGGCACTTGACTGGTTCCATGGTTAAAAGATTAAATAGTAGCACCATATATAGTAACAGCCATGCAGGATCTTTAAAAAAATGCTTTGATGACTAACAGTATAGCACAGTCTTTGAGCTATTGTACTTGATAAAGCAGAGAACAATAAATTACCCTTAAATCAATTAAAAATATTTACTGGGTTCCTAATGGCAAATGTTTAAGACACTGTAGATCGTGTAGAGTACATACGTTGGTACACAAACTTTTTCATGAACCAACGACATGGTCTCTACTCTCATGAAGTTTATAATGTCTTTGAGGAGATAAAACATTAACACATAAAAAGCACAAAGAATGCAAGACAATGTTTGTCTAAAGGAAAGAACAGGCAACAGGCACCCCTAAGAATTCAGAAGAGAACCTAGGCTGAAGCAGTGAGGAAAGGCTTCAAAGGAAAGGCAAACTTGTTCTAGAATCTGGAGAGGTGAAAGAAAAGAGAAAGGGCATACCATAAGTTAAAACATAGGCTCCATAAAGAGGGGGGTTTTGTGTGTTTTGTGTTTACAAATGTATTCCTGAAAAGTGTCTAGCCAATGGTATGTACTAAATAAAATATATGCTGAATGAATGAATGACCTGGAGAGAGGAAGCATGAACCAAGGTTTGGGGTTACTGATGGAAGGGAGGTGGGGGAACATGGTGTGGGGCAGCCTGAGCCAGAGGGTTTATACTGGGGAGCAGAGGGAGAGGAGGCAAGAAGGGTGGCCAAAGATCAGATTAAGAACAGACTTTAATGGATAAGAAAAGATCCCATTTATATTTGCAATGAATTTCACTTGGCATTTGTTATAGCTATTATTTAGTCTCCTCCCTAAGAAGCACTACCCCTACCTGAAACCTGTGCTCTCCAAAAATAAGTACAATAAAACCTTGGACTGTGAGTAACTTGGTTTGCGAGTGTTCCACAAGACGAGCAAACATTTCTAATACATTTTAACATGGTAAACGAGCGATGTCTTGCAAGGCGAGTAGTTGGCTTCCAGAATGAATTATGCTCACAAACCAAGGTATTACTGTATTTATAAGCTAATGGAAGCTCATTCGAGGGAGGTATGTTGACTGAATGGGCAATGCTGCTTCACCAAGGAACTTCTCTCCTGCCCATCACTGTGCAGAAGTCTGCAATGCCAAGACTCTCTCCCCTTGGCAAAAATGTCGCACTAGGGGAGAAAAAAATCCTAGTCTATAGCTATATTACACTAAACCTACCCTAACTCAATGTAGTTCAAGTCAACAAACATTTATTAAATACAATGTGTAAGACACTCTGCTTGTTCCAGCAGTAAGAATAAAGAGGAAGAAATCACAGCATCCATCCTTCCAGTTTTGCATCAACATCTGAGTCATTCTGAGTCATTCTAGGGAGAGAGGGAAACAGTACCATGTGAACAAAGAGAGACAGTATTTGTGATATAAGAGAGAGATGGCAAGGAAGCATGGCAGGAATTGGGCAGCACTTCAGAAGAGAAGTGGCAGTTGAGGTGAGCCCCAAAGATTCGTGAGTAAAGGAGGAGGAAGAGACAAACTGGGGGTGTCTTTCCAGGCAGTGAAGAAACAAGATGGATTAGAGACTACAGGATGTGTTGGAGAATAACTTGGCTAGCATGGTAGGATATAAGAAGGAGACAGTTAGAGATTAAGCCAAAGAGTCAGTCAGGCTGAGATAAGATTTTTGAGGAACATGAAATTTTAGGAGAAAGAAATTCAGGGTTTTTACAAGGGAGTGACACTGCTGAGGCTCAAAGGGTAGACGCAATAGGGTATAGGATGCATCCAAAGAAGAAGATAATTACTGAGACAAGGGAAGAGCCTATTGTGAGATACTGAACAAGATGCAAGAGTGCTTACACAAGGAACAGAGTGGGGCATGGAGATGTGAGATACTTTTCTGTTTCACAAAGGGACTGTCCAAAATTCCCAGCATGAAATATTAGGCTACCATCAGAAACGCACTTCCTGCAGCATTGTGTATACCTAGCGCTACTTGCCCATAATCTATCCAGAAGACTGTGCTATGGAGAGACTCTTGACATTTGGAGTCATGCCCAGAGTAGAACAGTAGTTCAAGTTGAGAAATAAAGGGAAGAGGAGAAATCCTCTCAACAGAATCCTTGGACACCAATAACAGATTAGACTTTCCTAGCGGCACGAAAGCTGATTAAAAGGCACCAATTAAAAATTCAACAGAGGACTTCCGGTAAAATGGTGCAATAGACAGATGCTGTGCTAACTGCCTCCCAGGATCACACCAAATTTACAAACAAATTATATAGCATTCAACCCTGGAGGTCCCCGGAACACTAGATGAACAGAACCACTAAACAAAGAACTTCAAGAGGAGGCCACGTCCGGTCTGGTAGGACGGGCGGAGACGAGAGAGGGCAAACCCCGTGAGGGAAGCCCCAGCTGTGGGAAGCTTGTCTGGTTGGGGGAGAGACCCTCCGGCCACACTCCAAGCTCACCAGCCTAGAGTTCCTTTGCCGGGAAGAGGAGTTCTAAGATAGACGGCAGTAAGTTAGTGAGGACTCTCTTTGCTCAGCTCGGTGAGGCTAAGAGCGGCTGGAGAACCAGTGGGGCCGGCGCCCGGGCTTGCTCACCGGTGAGCTCTTACCTGGTTCCTGGTGGAGGGAGTGGCTGTGTGAGCCGGGAGCCTGCGGGGACGGACTGAACTGAGCACCTTTGGTGCAAAGGCTGGAGGTTTTTGGACTGTTGTTCCCGTGGTGTGGAGCTTGCACATGAGTGGTGTAGGGAGGGCACCATTTTGTCAGGCTTGTGCCCTCCCACGGAGGATCAGGTCCGAGCCCTCATTGGTCTGGTGGAATTGGCGCAGAAGTGCGTGTGTTGGCGCCTGCAGCCTTGGATCCCCACCCTCTGCCCGGCTTATACTACGTTGCCAGGGAAATGCTGGGAGGGTGCACTCAGGCTTCAACAGGCTGCACTTTGAGACCCGGGAGTGCGGGAGCTGCCTCGGATCCCCACCCTCCGCTCGGCTTGTGCTGCGTTGCCAGGGAAACGCCTAGTGGGAGTGATCCGGCTCCAACAGGCTGCTCACTGAGACGCGGGAGTGCACAAGCCGCTTCGGTGCCCGCTCTCCGCACTGCGCTTGCAGAGTTGCCAGGCAGGTGATTGGTTGTCAGGCTGCTTGGCCTGATCTGCGAGCGGCTGATTGGGACAGACTGAGACTGGGAGTTTTCCTGGGAGTGTTGAGCCGTGAGCTGTGTGCCTGCGTGATCCAGCCAGGGCTCTCCTGGTGATCTATCTAATACATCAAAGCAATCCCAGAGCGACTGCCAGAACGGGGAAACAAAGAAACATGTCACAAGTAAAAGATCAGAAGAAACCTCTAGAAATGGAACTAAATGAAAGAGAGGAAGCCAATCTTTCAGAGACAGAGTTTAGAACACTGATGATAAGAATGTTTAAGGAACTTAGCGAGGACATAAAGAAGGATAGGAAAACCATAAATAGACAACCTGTTAGAACTAAAGAATGCAATAACTGAAATGAAGAACACACTTGAAGGAATCACCAGTAGAGTAGACGAAGCAGAGGAGCGGATCAGCGATTTGGAAGATAAAATAGTAGAAATCACCCAGTTGGCACAGCAAAAAGACCAAAGAATAAAAAACAATGAAAATAGTTTAAGAGCTCTATGGGACAAGGTGAAACGCAACCACCTTAGACTCATAGGAATACCAGAAGGAGAAGAGAAGAACCAAGGGGTCGAGAATGCATTTGAAAAAATAATGACTGAAAACTTCCCTACCCTGGTGAAGGAACTCGACATACATGTTCAGGAAGTGCAGAGGGTTCCAAACAAGCTGAACCCAAACAGGTCCACAGCAAGACACACCATAGTTAAAATGGCAAAGGTTAAAGACAGAGACAGAATCCTAGAGGCTGCAAGAGAAAGACAGCAGGTTACATACAAAGGAACTCCTGTTAGACTAACAGCTGACTTGTCTACAGAAACTCTGCAGGCCAGAAGGGAGTGGCAGGAGATAGTCAAAGTGACACAAAATAATGGCCTACAACCAAGATTGCTCTACCCAGCACAGCTATCACTTAAAATTGAAGGAGAAATAAAGAGCTTCTCAGAAAAGAATAAGCTTAAGGAATTCATTACCACCAAGCCAGCACTGCAAGAAATGTTAAAAGGGCTTTTTTAAACAAAAGAAAGGGGTAAACAAGCTAACCCAGGGAGACCAGGAATACAAATAACAAAATTGCAATACATATGCACCTATCAATAATCATTTTAAATGTGAATGGGCTAAATGCTGCAATCAAAAGACAGAGAGTGGCTGAGTGGATAAGAAAATAGGACACATGTATATGCTGTTTACAGATGGAATATTTCATGCAAATGGAAATGAGGAAAAAAAAAGCTGGAGTATCAATACTTATTTTGGACAAAATAGACTTTAAAATGACTACAATAAAAGACAAAGAAGGGCACTATAACCCTAATAAACATCTATGCACCCAACATAGGCACTCCTAATTACATATAACAGATTTTAACAGACATAAAGACAGAGATCAACAGTGACACTATCATAGTAGGGGACTTCAACACCATTGTCACCAATGGACAGACCCTTTAGACAGAAAATCAACACAGAAAGAGTTAATATAAAGGAAAAACTGATGGTTGTTGGCTGGGAGGGAGTGGGGAAGAGGGAGAGGGGGAAGGTTTTGGACAGTGTAGATGGGACTACAATGTTGCCGTAGGGAGATGGGGGCAGTTCTGGGAATGTAATTGATAATGTTGTGAAGAGACTATTATGTTGTGTGAAATAAGTCAGTCGGAGAAGGACAGGTACCATGTGATTTCACTTGTGTGTGGAGTCTGAAGAGCTGAGTGAATGATCAAAGTAAACAGACTCGTAGATGTAGAGGAAAAACTGAGGGTGGCTAGTTGGGAGAGGGGTGGGGATGAGGGGTCAGGGGAAGGGATTAGACAGCATAAATAGACATCTACAATATTGCCACAGGGATATGAAACACAGTTCGGGAATATAATAATGTTGTAAAAATTTTGTGGTGTGTCAGATAGTCACATGTCTTGTTAGGGAGACCACTTCATGGATGGAGTAGAGGCTTGATCACTGCACTGTACACCTGAAACTGATGTTGTATAGTATTGTATGCCAACTGTAACTGAATATGTGGATGGTCACGGGATGTGGAGTATACTGTGGAGGGGAGTCAGGGGACTTGTGATAGATATGTATGATATGGGGTGGGGGAGTGGGGTGGTGAACTGGGGGAGGGGGGTTGTCACTTTGGGGGGTAAAGAGTATAACTATTGCATTGTGTTGTACCTGAAACTAATAAAAATAAATAAATTAATTTTTTTAAAAAAGAAAAAAGAAAATATCAAACCAGAAAAAAAAAAAATTCAACAGAAGTGGTGTCAAAAAGCTTTAAAGTTTCAAGGCCTTCATAGCCCAGGATTTACTTCACTGAATGTATTTTTGTTATGGTAGAAGAAATAATTTCAATTAAAGTTGGATTATATGCAATACAGTATAGGCTAGGAAACCAAGCACGTAAAGACCAAATGCCCTTGGTATCCCTACAAGTATTAGCATCACTATAACAATGAAGTGAAGAACAGAGCTCTGTTCTGTGTTACTTACTAAAATTCTCAAAAATCTTTGGATCAGATCAACTGTCACAGGACTGGGAACACAGAATGACATTTTAGAGCTGCAGGAGACAATGAAAATCATCTAGTATATTATTATTGGACTGAAGGTAATATTAGGGTCCAAATGGGGAAGACCTTAGGGTTCCAAGGTTACAAAACACTAGTGGTAAAGCCAGAACTGGTGTCCAGATCTCCTGATTCTCAGTGCTCCACAATACCTTGTAAAATTTATCAAAAGAAAATTAAACTCTAAGGCTTCTCCGGATACACTTTGGAGAATTACAAATTAAGTAGGCAGTTGTCCAATTTTCCATACTGTACTATGGTATAAATTATTTTTCAGCGCTTAGTTCTTCTAATCAATGTCCAAAGAAGACAAGGAAAGAAAAGATGGAAGTAAGGTGAAAAAATCTGATAGCCTGTGAGTTTCCAGTTAAAAAGACAGATTTTAAATTTGATGTTTTGACATTAAATAGTAAGGAAACTATGGGAAAGCATGGGAAAATGAGATGTCACCCTTCTCCATTATGATTTTATTACAATAGCATTTGGATTTGTGGCCTGTCCATGTCTAACCTCCTGGTTGAAAACACAACTGAGTCTATCTCAGACATTTCTACTTAGTATTATTCACTTCAGAGGATGGCGATGGATGCCCACAATATGCAGGAAAAACAAAATTCTGTTTTCAAGGCTCCCTGAAATTCACACAAGCTAATCATTATACTCTGTAATACATTGCTTTTTGTCTTAATGCAAAAATTTTTAAGAATTGTTCCAACTGAACACCATTCAACATTACTTTCCAAATTTTACAAGTGAGCTGACCCTCTGGGCAGACTGTCCACATTTATGCCGAGTTAGTGTAAACCTGTAGAGTAGGGCCCCAGTCCCTGGAGGCAAATATGCCCCCAATTTGAGAAGCAAAAACTACATCTGAAAATACAGCTGAAAGTGGTATTTCCCAATTAGTTTTCAAAATTACCATCAGTATTTCTGTAGCTTTAAAGATAGACCATTATTGAGTCCTAAGAGCTCTTTTGGCTGGAATTAGTTAGAAGGTCAAAGAGTGAAGAAACTGAATTATTTTATCACTGGCTTATTTAATTATGGCCAAGTTAGCCATTGTGGGGGTTGCATTCCTCTTTTTTGAGATGAAATCAAGAGGAAAAACTATGAAACTTGCAAAGGCTGCCATATTTTTTAAAAGGAGGCATATCTATAGAACTAACCTCTGACCTCAAGGTGCTTCCAATTAACTAAGGAATGAAAAGTAAACATACATGAAAAGACGATATCACAATACTTCTTCCAAAAAAACTATGAATACAAGGGGAAAAACTTACTGCAAACTAAGTCCAGACGGAGTGTAAAGTAAAGAAATACTGGCCAAACATTTCCAGCACAACGCGGATGGCTGTGTGCCTGGGCCACCTTTGTATTTTTCATGGGCCCTAATAGAACCAAGTTAGAAACGGTTAAGCCTCTATTTATTTAATACAACAAATGCTTCAGGGAAGTGGAGGGACATTCAATGTGCTGCTTCTCTGACATTTCAGCAGACCCTGAACTGACTCCTAATGTCTACTCTGACTAGAATGTGAACAGGATTCAGACTGCATTTGCAGTACCTACAGCAGTAGCTGAAAACAGTGGTTTCAGCACCTAAAACAGTCAAGTATTTGTTGACCAAACACACACACACACACACACACACACACACACACACACACATTTTTTGGACTTTGGTATCTTCTACTCACACATTATCACAAACTTCTACTTATCCACTAACTTCTTTAGCTGACGTTAGGTCAATCCTCATTGGCCTCTCCACACATTATCTCATGGAAGTTAGATCATACATCTTTCTTAATAAAGTGTTATAAAACGAGGGGGAAAAAAAATCATAACATCCCGATGGCAAAACACACAAACAAGCCATATTCTCTTCTGTCTCTAAAATGCATATCTGGGATCACAGTGATTACACAACCACCTTTATTTGCTTTGTCCAATACAGTGGCTACTAGTCAAGTGTGGATATTTAACTTGAAGTTATTTTACATTAAATCAAATGAAAATTTTAGTTCATCTCTTTCCAGTGCTCAATAGCTACACAGGCTGGTATTCATCATATTGGGCACAGCATATACAGAACATTTCTATCACCTCAGAAAGTTCAATTGGATGGTACTGATCTAGCTAACCAATAAGCAATCACCAGAACACCAGGTACCATTCGCTTTTACCATGAAATCCTATAATTTTTTAAACATAATTTTAGAAAGTAACATATATGAAATCAAGGCCTTTTTTGATGTACAAATTTTAATACATATGTAGATTTGTGTAATCACCATCAGAATCAGGATAGAGTTAGATCTTGAGGAGTTCTATCACCCCAGAAAACTCATTCATGATGCTCCTTACCTACCCCTCATCCTTGGAAACCACTGCTGTGTTCCTTGTCTCTATTGTTTTGTCTTTTCCAGAATGTCATATAAATGGAATCATACAGTATATAACCTTTTGAGATTGGCTTCTCTCACTGAGCACAATGCTACTGAAATTCATGTTGTTTCATGTACTAGAATCAAGATCGCTGGGTCACATGGTAAGGGTGGATTTACCTCTTTATAATAGATGACCAAACTCTTTTCTAGATTGGCCATACAATTTTGCAACCCAACCAGCAATGTAGTTCTAGGAGCTTTCTTGTTTCTTTCTTGGGATTCTCTGCATAGTCAATCGTGTTTTTTTGCACAAAAGGACAGTTTAATTACAATTTGTAAGTCTTTTAGTTCTTTTTTGTTTTTAGGAATTTTTTTTTTTTAGGAATTCCAGTATGATGTAGAATGGGAATGGTAAAAGTGGACATCCTTGCCTTGTTCCCCGTCTTAAGGGGAGAGTATTCAGTTTTTATTAAGTACATTAGCTGCAGAGTTTTTAGATGGTTCTTTAACCTAGGTTAAGGAAGTTGCCTTCCATGCCTAGATTAAGAGCTTTTATCATAAATGTATGTTGAGTTTCATCAGTTGCTTTTTAGTATATGTACTGCTGAAGCGAGCACCATCAGTTGCTTTTTATGAATCAATTGATATCATTTGATTTTTTTTTCTTCTTTAGTCTGTTAATATGGTGGATTACACTGACTTTCAAATGCTGAATTAGCTTTGCATTCCAGGGCTAATCCCCACTTGGTCATGGTTTATTATTCTTTTTATATATTGCTGGATTCAATTTGCTAATATTTTTGTGGAGGGTTTTTGCATCTATGTTTATAAGGAAAATTAGTCTGTAGTTGTTTCTTTTTTTATTGTACTATCTGTCTGGTTTTGGCATAAGGATAATGTTGGTTTCATAAAATGAGTTGGGAAGTGTTGCCTCCTCTTCTATTTTCTAGAAAAGATCACGTCAAATTGGTGGAATTTCTTCCATAAACATTTGGTAGAATCTTCAGTGAAACTATCTGGACCTGGAGTTTTTGGTTTTGGGTTTCTTAGGGTACAATTTTAACTCTAAATTAAATGTATTTAAAAGATATAGGACTAGTCAGTGAATCTATTTCTTCTTGAGTGAGTTTTGATAGTATGTTCTTTCTAGGATTTGGTCTATTTCATCTAAATTGTTGAATTTGTACATATAGAGCTATTTGTGGTATTCACTTATCATACTTTTAATGTCTGTGGAATCTATAGTGATGTGCCCTCTTTCACTCTTAATATTGATATTTTGTATTTTCTTATTTCCTTGTCAATTTGGCTAGATGTTTATCAATTTTATTGGTATTTTTAAAGAACCAGTTTTGACTTCATTGGTTTTTCTCCATTAATTTTGCTTTCAAATTCATTGATATCTACTCTTTACTATTTTTCCTTCTGCTTGCTTTGCAGTTGTTTTGCTCTTCTTTTTCTAGGTCCTTTAGGTGAAAATTTAGACTGTTCATTACAGATCCTTTTTTCTTTTCTAACATAAGCATTTAAGCTATATATTTCCCCACTAAGCCCTGCTTTGTCTGCTTCATATGAATCATGATACGTTGTGTTTTCATTTTTGTTCATCTCCAAATACTTTCTACTTTCCCTGAGACTTCCTCTTTGATCCATGGATTACTTAGAAGCATACTGTTTAATTTCCTAGTTTTGGGGGGTTTATCGGTTATCTTTCTGTTGTTGATTTCTAGTTAAATTCCTTTATGATAAAATAACATACTTTGGGTTATTTCAATTTTTTAAAACTGTTTTTCATTTGTTTCATGTCTCAGGATATCAACTATTTTTGTGAATGTTTTCTGAGGATTTGAAAAGAATGTATGTCTGTTATTTTCAGGAGGAATATTTCATAAAGGTCAGGTAGATCTAGTTGGTTGGCGGTATCGTTCAGTTTTTTTTTTTATATCCTTATGGTTTTCTATCTATTTGTTCTCTATCAACTACTGAGGGAGCCGTATTGAGGTTCCCAACTATAATTACCCATTTCTCCTTTCAGTTCTCTTTTGCCTTATATATTTTGAAGCTTTGTTGTTAGGAACATACACTTCTAATATACTCTTAAAAAAATTATTTGGGGGCCGGCCGAGTGGCGCGGTGGTTAAGCGCTGGCTTGGGAAGCCAGCGGCCCCGGTTCAGGTCGCACAAATGAGGGCCAGTGACACTGCCCTCAAAAAAATAAAATAATTATTTGGTAAGAACACTTAACATGAGGTCTATCCTCTTAACAGATTTTTAAGTGTACAATACAGTATTCTTATCTACAGCACAATGTTATAGATCAGATCTCTAGCTTATTCATCTTGTATAACTGAAATTTTATACATGTTGATTAGCAACTCCCCATTCCCCTCTTCCCCAGTCCCTGGCAACCACCATTCTATTCTTTGCCTCTATGAGTTCGGCCTTCTAGATGTATCATATAAGTGGAACCCTGCAGTATTCCTCCTAAATCTGAAAGTTTACATCTTTTATAAAATTTAGGAAGTTTCGGCCATTTATTTCTTCAAATATTTTTTCATATCACACCAGAGATGTTAGATGACACAAACATTAGACATTTTTGATATTGTCCCATATACTCTGTGTCTGCTTTTTTTTCCCCTCCCAATCTTTTGTTCTCTGTTTTTGGTATTGGATGATTTCTATTGATCTATCTTCAAGTCCACTGACTCTTTTATTCTTTCCATTCTGTTATTGGGCCCATCATACATTTTTAATTTTGGTTATCATATATTTCAGTTCTAAAATGCCCACTTCTTCATTATATCCTCTATTCCTTTTCCACTCTTCCTTTCCATTCTTTTCAAGAGTGTTTAACCACACTCCTTGGGCCACAATTACATTAGCTGATTTAAAGTTTTTGTTTAATAATTTCAACATGTGACACCTTAGAATTGACAACTGTTGATTGTTCATTCCCATACAAGCTGAGACTATCCTAGTTCTTCATATGCTGAATAATTTTGAGTAATGTAATTATTATGTTATAAGACTCCGAGCCTTTAAATCCTAAGGAATATATTTATTTATTTTTTCTTTTAAGGGGGTGGTCAACTCGATTAAGTTCAGGCTGCAATTTGCAAACTACCTTCCATTTGGAGTGATTTTAATGTCAGTGTACTCAAAGTCTTTGCAATGCTATCTGGATCTGTCCCATGTATGTACCATTCAGTGGTCAATCTGAGACGTCTGTGGTAGCCTAACTCATATTTCAGATCTCAAAGTGTTTGGAATGCTGCTTAGGATCAGATCCACACATGCACAGCTCAGAAGTGGGCCCAGGGGTTCATACAATATTTTATATCACAGTTCTCTTGAACTCCCTCCCCTCTGTGATCTCAACACTTCACAGTTCCCTGGGGCCTCCTTTCATGGTCCTTCTGCAGAAGGCTGGGGCTTTGGTTATTTTACTCAGCCATATACTTCTAACAACTGTGTCTCAGTCTGGTGTCAAGTGGTGGGAGGACAGAGAGAAAGAAAAAAAGATAATGGGAATTCACCCAATATGCTTGGGATCATAGCTCCTCTCATCAGAGAGAAGGATTCCCCTATCTTCACAGTTTTAGATGACTTCCCAAGCCCTATGGCTACTGTGCCTCTGCAGGGCTGAGTATGGGTTGGACAGGAAATAATAAAAAACAAGGAAACAGAACAGTAAATTCCCCCACTCACTGTGAATATAGGAGTCCCCTTTCTAGCTCCTCAGGCCAGAGTGAAGAATTTTCTGGAAGATCTCTCTATCCACACCAGTGTGCCCTACTGGGTTTGGGGCTACCTTTGAGTGTATGAGAGATGATACCAGAGAGGAGGAGAAACAGGAAACTCACAACCAATTTGCTGGTGCCTGGAATTCTGGTCACCTTCCCCAATCTGCCTGCTATCATCTACTTTTCAGAGCCCTCAGATGGCTGCTCCCTGCCTTTTTGTCCAGGGTTCCAACTACGCTCAGTGGGAGAGACAGCACGGAGTGTGCTTATTCCATCTTGCTCAGAGTGGAAACTTCTTTTTATTGCAATTATTTATTTTTTTTACTGTTCAAATAGCCATAATAATAAATAATAAATAAGCACTATTGATAACAGAACTAAATAGGTTACCTTTGGTCTTTGTTTTTTTAATAAAGAGTTACTTTTATTTTAGGGTGTATTTAATTGAGATTTGGAGGGCAGTGTCACTGGCCCTCATATTTGGGACCTGAACCGGGGCCTCTGGCTTCTCAAGCCAGTGCTTAACCATCGCGCCCCTTGGCCAGCCTGAGTTGTTTTTTGTTTTTGTTTTTAAATTATTTTAGTCTCAAAAAGATTTCATTTCAGTTCATCCATTTCCCACATACCAAACACCTCCTCCTTGCCTACTTCTGTAATAATGGTGGACAGACATGCCTGACTAGATTTTCTCCCTTTTTTTGGTCCTGGCCTCTTTGGCACAATAATTTCTTTCAAGTTACTAATGAGATGCTACAGTGATTGACATGAGTGGTACTCTCTCATTCCCAAGTCTACCCTCTGGCACAAGGACTAATGACCTTTGTTATGAGTATTAAATGGACCAGGAGAAATGAGGCCCCCACAGCACCCACAAACCAGATCATTAGCATCAAGTGTAATTATTGTGTTCATTGCTTCCTGTTTTTGGCCCTCTCTCTTGTATCTACACAACACATAGAGGAGTTATGGATGCTTCAAAGATCCCCTCCTTAGGCTTGGCTGAGGCCATTACAACGGAGAGGAGAAACAAGTACCACCTGAGACTTTCACTGTTCGGTCCTCCTACTTTTACTTCAAACTGTTGGCATCTGTGGTCCTCAAGGTGTGTCACTCAAATTTGTTCAGTATATGAGCATGGTTAGCTTCTGTACTCTATCATATCAAAAAAATCCACCAAAAGCAAAACTCTTAAACATTATATCTCAAGAACTATGCTCCCAACAATAAATAACTTGACCCCAAAACTCTAATGACCTTCTCACGGGGTGGGGGTGGGGGCGCGGGTATTATCCAATGGTCACATCAAAAAGTACTCTCTGGGGGGCTAGCCAAGTGGTGCGTTGGTTAAGAGCTGGCTTGGGACGCCAGCAGTCCCAGTTCGGATCCCACATATGTGGGCCAGTGACATTGTCCTCTACAACTAAGATGGTGAACAACAGCTCCACCTGGAGCTGGGCTGCTGTGAGTCCCGGGGATGGCACAGCTGCAGCCCCTGCTGCAGTGGGCTGCCATAGGCTACAGTGAGTGACCGGCAGCCAGTGTGAGCTGCTGGCAGCCAGTGTGAACTGCCAAGAGCCGCTGTGAGCGGCCATCCAAAGGCCAGCAACCGATCTGCCTTACCCAAGAAGAGTGCAATGATGATACCAACATGGGCCAGTGAAGCAATGTCCTCCACAACTAGACTGAAGAACAAAAGGACAGCAACTTGTCTGTTCCCCTTCCCCAGTTCCCCAATGCTGTTCCCCTCCCCCAATTCCTCAATAAAAATCTTTTAAAAAAAAGAGCTCTCTGAAGACAATGTTTATATCACATAGATCATTCAGTATGGTGTAGCTAGGGCAGTTTAGTCATAGGACAGCAAATGCCTGTTGAGCAGAAATCTTTAGTGGATAGCATGATGGGTGGGCAAGGTATATTTATAATGCTACTCTATTACGGAGTAAAATCTGTAAGTCACATCTGCTACATGAGTGGATTTCTTAGAAAAGGTTTATGTATAATGGATAAACTTTCAGACTCAGCCCAAATGGGGATTTTAGTTCTGGCTACTGGCAGTAGTTCTTTGGTGGGGGAGAAAGTGAAGGTAAAGAAGAAAGCCATTCAACTCTAACCACTTCATGTGGATGCCCCCTACTACTAGTGGGAATCACCCAAACATCTTCCTTGAGCATTTGTGGTGACCACCCTTCCTCCTGCATGACTCTCCCATGACACTTAGGGGGGCACACTTAGGCAAGGGTCTGGTGGGACAAAGTGATGTGCCTTGAGTCATGGGTTGGGACCCCAGGGGTTTCCCCTCAGAGATTGACAAGCTGTGCTTGACTGCTCTGCATCATGGGGGCACTCTGAGGAGCTCCCCCACATAACTAACTGAGAAAGCACAGCTTTCACTGTCCAACCTGTGACTAGGGAACCATTTAAAGTGAATTACGAGGGGTGACCAGTTTGCTCAGTTGGTTAGAGCATTGTGCTGATAATACCAAGGTTGCCGGTTCGATCCCCGCATGGGCCACTGTGAGCTGCGCCCTCCTTAAAAGAGTCAAGTAAGCCATTGTAGCATGAAAGCAATGTATAACCAATGACCATAGCTGTCCCCCAATAAAATAAAATAAACTACCTATTCAGAGATGTCTGAAATACACTCAACACCATTGTTTTCTGAAACAGTGAGAAATTATAAAGGGAGTAAAATCTGATTTCCACCTCAAACTGAGGACAGAAAATTCAACTGAACCTCCCCCTGCCCCTGCTGCCACACACACACACACACACACACACACACACACACACACACACACACACACAGAGTTAGAGAGAGAGAACAGGAGAGCTGACAAGGTGGTATAAGCTATTTTCTCGCATCTGGCCAAAGAACAACATGGCACAACTGAGAGGGAGATGGGTGACTGATCAGCTCCTTTATACTTTGGTTTCTTTAAATCTGCAGTCCTAGATCAATAGTTTCCTCAACACCAGATACATAAATTTAACATCTAAAAACTGCAAACTTTTCTACATTTTAACTGTTATCCTTTTTCTTGCTGACAAATCACTGCCATACCAAGTTTTTAAATTTTACCATCTTTTCATGTTTCGCTAATGTCTTTTTTTGAGTAATGCATACACTAATGAAGGCAACTGTACTTATAATGATCTGCTCAGATTAGTAAATTTTTCTGTTAACTTAAAAAAAATCAGTATGTCTGCCATGTTCATATTTTGAAATAATGAAGTCAACTCTCATAGGATTAGCAAAACTGTCCTCCTTAAAGTTCGACACCCCATAAAATGCTTATTTTAAGACCAAGCCTGATGAAGAAAGACATTATACCTATTGTCATATTATATACTATTATTTTATGCTAGAATCTAACATCTTGCCTCTATGTCTTAAAATCATATGTACTTAACCATTGTCAGTATTTAAAATTTCACCGTCACGTGTTGCACTATTCACCTTTTATCCCTTCTACTCTCATCCCCTCCCCAACCCAACCTAGTCTCAAGAAAGAAAAAAAAAATGCCCTGGCAACAAAGGTCCTTTTGATAAATCAGCCTGGGGACACAAAGTGGTCCAGAAAAGTGTTAGTCTTTTCAGCCCTGGGCTTGTAGCAGTAGAGGTGGCAGGATTTCTGTCTCCCGATCTGTCCTGGGCTGGTCACCTGGGAGCTGGGAAATGACAGCTGGACCAGTAGTTCCCAAATGCTGGTTACATCTGTCTTTGTGAGGACCTTTATTTCAACAGGTCCATAATATAAAAAAGGAACAATCAGGACACCATAGAAAATTTTTCATAAAGATAATTTTACTTGATTAAAAACTATCTTTTACTATGCTTTTTTTCCCTTTAGTTTGTGTGTGTGTGTGTGTGTGTTATTTGTATTTGTGTGTGTGTGTGTGAGAGAGAGAGAGAGAGAGAGAGAGAGAGAGAGAGAGAGAGAGAGAGAAATGTCCTTACTTTTAATGTTAATAGTCCTCTCTTTTATGGTGATAATAGATAATATTTTTTAAAGTCCTTACTTGCCAGAGCTAAGAGCTGGTGATCTTATGTTGGGCCACACCAATTTTAATGAAATGTTCCCAACATCTGGTAAGCCTTGGATCTGATTTCAGACGAGCAGGAGGAAGGGCAGAGGTATTTACTGTCCTAACATACATCCTGTAACTGTTCCCTACCCCATGTGTGATGTCCAGGGCTTTGAAAGCTAAGTGTTACTGACCCTGATATCTTCTTGATTAATGAAAGGCATTGTTTTCAGCTATTGGGTTGTTGGAAAAGTCATGATGCATTTTTTTCTGTTTTTCGTTGCAAAAATAAGTCATGACTTTTTCGACAACCCAATATTTAATCAGTGTGTACCAATCAATTTATTTTGTAACTGAATCGCCTCATTGTTTTTCCTTAAGCTTTGACTCCTTTTTATCTTTTCCTGCTCTAGAAAAAAAAAAAATGGGGCTTTTGGATTTAAAAAAAAAAAAATGGGGCTTTGGGTTAACATTACTAAGTCACTGGTTTAAAACTTCTGTTGTTTCATACTATTTTAGCACTAGATATTCTATGATCCAAAGTTGATGATCTTTTTAATTCAAAACAGGGTTCTAACTATCATACTCTCCTTCTTAGTATCACCATCTTCACCATATCTTACAATCCAACTATGTCTGATTTCAGTAAATGAAAACAAAACAAACAAACCAATTAGAACGCAGGGCAATCAACACATTGTCTAAGTCAGGTATACCTTGGGTCTCAAACACGCAAGTGGGAGGTGTGAATAGCGCCCTTGGGTGGACGGTGTATATAGCTGCATCTTTCCTGTCCATCCTTCATTCATCCGTAAGGACACCAAATACCATCATGTTCCCCTTTCTTCCTCTTAAGCCATTCACTTTTCTGAGAAGGCCACTGTAAGTGTTTTCACTGTGCACACACCCCTCTCATTATCTTTAACCACTTTCCTCTCACTCTAATGCCTACTCAGTCCCTCAGAATGTCTATCCTTTCCCTCTCCCTATTACTAACAATATCTACACTTTCTGGGGTGCCTATTTGTGCCAAGCACCATCAAAGGGGCTTTACGCATGCCATTTCACTTGTTTGTCGCAAGAACTTTTTGAAATAAATACTCTTATCTCTGTTTTATGGATGAAATCCGGGAGAGTTAGGTAACTTGCCCAAGGTTACAGTTAATAAATGGCATTAATGACAGAGAATCATAATAACTATGATATTGGTATAGTTATATCAAGGGAAAAAAGTTTTTAAAGCAAAATGTAACATAGTAACAAACAATTCACTTGATTTAATAACTCTCAAAAGCACTTAAAAGACCAAGTTACAATTTCCACATGGGTCCTAGGTTGTTCCCTCTAATTATAAACTTATTTATGCACTCACACTGAAGATGGATAAAAACTATTTTTAATTTTAATTTTAGTGTTCAATATCCTCTTCTATTTTCTACAGCCACCTGTAGTACTTTTAGTATGAAAGTTAGAGCATATTGTGTGGTTTGGCCCGAGTACGTAGCCAGCACTGAGCCCAGCTTTTGCAGAAAGTGCGTTTTTGTTACTGAAAGGGTGCAACGTGATAAAACAGCAATGTCTCCCACTGGCTCAGGACACCCATCAGCCTGTCAATCAAATGCAGAAATGCTGAACTACATGACTGTTCTTCTTTCCAGCTTTGGCTTTTCAGTTCCAAACAGTAAACTTATAAATTTCTTTGGGGAAACCAGTCATGTGTAAATCATTAAAAGAAAATCTAGATTCTACTTTCACATCTCCGGTCTGAGTTTCCTCTGCTTGCTTCTAGGAAGGAGTGCTGGCAAGGGCTCCGACCTTCGCTCCCCTCTCTTCTCCACCTACAGCCTCAGCAGAGGCATGCCCATCCACTACCCTGGTTGCAACCCTTGATTATATATCCCTGATGGGGGCCAACCCGCCCTCTCTGGTCCTAAAACTCTCCCCTGGCTTCCAGACCCATCTCTCTCCTCTCTCCTTATAGACAACTGCATCTAAATATCCCCAGAGCCTCAAACTCAACACATCCAAAACTGAATTTGTTAGCTTTCCCATAAATCCTGCTACCTCTTGTATCTCTGAGCTTAGATGACACATCCCCATTGATGCAGACATGTGACTGGTGAATGTCAAATTCCTGTCTTTTCTTCACTGACCATCCCCCTGCCCCATAATCTCAAGTGTCAATAAAGCCAGTCTCCTCACTGTTTGGATGTCTCTAAATCTGTTCCCTTTCTTCTACTTTGCTGTAGGCCAGAGCTCTGCCTCTCTGGTTTTCACCTGGACCACTAGAGAAAGGTGTTGCTGGTGTCTTCCACCCACCCTAACTAAGCATGACTGCCAGAGTACACTTCTTGTCTGAAGCTCCCATATCGATGTAATATCCTTGGTTTCATCCACTTGAAAATAGGGATGTAATCAACATCAGATGCTCTAAATATGTTTATATCATTACATCCCTATTTTCAAGAATATAAAACCAAGACTAGCACATAAATACAAGTAATAAAAGTTTCTTATTATATCAGAAAGATATCTCTAGGATAACTTAACAAAGTTAAAGAATCAATCATTTTCCTCCTATCCCTGCAGGAAAGATACCCATTCAAGCTAAAAGAATTTGGTCATGGTAGCAATTAAATGCAAACAGGAGATAAAGATACTAACATTTATTGAGCACCTACTACCTGGCAGGTGCTATATGTCAGGTATCTTATATCTTATATAGGTTACCTTGATTAATACAAGCCTTTGATGTAGGGATAATCTTCATTTAAAGAGCTAAAACTAAGAGCTACATCTCCCAGGAAGTAAGCAGTACATCCAGGATTCCCACATGGCTCTGTCCAGCATCTCAAAGCTATACAGTTGTCACCATCCCATATCCTCTCTCTCATCAAGAAAATGTGGAAGTTTACAGAAGCAGTAAGTGGCTAAAAGATTTGTACACACGGTATAATTGCTTTAATTTAAATTCAACCACAATATTTCCTTTTTTGTTTAAATTCCAAATTTCAAAAATATAAGACTTTTATGCTAACTAAAAGAGCAACTGGGTAAAAATGAGAAACACTATTTGATGACAAGAAAATTCAACTGGTAACATATCTAACGTTTCATAAAACCCTTCCATTTCATTTCATGTGTCTGAGGTCAGAAGTAACTTTGCTACTTAAAAACCTACCAATTTTTTTAAACAACTAGATAAGATACGTGTATCATTATCTATTTTATACTTAGCACTGGGCTAGGTACTATGAGCACAAAAGTAAAACAAAGACACAATACCATCCTACAAGTAAAAAACCAACTCAGGGATGACAAGATAAAGATGTGCAAATTGGTAAAGACAGCATTTGCTATTCCATCATTCTGTTACATACAATTTTACCATGTATTCAATCTAAGCAATAATAGCTCCAACCACAAAAGAATTTGACATATTAAAATCACACAAATGTGTAAACTACACCATAATAAGGGAGATTCTATATCATAAAGATCTGAAAAATAGTCCTTTGTAAACATAACATTTTGAATATTAATTAGTAACCCATCCGAATAACTGAAGAGACTTACAAGGTTTATTCTCTAAAGCAGATACTCTGCCTTGCATATTTTCTTGTGCTATTAACTCAACTACAAAGCCCTTTCTTCATAAATGGAAGAGAAGCACATTTCACACTAGTCTCTATTTCAATTATTAAATTCTGAATTAGTGTACTGTGAATTTGTAAGGCTTTTTAAAAAATCATACTAGAAATAACATTTTTAAATGGATGAAATCCACATGTAACAGTGAGTTACCTATTACAAAAAGTTGTGCCACTTACAAAAATTATTTTAATGGCACTTTATTAATGAAGTTAATTGTTATACAAACGCAACTCTTTGATGTCATAATGAAGTCCATGAGAACAAAGACCACGTTTTTTTTTAATCTCAATTGGGGTAACAATTACTCCCTGTTCTTCATGTTTCCACATGACAGAACTTCCCAGGTGTGTTCAAGGGTCCCCTCCTACCCCTGAGAGGCACTGACTTTTGTGACTAGTGATTATAGGAGAAGGATCAACTTAGAAAGGGTAAGTGACCAAAAGTTACACTGAAGGAACATAGAACAATTAGGTTTTTGTCTTATTCGAAAGCCTTAATACTTTTGATATTCTACCTTTCAGAGCCCCTAATTTTATTCTCCTTCTTTTAAAGTCTTACTTGTCCTGCAAAAACTTTTGCCTTTACTGCTCAATAAACCCTGTTTTATAAGTGCAGTGGGCCTGTGATTTGTTTGTAAAGGGTGAATTTTTACAGAAAGTATTTTTTTTTTAATTTTGTAAATCCCTCAAATTATCCAAAAGCCTATTTTTCCCCCCTAGACTTCTCCAAAGGATCATAGTTTGAAAACTTTACAAACCATCAGTATTATCAATCACATGTTATTTTTGAGGAAAGCCTTTTGCTAAGCTACTAGCTTCATTTGATAATATTGGCGATGAAAGTAAAGGACTACAATACTGTATCTGTCATTAATCTCTGAGCACCAGGCTTCGCATCAATCAGAAGTCATTTATTGTGGAAACTGTCACAGGATATAATGACTCAGGCTGGTTGGAACTTGCAATTTCTCCTCTTCTAGAGGGCTTTGGAACTAGTGAAAAGCTTGTGAAACAGTAAATTAAACATAGTTTCTTTACTTTGAATTTTACTTAATCTTTAACATGTTAATTTGGCATGTGTTAAATGCTCTGAAATGACTTAATAATGAAGATTTGGCAAGATCATAATCTGATCCACAGAGACATATTAAATCACCTAAATAAAAGAGATTAGAATTTTGCTACTTGATTAAAGGAAACAAGTTAGCATATAGTTATATGACATAAAGATGCCTTCCTACAAAAAATTAATAAATATGATTTCTCAATTTTTAAAGGAAGGATCTTTTCTAACCTGCTCTACAACAAATGGAACAAATCCTGACAGTAGCAAGTGGATTGTATTACAGAGTATCCAATCTTATGAAAACTGAATCATTAATGAACCTGAGAACTATTTAAATTACCAAGGCATGCCTGAGATTTGAAACTACACAATTAATTTCTCCCCAGAGAAATGACGGTAAGAAAACACCCAATTTTTCATAGAAAAAAAAAGTGTCTGTTTTTATCAACAGGTGGATTTTTCTTTGCATTCTTCTGGGTGTCACTGCATCCTGCTTTGTTTTAGACAAAGGACTCTGGCCTACTTCCAGGGCCTCCCCATTCATAGAGTAAGTGCAGGCTATTGGTTCAGGCATTTATGTCACTACGTAGAATCAACATGGTGGTGAAAAGTCACAGCCCAAGATCCTATTTGTGCCACAGGTATGCTGAATGGATTATTTCAAACCTAGATATAGGTTCACGTGTATTTTTATCCTTGGTCAGGTCTTTCTTTACAAAGATTCCTAACAGAAATCATCTAGATGAGTAAAATTAAAGCAGCCTTTAAATTCTTTAAAAGAATAAAGAAGTGTGGTTTACAGCGAGGCCAGGTACTAATGCCTGCTGGGTGGCCTTGTATTTTGTGAACTGTGATGGCAGAGCTGGTCAACCATCTGGTTGCAACCACATGCCCGTGGCCTGACCTCAAATAAAGCAAGGTAGCTGCCCGAGTTCACTGGACTCTGCAGTCACAGCAGCAGCAGCAGAAAGCATCCGTTAGTGTTGGGGGTGCTTTTATTCTTTGTTTATACATTTAAAGGCTTATAAATTTTTATGAACTCTTTGCAAGGTAAATACAACAGGGTGGCAATATGACAGCTCGACGAACTCTGTCCAAAAGGTAGCTCACAAGCTCTCCATTTGTGACAGCATGAACCAGGTCATCCACGCAGCTTCTCCCAACTGATCCACTCAGCATTGGGAGACGCTCCCCTAACCTTTCGAGGGCACTAGGTTACTGTTTATGAATGTGATGAAACATTCTCTAACCACCCAAAAAAACCCTGGAGAGAAGCCAAGTCACTGTATCATAGAGGACCAGGGTTAGGGCTTAGGATTGAGCTCATGTACCTCTGTCACATCAGCATATTGATGTATTTGTCTCACAAATCTACCATCAACATTTCTAGGTCTCTGCATCTGTAAATACAGCTTCCCTTTTACAGCTTTAAGTTTCAACTGTCAAACCATTATTCAGCAGATAATTTTGAAACAGTCAGACATTATGTTCAATTAATGAAAAACTATATAAGATCAATATTAGGAATATAAACCGGCCAACTTCAAGGAATCTAAAATGAACTAAACCTCCTGACCAAGCAAATCAGACACTCTTTACAATCCCCTTTATATCTATTAAAAAGACTTATAAATAAAAGACTTTAAAAAATAATCAATGCCAAAATATTCTCTAGAAATGAATAAATTTGCTTACCCAAGATAAATGCACTTTAATATATCACTTATCCATCAATAGCTATTGTCACTGATGCCAGCAATCAAAAGAAATGTTGACTCTAAGCAGAATGACTAATATGGAGGGTTATCTCTTTTTTTAGAATGCGCTTGAGATTCTATATGCAACATACACACGTGTTAAGTTGTCTCTAATACACACATGCACATATAGAAGAATGAATAAAAGCAGCTGTAAAACTTCTTAACATGTTATAGTCAGTAATTAAAGCAAATAGGAATGAAAACACTCTAGACTGCAGTCTTTTGGAGGCAGGAGCTCATAATCCCCAAAGATTCAGAAGCATTACCTCATTGCAGCCTTGAGACAAGCTGAGCATTCACTCTAGGTCTTACCCAGCATCCTCCGGTTCACACAAAGACAACAGAGGCGTGACCAATCACATTGTGGCTAGCAGGCACTGTTTCAAAGCCCTCTCCCAGTATTACCCATTGACATGCTTGCTGGCAGCCTGCTGAACTTGTCGTCATGGCAACACATCCCAGCTGCTCACCAAGGCTTGTTATATTACTTTTCCTTTTCACCACTCACTTAGCTAATTAAAAATTTAGGACCATGTTTTGCATGTTGGACGCAAACTGAAACAATGCAGGGTCCTTTTTCTCTTTTCTTTCTTTTCTTTTTTTTTCAATGGAGCTTTAAAAAATGCTGGGAAAAGCGATGTGAAGGACACTCCCATGAAGTCCCAATATAACCAATCAATAGAGAGACTGCATGTAGCTCTAGCCAGATGGAATTTGTCGCTAAACCTAATCTGCAGCAAAGCAAAACCAAACCATGAGCATCGCTAAAGATGTTCTTCCTGTTTTGAAAAATGTAAGCCAATCAGCAGAGATGATTTATGTTGAAATATTCGCATTATTCCTGGTCAAAATGTTCTTTAAATATTTTTATTTAACACAATTCTGATTTAAAGCAGCTTTACCCATAATTCCACAATGCAAGCAGAGTAAATAAATAAATAAAGCACAGAGAAAAAGATCCTGTAGAAAACTGCCAATATAGCAAGTGCTCAAAGAGGTGCCAGCAAAAAGCATACCTGTGAAAATGCCATATGTTTTAGATTTGACCACCAAAATGGACCACTGCTGGGGCAGGACGGAAGCAGCAGGTCTGCAGTTGGAAACCCATGAAAAGAAAATGCCAGCTTTTGTTTACCAAAGCACAGAGAAATCAATTAAACCTCCCAACGATTTCAGAGATGATGGCTGCATCATGTCTAACACCTTTTAAAAAAATTCCCCTTATAACCTCTAGTTATACCTGTAACTGGAGTTAAAACCAAAGGCATTCTTAGGATTCTAAGATAAAAATTCCTGGGTTTTTTTTCCCCCAGCTTTCCACTTAACCTATTTCATAGAGTAGAAAGAAATTAAAATTTGAAACTATATTCATTGTGAATAAGCGGAGATAACAGACATCAAAGTGGTTTTGAAAATCCAAGCGTTTACAGTTTATGGAAAAAGTCTGCATTCATTTCAATTAAATAAGAAAACCAAGATATCAAAAACAGGCTTGAAGAGGCAGCCTGGCTGACTCCAAATAGGTCTACTAATTTTCCTGTCTGAAGTCTCCAGGACTGCCTGACGTGGAGCAGTCAGTCCTTAAGCAGAGTGTAAGTATACAGTCAGACCGGCAGGCTACATGCTCTCTAATACTACTCATATTTACCACCAAATATCACTGAAAATAAATCCCACCCCCTGAGATGGATAGAAGTAGAAATGTCAAACAAGGACATAGAATTCTAACTTGCCTATGAGGGAAAGGGGAGGAATGCTGGACTGCAAAGTGAAGGAGATGACTAGCAGAGCTGTTTGAGGGATTAAAGGTAAATCGTGTTTACTCTTTCCCTGTCTTCTCATTTCACATAACCAACAGATGGAACATCTATGATGAGGCTCTCAGTTAAACATGGTAGACTGTAAACAGTACCTCCTGACTCCCACTGAAGTGACAGTAAGAGGAAGGAAAAAGAAGAGAATGGGAGAAAAGATGAATGCAGATGAACCATGAAATAATTGTGAAAGCTGGAAAAACAGATGGATGAGAGGGAGCTGAGTGAAGAAAGTTTAAATATACATACATGAGGAAAAGCAAAGCACGGATGGTGGTGTGGGTGTAGCAATTCTGAAATAATTGTGTGTGTATGGTGAGATTGAGAAAATTAGTAAATATATGGTGGGAGAAGGAATATACACATGCACATTAGGGAAAGGAGGAAGAGCCCTGGCACTCTTGATTTCCTTGCTCTGTCCACTGAAAATCTCTAGCCCACACAGCATTTATGATCTTGGATTCTAAATACTATTCCCCACTAAAAGAAAGGGGTTCCTTAGAGAAATTGTGGACTCCAGGTCTGACTCAGGAATGGCATAAGTGAAGCAGGAACATCTTTTTGTGCCAGAAAAGCAAGAAAAGGCTCAACACCTGATGCGGACATCTCAAAAGACTTAGGGACCAGACTGAAGGCGATTCCATGGCTGAAATCAGGAACAAGTTGAGTGTTTAACAGCACGTACGCAAAATACTATAACACATTGAATAAAAAAGAATCCATGAGGACACTGTGATACAAAAACAAACAAAAATACAGAAAAAGGAGAGTGTGCAAAAAAGGATAGTGTTTTTTTTTCCCCACAAGGGGACACCAATTCAAAACTTTCAAAGAAATTACAGAATTAGAATTTGCATTTGTGATTATCACTGTAATAAAAGTAAGCAAGAAGTATTGATATATGATAAACCCATAGCATAAAAGATTGTTGGAAAACAAGCTGTACATACAGTCTCAAAATGTCAACAAATTGGTTCCTTTTTAATTAGAAAAGATATACTACCATTATCAAATGACCAAACTTAGCATGGCCGAAGAGTTAAAGAGCCACCATGTGCCTCCTGTTTGTCATCCATTGAAAAGAACACAACATAACCTATGCTCCTCCCTTCAAAAAATATTTGATCTGAATCTATCTAATCATGAAGAGGTAACCAAACAAACTTCAAATTGAGGAATAATCTATGAAACAACCATCCTGTATGGTTTAAGAAGGTTAATATCATAAAAGATGAAGGGAGATGGAAAACTGTTATAGCTTAAAGGAGGCTGAAGATGTGCAACATGCGATGCCTGATTAGAGCTTAGAATTTACAAATAAGAGTTAAAAAATAAAACAGGGCATTATTGGGATAATAGGAAAAAATTAAATGTGAACTGTACACTAGATTTTATTATGTAAAAGAATATCCTTGCTTTGGGAATTGTACCCCTAAAGGTGAAGTGTCATAATTTGTGCCTACTTTCAAATGATACAGAAGATGGATGGATGGATGGATGGATGGATGGATGGATGGATGGATGGATGATGGATGGATAGAACAAATGTGGCAACATGTTAACAATTAGTAAATCTAGATGAAGAGTACCCTGGTATTCATTTCATTTATTTTATCACTTTTTTTGTTATAGGAAATAAATTAAAAGTTGTAGAGAGTGAAGAAGTCCGGAAAGTCTGTAGAATGTAGGTATTGTTAAAGGTGAGGTATGGAACAGGCTACAAAGAGGACTGTTGTTTGATAAACTTTGTAAGGAGAATTGAGGTACTCAGTCCCACTCGTCTATCTAACACAGCTATCTCTCAGCCTAGGCAAACAACAGAAATCTTCCTTTCTGGAGAGGTTAAATCAGACAGCTTTTTAACTTGGGAAGTCCAAGCATAGCTGAGGGAGATAATCAAATACTAAACAATATGTGATTACATAAAAAGTGCCATACTTCACTCAACTCCTAGCATGATGGCAGCAAATCTTGAGACTGGCAGACTTTCTAGGGAAACTGGCTGGTGGAAAAGACCCATGGTACACCCTCCAGATCTCTCTGCAGGAAGGCCCAACAGAGGACAAGCTCTATTCTCCCACAGAACTTCCAAGTAGCATTTTAGTGCCTCTAGAGACCAAAACAAAACAAAAACTAGAAAAGGAACTTTAAAGAAACTGAGAAAAGGCACAGAGCAGAAGAACCCTCCCCCAGCTCCTACAATTAATATTCCCAGGAAGCTCCTGGAGATGTGGCATAGCAAAATGAGGAAGTAAGCCAAGGAATACAGAGACATTGTGCCTAGAGAACAGTGGTTCCCACATAGGAGTGGTGAGAAGAAAACTCCCAGATAACAGCTGTTAGCCAGCCTAGAAAGCAATTAGTCCAGATGGGGGGGGGGGCGAGGGGGGGGAGGATAGGGTGCTCCCAAAGGGAATTCTCCAAGAAAATAGGAGAATGGATCAATTATTTTAAATACTAGAGCGCTTTGAAAAAAATCAATACTGGTGGGTATATGGCACATCTGATGGAGCATTTGGGGGGAAAAAATAAAGGCAGATATATAAAAATGTATGAAATTAAAAATAAAATTGACAGTCATTAACTCCAGGCAAAACAAATGGTTGTATGAGGTGTGATCAAAAAATACGGAGAATGTTTAATAAAAACAAATTTATTAAAGTAAAAGACATATTGCCATAATCCCCCTCAAAATACTCCCCCTCACTTCGAACATATCCCATTGTTCTTGCCACTTTCTGAAGCAGTTCTGGAAGTCCTCTTTCATGGGTGTCTTTAGTTGCACTGTTGTGGCTGCCTCCATGTCCTCAACTGATTCAAAACATTTACCTTTCATGGTCATTTTGACTTCAGGGAAGAGCCAAAAGTCACACGGTGCAAGATCCAGTCAATAAGGTGGGTATACACCATAATGTTGTTTGTTTGTTTTGTTTTTTAAAGATTTCATTGGGGGGGTGGCCGGTTAGCTCAGGAGGTTAGAGCGCAGGCTCATAACACCAAGGTTGCTGGTTCGATTCCCACATGGGCCATGGAGCTGCGCCCTCCACAACTAGACTGAAGACAACTACTTGATTTGGAGCTGATGAGTTCTGGGAAAACACACTGTTCCTCAATAAAATTTATAAAAAAAAAAAAAGATTTCATTGGGGAATTGGGGGAGAAGAACAGTGTTGGGGAATGGGGAAGGGGAACAGACAAGTTGCTGCCCTTTTTTGTTCTTCAGTCTAGTTGTGGAGGACTTCGCTTCACTGGTTCATATTGATATTATCATTGCACTCTTCCCGGGTAAGGCAGATCGATTGCCGGCCATTGGACGGCCGCTCATGGCAGCTCACGAAAGCTCATGCCAGGTGCCAGCCAGCCCCACTGCAGCCTACACCGTCGCCAGTGACTCACGGCAGCCCAGCACCAGGTCGAGCTGTTGTTCACCATCTTAGCTGTAGAGGGCAGTGTCACTGGTTCTCATGTGTGAGATCTGAACTGGGGCTCTGCTCTCAGAGCTGGCATCCCAAGCCAATTCCTAACCAACGTGCCACACGGCCGGCACCCATAATGTTTTGTTCGTTTTTTTTTAAGGATTTTATTGGGGAATTGGGGGAGGGAAACAGTGTTGGGGAACCGGGAAAGGGGAACAGACAAGTTGCTGTCTTTTTGTTCTTCAGTCTAGTTGTGGAAGATGTTGCTTCACTGGCCCATGTTGGTATTGTCATTGTGCTCTTCCCGGATGAGGCCGATCCGTCGCTGTCCTCTGGATAGTCACTCATCACCGCTATTGGCAGTTCACGCTGGCTGCCAGCCGCTCACACTGGCTGCCGGCCACTCACTGCAGCCTATGGCAGCCCACTGCAGCAGGGGCTGCAGCCTACACTGTCATTGGGGCTCGCAGCCCAGCTCCAGGTGGAGCTGTTGTTAGTTAGCTGTAGAGGGCAGTGTCACTGGCCCTCATATGTGGGATCTGAACCGGGGCTGCTGGCATCCCCAAATCAGCTCTTAATCAATGCGCCACTCAGCCGGCCCCCATAATGTTTTTATTTGACAGAAATTGCAGTACCAGAAGCAATGTGTGACATGGAGCATTGTCATCATGGAGAATGAAGTGAAGACACTCACAAAAGAGGACTTCCAGAACTGCTTCAGAAAGTGGCAAGAATGATAGGATAAGCACGTTTGAAGTGTGTGTGTGTGTGTGTGTGTGTGTGTGTGTGTGTGTGTGGCAGGGGGCGGGGGTATTTTGAAGGGGCTTAATGGCAATTTTTACTGTAATAATTTTTTTAATTTAAAATTTTCTGATCACGCCTCATACAAGAAAGTAAATTTACTTATAGTACAATACTTGGTCCTCTAAAAAAGAAAATTTATATAATCACCATAATATGAACACCGATTATTGATTTATCTTTAAATTCTTATAGAACTGCATTGAGAGGACAAGGGGAGGGGAAATAAGTATACAAGGAAAGCTAAAATTTCATTTGTCCTACCATAAAATCCAAAATTAACAAATCAAGATACAGAATTACAAGCACATTATTTAGAAACTGAATAAATACTAAAGAAACTACTAAAAGAGTCTGAAGGGATTGCCTCTGGGAAGTGGGAATCAGAAATGGTGGAGGGTAGAGGGTGACAGGTGATTGGTATTTTTTATTATACTAGAAAGGAGAAAGAATGCGTGTGTGCGTGCATGTGTGTGTGTGTGTGTAGATGTGTACTTGCTATCATAGTTGTATTATTTGACGTTTTTTTGTTTTTGAGGGCAGTGTCACTGGCCCTCATATGTGGGACCCGAACCGGGGCTGCTGGCCTCCCAAGCCAGTGCTTTATTTGACTTTTTAAACTACATACATAATCACCTTTGTAAAAGTAAACAATTAAATTATAAAAGTAAAATTATGATGCATAGCATAGGCTTGGATAGGGCAGAAATCAATCATTAATCGTATTTTCATTGAGTATCTCCTATGGACCCAGCACTTACTCGCTTGTGGCTTTGGGCAAGTTTTTAACCTCCTAAGTGTCTTACTTTTCTCATCTGTAAAATGATACTAATACATATATCATAAATAGCATGTGGCATAGAAAAAATGCTCAACCAAGCAAATTGTTATTCAGTCTATTACGAGTGTGGCCCTGGGCTTGCTACTAGGGAACAACATGTACAAGAGGCAGCCCTGCCTTCCAGGACCTCAGGGGAAGGTGAAAATAAGTGAGCAGTTTCAGTGTAAGGCCATGAAGGAATAAAGGCATGTGGGGTAGGAGATATGTTTATGTTCCCCACTTCCCATCAGCAACTCTGCACGAAAGATCAGCATTTCCAAAATAAATTTCAGAAAACACTAGTCCCACAAAACACTTCTTAAAAAAAAAAAGTTTTGTGGTCAAATCAGTCTGGGAAAGTACAAGTTATACCCCCTTTGGGAGAGTTACTACTCATATTAGCATATTTATGGCTCTGAACTTCCTACAGTCAAGAAAATGGTTTGACTTTGTTTAATCCCGTCTTGCCCAAACAAATTTGACCATGGAACTCTTTTTTATTCAAGAGGCCCAAGTGTCACAAAATTGGTCCTCCACTCAGTGGTTCTTGGGGGCCGCTGCTGCCGTAGATCTTAAAACTGTCACGATGGAGAAACTTCTACTCTGCTCCTCCTATTTCATAGCCTTTTAAATTCCCTTTTCATATACCCCAATTATTTTGACAATGTGAAGTTTCCAAACTTTTAAAGTAGTGAAAATATTATTGAATAGAAACTCCCCCAACTCAATCACTTTGGTGAAAAGGAATCTGTGTTGACGAGATCTGTATATATTTTTGAAAATGATCATAGAGTTGATTTCAAATAATTAGAAGCCGAGAAAAAGTTCCAATTAAGTTTTTAAAGCACAGGTAAAATCAGCAATCGATTCTTTACTCTTATATAGAAGAAGAATAGATACTACGAGATTTGTGAAATGAGACGTGTTACGACTTTTAAAGTATATAGAACAAACCTACATCGTAGGACCTCAGGTAAAATACCTTTTAAAACAAAGGTAGCATGTGGGTCCTGCAGCAGTTTTCCTGTTTTGAAATATGCACGACTTAGATTATTTAACATTCACTTGCTTCTCTTGCCTTTTGAGAAAACTCATAAATACATTCTTTCAGTACTGAGGTTTTCGGAGAAAGAGAGGCTAGAAATCCAGCGTTGTTGATCTCACAGAAAATAAAACTGCTTTAATGTGTTAAGAAGAAAAAAAAAAAAAGAAAAGAAAAACGGCTATGGGAGAAGCACTGGGCAGTGAAAACAAGTCAATCACCTACTTTTTAAAAACTGGATAAAAGACTGTCTTCTTCTAAATCATTGATGAAAAAGTCTGTGAAGAGGTGGCAGTGGTGATTTCTTTTTCTCCTGTCTTGCTCCTCTTCCCTCACCTGTCACGCCAGATCCTTTCTCCAAGCTGAAGGGAAAGTGGGGCTTTTAAAAGTGTTTCAGTGTGGTCATGTCACTCCCTTAAGTAAAGCCTTTCAACTTCTCCCCTTTGCTCTTCTTCCTAAAACTAAAAACTCCTTTTCACGTGGGTTGCAGGGTGCTTTGTGCGATGCTGCCAGCTAACATCTGTTGGCAGTCATTCTGTCCCCACATCCTGTGCTCCCGCAGGACTTGGGGCTCCTGAAATCTGTCTTCTCTGGGCTTTCCACAGGCTGCTCTTTACTTGTCTGGGGTCCCCAGGTCACTGAGAGCTCCTCGGGGTACTAGGTCTTATTCACTACCACACTCGTAGTCATCCGGCTGCCTGCCCTTCCATTTCCTCGCTGATCTCTCACAAACAGCCTAAGCAGGCCACTTGCTCGATTTGGATGGTCAGGCCCGTGATTCACAGGGACGCTCAGTTTTCCTTTCTTCCTGCCTCCATGGTCTCCTCAGGGGCTCTGCCACACTGGCCTTCCCAATATTTCTGCTTCCTGACAACACTCCCTAACTGCCTCAGTCAGGTTCCCTTCTTCTATGTTTCATAACAGCCTGTTTAGTTTCCTTCATGTTTGATTTCGTCTTTCTCTCTCCCATTATATTGGGGGTCCATGAAGGATCTTTGCTCACCAGCAGATAGTCTCAACTAAATTCTGAGCTCCTAGACCACCACCTGGCCCACAGTGAGTCACTGTAGAGGTGTGCTGAGTATATGAGTGAATTCATTTTTAAGAGTCTTAATCTACGTGGAGAAATAAAAACCAAAAGAATTTCAGCATCAGCTACCCTTTGTATGGAACAGCAATGTAATTTAATAAGTGTAATGCAGTTAGCACATTAATCAAATACAATAAAAATGTAGTGCAATGGGGAGAAGAACATGACTAAAACAAAAATTTCATGATTTTTAATTCAATTTATTAACTGTCATTGGGAGACTAAATCCCTCAGAGGTACACTGTATGAGAAAAGTGGGGAGAGGTGACATGGCCAGAAGTGGAGAACAATTGCTGAATAAAATGAAAGCACAAAGTGTAAAGTAGAATTTGGCTAAATAACTAAGATCCTCAGCCTGAAACAACAACAAGAATTCAATAAAGAAATATGACTTAAAAATTCAAAAAACCTGGGCTGGCCGAGTGAGCGACCATCCAGAGGCCGGTGACTGATCTGCCTCACCTGGGAAGAGCGCAATGACAAAACCAACATGGGCCAGTGAAGCAATATCTTCCGCAACTAGACTGAAGGACAAAAGGACAGCAACTTGTCTGTTCCCCTTCCCTGATTCCCCAACGCTGTTCCTCTCCCCCAATTCCCCAATAAAATCTTAAAAAAAAAAAAAAAATTCAAAACCCTGAAATGTATCGATAGTAAATTAAGACAGTAGAACAAATCACAAATCCAAAATATAAGGACTATAATGGCAGTTTCTTGAAATTAAAGATAAAGGAGAACAGAAGTAAAAATGATAGTTATGGGTTCCCAGGCTTAAAGAATTAATACTGTGATTCTTTTAAAACTTGCCTATTTGAGCATTTGTTTAGTAATTTGGCTCCTGAGTTTTTACAACTGGAGATCATTTCTGAGACCTCCTTCTGTCCTTGTCACTAGGTTTCTCCTTCTTCCCGGGTGCCTCGTCTTTAGGTCGGGCTGATGGCTGGGAACACTGCTTCACTCAAACTATGACACAATAACTTCAATTTCCCCATTAGGACATTCAAACAAATTATCAAAACTAAAATGCCACTACTGCGTGGAACTTTAGTTAGCAGATATCACATTATTTTTTCTCACGATCTCTGAGAATTAGCATCTTATTTCCACAACAGATAGACTGGGAGTGAGGAGAAGAAACGATCTAAGATTTACTGAGCACCCCTGAAGTGCCAGGGAAAGCACATCACATGTCCTCTCGTTTAATCATCACAGCTGTCCAGTCAGGTAGGTCTCATTATCTCAACTTTAAGAATGAAGTATTGATACATTGATACCTTGTCCATAGGCTACACAGTTCCTAGGAAAATAGCCTGAAAGCACCTGGCTCCCTGTCTAATGATTACTCCCCAAAACTGCATATTGAACGGACTAACTAATGTGGAGCTAAACTAGAAAACATAGAAACCTGCCAATTTTGAAATGCTACGTATCAGTGTAAGGACAATTAATAAATGTGCAACTAAAAGCAGTCTATTTGCTGGCTTCTTCATTTGAAAGGAAATAAGGCCCCATACACTTGTTTAAACATCACTCTCTACGTACCCCAAAATACAACAGAGCCTGGTTATAACAACATAGGATAGTACAGAATCAAGTAAAAAGCCAAGTAATTATAATGCAATATGCCAGCTGCTGCAATATTAGTATGTACATGGTATTGGGACACACAAGAGGGAACATTCAACTCTGCTTGGGAGAGCCCTAAAAAATGTCACAGAGAGGGTGCCCACCAACGAGTTTTCAGGAAGGAGGAAAGAGGAAAGGCGTTTCAAGCAAAGAAAAAAGTGTGTGTATTACAAAAACAGGAAGAGGCAACTATTACTTTATTTAATCTTCACAACAACCCAATGAGGTGGTACTATTATTATTCAGCTCTTATATTCAGACTGGAAAACAGAAGCACAAGGAAATAAATATTGTATGCAGCTTGTGGAAGAGTGAGGTTCTGTGTATAACCAGAGATGAGACCATGGGGTATATTTTTGGGATGTGTATTTGTATGAGAAGCAAGAGATAGGCCCACCCCACTAACTACACGATTAGCATACCAGTAAATGCTGACACCAACAGTTAAGTATTAGGAATTAAATTCTTGCGATGTGCTTATTAGTACTTTTCATATAATCTCACTCAATCCTCACAGCAACAATAATCTCTGGAGTAGCTATTCTTACAATAGTGATTTTACAGTGAGGAAATTAAGGCTAAGAAAAGATAGGAAAGTTGCCTGAGGTCACGCAACCAATAAATGCCAGCTGGATTCAGGACTTGAAATCAAATCAGTCTGACTAGAAAGCCCATGATTTTATACTATACCATCCTGCTATTTTATTAAACAATGGGGTCATTTGAAATGATTAAAAAGCGTGGGGCTGGCCAAAGTGGTGTGGTGGTTGCTGGCTTGGGAAGCCGGCAGCCCGGGTTCGGGTCTCACATATGAGGGCCTGTGATACTTCCCTAAAAAAAAAAAAATGTGTGTTACCTTGAATTTAGCCAATACCTCATATTTATTTGTTTTAGAGCAAGACCACTTATACTTGGAGAACACTACTGCATTCTTACAAAAATCATTTACCCTGAGTGTCCATTTACATAGAAAATATTTTAAATTATTCCATTTAAAAAACTGTAGTCCTAAGGGAGCTACACAGCTACATTCAAAATGTATTATTCAGATTTAGAACATTAAGTATTTCATGACTGAAGTTTTCTAAAGAGCTTAAAGAAATCCATACTAAAAGGACGGTAAGATGATTGCAGTTCTTAGCAAGGAAAGAGGAAACAATGTGTACCAGCAAACCAAGTATAAAAGAATATATTACTGAATAAGGACAAGAGATCACTTCCCAAAGCCTTAGAACCTATATCACAGTGTCCTTTCGTAGCCATTAAAATGTTGTGCTGTGACTTCAAGGATGTAAAACAACTTTGCTATGTGGTTTTCTGCAACCCTCAGCAACATCTTCAGTCCCCAAGAAAATCGAACCTTCTTTGTTTTCACAAACTTTTTCTCCTGAGAAATGCAATGGGTTCCATTTTCAAGGCAGGCCTATAGGCACGCATAGCACCTTATGCCCATTAGAACTAACTAACTTTTATTCAAAATACAGATGCAACCTGGAAAAGATCTTTAAAATCTAAAGGACAAAATTACTTATTGTTCTAAATAAATAAACCATTCTAATCAATAAATAATCAATAAGTCATGTTGCTCTTGCTTTTTAACCAGTGAATAGCTATACTATCACACCTCTCTCCTCAGTTACAATGAGCTCTGTCTTCTGTCTCCCCCACCTCCATCCCCCAAATTCTGCAAATGGGATCTTCCTGTGTTTTCTCTCTTTAGAAATAAAAAATTTTAGACATTTTTTTTAAAATTTTAATTTAAAAATACAAAAGAAATTATTTAAAAAAACCAAACACCTGCATAGCCACCACATCCAACTGGCAATTGTTGAAATTTTGTCATGATCTTTTTCTACAGAAGAAATGGTCTTTCAGGTAAAGGTGATCAATTCATTGTCTTCATACCCAAAGGAAATCACTCTTATAAACTTGATGTTAATTCTTCCAGTACGTTTAAAACACTTTTACATTTTTACATATGTGAAAGTATGCACAAATGATATCTGATATTTTTAGGTGCAAAATAAAAGATTTAATTAAATTGTATCATGTTGTATATTGTTCTGTAGCTGTGTCTATCATCTCTGTTGATGTGCCCAGTATCTAGTCCAAGCTCTGGAGATGGTAGATAGTAGATAAATATTTGTTGAAAGAATGAAAGCTACGTTTATAATAGGGCAGTTCTATAATTTGCTGAGTAAACAAATTCTTCCAAACATTCTTTACTAGTAGACATCTTGGTGCTCAAATGCAAAGAGAGAATTTATACTTAAATGATTTTTTCATTCGTTTTAAATACATCACTAATAATCAGGGAAATGCAGCTCAAAACTACAATGAGGTATCATCTTATACCTGTTACAAGGTAAAGACAAAAGTTAACAAGTGTTGGTGAAGATGTGGAGAAAAGGGAACCCTTGTGCACAGTTGGTGGGAATGTGGTGAAGCCACTATGAAAAACAGTATGGAGGTTTCTCAGAACATTAAAACTAGAACTACCATATGATCCAGCAATTCCACTTCTGGGTATATATCTGAAGAAAATGAAAGCACCAATTAGAAAAGATATATGCACCCTCATGTTTACTGCAACATTATTTACTATAGCCAAGATATGGAAACAACCTAAGTGTCATCAATAGATGATACTAATATATTAATAATGTAATATATATCATATATAATGATATATATTACATACAATGGAATATTATTCAACCATTAAAAAGAATAAAATCGAGCTGGCCAAATGGCGCATTGGTTAGGAGTTGGCTTGGGACGCTAGCTCTGAGCACCAGGGGCCCCGGTTGGGATCCCACATTAGGGCCAGTGACGCTGCACTCTCTACAGCTAAGATGGTGAACAACAGCTCGACCTGGAGCTGGGCTGCCGTGAGTCGCCGGGGACGGCGTCCAATGGCCAGCGAGCGACTGCCTCACCTGGGAAGAGCGCAATGACAATACCAACATGGGCCAATGAAGCGACGTCCTCCACAACTGCACTGAAGAACAAAAGGACAGCAACTTGTCTGTTCCCCTTCTCCAATTCCCCAATAAAATCTTTTTAAAAAAATTAAAAAAAAAAAAAAAAAAAGAAAAAAAATCTTTGAAAAAAAAAAAAGAATACAATTTGTGACAACATAGATGGACCTTGAGGGCATTATGCTAAGTGAAATAAATCAGACAGAGAAAGACAAATACAATATGATCTCACTTATATGTGGAATCTATAGAGCAGGGGGAAAAAAGCTCATAGATCAGAGAACAGATTGGTGGTTGCCAGAGGCAGAGGGTTGGGGAGAGTGCACAAAATGGGTAAAGGGGGTCAAAAGGTATGATTTTCCAATAAAATAAAGAAGTCCTAGGGATGTAATATACACCATGGTGACTAGCTAACAATACTTTATGGCATATTTGAAAGTTGCTAAGAGTAAATCTTAAAAATTCTCAACACAAGAAAAAAACTATAACTATGAGAGGTGATGGATGATAGCTAGACTTATTGTGGCGATCATTTCGCAGCATACGCACATATCGAATCATCATGTTACAATCCTAAAACTAATAAAATGTTAATGTCAATTATACCCCGGAAGGAAGGAAGGAAGGAAGAAAGAAAGGAAGGAAGGAAGGAAGGAAGGAAGGAAGGAAGGAAGGAAGGAAGGAAGGAAGGAAGGGAAAGGAAAGACGGACAATTTTAAAAATTAAAAAAATAAGGCCAGCCGAGTGGCACATTGGTTAAGAGCTGGCTTGGGATGCCAGCGGTCCCTGTTCAGATCCCACATGAGGGCCAGTGACACTGCCCTCTACAGCTAACAACAGCTCCACCTGGAGCTGGGCTGTGAGCCCCGGTGCTGGTATAGGCTGCAGTAGGCTGCCATAGGCTACAGTGAGTGGCTGGCAGCTGGTGTGAGATGCCAATAGCTATGGTGAGTGACCATCCAGAGACCGGAGACCGATCTGCCTCATCCGGGAAGAGCGCAATGACAATACCAAGGTGGGCCAGTGAAGTGACGTCCTCCGCAACCAGATTGAGGAACAAGGAGACAGCGGCTTGTCTGTTCCCCTCTCCCAAGTCCCCAATAAAATCTTTTAATAAAAAATAAATAAATAAATAAATAAATAAATAAATAAATAAATGCATGTTCGATAAATGCCTGATAAGGAATGAGATACCTTAATGTAGTATCTGAGTACTCACTAGAGTTTGGAGGACTCACATAACAGTACCACGTGAACTATTCCAGTTATGTACTGGTGCTCAAAGAAAGGCTTATCTTCCGAGATGTGGAAGGGTAGGGCAGCCCCCATCTTCATTATGCGTAACCTGGCCAAGACACTGCAATCAGCAATCAATAGGGATGAACTAACAAGTAACTACTTTTTTTTTTCTGGTTTAGTATTGTCAACTATTCTGTGAAGTATCCCCAACTCCCTACGGGGGTTTAGTTCTCTCCTCTGTATACACTCTACTCTGTTACAACATTTATGACACTACAGTGTAATTGTTTGGGTTTACATGTCTGTCTTCTGTACACCAAACCATGAGTTTCTCAAGGGTAGCACTGATTTTTAGACATCTGGATCCACAGCACTTAGCTCAATGCTCAGTAGTAGCTACAGTAGGGTGAATCTCTTGGGTAGATTTTTTAAAATATTATAAAACTCCAGAATAATTCTGTGCTTCCATTGCTCCTCATGTTTTAAATTCTTGATCGCTTTATTTCTCTATGTTTTTATTTTAAAAACATTTTTAACACGAAGAATTCCAAATATTTCAAAGTTGACAGGATGCTATACCGAACACCCATGCACTTATCACCCAGCTTTGATGAAAGAGGGATGAAATTCATCTCTCTTTACAGAAACTGAAACTTGAAATCACAGATGATATATTATAGATATGATTTATTCAAGAAAAACTATACAAACTCATATGCAAAGAGGAGACCTTGGCCCTACATCAAAAAGGTGTTTTCAGTTAAAATACTTTAGATTTTTAAAAACTATATGGTGATGGAGGGAGAACTGACTCTGGGTGGTGAACACACATGTGATATACAGATGATGTATTACAGAATTGTGTACTTGAAACCTATGTAACTTTACTAACCATTATTAAATGAACTTTAATTAAAAAAAAAAAAAGACTCCCTGCTTTAGCTAAGTTTATCAACTGAACAATAACTAGCTACTGGTCAGTCCTGTTTGTAGATTGTCAACTTTGCAAACACAGGGTCATTGTCCCATAATATCCTACACCAACAATTAATGCTAGTTAAATTATTAAATATATTTAATAATGAAAGCTTACTATTCTCTTCCAAACTAAACTTTCACCTGAAATAACGAGTCATATGAAATTTGGAATCTCACAGTTTCTTTTGTAGGCCATTCTGAAAGCCAACTACATCCCAGGTTTTTTCCAGAAGTTTGAACTACTGATGGAATTGGAATTCAAAGCCCCACCAATAAGATGAACTGTTAAGTAATGCTTTTCGAAACACAAAGAAAGAAGTCTATTTATAAAAAGAAAATATGTGATGAGGATAGTAATAACAACTAATTCCAAGCCCATAAAAATTGCTTTAAAAGGTTAACTATTAAGAAAGAAACATTTTGGGCCGGCCGAGTAGTACGGTGGTTAAGCGCTGGTCTTGGGAAGCCAGTGGCCCCGGTTCGGGTCCCACATATGAGGGCCAGTGACACTGCCCTCAATTAAAAAAAAAAAAAAAAATTAAAAAAAAAAAAGAAACACTTTTGGGTCGGCCGAGTGGCACGGTGGTTAAGCGCTGGCTTGGGAAGCCAGCGGCCCCAGTTCGGGTCCCACATATGAGGGCCAGTGACACTGCCCTCAAAAAAAACAACATTTTTTTAAAACCACATGATAGAGAAAAATCCCTATAAATGTCATCTGTCTCCCCATTCAAAATTATTATCCTTGTAGTTCTACAAAAGTCCTGGGTGTCATTTGTTTTCTCAAGATGAAACAGTAGTTGGCCATATTTTACAAATAAGAGCTTTTTTTCTCCTTGTGGAGTGCCTACAAAGTCAATTTACACATGTAAATTATGCAATATGGATTTTCTTTTTTTTTTTTTTTAAGAAAAGGAGGAATATAATTGAAGAGGAGCTGAAAGGCCATAGGTGTTTGGATGTAGGCTATGAAAATGAAAGTGGAAAGTGTTAAGTATCTCAAAGATATGCGCTCAGAGGAATCAGAAACCTGTGATGCACAATATCCAGATCTAACAACCTGAAGTCTGGTCTGATGGGGTGAGTCACGAGTATTCTCCAGTTATCTAAGTTTTTTTGTTGTTGTTTTAAGCAAGATGCTTTACACATATGTATGTCACAAATAGGTGAAGAAAGTGTTTTACAAACGTCTAAAGTAAAAGTAAATTAGCTGGCTGATCAATCAATGGTAAATTGGATTGTGCCTTTGTTGATGTGTCTACTCCCAGTGTCAAAGTTTATTTAACTGTTGGCTGCTGATCTGTTAACATCAAAATTACATTGACGGAGCCCAAATCAAAGAGTCCTCCGCTGTTTACACATAAGGCATGAAGGCTAATTACTTACTAATCCTTGAGGGTTTTAAACACTTTTGATGTACTAAATACCCCTGAGGACCATACATATTTTTTAATGGGTTGAAGACAGATCCTTCAACACATGTACAATCTAATAACTGAAGAGCAATAGTAGGTTGCCAGGCATGACGATGTGACAAATGTCAACAAGGGAATCATTATGTCTCTTGTCAGAAAGAAATCTTGCATTCTCTCTCCAGCAAAAGTTCATAATAAAATATTCACGATCTATTGATTTGTAGTATTTCATCTCTGTGTTCCCTCTCATGGAGTTTCTTAATGCATAATACATAATAATATTAATTCCATCTACCATTTGCTGATGACTTACTATGTGCCAGGCACTGTGCCAAGTAGTTTAAGCACATCATTGGATGTCTGTCTTGCTTATCACCATATGGTCAGTATACTCAGTAGGCACACATATTTGTTTGTGCACATGCAGTATTTTTTGAATCAATGAAAGAACTGAAGAGTAGGAGAAGCAGAAGGATAAATGAGAATGAATATTATGAACAAATGCATATTATTCAGACTCCATCAGTGCGCTGAATACACAGTTCACTACAGTCATTTCATTGAGTAATTAATTTACTTCATGAAAAAATAAACTAAAGATGACCTAATACTTTTTTTTATTAACTCAACATCCCTATTTCTGGCCTATATAAGAGAAGCTAGATCAAAGCTTGTTTCATAAAAAGAGGCTGGCTAGCCATACCCAATCAAAAAAGTACAGCAAGCTTTGTGCCTCCTAAATGTTTCATCTCAGTTAGCCTGAATGAAAAGTCATTTTTCTTTGACATGGTATTCACCAGCAAGCATGTACTAAACAATTACTTTATGTAAAAATTATAGAACAAAATTTTAAAACATTAAAGTAAATGGGGTTAGAAATTTAGAAGAGACAATAAGTTTAGAAGAAAATATAATATATAAATTATCTAGGGTAATGAGGACTAGAAAATTCTTAAAAGAAAAAGAAAGTCAGACTTTTACATTGCTGATTAGGGAGTAAATTTAGTCTAACCAAAATTAGAAAACAACACTTGACCTCTGTCAGACATCATGCCAACAACCAGCATGGGTTATCTTATAGTTTCAAATTAGATTGTGCTACATTCCTGGTGATGGCAACATCCCTGAGAAGCCATTTTTTTGGTGGCTGTCATGATAAAAAAGCAGTATGGTGCAAAACTCAGTGTGGAACATGATAAACGGTGGCAGCGTCCAATCCAATTCCCAGGTTTGAGAAGTTGTGCAGTGCCCAGCATGTGCACACATCTCCTTAGTAACTGGAATTATTTAAGAATAAAATATTTTTCAAATTGCTACTAAGTTTTTAGAACATCATTTAAATACTTATTTAGTCATTTGGATCTAACTAATTAGTAAACAAATGAGTGTTTGTTTGTTTGTTGCCTTAGGAATACCATGAAAAGCTTACTGAGGCATAAAAGGGACAATGAATCCACAAAGTCAAGGAACTGGTGGTTAATTACGAAGAGCACCTTAATTTCAGAAATGATAAAAATGACCATAATGATGATCTCCCCTGACGCAGCTATCATACTGTTCAGAATTTTCAGGAATATTACATCTCCTCACCACATCATTTTGCACATGAGGAAGTTGAGATGCACAGTGGTTAAGAAACATGCTCCCAGAGAACACTAACCTGAACTCCAGCCCAGGACTGTATACCCCAAAGTGGGCACTCTTCACTCTACCACAGCTCCAGCAACCACTATGGCACATCATATACAAAAGAGATGCTCAGTAATTATAAAATATCTGTTGTCATCTGTGGTGGATTGAGTGGTGGCCCCTAAAAGGAGATGTCTAAGTTCTAACCCCCAGAACCAATGAGTATGGCCTTACTTAGAAGGAGGTCTTTGAAGATATGATTAAGTTAAGGATCTTGAGATGAGAAGATCATCTTGGTTTAGCTGGGTGAGCCCTAAATTCAATGACAAGTGTTCTGGAAGACACAGAAGAGCAGAAGACACAGAGAAGAGAAGCAGACAGGCAGAGATTGGAGTGATACAGCCACAAGCCAAGGAAGGCCTGGAGCTTCCAGAAGCTGGAGGGAGCAAGGACCTAACAATACCTTGATTTTGGACTTCTGGCCGCCAGAACTATAAGAGTACAAACTTCTATGGCTGTAACTCACCCAGCTTATAGTGCTTTTCTAGAGCAGCCTGAGGAAACTAATATACCATCCTTAGGTCCAAGTCACTGAATAATTAAGTTTGTTATAAATGACTTCAAAATCCATAGTATCTGGTAAACTATGATAGCTTTTACAAATCCAAAGTCTGAAAACATTCTTCTACCCAGTATACACCAAGGAGCTAACTCTTTTGATCAATTTTATCACAGGGCCCTCATTTTTAAAATAATTCATTTACAGAAAAAATATTTATAATCAGTAGTTTATTAAAAGACCAGCATTTTTTATTTTTTTTTGAGGGCAGTGTCACTGGCCCCCACATGTGGGACTGAACCGGGGCCGCTGGCTTCCCAAGCCAGCGCTTAACCAACCACGCCACTCAGCCGGCCCAAAAGACCAGCATTTTTTAACGAGAGCTGATATAATGTAATAACTGTTATTACAAGTTTAAGGCTAGGAAAAAAATGCACTTCAAAACAATCATCCTAAAATTAGGCTGAATGTGGTCTCCAAGGTAATGGTAAGTTATGGAAACAAAAGTCATCACACAGAAGCCATGGCATTTACAAGAGCAAACTCTGGGAATAAAATAAATTCCTATTGTAAATAAAGTGATGGAAAAAATAACTTGAAAGGAAACTACCCACCTTATTTAAAAAGAACAGAAAAAATTGTGGTGCCCCTTCATGTCACAGGGAAACCAAAAAGTACAGCATTCACTAAAAATTCCTAGACAAAAGAAATGTCTCTAAGATGGGATATAGTCAATAATATTATAGTAACTATGTATGGTGCCAGGTGAGTACAAGACTTAGTGTGGTGATTCTTTCATAAGTTATATACTTGTCTAACCACTACACTATACATCTGAAATTAATATAATATTGAATATCAACTGCAATTGAAAAAAAAAAAGTTAAGATGTGCTTATAAACCAAATGGCTGCTTGTTTGTTCAGCCGCAGATGGGTTCATTGTAATGGTGCTTCTCAAATTATCCATGGCAAAGGATACTTCTGTAAAATATAATAAAAATGAATTACTGGAGAGAAATTTCCAGTCAAGATGGCAGAATAGGCAAATGCTGTACTTGCATCTTCTCACGACCACATCTAAATTACAACTAAACTACAGAACAACCATCATGGAGAACAGCCTGAAGTCTAGAAAAACAGAAGTTCTATACAACTAAAGACAATCAGAAGCCACACTGAGACTGGTAGGAGGGCCAGAGATGTGGAACAGGGAGTCCCACACCTGCATGTGGCAGTTAAAAATGAGGAGGGAAGGCCGGCCGAGTGGCACATTGGTTAAGAGCTGGTTTTGGGATGCCAGTGGCCCCGGTTCGGATCCCACATGAGGGCCAGTGACACTGCCCTCTACAGCTAACAACAGCTCCACCTGGAGCTGGGCTGTGCGAGCTCCGGCGATGGTGTAGGCTGCAGCCCCTGCTGCAGTGGGCTGCCATAGGCTACAGTGAGTGGCCAGCAGCCAGCTTGAGCTGCCAGTAGTCGCAGTGAGTGACATCCAGAGGCCAGCGACCGATCTGCCTCATCCGGGAAGAGCGCAATGACGATACCAACATGGGCCAGTGAATCAACGTCCTCCACAACTAGACTGAAGAACAAAGGACAGCAACTTGTCTGTTCCCCTTCCCCAATTCCCCAAATTAAAAAAAAAAAAAATCAGGAGGGATATCTCAGCTGTGGAGGTCCCTCCTGAGGAGTGAGGGGTCCCAGGCCCACAACAGATTCCCCAGCCCAGGATCTCAGGCAGAGAAGTTCCCATAACTTCTGGCTATGGAAGCCAGCGGAGATTGTAGCTGAGTGAGATGAAGGGGTGGCTAGGGTCCCAGGTGCTCCTTTTAATGGGCCCATACACAGACTTACTCACTGATGGACTCATGTACTCTGAGCACCAGCATGGGGGCAGCAGCTTGAAAGGCGCTGGGGAATACGAAGAGGACTGAAGTGTCAGAATTCAGGGAAAGGGCGGATTTCTCCCCAACAGAAGGCTGGCAGAAGCCATTGTTCCTTTGTTGAGCCCTCCCTCCTCACCCAGCAGGATGCAGGTGGTTGCCATATCTGAGTCTCCATCAACCTGGCTAATACCATTTGCCCTGCCCTGGTGATACCCTGAGGCTCTGCCCAATCCAACTAGCAGACCCACCCAAACCACTTCCAGTGGCTTTTCCATATAAATGTCCTGCCTTGGCTCATACTTTGGACTTTCCTAAAACCTCTCAAAGATTTACAAGCCTCAAACAAGCAGCATCTGACCTTGGTGTGGCCCATACCTTTTACTGAGCAGCCCCAAGTTGGCACTAGCAGCAGCCAGTCTTGGTTTGCAGTTTGGCCTCTCCCAGGCACTTCCAAGCCAAGAACAGGTGATTGCCATCTGCAGTTTGCTTTGTGACTTATGCCAGGTGGCCCCAGATAGGGCACAGACTGAGGTCGAACTTGGGATGTACCATGGCCCCTCCCAGGAGGCCCAGGGGCAAGCACACTTGGTGGCTGCCTTTGCAGATGACACATCCAAAGGGTAAACTGGGCAGGCACCAGAGCCCTGCTAAAGTGAATCCTGCTCTGAAAAGTCAGCCCCTGCACAACAGCTATAATCACGGCCAGTCCTCACAACCAATAAGCCCATAGGTCAATCCCTCCTACTGACAGGCAAACAGCAACCAAGGCTCAACTACAACAGGAGGGCACACACAACACACAAATGGGACACACCTGCAGCACCCAGCTCAGGTGACCAGAGAGACTGAACCGCTAGGCCCCACAGGACACCTACTGCCTAAGGCTACTCTACTAAGACTGGGAGACATAGCCACTTTATCTAATACATAAATACAAACACAGGGCGGCAGCCAAATGTGGAGACAAAGAAACATGTCTCAAATGAAAGAACAGAACAAAGCTCCAGAAAAAGAACTAAACAAAAAGAAGACATGCAATCTACCAGATGCAGAGTTCAAAACTCGGGTTATAAGGATGCCCAATAATCTCAGTGAGAACTTCAACAAAGAGATAGGAAACATAAAAATGGAGATAGAAAACAAAAAAGAACTAGTCAGAAATGGACAAATAAATAGTAACTGAAATAAAGAATAGATTAGAGGGAATCAACAGTAGATTAGATGAAGCAGAGGACTGAATCAGCAATTCAGAAGATAAGGTAGCACAAAACACCCAATTGAAACCACAAAAAGAATCCAAAAATGAGGATAATTTAAGGGGACTCTGGGACATCAAGCTCACCAACATTTGCATCATAGGGGTACCAGAAGGAGAAAAGAGAATGGAATTAAAAACCTATTTGAAGAAAGAGTGATGGAAAACTTCCATAACCTAGCAATGGAAATAGACATACAAATCCAGGAAGCAGAGAGTCCCAAACAAGATGAACCCAAAAGGCCCACACCAAGACACATCATCATTAAATTCCACAGTTAAAGACAAAAAGAGACTCTTAAAAGCAGCAAGAGAAAAACAGCTAATTGCCTACAAGGAAGCTCCCATAAGACTGTCAGCTGATTTCTCAACAGAAACTTTGCAGGCCAGGAGGGACTGGCCAGAAATATTCAAAGTGATGAAAAGCAAGTACCCACAGCCAAGATTACGCTATTCAGCAAAACTATCACTTAGAATCAAAGGACAGATAAAGAGCTTCCCAGACAAGAAAAAGCTAAAAGAGTTCATCACTACCAAGCCAGTATTACAAGGAATTTTAGAAAAACTTAAGACAAAAAAAAAAAAAAAATCGAAACTATGAATAATAAAATGGCAATAACTACATATCTATCAACAATTACTTTCAATGTAAATGGATTAAATGCTCCAATCAAAAGACATAGGGTGGCTGAATGGATAAGAAAACAAGACCTTTACATATGTTGTCTACAGGAGACTCACTTCAGATCCAAAGACACACACAGACTGAAAGTAATGGAAAAATACCAGGGGTGCCAAAAAATGTATACAAGTGGACACGTTGGTCAATGTTGTTCAAGCAGTAGTTTGCCATAATCAGAAGTGTCTGAGCACCTCTTATAATTGCAGAAGTCAAACATGACTTGTATTCATCTTTTGTTATTGGTGTATACTGGGTATTACAATTTTAATATAGTTTTCCTTTCTTAAAATGTGCATACATTTTTTTTGGCACCCTTTATATAGTTCATGAAAATAGTAACAAACAAACAAAAAAGCTGGATTAGCAATTCTTATACCAGACAAAATAGGCTTTAAAACAAAGGCTATAACAAGAGATAAAGAAGGACCCAGTAATCCCACTTCTGGTTATTTATCCGAAGAAACCTAAAATGCTACTTTGAGGGGATATGTGCATCCATATGTTTGCAGCATTATTTACAATGGCCAAGATATGGAGGCAACGGGGTGTCCCTCAGTGGATAAATGGATAAAGAAGTGATACATACGTACAATGACATATTACTCAGCCATAAAAAAACAATGAAATTTTGCCAGCTGCAACAACATGGAAGGACCTAGAGGGCATTGTGCTGAGTTGGGTAAATCAAATAAAGACAAATACCATATGATTTTACTTATATGTGGAACACCCCCCCCAAAAAAACATAACAGGAACAAACTCATAGATACAGAGAACATTTTGACAATTGCCAGATGGGAGGTGATAGGGAGGATGGGTTAAAAATGGAAACAGTTTAAGAAGTACAAATTGGTAGTTAAATTTTGTCATAGTGATGTAAAGTATAGCATAAGAAATATAGTCAATAACATTGCAATAACTATGTATGGTGTCAAATGGGTACTAGATTTATCAGGGTGATCACCTCATTAAGTTACATAAATGTATAATCAGTATGTTGAACACCTGAAACTAATATAATATTGTATGTCAACTATAATTGAAAAATATAATAAATTATTTTAAAAATGAATTACTTGGGGGAAAGGAAATGATAGACCAAAATGCAAGCCTAAACTTCTTTATTTTTCCAAATTTTTATTATTACATGCAGAAACAAAATTACATTTCAATAAATATATTCAGAACAAATAAGACACAGGAAAAAAGAAAAGACAAATATTACACACCATTCATTGAAAGTGTGTTCACAGATGATTAATTTAGAGAAATGTTATTATACTTGTAATTCTTTGTCTTTTTGTAGTTGTAATGAAACAAAATTTGTGAAATAGCATTCCCCGTATTAAATGTCTATCCTCACACCCTGACTAAACTAAGCACATCAAGAAAGGTGAAGAATTTACTACAGCCTTTCAAGAAAGCCATGTCTAAATGGGGAACTGAAATTAACTAGGGGAATTCTGGATTAATAATTTTTTTTTTTAATGACAGGTTTTTATCTCAGCTGAAGCAGCTCATAGGTCAAACAGTTTCAATGTGTTTGGGATTTTCCTTGCATGTTACTAAGCTTTCTCTTGGGCAGGGTGTGACTCAGGAAAGGAAGAGGACAGTGAATGTCCATCAGGAAGAATGGAGATCACCACAGTCCTCAACAAGGGTGCTTTAACTGCACATCAAAGACACCCAGGCACTGCTCTGAGTGCACAAAAATATATGCACATATCAAGTCAAGATTCTGTCATGATTATTTCCCTCCTTAGTTATGATGCCTATTTAAATTGTTAAAATTAATAAGGTAATGCCTTCGTAAAGAAAACTCGTAATACATAAAAGCATCAATCCTCTGGCCACAAGATTACATCTCCAAATGATTTAAGAATTGTTCATTCTTAAAAAACTTTTTCAATCATTAGTTATAATGGAAATAAGTGACACAGCATTTACAAGACATGTAAGTAGTTACAAGAGATAACACTGCATGAAGTTATGGAATAAGACAAACTGTCACATAGCCCTCAGATGTTCTTACTACACCTATAGGAACAGAAGCAGCTGGTAATTCTAAATATTAGACTTCCACACACCTGTGTTTCTTCTTTAAATAAACTTATTTACAATTAAGTGTACTGAAAAAAGTTCTTAGTGTCTCATAATCTAGTTTATTTTCATTCATGGTCTTCAGGCACAGTGCTACATACAGGATGTCATGGATAATCACAACCTCAACTTTGTGGTCCAAATTTTCCATTTTTTGAGCAACTTTTTTATACAAAAAAAAAAACCTACCATAAAATATAATCAATAATGTTGTAAAGATTTTGTAGGGTGTCAGATGGACACATGTCTTGTTAGGGAGACCACTTCATGGACGGTGTAGATGCCTGACCACTGCACTGTACACCTGAAGCTGCTGTTGAATAATACTGTATATAAACTATACTTTAATATATATATAGTCACAGGATATGGAGTATAGCACAGGGAATAGAGTCAATGGAATTGTAATAGATATATACAATGTCAGAGGGGCAACGGATTGGGGGAGGAGGGTTATTATCACTTCGTGAGGGGTGTAAATGTCTAACTATTACACTGTTTTGTACACCTGAAACTAATATTAAATAAATAAACAATTTTTAAAAACCCTACCATAAGACCTTACAATGTAGTAAAATAATTTATTACAAGACAGTAAAATAGTTTATTGAATAACAATGATCCGCTATGAAAGAAAAAAATACGCAAAATCCTTATAGGAGAAACAAAGCGATATACATCCAGCCCTCAGGACAAAGAGCGGTGCTGGAGCAATTTGAATGAGGGGAATCAGGTGGGTAATCTATCCTGGGATGGCAGGACAGATGAGAAACGTTCACAGAGGCAGAGCAGAGGGACTCTGGATGGAAGAAGAGCAAGGCCAGTAGGAAGATCGTAGGAGCACTTAAGCTAAAATTCTATTAGCAGTTGGTCACCCTGTGGGAGTTGGATTAGGGCAGTGAGAATTTCAGGGTTTAGTTTATTTACAAGTGTAGTGTTTGAAATTCCTACAGCAAGGTATTTCTTTTGTAATTTTTTAAAATATCCTTTTTTCCTCCAAGGAATTTTTGAAATGTAAATTGTGCCACGCAGACAGGGTTGTTTTCCACGAAAATTCTGGATGCTTCAGGGCACATAATGTACCCTATACCAAATTTTCTACCTTAAAAATTAAGAACCTAAATATTAAGAACCTAGAATAAATTTAACCTAATTATTACTCTTACCTCCCCTGCCCCTGGAAATGCAAACTCCATCATTATAATAAACCCTGTGAGAGAAGAGGGGAGCAGAGGAACCCAGCAGTTCTTAAGTACATCCTGGGATCCTGGCATGATTTCAGTTACTTGAATATATTTTCATTCTCTTAATTCCCATTACCACCCTACAAATGAGGCATAAGTAGCTGTGATGCAGGTGAAGAAAGAGACTCAAAGTTTAAAAAAGATTTTTCCCAATCATACAGCTACCAAGGGCCAGGGTTAAGGTTCAGTTTGGCTTGACTTTTTGTCCCTCTCACCTCAGTTTCCCTTCTGTTTTTTTCTGGAACAGGGACATATTCATCCTTATGGTTCTCTGGGGAATGCTACATTTCCCTAATACTAGATACCAGGCCTAGGGAAAGACAATCCTAAATAGGAGCTTGCAATTAATTTTTTACATCTTCCGCCTCTTCTCTCTCAGCAGGATGACACCAATTAGAGAAGTTCTGGACATCTGTGAGGCAATTTTGTTTGCCACAATGCTCGACAGGGTGCCATTGTGTCCAGTGGTTGAGGCTCAGGGGATGCTGGAGGTTCTGCAGTGCCTGGGGCAGACCCCAGAATGTGTGTTCCTGCTTCCCAATGTCCTAAGGCACATACACTTTATGAAATATTTGTTTGGAATTATTTGCACTTAGAAAGGAATTCCATTTTACATATTAACACAAAACTGTTCTGCCCAGCTTTACCACACACCGAATTTTCCAGGATTACAACTGGACGTGGAACAAATTTTGTGCTGTTGAAATGTTGCCTTGAGTTATTGCTCATTTTGGAAAATTGTGTCACCGGTGGCAATGACAATTGTTGGGGACACTCAGGCAGCACAACTGGGTCAGCCTGCATTTGCACTTGTAGATGATGCCCCATAGGTACAGGCATCTGACGGATTCCTATCTTCTAACCTATCTTCTAATGAATCCCTGTCCTAGCATCTGCATATTAAAATACACGTTACGGGCTGGCTGAGTGGCTCAGTTGGTTAAGGGCTCGCTCAAGAGTGTGAGCTGAGCTCTGAGCAACAGCGGTTTGATGCCAGCCCGAGCTGAGCTGCCGTTGAGCTGCCAACGGGTGGCAGGATGGCTCAGCTAAAAAATATAATAAAAATAAAAAAATAAAATACACCTTACTTTATTATAAATTATATTCTCCTTATTTCCCACTTATTTTACAATTAAGTAACACATTCACTTTTTGAAATTATGTGTGTAGGCAAGATATTTTGGGGTAGAAAAGGAAGCATTACCAAAGTATTTGTTGAAAAAAATATATAAAAACAAAAAGGTCTCTTGAGGCTAAGGGGGTTGAAAACGGCTGCTATAAATCAAGAAATTGTTGAATAAAAGCATTTGGATACAGGGCCAGCCGAGCGACGTTGTGATTAAGAGCTGGCTTGGGAAGCCAGCGGTCCCGGTTCGGATCCCACATATGAGGGCCAGTGACACTGCCCTCAAAAAAAAAAAAAAAAAGAATTTGGATACAGAATTTGTTTTAATTAATACTGTCACTAATTTCTGTATAACTACATAAGTCAATAAAGGAGACAGAAATAAAAGATAGGTTATATAAAAATGACTATATACTTAAATGAGGGCGAAGGTGCTTGAGCAAGACTTTTTCTGATTTAAGAGAATAGGAGGTGGGGTGGAGGAGGGCATTCAGGAGAGAGGGGCAGAGACTGTTCAATTAAGTATAATATTTATATTTTAATCTTTAAATAGGTTAGAATCCGGTTTGAATTTCTTGTCACTTCCGGCACTATATCTTCTTTTGGTAAATTCTTAAACACCCTACCTTCAGTTTACTTTCCCCCTTTTATTCTATTCCCCTTTGTCCATTTTTCCATTTATTTAATTCTTTTAAAATCATAGTATATTTAAATATCACCTAGAGGAAGGATGAGGTACAGTATAAACAAACAATAAATGCTTTTCCAATCATACAAGTATTCAGGACAGAAATCACTCATAATACCAAAGTTGGACACAGTGTATTATAATATAAAACTTTCCTGGTTTTTTATACACATTTTTATATAATTACTTTAATTTCAATAAGATTACACATGCTTAAGAAGAGCCATTCCCAATTATGTCTTTTGCCAAATCTACAGTGTCAAATTTAAAAATGAATCACTATCATTTAAATACATTGGGGAAAGTATGATATTCGTATCTGTCCACAGTTCAAATAAATGTTGGACATGAACCAGATAATCTGCTTCTGAAATTATCTAGGATACTGATGCACATTAAAAAATGGTTACGTTTTAGGATAATATAAACATTAACCAAGAAAACATTCAGAAAGCATTGTCATATTTATATTTGTTTCACAGTCATTTATATAGAATGCGAATGTGCCTCTTGCCAAGTTCATATGTATGTTCTAAGGATACATGGGAAACTATAGGCAACCTCTTTAGAATAAGAGCTTTAGAAATACTAGGTAGTTTTGAAGTAGTATTCTGCAAGAGGCTATAAATATTGTTCAAATGAGGAGCGTTCATGTGGGACATTTCTTTAGTTCTAAAGCTGCAGAAACACCCACATTTTCTGCAGTTCTGACAGGCAGTTGGGAAACACCTGCTGTAGGAAGCTGGGTTCCCCATGTCATAGCCAAATTTAAGTTGCTTCAAGAGCAGCAGCCATACTACTTTTCATAAGCTCAAAACAGGAACTAGGTGATTCAAGGCTGACACAAACCCTTGAGTGAAACATGGCAAATCTCTGCACTAAAGATTTTTATGGGGAATTAAGGCCATAAGTATTAATACTATTATGTAGGCTGATTTTTAGGTTAACATATAAGCGGGGAAAATGTCTACTAAACCTCTCTACTTGTATATCTGCATTAAGTACCTCAAACACAACATATCTAACATGGAACTCGCCAGCGTCCCCTACCCCAAACCTGCTCCTCCTCATGCATTTCCATCTCAGTAAATGACAGCACTTTCGTACCCAGAAACCTGGGTGCCATCCTTGCCTCCTCCTTCCTGCCCATCTGCCATATCCTATCAATCACCAAGATCTGTTGGTTGAGTCTCCAAAGCACATCTCACATCTGTCCACCACTCTGCCTCTCCATGGTCATCATAAGTTCCCTGTCATCACTTTCTCGTGCCTGGGTCCCTGGAGCAGCCCTTCCTTGATCTCCCTGCCTCCCTTTTTGCCTTCCATAATGCAAAGTTTTACTACATCACTTTCTAACATTAAAAACCTTCCATGGCTCCTTGTTTATTGCCTCTTGAGTAACATAAGGTAACCTTAACCCTATAAGTAAGGGTAACCATGTGTCTGGGGGAGTTGCAGCTTATGCCTGCTATTCTGGTGTATTTATTAATAGTGCCCTCTTTCACTGGCCCAAGTGTTCCAGTTTGGCCGATAAACTGCATGGTCACCCTGCCTGCAAAGCCTTTCCTGACCTGCCTTATTCTCCAGGCTCAGTTTTGGCTTCTCTTTACCTTGCACGGTATCATGCAGGTGTGGTGACGTTCGCTCAGCTCCTTTCTTCCACAATAGTCTCTAGTTCTATAAGAACAAGGGCCTTTCACTACATAGTGTCTTTCACTATCCCTAGACATCTGACACCTAATATACTGCTTACGCCTAAACAGTGGGTATCACTCAATAAGCTAACAGAACAGAGTACGAAGGATATAGTGGCTCCACAATAAATACATTGTAGTAAATGATAAATGAAGATCATTCAAGAAATTAAAAGGAAAAGTTACTCAGCAAATGAGGGTCTGGGTTTAATACAATCATGTCAACAACAAACTCTAGATTCTAGGTGAATATTTTTAAGTGTTTACCAAATAAACACTTAACTACCAAATAAATCAGTGTTTACCAAACCTGTATAATAAGGGCTATTTTGACACTAAAAAAGCCACTTTTATTATTCTCCCTTAGGTTTTCTATTATAGCTTATGCTCAGTCTCCCTCATTTGAAGACATCTATAGCAGCCACATATGTTTCTTGGAATATCATGAAAGAAAAAAAGAAAACATTGTAGATACAGGTCAGTATTTGAACCGAGTTTTCAGAACTACTCAGTGATGGTTTAAAAAACTATGGCTCTTCCTCCAAAAAAGAAAAATGAAAGAAATATAGCTTCGTAATATTCTATTAAGCTTTAAAATTTTATATTGAAAACCAATTTCCTTTGTGAAAACAAAAAATATGTAGCTAGGATAATTAGTTGTAAATAGATGTACAAAAATAATCAGGAAGCAGTGAACATAATGCCAACAAGACAGCTGCTGTACCTCAGAAATACATTTAACTACGAGCTCATCAATAAGGCAGCCCTCCACCACACACTGCTGCTAAACGGTCTTTTTTGGGTACATGTGGGGGTGGATTGAGAAGTGACAGTTATGACTCCTTAGCAAGAGTTTCTTCGTTTATTTGGTTTTAATGTTTACCAAGGCTCAGAAGAGCCTGGCTTGATCTATGACCAGAGATTCCATCACTTTCTCAGTCTCATTTAGTATACTTCAAATATGCACAACAATCAATTGATTATTGATATCGATTCTACCTCAAAATTATACTTAGGTAGGCAATGACCCAATATATTTTCATTTACTGTAGTATAAGGAGAGAATACATACTTCTTCCAAACCTCCCATTCTTTCCCTTGAATTCCTAAAACATTTGTATCTAAATATGTATTGGAATATTCAAGGGAGGGCAAATGTCACCACAGAATCAAAAAATAGCACAGGGTATCTGACTTAATTATAGCTAGTATAACTTGATATACAGGGTACAGCTCTATATTCTTTTGATCTCACCCTATCTGCTGTACAAAAGAAACTAATCATTAGTAATGGACAGGTCCCCAGACTTCAGCAAATCTCTATATTTTCAAATATGACTATATTCCATATAATTTTCTCAACAACTGAAAATTTTAAGTTACCTATTTATATCTTTAATGATTGCATATGACACTTTAGACAGCAATTAAAATATATTCACTTGAGTACATCCTCAAGATGGTTATAGGGAGTACTTTTTCTGGGCTTGAGTTAACTCACAGATCCAAACCATACCAAATTTTGTATTTCGCACTTTATCTAAAACTTCTTTTTATCTGGATAAGAACTATGGCTTTCTCAGTCATCTTTATGCACTTTTAATTCCTATCACCAAAAGTAGTAATTGATGTTCTTTTTCAGGACCATTTCCAAAAGGACACCAAGTTTTTAATTCCCTCCTGTCTCAGAAACTTTGTGAATAGAGCCATAGTGTACACTGGATTGGACGCTGGGGACAGGCTCAGCCCACTCACTGAGTTAGTGGCCCACGCCCATGTTGACAGGGCAGACACATCATTAAAATTTGTGCCTCAGCAAAATTACAAGTTTGTTCTAGACCTCCTTCCTGATCACCCATTTATAACTGAAATCTCTAGTAAATCTCTGAACAATAAGGTTCACCTCCATGATTCTCTCCGTTGTATTTGCCCCCTGAAATATAAATTTCTCAAGGCACTTGAGAGGGCAAAATCCAATCTCCTTCAGGCACTGGAGTAGCTTTACGTGTATGTGTTTTGTTGTTGTTAATCCCAAAGGCTTATCGTCTGCAAATAAAGGCAGCAACTGAGGCTATCAACAGTTAACGGATGACTGGGAAGATGTGATGATGAACAGGAGGGCAACACCAGATATAAAAAGCGTCCCATTGTTAGAGCTGCTCCCCTTCCAAATGCAGGTAAAAGAAACAAATGGACTTAAGACAGATGGCTTGAACTGAAAATGAATCTGTTAGAAGGATGCTGCCACAAAGCTGGTAAACAAATAGTGCAAAAAGGAACCACTGAAAATACATGATGGCTCCTTATGGAACAAATCTGCAACTTTATTCTCTCTGTAGAGTACCATGACTTCCATGATGGTCCTATCCCATCCTCTGCAAGATAATCTATCAACAGCAAGGAGAAGCACAAGGCCAAGTTTGTTTCTGGGAGACTTGGTGGAGAGCCTGTGCCCTGCGGAGGTGTCTGTTCACATACCTGCATACAGAAAGTAGGGTCCTACACGGAAGAAGACAGAGCAGATTGATGGAGCTCCTCACAGATGTAGAGCCTTGGATAAGTCCCCAAAAGGGCAAAACAAGGCACTAATTAGGAGGTCACACCGGCACACACACACACTCCTACCTCCTACCAAAAAACATCACTTGGCAACCTTATGACTATTAAGTCCTAATTGCTACTTCCATATCAACGCATGTGCACTGAAAAAGTACCGTGTCTTTCCTGTAAAACCAATTTATTTTAAACACACTATCTATCTAAAACTGCTTCCTATAGGTCAGGGAGATTGTAATTACTGGTATTAAGACTTTCCTACCTCTTTAAAAAAAAAAAAAGAAGGGGTATAGTTCTAAGAAATAAATGACCTCTTTTTAGAGACCCAAAGCTGCTTATTGCCATATTCAGACCATAAGCTTATTATTAATAATAATAACTATTAACTGTTAACTGAGCACAAATTATATACCGGCACTATTCTCAAGGTTTTACATTTATTAAGGCATTTTAATCCTCACAACCCCGTGAGTAGCTGCTATTTTTATTCCATTTTATACATGGGACACAACCAGGCTGCAAGTTAGGCTTGAGATCAAACTTCGTTAGCCTATTCCCAAACCTGGGCCCGCAGTCATTAGTTGGCATTGACGCTACTTTTTTTCAGTTGAAAAGTCTGTGTGTGCAAAGACTTGATAACTGTCTAGAAAAAGATGAAGATGAATGGCTAATGCTGCTCATGACATATTGTTCTGATCCTTATGGTACCCTGCCATGCTCACAATGACACCACTTTTGTTCTTTCTGTTAAGGGTATGCTGACACTTTACTCCCTGCCTAGTTTTCATCACCTAATTCTCTTACAGATCTGGTGAAAAACACCATTGGCTTTATTCTAATTCTAAACTGGAGGATGAAGTACTAAAGGTTTTTACTAAGAAAACTCAGACCTGGGTTGGAACCCTAGCTCTGATGTTTATTAGCTAATAACCTTCAACCTCAGATTCCTCACCAGCAAATTAATATAATAATAGCACCAACCTTATGGGATTGGTTGTTGTATTAAATGAAAGACTATAACCGGCATCTAAAACAGGCGCTCAAATAATGAAAGACATTAATGACAAGTTCATAAAATATTCTTTGGAGATAACATTATTATTTATTTCTTACATGATATTTAATTATCACTTTGAATGCTTATCTTGAATGTTCCACTTATTTGCAATTTTATTATTTATTTTTATCTTAAATATCATCTTTTTAAATTTTACCTTTTAAATTTATCTTGAATAATTGATCTTAAATATTTTTCTATATTATGTACTTGTTATGATTTTTAATGTATTATTTATGAATTTTAAAAACATCTGTACCATATAGATGGTAGCATTTCTTTTTAAAAAGAAAGCAAAAGACTCAAGACGTCTTTAAGGATGCAGCATTACTTCATCTCCCATATAAAAAAAAATTGCATTTTAATTTGAAATCTACCAATTTGGAGTTTAGGGGTTATAGAATAGGGCTAGGCTGAAGATCATCTTTAGTTAGTATGAATAAGTAACATAAATAAGTTTTCAAGGGACCATATTAATTATTGAAGAAGGAAAAAACATAACCTGTTCTCAAATACTAAAGGAACAATCTTTTATGTTGCAACAATTGACATGCTAATTATAAATAATTTATCCATTCCTTGGGTTGCCTAAGGATATGAAAGGAATGACTCCATTTCATCAAACATTCTATAAAATTTAAATCTTTCACTTATTTAGACAAGACTTCCTCCTAATTATCCCAAATTAATGTAATTCCTGTCCTAGTTATATTTATTACTTTGTCTAGTGGAACATTAAAAAATAGCAAGTCCCACCTAACAAAGGCCTAATTAGATGATCAATTTTTCTTGACTCGTGCTACAGAAGAACACCAGTGGTCCTTACGAAAAAAATTCTTAATGGTACTATACTCAGAGTTGAATTATTCTTGAGATAACTTTAAAAGTGAGTTTTGGATGACTTAGTTTGAGAACAAGAATCAAATTTTTGACTATTGTATTTCTTTCTAATTCAGATTCATCTTTTCAGTATTCAGAATATCATCATCAGGGAACTATCCAGAAGATTAAGCAGAATCCACGGGTACCTTCTCAGACTCACTTGCGCTTCCATCAAGACCACACACCCCAAATGTCCAGCTCTGGCTTCACTCCCAGGTTACAACACTGGGAGAAAGGGAACTTCGATTTCCTTGTTACTCTTTATTCCACTAACTGCCAATCCTAGAAAAATCCGAATGTCTAGTTTTTCTACTTCTGCATTCAGGTGAAATAGCACCCATTACGAAAATCACTGAATCAAATTAAATTAAATTTAAAATTAAATGGCACCACAAATTCACGGTATCTGTTCTTGGCTGGGCTCTTCAAATCACTCACCAATCCGTCTACACATCCCTGTTCTGGTACCAACATAGCTATTTAGACTCCCATCACCACTTCCACCTCTCATAGCAGATGGCAACTTCCTGCTTCAAGGAGGAGACAGACATCATCTGCTTGAAATGCCTGCACATTTTGGCCCCTGTTACTCTTATAAGCATACCACTCTCCTCCTACCAGTTTCTTCCTCTAGGTTCCTCAATGCAGGTCTCTCCTGAGCCATGATGCTGTCCCTTTAATGCAAATCCCAGCATGTCACACCCCTGGTGAAAATTCTTCTGTGACTCATTATCTTCAGAATAGAACTACAGCTTCTCAGCGTGACATTTAAGATCCTTCTAAATCTTGGCTTCTACTTTCTTTTGCCATTATGTCTCCCCACTTCCAACTAGCTTCTCATGGGAGACAATTGCCTGTGTGACCATCCTCTCCTCAGCTTCTCTCCTCTCAGCCCTTCTTCCCTGCCCAGATGACTCCCACTGAATCCTACGAGGCTGACTCCAGGCTCACTGCACCTTTTTCGAAGTCCCTTCCAATCTCCCTGGTTTCTGTTAGGCACCCCTGCTATGTGGTACCTCAGAGTCGCTTCCTCAGCTCATTGCAACTTGCATTACATGGTCCTGCAGTTGTTTCCCATATGTCTCCAGGGAACTGTGGGATTCTTGTAAGCAAAAAACTGATCTTAATTCTCTAAAACAAGTTGAGGCCCTCACACAAGCAACAACTGATACTGGTTTGTTGAATGTAAGAGAAAGTGAATGAATAAATGAATGAATTCACTGAGAAGCTCATTGTCCTGGGTAAGTAATGCAAAAATCAGTGTTTATCAAACCTGTATAATTGTCCATCAGAATCACTCAGGGAGTTTTTAAAAACACAGAATTCTGGGCCTTATCCCAAACCTACAAACGTGAATAGTGAGGAATGAGACCAACATGTGTATCTGCTTAACAAGCTCCCTGGATGACTCTGCAGAAGGAACCAAGTCAACACTGGTCCACAGGTGAGGTCTAGGAACCACCGTCCACACAGTCCACAGTCCAGCATGTTCCTATCTTGGCTGCCTCTGGGTGAGTAGATGTACCAGGCAAGGACAGTACCAACTCAATGCTGGCATTGCCAACTGTACATGACAACTTGATTCTGCACCTCTCGTCACCCCTGGTTAGTTAGGACGTGTGACTTTTTACAAGTCCAACATTTCGTTTTCTGCCGCACACCTCCCAGTATATTCTGGGCTCTCATCTATGTTTTAAGCAACCCGAGGGTAAGGACTCTCACATATTTATATCCTACAGCTCTGCCTCATGGCATATACTGCAAACAGGAATAGCATTAAAACAATTAGAAATCAACAGTACCATATTTAAAGATGTCTCTCATTTGGGGAAAAAATAAGAAAATAGTATTCAAATAAAGGCACAAGAAACTAGGAACCTTGGTGGGGTTTTTTTGTTGTTGTTTTTTGTTTTGTATTAGCTCTACCTTTACCTTCCACTGTGCTTATCTGCCAGGGGACAGTGGCCTTCCCATAAAGAAAGACTCCAACACTCATCACGTTGCCCTGTGCAGGAGATGACCATATAGAGGTCACTCCAATTTCCTCCCAACTTCCCGGGGAACAAAGATCATCCAGAATATAGTCAAGCTACGAATATCTACACTTACTGAAATACATGACTAAGACCACCCCATGTCCACTAGGATGGCAACTAAGGAAGGAAATAGGGTGGAAAGGAAGTGGGGAGGGGGAGACTGTGTTGGTGAGGATGTAAAAACATTGGAGCCCTTGTACACTGCTAGTGAGAATGTAAAAATATGCAACTGCTGGGCCGGCAGAGTGGTGCGGTGGTTAAGAGCTGGCTTGGGAAGCCAGTGGCCCCAGTTTGGGTCCCACATATGAGGGCCAGTGACACTGCCCTCAAAAAAAAAAAAAAAGCAACTGCTGTGGTAAACAGCATGGTGGTTCCTCAAAAAAATGAAACATAGTATTACCATGTGATCCAGCAATCCCACTTCTGGGAATATATTCAAAGGAACTGAATGAAGGCAGTGACTGGAACAGAACTTTGCAAATCCATGTTCATAGTAGCATTATTCACACGAGGCAAAAGGTGTAAACAACCCAGGTGTCCATCAATAAAAGAATGCATAAACACAATGTGGAAGATACATATGGTGGAATATGAGTCAGCCTTGAAAAAGGAAGGAAATTCTGACACATGCTACAACATAGGGGAACCTTGAGGACATTTTACTAAGCAAAATAACCCAGTCCCAAAAGGACAAATATTGCATGATTCCACTTATACAAGGTACCTAGAATAGTCAAATTCACAGAGACAGAAAGTAGCGTGGTGGTGGCCAGGAGCTGGGGAGTGAGGGGAATGCGGAGTTATTATTTAATGGTAACAGATGTTCCGTTTTGCAAGATGAAAAGAGCCCTGTGGATGGGGGTGGGGTGGTGTTGGCTGCACAACGATGTGAATGCACTTCATGCCGCTGAATTGTACACTTAAAAAGGATTAAGATGGTAAACTTCATGTTATGTGTATCTTACCATAATGAAAAAAAGGTAAGAAAAAAATGCATGACAAAATATGAGTCTACAGGGTTCAATATGGGAGGAGCAAACTATTCAACTTTCCCAAAGCAGGACACAAGGAATTTGTGAAGTCTTCTGGTTCAAATGATGTAATTTCCATACGTTTAATTTACTGCGTACTGTTCAACACTTCTTTTCTTTACAGAAGTCGCTTACTAATCACATCTCTCCCAGGCTGCCTTCCTGGCAATAGAAAGTTAAAACAATAGATAGGCAAATATTAAGAAATTCTAATCTTAGGAAATTGGATACAAGTGAATTTGACCTTTTCCATTCTGAGAGTTTATCTATTTTGGCGCTTTGATTCTAAAGTTAAAAATACAGAGAAACTACAAATCACATTTTTTAAATTTAAGAGCTGACAACTTTGTATTATATTTTGATATGTTTAAGTCTAGTATAGACAGAGAATTTAAATGTTCCCTAGTTAACTAGCCATAAAATGGGGGAGGGTTAATAAGAGAGAGAATTTTTAACAATTACATAGTGTCCAAAAGCAATTTTTGGTGTTTTTGAAAGTACACTGTGTAGCATAAAGCTTTGTGACTGTTCTTAAATGTTCTAAAGAAGAGGAGTTTGCTTTATTTGTATTTCTTTAAATGTTATACATTCTAAGGATTACGTGGGTGCTCGACTTTGCAAGTCCTCCTACTGCCAGAAGTACTAAATGAAAATTACGTTTTTCATATCATTCACAGTCACTTCGTTGCCATGGGTTACTGAACTCATCCTCCTTGACCACAGAAAAACCGGAAGAAACTGTTAAGGATTTTCCCAAATAGTGAGCCTCCTATGGGGGATCACGAGGACACATTTTTTTCCTTCTCCCCAAATCGAAGATCTTATAATACACCTCTGATGTACTCTACACCAGCTAACTGGTTTTTATTAAAGATCCAGGCCATTTACCCAACTTTAACCATGTATACTTTACCATATTCACCAAAATCCCTAGCTTATTAATTTCTTGATTACCTTAGATTAATCCTATTTTATACCATTGAGACCCCTATAAGTCCTCGCTTTTTGCACACTGATGCCATCATTTTAAATTTTTGTACTGGGTGATGTCACATTCAATTATTTGGATTCTGGCCTATTGATATGCTCAGAATAATGTTCAGTCTAAACTCTTACAACAACAGATGGCTAGAGTTAGACTGCACTAAATCTATGTTTCTTTAGCAATTTTTCATAGCTAAAAAAGAACACAAATACAAGAGAAAATGAGTCAGCAGAAGAAAATGGTTTACAAATGAATGAAATTACATTCACATGAGGGGCTTCTTTCCATATGAAGGTTCAAATTTTGTTGTCAGGTACCTTTGTGCCAAACAAAACAAGTGAAGCCCTCAGAACTGTGCAACCCCAACTATTTTATCTCCTCCAAGAACCAGGGATGCTCAAGGCATGAATGACAGCCCCTGATAACATTGGGCCAATTAAGGCAGCGGAGGGGGTCACAAAGAACTGAAAAGAAACTCACTCCAAAGTGATCAGCAGAGAAGGGTAAGAAACAGCGGCAGGGAAATAGTCCAGCCATAGTCCTCCCCTTTCCCCACCCCAATCCCCTGCTAGCCTTAGGAGACTACTGTTCTTTGGGCAAGGAAAGGTAACCCGTAGAACTTTATCTGGCAGAGTAGAGATTACTTTCAAATAATCTACACAAATATTTGAGGTTGGACTTCTTAGAAATATGCAGGGAACTCTAAAATCTTCCCTCTCAGTACAACACAGCCCTCTCAAGTAGGATCCCTAGAGTAAGTGCAAAATGAACCCCTGGAGTAGAGAAAAGAAAATATTTAATATTTGCTTAAAAATCGGAAGTTAATTTTACTAGCATTTAATGTATAAACTAATAGTGTAATGCACACATGATTTAAACTATATTTGTGTGTGTATAAAATCTGGGTGTTTTTTTTTTATGTGTACTGCTTAAAATATTAATTAGGATTGTCCTAAGAACTAAATGAGGTCATTCTTATGCATTGGCTGGTATCAAGTACACGTTCAATAAACAATGGTTCCCTTCCTTGGTGGGAAAAGGGAATTGAGGGTAAAAAGACTCCCTCTTAATATCCGCATTTCACCAGCACAGGGGAACTCAGGTATCTTGTTAGGGAGCACGTTCTCAGACTGAGAGAGGAACCTGTGCTTATGTCTCAGGCCCTTCGACCTCTAGCTTCCCACCACCACACTGAGCAGAACCCTTACAAGACCTGACTACACAACAAACACGGTGGAACCATAAACCATACCGTTCACCAGCCCACGGCATCAATCCCAGCTTAATGCCACGCTGCAAGGCTGCACAGACGAGAACACCCTTTCCCACCTCCATCTACATCTCACGATGGAAACCTCCGCTTCTGGCCCTTAAGACCAGGATGGTATTCCACCACTTATTATGCCTTTGTCATCCCAAACCAATGTTCTTTGAAATTCTCCAAATGTTTAAATCACCCACACCCAGTAGAATACAACATATGGGAAAACAAAGCCTATAGTCTCCAAAAGCTATGCTGTAACCACGAAAGCCAGTGTTTTTGTTGTATTTTGGAATCTTAATTAGAGGAGGCTTTCGAAGTTCAAAAGTTGGCTCTAACCATGTAAAGCAAGCTACTCAACACCCTTCAGTTTTTCTTTTGGATACTTTTCCCTGGATTTTAAGGAAGGGACATTGAGGAGGGGGCAAAGTGTTGAAAATGAATAGGTGAAATGGAAACTCAGGTGTGGACACAGGAGAAGTAGGCAGCTTCCAGGTCCCAGGCCCTGGCTGGCTACAGTGCCCATGTCTGCCTGGAAAGGGAGGTGAGGCAGAGGTGGCAGCAGCTTTGAAAGCAGCGGAGGAGGGAAACCCTTTATCCTCCCCCAACTTAGGCTGTTGTCCCAGAGCCCCAAGTCCTGCTGCCAAACCATCTGCTCTTAGGAAAGCTGCTGAAATGATAAGATGTGAAAAGTGGACCCCTCGAACTCCTACCCAACCCAGGGGACATTCTGACCTGAGATGCCCTGGGACCATCTCTACAAAGGAGGAAAATGCACCTGGTTTGAGAGGCCCCTAGGCTTTACTTTTCAAACTGGCCTTTAACGGTGGACCTTGGTCTCACAGCTTTCGTTTCTCATGCTGCGTTTTGGTGACATCATTTTTTATTGTACATTCAAACACACACAAATACACAGCTCAACCCTCAGCTCTGAAGAGGCCTTTTTTTTTTTTCCTTTACCTTCCACTGAAAAGTAAACATACCAATCTCAGATTAAACCATGTCTGATTATACAGAGCACCATTTCCCTGATTTTAGGGGAAGCCAAGTTCTCTTAGATTTATACCTCAGAGGAATACTGAATATACAATAATACTCTACCATTTTTCCTAAGATGGAAATTCAAAGACAAGCAAGCTCGCTTAGGTAAATGAAGAATTCTGTAGATTTCTCAGAAGACCTCATATCTAAATCAATAAGGAATGGAATATTTGATTTCTGATTAAATGAGTACCAAGTTTACGAATCAGACTTAACCCCATCTGTCTTTAACTCTAGCTGATCCTGAACCAACTGCCTGTTGTCTCCCTTCTTTCTGTATCTTCAAGGATAAAACATTTAGGAACAAGTCAATCCTGCAGAGTTATGTCCCAAAAGAACTAATAATATAACAGCAAAAATGTACTAAGGTCTTACCGTGGCAGGTACTGTGCTAATTATTTTGCATGCATTTGCTGACTTAATCCACATAACTATAATAAGTTAGATATAATTTTATCCTCACTTTACAGACGAGAAACAGGATTGATTGATCATATAAAATGCCAAAATTACAGAGCCAGCAAGTGAGTGTCAGGACATCAACATAAGACTGTCTGACTTCAAGCCCCAAATCACAGTGCTCTACTGCTATATAAAGGCGTGTATGAACCTAAGACAGAAGCCACCATTACAAATGTAGAAAAACCCACCTGACACCATGACCATCCTCACTGTTTGGCTCTCTTGGGCAAGTTCACTCCCTGGTTAAACAGACGTTTTTTTAAAAAGTTTATTAACAGCTATCCATTGTCTTCATTATAAATACCAGTTAGCAAGTATGGGGGAAAAATGCCCAAATACTCCTTTCAATTATTTTAAAACCAATCAAAATGAAAATCCAAATGAGATCACTAGGTTCACAGGAAGCCCCACTATAATCATAAGTTCCAGCACCTTATCTAAAGTGATGTTTTATCTCAGAAGTTTGGTGGATTAAAAAAAAAAGCTACATTGTTTTATAATTTCACCAAAGATCCACACTGGAATTTTTTTAAATCCCAAAACAGAAGCCTAGATATTTATAAGCCAGTGGATATCTAACCTGCCCCAGCTCACTCCTTTGGCCCGGTGTAAATGGATCAAGATTACTGATCATCCACAATTACCATGAAGATTTTTTTTTTTTTTTTTTTTTTTTTTTTTTTAGTTTCAGGCATCCACAACAATGTATTAGTCAACCCCTAGGGCACCAACTATGAAGATGGTTAAGGAAAGAAGTGAAACACAGAGATTTCACTGACATTATGGGTTGTTAGCAAGATGACGGGCCCCACAGCTGGATGTTTAAACTCTTGCTGCTACTACGTACCTGACAGTTGCTAGAACAAAACCAAGTGAGATCTGAGCTATGTCCTCAAAGAGCACACAGTCCAGAGGGAGGATCAGACAAAAAATGATGGCTGATGTGTAATTATCTCAGACATGTACAAAGGGTGCTGTGTGACCACAGAGAAGGGGAAGCCTCATCTGTCCATCAGGCCAAAAAGGTTTCCTCGAGAGCTAACATATTCGCTGAGTTCCAACACCAGAAGGTAGCAGGATGCAACGTAGAGGGAAACTGGACATGGTTGCAGAGGGAAAAACAAAGCGCTCTGGGATCTCATACAAAATAAAGACACAACATGGCTACAAAACAAAACTCAACTATATTTCCTTGTGCAGCTTACATGCAATTTACTCTTTGTATCATACTCTGAAGGGATGACTACTGAGATTCCATTTGTGTCCTTTGGGATTCTCAGTTACATGTGACAGAAGCCAGTGCTGGCTCTTTTAACAATACTAATGACAAGTGATACGGATATAATGCTTCCTATGCACCAAGCTTGGTTCTAAGTGCTTTACGGATATTAATTCACCTAATTCACCCAAAACCTAATGGGTACATACCATTACTATCCCCATTTCGCAGGTAAGGAAGCTGAGAGCCTGGAGAAATAGGTAATTTGTCCAAGTTTACCCACCTAGCGATGGAAAAGCTGGATTATAAAGCCATCTGGCCTGCATCTCTACTCTAAATCACTATGCTACATGGCCTCTCAGAAAAGGGATTTACTGGGATGTACTGGGTCATTCAGAGGATTGCAGGGAGGCGTGGAGATCCAGGCTTGGTGAGGACTCCTCGACCGCCACCAGCAAGCACAAACGCTGCAGCTGACACCAGCAGCACTGCCACAAGGGCACCGCCAGCCAGCTGCCCTGACTGCTTCTGGAATGCCATCTTTCTGCAACATGACCATCACCCCAGGGTATATGGCTCACAGCCCCACTGCCCTGCCCTGCAAGCACCAGATTCAGAGTCTAGAGGACAAGGTATCATTGATGAGACCTAGGTCACGTGCCCATGCCCTCGAGGTCAGGCAGTCCAAAAAAGCAATTCCATGGCAAGTTCAGCACCTACATGGAGAAATGAGGTTTCCATCTCCCATGAAGATTCATAAGGTAGGTGCATTCGAAAGTACCACAGCTGGGTGGCTTAAAACAAGAGAAAATTATTCTCTCACAGTGACTCCGTCCCTTGCCTCTCTCCTGGCTTCTGGTGGTTGCCAGCCATCCATGGACCTCCTTGGCTTGTGGATGTATCACTGAATCTCTGCCTCTGTCTTCAAGGGGCCTTCCCCTGCATCTGTATCTTTTCTCCTTCTTACAAGGACACCAAGCATATTGGATTAGGGCCCACCCTACTCCAAGATGATCACATTTTAACTTAATTTCATTTGCAAAGACCCTATTTCCAAATAAGGTCATAGTCACAGTTACCAGAAGTTAGGTCTTGAACATATCATTTTGAAGGACATATTCAACCCATCACAGTTGGAAATTACAGACACAGGAAGGGGGTTCAGACGATGGACAGCCAAAAAAATGACAAATATCCAACGTACCTCCATCACTATAGGGGCCTTCATCTCATCTAATAATGAAATGATTTGAAAGCAAAAGCTGGCTACGCTGAAAGCAATAAAGGGTCTAATAGCTCTCTGACGGGAATTACCCAGACAGGAATTTGCAGTAGGGGTGCAGCGAGGGTGTTAACTGCAAAACTAGATGGTGCCTCCCTCTGAAACCACACCCATCAGAAGGACAGGCCTTTTTCCTCTAATGCCCAACAGGCATCTGCCAAACACCTCTCTTTTATCTTCAAAAAGAGAAAACTTGGCCTGGAGGGGCTATCATGAATGGAAGTAGAAAGATAGATGGAGATTTTAACCGTGTGTATGAGTTACCTCAGCCATATTTTTTCAACTGAATAGGTATATATGACAGGTGTTTGAAATATACATTACTTACATAGCTGGTCTAGTCTTTTGTGCTGTTACTTAATAGAGCTCTCATTCTTTTCAAACCTGACTGTAGATATCAAAAGCATATCCCTTTTTTTGACAATAAACTAGCTTCTGAATAAATGCAAACACTAATAAAACAATTCCAAGAATTAGAAAGCACTTCACTTTCAGAAACAGGAGAGCAAATGATCTCCAAGCAACCCTAACCTTCACTGTCCAGGTTTTCAGAAACCCAAGTAGGACTTAAAGTGAAGGGAATCCAACTGACACCTCCATCTGCTGGAAATAAAAATAAGTCCGTCATCTGCTCCTTTCTAAGAAGCGAAACATGAAGTACAAAAAGCTAAGCCACTCTCGTGTTTCCAACTGACATTGCAAAGTGGATGACCAGTAAACTACACCTCTAACCTATACTGTTCATTTGAGTGCCTAAAGGATGCTTCTGCCTGGACAATCAATCCGTTATGACCAAAATGGATCTCATCATGCTTCATTTCCCTCAGCTTCCTAGGCATTTATTGCATTCGTCTAGCAAAAATCCCTGATTCCTTTCATTTTCTTTCATCTCTTAAATCCAGTCAGTTACACGTCAGTTCCTTCATTCTCCCAGGCTCTTTCTTTCTTCTTCACACCCATCCCTCCTTCTGTGGCTGATACAGGTTTTCCACGATGAGATGTGAGTACCATTGAGGTACATGAAGTCATTTTAGGTGGTACCTAGTTGAACATTTTTCACTGAAAGAGTAATATATTAATTTTAATGGGGATTAGAAAAATGTAATTATCAAATGAAACCCATAATTTCAAACCCATAAAATATAAACTTTTCTTTTTAATTCATTTAAATAAAAAAAAAGTTACAAAAATATACGAAGTAGGAGTACAAGTGGTAAATGGACATGGTTAAGGGAATCTTGAGGGGGTGTGTTAATGCCCAGCAGTATTGGGAAATACTGCTTTGTGGGGGTCCCTCATCATTTATTGTTTGACCACCAGCCACATCACCCTCTCAACTACCTCCCAGTCTCCTGGCTTTGAGAGTCTCATCTCCTCCATCTAGCCAGACACCTCTTCCCAAAATGATTCTTTCATCATTTCTCTCCCAAACTCACAAGTCTATTACCTACCCCATGAACTCTGAATTTCACCTACATTTCAAAGTCCCACCTGGCCTAGCTACACATTATTTCTAGTCACATCTCAAAGTTATAGCATGACTGATTTCACAAAGATATTTTCACTTCCAGATTCATGCATGGGTTGGTACTGCTTCCACAACCTTTCCCCAATCCTCCTTTTCCTTCTCTGTCTCTTCAAATCCTACCCAGTCCTTCAAGACACAAGCAAGGCCTACCTCCCAGCAGCCTTTTTTAATTGACACCCTTCTCTTTTCTGAACTTCTATTCCACTTATACCAACCATATCAACTCCCTGACACACACACACACACACACACACACACACACACACACACACATGACTCTTGATTATATGTTATTATTTACTGGTTTCCAAATGTCAACTCATTGAGAGCTGGTCCTGTCTACCTACCACAATAGGAGGTACTTGAAGAGTGTATGTATGTATGTGTGTGTGTGTACATATATATATTTATCTTCCACAGTTATTAAAGGATGACTCACATTAGGAGTTCAAAACATCTCTTCATCCAACTTTTTAGGAGAAGCCATGTTTTATTCATGAATCCAATAAACATTTACTGAGAACCTGATATGTGCCAAGCTCTGTGGTTATTGGCAAAGTCAAGAAGAGAATAAAACGCAGACAGCCATCGAGGAACTTGCCGTCTAGTACAGGAGACACACAGGGAAACTCCTGGTGCCACACAATGTGACCATGTTGCCATGACACAAATACCTAACAAATGTCATGCGAGTTGATTCACTCTAGAAAGGATCTAAAGGAAGACTGGAAGCTCTGTAAAGAGTTTCCAGAGCTTGGAGCACAGGGCGGTAGGGAAGGAACAGAACAAGTGGGGAGGTAGTGCCATAAAGAGCCTTGGTCTAGGGCTTCATCCATGGGCATGAGAGGCGTTGAAAAGAGAAGTAACATGACCAGCTTTGCTTTAGGAGAGATTAAAACACAAAAAGACAAAAACAAATAAACCTCTGGGAATACATGGAGGATGAACTGGACTAGAAGACAAGTCACATAGGAAGATATTTTAACAGAAGATTTAAACAACAGAGATGAAGAGGGAGGGGCAGATTTTAGAAATATTTGGGAGGTATAGAGCAATAGGATTTTCTGACCAACTGGTTGTACATTCCAGTGTCAAATAAAAATAGTCTAGGAATTAACTACTTAAGGAGAAGTTTATTATCTACTTAAAAAATTACCCATGTCATCTCTTTCTTGCATTACTATGACTGAGGTTAATTTAGAGTTGACTATACTCTATATTCCTACAACCTACAAGAACGTCTATTTTATACTTTATAGATTAGGCATCACACAGTTTCCAGGACTGATCTACAAAAGCTTGTCCTAAATTCAAACGTTCGTATATTATCGCACCAGCAAGGGTCTATCCAGGTTTTGCTCCTTGGTGATATCTGCACTTACATAAACAATCTCATACCAAAGAACTTATCACTGTCTGAACTGTCCTGATTCTCCCGAGCATAAGGAATTTAAGCCGGAATTCCTCTGAAGGTGTAAAAATGCTAAGGGTTCTATACAATATGCTCATATTCCTTTTTTTTCAAATAAAAACGTTCACAAGAGTGTAAAAGATACTGAAACACCAAGAGAGGTGACCTTTTGTAAGCACATTCATGTTCTCCTGGGAAATAAAGAATAAAGTCATTCACCACCAAGTGTAATATTCCTCACTTCCACTTGCCTGGTGAAAGGAATTGGTGCAGGTAGTTTCAAATTAAAACACAGTTGGAGCAGCTAGGCTGAAAATGGTTCTCTGCAAAGAGGGAAACAAAGGCAACAGGATGCTGTTTATTAAAAACTTGCATATATGATTATAACTTGCCAGGTCTTCATCCATCATCTCCCCATGCCCATTACTCTGGTCACCAGGACAGGCACTAAGATGCAGACATTTAGTGTAACATTTGGGAATTACGGGAAATAGGATTCCCTTGCAAAATGAGCACTTTCCCCACATACCCCACATACAGAAGCACATGACTCCAATAAGTAGAAAGGGCAAAGGTTATTTCTAACGATTTCTGTATAAGTGCTCGGAAATCCTGAGTTCACTCATTACAGAGACTGTGGAGCCCGATTTTGTAATGAAAGCGTGGAGACCCGCTACAGATGGGAGGGAGGTCATGTTACCGCTCGCCCAGGACACAGCTGGTCCGTGGCAGGCCCAGATTAGAACCCCAAGTGTCCATGCTCTGCTCCCAGAAAACTCCCACATCTCTCAAAATAACAGAACATAAGGAACTGGGACACATTCAAATGCGCCCCAGAATTAGTTTCTATAAAATGAAAACTCATAAACTAATCAAGGTGATGTGCTGACCAGTCAGTCCTCCCTACTGATTATATTTGTTAGATTGGCAGACAAAACAGATTTAAATTTTCTTAAGTTGTCAGTTTTGGGGCTTTTGTTTTATCTTTCTTTTCAAATCCTTTAAGACCATATTATGAAAAATGTCTGCTTCACTGTTCTTTGAAGTGACAAACTAAAAGTATCATGACTTTGGGGGTGACTCATTCATAAGTAACACCTTTTATGAACATGTCTGTAGAACCCTTATAGTGGGAAATTTACTTTTCAATTTTGATCAATAGAATGCCCCAAACTTGGTGGCATTACATGTATAATATAAAGAAGCACCCATCCCCTGGGCCTGGGAAGGGGAGAGTGAAGAATATTAAAAGTTAGCAGCACCCTTTGTGCAAAGAGGTCATAGTTCACACAATTCTAACAGAGGAGGCTCTAATAGCATCATCAACAAAAGGTCTGGGACCTTGAAAATGATTTCATCGAGGTATGTGAACATGTTTTTCATACATAAAACACTAAGGATTATACAGATAGTTCTTCTTTGTGGGGAGTTTTACTTTTATCTCTAGTTAATTAATGCCATAATTTCTAATTTTAGAAAATAAGGATGACCCCACATCCATCTGATCTAAATACCCTTCTCTTCTTCGGTAATACATGCACATTTTATTATTCATCTTGATTTGAACAAAAAGCGGCAAGATCCCCTCCCCCGCTTTCTGTCCAGAAACCACCATTGGGAAATTAATTTTCAAGATGAACAACAAACTCATCTCAAGGCCTGTGAATATGCTGGTTACTCCAAAGTTTGTGAATTCTTAGGATTATTTTAGATTTGGTAGCATCAATGGGGAGACTTAAATAGTCATAAAAGGCATGGTCTTCAAGATTTTTCAAGTTTCAGAATTCTCTAATTGTCCTCTTGCAGGATCTCTTTAAGTTTTAAGTATGCCTATTCTAACCTCTTGAGCTTATGTGTAGTTTGTCCTGAAGGTATATGAAAAAAAGCACAGGCTAAATGCCAAGGCTGTTGGTGTAAATCACATTTCAAACTGGTAATTACTTATTAGCAGAGAAAAGACTGTTTGAAAGGGTGCTGTCTCATTAGAAAGCTATTATGGAATGCTTGCAATTTTGCCTTTAAATAAACAGTTAAACATGAAGTATCCACCGTGTGATAGGTACACTAGACCAGAAGGACAGCTATTAATAAAATTTGCAGGATCTCTCCTTTCCTAAAGTTTAAAAAAAAAGTTTTTCTCCATATTTTTAAGAACTATTTGTTGGGGGGAATTTCTTAAAATATTCTCAACTTAAGTTATTTTATTTAGGACATCTCTGGAGAGGCTTATCTTGTCCTTTGAACCCAACAACAAAAAGTTCTTTTTACTTAAAATGAAGTACAATAATACCAATAGTTATTATGCCAAATGACTGGACAAACAGAAAGAAGAAATATGAAAAGCCTCATGTGTTTCTAAGCTGCTTCATTTTCTATTTCCTTCTATGTGACAAAGACTCTGTTTGTATCCAGAGTCACTAACTTGTGGATACAAGTGGATTTCCTTTACATTTCTTAGCAGGAAGGGACCTACTTGTAAAAGATCTCAAAGTGTTTCAATATACCATGTATTCTCATCACCACTCATATTTGGAAAGGAGTCATATTTGAAAAGGAATTTGGTAAGATATCCCCACCCCATCCCACCCCCAAAAAATGCATATGAGAAAGAGTCCACCTACTCTCTTAATGTTCACTGTAGATGTTTGAACATTTACTATTTTCTTCCATTAGCACCAACACCTTTTATTACACATATTAGCTAACATTTAAAATAAAGAAGAAATAATAGCCCTCCCTTCCAGGACAAAGTCATTATATGCAACCCTGTAGCCCCATGAGAATCTATAAAGGCACTTAGCTCTTAGGGGGCACTCCAGAAAATGCTGAATGAATGACACGGCTCTTCTTCCCCCATCTTTTGGTTTTCTTTTTTCAGTAGTAACCTAACATCAAACCTACACAGAAAACCACCAGCCTAAAACAGCTTATCCTTCAATATCACCATAAGACCAGCTTACCATTTGCAGGTCAAGAAATAAGAAAAGAGAATCAAATAAAAGTAAAAGCTTCTTCCTCAAGCCCTCAATAATACCTTGCAGAACTGGTAATGGCAGGGAATTTCTTTAGTAAAGAATGAAAATGTGATCATATGAAGCTACATCAAGATAGATAAAAAGAGGCTCCATGGAAATGTGCCTGAAATCATTAAAGAGTCTTGCAGGTTTGTTGAAGATTTTATGGTCACCTGCCCCTTCTATAGCTTTGCACTTAGTATGGGTACTGAAGAGGGGCAAAAAAAAGAGGGGAAGTATTCAGTGTGAAATTAAGACATTCAAACCATAAGCATATGAAACCTGGGATTATCTGAACACTCGGTGAAGACATGGGTTTATGTGTTTTGAGGTTAGATTTGGATTTAGGTGTATTTCAAAATTTACTGTACAAGTCTGAAGAATATAGCAACCACAGCAGTGATTAACTTAAATTATTGAAGTATAAACTACAGTTGTCACTTCCTTTACAAATTTGGCTTTTCATGAAAGAAAAAAATCAAGGGAGCCTTGTTGCCAAAATAGTATAACATCCTTATGTCGCCAGATTTTGCAATAAAAAAAGATGGTTATTTTATTTAGGTTTTATATTCATGGAAATGTGGTCACAAGACATTTTTAAAGCATGAGATACCCGCCTCAGTTTTTAAAAACTTGCTGTTTTAGGAGAAAGATAGTAGTGCTAGACCGTAAGTACCAACCGCAAGCTTAAAGCAATCTGCCCAGTTAAGACAGGACTTAGAATGATTGGGTGTAGTATGTGCTTTCAAATATAATCTCAGTTCTTCCATTACGCTGTGTTTAGACGAAAATTATTCTTTCAGGATGAAAAACAAACAAAAATTGATGTCTTACACATGATTACATACAAGTGGCCAACAGCAAGTAAGGAGAAAACAAGGAAAGCGTGCCAGCATTTTCCTCCTGCAGCATTTCCTCCAGGATTTTATCCCGGGGTTCCCGAGTCACACACCAAAGCCATTCTGTTGTATTTCCAAGGGGAACTGGCTCCTTTCGGAAACGCTTTGCACAGCACTGCCTTTTGAGATGAAACCTTTTTTGAAGCCTTCATTTCCATTTACCGTTTTTGTCTGTCCTTTCTGTCTGACATGCAAATACACGATACAGCCTCCATTCTTCCCATACAACCTAATTCAAAGCAACATAGGTTAAATCCACACCGAATCATGTGAGCATTCAATCCGCATACACAACCATTACCCCACAGAATGCATTCATTGAGCTCCAACCGAGTTCTCTGCGTATACAAATCGGACGAGCCTCGGAGATGTATGCGGAGCTCTTCCCTGACTCAAACCATCCAAAAACTACGCCTTGGAACCTGTTCCCTTTTCCGAAAAGGGGGCTGTTTAAATGCCCACTGGGATAACTGGCCACAATACAGGCTCCAGCAAGCCCGGTACTGCAGGCGACCCTGGATGCAGGCTCTCCCACAAAGCTCAAGGAGGCTGCTGCGCGGAGCTTGCAGTCATTTATCTCGGCTGCAGCCCAAACGCCGGGCACGTCCCCCTCCCTTATTTTACCTAACTAATAGCTCTCAAACCCCATATTGAGAGGGCCTGCTGTGGATCTTGCGGAGGTACAAAATGGTGGATGAGAGCTAATTTTTTTCCTGCTTTCCCCATAACTTATCGCATCCATCAGCGCCCGGCCTCCCTTGCCAGCGCCCCGGCAGCGGCGCAGCTAGCACGCCCCGCGGTCCCGGCCCGGGGGCAGCAACGCGGTTACCAACCTGATGTCATGTAGCCCCGCGAAGCCTGGGGCGCGAAGGCCGCGGGGAAGCGCTTGTGGAGGCGGTAGTCCTTCTCGCTGCGGGACCTCATGCGGTCCGAGGCCCGGTCCGAGAAATCCGAGCTAGGCCAGGCTCGCCGCAAGGTTGTGCTCCGCGTCTTCTTCATGGTGGGGAGGGCGACCTGCTGCCCCGATCCTGGGGCCTCAGCGCCGGGGCCAAGCGCGCGGCTTCATTCGTCTACAGCGGGCACGACCCGGGCCGACTCTGCGCACATTTTCCCAGCCCCTCCTTGTCGGAGTCTACACTGCCAGCGGCGGGTCCGGCCCTCCCCACGCCCCAACACACCCCCACGGCGAAGGCTCCGATTTTACACACGTCCCACAATGCATTACACTTCATTTGCAATCCTCCCGGCTTATAGCTTCCAGATTCCTGGGGGGAAAGGCACGTTAGGAGGCTCCCCGGCCAGGAGGAGGCGGGGAGGGGGCGGGCGGGGTGGGGGCGCCGAGACTTGCAGCGTGAAAGCAATGGGAGCGCAGACAATGGCCCGATTCAGCGCAGGAGTGCTTAGCCAACTGTGAGCCCCGGCACAAAAGACCCAAACAAATGAGGAAGCCGAGGCCTGCGGGGCTGACCCGAGATCGGGCGCCCGGGAAGCTGAAGGGGCGGCAGCAGACCCTCCGCACCAGGCGGCTCAGCGCGAGGCGTGGGGATGACAGTGTCCAAGTCGTGTCCCTCTGGGCCTCCCAGCCGCACGGCTTGCAGTCCCAGGCGCAGGCGGGCTCTGCCTCCCCTGCAGTCCTTGGGAGGCAGTCTTCATTACAGAGGCTCGAATGTGCAGGGGGCGCGTGTGCACAGGGATCCGAGCAGGCTCTGCAGATAGCAGCTGCGGCGGGCAGGCTCTGCCGAACCCAGGAAGAGCGGGAGCCGTCCTCGCAGCTGCAGCGGTTTGTCAATCGTGCTCCTTCCGAGGCTCAGGATGGTGTGCGTGCCTGCGCACGTGTTTGTGCGCGCGTATGTGTGTGCCCCGACACGCATGTGCCCCCATACACATGCATGCTCCTACCTACTGTCCAAGGCAGCTCCAGGAGCCATGGCTGCCAAGGATGCGAAGCCTGACGATCGACACCCGCACGGTGGCACCGCTCAGCCGCGAGCAGGCTGAATGGCTATTGAAGGGCAGGAAGCAGGGCAGCCGCCCAGTCTCATGCTAATCACCAAGCTGCCTTAAATTAAGAGCACGGGTTCCCATCAGTCTTCTCATTTTCATGTGAAACTCCCAGCGGAGGCGCTTGGACCTTGACTGGTGCTTCAGCCTGGAGTCAAAGCTTGGATATTTACATATATTTTAGGATGGTCCCTCCCTCTCGCAGAAAAGGAGAGAAATCTACTCGATGGGAACAGGGAGATCTGCGGTGCCTTGCTCTGCCCACCTGCGCCAACCTCGGAATCAGCTAGAGCCAGGGAGGGGGCGCCACCGAGAGCTCCTCCGACAGACTCAAACAGCCTGGCACCTGGTCTACGCGGCCTGGAAAATGCCGTGGAGGTGGCCTCAGCTCTTCCTCTCTCGTCAAGCCCCAGGTGGAAGTCACTACCAGCCCGCTAACCTGCATTCAGATCCACAGCTCCTTTACACAGCACGGTGTCAGCACAGCTGTTTCTGGTCCAACAACCAATCGCTAAAGGACAACAATGCGCGCTATGCTGGAGGGAAGGGGGAAGAAGGGGGGCGCTGCGACGCCCCAGCTGAGGTACGGGCCTGAGACGAGGCCCAGGACGCAGAGGTCACACGAGTTAAAGGAGCATGGACACATTGCTGCGAACCCCCGTGATACTGCGCTGCTACCGGCTCTTCCAAAAAAAACAAAACAAAACAAAAAACGCTCATCTCCCCATTTGGGTTTCCAAAAATGCTTTAGTATTATAAACAACAAAAAATAAACCTGATTTTTTTGACGTTAGATTTTATTTTACATTTTTGCACGCCTTTTTTTTTTTTTGCACGTGTGATGATGCCAGGTTCAAAATCATTTTTTATGCCGTTGTTTCATATTCACAGGTGCTAAGGTGCAGAGACAAGGATATGAAACATATGGGGCTATCGAGCTGATACCATAATAAAAACAAAAACAACCCCAAAGCCAGTGAGTTCTAAAAGATTCTGCTCTCGCACAATTCCGTGCTAGTCCAAGGCTTGAATTCTTTAAAGGGCAGGAAGGTTTTCGGAGAACAGTGCAGAGGGGGCGGGGTTTAAGCCACAAGCAATATAGAATCCAGAACTTGAGCTTCCATTCAATCTCTCAAGATGAACCTCTGCAACCTGAGGCTCCTGTAACTAATCTATCTCTTGGGATAGCCAGGGGTATAAAAACAAATAAAAATCACTAAGTATCACTTATATTTTTACACCAAACAAAATTTATTACTAACTGTACACCAATTAGCTAATGTTCAGTCACATTTTTTTTTAAAGTTAGGGTAGTCCCCCAAAAGACACAGTTTGCTAAAATGTCTTCTTTGCTGTAGGAGGAAGACTAAGAACAGAGAGACTATACCTTTAGAAGCTATAGAAGACTAAATATGTAAAGAAACATAAAGGTAATAAAAAATAATTAATGAATGCATGATATTGACATTTAGATATTTCGATTCAATTCAAAAAACAATTACTCAGTGTCTTCCGTGAGACAAAAGTGGTTCTAAGAATGATTATAGTAGTTATGATTGAAGGCTAATGGTGATTGCTGCGACAACTGTGATATTTATTCATTCGGAATATAATAATTGTGTAGTATATGACAGCACTGGGATGGGGGCTGGGCAAACAACACACCACATGGCCCCATGCAGCTTATGGTCTAAGCAGAAAGAAAATAAATGCATGAATTGTGCTACATTCTATAAAGAAGAATAACCTCTCTGGAAAAATGAGTTAATCTGAGACCTACACGATGAGGAGTCATCCTAGCAAAGAGTGGGGAAAATGGTGCTTCGGAAACTGGGCCAAGTACATGTAAAGGCCCTGAGGTAGGAAAGAATGTTGGCTTCTGTTGGAAGAGGTGAAACAAGGGTAGCGTGACCGGAATTTGAGCATCAGAGAAAGGTGTGCGATGAGGTCACAGAGGAAGGCAAAAGCCAGATCATGCAAGGACTTGCAGGCCATGTTACGAGTTTTGTATTCTATTCTAAGTGCAATGTAAACTGCTGAAAGGTTTTAAGCAACAACAACAAAAAAGCGATGTTTTAGAATTTCAATAGAGAAGGGGCTTAGAGGGGGGAATCTAAAAGGAGGGGTCTGCCAGGAATTTTCTGGAGAGTAAGTTTGAATCTCACTTGACTTAGAAAATATTCATTGTTCATATGAAAGAATGGGTGGGGGGAGGGCTGGATATTTTGAAAGGAGAGTTACACCTCCCCTCAGCCACCTCTGCATGCAGGACTTGCAAGGAAGTGATACCACCCAGTGTCCATACTCTCAACAGATGCCCTTGGAGCCAAGGCCAAAAGGCCAGACACAGAAGAATCAGGCAGTAAGTGGTTGGGGTAGCTGAATCAGATCAGAGAGTAAAGTAGGAGAGGAAGGAGCACTTAAGTAATTTATCCATCCAAATCAGGTGACATCCAAAGAGGTTATGAAGGTAAGGCTTGACTCTAGTAAATAGTATATTGTGAGACCAGTCCTATCTAAAGAAAGTGGATGTGGAATTCCTGTTAAAGTCAGACTCCAGGTGACCATCTGTCCAATGGGAAGATTTCTGCTCATATGCAACCCCTAGGTCCCTAGTCCTAGTTTCAAATCTCTCAACCTACTGGAGACAGTCAAGTAACTGTCCAGCAAGTAAACTCAGTTGCGTAATCCCAGTATTCAGTGCTAGGAAACTTTAGAATGAAATAGAGAAATGACAAACAAATCCATTTTTATAGTAGTAGTAATTTTTTAAATCGTGCTTAAAAATAATTTGTACATTGGGTATTTACATATCAGATAGATTAGAGACACTAATTAGACACAACTGTTCTGCAATTCTAATTCAAATATATAATTGATTTTAGACTTGTAATGCCAAGAGGAAAGGTGTAGGAATTCTGATTTTGAAATTCTCCTCATTTATAACTTTGGTTTATTACATTTACAAGAGTTGAATGAAGAGTTATAAGAATGTAAACTCCACGAAGGCAAGAGATACTTTCTGTTTTCTGCATCGTCACTCATTGTTCTCTTTTGTTCAAAGTTTATCTCCAGTGGCTGGCAAAGTCTGGCATGATGACCAAAGAAGCCTGATTAAATATTCTGGAAGACTGGGTTTGAAGCCTTCCCAGTCAAAAAATTAAATATAGTACCACATTTCTAAATGCAGTTTAAGTTTTTAAGGGAATGTACTTAACTGTGTTTCTAAATGGGGCTTACTATTAACTCAAGGGATTTTAATCTTCAATTGGAATTGATCAAGTATTTTTCAAAGGCCCCCCTGAGAACTAGTTTTTATTTTATTATTTTAAAACTACCAAATTTACAAACAGAATTAACTGAATTCAATCAGGGCTTAAAGAAATTTTGTTTTTTCAATTTTTATCTCTAGTAAAGGACAATTTGATTCTTTGAATTTGTATCTCTAGTATATTGAACATTATTAATGAAAGCCCTAAATATCTGTAAATGATCTTTGCTGTGCACAGAAAGCCCCCTTCGGACATTACAAAGCCCACAATGACTATGCAGACTGAAGGATGTAATAGATCAGAGAAATCATACTACTGAAATGAGTAAGGAAAAGGTTAATATGAGTGGAAAATTTAAGTATGTAAATATATGGAGTAACAGGCCTGAGCCTTGACCTTGTAGCCTGCAGAAGATGGATTTCAACCTAGGACCTCCTAAGCACACAATATCCTGAGATACAGAGACACCTACTGATACGGTACTGGCAACTTCCATTAGTACATTAGACTCATCAAATTCAGGGGTATTCGATAAAAGTCCAGTGAAAAAGGGGGTATTCAGGGACATTCCATTGGAACTGTAACCAAAGTTGCCCATGGCCTCACTTTTCTTCCAAAGTATGACTTTGGTATGGTAAAAGACCTAAATACTTAGAAAAGAAGTAGGTGTTGGTATTTATGTATGTAGGGGATATGCATATCAAACTTTGTGATTAAAACGTGTTAAATACAAGTGCTGGTGAGGTTGTGGAGAAAAGGGAATCCTGGTGCACTGTTGGTGGGAATGCAGATTGGTGCAGCCATTATGGGAATCAGTATGGAGGTATCTCAAAAACTGAAAATGGAACTACCTTATGACCCAGCAACTCCATTCTTAGGTATCATCCAGAGAAACCAAGATGCTAATTTGAAAAAACATATGCACCCCTATATCTATTGCAGCACTATTTACAATAGCCAAGACTTGGAAACAACCGAAATACCCATCAGTAGATGACTGGATTAAGAAAGTGTCATACATTTATACAATGGAGTATTACTCAGCTATAAAGAAGAATGAAATCTTACCATTTGCAACGATATGGATGGACCTAGAGAACATTATGTTAAGTGAAATAAGTCAGACAAAGACAAATACCATATGATCTCATTTATATGTGGAATCTAAAGAAATGAATAAATGAGCAACATAAACAGAAATAGTCTCAGAGATATAGAGAAAAAACTGATGGTTGCTAGTTGGGAGAGGGGTGGGGATGAGAGAGGAGGGAAAGGGATTAGACAGCATAAATTGGTAACTACAATATTGCCACAGGAATATGAAAGACAGTTTGAGGAATATAATCAATAATGTTGTAAATATTTTGTAGGGTGTCAGATGGACACATGTCAAGTTAGGGAGACCACTTCGTGGATGGTTTAGAAGCTTGATCACTGCACTGTACACCTGAAGCTGCCATTGAATAATATTGTATGTCAACTATAATTATATATATATATATATATATATATATATATATATATATATATATAGTCACGGGATGTGGAGTATAGTGTGGGAGTGGATAGCAATGTATGATATGGGGGGTGCAGTAGATGGGGAAGGGGGTGGTCACTTTGTGAGGGATGAAAAGTATAACTATTGCATTGTTTTGTACACCTAAAACTAATAAAAAATAAAAGTAAATTTTAAAAACATTCATTAAATAAAAATACCAGAATTCCGTGTCTGATAGTAATTTATCCTTTTGCTTCTTCCTGAAACATGGTTTGCAAAAGACATTAATAGTTTAGTTTGACAAATGTGCTGATTAGTCAAAAAAATACACATAGACAAACCTTGAAGTTGGGTGATTGTGTGGCCCAGGTTAAGGAGCTAGATGGAATGTTGAAGAGTATGTCCCTGGAGGCCTAGCTCTTTCAGAAGTCTGTGAGGTGGAAAATTGGGGTGAGTTCTTATGTGGTGATACCTACACTTATATTCTTATGCATATACGCATGCACATCCATACAACGTAGGATATTTTAGCCTCCAAAAGCGGCTAACTAAGGTAGTTGACCAAAGCTTGGTCCCCAGGGTACTTTGGGAAGATACATTGTATCTTTCTTAACCCAGGCTCCACATTGCTAGCTGCGATTTTATCAGGAAGACTTGTAGTCTTTCTTAGAAGATGCTCTCTCCTTGAGCATACCACTGCTGTGTTTGCTTCAGCAGTGGTCATGCTGCTAGCATTTAGATCTGCAGCTCCCAGTAATGTGCTCTGGAGAACACTTGTTCTGAGATACATCAACAAATGTAACTTGAAAAGAGGGTTCCATTGTGAAGTAAGTTTAGAAAATGTGTTAAAGTTAAAACACGCCTGCTGGACCTCTCAGAGCCTTTAATGTGCTAATGAACCTTGACAATCTACCACAAAATGCTAATAAAGCTCTAATTATAGGACCACTTGTTGCTGGAGCACATTTTGGTAAACAGATCTAGACAGGTGGCAGTTGAAACACCCAGGGAAGTGATAAATCCAAAGGGTAAAACATGTTTAAAAGAACTCCTAAGAATGATAAGAATTCATATATATTATTCTTTTCATTCCTATGAAATCTGAGTTGAATTTCTCTTAGTCTTTCCACTTAGATACATAGTCACCTATAATCCACTCCGAATAAATCTGAGTACTGGTCATCAATGAATTCTACTCCCAAAGAAAGCAATTTTAGGCGATGGAGGGAAGCACCAAGGAGAAATAATTATGAGAGGCCTGAGGACTGTTGATGGGGTAGGTTGGAAGGACTGTGACATCCCATCTCCAGACCAATCGCAGTCAGAGCAATAGAAGGCAGAGAGGCGGGGTGATGCCAAGGAGACCTACATGCATGTCTTCGTTGGGGGCCTGAGAAAAGTTAAGTCTTTGAGTTAGTCCATTTTTTCAATTGTAATGGTAATAGTATCTCTCTGGAAGAGTTGTAGTAAGATCTGAGGTCTATACCGTATTTTGCTGTGTATAATGCACACTTTTTTGCCCAAATTTAATGAGGGAAAAACAAGGATGTGCATTACACATGGGTAGTACTAATTCTGTATCTATATAAATGTTTTTAATTCTTTTATTTATGCTTATGAGTTAAAAGTGTAACTGTAGAAATCAATCACGATATCCATATGCAAATTAATAGCCTGGAATATAATCATTGGTTTTGTTGAACTTACAATGAACTTGCAATGACAAAGAGTTCTTGGCATTCTACGATGCGAAAATATCATAAATTTGTTACCGGTACATAAAAAATTTCTTGGACCATAATAAGTTAAAAAATAAATGCTAGGGGCCGGCCGAGTGGCACGTTGGTTAAGAGCTGGCTTGGGATGCCAGCGGCCACGGTTTGGATCCCACATATGAGGGCCAGTGACACTGCCCTCTACAGCTAAGACGGTGAACAACGGCTCCACCTGGAGCTGGACGGCTGTGAGTCCCCGGGATGGCATAGCTGCAGCCCCTGCTGCAGTGGGCTGCCATAGGCTACAGTGAGTGGCCAGCAGCCAGCGTGAGCGGCTGGCAGCTGGTGTGAGCTGCCAAGAGCCGCAGTCCAGAGGCCGGTGACAAACCTGCCTCACCTGAGAAGAGCGCAATGATGATACCAACGTGGGCCAGTGAAGCGACGTCCTTCACAACTAGACTGAAGAACAAAAGGACAGCAACTTGTCTGTTCGCCTTCACTGATTCCCCAACACTGTTCCCCTCCCCCAATTCCCCAATAAAATCTTTAAAAAAAAAAAGTTAAAATTCCTTCAAAACACAAAAAACAAGTACCTAAATGTAAACAAATAAAAAATTTGAAGTAAAGTGAAAGATTTTTTTCCATGAAACTTTGGGCCAAAAACGTGGATGTGCATTATACATGACAAAATACAATAAATGTCCTAGTTCATTCCTTGCAAGTAGAAGACATCAATAAAGAATAGCCAGTTTTATTATTACCAGTGATCACTAAAGAAGGAAACCATTTCAAAAACCTGAATCTTTCATAAATCCTTTTGTTTACCATAGAGCCCTGCTTTGTATCAAATAACAAAATAAACTAAATTCCACTGAGGGCCAAAGATGCTACCAGCTAGTAACAGGCACTGTTGGTGCTATTGAGTTGGATAGTTGAAATACTCAGCATCCACAAACCAGGTTTCAAAAACAGAAAAGAGAAAACAATACCCAGCCCAGCTAGAGTGTACTCAGGAGCTGTGGCACTCAACACACCTTAATTAAAGTGGAGAAGTCACTGGGATCAAATATAAAGGTGGAAACCACCCAAGCATCCATCAACAAATGGAGAGACTAAATGTGGTCTGTACATACAGTGGAACATTAATCAGCCTTAAAAAGAAAGTAAATTCTGACACATGCTACAACATGAATGAACCTTGAAAATATTAAGCTAAGTGATATAAGCCAGGCACACAAAAGGACAAAAACTGAATGATTCCACTTAGATGAGGTACCTAAATTAAATTCATAGAGACAGAAAGTTCAACCATGGCTTCAGGGCTTAGGGGGAGGGGGAAAGGGGAGTTCGTGTTTAATAGGTGCAGGGTTTCAGTGGAGGATGATGAAAAAGTTATGGGGATGGATGGTAGTGATGGTTGCACAACAATGTGAATGCACTTAATGCCACAGAAGTGTACACTCAAAAATAATTAAAATGATAAATGTTATGCATATTTTTATCAAAATGTAAAAAATAAAATAATAGACTGCAAGGAACAATGTCACAGTCAAGACGCAGCTTTCTGTGTGCACTGCAGGATGGACAAGACCTTGTGAACTGGTCTTTTTACCTGCACATGCTGGGTGCACATGTCCTCTACTTTATTTTCTCTGAAAACAAAGTCTACATCAGGTAAACTGTGAACCTTAAACAAGCTCTCAGGTAAACTGGCAAGGTCCGATTCCACCCAATTATTACTGGAAAATGGGTCCTTCAAGGATGCATTTGAATTTGTGAAGATCTAGACAAAAAAAAATTAATTAAAAAAGAATTTACAAACACTGAAGTTTTTGCTCTTTAAAATTTATATTAACAGCGGCGGTTGGTTAGAGTGCAGTGCTCATAACACCAAGGTTGCCAATTCGATCCCACGTGGGCCACTGAGTTGTGCCCTCCACAACTAGATTGAAACAACTACTTGACTTAGAGCTGATAGGTCCTGGAAACACATTGTTCCCCAATAAAATTGTTTTAAAAAATTATATTAACAAACATGCCATTTCTACCAGGTGGAGACAGTAGCCTGAGCAAACACACAGGGGTCAGAAACCAATGGAGGAAGCCGTCACAGTCTTGTTTGGCTGAAGGGTCGGAAATGGTATGGGAATAGTGAGCAACTAGGCTGGAAAGGTATATTGGGTAGTTGATGTAGTTAGTGGTTGTGATTTGAGGCCAATTCATCTGTGTATAACTCAAAAGCAAAAGGGGCACTGTGAATACTGAGCAAAGACGAGACTGGGTATGTACTTAAAATTTTAATCCAGTGGAGAGTGGCTGCAAACAGGCATCAGGAAGCTTTCTGGGATGATAAAAATGTTCTTAAAACTGAATTAAGATAACAGCTGCACAATTGTACAAATTTATTAAAACACACCAAACACTTAAAAATGGATCAATTTTATAGTATACAAATTATACCTCAATAACGCTGTTCAAGAAAAACAAAACTGACCCAGCCACAGATTGCAGGATAATCTGGAAAGTGAAGAGAGTTGAGTTTGAGGACTGGTTAGGAGACTATCACAATAGTGCCATTGAGATGATGCAACTGACATTTGAATTCTAGCAGAAAGAATGGAGAAGTGTAGACAGGAAACATTGCCAGGCTAGACCCTGCAGGCCCACACCGCTGCTCTTGGAGGATGGGCACGAAGGGCACACAAAGGAGACAGGATCACAGGTATCTCCAATGTTGGTGGACTGAGGAATCCACACACAGAAGCTAGGAGGTTGTTCTAATTCTGGATCTTTCCCTTCCCTAAGCTTTACAGTTCTTACTACTGATTCTGCTTATTTTGGCTCTTATTGTCATGCTTTTCAATATTAAATAATTCCTAAATATTATACGTGCGCGGGCACACACACACACACACACACACACACACACTCACTTTTCTTCTTGCTAATACAACTGACAATTTCTCCATTGCCAAATCCATTGACGACTTTAGTTCTTATCTGGTCTCCTGCTTGGCATTGTTGCCTACTCTCTCCTCTTAAAACATTTCCTTGCTTTGTCTGTTTGATGGCTCCTCCCCACTGGCTCTTCTCCTACCTCGCAGTTCTGCCTCTGCCCATTCTGGGATAAAAAAAAGATTAAAAACAAAACAAGATAACAGCAATAAGAACAAAGGCTTTTATCATTAAGGGACCTACATGCTAGTGGGAAGAGATAACAATACACAAATTAGTAAGTTATATAGGAGACGAAATAATGGTGAGTGTAATGGAAGAAAAAAACCACAAGGGAAGAAAGCCTGAGACTGAAGGTTGTTGATTGAAAATGGGGTGGCCAGGGAAGACTTCACTTTATTAATCATTTGATGCCGTGTGCCTTTCCAAAAGTAGGCCCTCCATACATGTGTATTCTACGTGCTAAATTTTGGCCTTCAGTGCTCTGTTCCTAGCAGAAGCCCAACAAATGACCATGGATTTATAAAGCGGGTTTGGGATCACAAAGGAATTAATATTATATCTACTTTATTTTTCCTCAGATTCACTTGCAGCTAAGAAATAACAAATAATGCCTTATGTTTACCTAGGACTTTATAGTTTATTGAGTCTCATAAGGTCTGCGGTAAGCAAAGCAGGAGTTATCACAATTAAAGTTGAAAAAAATGAAGGCTCGAAGGCTGTAAGCAATTTGCCCAAAGTCATACAGAGGTTGAAAACCCAGAACTCCACTCTTGCGATTCCTGGTCCAGGATGTTTTTCTGCTCCACCCACTGCCTCTGTAATGACTGATGTCAGCAGATATAGGGTTATTTGTTAACTGCTTTTGTGTAGATTCAATGAAGTTTATATAAATCTTTACATTGCTAGAATGGCCTCCAGATTTCCAAGTTATCTTATTAAGTTTTTATGAATATATATGCATGTAAAATAGAAGATAAATTTCTTCAGATGACTCAAATGACTCCCTTGGCAGGTTTATACAGATGGTGCCTGAGATTTAGAGTTAAATCCACACACCTCCTTCAGACTAATCAATCTTGAAAGTTTTCTTTTCTCAATTCTGTTTGCAGATCACCACAGACCCGTTTCCCAAGCCAGTGAAAACCATACTATAACACAGATGGATTTTACAAGGATGGGTCTTTTTTCTAACATGCGGCTTCCTGTAATTTAAGGAAATGTTATACATGAACAATTAAAATCATATATCAAAAAAGAAGCAAAGTTCCAATAGTTTCCTAGTCTATCAAATTACAATAATTACATATAAGAAAAAAAGTCCCAGACATTTAAATTCCAGATTCTATTTAAGAATAACTAGTTTAAGTCCCAGCGAATTATAGGACTTTTATGTAAGATCATTTAATAATTACTAACATTTTTAACTTTCAGATCAAATGCAAAATACACAGGTGCAATTACTTAATAATTTCTGCTAAGTCCTTTTGAAAGATTTTTTTTAACTTTCTTTCAATATTTAGGAATTTAAGTAATTAGGCTTATGGATAATAATCTTTAATCTTCCATTATTCATTTAATATATTAAAGGTGCTATGGAACTTCTATTTCAAACACAGAAGGATTAGCCATAACCTAACAATCATTTGCAATAGCTTTCATTAGGGTTACTGTGTTATTTATTGTTCAAGTAGGACACTTTTTAAAGTTTAAAAGGATGATATTGATTACACTAGGACAAAACACTTAAAGCAGTACCTTTCTGAGCAAAAGGGGACATATGGTCATGCTATTTTTAGTGATAAGAAGCTCATCAAAAAATATAAGTTTTGCTCTATAAGAAGAACAAATAAATCTAAGTGGGGAGATAAGAAACACTACCAGTAAGATCAGCTATTCTAAAATGTAAGATAGTAGTAGCATTTTGGGGTGTTTCAATCTGCTCTTCTCTCTCCCCTGGCCAGAGATATGAAGATTCAAAGATCTGTAGCAAAAGTTTGGGCCAGGGGTGCCAAAAAAGTGTATACACATTTTAAGCTAACATCTTACATCTCTAAAAATGTGTATACATTTTTTTTTGGCACCCTCTGTATATTGAATTGGTTCTGCTATGCCACTGACAAAAAAATAAATAAAATTGGCTCCAGTGATTGCATATGACGGCAAAGGCTTCTTGTAACAAGAATATGAAATCCAGCATAATTTGCATTACCGAGACTTCTTTCCTTTCACCCCTCCTGCTCCCATAGGGAAGGGGGTCTACATTTTTAAGAAGCCAATGGTGGCTCTTTCTCATCCACTGAGGACACTAGCAGCAGAGCAAAGGGACAAATGCCAAATCCTAACATAACACACATGGAACGCACTTCGAAACACAAAACTAGACTCGATTTAACAGTCTGCCCCTAATCTCAGCCTACACTCGGGTTTCCTGTGAACGCACCTCTGTGCCAGTCAGGAAACTGCTACCTATCTATCTTTGTGCTTTCTCAGGTGAAAGGAGGGAAAAGATCCTAGAAATGGGAAAAGGCCAAACCCAAATAAGAAGCTACGAGGAAGACACAGAAGGCAAAAAAGGAAAGAGAAAGTTGAACCCAGATGTAAGGTGGGGACACAGTTTGTGACAGTTTCCTTCCAAAATCTGTGACTTATTTCCAGAGGATATCTGATCTGGCTTCCTGGCTCCAGACACAGTGTGTTGAAACATCTCTGAGTCCTTGCAGGCAAGCCTTCTACAGACTTTTCCGAAGTCACTATATATTTTTAAACCTAAATTATTTCCGTTTTTAGGCATCAGGAAATCCATCCATGTTGGGTACTGACAAAGTAATGTATTCATGGAGTCATCACCCACACGATAATGAATAGGTAACATTTCAAGTGTGATATTTTAAATTTAGGTCCTGCAACAATTGAAAAATGACTGGCTCAGATGAGAGGCTAAGTATGTCCTAAGTACATGTCAATTACGACAACATCCAATTTGCTTTCACATGTCATTACAGAGTATTGCAATCACCACCTCAACCTCTACAGCTAAAAATGGAAAAGTTTAAGAAAAAGTGACGTTAGGCACCTAGAGTTCACAAATGATCAGAGTTCAAGAATGGCAGCACTGGGCTGTACCCATGCAATCAGGGCACAGGGTTCTATGTTGTTTCTGTTTGAACAAGAGAACAGAAGGGAGAGGCCTTAGCCATCTTGGAGTGACACAGTTCTCTCGACTCTCCGTCTAGAAGTTTGCTAAGGCAAGGATTTCCCTACAAGGATTTTGCTAAGGCAATGTAGTTTAGGAGTTAAAAGTAAACGCTCTGGAATATGTTTGTGAATGTCTGCACCCCGGTGTCTCCACCTCCCAGCTGGGAAAATATGAACACATCCCAGAAATACTCTTTTCCTCTATTCTAATTCTATCATGGGGGAAGCAAAAGCACCAATCTGGTGGGCCTGTTCTGAGGATTAAATGAGATGCATGTAAAGAGCTTAGCATGGGGGCCTGGCAAGTAGTTAGTGCTCAATAAACGTTAATTTAATTATTTTTAAGGAACACCTTATACCTGGTCTAGGGTTGCACACACAGACAACTTCTGACTGCCAAGTCAGGTGGATAACCCCTTGTTATCCAAAGTTCTTTATTATGTGACATTAATAGTTTAAGCACTCTCTTTCTTAATTTTATTGTTTCCTCTCTATTCTTTCAGTGATTACCCTGATATTTTCACAAAAATTCTTAAATTTTTTAAATAATCTAAAATCAATCCCTAGCTCCACATTCTCCCCAACAACATAAAGGCTTAATTACAAACGTATATTAGCTCCCAAGTGACCACTGTCCAGTGTTTGATTTCTTTTCCTTCCTTCTTCCTTCCCTTCTTTCCTCTTCCTCCTGCTCCTTCCTTCCTTCCTTCCTTCCTTCCTTCCTTCCTTCCTTCCTTCCTTCCTTCCTTCCTTCCTTCCTTCCGTTACTGTTTTAATTGTCAAATTTTGTCAGGCTTCACCCAGTTTACAAGTTTCCTTGCCCAGCATGAGCAAGCCAGTCCCTTGGGTCTGAGTGGTGAGTTTAATGGGACTAAAAGGTAGATGGAGCTGGATTTGTGTTTTATGAGATTGAAAAGCCAAGAAATACTAAGGAATATTTCATATGGAAATTTACAGATTTTTTTTTTTTTTTTTTTAAATCTTGGGCTTTTCAGGATGTATAGCCTGCTATATCGTTGGAAATGAAAGCAAGCAGCTCACTCTTTCTTTTTCTTCCTTTTTGGTCTCTAAACAGGAAGAATCCCTTAACAAAATAATTATAAAATCTGATTTTTTTTTTTCACCAAAAAAGAAAAAGAGAGAACTTTAAAAGAAGCACATACACACTCATGGAACCGAAGTATGGTTATGGTGCAAACTCAATCTCTCTCTCCATATTCTTTTCTCTCTCCCCATCCCACTCTCCCTCCCTAGTCAATGAGCTTAAGGCAACATGGTCACTCTGAGACCTACAGAAAGGGCAATCTCTGGCAGGCACAGGATGGCTAGGCCTGAGGAGATGGGGTGGGAGTGATGGAAGGCACACCAAGCCAGTAATCAGGGCTCTCAATCTTCTGCTACTAATTTCTTTTGCCACTGTGAGCAAGTGTCACTTAACTTCTTTGAGCCTGTGTTTTTTCACCACCAACCTCAATGAGGTTCTGGGGAAGGTCAAAGCTCTGGTATAGAACCATAAGTGTGAGGAGAGAACCACATGGAGTGGTGGAAACTTGAGTTCTATGCTAGACATTAAGGATTCCTAATAGTCAAATCACAAAACCTCTCTGAGTCACAATATCTTAATTTAGCAAAGGTGGGAAGTGCGTTAACAGCTGCTAGGTCCCTTTCCTGGCTTAATCTCGATGACATGTTATTACAAGACAATAAATATGAATGCACTTTGAAGTCTGCAAAGCACTATATCTCTGGAATAAATAAAGAGTAAGTCACTTTTCGGTTTCTTTGTGATTTTTGATATAAAAATACAGCAAGTCGTGGGAAAATTTCACTTTGGAAAAATGGGAATAATACAAAGAACTCCGAGTTGCTGCTGTTTGTCACCATTAGTCATGCTAGTTCAATGTTAAACACAGAATTTGAAATCAGCTCTCACTTAGAAGTCCTGGTTCTGCCTCTGACCATCCTCTGTGTCCCTGGACAAATTATTTAACCTCCATAAACCTAAGTATTCCTCTCATCTTTAAAATGAGAACAATAATACATTAGTGGTAAATTTACATAAGATAATATAGGTAAGCTCTTGGCTCAGTCTTGCACCCAGGACATCACTGTCACCACGGATGAGCAAATGGAGTAAAACTTTGTAAAGTCAAGGATTTTAATTCAGTATTTACTTGATGAATACGTAAAGTCTTCTTCTGGGAGAAAGGTTTGTTTTATTTCCCAAAAAGCTCAGGTCCGTGGAAATTTGCTAACTTAATGTTTTCATTTTTACTGTTTTGTTTGTTTAAGGTAAGCATTTGCCTTAGTTCTCTAGGAATGCCACAACAAAATACCACCAACTTGGTGGCTTAAATAACAGAAACTATCTCATAGCCCTGGAAGGTAGAAGGCCAAGGCCAAGGGTTGGTTCCTTCTGAGGGCTGTGAAAAAGAATCTTTCTCTCCTAGCTTCTGAGGGTTTAATGGCAATCTGTGGCATTCCCTCACTTCTGGTACATCACCCCTCTCTTCACATGGCATTCTCCCTGCGGGTGGGGGCAGGGGTGGACTCTGTGCTCTGTGTCTAGATTTCCCCTTTTTATAAGGACACCAATTACGTTAGATTAAGTGCCATCTTATTCAGGTATGACCTCATCTTAATTAATTACATCTACAACAACCCTATTCCAAATAAGGTCTAAGACTTCAACACAGGAATCCGGGAAGACACAATTCACCCCATAACAGTGTGGTCGATGACAGTCTTTTGACTCCTTCAGACTTCTAAATCAAAGCTGGATTCACTAAGGGAAAAAAATAAACTAAGTGAGATGGCCCAATAAAGTTTCAAGAACTGCTTTGGCAGCCTATAAAAGCAAAAATTCCCTTTTGGGTAAACATGTGCATATCACTTACACAAGGAAGAAGACAACTTGTCTTACGTGCTCTACGGAAAGCAAGAATTTGCCCCTCTCCCTTGCACAAAGCCCAGGGCACCATGAGCCCAGGGAACCATGGTAAATCAGCTCGGCCTTAATGGCCACTGACATAATTGCGGGACTTAAGCACAGCCCAAAAGAATGAGGTGGGGAAGAGGGTGGGAGAAAAGTAGCACTGGAAATGTTTAACTCTCATTCACAGAAGCAAGAGCTATCTCATTCCTCTGCAGACTATGTGAACCTCTAGCTTCTTCTGTGCCAAGCCCCAGGGTCCATAAATAAGTCAGAGTAAGAAGTAACCACGGGATTGGCAAAGAGCAGGCAAGAGAACAAACACTTCCAGATCGCAATTAGCTGCACTGTCCCAGGACCAGCCATCAGACCTCACAAGGACCTCCTCCTTGTGAGGTCAGGAGGAAACAAAGAGCCCCGGGCCTCACCAGTGCCTGGGATGCAGGTGGCATGTTAGGGAAGCAGTGGGCACTGGATCTGGGGCCAACCTGCTCAGGGAAACGCACTGGGCCACTGATCATCCCTGTGCCTCAATTTCCTCAACTGTAAAATGGGGGCAATAATATTGGGTTGTCGAAAAAGTCATGATGCATTTTTGCAACGAAAAACAGAAAAAATACGTCATGACTTTTCCAACAACTCAAGAGAACTCTTAGGGCTCCTGTCAGGCTCAAATAAATGAATACACATGAACTGCTTAGAACAATGCCTGATGTAGAGTAGGTGCTCTAAATCTTAGCTACTATTATCACTGTTTAGGGGGCATTGTCTAAGGGTGGGGGGCGAGATTGGAGCCTTGAATTTACATCCTTTGAAGAATGAAGTTGTCTCAGGAATAAAAAAGAAATGAAGGTCTCCAACACCATATTTTTCTCCTATGGGATAGGAGGATACAGATGGGTCTAAGATATTTGCTTGCCATCTAAGGTGTTGAAAGGAACCTGGGCTTTGGAGCCTGGATCTAACATTTATTACAATAGATACATAAACTTGAGCAAAATTCAAAATCTCAGCTAAGCCATCATTTTTTCCAAGGTAAGTTTGAAAACAATAGCTTTCTCCTAATGTTGTGTGAAGAATAAATATGAAAACATATGTAAGGTACTCAGCAGGGTGCCCGCTAACAACTACTTAAGTGTTCCACCATTGGTAGCCATGAGTCTGTTTAGAAAGGAGGAAAAGCAGACAGATCTGGGACCTGTAGTGGCTTCTACATTGCCTTTGTGACAACTAGGGGGAAAAATGTTTCCTTTCTAAGGACACATTGCTTCATATCGCCAAACACTGTTGTACAGGTGAGAATGATGTCCCCTGGTTATGACATCCTTGTACAGGGCAGGACTGGACGGAACGGTCCTGAGGTGATGTGCCATAGAAAAGGATATCAACACGGACAGCAACGAGTCCTTCAAGTACCCAGCATTCCTTCTGCACATAGAAGGGATTTAATGAATATCTATCAGAGGAAGGGAGGGAGAGAAGAAAGGAGGTAGTATGGGGTTGTCATTAATAATTGCTCTATGTTCAACTGATTAGTTGTCAGTGGATGCAGAAGTGCCATTCAGAGGGGAAAATGGTACTTGAGAGAAAGACGACTGTAAGAAAAAGACTTAGTTGTTGCATTTCCTTTTCTATTTATCTTGCCCTAGTAATACTTGACTAATTCTGGTCGGATTCATTCTACACCTGGGAAGCACTGTGACAGAGGGCCAAGAGTTGCAGACACAAAACGATTGCGCAAGCATTAGCTCTTGCCCCCGTTCTCTTGTGTCCCCAAGTATCCTCAGTGGACTCACAGACATGCAGGCAGGAGGATTTACTCTCAAAGTTTGTGTTATTGAAAAATCCAGGTAGTCTCCCATTTAGAAATATTCCATTTACAAATCATCTCTTAATTCAAGACCCATCTGCAAGGATACCTTCTCTTATTCCATCCTCTCTGCTCTGCAACAATCAACCCTACTGACTCATCTTGTATCTGTCTACACCATCCAGCAACCGTCTGAAACCCTGTCACAGCCCTCTAGCCTTCACACCCGGTAGGAACCCCTGTTTCTGCCCCCTTACGAGGTGGAACTTAATTTAATCCTTACTGCTTACTGCTTTCCAGATTCATCTGTGTCCACCCTGTCACTTGGGCCCCAATCTCTGGGGCCAGGGAAGTTCACACTGGAACTTATAAAGTACTTTTCCAGGCAAACACTGTTATAAAGAGGCTATGGTTCCCCTTTGTAAGGGATTCTCTATTGGTTCGGGTGTTTGGCTATTGGCCAACTGCAATAAATGAGCTTTAAAGAAATACGCAGTTTTAAAGGAGGGCTTCCTACAAATTCCATAGTCCGAGTTACCCACCAACTGGTTTAAAGAGCAAGACTTTGGAAAAATGGACTATCAGTGAGGGAGATACAGAAATTTGACTCATCCATCAGGCTGGATGTCCACATTGTTTAGCTTCCAGAAGCTGAGGCGTTTCCTCTCCCGTCCTCAGCACCACTAACAAAGCAAATATGAGGCAGCCTGCCCCAGCGCAGCTCTCACAGATGGAGGAGCCTCATTTGTCTCCTCACACAAGAACTAGAATTGCCATAACTCAAACACAGCACGGAGGCCACAGACAGGAGGTGATGAGCACAGAAAGCTGGTCTTTGGAGATACAAGTGCTCAACCCTAGTCACAAAACAGCTGTTTCAACTGTTGGATTTATCAGCTACGTCATTTCTCCTTTTTCTTTTCTTTTCTTTTTTTTTTTTCCTGAAACACTTGTGCTTCTTAGACCAGTCACAACCAATGGCAGGGGGAGAAGGTAAAACACACAATGACAACAACATGCACTACATGAAAAATGAGGGAGGGCTTCTTCCAAATCTGGGAAGGTTATGGCAAGACGACTAATGACTATGATGGGGGAGCAGGATAAAAAAATCTTAAACAAATCACAAGGTGTGTCTGTAGCCCCAGTTACCATATGACACTGGTTTTTATGATATCCCAGAAGTCAGCCTGACCTAAATGGAGCATGTCTTAAACTAGTTTCAGATCACACTTCTCACCACTGTGAGAAGTGTTCCGGATATGAGATGACAGGAATGCAGCACCCAAGTACATAGCTGTGCTTCCATGGCTGGTTTTTTTCTTTTCCACCAGCTGGCTTATCCACTGGGGTGTTTACTTTAATGACTGTTGCTTTCAGGAAAATCCTGCTTCCTGCTTCTCACTCCCAGGACCCAACTCTCCCTAACTTTTCTCTAAGGAAGAAAATGTCTCTTGTGAACATTTCTGGTTTTAGCCAGCTTGACAAAATTCTTGGCTTTCTCATTACAGGCAGACAAGCAATAAGGATATTTTTGTTTTGTTTTGCACCCTTTATCCTGCAACACAAAATTCCATGCCAATCTGGATGCATTAATGAGATATGCATGTAAAACCTGCTGTTGGCATCTATCACTAAAGAAACTGAGAATGAGAAATTGAAGAAATAAATGCATTTTCAACCATGTCCCTAAAAAGGATCAACCCCTTCTCCTCTAAATTATTTTCCTGGAATATAACTTGTAGCAAACAGAACATGTCTCTGACCATAAAATATTTTATATCCCAGGCTAGTAAACCAGAGCTCTAGGAGCTCAGGATATTCACATCTGCTGACATGAAGAAAAAAAAAATCAGTTACGGACCGGCCACCAAAAATAAACAGGACTTTCTCCTTTTCAGTGGTGACAAGTTTCTTCAATATACTGATACATAACTTAAAGAGATACAAGAACAGCTTCTATGTCTTTGGAAAACAATGTATTAAAATTTACTAGGTTAGGTAAAAAAGGAGAATTAAAACACTCCAAAATCAAGTAAGTATCTAGTCAATTCCTCAGTGACTATAAAGTCATGGCACATTTTATCAGTGATATTCAAAGTTCCTTACAACACCTTCTCTTTTCATTGACCTAAAATACCCACCATTCTTAACAGTTTGTTTTTCCCTTGGTGAGTGGGTGGGGAGGGAGGGGGGATATATTTGAAAATAAAATGGTCATATAATATTTATAGATTATTTTAAAAGACTATAGGAAATTTGACAAGATTATGGAATTACTGCTCATTTATTTAGGTTAACAGAATTGTGGTTATGTTTTTCAAAAGCGTCTTAATCTTTTGGAGATACATAATGAAATAATTTATGGGTGAAATAATGTCTGGGTTTGCTTCAAAATAATCTGGGGTGGGAGAGAAGGTAGGGATATAGATGAAACAAGATGAACTATAAATTGATCATTGTTGAAGCTGGCTGTTGGCTTTGTGTTTCTATTCTCTCCCTACTTTTGTCTACATTAGAAATTGTGCATAATAAAAAGGTAAAAAAGTAACAGCTATATAAAACAGTCTAAGTTTTTTTTTTTTTGAGGGCAGTATCACTGGCTCTCATATGTGGGACCAAACCGGGGCCGCTGGCTTCCCAGGCCAGCGCTTAACCACTGCGCCACTCGGCCGGCCCATAACAGTCTAAGTTTTAAATCTCCAACAATAGCATGCATTCCTTGGAAAATTTTTCTGACTCTGGACAGAGGTGAAAAATACCATTAAATCCTATTCAGAAATAAGTGAGGAAAAATGAGAGCAGAAGTTAGAAACGGGTTCTAGCCATTGCTTGGTGACTTACTGGCTTTGTGACCTTAAGCAAGTCTCGTGACTTTTGTGGGCTGCACTGCTTCGTTTCTAAAAGAAATGGGTCAGAACAGAAGTTTTTCAAGGTCTCTTCCAGCTATGAGATTCAATGAAATATGAAGCCCACTTAAAAATAAGCAGCAAAATATGTCAGACAAGCAGTTTAAAGTGCAACCCAGGCATTGTAAATCCTAACAGCTGCTAAAACTCTGCAGTCCATTTGTTCAACTACCAAAACTAAACATTCAACCTAAATGTTGGAAGAAAGATATTTTTCTGACATCAACCAAAGTCTTGGCTTTGTTCCTCTTTATGCAGCCAGAGGTATACTCCAGAATTGGGGTAGAATGAAGTGATATCATTTAATTGAAATAGGTTTCACCGAACCCTTGCTATATCCCAGGATTAAATGACCCACTGGGAAATGAGAGTTTTATGTCTGGGAAATGCTGTTTTCTCTTTTATAATTGCTTTAAAAAGTGGGAACCCAACACTCAGGAACCCATAAAGATCAATGTGTATGCCGAGTAAAGGGTCAATGAACAGAAAACTCTATATACAGAAAAACAAAGAAGGGTCTAACGGGGATCAAAGGAATGGCATTTCATCTCAGGGATTCAGTTTCCCAAATTCCATTTTTGGAGTCCTCGTAAAGAGAGAACAGGCTGGAATCTGTTTTAGAGCAAACATTTTCACTGTAATTTTTCAGAACTGTGAGTTGGGTATTTATGTACATTAGACCTGAAATCCTAATGTCTGTCACTTAGCCATACTTCTCACATAGCACTGTTGGTCATAAAGCATATTACAGAATGGTACTTTAGTCGAGGCCCTCATTACATATAATTAATTCAGTTCTAGGTCAGTTCAAGTTCAAGCCAGTTGAAATAAATTACTTTAAAGTTGTTGGTTCAAATTAAGTTCCACCTCTGGAATGGAGGATGTCTAAAATATCTCAATCTATAATAATTCTGGTCATTATTTGGCAGCTACACAAATGATGGCTCCCATGTCATACAAAGAATGAAATCATAGAAAATTTAAAGCATAGTATGAGATGGGCTTGAGTGGGGATGAGAATAACACAATTAAACAGAAAAATTACACTTTCCATACACTTCTGCCTAAAAATCTTCTTATGCAGAGATGTTAATATTTTTATTAAGTTTTTCTATATACCCTGGGTAATAATTATAGCTTTCAAAATTCTAGCTTTCAAAAAACAACAATTTTATTTAGTTATTTAACAAATACTTAGCCTAAAATGTGCCACTGTAATGTATGGTCGATTCACTGACTAAGCCTTTTCTTGTTCACCATGTTTGGGCCTGAGACTTCCTCTCTTTCATGCCAGAGGTGGTACTTCTTTCCTGGCCAATCTCTGAGCTTACGGGTAAATTAAACAGCTCTTGGAATGCAGATAAGCCAATTACTTTAGTCCCACTTAAGGCAGATATGATCTTAAAGAGGGCTGCATCAACCCACAGTATCATTCATTATGTTTAGAGAATGTTTTCACCCTCATTCTTTCATTTGATATCTGAAACATGAATAACCCAACTAGTGAGACAAAGCTAACTATTATATACAGTGGTCTACATTTTAAATATCAAACAATAACATGTATTTCTCCTGAGAGTCTGTACACAGGTTAAAAAAAAATCCACTAAATTCTACTTAGAAATAAGTTATCAGTCAAAATTATTACCCTACGATGTTCTTTATCTATCAGAGGTAAGATGCTAAGGTTTCACACTTTAGTTGTTCAAATTTTTAAATGAGAGGAAAGTAACAAACAGAAATATTGTCAAAATTTTCTGTTATGTCTTTAGCAATCTTCCCTGGAACTATCCTTTTCTGTCCATCTCTCGTCTTTAGTGGGCATAGGCCCCAAGTTAATTGTAAACTCAACATTTCAGTATAGTCTTTTCCATTTTCCTAGCCTCTAAACATACTTCTTCTGGACATATTTAAGGTACATGGCAAAATTATCTTTGTTCCTGATCTGTCCACAACATTCCTTTTTTTCTTTCTTTTTTTTTTTATCCTAACAGTATCTATAAATTCCTCTGCAAAATCAGCACAATGTTTTATCCTCCATATCAAGACTTTTGGCTGGTTGGTTTGTTTGTTTGGTTGGTTGGTTGCTTCTTGCTAGCTAGCTTGGTTAGTTAGTTAGGTGGCTGGTTGACTGGTTTATATCTGGATACATTAGTTTACAATCAAATAGTCTGATACCTGGTAGAGAAGACTTTTAAAGCTATCTGCTCTGACACGTGCATTCCGTGGGTAAACAAACTGAGGCACAGAATGACTTCCCTAAAGCCATGAAGCTAGTTGGCAGCACAAAGTGGACTAGGTGCCAGGTCTCTGACTTCTGAGTCAGTGCTGTTTGTACCATATCATGCTGTCACTTTCTACAGCCCTCATTTCTATGTCCCTTCATTCTTCTCAAGTACAACTGATTCCTGTTCTATCATCCTGCTCCCATCCCCAGCCTCCTGTGAAGCCATCCATATACCTAAAACGGTTCCCACTAATCTCTCCCTCTATTCAGCAGCAGCAAATCAATGATGCCACTTGTAACTCCCAAAGCTGTTCCAGATTTCTCCCAAGAAGATAATATATGCATCTGTGCATGGGAAAATGGTGAAAAGGTCCTCACAAATGCCAGGGGTCCAACATTGCCAGTGATAAAGGATGTAGTGGAGATGTATCTCTTTTTAACTTAGGCTACACAAGCCTGACTGACATTAGTCACCATTAAATTGCTAACTGTATCCCACTGTCCCGCCACATTCTCAATTCATGCAAGTTGTACAAGAGCTTGTGAAAACACCCACTGAGGGAGCTCTGTGGCTACTTCCATAATAGTATGCTTCTGGGGTGATTTTATTCTGTGAAGACACTGTGTGATACATTTGCATTTGATGTACTGGCTGAAAGTAGGAAGGTGTGTGCAGGGACCATGGGGGTGGGAAAGGATGGGATGGAGTGGGGATAGGGATGGCAGGCAGTCGGTGCAGGCAGGGCTGAGGCTGCTTGAGACACTACAGCTAATTTACACTATCCCTCCCCCACACACATATGTACCCTTCAAACATTGAAATAATGCCACATATAAGATAATTTAAGAGAGATTTATGCCTCTTTATCTTTTATGAAAACAGGCTGTGAACACACGAATTTGATCTGCAAGTGCATGCCCTTTCATTATTCCAGCTATTATTTTAATGGCAGACACCATTGTGCAGATTTCATCATAGTTTAGAGTGCAAAAAAAAAAAAATCTTTAAGTAAAGAACAATTTCAGAGAGTGGGGCCTTTTTTATCATTCTTTGGAGAAAAGAAAAACAAAGCAGCAAAACAAAACAAAAAATCAGTTTACCCCTTATGGGCTATCCTTTCTGTTCCTAATCTCAATACAAAGGTTAGGATTAAAACCATTGGCATTAAAATAGCCTGCAGTTTTTGCTTTGAAGTCTAATGATGACAATAGACAAAACCTTTGGCAACTTTTAAGAAGGCCGAGTCTCTCACAATCCTTTGAAATGTTAAATGCTAAACTGAAGAGGTCGTTATAGAGGAAAAATTTTCATAAAAGGTGCACAAAGAACATGCTTTTTAAATTCACACTCATTCAGTTTTCTTTCAACACCAAGACGGTGTGTATGTTCCCAATTTGCTATTGTCTGCAATTCCAATTCAAAATCAAAATCAGGAACCAACTTCCTGCATTAAGCGCAGGAAACAACTGTTAAAACAGGATAATTGGTCCTTATGAAGTGACAAATACTTCTTATTTTGGAGCTGCTCTCATCCTTTACGGGGCAAATCACCAGTGAAGATCTAAGAAATAGTCTTTCGTGAAAACGACCACAAATTAAGACAACATGAATAAATTTGAAGCAGCATTATAAAATCCTGCATTTTAGACTTCTCTGTCCTGGAAATTCTACAAGTAGCACTGTTAGCAGGCAAGGTCACTGGATCTGAAAATATGTCCAGCAAGGCTTAAGCCGTGGCCAAGTTATATAAAAGATTCTTGAACTGGGTAGGTCTTTGGGGATCCAGGTCTCCTGGGTGAAAATCACAGCTCTTTCTCCTGTGGCCTTGTATGGTTTCTTAAGCTTTCTGAAACTCAGTTTCCTCGTAGAAATTCTTACTTGGAAATACTGTTGGTAGGACTTAATAAAATCATTAATATAAAAGCATTAAGCACAGTGTAACATCAAGTAGGTGTTTAATTTTTTCAAAGTTTATCAAAAACCTCTGATCCTCAGCCAGAAGCTCCAAGCTTCCATGCATCCTGCTATACTGCCCAGAGAATGCAAAACGAAATCACATCCCACATCACAAGCCTTATTTTCTGCTTTCACCATTGCTAACCTTCCTATATTCTGACCCATTCATTCTTTCCATCAGTGAGTTCATCTAAAGATTTGATTCATGCTTGCATACTAGTAAGTGTTCACCTTTCTCCTACTTCAAAACATTTTAGCAGGACTTTTGCTGAAATGATGTTCTAGTTTGGCACTTCTCAAACTGTAATGTTTGGATCTTGTTAAAATGCAAATCCCACAGGTCTGGAGCAGTGTCTGAGAGTCTTCATGTCTCTTGTGTTCCCAGGAGAGGCTGGTGTGCTGGTCCACAGACCCCACTTTGAGCAGCAACGTCCTAGTGCAGGAGTAACAAAAATCCAACACCCATAGAACTTTGAGCTAAAAGAGAACTTGGAGATTGTTTCTTATTACAAAGATGGAAAACTGGTCAAATTCAGCTCACACATAGTTTTTTATTTTGGGTCCTCATAATGTTTTTAGAAATTGGGAAAAGTTTACAGATTTACGGCATCAAAAAAAAAAAAATCCAATGCTATCATAGCATAAGCCTTTATTTCTGAATAGCAATGAATGCTAGAGCTGATAGTCGCCCTATGGATAGAGCACGTGGTCTCCCAGACCCCTCAAATCCATGGTCCTCCCCAACACGAAGGCCAAATATCAGTGGCTACGAATTGTGGTGCATGCACTGTTGTAAGCTTTTCATATACTAGAAATATAGCTCTCCATTCCCAAGTCAAAATGGTACTCAGAGAGCCATGTGTTTCAAGAAACAATAGACAAGAATTTCCATTTGGCTGCATTGCTTGTTTATATTACCTACTTGGCAACCCCCGATGCGCCCGACTCACTCTGAAGACAAGAAAGTGGGGGGCACAGCAGTTAAGCAACTTGGCTCAGGCCACAGCTGGTCAGCAGAGAGAAAGGGGGGTTCCAGGTTTCCTCCTAGGTGCTGAGAATTACTAACAGCTGGGCAGAAGCCCGCGGGGGTTGCCTTTGTGCAGGTGGGGCCTTTTAGCACCTCTCAAATCACTTCATGTTGGCAACCTCCTCATTCCAGCTTAACGTGACTAACTACTTTCACTTTTAAAAATCTCCTCTCTGGTGGAGCTCCATTTCGGGTTATTAATACTATAAACAAGGAACACCAAGAAGCCTATTTGTCATCCACTTACTGGTCAGAGCCAACCAGGTAGGCTGCTGAGCCAAAGCTGGCATTTCCCCCAGAGGAAATGAAACTCAGGCTTCCCAGGTCTGCCACACACTCTCTGGAGAGCCGGCTCACAGTCCCTGCGGGCAGGTTTGGGAGGCTGCCAAGAGCTTGGGGCCTGGCCAAGTCCGGGGTAAGGACTTGGACTGCTTGGAGTTGCCCCTCAATGTTCAAAATATAGACACAATCTCTGTCAAAGACATATGGCAGGGCTCAGGTGTCCCAAAGAAATAACCTGGGCGGACAGGAGCTCTGCACTTCTTGGGAAGTGCTTACTTGCGTTCAAGGGGAGGATAGGCCAAATTTTCCTATAACAATTCTAGCTGACTTGGGGTGTTTGGGTCAATTGATATAAAACTAAAATAGTTTGGGACTATTGATATAAAACTAAAATAAGCAAAGCTCCATCCTTCTGAAGAGCCAGGTGCTAAGCTGATCTTCCTCATCATCCCTATTTTGACAAAACGCCTCCTGTCACTCAACTTTCTCAGAGAGCTTTGCAAAGAGGCACCAATAACTACTGCATGAGATGCAAATGAAGAGCCAACAGATGTGGAGACTGGAAGCCCAGCTTCCCAGGGCTGTGAGCTCCTATGGCCTGTGAGAGACAAGGCTCCAGTAGCACAGCCCCAAGTATGCAGTCCTGGGCTCTTCTGCCCAAAAGGAGACCAGGCCTGGGGCAAAGGCAGAGACTCCCCAGAAAAGTGATTCAGCCTCGGGGAAGCACTATCAATAATAAGAAGAAGCAGAACCATGATGCCGCTTCCTCAGTCCCATCTTCTAAAACCCTGACCATGGTACTCCCCATCATCTAATATTAAAACCTGTAAAAAGCGGAGGGAAGGGCCGGCAGAGTGGCTCAGTTGATTAAGAGCATGAGCTCTGAGCAGCAGGGCCCCAGTTCAGATCCCACATGAGGGCCAGTGACACTGCGCCCTCTACAGCTAAGATGGGGAACAACAGCTCGACCTGGACCTAGGCAGACCTGAGTAGCTGGTGACATCATAGGCTGCAGTGGGCTGCCATGAGCTACCTGAGTGGCTGGCAGCCAGTGTGAGCAACCGGCAGTGGGCATGAGCTGCTGTGAGGGGCCGTCCAATGGTCGGCAGCCAACTGCCTCAGCCAGGAAGAGTGCCATGATCACAATACCAACATGGGCCAGTGAAGTGGCATCCTCCTCAACTAGACTGAAGAACCAAAGGACAGCAACTTGTCTGTTCCCCTTCCCCAATTCCCCAGTAAAATCTTTTAAAAAAGAAAAGAAAAAGTGGAAGGAAGACAGAGAGACAGGAAGAACCTCAGTTTTAAGAGAGTTAGAACTAAAAGCAGAATTGGAGCTCAGTTTCTCTATGATCCCTGTCATCTCAAGCCCCTAATATAGGCTTTGCTGACAACCGCTTAGGGCAGAATGTTGTACAGTGAGAGAGACAGCAGAGAGCCACTCAGGGTCTGAGGACTGGGAACTCTTGAAATGTCTGTGACTCTACTCTTGGGTATGCACAGAAACCAAAGATATCCCAAAACATGCCAATTTAATTATACTGTAAAACTATAAGATATATGTATAGTCTCTGCATATGTGTGTGCACAGTTCTACAAATCAAGAAAAAAATACCATTAGAAAGAGTTCTGTACAATTGCTTAAAATAATAAGTACATTTTAAAACACTCAACAACATGATAAAAGCTCTGAAGATTAATAATCATCAGTACTCCTGAGACTCTCAGAGCTTTTCCAGGAGTCAACTCAAGATTGCAGCTGCTCAAAGAGAATTCTGGAAATCTAAGCTCAGGTCACATGGCTCTCCCCTGCTCGAAGATAAACACAAAAAGATTTGCTTATTCAGTTCCAAATGCAGGGAGGGCTGGGGTTGAAGAGAATGGTAGTAACATTCGGGGACACTCAAAGAAAATTACTTACAAAAGGGTCACTTTTCCCAGGGGATGAAGACTTTCCCATAATGTCACTGATAAGGAAATATCCCAACTGGAGTTGTAGCTCTAAATGTGGGTTGAATGCACCCATGCCATTTTTTTTTTCTGCAAGTCTCTGCAATCTGTATCTTGCCATCTGCTAGGATTTTGGTACAACCACATCTGAGTCAGAATACCCTTCTCTAAGATGAAATGGGTGACCACTTGCTATTTACTGAATAGAAGCCACAAGCAAAACTGTCTCAGGTATCCAGCCCATGTGGGAGGAAGAGTGCAGCAAAAAAAGCACAGGCCTGGACTTTAGTTGGAACGGACAGCAAGTCTGGAGAACAAAAGTTCATCCACCTGCTCCAATTTGAGAAGATGTCATTTCAAACCCACAGCAGAGCAAAGGAGTTACAATCTGTGAAAATGCAGCCATTTCTAAGCAGGGCAGCCCTGGCAGCTTCATACTTATACAACACCACTGCATTACAGTGGAGCGTCCCTGGGCAATTGTTAGGAAAAGCACAAATAATCATGGTAATGGAACTAATTATATGCCTGATTTAAACAGCTCTCTTCCAGGGAACCCAAAGCCTGTTTACAAACATTGTTTCGCTTATCCTTTCAACATACCTGTGTGATAGTAAAGGGTGGTATTATTATACCCACTGTAATTATGGCTGCAGATTTTTTTTTTTTTTTGAGGGCAGTGTCACTGGCCCTCATATGTGGGACCGAACCGGGGCCACTGGCTTCCCAAAGCCAGCGCTTAACCACCGCGCCACTCGGCCAGCCCCTTGCCCACTGTATTTATGAAAAAAATCCCTAAATCACAGTGTTTCAGAAGAAGGTTGCATGCTGTGTGTGTTACTTGCACAGTCTCTGTTTAATAGTTGTCAAGGCAGTCTTCAACACCCTCCTAGAAATCTAGAACAGAGCACCCAAGGAAAAAAACCAATTCTCCAACTTTTTATATGTGTACAATACAAAATGATTATAGACAGATCTGAACATGCCAACAGGATGTAACATGTAGGGGAAAAGACATAGGACTCCTTTTATATTAAAAATAAAGAGAGAGCTTCTAGAAAAAATAAGTAACACTTTAAACATCGGAGAAGTAACATTCACAGCTTATCCACAAGTTTCAGAACGTGACTTTCTGAAATTTTTATGTCTTATGGTTGATTCCAGGGTTTTTGTGATTCTTCAAACTTTCACTGAAAAGCAAACAGCAGAACCACAAAGATGACGGACTAATCTCATTATAGCAGATCTGAATTCCACAGTGTCAGATACATAGATATGGTAGGGTGAGAAAAGACAGGATTAAAAAAAAAAATGAACAGATGGTCAATGAGTTATGAGGACCAGAGCCATCAATTTATGTGGGTTTATCTTGTTTGTTTACTGAGCTTTTGGCAAAAGCAGTACCCTCATCCTAGCAACAGCCATATCATATGCTTCTTAGGTTACAACACACCTGGCTTCCAATTTTAAAAACCACCACTTCCCAATCTGGAAGAAGTCCCTTTTGTTATTAATGTTAAATATGCTATTTCAAGTCTCTGATACATAGCCTTTGCATTTCTTCCTTATATTTAAAAATTTTTAATGCATTTGTGTTTTTTTAAAGCATATATAATGTTTATATATATTCTGCAATCTGACTATAATTCTTCCTTTAAAGTGTGTGCTTCAGTATAAGCCTGAACTGAAGATATTTCTAATAAATAAGTCATCTTGAATGAGATCCAAATGGCTCTCCTTGATGCCATAATGTCTTGGTACAAGTTAGAGTTTATCCATATGATAAGGTTTTGTTTTTTGGGTTTTTTTCATCCTGCAACACTTCATATTACATTATTACATTAATATATGAGGTACAAATTTTCATCCTTACAAAAGTAACTAACTTGGGTACATAAGATCTACCATTTTTCTATTATAAACCCATATTTCTGTAGTGAATTATAGCTGCACTTTTTTTTTCTATTGAATGTTTCATAAGAAGAGCTCACAGTCTGTCAGAGAAATTTTCCAAACGATAACTTATTACATGAGGAATTCATTTTTTCCCCCTAAAAAGAACTGGGCCTGAGGTGGTAGTTACAAGGCAGAATAATCACAAGCAGATGTAAAAATACTTGCACAAAGTAAAAAAATAAAATAAAATAATAAAATAAACTTCATATGTTTTGCTCCTTTAAAAAAATGTCAGATATGGCAGGCAGTAAGTGGCCCCTGATTGTCATTAATTGCCATTATTATGTGCTGCTGATGGCTCCTAATGGCACGATTTTTCTGAGCAATGGTTTTATATTATTTTTCTGGCACAAAAGCCTGTTCACAAATATCACAATGCTCTCATACCAAAACTAAAGTGACTAGGAGATTAAAAGCAATTAGTGTAATTTTGCTCACTGGCATTAGTACTGAAAGTAGATCAGGATATACATTTTTCAAGGTTCAAAAACTTTTTCAAGTTTAGCAAAATTTGAAAACAGAACAGGAAACGCCTATCAGAGGCACTAAAAAAAGACATGCCCTCTGAAGGGCAGCCAAGAAGAGGGCAAAGAATTCTCATTCCCTAAGGAGATTTTACAGTCATTAAAGGAAGAAATTACAGTTGAAAAAGAAAATAAAAACCAAACCCAAAACACTGTGGCCATACGTGGAGCAGCAGGTCTGACTCTGAGGATTAAAGATTATGGTTCCCATGTAAGGATAGACCCTCTTAAACTCAGCCAGGAAGGGTGCCCAATACCAGAATAATAATCACTGGGACCCTATGTTAGTTAAAAAGCAGATAAGGGAATGAAAGAAATAAAACAATCATAAATAAATGTAGGCAACCATCAGGTAAGCCACATATAACCACTATCTGCATGATTTCTGCGTTTCTTACGTTTTTCAGGACAGAATCATGTAAGATTTCAAGACAGAACAGTTTTACATTCATCAAACTCCATGAATGTGGGCTTGCTAGAGGAAGTAAAACTGGAATTCATAAAAGTTGTGAAATAAAGAATCCTCTTAGAAAGGACACTTTCACATGTTTAAGGATAAAGTTCTGTCAACAAACAAGGTTCTATTAACCAGCACTTCCCTCTTCAGAATAATAACAGAAACTCTTAGTACCCTGCTCAGTGTAACAACTGAAATTCAAAATTATCATGCAGAAAGACTTTATAGCAATAGAAATGCTGTTAGAATCATCTGAAAGAGTTTTAAACCTAAAGATTTTTATTATTAAACAGAGTTTACTCTCATTCTCTTAATTCAAATATGTACACAGGTGTTCTTCAACTTAAAACATTTATTTACCACAATCCACTGTAGAAGGCATTGTCCCAAGAAACAATGTTATAAATGGTAATTCGCATCACAGTCTAGAATACAAAAAGCTAACACAATCCCTAATGTAGGTAAAATAACTACTAATATTATAAAAGGTAAAATAACTACTAATATTATAAAAGTAAAAGTGAGCCATCTCCCCATTTTATTCATATTGTGATTTTAGTACTCTAGTTCTAATAGACTGTAAAACAGCATTATAGTTCAAAGGCGTTAGTACTTTGAACAGGCATTTGTAGATTAGTCTAAAAACTTATTCACTATTTTAAATGATTTTTTTTTTCCTTTGGGAACATGAGTTCTGAACTGCCTCCAATCAACTTATAAATAAATTTCAGGAAAAAATCCATGTGCCACAATGTGACCTGCCTATTAATCAGAAGCCCATTCCTTGGCCCTGCCATAATAAAGCCTGGAATTAATACATCACACACACACACACACACACACACACACACACACACACACACACACACACACACAAAGCAGCATGTAAAAGCAAACCATCTCCAGGATTCCTTTAGACTGAGAGAAATCATTTTAAACAGCTTATCAATGGTTTCAAGTATAGGAGAAATTTCCAAGAATGGCCTCTTAAGTAGCTTTAAATAGTCACTGCTTGTTTCTATTTATACAATTATATAACCTAACAAGCCTTTCACAAATCCTGCAAAGGAAACTCTAGTCCAACTTTTATACAAATAATCACAAATTTAAAATTAGTGAAACTGGTCAAGACGGTAGCATAGGTAAATTTTGTGCTTGCCTCGTCTCGTGACCACATCAAAATTATAACTAAACCACAGAATAACCATCATTGGAAATTGCCTGAAAACTAGCTGAACAGAAGTCCTGCAACTAAGGACATATAGAAAAAGGCATCTCCAGACTGGTAGGAGGGGCAGAGACATGGAGCAGTCTGGTGCCACAGTCTCATGTGACATTTAAAAATCAGGAGGGTATCTTGGCTGTGGAGGTACCCACCCAGAGAAGTGAGGGGTCCAAGCCCAACACCAGGTTCCCCATGCCAGGGTTCCAGTGCCGGAAAGAGAAGATCCCAAAACTTCTTGCTGTGAAACCAGTGGAGATTGTGGCTAACTGAGATAAGCGTTGCTAGAGTTTCAGGTGCTACTCTTAAAGAGTCACACACAAACTTATCACTGACAGACTCACTCACTCTGAGCTCCAGCGCTGGCGCGCCAGCTCAAAAGGCAACAGAGACATACTGGGAGGAACTGAGTTGTGTGGCTTGAGGGTGAGGGCTGGAGGGAGAGCTTTCTCCAAGACAGAAGTGCTGGCAGAATCCATTCTTTTTATTGAGTTCTCCCCGCTCCCAGCATGCAGACCCAGGCAGCTGCCGTATCTGAGTTTCCATCAAACTGGCTAACACCGTTTGTCCCACCCTGGTGATACCCTGAGACCTCACCCCACCCACCTTACAGACCCATCCAAGCAGCTTCCAGTGGCTTTTCCATACAAACAGCCTGTCTTCATTCATGCTACAGAACTTCCTAAAATCTCTCAAATGTTCACAAACTCCTAACAAGCAGCATCTGGCTTCAGCATGTCCTGTACTTCACATAGAGCAGCTCCAAGCCCAGCACTAGTGACAGCCAGCCTCAATTCACAGAGTGGCTTCTCGAGCCACCTCTAAGCCCAGCACTGGTGGTAGCCATCTGAAGATTACTTTGTGGTTCATTCCAGGTGGCCCTGAACAGGGCACAGGCTGCTGCTGAACTTGTCCTGTGGTGAGGCCCCTCCCAGGAGGCCCTGAGGTTGGCATGCTCAGTAGTCAGTTTCAGACTGAGCCAGAGCATCACTTGGCCACCTCCAATGGTGACACACCCAAAGAGCAGACTGGCAGGCACCAGAGCCTGCTAAAGTGAATCCTATTCTGTAGGGTCAGTCCCTGCACATCAGCTCCTTCACTGTACTCATGACAGTCCTCACAACCAATCAGCCCAAGGGTTAATCCCTACCATTGACTTGCAAACAGCAACCAAGACTCAACTACAATAGGAGGGCACACACAACCCACACAAAAAACACACCTGCAGTACCAAGCTCAGGTTAGCAGGAAGACTGTGCCACTGGGCCCCACAGCACACCTACTACATAAGGCTGCTCTACTAAGACCAGGAGATATAGAGCCCTATCTAATATACAGAAACAAACACAAGAAGGCAGCCAAAATGGGGAGACAAAAAAATAAATCCCAAATGAAAGAACAGAACAAAACTCCAGAAAAAAAAACTAAACAAAATGGAGACAAGCAATTTACCAGATGCAGAATTCAAAACATTAGGAAACATAAAAATGGAGACAGAAGACATTAAAAAAGAACCAGTCAGAAACGAAGAATACAGTAACTGAAATGAGGTATAGATTAGAGGGAATTGACATAAATTAGATGAAGCAGAGGATGAAATCAGTGATTTATATCATAAAGTAGCAGAAAACACCCAATCAGAACGGCAAAAAGAAAAAAGAATACCAAAAAAATGAGAATAGTATAAGGGGTCTCTGGGACAACATCAAGCATACCAACATATGTATCATAGGAATACCAGAAGGAGAAAAGAGAGAGCAAGGAATTGAAAACCTATTTGAAGAAATACTGATAGAAAACTTCCCTAGCCTGGGAACAGAAATAGATACACAGGCTCAAGAAGTGCAGAAAGTCCTAAATAAGATGAACCCAAAGAGGCCAGCATCAAGACACATCACCATTAAAATGCCAAAGGTTAAAAACAAAGAAAGAATCTTAAAAGCAGCAAGAGAAAAGCAGTTTGTTATTATACCTACAAAGGAGATCAAATAAGACTGTCAGCTGATTTCTCAACAAAAACTTTGCAGGCCAGGAGGGACTGGGCAGAAATATTCAAAACGATGAAAAGCAAGGACCTACAACCAAGATTACTCTACCCAGAAAAGCTATCATTTAGAATTGAAGGATAGATAAAGAGCTTCCCAGACAATAAGTAGCTAAAGGAGTTCAATATCACCAATCCAGTATTACAAGGAATTTTAGAAGGACTTCTTTAAGACAAAAAAATAATAAAGCAAACTATGAATAATAAAATGGCAATAACTACATATTTATCAACAATTACTTTCAATGTAAATGGATTAAATCCTCCCATCAAAAGACACAGGGTGGCTAAATGGAAAAGAAAACAAGACCCCAACATATGCTGCCTACAAGAGACTCACTTCAAATTGAAAGACACACACAGATGGAAAGTAAGGGGATGGAAAAAGATATTTCATGAAAATGGGAATGAAAAAGACAAAAAAAATTGCAGTAGTAATACTTATAGCAGACAAAATAGAATTTAAAACACAGTCTATAACAAGGCACAAAGAAGGACCCAATAATTTGACTTTTGGGTATTTATCTGAAGAAACTCAAAACACTACTTCAAGGGGACATATGCATCAGATGTTCACTGCAACACTGTTTACAATGGCCAAGATATGAAAGCAGCCTGGGTGTCTGTCAATGGAAGAACAAATAAAGAGGAGGTGGTACATATATACAATAGAATACTGCTCAGCCAGAGTAGGGAATGGGATTTTGCTATCTGCGGTGGCATGGATGGACCTGGAGGGTACTTTGTGGAGTGGAGTATAATACAAAGGAAAATAGATGCAATGTGATTTCACTTATATGTGGGATCTAAAGAACAAAATAAACAAACAAAAAAACTCATAGAAACAGAGGCCATATTGATGGAAGGGGGATTGGCGGTGAGTGAAAAGTGGAAGGACTAAGAAGTATAAATTGGTTGTTACATAGTAATGATGGGGATGTAGGGTATAGCATTAGGAAAATAGTCAATAATATTGTAATAACTATATATAGTGTCAAATGGGTACTAGATTTATTGGGGGTGATAGATGGGATGGGGTTGTAGAGCAGGGTGAAAAAGGTGAAGGGATGAAGAAGTACAAACTGGTAGTTACAAAATAGTCAATGGGATGTAAAGTAAATCATAGAGAATATAGTCAACAATGTGGTAATAACTATGTATAGTGCCAGGTGGGTACTAGACTAGTCAGGGGATCACTTCTTTTTTTTTTTTTTTTTTTTTTTTGAGGGCAGTGTCACTGGCCCTCATATGTGGGACCGAACCGGGGCCGCTGGCTTCCCAGGCCAGCGCTTAACCAACGCGCCACTCGGCCGGCCCCGGGGATCACTTCTTAAATGTCAACTCTAATTGAAAAATTTAAAAAGGAGATGAAAGGGAATAAGAGGTTCAAATTTCCAGGTATAAAACAAGTCATGGGGATGTAACGTACAGCATAGGGAGTATGGTCAATAATATTGTGACAGCGTGGTAAGGTGTCAGATGGTTGCTGCACTTACGGGGATCACTTCTTTGTTGAATAACTATGGTATACACCTAAAACTAATATATTGTATGTTAGCTATATTTTGATAAAAATATTTAAATTTTTTTAAAAATAAAATAACATTTGTGAGGCCAGAATTAATAAAGATAAATCTTGAGTTAGTAATAGTGTGATAAATGACTATTCTAACAGTCATACCGAATTTCACCTTTACTGATTAACTAAGGAATGAAAACGTTTCCTATTTTCTAAACTGTACAATCATGTGGTATATAGGTACATTAATACAAATACTTCCAATGATGAAAATATAACTTTGCAAGTTGAAAAGGTGAAACATTGTCTTAACCTTGCATGAGATTCCTCTGGTTACAGTAAGAAAAGAGCTTAAACAAACCTTGAAAACACCTGCTTCAAGCCATCAATCCATACGCACCACTGATGACAGACGTGGATTCTGAAGAGTTTCCAATGATGGTCCATTTTCAGCCCCATTTAATGACTCTGAAAGTAGTATTAGTGGTGGCCTCTATTTTCTTTACTGTCTGCTTTCTTTCGTTTTGGTGGCCAAATTGTGGTGTATAATAACAGAGCTTGCTTTCTTATGTTTGCATGTATACCAAAAACAGCTTGCATCATATTTTACTGGTAAACTTTCATTTCAATAACCAGAACCTTCATACAGCACACAAGTACATGATCAGTGTTTATTTAGTTGTTTCAAATTACAGAATATAATCTGAATTGACAAGAGCTGCAGTCTCATGTCTTACCATGAGGGTTAATACTAAAGTCAAATGAACCTGGGAAATCCTCAAAACACCAAAGAAGCCAAAAAAAAAAAAAAAAAAAAAAAAAAAAAATAATCCTGGGTTGTCACTGTATTGTATTAAAGGAATATTTTCATGGACAAGAGTAGAGAAGGAGAAAAAGGAGTTTATTTTTTCATAAAATGGCTTACTCTTTTTTTAAATAAAAGAGTTTACTCTTAATAAACCAGAAAACTCATTTAAGCCAGGCACCTTATTTCTGCTCTTTTGAGGTTTCGCTACATTCCTTAAGGTCTTGAATTGGATTTAAAAGATGGCGTTGTTGCATTCAGGAGAAAAACTGAGCATCTGAGCCCCTTTGGACAATGTGGATCACAGTGCTGCTGTTAACATGCCTCCCTCTAGTTTACCCTGGGCTTTTCACATGTACCTGGCAGCCTTCCCCTGAGTGATAACAGTCGCCTTTGAAGTAGGTTCTGCCACCTCACTAGCATACCCAGGCGGCCTAGTAAGATTCAGATAGATCTCCTGTTACTCAACCCATAGATACAGGAAGGACTTGAAGAAAGGATCATCCCTGGCTATTTGGGATTCTAGAGTCTTCTCTAAAAATGTCACTACACTTGATTAGCAAAATCGTCTCTGTGATTTATTGGCCTGGTGTCCAAATGTTTTCCTAACATTTCACCTCAGATGCCACTGTGAGGCAGCAGTCATGGTGATAATGCTGCAAAGAGGCATTTAGGTAAATACAGACATGCTGAGCAAGTGTCCAAATCCTAGATCTCAGATACACTCCAGTGTACCAAAGGTGTCAGCTGACACAGCATAGTAATTTCAATCCATAGCATACACATTCCAAACTACATGAATAAAAAGCCCAAGGAGTTCTGACTCTCCCAAGCAGTTCCTCCTTCCTCTGTACCCCCGGAGCTCTGTGGGTGCTCCATTCTAACTCGGTGCTTTATGATGATTGCTTCGCTGTCTGTTTCCCTCCATAGGGCTGTAAGATACCCTTTAGGAAGAGCTCCTCACCTCCGGATCTCCTGAGCTCAGCACAGAGTATGGACCAGCAAAGGGGCTCAATGAATATCAACAGACTTAAAGTAATTACACAGGTCAAGAATTAGCTGTATGGCCCTGCTGCAGTGGGCTGCCATAGGCTGCAGTGAGTGGCCAGCAGCCAGCGTGAGCTGCCAATAGCCACGGTGAGAGGCCATCCAGAGGCCGGCGACCGAGCTGCCTCATCCGTGAAGAGCGCAATGATGATAAAACCAACATGGGCCAGTGAAGCAATGTCCTCTGCAACTAGGCTGAAGAACAAAAGGACAGCAACTTGTCTGTTCCCCTTCCCTGATTCCCCAATGCTGTTCCCCTCCCCCAATTCCCCAATAAAATCTTTTTAAAAAATGTTTTAAAAAGAATTAGCTGTATGAGACAAAGAGCATGGATGGGAAATGCTTCCTGAGTTCTTAAAGGGAAACCCCTTTTCAGGATGAAAAAGGACAGAGAGCCACCAGTTCCACTGTAAAGCAGGGTCATATTGGATGGGCCACTGCTCTGAGTGACGATGACATTTTTAAATGTTTTTCATGATGATCTGGCCAAGAAAAAAAATAAGACGTAGCATTCATTGAAAGCTCATTTAGCAACACTGCCCTCAGCAGTCCTGTCCAGGAAGTGACAGGCCACCATGCTGGCCTTTGCACGTGGAGCACTTGGGCTCAATAAGTTCTATTTTTCATTCTCTCTTTGTACTGTCATATTTTTGAATCTCTCTTTAAACTCTCAGTCAATAGCCTCAGTACATTTTTAAAGACAACCTGGGAATTTCAAAATTTTGGTGAAATGTCCTAAAGCACGATCAATAAATGCAAATGGAGGTTTAGAGAAAAACTGTTTCCTAAACAATCGGGGAACAGGCACTTGGAGTATGGATGGATGGTGAGCACAGTCTTATCTCCATCTACTCAAATCTATATAGTTGTTTCTAGGTGGCTCTAGAAACACAGTGGCAGAAAGATTAGCTGAAAGTTTTGAAATTCCTTGATGCATAAAATAGTCACCATTCATGGAAAAAAGAACTATAAACAAAAGATAGCTTTTTTTCCTTTCCTCTAATTTGTACTACAGATATCAAATGTGAGGGTGGGTTAATTGCTGCAACTTCTAGTCATGTCGATTTACACAATAAAACACACTGATCATGTCATATACTATATTTAGACCTCTATTCCCTACTTCACCTCCCCATAGCTGTCCAAACCAAATATTTTATACCCTTTAAAGAAAGTGCAGTTTGAGTCCATCAAGTCATCAATGAAAAAAAGTTTAATTTACAACCAAACTGGCAGCCCAAATATATAGCATAAGAAAACAAATTTCAATTAAATGTCTACATATACCTAAATTTTAATCTATTCATAGATTTTTCAAATAACATCAAAGAAAAGTTAAGCTTAGACAGGGCAATAAGAAGAGGATCCCAAAGCAGGTGCAAAATGCCATACAACAAAATGTGAGTTTTTTCAGTATGAAATATTAAATTTAGAATGGGAGTAGCAATCTGAGTTCAAAGTCAGAGCGACTAGATTATTATTGCCATTGAGCACAATTGGTTAAACCTGAATTGTTGTCAAGATTTTGGCCTCAAATTAAATCTGATTCATAAACAAAATGAACAACAGGAAAAAATGCAAACTCCTTTAACCTTTGTTCCTTCTGTTAGTGATCATTAGGCTTGTACTAACAGGAAACGATGGTAAAATTCCAAACGGTAATCATTCATCATCTGAAAAAAACATAACTCTATGAAAATGATTAATAGCATGCCAGAAAAAAACCTACATGAGTACAAGATGAAGGTTATGCGTCTAAAGGTTATGCTTCTTTGGGAGACCCCTCGGCCCTGCTCTGCCTCGATCTTTGCCTTCCAGGAAAGTTCTGTGAGGAGTGGCCATCCTGAAAGGAATTAACTCTGATAGAGCATCTCTCTCAAAGGCAGCCAAAACCTCTCTTTCTGCTGTCCTGTGTTATAACTTCATGGGAACTTTAACGCTGAAATCCTTTTACACATAGGGAACAGGTTCCGGAAAGTTAGGTAATCTACACAAGGTCCCATAGCTCGTCTGAATCAATGCTAAAATTGAAACTTACTTGTTTTGACTTTCAAGTCGCTCAACTTGCTCTACCACATCCCCAAAACCATGTCCACCGAGTGACTTTTTATATCACTGGTATTTTCCACAAGAATTTCTGGGAAGGAAAGGGATAAATTTAGTGGGAAATACATCATTCCTATTTGGAACACTAGCTTATTTCTATTTCTTTTAGAAAACAGCACTAGCAGCATCTTTCTACATGGAAGCAAATATAAAAATTATCTGAGGAAAGGTAATATAATGGAGTGTTTATGTGCACAGTCTGTGGACCCAGGAGAATTAGATGAGTTTGTGTAAATCTTCGTGTAGAATAATTCCTTGAACATGGTAAAGTGCTATAAAACAGTTAACTATTTTTATCATGTAGGGAGGTGGTATGCATTAAATAAATGCTGAAAGGAAAACTCAGTAATTTTTAATGTAAAAAGAAAGAGAGAGGGCCGGCCGAGTGGCGCAGTGGTTAAGTGCTGGCTTGGGAAGCCAGAGGCCCCGGTTTGGTCCCACATATGAGGGCCAGTGACACTGCCCTCAAAAAAAAAAAAAAAAAAAAAAAAGAGAGAGAGAGAGATAGGTTTCCAAAAATACAAATCATTGGCAGTTTTAGGAACACTCACAAGGGGCTTGAAACTTTAAGCTAAAGAGCAATTAAAGGGAAAACAACAATGACATCAAATAATACAAACACATCTTCGCCGGGGCTGCTGTCATCTACACAATGATTCTGATCTAATTAAGAGAATATAAGGATATTCCAGCTACCTGCCCCCACATCCTCTTCTTCTCCATAAATCACACAAAATGCCTGATTCAAGAGCGCTTTTTTTTTTTCTTAGCTGAGCCATCCTTGCCACCTTTTGGCATCTCAGTGGCAGCTCAACTTGGGCTGGGCATCGAACTGCTGTTGCTCAGAGCTCAGCTCATACTGTTGAGCGAAAAATGCCTGATTCAAACAGATGGCTCTTCACTCGTGCCCTGAAGCTGTGAAGACTGAACCATCCTACTCATAACACCAGGAGAAATGGGTTCTTAGGATATCAGAATGGGTTCTCCATGGAGAACAGTCTTTCCTCACTGGTTATAATATATCTTGAAGGCTGCTGGCTAGAGAAACCTGGAGAGACAGACCAAGAGGGAAAGCAGCAATTAGATCACTGGGCAAGCGAAGAGCATGCTCAGGGCTAGCTGGAGGCTAAGCACCTGCGATCAGAGAGCACGCAAAGCGGGGGCCATGAGAAGGGGGCGAGCTGAGTTTAAGGGTCCATATGATTGTCTTCACCAAGAAACCAGAATCCCCTTTGAAAGGATGCGTGTAGAGAAACCCAAGACACTAATTCGAAAAAATGCATGCAGCCCTATGTTTATCGCAGCTCTATCACAATAGTCAAGACTTGGAAACAACCGATATGCCCATCGGTAGATGACTGAATTAAGAAACTGTGGTACATTTATACAATGGAGTATTATTCGGCTATAAAGAAGAATGAAATCTTACCATTTGCAATGATATGGATGGACCTAGAGAACATTATGATAAGTGAAATAAGTCAGTCAGAGAAAGACAGATACCATATGATCTCACTTATATGTGGAATATAAAGAACTGAATAAATGAGCAAAGTACACAGAAACAGTCTCAGAGATATAAAAGAAAAACTGATGGTTGCTAGATGGGAGGGGGGTGGGGATGAGGGAGAAGGGGAAGGAACAAGACAACACAAATTGGTAACTACAATATTGCCACAGGGATATGAAAGATACTTTGGGGAGTATAATCAATAATGTTATAAATATATTTTAGGGGTCAGATGGACTCATGTCTTGTTAGGGAGATCACTTCATGGACGGCGTAGAGGCCTGACCACTGCACTGTACATCTGAAGCTGTTGTTGAATAATATTATATGTCAAATATATATCTATATATCTATATCTATATCTATATATATAGATATATAGATATATATAGTCATGGGATGAGGAGTATAGTGTGGGGAGTGGAGTCAATGAAATTGTAATAGATATGTATGATGTCAGAGGGTGGGGGGGCAATTGAATGGGGGAGGGGGGAGTCACTTTGTGAGGGGTGAAATGTATAACTACCGTATTGTTTTGTACACCAGAAACTAATAATAAAAAAAAGAAAGAAAGAAAGGATGCCTGTATATCCTTCTCTCCTCCTACTAGGTCGCAAATTTTCTCTACTCTTTGTATACCCATGTCTGCTGGGAACAACAAGATAATTGGATCCATGCCATCTCAGTTGGACCCTCATTTTTCTCATCTGTGATCAAGTCCCCTCTTTCATTTTTCCTAAAGCGTCAATTTGATCACATCATTTACTGGCTTAAACTTTGTTTTAATGGCCACTCTATTGCCTAGGTGGTTACCAGCCTTCCACAATCAGACCCCCCAAAATTCTACCTTTGTCTCTACAGTGCTTCCCCATCTAGCCCACACTGCAAGGTTTTCTTGCCTTCTAGTCTTCATTTATGCTGTGTTTTACCCCTACTTGGGATCTCCTTTCCATCCTCTCTTCGAAACTCCTAGGTCCTCCTAGATCTTCAGCCTAAATCACTATCTCCTCTTTGGTAAACCTTTTCCTTTACATCCCTTAAGTTCCTTGTATTTGCCTTCCTGCAGCCTTCCTCACCCAACATTAACCATACTTGATTCTGTATTCTTATAATGTTTTTGGTGCAACTAGCATTTTTATTAAACTGTGTATCTCCCCCAAAAGACTATAAGTTCATTTAGGGAAAATAACAGTGCTTTTTATTCCCAGAGCCTGGCACCCTATATGCACTTAATGTGTTTTTGTTTTTTGGGGGTTTTTTTACAGATTTTATTGGGGAATTGGGGGAGGGGAACAGACAAGTTGCTGTCCTTTTGTTCTTCAGTCTAGTTGTGGAGAACATTGTTTCACCGGCTCATGTTGGTATCATCATTGTGCTCTTCTTGGGTGAGGCAGATCAGTCGCCAGCCTCTGGACGGCCGCTCACAGCAGTTATTGGCAGCTCATGTTGGCTGCCAGCTGCTCACACTAGCTGCCGGCTGCTCACGCTAGCTGCCGGCTGCTCACTGTAGCCTATGGCAGCCCATGGTAGCAGGGGCTGCAGCTATGCCATCCCCAGGGACTCACAGCAGCCCAGCTCCAGGAAGAGCTGTTGTTCACCATCTTAGGTATAGAGGGCAGTGTCACTGGCCCTCATCTGTGGGATCCGAACCAGGGCCGCTGGCGTCCCAAGCCAGTTCTTAACCAACGCGCCACTTGGCTGGCCCCTTACTATGTTTTTTTGTTGCAATTTCTACAACGATTGTTCATTCCTTTTCTATAGCCTCTGTCCACCTCGTGGACCAAGAGGTACAGTAAACCAACAATCCCACCCCACTCCACTCTGAGTATCCAGAAGAGAGGATGAATTATTAGTCTTCAAAACAAAATATAAATGGTCCTTTCCATTCAGTGGAGTCTCTACTGTGTGCAGAGCTCAACCAGAGATTAAACAGAGAGAGAGAGAAAGAGAAAGAGTACGAGAGAGAGAGAGTAGAGAGAGAGAGCGAGAAAGGTTTTAGCCTCCAGTAGCAGAGAGAGCATATATATATGTGATGTTCATCACAAGGCAACATTCATAATATACCATGTGTCCCTGAAAATAAGACCTAACCAGAAAATAAGCCCTAGCATGATTTACAGGGTGCTCATAATATAAGCCCTACCCCAAAATAAGCCCCAGTTAAGATTGTCAGCCAGCCATGAGTGTATTTGAATAAATGTAGATTTTTGTACATGAATAAATGAATAAAATGCACCTTCTGGAGCAAAAATTAATATAAGACCCGGTTTTATTTTTGGGAAAATACGGTAGTACTGGCTAAAGGTGTGGCACAGACAGCACAAGCTCCAAGAGAGATTCCTGGTGGATAGCGGTGGTCAGGAAAATCTCCCCAGAGGAGCTGCGATCTGAAGAACTGGGATCTCTCATATAGGTACAGGGGAAAGAAAATAAAGCACTCCAGATTTGCTATAAAAGATCACATGGAGAAGAGACTATCACCAGAAGAGGCTAAAAGTGGGAAATGCCAAGTTTTTAGGAGATTATAAAATGATTCGTTTTGCTGGAACAGATAACTGAAGGGGCAGTGGAACATAATGCTGGAGGAGTGGTTAAGGCAAATACAGGTCAAGAGGTTTGGGTTTCATCCTATGACAGCGTTTTCCAAAATGGGATATACAGAAGAACATTCCTACAGGTTGCTGCTACAGGGGTTGGAGTAAGATTTTGTAGTTCAATAAGTTTAGAAAATCCTATTCTATCTCCCTTCTGGAGATTAACAATACGTATTAGGACAATAAAGGCACTGAGAACTCCTGCAGTAAAGAGTTACTCTGTAAACTCCCATTTACCTCTGTGTTTCCTCATATTTCAAAAATTTGTCTTTTGAGAACCTAATTTAAGAAATGCTGAACTCCAGGCAATGCAGAGTATTAAAATAAAGTAACATTCACATTTTTTTAAAAAGTGTAGACCACAGAGTTAACAACATGAAGAAGATAAGACAGATGGAGCTGGGGTTAGGAAATGGAGAGATGCAAAGGTGTTAAAGAGATGTGAAAATCTGTGAGGAATTATAAAGTTGAAGTTAGAATAGAATCCGGCACTTTTCCACCAACTTTGTCAGAGTTCAGTGGGGTTTCTGTGAACATCTTTCAGAAACATTTCCTGCACGTTCAGATATGGTTGTATAAATCCCTAGGTAAGAGCAAGAAAAAAAGAAAAGAGCAATCTGTGTGCCTGCAGGTACAGAAGATTGCAAGTGATCTATAAATGGACTCTTTTCTATATAAATATATATCCTTGTAGATAATAATCTAAAATCAAAGCCATGCGTGGTTTTAGTGAATTTATTTTTTAAACCAGATAAGACTGGTTCCTGCCTCAACATCTAGAAGCCAGGGGTATAAGCCAATCATGACACAATAGGATGAAAATGCTGGGAGTTCGAAGGGCAAAGTAATTAACATTAGTGTGCGAAACAGGAGTGGAGTTATGATTTTCAACACTTCGAATCTCCATTTATCCAGGTTCTTCATGCTAAGCATATGGAAGTACTTTACCAATGTGGTTTCTAATTCTTTCACAAGAGAGAGGAGTTTCAGCTTCAGATAATAATTTAATTCTTTCAAGAAACCATTTAGTAAACACTAAATGGCAACTCACTGGGCGGGTATTTTCCAAACGGCTTTTCCAGAACTTGGCATTTCTTGAGATGTCAGTGGATGCTGCACATAAAAAAGAATTCTATGGCCAGGTGTGGGAAATGGCAAGATTGATGTATTTGGTTACTGCAGAGCTTCTTAGAGCCTTTACAACACTTTACATTGGGGATCTCGGCATCAAGTCCACAATCACTCAACCGGGACCCCTTCTTGCATGATAACTGTATGTGACTGATGTTCCACAAATAATGTTTTGGAAGATGCAAGACTACCTGTCCCCTGCCGGAGTTAATTAGTTTCTTAGGTAGGAAGATTCTGAGCCATTATGATATTAATAATCCAAATGTGATAGGGGTGGTCAAAAGAGTTCTGCAACAAACCTTAAGCCCTCACAGTTTCAATCGCCTCACCTCTAACAGGAAATAATCATACCTTTCTTGTGGACCTCACAGATGGTCATGAGGATCAAAGAGACCCTACATGGGAGCGTGCTTTGTAAAACAAACACACACTGTCCAGTGTTTTGCAAGACACTGTTAAGAGGAAGAGGAATGGTCGCCATCTCTGTCTCTTCTGAATCTCCTCAGGACTTTATTTCTCTCATGGTACTGCTTACAGTTGATCTTAAAATTCATTTCAGTTAGAATAAAACCCAATTTTTCCCCCCACAGTTTATTGGAGCTCAAGACATGGACCCTGCCTACTCAGGGATCACTTTCTCACCCCATTAAGGCCTTTTTCCTTTCTTCAAACACATGCCGGACTCATGCCCACCTCATGACCTCATGCTTCTACATGAGCTGCTCTTCCCCAGGTCTTCCCAAATGTCATTATTTTTAGGAAGGTGCCCTCCCTAACCACCCTTTTAGAAAGAGCCTCTGATGGCCATTCTCCGGCCCATTAATCTATCTTATTTTCTTCATAAAGCTGAGCATTATCTCAAACCATCTTATCAATTTATTCATGTGTATTTTGTTGTCTGGCTCCTTTCTCTAGAATTAAACTCCATGAGAACAAGAACCCTGGTTGCCTTGTTCACTGTGCTCTGGTGCCTGGAATCCAGGAGAACCATACTAAGTATGTGCTAACAACCAAAGTTTAGGGAAACGGCTACTTGGTGAGAAGGGAAGGGGGAGTCATGCGGCTGAGATGGGGTAAGAGGCTCCTGTGATACTGCTATTGTTCCTGTTCTTGCCTACATTATGGTTACATGGGTGTGTCCACCGTGTGATCATTCATCCAGCTGTAATTTTATATTTCAGCTCTCTTTGAAGTCTTAATTCAAACCAAAATGGTTTTTGATGTATTAGTGTTCACATAATCATGAATATAGGAATGATAATTGTTCTTCGTGTTTTTTTTTTGTTGTTGTTGTTTTTTTGAGGGTAGTGTCACTGGCCCTCATATGTGGGACCGAACCGGGGCCGCTGGCTTCCCAAGCCAGCGCTTAACCACCGCGCCACTCGGCCGGCCCTTTGTTCTTCTTTTTGAGGACCCCACAATGAGCTCTATACTCTGCTAAGTACTTCATCTATGCCATCTCATCGAATCCTCAAAAAAACTTATAATTGCCACAACCCATTTTACTGATGAAGAAACTGAGGTGCCCAGAGAAAAAGTAACTTGTTTATGGTCGCACAGCTAATAAGCAAAACCCGGATACCAAACCAGTTTGTTATAATTCTAAAATTCACATGTGTTCTCCTAAACCCTGCATAAAAGTCGGGACTGGTGTTTTGAGGTCCCCTTATCTCTCCCCATGACCTTTTCTATCGAGAGGCTGTCACAGACTAAGAGCTCCCACCACTCGGCAGCTTCTCAGATCCCTATGAAAGCCATAGCCTGACAAACTTCACCTCTCCATCAGACACACCAGAAATGGTCTAATCTGGTACAAATGTAGACAGTGGGCAGAAAGGGCACTGTTTGTCCCAGAGCAGCGTAACTGAGGACCTGCCAAGGTCATGGGGTGGCCCGCTGCCACCTGGGGATTCCCCAGGAGTGGGGTGGCTCTGTCTCTGATCCAGAGGCTCATGTCTGCTCCTGAATTTGAAATCTGACCAAGTTCTGGTGTTTTTCCCCCATTTCAGTTAGAACTTCTTTGGAAGAAACAGCATATCTAGTTAGGAGAGATCTAGGAAAAAAAGCAGCAGTGGGGAGAAAACACACTTGGATTTTTTCCCCCCAGATAACTACTTGTATCGTTGGATTAGTGTACCATACCAACAACTGAAAAGGATTTGTTTCTCCACGTAGAGGGTCACCTTGGAGTGATTAGCATGGCTGCCAAAATATAATCCCTTTGCAAAGGACTAATGGTGGCACTGACAAGTTTCTGCAGGAAGAAGTTTGGCAGGCGACTACTGCGGGAAAGGCCCTGACTTACACCCGAGGAAACTCAGATGGAAATGAGATTGTTTGCTTTTCCATCCATGTGTCTGACAGATTCTCCCAGTTTCTATGGGGTTTATTCTAAAGGTGTCAGACCCTATCAGAAATTTGATGGCAGCCACACATTATCAAATAAATAAATAGAACACTCTTTTGTCCTACCTTTGAAGTTTTCTTAAGTTACTCTGAATAGCATCTCCCTCTGCCAAGTTTATTATGTCTTGTATAATGAGATACTTTCTAATTAGCATATCACAAATATTCCTGCTCTTCTTTACAAGTCCGGTTACATTTTTAAATGTTGCTTTTAAAGTACATCAGGATTTTTCGCACTCTATAAAGAAATAAGAGAATTAAAGCAATATGTCGGCTCAATTCTCCATTTTTTTTTTCCTTATTCTTTTTTTTCCCTTTGTTTTCTAACTAGGATGGCAGCATGGAGTAGTGGAAAGGTCACAGGACTGAAAGCCAGGAGCCCTGGATTCAGTTTTGGCTGAACTGCTCATTAGCTGTGCCACTTTGGCAAATTGCTTCATCTTTGAGGGTCTTTCATGAATTCCTTTTCAGCAAAATGAGGAGGTTGGACCAAATGGAAAGTCCCTCATGGTGTAAAACACTGGGATTCTATTCGTGAAGTTTGAATAATTCCCTGTCTCCTTATTCAAAAACTGGAGCAAGTTATGTTCTTCGATTTAAACATTCAGAGTGAACTAATACACAATAGGTATAAATATCAGCAAAAGGAATGTGATTTTAAAGAGATGCAGGTATTTAATTACAGAATTATGGATTACCTTTGAACAGCAAAAAGGTTCTTTGCTTCTTCCCTAGAAAGGGGCAGTTATATTTTTGCCTAGCTTTAATATGTTGACAAATATATGAATACACGAACACACATTCTAATCTGCCTTTATATCAGTTAATATAACTGACACAAAGTAATTCTAGTAGAATATTGGGACAATGAAAATAAAGAAAGGTTTTCTTGTATTTTGGTATACTAGAGAAAAAAAAATCTAGTCAGCTCAACAACATAATTCGGATTGCCCAGTAACATCTGGGTTTCAGGATTTAACTTATAATATCAAAATCATAAAAATCTTGGTTTTGATTATGAGCTCCTGGGGAGCAAGGACCATGCTAGCTTTACATGCCTCACTGTTTAATTTGCCTAATCAAAACTGTCTGCTGGGTGGTTGGAGTCTTCCGTATACAGGCCTTCAATCCCTGGACCTGACACCTCTTTCTTATCATGGCCACACCAACACCCTCAATCTGGGCCCCCACCTCCCTTCCAGGGGCTGCCCATTGCACCCCATTTTGTGGACTTCCCACCCTCATCCTGTTTAATCACTGCCAACTTCACTAGGTAAGTGCCTCTCACACTTCCAGACTAGCTCCGTTGTCACCCCATCAGGGCTTTTGCTCCCACAGCACAGTGGTCCTGCTGTATTTTATCCGTCTGTTTACACAGCTGTCTCCTGCTCCCACAGAGACAGAAGCCAGAGCTTGGAGGCACCTTGGTCGCATCTGGACATCAATGTAGAGAAAGAGGGACTGGACAGAGGGAAAGCAAGGTGCTGTGAACATCCCAAGAACTGTCCCTCCATCATCTCGAAGCCCCACTTTCCTGAAAGATGTACAATGTGAGGTGTTCGTGTATGCTAACCACCAAACTGTGGTCTACATAAGGTGAGTCCTGTTGAGAGAAGGAAGACTGAGAAAGTTAGAAACCTTTCTATATAAAAGGAGAGTGAGTGGGCTGGCCGAGTGGCGCAGTGGTTAAGCGCTGGCCTTGGAAGCCAGTGGCCCCGGTTCGGTCCCACATATGAGGGCCAGTGACACTGCCCTCAAAAAAAAAAAAAAAAAAAAAAGATAAAAAAAATAAAAGGAGAGTGAGTGTGTGAGTGTGTGTGAGTGTGAGTGTGTCTGTTTGAGTGAGTGTGTGAGTGTGTGTGAGAGTGTGTGTGTGAGTGTGTGTGAGTGAGTGTGTGAGTGTGTGTGAGTGTGTGAGTGTGTATGTGTAGGCAATAGGAAGCCACTGATGCTTTTTCCACAAATAGTAAGAATGAAAAAAAAATTTTAAATGACCTAGCAGTGGTGTATAAATACATTATAATGGCTTAGAAACTATAAATTATTCCAAATTACCATGTAGTCATGAAAAATTATTTTAAATAATTATATTATAGATGTGAAAAAGCAAATCATACAGGTTAAGTACAAAAAAGTGGGTTACCAAACAATATAGATAATAAAATCACAATTTGTAAGACATTGTTCACATTTTTATATATGAGAATATTTAGATATATAGATATTTGGGTATGGAAAGACAAGTTCAGGGGGATAAATATCAGAGCATTACATAGGAATGTTATCCAAGTGGTGAAATATATGATTTTTTTCCCCCTTCCTACTTCCTCTTTATCTGTATTTTCTAATTTTTCTACCATGAACATGAACCACTTGGGTAATTTTTAAATACCTTCTCTGAATAAGTAAATAGCCCATTTATAAATATTAAATAGTGCATTGACGAGGTGGTGAGGATTTGGCCTCAGGCAGTGGCAATGGGAATAGAAAGTAGAAGGCAGAGTTGAGAGCAATTATAGTGCGAGAGCTGACAGAAGTGGGTGACTGGCTGGGTGAGGAATTTATGGGAAATCAGAACACGAGTGAGATTCCTAGATTTTCAGCCCAAGTAAGTGAGGGAAATGCTGGTTCAATTGCCAAAAATGAGGCGGTATGGAGGGCAGTCAGCTTGGAGGAAATATAATTTCCTCTTACACGTGATCTGTTTGAAGTGCTGACAGGTCACCCAAGAGAAACTAAAGTTCAAGAAAGAGGTTAGGGCTTAAGGTGGCTATGGATTTAGGAGTCATCCCCACCCAGGTCAGGGTCGGTGCCCGTCCAGGGGCTCCCACAGGAGGCATATTCCTCATTGTGGGGTGGCTTTCAGGATTTTAGACCAGAGACTCCAGGTGGCAGGGACCCACCTGTCCTGTTATCATTCCACCCTCAGGTCTAGACCGATGCCTAGAGTATAGTAGGTAGTCAGTAAACATCTGAGAAGTGGATTAATGAGTCCCCTAAGGGAACAGCTGAAATAGGAAGAGTGGATGAAGCATGGGAGGAAGAGGGTAAGGAGCTAGATGCAACTGAAACTTAGGAAATACAGAAGCGTGGGAGAGAGAGAGCAGTACTGCCAACAAAATAAATGCAAAATAGATGCAAGATGAGGACAATGCAACTTGCCAGAAACCAAGGAGGGGGAGTGGCTGAGAGCTGGAAGAGACAGGACTGAAAAAAGTTCATTAATTACAAGGATACTGATGATTCAGCAGAGGATAATTTCAGGAGAAAAATGAAATGAATGAAAGCAGGAGAATCTTTGTGGTTGCGTGGTGAAGAGGGAAAACAACACATCTCCAGGAGGAGCTAAATCAGGGCAGAATTTCCTCGTAATCCCAGAGGAGACCTGCACATGTTGGTATGCGGGAGACAAAGAGTGGAGGATGCAGCAGGTGTTGGCTCAGAGGGAATAACCACTCTGGGAGGCAGAGGTTTACCCTTGACAAGGAAGAGGAAGACGAGTTTGATCTCCCTGTCCTAGATCTAACCCTGGCAGCACTCCCAGCTTGTACCTCACAATTTAGCTCTAATTATACACTCATATTGTTCACTGCTGTTTCATATGTCTTCTCTCCTCGTTTAGAAGGCACAGACCAAACCTTCGGGACTTTCCATAGTAAATTCTCAATGAGAGTTGGTAGTTGACTTTGAATCCCATAGGATAAGTGCAAAAGACAATACACCTACAGACGTGGACACAAATGCAATACCTTTTAAACAGACATTACTGCAAAAACAGACTATTTTTCAAGTAGTACCTTGACACCTTCCTCCTCTCTTTCCCTAATCTGCTTGGGCGAAGGGGTTATCCTCCCCAGGATCCGCACCAGCTCACTGCCTTGCAGTGGACCACCTTCCTACCACTGGCTGTCAGTCAGCAGCGGGGAGGGAATTGGGAGCAGAAGCTGGGCTGCCTTTTAGTTTGGATGCAGACTGATTTGTGATTAGCCAGTCCAGATCCCAGAGTGCACACTTAGGATGTTTCTGTGAGAGGTACCTCCCTGCAGTAAGACTCCCCTGAAACCTCTCAGGGAGCCCCCAGCGAGGCCAAGAATGAGACTGTAGGCCAGAAGTTGACTCAGAACAGGCCTGCAAAGGCAGCTGCCCTGCTCCTGACCCACCCACCATGGTGGAGCCGCTAAAACCAGAGCAGTCTCGGAATTTGTGTGATGAACTCAAGATTCCTATCAAGCGGGCACCACTGGACAGCTAAAATGCCAAATGTCACTTCAAAAAGAAGGCAGGATGGAGGTGAAGGGCCTGCATTTGCCCTTCATTCACACACATCCAGACAAACCATTAACATTCCTCAATACGTAATTCCAACCACACCTTCTGCTGAATAAAACCCGGTTGCTCCTTCACATGCCCTTTGCAATGGGAGAAATCAGCTATGCCTAGTTAGCACTTTTTTCTTAAGCTTTAAGATATTTATGTAGACATAAAAAGTTTATTGTAAACATATTCATAATAAACTTTACCAAAGATTTTCCCACACTGAGATATTTTCAAAATGTGTGCTACATATATGACCATTAGTTTTTCTTCATTAATGAGCTTGGATTTCCAAGCTGCTCCTGCCATAAGTTACACTTTCCAGCAAGAAAAAGTGAACATGTGGAAATTATATGAACTTTTTAGGACACTGGGGTCCATTTAATATTCCAAAGTCATAATTTATCAAATAGGACCCAAGTGTCCAGAAAGCCTCATGGCCCCTTTCCCGTATACTAAATTACTCCCCAAGGCTGCCCTAAGGACAAAGACTCAGCTTCATTAATTAAAGAAATGGAAGGTGCTGTACCAACATGAGAGAGCATCCTGCAGTAGGAGATACTTGAATACACGCTTTAATTGCAAAGTGAACAGTTGGGGAGAGGAGTTTTCAGACCTAAGCACTTAAATGAATGTGTGTGATTCAACTTACTTGCTAACCTCATGGTCAACAGGTGTGGGAATTTATTCTGTTATTTTTACCCTCCCTCGTTTTAATTTGGCCAAGGGCTCCATATTGGATTATCCTGAGAACTTTAGGTTATCAAAGAAAAAAATTGGGGTGAAGAGCTGCTTGCTAAACATTAAGATTTCAGGGCTTGCAAGGAAAAAACAAATCTATCCACAGAACATTTCATATCCAGGAGACTGGTCTAAGTTTCAAATATCTAAGATTTTAATGTTGCCAAACTAGCCAAGAATTGCCAAGTATGATACTAAATTCATATGCACATTAAAAAAGTACTCCCTGTTTATAAACAATTTCCATATGCGTTGGATAGAAAAGCAGTAAGTGACAATTAATTGGCTGACTTCTGCAATTTGTCATTAATGCTATTTTCAAGTTGAAATTATCCCATTACATTTGATTTTCAGTGCTCTATAGCAAACCCATTTATAAGAAAGTTTATTTCTCAATGAGACATCAAATAATTTACCTAATGGTCCCATTTACATAGGCTTTAACTCTTTTATGTAAACATTTTAAATAAATGGGCCTCTCTCATTCACTACTTGTTATTTTAAAACATACATTCACTTTTTGTTTAAAAAAAAAAAGAAGAAGAAGAATCTCATATTCCACCACCACCCTTAGCTCCCCAGTAAATCTAGTTTTTCAAGGGCTAGAGTTTATAATTTTAGGTGGAAGATCTCTGAACAAATATACGCCCTGATTAAAGCACACGCCATGTATGCACAATCTAAACCTTTTGTGTCCTATATTTAGTCTCTATATAGGTCTCAACTGTAGGGAATCTAGCTATTGGCCCAAATTATAATGTCAATCAAAGACAGGGAAAATAATTAATCTAAAGATATTATATACAGGCTCATCCCAAAGTGCCTTCTTTTGAATAATAAAGTCTAAGCTAGGTCATCTATGACAGTGATGAACCAATTCATTATTCAAAACACTTAAATATGTTTTAGGATGACCCTTCCATAAGTTTCTGGAAAGAACACAAAAACATATTGTATAAGAATAATGTAAAATTGGAGAGCAATTTACAAATAATTCTACATTTGCAGAGAAATCATGAAAGTTTGAAGGCCTGGTATAGTAAAAGTTTATAGCAATAGTATTTCCCACATGAGACACACAAATAACTCCTCCGGATGTTCCAGATTTTAGACAAATAAAGTATTAGTACCACTGTCGCCAGAAAAAAATGGTCAGGTTTTTATGAAGTATTGTATTTAGAAATTCACACCAGTTTCTTCTGTCTAACAACATACCCCCGAGTTCAATATACTTACTCTCCAGTCTGAGTCCTGCTTCTCTGGTTTTGCAAGGGGTTTGTAAAGTGTACAGATGGTAATAATCTGTGGCTTGCTTCAAATCCTGACGACTGCTGCTTTTATTCTCTTGATTTCCTTTGGTGCCAAAGATGTCGTTCTCTTCCAGAGTTACCGCATGTTAAGCGAAACTGCTGTCAACATTTTATTACATTCGGCATTTCAGGTTTCCTGATAGCTAACTCCAACATTAAAGATAGCCATGCTCTGTATATTTTTCAATCCTCTTTTTCTTTTTTGCCCTCCATGGAAAGGTGCTGGGCTCTCCTTAAGCAACATTGAGATTTAAAGTTGTGCATTTCCAGACTACAGTAAAATAAATACTAATGCAATTCATTTCCACCTTCAGACACTTCTTTCCTTCCCTGGTTGCTCCAGCAGTGTTAATTTTCCCACACTCTCCTGTAATGGTGAAGGGCAGGCAAGTCTGGGCAAGTAAGATAACACTTGGGCAGGAGATTAAAAACCCACACTGAAGTCATTACCTACAGGGCTGGGCCCAGCATCCACTCAGCACAGTTTCCAAACACCTTTACCTGACTTGAAAAGCAACCTGAAAAGCCTAACAACTAAGACAATAGCATTTGGGCATTTCCATGCCCTTGAATCACCTGTATTTTTATATAGCAAAACAGTACTTCAACTTAGCAGCCAGAACAAAGAGGAAGTGCCTTACTTTCATTTCATTTCTCCTGGAACGATCTGAACTGTGAACCACTACTGAGGTCTAGAATTAGGGTGACCATTAGTCTTATCTTGCCCTGAGCAGTCCCAGGGCGTAATTATTCCTAACACTGACTGCCTTACACTCTCAAAAGTGTCTGGTTTCATTGATGCTTAAGTTACCTTAGGTTACCTGGAAAGTTCTTTACATTCGGCATGCATTTTTCAAAAACTAATTGACACTTCTATCCCCAAAATCACAGGTTCAAAGAACTAATTAGCCATTCTGACTGTTAAGAACTTACACCTTTCTCCTACATTTTACACTTAGGTACTCTTACATCAATTTTTGAAACCACTAACTTTATTATTAGGTTTTAATCATTTTTCTTTTTCTTTATTAATATGAATCTTTAAAAGCCTCTAACTTAATACAGAAAAAAGAATCCTTCCTGATTTAAAGGAATGCTCCGTCCAAGGTACAGGGCGTGGTCAGATGGTTCAACCTGGAATAATTTTAAGGTGGGTGTGATAAGACAGCATCTGTCTGTATCCCATTTGTTGCATGATTACAGAATGAAGGTGAAAGTTGCAACATATCCTCCATTGGACCTTTTTAAAAGAGATCTCACTAAAGAACATTGTGGATTAACCATAAATAATTATTATACATAGAAATTGTAAAGAACAATAAACATAAATCCATGTCTGAGGATGGGGAAGATGGTATTCTCCATTTTGCGGTTTTTCGTTTGTCTTTAAATAACCTAAACAAACCTTCAAGGCATAAGAAAAGGCAGGCATTTAGGGGAAATTGGGTATAACTAAAAACATTAGGAAAGAAGAATCAACTAGAAATCCAAGGGATCAGCAAAAAGAATTCATGGGGAAATAAATGAATAGAAAAGAAATACAATCATCTAAGGGAATGGCTTCTCCTTCATGGCACAGCAACAGAAACAACATGCTGAACTCTTTCCGCAAACCCCCTCCCTATCCAGTCTCATTCTGTCACTATCCTGATGTGGGTGACCCCAGTCTTGACTTCTATCTATACTCTCTCTCCCAAGCCCAGTTTCATAAAATCAATTACTAATATCCCTACCTAGATGTCCTTTGTATGGTTCAGACTCAAGGGGTTTTTTAAGCTTCAAAAGAGATTGTTGCTTCGACATTTCATGTTTTTTTATAAGGCCAGCCACCTAGACTCAAACCCCAATATTGTCTTCTTCTTGCCAAGTCCTGTAAATGCCATCTCCAAAATATTTCTTTTATCTAACCCTGATGAGACCACCTCCTTTCTTCTCCCTCCCCAACCAGGACCACCTGATACCCATCAGTAAGTAGGCTTACCCTAATCTTCAGTTCCTACAACCAATCCCACCCTGCTATGGGACATCTTTAATTTAACCTGTGCCAGCTCCATTTTGGATCTCACATCAGATAGCACTGACTGCTAGTCTCTTCCTAAAGTCCCAGTTTTAATCAAAGAGCTCGTAGAGCCCTCATCCCAGCCTTTCTCCAACCGTCAAATAACAGGGCTTCATCTCTGCACCTTGTTCCCAAGCTCCTGTTTTGATAACTGTCCAGGAAATTGGGCTCCTCCTAGAGCTGGGACTCTTGCCAGTGTCCTGAGTTTGTGCTGAAAAACCTTTCCCCCATCTCCAGTTCAATACGTAGAACCTGCTAGACTCTGCCACACTGTGTTTGTCCCCAGAGGTAACCTGGAGGTTGCCACACCTGTCAGAAACTGCTTGCCAGCTCTGACAACATAAATTCCCACCAGGCAAAAAAACCAGGGCCAGAAACCAGGCACTCGGCAGAATTCCATTTGCTCTGTCTGGGCCCTGCCATAGGCTCTGGGCTCCTGGGCCAGCTTTGGATTACTTTGGCTCTGAGTTGGAACTTCTGGCTTTACCCCTATTATATGACCGGACATTTTGTATTTTTAACCTTCATGTCTAACACACCACTTTCCCAATAACAATAACAACTTGCTCTGATTTGGGCATGGTTGTGGACACCGAAGCCAACTGCCACCTGTCCCAGCAGCCACCTCCACCCTTCTCTGCCATCTCTCCTCGTTTCTGCCTATGGTCACTCCTGTCCAGTGCCTACATAATAGTTATTCTTCTTCTTCCTCCCTGGCTTATAGGAACTTGATTCTTTGATCTCTTAAAGGACAGGCCCTTCCTTTGCCCTAAGAAATGAACCACAAGTTCTCATGGTAATGTCATTTCTTTTGGTCAGTGTAATATGAGTAAGCACGTGACCTATTCATGGCTAATTAAATATAAGAAGTTTTCTGTGGAGAGTTTTCTGTGTCAACTTTAAAAAAAAAATCACTAAGGGCCAACTGAGTAACTCAGTTGGTTAGAACACGAGCTCTGAGCAACAGGGTCGCTGATTCGATTCCCACATGGGCCAGTGAGCTACGCCCAAGCTGAGCGTAGCTGAGCTGGTGAGAGCATGAGCTCTTAACAACAAGGGTACCGGTTTGACTCCTGCATGAGATGGTGGGCTGCACCCCCTACCACCTACCCTCGCCCCACAACTAAGATTGAACACAGCACCTTGAGTTGAGCAGCCACAAGCTGCCGATGGGTGGCTGGATGGCTCAGTGTGCAAAAGGTTGCTGGTTCAACTCCCACATGGGATGGTGGATTATGCCACCACCCTCCTCTGCACCCCACCCCCACCCCGAGCAACTATAATAGATTAAAAGCAGTGGCTGGACTTGGACCTGAGCTTGTGCCCTCCACAGCTAAGATTGAAGGACAACAACTTGACTTGGAGCTGATGGGTCCTAGAAAATCACAATGTTCCCCTTCCCAATTCCCCAACACTTGTTCCCTTCCCCAATTCCCCAATTAAATCTAAAAAAAAAAAAAAATCACCAAGAAAAGACCTTGTGCCAATTCTCTGCCTTGAATGTACAGGAAATAGCTGGAGTTGGAGTTGCAGCAGCCATCTTGAGATCAAAAGGCAACAACAGAAGATGTAGGAGCCACTACTCTAATGACAGTGAAAGAAAAAGACAGATGGGCTTGAGTTCTTGACATCACCATTGGGCTACATCTCTAGGTCTTGCCAGTCCATCCCAGGTTTCTTATTATGCAACTCAAATAAATTCCTATCTGTTTGAGCCAGTATTAGTCAAGTTTTATGTTACAGGCAACCAAACACTGTTCCCCTAATGGAACAAACACATGAACTATTGGGTTGTCAGAAGAGTAATGACATAGTTTTTCTATGTTTTTCGTTGCAAAAATGCATCATGACTTTTTCAACAAACCAATGTATAACCTTCAATGAATACTGTACTGTATTTTGGTGCCTGAAGTTGGGTAGCTCAATATCTCTCCATTTCCTACTTCCTTCTTATTGAATCTCTCTCCTGTCCAATTTGTTTTATACCAAAGGTAGCATTTTGCACTTAGCTCACACATATGTTTTCTCTTACATATACAATAGTTTTAAAGCACATGTGCACACAGTTATATCAGTTAAAAAAGTGGAGGAAGATATTCCATGGGCTAGTCCCTCCACAAAACAGCTAATAAACTGGCAAAAACTGTCAGAATCAACTTTATCTGAAATCCGGAAGCTTGTTAAGGTTTATAGCAACCAAGTGAACACATAATCAAGAAAAAGGCAGCTAAATGTCAGTAGGACAGATCTGTGGCATTTTTCTTACCCTGCCCCATGTCCCCACACCCAGCTCAACAGTGGTCTTGTAGACAACCGCCCACTTTCCTGGTGTGGTTTCCTGGTGCTGGAAGAAGCAGAGCAGATCATCTTTTCAAATGTGGTTATTTGTTTTGATCTGCCTGGTGGTTCCTTAAAGGACTGGTGCAAAGTGCTTGTCTTTATTTCACCTAATTCAAACCCCTCCTTGGGTGAAGAGGTGAGTACCCAAGAGGCATTTGTCAAAAATGTTTAAAGACTAATGAATTATCTGCTGCCAAATGGGGCAAGTGACACTGTTTGGGGCAAACAACAGACCACCAAAAAGGCTGGGAGGAAAAGCTGGCAATGAATCCTTCAGGAAATAAAGACTTTGTAAATCTCCTGCATATTCCTAGGACTCTGGGAACTCAGAGTCCTATACATGCCCAGAGCAGAGTATATGCTCAGAAAAGGCCTGAGAAGCCCTACTCTCTCACTTCTAGCTGACTTTCAGGCTCTGCATAAGTAAGAAGTAAAGGCTAAAGCAGAGTTTTGAAGGCATAACCCAACACCAAAGCCTACTAGCTCCCTGGTTTTATTCTTTTTTGCTTCTTTTTTTCATTCTTTCTCCCCACCCCTCCTTCTTGTTTGTGATGTTTATGGAAATATCTGTCAAATCACTAGCTGATCACTAAGCTAACCAAACTTTAACCAAACAAAGACTTCACTGGCTGTACATGACAAGGAACACAGACTTCACCAAGTTAGATTAGAAAACGTACTAAGCAAACTAACTAGACAATCACAAAAATGAGGACCACTAAGCCCTAGGAAGGAGAGAGAATATGATTTCCAGAGTAGCTACATTACAGTATTCAAAATATCTAATTTTCAACAAAAAAATTACAAGACATGCAGAAAATATAGCACATACACATTTAGAAGAAATTAATAGACTGTCTCTGAGGAAGCAAGACATTGCACTTACTAGGCAAAGACTTTAAACCAACTATTTAAAATAGCCTCAAAAAAACTAAAGGAAACCATGTACACAGAGCTAAGGGAAACCATGAAATTAATGTCTTGTCTAATAAAGAATATCAATAAACAAAAATTGTATAAAGAAACCAAATAGAAATTCTGGATTTAAGGAGTATAATAACTGAACTGAGGAATTCAACCTCACATTTAAGCAGACAAAAGAAAGAATGAGTGAACTTAAAGATAGTCAATTGAGATTACCCAATGTTAGCAGCAGAAAGAAAAAAGAATGCAGAAAAATAAGCAGAACCTAAGAGAACGATGGGACACCATCAAGCATACCAACATATGCTTAACAGGTGTCCCAGAAAGAGAGGTGAGAAAGGGGCAGAAAGAACATGTGAAAGAATAATAGCCAAACTCTAAGTATGATAAACTCAAAGAGGTCCACAGTGGGACACATTGTAATCAAACTATTGATTAAAAAACAAAGGGAGGGGCCGGCTGAGTGGCTCAGTTGGTTAAGAGCTCGCTCAAGAGCTGAGCTCTGAGCAATGGCGGTTCGATGCCAGCCCGAGCTGAGTTGCCGTTGAGCTGCCAACAGGTGGCAGGATGGCTCAGCTAAAAATAAAAAATAAAAAAAAATTTAAAAAAAAAAAACAAAAAAATAAAAAACAAAGGGAAAAATCACAAAAGCAGCAAGAGCGAAAAGACTTGTCACATTTAAGAGATGCACTCCATGAGTAGCAGCTGGTTTCTCATCAGAAACCATGGAGGTCAGAAGGCAAAAACAAAACAAAAACAAAAAACAAAAAAAACCTATCAACTAAGAATTCTATATTCAGCAAAACTATCATTCAAAAATGAAAAAAAAATTTAGACATTCCCAGATAAACAAAAACTGGGAGAGTTACTGTTCCTAGTAACCTGTCCTACAGGAAATGCTACAGTCCTTCATGCTAAAATAAAAGACATTAGAAATAGCTTGATCTATACAAAGAAGTAAAAATACTGGCAAAAGTAACTACATAGGTAAATATAAGTCAGTGTTAATATATATTTATTTCCTTTTTCCCATATGATTTAAAAGACAACTACATAAAACAATAATGATAACTCTATTTCAATGCACCCCCTTGTATATAAAGATGTAGTTTGTGACAATAAAGCACATGTGTACAAGAGAACAGTAAATCTTCAGTAGGGTAACCGGACGCATTCCTAAAACATTAAATGGCAACAAAACCCTAGAGAAGACATCCTCTGTTTTTGCCACATCCTCTCCACTTTGCTTGTTACTTGCTTGGTCTTTACAGGCATTTGGGTTTGCAACTCCTGTGTGTAATACTGCTGCCAGATTAATCACACTTCTACTTAGAATTCTCAAATCATTCTCAATTTCCTAGCAAATAAAATTCAAACTTCTTGGTCTGGCATCAAAGACCTGGAATATGTGTCTCCTTTCTATCTTTTTGGCCTCATCTCTAATAATGCTCTGTTGAATATTCTACACTCAAATTGAACTGTACTATTTCAAATCTCCCTATGCCCATTCCCTACCCAGCTGAACTTTACTGAAGCTTTTCCAGGTCTAGATGGAATAACCTTCCCCATCTCTGTAAGTGTAAAGTCCATCCAGCCTGATTTCAGTGATATTCCTTTACCCATACCCCTCCTAGAAGCTATCTTTCCAATGCTTTTAGATCCTTTACTGCTTTAGCTGTATCTCTCTGGTTGTATGTATTGCTTTCTATTTTGTATTTAGCTATGGTGTACATTTCTTATTGTTTTTTAGATGATCAGAGAGTCATCTCTAGAGCTCAGTAAGATCACCTGATTGGGAATCTAAGAAACTGTTTGCAACAGTCTTGGGTAGACTATGATGTTTTCTATGTTTCAGTTTCATCACTTAAAAATTGAACAAAGGGCCGGCTGAGTGGCACGTTGGTTAGGAGCTGGCTTGGGACGCCAGCTCTGAGCCCAAGCAGGGCCCTGGTTGGGATCCCACATATGAGGGCCAGTGACACTGCCCTCTACAGCTAAGGTGGTGAAAAACAACTCCACCTGGTTGCCTCTATAGCTAAGATGGCCAGCGACAGTGTGGACTGCAGCCTCTGCTGCAGTGAGCTTCCATAGGCTACAGTGAGTGGCCGGCAACCAGTGTGAGTGGCTGGCAGCTGGTGTGAGCTGCCAAGAGCTGCTGTGAGCGACTGTCCAGAGGCCGGTGACCAATCTGCCTCACGCAGGAAGAGCTCAATGATGATACCAACAACGGGCCAGTGAAGCAGCGTCCTCCACAACTAGACTAAAGAACAAAAAAAAAGGACTGCAACTTGTCTGTTCCCCTTCCCAGATTTCCTTACGCTGTTCCCCTCCCCCAATTCCCTAATAAAATCTTTAAAGAAAAAAAAAAAGATCAAATATCTGCTTGAGATTCTCATGAGAATTTAATGGTGTTATCTGTCAAGTTGTGTATACTGTAAAGTAACATTTTATGCTGGGGTCAGAGTCTATATTTTAGTCACATTTATATGTCTAACAAAATACTCAACACATAGTGGGGGGTGTTATATAAATTTTTGTAGAATGAATGAACATGCTAACTCTGTGGTGAAATGAAGCTGAATAATTTAAAACAATTTACAAGCACTTTTATTAATGATCTTAGCATCTTACCCACAATCTATATCAGAATTTTTTTTTTAATGGATACCATTAAATGACTCAGTTTTAGTTTTAACACAAGCAATGGATTACTTTACTACTAGTATAACTTTTTTGGTACCCCACGAGGTAAAAATTCTCTGAACTCAAGGCTACTTTTCACAATTCAATAATCAAATTGTCAAGTGAAAGAGAAAAGCAAAACTGATCAGGTATAGCAAAAGTATATATAGTTCTTTTTACAAAAGTATATATAGTTCTTTTTACAAAAGAATAATTTTAAAACAAAAATATTGTTTAATTGATCAAAACTGTTGATTTTATAATAAAATAAAGCATTTACTCCCCTTGGTTTCACTCACCTACAAACATCAGACAACCTAAAGAGGGAAATGAGTTCACAGATTTGTGTTCTGAGAAATCAACTGTTACTTTCCTAAAGACATTACTCAGCACCAAAATATTCAACTGGACCATGGGAATTCTCCAAGACAGTGTTAAGAGTCAGAGAAAAAAAATGACTGTCATCCTAATAACTACTTGTGATGGTGTGTGTGTCTCATTTTCAAAGATTTACATTTCAGAATACCAACAACTACAAACTCACCAAATGGCATAATGATTTTGTTTTTATTAAAAAAAAATCTATTACATTTTTTAGATTAGAAATTGGAGCTGTGTATACATGAGATTAAAGAACCAACAATTCTTAAAATATTATAGCTCTACCATGTAAAATTGATTATGTATAAAGGCATTAACCGAGTAGAAAGAGAAGTAACAGAACTGTGAGTCAACTACAATTATAATTATTAGAAAATGCATTGGCATATGAACAAAAGAATATGGAATACATACATTATGAAATTATCTATGTGTTAGTACCATTATAGCAACTAAAAGTCAAAGGAGAAAAGAAAATCTAAGGTTTTTGTTGTTTTGTTTTGTTAAAATTAGAAAGAAAAAAAAATTTTAAACACTCAAGTTAGTGCATTCCATCCCCAATCTTGAATACAAATCGTATCAATGTATTTGTAGGGGACCTTTAGGAAAATTATTTTTGTTCTGCTAACATTATAAACAGTTATTACCATTTACTTGTACTGTTATTCTCTAAATTGTTTAAAATTAAATTTAAGAAGTGTGAAAATAACTGACAAATCATGTTCTGTATTTTTTTATTTGGAACAGAAAAATTCCTTAACCCCAAATTTGGAAACAACCAAAAATTCTTGAGTTTGACATAAAACTCCAAATGAAACATTGGATAATTAATCTTTTCATTTTCTTTCTAATATTGGTGCTTTCTATTTGAGGAAAAGATTATAAATCTTTTTTAAAATAACCCTCTCAAAGCATTGCTTCTTACAAATAAGAGAGAAATATGTGCACTGATTATTTCTTTTCGATTGATGAAATATATTTTTTGTTTATTTATTTTTTAATTTTTATTTTTATTTTGTGATTATTTTAACATTTACTTTATTTGATTTTCATGTAGACAGTCCTGACAAGACACTAAACATGTTTTCTCTCATTTGCTTATGTGCTTCTGCTCCTTCACTATCCTCAAGAAATCAGAAAAGTAAGACTATTTTAGCCACTGGACCACAACATTAATGCCTTGCAATACTTCTATGTCACTTATGTTTAGTGATTTCAGACACATCTTTACTCTAGTAGCTAAAGATAAAAGAAATGGCTAAAATATTCACAGACATATTTTTTAAAATCAGAAAGCCACCCAAGACCTTAGTCTTCAGATTACACACTTCTCATCACTGATATTTATATATTTTGTTCATTTGCTTTTGGTTGTTGGCTGTCAAATTCTATTGATTTCCCACATGAAATGTGGTATTTATAGATATTTGTTAATTATGAAAGCATTCCTTGGAATATTAAGACAGAGAGAGAAAGTTCTATAATGCTACGTAGTAGACATCTCTGGGTATTGATATGTTCAATTGGAATTCATTTTCATATCTACTTTTTTCTCAAAATCTTTACATTCCTGAAACTTAAATACTTGAAAATCCACCCAGACTTTAGCTAAATGAGTTGCTTCTGCTTTCTTAAGACTGTGGAAAAACACTGAAATTATTACACGATAACGTAAGTTCCATGAGGACAAGAACTTTTACAGTTCTGCTCACTGCTGTATCTCAACCTCGCAGTATAGTGCATGGTATACAGTTGGCACTCAATAAATGTTTGTCACATATTTGTTGAATTTGTAGAACCGAATTCCACAAAGATTCAATTTAGTAGTCAAAGAATTACAAATAGAAATGTTATCAATTTTGCTGTCAACAACAAAAAAATTATTTCTCATGATTATTTTCTAAAGCTAAACCTCTTAAACTCTGAGGCTCTTTTATAGAGCCAGATAGAGCATCATTTAATCAGTGTGGGATAGCTCACCTTGCTGACATACAGGGGCCGTTACAAAGTACAACTGTTTTAGGCAGTAGGATCCATTTAGTAAATTGTCATTTAACTACATTTAATGACAACCTATTCACCTGTGGGAGTGACTGCCTCTCTAAGAGGTGAACAATAGCTCTCTTTGCCTTGATAGAAATAGACTCAGTACATTTGAGCCTTTTAACAGCCTTCCTATTTATAATTAAGAGTACTCTCCGTACTCACACCATCACTGGTGTCATTAGATTCTATAAATATAAATGCATCTCCTCTGCTTTCTTTTTAGTCGCTGCACTCATTCTTTGCAACTTGTATTTTAAAGTCCTAAGACCTGTATTGAGAATCCTGAAGTCTCCAAATGACTCAAGGAGATTATAGATTTTCCCTGGTATTATAGATTCTCTTCCCCTTACCCCAGTGGACCACCAATATAAGTCACCTTCCTTTTCCTTTAGGTTATATTCCTGGGCTGGGCTGGCTATCTCAAGAAAAATAGCTGATGTCTCTTTGGAGTAAAATTTAATGAGAAGGTATAATGTAACGTTGGGTAAGGAATGACTCTCTTCCTGGAGACCCTTCCCCCTTTCACACCACCTGTTCTACCTTCCTGCCTCACGACCTTCCTGCCCAGCACTGTCCCTGGGCTACCGACCTCTCATGCTACCATGATGGAAGCAGACCGCAGGCTCCTTTTCCTTGTGCTTCTTCTCTCCTGGGCTGGAAGCCCACTTTCCTCCCCTCCAACTACCCTCACCTGCCCACGCCTGGGGATATCCTACTCATCTCCAATCTTGGGGTCTTCCTTCGCTGCTCCAGCCACAGTAATCTTTTCCTGCTTTGAGCTCCCATAGCACGGTACCTGGTGGCTGCCATAATGTCCCTCCTGGATGGGGAGGGGCCCCTTACTCCAGCTTCAACCAAAACACTGCCTTGCTCATTTATTAGATTGTATTGTTTATATATTAGGCTCCAGGCAAGGCTAAATTTGAAGAAAGAATTCTCTCATCTAAATAAATATAAAAATCCAAAAACCATTGGCCTACAGTGCTTATTTTGGTAAACAATTTGTCACTGGATTATTTCATGTTGAATCTTGTCTTGCAACCCAAATCAGGAGGTACTTGGAGGGCAGAATGTGTCCTATTTTTGGCAGGTATCCTCCTTGGTAGGCAGCATAATGCTACATATAGCTAAGTAAATTAATTTTAATGTTAAAATTAGAATATATAATATGGATACCCTCCTTTAAAAATTAACCTGATGGAGTACCAGTAATTTCTATATTTTAATTTGGTTGGTTGTTAAATATGTATGTATGTGTGGACCTTAAGGTTAGTGCCTTTATATGCTTCACTGTGTTATGTTAGCCCTCGATATTTAAATAAATAAGCACAAGTAAAAAGTAAGAAAAAAAGTATTTATTCAATAGGCATTGAATCCATATTGTATACCCAGATCTGGGCAAAGCACTACATTAATTTACCCATCAGTCATTTTTTTTGACTCTGTAGACAGTACCGAGCACATCTATGAGATTTACATGGTCCTCACAGAGTTTATAGTCACATGAGGAGGATAAACTGTTAAATAAGGATTATACTCAAGAATGATAATCACATACTAAACTTATAAAGTGATACAAGCATTTAACTTTATAACTCGTAGATATTTAAACATTTTTTTCACAATGTAAATGGGACAGCCCAGGTTCAGACACAGTCAGTCACGTATCATTTCTGGCAGTTTTCCTGCTCCGGGCTGACTTCATCTGGGTCCAGAACAAACCCAGCACCACCTCAGAAGGAAGAAATGGACAGGTATGGACTCAGCTGCCCAGGGTCCCTTGAACCCCCACTCCTGACTCACTAGCCATTGCTGGGTCCTTTTGGCCTCCTTTGTCCTCAAGGGTCACTTTATCTTATACTACATGGAAGAAGATGATGGGAAGGAAGGAAGGAGAAAGTGAACTGCCTTTTATTGAACAGCTGTTCTGTGCCAGTCACTCCACTAAGAAATGCGTAAAGCTGTTCTCATTAATCCTCACACTTTTGTCAGATTCTATCATCCTTGTTTCATGCACAAGGAAAATGAAGACTACGTAGGGTAAGTGGCAGTAAGTGACAGGGCTCAGACTGAAATCCAGGTCTGGGACCAGGACGAGAGCTGCCCCCAGTCTCCTTCAGAAAGTTTAAGCAACTCTTGGGGGCCCATGTCAACTCTTTGTATGGACCTAGAACCCCTAGGAGAATGGGAAGGCTGCACGCAGTCTGGCTTCCCAGCTCATGAAAACCAAGGAAACTATCATCTCCCTCGCTCTTTCCGATACCACACCAAGCAGGCCATCCCAGGGTTCAGACGCCTACATTCCATGTTTCAGTGAGACAGACACACTCAACCCAAAAGAGGTAGTTCTACAAATGCAATTCCCAAAGCTACAGCCTAGGAAAATAATTTCATTTCACAAATGTGAAGATATTCTTGAGATACGAGCCTTAAAAGAAAACTGAATACTTATCTTAAATATTTGCTGTCATGAGAAAAATGACTTGCTCATTTCTTGCTTTTTTAAAAATTGCTTTTTTATCAGTAATTTTGTTTTTTACTCTCCTTACACAAGTTTCCGTCTCAAGCAGCATTTCAAAAAAGCAAAATTTAAATTTTAAAATCCTTTATTTTAATAGACAAATCTGTCCAGTGCGCCAAAGAATCAATCTTAATTTCCTAACACGATAAGCTTATCCCTAATATCTGAGAGAATTTAGCATTAAATGACTGCAACAGAATGGTGACAAGTCCCTAGAAAAAAGGAAAAAGGATTTATTTCTCCAAATTTCCCTAGCACTTAAAGTGAGACACAAAATTGCAAGAAGATCAAATATGACAGAGCTGGCAGGGCATGGGAAGTTGAAACAGGAAACTCTGTTATCTAGCCTCAAAGATAAAGTCTAGACGTGTGCTTTCAATGACCCCGGAGATTGTAGGAAGTAGCTGATGTGACAATCACACAGGACTTGAGCTTCAGGCCTAGGTTCAATTTCAGCTCTGCCACTAACTTCTGATGTGATATTAGTCAAGTGTGCCGAACTCCCCACACTCTGGTCTTGATCTTCACCATAACACTGGCCAAGTGACTTTCCAGGGTGGCTATGAATCACAAATAACACAGCAATTATCACATGCACACATGCGTGCACAGGTGCTACACAACTGCCAATGGTCATTACCATGATGGGAATACTGTGTTGTGCTTGGGGTGGTTGGGTAGGAGCAACATTTAACGAGTCGTAAGATGCAAAATTCGGCATGGGTGTTGCTGACAGAAGTAAATTTCAGCTTACATCTCATTCAGTTGAGCTCTTCTCCTTGCTTCTATGTCTTCTTTTCAACTCTTTTCAACCCCTCTTCCAGTCCTTAACACCTGCTGATCAGCTCAGAGAGACACAAATTGGGATTTGACTTTGTGGCAACAGATGATGTGGCATCTTGGCAAAATCAAATACAGGAACTCACTCAGGCCTACTAAGTGATGCGTTGGTTAGGAGCAGCGGGGCCCCGGTTTGGATCCCACATATGAGGGCCAGTGACACTGCCCTCGACAGCTAACAACAGCTCCACCTGGAGCTGGGCTGCTGTGAGTCCCCGGGACAGCATAGCTGCAGCCCCTGCTGCAGTGGGCTGCCATAGGCTACAGTGAGTGGCCAGCAGCCAGCGTGAGCTGCCAATAGCTGCGGTGAGCGACCATCCAGAGGCCGGCGACCGATCTGCCTCATCTGGGAAGAACGCAATGATGATACCAACATGGGCCAGTGAAGCAATGTCCTCCACAACTAGACTGAAGAACAAAAGGACAGCAACTGTCTGTTCCCCTTCCCCGATTCCCCAACGCTGTTTCCCTCCCCCAATTCCCCAATATAATCTTAAAAAAAAAAATACAGGAACTCACTAACTCTCTGAGAGTATTCATTTCAATTTTGTGCTTCTCATGAAAATAGCAATTAGGAAATTGGAGAGGATTATGGACTGAATGTTTGTGCCCACCCCCGGCCCCAAATTCACATGTTGAAGTTCTAGTCCCCCCGCCACACATGTGATGGCATTTGGAAATGGGTGCTTTGGGAGGGAATTAGATTTAGATGAGGGTGGGCCATATGATGGGATTGTGTCCTTGTAAGAAGAGGAAGAGAGACCACTCTTTCCTGCCATATAAGGACACAGCAAGGTTGTGGACATCTGCAAGCCAGGAAGAGATGCCTCTCCAGGAACTGAATATGCCAGCACCTTGATCTTGGTCTTCTCAGCCTCCAGAACTGTGAGAAATCATTTCTGTTGTTGAAGTCTATGGTATTTTGTTATGGCAGCCCAGGCAGGCTAATAGAGATGATGCAGAAAATAGTAACAAAAATGTTTTTTTAAAGCTTTAAAGTGGCCATTGCTGACAGAGAAGATTCAAAGGGCATTTATTGGTAGCCTACGACATGCCATGTGTTTTTCCTACCCTCTATCTGCCAATCAATGAGAACTTACTAACAACACAGCGAACATCATCTCATTTAGCCCTCACAGCTCTTCTATGAAGTAGTATTATTCCCCCCCCCACCGACAGTGGAGGAAACTGAGGGCTCAGAGTCCTGCCCGAGTTAGTATACAGAGATGTGAGCCCACCCCTGACCCTGCCCAGGGGAGGGGAGGGTGAACCTATGCTAGCATCTTTGAAAACCTCATGGAACTCAGCAGGCAGTTATCTGTACTATCACCACTTTATAGATAAAGAGATTGTGAATGGCATAGCTGGATGTGACCTCAGAGCATCTATTTCAAAGACAATGCTCCCTCCAGAAAGCCAAGTTGCCTTTACCTGGAGAAGAGAAAACCATGGCAGCCCCCAGATGGGCCCCTCTTCCTTCCTCTTCACATTTAATCTGTCACTCAATTCTCCCATTACCTCTCAAAACCCTCTCATCCATTTACAATTTCTTTATACCCACAGCGACCTTCCTAATGCAGGTCTGGGTCATGAAAACAGCCTCCTGATTTTCCTGCCTCCTCCTTTTGTAACCTATCTTCTAAGAACAATCAGAATCCGCTTCTTGAGTGATCTATTTTCTCACATCACTCCCAGGCCCGAGAGCCTGCAGTGGCTCCCATCTGTCCATCACTTCCCCCTTAAAGTCCAAGACCGCCCATCACCATCCTCGTCCCCATAGCCTGACACATTCCATCTGTCTAAGCTCTGCCAGAAACTCCCTGTGCCTCATTTGGGGCCACCCAGCCTCCAGGTCACCAAGTACTCACTCTACGTCTGTGTGCACTCCAGACTGCTCTTCCCCAGAGGAAGCCCTTGAAAGGGAGGAAGAGGCTGAGGGAAATGAAGGAAGCTGGAAACAGACTATCCTCTCTGAGGCTTTCGCCTCCGCCCTCACACTCTCCAATAGACAGCACACTAGGGCAGTCAAGAAGAGACAGAAAGGAGAGGGCTGACAAAGCTCCTTTAGCGGACACGACTGCGTGCTTTATTGTTGTGTGTATTTCTCACTCACTTTGTTGTTCACTATATCTCCTTCTCCTCTCATGCTTCTTCCTCTCTTCCACACTCTGGTAGTGACAGGAGGGGGTGAGGCTGGAAGAGAAACTTACGAGAACAAGACCCATTTCTCTTGTCTGGGTTTTGACATCTAGTCCCAAGCAAATGTCTATTAGGAAGGAAACATAAGAGTGGGAAGAAATCAAATAATAAATCGAAAATAATAGCTTTTTAATTATACACACAGCAATGGAGCCCTCCTGGAACCCAGCTCAGTGGTCTATCATCCTAGTCTATATTTAACTTCCTCTCACCCAGTGTACTCAAGAGAACATTTGTACCAGGAATTAGCAGCCTCTGAGACACAAAGCAGACACATACAGTAGTCTGAGAAAAGGGGAAAGAGGTTTCAGAGAAGCTAAAATAAATTACAAATGCCCAATTTGAACACATATAAATTACTTTAAAAAAAAAAGTAATAGCTATAAAATAACTAAAGCAGGAATCAGCAAACTCGGGCCCACAGACCAAATCTACCTCTCAGATCTATGACCCATGAGCTAAGAACTGTTTGTCCATTTTTAAATGGTTGAAAAAAATCAAATCATATTTCATCACATGTGAAAAGTATATGAAATTCAAATGTTGGTGCCCATAAATAGAGTTTTATTGGAACCCAGTCGTGCTTATTTACATACGTCTAGGCTGCTTTTGCACCACAATGACAGAGCTGAGTAGCTGTGACAGAGACCATATGGCCTATAAAGCTGAAAATATTTACTATCTTGCCCTTTACAGAAAAAGTTGGCCAATCCCTGATCTAAAGTTCAGTTCCCATGAAGGCACACAAACACTTCTGTATACATGTGTGACTGACCGAGTATCAAAGTGAATGGAAAATATATCGTACTTAAAGACAGACACAATTTCAATCTATTACAGTGTTTTTCACACTGAATTCTGAGGGGTCCTACAGGTCAGGGTGATGTCCCTTTGGGATGTACCTGGGCAAGGTTCTGAGATTACCCCTCCTCCCAAAAAGAGTAGTTTTTGCTTTCATCCTTATATATTGGCATATCAAGTGTAAATTTTATTTGGAAAGGGATTTTTGTTTCAAAAAAAAGGGAGGGGATTTGAAACTCATTGTAACCTATTTTATCTGTAAGAGATGACTGCAAACTAAAGCATGTTTTAAAGGTTGTGAATGAAAAAGAAGCACTATGCAGCTAAAACCCCACAAACCAGGACTGAAAACCAGTCAGCCCTATTTGCTGAGCATATGGTGCAATAGAATGTAGGCAACCAACATGTCACATTATAAGAAGACATGATTTTTGTCAGAAAGCAGTTTCTTCCACCTTAGCTTCACCCCATTTACACGTATCCCTGGTGTATACTTTATTAAATATATAAAATTACAAAGCAATTTGATTCATATGCCCGTATTATTGTCACACACCCATTTTCCTGGCGGTAGCCAAATCAAAAACTTGAAAGAAACTAAAAACAGGGTTGCAGAGTACCTATAATTTATTTTTATAAGTAATGAGTCATTAACAGGTACTTCAGGAGGTAATTAAAGGGAAATTGATAGGAGCTGACTAGAAGGCTCAAAATTTTCATGTTTGCTTTTTCAGTAAAGAAATAGTCTTCTAAAAGTCATTCAATGCATCTGAAAAATTAGTTTAGTCGTGTCGTATGGAACTAGTAAACTGATATAGGCTAGGTTCCATCTCAAAAGGCAGCTCAGCTCGAATACATTCCTAAGAAAACTGAGTCTTGCAGAACGCCTGGGGCAATCAAGAGCAAGACAGGCTTCTTAAATACCCAAGTCAATAAAGGTGGTAAGAACTACTAAGGAAATAGGGAATTACCTGTGTGTTATGTTTTAATGAATATATGTTGTAATGAGCATGAAAAGATCAAGTGACTTCATTATCCATCTAATTTTTTTACAGGGATTAAGTGAGGAAATTAATTACGTAGGCCACACACCAGCAAGAACAGAGCATTGGCTGAAAGGAATGCCAGTACTCACAATTCCACAGTCAATTTTTTTTTTCCATATAAAGGACTCTCTGAAATTTTATGACTCCATGGGAAAATAAAATTCCCAATATAAGTATTTCTCTAACCCACTATTTTTCAATATCTTGATTGATGCAAGCCCAACTCTGTATTTGTTTTCATTGTTCATCCCATAGCAAGTTCTTAGAACAGAATTCTTTTCTACAGTCGTCTGGGATACACTTTGGAATGCCTTAATTAGTTGTTTATTTTTCCTAAACTCCTTACGTGTTCTAAAAAGTTGTTCTACATTTCGCAGTGTATGTAGGTCAGGTCACATGACAAGTAATCATATACAAGTTTAAATATACCTAAAATTTGTACAGTGCTGTATGTTATTATCTCGATAAAACTGAAAATAAATTGTTCTAAGACAGTGAGTAAGGCAGCTTCCAAAAGAACTTCACTTTCAAATAAGTAGGTCAGCTAGTACGAGACTGGAGAGGGACCACCGTGCTATAGGGGGTTCTGATTATTTCACAATATTAAGTTGAAAACCCTCTCCTGCAGATCTACTGTATGCAGTGTCTCTCAGAATATACTGTAATCACATTTCAAAGCATTTTTGTAGCCACATAAATTGATGAAGACCAAATTTTAAGACATGGAAGAGGGACTCTGGCAAGTTTGAAATATGCATATGAGACAATCCCACAGTACTAGAATTTCCATTGAAACTGCCATCTGTGCTATCATTTTAAAATACTTCTAGGAGGCCAAATGGAAAATCTGGCGATTTTACACTATCAAAATATAGCAAATAATGCCCTCCCTCGGCCCCTGTCACACACACACACACACAAAAATACACACACACACACACACACACAAACTTCTGGTTGCTGCAGATGTGCTAGGAAAGCGTCCCTGCAGTGACCAAGTCATGTCAGATGATTCTACTTTTCTTCGCTTGCCCCCTGGTGGGGAGACTAAACCTGAGCCAACCAGCTTAAGAGGAGGACAAAAATAGCCAAGAGAATTCATCCTTCAGATAACAAAAGTTGGCTGTAAAAAGACAAGGAAAACAAATTTGAAACAGAACGCAGGATTTTCCAAACAGGTTAGGAATCATTATTTTAAATCACCCATCCATTCTCAAACAATTCAGCCTTTCATACACACCGCCTACTTCTAACGAGAAGGCATTAGAACATTCCAAGTACAAAAGGTGTGAGTCTAAAAAGTAAAAGTGTTTTCGGCAACCCCTACACATACTCCCCACGAAAGGAAGAATCTTTGCCTCCTCATGTGCCACAAGCCCCTTCTGTGTTCCACGAAGGCCACAGCTTACAAAAAGAAAAACAGAACACTTATGGTGTTCACCAAAGCTAGCTATGGACCTAGTAGCAACACAATTTGGGTATCCTGAAAATTTATCACTTCATAACTCATACTTCAAAGTTATATGGATTCTTTACTCATGCAATCTGCATAATATACAGGTGCCACTTCATTGTATAAGACCAAAATAACTAATATGTATTTCAAATTATTTCCATTAAATCATTAATAATGGTTTAGATATAATTTATGTTAATTATTCTACAATCAATATAATTGTTATATAATTATTAAAATAATAATCATTATATAATTAATATAAATTATTAGAATGCCCTAAAATGGAGAGAATATGAAATGCAAAGTCAAAAAAGCCACAGTTCTGTCTGTAGCCTCTATCATTAATTTGCCATGTAGTCCTGCAGTGTAAACTTGTTCCCAGTGAAAGTAGCTTTCTCAACTAGAAAATTAAGGATTTGAGTGGAGAAATCCCCTAAGGTTCCTTGCAGTGCTGATGTTGGTTATTCTAAAAGAAAACAGCAAATGAGCCACAACTTCCATTGCCCTTGTTCAGAGTGCCCTCCAGTGGCTCCCAGGAAAAATTGAGTAATTTTTAAGATTTATGTTTCCAAGAATGCAGGAGAATGTCAAACTCAGTGATACCCAAACTTTTTAGATCAGTGTGATGGTTAATTTTAAATGTCAACTTGGCTAAACCATGATACCCAGATATTTCGTCAAACACCAGTCTACATGTCACTGTGATGATATTTTTTAGATGAGATTAACATTTAATCAGTAGACTGAATAATCCCAATTACTCTTCGTAGTATGGGTGGTCTCATCTAACCAGTACAGGCTTTAAGAGAAAAAGACTGAGGTCTCCCAGGCAGAAGGAATTCTGCCCCCAGGTTGCCTTCAGACTCAAGACTGCAACATCAACTCTTCCCTGAGTCTCCAGCCTGCCAGCCTGCCCTGAAAAATTCCAATTTACCGCCCCCACAATAGTGTGAGCTAATTTCTAAAATTAAACATATATATAGATATAGATATAGATATAAACATATAGCTCTATATATCAATCTATATTTGTATGCATACATATATATATGAGGTCTGACAACTAAGTCTGCAAACTTGTTGCAATGATGTTGCTAACCTTTTTTGATATCAAAGGGATTATTCATTATGAATTTGTACCAACTGGACAGCTAACCAAGTTTACTATTTGGAAGTGCTAAAAAGCCTTCATGAAAAAGTTAGACTACCTGAACTTTTCGCCAACAATTCATGGCTCTTGCATCACAACAATGCACCAGCTCACACAGTACTGTCTGTGAGGGAGTTTTTACCAGTAAACAAATAACTGCATTGGAACACCCTCTCTATTCCCCTAATCTGGCCCCCAATGACTTCTTTCTTTACCTGAAGATAAAAAAAATATTGAAAGGAAGACATTTTGATGACATTCAGGACATTAAGGGTAATGCAACAACAACTCCAGTGGCCATTCCAGGAAAGGAGTTCCAAAATTGCTTTGAAGGGTGGACTAGGCTCTGGTATTGGTACATAGCTTCCCAAGGGGAATAAGTACTTTGAAGGTGACCATAGTGATATTCAGCAATGAGGTATGTAGCACTTTTTCTAGGATGAGTTCTTGAACTTAATTGTCTGTCCTCGTATATACATATATGTGTATATACATCTATATATATGTATACATATATATGCATATACCTATATATACACATTCATACCCACACGTTCTATTGATTCTGATCCTCTGGAGAACCCTAATACAATCAGTAATTCTCAAGTGCTTCCCAGAAAATACTCATGTACCTCTCTCTTCAAAGTGAAGATTTCTGCAAGTAATGAGACATAATGATGACAGTGTGTAACTCATGTGAGAGGGGGAGGCAGAACAAGGTTGAGAACCACTCTTGTATACAAGTAAACAGGTGCCTGTCCTCCTCGCCCCCATTATCTGTAAGCTTCCACTTGTCAATAATGGGCTGTCCCAAGTGGAGGCAGCACATAGAGGCGAAAACTTCTGACACGTGCAGCCCAGTTTTGAGCAAGAATATTACTGTGCTGGCCTTGAAGAGAGGGTTTCTTCATACTCCACTGTGGCCTTGGAGAACTCCCTACTAAGCAGCCAGGCCATTTATGTGCTCCTTGAAATATTCATATCTGGATGCAGTAATTTCACATCTAAATAAATAATAGACTTAACAACAAAGATTTATACAGATATGTTCATCTCAGTGTAAGTTATATTAAATCTCAAAATAATCTAAGTAAATGAAATAACTTGGCACACACACAAAATTATTTTATAAAGTCATTAAACATATTTTAAATAATACTAATGATCACAAAATAATGTTCAAAGAAAAATGCATGATACAAAATTTAATATAATGTTTCATAGTGTAAAAATTATCACTAAATGTAAAAAAAAGTCACTAAATGTATTTCTGACTAATGACATTATCAGGGGTTTTAATTTTAATTGTCTTTAATTTCTAAATAATCTACAGTGAATATGTTATCTCATAATCTAAAATAAAATGTTTTTAAAAAGTGAATGTCAAACAGATATTTGTACACCCATATTCATAGCAGCATTATTCACAATAGCCAAAAAATGAAAACTAAAGTGTCCCTCAGCAAATGAATGGATTAATAAAATTTGCTGTATACATAAAATGGAATATTATTCAGCCAATGAAAAGAATGAAATTCTAACACTTGCTACAACATGGGTGGACATTGAAGACATCATGCTCAGTGAATTAAGACAAACACAGAAGGATAAATATCATATTATTCCCCTTACATCAGGTACCTGGAAGAGGCAAATTCATAGACAGTAAGTAGAACAGGGGTTCCCAGGGGCTAGAGGAGGGGGAATGGGGGTTAACATTTAATCAGTACAGAGTTTCTGTTGGTGATGATGAAAAGCTTTAGGGGGCCGGCCGAGTGGCGCGGTGGTTAAGCTCTGGCTTGGGAAGCCAGCAGCCCCGGTTCGGGTTCCAAATATGAGGGCCAGTGACACTGCCCTAAAAAAAAAAAAAAAAAAAAAAAAAAAGCTTTAGGTATACATAGGGGTAATGGTGAAATGACATTAAGAATATATTAAAACAATAAATATTATGTTATGTATATTTTATTACAATTTTAAAAAGTGGGCACCCTGAAATGCTTTGCCCTATCCCCTGAGGCACCTCCAGGGATTCCTTCCTCTCTGCTCTTAGAGGTCCTTCCACCTTTAGTAAAGTACATATACCATCATTTAACAGATGTCTGTCTCCACTTTTTTACTATGAATCCTAACAGATAGGGATGAGCTTTAATCAATCCCCATAACTCCAGCCCACAGCATAGCATCTGGCACCTAGCAAGTGCTCAAAGAAACATTTTCCAGAATGATTATATGAAAGACAGAAAAGGCAGCCTATTCAAAGATCCAGCGAACCTGCTTAATCAAATTAGAATCAAACATTCCAAAGCAATCTTAATGCCACTAAGTGTAGTTTTTTAGTTTCTACTGGGTCAACTAGGATCATTGCAGAAAATAGAATATAAAAGCAGTCTTTCATTTGATGAGACTGTCACAGGAGGACACAGACTCCTACACATAATGAGAATTGGTGAGTGGGATAGACATTAATGGTGCTCACTAATATCAGGTCTCCCCTTCCTGGGAAGACTGGATACACTTCCTAGATCCCTCTCCATTGGATGGGGCTGTGTGATGGGCTCTCGCCAATGGCTTGTGAACAGAACAGATGTCGATCATTTCCAGGCTGGGGCAATTAAAAGTCCATGAACAACTTTCAAGAAAAAGCAGGATGGAAAGCGGAGTAGAATCATCAGATTGAAGCAGCTGGGTCATGGACTTCGTATGAGGATGGGTAAAGCTGAAGGTGTTAGTTAAGTCGCTGAGATGCTGGGATTAAACTCATATGTTACTACACCATAAAATAAGCCTCCTGGCTGACACAGGCTTTGCCTGTGCTGACTTCTGGTGGTTCTCAGGCACTGTTGCTGCTGGCAGCCCCTACATCACCACCAGATCCTCCAACTTGAAGAACAGGATCTGTCTGCCATGTCGCCTACAAATAATAAAAGTCTCTGACTCTCAAAATGGGCAAAGGGTTTGAATACACATTTCTCCAATGGCAATATATGAATGGCCAATAAGCACATGAAAAGAGGCTCAGCATCACTAGTTCTCAGGATCGAAACCACAATGAGATACCACTTCATACCCTCTAAGAGGGCTAAAATTAAATGGACAAGGATTGGTGAGAATGTGGAGAAATCAGAGTCCTTATACACGACTGGTGAGAATGTGAAATAGTGCAGCCACTCTGGAAAACAGTTCGCCAGTTCCTCATAATAGTAAACACAGTCATCATATGACCCAGCACTTCCACTGCCAGGTATCTACCCAAGAGATATAAAAATATGTGTCTACACAAGAACTTGCACGTTCATAGCAGCAATGGTCATTATTGTGAAAAAGTGGAAACTCTCACAGGTCCCACAGAAGGTCTGCAGAGGGGTGTTACTAGCCCTACACGCCTAGTGTCACACACTAGGGTGGTGGCAGAGCCAGGATTACCAATCTACCAATTCCAGTGCTCTTTCTACCATAATAATTTTCCTCCAGTAACAACATGAAAGGCAATAAGAGGAAGGAAGCAAAAACAAATGAATATTAATTAGTTTTTAATTAATATATTAAAAGCCTACTGTTTGCCAAACGTTGTGCCAAGGTCTTTAGTATCGTCTTTGCCCATTTTCTGCCCATTTTTGAACCAAAATGCTGAGGTTCAAAAAAATAATAATACTAACTTGCATGAGAGTCACGCAGTTGTCAAGAGGAGGAGCTGAAATTCAAACTCAGCTATGCTCTGCTTCGAGACACACATTTCTGCCCCCCGCCACTGTGTTGCATGGAACTCAGGAGATCTTTTGCTCTGGGCATGCTTCCTACCCACCCCAGTCCAAACACCTGAAGATTCACGGTTCATCCACGGGCTCTCCACTGCCTCTGCAACCCTGGATTGTAAAGATTTCATCTCTTCCACCATAAACTCAAAGTTCCTTGAGGCAGGGCCCTCAGCCCCTAGTGTAGTGCCTGACACAGAGTAAGTGCTTAAACATGGTTTGATGAATGGATAAATGAATAAATGAGTGAATGTCTCAAACTGAAATTCAAAGCAAGTAGCTAACGCTCAAGAGACTCCGTGTTCTCCTTGACTTATATTAACGTCATCGTAAGCCCAAAAGGCAAGGTTGTCATGATTTTTTTGAGAGACAATGAGGGACTGTAAGGAAATCTACAGCCACTGCCTTTCGTCCCCTTGTGTGAGTGCACAGGACTTGGATGCTCCGTGTAGCTAATTCACACAGGTGGAGACAGCAGCCCTCCGCCTCCCCCAGTTTCACTCTACCTCCCACTCTGCAGACTGTAGGAAGTATGGGAACCTCTCACCCCAAAGACTGCCAGCTGATTCAGGCCGTTCCTGGCCCAAGCAGAATAAACCACACGCAAGGGAGTCACAGGATACCCAACTGCCTGACAGCTTTCACTGTATAAAACCTCAGAGGTCCAAAAATGTTCGTTGGAAACATCTGAAGTACTATTCAGAAACGGATGAATTCAATACACACTGAGCATGAGAATATTTTGGTACAGTGGTAGACTGTGACAGGGAAACAAAACAAAGGCTAGTAGTGAATGCTTTACTGCTTAGGAAAAGCCCCTCTCTTGCAAAGCAAATAAGGCTTGTTGTAGCCATTCTACAGATGGGAAACCTAAGACTTGAAGGGGTCTGAAGACTTGCCTAAGGAGGCTCTGCTGGATATAAATGAAGGAAGCATATTTATGCCTGGATCTTGTGACAACACACATTCCCATGTTCTTTTTACCTGCCTTGGTCAAGCTGTTGTACACCGGAATGAAAAAAATCCTAAAGAAACGCCAAGGTTCTCTTCTGCCAACAGCACTTTCCTTAGCTCTGACTCCACCCTCACTTCCTACTGCTCTGTTGTGGCAACCTGGAACAATTCCTTTTGGTACAGCACCGTATTTGGATTTCTTCAAGATAGTCCCTACATAACCTGAAGGTTTTAAGGGGTGGGCGATAGAGAAGAGTTTAAGGAACATTTGACAAATGATCTTATTTTGTGAAAAAAAATACCCATACTATGAAGTTCGTGGGAAGACAACGTTTTAAGAGGAATTCAGCAAACCCACCAGCTTCATCATCTCCCAAATCGATTTTGATTTTGATGGGTCTGTACATGAGTGCTCTGCTGAGGAACCACAAAGAGAGTCCTGGTGCATCACATTATAAACACGAATCAGGTTGCAAAGCACAAAAGCTCCCACAAAATCAGAAAGAGATTTTGGCCCTTTAGTCTGGACTTGACTTTCAGCAAGCAGTTACTAGATACAGCAAAAAGAACTTCAGCTAAATTTAGAAAGTGTGTTAAGAACTAAACTCATCAGTGTTAAAACTTACCGAACCATATTCACCTCAGAGGAGAAATTTTAGGTATACTGTCACCCTGGATAATCTAAATTAGGTAACAAATTAGCAAAATATTCTTAATAAGGGACTAATCTTCCAAAGTCATTTAAGATTGAAAAAAGGCAGCATGGCACAGCAGAAAGTTTAAAAAAAAACTGAAACTGCAGTGTGTGGTCTGCAGAGGTGAAGTTTAAAAGGGACTTATTACTATTCCTTAAATATACGTAAGGGTATTACATATGAAATTTACCTTTTCACTTTAATTGAGGAAAGATTCAAAGAAAAAAAATATGACAATAAAGGTAAGAAATTAGTAATAGACTACTAAAGAGCTACAGAATCTAGTTTTCTGGAGTTTAAAAAAAATGGATAAATTCTATACTCCTTAGATCATTTCAATAGGGTATTCTTTAAAAGGGGACATAGATGATTAAATGTCAGAATGGGTAGTAGAGATAATTAGAGCCATTGCTTTTAGAGACAAACAGAAATCAATAAGCTCCAGAATTGCTAGAGTTGGCTTCAGGGAGGAGATGAGAAGATGGCTAAAGCTGGGCGATTGGGGAAGTTTGGGGCAGAGCAGTAAAGAAACAGGCAGAGCAATGACTCAGAAGTCAGGACTGGGTGGTTGGAGCCATAAAGAGAGAAACTGACAGAAAAACGGGACTAACAAAATTTATTCAAAGTTTTGTTCTTTTACAACACAGTAGAGGTTTTATGTGATGGTAGATTAATTCTTCACTGCACCCCAAAATTCCAACATCAATATATTTCCTGACCATCCTTTTTCCTATAATTTAATTCTGATATTCACAAAACATTACATATTTCTAAACTTTCCATCAGGGTCGTCAAAAACTAATTCTCATGACCAACATAATTATTTGTGTTTTCAGAAACTATTTAACCACCTGTTTCCTGATAGTAGTTGTAATTTGGCAATGACAGTAAAAAAAAAAAAAGATTCCAAGTTTAAGGCAGAACCAGGGGAAGAAATGAATATAGGCAAAAAAGCCAAGCTCCTTTCCTGTCAAACTTCTACTTACATTCATACAATTTTCTGTGGGCGTGTGTTTTACAGGACAACCTTTTTAACCTCCTGTATCCTGCCTCTCATATACTCTTCCTTCCTGTAGACCTCTAGTAGCAAACAACTCCCAATGGAATCTGCCATCCCTCTGCCCACCCCCACCTGCCCACCCTTACCAGGAAAAAAAAAGCCAACACCCTCCAACATGCTGTGCAGGCTGGAAGTTCAGCCAAAGTCTTTGGAAATCTCCACTGAGGGGATGATCCCCCTAAGGCCGGCCTAGGAATGATCTAAATACAAGTAGGTACGACTTCAGAACTGAGAACAATTTAATTGCATGCAGTTAGCAACAACAACAACAAAATTATTTTCTAAAAATGCAGACCTGCCTGTTACAACAACCTTTTAAAACATTTTGCAAAGCATTCTTATTCAATAGTCCCCTACTATTGTGACTTTCCCAAATGTGTTGATGGTGGATCAGGTGACACTAAAACCATAACAAATTTCCTATTCTTGGAAAAGGACCCTTAATTATTGCTTTTCAGGTGTGATGAAGCACACATGACTATTTTCTTTTCAATGAGCCACTGGCCGTCCTACGATGAAAGATATGTTTTCCACCCCAGCTCATTTCAGCCAACAGATGTCACACATCACCCTCAAATCACTTCATCTAATCTCTACATGAGGAATGACCAACAGGCAGTAGATCAGCCCTGCACAAACTGAGAGAGTGGGGTCTCCCACCCCTGGCATTTAGGCCTTCACTAGACATCTTCCTTTCTCCCCAAGGAGCAAGTATTCAACTATAGCTGCATTTCACCGTCCTGTGGAATTTAGAAAATAATATCATCACCCATAGTCGTAATCTTCCAGGGCATCTCAAATGTACTTTAGCCAATTGAGAATTTAATAAACCACGTCTGCTTGCATTTGGCTACTGGGAGGAAAATCTTTTAATTTTTAGTCAGAATATTAAGTTATATTCGGCCTAATTTTCTATCATGTGCAAGGAAAACAAACTGGCATAACCGCAAATAAGAATGCACAGGTGGCCCTTCCTACCTTATTAGGTGCAAAAATGAGATTAGTTCCTTTCACAGACAGTGGCTGAAAATCCATGGACAGCCCAGAAATAGTCACAATCACTATAACTCCAGCAGCAATGGGAAAAGTAGTATAACGAACTTGCAATCTCACCCATTTCACTCATAACTGCATGAACAAATGGATGTTAATTGTGCAGGTAAACAGGCATTGTGCTTGACACACAGTAGGTGTTCAATAACTGTTCACTTTTCTTCATGTCTCTTTGGGAGTATAAATTCCTTAGCCCAGAGAGGAGAGTCACTCTGTTGCAACAAGAAACAGAAGATCTGTTTATACAGTTCATTACAATTAGAATAAGTTAGGTGCTTTTGGTTGCAAGTAATAGAACCCCAAGTCAAGTCGGCTGAAACCACAAACTCCAGAGGTAGGGCCAGAATCAGGATGGGCGTGGCCCAGTGGCTCAGACATTTCATGGCCCATAAAATTTAAACATGCCAGACACCAGTTTCCACGTGAAATTTAAAATGTGTACTGTTACTTATCCTAGCGATTTACAGTTTAATACAAAAACACAAGAAAATGAGAAACAATTAAATAATATCTTGCTCAAAGAAAGTTCTTAGTTATATATAGTACTGGTGGGTTCTATAGGCTGAAAAGATCTATACAGGCAATAAAGTGACAATGGACTACAACTTTTAACAGAAAGGTAATGGAAACAGGCTTTTTCCATGTTTTTTTCATTTTGCTAGTACTAAAACTCAGAATTCCCAGAGCAATCTTTTTTTATTAACTTATTTTTAATTATAATTGACACATAGTATTATATTAGTTTCAGGTGTACGACATAGTAATTCATCATTTATACACCTTACAAAGTGATCACCACAATGAATCTAGTAACCCACCTGCAATCCTTAAGACCACAGCAGTCTTACAGAATATTGAATATAGAGATTAATATTTTCAATATTTCAAAAATAGGAACTTGTATGCCTGAAGTTAGGTTCAAAGCACAGTAGGTTAACTAAATGTCTCACAAGAAATCTGATAGTCTCACGATTCAGTTTTTTTTTTTTAATTGGGGAATTGGGGGAGGGGAACAGCGTTGGGGAATCAGGGAAGGGGAACAGACAAGTTGCTGTCCTTTTGTTCTTCAGTCTAGTTGCGGAGGACATTGCTTCACTGGTATCATCATTGTGCTTTTCCTGGATGAGGCAGATCAGTTACCGGTCTCTGGATGGCTGCTCACCACGGCTATTGGCAGCTCACTGTAGCCGATGGCAGCCCACTGCAGCAGGGGCTGCAGACTACACCGTCGCCAGGGCTTGCACAGCCCAGCTCCAGGTGGAGCTGTTGTTAGCTGCAGAGGGCAGTGTCACTGGCCCTCATATTTGGGATCCCAACTGGGGCGCTGGCGTCCCAAGCCAGCTCTTAACCAATGTGCCACTCGGCTGGCCCTCATGATTCAGTTTTGAAAATAACTTTTAATGAGTATGAAAAAAATGATTCAGACATAAAACCAATAAAATTCAACAACCAACAAAAAAAATAGATTAAAAAACTGAAAACAGCTTCTTTCAATAAGCAAAGAGGAAAAGTTTATTTCTAAAGTCTCTTGTTTCTTAATTTTAGTTGGCAAAATATTTGTGGAAGAAATTAGTCAACTTTATAAATGCTGCTATAAAACAGTTGAAATAAGGAAATTGCTATTCTAATCTCCTGGCTGCCACCAAAGCCAAATTGCTCGCTTTCTTATGCCTGTTACAACTTACATCTACTTGATGAAACTCATATGTCTGCAGCAGCAGGTTTCAGCAGTAGGTTTTTATTGCGTACACATGATTCTGTCTAGTTTTAAAGTGCGATCTTAGTTAAGTACAGAAAAAATTCCATCAAACTCAAGGTATATCACAACACTTTACACTTTACTTTGAAGTTAGCAAAGTCCCCAAAACAAAGGGATGAATAATTTCAAAGCAAACCGAAATATTTCACAAATTTCATTCTTTCCAGTTCTCTGAATGCTTGTTCATTTGACAAGACATTTTCCAGTCAGTACATTAGAGCCAGACTGAACAATAAAAACATGTATCTTAAAACTTACATCTGTCACCACTGGGATTATGCCATCAAAATGCATGGATTTACCTCACTACACTTATTTACTCAAAGACTGTCATCATTAAGCACATCCAAATTTCTACCAATTTTTTTAAGAAAAAGAAAAATGCCAACATAATGACTTTCCATTGAAAGAAGAATCAAGTGGAAAGGCAGAGATGAAAAATGGAATGCAGAAAATATATGTGTAGGACAGAATATGATTTCAGATTGTAAATACAAATCCAAGCCATACCCATCATAGTCTCCGGGGGTTGTTTCTTCCTTCCACCTTCCCTATCTCAGTCAAGAGTTCTGCTCCTACATCACTTATCCAAGATTATAACCTTGGAGGCAAAATGAGCCAAAACCCTCTGCCATTTTCTGAATCCAGTCAGTCATCATGGCCAATTGAAAGGTATTTGGAAATACCTTTCACCACCCTCAAACTGTGGCTTGCAAATCGCAGACACATGATAAATATTCACTGAATGAAGTTCAATAAGTATATGTTTTCAGGTACTCTACTTCTAAAATCACTATTAAAAATAACCTATCTTTTGTTTGGTTCCTGATTTGAACAAATGAACTGCAAGAAATGTTTGTGCAACCATCAGAGAAATTGAAACACAGACTAGATAATTGATCTTAAGGAACAACCAGAAATATTTTTAAGTGTGATAATGGCATCGTGATCATACTAAAAATAAAGCCATCTTTTAGAGATATATACATAATTATTTACACTGAAACTATGTGATGTCTGGGATTTGCTTCAAAACAATCCAAAGTGGGGGTGGGGGAGCAGGTAGTGGTACAGGTGAAACAAGATGGGCCATGTGTTGATATCAGTGAAGCTACCTAAATAGGAATTCATTCTATCATTCCCTCTATTTCTGTATATGATCAACATTTTTTCGTAATAATAAAGTGGGCTTTTTTCTTATTTTACAGCTATAAGAGTACAGAGGCTGCAGCCAGACTTTCTGAGTTCAAATACTGGCTCTGCCTAATAACAGCTAGGTGACCTTGGGCACATTACTTAATCACCCTGTGCCTCAGTTTCCTCCTCTCGTGCTAATAATAGCACCTACCTCAAAGCTTTGTGGGGACTAAATGAGTAGTTATAAGTAATGTCTGGCATATCACAAGTACTTTATAAATTTGCTATTGCTATTACTATCACTTCCACTGCTACTATTCGGTTGTCAGAAAAGTCATGATGTATTTTTTCCATGATTTTCGTTGTAAAAATGGATCATGACTTTTCTGACAACTCAATATTACTACTTTTTGCATTATATTTCCCATTGAGCAGTAAGCTCTATGTTGAGAATAGAGAGGAACATAATGCACAGTCTTTCTCTTTTGAGGTCTTTGGACCAGGTGGGGATTCAGGACACATAAGGAAGAGGAGAAAGAACATTTACCTAAACACATTCTATGTACTAGGCACTGAGTTAACTAAGTCCCTTCAAGTGTATTATTTCACTCACGCCTCACCAACCCAATGGGATGGATTTTACAGTGGGAAGAAGTGGAGTTAAGGGGGATAAAGCAACCTGCCCAGGATGACGGGCTGCCTGAGTCAAAGCCCTTGCTCCTTCAACAACCTGGCAACCTACACTTCATCATAACTAAGTTGTGTAGGTAACAGAAGCCCCAGAAATGGAAAGAAAAGAGGTCATCACTTACCCATCTGGGGAGGCCAGAGCCTAAGATTTCTCAGAAAGGGAACAGAGCTGTGCCTCCAAAGACACTGAGGAGGATAGGGAGGCATCTGAGTTAGAGGCATGAGATGGAAGCCAGAATATTCCCTGGGGTAAAGGAGCAAGCTATTCTGAAGGGTACGGGGTTCACTAGGGAGAATAGTGAGGGGTACGGTTATAGAAAGAAGGCGAGGGTAAGGTCTACTAGTTGCAGTGAGATGAGAAAGAAGGTTCCAGTTGGAAAGGCAGAAAAAGAACAAAAGCCGATCAAACCTGACATTGACAGACCAGGTCAGTTTTCTCAAAGGCAGTCAGTCAGTCCTCAGATCCACTAGAATCACCTGGGATGCAGACTGAAAACACAGATTCCCAGCCCGGCTCCTGGCCCACTGCATCAGAATCCCTGAGAGTGGGGCCCAGGAATCTATGTTCTTAATATCTTCCCTGGGTGAATCTGCTGGGCACTAAAACTCAGACTGTCTAGGTTACATAAACAAGGAACAGCAGAGAAGAAATCAAACATTACATTTTCAGCTCATACCCAAGTGATGCATCACCTCTCCTGACCTCCCCGCCACCAGGAGTCACCCTGTGGCCAGACTAATATTCCCCGAACACCACGTTTCTTATAGCCTACCTCTGCCTAGGCGCCCATTGCAGCTTTCCGCTGCCCACCACATCCTATCTGAACTCCTCTGCCTGTTTTCAGGGCTTTATGGGGAGGCCTGGGGTGAAAGGGGACAAAGAGGAAGGGGGTGGCATCCTCCAGCCCAGGCTAGCAGGGCAGAAACATTCGAATACACACACTTGCAAAATGAAGGTCGCTGCCCAGCACCAGCTCCCAGCAAAAGTAAAGCCACCTCTCCAGTCTTTCTCAAGCGCCCTGGATGCCCTGAGAAATGTGCAGGCACATTTCCCTAAGACAGGAATGCTAGCAGATGCTGGGAGCTGACCTCTGCCATGTGCACCCAATAAGAGCATAACAGATCGAGGGATGTGACTGACACCTAGGCCCGCCTTGCTTCTACTGTTTTGCAGGCATGCTGCAAGCTGCTGCTCCCTCCTTAGAATGCCCCTTCTTCCTCCCCCACAACCTCTCCACCTCCTGCACCAATAATTAGCTCAAGATCTTCAAAGCACCATAAGGTGATCAAGAATGTCCCAGCTACCTCAGACTATCCATCCCTGACCTCCTGACATGGGGGAGTGACCCTGGAACCTCTGTTCAACCCCGCCTCTCTTTAGCAAGTCCCTTTGATGTGCAACCTCCTTGGTCTCTAAGTGCCATGGCTTATCCACCACATTTCCCCCATGTCCCAAAGCCCTCAGCCATGTGAGGAGGGAGAGGATGTCGAGGGCATTCTGTATGTGCAGGCCAGGGAGGAAGCCATCTTGGGATCATCCCATACTTAGCAGTCAGAGTTCAGAATCCTGGTTCCGCTGTACTGATCTATGAACCCCTGGGGCTTGTCCAGCAACACATGCTTTGGCTTTTCACCACCAGCTAATCCACTGTTCATATACTTCCAGGGAAGCTAGGAGCACCCAGGAGCTGGAACCAAACATGTGACGTCTCTGTGTCTTCTATGGCGCCTGGTATCTCTGCGTTGCATACTATGCATGAAATAAATGCTCACTTGTCTAACATACTGTGATTTTCATAAAATGTACATTTTTCTCTCTTTGCTTCCCTCTGAAGTTTATCTCACAAGTCAGATAAGTGGCGTTTCTGTTAACCAGTTTTTTCAAGAAGTAAGAATTTTCTTTTTTACAATCACACAATAATAATTTTGTGGTTGTTAAGGTGAGAAGCGGCTGAAGTTTATCAAGATGGTTGTCTGTTCATTTAACTCTCTCCAGGATGCTTTTTCATACCAGATGCAACTGAAACTTATCCAAGGAAATTACCCAAGACCCATGGCCAAGGAAAATAAAATAGGCTTAAATGAAAGTATGATGTAGGTGAGAAATAATTTATATTAAAATCTAGGGAACATTGGGAGGTGGTAATATCATTTTATTAGCTTTATGACCCAGAAAAAAAAATTAAATTCAATATGAGAGCATCCCTGCTTAAATTCTCCTATTCAGGCCAGTCTGAATTTATTACATGATTATTTTGATTCCAAATAATTTTCAAGTAAGTGATAGTTTATGGAATGAAGCTCAACAAAACAGTAACATAAAACTGTTAAATTACTACTTTAATATGTGATGCCTATATCTTGTGAAAACCCGCTTCTCATGGGAAGCATGGTAGCTGACTGTACAAGATACATGGCTCTACATGTCTCCATATCTGGGAAAAAGATCAAGACCTCAGGCTGCATTTGAAGGACAAGGTTGTATTGTTGATGCACCTTTTTCAATATATAGTAACCCTTTATAATAGCTAAAATGTGCCAAAGAACAAAATCTTTGCCCTAGAGCATTTCCAGTCTAGTGGCACAGATGGAACAAGCCAAGGAAAACCCCAGGGACGGTGTAGAAGCCACTGGAATTGAAAGGCCTGCTCATCGGGCAAGTTTTTCACACTTGCTGAAGGTGTGCACTAGACACGCTTGGGGACATTAAATTCCTTTAAATTCCAAAGCTGTCTCTTTGGTTTGAGAACTACAAGTACATGCTTTGGTGTAACCATGTGGGCCAAATGTCTGGCGACATGTTTAGGGAAGGAAAGGCCAAAGCATCATAATTCCACATTGGCTCATTTTCCAGGTCTGGGAGACTAAGGAATATTCTACAGGCTGGTGGGAAGGAAAACGGTTGATTGTATGATTTGCCTTTGACAATCTACTTCTAGACAGCCATGCCCTCCAGATAATAGAGTTTTAAAAGGAAACGAGTATTTTTATTATATTAGTGCAGTTAAATTTATACTGAAGGAAAACAAATTGATGGAATAAGCTTTCAAGAGCTCCTGAAGGTTGCATGAGAGCCTGAGTGGACTGGTCAAAGGCAGGTGAGTGTGTGAGAAGAAATGGGCCCCGGCCAGAGGCAGTGTTGGGGAGGTCCACTGTGGAGACAAGCTGATCTGGGTTGAAGTCTCAGTGCTGCCACTCTTTACCTGTCTGACATGGGATAAGAACGGAACCTCTCTGAATTTCAGCCTCTTATAAAATGGAGTGAAGAACCTCACTGAGTTTCTGTGAAGATGAAATACAATCATGTATATAAATGGGCTGCTTCGGAATTCAACATAGAGCAAGTGTTCAGTTAACTCATTCTTTTTCCAAACTCATTCTTTAGCAACAACGGGACCTGTCATCTCTGGAAGGCACAGAGTCCCTTCCAAGTTCACAGTGTGTGCGGTTGACTCACTCAGGCCAGTCTTGGAAAAGCATTACACGGCCAGCAGGTGGGTGACAAAGACACCCCAGCCCAGGGCCTGAAAGGCCAACTGGGACAGGAAGGGAAGGAGTCCGAGGGGCATCCCACCATGGAGGACAAAGCCGAGAGTCCTGGGTGTTAGCCTGAGTTCCAGGTCACCCTGGCTGTGAGACCCTCCACAGTTCTACACTTCAGTGTCCTATTGGTGAAGGGCAGGGGCGGGGTGGAGGGGTGAAGCACTGAGTCCTGAGGTCCTTTCTGGATCAAATACCCTAAGCTCCTACACTGTAACCTAGACTCCCCCCACCTACTCTCTAACAGACCCCTGAGGCAAGAGCAGGGTCAAGCCTGCTAGGGACAGGAACAGGGTGCTCTTCCAGCTATAGGGGCAGAGGCAGAGGCTGCCTGAGAGAGAGCAGAGGGCCTCCCCTTCCCTCTAATCAGGACCTGAATGGGGGAGGAGAGCTGAGAAGGCCCAAAGAATGGAAGGGGAGTGGGGAAGGGCAGAGGGTTTGGGCTGGGGGACTGCTGCCCAGCTGTGAGGAGAAGGCACTGCCAAAACTCACCATCTGAAATCTAACTGCCTACCAGCCTCTGTAAGAGGCCCCAGGCCCAACACCTGTGACTTCAAAGCAAAGGAGCACAGAAATGCATGAAGCTGTGACCCCTACCCTTAAAAGCTAGGGTCCAGGTCACCCTCAATTCTCTTCAGAGGCAGGGGTGAAAACATCCAGAAGGTAGTATAAAGAGAATTACAATTTTCTGAACACATTAACAGTCTGCTTTGCTCTGGCATGAATACTGGTGCAACGCTTTCATTTGTACTTTATAAAAAAGCTCTTCTACCTGCTAGCACAGGTTTCCTCCTATTAAAACAGAGAGGAAAATGAAGCCATTATCTGCATTCTATGAAGTACCAGTTACACGTGGGCATCCCACCAGGGGAGGTCTCTAACCAAGGGTCAGGAAAGGAGGGCCAGGATGCCAACAGGACCAAAAACTCTTTAGCTTAGCTTTTTTTCTCTTCCAGTTTTGGAGTTCCTTTGAGCATCTCAAAAACCACAATTGGAATTAGCCAAATTTTACTCTACCAACAGCTTGTTACTCAATCAGCACAGTTTGAAACCAAGTATGAAAAATTCAGTCCTTTGCAAGCTACATAATGACTTAATAATATTGTTATGTATAAGGAGACGGATCAAACACAAATAAAGAAACCAAGAAGGAGAAAGAATAAATGGACATATTTGTATTTTTTACTTCATTTAACCTCCCGATGGAACAGGGACTTGTCTGAGCCCCCACAGCTGGTGAATTCAAAAGCAGGATGAGAACCAAACCTTCCCAGAAGTCTTGACAGGGCACTCAGGTTTATCATTTGATAGGGGCTTATCTCTACCCAGCTCAGTGAGCTACAGGCACTGCTCCTGCTACCCAAAGCCTTTCCACAAAGGGAAGAAAAGGGTGATGCATCTCCTTACTAGATAAGACCCTAATAATAGGGCCAAGCAGTCAAAACACAAAACAAAATGGAAAACGAGAGACATAAGCATAAGCAGGTTATCAGTCTCATGGACAGAGAACATCATTTTAGTAACAAAATTTTTTTTAAAAACCTGGAGTTTTCAGATTTTATTAACTGTGCAACTAACATACCTCAAAACAGAATAATAAGGAAACTACGCAAAATAATTTTTTAACCACTAATATCGACTGGAGTTTTATTTTCATTCTGATACTTATCATGCCATAATTCACATTCCCTAAGCCCTTCAAATCTCAACTATATTGCAAAACTATTTTCCAGAACATTTGATTAGCCCATTTATGAGCATAACCCTGACACCTTCTCCTCTAGGGGAAGTTCGAATGGGGAATGAAAACACAACGCTAAAATTAGCAAGTCAAATGGTGGAAGAACTTTATTTTCCTATTTGTGATTTACTCTGGCAGTATTTTTCAAGCTTTCTTAATTCCTACCTCCTCCTTTTGGTAAATACATAGAAGTCTCATGCTTTCCTTTAGTTTTACTTGAAGTTTCAAAATTAAATATATCAATGACATTTTCAAAAAAATATATTTATAGTAACCTTGAAATACACATATTTTTCCTTCCCATGATAGTTTTAAAGAATGCTGAGGATGCTTGTTCACCAAAAGTTAAGGGATACTCACTTCAAAATTGAGTGTTTTGCTGCTTATTTTCATAGTCAGAAGGGAAGGGGAGAAAACCAGACTAGCTAATGTATGTAAATGAAAGAAATAAGTTAATACCTAGAAAAGCATGTTTGCTGTTTCAGCACAAATATGGAGATGACCACAGTGATCTATAAAGTATGTCTGACATAATCAAATCCCTTTCCAAACTCCTCTCCAGAGTTCTCTTTTCAAAAACATTGGGGAGAAAAGTTTTTCCTCACAAGCTCACAAATGCAACTTTCCACCAGTGTCAAGAGTAGCTTGCCTAATTCATCCAGTAGGCTGGATGTGGTATAACCTCTTATCAATAACCTAATAGGAAGCCTTGAGAGTGTCATCAAATCAACTCAATCAAGCAATCAATCGATCATTCAATGAAGAGGTGGTTTTAAGTTTTAAAATTAGCTATAGGGCCAGTCGAGTGGCGCGGCGGTTCAGCGCTGGCTTTGGAAGCCAGTGGCCCCGGTTCGGGTCCCACTTATGGGGGGCAGTGACACTGCCCTGAAAAAAGAAAGAAAAAAAAAATCTGCTTTAAAATTAGCTATAAAGGTATGGACTACAAGGTTGGTCTTTATCCCTTGAAGTATCAGTTTTGGTGTATTCAGAGTTTTAATTCTTTAAATATGCAATGCTCCAACTGAAAACTGTTGATAAATGCAAAGAAGTCGTCTTTTCCCCAGAGTTCCCAAAATAGGGTGGTTAAGTCTTTTTACTCACAAATATAGCAAGCATATTTCCCACTGATGACCCATCCAAGGCTGCACTCGGTAATCAGCATTCAGAGGTTCACAAAGCAAGGAACATCCTCTGGTGCTTAGCAAACCCTTTTAGATGCAATGAATCACCTACTATGTTTCCCTGAAAATAAGACCTAGCCAGAGAAGAAGCCTAGCATGATTCCTCCAGGATATGGAGAGCAAGCATCCCTCACATGAGCGTTTTATGATGTTTCAGGAAGAAGGGTGCCTTTTCCACAAACCCCTTCAGCTTAAAATACTCAGTATGCCAAGGTGCCATACTTTGGCACCTAAAATCATGCTGCGGCTTATTTTCCGGCTAGGTCTTATTTTCAGGGAAATGTGGTAGTTAATAAGGACTGAGGTCTCCCAGATTACTGAATAGTTTTGGAAACCAATGTTTTCTAATTCAGCCCCTTTATTCAGTTCACTAGCTTCCAAGAATGTTGATACCATTTCAGAGCTTTAGTGGTGGTCTCCGACCTTAAGAAAACAGTACAGTCTGTTTTCCTTCTATCATGACTTCAGGTATAGATTGCACCCAGACTAGGTGAATACACTTCAATTATCACAGCAGACAGCAAAAGTGATGTTTGATCTAGCTACACTGGAAATTCAATAGCTTTAACTGAGTCATCTCAGACAATTCAGCACCTGCCTTCGAGTTGGACAAAGGTATCATCTGGAATTTCTCCTCCACTTCCTCTCTAAGAAGTTTTGACAGATGCCAAAATGCTGGTGTTCATGAGAATGTCTTTAATAAGGACATTTTTCTTTTCAATTAAGAGATTAATATAAAACTTTCACAGCTTTTGTGGATTTCTGGTAATATGTTTCAGTTCCATCCGCTCTCATGCATAGAAGAAAAGTGAATTTTTCAGGGAGGTGAAAAAAAAAACCTTCACCATTTTTAAAATAAGGTTTTTATGAGTAAGGCCAAATGACATCATTACTCAGCTTTTAAAAGTATTTACAACATGCATCTTATTCTTTACAATATACATTCATGAATTCATACATGACACACACCTCGTGAAATTACTTATCTTCTGAATTGAGCCAGGAATTCTGCAGACTGTTGGCCAGGCCTGCAAAGCGAAGACACTGAAGCTGAGCATTGGAAGTTAAGCCTACTCCAGACATCCAATCACAGAAGCAAAAGTTTTGATCATTTCATATAATCTAATATATACAAAAATACAAGTTTTTGTACACTTCCTTTTTAGACAATGCACATACAACTTGTCTAAGTTTGACACCTTCCTCTGCCCTCCTAAAAATCAAAAACTTTTCAGCATCGCTTTTACTTTAAGGTACCATATTGTTATTCCTACCGCAGGGTGACCCAACATGGCAAATATCAGTGTTGTAGAGACCTGAATAAAAGATCCTATGTTTAACTCCCCACATTAGCATCACGTGGTTGGACATTAACAATAAAGTCCATTATTTCCTGTAATTATAATCTCATTTCACACCCTTTCCTCTGAACTTAGGAAAAAAAAAGAACTCTTTTCCCCTTCCTTGACAATGAAAATATTCTGTGATCATAGTTTTCTCTCTTGCTTGTCAAAGAGCTAAACAGACCAGTTTCTCTGGGGCTTTTCTTAATTATCCAATTTATTTATTTTATTTTCAATTGAAATATAATTAACATACATCTAACTTATTTTTTAATTTAGTCCAAGTCTTATTTTCTAAGGTAGTGTTGTAACTCAAATAAATTTAATATTTGCTACTAACAACTGTAATCATCATTAGACTGGCATATTTTATAATATTTTGCCAAGATTATGCCTCTTTTGGATATAATTCCATTTTCCTCACTTAGTTCTCTCACAATGGACTTTTCAAAAGAAGCAGCACATAATATCTCCCCTCAAAAATAAATGGTAATCATTTCAACTTTTGTGACTTGAGAAGGTAGTATCTTAACCGAAATGACTGAACAATCTTATTGGCATGAGGACCAAGTTGGCACAATGACCTACCTACCTGGAAAATTAAATATATTAACAGTATTACCAAGAACTATTAATATAGTTACTCATTCAAGTCCACACACTTAAGTCATAAAAACTTTGAGTACCTAAGGTCAGAGCTTAGAGAAAATTACCGAAATCCTCTCTCTTTGCACAAATGTGCAAACTCTAAATCCCTCTCCTTGAAAGTAAAAGCATTTTTTGAATAGTTCAGACTCCTGACCCTTAGGATGGCCAGCACAGATTTACATTCTAAAGAGGAGTCAGTCTTACAAATAGTCATAGAAATTGTGTGGACTCACCAATTCACATCAAACTTCTCTTTAGAAATAACTTCAATTTATATTTCATTAGCATGCGACTGATCCCTCCCTCTTCTACTAGTGCATTTCCAGAAATTTTCATGGGAGAGGAGGGTTTGTGTCTAAGAGTTCAGTGTGGGAAAAGAGCTGTCCAGTCTGGACAACTGACCTTGTAGTTTTTCATCTCTGCTTTTGGCGAGCAAACCAGACACTTCTGGATTCCTCCTGAGGAAGCGAAAGGATGATACAGCTCAATGACTACTGCCATTCTTCTGGAAAGAAATTCCAATTCTTTATTTCATTGATTATTGTCACACTGATGTCAAAGTCAACATCTGTAAAGTGCAAGAAAGTGAAGTGCAATAAAACGAGGTGTGCCTGTAGGGTCCTCCTTCAGTATCTATGGGGTGATTGGTTCTAGGACTTTCGTGCCTCACTGTGACAATAATCAATGAAATAAAGAACTGGAATTTCTTTCCAGAAGGATGGCAGTCTTCATCCTTTCACTTCCTCAGGAGGAGTCCAGATATGTCTGGTTTGTTGGCCAAAAGCAGAGATAAAAAAAGACAACGTCACTTGTTCAGACTGGACAACTCTTTTCCCACAGGAGGGGGGAAAAAAACCAAAAACCTGTTTTTCAGGACCACATGTTAGAGCCCATAGCCCTTGTCCTAAACTTGGTGAGATTGGCAGAGAGAATGCACAGAGCTCAGCCCCGAACCCCAACCCTATCAGACAGGTAAGACAAAATTTCAAAGAAGAGGGCCTGATTCATGGAAAGATGCTTTCCAACCTGAAACCACCCTGCACCTCACATGTCTCAGCTTCTAATGCTTCTGTGATCACTGTGCCCCTTATTTCCCTTCTTCTGTCTTCCCCCTTGCCATTTTTCAGTCACGTCCTGTCTCACCTCCCCTCACTCCTGGCTTCACACATGGTCCATCTCACCTTGCCCAGGCTCAGGCTCTCCTACCTCAATCCACCCACCAATGGCTTTGGAAAAGGCAGGAAGTATTAAGAAATTGAGCTGGAAGATTGATGGGTCTGGGACTCTATGGATAAAGCACAGCTGCCACCTTGAAAGTTGTCACTTAAAGTGGAATTCAGAGGGCAGCAAAGGAGAACTGGTGCAGGAGTGGCTGCAAACACTGACCGCTCTCTGGGACAGGCATGCCAGCAGGTTGGGCTGACAGGTGGCTTCCAACTTCAGGACTGACCCACAAGTAGAAAGCAGCCTAAATGGGCAACCACCAAAGATTTAGGGATATCTGTAAATAAAATTTTGTTTTAAAAATCATATCTGGGTGGTGTTCCCTCCAAGGAATTAAATATGTAGAAGGTTCTCCTTTCTTTTTCATAATGAAGATGTTAGAAAATGATCTTGGATTCATGAATGTTACTTCCAAAGGTGATGGGGGTGATGACAAGGGTGGGGGAGGTAGCCTGGAATCTCTGAGGATAAGTTTCCTTAGAAGAAAAGGTGCTGAGCTCTATTGTCCTGGAAATAGACGCATAAGACCTTTAGTTTTCAGAAAATTATTGGGGGGAGGGACTTCACTTAGAAGTATAAAAGCAGAGATGTAATCATAATCTTTTGTTGCAGAGGTCTGAAAAGAAAAATTGCCCAAACCCTGGGGGGAAATAGAGGGAGGGACGAGGAGGGTGTCCGACAGAACACTGGATGAAGGGTGGCAGCAACAGAAGGAAAATGCTAAAATAACAGCAAAGTTCTTCAGGAAGTAGCAACGTAGAGGACCCCTGCATTTATAGCATCCTCTGAGCCAACATCTTCCCAGCATCCTTGGGTTCACTGTGTAGACAGAGGCTGCAGCAATATGAGGTGGTAGGGAGATAGAATCCCATCAGACTGGATCCCACCCCTTACAAGACATTGGCAAGTCTTCAGGGACCTGCAGGGACCCCTAACTTCATGAGAATGGGGTTATTTTGGATGTACAACCAATCAGATACCATCCACACAGACCGAGGGACTTTACACGCTCCCCATGTGTTTAACATTTGGGAGGGCAGAGGTAACATCCTGGTATCAGAGACAAATCATTTTACACGTAGAGATGAGCTCTCATTTTAGAAAATTCTATTATAAGGCCTTCCTAAGAAATTGAGGAAGAAAGAGGAATTGTATTGTGTTTGTTTGAGTATTTCTTCAGAGCAAAATCAACAGCACAGGGGTATGCTTTCATATTACCATCACAAGGACATCTTAAAACCTGGCATCTGCTCCATGTGGTGTCCACACCATCGCATGGGCTTTCTCATTTGCTGGATCTGCCCTCCTAGGAGGGTTTACCCTCCCCTTTACCCCCAAAGACTCTGATGAATCCCTTTACCTCTTTATCTCAAGTCATTCATCAAATTCTTCAAAGAGATACCTCTAGTTCTGGCTCCTGACAGTGTCCAAATGCACTGTTCTCTATCAAACGAGATTGATTGAGGGCCGGCCAAGTGGCACATTGGTTAAGAGCTGGTTTTGGGACACCAGCACCCTGGTTCAGATCCCATACATGAGGGCCAGTGACACTGACCTCTACAGCTAACAACAGCTCCACCTGGAGCTGGGCTGTGCAAGCCCCAGCGACGGTGTAGGCTGCAGCCCCTGCTGCAGTGGGCTGCCATCGGCTACAGTGAGTGGCCGGCAGCCAGCGTGAGCTGCCAATAGCCACGGTGAGCGACCATCCAGAGGCTGGTGACCGATCTGCCTCATCCGGGAAGAGCGCAATGACGATACCAACATGGGCCAGTGAAGCAATGTCCTCCGCAACTAGACTGAAGAACAAAAGGACAGCAACTTGTCTGTTCCCCTTTCCTGATTCCCCAACGCTGTTCCACTCCCCCAATTCCCCAATACAATCTTTAAAAAAAAAGAGAGAGATTGATTGATATCAAATCATCAAGAGCTTACAACCTTCTTAAAGATATATGTTGAATTCACAGCTTATATCTTATCAATACATCTATTTAACCTCGTCATTGAGATAAACTATAAGCCAGATCATTGGTTCACCCAAATTCAGAAGTGTCTGCAGTTTTATTATGTCTACAGCTATTTACAGAATGGAAGGGTTCAAAACGTGTTTTACAAATGTATAAACCAAGTAGAATAATGACACAAGTACAATCTCCAAACTTCAAGTGACTACGGTAAAGCCCACCCCATATACAGCACTATGTGAGATATTTTAAGCAGAATGAAATGTTTTAAATTATGTGTAGCAAGTAGTTTGTACATAACAAACCTCCCCCAGTTTTTTTCCCCTAAAATATGTGATCGACCTCAGGACTGAAAGCACCCAAGTGCTTTCACTCAGGCACAAGAGACACAGACAGACAGTTTCAGTTTTATGCCCCTTTAAAAGGAATTTAGTGATAATCAGTAACCTTACTTCTTAATGTGAGGGGAAAACAAACATGTGCTCAAGATCAGAATTAAGCTAAAGAGATGAAACTTATACATCTTTGCAAAGCCTCTCAGTTATCACAGCAAGGCCTTGAGTCTCTGAAGTTCATTCTCAATGCTTTACTACAATGAAACTGGCACACCTTTACTGGAAATATCTTTGAGCCAGAGTGAGGTAATTCATAAAAATATTTTTATGACTAGCTAGAAATCAATAAAAGTTGAAATGCATCATTGTTCACTGCTTAGACTTAAACTCTTGAAATTTTAATATGAGAGGTAAGCTTCTCTAAGAGTGAGGCCCACGTCTGAAACTTTTCTGGATATTCTACAGACTCCAACCCCATGCTCTATATTTATTAGATGCTCGATGCCATGTTACTACAGAATAAAATCCCATGAGACCCCACATGACCTGGAATCGGCCAGGCCCTTTGACCTTGGCTCCTGTCACACTTTTCATTTCTTTTGCTGGCTCAACAAGCCCCAGGCCCCATGGCTTTCTTTTCTGTTCTTACAAGGAGTCAAGCTGATTTCCATCTTGTCCTTGTTCATTGTTGGCCAACTGCTATGGTCAAATGCTATATAAAATGAAGTATTATTGAGCTGTCACTCAAGCACTGGCTCTACCATCTTGCTGCCTGAGTCCAGGTCCCGGCTCTACTGTTTACTAACTAGGTGTCCTTGGCGAAGGACTTGTCCTGTTCCTCAATTTCTTCACTTGTAGATTGGGTAAACTAATGATACCTAAATAGTATAAATAGTACCTTAAAGATGAGTTAATAAAAATAAAGCACTTAGAAAACAATAAGTGATCAATAAGTGTTAGCTATGATCTCATCTCTCCCCACCACTCCCTATTCTATCACCTGCTTAATTTTTACAGCACTTAAAACTATCTGAAATTCTTATTTCTGTGTTTAATTTTTGAAATGTCTGTTGCCCCCACTAGGCTGGAACCTCCAAAAACACAAGGGCCGTCTGATGTGTTCTCCACTTCAGTTCCCAGTTGAATGAATCAATTTCAAAAAGCTTCATAACGAAATGCTTTTACATACAAAAGTAGAACCTAGATTGTAAACTGTCATGTGGCCTTCTTTGTTACTGTGATTATTGTGTTTTTTAAGTTTGCAAGTATACGCTTGTGCTTTGCTATTTTTTTATGCTTCCTGGAATTTGGGGACACGTGAGAGACTTGAAGTCAGAGAAGACACTACTTGGCTCCAGCTGCTGAAGCAAAAACCCAAACCCTCATCAAGGGTGTGGACACCTCTGCTTTGGATAAACTTGAGAAGGCCCAGAGGCATGGAGAGTGGTGGTGTATGAATTTTGGGACTATGCAGTCCATCATATCAAAGGAGGAGATGTGTTTTGGGGGGTTTGGATTTGTTTCTTTTTTACAGCAATGTAATTTTTCTGTGGCATGTAAACTGGTGCACATCATGTGACCTGACTGGTGAGTAATCTAGGATAGAGGATAAGTTCTAGTTACTAAGCATATTTGCTGACTTTGGGGTAAACTTTTTGATGTAATACAGTTGTGCATTTCAGGGGCTTCTCTGCCACACATGCACATGACCACTGGAGGGGCAGAGGAGGAAAACAAGGAGCTGGCCTCAATGGGCCCCAGGCAGATAGCAGGAGACATCTGCCAGGCTTAGATGATGTCCAGCCTAGATCATCAGAGGAGACTTCACAGGGCTTGAGATCAGAGCTCTAGCTTGTTGTGATAAAGTTCATTTGCCTGGAAAAACAAATGTTGAAAGCCAGTTTTTAGAATCTTTGTGCAAATGACAAAGCCATTGACTTGGCCAGGAAAAGGTGAGATAAATAAATTTTCTTTCAAAATGGAAAAAAAAAAAAAAGAAGCTTCATAACACTTATGAAGCAATCCCAGATATTCGCCTAGGAATATCATTTAATTTTAAGTTGATGTAACTAAAGCAACCTTTTGAGAATACATACAAAATATTTTTGAGTCTACACTTTTTCAATCAACAACTCTGTCTTAAAATTTTACTACTTGGAGAAATTCCTTTGAGAGAATAACTCTTTTTGAGTAAAACCAATAAACATATTGGAATAGAATAAAATCTTGATGCCCATATGTTCTAAACAATTTTATAATGTAAAATATAATTTCTGATTTACTAAAAAGCATATTTAGTCCTATTTAAATATCACAGGATAGACTGGGAAAAAATCAATAGTAACTGGAGAGGACAGAGATGCTAACCCATGTTCCTTGAGATGTGAAATTAGGGGAACCTATGGAGATCAACCATGGGACCTGACTAAGGCTGATGGTCGTAAAGCCCCATGAGCCCAGGAGGGAGGAGCGCCTGGACACACAAAGGCCTATGGTTTCAACCAGGTTACAATGGCACCTTCATCAGGGTGATAACTCTTGATGATGGGAATGTACCCATGTTCATAAGAGAGTAAATGCTCTAATATAGTACTCATCATCTCTCTCCACAATTGTTTCAATAGACTTTTAGCTGGTACCTGTGTCTAATCCCTTCCCCATTCCATCCATTACCTTCACTGGCCCCGGAATTCTCATACCAAAGATCAAACCATTTCACCGTTCTCCCTGATTGAATGCCACCAGTGGCTTCTAAATCTTCATATCTGGTCCTAGCTTCTCTTTCCATTGTCTTATCACATCACTCTCCCCCACATACCCAAACCAGCCAGTTTCCAAACATGCCATGAACTCCCTGACCCTGTGACTCTCCAGCATAGGACAGCTCTCCTTTCTGAATGAGCCATGCATCTCCCACATCTGCACAAGACTCAAGCATCATCTCTGGGAGCCTGGCTACCAGCTCACAAGGCAGAAGTAATTGTCTCATGTTCACTGTCCTCAAAGCACATCACACACTCTCAGTTCTGGTGTAGGTATCCCTATAAAAACTACATGCCTCATCAGTCTTTATAATCTCAGGAGCGACACAGGCACGAGTAGCAAGCAATAAATATATATGGGATTTAACAATATGATTTACTCAACATATACAGCACAACTTTAAAACATTATTAATTTCCTACACACACATATCCCCTTTGAGGGTTCTGGAAATTGAAAGTCTGAACTTCTTTTCTATATGCCCAGAGTAGGTTATTTGTAAGTAGTGGATTTGAATATTCCAAACCAAAACTACTTTTCCTTGTTGAGTTGCTTAATTCCCTGCTTCTTTTTTTAAGATTTTATTGGGGAATTGGGGGAGGGGAACAGTGTTGGGGAATTAAGGAAGGGGACCAGTAAAGCTGTTCTTCAATCTTCATTGTGGAGGGCGCCAGTCACCATCTGGCTTCCCGTTGGCAGCTCGTGGCCTCTAAGCTCAAGGTGCTGTGTTCAATCTTAGTTGCAGGTGGGCATAGCCACCATCCATCCCATGTGACAGTCGAACCAGCAGCCTTGTTGTTAAGAGCACACACCCTATCCACTGAGCCATCCGGGCAGCAGCTCAGCTCAAGGTGCCGAGTTCAGTCTTAGTTGCAGGTGGGCATAGCCCACCATTGTACAGGCAATCTTGTTATTACACCAGCTGAGCCATCCTGCCACCTGTTGGCAGCTCAGTGACAGCTCAGCTCGGGCACAGTGCAGTGTTCACTGGCTCATGTGGGAATCAAACTGGCAGCCCTGTTGCTCAGAGCACACACTCTAAGCCAACTCTTAACCAACTGAGCCACTCGGCTGGCCCCTATTCCCTGCTTCTTGTGGAACCCAATAATCATCTCCTCACTGCCCAACCCCCACCTGAAATTTTACAGTCGGTTAGAACCATATATGAATACTTTTGGAATTACAGGTACCAAAAATGCTTGCAACTTCAAAACAAATGTCTCAAAATGTTAAAAACAAACAAAATACTAACTTGTTACTAGTCCTGCTGTGAGAGCATAGGCTTGCCTCCACTTTTCTGCAGATTGGCTACAAAAGGGCGCCTGCGCAGACCTCTCCTCCATTCCAGGCTGTGCTGGGGCACACACCCAGAAGAATGGAACTTCAAAGCTATTACTCTCCTTCCTTCACTGCCAGGACCCAACAGAGCAATTTTATTTCCACTCTCTAAGATGGGCTCTAAGAGACTACCTAGAAAAAAATCAAATTTGGTGAATAATTATTTACCATAATAATAATAAAATTTAAACTGGCATTTGCCTATCAGTTTTAAGAGGACATATCTGATGACTGATTAACTTAATTCAAGTTCAACCAGTGGGAATACAATGCCTTCTGTAATGTTATCTATGTGTCTGCTTTTCTGGTTGTTTCACACTCATAAAAGTATTAGCCCAACTCACAAAATAACATAAAAGTACCTGATAGTATAAATAGTACTGAGGGATCGGTTGAAAGGTATGCTGCAAGAAATGTATTACTAATAATAAGCTATCAAGTGATGATAAAGATAGGGATTCCTGCTTTTGTATAAAAATTAGACAGATTCAAAGATATTCCTATGAAAATATCACCCACTCTTTTCAGAGTTACAGCTAGGCTCCCTCTTCGTATACCATTGTATGTTTTTTGTTTATTTGTTTGTTTTGTTTCTTGAGCATATGAACTTGTTGATACATAGACTGTAACTCAGAATAAAAGGTTGTCAGCCAGTCATCAGCAGCTCCCTGACTTTGGAATTCCAAAGCTCAATAAAAGATCTTGCAACAAAAAAATCAGGAAGCTTTGCAGTGGACACTAAGGTTCCCTTAGAGAGTTTTTATAGTAAATAAACTCTTTCAAATAATTCAGCCTTTTGCTATCATGACTGATACAAAATTGAAATTCTAGTAGAGATTGTGAACCCCCAAGGCAGTTCAAAAGGAAGTTACCACTTGGATCTCAGCAGGCATCACCCCTGCTTCTTTATCTGATGCCTCCCCTTTAGGAGGTAGTCTTTTGTTTCCTATCATGGTACTGAGTTAAGGGCTGAGCTGGGAAAAGCAACTGCCACACCTATCATCTGCTGGTCACCTTGAGAGCTTCAACTGTCTAACCAGATCAGGGCAATAGTCAATCAACTACAGCAATTGCAGAACCTTTAAAATTGCCAAAATAATACTCTTTGGTTAATATGACAGATCACCAGAGTTTACTAGTGCTGCCAAAATGAAAAATATATACTATATATAAACAACTGAAATATAATTACAAATCAAATGATATGATGTAATGTTTAGAATTTCAAAATGGTGGAGGGGGATGAGGAGGGGAGATGTATTGGGTTGTCGGAAAAGTCATGACGTATTTTTTTCTATGTTTTTCATTGCAAAAATGCGTCATGACTTTTCCAACAACCCAATATATTACTTTTGTATATGTCTGAAATTTGTCAAAATAAAAAATAAAAAATAAGCATGAAGGCAAGTTTAAAAGGAAATTATTAAAATGTAATCTATTCGATGCATACCAATGACTCCATATATTCTTACTTCCTCCTGTGTTGCAGTCCTACAGTACAAGAGCAGATTAAGTCTCAGAGGCATTAATCTTAGCCCCTTTGCTAAGGCAGCTTAATTACAGGAACGCCATGAGGTTTTTGCTAAAGTCAAAAAAAAAAAGAGAGAAAATTAAGGCGCCTTTTGAAATTCAGCACAGGTTACAAAACACACAAGCCACAAGCCTTGGTAGTTTTTTCTCCACTCAATTCAAGGGAAGCTTTGTAAAGATTTCTGTTATGCAAAAACAGACAAAACACAGCAAAATAAAAAAATATGCTATAAATTTGGTATATGCATAAAGAAACATTAGCAGGTAAAAGCTAATCCTTCAGAGGAAGACGGCATAGCAACAGCGGGTAACGAAAGAAGGCGGCTTTACAGTCTTTTTAGGCTTTGAACTTTTGACCTCCTCCCAAAACGTCATGAAAGAATTTCTAAACCTTGAGACTAGAAAGAATGCTTTCTTTCTTGAAATCGTTTCCTAAAACACTACTTGCTGTACACGCGTTTATCCACTGGCCCCAAGGTACAAAACTAAAAAGTATGTTCTAAAAGAGACGCACACCGGATTAAGAAATACATCCATAAAGTGGTGCCATAACAAACAGCTAGTCAAGCACCGCTGGAAGTGTGCCGCGAGTATCACCTATCGGGCTGGGCTCCCTTCCCCGGTACAGATTTCTCTTTTGTTGAGGATCGAACTTTCCGCTGTTCTCCTCGTAATACATAAAATGCCCGAAAGAAAGACGTACTGGAGGCAGGATATCTAAAATGAAATCTACAGCTCTGCCTTGCTCAGAAATGCCAGCGCTTAAAACTCAACCAGCACAAGAGGCCCGACGCGCCCTCCGGAAAGGACGTCCGGGGGTTGGGGGGGCAGCCGCGCACCTGGACCGCCTGCCCGCCACTGCCGCTTCCCGCAGTAGAGCCGGTGGCCACCTGATGCTCCCGGAAGCCTCTCGCTCGACTTCTCTTCGGCTCACACACACTCCCCGGGGCCCGAGCAGTGCGGAAAAGGTGAGATTCGCAGATCCCGGAGCTGCCGTGACACCGCCTAGCCTCCCGCGCCGCCGCCACCTCCTCCCCGGCCAGTCCGCGGCGGCACCACCCAGCCGGAGCGCGCCGCCAGCGCCGCCAGGAATGCTCCGCGGGCTGCCCAGGAGGCGTGTGGGGAAGGTACAAATCCCCGTTTTGGGTGCCAGGAAGTTCCCCAATCCTGGGCTCTTAGAGGGCTGCCGGCCCCTCCCCCGGCCGGGCGCGCAGTGGAGGGAGGCGCGCGGCATCCCCGGGAGCAGCCCGTCCCCTCCGCGGTGCCCGCGGCGGGCTCAGGGCGGGGCAGGGGCGCCAAGGCGCCCGACTCACCTAGGCAGCGGATGTGGAAGCCTGAGGGCGGCCGCAGAGCCCGGCGCGTCCAGCCCTCGCGCAGCGCCTCCAGGTGCTCCTCCTTGCCCTGGATCAGCAGGACCTGCTCGTCGATCCAGCCCAGGAAGAAGGTCTCGGCCACGGCAGCTGTGACCTTCTTGTTCCAGAAGTGCTGCATGTTCTCGGCTTTGAAATCGGCGAAGATCTCGTAGCCGATGTGGTGCCGGGCGAGCTGCCGGGGCTTGGCCGGGGGCGCGGCCTGGGTGGCCCGGGACCTCTCCCCTGCCGGACCCTCGGCCGGGCCCAGGACGATGGCCAGAGAGTGAGGCGCGATCTGCAGAAACTTCTCCATCTTCAGAGGCAACGACGCCCGCCGCGGGACCCTGCTCACCGCAGCCGCCGCCTCCTGCCGTTCCAAGGGACAGCCGCTGGAACGTCGCTGCGCGACAAGCAAGCAGGTAGCGTTAGTGTCCCCCCAGGCCGGGGCTGACCGCGCCCCGCCACCCTGCTCCCCGACCGCCTGGGACGCCCCGCGCTTCTCCTGGGCTAAGCCCACGGACAGGCGCAGGGCTCGCCGCGCAGTGAAGCTGAGAGTGTGCGCAGCCCTCTTGGACCAAGGTCTAGTGCGCATTACCTGCAGCTCGGGGCCACCCTCCGGGCACCGCTCATTTTCCAGCAGCGGCACCCTCGCCTCCCTCGGCGCCCAGCGGCCCTGGCAGGGGGCGGAGACGCGGGAGGAGGCGGGCAGTTCGCGCCGAGTCCCGGGAGCTCTCTCGGCCGGAGTCGGCCGAGTAATCCCCAGCCTTCTGATGTGGGAGGTGGTCGAGGTGGCGCGGATGGCCGGGGTGGGGAGTGGGAGGAGGTGTGCGTTTAGTTGGCGGGGCTAAGAGGAGACCTGGAGGCCGGAGGGGACGCACAGCGACACTTGAAAGGCACCGATTCCCGAACTGTGAGTGTCGCTCCTCCCCACGCTCCATCCCCGCCCCCAGCTCCCATCTCCTGCTGGAACAAGTGGATTCGCTGACTAGTTGATGTGCCCTTGGAAGTGGCTTCTATCAGTTCCTCCTTCCAAATTTACGGAATTCTGCTCTCAAATCTCCATCACTTACTGTGCTCCTACTATAGAAGAAACCCAGCGATTCCCAGTGTTATCTACACAACACCCAATTTACTAAAGGGATGCAGAAATTTACCAACAAAGTTAATGATTACGCTAAAAAAGAAAAAAAAGAAACCCACCTCTTCTTATGCTTGTTTCTATTCGAGGCTCTGTCTTGGTTATTTTTCACTGAGAAGGACTATACAGGCATATCTTGGAGGAACTATGGGATTCTGTTCCAGACCACCATAATAAAGCCAGTATTGCAACAAACGGAGTCATATGAATTGTTTGGTTTCCCCATGCATATAAAAGTGCTATTTACATTCTAATGTAGTCTATTAAATGTGCAATATCATTATGTCTAAAAAAACAAGGTACATACCTTAATATAAAAACACTTCCTGGGGGCTGACTGAGTGTCTCAGTTGGTTAAGAGTTGGCTTGCTCTGAGCAACTGAACCGCGGGTTCGATTCCCACATGGGCCAGTGAACGCTGTTCCTCCCCCCCCCAGCTGAGCTGTCACTGAACTGCCAACAGGTGGCAGGATGGCTCAGCTGGTGTAAAAACAAGATTGCCTGTTCGATGGTGGGATACGACAACGGGGCAGCTCAGACTAACTCTGCACCTTGAGCTGAGCTGCTGTCTTGATGACTCAGAGGATAGGGCCTGCACTCTTAACAACGAGGCTGCTGGTTCGACTCCTGCATGGGATGGTGGCTACGCCCACCTGCAACTAAGATTGAACAGAGCACCTTGAGCTTAGAGGCCACGAGCTGCCGTCAGGAAGCCAGATGGCGACTGGCACCCTCCACAGCGAAGACTGAAGAATAACAACTTGGCTGGCCCCTTCCCCCAATTCCCCAATAAAATCTTTTTTAAAAAAAAAATACTTTCTGGCTAAAAAGTGCTAACCATCAAGTCCTAATCTCTCTACTGATGAACGGTCTTGCATCAGTATTGATGGCTGCTGGCTAATCAGGGCTGTGGTTGCTGAAGGTTAGGGGTGGCTGTGATAATTTCATAAGATAACAATAAAGTTTGTCACATCCATTGTCTCTTCCTTTCATGAATGACTTCCTTGTAGCATGCGGTGCAGTTTGATAGCATTTTACCCAGGAAATAATGCTTTCAAAATTGAAGTCTCAAACCTTGCTGCAGCTTTATCAACTACGTTTATAGAATATCCTAAGTCTTTTGTTGTCATCTCATCAGTCTGCACAAGATCTTCACCAGGAGTAGTAGTTTCCACCTCAAGAAACCACTTTCTTTGCTCATCCATAAGAAGCAACTCCTCACAGTTAAAGCTTTATTGTGAGATTGCAGCCATTCACTCATATCTTCAGGCTCCAGTTCTAATTCTAGTTCTCTTGCTATTTCTACCACCTCTGCAGTTACTTCCTTCACTGAAGTCTGAACTCTTGAAAGTCATTCATGAGGGCTAGAATCCACTTCTTTCCAACTCCTCTTAATGTTGACATTTTGACCCCTGCCCATGAATCATAAATGTTCTTAATGTCATCTTGAATGGTGAGTCCTTTCCAGAAGGTTTTCAATTTACTTCACCCAGATCCATCAGAGATATCACTCTCTATGGATGCTTTAGCCTTACAAAATATATTTATTAAATAATAAAACTTGAAAATCAAAATTACTTTTAGACCCATGGGCTACAGAATGGATGTTGTGTTAGCAGGCATGAAAAAAACATTTATCTCATTGTACGTCTCCATCAGAGCTCTTGGGTGACCAGATGCATTGTCAAAGAGCACTAATATTTTGGAAGGAATCTTTTTCTGACAATAGGTCTCAACAGTGGGCTTAAAATATTCAGTAAACCATATTGTAAACAGATGTGGTGTCATCCAGGTTTTGTTGCTCCACTTATGGAGAACAGGCAAAGTAGATTTAGCATAATTCTTAAGAGTCCTAAGGTTTTCAGAATGGTAAATGAGCATTGGCTTCAACTTAAAGTCATCAGCTGCATTAGCCTGAAACAAGAGAGTCAGCCTGTCCTTTGAAGCCTTGAAGCCAGGCATTGACATTTCCTCTCTAGCTATGAAAGTTCTGGATGGCATCTTCTTACAATATAAGGCTGTTTTGTCTACATTAATTATCATCGCTAGATCTGGATAACTCATTACAACTACTATATCGGCATTTCCTGCTTCACCTTGCACTGTTATGTTATGGGGTGGCTTCTTTCTTCAAACCTCATGAACCAATCTCTGATAGCTTCAAATTTTTCTTCTATAGCTTCCTCACCTCTCTCAGTGTTCATAGAATTGAAGAGAGTTAGGGCCTTGCTCTGGATTAGGCTTTGGCTTACGAGAATGTTGTGGCTGGTTAGATCTTCTATCCAGACCACTAAAACTTTCTCCATATCAACAATAAGACTGTTTTTGTTTCTCAGCATTGGTGTGTTCACTGGAGTAGCACTTTTAATTTCCTTCAAGAACTTTTCCTTTGCATTCACAATTTGGCTCTTTCGCACAAGAGGCCTAGCTTTTTGGCCTGTGTTGGCTTTCAACATGCCTTCCTCACTAAAGTTAATCATTCCTAGCTTTTGATTTAAAGTAAGAGACATGCGACTCTTCCTTTCACTTAAACACTCAGAGGCCATTGCAGAGTTTTATTAATTGGTCAAATTTCATATTGTAGCTCAGGGAATAGGGAGGCCCGGGGAGAAGGAGAAAAATGGGGGAATGGCGTGTCGGTGGAGCAGTCAGAAAACACATTTATGAATTAAGTTCACTGTCTTACCTGGGTCAGGAATCTAGATACAGTCCAACCTGATGCCTCTGGCTCAAGGTCTCTCATAAAGTTGCAGTCAGTCCAGGGCTGCAGTCTCATTTGAAGGCTCAACTGGGTGTGGATTTACTGCAGGCTCATTCATGTGGTTGTTGGCAGGACTCAGTTCCTTGAGGATTGTTGGACTGAGGGCCTTAATTCCCTACTCTCTGGAGACTCACTCTGTCCCTAGCAATATGAACCTCTTTATATGGTGGTTCACAATGTGCCAGATGGCTTTCCCTAGATCACCCAAGTCAGAAATCACAATCTAATCTTGGAAGTGAAATTCCAACACCTCTGCTGCATTCTGTTTATTAGAAGTGAGTCACTAAAGCCAAACCCCTGCTGAGAAGCATACACAAAGGTATGAAAACAAGGAGGTGGGGATGATTTGAGGTCATCTTAGAGGCTATCTACCACAACATTTATAACCAACCATGAAAATGTTCCATTATTAAGATGTTTGCAATAAAGTATAAAATTAAGAGAGCAACTTGTAATATAAATGCTCCCTCTCACAATAAAGAGAGAGAGAGAGAGAGAGAGAGAGAGAGAGAGAGAGAGAGAGAGAGAGAGAGATTGACTGTTGAGCCTCTGAACAGGAAGGTCCATCTTAGAATCTATACATGAGAACCCAGTGGAATTCAGATGAAGAGCTACTTTATTGAGTCTTAGCACTGTTGTCATCTGCATTATCAACCTCATTAATGTCATCATTTCTGTTTAATGACTATTTGCTAAATGCCAGGCAGTGTGCTCAGAACTTTTCATATGAGATGATATCACTGTGATTTTTTTTTCAGAAGATAGATATAATGGCAACAATATTTTTGAGATACATAACCCACCATATTTTCATTTTCAATAATCCTCAGTTCCCAGTTATCCCACAGCACCCTCCATGCATGGACTCAGTTGTTTTCCCTCCATGTCATTTCACCAAAATTTGCCCAGGAATATAGCTTTCTTCCTCAACCTTTCTCTCTCATTGCACAACCCCCCAACCCCAGTCTCCTCTTGCAGTCCCCAATCTCCAACTGCTGCTGGAGCAGGAAGTTAGCACAGAGATGAATTGAGCATTCCTTCAAATGAAGACAAAATAAAAAAGACTTAGGGAGAAATAAATAGATATGGGGGAGCAATAACCAAGCAAACAATCATAAGTATAACTATAGCATGAGATTAATGCCTTGAGAGTGTCAAATAGGTGTAGTGACAGAAAAAAGCAGGGAAGACCTACATTAGACAGGATACTGAGGGAAGGTCTTTCAGAGGAGGTAGGTATTTACTGCAGCCCAAAGGATGAGAATGAGCCCAACTTGCCAAGACTGCAATGATCACACTGTGTATGTCACTATAAATACTGTGCTGTGTGCATTATATCCCCTTCAGAGAGGCACTTGTGTATATTATCACAAAGGAAGGTACAAATGTTGCTTGGCAAGGAACTAGTATTTTCTTCCCTAGGTTCAATATCCAAGACCTTTATAGTGACCCAAGTAGCAGAAAGGTTTCCTGATTATTTTCCAAGGAAAAATATTCAACATTTATCAAATGCCTCATTCTTATAAAACTCAATAAAGAAGAATAATTATTCTAAGTTTTCCATTGAGAAAACTGAAGTTCACAGATATTGAGTAATTTTCCCAAAGTCACACAACTAATAGCTGATAAACCCAAGATTTGAACCAGATCTTAACTCCAGAACTCGTTTCTTCAGCACACACTGCAGCCTCCAAAGAAACTAAGAACCTGCAAGATAAACTAGTGTTAATTCATCCAGAAGAAATTCTTGCATCAATTTACTAAAAACATTCAGGAAAAACAATGAAGAACTTCTTGACTATCTAATCAAATAAGAAACCCTCAAACCCAACTCAGACACCCTGGGGAGTACACTTGCCTCAGTACTGAAGTTCAAGATTGAGTGGAATTTTGTGCAGGATAAAGAGCACTGTGAATGGATTTCTTTGTCAACATTTCTTCCCCACTGCCTGCAGTCAAATCCCAGCCATTCTTGTAGGGAAGAGGGCTTTGTTAAACTTGCTCTTGTCCAAGCTTATCAATTGCTGGTTGTCCTCTGGGATACAACAGAAACTCAGACAATCATTACTCAGGGAGGTACATTCCAGCGTAAGGGCCTTCAATCTGGAATTTCTGTTTGTGGCTGACAAAGTTTTCTAAAGATGGCTGCCACAATATTTCCCATAGGCATGCATTTCTATTATATGGCCTTGCCAATCCCCCATCAAGAGGTAGAATCTCTTTCTCCACCTCCTTGACTCATGTCAGTCCCTGGGATTGCTTTGATCAATAGAATGGAGCTAAAGTGATGCTGAGCCAGCTCTAGGCAGAACTTATTGGCCACATAGTTCTAACTCCTGCCTCTTGGAAGTCAGCCACCATGTACACAAGTCCAGCTACCCTGAGATCATCATGTTGGGAGGAAGTTCAAGCTAGCCACATGGAGAGGGTATGGAGAGAGAGAGAGAGAGAGAGAGAGAGAGAGAGAGAGAGAGAGAGAGAGAGAGAGAGAGAGAGAGAGAGAGAGAGAGAAGAAGAAGAAGAAGAAGAAGAAGAAGAAGAAGAAGAAGAAGGAGGAGGAGGAGGAGGAGGAGGAGGAGGAGGAGGAGGAGGAGGAGGAGGAGGAGAAGGAAGGAAGAGAAAGAAAATGCAAGCGAGTGAACAGTTAGTTGCTTGACCAACTCCCAGCTGCTCTTGCCTTCTTTGCCCGGGCACCACACACAGGAGTAAAGGAGACGTTCTAGCCCCAGAAGACACAAAGTATAGAAGAACCAAGATCCCAGACTGATACCACAGTTGAGCTGCCCGAGCTATGGGCATTCAAACGACCCGAGCTAAAGCTTCTAACTATGTATAGCAGAGGTGAGCCATCCCCACTGTGCTGTGTCTGACCCACAGAACTGTGCACATAATCAAGTGGAAGCCATTTTTCATCACCAAGTTTTGAGGTAATTAGTTACAAAGCAATAGATAATTGGACCACTGCTGCCCTTTGTTCTGTTTGCATGCTTCTTGTTGAAGTCTAATGTATAAGTATCCAGGCAGGAAATAATATTTCAATGACATTCTGACTGTGGCATCTATGGAAAGTCACCTCTTATAAAGAAAAAAGGAAGCCCTGTTGTTATTTTTATATCATAAGACTTGTCAGTGGATTTAGACTCATAGGTCCATAATTCAAGGCACCCATTGATTAATGTGTCAGAAACAGTGGCATCTGAACAAACCACTCAATAAAACCTTACTCTAGTAAGAGACTTCCACAGAGCTTCTTTAACCATGGGGTTACCACTTGTTCTAACTGAAAGGCTCATAAAGGATTCTTTTGAAAGGCGATCCACTGACACCCTTAACACCACTTATGCGGTATTAATGATTTCATTTGACGCTTATGACTACATGCTTACCTACTAATGGGGAAAAATAGCATCAACCATTGATGCTCTGAATGACATGTCTGTTATTGCTTATCCCATATTAATAATAAAAACAGCTAACATTTACGTGGTGCTTCTTAGGTGTCATGTAGCATGCAAGTACTTTGTGTACATTCATTTAATCCACACAACAACCATACAGGGTAGATACTGTTGTTATCCTGACTTTAAAGATGAGAAACTGATTCACGGAGAAGTTAAGCAGCATGCTCAGGGTCCCAGCTGTAAGTCACTAAGCCAGGATTCAAATCCAGACAGTCTAGTTCCAGAGTCTGAGCTTTTATCAACTACACTGCAAGGACCCTCCACTCCTCTTCAAAGAGTTGGTGAGTCTTTTGTTATCATAGCCACACATGTAAATCACTTATTTAAGACTATTGACTATATCTCATGGTTGAGAATTAATTTGTTATTCAAAAGAAAAAGTATATCACATACTGAAAAAAAAATGCACCACACTTCTCCCCTCAACCTACCAAAGACACTTAACCTTAGCCAAGACTTATATTGATCTTACTCACAAGGAAGACTTTTTGATTGTCCGAGGCACTTCCCCAGGAAGATTCAAAGTGCTCCTAGATGCTACTCTGATTACTCACTCAGTTTTCCCCAAAGAGTTAATATTTTCTAGGGCAAAGTTTAATATTGCCACCATAATTGAGAGCCTCATATCGCCTTAAAATTAACTCTAAATAGTTCTTGAGATGCTTCTGAATAATGCTTGTGTTGACAGTCACCCAGCCATGACCCTTTGTACTCTGGCCTTCAAATACCAGCCCTGGCATTTCAGTTACAATAGCAGAAGCCCATCCCTGTCCAAAACCAATTTTCAAAGAGCAGTGTGCAAATATATATTAATATTTATATTTATATACAGAAGGTGCCAAAAAATGTATATGTCCTTAACATGCAGGCCTCAGGCTTTAACAGTAAGCGACTGAAAGTTAATAAATTTTGCTCCCGTTCATTAACAATCATATATTAAACAACTATTATATACTAGACAGTGGGCTGAGTATTAGACATTAACATGGTTCTTACTTAGGGAGAGCTTACAGTATATAAGAGGAGAAAGACAAATAACCCTCTCCAAAATGAAATCATGCAATGGTAGAAGCATGTACATACCACACAGCAGCATAAAAGAGGAAGGGGGATAAAAGGAACGAGTGGTTCCTTATACAGGTGACATCAAGAGCTAAGGGGCTGGCCGAGTGGCTCAGTTAGTTAAGAGCGCGAGCTCTGAGCAACAGGGTCACCAGTTCGATTCCCACATGGGCCAGTGCACCCCAGCTGAGCTGGTGCGAGCGAGTGCTCTTAGCAGCAAGGTTGTCGGTTCGACACCCATAGGGGATGGCTGCGTCCCTCACCCCCCACCCCCTGTGACTAAGATTGAACACGGCACCTTGAGCTGAGAAGCAGCAAGCTGCCAACAGGCGGCCAGATGGCTCAGTGTGCAACAAGGTTGCCGGTTCAACTCCCACATGGGATGGTGGACTACACACCTCCCACCCACCCCCGCAACTAGATTGATAATGGTGACTGGACTTAGAGCTGAGCTTGCGGCATCCACAACTAAGATTGAAGGACAACAACTTGACTTGGAGCTGATGGGTCCTGGAAAAACACAATGTTCTCCTTCCCCAATTCTCAACACTGTTCGCCTTCCCAATTCCCCAATAAAAAAAAAAAAAAGAATGAGGTAAGATTTCAGAGAGTGGGTAATTTTCAGCTAATAATGGAAAGATAAGTACTGATTTTATGATGTTGTTGTATTATATTCAGCACTTTCTAACCTAAGCGATGTTTTCCACTGGTAAGTATCCATCATTGAGAAGTATGTAGAAGAAAGTGGTTATTAATAATAGAGTTTCAGTTTGGGATTGAGTCCTTTTATTTATTTTTAAATTAGGGTATATTCAAAATTCCTCCAATAGTTTGCTGTCATTCCTTTGCATACTGCTAGGCTTTGTTAGATAAGAAAGAAAAGGGGTGGAGTCACAACCACCCTGACAGGACTTGTGGGTTGGTGTCCCTTGTGTAAATGACATCCCCCATGAGGACTATGGTGGGGGGAAAAGATGGCAAACTGCTGCTATGATTACATACTGTCCTGTCATTAATTTCATAAGTTCGGATTTCATAAATGGATATGTGTAACATCTTGTTGTTATTTCCTGAGACATAACACTAGTCGATATTAACAACAAAGCAACATGATAAAACAAACACAATTTATATCTATTTTCTCCTAGTTACTGGAATGGAATCAATTCATCATCTGTTGATTTTTTTAAAAAAAAATCTAATTGCCAAGTTCTACCCTTGATTATGTCTCCTCCAAAATAAGGAAGTGGATGCTGCATGTCTCAGATTCTCCACAGTGGAAATTATAACCTGCCAGGATCCTGCCTTTTTGCCCAAACTATAAATTCTCCAGTAAACAGGCTCTCCCTCCTCTGAGGTCACTGGAGATGGCACATCTCCAAAGGCAAGGGAAAGGCCATCTAAAAATAATAGTTTTAGGAAAATGTTCTGGTTGATCAGATAACTGCTATCTGAAATATGCAGATATCAAAACATTTTTTTCAAAAAAGATTTTGGGGAATTGGGGGAGGGGAACAAACAAGTTGCTGTTCTTCAGTCTAGTTGTGGAGGATATCGCTTCACTGGCCCATGTTGGTATTGTGATCATTGCACTCTTCCCAGCTGAGGCAGATCAGTCGCCAGCCATTGGACAGCTGCTCATGGTAGCTAATGGCAGCCCACTGCAGCCCCACTGCAGCCTACACCATCCATGGTGACTCACCTCAGCCCAGCTCAGGTTGAGCTGTCGCTCACCATCTTAGCTGTAGAGGGCGCAGTGTCACTGGCCCGTGTGGGATCCGAACCAGTGGCCCTGCTGCTCAGAACTCATGCTCCCAAGCCAACTCTTCACCAACAAGCCACTCAGCCAATCCCATCAAAACATTTTTAAAGGAAGAAACAATCATTCACAAGAGAAAGCTTAGTGATCTAATTCATGTTGTATCTGTTAAAAGCTGGAACTTCAAAATCATCTATATTGGACATTCAGTTATAAATGGAATTGAATTCTCATGCCGTTTTACACTTAATTACTTTAGAATTGTGACTAATCAAAGAGTTTAGAAAAATGTTATGATGCATTCTGTGACAATTAAGTTCACAAACTTGTTGCAACGATGTTGCTAACCTTTTTTGATATTAGAGGTATTATTCATTATGAATTTATACCAACCGAACAAACAATTAACCAAGCTTACTATTTGCAAGTGCTGAACAGGCTGCATGAAAAAGTTAGATGACCTGAACTTTTCACCAGAAATTCATGGCTCTTGCATCACAACAATGCACCAGCTCACACAGCGCTGTCTGTGAGGGAGTTTTTAGCCAGTGAACAAATAACTGTATTGGAACACCCTCCCTACTTACCTGATCTAGCCCCCAATGACTTCTTTCTTGACCCAAAGGTAAAGGAAATATTGAAACGAAAACATTTTGATGACATTCGGGACATCAAGGGTAACACAATGACAGCTCTGATGGCCATTCCAGAAAAAGCGTTCCAAAATTGCTTTGAAGGGTGGACTAGGTGCTTGCATTGGTGCATAGCTTCCCAAGGGGAGTGCTTCGAAGGTGACCATGGTGATATTCAGCAATAAGGTATGTAGCACTTTTTCTAGGATGAGTTTGCGAACTTCATTGTCCTACCTCATATGTAGTTGGTGAGTCTTGATGCTTCAAAATAAAGTCATTAACTTCTAAACATTTACTCTGTCTTACATGAAAAAACATAGATGTCCTCTTTTTCAAAAAAGAAATCAAGGTAGTTTTATTTCTAATTTGTTCACATTTCCCTTGTACTGTCAATGGGGATTGTCCTGCTAATTTAGAAGTGGAAAATGAATGGCACATCAACACGATTTCTCTGTCATCTGTGACAGTTGCTGTACTTCTTGGTAAATTTTCAGTTCACCACTTTTAATTTGTCCTATTTGTTTTGCTCAAATATTTTAAAAGTTGTAAATATAATTTTAAAAAATAATTAGATAAGTGTCCATTTCTAAATATTGTATTTCATATCATAATTATATATAACAGTAAAGACAACGTGTTTTAATAGAACGTATATTATCAAGAAAAAAGTACATTTTGGCCTTCTACTTCTAACAATAGAGCCCACTAGATCTCCTAAAAATTTCTCAGTACAACCACTTAAAAATGATGTAAATAAAAAAACAACCACTTCTTCAGAGTAATGCAAATTAAAAGCACAATGAGGTATCACCTCATATCTGTCAGAATGGCCATCATCAATAAATTAGAAAACAAAAAATGTTGGCAAAGATGTGGAGAAAAGGGAGCCCTTGTGCACTGTTGATGGGATTACAAACTGATGCAGCCACTGTGGAGAACAGTTTGGAGGTTCCTCAAAAAATTCATAATAGAACCACCATATGACCTAACAGTTCCACTTCTGGGTATTTATCTGAAGAAATCCAAAACACTAATTTGAAAAGAATACATTCACCACTATGTTCACTGCAGCGCTATTTACAAAAGCCAAGATATGGAAGCAACCTAGGTGCCCATCAACAGACGATTGGATAAAGAAATTTTGGTACATATATACAATGGAATATTACTCAGCCATAGAAAAGAATGAAATCTTACCACTTGCAACAACATGGATGGACCTTTAAGGTATTATGCTAAGTGAAATAAGTCAGACAGAGAAAGACAAATACCATTTGATCTCATTTATATGTGGAATCTAAAGAACAAAATAAATGAACAAATAAAACAGAAACAGACTCATAGATTTAGGGAACAAGTTGAAGGTCGCCAGATGGGAGGTGTTGAGGGACAGGGTGAAAAAAAATGAAGTAATCAAGAAGTACAAATTGGTAGTTACAAAATACAGGGATGTAAAGTAAAGCATAGGGAATATAGTCAATAATATGGTAATAACTATGTATAGTGCCAGGTGGGTACTAGACTAGTCAGGGGATCACTTCCTAAATTATATAAATGTCTAACCACTATGCTATGAACGTGAAACTAATATAATATTGAATGTCAACTGTAATTCAAAAATTTTTTAGGGCTGGCCAAGTGGCTCAGTTGGTTAAGAGCTCGCTCAAGAGTGCAAGCTGAGCTCTGAGCAACAGCAGTTCAATGCCCAGCCCAAGCTGAGCTGCCACTGAGCTGCCAACAGGTGGCAAGATGGCTCAGATTAAAAAAAAAAAAATTTAAAGGGGAAAAGATGAAGGGGAATATGAAGTCCAAATGTCAAGGTATAAAACAAACAAGTCATGGAAATGTAATATACAGCATAGGGAATATAGTCAATAATATTGTGATAGCGTGGTACAGTGTCAGATGGTTGAACTTATCGTGGTGATCACTTCTTTAGGTATATAAATGTTGAATAACTATGTTGTACCCCTGAAACTAATATAATAGTGTATGTTAGCTATATTTTAATAAAAATCTTTTAAGAAAAGGTTAATTTAATAATACCACCTGTAGCACTGACCTTATGCTTCCAGGTAGGATGGACTCGCTTTTGTCAGATCAATGATTCTGTCAGGAACAACTGAAAAAGCTAGATAAAATATAAACATTGTTTGCCTAAAGGCATCACATAGTTGCTGAGGCAACAAGGGAAAGGAGTAAAAACATTTCAGAGGGGAGACCCATGCATCAGTGATCTGACCTCCTGCAGCCACTTTTCCCTAAGGAAACTGTTTAACCCAATTCCTAGGTGTGAACAAGAAGCCAAAACTCCATGCTTTGCCTGAGTAGAGAGCTGCTTCTAGTTGACAGAAAAAACAGCAGACTTTTTGGCAGTTTTGCACTATTGGAGTGACATAATTGAAAGACCTCAAACAAGGACAGTTTTCTCTTGGAGACAGCTGCCAAGGATGGGTGGATAAAAAGCTAGAACAAAGCTTTGGCAGCCTCATAGTAATGATGAGACAACAATTGGAGTTCATGGTCCACCAGGGAGAGGAGCTCAAGTACACACATCAGGTTCCCAGTTGAACTATAATATGTTCAAGAAAATAGAGAAAAAGATGGGGGGAGAAAACAAAACAATAGATCATTCTAGAGCATGGAATAGGTTTTTTGTGTTTTTTTGTTTGTTTGTTTGTTTTTTGAGGACAGTGCCACTGGCCCTCATATGATGTGGGATCCGAACGGGGCCGCTGGCCTCCCAAGCCAGTGCCCAACCACCGCGCCACTCGGCCGGCCCGGAATTGGTTTTTTAACTCTAACATGGAAAGCAAAGTCTCTGAAATTAGAGCTTAATACACGCGTTAAAGACTAGACATACCATTTCTTACCTGCTAGCTTGGGTATAAAAAAAAAAGCAAACAATAACAAGTGTTGTCAAAGATGTAAAAAAATTGGAACCCTCCGACAGTGCTGGTAGGAATGTCAAATGGTATAGCAGCCACTTTGCAAAACAGTTTAGCAGTTTCTCAAAAAGTGAAACACAGATTTACATATGACCCAGCAATTTCACTTCTAGTTATCTCCCTGAGAGAAATGAAATGGAAAACATATGTCCACACAAAGACTTGTACACAATGGTCATAGCAGCATTATTTTTCTAACCAGCCAAAATGTAAAAACAACTGAAGTGTCCGTGAACTGGTGAATGGAAAACAGAATGCTGTATATTCATGCAACAGAACACTATTTGGCAATGAACAGAAATGCAGTACTAATACATGCTAAACAGTAAAAGAACCTCAAAAACATGATGCTCAAAACCATGAAGCAAGCCAGACACAAAATATCATATATATTTTTATTTATATAAAATACCCAGGAAAGGCAAATTTGTAGAGATAAAAAGTAGGTTAATGGTTGCCTAGGGCTGGAGTGAAATGGGGAGTTGACTTCCCACAGGCAAAAGGTTTCTTTTCAGGGCAATGAAAATGTTTTAAAATTAGATTGTGGTAATGATTGTACAACTCTCTAAATATACTAAAATTCTTTGAATTGTATATTTAAAAGGTGACTATTATGCCATATAATGTGTATCTCAATAATGCAGTTATAAAGAAAGAGAAATAAAAACAATCAAAATAGTCTGTTAGCTTGGGCCAGCCGAGTGGCTCAGTTGGTTAAGAGCTCGCTCAAGAGTGCAAGCTGAGCTCTGAGCAAAAGCAGTTCGATGCCCAGCCCAAGCTGAGCTGCCGCTGAGCTGCCAACCGGTGGCAGGATGGTTCAGCTAAAAAAAAAAAAAAAAAAAAAAAAAAGACAACACAAAATAGTCTGTTAGCTTGATTTAAAACTGTAGAGTATTTAAACGTGTGTGGTGTGTGGGTCTCCTTTGTGTTAGGGACAGGCTGTCTGTCATTGTCACTAGTGAGACTGCACACAGAGAACTGTGTTCACGCTAGGAACCAAGCACTGGTTTGAGGAATATGACAAAGCAAGTGGGGGAAACGCGCAGGGTATAGAAAAGTTCTAGTCACGCTGATGGTGACTGCATGGTGCTTTGTGCTGCAAAGGGCTTGAGGATATCTTTTACTCGGGGGCTCTGGTAGTTGCTCACAGCTGAGTGTATAGACTCCAAGCTGAGAACATATTGTGATTAATTTACTTCCACGTTTCTACAAACTGCTCTATTCAGTGTCTCCATTCCTGTCTTAACCCAGGCTTTGATCTATCTTTTTCTGTGAAGATCACAGACAACTGTTCCTCTAGCCACAGTGGGAATTAACGCTTTCTATGAAAATGTGACTTCTCTGTTGGTGTGCTGCTATCCTCCTAACTCAACCACAGAGATTTGTGGTCTCTTTCATAAATCACTAACCCCTTGAAGTCTATTGTAAGCAAGTCCATGGGCAAAATTAAAGAATAATATATTGAAAAAATAAACTTACTTGGTCATCATTTGGGTGTAACTCAGCATCTATACAGAACTGCCTGATATCTATACTATTATTACAATAAGGTGAAGTTGGGGAAGGTATTACAGCTAAAGAAAAGCACTGCTGTCATTCTGAATATGGTCAGACCAGTCCAAGCATTGCATTCCCAGAAAGGGAAAATGCTTTTCTGTTTTATCATGCATTAATTAAGAGCCAAGTACCCTTTCATAAATCTTTGCTTGGTGGCCCAAGGATCTAAGTGATTACCACCTGGATTTGATGAGTCAGACTCTAAACATTAAAACCTCCCTGCAGGCAACATCTGTTGCTCAGATCTGCCCTTTTGTGACTACAGCCCCTAACTGTTTGGGAGGCTCAGATCCTCAGGCACTTATCCACCCTGCCAGCCCTCCTCTTTAAGGGATCATCCTCCACCCAGGCTTCCTCTGCCCTAGGAGGAAACCCAGGGAATCTGCAAATTGCACGGGTTGTGGGCTGGGAGTCATGAGGCTGTGGGTAAGTTATCTTATGGATTTTCTCCATTTCCCCTTCAGGCTCCTTCTCCTTTCTCCTCCATCCTGCTGTCCCCACAGGAGCCCAGCTGCACCAAAGTGCTCTCTTGCCTTCTTATTTCCAGTTAGATCTGGCCAGTGGCAGAAGTTGTCAAGACGTGGAGGCCAGGAGGAGAGAGAAAATGAGGTATTTATTCCCCCAGCTCTTCTTGGGCAGGCCCCAGGATGGACAGTAGCATACTCCTCTATCCAAGGCCATGGTTCCTCTCAATGGCCCTTCTCCACAATGGCCAGTGTTGCTGGGTAGCAACCAGTGCCAGACCTGCTCCTGGCGGCCTAAGAGAGTAGTAGAGTCCCTGCCCCTACTAGACCCAGGATGCCTCACTATCCTTTGTGAGAGAGTCTCTGAACCCTGCCCACGCCCTTGTAAATAGCCGCTTCATAAAACTATCTTCAATCACCCCTTTTGAAGTGCCAACTGTTTCCTGCCAAGATCCAAGCAATTAATAGATGTTAACCATTGGTGAGTGGAATTGGGAAGAATTGATAAAGGGTTTGACATTTTATTTTATCTTGCTGTGTGTTCTTTTATATTTAAAAATAGTATGTTTTACTTTGCTAATTAAACTCTCTCTCTCTCACACACACACACACACAAAGCAAAACTAAGCTAAAAGTATATAAATAATATTACTCATAATCAAACACATATACAATTATGTACTTATTTCTTGTCACTATGGAAGAAGTTCAGACAAATATATAGTAGGTTTGTTTTATGTGATGTAAAGATTTGCCTATAAGTGTGTGCTTGTGTTAGGTTGATAAAAAATCTGTTTTAAATCCCTGAAAATGGAATTCATCACCAAGTATGGACTCATGAGCAAAACGAAAACTTTAAAATAGTTGGTGAGGAGCAAGAAATGAAGTGATATAATATTATACTATTTACTCTGAAAAGAGTATTACCAAAAGACACATTTGCTAGGGGTTTAAGTGAAGCACCAACATTCAGGTGCAGCTAAATGAGGTAGTCTCTCAAAAACTATTTCTGCTAAAATATATGCTGATTTTGAAAGTGATATAGCAATGTTTTCCCAAGTTAATATTCTTTCTCATTCATAATTTTAAAGCACTTAGTTAGGATTACATATAATATTAACTCTGTGATTTTGATATAGCTAAGCTTAAAAAAAACAATACTCTGGGAATGCATATTTTCAATAAAATTGATCTATTATATGAGAGTATTATTAAATATTCTCTAACAAAAAATAGAAACACCTAATTAATTACTAATTACAACCATTAGTAATCAAATAGCCAAATAAAATATATTTGTACAATGGAACACTATACAGCACTTAAAGGAAAAAAATAATCTATGTGTATCATAGTGAAAACATCTCAAAAACATGTTGTATGAAAGAAAAGGCAAATTCCATAATGGCATACTATGCCGTTTATGAAAAACAAAATCCACAAACAATACATGTTTATTTTAAAACAAACACCTATTTAGTATTTATTATGAGCCAGACACTACTTTAAGCACTTGGCAGATAGTAACTTATTTGCTTTTCAGAGCCTCCCTACCAGGGAGGCGCTAATGTCACAGATTTCTTGCAGATGTAGAAATTGAGACCCAGAAAGGTGAAGTTACTTTCACAAGATCACACAGCTTGTAGAAGACCCTTGGATCCAAATCAAGATGGCTAGACTCTATCGTCTCAGCTCCTAACGGCACTGCCTCCTATAAATCTGGAGAAGCCAGATGTTGGCTCCAGGACTAGACAATACCTAAAAAAATGCTGCTGTAGTTAGCTCACAGCTCTACTCTCCATCTCTAGACATAAACTCATAAACCATTGATCACTCTCTTCCCTTGTCCAGTCACAGATCTTCTGGGGGTAGATATCTAAATGTCTTCACCCCTTTGAGAACAGTGTGAGGACAGTGGGAAAACTTCTACACTCTGGAAGAAATAATTCATCCAGTCTAGGTTTCCATTTAGATCCTTGGTAACTACCAAAGATTATGGGAACCTAGATTTCTGTTCTCTTACTAAAGGCTGTGTTGGACCGAACACTGATCTTGAAGTCAGAATATCAGGTTGGGTCCTGAGTCCACCACTTAAATGCTGGTGATGTTGGAAAAGTGACATAGACTTTGGGTAAACGTAGTTGATTGAACACACCTTCCCCAAATCCCACTAAAATTACAGTAAAGAAAAGGAATAAATATTCCTTTATTAGACAGGGAAACAAGTGGTGTTGTTTGACTATTTTAAATCATAGTCTTCTGTTATCACTCACCAAACAAAAGTCTAATGAAGATCTAGCACTGTTGGAAAAAGGAATTTATAATCTATATTGGGGATATATATTTGAAATAAAAGCAAACATTAAAGGTGATGATATGACCTAGCTTAATTGTGTGGCAGAGAACATGGTTAACTTCAAATTTCAGAACAAAAGATCAGTAAGGACTAAAGTGGCCAGAGAAAGTTTCGTGACAAAGAGAAACATTTGCTAGGTCATAAGAGAGATGGACAGCAGTGTAGACAGGACACGATTTTTCCCATGAAGGAAACACTGGAACTAGGAACAGAGCTTGTAGCTGAATCAGTGCGGAGATAAGCCCGCCCTTCATAGCCTTGGAGAACAATGCACCTGCTTTGCACCCTTATGGTCTATCCGACCATCTACCCACCAACACCTGGCCAGTTATGGATCTTAGCTAATGCTTTCCAAAATGGAACCCAAGACCAGGAATTACATTTGGTGCCCTACTACAGAAGAGTTTAGGAGCCAGATAGAGGAATTTGGACCTGATTCTTGAGGAAACGAACAAATAAATGTCTTATCAACTGGAAACAAGTGATGTTCTGTGACTACAACATGCTCTTCAGGGAAAGTCGGTCCACAACATAATGTACAGACAAACAAGGGACAAGAAGCAATAGGGCCAGCCGAGTGGCGTGGAGGTTAAGCGCTGGCTTTGGAAGCCAGCGACCCCAGTTCGGTCCCACATAAGAGAGCCAGTGACACTGCCCTCAAAAAAAAAAAGAAGCATTGCAGGAACGTATCATTATAAAAATAACTGTTCTGGGAAGACCTCCTCTGGATTGTTTACAAAGGGAAAGGGGGAAGCAGTCCACTCTAGACAGTGATCACAGCAACCGAAACAAAAATTGTCACATACTTTCACATTAGTGTTGTAAAACCCCTAAGCCAATATTTCTCCTACTGTAATGAGAGGAAACAAGTCGCTGCCCACATTCTGAGAGTCACCAAGACATTCACCTAATATTCATGTTCCCTTAGAGGGAAGACCTGATTACTTTGACTTTAAAAAACTACATTTTTCTGATCACTTTGGTGCTGATATTCCTGACTATAACACAGATGTACTTCAACTCACCTTCCCTTAATGTGATCATTATAATGACAAATGACATAGAACTTCTATCAATTCATTGTGTTTTCTCACCTTACCATCCAATTATGTCATTCATAATACAGAGAAAAGCTCTTCGTAAAATGCTTCCCATTTGATACATTTGCAGATACATTTATCTCTTTTGAGTTAGTCTAAGGAAGCACAGGATTTCTATGATTGAGGTTCTTGGTGGCACCTCACCTCTCCTGATGGAGGAAACTCTTACCATCGTCTCTTCCCCCATGAGAGTTGAACCAGCCTGTGAGTGTGTACTCTCCTTATGTTTACATTGTCCAGGCACTTTTCCAACACAAGGAAGCTTACTGGTCCAAGACTTTATTTCAAGTCCATGACACGGCAATTTTGCACAGTGCTCTTTCGAAACTCAAAACTCAAGAGAACAAATAGTAAAAGGTCGGTGAATTGTAAATAGTTTCACCTCAGGCAGACCAAGCTCACCTGCCCAAGGATTCTAAAGACATAAAATTGCTTTATTGTTGCTTTTGCTTTGTCTAATGCTCTAATCAAAAACACACAAGTAAGTCAACTTTCAGGCCTCAGATTTCAGCTAAAAGCTTAACTGGACGCTATTATAATTCTGGCCCCACTTAACTGGGTTTGAAGGCCCCCTTATGGAATGCACTTCAGTCTGAAAACCTTACACTCATGTCCTGTGCTTGCTTTGAGGCCCATCTGGTTGTTCTCTGGGCAGCTCTCCCATTGCCCAATGAACTTCAGCTGACTTGTTACTTCTTTCTGGCTCCCCAAATGATAGAAATTTTTCACAGGAATTCCTTCATTCTCATTAGTATTTTTCTATCTTCTCCAATTTCTGTTTTTTCCTTTTATTCTGCTTTCTAAGTTCAATTTTTTTCTCAGTGAAGTACTTTCTTCCAAACACTTATGAGGGAGTTGTAAGTGTGACTCCAAAATAAAACCAAAAAAAAAAGGCATAAATTGATCAAATCGAATAGTAGAAATATTGGTTGAGTTATCCAGAATCAAGATGGTTCATTTTCATACACCACAGCCACAGTAACCACACCCCCTACACACACACACACACACACACACACACACACACACACACACACACACACATGTTCCACAAACACTAGTGTACAAAGTACTTAATTTTACATTTAGTACACATACAAACCTCATTCTAGGAGCAAGAATTAGGTCTAATTGGAGGAACAAGAATAAGATGTTCTGTATATTAGTAGTTCGTCTATATCTCAGTATATATTTTTTGGCACACTCAGATGTATAAGAAATGTAGCTTTATTTTTCTTTAACCTATAGTACTTTATGTTTCAAGCCACCATTGCACCAATACCATTACATCAGAGTGGTAGAAACTAAATCTCATTCAACACTTTGCCCGAGGCTGTATCTGTTTTGGTGTAGCAGGGGTCATATGTGACGCCAAGGTATCCAGAAGGAGGGGAGAGTTGACCAGGCCCTCACCATCATATATCCACAGGCTTCTGCTTAGACACGTATTGCCCACCTGGATGGTCTTTGGTCTACATGGGTCATCACAGAGAAAGTTTCCTTTCAATCCACTTGCTCCATTCAATTTTGGGATTCTCTCCCAAAGTTCTCTGCTCCTTGTGGGTGCTCAAGAATTATTCTACTGTTTCTGTGACATGTTGAGGTACAGGAAACTCTTTGTCCCTGTCTAACCCGTCCCATAGCCATTTCTTCTCCAGGACCTGGTGGCTTCCCTGAAGCAGGAAAAGGGAGCGAACACATTCTAACTGACCTCTGACACATGAACTTGTCTGTGGTTTTGCTGCTGCCCCAAACCATGTTCAGAGAAACTACTGCAGGGCTCTTCTTTCTGGAACCCACCAACATCTATTCACTGCTTTCTCTCACTTTCATTCTACTCTTATTAAGGAAAAGCTTGTTCTTGTTGTTTTTTTTTTAATGGCTAACGGTGGAGATCAAATTGCAGTGCTATTTAGATTCCATGGGACACATTTAAAAGAAATACAATCGCTGTAATTTAAACTATCAGTTTTATAAGAATCTAGAAATTAAACCTTATGCAACAATTTAAACTTAGGATTTAAAAAATTGAGAGTATCAACTTGATCATCTGCTAGGGCCTAAACATTTTTCCAAAATCTTTTTAGGAGTTGTTCTCTCAAAAAGTTTGAAGAGCAACTACTCTGGAAACTAAAAGAAATTATTAATTTTGAATGAAAGTTAGGAAGACTTGTATTTGAGATAGATTTTGTAAAGTGAGTCAAACATCGCAGGGTGGACATGGCTGGAAAAAGGAGGTCAGGCTGAAGGATGCCCTCCAGAGCCTTGGAGAAATGAAAATGCAACCGTATTTAGGAATCTACACGTAGCTGGTGTGACCGGAGTCTGTGTGGAGGGCTTCATTTTGTCCCACTGATGAGATTAGACTTGTTCTTGGGCAAAAAGGAGAAATGAGTATGTCAGGTCAAGATCAACCCTTGGCCAATAGTATGATTCAACTTATATGAGCCACCCAGAGTAGTCAAATTTGTAGAAATAGAAAGTAGAATGGTGGTGGCCAGCGGCTGGGGTGAAGGGCTAATGGGAGTTATAGTATTCAATGGGTATGGAGTTTGGGGAGATGAAGAAAGTTCTGCAGATGGATGGCGGTGATGGTTGCACAACAACGTGAATGTACCTAACGTCCCCGAACTGTGCACTTATAAGATGCTTAAAATGGTGAGCTTTATGTTACGTGTATTTCACTACAATTTTAAAAATGGGTAAAGTGGGCCGGCCGAGTGGCGCATTGGTTAAGCGCTGGTTTTGGGATGCCAGCGGCCCCGGTTCGGATCCCACATGAGGGCCAGTGACACTGCCCCCTACAGCTAACAACAGCTCCACCTGGAGCTGGGCTGTGCGAGCCCCGGTGATGGTGTGGGCTGCAGCCCCTGCTGCAGTGGGCTGCCATAGGCTACAGTGAGTGGCCCGCAGCCAGCGTGAGAGCCTGGCAGCCAAGCGTGAGCTGCCAATAGCCGCGGTGAGCGACATCCAGAGGCCAGCGACCGATCTGCCTAATCCGGGAAGAGCGCAATGACGATACCAACAGTGAAGCAACGTCCTCCGCAGCTAAACTGAAGAACAAAAAGACAACAACTTGTCTGTTCCCCTTCCCCGATTCCCCAACGCTGTTCCCCTCCGCCAATTCCCCAATAAAATCTTTTAAAAAAAATAAATAAATAAATAAATGCTAACCTTTTTAATAAATAAATAAATAAATAAATAAATAAAAATGGGTAAAGTGATATATATATATATATATATATATATATATATATATATATATATATATATATATTTGCATTTAAAACATTTCCAGAAACCTCTTCCTTTGGAGACTAGGCTGTCCAGGCTGTCCTTGGAGTTTTAGCTTATTTTGAACTAATCACCTTTGCCCTTTGTTAAACCCCAGCACTGCAGTAGCTGCCAGTATTCCTCTCTTGCCCTGTGCTTTCCTTCCTGCTGCCCTGTGTCCTCCATCCCTGCTGACCACAGCACAGAGCTCAATAAACTCTTTGTCTGGAAAAAAAATCCTTATTTTCTGTCCCCAAGGCTGGGTCATTAGACCACACATATTCCCTTGGGCTACCTTCCAGCCTGCTTCAGCCTCTGTCTTAATGGCATTGAAATCTGTTTCCTCTCTGTCCTCTGATACTTGCCAAACTCTCTCACTTGCCTCTCATTCTTGAAAAACAAAACACAAAAATAAAATAAAAAACAAACCCCGCTACATTTTATTCCACGTGCATTTAAACCTTGTGACACCATATCTCTGTAAGTCTATGGTTTCTGGAGTTTCATTCAGCAAATATGATTGTATGCCTACTTGTGGCAGGGAGGGAGCTTAGTACCGAGTCTCTAAGGCAATGAAGATACCATTTCAGCCACTGTTAAGAACGTGGTTCAGTGGGGAAAATAAATAAACTGGATATTACAGCCCAGGGTGAAAATGCAACCACAGTGGTAAGCTCTGGGTGTGTGGGGGTGCAGAGACTGTGGGTCTGGGGGAGAGGCACCCCCAGTTGAAAAGATAGGGGAAAGCATTATTCTGGAAAGAGGAAAATGCACGCAGAAGCCTAGAGCAGAGAGAAGAGGCTAAAACACTGAGTGTAAGCAGGTAAGCATCCCTCAAGGCTCTAGCATCCCTGTGAGAAGACAGCAGCAGAGTGCCAGATAGCAATGCTCCATTTCTTTTCCTGTGAAGTGCTGTGGGGTATGAATTGACAGCCCCAGAGTAATTTTTCCAGATTTTCCTGTTCAAAACTTTAAAAGAGCCTTAAAGTGCAGCATGAGTAAAACAAGGCCTCATCTTTTGAGTTTGGAAATGCTCTGCTTTCAGGACATTCCATACCCTTTGTCATCACCCTTTCCCTATTATTTTCCTCTTTCCTTAACGCTTGGGTGGAATGACACTGAAAATACTACGCATTATGTGAAAGCAACTTGAATGGTCAAAAGTGTGATCAAAGTGTCAGGTGTGAATCATTGTAGTTAATAACAGGATACGTTGTACAGCGGAAAGGGCAGAGCCTGAGAGCCCAGAAATCTGGAATCTTGTCGCCCTTCTCTGACTCTGACCTGGAGTCAATTCTAATCCTCTCTGCAGCACATTTTATCATTTTCCCTGTCTTGCACTCTCTATCCTTAGAGAAACCTCATTGCTGACTACACACATACACACACACACACACACACACACACACACACATGCAGATAGATGATGCAAAGGGGGGATATGTTAAAAAATTTTAATATAAATTGTAGGTATCTGGGTGATTGATATAGTATTCTTTTAATTTTTCTGAATGTTTGAAAACTTTCATAATAAAAAATTTGAAAACAAAATTCCTATCCTCCATTTAGTCTCCAGTTTGTGATCTGGGATTTTCTTTTCTTTTTATTTTTTTTTTATTTTTTTATTTTATTAGTTTCAGGTGTACAACACAATGCAATAGTTATACTCTTTACCCCCCAAAGTGAAAACCCCCCTCCCCCAGTTAACCACCCCACTCCCCCCCATATCATACATATCCATCACAACTCCCCTGACTCCCCTCCACAGTATACTCCACATCCCGTGACCATCCACATATTCAGTTGCAGTTGGCATACAATACTATACAACATCAGCTTCAGGTGTACAGTGCAGTGATCAAGCCTCTACTCCATCCATGAAGTGGTCTCCTTAACAAGACATGTGACTATCTGACATGCCACAAAATTTTTAACATTATTATATTCCCCGAATTGTGTTTCATATCCCTGTGGCAATATTGTAGTTGTCTATTTATGCTGTCTAATCCCTTCCCCTTCCCCCCATCCCCACCCCCCTCCCAACTAGCAACCCTGTTTTTCCTCTACAGCTACGAGTCTGTTTACTTTGATCGTTCACTCAGCTCTTCAGACCCCACACACAAGTGAGATCACATGGTACCTGTCCTTCTCCGACTGACCTACTTCTCACAACATAATAGTCTCTTCACAACATTATCAATTACATCCCCAGAACTGCCCCCATATCCCTGCGGCAACATTGTAGTCCCACATACACTGTCCAAAACCTTCCCCCTCTCCCTCTTCCCCACTCCCTCCCAGCCAGCAACCATCAGTTTTTCCTTTATATCTGCTTGATATGACTTCAGTCTTCTTAAATTGTCTCTCTGGGTTAGCTTGTTTACCCCTTTCTTTTGTTTAAAAAAGCCCTTTTAACATTTCTTGAAATGCTGGCTTGGTGGTAATGAATTCCTTAAACTTCTTCTTTTCTGAGAAGCTCTTTATTTCTCCTTCAATTTTAAGTGATAGCCGTGCTGGGTAGAGCAATCTTGGTTGTAGGCCTTTATTTTGTGTCACTTTGAATATCTCCTGCCACTCCCTTCTGGCCTGCAGAGTTTCTGTAGACAAGTCAGCTGTTACTCTAACAGGAGTTCCTTTGTATGTAACCTGCTGTCTTTCTCTTGCAGCCTTTAGGATTCTGTCTCTGTCGTTAACCTTTGCCGTTTTCACTGTGATGTGTCTTGGTGTGAACCTGTTTGGGTTCAGCTTGTTTGGAACCCTCTGCACTTCCTGGGCATGTATGTTGATTTCCTTCACCAGGGTAGGGAAGTTTTCAGTCATTACTTTTTCAAATACCTTTTCAACCCCTTGCTTCTTCTCTTCTCCTTCTGGTATCCCTATGATTCGAAGGTGGTTGCGCTTCAGCTTGTCCCATAGGGCTCTTAAACTATTTTCATTCTTTTTTATTCTTTGGTCTTTTTGCTGTGCCAACTGGGTGAGTTCTGCTATTTTATCTTCCAAATCGCTGATCTGCTCCTCTGCTTCATCTACTCTACTGGTGATTCCTTCGAGTGTGTTCTTCATTTCAGTTATTGTATTCTTTAGTTCTAACAGGTTGTTTTTTATGGTTTCCCTATCCTTCTTTATGTCCTTGCTAAGTTCCTTAAACATTCTTATTATCAGTGTTCTAAACTGTGTCTCTGAAAGGTTGGATCCCTCTGTTTCATTTGGTTCCATTTCTGGAGGTTTCTTCTGATCTTTTACTTGTGACATGTTTCTTTGTTTCCCCATTCTGGCTGTCACTCTGGGATTGCTTTGATGTATTAGATAGATCACCAGGAGAGCCCTGGCTGGATCACACAAGCACACAGCTCATGGCCCAACACTCCCAGGAAAACTCCCAGTCTCAGCCTGTCCCAATCAGCCGCTTGCAGATCAGGCCAAGCAGCCCGACAACCAATCACCAGCCTGGCAACTCTGCAAGCGCAGTGCGGAAAGCAGAGACCCAAGGCGGCTTGCGTGCTCCCGCGTCTTAGTGAGCAGCCCGTTGGAGCCGGATCACTCCCACTAGGCGTTTCCCTGGCAACGCAGCACAAGCCGAGCAGAGGGTGGGGATCCGAGGTGGCTTGTGCACTCCTGGGTCTCAGTGAGCAGCCATTGGAGCTGGAGGGCACCTGCCCTGCGTTTCCCTGGCAACTCAGTATAAGCCGGGTGGAGGGTGGGGATCCAAGGCCGCAGGCGTACGCGCACGCACACACGCACACACGCACGCACACACGTACTTCTGTGCCAATTCCACCAGACCAATTAGGTCTCGGACCTGATCCTTCGTGGGCGGGCCCAAGCCTGACAAAATGGCGTCCTCCCTACACCACTCGCATGCAGGCTCCGCACCACGGGAACAATAATCCAAAAACCTCCAGCCTTTGCACCAAAGGTGCTCAGTTCAGTCCGTCCCCGCAGGCTCCCGGGGCCAGCTCACACAGCCACTCCCTCTACCAGGAACCAGGTAAGTGCTCACCAGCAAGCAAGCCCGGGTGCCGGCCCAACTGATTCTCCAGCCGCACTTAGCCTCACCGAGCTGAGCAAAGAGAGTCCTTACTAATTTACTGCTGGCTATCTTAGAACTTCTCTTCCCGGCAAAGGAGCTCTGGGTTGGTGAGCTTGAGGTATGGCCGGAGGGTCTCTCCCCCAACCAGACAAGCTTCCCACGGCTGGGGCTTCCCTCACAGGGCTTGCCCTCTCTCGTCTCCGCCCGTCCTACCAGACCCGACACGGCCTCCTCTTTAAGTTCTTCGTTTAGTGGTTCTGTTCCTCCAGTGTTCCGGGGACCTCCAGAGTTGAATACTGTATAATTTGCTTGTAATTTTGGTGTGATCCTGGGAGGCAGTTAGCACAGCGTCTGTCTATTGCGCCATTTTACCGGAAGTGATCTGGGATTTTCCCTCCATCCAAGACCCTCTTTCAGGTCCTGTGCCATTTCACGCCACCTTTTCCTCTATTAAAATTGGCTCAGAAATGATTACATCTCCTTAGCTTTTAGTTATTTATGCTCACTTCTTGTCTCCAACTGCTGCATAAAGGTTTGGTGCCTTCTTTCATGGACTTCAGGATAAAATCCTGAAATAAAAAAGGGATGGAGAGATAAGGGGCTGTCTTCCCAGAGCCCCATAAAGCATGTCATAGTGGCTATGTCTACACCCACATTTGCACAATATGGTGTCACTCTGTAAGCCTATGTCTCAGATGGGCTCTGCTTAAATTGGCTGCTGGTCTGAGTCCCATTACCTCTTAGATGACCAATGGCTCATTTGTGAAATAGACCTTTATACCAACTGGGCGTTGGACTAACTCAGCTGGTCTGCTTATTAAGCATATGGATTCCTGGATCCCAGGTCCTGTCACACATGGTCAACAAAACGAGGAACACAGGAGTGGATGAATTCTCGGGCTCCCCAGAACTGACCTACACCATAAGTTTATGACCATACAGTATGGGTTGTCATCATAGGAGAGCGTGTCTCCCATGTCTTCTTTGCCGCCTTCCCACTCACACTCCCTGCTCCCCAGTCCTTTATTCAGTGTGAACTAGATCCTGTGATTCCCAAGGGAATGGTTCTCCTGATCTCTGCTGACATGTGAGCCTAAAGGCAAGAGAGTTCAGAAGAAAGTGGAGTCAAGGCAGATATTCAAAAATCCAGAAGTCTTTTTTTCTGATCATCCTTTAAAACAAAATTGCTTGTCTCTTTCTCATTACATTAAAATATGTTTTATAAGCTAACCAGACTTAACTACATGTTAAGCGTTATTTTCTGGTGTTCAAAACTCTCTTTTTAATGTATTTTTTAAGGAAAGCTTTGTAAAAGCAGATTTCAGTCTAAAAATATAAATACTTTCCTTTAGGAAGTCACCGCTCCCTTCCCCTCACATATTTGAGGAAATACTGCAGACCTAAATGCAATGATTTTTTTTTTTTTAAAGGAAATCCAACCACAAAACAAATTCCCTTCCAATGTTTTAATGGGAGCCAATAGCAGCTGATGCCAAAATGATGGGGAGGTGGGTGGGGGCCTCTTTCCCCTCAATGTCATACACCACCTTCCGTTTTCTGTCGGCTGAATGTTAAATAAATCTAAATGAAAGTCAACAAAGGTCTTTTTCATTCTAGGGGCATACAAAAATCGCAGGCTGTAGGCCTGAAGTTTCAAGTCTCTTAGCCCTTCCATCTGAATGAACTACAGGAATTCATTTAATAATCCTCTGGAAAGACCTTTCTTCATAGCACACCTAAACAGTAAGCACCACCTGACCAGCTTGAGGCTGACCCCTCTGTCTCCCTGACCGTTCCTTGCCCTGACTCCCCTAGGTTATGGGATTATCCCCAGATCGGCACACAGGGGATCCTCCATGGAACTCTGCTTTTTCTTTGCTTCAGCACATTTCAAAAAGAAAAAAAATGACACAAGCAATTTAGAAAAGATTTATTTCAGATTTAGTAGTGCTCAGTCCACAGGTACACACATTCGCTCTGACCAAGGTATGACGTCCACAGAACCGGAAGTCACGTGGTGCCAGCTGCATGCACACCAATAGCAGCATGCATGCAAAACTCTTTCAGGTTATCCATCCAAGAGTTTTATATCCAATTGGAGGAGATAATTATCAATAAGTGCAACACAGTTAAAGGACAAAACTGTGACTGTAATAAACTGCTTTAATGACTTTAATTAGCACACCTGGGGCCGGAAACAAAAGACCACAGGAGCCAACACTAGACCAGGAAGAAGGAGGTGCCTGAATTCAGTGCCAGTTCAGGGAGTTTCGGCAATGTCCCCACTCCTGTCCCAGAAACACTTGAGTCCTCAAAAATTTCAGCAGAAAAAGAAGCCCTCATGAGCCTAAGGAATAAAGTTGGCTGCCTGAATTCTTCTTTTAAGCAGATTCAGTCTCCAAATGCTCTTTGTACTCTTAAATTCTGCTGCTTATTTTGAAAAAAATAAATAACACACTTTATCTTTTTTGACAACTCTTATGTAAAGATCTTGGTCCTTAAAAGGATATTTTCAAAAGAACAATTATGCAGTGGCCTCTTAAGAATCTAGGTCTCATTGTGAGGCCTAAATAAATAATTCTTTTTTTAAGCCTACGTGTAAGTAGGAAGAGGAAAGTGTTCTGAAAAGTCATTGCCCAATGGTTACACCGTGCGTAACATCCATCACTTAATTGACATCACTTGCCAATTTAATTTAATTTTAATTTCTTTTCATTTTTAATTTTTATTTAGAAAAGTTTATCCTTTATCAAACCAATATCATAGTAGGAAAGTTGGGCTATTGTACTGTGAGGGTGATAATTCAACAACTATTATTTATTTGAAATACATTATTATTCTAATCCCAATTTGTCAAAGTATTACGTTCAGAACAATTTAGTGCAGTTTTATATTTTCCCAATTGTAAAATTAAAAAAAAAAAATATTGACTGCTGTTACCACTGTACTAAGAGCAAGAACAGAGCTTTGCAAGCACAACCTGCTAGTTAATTGCTTAATAATCCTGCTCCAATTTTATGCTGGATTTTTCAGTATCAAAGCAGGGATGTGGTCATTCTGTAAAGAGAGCAATTATGCAAGTGCAAATTTAAAGAATTCTGCTTACCAGAATTTGCAAACTGAGACATCTCTTTAAACAAATACAGAACATTCAGATAAATATGTATACGTACATACACACACACACGCGCACACATGTGCGTGTGTGTGTGTTTGTGTGTATAATATATACATTATATATTATATATTATATATACCGCCTTTACTCTAAGGTGCCTTCAATTTCTTTTATAAAGCATGACAATCTCTACTTTATGGTAAATCTCATTGTGTAACAGTTATTAGGTAGTAAATATTTTATAATAATTTCTCATATACTTGAACAAGTCAAAAACGTTTAAGATTCACACTTGTGAACTTCCCTCAAAATGTTTCTAATTCAATGGCAAAGTTCATGAAATGTAAAGATTAGAAGGCTCTAATAAAATATCAAGTTCCTTTCACATTTGTTCTTCTTTAAACATTTTCTACAATTTTGGAAATTTTTAATAATAGAACTTAAACATGATTTCTTTTCTTCCTGAATTTCCCTGCTTTAGCAGCTATAGTTAGATTTTTTTAAATGATTATCATTAAATCAAGAAGTTGGTCTTGATAAATTGTTAAGCACCTGGATGCCCAAATTATGCAACGGTCCCCTTAAATCTCATTTAAATGACAACTCATAAATTGTTTCTTCCTACTTTTGGCTGTGGATTAGTGCTTTCTGAGGCATTTAGCTGAATTATATAAGTAGAGTCATCACATAAAATATAGATATCCAGTTAAATTTGAATTTCACATAAACAATGAAAATATTTTTAGTCTTAAATATGTCCCAAATATTGTACAGGATATACTTATACAAAATTTCTTTTAGTGATTTAGGTGAAATTCAAATTTAACTTGGCATTCTATATTTGTAAAACAGTTTTATTAATATAATTCATGTATGATAAAATGTCACCACTTTAATTGTAAACTCAATGGTTTTAGTATAGTCAGAGAGTTTTACAACCATCACCACAATCTAATTTTAGAACATTTTCTTTTTTGAGGGCAGTGTCACTGGCCCTCATATGTGGAACCGAACTGGGGCCGCTGGCTTCCCAAGCCAGCGCTTAACTACTGTGCCACTCAGCCGGCCCTAATTTTAGAACATTTTGATCATCCCAAAAAGATACCCTGTCACCATTATCAGTCACTCCCCATGCCTTCCCCCTTATTCTACAGCCTTAGGCAACCACAAATTTATTTTCTGTCTTTATAGATTTGCCCATTCTGGACATTTCACATACATGGACTCATACAATATGTGGTCTTTTGTGACTGGCTTCTTTCACTTAACATGATTTCAAGGTTCATCCATGTTGTAGCATGTATCAGTGTATCCTGTACCTTTATTTGCTAAATCTGGCAAACCTAATCATAAGGCAATATAGAGGAGAACCATTTTGCCTAGTACATGGCCAAGAACTGTTCTCTACTCCCAGGCTCAGGTCCAAACTGATCCCTGGAGCCACTCTTTCAAATTATATCTCCTGTGTACTCTTAGCATTTATCATTCTGGATCTGGAAATCTGGGGTCAGAACTATCCTCAAGGTAACAGGATTGGAGCAGTTAGAGGAGAAGCTGACAAATGTCAGAGGTAAAGAAAGGGTGAAGAAAAAGCTGGAGCCCCAGTTGGTGGTAAAAAACAAAACAAAACAAAACAAAACAAAACAAAAAGCAAACAAACAAAAAACCTGAACTAGCCAAATATCCCAATACCAGGGGAATCGGAACTGAATGTCTGCCTTCCACACCTCTGGGACTTTAATGATGTCTTCTACCCTCCTCTTTCCTTTTAGATCTCTTCTTGATGTTGGTTGTCACCAGATTTTCCCTCTATGAAATGTTAGGGAGAAAGGAAAAATAACACAGTGGGATTAACCCACAGCCAGAAGTTCAGGTCGGGCTGGCCTCGATAGTGATAGTGGTCTTGGGGTAAGAGGGCGCGATTTGAAAAAACAAACAGTTTCGATGTACAAGTCCAAAGAGCTTGACTTCACATCTGCCAACATTGCTCTTTCCCTGCCAGGGACCCCAGTCCCAAACTTCCCCACACCCCAGCCCTGACTCCCACCACTGCTCCTTGCCTACTTATATTAGCTACCTTCATGGAGAGTTAAGACCCAAGGCCCTGCCTTTTACTGGTAGTCCATTCTGCTCATGGCCTCAAAAAAATACACTGGTTTATGCTCAATAAATCACTGCTCTAACTGCTCTAAGATTTTCCTATTAGATTACAAAGGAGAAAGTTTAAAACCTCCACAAACAACTTAGCCGAATGATTTCTTTCTTTTGTTCTTCCATTCTTTGTGTAACTTTACTCTTTACCTTCCTCAGAATTAGAGAATTTTATTATCTTAGTTTGGACTGGTCTTGGGAGAAGTTATGTGATTTCGCACCTGAGGGTGAGTGAGAGAGGATCTTGTCTCTCAAATGATTTGAGCAATAAGTTCAACCCCTCTGTCTGCCTTGCATGACAGGATGCTATGTGCGTGCCTGACAGAATTCAGGACATCGTCCCACACCCTCCACTTGTAAAATATGTATTTCAAACTTGATGTATCTTTCAGTTTAAACCTTTGTCAAAGCTGTAGCCAGCACCAAGAACTCTCCCAGAGGGCCCCACTCTAACTCTCCCACAGAGAAAGTAACCTGCCCTCACCCCATCATACATGCTCAGCTGGCAGAGTGAATTTTTATCACATTAAAAGAAAGAAAAAGAAAACACTCCAGAAACTCTTGCAAAGAGGTCAACTTTAATGCAATGCCTATCAAATGCATTTCAAGGAATCTAGGGCCTGACTAACTTGTTCCCAAACTTCAGTTTCTTAAGGTGTTTTGTTTTCATTCCCAATCCACTTCAAATTCCAAATATGTACGGTTCCCAGAAAGTGGGTTATCATCCTAGGCTGCATGGGAGCCCTTAGGCAGCATTCTTGCCTATCAGGATTCTAGAAGAAGATGAAAGAATGATAAATAGAGTTCACCATGGGTAGCTTTGGTATAAAGGAGTGTTATTCCTTTTGTGCTGTGGGAACTATATCCGTAACCCATGCTGCTCCTCTGAGGTGTACATGACCAGACAAGACTTGCAGCCTTCAGGAAGGTGCTGCTATCCAGGTCTCATCTCTACTCAGCTACTGCCCTTCTCTGCTTACTCCTCATTCCTGACCAATGCAATAAAGAAAATACTAGCATTTCACAAATTAGATTTCATCATGTCCACTAACAACAGCAGAATATAATGAGAGTAAGTGCATGTGTAAAAACTAAATTAACATTACCTTCAAAATGAGAAATGCATAAGATCAAAACACAAAGCCACTGAATGATCCAAGAGATTTCCTTTCTATCCTTGGGCCTGACAATTTCCTAACATATTTTCCCCAAGAGACCTCTTATAAGACATAAATTATAGTAATTTTATCAATCTATCCATCAATCATTATATATTGAACATAACTGTATAGTAGGTAAAGTATGTGTTTGTGGGGGTGGGGGAGTGTGAAATGGATGAAGGGGATCAAAAGGTACAAATTTCCAGTTATAAATATGTATATCCTGGGGATGTAATGTAAAGCACAGTGACTATAGTTAATAATACTGTATTGCATATTTGAAAGCTGCTGAGAGAGTAGATCTTAAAAGTTCTCATCATGAGACAAAAATTTTTTATAACTATGTATAGTGACACATGGTAACTAGACTTCTTGTGGTCATTTCACAATATATACAAATATCAGATTATTGTGTTGTATACCTGAAACTAATATAATGCTGTATGTCAATAATACCTCAGTTAAAAAGGAAAAAGTACTGAAAGCATTTCTTGCAACTGCTTGTGATTGTCTCATTATCTCAAAACAAAAATTCTAATTTAAAAACATTACTACATTCCAAGATTTCACAGAGACTTATTGCCTCATAAAGAAAGAGTGAGGGGGCGCTGCTAAGTGGCACATTGGTTAGGAGTTGGCTTGGGACGCCAGCTCTTTCCAGCAGCATCCCAGTTCGCATCCTACATGAGGGCCAGTGACGCTGCTCCCTCTATACCTAAGATGGTGAACAACAGCTTGACCTAGAGCTGTGCTGCCATGAGTCACCGGCAACGGCATAGGCTGCAATGGAGCTGCAGTGGGCTGCCATAAGCTACTGTGAGTGGCTGGCAGCCAGCGTGAGTGGCTGGTGGCCGGCAGCCGGTGTGAGCTGCCAAGAGCCGCCATGAGCAGCCGTCCAATGGCCGGTGAGTGACTGCCTCACCTGGGAGGAACGCAATGATCACAATACCAACATGGGCCAATGAAGAGACGTCCTCCACAACTAGACTGAAGAACAAAAGGACAGCAACTTGTCTGTTCCCCTTCCCCAATTCCCCAATAAAATCTTAAAAAAAAAAAAATAGGAAAAGAAAAAACAAAGAGTGGACTTCCACAGCAAAAATTCCTGAGGAAAACAATAGCTCACTAATTCTTCCTATTTTGTATACTGCTATGTCTTGGGTTTGGCTCATTAAACCAAAGCGATAAGATAATTTTAGCTGTGTATCATTTACCAGGAAGGATTTTTGAGAGAGTAAACCTTTCATATGGAGTGACTGGGAGGACTCCCCAAAAAGCACCCCTGTTCTGTATTATACCCATATTGTGACTCTGTGTGTATGTATGTGTGTCTGTGGGTGTGTGTGTGTGTATATATATATATATATATATATATATATATATATATATCCCTTATCCTGCTCTTAACTAAAATTAATCCATCTAATTTATCTCCAGCAGTCTTTCAGCTTGAAAATTCCAGGATTCTGTGGTGTGATAGTCATCATGTAGCTCAGGCCTGAGGAAACAGAACACAGGATAGGCCTGTGCTTTTAGAAATGGGGAGTTCTGGAGCATGAGGTGCTGCCTAAGGGAGCAACCTTCAGTGGGGCAGAGATGGGCCTGTCCAAAGGGAAGAGGAACCAAATTGGAGCTGTGAAGGCAGCAAAGTGAAACTTGACCATGACTACAGATTTACCCAGAGCTAGGCCTAGACCTGCAAAACTAGATTTAATGGCAAAGTATCTAAACATACGTTCAATGAAAACAGTCTAGGGAAGGATCCAAGATGGCGGAGTAGATAAACACTGTGCCTGCTTCCTTTCATGAATACATTAAAATTACAACTGAATTACAGAACAATCAACCTGGAGAATCATCTGAAGTCTCACTGAACAAAAGTTTTATAACTAAGGCTATAAAGAAGAAGCCACATTGAGATTGGTAGGAGAGGCGGAAAAGCAAAATGGGATAGCCTCAAACCTCCATGTGGCAGTTGAGAATCAGAAGGGATATATTGCCTGTGGAGGTTCCCCTCAAAGGAGTGAGGGACCCCAGCCCCACATCAGGCTTCCTAGCCTGAAGTACTAGTAATGAGAAGAGGAGCCCCCACAACATCTGGCTGTGAAAAACAGTGGAGATTACTACCATCTGGATAGGACAGAAGGCTGCAGGAAACCCAGACATCCTCTTAAACATCCTCACATAGACCTCTTACTCCCAGGCACTCACTGTGGTCTCCAGCAGAGGGACGGTGATTCAGAGGGTGTCAGAGGCTTATAGGGAGCAGACTGAGTTGTGAGGCTTCCTAATAAGGGTTAGAGGACAGTCACCATTTTCCCTGTGTCACCATTCTCCCATGCAACTGGCAGGCAGATACCATCTTTCCTGTGTTGAGCCCTCCCAACCATGGCCAAATCTGAATTGGATTGGCCTGGTGAGCTCCGCTGGGAACACTCACTACCCAAATCCCCCAATGTTGGAGGCACTTTCTCCCAAGCAGCCAGCCCCACCCACATTGCACTCTTTCTTGGAAATCTACCGGCATCTGAGGGCCCCGGTGGGTGGCAACAAGCCTCCACGTGCTCTGAGACTTTTGCTGAGTGCTCCAGGCTCAGCACTGGCACCAAACTAGAGTTTGCATTAACCTAGTGACCACAACTCTTCCCACTTTAGTGACTCCCTGATACCCTGCCTCACCCAACTCACATACCACATGAGACTTTATCAGTAGCTGAACCTTAAGGGAGCTGGCAGGTGCGAACAGACCTCAAGCTGTCCTAGCTTTTTGTAGAGATATCCCAGCCCTGGTTTGGTGTCAGCAGTCCTCAGTTTGCAGATTGGCCTCTCCCACATGCCTCCTACTTTAGCACAAGCAGCAAACAACTGCAGATTGCTTTGTAGTTTCTACCAGGTAGTCCCTGGCCAGTCATAGGCAGTGCATTACCTGGGCCTGCACCAGAGCCCCTCCCAAGAGGCCCCAAAACAAACATTCTTAGAGGTTGGCTTCAGACCACAGCAGAGCACAACAAAATTAGCCCCATAAGTGGCACAAAGGGAAGACTCAACAGGCACCAGAGTCCACTGGGGTGAATTTCACTCACTGGGGTAAGCCCTCTGCACAGCAGCCCATAAGCTATGGATGTGGTCAAACTTCACAGTCAATCAGCCTGAGGGTCAATCCCACCTACTGATGTGCCAATAGTAATCAAGGTTCCATTGTAACAGGAGAGAACACACAAGGGTCACTCCTGGAGTACCTGGAGCAGGTGATCAGGGAGACTGTGCCACTGGGCCCACAGGGTCCCTACTACAAAAGGCCACCCAGCCAAGACTGGGAGACATAGCAGATCTACCTAATAGACAGAAACAAACACAGAGAGGCAGCCAAAATGAGGACATAATCAAATACATCCCAAATGAAAGAACAGGAGAAAACACCAGAAAAAGAACTAAACAAAGTGGAGGTAAGCAATCTACCAGAGACAGAATTCAAAACAATGGTTATAAGGATGCTCAAAAAACTTAGTGACTACTTCAACAGAGTGATAATAAGCATAAAAAGGGACATAGAAACCATAAAAAAGAACGAGTCAGAAGTGAAGAATACAATAAATGAAATGAAGATGCACTAGAAAGAATCACTAGCAAATTAGATGAAGCGAGGATCGAATCAATTTAGAAGACAAGGTAGCAGAAAACACCCAATTGGAAGAGCAAAAAGAAAAATGAATCCAAAAAAAATTTTAAATGAGGATAGTTTAAGAGACCTCTGAGACAACATCAAAGAAGAATCCAGTAATACCACTTCTGGGTATTTATCCAAAGAAACCCAAAACACTACTTTGAGGGGACCTGTGCATCTATATGTTCATTGCAGCATTGTTTACAATGGCAAAGATGTGGCGGCAGTCTGTTTGTCGATGGAAGAATGGATAAAGAGGAGGTGATACATATATACAATGGAATATGCTTGGCCAAGGAAGGGAATGGGTTTTGCCATCTGCGGTAGCATGGATGAATGTGGAGGGTATCAGAATGTGTGGGGTGTCAGACAGAGAAAGACAGATGCAATGTGATTTATTTATATATGGAATCTAAAAAACAAAAAAGCAAAACAAAAAAAACCCAGAAACAAAGTCATAGATATAGAAAACTTTTTGATGGTTGCCAGATGGGAGGGGCATTAGAAGTGTGAGTGAGAAAACGGGAAAGGATTCAGAAGTATAAATTGGTTGTTAAAAAGTAGTCATTGGGGGCCGGCCGAGTGGCGCATTGGTTAAGCGCTGGTTTTGGGATGCCAGCGGCCCCGGTTCGGATCCCACATGAGGGCCACTGACACTGCCCTCTACAGCTAACAACAGCTCCACCTGGAGCTGGGCTGTGCGAGCCCCGGTGATGGTGTGGGCTGCAGCCCCTGCTGCAGTGGGCTGCCATAGGCTACAGAGAGTGGCCTGCAGCCAGCAGCCAAGCGTGAGCTGCCAATAGCCGCGGTGAGCTACATCCAGAGGCCAGCGACTGATCTGCCTCATCCGGGAAGAGCGCAATGACGATACCAACAGTGAAGCAACATCGTCCGCAACTAGACTGAAGAACAAAAAGACAGCAACTTGTCTGTTCCCCTTCCCCGATTCCCTAACGCTGTTCCCCTCCGCCAATTCCCCAATAAAAATCTTAAAAAAAAAAAAAGAAAAAAGTAGTCATTGGGGCTGGCCGAGTGGCTCAGTTGGTTGAACTGGTTTAGAGCACGTGCTCTGAGCAACAGGACCGCTGGTTCAATTCCCACATGGGCCTGTGAATGCTGTGCCCTGGCTGAGCTGTTGCTGAGCTGCCAACAGGTGGCAGGATGGCTCAACTGGTGTAACAACAAGATTGTCTGTTCAATGGTGGGCTACGCCCACCCGCAACTAAAGATTAAACTCGGCACCTTGAGCTGAGGTGCCACCTGGATTGCTCAGTGGATAGGGCATGCACTCTTAACAACAAGCCTGCCAGTTCGCCTCTTGCATGGGATGGTGGCTCCGCCCACCCGCAACTAAGATTGAACACAGCACCTTGAGCTTAGAGGCCACGAGCTGCCTACAGGAAGCCAGATGGCGACTGGCACCCTCCACAACCAAGATTGAAGAACAATGTGGCTAGTCAGTTCCCCCAATTCCCCAACACTGTTCCCCTCCCCCAATTCCCAAATAAAATCTTTAAAAAAAACAAAACACATTCTCTCAACTATAGCTCACAACACACAAAAAGTAGTTGTGGGGATGTAGGGTATAGCATAGGGAATATAATCAATACTATTGTAATAACTATACATGGTATCAGATAGGTACTACATTGGCTGGGGTGATAGATGGGAAGAGGTTGAGGGGAGAGTGAAAAAGGTGATGAAATTAAGAAGTATAAATTGGTAGTTACAAAATAGTCATGGGGATGTAAAGTAAAGCATAGGGAATATAGTCAATAATATGGTAATAACTCTGTATAGTGCCAGGTGGGTACTAGACTAGTCAGGGGATCACTTCTTAAATTACATAAATGTCTAAACTGTGCTATACACCTGATTATAGTTTCAACTGTAATTGGAAAATTACAAATGGGGGAAGAAGGTGAAGGGGATTAAGAGGTTCAAATTTCCAGGTATAAAAAAAGTCATGGGGATGTAATGTACAGCATAGAGAATATAGTCAATAATATTGTGATAGCGTGGTACGGTGTCAGATGGTTGCTGTATTTATCATGGTGATCACTTCTTTAGGTATATAAATGTTGAATAACTATGGTGTATCCCTGAAACTAATATAATTTTGTGTGTTTGCTATATTTTTAATGAAAATATTTTTTAAAAAACAGTCTATTGACCCTATTCTCAGAAGAAATGATTGCAGGACACAACGGGGGACAGTATTGGGACCTTCATTTTAATGCCTAAAAGAATCTGCATTTACACAGTCGACTTCCTCCTACTTAAGTTCAACTTTTGACTTCTTCTTTGTTAAATCCTGGCAGAAAAGGTGTCATAGTTTAATGGTCTTGTGAATCCAAGGCTCAGTAATAGAAGAAGTGTATATTCCATTATCATTTGAACTTCTACATATTCACTAAGTAAATACAGTGACACCTCACTCATCTATGATCCAACTATATAGCAAAGGCATAAGTGGGAATCAGGAAATAGAAAAGGGACCTCATGACGGGGTGGAGATTACAGGCATTAGAAAAAACAGTGCTTGAGAGAGAGAGGGACAGAAAGACAGATGGACAGACAGAGCACTGAGTAGCCATTCCTGTTAACCAAAGCAGGCAGCCCACATTTTGTAAAGTATATTGGAGGAAAGCAGTCTTCTAAAGAAATCATTTAACGAAGCTTGTATACTTCAGGACTTTGTTTTGAAGAAGTGCACAGAGCTGTGATTAGTGATACGAGCCTTAAAGAAAAGGAAGGATTTAATGCAGAAAATAAGAGCCAGCAGCATGGGGACAATGGAAAGAGAACAAGTGCTCCGGATGTCTGGGACAGGATCTGTGCCCTTAACTGCAAGGCTGAAAAGTTATCAGCTAATCCCCAATTATAAGGTATAGGAAATCAATAACAGTACCTAGAATTGTTTATATCCCTGTCTAAATGAACTATAATATTGTCTCAATGAGTTCTAACTTTCTCAACAAGCTCCTTTAGCATTCTGGCTTATTTCTGTGTGCACTGCATGCCACATTTGCATTACATATAATTTACTCTATTCAAGGGAAGACCTTTGGTCTGTTACTAAGACTGTTTAAGGCTTAATTTTGCTGTTATAGCAAACTTGGAGCCTGGCTTTCTAACTCACAGAAATGAGAAGTCTATACAAACACAAACATTAACATCAGCAAGAAGTGACGGACAATAAAAATAAGGGGAATGAAAATACATAAACTCTAAAGTGCCAACCCAGGAACCAAAGAGACAGCCGACTTCAAACATCATCACAGACCTCTGACAGACAAGAGATGGCCTAAGTCTACCAAAAAGAAAGTACTACTGAAATCAGTAGATTTGATTTTTAAAAGATTGAAAAGCAAGTAAGGAAGCTTGGAAATATTTTGTTCAAATGGAGCTAAAGAAAAATAGAAACTTGGCTATCTACAGCAAGTTGTCAGGAGATGTAGACAATTGAGGGCTTGAATAGTGTCTCCCCCAAATTCATGTCCACCCAGAAGCTGTAAATATGACCCTTATTTTGAAATAGGGTATTTACAGATGTAACCAAGTTAAGCTGAGGTCAGACTGGATGAGGGTGGGCCTTGCTACAGTGACTACTATCTCTATAAGAAGAAGGAAATTTGGTGATGTGAAGAGAGGGAAGGTGGTTATGTGAAGACAAAGGCTGAGATTGGAATGATGTAGCCACAGCCAAGGAGCACCAAGAATTTCAGAAAACACTGTAAGTGTTTAGGAAGAGGTAAGGAAGGATCCTCCCCTAGAGTCTTCAGAGAGAGCTTGGCTCTGCGAATATCTTGATTTCAGACTTCCAGCCTCGAGAACCCCGAGACAGTGTATTTCTGTTGTGTAAAGCCATCCAGTTTGTGGTACTTAGTTTGGCAGCCCCAGAAAAATAATATGAGGCCCTGTTCTTCGTGGTTCATTCAATTAGACAGTTGCTTTTGAAATAAATAGATGTTGTCTGTTGAGTGATTACCATTTTCCAGACACCATTTTAAGCATTTTGTATGAGTCAACTCAATCTTGATAATAACCTTCTGAGGTGGATATTACTGTTATGAGAAAATTTTGAAGCCCTGTTGTTACAGATGAGAATATGAGTCAGAAAGAAATTAAGGAACTTACTTAGGTTCACTTGGCTGGTGAATGTTGGAATAAGAAATTACTCAGCAGATTGGTTTCAGAATCATGCTCTACTGCCCATATGACACACTTTGGACACTAAATCTTCTAAATCAGTTGTTTTTACAGAGTAAATGATCTAAATAATTCACTTAGCTTCACTGTGAATAATTCAGGTCAAAAGTTGGCAAAATAAAATGTAGTGAATTTTATGGTTCATTGGTGATTCTCTGCCACTTACCTTCTACTCCAGCAACATGGTGCTTGTTATTCATTCACTGACCATGTCACACCATTTATTGGTGCCTTTGCAATAGTTATTCCTATTTTCTGAAATGTTCTTCCTGGCTTTAGCATATTTTAAATTGCATCTTATCTTTCAAGTCATAGCTCACATGTAGTGTAATGGTTTGGTTAGATGAATATGCACCTAATACAGAGCTTCAAAATACACAAAGCAAAAACTGATAGAACTTAAAAGAGACTTGAACAAATGAATAATTTTCCTTGGAGACTTTAACACTCTTCTCTCAGTAATGGAGAGAACTAGTAGTCATAACATTAGCAAGGATTTAGAAGAATTAAACAACACCATCAATCAGTTGGACCCAATATGACATTTATAGGACACTCTACCCAACAACAACAAATTACATGTTCTTTTCACTACATATGAAACTTTCACCAAAATAGACTATCCTGGGTCACTGAACAAACCTTTATAATTTAAAAAATTGAAGTCATACAGGATATGTTCATGGACCGTAATGGAATTAAACTAGAAATCAATAACAGGAGGAAAGATACCAAAAAAATCCCCAGATAGTTGGAAATTACACAATTCACGTAATCCCTACAATAACCATGTGAGGTAGATATCATATTTTTTCTCATTTACAAATGATAAAATGAGGCAGAGGGAAATTAAGGAGCTTGCCCAAGTTCACTTGTTAGCGAGTATTAGAGTCAGGAATTGGACTCAGGCAGGCTGGCTCCAGAATCATTTACTACTACCCATATGATACACTTCAGAACAGCCTAAATCATCCAACCAGTGTTTTCTTACATTACATGATCCAGATAATTCACTTAGCTTCATTTTAAATAATTCAGGATATGTTTCCTGGATATGAAAATTGACAGGTTCCCCGGCCCCCTGCCCCCAAGCACTTTAAAGATGTTTTTCCATTGTCTTCTGCTTTCACTGTTTTTGATCATTGTTTTTCTATATGTAATGTGGCTTTTTTCTTTGGCTACATATCTCTGGCTGTAGGCAGTTTGCCGATGATTGACCTAAAGGTAGTTTTCTTTGAATTTATCCTTCTTGGGATTTCCTGAGCTTCTTGGGTCTATAGGTTAAAATACTTTTTATCAAGCTTGGAAACTTGGGGGCCATTATTTTCTTCAAATAACTGTTTTACCACACTTTTTCTCTCTCCTCTTCTTCTGGAACTCCATGTTAGATATTGCCCCACAATCATTGAGGCTCTGTTCATTTTTTTAAAAAAGCCTTTTTATTCTATTTGCTTCAGCTTGAATGATTTCTACCCATCTTGTCTTCAAATTACTGGTCCTTCTGCAGTTAAGTGTAGCCAATAAATGTTTTATTTCAAATACGTATTATTTAATTCAAGGAGATTTATTTGGTTCTTTTGGTAGCCGCTAGAATGTAACCTTATATGGTTATAGGGGCAGGGCATTTCATCCATTTTATTCACTGCTTTATCCCTATTGCCTAGAACTGGTATAAAATTTGTTCATGAATAAAAATGTGAATTCATCTCCCTAGCTGTAGCCAATGAGATAAGGAATAAACAGCTGAGCTAATAAAGAATATTTGGGAATAAATGAGGGCTTCCATGGTTCTTCTGTTCCCTCCAATGTGTGATGATGTCAAGTTCTACTGACTCTTCTCCTTATAAAAATCTATATTTGGGACGGTTGCTTGCTACATTAGTTTGGGTTCCAAAGAAGCAGACCGTGGGAGCCCTGAGACAAGTATTCAAGTGCAAATAGTTTATTTTGGAAAGGATTCCAGGAAACAAATATAGATAAGTTTGGAACTGAGGGAAAAGATGGCAGCCAAAAAAGGGTGTGTTATAAAGCATATCACCTTGTGGACAACTGGACCTTAACTCCAGAGGAGAATTCTGGGAGTCAGTATAGGGTTATCCCACCCAAGAGGCAAGGGAGCTTTGGCTTTTGTCCACGATTCCTATCAGTCATTTGTTGAGGGCTGCTGGTACTGCAGTGAGAGAGTTAATTCTCCTATACTTTTAGTCTGCCATACTAACATCCTTGGGGAGATGGGCTCCAGAGCCAAAGAAAGGCTTCAGGCATCAGAAAGCTTGCAGAGTGTGCTACAATGGTAAGGCATAAAGAGGCACGAGTGGGGTACCTTTATCAGGTGTCACAGAGATAAGCTTACTCTAAGAATATATATCGAATAAGACAAATATTCAATGAGTTGTAATTGAAAAATACGGTGAGGGCCGGCCGAGTGGTGTGGTGGTTGAGAGCTGGCTTGGGATGCCAGTGGTCCCAGTTTGGGTCCCATATATTAGGGCCAGTGACACTGCCCTCAAAAAAAAAAAGAAAAAAAAAAGAAAAATACAGTGGATGTTTACATTTTTAAAAATTTCTTACAGTAAAAGACACACTGCCATTAATTCCCCTTGAAGTACTCCCCTTCACTTCAAACACACTTATCCCATCATTCTTGCCACTTTCTGAAGCAGTTCTGGAAGTCCTCTTTTGTGGGTGTCTTTACTTCATCCTCTATCACAACAGTGCTCCATGTCACACATTGCTTCTGGTACAGCAATTTTTGTCAAATAAAAACACTCATCTATCTTATTCATCGGATCTGGCACCGTGCGACTTCTGGCTCTTCCCCCAAATCAAAATGACCATGAAAGGAAAACGTTTTGAATCGATTCAGGACTTTGAGGCAGCTACAACAGCGCCAGTAAAGACACGAAAGAGGACTTTCAAAACTGCTTCAGAAAGAGACAAGAATGATAGGATAAGTGTGTTGGAAATGAGGGGAAGTATTTTAGGGGGATTAATGGCAATGTATCTTTTACTGTAATAAATTCTTTTAAATTTAAACATTCTCAGTTGTTTTTGATTATACCTCTTACAGTGCTAGACCCACATAAATATTAGTCTAGAGTAGTAGATAAATCACAGATTTTGGAGTAAACCCAACTTGGATTTAATTATAATCTCTTCTATATACCTGTTTTGTGACCCTGAAAAAATTATTTAATTCTCTGATTTTCAGTTCTTTTATTTGTAAAAGGGTATAATGCAAAAGACGGATGTGGAGAGTAAATAAGATTGTACCTGGCACATAGCCAGCACTAGAAAAGAGATTTACACCCTTTTCCTTTTCCTAGCTTTAAGCCAAAATAATAAATTATGGAATTTCAGGCATCAGTTAACCAGAAGGAATTTGTGTTGAGGGCATAAGGAAAAGGGAAGAGAACTTTCTGGCATTCTTGGATTACATGTAAACACCCCTTTGCCTTATTTTCTAGATTTAAGTTTGAGTGCCTGGGAGAGTGCAGCATAATTTAAAGAAATGGAGAAATGAGAGAGTTGTTTCAGTGCAGGGATGATTAATGAAGTTATTCAGTCAAATATTTGGATATTTAATCTATGAGAGGTCAATGATTTGAATATTGTCCTAGATTCTAACAACATATTAGCTCACCTTAAGCATTTTTAGCAAATGTATTTACATTTTAATATAGACCACTAGATTATATTTGGAAAACCCAAGTTCAAACTCCAACTCTGCCACTTTATAGTTGTAATTAAACAAATCATTTGACTTTTATAAGCCTCAGTTTCTTCACCCACGAAATAACATTATATATGCCCTCTCTAGCTAATAAAGGGGTAACATAAAAACTCTATGTGAACTATAAAGTGCTACTAAAAAACATGAACATTGTTGGGACTGCAAATTGGTGCAGCCACTATGGAAAACAATATGAGGGTTCCTCAAAAAATTAAAAATAGAACTACATTATGACCCAGTAATTCTACATTTGGGTATTTATGCAAAGAAGCCCAAAGCACTAATTCGAAAAATATATACTCACCCCTATGTTTACTGCAGTGCTATTCACAATAGCCAAGATAAGGAAACAACTGAAATGCCCATCAATAAATGATTAGATAAAGAAATTATGGTACATGTATACAATGGAATATTACTCTGCCATAAAATAGAATGAAACCTTACTATTTGCAACAACATAGATGGACCTAGAGAATACTAGGCTAAGTGAAATAAGTCAGACTGAGAAAGACAAATACTATATGATCTCACTTATATGTGGAATCTAAAGAACAAAATAAATAAATAAAACAGAAATAGAATTCATAGATTCAGAGAACAAACTGATGGTTGCTAGATGAAAGGGGAGTTGGGGGATAGGTAAAAAAGATAAAGGGATTAGGAAGTATAAATTGGTAGTCACAAAATAGTCACAGGGATGTGAAATACAGTGTAGAAAATATTGTCAATAATGTTGTAAAAACTATGTATGGTGTCAGAGGGGTATCAGACTTATCAGGGGGCTCACTACATAAATTATATAAATGCCTAACAACTACAGTGTACACCTGAAACTAATATAAAATATTGAATGTCAAAATATATATATATAAATATATATTATATAAAGTCTTCATATAATACATATATATTTATATATAGTCTATATATATGTATATATAGTCACAGGATGTAAAATACAGCATAGGGAATATAGTCAATGGTATTGTAATAACTCTGTACAGTGCCAGAGGGATAATAGATTTGTTGGGGTTATCACTTTATGAGGTGTGTAAAGGTCTAATAATTATGTTGTTTCGTACACCTGAAACTAATAAATAAAGACATGAACACTGTGACCATTAACATTAAAAAGTATTTCTGGGAGACTTCAGTCAGGGCAAGACCATTATAAATACTGAAGGTGCCAAAAAAATGTATACACATTTTAAGCAAGGAAAAAACTGCAATAAAATTGTAATACTCAATATATACCAATAACAAAAGATGAGTACTTGTCACATTTGACTTCTGCCATTACAAGAGGTGCTCAAAGTGGTTACCATCAGCATCCAGACGCTTCTGATGATGGTGAACTACAGCTTGAGCAACATTGACAAAGTGTCCACTTGTGTACATTTTTGTGGCATCCCTGGTATTTCCAAATCCCCACAACAATAGGATGCTAACATTTTTAAACACCTCAGACAATATTTTCAATAAAATTCAGTGACAAGGTTTACTTAGGCACCGCAGAATAGCAGTAGGTAAGACCAAACAAACCACCACGACCAACAAAACCTGCTCAAAACACTTGGAGTGTTAGCAAATGTGTGAGGAATCGGAGGGAAGAGGAAGGAGAGTACTGAGGGTGCCAGAGAGGCCAGCGATGTGCTGGTAAATTCGCTTTCCAAAAACAAACAAAACAAGGGCCGGTCGAGTGGCGCATTGTTTGAGAGCTGGTTTTGGGACGCCAGCGGCCCCAGTTCGGGTCCCACATATGAGGGCCAGTGACACTCCCCTCTACAGCTAAGATGGTGAACAACAGCTCCACCTGGAGCTGGGCTGTGTGAGGCCCGGCGACGGTGTAGGCTGCAGCCCCTGATGCAGTGGGCTGCCATAGACTACAGTGAGTGGCCGGCAGCCAGTGTGAGCAGCTGGCAGCCAGCGTGAGCTGCCAATAGCTGCGGTGAGCGACCATCCAGAGGCTGGCAACCGATCTGCCTCATCCAAGAAGAGCACAATGACGATACCAACATGGGCCAGTGAAGCAACGTCCTCCGCAACTAGACTGAAGAACAAAAAGACAGCAACTTGTCTGTTCCCCTTCCCCAATTCCCCAACGCTGTTCCCCTCTCCAATTCCCCAACAAAAATCTTTAAAAAAAAAACAAAAAAAAAAAAAACAAGAGCAGATAAACACAAAACTCAGAAGCCAACTTAACTTAAAGTGTGTGCTGATGTTGTTCAGGGCTTAAATACTCCACCATAGTTTCAATGTCGCTGACTGAGACTTGGGAAGAACTACACACAACCCAGTCTTGCCAACAGTGTAACCTGAGAGCTTTAGAATCAGAGCCTTAGAACCACTCCTGAGAGCCTGAGAACACAGAGTCTCACAGACCATCCACTCTGAGAGGAAAGTGGAGTGACCTAGGTCCTCAGGGATCTCATAAATACTCCACAGAAGTTCTATTCTAGGAGGAAAAACACCTACCTTGAGTAAAAACTTCTGGTAGTAAAATCTAAATTGATCAGAACAAGGGCACTGGCTATAAACAGAGAGAAGGTGCAAAGGAAGAAGATCTTATGACAGGAGGTGAAACACACGAAATGGAATATTTTGACAATAGAAACGCCTGTGAGCCAAAAAGCTACCCTGGTCTATCCCCTACTCCCTACATGACAATATTGTTTTTAAATTACAAAGAAACCCTGACACATCTTAACATATGTGTAAACATTAGGAAAGAAATGTAATCAAATCCCCATATGGAGATATTTTCAGGAAAAAGAGAAAAATGAACTGTATACTGTATTAACAGATAAGAGGGCACACCAAAAAATCATGGCCACAAAGCAGATGCAAATTGTTTCCTAACATAAAATGAATTCAAAATAATTATTAAAACTGTAAGAGGTTACAGAAACATGGCATAAATATGATGTAGAAAGTTTAGAAATGAGGCAGCTAAACAACAGGATGTGACAAGTAAAAGCTGAAAGAGCTCAGGAAAAATTTTAGAAAGTATTATTTTATGAGCTGAGACTAAGCTAGAAGTTACACAGGAGCAAATAGACATCACAGAAAGCATAGCAAAGGAAATTGAGATTAGAAAGGAGAAAATTAAGAAATCAAACAGAAATAAAAAACATAAAGGATTTCTAAAAAGATATTAATAAATGTCAGTAGAAAACAGACAAAGAAAATCCAACAGTGTACAAGTGGCATTCCTGAAGAAATAAAACATATCAATATGTCAGGACAATGCTAACTTAAGAAATCTTTTATGAAATAAAGACATTTGAGCATATATACAATATATTGAAACTTAGCCAAGATGGTCCACACTGAGACACATTCAAATTAAACTACTGGAATTGAAGGATAAATAAAAGTCATTTGAGTATCCAGACCTCCACCCCCCAAAAAAAGAAAAAAATCAATTATAATGGAGAAAAGATCAGGCCTGTGTCAGACGTGCTAACAAAAACACTTCATAACAGACGGCTGTGTAAAAATGTATTTACAAGACAGGGAAAGAAATGTGAGCCAAAGATTTTATATCCAGGCAAATTTTATATCCTTCAAGAATAAAGGTCACAAATAGTTATGAACATGCAAGACCTCAGATAATTGATTCCCACATGCCCTTCCAAGGACTCTATAAAAATGAGCTCCAGACAACACTTCAAAATAATCACATGAAGTTTCAGTGCAAAGTCTTTGATAGAATTAAGACTAAGAACTAATGGGAATAAAAATGGAAGAAAGTATTTCAATACTATATGCTCTGACAATGTAGGTATAATACAAATAATAAAAATGGAGAATGAACAAAGTGCTTGGAAAGTAGAATAAGCTCAGTAAGTAAGTCATAGATATTAACTGGGAGTAAGAGACTATGACTTTAATTTTGATGGATGAAAGGGAGAGGAGAGAGAAAAAATGATTTTTGTTAATTTCATTATTACCCACAGTTGTGGACAAATAGAATATATATATATACGCCTAATGGCGTTATACAAAAATACTATTACAGGGCTGGCCGAGTGGCGTGGTAGGGTTAAGCGCTGGTTTGGGACCCCAGCGGCCCTGGTTCGGATCCCACATATGAGGGCCAGTAACACTGCCCTCAAAAAAAAACAAAAAACAAACAAACAAAAAAAAACAAAAATACTATTACAAAGATAAAGATTGGAACAAAAATGCAAACCTTCCTAAATATTAAAAGCAATATAGATACCAAGGAAACACACACACACACACACACACACACACACATTGTGAAAGCATATATATAAGATTTTTATTTTTATTTTTTTATTTTTGAGGGCAGTGTCACTGGCCCTCATATGTGGAACCCGAACTGGGGCTACTGGCTTCCCAAGCCAGCGCTTAACCACCGTGCCACTTGGCCGGCCCTAAGATTTTTATTTTATATTATATGATAGACTTGCAAGAAATGGAGGGTAAATATAATTAAACATTTGCTTAAGTTACAAAAACAAAAGCCAAGGAAAAAATAACTCAAAACTAATAATAAATGGTTACCCTTTGGGTGGTGGTTGGAACTCTGGAGATAACTGGGATGGAAGCAAGGGCTTAAGTGAAATGTATCATGTTGTATCGACTTTAGAAACATCAAATTATTTACAAAATTAAAAATAAATTAAATAGAGCTGGCCAAGTGGCGCTTTGGTTAAGAGCTGGCTTGGGATTCCAGCAGCCTGGTTCGGATCCCACATATGAGGGCCAGTGACACTGCCCTCTACAGCTAAGATGGTGAACAACAGCTCCACCTGGAGCTGGGCTGCCGTGAGTCCCGGCAGCGGTGTAGCTGCAGCCCCTGCTGCAGTGGGGTGCCATAGACTATAGTGAGTGGCCGGCAGCCAGTGTGAGCTGCCAACAGCCAATGTGAGCAGCCAGCAACCGATCTGCCTCACCTGAGAAGAGTGCGATGATACCAACATGGGCCAGTGAAGCAATGTCCTCCACAACTAGACTGAAGAACAAAAGGACAGCAACTTGTCTATTCCCTTTCCCTGGTTCCCCAACACTGTTCCCCTCCCCTAATTCCCCAATAAAATCTTTAAAATAAATAAATGAATATAAATTAAATATAAAGTAAACAAAACCAAAAATAGAAAGAAAACCTGAAACAATGAATATAACAATAAAGTGAGTGGCATAACCATATAGACAAAGCAATTATTTAAATGAAACTTTAAAACAGAATTTTTACTGTATATTGTTAGAGTTATGTAATCTAAGGGCACAAAGAACACCAAAGAAATTTTAAAAATACAGTTAGTATTTTAGTAACATTGGTTTTCTTATCTTTAGACTGTTATAGGTATATTGTAGAATAAAGCAAAGAAGTAATTGTGTTAATGTGGTTAGGAACTAAGATTTTCAGCATAAAAGAAAAATAAGCTAAAAAAATTTTTAAAGTAAAAATCGTGTAATCTTAAGTCTGAATTGAAAATATCAGAATGAACTCATAATTTTAAAACAAACGTAAAAAGTATTTCTGCAAATTCCTTTGGGATTCCACCTCAAAATGGATCATAGACTCAAAAGTAAAAAAAAAAAAACTACAGAAGTTCCCCCCCACCCACCTTATCTGCAGGGAATATGTTCCAGGGCCCACAGTGGATGCTTGAAACTGTGGATAGCACCAAACCCTATGCATATCATGTTTTTTTTCTATACATACATACTTATGATAAATTATGGCAAGAACTTTCACCTTTTCACTTAAAGGAAGCACTTTACTGTTTCTCTTTGGCATAATTGAATGGCCAGCATCACTACTATTGAGCTTTGGGGCCACTACTAAGTAAAATAAGGATGACTTGAACACAAGCCCTGAGATACCTTGACAGTCAAGCTGGTCATTGAGATGGCTGGTCAGTGGCTAATGGGCAAGGAGCATCTACAGCATGGATACACTGGGTGAAGGGATAGTCATTACGCCCCAGGCAGGTATGAGCTGGACCCATGAGATTTCATCACACTGCTCAGAACAGCGAGCAATTTAACTCGTAAATTGTTTACTTCTGGAATTTTTCATTTAATATTTTTGGATTACCATTGAAGGATCATTTGTCTGCTACAGTTATCTACAGTCTGTATTTTGCTGATAACATTCTTACAGTATCACTAAATATTTCCCTGTGTTTCCTGTAAATTGGGTTAGATATAAAAGCATGATCAAGAATTATGTTAGGCCAGCTGGGTGGTGCAGTGGTTGAGTGCTGGCTTGGGAGGCCAGCGGCCCCGGTTCGGGTCGTGCATGTGAGGGCCAGTGACACTGCCCTCAGGGAAGAAAAAAAAGAATTATGTTCAGGGCTGGCCAAGTGGCGCATTGGTTAAGAGTTGGCTTGGGACTCCAGCTCTGAGCAGCAGGGCCCTGGTTTCGGATCCCACATAGAAGGCCAGTGATGCTGCGCCCTCTACAGCTAAGATGGTGAACAACAGCTCAACCTGGAGCTGGGCTGCCCTGAGTCGCTGGCAAGGGCGTAGGCTGCAGTGGGGCTGGCCAGCAGCTGGTGTGAGCTTTCATGAGCTGCTATGAGTCACCGTGAGCAGCCATCCAGAGGCTGGCAACTGATCTGCCTCACCCGAGAAGAGCGCAATGATAATACCAACATGGGCCAGTGAAGCAATGTCCTCCACAACTAGACGGAAGAACAAAAGGACAGCAACTTTTCTGTTCCCCTTCCCTGATTCCCCAAAGCTGTTCCCCTCCCCCAATTCCCCAATAAAATGTTTAAAAAAAAAAGAATAATGTTCAAGTTTTTGGCAAAATTACTTCACAGGATTATGTACTTCCATAAGGAGGCATATAAATAATGTCAGGTCAACTCTCTTTTTGTGATGTCACAAGCTATTGATGATCCTTGGCAAGGTTCATAATTAGCTGAAATGCTCCTATAAAGAAAAATTATTCTATCAAGTATTTGGTTGCCCTAAAGTACAATTCATTTAGGAATAGCACAAAAAAATGCTTCATTTTCCCCTTTATCAGTTTTCATTATAATAAGATGGTTCTTTAACATCGTCCAATGTGGCCAATGAAGTTTATTTGTGTGTTTCTTTTATTTGAGTGCCATTATGAACTCCTGGATCTATTGGGAGCTGCTTCAAGCTGGCTTCTAGGTCACTTTGGCATGACACCATCAATATTTGATAACTTTCCTGGTTTCTGGTATGACAAAATGTTCCAAGCTCATCTTTACATTTCTTGTCTTCAGACATGGAATCAGCAATTTCTCCAAGGATTAGCTGCCTTTTAATTCCATTCTTAGTAGGAAGTACACATTTTTAAAAATGTCTGCTTGAGGAGTAAATAAATCCTCGTTCAACTCTAACAAGTACTACTGTCATTGACAGAACACCCACATCCATGGCCCATCGATTTCCAGCACAAAAGTTCCTGAAGACACCCAGCTGGATTTCTGGGTGGTCTGGTTGGGAGCATTTCCTCCCTACTCAGTAAATCAATAAGGCAGCTATTTTGGGGATACTCTTTCTTCTCTATATCCAGTTCAATCACTGAGTTGACAAGCAATTGGCTGGTAACTTTGGTATCCCACCCACACAACTGTTTCTTAGTAATGTGCAAGGACAGCACTGGCCACTTCTGAGCATCTCAGTCTCCTCCCGGCCATTTTCAGCTGTGTCCCTTCGGAGCCCTGCGCTAGGCACTGGAGAGGAAAGACGTGAAGAACAAAGACTTCTGTCCAAAGGTGAAGCGCAACCACCTCGAATCATAGGGATACCAGAAGGAGAAGAGAAGAAGCAAGGGGTTGAAAAGGTATTTGAAAAAGTAATGACTGAAAACTTCCCTACCCTGGTGAAGGAAATCAACATACATGCCCAGGAAGTGCAGAGGGTTCCAAACAAGCTGAACCCAAACAGGTCCACACCAAGACACATCATAGTTAAAATGGCAAAGGTCAAAGACAGAGACAGAATCCTAAAGGCAGCAAGAGAAAGACAGCAGGTTACATACAAAGGAACTCCTGTTAGACTAACAGCTGACTTGTCTACAGAAACTCTGCAGTCCAGAAGGGAGTGGCAGGAGATACTCAAGGTGACACAAAATAAAGGCCTACAACCAAGATTGCTCTACCCAGCACGGCTATCACTTAAAATTGAAGGAGAAATAAAGAGCTTCTCAGAAAAGAAGAAGCTTAAGGAATTCATTACCACCAAGCCAGCATTGCAAGAAATGTTAAAAGGGCTTTTTTAAACAAAAGAAAGGGGTAAACAAGCTAACCCAGAGAGACAATTTAAGAAGATTGAAGTCATATCAAGCAGATATAAAGGAAAAACTGATGGTTGCTGGCTGGGAGGGAGTGGGGAAGAGGGAGAGGGGGAAGGTTTTGGACAGTGTATGTGGGACTACAATGTTGCCGCAGGGATACGGGGGCAGTTCTGGGGATGTAATTGATAATGTTGTGAAGAGACTATTATGTTGTGAGAAGTAGGTCAGTCGGAGAAGGTCAGGTACCATGTGATCTCACTTGTGTGTGGAGTCTGGAGAGCTGAGTGGACGATCAATGTAAACAGACTCGTAGATGTAGAGGAAAAACTGGGGGTTGCTGGTTGGGAGCAGGGTGGGGATGGGGGGAGGGGGAAGGGATTAGACAGCATAGATGGACAACTGCAGTGTTGCCACAGGGATGTGAAACACAGTTCGGGGAATATAATAATATAACAATTTTGGGGCGTGTCAGATGGTCACATGTCTTGTTAGGGAGACCACTTCATGGATGGAGTAGAGTCTTGATCACTGCACTGTACACCTGAAGCTGGTGTTGTATGGTATTGTATGCCAACTGCAACTGAATATGTGGATGGTCACGGGATGTGGAGTATACTGTGGAGGGGAGTCAGGGGAGTTGTGATGGATGTGTATGATGTGTGGGGGGGTGGGGGGGTGAACTGGGGGAGGGGGGTTTTCACTTTGAGGGGTGAGGAGTATGACTATTGCATTGTGTTGTACACCTGAAGCTAATAAAATAAAATAAAATTTAAAAAAAAAAAAGACTTCTGTCCAGTTGGGAGACAGAATGCATCTTTTCAAAAGTCACAAGATGGACAGTCTGGAGGACCACAGAAGGATCCTGAAGGCTGTGGGGGGAAGGTGGGGACCAACGGAGCCTCAAAGGGACCCTGTGGCAGAGATGATGCTCTGTGTCTCTCACACCTTTTCCCCTTCCTGGGCCCTCAGGGAGATGGCATCTCCCTCCTCTGGCCACTGGAATGTGGTTGGACATTCTAAGTTTGGCCTTTGCAAGGGAAAGGAATGAGCCCTCGACAATTTTCCTTGTTGGCCTCCCTCCCTCCGCGCTCTGCCTCCAGGGGCAGCCTCCCCAGGCCTGTGACTCTGGGCAGGAAGCTCCTCAGGCAGGTCTGTGCAGTCACAGCTCATAAGCAGATGTCTGTGCCTCGGTGTTAAGTAGAGCGCTCCTTGTCTCAGACACTTAACAATGCTTTCAACCAAAGGGAATTTCAGGGTTACATTTCTATGTAGGATCTTTTCAAATCAAACAGAGGGTGCCAAAAAAATGTATACACATTTTAAGAAACGAAAATCTATTAAAATTGTAATAATATATACCAATAACAAAAGATGAATACAGGTTGCGTTTGACTTCTGCAATTAACAAGAGGTGCTCAAAGTGGTGACCATCAGCATCCAGACACTTCTGATTACGGCGAACTACTGCTTGAACAATGTTGACCAAAGTGTCCACTTGTATACATTTTTTTGGTACCCCTGGTGTTGCTACTGCGACTCCTCTGGGTAGAACTTCCCAAATAGGAAGAGAGAATTCAGTGCAGGGATATAAACTGGATAATCACATTCTCATCTTAGAACATTACACAGCCGTCACACCTGACCTCCTAGATGACTGTCACAGGTCACTAAGGAGCAAGATAATGCACAGGACCCATTCACTGACTTCCCACAGGTGCTGTGATACATTCCTTTTAAAAATAATATTTATCTGGGCCGGCCGAGTGGTGTGGTGGTTAAGCGCTGGCTTCGGAAGCCAGCGGCCCCCGTTGGGGTCCCACATATGAGGGCCAGTGACACTGCCCTCATTAAAGAAAGAAAGAAAGAAAGAAAGAAAGAAAGAAAGAAAGAAAGAAAGAAAGAAAGAAAGAAAGAAAGAAAGAAAGAAAGAGATAAATGATCTCTAAGGTACCTTATTAATCTAACTTTAAAAAAAAATTTTATCACTTTTTCTTGTTAGGAAAAAAACACATTGACTATAGAAAACAGTTTACAACAGGCAAGATGAAGAAAATTAAAATCACCTATAACCCAATAATCCAAAGAATTGAGTTTGGCATACAGACATCTGGTCTTTTTCCTTTGGGTATGTGTCTGTGTAGTGTTTGTTTTATTTTGTCTAACAGAATAAAATCATATCACACATACTGTTTTATAACTCGCTTTTTTTTTCTTCAACACCATATAACGACCACTTTCCCATGTTATTAAATATTTTTCTATGTCCAGAACTATATATCCAGAATAAAGGTGATTTTTGGCAAGGAGGAGGGCCCTTGGTACAAAGAAAGATTTGTCTGTGAAGGCTCAGGCCCCACTGAGCTCTGTAGATTTGCCAAACCAAACAGAAAAGAAGAATGAAGGAGGGACTTGGTTCGGGTGGTGCTGGCTGTGCTGGCATCAGCTATGCAGGCAGCTCTCTCCCTTTTGGGAGCAGAAATTCCAGCGGCTCCCAGTTTGCCAGGAGGCCTTGCTTGTGGCCCGCTTGCTGCTCATATCGCCTTGCCTGCTTTTCAGATGCCTGGTCTCTGTCATCCGGAACTCAGAGTTTCCCAATTGTCTTTAGTTGGCGTCTGAGGCGGATGGTGGTGAGGGGAGCTTGCAAGGGGAGAGTGTTGACACCTTCATAAGGTGGGAGATTCTAAGCTAGACACACGCTTTCCCTTTCTGGACCATGTTTTCTTCTGGAAAGGAACAGTAAATGTAATGCTGCTTCACCTCTTAGGTGGGCTTTACAAAATCCTTAGAAGGCATTTTACATTACGCCTCGGAAACGCCCTGGGGGCCACGCCTCTCTGAGAACTGCAGCTGTGCCAGCTTTCTCGAAGGTGCTGCACCATATTTAAGGCAGAGGCAGACATCAAGCTGCGCGAACGTGAGCCTCAGAGGCGCTTAGGGGATTGTGATCTCGCCAGGGCTCAGCGGAGCTGCCACTGCCAGCGGATGACCGGGTCACCGCCACCCCGCGGCTCAGGCGCGAGTGGGGGCGGGCAGGGCCCTGGGGCCTGCGGGTAGCGAGCTGCACTCGGGGCGGGAGTGAGGGACGCACTCAACCAGCACGGGCTTCTAAAGTTTTTTTCAGCTAAATACATGAAAACCTTTTCCTTCGCAGCTGGGTTCCTATTTGAAAAACATAAAGGCTTATTGTCCTGAAGTCACCCAGCCTGTCTGACCACTTTGGAAATTTCTTTCTGCTCCGCAGAACTTGGAATCAGTCAGTCATCCCACCTCGTCCTGGGTGATGAGACAGTTTTTCACGCATGGGAGCTTCACCCAGCCAGCCTCTGTAAAGGGGCAGCCTGCTTTCATTTTCTATGAGGGAGAGGGGAAGGAAGCCATACTCAAAAAGAAAGGCTCTGTTTATCAGTGCGCTCATACTTGACTTTCAGAACAGTAAACACTCCAGTGCCTGATGAAGGAAGAACTATTAACCTGAAAAATAGAATGCTGTGGTTAATCGTTCTGTATATTGACCAAGACTCTCTCCTTTGACCAAACTTAAACCTGGCTCCTCTGAGCCTTCTGCTCCACTAGGATCCACCTTGAGCCTCCCTCTCTCGTTGGAGATTCCCCTTTGAGCAAGAATCCTGCTAAATCAGTAGAGAAGTCCCCAGACTTGCTCTCTGATCACCCTGGCCTGCCTTCAGCAAGAATTCCCCTGCTTCTGATGTTTCCTCTTTACAATTTTCTGTCCACTGACCCCTTTCCCTGCTCCTTGGCTATAAACCCCACTTGTCCTTGTTGCAATCAGAGTTGAGTCCCATCACTATCCCCTACAAAACCCCACTGCAGTAGTGCTCCTTGAATAAAACCTGCCTAACCATCCTGTTTTTTTTAAGATTTTTTTTTTTTTTAAATTGAGGAAGGGGAACAGACAAGTTGCTGTCCTTTTGTTCTTCAGTCTAGTTGTAGAGGACATTGCTTCACTGGCCCATGTTGGTATCATCATTGCACTCTTCCTGGATGAGGCAGATCGGTCGCCGACCTGTGGACGGCCGTTCATGGCGGCTATTGGCAGCTCATGCTGGCTGCCAGCCGCTCACACTGGCTGCCGGCCACTCATTGTAGCCTATGGCAGCCTCACCTGCAGCAGGGGCTGCAGCTATGCTGTCCTGGGGACTCACAGCAGCCCAGCTCTAGGTGGAGCTGTTGTTCACCATCTTAGCTGTAGAGGGCAGTGTTACTGGCCCTCATATGTGGGATCTGAACCGGGCCGCTGGCGTTCCAAGCCAGCTCTTAACCAACACACCACTCAGCTGGCCCCTGTCTAACCATCCTGAACAAGTGTCCTGAATAAACTGTATGTTGAAAAAAATCCATCATTGAATGATTACCTGTTTACAAAGAATAAGAAATACATTTATTAAACATAATCTTTTCCTCATGTCAGGCTCTTGCACCATTTTCCCAAGGTAATCATTTGGAACATCTATAATGTTTAAAAGTGTATGGTTGATAAAGGTTTGTTTGCAGGAGTGAATTTCTGTATCAGTTTGTAGAAACTGTCTTGTTGGCTTTATCTTTACAGCCGAAGATTCCTTGTAAACTTTTTTTCAAACCAGGCACTTTAAACATTAGGTGGGCACTGGCATATGTATCCCTCTGTTCATACGAAGCCAAATGGGGGTGCTGGTCTCCTTTAGAGAAGTCGACAGCTGCTACCAAAAATGTCAGAAAGCTATCACACCAACCTGGCATTCCTGTCCACCAGCCTTTTATTTATATGATTACTTCATAAGAATAGGGAGAAAAAAGGCGAAGACAAACAAAGCAAAACAAAATCTCTTGAATAACATTTGAGATAGCTGAAGACACCAACTCATTACTCTGAAAATTATAAAGAGAAAGCATTAAGTTATTTAAAATTCTCTCTCTCTTATAGTAACTATATTTTAGGTTAATTAAATAAACCTAACGGATGAGGGGGAAAAAAGTTTCTATACAAAATAATTCTAGCCAATAAATGCATTTTTAAATTATATTCTGCAACTTCTAATTGGTAACTGATCCAATTGCCAGATGGAAGTTTAGCTGAACTAATAATAAAGGGATTAGGCTGTCACCCTTTAAACCAATTGATGAAACTTAGCATCACTACAGGTGAGGCCACCAGACACTGTGTGTGGCAACAGGATGTGTAGCATATCAATCTATGAGATGTAGCTACAAAAGAAACACACAAAAAGGCAGGAAGGCAGGCAGTAACTCAGAGACTCAGGCAAGCTTTGAACTCTAACTCCCCATCTATAGGAAATATAGAGAATAGAGAAACAAGCTCAATGACACCCTGGGAAGCAATCAGCCAACACAAGAATGTGGAATATTACATAAGACAACTGACTCCATTTCTTCAACAATTCAATGATAAGGGATAAAAAGGAGGAAGAGATTGTTCTACCTTAAATGAAACTTTTAAAAAAGACTTAAGAGACAAATATAATGATGGGCCTTGTTTGAATGCTGATTCAAAACAACCAACTATAAAAACTGCTTAGTCAATCAGGAAAATTGAATATATGTGGTACATTAAAAAATCTTAAGGAAATATTTTTTATTAATAATGCACTGTGGGTACATTTTTAAACAGTCCTTTTACCTATGGGTGAAATTATATGAGGGGAATTGATATGGGTATCAGACTACGTAGATGGTAGATGGCAAAATATTAATGGCTACTGAAGCTGAGTACAATCATAGAAACGTGTTCTAGTCTCTACTTTTGTGTATGTTTAGAAATTTTCACAAAAAATAAAATGCAATAAAGGATAGCAATCAGAAGTGGAGAAAATATTGTAAATGTAATCTGAGCAACTAGCACCTCTGATAAAAAATCATGTGCTCCTCCTGTCCTGTGTTTAAATAAATGATCAAACCTTTCATCTCAAATGCAGGACTTATTTTTCCCTGTTAAATTTGACTTTTGGGATTCAGTCCTTTGTTGAGACAATGGTTGTTGATTATCACCCAACCTCAAACATTTTTCAGACTCTAGTTCTCCAATCTGATGAGCATTACAAAGCTAAAAAGAAGACAAGCTTCATCCCAAACTCCACGAATTCCAACAGAAAAAGCCCTGCTCTCCGGAAACAGTGGTGGTGACAGCAGCAAGCATTCTTTCAGTTTTAAATGGGTTTTGCTCCCCCGTAATGCTCTTATCACTGAATATGAACCTCTTGGGTAGGGAAAACAACACTAGCTTGATCAGCAGTGGACAAGTCTATGCTGAAAGTACTTGGCATGCAACCGTGCTGGCAGGGATGGTTGCCAGCCAGAATAGCCTCCGTTACCTGGAATGCTTCAGCTTGATTTGTTTATTTTACAAACATTTATGTGTCCTCCAAAACTCAGCTCACATGACATTATCTGTTCAAGGGTGATGGACATGCATTCCCATACAAGACAAACACCAAATAATTCTATTATGACTGAAAACAGCTCAACATCATTCCTGCACAAAGCCCTACCTCACTGTTGCTTCCTCACCCACATCCTATAATCACCTCCGCAGTGTCTCCTTTGTACCTTGTGTCTTTTTATTATGAAAATATTCAGACATATCCAAAAGTAGAGTGCAATGAGCCCCCCAGGCACCCTTTACCCACCTTTAACAGGTATCAACATTTTTCAAATCTTGTTTTACCCATTTCTCCCTAACCTGGTTTGCTTTTTTGTTTTGTGTTTGTTTCCTGAAAGCAAATCCCAGACATCCCATCAGCCCACCAGTCTTGTACCCATGTCTATTGCATTTATCACACTGTAGCAGTTTGTTCACAGGGTAGTGTCTCCTACTGAACCCTAGTCTTCAGGAATACACTTCCTTCATGGCTGTAGAAGCCAGCACTGAAATGGCCTGTGGTACGCACTTAAGAAACTCCAACTACTGTCGGAATATGAGTGAGCCCAAGCCAGAAGTGCCCGGCTAAGCCCTTCCTGGATTCCTGACCCACTGAAACCATAAAAGAATGATTGTTACCTTAGGCCATTAAGTATTGGAATGATTTGCCTTGTAGCAACAGATAACCAGAACATCGGGCAAATTAACCTCTCTGTGCCTCAGTTTCCACATCTTTAAAATGGGGATAGAAACAGTACCTACACACTGGACTTTTATGTCCAAATGAGGTAAGAAGATACCCAGCTGGCACACTGCAGCACTCAATAAATGTCAGCAATTATCATATGGGAAACACACATAGTTTAGAAATCCTGACTAAGCTAATAATAGTTCATAGTTACAAGTTCTTATTTGCTAGGCATGCTGATACATTTTGGATAAGGGTGCGTTCCATAAATGAAAAATCAACTTCCAGGCTGCTATGAGTTTTGCATTCTTTCATTGGCTGAGGAGAAAATAGAATTTAAATAATCTCTCAGCCTGTAATTTGCATGGTAGATACATCCTGAAATGCAGAAATGCTTCCCCCTCAGGTAACACACATGAGGAAGCAGAAACAATCAAGCCTTGTGATCACTTTCTCTTCTGTTTTCAGGAGTAAATAAGCTGAGTGGAAGGGAGCATTTCTCCCAAATTGGGTCTCTAAAGAAAACCTGAATATAATTAAACTACGAATTTATTTTCTCTTTCATAGAAACATGGGATTTTGTACCCATTTAGTGAATTTTATGTAGTTCTTTAGTAGTGTATCTGAGAAAGACATTGTTTGCTAAAATAAGAGGAAGATGGTTACGGAGTTCACAGCAAGTGATGGCTCGAGTATCGCTAGTCAGATATGTTTCAAAACTAATCCCTAAGCAAGATGAAGAGCACTTTTGTGTTGGGTGTCCTGCATTCGCCCAACAATCTCTATTCACTAATGTTGCACCTAATTGCTTCTCAAAAATTAAGTCATTACTAAGAACTCTCTTTACCATGAAATAACACAACCCATTTCTAAGTATTGTTTGCACTGGGAGCCGGGACACTTCAGGTGCCTTTTCTGAGGTTTTAGGTCAAGAAGGGAAACTTCAAAAAGCTACGTGTGGGGACCTCATGGGCCCTCTCCATTAAAAGGGTAAGCTTAACTTTTGCATTTGCTGTGTTTTTTCCTTAAAAGTGCTTTTTCTGTCATTGCAATGCCAACATGGAAATTACAACTCAGAATTCTTAACAGCCATTATGGCGAGTATCAACTGGAAGACTTTTAATATTCTGGGTGGAGATACAACATGGGCTGTGAAAGAAGCGACTTAAATTAAAGCAAAAGTAAAAAAATCTTTCCTTCAAGTAATGTGAAAGACGTTTTACAAAAATTCATTCTGCTGCTCTCCCCTATACCTTTTTCTTAGTAAAAGCTGTTTCACGGAACTGAAATCAAACAAACTCAAAATAAATAAAAGATATATACAGGCATATTTCAAAGAGAACGTATTTATTTACATCATTATTTCCTTTTTTACAACTCCTACACTTTTAAATAATTGTCCAGGAAACTGGGTAATTTTAAATTAAGATATTTTAACAAAGAAAATTTTCACAACATGATTTTTATTTACATGACTTTTCAGGAGTTTTAAATAGTTCTTTCAAACTGCACAACAGAACGGAAAGCTCTTATTTTGACCTTGCATCTTTCTCAAAAAATTTTAGTTATGGAAATGATGACAGTAACCAGATCCTTGCAGTTTGGACCTTTACAGATAAAGATCTTATTAACACTTACAGATACAAACCTGCTGCACAAATGATCCGCATTTTGGCTGCGAGCTGAACCTTATTTAACATATTTTGATGATAAGAAAGATATGTTTTAGACAATTAAGATTGCTTTGATGAAAACTCTCTGGAAGTTTTCTGCATCAGTCATGCAACTGCTTGTAAGTTCCTGTGTACATGTCGTGAGCACACACTGAATTTCTGAGGATGGATTATCTCCAGCTTAGCCAACTTACAAGGGATTCCTGGGGAGTCCGAGCTTTACTGGGCAGACACAGTGCATTCTCCTCACCTTGTCAAGTCACACTGGGATGCTTTGTTCCCCTCTGATATTGCACATGCAAATCACTTACTTTTACAAGAATTTACTATTCACAGAAGGACTTTCAACAGTAACAATGGTCTGACCCCTTTCTTGTCACACTGACAAATTTCATATATTTATTTAGTGGAACTATGAGAGAGGACAGATTCTCCTAATACTTTAAGAATGAGTTCCTCTGAATAGTTGGTATTAACATCCATTAAAAATAGAAAAGATTAACTTTTGCCATGACCAAAGCTACAGTTCACCATGAAAAACTTATATACTTCTGTCCAACTTCTCTGTAAGAACAGCCAAGGGTCAGTTTTGAACATCATGCAGCGGCAATAGAGGTATCATCCATGAGTCGACCCTGTGGCTTTAAAGTGGGAAAACAAAATGGATTTACAAAATAAGAGTGACAACACAAGCTCTACTGCATGAAAATATTTTGAAATTCTTGGAACTGTTTCACAAAAATAAAGAAACATGTGCAAGTATCAAAATAAAATGTTTTTCTCCTTCTTTCACCCCACCCTCTTTCTTCACTTGAACGTGGGGATGGCAACTGAGTGCCTAGGGCTGCCCGTTCCCTCTGGCCCCGCGCAGACTCAGTCACTACTTCCCTCGTAACCGGGTGTTCTAGCAGCTGCTGCCAGTCTATCACAGAGGGCATGTGAAGGGGAGCCTACTACCATTTCTGCTTTAGCAATAGTTTTATTCTCTCCCTCTCTTGCTCAGGGCACTCCTCTGTCTAAAGCTCTGACAGATAATAAGTTTCTTGGGGATTCAAGAAGATCTCTCAATCTCCTGTTTGAGAGAAAGTGACACAATGAACTGTGGGCTATCTAACAGTGAATACTGCAAGGACAGAAGCAGCAGATACAAACAAGTTCTCTTTCTTCAAGGTCACTGGCTAAAAAAATTTAAAACATCATATCAGAAAGTAAAGGCTATGAATGAATAAAAGGTACTATAACTGCTTTTAGGTGTAAAATTTCTGACAGGTTAGCAACACCCCAGAGTAGAGTAGCTAAAAAAATAAAATTCTTGCAAATAACTTTGTTTTATTACACAGGTGTACAACAGCAGACCTTTGTGGGGAAAGCATGAGAGAGCTGGTGTTCAGGACTTGAAAAAGAACAGTGGTACAACCTCAACACCAAAAGCCATTTGTTATGCTTTAAGCAGAATGATTCCTGCAGGATTCTCTGAGACAGTGAAGAGGGCTCCCTGCTTTCAGTTTAGTTGCTGTGTGGTTGTGTGCAGTACATATGCATGCATGCCGATATACACACATGCGTAAGTTAGGTCTCCGACATTCAAGGCAGGAACGGAATGAAGGAAAGAACAGGTGCCTGGTCTTTTACACTTCATGTAGTCTTTTACTACTGATGGAGGATGTTCAGTTTCAGAAACAGAACAATGGCTGAACCTTGTTAAATCTTTATCAAGCATAGCTTTACCAACAGGGGCAGCAGACAAATACATCATGCAATCAGAAAACTGAAATCTGTTTTTCAAAGGAAGAAAAATATTGACCCAACCTTGCTTTAGGGCAGCACTGTCCAAAAAAACCTTTCTGTGATGATGGAAATGCTATGTATCAGTGCTGTCCAATATGGTAGCCGCCAGTCACACTGAACTATTGCGTATCTGAAGTGTGGCTAACGTAACTGAGTAACTCATTTTTAATTAAATTAAATTCTGACTTTCATTCAAGTCTCAGTAGGTACATGTGATTAGTGGCTACCATACTGCAATAGCACAGCCCAGAAGTTTAATAAAGGTGTGATGGGATGTAGCATTTAGTCAATGATTATTCAGGAAGTGGGAAAAGGGTAATCATGCACTGTCCCTAGGGTGACAGGTGGAACAATTTTAATTATAAGTTTCCACAACGGATAAAGGAGCTAGGTTGGAGAAATCCAGCCAACTTTCCTGATAGAAGTCAAGTTACCAAAAGGTGGTACTTGTATTTTGAGAAAAGATCATGGCAGTTAGAAAAGAGCATTTTAATTATATTAAAACAAGTGTTTATTTTTCTGGAACCTTTCCTTATGGGTTTAAACACTACCCAAAAGAGGTTTGCTGTGAAAGAAAACCTGAAGACTGAACTAGCATTAGCTGGGACTAAGTTTGGGTGGGCTAAGTGCTATGGGGAAAGGAATCAAAGAGATTAACTGACAGAGCCAAAATCCTCATTTCGCAACATGATCTACTCTTTTATATCTCAAACAAGCTGTTTGTACAGCTAAAATATGACCAAGTCTGTACACTGATACATACTTTCACAGTGCGTACAGCCATACTTCTGAGTTTAGAAACAGCAAACTTCAGAAGGACAAATAGCTAAGAAGACATTACAGACCAACCCCCTCCCCCCCAGTGCTCCCCACCCATCCTGAGACTATCCCCTTGCCGGTGACCTCAGACACAACGGTAAGGAAACCCGATGGAAAATGTTTTTAGAATGTGATCAGGTGGAAATGTTTAAAAGCCACGCTTGTGTAGGGGCAGAGGGTATGTACACGGGAAATCTCTGTACCTTCTTCCTCTCAATTTTGCTGTGAACTGAAAACTGCTAAAAAAAAAAAAAAAAAAATCAAGTCTTAAAAAAAAAAAAGTCATTGTTTAAACACCAGAGATCTAATGTTATGATTTGGGTTTTCTGGTTTTTGTTTTTTGTTTTTTTTTACAATTCAAAAACATAGGAGTTTGGAGGGATTAGTAAAATGATTTTTCTGCATATGCAAACACAAGTGTGTAAGTCTGAAAAGATAAAGGTTAGGAAGATTATGAGGGAGCCATTAACACAGACTAAATTATAGTTTACCAAATTCCAGATTATATAAACAAGGGACAGTTCCCCAAAACTTGACAGGCACAAAAAAAAGAAATAGAAAGTTAGTACACTTTGTTTCAAAATTAATTACAACTAACTACAATTTAGAAACATACTTTAGTAATGCCAAAGAAAACAAGTTTAAGGATACTATAATGATAAATCATTATTTACCTAAGGTGAATAAAAATCTTTGTAATTAGATTCTATAAAATAACAGTAACTTTATAGAGTATCAATATTGCCAAATTCATATAATAAAAGTCAAAACTATCATTGCTAGTTTCAAAATATTGTTTAGTGATGTTTACATGAAAAACATCTTCTTTTGTTCGTTTTCAAGACAGTAATTTAAAAGGTGAATATTTCTAAGCCTTACCTTTACAAAAATACTGGTAGGTATAAAACGCCTGAGCAGTTGATTGGTGAAGTTAGGAAATCTAAGCAAGCTGATGTTGAGAGATGGCAGTTGCTGGTATCCAGCCATCAGGGGATAGAAATTGTATAACATTTCCTGTTCAGTGCCAGGTAGGATACGTAATCGAATCTAAATCATAAAAATTTATGGAGAAAGATAATCAAATATGCATACTCGCAATACCTTTATGTTGTCACCCCCAGATTATTTACAAATGATTGGACACCCAGTTCTTTCTGATGAAATATTCTCTCTCTCCTACTCCATCTTCCAGACAGATTCCAAAATGTAGGGCTGAATTAGTATGAGGCTAGGCCCATGCAGATAATATATGTAGAAAAAATACAAGCATGACTTCTCAGTTTCTACCTAAAGTAGATCTAAAATATTAACTTATATCAGCTTAAAAATGAGAACACTAGACGGATCAATATTTTCTGCATTTAGATCAGGTAGATGTTACAGTCACAGTATGTTACAGGATAATTTGTAGAAAAGTATCTTTGTAAACATTATGTCAACATAAGACAAACTAGTTGTTTCTTGTGTTTTCTTTTTGAGACTTTACCTCTGTGGAAACGTAAGTAACTTCAGGGAAAAAAGATGTTTGGAAATTTTTAACAATGCTTTAGAAAAGAACACAAACTGGTAAGATTTTGGTGGTATCTTACAGTATCTATTTGTAAGTTAATATTTGAAAAAGATCAGGACACTCAAGCAAAGCTTACTCATTTGCAAATGAGTACATTATAGGTACATGATGTGCAGAAGAAAACATATACATGTGTGTACCAACATAGTATACCTAATATTATACTTAAGATACAAGTTTAAATTAGTGCATGAACTTACACCACATCACACATAATTCTATTTTGCTTTTACCAACAAACACAGCACTCGAGTATGCGCAGCATAGTTGATTAGTCAGAGTAGGTACTTCTAGGTGTTGTGACATGTTTGTTCCTCTAATTAGGTCCCCATTAATGAAAAGTATTTACTGACTATTGAGGGGTGTCTCTGTTATCACTTTGATAGTAGAGGACAGCATTCTCACTGAAACATGATTTTGCCTGATAGCGTATGTTCCACTCAAAAATCTGATGAACTTTTCCACCTCCGGTTTGAATGGATGAATCAAAATGCCTGAATAATTTATTTTTGTGTGTAGATACAAAATTGTGTCTAAATGTATCAAAGACAAGTAAATCTATACAAGATCAAAATCTCTGAAAAATTTTACTGATATTTCAGAGAATTAGACTTTTAACTGGGCAGTCATGCCTCCAGGTCTCAAATTAAAAGACAAAGACACACATACACATACACTTCTATTAGTAATAAAAGGGAAAGCTCAAATTTTCAGGAATTCTCTTATACTCCAAGGATTTGTGAACTCTTGTTTCATTAGGAGAAAGAACCTATATGTGTGTGCTTGATTATGAAAAGGTTGCCCATTTCATCGACCTCTATATCAAGTTATACTTAATCTTTAAAAAGTGACTAAAAATCCACCATCAGGCCAGCCGAGTATCGGTTAAGAGCTGGCTTGGGAAGTCAGCGGCTCCGGTTCGGGTCCCACATATGAGGACCAGTACACTGCCCTCTACAGCTAAGATGGGCAACAACAGCTCCACCTGGAGCTGGGCTGCTGTGAGTCCCCGGGATAGCATAGCTGCAGCCCCTGCTGCAGTGGGCTGCCATAGGCTACAGTGAGTGGCCAGCAGCCAGTGTGAGTGGCTGGCATCTGGTGTGAGCTGCCAAGAGCCGCTGTGAGCAGCCATCCAGAGGCCGGGGACCCATCTGCCTCATCCGGGAAGAGCGCAATGATGATACCAACATGGGCCAGTGAAGCAACATCCTCCGCAACTAGACTGAAGAATAAAAAGACAGCAACTTGTTTGTTCCCCTTCCCTGATTCCCCAACGCTGTTCCCCTCCCCCAATTCCCCAATAAAATCTTTTTAAAAAATCCACTATCAAAATAATAGAGACCAGGCTGGCCGAGTGGTGCGGTGGTTAAGCGATGGCTTGGGAAGCCAGTAGCCCCAGTTCGGTCCCACATGTGAGGGCCAGTGACACTGCCCTCAAAAAAATAAAAAAATAAAAAAATAATAGAGACCATAGTCAGCCTTATTTGCCCATTTGTAAAAACTAAATGTACAGCTCTCCATTTCCTGGCCACACTTGTGTTTACATAAACAACCTAATAAGATATGAGCTGACCTGTTTAAGACCTGAGAACATGAAGGCATCACTGGGCTCCACAGAAATCTCCACATCTTGAACTAAGTTAGTTTTGTTCTGTAAGTGATACTTGACAGGTAACGATTCTCTGACACGTCCAAATGATGGCAGATCTGCAAAGAGAGATGATAATATTCTCTTCGTTAAAAAAAATTGCTCACCATTTATGGGTTCTTTTTGTATATAAATCTCAATTTATAGATATGTGATGATTTAAACTAGGGATATTACTCTTGCTAAATAAGAAAATTCTTTGATTGAACAATAGCCATGGGACTACGATAAAAACAGGCTAAGAAGAATAAAAGTCTTCTTCTAAAACTGATTAACTTATAAAAAGGGTCTTGGCTGTCAGGAGCTGAATTATATTTTGGGAATAATTGTTAAAATCTATAAATGATTTCCTAAGTATTAACCATGGCTCAAAACGGAATGATAGGAGCACATACCATTAACTATGAAATATTCCTGCCAAGAACTTGAACCTGAATCTGATCATGTCTATAAATCTATCAATTTATAGAGACAGAGAAAACACTTAAAATGATACAACGTGATCAACAAAATTCAAGCTGCATGACACTCTATAGGACAAATGACTCAGCTTCTTCAATAAATCAGCAGCAAGGAAATGAGGTGAGGTGGGGAGGGGATGGAAGAGGTGGCAGTGGAGAAGAGGGACTCTGTCTACCTACAGATGTCAAACATATGAGACATAAATCAACTGTAATGTAGAGACCTTAGGACAAACTAAAGAATATTCAGAGCCAATTAGGGAACTTCCAACACTGGAATTTGATATTAAGAAATTATTGCCAATTTTTAAAGTCATGATAATAGTATTCTGATTATGTTTAGAAAAATAACCACAAATATTAAAGATGCACACTGAAATATTTACAGATGAAATTATATCTGAGATTTGCTTCAAAATAATGGAGGTAGGAGGAGTGTGTAGTGGTACAGATGAAACAAGACTGGTCATAATCTACTTTAGTAATTAAGGGGCATTTTTCATAATAAAAAGCTTTTAAAAACCTTAGAAGCCAAAGTAAATATTCTTACTGTATTCTTTTTATTACGTAAAATTTGAAAGCCGTTACCTGCATTGACGTGGAGAGGGATATTTTCTACCATCACATGTGGCAGAGTGATGACAGTGCTGATGACAGGGACATCCTCCATGGCTGAGGTCCTGTGCAGAAAAGGGCATCATTGAAATTCACATTTCATGTAAGAAGTTAATCAATCAAAATTAGGGAACATAGATGTTCACCAACTAGTTTCAAAGGAAACATACATTATTTATCCATTTTCTAAAACTTTATTAATATAAGTGGTTTTATGAAGAACTTTTAGAATCCCATTTTCGTTTTGAGTATTTCCAATTAACGATGGGATAGACCAAGGCTGCTGCATGGTCTCAGTGGGTGATTAAGGATTGCGTCCAAATGTCAATCAGCTACATCCTAAGTACACCATGTAGCAGTGCTTTGGCAGTAAAGCATTCTCACTGTAGGTAGCAGTGCAGTGACTGATACCATGACACAACAGCATAGTTCCCGGATGCGCACCAGACTATTTTGAGGTGTACCATTATAAATACACTACAAGCACACAGCAGGAACTGAAGAACCAAAACTATTTTACTATCAATAAACCCAGTGGCATTCCAACTTTACTGTGATAAAGTTAAGTAACAATATGAAACTGTCAAACATTTTTCCCTATACTCAGAGTGGGAACAAGGGGGCAGTTGGCAGCTATCTGACTGCAAGTAAAAGCCCCTTAGGAAGAGTCCATATCTAGAGGTGGAACAGCTGATAAAGTGCAAACTATTACAGAGCAAAAGCAATAGGCAAGAGCAGCTCGCCCTTTATCATTAAGAAATAATGTCTTTACACTATTACAGTAAACTGATGGAATAATTGAGCAGTGCCTTCAAAATGCTGATTTAATTCCTATAAACATATGAGTTAAACGAATATGGTAAATTCAGAAGCAGGGAAAAGAAAACTAAGTTAGCTTTTTAAAATAAAATTATACATTTTTGTATTGTCAATAAACCTTACTCAGTTTTAAAAGTTATAAAATAATTGAGTTACACCATGAAAATAACACATGAAATATCATGTATGTGCTGTCCAGCCCAAGAAACCTAACAACAGAGTTGAGTCTTCCCATGTACCCCTTCCATCTTGCATCTCCCCACCCTTCCAACCAGAAGTAACTACTATCCGGAATTTGGTATGCATCACTCCTATGTATTTTACATTTTTCCAAATTGTATTATGTAGCCCTAAGAAACACAGCATGTTTTACATGTTATATATATATATAATGTGTCCATATTCTGAACATCTGCAGTTGCTTTGTTCACTTAATATCAACAGGATGACAGGTATAGCTCTGATTCAGGCATTTCCAATGATATGTGGTACTTCATTGTATGATTGCCACATTCTTTTATATTCCTGTTGATGGACATCTAGCTTGTTTTTAACTTTTTAGAAGCTGCGATGAACAAGCTTATACATGTATCTTCTTCGGTTTTACCTGGAATTGCAGAAGAGATTTCCAAAGCAATTGTTCTAATTTTACTCCACATCTTTTATAAACTGTGCATCAGTAAACCTTTTTTATTTTTCCAAACTAGTGGGGGTACATTTGAATCTCAGATTACTGGTAAAACTGACCTTCTCTACCTATGTCTACTGGCCATCTGGCTTCTTCTATTTCACTTCTACTGGCCCCTCAAGTATTCTGCTCACCTTTCTGTTCAGAGACTTGTGTTTTTCTTTTGATTTGTAGAAGTTCTTGACACGAATTTTAGTACTTTGTCAGTTTTACATGTTGCAGATAACTTTTCCCAGTTTGTATTTTGCCTTTTCGGCTTTCTTTATGTATTTTTTAATGAACTGAGAAAGTTAATTTTAAGAAATCAAATTCATCAATTTTCTTGGCTTGTACTTTTTGTTTCTTATTTAAAGAAATTCTTCCCTATTCCAAAATCATAAAGTAATTCTCTTATTTTTCTACTAAACGTTAATGTTTTGCTTTTTTTTTTTTTTTTAAAGATTTTATTGGGGAATTGGGGGAGGGGAACAGCGTTGGGGAATCGGGGAAGGGGAACAGACAAGTTGCTGTCTTTTTGTTCTTCAGTTTTTAGTTGCGGAGGATGTTGCTTCACTGTTGGTATCGTCATTGCGCTCTTCCCGGATGAGGCAGATCGGTCGCTGGCCTCTGGATGTCGCTCACCGCGGCTATTGGCAGCTCACGCTTGGCTGCCAGCCGCTCACGCTGGCTGCAGGCCACTCACTGTAGCCTATGGCAGCCCACTGCAGCAGGGGCTGCAGCCCACACCATCACCGGGACTCGCACAGCCCAGCTCCAGGTGGAGCTGTTGTTAGCTGTAGAGGAGCTGTTGTTAGCTGTTGTTAGCCAGTGTCACTGGCCCTCATGTGGGATCCGAACCGGGGCCGCTGGCATCCCCAAACCAGCGCTTAACCAATGCGCCACTCGGCTGGCCCAATGTTTTGCTTTTTATAATTAGAACTTTAATATCCCTGAAATTAATTTTTATATATAGTATATAACAGAGATTCAATGTTTTCCCAAATGCATACCGAACTATTCACCGCCAATTATAAGAGTTCATTCTTTCCCCACTGATCTACAATGTTGCCTCTGTAAAGTACAATTTCCATACATGCAGATCTATGAATCTATTTTTTTTTTTTTTTTGAGGGCAGTGTCACTGGCCTCACATGTGGGACCCAAACCGGGGCCGCTGGCTTCCCAACCCAGTGCTTAACCACTGCGCCACTCTGCCGGCCCTGACTCTATTTCTAGACTCTCTCTTTTGTTCCACTGGTTTATTTACATATCCCTGAGCCAATACCTTAGTGATAACTACTGTAGCTTTACAAGAAGTCTTGGAATTTAGAAGGGCAAGTACCTTTGCCTAGTTCTGGAATATCTTGACTATTTCTGACTTTTTGCCTTTCCATACAAATTTTGGAAGCAAGAGTCTCAAATTCCACAGATAAATAAATAAATAAACAAACAAACAAACTGTTGAGATTTTTGAAAAAACCTGACTCTATAGAACAATTTACAATATTAAATCTTTGCCAAATCCTACCCAAGACCATTCTGTATTTTTCCATTTAGGTCTTCCTTTCATGTCTTAAAGTTTTATAATTTCCTTCATAAAGGTAAAATACATCTCCTGTCATACAAGTATATATTTCTACGTATCTTATAATTTTTGTTGTTAGGTAAATGATACCTATTTCATAAGTATATTGCTCAGTTTTATTACTGATATACAGAAATCCAATTGATCTTGTATATTGATACTATACGCAGCAATCTTGTTGAAACTCTCACAATTCTAATAATTTGTGGCTTCCCTTGGGTTTTCTATGTAGACAATCCTACTGACTACAAATAAGGGCAGTTTCTCTTAATGGTTTTAATGGTGCTATCATCAAAATAACTTTCACTAAAATTTCATCAGTAGATTGATCACAAATTGTGATAAATACAAATGAAAATTTATTTTTCTTTTTTAATTTTTGTGTTTTTCACAAAAGATCAGTGATAACATGAGACTTGTAGTCTGCTCTCGAGGACTGATAGAAGCTCCCAACTATTAAATAACAATGACAACTAATAAAGGCACTGGAATAGCACAGATAATGAAGAAAAGATAGGGCTGATAAAATTTTACCTCTTCCAGGAAATAATATAATACCCAGTTGCTACTCCACCTTCAACATTTCCAACCGGTGGGCACCGAAGACAAAAGCACTCACTAGCACTCTCTCCAGTCTGTAAGACAACTACAAGAAAGAATCTTTATAATCCTTATGCAATGATTTCATCTGTGAACAGGGAGTTTTACATCCAAGTAATAACAACAAAAAAAGAATACCTTATTATAAATTATTTACAGAGACTTAGAAACTTAGGCTCAGAGACGTTAAATGGCTTTTTCAAGGCCACAAAGTCCCTATCCAGTGTTTTTTTTCCCTAATCTATCAGTATTCCATTATAATAAAAATAATAGGTCAGGCATCTGTATGTCTGTGACACATTCCTATAAGAACTAAAGAAAAGGAGAAGTCTGGAGTCAGAATATACCCTTTGGTGATTATTTTTATTTTTCCAAATGATTTCATGTCTCCAAAGGGAACATTTCATGATCCAGAAAACGCTGGCTTTCTCTGAATAAACACATACTATTGATACCACTGAAATGGAAAAACATCATATATTGCCTCATTATTGCCTAATGTGGCTACCTACCTCTTATGCAAGGATACTTTCCTTTGCCAATTTTATAATAAATCTCCTAAAAAATGCTCATCTAAGCCAAGGCTCTCCTCCCCTTCAGCATGTCACAGCCTGCAATGTCACTCCTTTAAATGCAAGCGGGCACCAATGCCCATCTAATGCCAACTCTAACAACCCTATGAGTGAAACTTTGTAATAACATCGAAATCCCTAAATATTAAGTAATTTTGGGGGGGTTTCCAGTGAAAAAGATTGTGATAAATTAACAGTTATGATGTGGGTAGATACCAAAAGTAAAGCTGAAAAAAAACTGGGTCAACCTTTACTTTAATTAACTACTTCAAATAATTTTTGAAGACCAAGAAATAATACTGTATGTAGCTCAATAAATAAAAAACCTATCAATCCAGACCTCTTAAAGATACTTTTTTAAAAACCTGGAACTTCTTCCAAAGTCCTCCCTAATTCTAAGGAGTTAACTACAATGATCACAAACTTTCTTAACAATTAACATACTGGGGTTAAATATATGACCTAAGGAAGTTGTGGTTTTTAATGTGTCAAACATAAATTTTATAGTGCATCAGTGCTGATGTTCTGGAGGTGACACACAGCATAACGCCTCCTGCCCCCGAATAGCCACATTCTAATTCGCAGACCCTGTGACTGTTACCTTACATGGAAAAAAGAACTTTACAGATGTGATTAAGACAAGGATTTTAACAGAGGGAGGTTATACTGGATTATCCAGTTAGGCCCAATGTAATCCCAAGAGTTATAAGGGAAGGAGGGGGACAAGAGGACGTCTGAGGAAATGTGACAATAGAAGCAGAGGTCAGAGAAAGAGAGATCTGAAGATGCTACACAGCTGGTTTTGAGGATGGAGGAAGGAGCCACAAGCCAAGGAATCCAAGTGGCCCTAAAACTGTTATTTTAAACCACCCACTGTGGTAATTTGTTACAGCAGCAATAGGAAACTAGTAACGGGAGACTCAAAGTAGACATTATCATTAATTTAATAAACATTTGTTAACCAGCTACTACGAGGCTGGCAATACAAAGAAGAGGCTTTGAAGGAGCACAGCATAGCAGGGGAGCCATGCCTATAAATAAACAATAGAATGTGGGAAGTGTTGTTAACAGTGGTGTGTACAAGACATCATGGAGTAAGGAGGGGCAAGAGCTCACCCTGCTTGGGACAAACAGAAGGTCCACACTTACATGAGCCCTAAAGAGCCAACAGGAGTTCAACAGGTTGAAAAGGAAGAGGGAGAGAATTTTGGACAAAAGTAACAATATGTTCAAAAACAGATAGGGGCCATGTTTGCTGAATGTAAAAAGTCTGACTTGGCTGAAGTCCAGGGAAGGGCAAAAGGAAGTAGAGAGGCTGGTGTAGAAAAAGCTGGAAGGTAAGCCGACCCTCACGGGGGGAGGGTCTGGTATGTAAGTTTTTAAAGTAGAAATAACAAGTTCAGAACAGTTTTCTGAGGAATCAAACTCTGGCAGCAATATGTAAGGTAGACTAAGGGAGAGAAGGCAAGGAGGCAACCAATTCAAAGGCTATTTCTAAAGCCAGATGGGAAACGAGGATGGCAGTGAGAATGGAGATGAGAAGCTGGGTTCAAGAGATGTGTAAAGGGAGAACTCCCACTTTATGTGAAATGACGTATGAGGAAACCAATTTTACCAGAGACTAACTGCTATAAATAAGAGTTAAGTTCCTACAGCATCTCACCGATGTTATAATGAAACAACATTAAATGAAACGATGTTATTCAAGGATCTGCTGTTATCATTTGATTTTCAAGTACATTTGTCAAAAAGTGACTTCCTTACAACGCAGCAAAACTCTGATTTTTAAAAATAAGGTACACTCGCTAATTGTACCTTAATTCTAAATGTATTGGCTTTTGTGGGCATAGGTCTCAAGATCCCTCTCTTACCAAAAAGCTAACTTTACACTGCTAACCTACATAAACACACACACACACACACACACACACACACACACACACACACACACACACATATAACTGTTTTCTTCTAACTAAGTGGGATGAGCCACATTCTCACCTTTGTCCACCTGGGACTCCAGCTGATCCACTGGAGTCATAGAAGTGGCAAGCTGGAGCTCACTGGACACAATGGTGAGGGCCCAGGGTGAGGCGCTTAGAAGGTCTGTCATCAACAGAAAGGGGATATCAGCATAGACCCTTTCCAGGTGCTCAAACTGTCACAAGACAAAAGGTCTGTTAGGAACTACATTAATCTGCTTTATTTTCTTTAATTTCTGTAACTTAAGTGATTTTCAATAGGCTTCACAGGGACATACCTTTGTAGAAACAAATTTAACTGCAACATCAAATGGAAAGACCGTCTCTATTGTTACAGTTTCATCCTGCAGGAAAATGTAAAAGGCACATTCAATGGCTTTTCTAAATCTTAACAATAAAGTTTTAAAAATAGAAGGCACACACAACGCAATCTATTACTAACCAACAAATAACCCCAATTTATATATTAAGAAGCTAGGATCTTTCCCTTGGATAATATTTGTAAAAATTTATGTAGAGAGACCAGATTACTTTTCCTAATAAATTATCTAATGGTATTACAACAGCTCACACTGCAGAGTGCATTTTTACACATTGTTTTCCTCAGGATCTAATGAAAATGCACAGGGCAGGCACTGTCACCATTTTACAGCAGAGGGGTGAAAGCTTAAGGAAGATATTAAGTGTTTGACCTTAGGCCACAAAGCTAGTGGTGCCAAACAGGGAATCTGGGTCTTCTTCTTTCCAAGTTCTGTACCTCACCTCTAATCAAGGTGACTAAAAGAGTAATAGTGATGAGAATAACAATAATAATGGATTCTAATACAGTGTTATAATCATTATACATGTATTATGTAATGCTCATAACTAAAGGAAACAGATGCCATTATTACCGCCATTTGAGGATGAAGTTGTCACATAGCTAGTAAATGACAAAGACAAAACTAAACCAAATTCGACCCTAAAGCCTGTACTTTTAACCAACATGCTACACCTCCTCTTTACAAGAGTCTGTTCAAAAAACAAGGAGGTTATTATAATTCTGGAAACAAACAACACATCCTGTTGGTTGAGGAACCTTTAAAAAAAAGCCATGTTGAGGGCCGGCCGAGTGGCGCGGTGGTTAAGAGCTGGCTTGGGACGCCAGCGGCCCTGGTTCGGGTCCCACATATGAGGGCCAGTGACACTGCCCTCAAAAAAAAATAAAATAAAAAATAAAAAAGTCATGTTGATTAAAAACTCAGGCTGCAATGCCAGAGAGATCTGGATTTTAATGCTGGCTGGAAACATACTAGCTGTGTAGACCTTGGACATAGCAATGTAACCTTGGGAAAGTTATATGGTCTCTTTAAGTCTCTCAACAATCCTCATGGGATTGTTATGATACTTAAATTAGATAATGCACACAAAGCACTTAGTGAAATGCCTAAATCATGTTTATTATTATATGCTTCAAATTATTTCCTCTTTTAAGGCCATCAAGCTAACTTTTTAAAAAGTGTAATAGGTAGGATATATGGCATTCTTACAGTGGTGAGAAAAATGTGCAATAATTCCATGCATACAAAGCCTAGGGCCTCAATATTTCCCCACTGAAAAGATGTACGGAAATGAAGGAGCAACTCAATGATTAGCTCTGACTTGGCCAACTTTTAATTTCCATATGGCCTGCAAAGCAGACTGATGTGTCAGTAAAAATGAGATTTAATCCAGTGAAGGGAAAGAATTTACATGTAAATTTCCAAAAAAGTCTTCCAAATAACACTACCACCTATAAGACATTCCATGAGAACAGGGCTTCTTGACTGATTTTTAAAGATAATCACTATAAACTTTCGAGACAATTCTCAATACAAATTAGCAAATTAAATGCTGTGCTAAGTCTTACTGAAGTAAAAACACCTGTTTAACACCTTTTAACCCAGTCTTTTCCAAACATATTTGACCAATTCTTTCTTGTGTAACATCTATTTCCATCCCTCAGAATTTGTGTTCCTTGGAAACACATCTTGAGAACGGACTGGCTGAGAAGAGTAAACGTATCCTTCTCTAAAAAAAGTGATATGTACCTCCATAATATCATGTCTTGAGGAGAGAAGAACGTTGGGTTTTGTTTTTTCTTTGTTTTTTGAAGATTTTATTGGGGAATTGGGGGAGGGGAACAGCGTTGGGGAATCAGGGAAGGGAAACAGACAAGTTGCTGTCTTTTTATTCTTCAGTCTAGTTGTGGAGGACGTTGCTTCACTGGCCCATGTTGGTATCGTCATTGCATTCTTCCCGGATGAGGCAGATCAGTCGCCGGCCTCTGGATGTCACTCACCATGGCTATTGGCAGCTCACGCTGGCTGCCAGCCACTCACGTTGGCTGCCGGCCACTCACTGTAGCCTATGGCAGGCCACTGCACCAGGGGCTGCAGCGTCCACCATCGCCGGGGCTCACACAGCCCAGCTCCAGGTGGAGCTGTTGTTAGCTGTAGAGGGCAGTGTCACTGGCCCTCATATGTGGGATCCGAACCGGGGCCGCTGGGATCCCAAGCCAGCTCTTAACCAATGCACCACTCGGCTGGCCCAAGAACATTGTTAAAGATATAGCAGTACACTGTTTTAGCTTGATTCCAGGATAGCTATTAGGTAACAAACAATTATGTTAAAAAGGTAGATTCTAAGTCTACCTTAAGCTTTATTATCAGAGGTAGAAATGATATCCAAGGTTTAGGACTCTAAACCTGCACAGAACTTTAACACTCTTATTTTACAGATGAGGAAAGTGAGTCTAAAACAAGTTACATGGCTGCGCTCCCAAGTTAGGAGGCATTGCTCAGATTAGCGCCCTTATTTCCTAATTTACCATCCAGGGTTCTTTCCATTACACCAGGCTAGGTGAAATTTTTGACAGTATATTCCATGTCTTCCTCCCTCCTAATTCTCTTAGGATGGTTTTGCCTCCCAGTCACTAATAGAACAGTACACGGCCCAGATGTGCAATAATTAAACTGTAAATCCCCAAATTACTTGGCCGCCTCCTTTGTTGGGCTGAAGACCCAAGTCCTAACAAAAGGATGAAACAATAAGGTTGAGAAGACTAAGATACTAAATATCATAATTTCCTGTTAATAAAAGAGAATACAAGCATTACATACAATATGGTTAAATGTATGTAAAAACATGCCCCCATCCAAAATCTCTATAAATAGAAAAGAGTCCAATAAGAAATACATTAGAGTTAATAGCAGCTGCCTGAGTTGTTAGACTATGAGTGTGACAGCTTTCCTATTTTCACTCTCTTCTATGTACACTTACCAAAAATAATTTCCTAAGGATCTATTTTAAGAGAAAAAATATTTCAGAAAGAGATACCTCCCTTCCTCCAAAACCTTCCACATATAAGGCAATTTACAGATTTTATCTAATGTGTGATTTTTATAAACAAGTCGAGGTTTAGAGTCTCAAGACTTTTTTGCATGAGATCTTAAACCTGTTGGTTCTCGATACAAAAAGCCATGTAGGCCAATTTTCTAATGTTTGAGTAATGAATGCCTTATTATATTGTTCAAAATAAATATAAATGATTTTAAAAAAATAGATGTCCAATTAAAATTTGTAATAGACTACAAGCACCTGTTTATATGTAGACTAAAATATACAATAGGGCATATTCCACAAATGATGCTTCCTTAAGTAGCTATGAAAAAAAAAATACCTTATGACACTTGCAAACAATTTCTTTTTCTTCAATAGTTGTATTGATCAGGTAAGAAACATACACAAGAAACATTCTTGAACCCACTGTTCCACAGCGAACATATAACATTTTCTCCAGCTGTAACAAAATAAAAGTATTTTAACTTAAATACTTTTAACTTACTGTTACAGAGATTTCCTCCTGATGTATTCTAGGGTAACATCCCTACCTTTTAGAGTTTACTGTACCAGTGGCTAAATTCTTGAACACTTTTTATAGTCTATTCCTGCCATAGCGTAAGAGTGGAATCATTATTCTTCCATCTTTTTTTATTATCACTCTCAACTTCCCAAGAATTCTGTGTGTTTGGTTTGAAAACTAAGGTTGACTAGAAAGTTATTTCACTAAGTTATTTATTTTACAGGCAACTAAATTTCTATTAGGGTCATTTGTTTTAAAAATCTCTTGTAGGGCCGGCCAAGTGGCTCAGTTGGTTAAGAGGTCACTCAAGAGTGAAAGCTCTGAGCAACAGGGTTGCCAGTTTGATTCTTGGCCCGAGCTGCGCTGCTGCTAAGCTGCCAACAGGGGGCAGGATGGCTTAAAAAGAAAAAGAAAAATCCCTTGTATAAAAACTGTGAAAACATCTTACACATTTAAATATGTAAAATGTGTATCAAATGTGCATTAGTTAAATCACGTTTTTAGTCTCAGAAAATGCTGTTAAAATCCTCTAGAACTCATTACATATTTAAAACTACACGCTAACAACCATTTCTGATCAAGTTTACCTGTTCTCCTGGATGCAAGTCTCCAACTGGGATGTCAGTGAGTAAAGCTGGGCAGGACTCATCGCACAGTTCTGTTCCATAAAGAGTCACCTGAGTTTTCTGAGTTAAATTAGCATCTTGTCCTAAAGTGTTAACATTGGTGTTTTAAAATACAGAGACTTCAAATGTTATCCTAAAAATCAATACAGTACAAAGAGCACTATATCATAGCTATATTTTAAACAAACTTCCTAGAATTGACACCACTTGGGTTTTTTATGTTAGATTAATACAGATCAAATTTTAAAAGGAATGTTTACCTGGTTTTAAACCAGCAGTGAGCTTCACGTCTCTGATTTGGGTCTTCTCGTGAGACTGAATAGTCACAAGCAAACAATACATTTCATTAGTCAGTGCAGGAGGGTCATGTCGCAGATGTACAGAAATGTTTGGAACTCTGGAAATGATCCTTTGGGGGAAAAAAATGTAGCTAAGTAATTGATTGCTTCAAAAAACAAATTATTCAAACAAAATAGTTCAAAGAAATAAGATAACCTTTCACAATCTACCTAGCAAGTCTGACTTACATTGTGCTCGCCTGAATGATGATGCTGTCCCAGTGAACCTCATTGTCAGGGAGCTTGGGTCGCCTTTTAAAAGAACGCGAGGCCTGCAACGCTTCTTGGGACGAAGCAGCATCTCCTCCTCCTCCCTGCCAGTTTAAAACCACACATCTTCCCGTCTCATGGCCCAGAACCAGGTCCACAGAGGTAATCTAAAAGAAACAGGTCTGTCAGAACTGTTTTTTCTTATTTGTTGCTATCCCTACTTAACAAACCACATCATAGATTGCTGGTATACGGAGTTCATCTAGAAACCCAGAAACCAGAACACCTGCTGTTGGAATCTTACTTATCCTTGCCATCTATTAGCTGGGACATTGGCTAATAGAGCATCTAGGTTTCAACTTCACCTTCAAACAGAGATAATCAGCTGCCTTTCTAGCTAAGACAACTGACTATGCAATACTGTTATGATTTGAGCTGGCATAATGCCTGATGTAACAGATGCTCAATTAGTGGCTGCTGAGTGAAATAAATGAGAATGTTTTGATAAACATTAACATACTCGTAACCTAATTCCTAATTCCACACACTTCTCCTGAAGACACTTATAATATTAGCAATGAAATTCAATAAGTGTCCCTTTCAATTAAATCCATTAACAAATTACTGAAAATAGTATTATTAATTATGATTTACATCTGCTAGGGTTCTTTAGGTGCCTTGTAAAAAATAAAATATGTAATTAGGGATTTAGTCAAAATCATGAAGATTGCTTTTTAATGGATAATCAAAAAACTCTGGGTATTGGTTAATAATAAAAATCAACAAATTCACAGAAATTCTTATGGGAATATTGACAGTACAGTCTTACGTTTCTATCTTAGAAATGGTCCCAAGTTTACACTGGACAACAATTCACATTCAAGTCATGGAAAACAGGCACTTAATGAGTGCTTACTACATACTAATCACTTAATCACCAGTCCAAACAATTTACATTAACTGATTTAATCCTCATGAAACACTAAGAGGTAGGTACTATTATTATTCCCATTTTACAGATGAATAAATTGAGACACACAGAAATCAACAAACTGCCCAGGGCCACAAGCTAGTTAGTAAGCTGGAGAGTTGGAATTTAAACCCACATAGTTTGACTCCAGAATTTATTATGCTCAATAAAAATATTATTTCCATCATATATTTCTGAAAGGCATTTTAATTATCTACACTAAATGAATCCTTCAAAACATATATCCATTTTTTTCTTTAAAAAAAGGTGAAGATGTTGCAATCAGCAACATCTAATCATCAAAATGATACAGACCTTTAGACTGAATTATGTCATATTATATAAAATATAACTGCTATGTTATATAACGTATTTTGTTTAAAATTCCTTTAAAAAAATCAGGTTGGTTTTATGTACTAACAGAAAATGATGCCTAATATACAATATTAAGTGAAAAAAGCTAACTACTGAATACTATGTATAGTATATTCTCAATGAAAGAAAACCTACTAAACCACTATGAATGGTTTCCCATGGAAAGTCCAAGTGGAAGATTTTCATTTTTTACTTAAATAAATTTCTGTATTGTTCGAAGTTCTTCCTGACATACACACATACTTTTATCATTTAAAATACTTTTAAACAAATTTCATAACTAACCTCAATTTTCTTTCCCACGTCTTCAGTTTTTGCAATAAATTTAAATAAAAACTTTCTTGTTTTACCAGGAACTAAGCACATCTTTCCCTGAGTCAAATTTTCTAAAACTTCACTTGCTTTGGATGCTTCTTGGATTACACAGAACTGGTTGTATTCCTGAAAAAGAGGTTAGCAATGGTCACAGTTTATAAACATCAAATGTCAAATGATTTGGAGCTTGTTAAGTTTAACTCCACTGAAACTGCAGCATTATGAAGGGTTATTAGTAAAAAGAAGTAGTTTTTATGCCAAATGGAGGCACTTATCCACTCACTGCTGCCACAAGAAAGAGATAATTCACTACACACAAGCTGATTTCTGAAAACATTTAGACATCCCTTTCCTGGAGAGAGAAACAAAAACTTATTCTTTGTTGCATTGGACACTATCATTTCCTTTTCTTAAAAAGCTTCCTTTTTATTTGGCTTCTGTGACACTAGAGTTATCTCCCGTTTCTCATCCTCCTGACTACTTCCTGCTTTTCCTTCAAAGGACTTTTTCCTTCTTCTTGTCCCCTGAATTCAGAGGTTCCACAGGATTCCATCCTTGGCCTTCAGTTCTTTTCTCCTTATGTTCACTTCACTGCAAAGTTTATTCATGTCTACCTACTCTGTACCTCTTTGCTAATATTCCCAACCTGAAAACCTTCTAATTCTGTTCTAATTCCTTAATTAAAACCTCATATCCACAATTGTCTAGAGGATAATTCCACTACCCCTTCGAATTCAGCATGGCCCAAACTGAATGTTTATCTCCCTTCCCAGAGGAGCAACAGAGACATCTTTTGTGAATGTATCACCATTTCCATCCAGTCAATAAGGAGCAAGAAATTTCCAAGATGCATCTTCTATGCCAACAGATGAATTATCCTCACAGAAAATTCTTACATAGCTAAGTGTTATACTTTCCCTTTAATTTTCATTTCTATTCCATGCTTATGAAACCTAGGAACTCCCTATTTGTTCTTGTGATTTGCATATTAAATTCCAAATAACATACATTCAGAATATAATCTAATTTTAAAAACTAATTGCTTTACATTTTATTTTAATATCTTTACTAGTTTTCAATTATAGAAGTAGTCGATGTTTGTTATTTTTCAAAAGGGGGGAAAATGGAATAGCAGGATATAATGAGAAAAGTGTCTATATTGATCCTCTAATTTCAGGTTTAGAATTTTTCATAGTGAGCAAAAATATTATCTGTCCTCATGAAGCTTACATTCTAGTAAGGAAAACAAATAGTTTCCCAAATGATTACATAGACAAAAGTGACAAGCACTATGAATGCTTGTATGAACCTGGCTAAGTCTAATCAAAGAGAGGAGGGAAGCCACTCAAAGCAAAAAAAACACAAAAACAAAAACCAAACTACTGTTTTTTTAATAGTCAAAAAAACCCCAAAACTATTAAAACAGATAACACTTTCTTTACCCTTCCTTTACCACCATCCAATAAATAAACAGATAGGACACAAATAAATGAATAAATCAATCTTGAAAGACTTCTATTTAGTAGCCTATCTCTGCTTAACTCTTCAAGTTCCTTTAAGACACCCAGCCTAACTTCCCACGAATCCCCCCTGCTGACTCCTCTCCTGTCATGAGGCTATTGTCTTCACTTGCCCATAAACATAGAATGTGCACCCCTCCTTCCATTCATTGTTTTCTCATTGACAAATATGTCCTCCACCTCTCATCATTTTATATCTACCTTAATTTGATTTTCAGTCTTGCAACTGCCTTCCTTTCCTTTGGTCTGCCTACAATAACTGTATTTCTAGCCTGCATCACATAATTTGTTCCTCATCACCCAGCAGCCCTGTGAGTCAGCCCTGGCCCTGGCCGCCAGAGTGCTTATATTTTAATGGCGCTGACATATGCTCAACTTCTCCAGGTTCATCAAGATGCTAAGAATATTGTAACACTCAATAAATGCTTGCTGGTTAAAGGCTCAATATACTTTCTGGGTGACCAGAAGGTAATTGTCTAGTAAGTGAGCTTATAACTGAAACAGTTGGGACATAATTGAGTACTTGACTAGACTGTATAACACTACAAATGTGTTCAAATGTAGGAAGTATAGTATGATCTCAATTATGCATTAAAAAAGTCTAGACTATTTAAGGAGTCAATAGTGATGAGCTCTGGGGAATGGGAATGGAAGAGCGTACATTTATTTTTCACTTTATAATTATTACACTTCAATTTCTTTAGTATCAAACATATAATTAGTTTTATAATAAACTAGTATCAATGCTAGATTGTAAAACAAATGATTTTGAAAATTATGTTTATTCTGAATATATCCTATTTGAAATTCAAGTTATATATTACAAAAAATATACAAAGTTCTTAGATTTTATGAGCACTGAATAAAAAAAAATTAAAGTAGGAAAGTATAAAATTTGAATTTCTGATACAGAAGTTGAGAACTATAAATACATTAATTTTTAATTTGTTACTATGAAATCATTAAAATCTAAAATTTACTAAGCTCATTTTATCTAGTTTAACATAAGCTACAATGAGATACACAAGCAGTAAAGACACATTAAAGCTACCATTACCTGATTATTGAAGTTGACACACAGCTTAGAAAACCTAATGGGATGTGGACAATCAGCCTTCAGATAAATATCAAACTGCACAGGAACATCCACATGAAAGCTCGGAGCGCGAAATTTGGCTTTGCATTGCACTAGAAATACAACAAAAAGGGCTGAGTCTCATACTACCATTCACTCTAGACCCACACACATTCTTCTCTGATCCACATTTACTCTTCAGAAAGGGCACATCTCTCCTAAATAGTCTTCCTGACTTCTGCACTTAAATGGACATAAATGTAGCTCACTTTTTAAAAACAAACCAAACTTATTAAATTATAGCTCCAAAATCATCTTTAATTTAATTTTATTATTTTTTCATCTTTAATTTTAAAAACATAGTTGTCCCTGAAATGTAACTGACACAGAATTTTATAGGAAAAACATCTGTTTTGCTATTTTTAACTTATTTCAAAATACCTGCCTAGACATTAGTTTACAAACCTTTTAAATAACTATCTTTTCAAATGCGTTTCAAATAACGTCTGAACCACAAATGAACCAAGTAAATCTTAAGACGTAAAATATTTAAAATTCTGATTGTTATAAGTCAAGGGGAGAAAGAAAAAGAATCACAGTTTATCTATAAAATGACTGTACTTTGAAATTTTTTTTTACTTTTGTAGTTATTCTGTATCTATTCATTTTGTAGGAATAAGAATGATTTCCCTGAAATAACACGGGAGGTTTTGGCTACCCACCAAATGGCACGAAGTCCTGTACTCCTATTGTGAAAACATTGCTGCCGGCCAGAGAGATCCGGTCTGCCCACAGCTTCTGAGCGGTTTTCACAGCTAAGGGGTCACAGTCAGGTTCAGGATCGGGACTTTCATTCTGCACCAGTACAAAGTTAGACATTCTTTCAGCTAGTTATAAAAAAAACATACACAGAGACACAGATCTAGGTAGACATAGCCTTAAAACATATTTTATATAAAGAATTCCCACCTACCATTAAAACATTTATGAGGTTCTTTTCTATTCGAGATTTCTGGTCATCTTTCAGAGTTGAAGCTAATATAAAGGAAAAAAATTAGAAATATAAGACAGGTAACCCCACTAAGGTGGTTCAATATTGTAGAATAAATGTCTTCAAAGATGGCTAAGGACAAATCCAGATGATTGACAAATAGCACAACTTTCTAAAAGTTAGCCCAACTACTTTGTACACTTGTATTTGAATTCCATGTGAAAAATTATTTTATGCCATATTTTTAAAAGGCAGAAGAATTTGGGTTCTTCTCAACTACAAGACCCTCAACTATTACAAGTTCCATAAAAGTATAAATCCTTTCAGTTAGCAAAATGACTTGCACATAGTATAAGTACTATCAAATATTTGAGGCTGAATTATTCTTTCAATTTTAAGAAGTTTAAAGATGCTGAATAATTTTAAAGATTCAGAATTTTACTGAAAGAACATCAAGTCACCTCTTCCAAGGAGTTCTAAGGAATAAGTAATGTAATCTTTCAACTGGGCCATGAGGTAGGAACACTTCAGAGCTGTAGTCAGTACAGATGTGAGGAGAGTCCACCATCCTTCACTCCGATAATCACACATCACATAATCCAGCAACCTAGGAGGGCGTAAGACAGGCTGAAACAGCTTCCCAAGAAACGGTGTGAAGAGCTCTGAGAGAAAATCAAGTGCTTTACTGATTTTTGTATAAACTTCAGAAAATCTTATGGAAATAGTTTGAACAGGTATTTCCACATTTAGCTAATGTGAAATTAGCTTGAAAATGACTGTACCAACAGGTAGTACTTGAAAAAAGTATCACGGAAATGGAGTTTACCAGAAGTAGAAATCAGTATGGAAATAACAAATACAACACAAGTTTCTATGCTCTAAGCAATCTTGTAAAGTAAAGAATGAATAAGACTCACTTCAATGCTTTGGTATAGTCCTTCGCGTGGTAATATTCCTCTCCCATTTGAACCACTATAAAGGAAAAACATTTTATGTACGTAATTTAAAATTATTCAAAGTCTCATGAAATTGTGGCATGTTATGGGTACATACTTAGATGACTTTTCATTCTTGGACATTTATACTTCTTAAATTGTGCAACAGCATTGCTCAGGAGAGTTATTATTATTTCCTGTTAGAAAAGATAAATTGTGAAACAATCCAATAAAAATCTATGTTCTCTGTGAATACTGTAAAAATAGTTTAAAAACAAAAAAACAAAAACAAACTTACGGAGTGAACAACATTTCTCTCCTTCAGCTGAATGGCAAGAATTCCTGCCTTCTCTTTTTCAGGATCAGAAAGATCAAAACCTGTATAAGATAAGATACAACCCATTTTAGATAGCTCATTTAACATAAATCTACATGAATACTGTGTGTGTACACTCCTTGAGTCCTTTAATATAATATACTTAAAATTCTTCAGCATTCTAGAATTTTAAAGAGTCTAAGAGACACCTTCCTTAGTATGGAAACTTCTCTGTGATGTCTGTTCTGAAGAGAACATCACTGAGCACAACATTCTTTAGCCAGGTGGAAGCAACCACCTCAATAATACCAACATCACCACTACACAGAATACACTTCCTGGAGATTAAAGAATGTCTTAACACTTAAGGTTCAATTGCCACAGAAACTGCTCAAATTAAATGAAGTATGTATAAAAAACAAAAAAGATGCAGAGAAATTATTTCGAAGGTGATACAAGTTAATGCTGTTTTAAAATGTCAAATAAATCATTAAAGTTAACTGGAATTAAAAAATTTAAATAGACCAGAGCGGCTAATTGTGTTGTTTAAGACAACAGCTACCCAAATGTTTTAATCAGATCCACATTTTTAATTACTAGTTATTCTGAGATGTAGTTATACAAACAGAACATCCTAGAAAGTGAAGAACTGAAAATCTTTTAAAAAATGTTTTAAAAGCACCCATTTCTACTTCAACATAATTTGTTATGCCTACAGCCGCCAATGGAAAATTATGACAGCAATCTCTGCCTTTTGAGGTTGAGGGAAAAGGGAAGAGGGAAAAATTATTTACTTAGTATTCCTTGTCGCCATGATCTTTGTCCATAAAAGTCAAGAACGCCTGTTTGTGTTTCTAGGGGATCAGGATTGGGATACGTTACAGAAGCCTGCAAATTAAAACAAACCTTAAGTAAGAGTTCACGAAACCCATCCCAAACCAACTCTCCCTCAGTCTTTAATAGAATAAAAGTTTTCAGAAACACAAATATCAAACACTTCAAATATCAAAATTGTGAATATTTTAACATAAATTTTCACAAAACTTAAAATAAAAATGTTTCATTTAATATTTGGTTGGTCTCATAAAAATTAAATTGAATAAATCAACCTGATTCTGACAAATGATTTCATAATACAGCAAGTACTCGAATAAAGTCATTTCATTCAACATCATTTCATTATTACACTGATGAAATGCTGTAGGAACTTAACTCTTGTTTATATCAATTAGTCTATGATAAAATTGGTTTCATTATACATCATTTAGTTTAAACGTTAAGTGAGGACTTACTGTAACTAACTTCTTTACATTTTCATGCCTTTGGTATAAGCCAGTAAAAATATATTATAAATTATGCTTGATATTTATTCCGTATGTATAAGTAGTTTCTGTGCAAATGAAAATAATGCTATAAGAAGTTTTAAAGATAAGAGACTATTTTCCCTGTTTATCACTAGTGTTTAAGTCCTGGTATTGGTAGGTGAGGGGCACTTTTGGCACAAGAATTTACAAATTTACACTGTTTATATTTTTTTATCATTTTTATAACTTTTCCCTTCTGAAATCAAAATATAATACAAGTAGACTATTGAAAACTGCAGAAAACACCCAAAATTAAAAAGATAAAAATTTAAACTGCCTATAAACCTACTATTATGGTTAACAATGTATACAATATTCTTCCAGACTTTATGCAAATAGTTGTTATCAACTAGAATAATTTTTCTCCTTGCTTTTTTGATTTATATATACTCTGGTACATTTCACCAAACCATTAAATATTCTTCTAAAACATTATTTTTATGGCTGCCTGCTGTTCCACATTTTAACAATTTCCCTATAGTTGTTTTATTTCTATTTTACATTTAATACATTTGTCAAAACAACTTTGTAAATAAATCTTAATACTTATCTCCTAGGATATCTTACCTGCTTTAGGCTTCCTGAAAATGAAATTCTGGGTCAAAAAATATGCATGATTTGGAGGCTTCTCACATTATTATTTTACAGAAATATTATTATACATTCCAGCCAATATATTTGTTAATGCCCATTTCCTCATATCTTTATAAAACCTAGTTTTAATCACCTTTTAAAATATTGTGTTCAAATAAATACACCAAACTTTTAAAATATATATATCATATACAAATGTTATAAATCATATACAAATAACATGGTAAATAATCTAGTTATATCATGATTTATGGAAAAATTCATACATTTAAAGTACTAATATGAGGGCCGGCCGAGTGGTGCGGTGATTAAGCACTAGTTTGGGAAGCCAGCGGCCCCAGTTCGGTCCCACATATGAGGGCCAGTGATAAATAAATAAAAAGTACTAATATGCAAACTGCTTTTGGAAGTTTTTTAAGTAGTACTATTGATAATAGTCACCTATCTTCAGAGAAGAAAACTGCAGATTTTATGTGAAAATAAACTGATATAACTATATGAATGTAAATGTATTTATATATATATATATATATATATATATATATATACACACACACACACACACATACACACACCATGTTCTGATTTGAAAGGTGCATATGGGGAAACTAGTATTGAAATATAATCATTCAAGAAAAAGACAAAACATCAAGTTTAAGAAACTATGCAGTTAACATGCCTCAAACAGATTCTTCAGTGTTTTCCACAGAGGAAAAAACCCCAGGAGGAGACATAAGTCCAAAGTTATCCTCTCCAATAGATCAAAATAAACCACATGCCTTCAGTGTCATTCAAACTCCTATAGACATGGTCACAGAAACAAAACACTGGATTTACAGTGTGACATGGACTAAAGTGTAGCTTTTATTATTTATTTATTTATTTTAAAGATTTTTTTAAATGGGGAATTGGGGGAGGGGAACAGCATTGGGGAATCGGGGAAGGGGAACAGACAAGTTGCTGTCTTCTTGTTCTTCAGTCTAGCTGAGGAGGACGTTGCTTCACTGGCCCATGTTGGTATTGTCAATGTGCTCTTCCTGGATGAGACAGATCGGTCGCCAGCCTCTGGATGGTTGCTCATCGCGGCTACTGGCAGCTCACGCTGGCTGCCAGCCGCTCATGCTGGCTGCTGGCAGCCCACTGCAGCAGGGGCTGCAGCTATGCCGTCCCAGGGACTCACAGCAGCCCAGCTCCAGGTGGAACTGTTGTTCACCATCTTAGCTGTTGAGGGCAGTGTCACTGACCCTCATATGTGGGATCCGAAACAGGGTCACTGGCGTCCCAAGCCAGCTCTTAACCAATGCGCCACTCAGCCGGCCCAAGTGTGGCTTTTATTTTAAAGTAACTTTTCTTTCTCTATATCACTAACTTAGTGACAATCATAAATCAGTTCTTCGAAGTAAAACCTCTGCTTAATTCACAGGTGAAAATGGAGTACTCAGGCTAAAACTGAAAATACGAGATAAAAACTGATTATATTCAAAGGCTTGGAAAAAAATTACCAATACCAGCCACTCTTATCTTCTTTCAAGTGATGAATCAGTTTCCTAAATGCCAGATAACATGGGAATCGATAACTTACTTCATGGTTACAGAGCGCTTGTGCAAGGTGTTTCCGCTCCTGGGCATAGTGCGCTGCCTGCTGGTAATAGAAGCCAGGATTCTGAGTCTGAATAGCTGTCAACCCTAACTTAATAGCTTCATCAAATAAATCTCCAAAAGCCTGGAATCTTAAAGAAAAAAAAATAATCAAGAAATCAAAGAATGAAAAAGAAAAAAGAAAAGAAAGGCTTACTTCTATAATTATTCATCCTAGAACCATACCTTAGCAGATTGTATGAAAATAATGCTAGTGATGAAACTAAATTGGTGGGATTTTTGTATAAATACTAATACATACTAATTGTAGGTTACAGATAAATTCTGTATTTAAGTCAACTCTTCTGTGCTAGCAAGTCTTTATAAACACACCACCAAAGTAGATGTTAACATAGTTCCCACCACTAAAATACATCCACGTTTCTGTAAATAATACCATTTTAGCAATTTTTAAAAACCAGTCCCAAACAGCAAGTTCCATGTCAGCAGGGATTTTATTTTGTTCACAGCTACATTCTCAGTACCTAGACACATGGCAGAAGCTCAAAAAAAACACATGTTGAATGAAAGAGATGGTATCATGAATTAACTGATTTCCACTAGGAAACTGTATGAATCAATTTCTATTATTACTGGAAACATACGCTAGATCGTTAAAAACCCACTTACTGGCAAAAGTCTTAGTTCAATTTTGAACCAAGGTCCATGCTAGTTCCATCCCTCCAAATCCGAAGTATTTTTTTAAAAAAACATTCTAAAAACATACTGTTTAGACATCCAGGCAGCATGCTCAAACGACAACTCTGAACTTCCGATTTTTTTCTTACACAAGTCGATGTGTTTTCGGAACTGGGCAATTGCATCCAAAGGGGTGTTGTGCTGAAAACACAGCCTACATATCTGCAAAATGTAAATTCAACCCCAAAGTAAAAAAAGAAAATCAAAGTCAAAAGGCATAGTCATTTAAAAATGTGTAAAATTTGAGACTAACTTTAAAGACTATGAAGTTTCCCTCTCTGAAGTTTTTTGTGATAGAACTGATTTTCTCTATTGGAATGGTTATGCTAAAACCAGAGGTTATATCCCTTTGATAAATGAAATAAGTTATTTAATATTTGTACTGAATCTCTTTTATACTTTATAAAAGCCTTTTAAAGCTATAGAATAGAATAAAAATATTTGGCCAATGAAGAACACAAAGATGGGCAAAAGTAAATTATCGCCAACAGGTAACTGAGAAAGGACAGATTAACTTTCAGTTGCAGAATAGTCAGAAAGCTAAAGATTTTCTGCAGCACAATTAGAACACGGTAGCTTCCATATCAAACAAGGATTACAAAACTTCTTGAAAACTTCTGGTCAGGGATGCTATTTCAACACAGTAATAATCTATGTGTATGTAGGGTAAAAGGAAAAACAGAAGAAACAAAGCCTAAATTTATTTCTGTATGCTTATGCAAGTTTTGATTTTATTTTGTAGGTACAGAGAAATACATGAAAAGCCTCTCATCTATCTCTGTTCCAGCCATCCAACTTGCCTTTCCAGAGGCAACCAACACATTTATACATAAACTATTATTTTTATACAAATAGCATCTCACTAAACATATTGCTTTTTGCCTTATTATTTCATCTAACAGTGTATCTTGGGTCTCATTCCATATCAATATATGGAATTGCTTCATTCTTACTAGTTGTATAATATCACATTATTTGGAGTTATAATTTATATTAACCAGTCACTTCTTGCTGGGTTATTGCCAATCTTTTCCTATTACAAGATGCAATAAATATTCTCATATATGTAATTTGCAAGTCTTAGCATATGTGTCAGATAAATTTCTTGAAATGGAGTTGCTAGTTCAAAGGGAACATCTGTTTTAAATTTATACAGTCATTGCAAAAGTATTCTCCATAGAAGCTGGACCAATTTACACTTACAGAAACAATGAATTAAAGTGTCCACCTGCCCTCACATCACCAACCCAGTGCCAGCAATCTTTAAAAGATGAGTGTGGAAGGATTAAAAGCAAAACAAATGACCCTCACTTGCTTTCTGGGAGCATCCATTTCTACCATATACAATCTTAAAATGCACAAATAACATGTATAAAAGTTTCCTCTAAGGTGAATAGACACCTTTCCGATGGCTGTGCCATTAAACCAAGGAAGCCTTACATAATTCTAATATGTTGCATCTTTTAATATTCAATAATATAGGCAGCTTTCTTCTCACTTCTTCCTGCTCCTACTTAAAATCAAACAAAAGACCTTCCTAAAGGAGTTTTACAAAAGTACAACTGCCCTAAGTAAGAACTCTGATGCTTACAAACTCAAAACCAAACATTACAATTAGGCTACTAAGAACCGGGTATCCTTGAGATAAAGGACATAAAAGAAGAAAGCATAATTAATCAAATACTTTCCAGAGCAAGTAACTAATTTTGATTTTCAAATTTTAAAACAATAATCTGATATTTAAAACAAATTTTCTTTATTTGGAAGTAGAACTATTACCTTGTAGTTTATAAATCCTGCCATAGTCTTAATTTCCAGAATATTAGTTTCATGGGCTCTCAATTCATGTACAAGATTATAGGCGGTCCTATAATTCCTAATATAAACATGGAGAAGGTAGTTAATCATGATATAAACTAATTTTAAGAAAAGGTTTCTAAGAACAAAATTATTAAAAATAACAGATGATACTGACTCAATATTTCAATATTGAGCACTGAACAGCTCAATAACATATATGTATTAATCTCTGGTTTCCTGAAAAATGATATATTGATTAATATGTATGAGAGGATTCAATGATCTTTCACTAAGAACAGTACCATCAGGTATACTCTGTTCTGTCATTAAAATTTGTCAATAACTGATAGAAAGTAAGCTGAAAACAAAAATAAAGTGAACAATTGTCCAGAATTACATTTAAAAATTAGCATTCTGTTAAAAAAAATAAGTATTTCTTAAAAGCATCATAATGAGCTTCTCAAACAAACAGAAACTGTATTAGTCAAGAAGGTGCTATCAAGGCAGCACAGGTCAATAGCTTTAAAACACAAGTATCTCTGTAAGTTAAGTGAATATCACTGGTCTTGAGTACAGGCTGGCGGGTGGGTAGGGGCGGGGGAAGGAATGTTCTTAGGGCAACTGGTGCTACAGGAGAGAATGTGTGAGAAAGGAGAGCCTGGTAGATAGCCTGAACATGGAAGGTGATGGGAAAATCTCAACAGTCTTCTCCAAAGGAAACTGTTTGCTGCTAACTTCTCCAGGTAAAATTTTTCTTACAAAGGGCCGGCCGAGTGGCTCAGTTGGTTAAGAGCTCGCTCAAGAGTGGGAGCTGAGCCATGAGCAACAGCAGTTCAATGCCCAGCCTGAGCTGAGCTGCCATTGAGCTACCAACAGGTAGCAGGATGGCTAAGCTAAAAAAAATTTTTCTTCCAGAAATATTTTTTAACAGAACTGGAAGTGAAGGTTTTTAACTAATACCATGGTTTAAAAAAAAAAAAAGAACTATTGTACATTAAAGCCAGCTATAATTATATGAAGTTGCTGAGATTTAGAGAACACTACTTGGTGCTTTGTACCTCAATAATAACAAAAAGAGGTTTCTGCAATATTCCTCTGAGTAGACATATTTTTTATTTCTCTATTTCTCTCCTCTGTACACTTAGCCTCTTCTCTATTTCAGGATATGTTGCTGTTTTTTCATCCTTTTGTTACACTGCCACAGTCAATCTTCAAAAATTGAGATAAAGCTAGAAAGAGATCATGTTTTATTAACTTTTGCTTTTAAAAGCAAAGGAATAAAATTCTTAACCACTGCCAACATATATGCAACTACTCATCCAAGTTCTAAGCAGAGGCTATGAATGAAAAATGATGCTACTGATAGACATTATAAACTAAAAAACAAATTTAATTAAAAATAAAATCACAGTTGAATAAAATAAATGTACTATACACCTTAAGAAATTCATAGTCTGATAATGTGTAATGTGCATTTAACTTTGGGCAACAGTCTTAACATGAAGATTTTACTAAATATAAAAATTAGAAGCAGTCAATGGGAAAATTTAATATTGTGTGTCTTTAGAGCATAAACCTTAATTAAAGTAGACCAGCAAGCCTTATAACACTATGAAATATACTTCTGATAATGGATTTTTTTTTAAATCATAAAATATTATATTCCATTTATCTCTAGACAAACTAAATACAATATACCTAAATCTAAGCCAACAAAAACATTTTAAAGTTTGGATGAGATTCAGAAATTGCTATTAACATGTTATTGTTAACATAAAGATAAGAAAAATTTAGTTTGAGAACTGTTAGAAACTTACTTCAGAGCATTTTGTGTATCTTGTTTCAACTCACTGAAGAAAGCTATTTTGAACTGATGTCTAACAAATAAAAGCTGAAAAACAGAATAGGAAAAAAAAATCATTATTACGCATATTTCCTTCAAAGTGTAAAAATTGTAATAATGCTTATTAAGGGGCGACATAAAAACTATGAAGGAAAATATTCAAAATTAAAATTCAAAAATTATTCCAATAAATAAGTATAGTTAAGAATACCATGAAAATCTATCTTTAAGAACCTTAAGGGCAAAGGGTACAATAACTAGTTTTTAAGGGCTTTAAAAGTACTGAAGCCATTTAAAAACATCAAAGTATTAAAGATACCTACTATACCCCCAAAATTAATCAGTGATGAAAAATCCGGTCTAGAATGCCCCTATAATTTCTTTTTTTTTTTTCAGGGCAATGTCACCGGCCCTCACATGTGGGACCCGAACCACGGCTGCTGGCTTCCCAAGACTAGCGCTTAACCACTGCGCCACTCAGCCAGCCCAATATAATTTCCTTCCTTAGGAAAAAACATATACCTGGTGTGTTGTTTTATTCAAAAATTCTTTATGAGATTTCACCCTTCTGATCTCAGTGTAGTAATACGTCTGTGCATGTTCATAAAAGGCATTTTCTAACCTGTTTAAAAAAAAACAAACAACAACATTCAAGCACTAGTTATTTTTAACCAAACTGATAAGAACCATACTTGTAAGAAATGAAAGTAAAATTCTGATGTCAGTTTATCATGATTAAGATAAAAAGTAAAGCAAAATATAACGTACATTTCTAGATTTAAAAAAATCTAAAAATAAGAGGCCTTAAAGATCATTTAAAATTATTTACAATCCAAAAAGTAACTGGTAAAAATAGCTTTTTGTAGTCTGTAAAAAGTAGGTAATCTCTTAAGATTACTTCCACCTTTATTATTTTATAATTTTATAAGAAGTTTAAAAGAAACAAATATCCAACACTCAATTAGATTTGACTATTTTTGTGATTTTAATATTTAGGGTTTAAAGGATAAGAAAACTAATGCGGAAAGGACCAAAAATGAAAACTGGCAAACGAGGTAAAAGAACATTTGTATGATGTAAATCCTGCTTCATTCCATAATTTTGAGATTACGTAGGAACAAAGAAAATCTGGCCAGAGATGGATAAACAACTCAAAGCTCCTTCTGTGAAAAATAGTACCTCTCCTAAGTATCTGCCTAGGGCACAAAAGAAAGCTGAATTCACAGTCAGATACAGGTGGAACTTCAAGCTTTTTCCTCTTCAGAATAAAACAGAATTTTGGAGTTGTATTCAAAGGTTTAAACACATCTAAGAGAGTACATGAAAAGACAAAGGATAAAAAATTTTTTAATTAGATATTATATTTTAAATTGGACTTTTTAAGATTTTCTATTTTCAGAGCTACAGTTTTAAAAAAATTTTTAATATGAAAATAATTTATATTACATTTTAACTTTGAACCATATAAAATTTGAAAGAATATTATTAACCTAAGCTGAACTTTATAAAGTTTTATAAACACATGCCAATAAAATACTGATCAGAATGTCTAATCTTATGGTAGCCAGAAAAATGTCTCTAGGTTATTCTGAATGATTAAAAAAAAAATTCTTCTCAACAGAGAAATCTATTATTAATCTAGATTACATCAGTAAAGATGAAATCTAAGCTTAGTTTTAGTTTTCAAACCGAATGATATTCAAAGATAAAACACCTGTTCAATAGTTAATACAGAGAATTAAAACTAGGCCTGATAAATTCTATTATCTCCTCTAACCTTAGTTACAAAATCAAATCCTTTCCTCCCTTTACATATAAAAGATTAAATAGTTATAGAGATATCCCTGGATGTAGGATAAGTGTGAGGTTTTCCCCTTTTTTTTTTTTTCCCTCAAGATTTTTATTAGGGAATTGGGGAAGGGGAACAGACAAGTTGCTGTCTTCTTGTTCTTCAGTCTAGCTGTGGAAGATGTCGCTTCCTGGCCCATGTTGGTATTATTATTGCACTCTACCCAGGTGAGGCAGGTCAGTCACCAGCCTCTGGACGGCCACTCATGGCAGCTCTTGGCAGCTCACGCAAGCTGCAGGCTGCTCACTCTGGCTGCCGGCTACTCACGGTAGCTTATGGCAGCCCACTGCATCAGGGGCTGCAGCCTATGCCGTCTCTGGCGACTCATCCATCTTAGCTGTAGAGGGCAGTGTCACTGGCCCTCGTGTGGGATCCAAACCAGGGTCCTAGTGCTCAGAGCTGGTGTCCCAAGCCAGCTCTTAACCAACACGCCACTCGGCCAGCCCAAGGCTTTCAATTTTTTAATCCAAACTTCTATGCTATTTGAGGGTTTTGTTTTTTTTAAGAACAAACATATAGCCAGTTCAAAAACATAAATGAATGTATGACAGATCTAGTCAAGATATGAGGAAGTTAATGAAAAGGCCAATTCTTTTAGCAGATATTCCAACGTTCTATTATTAAAAGTAGCATCAAACAATTAAGAATGCTTTTTTGGGGAGAAACAGACCTTGAGTTTGACCTTGAGATCTGAAACAGAAAATCCAACTAATTCAGTTTTCCCACTTAGTGATTTAAACTCGTTGAATTTTAAATATCTGTACTTCTTCATGACGTTCCTGTCCCCAAATAACCACTACTTCCCTCCCCCTCATCTAAACTTTCACAGCACAGCTGCAGTCCTTCCTCTTCTTTAAAGCTCAAAGCCTTCCCAGGCCACACCTATCCATTTGTTCTCTGAAATCCTACAGGACTTACACACTGTATTCGCATATTGCACACTTGCAATGCTCTGATGTTTAACATGGATTTCAGTTTCGTCCATTACATTAGTTCCTCCATGAAGGCAGGAACCTAACTGACTTGTTCTGAACCAAACAAGATATACACAGACACATGTAAATATATACACACATATAAAAACACAGACACCTACACTTTAAATTTATTATTTGACTTATCTCAAAATAGAATTTATCCTACCAGATAATTCAGATGAAATTTCTGATAAAAGCATTTTCCTTCTGTAGTGACTTAGTCTGCAGATCTGTGGTATTCACTCTAGTAAAACTCATGCAAAGATAACATGGGATCCATATTTTGCTACCACTACACTAGCACATAAATCAGGAACTCTTTTCAGAGTATGCAAACATCACTCAAGAATGCGAGCTGAGCTCTGAGCAACAGCAGTTCGATGCCCAGCCTGAGCTGAGCAGCCACTGAGCTGCCAACAGGTGGCAGGATGACTCAGCTAAAAAACAAAACAAAACTTTCTCTCAGAGTATGCAAACATATAAGTCACTACAGCTGAATTCTGAAAAGCTATCACTAACACTAGGCAACAGAGCTATCAGTTCTCAGGTGAAGAACACTCAAGCTTCCAAGCTATAGATTTGGAGTTAAGTCTAAAAGAAAAGCTTTCCTGAATTTTGGCAACTATGTAACAGGGAAAAATATTCACATAGCTCTAGGGGATAAAGCAAGGAGTTACTATATACTTAAAGGAAGTTACTATTGAAGGTAGATGCTGAAAATAAAGGCAGTAAGAAAAGCAGAAGAAACAGGAGCAGCAGGAGTGTTGGACTACTTACATCCTTTCCTCTTTGCCCTACAACCTTTTCACTAAGGGTGAGAGGGGGGAGAGTCACATACTGCTTCAATACTTTCCCACCCATCAAAATGCTCATAGCAATCCCAATTCTTACTATATGGAAAGGCATACAGATCAGAGATCCAAAATCTAACCACATGGATCTGTGTATGTGTGTATGCTGTTTTATGTTTTTAACAAGTGAGTTTGGGTCTATTTGAACTTTTTCTGAAATGGTTTTAAACTAGCCAGAAGATTGCTTCCAATATTTTCAAGAGTGCAGTTGATGATGACAGCAAATAATTATACAGACCACACATTTAAATTGGTCTCAGAAAAAAAAAAATTAAAATGCCGAGACACTCCATTTTCAGCACATTCTCTCTACAGCACAAGTTTCCTCTGAAAAGCAATTGCTTCCTTACTTGTTATTAAAATGTCACCTTTGTTTTGAAAGGAAGAGTTCGATTTTTTTAATCTGTTGGTTAGCCAGCCTGTTATCCTAAAAGGAAAGGTCTGAGAATTTAAAACACTTGTCTTTTTATAAAGCAAAATGCTTAACTCATAATAAGTCTGACAATTCTTTTAAGTATTTTGCATTGAAAGGATCACTGAACCTCTCCGGTAGAATAGATTCTCACTCAACACATTAACACAAGTTTTTATAAACATTCTACCACTTTGACACTTTAAACAAAATCACTGACATCTTGTAGCACGTATACTTAATACATCAAAATGTCCTGAAAGCACACAAATGAGTAAGGATGCCATCAGTAACTCTGCTAATCCTCCCAAAACAGACACTGAGTATTAATGTTTACTGATATTCAGCTTTCTCTCTCAAGAAAAAACATAAATATGAAGAAAGGGTCTAATAATGCCTTCCCACATCTCCAATGGACTGCCGTATGCACCCTGTGCTCACATCTGTATTTTGGAGGTCTTGCTTTTTACATCAGTCATTTTGACACTGTGCTTCTTATTGAAATGTTTCATTATTCCCAATAGGACCACAGGGGTTAAGGGCAGAAGACGCAATCTGTTTCTCTTGTATCCACCATAGTACTAAATGTGAAAGCTGAGGAGGACGGGATCACCAAGCATGAAGGCAGGATTCTCAATCTCAGCACTATCAATGTTTGGACCAGGTAACTGTTGTGTCAGCTGCTCCATGCACAGTAGGATGTACGACAGCATCCCTGGCCTCTACCTGAAAGGTGCCAGTGTAAGAAGCCCTCTGTTGTGGCAATCCTCAATGTCTAGGCATTCCCAAATGTGCCGTGGAGAGCAAAATCACCCCCATTAAGAATCACCTGGATGAGGTATAGGATAGAGGATAATGACTTTTTTTCTAAAGAGGGTTGCATGACAACTGAGCCTTAAAAGCTGAGTAAGACAGCACCTAGACAAGGGGGGCTGGTGTGAAAGCACACTGACAAGAAGCACAACTGTGAACAGGGAACTACTGAAGCACAATGGACCAGGAGGAACTGTAAAGGCCCAGAGAGGCAGTCAGAGGTCGGCTGGGAGGATGGGATGGAACACAGGGCCAGCACACGCAGTCTGCATCTCTACCAGCTGCCTAGATCCCGCGCCTCTCCTCTCTGTGCTCCCCATGGGACATAGCTCATGTTTAAAAACAAACTCGTTATCCTTTTGCTCTGCCCTCTGGGTAGTCATCTCAATTTTATCCTTAGAACTACTGGGCTGACTTTCTATAATATCAATTTGACTCTGTTGCTTCCAGTGTGGAGATTGATTTTGCTAACTGCATTTAAGTTTTCTGACAGTTCATCTTTTTTTGTTGCCTTTTCATGCTATTTCTGAATTTATGCTTCTCTTTATTAGAAGCCATTTCATTTATATACCAATGAGAATGGCATATAATTTCCCTGTAGGTCATTTTTAGAAGTTTGCTTCTGAGAGACAGAAACAAATAAGACAGAATCAATAATCAAAGATAAACTAAACTGTTCTTGAGTTTAAGGACACTTATGCAGGGTGAAAGGGAAACCATTTTATAGTTAAAAATCAATGAAAAGACTCATATCTAAAAACATCATGGCCAGAAACTTAATACTATAAAACATCTCCTCTGCAACACTAAATGCTAGAAAAAAAGTGGATAATGGTCACATAATTGTGAGATACTGTTGTGTCCTAGGATAATATGCCCTTTATATACACAGGTTTTATAAAGACATTTAAGATATGGTGGGGCTCAGACCCTTAAAAATTATTTAAATATATACAACATATAGAAAATGAAGCAAAACAATAGGCTAGAAATGGAGACACTCATAAGAAAAGACAAATATGTCGTAAAAGGACATATAGCAGTTACTGAGAAGTACAATGAAAAAAAACATGTAAATATTTTTTTAATGATGAAGCTGAACTAGATGTATACATATGGTGTCAATGAGGTAATATTATGTGGCAGTTCAGTCTTATTTTTATATAAAAACACAATTTTAGGAAGGAAACGTAAGTTGTTGATAGTGGTTACCTCAAGGACTTGGAGGTTAAGGAGTTGACAAATGGGACTTTTACTTTTGTATTATGTCCTCTGTACCATTTGAATTTTTTCCCATGAACCTGTTGTATTTTTGAATAAATGGGTCTAAGCTACCAATTTCTCAATGCCTAGTGGATACTATAAAGGAAAAAAATCTAAAGGCCTTTATTTACCTTATAATATAACCCACAAGGTGGTCGGTGTGGGGCAGTACAAACAAAGACTTTCCTGAGAGTTCACATGCATTACATAAAGCTGCAGCCCTCTCTGAAGCAATAACATCTTCTCCTGTTAAAAAATTCCATCAAGAGAGAAAATCATTAATGTCACTTTTCTAAATTAACATTTCCCCAAATCTGAACAGTATCATTAAGAATAAAAACCCAGGGCCGGCCGAGTGGCGCAGTGGTTAAGCGCTGGCTTGGGAGGCCAGCGGCCCCAGTTCGGGTCCCACATATGAGGGTCAGTGACACTGCCCTCAAAAAAAAATAAATAAAATAAAATAAAAACCCATACCACTTTCACCATGCCAGTATGACTCCTGAGGTCCTTGAGAGCTCTGGAGGGTTCTTAGAAGTTACACAGTACATATCTATTGGGTTGTCAGAAAAGTCATGACACATGTTTGCAACAGATGGCACTAGTTCATTTTTGGAAGTACTAGAGTCATTCACATCTATGTTATGGCTATGTCATCTGACAGCTTACAGTTCTAGCTTCATTGTAAAAAAAAAATTGAGCGATTTGGTTGAGTTTTGGAGATTTTACAATAAGTTGAAGATGGAAGAACAAACTGTGCATTTTTGCCATATTTTACTGTTTTACTTCCATAAAGAGAAGAACACGAATCAAGCTTGTGAAAAGTTTCATCAAGTTTACGGTGACAATGCTCTACAAGAATGTCAGTGCCAACGATGGTTCACGAAATTCTGTGCTGGTGATTTTGATCTCATCGACGCTCCTCGGTCAGGGAGGCTCACCGAGGTTGATGATGACAAAATAAAGGCATTAATCGAGTCAAACCCACGTTATATGACATGGACATTGCAGAAACATTGAACATCCATCATTCAAGTGTTCACGACCACCTGAAGAAGCTGGGATACGTAAGCAAGCTTGATATTTGGGTTCCGCATGAACTCAAAGAAGTTCATTTGACGGTGCATATAAACATCTGCAATATGCTCATTAAATGTGAAGAAAACGATCCTTTTTTTGAAGTGACTGATAACTGATGATGAGAAGTGGATAGTTTACAACAATGTGGTGCACAAACGGTTTTGGTCCTGACGTGATGATTCGCCTCAAACGACATCGAAAGCAGACATTCACCAGAGGAAGGTTATGCTCTCAGCGTGGTGGGATTTTAAAGGTGTCATGGTTTTCAAGCTCCTACCAAGGAACCAAACAAGCAATTCGAATGTGTACTGTCAGCAATTGGACAGTTTGAACAAATCCATCAACCAGAAACATCCAGAGCTTGTTAATTGTAAAGGAGCTGTGTTCCATCATGACAATGAGAGACCACATACAAGTCTGAACACTGGTCAAAAATTATTGGAGCTTGGATGGAATGTGTTGCCACACCCACCATACTCGCCTGACCTTGCACAGTCAGACTTCCACTTGTTTCGCTCTCTTCAAAACCCCTTGTGTGGTATAACATTCAATTCAAATGAGGCTGTAAATCAGCACCTTGTTAAGTTTTTGGCAAATAAAGACAGGTCCTTCTATGAATGAGGAATTATGAAGCTCACTGAAAGATGGCAAATGGTTATGGAACAAAACAGGCAATATATCATTGATTGATCTTTGTTCTTTATATAAATAAATGACCTTTGAAAAACAGACAAAATACGTCATGACTTTTCTGACAACCCAATATGAATGAGAAATTATGAAGCTCCCTGAAAGTTGGCAAAAGGTTATCAAACAAAGCAGGCACTATATCATTGATTGATCGTTGTTCTTTATATAAATAAATGACCTTTGAAAAACATAAGACAAAATATGTCATGACTTTTCTGACAACCCAATATTAGGAAACACTGTGGAATTTTGGACAGGATAAGTAATGCCAACAGATATGCTACGTAACTATTTCAAAAACCATAACTAAAAATGAAAGCAATCATTTACACTCTTCAATATTTTTAATTGTTTATAATAAACATATATTCATGCAATGCAAGTACTTTTTAAAGTTAATACACCATCTTTCACATAAGTGAATGCATAAAAGATTTTAACATTAAAAATTACGCCTCCTGGTAATAAGAGTTGAAGGTATAAAGCAATTAATTAGTTATTAAGTTTTTGATACCTGGGGGCAAAGGGGTTTTCTTCTGAATCAGAACCACTGCAACTTTTGTGTTTCTCCCTTGTAAACTTTGCCTGCAATGGAAAAATAATAATAAAGTTAATTAAATAATTAAAAATTTAAAAAAATGTATTCAAGACTTTACATAAAATAAATTTGATAATTCAAAGATAAATTTCAAATTTTAAAGAAAACCTTGCATACAAAGAAACATATATGCCACAACAATTTAAATTTTAAAAGTATCTCACATGAAGCTTCTAATACTTACAAAAATCTGTTTTAAAAGCAAAAGTTTAATATATACTTTTGTGTAAAAGTTATAACATTTCTTTATAGTGATACATGACAGAGTTGTCATTCAAAAGAATTCTTTTGAAACTCAAATGGTGATAAAGCAAAAGCGTGATATGGGACAAAAGAGCAAATTACTGTATCCTCAAAAAATATAAGTACAAGTAAAAGCATCTGCAAATTCAGACCAATTTGTCTTCTGATTTCTTCACATTACTTAGCATTACAGAAGTTCATATTAATGCGTTCTGTCAGGAACTGAACAAGACTCACTGGAGGTCAGCGGTCCCCAAAGTGACCACTGCAGCCTAAATAGCACTCAGTGGCTTTCAATAAGTTTTAGTGAACAAGAGACATATACAGCCTAACGAGTCAGCCTGACAAACGCACAAGACCAGACCTGACTATTTCCACTCTGGTAGCGCACTCTGACTGCTTTTCCTTCCATTGAGGCTCATCCCAGTCTAGTTCATAGAACACAACCACCAGCGCTGGCACCAGGTTCAGGTGTTTGTTCATCCAGCCAGTCTTTAAGATCCCTTTCGGAATGTACCATTCATAAGAAGTTCTCTGCAAATATTGGCAAAAATGGAAAAGAGTTACTTGATAATAACAGCAGCAGAAACCATCTGACCTTGAGTGCCAGGCACTTTATGTTCCTTTATCTCATTCATTATATACATGAGCCATTTTTTTTTTTTAAGATTTTATTGGGGAATGGGGGAGGGGAACAGCGTTGGGGAATCGGGGAAGGGGAACAGACAAGTTGCTGTCTTTTTGTTCTTCAGTTTAGTTGCGGAGGATGTTGCTTCACTGTTGGTATCGTCATTGCGCTCTTCCCGGATTAGGCAGATCGGTCGCTGGCCTCTGGATGTCGCTCACCGCGGCTACTGGCAGCTCACGCTTGGCTGCCAGCCACTCACGCTGGCTGCCGGCCACTCACTGTAGCCTATGGCAGCCCACTGCAGCAGGGGCTGCAGCCCACACCATCACCGGGGCTCGCACAGCTCAGCTCCAGGTGGAGCTGTTGTTAGCTGTAGAGGGCAGTGTCACTGGCCCTCATGTGGGATCCGAACAGGGGCCGCTGGCATCCCAAAACCAGCGCTTAACCAATGCGCCACTCGGCCGGCCCTACATGAGCAATTTTTAAGATGAGGAAATTCTGGCTAACAGATCAAGTAAGAGCTAGCAAGTACAACAGGTAGAATCTCAACCCTAGAGTTGTGACAATTTCCATTTAAAGAATGACCAAAGCCAAGTGTTTCTAATGATGTCAAGGCTCTCAAATGCCCTGGTAGCAAACAGCCCTTTTCCAGGTAAATTCAACTTACATTTCTCACCCCAATTTCTGTTCGTAGAAGCTGCTCAAATAAACTATTGTCTAAAACCCAACATGGCTTCATTTATTTCAAGACATATTAACAGGATGACATTTCATCTTACTTGTGGCTAAAGGAAAAAATGAAGAACAATTCTTAAATACAGAAGCAGCAGCATAAGAGCAGTCACTCGGGGGTCAGCACTGAGTGCCGGGTTGTGGGAAGCGGGTGTGGTAGGTGGATTAGCCCTGGAGAACTCATGAAATTTCTAATGCTCTCCAAAGCAGCTGCACTGACTCAAGAGTACTCCAGCTCATGTTGGTGTAATACCTGCTTCACATGAGGAACAACAAGAACAGTATGGAAAGAACTGGGAAAAGAAAAAGAAAAAGCTCCTAAACTGGAGAATTAATTGAGGAGAAAAGGCGGTGAGTTGTACTGGGCAATTGGCCTTCGTTGATACAAATACCAAATTAAAGAAAAAAAAAACTGTGTAAAGGCCAGGGGTGCTATTATTTGCACAGTGTCAAAGAGAGCTCTCGGTTTCTATGGCTGGGTATATGGAACTATGTCTCGATTGTGTGCTTCTCAACACATTAAGCGAAAGAATCAGCAGGTGACCAAGTCCTACCCTTGCAGAGTTTGGCTGAGGAGGCTTGGCATTTATATTTTTAATATACTCCAGATGATGATGATATACTTGGTCTAAAGGCCAGTCTATCAGAAACACTACTCTAGGGGAAAGAATGGCATGGGGGGGGGTATTTTGAGCAATGTGCCTTGTTAGTTGACTGTCAGACCAAACTCACACAATTATGATAAATAAGAAAATCAAGAAGTATACATAACTTTCTTTAAAAAGTAGGGCCGGCCGAGTGGCGCATTGGTTAAGCGCTGGTTTTGGGATACCAGCGGCCCCGGTTCGGATCCCACATGAGGGCCAGTGACACTGCCCTCTACAGCTAACAACAGCTCCACCTGGAGTTGGGCTGTGTGAGCCCCGGTGATGGTGTGGGCTGCAGCCCCTGCTGCAGTGGGCTACCATGGGCTGCAGTGAGTGGCCCGCAGCCAGCGTGAGCAGCTGGCAGCCAAGCGTGAGCTGCCAATAGCCGCGATGAGCGACATCCAGAGGCCGGCGACCGATCTGCCTCATCCGGGAAGAGCGCAATGACGATACCAACAGTGAAGCAACATCCTCTGCAACTAAACTGAAGAACAAGAAGATGGCAACTTGTCTGTTCCCCTTCCCCGATTCCCCAACGCTGTCCCCCTCCACCAATTCCCCAATAAAATCTTTAAAAAAATAAATAAATAAATAAAAAGTAAATTGACATAGTAAGCACTAAAAATGCATTAGCCACTGTTAATACTATCATAAATATTGTTTTTCTAGGTAAATCAGAGTCTCTATTATGATGCTCACCCTAAAAGTCAGTTTTGAATTTAACACCTTTCCTCATTCCACACTGAATAAACTGTTTTAGTTTCTGTGGAACTCCCTCTCATTCCACACTGAATAAACTGTTTTAGTTTCTGTAGAACTCCCTAAGGACAGGCAGAGTGTCTTATTTAAATTTCTATCGCCAGCCTATTGCGTGGTTCCAGGTACCTAACACAAAGCAAGTGCTCAACACAATGTGTGTGAAATTGAACCAAACTGTACAGTCCATGGATTCTATGATACCTGTAATGATTAATGGGGAATGTGAGACCTTCCTTTTAAGAGGCCTTTATGGAGGCTTTGGGTTTTTCTAAACAAATAAAAAAAAGGAAAACCTAGGCTCATAAGATAAAAGGTTTAATGATTATGAAGTAATTATTCCCCTGGGGTTGAAAAAAATAAACTATTATTAAAACATACCTATAGTGTATTACATACATGAAAAAGCCCTGAGTTTTCTTTACGTCACTATAACCATTACCTTAATAAACTCAGGGGTTTTCCAGCACAAATGATAGGAACAAAAAAGATACACACACACACACACACACACACACACAAAAATATATATACATATAGATGAGAGGAGAGCACCCATGCAATCATGTCATTCATTACCTTAGGTCTACATTTGGGATACTCGTGGTCACCTGGGAGCACCTTGAAAGAAATTGGTACCCGATCAGCCCTCCGATTAGCACAGAAAGCATCCCAGACAGCTCGGTGGACAGCATTATAAACTACATCCAGGCCAGTAAGAGTAACAAAAGCCATAGGCCGACAACATAATTCCACAGGGAAGTCCCACTGTGTAGGGCTCATGTTCAAGGCGTTAAGAAAAATCTGAAATACAAATGTTAAATACATTTATAACTAATTTCTTTAAAGTCCATATCCAGATCTAATATATGAACCTCCACCACTTAGAAAAATTACAAAATGGCAAAACTTTGAAGCATCTGCTAACTGTCAAGCAACTATAAGAAATCAAAAAGGAAAACGTTAATTCCTAATTTGACCTATTGAAATTTAATTATTATTGTTATTGCATTTATAAAAAGTCTTTCATATTACAAAGGTTGTAGTTAACTTTAAGACACATCAGTATTTTCATTAACATCTCAAAATGTTAATGAACTTTGGGATGAGCACACCAAGAAAGCAGGAACATGGTAAAATTAAAATAGGTCTCATGACCTATATTCAGCTATTAAGAAAAATAACTATTGACTTAAATATACAATAAAGGACAAAAGGCTCTAATTTCTCTGTAATTGCTAATATCTACCTTCTGAATTCCTGGGATATATTTTAAATACTATGCTAATTATCTAAATAGAATCAGCCCTGTGTAGTCGAAGGTTCCGAATCTGCACTCAACCAATTGCAGGTCGAAAATATTTGAAAAAAACAAAATATTCCAGAAAATTCCAAAAAGTAAAACTTGAATCTGCCATGCACCAGGCACTATGCTGAATCCACGCAAACAAAGTGAGATGTATGCATACCCTGCCTGTATTCTATACGCATTTTCTAGCGGTCACAACAAAAAAATAGAAATGGGTGGAATTAATTTTAATAATGTTCTATTTAACCAATATATCGAAAATATTATCATTTCAACATTAATATAAAAGTAATTAACAAAATATTTTACTTTTTTTTTGGAGTAAGGTTTCAAAGTCTGTTGTATATTGTACACTCCCAGCACATCTCAATTCGGGTTAGCCTATTTCAAATGCTCAATAGCCACCTATGTATGGTTACTGGCTACCATATTGGACAGCACAGCTCTAATTATCGTAATTGTGTCCAAAAAAAATTCCCTTATGAAATTGAATCAAAAATTCTTTCCACATTCTACCTTAAAAGATTTGGCACTGGAAGGCCGGCCGAGTGGCGCGGTGGTTAATGCGCTGGCTTGGGAAGCCAGCGGCCCCGGTTCGGGTCCCACATATGAGGGCCAGTGACACTGCCCTCAAAAAAACAAACAAATAAATAAATAATTAAAAAAGATTTGGCACTGGAAATGGCCATGCATATCCTGCAGCCAAGGGATGGGACTGGCAAAGGACAGGTACAGAGACTGTATGGATCTCGATGGCAGCCTGTAGGAGAAATTTCTCCTGGAAGAAGCCAATGAACCAACTAATCAAATTATGGCATGGAAGGAGGTGTCGTGCAAGGGAAGTCATCTGCAGGCCAGCTGGCATGGAAGACAAAATAAGAAAGACACTTGCAAAAGATGATATCCTGCAAAGAAAGGTGACCTAATCAAAGTGGAAGTTAAAAAAAATTATGTGGTCACTCTTTTTTAATTAACGGAGGTTCAGTGTGTAGGACCTAAGGCTAGTAAGGATACGGTTCAAATAAGTTCAACTACAAAACGGTCCAAATAGGAACGACAGTTTGGGGCCTGGATGATGAAAAAAAAAAAAAAAAAGCTGATGTTGATGTGAAGCAACAACCGACTTAAGGTACAGTCCCAAGGTCGCATAATTCTGTCAAGGGAGCCCCAAGGAGGCAAGGCGGAGAAAAGAACGCTGCAACCCCTATCTTCCTCCTCTCCACCCCTCCCCATTAGACTTGGAGTCCCTAGAAATAGATGCGTTTTTTTCCTTACGGGCTAAACGAGAAACGCCAAAATTGCACCCGCAGACGCCTCAGGAACACGCAGGCCCCCACATCAGCATTGTTAAGAGCGAGCCATCTTCCTCGGCGGTCTCGCCTGGCCCCGACCCAGACTCACCCAGGCCGCACGCCCTGGGCCCGCTGCAGTTGTGGCCGGTCGCCCCCAGCCAGGGGAAGGTGAGGGGAAGCAGTCTTAGCCCGTCCCTGCGAGCCACCGCCTCAAACCCAGTTCCCGCAAGCGACACTTCCCAGCGTCCACCTGCGTAAGCAGGAAGTACTTTCCAGGCTTGAGTGGCAGCATTCTGCACCAATCGCTCTCACGGAACTTTACGCTACTCCACACGACGTCAGGAAGACGCTCCATTTCCTAGAGGAGCAGGAGTTCGGGGCAGAGAGACAAGGAGCCAATAGAAGAAGCCATAAGGAAGAGGAGGCGGGGCCTCTGCCTTGACTGCCCTGCTGTCTAGTCCTAGACACAAACGCGCCCCACCTGCTGTGGCCCCCGGCTCCGAGCTCACAGCCCCCGATCCGCAGCTTCGCGCTGCGGGAGGGCCGGGGGTACGCGTGGCTCGCGTCTGCAGCGCGAAGGGTGTGCTTCCCACAGCTGAGAGCGCGGGACGAGGACGGGGCCACTGCTCGCGCTTTCTTGTAGTTGTCGCGAACGCTGATCGCGCAGGAGGCGCCCCGTGACCGGCGCGATGAGTGCCAATGAGGACCAGGAGGTGAGTCCCCGGCGCTGGACGCCCCTGTCCCCGCGCAGGCGTGGCGCCCCAGCCCCGACGGAGGGCGACTGACGGGCAGCCCCACACGTGCCCTCACCCCCAGCCTTACTGCAGACAGCCTGGCTGGGGTGCCCCGAGTTGACCGGTGCTCTGCGAGATTGGCCAGGCAAGCGTCCGCCTGTCTCCTCTCTCCCCACAGTTTTAAGCTTTGTAGACTTCCAGGTCGTCCCAGGTCTCCTTAGTAACAAGAAAGAGTGCCCTTGGTCCGCAACCCAGTGCACCTGGCTCGCCTTAAATCCTGTGTGTGGTTTAGCGCTTGTGAACTGAGTTATGCTGGTTGGAATCTGATCACCTTTAAATTTTAAAATTTCTTGGCTTGTAGGGAGAGAGTTCCTTGATTTTTCTGATGGAGGAAAATTATGACACTAGTGTCCCCGGTTTCTGGCCATACTGTTTGGTGGAATCATTTATCCTTCTGATAGTTGTCCAGTGGATACGAAATCTTTTTTTTTTTTTCTAAGAGGGCAGTGTCACTGGCCCTCATATGTGGGATCCGAACCCGGGCCGCTGGCGTCCCAAGCCAGCTCTTAACCACCGCGCCACTTGGCCGGCCCCGAGATCTCTTTTGAGCATACATACACCAAAGTTGGAAGGGATGCTACGTGTCCCTACCTGTCATCTCTAGGTGAACCTTCTAATTTTATAATGTGTACCTATGAAGAGAAGAGTCTACAAAGGTAAAGCAATTTCCCCAGGGCTGCACAGTGGAAGATTCAGGGCGAGAATCTGAGTCTCCAAAATAAGTAGTAGTTCACTATTCACTTAGAATATATTGCTTGAAAGCACTTGTACATGATAATGTAATAGAATCTCTGGATTGGAAGTTACTATTAAAGGACCCAAAATCCAACAAGCAAGTTGATACCTGGATCCCTTCTAAAATATTCCTGCCAGGTGAGCATCTAAACCAAGATGTGAACAGTTCTTACTGTGAAGTAGGGAGCATATAGTGTAATGTTTCTCAAAGTTTGACCCCTGGACCACACTGCCTTAGAACCATTTGGGTGGTGGTTAGAGAAACACAGGCCTACCTGTGTCTACTCAACCAAATTTCCTATGGTGGGGCCCAGGGATCTCCATTTTAACAAGAAAATTCCATTCTTCTTACACATGATTGATTTTCAGATCTTTGAAGATAGGTTTCCTGCCCAATTTTTCAAACCTTTCATACTGTTTCCTTTTAGCTTTTCTCCATGTCCATTCTTTTTAGTTCTTCTGAAATCATGAAGTGGACAAATTATAAGTTTATTTATGTCCTGTTTTAAAATTGTGGCATCGCAGTTCTCTATAGTTAGATTTACTGTCAACTAAAACCCTTTAAGTGCTTTTTGCAAAGCAGGGTCTTTACCCTCCGTTTGTGTGTTTAGGTATCTAAAGACAAGTTCTGCTGACCCTATAAAGTTTCATCTTGTTAGACTGTTTTTCAAGGACTTTTTGAATTCTTGTTCTGCCACCAGCATGATTCACTATCCCATCCACAAACTTAGCAAGCCTGCCTTCAACTTTTGTTCCTGTCCACGTCATTAATTAAAACATGGGAAAGGAGTGGGCCGGCCGAGTGGCGCATTGGTTAAGAGCTGGTTTTGGGATGCCAGCTGCCCCGGTTCAGATCCCACATATGAGGGCCAGTGACACTGCCCTCTACAGCTAACAGCTCCACCTGGAGCTGGGCTGTGCGAGCCCTGGGGATGGTGTAGGCTGCAGCCCCTGCTGCAGTGGGCTGCCATGGGCTACAGTGAGTGGCCGGCAGCCAGCGTGGGCGGCTGGCAGCCAGCGTGAGATGCCAATAGCCGCGGTGGGCGACCATCCAGAGGCCGGCGACCGATCTGCCTCATTCAGGAAGAGCGCAATGATGATACCAACATGGGCCAGTGAAGCAACGTCCTCTGCAACTAGACTGAAGAACAAAAAGACAGCAACTTGTCTGTTCCCTTTCCCTGATTCCCCAACGCTGTTCCCCTCTCCCAATTCCCCAATAAAAAATCTAAAAAATAAATAAATAAATAAAATAATAAAATAAAATATGGGAGAGGAGTAAGGACAGAAGGAGTAGCACTATATTTTGAATAAGTTTGTTCCAATCTAATCTCAGTTATTCTTGAATCCAATTTGAATTCCTTTTTTTTTTTTTTTTCTACGAAAGCAGCAAGAGAAACCTGTAAAGCCTTACTGGAATCCAGGTAGACTGTTAGTACCTTTTCCTAATGTACCAGTCAAGTTACCCTTTCTAAGATGGGTTGTTTACATTATATATATCTTGTTTTTCGTATGCTTACTAGGTCTTAGGAACTACTTACTCTCCCAGGTACTCACAAACTATTTCTTTAATAATCTGTTCTATAATTTTGTCCACATAGATTAAATCCACTTATCTTTAGTTTGTAGAATTCATTACATGCATTTTTTTTGAAACTTAAAATATGTACCCAAATGCAGTCTTTCTTTGCCTGTCTTCTCAGGACACAACAATTGAGTCTTCTCGTTTGTAAGCCCACAATGTTCTAAGAAATATTTCCAAACAAGGATTACTAGTTACATTTTCTCTTGCAGTCCTTTTTCCCATCCTGTGTAGATCTTTGTCAACCTTTTTCTATTGTGGTTTCAAAATTCTTTTTATTGTCCTTAAGCATTTTTTTTTCAAGTTTTGTATCATTCTATGGGAAGAATTACAAATATAAAGCATATATATAAGTAATGATCTTTCATGCTCTTTCTGCTCCCAGGCTACTTTTTAGCAGAATGATAAAGGATATATGCTCTGTAGTTGCTTTAAACCCAATCTTATTTTACCCTGGTAGGAAGGAGAAAATTATAAGATCTTCACAGGATTGATGTGAGAATTAAGTGAGATAATGCACTGTAAAATGCTAAGCAGTGCCTGGCACAGTTTTGAAGAAGGTATCAGTATTACTGTGATTTGTTGGTATATCCACGTATATTATAAACATCTAAGGCTATATGAGTTAATAAAGTTTTAAAACTGAATCAAAAACTAAAGACTGTTTATAATCCATTTATACTTCTAAACAAAATGTATTTGATTCATTTCTTTCAGATGGAACTAGAAGCATTACGTTCCATATATGAAGGAGATGAAAGTTTCCGGGAATTAAGCCCAGTTTCATTTCAATATAGGGTAAGGCATGGTATGAGTGGGAGCACTTACTACTGTGCTAGATAGAAAAGACTAAAGGTTGCTAAAAACGCTGATTTTCTTTTTTAAATTTAGTGGTTTGAATTTATTGTGTCATTAGATTTTCTGAAGCATTTAAATGAAAATACATCACCATAACATCAATTATTTTTAATTTTTGAAAATATAATTCAAAAACTTTTAAAAACTAAGGTAAAACTTTTTTATTGTACCAGAATTATAAAATGTTAGATATGAAGAAACCTTATGAATTATTTGCTTTTTACCTTCTAATCTTAAAGATAATCTCTCAATCATAACTTCCCAAGCTCCTACAGATGATATTGATGAATATTGTTATAAAATCCAGATCTCTATTCCAAGTCTAGTATTCTTTTTACTACCCTATCATATAGTCAAGAAAAGTTGATTTTCCTTAATCCTGTATTATTAATATGTGTTAACATTTTTTATACATGTGAACTGTTGATTTTTCTCTAAAATGGAAGTTGCTTATAACTATTTTCATCATGAAACAGTACCAATATTTTATTTCGGAAATAGATAATATAAACCATTTAGCCAAATGACTATAAGTAATAGTGGTATAGGAGAGTTTTTTGTAAAAGATTTATGGTTATTAACATTGTCATCATTTCAAATAAATTGTATGAGAAATGATCTTTATACATGATTATTATAGACTATCACAGGAAATAAATTCTTTATAGCCACCTTCTTTAGATACTCTCCTGTCTGCTCAGCTCTTCTCAATTCCCTTTCAAGCTCAAAGTCCTCACACCATCTCCATGTATGTAACAACAAAGAGACTTTCAATGCCAAAGTTAATAATGGAGTTAAGTGCTAGGCCCTCTCCTTAGCAAATGGGAGACTGTGCTTCCTCTATACTTTCCTAAATGTATGTTAACAGCAGCAGTTAATTATTGAGCACAGTATGTAGACTGCTGTAGGACATGTGCATGTTATAGGAAGGACACTCTGATGTGATCCATGGTCTGGATTTAAGGGGAACATGAGATTTAGAGATGGTGTGTTGAGAATCAAAGGACCTGGGGTACAGTTCTGGCTGTGTCCCAGTCAGACCCCTCAGTTCCTGTGCATACTAGTTAAATAGCCCCCTAAATTATTCTCCCCTTTCAATTCTTTCTTCAGCCTCCCACTTACATTTAAGTTCTCCCACAGACTACCAGTTAGCCTCTGAAACATGTAATTTGTAATCCCATTCCTTTGTTTATCAAGTTTTTTCCACATTTCTCTTGTCTATAGAATGAGGATTAAATTCCTTAGCTTAGCATTCAAGGCCCTTTTGTTTGATTCAAACTGCCTCTCCAAACTTTCCCAGCCACTGCCATCCATCAGACATAATGGCTTTTTAAATATTTCCCTGCCTGTTTTCTAACACTGTGCCTTGAGACACATCATTTCCTCTTCCCCTCACCTCTCATCCATCATCCATCCTACTTCTCCATTAATACCAAACTCAAGCCTCCTATGTGACACGTTTGAGTCATGTCTCCTATCTCTCCCCTAACTTCAAAGCAGGTTCGACCATTCCCCCAATTTCTTCATACTTTGTTCTGTCACTTTTGAACTTTTAGTCATCCTACAGTTTAGTGATTTATCTGAATGTTTGTCTTCCTTGAATACAGGAATGGTCTTGTCTCTGTCTTTGTATCGTGGGGACCTAGCACAGTGTGAGGGCTGTGGCAATTGTTTGTACATGCGCCTTGAGTAAGGACTTAGCGATTGCATAAAGCAAGTAGCTTTTAATACTTTTTAGTTATCTCTCTATTTAAAGTATGAGCATAAATCAATGACAATCATTATGCAGGTAATCAAATTATATAAGTATATCAAGAGATCCCTAAGTTTATTTGGCTAATTTCTAAGCCTTAGCTTCTGTTGGTTTTGGGGAGTGATTGAGGATGAGGGGATGGAAATACAAAAATTGGTCGTCTGCAAATAAAGGTGCATCAAGTAAAAATTAAGGGTAAACATTTTTTAAATTGCATTGCTCTTGTTTAAAAAAATATATTTTTTTAAAGCAGCACATATTCTGAAAATATTATAGCATAGCCCTATTCGAGGATCAGATGCTGATTCATGAGTCATTCCATAGTTTTATTAGAAAAATCACCATTTTGCAACCACCAATGTAATGATTGTTTCAGACAAGTGTCATTAATGGATGCTAGAACCTTTGGGTGAACAGTTATTAAGAAGCCAGATACACACAGGTTTGTAGCATCACCCCACAGATTACTTCTTAATCACAAAATGAAAAAGATACCTTTACATTGAAGAGATCTGGAGAATATCACTTTCACCAAGTGATCAAACAAGTCTTGGTACTGGGAAAAGCTGGAGGGCTGGTCAGAGAAACAGGCTGTGGACATCAACAGAAGCTGTTAACTCAGACCAGGAATGAGTCAGGCTATACTGTCCCCACCCCTGCCGAGACTTAGACTGTACCCCTGAACTTCTCAAAGGATTGTATTTTTGACCTGATCATAAGCATTGGAAAGAGTTCATTGTTTTACAGATCATAATTTAATATTCTGTCTTTGCATCACCTTTTATAAGCCTAAGATTTCCCTTTTCTTCAGATAGGTGAAAATGGTGATCCCAAAGCCTTCTTAATAGAGATTTCCTGGACAGAAACATATCCCCAAACACCTCCAATTATATCTATGAACGCTTTTTTTAACAACACCATGTGAGTAGTGTTTCTTTTTCTTTTTCTTTTTTCTGAACACTCTCATACTTTGCCCTTAGCACTGTATTTCTTGTGCGTTGCAGCTCCCCAGCTGTAAAGCAGAGTATATTAGCCAAGCTGCAGGAAGCAGTGGAAGTGAATCTCGGCACCGCCATGACCTACACGTTGTTTGAATATGCCAAGGACAACAAAGAGCAGTTCATGGAGAACCACCAGCCCGTTCATTCTACGGTGAGTGTGCGGCTCGTTTTGGCTGGAGTTTTTTCATTGTTTTGATTTTACTGTGAGTAATTAATTTTCACTAGTTATTATTTTTTAAAAATTGGAAGGAGGTTTTGTGTTAAAGTACATTACATCTAAGTAAGAAAAATCAATTTTAGATTTCTTAGTGTCTGTGTAACTTTAAAAATTAAATTATGCTTTATAGATTTTACCCTTCCTGTAGTACTAAAATACTTCATGTGCTCCCCAAAACTGAGATATTGTAGAACCAAATATTTTTCAAATGTATTTGATCTCTTCATAAAGCTCAGATAAAGGACTTCTTATAGAGAGCTAAAATATGTATGAAGTGATTTTATGAGGATTGTTGAATTGTAGATAGTCTTGCCACAGTTCAGTTAGAAGGTGTTGCAGCTTAAAGAGACTGTATTAAATAGGAAAAAAAAATTATTTTTTTTCTGGAATTATTTTAGGAAATAATCACTTTTTATGATCAAAAGCATCTATGTATTGGAACCCCTTTGCACCAATTCCTGCACTGAAAGACTTTCAGTATTGAGTTTTGTCTTGTGAACCAAGCTGTAAGGCTTTTTTCCTCCTTTGTTTATTTGTTCATTGTTTTCTTCCCCATTAGAAAGTAAGCTCAGTGAAGGTGGGACCTTGCCTGTCTTGCTGACTGTAACCCCAGAGTCTATGTTGGTACCTGTAATAGGGGTGAATAGATAGTTAATGAGTGAGTAATGACAACAAGTGACATCTCTCCATCAGTCTGAGTAATTTAGAGATGATTCTGTTAGTCATGATTATATATGTACACCTAAGATGCATTTTTACTATTTACTGTGCAGCTTCTGGTAACTGCTTTCATCAGTCCAATTTAAATTCTTCCCACTTTTCTACATCCCTTGCATGGATTTACTGATTCTCCCATGTGTGTTTTAAGAAACAATAATGTTTTTATGACTACCAGCAGGAGTGGCCTCCATGGGATGATGGGTATGCTGGGCTGGGAATATGTGTGGCCTGTGAGGAGAGGGTGATCAGGAGGCTAGAAGGAAAGGGGTAGTCTGGAGGCCAGCTGCAAGGCCTCCTCAGATACACTTCTAGGAACCAGTAAAGGAGTCATGGAAGCTACCGCCAAGCCACCAACAAGATTAAGAACTTCATGGAAATCTAGCTGCCCGTCACAGTTGATGTCTAGTTTCTTCATCATGTGGTCAAGAACACCGGGGTCCTTCTGGTTCTTTGTGAAGGCAGCCAGGCCTGCATTCATGAAGGTTAGAGACTCAGTCTCAAAGAGAGTGCATTTGTTACCGTCCTTTACAGCATACTCGAAAACAGAGACTCGATGCAGCACTTGGTCTCTATAGGGCTGGACATTTTTGCCACATTGCAGTGGAGCGAGGCACAAGCTGTAAGCCTTTGACAGCAAAGGTCGTGTCTTATACTTCAGCGGTTCTGGCTTCCAGATTCCCAGCGGAGCACAGAACTGAGAGGCAGCTGGAGAAGCAGTGAGGGTGGGAGCTAAGCTCATGAACTGTGGGCCACACACCACGGGGGTTCAAATTGTCACTGCACCACTTACTGGGTGACTTTGGGCAAGTTTCTTAACCTTGCTATGCTCAGTTTCTTCATGTGTAAAATAGTAGTTATAATGGTATCTACCTTACAAGATTGCAGTAAGGACCAAATGAGTGATATAGGTACAACATTCATAGCAATGCTTGCACCTAGTAAGCATTTTAAATTTTGCCTATTATAAATTGTGACTACATGGACCCAAATATTGTAAAGTTTTGTTTTGTTTTGTTTTGTTTTGTTTTGTTTTGTTTTTCATCAGGGAACCAGGGTAATCTTGGTAGGCACATGAGATTTTTCTAAAGACACATTTAAATCTCCAAATAATAGCAAATGAACTAAATTGTAAAATTAACTTGGAACTTCAGACCTTCAGCATAATGCTGGTATCAAACATTCTTCCTCAGGGATCTGCTTATAACAGTTGCACTAATGTTGTGTCCTTCAGCGGGAACCTCTAGAAGAGTGAAACCAGTAATGTGCTAAGGTCACCTGAACCTATAAATGAAAATAACAATACAGGATTCTTCTACTTCATAAATATAAAAATGATTAACTCATTTCAGGATGTATCCATATTTAGTATAATTCTGTAAATTTTAAGGCATAAGTCTAAAATTTATTTTCCTTTTTTCTAGCCATCCATAAGCAATATCATCTCAGTTGAAACTCCCAATATAGCCCCATCAAGTAAGAAAAAAGAAAAAAGAGAACAACTTTCAAAAGCCCAGAAACGTAAGCTGGCAGATAAAACAGGTTCGTGCTAGTTTTTTCTTTTATAACAAATAAATGTGTTGCTTTTTAGTGTGATATGGTTGCTTAATAAGTATGTTCACATTTAGAAGATTAGCCTTTACTCTTTATTCTTGGAACAGTTGGATCAGAGACTGTCTTATCACAGATGTATATTAAAAGTGTTTCATACTATTTCACCAAGAGATAACCATTTGAGAAGAAGGTAGAATGAGTAGCAAATAACTCTAAGTGAGTCTTGAATCCGTGGAACATTAGAATAGTATACAAATGTGTGTCCTATTTGTACCCTCTCTGACATGTTCAAAACTTTCCTATTTGTTTACTTCTATGGCAGATATGTGTATTATTGAAGTTTTTTTGAAATATAGCTTTCATATGAAATGAAGCCTGGTATGCCATTAAATTTTAGCACAATAAATAATTTAATGTTTTTGTCTGTGTTTTAGCTGACTTATTTATACAACAACAGTAAGATTTAAGAATAGAATTCCTGTGTGTCCTAAACCAGAGTCATTTGGTATGGACCTTTAGAAGAGTATTATAAGCTCTAGCTCATATCAGCAATAATATTTTATCCCTTTTCTTTATTTAACCTGAATTTGCAAATCAGTATCAATCTGTAAACACCTTTTTCCCAGTTAAGGAAAATGAGGACATTACCATGTGTGTATATATACATTTATATACATATACACAGAGTGTGTGTACATACTATATATTGGATTGTCAGAAAAGTCATGACATATTTTTCTATGTTTTTCGTTGCTAACATGCATCATGACTTTTCCGACAACCCAATAATATGTGTGTTATTGATGTGAGGTTACAAGCTCTCCTTTATTGAGAAGAAGTGACCCTTGTACATTGTTGAGGAGGCTTAAAATAATGCCCTTTCTTTTATAAAGTGTTGGTCGTTTTTTTGTCTGTCTATGTTTTGTTTAATGTCTGTGGCAGAATAAAAAGAGAGCAACCCTGTGTTAGCCCTCAAAATACGTTTTTGAAATTGAAATGATTTGTGAAATAAAAAATCTGGGAATCCATTATACCTAATGTCAAAGCAGCATTAAAGTACAATATAAAAACAACTGAAGCAATAAATTGTTAGCCATTACAGTCTGTTTTCTAGAATTTTGTTTCATCTCTTTTTGGAATGTTTAGCATCTGTGTCAGTTCATTACCTGTTGTTTTCATACATAATGGCCTGTGATCATTCCCTTTTATTAATATCTCCCTACACCCGTCTCTGTGATGATGCCCACCTAAAAGCCATTACCTTCCTGTAATTGTGATATAGGAGTTTGTGACTTGGAGCTTGTATTCTAAATAGAACTTTAATGGGACAGTCATGGATGGTGCTATGGATGAGTTTTAGCTACCAAAATTGGGGCTCTACCTCCATGCCCCTCATAACCAGTAATCAGTGGAATAAAATTCTTATTCACATAAGAAGAAAAGAACCATTAGCATGTAAAATTGAGCTCCAGTGAAATTGCTTCCCTCCTCTAAACATCGAGGATTTAGGTTCTGTTTCCCTTGCTGTAAAATTAATGTACTTGTTTTGAACACAGATTTTGAAAGTTTTATAAAATGAGACATATAGATACATCAAGCAAGAAGGAAATCAAGCCATTTTAAGTTGAAATAATTTTAAATTGTATTTATTAAACTAACCTTTAAATTAGAATATTCGATTAAAAGAATGAAATCACTTCGTAAACTATAAATTCTTGTAGAAGAGTTGAACTTGTTTTCAAGCACTCCCAACAGATTAAATCCCTGTTTAAAATGTATCAGATTAAATAATGAATATTTTATCTCAGAGCACAGCAGTTAATAAATAAGTTGACCAGGCCTCCTCTGAGTCTTGAAGCCAAACGTTTGTTTATAAGGCCTCCTGTCTTAAGCCCAGCTTCCTTGTGTGAAACACTAACTCATGAAACAGTAAACTATTAATAACACAGCTTCTTACTTAAGCAGTGAGTTTTTATAAAGCAGTAAAATTACTTTGCAAGTGCATGAATCTAGTAAGCTGATCAGTTGCTCTTCCTTGCATTACCAGCTCACCTCCATATTTTTTCCTTGATATCAGGTTTTGTCTTGACTGAAAGTAGGGGAATGTCAAATGGGTAGACCCAGAATATTTGGCGAGCATCCCCAGGGGAACAGTGCTTTCCATTCACCATGATAGACTATTTTTTTCAACTCAGTCATATGTGATTTAAATTTGTATTGATTTGTTGTGCATCATAGTATGTAAATCTTATTTATTAGTATATTAATGAAATTACTGATTGGTCTTAAAAATAAAGTTACCTTTGTTTTATCCCTTAGATCACAAAGGAGAACTTCCTCGCGGATGGAACTGGGTTGATGTGGTGAAGGTATATCATATTTATATTTTAGACTTCAAAAAATTGTTATAACTATTCTCATTGAATAATGAAATTTGTATCTTCTATTTCCCCCCCCGCCGCAACCTTTGGATTTCATTGGGATGTCTGTTTCCTTTCTTACATTCAGCATGTAAGTATTTTTGAAATATCTTCCACATTCTTCTCTTCCCTACACCCTCAGTGTTAGATTTTCTTTTCTTTTTTTTTTTTTTGATAATGGAAAATCTGTGGAAGTGAGTTATAACTACAATAAAGTATGACTGCTTAGGTAAGTATATCTTAAGAAGGGACATGTTTAAATATGACTCTGAGTAATTATATGGAAATTGAAGAAGTCACAGAAAGGAATGCTTTGATTTCTTAGTAGAAATTAACGTAGTTAATTCTCTTTGTAGAACTTCATGAAATAAGTTTTGCGTGCCAATTAGCACCACTACTGCTTTGAGAAGTAATTAATATGAGCCCAGGATAGTTCAAGATTAGTATTTTAGTGAAGACCTACAAATATGGGCAATTTAAATTCAGCTGTTTGGGTCATGGGATGCCTTGTCTATAGAAACTGTTTAAAATAATCTTTGTGCTTCTAGAATCTAATACCAAAAAAAATTACCTGAGAGGAGGGAGCCATGAGCTACAGCAGGAATAAAGGAACAGTGCTTCTCTCCTTGTGTGAGGTGTATGTCTGTGTGGGTGAAGGTTCCCTGGCATTCTCCCGTTCACTCAGGCCCCCCCCCCCCAATGATGCTTGATCGATACTTCATGTTGTGCTAGGTGTCCCCGTAGGTATCTCACCAGCTAAGTCTGTTCTCTTCTTAAAATATTCCCCACTCCAGAATGAGCGAGTTCCGCGATCAGAATGAGAATCATCTTTTCAGAGCAGCAGATCCCAGCTGTTAGTGAGAAGAAAAATACTCTAATTAACCTAAAGGTGATAGTGTTTCTCCTTCTCTGGCTCCAGAAGTTTTTTGTTTATTTTTAAGAGAGTCTCTGGTAATATAAATTAGAATTTTCAAGCTATCGAAGAATGTAAAATTGAAATAATCCAGTACTCTTGGGAGAGGGGAGAAGATGTTTTTAAGAGGGAGGTTACCACCTAAACACATTTTGGAATCAGAATTCCATTACCCTAAGCTAGTGGTTTCCACCTGGGAGGTCCCGGAGACTCTCTCAGCGGGCCTCCAAGGTCAGAACCATCTGCATCATAACATTGAGGCGTCCTTTGCCTTTTTTTTTTTTTTTGAGGGCATTATCACCAGCCCTCATATGTGGGACCCGAACCGGGGCCGCTGGCGTCGCTGGCGTCGCAAACCAGCACCTAACCACCGTGCCAATCGGTCGGCTCTCCTTTGCCTTTTTTACTCATTCTCTCGCGAGTGTACAAAGACGTTTACAGAGGCTGCAGGACAGGAGGCGATGCCATCATTAATATTTTTCTATTAGGGCACTAATAGAATGTGTACTTTTGTATTCTTGTGTTTTCCAGAATTGTCTAAGATAGTATGTAGGTTTAGGATCTAAGTATGCATTTTTATATTAACTTCGTTTGTTCTTGGGACTTGTGCTGTGTTCTTGTAGCTGTCTTTCATTATACCTACCTTACTATAGAAACAGATTAGTGAGAACTCAGCTGTCTGCTACTGAACAAGATAATAAAGAGATTTGCAAAAATGTAAATTCACATTAACTTTTGTTTGTTTTAGAAAATGCAGTGTTTCATTTAAAAATTATTACTAAGTTAACATGAATTTCTTGTTATTTTTACATGAATTAAATTTGTTTTAATTTCAAATGTAGTAGGTATAACCTACATTTAAAAAAAAAAAACTCTTTAGTATCTTCAATATTTAAGCGTGAGAAGAGGTCCTGGGCCCAAAATATTTGAGAACCACTACACCTAGCAGTTTTCGCTCTTCACAGCTTTCTGCATTCTCTGGGGTTCTTAGGGTTTGGATTCCACGGGGATTTCTTGGTGGCTGGGTCTTTATTCGGGTCAGAATTGCCTTTGCCTTCTTTGGTAATTTTATCCAACCCCCACACCACCACCCAATTTGTCAACTCCTGCTATAGATTTTTATCAAAAAAATTGCAGTTTAAGGTTTTTATCACGCTTTCAAAGCTGTTACTTTAAGAATTGTCTAAGATAATAAACCTTAAAGTTTTTTACAAGAAAATTTTTAGAAATTAAAAAAATGTTACTGTTTGTAATAAAAGACAAAAATAGAAGCTATCATTCGTTTTATAAATGGCACCTTTTATATATTCTTGGTTCCAATTTATTTTTTGGAAAGCTTCAAGGGATTTTTCCCCCTTTGTTCTGTTGGGGTTATATTTGTAAAGAATCCTGTTTGAAGGGGAGCTACATATGGTGAAAGCTGGAGATGGTTGAAGTGACGTGAACCTTGTTGTATGTTCTAGTACTATAAATGTTTATTTTTGATATTAAGTTAAAAAATGAACTCAAATAATACTAGAGCTTAAACTTGTTGAATATCTCTTTTATCTTTTTTTATAGTTAAGCAAAACTGGCTCTAAAGATGATGAATAGTGCTTGGAATTTGAGACAAGGGAAGAACGTCCTTTTAAAACTAAACTGGGTTAAAAATCTTTCATTACTCTTCTATGCCATTGAGGTGGCTTTTTATAAAACAATTTTTTGTATGTTTCCTATGTAAAAAAATGTTTTAAGCTGAAAGTTCGTGAAAAGATTTGGTTATATTAAATTATTTTCACAAACTTGCCTTAATAAAAGGTGAAAATGTTACTGTTTGGTATACCTTCTGAAGTCGGCTGAGTTTTGTCAATGGACAAATATGGAGAATAATAAATAATCATTGTTAATTTATGTATCTTATTCTAGTGGATGTGATTTTTTTTTTTTTTAAAGAAGTATGAAGCCCTTTTCAAACTCTCGTCCCAGTGGAACAGAATACTGAATGCACAATTATTCCGCAGCATGATCCATATTAATAGACTTCTCGTCTTAATAAAGTCCTCTCTTCTTTCTCTTAATTACTAAAGCATAAATGGCTTCAGAGAAATTTAAATACTGGTATTTGAGCTTTACCCATAATATTCTCTGTTCCTTTTTATTGTTCAAGGGTGAACTGTTTAATAAATGAGTATCTGTTTATACTTTTTTCTTGGTTTGGGTCACAGTGTTTGATCATGAAAGCTTTCAGTGGTATGTGGAATAGGAGAATATAAAAAAACAAATCTGTCAAATACATTAGAAAGCATCTGAATAGAAGTGCTGGTTCCTATTTAAAACATATCTCTTTGCCACATATACCAAGATAGAAGTAAAAGATGCCTTAATATTTAATTTTTGTATTGTTGGAAACTGATTTTAATGAATTTCTATTTATCTGCTATTGTGTATTTTTAGTTGTTTGGTAACTGAGGTCTTCTAAATGATTTAACATAAAACCACATTTCAAGTTTTGTTTCTTTTCAAGTATTCAGATGTATTTCTCAACCCAAGCAATTTTGCAATAATGAACCTAGAAGTATTTCCAATGCTGAAATGTAGCACATGCTTGATTTTTTTTTTTAGATCATTAATAGAGGAAACTATTAGTGCATTATTACCAGAGAGTTACTGATGTTTATGTGAGATTTACAGTGATTCTGTATATCCTCTCCAGCTTTAGAAACACTTAGAACTATTGCTGTGATACCTGGAAAGGTAGATTGTTGGTTCCTCAGTCTATACCTGTGCAGCTTGGGTCTGAGTTTTTAGAGAACAATTAACTTTTAAAGAAGTTTCCTTAGCATAAGAGCAGTTTGAGTTGTATTCATGGTTTCTACTGGGTTAACATTGGCTTCAGTTAAATTGTTTGAATTATAAAGTAAGTATAATCATGGTAAAGAAATTTAATCTCATTTTTAAAAGCTGAATCACATATTATTTCTTAAATTAATATGATAGAGAGAAACATTAAAATTCAGGGCCACTGGAATATGCTGACTTTTGGGGTTGTGTGTGTAGTTTTTGTTGTGTTAACTTGCTTGTTTTTTAAAGAAACAAACTGTTACATCTGCTGGTGAAAGAAAATACTCAGTTTTGCTCTGGAGATTCTGAAATTGTTCAGGTGTATCATGGTTCATACATTACAAAGAATAATGCTAGTAAAATGCCAATGAACTATTTTTACTCTTTATACAAAATATACAAATTTCGGAGGGTGATGGTGGCAATGGTGCGTCTTACTACCTTAAAACACTTGAACATTCTGTGTTTTATCAATATTGCCATAGATATTGCCATCATCTGTGTAATACTCCCAACTATATTTTCTCAGAGTCTGTTTACTTAAAATTGTATGGAATCACATAATTAATAAGCAATAAAACCTGAATTACAGTGATTTTTCTACATGTTTTATTTCAAATCACTTGAGAGAGAATTGCTGATTTATAAATGTGTACAGTATTATGGTGCAAGATGTACCCTCCTCCTTGAAACTGTTCAGAATGTTGGATTAAAAACTATTTTTTAAATGAGCTGACATGAACATAAGGAATACTCAGAGCCTACAAAATTAAATGAAAGTTGGAACCTAGAAGTTAAGGACAGCTTTAGTTTTCAAGCTTCAGGAGGCCCAGAAGACAGGAGATGCAGTCCAGGATTAGCCCAGGGGAAGGAGTCACACATGCACACACACACACACACACACACACACACACACACACACACACACACACACGCCATGCACGAGACTGAAACCTATCCCCCAGTGGGAACTCTGAGGAAAAGTTCCTGGCTTGAATTTTTGTTGTTGATCGAAGGGAAAAGTGTAAATATACATACTCTCTTGACAACTTATAACATGTTAACCTCTTACTTGGATTTCAGCCCAAATTCCTCCCCATATGGGCCATCCTAAAAAAACAACAACAACAACAAAAACCCTCAAGCCTGGATTTTAGTTTAAAGTGATACCAAGTGGTTAGAGCCTCTGGGCAACTGGTAGAAATGCCCACAAATCTCTGGAAGAACCCACCTTCAACTCTGCCCTCCAAAGAAGCCCTATGTATAGAATACACAGAATGTATGCTCAGAGTCCAAAACCACAGTACGTGGAAGCCAGGCACTGAGAGAGCCTGTAAAAAGAAATGTAGGGGAATAAGAGACTCAAGGATATATTGATATTACACAGACTCTTAAGTATTCGGAAGAAACTGAGTAAGGAACAAGAAACAAAATTATCAAGCAGATTTGGAAAAGAATGAGATAAAACTCAAAATGAAAAAGTAATTGAAATTAAAGTTACAGCTGAAGATAAGTATTGCTTGCAACATGTATAAATAGTGGAATGAAATCGCTACTAAACTTGCATTTTGGATTTTCTCTTTCTGATTGTAGTGTTAGCATCTCAGTCCTTCCATGTCATTTCTTCACAGGCCCCAACATTTTAGATTAGTAGGGTGATTCAAGCCTTCACAAAGCTCTGCTTGCTACTACAGATCTGCCCACCTTGGACCTTGTTTCGGAAGAGAAGAATTAGGACAAGGAATTGGTCATTGTTTCTAGAGGGCAGTCTGTGATAGCTTTAAAAAAAAAAATCGTGCTATGTAATAAGATTGTTTGTTTTTGGTTTTTGTGCCATTGGATATTTCACAAAGTAAAAACAGAACAAGAGGCATCATCTGGTAGGGATTATTTGGTAATCTGATTCTGAATTTCAGTGTTTTCAATTATGTGACAATAATAAGGAAGTGATACATGTGTGATCTAAAGTATTTTTCAAACTGCAGTTTATGATCCATTAGTGAAGAAATTATTTGAGGGACTTTACCAGCAATTTTTTTAGTGTAATGGAAGAGAAGAGAATTGAACAGAAAATACTGGTGTATCCTATATGTTATAAAGGTATTGTGTGTACGTATGTGTGGGTACTATGTAAAGTTTATTTCGTAAAGTGAGTAATGGTGAAAAAGAGTTTGAAAGCCATTGATGAGAGCATACAAAAAAGATAGAACAAATTTTATAGGAAGACTTAATTTTTTTTAAAAAATGCAACATATGCTGTTGAAAGTGCTAAGAACATTAACTATTGATTTGTATTATTCCTAAAGACTAATTAGGTAAAGCAAACATTGCAGAGTAAAATGGGAGAGGAGCAAACTGTTTGATTTAGAATGGGATCTTTCAGCGACTACATTTGTAATAAAATCCTTGTATGACAATTTTTGCTTATATGATGAACTAAAAAGAATATATAAGAGCTAATGCCTGAATAAGGAAATAATTTTAATAGCTTTAACTTCTATGTCCCTTTCTGTGGCTTCTATAAAGATTTGGCCTGTTGGGACACTATTCCTGATATTTTAAGCAGCAAGCCATCTCTATGACCACTTCAAAAGAGAATACAACTTAGAAAAGGAAGAAACTCTTCACAGGAGGGAAACATGCAAATGAAAACATTTTGCTTCATAATTAAGTGGTTAGAAGTTAACCTTGAAAGTTTTAATGTTAGGACAGTTTTTAGGCTACGGAAAGATAAGGAGAAAGGTTTTCATTTAATACGTGGAATTACAGAGGACAAACCCTACTATGTGTGGACTGAAGACTTATCTGCTCCAAGACTTCGTTCTGCTGCTCTTACTGCAAGACAAAACTGATTCCTTCTTTTTACAAAACACAGTAGGTATTCTGAACCACTATCACCTCATCTGTGAAGAAACATACTAGGATTTGGACCCTTGTCTCCTGGGAGAGTGGTAATCCCTCTGAGGTTTCAATGGAAGCAAACACTTTATTAATTTCTGCATTCTCTTCATTTTCTATTCTTAAAATCACTTTTTTTCTAATTCTATCCAATATGGTTTTTTTTTAACACAAAAGTGAAAGAAAATACCTGTTGAAAGCTTTTACTCTTTTGTTCTATTTCTCTAAAGATCATTAAATCTAGAATTTGTCAGTCTGCCATTTCACTTGATAAATGCTGAATACACTAAATATTCCTTACCTTCCAGGGGCTGCTCAAAGATAGTTTTAAGTTGATGGATGTTAGTTATTTAAAACCTTCATGACTGAGAAATGGAATTTGGTTATAACAATGTCCGTCCATCTGCTAAAAGAAAAGCATAGCTCCCATTACATGCTGACAAATGCCATCTGTTAAATTTTTCCTTTAGTTTCCAAGTTTTTATTTTGTTATGTCAGTGTTTTTTAATTCCTTATTAATGTTTTATTTTTATCAAAGTCATGCATCGTTTTAGAAGTCAAATATTTATACAAGGCTTTTAATGTAAAAAGATAATTTTCTCTGCCACACAGCTCCCACCAATTCCCACCCCACATAGGTAACTGCTTTCAACAATTTTTAGCTTAAACTGGTCCGTCCACAAGATGCTGGTCTGTGGTCTGCTGCTGTGTGTGGCCTCAGCTGCTGACTCTCCATCATTTTCCCACCTTACAGCCTTCACTCTGGCTCTCATTTAGGCCTGGGACTCTTTCCCTCAGATGGTTAATTCATTCACCTTCAGATCTTTGCTCCAAGTCTGTGTTTCACTCTTAGATAGAAAACTTCTAGAGGGTTTTTTTGTTTTTGCCCCAGCTTTATTGAGATATAATTGACATATAACACTGTGAATTTAACGTGATGAGTTGATACACATCTATTGTGAAAGGATTACCTCAATATGATTAGTTAACATCTCCATCACCTCACATAATTTTTTCTTTGTGGTGAGGATATTTAGGATTTACTCTCAGTCACTTTCAAGTGTATAATACAGTGTTGTTAATTGTAGTCACTATGCTGTACATTAAATCCTCAGAACGTATAGCTGACCAACAACTCCATTTCCCCCACCCTCAGCCCCAGCCCCTGGCCGCCACCAACCTATTTTCTGTTTCTATGAGTTCAGATCCCTTGGATTCCTCATATAAACATGTTGTAAATGTCAGGACTTCCTTCTTTTTCATGGTTGAATAATAAATATTCCATTGTATGAAGGGTTTTGAGCAGAGGAGTGATGCTATCTGACTTACGTTTGAACAGTTTATTCTGGCTTCGGTGTTGAGAATAGGATTAAGCAAGAGGGAAGGCAGGCAGACCAGTTAGCAAGTTATTGCAGAAATGTGGGTGAAAAAGAATGATGGCTTGAACTAGGGTGGGAGGTACAAGTGGATGAGAAATGATCAGTTTCTAGATGTATATTCAAAGAACTCTTGACAGGACTTGCTAATAGATCAGATGAAGGATGTGGGAAAAATAGACATGCATCAAAAACGGCTCCAGTTTCTGACCTGAGCAACTGCAAAACTCAATTGATAGAGATGTTAACTCTCCCTAAATCAATCTATAAATGTAAGGCAACCCCAGTGAAATTGCAACAGGATTTTTAAAAGAAAGAAACAAGTTTATTCTGAAATTCTTAAGGAAAACTAAGCACACTAGAATTGCCAGAAAAAATCATGAAAAAGAAGGGTAATAAAGTTATTTTTACCTGTCAGTAAAACATTTCAAGCAACAAGAATTAAAGTGATAAGGTGCTGGCATAAAGATGATATAAAATAGAGTCCAGAATCCCATATATGAGGGCCAGTGACACTGCCCTCTACAGCTAACAACAGCTCCACCTGGAGCTGGGCAGCGAGCCCTGGTGATGGTGCAGCCTGCAGCCCCTGCTGCAGTGGGCTGCCATAGGCTACAGTGAGTGGCCGGCAGCCAGCATGAGCGGCTGGCAGCCAGCGTGAGCTGCCAATAGCCCGGTGAGCGACCATCCAGAGGCCGGCGACTGATCTGCCTCATCTGGGAAGAGCGCAATGACGATACCAACATGGGCCAGTGAAGGAACGTCCTCCGCAACTAGACTGAAGAACAAAAAGACAGCAACTTGTCTGTTCCCCTTCCACGATTCCCCAATAAAGAAAATCTAAAAAAAAAAATAGAGTCCAGAAAAAAAAACTATATATATATATATATATATATATATATATATGAATTTAATATATGATAGCTCTGTAGAAAATATTATATCTTCAATAAATGGTGTTAGGACAACTGGATAGCCACCTAGGGGGAAGAAAAGAGAGGCATTCCTATCTCACTACATCAGAGTAACTTCCAGATAGATCAAGAAAAAAAATTATTGGAAATGATTAAGTGTATAATTTCAAGGTGAGATGACCTTTCTTAAATAGAACACAAAATTCTGAAGCCATAGAGAAGATGTTGTTTGATGAAATAAAAGAAAAAATTCTGCATGGAAAAAGTTTCCATAAATACATAACAAGCTTACTTTTCTTTTGGAAAGAAAATTTAATTTTTGAAAGAAAAATTTCTTCCAGTGTGTGTGTGTGTGTGTGTGTGTATGAAGTTCTTGGAAATTATCAAGAAAAAGAACAACATAATAGAAAAGTGAGCAAAATATGTGTCAGTTTCAGAAAAGGAAGTGTAAGTCACTTAAAACAATGTTCACTCTTATAAGGTAATTTAAGCTCCTATTTTTCTCCTATGAGATTGGCAAAGACAGAAAAATTTTGTAACACCACTTTTGAAGATGTGAGGAAACAGGTTCTCTCTTACAAAGTTTTTGAGTGTAAATTGATACAAACTTTATGAAAGACAATTCAGCAATATCTATCAAAATCACAAAAGTCTTTGGTCCTCGGGCCGGCAGAATGGCTCAGTTGGTTAAGAGCTCACTGAAGAGTGCGAGCTGAGCTCTGAGCAACAGCAGTTCGATGCCCAGTCCAAGCTGAGCTGCGGCTAAGCTACCAACAGGTGGCAGGATGGCTCAGCTAAAAAAAAAAAAAAAAAGACTTGGGTCCAAAAAAAATTCCCCTTCTAGGAATTGTCCCCACTTCTACACTTGTCTGTGTGTGAAATGTTTGTGTGCATGTGGTAAAGTTCTGTATTATTACTTGCCTATACTCAGTACCAGTTAGAATCCTTAGGCATACTCTGAGGGAAAGGCACCAGATTGGATTGGGGACAAGGCTGTGGTGGAGTGAAAGCATTTACATCAGAGTCAAGTAGACCTATTAGATTGTATGCCCTACCACATTATTTGTGGGAGTTTAAGAAAATGATGACTCCCAGACTCAAGTATTTCAACTATAAAATGGTGACTTGTTGAGAACAGCAGTCACCATGAGGCCCGAGGAACCCACATGTCCTTGCTGAGATTGCCAACATGCAAGACCTTCCCATCCTCCGACCCTGAGCTGTCAGTGTAGCGAGTCAGACAGGCCACCACAGCACAATCACCACGTACCCTGCTCGCCCCACAGGCAGGAGATGGGCTGGTTTACTTCTTGCTGCAATGGGTGCTGCACCTTTGGCCGGGGTTCCTCAGCTAAAGCACAACCTATGACAGTCGTCCTCCCCATCCGCAGTTTCGCTTTCCAAGGTTTCAGTTACCCACTGTCAAATGTGGTCTGAAAATATTAAATGGAAAATTCCAGAAATAATTCATCAGTTTTAAATTGCTCGCAGTTCTGAAATTTTGTCAGTCCTGCTCAGTCCCACCCAGGACATGAGTCATCCCTTTGCCGAGCATCTCCACGCTGTAGATGCTCCCTGCCTATAAATCACTGAACAGCCACCTTGGTAACCAGCTTGACCGTCAAGGTACTGCGGGGCTCGTGTTCAAGTCACCCTTATTTTACTTAATAGTGGCCCCAAAGCACAAGAGTAGTGATGCTGGCCATTTTATTATGCCAAAGAGAAGCCGTAAAGGGCTTCCTTTGAGTGAAAAGGTGAAAGTTCTTGACTGAATAAGGAAAGAAAAAATTGTATGCTGAGGTTGCTAACATCTACAATAAGAATGACTCTTCTACCCGTTAAATTGTGAAGAAGAAAAAAGAAATTTGTGCTAGTTTTGCTGTCACTTCTCAAACTGCCAAAATTGTGGCCAACATACATGATACATGCTTGGTTAAAATAGAGAAAGCATTAGATTTGTGGGTGGAAGACATGACAGAAAATGTGTCCCGACTAATGCAATGCGTTGTGCCAGAACTGCTGAGCCTATATGGAGACTTCAGCAAGGGGTTCCCTGAAAGGAGTGACACCACACCATGTACTGCAAATAAAGTGTGGTTACACAGATTCAGATGCAGGTTTCGTTTGGTGTCCTGTCGCATCATCACAAGAAGGGTGAGTATAGTACAATAAGATATTTTGAGGGAGAGAGACCACATTACATAATTTTCCTACAGCATATTGTTATAATTGTTCTATTTTATTATTAGTTATTGTTCATCTCTCACTGTCTAATTTATAAATTAAACTTTATCATAGGTGTGTATGTAGGTATAGGAGATAACATAGTGTATATAGGATTTGGCTCTGTCCAAGTTTTCAGGCATCCATTGGGGGTCTTGGATGCCTCATGTTTCCAGAGGACAAGGGGTGATGACTGTACGTGCACAGCTGCCTCAGGAACATACCATGGGAAGTGGGGTCAGGGAAACTGGCTCTATTACGCAGAGCTGCTGTCATTTGTTGTGCTGAGAATAATAAACTGTCTCACTCCGGCCCACTGAGTCTTATTTACTTCCAGCACCTATGGAACTATGGCAAGTCAACCAGCTTGCTTGCTTTGTCGTCTCCTTTGGAGCTTGTTACTACTTGCCATCCTCTGTGAGGTCAGGGTTCTTCCCTTAACAGTAATAATAATGCCTTGAATTACAAGGCTGCTATGAAGATTAGAGAAAATATTTGTAAAAAGCCTAATACTTAGAGCAGGCACTAAGTGGTAGTTATTTTTTAAATAAATAACTTTGTCATCTTTATTCTTCGAATCAGATATCCTTGAATATCCATATCATGTGATTTCCAGCTTATAAACTTGGCTAGCTGTCATTCCACTGTACAGATAACTGAAATAGAGAAAAATACATTTTCTAAACCTGCGTTTTTCCAACTGGTTCATAGCTCATTAGTGGGTATAACTTAATTCAGTGTGCTTCTAGCAAGCACCTTTTTTTAATGAACAGAGTAGAGTAGAGTAGAAGAGATCAGAATACAATAATAGTATATGCTCTAAAGTAGATATTGTTTTATGAAACATTTTTCAGCTTGTTCTAGAACCAGTGTGTGTGTATGTACTGGGTTGTGATATAAAATGTGAGTTCTAAGGGCTGGCCGAGTGGCTCAGTTGGTTAAGAGCTCGCTCAAGAGTGCGAGCTGAGCTCTGAACAATGGTGGTTCGATGCCAGCTTGAGCTGAGTTGCTGTTGAGCTGCCAACAGGTGGCAGGATGGCTCAGCTTAAAAAAAAAAAAATGTGAGCTCTATTTTTTAAAAAATTGAAACCTACTTTTCTAAATCCTAAATTACTGCTTAGCTTGGTTGTTTGTGAGAGTTTCAATGGAATCAGATCGAATAATCTTGTGTTTCATCAGAACAGTACTCAAATGGGGCCACAGGTAACAGGAAGTGTGTAGGGATGAATTCTAACAAATCAGCCTACCAGAGAGCTTTATCCCTGACCCAAACAGAGTCCTAGATAATTCAATTTGAGAGACTGCAAGAAACAAATTCTACCACTTTTACTATCAACAAATGGATTCTCACTTTAAATTTTTAGTTTTCTTCTAAGTTATGGCAGAATCATGCATTTTATTTAAACTTTCTGTTTCTTTAATAAAACTGCAGAATTAGTTTGGCTCCCACCTGAACTGTACCTCTGAGTCATTCTAACCAGGTCATGCTTTATGGCAGAACACCTGCTTTACTACTGGGTTGAGTCAGTGATTAAAAATGAAAATAAACTCTCTTTTGGCACCCTCATTGTTATTAATTAAGGAAAAGGAGACTGTCATTCAGAAGCAATTGATAATTAGTTTAAAATTTATTTCTCCATCTTTCTAAATTTCACCTTTAAATAATTTCCCTTTTCCATACGCAGTGATTTTATTTATTGCTGAAAGAAATGCTGGGTGACGGTGTTTTATTAGGGAAAGCCTGTCCACTTAAACAATGGGCCCAGGTCTGGATGCAAAGTGACCACTTGAACCTGTGTCAGTATGTGATGACATGGACTCTTGTCCTTCTCCCTTAGACCATTGGGCCAAGGCAGCTTCCCCAGCGCATTTTTTTTTTTAACTTCTCTCCCTGATGAGGACTATATTCTTTTGACCTTCATTGATTAACTCAACAGAATTTGGTTTCTGCAAGAATTTACCATTTAGATTAAGAAGAGGCAATCTATGGGCACTTGAGTAAAAGATGCTGGTGAACATTCATTAGCTCAAAACTTACAGCACAGACAACCTAAGTAAAGTCCAAGAGTGAGAACTATATTCCCCACCTCCTTCCTCGTTTTCCTTCCCTGTCTCACTCCTCTGTTTCATAGACATTCAGAGCCCACAGCTACTGTGAAACCTAAAGTTCCCACTTCATGTTCCCATCCTCTTACCTGCACCCCTCAAACATATCCTAAGTTCTATGTCACCTTTCCCCATGGAAACTCATACTAATGGCCCTGATTAAATGCCTCTCTTCAGTTTGGAGGAAACTACTTGCTTAAAATAACTTGTCTTTCCACCATCACGGCCATCACCCGCTGCAGATGTACTCATTCACTGCTATTCCCTGATGCACTGAGTTAAATACTTCTGTTCCTACCAAGGCCCATGTCTCCACTTGGGTTCTAAATCCCACTGCCTCTACCGGTCTTGAGAACTTATGCAGTCACCCCTTTCTGTCTTGGGTCTTCAGTTGTCACCTACCAGATCATTCACTTCAGCCAACAAGCATGCTCTCGTATCTCCTCTCAAACAAGGAAAATAAATCTTGAGAAATAAGAACAAAGTGGGAGGTATCACAATACCTGACATCAAATCATACTACAAGACTATAGTAATCAAAACATCATGGTACTGGCATAAAAACAGACACATAGGTCAATGGAACAGAATAGAGCACCCAGAAATAAATCCATGCATATATAGTCATTTAATCTATGACAATGGAAGCAAGAATTTACATTGGGGTAAATACAGTCTATTCAATAAATGGTGCTAGGAAACCTAAACAGGCACATGCAAAAAAATGAAGCTGGACCACCTCCTTATGCCATATACGAGAATAAATTCAAAATGGATTAAAGACCTAAATGTAAGATCTGAAACCATAAAACTCCTAGAAGAAAATATAGGAAGTAAATTTGCAGACATTACCCTTAGTAATATTTTTACTGATATATCCCCTTGGGCAAGGGAAGTAAGAGAAAAAAATAAATATATGAGATTACATCAAACTAAAAAGTTTTTTCACAGCCAAGGTAACCATCAATAAAACAAAAAGACATCCTAGTGAATGGGAGAAGATATTTGTCAATGATACATATGATAAGGGGTTAATATCAAAAATTTATTAAAAAACTCATTAAACTTAACACCAAAAAAGCAAACAGCCCAATTATTAAATGGGCAGAGGACCTGAATAGACATTTCTCTAAAGAAGACATACAGAAGGCCAACAGATATATGAAAAAATTGCTCAACCTCACTAATCATTAGATAAATGCAAGTTAAAACCACAACGAGATACCACCTCACTCCAGTCAGAATAGCTATCATCAATAAATCAACAAACAACAAGTGCTGGCGAAGATGTGGAGAAAAAGGATCTCTCGTGCACTGCTGGTGGGACTGCAGATTGGTGCAGCCACTATGAAAATCAGTATGGAGATACCTTAAAAAACTGGAAATGGAACTACCTTACGACCCAGCAATTCCACTCTTAGGTGTCTATCCAGAGAAATGCAAAATGCTAATTCGAAAAAATTTATGCACCCCTATGTTTATTGCAGCGCTATTCACAATAGCCAAGACTTGGAAACAACTGAAATGCCTATCGTTAGACAACTGGATTAAGAAACTGTGGTACATTTACACAATGGAGTATTACTCTCCTATAAAGAAGAATGAAATCGTACCGTTTGCAATGATATGGATGGACCTAGAGAACATTATGCTAAGTGAAATACGTCAGTTGGAGAAAGACAAATACCATAAGATCTCACTTATATGTGGAATCTAAAGAACCGAATAAATAAGCATTGTAAACAAAATTAGTCTCAGAGATATAGAGGAAAAATTGAGAGTTGCTATATGGGAGGGGGGTGGGGATGAGGGAGAAGGTGAGGGGATCAGAAAGCACAAATTGGTAACCACAATATTGCCATGGGGATACAAAAGACAGTTTGGGGACTATAATCAATAATGTTTAAAGATTTTGTAGAGTATCCGATGGACACTTATTAGAGAGACCACTTCATGGGCCGCCTAGATGCCTGACCACTGCGCATACACCTGAAGCTGAATAATAATGAATGTCAACTATAATTTCATATACATAATATATTATATATATTATATATGTACATATAGTCACAGGATGCGTAGTACAGCATAAGGAACAGAGTCAATGGAATTGTAACAGCTATATACAATGTCAGAGAGAAAATAGATTGGGGGAGGGGGGTGATCACTTTGTGAGAGGTATAAATGTCTAACTATCACATTGTTTTGTACACCTGAAACGAATAAAAAGAAAAATGGTGACAAAAACCATTAAAACAACAAAAAACAACAACAAGGAAAACAAAAGCTTGTCTCCCCGCCCCCCCCCCCCCGCCAGCTCCTTACTTGCACGTCAAAGCTTCTCCTCAGTAACTGGCCTGTATCTAGTGCACAAATGCCAGGCCTGTCCATCTCCATGAGGTAAAAACTATTATTATTCCCAGGTTACGGTGGATCCATTCATTCTAGATTGCTTCTCACTTGCCCAGGCCAATGTGTCTTTCCAGAATTACAAACTGGTGACATTTTGGTACCTCTGAATCCCTGCCATTTCTCTTCACTGGGTGTTCCCTGCATAGTGCTGACAAGCAAGCATCTTCCCTGATTCAAAAGGGGCACATTAGCATACACAGTAGGACTTACACCTACTAGAAGCCTATACTGGGAACACTGGAATCCTGTGGGGGAGCTCTGACCCCACCCCCACCCCCACCCCCCTTACCTCCCCGCACCCCGGCTTCTGGGCTCCATTGAAGAGCAAGGCTTTCAAAGCCCCTAGGGATCAAAGTCAGGTCTTCCTTCCCTGGAATAAATTTGTTTTTTGTTTTGTATTCCTCGAGAGATCCCTTCAGCTTGGCATTCCGCCATTAGGACAGATGGCCTTTATTTCAGCAAATGTTTCAGGCTGACAGCTTCCAGAAGATGTGTGTCACAATAGCATGAGCCTCTATAAAAAGGGGAGAAAGTCACGGCCAGGAAAACGGCAAAGTCTGAAAGAGTGTGGGGCAGCCTGTTCTTCCTCATCCAGTGCACAGTTTGTTCTTCCTTGTACCATCCCCTCAATCTGAAATATTCATCCAGCATCACTGAATATGGCTCAAGTACACAGCCCTTCTTGGAGCCTTACTCCCCAAAATCTAAACACTGAGTAAATCCATTATCCTTCCTTCAAGCTACCATAATCCTAAAGACATGAAAAATGGGAGATTGCAAACAAATGGAAGTGCAGAGATGCAACACGCATGTGTTACTATAAGATTTGGTCTGGCCCCACCGAGAACCAATAGTATGCACTGAGATGTGGTGGGATGCAGAAAGATGCTCCTGCTTCTTGGCTTAAAGCCAAGAGGCTGTAAGGTTCCAACTTGCTGCTGTGTGTCACCTCGTGATCAAAGGAGAGTGAGATTATAACAGAATGCTTAAAAGCCTACAGCAGCCAAGCAGTCCCAGAGGTGTATAAAACAGGTTGGGTTTAGGGAAAACAACACAAAGCCCTAAGGAAGGGCTCTGAGTCCTTCCTGGGTCCTCAGTATGACAACTGAGGTGATAGGGCGCACAGAGGTCAGCAGCATGCAAGTTAGCACCACCACTTGACCCCCACCTGTTGCTGCCATAGAAGAAGGAAGGTGGAATATTACTAGATCTTTGAAGAAAAGCCAAAAATCTGTATTTTTATGTGGCCCTTCCTGAATTTTAAACATTGGTAATTAAAATATTTTTAAAACAGGCCAAATAATCCTAGCCATGGGTTCATTTAGGGCCCTGGGCCATGAGTTTGTGATCCCAGCAGCAAAACAGGCCGTCATGTCTGTTTGTACCTTGCTCAAGGGCCTCAAATGGGGCCTAAAATCCATGGCACTCACTAACCACCAAGCTCTGTGGCCAGCAGGGAAGAAGGAAAACTCTTTCCTGGTTGGTCTGCCAAAAGGAGGGGTCCCCTTTTTCCTAATTTGCCTGCAGTGCCTGTATGTACCAGTTGTGATCCTACAGCAAAGATAAACTGCAAAGATAAACGCAAGATGGTAAAGCTACTACAGGGTTTTCTGAGACAGGGTGATAAAACCAACAAATCCACAAGTGGTCACTCTATGTATGACTGCTCAGCCTCTGTGGATGTGTTCATTTCTTTCGTTCTGAGCATAACTTTGTTTATATCGGTGCAAGCTTTTATGTTGAAAGTTATATAGAAGTAATGGGTTTCATGAGATTACTTCTTGCATTAATTTCCATTTTGAAGTAATTTTAGATCTACAGAAAAATGGCAAAAAGAGTAAAAAAAAAAAAGTTCCTTATACTGTTCACCAAGTTTCTCCAAATGTTACATTTATTATATTTTATCACATTTACTTTATCATCCTCTTTCTTCCCCTCTCGCTCTCCCTCTCTCTTCCTCAATGTTTGTATTTCTTTCTCCTTACAGATACATACATATTTACATATTTTTGAATCATTGGAGACATTACACCCCTTTACTTCTAAATACCTCAGCATGTATTTTCAAGGGCAAGGATATTCTCTTGTGTAACTACGGTACGGTGAGCAAAATCCGGGCATTGACATTAGCACAGTATTATGATCTACTATTCATTCAGTCCCTTTCAGATTTGATTCGTTTTCTCAAATGTCCTTTATAGCAAAAGAAAAATAATTTTTCTGTTCCAGGATCCAATCAAACTTGTAGTTCGTTACCACATCTCTTTGCTCTTTAGTCTGGAACACTTTCATAGCCTTTCTTTGCCTTGCAAGACCTTGACATTTTTTAATAGTGTGGGCCAAGCATTTGCAGAATGTCCCTCAATGTTTCCTCAGGATTAGATTCGAGCCATGGATTTTTGGCAGGACTATCTCAGCAGTAGTATTGTGTCCTCAGTGAATCCCGTCAGGAGGCACATGATATCTATTCTTCCCATTCTTGGTGCTGTCAGCTTTAGACATTTGGTTAACGTAAGGTCTGCCCGGTTCCCCTACCATGAAGTTACTATTTTTTACCTTTATCATTAGTAACTCTTTCGTAAGGAGATATTTCAATATTATGGAAATATTTTTGTTCCACAGCCAACTTTCACCTATAATTTTTATTCCTGATTCTTGCTTGAAACAAGTGTGACTATGGAGATAGCCAAGTTGGTGATGGCCTAATTCTGCCCTCCTTCTACATTTATTCCTTGGCCCAATATGCTATAGCATTCTCATCCACACATCTACTCACATCGGCATGGACTCATGTCCATGCTAGATTCATTCTCTAATCCATGGTATCGTTATTTATTTTGCTGTTCAGTGTCTCCTGTATTTGGCCAGGGAATAAATACCCCCACCAAACTGGCACCTACATCCTTTTGAAAGGCCCCCGTCATACTTGAGCGATTCTTTATTTTCTGGCGCAGCAATATTCATGAGGTTATTTCTTAATGAGTTCTTGAACAAAATCCCTAAATGAAGTTCAAAGGAACAATTTCTGTAGAGAGCCAAGATGCTGCGATCCAAGACTGCTCTTGATGGTCTTGCTAGATTCAAGGCTAAAGCTCAAAGGAAACCATGGGAATGGGCACTCTTCCCCCAATCATTTGTAAATATTGCTTGTCTTAAACAGGCTTTATATAAGAGTTGGGCATCAAACAATTCAAGATTTTGTTCCTGGCAGAGGTCAGCAGTCTTGTTCAATATAACTTCTGTGATAATGGAAATGTTCTATATCTATGTTATCCAATAAAGTAGCTGCTCGCCACATAGGGCTACGGAGCACTTGAAATTTGGCTAGTTTGACTGAGAAACTAAATGTTTAATTTAAATTGGTTTATTGTAATTTTAATTTATACAACCACATGTGGCAAGTGGCTACCCTATTGGACATACAGGTAGAGAGGGAAGGTTTCCTGTGGTATCAAAAGAGGATGGATTTAAATATATTAGAAGAGAAATGATGAAATGCAGCCCTAAATGATTATATGATGAAAGAATTTTGTGGAGTTATTGAACTCAGGCCACGTGAGTAGTTGGATTTATGCATTATTTAAATGGTAGAGTGTAAAATCACTATGCTCCACTGAAGCTGCTCCTAACTTGTGACAGTACCATCACAGCATCAGTTTCTGGGACATTTATTTCTGTGTTGTTTCTTGCAGGGACCGTGCATCATCAAAGGTTGTGTCAAGTCAGTGGCATCTAGGGGCACTGATGGAAGGGAGGGAGGCAAGAAAGTTGTCCCTTCTACAATCTAAATTTTACCTAAGGATGCTTTATCTATTAATTGTCTATATACTTTGTGGAAAGACAAACAGGGTTGTCTGGCCCTGAAGATCTAGGTTGCCCGGCAACAATCTGCGTGGGACCAGAGCCTCCCCTCCCCCAGCAGGAGGGGCTGTGCGCAAATGCAGCTTCCCACAAGGTCAACAGGTGCTGGCAACAGGCTCCAGAAAACTAACAGCTGAACAGCTGCCATCTAACCTCAGATGGCCTGATGCCCACGCAGACATTGTGTCCCAGTTGGCTAGGCCACTCTGATGCTTGCTCTATAAAAAGGGCAAACAAGTGAGTGGGGGTGGGGGACTTGGTTCCTTCTCTTAGAGTACAATCCATATTAGTGCAACTTGCTCAGACCCAATGTCCCTCCACAGAGTACTGAGATCACAGACCATGTGTCTGCTCAACTTTGGCTCACGAGTTCCAGCCTGTACCAAAAAAAAAAAAAAAAAAAACTTGCACCACTGTTTGCTCAAGCCCTTTGGAAGACATACTTTTAAGAGAAATAATCTATATTTTTCCCCCAAACAACTGATATCAAGGAAAATCATCAATGAAAATTCAATATATGATCATACAGAAAAGAATGCACTTGAATGAATTCTGTGGATTAGATGGCAGGAAGATTTCATTTCATAATTTCCTGATTTTGATGGTGGTAGTTTCATTTACTAGGAGAATATCCTTGTTTGTAAGAATTAGAAACTAAAGAATTCAGGGGTGATGGGGCATTATATCAGCAACTTACTCTCAAATGATTCAGGGAAATTTCTTCTACCATTCTTGGAACTTTTCCTGTATTTTAAATTATTCTAAAATCAACAACAAAAGAAATGTGTTAAATACAAGGAAAATCTACTCCCCTCCCCGGAGATAGCCTCCCTGTCACACACTTACACACTTCCTTTCTGTATTAGAAATATTTGTTTACCTCCATATTTGTTTCTCTTCCTTCCTCCCCAACAGAACCCTGCGTATGAGTAGAGTAGAGACCTGTGTGAAGTCCGGACTCCTTTACAACAGATGTGAGCCTGGGATTCAGTTCTGGGCTGAGGATATGTGGGGAAGTTTTTGCTTTCTTGATGCCTCCTCTCTTCCTGCCCGAAAGGTGGAAATGAGGCTGGCAGAGTAGTCCTTGTCTTGTGATGATGAGGCAACACGGGTGGGGATGAAAGCCAGCACTCAGGATGGCAGAGTAGAGCTGTGTATGGTAAAAGCCCGGGTCCCTGATGGCCACACTGACCTGCTGCACCAGCTCTGGGCTTCCCACCTCGGTGCTCCTTGTCATGTGAGAAAGAGAAGCTCCTTTGTGTTTCAGGCACTGTGGCCAAGTTTCCAGTTATTTGCCATTGAAGCATTCCTAGCTCGCACACCTTCTCTATGCATTTACATAGGTATGTTTGCATTTATGTACGTATGTATGGCTCGTGGATTTAAAAAATATAGATGGATCAGACTATCTATATTCTGCATATTCCTTTTTAATTTTTCACTTGACGATATCTGAAGGATATTTCTATTTCAGTTCTTTTAAACATAGTATTTTATAGCATGAATAAACTACCATTTATGAATCTATTTCCCTAGTGACTACTTCTAATTATTAGCCATTGTAAACAATGTTGCATGGTATATTCTTATACATATATCTCCCTGCGTGTGTTAACATTCCTGTAGGAAAGTCCTAGGAGAAGAATTGCTGTGTCAGAGACTATGTATGTGTGACATTTTGCTAGATGCTGACAAATTGCTATCTCAAGACCATACCTTTAAACTCCTACCAACAGAGTTCAGAGCTTGTTCACCCATACACCTAATTAAGCAGAATAGTGTCAGCTTTTAAATAAGTAAAATATGCTATTTTGTTGTCTTTCTCATTTGCATTCATCTGACGCCTAGTAAATTTGAACATCTTTTCATGTACTTACAGGTCAGTTGTATTTCTTTTGCCTATTAGTGTCTGTTACACATATTTCTACTTGACTGTTCATCCTTTTCCTATTGATATACAGTAGGTTTTTATTGGGTTGTCGGAAAAATCATGATGCATTTTTGCAACAAAAAACAGAAAAAATACATCATGACTTTTCCGACAACCCAATATATGCTAAGTGGCAGGACAACCTACAAACAGGTTTTCTATCCTGGAAACAGTCTTTAAACTAATGTTCGTGTTTGCTACCATAGATCCTAACCTTGCAGTTTCTCTGGGCTGCCTGTGCGAGAATGGCTTCTCTTGCTAACAGTTCTCTCACCTGCCCATATTGAGTGGTGTAACTCTCTGCCATGGTTTCTTCATGAACTATTTGCTTCCAATATCCCAGAAATCTGCACCTCCCCCTATAAATTCTGATTCACAAATCACACCCTTTCTTTTTCAGCTCTGTTATAGATTCTTTTAAGAAATATATTTTGTACCATTTTAATCGGATTTTAGGGGTTAGGGAGGGGAGGTAAAAGACAAATACTGACTGTTTTATCTGCAAAGAGAAAGCTTGCTCTGCATTTCCCCCGGGATAACACGTCATTGTCATGGGCAAATTTTCAACTAGGGTAGTAAGTGGATGGAGTGTTACCCCAGAAGGAAAGAAAGTAATTCAAATACCAAGAGGACCTAATGGAAATTTGTGGATTTTTCAGAAAAGAGGGAAGGTAAAAGTCATTTATTCCTAAAAGCTAGAGCTATTATATGCCTAAGTGGTTAATAATAGACTAATATAGGACCAGCCAAGTGGCAAGTTGGTTAAGACTTGGCTTGGGATGCCAGTTCTGAGCAGCAGGGCCCCAGTTCAGATCCCACATGAGAACCAGTGACCTCTTAGCTGTGCCCTCTACAGCTAAGGTGATGAGTAACAGCTCAACCTGGAGCTGGGCTGCCATGAGTTGCCTGCAACAGCGTAGGCTGCAGTGGGGCTGGCTGGCAGCTGGCGTGTACTTTCATGGCTGCCATGAGCCACTGTAAGCGGCTGTCCAATGGCCGGCGAGTGACTGCCTCACCGGGGAAGAGCTCAATGATAATACCAACATGGGCCAGTGAAGCAACATCCTCCACAACTAGATTGAAGAACAAAAGGACACTGTTCTCTTCCCCCAATTCCTCAATAAAATCTTTAAAAATCAATCAATAAATAATAGAGTAATATATTATTAAATAAATGTATTCTCAATTGTTTTTAATTAAATGTGAACATCCCTAGGATGCTAATAGAGGGTCCAATGCTTAAATTTCCAAATGATGGTGAATTTAACATCAGGATTATAATACCAAAAAAATGAAAACTAAAGCATGTGATTGAAAGTCTGTGCAAGAGTTCAGGAAATAATTAAAAGAGAAGAATTCACACTTATGGAGTCTTTATATCGGTATCGTAGAAAGAGAATCTATTTGAACATACAAATGTATACTAATTTTTTCAGAAAGGACGTCTTTATGATACCTCTGAAGGTAATTAGAAACAATGGCTTCCCATAGAAATGTGTTCCAAAGCTCTGGAAGTGAAAATAGTAGAACTGAAAGAAAATGGTGCTAGAGTCCCTAAAAGACTGGTGTAAGTCAGAATTGTTTGATGGTGCTTAGGACAAAGGAGGTTGGTCAAGGGGCCTATCAGAGCAGGGGACAGAGAGAATGAAAACACATGTGAGAATGACCCATATATCCAGCAGGACCAGCCTAGACTGGGATGTAGAAGATACAGCAGACCCCATGGATCTGAGATGGCAGGGAAACAAAAGCACACATGAGAGCGGGATAGGGCAGTGTCACATCTCAGCCAGAAGAATGTGTGCAAGCATGCGCTATAAGAAACGGGGCCCACCCAGTCTTTCACTGTATTAGTCATGTTCTCCAGAGAAACAGAATCAATTGGATGTGTATATACAGAGAGATGTATATATATATATATATATATATATATATATATATATATATATATAGAGAGAGAGAGAGAGAGAGAGAGAGAGAGAGAGAGAGAGATGTTTTTCAAGGAATTGGCTCCCACAATTGTGGAGGCTGGCAAGTCCAAACTCTGCAGGGTGGGCCAGCAGCCTGGAGACCCAGGGAAGAGTTGATTTTGTGGCTCAAGTCCAAAGGCAGTCTGCTGGCAGAATTCCTTCTTCCTCAGGGGACCTCCATCTATTTGCTCTTAAAAGCCTTCAACTGATTGGATGAGGTCCACCTACAGTATGGAGGGTAATATGCTTTACTCAAAATCTACTGAGTTAAATATTAATTTCATCTAAAAAAATATCTTCACAGCACATCTAGACTAGTGTTTGATCAAATACCTGGTTACCATAGCCTAGCCATGTTGACATGTAAAATTAACCATCACACCTACTCTTCCTCCTGGGTTCTCCCTCAACTGGCCAGGAGGTCTAAGATGATGGGGAGGGCTAGATTTCCTGCAGCTCCAAGGACAGTGAATAAATGACACTCAGTTTCTGTTGTTAATGCCTGGATCTGAAGGAAATATGCGTTAGAATAGTACTAAGAAAAATCACTGTTATTATCTCATGCCATATACCATGGATATGCCCAGTAATTCAGCCTACTCACAAATGTCCTGAGTCCTGACAAATCCCTCCTGAGATGACATCACTCTCATACCTCAGTTCATAAAGCTCCAAAGGAGAAAGGGTAATATTTTTGTTGTTGTTGTTTGTTTGTTTGCATTACAAGAGGAGAAGAAAATATCAAGCTGCCTAATTTTTCTGTTTCTAAGGCAAAGGCAAAGATTGATTCCTCCACAAACCTCTGAGCCCTACATGTCTTCTGAATGGAAATATCTACTTCTGGGGAATAAAAAATGTACTTGTGAGCTTAGAAGTTTGTAATAGAGCTTCCCAGAAGAAAAGTAGTCGTACGTAGTGGAGAGGCTGGTGGAGGGGAAGGTCCAGTGCTGCCTGGAGTACCGCCCTGGCTTTCAAGGGGGTACGAGAATCGGACCATTACAATAAGTAGAGACCATTGGATTAGGAATGAGGCAGAACCGGATTCTAATGCTGGTTCTTCCACTAACTGATCATGTGACCTCAGGCAAATTACTTCAATGCTCTGCCCCTCCATTTATCCAAATCCTTAAAATGGAGATAATACTACATGCCTGTCTCCCAGAGTTATTGTGGATTTCAATTTCAGTAACAGGTATGAATGTGTCAAATGCCATGTAAATGTGAATAACTATCGTTTCTTTGGACAGAGTCCGTTTTTTTATGAAAAAAATAATTTTGAGACAGGGAGACTAGGTCCCTTACCTGCCAATTTTTATCTTTTATTAATAGGCAGTACGAACCCCGTAACTAAAACTTGCTAAGCCTCTGGAGAAAGTATTGGGGGGCCAATTTGCTATATATTTTGTGAGCTATGGAAATGTTGATTGAAATTTTTATTTTTACTTCAAATTTTGAAATTGTAGTGATGTTGGGGGCTGGAGTTACATAGCAGATGTGTGATCCAGCATTCCGTTCTATTGGGACCGTTCCCTTATCCTTCCAAGAGACTCTCGCTAGGCTGTCAATCATGTGGATCCTCTTCCAGCCTGGCCAATCAGAATGCCCGCCTCTCTTGACACAGTGATTGGTCCAGGGGTGATCATGGAACCTAAGTTGACTCCTGAGCTCCTTAAGGGATTGATATAAAGGCTGAGGAAGAGAGGTCTTCCCTCTTCTTTGAGGTTGTGAGCATATTGTCTTTGGCTTCTTTCTTAAACAAATGAGTTTGCAGTGGGTTGAATGTGTCCTCACCGTCCCAAATGCTAGCCTACCTGGGGACTCGGATTGTGACCTTATTTGGAAATAGGATCTTTGCAGGGGTGGTTAAGAACCTGGAGATGAAATCTTCCTGAATTTAGGGTGGGTCCTAAATCTAGTGATCGGTGTCCTAATAAGAAGAGGAGAAGAGGGCCGGCTGAGTGGCGCGGTGGTTAAGTGCTGGCTTGGGAAGCCAGTGGCCCCGGTTCGGGTCCCACATATGAGGGCCAATGACCCTGCCCTATAAAAAAATTAAAAAAAAACAAAAAAATAAGAAGAGGAGAGACACGGAGACACAGAGAGGAGGGCAATATAAAGATGGAAGCAGAAGATGGATTAATGCGTCCACAGACCAAAGAAGGCCCAAAGAGTACCAGGCAGCCCCGGAAGCTAGGCGAGATGCATGGCACGATTTCTATCTCAGAACCTCCAGAAGGAGCCAACCTGACGACACCTTGGTTTTATACTTCTGACCTCCAGAACTGTGAGAGAATAGATTTCTATTGTTTCCAGCCACCCAGTTGGTAGTAGTTTATTAAGACAGCCCTGAAAAACAAATACAATGTGTTTTGCAGAATTCAAGGAAAAGTGGAACACAATGGGCCTCAGGAAAGGTGGGAGCCAGAGTGGCCCCACAGACCTGGAAGCTGGCCTGTGGACTTTCAGGATGCTGCTGCTCTGTGTCTTGCAGCTCCAGCTCTTTCTGTCTCAGTGTCTCTTAAATAAAATGAGAGAAAAAAATCTGGCCAAGCTTATGCCAGATGCCTTCCCTTGGCCAAATCACTGTGGCCTAGGAGAACATCGGGACCCATCCTTTCTAAATAGGGGGAAAGTTCTCAGAAAAAGGAGGTATGAGGGAGGCTGAATATTTCCCAACCTTATCTACTGCACTTCTGTCATGTAACAGATCACTGAGATAGACCAGTGACTTCTAATTCTGTCTGATAATCATAATCTCCTAGGGAACTTTTTAAATTGTAGATTACGGGGCCCCATCCCAGATTTACTTAATGGGAATCTCCACAAATGTAGGACCTCTTTTGTCCCAAAACTCATCACTCATTACGTAATTATGATGATGAGCTAGTAGGAAGAGTGAGCTAGAGCTAAATAAGGTTGTTAGAGAAGATTCTTCATAGGTGTGACTTGAACAGAGCCTTGCAGGATGCGTAAAACTTTGTTGGCAGGAAGGAGCAAAAATTCCAAGCAGGCCCTTTAAAACATTCTGAGTCCTCATAAATTAAATTGCTGTCTGCACCCAAAAATAGTGGCAAAGGAAAGACAAGTGGGTGTGTAAAATGGATTAATTTTTGCAACCTGACTTTCCTATATGGATTTGTCTTTGAATTTGGTGCATGCTGTCATGTCATGATCAGTTTAATGAATCAGCAGGTTTTTATCCCTGTTTCAGTGAGAACTGTGTAATACCCTGAGAGGAATCAGAACACATGCATCTTTTAATTCAAAGGCTTTAATGCAACACAATAAACTCTACCCTGTAGCATCTGGATTTGAATCAACATTTTATAATGGTAATGCTGACATTCTGCCAGCAACCAGGAACATCACTTTTTAAAAATATTTGGCCAAAAATTACTCATCAATTCCTGATTGGATTTTTTTTCTTGCATCCTGATTTGGAACTTATTTGTACCTCTATACATATTACTATAGATAGGTATAACTGAAGGCCTAGCTGTACTCTTTCTAAATATTTGCATTCCAAAGGGTTGAGTTCTCTAAAATGTTATTCATGTACTTGCTTAAACACACACACACACACACACACACACACACACACACACACAGAGCCATTGCTCCCCAAGGTCCCATTTAGAATAAAGGACACCTCTGATTAAACTCACCTCTATCTAACACTTATTATTAACTCCTTGCTGTGAATAATAGAGATTGAGGCTTTTTTGCAAAATAGGTAGCTTTGAATCCCCTTGGAATTAAACCTGTAAGCAACGGGGGGGTTAAATTTTTATCTTACAGTGGGGTGAGCTTGGAAATGAATAGTGATTAAACACTTTCATATTGCTTACTATGTGCCAGGCACTGTTCTAAGTTCTTTTGTTAACTCATTTAAACCTCATAACAATATGTTAGGTAGTTTCTATTATATTATCACCATTTAACAAATGAGGAAACTGAGGTCCATGGAAATGACTTAATGAACTTAAGTCACACAGTTCATAAATCATGGTGCCTGGGTTCAAATCCAGGCAGTTGGGCTCTGGAGATGGGGTGTAGTAAGAAATATATTTGGCCTTTGCCCCAGTTTCAGCCTCAGAGCTCTTAAACCTATTGGATTTTCCTGAATGATAGAGATGTTTTTTGTTATTCATAATGACTCCTATCCATCATATCTGAGTTTATGCTGATAAGGTGACTCAAGGGGGACCTCCTACATATAGCCTGAGGCTGGTCACCAGAAAGACCAAGTTATTAGAAGGATGGGACTTTCAGCCCCACCCACTGACCTCTGGGAAGGGGAAGGGGTGGCTAGAGATTAAGCTCTATAAAAACTCTTGACTAACAAGATTTGATGAGCTTCCCGGTTGTTGAATATATCCAGGGGCTGGGAGGGTGCACCTGGAGAGGGCATGGAAACACTGCACCCCCACCCCTTGCTCTATGCATCCGTTCCATCTGGCTGATTCTGAGTTGTATCCTTTGCGAGCAACCAGTAAACCTAAGTAAAGTGTCTCTGAGTTTCATGACCTGTTCTAAGCAAATTATTGAATCCGAAGGTGGGGGGTCATTAAGACCCCCTGACTTACTGCTGGTCGATCAGAAGTACAGGTGGGTAGAACTTTCGACTGGCATCTGAAGTGGAAGCAGTCTTGTGGGACAGAATCCTTAAATCTGTGGAATCTGATACTAATTCCAGGTAGTTAGTGTCAGAATTGAACTGAATTGTTGGACACCTCCCCCCACTCCCCCCCCCCCCGTTGGTGTGTGGAGACTGGGTTGCTGGTATTCTCAGCATCTACAGCATGCCCTCTCTCCTGGTGGCAATGGTTGACTCTGTGCAAATGGATGATATCTCCCAAGGGAGCAAGGGATAAGGAAGAAAAGTTAGTTGAGTACAGAACTGTGAAGACTCTTTGTTCTTAGGACAACAGAAAGGGCTAAGGAGATAGAAAAAGGACTGAAGGAAGGGGTTGGAGAACTCTGTACCACTGTATCTGGGTAGCTCCAAGAACCACACATGTCAGGAGTCCAAAACTTCAAGAAGAAGAAGGCATGTCCATGGAAGCTTCTTACTGGACTTTGGGGATATTAGTGACTTTCAGAAGTACCAATCCTCCCAGAGAAACCCAAGACACTAATTCGAAAAACATATGCACCCCTATGTTTATTGCAGTACTATTCACAATAGCCAAGACTCGGAAACAACGAAAATGCCCATCGGTAGACGACTGGATTAAGAAAATGTGGTATATTTACACAATGGAGTATTACTCAGCTATAAAGAAGAAGGAAATCTTACCATTTGCAACAATATGGATGGACCTAGAGAACACTATGTTAAGTGAAATAAGTCAGACAGAGAAAGACAAATACCATATGATCTCACTTATATGTGGAATCTAAAGAACTGAATAATTGAGCAAACTAAACAGAAATAGTCTCAGGGATATAGACAAAAAACTGATGGTTTCTAGATGGGAGGTGGGTGGGGAGGAGAGAGAAGGTGAGGGGATTAGACAGCATAAATTGGTAACTACAATATCGTCACAGGGATATGAGACAGTTTGGGGAATATAATCAATAATGTTGTAAATATGTCATAGAGTGTCAGATGGACACTTCATGGATGGTGTAGAGGCCTGACCACTGCACTGTACACCTGCAGCTGACATTGACTAATATTGTATGTCAACTATAATCTAATATATATATATATATATATATATATATATATATATATATATATATATAGTTACAGGATGTGGAGTATAGTATGGGAGTGGAATGAATGGAACTGTAATAGATATATATGATATCTGGAGAGGTGGATTGGGGAAGGGGGGTTGTCACTTTGTGAGGGGTGAAAAGTGTAACTATTGCATTGTTTTGTACACCTGAAACTAAAAAAAAAAAAAGTGCAGACCCTGAAGAGGACCAGCATGAGGATCCACAGTGCTTAGGGTTCAGGTGTCGCCAAGGAAGTAGAAATGGCAATTATGCAAAGACTTGTCTGTCACAAAATTTGCTGTTGAAAATAATAAGAAAGGGATAAGGAAACTATCAACTATTAGCAAAGTATAAAATCTTCATTTGTGTGTTTGCTTATAAAGATGGGAAAGACATAGTAGGTGTTCAGTTAATTCACAAACAAATGAATAGCTCACATTTATTTGGTGCTCTCTATTTATCAGGCACTAGTCTAAGCACTTTACATGTATTAATTCATTTATTATTTCCAACCATCCTATATGAAGTACTGTTATTATTATCATCATCCAAATTATACCTCAGGAAACAGGTACAGAAAGTCTGTCACTTGCCCAAGTCTGTGTTTTTAGGCTGCACACTACTGCCGATAATGATGGATTTGAAGATCAAATGAAGACAAAACTTTTAGAGGGTCTTATTTTTAAAAATAAATCAATAGTAAACTTCATTCTTCATTAACGATTTCATGCACTATCCAGGGAATGGCTATGACAATGACAAGCATTAGGGAGGAAGCCTTGCAGGTTTGTAAGACACAAGAGCATCATAAAAACGACTCTCTTCCTCATGTGCACTGTGCATATTCCATAAATATTTGCTGAAGAATAAATGAGTTGCTCCAAACCATAAATTATTATAAGATTAATAATACTTATTGATGCTAACATAATTTTTAGTTACGATGCAAAGGAAGAAATAGTGAAAGATTAAAGTAGCTATTTTGTATTCCACAACTTCTTTAGTTTTTCATATGAAGATTGCTTCTTTTAAGAATCTAAATCTAAGGGATATTCCTCACTATCCCTGTCTGAGTCCATTCATGCTGCTATCACAAAAATACCACAGGCCGAGGGGCTTATAAACAACAGGAATTTCTTTCTCACCGTTCTGGAGGCTGGAATCCCAAAGATCATGGTGCTGGCAGATTTTGTGAGAACCCACTTCCTCAGAGATGGTGCCTTCTCACTGTGTTTGGTAGAAGGAGAGAGCCGTCTCTCTTAGGCCTCTTTTATACAAGTACTAATCACTTCCAAAGGCCCCACTTCTAAATACCATCACCTTGGGGGTTAGAATTTAAACATGAATTTGGGGGTGGACACATTCACACATAGCAATCTGCACCAGTTTCTGTTCCTTCCTCTTAAGAGTTCTTAGGGGTGTTTTTGTTTATTTGTTTGTTTAGTAGGTTGGTTTTGTTTGTTTGTTTGTTTTTTGCTGTGTGTATGTAATGCATGCGGTCTTTTGGGTTTGTTCTTTTGGTGTTTTGTTGTTGTTTTTTGAGGGCAGTGTCACTGGCCCTCATATGTGGGACCCGAACCAGGGCCGCTGGCTTCCCAAGCCAGCGCTTAACCACTGCGCCACTCGGCCAGCCCTGTTCTTTTGGTTTTTTAAAATGACCTATGTTGCTGAAACAGCAGAGGGAGCTAAAATTAATAAACTGGGATTGCTGCTATCGTCATCAATGCTTCCAAGGCACAAAATATTTGAAAAGCAGCCCTGTCAGTTTTCTACTCCACTAGAAGCAGGGTTTGAGCAGGGCGTAGGAGAGTCATCCTCGTTTAAATAAGGTGCCAGAGCTGAAGCATTACTTTCATGTGTTGCAAAAGACTAATTCATCCAACAACACCTCCCAGAGACCTGAGGAAGCAGTATGCTAACATCCAGACTTTTAAAATCCACATGCTAAACCTCACCACTGTGGGAGAGAAGTTAGGCCCAGAGGCCTCTGTCACTTCCATGCTATGTCACCTCCAACAGATGCGGGCCTCACTGGAAGTGGTCAAGCTAGGAAGTATATTCTGGTCCACAACCACAATTTCTTTTTAACCACAACATATAGTCCATTTATGTATAATGTAATTACTGATATATTTGGATTTAAATGTGCCTTTCTATTTGTCCCATCTGTCTCATTTTTTGTGTGTGGTGGTTAATTTTATGTGTCAACTTGACTGGGTGCCCAGATATTTGGTCAAACATGATTCTGGGTGTTTCTGCAGGGGTGTTTTGGATGAGATTAATATTTGAATAGGTAAAGCAGACTGCCCTCCCTAATGCGGTGGGCCTCATCAGATGAAGGCCTTGGATAGACCAAAATTTACCAATCCTTTCCTGAGTCAGAGACAGCTCTCCAGCAGATTGGGGTTCATGGACATTGTTGGCTCTCCTGGATCTCCAGACTGCTGGTCCACATTGCAGATTTGAATTTGCCAGTGCCCATCATCTTATAAGCTGATTCCTTATAATACATCTTTTTTCTATATATAACCACATCTTATTTGTTCCTAATAAAAAATGTTTCTTTCCTTTCATTGTTTATCATGTCCATCTTCTTTTTTTCCTCTACTTATCTGGAGGTTGTTTCGGGTCTTTAGTGATTATCCAAGAAATTACAAGATATATAACTAAATTATCAAAGTCTAAAGTTTATGAAACTTCTCTTTTTTCAATTCAAGTTGCCATACAATGTTATATTAGTTTCAAATGTATCACATGGTGATTAGACATTTGTATAACTTATGAGGTGATCACCCTGATGGTACCAATCTGACACCATGCATAGTTATTACAATGTTATTGACTATATTCTTTATACTATACTTTACATCCCCGTGACTATTTTATAACTACCAATTTGTACTTCACCCATCCCCCCAACCCCTCCCATCTAGCAACCTTCCAAATGTTCTCTGTATCTATGAGTCTGTTTCTGTTTTGTTTGTTCGTTTATTTTGTTCTTGGAGTTCACATATAAGTAAAATCATATGGCATTTGGCTTTCTGTGACTTACTTCACTCAGCACAATACTCTGTAGGTTCATCCATGTTATTGCAGATGGCAAGATTTCATTCTTTTTCGTGGCAGAGTAATATTTCATTGCATATATGTACCACCTCTTCTTTATTCATTCATCCATTGATGGACACCCAGGTTGCCTCCATGTCTTGGCTATTGTAAATAATGCTGTGATGAACATATGGATGCACGTGTCCCCTTGAATTAGCATTTTGGGTTTCTTCAGATAAATATCCACAGTGGGTTTACTAGGTCCTTCTTTGCCTCCTATTACAGCCTTTGTTTTAAAGTCTGTTTTGTCTCATATAAGTATTGCTACTCCAGCTTTTTTGTTTGTTTGTTACTATTTTTATGAAATATCTTTTTCCATCCCTTTGTTTTCAGTCTGTGTGTGTCTTTCAATCTAAAGTGAGTCTCTTGTGGGCAGCATATGTAAGGGTCTTGTTTTCTTATTTATTCAGCCAACCTATGTCCTTGGTTTAGAGCATTTAATCCACTTACATTGAAAGTAATTGTTGATAGATATGCAGTTACTGACACTTTATTATTTATATTTTTAAATCTTTTTTTACCTTGTTCTTCTTAAAGAAGTCCCCTTAACATTTCTTGTACTATTTATTTGGTGGTTTAGCTTTCTCTTGTCTGGGAAGCTTTTTATCTTCCCTTCAATTTTAAATGATAGCTTTGCTGGGTAGAGTAATCTTAGTTGTAGGTCCCTGCTTTTCATCACTTTGAATATTTCGTGCAAATTCCTTCAGGCCTGCAAAGTGTCTGTTGAGAAATCAACTGACAGTCTTATGGGAGCTTCCTTGTAACCGATTGCTTTTCTCTTGCTGCTTTTAATATTTTCTCCCTGTCTTTAACTTTTGGCATTTTAATTACAATGTGTCTTGGTGTGGGCCTGTTTATATTCATCTTTGTCTGGGATTCTCTGTGCTTCCTGGTGTTGTATTTCTGTTTCCTTCTCTAGGTTAGGGAAATTTTTCATTATTTCTTCAAACAGGTTTTCAATTTCTTGCTCTCTCTCTTCTCCTTCTGGTACCCCTATGATGCAAATATTGATATGGTTGACTTTGTTCCAGAGGCTGCGTAAACTACCCTCATTTATTTGGATTCTTTTTGCTGTTCTGATTGGGTGTTTTCCATTACCTTCCCTTCCAATTCACTAATTCTATTCTTTGCTTCAGTTAATCTATTGTTGGTGTTCTCCAATGTATTCTTTATTTCTGACTGGTTCTTTTTTCTGTTTTCTATCTCCATTTTTATGTTTCCTGTTTCTTTACTGAAGTTCTCCTGAGATCACTGAGCATCCTTATAACTAGTGTTTTGATCTCTGCATCTAGTAGATTGCTTGTCTCCATTTTGTTTAGTTCTTTTTCTGGAACTTTGTTCTGTTCTTTCATTTAGGACATATTTTTTTGTGTCTCCATTTTGGTTGCCTTGCTGTATGTGTTTCTATGTATTGGTAGATCTGCAATGTCTGCTGGTCTTAGTAGAGTGGCCTTATGTAGTTGTCCTGTGGGACCCAGTGGTGCAGTCTCCCTGGTCATCTGAGCCAGGTGCTGCAAGTATGTCCCTTCTGTGGGTTGTCTTTGCTCTCCTGTTGTAGTTGAGCCTTGGCTGCTCTTTGCACATCAATGGGAGGGACTGACACTTGGCTGGTTGTGATGGAATGGCCAGGACTACAGTGGAGGAGCTGCTGTGTAGGGGCTGACCCTGAGCAGGATTCGCTTTAGTAGGGCTCTGGGGCCTGCCTAGTTTGCCCCTTTTTTTAGTCTTTTCTATGCAGGTGGCCTGGTGGTGTTCCACTGTGGTCCAAAGCTGGCCACCAGGCATGCCAGGCCCGGGAACTCCTAATGTGGTCATGAGAGGATGCAAGCACAGCATTTACTTACTCCACCATCTATCAGAAATCCATGAACTCTTACTTTCTTCCGGACTGTACATTTTAATGCCTATAAATGTTAAGGCTTTATTTGTCCCCAGTCTACTTATATTCTTTTGATTGTGTGTTTTAATTCTTTGTTGTTGGTTTTTTAACTTCTCAAGTAGTTAATATTCATTTGGATTTTCCCGCCGTGGTAGAACTTCTGATGTCCCTGCTTTCCAGCACATGGTAAAATTGCTCACCTCCACCCTCTTGAAATTAGATGTGATTGTGTGACTTGTTTTGGCCAGTGAAATATGAGTGTTAGTAACCTGTGTGACTTTTAAGTGGAAGCAATTAAAGGACATTCTTCATTTTGCCATTTCCTTTTCTTTCTGCCATGGCAACTGGCACCACTCCAAAAGATGGAGCCAGATATTGGCTACTCCATCAGCCTTCCTCCTTGAGAGGAGGCAATGTGAAGCAGAGCCTCCAGCCAGCTCACAGTGGACATGTGGCATGGTGGAAAATGAACCTATCTTGTTTCAAGCTACTGAGTATTAGGGGTTCTCTTTTCTTGATGCTACACTGCTGTGCTACATCATAGCCTATTGTGACTAATTAACCTGCATTTTTACCATTTTCTTTGCTCTTTATTCCTTCTTACATCTTAGCCCTTTCATCTGCCTTTACTTTGCATTTGCTGACAACATATCTTTTCAAGTTTCCTTGGGCTGGCCGAGTGGCTCAGTTGGTTAAGAGCTCGCTCAAGAGTGTGAGCTGAGCTCTGAGCAACAGCAGCTTGATGCCCAGCCCGAGCTGAGCTGCCAACATGAGCAGGATGGCTCAGCTAAAAAAAAAAAGAAAAAAAATATATATCTAAGGCAAATTTCCTTTACTGTGGATCTGTGGTAAACTCAGTTTTTATTCAAAGTTTATTTTATTTGCTCTCATTCTTTAAAAATATTTTCACTAGATATAAGAATTCTACATTGGCAACTATTTCCTTTTAGCAAAATGAGGATATCTTTGCATCATCTTCATGTTTCTGTTGTTGAGGAGAAGTCAACTGTAATTAAGCTACTCCTTTTAAGGGAAGTCTTTTCTTTTTTTTCTCTGAATTCTTCCCAGTGTCTTTGGTGTTCTTCATTTTCACTGTACCATATCTGGGGGTGCATTTTGGTGTCTTATCTTACTTGTATTGGGCTTCATGAAACCATGGCTTGGGGGTCCTTAATCAGTGTTCAGCATTCTGAGTGTTGGCCTGCAAACACAGGAGATCTGGCTTCGCAGCCCATGCTCTTTGGCCTCTATGTTATGTCACACAGTAAATAGGGCTGGCTGAGTGGCATGGTGGTTAAGTGCTGGCTTGGGAAGCCAGCGGCTCCGTTTCGGGTCCTACATATGAGGGCCAGTGACACTGCCCTCAAAAAAAAAAAAATTACACAGTAAAATTGCCCCCTCAGTTTTCCTACTGACGGGCCTCAGATATAAAGATGAGGTTGAAATTATGTTCCATGTCATTCACTTTAAGAAAGCAGTTACTTATGATAACTTTTAGAGGGATTTCTTTTTAAATTGATAAAGTTAACATTTCAGAACTTAACGAAATAAGCTTCAGATATTTGAAAAAGTGTGTGCACCATCTCATTCCCTGATTATAAAGATGAATGCATGAGCTGTTACTATCTGCTTATTAGTCTTCCTACTCTACTTATTAGTCCATACCCTACCTCATTTCAGAAGGAACACAGCCAAAGTCACACAGTAAGCCTCTGTGGAATAGAGGGTAAAGCCCCAGTTTTTTAATTTTTCCATTTACTGATCCAGACACTAAACTAATTGAAGACGGTACATGAGCCTTTTTCCCCCTGCCATACCTGAAAGTTTTCAGCATTCTTTATCAGTGTCATACCTCCTAATACAGAAGGGGTCATTGCATTGCTCTTATTAATATGCTGAAAATATTTGCTTCTGACATCTGTCAGTTTGCATAACTGTGAATACAAATCATAGACACCATCTGGGATGTCAGAGCAAAGGGGATTGTGATTGTTTGAATTTCCCTTCCAATTTAATTTCACAGTTTTTAAAAGTCTTGTTTTTCTGCCATGATCATCACAGGGAAAAATAATTAACAGTTATCCTCTTAGAGATAAAATTACTACAAATTAAGAAACAGTTATGAATATAATTTATAAATAATTATGTGACGTGAGCATGAAAAGTGCAGAACTAATGAAAAAAAATTAATTAAAGCTGCTGAGAGATTTTTTTTTTAATTTGTTTTGGTCCCTGAAGGACAGACTGTTTCAAGATGCTTTACAACCCTGTTAACTATGATTCAAAAAGAAATCTGAAGAGTTTTCTCACAAATGTATGTGGCAAATGTGTTCAGTTACATTGCCAGGAGCCCATGGCTATAGGTCTCATCAGAATCTTCAAAACAACAGAACTATCAAAACAACAGCAAAACATTAAAACTGTTGACATGGAGCTGATGTAGGGGTAAATGTGATGATGTCTAAAACAGTGCTGTTTCCTTTTTAGGAGTTGACTTGAGAAAAAATAGCAAAGTAAGATCTTTGAAAACTATTTCTTCTATAAAATCCCTGAGAAACCTGGTAAAAATGGCCAAAATATAGTCTTTTCAAACACTGGTGCTAGACTTCCACGTGCAAAAAAAAAAAAAAAAAAAAAAAAAAAAGAACCTAGACCTTATACCCTTCACAAAAATTAATTCAAAATGGAACATAGATCTAAATGTAAAATGTAAAACTATAAAACTTCTAGGAGGTAACATAAGAGAAAGTTTAGATGACTTTGGGCATGGCTGTGACTTTTTAGATACAACACCAAAGGCACCATCCAGGAAAGAAATGGTAAGCTGACCTTCATTAAAATTAAAAACCCCTGCTCTATGAAAGGCAATGTCAAGAGAATGAGAAGATAAGCCGCATTCTGGGAGAAAAAATTTGCAAAAGACATAGCTAATAAATGACTGTTATCCAATATATATAAAATACTCTTAAAGCTTAACAATAAAAATACAAAAACAACTATTGAAATGGGTCAAAGACCTTAACAAATACTTCACCAAAGACAAATAGATGGCAAATAAGCATATAAAAAGATGGTCCAGATCATATGTCATTAGGGAAATGCAAATTAAAACAATAATGTAATGTTTCTTTTTACTCCAGCTACCTTCAAGATTTTGTCTTTATTTTTGGTTTTTAGCAATTGGAACAAAAAGTGCCTACGTGATTTTTCTTTTCCTTCAGCTTGGGGTTCTCTGAGTTTCTTGAATCTATGATTTGTTGTCTTTCACTAACTATAGAAAGTTCTCAACAATTATCTCTTCAAATACTTCTTCAATCCCTTCTGAGATTCCAAGTTTACATATATTAGGCAGTTTGATACTGTGCCCCAGCTCTTCATTGCTCTAGGCTTTAAAAATATGTACTTATTTTTCTCTTTATGTTTCAGTTTGGATAATTTCTATGAACCAGTCTTCACATTTATTAATCCTTTCCACAGCTCTTTCCAATCTACTCATAAGCTCATTACAGGATTTCTTCATCTCTAATGTGGTTTTTTATTTCTAGAATTTCCAAATTTTACTCTTTTTTTATTTTTTTTACTGGGGAACCAGCCAAGTTGTTATTCTTCAGTCTTTGTTGTGGAGGGCGCCAGTCGCCATCTGGCTTCCTGTTGGAAGCTCATGGCCTCTAAGGTCAAGGTGCTGTGTTCAATCTTAGTTGCGGGTGGGCGCAGCCACCATCCCATGGGGGAGTCAAACCAGCAGCCTTGTTGTTAAGAGCCCACGCTCTATCCACTGAGCCATCCAGGCGGCAGCTCAGCTCAAGGTGCCGAGTTCAATCTTTAGTTGCAGGCAGGCATAGCCCACCATTGAATAGGCAATCTTGTTTTTACACCAGCTGAGCCATCCTGCCACCTGTTGGCAGCTCAGCAACAGCTCAGCTAGGGTACAGCGTTCACTGGCCCATGTGGGAATTGAACCAGTGGCCCCGATGCTCAGAGCACATGCTCTAAGCCAACTCTAAACCAACTGAGCCACTCAACTGGCCCAAATTTTACTCTTTTTAATAGTTTCTATCTCTGCTAAAATTTCTTATTTGTTAATGCATGCTGTTCACATTTTCCATTAGTTCCTTTAATATATTAATCATATTTATCTTAAAGACCCTGTTTGGTAGTCCCAACATCTGGACTACATCTGGACCTGATTTTTGATCACTTTATTTCTTAACAAATTGCCTTTTCTTGCTTTTTTGTGTGTCTCATAGTTTCTTTATAACCAGCTTTAAAAAATAGATAATTTTTTGAAAGAGAAGTTTTAAGTTCACAGCAAAATTGAGCAGAAAGTAAAGATTTCCCATATGCCTCTGGCCCCGAAACATGCAAAGCCTTCACTACTATCAGCATCCTACACCAGAGTTGTACATTTGTTAGAATTGATGGACCTACATTGATGCATCCCTATCACCCAAAACCCATCATTTACTTTAGGGTTCACTCTTGATGTAGTACATTCTATGGGTTTTGTCAAATGTTTAATGACATGTATTCGCTATTATGGTGTCAAACAGAATGGCTTCACGAGCCTAAAAATCCTCTGTGCCTGTCCTACTCATCCCTCCTTCCCTATAACCCCTGGAAATCACTGATCCTTTTACTTTTTATGTAAACCTTTCATGGCTTTGCCTTTGTCAGACTGTCATATAATCAGAATCATCCAGTGGGTTGGCTTCTTTCACTTAGTAATATGCATTTAAGATTCCTGCATAGGATAGCTCATTTCTTTATAGAGCTGAATAATATTCATCCTCTGGATGTATCACAGTTTATTTATCCACTCGCCTACTGAAAGACATCTTGGTTGTTTCCAAGTTTAGGCGATTATGAATAAAGCTGTCATAAATAACCTTGTGCAGCTTTTGTGTAGACATAAGTTTTCAAGTCCTCTGAGTAAATACCAAAGAGCGCAATTGCTGAATTGTATGGTAAGAGTGTGTTTAGCTTTGTAAGAAATGGCCAAACTGTCCTCCAAAGTAGCTGCACCATTTTGTATCCCACCATCAATGAATGAGATTTCCTGTTCCTCCACACCCTCACCAGCATTTGGTGTTGTCAGTGTTTTGGATTTTCACCAGTCTGATAGGTGTGCAGCGGTACCTCATTGCTGTTTTAATTTGCATTCCTTAATGACTTATGATGCTGAGTGTCTTTTCACAAGCTTATTTTTTATCTACATATCTTCTCTGGTGAAGTGTTCAGGTCTTCTGCCCATTCTCCCTTCTTTTAAATAGACTATTTTTCAGAGTAGTTTTATATTCATAGTATGTGTGTAGTCCTTCCAGGTTGGCTTCTTTCACTTAGTAAATATGTATTTAAGTTTCCTCCATGTCTTTTCATGGCTTAATAGCTCATTATTTTTTCAGTGTTGAATAATATTCCATTATCTGTCATAATTTTATACTATATAATAATGATACTTGTAAAATATGATATCTTGACTTAATATAAGATTTATCTGGCTTGCTTTTCTGTAAATTTATTTATTAGATCATCAAAAATTATAATTTTAGCAATTTCATTTTCAATCAATATAGTGGAAAGCAACATCAGTTACTGTTGACATATGCAAGATCACAAATAATTTTTGGTAATTTTTAATTTTGAGAGAGATGAGACTACTTTCAGAGCTGTTAAGAGTATTCATGGCTGGGCCGGCCAAGTGGCACGGTGGTTAAGCGCTGGCTTGGGAAGCCAGTGGCTGCGGTTCAATCCCACATATGAGGGCCAGTGACACTGCCCTCAAAAAAAAAAAAAAGTATTCATGGCCTATTTTACAAAACATTCAAAAAAGAATGAATACCTATTTTCCTCAAACTATTCCAAAAAATACAGAAGGAGGGCAGGCTCCCAAAGACATTTTATGAAGCCATTATTACTCTGATCCCAAAGTCAGACAAAGATATTACAAAAAAGGAAAACTACAGGCCTATATCCCTAATGAACATACATGCAAAAATCCTCAACAAAATACTAGCAAACCGAATTCAGCATCACATTAAAAAGATCATACACCACAATCAGTGGGATTCATTCCTGGTATGCAAGTTTGGTTCAATATCCTAAAATCCATTAATGTAATACATCACGTTAACAAAATGAAAAACAAAAATCATATGATCATATCAATAGACACAGAAAAATCATTTGACAAAATCCAGCAGCCATTTATGATAAAAACTCTTAGCAAAGTGGGAATAGTGGGATCATATCTCAACATAATAAAGGCCATATATGATAAGCCCACAGCAAACATCGTTCTCAATGGGGAAAGTCTAAAAGCTTTCCCCTTAAGATCAGGAACAAGACAAGGCTGCCCACTTTCACCACTTCTATTCAACATAGTTCCGGAAGTTCTAGCCACAGCAATCAGACAAGAAAATGAAATAAAAGGCATCCAAATTGGAAAGGAGGAAATAAAATTGTCATTATATGCAGATGACATAATATATAGAGAGAATCCCAAAGACTCTACCAAAAAACTGTTAGAACTGATAAACGAATTTAGTAAGGTAGCAAGATACAAAATTAATATTGAGAAATCTGTTGTATTTGTATACACCAATAATAAACTATCAAAAGAAGAAATCAGGAAATCAATCCCTTTTACAATATTTCAAAAACAATAAAATATCTAGGAATAAATTTAACTAAAGACATAATAGACCTGTACTTAGAAATTATGAGACACTGAAGAGATTAATCAAAGTAGATACAAATAAACAGAAATACATACCATGTTCATGGATAGGAAAAATTAATATATTTAAAATGTCAATACTACCTAAGGCAATATATAGAGTCAATGCAATGCCAATCAAACTACCAAGGACATTTTTCTCAGAAATAGAACATATAATCCTAAAATCTATATGAAACCATAAAAGACCCCAAATAGTCATGGCAATCTTGATAAATAAGAACAAAGTGGGAGGTATCATGCTACCTGACATCAAATCATACTACAAGGCTACAGTAATCAAAACACTATGGTACTGTCATAAAAACAGACACATAGACCAATGAAACAGAATAGAGAGCCCAGGAATAAACCCATCCATATACGGTCACTTAATCTACGACAATGGAAACAAGAATTTACATTAAAGATAGTCTATTTAATAAATGGTGCTGGGAAAATTGGACTGACTCATGCAAAAAAATGAAAATGGATCACCTACTTACACCATATACGAGAACAAACTCACCAATGGATTAAAGACTTACATGTAAGACCTGAAACCATAAAACTCCTAGAAGAAAACATAGGGAGTAAATTTGCAGACATTACCCTGAGTAATATTTTTACTGATATATCTCCTCAGGCAAGGGAAATAAAAGAAGAAAATGAACATATGGGATTACATCAAATTTAAAAGTTTTTTCCCAGCAAAGGAAATCATCAATAAAACAAAAAGGCAGCCTACTGAATGGGAGAAGATATTTGCCAAGGATACATCTGATAAGGGGCTGATATCCAAAGTTTATAAAACACTCATGCAACTCAACACCAAAAAAACAAACAACCCAATTAAAAAATGGGCAGAGGATTTAAAAAATGAAGAGGCATTTCTCTAAAGAGGACATACAGATGGCCAACAGGCATATGAAAAAATGTTCAACCTCACTAATCATTAGAAAAATGCAAATAAAAACCACAATGAGATACCACCTCACTCCGGTCAGAATGGCTATCATAAATAAAGCAATAAACAACAAGTGCTGGTGGGGCTGTGGGGAAAAGGGGACACAGGTGCACTGGTGGTAGGGCTGCAGATTGGTGCAGCCATAATGGAAATCGGTATGGAGGTATCTCAAAAAACTGGAAATGGAACTACTGTAGGACCCAGCAATTCCACTCAGGTATATACCCAGAAGAATCCAGGACGCTAATTCAAAAAAAATATATACACCCCTATGTTTACTGCAGCGCTACTTACAATAGCCAAGAGTTGGAAACAACCAAAATGCCCATCGGTAGACAACTGGATTAAGAAACTGTGGTACATTTATACAATGGAGTATTACTCTGCCATAAAGAAGAATGAAATTGTACCATTTGCAACAATATGGATAGACCTAGAAACTATTATGTTAAGTGAAATAAGTCAGACAGAGAAAGACAAATACCATATGATCTCATGTATATGTGGAATCTGAAAAACTAAATGAACAAGCAATGTAAACAGAAACAGTCTCATAGATACAGAGGAAAAACTGATGGTTGCTAGTTGGGAGGGGGTGGGGATGAGGGACAAGGGGAAGGGATTAGACAGCATAAGTAGGTAACTACAATATTGCCACAGGGATATGAAAGACAGCTCGGGGAATATAATTAATAATGTTGTAAATATTTTGTGGGGTGTCAGATGGTCACATGTCTTGTTAGGGAGACCACTTCATGGACGGAGTAGAGGCTTGATCACTGCACTGGAAACCTGAAGCTGATGTTGATAATATTGTATGCCAATTGTAATTGAATATATAGATAGTCACAGGATGTGGATTATACTGTGGAAGGGAGTCAGAGGAAGTGTAATAGATAAATATGATATGGGGAGGAGGAGTGGGGTGGCGAATTGGGGGAGGGGGGTTGTCACTTTGAGGGGTAAAAAGTGTAACTATTGCATTGCATTGTACACTGGAAACTAATTTTTTAAAATGGTTTATTTCACAATAAAATAATTTTTAAAAAGAAGAAAAACAGTATACATGGCCTGTGACAACATTGGGATAAATTTCTGATAAGTTATTTTGGAATATAAAATCTAGCATATCTAGAGTTGATGATTCCCAGAATAATTTATCTAAAAAAGATTCAATTCTTTATATAAATCAATTTTGTGTAAATCTGCATTAAATTTACACACTGACATTTTAAGGTTTTCTAACTTGTGTGGAAGTTTTTGAAATTAACTTCATGATTTTTGTATAACTTAAAACAGTTGTTAGGGACCTGCCAAGTGGCATGGTGGTTAAGCGCTGGCTTGGGAAGCCAGCATCCCCGGTTCAGTCTCACATATGAGGGCCAGTGACACTGCCCTGAAAAAAAACCCCACAAAAAAACAGTTGTTTATGAATTCTATAGTTACATCTTCAATTACAAGCAAAAATTAATTTAAAAATTTTCTTCCCTATTAACAATTGGCTTATTTGAAGCTTCTCATGAAAGTAGTGTTCTTTACCGTTGAATGCAGTGACCTTTAAATTTAATTTCCAAGCCTATGGACGTTTGCTTTACTTTTCAATATTCCCATTTTCAAACCTGGAGATCTTAAACTCTGAGAATTCTAATAACTTCCAATATGCTTTATTACAATGCCCATGTGTATGCTTTTCTTTTGTAATAATTCACTAACAATCTTTACTGCCTCAGCACCACAGTTCCTGTCCTGGTTCTCAGGCCAGCAAGTGAATATTTGTGCAGACACTGCAAGGAAGGGCTCTGGAGACAGATGGTCAAGCTGCCTCACACCCCAGGTCCTGTCACTGTCCCCATGTGGAGCATTCTTTTCTCCTGTGGCTGCAGCTGCTGCCACTGCCACTAGTGCTTCTGCTGCTGCTGCAACTGTCATCACCACCAATCAGGGCCAAGGTCCTGGCCTGGCCACCTTGGGACCCCATGGTGCTGAGACTGTCCCCAAGGCATACATGTGTGTGTGTGCCTGGCCGTCAGGTCAATGGCTGAGTGTCTGGACCCCTAGCATATCTCTGCTGCTCACATGCATATTCCATTGTTCCATGGGACTTCACTTACACAACACAAATTCAAAGATAAAATTACTAAGAATTTGAAAATGGCAACAACAGAGCATTGAGCACATGCTAAGTGAAAGAAGCCAGTCACAAAAGACCACATATCATATGATTCCACTTATATGAAACCAAGTCACAAACTCAAGAAGCCAGCCCTGGCTTTCGCTTGCCCATTTCCCACTGCCCATCAATAGCCCCTAAGAGCCATTTCCAGTGGTGACAGGCATCCTTTACCCTGTGTTCCACCCCCAAACTCCCCCACTTCTCCCTGTCACCCAGGGCAGTCACCTCACTTTTTCTATAGGCTCCTGCCTGACACATGTCAAGCAGTCCTATCTCCTCTATAGACTTTGAAAACTATTACTCCATAGTGTCAATGCCCTTCCAATCCCACAAAGCTTCTGATTAATGCCCTCTCTTGCTCCCAATCAACATGCTACCTGTTTTGCCAGATAAAGAACTGAGATCTTGCATGAACTGGACTACTCTTCTCTTCCTACCCATGGCCTCTCTATACTCCCTGCTGGTGACAGTGTCTGGAAGGCAGGGGTACAGACAACATTCAAAGAGATCATATTCTAATAACACAGGGATGACAATCTAAAGCGAGCAAGAGAAGACAAGTTTGGCTGGTGTGTTGTTCTATGTTTAAGCTATAACATTCCAAAGAGAAAAGCTAACCTGACCAGAAAACAATCACTGTTCACATTTCCTTGCATATTCTGGATAAGACTTGCCTTTGTGGTTCTCATCAGTGAAGCACAGCATCAGTCTTTGAGAGAGTCATTGGAAGTCAGATTCATGGACCCATGGATGATAACAGCATCGTGAGTAATGGGGCAACCAGCATTAAATTATTGGTGTGGGAACTACAGACACAAGAAGATCTATGTTGTTTCAATACATACAGGCTCTCAAGAGCCATGGCTCTATGAGTATTAACAGTGCTGCTACCTTTTTCGCATGGTGGGAGATGTGAAAATAGTCAATGGGGCATTTGACAATAAAGAACACAAAGAGGTGATTCCTGGACATGAACAAAAAGAACTGGTACCTGGACACAAAGAAGAATTTTTATGTGCCCTGATTGGACAATAAACAAATACTTGGAATATCTCTAACCACTATTCTAAATCTTCATTAATGAATCACTATACCTCAGATGGGTCCATGAATTTAGTAATACATTTTTTTTTTCTTTAGAGGTCAGTGTCACTGGCCCTCATATGTGGGATCCAAACCCGGGCCGCTGGCGTCCCAAGCCAGCTCCCAACCACCGCACCACTCGGCAGGCCCTGTAATACATTTTTTTAAATCAAGTTGTCTGTATAGACAAAGGATTTGCAAAAAGTGTTTGCCCAGAGCTTACACATGATTGGTAACTGTGACCCCCCCCATTAGACTATAAGCTTCTTCTAAGACAGCAATTGTCTGCATCGTTTACTATGTGTTCCTAGTACCATAACGGATTGAACTGATTGCTCTATACATACCAACTTCTAGCGAACTTCATGGGTCTCTCCAAATGATGTGTTGTACAGGAATTATTTGGCTGAAAACTGTTGCAATAATCGGGACTGAGAGATCATTTTGTAAAACAGACATTACATTATTGGTGTTTGGCATAAACCGAATTGGAGTCATGTAACTCCTCAGTAAATGGTTGTAGAACTCCTGACAGATTTCAGGCACTTTTACTTACATACGTTATCTCAGTTCACCATCCTGACAATCATTACACCATCTGCATTTATGGCAGAGTAGACAGACACAACAGCTTGGTATCACCACACCATTAGCCAAGGCAGGCATGAAAACATAGCGCTTGAGGTTCTAGCGCATCTGTTGCCTGTGTCTGAGAGCCACTGTGCACCCCATATCCTCTATATCCTAGGCTATCATATTTTATTCTTAAGTCCTTCAAATTAGTCTAGGCAGCCTTTGGCTGCTATGAGAGTGCCATTTCTTTTGGGCAGCATTTGATACCATTCACCTGGAGATTATAATGGTAGCTATTCAGCTGCTCCCGTTGCCCCTACAGCCAGTGTTATAAGCACTAATCTTCAGGCAATGAAATAGCACCATTTAGGAAAATGATTATTGGCAGGTACACTGCATGTCTCTGAAAAAATTGGTTGAGGTTATGTTTGCAAATGAGCCCCCAATGTGTCCTTTATAGATAGTGAGTGAGTCATGGCTTCCAGTAGGGCCCATTCATACCCTGCATCTTTCTTCAGCTTGAAATTCCATGCAAACCTCCCCTCACCAGAGTTGGAGCTGGGCAGCTATTTGAAAGGCTTGAATCTAGAGAACAGATTTAGTTTGGGATAGCATGGACACTGCTGGCTATTTAGGGTATCCTCATTGAAGCATCACCAGGTAAAAAAATCACATAGACTTAGCTGCAGCACCACTTGCAGGCTTGTCATACCTATGTCAGTGCTCTTAAGAATATACTCATCCTGCTGTGTAAAGTAGGAACAGAGATTGTTAGAAGCAAGGTGCTCAGGTGTCAGAGCAAAGGCTCTACTCACCCAGGAATGCCTAAATAAAACATTACACATTCTATAATTCATTTTCTGTGTCATAATTCATAGTCAGCCTTCCAGGTAAAGGACACTTCAACTAGAATTTAGAAATTCCTGCAGAACACGTGTAACAGACAACCAAGATAAATGCCATGATTATATATGAGCCACTATTTTTTCTTATATAAACTTTCTGGGGCCGGCCGAATGGCGCATTGGTTTGGAGTTGGCTAGGGACGTCAGCTCTGAGCAGCAGGGCCCTGGTTCGAATCCCACATATGAGGACCAGTGATGCTGCGCTCTCTACAGCTAAGATGGTGAACAACAGCTTGACCTGGAGCTGGGCTGCCCTGAGTTGCCAGCGACAGTGTAGGCTGCAGTGGGGCTGACTGGCTGGTAGCGAGCGTGAGCTGTCATGAGCCGCCATGAGCGGCCGTCCAATGGCTGATGAGTGACTGCCTCACCCAGAAAGAGCACAATGATAATACCAACATGGGCCAGTGAAGCAATGTCCTCCACAACTAGACTGAAGAACAAAAGGACAGTAACTTGTCTGTTCCCCTTCCCCAGTTCCCCAAAGCTGTTCTCCTCCCCCAATTCCCCAATAAAATCTTTAAAAAAAACAAAAAACTTTCTGTGTTGGGTGTCCACCAGCTGACGAATAGGTAAATAAAAAATATATATCCACACAGGAATGTTACTCATTCCGCAATAAAATAAATAAAATATTGATACACGCTACAACATGAATGAACCTTGAAAACAATATGCTCAGTGAAAGAAATCAGTCATAAAACAGCACATATTGTATGATTCCATTTCTATGAAATGTCCACAATAGGCAAACCTATACAGACAGAAAGTAGATTAAGGGTTGCTTGGAGCTTGAGGAAGGGGTGGAGCAAACGCGGAATGACATCTAATGGGTACAAGGTTCCTTTAAGAAGGGACAAAAATGTTTTAAAACCAGGGTGTGATGATGGTTGCACAACCTGGTGAATGTACAAAAAACACTGAATTGTAGACTTTAAATGGATGGATTGTATGATATGTGAATTGTGTCTCAATAAAGCTATAAAATTTTTAATTTGAGTTTTAAAGTATTAATGGATTATTACAAATTATAATTTAACTTTAAAAATTTGAAGAGTCTCTAAATGTCATATATAAGGCATGCTCATATATAAGGCCACTGTCATATATATGGCCACTTTTTAAGGACAGCATTTCATATAGAACTCTGTTTTCTAGTTCTTAGTCCATTACCTACACCCCCTTCTCTCTCTATCTGTATCTCTTTCTATATACACATATGTATATTATAATATACATATAATTATATACATATATCTTATACATATATAATTACTCACATTATTATAAAATATAGTTGATATATAAATTAATATAAACAAAGATATGTCATAATAAATACAAAGATTGAAAATAAAATAAAAATTTTGAAGAGCCTCACTACAGCACTGGGTCACTCAGATCAATAACTTTAGGTGAAAGCCATGTTCACAGTACTGAACATGACAATTAAAAAGGGCAAAGTTATAAATAGCCTGATTCTCACGCTCCTCTTTACTCTGTAACTTTACTACTGTGCTTCCCTGACATCTTGTCAAATTCTGAAGTGAGGAGCTCATGAAAGCGGTTGTAGCACTGGAGGAAGGTGCGAGTTCTGTAGTGTGACATGTGCCTGGAAACTGAAGCTTATAAAAAAAGCTGAAAGCTAGTGAATCCACAAGATTTATGGCTTCTGTGGAAATATGCTAACTCAACTGTAAATTGATACAACACCAAATTGAGCTCCATCTTCTCACATAACACTGTTTAAAATGTCAGGCACAGTCTTTGGGGAGAATTAATCGCAGTGTGTTAAATTTAAATGGAGTCTCTTGTGACTTGGCAGAGCCCTCTCACGGGCAGTACGAAACGTTCTCTGACCAGCCTGCAAGAGAGGGAACAGGTTCTCCAACACGTGCCTTCAGCCAAAACAGTGGGAGAGATTCAAAGAAATTAATTCATGGAGTCCACAAAAAAGCAGTGGGAATTTTGCGCCTTAAATTTAATTTCATTTAACCCTTTAGGACAACTACAAAGGCACCATATACCTTGACTTATGAAAGCCCAACCTGGGGCATTAAAAGCTTTTAAGCATGATTTTAAAAGGTCATAAATGAAGAATATTACGAGTGAAGTCTTTCTCTTTCACTGTTGTTTTTTCTTGTGTTTCTCTAATGAAAATTGCAACGTTTGAAATTGCTTCATGAAACAGCTGGAGTTCCAACCATCTTTCAGGAATCTCCATTTTCTGGGTAACTTTTGCCTCCTCATCCTAGGTTAGGAGGGTATGAACTCTCGATGTGATGAGACATTCAAGATTGGCCAAGAGCCGGCACCCTCTGATCTTTTGCTTGTTTCAGGTTCACTTTTGGAGGAACTTCTGTTCTCTCTATACAGTGCCTTTGTATTGCGTCCCACTGCTGGCCTCATGACAGCCAAGAGCCATATGAGCACCAGGTCTGCCTAAATCAGGAAGGGCCTCCATGGAACCTTCCACCTCTTTATCTTTCCCTCTGAATCATCTGGTATTTTGAATAATGACCTAAGGTCTATTTTTGTTCATGCAATCCCTTTACATATTGAATTCATGACATCGGTCTTAGTATTTGATATTCTGCATTTCAAATTCTCACCTTCTGTAGTTTAAAATGTGTATGGTCTGACGCTATCAATCACTAGATTGAGTAAGTTAGGAGGACAGTCGGTTTTCTTTATACACTATCTCTGACTAGAAATTTAAGAGAACTGTTTTTCACAGATCCATGTTCCTTCCATTCTGACTTGATTATATTTTAAGGGTGTTTTCAGGTCTGATTAACACTGGGATCTCCAAGATTCTAACAAGTCAAGGTATTCCTCTATCTCCTCATCTCCTTGTATCCACAGCTCTCATTCTCTTCTGCCCCCCTTTTAAAACTGGTCATAAAATTTAAAATATCCCTCACTATTCTATATGTGCCCTAGCAGATTTTATGCTTCCTATTCTCAATTCAGGAAATGTGTTGCTCTGACATCATTTATTCCTTTATTTACTAAATAAACTTTTAATCTAATTTGATCTTTTAAGTGAGTGTATTCATACCAGTTACATTAGTAGGCTTATCTTTCATTGTTAGTTAATAAATAAGCAGTCTTATTAATTTAAATTAAAATGTAGAAAATGGAGAAAGGTTAGAAGGACAATAAGGAGATAAAAAGACCAGATGACTAAAAAAATCAATTCTAACTTTGAAATTCTCTAATCCTTGAGATTCTATATAGTAGATGAGTGGAGCATTTCATGTCTTTAAAGCAAAGGCTGGTTGTTATTTATTTATTTTTTATAATAGTTTTATTAAGATATATTTCACATATCATATAATTCACCTATTTAAAATGTATAATTTAAGGTGAAAAGTATAATTATTGCATTGTTTTGTACACCTGAAATTAATAAAAACTAAACTAAAATAAAATGTATAATTCAGTGGTTTTAGTATGCAAAGAGTTATGCAACCATCACTAAATAATTTGAGAACACTTCTTCTTCCCCCAAAAGAAATCCCATATATATTAACAGTCATTCCCATCCCCTCTCCCCAGCTGTAGACAAACACCAGTCTACTTTGTGTCTCTATGGATTTGACTATTCTGGACATTTTACGTAAATGGAATCATACAATCCTTCATGATTGGCTTTTTTCACTGAGTATAATGTTTTTAAGGTACATCCATTTTACAGCATGTATCAATACTTCGTTTTTTATTACCAAATAATATTCCATTATATAGACACACCACATTTTATTAATCCATTCATTAATTGATGGACATTGGATTGTTGCAACTTTTTAGCTATCGTTATAATGCCGCTATGAACACTCATGTACAAGCTTTTGTGTGAACATGTTTTCAGTTCTCTTGGGTACATACCTAGGAATGGAACTGCTGGATCTATGGCAACTTTGTTTACTGTTTGAGGAACTGCCAGACTATTTTCCACAGTGGCTGCACCATTTTGCTTTCCTACAAGCAGCGTATGGGGGTTCCAATTCCTCCACATCTTTGCCAGCAGTTATTATTATTCCTTTTTCATTGGAGCCATTCTAGTGGGTATGGAGTGGTACCTGATTGTGGCTATTTATGTTTAAGGGATTGTTAGACATAAGGGGATCATTATCGGTAAAAAGAAAAGAAGACTTCACCTGCTATGGTCTCCTTTGTCATGTAATACAGTTTATGTTCCCTGTGCTGATCCCATTGTCTTTTAGGTTAGTGTTTCTCAGTCGTTCCCCCCTAACCTATACTTCCCTTGAAAAAATATTCAAACCTCATGATACCCTGAAGTGCTCATATACCTCCTAGGTTGAGAATCATCTTAATCTATTATCTGAGACTTTTTGATTTCACAGATCAGAAATATAAAGTTGCCAACTTTGTATTGGGCCAATTATCGGTTCAGTAAATATAATTTCATCAAATTAGGGATATGCAACCCTTAAAACAGTAGAAGAACTATTTCAGGTTAAAAGATAGTTTTTTTCCAATCTTACGCACACCCACCCACACACACACACCCACACACCCTAACACATACACACAGACAAACAGACACACACACACACACACACACACACACACACACACACACACACCACCATATTGTCCTTAACTTTGAGTATTAAAGCTCTAGTTTCCCATATGGATACCTGTGAAACCTCTGGTGAGGACTACATTGGAATAATGCTGGTACTCTCACAGGCAAGTGGCCTTCTCTGGCAAGTATACACCCCCAGAGGCAGGCAAATGGACGAATGAACACAGAAGCCATGGAGAAAGGGTTGTTGTCTACTACGCCTGAGACAAGAATATTCCTATAGCCACCTCAACACCACTACAAGCAACTCTGTGCCAAAAATACTGGCCCTGCTTGCCCTCAAAATCTGGGTATAAAATGGCCCTTTTAGGGCCGGCTGAGTGGCGCGGTGGTTAAGCCCTGGCTTGGGAAGCCAGCGGCACCGATTCGGTCCCACATATGAGGGCAAGTGACACTGCCCTCAAAAAAAAAAAAAAATGGCCCTTTTTTGACGGAGACAAAAAAACATTACATGAAATGCTGGTGGGAAGCTTCATAATGCAGGGATCAGTCTGACACATCTGGCACATACTGATCAATCTTGGCCTTTCTAAAAGTGGGACTATAAGCCATTATGTACCACAAAATGTGATTCCAAAAGAAGTACACAGCACTTCACATAAAGGATCCTTGACTATAAAATTGAACCTGAGCCTATCACTTAAATATCTACATCAAACTATCAATTTACAGAAAATAACAGGGAGTTTGCAGAACACGTTAAATGAGACCATGAGAAAACAATCAGCCAATACAGATTGTGGGAGAGTCTACAGAAAAATGTCTCATTTTCTTTTACGTACCACAGCAGGTAGAAAAGGGATTGCTATAGAGTAAAAGAGGTTGAAAAGACATGGCAACCAAGTATAATTTGTGATATTTGTTTGGGTCCTGATTCAAAAAAATAAACTGTAAAAATACACTTTTAAGATAAACTGGGGCATTTCAAATATGCTCTGGATATTAGTTTATATTAAGCAATGGTTATTAATCTTCTTAAGCAATAATAGTCATAGTCAGAATAGTCATAGTCTTTGAAAAGTCCTCATTAATTATCACGTAGACATGCACACTGAAGTATTTATAAGAGATGTTGTCTGAGATTTGCTTCAAAATGCTCAGGTAAACTCCATAACTTGAAGCATGTCCAGTAACGTTTTATGCACCTGGCTTCTCATACCAGGGTAGGCTGTAATCCAAAACCAGACATTGGCTCTAATCCTTACACAGTATTCTTTTGCATTGCTTTGGGAAGATAAACTTGATACTAACCCCCTCATTTAAATATGATAGGAACTCATGACTCTGCAAGTCACCAAAAGATTACAGTGAAACAAAATTAACCTTTGACTAAACGGAAGGCAAAGTACAGAAAAATTCCCACTGATCAGGTGTGAAAGAGAGCTATCATGACTGTGAGCTCAAGAAATACCACCTAGGGGGTGACCAGGTGGCTCAGTTGGTTAGAATGTGAGCTCTGAGCAACAGAGTTGCCCCTTTGACTTCCACATGGGATGGTGGGCTGCGCCCCCGGCAACTAGATTGAAAATGGCAACTGGACTTGCAGCTGAGCTTGTTGGACTTGGAGCTGATGGGTCCTGGGAAAAAACACACTGTTCCCCAACAAAGTTTTAAAAAAAAAAGAATTGGGGAGTGGGAAATTCAGCAATAAAAATTTTTAAAAATTTTAAAGAGCTAAAAAAAAAGAAATACCACCTGTGTAGCCAGCCAAATGGGAAAAAGGGAAATACCATTTTAACCCTGGAATCATAAAACCAAAAGGTTTTTCGTTTATTTTTATTTTTTTCACTATTGATCCCCTAATCCTGTTACTTCAGACAATGACATTTTCTGCTCAAGGCTAAAATTATAATTTCAGTTGAGGAGAATGAATGGTCCTGGTCTTCTGTGTGCACAGGCCCTGGAATTTAATCCTGTTCCTCTGGTAGGAAGGCACATAAATTGCAACATGTCCAGCAACCTCTTATGCTGCTGCCTTCCCATGCCAGTAGGCTGTAATCAGAAACCAGTCATAGACTCTAATCCTTACTAACATGCAATTGCTGTCTTAGATAATGTTTGAGGGAGATGGTGAAGCCACATGGAAGGACTCACACCACTATGGGTGAGATTCTAACTGAAGTACCTGGGTAAGGAATTGGTGCCAAGAGACCTTAAGCCAGCTTCTAGGTCAGTACTGTCTAATAGAAAGATGGGAGCTGCAAGTGTGATTCAAAATGTTCTATTAGGGCCGGCCAAGTGGCACATTGATTAACAGCTGGCTTGGGATGCCAGCAGCCCCGGTTCGGATCCCACATATGAGGGCCAGTGATACTTCCCTCTACAGCTAACAACAGCTCCACCTGGAGCTGGGCTGTGCGAGCCCCGACGACGGTGTAGGCTGAAGCCCCTGCTGCAGTGGGCTGCCATAGGCTACAGTGAGTGGCCGGCAGCCAGCGTGAGCTGCCAATAGCTGTGGTAAGCGACCATCCAGAGGCCAGCGACCAATATGCCTCATCCGGGAAGAGCGCAATGATGATACCAACATGGGCCAGTGAAGCAACGTCCTCCACAACTAGACTGAAGAATAAAAAGACAGCAACTTGTCTGTTCCCCTCCCCCAATTCCCCAATAATATCTTAAAAAAAAAAAAGTTCTATTAGCCATATTTGAAAAATTACAAATAAATACAGAAAGTTAATGCTAATATTTTTATTTAATCCAATATATCCAAAATATTATTTCTATATGTAATCAATATAAAAAAAACCTTACTGAGATATTTTACTTTTTTTATACTAAGCCTTTAGAACCTGGTGTATAATTTATGCATTAGGTATCTCTCAGTTTGCACTAGCCATATTGCAAGTGCTCAATAGCTACATGTGGCTACTGGCAACTATAATGGACAATACAGTTTCAAATGATTGGTGGTAGAATTGTATAGATATGAACTAGAAAATCTTCAACAACACACAAGGACAAATTAAATATTTTATTAGGAGGGAAAATATTAAATATTAAATTTTTACATGTCTACTTCTGCCTTGTGGATGGTGAGACGAGGTGGGGGACTCTAGTCAGCAACAGATAAGACCTAAGCCTTCTCCTCTTAGGTCCCAGTACTGTGCATTGTATACAAATGACCACAGGAAAGACAAAACTTGTTCATACAGGCTCAGAAATGTGGGTTATAGTGAACATAATTTGTAAGTCCTCAGAGGAGAAAGAACTAGTAATAGCCAGAGAATTACTGATAGAACCAAACCGAATTTATTCCCCCAATTGTTATGGTTTCATAACATTTACAGAGCCCAAATTCTGGGTAAGAAACAAGCTCTGCCTAGAAAGTTACCATACCAAGATACACCCTCACAGGTGTCAGTTCATCCTTGCATATTTAGGTATATTAAATTAATCACTGCCCCTTCTCCTAGGGCCCACACCCACCATGTCTGTACCAGTGTGTGTATACCACTAGTTTCCAACAAGCGAGTTTTGCAGGCTGAGCTCACATGCCTAGAATACTGTTCATTGAGTTTCAGGAAAAAAACGTCTACCTCTCTTGCAGGAACAGTTGGGTACCATGTCAGACCATTGCCTGATAGTACGAAAAGACCAGGTAGCTCCAAGTTGGGGTCAAGAAAGCATATATGCCAATTAAATTACAACTAACCAAGTGGCCATCAATGCCTCTCTGAGAGTCACAGCCTACAGAGCTATGGTAACTCTAAATAACAACACTACTTTTTTTTTGGCTGAAACAAATTAACACGTATCAAAATATAACATTTAAGTAAAATTCATGAGGACCAGAAGTGTCATCCTTGAACTCAATGGACTGTGGCAAATTGGGAGCTAATTGAGTTTGAAGATCACTTTTATCAAGATCCAACTGAATTGGGACAATCTTATCCAGTATTATTTTAAAACTTAATACAAACATATGCTTCACATTTGTGAATAGTGGCTTGCCCGGCACTATCGTCATGACTGGATTGAGTGTCATTATTTTACTAGTCCTATGATATAGCTAAGACAAAAGCCCCTTTCTTCATTTCCCCATAGGGAATGCCAAATACAAGGATTTGCTGTATCTCAAGAGTATTTCAAGGGCCGGCCCAGTGGCGCGGTGGTTAAGCACTGGCTTCGGAAGCCAGCGGCCCCGGTTTAGTCCCACATGTGAGGGCCAGTGACACTGCCCTCAAAAAAATAAATAAATAAAAGAGTATTTCACCCATCTAGTCCCATTCCAAGGGGAAAAGTGAAGGTAGTATATGCAGAGGACTCATGGAAAAACCCTTTCTGGAGCTTCTCAGCCATTTTCCATATGAGATTCTTTCCCTCGTCAAGGAAAACGAGGGCTTGATAAAGTGCTGCCAAAGTTCCAAGAACATCATGGTGCAAGGTCTGGGCTGTGCCAGTCCCCAAAGACGATTAATAAAACTTGTAACAGAGGAAGGAAGGACAAAGTAGGAGGGCTTTGCAAACTGTTTCCTTAGTCACAAGAAAGCACCCCTGATACTACTTTGTAAGCATAAGTAAACAGAATTTTCTTTGCTTCTCTCAGAAAACAGACAGGGCACTGCCTCCAGTGTCTCACATGAGAGAGAAAACGTTCTGATTGGATGTCATCATTGTAATTAAACCCAGTTATTTTTTTAAAAGGGTCAGGAGCTCACCCAGGAAGACAGGGACAAGTTCAGAGCCTCTAAGATGGACCACGGATGAATTTCTCTTTGTTTATTCTACTCCTAAGAAAGAAGGAACCTTCAGTATTTAGACTTTCAAGACAAAAAGAAACCAGCAGAGGGCTGAAAAATTGGTGTGTGTGAGACAGTACATTGCAGAGAAAATAAAAGTGCTCTATGAAGAAAAAGACTATTGGATTCAAATCTTACATCATATACTAAGGTAGGCTCCAAATAGATTGAAGCCATAGTGGTAAATTATAGAAGCTATGCAATTAACAGAAGATAATGTAGGAAAATATCTTTTTGACTTAGAGATGAATGAAAGATTTCTATTCAACAAAAAACACCATGAAAAAAAAAAACTAACACAGATCACAAAAAGAAAATGTTTGCAGAAGAGATTCAAGATGGCGGAGTAGATAAACACTGTGCCTGCTTCCTTCCATGAACAATTAAAATTACAATTAATCATAGAACAATCAATCTGGAGAACCATCTGCAGTCTGGCTAAACAGAAGTTTTATAGCTAAGGTTTTAAAAATAAGCCACGTTGAGGCTGGTAAGGAACAGAGACATGGAACTGGCTAACCCCAAACCTCTATGTGGGGTTGAGAACTGGGAAGGATATATCAACGTGGAGATTTCCCCCCAGAGGAGCAAGGGACCCCAGCCTCACACTGGCCTCCCCAGCCCAAAGTAGGGGCCCCCCACAACATTTGGCTGTGAAAAACAATGGGGATTCCAACCATCCAGGTGGAAGGAAGGCAGCAGGAAACCCAGGTGTCCTCTTAAAGGGCCCATGCACAGACTCTCTCACTCCAAGGCACTTACCTTGGGCTCCGGCGGAGGGACAGTAACTCGTGATGTGTTGAAGACATACGGAGGGCAGACTGAGTTGTGGTACTTAGGGTTGAGGGCTGGAGGACAGTTGCCATTTCCCTGTGAGGAGATCCTCTTCCCACCACGCAGCCAGCAGGCGGGCGCCATCTTTCCTGTGCTGAACCCGCTCCCATACAGCCAAATCTGAATCTCATTGGTCTGGTGAGCTCCACTGCTCAGCCCTGCTGACTCACTGGGACGCTTCCCCACCCAACTTCTTCAACACCTGAGGCTCTTTCTCCAACAGCAGCCAGCCCTGCCAATATTGCACTCTTTCTTGGAAAACTATCAGAGTCCTACAGAGCTCCTGTCGGCGGCGACTGGCCTCGGTGTGCTCTGAGATTTTAGCTTCAGGCTCAGCACTGGCACCAAACCAGAATTTACATTAACCTGGTGACCACAACTCTTCCCACTCTAGTGACTCCTTGAGGTCCTGCCTCACCCAACTTGTGTACCACATGAGGCTTTATCGGTGGCTGAACCTTAACGTAGCTGGCAGGTGGTAGCAGGCCTCAGGGTGTCCAGGCATTTTGGAAAGCTATCCTAAGCCAGGTACTGGTGGCAGATGTCTTCAGTTCACAGCATGGCCTCTTCCACATGGCTCCAGGGTTAACAGAGTCAGGGAACAACCACAGATTGCTTTGTAGCTCTTACCAGGTAGTCCCTGGCTGGTCACAGGCAGTGACTAGGCCTACACTGGAGTCCCTTGCAAGAGACCCCAGAATCGATATACTTGGGAGGTTGCCTTCAGACCAGAGGAAAGTTCTGCCAAATTAGCCTAACAAGTGACACCCACAAATGGCAGTCTCAACTGGGAGTGGCCTGGTTGGATGGTGTGGCTCAGGTTCTCCCATGAGGTTGCAATCAAGATGTCAGCCATGGCTATTGTCATGGGAAGGCTTGCCGGGCTGGAGGGTTTGCTTCCAAGATGTCTCACTCACATGGCTGGTGTCAGAAGGCCTTAGTTCCTTGTGATGGTGGGCCTCTCTATTGGGGCTGCTTGAGTGTCCTCATGACATGGCTTCCTCTGTGGTTGGTGATCCAAAAAAGAAAGCAAGGAGACATTACAATACTTTTTCCTACCTGGTCTTTGGAAGCCACATGCTGTCAGTTTCATCACACTCTATTCATTAGAAGTGAGCTCCTAAGTCTGGACCCCACTCAAGGAGAGGAAAATTAGGCTCCACCTCTTGAAGGGAAGAGTGCCAGAGAATTGAAAGATATATATTTTTTTATTTTTTATTTATTTTTTATTTTTTCTGTAGAGGGTGCAGCATCACTGGCCCTCATGTGGGATCCGAACTGGGGCCCTGCTGCTCAGAGCTGGCATTCCAATCCACCTCTAACCAACGTGCCACTCAGCCAGCCCTGAAAGATATATTTTTAAATTACCACAACACTTGTCAGATATACTTCTCTTCAGGGGCTGCTCCAGACCTCCCTCATACTCACCCACTATTGATAAGTTCTGCAGCACCCCCTTAGAAGGTTCCTGGCCCATAAGGTATTTTCTCTCCAGCCATCTCAGGGATCCCTGCCATAGGCTCCTAAGAGAACAGCCTACACTAGTGCTTCTGAAACTTTAGGTTTTGACCCATTCGTGTTTCTTGGTCAATTTTTTTAAATGGATGAATGAGAAAATATATGCATGTATTCCACATAGTAAAGATAAACTTCATTTATTTCAATTCATTTCATTTATGCTAAATATTTGTTAAGGACATACAGTGTGCCAGGCACCATTTTTGACACAAAATAGACAAAGATCCCTGATCTCCTGGTGCTCACAACCTAATGTAGAGATTCAGATCATAAAAGTAGACATAATAAAATCAATTACTTAGCATCAAAGGTTTGATGTAAAAAGGAAAAAGTAGGGCAGCATAAGGGAGTTTAAGAATGGGGGGGGGGAGCGCCGGCTGAGTGGCTCAGTTGGTTAAGAGCTCGCTCAAGAGTGCGAGCTGATCTCTGAGCAACAGCAGTTCAATGCCCAGCCCAAGCTGAGCTCCCGCTGAGCTGCCAAAGGTGGCAGGATGGCTCAGCAGAAAAAAAAAAGAATGGGGGGGTTAGCTGCAATTGTAAATAAGGTAAATATGTAGGCTTCTTTGAGAAAGTGGCAAATAAATGATGCAAGTGCCTATGTATGCATGTGTATCCATGTATGTGTGCACTGAGTCCACTATAAAATTAATTTCTTACCATGAATTATGATATCTGAAAATCACTGCCACTGGCCCACTGTGAGACCCAAATACAAAGGACCCAAATACAAGGCAGAGAGAAAAGGAAGGCATATCCTCTCTTCCTCTCAGTTCCTGGGACAGGAGTCAGTACCTGTTTGGTGAGGAACGAGGCTGGTGCCGTCTTTTGTACCAACTCTGGGCTAGCGTGAAGCACCATCCCAAATCAAGGTATTTTGTCACCCTTTTAAACTTGCTAAACCCAAGCCTTTTAATTAATAACTCATTCCCACTTTTAGCACATTCCCTAGTAAGTTCATCATTTCAATGAGCTGTGTTGTACATCACATAAAGATCAAATCCTGTTGTGTTGGGGGAGCATGGGCCGGTTCTAAACCCTGACAAGGTGGAAGATGGAGAGACAGATCTCAGGGAACTTCCTGGAAATTGCAGTTGTGGGAAAGACTGTGTAGGAAGAAGGATTTCTATCGAGAGGGAAAAGCCTGTACAAGGTCCTGAAAGGGAGAGAATGTACGGCATACACAGAAAGCAAGTACTGTTGATTCTCAACTATAGGATGATAAAGTGGTGAGATCAGAGCCACCCTGACTTTAAAATCCATGTCAAGGAATCTGGTAGTGACACTGTAGCATTTTAAACAGGGAGAGATTTGTATTTGAGGATATAGACTCTGGCAAAAATGAATAGCCATGATCTTCAAAATGCAATGTAAGCAATTTATGAGGTATGCAAAACAGTCTGCTAAAGAGTGGGGAAAAATATTAGATCTACTTTTTCTTTAAAAAAAAAATTAAGCTTTACTATTTAATATATATACATAATCTATTTAATATTTAATCTATATAACATATTTAACCTGTTTAATATATAGATTTCAGCATATAACTACATGTAGTTTATAAATAAATATACATTGGGGACGCATGCTAAAAAATTTCTTACTGATAGGGATGTGCGATCAAATACATTTAGAGACCACAGATCTAGGAGATGACTTGGAAGGAATCCCAGGATGTTCTTCTCCCTCAGGTCCTGGTAGGCTTGATCCCATCCCTGCCAATAAGGGCTCCAACCAGGACCTTTTTCACGGCTGACGAGCCTCAATGGTGTAGGGACTGACTGAAAGGATTTCATGGCCACCATCCCAACTCTGCCAACAGACTGGTTTCCAGAAAATGGAGGAAACTCCCAGCAGTCCAAACAGAAAAGCCAGAACAGGAAGTCCTGGCAGAACCCACAGGAGGGAAACTAGCAGGGCTCTTTGGCAAACACCCTCAAGTTCGAGAGCTTCAAATTTTGGTTGCTGCTCAATGACAAGTTTGTGCAGAGCCACGGGATAAGGCCTCTTCACAAATGAAGAGTTTGACTGTGAACTATATTCTTTTCTAAGAGGCAGAGTGCTAACCAGCATAGAGGCTGTTGTCATGGTTACTTATGATTCGCCATTCATTGTGATAATGAAGAGCTTTTGGCCACTCAGTGTGTACTGCTGGGAGAGAGAGTTTTTCCATGTGAAAACTGCTCCTAAGTATTTGATGACCTCTCTTCAAGGGAGCACTTGGAGATATGAAAAGACTATTTAATTGTATGTGTCACTTGTATACTGTGACTGTGTTGCCAATGAGGAACCTTCAAAAATACACAGGTCCTAATTTGAAGCTACTTTGTATTAAGTTTCCATTTAGTGTTGACTTTTCCCTTAGTTTTAAATTAAGTATATGTAAAATAGGATTTTGCAATCAATTTTTGTTTATTGGTGCATACCCTTTTTAAAAATCTGTTCTGTGCACTCTTTGCAGCCTATTTTAATCTTGTATAATCCTCATCACTTGCCACTGAATAATTAATAGTTGTCAAGTACACACTGAAGTTTTTCAAATGTCAGCCTTTTTCAGAATGCAATTTAAGTAAAATGCAGCCAATGAATAATGGAAGAATTTAGATATTACACTTTTATAAATTTTTATTTTACTCATAAATTCATTGAGTATCACTTTATTAGTTATCCCATGGTTCATTTTAAATGCTATGGAAACCCATGACCACTGGAACTAGCTATATAAATCTGAGGGTAGGATAGCTTCAAGAGAGGAGGACCTGAAAAAGCCTGTTATGCTACCTGGTTTCATTGAAGTTCCATAGAAGTTGTTTAGACTGGAATGTGACAGTGGAGGAAAAACCAAGACCCATTTAGGAGTTTAAATCAGCAGAATTGTGTTGAATTGAATATGGAAGGTGAAAAGTGACAGGTTGGGGATAATACACAGGTTCCTGCTTGTGCAGTTGCGTGGTGGTTCCAGTCACTGATCTAGAGCAGTGGAAGAGGACCAGCTTTGAGCAGGAAGACAACAAATTCAGTCTTGACCATGTTGAGTTTGAGAAACTTTTGAGACACCCAAGTGGAGAAGTAAAGTAGGCAAGATCTGGAGTTGAGAAGCTTGGACTAGAGACACCACTTTGGGAGTCATTAGCACATAGATAGTGATTGACGCTATTGGGAAAGCTAAGGCTTACCAAGGAGAGTATAGAATGAGAACAGAGCTTAGAACAGAGCATTAAGGAATCCTGATATTTAATGGCCAAAGGATGAACGTTTTGAGAAGGAAAATAAGTTAATGTGTTAAATGCTGTTCAGCAATCAGGTAAAATGAGCATGGAATGATGAGAAGGGCACTGGAGACCCTGAAGTAAACTACATGGATGTGATATGAGTGGGTTAAGCAATGAGAAGTGAGGAAATAGAAAAATAAGTCTATTCACATCCATCAAGATATTTGGTTAGAAAGGAGAGTAGAGAAATGTGGTAGTTGTTGGAGGTATGCAAATCAAGGATAGTTTTCTGTTTGGTTTTGCTTTGTTTTAAGATAAAAGAAGAGCATGTCGTGGAAAAGAATCCAGTTGAAAGGGAGAGGATGAGGCCACAGAACAGCAAAGGGATCTTTGTAAGTGGTAGGGGTGGAGGTCAGCAGGTCAGGAAGCAAAACCATTCATAACTAGAAAGCACAAGAGGCCAGATACTGGTGCTAGATCATTGATAGGAAGTTGAGAGAGTTCTTGGCTGATGGCTTTAATGGACTCTATGAAGCGGAGGTTAAGAAGGAAGGTGAAAGGGTTAGAGGTTTGAGGGAAGCAGGAAAGTTTCAATACAATCACTGAATAGAGAGGGAAAGTGAGTGAACCAGAGAAACATATTAGGACTTCCAGGCAGTCCAGAGTCTTTTTGAGATTGGAGCTGATTAAATTATAAATGCCCCTTTTCACAGACCTAATGGAAAAAGTGCCAAAAGCTTATTAAATAATGTCAGTATCTCTCTTAATAATTACTTTTAATAAGGACTCCATAGCAATTGTTTTCTTCTACACATATTTTATTATGTATACTTTTCTTTCATCACCCTTGAACATCAAATTCAAATCCATGAAAAAGAGTTAAGGTAACTGAATCTAATTCGTTTGCTTGTTTGTTTGTTTGTTTGTTTACAATTTAAAAAGGAAAATGTACCAGAGTCGCTAAAAAAACTAATCCTTGAAACCTCCAAATACTAATCTCAAGATTCATATTTGGAATGCTGAAGAGGGCATACAGATAAAAACACAGCATAAAGACAGTGCCCTTGAAGGGTGGACTGGGAGAGGGATTAGCTAACAGTATGCAGAATTCAATCATTCATGAGGAATAAAGGAGTCATTAAGATGCAATTAAGGAGAAAGTATGCAAAATCAAACTCACAAAATTAAATAAACCCAAGAATTTGAGTGTGCAAAGCAAAGTAGCTATGTCACTTTGAAAAGGGCTGCAGGAGACCTCCAGTAAAAAGGACAATATGAGACCAACAGATGGCTGGTATGGTAATAAAGGCAATGAAATAACAAGGAGGGAAGATGGTAAATGTTGAAGATAAACATTCTAGGAGGAGCATGAATATAAAGAGGAACAAAGGCCGAAATCACAGAAAATATTGTAAATTTACCAGCATTTATTTATTTTTTTAAAATTTTTTTTTGAGGGCAGTGTCACTGGACCTCATATGTGGGACCAAACCGGGGCCACTTACCAGCATTTATTTTAATCATTTGGTATCTCACTGTTAGGAAGTTTCTGTCTCCTGTTGTCCTGGGAAGAGAAGCAGTGAGTGATCTCTTTCCAGGTGTTTCCATTCCAAACGGTATATTAGTTGCTTCACTGTAGTAGGTTAGGTGAGTCCTAAAATGGGCTGGTCATTTCTTTCCATCTTGAGCTCCACTCCTTGATCTGTGTTCTCTACTGTTAGATGACCCTTCTCTTCATATGTGCACATCTTTCTCCTTTAGTGTATGTTCAAGGAAAGTCTAAATACAAGACCAACATTTAGGTCAAGAGGTTCCTTATTATCCACTCAGTTCCCCAAGCCAGGAGTCTGCCCATACTCAGTTCTACCATCGCCCTCACCACCTGCCCATGTTTAACCATCTACAAGCCCTCTCCCTTCTTCCTCTGAAATGTCTTCCATTTCCATTCACCTCCTTCTCAGGCTCCATGGTTTTTACCTTGGGCTGCCACTGTTTCTCACACAAAATACCACTGCCTTCAGACTGGACTCTCTGCCTTGATTTTGTCAATTACCACCCTTCAGTCTTCCCTAGTTCAGTTGCAGCATGACCAGAAACTTTTCCCAAATGCAAATCTGATCATGCTAATTCACTGCAAAGTTATGCACTGGCTCCCTATAGCCCTAAATTTAAAGTCAAAATTCCTTAAATCTTGATCACCAGGCCCTTTGCCCTCTGTTTAGCCTCCCACGGCATTTAAAATGCCAACTAAGCTTCTCTCTCTTGCCCTCATCTCATATTTCTTCCACTATCCTCTCCCTCTTCCTGCCCAACTCACTTCACAAACTCCAAATTCTGTTTAGTCACTGTACTCCAGAAAGCCTTCTTGAACCTCATTATTTCTTCTAGACTCATATTTTTTTCCCCTAAACATTGATTCCAAAAAATCCCTTGTCATATTTATTTTATTGCATCAATGGGCTTGAAAGCTCTCCAATTGTCAGGATTATACCTATTTTGTTCAATGTTGTATTTATTCCTAAGCACAGTGGCTGGACTGTAAGAAGTTGCCAAAAATATTCAATTTAAAAATAGATGATCAAATGAGTTCCCAGTGCAACCCACAGCTTAGAAACTAGATTTGGTCAACATTGCTGGTTTGATCAAACTTGGAGAAACTACTGATCAAACTTGGGGAAAATATTGAATCCTATTAATCAAAATTCCAATTGATTCATTTCAATTAGAACTATAACTGACAAGTGGGCCCAGAGTTCATGTGGATCTTATTTTCTCTGTGGATTTAGGAAAACAAATCACAGAATGTTGATAAGCATAGATTCAGAGAAAGGGAAGTTATGATTCAAATGTTTAATAACATATGACTTTAATTGACTGGTTTTCTTCATTTTTATAATTGGTGGGTACATCTGCCAGGTGCAGACTCTGTATCCTGTTTATGGATGGCACTGCCAACACCAGCCCTTCTGACTGCCATTTCTTGGCCTTCTCTGCTAACAAACCCCCATATTACAGTGATACATTGTTTAGATCAGCAAACATCTTCTATTGTATTATTAGAGTCTTTAACCAGACAGAGAGTCAGCAAAGAGATTTGCATATCTCTGTTATGATCCCTTGAAAGTTTTTATTTTTCCCTCATTGGTATTTCCCTCATTTCGAAGACCTCGGTGGTGACATTCCCCAAGTAACATTTTCCGCGTGAGCATTCAGAGCTTGTACCAGTGATTGGTGAAGCTATGGACCGAATTAGGCAATTTACTGGGCCATTGACTCATTTGAAATTGAGGGCTTCTTGGCAATGACGTTTCAAAAGAGAAAAATGTTGAATCTAGGACACAGGACAAGCATTAGAACAGCCTTTGAGGGCTAAACCTGATACAGTAGTAAGACAGGCTGGTGGCAAAGCTAGAGGATGGTCATTTAAAAACAAACAAAAAACAAAACACACACAAAAAACAAACCTGTGCTTTGAAAAACTTCATATGTATATATACCTTGTTATTTTTGTTTTCTATAATTGGTTCTTCTTATTCTCCCATAATGTATGTAAGTTCTTTTTGCAAACACTCAAAGTCCCTTAATAGTCCTTATGTTAACCATAACTCTCTTTTCTATTTGGGTGTTTATTGTATCTCCTTCTACTAAAATGACAGCTCCATTAGGAAAAGAATCTAGGAAACTGCCTCATTCATCTCTGCAGCTCAGGATCTAGAAGGGAATGCAGCACAGCAAATATGCTGAATTAAGTGTCGTCAAAAGAATGAACTCTCGTGCCTGCCAAGTGACTCAGTTGGTTCAGAGCTCACTCAAGAGTGCGAGCTGAGCTCTGAGCAACAGCAGTTTGATGCCCAGCCAGAGCTGAGCTGCTGCTGAGCTGTCAACAGGTCGATGGCTCAGCTAAAACAAAAAACAAAAAACAAAAAAAAAGAATGAACTCAGCTAAAAATGAAAAAAAAAGAATGGACTGAGACAGTCCACTGGGAAAGTAAAGCCCCAGGTGGAAAGAGAAGACAGGTTACAAAAACAATTCAGCCCAGACCGAAGATCATCTTCCAGTGCTCTCCTAGGCTGACGCCAGTGTTTTGTATTAACATGAGAGGGGGCTCCCTTACAAGTTCCCCTGGGGCCAAATATAGTGTGGAAATAGAAACCTAACCCACATCAGGCTGGGCTGCAGACACTACAGGAGCATTTGGTATTTGAAAATTTTTAACTTATTTGTGATAACAAAATGTTACATGAGTTATTTACTTTTTAATCCACAAATTAAACCAAAATAGAACAAAGGAAAATAAAATTGGAAAAAGTGATAAGGTAGCTTATGTCTTTGCTAACTTGACTTCCTGAAACTCCATTTTGAACTACTCTTTCACCCTATTGTCAGCTTTAAAGACCAAATAGCCCACTTCAGGCTTCTTAATGACCTCCTCTTACTATAGCTATATCAGAAGGTTCTAAAGATTAAACTACGTGAGCACCCTGTCAAACTGTTTTACAGAATTATCTTGGCACCTTGTTCTCTTGTCTCTTGACCAGAAAGAACATGTTTTTGCAATGTCCACTGAAGTTCCTGCCTTAGCTGTTCATTGTCCCAGGACTGGCTTCTCTCACAGTTCGATACTGGAAAGAAGTTTATCTGCTAAAGAACTGGCGACTTTTTAAATATCAAATAACAAAAGACCCATAAGTCATCATTTTTTCCTTGGCTGCCATGAAGTTCAGAGATAAATGTTGGGCTCCATTAAAATTGTTCTTGGCCTAGACCCTGGCCCAGGAAACCCTAAGTTAGAAGTACTCAGACCACATCCTCAAATGTCTGTAACTTCCATACTGTAAAGTCAGAGAAGTGTATGAACAATGATATTTTATTTGTGCCACTTGGTTTTGTCCCAAATGAGCTCCAGGAAGAATTCTATCCACAACTATTTTGTTTTCCTCAATCTATGGAAGTGTATTAACTACTGTCCCATCCATTTATACAAGTCAGCATACATAAGAAAGTGTACTATGAAATATTGTACTTTATATCTTAAAAATAAACTATATAACTTATTTACATTTATACTTATACATGCTTTTTTAAGATACAGAAAACAATGATAGTGGTTACTGAAAAACCTCTTGGTTGGAGGTCATTCTCTTGTCTGTGAAAGGTGTATATTCAAATAAACAATTGTGTTAGGTTCCAAAAGACAAAAAGGTCACATTCAGGAAAGCAACGGTTCAACAATCTGGAGGCTAAACTATACAATTATCTCCCTCCTTTACTACATGATTCTTATTAAACTATCCACATTTTAATCATTCTTTATATAGCTGTGATGATAAATTCTTAGAATATTCTTGACTAGGCTGGCCTAAAAAAAAAAAGCATGAATTTTAAAACAAATTAACCCTACATATAGCATATATCAATTAAGAAAAAGATTTTCACAGACTTGAGTTGAAATCTTTAGATGTTGAAGAAGTTTTTGTGATGGACAGTTTCATGGCTCACTGATCATTATAATTGTGTCTTATTTCTGTACTTACTAAGTAACTACTGTTTTACTCTAGGTCTGATTAGGCTCAGAGATGGAAAGAAAGATTAAAGTAATAGGATATAATTTTATTTTCCTTGAAGGATTATAATCTGTAATGGAGCAGATGGAACCTATCTACCTGGAAAAAAATTTTTTTAAAGCAAAACAAATATTAATTATATGGACTTGAGGTTTGGCTAGTCTTGGAAGGTTTTGTGAACTTCAAATTTGACTTCAAATTTAAAGGAAGTGTAGGATTGAGATGAAGAGAAATAAGGAAAGAATTCTTGTTCTGGGCAGAGAAAATGCATAAACAAAGTTTACGTAATGGGAATCAGTAGTGAGATATGGTATGTTCCTGCCCAGATGTGAGCTGGATGGAGACCTCAGGTAGAGAGTTAGAAAGAGAAGGTGGACTCCTAGTAAAACAGCGGTTGGAGGGCTGAGTGTGGGGGTAGGGAGTTGGGAATTTACCTCTCAATCTGATATACCCTGAAGAGCCATTGTAAACTGTTGATCAGAGAGCTGAGATAATGGAAAGCCTGAGGAAAGAAGTTAGTTGTGGAGATAAGAGGTTTTGTAGTTATAAGATAGAAACAGGATATGAAGGTTTCAACAGTATCAAGAACTATCTGAGCTACAGAAAATCTCTAGTTTCTACAGAAAACTAAGACTTAGAACAACACAGAGAAAAGGAGTATTATCCAATGATAATTTTGAGTTCAGGCGTGGGCCGAGTGGCGTGGTGGTTAAGAGCTGGCTTGGGATGCCAGCAGCCCGGGTTTGGATCCCACATATGAGGGCCAGTGACAATGCCCTCTAAAAAAAAAAAAAAAATTTTGAGTTCAATGGAGCATAGTTAAAAAAACTAAAGTTTTGAGCATAACATTAGTAACATAGTAAGGCTTAATAAATATCATTATTGTTGTTACTGTCATTGTAAGCCTATCTTGCATTATGTTTTAATAGAAATAGAAAGTGAGGGAGTCTTACATTTGTTGTGTACCAGCTAGGTTAGAATCATGTTTGTTTTTTTATCTTCACAATAACCCTGATATGTCAATGTTAACATCCCAATTTATGTAGTTGAAGCTATAGGCTTAGAGTGGCTAAGAATCACACATACTCTATCTAAATGACAGAGCCTAAATTTGGGCCCAGGTCTGTCTGGCTCTGACATCTATGCTTTTTCCATTCTGTTTCTGAAATGGGATTCGAAAAATCTGCAGTGAGCTAAAAGGGCAAATGTGTAATGGAAACCAATGAATGCTATAAACATACCTAAAGAAAAGTGTCAGTGGGAGGGGAGCATGTTCAACAATGGAGCACAGAAAAAAAGGGGGTCTGAGAGGCAGAATTGGGAGTGGATTTAGTAATATGAAGCAGAAAGATTGACTGACGACACACACAGTCAAGTGGCTGGTTTCCTTTGAACACACTTGGTGCTCTGGCTTTACTAGGCTGGGGTGCTATTTTCTTCATCTTTCCACATTTACCCAGAGATTTCATCATTGGATTTCCAGATACCTTGTTAGAGAGGAATGCCTGCTCTTGATGCTGGAGAGAAACTAGAAAAGAAGACTCCAGGCACTGGAAAGGATACTGCATAAATTAAGACATGGATGACTTAGAAAAAAATAAAATAAAATAATTTAAAAAAAAGAAAAGAAAAATAAAAAAAATTTTTTAAAGAAAAATTTTAAAAAATTAAAAAAAAAAAAAGACACGGATGACCTAATTTATACCCTAGGCCTTTGTGGATTGTATTAGCACTAGCCATTTTCTGCAAGCTGTCATACTAATGAGATGAAGTTTCTGGACAGGCCCAATTAAGACAAAAATATCATAAAGGAAATACTCCCCATGAGGCCACTGGATGACCAGCCAAAAGACCTTTTCCTGGTGACACCTCTCACTTAAAAGTTCAACAATGATGGGATTATATCAGACTTAAAAGTTTTTTCACAACAAAGGAAACCATTAATAAAATAAAAAGGAAGCCTACTGAATGGGAGAATATATTTGCCAACGATATATCTGATAAGGGGTTAATATCCAAAATTTATAAAACACTCATGAAACTCAACACCAAAAAAACAAACAACCCAATTAAAAAATGGGCAGAAGATATGAAGAGACATTTCTCTAAAGAGGACATACAGATGGCCAACAGGCATATGAAAAAAAGTTCAACCTCACTGGTCATTAGGGAAATGCAAATAAAAACCACCATGAGATACCACCTCATGCCAGTCAGAATGGCTATCATCAATAAATCAACAAACAACAAGTGCTGGCGGGGCTGTGGGGAAAAGGGGACCCTGCTGCACTCTTGGTGGGATTGCAGATTGGTGCAGCCACTATGGAAGTCAGTATGGAGGTATCTCAAAGAACTGGAAATAGAGCTACCGTTTTGACCCAGCAATTCCACTCCTAGGTATTTATCCTGAAAAAACCAAGACACTTATTCAAAAAAAGTTATGCACCCCTATGTTCATAGCAGCACAATTTACAATAGCTAAGACTTGGAAACAACCAAAATGCCCATCAGTAGATGATTGGATTAAGAAACTGTGGTATATTTATACAATGGAGTATTACTCCGCTATAAAGAAGAATGAAATCATACAAGTGAAATAAGTCAGTCAGAGAAAGACAAATACCATATGATTTCACTCATATGTGGAATCTGAAAAACTGTATGAATGAGCAAAGTAAACAGAAACTGTCTCATAGATATAGAGGAAAAATCAGGGTTGCTAATTGGGAGGGGGATGGGGATGAGGGAGAAGGGGAAGGGATTAGACAGCAAAAATAGGCAACTACAATATTGCCACTGGGATATGAAAGACAGTTTGGGGAATATAATTAATAATGTTGTAAATATTTTGTGGAATGTCAGATGATCATAGGTCTTGTTAGGGAGACCATTTCATGGATGGAGTAGAGGTTTGATCACTGCACTGTATAACTAAAGCGGAGGTTGTATACCTACTGTAATTGAATATATATAGATAGTCAAGGGATGTGGATTATACTGTGGAAGAGAGTCAGAGGAAGAGTAATAGATATATATGATATGGGGGGGAGTGGGGTGGTGAATTGTGGGTGGGGGGTTGTCACTTTGAGGGGTAAAAAGTATAACTATTGCACTGTGTTGTACACGTGAAACTAATTCAAAATAAATAAATTATAAAAAAAAAAGTAAAAAATATGTAAATACAATAAGGGGAACATTAAAAGTTATGATTCTATACAAAAATGCAATAGCTCAAGGGACTTGTATTTTTGAAGATTTTCCCATAATCATCACATAAATAAATTCTTCCCTTATTGACAAAAAAAAAAAATGTTCAACAATGAGGAGTCTATATTCTCTAGTAGTTTAGACCTCTTGCTGTTGTCTCTACTTCCTGAAAACCTTTTCAGTTCAAATTATCCTCATTAAATTCCCTGCATAGAGTGGCTATATGTCAGTCCCATTGACAGTCCCATAGCTATACCTGCTATCAATCATGTGTGGAAGTACAATCCCTTACAGGAAGAGCAGCAAATAATTAGGAAGAACAATATAACCTACATGGGTGTGAATATCTGCTTACTTATTTGTCTAATTGAAGATTTTATCCCTACCAACAAAGAGAATTTTTTCCTCTTCAATAAATTCTGGTATTTCTATTAGCATTTGGTTTAGTGGCTCATATTAAAGAGTATGATTATTTCAGTTTAAGAATTTTTATTGACTTCTGTAGGTAGTCAGCTTTGCTGCAGTAACAAAAAAACTCCAAAAAGCTCATTTTCTTACAATAAAAAACATTCTTTTTAGAAGTGTGTTTTTCCAGGACCCATCAGTTCCAAGTCACATAGTTGTTTTAATCTACTGGGTTGTCAGAAAAGTCATGATGCATTTTACTTTTTTTTTTTTTTTGAGGGCAGTGTCACTGGCTCTTATATGTGGGACCCAAACCGGAGCCGCCAGCGCTTAACCACTGTGCCACACGGCCGGCCCAGTCATGATGCATTTTTGCAATGAAAAACTTAGAAAAAAATACGTCATGACTTTTCTGACAACCCAATAGCCGTGGAGGGCACAGCTCACAGTGGCCCATAAGGGGATCGAATCAGCAACCTTGTTGTTAACAGCACCGCACTGAGCTCTAACCAATTGAACTAACCATCCGCCCCTAAAAAACATTTTTCTATTCTGCTCCTATCACACGTGGGTCTGCACAGTCAGCTCCAGACTGTGGCTCTGCTCCTAGGCTGTGAGTCAATGGCAAGTTTGCTGTCCATGTTTTCTCAGTCTGGGACCTCACATTATCTTCTGGATATGAGAACACACGTTATTCATATGAAATGTGATTATTCTGTTGACTTACTTATACCCTCCGCAACCCTGATCTGGGAAGTATTATCCTATAGCACAAGGTCACAACAAGAGCTCAGACAGAAGCAGGCAATTACAGTGAAAGTTTCTGCTAGTGTGTGCAAGTCACATCAGCTCACATTCCACTGGCACCACCTGACAACAGGTTGTGGGAGTAAACCCTGCCCCTGCTTATGGGGGTAGCGTGAAGCCACATGCAATGAACAGAGAAGTCTAATTCTTGTTTATAGAACGGAGGAGGGAGCGATTGCAAACAATAAAACAACCCAACACAAAATCTGTCAGGGGTTTTCCACCTAGCTTTGTCAGGAATTTGAAGGACTGTTTCCACATGATTTAACATGTTACTTCTGTCATTGCATTCTCAGATTGATCCTCAAATACCTTTTCACAACATCAGCTATCACTGCAGCCATCTCTATACGGGCTCCTCTCAATTTCACACAGGCACAAACTCAGTAGATACATTCTTCCTCCTCCCCCTCTGAATGTGTCTCAGGAAGTGTTTGTTTGTCATCTCAAGTCATGGCCAGCTTGTTAACTCACCTTCACAAGGGCTGTTGCCCTTCCCTGCCTCACTCCTTAACCACTTTCCTGTTCTTTGGAATTGTACTCCTGATAAGTAGTAGCACATCAGGTAAGCACGTGTTACAGGATGAATGTTTGGGTGCACCTAAAATTCATATGTTGAAGCCCCAACCCCAGTGTGGCTGTGTTTGGAGATGGGGTTAAATGAGGTCATAATGGTAAGGCCCCGATTCAATAGGATTAGTGTCCTTATAAGAAGGGACACCAGACAGCTCACTTCCTCTTCCCCTCTGTGTATCACATAAAACGAGGAAAAGCCATATGAGCTCACAATGAGATTGTGGATGGCTACAAACCAAGAGAAGAGGCCTCAGGATAAAGCCTACCTTGCCAGTACCTTGATCTTGGACTTCCCAGCCTCCAGAACTGTGAGAAATAAATTTCTGTTGTTTAAACCACCCAGACTGTGGCATTTTGTTATGGCAGCCAAGCAGATTAATACAGATAGGTATCTAGCATATAGAAGGAATTCAATTAATGGTAGCTGCCATTATAATGTCTTCTGTATCCTGTAGCCTTCATCTCCATCAGTTGGTTTAGGCCTTCAGAATTTCTCCAACCCTGGAGAAGCCAAGACTTACAGTATTCATTTTCTTTTCCCCTCTCTCTTTTTTTTTTTTTTTAAAGATTTTATTGGGGAATTGGCGGAGGGGAACAGCGTTGGGGAATCGGGGAAGGGGAACAGACAAGTTGCTGTCTTTTTGTTCTTCAGTTTAGTTGCGGAGGATGTTGCTTCACTGTTGGTATCGTCATTGCGCTCTTGCTGGATGAGGCAGATCGGTCGCTGGCCTCTGGATGTCGCTCACCGCGGCTATTGGCAGCTCACGCTTGGCTGCCAGCCGTTCACGCTGGCTGCGGGCCACTCACTGCAGCCTATGGCAGCCCACTGCAGCAGGGGCTGCAGCCCACACCATCACCGGGGCTCGCACAGCCCAGCTCCAGGTGGAGCTGTTGTTAGCTGTAGAGGGCAGTGTCACTGGCCCTCATGTGGGATCCGAACCGGGGCCGCTGGCATCCCAAAACCAGCGCTTAACCAATGTGCCACTCGGCCGGCCCTCCCCTCTCTCTTTAACTCTTTCCCCACACCATTCTTTTTCTTTCTCTTCCTCTCCACCTTTTTATTATTTTATTACCTAATATTTTATAGAAAGTCTATATATTTTTTACTTTTTAATTGAATCTCGTCTTATTTGCAGAAGTCATTTCCTTTTGGTTATTGAAGCCTTATGGATCAAACAGAGAGACCTCCCACACACAAAAGAAAAGAGGTTGCATTCCAATTAAGGTAAGTTGATGAGAGTTTAATAAAAAGGCTATTTACAAATGTATGGCTAAGATGTAAAGAAACCACAAAGGATAATGCCAAACCACTTTTGGGCTGACTGATCAAGGAGAAGAGAATTCTCCAGAACAGAAAGGAGTGAGCTTTACGGAAGGGGCCACCTTGAGAGGAGCTGTGACCTGGCATCAAGGATGAAGTGTTCGGGGGGGGGAAGGAGTACACAATGGCAGCGCCTTTTTAAACAATCCATCAGCACCAAACCACTAACACGCTATTGTAATCTTTAAATACCAGGGGTGACAAAAAAATGTATACAAGTGGACACTTTGGTCAGTGTTGCTCAACAGTAGCTCGCCATAATCAGAAGTGTCTGGACACTGATGGTAACCACTTTGAGCCCTTCTTGTAATCTCAGAAGTCAAACATGACTTGTAGTCATCTTTTGTTATCGGTATGTATTGAGTATTACAATTTTCATAATTTTTTCCTTTCTTAAAATGGGTATACATTTTTTGGCACCCTCTGTATATAATGATATGCAAATTACTCTCTTATGATTTTCAGAAATGACCAGCTTATAGTCTTGTGAAAAGAAATATGTAAGGAAAAAATGGCCTTTATGATGTACTGACCTAGAGACACATAGATGTAAGGTGCTTAGTAGAAGCTTGTCTATCAGGAAATAGGTAAGATATTTTAGCTGTCATAATCAAGAAGGTTAAGAAAGCTAAACGTTCCTACAAGGGAATTCCTTCTCTTCACTGCTTCCTGCATGTAAGTTTGATGAGAATCTTCAATCCTGAAGTCTCTAGTACTCATTAACCTGCTTACTCTGAGAGACAAATATGAAATACTAAAAACAAGCAAGTCGAACACACCATACTTCTTTTGAGTCCATTTTAAAGCCTTCTGAAGATGACCCCTTATAATAAATTTGTGAAAATCCATAAATATAACATTCAAATTAAATTAAAATGATTCATAGTTTTGACTAAAAATTATGTGAACATTTTATTGGAAGTTTATACATAAACTATTGCTTACAAGTGGTGACTGATGTATAATGGGTATAATTACAATTTCATTTTGTTATGGTTTAGCATCATACTTTGAGACAATATCTTTGTCATCAAATGATAGTTCAGAGGAAATTTAATTTTTCAATTAGAATAAATGTAATCCAAGAAACAAAGCTATCACTCTTCAGCAGAAGTAAACCCGAGACAAAATCCTCAGAAACCACTATCAGGAAGTTAGCTTTTCCTTCCAGTGTGCTGGCCACAGTTCTGCCAGAAAATACGATGACCCTGGGCATACTCCCTATCTCACAGGGAGGCTCACGAATATAGCTAAAAGCAACACTGATACCCATTTTAGAGATAAGGAAAGTGAGGCACAATGTAACTGAAAACTTCATTCGAAACGCCCCCCCCTAGCAATATCAGCGAAAGAATAGACTAGAACTCAGCATAGAAACTTTGGCCGACTCACGATTGTTACTCCATTTATCTATTCATTCAGCAAACATTTACTGACCATCAACCCTATGCCAAAGTCTGCTTTGAGTTTCAGGGATACAGCTGTGAACAAACAAAGTTCCTGATCTCAAAAAAGTTTATATTCTTGTTGGGAGGGAAAGGTAGTAAACAATAAATATGTCAGATGGTGACAAATGCTATATAGAAAAACGTAAGCACAGCAAAAAAGCATAGATATGTACACCCATGTTCATAATAGCACTACCTATAATAGCCAAAAGGGGGAAACAGCGCAAGTGTCCATCAAGGGATGAATAGATCAACAAAATGTAATATGTACATATAAAGGAATATTATTCTTAAAAAGGAAGGAAAATTTGACACATGCTGCAGTATAGATAAACCTTGAAGACTTTCTGCTAAGTGAAATAAGCCAGTTACAAAAGGACACGTGCTGTATGATTCCACTGATAGAAGGCACCAGAGTAGCCAAATTCATAGAGACATAAAGTAGAGTGGTCGTTGCCAGTGGCTGGGAGGTAGGGGATAATGAGTTATTATTTATAGAGTTTCTTGGGAAGATATAAAGGTTCTGGAGCTGGATGGTGGTGATGGTTACACAACAATGTGAATGTACTTAATGCCACTGAATTGTACAATTAAAAACGGCTAAGATGGTCAATTTTATGTGATGTATATTTTACCACAATTTACATAGCATTATAAGGAAGGCTAGACAATATCAGGATAGGGGATGTCTGTTTAGGTACGATCGTTAGATGTGGGTTCTCTCTTCAGACTACAAACACCCTTACCCAGGGTGGGCCAAGTGACTCGTTGGTTAAGAGTTGGCTTGGGATGCCAGCAGCCCCAGTTTGGATCCCACATATGAGGGCCAGTGACACTGCCCTCTACAGCTAACAGCAGCTCCACCTGGAGCTGGGCTGCATGAGTCCTGGCCAGAGGCATAGCTGCAGGGCCTGCTGCAGTGGGCTGCCATAGGCTACAGAGAGTAGCCGGCAGCCAATGTGAACGGCCAGCAGCCGGAGTGAGCAGCCAAGAGCCGCCATGAGTGGCCATCCAGAGGCCAGCGACCGATCTGCCTTACCCAAGAAGAGCATAATGATGATTGATACCAACATGGGCCAGTGAAGCAATGTCCTCCACAACTAGACTGAAGAACAAAAGGACAACAACTTGTTTGTTCCCCTTACCCGGTTCCCCAACGCTGTTCCCCTCCCCCAATTCCCCAATAAAAATCTTTAAAAAAAAAAATACATCCTACCCAAATGGCAGGGAAACCATTTGACACCCCTTTACTACAAGCTTGTCAGTATTTGGTGCTGGGGCCCGATAAACGAAAGAGTGTGGGTGCTTATTTCTTCTTGGTGGAGGTGGGGAGGAGATGGTATTTCCTGGTAGACATTCGGAATGATAAAGCTTAGGCATCTTAAACAACATATCCATTGTAGAAGATATCTGCCCACCTTAACAAAATAAAGCCTCACTTTTCAATGTTGGCAAATGAGGGAGAATCTCTACAAAGAAAAGGCATCCCAACATCATTAACCCCTTAGAGCTCTCTCCCTGAATATGGTGGCTGGTCCTCGCTGGCTTAAAGGAGGCTATACTTCCTGATGTTCTTGAAGCCATTATAGCGCAGCTACAACAAGACTGGATTATTTTTACAAGACTTTGCTCAAGGATATAAAAACATATAACATTATATAACTAAATTCTTTGGCTTATAATATAAGTCCTTTGAGTGTTGCAGGCTGCAATCTACCTATAACCTGATCTACAGCTATGTGGTGAGGGCTTCTCGAAATCTAGACTCACAAGTGCTTAAGCCCACATTTTGAATTATAGCTCCTTGCCTGAGAAATGTCTTCCTTCCAAAATAACCGATACTGGGCCCAGTGTTGTGTGACCTCCTCAAGGCAACCTTTCCTCCCTCTCCACAAAGGGAAGGCTCCCTATCGCCTCAGAAGGAAAAGCATGCTGACGTCAGCACAGCCAAAGAAGAGGTGGTGTCATCATAATCCAAAATGGAAACCTCTCTTCCCCATCACACCAACCCCACTGCTCTTCCTGGGCATTCTCCATTCTCTTAAACTAGAAACTAAAAATCATTCTGGGCTCCTATCTTTCCACTTCCTACCTCCCCACATTCAAATAGTCACTCAGTCCTCCTGTGAATCTACAGTCTGAATAGCTCTCAAATTAGTCCATTTCTCTCCATCCCCAATTCCACTACTTTGTTTCCTGCCTTTATAATCTTTACTCAAAAGTACCACGATCACCTTTGCACTCGTTTTTCTGCCTCCAGCTTCTCCCACTCCAGTCTTCCCTGCACACTGTCCACAGCGACTTCCCCAAATCCAAATCTACTCACACCAATTCTCTGCTCAAAAACTTTCACTGGCCCCACTGCCTGCAAGATCAGCCCTGAGACCCTCACAATCACGTCTCCAGTTGCTTGTCATCCATCCCCCTCAAAAGAACTCATCCCTTACCCTTTGGAACACCTATAGGTTTCCCAGAAAGCACAGATTGTCACAGCTCTCACATCTTGTTCCAGTTGTTCCTTTTGCCCAGAACATCTTCATAGTTTCCACCTGGCACATTCCTAGTCTTCCTTCAAAACCCATCAAATGTTTTTATGGGCTTTTTTTTTTTTTAATGTGAAATTTCCCCAACTGTCCTCAACAGTTAGCAGCTCCTTTCTCTGATTCCAAAGCCCTTTGAATGGAATTTTAACAGCTTCTTTTCACATTTTATAGTAATTGTTGTCAATCCTGCCATTCTTCCTCTTTCCAGACAGTAAGTTTCTGCAGAGAGAAGACTGCCATGGATTGGTCTTTGTATCTTCATCACTCAGGATAGGATCTGGTTATAACAGGAGCTCCAGAAATTCATTTGTTAACTCATTAAAAATTAGTCATGGAGCGTCTGTCACTTGCCAAACCACGGGCTAGACGCTGGAGATGCAGCAGTGATAAAAAACAGATACCATCCTTGCTCCCTGGGGACTTGAATGATGAATGATTATTTCACTAACTGTCCTCAGACTTCTTTTTTTTTAATCCAGTTTCAGCTTTGCCAAAACTTTTCCCAAAAAATTAAATTAGCTGATACTTGTGCTACCATCTGTTTCTTAAAACACCAACCCTGCCAGTGACGGTGTTATCAGAACAGGTAACTAGTGCTGTCTTGGGGGTTCAAAGGAGTTTTAGTCCTAATCTCTGCCATCCAGAAGCAGGTAGTCTGGGTGAGGAGCAACATCCCAACATATGGAACAATTAAGAAACAATATAAAAACATAATTAAGTGCTAATCGTTTGGGACAGGCTGCATATTTTCAGCATGGGATAATGAAGTCAGCCATATAATCAGTGCATAATTGATCACGCATGCAGTGCACACAATCGGTGAATTTAGAGCAGCAGCAAAATGCCTTGACACAGCAAACAAGGCTTTGCTCCCTATCATGATAGAGAAATCAGATCTATGGAAAAACAGACCTGTTCATCTGCTCAGAAACTGAAAGGGACTGCTCTCATGGTGGTATGTAAAAAGAAATAGAAAAAAATAATACCCGAAACCCAGATTTCTGGAGTTCTGTTTACAGAATATGGAGTTCCCAGGGACAGAAAGAACTGGAATTTCATTTCTTTATCCATTTTTAAATTTATTTCAAGGAGAGGAATTAGAGAACAATGGTGTGTGTGTGTGTGTGGGGGGGGGTCATCCAGGGTCCCAAAGTCCTCACTGTCCCCAGGGTCTCATTGTTCAGGGTAGTGAGAAAGTAACAGCCATCGTTTTGAGTATTTGTGCTCTCATATAAATATATTTTCCCCTCTGAACATTCCTTTCCCAGACATCCTTATTCACTCTGACCCCAACCCGTTATAGGCCAGCATGCCTAGTCTGTGGCTTTGACAGGAACCAGCACAGCTCTGAACTACTCTCTCCATACTCACCCTCCCTTGAGGGTCAGCTTGGTTCTGCGGTGCTGGGAAGGGAGGCGGAGGGCAAATGACTGAATTTCAATTCCAGAAGTTGTTTGCAAACTCATCCTGCCCCCTGGAAAATCCTCTGACTCAGGCTCTCCAGAAGTTTATCCTAGTTAGCCCCATCTAGGCCAAAAGAAATCCTCCTTACTCTTTCCCTTCACACTAAACCTCCCACCCTACGAGTCAAACTCAGGACCAACTGACCTCTTGCAGCACAAGAGAACAAAGGGGCTAGTTACCTAAACATGTTAACTATATTTGTTAGACTATTACATTTTGAAGAAGAAACAGGAAAATTAGATGTGATTTTACAGACATAAAGATTCTACATCTAAATGCCTTAAGAGGCCACTGGACAGACCTTCCCTTATCAAGGATGCTACCCTCACATTTCTTCCACAGTACTGTAAGCAACAGCATTAAGAATTTATGAATGGCCATATCAAGTCAAACATGTGAACACTGCTGGGTGGCTCAGTTGATTAGAGCATGTTGCTCTGGACAACAGGGCTGCTGGTTTGATTCCCACATGGGCCAGTGAGCTACAACTATAATTATACACAACTATAATTGAAGACAATGACTTGAGCTGAGCTGCCGCTGAGCTGCCAGTGGGCCGCCAGATGGCTCAGTTGGATAGACCACGTGCTCTTAATAAGAAGGCTGCCAGTTTGATTCCCACTTGGGATGGTGGACTATGCCCCCCGCAACTAGATTGAAAGCGGCGTCTGGACTTGAAGCTGAGTTTGCGTCTGCCACAACTAAGAGTGAAGGACAACAATTTGACTTGGAGCTGATAGATCCTGGAAAAAACACATTGTTCCCCAATAAAGTTTTTTTTAAAATGCAAACACAAAATCTCTGAGACCAAGAAGGGCAGGTTCTCATGGTAACCCAAGCCAGTGTTCAACATTTGCAATTAATGTACTGAACGTTTCTATGAGGGTCAGAGTGAAGAACCCAAGGCTAAATTTCAGTCTAGCAGACTCTGCAGAGATGAAATGCGTGGACAGCATTGACATTATATGGTCGGGTTGCTTTCAAGGAGATAGAATTCTTCATTTTGTTAAGGACTTGATTTTTATTCTTCCCTTAAATAAACACTTTTTTCTTTACTTCTGATAATACGATGACTCAATGGGCATTTGGAAACATAATTTTGTTTTCTTGTAACACAGTAACTAGAATCTTCTTTTAAAATATTTTTTTCAAAAAGAAACAAAAAAGGATTTCCATTTGAAGGAAATATTAATATTCTCCATATGTGTTGGCTCCTAAGGGTGGAATTAGTATTCAGATTCAGATCCAACCCATGTGGATTGGCAAATGCGGGCCTGTAAATCACCAAACTGCAGACACATAAGTCCTTAGCAAATCCACCAACTTCATGGTGGGGATGGATGGTTAGAGCTCTGAAATCAAGCACCCAGCCTGTCTTTGAGATGACATTTCATGGCCAATGATGACTGAAACAACTCCTCTGATAGAAAAGTCAAACAATACGTTCTCACTTTGTGAGACGAATGGACAGGCATTCATGGAATGTTCAAACTGAAAGGGATTATGGTGATTATCCCGTGTGGTCTCATAATTTCAAATTCTAATGCATGTTGACTTGGATAAAAAGCCCCAGAGCTTGATCAGCCATGAAGAAATGAAGAATTCTGCTTGCCAGGAAAGAGGAGCCCATCTTAGTCATGCAGCCTCCCGCCTCCTGGGTTTCCCTCCTGAGCTTACTAGCCCAATGTTTGTCCAACCAGCAAAGCAGCTTTTAAAAAGAGAGAAAAAGAAGCAGTTACTCTCTCCTTTCTCTCTTTTTAAAATATGGCCCATGTTGTCATTCCTCCCATGAGAGTTGGCCAAAAGACACCTGATTGATTTCCTCTGCCAGACATTCTTCAATTTTCATTTTTACAACAGCAGCAGAAACATAATGTTTTCTATCTCACCTTCATTGTTTAAAAAAATTATTTAAGGGCCGGCCGAGTGGCACTGTGGTTAAGCGCTGGCTTGGGAAGCCAGCAACCCCAGTTCGGGTCTCACATGAGAGGGCCAGTGACACTGCCCTCAAAAAAAAGAAAAAAAGAAAAAAAAATTATTTAAAATTAAATTCATTGCTCCTTTTGAGAAACCAACCTCCACTTCTCTTTTCCCAATAAAAATATAAGAGTAAGCGTTCAATTGGATAAGCCATATTGAGAAACACCCTCAAAGCCTTCAAAATCAAAATCACAACCAAATCCATTACAGCACTGATTCAAGTGGGTTTTGTTTTTCCTCCCGAGTAATTGACAGAATTTATGGTGGGCTCAAAATGGTCAAGTACAATATTTCTAGAGTTTGGGAAAAGATATTAAGTTTGTATGTAGCCTTTTAATAAGTTAGTGTGTTCCTAGCCATTATAGCATTATACTTTAAGTAGCTGCATCATTCTGGGAGCACACCTGTTCAGAGGAGAAATTTTTCTAGCTGAGTTTAATCCAATAGATCCAAAATAAATTTAAAAATACAAAATCTAATGTTTTGCTTTACCCGTCTGAGGGCAGAAGCCCTGTTAACACACATTAGCCACTTCATGATGCTAACCACCCACCCGAGGCCTTATCTTTCGGTTTTCTTGATCAGGATGGCCCTGAAAATGTGCTCAAGGGGTGTCTTCTCCTGCTCATGGGTTGGATACAAGAAAGGGTGCAGGGTCACCAGCAACAAGCCCTGCCGGTACAGCTCCAGGAGCTGGGTAGGCAAGTCTCGCAGGGAGGCCAGCATCACTGCTGAGGGAGTTCAGCTGGGAGGGGAGAGAGGAGAGGCTCATCAGAGACCCATCAAAACCATCTGCCCTACCCCATCCAAGTCCCCCTCTTGATTTGCAAAGAAATCACTCCAAAAAAAAAAAGGACAAATTATATGAACAGGCAATTGCCTAAAAAAACATAAAAACCCATCAATATTTATTTCAAAAGACATCCAAGTTAACTCAACAAAAAAACATATTTTTTAACTACTGAATTATTTTAAAGTTTGGATTTTATAGAATTTTAAGAAGTCGATGAGAGAAGTCAAACTGCCCCAGTCTGGATAGCTCACTGAAAATGGCCCCAGGGCTCCCAACTCTATATTCAGGATCATGCACAGATTCAACAATTTGCCAAATACTTGCCCATTTGGGGAAGAAAAAATATTTAACTTTACATACAAAATTACAGTAAGCATAAATAAATAAGATTTAATTTTTCTGTCCCTTTTAAGCTGTCATTTTACAAAAATTAGTTCTGTCTGAGCAGGTACTACATAATCACAATACAAGATTCAAAATATATAAAAGGGTGGACAGTAAAGAGCAGTGACATAGTTTCTTGTGTATCTTTTTAGACAAATGGAAACAGCCGTCTTTTAAAAGTATTTAAAACTCATTTTTCTCACTTTTTTCTTGTGATTAGAAACCCCTACATGAACACTCTGACTAAATAATACAGATAGCTGTTGCCCAGGTAATTTCTCATTTAGGCTAAACAGTGACAACTTAGAGGATTTGAAAGTTGGTGGAGAAAGATTGCTGCCTGATTACTGCCTTCTTTCAATATTTTGCCTGTAACTTCTGCATTTTCCTCCTAAAGTTTCTGTGTCCACAAACAAATGAACACACAGAATGAAGAGCTCACAACACGGCGGTGCAGAAGTTGTGGCTTTGAATGACCAACTGCCTACAACTTAGAACAACCAACAGAAAGCCAGTGGAGCAACCCAGTTACGGTCCTTTCTGACATTTCTCTAATACTGGAGCACTCGCACAAAACTCCCTACCCCTAACCCCAACCCCAACCCCATTGTTCCAGGTGAAGCCTGCTTTCTCTGCAGGAACTATTAAAATAGGCTCCCTTTTGTTATTTCTGCATAATCCAGTCACTGGGCAAGCAGGAGAGGGTTATGAAGCAAAGTCAGCGGTAACAGGGACCACACATAATGAATTTAGATTTCATTGTACTGACACTGACAATGAGGTGCACTTGCAAGATCTGAAATAGAGGAATATATATATATATATATATTCCTCTATTATATATATATAATCCTCTATTATATATATATATAATCCTCTATTGTGTGTATATATATATATATAATCCTCTATTGTATATATATATAAACCTCTATTGTGTGTATATATATATAATCCTCTATTGTATATATATATACATACACATATATAACACACACACATACACATATATACACCATATACATACCGGGGTTGGGGGGTGCCAAAAAAAATGTCTACAAGTGGACACTTTGGTCAATGTTGCTCAAGCAGTAGTTTGCCGTAATCAGAAGTGTCTGGATGCTGATGGTAACCACTTTGAGCACCTCTTGTAATTGCAGAAGTCAAACATGACTTTGTAGTTATCTTTTGTTATCAGTATATATTGAATATTACAAATTTCATAGTTTTTTCCTTTCTTAAAATGTGTGTACATTTTTTGGCACCCTCTGTATATATGCATATACCTATAACATATATTTAAGTCATTCAGGCGGCTGTGTAAAGAATGGTTGTAGAGAAGCAAGAGGCTTTGCATTAGTTTAGATGAGAGAGGGTAGAGGGTGGACTATGATAGTAGGCATGGAGATGGAGGGACCTGGGTGGATTGGGTGCATGTCTTGGAAGCAAATTAGACAGAACTTGCTGTTGGAGTGAACATGAGAGGAAGTTATGGAAAGAGAAATTAAAAGTAATTCCTAGATATTTGGCCTCTGCTACTGGATGCATGCAGTTCTATCCTGAATTGGGATAGGATATGGGAGCAAACAATTTGGAAGGGATGTATGGAGGAGTTGAGAGTTGTGCTTGAGCCATCTTAAACCTTAGGTACGTAGCAGATATACTGACTTTCATGTTACCTCACTGGTTCCTTCTCCCCAGTCTTCTCGGCTGCTTCTTCCTCATCTCCTCCATCTCTTCAATTTGAATGGCTTCAGGCTTCCTCTTTGGACCTGTTCTCTAGCCACACTCATTCCCTTGGTGACTTCTTCCAGTCTCAGTTTTAGAGACTACATATATGCCTATGTCTCCAGGCCAGAGCCCACTTCTGAAATTCAGGCCCATTTTTCCAACTGCCTACTCAACATCTCTGTCTAACAGGCAACTCAAACTTTCCTCCAAAACTCAGGTTACCAGATAAAATAAAGGACACCCTGTTAAAGTAGAATAACAGCAAATAATTTTTTAGTGTATGTATAAACAATATTGCATGAGACATGCTTAAACTAAAAAATAATTTGTTTAGCTGAAATTCAAATTTAACTGGACATCCTTCATTTTCATTTGTTAAGTTGACAACTTTATCTGAAAACATATTCAACCCTCTGTCTTCTCCATCCTAATGGATAGCAGCTTCATTCTTCCAACTGTTCATGCCAAAGATGTTGGCATCACCCTCCACTCTTTCTTTCACATCCCATGTCCAATCTAATGTCCAGATCCTATAGGCTCTACCTTCAAAATATATCTATAATCTGAAACTTTTTACCTTCTTCCCTGATTCTACACTGGTCCAAGACACCATCATTGTGTAAATTACTAAAACAGCCTCCCAACTCTTCTCCCTTCATCTCTTAGAGTTTATTCTCAATGAAACAGACAAAGGGATCTTTTTTAAAAGTAAATCAAATTATATAACCCTTCTGCTTAAAATGGCCAACAGATCTTCAACTCAGTCAATATAAAGACCAAAGTCCTTACTATGCCAACTTGGCTTTATGGGATCTGTTCTCACTCCACCCCCTCCATTTCTTCTCTGACTTTCTGTCCTACTACTCTCAGCTATACTGACCTCCTTGATGTTTCTTGAATACACAAAGGTACACTCCTGCTCCAGTTACTTTACATTTTCTATGGCTTCTGCCTCAATTGTTATTTCTCCAAGATATCCACATGGCTCATTCCCTCACCTCCTCCAAGTCTTTGTTCAAATGTCACCCCTCAGTAAGACATTCTGTAACCATTCTATTTAAAATTACAACACCCCTGTCCTCTATCTTGACACTCACTATCTGTCTCCACTGTATTTTTCTCCAAATACTTACCAGCTTCTAAGATACCGCCTAATTTACTTATTTGTGTTGTTAATTATCTCTACACCTAGACTAGCAGCTGGCATATATAGATGATCAATAACTATTAGTGGACACAATACTATCATGTCTGCTAATTATTAGTGGAATTAATAAATCTATTGATTGATGAATTAATTCAGCAGTTGGTTATCCAAATCTGAGTTCCAAGGAGATGTCAAGGCTGGAGATACTGATTTGGGAGTCATCAAGATGAGAGGTGATGAAAGCTATGGGATTGGATGAGGTCACACAGTAGAGTATGGAGATAGGCACAAGAAGAGAGCCCAGGACATCTAAAAGTCAATGAAGAAGAAAGAACAAACAAAAAGAATGCGAGGTAACATCCCTTAAGGTACAGAGAAAACCAGAAGAGCCTGGTGGCAAGACCCCTGAGAAAAAATTGTTTCAAGAGCAAAGAGGGTGGTGAACTGAATTGAATCCTGCTGAGAGATCAAGTGAGATAAATACAAAGATCCTACAATTGAATTTGGCAAGTTGAAGGTCATTGGCAACATTGACAAGAATACTTCCAGTGAAGTCCTGGGATGGAAGCTGGTCTATAATGAGATGATGAATGAAAGGAGTGGAAATTGCAACAATACACAGCTCTTGCAAGGTACTTTACTAGAAGAGCAGCAGAGAAATGGGACAATAGCTTAAGGAGGTTTGGGGGAGAAGAGAGGATGGAATCGTTGTGGGGGAGGGGTGCTGTTTTGTTTCGTTTTGTTTTTTTTTTTAAAGATTTTATTGGGGAATTGGGAGAGGGAAACAGACAAGTTGCTGTCCTTTTATTCTTCAGTCTAGTTGTGGAGGACGTTGCTTCACTGGCCCATATTGGTATCATCATTGAGCTATTCCCAGTTGAGGCAGATCGGTCGCTGGCCTCTGGACGGCCACTCACAACGGCTCTTGGCAGCTCACGCTGGCTGCCGGCCACTCACTGTAACCTATGGCAGCCCACTGCAGCAGGGGCTGCAACTATGCTGTCCAGGGGACTCACAGCAGCCCAGCTCCAGGTGGAGCTGTTGTTCACCATCTTAGCTGTAGAGGGCAGTGTCACTGGCCCTCATATGTGGGATCCGAACCGGGGCCCTGCTGCTCAGAGTTGGCGTCCCAAGCCAGCTCTTAATCAATGTGCCACTCGGCTGGCCCGGGTGCTGTTATTTTTAAAGATACATGCTATTAGACTGGTTTGTAGACTGAAAAGAATGGTACAGCAGAAATAAAGTGATGAGGCAATAAGAGAAGGATACTTGAAGAATCAGTCATTAATAAGGCAAGAGATGGGACCAGGACAGTGGAGGGGTTGGTTTAAGATACAAACAAACGGAAAGGAGGACAAAAAGGCTGAAGGCACAGGTAGTTGGGTAGGAGGGCTCACCTGATTACTCCTCTACAGTTGTGTGTGTATGTCCATCTCCCCTATTAGGTTATTAGCTCTGAAAGCACATTTTTCTCTGTAGCCCCTCTCCCTGCTGCCTGGCCCTCAGTATGAAAATGATGCAAACACATAGAGATAGTGAGGATTTATTTAATTGAATCCATGGACAACTGAAGGGTGGTAGAATATACTACCCCAAAATTTGCCACTTTGGCTAAGAATTATTTTGAGTCAAAGGCACTCGAAAGAAAGCAGATGCAAGAAGGGCTCTCTGACTTCCTTTTTCTTCCTAAAATCAGGAGATGAAGCTCCTTTGTCAAAGATGTCCACCCTATACCAGGAGGAAAAGAACATTCTTATCACCAGACGTGGGAGTCAAGGCCAAGGGGAAATCTATGCAAACAAACCTTGTAAACTAACACTTGTCTTCCTAGGGACCTCTCCACGATTAGCTGCCAGAGCCCAAGTCTCTTTGTCTTGTCACAGTTTCACAGTTTACTAACGTGGTATAGTCTTTGTCCAACTTGGTGTAGAAGCATTTGGCTCTAACTACGTCTTTAAGTCTTCATTTTCCTGTGGGGATTCTCATGTGCATGTGAAAATCTGTGTGCTTTTCTCTTGATAACCTGCCTTATGTTGATTTAATTCTGAGGCCCAGCTGGAGACCTTAAGTGAGTAGAAATAACATTTTACTGACCTTGCCTACACTTTCTTCTAATAATGTTCTACCTAGCAGCCCTATCCAGAAACAACTCCAGCTCACACACAAAAATCTCCTGGAAAAAACAAGGTGGAAGGGCCGGTCAAGTGGTGCAGTGGTTAAGCGCTGGCTTCGGAAGCCAGCAGCCCCGGTTCGGGTCCCACATATGAGGGCTAGTGACATTACCATCAAAAAAAAAAACAAGGTGGAAAGAAGAAACCACAAGTGGTAAATGTCACTTGCCTGGAGTTGCACTTAGAAGGGTCAACCAATTTTGAACTGGAATCAGGCTAAGAGGGCTTAAATAGCAGCAGCAGCATGAGGAATAAGATATCTCAACCAAGTGGTGGGTACAAAGAAATTGGGATCTTGACTGTCCTCCTTGTTTAAGACAGCTTGATTACTTTAATTCCCTTCACCTCTCTGTGCCATTATACTATAACAATATGATACGGTCTCTGGAGGAAACAGTTTAGGAAGATAACATGGTCAAAGAATTATAGTGTAAGCAGAATACACTAGACTATTTAACTCTGATAACCTGCTTTCCCCCAGAGTTATATTCTGTCTCTAGAAGACCTCAGAAGGAAATACAAATCAGGGGCCTTCTGTGAAATTCTTTTTAGTGACCCCCCTCTTCTGAGGTGGGCCGTGTCACTGACACCAGAGCAGAAACTCATCTGCCTGTAGGGAGGACATGTCGGTGTTACAGAGAGTTGTCCTGTTGCTATGGGGATAAGGACAGGGCACCTAACTGCAATACTTTTGCCAAATATTTGCTGTTCCTACACCTCCGTTTCCCCAAACCATACATGACTGTGGCCAATGAGTATCTTCCTGGAATATAACATTTTGAACATTTCTTCTAACTTACCTGGGACTTTGCACATTTGCTCTTTTGTCTTCCATTCCTTTAGGAGAACAGCATATAGAAGAGAAAGCATTTATTCACTGAGACACCTCCTGGGAGAGCTCCTCCCTAATTAAGGCCATACAGTTTTGAGGTCTGGATAGCAGAGGATGGTTTTCTACATTTTGACAGAATCGAGGGTAATAAGCTGCCCCTTCATCTTAGTGGATAAGCAGCAAGCCCTGTGCCTCTGGCTTGATCATTAGAAAATCTAACAAACTTGTTTCTGAGGTCACAGCAAGTTCAAGTAAACTTCAGAGACCTGTCTTCCTTTATACAGATCAAACTGCTCAATAGACAATTAGTATTTTGTGATGGTGATTATCTATTTAATGCCTCTATAACAGGTTTGTGTTATATACCATTCCTTCAAGAATTAAACATTGTTAAAATTGATTTCTCATACGCTCTACTAAACATTAAATTTTACTTCTTGCTTTGGAACCAAAAGCATTCTTACGTTTTTCTCCCAAAACATGAGTAACCTGCATCAGCTTTTGAATTTAAAGAAAGAATGCAATAATTAAATACTCCCATAATGCCCTGACAAGTAGATCCCTACAAGAATCATTCAGTATTGCTTAGTAATATGTACAAGCTCTTGGTCCACTCAACATTTTCATTTTAAGAAAACAAGTGGGGTGGCCGGGTGGCTCAGTTGGTTAGATCGCATGCTCTTAATAACAAAGTTGCCAGTTCCACCCCCGCATGGGATGGTGGGCTGCACCCCTCTGCAACTAGATTGAAAATGGTGACTGGACTTGGAGCTGAGCTGAGCTCACAACTAAGACTGAAGGACAACAACTTGATTTGGAGCTGATGAGTCCTGGAAAAACACACTGTTATCCAATAAAAAGTTTTAAAAAAGAAAAAGAAAACAGGCTTACTGAGAAGGGGTGATATGTTTAAAGATTAAGACACTAGACTAACAAAAGACACTAACACTGGGCCGGCTGAGTGGTGTGTTGGTTAAGAGCTGGCTTGGGATGCCAGCAGCCCCGGTTCAGATCCCACATATGAGGGCCAGTGATACTGCCCTCTACAGCTAAGATGGTGAACAACAGCTCCACCTGGAGCTGGGCTGCTGTGAGTCGCCGGCGACGGTGTGGGCTGCAGCCTCTGCAGTGGGCTGCCATGGGCTACAGTGAGTGGCCGGCAGCCAGCGTAAGTGGTTGACAGCCAGTGTGAGCTGCCAAGAGCCACTGTGAGCAGCCGTTCAGAGGCCGGCGACCAATCTGCCTCATCCAGGAAGAGCACAATGATAATACCAACATGGACCAGTGAAGCAACATCCTCCACAACTAGACTGAAGAACAAAAGGACACCAACTTGTCTGTTCCCCTTCCCCGGTTCCCCAACTCTATTCCTCTCCCCCAATTCCCCAATAAAATCTTAAAAAAAACCGAAAAAAAAAACACTAGACACTAAAGTTTCATGAGATTCATTCAAAAACGTGTTTATTAAGGATGTAGGGTGTGTCAGCCCTGTTCTAGCACTGAAAATACAGCTATGAACAAGACAGACAGCTCCTGCTTTCAAGGAAGTGGAAGGAGACAGTCAAATAACCATATGCTATGAAGAAAACTTAAAGGTAAAGGGAGAAATAGCATAAAAACATTTTCTCTTTTCATTAGTGCTCTTTGTTTTCTATTTGAATAATCTTTACATTTGATCTTAAATTTCCACAAATGCAAGATTGGTTTGGAATAATGTAACATTAGCAGGACTACCAATACTAAAATTTTCTTTTTAATGCCAGAGAACCAGCTTTTAGCACGAGTTTCATAGACTATGGTCTGCTTCCTTACCTAGATGGAGTTGGATAAGTTTTGATGGGGCAGAGTAATACTGGGCATTCCAGAGCATAAAATAACTGGATGATAGAGGGAGTAAGGGAGGGAGAAATCTGAGAGCAGACCATTGCAGGCATAGGGAAAAGTGCAAAGGCCTGTGGCTGGGAAGTGATTGATGTGCTCAGGGCACAGCCAGGTGGCCAGTGTGGCTAGGATAAAGTGAGCAAAACGGTAGTGCTAGAAGTCAGAGCTTGCAGCCAGATTAAGTGCGGCCTTTTAGTGGGGCCATCATAAAACTTTGGATATTACTATAAATGGGAAGCCATTGAAGGACTTTTAGCAGAGGAGACTGATTTACCGAATATGTTTAGCTGCTTTGTAGAAAAGAAACACAAGGGCAAAGGTGGAAACAGGGAGATTGGTTAGGAGGCTATTACAATCCTTCTGGCATAAGTGATTGATAATGATCTAGGTTCTAGATGAGGCAAGGAGCCCTGGAGGGGCAAGCTGCTGGATATATTTTGAAGATCAAACTGCCAGAATTTGCAGACAAATTTGTTTTGGAGTATAACAGAAAAGGAGTCAAAGATGACTCCAAGATTTTTGGTGTGATGTGAGCAACTAAAAGATGGAATAGCCTTTTACTGTGAAGAGGAGGACTGGAAAAGAGTAGGTTCATGACAGGGAGGGAAGATAAAAATCAGGACCTATGAGTACATATGAAGTTTGAGATGCCCATTAGACAAAGTGAAGGAAATGTTGAGAGGAAAGTTGGGGATTTATAAGTCTGGATAGGAAGGCTGAGTACAGAAACATTTGGGAGTCATCAGAGCATAAAAGGTGTTTAAGCCACCAGATAGGGTGAGATTACCTAGGGAGTGAAGGTAGATGGAAAAGACTTCTGAAGCCTTAGCTGAGGACGCTCAGTATTTGGAGGACAGGAATAAGGAGGAGATTCAGGAAAGTAGAATGAGAAGGAACAATCTGTGATGTTGGAGATTCTAGAGTAAGTACACTTTGTACCCTTAAGGCCATGTGAAGACAAAAAAAAAAACATTTTAAAAAGAGTGATCATTTGTGTCAAATGCTGGCAGGAAAAAAACTGACAATTGAATTTGATAATGTGAGGGCAGTTTTGTTGAAATACTGGAGGCAAAGTCATCCGGAAAAGAATGAGGGAGAGAAAGTGAGACACCAAGAGACAACCCTTTTGAAGAGTTTCTTCCCAAAGGTGAGCAAAGAATATGGGGCGTTAGTTGGAAGGCGATGTGGAGCTGTTTGTTGTCAGTGTTTTTCTTTCTTGCTTTTAAGACTGGAAATACTGTAACATTACATACCAACAGAAAAGTCCAATGGAAGGGGAAATATGGATAACTGAGACAGAGAATTACTGCAGGAACAAAATTCCTGTATGCAAGTACAGGGGTTACTGGCCTTAAGAACAGTCATCCATCACAAGGGCAGGGAAGGAAGGCAGGCAAATAGTTCTGCTAGAAATATAATAGCAGGTGGAGATCTCTGATCAACTTTGTTGTTGTTTTTAGTGAAATAAGAAGTGGGTTAATCACCTGTTGAGTGTGGGGTGAGGAGGGATACTGAAGGTTTATGAAAGAAGAAAAAGTAGAATGGGGTCTCAGAGAATGAAAGAGTACACTGACAAAGAAAGTGTGGGGAGATTGTCAGGCAACTCTGAGGGCCTACTTTAGTTTTGCCATGAAATGAAGGAATGAGCAGTCAGCACAGTTGTGTGTTAATCTAGCTTCTTACTAGCCACCCAGTTGCAGAAGCCAAGTGGGCTGAGTTGGACTGAAACAGGGTCGAGGGAGGGAAAGACGCAGGGGAGTTGAGAATGCATGAAGCAGTTAATTAGCACCATGGGCTTTGGAATCAGGGAGGTGAAAGCTAACCTTAGATGGTGAATAGCGGGGAAGGTTAGGTGGGAATATTTTGGAGGTCCTGGTGGAACTGCTGAAGAATCGCTCAAGTCAGAGCACAGAAGGGAGTGAGCTAGAATGATAGGAGGTGGTGGGCAGAGGGTGGGATGCTGGAAATTGAGAATTGGTTTTTTTGGTAGTTGGTAAAGATTTTAGTATTTGCAAAGTCTAAGATAACACCATGGAAGTGGTTGGCTAAGGTGGGATAAAGCACACCTACTAAACTTTTTTAAAGAACTATGTATCCTCTTACACATTAAGAGGTCTGACAATTAAGTTTGTGAACTTGTTGCCAAGATGTTGCTAACCTTTTTTGATATCAGAGGGATTATTCATTATGAATTTGTACTAACTGGACAAACAGTTAACCAAGTTTACTATTTGGAAGTGTTGAAAAGGCTGCGTGAAAAAGTTAGACAACCTGAACTTTTTGCCAACAATTCATGGCTCTTGCATCATGACAACGCACCAGCTCACATGTCACTGTCTGTGAGGGAGTTTTTAGCCAGTAAACAAATAACTGTATTGGAACACCCTCCCTACTCACCTGATCTGGCCCCCAATGACTTCTTTCTTTATCCGAAGATAAAGGAAATATTGAAAGGAAGACTTGATGACATTCAGGACATCCAGTGTAATACCACAGCTTTGATGGCCATTCCAGAAAAAGAGTTCCAAAATTGCATTGAAGGGTGGACCAGGCGCTGGCATCGGTGCATAGCTTTCCATGGGGAGTACTTCAAAGGTGACCATAGTGATATTCAGCAATGAGATACGTAGCACTTTTTCTGGGATGAGTTTGCAAACTTAACTGGCAGACCACATATAAATTGAATTCTAAAATGTTTCATCATAAGCTTACATGACTGCAAAGAGTATTCTGGTATGTTTTCTATATTGGTATTTTAAAATAAAACCAGTACATCACTCAAATATGTTCAATGGAATATAAATACCACACCATATGCTTCAAAAGTACCAACAAATAAAAGTTTAACATTTTTTCCCCTGAAATTACTTCCATTACACTTCCCCCATAAAATATCATCCTAATGATGTATTTGTATTCTTTTTTTTTTTTTGAGGGCAGTGTCACTGGCCCTCATATGTGGGACCGAACCAGGGCTGCTGGCTTCCCAAGCCAGCGCTTAACCACCGCGCCACTCGGGCAGCCCTTGTATTTGTATTCTTAAGTGTCATCTGATTACCTTTTACACTTCTTTGCAACAAAAGTATGTAGGGTTTAAGTTATAAAGTTTCTTTTGAATTGAATATTACAATTATTAGTTCACAATTAAAATATTACAAAATTGATAATTTTAAAAATAAGTGAAAATATATTCAACATGACCAAAGATTTGGGAGTGAATTTTATGGTGCTTTGAAAAAAAGAGGTTTCCCAATATTTCAAATGTTCCCTATGGTACCCCAGAAACTTAAATTTTGAGGCAACTCAATGGATTCCTTTCTATCCTAGCCTGGTGTTCAAGACTATAATGAAGCAATGACAGTAACAAGCTGGTTCTTTTTCATTGCTTTAGAGGTAATGTGTCACAGTAAGATAGTGACAGGAGAACTGTGGTATGTTTTTTTTTTTGTTTTTTGGTTCTGGTTTTTTTTTGTTTGTTTGTTTTTTTGTAAAATGAGCATAACTGTGAAAAGGGAGAAGGGAAATTCTCCCATTATCTTCACTTGGACTTGATACTTTATTCTCTTTAGAATAAACATTAAACTATTCTCAAAATTGCTTTACCAAACACATTTCTAGAGACTGACAGGGAGCTTGTCTTGTCAGTATATTGACACCAGCATATCAAACACTGCTTTAATATAATTTTCTGGTTCCAGGAATAACTTGATTATCTTATTCTTCACAGCTATTGATCCTCCTGAAGACCCCAACTAATATCAAGGTGAAACAAACTATAAGACTTCCTATTCTCTCACCAAATGGTGCTAGAAATGGTAACTGGATCTCTGTTGGTGACTCTGGCTGAAGCTGTATAATTCTTTGGCAATTGGCTACCCCTTTTTTCTAGAGGCCCCGTGGCTCACATATAATTCATGTCTGGTTCTATCTACAGAAGGTACTTCCTTACTCTTTCATAGAAATTTTTGACCAAGACATTGATTAAGCAATTCTGCCTTTTCAGTAAATGCATTTTACAGAAATGAATTATATTACTTTTTTTTTTTTTTTGAGGGCAGTGTCACTGGCCCTCATATGTGGGATCCGAACCAGGGCCGCTGGCATCCCAAGCTAACGCTTAACCACTGCACCACTTGGCCGGCCCCAAATTATATTACTTTGAAATGACAAAGAAAATCTCCAAGGAAGATAGTTGAGTTTTACAGGTTCTAGAACCAAAGGAGTACCATGACATTAAATTCTAATCAACTTCAGAGCACACTGGGAGCACAATATGGTTACCCAGAAGCCAATCATCACATCTACTTGACCTGAATGGTAATAATAAAACATTGCTTGAATTCAGATCCTTATTATTACGTGCCTTTTGTAGTCCATGCTTTCCCAGAAACAGGTACAAGATTATTAACAGTGGTCTCTTCTAGAGCTTCTCTGATCGAATATGAAGGTTACAGTCCTTGTGTGCCTAGAAAATCTAGGCCAATTATATTAATCAAGAAACTGAACAAGTTAAATTATTTTCAACAATTAGCTAACAGACTACATAACCGGATTGTATTTGACAGATAATTCTTATTTGAACAGTATTATTTGTTGCATCAGATTCATTTAGGAAGGCTTAAAACATGTACACTTCCTCCACCAGATTAAGAATTACTGCCTAACAATCAGAAAGAAGATACAAATTCCCATCCCTGGCTGATACCTTTAAATAATAGTACAAATGGTATCAAAAGTACTGGGGTGGGGTGGCTGATTAGCTCAGGTGGTTAGAGCACAGGCTCATAACACCAGAGTTGATGGTTAGATTCCCACATGGGCCAAGGAGCTGCGCCCTCCACAACTAGATTGAAACAACTACTTGACTTGGAGTTGATGGGTCCTGGAAAAACACAGTTCCCTAATAAAATTTCCTAAAAAAAAAAAAAGGAAAGAGAGGCGCTGGAGTTTAACTCCCTATATAGTATGATTACCCAAAATATGATCCATCCTTTTATGGTATTGTTTAGGACAGTATTTTCAAAAAGTTTGGAAGGACCCCTACTTCCCCAGGATATAAATAGGTATTATAGGGGGAAATGTGGCACGATTCCCCAGAACCTCTAATATGTACCTTCTAACTCTCCAAGAGGGAGGATAAAATAGCAAAGTACCCCAGTTCTCTTGAGCATGTTAGCATTCCAGGATCCATGCAATACTTTGAGAAACTGGGTGGAAGCATAATCTCACCCCAAGACAGAGGATATTGCCTAGTTACCACAGGAATGCTTTTCTAATTCTTTGTGGTATGCTTTTGCAAATTATTTTTTCAGTGTACTTAAACTATCTTTGAATTGTCATATTAATGTAAAAGGTCATGATGAGGCAGGTCTAAAATGGGAAAATACATTGAGGAAACAAATGACACTCAGTTTATGCCTGGGGATTATTTACAAATGATTGTGTACAGTAATATTCTCTTTCATAGCATAATATTTGCACCCTTGCCTCTTGGAAGGATAAACATCAGTGGAACACAAAAATTAAAACAAAGATTCAAGTATCTGGTAAAAAAAGAAAAACAAAATAAACAAAAAAAAGACCATCAAATTGTCTACCTTAATCCTGCATGTAAAATAGTATAGAAATCTATCTTTAACTACTATTTTGCAACTCACTGGATTAGCCACTTGTTGAAATATTTAAACAGGCACTGCAAACTCTCTCACATATAAAGTACTTCTTCATAAAAGTAGTTTACCAAGATCCTAAACTCACTCTTGTTAGCTTAAAAGATCAAAGTCTCATTTTCAGATCTTCAAATGACATGAAAGTGACATCAAAAAAGTTTTAATCTCTCAGTTCCAGATAATTCAGCATTTAATCTACTATTAGAAAGAGAAATCTAATTAATGTAAGATGGATTTTAATACCGTGAAGACTTTAGATAGAAAATAAATTTAGGTCCTTCTTTTTTCCTTCTCTTAACTAGCCATGGGAAATTTCTTTATTTTTCACTGTGCAGTTAGGAAGTTCTAGATTGCCAGTTCCACTAAATAACACCTTAAACTTAGTCAGAATTATCCCAAAGTAACATTAGACTCACGTAGATGTAGAAAATGTCCAATGCCAACATTCAAACACCATACATTTAAAGCCAGAGCTACGACAAACTTTTTGTGGTCAAAACTGAATAACCCTTCAATTGCTATTTTGCTACAGTCTATAATCACTTTTCTCAGTCAGAATTAATTTTTTTTAGTTGATGAGAAATAAAAGTTTATAATCAAAAAGTAAAACATACTCTAAAGATCATAGAAGAAAATTTCTGACATTTGGGGGATGTAACAACGTCTCAGAAAGGCACAAAAGTACAATAAAAGTCCATCTTAAAGGCTTGGAATTGCTATATGCTACCATTTCATATCCTTGGTAAGTATAACAGCAAGTTCTTCTCTTGGTACCAAAATCATTACTTCCCACTGAAGGCATGAGCCCATATTATTAATCTAAAACCTGAACCCCTGGCGAGAAAACTAGCCAGTTGGCCTAACACCTTTGTTTCTAGGTGGGAAGTTTCTAAGATTAGTATACTATATAAATAAGTTAAGGGCTCTGTTCAAACAAAGTAATTGGATCTTGCGGCTCAAAGCAAGTGTATATAGCAAAAAACTGTTATCTGAACTCAGCCAAGGGCAGGAAATACCCACATTATTTAAAAAACCAAAACACACATGGAAGCTCAAGCCCTAGATCCTCGCTTAGAATCTATTTATTTTCAATCTAGACACAAATTTGACCGAATGCTTTTCCAATGCACAATAAACTAAGAGGGATACAGCTACCAGGCAATTTTAGAAAAATGAAAATCACTAAAAGCAGCCAAATTCATTTCAAAAACCAGTCTGAGGCAAGTGGAGAGGTAGTAGCCCTCCACCCTAAGGCAAGATTGAAGACTGTCACTGCTTACTAACTTGGTGCTGAGTCAAGGGGTGCAGACCTCAGGTCTTCGCTTATGCCCTAGCATATGCCCAAAGTGATTGGAGGACATATTTAAGAAGACAGGACGATTTTTGTCCAATAGAATAAAAATGGGAAAGACTACTTTAGTGCTTATAGGTACATACCCAACACACCAAAACACACTGCTATACCAAAAATCTTATTCCTTCAGTGTTTATGACATGAACATCGACATGTTGGAGCTTTCCAAACATGAGGAAATTGGAACTTTTTAAAATAATGGAGCCTGTTAAATGAAAAGTGCACTAGCACGTGGGTAGCTGAGGGGATTATCTGAAAAACTTGAATGGGCTTTTTCAGGGCTAGAATTCTAGGTCCAAAGTGATCATAGACTAGTCTGCCCAGGACCTCTGTCTCCAGTCCCAAGAAGTAACGTTGCAGGAGCTGCAGTTTGTATCCTGAGACTAGAAAACAGGTAAGATTGGACTCCTGTGGAGTCAGGATAATGTCAGATACTCTAGTACTGATACAGATAATGCTGGTCGATGCCTTAGGGGGGTTACAGAAACCTTTATTAAGAAGCACATTCTATCTGTAGGTAGCTAGCTAGCTAGATGCCTTTTAATTAAGACAGGGTTAATATTTCTGTTTTATACTGCTAGTCAAGAAACTGCAGTGGTTAATCTGTTTTTGCTCGAAGTGTTTCCCAGAGTAGGATGGTAAGATAGTACTCAAAATTCTCTTCAAATACTTTTGATTCCGTCATGCAGAAAGACTCAGCTCATGTTTGTTTTTTACCCTTACCTAATATTATTTACTAATCAGACCTTTTAATAAAGGGAGGGTAGAGTTCGGGCTGAATTTTAATAGGAAATACTACATAGCCGGAACCTAATAACACTGCTTTGTTTACATTATACTTTAAGGTAATCCTATATTCACAAATAGGATCCTAATTTTCCATTTACCAAAGTGGTATGCTTCCTTTTCAAAATAAATTGACATCAAAAAGTGAGTCATTTTTAAGAAAAGTATTGAGTAAATAATACTTTTAAATATAAAATTAGAATGGTATCTAGAAATGTCAAAATCCGTCAAGATCGTTGTCTGAAGTTTAGAAAAAGCTACTTTAAAGTCATTACCACACACGTGAATTAAAAGCCGTCATTTAATAAACTACCCAGTTAGTACCTTTGTGAGAACTCTTTCCTCTAACTAATATTAAGGAACATGAATAATAATATTTCTAGGATAACCATATCTTATTTGTTTTACAACTGAACCAACTGCAGGCCAAGGACAAGTGACCTACTGTTACGTCCAGGAAGTCTCCAGCTCTGGAATCCTGGTCCAGGGCTCTGCCCTCACACTGAACTGGGACATGATAAAAGGGCTTTGGTTTCTCTAATTGATGTATTTAGGACTTAGGAACATCATAAAGGTAATTCCAAGATAACTTATACTTTACTTAAAAAAGGTTTGAATGGGGCCGGCCGAGTGGCGCAGTGGTTAAGAACTGGCTTGGGACACCAGTGGCCCCGGTTCAGGTCCCACATGTGAGGGCCAGTGACATTGCCCTCAAAAAAAAACCCCAAAAAACATATTTGAATGGTATCAAGCTGTGAAGACATCCTTCAGGAAGGGCTAAAGAGCTGTCTAGCTTATTTATACCAACTGTTCCTTGAAAACAATTTTCTCTCCATTTCAAGAGGGGGGAAGGAGGACAGACCTCTTAGAGGAAGCCACATACTGGGAACATAAAAAGGATAGGGGAGCTGCAACTTTCTGGCTCGCTGTAGAGATTTTGAAATGTGCTGTGGTTTTGTACCTGTCTCTCTTTTTTCATGCCAGCCTACAGACAACAGAAAGAGTTATCAGTTCATTTGAAGTTATGACCAAAGACTCCAGCTGACCCACAGTTCTGACTGGCATTCCTGGTCCATTCGCGTTGCCACTCTCCTAAGCCATAGTTCACACACACCTCACTAACTCCTACGGACTCCTACCATGCCTTCCCTCTTCCAGCCCTTCACTGGGAAAGTGGAAGCTATTAGAAGAGAATGATCTCATTTTCCCAATTCCAAATTTAGCAAGCTATCTGCATTTACACCCATTCAATCCAGAATTTAAGCACCATCAGGCTACAGACTTTTGTCGTGTTACAGTCATGGCTTTATCCCCAGTACCTAACATAGTACCTTGTAAGTAAGAACTGCACAATAAGTATTTGAATAAATGAGTAAAAACCCTGCTTCCCTTTTGATACATGAACTGGAACTGACCCTGTGCCTATGACTAACCCCTCATGAGTCCTAGTTTTCTCTCACCTGCCTATTCAGATGACACTCCTACAATCCACTCACCCTACAGCATTCATTTGTCCCATTCTTTTTTTTTTTTCCTGAGGGCAGTGTCACTGGCCCTCATATGTGGGACCGAACAGGGGCCGCTGGCTTCCCAAGCCAGCGCTTAACACCGCGCCACTCAGCCAGCCCATTTGTCCCATTCTAATGGAATATTTCAATCAGCATGTAATCATGCTGTATGATTTCCGTAAGTTAAAACCCTTCCTTCCTTAGCTCATCCATTCCTCAGCTACATCCCTTGTACATCAAAACTGGAGTTGTCTATAATTAACGACTCCACTTCAATCCATTTCTGCTCCCAATCCATTCCAACTACCCTTTCATCCCTAAATTTACAGCTTGTTACATTTAACAATACTCCCAATCTAATGGTTAATTCGCAGTCCCCATCTTAGTAACACTTGAGATCACTCTTCATGAAACTTCCTTCACTTTTGTTTCTGGTGTGCCACATTTTTCTGGTTTATCTCCCTAAGAGATCTGTCTCTTTTGCTGGCTCCTCCGTTTTTGAACGCTGGAATACCACAAGCCCCCCCACACACCCGACCCTCTGTTCCCCATCTGCATGGTTTCTACTCAAAACGTGGGTCCCTGAACCAGCAGTATCAGCATCACCAAGGAGCTTATTAGAAATAACATCACAGGCTCCACGCCAGACCTACTAAATCAGAATCTGCACTGTCCAAAAAAAATTAAGTGACTCATCTGCATATTAAAATTTGAGAAGCACTGCTCTACTTACATGAGTGATTTCAGCAACATGACTTTTACACTGCTTTCATAGGCTAACTTGAAATATTTCTCTCCTGTCCTTTCCCGGCAACTTCAGTCCCCCAGCTCCATGCTGGATCCCACTTGCAATCTACCAGGCATCTCAAACTTAAGTGCAAAACAGAAATCTGGATTTTCCCCTCAGGCCAAAATACTAAGAATCATCCTTACCGTCTTTTTGCATTTCAATCCTTGGGCCGAAATCCTCCTAATATCTGCACCTTTAAAACACAGGCAGAGTCCTACCACTCACCACTTCCACTGCTATCACCTTAGTCTAAGTCACCAATATTTTGGGGGCAAAGACTTCTGAAAGAGTCTCCAAAATCTCCCTATTTTCACCAAGGCTCCCTTTGCACACAGCATCCAGTGATCTTCCCAAATTTTCTACCATGGTTTCCAAGTGCTAACATTTTCTAGCCCTTTCCACATTGTCAAATGCTCTGCTGTAGTCAAACTGATGTTTGTTCTACTCCTCTCTTCCCTAAATCTCTGCCTGCCTTACTTCCTAATTTCTTTCTGGTCTCAGCTCAAAGGCCCTTCCTTAGAGAGGCCTTTTATAATCACCATAACTAAAAGACTCAGTTCCTTTTCCATTCATTGTCTATCTCCTTACTCTGATTTTTTTCCTTTTAATACTTACACAGTTACATGACATTATATATATCTGACTCTCCCACTGCGATGTATGATCCAAGAGCAGGGACTTTTTCTTTTTAAGCCACAATTGCTTAAACTGGTGCCTAGCACTCAAGGATTGAGTCTTCAAGTGTCGGTGGAATTGTTGGGGGTAGGAGACAAACTCTCATGTATGTATCAGCACTTACGAGTATATATGCCTAAGTCATACAAACCAGGATGTAGAGAATCCACCAGAAGTTTTTCATAGGTTCAAATTTTCAAATATGGCAGTGGTTCTATGACTTTTCTGTACATTAAAATTACCTGAGGATCTTTTTAAAATTCTAATAAGTAATCCATATTTTAAATGAATCAGATCACAATTGCTGGGAATGGGGCACAAGTATCAGAGTTTTTGAAACTCCTGAGCTAATTCCAATGTGAGATAAGTTTGGGAACTTCTGGTATATAGTATAAGTTGGTAAGCATCACATAAGATAGTATATGAAATCTATAATATTTAAAAAGAAATCCCAGTCATAAGACTTCTATTTCCTATGTGATATAGAAAAAAAAAGAAATTTATACAAATAAAACTGTTTCAAACATTAGGTCTTAAAGAGAGCAGCACATCTTTCAAGATTTCCCATATTTGTTTTCCTGTCAAGTCTTATCCAAATTTGGGCACGTCTATTTGGAAGTTTATTTTTCCCAATATGCTGAGGCAAATTTATGTATGAAAAAGTGTTGACTTCTATATAAGTCACATCTGAAAGCTTCTGGGGGCTTTGCACATAATGATATTTTTAATGGTGTCAGGCAAATAGCTCTCTCCTGGTAATAAGAATGTAATCACTAAGACAAAATGCTATACTCTCAAGAGAGAAAATGATTTCTTTAGAACTCAACTAACTTACAATAAAATAAATTCTTAATCATGCTGTACAATATTTCTTGCTCAAGAAGTAATATAATCAACTCTAGTCATCAATCAAAATATCTTTAGGACAGAAGCTAACCAAATAGTGTGCGTTTACCTAAACTCTCCTTTAAAATGTCTTCATACCTCAGAATGAAGGACAACATTGATGAAAGAAAATCAAATCATTTGATTATTAAAATCCTTACAACAGTGCAAATACTAGAGATTTCAAAAGAACCTTGGAGATGTTTAAGCCGACCTCATATTACATACACATGAATAACCTGATACCCAGTGAGGTGGAATGACATGCCTAAAAGTCACACAGGAGAACTAGAAGAGAAAAAAACAATTTCTTTTTCCAAATAAGCAGACAGGGTTTTTCACATGTTAATCAAAAAGAATCAAGGTCATCAGATTAGGGAAAAAATGAGGAATAAAAAGTATGTTACACAGCGATTTAAAGGACTAGTTAATCCACTGTTCCCACCCACCCCCCCAAGAAAACCAAAATTCTCTGAATATATGGACATATATCCATCAAGATGCTTATCCTTAAAATATTAGGATCTTGGAAAATTCAGTTTACAAATACATTATCAATTGCATTATTAATGAAATTAGTTCATTAAACATGAAGACATCAAACAGCACCAATACCAGAAAGTTAAGAAAGTAAATACACTGTTACTTAAAATAATATATAATCACTGATTAGGCTATTAATGATAAGTCACTAGCAAAATTATTTAAACTACCATTTGACATAAAGTATATGCCCTTTTCCCACTGATTGGACTGTGTCTAGGCATCCCAGCAGTGGGTCAATGTAGAAAATATTATTAAATAAGATGCATTTTTTTAAATTGCTCAACCTTGAACCATGATACTATGAACTCAAATTTTGCCAATATAAGCCAATGGCAGCATTTTTGGTATTCTAACTACTCTTACCTGTTCCAATTAAATTAAAACAAAACAAAACAAAACACAACTCCCTTATTAAGCACTAGGTGAGTATGTGCCTATGAAGCAGCAGCTAGGCATTTACAAATGGGCTACTGACAGTGTATCAAAATGCTACTAAGGAAAAGACAGCAGCAAATACTCTAATAAGAGCACACTATTCCACATGGAATCCCAAATTATTCTTATCTCTAGTTCCTTAAATTCTTAGAAGACTAGAGATGAACAAGTGTACGTATAAATGGGGTCAGGGAGAAAAAAGCTGTCGGTGGTATAGTGTTCATATTTTAAGTTACCCAAGATAATTTGAATGCTTGCAGAGAACTTCAACTGTATCTAAATTTTTTAAGCATGTAGAACTAAAATGCTAGCAAAACTTTGGTGTTTACCCCAAAAATAGCATTGTATTTTAAGTGAAAATGAAATCGGCATGGTTTGTGAAGTTTTTATAATGTTCACACCACCCTCTCCCTATTCCCTGCTCCTTTCATCAGGTGATCTAAAGACTACCTGGTTTAAAATATTTGGTAATTCAGTGCAGAAAATTAAGGTCACAGACAAAATACAACAACTTTTAATATGCCATTAATACTAATGATTAAAAATTATTGCATAGTCTTATGCATTTACCCTAAAACATTTTCTGAAAGTAAATTCTGAAAGAATTATATAAAAGACAAATAACTCTTTAAAATGTGGATGGCCTTTACTACCTCGATCTTCTATCCTTTTTTGTCTTTTCAGTACTTTTGTCCATTGTTTTCTCATTATCTCCCCTGCACTTTGGGCAATACCATTTCCCCTTTGGTTTATAGGTAAGTGAAACACATGAAAAGTGAAACCATTCAATTGGACACTGTTCATTGTCACATCCAATCATCTCCCCATAAGACACTTGGTTACATAAACAGTATGTAGGTTCATTAGGATCTATTGCAAACTCAACAGGTGAAGCCTCCCTTTCCTGCTTGGCTTTGGAGCGTTTCTTTTTCTTGGCTGACTTGGATTTCTTTTCTTTAGGTGGTTGATCATCACAGTCTTCAATCCCATTTGTCATATGACATAAATCACGGCTTTCACTGGTTCGCTGTCTGCGGGGTCTTCTTGAAGATCTTTCTGGTTGGTTGGAATCCATTTTTGTTTTATCTGAGGCTCGCTCACTTTCAGCAGGATCTTGAAAACACTGTGAATGTAGCTCCATTTGCCTTGCCCGATTTTCTACCAATTCGAGCATTTGCGTAACAATCTGAATTTTTTCATCTCCCAATTCTTGACTATTGATTAATGCTCTCTGGAGATGCTGCTGTAGGCGTTTTTTCTGATTTGAATCATCTTCTTTCTTATATTTTTCATAGACATCATCAATTTCCTTTAACGTTTCTAGAAAAGGAAAAGGAAAACCAGAATGGTATCGTGTGTTAGCCCATATAGTATTTTTCACGTCAGTTATATTTCACAGAATTAGTAAAGTTAGAACGATCTCAAATCATAAAACCACACTCTCCTATAGTATGTAACATTAAAAACCAGTATTTCCCATACAAAGACCATATGTTTTCCAATATTAAAGTATATTTAGAAATAAACTAATAAAAAGGAAGAACACAAAACTCTCTAATACTCATTAATCTATATTAAAGAGGATAAGAGATGTGAGGCTAATAAATAATCAAAAGTTATTTACATGGGCAGGCTCACTATATGCCACTTTACAGTCTACCTAATGCCGTATTGCCTGTATTTCATTCGAACCTCAAAACAACCCTGTATATAAAATTTACAAGCCCAACTCCAGCTTTGAAAATTAAAGAGGTACTAGGACTAGGTTATAGATTGCTGTTCAACTGTGTTTACCAGATTTACAGTTCAATCAATGACTTGCTGCATGACTCCAAAAGACAGTACACCTTTACTTCCATATCATACTCCTGGACATTCTTAAGCAAAGCAGACACAAGTAACTCTTAGTTTCCCATCAGATTAGTTGTTTGTTTTTTTCCGGCTGAGCCATCCTGCTACCTGTTGGCAGCTCAGCGGCTGCTCAGCTCAGGCTGGGCATCGAACTGCTGTTGCTCAGAGCTCAGCTCACACTCTTGAGCGAGCTCTTAACCAACTGAGCCACTCGGCCGGCCCCCCAACAGATTAGTTTTAATGGCTCTTTTATTTTGTTACATGACCGATCCTAAAAAACAAACTATTTCTAGAGTAGGTTTAGGTTCATGTTCTGGCATCAACTGACTAAGCTACTAACAAAATTACAATACAATAAAGTCAACATTGGATCACTAGCCTTTTGTAGATAACTCAGCAGTTCATTCTAAGCTTTTTATCTGATGATTTAGAAATTGTATAGCACGTGGAACACATTTAAATCAATTAAAAGTGGCTGAGCTGGGGGCCAGCCAAGTGGCGTGGTGGTTAAGCGCTGGCTTGGGAAGCCAGTGGCCCCAATTCAGGTCCCACATGTGAGGGCCAGTGACACTGCCCTCAAAAAAAAAAAAAAATGGCCGAGTCAATGGTAGGTATATAAAAGTTGAAAATATAGTTCTAGATGTCACCAAAAGTTTACATAAGACTAGTTTTTTATTCAAACCCGTTTTATGTCTTATCCTTATGATGAATAATGTTACTTGAAAAAAGTTATGTCTTACTAAAGGTGGAGAAACAAAAAATTAACTCTAATTTACTACACCACATGGCATACCACTGTTTTATCTTCCAATACTATTATTCTAATGATAAGAACAGAAGTGTCAGACATGTAAAATATATACATTGGGGCTGTCTGCAAGTAAGGTAACACAAAGAAAGTATTCAACAAAACTCTTATGAATTAGCTCCTCCCTAAAAATTGTAGGTCCTCATATTTGATGGACAATTGCTTAACCTGGGAACCATGACAAAGTGGCACCACACATTTGAGGGTACTCATGACTACACAGCATATCTGCAAATAAAGTTCCTATCTAGCCCATTTGCCCAGCTAGATATGTAAGCATATTTCTTAAGAACTTAATTTTCTTCCATGGAAAATAAGGAAATTATATATTTTCCCCCCAAACACAAAACTTGAGAGTTAAAAAATATAGGTAAACCTTATTTCAAACATTCTGTATCTAATGAGGAGTTTCAAGCTAATTATATCATATCACCACATTAATATTATACATGAGACAAAAATTCACATTTTGGGGGCCAGTCGAGTGGCTCAGTTGGTTAAGAGCACGAGCTCTGAGCAACAGGGTCGCCGGTTCAATTCCCACATGCGCCAGTGAGCTGCGCCCGAGCTGAGCTGCCGCTGAGCTGCAACAGGTGGCAGGATGGCTCAGCTGGTGAGAGCCGCTGAGCTGCAACAGGTAGCAGGATGGCTCAGCTGGTGAGAGCACGTGCTCCTAACAACAAGGTTGCTGTTTGACTCCCACATGAGATGGTGAGCTGCGCCCACCCACAACTAAGATTGAACACGGCACCTTTAGCTGAGCTGCCCTGAGCTGCTGACCAGCGGGCCGGATGGCAACTGGACTGGGAGCTAACCTAGCTGCACCCTCCACAACTAAGATTGAAGGACAACCACTTGGCTGTTCCCCTTCCCCAATTCCCCAATAAAATCTTTAAAAACAAAAATTTTCACATTTTTAAGACACCCTAATTATGAAGTGAAGGAAGGAAACTAACACTTACTGAGCCCTTCTATGTGGTCTTTTCTTTTATTAGTTTCAGGTGTACAAAACATAATAATGAGACATTTATATATCTCACAAAGTGATAACCCCAATCAGTCTTTTTCCCATCTGACATCATACAGTTATTACAATATTATTGACTATATTCTCTACTTGACTACATATCCCTATAACTATTTTTTTAATTATAGTTGATATTCAATATTATTTTATATTAGTTTCAGACATATAGCATATTGGTTAGACATTTATATAATTTATGCAGTGATCCCCCGATAAGTCTAATACTCACCTGACACTATACGTAGTTTTTACAATATTGACTATATTCCCCATACTGTACTTTACATCCCCATGACTATTTTGTAACTACCAATTCGTACTTCTTAATCCCTTCATTCTTTCTCACCCAGCACCCCAAGCGCCCTCCCATCTAGTAACCATCAGTTTGCTCTCTGAGTCTATTTTTGTTTTGTTTGTTCATTTAGTTTGTTCTTTAGATTTCACATATAAGTGAAATCATATGGTATTTGCCTTTTCAGTATGACTTATTTCACTGAGCAAAATACCCTCTAGGTCCATTCACGTTGTCGCAAATGTTAAGATTTCATTCTTTTTTTATGGCAGAGTAATATTTCATTATATGTGTACCACATTTTCTTTATCCAGTAGTCTATTGATGGGCATTTTGATTGTTCCCATATCTTAGCTACTGTAAATAGAGCTGCAGTGAGCATAGAGGTGCATATATCTTTTTGAATTAAGGTATTTTCTTATTTAATCCACACAGCAACCCATGAGAAAGCCATCACTTTTACATATGAAAAAAATGAAGCTCAAAAGGTAACAACCCTAGACTTTGAAACCTGCCAGATATGTATGTCTGACTGACTCTGTCATTTAAGCATTTTCTACTAAGCTGCATGGAAGGTACTTGAAATTAAGTATTAAATTTCAGTTCAAAGGTTATTTACCCAAGAAATTATGAGCAAAAATATTGGAACAAAAATTGAGGTTCTCTGATAACCATATCCTGTAATAAATAATACTTCATTCAATTGTTAAATTTTCTTCATTACTCTATTTTTAAGTTAAGATTACTTTTAAAGTTCTTCAGTAATTTCTGAAAGTGTCTCAAAAAGGTAGGAGAGAAATTTCTTTGACTGCTATATAATTTATATCACTAAATACTGCAGTGTTAAATCCAAAAACAGAAAATACTTAATAGCAAAATAATTAAATGAAATCTGAACCCAGAACACACAAATATATAAAGCTAATAAACATAAAACCATGAAAGCTGACCTTAGTAAGCATGTGCAAAGTGAAAACTAGATTGTTTTTATATTAATCTTGAAACTAACCACAATCTTAATGGAGCTGAAAATTTTACAATCTCTCAATCTTTCAAGACCTAATGCTGTTTCTCATGTTACCAAAATTACTTATGACAATTCTAGATGGTTAAAATGTAAGATTTCCTTGGAACAAATTGTCTCTTCCCCACCCCACCCCACCCCACACACACCCATTTCAAATAAAAAGAAACAGCCTAACTTTTGTGAAGGCAAATACAGGTATGTGTCTTTAAAGAAATGTAAAAACCTGCAAGCTTTACACACTTCCGACCTATTATTATTTGAAAAACTAAAATAAAAATGTTCAATTCTTAAGCATGTATATATCATTTTTGGGTTACAATTCATGTACTACATGTGCTCCGAGTCTGTAGGAAATACCTTTGGTGAGCTTTTATTTTAAAAGAATAAAGTTAACTAAATCATAAGATTAATGACGTGTCTAGAAAACAAGAGAACAGGTCCAAGAAGTCATCCGTTTAAAGTCCATACGGCTGTTTCCACATTATGTCCAAGGTCTGCTCCTCGATTCAGTTATTAAAAGCACAGCGGCTCTCCATTTAAGCTTTTCCCCTTCTAGTAACAGGGGAAAGGTCCACCAAAGTGGATGATAAATTATACTCTGTAAGACGGGTTGATTCCCTGTCCTAGCTTTTTGAGTCTGACTACAAAGGGTGGTTTTTGCTTCATCACTTAAACTTGGCAGAGGAGGAACCCAGGGGTTAAGGGACGCCAAACGGTTGCCCGGTCAACCACCTACTTCCTCCTGGGTCCCGGAAATAACGCAAGGCCCGGAAACTACGCGCTGCCAGGGTCAGCGGCGGTCCCAGGACCTGAGTGTGTCCTCGTCATGATTGAGTGGTTGGGAAAGAGTCGAAAAACGACAACAAACATGTCCCAAATCCCCCATACTAATTCTGCTAGGGATGAACTGAGGTCCTGCAAGGCTCCGACGCCCATCCAACCAGACAGCTCCGCCCAAAGCCTTCCTGCGACCAGCCATTTTCGAGGCGGGCAGGAGCGCCCGCGCCCCGCCCAGGTTCTACGTCACGCCCTCAGGCCCCGCCCCCAGGAACAGGGGCTGCCCTCCCCGACACACACTCACACTCTCTCACACGCACACACACACACACACACTCATACACACCCCTCTTCCTTTACCCACAGGGACCCCTCCCCTTTGAGCCATTTGGCTGAAGGAGCTGGGTAAAGGGAACGGCCCGGAACTTTACCTGGGGCGGGAGAGGAGTGCGGACTCTCCGATTCCCGAGCCCGGAGTCTGAGAGCAGAGGGAGGGACCTCCCCGAAGTCCGCCTTCGCGGCCCTCTCTAGCCCCCTCCCCCCCGCACGTTCCAATGTATCTGCTCTCGGGGGTGGGGGCCGAAGGGGGCTGAAGGAAGCCAGGCCCGGGCGACCAGCGGGAGCCCGCCCGCTCACTCTCTACGGCCCTCCCGCCCGGCTGCACGCTCCCTCAGCGGGGCAGGAGGGTCTGCGGCACGGGGCAAGCCAGGACCGAAACAAATGCTCGGTGCTTAAAATGGCTGATTTCTCTACACGCCAGCTGCAGCCGCTGGGTCTGCAGCGGGGGCTGACGAGCGGCCCCTACCCCCACCCTTGAGACCCCACCAAAGTCCTCGCCGACCGCAGCAGGGGAAGGGAGGGTCGCGAACCCGCTCTCCCGTCCCTCTCCCCCGTCCCACCCGCCAAACCCCCTCTGTGCACTCGGGGAGACAAACCCAGTAGAAATGGAAAGTGTCACTTCCCTGGGCAGGGTCCGAGCGACCGTGCCGGGAGGCCGGCGGATCCGAGCCAGGGGAGGACCCGCGCAGGCAGCCCCCGCGGCCCCCTACCTTGATATTTGTTGTCCAGCTCCCGCAACACAGACACGTTCCTCTGCATGTCGTGGGGCAGCGACTCCACACACTCGAGGTAGTCCTGCACATAGCAGGTGAGGAGCCGGCTCCGTTCCCCGGTCAGGAGCGCGGCCGACGAGTAGAGTTGCTGCTGCTGCTGTCCTAACATCCTGCCGTCGCTGCTGCTCCTCGCCGCCGCCGTCGCCGCCGCCTCCGCATCCAGCAGCCACACATGCAACAGTCACGGCCGCCGCGGCTCCTCCGCTCCGCAGCCCGGCGCCGCGGGGACACCGGCCGCCGCTCAAGAGGGCACAGCCGAGTCCCCCGATCTCCACTCCCCCCAAAAGAAGCCCTCACTCCCCGCCCCCGCGGTAACCAGCCCAGGGGCGGGGCGAGATCAGGGCTCCCTCCTTTTTGCCCTCCCTCCCCAGGACCGGAGCAGCGGGGATCCCCCCGGTGGAGCAAGCGCCGGGGTCCCGGACGTTGACACGTCCTGTACCCCTCGGAGTTCCCAGATGCTACTAATGCCTTGTCGCAGCTCAGATCCCCATGACAAGCAGCTCGCTGCCTCCTTGTCTCCCAATCACCCTCGGTGCCTATTGGAGAGTCTCTCACTGGACTACCCCCGCCCCCCCTCCTGCGGTCGCGTCTGCGCCTGCGCAGGAGTCGTTCCTAATAAGGCCGGGGGCCCGCCCCTACCGCCCTACAGAAGGGTTCGCATTCTCCCGCCTTCCCTCCGCCACCCGGGCGATTGGTCTGTCAACTCTCGGCCGGAGGGGAGGGTACGGAGGAAGGCCAAACGGCAGGCTGCGCCCCGCCTCCTCTTAAAGGAGTAGCACGGTCAGGCCCTCCCCTCTGCCCAGTCTCTGAATGGAACTTGAGAGGGAAGGCGGCGGGCCCCTTCCTTCCGTCCTTCTTACAGGGAGGGGGGAACTTGGCCGGGCTCCCTCGGCCCGGTGTTACCGACTTCTTCCTCATCGGTGGATCTAGCGCGGCCCCTCGCGAGCCTTGAAAGGAGCAGCAGGCAGCCGCTTGTCGCCGCCGCCTGGAGCGAGCCTGCGGAAACTACGCGGCCCAGCGTGCAGCGGGCGCAGCTCCCGGCATGCGTGGCGGCCGCGTTCCCGCCGGGCCGCTGCGGCTCGCTCGGCCGTGGCCGCCTCTGCGCTGCCCTCGGGCTCCGTCCCTCCAGCCGCGGCCTTCGGGCCCACGGGGCGCCGGGGGCCTGATCGCGGAGGTAGGCGGTGCACCCGCGAACCCCTGCGTTTTCGTTCTCGTTTAGTCTGCCCGCCTTTTAAATTTCCCTCCCGGCTTAAGCGTGCTTCCGCCCTTCCTCAGCCGCGGGAGGTCTCCCCGCACCCAAGTGCCTTGCAGGTTTTGTCCACCCTCCAGCTCTTCTGGACTCCCCTGTTTAGTTCAGGCTGCGTCTGCCCGGGAAACGTTTAACCAACAGACAACCTTTAAATTTAAAAAAAAAAAAATTGTCTTTCCATGAGTCAGAATGTTGAAGCATGAAACGTTAGCGAGGGCTTACACCACCACCTTTTCATACATATATTTGTACCCTAAGACTAAAAAACACAGCGACCTGAGGGAAGAAGGGGTGTGTAAACGAAAGGAAAAACCTAATCCAGAATCAGGCCCACAGCCTTAACTCCATGATCGACTGTCCCGCTTTAATTTCTGTACAGTGTTCAATGAAATGCCACGTAGAGGAGCTAATTTTAATTCCAGGTGGACTCTGGATGTGATAACGCGTTTTTGAAAGAAATGGATGTAAATAGAACGAATACACGGATAATTTTAATGGAATGTCTATATAAACAAACCCTATTGTGAATAGTAAATACCTTTAAGTTAAAAGGAAAACGTGAGTGGGTGATAAATTTGAATTTCCTTATATCTGGTTTGTTTGCATTCGTAGCTCACCTGTATGGTGACCAATTTGAGCATTTTTGAAACAGCTGTTAATAGTAAGTAACTATTGACTTGCAGAAAAGAAATCTAGCTCTTGATCTAGAGGAAATTTTAAATTTCGGTCCTTAAAGCACTCCGCGAAATTCGACGTCTTAGCAAAAAAATAAATTGCACAGGACGTGGAGTTTGTCTTGTGTTATTTTATCCTGTGACACTGAGGTTCTGACCACTTGAATATTAACCCAGGCAGTACAGTGCATTGTATTTCTGAGAACTGTCCAGGAATTTTATTGTCATTCTTTAAATCTTTCAGATTAAGCAGCCAGGTCTTGTGAAATGCCAGTCGCAGTTAAGAATTGAGTTTTATTGCTTTTTACGTGAGCCCTACTGTTTTTGTTTACTCATAGATTTGAATCAGCTAGTCTTTATTGAAGGGCCAAAATAATGCAAGATGCCTTGTTATTTATTGATTCAGGTTAGACATTGAATGCACCTTCGGATTTTATTCAGCCTGAGAAGTGACCTGCAGGCAGATAAGACACGTGGTTAGAAAAGAGAAGTGAGAAAAGGCAATGATTCAGAATACCTCGAGTACAAGCTCCAGGAACCTATAGCCAGGTGAGAGGAAGGAAGGATGAGTATGGGAATGGAGACCTTTTATAGCGTTTTTTTCACTATAATTCTGTTGAACAGGCTGAAAGGAAACAAAACAATCCAAAAAAGTGATTTTTCAGCTTGTGTTGCTCTAAACTTATAAAGAACACTCTAAGATAGTAATATACGTGTATGTGAATTATGTCAGAAATGTGCTTTTATTGCTATATTAATTTATAAAAGTTAATCAAAATCATATTCCTGCTATATTTGTGAAAGCAGATCGTGGGGAGAATACTTACATGAAAAAAAAAAAATCACCATACTCCCCAAACTCAACTTTTGACCTTGGTTATTTATCAAGTCCTTCGCAGTAATCACTTAACTGGAAATTTGGGGCTTTTTCTGATTGGGTTCCTTTACTCTGTTAAATGCAGTATTTGAAAGTATCCAATTCTCTGCAACAAAGAAGTTAATTTTAATTAAAGAAATTCATCCTATGAATAAAGTAAAAACGACATCTTATTTGCCCTTCAATATATTTTCTACCATAAAGAAACCCTAAAAAAATTATAAGTAACTGACACCCCCAAATTAGAAGTGTCTGGGATTACCTTTAATTTCTAAATCAGTTACTTTGAGAGGTCCCTGGTAGGGAATATTTATGCCTCTAAACCTATGCCCTGTATCCCTTATTTATACTGTGAGATGGCAAACCAACAATTTCAAACTCTGACTGAGAACAAACTAGCAAGTAGTTCTGAAGGATTCCTAAAGATACCTCCTGAGAAAATTCAGATCCTGTGCTGAGTCAGGGCAATTAAATTTGAAATCCTTTACTTTTTTCCACTTTTTAATACTTAAAAACTTTTTATTATGGAATTTTCAAACACACAAAAGTGGAGGTAATAGTACAATAAATCTGAATATACTATTTATGCACCTTGAACATTTATCAGTATGTGGCCAATATCTCATCTATAACCTCCTTACCCTTGCTGGATTACTATAATGTTATCTGTAAATACTTTAAGAAAGGATAAGAGATAACTTTTAAAAATCTCCACAATACCATTATCCCCTGAAGAAATGGGATATTACTAACATTCACTATACAGACAATTCAAATTTCCCTATCTTCTCAATATCTTTTTACACTTGGTTTGTTCATCTGGAGCCAAGCAAGTTCCATGCTTTGCATTTGGTTAGTGAGGTCTTTTCTACACCTGGAAGAGCAGTTAATTCCCTATTTAAATCAGTGAAGCAGATAGCAATGTTTTTCTAACAAAGATATTTGGGTTGGGGCCTGCCAAGTTGCAACGGTGGTTAAGCGCTGGCTTGGGAAGCCAGCAGCCCGGTTCGAAGTCCCACATATGAGGGAAGTGACACTGCCCTCAAAAAAAAAAATTAAATAAAAAATAAAAAGATATTTCGGTAGTTGAAAAGCTCTGGTAAAAATATAGGGAAATTAAACAAAATCACTTAAAACAGAATCTTCAAATTAAAAGGTCAACAATTGATAGCCCACTGTAGAAATGTAATTGTACCTAATGCAACTAAAATCCCTGAAAATCTAGGATTTTGTATTAATTTAGAGTATAAGTTGTTCTACAAGGTTCAAGGAAGCATTTTGTACCGAAAAAAAAACCTAAAACTTTAAATCAATTCATTAGTATAAGCAACTAAAAAAAAATACTAACAGCCTGCATTTCCACTAGCTCAGTTTTAGAGCATGTTTAATTGCATTGTTGCATAAGTAGTACACACTAATTGTAGGAAAAAATAGAGCTAAAATAAAGATACATAAAAATCACTATAAACTGGAGATAACTCTTCTCGTTATCTAAGTGTATTTCCAAGATGTAATTCCATTTTAGTTTTTTGCTTTAAGAAAACACTTTGGCTACAACTAAAAGACAAAATTAAGAAAACACCAGATTCTGAAGATAAAATATTAGAAATCTGAGCAATGTCAGCCTGTACATTTAGCTAGTGAGGTAGACAACACAGATTTAAAATTGGTGCATACAATCAATCCTACTATGGGTTATAGTACTATTCAGCATTTAGAATGACTGCTGACAACAAAAGATGAGCCTAAAGTGTTTTTATTTTTTTATTTATTTTTTATTTTTTTGAGGGCAGTGTCACTGGCCCTCACATGTGGGACCGAACCGGGGCTGCTGGCTTCCCAGGCCAGCGCTTAACCACCGCGCCACTCGGCCGGCCCCCTAAAACGTTTTTATGAAGGGGCTGTGAATGACTGGGACTGTAGTCAAGAGAAAATTCAGTACTATAAAACACCATTCCCATAACCAAGAAGAAAAACACATATTATCTACTTCGGTTATCCCAGAGAGAAAAAATAAATAAACACATATGTTATACTTTGCATATTGCTGACCAAAAAAACATTCAGTTTTCCTGGATGGTTACCATAGTTACATGAGCTGGTTATAACATCAAGAGGGGGAATTAGGTCACAGTATTGAAGGAGTTTGAATTATGCAATTATGTTTCCTAAAAGCAGGGGAAAGGGTTTAAAATTTAAGGAAAAGAGAGCTATACTATATGTTCAAAATTGAAATTCTTGTCTAATTTTGCCAGTGAAACTTAAAAATTTTTCCAAAGTTAAATAGTTGATATTGTAGATATAAATTGTTCAACCTATACAAATAATGTCATAGCTAGATCCATAACTGTGCTAAAAGATGCCAACATATTCTGTCCTTGTAGATACCCGTTTATTTTAGTGAGCTATCTTACCTAAAAATGTTATTCGGTAAACATAAATAGCCCCGATCTTGGAGTAGCCAAACCATGTGTAAATTGAAACTTTTTGAACTCCTTACCTTTGTTTTTGTTTTGTTTTTTGTTTTTTTGAGGGCAGTGTTACTGGCCCTCACATGTGGGACCGAACCGGGGCCGCTGGCTTCCCAAGCCAGCGCTTAACCACCGTGCCACTCGGCCGGCCCTGAACTCCCTACCTTTGAAAGCTTGAGATTAAGATTTGGTATAATGCCATTCAATTACCACTTTTAATTTGTTGTAGAGATTTCCTATTAATTTCATCAAATGGACAGAGAAGAGTATTGAAAACTGTGTATTTTTCAATGTTTTGAAAACTGGTAGCGTAGACTTCACCCTTTATACGTTCTGCCTTCTTTTTTTTTAAACAAATAACCTTACAAAAAAAGATGATTTTACTCAGGAACCATGTCTTGTATCAGAGCTGTGCACAGTGTTCAATATATAGAAATTGGATAAGGGAAAAGAAGAGAAAACAATACATCTCAAGGTTGTGCAATTTCAGATGGTTATTTTTCATCTCATGATTACTATAGACTCATTGACATTTTTAGCTAAAGTTAATCTTAGATTAGTTATTTCCCCCAAAAGAAAGGAGAGCAGGCAACAGTCAGCCTCACTGAGTGAATGAATAGCTTGCTGTTGATGGTAGTTTGTCATAACTGTTACGTTTCTAGGGATGCGGAAAAGTTTGAGGATCCCTATTATAGGTCACCTATAGCTTTTTTTTTTTACAGGTGATAATGTGGGACCCAGACAAGTAACTTGCCCAGAGTCACACAGCAATTCATGAAATAAGTGTATACCTAAAACTTTGAGAGTAAAATACATATCAATTATTCATATTTTATGGCTGATAATCATTGGAAAGAGAAAAAATACTCATGAGGAAAAAAAAAAAAGAACTTCGGATATTATAAAATTACTTTTTCAGAGAAGTCTTGCATCAAATTTAACAAACTTACTTCTAAAGGAAAATTAAATTAGGATTTCCTGAACAATAATATTCAAAATATGCAAAATCAAAAGTACTAGAAACCATGCCTCAGTTGGTTAAGAGCTCGCTCCACAGTGTGAGCTCTGAGCAACAGGGTTGCTGGTTGGATTCCCGGCCCGAGCTGAGCAGCTGTTGAGCTGCCAACAGGTGGCAGGATAGCTCAGCTTTAAAAAAAAAGAAGGCAGGAAAAGTACTAGAACCCAGGCTGGTCGAGTGGCTCAGTTGGTAAAGAGTGCAAGCTCTGAACAATAGGGTTGCTGGTTCGATTCCCACATGGGCCAGTGAGCTGTGACCGAGCTGAGCTGCTGCTGAGCTGCCAACAGGTGGCAGGGTGGCTCAGCTGGTGAGAGCACGTGCTCCTAACAAAAAGGTTTCCTGTTTGATTCCCTCATGGGATGGTGGGCTACACCACCGACAACTAAGATTGAACACAGCTCCTTGAAGAGCTGAGCTGCCAACAGGTGGCCGGATGGCAACTGGACTTGGAGCTGAGCTAGCTGTGCTCTCCACAACTAAGATTGAAGGACAACTTGGCTGTTCTCCTTCCCCAATTCCCCAATAAAATCTTTAAAAAAAAAAGTACTAGAAACCATGTATCTTTTAGACTTACTTATTTTCAACAGCAAATGCCTTAAGCCTTCAGCTCTAGCTGAAGTAAGAATGGCCTTTTAACAGTAAACTAATGCTACTGGCCAGGGGCTTTTTGCTAACTCTTTTTCTTTCTAAATGATTCTAATTGATTATTTAATGAGGCCTATTGGAACTATTGTTACATTAATTGATCCTGGCATGGTTAATTTATTCCAGCATTTTAGTGAATATTGATTTATCTTCTGAGAGTAACACATTTTTTAAATTGCTTATCTCATTTCCATAAATGGAGGTTTCTCTGACTTTTATATATGAAACCAGTATATCTCACTTTATACAATATATGTGTTTCTGGAAAATTCTGTGTAAACCTTATTGCTACAAGTAATTTTAAATGTGCCAATTCTATAAAATAAGTGATCCAAGTTTTGAAAATGAGAAGATTTATTTAATATAAATAACTTACCTGATTTTCTTTCATTTTCTTGACTGCCCTCAGTTGTTTTGTTCTACTTGAGAAAATATTGGTTGTGTTCTTCACTAGTGAACTGCCGCCTAGGTGTAGTTACTTTTGCTTATTCTAACTGTGGTGTACATTCCAGATCCTTTAACATAATATCCTTTGGTCACAGAAATGCCATTTCAGGGAGAAGACTTCGTAGAAATGCCTGAAATGACAGCAGAAATATTTTCTTCTGGTATCTGGCTAAAGTAGTTACTAGAATTAGAGACATAAAAAAAAAGAAAAGATATAAAATATATGGGGGAAAATGTATATGTAAAGTGCTAGAGGATAAAATGATTTCTGTTACGGGAAAATAGAAGAATCAGAGAAAGAAGTGGTTATTTGAGCCATTAATGGTGGTGATACAACATTCGAATTAAAGTTTAGGGGCCATAATGTGTAAGTTATATCTATGGAAACTACTTATGCTACTTTTATTATAATAAAAAATACAGTTGTAATACAGGGTTGGACTAATAGACTAACTTAGTCTTTGAAAATTGGCATGTTGATTCAAACATAATTCCAAAAGAGCCTAGTGGCTTCCTTACATGATGTTATCTTTAGAATATCCCTAACTTTCTGCATTCCCATAAAGTATGTCTGGAAGAAGAGGGCAGCGATATGTACTGATAGTAGTTGTCTCTGCTTTAGAGTCTGAGAATCTGGAGTTGGAGGAAGACTTAGTACTCACAAATATCATTTTGCACAGTTGATTTTTTTGATACACGTATTTAACAAAATTTAAACTTTATTTTTTATTTTATTTTATTTATTTATTTATTTTTGGAGGGCAGTGTCACTGGCCCTCAATGTGGGACCGAACTGGGGCCGCTGGCTTCCCAAGCCAGCGCTTAAACACCGCGCCACTTGGCCAGCCCTGAACTTTATTTTAAATATAAAAGAAGCAAAAAAACTTTTCTGTACATTCTGGAATAACAAAATGAATATGTTTATTACCTACTAGGAAAGGAGCACCTAAGTGGATACACTAAATATTTAGATTTAATTCACCTTTATGAGACTTGTTTTGATACTACTGTTAATGTCTGCATTTTTGCATACCTCATTCTAATTGCATATGTATTATACAAAATTAAAACCAAGAAATACCACAATTGGTAAATTTGAAGCTTTTGAAGACTTCCCACTTTAGGAACTAGTCTAAGCAGTTTGGGCTCAGAAATACATTTTTTAAGTGAAGTTATTTTGCAGTTTAGGAGAAGTTTAGGAATAGCCTTTTTCTCATTCAATATAGCCCTCAATGTATTAAGAGCTTTTTAAATTTTTGTGCGATCTCACTTGAGTTCTTTGGGTTATGGTGTAATCATTTTTATCAGATCATTGAAATTTATATGAAGATTGATGTTATGTGTTAATGCCATCTATAATTTCTGCCTATGACCTCAGAAGGGACCTATGACATATGTCTACACCCACAAAGGAGTGTTCCCTGAAGTCTCTTATTGAACTGTGGTCTTCTCTACAGGATTGAAATTTACAAGTGTCTATTGAAGAGGAATCTTTACATAGCAGTTGAGAAGGAAAAAGATTGGGAGAAGAGCCCAGATGTCATAAAGTGAAGAGGATGAGGTACAGGAAGCAGCTACTACTATTGCTGTTGTATGGCTCGAAGTCCTCTTAAGAAATTGATTCCGTCACACTGGACATATTTTTCAATTTAGGATAGAAACTAATTTATTTTCCAATAAAATAGGTATTAGTAAATATATAACATACAGGAAAACACTTGGACATAGTGACCTGAGTAGTTACAATATCCATGTAAGAGATCTTTTTCAAAAATTATTCTTCAGTGTGTGGTGTTGCTTTCTAGGAAAGAATGGGAGTGACAGCTCTGTTGTAATGAATATTGAATGGCCTGTGGGGAGAAGGAAGAAGCAGCAAGAAAAGAGCAATTAACAAGGAAATGAAGTCTTATGGAAAGAAGGAGATAGATTCAGGAAAGTTCTGGGATGTAATACCAACTGGGTTTAGTGATTATATTTAGAGGATGCGGGAGAAGAGAGGTCATCTAGGGTTTTGGCTTGGTCCATAAGTAAATCGTGGCAAGACTGTATGAAATAGAAAATCCAGGAGACACAGCAGGTTTGGGAAAAGATATAAATTGAAATATACAGAAAAACCTGTAGTTTTTATTAATACATCTTTGGGCTCTGTCAGTCTTTAGTCTCGTCTTCCAAACAGCATAAGCTACTGCTTCCTATATGTAGCCTGCTTATTGGTAAAGAACAGCCAGCTATAAAAATTGGAGGCTAGGGATGTGTCAGAAAGGTTAGAGACACTAGAGGAAATGATTTAGATATATAATGGTCTTCGAAATATCTTCTCAGATGCCAGGACTTAATTAGCTTTGAATTATTTCTATTAGTAAGCCAGGAATTGGTAATAGGTGATAGCAGGGATATACAGACCCTCGTGAGGAAGAAGTTAATGCAGCAGGTCCTTGCATGTCTCTGAGGGAACCATGATTGACCCTTGGCCAACCCTAGGAATTTGGCTCTTGCAGCATTGTCAGTGATGATGATTTTGTTATGTACACCTGGAGCAATGGATCATGCCATATTGGCTTGTCAAATTGCTTTGCACTAACGTGCCTTTGTATTCATTGTTGGGGTCCTGAGTTTCGGTTGCCATGGTTGATTGCATAAAGAATATGTGTACATTAACAGCCCCCATAAAAGCCTTGGACCCTGAGATTCAAATGGGCTTCCCTGGGCAGAGACATTCTACACATGCCTGTGATTTGCTGCTAGAGAGAATTCCTATGTAGCTTCAGACAAAGGACATGGGAGCCTCTGGGCTTCACCAATGCATCTTTTTCCTGTTGCTTTTGCTCTCTATCCTTTGCATAATAAATCTTAGCCATGTGTATAAACTGTTATTAAGTCTTATGAGTCCTTTTGGGTTCACCCAAGGAAACAAGCATATACAAGGTGTGGAAAAAATTTAAAACCCAATTTGTTCATCTGAATCTTGACAGGATTCACTGAAAAAAGAATAGTCAACATGTAAGTAACTGCTGTGTGTGGATTTAAACTAAATCACATCTTTGGTCCGTGTCCAGGAGATATTTATAGTGTCAATATGGATATAGTCTCTATAAACATAGTGTGTTGGGAAAATGCTTACAGGCATAAATATAAATAAAAATAAATTAGAAATAAATGCAGAAGAAAGGCAGAATGAAAGATTAAAATTGGTAGGAGTCAGTAAGTATATTGACTATTATTGGCCAATGATATTGTAATTATTACTAGTAGTCAATAATATTGTAATTACTATGTATGGTGCCAGGTGGGTACTAGATTTATTGGGAGGATCACTTTGTAAATTATGTAAATGGATAACCACTATGCTGTACACCTCAAAATAATATAAAATAATATTGAATATCAGCTGTAAGTGAAAAATTAAAAATAATAAAAAATAAATAAAATGAAAAAAAGTTAAAATTGGTAGTTAAAAGCTTATGGAGGATGGTGCATATATAAGAAGAAATATGGTACCACATTCTCAAATAATAGCTTTCATTTTGTTCTCCCCATATCGGGGGCTGGCTGAGTGGCGCGGTGGTTAAGCGCTGGCTTGGGAAGCCAGCGGCCCCAGTTCAGTCCCACATATGAGGGCCAGTGACACTGCCCTCAAAAAAAAAAAACAAAAAAAAAACATAGAGGCATGTTCTCCCCATAAGTATTTTGGTTGTATGTAAGATAGAAATTAAAAAATATTTTTTTCTGGATTTTGTCTGATGAGTTCTAAGTCCAACTCAAGTTTGACTAGATTGTGTGGAATCAAAATTTGTACTACATGAAAATGTAAGTATTTTATGTAACAACTTTATTAGCCTTATAGTTATCAATTTCAGCTATGAGTTAATATTCTCGACATCAATTCCTGTTATAATCAATAAATCTTATCTGATACTTTCTACAACTATTTAGTTAAACTGCTTATATCCAAAGAATAAGAATGAACTTTGAGAGTTCTACTTCTGGTGATGACCAAATAGCTCTTATCAGATCACCCTCCCATAAATAACTATAAATCCTGGATAAAGTATAAAAATATACCAAAAGGCACTAAGGAGCAAGCAAAAGAAGACAAATTCTGGAAGGATGTCAACACTTAGATGAATGAAATGGCACTTAAGATGTTTCCTATTCTTATATCTCTTAGCCTGTGGCACCCAGTCATGTAGGATGACTTAAAACTTAGAAGTTTGCAGTAATACTGGTTTGAAGAACCAGAGGATAGAGTCCAAGATAACCACAGTGTGGGATAAGGCCTAAAATTAATCATATTCTGCCTTGACATCTGGTAAAGTCAGGAGGGTCTTCAATGTCCTAACTCCAAGTTCCATTTCCCACTCTGTCCTGTGGATAAGGTCCCTCAGCCAAACAACCCTCCTTGCCTAAAGGATGTGAATGAACCTTTAAAGGTGGTCCAGGCAAAGGATGCAGCAAGTATAAAAGTCCTGAAGAGGAGAAGGACTTGGTGTGTTTAAGAGAAAAGCGAGAGTGATTGAAAAAGTAGACCAAAGCCAGATCATGCATGGTTTGGAGTCAAGTTTGTGCAAGGAAAAAATGATGATAGTTTAGATCAAGGGTCAACACACTTTTTCTGTAAAGGACCAGATGATAAATAATTTAGACTTTGCAAGCACAGAGGAAAAGTTAAATAAATCTCTATAATGGCGTTGGTAAGAGAAAAGCCTGACAGGATGTCTAGATGTAATTTGAAGAAAGGAGTGGCCAAAAGTGACAATTTATTTATTCCACTTAGAAATGATCAGACTTACTTAAACCATCCATCCAAAAGTGGGACTAATAACAGGAAGAGGGGCTAGAGTGAGAAATCAGAAAAAAAATTAATGGTAAAAGGCTGTGTCATGTGTATTTGAGAGATAGTTATTGAGCTAAACTGTAGGTGACACTGGAAATAGGCAACATTGCTTTTGATACCTGTTAGTACCACCCCATTCTCCAGTAAGTGAAAACACCTAAGATGCCCAATAGATATTTGTTGAATAAGATGTCTATCTGCCTTTTTCTTCTTTTTGTTTATTCCCCAGGAAATGAGTTCCCTAGTGCTGTCTGGTGGCTCAAGGATCCCTTTATTGGACACTTCACCTAAACCTAAACCTTCTCAGGCAATGCTGGTGGTATTGGGAACCTGGGTTCTATTTTTGTGGTTCCCCTTCCCCTCAAAGGATATTAAGAATGTCAAAGGATATCAGTAGTGTAAGTAGAATAATTTAGTTTCTCCTTCTTTGAAATTTCCTATTTGTTTTGTTGACCTTACCCAATTTGGCCTATAAGTCTTATTATTGGTTTACTATGTAAGAGGGTAATAAAGGTATGTTATGTATAATATAATATGGCAATGCACGGGAGTAGTTTTGCCCCCGATTTAATACTAAAAATTACTTTTTAGCCAAATGTTCTAAAAATATAGATAACTTCAGCTTTTCTTTCTTGAGATAAATCATTATTTTTCTTAAATTTTATAAGTCACAGAGCAAACATAAGATAAATAATTGGCTTAAGCCAAAATTGGGATTTAATTTTTTAAATTAAATTGACTTTAAGGTTACAAATTGATTTTAATGTTACTTACAGAAAAAAATGTATTGACAATGTTAAAGAGTAAAGCTATTAAAACCATAAGGCAGGGCCGGCGGAGTGGCGCATTGGTTAAGCGCTGGTTTTGGGATGCCAGCGGCCCCGGTTCGGATCCCACATGAGGGCCAGTGACACTGCCCTCTACAGCTAACAACAGCTCCACCTGGAGCTGGGCTGTGCGAGCCCCGGTGATGGTGTGGGCTGCAGCCCCTGCTGCAGTGGGCTGCCATAAGCTACAGTGAGTGACCCGCAGCCAGCGTGAGCGGCTGGCAGCCAAGCGTGAGCTGCCAATAGCCGCGGTGAGCGACATCCAGAGGCCAGCGACCGATCTGCCTCATCCGGGAAGAGCGCAATGACGATACCAACAGTGAAGCAACATCCTCCGCAACTAAACTGAAGAACAAAAAAAAAAAAAGACAGCAACTTGTCTGTTCCCCTTCCCCGATTCCCCAACGCTGTTCCCCTCCACCAATTCCCCAATAAAAAATCAAAAAAAAAAACAAAAAAAAAACCATAAGGCAAAGCAATATTAATAAAATATATTCTAAAACAAAATTTTATAAAAGTCTTTGTAAAAACATTTTCTTATTGAGTGAAATTATCAGACTCACATATAAGCCCAGCAGTTACAAAATTATTGTTGAGATGTGCTGGTTTCTTAATCTCTTTTATGTGCCTATTTGTGCCTACAAATATTTTTGAAACTAAAATTAAAGAGTAAAATTTGCCTCTTAAAAAGAAACCTGTGCTTATTTTTGGCTGCACAAATAATTGACCCTGGAGTAAATTTGAAATATACAACCACAGATTTCATTTTCAATTGAAATGAGACTATTTCTGTCATTGTTAAGCTACAAAAAGCTTGCTCATATAGGAAGCTGAACACTGCAGCAAAATTTTCATTGCTTACCTATGAGTAGCAGGACACTCTTCTTTTGCAGAAACCCAGAACTTGTCGGGGGAGAGACCAGGAATCGCATCTAGAGTGTGCTATCTAGACTACAGTTTACAAAGTTCTTTCTCTTCTCTCAAGGTCAAGTTCTCAAGCTGTGCAGAAGATTCTGAGAAATGATCCCTGACCCAGTTCTTCAGAGGTGTTGAAAGGGAAGGAAAATACTGTTCTATTTTGTTAGCATTTCTTCCTGGTAGTTTTCAATGACTTGAGACTTACTGACATCTTTCTTCACCCTTAGAGCCAAACAGTGGAAACATTTCAAGATTTTCTTTATCAACATGATTTTTCAAAAAATTCAGTTTCTTTTTAAACTCAAGAATCTTGCTACTTGCAGTCAAAACGTTTTCTCCCCGGCCTCAGGTGATGAAGTGTTTGCTGAATAGGCTGGTTTCTGCTGACATTCTTTTATCTTCAAAGCATTCAGAAAACTCTGGCTTGCTGTTTTTCCAAAGTATGCAAGTCACCTTTCAGCTCAAACACTGAGGTGGAGAACCCTTCTTCTGCAGAGCCACCAAGTTTCTCTGTGTATCAGATTTATGTCGCTGTGTCCAGGTTTTCAGTTTTTAGAACATGTTCAAGTGAACAGGGCTTTGTTTAAATGCCTTTTACCATTTTTGTAAAATCACTCAGAGCTTTGGCATTTCATCTCCACCAGTTTTTTTACTTCAACACTATCTTTTTTTTTTTTTTTTTTAGCTGAGCCCTCCTACTACCTGTTGGCAGCTCGAGGGCAGCTCAGCTCAGGCTGGGCATCAAACTGCTGTTGCCCAGAGCTCAGCTCGCACTCTTGAGTGAGCTCTTAACCAACTGAGCCACTTGGCCGGCCCTACTTCAGCACTTCTCTGTGAAGAAAGCAGTGTGTGGTGACATTGGCAGGCTTTGCTTTTTTTATGAGAGGTGAAACTTCTTATGGAGCCATCAATTCACAAGACACCATCAGCACAGATTGTGAACTCCGCCATTCCTTCAAGACAGAACTTTTGTTTGCAGATAGGAAGAGAAAATAGTAAATGTAACTTGGCCTTGGCTTATTTCCGGTGGATCTTTGCAGCAGGAAAGTTTTCTTGAGATTCATCATTTACAAATCTTACCATGGCTACACTGATATTTATTTATTTATTTATTTATTTATTTTTAAAGATTTTATTGGGGAATTGGCAGAGGGGAACAGCGTTGGGGAATCGGGGAAGGGGAACAGACAAGTTGCTGTCTTTTTGTTCTTTAGTCTAGTTGCAGAGGATGTTGCTTCACTGTTGGTATCATCATTGTGCTCTTCCCGGATGAGGCAGATCGGTCGCTGGCCTCTGGATGTCGCTCACCGCGGCTGTTGGCAGCTCACGCTTGACTGCCAGCCGCTCACGCTGGCTTCGGGCCACTCACTGTAGCCTATGGCAGCCCACTGCAGCAGGGGCTGCAGCCCACACCATCACCGGGGCTCGCACAGCCCAGCTCCAGGTGGAGCTGTTGTTAGCTGTAGAGGGCAGTGTCACTGGCCCTCTTGTGGGATCCGAACCGGGGCCGCTGGCATCCCAAAACCAGCGCTTAACCAATGCGCCACTTGGCTGGCCCTACACTGATATTTATTGGTAAAACCTGTTCACTCATGAACCTGAATAGAGAAGCTGTTGCTTTTCAGTTCATTACACAAAACTCTTCAGCATCACGCAACATGTCATCACTACATCAACTGATCATTCTATTGAAAGTAGAATCTTTTCAGTTTCTTATACTGCATCTTATTCTAGCACTTCACATGCTGGCCTAATGAGAGCCTCACCAGCTGTGTTACTTTTCCTTTTCTGAAAAACTAGTTTGGCTACTATATAAATAAATTGCTTCATGAGCCTTTCCACTGAATGTGACTTTAAAAAACAAACAAATAAAAATATTACTTCCTTTGAGTTTCCAGTAGCCATTTAGAGGAATCAGCACCTTTACTACCAAACAGCTATGATTTGTAATTAAGTTTTTTTCAAATTTTTTTGAGCCACTGCTGCATTTTTCAGTTGTTTGATAGCACACAATGGAATAGGCCAACTTGGATTACGAGCCCACCTGAAACCCATTGATAAGTAACTTGTTAATTTTTTATGTATTCTTCATTTTATTAGTGAGAAGATTCAGAAGGTTATAGTCTTAATTAAATAATTGTCCAAGGTGTAGGCCCAAAATGTTCCTCTTCAATCCCATATCTTTTCCTTAAAAAGTTGCCACATTGGACCATCAGAGATTTTTAAGGAGATTTTTTTTTTTTTTTTTTGAGGGCAGTGTCACTGGCCTTCATAAGTGGGACCTGAACCGGGGCCGCTGGCTTCCCAAGCCAGCGCTTAACCGCCGCGCCGCTCCGCCATCCCCAGAGATTTTTAAAAATCAAACACAAATATAAAACAGAAGAGCATGATTTAAAAAAAAAACTAAGCAGGGTCAGCTGAGTGGCACAGTTGGTTAAGAATTGGCCTAGAGTGCGTGGTCTGAGCAACAGGACCACCGGTTGGATTCCCACATGGGCCAGTGAACTGAGCCCTAGCTGAGCTGTCGCTGAGCTGCCAACAGGTGGCAGGATAGCTCAGCTGGTATAACAACAAGATTGCCTGTTCCATGGTGAGCTACGCCCACCCACAACTAAGACTGAACTCGGCACCTTGAGCTGAGCTGCCGCCCGGATGGCTCAGTGGATAGGGCATGCACTCTTAACAACAAGCCTGCCGGGTTCGACTCCCACATGGGATGGTGGCTATACCCACCAGCAACTAAGATTGAACTCAGCACCTTGAGCTTAGAGGCCACAAGCTGCTGACGGGAAGCCAGATGGCTACTGGAGCCCTCCACAACAAAGACTGAAGAACAACAACTTGGCTGGTCCCCTCCCCCAATTCCCTAACACTGTTCCCCCAATTCCCCAATGTAAAAAAAAAAAAAAAAAAATCTGAAAAAAGCAAAATAAACAATACACAAGCAAAAAATAATAACTTCCTTCTACCCTTCACAATTTGCTACATTTATATCAGCAAAGCAGCAGGAATGGGCAGCTGAGTCACAGTTCATTAAAAAATTCCTTCTTGGGGCCGGCCGAGTGGCGCATTGGTTAAGTGCTGGTTTTGGGATGCCAGCAGCCCCGGTTCGGATCCCACATGAGGGCCAGTGACACTGCCCTCTACAGCTAACAACAGCTCCAACTGGAGCTAGGCTGTGCGAGCCCCGGTGATGGTGTGGGCTGCAGCCCCTGCTGCAGTGGGCTGCCATAGGCTACAGTGAGTGGCCCGCAGCCAGCGTGAGCAGCTGGCAGCCAGCGCGAGCTGCCAATAGCCGCGATGAGCGACCATCCAGAGGCCAGCGACCGATCTGCCTCATCCGGGAAGAACGCAATGACGATACCAACAGTGAAGCAACATCCTCCGCAACTAAACTGAAGAACAAAAAGACAGCAATTTGTCTGTTCCCCTTCCCAGATTCCCCAACGCTGTTCCCCTCCGCCAATTCCCCAATAAAATCTTTAAAAAAAAAAAAAAAATTCCTTCTTTAGAAAGGAAATTTTATTCAGTATTCTGACTGGCAGAGCTTATTTGCTGCTGTCGGTGGCACATAAGGGGAGATTGGGGGAGTTGTAATTCAGGATAGAGGCTGATAGCCTACCATCTTCCTTTCTCCTCACCACCCCCCTGCAACAGTGCTTACCCACTATCAAATTATCAATGGACTACCTTATCCAGTATCAAAAACTGAGAATAGACTCAATTAAATGAGCACTGTCCTGTGCCCTGCCATGCAGGGCTGAAAGGCCTCTAACGAAAGGACAATTGATCATCGTTAGCGTTAGCATTGGACAGTGTGCAAAGTTGTAAAAAAAATGATGTTTTGTTTTCAATCACAGGCTCTTGGGGAACCCTTTATTGATGTTTGTGCAACCCAGGGTCCACTGGAATTCCAGTTGAGAAAGCATTCAAAGAGAGTGCACTTGTGTGGGAACTACTTTATTAATGTGGTCAAGGCCTCTGGGAGGTGCCTTCTAAATTGAGGCCCGAAGGTCAGGGCTTCGAACCATCAGTGTCTTAATCTTAGACTCCAGTTTCTTTCAAAGTTTGTTTTTATTTGTTCCCTTCATTGTTTTGGATAACAGAAAACAAGTATGCATTGAAATGAATTCAGAACCATTTTGGATATACAGAGGGTGCCAAAAAAATTTATACACATTTTAAGGAAGGAAAAAACTATTAAAATTACACTGGTGGTAACCACTTTGAGCACCTCTTGTAATTGCAGAAATCAAACATGACTTGTATTCATCTTTTGTTATCAGTATATATTGAGTATTACAACTTTAATAGTTTTTTCCTTTTTTAAACTGTATATATTTTTTGGCACCCTCTGTATAAAGTACTGTGTTACTCTTTGAGTATTGTTGGTTTCTATCTAAAAACAGGAAAACTCCAGCATTTAGAAAAGAATCAAGCAATTACTGTAGTTATTTATTTTTTATTTTTTTTGAACGCAGTGTCACTGGCCCTCATATGTGGGACCTGAACCGGGGCCGCTGGCTTCCCAAGCCAGTGCTTAACCACCGCACCACTCAGCCAGCCCTAACTGTAGTTATTTTTTGCACGTGGTTTTTTATGTGTGTGCGTGTGGGGTGCTGCATCACATAATTGCACTGTAGTACAAGTATATAATATGTATGTGTGTAAACATATATAAAACATGACTGTGTGTGTGTGTGTGTGTAATTGGCCCATATGGTTTTGGAGGCTGAGAAGTCCCAGGATCTGCAGTCAGCAAACTCGAGTACTAGATGAGTTGATGGTGTTAAGTTCCAATCCAAGTTTAAGCCTAAAAGCAGGAGAAGACTTTTGTCCCAGCTTGAAGACAGTCTGGCAAAAAGAGCAAATTCTCACTTACTCCATGGTTTTATTCTATTCAAGCCTTCTGTGGATTGGATGAGGCCCGCCCACATTGGAGAGAACAATCCACTTTGGAAGTCCACCTATTCAAATGTTAATCTCATCCCTCACAGGTACACCCAGGATAATGTTTAACACAATATCTGGGCACCCCATGGCTCAGGCAAGTTGACGTATAAAATTAACTATCACAACACTATTATACATACTATTCCCAAATTTAGTTGATTATCTTCTCACTGTTTACCTTTGAACATTTAAACATATTTTAAAAGTGCTAGAGTAATGAAATAAAGATTCTTTAAGCTACACAAAGTTGGGATTTGTAAATTTGGGTTTTTTTTTTTTTAACTCTCTGATTTTAGAATTATACATATTATCTGGAGTGAAATATGCTCTCATGTTCCTCACGAGCACTTCCCTTTTATCTCGTTAGGACACTTGCATTATAATTTTAGATATTTAACATCAATGTGATTTTTTTTTAACTTTATTGGGGAACAGTGTGCTTTTCCCAGGACCCATCAGCTCTAAGTCAAGCTGTCCTTCAATCTTAGTTGTGGAGGGTGCAGCTCAGCTCCAAGTCCAGTCGTCATTTTTTCAATCTCGTTGCGTAGAGACGCAGCCCACCATCCCATGCAGGAGTCGAACCGGCAACTGGCCGCCTTCAGTGTGATTTTTTAAATACCTAGGATTTGTTTAACTGTTAGGTCTATGAAGAATGTACAATTGAGTGTTTTATTAATTAGATGTGCCCTTTGGCTATTTGTCCAGCTATACTTGAGAGCTATAAATTCAAGATGTGTTTTGCTCAGCAGTGAGAAGTTGACATCTAATGTGTGAGGTCAGTCAGGCAATAAGCAAATGAAGTTAGCCATGGAGCATTTATTTCACAGCTATTCCCACACCCTCTTGCCTCATTATGGTAAAGTTGTAATTCTACTCTTTCTTCTATGCTCCAAAAGAGGTCTTGAAAAACTGTCAACAATTTGTTTACCATTGCCTTTGATATTTTACATGTGTTACTTGACACATGAGAAAAAGTCTTTCTTATTTAAAGATATTCAGAGTAGCTCGAGACTCCCTTATTATACCTTTAGGATTACATGGCAGAAACTATTTGTGATCCAACATTATTTAAAATAAGTGTAGGGCCGGCGAGTGGCACGGTGGTTAAGCGCTGGCTTGGGAAGCCGGCGGCCCCGGTTCGGTTCCACATATGAGGGCCAGTGACACTGCCCTCAAAAAAAAAAAAAAAAATTAAAAAAATTTTTTTTTTTAATTTAAAATAAGTATGCGTCTTACAGCAATTATCAAGCTGCACTATGGCGCTCATTTCTAAGCCGTTACCACTTTCTATACTGTATCTTGCTTAGTAGCAAGGCAGTCAATACTTGTCATTTACGGAGTTAGCCAACATTCTTAAGATAAATGGTGATGGTGGTGGTGGTGATCATGGTGAATTCAAACCTCCATGTGGCAGGCAGAGTAATGGACCTACAAAGATATGTATCCAAGACCTAATCCCTAGAATTTATGAATATGTTACATTACATGATGAAAGAGAATTAATGTTGCAGACAGAATAAAGTTGATCAGATGATCAGCTAATCAGGTGATCTTTAAATAGGGAGATTATCCGTGTGAACCCAATGTAATCACAGGGGTCCCTATAAGTGGAAGAGGGAGGCAGAGAAGACAGGGTCAGAAAGAGATGTGACAGCAGAAGTAGGATCAGTGTGGTACAGTTTGTGGCCTAGCATTGCAGATGGAGGAAGAGGGTCAGGAGCCAAGGAATGCAAGCAGCCTCTGGAGGCTGGAAAAGGCAAGAAAACGGGTTCTCCCTCAGTCTCCAGAAGGGTGAACACCGAGCTGCCAACACCTTCATTTAAGCCCAGGGAGACGCACGTTGGACTCCTAACCTACAGATTTGTATTGTTGAAAGCCACCAAATATTTGTGATAATTTGTTACAGCCACAATAGAAAACCAATTTGTTGTTATTTTAGTTTGTCTGCTATAGGTCAAGACTCAGTAGGGAAGCTTTGCTTTGATAGATGGTGGCATGAATTCCCTTAGAATATGAAGGGATAGAATTTTAAATTCTAAAAAACCACCAATGTCTACAAAAAATTCATAGATCTATTTCATGGGAACAGAGTTCAGCTGACCTTATATTATTTTCTATGTACCACTCTTCCCCTTCTTGCGTTATACTGACAGAGATCAAAAGGGGTCAGCGATTTTCTCTTTTGCACTATTCTCCGAGAATCAAATCACACTGAAATGTATAGGATATCTGACTTCTGAAGTATTATCTTCCATGGTTTCAGAAAGTAAAAATCTTAAAATTTGTACTCATTTATGTTAGCTCACATCCGCAAAAGGTAACCACCAAGAAAAAAATGAATGGAGCAAATAAAGATGAAAGGGAAAGTGAGCAAGAGGGTGAGTTTAAATCGAATGTACAGAAGCAAACTTGGCATCATTAAGGGACATTATCTGTAGGACAGAACACCAAGCAGACTCCCAGTTTTATTCCATACCTGAGCTGACATAATTCTTCATCCGCCTACTTCCTGGAATTCCCCCCAAGGTTTATGAATAGAGGAAAAAAATAGAGAAAAATTAACCTCATCCAAGTAGCCTTAGTTCACCTGGTATGATTTGATTTTAGGCTATTGTCTTGAAATCAAGTCCTGCTACAAAAGAATGTATTAGGCAAAGTAATTTGTGACCAAGTATAAATAGTGCCCCCAGCATCATCAAATACCTTTAGCATATACTCTCAAGAAGGCTTTTAGAATTTACATGCTACCCATGCTTCATAGAACCATTAATATTTCAAATTACTTTTTTAAAGTAAGATTTTCCTAATGAGTTTACTCATACAACCATCTCAGGGATTCCAAAAAGGACCACCTTCTTCGTAACTCCGAGGAACATCCCTCATGGTATTAAGTGACATCCATTATATTCCATGTGAGTGGCGCCCCCCTAGTGTTGTGCAACTCAGTGCTCTGTATTTAAGATCCTGATGCCTCAAGTGTTTCTTACTCAAACTTCTTTGTTTCGATATCTTGGACCCTCCTACGGAGTGATGCATTCATTTATAGTCGGGGTAAATGAGGTAGGCTCCTTCCATGAAAATTGTCATTGCTCCCACCGCTGCAATTTTAACACAGGTGAAGTTCACGCTTTAGAGGGCAGGACCTACATGTCTCAAAGGCCTGTTTTCCTTCTTTACACCCGCTTCTGAAAATCTACCAGTCCTGGAATGAGTAGATTTTTACTTCCTTGCTATCCCAGACAGGGACTTCTGTAAAGTCACATCATCCTCTCTCCTTCCCATACAAGCCATAATGGCAGAATGACTGCTAAGAAAATGTGAATTACAGGGCAAAGGAATGAGTCTTTTCAAAACAGTATTATTTTACTTATATTTTTCTTGTTAATTGCATTCAAAATTTTGAAAGGAAACACGAGGAGAAAGGTGCATATACTTTATCCCATACTGGTTTTCAAACTTCGGGTTACTGAGCATGTGTGATAATTCCTTTATGAAGTATGGCCCTCTACAGTGCACACAGATGAGATCATCTAGAAATGCCTCCATGGACCTCTATAAGTTTTGTTTTTATAATAACCATTTTTTTTCCTTAGCTACTATAGAAAAAAAATTTTTTTTTTTTTGAGGGCAGTGTTACTGGCCCTCACATGTGGGACCCGAACTGGGGCTGCTAGCGTCCCAAGCCAGCACTTAACCACTGTGCCACTCGGCCAGCCCAGAAAAAAATTTTAATATACAAATGGTGAAGAGTAATAAGACAGCATTCATATTTCAACTATTGATTACATCGATTATATCATTGCCTCTGTAAATTGTCCCTTTGCATTCTACAAACGTCTAGAAAATATTTTCCCATGATCATTTGAAATACATATTTGAGCAGTTTCTTTTAAAGTTTACTTCTTTAGAAGCTTCTGAGTTTAAATAAAATTTCTCGAATTTTCCTCCAAGTGTGATTACACTTATTTTCTGGAACATAGGAAACAAATTATCATGTGACAGCATGTCCCATTGGTGTTCATATTCAGTGCCCCAAATTAGTCTTCTGTAAGAACACTCGATTTGAGTCCCTGCTTCAACCTTTACTCTTTCTGAGATTTGAAGGAAACAATTCATAATGGTCATCAGTTTCCTTATTTCTAACATAGGATCAATATTAACCCACCTGTGTTCATAGAAGCTTAAAAAAGACATGTAAAACATCAATATATTGTAGGTATCCAATAAATGGTAGCTCTTCACAGTGAGTTCTTGCAGTGCTGATCTATTTTTTTTGACCTAAACATTATGTGGGCAATTAATAATTATTGGACTTATATATATGGGCTTCACAGACTTCTGCAATACTTGATTAAAAGAGAAATGGCAGGGCTGGCCCAGCGGCGCGTTGGTTAAGGGCTGGCCACATGAGGGCCAGTGACACTGCCCTCTACAGCTAAGATGGTGAACAACAGCACCACCTGGAGCTGGGCTGATGAGTCCCCAGGACGGCTGCAGTGGGCTGCCATAGACTACAGTGAGTGGCTGGCAGCCAGTGTGAGCTGCCAAGAGCTACCGTCTGATCTTCCCAGGTGAAGAGCGCAATGATACCAACATGGGCCAGTGAAGCAATGTCCTCCACAGCTAGACTATAGAACAAAAGGACAGCAGCTTGTCTGTTCCCTTTCCCCAATAAAATCTTTAAAAAGAAATAGCAGCTATTTTTAGTGTTATTTTGATGTTAATTTATGTGACAGTCCCTGAAGTCTGACCTGGGTCCCTACAAATTAACAAATTCTAACATGGCATGTGTCTTTTCTATTTTTATTTTTTAGAGGGCAGTGTCACTGGCCCTCATATGTGGGACCCGAACTGGGGCCACTGGCTTCCCAGGCCAGCACTTATCCACCGCGCCCCTCGGCCAGCCCTGGCATGTTATCTTAGTTTTTTTTGTTGTAAATAGGCAGCTTCCTGCCTACATCCATTCACTAGAATACCTGTTGCAGAAGGAAGCTGGCTGTCTACACTGGGCCTCATAGTTGCTAACCCACTTCTGCTCAGTCCAAACACGTGGCCAGGAATTGGGAAGGTAGAAGGAATTCAGTGGTGGGGTGTGATCACCCTCCTATGAGCAGAGGTCTGCTCCTGTTTTACTTCATAGTGTTCCCATTTTTCTTTGATGAAATATGGCTAAAAATTCTGAAAACCACTGATCGCATATTCAGAACTCAGTTATAAGGAAAATACTAGGTGATTGCTCTTTTTGTGCATTTGTCCTTACATTCTGTTCAAGTTACATACATAATTATATAATAGTTCCATTTCTACAGTAATATAGTTCAGTGTATTTACTGTTGATGTTATATTAGTTTGGTTACTTCCTAATGACTTCCAAGGATTGTGATTCTACTCGTTTCAAAAATTGCAAAAATATTTTACTGCTTCCTGTGAAGTGCTGGCACATAAAATATCTAGGTTTTACAAAAAATAATATCCTGTAGGTAACCCTTCCTGTTTATAGTTTTTTTTTTTCTCCTTCCAAGTTTTGTTTGGGACTTTGTCCACTAACTACTCGTACACTATTTTTCTTGCTGTATAAATAACAAAGGAAAAGAGAACTTTAACAACTAATATTCCTTTTGAGACAGTGATCTTGTCTTTTTAAAGAAGAGAAACAGAATATTGGAGAAACATTAAAACTGATAAGTAAAAAGGAATGATTCTAGCTGGGCTGGAACTAAGCTGTGTTAAGGAAAGCCAGGAATGTTAAATTTTTAATGGTTTTCTTGCAGAGGGTTAGTGGTAAAATAGCTTGTTAACTCCCCTGTACTTAGCTTTTTGTTTAAAAAGAACACTATGAAGAACTTTTTAATTCATCAACCATAGAAAATATTTAAAAGTCATGCTAAAATTTGTACCCGACTTGCCAGTATCTAGGAAGTGAGTCAATAGAGGATTCTAGCACAATTTTTGAGGACAAAATCTACTAATTCCCCTTAAACTCCCACCACCACCACCACCACCACTGTAGGACTCACCTATTCCTCAATTGGTGCTTGCTTTGGGTTACATTCTTACTGCCATTCCTTAGGCATCCAAACAGCAAGGAGAAAACAATGGTCCTTTCATACATAATTTAAACTGGAGCAAGCTACTAATAATACATATCAAAAGTATTGGGATTAGATTAGACATATTCTTATGACAATTATCCTGGCAGCACAGCACCTGCAAGACCAAAGAATTTGGGTTAAAGGCTCAGGACCATACCAAGTTTTTCAGTCAACTTTCTAATTTTACCATAAAAAAAAAAAAAAAATCCGAATTTTAGTACTATCAAGAAAAATCAGTCTGAGGATGTTCTCATCTCAATTGAAAAAAAAAAAATCCGTATTTCCCACCTTGGTAATATATTCACTAAACTTGATAGCAAATTATTTTAGGATTTTTTTTTTAACAAACTTCAACTGCATCCATGTGGGAAAATTCCCTAGTTGAGAATATTCAAGACATGCAAGTAGAAAGGAGAAACAATAAACAGAACTCCTGGTGACTCATTTGAAGAAAATGAGGCTTTGGAAAAATGTGGTCGCTTAAAACGGGTAGAAAACTAGTCTGAGGAGGAATTTTCAGAAATTTTAGCATTTGGAGAAGTGAGAAAGATAAGCAATATATAACCGAGTTAAGTGCTTGGGCTCTGGAATCAGATAGGGCTTGAATTTGATCTTTGACCAACTTTTTTCAGATTCTTCATAAAAATAACTAATCATAAGACTGTGAAGAAATCAGAACACGGATCAGCAGTTAATAAAGTATACTGCACTATACTGAGCACAGTAACTGTATAATCTTGTTTAATCTTCACAGCTCTGAGGCAGCTATTAGTCCTATTTTACAGATGAAGTTAAAGGTTAAATTCCCAGAGGGAGCCTAGATGCTCTATCAAAAGTAAGATTCCAAAGCTTTTCTTCTGCAGTATACTATCTTGAAGAATTATAAAATACGCCTTTTAAATATTCTTTAAATTTTGATTATAAGCTTTTAATAAGTTCATAGCAAATAAGTGGTTATAAATTAAACAATATTTGTTTTTTACACTAAGCAGCTTCCTCCAATTCTACCATATCAAAAAGTTACTATAGGGCCGGCCGAGTGGCGCACTGGTTAAGAACTGGTTTTGGGATGCCAGCGGCCCCAGTTCGGATCCCACATATGAGGGCCAGTGACACTGCCCTCTACAGCTAACAACAGCTCCACGTGGAGCTGGGCTGTGCGAGCCTCGGCGACGGTGTAGGCTGCAGCCCCTGCTGCAGTGGGCTGCCATAGGCTACAGTGAGTGGCCGGCAGCCGGTGTGAGCTGACAATAGCCGAGGTGAGCGACCATGCAGAGCCCGGCGACCGATCTGCTTCATCTGGGAAGAGCGCAATGACGATACCAACACGGGCCAGTGAAGCACCGTCCTCCACACCTGGACTGAAGAACACGAAGACAGCAACTTGTCTGTTCCCCATCCCTGATTCCCCAATGCTGTTCCTCTCCCCCAATTCCCCAATAAAAATCTTTTTAGAAAAAGTTACTATAATTAAAATATTCTCAATAACCTTTGTTAACTTGAAACAAGCCAATTTAGAAAATTACCAAACTAATTAAATACATTATAGAAATGTATTCATTCTTTGTAATATTTGGCTCCCTTTTCTGGCAATCATTGTTCCACAAAATTTATATTCCAAAACTGAGAAAAATGAGGTGATTAAAAGTGATCTCACAACATTCACGTTATTGTTTCTCACAACCCATTTACAGAAGATGGATTTAACTTTGGTATTCAATTTAACATTCTCAAAAGTCAATCATTTTTAAAGGTTATCTGATGAAATAAAAATTTAATTATTTCAAATAAATAAAGCATCCTTGTCAATTTCTAGAAATATAAACTACAAATAACTTCTATATACTTAAATTGTGCTTATGTTGAATTTTCCTATTCCAATACAACTAATAATCTCTCTATACGTAATCACCATTATTGCTCAATATGCAGCATCTAGAAAGCCAGAAGCAGAGCCAGAAAGATAACGAAACATCTTGGGCCAGAGTTTGAAGAAAAGTGGAAGAGAATATACCACAATAGAGTAATGTAATTAAAATCACCAAGACACAAAAACAAAATTCCAAATATAATTCAATTGAGCAACCTCATTAAAGAGCTGAGTATGGCTCTCTATTCTTCCCAGTATTCTTCTGAGATTTGTAACCAAAAATCCCAACTGGGTCTAGATTTGCAAACTGTACCTTCTCTATTCATAAAAAGTTGTATGTCAGGTATGAGAAATTACTTTGTTGTAATTTACAATGACCAGTATTAAGAAGCCTATTTGCAGCAATTGGTTCTGCATTAAGAGGGAAAAAAAAAACACAACTTCTTGAAAAGGTAAAATAGCTTAAAGCATTTAATATCTAAACAAATCAATCTGTTAATAGCAGTAGTCACAAAATATGCTTAATATAGAAACCCACATTTATGTCTCTTAAGAAAAAGTGTAAATTGTATTTTACCTCAAAACATAAATTATTAACCCACTTAAAGAATCTGCAGTCGTCAGAATCATGGTGAATTTTAAACAACTTCAGAATAAAATAACCTTAAGTACTTTATACTGCTTTGTATCTAAAAAATGCTTACAACTTCTCATAAAAATAGTCTGAGGCAACTATTTTTTCTTTTATTCTTTAACAGACATGTTCAACATTATGGGCAACATTCTTAAAACTAAGTGTCACAGACTTTCAGATATTCAAATACTATGGTCCCCATTTCTTTGATGTGGTCTATTTCACTAGGAAAAAAAAAAGCATGGTAGACAACTTAATACTTTTACCAAATCGATAGTACAAAAGTTTTTAAGACTACAGAACTACACATCGTACCTAATGTATCATTAAAAATAGAAGACAGTATTTTCTTCAGCAAATAAAACAGCATACTGGTATGCTGTTAATGCATATCTTTTAATGTGTACTGTCATTCATAAATTATTTACAACTTCTACTCTGTGACGAGAACTAGAATGTAAATTTTCTGCAAAACTGGAAAAAAGCAATACAAAATTTGTGAAAGCTTGTGTTTATATTATACAAAAGTTAGCCAGTTTTTCTCTTCAAATATCAGATATTGTATGAGTGATATTTTGCACATATTATAGTAATTCTTGAGGATGCTTTAAAGCTGGAGGTAAGTTTACAGGCCTTGATTCTTCATCAAGGAGTACTAGGTCTTCTATTTCACTGCCTCTATATTTCCTTTTACATATTTTTACCACCACCTTTTTCTTGAGAAATAGCTTCAGAGCTTCCCTTGATGCAACTGCTTTTGCATTTTCTTTGCTTTTCCCACAGCCAGTGCCCAAATACACAGACTTGCATCTCAATTCGCAAACAATACTTTCTTGAGAGCTCTTATTTTGAGGCAGATCTGCCAGTTCTTTTAGTGGGACAAAAAACACATCCAGTGTTGCTTTCAGAGCCTCGATAGCTGCATTCAGGAGCTCTCCGTGATTCACATTGGGACTAAAGCCACCAACAGCTACTAGCTTCCATGCCACTGTTTTATACAGTCTATTGAAAAAGGGTTGCTTCTGTTTCACATCTTCATTGGTTAACTTGCAACAAGAGAATTTGACAGAACTCTCACTTGACTGGGAAGTACTTTTAGAAGGCAACTGGGATGTGCTAGTTTGAGAACTACCCTTAGAAGGCAGCTGGGACACGCTTGCTAAGGAAGTGCTTTTGGAAACCAGAGATCCACTGGTCTGGGAACTGCTCTTGGAAGCTAACAGTGATGCAGCTACCTGCGAAGTGCTTTTGGATGTCAGCATCGATGTATTTGCTGATGTGCTGCTCTTGGGAGTTAGTAAGGATGTGCCTGATGTGGAACTGTTTTTAGAAACCAATGATGAAAGACTTGCCTCTGAAGTGGTTTTGGAAGTTAACCCACCTGAAGTTGTCTCTGCACTAGGTTTAGAAGACAACAGTGGCAACTCTACTTCTGAGCTTCCTGAGGAGCCCAACAAGGGCACCTCAATTTCTGAGATGCTTGGAGAAGCTGAGACTGAAGAGCCTTCCAAAGCACTCTTTTTAGGTGATTCACTTTGTTGTTTGGAATCAGTGGATTGGCTCACATGACTATTCACACTGGATTTCAACAATGAGGACACAAATGATGCTGAACCATGTTTATCTGCTTCTGTTTCAGAAGCTTTTCCAGATCCTGCTGCTGTTACCTGAGAGGAAATGCTGCTGCTGTTTTGGTTGGAAACAGATCCATCTCCATCACTTGTAGAGCTATTCTGACTGGAGGTGCCAGAGCTCCGAGTAGAATTCCCACTACTCTCTAATTTGGTAGATGACTCCGTACGTGCTGAGCTGTTTTCCTGCTGAGCTGATGCACGTTCTGTTTTGGCAGAATTTTTTGCATGATCTTGCTCAACTGCAGAATTGTTTTTTCCTTCTATAAGCCGTTTTTTCGTTGGCTCTTCTACCCCTTCTAAAAAAAAGGAAAACAGATACATAACTAAGTCTACCTCACACATATTAGCTGAAAATTTGCAAGACAGATATTCATTAAAATAAAGGCACAAGGCAAAAATCTTTCAGTATAGTTTTAAAAAGTGTGCAATAACTTCATTAATTTCTTAAAACAGCATTGAACATCGTTAATTTCTAATATTAAAAAAATCAATAGCATAGACAACATGACACTTCAAAATCTAAAGCAGTTAAAGACAACTATTAAATTCAGAGGCTAATACAGACACAGAATTTAGGTTCAACATTCCAACTTGATTAATAACATTATATCAATTCCAGCTCGTTAAAAAAATTAGTAACAATAATTCCTAATTATATCAAACTTATATTCTAAACTCCTATGTATGTTCACATCTATGATCTGCTAACCATTGCTACTTGATATCCCTCTTTTCTTCACCTTGGCAACCAGTTCGTCTCTTGTTGTATGGATTGGAGCATCTGTCACTTTGATGCCTTCAGCCATACTAAGTATTTTATCCATAACTTTTTGAGGGTATCTGAAAAAGAAGGAAAAGCCACTTTTTAAGTGTTGTTTTTTTTCCCCTAAGCTACTACTTTTGGTGTGAGGAAACAGGCTCCAGACACGGCATTTCCGGGTTGTAACCAAGCAAGTGGACCAACAGCCAGGCACTTCGTTTCCTGGGACCCCATAAACAAACGCGCCGGGGCCTGGGAGCCGGGGTCCCGCCTTATCAGCCCTAAATGCAGTGTCCACCCACAGGAGCGTCGTCAGACATCCAGACCAGCAGCAGCTCCCCGCCCAACGAGGGCCCCGACAGGCTGGAAATCACGTCGGCTTCCGGTGGAGACGCCCTCCTCACCCTTCGAGGGCAGCCGCCCCGCGCTTCCCGCGCTTCCCCTCCCCGTGGGGGCTCCGGGCCGCAGCCCGGAAGCTAAAGACAAAACCCGGAGCGGTGCTCAGGGGCGCTTCCTCACTCACCGGCACCCGAGGAAGACGTGGTTGGCCCAGGCCATGGAGAAGGAGACGAGCTGCTGCAGCTGCCGACTGCGGGGCCCGCTCTCGGCGTCCGCAGCTGCCTCCGTATTAGCGGAGGCAGCGCCGCCAGTGGGGGCCAGGTCCCCGGCGTTGCGGAGCAGAAACTCCCGGCGGTGGCGCCAGTGTTTGTCAGTCTCGCCGTCGCAGCGCAGCGCCTCCACCCAGGAGGCCGCCCGCGGGTTCTGGCTCAGGTACTCCGAGACCTCCTGCGCCATGTTGTGCCTGCCGGTCGCGGAGGCCGCGAGCAGACACCACACCGGGGAAGAGGCGGGGGCGCGAGGCGAGCGGCTCTGTCCCTGCGGCCTGCACCGGCGGCCCTCTAGAAGACGTCCCTCGGGAGGCCCAAGACCTAAACAACAGCGCCCTAAGCAGCTGAACCGCCCACTTCCGCCCGCCGCCGGCTCCTTCCCTTTTATAACCTCTCAGCCGCCGAGCGCCCGCGCGTTCTTCCGGCACGGCTCTCCCAGGACGCTTTGCGGCGCCCGAGCTGCCGCGACGCTGCGGCCCCGACAGACGGCGGGCCGCATCCTCCGGGGGAGGGGCCAGGAGGAAAGGGAGGCGGTGCCTGCGCCTCCCGCCCCGTGAGGGCGGGCCGCCAGGGGGTTCCCGAGCCGCTGCGGAGCTTGGCGGCAATCTGAGCGTTCCAGTTCGACTTTGTGACGCTGGGAGCCGTCTCGCTGCCTTCCGCCGCCCGTGCCTGCTGCAGCGCCTCGAGTCGGAGCCCGGCAGGCCCGATGGGAACGGCGGAGGGCAGTGGGACGCCCCGCGGCCGGGCCCGGACGGGCAAAGCCCCAGTCTGCCGCCGCCGTGCGTGCTTGCCGACCTGCGCCTCCAAGCTCAGTGCGTCTGCGCCCCGTACGCTTGTTTTGAGCTGGGCCAAAGTAAACAAAAGCTCGCCTCCATCTTTTAATTGTGTCGGAAAACGGCTTCAAGCCCTGTTTTGAATGTGGACCAGGGAAGCTTTCTGAGGCCGTTCAAATCGCGAGGCATATAAGAATGGGGTGGGGGGAGCGTGATAAATAGTAACGCCAATAAAGATATTGACGTTGAACGATTGATCCAGTTCAGTGTCGCCCTGCTGCGCCCAGTCTTTGAAACCCGTCCTGGCCCCGCACGGTCGGGGTTGGCTTCGTTTCCGCCGTTCAGCCCAGGCAATCCCTGTTTCCTCTCGGGCGGTGCGGGGTCGGTGACAGCGCCGCGCCCAGGACGCCCTACATCTGTCGCGTTTCCTGGAATTAACAATATGCCCAGCTGGACAAATAGCCAGGAGAGGCGGCGCCCCAAACCTTGCCTTTTGAGGTCTTTTTTTCTTGCATATTTTTTTTTCTAGTTTAGAATGTCCATACTAATGTTACTGCTGGCTTGGTTATTGTTTTGTTTCCAATTTCAGGTGTATGTATAAGTTTAATAAAATTTAGTAAGCTGAAATAAGTGATATGTAATAATGACAAATTGCGAAATGAAATTTTTTTTTCTCTCACTAACCGGATTTTGATTTTAAAATGCTTAAATCAGAATAATCAAGGGAAAAAAGGTCACTTTAGATAAGATTAAGAAAAAAAGCCATTAATTTAAGAAAAAAAGCCGTGTAATTTACGGGCTGAAACAGTCAAAATTTATTATGTGAAAATAATACTGCCCACTTTCCTGCCATGCCAGTGAAACTACATAAAAACATAGGCGTAAAGAAATTTTGAAGTTTGGGTTTTGTTTCTAGTTTACCTCCTTTTCAGGGAAAATTCTTGAAAAACTTTAAGAGGGGGGATGAAAGGGTGCAGAAATCCAGCAATTTTAAAAGACTGGAGAAATTTCATGGTCTTTCCTTTCATGAATTCTTTGGCAAGGGGTAGGTAGCAAATAAAAGATTCTGTGATTACCTACCTAGATGATATTTGTGCATTTTAAACCAAGAATTTTCTGACTTTTTTTCTTGTTGCCCTGTAGCCTTCTACTCCTGCGCTTCATTGCCCTGAAGGGAGAGCAAACAGAACCTGAATTTCAAAATTATTTTTTAAAGTTATGATAATAGCAACATGGTCTGAAAGCTGGAGTACTTATTGCAAGAACCAGGTGCCTGACAGAAAAAATATGTGTATTTTTTTTATTCTTATAAAGTTAACTTTACATGTAAAGATTTAGGGCATAGACCTCGGACCACATAGTAGAGAAGAATAGCATTTATTAAAAAAAAAAAAAAAAAAAGAGGCCGGCCGAGTGGCATGGTGGTTAAGCGCTGGCTTGGGAAGCCGGCGGCCCTGATTCGGTCCCACATACGAGGGCCAGTGACACTGCCCTCAAAAAAGAAAAAAGAAAAATAATTCCTTTTGAGATAGGAGAATTATAGGCAGGCAGGGAAATTGCCACGGTAGAGGGAATCAGGGTGGAAACCATAACAGAGCCAGGAGAAATAATCATAATAGCTGACTGATGGGTTTAAGTCACAGGACGCCACCAGAATGACAAACTTGGGAGGGGGAGGAACAAATGTTTTTTTCTCAGAGCCTATAACAAAGAAGTCAGAAGTTTCACCTCCAGAGTGGGGGATTAAGACAGGTTAGTTAACGTAAGACTGTCAGGAGTCCTTTCTTCAACACCAATCGCTGCTAACATGCTCCTCAGAGCAGAGACATTGATTAAGCTGATTAAGTTCTAAGCATATTAGACAGTTTGGAGAAAACACCTCCTCTGGGCTAGGCAACAATGTAAATCTGATAATAGTGCCAATCAGCCCCCCTCCCCAGACATACAAAAGGTATAAAAACCAAGGCTTTTGCCCTAACTAGTGGGCAACCCAGTTGGGACCCCCTTTCGTTTTGAAAGCTGTTACTTTCTACTCTTATAAGCTATCCTCTGCTGTAAACTTGACCTCTCTGGTCCACGTCTCCATTCTTCGGTTTCATGAGACTAAGATCCCGGCACAAGAAATATCTCACATCACTTTCTGGGTTGGAGGGATTCAGAGAGAAAAGGTGAGAGGTGAACTTGTGAAAATCAATGGGGGTTAGGGTTTGGGTGGCGGGGAGGGAAGTGTTGGCTGTGCCTGGACCATTACGTTTTAAGTTAAGCCTTAACATTAGTAACTATCAATACGTTTGCTGCTGTTGAGGGTTAAATAAGATTGTGAAGTTACATCTTTCATGGGGTTAGTTTCTAAAATCATGCAAATGAAAGATACAGTTCCACTTTATAGGCACGCCTCGTTTTATTGCACTTCGCTTTATTGCACTTTGCAGATATTGCATTTTCATCATTAAAGCAAGACCCTCTGCTAGCAAGAAGATTACGACTCACTGAAGGCTCAAATGATGGTTAGCATTTTTTAGCAATAAAAGTATTTTTTAATTAAGGTATGTACATTGTTTATTAGACATGAAGCTATTGTACACTTAATAGACTACACTATAGTGCATAACTTTTATATGCACTGGGAAACAAAAAAAATTCATGTGATTTGCTTTATTGCAACGTTCGCTTTATTGCGGTGGTCTGGAACCAAACCAGTATCTCAGAGTTATGCCTGTGCCTTCTTTTCCTGTGGCATAGCGATTACCTCAATTTCAGAAAGGCTTCTTGGGCCTCTACTGATGTGAGAAAATAGAGAACTGTGGACTTTATAGGTTCGCAAATTCTAGTTTGATTAATTTCAGTTGCAAGTGACGCTTTAAAATGGCTTTTGCACGCCGGCCGAGTGGCGCGGTGGTTAAGCTCCGTCTTGGGAAGCCAGTGGCCCCGGTTCGGTCCCACATGAGGGCCAGTGACACTGCCCTCAAAAAAAATAAAAAAAATAAAAAATAAAATGGCTTTTGCTTGAACAAAGAGGGCATTTATTGGCTGTGTTATTGACAGTCCAGGGACTAGACTGTGGGATCCAGGTGCTCAGAGAATACACTGTGATCAGGAAGTCTGTTTCTCTTCATCTCTAGACTTGGCTTTCTCTATGTTAGCTTCAGTCTCCAGCAAGCTCTTCCTATATAGTGGCAAGAGATTCCTAGTAGCCCATGGCATATGTCCTCCCATAGCTCAGCAACCACAGTTGAAACAGCATTTATTTTTCCTGAGTTTCTGCCAATGTCCTAACATTCTGTTAAGAATCCATTGGTTCTCATATGATTTCACTCGTATATGGGATATAAATCTGAAAGCAACAAATGGTCAAAACAAGCAAACAAACAAAAAGACAACAATATAGTGATTATGGTTACCAGAGGCAAAGGAAGAAGGTAGAAAAGGGAAAAGGAGGTCAAATATATGGTGACAGAAAGAGATTTGACTTTGGGTGGTGAACATACAGTGCAATATACAGATGATGTATTATTGAATTGTACACTTGAAACCTTTATATGATTTTATTAACCAGTGTTACCTAATAAATTTAATAAAGTTAAAAAAAATCTGTTGATTCTGTTGGATCACATATGTATCCCTTAAATAAGCACTCTAGCCAGAGATATGAAGTATTTTGATTGTACAGGTGTGAGTCGTGTGTCTACCTTAAGAACAGCCGAACATCTGGGCCGGCAGAGTGGCGCATTGGTTAAGCGCTGGTTTTGGGATGCCAGCGGCCCCGGTTCGGATCCCACATGAGGGCCAGTGACACTGCCCTCTACAGCTAACAACAGCTCCACCTGGAGCTGGGCTGTGCGAGCCCCGGTGATGGTGTGGGCTGCAGCCCCTGCTGCAGTGGGCTGCCATAGGCTACAGTGAGTGGCCCGCAGCCAGCGTGAACGGCTGGCAGCCAAGCGTGAGCTGCCAATAGCGGTGGTGAGCGACATCCAGAGGCCAGCGACCGATCTGCCTCATCCGGGAAGAGCGCAATGACGATACCAACAGTGAAGCAACATCCTCTGCAACTAGACTGAAGAACAAAAGGACAGCAACTTGTCTGTTCCCCTTCCCCGATTCCCCAACGCTGTTCCCCTCTGCCAATTCCCCAATAAAATCTTTAAAAAAAAAAAAAAAAAAAAAAAAGAACAGCCGAACATCTGAACAGGGTCAATACCATGCAAAGAAAATAACAAACTCAATAAATGGAAGAATTTACACTCAAGGAAATGGAGATAACAGCCATGTGAACAGAAGAGTCACCAAATACTGGAAAAGATTTTAAAGGATCATAGTAAGCAGTTTCAAATGACACAAGACGATTCTATGGGAGGGCCTGACTGAATGACTTCTTTTTCTCCACATTTTTAGCCAAAGTGATAAATCTTTTTATTGCATTTCTTTTATTTCTGTATATAGTTATGTACAGAATATATAGTTCTGTATATAGTTACGTACAGGCCTTCCTGAAAACAATTTCATCTTTAGTCTTCATGTTCTTCCTATTGCCAACAAGATAAGGTATTATTATAGGTACTTTCCCATTCCTTTGTGAAACTTTTCGCCTGTGTCGGATCCCAGAATGTGGGAGATTTAAATCTAGGAGAGAGATACAGATAAGAGATTAGAGAAGAGTTAGTGTTTGGAGAAGTACAGTTTAAGTTCCCATAAACAACTTGATCCTGAGTCTTCAGAATCATGGAAAGTTAGAGCTGGAAGGGGACCTTGAGACTATTTTGTAGATGAGGAAGCTGGGATCAGAGCAGGTAAGTGATTGCCTCATGTCCATTGTTTAATGGAAGAACAAGAATATGAGAAACCAAGGAATGTAGTCTACTGACTTCTGGTCTAGAATTCTGTCTCCTGTCACATTTTGCTCCTTGGTGAAGTTTAATCAGCAATATTGATTAACTCACAAGGTGTAGTGGCAGCAAAAGAAATAGGAACTGAGATAAAACTTAAATCCAGGCACTAAGGTTACGACAGCAATAATCCATTTAATTATTAGGCAATTTGGAAGCTAGGAGCAAGGAGGATAGGAAATTTGTCTTTCATTGTACCTAGGGCTCCTGTACATAAGTATGTGGTTGTATAACAGCAGAAAACCAGCTCAAAATGGTCCTATTCTGTTTAACAAGATGCTGAGCTGCTTTTCAGAGACAACAGACCAAAATCGCATTGTCATGCAGCTGAAGCATGCCCAGAGGAGAGAGCTTTGACCTCCAGCTGTACCTGGAACCAAAGTCTCAACCCCTCTCCACACATGGAACCAAAGGACCAGGACACAACTGGAACTTGAACACTGGAACCCTTTCAGAAGCAACGGTGCCTGTTGTCCGGGAAAATCCGGGGTTGATGCTCCTTTCCCCTAAATGGCCAAGTTCCAAGGTCCTCCAATTAAAACTTGCCCCACCAGCACTACTGCATATCTGTTTCCCCTAATCCCTTAAAAACCTTTAATGTATAGTCCAGTGAGCAAGATGAATTTGAGGCACAATTAGGTCTTCCATCTTCTCGGCGCCTTCTCGATCAACAAACCTATCCTTGCTCCAAACTGCTGTTTTGACTTTTGGCCTTTCGAAGCCTTCAGCACACAGATTTGGATTGGGAACAATTGACTTGAAACTCTGGGCAGCAGAGGAAGTAGAAAAGAATGTTCTTGGAGAGACCTGGAAAGCCAAATGAAAGGATAGTATGTCACTTAACTTAGTAAAGAATAACAATTTAGGGGGTGGCCGGGTGGCTCAGTTGGTTAGAGCGCGTGCTCTTAACAAGGTTGCTGGGGTTTTTGGTGGTGGGGGGGGGGAGTTTGTGTGTGTGTTTTTTTTTAAGAGGGCAGTGTCACTGGCCCTGCATGTGGGATCCAAACCGGGGCCGCTGGCGTCCCAAAGCCAGCGCTTAACCACTGTGCCACTCCGCCGGCCCACAAGGTTGCTGGTTTGATTCCTGCATAGGATGGTGGACTGCGCTCCTCTCCCCACAACTAAATTGAAAATAGCGACTGGACTTGGAGCTGAGCTGCGCCCCCCACAACTAGATTGAAGGACAACGACTTGACTTGGAGCTGATGGGTCCCAGAGAAAACACACTGTTATCCAATAAAAAAAAAAAAGAATATCAATTTAGGAGTCAGACATTTCTGGAATTGAATTCTGGCTCCATTTTATACCCTCATCGTGACCTTGGGCAAATTATTTAACTTCTCTAAGTCTTCATTTTCTTAATCATAAAATGGGGATACTGGCACTAATGAACTGTAAGGAAAGAATGAGATAATGTATTAAAGAGAATAGGTCAGTACCTGTTACATAGCTTACACTCAATAACTTTAAAAACATGTTTTAGATTTTATTTGGTAATGATGCAGTTGTAATAATCAGTTTTTTGATTTGTGCAAATAACGTCTTTGCAAATGAACTGAGTTCAGCAGATATTAATCTCAGTCTATAAACTCAAGGTGTATTTAGCCAAATCTATGAAAGCCACCCCCCACATATTAATACTAGAGACTAATTTTAATTTCTAATAAGCAATTTCTCTAGCTCCATTGAACAAGGTGGGTAAGCTTTTGGAAAATTTGCCAGCTCATATGGAGTATCTGGACCAATGGAGTCATTTCTTCATTCTAGCAAGTACTTACCACCTTCCTACCTGACACCAGTGAAACCAATGTTATAAAATATAATGGGAAAATAAAGCAAATGTACAGAAAAGTGTTCAGTAAGTGGTCTAAACAGAAAGAATGTGCTGAAAACCTTTGATGGGCTACCAAAGGCAACATTTAAAAACTCCATCTTCTCCCCTTCTATACAACTGTTGGTTGAATAGGATGAGTTTTCAAAAACCTCAATTAATTTTAAGGAAGGAAACAAAGTAAGTGTTTTTCTTCTCACCAGGGAAGGCAATTTTGATGTTAAACACCTCATTGGTAGTGGTAATACTAGGCAGTTAATTTTAAAGATGGGAACAAAAGAAGTGTTTTCATTCTCACTAGGGAAGGCAGTTTTAAACACCTCATTGAGGGTAGTACTGCCAGGCTCATCTGGGACTTGATAATAGCTCCTCCTGACAAGACAATACTGAAAACACAGGGTGAAGCCTACCAGCCCTCAGATGTTTTTTCACCCCCACCTACTAGCAAAGGCACATTTTCTCTGTTTCTTGAAAAGAGTGTTAGAGTGCAGCACAATCCAATTATTTTTACAATGCCAAGTCCCATGGAAATGAATTCAGGAGCTTACTCCATTGATTTCAGTGGGGCTTGGTGTGGTAAAATTGATTCCACAGGGCTTTGATACAGAGCGAAGAAAGTGGAGAATTTTTATTCACATTTATTTATTTTTCCAGGCTAGAGCTTAAGAGGATCAGAATGCTCCTTTTATCACTGCCATATGAAACTAGAACTAGGAAATAGGAAGGGGAAAAAAAAAACATATTACCACCATGGCCATGACTTTGCTCATTATTGTGGGGAAAAATCTGATTGCACTTTTCAGTACACATGTGAGCAGCATCAGACATTTGCTGAAGGCTTCAGCTTTGAATGACAACAGGAGCCTGAGGTGTGGGACTGTCCTTCTGCCGAAGGTGGGCTCTGTTGTTGCCTCAGTGGCTCTGGGTATTAGGATTCTAGACCTCGTGCCACTTTTGGTTGTCTTGAAAGATAGAAATTGGGCGGCTGGTTGGCTCAGGTGGTTAGAGCACAGTGCTTCTAATGCTAAGGTTGCTGGTTCAATTCCCACATGGGCCACTGGGCTGCGCCCTCCACAACTAGATTGAAAACAATGACTTGATTTAGAGCTGATGGGTCCTGGAAAAACACTGTTTCCCAATAAAAATTTTTTTTAAAAGAAGACAGAAATCATTATGAGAGCACTGTGGGTTCAGAAAGAGGAGATGTAGTATACCCATAAAAAAAATCATTAGAGAATTAGTTCAATTCTCTAGTGACATCATAGTTTCAAGAAATTCTGCTACTGGCCGACTCTAGGGATCACTGAGGCTGTTTCCTTATTTTTAGAAATTTTGAAATGATTAGGAGACTAAGGCTCAACGAGGCCACTGAGCAGTACCTAACACTTGATTTCCAGGCAGGAGTTCTTTCTCCAGCCTTGGTTTCAAGAAGAGAAGAAGTTAGCATCTCACCACTTGAAGTCTCTGAGTCAAGGAAACCATCACTTCCCGGGTACAAACTGATTTACAGTTAACTGCATGTTGAGAATTCAAGTTCCTGAAAAGGTGAGGAGAAAATGGAGCACAAAGCTGCACACAGCACAGCGGAGAGAGCAGCACGCCCGTTTGCAGCGACAGTGGCCCCCTAATGTGTAATGCCCTTCTCTGCGTCTGAACACCTGGCATGGACGACACTGACTGCCCTGAGATTCCACAGTGGAGCCCACCTGAGCCTAGTGGGGAGAAGGTGGGTTGCTCGGACCTCTACTGGAGTCCGTTTCTTTCAGGAGACTTTCACATTTACGAACTTGATTCTTACCAAGGCATCCTTGAGTCTTCCTGTAAGGGAGAAGTAGGCTTTGATTATATTAAGGGGAATTTTTATAAAGGAAACATGGCAAAGCAAAAAGGCCAAGTGCTCTGGTATTGAAATCTTCAAAAAAAGGAATAAAAGCACTCTAGAAATATAAAGTATATTATTCTATTTATTTTGTTCCAGAATAATCTGTATGATATTAGATTAGCTTTTACCATATTAGGCCATTTTTTTCCCTCTGAGTGTAGTGGTTCTCTCTCTCAATGCAGCTAAGAATGAACTTCAAATGTTAATATAATTTTTCTGTGAACTCTGTCACATTACTGTCTATAGGATCTGCTCTTGGATGTTTCAGCTTCCCTCCGGGTGAGCCAGAGACTTTTATCCCTTCTTTGTGATGGCCTGGCTTGGGAATCCAGGAAAGCTGCTGATAGCTCCAGGCTTTAGTTCTTTATTAGCCTCAGTCAATCTGTTTAGTGCTCCACTTTCGTGCCTCCTTTGAAGACTCGTGAATTTCTGCTTGGCAGTGAATGCCACGGCCCAAACAGTGTAATGGGCCCAAAAGCAGGGGTGCAAAGGAGATCACACCAAACAAAGCCTTTTTCTGAAGCACAGGTGGGAACTCACCTCAACTCTCCTGGATTTTCTTATAATTCTTGATACAGCTGGAAGGAGAGGCAATGGGGAGAGAGCTATGTCTTCCTTGGGGGTTGTTCTCTAGGCTCCTTACTGCCCCCCTGAGGAGTCAATGAAACCTCAAGCCTTCTTCTGGGGGCAGAGAGAACCACCCTTCCTTGTGCAGACCCACGGAGCCCTTTGTCTTAGGAGCAGAGGTTCCCTACTCCCTGCCCCTCTCACCCTACATACAGCCCAACCTACCATACAGAAAGGCTTCCAAGAAAGGGCACCTTCTCTCTTTCTGCTTCTCAGGGAAGCCCAGAGGCAGCCTCACTCCCATGCTTCAGGGCACAACAAGGGATGAGATACTGGCCAAAATCACTACTGGCCTCCTGGGGAATTCTAAGGGCATAGGCTTCTGGGATCCTTTTAGATGCACTTGACACAGTCATCTTGGGGCTACTGTGATCAAGCACACAGGAGAAGACTTTGATGGAAAGGGGCTAGCCTGTAAGCAGCTAATGAAAGGAATAAAGAAAGAAAATCCAAAGCTCTCTTTCTTCATCTGGAATTTGGAGAGAATGGGCCAGAGAACCCCTGAGGTCCCTTTCTTTGAGTTTGTAAGTTTATAGGTCTAACTTGCTGGTGGAAGATAGGGTCTGTTTGGGGCTGGGAGGGTAGTAAAGGGATTGGCTTTGCATACTTATTTAACTCACCCTCTCAGTCTGAATGACCTTAGATAAGTATCAGATGGCTACTGGGCTTGTGACTAAGATAGAAGGGAGTAAAGTTTACATATAAATATATAAAAATCCGGAAATGAGTTTCTTCAAGCCTCCCCACCCCCCAGATTATATTACAATAATGTCAATTAAAAACCTTCCTCAGCGCTGGCTTGGGAAGCCAGTGGCCCCAGTTCGGGTCCCACATATGAGGGCCAGTGACACTGCCCTCAAAAAAAAAAAAAAACCTTCCTCAGTTTTTTACAATTCACCATTTTCTTAGACTCCTACTTAGTTATATCCTGAATGTCTGTCATTGTCCACTGGGGTATTAGTGGACCACACTGTGGGCTCCATTGAATTGGTCTTCCATCCACCGTCTGTTGTGGGTGAGATCTTGCACTTAGTGGTGGGGTCACAGACATGGCCGAGGCACTGTCTCTACCTTCAAGGAGCTTACTATACAGTGCGGAAACAAGGACATACATTTTAAAAAGATATATGTAATGCATAAATATCAAATGAATAGTCAGTTGCTTTAAGAGTTCAGAGATGAGAGAGACCGCTAGGGAAAAGGTCTAGGTCTGGACCTTGAAGGATTAGAGCAAGGGGAACACAGCAAGCAGAGGCTCAGAGAGAGGAATTTGTTTGGAGATGTGAATGGCTACCACAAATTGCTGTGTGACCTTGCATTAGTTACTAAGACTTTCTGAGTGCGGCTTGCCTACTGTGTAAAATGGATAATAGTGGTGACAACCTCATAGGGTTATTGTGGGGATAAAATGAGATAATCCACACAAATCTCTTAAATAGTGCCCAGCACTTTGTGAAAGTTCAATAAACATTTCTGTTAATAATACAGACAATTTTTTATGAGCTTAAAGAATGCATGTTGATGAGAACTTGAATTAGGAGATAAAAGGAAGAATCATTGCTGAAGTATGTGACCTTGAGTGGTTGTGCTTCTGTCCTGTTCGTTTCATCCTCCTGTTTGTCAGATGTCATTTCTTAGGAAATGACCCTCTGTGTTTGTCTATACACCTTGTGGATCTTTGAAATTGTTGCAGACAGGTCGGCCAAGTATAACGATGTGTGTTGTTGTCCTCCTTCCTCTGATAACAGTTCCCCAACCTCCCTGGGGTTCTTACTCCTTACCCCCTTGCAGTCCATGTAGTCTGTGTGGGGCTGGCCGCAATCCCTGGATGCAGGGAACACGTCACTTAGGCCTGGCCGTTGAGAGCCAATTATGAGATTTTTCTGGAATAACTAGGAAAAGGATGTGTTTACCTGTTGAATGCATAGAATGCAATCCTAAAGTTGTTGCCAGCTATCGAACCCAGAAATGAAGAGAGTGAGGGCAAGTCCTGAGTACCTGCTCAGTGCCAGGCACAGAGATTCGGCAGTAAACAAATTCCTGCTTCATCATATGTATCCATCACATTAAGATAGACAGGTAGATGCATGGATGGATAGATAGATAGGTAGGTAGATAGATAATGTCTCATTGCAGGAAATTCTATGAAGGGAGAGGGAATAAAATAGAAGTATTAGAGTAATGTCTCATTGCAGGAAATTCTATGAAGGGAGAGGGAATAAAATAGAAGAAGTATTAGAGTCAGGCTATTTTAAATGGTGCAGTTAATAAACCAATGAACTTTTTAAAAAAGCCAGTTTGGGTTGGATTCCTGTCACTTACAGCCAAAAGATTACTGATTGATACTCTGTATAACCAGGATTGTCAAACTGTGTTTTAATCTAGCATAAACTATGAATGAGGGCCTGTGAAATTGTCAGGTATAATTTCACAGACATGTCCATCACCACTCACGTGAGCAAGGATGTATGTACGAAGACATCATGGCAGCATGTTTTTGCTGTAGGTAAAATTACACTCACCGTAAGTGTCCAGGAATAAGAGTATTTTAAATAAATTTTGTTAATCCATATTATTTTTAAAAATGAGATTGTTATTTACAGATGGATAGGTAAGGATATCCCTGAAAAAAATTCAAGTTGCAAAATCAAATGCATAACATGATTCCATTTTTGTAAAAACAACTTTTAAAAAATGGAGCCCAGAAGTTATATGGGCAAAGGATATAAAAAGGCAATTTATAGAAGAAGAATGGAAAATGGCCAGTAAATATGTGAAAAGAGGTTAAACCATACTAGAGATCACGTAAATACAAATTAAAACAGCAATGGGGTAATTTTCTTTTGCTGACAAATTGTCACTGTTTACAACTTTTTCCTACATCCATGTCATGAGGAGGGAGTAGAGTCTCTCGTACCCTCCTGGTAGGTAGGACTCAATCACTAAGACCTTTGTGGAAAGTACTTATTAAAAATGTTTAAATTCGGGCCTGCCGAGTGGCACGGTGGTTAAGCGCTGGCTTGGGAGGCCGGCGGCCTTGGTTCAGGTACCACATGGGAGGGCCAGTGACACTGCCCTCAAAAAAAAAAAAAAAAAAAAAAAGTTTAAATTCCTGAAACCTAGGTAACTTTACTAACCATTGTCACCCCAATAAACTTTAATTTAAAAAAAAGTTTAAATTCATATACCTTCCAATTCACCAACTTTACTTCTGAAAATGTATCTGACAGAAATAGAAGCTAGTTGCTTCCTAGGACCCAGCTGCCCTGTCTTCCTCAGTTACAGGTGCTGTGCTGGCACATGGCCACATTCCAGCATTCCTTAGATAATAGTTAGGTGTGGTCATGTGCTCCAGTTCCAGGCAATGATACATATACAGAAGTAGCAACTTCTAGGAAGTGTCCTGGAAGGAAGGAGTCATACCCTGGCTTCTTTCTTCTCTCTGGAATGTGGATTGCTGGCTGGAGTCCTGGCAACAAGGTTGGACTATGAAGTGTCCTTGGGAATGAGAGCTATGAATGTTGGGATAGCAAGGTAGAAAGAGCCTGGGCCCCCAGCTCCAGGGAGCGCCATACCAGCTTTGACCTCACCACCAGACTTCTTGCACCAGACTTCCTGGAGAGAAAATAAAATATCTACCTTAGTTCAGTGACAATATTCAGAGTTTTATTTTACTCTCCAAACCCAAGCCTTGTGTATATACAGGGATGTTTATTGAAGCGTTGTTTAAAATACTGAGAAATAATAATCTAAATGTCTATTGACAAGGCAATGGTTAAATACATTATGGTCCTTTTCTTATTCATTTGGCAGACATTTTTGAGCATCTACTCTATGTCTGGCACTATCACAGTCTCTGGAGCTATAACAGTGAACAAAAGAGACAAAGCTGTTACTTCGTGAAATTTACATTCAAGCGGGGCAACAATCAAATTAGGGGATACTATGAAGTTTTTAAAAAGAAAAAGCTATTGTGTATGTACCACAGTCCCCAATATATCTTTTGTTTTAAAAGTTACAGATATAGTGTATTAACTGTATTTCATATTTTCTATATTTATGATGCTCTGGCATCTGAAGCCTTGCTGATCTTGGAGACATTGCTCCTCCCAGGGCTAGCTAATTCCTAGAAATAGCAAATGATTCCTCTATACACACACCTTTCACATGCAAACCAACCAATCCAGAGGTCAGACCACAGACTGCTTCCTTTATTTTAAGAGCTCTCACAGGTTGAGAAACTGTGCTGAGGGCCAGGTACCAGCCAGCCAGGGCCACGTCCTACATCTCTTATTCATACTAGCTAATCCTAAACCTGCCTAGCCTGCTCACACTGTCTCGCCCACTTCTTCCCAAGAAAACCACAATAAAGACTCTTTTCCATGCCTTCCCCTCCCTCCTTCTGCCTCCTGACTCTGGTGTTTCCCCATATGGCCCTGGGTGGCTTGTGTGCCCCCTCCTTTTGGGAACTGAGTAACAAACTGTCTTTTCAGTGGCAGTCTTGTCTGCTGGACTTACCATACCTGAATAATAATAAAATCCACATTTTAAAACATATATATATATATATATATATATATATATATATATATATATAGTCATCTCATTTTATCTTTTGAAATCTAGAAACGCATGTGTGTTTATACAGGTTTCAAAAAATTAATGGAAATTCATGGAAAGAGGTACAAAAATTGTTCACAGTAATAACATCAAAAAGGTAAGAAGGTGCATTCCAACCATGAAAGAATAGGAGGCAAAGACTATTCATTTTACTTCAGGCATTTCAATATAAATTGAATTTTACTTTTGTAACAAAAAAGAATATATATATATATATATATATATATATATGTATATATATATATATATATATATATATATATATATTTTTTTTTTTTTTCAGTTCATTAGTACACTCTCTTCTCACTTCCTCCCCCTTGGCACACCTGAGCTCTGCACATCTGGAGCTTCTTGGAGTTTTGCCAGGCAGCTTAGCCATCTCCTGGGCCACACTTCTCCCCTGGATGGCAACTCTCCCCACATTGTTTTATACTCTTTCCACCTTCTACAAGTCTGTTGAAGTCTCTAGTCTGTTGAATGACCCTCTCTATATCTTTGACATTGTAGGATTAGTGCTTTTTTTATTTTATTATTATTACTTGTAATAATTTCAATGGGATCACCAAAACAGAAAGAATATAAAATCATGCAAGCCTGGAAATTCCTTTACAGAGGAAGTCCCTGAATAAGTGTTGATAATCCAGTATCTTGTCACACACATGCATACATTTGGATATGGAATGGCACCTGCAGTCAAACAAGGTGGAGAGGAATAGGCCTGCCCTTGATGGAGACTCTCACACTGGGGAGGGTCAGACCCTGGAAAAACAATGAATCATCACTTGCTCAGGGCTACAAGAAAATTCTGTTCAGCCGGCAGAATGGAAAGGGAATATCTGGAGCCTACCTGCCTAGAAAATGACATGCCACGTTTTAGCGTATCTGGGCTGTCATAACAAAATTACCACAGGCTGGGTGGCTTAAATAAACATTTATTTCTCATATTTCTGGAGGCTGGGCAGTCCAAGATCAAGACACTGGCAGATTTGGTGTCTAGTAGGAGCTTGCTTCCTGGTTCATATTTGGCCATCTTCTCATTGTGTCCTTGCAGGGCAGGAGGGGAGAGGGAGCTCTTTGGTGTTCCTTGTAAGGGCACTAATCCCATTCATGAGGGCACCACCTTCATAACCTAATCACCCCTCAAGGCCCCATCTCCAAATACCATCATATTGGAGGTTAGCTTTTAACATATGAATTTGGTCGAGGGGGACACTTACATTCAGTTTATAGCACACAGTAGGCAAAGAGTTGATGGGGAAAGGGAGAAGCTTTCCAATAAAACTAATATCCCATCAGACAATGGGGCAGAGCAGATTGGCGTCCAGGGCAGATGGCTTCAGGGAGTCCAGTATGGGGTCAGGCGGCCTGTACGAGAGAAGTCTGCCCAAGTTTAGGGGCAAGCAAACACTCTTAGGTACGGGCCTCATTTATTCACCAATGCTTATGGAGCTCCTTCCCTAGCCCAGGGGCAAGGCAGAAGCCAGCCAGTCCTCCTGGTGATGATCCGCATGGAGCATGGGGCAGCGCCTTGCATTGCAGCTCCTCAACGTGGAGGACCAGCCTGTGGTTCCCAGGGCACAGGTGGATTCAAATGACAGCGATGTCAAGCACCAGTCCTGTGACCTTTGGCCGGCTACTTAATCTCTCTGAGCCTTATCGTTCTTGCTTCTAAAATAAAAATAATGAAGCTCAGCTCATGGGGTTGTTGGGGCATTAAGTGAAGGAATACTCTGTACTGAGCAAGCACTCAGTCATGTTACAGAGAGCTCATTTGCTTGTACCTGGGACCTGGGTAGCTGGGGAAGAAGACTGGCTTTCCTGTCCACTGAGGAACTGGCTTCAGAGGCTGGGCTATTTGGAGACTTGAATGACTCAAACTACGCTGAGCTTAATTGGGCCTAAGGGCAGTTGGCAGATTTGATTTAGAATACTGCACAGAGGTGGAAAATGTATCTGAAGCTCTTTGAAACTTACTATTTTTTTTTTTTGAGGGCAGTGTCACTGACCCTCATATGTGGGACCTGAACCAGGGCTGCTGGCGTCCCAAACCAGCTCTTAACCACCGCGCCCCTCGGCCAGCCTGAAACTTATTATTTTAACCTGCCCATATATGTGGAGTGAGAGGGAAATCATCTCGATGGCTCCCAGGTCCTGCCCACCATGGTACACCTCAGCAGAGCCCAAAGAAAATGCTGATGGGGGCCTTTTGCGAGTGAAGGGTTGATAAATAGTAGTGCTGTGTTTATCTCTTCCCTCTGATCTCAGGATTGCAAAGGATATTAGACAAATACCAAGCAGCAGATAAGATTTTTTCTTTATCTTCCAGATGGGAAGTTGGACGCTCAATCAACAGGCAGTAATAGAACCAAGTCACAGACGTATTAATGCAGTGGTTTTCAAGCTTGAATGTGTGTGAAAATCACACGAGAAAGTTTCTCAGAATGCACACTCCTGGGCCCCCCTCCAAGAGGTTCTGATTCAGAAAATCTGGGCCTGGGCTCTGGATTCTGAATTTTAAATGGGGCTTTCAGGTGGTATGTTTATCACACTTGGATCAATATCAGTCTAGTAGAGAGTCAGAAAGTATGCTTTCTGTTTGGGACTTAGGCCCTGAGTGACCAAGAAGGACATTTCTAAACATTTTATCCAGGAATAAAATTTATATAATTTATATCACAACATTTTGTCTTCTGTGTGGGGTGGGCAGGCGTAAAGACTCAACAGAATACAAACTCAAGTGTCGTAGGCTAACTTAATATTTATTAATGAGGCAAAACTGATTTCTCCTAAGTGTGAGGCTGTCCCCTTTGCAGCAGTGCAGGAAATGAGCCTGCAGCTGATACAGCCAGGCATCCCTGGGCTCGGGTCATAGGGCAAGTGGCTAGGAATAACAGGTACAGGGGGACTGTATGCGACTCTTCCTGCTGCTGGTGGCTCCAGATATTCCTTTGCATCACTCCAGCCTCTGCCTCCACCTTCCCACGGCCTTTTCCTCCTCTGTGTATCTCAAATCTCTGCCTGTTACTCCTAAAATCGCATAACAACTATGGCTGTTTCAAAAATATACATTGTCAGAACTGGCCAAGTGGCGCGCTGGTTTGGGAAGCCAGCGGCCCTGGTTCGGGTCCCACATATGAGGGCTAGTAACATTGCCCTCAAAAAAAAAAATATATCTATATCTATATCTATATCTATATCTATATCTATATCTATATCTATATCTATATCTATATCTATATCTATATTCACATATGACAACGCAAGTCTCTATTCTTATTTTTCAAAAATGTCTTCCAGGTGAACTTGAGAGTCAAGCGTCTGAGTCTCATTTTTGTCAAGTTTATTACCACCACAAATATTCACTATCACCCTACCTCATTTGAGGTGTTGAGTGAAAGTCAATCCAACGAGTATCCCATCAGATCGTGGGGCATACAGAAATTAATTTGGGAAGAACTGCCATGCCACAATACTGAGCCTTCTCATCCAGAAAAAATAGTATGTCTGCTCATTTGGATTCGATCTTCATTCATATTTCAGCCTTTTCTCCCCCTGCCACCCTTGGACAGGAGTAGGGAGGGGGTCAAGAAGCCAGTGCTCAAGGAAATGTTTCATCCCCTTTTGTTGGGGATAAAGGGTGAACCATCATGACTGTCTTTCTCCTTGAGAAGACTTCTCCGATGCTCAGTTCTCCTTCCACCCTTGCTGTTTCTCCCCAAAGCATATATGCCAAGTCCACATTTCCTCTCAAGGCCAATAATAAGAGGAGGACTCCCTCCGCCTGCCCACCCTCGAACTGTAGCCAAAGAGGGCATGTGGGGTGTATAGCAAAGGGAAGGGTGCATATGAGACTTTGGCTTGGGGCCCATTTGCACCAATTTTTACTATTGTTTGAAATGCTTTTGGTAGTATTTTATTTAAATTTGTGCGTCTATTGTAAACGATATTGGTCTTGTGTGTGTGAAGGCAAGGCAAGGTATTTATCAGCTGTTGGTTCCAGGGTGATATTGACTTGACCTCAAGAAACAAACTGGAATGCTTTCCTTCTTTTTCCATGCACTATAGCTATCATAAAGCATAAACTATTAGTAACAACCACATGACCTGGCTTCAGTGAGCTTGCGCAAAAATAGCACTGCAAAGGAGCAATTAGAAATACTGCTTGGGGGTGGTCTTCTGCACCGGCAGACAGGCTGTTCTGTTTCCAGATATTTGCGGCAGGAAACAGATTGTGTCTCTACCTTCCCAGCTGGCTTAGAGGGTAAACTACACTGACCTCTCAGCTCGCTTGTCAGAATTTTGCAGAATCCTTCGGCATACATCCGATATACCATCTCTCCTTAGCTGTCTCTATCAGGGCTCTTTTCTGGAATGCAGAGGAGCATGGAGGGGTGGTGAAGACTGGGCCTCGCAGTCCTTTGAATTGCTTCATTTGCCAGGACAGGGGTGGGGGATGGTGAGGGGGGTTGGTGGAAAGTGAGACTCTAATTCAGAGGCAGCAGCATCTGTGTGTATCGGGTGAGGTTGTGTTGTGCAAGTGCAGAGTTTCATAGTTGGCTTTAAAAATAATGTTCACAGACGGTCTTTAAAAAAAAAGAAGGCAATAAGGATGCAAGGAGATTAGACAGTGAATCTAGCTTTCTTTATCTTTGCAAAAGAGGCGGTTTCATTTGAAAGGTTTTATCACCAGCGGGTTGACAGGCTGTTGCAGTCACTTTCTCCATTTAAATGGGGCTGGAAAGTAATAAAAACCTCTTCCTGTTTTATAGTTGCACCTGTGCCTGCTGGATCGACTAGATATCATGTGCTGTGCGGGTGATGAGAATGAATGGAGGCGAGAATAAGAAGCCCAAATGACTGGTAATAGCCACTCATCAGCTCTTTTCATGTAGAACCTGATTTTATATGTAATATATAAATACAATATGTAATACATAATATGAAAAATATATATATGAGAAAGAGAGGAAGTGCCATTTCATTTAATAAATGCTACTCATTTCAATATGTGGACGTGTTAACTAAATTACATAAAGGTTTCTCTTTTTAAATTTCACCTCTGGGTTTATCTATTAAATGCCATTCTGACATGATTTTAAATGACCAGAAGAAGATGCGTCATCAGATTATAATGCGGCTGGAATAATACTGACATAGAAATAATAGCTTTTGACAGGTGGTCCTGTAGCTCCCTGATTAGACCTACAAATTCAGTGTCAGTGAGCCATCTGTAGGCTGCTGCCCTGGATCTCAATGGAGAATGACTTGCTTCTCTGAGAGTCCAGCTTCCCTGAAGCTTAGAGATGCTAACAGTGAGGGACCAAGGAGCCCTGACAAGGACCTGTGATCGCCTGTCCAATGTTATTGTGTCCATTTAGTATCCAATCATCTTAAGATGCAAATGGCACTTCAGGGTGAAGTGATTGTTCTTGACTTTTTTCATGTTGCACAAATGAAGAAACAGGGTAACAGGGCCGGCCGAATGGTGTGGTGGTTGAACGCTGGCTTGGGACGCCAGAGGCCCCAGTTCAGATCCCACATATGAGGCCCATGACACTGCCCTCAAAAAAAAAAGAAAAAAAAAGAGTAACAGGTTAACAAAGTCTTGTGAATTAAAACAAAAAGTATCTCAGTAGAGCTGCAACATATAAGTGAGCAAAGCATATTTTCTAGACTAACAGATTTCTGGCAAGGATCCTTGTTAAAGTCTCTTTACCAAACAACCCTGAGATGACACATGCACATGAGCACTGCAACTGGCGCACAAAGATTGATTAGTGGGCTCTAGTTGGAGGTAATGAAGATTTGTGTAAATTTCTTTGTTCAAGAACTATTAATTGAATGCATACCTCCTGTGTTTCAGGTTCTCTCTAGGTGCTGGTGAAGCAACAGGGAAGAAAACAGACAAAAATGCCTGCTCTTGTAGTGCTTTGGTCCCGGCGAAGGATACAGACAATACGTAAGGAGGGTAGGTAAGCCATATAGGGGATTGTTGTATTATGCAAGGTCACTGTTTCACTGTTGGCTTTAAAATAATGTTCACAAACGGTCTGTGCTGAGGACAGAAGTAAAGGAGAGAAGGGAAAGGGGCCTTGTGGGGGTGTGCATGGTGATTTCAGATAGTATCCAGGAAAGGCCTCACAGAAGAAGACACCTGATAAAAACCTGCAGGAAAGGTGGCGGCAGGCACGTGGCTCCCTCTCAGGAATGAGGACCATCCAGAGCAAAGGACCAGGGTGGGGGCATGGCTGGGGTGAGCCAGAGGGAAGAGGAGGAGCAGAAGGGTTCAGAGATGTAAGGAGGGTCCAGATATGTGGACCTGGTGAGTGTTGTATGGACTTGGATGTTTACTTTCAGTGAGAGAGGGAGTTAGTTATATTGGAGGGTTTGGAGCAGAAAAATGACAGGATCTGATTACCTTCGAACAGGATCACTGGGACTGTGGTGTTGAGAAGAGATTGGGGCGCATGAGTATAAGTGGAAGACCAGTTAGGAGGCTGATGCAATAATCTAGGGGGCAAGGAGCAGAGTGATAGCAGGGGGACTGTGAGGAGCGGTGGAGGGCGGGCGTATCTTACAGGTTAAACTGGTGGAATTTGCTGACCCGATCGGATGTAAGGGATGGAAGAAAAAGAGAAGTAGAGGGTGACACCATATAAAATGTATTAATATATGGTAATATATTTTGTTTTATTTTAAAATCAATTATCTATCTATCTATCTATCTATCTATCTATCTATCATCTATCTATCATCTATCTATATATTTTGCCTGAGCAACTTGAAAAAAAAGAAGCTGTCGTTTCCTGAGAGGGGAAGGCTGCAGAGGAGCAGGGATTTCTGTGTGTGTGTGTGTGTGTGTGTGTGTGTGTGTGTGTGTGAGCCGGAGGGGGGGCGGGCCCTTCACGGTCCAATTAGAGGCGCCAGCAAGCTTTGCAGTAAAACCACCCCAGAATTATCCTGGCTTACAGCCTGTTAACTTTACCACTTCTTGAATACAAAGAGAATTTTATTACCAATTTACCCAGCAGGTTAAATTAATATTTGCAAGATTCACAGTGGCTGAGAAGCATTGTGAATTTCCTAGATGTGTCTTGTCACTGCTGCGTCTTTTCCTAGTCATCTTGTGATCGCTCAGTAATGATAAAAAATACTTAGCACAGTGTTTGATATATATATATTTTCAATGGGAATCATGATCCCCCTAAAAAATGGAAATTGGCAGAGCCCTTAAGAAGGGCCAGGAAGAAACATAGTGCTGCCTACATTTCTATCCTTGAGTGCAATCGAATGAGGCCAGATTGGCTACCTTGGTGAAAGCCCTGAGCTGGTCCTTTCTGCCATGCAGGGCATTTACTGGCCTGATTAAGGCCAGCTGACCTGCCTTTACCCCCTTAGCACGTTCCTGGGGCAGCTGCTTTCTCCAAGCCTCTGCAGACAGTGTCCTCCTCCTGAGCTGGGAAAGCTCTTCAAAGAAGACTAAGCAGGGCCAGTTCCGTTCTGTCCACCCTCAGCTTCTGGGCTGGGGAACAGGGTCTTCCGGAGAGGCCTCGGGCTGGGGTGGAAACCGCCTTGTGGAGACCACACTCCAGTGATCAGGAGCAAAGTCCAGTTCTGTGTGTTCTTAGCTGTGTGAACTTGGGCACAAAGCTGACATGTCACCAAGCCTCAGTGTCCGCCCCCATCTGTAAAATGAAAATGTTTACCCCAGAGGCTTGTGCAAGGACAGAGGAGATAATGCAACACATAATACACCTTCATGAAGTGCCAGCTTGGCTCCCTTTGCCGTGCTTGGCTTTAAAACAATGTTCACAAATGGTCTGTGCTGAGGACGGAAGTAAAGAAGGGATGTATGGGGGTGTGTGCGTGGTGATTTCAGATAGTGTCCAGGAAAGTCCTCATGAGAAGGAGCCACCTGATAAAAGACCTGCAGGAAAGGCGGAGACAGGCACCCCTCCTGCTGGTGGGGGCACAGGAAGGAGGGAGGAGAGAGAGATAGGCCAAGGGGTACCCAGGAAGGATTCCACCCCCCACACCCAGTGAGTGGCAGGAGTCTGGAGTGGATGGAAGAGATGGCTAAACCTCTCATGCACCAGGGAAGAATGCAAGCTGGAGGGCAGACAATTGCACAGTCTCCATGTTTGTGCCACTGACAGTGTATCAGGCTGGCATGAAGCTATTATGTGACATGGGAACTGGCATTTCCTGAGACACGGTTTTGTGTACCCAAACAGAATGAACACTTCAGAGAGGTTTTACCAGAATGTGTCCACTGAATATCTGTGACCTCTTTTGTCGGGAGAGCTTAAGTATTTCTCCTCTCTCACTCTCTGAATATGGATGGCTGCAGGTCAACCTTGAAACAAGATGACCATCCCACCAGCATCAATAAAGCCCTAATCCTGGAGGGAGGAAGTGGGGTCTGGTTTCCACTGTTGCTATAAAAAAATCAGGGCTTTGTTTCTCACGATTGCTCTTCCAGCGGTTGTAACACACGGCGGTTTGCTTTGGCAGGAAAAGCAGCTTCTGAAGACAAAGGGCTGTTTTACCCAGAGCCCCAGTGAGCGCGCATGATGTTCTGCCCTGATGTCACTGGGTGGCGCTGAAGGAGCCCAGATGGCGAGGCCTTCGCTTCCTGCTTCTGCTGGGTGGTAACTGGACACTGTCAGTCACAGAAACGATGAGCTCAGGTGATTCTGAGAGGAGAGCGGGGCTAACTCCCTCTCAAAGCCGTTTTTAATGTGGACAGTTGCTGTTTTCTCCCTCTTATATAAAGAAGGAATAAAAGCATAAAGAAAAGATGTTTTTTACTTGGAAAATGCTATTTTTTGGGGTCTGTAAAACACCATCTGCGTAAGTGTGCGAATGCAGCCCCAGGCAAGGGCAACCAACGTCAAGGCATGTTGCCTTGGGGAGGGCTGAAGGAGGGTCACATGCCTTCCTGGGCTCCCTCAAAGCCTGCTGATCCATCGCTGCAGAACATACTGTCCCACAGCTTAACTGAGGTAGCATCGAGTCCCCCTTATTCCAAGGTTAATAGTTGCAGGGCACAAGTTCAAGAGCAGAAGACAGAGAACCTACCTCCTGATAGAAGGAGTGTCAAAGAATTTGGGGCCATGTTTTCAAACGGCACACCTAGGATACTGCCTTTACCCATTCTCTCTCTCCCTTCCTCGTCCTCCTTGTTACTCTCTGCCTCTATTCTTTAAGGTTGTGGCTGTGTGTGGACAATCACTAGAGTTGAGCCCAGAACGATATGACCTCATACCCTCCTTTCTTTCCCCACCCCACCTTTAGAATTACTTCCCTTCAGTCATGGCCAAGCTTGCAGATGAAAAGAAGGCTGCCAGAAATGTGATCAATGCCCCTTCCAGGAGGGTGGAGAGGAGGTTAGGAAGACTAAATCCTGGAGTTTCAAGCAGCCATTTGGACTTCCATCTGGGGGCCAGAGGAATTATCTCAGTGAAGGGAAGAGTGATGGTCAGAGAAGCCTGAGCTAATGGGTCTATGTTTCTGAGAGGCCTCTGCTTTACAAGCACAGAGCAGAATGCCTGCCACCATCGTTATTGTTAGAGGTGGGTTATTATGATTGGAATGAGTTTAAGCTTCTGTTTCTTGTTCTTTTAGTGCGCTTCAAAAGTAATAGACATTGGGCCGGTCAAGTGGCGTGTTGGTTAGGAGCTGGTTTGGAATGCCGGCTCTCAGCAGCAGGACCCCAGTTCTGATCCCACATATGAGGGCCAGTGACATTGCCCTCTACAGCTAACGACAGCTCCACCTGGAGCGAGGCTGCAGCTCCTGCAGCAGTGGGCTGCCATAGGCTACAGTGAGTGGCCAGCAGCCAGCATGAGCTGCCAATAGCCGTGGTGAGTGACCATCCAGAGGCCGGCGACCGATCTGCCTCACCCGAGAAGAGTATAATGATGATACCAACATGGGCCAGTGAAGCAACGTCCTCCACAACTAGACTGAAGAACAACAGTACAGCAACTTGTCTGTTTCCCTTCCCCAGTTCCCCAACACTGTTTCCCTCCCCCAGTTCCTCAATAAAATCTTTAAAAAAAAAAAAAAGTAATCGACATTAATAGTCATTAGGCCCAGCTAGTTCTAGGCATTTTTCCTCCGAGGTTGGTGACAAGGAAGTGAGATGCCATGCCAACTGAGGTGGACATCTGTGCATCAAGTCTTCAACTGAAACCATTAAGTTGTCTCACAGATGCTGCCAAGCCACAATGGGAGTAATGACTGTTTCACTCTAGACCCAGGCCAATTTTAAGCCCATGACCTTGAGTGACATGGTACCTCCCACAGCCATTCTATAAAGAAGAGAATGATAGCAAGTCAGTGGAGTGTCTCCTCCCAATTACGAAGGTGATGAGGGACATAAATATATTAAGTGCTGAGGACTGCAGGGGAACAGTGGCTCAGTGCCAACAACCACAGTGGTCTTTTCATTACTAATTTGACCAATTAGGCTCATATTCTTGATACAAACTTTGTCCTTTTGCAAGCAGTGAATTAACTTCTTTTCCACATTCACACATACGCTCTTCTGCCTCCATCAGACCAGGAACTCAGAACAGACTTCACCCAGGGAGAATTTATAAGTACAGTGAATAAAGTGAACATTTATTTATCTTAGAAGATTTTCTACCCAAGTGGATAGGGGAGTCCAGGGATGCACTAGAAGTCAGCTTGAGATTCAGGAATTATTTCTTCCATTCCATCAAATACTAGAGCCTGGAGGACTGGGGGATTTCATATGATTTTCAGATGGACCCTGATTGATGGATAAGATATTGATAATCAAAGAGGAAAGAAAGGAGAGCCCCTGGGGAAGATGGGCAGGAGATGGATGAGAAAGGAGACTGTGGGATGACACTTCTCTAGCAATGGAAGAGCACACACTTTAGAGTCCCAATGACCTGAGTTCAGCTTTTGGTTCCATTGTTTGGTAGATTTGGCAAGATGTTCTTTAAGTATCAGTGTCAATATCTAAAAAGTGGGGATAAAAATAACTACCGCAATAGAGTTGTGAGAATTAAATGAGAAAATGTATATATGGCAGCTGCTTGAGGAGTGGATGTTAGGTAAGACATACTATCAGTAGTAATGACTATGTAAGTGTGCATTTGGAGGGCAGGAACCGGTCTGCTTGGAGCACAGGGCTTGTGTTGGGGAGGAGAGAAAGATCAGTGTAAAAAGATAGTGGGTTGTGACTGTGAAACCAAGAAAAATATTGATTCCAGAAGATTGGATGTACCACCTTCTAGATAAGCAAGCTGAACCCCAGAGAACTGAAATAAACTTATCAAATGTGTGCTGTGTTCCTTTTTTTTTTTTTCAATGATTTTATTGGGGAATTGGGGGAGGGGAACAGTGTTGGGGAATCGGGGAAGGGGAACAGACAAGTTGCTGTCTTTTTGTTCTTCAGTCTAGTTGCGGAGGACGTTGCTTCACTGGCCCATGTTGGTATCATCATTGCGCTCTTCTTGGGTGAAGCAGATCGGTCGCCGGCCTCTGGATGGTCGCTCATCGCGGCTATTGGCCGCTCACGGCTGGCTGCCGGCCACTCACTGTAGCCCATGGCAGCCCACTGCAACAGGGGCTGCAGCCCACACCGTCGCCGGGGCTCGCACAGCCCCGCTCCAGGTGGAGCTGTTGTTAGCTGTAGAGGGCAGTGTCACTGGCCCTCATATGTGGGATCTGAACCGGGGCTGCTGGCATCCCAAAACCAGCTCTTAACCAATGCGCCACTCGGCTGGCCTGTATGCTGTGTTCTTAATACCACCTGCATGTCTGGCCTTCTCAAAAATACAAGGTTTTTGAGAGCAGAGACTGTGACTTCTATATCTTGGCAAACCCGTGCAAAACCCAGAACATCATGAACATCATGTTGATGCTCACTTCCTACTTTTTTTTTTTTTAAAGATTTTTTTTATTGGGGAATTGGGGGAGGGGAACAGACAAGTTGCTGTCCTTTTGTTCTTCAGTTTAGTTGTGGAGGACATCGCTTCACTGGCTCATGTTGGTGTTGTGATCATTGAGCTCTTTCCGGCTGAGGCAGATCGGTCGCCGGCCACTGGATGGCCTCTCACAACAGCTCACGGCAGCTCACGCCGGCTGCCGGCCATTCACAGTAGTTTACAGCAGCGTACTGCAGCCCCACTGCTGCCTACGCCATCGCTGGTGATTCATGGCAGCTCAGCTCCAGGTGGAGCTGTTGTTCACCATCTTAGCTGTAGAGGGCAGCGTCACTGGCCCTCATATGTGGGATCTGAACCGGGGCCTCTGGCTTCCCAAGCCAGTGCTTAACCACTGTGTCACTCAGTCGGCCCTGAGAGCTGGCACTCTTAAGCCAAATCTTAACCAATGAGCCACTCGGCTGGTCCCTTACTTCCTACTTTTTGAATGAAGGGAGCATGAGTTCACTAAAGAAAGTGGCAACTATATTAATGGTTTAGTACTACAGTTCATCAACTAATCATATGAAAACTGATCTGTCTTTGAGTGTTTAGGTGTAGATCTAGTTGAGTCAGGTGGGTAGAAGAGATGGGTCCATAAACAGCTCTAATTCTACCTCTTTGTCCTTGCCACCCTCATTGTGGGAGGGAACCAAAAGAGAAAGAAGCTGGAAAAAATGGATAACACCTGATGTCAGCAAAGATGTGGTTAAACAGGCACTCAGATGTGATTCTTATGGTATTATAGTTTGACACAAACCTTTAGGAAAGCAATTTGTATTCAAAGATCTATGGCCATTGAGTCAATTGTTTCACACAAGTGGATTTATTTTTAAATGATGTCTGAATTAAATGTGGGACCAAACAGGGTGGGCATCTGCATGGAGGGGACAACCTGTGGGTAATGTAGAGCCAAAGTGCCCATGTGTGTGTGGGAGAGGATAGAATAGGATGTTACTACTGAATGCAGGGTAAAGGGACACCTATGCATGGGGCAGTGGCCACTCCAGGATATCAGAGTTCAAGCAGCAGCAGAGTGGAGACAGTGGGCAGTGGGAGATTGCATAAGTAGAGTGGGATTGTTGAAATACGTAAACATAGTGAGGGTGACAGGAGCCAGGTTTCTCACTACTGGAGAGAGCAGTTATAACTATGGAAAGGGAGAAAACTAGATTGAAGCCTGAGGTGTAAGAGTGAATGGAGATCCTTGATGGGAACTCATGGTGGGAAACATTACAGGTGAAAATGCCCTCCCTTTTTTGTTTTAATGTATTAATGTACATTTTAAAAAAAGATAAATGAGGTTAAACATCTTTTCCATTTGCTTCTCATCCATTTTTGGTTCCTTCTCTATGAAAGGCCTGTTTTTAAAAGAGTTTTTGGAATATTAGTAAACAGCCATTCATTCCTAATAAGTATCATGAATATTTTCCCAGTTTTTCAGTTTCATGCTATTTTATAGCCAAGCAGATTTAATTTTTTAAAAATGTGTCAGGCCTGTCCAATTTTCCCTTATGTTTCTGGGGTTTGTGTTCTACTTAGAAACAGCTTTCTCATCTTGATTCCTCTAAAATGAAGCACCCACGATTTTGTCATGCACGTTTCTGATTTCACCTTTCATGTTTAAAGTGTGATCCATCCGGATGCTCTGGTGGAAGTCATGCCTGGGTAACTGGAACAGCCTGGCAGCCCTACTTCCTCCTGTAAGAATAGGGGAGACTGTGTGTGGGGGGGTGGGCGGAGGACATGGCCCTGGACTCAGTTGCTGAGTGAGCTTGGGCTAGTTCCTTCACCTCTCTGTGTCTCCATTCCTTACCTGTAAAATAAGGCTAACAATAGAACCCACCCCAGAGGTGTGTGAGGTAAGGAGTAAATGAGGTAACACACAGAGCTTAGAACTGTGCCTGGCAAAGAATATATACTTAGAGAAGCTTACATATCATGTTATCAATCACCATGTGCCTATCTCGTAAGGACCAGCAGGATGATAGGCATAAATCTGGGCCCCGCTGTCCATCACTCCAGCGGTGGACAGTGGACAGAGCCCCAGCAGGGCTGCCCCATGGGCTGAGAAGCAGCCTCAAGCTCTGTCAGCTCCTAGGGTGACTCAGGAAAGGCTGGGCCCACAGGGGATAGGGAGGGCAAGGCTGTGAGAAGGTGGGTTGACAGATGGAGCAAAGGCTTTTAACTACAGAAATCCAGCACTCACTGCCATCGCTAGGAGTCTCTGTTGCCACTAGAATCCTGTGACCGTGGACTTCTTCCCAGCCCACTGGCTAATGCTCCAAATGAAATCTCCCGGGTGTCCTTGCAGCCTCTTTCAGCATTGCTGTCCCAGTAGGCACGGTGTGCTTTTTTTAATAAAGGGAATTAAACACACACGCTACATTTTCTCTCTCTCTCTCTCTCTCTCTCTCTCTCTCTCTCTCTCTCTCTCTCTCACACACACACACACACACACACACACACTGTTTAAATAATTAGCAAATGGTGGATAAAGGATAGAGATTTCCTGGCCCTGGCTGGGTTGAAGCCAGTCACTGAACAAAGGACAGGCTGATGACTGGCGGCTGGAGGGCCCTAGGAGCAAGCCACCTGGGGCATGAGGCTCTCAAGCCCTGTCTGGGATACTCTGGCCTTCACTGTGCTCAGGAGACCTGGGTGAAGGGCGCGGCCTATGGCTTGGTGGCTGGCACTCCCTTCTAGTTTGGCTGCCCTGGGTCACAGCCAGGGCCAGAAGTTCTGTTTGTGGCATCGTAAGCCAATAGTCCTCAGCCTTTTCTCCTTTCCGACAGTGATAGCTCCTGCCCACTCTGCCCAGTATGTGTCCCAAGTTTTCCGCTGGAGTCACAGCCAGCACTCCATCTTCTTTACCTTCACAGCAGATGACTAGATTGCCTTTTTCCTTCTTCCCCACCTGGTCTGGATGGGAAAGCTACCCTCCTGGAGGCAGCTGGGCTGGAAGGCTCTTCCACAGGGGTCCTGCCCTAATTACCTTCATTTCTCATCTCTCCTGGCTCATGTTGTCACCAACCACCCTGAGCGGCTCAGTCTCCTCGCAGAACACAATTTCTACTTCCGCCTCAGCCTTCACACCTGCCTACCTGCCCATTCTCTCCTCTCTGCCAATCTGCTTCTTTCCCCTGCTCACATTCTCCACTTTCACTCCCCATTGCAGTCTGATGTGCTTGGCTCCAAGCATCCTCATCAACAGACACACCGGAAATGGTCCTGATGGCTTTATTAGAGGGGGAGACTCTACCTGTGCTTCTCCAGGATGCCCGGAGATCCCTAGGCTTTCTGGTCAACTCTTCTTCCAAAACCCTGTTCCAGTAGCTAAACCTCCTTTAAATGCTGCCCTTACAGTTTCATCTTGCTTCTCTGCACTTCCTCAGACCCTGTACCTCCTATTACTTCTGTATTATGACAGCAAGTTGGTAATCCCTGAGTTACTTGTCTGCTCGGTTTTCTGGACTCAGAGATCCTTGAAGGCAGAGCATGCACCTTATTTTATTAAGATATCTTATTTTAATATCTCAGTAACAGCTTACATGTCTTTGTATTTCCAGGACCACACACAGTACCTGACTGTTTTTTTCCTGAATGAGTCTATAATTAATCACTAACTCCCTGACCATGTTTCTTCATCTCCAGACGATACCTTTTATCTCTTATATTTTATACCTCCCTTACTTTGCTCATCCCATGAGAAAACAAAATGTCTTAAGGATTCACATTGGGAGAGCTGAGCCCACAGGGATTCTCCAGCTATTTGGTCGTTTGTTTCAAGGGTATGATTCCTTGTTTATAAAAGAGATCTTGTCTAGCTCTTGATAATGGCAAGAGGGACACATTCAGGAGGAGTGGATGGGATGAAGCCAGAAGCCCATGGTCAGTCCCTGTGATCAACCCCAAAATGTGGCCTGGTACTTGTAGGCAATGGCTGTCATCGTCTTCAGACAGACAAGAAAAGCAGCAGGGAGCTTCTGTGATAGATAGATGTGAGAATGGGGTGGCACTGTGTTCTTTTATATATATATATATATATATATATATATATATATATATATATATATACATATTTGATTGTGTGTGTGTGTGTGTGTGTGTGTGTGTGTGTGTGTGTGTTTTAGGGCAGTGATTGGCCCTCACATGCAGGACCCGAACCGGGGCCGCTGGCCTCCCAAGCCAGCACCCAACCACCACGCAACTCGGCTGGCCTGACACTGTGTTCTTAAAATGAATTTCAATGTTAGCCTAAGGATAATATCGTAAATAAACTAAGAAAATAGAATAATGCATTTCAGAACTCCATATAAACAATTAACTTAGGTAATGAAGCATTGTCTCTATCAAAGATACAATGAACGTGGACCAGTAGGAGAGAACTGACAGGTCTGGAAAAAGAAAGTTAGGACACAGAAAGTGGAACTAGAAGCAGGAAGGAAGTAGGAAGTGGCGGCTTCTTTAATCTGACACATTTTATCGAGGACAAATCGAATCTGTGCTTCTGGGAACCCTGGGGGCTAAAAGGCTTAAATATTTATTTACAGGCTCCGTATCACTTGTCTTTTGAAAACCCATCCTCTCACAGGTCTATAATATGGCCTCATGAAAAGCCCTTATTCCAGAACTCTGCTATCCTGCCCCATGCAGCTAGCCTGACTTCTGTTGAAAAATTGGGAGATCTTGGGTCACTGGACCCCTCATCCTGAATGACAGTAATTGGTAGGCAGTGAGTGGTTGCTGTCCTGTTTAGATGGGGCAGCTTACCTCCAATGTACAGGTCCTACTGATTCTGTTGTCTAATACAGTCTATTCACTCATTTTTGCAACTGGCCTGTAGGTTGTCACAGGGAGATTTTATTTAGCCAGTCATTCTCTAGCTGTTTTTCACAAGGCAAAAATGTCCTTATGTAAATTCTTCATTTAAATGTGAACTATAAAGGAGAACATGGGTTAAGGAAAAATAAAAGTGAAACCAGGCTCTGCTACAATTCAAATGAAATCTAGAACAGTAAGTCCTTTTCCAAGTTGCAGGTCTATTAATTAATTTTATCTATACATGCAATATATATGTTATCTAGCCTATGTTTCATAACTGTATTAATATACTTGAACATGACTTTTTGTGGAAGTATATTATTCCTGCTTGCAATTTCAGAGGGCTGGTGTTAGAAGAAGTTTCCAAATTTGAAAACAAGAATTTTGGTCTATTCCATGCTTTTGAAAAATCTGTATTTATGTCCAAGAGCTGTGTTTTTATTGTCATATTGAAATGTACCTTAGTTTTGTGGACGGGGATAGCACTAGAGTTATACTAGAGTTAAACTTCTCCATGTAATACTTTGTCCTTCCTAAGGTGCTTTATGAGAAGTAGGTGTAATAAAGACATTTCAAAAGTCTTAGTTATTCATGGAGTTGCTCCCAAGCCAAGAATCTAAGAGTCCCGCAGATTTCACATCAGCCATTTGGAATATGAAACTTAAATCTCCCCCTTACCTTGGAGAACAGTAGTTTTGCCAGCTAACACCACTGCCAAGACAGGACTGAGCTTCATTGAAATATTGCCTGGGATTGTGGCTTGAAGAAGCCAAGGCAGAAGAATCTACTTGTATATGATAGGGATAGATTTTATTGGAGAATTAGGGGAGGGAAACAGACAAGTTGCTGTCCTTTTGTTCTTCAGTCTAGTTGTGGAGGACATCGCTTCACTGGCCCATATTGGTATCGTTATTGCACACTTCCCGAGTGAGGCAGATGGGTTGCCGGCCTCTGGACGGCCGCTCAGGGTGTCTCTTGGCAGCTCATGCCGGCTGCCGGCCACTCATGGTAGCTTATGGTAACTCACTGCAGCAGGGGCTACAGCCTACGGCGTCACCAGTGACTCATGGCAGCCCAGCTGCAGGTGGAGCTGTTGTTCACCATCTTAGCTGTAGAGGGCAGTGTCACTGGCCTTCATATGTGGGATCTGAACTGGGGCCCTGCTGCTCAGGGCTGGCGTCCCAAGCCAGCTCTTAACTAATGCACCACTCGGTCAGGCCAGGGGTAGTTTTCAACAAGACAGTAGCAGGAACAAGATTCCTTTTTCATTCATTATTTAGGAGGCCTTTCGTCAGATCTCTTTTATTGCTTTCCCTCGGTTTGAGAGACAAGCAAAATAGGGGTTTATTAGAACTTGATGAACCATCAAAAATTAGTTCATGAGGGGGCTGGCCTACTGGCTCAGTTGGTTAAGAGTTGGTTTAGAGCACGTGCTCTGAGCAATGGGCCTGTCAGTTCAATTCCCACATGGGCCAGTGAATGCTGAGCCCTAGCTGAGCTGTCACTGAGCTGCCAACAGGTGGTAGGATGGCTCAGCTGGTGTAACAACAAGATTGCCTGTTCAATGGTGGGCTATGCCCACCCACAACTAAGAATGAACTCGGCACCTTCAGCTGAGCTGCCTGCCACCTGGATGGCTCAGAGGATAGAGCGTGCGCTTTTAACAACAAGGCTGCTGGTTCAACTCCCACATGGATTAGTGGCTACGCCCACCCGCAACTAAGACTGAAAACAGTACCTTGAGCTTAGAGGCCACGAGCTGCTGATGGGAAGACAGATGGTGACTGGCACCCTCCACAATGAAGATTGAAGAACAACAACTTGGCTGTCCCCCTCTCCCAATTCCCCAACACTGTTCCCCTCCCCCAATTCCCCAATAAAATCTTTTAAAAAAAAATTAGTTCATGAAAAGTCAGCAGGAAGGTATGCAATGCAGTGCATTTGGAGATAAAAAACTAAGATACAATGTGTAAATGCAAATGATGAAAGTGAGAGTTTCTTGGTTCTGAGTTCTCCCAGGATGACATCCATGTAGTTGTCTCATGCAAAAGTCTTGCCATTAAGGTGAGGGCAGTTACTGTAACACTTGGACTTGGGGCAGTCCTGAACAGAGATGCTGCTCCCAATTCCCTGTGGGAAGTGGGTTTTTTTCTCTTGACCCTGCACCCCTCCCATCAGCCAGTCCTCCTCTGGGTGTCCTTAGAAGGATGTCAGTAATAACTGTTATTTATTGAGTTCCTCTGTACTGTACATGTGTTAGCTAATCTGATCCTCACCCTAACACTATGAGGTAGGTAATACTGTAATCTGTGCTCTATAGATGAGGAAAACTGAAGCACATAGACATTAACCTACAGAAGGCCATTTTAAGTAGAGGTACCAGGATCCTAAACCAGGCACTGGCTCCAGAGTCTGGAACTCCCAATGGGCAGCAGGAATGGCAAGGCATGGCTGAAGCCATTGGTCAGACCAGCCAACTGTTGGTAAAGGGCTGACCAGTGGCTACAAGAGTAGGGCTGAGCTCATAGAGTGATGCAGGATTGTCAACACAGGTCCTGCTTGTAGAATTTAGACCAGGAATGTGAAGGAACGACACAAACAGAGGTTTCTTAGGTGTTCAATTTTTCTCCTAGGTGAATTATTTGCATATATCCTTTGTCCGTTTTTTTTGTCCCGGGCTTACCGCTTGTCTTCACAATTGGTCTATTGTATACTCCCTCTGCCACAAGAGCAGGTGTTTTTGTCCATATTGCCTACTGCTGCGTGCTCAGCACATAGAAAGTGACTAGCACATAGTAGGTGCTCAACAAATATTTGCTGAATGAATGAAGGAACATTAACTACTTCTCTATCATTTTCAAGTTTATTGAAATGTGTCTGAAATTAATTATTATGTGCCCATTTAGATTTTTATGTAGTCAAATGTATTGATTTTTTTTCTTAAAAAAAGTTTATAAAGTTCTTTCCATACATCATATAAATATTTAGGTTTTTTTTCTACTTTTCTTTTTTTTAAAAAAGATTTTATTGGGGAATTGGGGGAGGGGAACAGCGTTGGGGAACAGGGGAAGGGGAACAGACAAGTTGCTGTCCTTTTGTTCTTCAGTCCAGTTGTGGAGGACATTGCTTCACTGGCCCATGTTGGTATAGTCATTGTGCTCTTCTCGGGTGACGCAGATCAGTTGCTGGCCTCTGGACAGCCACTCACAGTGGCTTTTGGCAGCTCACGCTGGCTGCCGGCCACTCACTGTAGCGTATGGCAGCCCACTGCAGCAGGGGCTGCAGCTATGCCATCCCCGGAGACTCACAGCAGTCCAGCTCCAGGTGGAGCCACTTCACCATCTGAGCTGCAGAGGGCAGTGTCACTGGCCCTCATATGTGGGATCCGAACCAGGGCCACTGGCGTCCCAAGCCAGCTCTTAACCAACGTGCCACTCGGCCGGCCCTGTAGTTTTCTTATATGACTTTTCTTTTACTGCTTTATCACCTGGACTTTATTCTCTCCTATGGTGAAAATAGTGGCCATAAATAATTTCTTTCCAAATGAGTCCTTACTGTTATTTCAGCACTATGTATTGAATAATCCACCCTTCTTTCCACTGGTTTCCACCAGACAAACTGCTGTCCAAGCATCACATCCTTACATTATTGTCTGTGTATGTGTATGTTTAGTATATAATAGATACTGGGGGTGTCAAAAAAATGTATACAAGTGGACACTTTGGTCAATGTTGCTCAAGCAGTAGTTCGTCATAATCAGAAGTGTCTGGACGCTGATGGTAACCACTTTGAGCACCTCTTGTAATTGCAGAAGTCAAATGTGACTTGTATTCATCTTTTGTTATCAGTATATATTGAGTATTACAATTTTAATAAAATTTTACTTTCTTAAAATGTATATAATTTTTTTTGGCACCCTCTGTATTTAAATATCTTTTAATATATATCTGCTCTCATTATTCCTTTTTAATTGGGTTGCTTGATAGTATTATGTGTTCTGACTATGGAATTTGACCTAAAAATTAATTTAGGGATAGTTGATATATTATAATATTCATCTGGAAGCATGACTAGGGAGAGCTAGCTCTTTTTGATCAATTCTTTTGGGTTTCCCAAGAAGACTGCAAATAATGACAAATGTGTTGCTTGCTTTGTGATTGTTTCTAGAGCCCAAGTCTGTTGGACCTCAAAGCCCATGCTCTTAATCAACCATCACACAAAATTGCTCCCTGGATTGTGGTCTGGACCTAGAAATCATTTAACTGTGTGGTCCTGGGAAGTCACTTCATATTTTGAAAATGAGAGTTCTATTAGTTTCTCTGAAATGAATGGTTAAAAACTGACTTGAGTGCTCAATGTGGCCCAAACGTACTTGATTCTGGGATTATCCAAAAAACTCAGCCACTTCTCAAAAGTGGAATGCATCCATCCAATGTGGGATGAAGCAAAACTAAAAGGTGAGACGCTGCCTGTACCCACACCTATATACCACACTGTCACTGACTTGGAGCTGCCTGAGAACCCAATCAGTCATATGTTCCTCAAGAATAACGACAATTGAAAGCTAACCACCCAAATCCTGTATTCTCTGCTTCAAACCCTGCAATCCCAGTTATATATAATCTTTTCCTGTTATGATATTTTTTTAGTACTTTAACTTTAGAAGCCTTATTTATTTATTTTTAAAATCACAGCGCCAGACATTAGTGTGTTCCCATACTCCTTACATCTGTTAGTTGTTCTCCATTTTTTTTTTTAAAGATTTTATTGGGGAATTGGGGGAGGGGAACAGCGTTGGGGAACCAGGGAAGGGGAACAGACAAGTTGCTGCCCTTTTGTTCTTCAGTCTAGTTGTGGAGGACATTGCTTCACTGGCCCATGTTGGTATTATCACTGTGCTCTTCTCGGGTGAGGCAGATTGGTTTCCGGCCTCTGGATGGCCGCTCACAGCGACTCTTGGCAGCTCACACCGGCTGCCAGCTGCTCACGCTGGCTGCCGGCCACTCACTGTAGCCTATGGCAGCCCACTGCAGCAGGGGCTGCAGCTATGTTGTCCCCGGGGACTCACAGCAGCCCAGCTCCAGGTGGAGCTGTTGCTCACCATCTTAGCTGTAGAGGGCAGTGTCACTGGCCCTCATATGTGGGATCCGAACCGGGGACGCTGGCGTCCCAAGCCAGCTCTTAACCAATGCGCCACTCGGCCGGCCCAGTTGTTCTCCATTTTACAAGCGGAGGACACCAAGACACAGAGACCAGGTGTCCTGCACCAGCAGCAGAAGGCAGGAGTCCTGACTCAGAATCTAGTTGCCAACCACTGAGCTCTTCACAGCTGCCATCTTGGCATAGTCTGGGGAAATCATAATGTGACAAAACTCCATGTGGACAAGTGCACACGTGCATGTGCATATAAGCCCTTTCATATCAATGTCTATTTTGAAGAGAAAAGGAAGTACAAAGTTGCCAACTGTTCAATATACTCGTACGATTATAAGAAGGAAAACCAAATCAACCAGGAAGAGAAAAAGATCACTGCAACAGGTAAAAGCGTAAGAGATGAAACTAATTCCACTTCGATATAACCAAATGTACAACCATCGTGGCTATTCCCCATAAAAGCAAAATGTTTTTGACAATCAGATTGACAGTGGCAAGTCCTTATTAATGGTTCTCTTTCAAATGGGGAAGGTATAAAGCAGTGGAGGATCTATTTTGGCCAAGCTGTATATTCTGCAATTTATTTATTAATTAGAAGGAAGAAAACAGTTTGGTGCCTCTAAACTAGAAAAGAGAAAGAGAAAGAGAAAGGAAGGAAGGAAGGAAGGGAGGGAGGAAGGAAGAACAAAGGAAGGAAGAGAGAGGGGAAAAGGATACAATTGTGGGCAGGTCTGACAAACTTAGTGAGGAAGTGAGGTAAATTAGAAGAGATTTAATGTAGATAAATGTAAGGTAATCCACCTGGGGCGAAATAATAATCAGGAAATATATAAAAGAGAAGGTTGCTATTTTGGAAATAGCACAGTAGAAAAAAAAACAGGGAGTAATACTAATAACTGTAGATATGAACCCATAATATGAGTGCTATAAAAGAAGACTGAAGCCACCTTGACTATAAGTATAAAAGGATCCCTCAGAAAGCAAATTGCTTCATGCAGCCTTTGCCTGGCTGTAATTTTCACTGTTATATGCTACCACAAACTTGCAGAAAGGAATGCTATAAAAAGGACGTAAAATACTGTTGAATATTGAAAGCAGAACTGTGGGAATCCTGCATATACACTGAGGTGGGAGTTACAATGGCTCAATCAGGTCCCACTTTTATTTGAAGACTTCAAATCCAATGGGCCCACATGTTTTTATTTTATTTATTTTTTAATTTTAATTTAATTTTTTTTAGCTGAGCCATCCTGCCACCTGTTGGCAGCTTAGCAGCAGCTCAGCTCAGGCTGGGCATTGAACTGCTGTTGCTCAGAGCTCACCTCGCACTCTTGAGCGAGCTCTTAACCAACTGAGCCACTGGGCCAGCCCTGGGCCCACATGTTTTTAGATATAGGCAGCTTGGCTAGAACTCAGGCAACCTTGGAATGCCCAGAGCTTGGGCGGTGAAGCAAGTCCGATGAACCTTTCACAGCAGGTCACTGTACCAGCCCTTGGATACATCATGTTCATCTTTTTTTTGTTTGTTTGGTCACAGTCATCAAGAAAATATTATTCTGGGCCGGCTGAGTGGCGCGGTGGTTGAGCGCTGGCTTGGGATGCCAGCGGCCCCCTGTTCGGGTCCCACATATGAGGGCCAGTGACACTGCCCTCAAAGAAAAACAACAGAAAAACAGGGGTCAAATAATTTTCTAAACTTAAAATCTTGCCTAACTTCTCCCCAAAAAGATAATTTAACCACAACAATGAACCTTGGACTTGTTAGCAGAACAGACCCTGGAGGTTTAATCCCAAGTGTCTGAGGCTCTCAGTTTCCTGGTGAACTTGGGTTACCCTAGTGTTGTCCCCTCCCCATGCCATCCTTCCCCAGGGGGTTCCCAAAATATGTGGGAAGGAAAAACAGCGAGGACTCCTCAATCTTTGAGTATTTCCACAGCTTTTATTCTCTCTGCTTTCAACAGGGGTTCTTCTATTGGTATTTTGAGTCGGAAAGTTCTTGGTTGGGGAGGATGGCCAAGTACATTGCAGGCTATTAGCATCCTTGGACTCCAGACATGAAATGCTGGTTTGTAATAAACAACAGCGAATAAGAAATGCTCCTGTACATTTTCAAACACCCCTCGGGGGGACATATTGCTCTTGGTTGGAAACCACTGAGAGTTGATGGCACTGGGATAGTAGACACTTTCCTGGGGCGGGGGGAGGCTCTGATGTATATATACTCTTGGAGTCCTCCATTTTTTTTTTTTTTTTGAGGGCAGTGTCACTGGCCCTCATATATGGGACCCGAACCGGGGCCGCTGGCTTTGCAAGCCAGCGCCTAACCACGGAGCCACTCAGCCGGCCCTTGGAGTCCTCCAAAGCCAAGGGCTGTGGAGACAGCCTCTGATTACCCAGGGTTTCTCCTATGATTATTAAGTTGTGGTATGCAAGCTTCTAGCCAAAATCCTGAGGCTAAACAGGCGCTCCATAAATAGTTGCTAATTAATTGCCATGTGTTGCTTATTATTATACACTCATTGAGACCAGAAATTTCACATCCTCTATGTTGTGAAAAGCCCTAGGCGGACTTAATATAATGCCATGCTACTGATAAGAGCTCAGGAAATATTAATTACTATTGATGAAAGTGATGACTACTTTAATTTAGATGCAAACAACCAAAAAGGGCTATATACCCTTGGATCCTTGGCTGCTTGCCTCCATTGCATTTGGAGAGACTGATTAATACAGTCTTACAATTAATTACTTGTCCTTCCATCTCTGGCACCTACAACTGAGTGCTTTCAGGTTACTGAGCAGTTGTGTGGGTGGATGAGAGGCTTTCCTGGGCTGTCGCCAGAGAGTCAGGCTATTTACAGCGGAGCTAGACTTTTAAGATATGGAAAACTTGGTAAATACGCCCAGAAAAGAGACAGGAATCAGGCCAGGCCAGGCCAAAAGATGGGGCATCAAAGAGACTGAGAGGCCTGGAGGGCGGTGTGTGCAGCTGACACCAGAAGCTGGAAGTTACTTTGAGCTGGCAGGGGGCTTGGGGTAGGTTTGGGGTCAGTGTGGTGTGCCCCTTCCCGGCCTCCACTCCTAGAAGCCCCAGTTCCACCTGAAAATGTGATTCCTATCTTGCTGAGTGCAGACAAGATACAATCTGTGAGGGGCAGCCAGAATCAAAATTTCTATCATTCTTAGTAAGTAAGAACCAGGGGTTCTCACTCCTCGCCCATGGGTAAGTCATAAGAGTTTTATTTCCTAGGATGATCAGTGAAGTATGTTGGGTAAATACCCTGCCCAGTGGTTTCAATACAGAAGCATGAGAAAAAAAAGTCCCAGGCAGGACTAAAACTTTATAGATCATTAAAGCCACTCTGATTTTTAGAACAAAAACCAAACTCTGATTGTGACAAGCAGTAATGGTTTACCTATGCATTTCTGCTGAATATCTAGGTGACCTAGGTGCATTTTCAGATTTATAGAATATACTCTTTATTTTGTTCAACTTTTATACAACAGATTGTAACATTTGCGAATGGCTTTGACTTACTCGGTCTGACTTTCTTCAAATATCCAGCAAGATTAAATCCAATCCGTTCTAAAGAAAAAGTACAGAGAGTGGAGGACTGTGTTTTAAGTACAAGGTTTACCTAAAACACAATTCCCAGCCCTTCAATTTATTTTCCCCCAAGTCCAAAGGGCAATTCCTTTTTAATTGGCCAGGAGTGTTAAATAACAAAAGGAAGCTATAATTCCTTCTTCTTTCTTTCTAGGTGAGCAGGATTTAAATCAGTAAATTCTAGCTGTTCCTGTTTTCAGGAATTGGCTTGATAAGGACCCAAGGCAGGATATCTACATTGATTTTAATGACTTTGTTAGAGGTCACTTTGGGGGACAAGTTTCAAAGACAACCCACACAGCAATGAAAGACCACACTAATATTCTGTGTGATGCCCTGGGTACATTAATATGTAAATATGTGTAACAAGTGAATTCTTAGGAAATGATATGTCAAGGCAAACTTGTCACTGTAGAGTAGAATGAGGGCACCTACCCTGGATGACCTCTTTTTTCTGACCCCTTAAATCAGGGGCTCCTCTAGGTGGCCTCCTGGGAGTGTCCTCAGGAAGATTGCTCACATATTTGTAGAAAAATGCACAATGTTTTTTAATTCAGTTTGTATTTCTAGCTAGATCACAGGATACTCTAGTCTTAGATTTTTCTAATAATCTCCATTGAATTAAATAGACCTGGCTTTGAGTCTTGGCTCTGCAACATATTAGTTGTGAGATCTTGGGAAAAATTTTTTTTTTTAAAGATTTTATTGGGGAATTGGGGAAGGGGAACAGTGTTGGGGAGTCGGGGAAGGGGAACAGACAAGTTGCTGTCTTTTTTTGTTGTAGTTGTTGTTCTTCAGTCTAGTTGCGGAGGATGTTGCTTCACTGGCCCATGTTGGTATCATCATTGCACTCTTCCCAGATGAGGCAGATAGGTCGCTGGCCTCTGGAGGTCGCTCACCACGGCTATTGGCAGCTCACGCTGGCTGCCAGCCACTCACTGTAGCCTATGGCAGCCCACTACCCACAGGGCAGTGGGCTGTTGTTAGCTGTAGAGGACAGTGTCACTGGCCCTCATATGTGGGATCTGAACCTGGGCTGCTGGCATCCCAAAACCAGCTCTTAACCAATGTGTCACTTGGCCGGCCCTTGGGAAAATTTTATAAACCTCAAGTTCTCATTTACAAAATGGGGGTGTTAATTCCTACCTCACTGGGTTGGGTTAGCATAAAGGATCATGTTTATATAGCACGCATCAAAGGGCCTTGATACAGAGTAGAGGCTCTCAAATCGTCGATGAGAGTATTCTTTCTCCTCTAGCCACAACTTCTCCCAGAAGTGGTGCTGTTGTCGCAGAGGCAGCTTGCGACACACAGGAGGAGGGTGCTCAGAGCCCTGCGCTGACCATGGAAACGCTCTGGAGAAAATAGGTTTCCTATTGCTTCCCAGATCACTGGAATGTGCATAGGGCAATGGGGGAATGGCAGGGCGAGACAGCGCCCTGAGGAACAACCTGATCAGGATCCTAGTGAAAGAACAAATGAAGGAAGTGTGAGGAAAATGACCTTCAATAACACAATATTCTAACTTATGATGTACGCCTTTCCCTACATGCCCCTGAACCCCTGGATTAAATGAGGGACTATGTTACCCACAGCTGCATTGCTAGTGCTTGCCACAGTGTCTATCACATAATTATAGGTACTTAATAATGATTGATGACTAATTAACTGATTGAATGACACTTCTAGCCTGCTGAGGACCCAAATTTGCATTTTCCTAGCCTCTGAGAAGAAGTGGGCATTTTGTAGTTGTCAACTTCCCAGAGTCTGTTTTTTTTTTTTTTTTTTTTGAGGGCAGTGTCACTGGTCCTCACATGTGGCACCTGAACCGGGGCCACTGGCCTCCCAAGCCAGCGCCCAATCACTGCGTCACTTGGCCGGCCCCAGAGTCTGTTTTTTTGAGGTACTGCCTAAAACCGTTGCAGAATTCACTCAAGGTATCTATCCTCAGCAGCACAAGAATGAGTGGAGGATCCCAAGAGGTTTGATGCAGTAAAATGGTTCTGTGTGCCCTCTGTGGTGACATTCAAGAATGGTTTCCCTAAGGAATGAAATACGACCAGTAAACTTCCAGAATCTTAAAAAAAAAAAAAAAAATCCAATTTCTCTGCCGTCTTTGGCATTTGGCACAGACTTTCTCAGCAGAAGCCCTCATACAAGATTTCCCTTTAGCCTTTATCTTTTCAGTCTGTCGGTGGAAGTACTGATTTGTTTTGAGCCATGATTTCAAGGCCATGTTTCAGTTGCTCTCTCTTTACCAACAAAAAGCTTTGATGCTTTTTTCTTAGATGCGTCCAAAACGTGGGTAAAGCTGTAACATTATCTGCAAAAAGACTGCTAGAATATGGGACTATTGAATATAGAATAAAAGATAACAATTTATCAGTTAAGTGATTGACCAACTTGTTTTAAATCATTCTTTTTGATAATAAATAGTAACGTTTATACCTTAGGGAATCTTGGAAAGGCACTTGCCAATTTTTTAAAAATAGAAGCTTATAAACAAGCTTACTAAAAATAGCTATTTGTACAGCCGGCCGAGTGGCACGGTGGTTAAGCACTGGCCTGGGAAGCCAGTGGCCCCAGTTCGGTCCCACATATGAGGGCCAGTGACACTGCCCTCAAAAAAAATAAAAATAGCTATTTGTAAGACCATATGGTGGAGCTCTCACTGGAACTGTGAGAGCTGTTGTCTACAACGGACGGGCAGGACAGGACCAACAGAAGTGTAGTTTTGCAGAGCTGGGGAGCTGTCAGGAAGGAACTCAGCCTGGATTACTGCTGGAGAACTGGTGTGGTGACCAGACAACTCCATCTGCAAAAGCTGGGGAGCTTCCTGGAAAGAGGCTCACCCACAGGAAGAAATTGTATATAATGAGGTTCTGAAGGCCATGGGGAGGCGGTTGTTCCTCCAAGCTCTTCCTGGCCCAGTCTACTTCACACACATGTTTTTAGAGGGAGAAGACAGAGGCTATGAGGAAAAAAAAAAAAAAGATCTGTTTTAATACATTCTGTAAGATACTGGGGCTAAAGCAATAGTGCTTTGAGACTCCCTTTGGCACAGTTCACTAGTCTATATATTGGGAGCCATGAGCACTTCGGCCATCAGTGAAATCACCTGTAAGGAACAGTCCTCCCATATGGACCAGCAAGTCAAGGCATGGTGCCTTTTGGCACAATGGCAGCCCCAGCAGGAAGTGCTAAAGATGGTGGTTTGTTCACAGAGACCACGGGAGATAAGAAAGTCAAACTGGGTCTGCATTCATGTCTGAAAGCCATGTGTGAATCATGTGTACCCACACAAACCTTGCCTGTACTCCTAATAATCTTGGTCAAAGATCCCACTCTTATTACCTTAAACAATATTACTTACACCTGGGGTCCCCAGGCAAATATTATAGCAATTACTATCATTGTTTTTAAAGAATTAATTGTTAGGGTGCTTTAGTTTTCATTTTATATGGAGAAAATTCCTTTTCTTTTTTCTTTTACAAACTGTTCAACGCTAGAAACCAGCATGTTTAGGAGGACACATTCCAGGAATTCCCTGCAGGGTCCTAAGTACCTGGAGCTAATGTTAAAAAGATCATTAAGAGCAGAGCATCCCTTTGTTCCTGGGGCTCATGGTAATTTGTGTTTAAAGACCTAGACTCTAGCAGAGTTAATATTTACAGTGAGGTAATATATTATTTACATGGACCCCAGACAACAAAACATCCATAAATTCACACATAGTTAACCTCCTTCTGCTCCTTCCTTTCTTATTAAGTCAATTCAAGACCTGGTCTACTATCTCATATAAAGTTCTTTCAATAATTTCACCCACAAGCCCTTTAAAAGGAAAATAAAAAATGAAGGACTGCCAAATTCTCATTTAACACGAGGAAACTTCGCAGACTTCGGAAGTGGTTCTGGGTATGGGAAATGATAAAAATGTGAAAGAAAAATACATTATTAACATTTTATCCTTTGGAGTTAATACAAATTGCAGAGGAGGAAATGGATTTGAAGGGGTGAACTCTTCTAGAATATTTCCAGAGAGAAAAGGGTGTGCATATGATGAAAGCTAATCTGAAAGGCAAATGATACTGCTTAACAATATGTGCACAAATTGAATAATTACATATTGTGCAACAATTCTTAAACAAGTGTTCTCAATAAGTCATAAAATTCTACACCTGCTGTGTCTTTTCTGCACCTCCTGCAGCAGCTCAGGAACTCCAAGTTCAGGCTGCCTGAATGTCCAGGTGTCTGGGGAGCCTCAAGATTTCAACCCAGGCTTTATCCAGCTCAGGTTGCATGATCTACTTACTTTCAAGGACAGGAACCAAGAGAATCTCCTTACTTAATTACACAGCAATGAAGAACCAAAAGTGGGTGGTAATTGGGAAGGCCTGTTGGGATCAAAGTAGCAAACCAATGTAAAAGCTATAGGAGTCTACACAAGAACTTGTACACAAATGTTTATAGCATCACTATTCATAAGAGCCAAAAAGTGTTAACAACTCAAATGTCCATCAATTGAAGAATGGATAAATAAAATGTGGTACGTACATACAATGAAATATTATTCAGCAATAAAAATAAATACAGTGCTGATATGTGCTACAACATGGATGAACACAAATCACCACTATCATGAATTAAAAGAATAATAAAGTAGTATTATGAACAACTTTATGCCAAAAATTTCAACAATTTAGATGAAATTAGATAAACTCCTTGAATAACTTAAAGAATTGACACGGGATCATCAGAAAATTTGAATAGCCCTCTATCTATTAAAGAAATTAAATTTGTTATCTGCTATCAAAAATTTGAGAAAGAAAACTCCAGGCTGATAGTTTTTCACTGGTGAATTCTATCAAATATTTAAGAAAAAATAATTCTTTTTGAAAATAGATTAGGAGGAAACACTTCTAGCTCATTTTATGAGATCAGCATAGTCCTAATTCTGAAACTCAACAAAAATGAAGACTTCTGGTAAAAATGGTGAAGTAGGTAAATGCTGTGCTTGCATCTTCTCACAACCACATCAAATTACAACTAAACTAAAGAACAACCATCATTGAGAATCACCTGAAATCTAGCTGAACAGAAGTACTATAACTAAGGAAATATAGAAGAAGCCACATCAAGACTGGTAGGAGGGTCAGAGACACACAATGGGCTGGCCCCACACCCAAGTGTGATGGTTAAAAATTGAGAGGGATATCTCAGCTGCAGAGGTTCTCCCTGAGGAATGAGGGGTCCCAGCCCCACACCAGGCTCCCCAGTCCAGGGTTCCAGAGCCATAACTTCTGACTGGAAAACCAGCAAAGATTGTGTCTGAGTGAGATGGAGAGTTGCTGGTGTCCCAAGCATTCCTCTTATGGGGCCTGCACATGAACTTACACACAGTCAGATTCACTCGCTCTGGGCTCCATTGCTGGGGCAGTAGCTCAAAGGGCACTAAAGACATATGGGGAGAAACTGAATTGTCTAGCTGCAGGGTGAGGGCTGGAGAGGCAGCTTTCTCCCAGACAGAAGTATTGGCAGAAATCATTGTTCCACTGTTGAGTTTTCCCTTCCCTCCAGCATGCAGAAACAGGTGGCCGCCATATCCAAGTCTCCTTAAACCTGACTAACACCATTTGCCCCACCATGGTGTTTCCCTGAGACCTCCACGCCACCCTCCACCCCTCACCCCTTCACCTCCACCCAGTTTGCAGACCCACTGAAGCTGCTTCCAGTGGGTTTTCCATACAAATGGCTTGTCTTGGATCATGCTGCATACTTTCCTAAAATCTCCCAAGGGTTCACAAACCCCGAACAAGTAGCATTTGGCCTCAGCATGCCCTGCACCTTTTGCTAAGCAGCCCAAGTCTGGCGCTAGGGCAGCTGGCCTAAATTCACAGCTAAGCCTTTCCCAGGCACCTCCAAGACCAGTGTGGGTAGCAGCATCTGCAGATTGCTTTGTGGTTCATTCCAGGTGGGCCCAGGCAGGGCACAGGCTGCAACTGAACTTGGTCTGTAGCAGGGCCCCTGCCCAAAGGCCCCAGGGCTGGTTAGCCTGGTGGCTGGCAGCTTCAGAACCAACTGGAGCACCACCCAGCTGTCTCCATGGATGACACACCCAAAGGGAAGACTGGACAAGCACCAGAGCCCAGCTAAAGTGAATTCTGCTCTGTAGGGTCAGCCCATGCACAATGTTCCTCCACTGTAGTCGCAGCCAGTCCTCACAACCAATCAGTCCAAGAGTCAATCTCTCCCACTGGTATACCAACAGCAATCAAAGTTCAGCTACAACAGGAAGATACACACAACCCACACAAGGGATATACCTGCATCACCTAGCATAGGTGACCAGGGAGACTGCCCCACTGGGCCCCACAGGTGCACCTACTACATAAGACCACTCCACTAGAGAGACATAGGAGCCCTACCTAATACATAGAAATAAACACAGGGAGGCAGCCAAAATGTGGAGACAAAGAAAAATGTCCCAAATGAAAGAACAAAATAAAGCTTGAGAAAAACAACTAAACAAAGTGGATACAAGGAATCTACCAGACACAGAGTTCAAAATACTGGTTATAAGGATGCTCAGTGATCTCAGGGAGAACTTCAGCAAAGAGATGGGAAACATAAAAATGGAGAGAGAAAACATTAGAAGGAGTTACAACAATCAGAAATGAAGAGTACAATAACTGAAATGAAAAATACATTATAGGGGATCAACAGCAGGTTAGATGAAGCAAGTAATTGAATCAGTGACTTGGAGGGGAAGGTAGCAGGAAACAACCAACCAGAACAGCAAACAGAAAAAAATCCAAAAAATTAAAGATAGTTTAAGGGGCCTCTGGGACAACATTAAGCGTACCAACATTACATCATAGAGGTACCAGAAGAAGAGAGGGAGCAAGGAATTAAAAACCTATTTGAAGATATAACGACAGAAAACTTCTTTAACCTGGTGAGGGAAATAGATATACAAGCCCCAAAAGCACAGAGTCCCGAACAAGATGAATCCAAACAGACCCACACCAAGACACATCATAATTAAAATGGCAAAGGTTAAAGACAAAGAGAGAATCTTAAAAGCAAAAAGAGTAAAGCATTTAGTTATGTTTAAAGGAACTTTCGTAAGACCGCTAGTTGATTTCTCAACAGAAAGTTTACAGTCCAGAAGGGGTTGGTATGAAATATCAAAGTGATGAAAAGCAAGGACCTACAACCAAGATTAGTCTACCCAGCAAAGCTATCATTTACAATAGAATTGAAGGACAGATAAAGAGCTTCCCAGACAAGAAAAAGCTAAAGGAATTCATCACTACCAAATCAGTATTGCAAGAAATATTAAAGGGAATTCTTTAAGAAGAAGAAGGAGGGGTGGGGAGAAACATAAAGATGAATAGTAAAATGGCAATAACTATGTATCTATCAATGATCACTTTAAATAAAATGGATTAAATGCTCCAATCAAAAGATACAGGGTGAGGGCCGGCCGAATGGCTCAGTTGGTTAAGAGCTCGCTCAAGAATGCAAGCTGAGCTCTGAGCAACAGCGGTTCGAGGCCAGCCCAAGCTGAGTTGCCGTTGAGCTGCCAACAGGTGGCAGGATGGCTCAGCTAAAAAAAAAAAAAAAAAAGATACAGGGTGATTGAATGGATAAGAAAACAAGACCCTTATATATACTGCCTAAAAGAGAAACACTTCAGATCAAAAGATAGACACAGACTGAATGTAAAAGATGGAAAAAGATATTACATGGAAATGGAAACAAAACAAAACAAAAAAGCTTTTGCAGCAATACTTATACCAGACAAAACAGACTTGAATATGAAACAAGAGACAAAGAAGGACCCAGTAATCCCACTTCTCAGTATTTATCTGAAGAAACTGAAAACACTACTTTGAAGGGACATGTGCATCCATATGTTCATTGAAGCATTGTTTACAACAGCCAAGATATGGAGGCAGCCTGGGTGTCCGTCAGCAGATAAATAAAGAAGAGTGGTACATGTATACAGTAGAATATTACTCAACCACAAAAAGAATGAAATCTTGCCATCTGCAACAACATGATGGACTAGAGGATATTATGCTGAGTAGACTAAGTCAGACAGAGAAAGGCAAATGCCATATGATTTCACTTATATGTGAAATCTAAAGAATAAAATAAATGAACAAACAAATCAGGAACAAACTCATAGATGCAGAAAACATTCTGAGGGTTGCCAGATTGGAGGCATTTTAAGAGCATGGGTGAAAAGGGGGAAGAGATAAGAAAGTATAAATTGGTAGTTACAGAACAGTCACAAGGATATAAAGCATAGCATAAGGAATATAGTAGATACTAATTGTAATAATAGTTATGTATGGTGTCAGATGGTTAATAGATTTATTGGGGTGATCACCTCATAAGTTATATGAATGTTTAATCACTGTGTTATACACATGAAACTAATATAATGTAATGTAAACTGTAATTAAACAAAAGAAAACTCAATAAATATTACAAAAAAATTTAGAGGCCAACATCTCTCATGAATATCCTCAATAAGGATATCTCTCAAAAATTCTCAAAAAGATATTAGCTAGTCAAATCAAGCAATATATAAAAAGGATAAATTTCATGACTAGGTAGATTTTATCTCAGGAATGCAAAGTTGATTTAACATTAAAAACATACATTTGTGCAGCTTATTATATTTATGGACTAGAAGAGACACACCACATGATTATTTCAATTTATGCAAAAAAGTACTTAGAAAAAATTTGATACCCATGTGATAAAACAAAAACAGAAACAAAAATAAAAAAAACTATTAGCCAAATGGGGAGAGAAGGGAACTCTTTCAAACTGATAAAGAGAATGTATAAAAACCTGGAGCTAACATCATACTTAATGGTGAAATACTGAATGTTTTCCCCTAAAATCAGGAACAAAGCAAGGATGTCCAATCTTTGAATTTCTTTCTTTCTATCTTTTTTTTCTGAAGATTTTATTGGGGAATTGGGGGGGAGGGGAACAGTGTAGGGGAATTGGGGAAGGGGACCAGCCAAGTTGTTGTTTTTCAATCTTTGTTGTGGAGGGTGTCAGTCACCATCTGGCTTTCCGTCGGCAGCTCGTGACTTCTAAGCTCAAGGTGCTGTGTTCAATCTTAGTTGTGGGTGGGTGTAGCCACCAGCCCATGTGTGAGTCGAACCAGCAGCCTTATTGTTAAGACTGCACACCCTATCCACTGAGCCATCTGGGCGGCAGCTCAGTTCAAGGTGCTGAATTCAATCTTTAGTTGCCGGTGGGTGTAGCCCACCATCGAACAGGCAATATTGTTGTTACACCAGCTGAGCCATCCTGCCACCTGTTGGCAGCTCAGCGACAGCTCAGGTAGGGCACAGTGTTCACTGGCCCATGTGGGAATCGAACAGGAGGCCCTGTTGCTCATAACTCATGCTTTTAAGCCAACTCTTAACCAACTGAGCAACTTGGCCAGCCCCAACCCCCAACCTTTTCATTTCTATTCAAGACCTTAGCCCTTGTAATAAGGTAAGAAAGCAAAATGAAAGGCATAAAAACCAGAAAGAGAACCAAAATTATCCCTGTTTGCAGGTGCAAATGGCAGTTGTCACTTGAGGCACAAAATTATGAATAATCCACATGATTTCAAGTACAGTCTGTGGGAACCTTTTGCTGAGACTTCTAAATTAGAGTCTAGTTAGAGCTCAGGCCTTCAAGGTTTTAATAACTGCTCTGCTTGGAGATTTCCCTGTTACACAGGTGCTGCATTTATGTGTGCTGAAGTCTTGACCATATAGAAGCTGCAACTTTTGTCTCTTTCCCTGTCTGGTGTCCAGCAGACACCCAAGAGGTCTCCCTCTGCTGTGGAGGCACTGGCCCTACATCAACTTCTAGGTAGATTATTCTAGCTTTTTAGCTTGATAGGCCCAAACAGTGTTATAGTTTTTGCTTTAAACAGTTATATATGTTTTAAATAAATTAAAATGGAAAATAGTTTTCTATATTTACCCAGACATTAACCATATTTTTTCTTTTCATTTCTTCCTGAAGATTTGAGTTTCCTGAAATTCCCAGGACTGGTAATTACCAGATAATTAACTTGTTTGGTTTCAGACTGCAAAATTTGTCTCTTGGGCAGCAGCTGAAATCTCAGTTCAGTTCTTCTATCCTTAGCTGGGTCACCTTAGGTCTGCTACTGCCACGTGTGGTTCAGCAATCAGCCAGAGATTTGGGCAGAGTTGTACAGTTTCACTGTTCCTGTCCTTTCTGACATTCTAGTGGCTGTGATTGTTTCGAAGTCTTCCTACTGTCTCTTCAGGCCAGAAAAGCTGCGAAGTTTCTGTTGGGGTTTTAGTTGTGTAAGCAATTATCCTAGTTTGCCCAGAAATGAGTGATTTTTCTGGAACATAGGGCTTTCAGTGTTAAAACTGGGACATCCTTGGAAAAACTGGGTTGGTTAATCACCCTAAGTTTTAGCCACTCTGTAGGTTTCAGACTGTGGTTGAAGACAAGAAAACAAAAACTCACCCAGTGCCATTCTTTTCTTCCAGACTCTTGCTGTTTGTGATCACTTCCCAGTTCCTTCAAGTATTAAGTTTTGTATTTTGTCCAGAGTTTATAGCTGTTATCTGTTGGTCCACTAGGAGGTTCCTTGGTCATGACCAGAAGCAAAACTCCCTGCACTCACTCTTATCTAACATGCTGCTAACCTCATGCTCTCTTTTTGTCTGCCAGGTCTGTCTCCTCATTCTCTATGAGCACTTCTTTCTTTTTCTCTTCTGAGCCATCTGCCAAACCTCCAGGCTTATGATTGTGCTTCCCCTAAAATCCCTACCCCTCATGGCAGGTTCATGTGGATTAGTGATTGACTCCAGTCCACATCAGGAAGCCATTAGTGCCCACAATGCTTGGGCTCTGTTCCATTTGTGATCTCATCTGACCTTTATCACAACTCTGTAAAGAAGGCATTATCCTCTCCATACTGTACAAGATAAGAAAGCTAAGAGTCAATAAAGTTATTCTCTAAGATTACAAAGCTGGCAAGTGGAAGAACTATAAAGAACCTTGTTCTCTAATGCAGTGCTCAGCCTCTTATAACCAAGAAGGGTGGATTTTATTGGGGAATTGGGGGAGGGGAATAGACAAGTTGCTGTCTTTTTTTGTTCTTCAAGTTGTGAATGGCACTTCACTGGCCCATGTTGGTATCATCATTGCGCTCTCCCAGAGTGAGGCAGATTGTTCACTGGCCTCTAGACGGCCACTCACGTTGGCTCTTGGCAGCTCATACCAGCTGCCAGCTGCTCACGCTGGATGCTGGCCACTCACTGTAGCCTATGGCAGCCCACTGCAGCAGGGGCTGCAGCTATGCCGCCCTGGGGACTCACAGCAGCCCAGCTCCAGGTGGAGCTGTTGTTCACCATTTTAGCTGTAGAGGGCAGTGTCACTGGCCCTCATATGTGGGATCCGAACTGGGGCCCTGCTACTCAGAGCTGGCGTCTCAAGCCAGCTCTTAACCAACATGCCACTCAGCAGGCCCTCTAATACATTTTAATGTGGTAAATGAGTTATGTTTTGCAATATGAGTAGTTTGTTTCTGGAACAAATTATGCTCACAAACCAAGGTCTTACTGTACTTTCAAATTTTTAGCACCTCGAATTTTATCTCTGTTGATACTAAGTTGCTGCCCTGATTGTTACTAGTCTTTCTGGCATCAGTTCCTTATTTCACACATGGGGGCTTTTATATCACAGAGAAAAAAAACTGGCTGTTCAGTGTACGGGTCCTTCTGGGTGGTGGATCAGCAATCATCCGAGGTAGGGACAGGCTTCTAGGAAATTAACACTTCAGCAAAAGTTCCGAACACCCACCGTGTATGAAACTGTGTTTAGGCAAACGCCTTTTTTTTTTTTTTAAGTGACCTTATACATAAAGAGAAGAGGAGCATTTTCTAGGGAGTTTGCCAGCAGCAGTTAGATGTTTTACTGTGAAAGGCTCTCTTGTGAAATGTCATGCTGTTTAATTCTACCATTTCTTTCTTCTTAGTGGCAGGTTGAATATATTCAGAGGGACCTTGAGAATATGCCCCAAGAAAATGAGTAAATGTAGAATGGGTACATTTGAAAAAGAACTGCTCCTGAAACAAAGCTCCATGGGAGGAGGGAACAAGTGCTAACTCTGATTTCCAGATTCCAGTTAAAATCATGCTCACCTGGTCCGGTTTCCCCCACAACATTGTATTATAAACATTTTCAAACATACAAAAAAGTCGAAAGGACTTTGTAGTAAAGGACATACAGAAACCCAGCACCTTGGGTCTATCATTAACATTTTACTATACATGTTTATCACTGTTTCTCATCTTAATTTTTATGTAATTAAAAGTAAATTACATAGGTGGGTGTCCACAAAGTTTTTGAGCTAAGTCTTCTTTCTGTTCAGGTCACAGAGCAGGTTTATATTTGTTTAATCTCTGCCTCTCTTAACCTAAGAGCTCATTTGCTCATAGAGGGGCCCCTCTGGGTGCCTCCCTTTTGGGCCCCCTTTCTGTACCTATGGAGCTGTGATGATGCCCATCACTCCCTTCCTTGATCATGCCCAGGGCAGGGTAAGCCTGGCCATGCAGGAGGGCCTCGCCCCTTAGGAATACTGTGAGAAGGATGAGGCTGGAGGTTATAACTGTAGGTTATAGCATCAACGCTCATCTCCCACATACACATGTGGGATGCTGTGATTTATAATAAGAAATATATATTTAGTTCTCATCCCTGTTTCTGGCACAGAGATCCTAAAACCCCTGGGATGTTCTAAGCATGAGAGCAGTGAAGGTGTCTTTTGTTAATGTGGTGACTTTTGGACCTGCAGCTAAAAATGGGAGCTGTGACCAGGGGACCCAACAATGTGATCAGAGGGTTGGAACTTTCAGTCCCACCACCTGACCTCTGGGGAGGGGAGAAGGGCTAGAGGTTGAATCAATTGCCAGTGGCCAGTTATTTAATCAACCATGCCTATGTAATGGAAACCCCAAAAGGACAGGATTTGGAGAGCTTCTGGATTGTTGAACACATGGAAATGCAGGGAGAAGGGTGTGCTGGGAGGGCATGGGAGCGCTGCTCCCTTTCCTTGGGCATCGCTTCTATTTGGCTGTTACTGGTTATATCCTTTTATAATAAACTAGTGATCTAGTAAGTAACATGTTCCTCTGAGTTCTGTGACCTGTTCTAGCAAATGAATTGCACCCAGGAGGTCATCACTGGAGCCTCCAATCTACAGCTGGTCGATCGGAAGCACAGGTGACAACCTGGACTTGTGATTGGCATCTGAAATGGTGGTGGAGGCCAGTCCTGGAGGACTGAGCCCTTATCTGATACTATCGCCTGGTAGATAGTGTCAGAACTGAGTGGTAGGACCTAGCTGATGTCTGAGAATTGAGTTGGTGGTATGGAAACCTCCCCCCACATTGGAATAATTGATGATCAGAATCTTAGTTGGAGTCAGAACCCTCAACCCATCATGCACATCCAACGACACACCACACACACACAGACATACACACACACAGACTATCACCAACACAGCCCCACCAGCACCTACAGGATCAGAGAGCCAGCAGCTGGCCACAGTCATGCAAGCTTCAGAATTCCTCCAAAGTGTTTTCTGATATTGGTGGTGGCTTGCCTTCCATGATTGTTGACAGGAGGGAACCCATCAGAAATATTTTATTAATAAAAGCATCCATCAGAATCTTATACTAAAAATACTCACCAAAATCAAAACAAAAAAATTGAAATGTAACATGAAGTACCTTTCCTTTTGGGTCGGCTAGCTGACTTCTTTGTTAAATGGGTTCTGTTTCATTTTTCTCATCATGTTACATGTCACTGCTAACAGAAGAGCAGCTGAAAACCTATGTGTTCCTATCATATACGCTTTCCCACATTTTCTCTGACTATATTCGTATGTTTCTCTCCAATTCATCTCTGTGGGCTTCTTAGCTCCATCTCCTCGGTGGCCTCAATTCCATCATTTGTCCTCCAGCAGTTCTTTTATTGTATCTCTCTTATTTCTAAAATGATCACTACTCAAGTGTCCCGCACTTCTTACATCGCCAAAGCATTCATAACCCACAATCTTTCCCTCCTCTCCTGCTCTGACTCATGAGGAGCCAGGAGTAGCTTTCCTGCAGCCCTTGTTTGGAGCTGAAGGCAGAGCTGAGAGCTCCAACCTGATTCGTTTTCTTTCTAATACATCAATCCATTTACCTAGTCAATTTTGTATTTCAGTTCTCACCATCTACGCATGGCCAGCACTATAGAGGAGAATTCTTTGTCAGAAATAGTCTTTCCTTTTTCTCTTAGAGACATCAGCAGGGGATACCAATTTTTAAAGGAAATGTAAACAACAACGTAGTAAGGAAGAAAGTTGCAGTCATGGATTTCACTCACCTTGATTTTCTTCTCATTCGTGCCCAGCCCCATTTGGAGGGCTCATTCAACCCTCCTTTGATTATGGGAAAATGCCAATTAACAAAAATGATAAATATTCTCGAAGTCCTCAATAATATCTAAAAAGCATGTTATTTTATTCTACTTCTGACACATTTTGATGGCTTCATATGTTATTGGATCTTCTTATTGAATTGTTGAGCAAAAGCTTTAAATACAAACATCAAAGCGTCCTTCATCTTTTTCTTCCCAAGCCATGGACACGTCAACTTTGCAGCCCACTTCCTTCTCAGGACATTAACACGTGCGAACTGCGCTTATCAGAACCATGCTAGGCCAGGGGGTTCTCTGTGCTCCGCTGACCACACAGCGGCTAGGCTTCCCTATGGGGTACGGAGTCCTTTTTCTAGTCCTGAACTGAATGCTCTTCATTTTTCCAACAGTTCACTTGTATCGTATTCAGATGCTCTGTTGAGACTCAAATTGGGCCAAGCTTTGGTTTACAAACAAAAAGAGTTAAGTGTTTTCTAAATCTTCCATAATCTTCCATAATATCTAAACCGTGTAACTTTATTCTACTCCTGACTGGTTTTGATGGTTTCGTGGGTGAATGGACCTGCATAAACAGCAGAAGCTCATCTTCAGAGGTGTTAGAGAGAAAGCGAAGTTTGGCAGCTATCCAGTGAAGTAGGGCTATGTAGACCACAAGCCTGGAACATTTAGTTTTCAATTCTGTTTTCCTTTGGTTATGTCTTAGGCTGGTTAATAGAGGCTAAAGCAGGTTGGCAGTGAAGTGACCTGAATTACTCCAGTTAAGATTTAATTTTGCAGTACAACTATAATTAATGATCTCTAATATCTGTGTTTGTTCCTGAAAGGTGGTGTGTGAATTCAATTTTGGTCATTGCATAATTTTCTCATTTACTTACACTAATAAATTTTAGGATTCTTTGCCTTGGCATCCAATTATCTTTAAAAGATAGTTATTTCCAACATTTCTCTTTCTGTTTTTCTGTGCAGGGGCTTCTGATAAGTAGCTATTTCCCTCTTAATGAATGCTTACGAATGCTTGGGAAGCTGCACTTGGAATAAGACAATGCTTTTAGGGTTTTTTTTGTTATTTTTTGAGGGCAGTGTCACTGGCCCTCATATGTGGGACCTGAACCGGGTCTGCTGACTTCCCAAGCCAGCACTTAATCACCGCGCCACTCAGCCAGCCTGACAATGCTTCTATAAGGCCTTGATTTATTTATTTTAAACAAAATTTCTCATGGTGGAGTTTTTTTTGGTTTTGTTTTGTTTTTAAGCAGAGCACACCTATGCTGAGCAGTCTTGGCTAATCTGACTGCACAACAGGCTCTAGAAGAGGCTACCTTTGAAGTTGTCCTCTGTTCTGGTTATCTAGTGCTATGTAACCAACTGCCCTAAAACTTAGTGGTATGACACAACAATATAGTGTTATTTCTCATGTTTCAGTGGCATGGCTGGGCTCACTAGGTGATTCTCCGTGTGTGTGTGTGTGTGTGTGTGTGTGTGTGTGTGTGTGTGTGTGTGTGTTCGTTCTCTCATGCAGTTGCAATCAGACGTTGATTGGACTTGGAATCACCTGAAGACACTTCATTGGATAGCTGAGAAGACTTCTTTAGTCACCTGTTGAGTGCCTAGGCTGGGATGACTCGAGTTGCTGGGGGTTGACTGGGTGCCTTTCTCTCCCCAAAGCTTCTCTCCGTGACTAGCTTGGACCTACTCACAGCATAGCTATCTCAGTGTAGTAGAACTCCTTTCCCAAGAGCAAACCATCCAACACAGGAGGGCAGATATTGTAAGAGTTCTTCTGACCCAGCTGCTGAACTCAGTGCCACTTAGGCTGCATTCTGTTGGTTATAAGCAAGTCACAGGACCAAACCAGATTCCAGAGGATGGAACTATACAAAGGCAGGGGCATAAGAGTCACAGAGAGCCATCTTATAGCTTAGCTCTCATACCCTGACTATTAGACCTATTCCTATGTGTTTAATGTAGTCTCATATTAGTAAAATGGGTTAGTTAGAGTTAAAGCTACTTTCCGTTGTATTCCTGGGAACACCTAGTAATAATTATATTAATATCTGCCATTCATGGAGCAATTGTACTTTCTCATACTGGAGATAGAGTTGTGCAAAATCAAACAAAAAAATTCCTCCTCTCACAGAGCTTACATTCTAGTGGGGGGCGGGGGGAGAAATTCAATAAAGTAAAAAAAAAATACATAATATGTCAGATGGTGATAAATGCTATGGAGAAAAATTAAGCACAAAAGAGGATTAGGAAACATGGGGGTGGAAACAATTTTAAATAGGTTGGTTAGAAAAGCCTGCCCTGATGAGGGGAGATTTGAGCAGAGATCTGAAGGAGGTGAGGGAGTGAGACATGGCCTTATAGGGGAAGAGCATTCTAGTAAGGGGACCATGGTGGCTGGGGCTCAGTCATGGGCATAGGACAGGGGTGAGGAGATAGGATTGGAGTGGGAGGGAGCATGGGGGTGTTGTGAGGATCATATAAGGTCTGAGTGTAAATTTACTCTGAGTGCACATGGGGAGCCATTGGAGGGCTTTGAGCTGAGGAGTGGCTTTCTCTCCTAAAAAGGAGCAAGCAAGGGTGGAAGCAGGGAAACCAGTCAGGAGGCTGTTGCACTAACCCAAGTAGGAGACACTGGCTTGGACCTGGGTGTTGGCAGCAGGAGTGGTAAGTAGTGAGATGTCATATGATGGATACACTGAAGGTAGAACCAACAGGATTCGACTGCAGATTGGATTTGGAGACAGGCTCCAGAGAAAACTCTTCCAAGAAGTTTTGCTGTAAATAGGAAGAGTGGAGAATCGAGGTGGAAGCTGGGAGGTTTTCTAATTTATTTTAATTTTTAATTTTTTTTAAGATATGAAGAATGTTTGTACCCTGGTGGGAATGGTCCAGTAGAAAGGGAAAAGTTGGTGATACAGTAGAGAGAGGGGCTAACTGCTGGCATGACGTCCTTGCACCAGGGAGAAGGGTGGACTTAGGATACAAATGAGAGGTTGGCCTTAGGTAGGTGCACCAACAGCTCACCCAGAGGTGCAGAGCAAAGGCCAAAGTTTATGGGTTGGTGGGTGTATGTGGGGTGGCAGTTATTGACTTCCCTTGTGATTATCTCCATCAGATCCACAGAAAAGATTTTGGGGGTCTAGGAAGGAGACGATTTGCGAAACAGCCATGAAAATGAGGGCAGAGTGAACCCACAGGACAGGAGGCAGGGTCCCTGGGCAATGCCTGGGCCCACTGGAGGTTCCCGACCAGCCTTTGTAAAGGCTTTAAAGCAGGACGGCAGGCAGCATGGTGGTTTTTCTCTCAGCCTTTTTCATCTGCGTGAGTGCTAGAGTGTTGGTGGAGAATTAGATATGACCAGGGTAGGTAGGAGGCTGCCAGGCCAGTTCAAAGAAAGGAAGAGAAGGGAAAGGGAGCTGGGGATATGCAAAGGAGGGCTGCTGACAGGGACTGGGGGCCTCAGTTAGTTAAGGAGGGAAGGGAAGGGTCATGAATGGGTAGGGACAACAGACTGAGGCGCTGGGGAGTTGTTAAATAAGGCTTCAGGGCCAAGAAAGTGTTCCTCACCTAGGTCAGTGGTATTTTTTACATCGTGCTATCTCTTCTAAATTGTCCAAAAATTGTCTTCTAAATTGTCTTCTAAATGGTCTCTGTTGGCTAACAGAGAAGCCAAATCACTTACGTCAAACAGGCCCCAAAACCAAGGAACAGAATCACCAAACATTTAGGGTTGCCTCTGTCTGGTCACCTCTAACTGCCCAGCTACATGGAGACAACAATGCCTTTGAGAAAGTGGAAGTGGGGGCTGAGGCCCAGGCCCGGGCCAGGAGTGTGGCGCCGCCTGCGGGCCGCTGGGTGCAGGCTGTGGCCCATCCGGCCCTAGGATGCGGGGTTGCCTGGCTGGCTGGTTCGCCTCCCACCCTAGCGCTCGGCGCTGGCAGCCATGTCACCCTTTTCGGATGGCCACCATTACCCTCTGAGCCACACTCCCCAGGGCTGTGTTCCCTCAGCCAGCCACAAAGTAAAGGTCGGACCAAACTTAGAGCAGGCCCACAGACGAGGGTGAGGGCACTGGGGCTCCTGCGCCCTGGTGGCCATGGGCCTGGAGGGCTGGGGAAGCTGGGGTGAGGCAGGAATCACGGGTCGACTCTCTACTTACCCAGGTTGTAAGTTTCAGGCCTAAGAATCTCCTCTCTGCATGTGAAGCACTTTCCCTGCCAACTCTTGTCCACCTCTGATTCAACCTTTAGGTCTTAGCCGAGAAGATTTGCTCCTGGAACACTGTCCTGAACCCCTAGTCCGTGTTGGAGGCCCTGGCATCCTGAATTTCTCTGGTTCTCCCGTAGTTAGCACAGTGTTACTATTGTCTGTTCACTACTCAGTATCACCAACATGACCGAGAAGGCAATGCCTCTATCTCTGTTGTTCACAATTGTATTCACAGTGCTTAAAACAATTTCTAGCACACACATAGACCCAATAAAAAAGCATTGCATGGATGGTGTGTCCCCCCTCCACCCCCATCTCCACCACAAAGCCCCCCATCCCTTCTTCTTTTCTCCAGATGAGGAATTGAGTCTCTGTGAGACCCACTTGCTTAAGGTTGCATAGATAGTTAAGTTGTAGACTTGAACCAGGGCCTCTGACTTCCTGTTTCTCACCTTCATTACTCTCTGGTCCTGTGGCTAAGGATTCCAGCTGCCGGCCCTCAAAAATCAATGAGCAGCCAAGTTGTCCTTCAATCTTAGTTGTGGAAGGCACATCTCTTCTCCAATTCCCCCACACTGTTCCCCTTCCCCAATTCCCCAATAAAATCTTTAAAAAAATAATAAATCAATGAACAAACTTGTAAGGAGGGTTTTGTTCTCCGCTTTGCTGCCATAGACCAAGATTCAGTTCCAAACTGCCCTTACTATGACCTCTGGTATCTGATGTGTATTCTGATTTTAGTGACAGAGAGCAAAGAATATGGATTTCTGCCTCTGGATTTGATCTGAGAGAAAGTGACAGTGAGATTGGTTTTAAACAATTTCAGGAGCTGGCTCTCTGGCTGGCTGTTGTCAGCCTACTGGTTGTGTAACTTTATTGCTACTTTACATGTGCCCGGAGGGGTTAACAACAGGAACATTTTTTTAAAGTCTAAAAATAAAAGTCAATAAAGAAATAATGAGAATTGTCAAGCTACAATAACCTGCACACAATTGGATCTTTTTCTGAATCCCAACAATTTGTTTCCTACACTGACAACGAACACTGGAGCCGTGGTTCAAATTGTCCCAGTTCCCCCTCCTTACCCCCAGGGCTGGTCTGAAGAGCAGAATGTGTGCTGCCTGGCTGTCAGCAGAGCCATTATAAACCACTTGCCCAGGGTTAGGTCTGTCTTAGCATTGATTTGCTTCAGGCTCAGACATGCTGTGTGGTTCCCGTGCAGAAAAAACCCCAAATTTTCCTGTCAAGAGTGACGGCACAAATAACCCAATTACCCGTGAAAAAATAATTTGCAAAAACACAAAGAAGATACAATAATACAGGAAGTATATATTGAAATTAATGAAAAACCTGAGACACTGCCCTTCAAATCTGGCTCAGGATTCCAGTGAGCTGGTCTGCTTAGAACAGCCTCTGTATTTTCTCACTGGGCCCTATCGTGAAAGATTTCTTGAGTCAAAAGAACAAAGCTCTACTATAATTAAATCAAAGGATGATATTATTCTCCCATTGAAGTGTAAAAATTCAGGAAGAGCTATGGTAAAAAACAATAGTCAGAGGTGCCCCTCTGTGTTATCAAAGATGGTTCCACTTGGTAGCAGACCCTGGGGTCAAGGTCAAGCTTCCTGTTCTGCAGTTTCCTGAGGGTCTCAAGAGGCATGGTACTTCTCAGCTTGTCACTGTGCTATGGGTTAGGGGGAGGGGTATCTCAAAAAAAAAAAAAAGTAACGGGGGAAGAAGAGAAGAAAACAGATTATTGTGTGGAGAGAGGTGAAATCCACTGGAGTCACATGGCTTCTTTCCTTCTCTTCTCTTAGTACAAAGGAGACAAGCTGGCATTTTCCAAAAGACATTGACAAAGTAAAGCAAAAACGAAATAGCTGTAGAAAATATCAGTTGGTATGCAAAATCCAGATTCCCCAAAGACAGATTTCTGATCCTACCATGATGATATCCTCACTCCATAGGACAGTGCAACTCCACAGGCACCAGGGCTGTCCTTGTGTGACGGGGACCCTTTTAATTCAGGTTACCCGGGAACTGACCTCCCCTTGGTACTGAGGAAAGCCCCTCCCCAGATGCTCCGCTACTGAGGTCTGGTTTTCAAGCAGAGGGATTCACCGTACAGACCCTGAAAATTGATACAATGAGCTGTTCCCCTCTTTGTGGGACCTGCCAAGCCCACCTACTGGAAAATGACTTTCCAAGTCTGCAGGTCCACTAGTGTAACAATAGCTGAAATATATAAAAATGTATGATCTACCTATAATTATATGCACACACATTGTATCCTTAGATCCTAGGCCTTGCATAGCTAAATATTGAGTGAATGAATGAATGGCACTTTCTCAGATTGATTCACCAAACAGAAATGATTGACATGACTGTAGTCCAGCAAATGGTTAATTAAGCCTGTTGTGGGATTTACAAACATCCCCAGATTCTTCTAAACTGGATCATTACCTAAGTCCTTTACTCTTTTCATTCCCTCTTTCCATCCACCCAAAACCTTATGCATGGATGCATTTTGTGCAGAAAGAATCAAGAACAGGTGTACATTGGTGAGAAAGTCTTGTCCGAGCTCTACAAAGCATTGGTGGGTATTCAGGGAAAGGAGGCCTGAGAGCAGCCCCTGCATGGGTGGAAAGAAACATGAGGCTTACATGCCAGGGAGTACAGTGAAGTCAGAGAGGTTTGGGCAAAGGAGGCTACGGGGACCAACATCAACTTCTGAACAATTTGCTCAAGGTACAAAATTTAAGCATATCCTTGGGAAATTAAGCAATCAACTTTCTGAAATGGTATACTGTGAAGGCAGGGCTACTAAGTGTCTTCTTACAAATTAATAGGACAATAGAAAAGTAACCAGAAACCTATATATATAATTAATTGCTGTGCATGCGACAATGAGAAGCGATTTTGGCCTTTGGGATTGGCAAAGATTGAAAAGAATGTGGGTTCGTAGGCATACTTGTAGAAGTAAGAACACAGGTAATTGCAAACCTGCTGGGGGTATGATACATTACCACAAGGTTTCTGGAGAAACAATTAGCTCAGATGTAGCAAGAGCCTTACGAAAAGTGCATTTCTGTTGAAATAAAATACTCTGTACTTGCCCCATGAAAACACTGATCACATTTTTTTTTTTAAAAAGATTTTATTGGGGAATTGGGGGAGGAGAACAGACACGTTGCTGTCCTTTTGTTCTTCAGTCTAGTTGTGGAGGACATTGCTTCACTGGCCCATGTAGATATCATCATTGTGCTCTTCTCTGGTGAGGCAGATCGGTCGCCAGCCTCTGGACGGCCGCTCACAGCGGCTCTTGGCAGCTTACACTGGCAGCCAGCCACTCATGCTGGCTGCCGGCCACTCACTGTAGCCTATGGCAGCCCACTGCAGCGGGGGCTGCAGCTATGCTGTCCCAGGGCTCACAGCAGCCCAACTCCAGGTGGAGCTGTTGTTCACCATCTTAGCTGTAGAGGGTAGTGTCACTGGCCCTCATATGTGGGACCTGAACTGGGGCCACTGGCATCCCAAGCCAGCTCTTAACCAATGTGCCACTCGGCTGGCCCACTCATCACATTTTTTTTGAATTCCTTTTCTAACACCTAGATTCTCTATCAGGCTAACAACTGAAGGAAGGACTGTCTTGATGATCTCTCTATTCCCAGCATCAACAGAGATATGTGTTAGGCACACAATACATGTGTTAATGAATTAGTGACTATCTCCTACCAGTATGTTTCCCCAGGAAACAATCACACAAGTGTGCAAAAATGTTCTTAAAAGGCCATTTACCTCTTCATGGCTTCTAAAATGTCTAAAAATGAGAGATTGGTTAAATACGTTAAATGAATCTATCCAATAGAATACAATGCAACCATTTAAAATGATGATCCATATTTTATTGACATGGAAAGATATTCACAATGGAGGGCTATAAGAAAAAAAATAAAGCCAATTACATAATTGTGCACCATCTGTTATAGAATTTTTGTAAAATAAAAAAGCTGTGTGGTAGGAAATCAGGTATTTTTATTTTCCTCTTTAGGTTTCTGTATTGATTGTCTGACTTAAAAAGGAAATTTCTTCTAAAAATTCCTTTTGTAGTGTGAAAAGTGAATAAAACCATTTCCATTTTGAAAACAATGCAATTGTTCCTTCCCCGGCTGGCCTTTCTCTATACATGGGACAATTGTGTGTTGTACTTGTGAAAGGAGGAAAAATGGCTTCAATTAGAGAACACAAGAAACTAGCACCTCATTAATTGAAGGAATTAAAAAGAAGGAATTGTGTCTACTAGGGGCCTCTCTCCTTTGTAGCAAACAAAAAAAACAAAAAAATTGAAAAGGCATTTAATAAAAGCCAATAAAATAAGAATGCATCATGGGCCATAAGCTGACTTTGTGCCCAAAGAAGACTCAGCACAGCCAATCTGGAAACAATGAATCACAGGGACTTCTTCTCTTTTGATTCACACACGTAATTGTGCATAATTGTAACCCAGTGCCAGCTGCCTGGAGGCCCCCAAGTCCTCTAGCCTTCAGCAGTCATCCTTTTTCTTTAATATCCAAACAATCTTGCTTAAGGCCCTGAGCCTTGCTCTGGCTATCGAATTTTCATGGCCTCACCAAGATTTCTGATGATTCCCCAGACTTGGGAGCAGGATGTATAGTTTATATCCCCACAGTTATTTCTTGCTATAGATTCCTACTTTTACTGAATCTGGGTGTCCTGTCCATCTTCTCACTTGCTGAGACCTCTCCTTCTTCCCACACTGCTTTGCCTGCCCCAAACCATGGCTGTATCTTGTTTCCCAAAGCACCAAGAACACCAGAATCTGGTGAATGTTTAGGGCCCGAGAAGACTCCAACAGTGCTGTTCAGAAGAGGCAATGATTTCCAACTGACTATCAAACATCACAGCCCTAAAGTGCCTTCATGGTCCCTTCCACTGGGTCTTTCTCACTGGCTGTCCCTCTCATTTGTCTGTGCCTGCTGCCATGTTTGCTCAAGCCTCCTCTGCTCCCCTAGACCCGTTTCTTCCACGTCTGCTCCTTTCCATCTTCCAGGCCCATACAAAGCCTTTTTCTTGTCAATGTGCCTGTGTTCCCCTTACTTTATTAAGCAGAACAATCTAGTTCTTTCTCACTGCTTGCCCTCCCCTGCCTAATCCCCAACCATGGACGCTGGACAGGGGGTTTCACCTTTGCTGACCAAAAGGCTCAGACTTCTTTTCTTAAGCATACATACCACCGACTTTGAGTAATGTCTTTTTTCCCTAGAATGTGAAAATTCTATAGCAATTTAATTTTTGAAATAGTAACTTCTCCTCATTAAATATACATAGATATCAGTCCAGGGCACCTAACTGTATGGATATTTCCTACATTTCTGTATAAACATGCTTATGCCTATATATACACAATTTGTTTGTTTTTTAAAGATTTTATTGGGGAACTGGGGGAGGGGAACAGACAAGTTGCTGTCCTTTTGTTCTTCAGTCTAGTTGTGGAGGATGTCTCTTCACTGGCCCATGTTGGTATTATCACTGTGCTCTTTCCAGCTGAGGCAGATTGGTCGCCTGCCATTGGATGGTCTCTCACAGCGGCTCACGGCAGCTCACGCTGGCTGCCGGCCACTCACGGTAGCTCACAGCAGCCCACTGCAGCCTATGCCATCGCTGGAGACTCACGGCAGCCCTGCTCCAGGTGGAGCTGTTGTTCACCATTTTAGCTGTAGAGGGCAGCATCACTGGCCCTCATGTGGGATCCAAACAGGAGGACCTGCTGCCTCAGAGCTTGCGCTCCCAAGCCAACTGTTAACCAACATGCCACTCGGTCGGCCCCTATACACAGTTTTTAAAATAAATATAAACTGGTATACACTTTAGGAATCTGTTCCTATTTCTGCTGTACATGCTTTTGAGGTGGGGCAGCAAAACAAGAGTACATGGAAAAGGTATTTTGGGGTTTGGCATAGACACTGTAAGAACTCTCAAGCAGCCATGTCTCTCAGTGTGTCTGCAAAGTGGGGTCTAGACCTACGTAAACCAGAGTTTTCATTTCGATGGTGATGAGGCTATCCAAGGCCTTCAGAGGCTATCCACGCCTTCAGCGTGAGAGGTTTCAACCTCCTGTTGCTTGCAGTTTATCCCCTGGAAGTTTCCCACTCAGCTGGGCTTGTTCTCACTAAACTCTACTGGAGAGGGCAGCCCCGGGACCAGAAGAAAGATGGTATCCTTTGAAGTGGCACCAGGATATATGGGTATGATTTCTCCTTGGCTTATTCCAAGCTATGAATAATTTAGGGTTGCATTTCTACCCCTTGTCTCCATTGACTATTCAACAAATCTCAGCTTTGCCACCCCCCCCCCCACTTTCTGCTTTTCATTGCCCTGGAAACATTTAATAAAGTATCTGGCATTGAGTTTGTGCCTAAGCATTCAAGAAACACTACTGAAATTACCCAAGCACATGCATGTGCATTGACTGGAACCAGCATATATATTGTCTTGAAGTCATGTCCGGGAAGCATTATGGACTTATTGTGGGTATCCACGCTCTGGAGGGACATTTATAGCAACAGTGAAAAGGCCAGATAATGGCCCTATTTAGAACAGCCATTTAGTACCATAAATACATTTCCTCAAATAAATCTGCTGATTACCCTCACACTGACTTGACAGCTCAGCCAAGTGCTTTGCCCTAAATGCTGCAAAAGGCCCTGCCGTGTGTCCATCCACATCAGGGACCTCGGAGGAGGAAATACAATTGGTGGGCCCTTTTTGGAAATGATTGCCCAAAATCAGAAAAGAAATGGGGGTGGGAGGGAAGAAATCTTGCAGGAGCAAGCATGCATTTATTATCTAGCCAGCTGCCTATATGAAATCATAACTACTGCTTCAGGAAAAATCGGCTATAGCCCAAGACCCAGACAAAGGTTACTACAAATACTTTTTCAGATGACAAAAGAAAAACACACATTTTCTTTCAGATACAGTATAAAGGTGAGGGTGGACAGTGGAATGCTGGTGTGTTAACTCTTCAGGGGGTCAGGTGGTTTAAAATCCCTCAGGGCCTCCCCTTGGCTTTCAGGATAAAGTTCAAATTTCTTAGGATGGGGCTGGCTGAGTGCCTCAGTTGGTTAAGAGTTGGCTTAGAGTGCATGCTCTGAGCAACAGAACTACTAGTTCGATTCCCACATGGGCCAGTGAATGCTGCGCCCTACCTGAACTGTTGCTGAGCTGCCAACAGGAGGCAGGATGGCTCAGCTGGTGTCACAACAAGATTGCCTGTTCGATGGTGGGCTATGCCCACCCGCAACTAAGACTGAACTCAGCACCTTGAGCTGAGCTGCCGCCCAGATAGCTCAGAGGATAGGGCATGCACTCTTAGACTCCCACATGGGATGGTGGCTACGCCCACCCGCAACTAAGAATGAACACATCACCTTGAGCTTAGAAGCCACGAGCTGCTGATGGGAAGCCAGAGGGTGACTGGCGACCTCCACAATGAAGATTGAAGAACAACTTGGCTGGTCCCCTCCCCCAATTCTCCAACAAAATCTTTAAAAAAAAAAATAAATTCCTTAGGATGGCAGAAAAGACCCTTCTTGGTTCAACTGTATGCTCTCTGCCACTGGTAGCCTTCCATGATCTCTAACCTTATAGAACCACCAGCAAATGTCTCTTGTTTTCTCTGCTATTTCCACCTTTCTTCACCTAGTGGGATCTTATTTGTCCTTAGGCATTTAGAGCACAGGTCATTCCCTCTGGGAAGTCTTCCTTGAGTGCCTCCCACCATCCTTGTCTGATTTGGTTGTTCCCCGGGCACCCATGGCTCCACTGATTGTATTGTGTGGTTTTCTTGTCCATCTTCTAGCAGGCTGAGAGAAAGGGCTGAATTCCTGGTGCTAGAACATAACAGGTGCTTGATAAACATTTCTTAACTAATAAAAGACAGTATTTACTTGTTATCCTGTACCAGGCGCTATCCGTTAAGTCCTTCACATGCCTTCTTATCTCTTTCACTCCTTCCCACCATCTTATAAAGTGAGGACTAGAAATAACCTCACTTTACAGGGGAGGAAACCAAGACACAAAAGGCCTGAGTAATATTCAAGGTCAATTATATAGCTAGTATGTGTTGGGGTCAGGATTTGAATCCAGGCAGTCAAACTCCTGAGCCTGTATTTTTTTTTCTAAGATTTTATTGGGGTATTGGGGAAGGGGTACAGCGTTGGGGAACTGGGGAAGGAGAAAGATAAGTTGCTGTCCTTTTGTTCTTCAGTCTAGTTTGGAGGATGTTACTTCACTGACCCATGTTGGTATTATCATTGCGCTCTTCCCTGGTGAGGCAGATCAGTCTCCTGCCTCTGGACGGCCGCTCACAGTGGCTCTTGGCAGCTCACGCTGGCTGCCGGCCACTCACTGTAGCCTATGGCAGCCCACTGCAGCAGAGGCTGCAGCCTAGCTGGTGACTCACAGCAGCCCAGCTCCAGGTGGAGCTGTTGTTTACTATCTTAGCTGTAGAGGGCAGTGTCACTGGTCTTCATGTGGGATCCAAACCAGGACCCTGCTGCTCAGAACTGGCTTCCCAAGCCAACTCATAACCAACGCGCCACTCGGCCGGTCCGCTGAGCCTGTATTTTTAAATAACAAGCTGGGCTGAGTGAAGAAATGGATGAATAAATACATAATGAGGAGATAGCTTTTTTGATGTTATTTCTGGAGAGTGGAGGAGGGGAGGAGAAGCTGGAGTTCTGTTGTTGCACACATCAGAGCCTAGCCCGTGCCTAAGTGAGCCTCATGCTTTCTATGGCACCGTCCGGGTTGGGTGGTGGAAAGGCGTGGTGGGTGGGGGTGGGAGGAGCTGCTCTTTCTCTTAGATATTTTGCTCCTTTGACTTCTTGCCAATTTATCCCTTTTGGGGGTAAATAATTATAGATTATAGGAGTTTGTATAGATTATTTCATTTTCTTAAGCTATAAATAATAAGCCCCACTTGCCCTTATTACTCCGACTCAGACATAATATCTTAGAAAAAACGCTCCCTCCCTTTAGTCCAGACGTTCCTCAGACTGCAACTGCCACTGATCCCTCCCACAGGCTCTGGTATCCCAGCCACAAATCATCAGTGGCTCTATAACTGCCCCCTTCCACTTTCTAAGGGTCAGCCACTCAGATTGGGTGGGGATGGACTGAGAGGTGATAAGGATGGATGGCGGAAGTCAATCCAGGAGGTGAGGTGGCAGCTGGGCCCCAGCGGGGCTGTCCTCTGGTTTCTGCAGAGAAAATGCTGCTGGGCACTACCTCTGGAAATGGGCAGAGACCGGCAGACCATGTCTTTTGGACATTTCTAGTGCCTCTGCCCCCAGAACAGTGCTTGGGCTTAGGAGGCCCTTGATAAATGTTTGTTTGCCTATGAAAGGTAAGAGGAAAGGGGGAATGAAGAAAGGGATAAAGGATGGAGGGAAAGAGGGAGGGAGGAGGGATGAACCGAAGGAAGGAAGGAAGGAAGGAAGGAAGGAAGGAAGGAAGGAAAGAAAGAAAAAGGACCAGGAGGGTACAAAGACAGGTATTGAAGAGGTGAGGGCTAGACATGAGAAAAGAAAAGCCATGGGTCACAGTTGCTCAAGGTAGACTCACCTTTGAGGATGGGATGGTCTTTAAGATGGTGGGTTTTATTTTCAATTTTTATTTCAACCATCTTCTCTTTCCCATAGCCTGATTTCTTTTAGGTTTTGGATACATGTTAATTTTCCTGTCTGCAGGACTAGGATTTTTGGTGGAACAAATTGCTACATTGTTTTTGTTTTGTTTTTGTTTTTTAATTGAGGTATATTTGGCATACAATACCTTGGGATTTGAAACAGCCCTGCAAGTCGCTCCAAGGCAGACCACCTCAGTCACAACTCTTTTCTCAGTCATAACTCTTTTCTCAGATCTGCTCATGCAATTTGAAATGTGATGTGAGTTTACAACAGGCATATTTTAATTTTAGACAGATTTATTTTTTAAATAGCAGAGAATGATTCTGAGATTTCAGAATAGGTTATGAAATTACAGTAATTCAGTTCCCACAATCTCACCACAAAGGCCTCCTAATGAGATTATATCTAAGCGTTACACAGTTGCTTGTTTTTCATTTTTCCTGGTTTGCCCAGAGAGATGGCGATGACAAACCTGACTCTGATTATTTTATCACAATGAGGTCAGCTCAGTGAGAGATCACAAGGCTGAGGCCCAGAAAATACCATAACTCACTCCAGTTAAGGTCAATGTCATGGGGAAAAATCACAAACTATAGTTAGAACAACCCTCCCTTATGGGCTGACGTCCATTTTCAGACATGTTCTTTAATCACTTCTTCCAAACAATACATTCTCTATTTGCAGGGCTTGCTGCTTTTATCTCAGACAATAATGGTCATTCACTTACTTATGCCGGCAGCTGCCTTCTCCTCTCTACTAAAATTCCTTAATTGGAATCACCCTCTCATTGACCTAAACCATTCATTACAAACTATTTCAGACAAGCTCCTGATAACCCTGGAGGAGAGGTGGCACCTGTTTTTCTCTCATTTAAGATGTTTTCCCACTCTGAGAAACTCTATTTCTTTCATTCTTACATTCACAATGAAGAGCCTTGAATTTAGTAGCAAAACCTGGGACCACTTGGTCTTTGGGTTTCCTTATTTATCCAATTCTTGGAGCTGGTGCTTGGAAATAGGTATTCTCTTATGCTCCTGATGGGAATGTAAGCTGATATAACATTGCTGGAGGGCAATTTTGTACCATGTAGCCCAAACTTTAGAATTAATATTCAATAAAGAATTCATATTAAATACTAATTAGTTATAAATACTAATTGATTATATATTAAATAGACATATTAAATAAATTGCTAACAATTTAAAATTATTTGTTCAAACAAGTGTTTGTCTAGACATTTACCTTAATAATCATGGCTATGTCAAATGATTTGATTATAAAGATGCTCATTGAAACAGTCCTTATAAAAGCAAAAAAACTGGAACCACCAAAGTACATAAAATAAAGGATTAATTAATTCATGGATTATAAATATATTTTTTTGGCTTAACCACACAATGAACTAGTGCATGATCATTAAACATAATGGTGGAAAAGGCTATTTAAGGCACAGCATCATATCGATCAGGATCTCAATAGAGGATGATTACAGGGGGGTTCCTTTACAGAAGGACTGAGTATGCAAGTGTGGGTCCTGAGAAGCCATAAGGGAGAAGGCAGGGACTCCGGCAAGCAGCAGCAGAGCTGTTACCAATCCTGGACCCAAAGGGACGTGGAGTGGGAGACATGACCAGAACATGTCACCAGACAGATCGTGGAGAGCCTTGAGAGGACAATCAATGTCACTGTCAGGGACAAGGCCAGCCCATGGGGCCTTGCAGAGCAGAAGCCAGAAGAATACAGATGCTCCTCTCTTTCTCTGATTTCTGGCTCTGGCTCCTCTTGATTGAGCTATAATAAAAACAACCACAAAGATAATTGGCCCTGTGGATGGCATTCATACAGACAGTAGAAGGAAAAGGGCAGAGGGCCGTGGAGAGGGGCAGAAGCGGGCGCAGTGTATGGATTAGCTTCTTGTGGCTGCCGTAACACATCACCAGAAACTTGGAGGCCTGAAGCACACACTTATTCTCTCACACTCTGGAAGCCAGAAATCTAAACTCAAGGTGTCTGCAGGCTTGTTTCCTTTTGAAGGCTCCAAGGGTGAATTTGTTTCATGCCCCTCACCTAGCTTCTGGTGGCTGCGAGCAATCCTCGGCGTTGGGACACATCACTCAAATCCATGTTTCTGTCCTCATAGGGCCTTTTCTGCTTTCCTCCTCTCTGTCTCTTCTCTTCTAACACTTGTCACTGGATTTAGGGCCTACCCAGCTAATCCAGGACTATCTCATAGTGAAACCTTTAATTTAATCATATCTGTAAAGAACCTTTTTCCAAATAAGGTCACATTCACAGGCCTGGTGGACATATATTTTGGGAGGGGAGCACTATTTAACCAACTGCAGGCAGGCAGGTGATATCTGGCACAACCGTGGAAAGGTATTCATGCCAACATACAGGTATAGAGCCAATAGATCCGGAAAAATCACTGAGTGTGTTTGTACCCATCTTTTGTGAGGAAACCATACATATGTGTATCTAGGAATAAAAATGTAATTGCCCAAATATATGGTGATGGAAGGAGAACTGACTCTGGGTGGTGAACACACAATGTGATATATATAATAGATGATATATCACAGAATTGTAAACTTGAAACCTATGTAATTTTACTAACCATTGTCACCCCAACAAACTTTTATTAAAAAAAAAAGCAATTGCAAGAGCACACCCAGAAGGGTTCAGAATGTCTCCTTCTGTGGTAAAAGTAAAAATGATTTTTCAAAATTTATTTAGAGTTTCTACATTAGAAACGATGACGCTATATTAGTTTGGCAATATAAAAAAGCAAACAGCAGCTGAGAGAGAGAGAGAGAGAGAGAGAGAGAGAGAGAGAGAGAGAGAGAGAAGGGCTGAATGACTGATACCTGGTGTTATGATCTGCACGAGAAAATGAAGAGTTTGCCCACAGATATAAATATAATAAAGCCTCCAAGTGTGGTCAAGTATATGACATAATTTCACCCATGCTTCTCTCCTGACATCATGAAAGGAAAAGAGCATTCATGCTTCATTTTTAAAGCCCAAAAGCAATCCTGATGTCTTCTGTGTGATCTTTAACCACTGGCTCCTGTCCCATCACAACAAAGAAAAAGACCATGCCCTGGCTTTGAGAGAATGGATTTAATTGTATTTGCTTGCACAAGCTGAAGCTGGGCCTATGAATAACCATGCCTACAGGTGTAGGAATGCTCTCACATCCACCTGGCTTTAGACCACGGAAGGGTAAGAACTCTTCCCCACACTGAGTCTGCATCCTGGAAAAGTTTGATGCTGAGTATACAGGGTTGGAGGGAGGGTGTCATTAAGTGCTCCTAGCAGAGCCCTAGTCTTTTCACTCAGCATCTCAGTAGATATTCCACTCTTTTTAGATAACTGCTAATCTAGATCTGATCTCCTAGTCCTTTTGGTGTCTCTTCATAATTTGTCAGAATATCTTAAGGCCACCAAGCTTTGTATAGATGGAACAGACTGATTGAATTTTCTGCTTTTCATTTTTTCACCTTGAGGATTGGTAAAATAATTGTCCTAACTATGACTTGCAAGAAGCTCATGAGGACCAGAGAAGCTGTGGGGCCTCATTTACTAAAATAGGTGCAAACATGCAAAAGCTGGAGTGTTTCTGAGCAGGAGGAAAGAAAACGGTAGCGTTCTGAGTTGTAGGTTGGAATTGGAATCCCCTGTGATCAAGTTTATCTCACGACAACCCGCTAAGCTCCACACCCCGTCAATAAGGAATACATTGCCCAAGGTTTCTTTTGCATCTGTGGCAATGCAAAAGTTACTGAAATCCATCTCTTAATGATTAAAATTATTTCATTACCCATTAGAAGAGGAAGGCATTCTGAAGTTATTTTAGTTTTTAAACGCTTATTTTCCCACTGCCCTGTGTAAAATGAAAAGGAAAACAATTTTAATAATTATCCATTTGAGCAGAAATTCCATTTACCTTGCTATCTGGAAGGCCCTGTGTAATGGGCTGCATGGTGGTCTCCCACAAAATATGTCCATTTGGAACCTGTGAGTGTGACCTTATTTAGAAAATCTACTTTGCAAATGTATAATTATGTTAAGGATCTCAAGATGAGGCCATCCTGGACTATCAGGTGTGTCCTAAATCCAATGTAACTGTCTTTACAAAAACAAGAGACAGACGGAAGAGGAGAAGGTCGTGTGAAGCCAGAGGCAGAGAATGGAGGGATACCAACAGCCATTAGAAGCTGAAGAGGCACGGAACAGAATCTCCCCTCAGTCCTCCAGGTGGAACACAGCCCACACCTTGATTTCTGACTTCTGGCCCCAGAACTGTGAGAGAATGAACTCCTATTGTTGTAAGCCACCCAGTGTGTGGCAGTTTCTTAGGGCAGCCCTAGGAAGTGAATACACCTTGTCTTTGCACGTCATCCATTCTTGTATTCCTCTGGTCACCTGGTGGCCCTGGAGGCAGTTGTGTGATACATGCCCATCATTATAGAGAGCACTTTTCCATTAAAAACTTGTAGCTGTTTTGGAATGCATGTCCTCAATGCATTTCCATTTTGCCCCTTGAATGGTTTTCTTCTATTTCTGAATCTCACTTCTTTTTTTCTCTCATTTTCTCTCTGGGCACTCCTTGACTTCTGACCTCTGGAGAACTCCTCAAACAGCAGAGAGGATCTGGGAGGCCGCACATTATGCTTCAGGTCCTCCGCAGCTACCCAGGAGCTCTGTTGTCACCTGTGATCCCACCGCAGACGTCCTCTTCCATTTTTGCCTTTCTTTTAGATCCTGAGTGAGTACCTCCTCCATGAAGGGGTGGAGGTCCCTCTCCTAAGAAGCTTAGTAGAACTCTTTCACTATTGATTTCCATGGATTTGGCAGTAACCCTTCTAGTTTCACAACATGAATGGACTCCCTGCCTATCTCACTTGGTTCATAGGGCTTTGTGGGTTTGTTGTCAGTTCAATACAGAACAGAAAAAGAGCAGAGAAAGCCATTGAACTTGAGCCTGGGTGGGAGGTAATGCAGGTGAGGCAGAGGCAAATGAGAACACCAGGGCCAGATGCCTGGAGGGAGAGGCTTGATGGCACATTGAGGTCACTGAGTCTAGTCTGCTCAGCAGGTAGTGCCAGTCTGGGCCTTCCCAGTTACGTGTGTCGGTACATTTCATTTTTTCATTAAGGTGATCATGATAAGCTTTTGCAACTGACAATTGAAAGAGCCCTGATTACTGAACTGAAGTTATCAATGACATTCTGATTAAGTTTCTTGCCAAAGGCTTCACATAACTGGGAAGCAATAAAGGAAGTTCTTAGGACTTCTAGTTCCATGTTTTTGCTATTAGGAGTAGAAAACATTACAATTCCTCGCATATGCTAGAAGTAAGTCACGTAAGAGATGTGGTGAAAAAGCTCAGTAAATGATGCACTAAAAAAAAAAACTCAATTAAAAATGGACACAAGATTAACATCTACCATGTGCTTTCCTGTCATGCTAACACACTGATGTCATCCCATGTGCATCTGTTGGCACAATATCTGAAGCTCCACACAGAAGGGCTGTCGTGGCGGATTTGATGGTTTTGATGATGGCCAATCCATTTCCCTTCATGGTTGGTCTCAGCTAAGAGATTAATCAAAAAGTTACAAGTTAATAAAGCAACTGCCGTATGGTGGGTACGTTTTTATCTGCCCCAAGTCACCAGATGGCAAGTGATGAGCACAAGTTACCTACTGCATAAAATTTGACATTTTCAAAGAACCTTATAGACAAGCTAACCAGGGTGAAATTCACTGAATTGCCTACTGCCTACCCTGTGTTCACATGTTGATCATGCCTCCTGTTTTTTGTGAGGCCACTTGGACTTTGGGGCTCTCTTTTCCTGAACTTTAGTACATGCCATCTTGGGTATCCTCACACTAGTTCAGATGATTGAGTGTGTGGCTTCTGAGATTCGTCATAACAGAACAATTTCCCTTGTTCTGTTAAGTCCAAACAGACCCCATATATTCCTTTGTCCAAGCCTTTTGCTTCTGCTATTCTTTTGGCCCCTGCCCCTTGACCTGAACTTTCCAACCCCTCTCCATTACAATGCACCACAACATCCCCTCCTATTCCCACACATCCCATTCATTCATTCGTTCATTCAGCTATTTCGTAGTGAGTGTCCACCATGTGTCAGGCATTATTCTAGGTGCTGGGGACATGGCGGAGAACAAAGCAAACCAAAATATCTCTGCAATCATGGAGCTTAGATCCTAATTGGAGTGGGGGAGACAGGCTATAAATCAGTAAATAAATAAATTCGTTACATGTTGATGGAGAAATAAAGTAAAGAAAGTGATGGGAAGGCTTAGGGAGTGTTGCAGTTTTAATTAGGGAGATGAGGGAAAGCCTCACTAGGAGGTGATATTTGGGTAAAGCCCTAAAGGTGAGGGAGTGAGCCATGTGCATCTGTGAAGGAAGACTGTTCTAGGAAGAGGGAACTGCAAATGCAAAGGCCCTAGTGGCCACAATTAGAACGGGCAGCCATAGGAGGAAAGCTCTGAGAGGAAGTGAGTCTAGCCACAGGGTCTCATATGGACTGGGAAACAGATTAACGGTTTTGAACTGAAATGACCCAAACACTTTTTTAATAGAATTTATTTGTTAAGAACAGTTTATGATAACTGAGAAGGGACCAGCCAAGTGGCTCAGTTGGTTAAGAGCTCTCTCAAGAGTGCGAGCTGAGCTCTGAGCAACAGCAGTTCAATGCCAGCCCGAGCTGAGCTACCACTGAGCTGCCAACGGGTGGCAGGATGGCTCAGCTAAAAAATAAAAAAAAAAGATAACTGAGAAGACAGTGCAGAGATTCGCTTATATCCTACATGCAGTTTCCCCTATTACTAAATCTTACATTAGTGTGATGCATTTTTTACCACTAATAAATCAAAATGGACACATTATTAATGCATAGTTTATTTAGACTTCCACAGTTTTTGTCGTGTTTAGGAAACCACATTGAATTTAGTTGCCATGTCTCTTTAGGTTCCTTGTGCTGTGGCAGTTTCTTAGACGTTCTTTATTTTTGATGTCCTGGACAGCTTTGAGGAGTACTTGCTAGGCATTTTCTAAGATTCCCACTATTGCAATTTCTCTTTAGTTTTTATTATCTAAGTCTGCCTACTGGTAAAGAATGGACTGAAAAGAGACAAGGGAGGAAGTGGGAGGCATTTGCATAATTCAGGAAGGAGATGAAGTGGAAGTGATGAAGGTGATGAGAAGTGGGTGAGTTCTGGACCTATGTGAAGTTAGAACCGTCAAGATTGGATGGTAGATTGAATGTGGGTTATAAGTGAAAGAGAAAAGGCAAGGATTACAGCAAAATCTGGGGCCTGAGAAACTAGAAGGGTAGCGTTTAGGAAATGGAGAAGGCTATGGGAGGAGGTAGATCAGGAGATCATTGATTTTGAGGTGCCTATTGGTGACCTAAGGCAAAACATTGAAGAGGCAGTTGGATATGTGAGTCTGGAGTTCAGGAAAGGGAACCAAGGTGGAGATATAAAGCTGGGAGTAGTCAAAATGTAGGTATGAGTTTAAAGCCATGAGATTAGATGTGATCACCCAATGTAGAGCAGAGAAGAGGTCCAAGAACTGAGTCCTGGAACATTCCAGTGTTAAGATAAAAGGAACCAGAAAAGGAGACTGCATTAGTTTCCTAGGGCTGCCATAACAAAGTATCACAAAATAGGTGGCTTAAAAACAACAGAAATGTATTCTCGTAGTTCTGGAGGTCAGAAGTCTGAAATAAAGGTGGGTTGGTTCCTTCAGAAGATTATGAGGGAGAATCTGTTTGATGCCTCTCTCCTAGCTTCTGGTGAAGGCCAGCAATCTTTGGCATTTTTTTTTTTTTGTCTTGTGGGAGCATCACTCCAATCTTTTCCTTTATCTTCACTTGGCATTCTCCCTGTGCCTTCTCTCTGTGTCTTCACATGACCATCTTCCTATAAGGACATGAGTCATGTTAAATTAGGGCCCCATCATTAAAATGATATACTCCCATATGACCTCATCATAATCAATTACATATGAAATGACCCTATTTCCAAATAAAATTATATTCTGAGGTATGGGGGGTTAGGACTTCAACATATCTTGTACGAGGAACACCATTCCCCACAAAACAGAGACTGAGAAGGAGCTGCCAGAGAAATGAGCTGGTCTGGAAGGTAAGTGAAGAAGGCGATTCAAGGAGGCAGTGCTAAGTGCTGCTGCTAGGTCAATTAAGAAGAGGGAATTATCAGGCCGGCTGCCGTGAGTCTCCGGCGACAGCATAGCTGCAGCCCCTGCTGCAGTGGGCTGCCATAGGCTACAGTGAGTGGCCAGCAGCCAGCGTGAGTGACCGACAGCCAGAGTGAGCTGCCAAGAGCCACTGTGAGCGGCCGTCCAGAGACTGGCGACTGATCTGCCTCACCAGGAAGAGTGCAATGATGATACCAACACGGGCCAGCGAAGCAATGTCCTCCACAACTAGACTGAAGAACAAAAGGACAGCAACTTGTCTGTTTCCCTCCCCCAATTCCCCAATAAAATCTTTAAAAAAAGAAGAGGAAATTATCCATTTAGGGGGCTGGTGGGGACAAAAGCCTAACTGGCATCGTGTTCAAGGGAGAGAAAGGATAGAGAAATTGTGGATAGCAAATATAGACAAGTCTTTTTTAGAGTCTGGTGTCAAGAGAAGGAGAGAAGGTGGTTGTTGAAGCAAGATGTGGGGTCAAGAGAGGGTTTTGTTGTTGTTTAGTGGGAGAAATTATGGCATGCTGATGGGCAAGGTCAGTGAAGAGGGAAAAATCGATGATGCCAGAGAGAGAGAGAGGGGTGGGGGAGAATTGCTAGAGGAGATGGGATTTAGGGGGTTAAGGAAAGGGGCTGACTTAACAAGGGCAGTGACTGTCCCAATAATAGCAGTAGGGAAGGCAGAGGGTAGGTACTGTACATTTACAGTAGACAGGTGGGATGCATAGGAGTGGAAAGGTGTGGTGACGGGAGCATGTACCAGTTCTCTTCTGATTGCTTCTATTCACCCAGTGAATTAGGAAGCAAAGTCCTGTGATTCTTCAGCAGCCCCATGGATCAGCATGGCAGGAACCAGAAAGTGAAAAGATTTTCTGCAAGTTACATGGTTAGGGGACAAGCCAAATTAGGGTTCAGGTCTCTCAAGTCTTAGTGACAAGGCTTCTCCCACCATACCACCCTGCCTTGTGCCCACTAAAAGAAGACATTCAGCCTGAAGCTCTCCTAATTACACACGAGTCTGATTGAATGACACTCTAGTTCTTTGGGAAGCCCTCTGATGGATGGCATCGCGGGCAGCAAGCGTCAGCCTGTAGGCTGCTTTTCAGGAACTTGGCTCTCTCCAGCTGTGTTGTTGTATGCTCGCCTCAAATGAGCGGTGTTTGTTTCCACCCCTGCTTATGCCATTTTTCTTTGGTATTGATTTATGATTTAGTTAAATCTCACACAAACTGATTAACCAACTGTGAATAGGAAAAAAAGTTTGTTAATATGAAAACTAGCTTGAATGCTTTGGAAAAACTGATAAAGGTAAATAACTCAAAATTGTTCTCATATAGGTGTGGGTGACACAATTAAAGAAGATTAGGAGAAAGTCGTAACCATCTTGATGTCGTCTGCACCTAAAACACTCAAGTGCCTTAAGCTTTTACTCCACTTTAAAGAAACCAAGGGTAGAACTGGTGGATGCTGAGTTCAAGTGTGGTCCCTGAACAAAAGTCACAGAGATGCTCTGGTCCTTTGGCCCGTTCTCACAGAACAGTATAGCCTGACATCACAAGATGAGTGGGTGATTGTATCTTTATGTCTCTGGAAATAAAATCATATGATTAAGGTGAACGTGTTATTATGTTTCATGATTCCCCACTTTAGGAGACTGTTTTCATTAAATAACTATCAACACTGCTCTTGTCCGATAAGAGAGGGTTTCTGCTCTACTCAGCAAGTTAGTCATCCATTACCTCCTGTTTGAACAGGAATGTGCACAAATCAGTAGCGACTCAAAGCTCACGTGCATCACTTTTAACTGTCTTTGGCTGTCATTTGCCTCTGGGTCAAGCGCACACAATTTTTGAGGTTACAGACTTAGATACTCACAGGGGCCAGGCAGGTAATACGAATGAGTAAAGTGGGTCAGTTGTAAGAAAAATCGATACCGAGGGCCGGCTGAGTGGCGCATTAGTTAAGAGCTGGTTTTGGGGTGCCAGCAGCCCCGGTTCGGATCCCACATATGAGGGCCAGTGACACTTCCCTCTACAGCTAACAACAGCTCCACCTGGAGCTGGGCTGTGCGAGCCCCGGTGATGGTGTGGGCTGCAGCCCCTGCTGCAGTGGGCTGCCATAGGCTACAGTGAGTGGCTGGCAGCCAGCGTGAGCTGCCAATAGCCTCGGTGAGCGACACCCAGAGGCTGGCGACCGATCTGCCTCATCTGGGAAGAGCGCAATGATGACACCAACATGGGCCAGTGAAGCAACTTCCTCCGCAACTAGACTGAAGAACAAAAGGACAGCAACTTGTCTGTTCCCCTTCCCCAATTCCCCAACGCTGTTCCCCTCCCCCAATTCCCCAATAAAAAATCTTAAAAACAAAAAAAAATCAATACAGATATGCTTTATGTTAATTTTAAATGTGTAGGAATACTCTTTACACCTACAAATAATCATACCTTTTTCTTTTAATCGAAAGGTGCTCTTTCCATCTACCTTTTGTTTTCCCCCTTTGGCTCAAGACATGGGTATTTAGAACAGGCAGATCCAGATTTTGTGGGGCCTGACGCAGATACAATTTTGAGGGTGTACTTTAAGAAAAGAATTGCAACATGAAGCTATACTCATGAGCAATTCAAGTGCATTTTAAATTGTTCTTTGTTGCATTGAGCTGCACAGATGTGATAGGAAATAACTCTTGAATGAAGTACTTTGATTTACTGATGAATATGGGCAGGTTTGTCACTGGAAATACTTGTCTCTTCAGGTTATTTCATTGTGTTCATACAATTCTATGTGTTAATGTTTTATCTGGAACTGACAGACGTCATCATGATAAAAGATGTGTCAGATACACCAGGACTTGACATGATACATTGGATACATAAAACACGCAGCTTTACACACAGATGTACTTTCTGCTTGAAGTACTGCTAGGATTTGTGTCTGCAAACACAGGGATTTTGATAAATTCTATTTCATACCATTTCCCCCCCAAAAGAAATATGGTGCATTTACAGTGGTGTACAATGCATTACTAACTATATTTCAAACAGGAGATAACTTCTATTTTGACATGGTGTTAATGAGAACTGAATCCTCTATTTACAATTTTGTGTATCTGAGGATTGGAAGGATTTTCCGTAGACCAGCTTTGCCCAGAAACATTTCAAACTTGTTTCTCCTCACACTCCCTGCATATTTCTGGTGCCAGCCCTGGTAGTCACGCTCATGCTGCCATTGGACCTTTGGGCCAGCATTTTCTGGTCATGGTGCTGGGGGAGTCAGCACAGTGGGTGGGGGGACTCTTAGGGGCATCCTACACTGGGACTGACTGTCAGGAGCTTAATACTTGGAAGCAACTGAGAGCCACATAAACATTTCCACTAATCTCAACTAAATGCATCCCCTAATTCATTTTCTTTTTAGTTGAATCCCCTAAAAAGGAGATGCCCCAGTGCTGACCAATATGGGGGTGGGTGGGACAAAAAGTGAGAGGAAGGGTGGTAAAAGGACAGAGTAGGAAGAAGCTGTGGTCTTGATCATTTGCTGTGAAAATATCTTATCCTTGCAAATTGAACAAAAGAATACAAGCATGTGAATAAGTTGCTAGGCCCCCTCCCAGAGTTTGGAATGCACTTATGCAGGTGAGGGGCCCCAAAGTTTAATCTTATTAACATCGTGGAAATATGCCTCTGGCATGAAGAGGTGGTTTTCTATAATAAGAAAACTGGTGAAGGCTTCTTCTGGTCATGACCATGAACTGACACAGGCTCCTGTTCCCCACCTCCCAGTCAGCCCTGGAGAGAGAGGCATGAATTAGAGAGCCAACAAAAATAACAAGTTCTTCTTTCTCCTCTTTCCCAACATGTTTTGGAACAATCATTGCTTGTCCATTTGCCACAGAAATCAGCAGCAACAATTCAGGCCATTGGTGCTAGTGTCCCAGGCACAAATATCAGGGCAGGACAAAAGTCAGGACAGGAAGGGGAGGGAGGGTGGTGGATGAAAAAAGTTGGGGCTTCATTCACTCCTCCACCCTCTTCAGTCTCATGGGGAGAGTCTCTTCTCCGGTGTTGCTTATTTTAAGACTAGATGAGAAGAAAAGATTTGCATGGTGGAATGTCAGCACCCAGAAGTGGCCAGCCAGGGATTCAGTGGTGCCCTTGACTCTCTGCTATGGAGCTCATCCCTCTCCACCCCTTAGCTTCCAAAGAGGCACCCAGACTGATTGGCGTTGCCTACAGAGTGGCTGATACTCCAGGGGAACATAAGCTTAGGCATTCCAGGAACAAACTATCCTAAAAGAAAGACCACAAAGTTGTGCAACATATACCATTCAAAGCAGAACTATTGGAATAGATGGACTAAGACTTTAAAATATCTATTATTTATATTTATTTTACCAGAAAAGGAAGCTGTTGGCAATATAAAATATGAGTAAGAAGTCATTAGTTTAAAAAACCTGAGTAAAATTATTAAGTATGAAAGCTTTTCTAGTTGAAATAAAGAACACAGTAGAGGTGGTGGGAGGGTTTGGTATCAGACAAGTGGCAGCAGTGGGAGTTGTGCGAAGTTGTCCACATGCATCAAAAGCCCTGCTGATGGCAGCCATGGGGCAGGTTGGCCCAATGCTATCATAAAGCCTTCTGAATCTTCAACAGAAGCCAGAAATCTTTTTTTTCTCTTAAAATGTGGATTCTCAGCAATTTTAAATGTTGTCTCAACTTTAAAGAAATACTGGGCAAGTCAAACAAAATACACAATCTTAGCCTGTGGACTCTGGGTTTGCAAATTCTTAGCATATAGCCTGTGATGTTCTGTTTAACTCAGCGGATTCATAATGTGTGAGCTGCTGCTAATTCTCCTTTGCATTGAGGATCAATTATAGCATGAATTAAACTGAAGGTGGTATTAGCCATACACCTAACAGACAATAGGCTGCCATCATTTGATGCCTAGTTTGTGACAGGTGCTTTATTTCATCTAATCCCTACAACAACCTGTAAGAGGGAGTGATTAGCTCCAGCTTATTGTAAGCTTAGGCTTACAGAGGCCAAGTAGAGCTGTGCAGACGTGTGGTGGAGCACACACTGGGTCCTGCACCTGGGTTAGACATGAATATACAACTGGACAGTGGCCAAACCATATATAAAAATAGAACTCTGATCCAGGAAGCCAACCCATTACCTACAGTAACCAGCCCAGGAAGCCAGCTTGCTCTAAGCCAGACAGTTAGCCTAGCAACTAGTCTAGGAAGCCAAACAACAACCCCTGTGACAATCAGCCCCAAATGGCTTGAACTTGATTAATAACTGACAGCTTCTTTAATTTTTGTCTCTGCTTCTGACTTTGGACCATGAGAGAAAGCCCAATATGTACCCTAAGCCATGACATAGGATACCCCGCTTCTAATTAGCTCTCCTGCAGCTTCCCGAACCAACAACCTCCACTCAGGGCACACTGAGACTTCCTTTTGTCCACTCAGAGGCTTTCCGGCTCGTCTGCCTGCCTGAGCCTCTGCCGAAGGACCAGGAGAAAGGCAGATGCCCTTGCTTGCTCTCATTTGGTTGTTCTCCATTTACTTCCATAGGCCTCAGGTGTTAAGTCAAATGGCTTGAAATTTTAATCCTACCTAGTAAAAAGTAAAATGTAAAAACCGTGAAGACATTTCTTGATTTAAAAAAAACCCTCTCTTTTCCCTCAATCTCTCTCTCCCCCTAAATATAGATATCCATATATCCATACAATCATTACTGCTAGGTAGACAAAGCAGTTTCCCTTGTTATAAATTCAGAGAAAACTGGGTCTCCCCACTAATGTAAACTAGGATGTTTTCAACTGCCAGTAACTAAAACCTTGATTCAAATTGGCTTAAACAATAAGCAAAGTTGTCATCTCATAACAGGGAGTGAGGATGTAGCACAGGCTTTGGGCAGTTGGCTCAGTGAGTTACAGTTTCACCAAGGACCTGGGTTCTCTCCATTCTGCCATCCGCAATGTTGACTTCCTCCTCAGGCTGGAAGCAAAATGGTGGGGACAGTTCCAAGTCTCATACTCAGATGAAGTAAAGGGTCCATCTCTTTCTGTGCATCTCCTTTAGGCCAGAGGAAACACCTCCCTTCTCGTTGGTTGGAATCGGGTCCCACATCATTTCTGGAACCAATCACCAGGAGGCGAGTAGGGTTACTCTCAGCTCAGAACAGCCCACCCTGACTGGGGTGAGGTTGGTTGGTTTCCCCTAGGCACACAGCTGTACTTGGGGAGGGGTGGCTAACCAAACAAAGCTGGGTTGGGCGAGAGATCTGTTAGGAAGGAACAAGGGGGAAATAGACACTGGTCACCCATTGAGTAGGATACTTTGTATTGGTTCTGTGATGACAATTAATGATGTTCTTCTGGTATTATGCATGGCTTTTTGTCTCAAAGGCAGAGACTGATAAAATATTCAGGGTAATGAACACTGTGGGGATTGGCTAAAGGAGCAGAATATGTGTGAGAAGAGGGCAAAGAGAGCTTTGCATGTTCTTGAGTGATTTAAGGTATTTGAAGTGAAAACTGTTTCTAAGAAACAAAAGCATGACACGTACACTTAGTAAACAAAATCACACAAATGATGCCCTTTTAATTAAATAACTACAGTCCCCTCTTTCCAGCTCCTCACCCAGAGGCCTGGTGTTTGGAGGCAGCTCCAGGTTCTTGTCAGTGTCTCACCTGCCTCCCTTCTGTGTCCCACTGGATACCCAGCATTCTCTGGGGCGATGACACAAGCTGCCTGGGGAGACAGAGGCCCAGGATGGGAGCACTAGGAGGCAGGAAGCTGGGAAAGAATACTGTAGGTCTTATTTTTCACATGTAAAATCGAGTTGTGCCATGTGACCCTGAGGGACACACCTCTCAAGCCTCTGGTAGAGAAGGTCCTATTTGAGTGTGGTTAGGTGTGACAGGACACATTACCCCAAATCAGGATGCTGTGAGCAACTTGCTGGGATTGCAGGAAGTGGGGTTCAGTGAAGAAATGTTACAGTGTTCCTTCCCTACAAGAACTGGGGTGGGTTGGGGGTGGGGAGGAAGGAGGCAGGGTCAGAGTGTGGATAAAGAGGGTGCTACCCAAGGGCAAGCAAGGTGACACACTACAGGGTGTGGTCTTGAGGGAAGGAAGTTGTGGGCTCAGTTCCTGGGAACCCTGAGTTGGGGGTCAGGAGGCTATAAGTCACCCATATCTCCCCAAAACAGAAGTCCTGGACTGGAGCATGTCATGACCCAGGCAGAAAAGAACTGACCTATTTCAGCTGCACCAAGAGCTTAAAATAAGGAAGAGTAGAAAGCACTGAATTGCAAATGTGGAAATTGTATGGTATATGAATTATATCTTCATAATGTTCTTACATACAAAATAAATAGTCTTTGGATTGGACTTGAATAGTCACACAAATGGAAAAAAGAGAATTAGTGGTGGCTGTTTCCCGAAAGCCTCGGTTTACAACAGAATTGGTGCCCATAATCTTCTTAGCTGTTAGAACTCAAATATCGTAAATATTAAATTGCTGCTCATTTAAGTCCTTGTGCATAACTTCTTCACATCCCGGCACAGCAACCGCCAGCCCAGCCAGCCCAATCGTCCCAGAAGAGAGGGGGCATGCTGACATTCTAAATCAAACTGAAAATGTCTTGGGTTCCTCTTGTCAGTTCCTGCTGGACACCGTGTGAAGCAGAAAGGAGACAAGTGACTTCCTTGGCATTGGGCTGGCTGGCCCGCAGTGCTCGGAGAAAAGAGATACTTTTATTCTGCATGAGGCAGGTGTGCAAGTATGATGTGCAAGTCAGAGACCAAGCAGCTTGGCAAATGGCAGCCTTCTTTCTAATTTATTTTCCGGTTATCTTGTGAAGTTTTGTTGATAGAATACTTACATCCTTAAAAAAAAATATGGTTACATTCAGAATGCGCATGCTGCTTTTACATTCTATCATTGCTTAATATTCAGACCTGGATGCACTGATGTGGGCCCTGTACCTGGGGCTGCTCATGGCGAGAGAGCATTTCATGTCACTGCATAATTTGCTTAGCCATTTCCCCCTATTGTTGTTGTGGGTCTGGGCCTTTTTGGTTTTAGTCTGTATTAAATTGCAACTGCTGGGTATATATTTGTACATATTAGTTTTTTTTCCTTTGGAATTATTTTCCTATAGCATATTCCTGAAAGTGGAAATATTGGGTCAAACCAGTTCTGGAGCTCTTGATACATATCGTCCAATTCTTCTCAAGAAAGACAGCCATGACACAGAGCCCCCAGCAGTGTATGAATGTGCTTATTTCCTTAAAGTCCTGCCAGCATTGTGCTTTATTCTTTAAGAAAAACAAAACAAAACAATTGTGCTCGCTTAATAGAGGGGAGGTTGTTTTAAGTGACATTTCTGTCATTGCTGGGGGTTTGAAATCCATCAGCTTGGCATGAGTCCAGATGTCCACAGGTCTGTGTAGGATCCTAGAATGAAAGAACGCAGCAAGCCACACCCAGGGAAGAAAAAAGGGGTCAACTAAGAGACAGTCCTGCCAGCGCCCAGTGTCCTTTCCCTATACATAAGTGACTTCTAAGGAACCACATGTGTAAGTCTCACAGTTGGTGCTTCATGAATGCAGACTCCACATGTTTTGTTCCTGAGAGCAGAGTCCAAGAATTCTTGGATGTTAGTCTGGACCTGCAAACTCACCTTTAAGAGACTCTCCTTACCCATCTTTCCAGAAGGTGATTGGGGTTAATGCGACGAGTTTGGTTTTCATGAAAGTGTGGATTTAAATGGAGTTCTGTGGGTCTTGGAGGGGTGTTCTGGGGAACCACACGGGGACTAGGAGCTCGGCTCTGTCCCTGCTTCTCCCCAAGTACAAAAGGAGGAAATTTCACCCTGTATGCGTGATGAGGCTCAGGCCCTAATGCATCCAACGTCTCCCCCCCAGCTAGGGGGAATAATAACCTTGCACCCACCTAGAACCAGTGGAGACGACTGAGCCCTGAGGTCCCCACAAAGAGAGGTATAATTGAACTCAGATGACACTCAGTTGGGAGGCTCCTCACAGGAGGCCGCCTCAGCTCTGGGCACATTCTTGACTTGGAGATCAGCCAACATGATCCCAACAGGAGAGTCATTCAGGCACTGTGGGGTTCCTTGCCTCCCAGACTCCAGACCTGCTGTTTCCTCTGCCTGGATGCCTTCCTCCATCTTGCTGCTCTTGCTAATACCTATCAGTTAGGTATCACCTGTTCCTGGGCCTCCCATCAGGGTGAGGACCTGTTCCCAGTGCTCCCATAGCAACCTGTCCTTCCCGCTTCCTTACAGTTGTCGCACTGGGCCACAGTGGCTGTGAACCGTGCCTGACCCATCTCCTTGTCTGCCCCGGTACAGTGCCTGGTGTTGGCTCAACTTGTTGAAAGAATGGATGGATGAATGAATAGAGGTGATGATGAAAGGATGAATTAACTAACCCTGGTACTTACAGCCATCCAGGGTTGAACCAGAAATTTATGAGATAACCAGGACAAGCGAGCCCTTGGGTTCTCTCCACTTTGCAACCTGGAGATGAGTGATATTGACTCCCAAGTACAGGGAGTACTGGGATCTGGTAGACAACTATTTCTACAGTTGTCCTGCAGCTTTTGTAAAACTAGAGTCATTTCAGGTTCTAGTCTTTGTTCTAGTGACCTCAGAATCTCTTTATATAATAAGGCCAGAAAATAAAATAAAAAATGAACAAAAATGCGGAAGCAGATTTCCTTTTCTTTTATGTTGTTCTACAAAGATGTTACAAAACATCACACATGTATCACAATCCACTTTAGGTCCCTGAGTCCTCTCATTACCACACTTCATTTAGTTTAATTCACAAACATTAATGAGCAACTACAAAATTCTGGACACTACACTGGGGCACAGTGTGGGGTAGGGTTCCTTGCATTGGGGATGGGTACAGAAATTCAAATTTGAAGCAACTGCAAGGAAAAAAAACACCAACTAACCAACCAAACAAATGATTAGAGCTGAGAATTGTGCTGAAATCTCGGTCTCTGAACAAGAAGGAGAATACCACCCAAACCAAACCAAACCAAACCAAACCAAACCAAACCAAACCAAAGAGAGCCCAAACCAAAGCTCTCAGGACCTTAGTTGGCAGAGAAGAGAGGGCATTCAGCATTGTTGGGCCAGGGGAAGCTGCACACGGTCAAGGCCTTGTTTTGAGTGGCATGGCAAAATGATCTCAGGAGAACCAAATGTGCTGTGAGTAGAAAAAAACTTCCAGAAAAGAATATAGTATTGCCTTCAAGGGCTCCCTCAAACATCCAGTCAGCGGGGAAGGCAGACAGAGAAATAGGCCGCTTGTCATAGCACACAGAATGGGCTGGTAGAAGCGAATATTAGTTTCCATCCATGACCAGTTTAGCTCTTTGCAATGATGATAAATACATTAAGAATAATGTTGTTATTTAATAAGTTAGACAGGCTGCACATTAATCTTTACTTAAACAAAGAGCTTACTTAATATGTCTTTGATATTAAAGATGGTGGCATAAAGCAATCTTTCAATGTAGTTTTCAAAATTTTAAAGTTGCACATTCTCTGTGGAAGAGATAAATCAATGAAAATGAAAAATTCTTGCAATAATGTTTTGCAATTTATAATTGTCTTAGCCAACTTCGGATTTCTTTAGAAAAGTAGGTTAGGTGGGATATAAATTATAAATTAATAAGTGAAAATAAAATATTGGATTCTACTATTTTGTCTCTACCATAGATTTTAACTGCTTATAATTAAAATTTAATTTTTAGTATATCAAATAAAGACAATAGCAATTATTCTTTCTCAGGTGCCTAGCATCCTATTTATTTAATTACAATTTTTTAGAATATAAAGTCCCTCAAACTGAAAATCATAGATGCCTAGACATCTGCTAGTTTTTAATTTTGTATTTTCGTCTTAGTGATAACTTTTATTTTTTATTTTTTATTTTTTAAAGATTTTATTGGGGAATTGGTGGAGGGGAACAGCGTTGGGGAATCGGGGAAGGGGAACAGACAAGTTGCTGTCTTTTTGTTCTTCAGTTTAGTTGCGGAGGATGTTGCTTCATTGTTGGTATCGTCATTGTGCTCTTCCCGGATGAGGCAGATAGGTCGCTGGCCTCTGGATGTCGCTCACCACGGCTATTGGCAGCTCACGCTGGCTGCCAGCTGCTCACGCTGGTTGCGGGCCACTCACTGTAGCCCATGGCAGCCCACTGCAGCAGGGGCTGCAGCCCACACCATCACTGGGGCTCGCACAGCCCAGCTCCAGGAGGAGCTGCTGTTAGCTGTAGGGGGCAGTGTCACTGGCCCTCATGTGGGATCCGAACCGGGGCCGCTGGCATCCCAAAACCAGCGCTTAACCAACGCGCCACTCGGCCAGCCCAGTGATAACTTTTTTAAAATTAGCAATTATAAAGAGAAAACTTAGAATGGTAATTTACATTAGATACTTTCATAAAAAGACTAAGTTTCCTAAGTTACTGTTTTCTTAAACTGCGGTTCAGAAGCAAATTCTGAGAGGACTAAAAAATTATTTCCCCATAAATTCCTTAAGTTTAAGAAACACTGCTCTAGGGCTGGCCGAGTGGCGCATTGGTTAAGAGCTGGTTTTGGGTTGCCAGCGGCCCCGGTTCAGATCCCACGTATGAGGGCCAGTGACACTGCCCTCTACAGCTAACAACAGCTCCACCTGGAGCTGGGCTGTGCGAGCCCCGGCGACGGTGTAGGCTGCAGCCCCTGCTGCAGTGGGCTGCCATAGGCTACAGTGAGCTGCCAATAGCCGCAGTGAACGACATCCAGAGGCCGGCGACCGATCTGCCTTATCTAGGAAGAGTGCAATGATGATACCAACATGGGCCAGTGAAGCAACATCCTCTGCAACTAGACTGAAGAACAAAAAGACAGCAACTTGTCTATTCCCCGTCTCCAAATCCCCAATGCTGTTCCCCTCCCCCAATTCCCCAATAAAATCTTTAAAAAAAAAAAAAAAAAGAAACACTGCTCTAACACATATCCTAATTCAAAGTCCATTATTTTCTGGTTCTTTTGAGCTTCAAGTTAATGACATATTAACACTATAGCTCATATTTTCTAATATCTTTTTGACACTAAATTACATCTCTGGTCTGATTTCCTTTTGTTTTTTCACAGCAGGTCTTCAAATTTGCCAAGAAGCTTCTCCGACACCCCCACACTTTTCCCCCTCCCCTCCCTCCACCTTTATCCCCACCCCTGACCACGAACATAATTTTCTCCACTGTTATTAGTGTGAAGTAGGAGGTGCATGAATTCCACAAGTGAAATAAAATATATTTATCTTTTCCTTCTTATAAGGATTATGGAACTGTTTGAAAACTTCACCTTGAGACCTTCACAAAAATAAATTTCAAATTATTCAAGGGGTCATGATTGCTTCAACAGTCCAATCAAACACTGAAGACACATGGGGTAAATAAAATTCAGATAAGGACGGTTTATTCACAGTATCTGATAGTTTGAGCTGTACCTTTAATGAGGAAATATCAAGGACTATGACAAAGAATTTCAATCTGGAATCACTCTCTACTAGAAAGGAATAAACCATTTAAAATTAATTTTGTTCAATTCTGCCCAACTTCCTGTGCTAAGCTCAGATGGCACTTTCTTAGTGATGTTTTCCCAGATCAACCTACTTTTTCCTTTTCCATGGCTGGCCCTCTCTCCCCTTTGATGTATTGCCTTTAATCTGTAGCTGGCTTATGGCACTCCCCATCTTTACCTTGTATGTTGTTATTAGATGGATTTCTTGTCTTCCTTATAAGACTGTATATCTTCTGTTAAGGAGGGGCCAGATCCAAATGCCTAGAGCACTCATAGCTCACCTTACATATGTATTTGATTAATTAACAAGTCAACTCTTGAATATGAAACATTGCTTATGGACCATACTCCAAACTCTAGGGGACCGTATGAATCCATCTTTGTGTGAGGCAGAGGTCTTCCCACCATGACTTTCATCTAGTCCGTTCTCAGTCAATGCCAGCTGAGTGGATGATAGGAACAGCAAGGTCACCAAGAGTCATTCTGCATCCATCTTGGCTCTTCATCTGGACCAGAATAGATGGAGAAGATAAGCTAACATCTTGGAGGTTTTTTCTTCACACTCTGAAATCCACAGAGAAATCTCTTCATGCCTCTCCACCCCCTACCCCCAAATCTCTTTCCAAAGTTGAAAATCCCTAGCATGGCACGAGTCATTCACTCATTCAACAAACATTTACAGAGCACCTAATATATGCAGAGACTGACCTCTGACAGGCTCTGGGGATACAGAAGTGAAAAGGCAGATGGACTCACATTCTAAGTAGCTTACATTCTAGCGAGCTCACATTTTAGTGAGGAGAGAAGGACAATGAGCACCAACAAATCCGTCAGAATTGAGAGTGGCTGGAGAAGGCGGGCAGGAGGAACTAACTGAGCTGGGCCAGGTGTTTGCACCCTCGGCATCCATGAACTCCAAGAAAAAGGTTCTTCGAAATGGGAAATAGGGAAAAATTACATTTTCCACTAACTTCTACCTGGAATTTAGCATTTCCTTTCATTATGAATGTGGGCAATAAACCATAGTGGTTTAATAGTGCCTGTGGTTTGACACCAATGGAAAGCACAGATATTTTCACATCACACCGTGGTTGTTGCAGACATGCTGACATAGTTACCATTCAGAAACTACGGTACTAGTAGTCCCTCTGCTAGATTGTTATTTAATGTGTTAATAAAGAAGCACATCTATTACCATTCAAAAACATATTTTGATAACTATTTCAGTGTAATTGGCTTTCTTTGTCAGCCTATAGAGTTATTTATTTTATTTTATTTTATTTTATGCACTTACAACCTTATTCTGAAAAGGAATCCATTGGCCTCATGCAACTGCACAAAGGGTCAATGGCTCAAAAAAGATTAAGAAACTCTGAGCCCAGCCCTCCCTGGTGGCTGCCACCAGCCTCTCTAGCCTGGGAATCTGCCGTGACCTCTGGGCCTCGCACATGCTGTTCCGCCTGCCTGCACTGCCTGTTCCTCCTCTCTGCCCTGTTGGCTCTCATTGTGTTTTGTGTGGACATGAAACATCACCCACTTTAGGAAACCTCCCTGACTGTGCAGCCCTAGCACAGAGGACTCACAGCAAATGTTCTATCTCCCTTCCACAAGCCACCCCTCAACTCTCTCTCTCTCTCTTCCCTTTGCTCCAGGCTTATCACACTGCATTTAATTGCCTCTGCATTTGTCCATCTCTCTGAATGGTCTGTGAGGACCCCTGTCTCCATCTCTGATGCCCTGTGCCTCATGTGCTTGACATGCTTATTATGGGCACTCAGCTCAGGCATACACAATGTAGGAATGAATGGGTAAATGGATGATGAAAGGATGGATGGATGAATGATAGGCTGTTTGGATGGATGGATGGTTGGGGGGGTGGATGGATGAAAAGATTTGGGGCAGATGCAAAGCATTTCACATTTACAATCTCTTTAATCAATTTTTTCTCCTCTTAGATATAACATTTTCCTTCCTGCTAAGGGTAATGGCAATCTCTGTGCTGATAATATCTACTGCCCTTCTCCCAAAGCAGGATCCCAGAGAAACCTGGCAAGAATCACTGACTCTGGGTCCAGCCTCCCAGTCTCAGCCACAGGTCAAAAGGGTGGGCTGGTGGCCACAGGAACCACAGTTGATAACCCAGGTATCTGATCCTCTTAATCTGAAGGCAAGGGAGGCAGCCACACAAAACTGCCATGGACGGCCCAATGTGAGAGGGGGTAAGCTGGTGAGAGAAACGTTCACTCATTTCTGAGGAGAAAGAATGGGCTTCAGGGGCAGGCAAGCCGAGCCAAGCCTGCCTACCAAGCCTTTTCCATTGGCACACACCCCAAGCTCAGAAGAATCCAATTGTATAAAGACTTTGGGAAAGGCACCTGTTTTGGCCAGCGTACAATAACCGATAACCCACCGCAGAAACAATGCATTTCCACATCATCCTCCACAGGTGGGTTTGAAAGACAAAATACAAAATAAAAATAGCAACATTTATTGAGAGCCTCTGATATGCGCCAAGTTTTCAGTCATTGTCCCCACTTCTCCCAGCTACTTGTGCATGCTGGTGTGTTGTTCCTATTATTTTTATCTTACAGATTAGGAGACTGGGGCTCTGAGAAGTGAAGGAAGTTGTCTCAGGTCATGTAAGGGTAAGCAGCAGAGGCAGGGTTTGAACCCAGGTCTTTCTGATTCCAAAGCTCAAGCTCTTCCGTTTTCCTTAAATCATCTTTGATTAATGGAAAAGCCGCATCCTCTGGGGGGGAAAAATCTATGTCATAATTCTGAAATGAGGCCATCTTTATGAATATGAAGTGGGGTTTTCTTTTCTTTTCTTTTCTTTTTTTTTTTTTAAAGATTTTATTGGGGAATTGGCGGAGGGGAACAGCGTTGGGGAATCGGGGAAGGGGAACAGAGAAGTTGCTGTCTTTTTGTTCTTCAGTCTAGTTGCGGAGGATGTTGCTTCACTGTTGGTATCGTCATTGCGCTCTTCCCGGATGAGGCAGATCAGTCGCTGGCCTCTGGATGTCGCTCACCGCGGCTATTGGCAGCTCACGCTGGCTGCCAGCCGCTCACGCTGGCTGCGGGCCACTCACTGTAGCCTATGGCAGCCCACTGCAGCAGGGGCTGCAGCCCACACCATCACCGGGGCTCGCACAGCCCAGCTCCAGGTGGAGCTGTTGTTAGCTGTAGAGGGCAGTGTCACTGGCCCTCACGTGGGATCCGAACCGGGGCCGCTGGCATCCCAAAACCAGCGCTTAACCAATGCGCCACTCGGCCGGCCCTGAAGTGGGGTTTTCAAAGTCCCTTTATATTGACTGCGTGAATCAGGGTCCTCCGAGGGAACTGCCTGGCATAGCTTTATTCTTCTGGGCTCCGTGACTGCATGGAGCTGTGGCCACATACCTCCTCCTTTGTAGCAGGTGGCCCTTGAGCCGGGAGCAGGTGTATTAACACATAACAAGGAGTTTCTATGAAAGAAAAGGCCATGACAAAAAAAATATCGCTGGGTCACTAGGATTTCTTTTGCAAGGGGATTTAGGAGAGAGCTCTTCCACCAGACCCCTTCACACACTGTTTTTGGAGAAACCGGAATGGAACAACGTGTTGAGAAAATAAAGAGCTTTGTGTTTGGGGAGATAGGTGTATCTGACAACAGCAGGTGTGCTTTAGTGGGGAGGCCCAAGGTAGGCACTCCACCCCCATGGACCTCTCACCAGCCCATGCTAAGGCACCTGGGGCTGGGCAGTGCCTGCCTGGCTTTGAGTTGAAACTACCTGTCCTCCAGCGCTCCAGGCTGTCTCTAAGGTCCCTGGGACACAGTTAGATGCTAAGATGGGTCCCCAGGAAGGCTCACTGACCTGGAAAGGTCTGTAAGCATATGACCTGAGCTCCTTTACTGTGCTGTATGTCTTGATATTTTGGGGGGTTCAGGCAAGATTGTAGCAGAGTCTTCCGCAGCCCAGCTCCCCAAGGTCTGCCTGGGCTCTCCTCCACTGCCTTGGGTGGTGACGATTTCCCACTTCTTACTGGCGTGTGTCTGAGTGTAGGGATCCTGCGAGACTAGGTGGTCATGATTCCCAGAAGCCCAGATCAGACATAGATCCTTGTAGGTACTTAATTCATTTGATTGCTTTTCCATAGATGGCTCAGGAATTGAATGTGTATTTCCAGCCAAAACCTCTTAGACTCCAAGCTCCCTGAAGGCAGGGACCATGACCTGTGGCTGGCAGTAGATGTTCAATAAACACTTGCTAACTGAGTGACTGAGAACTTTTTAAGTTTTCTATAGTCTATCTCTTGTTTAAAGAGAAGGAGCAGAATTGGCAGGCCTGCTGGGCTGCTCAGTTCTAGCACGTGGCCTTACCATTGCATTCTATGTAAATGGCAATGTGCAACGTGGTGGTGCAGATCTACTGGCCCCAGGCAAGCTGGACACAGGCAGCGGTACAAATTCAAATTTTACGTTTCTTGGGCCGGCCGAGTGGAGCGGTGGTTAAGCCCTGGCTTGGGAAGCCAGTGGCCCTGGTTCAGGTCCCACATATGAGGGCCAGTGATACTGCCCTCAAAAAAAAATTTTTTTACCTTTTGTTCCCTGAATCCCCTCATTTTTCACCACCTGGTCGAGACTGACTTGTCCCCAGAGTCCTTAGGCTGATGTTTTTTTTACAGTCATTCTGGAATGCAGGAGCAGAGCTCCTCTGTTAACAAAGTCCAGAGCTCCCTAAGGTTGGAGTATTGATGTGCAATCATATGGAGCCCCAAACCTTTCTGAGTGAACCCAGGGACTTGTCAGAAGGAATCTACACTCTGGTGTTCAGAAAGTCAGATGTTATAGGCCCGCTGCTCCTTGGCCGTCTGCTTCTCTTGCTTTTCATCTTCTCTGTGAGTTCTCTCTCACCCCAGCCCAGGGCTTCACCTGTTATTCATGGATCTCTGCAAACTCAGTCTCCAGCTGCAGCTCCTCCCCTGAACATGCACAAGACCCATGAAGCCACAGGGGTGAACCACAGGCACCTGGACCTTCACACATCCAGGATGGAGCTCAGTCCTGCCCACCCCACCTTCCCACCTGTCCCCACGTGCTGCACCTGTAGTTCTCATCTTGGTTAAGGCTGTCACATTCCCTGCATTACCACTGAAATCTCTTCCTCGTGCTCTTACAGGTCACTAGGTTCCTGCGATTCTACCTTCACTAGCTCTTCCTAAGTCCCTGTTTTCACTGCCCCTGGCCTAGATTAGGTGTCATGGCTCTGCCTTCACTACTGAAGAACCTTCCAATTGATCTCTAGCTCATCCTCAACTCAAACCTGATAATGTCAATCTCTTGCTTCAAGTCATTTTTTTAGCTTCCCCTTTCCTTGTAGGACAAAGTGCACATTCTTACACATAGAATACAGAGTCAGGCCTCTGCCACTGAGGATCTTTTCAGTGCTTTGTATTCTCCACCTCTCAGTGGTGGCAGGCAAGTTGATCAGCCCATCAGACGTGAAACCTTCCCTGACTCCTGTACCCCATGTCTGATTTTCCACTGGTGCTTCTTGGTCACCTTTGGGCCTCACCCTCCTCTACCCTCCATCTCCAACACGTTGGCGCTCCTCAGAGTTTCATTGTGCACTGTCCACTTTTCCCTCATAGTCCCTTAGTGATGGCGTGTTGTCCATGCTTTTGAATACCATCTGAAGGCTAATGATTCCCAATTTAGGCTTCCCGCTCGGGTCTCTGAGCATCAGACGCTTCTGTCCAGCCACCTACTCACATCCCTATGTGGATGACTAATAGGATCTCGAATGTAACACAACCCAAAGAACTCTTAATTCTTCTCACCCTTCTCTCTCCTCGGGTCTTCCCCATTTCAGTACATGTTGCCATTAGTCACCCAGAGGCTAAAGCCAAGATCCTCATTGTCACCATCTACTCCTCATCCCATGTCACCACCTTGTCCTTATCCCCTACAGTCGTCATCAGCAGGTCCCGTCTACTCAATCTCCAGAGAACACATTCTTCCATTTCTCACCACCTCCATGAATCCCTCCCCAGACTGAGCAACATCATCTCCAATGCAAGAGCCCCTGCCCTATCCCCTCCTTCCAGCAGCTAAAAACCACACACTGGAGTACGTCAGTGCTCCAGGCTGTAGCAGAGGGACGGAATTACACTGAAACCCCAGCCCCTGTCCATTGCTTCCTGGCCAGCCTGTGGTGTTGCCCCTCCCACCTTCCTTGCCTCACCCGATCCCCATTTCACCTTGCTCACAGGTCTGCCATCACACTGTCATTTGCTTGATTCCTGAGATAGGTCAAGTATGTGGCATCTGACTTCATACTCAGGGGCTCTCTGTCTGGAATGGTTTCCTGGGTCTTTGGTTGACTTTTTTGTTGGTTAGTCCTTGCCTCACATGCTACTTTTTCAGAAAGACTTAGACCCAGAATCTTATCAGAATCTGGGATCACCTTGTTCTTTCCTTTCCACTTGTTTATTGCCAGTCTCCCTCCCCGAAGGGCCAGGACTGTGCCTTGCTTAGTCATCCTCTAACCCCTGGGCCTAGCATGGTGCCAAACACATAGTAGCTGCTCAATAAATATTTGTTGAGTAACTAATGACTGTGACCCCAGCCTATTTTTCTAGTATTACCTCCTGTTGTCCCTCTGCTCACCTCATCCTCCTTCTGGCTGCTCACCAGGATCTCGGAAGAGGGGCTACCACCTATAGTTCTGCCTCTGCTCTTGTCACCTCCACTGGAGTCCTCCCACCTCCTCTGCCCCTCCCCTGGCTCCTAGTACAGTTCTCAGAGCATCCCAACTGTTCATCAGTTCATGTTTGCAGGGAGTCTGGTGTCTCCTCCGGAGAAAAGACAAATACTCTGAAGTCTGGGGCACCAGTTGGGGCTGTGGATTTCTGCCAGAACCCAGCAGTGGGGGAGAGTGTAAAGAGCCAGAATCTGAGCCTGGAGGCCAGGTCTTAGTCTTGACACTGGTGCTAAGTAAGTGTGTCAGGTCTCCAGGTCTCAGCTCCCTGTGAAATGAAGCCACTGTGGTGTCTGGGTGTTGGGGTTGCCTCTGGGATCCCATGAGTCTCTAGACACTCACCTCCTTCAAGAGTAGGTGCCAAGGCTGTCACTGCTTTGCAATGATTTTCCCATCTGCTCACTGGAAATCAACCTAATCATGAGGGTTGTGAGCCCAGATTAATATTTAGAAAGGATTTAAAAAAGAACCCAGTTAATCCCGAGATAGAGGGTTTTTCATTTCTATTTGTGTAGTGGGTGGAGGTTGTGTTCTTGGCTAGGACATTCCCATATTCCCCTCCTTAAAGCCCTTTTGCTGTCACAGTGTCTAAATTTATAGCCACAAAGCCAGTGTAAGCTGCCTTGGCTTCAGCCTTCACCGCTGTCGGATGTCTTCAGCCAGTGACTCTGGTCCAAGGGGGAGGCACTGTGCTCGGTAAATGCCGAGGGTTAGCGTAAAGCTTCGAGACAAAATGGAGAGGCGATTGTGACAGTGGCCAAAGCTCGCTTTTTACAGCAGGAAATGATTAAGGTCTGGACTTTGGTGTTCCATAGACTCGGGCTTAATTCTGTGCTCTGTGTATGGCAAGCTAATTGGCTTATTTAAGTCTCTGATTCCTTATCTGTCAAATGGAGGTAATAATAGTGCCTACATTCTAGGTTTCTTGTTAGGATAAGTAAGATAACACAGATAAAGCCCTTTTCCCAATGCCTAACAAGCAATAAGTGCTCAATAAATACCGGCTATTATTGTGACCCTCTGTTCTGTCTCCTAGTTCCATCGGTCGCCGCATGACAAGATGTCCTCTTCACTATCCAGAACTGAGATTTTGATTTATTTTTCAAGCTTTTTTCCTTTTAAGGCTTGGAATAAAATCTCAGCTGGGGTCTCAGATAACTAGGTGTTCAGAAACTCTCCACCCACACACACCTGACCATATAAGGCTGAATCAGTGAGCCCCCCTGGAGACGCCTTTCGCTGATGGCAGCCTTGGACTAGCAGAAACAGCGGGATGAGCTGCCGAAGTAAACTGCTAAGGCTGGCAGTGGCAGGCGTTTGTGCCAAACCTCTCAAAGTCTACATAACCCAGAGAGCTTGGTCATGACCATAAATTTAATCTGCAGCATAAAATTATAAAACTAAAGAGATTTTTTTAAAAAAGCCATCTTTTCTATGCAATGCTTGCCATGCATCTCCTAGAATCTAGATTTGGTCAACAGCTTCCTTACGGGTCAAACTGATTTACTTTTCGTGACAGATTTATTTTCCAAAAATGATCACAAAAATATTTCCCACAGTCCTACAAGCTCTTCTAGAAAATTACTATTGCCCCATCAAAAGATGGAGCCTGTGTTCCCTCTCCTTGAACGGGGCAGGCCTTTATGACTGCCTCATCTATGAGGGACTGGCAGAAGTGATGCTCTGTGGCTTCCGAGACTGGGTCATCAAAGGTGATTCAGCCTCCACTGACACCACTGGGAGCAGCGATGATGAATTGTCCCCACTGAGCGTCACCCAAACTGCAGATTCGTAAGCAACATACATATATGTGATTGTTCGTTTAAGTGACTAAATTTTGGGATAGTTTATTTGGGGACATTTATCAACCCTTGCACTGGGCTGAGCGGTTTCCCAGAATGTGTGGCTTTGGGAAAACTGGGATGGCTGATCACCTGACCCTTTAGTCTATCAGAAATGCACATGGTCTGCTGACATCTTGGGCTCTTCTTCTTTTTTTAGATTAATGTTCCTGAGACAAAAATAATGTAGTTCTCCACATGCTGAACAGTATGGTGGTAATAGTATTTGTTTTCTGGTTGAATTTCACTCCACCCCACCACCTACCCCCATCCCCTACAGCAGCATGGTCTAAGCAGCTAGTTCACAGACTGACACGTGGAGAAAGGAGCTCCCAGGCTGGTGGTGGTGGTGGTGGGGGCCTCGTGTTTTCCAGTCTCAGGATTGTTGCCCTGGAGTTTCCTCTGCCTGGAATACTCCCACCAGGCTCTTTTTTTTCATTTCTTTGAATCTTCTTATCTTGTTTCCTGGTGGGCAGGGCCTGCAACCATGCTGGTCTTGGTTGTGACTTTAGCACTTACTGTGTGGGAAGTGATCAAAACAATTTTTTTTTTTAATGCTGGAAGAATAAATGAGTTGAGACGCACTTGGAGATTATTTAGGTCCAACTGCCACCATAGCAGAAATTTCCTCCACGAGAGTCCTGACAGGTGAGCACTAATCCTTTATAAACACCTTTGGGATAAAGAACTCCCCCCAACCCCCCAACCCCCCAGAGCAGCCTATTCCATTAAAAAAGGTTTCAATGTGATATTAAGAATAACCTCTCTAGGGCCGGCTGAGTGGCACATTGGTTAAGAGCTGGCTTGGGATGCCAGCGGACCTAGTTTGGACCCCACATATGAGGGCCAGTGACATTGCCCTCTACAGCTAAGATGGGGAACAACAACTCCACCTGGAGCTGGGCTGCTGTGAGTCCCCAGGACGACATAGCTGTAGCCCCTGCTGCAGTGGGCTGCCATAGGCTACAATGAGTGGCCGGCAGCCAGCGTGAGCTGCCAGTAGCTGTAGTGAGCGACCATCCAGAGGCCGGCGACCTAGCTGCCTCACCCGGGAAGAGCGCAATGATAATACCAACATGGGCCAGTGAAGCAACATCCTCCGCAACTAGAATAAAAGGACAGCGGCTTGTCTGTTCCCCTTCCCCGATTCCCCGGCACTGTTCCTCTCCCCCAGTTCCCCAATTTAAAAAATCTTTAAAAAAAAAAATAAAGTTAATAATAAAAAAAAATTACCTCTCTATAACTGTTAAAGATTGCTCTCCAGAACGTTCTCCATCCTGCCTGCCTCCTGGAAGGAAAGCTCTAGCTCCCTGTTATTCCATCTCCTGGTGATGAGGCTCTGGACCCTGTGTCTTTGTGCAGACTGGGACAACTTACTATATTAGTTCACTGAGGACAGCAATATATCCTAAGGGATTCTGCAAGTCTGTACAAGTTCAGAAAGAATTCATCTTTAAAATGATAGAGAATGCTGAAGGTAGCACCATTCATCTACAATAACCCGACTCTCATGCTTAGTTTGGCTACATCAGGATGGGGTTTTGTCTCTCTGATCTCCTGTTGAACAACATCATAAAAGATCTTCTCTGGTCCTGGACTAGACTCACCTGATGCAATGTAATGGGTGGTGCCTCTTTTTCACCAGGGTAGAATCTCCTGGGGCAGGGGCTCCCTGTTAGGGGTTTGCTTGTCCTGTCCTATGGAAGCCCATCAAAGCTTGCCTCTCAGTGTGGGTGCAGGATGCCCAGGGGCCCTGTGGAGAGGAGCTGGGCCAGGCAGCACCTGGAGCAGTCCTGGGAACATGGCACGTGACCTCTTGTCCTGGCCTTCGAGGCCCTGTATTCTCTGAGGGGCCAGCTCTGTAGTATGCTCTCAAGGTGTGGCCTAAATACAAACAAACAAACAAACAAACAAACAAACAAACAAGATGAAGCCTCAAAGGTCAGCCCCACTGTGGCTTATTTTCGGACCAGTCTTCTTTTTCTTGGAGGTAGCAGGTGTCTTCATGCTGGGGCTGCTTTGTCTCTGTGGCTTGTGTCGGCGAAGACAGCTCAGCTCTGTACAGAAAACACCTTTCGGATACTAAGAAATCATGCTTTACCCCAAGTCCTCAAGAAGGATAGAGGAAACCTCCCAGTGAGATCCAGAGTTTCCCAGCACTGCCTTTCCTCACTAAGTACCTCTGGGCATGAGTCTCTGTCTTTTTCATGTTAATTAACCCAGTGAACTAGCCTCTACCTTTCAAAGGAATCTGAGGGATACTTTCCTGCCAAGTCCTGACTGAGTCCCTGTGACACTCAAAAACGTGGGCCAGGCCCTTGTGTATGTTAAGGAAGCCTGAGGAGAGTGAAGATTATAGGGAAACAGCCTACCTTTCTTTACAAGGGCTTGTTTTGCATCCTGAAATCTCAGATTCAGCTTTTACAATGAAGTCCTGTTATAGAAAGAGCTGGCCTTTTATCACCACTTAAAATCTAATTAATCCATATTGAAGCACAAAGATTTCTGTTGTCTTTTAGGGTGAGGGGTCATAGAGCCCTCTTTGTTCATCCTTAGACTTATAATCATCAAGCATTGGGGATATAATTTTACGAAGCAAATTGGAAGGTAACAGATCAAATCCTTATCAGAAAGCCTAACTCATAGTTTTAACAGAGTCCTGGTCCTTTACGTGAAACATTATATTCAAGAAGAACAAAAACGCATTTCAGAGTGCCCAAGGAGTTAATGACCAAAGCTTATATTCCAGGCAGCATAGGACCAAGCTCCATCACACTACTGTCACCCACAAAAAGACAGTGGCTCCTATAGGTGTGGCGAAAGTTGCAATATTTGTTGCAATGGCTTTCGTCTTTAGAGTAGTAATGCAAGTTGTTGGACTTTCATTATCTTTGCTGGGATGGGTTTTATCCATTATTACAACTTATCTGCCACATTGGAAAAACCTCAACCTGGACTTAAATGAAATGGAAAACTGGACCATGGGACTCTGGCAAACCTGTGTCATCCAAGAGGAAGTGGGGAGGCAATGCAAAGACTTTGATTCTTTCCTGGCTCTGCCTGCTGAGCTCAGGATCTCCAGGATTTTAATGTTTCTGTCAAATGGGCTCGGATTTCTGGGCCTGTGGGTCTCCGGGTTTGGGCTGGACTGCTTGAGAATTGGAGAGAGACAGCAAGAACTCAAGAAACGACTGTTAATCCTGGGAGGAATTCTCTTCTGGACAGCAGGCATCGCAGCCCTTGTTCCGGTCTCCTGGGTCGCCTACATGACAGTCCAGGAGTTCTGGGATGAGACCATTCCAGAGATCGTGCCCAGGTGGGAGTTTGGGGAAGCACTCTTCATCGGCTGGTTTGCTGGGTTTTCTCTCCTCCTAGGGGGATGTCTGCTAAACTGTGTGGCCTGCTCCTCCCAAGCTCCTGTAGCTTCTGGCCACTATGTAGTGGCAGAAATGCAGTGTCCATACCTGAAAAATGGAACTGCAGACCTGAAGGTGTGACTTTGACAAGATCAGAGGGATGTATTTTCTGCATTAAATGTGATGGAGGGGTCTACATGAGAAAGGGGTCTTTGTTATGTAACTAAATCTGTGCTGCTCACATTTTCTCATTTAACAACTATATTTCTATCCTAGATTTCCACCCCCTCCCAATAGGGAGACGGGACAGTCTTATACCTAAAAAAAAAATATTATGTTAAGCATTAAATAAGTATGAGCAAAAAAGTTTCATTGATCTGGTTATTTAAAACAAAATGTGGTGGTATATCCAATAGACTCTGTATTAAGTTTTCTTGTGTTCATTTTATATTAGAAACTTTGTTTGTTTTTGTTGGTAGCTGAAAGTGATAAATAGTTTGCTTCCTAAAGAGAAAAACTAACAAACTGAAATCTGTCAAGCATTCTGCATTGGCCAAACCACAGGTTAAATCTACCCCGAAGCGCTATTTCCATAGTAGTGACTTTGGCCTTTTTTGATCGGAGGTGGTTTGTGTCTACCCTGTGGAACAGGGTTTTATGAAGCTGAAAGGTTTCCATTCAGTACAAGCTGATACTCTTTCAGATTCAAAATACTGGCCAATCTCCTCTCTTGTCTCTTCCCTCAAAAACTTTTTTTTCTCTCTCAAAAGCTTTATATTTAAAAAAGATGAACAATTAAAGAATTTTTGCTTGATATTGACAGTTCACTTGCCTTAATAAAAACTTTCCTTTAATTAAAAATGATAAGCTTTTGTATATACATACTTTAGTTGTGCGTTGAGAGATGTTGCTTCTAACCTATAAAGTCCTTTTGCTTAACTTTTCCACAGCATAGAAAGCATATTTAAGCAAAGGAAAAAAAATAACAAGTGTTCATGCACATGTGTATGAATTTGACAGAAAGGCATATAAGTAAACAGATTTGCTATTTAGTGCAATATTGTTTCATGTTATGTGGTATATATAGCCTAAAGAACTAAAAAAAAAAAAAAAAAGCCTGATTTAAGGGCTAGAGGGAATTGTGATAGACTGATTTATTTGGTTAAGAAATACTTTTCTTGAACCTATTTTTTAAATATAGTAACTAACACTCAGTGTTATCACAATATATGTACCAAGAATATGAGAACTGTAACAGATGAAAATCTGACAGGTGCAATTAGTAAGGTATTAAGAGGTAGGGATTGAACCAAAACTGTCTATTAAACATTTTGCATTGAGACTTCTTAATTCTTTGACTTGTGAAGAAAGGTTGGGAACAACATGAAAGCCACTTAAACATTAACAATTGAAAGGAGGATTATTACTACTTAATGTTATTTTGGGGACAAACTACTTACTAGAAAATTGATCTTGGCCACACCTTGGCATTACTGGTTTGGAGAATTATTTCCCTATCCTTTTCTGAAACCTATTCAACATAGAATCAAACAATAGTAACTCTGGCAAGAATCCTCCTACATACACAATGAAAAAAATATTTCTGAGCTCTGCAAGTGATAACACAAGCATCACACTTTTCCCAGCAACCGAACAGCAGGAGGTAGTTTAACTAAAGCTCGCGTGACTTTATAATGGCTTTAGTATTTAGAACTGTGGCACAATTGACTGGAATTACATTATCTTTGCTGGGATGGGTTTTATCCTGTCTTACAAACTACCTGCCACATTGGAAAAACCTCAACCTGGACTTAAATGAAATGGAATACTGGACCATGGGGCTCTGGCAGACCTGTGTCATCCAAGAAGAAGGTGGGATGCAATGTAAGGACTTTGATTCTTTCCTGGCTCTGCCTGCTGAGCTCAGGATCTCCAGGATTTTAATGTTTCTGTCAAATGGGCTCGGATTTCTGGGCCTGTGGGTCTCCGGGTTTGGGCTGGACTGCTTGAGAATTGGAGAGAGACAGCAAGAACTCAAGAAACGACTGTTAATCCTGGGAGGAATTCTCTTCTGGACAGCAGGCATCGCAGCCCTTGTTCCGGTCTCCTGGGTCGCCTACATGACAGTCCAGGAGTTCTGGGATGAGACCATCCCAGAGATCGTGCCCAGGTGGGAGTTTGGGGAAGCGCTCTTCATCGGTTGGTTTGCTGGATTTTTCCTCCTCCTAGGGGGATGTCTGCTAAACTGTGTGGCCTGCTCCTCCCAAGCTCCTGTAGCTTCCGGCCACTATGCAGTGGCAGAAATGCAGTATCTCCATCAACACCTGGAGATGAAAAACACCCACCTGAAAATCTAAGCCAGATGGGATCAGTGGCGTCCACTCCTCGGGAAATGCTCACCCAACCTGGATTCGGTAGGATTTCCTACTACAGAGTCACCCAGCCACTATGCTTATGATTTTCTAAAACGCATCCTCCTTGTGGCTATTAGCTTCTTAAACTGTGATTTCTTTCTAAGACGATAAACTACTTTTATCTTCTAGTCTGAGAACAAAACCAATCAAGGCTTAATAGTAATCGTACTCATTACTGATGAGTTTTCTCAGTTTTAAAATAAATTCAGTGATTGTACAGAACTAGTAAATAAAACATTCTATTAGTACTTCTATATCTCTGAAGGTGTTATTCACAGAGATGAATATTGTGGGAATTGGAAATGTTACTGCTGATCATTTACTTCTTTCAAGTGTTTAAGATCACCTTTTATATGAAACTATAGTCTCACTGCATATTTATTTAAAATGTACGACATCTGATTATACTAAAAAAATTGCTGGCTCTTTGAAAGCTGGAGAGGTGAGATGTGGGACACATCATCTTATTAATCAGAGCCCTCAGGGCCTTTATGGAGCCTTTCTCACAAGTCATCCACATTCATTCAAGCCTTATTTACCATGTCAGAAGCAGAGGACTGCAGTTTTCTTCTGTTTTGGAAGATTCACGTGACATCTACCACACAGATGTGCCTTTGCTTCTGTGTCCTGTGCTCTGCTATAGTCAGTCAATGTCTCTCCCCCTCCCCACCGCCCCGCTCCTTTGTGGGGCAGCCACAAGGGGGCACTGCAGGTCAGAATTGGGGTGTGTGGGCAGGGACCCTCCCAGCCTGGGTCACAGAGGGAGCACACTGCTAGTCCAGGCGGTGCGATGACAGAGCTCATATTTTGGGGCTCTTTGTTTTACTTGCACAGAGAAAACACTCCATCTTTTTTTTTTTTTTTTTATCAGCAATACACATCATCCAACCAAGAAGTATTCACAACAAAATGCTGGCTTTAGGAATTTTTCATGAAAGGTTTTATATTTACTTGGTACACGGTTCAAGTAAACTCTCGTGTTTGAGCCAATCAGGGAAATTAACTGAACAATAAACGACACTGAAATAAAGTATTAGGCAATATGTATCTTTGTTTAAAAAAAAAAAAAACCCATGGAATTGTTTTCCACCCACAAACACATGAAAAGTGCAGAAACCAAAGTTAATCTATGTGATGTATTTGCACACTTTTACAAACAAGACATTAAAACAGAAACATATTCAGAATTTAACCTGATTAAATATTTAGTTCAGTCCTGAGCTTTTGATATTTAATACAATATAGATAAAGTAATAGCAAAAAAAAAAAAAGATTTTAAATTTATTTGATTTGCATGCTACAGAGATTCAGCTAAACTTTGTTCATCTGGCTAGCAACATTCTTTTTGTACCTGTAACACTTAGATTCTGATATACAAAATTGTAATAACATACTGATAAGTCAAACTTGAGAACTAAATATTACATTCTTTTTACCCTGTGCAGAATAAATCTACCTTTAAAAATAGCACTTATAATATTAAAATTCATATTGTCCATATGGTTTTGTGATCAAGTTATTAAAATGTTTTGTCACTGTGAATCATTTGGGTTAGTACAAATATGACAGGATTGTTAAAAGCTGCCTATAAACACATAACACAATTGCTGATTTTTAAAGTGTGGAAAAGGATTATAGTAAAATAAGTTTCTCATGTTAGAAATGAGCAAATTTTGTACAATAAAGCCGAAAGCATTGTGGTCACAAACGTTAACTACCAGCCTGAGAGAGATTTTATTCTTTTATATTTGTCTGAAACTTTTTGTATTACAAAAAGTAAACAGCTAATCTGATGATTTATAAAGCTGTAAATATTCCAATATAGGCTTTTCTATGTCCAACATTTAAAATGGCCAGAACCGAACTATATATTAAACAGAACATAAATAAGACCGTAAATAAATAAATGAAGAAAATAAAATCGTACGGTACAACTACACATAGTCTATAAACATTTTCACGGTCAAATTAAGAAGCTGAAAACAGCTGACCTTCATTTAACTCTACATTAAATAAACTTCTGTCTTTCACATTTGACCTTGACAAGGATGAATGGTATTCTTTTTCTAGTTTTCCTTACTCATCTAATAGAGTGAACTGGGCAGCCCGGAAGGACTGTGCTCAGTCAATTCACGAGGCTGGTTTTTGTTCAAAGTAGTGTCACGTCCAGTTATAGCTTCAGGGATATTTGTATATAAGTGGTGGGACACTTAGGAAAAAATAATTAAAGTTCTAGGCTCAAGGTTTGCTTAATTTGAATTTTGATTCTGATAAAATGAACTTTTGAAAACAGGTATAATTACTTTCATGGAAATAAAATTTCTTGCTAATGAGTCTTAGGACTAGAACTTGGGGCCCATAGAATAGGAAAGGGGCTCATTCCTTTAAGATGACTTACATTTCTAAAAAATCCCCCAAAACTGTCTCAGTTTGCTATATAAGATGGCTAACCAAAAATCGCCTCTGCCAGTATTACAGATTGAGTAATATGTATGACTTAAATTGCATAAAACTATTTTAAAAGCCTTTATGCTGGAAGAGCTACCCCGGGGATTTGTTTCTTTTCAGAAGAGCTTGGATTGGATGAGCTTAAATTCTACACTTAAAAATGCTTTAGTGAGTTCACATCTCTAAACTTGTTCATCTAGGATGGCTTTTTAAAAATCAAATGACAGTTTGTACATGAAATTAATAGTCTCCCAGGCATACTTTTCTCTTTGCCTCCCAACTCCTTACCATAAATTATAGATAGGATCTCCTATATGAGAGCTGCAAAGTAATTGCTAGTAGATGTTAGAAATCTGTTAAAGGATTAAAAAAAATTTTTTTTGGCAACTTTGATTCCATCAAGAGACCCTTTCCTTTGTTCCTGGTTTCCCCAAATGACTGCTGATGTGTTTCCCTCCATGTCATCAGAATGCCTGTCCTTAGAACACAAGCCACCACCTTCTTCTGCTTGACGCCATCCTCATACCTAGGACGAAACACGCTGCTGCAAGCCAGAAACTCACATCTGAACACGGCCCCTAATTCAGGCTGAGTCAGAAGCAGCAGCAGCTGCTCACTGATGAGAGTCAGTGCGCTGGGGGGAACTGGCTTTCTCCTTTCCTCTCCCTACCTTCTGGTCATAAATCACAAGGTCTTTAGCGCAGCAGGAGGACTGCTCCTGTGCATTCTTATGTTCTGGAACTCAGCATTTCGGTTTTGTTTTCTTTAGACAAACAGAAAAGGACAAAAAGGAAACCGTTTTAAGGAAACAAAGTGTCCCAACGTAGGCGACAGAAATGAACACAGCACCTGTTCCAGGTGGACTTGGATCTCTGCACTAAAGCGTACGCTCACGGCCAGCTTCAAACTGAAAGAGCTGCTCTCTAGTACAAACATGTCACACGGCGCCGTTGCCTCTTCACAGTCTACTCACAAGAACACAAAGGAAAAGCAGAAACCACCCTCTGCTAAAACGAGTTATTTCTCAATGGTCAGCTCAACAGGATATACACTGGGTACTGCCTCGATTCCATTTTTACAAAACAAAGCCCACTGGCAGTACACACACACTTACACATTTGTGTACCAGATTATTCCATTTTGGTTATCTGATTTTTTTTTTTTGCTTTTTTAAACATATAAGAATTACATTCAAGGTACTTTAGAAATTACAGGTTGAAAATCTGATGTGAAGTAAAAGCTCTTTAAGAGTTGACAGTTATAGTACAACTTTGCCCTCCCCCCTAAAAAAAAAACCCACCCCAATGTTCAGTCTTTTGCTCTCCCTAAGAAATGAACAGGTGAAAAAATCATTCCTTCGGCAATGTAATCACACGTCATCGGCTGGCAGCGATGGGATGCTTATCTTCGCTCTGGTGAAGTAGGCGATCTTCTCCCTAGAGTTGGGGTGAGGAATAAGCCCACTTAAATGCAATGTAGAAAATACTCTGGAACCATTAGAAATAGTCCCAAGACTAATTCTGAGAGTCTCCACAAGTCTGGACAGGAGCTCTTTTCCTGAGGTAAAACTCCATGTAAAATCAAGACGCTCTCTGCCCTTTAATCAGGACAGAAAGCAGGACAGGGGCTCTGGCTCCCGGTACATCAGCTACAGACCTGGACAGTCCGTTCCCTTCCGGGATTTCCAATGTAAAACACTTTTTAAACCACTGGGGGGGGCGGGGGGAGCTCAGCCCAGGTATGAGTGTTTCTAAACCAGGTAGTAGGGGACTCAAGAGGGCCGAAATCCTAGGAAATTTCTCAGGAGCCTCACAGAACATTACACAATACTGGAAAAATTGTTTTAAAATCAGGAGTATGCAACTTGATGAGTAATAGCAGGGCTCAAATGAAGAGAGTAGGAACTTGACTGTCATAAAGGTAAATCTGTCCTGCATCCCAAAGCAGGGGTAAGTAGAAACAACCCAAAAGGGAGACCTGGGAAAGAAAGGGGCAGGATGGTTTTCAGAGGTTAGGAAAGTGTTAAAAAAAAAAATGCTTTAGACATTTCTCTAAAGATGACATATACATGGTCAACAGGCATATGAAAAAATGGTGAATCTCACTGATCATTAGGGAAATGCAAATAAAAACCACAATGAGATACCACCTTACCCCGGTCAGAATGGCTATCAATAATAAATCAACAAACAACAAGTGCTGGCGGGGCTGTGGGGACTGGTGCAGCCACTATGGAAGTCAGTATGGAGGTATCTCAAAAAACTGAAAATGGAACTACCTTTTGACCCAGCAATTCCACTCCTAGGCATTCATCCTGAAAAACCCAAGACACTAATTTGAAAATATATATGCACCCCTATGTTCATTGCAGTGCTATTTACAATAGCCAAGACTTGGAAACAATCGAAATGCCCATCGGTAGATGACTGGATTAAGAAACTGTGGTACATTTACACAATGGAGTATTACGCAGCTATAAAGAAGAAAGAAATCGTACCATTTGCAATGATATGACGGACCTAGAGACTATTATGTTAGTGAAATAAGTCAGTCAGAGAAAGACAAATAACACATGACCTCACTTACATGTAGAATCTAAAGAACTGAATAAACGAGCAATGTAAACAGAAATAGTCTTAGAGACACAAAGGAAAAACTGATGAGGGCTAGATGGGATGGGGGTGGGGATGAGGGAAGAGGGGAAGGAACGAGGCAACATAAACTGGTAACTACAATATTGCCGCAGGGATAGAACAGACAGTTTGGGGAATATAATTAATACTGTTGTAAATATTTTTTAGGGGACCAGATGGACTCATGTCTTGTCAGGGAGACCACTTCATGGAGGGTGTAGAGGCCTGACCACTGCACTGTACATCTGAAGCTGCCACTGAATAATATTATATGTCAACTATGATTTAACACATATAGTCATGGGATGAGGAGTATAGTGTAGGAATGGAGTCAATAGAATTGTAATAGATACATATGATATTGGGGGTGGGAGGCTGTAGATGGAGGGAGGGGGTTTTCACTTTGTAAGGTGAAAAGGATAACTAGTGCATTGTTTTGTACACCTGAAACTAATAATAATAATAATAATAAACTTTAAAAAAACGCTTTAGGATTGTCTGTTTTTCCTACAAAACCTTCACCTTGTACACACTATCCCATCAACACACATTTACTGAGGATGTGTTGTATATGCAGGGCATGTTGGTGGCCTTGAAGAAGAATAAGGCACCAACCTTCCTCTGAGAAAAACTAATAGTCTAGATAGATGGGGGAGGAAGTGTAGGGTTAGAAGCAAGAACCGAAATGGAAAAGAATAAGGAAAAGGGAGAGAAGGAAAGGAAAACTGAAAAATTATGGAAACTGAAATCAAGAGTTATTTTTGTGGTATCAAAAATACCTTTTGATTTGTTCAATTACAGAAGAGATAAAAACAAGAATTTAAAAAGGCAAGCGAAGGGCCAGCTGAGTGGCTCAGGTGCTTAAGAGCTCGCTCAAGAGTGCAAGCTGAGCTCTGAGCAACAGCAGTTTGATGCCCAGCCCAAGCTGAGCTGCCACTGAGCTGCTGGCTCAGCTAAAAAAAAAAATAAAAATAAAAAAATTAAAAAAATAGATAAATAAAAAGGCAAGTGTGCGTGGTCGTGATGTCACTGAACGCTACAAGGCAGAACTCAAAACTGGGGACCCCTACTTGAACACTTCCTGCAAGAGGGTTTCTTTGGCTACCATGGTGTTTTGTTTGTTTTTTTTCTTTTTTGTTTTTTTTTTGAGGGCAGTGTCACTGGCCCTTATATGTGGGACAGAGCGCTTAACAACCGCACCACTCGGCCGGCCCTACCATGGTGTTTTTTAAATGCCTGAATTAGTTGTCAGTATCCACATGTGAGATATTCTACATGAAATTCCTGATTTCTAACTTCCCTTGACAAGTTAGAAGACCAGGGAACACAGGGCTCTTGAAACAAGCAGCTGGGGCAGAGTTGCCTGTGTGTCGGGCAGGACTCCCCAGCCCCATCGCTCCCCATTCTCTCACCACCCCAGGCCTGGTGACAGTGACCAGGTGCCTCCATGCCCCCAGTACAGTATGTCATACCTGGTCCATCTCACTCATTTTCATCACCTGCCTGGTGACATACATGAGTTTGTACATTACGTGTTTATAAATCCTTACTTTGGGTTTTAGCAGCAGCTAAAGGGGGTTGCATGACTTCCTTGCTGGATGATGTTGCTTACCTCAAGGAGACCATCAAGATTCCTCTCACCACCCTCGAGTTGTAAAAACCCAAAGAGCAGCATGCTCTAAAAGTTAAAGGAGTGATTCAGCAGCAGCATGGCGGCAGGAGGAACTTGACTCTTTACTATAAACAGTCATATTAAAAAAGCCTGAAACCCAGAGGCAGCCCGTTCAGTCAGCACTGATCTCCACCTCCTTTCTTGGGCATTACTATTCCGCCTGTCACCCAGTCCCCCCCGCCCCCCACTGTGGCTGCCCCACCTTGCACCTCAATATCGATCCCCACATGTCTCCTCCTGCAGCCTAACAGCTTCCTACAGATTCCTCTATACAATCCAAACCCAAATCAAGAAGACAAACCACTTCTGTGGCCCTCCTCTCACTTAACTGAACTGTCCCTGAATGGTGGTGACCAGTGTCCTCCTTATCACCTAGTTGGCGGTGGTGTGTTTTTCAATTCACTCCTTTCCTGTAGCGTTTGACAGTACCGACCTCCCCTCCTCTCAGCCCCAGGGCCACGCTCCTGGTTCTCCTCTGACCTCTGACTCTTCCTTCTCACATCTTTTTGGCTGTGAGTGAGTCCCTCAAATGGCTGGCATCCACCATACGCCATCTCCTGGTCGCCTTTTCACATTTTCTGGGATGTCTAACCCATGTCCGTTGATGGAATCGCTGAATGTAGTATGAAGACCCCCGTTTTAAGTTTTTTAGCTGAGCCATCACTTAGTGGCAGCTCAGCTCGGGCCAGGAATCGAACTTGTGACCCTGTTGCTCAGAGCTTGCACTCTTGAGTGCGTTCTTAGCCAACTAAGCCACTCGGGCTGGCCAAGACCCCCTTTTTTAAATCTTCTGACTCTTAATCCTGGCTTTGGATTTTCATTTCTACTTGTCTACTGGCTACGGTTACCTGGGTTGTGCTACCAAATTGTTAGTCTGCCATGCCCCAAAGCACAACTTACTACCCTCACTGCGACCCTGCTCCTCCCTCCGCGTCCTCAGCGCGGGGACCTGCATGCTGTGCTCCGCCGGCTCCCACAGCCCCTCCGCCCACTCACCTCCCATCACCTGGCTGGCCTCCCCCTTTTCAGTTCCCACCTTGGCCCACTCCCCGTGATGTCTCTCAGGTCGGCCCCACATAGAATCTATCCCTTTCCCGTGCTTTTGTGCCTGGAGACCCCAGCTGGCTCTCTCTCATCACCTAAAGCCCTGGGTGAACACCTTGGACACAGCATGCCAGGCCCTGTGTGGAGTGAGACAACCCGCCCCACGGGCTCAGTAGCTGGCACTCCTGCACGCACACGGAGCTTGTCCTGCCTGCGAAGGCTCTGTGCCTGTGTCCACGCTGGTCCCTCCGCCGTGAGACCTTCCTCAGCCTACCCCCAGAGTGCCTGAAAAGCCTGTACCCACCCCTCCGCCATGGTTCAAACACTGCCTGTTTTATAACCTCCCGCTAGCCTCTGCGGACCCTGCACAGGTTTAGGCTCTTCCTGTGCTCCCTGGCAGGGCCAACTTAGGCCTTCAGTGGCTCTGCCCTCCTTCGCTGGTGGCATTTCAATGGTCTGCTTCCCCGCCCCCTCCCCATAGCCTGAGCCCTGTAAGCAGGAGACGGTGCGCTCAGGGCCCAGCATGGTGCGTGGTTTATGGGGCTGCCCAAGGCATGTCTCTGGGATGAGTGAGCAAAACCCTGATACATGTCTTTTCTGTACCTTTCTGTATTCTGCATCAAGATCCGTCACTGAGATGTGCTAACTGCTTCTGAGAGTTGGGGACCCCCTGGGTTTCTTGGGCGCCAGGCTTTAATTGAGTCAGGAATGCTGCCAGTGGAGTTTGTACCCTCAGGAAGGAGGAAATGGCTACTCAGACGTCCAGTCTGAGAGGACAGGATTTGGCATCTCACATGCTGGTATTAACTTGCAGCACTCTGAGGTGAACCCCTACATGATTCAGACCACATGCTGACAACCCGACAAAGGCCCAGGCCGTTTACCTGAAGGACTGCACCTGCCGGGGAACCTTCCGGCTCTGTTCGCGGAGCCGACACACGTCCTTGGAGACCTGCCTCATCAATTTCTCAGCATTCAAATCTTGTTTCTGCTCTTCTTTTGACTGTTCAGCCTGGCAAAGGAAATAAAAACACAAAGATCCCATAAAATGTTAATTACAAATCCCTAAAGACATGCTATTAGGCTTGAAGGATTGCGAACTAAAGCCAGGAGGGAAGCTTAGATAGCTCATGAGGTGGGTGTCTTTTCTCACAATCAGGGGACAACACTCACAGGATGGGTCGAACTCATGCTCAGGCGGGGCAGTCATTGATTTGGGGAGAGTTTATTTTATTGCATTAAAAAAATTTATTACATAGGCAATACGTGATCAGTATTACATCTGGAAAACCTAAGAACCCTCAAAAAGTAAACTAAACATTATTTATGACACTGTGTACACGAAATACATACTGTTAACATTTTGGTGAATATTTTTCAACCTCTTATTCATCATTTCAGCATGCCAGGCCCTGTGGGGAGGGAGCCAACCTGCCCCATAGGCTCAGCAGCTGGTACTCCTGCACACACACAGAGCTTGTCCTGCCTATCTATTTTAGCCATTTAAAAACTGTTTCTTGAAGTAGAATTTACATACCGAAAAGTACACACAAATTATAGCTCAAAGAACTTTTACAAACTGAACACACCCATGTAACCAGCACCAGATGAAGAAACAAACATTCCCAGTTCCCAGGGCCCCCTTTGTCCGCTCCCAGTAACCAGCCCCAAGGGTTACCAGCATCCGACTTCTAACAGCACAGGTCACTTTTGCCTATTTTGTTAATATAAATGCAATAGTAAGCAGGTACTCTTTAGGGTCTTACTTCTCTGGCTCAGTAGTATGCTTACGAGAATCACACACACTATTGCATGTGGTTGTAACCTGCTTTATGCACTGCTGTAGAATATTCCACAGTGTGACTTTACCACAATTCTGCATGAACACATTTTAAAAATAAAAACAGAATGATAAATGTTATATTAAAAGTTCCCTTTTCATTCATTCATTTATCCAATCAAGAAACATCTATTGATTTCTTTCTAAAGAAAGGAGGAGTACGTGAGTGAAAAGCACAAACTCTGGAGCCTTATTGTCTGGATTCAAATTCCATCTCTGACATTCCCTAGCAATGTGCGTCTGGGCAAATTGCTTGCCCTTCCTGTGCCATAGCTTACTCATCTGTAAACTGGGAATAAGTACTTACTTCAGAGGGTTGTTGCAAAGTTTAAATGAGTTAATATATGTAAAATACTTAGAGCAGTACCCAACACATCATAAAATCCATTATTTCAGTGTTTAGCTATTAGCTTTTTGTTTTTTAACTCTATGCCAAGCACTGTACTAGGAGCTAGGGATGTAGCTACGAACAGTAAATGCACCAGAAAGACACTGAGAGGCAGATTTTAATAAACCAAATCACAGACCGTCTCGGCAGGGATAAAACTGGCGGTGGTTTCTGTTACTTAGGAGTAAGGGTAGCAGGATATGAGTTATAGCACATGGCAGCCTCCCAGAGCACTGCTTGGGTAGCTAAGTTTCCCCAACATCCCTGGTGAGAATTAGAAGGGAAAGCGAAGAGGAAAGTCCCTGTATTGACACGAAACATTTTGCTCAGAATTCATTTTTTTAAAGCAGCTTTTCAAACAAATGCCAAAGCCAACTCACATATTTATAAGGTCTCACAGTCCCCAAAACACAAAGTAAATTAAATTAGGTTTTTATTTCTGTCAGATGGCAACAACGACTGCTTCTAAGTATGTATCAACAAGACTGCTTTTAGATGACACCACTTCCCCTCATTGAGTGCATATGTATTATATTAGTCTCCACTGCACTGAAAGCTAAACCCCCTACAACGGGGTGTCCCTCGAACTTTGCTAATGATAATCCGGTGCAGTGACCTCTGATTTTTTTTCACCACAAAGGATATCTTTTCTAGATAGTTTTTACTGCCTCCCTTCCCTCTCCCTGTTTTGAAAGATTTTGTAAAGAAATGTGGTCTATATTTGTTAAGCAACAATTCTCTCTTGAATATTTTGTAATTGATGAGAAAGGTTAGCTGTCACTTGGAGCTCCTGACTTTATGTAATTCAAGTTCAAAGCAGGCAAATGTGATACTTCAGGTCCTTTGTGAAGCCTTATCTTTAGAAAATGGATGCTTTTTCATTAAGTCCCAGGTAAAGAACTACTGACTTAGTAAACACAAATAAATGACTTCTACCATGACATGATATGTCAAATGAATAAATTAGTGATTATACTGAAGTACTTACTGCTGCTATTCTAGTTCTTGGTAAATTATGACTAAACCAATCTTAAACTGGCTGTCTGCTTATTGAACAACAGATAGTTCAGGAAAAGCCAGAGAAGGTAGGTACCTGCTAATATGCTTACGTGTGAAACTCTGACCCAGTTTCCCCAAGAAAATATATTTTATCAGATCAGAACTACAACAGGCCCCCAGGATCCTGCTCAGTCTTTGGTCACTTTCCATATGATGTGGCACTCTATTTTATCCCCTTTAGAGCACTATTAAGACAGTCCCTCTCAGTAGCCTAATGGCTGCTGATATTTTCAACTACTAGCATTTTTGTGGTGACAATTTGCAAAATCACTTTGAAACTTGGCTTTGTTTTATGTAAAGCAAGACTGACAGTGGAACACACAAAGTTATTCCTTTTCCTACGGAATGAGAACATGCTCTCCTGAAGACTCCATTTGTCTCTGTGTTTACGTATTTATATCTGTACCTATACCTGTACCTTTCTTCCAAAAATTTGGGTGACAAAATACATAATAAAATTTTTGTCAGCTATTAATAATCAATAGTAGCCAACTTTGCAGGCAGTTAAATCTCAGCGTTGAACACTTCATTGCAATCATTAAGATTTATTTTGTTGAATGAGGTGTATTAATATCTTTGACACGTAATTTTCTTAGCAGATTCTTACTTTTAGAAATGTTAACATCTGTCTTATTATCAGCTTTTCTGAACTTTGGCGTTTTGACAGGTAAACATTCTGAGGAAGACAAAGAAATTTCTTGCTTTATAAGCAACATGAGGCTTCCTTGGGAAAAATGCCAAACGTCCTTGGGCACATGTCTCCCCTTCCCAACCAGCCAGTCATGATAAACTGCCTGATTCACAAGGCTCGGAAGCCACTCTTTATGCCCCAGATTCAGAAGAGTGTGATTAACCTTCAGTTTAAGTGCTGGGAACCTGACTGGCAGAAAGGTCCTGTGACTTACTTACTGGCACATTAAGAAGCCTAACAGAACAAGGAACACAACCCAGTCTTAATTTACAGTTCTACATTTCCTGCTCCGCTTCCTCGGGGGGGTTGTACAATACACAAGGACAGTAACTCTGATTCAGTTTTTATTCCGAGCCACAAAACAGACTTTCAACCGCCAAGGAGGAGGGTTATGGAGAATGACCTGAGGATCTGGCAGCTTCCCTGACCAGAGAGGCGAATCCAGGATGTGCTTTGGGCTTCAATTAACTGCTTTTCTGGGAGCCGTATTTTTTATGGCAATGAGCAGGCTCCTTGCTCATCGTTGGGCATTTTACGAGCACCCTGCCGAAACCCTCACAAATCCCCAGCACTCCAGGGACATGGAAGGGCAGCGTGTGTGTGTGTTGGTGTGTCCGCAATGTACTTGTATATACAGAAGAGCACATGGAAAGGAAGAGCCTTGCTGTTGTTATCTAGACCCGAAACAAGGACCTCCGCATTTACTAGTGACTTTTTCACTGGTATCATCAGGCTAGCTAGAGAGTTTGGGCTCCATGTTATGAGAAAAAAAAAAAATACAGCATTTTGTGTATATGCGTTTCAACTCCTCTAACAAAGGAGTTTTATCTGAACTATTAAGAACACGTCCAAGGCCAGCTGAATGGCTCAGTTGGTTAAGAGCTTGTTCAAGAGTGCGAGCTAAGCTCTGAGCAACAGCAGTTCGATGCCCTGCCCGAGCTGAGCCACTAAGCTGCCAACAGGTGGCAGGATGGCTCAGTTAAAAACAAACAAACAAACAAACAAAAGAACACCCCTATATGATATTCACATTAAGGCTCTAGGAAAATGATAGCACTGGTATGGAGAGGGCTGAATACAACTATCTCAGCTCTTAATGGCCCTTCGTTATTTACATTCGTTTATACTCATGTTTGGTTAGGCTGGAATTTTCTTAATAACTCGGAAATGTATATTCTGACTCTGAATCAGACATCTCTCACACGTCAGCTCAGATCCTCTTGACCTTTCCTGCTTCCTTGTGGTCACAGCCCTCTAGTGGGGCTGGGGGCGGGGGATCTGGTGGACTTCATGAAGGCACACTAGAGTCTCCCCTCATTCCTCCCTGAGCCTCTGGCCCCTGCCATACGTTTTCCTGTTGAAGCTGAAATATGCCACAAGACTGCTTGGTACCCACACAGGCAAAAGGGTAGAACCCTTCTCCTTTCCCCTCTCTGTGGGGTCACTGAGGTGCTCTCCACAGGGTCCCAGGGGCCAGTCCACTAGAAGCCAGCAAGCAGCACACACAGTGGCCACCTCCTTTCTCGCCTCCCCTCTGCTCCGTGGGGCTACATCCCCTTCATGAAACCGTGGAATGGGAGCATTTACCTCAGGCTCTGCACAATCACAAGAGAAGCCTCCTTGAACTCTTCTTCTCTCCCACAATCTTGGTGTGCAAACTGATTATGAAACCAACTCAGTGCTGGTTCGTCAGATAATAAGGATCAGAAATCCTCTATTGAGATAGAATAAAATTTCTAAACAAAATCATCAGTGCAACTTGTATAAAGGTGATTGCAGTTATCAGTAGAAACTTATGAGGCTAGACTTGTGCCGAAGTAGGTGTCATTTAATGACTGAACAACTGCAAATTAATATAAAAACAAAGCACTATTTTACAAAAGAAGAATTCTAAAGTGTCGCTCTTCTAAAGCACTTCCAAAACTGGAACAAGATCAGCTTACATACTACATCGGGCAAAGACTCAGGAGACCAAGGCCCTTGAACCCATGCATTCTTGAGGCAAACTGGAAAAGCCCGTGAAGTCCGAGTGAGCAGTTGTTCCCTCATCTGAATGAGCATCGGTTACGCTGCTGATAGGAGGCCTCCTCCGTGAGCAAAGTGCATCCAATGTGGCATTCGAGCTAGCTATTGGCCAACAGCACTGGCCTTGTGCAGAAGGGCTGGGGTGTGTTGAGAATTTAAAAAAGCAAAACCTCACACACCTACAGCAGCACTTTCATGGAGATGCTGGTTCTGAGGTCAGCACAGGTAATGATAGCACCAGGCAGGTATTTCAGCCAGCACCTACTTCTAGATAGTAACTTGCAGCAATAGGGATAATAAAACTGCTAATAATTAGGAGATGAAACGGGAAAATACCACTCATGTCACACAAACAGCTGCCTGAATGATAGAGATGACAGGTTTCAAAGAGGTCACTGACAAGGAATTTAGTTCAACTTCACTCATATTATGTCTGGAAAATTGGCCTGGCGTTCCTATGACTATTTCTGTCACTAAGAACAGTATGATAGGTTGGCATGACAGGTATGAAAACAAACAAACAAGGGGCAGTCAGGGATCTTGGCAGTGTGGGAGGTGTGAATAGGCCATTTTCTCCTTATCACTGCTGTTATTTTCCTAGTTCGTGATTGTCACCATCACGTGGGTTATAGGGCACAGGACAGCATAAAACTGTTTCAGAACAGTGTGTCAGAGAGTCCAGGCTCTTGTACAAAACTGTCCATATGAAACACTAACTGATTTGATCTGATAATATCGCTAGACTGTGGTACTCCTGGAACTTGGTCCCAGAGACACTAAGGTACAGCCTGGACCAAGGGTGCCCACATCGTGGCCGTGTCTAACCCCGAGGGCAGGACGCAGGCCCTCAGGTGACCAAGCTCTCCTGGGGCCACCAAAAGTGCCCACCAGTCAGTTTTCATCATTCTTTATATGCTGTATTTATCTCTTCACCAGCAAGTCCGAGGGAAATCCTTTATTCTAGTGGCAGTAGGGAGGTAACCAAACTCAAAATAGAACACCGTGTCTGGTAAGCAAGATCAGCAGGCTTTAATGAGGCAGAGGAGATTTCGTCAAGGTTGGATGGGACATCTATTACAAGGCACCGTAATACGGAAGAAGCAAAAAGATGGCCTCGTGATTCCCTGGGGCATTAACACACACTAGGCTGAAGGCACCCTGGGGGAGGGTTTGCATGAAAAGGTTTTCCTTCTTTACAGGGAACATTTCTGTTCAAGCTCCCCCAAGAAACCCCTCTCAGAACTTTCTGCAGCTGAAAACAAACACACGTTCCTGACTGGCTCAATAAAGGACAAATTATTAAAAAGAACAGATGTGCATCAGACATCAACTCTTACTTGAATGCAGGTTTCAGAGGGTCTGAGCAACGCATCTAAGTAGGCTATGAAGATCTATTTCCCAGGCTATTGTGTTCTACACTCCTTCCTGTTTTCATTTACTTGGACTAAGGATTTCTTTAATGTAGAAGGAAAACAAGTATTACCCTAAAAACCTGCAAACCTCTAATCATCGATCAATACCAGGAAAAATCCTAGCAGAATTCTATCATGAAAGATTGAAAAAAATCACTGAGGACAACAGTATATTTATGATACTTTTACCTTTGAAAAGATGTCTTACTCCTCCTGTTTCTTTGAATTAATATTAGACATACTGCTTGGATCTTGTGCAAGCTCCTCATTGGATCTTGTGCAAGCTCCTCATTGGATCTTGTGGAATTTGTGTAGCCTCAGGGACATGGAAGGAGCCTCCCCCTCTAGCCAATGTCACACACACACATCACCACCACACTGTTCCCAAAGGGTTCATCTTTAGAAACTTCAGTGTCTCCCCATCATCACTTAGTCATTCAAGGCTCTTACCAATTTTGCCCCACTTTACCTTATCTCCAATGAGGTAGGAAATGGAATAGGTGTTGAAGACACAAAAACCAAAACATAAAAAGATACATCTCGTATTTGTACTCAGGGTTTTCCACTTTTATTTTTGACAGTTAAGTCCTTAATCTACTCGGAGTTGATTTTTGTATATGAGGCGGGGATCCAATGTTATCTTTTCCACACGGATAATCTTTCTTCCAGCTTCACTGATTCAACAGTCCCTCCGTTAGCCACTGACATGCTACCTCCATCACAGAGCAATGCTCTACATACACACGTCTGTTTCTCAGCTCCCTATTTCATGCCGTTGACCAATCTTGATCCTTCCGCCAGTTCCTTACTGTTTACCTACATTACCAGCTTAACAAATCCCAATTTCTTGTGGGGTAAGTCCTCTTCCTTGTTTTTTTTTTTTTTTCTCCAGAAGCATTATTTTTTTTTTTAGCACAATAAAGTGATTTACAAAATATGTAAATTCTAATCTTGAGAGAAAAAATCAATTCCATAAATATGAAGGCTCTTGAAATTTTGGGTTATATTTATGTGGCAGAATAATAGAAATAGTCCCTTAAAAATACCCTATTCTTTAATCCATGATTTTATCCTATCTTATATAGTTGTTTATATGCTGAAAGACAAGGGAGAATTACAATATGTGACGTGTGACCTTTGTTGAAAGTAAAAAAGAATGTAAAAACTTAGGAGAATTAAAATTAGCAATACATTTATAATTGATGTGGTTAATGAATCTTAAAGACCCACTCATAGAAATTTCAAACAAAAGTTATCATTTATATCTGAAGTTATACTGTATTTATTTGCCAAGTCTCACGTTGAGACGAAGGAAAATGCTGAGCAGAAATGAAGACAATTGCTTCCCTTTGCTGCCATGTGTCTGTCAGGAGACCAGTGGCCACTAGAGCTGCTGCTGCGAGGTGGGGTGGAGTGGTGGGGGCACCTCTTACCTGCACCTTGGCGGGTGGCAGTAGTACTCTTAACCATGTCCTAGGTTTTAAAAAGGCCTCTCTAAGTATGGGAAAAGATGTGTTTCAAGTTTTTGAAAAAGGATTTGAAGGCCTGAGCAAAACTGAGGTGTAAATTGGGTACCCTCTACATGGCAGGCTTTAAAAAAGGATGATTCTCTGTAAGCCCGTAGAGATAATGAAGACACTGAAATCTGTACCTGCTTTTCAGCTTGTTTCAGGAGCTTCTGAAATCGCTCATCTTCCAGCACACCTGGTGGAAGGTCCGTCTCTCCCTGAGCTTTCAGTTCCTCCAGCTTTTGCCTCAAGCCCCTCAGGGCCTGCAGTTCATCATTGAGGCGACTCTGCCGGGTTAGAGATGCCTGAAGATCCAGTTCTAAGTCCAGAGATGTGCGCACTGGGCATTCCTGTGCTGTTCTTCTAAGGACAGGCTGGCAAACCGTCTGGATAGTCAGAAAACAAACAGCAAACACCTCGATCAGATTGCTGCTCATTATTTTGCTTTCCCTCCTTCCCGGCACAGGATGGCATGGCATTTCCATGCTCCCTCGAGTGAGGCATAACAAGCCAAGTGACTTGCTTTGGCCAATGACAGATGTCTATCACTTCCAGGCAGAAACTTTTTTCTTTTTTTTTTTTTTTTGAGGGCAGTGTCACTGGCCCTCATATGTGGGACCCGAACCGGGACCACTGGCGTCCCAAGCGAGCGCTTAACCACTGTGCCACTCGGCCGGCCCCAGGCAGAAACTTTTCAAAGCCAGTGTGAGATCTGTACATTTCTGTCACCTGCTAGAGTGACAGCAAAGATCCAGGGATGGAGGCCCCATTAGCTTGAGTCCTGACTGACAACAAAAGAGCATCCAGCTTCCTGCAATGAACAAGTAGCTAACAAGAAATAAACCTTTATTATTTTAAACCGGGTATGTTTAAAGTTGTTACCATGCTATAGCCTAGCTTGGCCTGACCAATTTACTACCCAAGGGCCACCCTCTGTGAAAAATAAATACATTATAAGAAACTTACATTTCCTCTACTTCAGAACACGTAATTGTATCCCCACAACTTATACCTCTTCCTAGTGCTTCTAGAAGTGCCAGCCAGAACGTAACTGGTCAGCAGATTTAAGAGTTGGATTTCTCCTTCTGATCAATATGCTTAATTCCAGCTCTTTCCTTGATTTCCCATTGTCTAATATCTACTTTCACCCCCGGATCATTGGTGTTCTTCCTGTGGCCAATCTTACCAATTTATCAAGAAATAATTATTGAATAAATGTATTGAATAAATCGCAGCTGGGGATTTGTAGACAAAACACTTGGAAGAGAAGACATAATTTCTGACCTTGAGGACTTCAATTAGAGGATGGTAGGAGACAATCACCAACAATACACTGAAAATAGTGACTTCTGTGCCATAGGAAGGTAGGGAAGGGGGAGGTCACTCAAGGCAGGGTCAGACTCTCTTGAGATAAGGAATACAAACACGGCTGGGTAAGACTGCAGAAGCAGAGGCAAACAAGGAGGGCACTTCTTACCTACTGTTAGCAGTGGGAATGGAAAATAAGAGATCACTAATAAAAACTCATACTACTTGATACAAGAGAGAAGGGACTCAAACTGGAGAAGTAGTCTAGCTTGAAGATCGGGCACAGTGGCAGTGCTCAGGACAGACGAACGGGAGGGCCTGCCTGCTCCTTTGCTTATTTCAGAGCCTTAGCCCAAGTCTGAAGACCTTTCATTGTCTCCTCCTAGTCCTCTTCCTCCTTGTCCAACACACACTGCTGTAGCTTTCTCTAATATCCTGTAGCATTCTTATAATTAGGTTCCCTTTATTTAACGTAAGCTCTAACAAACTTATAACAGCGTAGAGTCATCTAGACACATACTCTCTTTGATTGTATTACTTGTTTTTCAAAATCAGAAATCCTTCCTAGTTGTCATGTACTTGGAGCCTTTCTAAGGGACTCTCATGTGCAGTGGCTTGCTGGTCAATGTTTCAAAACTGGCTCACTGATCTGTAGGGTTGGCCAATTTTGTTGGTATAAATACTCCCGCCATGACTGTTTTCCAGCTGTCAATGTGATGTCTCTGAATTGGGAAGAGGTATGTGCTACCAGCTCTCCTGAGCCAGCACGAGGAGGCTCCAGCACTAATCTCATACCTCCTGTGCCGGGCACTTTGCTTTTCTAGTCAGGTAAACCTTTCATTGAGCTTTGCAGATGCTCCTGTGCTCTTATGCCTCTATACCTTTTTCGCTATAACACTTAAAATTAGAATACCGTTCCCCATTCACGTCCACTAACTATATCTGTCTACTTTAAAAAACATTTAACAATCACCTCCTACATAATGTTTCAGGATTAACCTGTGGTTCAAGTAGCTCTAATAACTGAGTTTATCAGTAACCTGTTATTCAGCTTCACTTGGTTCATAAACACTTCTGGTTAAAACTTCTCTGAAGAGTGCTGCCTCCTCTGAAAGTATGCAGGTGACATATAAAGGAGTTGAGAAGAATTTTCACTCATAATGGAATTTAGGTGCTTTTAAAAGGGTAAAAGTTTGACAATCTAAAAGATCCACACCTCAAAATTTCCTGAAAATGCTAATACTAAACAAACGCTAGCATTTTTACCTTTCGAAAAAGACATGTGCTTATTACTTTCAAGTAACTAGGACATTAAGGCAGGGGACCCAAATGTTGCCTAGTCATACACCTGGTACTGTGCACTCAGAGGCATTAAACCAGGATGACGAGACTAATTTACCTTCCCAGTGCTCACTCCCAGTGCCTAAGCTCTGGCTGAGCTTGATCACTCTGTGTCCCATGAATGAGTTTTTCCTGCTCCCACAAGTCATTTCACACCACTTACCAACAGCACTTGGTATCTATCCCCAACTTCCCACAAAGCTACCATTTTCTTCTGAAATTTTATCCAGGTGTGAGGCCACAGGCCTCCCCCATGAGGCGTTTTTGATTCTCCCAACCAGCTCATTCTCTTCTTTTAATCACTTTGCTAAATAGTCCTGTGTGCTCCTCTGAGCACGAACTCTAGACTGCAAGCTCCTGCAGGCAGCACCCCAGGGCTTAGCACACATGGTGCTTCATACTTACCAAACAACGCACTTTAAGCTGAAATAAAACAGCTTAGTAAATGATTACTGAACAAATTCTTAGTAAAGAAAAAACTTCCCATTAGGATTTCAGCTGTTGGTAAGTAAACAGGAATTTTTGAACTACTTGAACTGTCCAAACTTTTAGCTTATTAATATTTAATATTCTCTCAGCTTTGTGCTTTAAAGGTCATCCAGAGACTTATGGCCTCCAGGAACACATGACTTAAGCTTTCCCATTCACATCAATCTTAACCTTCTAAAAATATTTGTTTATAAGAAAGTTACTAAACCTGTGTTACTCATTTACTGGAACACATGTCCAGTACCGGGTGTTATACTTTTCCCACAATTGCTCAAGAGCCAGACATGTGTGGAAACACAGCAGCCATCAGCAGGAATAGGTGCAAGCCCCTTCTTCATCGATACAGCAAACTAAGTTTCTGCCTTAATTTGCTCAGCATCCAAACCAGTGATGAATGAATGCTCTCAAGGACATCCTCTCTCCATCTACATAACTGACATAATGTTGTACCCTCCCACCCCCTGTGTCACTTCACACCACCTACCAACAGCACCTGGTATCCACCCCGCATCCACTGCCAAAGGGCACCCCTCTACCCTCATCTGTAACCACAGCGACTGCATTCAATAGCCCAAGAGCATGCTATTTACCAACAGTTCTGGTAGGTATGCTTCACCATCCTGACTCTGGATTGGTTTAGGATAGCGGGCTGTTGCTGAGGGAATACGTACCCTTTTGACCCTCAAGCTGCGCCGTTCAGTGGAGTTTCTCACAAACAGTGATTTTTTAGCCAGGGTTGAACTGTCACTGTCACTTCGGTTTAACTGGCAAAAAAGGACAAAAAAAAAAAAAAAGGAAATCACTGCATAACAGAGTGATAGTGGACATTTCCAGTTGAGAAGTGTATCAGATGGAGCAGGTAGTGAGAACAGGACTTTAATTTCTTTAAGAAAATCCTCCCCAAACAAGTTTTTCTCTTTTCTGTGCTTTCTTAAATAACGGAATTAAAATATAATAATAATTTAAACAATTACTTTTTGGTGGCAGTTATCAGGAGTCATGTGTTAAGATAATTACACATACTCTGAAATAAAATTATCCTTGGTATTTTTAGCCAATATGCAATATTCATTTTTTAAAGAAAAGCTGTGCACAGAGCTCAAAATCAGAGTTCAAACACAGTTTGCACAATCCAGAACACTCAGCCCATTCTCACTTGCTCGCTGGCTTCAGGTCTTCGATGAAACGTCATCAACGAAGCCTGCTCTGAACACTACTTAAATGTTCATCCTTTGTCCTCACCATTCCCAATGCCTCTTAACTTCCTCTATTGCTTCCCACAGCATTGGTCCCCATTCAGGACACTTCGCATTTAGTCATTATGCTTATTGCTTGGCTCGACTCACAAGGATGTAGGCTCTGCAAGGGTAGCACTCTGGGTCTTTTTTTGTTCACAGACAAATCTATTTAGAAACACGCTTAATAGCAGATGCTTAATAAAAATATTTGTTGAATTGAATGAATAAATTTAAAAAGTATTTTCTAACCCATTTTATAATATGAAATCTACATTACTACATAAACACTGCTGGAAGTAGAGTCTGGTAAATTGATGCAAATCCTAAAATCATTCTCCACAGAACTATGAATCTGATTCAGTGTCTAGAGCCATTATTAAAAAATGATTTTTTGGGGGGCTGGCCGAGTGGCTCAGTTGGTTAAGAGTTGGCTTAGAGCGTCAGCTCTGAGCCACAGGGCTGCAGGTTCGATTCCTACATGAGCCAGTGAACGCTGTGCCTGAGCTGAGCTGTTGCTGAGCTGCCAACAGGAGGCAGGATGGCTCAGCTGGTGTAACAACAAGACTGCCTGTTCAACGGTGGGCTATGCCCACCTGTCATTAAGACTGAACTTGGCACCTTGAGCTGAGCTGCCACCCAGATGGCTCAGTGGATAGAACATGTGCTCTTAACAACAAGGCTGCTGGTTTGACTCCCACACGGGACGGTGGCTCTCCCCACCCGCAACTAAGATTGAACACAGAACCTTGAGTTTAGAGGCCACTAGCTGCCCACAGGAAAGCCAGATGGCGACTGGCACCCTCCACAACGAAGACTGAAGAACAACTTGGCTGGTCCCCTCCCCTGATTCCCCAACACTGTTCCGCTCCCCCAATTCCTCAATAAAATCTTTAAAAAACATATGATTTTTGTTCCATTGGGTTGTCGGAAAAATCATGACATATTTTTTCTGTTTTTCATTGTAAAACTGCGTCATGACTTTTCGGACAACCCAATAAAATCTAATGCACAATTTTTGGTTCAGCAGGACTAACATGGTGTTTGATATCAGCAGAAATATACAAACTATAAATCTCAAGGCACTTGAAGTTTCTAAATACAGAATGAAATACAAATATACTTGTAGCCAGGTCCTAACTTCTACTTATTTGCCACATAAATGGCATTAGAGCTAATGATACATTAAATTTTGGGGAAAAAAGTGTCCCCGCCCCACCCCCCCCGCCCATCTTCTCACAACCCAAACTGAAAAGAACCATATGAGTGTAATATTTTATAAAAACATTTCTAGCCATTAATATTTGTGGTCGGAATTTGAACATCCCCACTCCACAGGGAACGTAACACCACTGGCTGGTGGGGGGAGGGCGCTGAGCTCCCGAGCCTGGCAGGGGCCCCGGCCCCCTTACCCGGCAGATGTACTGGTTCCGCTCTCCAGGAGAGAAGGTCTGGGAGCGCACAATCACGCTGCTCCGCACAAAGGGGCGCTGCCGGGTGCTCAGCCCACTGCGGTCTTTGGGGCGAACTGCCATGCTAGAGTTATCGACCTCATCGGTATTTGTCTCTTTATCAACCTGGAAAAGAAGTCATTTGTCAGGAGCGGATCGACGTGGAAACACTTATGCTCCTTTCTTCTAAGTACAAACTAAATATATAACCTTCCAACAGAGGCTCATCTAGCATTAGGGCCACTTCTCAAAGAAAGGCTTCATATACTCCTTATGGGAACCCTGGGAAAGGGACCCACGGAGGTTAGGACAGTATCTGTCCAACAGGATTACCCATAAATAGAGGTGCCACCTCTAACAGATTAGGCCTACACAATGAAAGTTTACATTTAGAGGGCAGATGTAGCTCTATAAACAATCTTACTTAGGCATGCTTCAACATCACTAAGTTGATTAGTTTTTTTGAGAATAAATGATAAAAGTAATTAAATATAAGAAAATGAAACTATACTACAAAATAATAGATTTACATAGAATATGCAATTATATATGAAGTCTTCAGTCAGGGTACATATGATATTATTTTTCTCAGGAATAAAATAATTCTCAGGAAAATTTCTGAACCTGTTACAACATGCCAAATTTGCTGGCATCCTCAAAGCTTGAAAATGATTTCCCCCCTTTGCAGATGGCAGTCTTAACATGTCTCTCACTTAACTAGCAAAGTCACGTGCTTAATAACTTGGCTGGTGCCTGTGACTAAACCAAGTCATCTGCCATCTCCCAAAGGAGATTTCAGTCAGAACACCATCTAACCAAAATGAACTTTAAATGTTTACTTCATGCTTGGAATTGAAATAAACTTACAACATTTATGAAACTTAACACAGTTAACTAGTCATCTTGGTGTTATCCAGGAAATTCTGAAAATGATTAAAATTTTGTTAATTAAAATTCACAGAACATTTGCTGAGATCTAAATAGCATGATTTATCTTCTTATATGAAATTTAAGTGGTGAATGAATATTTTGGGCCCATTTAAAAATTTTAAAGCATTTACAATGTTTCTTACAGCTTACACCCACAAATGCTTATCAAGATCAGCTTTGGCACAAAAATCCTACTATGAAATTATATACGAAGGGACAAACTTAGTCGACATGGTGCCTGTAAGAGCTCTGCTTTAGGAGAGTATGGTTGGAAATATTCACCAGGGTGGGCATTACAGGAGGTGGCTGACTTCCAAGGTCTTTGGCACAACTGTTGTCTTTCCTACTCGTGTCTTCATTCATCTCAGGCACACTCGGGCATGAACTTGAGTCTTCAGTATGTCTACCATCCTCTGGCAAAGTAACTTCAGCTTCTTCTTCAGTCACAATTTCATCAGAGGCCTCGCTCAGCATTGTTAACAACCTTCAGTGAACCAAAATAAAACACACTTTAGGTCAAGTCAGTGTGCTCCGTGAAATGTGCAACCTGGGTACATTCATTCACCCGTTTTCTGGGCAAGGAACAGACTCATACATAATGATTCAAGCCATTTCTTTGGCTGGCACTTCTACTCAAATGCTCATGAAAAATAAAATTATGTCCAGCAATCTACAGCAAAATCACCATAGTTTGGTACTAAAAGGTTAAATTCATGAATTTGAACTAATTCCAGAGATTAAAACAGAAATATACTGAAGTTTAACCCCACCATTTAAAAATACTGACACTTACTATAACTTGGTATTTGTTGTTTGTTTATTGTAAAATTAATCATACAATGGCATGGAGTGACTCTGATCAGAGTGGACAAAGACATGGATTAAAAAATATCCATTATCAGTTGTGCTTACGGTCTAGCAGGGGTAGAGCCCGTGGAAAGGTAGTTTCACTACTGAAAACAGGAAGCTCTTAATGCCATATGATCTTGTCTTTAATAAAAGCCATGGCATTGATCTGGGCAACAGTATAAATAGGGCACCAGAATATGAACACTGTTTATGTTCTGTCTGAACTCTGTTGACAGGAAAGCAAGTACACCAGGGTGGTTCAGAATATCTCAAGCTTTGTCGTGTTCCATAGCCTTAGAATGCAAACATTTTTTTCTACTGGAACTAAAAGTTGAGCTTTAATTGTGATTGGTGACATATTGACAAATTGGCACCGAATAGTTACTAAATGCCTAGTCATGAAATGAACACGAGGGAACTAGCAATACTGTGAGTGATAAGTTCTTTTATGTTACATACTAAGTGTAGTTTTTGAAATGTGTGTGAAACAAATTGCATTTTACATACACAAAGAAGGCTTAGTATTTAAAGATACCATGATGAAACTTATAATTATTCTCACATTTATTTTTTTAGTGCTGATTTTTATTTACTATAAAGGGCTTTTGATAAGAACAAAGTATATCTGTACCTTTTTATATCACTGTAATAAGCTGTTCCTTCCAAATGTCCATGATTTTGTTATTTATGATATATCTTGTCATTCAAATTTGTAAAGTTTTATATACATACATAAATGCACATTATATATGTATATGCATATATGTATTAACAGTAGTTCAATCAAACATAACAGTATAAGCACCTATATATATATATAAAGTTAATCCAAATGATTTTACATGTATACTTAAAAAAACTGATGCAGTCACTAAAATTTGTTTTTAGAGAAAATAGTACAAACCAAGAAAGATAGTTTTTTATACATACATGAATCTAGACAAAAACTATAATAACATTTTTTCTCCTTTTTTTAAAAAAAAAGATGAGGTATGGATAATGAAAAGAGAAAAAAAACAAGGTGAAAATGGTAGCAAATAGAGAAAACACTACTCAGAAGCTGTTTTCTAAATATCTGCTTTGACTTACCACACGCTAAATAGTACTTCTGGTAGTTTAAAGGAAAAGAGAGTCCGTTTTAAAATTTACCTATAAATCTACAATAAACTACCATACCTTTTAAAATAGACAGTTTAAGACTTAAAGTTTAAAAAGCTCAAGAAAGGGCTGGCCGAGTGGTGCGCTGGTTAAGAGCTGGCTTGGGATGCCAGCGGCCCACGTTCAGATCCCACATATGAGGGCCAGTGACACTGCCCTCTACAGCTAAGATGGTGAACAACAGCTCCACCTGGAGCTGGGCTGCTGTGAGTCCCCGGGTCGGCATAGCTGCAGCCCCTGCTGCAGTGGGCTGCCACAGGCTACAGTGAGTGGCCAGCAGCCAGTGTGAGCGGCTGGCAGCCCGTGTGAGCTGCCAATAGCCGACGTGAGTGGCCATCCAGAGGCTGGAGACTAATGTGCCTAACCCGGGAAGAGCGTAATGACGATACCAACATGGGCCAGTGAAGCAATTTCCTCTACAACTAGACTGAAGAACAAAAGAACAGCAACTTGTCTGTTCCCCTTCCCCAATTCCCCAACACTGTTCTCCTCCCCCAATTCCCCAATAAAAATCTTTAAAAAAAAAGCTCAAGAAATAGTGTTAAAAATTACTGAAGAACAAAGAATCTCGCTGATGTGTTAACATCACAATCTCGCCATCAATTGCCCACTCAACTCTCTAATGATGGAGGAAAGCCATTCCTCTAGGGGCAGATGCCTGGAGCCTCACAGTTTTCCATAATTCCAGAATAAGATCTGAACCTATAAAGGGTTCCTAGAAAGTTTCTTAAGAGGAACAAAACATGTTTCCTTTGAGTTGCCAATAGCAAAGGAAAGAACTATTTTACCAGTCTCCATCTGGACCTCTTTGCTCTTCTCCCCGCCCTGGTTCTTCTTCTTCTTCTAGTGCTAATTCTTGTTCCACAGCCAACAGCTCAGCTGATGTTCTTGCAAGTAAGGCTGACACTGCATCCTGGAGAATGTAAGACATATGGCAATTAACATCATACACTTCTAGAAATGATTTAGAAACCCATCAGATGGGGACTTATGCTTCAGTTGTGAAAAAGAAGCTGGTACTCAATCCAATTCTCCTGCTGAGACTATCAAAGATGAATAAAATAAAAAGCAAAAAACAAAACAAAAACAGACAAAAACTACAGCTGCTTTAAAGCAATGAAGGGCAGCAAAGGCAATCAGGACTAGAGGGCCAAGATCCCAGGCAGAGGGGAAATGCAAGAGGTGAACCAACCATCACTGCCACTCTTTTCCCTTGGGGCCATGTGTCAATCAATTCTAGTGGTGAGGCAGACAGTCTAAAGAGACTGTGGCTGCCCAGAACCGTGGCAGTGTTGGTAGAATGCAAAGGTGAAACCTGGGTTGTGGACTACCATGCAGTCAGCACACAAGGGATCAGAGAAAATGAACTCTAAAGTGGCTTTAGCCCAACGTGATGTGCAATATTCCTATTGAGGCATTTGCCATTCCTAAGCTGCAAATGTGCAGAGCAAGAAGCTGAGAAATACAGCAAAAACCAGCTGGTTGGAGGCTAAAACAGCAAGGAGGTATTTCAGTTGCCTCACCATCCTGGGGAGAGAAAAATTGGAATTCAGGTGCCCCAAGTGATCCAGGTGATCTGCCCATATTGTAATCTGCCTTCCAGAAGAATATTAAATCCTCTCTGGAGGAAGCTATCAGCCAGAGCCTCTATAATTCTTCATACATAATATCCAGCATTCCATTGAAAACAGGACCCAGTGACTGAAAGCCAAGAAAAACAATAGACAAAAGAGGCAAACCCACAGGCGATCCATATACTGCAATTACTTAGAGAAGAAATTTAAAATTTTACAATTAATATGTTCAAGAAAACTGATGAAATGATGGAGCATTTCACTCGAATAAACACAAAAACAAAAAAAATCACATTAGCACATCAGAGTGAAACTGCTGAAAAGCAAAGGAAAAGTAGAAATTTTACATGTAGTAAAAGGAAAAAAAGATTCATTATTGCTTATGGACCAACAATTAGCAATTCCATTTTTGGGTATCTACCTGAAAAATTTGAAAACACTTATTTGTAAAGATATATGTACCCCCCTGTTCATTGCAGCATTGTCATAATAGCCAAGACATGGAAACAACCGAAGTGTCCTTTGACAGATGATTGAATAAAGAATATGTAGCACATGCATACAATGGAATACTACCAGCCATAAACCTAACAAACACCTATGGAACTCCACCCAATAATAGCAGAATACACATTCTTCTCAAGTGCAAATGTAACATACTTCAGGATAGACCATATACTAGGCCATAAAACAAGCCTCAATAAATTTAAAAAGACTGAAATCATACAAAATATATTCTTTGATTATACTGTAATGAAACTAGAAATCAACAACAGAAGGAAATAAGAAGTGAACAAATATGTGGAAATTAACATTCATAAATAACCAATGAGTCAAAGAAGTCACAAAAAAATTGACAAAATACTGGCTGCCAGTCAAAATGGCAGAGTAGGTAAGCACTATGCTCACCTCCTCCCAGAACACATCAAGATTACTACTAAACTACAGAACCATCACTGAGAATCACCTGAAATCTAGCTAAACAGGAGTCCTGTAACTAAGGATATATAGAAGCAGCTACCTCGAGACTGATAAAAAGGGTGGATACGCAGAACACACTGAGCCCAGGTGAGGTGGTTAAAAATCAGGAGGGCTATCTTGGCTGCGGAGGTCTCCCTGAAGAGCCAGCCCCTCACCAGGCTCCCTAGCCCAGGGTCCCAGTGCTGGGAAGAGAAGACCCCAAAATTTTGGTTGTGAAAACCAGTGGATATTGAGGCTGAATGAGACGGAGAGCGGCTGGAGTCCCAGGCGCTCCTCTAGAGGGCCCACACACGGACTTACTTGCTCTGAACTCCAGTGCTGGGCAGTAGCATAAAAGGTGCCAGGGACATATGAGGAGGAACTGAACTGTCTGGCTTCAGGATGAGGGCTGGAGGGGCAGCTTTCTCTCAGACATTGTTCCTTTGTTGAGCCCTCCTTGCTACCGGTGTGCAGACACAGGTGGCCTCCATATCTAGCCTCCTTCAACCTGGCTAACACTATTTGCCCTGCCCTGGTGATTCCCTGAGACCCTGCCCCTCCCAAATTGTGGGCCTGCCTAAGCCATTTCCAGTGGCTCTTGCATATACATAGCCTGTCTTGGATCACGCTACAGACTTTCCTAAAATCTCTCAAAGGTTCATAAACCCCAAACAAGCAGCATCTGGCCTTGGCATTCCTTGTACATCTTGCAAAGCAACCCTTAGATTGGCACTAGTGGCAGCCAGCCTCGGTTTGCAACTTAGCTTCTCCTATGTACCTCTAAGCCCAGGAGAAGTGGCAAACATCTGCAAATCACTTTGTAGCTCATACCAAGTGGCTCCGGGCAGGGTACAGGCAGCAGCTGATCTAAGCCTGCAACACAGCCTCTGTCAAGAGGCCCCAGAACCAGCACACCTGGTGGCCAGCTTCACACCAGGGCACCACCCAACCACCTCCACAAATGACACACCCAAAGGGCAGACTGAGCAGATATAGGATCAGTCCCTGAACAATAGCTCTTCCACTGTGGTCACAACCACATGTGGTTGTGTGGCCAGTCCTCACAACCAATCAGCATGAGGGTCAATCCCTCCTAATGATGTTCAAACAGCAACCAAAGCTCCACTACAACAGGAGAGCACACACAACACACACAAGGGATACACCTGCAGCACCCAGGTCAGGTGATCAGGAAGACTGTGCCACTGAGCCCCACAAGACACCCACTACACAATGCAACTCTACTAAGACTGGGAGACATAGCAAGCCTACCTAATATATAGAAATAAACACAGGGAGGCAGCCAAAATGGGGAGACAGAGAAACATGTCCCAAATGAAAAAAACAGAAAAAAACTCCAGAAAAAGAACTAAAGAAAATATCAACTGGGCTGGCTGAGTGGCGCATTGGTTAAGAGCTGGTTTGGGGATGCCAGTGGCCCCAGTTTGGATCCCAAGTATTAGGGCCAGTGACACTGCCCTCCACAGCTAACAACAGCTCCACCTGGAGCTGGGCTGTGTGAGCCCTGGCAACAGTGTAGGCTGCAGCCCCTGCTGCAGTGGGCTGCCATAGGCTACAGTGAGTGTCCTACAGCCAGCGTGAGCTGCCAATAGCCGCAGTGAGCCACCATCCAGAGGCCGGCGACCGATCTGCCTCATCAGGGAAGACCGCAATGATGATACCAACATGGGCCAGTGAAGCAACGTCTTCCACAACTAGACTGAAGAATAAAAGGACAGCAACTTGTCTGTTCCTCTTCCCTGATTCCCCAACACTGTTCCCCTCCCCCAATTACCCACTAAAATCTTAAAAAAAAAAAATGTCAACTGCAATTGAAAAAAATAAAAAAATAAATTTTTTTTTTAGAATTACAAAATACTTTTGACATGAATGAAAATTAAAACACAATATACTAAAATTTATGAGATGCTTTCACTAAAGCAGTGCTCCGAGGGAAATTTATAGCTGTCAGCATCTACATTAAAAGACAGGAGATTTCAAATCAATAGCCTATGTTCCTACATTAAGAAAATGGAAAAAGAGCAAAATAAACCTAAAACAATCAAAGGGAAGAAAAAAATAAAGACCAGAGTGGAAATTCATGAAACAGAGAATAAAGGAATAGCAGAGAAAAATCACTGAAAATGAAAGTTGGTTTTTGAAAAAAATAAAAAGTATTGACAAACCTTTAGTGAAACTGACCAAGAAAAGTAGAGTGAAAGCTTAAATTACTAAAATCAGGAATGATTACTGTCAACTTTACAGATACAAAATGGATTATGAGGGAATACTATGAAGAACTAATTGTATGCCAGCCAATTAGATAACCTAGATGCAATGGGCAAGTCCCTAGAGACACAAACTACAAAAATTGACACAAAAAGAAAATTCTGAATAGACTTCCAAATAAAGAGACTCAATTGGTCAACAAAAAAACTTTCCACAAAGGAAAGTCCAGGCTCAGATGGCTTCAGTGGTGAACGCTACCAAACATTTAAAGAATTCATATCAATTCTTGTCAAGCACTTCCAAAAGGTAAAAGAGGAGAGAACACTTCATAACTCATTCCATGAGGCCAGAATTACCCTGATATCAAAATCAAAGATATCACAAGAAAACTATGAATGTAGACAAAAGAGTCCTCAATAAAATAACAAAAAACTGAATCTGATAATATAAAAAGGATTATATACCATAACCAAGTGGGATGCAGCCTGGGAATGCAAGGTTGGTTTAACATCTGAAGAACATAGGACAAAAACCACATATCATCTCAATAAGTGCTGAAAAGCTCTTGCTAAATCCAACAGCCTTTAATGGTAAAAATACTGAATAAAGTAATAAAAGAAGAGGATTTCCTCAACCGGATAAAAAACAGAAAAATCATACTTAATGGTGAAAGACTGAAAGAGGCCCCATGAAGAGCATGTACAAGTCAAGGATGTCTGCTCTCACCACTTCTTTCACTGTCGTCTAGAAGTTCTAGCCAGGGCAAACAGGCAAGAAAAAGAAACAAAAGGTGATTGGAAAGGAAGAAGTAAATTAACTCTATTTACAGAAGATATGATCTTATACATAGAAAATCCTAGGTAATCCAATAAAAATCGATTATTATGAGTGCAGCAAGGTTGCAGGATACAAGGTAGTCAAAAAATAATTGTGCAACAAATAATCTGAAAATACAATTCAGAAAACAGTTCTATTTATAATAGTATCAAAAAGAATTAACAAAATAAGTGCAAACTTGGACTCTGAAAACTACAAAATATTGTTGAAAGAAATTAAGGAAGCCCTAAATAAACGGAAAGACATCCTGTATTCATGGATCAGAAGACTTAATTAACACTGTTAAAATGACAATGTCCCCAAATTGACATACAAACTCAATGCAATTTCTATCATCAAATCCTAGCTGTCTTTTTTGTTTCTTGTAGAAATTCACAGACTGATATTAACATTCATATGGAAATGCAAGGGACCCTGAACAGCCCAAACCATCTTGAAAAAGAAAAAGTCTGATGACTCACCCGTTCTGAATTCAAAATAACTACAAAGCTATAGTAATTAAAGCAGTGTGGTACTGGCATAAGTATAGACATACAGGTTGATGGAACAGAATTTAGAGTCCAAAAATATAAATGTTCACACTTTTGGACCATTGATATTTGGCAAGGGTGCCAAAATAATGCAATGGGTAAAGAACAGTTTTTTTCAATAAATGGTTTTGGGACAACTTCATACCTACATACAAAAAAATGAAATTGGACCCATCCCTCACATCACACATAAAAAACAACTCAAATAAATCAGAGACCTAAAAATAAAACTAAATGTTAAAACTCTCAGAAGAAAACACAGGAGTACATTTCTGTGATGTTAGGTTGGGCAAAGCCTTCTTAGATATGACACTAACAGCATAAGCAATAAAAGCAAAAAATAGACAATTTGAATTTTATAATATAATACTTTACTGCAAATGAAACTATCAGTAAAGTAAAAAAAATAACCCAGAATGAGAGAAAATATCTGTAAATCACTTATTGGATAAGAGACTTGTATCAAAGGAATACATGAGAAACTCGTAACTCAATAGTAAAAAAGATAAATAACACACTTAAAAAATAGACAAGGGATCTGAGTAGATAGTCCTCAAAAAAACAACAACATATACTGACAGCTAATAATTAGTCCACGAAAATACACTCAACATCATTAGTCATAGGGAAATGTAAATCAAAACCACATAAATACCACTTCATACCCACTAGCACAGCTAGAATCAAAAAGACAGATTCCTAACATGTGGCAAAGGTGTGCGGATTGCTGGTAAGCATGTAAAATGGTGCAGCCACTTTGGGAAACTGGTCGTTTCTCAAAATGTTGGATTTACCTATGATTCAGCAATTTCACTCCTAGGAATATACCCAAGAGAAATGAAAACATTATGTCCATATACACTCTTGTATAAAATGTTCATTTGTATATGAGCAGCATTATTAATAATAGTCAAAAAGTATAAACAGCCCAAGTTCCCATCAGCTGATGAATAGGTAAATAAAAGGTGCTATAACCATACAATGGAATATTATTTGGAAATAATAAGGAATGAGGTATTAATACATGTTATTGTATCTACGTACTTTGAAAACATTATACTAAGGGAAAGAAGCACAGTCATATAAGAACAAATATTATATTATCCACTTGTATGAAATGTCCAAATAAGCAAATTTAGAGAGAGAAAGAAGATTAATGGTTGCCTCGGTGAAAGGGAAAAGCAGGAGTAACTGCTACCTAATGGTTATAAGGCTTCCTTTAGGGGTGATGACAATGTGCTAATTTTAGATTGTGGTGATGGTTGCACAACTCTGTGAATATACTAAAAATTACCGAATTGTATGCTTCAAATGGGTGAACTGTGTGGTATGTGAATTATACTGCATGATGCTTTTAAAAGCTTGCACACAGTGTGACCATTATAAAAGCATCCTTAAAGCTATAAAGCAGACTTCATCATCTTGTATGCCTTACTTAGATTACACGCCCACTTGTGGTAGACACTAAGTTCTCCAACACATTTGTTTCCCTTTTGCCACCTATCACAAGGTCCGCTATAGTTTCTTGCACATAGTAGATGACCAATAGAGTACCGGTGCTTTCATTATCTGACTTATGCTTAGTAAAATCTTCCCTCACAGATAATCTAAAATAAACTTGAACTCAGTAACAATATTCACAGATGACAAATCAGTGATGAATGGCCTCATAAAATGCCCCTTGGAAATTTTTTCAAATATGTACTTAAGTATGACTACTGGATACAACAAACTTTTTAATAGAAATATTTATGGGTACTGATGTTACAAATGGAAACTAAAATAGTGTTTCGGCTTAATAATCTTTAAATTCTGCAAAATATAACAGTCCCAAATGCATAACTTGACAGTACAGTGAACACAATGTATGAAAGTATACATTTTAAGCAAAAGGTTTTCCATGGTCACTTAAAACAATAAAGCCTCCACATCAGTTTATCTTTTTTTTCAGCTGAGCCATCCTGTGGCAGCTCAGCTCGGGCCGGGAATTGAACTGGCAACCCTGTTGCTCAGAGCTTGCACTCTTGAGCGAGCTTGTAACCAAATGAGCCACTTGGCCGGCCCAGCAAGAGATTCTTTTATAAACTATACTTGAAACACAGCTGGAAATTATTTATATTTTAGGAAGCGGGAGAAAAGGGTAAATTAAACTGTGATAGGAGAAAAGGAAGGGTAGTGAAAGTGGATAAAAATATGTTGGTATCATAGCATTTTATATCCCATATTATTTTATTAAATTGTAATGACTTTTTTCTCTAATTTTGACTCACCAAGTCTATAGGATCTACTAATGGCTGGTTTGGCTGATATACAGAATCCTCATTTTCTTCTTCATTCTTTTTGGAAGGCATTTGCTTAGAAGGAAGCAAGTTATACCACAGAGTGAAAATCTCATTGGAAAATGGTAAATCTGCCAGACTGATCTGAGTTCCAGCCTATGTGACATGAAAGAAAAAAGAGAAAATAAAATGTTTAAATTCCTATTTGCTCCTTCTGATATAATTAAGGTTATTGGCTGAGCTTGTTTTATGGTTAAAAAAAAAATGCAATACTCATGATATAAAGCACTGGTGGATTTCTTTTAAAGCTGGAGATGTTTTACATTTTCAAGTATAAGTAAGTAAGAAATAATCCCAATCTAAAAGCCAATGTCAGGATTATTTTGTGGGATACTATTTTTGCCTAAACCTAAAGACTAACCATGTAACATTTTGTAAATGTAAAATTATTTTTAAATGAAAATTTTAAAAGGAAAAATAAAAAACTAAATGACTAAGTACAAACCATAATATTTCTTATAATATGCTGTAAGAGTTATTTGATGATTATTCACAAAAATCCATCGTACACTGAAAAATTTAAAAAGAAATCAACAAAAACTCTACTGTGGTTCTTAAATGAATAATCAGCAAAACTTTTCCTTTGGCTAAGTAAGTCAGTACACTGTCAAAAAAATTAAAGGTTAAGAGCTTTTATATTCTACCAAATCACACAGATCAGCCAGAATCTAAATTAAACTACCATTTTTTAAAAGGCTATCAATTAACATATTTATTAGCTTTATGAGCTTCTGACACATCTATTGTGCTAAGCCTTTCTGACAGCCTAAGGAGTCTTATCTTTGCTTCTTTCTAACTTTCTTTATTGTCAGACAATATCAAACATTTTTTATATACAGAAAAAGAACTACTAATAAGAGATCTATCACTCTTTTAAACTTTGTTCATCATGAAATGTGTGTTTTTGTGTTTCCTATTGTACTGCAGAGAAAAGTTCAACTAGAGACCCAGGTCATTTTTTTTTCCCACACATTTGAAAACTGTATGTAATTTTACTGATGTGTAATGGTTTTCTGGTTATTATGCACAGTGGTGTGTTAAATTCACTATCAGTTATGTATGAAGTCTTCCACTTTAGCATTTAAATATCAAATTGCTCTAAAAAGCAACTTGTAGAATACATCTTCCTAGAAGCTCTAATATAGGCACAGAATTGGCTGAACAAAGGAACCGTACACTAAGTGTCTTGCTTAATTTAAATTTGTAACAGTGAATTATGTGAGGGATGTCTTTTTGATATCTGGCTCCATCATTCACTAGCTCTGTGACTCTAAACAGATTACTTCTTTAAGCAGTTCTTTATCTGAAAATCGAGAATTTTTCATAAAATTGTTATGAGGATTAAATGTGAAAATATATACAAAGCATCCAGAACAAGACTCATATAGGGAATAATAAACAGACTCCATAGTGACCATCAAACCAGAGGTCAAAGTACTTCTTTAACCAAAGGGTAGAAACCGAAAGTAGATTTTTACAGAAAGTCACAATTTATAAGCAGATGTTAAGAGGTCTAGAATAAGAGAATGAAAGCCCGAAATCACTCCTACAGATAAAAAAATGAAGCAACCATTGGATGTAGCTGAGGCATTGGGCCGATCCATAGTGGTTATCAGGGCTGGCAAAATGGGAACTAGAAAATGATTCTCAGAATCATAAATGTCATTAGGTAATGGTAATTATGGCAACTCCTACCAGGCATTCTTCCCTTCGGTGTTTACTAACACAGCACAGATCTACTCTCAGGGTCTTCTGCTGTAAGGCTGTTTGGGAAATGGCCACTCTGAACATATCATTGAATAAAATGGATTCCGTGGCTAGATGGACTTTTGTTCGAAACAGACAGCTGACATCAGTTGAGGAGGGAAGTAGAGCAACCCTAAAGTACCTGCAAAGAACGAGAGCAAAATGGATTTCAGAGGCACTTTCATTATACTGGATTTACAGCTATCGTTTGAAATTATCTACAAAGGGGAGAAACATGGGGGAACATGGATTTTGTTATCAGCCTGAAGCTTTGCTGCCATAATGGGTCCGTCTGTGCTCGGCAGCGCAGAGGCTGTTCCTAACCCACCCGGCAGCCTGTGCCCGAGCCTGCCACTCCCCACGGGGAGCGGCAAAGGCACATGACAGGAAAGCGAATGGCAGCAACATCTGCAGGGCGGACGAACAGAACGTCCCACCTGCCCATGTACAGCCAACTCCAAAACAAGTTATTTCTGTGCCTGGGAAGGTAGGGGCATACGAGAGGTACTGAGGACTTTGTCCCCGCAAAATACGCATCTGAGTATTAAATAAGAGACGCCGATGATCATGTCTCAGGAATGGAATACATTATCTTACTAGAGAAAAAGAAAGGCTGAGTAGCATATTGTTATGAAAATTTAAAACAGATGAAATTCAATAGTTCAAAAAATATCACTGTCTAGCAGCTCAGAAGTATCAGAAATGACAAACTGTTTTAAGAGTCTTATGCTTTGTAAAATTCAGAAGAGTTAGAGGAAAAAAAAACTTCTAATACCACTTTAAAGGGAATTTTCTGAGCACATATTAAATGGGGACTCACAATTCTTAGAAATAGCACGAGATATTTTCTTTTAAATCCCAGAAGGAGAACATCCATTAAACCCCTCCCACCTATTGCCAGGCTTGTCTAATTCATATTCTAAGAGATGCCTTTCTCTAACGACAAAAACTGTAAATTCACATGCAGAACTGAGGAATGTCATATTATTTCTATATTTATATAAACACTGATTATGGAGATTAAGTACTGAAAACCTAGTGGATCTGGGGCCACTGCTGTTAAGGCCGGACATTCAGCAGAGGAAATGTTTTTTCTTTGCCTCCATGGGGAAACAATAAGGGGAAGTATATCAGAAAGCCGTAATGGGGGGAAAGCATTTTCTATGTCTCCAGACTTCAGTTTTACTCTGTACCAGTGGCCTAACCACTTACAAGATCCTAAAACGTTTCCGCATGAAAAAAGTAAGTGAGGTTTTACATGGTTAAGAGCCAAAGGCGGCTCAGAGGGAAGCAGGTGGCGGTGCTTCTCTCTCATCCTGCTGTAGGGCGGGCGTCCTCCCCAAATGAGTCAGGAGCCACTTGCAGAAACGCTGTGGCTGCTGCTCACCAGCTGAAAGCATATATACTCTGGTCGTAATTAATAACCAAAAAATACGTTTTGAAGTTAGGGGGAAAAGAAGAACTATTTTAAGGATATGTCACACCAGCTGTCATTTTTTAGCAGTGTTTTATTTAGGCCAAGGCTTTCATGTATGTGGGTTTGAGGACGTGCGGCTATGCATCGCGGGGAGGCTGGACCAATGAGACAAACTACTGCACACCAGCTGCATGCCCGCTGTCCTCAGCACGTGAGAACTGCTATTGGTCTTGACCTACACTGGCCACCATCACATCTCCAGGGGGCACTGGTTTGTGGCTTCCTATGGGGTGAGGGAGTGACTGTGATTGGTCTGGCAGAGATAGAACATGTGGGAATGCCCACCCTTACAGTATGAGTTTAAAGAAAGGATGTGTTTTTGGGGAGTTCTGCAATTTTCTTCTGGACTTGTGGGTTGACTCTCACTGTTCACAGACTGGACCCCTGGAGGACCTGTCTTCTCCCGGATAGGCCATACTAAAATTAAAGGAGGCCAATGGCACACTCCAGGATCCCAGCATATTCCCTGATAGGGAGACATCACGAACAACATCATGAAGCCTGTCTTCCCTGAATACTACTGACTGATATGCTGAATCTCTGCCCCAGAAGCAGGCTCTCTGGGCTGATCTAGCCACTCCCCCATAGGTTCCCCGAGGCCACTCCCCTCCTGGAATCCTAGCATTGATGGTTGTCAATACATAGTCACCCACTAGTTCTATTCTCTTACCGGCTAAATAATCTCCATCTAGGTTTTTTTTCTTAGACCAATTTTTTTTTTCTCTGAAAATTCGTAGAATATTAGGATGTGAACTTAAAAGTGAACCTATAGGGAAAACACCCAGCATTCTCCTATTTACTCTATTAAATGCCTTCTCACTGACGAATATACTCTGTTACTTAGGAAAACATCCACCGGCAGGGTATCCATCCCAATAGCTCTTTCTTAATCCCAAGCCTTTGTTTTTTTTGTGTGTGTGTTTTTTTTTTATGGTGTGCACTTTATTGAACTGGTCTCAAGTCAGTGTACAGGTAAGCCCTGGCTGCCACCGCACCTCAACCCACTCCCAGGGAGACCAAAAGCCTTCATACATCTCAAGTTGGGGGACAAAAAGGTGGGCCATGAGGCCTGACCATTCAAATAAAAGCAAACAAAAAGAACAAGTATTAAGGCGAAGATTAAAAAAATTTGGATTACATAATTTACGCAAAAGCAATGTTATCACAACCCTCCCTTGTGGACTGGGTGAGGACTGGCCCTTCGTAGGGAGAAGTGGGGCGGCTTTTGGGCAGGCAAGGGACTTCCTGCAACAATGCATCTCACGATATTTGGAATGACTATTAAAAAAAAGAACAATATACAATCAAAGTCCTCAGCCACATTGTAGAACTTTGGGGATGCTCGCTCCAACCAACTGCTGTCACCTTCACCGTTCCAGTTTTTAAATCCTGAGTCAAGCGCCAAAAAAAACAAAACAAAACAAAACAAAACAAAAACAAATAAAGCCATGCCAATCTCATCTCGTTTTCTGCGCAAGTTAGGTTGTCAAGAAAGGGTGTAACCAACTAAGTAACAGTCCGCCTAGAAACATTTGCGGTGGACGACGGAGGGGCCGGACTCGTCGTACTCCTGCTTGCTGATCCACATCTGCTGGAAGGTGGACAGCGAGGCCAGGATGGAGCCACCGATCCACACGGAGTACTTGCGCTCAGGGGGCGCAATGATCTTGATCTTCATCGTGCTGGGAGCCAGGGCGGTGATCTCTTTCTGCATCCTGTCAGCAATGCCTGGGTACATGGTGGTCCCACCAGACAGCACCGTGTTGGCATAGAGGTCCTTGCGGATGTCGACATCACACTTCATGATGGAGTTGAAAGTAGTTTCGTGGATGCCACAGGATTCCATGCCCAGGAAGGAAGGCTGGAAGAGCGCCTCGGGGCAGCGGAACCGCTCATTGCCAATGGTGATGACCTGACCGTCAGGCAGCTCATAGCTCTTCTCCAGAGAAGAGCTGGAGGCCGCAGTGGTCATCTTCTGCTCGAAGTCCAGGACGACAGCACAGCTTCTCCTTGATGTCACGCACAATTTCCCACTCAGCTGTGGTGGTGAAGCTATAGCCACGCTCTGTGAGGATCTTCATGAGGTAGTCGGTCAGGTCCTGGCCAGCCAGGTCCAGACGCAGGATGGCGTGGGGGAGGGCGTAGCCCTCGTAGATGGGCACAGTGTGGGTGACCCCATCACTGGAGTCCATCACAATGCCAGTGGTACGCCCAGAGGCATACAGGGACAGCACGGCCTGGATGGCCACGTACATGGCTGGGGTGTTGAAGGTCTCGAACATGATCTGGGTTATCTTCTCGCGACTGGCCTTGGGGTTCAGGGGGGCCTCGGTCAGCAGCATGGGGTGCTCCTCGGGGGCCACACGCAGCTCGTTGTAGAAGGTGTGGTGCCAGATCTTCTCCATGTCGTCCCAGTTGGTGATGATGCCGTGCTCGATGGGGTACTTGAGGGTCAGGATGCCTCTCTTGCTCTGGGCCTCGTCGCCCAGGTAGGAGTCCTTCTGGCCCATGCCCACCATGACGCCCTGGTGCCGGGGGCGCCCCACGATGGAGGGGAAGACAGCCTGGGGTGCATCGTCGCCCGCGAAGCCGGCCTTGCACGTGCCGGAGCCATTGTCGACCACGAGCACAGCGATATCATCATCCATGGCGAGCTGGAGAGTCTGTAGACGGGCAGCGGTGCAGGAGCGGCGGAGGAGAGAGGCCTGTGCTGGCGGCTGGACGCGGGCTCGGCAGTCAATCCCAAGCCTTTGTATTGGCATGTTCAACATATTATTACGTGCAGGGTGGACATATGGATTCTGGATTCTTAGTCAGCGGTGTTAAGTTGAAATCTGGCTTTTTTTCTGGTACTTTCTAGCCATGGGTCCTTAAGAGAGTCACTGAAATTCTGACTCCGGAAACTGTCAGGAAACAAACAGTCCCTAAGCAATGACGTGTAGCATTATGCCATTGCTTCACTGGGATTTATGATTTGATGAAGTGAAATAACTTTAAGAAATTATTGGTCAGAGGGAAGTGAATATTTGATGATAAAAGCATGACACTTACGAATGTCATGGTACGATGTTTGGCAATGCTGTGCTGATAAGTAAAATTTAATCACTACATTCTTATGTTAAAGATCAGAAAATTCCCCCAAACCAGCAGTAGTCACAATTAGGCAATAACAAAAATTTTCATTGTATTTCTAAAAACCAGGCCCCAACCCAGCATAATACGGAATTTCTGGTTGAAAAGGGAGATAAAAAAAGTCTTGGTTCCTATTAATAATGAATTAGTTCAGTAAGAATCAAAACTCAAAATGCTTTTTACCACATTCTCCTTTTCTCTTTTTTTGTATCTACTTTTGATTAAGACATGACCAGCACTGCTGTGTCTTTCTCATGTCTTCTTTGGATGGACTGCTTCATTAAAATGTAAAATTATCCTATGTGGGAAATTCTAAGCTCTTCAGTCTATTCTTCACTGATTTTACTTACACTTTGGAAGTATGAGGTATCAGGAAGGCATGAAGATTTCGGAGTTGTGCTATAATCACCATGAAACTTGACCTTTTTGCATCGTATCTGTAAAAAGAGAAGCTGATGAAATGAGGACAGCGCACAGGCCACTCGTCACTGTGCGGAATTCTGGAATTGCCCCCTCTCCCCCATGCACATCCCTTTACCTGAGTCCGATCTGCACCTGGGCAGTCTCCACAATGGCAGCATCTTCTTCACTGTATGTAACATCTTCGACTTCACTAGGCCTGGGGACGGGAAACAGTAAGCACAGAACAGTTGATTAACGGGGGTATCGATGGTTATGGTTACTGTTTGCTGCTTAATAATTCTGAATGAAAACCTGAAAGAACGGCACTCCTATAGCACCTCAGGGGGGACTGATCCCAGAGAAAACTCACTCTGAGAGCTTTCTTCACCTGTCAAGTGGAGTCTCTGCCTCTGAGACTTTAGAGGAAAGGTTTTCATTGATGCTTGACTTGCTTGAGCCTTCCTGGGGTATATACCACCCCTGGACACATGCCAGGCTTTCCGAAATGTACATGAGAAGCAGGCAGTGTCCAACTACTTTACTTCAACATTCAACATTCTCATCAAGGTTTAAGTCTCAAAGAGGGTGAGGTGGCTTTGAGTACACCAACCTGTTTATCATTTCCCTGGCTGATGGCATGTTTTTGGTATACTGAAATTTTCAGGCTCATTGTTTCTTTAAAGCCTAAAGCCCTGACCACTGCAAAGACTGGGCTAATGGCAGCAGTCTATTCCCCATCTGTAACCCACACGCACCGCTACGGGGAACAAGGCGTAACTGAAAAGTGGTCCTCCTGAAATGAACCCTTACTGTTTCACGAAAGCTTCATAGACCCCGCTGTCTCCAGCCACAGATTCATCAGATACGGCAGCCGACACACAAGCGGTTTTCTCCCCAAGCAAGTGGATTACTCTTCTTTTTGGTAATGATTTTTCCACATCTAAAGAGGGAATGGTGACAGCACTAATTAGGATTTCATATTTGGAAAAGTTGAATATAAAATACACACATGCAGTTTGGTTACGAGAAATCCAGAATTCCCATCTGAGAAGCAAGGATGTTACTATTCAGACCAACAGATGTGGATGGTTCAGGGGCACTGTGACTTACAAGATTCTTGGGGTGCCGGTTATTTTAGTTGTTATTATTCGAGGAAAAATATGGTTTTTCTTTGTCCTGAAATTTTCTTTGTCCTGAAATATTTTTCAGGGAAGGACTGAATCACACACATTCTCACTGGCCCTTGCCTGTTGTGATATTCACTGTAGCTATTACACCAGGGGTAAGAAGCTATCTGCCTCCCTCAAGCATTAGAGGCACTTCTGTAATAGGGAGTGTCTAGCTTCCCAGTGGCCTCTTTTGCTCTCCCCTTCTCTCACATGCCATAGTCATACATCTTCTGTGCCACTGCTCCAACAGAAGTTAAAGAAAACAAAGTCTTCAACTTAAAGAATTCCTCACCAGTTAATACTATTAAAATTTATTTTGTGTGTGTGCTCCTGAATCTTTAGCACCAACTACCACTTAACTTTTATCTCTAACTCATATTCATACACTAGCATCCTGCGGTGAGCAAGGAGTATTCATTGAAAGCTGTGTTCCTATGTAATAAGCTGCAAGCCTGTGGAGCTCTTTCATCCTCCAGCCTGCGAACAGGGATCGGTATTGGTATGCATTTCGCCCCCTCCTGAGTCGTGACTTTACATCTTGTTAAGATGTTTAAGTTTTAAGGCTTCAGATTACAGGATTGATTGCTGGCAGTGGGAATGCTTTTTCCTTGATGATGAAGTGCCTTCTCTCCGCCCACCCCCCTGTGTGAGGGGTGAAGGTGATGACATGATTTATTGATTACCCCCAGGAATAACCACAGCAGCCTGAAATTGACTTTGACAATGACAGAGACTGACTGTAGAAGGACTTCGTAGTTATTCCAGCTTGGCTGCTGTCATCCGGCAGGGATTGGTGCTGGAGAGCAAAATGTCTATGAAAGGAACTCAACTTTACCTGCATTAAGACTCTACAGCACCGAGGGTGATGTACAATGTCACTGCCACGGTCAGACACCCGCTGAATAGACCAAGCATTGCGGATCTGACCCGAAGAGAATTGGTCTTTACAGTTACATACATGCTTTTAGTTGTTTTTCACACATGAAACTGAATATTATTTGCAAACAAAGCTCTCGGATATATTTTTACTTAGGGTGACTTTTTAACGTTTAAAATGCATATATTATTTGTTTTGTGGAATTAATATATATAATTATATGTTTCGTGGAAGCTTCCAAGACACTGGTCTGCAGGCACAGGCTTCTCAAACAGACACAGAAAGCAGCAGACCCAAGAGTCAGGAGCAAGGCAGGACACGGACTTCCAGGCCTCAGGACCACTAGGTGAGGATGGATCTTGAATGCTGTTCTTGCTGATTTCTCCCCCTCTCCAATATCTGGCTTCATTTACCGGCCCCTCCAAGTTGACTGAATGTGAAGTGGTCACTAGAGAACACCCCAAACACATGAAGAGCAAATGCAGCTTTGAAACGTTCAAGAAATCGAAGTAAGGCCCTTCAAGTCCAAAGCACAGAAGAAGGGCACAAAAACCACTCCACTTTCTCCTCTCCCCTGTTCTTTCCTCCGTTCATAATTTTCAGTGGTTTGTGGCAGGAATGCATTTAGCAGCAACACATAATAATAATTACCATGGCCTGAGTACGGGGCACCAAGCACCATGAGATTCCGTGGAGGAATTATGGCATTAGTTCTCCCAGGACCCAACAAGGTACATACTGTATCATTCTCATTTTGCAAAGGAAGGACAGCAAGCTGGAGAGAATGAGTAACGTGTTCATCAAAACACGGCTAGTGAACGGGGTAACCAAAATGTGAGTGCAGAGGGAGGCCCCACGCGGGGGTTTTCTGCTGTGCTGTCTTGGAATCACTCTGGAAACACCACGCTCATGCTGTGTTTCTCTGTGGTTGATTATTTCAGTAACACATGACTTGTACCTTTGCCACCTGCCCGGTAGCGGCACACAAACCATACAGATGTCTCCTACGCCCTGCCTTTACCTCTGCCTCCGCCCCAGGCCACTGGCAGGCAGTCTGTCTTCAGTATTTGAAATCACACAAACAAAATGGATTCTTCTCCCTTTAAATGGCTGAACTGACCGATTAAGTAATACTTAGAATTCCTAGGACCACAGATACAAAACAAACATGCTTCTTGAAATATCAGGAAAATACTCCGTTATGAGCCCTGCCCTTTCCTGTGTTGTAGACACACAGCAACATGTGCGGGTCTGAACAGGGCTCCTGGGGCCAGCACTGGAGCTCTCACTTCGTATTTCATTTCAGGCTTCCTCTCGAATAGACCCCCTCTCGGACCACAACAGGGGTGCCATGCTGTTCTCTTCACAACCACATTTAATAATAGTAACAGCTTTTGCTTTGCAAAGGAAAACAATTACAAAAAAAATTAAATTCTCCCTCTGTTTCTGTCACTTAAGAGTACAAATGCAGGAGTAAGAACTCAGTCCGCTGCTCCTTCTATGGCTGCAACGAATAACGCGGCCAGAAGGTGGCGGGGTAACACTATGCACAGCAACCGGCTCTCTCCAAATTAACTGGAGGTAGGAAGGGCGAGTCTGGCACGAAGCAAAAATCGTATTTATATAGAATCCCCTGAGCAACCTAAATATTGAACCCTGATACTAATTAGCCGGTATGCTAATTGCTTTGCTTTTATTCTGTTTTAGGCCAACTTTTTTTTAAAGGAAAGCTCTCTTCTTTGCCTTGCTTTTTCAGAACCAGGATCTGTTTAGAAGTATGAAGTGAGTTCACAAAAGATGTTCCCAGTCGGCTGTCTAGACAACAGAACAGATACTTAATGACTGAATTATTACATAGGGAATGTGACTTTTATTTGATAAAGAAAAAAAAATCTAGGTATATCAATTAAAAACTCCCCAAATGAAGCCAAAATGAAAAAAAAAAGGGGGGCAGCAGAAAGACTGGGTGTACAGTGGTGATCACACACAGCTGGCTCCTGCCCTTCCACTCTAGTGGGGGGACAATTACTGGAGGTACAACCAGGAAAGCGGGGGACTAATACCATTTGTTCATATGGAAAAAGTAACCCTTCAAGCATTCCCTTAAAATAATTAAGAGGAAACACATGAAAACAAAGGTCTTCATTTACCTGCAGTTCCTTCATAGAATGGCTCCCTCGCACATTCGTGGATGTCTTTATCCTCTAAGAGAGACTGGGACGCGCCTCCTGAATCAGGATCCAGCAATATCTGATTTTCACCAAGGCCGATGTCTGCAAAATGACTACTCAATTCACAGTCTTCAAAGTCAGCAGTGAACTGATGGAGAGGGACATCATGAGAAGACATGGGAAAGGTGCCTTCTAAAACCAAGGGTGAACCAGGAGGGGACAAGGAGGAGAGAGAGGACCTTGAGGACAGAGACGTCACAGACTTGGGGGCCTCGGTCAGTGGGGCAGTGTGGCCTGCCGCTGCGGCCGCGGCCCCACAGGGACCACTCAGGCCTGGCTGGCTGGGGGACTTGACTACTTCGTTTTCGTGGATGGTGGTGATGGGTCCGGAAGGGCTGTAACCACCTTTTTCTTGCAGAAGAAAGTCCAGTTTATACTGATAATCCACATCTATCTGGTCACCCTGACTGGTGTAATAGAGCTCGCTGGAGCTGAGGGAATTGAGTGACCCTCTGCTGGAGGTGTTCAGAGACCCCCGACTGGAGGCCAGGGAACCCAGGCTGCTCCCAGATGACATGGACAGGGTGCTGGCGGAGAGGCTGAGGGAAGAGAAGCACACGCTGTGAAAACTGCTAAGATACGGAAAACCCAAGCACAACACCTGCTGGCTCCTTTGGACTCCAGAAGAAAGGAACCCAATGAGGCCAAAGAACATAACCAATGACAGGGAAAAGGAGCTTGCTATGTATGACACCACATACTTCAAGGCTGTTTTCATGAACATTTTGAACCTGGCTCTCTAAATACTTTTTAAGTAACAATTGTACTCTTATTGAAAATCATCCCCCTTTTGCAAAAGTTACAAAAAGGGGGAGGGGGGAATCAAATACCTATTGATAAATCTATCTGCATTGATAGCCAGAAGCAACTATGCAATTTAAAAATATAGAAGGGTGGTAAACAGTACAAAGTGATAGTACAGTTACTTTGCTTAACAAATAAAACTTATTATTTTGAGAGGAGAAAAAAGGCAATCTTATAAAGACAAAGAGGTTACACAAAGGCCCCTGGACTCACCCAACGTTCCTCTTTTCTCTGGGTGCATATTTCAATAGTGAATACGTGGCTAAATCTCTCTCATCCTTCCTTTTTAAAAGGAGGGATGATATGGAGAAAATGCATCATTTTCCTACTTACTGAAGCTAAAATATACCTTCTTCCCATAACATATTTCAAATGTATTCCAAACATGACCTTGGGGTTCATAGAAAGAAAAACATCTATGCAACTTTAAGTTTGGTCATCCAAGTTTTAATTGTACTAGTATAACTATTTATTTTCTTTTAAATAGCTGAACATAAAGAAAAAAGCAATCAAAGATGAATGAAAACACACTTCAATGTAGTCAAGAAAAAAACTTCCCTTCAAGAATCAAATATGTTTACCTTTTAAGTTGTGAATGCAGGTAAGTAGTTAACTTAGTAGTTTCTTCAAGTTTCTGTAGCAGCTCTTTCCTTCGCTCTTCCAATTTCAATCTAGAAAAAAAGTCACAGACATGAATTTAAGTATTCCAATGATTACGACAAACCATGAAAAGTTAAGGAAAAGAAAAGCAAGGTCCTTATTATATAAACATTATGTGCCACAAGGGGGAAACCCATATGAACTCAACAAAGAGGAAACAGAACTGCCAGTAAGAAGCCAAGCAGGCAGAAGGGCCCAGAGCCAAGCCTGATGAAGGCAGATCTATGCCAAATCTCAGCATAACTGGGAATTTTTAAAATCTGGTTTCCTAAAATTTTCCTAAATGGGTAAAAAAAACCTCACGCTCTTATGAGTTAAGGAAAGATAGTGAGGAGGAAGACAACAAGAAACTCACAAGGATTACAGACTTCTACAGGCCTGTGACTGGGCTTACATGACTAAAACATTTAACGATAACCAGAGAGAATTATAAAACATCATCCTAGGTACTGAATCTGGTAGGGGGCTATTCTACAATAGTGTCTAGCGATAAAAATTCCAATCTTAAATTTGGTGAGCATTTTAGCAATTAAGAAACAAATTATTCTGAGCTCTTTCAGCAAGGAGAAGACACTAAAATAATGTCCTGTGCTAGCTACAGTCTATCTCATCACCTGCACCAGATTGTCAGGAAAGTGCATCTGCTTTAATTCAACGGCTCTACCATTTGACATTTTTCAAATATTAGAGTGTTTTGGGATTGTGTACTTGAGTGTTATTTGAAAATATATTAAGCACCCAGGGATTTATGCAACTAGGAGCCTGCACAAGGGTCATCTAGGTCATCTCACAGGATCACTGGAAATGATGGAAATGAGCTCTTTCAGAAAGGTCAAAGAGCAGCAAAAGGGGACCCAGGAAACCGCCAGGGTTTCTAGACTTGGGTTTGCTGTACGAGTTGTGTATCCCTAGGAAAGTCACTTAAGTCAGGTCTCAGCCTCCTCATCTGCAAAATGCTGATTATCATCCTACGGTGTGTACTTGTTCAGGCTGTTTACAGGCATCACATGGAGAGTGTGTACGTGAAAGGGCTCGGCAGACATCAAAACAAACCTTCCTCGCTCAAAGCCTCGCCATGACCTGCAAGGTGGTGATATAAAAATTAGCTATGCTTCTTTGGGGAAAAAGAAAATTTCCCTGATCTTCAACTTGTTTGAAATGTTATGTATTGTTTCAGGAATAAAACGTTCCCATATTTTATTGATAGGCCTCTATCCTTTGATGTGTCACCGATACAATTGTGTTATATGTTAAAATGAAAACAGTAATTCTTGTCATTTTGTTTAGTACTTCGAAGTGTGATAAATTCTTAATTCACAGCTTTCAAAGGTGTATTTTGAAAAGGAGTACAGTTCCTATTTTTAGTCTCTTAAATATAAATAAAAACATATGAATACAAAATAGATTAACTGAATTAGAACATACATGAAGGTCTGGAGAAAGCCCAAAAATCTACTAAAATTCATGTCTTGTGAAACAGGAAAAGCACTTTAAAAGTTAAGTTTTAAAACTAAATATTTATTGTACAAACAAAGGAAGGCTTCTTCTGGTGTGTTAAGAAGGCTCCAGTATGACATAGTGCTTCATGCTGAAATTCAAAATCCAAAGCTTTTCCTGTCCCAGTCACAAGCCATGGTCCCCCTCTGCCCTGTTCCCGGCAACCACTCAGGTGCTGCCTTCCAGCCATCACACAGGTATTGTGAACGACTGCGGCCTGGCTCGCATGTTCTTGTTCGCATGTTCCCCAGCCAGACCCCAGCCTCCTAGAAGGCAGGCATTGGTTCTTTCTCCCTCTTCTTCAGGCTGCCTGAAGAGCCCGGCGCCCCTCCCCAGCACTCCCTTTTGGTGGGTAGACACCTTTGTTGGGAGAAACATAATGAGGACACTGGGGAGAGTCACAGAAACCCTGTTAGTAGGCGGCTGTTGCTCCTTGGTCAAGCACCCTGACTCCCGTCTCTGATGGAACCACCACAGCCTCTCTTGGTGAGAGCTGGCAGTCTTCCACAGGTCCCTGGTGTTCTTTTTGGGAAGCGAACCCCCAACTTCCTCTAGACCAGGATTTAGAAGAAATTGCTCAGACATCAGTTCCTTCAAGAGGGTGCATATCCCTCTCTCTAAGCCCTTCTCCAGCCTCTGTCCTTTTAGTCCTCCTGCTGGGTGGGAAAGGATCTTTCCAGTCTGGTTCCTGAAAGATTCCTCCCACTGGTCCTGCTGCTCCACACCATCTGTTTAGCCGCCCTTTGCAAGACATGGTCAGGCCTTCACACCCTCCTACCTTCCTGTGGTGCCCTGAGGGAGAGGGGCACCTGCCTGCTTTCTCCTGATTCAGACCACCTAGAACTCTCCACCTAGGGAAAATTTCACGTAACCTATAGAAATAGTAAGTTCCCCTTCCATCAAGAAATAAATGACACTCATACCCACCCCCCCTCCACTTACTTGCTTTAAAATTTTTCTCAGAATCAGTGATGAAAATGTTCCTATATAATCATGAGTCACTGGATGGGGATGTGTTCTGAAAAACGTGTTGTGAGGGGACTTCACATTTGTACAAAATCACTGAGTGCACTTACACAAACCTGGATGGGAGAGCCTACTGCCCACCTGGGCTACATGCTGCAGCCTATTGCTCCCAGGTTACAAACCTGCACAGCATGTTACTGTACAAAACAACACAAGATTAAATCAAGAACAAGAGAAGCTGATGCAATCAAGAGACTGGTAAACACGAGATGGATGAGGTCACTAATGGCATAATGTGACATACCATTCTTTTTTAAAGTGTTCTAAAAAAGCTTGCTCTTTACAGCAAACTTTTTTTTAAAGTACTCTTTCTAGAGTACACTAAAATAATGATAAAAAGTACAGTATAGTAAATACATAAACCAGTAACACAGTCTTTTATTATCATTATCAAATGTTATGCACTGTACATAATTGTATGTGCTATACTGTCTTATGTGATGAGCAGTGCAGTAGGTTTGTTTACACCAGTATCACCACAAATATGTGAGTAACGTATTGGACTATATGACCTTACGATGGCTACGATGTCACTAGGTGATAGGAATTTTTCAGCTTCATTATATTTTTATGGAACCACCATTGTATATGTGGTCCATTATTGACCAAAATGTTGTTATGCAGTGCATGACTATAATAAAAAGTAATTGAGACATCTTGGCAAGATGTAAGACAAAAACCTCTAAGATTTGTGAGAAAGTAGGGAGCAATGTTAAGATTTTCATCAGCAGGGCCGGCCGAATGGCTCAGTTGGTTAAGAGCTCGCTCAAGAGTGCAAGCTGAGCTCTGAGCAACCGCGGTTCGAGGCCAGCCCGAGCGGAGTTGCCGTTGAGCTGCCAACAGGTGGCAGGATGGCTCAGCTAAAAAAAAACAAAAAACAAAAACAAAACAAAACAAAAAAAACAAACAAAAGATTTTCATCAGCTATAGAACAGCACAGACTTTAAGGAATTTCAACAACTGTATGGAAAGAGTATGAAAGATGTGTAAAAATCCTACACTGCATGACTTTTTCATTTGAGAGCCATTTCTCTTTGCTGGTGGCGATCCCTCACAATGAGCCGATCTCTTGCCCATGCGTGTTACCACCACTAGGGGGCGAGCTCAGCCACCGTCATCTGGAAGTTTGCGACCTGGCAGGACAGGCACAGATCACTCACAGGATCTAGGATCACACACAGTGGCTGAACATTCATGTGAATTTTGACAGTTATTATACATGTGCAAACAAATGTTTAAAAGCCGATGTCCAGGCACTTAGGAATAAACTCTGTTTTTAATGTTACTTCATCAGTCATTTCCAAAGCTCTAACCCTAATAAAAAAAGACAAACAAGATATCATGCCTGTAAAAGCTGATTCAAGCAAACAAGCAAATGCCTCTTCTCTCTCTCCCAGAGCACATCTAAGAGCTGTTTACAGGCCCTGCCCAGATTCACATACTACAGAGCAGAGCAGCTGAGATGGATTCAGTGTTTCAGACATGGGTGATTATGCAACATTTATTAAGTGCTACATAACACACAAAATATGACTGGCGTTTTATACACGGGCTGTTGCATTGTGGCTGGGTATTTTGAGCTTACTTCCAGGTGACTTGGAATTATACGAATGTGCATGTCTTTCCTGTCATTCTGGGACAGGCACTGTTCCTCACTTGGCCTGAGGACGTGCGGTGTTTCTAAAGGGTGACATGCTCTCTGGCTGAGACAGGTGTGCACCTGTGTCAGTCATCTGGACCTGGGCACAGGCCTCCTGTGCAGATGTGCAGCCTGTCAAACTGTCACACACAGTTTCCCCTGCTTCATATTCCAGCTGATCTGATTACAGAACTGGTATTTTAGGTTAAATGATCAATTTACACGTTCTTACAGAGATCAGAAAATTGCTTAGTGTTTGCACTTCACCTACTTCAGTAGAGGGTTCCAAAGGACAAACAAAATCCAACTGAACATTTTGTGATCTGTTAAGATGTCAAAGGGAGCAACCTGTCCTTTCCCTGTGAAATGAAAAGCCATAAATTTCTGCATTCTTGTGAGTAATAAAACCCAGAATAGGGAGCTTCAGTTGCTGTAACAGTGCAGATAATCTTTCTTATCGGAGTGCAACAGTTTATAGCTATTGTTATCAGACTCGGTCAATGAAGCACTGCATTCCTGGTTTTATGTCAACATTCTTTAGTTATTCGGCATCTGTCACAGGCATGTTCAGGTTCCTAACAAACACAGAAGCTGACTCTGAGGGGCAGCAGGAGGGCGTGCTTTATTGCTCCACAGAAAGGAAGTCCTTTGTGCTGGTTCTCAGGTGACTAAAGACAGATGCAACTGAGATTCCCAGAGACCAGGGAAATGGCATCCAGGCCCAGCTAAGACACACCCACGGGTTTCACCAGTCCTGTCCCCAGGCAGGAAAACCCACCTCTCGGCCAGCGCATGGCTGGGGGCACCCCTCACCGACAGCAGTTCCTCCTCCAGCCGCTGCCGTTCCGCTTCCAGGTGCTCTAACTCATCTCGACTGCGTTTTTGCGGAGTGACAAACTGAAGTTCTTTCAAAAGTTCTTCTTTTTCATGAATCAGCATCAGCTTCTCCTTCTCAATATCCAGCGCCCCAGGCCAGGCCTCACTGTCCAATTTCGACAATTCAATTTTTAAGTTGGCCATACTAAAATAAAGAGAAACAAGAGGTGTGTACATACTTAGAAGTCCCAAGGAAAGGCAAACACAAACCATGATAAGTTTGGTGTTTTAATGCTGACTTTCCTCAGTGAACCTTACCAGAGAAAGGTGTGATCAGTTGGTATGAGTAAGAGCACCAACCTATACCCTAGTCGCTGTACCTGACTCTATATTTAGTTGTCAATTGCTTCATTTCCCCAACTTTAAAATATGAGTGACAGGGCCGGCCGAGTGGCGCGGTGGTTAAGCGCTGGCTTGGGAAGCCAGCAGTCCCAGTTCGGTCCCACATGTGAGGGCCAGTGACACTGCCCTCAAAAAAAAAAAAAAAAAATACGAGTGAGCACACTCAGCTATCTGAAAAAAAGGGCAAAGGTGAAAGCACACAGAAGCTTAAAAAGCAGAGAGCTTTGGGAACCCTGTGCAGGTCAGCCCTAATGGGCGACTGTCAATGTGGGGTGACAGGGGGAATACCTGGAGGGCTTCCATTAAAAAAAAGAAAAACATGGGCCGGTTGAGTGGCACATTGGTTAAGAGTTGGTTTGGGACGCCGCTCTGAGCATCAGGGCCCCGGTTCAGATCCCACATGCGGGCCAGTGACGCTGTGCCCTCTACGGCTAAGATGGTGAACAACAGCTCCATCTGGAGCTGGGATGTCGTGAGTCACCAGCGATGGCATAGGTTGCAGTGGGGCTGGCCGGCAGAGGGCATGAGCTGTCATGAGCTGCTGTGAGCAGCTGTCCAATGGCTGGCGAGCGACTGCCTCACCTGGGAAGAGTGTAATGATAATACCAACATGGGCCAGTGAAGCGACGTCCTCCACAACTAGACTGAACAAAAAGACAGCAACTTGCTGTTCCCCTTCCCCGATTCCCCAACATTGTTCCCCTCCCCCAATTCCCCAATAAAATCTTTAAAAAAAAAAAGAAAAACACTGAGGTAAATGATGCCTGAAATGCATTATAGATTTTGTTCCTGTAGAAAAAGATGCTGTCCCCCAGTAAAATGGTAGTCCCCAGGTGGGCTGGGCAGCAACTAGGATATTAGCCAGTCAGGGAAGGGAGAGGGAGAGGAGAGAGCAGCAGATTGGCCACTGGGTATTAAAACAGTCAATGGTTCCACCATTGCCAAAAAAAAGGGACAAGGCTGGGCTTCTTCCTCCCGCCTTCTCCTTAAGCTGGGCACTGTGAAATCTCTTCCCTATCAGGGTGTTGATTGGTGTCTACACAATTTATTGAACCAGCACTGTAGACATCACTGCATTCGACCTGGTTTTCCTCAGTAGACAGTCATTTGGCAGCACAGGGGCAGACTATCTGGTGGACCTCCAGCAACACAGGCACCACCAGAGTGATAACAGCTGCTGAAGTGAGGGGATGGGGACTAGAGGAGGAGGAGGAGAAAGCAGCAAAGGGACACTTCACTGGTTTTATAATTTTGCCCAACCCCAGTGTCACTCTGTCCAGAGCTTCATTCTAAACGGTCAAGTGAACTGCCAATTCAGTAAGAATGTTCTGACCACCTAAATCAAAAAACTTGCTCTGAGGTACCGTGAGGACAATCTGGGTTGTTCACCTGGTCTAATAAATGGCACACGGCTATTTTGACCATAAGTGCAAGTTCAAGATAAATTACGAACACTAGTGATATTGACATAGGACGCCATAGTCCTGTAAATGAGGTTGGATGATTACTTTGAGTATTGTTACAGCACATATCAGAATATAAAAAAAACAACAACAACAGACAGAAAGGAGGAATTTTGTTTTTCCTTTTTGATGGAAGAAGCTGTAGAAGGGAAGAAAAAAGGTGAACAAAAAAAGTTATCAGGACAGAGATGGAAGTATTGATAGTTCCACATTCTTATACCTTAAGTTTCTTGTTTTAGTTAAAAATAAAATTGCCATCTTAAAGTGGCACTGCATATATAATGTACTTCTAATTTTCACCCACCATCTGCATTTATGATAGATGTAACATCAGCTATTCTTCAGCCTTAACCACAAAACCATAAACAACTGTCTCAATGTACTGGAAAATTAATCATCAAAATGCTAAATAAGCATGATATTATTAGCTTCATTAAGCACATAAAACAAAGGCTGGAGCAGAAAACAGATTTCAGAGAAACACAGCCCGCCTCTTGAAGTATTCAGAGTTGAGGAAGAAAAAGCATTTTCAACATATGTATAAACCCTTGAGATTTACCTTCTCGTCAGCATCGCTAATAACTTGAAAATAAAACCTGGAATTAGGTAATAGACTAGCAATGCAACCAAAAAGGAAAGAACTAGCTTCTTACATCTTGATGTGATTGAGTTAACCAACTGAACTGGCAGCAACAATGTAATGAAGGAAAGAAAGGCACCTATGACCAATGTGATCAGGCATTAGGTAGGTCTTGAGTTTTATTTGGAAAGGTGTACTAAATCCAGGGAACAAAATAAGATTTGGGGGAGCACCTGGGATGAGAAACACTGTGCAAGCTCCAGGTGGAATGAACTGTTAATAGCCAGAATAAAGCAGAAGCTCAAGCTGATCCAGGGGAATTGGGTGAAGCCCCAAAGAAGCCGGGGTGTGAGACCTGGCTCTCCAAGATTAATTCTGAGTATGGCCAGTCTCCTTCAGAAAACCAAGCACAAATCCTGGGCTGTTTACAGCATAACCCAGGAGATCTATTTCCTAAAGGGCTGGCGTGCTTGCCCCCAGAGGGCTGCAAACAGCCTCTGCTGGAGGCTTCCATGTCACTGGGTCACAAAACCACAAAGAATCCTCAGCCTTTAGTGAGGGTATGGCACTCCCCTGGGCACTGAGAAACAGTCAATAAAGCATACAAAATTTTTCCCTGCCTCCAGAAATTTATAATCTACCTGGGAAAATTTATAGGCATTAAAATTAACCAAGTAAAATGTTGTTCAGAGAGACCAAGTGACTTGATTAAGCTCACATACATGGTGAATAATTTATGGAACAAAGCTTTGGGTTCTTAAATCGAAGAACCAAGAAATATTAGTAACACAGAGGCAAATACTGTATTTAGGCAGATCGATTAATTACTTTGTTAAAGCCAGATAATGCCTAAGGACTCTGGCCAATTACCTATAAATTACTGCCATCACCAATAACAATGGATATACTCTAATAGCTATCTGATGGTCTTTCTTATGGTAAGAAACCATGATACTCTAGCAGGTTCTCAGCTGAGCTTTTAATGCTCAGGGAGAAACATGATAAATTTCCCTGTCTTTTGCAGAGTGATAATGTAGTATTTTCCCCCAGTGTCTTCCTAAATGATATATCAATAGCATTTTAAAACTCTTAAAAGGAAAATAATGATATCAGCTGTATCAGTATGACTCTTTCCCTCAAAATAAGCAAGGTGTACTACACTATGAAAACAAGTTGAGCCTGCCTATTAGATAAGAATGGTGAAGTCTCTTCTGCCTTACCCATTCAGGGTCACAAGGTAAGAAAAAGGCAGTAGAGGGTTTACTAGGAGTTTATGAGGTAAAGGACAAACAAGCATCTCTCTTCCTTCTCCTGAAAGTCACTGGAACAGACACCTCAGTATCTTTGAGGACATTAGTAGGAGGTCTTCCTTTCAAAGCAAAGGAACCTCCTTAAAGCTATTTATTTACCTTACAACTCATCAACTGCTATCAAGTTCTTATACCTGGGTCACTGCATGTTTCCATCTTTGCACTTTCAATTTTAAGTATTGTACAAGCTTAAAGCTTCTGTCTTGCAGAAGAGGAGACAGTTTCATTCCCACGCTTACTAATTCTTGTTCTTCAGCTTTGGGGGAGGGGAAAGGAAGAGAAAGCCAGCAGAGAGGGGACTCCGCATGCCTTTCATTCTAAAAACACTGAAGGGTCATCTCAGTAAGAACGTGCGGGGAGTGCCCAGCAGATGTCACTATAGGAATAAAGATTAATTCTAGAAAGAAAACACGGCTGGTGTCCGCTGACCACTTAGCTAAACAGCCTCCCCATTGTTACCTTCTTTTGGCTTCTTCATACTGTAGGCTCAGCCTGACCTTTTCAGCCAAATTTGATCTACTTCTCACTCCGATCTAGTAAAAAAAAAGAAAAAAGGCAAAAAGTCAATTAACTCTGCTAATGAACGAAGGTAAACTGCTTTTGTTTCTGGGAAGTACAAGTAATTGAAAAGCTAAAGAAGATGGTACTGAAATTGAGAACACCATCTTAAAAAGGCACTTACTTCATAGTCTCGGTAGGGGCAAAACATTTATTTTTAATTCAAGCTTGTCTGTCTTTCAAAGACTTTAACATCATTTTCTCCACACATTCAATTCAAGATAAAAAATATCAGGTAAATGTTTCTGGTATCTCAGAGTTTATGAAGGGGGTATAGGTCAATAAAATTTATGAACTAGAACTAATGTCCTTGTCTTTATGAGCCAAAATTTCCATCATTTAGCTTTCACTGCATAAAAATATAAACTAAATAACTTTAAAAATTAATTTTTTAAATAGGTAGGCCCTACTGTTGATCTGTGCCTGTTTTACTTTTATAGTACAAAATTCCCAAGAAGCATAATAGAATATGAAAATAGCTGGGAACTTATTGAAAATCTGCTAATGGCATCCCAAATGGGAGGACACACATCCATACTGTAATTAAGGCCCATCAAGGACAGAGCTGGGGCCAGCCCTTCCACTTGGGGTCACTTACATCTCCAGAGATGCTTGTTTGTGACCCGGCATCAAGGGTCTGTCTGGAGAGAGAGAAATGAGAGTTCACAGGACTGGATCTCAAGTCTGGCTCAGATCTGCCAATGCTCTGATCCAAATGAAACCGCTCCTGCAGCTTAGCAAGACTCTGTTCAAGAAAAACAAAGTAAGTACTTCAGAAAGCATAATGTTTAAGAAGGCAAAACCTCCCCACCAGGTATAATTATAATCTCCATGGAAAAAAAATGACTTAACTTTAGTAGGTACTCAGCACTTTAAATTATTGAAAAAATTATTAATAATACTGAGTTTACTTTAGAGGGAGGATATGAGGCAAATGAAAGTATGAAAAATTTTATCTAAATTGCTACTAAATAAACCCCAAACTTACAAAACATTAATAAAAATGGTAAGAAACATATTATCAACTTTAAGAAGTATCAGGATTTATGGGCCAGCCGAGTGGCGTGGTGGTTAAGCATCTGGCTTGGGAAGCCAGCAGCCCCGGTTCGGGTCCCACATATGAGGGCCAGTGACATGGCCCTCAAAAAAAAAAAAAAAAAAAAAGTATCAGGATTTAATTCTGATATTTAAATTCTCACGATAAGGAATTAGAACAATCAGAGATCTGATATATGTAAATTTTTTTAACCTAAACTGTTCCATTTTCTTTCAAAGGGATATTTATACAAAATGTATACACAAGAGGGATGAAACGTAAATGGTTACATCAAATAATATGTCATAGAAAAGAACAAAGAAATTTTTTAGCGACTTTGGGTAAGTCTTTACTATTTTTTTCATCTGCATAGTGAAAAGATTAGTATTTTTCATTAGTATACGAAAAGATTAGTATAAGTATTTTCAATACTACCTGTGATAACAACGAACTCAATTAATTTAGGTCATGACCAATATGTTTTTTTTCTTTAATGAATTTTTTTTTATTTTTTTAAATTTTATTGGAGAACAGCCATGGTCATTGGCCACACATTGCTTTCACGCTACAATGGCATAGTTGACTCTTTTAAGGAGGGTGCAGCTCACAGTGGCCCATGCAGGGATTGAAGCAGCAACTTTGGTGTTATCAGCACCACATTCTAACCAACTGAGCTAACCAGTCACCCCATGACCAATATGTTTTTAAATGAAATATAAAGGACTAGAAAATAAAATCAGAGTACTTTTTTTTTTTTAGAGGGCAGTGTCACTGACCATCATATGTAGGATCTGAACCGGGGCCGCTGGCTTCCCAAGCCAGCTCCCAACCACCGCGCCACTCGGCCAGCCCAAAATCAGAGTACTTTACTAGTATTAAGAGCAGGTATACTTCCGTGAAATTTGTTTTGTGCTATCTATAGGTAAAGATATTTGTGTTACTGGGTTTTGATGTAAAATATATTTCTTACTGTATGTCAGGGTCAAAGAGGTTTGAAAGTCACAGAAGATACTGAATGTCCCCTTCAGCTTTATTGCTGATTTCTGTATCTACTGATTATTTTATATACTTTAGTAACTGAAAAGGAATCTAATCTTGTAATTTAATCTGGCCTATGTATAAATCAAAAGTTTATAGGAGGAATCAAAGATGACCTCAAATTGCGAAATTGTAAGATTCCAATGTAAATTTGTTCAAGTTCCTATTATGTGCATTTCAGGAATAATTGCTTTAATCAGCAGGATCACTGTGGGAGAAAAACAAAATATATCCAAGTAAAGTCTCGTGTGTGTTATGTTTATGTTAAAACCACATATCCTGGAGCAAGACTACCTGGGTTTGAAACTCAGGCCTGCCACTTATCAGCTGTGTAATTTGAAGTAAGTTACTTACCTTTTCTGTGCTGTAATTTCCTTGTCTATAAATTGAGGGCAATAACAGTGCCTATCTTTAGGGTTGTGAAAATTAAATGAATTATTTCTACATGAGGCATGCAGAAAGCAGCCTGGCACAAAGTCAGCCCTTACAGGCATTTGCTATTATTACTGTTGTCTTTGCTTTGTGATCTCTTCTTGCAAATTATTTCAGAATTCCCCAAATGAAAAATTACATAGGTTCAAAAATATTTACCTAATTCAATTCACATTCTGAAAACTGACATGAAGTAGCTGAATATGGTATTTAAATGCAGATGTTCTATTAAGAATGCAAATTCATCATTGGCTCTAAAGTTTTCCCAAAGACACAGACTAAATCCTTACTCAGTTAGGTAAAGAACTTAAAATATATGAAATACAAAGAATTCTCAGTGCTTGTCATAATTATGGGATGGAGGGAGGGGAAGAGCAGGAAGAGATACACTCCTAAAAAAACCCACTTGACTATATCTGCTAAGTAGAGATATTCAGAATGTAGAATACTGATCACTGAATGGTTGTTTTGTTTTTTTCTACGCATGAGGTTGGGTCATTGGGAGCTATGAACTATAAGTTAAGAAACTATACAGGTGTACCAAGGGTATCTACCGCCATTAGCAGATCTAGGGTAACTACAGAGGGTGCCAAAAAAAAATGTATACACATTTTAAGAAAGGAAAAAACTGGGCCAGCCGAGTGGCTTAGTTGGTTAAGAGTGTGAGCTCTGTCTGAGCTGGTTCGATTCCCACATGGGCCAGTGAGCTGCACCCAAGCTGAGCTGCTAACAGGTAGCAGGATGGCTCAGCTGGTGAGGGCACGTGCTCCTAACAACATGGTTGCCAGTTCCACTCCCAAATGGGATGGTGGGCTATGCCTACCCGCAACTAAGATTGAACACGGCACCCTGAGCTAAGCAGCCGTGAGTTGCTGATGGGCAGCTGGATGGTGACTGGATTTGGAGCTGAGCTAGCTGCGCCCTCCACAACTAAGATTGAAGGACAACAACTTGACTGTTCCCCTTCCCCAATTCCCCAACACTGTTCCCCTTCCTCAATTCCCCAATAAAATCTTTAAAAAAGAAAGGAAAAAACTGTATTAAAATTACGCCGATGGCAACCACTTTGAGCACCTCTTGTAATTACAGAAGTCAAACGTGACTTGAATTCATCTTTTGTTATCGGTATATATTATTACAATTTTAATACAGTTTTCCTTTCTTAAAATATGTGTACACATTTATTTTCGGCACCCTCTGTATATAACTATCCCCCTGCTGGGTCAGCATTCCCTACCCCATCCCTAGCTAATACCTCAGAATCAGCAGGGGTGGGAGAAACTTTTCTAAGATCCTTACATAAGATCCCGCTCCCCTCAAGGCATATCCTCTACTTACTGATGACAGGTGACATGCCTTTTACATATCCTGGGCTGAGGATCACTGGTTTAGATGACCCTGCTAATTGGGGTTCCACACGAAGTTTTCCATGAGTTGCAGGTGCACAAGAGCGCTAACCTCCGTATATGGGCTCCATCCAGAATCCGCCACCCACTGTCTCACAGGCCATCCAAAGCCTGCCTTCAAATAAGCATATCACAACTTTGGTACCAACCTGCTTTCCTCCAAGGCAGCCTTAGTGACTGGAACAATCCATGGGACCAAATTCTGTGTGAATGGGGTGGGTATGAAAAAAGGCCATCCAGACTCTGATGGAGAACTTCTGCCTTAAGGAGAGTTTCTGGGGCCCCAGAGGTAGTAGTCTGAGGTAACAGAATGTTCCATTACATACCTGCATCAGATCTTGCTTTTCTTTTTCTCCTGAGCTAATAGCCTTTCGGATAGATTTCAGTTCAGTTAGAATGGCTTTGGCTTCACTAAGTTCGTAGCCACTCTGGCCTCCAGACATTTTTTTATCAATTCTGTTAAAAGAGGAAAATAAAAAAAAAAATCAAAAAAATCAAAGAATGACAGAGAACAAGTTAAACAGATGAAGTGACTGATTTTTGGACTGTCTCAGCTGGCTGATTGTCTTATGTCTTACTCGTTGACTCACATGTACCAGTGTCATCCTTTCCAGCTGGGTGTCTCCTCATCTCTTCTAACCACTTCTAGCTAAGACTCCTCCCATTCCCCAGCTCATACCCAGGCCCTTTCTAATCATTTCTAGGCCCCGTCTTTTTGTCTTCAGCCTGTTTGGTGGAATTCAGATCTCATCATATGCTGAGCTGATCTCCACTCTGAGAAAGGTTAAGAACATGGGGAAATGATTTTACAGAAGGACAGAGGAGCCAATGCACTGGACAACAACAGGAGCTATATAGATCCATCACTGCTGCCCAATTTTACATGCCAGAATGTCTGCCAAACCAGTGCCTACAGTTTGGTAGGACTTTAATGAATGGTAGTGATTATATTTACACTAGCGAATACCCTACAATATTAGGATCATGTGGTTATTTTCTCACTTCTTTTTAAATATATGAAAAGTATTCATTCTATTTTTGTAATAGGTATGAGTCAGGATAAAACTGCTTGCCTTGCTAAATGAGTTCAAATCTAGGAGTAAGGCAGAAGGGCAGATGCATTCATTTGTCAGCTAACATTGAATAGAGAGCCCTTCAATGAGCTGATTTATTACCCCTGCAGATCTGCCTACCACACTTACAGTTCACATGATCACCCTATGTCAGAGGATTTCACATAACCTAAGTCTTTGTGTTTGACAGGCCCAACCAAATTACCTAACTCTTTTTAAAAAATGGTTTAAAAATTTCTTCACTCTGACTCTCCTGGTTCTTCCTACCACTTATGCTGCCCACGGTTTATTATGAGCACATCTGGGCTTCACTGGGGGAAATAGGGCTAAGCTTCCACCCCATCGGTCAACAGCTCTCCTCCTCAGACACATCCTCGGAGAAAAGCCACCTATTAAATGAATTCTGAGCTCATTTGGTTTCAAACATTTAATAATTTATATTAATTTCAATGTAAAGGGTACAATCTGAAAACGCACACACACACACACTGCTGTCTTATTCACTCTTCCAAAGTTTACTCAAACAAGTGCAGTGTATAGATAATGTATTTCTCCAAGTACTATTTTAGTAAATATTTCATGCTGCTGAGCAAGCAATTAAAATCTTAAAAACCCTAAAAAAATAAATTTCATCATAAGGTCATTTGATAATAAAGTACAACTAATGAAATCACTGAATGAAACACATACACACAGTGTTTAGGGTAAGAAGGGTCCCTAGGGATCTACTAGTCACACTTCCTCCAAATGAAGAAATCAAGGCCAGAAAGTTTATGCAAATTTAGCCCCTAAATTATCTAAACACTTAGCTAGTAAGATGACTATCCTCAAAATAAAAGACTTGGGGACTCTTGTGACTATTACACTTAGAAGATTTGATTAAAACACTGGAAGTACTTTGAATATTGGTTAATTTCATTTATTTGAGAAGGGATTTATCAATGAAATCATTGGGTCCCTTAAGTATTAAATTTAGTTGAGGCAAAAGGCTTATTTTAATTAAAAAAAAAAACACAACTGTTAGATTTGGTGAAATAGCCAGTAATATAGGTGTCTCAAATGTGTCAAAGTGAATTTCCAAAGCCCAAGTAATTTCTTTCTATTTGTGTAAAACCTTCAGAATTTAACAGCAAAAACAAACCTTTAATTCAGAAATCGATTTTAACATTTGAAAATAAATAAAGCAGATAAGCTGCTTTCAGAAATAAACTTTAATATTTAAAAATAAAAGAGACTACTTCAGGACTGCTAATTTAAATTTCAAAGTGCTTTAAAAATAGATGACAATTTCTTGGGTATCCATGGCTCAACTCAATGTTAAGTATGACAAGAGCAAGCCATCCCAGCTTAGCATTCACCAGGGAGCCCCTTTTGGTCTTTCTTTCCTCGCTTCTGCCTCCTTTAAACTTCTCTACTTTAAATGTCACTTTTTCCCTTTACCTCCTTGTTTCTCCTTTTTCTTCTCCACTTTTCATCCTCTGCCATTTTTCTCTTTTGACCATGACTGACAATATAATATTAGCATTATTTTCTAATTTTTAAAACAAAGTACTGTGCTTTTTGTTCTTAATTTGAGAAATACTGCTTTACATTTTCCCCTAAAATTAAAAAAAAAATTTATTTTGGTTTGTGTGTACCCTATAATTAATTTCCCCCTATATCTTTTTAGTCTCTTCTGAAAGAGAAGAGATTATGATTTGCATGACTTCCCTTGAAAATAAGTACCCTAGAGCCAAACTTTCATACAATCTGTATATGCTTTTGCTTTCTGGGTGTTGCATCACTTTCCCTTTTACAATTTTGAGAGAACAATGGAGGTGGCAAAGTGGAACTATGTTTCTTCCTGGTATCCATCTGCATATAAACTACACCCTCACTTAGGCCAAAGTCAAATTTGGGATCACAGACTAAAATGAATTAATGTAGAGGATAAAACCACCTTCAATCATCTAGTATGAACTACTGGACCAAGTTAAATGAAAACCTGAGTTTAAGCTACAGTGTAATTCCACATTCAACAAAAATATTTCATTCTATTGTGAATAAGTGAAAAGTTACAAAATCCTGCAGTGGGACTGCATTTAAATCTTTTCCTAAAATAAATTTTGTCACAACCCCAAGTAAAGGTCTATCCGGAACGTGGTTTCTTGAAAAGTGTGGTCTCTGGGTTCAATCAATTATTATTCAATGTTTTAGTAGTATGGTGGTTAACATTTGAATGAAAACAGCTTTATTTTGTCTACAGTTAAGATCAAGGAGAGGTCTCTGATGTGAGATAGCATATCTTTCTATTCTTCATGCAAAGGATTAGAATCATTACCAGAGAATGCCTGAATTTCTACAACAAATGTCTATTGTTTTCTTGTGGAATGTTATTGACAGATTCTTAAACATGCCTTAGATTCCTATAAAAATTGCTTGCAAGCAAACTGCTTTGAAACAATACGGCACTGTTATATCAATATAACAAAAACAGCAAGTTTGGCTAACCTTTAATCCCGGGTGGTGACATGAGTTATAATTTCACGTGCCTTGAAAATGTTTAACATATGGCCAAACATTTTGTGGTGCTCTTCAAAATTTGTTTTCTCTCCCCGCTCCTGCCGCAAAGCCCTCCTTTATGTTGACATATAATTACTAAATAACACACTTGTGTCATTCTAGATCTGCCCAGTTTTTAGGGGAGCTCTGCAACCAACTGAAGTTCTTAGAGCATAGCTATACTTAAGAGCCACCTGGGGATCTCATAAAATGTACCTGGGGTGGTGACCAGAAAGGTATTTTTTTAAAAGAGATCCTCGGAGTATTTTAATATGCAGTCAGATTTGAGAACCACTAAGATGGGATCATTTGAAAGAATATCATGGTCAGGATTACGAGGTGAGTAGGCCAAAAAGAAATAAAACTATTGTCTGACACTGAAATCACATGGCTGGTGGTCAAGAGTAGTGACTGGGTGTCCCGAGATATAATTCATTATCCAAACACACAGAACAATCAGCTTATGTCTGCCTGGCTAGCAAGCACATAGGATCTTTAAAAAGGGTGATGCCTTGCTGCCTTAGATTGCCACTGAGGGAGATGGAGGGAAGAACATGACACGGATCAGGGAAATCCCTGTAAATACTGCACTACAACTGGTCGCATGCAAACACAGTGCTTTGAAACAATACAGCACTACAGAGGGGAGTCAAAAGTAGCTGAATGGCGCTGGCCTGGGAAACCAGCGGCCCCGGTTCGGTCCCACATATGAGGGCCAGTGACACTGCCCTCAAAAAAAAAAAAAAGAAAATAAAAGAGAGAAAAAAAAAAGTAGCTGAATGGCTTTCAAGAGATAACGCCTTCAACCCTCTTTGTGGTCACGTGGCTATGAAACCATCGGGCTTCCTCCCTTGCATCCGAGTCCCTGTGGGTGGGGATGGTGACAGTTGGAAAGTGTCTGTGAGCCTGTCAGGGTTTAGTTAGGCCGGCTCTCATTAGTAGGGAGAACGGGGACTTCCAGGAGCTGGGAATAGGACAGGAGTTTCCAGTTCCTGCAGCCCGCTGTCATCTACATCGTCATTCAACCGGGCTCAGCCAGAGCTATGATAATGACCCATAGGACTTCAGCATACAACTGGAAAGGACAGAAGGCACCAGGGATATGAGGAACTCACTCGAGCTCCTCTGCTGACAGTTCCAACTAGCTCCCTGAGATCATTCTCTGTTGACTCCAGGTCACGCCTGGGGCTGACAGAGGCAGAGGGACGCCTGCAGCCGGGCCCTGGGCAGCGGGAGGAGGCTCACACAGCAGGGCCCTGGAGAAGAGCCCAGAGAGGCACCGCTGTGCCTAGCCTCACAGCTCCACACCTCAGCCTTATAGCAGCTGGCAGGTGCCCAGCACAAGAAGTTAAGTTTTTCACTTTGGTTTGTTTCTTTGGGTCGCCAATGATGAATAAAACTTGAGACCTTTTCAGAGTATATAGATTTTTCCAAGTTTTTTGTTTGTTGGTTGATTGTTCTTTTGGTTTTTAGTCCAGAACTATGAGGTTTTTACTTTATGTTTCTTTGGGAAGTCTTAGTTAGGCTGTATCTCTATTTTCTTTGTATTAGTTAGGGGGCTTTGAATTATTCTAAAGTCAATTTCAATATTTTTATACTCACTGTTGCAGTGTTTCAAAGCCTTGTTCTTTATAGAGCAATTCTTGCTTCATCTGTGAGAGTTCCCTCTTCAGCTTTTTAACCTTTTATGAGAAATCAAGGTAAATATGAATGTTTGTGAATAATTAGCAACACTGTTTTAAAACATAATCCATTAGTAAACTATTAAACACATAAACACAGCCCTTAGTTGAACATTCACTCTACTAGTCTCTCCTTGACATAAATTCTATGGAGGCTAGATTAATTATGTTTAAATTACGAATGATGTGCCTTATTACTAATATTTACCTTCATCATCTTATTTAGCAGCACTCCTATTGTCTCCATTTTATGATAAATAGCCAGTAAGGCGAGAGTCGGAACTTTAAAATGAGGTTTCTCTAACTCTAGACTCATGTGCTCGTCCTTGCTTTGCTGGGCTCCAGGACCACTGGCCACGCCTCTGCTTCTCAAACATGTCAGGCAGTCCCTGTCTCAGTGCTTCTGAAGGTGCTCGAAGGCTTTCCCCTCAGATTTCCCATAGCTGACTCCATGTCACTCAGGTCTCAGCTTACATGCTACCTTTCCAAATAGGACTCCTCTAACCACACCACTCATGTCATTAATCTGTTTTTAGTTCATAGTATTTTTCAAGAGCTGAAATTTTCTGTGTGCTTGTTTATTATCTGGCCCCCATAGGAATGAAAACTGCATCACACCAGCTATATCCTGAGCTTCTCAAACAGTACTAGCCAGTAGTTAATCAATAAATATTTAATATCAAACTGATAAAAAAGATTTTATCCTATTGTCAAATATATTCTTTGGAAATAAGAATACTAAAATCTCTTATGTCAGAAAGATAGCAAAAGCCTGGTTTAGTCACGAACTAGAGGTCTACAAACAGCTATCAGAAACTCATTTCCATATGTTAAATTATAGCCTTAAGTTTTAAACACATTCTGTTATACAGTATTTCAATATGTTTTTGTTTTTTTTTGAGGGCAGTGTCACTGGCCCTCATATGTGGGACCCGAACTAGGGCTGCTGGCTTCCCAAGCCAGCGCTTAACCACCGCACCACTCGGCCGGCCCTATTTCAATATATTTTTGAGCTTTTATCTCCTATTTATTCTAGCTATTCCACAGATATTTATTGACTCCTCACCATGTGTCAGGTTCCGGGTCTAAAGTGTGATCAAAATAGACATGATCTCTGCCCTCAATGGTCTTACAGAACAATGGGGAGCCAGATATCGAGCAAATAACCATCTAATGAAATAAATGTTGCCAATTACCATAGGTGAGATAAGGAAAAGTTCAGGAAACTTCAAGCCATAAAAAGAAGATGGGACCTAAGTTAGTCTGAGGGGTTGGATAAAGCATATCTGAGGAAATGATGTTTAAGCTGAGAGGGTTAGTGGTGCTTCACCTGGTAGAAAGGGGTTCTCAGAAGGTACAGCTTGTGGACAAACCTTAAACTGTGTGTGTGGCAGTGGGGAGACTTGGCAAATCTCTGGGATCTACAAAATGCTACATTGCTGTGTTATAGAGGTGGTATGTAGCATGAGATTGGATTGGAAAAGAAGGCCTGATTATATGGAGTCTTGAAATCATGTTGAGGATTTCTAAGTCTTATCCTAAGAACAATAAGAACAAAGGAGGAATTTTAAAGCATGATCTGCTTTAAGATTTTAAAAGATCACTGTGGTGACTCTGGTGATCAGACCAGAGGGGCCAAAAGAGGCCACTGCACCTGCATTGTAGGTTGGTGTGTGAGCAGTGCTATAGTGAGCAGAGCCCAGAGGAAGAATATATTTTGGAGGTAGAATCAACAGGACTTGATGATGGATTCAGTGTAGAGGTGAGAAAGAAGATGCGTCCAAGATCATGCCCAGGATTTTGGCTTGTCAGCTGGTGCATGACGGTACTTTCCTGGAGAGTGGGACAAGATCTGGGGGAAAGATAGGGTTTTCTTTAAGATATTTTTCTGATACCCGTGAGACTTCAAAGGCAATTGGAATATGTGGACTTGATGTTCAAAAGAAGTGCCTGGACTACAGATACAAAATTGAGAGTCACTGACATAAAGACGATATTTTACATGCATGGGAATAAATGGGATCACCTACAGTAAGTGTGTATTGAAAAAAGAAGAGAGTTCAGAAATACGCTTTGATCATCTTTATCTCAGAAATCTACTAGAGAAAGAGATAAAACACACTATGAAGTAGTGGCAAGAGAAACTGGAGGAAAAAAGAGAGCATGATGGAATATAAGAGAAAAAAAAGTCAAGAGGAAGAAGACTAGACATGATGAGGAATAAAACGACAAAGACAAGTGCTGTGTAATACTTATGTACCTAAGGCATACTAATCGATCTGTTGAGTTTATCCGAGTGTCCACGAATTTGTGCCTGAAGGCACTTACATTCTATTAGGGAAATACAAATAATTGTGCTGCAAGGCCAGATTTATAACTACCAAGAGAAGTATAAAGAATGCCCCTGGAATCTGGAGGAGGAAGGGATTGGGGATGAAGGCTGACCTCACGGAGGAGGAGACATCTGAGCTGGACTGGGAAGGTGTTGTAATTCATGAAGAGCAATGAGCAAAGTCAGTGTATCAGAAAGACATCTCAGTTTTAGTATTAGACTACTGCATGTCCAAGGAGCCTTCAGTAATCAACAGCTCATTCCACATGTACTTCTACTTCTGACAGGACTCCTAAGAGCTTTTTACCAAAAAGACTGTAACGTTTTATTTTAAAACAACAACAGTTATTCCAAAAATGAATAGCAACTCAAACAGCTGAAGCCTGTCTTTAAACAATGCTGATAGCGAGCCTATTTAGAACAACTGAATTTAAAACAATTACTATAGCTCACTGACATAAAATAGCATTCCACTTAAAATCATTTGGACTGTGATGACACACCAATTTTATTTCTTTCAAAAACTATCATTTAAAGTCCAAAATTCACATTTGACAATTCAGACTATAAGTGATGTAACATTTTATTATATGTTGAGTGACAGTGATAAGAGAAAGCTAACCTATGCTTTCTTTTTCCCCACATTACTTACTTTACATAAAGTTGGCTGTAAGCTACTGTTGTTTTTTTGTTTTGTTTTGTTTTTCTTTTTTTTGAGGGCAGTGTCACTGGCCCTTATATGTTGGACCCGAACCGGGGCTGCTGGCTTCCCAAGCCAGCGCTTAACCACCGCGTCACTCGGCCGGCCCTGTAAACTCCTGTTTTTATTTTGGAGGGTCTTCTTAGTGGATTACCTGAATGGTTCTCAGCTCCCGAATATCAATGTTGCATTTTATTTTGTTAACTAGGAAAAAGATTGATTCTATTTTGCTAACAAGTGAAAACAAATATTATTTCCAACCAAGTATAATTTACAATTGTTTCTGGTTTTAAGACTATGGTCTTAATTAGTTTGACAACCTTTCTTGGAAATTCATTTGACATCATTAGCTATTAGAGGATCATTATTTCTACTCTTACATTCTTAAATGTAGGACAGAGCATAAAAACAAATGTTCTTGGATCACAGCTAAAGGACTACACTAATGCTGACTTGCAAATTTAGCACAATGTGGACTCTGCTAGGAAGCAATAATGAGAGCTAAAATTCAGGAGTACTTTATGTATTCTAGACATTGTACTAAATATCAAAACCTATTTTTAATCCTCACAACTCCTCTCTTACATACAGTTTAATTCTTATTTTGTAAGTGAGGAATCTCAGACCTAAAAAGAGTAAGTCAGTAATCTGCTGAAGGTTTCACTGCTACTAAGCAGCAGAGAGCAGTCTAGAACATAGGAGAATTTTTTAAAAACTGCAATTACAAAAGTTTTAGCTATGAATGGCATGATAATACATGTGAGATCAAAGACAAACTAGAATTGTAGTAAAATGACCTAAATAAAATCTATGGCCCTTATCTTACCCTCAAAACTTCATTATTCCAATATCCCACCCAAACTGAAGACATGAACAGCCCCACAAGCCCCACAAGCCCTAGGGCTCATGTTGTTTTCTCTTACACACTCAACTGCCTGCAGCCATAGTCAACCCTCTAATTGTACAGACCTACTTCTATGGAATCAAATCCCAAAGCCCCGAGGACCACACTGGAGACATGAGAACCATGACTTTTGCACATTTCCTGCTTTCTATACTGACTACACTAAAGCAACGGACATTTTAAATTGATTTTCAAGTTATTTCTGAAAACCAGAAAGGTGTTGTGATTAAGTGTGTTAAATACGACTAGAAATCATAGAGCTTCTTACCATCTCTTACAATCATATTGTAATAAGTTTTATTTTAGAAAGAGAAAGAAGATGACAATGAAGCGAAAGTAAATTCCAGAAACCTATGGACCTTGGAAGGATCGCACGACAGGCAGGTTTCAGAAGTCTGCCCTAAAACTGAACTTGGCAAAATTAACGCCATAACGAGTAAAATGGTATTTTACTAATGACTACCTTCCCTTTTCACCATGTACTCTATTGTCTTGCTGGGAGCTCCTTAAGCAAGCCAACAAAGGGCAACTGTCAACCCATTCCTTCTGGAAAGCCTTCTCTTCATGACCGCTTCCACATCACTACAAATCCTTACCTTTAAGGAAATGAGAAATCACTTCCAGATCATCATAGGATTAACAATACATTTTACTTTTTAACTTTGCTAAAGAATAGAGGAAAATAGAATCCCAGATGCTGTTAGACCCATTTGTGATGACTAATAAGTGAATTCTGTCATCAGAAACAGATGATTGAATACAATATTGTTTTAAAAACCCAACCTTGGGCTGGCTGAGTGGCACTTTGGTTAGGAGTTGGCCTGGGATGCCAGCTCTGAGCAGCAGGGCCCGGTTCCGATCACACATTAGGGCAAATGATGCTATGCCCTCTACAGCTAAGATGGTGAAACACAGCTCTATCTGGAGCTGGGCTGCCCTGAGTTGCCGGCGACAGCATAGGCTGCAGTGGGGCTGGCTGGCAGCTGGCGTGTGCTTTTGTGTGCTTTCGTGAGCGACGCTCCAATGGCTGGCAACCGACTGCCTCAGCCGGGAAAAGCACAATGACAATATCAACATGGGCAGTGAAGTGACATCCTCCACAACCAGACTGAAGAACAAAAAGGACAGCAACTTGTCTGTCCCCCTTCGCCGATTCCCCAAGCTGTTACCCTCCCCCAATTCCCAAATAAAGTCTTAAAAAAAACAAGAAACAACCTTTTGTTTAACAATAGAAAGGAAAAAGAACAAAGCCACTGAGAAAAATTGTATGAAATGTCTATGAAATACACTACCTTGAGATACTATTCAGAGATAAAAATATGGTAAGTCAAGGCTAGATTTCCACAAGTAATTAAAATAAACCAATAAGTTGCCATAGGACTCAGCATAGCCTAGAGTAAGGTCTCCTTTGTGAATATTCCACATGCACTCAAAAATAATATATATTTTGCTGTTTTTAGATGGTATGTTCTACAAATGTTAACTTGATCAGATTAATGGTATTGTTCACAACTTCAACAACTGTGTCTGTATATTACTGAGAGAGAAGTGTTGATATATCCAACTACAATTATGAATTAATATTTCTCCTTTCAGTTCTATTGGTCTTTACTTCAGGTATTTGAAGCTGTTATTATGTGTATATATCTTTAGGGTTATGTGTATACACATCATTATGTCCCATGATTACCTGACTTAATTATTAATAGAAAATCCCTAGAAATAATATCCTTGTTTAAATTTTACTTTGATGTTAATGTGGCAACCACAACTTTTTTTGCATTTTCATGGCATATATTTTTTACTCCTTTAATTTTCAACCTATCTGGGTCTTTATATTTAAAATAGGTCTCTTTTAGCCATTGCAGAGTTGGTTCTTATTTTCACCATTCTGATAATTGTTGCTTCTTTTTTTTTTTAGCTGAGCCATCCTGCCACCTATTGGCAGCTCAACGGCAACTCAGCTCAGGCTGGCCTCGAGCCGCTGTTGCTCAGAGCTCAGCTCGCACTCTTGAGCGAGCTCTTAACCAACTGAGCCACTCGGCCGGCCCAATTTTTGCCTTTTAACTGGAGCATTTAGACTATTTATACTTAGTGTAATTATTGATATAATTGGGTTTAAATATTATCTTTATATTTGTTTTCTAATTGTCACATATTTTCTTTTATCCTTTCTCTCTCTATTCCTGCCTCCTTTTGGATTAATTTGCTTTATTTTATGATGCCATTTTATTTCTACTATTGGTAATACCTCTATTTTCTAGGGCAAGGATCAGCAAATGACAGCTTGTGGGTCAAATCTATCCTGTGGCCTAATTCTTTATGGCTAATGAGTTAAGACTAGTTTTCATGTTTTCATTTTTCCAAAAATGTAAAAAGAAAAACCTGTGACAGAGTCTGTATGTGGCTTGCTACATCAGTTTTCTGTTGCTGTAGAATAAATTATCACAAAATTAGCAGCTTAAAATTACACTCATTTAATAGCTCACAATGTCTGGCTGGGTTCTCTGTTCAAGATATCCCAGAACTGAAACTGAGGTGTCAGCCAGGCTGAGTTCTCATGTGGAAACTATACGGGGAAATCCATTTTCAACTACATTCTTGCTGTTGGCAGAATTCAGTTACTGCGGCTCTAGGTAGGAATGAGATTTGGTTTCCTTGTTGGCTAACAAAGGAGGTCATTCTCAGGTCCTTTCCATGTGGGTTTCTCCATCTTTAGTACAGAAATGGTGCACAAATGCCCTTGTGATTTGAACATCTGACTTCCTTCTTTACAACCAGCCAGAGACATACTCTGTTTTAAAGTGATCTCTCTAGGGCTGAGCTCTGAGCAACAACAGTTCGATGCCCAACCTGAGCTGAGCTGCTGCTGAGCTGCCGACAGGTGGCAGGATGGCTCAGCTAAAAAACAAAAACAAAAAAACAAACAAACAAAAAAATAAGAGTTGGCTTGGAATGCCAGCTCTGAGCAGCAGTGCCTCCGGCTTGGATCCCACATGAGGGCCAGTGACACTGCGCCCTCTACAGCTAAGATGGTGAACAACACACCTCGATGTGGAGCTGGGCTGCTGTTGAGCCGCTGGTGACAGCGTAGGCCAGCCACCGGGAGTGGCTGGCAGCCAGTGTGAGCGGCCGTCCAACGGCCTGTGAGAGACTGCCTCACCTGAGGGGAGCGCAATGATAATACCAACATGGGCCAGTGAAGCAATGTCCTACACAACTAGATTGAAGAACAAAAGGACAGCAACTTGTCTGTTCCCCTCCCCCGGTTCGCCAACGCTGTTCCCCTCCCCCAATTCCCCAATTTAAAAAAATCTAAAAATAATAATAATAATAAAGAAATCTTCTATTCACACGTATTTACTACCACCTACATTTTTCATTATTTTATAGAGATCCAAAATTCCAGGCAGTATCATTTTCACTCTGCTGGAAGAAATTCCCTTTTACATTTAATATATTATAGTTCTGCAGGCAACCAATTCTCACAGTATTTGTTTGTCTGAAAAAAAATTCTTTATTTAGCCTTCATTTTAAAAGTTTTGTAGTAATTGGCAGTTACAAAATAGTCACAGGGATGTGAAGTACAGCATAGGGACTATAGCTAATAATATTTTAATAACTATGTATGGTGACGGGTGGGTACCATACTTATTGGGGGATCACTTCATGAGTTATATATATATGTCTAATCACTATGCTATACACCTAAAACTAATATAATATTGAATGTCAGCTGTAATTGAAAAATAAAAAAACAAATTTTTAATTTGTAATAAAATATACACATAATAAATTCTACCACTTAAACATTTTTAAATGTACAACTGAGTGGCCTTAATGTACAATTGGGTGGCATTAAGTACAAAAATTATACAGTTTTAAATGTACAACTGAGTGGCATTAAGTACAAAAATTGTACATTTTTAAATGTACAATTGAGTGTAATTAGTGATGATCATCAGAACATTTTCAACATCCCAAACTGAAACTCTGTACCTTAAACAATAAGTCCCCATTCTCTCCTGCCTTAGCCCCGGTAGCAACTATTGTAATTTCTGTCTCTATGAATTCTGTATTCTACGTACCTCACATAAGGGGAGTCATACAATACTTATCCTTTTGAGCCTGGCTTATTTCACTTAGCATAATGTTTTCAAAGTTAATACATGTTGTAATATGTATTAGAATTTCATTCCTTTTTAAGGCTGATAATATTCAATTGTATGTATACAGGCATACCTCATTTTATTGTGCATTACTGTGATTCACAAATATTGCATTTTCATCAACATCAAGGCAAGACCCTCCATCAGCAAAAAGATTACAACTTGCTGAAGGTTCATGTGATGGTTAGTATATTTTAGCAATAAAGTAATTTTTATTTTTATTATTATTTTAAGATTTTATTGGGGAATTGGGGAGGGGAACAGCATTGGGGAACTGGGGAAGGGGAACAGACAAGTTGCTGTCCTTTTGTTCTTCAGTCTAGTTGTGGAGGACGTCGCATCACTGGCCCATGTTGGTATTATCATAGCGCTCTTCCCGGATGAGGCAGATTGGTCGCCAGCCTCTGGATGGCTGCTCACGGCGGCTCTTGGCAGTTCACGTTGGCTGCTAGCCACTCACTGTAGCCTATGGCAGCCCACTGCAGCAGGGGCTGCAGCCTACACCGTCGCTGGCGACTCAAGACAGCCCAGCTACAGGTGGAGCTGTTGTTCATCATCTTAGCTGTAGAGGGCGCAGCGTCACTGGTGCTCTATGTGGGATCTGAACCGGGGCACTATTGCTCAGAGCTGGTATCCCAAGCCAGCTCTTAACCAACGAGCCACTCAGCCGGCCCAGCAATAAAGTATTTTTTAAACTAAAATGTGCTTTTTTTTTTTTAGACATAATGCTATTGCACAATTAATAGACTACAGTATAGTGTAAACATTTAAAAAATAACACATTACTTTTGTATGTACTGGGAAACTAAAAAATTCACATAACTTGCTTTATTGCAATATTTGCTTTATTGTGGTGGTCTGGAACTGAACCTGCAATATCTCTGATGCGTGCCTATATACCATATTTTGTTTATGTAGTCATCCATCGATAGATATACAGGTTGTGTAATGGTTAATTTTGTGTGTCAATTTGTAGGGAGTTTTTGGATGAGATTAACATTTAAATTGGTGAACTCTGGGTATGGAGCTTTACCTCCATAATGTGGGTGGGCCTCACCCAATCAGCTGAAGGCCTGATTAGAATAAAAAGACAGGCCTCTCCAAGTAAGAGAGAATTCTCTAGGACACTGCCTTAGGCTTCATGGCACCACTGGTTCTCCCGGGTTTCTGCCTGCCGGTTTTGTACAGAAACTGCATCATCAGCCAGCCCACACTGCAGATTTAGATTTGCCAGTCTCCACAATAATGTGAGCCAGGTTTTGAAATATATCTCTTTATATATTTACACACACGCATCCTATTGGTTTTGTTTCTCTGGAGAGCCCTGGCTAATAAAGTTTATTTCCACCTTTTGACTATTGCAAGTAAAGTTGATATGGACATTGGTGTACAAGAATCTGTCTGAGTCCTTACTTTTAATTCTTTTGGGTATACCTAGGAGAGCTGCTAAATCACATGGCCATTCTGTTTGACTTTTGGAGCAACTGCCATACAGTTTTACACAGTGGTTGTACTATTTTCCATTCCCACCAGCAAGGCACAAGGGTTCCAATTGTGCTACATTCTCACCAACACTTGTTGTTTTCAGCTTTTTTTTTTTTAATATAATAGCTACCCTAATGGGTGTGAGGTGATATCTTATGGTTTTGATTTGCATTTTCTTAATGACAAGCGATGTTTGTCATCTTTTCATATGCTTATTGGTAATTCGTATATCTTCTTTGGAGAAATATCTATTATAGTCCCTTGTCATTTTTGAAACTGGGTTGTGTGTTTTTGCCTTTAATTTTGAGAGATATTTTCACTAGCTATAGCAATATGGTTGACATTTTCTTTTAGTACTTTGAAGATCAGTCCATTGTTGTGTAGCTTGCATAGTTTCTGATTAGAAGTCTGTTGTAACTGTTATATTGTTCCCTTGTATGTAATGTGTCTAATTTCTATGGTTGCTTTTAAGATTTTTTTCTTTGTAACTTATTTTCAGCAATTTAATAATGATATACTTTGATGTAATCTTGTTTGTTTTTATCTTGCTTTGCAATACCTTCCTCTACCAATGGATTTATAGTGGCTTTTCTTGTCTTGTTTTGTTTTTAATTTTAATTTCTTTAATTTTTTTCCCATTTTTTTATTAGTTTCAGGTGTACAACACAATGCAATAGTTATACTCTTTATTCCCCAAAGTGACAACCACCCTCCCCCAGTTCGCCACCCCACTCCCCCCCCATATCATACATATCTGTTACAACTCCTTTGACTCCCTTCCACAGTATACTCCACATCCCGTGACTATCTATATATTCAGTTACAGTTGGCATACAATATTATACAACATCAGCTTCAGGTGTACAGTGCAGTGATCAAGCCTCTACTCCATCCATGAAGTGGTCTCCCTAACAAGATGTGACGATCTGACATGCCACAAAATTTTTACAACATTATATTCCCCAAACTGTGTTTCATATCCCTGTGGCAATATTGTAGCTGTTTATTTATGCTGTCTAATCCTTTCCCCTTCTCCCTTATACCCACCCCCCTCCCAACTAGCAACCCTCAGTTTTTCCTCTATGAGTCTGTTTACTTTGATCGTTCAGTCAGTTTTTCAGATTCCACATCTAAGTGAGATCATATGATACTTGTCTTTCTCTGACTGACTTATTTCACTTAACGTAATAGTCTCTTCACAACATTATCAATTATATTCCCAGAACTGCCCCCATATTCCTGCGGCAACATTGTAGTCACCCACCTACGCTGTCCAAAACCTTCCCCCTCTCCCTCATCCCCACTCCCTCCCAGCCAGCAACCATCAGTTTTTCCTTTATATCTGCTTGATATGACTTCAATCTTCTTAAATTTACTGAGACGTTTTGTGGCCTAACGTGGTCTATCTTGGAAAATGTCCCATGTGTACTTAAGAAGAATGTATATTGTTTTTTCAGGGTGAAATGCTCTAGAAATATCAACGAAATCCAGCTGGTCTAAAGTGTCATTTAAGGTCCCTCTTTCTGTGTTGATTTTCTGTCTAAAGGGTCTGTCCATTGGTGACAATAGGTGTTGAAGTCCCCTACTATGATAGTGTTACTGTTGATCTCTGTCTTTATGTATGTCAAAATCTGTTATATATAGTTAGGAGTTCCTATGTTGGGTGCATAGATGTTTATTAGGGTTATAGTGCCCTTGTTTGTCTTTTATTGTAGTCATTTTAAAGTCTATTTTGTCCAAAATAAGTATTGGTACCCCAGTTTTTTTTTCTCATTTCCATTTGCATGAAATATCTTATTCCATCTGTAAACGGCATATACATGTGTCCTATTTTCTTACCCACTCAGCCACTCTCTGTCTTTTGATTGGAGCATTTAGCCCATTCACATTTAAAATGATTATTGATAGGTGCATATGTATTGCCACTTTGTTAGTTGTATTCCTGGTCTTCCTGGGTTAGCTTGTTTACCCCTTTTGTTTAAGAAAGCCCTTTTAACATTTCTCGCAATGCTGGCTTGGTGGTAATGAATTCCTTAAGCTTATTCTTTTCTGAGAAGCTCTTTATTTCTCCTTCAATTTTAAGTGATAGCCGTGCTAGGTAGAGCAATCTTGGTTGTAGGCCTTTATTTTGTGTCACTTTGAATATCTCCTGCCACTCCCTTCTGGCCTGCAGAGTTTCTGTAGACAAGTCAGCTGTTAGTCTAACAGGAGTTCCTTTGCATGTAACCTGCTGTCTTTCTCTTCCTGCCTCTAGGATTCTGTCTCTGTCTTTAACTGTGATGTGTCTTGGTGTGGACCTGTTTGGGTTCAGCTTGTTTGGAACCCTCTGCATTTCCTGGGCATGTATGTTGATTTCCTTCACCAGGGCAGGGAAGTTTTCAGTCATTATTTTCTCAAATACATTCTCCGACCCCTTGCTTCTTCTCTTCTCCTTCTGGTATTCCTATGATTCGAGAGTGGTTGCGTTTCACCTTGTCCCATAGGGCTCTGAAACTATTTTCATTGTTTTTTATTCTTTAATCTTTTTGTTGTGCCAACTGGGTGATTTCTGCTATTTTGTCTTCCAAATCGCTGATCCACTCCTCTGCTTCATCTACTCTACTGGTGATTCCTTCAAGTGTGTTCTTCATTTCAGTTGTTGTATTCTTTAGTTCTAACTGGTTGTTTTTTATGATTTCTCTATCCTTCCTTATGTCCTCACTAAGTTTGTTAAACATTCTTATCATCAGTGTTCTAAACTCTGTCTCTGAAAGGTTGGATCCCTCTGTTTCATTTGGTTCCATTTCTAGAGGTTTCTTCTGATCTTTTACTTGTGACATGTTTCTTTGTTTCCCCATTCTGGCTGTCGCTCTGGGATTGCTTTGATGTATTAGATAGATCACCAGGAGAGCCCTGGCTGGATCATGCAGGCACACAGCTCATGGCCCAACACTCCCAGGAAAACTCCCAATCTCAGTCTGTTCCAATCAGCCGCTCGCAGATCAGGCTGAGCATCCCGACAACCAATCACCAGCCTGGCAACTCTGCAAGTGCAGTGCGGACAGCAGGGACCCAAGGCAGCTTTCGCACTCCCGCGTCTCAGTGAGCAGCCTGTTGGAGCCGGGGGGCACCTGCCCAGCGTTTCCCTGGCAATGCAGTATAAGCAGGGCGGAGGGTGGGGATCCAAGGCTGCAGGCGCACGCGCACGCACGCACGCACTTCTGCGCCAATTCCACTAGACCAATGAGGTCCCGGACCTGATCCTCTGTGGGAGGGCTCAAGCCCGACAAAATGGCGCCCTCCCTACACCACTCACGTGCAGGCTCCACACCACGGGAACAACAGTCCAAAAACCTCCAGCCTTTGCACCAAAGGTGCCCAGTTCAGTCCGTCCCCGCAGGCTCCCGGGCTCGGCTCACACAGCTACTCCCTCCACCAGGAACCAGGTAAGAGCTCACCCGCGAGCAAACTCGTGCGTCGGCCCCACTGATTCTCCAGCCGCTCTTAGCCTCACTGAGCTGAGCAAAGAGAGTCCTTACTAATTTACTGCCGGCTATCTTGGAACTCCTCTTCCCGGCCAAGGAACTCTGGGCTGGTGAGCTTGGTGTGCGGCCGGAGGGTCTCTCCCCCAACCAGAGAAGTTTCCCATGGCTGGGGCTTCCCTCACGGGTTCACCCTCTCTCGTCTCCGCCCGTCCTACCAGACCTGACATGGCCTCCTCTTTAAGTTCTTCGTTTAGTGGTTCTGTTCATCTAGTGTTCCGGGGACCTCCAGGGTTGAATGCTGTATAATTTGCTTGTAATTTTGGTGTGATCCTGGGAGGCTGTTAGCACAGCGTCTGTCTATTCTGCCATTTTACCGGAAGTCTGGATTTATAGTTTTATTTCTTGAAATAAATGTTTGTGATTTCCTTCTTCTTGCTCTTTTTTGGGGACTCTAGCATACATTAGACTCTATAATATTGTACCACAGGATAGGCTGTTACATTTTTCTCAGGCTTTTTTTCATCTGTGTAATTCATTTTGTATAGTTTCTATTCCTGTCTTCAAATTCGCTGATTTTTATTCAGCATCTGGGTTATCCTCACCCAGTGTATTTTTCATTTTTGATACAGTATTTTTAATCTGTAAAAGTTCTACTTTGATCTTTTTTATCTCTATATTTTCTCCTTCATGTTTTACTTTACATTCTTGAATATATATATATATATACACACACACATATATATATATAATGTTTTAACATGTTTGTCTGCTAATTAAATCATAGCTGTCAGTTTTTTCCTTTTTGTTACAAGTCATGCATGTCTGATAATTTTTAACAGCTTTATTGATGTATAACTGGCATATAATGAAATGAATATGTTTATTTAAACTATATACTTTAATAAGTGCTGACATATGCATATACCGATGAAACCACCAACACAATCAAGATAACGAATATATCCATTGTTCACCCAAAAGCTTCCTCATGTCCCTTGGTAGTCCCTTCCTTCCGCCTTTCTCCACTTCTCTCATCCACAACATGCATGGACGATTTTGACTAACAGTTGGCCATTGTGAAGTTTATATTGTTGGTGCTGGATTTTATTGCAGTCTCTTAAAGAATGCCGGACTTTCAAGTAGCACACATTTGGATATTTTAAATCAGTTTGGTTCATTCAAGGTTTACATTAATTTATGTTTGGATAGGCCCAAAGCAGCCTTTAGTCTTGGATTAATCTGGCCTAATTACTGAGGTCTCTACCTAATGCCCCATGTCTTAAGTCCCTCCATTCTGACTGGTGGAAACACGAACTATTCTTGTGTAATAGTTCTGTGTAAGCCCTGAGAACTGTTTTTCCTACTGCTTTTTTCCCCCAGCCTTGTCATATTTTATACTATGCTTAATCAGTATTGAAAGATTTGAGGATATCCTGTTAGAAATCTCCAGAGCTTGCTCTCTTTCTTTCTCTTCATAGGCTGCTCCCCCCTTTTAAAAAAGATTTTATTGGGGAACTGTTGAAGGGAAACAGCACTGGGGAATTGGGGAAGGGGAATAGACAACTTGCTGTCCTTTTGTTCTTCAGTCTAGTTGTGGAGGACGTTGCTTCTCTGGCCCATGTTGGTATTGTGGTCATTGCGCTCTTCTTGGGTGAGGCAGTTGGTCGCCGGCCATTGGACGGCAGCTCACGGTGGCTCATGGCAGTCCACTGTAGCCCCACTGTAGCCTACGCTGTTGCCTGAGACTCACTGCAGCCCAGCTCCAGGTCGAGCTGTTGTTCACTGTCTTAGCTGCAGAGGGCGCAGCATCACTGGCCCATGTAGGAATCGAACTGGCAGCCCCACTGTTCGGAGCTCACACTCCCAAGCCAACTCTTAACCAAAGAGCCACTTGGCTGGCCCTCTTTCTCTCTCTCTAGCTCCCTCCTCGCCAATATTCCCCATATGTCCTAGGAAGTTTCACTTCACTGAACTTTATTCTGTCTCTTTAACTCAGGCACACCACTAGATTATGTGAGTCCTTCTTGCTGCGCTGCAGATGATGCAATCTCAGGGCTCCCCTGTTTCCCTTCAGTTAGTGATTAGCATTTTATTGGCTGTTGTCCAATGTCTGAAAACAGTTCTTTTATAGAGTTTCTCCAGTTCCTTGTCTGTTATAGGACAATTCCCATAGCAGTTAATCCTTCCTGGGCAAAAACAGAAGCCAGTTGGATCTTTGAAAAGATATTCTTGTGATTCCAACTGCCTGAATTTTAGGCAGAGTATCTCCCTGTTGGACCTATTTCATCAATCTCTCTCTTTCTCTCTCTATAAGTCCTAATTTTGGGATTCAACTGGCTAATCTCATATCACAAAATTCTATTCTTCTGTATCTTGAAGGAGCTCTCTTGAAGTCTGGTTCTTTGAGTAAGTAGAAGCTGTAGAACTATGTCTACCACCCTCAACTCTAGAAATAAATATGTACATAAAAATGCTGAAGATTGCAGAATGTCTACAGTATAAATAGATACATTTTATTCTCACTACTTCATTGTCATGGCCTCAGGAGAGTGATTCTCCCAAAATTTAATGTGAATACATTAGGTCAATATATTTATTGTGTATATGTCAGGGAAAAGTATTGAAATACTAGGAAGTGTTGGTTTGAATGTATTCATTGTAATAGCTTTTTATCTAATACAGTTCCACAAAGATAACTTGTATAGCCTTTTGAAAAATGAGAGAATGACTCTTGTAGGTTTTATAGGATCATTTATGAATCATTATTTTCCTATTTCTGTCTGCTTAGACTCTATATTCCATCATAGTAGAAGTTAAAAGCATTTCATTTTGTAAAATGCCATGGGCATTATGGATATAAGGGTGTTTATGAATTAAGATGGAGAAGACTGGAAGTCATGACCAGAGAGATTGATATGGTAGTTTATCTAAGTGAGGAGAAACTAAATATCTCCTCCCCCAAAATACAGTGTCAATGAAGAATTTCTTTTGAAGTATACATTATCATATTATTTTGCCTGCAGTATGGTACCCTTTAAAGCTAGACAAGGAGACTAAAATTATTAGAGAGAAACAAAACATTATGAAATCAGTAAGTGTGGTTAAGTGTTATAGTTTTACTCTACTCAAGGTATAAGTATGCTTTTATTGCAAAAAGCACTACTGTGCTATGAATTTTAATTATTTCAAGTTACTAGCATGTCATACTAGAGATAACAGCAGTTCTTGCATTAAATAGAGTACCTCTCTCTCATTTTTTCTGTTAGTGTTGCTTTCTTTTCTTTTTTTTTTTTTTTTTTTTGAGGGCAGTGTCACTGGCCCTCACACGTGGGATGCGAACCAGGGCCGCTGGCATCCCAAGCCAGTGCCTAACCACCGTGCCACTCGGCCGGCCCTTGCTTTCTTTTCTTTAGTGAATGTGAATTAAGTCATATCATTCTTTATTTCTTTCAAAATTCACTAAGACTGGTGTATTATTTTGTAACCCAACACTAGCTACAACACAAATTCACTTCTATACATCCAAAAAGAAGAGTAACCATATCTAACGTATGATTTTGGTGCTGCACGTTAGTATCTCTCTTTCTCCTTAATACCCTGAAATTAGGTAGGTCACAGTTGAAAGAACTTGGGATGTAAGCTAAGCTTTAAATGTAGTACCATTAAAAGCATATCTCTCAAGTCTAGTCAAGAGACAAACCTTATTTGTAGCAATTCACATTCTCAGAAGACGTATTTCTTTTCTTCTGAGTGCACTACTATGATTTTGTATGTTAGTTAGGTAAGTGGTTAAAGTGTCGTAATTTGATGTGCACATGAATTAACTCTACTCACAGTTACAAACTAAACCTTAAATTCATCTGCTCTTCTTTTAAATCTGTGCCTAAGATTACAAATATGTGAGATTGTGGATGCCTTTTCTAAGTCCATCACCACAGCTAAAAATAATTCAAAGTGAATTCATACTAACAATGTGTGAGCAAACATATTTGAGAACAAAAGATAGTACATTATTAATAACAGTGTCTAATAACCAGCTATGTGTTTAGAGTAGAGTACAAATGATTTAACCAAAGCGGCCTTTGTTTGTTTGTTTCTTTTTTTTTCCAGAAAATTAAAAGGTGCATTAGAGCATATGCTATAAAGGTCAATAAATTTCTCAAATGCACTTGTATTATTAGAGATTTTCTTTTACACTTCAAACATTTTATTTCAGTTTAATAAACAATAGTATATAATAGTACATATTTAATCAAATGCATCAAACATTTTCTCCACCAAATTTTCTCCACATCTCACTTACTTATAATTTGGGTATAAATATTTTTAAATATCAGTTGAATTTAGTTTAGTTTGTATGAGATATTCCATTCCCTACCCGAAGGGTTGAGGTGTCTATTATGAATAAATAAAATAATAAAATTTGCAGTGAAAATTTTTACATTCTCTCCCTTAAAAAAATATATATAGATTTTTTTCAAGCAATTCAACATTATCTCTAAAAGTTATGAGTATATAAATTTAAAAGGCATTAATTTATTCATTTCACCATTTCAAACAACTAGAAATAAGATGCCAACAAGTTACTATTCAATATTATCCCATTTGGCCAAGGAGGAAACTGAAACCCAGTGATCACCAATACCTATGTCCATAATATAAAGTAATACAAAACAGATGTTTTAGGCAGATGGTTCTCAAACACTTGACCCACTAGCTCTAATTCAGTAAAACAAATGCAGCATGCCTGCTAATATTGTTGCATCAAATAATGAAGTAAGAAGTGTTTGGCTTTGTCTAAAAAATTTTTATTGTGACTATAAAAATACAGGCAGGTACGCCAAGACACCTAAACAATGAAGAATTTGTTCATTCCTGAGTTACTATTCCTGTGGCATTAATGTGACAGCAGCTATTAGTGTACACAGTGATTCCAACAGGGCAGACAAGCCAGGAAAGGCTAGTTTATTAAAATCCAGGAGCCTCTGCCCAGCCACCCACCCACCTCTGCATGGCCGGGGCACCCTGAAAGGGCTACCTGGCCCAAACGTGCACACACGGCAGTGAGAGCGCACCATCTGTTCCACAGTGTTCAAATCACGACACAGTTCAAAACATCACAATAGCAACAAGGGCTGATTCGCAGCGGGAACACCTCTAAAAAAGGCATTTACACTGAAAGGAAGTGTTAAAACAAGCACCTATTCACTAATGAAAGAGATGAAGAGAGTGGCGCTTCTGATCTTTCATTACAGTCATTTATGAAGGTCTATGTCCTCTTTGTGAGGGAAGCGCCTTGCAGAGGAGGGCACTCCTGTCCAACTCATCTTGTGGCCACACAGTGATAAAAAATAAAGGAAATAGGAAATACACGCTTCTGAGAGTAAGAGCACATTAAACCCAGCATAAAATACGCTTATCTAAGAGATTCGGCTGCATTAGCTGACAGGTCTTGGGAGGATGACAGCTTGGGATCCCCTGGGATCTCACTGATTGAGATGGGGCTCCATTTCCTTCTAAATGGTGATTTATATGAGATATCTTATATGTTTCTGTTTTTAAATCCTTCCTTTGTTTGCATCTTTCCTAAAAGGGGGTTTACAAAGTGTCTTACAAAGATAAGAAGTGTGAAAAGTGGTAAAAATGTCAAAGGACAATGATAATAAGTAACAGCTTTCTGAGAAATGCACAGCTCAAGTGAGCAATGAGGTTTATTAAGAGTAAGTTTTGACAAAATATCTTCATTTCCCTTTTTTTTACACAAGTTATCTAGTCGTGTAGATCACAGAAATGTATAGACACAGAACAGAAGTACAGCAATAAGGCAGTTGACAAACCATCACAAGATATTCTTGAGAAAGGTACAGAGAAATATGGGTGGATTGACAGAGTAAGGCATCTGGGATACCCTGGAAGATGTTTATAGTAGAAAGACACAAAACACTTCTATCAATGACTCCCTAAATTTCACCCAGAAATCCAAACTGAAGAGAGGTTTGGCTTTCAGAAAGTATAGACAAACTTTTTTTCACACTCTTTTTCACTACTAAGAACGAATAGAAAAGTAGTGAGGAAAAAAACACACCAAACCAAACATTTATTTGAAGACATTGGCGAACTATCAAGGCAGCAAAAACCTATTACAGACCCAAAAGATAAGGGAAGCCCAAATTCATGATCCAGACTGGGCTAGTTTCCCTTTTGAGGCATTTGCATATGCAATAGAGACTAAAAAGTTGGGATAAACAATCACTGAGAGGCTTGAGACACAGAACTACTGGCAGTCCCATTGAGCTGAGAGGCGTGGGGAGAGATTTGGAGCTCAGCTTCCATTAAGCATAAAGGGCCCTTATGAAACATCCCAGGAGTTCAATAAGGATTTTTAAGAGCTTTGCCCAAGGAGAAAAGGTAAACTGGAAATAGACCCACTCTTAGAAAAGGAATGAAGCCCAGATTTCAGATAACTCAAACCTTGACTGAGTTAAAATTATCTGCCCTGGCCTAACAACCTACAAGAAGTTAAAAACTAAATACTTGGGGCTGCCCGAGTGGCGCGGTGGTTAAGCGCTGGCTTGGGATGCCAGCGGCCCTGGTTCGGGTCCCACATATGAGGGCCAGTGACACTGTCCTCAAAAAAAAACAACAAAAAAACTAAATTCTCTCTGAAGGATGAGAAGATCATGCAAAACCTCAAATTACCTTTATACTTTTCCACAAATATGTAGCTCTCAATAAAAAGTAAGCAACTGTAAGAAGTCAAATATTACTAAAAATCAAAAACATTTTTGGTTTTGATTTTGACCATGCTGAGAATCCAACATACAGAAAATTTAGATATTGTGTTAATCAAGACATGGACTTTAAAAAGTAACTGTGATTATTTTGTTTAAAAAATTATATATCAATGCTCAGAACTTGGGCAAGTAACTAGAAACAATATAAAATAATTAAATAGAAATTTCAGAACTGAACAGTACACACTGGAATTCAGCTGGAATCAATAATAAAAGATAATATAAATGGCCAGCTATTTAAAAATTAAGCAACACACTCATGTGAGAAATCATAAAGAAGTTAGAAAAGTTAGAGACTATATTTTTAACAAAAAAAAAAACCCCAAAAAACAGAAGTTTATTAACATGCATACCTCATGTATACAAAGGAAATAAAGGGGAAAATGTGTCATTCTCTGAGGTGGCTCGAGAAGATGGGGTATGTAGGCCTCTTGGGGGAAAGTAAATGATTTGGGGGGAAAATGAATGGGCCCATAAGAGAATAGATGGAAGATAAGAGAGTTTGTGACAAAGTTCCTCTGGGTGTGGTGTTCACTTCTAGTCTCTCCTGTGATAAGTCAGCCATCCCTAGCTGATGAAACTCCCGGTGAGGGGATTTATGACAACTGGGCTCCTTTTAAAGGATCTGTCCTTAGTCAGATAAGGGGAGTTCAGAGAAAGCCTCTCCTCGCATTTACTGTTTTTCAAGTGCCTATAGCTCAAAATAGGTAGTAATCAATATACTAAAGTGGAGTACTTTGGGTCACATATTATGCTCCCCTTCAGTAGCATGTAACAGAATCTCATTCCTTTTTAGTTAAAAAGCATTTTGAACTGATTGATAATAAAAATACAAAATTCAATAGGCAAAAGCCATGTGCAGAAAGTAATTTAGGGCTTTAAGGGCAAATATTAGAAAGTACGAAAGGCTCAAACTGTTTGTAAATATTTGCTCAAGTTGAAGCTATGAATATTTTTTGACACAGCAATTTCACTTCTAATTGTATACCTAACAAAAATGTGTACACATGTGCACCAAAAGACATGTATAATAGACATATACATTAAGGCATAAGTTTTAATTATCAGAAATTGGAATAAACTGTAATGTTCATCAATAGTAGAAGACATAAAGAATTTATGGTATGTACCCAAAAGTGGAATGCTTTACAGCAATAAAAGTTTACGTGGACAAATCTCAAAATGTTCTTGAGAAAAAGAAACCATCAAATGATACATGTGGTAATATTCCAGTTTTACAAAGTTCAAAGCAGGCAAAAATTACCCTATAGTGTTGATGAGACCAGTGTTACCTTTAGTGAGAAGGATAATGACAATGAGGGGACACAAAGTGGGTTTCTGAGGTCATGGTAATAATCTGTTTCATGACCTAGGTAATGGTTGCATGAATTTACTTACTTGAACAGTCTGTAAGACTCCAAAAATCAAGGATAAACAAACTCTGGCTTTAAGAACACTTTGGTCAAAAAGACTTAGGGCAAAAATCAGGAATCTACTAGCATCTCACACTTTCTCATGGGTTAAGTTTGATCTAGAAAATGAATGGCTTGATGCTGCAAATCATGGGCATCTTTAAATATTGGGTTGTCTGATGAAGGAGAACTAAGGCTCAACTCCGAAAGACATACTTCAGCATGATAAGGGAAAGAAAGTTATGGAGACTCAAATTTTGATCAATATACTAACTGTAAACAATACAACTGCCCAGTAATGGAACACAGTGTGTCAATAACAAGAACAATCTCAATCACTGAACAAGTTCTAACAAAGACAGAAAGACTGCCCATCAGGAATAAGTGGAGGAGGTCCCTACCTTGAATGGAGATTGCAGATGACCACTAAAACCCCTTCCCCACCTTCAGACTTTATGCATATGTTCAATGTAGAACCACAATAAAAAAAAATCTTACCCTTAATCGCGTAGTGGAGATCTCAGCTTTTAAAATATCAGGATCATATTTAGTACTAGATGAAGATCCTGAAAACACTTTTCAAAGAAAAAAAAGAAAAACAAGGTTGCATAACTAGCTCGCAGCTTAGAATTTACAAACTCTAAAAACAACAAGATTTACATGCTTCTGTGCATACTTACTTACTTTATAATTCCTTTATTGTCATTCATCAGACACCTAAATATAAAAAGTAATCTTCAAACCTTTATCATTTTTTTAAAAAAACTCAAGAAAGAAAAATGTCATAAAGACCCTGGTACTCAATTTTCTTCTGAATTTCATACCAGTGTATAAAATCTTAGAAGACCTTATTGCAGATACAGTTTACTGGAGCTTTGCATTATCCAGAAACTTAATTTAAGTAGAACTTCTGAGTCCATCATAGCTGCTTCTTTAAACAAGGCCAGCTCCATCCATATAATCAGGCTTTAGGATGAGAGAGGCGTAAATCAACTGCGGTGGCCAACAGAAACTTCTCTCTAGCTAATAGCTGCAGGTCCTGCCCACTACAGACAGTGAACAAGAGCAGCAAAATGGGCTAAATTATTGCCTTGATCTGAAAAGGTAAACGTTAACTAATAAATAAAGGCAATCAGGCAGAGGGAGGAGCCAAAACACAAGGGATATGTAATCCCCCAATGAGGAGACTTTGATCTGGAATAGGGTCAAAGGGTTTTACTGAGAAATCTGCGGTGCCCGCCTCCCCTCCCCAACTCCAACTCAGAGGGACTCTTCCTGCCAAAGAAGGAACAGGACCCAAAAATGAAACTCCACACAAACTCCAAGTGCCCTTCTGTTATTTACAATTTGGTCCCCAAGTCTAAAGTCTGAACAGCCAACTGTACTTACAGCTTGTATGAGAACTTGACTTTTCCTTATAGGCATCATTTAATCGTACATATTCATCTAGGGCCAAAGCCAGCCTTTGCTCCTTCACGTGGTACAGCTCCTTCTGTGTCCTGAGGGCATCCTGGGCCACGGAGAGATAGTCCTTGAGCATTTTCTCCTGTTCTCCCCTCCATTGTTTTCTTGGGTCTTCAATCTGTGTGGTTTCTGAAATACATAAGGTGGGTTATTTTTCAGAATTTAACTATGCTTTTTTTTGGGGGGAGATTATTTAAGCTTTAAAATCTCTGAACAGTGTTATACATCCACAACAATAAATACAGAAACCAAGAGTAAATATTTTGAAATTTTTATTCAGTTATGGGATATCTGTTGACTCTAATAATAATACTGGTTTGTATTTTTCCCCCATTTTTCTAATAATTAAATTTTATTATATTTTACAAAAATATCAGTTGGTCTACAGTGGATCAGAAATTTAAAAACAAACAACCCTGGTCCTAGTTTGAGGACAACGCTTAAAGGCCCGGATCTTGGTTAGCACTTCTGCCCACCAGAATCACCTGGAGAGCTCTAAAAATATCATCCCAGACCAATTGAGAGTTTCTGCAGGTGGGACCCAGGCACTGATGGGTTTAAAAGCCCCTCAAAGTGATTCCAGTGAGCAGCAGAAACTGAGCGCCTGCTCTGCCACAGCTCAAACACTGCCTCCTCCAGGAAATTATTCAAACTATCCGATCCTAAACTTGCTCAGACTTACCTACTATGTCTCCCCTATTCCTCCCTTGGAAACCACAAGGGCTCTGGCCCATGTCTTCTCCTAAACTCCCCTGCCTCCTAGCTGACCTGGGTGCGTCCCCATGTGGCCCTGCGTGGCGTGGTGTGCCCTCTGCTCTTGGGAACTGTAAGTTACACAACTTCTTTTGATGGCACTGAACTCTTTGTGTCATCACTCAGTCACCTCTATAAATTAAACCCAGGTACAATCAGAACAGGTGGGTCATATGGACTGGACCCTGTACGACTATGAGAACCCGTCCTGACAAATTAGGATAGGAAAATTAATTTATTAATTTGCTGGAATGTCTAGTGGCATGTAATATCTTTAAAATGCTTTGCGCGTGAATCTCAATCTTAATGTAGTCAATCTCAGTATTATTTTTGGTTGGCTCCAAGGGCTACAGTGAGTCATAACCCAGAGAATGATATGAGGTGATCTGGTGACAAGACTCTCTAGAGGTCAGGCTGGTTCTAATGTTCAATCTGGTCTCTAGGGACAAGGGATAACATAAAGTAGCTCAGGCTGTGAAGCTGGGGCCCCTCGGGCCTGGAGAGGCGCTGGTTGATTGATAAAGAGCCTGGGTCAGCCAGGCACACCACAACCACTGCCCCCGACTTGGAGCCCTTCCTTCACTGTTACTGTAATCAATGAGTTTTCTCTAAAGTGGTAAGAATTCTCAACATTAATTTTTAAAGATATAAATATTTCAATATGCGAAAGAGGAATATCTCATGCAATTGTGGAGAAAAATATGCTAGAATCAATGTCTAAAGAATCGAGATGCAGGAGGGGACAGCCCTGGATGGACAGCCCCTGCAGCCAAGGCGGTCTGGCTATTCAAACATGTTTTTTATATATATATATATATATATATATATATATATTTATACACACACACACACACACACACACACACACACACACACGCAACCTGGCTCAAAGTACAGAACTCATCCCTCTAACAAATAGAACTCTACGATCTTAAAAAAAGTTTTCAGGGCCCGGCCGAGTGGCACGGTGGTTAAGCGCTGGCTTGGGAAGCCAGCAGCCCCGGTTCGGGTCCCACATATGAGGGCCAGAGACACTGCCCTCAAAAAAAAAAAAAGTTTTCATAACTGTGGACCACAATAATCTTCACCTACTAGTATTCATGCCCTTGAATGCAAGCTAGACCCTGCGACTTATTTATAATGAACACAACAGAGACTAAGTGATGGGACATCACCTGAGATTAGGCTACCAAAGGCTGTGACTGCCATCTATCTTGCTCTCACGGTCTCTCTCCCTGGCTCTTGGCTATTTTGCTCTAATGATGCAAACTGTCATGTTGTAAACCATCCTATGGAGAGGACCATGTGGCAAGGAATCTTAGCCAGCAGCCAACAAGGAACTGAAGCGTGCCAGCAACCACATGGGTGAGTTTGGAAGCAGATCCTTCTCCCGTCAAGCCTGGGGACGGCTGCAGCCTGGCTAACACCTAGACGGAGGCTGTGAAAGTCCTTGAGCCAGGGGATCTGGCTAAGTCTTGCTTGGATTTGTGACCCACAGAAACCATAAGATAATAAGTGCATTTTATACCACTCAGTTTTGGGGTAACTTGTTATATTGGGATATAGAACTAATAAACTAACCAAAAAAAAAAGAGATAATACAAATTGAAAATGTATATGAAAAGCTTGAAATGTTTATGTTATAATAGTTATGGTAAGATTTATACTCCCAGTTTTCCCTCTCAATGTCTTTAGGGGTTTTACTCTAATCATATTTCCTTGCATATTGAGGAATTGGCATACTTTCAATAAAATACCTGTCAACAGTTAAATTGTCACAAAATGCTGAAAGTAACACTGACCGACACATGAAAAAAGTAGAAAAATAATAAACTACTAGGATTTGTTCTGGACAGATCAGGCGAAACGCTCCAGTAGACTGGCTTAAACACTTTGCGCTACAGGAGATTCAGCAGGAAACATTCCCATTTCTGAAATACTTCAAATATGGACTACAAAAGAGTGTTCCCAATGGCACCTCACAAGGCTTCATAAAGCAGGATTATGCTTCATCTCCATCAGCTATATTTGCTGAAGAGATTTGTGAAGAATATTTATTAAATGTAAATACTCAAAAAAAGTGTATTACAGAAATGTGGTACTTTTTTAAGACCTGGTGGCCTTGGGAGATCATTGTATTATAATGCAATATAATTTGCATGTCATCTACCATATGAAAGAATATAGCACTTAGTGTTAAAACATCACATACCTCAAGGAATTCACATTCCATCAGTTTTACAGATGTGAAACTTTATATAGATACAGAACACGTTGTGAGTTACAAGAGCTTTTCATGAAAGATAACATTAGACTCTTCAAAGGAATATTATTTCTGTCTATTGTGCATATCTCTACTCTTCCTGCTGTGCTCAGGAAGATGAATAAAATGAATCTGAGCAACTTTCCTTATCTTCCTATTTAGAAACTACCTGCTACGCTTATTAGTTTGTTACTTCTACAATTATTGACCACCTACCACATGCGATAGGAGAAACAAGATGTTCAGGCATGATCCCTCCTTCCAATGTGACACGTGAATTAAAACAAAAACATAACTATTTTATGCAGGATAAAGTGATATGAGCCTTGAGAGGAGAACAGGTAAGTACCATGACAGTTTAGAGACATAGGGGTTTCCTCTGGCTGAAAAATAAGGTCCAAAGGAACAGGCGGTGACTAAACACGGCTTTGAAAGGTTCCAGACAAGAGTCCCTTTAGGACCTAGGCCCTGTTTACTTCTCCAGCCCTCTTCTCCACCCCATCCACACCAGCCTTCAGCGGCACCGAATTTCTTTCCCTTCTTTCATCAAGCTCAGCTTTCTGTGGCCTCTCCAGACCTTTGGCTTTATTTGTGGTCTCCCTTCTTCCAGGAAATTTCTCCTTCTCCCAACCCCCAAACCCTGGTTAAATCATTCTTTGGGTACTGGCTTAAAGACCCTTCTCTAATAGCCCAGCTACACCCTTCAGAATGGATAGGGTGCTTCTACTTGTTCTTTGTTCTATTAGCTTGATGATGGTTCTTTGCACATTCTATTATACTTTCTCATTCCCTCCCCAGTACTCCAAAGGACTAGCCTATGGTTTCTTAACATCAGATTAATAGCTACGAAACTCATTTTGTAAACAGTGGTGTGCTACAGAAAGGTTCTAAGCAAAGGCACGAAAGCATCTTAGCTATGTTTTAGGAAGATCATTTGACAGAAATGTGAGGTTCTACTATCGAAAACTGATACTATTGTGCAGAATTTTTTTTGATGAAAGATTATACATTAAGTGAAAAAAGCAGCTTATAAAAAACAGTATGTGTAATATATTCATACTTGAAGTATAAAATATATTTAAAACTGTGTGTGTGTGTGTGTGTGTGTGTGAATATGAAAAACTCTCAAAGGATACACACTAAAAGGTTTAGAATACTTAGTTATCTCTGGGTTGTCTGAATATAGATAAATTTCTTATTCCTTTATTTACCTACATTTTCTATTCTTCTCCTATGCACTTCTATTACTTTCATAAAGTATTTTTTTTAAAGGGAAAGGAAAAAAAGGCACAAGGTAACGAGGGTCTGAATTAGGAAAACAGTGGAAAAGAGGCTAAAGGAACAAATTTGAGATTATGTTATAGAGAAAAAAATCAACAGGAATTGACAAGACGATTATAGCTTTTTCAACTGAGTAACCATGAGGAGTACAATGTGTCAAAAAATAATAACGTCAAAAGGAAAGCTGAAGAGTCCCATTTTATACTTGTTTGTCTTAAAGTTTTCATAGCAAAATTGGTAGCAGTGTGTTATAACTGTTAATGTTTGACAAAATATTAGGACAGTCAGAACCAGAAATACAGACAGAAGTCATGTGTGTAGTAAGGCAAAGGAAAGTACTATTGTAGATACAGCTGCTAGCGGATGAGAGTGAGGGCACACCTTGGGAGAATGACAAGATATTGGGGCTCACAAAAGGAATATGAGGCAAGTGAGGAGAAAGGAAGGGACAGCCTGGAGTAAGAAACATAAGGTTCAAGGAGAAAGGCATGGGCATCTATGTCAAGGTGACATTCAGGTGTAAGAAAAGGAAGACTGAGACTGAGAGGAGTCCCTGAATTTGACAGTGATATGAAATTTGTAAATTATCACATAGTAGTAATACAAAACTAACAATTCTTAATGTCGCTATCACCATAATATGTTTTACTTGGGTATTTACAGTACCTAAATTTTTTCTGTATAACACACCTTAACAGTTTATCCTCCTAGAAAAATGTAAAGGATGAAATAAGACAGCGATGAAAGAGAAGGGCCCCAAATTTGTTTTCTTTCCTCTAACGGAAACAACTCCACATAAAATATCACATATACTTGAGGGATTTTAATCAAACCTGAACATATGTGTTGCTCCAAAGCTAATACAGAGGAGTTTGGGGTTCAGGGTAATATGGAGTAAGCACATATCACCCAATCTCTCCTGCTGATTACAACTAAAAACCAAGGGCTTAATATGTAAAACAATCACAGGAAGACTCTAAAAAGTGGTAAGTAAGGGCGAGCAGGATTGTGGAAGGAATGCAGGATTCACAAAACAATCTGATGGTGGTGAGTTCCTATTCTGTTACTGTTTGATACCTTCCACATCTTTTGGATTTCCCATATCCTCTGGAGCTGCAAATGGGTGCTGACAAAAAAGCTCCAAGACCAAAGCCACTCTTCCTTGTAAGAGCACAGGGAGGAGAGAGGGCACCGCAGACACAGCTCCACGGCCATCCCAGAGGAGCCCCAGGAACAAACGTGCAAGCCTATAGCCAGCAATAGTGGTGGTGGCAGCCCATTGCAGGCTGGCCTTCTCCCTACTTAGTCCTAAGACATATGCAGTCATGGGAAACATTCAATGGTGTGGGGAGGCTAGGCCTCCGCTTAGTAACAAGAACATCAGAAAAAGAGGCTCCGTGGAAGCCACAGAGTATGGGGAAAGATGACCGAGTGGAGAGTTGAAGGAGTGTCAAAGTTTGTTGCCCACTTTTAAATTGGGTTGTCTTTTTAATGTTGATTTTCAGGAGTTCTTTATATGTTCTGGATATGAGTCCTTTGTCAGATATGTGTACTATAGATATCTATCCATGATCTTGTGTGTATCCATAGTATATTCCTTAAAAATATGTTGAGTGAAGATTCTATGCATACAATCGAATGTATATAAAGTTCTAGAACAGGTAGGAGTAAGCTGTAATGATAGAAATCAGAACAAGTTGCAGCACTGGAGAGAGAGGGTGTGACTGGAAAGGGGCAGGACAGAACTTACTGGGGCAATGATCATATTGGGTATCTTGACTAGAGTGGCAGTTACAAAGGATTATACTAAAATACACGCTTAAAATCTGCATTTTCTTATATATAAATGAGATCTCAATTACTAAAGACAAACAAATTAGGGTATAACTTTGACCCTATCGAAAAGTGATTTACTTCTAGTTATAGTGATAATATCAAAACCTTATAAACAGTACTTCATAATTACCTCTGGATAGTAAACATTCCCCCACTACACACACACACACACACACACACACACACACACACACACACACACACACACACACACTAAAGGGTGAATTCCATCATAAAACACTTAAGGCCTAATACAACTATCATTGTCAAGGTCAAAACTTTTACTTTTACTAGATATTTAATAGTGTTACATAGAAGTAGTATTAAACAGCCAAACATTCTTTATTTCATTTTTTATTAAGATAAAGAGAAAATAATGCTGAAACTATATAATGTCAAGATACAACATATGTGTGGACCAGCTGTTATGAGAAGATAATACCATTTGCTCCCTAAACTACTTCACAGGAATGTCTTTAAGATTAATGAGGTAATGGACCAGATCCTTTTTAGTGGGAAAACTACTTGCTGTGGGTAATTTGGGCACTTTAGGGCACAGTAAATCCATCAGACCTCTGGGATACCATTACTGCACTAAAGCAAAATGGCAGACCTAAAAATGTATAGTGAGAATCAAGTTTTTAAATATTCAGAATGGTGCTTTCTGAAGCATAAAATTTATACTTGAAACACATTTTAATTTCTTCAAAAACAAACAGAAAACTTTTAATCTGTGAGTTAAACAATTAAGCTCTTCTTTCTAACATTTAAGAGTTTATCATTACACTAGGTGCCCCAGGATAAAAAAAAGTGAAGATGCTGCCAGTGTCCGCAAGATGCTCCCAATTTAGTGAGGAAAATGCACAAATAAATAATTTAAATATATATGATATGTGATTTTTAAAAATCCCTAAGTACCTGGTACTATAGAAATACCTGGACTGGGCACCTAATTCAGAATGGGGGTGGGGACCTGCACGGTGGAGGGTTTGGGAGGCAGAGGTGGCTTTTGGGAAGCAGTGAGGCCTGAGCAGACAGCCCCTAGAAGGATGCTGCAGTTGCCAAGCGGGCTTAGGGGCTGGGCAGAGAGTGCTAGGGGTAGAACCAACAAATGCTAAGCAAGGCAGGAAACCAAGGAAGCACAGGGTATAGCTGGACTTATCTTCCAGTGCCAGGGCAGGGCAGGGCAGGGAATGAAAACGGAGGCCAGTGGGGCAGACTGGGAAATGAGGATCTGCCCAATAAAGAAAGACCCCAGCGGAATCAGGGCAAGGATATTTTCACAAATTTGATAAGGGATGTGAACATACTTTACATATTTAACATTCTTAGATTTCTAAGTTATTTATATGGGCTTTCTGTGTCTCTCAAAAACTTTATCATATACCTACACAAAGGAAGCTGCAAGCTATTACTAGCAAATGAGCATCAAATAAAATAATTTCCTATAATGATAATGATATTATTATCCCTAAAGATATTAAACAGTATTATATTACATACATTTTTAATATGAGAATAGACCTAAGAGAAATTAAAATGATAAGTATACATTTATTATGCATTTCTTGAAATCAATAAAAATGAAATAATGATTTTTAAGTAAAATAAGAAAAATGAATATTAATATTATATGAAACCATCTGAATACATTTTTAAATGGGTAATAGAGAGCTAAATATAAACACATACACCCACATATAAACAAACATATTAGAAAATACTTCAAGTGTGTGTTTTACATAGCTGTGCATGGCCACAGCAATCCTACATCCTACTAGCCTTACCAGGTCAGGGATGCGACAGATTTAAAAGCTATTAGAGCGAGAGGTGTTCCCCTTCCAACCACAAAGAAATCAGGAAACAGAAACAAGACATGGCTTTTCCGCAGCTACGGCTGCATTTTCCAGAGTTACTGGTGAGCATCAGTCCTTCCCTGAACCCCACTGTCAACACACACAGCTGCACCAATACCTGCCTCTTTCCACAGCGAGCACAAGGGAGACCCCAATACGAAGGTGCAGTGGTCACAGAAAGAGGAGCCACATGGCTCCTGATCTCCACAGGCCCCTAGACTTGTACTGAAAAGAAACTAACTCCCTATGAGGCAGACAGACAGACAGTCCAGGAACCTTTATCTCTCTCTGCCCCTCATTAAGCCCAACTCTATACACATGCCCCAAATTCCAAAATGGGCATTTCAATTAAATATTAGTCACCGAGAAAGTGAGGGTTAAAATAAAGAAATTTACGCTGTAAAATGTTTACTCTTCTGTGAAACTCTATCTTTGGGGGGAATTACTTTTCAGTCTTTTACCAAAAAGAAAACTTACTGTTGATGTGATCGATGTAGTAGACACCAATCTGAGGGTCAAACCCTGCTTCCCAGCCCCATGGCAGCTCATCCCCAACGCAGTCAGCAAACGACAAGGGCTTCGTTAACCTACAACAAACCAGAGTAAATGCACAGGTGATTCTTTCCATCAAACCACACAGGTCAAAATGCAGCACCCTGACCACAAGGGAAGTGTCCAGGCTGTGTTTCCTTTTGGTTCTTCATTGATTGTTGGAGTTTGCATCACTGTGTTTGAAACCTTAAAGAAAAAACAACAAGGATAAAATACCGAGATGAACGTTCAAGAAAGTAGAAATGTCATAATACCCTTTTGAAAATTCACAGCTTAAGACTCGCAGGTTGGGCCAGCCGAGTGGCTCAGTTAGTTAAGAGCTCACTCAAGAGTGTGAGCTGAGCTCTGAGCAACAGCAGTTCGATGCCCAGCCTGAATTGAGCTGCCACTAAGCTGCCAACAGGTGGCAGGATGGCTCAGCTAAAAAAGGGAAAAAAAAAAACAACCTCGCAGGTAAATTTATACAATAATAAATAAGGCCATCTTAAATCGGTAAGAAACTCTAAGTTAAAAATAAGAGGGCTGTGATCTAGCTCTGTTTAACTCTACAGCTAAAAAGTTATCCAGTTAAAAAGAAAAATTTGTCCCAGGATTTGAATCATGGCATCATGGAAATCATCATATCAGAGCTTCTGAGACACGATATACATCAGGCTACACTCACTTCAGGTCTGGATGCTCCTATACAAATGAACTAAAAGCTCGATGGGAGGTCCACTAAGAATTCTTCTTGAGAGGAGAGGCAAACATGTTTTTATAAGTATCTTATAAATAATAGTTACTCAACAAAAAAAATTTTTTTTTCTTTAAAGATTTTATTGGGGAATTGGGGGAGGGGAACAATGTTGGCGAATTGGGGGAGGGGACCAGCCAAGTTGTTGTTCTTCAGTCTTCATTGTAGAGGGTACCAGTCGCCGTCTGGTTTCCAGTTGACAGCTTGTGGCCTCTAAACTCAAGGTGCTCAAACTCAGTTGCGGGTGGACATACTCACCATCCCATGTGGGAGTCGAACCATCAGCCTTGTTGTTAAGAGCGCATGCTCTATCCTCTGAGCCATCCAGGCGGCAGCTCAGCTCAAGGTGCTGAGTTCAGTCTTAGTTGTGAGTAGGTTTAGCCACCATCCCATGTGGGAGTTGAACCAGCAGCCTTGTTGTTAAGAGCGCACGCTCTATCCACTGAGCCATTCGGGTGGCAGCTTAGCTCAAGGTGCCAAGTTCAATCTTTAGTTGTGGGTGGGCGTAGCCTACCATTGAACAGGCAATCTTTCAACAAAAATTTTAATGGAACTAAACACACGAAGTATTTCTATGTCAACATGATCTCACCTTTTGAAACTGCCTTATTCTTTCTCTTTAAGCTTTAAAACTAATGGGGAAACGAGTTTCCTAAGCAGAGTATAGGTTTCAGATTTAATTACGGGTTGATTTTCTCTCTCAGTTCCTTTATTTTTGCTTTTGAGCTTCTCCGTAGCTGTCAGAGCAGCCACACGCAGGCTAACACAACAGATTAGCAATGCCCTGTTGTTGAATGGCCTGCACTAGTTGGCATATCTTCTAATTTAATGCACTGACTCCACCAGGCCAGTTTCTACATGCAAAATCACCTGGAATCACTTTTATCCATGCAAATGAATATCAATGATCTCATAGCTCAACAGAAATATAGGTCACTTCCAGAATCACATCATGTATCAAAATAACAAACTGTGTCATCGACCCTCAGGATGCTGGGAGAACAATATGAAAAAGGAGGGAAGCCTTTTCTTCCCAGGCCTAGCCTGTAACAGCCCTCTGCCAAGGACATAAAACGCCAATGGATGAAAGGAAGGAAGAGCCTCCCTTTCTCTAAACCCTCCCTTAGTATGAAGTCTGCTTCTGAAGATGGCTCCAGGGACACTGACTTTCGAAGCCAGTTCAGCTGACAGAAGTACAGCCAACTCCACCACGGACTCGCTGTGAGACCGCCTCACTGAGCACCTCTCTCCTCCTCAGCTTCCTTCTCTTTTAAGTAGTGATCACACTTCCTATCCTCTCTCTGCAATTTAACTGCTTCCTAAGATTAATGGGAGGATAAAAGGGGATTAATTTTGAACACTGTCTAGGAAATGGTAAGTAGTCAGTAAATGTTAGTGATTATTAATACAAGCACGGCACATGAATTGTCTCATTTACTCCCCAGAGGGACTGAGTCAGGCAGCAGAGTACATACAGAACAGGGGTTCTCGAAGTATATATATCCTCACAACCAGCAGCATCATAGGGACTAGTTAGAAATAACAACTTCGTGGACCCCACAGTAGGCCTACACAAACTCTGGGGCCCAGCAAGGTATGTTTAATCAAGCTCTCCGTGTAATTCTGGAGAATTTGGGAACCACTGGCTCAGATGTGAAGAGCTTAAAATTTGGGATCAAAGAGACTGGGTCAAACCCTGTTCTGCCATTTACTTGCTGGACAATCTAGGGCAGGTTTGCAACCTTAAATCCTGTTTTCCAGTCTATTTTTTAAATGGGGGATGGGTTATGAAGTTTAAACAGTATAATGCCTGACAAATGGTGAGCTTCAATATTGAATGAGTGAAATAAATCTCCTACGTGTTAAGCCATGGGCCCAAATATAGCAATTTGCCGTATTTACTTTGTAAACATGGAGTCAATTTGAACTCAGTTTGAGTCAAAAAATGGAGCTCTTGAATGGTGCTCAAATTCCATCTTATATCATATAAACTGCCCAGGAAAACTGAGTTTTCTTTTGACAGAGGAATTAAATACTATATAAAAAACTGCCCAACCAAGAGACTGGCCTTATCTCCATACACTGTCCATAAGACTGATCTTTGACGAGCACAATAAAGCTGATCAGATCAAGTTCTGGTGCCAGGAAACCTTGCACGTTATTCTGTTTGAGGATTCTCTATCCCCGACTCCTTTCTCAATGTTGTCTAAAAGGTACATGCATCCTAATGAAATGAAGAATAAGAAGACATGGAAATGTTAAGTTTACATGACAAAAGAGGTATCACACAAGTTTTATCCTGGCACCAAACCAACACGATCTGGTTTAAGCATGAATATGATATGAATGTATTTAATACTCTTTGATTCAGAAGTCACAAAAGCTTTCAGATCCTGTGCTATAATTACAAGTTATGGTAACTTGATTATACTTGGAAATAATCCAGTTTTTCCCATTAATTGTTCAGCAGATAATAAGCATTTTATTAACTGTCACTGTTCTAAGACTAGAATTAGATCTACATGATACATGTAATTGTGAACTCAGTTAAAAATTCAGATGTTTCCATTCCTGAAAAGTTCAACATAAAGTTTATTTGCAGCATCACTTCAAAAATCAACGTAATTCTTTATTTTCTGTACCTAGATAAATACGTACCTTTTCTCATTAAGCAAACCCATTAAATACATATTTATAAATTTCAAAATTTTAGGATTTAATTTTTATCCAAATTACAAGATATAAATAGAATAACATTCTCAGGTTAAAAACAAAATTACGTGCTTAGTTGTGCTGCTGTCCTGGTAAAGGGAACATATTACTATGATATACTAAGAAGTAACACAAAACAGAAAGAAAAAGCAGATTTATTCCAACATTAGAAACAATAAGAATTAGAACAGATACAGTGAGCAGAAATGTTGATTAGCTTCTAAATTTCTTCCTCTCATCCTGCACAGGGAATCTCTGAAATGTTAACGAAGTGAAAGTGGATGGAGCAGTGTTTTCTGTTGATTCCCCACAATGGAGCAACATTGTGCAAAAGACCTAAAATTAATAAGTCTTTATGCTAAATTCCGGGGATCACTCTTAGCTTAAAAAACAGTCTTCCTCCCACCGTGACTAATGAGAAGAAAACGGCAATTTACTGCAGCACATTGTCAAAGTTTCCATATACAACCTGAACTTTGCATGGTATTTCCTCTCCTTCTGGGCACTGTATTACTCTTTCACAGTCTGTCATTTAGTACTTATTGTCACGTTGTGGGTGTCTGTCCTATGACATGAGGTGCCGCACTCATATTTACTCTTCATAATTAGATGATGTTGAGCACCGTGTGTGTGCAAGCACCAATCCAGAAAAACTGAGTCTGTACTAATTGCAACTGAGTTTGGACTAATCGCACTAAATGAAAAAGCACTTAACAGGGAAAACCATTTTCAGGTTAATAAAACTCCTACCACAATTCAAGCCTCCCAAATGCATAGTTGAGTGTGCATGTGAAAGGTCTTAACAGTTATTTTTACTTGGTAGCATCTGCTCCTGTCATTGTTTAGCTTAGCTCAAAGCCGAGTTCGTATTGTCAACTCTCTGATTACTAGAATCTGCCCACACATACATTACTCAATTGCTCTGAGAGAAGAGGGAAGAAGGAAGGATGGGGTTCACAATTTGAATTTTAAAGGGAGGAGAAAATACCAGAAATCTTTCTGAGGAACTTTAATTTATAATGAGGTTGATTGTTCCCTTCAAAACAACTTCTGTTTCTATCGCTACTCTAGCCAGGGAAACCGGCAATGCAAAGGAACAAAAAGAGAAGGAATAATAGGAAAGAGTGAAAGGTAGCAGCAGCAAGAAGAAAACGGCTTTTAAGAGAAATTATACAAACCACTTCAGAGGAGTGTAACAAGGTTAGTTCTGTGTCTTTGAGGAAATTCGCTTAAATCCTTCAAAAGGAATCATATTAGAAAGGAGTACTGCCCGACAGGGAAGACCTCTGGCTGGCCGGTGCAATCATCCAGGAGGACCTGCCGTCCAAGATTTAAATGGCTCATCCAATGTTCTGTTCTGTTCTGTAGCTGCTAAGTAGCATAACCGGTAGTCTAACCAGGCTCATTTCGTCACACTTAGTTCAACATGTCATTTCTGTACCTGCTTGGGTCTCACGCGATTCTCTTCTATGTTGGCCCTAGGTCTGATCTTCCCATAGCTTTTACCCACTAGTCCTAGTTTTACCCCTTGGTGCCAAAGCGAACTAGTTTAATCCCTCTTCCACCTGATGAGCTTGCAAATATTTGATCATAATGATCTTGCTTCCCGGGTCTGCTCTTCTAGAACAAAATGCCCCGTTCCTCTCACATGTCTCATATACTTCCTGCACTCAAAAACCTGCCCCTCTCCTGCCCTTAGTCCCACCCCTCTCTTCCTGCTTTGCAATCTCTCTCACTCCATCAACTATCAAGTATTAATCTCCTCTGATACAGCTAATTTTTTTTTCTCATTCATCCTACAAACATACTCAATCCACCTACCCTAAAGTCTTTCCTCAAATCATCTGGATCCTCTTTTGACATTCACTTCCTAACCATTCACTCATTCTAACCTAGGGATTTTTAATCTGGATGACTTTTAGGAGGCCCTATCCTATCCAAATCTCCCCAATGCCACTTAACCTAATTCTGTGGTGACTTGAATATACTTCTGAAAGGCAATATTTGTGGGTGTTTTGCCTTTAGAAGAGCACACTGGTTATGTTGTTGGTATGGGGCCCCAGATATATATTATCTGCAAAAATGTCAATGCTTACATCTGATTTTTTAACACGTTTAAAAAGTCAGTTTTTACACGTAGTAATTATACTATTATAAGACATTGACTGACTGATTACCATGAACCACACATGCTTTTATATAAATACATTTTATATAATATATGTATATGTGTGTGTGTGTATGTGTGTGTGTATATATATATATATATATATATATATATATATATATATAAATGTGTGAGTAAAATCCTCATATAACTGCAAAGTAGATAACAATTATTATTGCCATTTGAATAGCTTGTGAGGGGAAAAACAAAACATACCTGTAATCAAATAAACATGTGACTATGCAACACATACCTCTTTCCCCAGTGAACATTTGTAGTTTCCAGCCATTAAGTTTATTACACCGTCTACGGCTATCCCTACTGTTATCTAACACATGGATTTAACTACTGATACACTGTTTGGGTTTGACTGCCCACCAATTTCTGGAAGACGTGGCAAGAAAGGGGTCCCTTTTAAAAATTCTGGAGGGACAGGATGATGTGTGTGTGTTGGGGTGGGGGGCCGGTGCCTGGACTTTACGACAACGCTGCTGATGGATCGGCTGCTATCCTCAGCGTGTCTACTCTCCAGCAATACTGGCTGCCTGCTCGGCTGCACAGGCGTCCACACTCTAGACCTTCACAACAGGATCTGAAGCAGTAAAAGATAAAGTCCAATCACAGGTCAAAGGAAAAAATACATATCAAGGACACGCAACTCTGAAATTCTTGAGAGATGTGACCAAAGATCAAATGTAGCTTTTATTTACTTTTTTTTTTAAGGGCAGTGTCACTGGCCCTTATATGTGGGACCGAACCGGGGCCGCTGGCTTCCCAAGCCAGCGCTTAACCACCTCGCCACTCGGCCGGCCCTAAATGTAGCTTTTAAAAAATGTTTATCTCTTTGACATGATTTGTAGACTGAATAGCAATTTCTAAGTAAAACTATATGATTTATACATATGATTCTTATAAACGAAGTTAGAAAATGATTCAACTTAATTGTTTATACTGTCTATTTTAGCAAAAAAAAAAAAAAAAAAAAAGTGGTGTTAATAAGGCCACAGCTGTGGATTACATCTTCCACAAGCTCTTTAAGACACAATGGCTGAAAAATGTTGAGTTGCCATAGTGGTTCCCAAACCTAAGTGTACATGTGACTCATCCAAAAAGGTCACTAAAACAGAGTCCTGGGCCCACCCCCAGGATTTCTGACTCAGCAGATCAGGGATGGAAGCCTAAGAATTTCATTTCTAACAAGTTCCCAAGTGATGCGATGCTGCTGGTTCCTGGATCACACTTGAGAACCACTGGTAAAAAGGCACAAATTATAGCCCTATACACCCAGGGATGGAGACATGGAAAACAAATTCAATTTAAAAATGAGACTGGAGGCAAAAGCCTGTGCTTCAGAAATAGCTCTATGATAAAAACTATGAAGTGTTAAGACAAAATTAATGGCTTAATAATTCTCAGATTTGGGCAACTTTGTTTCATTTGAAGTATAATAAACATTTTTTTCCCTCAAAGGACATTTAAATTATGTTCAAATAAGTTCTTCAAGTACAAGCCTTTCCTTTTCTTTCATTTTCCCACTTATGAAATAGTAACAAGTATTCAACATCATTAGTCATCAAGGAAACACAAATCAAAGCCACCATGAGGTACCAGTTCACTCCCACGAGGATGGCTATTAATGGGTGTTTGGAGTGATGGAAATGTTTTGGAACTAGCTACATTGAGGTGGTGGCTGTACAACATTGTGAATGCACTAAATTATGTCACTGAATGGTTTACTTTAAAGTGGCTAATTTTGTGTCATATGAACTTCACCTCAATAAATTGTTTTTTAAAAATAGTAACAAGTTATAACAATTCTAAGACTCCAAGTGAATATTTTTACAAGAGGAAGTAAAATAATACAAATATGGGGAAATGTTCAACTTCACTAAAATAAAAAGAAGCACCAAATAAAACAATAACCAGGCTTAATTTTAAGTCTATTAGAGTATCAAGCTTTTGTTTTGTTTTGCTTTGTCTTAATAATGATGAAACTTAGTTCTGGTTTGGATGTGGGTGATCAGTTACTTTCATCTATTGCAGATAATTTTGTAACTTGATACAATCCTTTAAAGAAACAATCTGGCAATATTAAAAAACCATTCAAAGGTCTATTCCATCTAACCTAGGAATGCTATTCTTACATCCTAGTCCTCAATGCTGTCCCATCTGACACCCCCACAAAGACTCAGTAGCCACCTCAGGAATCTTACCACACTGTTGTCCCTCCCACCAGCCTATGAGCTTCTCCAAGGCACAGCCTCTGCTCTGTTTGCTGTACCTCCAGCACAATGCCTGCCTCATACATAGCAGCATATAATCACTACTGACTGAATGGATGCAGGTTGGAAAGAAAGACAGAAACGAAAATTATATCATGGAAAGATTGTCATTAAAAAAAATAGTTTCCTATTTACATATATAACAGTAAATGCATTTACTAAAAACAATATGAAGGTTGACATTAAGGTGATAGTCAATACATATGTTTCCTGACAGTGAGATAAGAGAGGAGAAAAATCTTTCAGTACTGCATTAAAATATCTGTTCCTGTCATTTATTTTAGTATACTATAATTAGATTTAGGTACATAAATGAATAGCTAAATAAAAAAAGATTCTCAGTTACAAAGAGGTACAAGAATTTATCTAAGGTGTTTTAATAATTCAGCAAGTTAAAAAAGAAAAAAGTATTTTACCCTACAGAAGAAAACAGCGGTGTGCAAACACTTTAGCCTGAACTTCTTTTCTCTCTTAAGTGCCAAGAAATATTTGCTTGTTGGATTATTTGGTTTGGAAAACAGTTTGAGGATTTAAGTGGATATGTTAGCAAAGAAGGTAGGAATGTCTGAGAGACGAATAGGGCTTAAAAGATTATTGTCCAAACAAATATACAAACAAACGGACATCTACAAAGACTGTCTCATTCTCCTACCTACAGTTCAAACAGCACACAACCATTACAAGTTCATCACAAATAATAACTGCACTCGGACCAGGGCTGGAAGACGCTTGAGAACACGCTCCTGTCAGAACAGGAGTGGCATAGGGCACACCCCTCCGGATGGAGAGGGCCCTGTTATACTCAACATCTCTCCTTAAGAGGCTAATTACATAATTAAAAGGAACCCGTATTACTTTTATGGAACATAAGAAAATGGGAAAACATTTTTGAATGCCCATAACCTTATTACATTGCGAAACCACCAGTTAACACTATATTTCATTCCAGGCTGTTTTTCTTAAATCAATATGTATACATATGTATATTGATACACAAATAATATTATGCACACTTTACAAGATTGGTATTAAACTAAATAAACTATACATATGCTACTATAGCTTTGAGTGCTGCTTTAAAAAACACAAGTAATACAATCCTCTTATGAAGAACACATAAAATAGGATGAACTATTATTAAAGTCCTTCCTTTATTTCCTTATAGAATGATACACATATTCCAATAATTGGGTATCTTTTCAGTCCATTTATAAATTCATATACTTTACAAAACATACAAATAGGCTACTATATGTATTTCCTACGACTTTATTCATTTTGCAAAATAAGTTAGAAATGTTTCAAAGAGCATACATACAGCTTACCTCAATCTTCTAACATCTACATGCATTGAGTGGATTGCAGTCCCCCATTGAACTAATCACCAATTCACAGAGGTTAGTTTCATCTTCCTTCTAGAGGAACTAATGATTCAGTGAACATGCTTGTAAGTGTTTTCAGCTGTGCGAGTATTTAGAATAAATTCCTGGCAGTGAGTCAAAGGAGATATACACTTTTTAAATTTAAAAATGTCAATATGCATTAAATTTTAAAATTCTGATAGATATTCTCTTCCTTGTGGACTTTACCGATATGCACGATCATCCACAGCGTAATCGAATGCCCCTTCACCCCCAAACCACACCTCAATATTGTCGTGGGAAGAGGCGCAATCTAATCAAATCTAAATCAGTAAGGTTTGTAACTTTTCTATGTTTATTTGCCTCTTTTGGGAACTGTACTTTCTAAAACTGTGTTATTTGTCCTTCAGATTGACTTGTAGCAACTTTCAATATATTTTGATATTAATACTTTGTCAAGTTGCAAATATTTTTTCTGAGGATACTGCTTATCCATGAACTTTGTTTGTGATGAGTAGAAAACTGATTATTTAAAACTATTAGGAAAACTGGATGGCTGGTGAGGGAATAAAAACTACGTCCTGTCCTTTCCTTACAACAAAATTAATTCCAGATAAATCAAAAGAATTATATGTGATAAATGAAACTAACTAAAATATGAAACCCACTAGAAGAAAAGATACACAAGAATTCTTTAAAACTCTGGGTTCCATTCCTTAATCCAGAGTTTCAAATTATAGTCTTTTAACACTTGCCACAGAAAATCAAGACAATGAAAATAAAGTCATATGATAAAATTTTAGAGAATTGCTAGCAGAAGATTAAAGCTTATGGCTTGTGGTCTTTGTTAAAAAGATAATAAGTATTAGGAAGGTGTTAAAGACATAATAGCACCAAACAGGCTTTCTCCTTGACCTAATGGGAGGAATTAAAAGAAAAAGTAAAATAGGAAAAAAAATATTACTAAAAGGTACTTAATGTGATGCCCTTGTTCCCCTACATCCACCCTGGAAAACATGGTCCCAGGCCAACAGAAGACCCCGGCAGGAGTGACGCAACTGGGACAGATTTTAACTTGGGAAAGTGAACTTAACAGTCGTGCACTGAGCAGCACAGAAACCAAAGCAGTGGTTCTCCAACTGTAGTCCCCAAACCAGGAGCATCAGCATCACCTGGTAACTGGTTAAAAATGCAAACTAGCACCTTCTTCCCCCAGAGCTACTAAATTGGAAATCTGAGGGTTGGGTCAAGCTCTCCACAGGATTCCGATGCGCGCTGCAGTGGGAGGGCCAGGGGATCCGAGAGAGGCTGAAACAGGGCTGTTCCCATTTTCCACCAGGTAGTAAGCAACTGCAATCAAGAGGAAAGGTAATGACTGGCCGGCAGTGAGCAGGGCTGCTGCAGAGGAAATAATAATAGGATTTGAGGCTGCCATGTAGGAGCAAAGGCTCCTAGTCAATGCAGCTCCCAGTCACTGGGTATTGCAGAGGAGAAGCTGGATGAGGAGAAGCTGGGGGTGTTTCCGAAACGATGCGCTCAACGTGAAAGAGGTCACTGAGAAAGTCTACAGTTCTATGGTTTGGTAGTATCGGAGGAGTATAGTGAAATCAGCATAGGTAAGCAAAATTATCAGGAATAATTAATTAAAGCATGTTGTGTGTGAGGTGCCAGAGGGGCATGCGGGTAAAATATGAACTAAAATTCCCATAGGGAGAGCAGAAAATGGATGAGATTAATGAGCCAGGCAAGGCCTTGGGGTGTGCCCACATTTAATGGGACAAAGGACGGAACAGTAAGAATGCTTAGAAAACTGACTTCAACTAGAAAAGAGAAAGAGAAAAACGAACAAACCCACTTCAGTCTCTAACTCTTCATTCCTGCCAAAAGGAAGTAATGAAATGTCCCAACATTTCATTCGTACGTTCATCAGGTCATCAGATATCTATTGATTGCTTCTTTCACGCACGGGGATAGACATGATGTGTTAAGCATGGTTCCAGTTCTCTGGCAGTTTTCCCACGGACAACCAGCGACTGTCCTCTAGGTGGATGCTTTCTCATGGTATAAAATGCTCCTCCCGGGGTAGCTAAAAGTTTGGAAGCAAATGAACTTTGAGTGTGCCTCCTTGTTACACCATGAGGAAATGAATCAACTAATACCAGTGAGGCAGTCTTTTTGACAGTGAAGTAGGTTGGAGTGCAGCTGAACACAAAGTAATGCTCAAAACAAAAGGATGACAGGCTCCCTGAATGAAAGCACCTTTTTCTAGCTTATACCTTCAGAGACTCCACATTCATTAAAAGGGACGCAATCTTCAGAGGCCAAAAGTGGACGTCGGTGGAGACTCCTTTTCACACAAATTCCATACCTTTCCTCCCCTGATCACCTGCCCACAGGAGGCAGTCACTGGTCATGCTGGAATTTGATCATCCCAAGCTCGGCTTTTTTTTTTCTTTTTAAACAGCATTGCTGAAGTTCAATTTCTATACCATAAAATTTTCCCATTTGTAAGAGTACAAATAAGAAATTTTTAGTAAATTTATAGAGTTAAAACCACTATACAATCTAGGTTTAGCACATTCCTACCACCCCGAAAAGATCCCTTGTGCCTATTTGCAGTCACCCCTGCATCCCTACCCCCCATCCCAGGCAACCACTAGTTTACTTTCTGTCTATATAGATTTGCTTTTTCTGGAATTTCATATAAATGGAATCATACAATTTGTGGTTTCTTGTGTCTGGCTTTCTCTCATTTTTAGCATAATCCACGTTGTTGCCAGTTTCAAGAATTCAATCCTTTTTATGGCTAAATAATATTCTTATATGGATATACCACATTTTGTTTATCCATTCACCAGTTTATAGACATTTGGATTACTTCTGCTTCTAGCTGTTATGAATAATGCTGCTATGAACATTTGTATCTAAGCCAAGCTTTCTCCCCCAGCCACCCCGCCACCCCCTCCCCACCCCACGCCTAGCTTTTGAGAGGGGAAGATATCGGACTTCACACTTAGTGGGAAGGGCCAGGTTTCAAGACATGGTTAGTACAACAAGCATTGGCATAGTGGACTACAAATACTAAACATCAGACAAGGAATAAAAACCAGCCAGTACCAACAAGATGCCCTCATTAACACCAGGAATTCATAAGACAAGCTGGCAAAGGGTGGAAATACTATATTTATTCACAGGTCAGAAGCAGGATATCTGTACTCAGATGTCTACTCCACCAACTACTGAAACACCTTCCGAAAATGAGCCCAGGAGAGATAAAGGGAAAAGTAGTCAGCCTAATATATAGGTAACAAAAACATGATGATGCAGTTCCCTCTACCTGGAACATCTGTCACTCCACCTTCCCACCATCCTCCCTTTCCCCAGTTTCACCTCACAGTTGTCCCTTAAGGTTCAACTTCCTTAAAAGTGAGTTCAAGCATCATCCTCTCAGGGAAGCCATCCTGTTTCCTGGGCTGTCACTATTTAATATTGTATGAGCTTTCTTTGTTTTGGAAATACTTTCCTATTCCAACTGCTCACCTTCCACACTGTTTACATTCTTTAGTTTACTTGTTTATTCAGTTCATTGAGTTCCTATTGGCTTTTTCATCTCTGTATTCTAAACACATAGCACGGCACTTGGGGCTTCCCAGATGTTTATTAGAGAAAACAAAAAGCAAGTGGTTTCTAGCCAGACTTCTCTGTGTGGAAATCCAGGCTAATAGGAGCCAACATCTACCTGGTCGTTCTGTGGGGTGTCTGATAGTCACGTCAAATGTGACTCATATGAAACACAACTCTTGACTCTACCCCCACTGGCAACTTCCTCCAACCCCACTCCTTCCCCAGACTACTCCACCTTGGCAAATGGCACGATCATTACCCCACACGCTCAAGTCATAACCCGGAGGCAGTCATCCTTGATGCTTCCCTCGCCATCGCACCCCATATTCAATCCACAACAAATCCCACAGGCTCGATCTCCAGCACACAGTTTCTGTCCACACAACTTTCTCCACTGCCACCTCTCTAATCCAAGCGACTAGCTAGCATCTCTTGCCCGGATTGCACCCCAACTTCCTAACTGGGTGCTGTGTTTCTACTCTTGTCCTTCTACAATCCATTTTCCACACTGCAGCTGATGGTCTTTTAGACAAAGTTTTTAAAATTTTTATATAAAATTTTAGTTAGAAACTACATGAAAATATCCTCTTTGTAAAATCCTAAAATATTGCCAATCATGGTCAAGTACCCTTAGACCACCAGCTCTCACCCCAGTTTCCACACTCCTCTCAAAAGTAGACATTTGTTGCGGAAGTCACTGAGATTTGCAGGCTGCTGTGAATTCAGCAGAGCTGACTATACACATGTCTAGCTGAAGGAATCACTGTCCATCATATCACCCAGTTGACTTTCATGTTATTATCATGTCTGCTTTATCTTGTTGGCTGCTATAGCCTTTACCCCAACCTCCCCACGGCCTGTCTTATCCACCACCGAAGCCCTCAGTGCTGAGAACAATGGTTAGAACTCATCCACAGGTGTTCAATAAAGGTACTTTCTGTTGACCGCTGCATCTGTACTGATGACACCCATCAACCACACACTAAGTCACTCTCAGGATACTCAGCTTTGCGTTGAAAAGCACCTCATTTTGGGCCTGAGTACAACTAACACACAAACCAAGAGAATCAAGTTTTTTTTCTCCAAAGCCCTAGGGTTGGAATTTCAAGAATCAAATATCAGAAAACTAAGAAATGTTCCTGAGCAGCCTAAGGAATGGCGCTAACAGGCTACAAATCAATTCCATGCCTAGCATTCGCTTTGCTAGTTAAACACATGATTGGATTTTTATAACTTATGTAGAGCCTTTCTTTGGCCGTGTTTCCTTGTGCTCTCTAGCCCTTATTTTCTTCTGGCATAGCCCCAGCTCCTCCAAGCACTAAAAGTTAGACGTATGGAATGTCAGGAATGTCTGATAACTATACTAACTTCAGAGATCAGCCCTTCGTTATAAACAAACAAACAAAAAAATGCCCTTTGAGCTTTGATTCAAGTTCAATTTGAAACAAGCAGAAGTCATGAGGCTGAATGCTGGCAAAGTGTGCAAGGTGAAGTGGGGTGGGCTGGAAAAGGCTCTTAAGATAGTTCCTCTGAGAAGATAAATATTGTTTCTTTATCTAAAATGTTAATGAACTGCAGTTACAAAGCATTGCTTGGTTACCTTTTAGATTGGTAGTACCTGAGTTAGAAAAGCAAACCATTAAAATTACTTTAGAAAATAAAAGTTCCCCCTACTCCCACATACTTTCACTAACATCTCCTTATCAGGGCTTCATCTTTAGTTATTTATTCAGTTCTTTAGGTGTTGATGCTGTTCAAGGTTAGTTAAGCTAGTGCTGTTCAAGATTAGCTATGCCTTTTGTTTGTTTTTTGAGGGCAGTGTCACTGGCCCTCATATGTGGGACCTCAACCGGGGCTGCTGGCTTCCCAAGCCAGCGCTTAACGACCGCACCACCCAGCCGGCCTTAGCTATGCCTTTCTAAGGCAACTCGACCCAAATGAGAGAAGAAACCAAGAAAACTGGAAGACCTGGGATCAACACAGGTAAAGACAAATGAAATCTGTAAGATAACACTGAATGGAGATTCTGTGTATATATGACCTGCAGCAGGTTCGGTGAATAACCGATCTGAACCTGAGTCCGAGAACAGGAGGAGCAGGAGGTTTGAAATGGACAGAACACCTGTTGTGTCTGAATGCCCTGAATGGAGATTTATAATTCTGGCAGCTAATTAGTGACAGGGACATAGAAAGTTAAATCAATGGAAAAAAAGAGGCAATTATTAATTACAGAGAAAACCAAAGGAAACCCAATTATAGTACATTAGATTGGTCATCCAGAAATAATATTTACATAGTCATAAAAGTGTGAGCATTGAATACTGGTTTCTTGCGAGGTGATATAATATTCCAAGACATGGGAAGGGTACCAGTAAGAGTGCTGAATCCTCATCTACACTGGAAGGTCAGTTCTCAAAATCTACAACTGAAAAATCGAGACACATAAATATGTTATCTCAAAATATAGAGGTAAATACCAAAAGAAGCCATTCAAAATGCAAGTGCTGTTGACTCGGGGGAATCCGGTGTGGGCCAGAGCAGTGGGTCAGAGGGGTGCTGTTTTGCCTTGGGAACCTATTTTGTGTGTATTAATCATTTACAGATATAATTTTGATTTAAATAAAGTTGTAAAATCTCCCATAAGTTTCAAATTTTAATTTCAAAAGTCAGAAAACTTTCTCGACTACTCCTATTCACTGATCCAAATTTATCCCTAAAGGAATCTCATACAAGTTTTTAAAGTTACATTACCTCAGAGCTGATGCAAAACATATTTTTTGGTACTTTAAAGCACATAACTTAAAAATACGAAGATACTACCAATATAGTCTTTTAGTATAAACTAAGGTCTAGTGAACCTTAAATAAAATAGGAAATATAAATATTATACCTTCTTCTTCTAGCTTTTATTTAGAAGCCCTTGTTATATTCAGTACATTGTCAAAAGCTACCAGATAAGGGTTGGCTGAGTGGCATGTTGGTTAAGAGTTGGCTTGGGATGCCAGCTCTGAGCAGCAGGGCCCCAGTTCGGATCCCAAATGAGGGCCAGTGATGCTGTGCCCTCCACAGCTAAGATGGTGAACAACAGCTCGACCTGGAGCTGAGCTGCTGTGAGTCACCGTGACGGAGTAGACAGAAGCCTCTACTGCAATAGGCTGCCGTGAGCTACCGTGAGTGGCTGGCAGCCAGCGTGAGCTGCCGTAAGCGGCTGTCCAATGGCCAGCAGGTGACTGCCTCACCTGGGAAGAGAGCAATGATAATACCAACATGGGCCAGTGAAGCGACGTTCTCCACAACTAGACTGAAGAACAAAAGGGCAGCAACTTGTCTGTTCCCCTTTTCCAATTCTCCAGCACTGTTCCCTTCCCCCAATTCCCCAATAAAAGCTTTAAAAAAGAAAAAAAAAAAAGCTACCAGATAATATATATAAAAAGTATTCTGTAAAGTGTTAAAGCACAACATAATGCCATAATGCTTTTATTTTCATTTTGGAACTCTTTTTCTTAAAGATTTTTTTTTTAAATTGGGGAATTGGGGGAGGCGAACAGTGTTGGGGAACAGGGGAAGGAGAACAGACAAGTTGCTGTCCTTTTGTTCTTCAGTCTAGTTGTGGAGGACATTGCTTCACTGGCCCATGTTGGTATCATCATGGTGCTCTTCTCAGGTGAGGCAGATCGGTCACCGGCTTCTGGACAGCCACTCATGGCAGTTCTTGGCAACTCACACCTGCTGCCAGCTACTCACTGTAGCCTATGGCAGCCCACTACAGCAGGGGCTGCAGCTATGCCGCCCTGGGGACTCACAGCAGCCCAGCTCCAGGTGGAGCTGTTGTTCACCACCTTAGCTGTAGAGGGCAGTGTCACTGGCCCTCATATATGGGATCCAAACCAGGGCAGCTGGCATCCCAAGCCAGCTCTTAACCGGTGCTCCACTTGGCTGGCTCTCATTTTGGAACTCTTGACGCTGTTCTCTAAGATACTACATTCTAACCAGAAAGATTAAGCGTGTACACAAGAACATATAAGGCAGTTTGTGCTAGGAACTATATGAATGATACAAAGAAGAAATGAAAGAAGTTAGAAAAAGTTTCCAAAGGTTGCATCTGAAATGGTGGTCACCAAGCTAAACTCTCATCAGTTACCTTCTCTCTCCATTTTATAAAGCAGAAAAACAAAGTAATTCGAAGAAATTACTCTTTTAAAATATCATAAAACAATGACCATTTCTCTGCCCTATTATTTTGACCATGCTCTCAATAAATAGCATAAAAAATCAATAATAATGAAAAGCTATGTCTGAAAAGTGCATTTCAGCATCTGAGGCTCCACGCAGTTCATGTGCAGGACACGGTTTTAACTCTCCCTGTCTCCATCCTTTGCCATTCTCACCAGGTTCTGGGCCTCGCAGGAGTCAGCTCTCCTCCTTACCCACCCACTACCATACAGCCGGGCCCACCACTAAAACTCCAGACCTCAGAGCTGAAAAGTCTGCTCATGGAAGTCCCTGCAACTGTTGTCAGATATCTGACAATTATACTCATGGAAGGTTTTCAATGTTTTGTTTCTATACACTCTGAGCTTGTCTCCCACTGTGATTTCAAGTGTCTGCCTTCTCAGTCTGAAGTTTTAAGCCAGATGATGGATCCAAGAAGACTCGCTATTTTCTACAGTGGAAATCATCCTCTGGCCAAGGGCATAGCAACTATTAATCTACTGTTTTTGTAAATTAGTAAGCATCTGGAATATGCATCTGTCAAAAAAAAAAAAGTCATCCTTCTAAAGCACAGCCATCTTTCGAAGCTCAAATTGATTTTCATGTATTGATGTCATAGCAATTTCTCTACTTAGGAAAACATCTACCTGATTGTTTATATTAAACTAGAATCAGGTTTCAAAAATATTCCTGGGATAAAAATACAACTGTACATGATATGTTTATTTGATGATATAACTATTAGATATTCAGTAATTCACTGGTTTAAGAGGAAAAGCTATAGCACTTCATTTAACACTTCATTTCTTTACACCAGGTCTCAAATCTCCAAAATTACTTATAATGTAAATACTACATGATATAAACAAATTGGGTTTGTATGCATAAAGATATTCACGCCATCATTTGGGCATACCATAGTCATTCCAAAATTGTGTTCTCCCAGGATTTCTCTAATGGGCATCCAAAAACATAATGAAAAAAAATTAACTTTCCATAAAGATGCAAAAAATATACAAAACATACTTATCAGTCCTTCCTCAAATCTTAACAGCTTTATAGTAACACATCTAATTTCAATGAGTATCAATAATGATTAAGTATAATTACAATAAAATATAGTTCTCATATGCCAATGATTGATTTGTAAGCTTGTACTTATTTGATCAATTCTGTTAATTTTACTATTTCAAAATGGTTTTAAAAATACAGAGATGCAGACTTAATACTTTATGTTGTAAAGAGATGAATTTTATATTTAAAAGTAATTTTTAAAAACTCTTGCATTTCTACACGTCTTAATTTAAAACCTCTTTCAATGTGAAAATGGTATCTAATGTCCTTGCTAATTTTTTTTTTTTTAAAGATTTTTATTGGGGAGTTGGGGGAGGGGAACGGCATTGGGGAATTGGGGAAGGGGAACAGACAAGTTGTTGTCTTTTTGTTCTTCAGTCTAGTTGCGGAGGGAGGATGTTGCTTCACTGGCCCATGTTGGTGTCGTCATTGCGCTCTTCCCGGATGAGGCAGATCGGTCGCCGGCCTTTGGATGTCGCTCACCGCAGCTATTGGCAGCTCACACTGGCTGCCGGCTGCTCATGCTGGCTGCTGGCCACTCACTGTAGCCTATGGCAGCCCACTGCAGCAGGGGCTGCAGCCTACACCATCGCCGGGGCTCGCACAGCCCAGCTCCAGGTGGAGCTGTTGTCTTTAACAATTTCTTGCATAGCCAGCAGGCACTCTGACATTCAATGGCAAACCAGGAGGGAACGATTCGTTTAACAATCTCCCTTCTTAATGTTTGCTTTCTTCAAATAATTACTAGGCACTAGACATTTAAAATATAAGCTTCAATATCCTTGAGTAGAGTGGACCTCTTTATTACAATTAAGCCAAGATACAGAGACGCTGACGTGACTGAGCAAAAGTAAATGACAGAGTCCCCCCCCAATAGAGCTCTACAGTGAAGCGAAATACCCATTACACAGGAAATCAGAGTATATAGGTTCTTACCCTATCTCTGCCAAGAACTTGCTGGGAGAGCTTAAACATTTAACAACGACCGTTAGTTTTCTTCATCTATTGGGTTGTCGGAAAGTCATGCTGTATTTTTCCTGTTTTTCGTTGCAAAAATGCATCATGACTTTTCCGACAGCCCAATATAAAACAACAGGATTTGGTTCAAAGATCCAAAATCGATTCATGGGCTAAAGCTTAATGATATTTTTTAGATTCTGCCAATATTTCACTGTAGATTGTGGTAATTCATATCTTATTTTTCCAGTGACTTAACATAGAAATCTACAATAAAGAATCCTTAATTGGCAATGGCCCCTAACCATTTTGTTTTAAACCCCGGGACCCCAAAAGGCCGTTTACTATATCTGGCAGGAAATACAATGATCTTTCTAAATCTTAAAAAGGAAAAAAAAAATTGTTCACTGGCTTCTATTGCCAATTACATAAAATCCAAGGTATCTGTCTGGCATCAGGATACTCAAAATCTGATCTCAACTCACCTTCCCAACCTTCATCTCTGATGATTCCCTTTCTTATTCCCAAAGCTACAAACTAAACACGCTTTTCCTAATCACACCAAAGCCTTACCTAATCCTCAAAGCCAGGGGCAACATATAATTTATCAGCCAAACTAGGACGACTTTGACAGCCAAAGTGGATATTAATTGGATGGAACACTGAGGCGCTAGCGGTAAACTGGGTTTACCTAAGCAGACTGGGACACATGATTGCTCTACACAGAGCCCAACTCAAATACACATCTACTGGAAATAATCTTTCCCTCCCCCAGCGCTCCATCGCACTTTAAATTTGTATCTCTTTTTGATTATCATTTCTGCTGTGTACTTGAGCTATGTGTGTCTAACAGGCTTTATCTCCCTAACCAGTCTGAGTCGTGAAATGATTCAGCATTATACTCCCCCGCTCCCCACAACATCTAGCTTATAGTAGTAGGTTCTCAATAAACCTACTAGGTATGTCTAACTCTGGTATATAAATTTAGCTTCTTTCAAATCAGTACATGCCTTTTCAAATCGCACCACAGTTCACACAGAGAAGAACCACACTCCTTGGCCTGACCCAAGGGCCATCTCCCTCAGGGATGTTCACATACTATGATGGCTTGTCTTTATATGAAGCTTCCCTGGTGCATCTGTCAAATTCACATACGATGTCACGCACGCTGGGATAGAAACCATATCACCCACCCTCTTGGTGCCTTGGTAACAACTATATGTCTAAGTTCTGATGCAAGTTCTACAGAACTCTGTGCTTCCCGTCTGTGAGGAGGCATCTCGTGAGAAGCACTGTCCACCTCAGGAGAGCGTTAGGCTTCGGGACAGAGAGCTGGGAGAGCACTTATTGTACACAGGTGTTCTGACTGCCCTACATCCCAAAGCATTTTATCTATTCCTTTCTTAAGATATCAACTACTTTCTAGTTATACATTCTAGACACCTTGGGGTCGAGATCTGTACTCATTGATGTTTGTATCCTCCAGGGTACACAGAATAACACACATAGTGCATTCCCAAATGAACACTGGTTAATTTTTTAAAATCCATGAGTAAATGATGAGGTTGTGCAGCAACGGAAATAAGAATTCCCATGGCCCGGCTGAAACATGCTTTAAACATACACTGATTCAGGCCTGCTGCATTCAAGTATTCCCACCCCTTAATGTGCAAAAAAGTTCCTGTGAGTCCCCATTTTATAAAATACTATGGTTCATAGAAATGAAGAGCATTGTCCAGAATAAGCTGCTGAGTGACGGAGCCAGACATTCTGAGCAGCAACTCTGCCGTGGCCCACACAGGAACCCTGCATTGAACTTGGCAGATATGGTATTTATATAACAGAAAATATCTGCAAGTCCATAGTTCCTCTCATCCCTGAATTCCACACGCTATAACAGACAACTGCCCCGCATGACTTACACAGTTCCATCCGTTTTTTTAAAACAAGCGGGAGGAGGGTTAACAGCTTTCATTAGCTGCTTCTTTCAGTCACTATGTCAAAGTGGGGGAAAAAAAGAAACATAAATGCAACAAAATAAGAATTTTTTTCCTACAAAACTAGAATATCAGTGTAGTGCTTTGTTCATCACAAGTACACATTATAATATTGCTGCATAAATGTATCAAGTTTATTTTGGGGACATAACAAATGAGGCACTTTATCATACAGGACATCCACCCGGAGATGGATTCTTTTACTAAAACAGAAAGTCTTATGAATTAAAGAAAAGCGTGGTGTTTTTTTTAAAAGTCAAACACTTACTTTTTTGTCCAAGTATATTTCATTATACCATACATAGGATTTGGATGAAAAATTAAAACTTGCACTTTGTGCCAGTTTTCCAGGTTCCTTCATTACCTATACAGTTCCTACATTCTTTCTTTGTAACAGTAATTAAATGTAAGCCTCAATGGGCTTCATTCCCATTTGCTACAAGTCTGAAGGCATGAGAAGTATGTAGCATTTATATAACAGGAAATATCTAAAAGCATTCTGCTGAGATTTCCTTCCCCCACACCCCCTTCCACACCCATTCCCTTAAACTGCCTTCAAAAGGCCTGCTGTGTTCTTTCAAAATTAAACACACGAGTTACTACTAATAGAAAGAGTGTGCTATTCCTTAGTTTGTTTAGACACCACCTCTCCACTGAAGTTGCATTTAGCCGGGCTTCAATAGCCCCTCAAGCCTAGCACCTGACCCTTCATGCTCAAATATTTTAATGCCATGCAGGTCAAATATGCTTTTCTGTTGTTATCAGGGTGGAATTTAGGAGGAAAAGAAGAAAGCTTACCAACTCGGCTTTCCATTCTCCACATACCAAACCCTAATCAAGAGGCCCTTCCAACCTTAGGCACGAATGTGGCTCGGGCTCTCAAGTCAGGAGAGGCCCTTTCACCCCATTCCAACCCCCCTGGCCCTTCCTCACAGCAACTTTGCCTAACTGAGGCCTGTGTCCGTCCCCAAGGGCGTTTACCCAGGAAATGTAAGACGCTGCTGAATCCAAAGGAATGTGGGAGGCACAGGCTCGGCAACGCTCATGGCGCACTAGAGGTCAAGCTGGATAATGCAGTGCTTAACTAACTGAGTCTAACATGTATTGGTTACTAGCACTTTTGCAACAGTACCTAGGAACAGTTGTTCATGCCCCTGGTTTATCAAATGTCCCAAATGTTCCTTTTCTATAGGACACCATTAGTCCAAAAGTCATTACGGTAATGAGAATGTGGAGGTTGCCATATTGGAGGCTGTCACGCGGAGCCGGCACACAGTGACCCACAGGCTGCCTGGCTTTTGAAAACACCTTCGTGTCCCCAGAAACCAATGGATGTCAGGGAATGCCCAGAAGGTCTGGCTCCACAGCAGAGCACCGTCAGAATAGGGATGTCTAGGTGGCCTAAACGGGATCTATTCCAGGGCCTGTGCCCACAAGAAAGGACTTCTCTGCCAGCTCCAAAGCCATACATGTCACAAAGTTCTCCTCCAACAGGGGAGACCGGTTTAAGAGTTTCTCCAAATAGCCTTGGTTTAAAAAACAACAACAACAACAAAACAAAAACAGAAAGAAAGTAGGAATCGCTAACTTAGTTCTAGCTTTCTGTCTTTTGAAGATCAACTCCCAATCTCTGCTTTCTGTTCCCATTACTTTAAAAAAAAAAGTGTCAAATGCCATAATAAATAGGACACAGAACTGCATTAACTCATAATATTTCCTAAGTAAAGTAACAGGGAGTTAAAAATTATTAAGTCTCACTAAATGAAATTTCGAGCAGAAAGTGTATTTCTTATGTGGATCTTCTTAGCTGCTGTGCACAGAAATTATTTTGTTCAAACTGCAAGAGAGAATTTTAATTTCACTTCCATTTTCTCATTACCCTCAAAAACTCTAAAGGTACCATTCTGTGAAATTGAGTGGTCCCAGCTGAATAGAATTCAGTAACTTGGCTCAATTGTCCATAGGACACTAATTTCATTTTATTTAAAATTAATACAACCTGCAACATTTAAGCAAACCACTCCCACTCATCTTGCTACTTTATTTGATGATTCAATTCTATGTATAATTATGTTACAAAATGATACGGCACCCAATAGCTAGGCCACAAATCACCTTTGCATTATGACCTAGAAAATACCCAACATCTCTTCACAAAATGGAAAACACCTAAATTAATTTTAATAATTTTGAGGATCATCCACATATAACACAAATCAAGACAAAGAATACTTCCAAAGTAATTTGGCACTGACTTATAACTTGGGTCAATTCAAACAACCAAAACTAACAAACAAAAAAAATGAAGGAAATTGAGACACATCCTTATTTACACTAGAGTTAGGTCCCAAAAGCTGATTTGTTAAGTCAGCTGGTTAGCTCTCAGCTTACTTGATTAGGCCCCCAAACCAGATCACAGAAGTGTCTTAACCTCACAGTTTCCTAAATAAAGTTCTCTGCATCTTCCCTATGATATGGCAAGTTTTTGTTTGTTTGTTTTTTTACTGGAAGAAGGACTGTCATCCTATTCTTCTTATTGCCTTTGGCTGTGGGTCCTGGGTCTCTATTCTGGTAGTGAGAAAACTGCCTGCAGCCCAGGGGGACCAGGGAGTGTGGGGCGTGAGCGAGAGTGAGTATGGACCCACTGGAGTCGGTATAATCCTTGGCACACTGAGTATGCACACCTCCCAGGACACCTAGGTTCTAACCTCTCTGTGGCCACCTGGATCTGTCTGTCTGTTTCCCTTGTCACCGTTACCACTTTTTCTTACTATCCAGAGTGTTTCTCCTTCACAGTTCACTGAGGAAACAGTCTTATAGCTTCACTTCTATCCTCTTTTGCCCCTAATATAAATCTTGGTGATATCCTAAGGCTTTTCACAGCTTCTCTTCATTGACGTCATCTCTTCTCACCAAAAAGAAGAGCAAAAGTTGAACACTGGAAACACCGATGCCTTTTGGAACACCAAAGAAAGATGACTATGTTCGAAAAGGCAAAGGCTTTGGTAAGACTGTGGGATTGCGAATGAGACTCCAACCACATGCTCTAGAATCCGAAGATAACCTGAACTAGAGTAAGGATACAAAAGCAAATGGCAAGTGCTACTGGAGGAGAGGGTGGTCTGTGTGGAACAGGGAGGGGGCAGGGGGAAAAAGAGTTAGGGGATGCTGTAGTGCCATAGGTTCTCATGAGTCTGACAGCCTAAAAGTAACACAGAAAAACAGCCTTGCCAACTGTGCAGCCCAGAAGCAAGGACAGGGAAGGCAGGGGCAGCTGGAGAACAAGGTGCCATGTAGAGTAATGGGCAGCATGCAGATGTTAATAGGGCACACAATTAAAGAGTTTAGGAATAGCACTAATACACACGATAAGGCACCCGATAGCAATCACTGAAGGAAAGTGAGGGCAATGGAAGGCCAGAGACTTTTATTTTTTTTATACAGGCAGTCCGCACTTTGCATGGCAGTGCAGGACCATGAAAATGAATGTGCAAGTCAAAATCAAGCAGAGTGATCTTAACAGAGAAGGCAACAGTTGTTCCATGAGCTTTCAACATGTTTGTCACATCATTAAAAGCTCTCTATAAAGAGATAGGGAAATGAAAAAATAGTAAAACTAATATTTATTTAGTATACTATAAGACATCAGAAACATTAAGAAAATAAAGTGTTTCCTTATGAAAAACTTATCAAGAGTAATTTACATAGGGCTTACCTGCTTCATGTTGTATAACTTAGGATATGAGTGAAAATCTTTTCTATATCTTGAAAAATTGCCATACGCCTTCCTGTTTGGATCAGCTGCCAACACTTTATCCTCTGTGCTTTACATGTCATGAATTATCTCCAAGTGTTCCTTTAATGTGATATTTGGTGACATCACTTCCTTGGGGACATAGTCATACTTTTCATCACAGCCATGTGCCTCATTTATCCTGAAAAATCTGATTTCACTAAGTTCACATGGCTATATCTCCAGCATCTCGAATGATGGCAATGTCAACGTTCCCATGGTCAACTCTTCTATAACTCGATTTATGTGTGACCCAAATCCTGCAAGGTTATGTGCACGGTGTGGTAAAAGTCACTGCCATTCTGTACACACAGTCCTCACTGCGACTTCCTGCCTAATGTGTGTCATATTTCTTCCCAAATTCAGCTACAAAAAAAAAAAAGCACAATCTTCAGCTGTGGCATCAATAACCCCATCAAAAGTCCATCTAAGATAATAGGCTTTAAAAGCTGAAAGAACCCCTTAGTTCATTGGCTCTATTAGTGAAGCTGTATTTGCTAGTAAAAAGCAAATTTTCACGATTTCATTCAAGTGCCCAAGAGAATTAGGGTGACCTGGAGCCCGATCTAACAGTAGTAGCTGTGCTTTAAAAGTTAAATGAAAAAAAAAAAAAATTTAAAAGGGCCGGTCGAGTGGCGCGGTGGTTGAGAGCTGGCTTGGGACGCCAGCGGCCCCGGTTCGGATCCCACATATGAGGGCCAGTGACACTGCCCTCAAAAAAAAAAAAAAAATTTAAAAGTTAAATGATTTTACCTGCCTTTGGGAGAACACAACTGAAACAGATCGTGAAACAATGATACATAACCCATGATCTTTTTTTATCTGTATCAAATGACTGGTTGAGATGCTTTTCTGTGTGTGACTTTTAATGCTCTAGGATTCTCAGATCGATGGATAAGCATAGGTCTTAAAGTCATCCTTTGTGTCACCACCTAATAAAAAAGAGTTACTCTTTGTTTAGCCATTTCGAGCTCTTATATCTTTTGTGGCACAAGTTCCTGATGGGGTTCCTTTTCAACCTTTCTGATCAATACCTGAGGACTTCGCCATCATCACTTAGCAAGCTAATCCTTGGAATCTGGATGCAAATTTCTCAGCATTCTTATGTGCTACCACTTCACCTGATGGCCTAACATTAATCAATTCATGCCAACTTCTGAATGATGAGACCAGCCTTTATGGACAATATTTCTTCTTCAATATCCATGTAATGACCATTTTCCTTCAATGTGCAACTAACTTCAATAGTCAAACTGATTGCAATTTTAAAACTACAGTCTTCGATTCAAAACAGGAGTAAACACTCCATTTTAATCATAGGTGACTTTCTGTTCCTAGCAAATTTTAACTAAAAGATGGTGAAGTGGCTTTACCCTGGTTTTGTTCTCAGAGGGCTTATTTGTATCACAGCTTCATGCAGGTGTAGGTCTCATCCCATCTCTGCTTTCTGTCAACGTTTTCAAATCTTCTAATCACTTCCAATTTCACTTCTAGCATGATCACTTTTCATTTCTTTGCTGCACTTTTATTTTTATTGGCCAATTCCCTCTTTTAATTCATTCTTGAAAAATCACGTGTGGGTGTTTGTTCTTTTTTTAATTGCTGGGAGACAGAGGCAATACAACTAGTACACACTTTGCTGTCTGTGTGTGACCGGAATAACAGATGCACAGTGGCCAATCATGGACAGAGTTGAAAATATGTGATCTGATAAAATAACTTGCAAGCTATAGTCCATCCTATGCCACTCCTACAATAAACTTAAAGTATTTCTAAAAGTAAAACGTCATTTTCACTGGAGTGTTTATAAGTTTCTAATGACTGAATGTGGGTAAATGGTACTACAGTTTTTATTAGTCATTATTTTTTAACGTTCCATTGATATTTTTTGAGAGTTGTGTCTTGTTGTGGGTTGAATTGTGTTATCCTCCCTTCCCCACCCAAAATTCATATGTTGAAGCCGTAACCCCCAGTACCTCAATGAGACTATATTTGAATATAGGGTCTCTAAAAAGGTAACTAAGGTAAAATGAGGTCTTGCAGGTGGACCCTAATCGAACATGTCTGGTATCCTTTACAAGAAGAGGACATTAGGACACCGATTCCAGAGAGACGACCATGTGAGGACATACGGAAAAGATGGCCATCTATAAGCAAAGGAGAGGGGTCTCAGAAGAAACCAACCCTGCTAACACCTTGCTCTTGGACTTCTCGCGTTCAGAACTCTGAGAAAATAAATTTCTGTTGTTTAAGTCTGTGATACTTTGTTATGGCAGCTCTAGCAAACTAATATATGCCGTCAAACCCGTCTTCCTATAAGCTCCATGGTTTTTATTGTGTGATTTTGCAAAGCATGATGATTTTTAAGAATGCATACATTGCATTATAGCAGAACTGACTGTCTATCTCATATTCCTGCTGTAAGTCACCACAGGAATAAGAGTATTCCACGAAATACTGAGCAGAAAAAAGAAGGGAGTAGGAGCTATGGTCCTAAGATTGGTCTACAATCACTGTCTAAAAGAGGAAGTCCACCCTAAATATGCAAATTCTTGGAGGGGGGATCCCAGCATACTAAAGGAGAGGAACTTAAAAGTGCATCCTGGGCCGGCCGAGTGGTGCAGTGGTTAAGCGCTGGCTTGGGAAGCCAGTGGCCCCGGTTCGGGTCCCACATATGAGGGCCAGTGACACAGCCCTCAAAAGAAAAAAAAAAAATACTGTCTAAAAGTGCATCCCATGTGGATTATACTGTGGAAGGGAGTTAGAGGAAGTGTAATAGATATATATGATATGGGGAGGAGTAGGGTGGCGAATTGAGGGAGGGGGGTTGTCACTTTGAGGGGTAAAAAGTATAACTATTGCACTGTGTTGTACACCTGAAACTAATTAAAAATAAAAAAATAAAAAATAATAAAATAAAAGTGCATCCCAGACTCCAGGAGGCAGTCTCAGAGAGGCAACGATTTGGGGTAAACAGGTAGAAAAGAAAGGAGAGGCACTCTTTGAAAACTGCATGGTAAACAGAAAAAAAAGAGCACAGAAATTTAGAAACCTGTAAAAGAAAAAAAATTTTCAACTGTTGAGGGGCACATAAAATCCTCCCCCTCGCCCCCCCCCACACAAAAGTCATCCAGTAAAGTAGCCACACTAGACAGCACTGTCAGAGGCCTGGCAGACAACCAATTAAAGAAGAGACCCAAGTTAACATCACCCGCAATGGGACAAACAGACATCATGTACCCCCGATATGATGTATTGAGAAGGACACAAAATCACTTCTGGGGTATTTCTAGCAAAAATGCACAACCTGAATCTAATCATGATGAAACACTAAACGAACACAAAGTGAGGGACATTTGTTATACAAGTGAGAGACATCCAAAAATGGCCTGTACTCTTCAAAACTGTTAAAATTCATGAAAGACAAAGAAACATGGAGAAAATATTCCAGATTAAGAGGAAATAAAGAGACATTACAATTAGATAAATGGGGTGAGCCTGAATTGTGTAGTGGACCGGGGAGAAAATGTCCTATAAAGGACAGTATTGGGGCAATTTAGCACAATTTGAATAAAGTTGAATACACAGAATCAATCATTGAACTGTGACTATGTAAGTGAATGTCCTTATTTTTAGGAAAGTTAAACTCAAGTATTTAGGGATAAATGGTATCACGTCTGCAGCTTACCCTCAAATGGTTCAGAAGAAAAATTAATGTGTATCAGGGAGAAAGAGAGAGAGAGAGAGAGAGAGAAAGAGAGAGAGAGAGAGAGAGAGAGAGAGAGAGAGAGAGAGAGAGAGAGAGAGAGAGAGAAAAGTAAACATGATAAAATGTTAACATTTGAGGAATCTGGATGAAGGGTATATGGGGATTCTTTGTATTCTTTTTTTGTGACTACTCTGTAATCATTTCAAAATAAAAAGTTAAAAGAAAGAGATACATTTTGCCTAGCCTTCCAATGTGTACTTTCTGTTCAAGTTCTTAATTCCTTCACTGAGAACAACAAGGTCATGGCACAGTAGACGGGAATATAATTAAGGAACAAAAGGGAATTGGAAATTCACAAATAACATTATCACATCATCTTAAAATCTGAATTTGGAAATTAAAATAAGTAAACTTGTAAAGTAATCAGGCTTTATAATAGGTTGGAAAACCCTGATTTCAACCACCAGGTAGCACAAGGAAAAATGATTTCAGCCTCTGCAAGCAACTGCTAACAGAGGAAATAATAATAATAGCATAATTTTGACATAACTTCATTCCAATGCCACCATTTAACCCAGGCACCCTTATCACCCCTCAATAATTAGAGTACCATCCGAACTGGTCTCCCTCCCTCCAGTCACTCTCCCTTTCAATCTCTCCAGCTATACTCTTCCACTCCTCATTTTAAAATACACTTTCCATGGCATCACTCTTTTGTCAAAAACCCTTTGAAAGATATTTATAAAAAGTCAGGTTCCATCACCTTCCATATCCATGGTCTCCTACCATCTAATCTTTAGCTTCTTTTCCAAAAAAGGTTTTCTAATCTCCCTTCAGCCAAAACTAGCCACTTGTCTATGCAGATTTCTGCTGATCCTCAAGGCCCATGAGGGAGCCTACTTCCATGAAACTTGTCTTCACCACCTCAACTATCTCCCTCTTCTTGGAAGATGTAGTAATTAGAACTTGCTACATGTAAGTAAACTAAGCATATAGAAGCCATACAAACTTCTACTTTTCTTTGAAGATCAGTTATCTAAACCTTGCCCATCAACTCCCCCTCCTTTTTATTGCTCCAGCCTCACAAGGACATTAGCATACAATACATATAATACATATAATACAATAGGACAGAGCAGTTGTGAGCATAGAGGTATCAAAGGAATTGCTGTAGTCTCAAAGAAGCATAAAATGCGTGCTGGCATGGCTGGTGTGTGGGTCTGAGAGAAGGGGCCCGAGTACTGAAGGCCGCTGAGCAGTGGGAGCCACTGCCCCTGGTGGGCACGATGCCCCCAGCCCTCAGCCACCACTGGCAGCATATCCTCCACCAAGGGAGGGGAGATGGGGTGCGACTGATGGTGAGAGAGCAGATAATGCCACCATCGACAGAAAGGTGAATGCCATCCTAATCCACTTTAAATTATTAAAGCTTAGAACTAGATAAATGTAAATTAATGAAGTGTTGCTATACTTCAAAGTACAGCAGTACCAAAAGGAAGATTCTCTAGGTAAGATGTAAGCACCTGTTTATAGAAATGGAGATCCTGCTGGTGAATGCTGAAATGCAGCACGGGGGAAACTCAAGAGTATATCTGACCCCTCCACGCTCCTCTTTATTCAGGACAAGATCTTCAAGCTCATTTCAAGATATTCCCTGGGGATAACTATGTGTGGCGATGCATGTTAACTATTAACTAGACTTACTGTGGTGGTCATTTCGCAATTTCGCAATATATACAAATATAGAACCATTATGTTGTATACCTGAAACGAATATAATGATATAGGTCAATTTTATTTAAATTAAAAAAAAATTTTTTTTTAAAGAAATAAATCCTTATGATTGCAGTTGAGCTTCACAAAACCAAGAGTCCGGCTCAAAGAGGGAAAAGGTCTTTCTCCTCTTTGAAAGATAAAACAAGGCTACAAAGCAGTTGAGTAATGACATTCTGCAACCTTCCAAGAGTTCCCTAGGATAAATTCATCCTAAACCGAGAGCTCTTCCTTTATTCCCCTAACATGTTTCCACATCTCAAAGCCATTCATCCCCTTGCCCATCTCCCTTTGACAAGCAGAGAGCCCATGATTCATCACTGTATCTGCAGCTCTCAGCCCAAGTTAAGGTCTCAATAAATGTTTGTTACGAGATTATTCAGCCAGAATGGTAACAATGTAGCAAAAGTAGTTGACCATTTTGACTTAAAATGTGGAGGAGGAGGAGGAAGAGGAGAAAGAGAAGGAGGGAGAGAAAAGAGGGGGATGAGGAGAAAGGGAGGGAGAAAGAAAACATACTACCTGGGGACCAGAATCTTCAGCAATGGCACATAACCCAAATACATAGTCTTCATATTTCAAGGTTAACATAGTAAAAGCCCATTTTGAGCAGCTATCTAATCAGGTAATCCTCATTAACAAACCTTTGAGTTAGATACACATACAACCTAACTGAGACACAGAGAGGCTAACTAACCTACCCCAGCTCACACAGCCAGCAGGGGGGTGGAGCCAGCATTCAAATACAGGCAGTTTCCAGAGTCCACACTTTCAGCCATTACACAAATATACATGTACCAAAAAAGATCAAATAAATGCATTCTAAAAATTAACCAAAAAGTATAAACTTTGGTTAATTTTTAGAATGCAGTCTAATTTAAACAGTATTAATGATTTGAAGATATATATATAGATCTCTATATAGATCAATATATAGAGAGCTATATATATCTCTATATATATTGCTTTTAAAAACTACCTAAGTCACTTAAAATAGCGAGCCCATTAATTATAACTATTTGTGGGGCCATAATAATTACTAAAAATTGACATTTCAATTATTAGTATAATCAAAGTAATGTAATACAGTATGGATATTTTTCTTTAATAACAATAGTCATTTTTAAATAGGCACACAGTTCAAATATATAACTACTTAAATATAAATTACAGTATCTTTTAAAACCAAAATGAAATAAACACAAATAAAACGTTTTAGCTGGTTACCATGAAAAACATATCTGGTATAGGACTCAAGCTTCATGTTTCTTTCTCTGAGAGAGGGGGAAGCACAGAGCATTATATCCAGGTTATAAAGTGCTGTTTGAATCACAGCCAGTCCATTCTCCTGTTCTGTGACCTTGGGGAAGGTACTTAGCCTTTCTGAGCTTTGTAAGTCATACCAAAGTTATTCTGAAGACAAAGATATATAATATACACAAAGCAGCAGGCTTAAAGGAAATAAATAACTCCTTTCCTTTCTTAGAAGAGAAGCAAGAACATACAGATAACCTTTGTCTCAGTGCATCAGCAAGTCCAAACTATACAGATACTTTCCAGAGTCTAAGACACAAGCAATCGTTTTCCATCCCTATTTTCATTTATGAAACCTTGAGGCAAACAATTGCATTAATATATCCCAATTCTAGACTCCAATTTATATGATGGCTTATATAAAAATAAGGTATTTTACTTTAAAATTTCATCTTTGAAATTATTTTGTTTTAAAAAATCTTTTTTTCTTAATTGATAAAAGATGGGACCAGATGGTATTTAGTACTTTCATGTAGCAAAATAAGATTTTTAAGTCTGTCAACAAACAGGAATATATCCAAAAACATGAGTGGCTCAAATAAAAAGATACAGAGTCCATTCTTTGCCAAAAGCATTCACTGGTAGCAGCTGGGTAAAAGCTAACAACTTGCAGATCTTCTCCAGTCCAAGAACCAAGACGTGCCTATCCAATGTCCCTCCTCAGGCGTGTTCAGCCTCTCCAGCTCCAGGTGGCCAGGTGGCTCCCAGAGCTAATACAGTCCCAGCACCCCAGGAGCTTGCCATGGACTCTGTACTACCGGTAAGCAAGGAACAAATGAAGGGAAATCCCTCTTTGTAGAAACAGTTCAGCTAACACATGAATAGGAATGACTGAAGGAGATTATCATTTTACAACAGCCAGTTAATTCATAGATCTAGACACTGAACATTAATGGCTCAAACACTGGTTGCTTTCTCAATCTCACTGAGAAACATCTCAAACATTGAGTGCTTTCTACTACCAAAGTATCTATCTATATCCATGTATCTATAGATAGATATACATCTATATATAGCTCCTGAATTCGATCAAATCTCTAGATCTACTATCAGTTTACAAGAAATACAAAACTGCACAATGAGGATGCCACTAGGGGAAAAAAAGGGATGAAGACAGAAGCTGTGGATTACAAAAATACTTAGAGGGCATTTAAAAAATAAAAGAATCAATCCATGGTGTTTGTAGTATTATCAGGATAATTTCCTTCTTGAGAAGGGACTACAAAAGGCTTCTGGGTGCTGGCAAGAACCTGATGTCCTGGGTGCTGTTAGAAGAGTATTTCCTTTATGACAATAAATTAAACTATACATTTGTTTTATGTGGTGTGTGTGTATGTATGTTATAATAAAAAGTTTTACAAAAAGAAGAGTTTGATTCTAAAGGTAATTCCTGATTAGCCAATAAGAGGGTTAAGTGTGTGCTGAGGGGCTCAGGGCATCAGTAATAGTCCTCCTCTCTTGCTCCCCACCCCAATTTGTTAAAAATAATTTTGGATTTAATACTTTTTAAAAAAGGAATGGAAGAGGTCATTATAAGAAAAAGTCAGAACTCTGAGGAGATACTTACAATTCCTTATTTAGTACTCTCTGAGTTACACTGAAGGGACACCATATAATCTCCATATTGCTTCTATTTGCCCTCTCTTTTCTTAAAAACTAAATCTCTCACCTTAGTGTGGGGTGAGAAGGCAGTTTAGTGAGTCTCTCTTAACTGTTCATCTATACTATATGCTTTTCAGATCTTTTCTTCTAACTCATTCAGGACACCCTGGTTTGGGGGAGAGAGAACATTTGAATAAGAAGGTCCTTGCTACAAGGAGATCAAACATGGGGCCAAACGTTGCAGAGGAACATGGATCATTACTTTATGAGCAAAGAGGCACCGTGATTCCCCGATATCTGCAGCCCACTATGTCACTGATCTAGTGCTGTCTACAGAGAGGAAGACGGCCATATTTAATCTAAGCGGAGCAATGGAGGAGGCAAGAAGGAACATAAACACAGACTCTGTGAAACATTACACTAGCTTAACAGAAAAATCAGAGATGTATTTCAATGTTTGTTATCTAATATTAAAATGGGGAGGAGGATATAGAAGCAGTATGATAATCTTAATTATATTCACTTAGTTATAAATCTAAGATCTAGATCTAATTTAAATAAAGTTAAACAAGCTTTCTATTCCAAGTTTATTAAATTTCAATATTCATTAGCAACAACATAAATATGGGATACATCATTAGCATATTAAACCTTGGATACTTTTGTGGGCTTTTTAACAGTATTTCCAGTAGCGCTTTCATTCCAAAAAAATACTGTTTTGTCAAGACTGGTATTTTTATGTGAAGGGGAAAATGTACAAACCTAAAGTACCGTGAGAGAGCAACAACCTCACACACTACATATACCTTTTGTACTTAGGGAGGTAAACCAGAGTTTTAGGAAGATCAGCTAACTACAGAGGTACCATTTAAGAGTTCTGAAATTTCTTACAACCTACTTGTATTCTTTGAATTACTCAAAACAAAAGGATTAATCAGTACGATCATTCTAAGTATTTAGTTTATAAAGCCTGTTCCCATTCATATTGAACAACGAAACAGAATAAAATATATTTGTGTGTGCAAATATAAACTTTACCAGAGAAAAACATGTTTAAGCTTATTGCTCTTATATTCGTTTTGATGTTTTTATGTTTGTCTTTATGACATTTCAGAACACAGTACTTAAAAGAAAGAAATTATTTGGACAATCCTTTGTTTTAACATCACCCAAAGTCTCTCACAACAAAACTGAAATCCTAAATAAAACATGTCAGAAATTTTTGTACCATTTTCAGCTTGATGCTAAAATTTTAAAATCTCATTATTTTTCAATATCACTTTTTTACAACATTGATAAGCCAAAAGCTCAAGAGGTTTTACCAATTACAAATTTCTGAAATTCACTTGTACAACTGCCGCATTTTAGGTGAATGTTGAAATCTACAACAACACCAGAGTAACCTGAGTGTAATCTGTATGTTCTTCATCATAGATGTGGAGGCTCCCTCCGCTGCCCAAAGCTTCACCGTGCGGTGCAGTTACTTGTAAAAAAAATAATATGAGTTACAATAAGGGTCTGGCATTAACTCCAAAAATCAGTTGTAACACTGCTTAGCCATGTGGCTTTGGGCAAATTACTTAGTCTCACTGAGATCCCTAGCCTCACAGAAAACAGATTATACTACAATCTCTTACGTTTGTGAGAATTAAATGAGGTTATCTATACACATATACATGCATCAGGGACAGAACGAGAACACAAAAGTTCCTATTTCCTTCTCTTTTGTCTTCAGAAATGCTCAGATGAGAGGGATAAGAAAAGTTTGCTTGTGATACACTGTCCATCTACAATAGAACAGTGGTTCTCCACATGTGGTCCCAGGACCTGTCACTCACATCACCTGTGAGCCTGTTAGAAATGCAAATTCCCGGCATGGGCCGCAACTTAACCTAACAAATCAGAACCTCTGGGACCAGTCCAGGAAACTGTTTTAACAAGCTGTTTCTTAAGAACATTAAAGGTTTTGAGAACTACTGACCTAAAAATACAAGGTACTTATATACAGTATGCTTTCATGACTCCTAGCCCATTTTCTGATCCTTGCTTACTTTCCTTTCTCTCCTTCCATGTTTGTCACCCCAGCTCCTTCAACTGCCCAGTAGATTCAACTCTTGACTTTACTGGTTCACTTTCCAGACCACAGCTGCTTGCTACCCCTCCTAGTGGTCCTGTCCTGCTGACAATGTGGTGTCTGTCACATCACCACCCCTAGCACTGCCCTGGTACACAGACAGAAGGGCCTGGTACCCCCCGGGGCTGTACACTGCCCCCATGAGCAAGCCGGTCTGTGCGCACTCAAATCCCAAATGATCTTTCCCCATCCCGTCCCGGAAAAAGAAGTTCCAAGCATCATCCTGCCAAGCTATGGTACTTGGGGCATGGGAGAACCCCCAAGGACTCTGAATTCTGCACACCTCACTTTTAAGGCTTTTCTTGTAATTGACAAGTCAACTGAGGAAGGTTTGAGAAAACTAGCTGTTCTGTTTACCATAAATGAATCCACACCCATAACCCCCTTCCTTGCCCCAGTGACAAGAAGTGCTCATCCCAACAGCTTTCTGCTGGCATTCTGAAGGAAGCTCATTACCCTTTATCTCTTTTTAACCACTGTGTCCTAAGTCAAGACAAAGGAGCAACGCTCCTGCATATAATACTCTACAGGAGAATTGTGATATATACCTGCCTGAGAGGTATAAACAAGCAATTACTGGCCTGGACTGAGAGCACTAACCAGTTAAGGAAGACAATCCGTCATCTACAATTCCCAGATCCTAGCAATCCCTGTTTCTACTTCCTTTTATTCTCTGGACTGGTGTCCTCTCAAAGTCCAGTTCTACCAATACCCAAGGCTGACAATTAGAATGCAATCATGGCCCAATTTGTTGGCTGCAAGACCCTAGCCTTCTAGTAGCATGTGCTCACCAGTCCAATCAGAACTCCAGTTGCTGGGAGCCCCAGACCTGGGAAAAACAGAAGACTGGAGACAATTGTTCCAGCTACCTCTGAAAGATCAGTCACTGGAACCTCTGCCGTAGTGGGAGTCCAGCGCAGACACAAAAAATGCTGGTACCAAGACCTTCCTATCACTGATGAGACGCTCAGCTATGGAGTTTATCCTCCATGTGTCACAGTAAGTCCTTCCAAGACCTCAACCCAAAACTCCAGCACTTGGGAACTTTGTGCGTCTAACAGTGAAGTCAGAATAATGCACTTAATAAAGATAAGAGATGAAGGCAGCTATGTCCCATAAACTGCACAGGAAAATTAAAAGGTGACAGAAAATATTTAATGAGGAAAGAGCCAATCTGAGGTTATATTTTTAGTTAAGTTCAGTTTAGAAAACTGTTCTTTTTCCATACTATTGGTTACAGAAATAATTTGAATTTACAGTTTTATTACTGCTATGTGAGAGGGCTTATTTCCTGGTACTATGTCCAGAACTGACTGTAAAGATGTGTTTAAGGCTTTGTCAGTTTCAAAGGGGGAAGATTATTTTTCTTCCTTATGTATTTTTGATTACTAATTAAACATTTTTTTTTGCTTTTTTTATTAGACATACACATCTTCTTTTTCATTTCTTTAAGCAAACTACTCTAAGGTAATCTTGATAAACATGTGCTTTTTACTTACTCTGTTCAGTCATTGTTAAAACTACAGAAAGGGCTTCCCCAATAAAATCTAAAAAAAAAAAAAAAGAGAAGGGTAGGAACAGCAAAAACTAAAAAACATATATCTTTTTTTTTTTTTTTTTTTTTGTGATGGCAGTGTCACTGACCCTCATATGTGGGACTGGAATTGGGGCCGCTGGCTTCCCAAGCCAGCGCTTAACCACCACGCCACTCGGCCAGCCCTAAAAAATATATCTTGATATTCAATCTTAAATAAGCATTGCATCAAAACAAAAATATCAAAAAACAATTCAATAGCATAGGGCAGGATAAGGTTAGGGGTGGAAAAAAGAACATCTAACCTGATGCCTTATTTTACTCAATAGGAAACCAATGCCTAGAAAGCTTGTCCAAAGCCATACAGCCCAGACTAGTCGACTAGATGCCATTTCACCTGGCCTTTAATCTAACATTCTTTCTACCATATTGTTACTTCAGTTCAAATCCTTGAAAGAGATGGAATCTTCGCAATACTGGGTAAATGAATGTCATTACCTTAGTGATTCTACCTATTTCTGAACAAGAAAGACCACTCACTCACATAATCTGAGAAAGCCCCCTGTTCATTGTAGAGGATTTCTGCTGCTTCAGCTGCTAGTTCCCCTTCTCTTTCTAAGGAAAGACTGCCCTGCCACCTGCCATGTGGCCATAGTTGGGACCCCTTGGCCTTACCCATTCCCTAGCAAGCATGTGACTAGGACAGGCCAATCATATTTGGTTGCCCACAGTGATTACTTTATACATTATGATTTCAATAATAAACATGCATGAAGATAAATTGTAAAGATAATATGCACACATTATTTTAAAATATTGTTTTTTTTATTTTTTTATTTTTTTTTACCTGAGCCATCCTGCCAACTGTTGGCAGCTCAACGGCAACTCAGCTCGGCCTGGCATCGAACCACAGTTGCTCAGAGCTCAACTCGCACTCTTGAGCGAGCTCTTAACCAACTGAGCCACTCGGCCGGCCCTATTTTAAAATATTGGGTATAAAGATAATTATTTTTAAAATTCTTCTTCAATATTGCTGATCTAGCAACTTTTCAACAACAGTAAAAAGAAAAAAATGCTTGCCGGGTATATATTTTCAAATAGCTTGAAAATAAATATTGCCTGGAATTTTCTGTATTTACTTAAAAGTCATTTATATTCACTTACTATGAGGTAGTTGTAATCCTAAACGTTTTATAAATAACACACATTTAATTCCTAAAACAACCCTATGAGGAAACAGGCAGAGAAACTCGCCACAGGGCTAACAGCCAGCAACCCACAGTGCGGGGACTGAAAGCATGCTCTCAACCACCAGGCCATTCTGCTCCTCAACTGCAGGGCCAAATCCATTAAACCTTTCCTCTGTCTCTGGAGTCCAAACTCTAAAGGAGCACAGAGTTTTATGAGCACACTATGTTGCCTATGACCATACTTCCTTGGATTGTGATTTCTGTCAGATTTCATCAGCTACATAAAACCTAATCTAACCAGTTCTTAGAAATACAAGAAAAGTGCAGTGATTTCCAGAATGCCCTCGATGTTCAGAGGTGACACTTTTTCACAATATTTAAAAATAATTATGTTTGTTTGCATATTATCTAATTACAATGCAATATGCAGTTACAATGAATAGTGTTCCATCTATAATGAACATTATTAAACAAATCTTGTCCTGTTACAAACAGTTAGTATGAAAACAACTGAAACTAATATAACCTCTTATTAGTAAGACATTTCATGAATGAGTAATGACATCGGGGATCATACATTTTCTCTCTGCAAAAATTTCAATTAGTCTTGGCAGCCACGAACTTAATTATTATTTTCAAATACTAATTTTAACCTTCAAATGATTTAGCAATGCTCCAAGATTATGAAATTAATGCCCAGCTGTTTTCTTCACCCTCAAACATTTCAGCGCTCATCTCCTAAGTAAAATACTCTAAATTTGTAACTTTTTTTCAATTTGCAATTGAAATTCCAAAGCAGAATACTAAATTAAACACTAAGGTTTCACACTAAACAATTATTACTTACTCAAGTCAAAATGGTCTCATTTCACCAAACTATTATGTTATATTATCTTTGCCACCACTTCAACACACCAGAGGAAAAGCTCCCTGATTCCGATTAATGCAATACCTAAAACTAAGGTAATGAAATCAATTAAAACTATTTGAACTTAACTTTGTTACTTTTCAAATACTAAGTAATTCAAACTAGGGAAGCCAATCTTTAGAAGTTTGAAGATGTACACATGCCACATCAACTGTCCCCATTTATACAGGATTCTGAAATGCAGGGACCTGAAGAAGACGCTTGAAAGCAGTTTATTATAATCTCCTTCTTTACATCTCTGTATCCATTATCTTAGTATCATAGTCACATGTAGGTTGGCCTTTCTGTTAAGAAAGAGTTCACGCTAAGAATATCAACTCCCATACAAAATCATGACACAACTCAAAATATGTATCATTTTTCATTTTAGTAAAAACTTTCAATATATTTCATTTAATATTGTAGAAACAGAACTTAATATAATCCTTGCCTACAAATGTTTGTATGTTATTAAAAATATATAAAACAAAAAGGATGATAACCGGAATCCACTACTTAAAGAGTTGGTTCGCAGTTATCCAGAGGTTTCTGTATACTTAACATGACTGAGTTAGCAAATGGGTCTCAGCGCTCAGGCAATGCTCGTCAATTAGTAATGCCTCCTGAAGATGTTGGTGGGAGGGACTCCGAGGCAGCAGAGTGCCACGGTCAAGCGCAAAGGAAGAGTGCAGCGGCACGGACCATGCCTGAGTCACCTCCACTCACTATTAATAAAAATTCAGAGTCTGACAAGTTCATTTTTAATGTTAATTCAATAAAACTTAATTATAAAAGAAAATTGGCCTGCAAAAGTGAGCATCACCTTATGAATTTCAAAGTCAAAAGAAAAGCGATTCGGGGAAAACGCTTATTGCTACAACCTTCTAGCTGGTGATTCGCTTCTGATAGTGACAGGATGCATTTCGCTGTTCTTTGTTGACAGGAGACTGGGTTTTCTTAACGCTTCATTTTATGTTGCTCATTCTGGAAGAACGCTGCATTTTTCTTGGTTTTTACTTTATATATAATTTATGGAAGGAAGTTGAACATTCTTGTGTTTCGCTTTACAGGATACTAACAGTAAAACCACCAGCCCACACCCTAATGCCCTTGGGTAACATTAGGCTGCTGCTGAATGGAGGCCAGAACACACAGCACATGGCTCCTCACACGGGTGCAGGCCAGGGAATGGGCCAGGGGGCAAGGGAGTTCACATCCACAGGACAGACATGCCATTTACGATGGTATTTCCATATTAAAACAGGCACAAATGCATTATTTAGAAGAACACAAAACTGGCATGAATCTTTAGAAGAAAACAAGAGGTTACAAAGAAATGTTCCCTTTATGAAAAGATGTGCACGTGCACATGAATTCAATCTTCTTTGAATTATGAACTTTGGTGCATATTAGTGTGCACAAACTGAGGACTGACTCAGAAAATATAACTGCTATCTTGATTTAGAAGGGGAGGAGGGTGGCAAATTGATCCTTGTAACAAGTTTCCAACTAAATAGTACATCTGAGCAGAAAAGGTTTTGTTGTTGCAGTTATATCAATACCACAGTCATATTAATCACAGCAATACTTAACATTGATTGAGCATTTCCAAGCAATATGACCCCAAACCCTGCAGGTGTCACCCTTACACTAAAGCTTGCCAAGAATATTCCAACTCATGGGCCTCTGTATTTTGTATTACATCCCCCTGTCCAGGATACCCTCCGAAATTTCACTGGCTCACGCCTTTACTTTCCTATTGCTTTTTTAAAAATAGTACTCCCGCCCCACCAAGACTGCTTCCTCAAGCACCTTACCTTTCTGTATTTTTTCTTCATAGCACATACACATTGTGGTACATATTTCTTCATTTACTTGTTAAGCACGTGTCCCCCTCCGATAGTATATACTCCGGTAAGGCAGCACCTTGGGTTCCCCACAGCAATGCCACAGCCGTGTTTTATCAATACCACCTCACTGCCTACAGAAACTGTGAAATAAGCCTGCTGGTGCCACAAATATGAACCTAATCACTCTGGTGGTAACTTTAAAACAAAAACAACTGACACTCGCTGGAAGGTAGTAGGCATAGAGGATGCTATTTTGTCACTTGGGTGGTGATGGGATGCTATGGACTGAACTATGCCACCCCCAGTTCATATGTTAAAACCCTAACCCTCAATGTGACTGAAGATGGGATCTTTAGAAGGTAACTGAGGTTAAATAAGATCATAATGGTGAGGGCCTAAATCTGATAGTGGCCTTCCAAGAAAAGGAAGAGAGAGATCTTTCTCCATGCACACTCACCGAGAAAGGCCATGTGAGGACACAGTGAGGAGGGGTCATCTGCAAGCCAGGAAAAAAGCCCTCACCAGAAATCTAACTGGCCAGCACCTTGATTGGACTTCTGGCCTCCAGAACTAGTGATATTTTGTTATGGCAGCTGGAACTAATACGTAGAGGATGGAAATCAGATGATCCTTAACAGCCTTGAAATCCTTCAGAAACCCATTCCTCGTCCTCTGTTAAATACTCCCCATGTGGTTCCCCACAAAACTGTATCATCTTCACAAAGAAACAGTTCTGGTCAGGGTTCTCCACGTCAATAACAGAAGTCAGCAGTTCTGGGAAGGTTTTGTTGCTATCTCTATATGTCTTTTAAAGCCTAGGACAATCTAAGATGGGGATGTCAACAATAAACCTCATAGGATTGTGAGGATTAAATTAACCTATGGCAAACGCTTAAAGCAGCGTGTGGCACCGAGTAAATGCTGGATAGTATTGGACACTATTATTAGGAGCACAATTATCCAATTTTACTCACAAAATGACAATATGCAGCAGATACAACCAGGACACTCATTTTAGGAAACTGAGGCACAGAAAGGTCACGGGTATTAGTAGGACTCCAGGGTGTAGACTCAACTCAGTGACTGGCCCACAGTGAAATCTCTGTAAGACTGTGCTTTTATTACTAAAATCATACTATAAGATTAGTAAAGACAGCAAAAGTGGGCATAAATCAGGAAAGCAATTTAGTTTTCCTTTTCATTGCTGTTCTTATAAGGTCTCATCAATCATTTTATCTAACAATAAAACTATACTTCCCTCTGCTTATTAAATAGAATGCTTCTTTAGGTACACCAAAAATTGCTGTTACCCCAATATATTCTTGAGTATTGAAAAGTTCTGAGTTTATAGTTCACGTTTATTACTCATATGTGAATAAACACCTTCCCACTTATAACAATGCAGCAAACCTGCTTTTGTCTTCCTCTGTCTATAGGCAGCACTGGACCATTCGCTCTTAGAAGCAGTGGCCTCAAGTTTTGTGTATGAAAGAATCATTGTAATAACTGCCTGTAGGATACACATTATTTTCAGGTATACATGTAATATTCATTAAAATGGCAGTATTACAGGCCATGAAGCAAGTTTCAATAAAGTCAAAAGACTGGCACTATAGATATACATTCTCTGACCTCGATGCTTTTTTTTTTAAAAAATTTTCAATTACAGTTGACATACAATATTATATTAGTTTCAGGTGTACAGTGTAGTGATTAGACATTTATATAACTTATTAAATGATCACCCAATAAATCTAGTACTCATCTGACACCAGATATGACAATATTAATTGTACTCCCTATGCTATACTTTTTATCCTTATGACTACTGTGTAACCAATTTGTACCCCTTAATCCCTTCCCACCTTCCACCTCTCCTTCAACCCCCATCCCACCTGGCAACCTTCAAAACGTTCTCTGTATCTATGAGTTTGTTTCTGTTCTGTTTGTTTATTTTGTTTTTTAGATTCCACATATGAGTATAAGTGGAATCATATGGTATTTGTCTTTCTCATTCTGACTTACTTCAGTCAGCATAATACCCTCTAGGTCCATCCATGTTATTGCAGATGGCATGATTTCATTCTTTTTTTATGGCTGAGTAATGTTCCACTGTATACATGTACCAGTTCTTCTTTATCCATTCATCTATTAATGGGCACTTAGGTTGCTACCATATCTTGGCTACTATAAATAAAACTGCAATGAACATACAAATGCATGTCTTTCGAATTAGTGTTTTGGTTTTTTTTCTCATAAATACTCAGAAGTGGAATTACTGGGTCCTTCTTTGTCTCTTGTTACAGCCTTTGTTTTAAAGTCTATTTTATCTGGTATAAGTATTGATACCCCAGCTTTTTTTTTTTTTTTTTTACCATTTCTATTTTCATGAAATATCTTTTTCCATTTTTTTACTTTCAGTCTGTGTGTCGTTCGATCTGAAGTGAGTCTCTTATAGGCAGCAGATGTATGGGTCTTGTTTTCTTATCCATTCAGCCACCCTATGTCTTTTGATTAGAGCATTTAATCCATTTACATTTAAAGTAATTGTTGATAGATATGTAGTTACTGACATTTATTATTATTATTATTTTCTTCTTCTTCTTAAAGAAGTCCCTTTAACATTTCTTGTAATACTGGTTTGGTGGTGATGAACTCTGGCTTTTTCTTGTCTGGGAAGCTCTTTATCAGTCCTTCAATTCTAAATGATAGCCTTGCTGGGTAGAGTAATTTTGATTGTAGGTCCTTGCTTTTCATTACTTTCAATATTTCATGTTAATTCCTTCTGGCCTGCAAAGTGTCTGTTGAGAAATCAGCTGACAGTCTCTTGGGAGCTCCTTTGTAAGTAACTTTTTCTCTTGCTGCTTTTAGGATTCTCTTTTGTCTTTAATCTTTGGCATTTTATGATATATCGTGGTGTGGGCCACTTTGGGTTCGTCTTGTTTGGGACCCTCTGTGATTCCTGGGCTTGTATGTCTATTTCCTTTGCCAGGTTAGGGAAGTTTCTGTCATTATTTCTTCAATAGGTTTTCAATTCCGTGCTCTTTCTCTTCTGGTATCCCTATCATGTGAATACTGGTATGCTTGATGTTGTCACATCCTTATTTCTGGGGAATCTTTTTTGCTTTTGTTGCTCTGATTGGGTGGCTTCTGCTACCTTCCCTTTCAAATCACTGATTTGATCCTTTGCTTCATCTAATCTACTGTTGATTACCACTAATATTCTTCATTTTGGTTATTGTGGTCTTCATTTCTGACTTTTTTTATTTTTTATATCTCCATTTTATGCTTCCTATCTTTTTGTTGAAGTTCTCAATGAGATCATTGAGCATCCTTATAACAAGTGTTTTGATCTCTGCATCTAATAGATTGCTTGTCTCCATTTATTTAGTTCCTTTTGTAGAGCTTTGTTGTTCTTCCATTTGGAACATGTTTCTTTTTCTCCCCATTTTGGCTGCCCCTCCCACCCCGTGTTTATGTATTACATACATAATATGTATTAGGTAGAGCTTCTATGCCTCTCAGTCTTGGTAGAGTGGCCTTATGTAGGTGTGCAGTAGGGCCCAGTGGTACTGTTTCCCTGGTCACGTGAGCTGGGAGCTCTAGGTGTGTCCTTGTGTGTACCCTCCTGTTGCAGTTCAGCCTTGACTGTTTTTGTCATATCAATGGGAGGAATTGACTCTGAGGTTGATTGGGTATGAGGGAAGGCTGTGATTATAGTTGAGGAGTTGTACCAGGGCTGACCTTACAAAGCAGGATTCATTTTAGTGGGGGCTCTGGTGCCTGAAGAAACTGCCCTGTGGGTATATCATTTGTGCAGGTGGTTGAGTGGTGCTCTGGTGCGGTCTGAAGCTGGGTGTGTTGGTTCTGGGGCCTCTTGGGGGAGTGAAGTTCTAGTTCAGGCCTAAGTTACCTGCTGCCTATGCCCTGTCCAGGGCCACTTGGTATAAGCTACAAAGTAGTATGCAGATGGATGCCACTTGTGCTGGACTTGGAGGTGCCAGAAAGAGGGTAAGCTGTGAACTGAGGCTGGCTACCACTAGTACTGGGCTTGGGGCTACCTAGCAAGAGGTATGGGGCATGTAGAAGCCAGATGCTGCTTGTTTGGGGTTTATGAATCTTTGAGAGATTTTAAGAAAGTCCACATGAACCAAGACTGGCTGTTGTATTAGAAAAGCCACTGGAAACGACTTGGGTGGACCCACAACTGTGTGGGACAGGGTCTCTGGGAATCAACAGGGTGGGATGAATGCTGTTAGCCAGGTTGAAGGATACTCAGATATGGAAGACACTTGAGTTTGCAAGCCGAGTGGGGAGGGCTCAACAAAGGAACAATAGCTTCTGCCAGCACTTCACTTTGGAGAAAGTTGTCCAGCCCTCACCCTGATGACAGACAAGTCAGTTCCACCTAGTACTTCCCTGGTGCCTTTTGAGCTGCCCAGTGCTGGAACTCAGAAAGAGTGAGTCTATCAGCGAGTAAGTCCATGCACAGGCCCTTTAAGAGGAGCGCCTGGGACTGTAGGTACCCTTGTCGCATTGAGACAATCTCCACTGGTTTTCACAGCCAGAATTATGGGGTCTTCTCTTCCTGGCACTGGGATCCTGGGCTGGAGAGCCTGCTGTGGGACTGGGATCCCTCACTCTTCAGGGGGAACCTCCACAACCAAGATAGCCCTTCCGATTTTTAACTGCCACAGATGGATGTGAGCCCAGCCCTTTCCACATCTCTGTCCCCCTACCAGTCTTGACATGGCTTCTTCTGTATGTCCTTAGTTATAGGACTTCGGTTCAGCTAGACTTCTGGTGATTCTCAGTTGTAAGAAGAGAGGAGCACAGTGTTTACCTACTCCAGTATCTTGACTAGAAGCCTGACCCCAATTCAATTACATCACAAATCAAAATCAACAACAAATAGCCGTATAGAAATTCAGAATGACACCTCTAAATAGTATCATTTATTTGGATAAAAAAATATAAAATAGCTAAAACTTACAAAATTTGTAAAAATGAATGATAAAGAAAACCCTACATGTAAATATATGAGATACAAGTCAAGAACCATGTAGTTAGAGTTACTATCTAGTAAAAGCATTTTTAAAGAGCAGACCAAAATCTAATGTGTTAATTATCCCTTTTAAGAAGTTTGAAAAAACAGTAAAATCAACCCAAAATAGAAATACGGAAATAACAGGGGCAGAAAGTAATGAAACAGAAAACAATGATAAAGAGAGAATGAACAATATCAATGTCAAAATTCATTTCTTTGAAAAGAACAAAACTAATATTTAACAAACACAGTTACAGAAAAAAAAATGAAAACACAAATAGACAATGGCAGAAATAAAGAGGAGATATAATTATAGATGCTATCTAGATTAAACATATGTGAATTTATTAATAATCACTTTATGATAACAAATTTGGATATATGGATGAAATTAACAAGTTCCTAAAAAGTGATATTTAAAAACACTGACTGGGCTGGCCGAGTGGCTCAGTTGGTTAAGAGCTTGCTCAAGAGTGCCAGCTCTAAGCAACAGGGTCGCCGGTTTGATCCCCACATGGGCCAGTAAGCTGCACCCGAGGTGAACTGCTGCTGAGCTGCCAACAGGTGGCAGAATGGCTCAGATGGTGAGAGCACGTGCTCCTAACAACAAGGTTGCCTGTTCAATATGGTGGGCTATGCCCACCGACAACTAAAGACTGAACTCGGCACCTTGATCTGAGCTGCCATCCGGGTGGCTCGGGATACAGCGCACGCTCTTAACAACAAGGCTCCTGGTTCAACTCCTGCATGGGATGGTGGATACATCCACCCACAACTAACTGAACACAGCACCTTGAGCTGAGCGGTGCGACTGGACTTGGAGCTGAGCTTGCTGCACCCTCCACAACTAAGATGGAAGGACAACAACTTGGCTGTTTCCCTTACCCAATTCCCCAACACTGTTCCCCTTCCCCAATTCTCCAATAAAATCTTAAAATAAAAAATAAAAAATAAAAGAACTGACTAAATCAAAAAGAAATAGAAAACCTGAATAGCTTCATAATCATTAAAGAAACTATATCAGGGGCCGGCTGAGTGGCTCAGTTGGTTAAGAGCTCGCTCAAGCGTGCAAGCTGAGAGCTTTGAGCAATGGTGGTTCGATGCCAGCGTGGGCTGAGTTGCCGTTGAGCTGCCAACAGGTGGCAGGATGGCTCAGCTAAAAAAAAAAAAAAAAAAGAAGAAACTATATCAGCTACAATGCTATACCTATATGTTTTTATAGGCTTGTTTAATCAAACAGTCAAGAAAGAAATCAGGCCAATATTACATCAATTATTCAATACTATAGAAAATGTGAGCACATGCCTCAATTCATTTTATCATGGTACATAACCTTAATACCAAAATTTGACAATAAAAGAGTGAGGAAGGACAACTGTAGGTCAAGTTCACTTGGGAAGGTAGATATAAAACACAAAGCAACAGAACATTTAATAGGCATTAAGACATACATTTTAAAATATTTTAACATCTCTGAAGCCACAATATATTTTATAATCTTATAATCATCATTAGCCACCTAAAAAGAAAATTTAACGTCCCCAAAATAGGAACATATCTAATATATGGCATTTTAAATCTTAAAAAAACAAAAGTACTGGCAAAAAAACCTCTGGCAATGATAATAATAACAATAGTTCATAACCACCTTGGGTTTATCCCAGGAATATAAGCTTTGCTTAACATTAAAATATCAATTAATCTAACTTGTGCCATTCACAGAAAAAAAAATCATTTGATTATTTCAAAAAGAACAGAAAACCTTTTGATAAAATTCAACATCATTAAAAAAAACTAAACATACTAGAAACAGAAGGGAATTTCCTTAACCTGATGACGGTGTCTACAAAATACCTATTTATATTGAATGCATTTCCTGTAGGATCTAAAACAAAACAAAGATGCCCATTATTACTATTTCAATTCAACACCATATTCCAAGTCCAAGCTAATACTGTATGACAGGAAAAATAAAAGGATTAGGATAAACAAGGAAGAACAAAAGTGTCTTTAGTTATGTTATCACTGTCTTCATCAAATAATCTAGAACACTTTCCCTACCAAATATTGAGATTTGATATAAAGCTATAATATCTAAGACAATGTGATAATGGCAAAAGAAGTGAATAAACAGACTGAATAGCAACAGAAAAATAGATCGACACAAAGACTGACACTTGATATTATAAAAACTAATGTGAAAGACTTATTACTGCTCAGTAGGACTTTCGATAGTCATGGATTACAGTGCTCTGAGCATTGTTCATAATAGGGAAAAATGGATAAAAACCAATGCCCATGGCTCTATCTATATTATAGAACGCAAGACTACATAGCAGTAATTATAAATGAGTACCGATGATCTACATAGATAAATTCAAAATTTTAATTGTATGTTGACCTAAAGTGTTCTTTTTATTGTAATCCATGAATATGTCTCCTCAATGATTTTGGTATTCCTTGATTTCTTTCGTTAGCATTTTAGGCACCTTAAAGATTACAGATTCATGTACATTAGGTTAATATCTAAGTATTTCATTTTATTGAAGCTCTTGTAATGGTATTTTAATTTTGGTTTCCAATTGTCCAATGCTAACTTATAAAAATACTGTACCCTCAAGGAGGTAGAGCGTAACTCCTCATTCCCTAAGCCTAAGTGTGAGCTGTACATGATGACTTCCTTCTCAAGAGGACAGTACAGAAAGGAGGAAGAAAAAAGTAACTTTATAGAAAAAAAAAAAAACAAAAAAAAAACACCTGACAGACATTACCTCAGCCAAATGAAGGTCAATATCAACAGTAATAAGTTACAGAAGCACCTGTGCTAACAGTGGTAGATGATAGGTTAGGGGGCCAGTGATATATATATTAGGTCAGTTGAAAGTGTGATTTCATTTGAGGATCACATGTCTTTAGTTTCATTTGTATTCTCTGTGTTCCTAGGAAAAGTGCTCTCTAACCCAGGAGACATGATGTAAATATCAACTAACAGGTATTGACAAGATGCCTGTCTCTCTGTCTCTGAAATTTCTTTGACTGCAGCCATCTTAAATTCCTCACAAATATCTCTTCCACCTCCATTTCTACTCTTTTGTGGGGAAAAAAACTAGTACTAACAGAAACTTGCAACTATATAAGAAAAATCTTGGAAGACTTTTATACACACTTCTGTTTAGCAGTAAGCACATATATGGGATGTTTCATATTTTAACCACAATTCATGCATGTCTGAAGTTTTGTTACTAGAAAAGCATACATAAAAAAATACCACTGGGCCAGCCAAGTGGCTCAGTTGGTTAAGAGCTTGCTCAAGAGTGCAAGCTGAGCTCTGAGCAACGGCAGTTCGATGCCAGCCTGAGCTGAGTTGCCGTTGAGCTGCCAACAGGTGGCAGGATGGCTCAGCTAAAAAAAAAAAAAATACCATTGTTGTAAACATGCATCACTACATTGAGTTAAAATAACCCAAAGGATTAAATTGATATTCAGCTAACTGAGATTAATAATTAGAAAGCAAAAGAAGCAATTGGAAACAAAGATTATCTCAAGACAACACTAAATAGGAACATCCTTCCTGAGCGCTACCCTATACTAGGTATGCAAGGTATATACTCAGTAAGTGTTAAATGAATAAATGATCAGAAGAAAACTGCAAAATCCCAGCTATCTACTACGCACTTATAAGAAATTACAGAGTTGTGTGGTAGGCAATTTCTTGGCAGATTGCTGATTTAAGTTCCTCAACAAACTCTACTAATGTGCTAATTGTTGTTAATAAACAATAAATTCTAATGATCTCTACAAACTCATTTGGTAGTATTTAATGCCAACCTTATAGAATTGTATATCATTTTCTCAAAGATTAAAAGAATATGCCTTTTTATACACTTTCCACCACATCAACATTTTGACCAGGTCAGCAGCCAGAATGATCTCAACCATTCCCCAAATTTCTATTACCATTGTTGTAAATGTGCATTACTATACAATAATATCTCCCAAATTTATGTCTTAAGGCTAACCCTCTCTCCTGAGACTAGACTCCAATAGTTAAATGACCACTCCACATCTCCACCTGCATGTCTCACAAATGCCTTGAACTCAACAGGTCTACAATTCAACCTTCAATTCAACCTTGCCTTTTCTTAGTGTTAACCAACTTGCTAAATGACATCATCACCCACCCAACTGCTCAGGCCTGAAAGGCTGGAAGTCACCCTTAGTATCCCATTAATCAACAGATCCTCTCATTACTTAGTGTTAAATCTCTTTTATATATAGCCACTTAATCTCCATCTCCACTGCCACTATTTGAACCAAGTCAACATCACCTCTTGCCTAAACTACTGCAATGGCTTACTAGTTATCTTCCACCTCTACAATATTGTCCCTTCCCCATCAATCTGTTTTCCACTTCCCATAGGCTGGCTAGATAAACTACAGTACATTTTACAACGGAATACTATGCAGCCATAAAAAGAATGAAATAGCTCTTTCTATGCTGCCATGGAATGATATCTAAAATATGTTAACTGAAAAAAGTAAGGCATATAGAACAGTCTATTATATGATATTGTGCTATCTGTATAAAAAAGGGTGAGGAAAAATAAATACCTAGGTATTTGCCTGTACATGCACAGAATATCTACAGCAGGATACACAGGAAATGGAACTATAATTGTCCCCAGGAAAAGAAATGGAGAAGGGAAGACAGACAGGGGAAGAAGGTAATACTGCTACACCCTTTGTTATCCCTTAAAAATCAAATTATGTCATTGTTTTACCTATTCCAAAAATAAATAAAATCATAAGGAGAGAAAAAGAAAAAAAAACCTTGCTCTCAGGATAAACTACAATATTTTGACCTAGCCCCAGCCCAATTCTCCAGTCTTATATCCAATCACTATCTATCTATCTATCTATCTATCTATCTATCTATCTATCTATCTATCTATCTACCAAGTGCTCAGTCCCTCTCACACACATGCACATGCATATGCACTGGATTCTTTCTGAATCCCCAAGGCATCTAGTTTCTCTCCGATAAGGGACCTTGCACAAGCTCTCTCCTCTGTCACCCAAAATAGTTTCGTGCCATCCTTTTCTAACTAACTCCTATTATCCTTCAGGTTTCCTTCCTCAGCACCCCAGGAAAGCTTTCCTGACTCCCACAGTAAGTCAGGGACTACATAGCACACTCCATTACACCCTGTACTTCTTTATACTTTTGATGCTTAAAACAAAACTGCTCTTCTGTATCTGTTTACTCATCTAGACTCCAAACAACATGGGGACAGTGCCTGGGTCTGTCTCACTGACCAAACAGGAACAAAGTCGGCACCCTGGAGGTACAAGAAAATGCCCAATGTGGCTCAAGTGTGTAGTTTCGGGGGGAGGGGCAGGTGACTTGCTATGAATGTGGGGGAGCAGGCAGGACCTGGCATGATGCCTCCGCGCACAGGGCAGGCACTCAGACACTGACTGGCTGACTGAACACATGGACAAATAAAGAGACTTGGGTTTGGATCCAGCTCAGACACTTACTGTCTGGGTCACCTCCGGCAGATTATGTAACCTTTGTCAACCTCATTTATAAAGTAGAAACAGCCACATCTGCCTCTTAGAGTTGCTATAAAGGACTACACACGGTACCAAAGAATCATGCACATCCTCGGTGCCCTGTTGAAGCCAAGGAATGACCCAGGCACCCACAGTGAGAAACGAACAGATCCAAAGCTTCTACGCCGCAAAGTTTAAGAGACTGCTCTGCCACAAAGAAGAAAAGATACATCTTTTATTTGGCATAAGAACACCAAGACTCATAGAAATAAAAATTAATAAGAAAGCTCCTTTGGAACAGAGAGGGGTTATAGTGAAAGACAACAGCAGTCGAGGCTGCAGCGTGTGCATATAGAGTCCCCTAGGCAAGAGAAGAGCAGATGCTGAAAGTGAAGAAAAAGGCCAGAGACAAAGGGCATGACAGCCCTGCACTCTGGTGAATGAGAGGAGGGGGACAGGCCCTAATACAGAATGGACTGATTCGGCAGCTGCTACAAAAGATCAAAGGACTGCAGGGCTAGGTCTGTCGTAAGAGCTATCAAAGCCATGGAGTCGAACCTTCTCTCGTGAAAGGCCCGGGACTGGCAGTCTACACATGGTTAAGTTAAACATAATGAGAAAATGGACATCTGCACAATACTTGGAAAGAATAAGTACATAAATATTTGATGGCCTGGTACAAATGGACTCAACTAACTTGTGTATTATCGAGACTTAGAAAGGGCAGCTATACAGATTCTTGGCACCAGCAGTGATGAGAAACTTACCACCTTGTAAGGCAACCCTTTCCATTCTTCAACAACTGAAAGAATTGGATTGTGGCTCATTACAACGAGAAAGATCATATCTTCTTACAGTCATGCCCACTGGTCCCACAGAAGAGGTCTAAGTTTTCTTTTCCATAACAGACCTTCAAATATTTGAAGATTATTATCATTACCATATATTCCCATTTGCCCAGGATGGTCCTAATTTATGCCCATCAACCCAGCATAATTATTAATAGTGCCCTCTTTTACTTTCAGAGAGTCTCAGTTTGGAATAAATTATATGATCACCCAGTTGTAAGACACCTCCCCACCCCTCAAAATACTCTTTTTCAGGTCATCATTTGCCTTCTCACCAACCATTCCTCCTGTGACATAACTCCCAGTTCCTTCACCATCCCTACACCCTCAGCTCTGAATGAGCTGCTGGTGGCTGATATCCCCTAAACCAAGTGCAAATATATTCTAGGTATAATGCTGCAGGGGGAAAAAAAAAATTATTCTTCTGATCCTATAAAAGCACCTTAGCATTTTCAGAAATCAGGTTGCACTGTTTATTATGTTGAGCCCAAATAGTCAACTGAAACTTTTCAGTGCTTTCCCCTTGTATTTCCACCAGGCAATACTGTATTTACACAATGAAGTTTTAGATCCTGATGCAAGACCTTACACTGTTGCATTAGATTTCATTTAGTTCACAACTTCAACACAGTCTACAATATGTTAGGATGCTGATTCTGTCATATACTTTATCTTGCCCCATTTTATCCTATCTGCAAGTCTGATAAACATATATTTTCCTCTAAGGTAATAATAAAAAAGACTGAACTCAGAGCTATTGTCAAAATCTTAGAACAGCCCAAAGTACCCCCTCTCCAGGTTCCACTGAGCCCTCATGGACACCTTAAGTGCAGTATGGTCAGTCCATTGCTAACATGCCTAACTAAAAGGTTAACAAGTCCATATTTCACCACATTCTTCATAAGATATAAAATATCTTGTTTAGATATATAGCAGTCCCCCCTATCTGTAGGGGATACATTCTAAAATGTATGGATGCCCACCCCATGGATGCCTGAAACCATGGACAATACTGACCCTATATACTATATTTTTTCCAATACATCTATACCTGTAATAAAGTTTAACTTATCAATTAGGCACAGTAAGAGATTAATAATAATAACCAATAATAAAATAGAATTATAACCATATACTGTAATAAAAGTTATGTGAATGTGGCCTCCTCTCTCTCTCTCAAAATCTCTGATAACTGAGACAGCTAAGGAATGACTAATGGGTGGGTAATATATATATACTGGACAAAGGGATGATTCACATCCTACCGGGACAGCATAGGACTTCATCACACTACACAAAATGGTGTGCAATTTAGAGCTTATGAATTATTTATTTCTATAATTTTCCATTTAATATTTTCAGATCACGGTTGACTGCAAGTAACTGACACCATGAACAGCGAAACCATGGGTAAGCAGGGGACTACCGTAGTATGTTTACTGTGTGAGGATATTTTAGAACGTGTTATTTTGGAGGTAATATGTGGATGTCGATATGAAAGTAGAAACAAGGACAGAAGTACATTTACCCACAAACAGTCACCAAGTCATTCAATAAATACAGCTTCTCACATGCGTCAAGCAAGCACTGTGGCTGGCCCTCGTGATACACAGGCAACAAGGTACACAGCCCCTACCTACAAAGAATTCTGAAAAACACTCATTGTTAAAGAGTTTTAAAAAAGGCCCAAGTGAAAAAAAGAAACAAAAACTGAATAGAGAGTCAAAGATTAAGGTGGAGAACAAGGAGGGTGTCTTATAGCAAGAGCCAAGGAAAGAGACTTCATGAGGGAAAAAGAGTCAAAGAAGACCCCGAGCCTGGATCATGAAATTACAGTGCATCCGTGTCCTTGGAAGGCAGAGCTGGTTTGCAGAGGAAAGGTGAGAGTTTGGCCTTGCACATGTTCCGTGGTCATGGGAAAAAATATTCCTGATGATTTGAAGATTAAATTCACAAAATAATTCCTTTTCAAAGAAGACTAGAAGAAAAATAAATGAATATTTTCATAATCTTCACATAGAGCCAACCTTTCTAGGCATTTTACAAAACCATGAAACATAAAGGAAAAGACTGGGAAATTTTATTAAATAAAAATTCAAAACATTCAACCCTGCACCTAATTCAAAATGCAACTAATCTTAGAGGGCAGTAAATAATAGAGAATTTTGGTCGAGCATTCTGCTTCCTTCTTACAGTTCTTTCCTGTCCTCACACATAGGGACAAATGAACTAGAGTGTGCATATGTAGGCTGCAAAGGACTTCCCAAGTCAGTTATTCTTCATATTCACTCCAACAGGTTTGATGTAAAAGCCAATCTATCCTTGCACCTAAAAATATAGTAACACGTAAATACTGGACAGTTTGAAAGAAACTGCTTCCATTTCATCTACAACAGCTCTTCTGCTATTCCTAAGAAACCTCTAGTTTTATTTTCCTTGAAAATGAAAAGAGAGGGTAGAAAGAACATTACATGTCTCCCACCAAGTCATATTCTGAGGCAGACACTGAGTATTTTGAGGAGCCCCATGATGCCTGCTAAATTGAGAAAAACATGCATCATTGCATCTGATCCTCTTTTCTGCCATAATAGGATCCCAGAGGATTAAATTTAGCAACAAGCTCCCAGGAGCAATCTTTAAGACTGAATATATAATCCTGGAAGAGCAGCACTGGCCTCATCTCTCGAACAATCCATAACAATAACTGGTTCTCACCGAGTTCTGGTCAGAGGCAGACAAAAGTTATCTGACTACCTGAATGGACAAGATGGCAGCTTCTCAGTCACTCTGAGGACAAATAGGCTCACAGAGACAGTTTCTGCAGAAGTAGACAAGAATGGACAAATGGAGAAACTGGACAGGCTTGTGAGGCAGGCCAGCGTCCTAGGGCACAAACTTTGAGGGGGCACTGGTTCTGAGGGCCTGCAATGCAATGCCGACCCCACACCTGAACACAAGCAGCGGAGTGAGGGCCCTCTCGCTTCCTGCGTCCGAGGCCTCACCTTGAGAGGTGCCTGGCCCCACCCGGATCCAGCCCCAGAAGGAGTATTTCTCATCTCACCAACTGGATACATTCATTAGAAAGTCTCAAACCCCTTCCCATTTGGTACAGCTGGAAATATGGGATGTTCCTTTTCTCTTCTAATTTGCAGGGGGGGAATACGGGAACGATAGTGAATTCTGCTCAAATGCTGACGATAAATAAACACCTACAGACCAGAGGAAATTCAAACAGGAAGTGTACAGTTTTCTATTTTGATATTTAAAAACATTCTAAAACGGCATATTAAGTTGAGCATGAAAAGTTTTCAATAGGCTTATTGTTATGTGGGGGACAGGAGGAAACAAGAAAACTACACAATATTATATTTAAACATATTTAAAGCAACCTTCACAGCCCCCTGTCATCTCCAAACATAGTGACAGGGGCATAACATTGGGGACATTTCCTGCCGGGACAATTTTTTTGGTCACATATTCCATCAGAAAAATTCAGCATGTCTAGTCACTTGTATGTTTTAGTTGAGAAGTTTGTGCTACCATAGATTCTAAATTCTTCCATAAAGATGAATTCAACACCAAATAATGATAAGTACAAAATAATGATTAAATCATAACATACCAGACACTGCGGTAAAACCAAAGCAGTGATCAGTGATCTGTAGTGAAGAAAAAAGTTTTCCTAGACTTGCTTAGTTAGGGTCCCTGGCTGGGTCTGAAAATTAAACTGACAAAGACAGATTAACAAAAGAAAAGTAAACAAGTTTATTTAATGAGCTTTATGTGACACTGAAGCCTTCATAAAGAAACGAAGGCCCAAAGAAACTATTAGACATTTGTATTTTTATGCGAGGTTAGATGAGGAGACAGTCAGGGAAGAGCCTGATGGGATAACATGTCCTGAACCCCATTGAATCAAAAGAATAATCACAGAATTTTAAATGTTAATACTAATAAATAAGTAATCATGAAAATAAATTAAGCAATCTCAAGAAGTAACAAAAATGAAAAACAAACAGAAGGAACAAATGAATAAAGATAAAAGCAAAAAGTACTGACTTAGAAAAACAGTAGTTAATAAATTCAATAAATTCAAGAGCTGGTTACTTTAAGAAGAAATACCCAAATAACTGAGTAATTAGGTAACCTAAACTAGAAAAAAAAATTAAAAAGTACAGATACACTAATAAATGAAAACAAGAAAATAATCACAAGTACAGTAGAAAGGAAAAGAACATTAAGAAATTATCTTGTCCAATAAATTTGAAAACAATGATTTTCCATATTGATCCTTAAATACAGGGAAATAATCTAATCAGCCATATAGATAACAAAACAATTACCCAAGTACTAATTCCCTTGAAAACTGTGAGATCAAATAAGTTATAAATGTGAATGCTACCAAACTGCAAAGAACATACAACTCAGTGATACCTGAACTGTTCCACTGAAAAAGCATGAAAGCTTTCAAATTCTTTTTAGCTAGTCAGTATAACATTAAAACCAAAATCTAATCAAGGGATCATCAAAAGAGAAGGAGAGAAAAATTAGACTACTCTCATGAATATTAATGTAAAAATCCTAAATAAAATATTAGCAAACAAAATCCAGCAATACATTTTTTTTAAAAAAGATTTTATTGGGGGAATTGAAGGAGGCGAACAGAGTTGGGGAATCAGGGCAGGGGAACAGACAAGTTTCTGTCCTTTTGTTCTTCAGTCTAGTTGTGGAGGATGTCACTTCACTGGTCCATGTTGGTATCATCACTGCACTCTTCCCGGGTGAGGCAGTCGTTCGCCAGCCAGTGGACAACTGCCCACGGCGGCTCACAGCAGCTCACGCCAGCTGCCAGCCAACCCCACTGCAGCATACACCATCGCCAGTGACTCACCGCCGCCCAGCTCCAGGCGAGCTGTTGTTCACCATCTCAGCTGTAGAGGGCGCAGCATCACTGGCCCTCATGTGGAATCCAAACCGCGGATCTGCTGCTCAAAGCTGGCGTCCCAACCCAAATCTTAACCAACGTGCCACTCAGCCAGCCCCAGCAACACATTTTTTAAATGCCCAAGTGGGCTTTAAACCAAAATTCAAAAACCAGGAAGTCTATTAATAAAATTCATTATATATAAACAGCTAAAAGCACAAACTATCTCTATATAGAGAAAAGGCATGTGGAAAAAATTCAAAATGTATATTTACTATATATCAAAAAATAGAGACAAATGAGCATTTTTGTCTACAACACAAAGATTATGGGAATGTTTTTCCACTTTTGCCTTCAGATTTGAAAATACAAAGAATTATGGATACCTTTTAGGACAGACCCCCTTATACTCTTCCCTCCTTAGTGGCACTCGCCGGCCCTTCTGGTTTGTTTATTTTAACTGCTGTATAGCATTCCATTATGTAACTAAACCATAGAAGTTGTTTAGTCAATCCCCTATTGATGGACATTTGGATTGTTGTCAATTTTCAAATTGACAAATTATGCTACAAAGAACTTGCTTGTACATACATGTAAGAGTTTCTCTAGGATATACAAATGGAATCCTGGGCTACAGGAATGCACATGTTTAAACTGACATACACTGCCCATTGCCCTCCTTAGTAGTATTACTGACTCACACTACTATCAGCAGTGAGGAAAGCTCCCATTTCCCCACATCCTCTCCACACTTGATGTGATCAGGTTTATTAATTTTATTAAACCTGATGGAAATGAAATGGTATTTCATTGGAGTTTTACTCTGCATGCCCCTTATTACTAGTGAAATTGAGTTGTTTTTTTTCATATATTCACTGAACATTCTGTTTTCTTCTGAGAATTGCTATTATTTTTACCCCACTTTCTTTTCACCCCCCCCATTTTCTTCTGTGTCCTCATTTACTATATCACAAAGATGCCCACCTACATATAATTTTCTAATGGCTTAAAATTGGCTCTTCCATGTTGATTTTCCACAACAATCAATCTACAATTTTTTGCATATGGGAAAGTATAGGGATCCAAATTTCATTTTTTAATACAGATGTACCAGCACCATTTACTGAAAAATCAATTCTTGCCCCACTAATTTTGGTAATGTGACTAATATGTAAATAATGTTTACAAGTCAGGAATAAAAACAGCAACTATTCAACAACAAAAAAGTAAATATAGGGGGCCAGCCGAGTGGCTGTTGGTTAAGAACGTGAGATCTGAGCAACAGGGTCGACGGTTCAATTCCCACATGGGCCAGTGAGCTACACGCGAGATGAGCTGTCAATGAGCTGCCAACAGGTGGCAGAATGGCTAACCTCGTGAGAGCATGTGCTTCTAACAAGGTTGCCCGCTGGACTCTCACATGGGATGGGGCGCTGCGCAGCCCCTGCCCACGCCCCTATCCCCCCCCACTAAGATTGAACACGGCACTTTGAGCTGAGCAGCTGAGAGCTGCCAATGGGTGGCCGGATGGTGCCTGGACTTGGAGCTGAGCTAGCTGCGCCCTCCACAACTAAGACTGAAGGACAACAACTTGGCTGTTCCCCTTCCCCAATTCCCCAACACTCTTCCCATTCCCCAATTCCGCAATAAAATCTTCAAAAAAAATAAAAAAAGAAAAGTAAATATGAAGAGTTGGTTCACAGAAAAGTAAAAATAAAGGGCTTTTAAATAAATGAAAAAAATGTTCCACCTCATTCATAATATGTGGAAAATGCTATTTCATTTTTGTTTTAATTTACATTTCTCCTATCAGTAAAAAATACCTAATGTTTTGAAAAACAATGCTTGACAAAGGTATGGGAAATATGCACGAATTCACAGGTTGCCAGGAGAAGAAACAGGTACCATCTCCATGGAGAGCTAGTTGAAGCAACCTATTTAAATTGTAAATGTGTACACCTCTGACCCAGCCTTCCACTTCTATGAATCTATTTGCAAAGAGACTTATATGTGTTAATGTCAGTGAAGCATTGTTTGTACCAGAAAAATAAAAACTGGGAGGAACTTATATATCCATCAGTGAGGAAATAGTTCAAAAAGGTTCAGTACACTCACAAAATACAATAGTAAGAGGCAGGTTATACGTAATGGAATGAAACAATCTCCTAAGACATACTAAGAGGAAAAAAAAATCAAGATGCAAAATAGTATAATAACTATATCAAAAAACCAAAAGCTAAGATATATGTAGATGCATACATATGCATACGTAGGTTTATATATGCAGAGAATATCTCTGGAAGAATATACAAGAAACTGGTGGTACTTGTCTCCTTTTGGGGAGAGAACACAGGTGCCAAGAGTGGTGGGAAGATGTACTTTTCACTGAGCATCTTTTTATTCTTGAATTTTGTAACATGTACATGTTACATCCATTCAAAAACAAAACGAAAATTTTAATAATTTAAAGGAAAAAATTGTTGACTGGCCCTGTCTTTGCTAATACATTGGGTTATCTTCCACCTCTCAGTAGGATGGGAAAAGGAGACTTCGTTTTGTCCCTAACAACTGAGGACACAGAAGCAGCAGAGCTGCAGAGTTCAGAAAAGACAGCAAAGATGGGATGGGTCACAGAATTTTCCCTGTACAAATGAATAAACAAGCAAATGAAGTTAGGAGGCTAACGTTAAAGAACATGAACAAACCTACCTCAAGGTGTTGTAGTAAGAACTAAATGAGGTAATAATACCTGTGGAGTGCCTAGAAGAGTGCCTGGCTTATAGGAAACACTGTAAACGTAAGATGAGTATTATACAAGCTTTAGATTTCTGAAGTGATGAACAACCTCAGCACAGTGGACAAATTTAAAGCATGAGGTCAAATTCTGGATCCCTGCCTTCTAGTCAAACCTCAGTTTTTCATCTATAGGAATGTTACCTACCCTGCAAAAGTTGCTATGATATAAAGACAGACAGACCGAAGGAACAGAAAATTAAGTCCAGAAATAAACCCTTGCATGTATGGTCAAATGATCTTCAACAAGGGTACCGAGGCTCCTTGATAGGGAAAGGGAAGTCTCCTCAACAAGTGATGATGGGAAAACTGAATATCCGCTTGCAATAGAATGAAGTTAGACCCTTATACCATATACAAAAATTAACTCAAAATGGATTAAAGACATACGTGTAAGGCCTGAAACAATAAAAGTCCTACAAGGAAAGATAGAAAGATTCATGATATTAGATTTGGCAGTGATTTATTGGATATGACACTAAAAGCACAGGCAACAAAGCAAAAATAGATGTATGAGACTACATCAAACTTTAAAACTTTGCACAGCAAAGAAAACAATCAAGAGAATGAAAAGGCAACCTGTAAATTGGGAGAAAATATTTGCAAAGATATATCTAATGTAGGATTAATATCCAGAATATATAAAGAACTTAACAGCAAAAACAAACAAACAAACAAACAAAAAAAAGCAAGCAATCCAATTTTAAAATGGTCAAAAGGCTTGAGTGACTTGAGTGGATATTTCTCCAAAGGAGATATACAAATGGCCAATAAGCATATAAACAGATGCTCAATATCACTAATCATAAGGGAAATGCAAACCAAAACCACAGTGAGGTACCACCTCACATCTGTTAGGATGGCCACTATATTAAAACAAATAAACAAAAACACAAATATCCAGAAAATAACAAGTGTTGGTGAGGATGTGGAGAATATTATTCACCTTTGTGTACTACTAGTTAGAATGTACAATGGTGCAACCTCTATGGAAAACAGCATGAGCGTTCCCCAAAATATTAAAATACAATTATTATATGACCCAGCAATCCCATTTCTGGGTAAATATCCCCAAAAAGTGAAAACAGGGTCTTAAAAGAGATATTGGCACACTTATATTCATAGCTGCATTATTCACAATAGCCAAGAAGTAGAAGCAACGTAAATGTCTATCAACGTATGAATGAATAAAAAATTAAGTGGCACTGTATATACACATGCTAGAATATTATACAGCCTTCAAAAAGGGAATTCTGTCACATCCAATAACACAGATGAAACTTGAGGACATTATGCTAAGGGAAACACGCCAGCTACAAAAAGATAACTACTACTTGATTCCACTTTTATGAGGTATCTAAGTAAAATCTTAGAAACTGACAGTAGAGTGCTGATTGTCAGCGGCAGGGGAGAGGTAAAAGTGGAGCTGTTCAATGGATATAATCTCAGTTTTGCAAGATGAAAAGAAGTTCTAGAGATCTGTTGCACAACAATATGCATATCATTAATCCTACGGTACACTTAAAAATAGTTAGGATGGCAAATTTTATTGTATGTCTCTGACCACAATAAAAAAAAATGCTACGATAACAAGTGAGATAATATATTTAACACACCTACCATACTTCTAGGCACATAAAAGATCCTCATTAAATAATTGGGGTATTATGATTATTGATTCTGAGAGCTCATTTGATGGTAGCTTACAAAGATACTAAAATAGCAAAATGAAATTTAAATCAAGTAAGAAAAAGTAAGCAAAAAGAAAGAAAAAAGGTAGGTTGGTTTTCTCTCTCTCTCTCTCAATCTCTCTCTCTCTGCTATAGATCTAGTAGACACGCTACAGTCAAGCCAAGTTTATTAGGTTGAAAGATTTATCAAGAAGGCTCAGTGTAATCAACAGTTTTACACAAAGAAACACACTTCTACTTATTTTTACATTACCTCATTTGAAGGATGAGCAAACTTTTTGTAAAATGGGCCAGATAATAAATATTTTAGCCTTTGTGAGCCACACAATTTCTGTCTCTCTACTTAACTTGGCCATTACAATATGAAAGCACAAATAAGTATACTAATGAGCATGGCTATGTTCTAGTAAAATTGCATTGTGGACAATGAAATTTGAATTCTATATCATTTTCACATGTCATGAAATAAATATTCTTTTGATTTTTTTTCAACCATTTAGAAACATAAAACGTAAGAGTCCCAGAGTAGGTAAACACTGTGCTCACTTTCTCTCGTGATCACATCAAAATTACAACTAAACTACAAAACAACCATCATTGAGAATTGCTTGAAATCTTGCTGAGCTGAAGTCCTACAACTAATGACATACAGAAGCCACCTCGAGGCTGGTAGGAGGAGCAGAGGCATGGAACAGGCTGGTCCAACACCCACGTGCGACCATTAAAAATTGGAACGGATCTCTTGGCTGCAAAGGTCCCCCCATTCCCTCTGCAGGAGGAATGGGTCCCAGTGCCATACTAGGCTCCTCAGCCCAGGGTTCCAGTGCTGGGGAGAGAGATCGCCATAATTTCTGGCTGCGAAAACCAGTGGAGATTGTGACAGTGAGATGGAGTGGGACGGAGGGTAGTTGGAGTCCCAGGTGCTCCTCTTAAAGGGACCAGGCACAGACTTACTCACCTACAGAATCACTGGCTCCGAGCTCCAGCGTTGAGGAACTGGGGGAATCTTTTGTTTCTCTGTTGAGCCCTCCCCCTTCCCAGCATGCAGACACAGGTGTGTGCCATATCTGAGTCTCCATCAAGCTGGCTAAATCCGTTCATTTGACACTCCCAGGTGATTCTGAAACCTCACCCATCCAACTTTCAGGCACACCCAAGCCACTTCCACTGGCTTTATTATTCAAACCGCCAGTCTTGGCTCATGCTGCACACTTTCCTAGGGTCTCTCAAAGGTTCAGGGAACAGAGACAAGCAGCATCTGCCTTAACATGTCCCATATCTCTGGCTGCACTGCCCCAAGCCCAGCACTAGTGGCAGGAGGCCTTGGTTCATATGTGTTGGCTTCTCGACGCCCTTCCAAGCACAGCACAGGCAGCGGTCATCTGCAGATTGCTTTGTGGATCCTGTTGGGTGACCCAAGGTGGGACATGGGCTGTGGTTGAATTTGGCTTGTAACTAGTCCCCTCCCAGGTGACCTTGGGGCTGGTATCCCCAGTGACCAGCTTTGAAACGAGCTGGAGCATCACCCAGCTGCTTCCAAGGACAACACATCCAAGGGGCAGATTGGGCAGGTACCATAGACCTGCTGAGGTAGATCCTGCTCTGGAGGGTCAGCCCCAGTACCATAGCTCCTCCACTGTAGTCACTGCCAGTACTCACAACCAATGAGCCCAAGGGTGAATCCCTCCCATTTACATGCAAACAGCAACCATGGCTCAACTACAAGAGGAGGGCACACACAACCCACACAAGGGACACAACCTGGAGTGCATGGTTCAGGTGACCAGAAAGACTGTGCCACTGATCCCCACAGCACACCTACTATATAAGGTCACTGTACTCAGACCAGGAGACATGGCAGCCCTACCTAAAACATAGAAACAAACACAGGGAGGCAGCCAAAATGGGGAGACCAAGAAACATGTCCCAAATAAGAGAACAGAACAAAGCTCCAGAAAAGAACTAAGCGAAATGGAGATAAGCAATCTATCAGATGCAGAGTCCCAAGCAAGATGAACTCAAAGAGGCCCACCAAGATACACCATAATTAAAAGGCCAAAGGTTAAAGACAAAATAAAAATCTTAAAAGCAGCAAGAGAAAAGCAGTTAGTTACCTACAAGAGAGCTCCCATAAGACTGTCAGCTGATTCCTCAACAGAAACTTTGCAGGCCAGAAGTGATTGGCATGTAACATCCTAAGTGATGAAAAGCAAGGACCTACAACCAAGGTTACTCTACCCAGCAAACCTATCATTTAGATTTGACGGACAGATAACTAACTATGTATGGTGTCAGGTTCATACTAGATTTATTGGGATGATAGATGGGAGGGGATTGTGGGCAGGATGAAAATGTGAAGGGATTAAGAAGTACAAATTGGTAGTTACAAAATAGTCACAGGGATGTAAAGTAAAGCATAGGGAATATGGCCAATAATATGGTAATAACTATGTATAGTGCCAGGTGGGTACTAGTCAGGGGATCAGTTCATAAATTACACAACCACTATGCTATACACCTGAAATTAATATAAAATTATATTAAAGGTCAACTGTAATTGAAAAATTATTAAGAGGGAGGGGAAGATAAAGGGGAATAAGAGGTTCAAAGTTACAGGTATAAAACAAATAAGTCATGGGGATGTAATGTACAGCATAGGGAATATAGTTAATAATATTGTGATAGCATGGGACAGTGTCAGATGGTTGCTGAACTTATCATGGTGATCACTTTTTTAGCATAGGGAATATAATCAATAATGTGGTAATAACTCTGTATAGTGCCAGGTGGGTACTGCTGAATAACTATGATGTATACCTGAAACTAATATAATATTGTATGTTAACTGTATTTTAATAAAAATCTTAAAAAACAAAAAAAAACAAATAAAAACTAAAAATGAAAATGTAAAACCCATGGTTAGGTCACAGGCTATCAAAGAAACTAGAATGGGCATGATCTGGCCCCCAGTGCAAATTTTGTCAACTATGGCCTTAGAACAGTTCTCACTGAAAGAAAAGAAAAAAGGTATTTTGTGTTTAGATGATGTTCATAGCATAAGATGTTTTCCCTTTTTAAACTAATTTTGTAACTAAATTATTGATACTGGATAATGCTTAAACTATTTTACCTGGCAAAGCTAAATATGTAGGTATTAAAAATGTCCTCTCTATTGATAACCAACATATCATAGATGGTTTCCTACCTCTACATTACAGTAACAATCATACAAAAATTTTACACATATCAACAATATCATTGTTTTCCTCCACAATGTTAGTTTTTTAAATATGTTGTATTTGTTCCATCGATCTTATCCCAGAGGAATCTAAGAGAATTTCCTCTCAAAATACAGACAAGCTAAAAGTAAACAATATTAAATAGAAATGGAAATTTGGGAGTATCATGATTAACACTCTTTAGTTATAAAGATGTAATATATGAATTTTTTCTTCTCTGTAAAAAGGGTTTTTACTTAAATAAACATGAAATTCTGCACATAATAATTCAAGTGGCCCAAGAGTAATTAGATAAAATCAATTCTTCCCCAACCTGCAGGTCACTCCCTAGAAGTAACCATTAAGAAAGATTCCTTGTTCAAAAGCATTCTAGTTGACAGATGTCAACACATATGAGAATAAGACAGCATACATGTGTGTTTTAACTCAAATGAAATAGTAGTAGAGGTCTCTTGTATCTTAGCACGTGTACATCTTTATCAATTCATAGCATTTCATTCTATCTGCCATGATTATTTAACATGAAAAAGGTGGGGATTTTTTTCAATAAAATTTAGATAATACACACACACCCTTTTAGGTAGCTGACCTTCTGACCCTGAAAATTCTAAAATAAGTGGTTTTCCTACTGACTGATTCTTCATTTTCCTCTTCAAGACCAGAAAAGGAAAACCAGCTTTCCTGTTTTTTCAATTCCCCAAATTGTTAATTAACTTAGAAGCATTTAATCTCAAAGTAGTCAAAACATCCTTTCTTTATTTGCAAAGTTAATTTTTCCTCTCCACAGCTAGGACATCACTTCTGATATCTTGATGAAACCAGATGTTTAGATGATTTCCATTTCCATTGTGACTTTCTTTAAAACCCATCAACAAACAAATTCAAGTTCTTTGGATGGACTGCGTAAGAACTATATAATCGTGTTCACCATTGATGGATAGCAGAATAAAGAATATGGGAGTTAAAGACGTACCTTGCAACAAGAATAGAGAATAGTGGAGAGGAAATGAGCTTAGTATACAAGAGGCATGGCCTTTTATGAATTACACATTAAAAACTTTCCTTAATGGGTTCAATGAATAACCATCTCGAATACTACATGTTCATTTTAAGTTCCCACTCTTACCCCAGAATATCCTTTAGAACTAACACTACATCTGTATTTTTAAAACTGGTATTTTTAACAAAAAGTATAAAAATCTAGTTTAAATTTTCAAAATTAAAATTAAGACTTTTGTTTAAAAAAAGAAATCGCTGTTCTCCAACACACAAAATACACAGCTACACAGAGAAACAAGTGAGGAGAAGCCTGACATTCCCTTCCTGAAGGGGCGGGTAAGCTCTGCGGGTTCTTCTGAAATCTTCACGGAAAAAGTTATGTTTTTTTCCCTGCAAACTGTGTAAAGGACTAGTGCTTCGGGGTTCCTTCTCCAGAGAGAGCTGAGGAAGAGGCGAGAATGCAGGAAGAGGACAAAGGGCATCTCTTCACAGTCCTGTATTCTCAGAGGAAGAATTAATTACATTATCACTATAAATCCCTAAACTGGCCTGTTCCCAGACCTCATGCCTCTAACTGGGGAGCTGGCTTCTGTCATCCAGCCAAATTCCTAGCGCCCTTCTGGAGAGCGAATCCATGGAAATCTATCAAGCCGGCCCCTGCTACAGCAGCAGGGCAGGGCAGGCACTCGGTTTTCATTCAAATGGACCAACCTGTGTCCTTTGCGACCACCACTAATTCAGGTCAACACTGCTAGTTTAAACAGCACAAAAGAGTATAATCAAAAAATCACACAACAGAATCCAACAGCAAGTCAAAGCAATCACCAAGAGTCAGTAAAATTTAGACTGAAGTAGGGTAGAAAGCAATGAAGCAAACGCCATCAGTACAAAAGGAGTCTTTAAGAATAAAGAGTTGTGTGGGGAGGACCAGAGAGAAGGTTTACAGAAAGAAAAAAGTTGGGAAGTTTCGGATAAGTCAGGGCCTTTCTGTGCAAACGATTGCATATGGCTTCAATAGTAAACCCAGACAGACAACTGGCTAAAAGGACTGAACGCTTGGCTACCCGGCTGCAGCCCCTTAAAGTCTTTCCTCATTTGAATAGTATTTTAGGAATGTTTTGTCAATGTGTCGGATGATTATTCACTTCTACTGCATTCTCCCCTTCACAGTGATAATTATAGTCATCGTAACAATTTATTTTATAGGTAGGACATTCACAACCCTAAATGATGACCTTTTTTTTAACCTGCAAAAATTCATATATTTATTTGTCCACATTTCTTTAAAAAGGTTAACTTTCACAACTGTTGCTCATAGCAACATGGGAACAAAAGATTTTTCACATGCATAATCTAAGCCTTTAATTAAAATTCACAAACTTGAATCTAAAACCAAGCCAAAAGTATAAATGTTAGAATACTATTGTAGATTCCCAAATACAAGCAGATACACAACATATTGTTTAGCTATTGCAAAGACCAAATAAAAAGTGCAGAAACTTGTGACAGGGTTAAGGAATGTACAAGTTAAAGAATTCCTTTATAATCACCATTTTAGTGACTGCTTCTATTCTTCCAGGTAAGTTTCATGGCACATGTAACTCAAACAAAAATACACGATACTCCCTCTTAGTTTCTAAATGGGAAACCACTTCCCCTTTTATGAAGGCTATATAGAGCCCGAATCCAAATCTAAGCAGTTTAAAGCAAATTATAACATGACAATTTTATAGAAAGAGACTGTTTTCCCCCAAAACTTAAACTCAACTACAAGAGACAAGGTAAAAAAAAATTCCAATGAAGGTCTGTAATTTACACATTTGCGATGAAACCCAAGGCATTGTCTCAGACAATAAATTGATTGTCCAACGAGGGTTTAAATCAATGGAAAAGAAAGTGCTCTAGAACAGAATCTGTAAGAGCTGGGTGGGACTCACCTTTATGGCTTTGAAAATTCTCCATCCTTAATAATCAGTTCACCTATCCGTAAATGAGAGAGGGGGTGTGAAGGGAACAGACAGTGTAAGTAAGTGGCACATTCGCGAAAGGGAGGGTTCCACAGAAGCATAGATTGAGAGAAGCTGTGGTACAAGGTCAAGGGCTTTTAGAACCAGAAGGCAAGGATAAAAAGAATGTAGAGCATATCAGATCTCAAATTTAAATCACTGAAAGAATTTAAATCACTGAAAAATGGCAGAAGTGACAGAATCAAATCAGGCTTTACCTGAGCACCTAATATACACAAGACATGGTGCTAGATGCCCTGTGAGGGGGCATAAATAAACCACAGCATGCATGATTTAACCAATGGAGCCTGAACAACTTGTTTGGGAAAATGAAAACTACAGTCTGAAAAATCAGGTTCAATTTGAAGAGTCAAAACATCACATATAACTTAGTTTTAATACAGATGCTAAAAACAAGTACAAGAATGAAGGCACTGGAAGGTTGAGTGGGGCTAAGTTGTTAAGGGAAGCTTCAAGTGTTGAAACTTTGCTAAGTCCTGAAGGGTGGCTATGACTTCCAAACCCCAAACAGGTGGCCAAGAGCCCTTCTGAGCAGCACTCAGAGATGGTACCCAGTTAAATGCACAGCTTTCAAGTCAGACAGACATGGCTGAATTCTGTCACCACTGCTTAACAGCTTTGTGCCCTTAGACAAGTCATTTAATCTTTGAAGCCTCATTTCCTAAAATGGGAGCACTAGTGGTACCAATGAAAGGTTTCATTCATTTAATAAATATTTATTAGGAGTGTGCACAGAGCTAGACACTGAAATACAACAAAGAACAAGAGAGATGCAGTACTGGCCTCACGGAGCCTGAGGTAACATATGGGAAGGGCTCCGCAGAAGGTGCTTATATCATCGTCATCATTGTTTGCACAGTGGCATAAAGTATATGATCCAGCGAGAACAAATAAACCATCTTAGCTGGAACAAGATTCACAAAAACATACTGGCATGCCTCAGGGCTCGGTCCTGGAACCTCATCTATCTTTTCCTTCTCTCCCAGGAATCTCAGCCCATTCCACAATTTTAAAAAGCTGTCTACGTATAACCAAATTTAGTGCGTATCTCCAGCCCTGAGCTGTCTCCCAAACTCCAGACTCTTTATCCAGCTGCCTATTACATACCTCCATGTGTAAGTCTTCATAAGCATCTCAGGTCTATAAATCTGAAACAGAACTCGGGCTTCCTGATCCAACTGGATACCAACCAACCATATTTTTCCCTGGGTCTTTTCCCATCAATAAATCAGCAAATCCTTGATTCTTCTCTTTCCCTCATGCTTCACATATCCAAAGCATGAGCAAGGTCTTTCACTTTTACCTAAAAAACATATCACCAATCTATTCACTGCTCTCCATTGCCAAAGCCATCATTCCAGCTCAAGATGTGGTTTCTCACTAGATTATCTCACTGCAATAGCTTCTATGATTCCTTCTCCATAGAGCAGGGAGCTCTTGTTCAAAAATGGGTAAGGCGTTCTGTCTGTCTGTCTGTCTGCTGTCTGTCTGTCTGTCTGTCTCTCTCTCTCTCTCTCTCTCTCACACACACACACACACACACACACAGATGTTATTCCTCTATTCAACTTAAAACTCTCCAATGGCTCCCAAATACCCTTAAAATACTGATGGTCTACAGGACATATATGATTGGACCCCTTTTACCTCTCTGCCTCATCTCCTAAAACCCTCTCCACCTACTGAAGACACACTGGCTGCCTCTCAGTTCCTTGAACATAGCACCCTCCCCAGCATTTTAGGACAGTGCAGTCCAGCAGAACTTCCTGCACTGACGGAAATGCTCCATACTTGCACATGAGACTATTGAGCACTTAACATGCAGCTAGTGAGACTGGACATCTAAATGTTTATTTAATTTTGACAAATTTAAATAGCCATATAGGGCCGGCCGAGTGGCACATTGGTTAAGAGCTGGCTTGGGACGCCAGCAGCCTGGTTCAGATCCCACATATGAGGGCCAGTGACACTGCCCTCTACAGCTAAAATGGTGAACAACAGCTCCACCTGGAGCTGGGCTGCTGTGAGTCCCTGGGACGACATAGCTGCAGCCCGTGCTGCAGTGGGCTGCTATAGGCTACAGTGAGTGGCCGGCAGCCAGTGTGAGTGGCTGGCAGCCCGTGTGAGCTGCCAAGAGCCGCTGTGAGCGGCCGTCCAAAGGCTGGGGACCGATCTGCCTCACCCGAGAAGAGTGAAACGATAATACCAACATGGGCCAGTGAAGCAATATCCTCCACAACTAGACTGAAGAACAAAAGGACAGCAACTTGTCTGTTCCCCTTCCCTGGTTCCCCAACGCTGTTCCCCTCCCCCAATTCCCCCCCCAAAAAAAAAATCTTTTAAAAATAAATAAATAAATAGCCACATATTCCTAGCAGCTATCATACTGGACAGCGCAGGGCTAGCTTTTCCCCTGCTGCACTGTTCTTCTGCCAGATCTCCACATGGATGGCTCTTCCTTATCCTCCTGTCTCAGCTCACTGCCTGCTCCCCAGAAAGGCCTTTCCTGACCATCCCACCCCAAAGTAGCTCCCACTGAACCCATGATCACTGCCTTGTTTAGTTCAATCAGAACACATTGGCTACTGCCTTTCTGATTTGTTTTCCCCAAACTAGAATACAAAATCCATGAGTAAGGACCTTGCTTATTTCAGTCAATGCTCTGTCCGCAATATATGTGCTTGGCATAGTGTTTTCAGTGAATAGTTGAGGAATGGCTGAATGAATGAATCATTGAGTGACTGACTAAGGAGCCAAATGTATAAAAGCAGGCTGGGGACCGATGATGCAGGCTGCTAGAAGAAGGCAAGGGTCCTTCAAACACACTTCATTTATGGGTCCAAGCTCTGCAGTGCTCTCACACTCCCCATGGGGGCAGGCAGGCTAGGCAGAGGGCATGGAGGAACGAACGGTGCACATGCAAACCAGGTCTCCATCCTCAACTGACTTGAAGTCAATTTTATGAGAACATTAGTGATATAGACACACAGATGCTCCTTACATATGAAACATCAGGAAATCTCAAGAAGGTTTCTACATACACTCAAAAGACATGTCTATTCAGGGCAAAAAGGACCAAAAGGGACATTAGACAACCAAATTATCTTCATAGTGACTGGATCTGCAATAGCAAACCAGGGCATGAATGTTACATTCAATATTCAGCCACGCAAAATAACAGTTTATAGTTATATTGTCATATGAGGAGTGTCATCAGGTGTGTCACTTAGCAGAAAGGAGGAAAGGGAAGCAATACGGAAAGTAAATGGTCTAACATGTTCAAACACCCTGTTAACAGCAGAAAAGAAAGAATACATGGCATGGACAGAATTACTGACCAGCCAAAATGAACATAGACCTAGAAGCTGACAAAACTGATAACCCAGGAATACCATGTACAATATGGATTCCACACATTCATTCACTGTCACAATTTCAGGGAAAAAGACTGGCATTTTTCACTGATCTCTATTAAAAACCGGAATACTACGGAACACTGCAAAGTTCGGAACGAAATAAAACTGCATGCTCTTCAAACCCTTTGCAGTAAATGTTGTCTATCATGCTTTAAACTTGACTGAATACTAATGCCACTTAAAAAAAAAAATGACCTCCTCATAAAATGGAGCAATATCAGTAAAGTACACAACACATTCCATATTCTATCCCGAAGTCAAAATTTTAATCAGGAGTTTACAGCACAAATCTCTGTAAGTCACTGTTGACTACTGCTGTCAGCACTCACATCCAGAGCTGGTAACGACTGCAACACAGGCGGCACTGCAGAAAACACAGCAGCACTCCATTCAGAAGCAGCAGCGGTCACCCGGAAGGAAAGCCTCTCCGCCTGCCAAATCCTGACACATTCATTTTACAGAAATGCCAGCGACACTTTTTAGCTAAAAGTCAGTCACTATTTTAGTAATCAAAATACCGTCTATGTTTCTTTAAAATTCAATTTCCTGCCTCCAGCCCCAGTGAGACCAGGGCAGTTTAAATGTACACCTCTGTTCCAATTTTCTGTTGGGACCACTGTAATGGCTCGTGTGTTGCAGCAGTGAAAACAAGTTCCCAAAGCTTAACTGTGTTACTGCACTGCTGCCCACTTCCCAGCTGCCTCCATTTCCAGTGCTACTCACGACTGTCCTCACAGAAACAAGATTTCTTTACTGACATCAGGACTAACAGCACAGGAAAAATCATTCACGGAATATTCCAATTTTAGCCTTTAGCATTCTTTGGTACACCCTTCACTGTGACAGGCACCTGCTTTATCAAGATAATACATGGAATTATTTTCTACTTGATCATCATCACCAACTTTGTGATGTTATAAATACTAGCAACATGTCACAGGAAAGTCAGTTTCCAACTACCAAAACAAATTATTACAATACTTATACTTCCAACAGTAAACTGTAAACAAACAACTATGGTACCTCCAAAAGTTTGTGTTAGCCTGTTTTTCTCATATCCCTATGTACAATTCCAGCTCTTTCAGAGAGGAAGGGGTTTGTAAAACTTTAAGTAACATATTGCATATCATGAGAAGAAAAGTAATGTGAGAAGCAAGCAAGGTAACTCCCCAAGTTCAGCATCCACGTCTGACTCACCTTTACACTACACAGGGCCTGGAGTCCACCTTCTTTGTGAAATAAATTACTGATAAATGATCACTGAGAAACATGCCATTTTATTATATAAGATTAATATTTTTTAAGGGTTTATAAGAAATATTTTAAAGACTTTATCATCTCACTATATCAGATGTTGGCAAAATTTTTCTGTAAAGGGCCAGAGACTAAATACTTCAAGCTTTGTGGGTCACATACAACCTGTCACATATTCTTCTTTGCTTTTGTTTGCTTATAACCCTTTAATGATATAAACCCATTCTCAGCCGGAGGGTTATACAAAAAGAAGGCTGCTGGCTGGGGTTTGGCCCTTGGGCCATAGTCTGCCCACTCTTGCTTTTCAAGTATACCAAAAAACCATAATTATATAGTATGCTCATACTTTGACTACAGAAAAACACTTCCAACTGTTTTGTGTGTTTTTTTTTATAATTTTTTAAAACTAAACTATTTTTTGGAACAGTTTTAGATTTACAGAAAAAAACGCAGTTAGTGGAGAGTTTCCATATATCCACACTCAGTTTCCTGTTAGAATGGTACATAAAATTAATGAACCAATATATTGATACATTATCATTAATTAAAATTCATACTTTTTTCAGATTTCCTTAGCTTTTACCTAATGTCCTTTTTCTGTTCCAGGATCCTAGATTACAGTTACTCATCATGTCTCCTTAGGCTCCTCTTGCCTGTGACATTTTCTCAGACTTTCCTTGTTTTTGATAATGACAACAGTTTTAAAGAGTAGTGCTCAAATATTTTGTAGAATGTCCCTCTATTGAGATTTAGTGGGTGTTCTTCTCATGATTAGATGGTGTTTTGGGGAGTGGGGGGGGGGGAAGAACTCGCACACACACAAAAAAGGTGCTCTTGTCATCACATCATATCAAGTGATTACTATTCATATTTACCCTGATAACCCGGCGGAGGTACTGTTTGTCAGGTTTCATCCAACTTTCTTTAAACACGATTAATAAAAATGAACTTAAGGGCCGGCCAAGTGGCAAGGTGGTTAAGCACTGGCTTGGGAAGCCAGTGGCCCCGGTTCAGGTCCTACATATGAGGGCCAGTGACACTGCCCTCAAAAAAAAAAGAATAAATGAACTTAATTCTTAACATTTATAACTAGCTAGAAGGTTTTAAATGTTAAATCATTTAGAACAGGCTGACTGTATACATATACACATATTATGACTCATTATCTACGTAATCCACATCTATGCCTCATGAAATAGATTACATTTGAGATGAAGACAAAAATTAATATGTACTTTACTAGTATATTCAACTTTTAATTCTTCTCAACTTTTCTCCCTTCGCTTATTAGAAAGGAGGGAGGTAATCATTTGGCTGAATTTAAAGAATATCTAAAAATATAATGGACAACACTTGAATTTTGTCTTACTTATTAAATGATGATTATGCAAACTACAATAGATTGTAAGCAACCTGAGCTGGGACAAATCTTATCAGCTTTATATCTCTTAGAGTCCAGGGTACCTAGTTGGCTACACAATAAAAACTGTTGATTAATTTATATCCACAACTTCAGTGTTAAAACAATTCAAAGCAATCAGATATGGGAGACAGGGGAGAGCAATGTAAGACTAAAAAGAACTAATTTCTCTTATCTAACTTTTTCTCAGTCAACTTATAAGTGAGAGGACACGGGAAGATGGGGAGAGTGGCAAGGGCTAAAAGGCTTGAATAGAGGGTCAAATTAAGGTTATCAAAACACTCCCAAGGGGGAAATGCAAATCAAAACCAGAGGAAGAAACTACTTCCTACCCACTAGAAATGGTTAAAAAAAGAGAAAATAACAAGTGTTGGAGAATATGCAGAGAAACTGAAACCCTCATACACTGTTGGTGGGATGTAAAATGGTGCAGTTGCTGTGGAAAATAGTTTGGCAGATCCTCAAGATGTTAAACATAAAATTACCATAGGACCTAGCAATTCTAATTCTAGGTATATATCCAAGAGAACTGAAAACATATATTCATACAAAAATTATACACAAATGTTCATGCAGCATTATTCATAACAAGCCAAAAAGTGGAAACAACTCAAATGCCAATCAATCAGCTAAGGAATGGATAAACAAAGTGTGGTATGTATGTCCATATGATGGAATATTATTCAAAGTCACACAAAGGAATGAAGTACTCATACACGCTACACAATATGGATGAACCTTGAAAACATTATGCTGAGTGACAAAAGCCAGACACCAAAATTGTATGATTCCATTTAATATGAAATTTCCAGAATTGGCAAAATCATGGAGACAGTAAATAGATTTGTGGTTGTTGAAGGCAGCAAGCATGGGACAAGAATGGAGAAGAGCTCTTAATGGGCATGAGGCTTCTTTTTGGGGTGACACAAATGTTCAGGAATTACATCATGGTCATGGTAGCATTTTGTGAATATACTAAAAACCACTGAACTGTACACTCTAAAATCGTTAAAATGGTGAATTTTATGTGATTTTTGTAAACCTCAATAAAAAATAAAATAAATAATTGGACAAAACCATTTAAGACACTGAAAACGCTCTGAACTTTTATTTGGTAAGTCATTTTTAACCCACAACTTATACATATACCGTGCCTGTAAAAATCTCTTTCCTATGCTATACACTTCGGTGTTAATTCTCAGAAATGGATGAAAGAATTAGTCTAAAATTCTAAAAAGAAATCAGTTCAACCAATTATCAGTCAAGTTCGTAGGACTGGAGCATGCACAAACTCAGGCACTATCCCAAGACATTTTCACTGTGTTAGGGCTAACAGTTTCCTACCACTTCTATAACTCCCACATCAGCAAAATGAAGCTGGCCACGCCCTCTACAGTGGTGGCATCATTTCCCCGCAGACATTTACTCAAAAAAGGTAAGCAAATGCCATTCATAAGGCAACAGCTCCAGCTCTGACAGACAGGCGGTGCACAGAGCCTGGTGGCTGCAGGGCAGCTTCCCCACTTACCTGGGGCATCAGGGCTTCTCCACAGGAAATCTCAATAGTGGCTTGCTTGAATTGAAGGCCAGTCACAATGACTGACTATGTAGCTCACAACTTAGTGATTTGCAGCTAAAAAAAAATACTTATTTAGAAATAACAGTTTTTCTTGAAAAAGCGGTAATTGTCCTGATTCTTCCAACAGAATGAAACTGCAAACTATGGACTATTAAAGTCACTGACGAAATCTTAGTCCTATACTAAGCAAACACTGCTCACTCCAACAAGCATTATAGCAAACCGTGTTGAAAACAAGAAATATTTGTTTGGGAATGTTTGGAAGACAGCAGAGTTAATTTAAGTTAGTGCTTCCCAGAGTACTTTAAAAAACAAAACAAAACCAAACAAAAACCTTCTTTTAACAACCTCTCTACGTTTCAAATATCATAATCGCTCAAATAATTCACAGTAACCACTTGGCACCCAGACCCAGGGCCATTTCCAGAAATCTATGACAATGGAAGTTCCGATTAAGACTCTCAGCAGTGATTCTGTTTTCTTTACACTTATAAGTAATTCACATCTTTATACTATTAGTCAAAATGTAGCAGCTTAATTCTCTCATTATTTTTAATCTAACTGTAAAATCAATTGTCTCTGGTTGTTGGTGGGTACGTGTATATTTTTTGAAAGCCCAACAACAAGAAACTGGAAATAAGAGAGTAGCTCCACTAGTGTCCTTTCATTAATTTAACAACTTTCTTCAGTAATTGAACTAACCAACAGTTAACACCTACAACACACATAAAGGATACACAAAGCAGTAATAAGCAATCAGGTCTCTCGAAGAGTTTACACTCTAGCAATAGCAAATGTACTTGCTTTGACTTTGAAAGAAAGACAACACAGAGTTCCTTAGATCCTAATCATGTGCTACAGACCGGGCACAGAATGCCAAAAGTTAACCTAGTCATCAGTGATACCCATCTGACATCCTCTTCCTCCTTGCTGTCACCCTCCCGGCCCCCCAGGACTTCTTCCCTTCAATGAGAAAGTACAGGTTGCTCAGCATCTGATGCTAGCCATAAACCAAAGTTTTAATGTAAAGTCGCTGTGTGGTGGCAAATCTTTTAAGTTCAACTAGACACAGTTATTGTATCTCTGGGTAACATTCAACCCAAGGACAACAGAAAATGAGCAGAAGTCTACTGGGAGTTTGAAAACCCACTCACCCTTTCTCAGAAGCCTGCCCAGCTTAGTCCCCCTACTGCTCCCTACTGCTCCAAGAGGCAATGAATCCATCCAAACGTTTTCCCCTGAGCTGAATTGTTGAATATAGTTGTTTTTTGTTTAAAGCACCAGACCATTTGGCTATGATCTATGGCCCACCATAAACACCAGTTGCTGTGGTCAAAGAGCATCCGTGGTGAGCAACATAGAGGTGAATAAGGGAGCAGGCCTGTAGAATAACACTCCTGGGGAGTGGCCCACTGTGGGGTGGGGGTGAGGGACAAAAAATCATGGACAGGGAAGTTTCCCCAGTTAACGAGCAGGGATGTGGAGGGCAAAACCAAGACTGTTATAGTAAAATTGTAATCTATTCAGGGATGAAACAGAGTCCTTAACTCTTCCCCCAATAAGAACTTCTAATGTGTCCAAGAATAAACTGAATTTTCAATTCTACCTCTACCCCCCTGTGGTTTAATGGGGTCAAGTTGTTGAGTTCCCAATCCATGCTCCCAATGCATTCATGAACCAGATCCCATATATGTGGCTAACTCAGGGATCATAGAACCATAAAAGTTGTCAGAAACCTTTGAAGATCTATCAAGACTGGTCTATCAGCCTGAAAAATCAACACTGGGCAAAGAGGTTCTGCTCCACCCAAAGACTCCTGAGCATGCCCAGGTAACCCAGAAGCCGAGAGAAATGAAAAGGACAAGGACAAGGGCTCTATATAACCAGACTATGTAGCTTCAAATCCTGGCTGCACATTTAACAGTAATGGCAATCTCTCTATAACTCAACTTTCTCATCTGTAACTGGAAGATAATCATAGCACCTACCTCATAGGACTAAAGGGAGAATAAAATGAGATCACAGTTAAAAAGTTAGCACAGTGGCTATCACACAATAAACATTGAGTAAATATATGCTAGTACATCTACTTATTTTCAGGGATAACCTAAACTACCATTTAGCCCCTAAATTAGAAAGACAACACTGCAACTGTTACTATTTGGCTGGGTCCTGATTATGGGCCCCCAAACATCCCTATGAAGTAGATAGTATTATCTTCATTTTAGAGTTGAAAAATGGAGGTTTACAGGGATTCATAAATTGACCTAAGCTCAATTAATAAGTGGTGGAGTAATAAAAGCATTGCTTACATCCCAGCGAAGTCTGCATTGTCATCTACCTCCAAAAGCTTGAAAGTATTTGAAAATACTTCATTCAGTATTCTAAAATCACTACTTATTGAATGAAATTATAGTCTTATAAAATCTCCCAACCTTTCCCCACTAAATCTACATAATTATTATACAATCAGAAATACCTTCCAAATTCTGATAGACTATCAAAAACACAAGATTCTTTTTCTTAACATAAATATGACTGGATAAATCATCATGATCATTTTACTTAAATTGCTTTAAAACTTCAAAAGTACTGCAGACCCACAGTTTATCAAGCCAATTTTCTTTCATGATTTGTAATTTGATCCTGTAGAAGAATGGGCACACTCCAATTGGTCTGTGTATCATCTCTCTTTCCATATGTTTGGTAAGTGTAGAACAAAATCAACTAGAGTTAAGTTACTACAAATACCCTCTCTCAATATCTTTTATGCTATTATTTAGCAAGACTTACAGACATTTCATTATCCTAAAAGAAAACACAATCAAATATGTCAATGTTGACACTGCTCTCATGGAATATCTGTTACAACTTGAATACTTAGATCCAGAAATACTTGTAACCAAATGTATAAATACCTAAAGAGCCCTCAGCTTTAAGGAAAACTGAAATAATAACAAGTCATCTTAGTCAAAACTATTTGTCCCCACCAAATGAGTTGCTTACCCAGTTTCCTGAAAACAGAATTCATAATAATAGTTAATCCATTAATAGTTTTAAAGACCTGCTTAATTTGCTTAAGAAATAGTATATGGATAAGCCGAGCCATATAATTTTACTTCACTTTCTATTTGCTTTATGTAGGCATTACATATTCTTAGAATCCTTACTGGGAAACACAAATGAAATGATATCATAAGACATGGAAACTGAAGCAAAAAGAGAACCTAAAATGCCTAAATATGTCAAGAATGCATTGCAAATTCAATGATCTAAAACTCCCAAGTATCAGAAAGCAGAAAGAATTACCACACAATTGTAAAAGTCAAATATTTATACAGGTGTCTTAAAACCCACTGCTGGGTGCACACCATCATCACTGACATTTACTATCTGTTAAGTAGTTTCAAAGTGCAATAACTGGCTTGGAGCGTGAGGTTTATGACAACAACTAATATGTCTGGAGAGACTGTGAAGGTGTGATGCTTGTCACAGCTTTCATCAGGCCAGCAACAGGCAGCCAGGCTGGCACGACAGAGCCTCAGCACAGGTGCCTTTTCTCATTTCAGGAGGGAAACCTAAACCGATACCTTCATGGATAATTTAATAAGGATTGTTCCATAAATTTATAATGTCATTTATGACTTTCTTATAATTGCTCTTTACTAGCTTTCAAAAGCAATATTCTTTGGATAAAAGTAACTGGAACAATAAAGTATGAAACTCCTTCAGCTTCAAATTGAGACAAGAGGAATGTTTTATCGGAAAAGCACCTACAGAGGTTATAAAACCCTAAGGCCACATTCCATAAAAAGCTGGAAAGAAGTTTCAGAAACGACCAAAGTCTAAATGTTGGAGTTATCCCTAATACTATACGTATTATTAAACTTAACATTAGGAATGCCTCCTTAATAGACAATTTACAAATGTACAATTAGGAATATTTTCTATTCTTCTTATAATAATTCTAACTATAAGACATTTTCCTTGTAAGGACAAAAAGACGGGCTAGAGGAACATTTGTGAACATTCCGCTACACTTCAGCTCCTGAACTTGTTAAAGGATGATGTTTGTCATGCTTCTCTTCAACCTCCCAACGGGAATAAAAAGTGTGTGTTGAAAACTACAAGAGAGCATGCTATGCTCAAGTCAGAGTTCTTCAATAACCAAGGTTCAGTTTCAGTGTTCATTTCACCACCTCTTACTGCACAACAGAATCCGCCTTTTCAAAAATCTGAAAGTCTGTTCAAGCGTTCAAGTGAAGGCTGATCAACACTGGGCAGTAAAACGCCAAACGAACGTTTCTAAAATCTGAGGGGCAAAGCCAATTACTCCCACCCCCCAGGACCCAGAGAGGCAGGGGGCCTGGAACTCCCCTCCAAGCTCAGAACCTCCAGGCCCCGTCCAGAACTCCCAGGCGAGGCTGGGAGCCAAGGACGACCAGAGAGAGATGCCACAGGTGGCCTGGACGGCTGCTTCCCCACCTTGCACTCAGGCCTCCTCCGGGGCTCAGAGCCCGTCCCCGCCTCCCAGACCGAATGTGCCCTCCAGTCTCAATCTAGCCCATTTCAGACGGTGGCGAGCTCGGCACAGGGCTCAGGTGGCCCCTCTGGATCCGTTAACTGCACACAGAGTGCCAGCCCCGAGGCGCCAGTTCCACCGGTCCCTCCGGGCCCGCAGTGTCTAAAGGTCCTTAGGGCGGTCGGGAAGCGGACGGGCAAAGGGGCCCTGGGAGGGGCGGCTCCCACTGCACCCCTCCGGGGCGCCGGGCCGGCTGACGCAGCCGGGCTTGGGCAGAGCGTCCCGCGCCCCCTTCCCGGGACCCGCGACGCCCCCACGCCCCCCGCGCTGCGGGCGCCGCCGCTCGGCCGGGTCTCCAGGACAACAGCCCCCGCAGCGCCTCCGAGGCGGGCCCCCGCGCCCCCCGGGGCCCGGCCACCCACCTGTCCCGGGGGTCGATCCAGCTGGTCCTCCTGGTGTTGTGGTCGATGTAGAAGACCTTGCCGTCGTAGTCCCTGGCCTCCTCCCAGCCCCGGGGTAGCGGCAGCTGCCCGCTCCCGGCCCTCCTAGGCATGGTCGGCGGCCTCGCCGGCGGGCGGCGCCTCCATAAGGACCCGGCGCGGGACGCGGCGGGAAGGCGACTGTGCGGCCCGGCCGCCGCCCCCGACGCGGGCGCTGGCTGGGGGGCTGCCGGGCGCGGGACGCGGCGGGGCCACGCGCGGGGGGCGCCTCGGGAATCAGTCCAGGAGTCCGCCGGCCATCAGTCCACCATGTCTGCGTCGGAGCAGGCGATCGAACCCTCCTCCTCCTCCTCCTCCTCCTCCTCCTCGCGGCCGCCGCCGCTGCCTCCGCCTCTTCCTCCTCCTCCTCCTCCCCGTCCCCCTGTGGCCGCCGAGGGTCGCGGCGCCCAGGCTGCCGGAGCCGCCGCCGTCTGGGCTGGGATCGGGGAAGCTCGGCAGAGCGGCGGCCGCGGCGGCAACGGGCCTCCTCATTTGCATGCTATTAGCATGCGCCCCGCCCGGGCCCGCCCCCGCTGCTCCGCCCCTCGCCGCGCTCATCTGCATGCACATTCCTCGCCGCCACATTCCTGGGCTTAACCCTGCCGCTCCCGGGGCCGGCCGCACGAGCCGGGGCGCCGGGCCAATCCCGGGCGGGGGAGGGGAGGCGAGGGACCAGGTGGGAGGGAGAGGGCCGAGGCTTGCACCGCTGGCTCCCTTCCCTTGACCCTCCGATAGCGCCCTGCGGCCAAACGTCTCGTGTTTAAGTTAGAGTTTCGGGACGGGAAAAGAGAGCTCAAGTCTCCGCAGCCTTCTCAACCTCTTTCCGACTTCTAAGGAAAGCACAGGACTTGCGAGAGGAAAGGGGTGGAGGAGCTTTCTGCGGAAGGAAAAGGCCCAGCAAACACCGAGGGCACAAAGGCTCCCCCGTGCAGCGCCCCGAGCCGCTGCGGACCGGAGGGCGGTTCCGGGCGGTGGGAAAGTGTGAACAGCACCGACAGCGTGTCCCCGGGGCGTCCTGGCGGCGTCGCCCCCCGGGCCTCTGCGGGGCGCTTGGCCCGCCATGACCTCAGCCCAGAGGCCGCGGGCCTCGCGGCGGAAAGCGAAGGCGGCTCCCTGGGTCCCGGAGCGCAGCGACACGCCTGCCCCAGTGGCCCGCGGGGGAAATTCCAGCCTGACCCTGAGAAGTGACTGGGCTCCACCCCCCGTCTCCCGCGGCTGTCGTAGCCACCCGAACCTCCCCGCAGGGCCGGGGCGCTTCACCCGCGGGGGCTGCACGGGCCACCAGAGCCCCCTCTGCCGCTGGCCGCCGCTGGCTGCAAGGGGTTTAGGACCGTTGGACATGGACACATCCCGTATCGAGTCCCTTCCGTGCAGCCCCCGCCTGGGGAAGTTCCCCACCCCGAGGCCGCTAGGGCCAAGAAGGTGTGGGCGACACGCTGGAGGAAGTCCACGGCTGCCCGGAAGCCAGGCTTTCCTAGGCCCTGCATGAGGCTTGCATGGAACGTGGGTCTTTTCTCAGTCCTCAAGCTTTTATTTATTCAACAGCTACTACGTACAGATCGGCACTGAGGAGAGGCCGGACGTTGGGCTCCGGGGAGGACAGTGCCAGGAGCAGCAGAACTGGCAGGGCCTGCACACAGAGCGTTCCCTGCTCTCAGCCTCACGGTCTGGGAGGGAGCCTTCCAGTCCCCCAAACTACTTTCCAACCTATACCCCCTCGCCTACTCCTATTTTTCCGGGTTACTAAGTAGCTTCTTTAAAAGTAAAACACCCAAGGAAGGCGCCAGAGCTCAGTCGTTCACCTCTTGGTGTGAATTTGCTTAATCCTGCCAGCTAATAGGTAATGACTTCCCAGCTTGTGCAGGGTACAGGGTTGGGCACGGGCTTTCAGAAGGTTTTTGGAACCAAGGTCCTTCTCCCCTCCTACATTCACAGATCTGTCAGGGAGTCAAGTCATTAAGGTGCAGCTTGGAACTGGCACGGGATCCCAGACCAGTCCCAGCAACTGCGGTCAACCTTCCTGGTGGAGAAGGGTGGTCCTGGAGAATAAAGAAGGAGGTCCAATCTTGGAGCAGCTTGACAGCACGAACTGAACCCGCCTTCTCTGGCAAGGGTCTTAGAAAGGGCTGCATCTGCCCTTGAAACTGTCTCAGCGAGCAGAAAAAACTTTACACCACCAGAAACTCTGGAGAGCTGGGGGCACCTGAAAAAGGGCAACCAGAGGGAGCAAGAGGTGGGGAAGAGAGTCACCCAAGACTCTTTATCTTTCACTTTATCGCTCACTTTATCTTTCTGGGCCTGCCTCTGTTACACCCAGGAAGCTGGGCTTAACTCTTTGGAAAGAGAGGCCCCTACCTTGGATCATGTTCTGCCCACTCCATTCATCAAGATGTGTGATTGCACAAGGGAGGCTTCCCTAGTTCCTGGTGAGATTCCACATCCTGGTAGGTAATCTTAAAGTGGGACTTCTGAATGCTGCAAAAAAGATGGGAACTGTCTACAATTAATCTTTACGTAGTGACTGAATGTGCTTTATTTTCAGACTCTTCTAAATTGGCCCATTTGCACTGTCAAAATTTGCATTAAGGTATACCAATGTCACCATTCAGCAACACCAATAAACCATTCTTGTTTATTCCTTGCTTCCGGGCTCCCCCATCCCCAACAATTAGAAAACATGTATTATACTAAAATGTCTACTTCCTACTGTTTAAAAAAAAAAAAAAAACACAAAGTAACACTTTGTTGTTGCTACAACTTAATTTGTTTCACTGGGATGAATTACAGCACTATACAGTTTGGTGTAGTTTCAAATTTGATCAGCTTTCAGATAAATATTTTTACTCAACTTCTAAAACCAGCGAAGATTCCAAAATAGCACACAGCAGTAAATGACATTTATTGTACCATAAATCTCGAGACTTCAAAAAGGACGCTAAATAGACAAACAAAAAGTCTAAAGCAATTAAGAGACAAGCTCACTTCTCTCCCTCTGGTTGGCACAGGAAACATTTGGTCACACAAAAGCAGTTAAGATGACAGAAAGGAAAGTCTGCTCTGCAGGCTTCTTTGTCTTGATCCAGTTTGAACCCTGTGGTTCTGAGGTTCACACAACTTACATTCATCTCTTTGGAGAATTCCTAATGGTTAAGACAATGAAATTTCATTTCATGTATATATATATATATATATATATATATATATATATATATATATATATATCTGTAAAAATAAAATAACTATAAAGATTATCCCTGTTTGATAGTTGGATACATTTAGATTTGATTTGGGCTTCAGTTGCTCATTGGCAAAAAAAGATGATGCAGTCTGCTGTCCTGAATGCCACATTACCCCAGTCTAGGAAATAATACACTAGCCAGTGAAAGTCTGTTTTCTAGCCTTCAATTTCCCTTTCTCCTGGTTTTACATTTTCTCCTCTACTAATACTCTGTGGGAATGAACCTCTATTAAACAAATCTCTCCCCCTCTCTTTGTCAATATCCAAATTATGGGCAGCAGGAGAAGTAGTGGTATTAAAAATGGGAGCAATCCCTTAAAATTATTTCAAAAAATAATTTAGTTAAATCCATCTAACTTAACTTTTTAAAATAATTTTGGGGTTATTTTTTACATTTTATTGGGGAATTGGAGAAGGGGAAGAGTGTTGGGGAATTGGGGTAGGGGAACTGCCAAGTAATCAGTCTTAATTGTGGAGGATGCAGCTAGCTCAGCTCCAAGTCCAGTCGCCAGCCGGCTGCCCATGGGCAGCTTGCAGCCGCTCAGCTCAAGGTGCCGTGTTTAATCTTAGTTGCTGGTGGGCATCCAATGCGGGAGTCGAGCCATCCTGCCACCTATTGGAAGTTCAGCGGCAACTCAGCGCGGACGCATCTCACTGGCCCATGTGGGAATTGAACCAGCGACCCTGTTGCTCAGAGCTCGCACTCTTAACCAACTGAGCCATTTGGCCAGTCCTAAATTTAAAATATACACATATACTTTTAATCCAGCAATCCCAGGGCAACGATTTTACCTGTGGCAATAAATTTCCTCAAGATAGGCAAGGATGTTCACTGTAGCATGTTTAATAATAAAGAAAAACTGGAGAAACCACCAGTGTCCTTTAGTAAGAGACTGATTAAATGAATTATAGTACATCCATATTCAGCAGGCATTTAAAAAGCATTAGATAAACATCTGTGTGCTTGTAAGGAAAGCAATCCAGGATATAAGTGCAAAAAGACACTCGTTGGCTGGAGGTAGGGCTAGTCATACAATATAAAGAACAACACAGACTACTACATAATTCCTGATGTCAAAGGAAGAATTCAGATAGCAAAATAAGGGTGTTATTATAGAGAATGGGGACTGTAAGGGAGGCCCCGTCCAAGAAATATACATGAGGGAGATGATCATTCAGGAAAGGGATGTGGTGGAGATGAGCACAGACATGATACCAAAACAGCCAGGTGTGGCAAGGCATGCTTGTAGAAAGAATTGGACATGCAGAGCTCAAAGATGAATCTGGCAAGAAAGAGTCCAAGACTGGCTGGAGCCATCTAGTGAGGAGGCTGGAGTATGATAGTGTAGGTATGAAAAAGATAAAAGTCTGGATTAGAAATAAGGCTAGGGGGAGAGGGGATGAAAAGGAATGATCTGGCAAGAATGTGCTACTGATTAAATTAAGAAGGGAGAGGTGAATAGACCAGAAGGAGGAATCTGGCATGATTCCAAGATTTTAGGCAGTCAAGAGAGACTCAAATAGCTGAAATAAATGAGGAAGTCCAAAGGGGGATCTGATATGGGGTTTGCTTTTAGAAATTAGAGATACCCAGCAGAAAGTTAAAGGTCAGGACTCAAGGCTCAAACAAAGGTCAGGACTGCAAATATGTGACTGGATGTCACCCATCTGAAAGTCCGTAGAGGGCTGAGGATTCAGGGCTGAATCTTGGAAAAGAAACATCAGTGCAAGTCGAATAGAATTAAGTAACCCATCTATAATTCTATTTTTGGACTATAGCTCTTCAGTAATTTGATATGAGTTAGTTTATTTCTTTGTAAAATGTGGTCTCCATTTTCAGTGATGTGTGTTAAGACTTAACACAAGTTACTTGTGTGTAAACCATCTCTGAAAGAATTATTATGATAATGTTGATAGTTAAGCTAGTGAACCAACTCATGTGAAGGACAAGACGAACTGGTTTTCAATATCTTAATACCCCGGTTTCCTCAAGGAAATCGGGGATTATATAAATGGGAACTTTTATCTAGAGAGAACATTTCTTTTTTCTGAGTCAGCTCACTTTTTTGTTTTTGTTTTTGCTCTTCTGCAACCAAACTGGTTAAAATAAATAACATCTCTAATTATGGTCAATAGGTAACCCTCATCCATAATTCCTAACTTAAGAAGACAGGCACGTGATCTTTAAGAATTCCCAGTCTGGGCCAAGCCAGAAACCTTGATTACCATAACCACTTCCCCTCCAGTTAATTATTATACCAACACCTTAGGCAACAACAATCATTCCAATTCAATAACAGACAACATCAAACAGATTGGTTTTACCTTATCCACTGCAGATAGGAGACCCACACTAAGCAAATTCTGTGGTTGCTCAGAAGATATTGAACATTTGAAACCTGTTTTATTAGTGAAAATGAACAAAAGCTCAAATGCCATGTCTATATGGGTAAGGCTCTCAAACGGCACCACTTGTATACTCTGTAGTATAGACTCTTAGAGTAAATATTCATTTACATTCTTTCTTATATGGTGAAATAAATAAGATGAGGTTCTATTTTCCTTTTACCATTTTTAATTTGCATTTTCCTCATTACAGTTTTACAGTCTATGAAAAACAGCTTCTTTGAAAGATGGATTGTTGTCCCTCATCCCTACCTTTCAAAACAATTTTACCTCTTCTGCTATCCCTCTGGATTTTCCATCAAAATTTTTATTTCTACTTATTATCTATTGGTCTATTTCTCTTGCCTACTTCGTCTTCTCTCTTCCCCTCAGTTCTTGATTCCCTGATGTTGATTCAATGCTGTGAATTTGACTTTATGAAATTTAGTTAAATTATAATCTCCTAAATGTATCTGACTGGGGGATATTCAAATGAAACTGGGCGGGGGGGAGTTCTACATAACAAAACATACTCAAAGAAATATATTTTGCCAATAAACATATGGAAAGGTACTTAACATCATTAGTAATCAGTGAAATGAAAACTAAAACCACAATAAGATACTCATATAACCACTAAATTGGCAAAAATATTAAAGTTTAAGAATATCAAGCATTGGCAAGAATGTAGAGCAACAGGAATTCTCATCAATGATGGTGGGAATACAAATTGGTACAGCCATAATTTGGTCTTATTTAGGAAAATTAAGGCTATCCACAGCCTATAACCTAGTGATTCTACTCCTTGGCATATCCCTAGAAAAACACACACATATATGCATCAGATCCATGTACAAAGATGTTTCTAGCATTATTATTTACAATAACCCCAAACTGAAGCATGCAAATGTCCAATAAACAGTATAGGGGATAAATTATAGTACATTTAGACAATGGGGTACAATACAGCAGTGATAAGAGAATGAACTACACAAGACCCCTTGGGTGACTCTTTATAAACATAATGTTGGGTAAAAGAAGCAAGAAACAAAAGAATGTGTATGATGTGATTTCATTCATACAAAGTTCAGAAACACAGGTAAAACCAAACCATATTGGTTAGGGATGCATACATAAGAGGTAAAAGTATAAAAAAAAACCAAGGCAATAATTATCACAAAGATCAAGACAGTACTTACTGCTAAAGAGAGAAATGATATTGAACTTGAGGAACAGGACATGGGGAAAGGAATCCTGATCATGTTCTGGGTTTTGTTTTTTTTAATCTGTTTGCTTTATATTTATTTGTTAAACTGCATGTGCATATTTTATACACTTTTCTGTATGTTATATTTTTCTGTTCTCTCTATCTCTTTGTCTCTCTCTCTCTCTCTCTCTCTCTCTCACACACACACACACACACACACACACACACACACATACTCACAGGAATACTGTAGCTTTATCTTCAAGTGTGAGGAATACCCAACACCTATCCCAACACCTGGAAAACTGCTTTAATGAACAGATGAAAAATTTACTTACAATTGGTACATTTAGTGTGTGAATACAAATGCCACACTAAAGGTTATTCTTTTTAAAATTTGGAGAGATACATATAAATAAAATCCAATTACAATAGTTGTATAAAACAAAGCTATATCTCAAATTTTTATTCTGTACCAGAACTTTTTAAAACCATAATAAATTATTCACAAAAATAATTCTAGATATCAAATGCTCTATCTGGTTATTAAACACTTGCCATTTTAAAACGGCCTGAGCACACTGTTCCACCGGCACCGATGGTGGTGGGGATGGCTGGTAGGCCAGTTGGGGCCAGGCTCCCCTGAACTGTGCGGTGTATACCAACCAGTTTTGGGAGCGCCTACCCTTCAGCTCATCTCGTCTCTTTCTACATAAAACATCCAAATCACTTCTTCTAGGAGTTACCCAAACATTCAAATCACAAAATAAAACAAATTTCTGACTCATGCATCCAACATTTACTGAACACTGATTATGAACAGAGTTCTGATAGCTAAAAGGTGAATGAGAACAAGGTCCCTACCAGATAGCTTGCTAATTCTCAGTATTTGGCTATTCCCAGGTATTGTGTCTTTAAATATCTGTAATTTTATTGGTGTAATACAGTTATTTTAGTATTTTTAAAGTAAGAAATCTGAACCATTTGCATCTTGAGACACACCCAAGAGAGTTGCACTGTACTTTTTATTTTGAAAAATGTGAAAACTACAGAAACATTAAAAGAGTAATAAAATGAATAGTCGTGTAACTACCTTTCCGATTCACCAGGAGACAGTAACATTTGGCACATTGTTTTTATTTCTCTGTCTATAGATATTTGAAAGTAAATTATAGGCATCATAACATTTGACTCCTAAATATGTCAGTATGTATCTCCTAAAAATAAGGACATTCTCTCACATAACCACAGTATTATTATTAAACCTAAAAAAATTTCATTGGTATAATACATATTATCTAATATACAGTCCATGCTCAAATTTCCCTAATTGCCCCAAGATATCCTCTGTAGCTATTTGTTGTTTGTTTGTTTGTTTGTTTGTTTGTTGTTTGTTTGTTTAAAACAGGATGAAGTCAAGGACATTATATTGTATTTAATTGTCCTGTCTCTTTGGTCTCCTTTAATCTTGAACATTCCTCTGCTGCTTAAATTTTTCATAACAATAAGTAGAGTCTTAGGTAGAAGTTTTGCAGAATATCCCACAATCTATATAGTTTTTGATAAGTTCCTTGTGATTAGATTCATATTAAAATTCTTGTCAAGAAATCTATGGTTAGATTGTATGTGTCTCACTTCATTATATCAGAAATCACATGAAGTCAGTTTTGTCCCATCACTGGTGATGCTCAATTTGATCACTTAGTTAAAGTGGTATCTGCTACCATTTTAAAGTTGTTTTTACTTCAAAGTTAATAGCTATCTGTGGGTGATACTTTAAGACACTATGAATATCCTTACCCCCAACAAATCTTTCACCCACTGGATTTGGCATTTATTGAAGATCCATGCTTACATACATCAATTATTACATTGATAGTTCCAAAATGGTGGGTTTTTTTCTACATTTATCAGCCAGTGTTTTTATGTGAAGAACTTTATCTGTTTTTGCCATTATAATTATTTTTTTTTGACATTAGAGACTCATGGGTTATTTTTTGTTCAGTGTGTTATAAACAATTACCATCATTTTTATAGTGTTAAAATATACATTACATAAAATTTACCATTTTAACCATTTGTAAGTGTACAGTTCAGTGGCATTAAGTACATTCACATTGTTATGCAACCATCATCACCATCCATCTCTAAAACTTTTGCATTTTCCGCAAATGAACTGTGTACCCATTAAACAGTCCTCCTAATTCCTGGTAACTATAGCATCTTTGTTTTTTAATGCTCTGATTGTCTCAGATTTGGCTGATGGGAGCTCCCTCAGTCTGTTTCCTATGTCCTCTGACATGTCGCCATCATTTTTTGAGCACTTCCGTGTTTTCTGGCACAAGAAGTTATTTCAGGCTCCTCTTGTGTTTTCCCCATCCTAGAGCTGGACTTAGCCATTTCTGCAAGAACCCCAGGTCCTTTTGGTGGGGAATGGTATTCAGAAACTAACATCTGATCGTCTAGGTGAACTTCCTGCTCTTGGAATGTCACCCAGGCCCTCTTAGTAGACACCTTTACGTGTATGTGTATTTATCTATCAAAACCATGAATTCACATGAATTCCTTCAATTCAAATCCAATACTGCAGCATTCATTCAAGTTTAGTTTCCTTCCCATATTTATAACTCCCTTCTCAAACCTGGAGAAACCTGAGCCTCCTTTTCATTAATGCACTTATGTATTTAACCAATACCCCTGAATGTAATCAACCTCACCTCCCAAGGTTGCCACTGTGCCTTTTCCAACGAGGTGCCCTCAGCAGCCCCTCTGGCCTGCAGAACTCACACCAAACCCACCCCCTCTCAGAAGCCTTTCTTACCCCCTGTGGGCACCACACCTGGTGCTGGGCCACATTGCTCTGTAGGTGCCCTCCTCACTCTACTTGAGGTCCACCACCCCATAACAGGGCATCCTAGCCTATCAAATGATGATCCTCTTGTCTGCTGGGGCTCTGATACCCCATTCTAGGCATCCTCTCCACTGTTTTTACCCTGCTTGTTTTATTCCCCACTGAAGGGCACCCTTTTCTTACCTCTCTTGGGCTCCGCTATCCCACGACAGTCTGCATTTCTGTGTGGATGTCCTCCTCACCTGGCCAGGGCTCTAACTCTCCATGCTTGCTAGTGCAGCATTTCTTAAGCTTTAGTGAACATAGGCATCTTGATGACCTCGTTCCAAATGCAGATTGCCAGGTCCCACACCCAGAGATTCTGAATCAGTCGGTTGAAATGAGATGTTGAATTCCACATCCTCAACAGGAAACGAAGGTTACTTCTGATGCAAGTGACCTGAATGACAACTTAAGAAATAATTCACCATGAATTACTGGATCAAAGAGAAAGCACATTTAATATTTTGACATGTATTGCAAAACCGTCTACCTAAAAGGTTGTACCGATTTGCAGTTCCACCAGCAGCACATAGCAATGCGCTGTCCCAAACCTGTCTATAATACCTACTCCTACTGAACTGGCATAGTGCTTTGTAAGTGGTGCTTAATGCATGTTGGGTGGGTGGATGAAGGGGTGGATCCTGTTCCCTGGGCCTCCATTTTCTAACATAAAATCAGGATCTTGGAATAAATCAGTGTTTCCAAACTCACCTGGTGATGGACAACTCCTAGAACTCTTGTGAGAAGTTCAGATTTGTAGGTTCAGATCTATTGGATCAGACACCCCAGGGGAAAGGAGTGGGAATCTGTGTGTTTACAGGCTTCTTGAGCTTTTCTTCAATAAGTTCCACGGTACTCCTTTGATTAAGTGAGTTTTGTAAATATGGCTCTGATTAACTCTGAATGTTCTCACCGGTTCTACAATATTTTGAGTTTGCCTGTCTCTACAAGATCTCATGTAATTGCGAGCCAAGTGCCATGAACGTTAAAGGAAAAAGTGCAGGAGGTATACAGAGTAGCTCTAACGCTCAGATGAGATATGTATGATGATAGATTCAGAACATATCTTTCATATCTTTGTCAAGGCTAAATATTTCAGATATTTTTACATTTTTAAAGAAACTGTCACTGAAAAGATTTAAAATATTCCTAAAATGTCAAGGTTGAACACTGATATTTCCATGCTGCATTCTCATTGGGAATATTAAAGTGATGGAATACTGCATAATAAAATAAAAATTTCAGAGCTGAAGGAAGATCAGATGCAAGAAAAAAATAATTCCAAGTTTCTCAGTGAAAAGGAAATAAGCCCAGTAGAAAACAATAATGATGATAAAAAGGGATTGAAAGTAGATCCTATGACGCCACACTAAAAGAATGATGTGTAATTTGGAGAAGTTATGGTTAACGGGTTTGCCACAGAGGAATGCATTGATTCACATAGAGCAAATATTAAACTGCTGAAGACTTTCCATACTGAAGTGATTTTTCTTTATGCATTATATTGATTTATGAATCATATTTACAGACTCTCTTAAAATTCAAAGTCATCAGGTCACTGTTGGCTGTTGGATACTAAGGTCAAATAAATCTCCTGATATAGACTTTTTTTTAGAAGTTAATTATTGAGCACTTACCATGAGCCAGACACTGCTCTAAGTGCTTTACTTATATAAACTCATTTAATCTTCCCATCAACCCTACGGAGTATGTACTATTATGACTCCTTTTTGAGAGGGGAGAAAATGGAGGCATAGGTCATTTAACTTTCCACCCAAGTCCACACAGCTATTAAGTGAGGAAGCTGGGACTCAAACTCAAGGAGATTGACTCCAATGCTTGTGTTCTTGGCCATGTCATGGCAGAGTAGTGCTTAGAGCGAGAAGTTATTATGAGGAGCACATTGACTCTTCATCTTCTATCTTTATTAAAAATGGAGTCATGGGCTGGCTGAGTGGCACATTGGTTAAGAGCTAGCCTGGGATGCCAGCGGCCCCGGTTTGGATCCCACATATGAGGGCCAGTGACACTGCCCTCTACAGCCAAGGTGGTGAACAGCAGCTCCACCTGGAGCTGGGCTGCTATGAGTCCCCAGCACGGCATAGCTGCAGCCCTTGCTGCAGTGGGCTGCCATAGGCTACAGTGAGTGGCCGGCAGCCAGTGTGAGCGGCAGGCAACCAGTGTGAGCTGCCAATAGCTGCGGTGAGTGACTACCCAGAGGCCAGCAACCGATCTGCCTCACCCAAGAAGAGCGCAATGATGATAACAACATGGGCCAGTGAAGCAATGTCTTCCACAACTAGACTGAAGAACAAAAGGACAGCAACTTGTCTGTTCCCCTTCCTCGGTTCCCCAATGCTGTTCCCCTCCCTCAATTCCCCAATAAAATCATAAAAGAAAAAAAAAAGGACTAATTATTATTAGCAAAAGTTTAGGTAGACCTCAGCCAAAAAAAAAAAAAAAACGCAAAGAAAAGAAGTTACAAAGGTACAAATAAAAGAAGGTACAAATAAGCAAGGGGTGCTAGATTAGAGTTGGAGACATCAATATAAACACGTGTTTAGTTTAATATAGGCAGACAGACAGAGAGATGATTTAAAATAGGAGTGCATTCATTAGTTTGTATATACAACTGTATTTCTTAGCTTTTCTTCTTTCAGGGCCCAGAAATAATTTTACCTCAATGCTATAAGTGTGTTTTCTTAGGTTATGTATAGGTTCTATTTGGCATCCAGGAGTCATAGGGCCAAACTAACCACCAATGTAGTTTGTGTGTCCCCTGTGATCCGCTTTTGTGGGTGTGTGAAAATCATATTACAAATCCTCCAACCAATCTCAATCCATGTCCCCAATCACCTCCTTTATTTAACTCTCACACACCAAGCCAATATCTCCCCAGCCCTATATCAACCCAGGGCCAGGTACCAGACAACTAGAAACAGCTCTACGCCAAAAGCCCTCACTAGAATTATTCAAACTAGCCAATCCTAAGCTGTTTTCCCTGCTCTGCCTTGCCTTTCCCATGGAAAGCCCTGTTAAGGCTGCGGCTTATGCCTTCCCTCATTCCTGGGTCCACTTCCTGGTCAAACCTGTGCTTCCCCATGTGGCCCTGCATGGGGTGGCATGATCCCTTCTCTCAGGAACTGTAAGCAACAAATTCTTCTTTCAATGGCAGCCTCTCTATGTTGCCATCCAGTCACCTCTGTAAATTAAAATCCCACAGGTACAGTTAGTACATCAACCTAAAATACTCTGTAATGGCCAAAGCTGGAACAATCTGGGCAACAAAGTAAATATTATAGTTTTGGGTTATAAACCAAAATAAAATAAACACACATGAGTCCAATAATAATTAAATGTTTAGATAAATAAATAACTGTGGAGAAAGAACAAATCTTCCTTACAGAAGAATTCTAAATAATTCATAGATACTGCTCCCTCCAGAAGACAAAACCCAATCCCCTTTCTTTTGAGTATGAGTTGGAGTTAGTGACTTATTTTAAAAAACACAGTAGGGAACAATAGTGGAGAAATCTGGCAACACTAAGTAATCCAGGTTAATGTTACTAGTAATGTCATGTTGATAGCATGTACTCCTGATATGATGTGATAAGAAGGCTATTTTTTCCTGGGATATGTTTCCACAAAACCCCTAACTCCAGTCTAATCATGAAGAAAAGCAGCAGACCAGCCCAGATTGAGGGACATTCTAAAAAACAGCCCATGAAAGACAAGCAAGGGCTGAGAAACAGTCACAGGCCAGCATAGACTAAGGAGATATGACTAAACACTATCCGGTTGGATCCTGGAACAGAAAGAACATTGATACAATTCTAATGAAGTCAGGAATTTAGTGAATAGTGACGTACTGATGTTAATTTCTTAGCTTGGCAAATGTATCGCAGTATTATAAGATTGTCACATTAGAGCAGATGGGATGAAGACTATGAAAGGTCCATGTTACAACTTTTCTATAAATCAAAAATTATTCCAAAGTGAAGAGTTGACTAAAAGAAAAACAGCTTAGGTAGGCATAGGACAACTTCTTTTCTGTAAGATCAAATGTGGTACTGGGGCAGGAAATCAAGTGATGTGAAATCTTACGTGTGGAGACATCTTTAAATGTGCAAAGCCCATTACTGTCTTTTACAGCAGGCAGGTTAGCCCACCCCTAGGGCAGGAAGCTGCACCATTTGTTCTTTTGAGATTTCTTCCAGATATATGATTCCAATTTAATAGGAATTTGATTTAATTAAATTCATGCAACATTGGTTATTAATCTATGAATGCCAAGAAATATGTCATATGGACTATTTTGAAATATTGTATATAACAATTTTTATTATATAATCAAACCTCATAAAATAACATTTTTGGTACAAACAAGAATAATTATAATTTTTAAAACACACAAACAAAATCTTTAAGTAATACTAATTCTAAATAATTTTGCTTGCTTTTTCATTTTATGTGGACTTGATAATGCCTTTTAAAATCCAGTATTCTTGAATAGCTCTTTTGTGCAAGACACTGTGGTACATTTGCTGAACTGGCAATAGTCACATGTTAAATGCTCAAAAATGATAATTCTGGAGAACAAATACACTACATTATTTAAGATATAAAAATGAGATGCATATACAGGTCTAAATATGTAATGCAACACATCTGTACACAATCCTTAGATAAAAGTTTTCATTCTTAATAGTTCAGTATAATGTAAGGGAAATAAAGTTCAACTCTCTAGACAGCCAAATAGCAGATGAAACAGATGGACTCTGAACTGCCATAAAGGCCAGAAAATTCTCCTATTTTGGCTCTTACATTATAATTGGCATGAAAAATCCTTCCTTCTGCCATTGTGGTTGTAAGTTGCATAGCCTTATGCTTTTTCATTCTTACATATTGACCTATCAAAGTTTATATCATGGATAATAGAATAATGATTTATAAAGCATTCACTTAAAAATAAATATGGCAGATTGAGCACCATAAAAGTAATTTGGGCTCAATGCCCAGAGAAATCACATATTGAGATATCCTTGACTTAAATATGTTCACTAGAGCTACATAATAGCTAAACCTTTTGGTGGATTTCTATTTAACTCCATGAAGGCAGAGAAAAGTATCATAGGGCCAGTAATGATTGACATTGAACTGTAGAAAGGTTGTACATACTACAATGATTTTATATGTGAATATACGTGTGTGTGCAAACACACAGTTAAAAGTCATGGTCATCTGATCACTGTTGGCTTCTAAACAATCTGGCTGGTCTTTGGTTTTTGAGTGAAACAGCTACAAAGTTCACTCCTATGTTTTGCTCTGGTTTCTCAATGCAAAAAAAAAAAAAAATAGTATGTTGACAGCAGGGGCTTTTCCTGTTAGAAGAGAGCACTCTTGGCCTCTTTTGAAAAGTCCAAGGTGAAAGCTGGAAGACTGTCCCTACGAAGGATGAAGCAACCTTTGACCCCTTGGCCAAGTCCAGCTTTTGGCTGCATCGAAGTGTTCCTGGAGTGTGAATGCCTTTGCTATCCTAACTTCATTGAGAATCAGTAACTCCCCTGCCTGTAAGTCCCTGCGGATGTTCAGGACCAGGACCATACAGGTGCAGGTGTGAAGAGATATTGGACTATGAAGAACAGATCAGTAGTAAGAAGGAATGACTGAATCCTGCAACCCTGGTGCATGAAGAGATGCAAGTAAAGAGCTTGATTATTGATTATCTGCTGAGTTTCTTGCCTTCTTACTTCTTTCTCTTTCAATGGACATGGAGATAATAGACATAATGCATAAATGTGGAGATAGATACATGTGTGTATTCCTTTCTCTCACTTTTTTTCTAACAATTTCTTTTTGTGAACACATGCCCAGCAACGTTTTTTCGGTGCACCAGATGAAGCTACAGTCACCCGGGGGAAAAGCTTGGACTTTGGGGGGGGGGGGTGTCAGAAAGATCTTGGCTGGATTCCTGGCTGCATCACATACTAGCTGAGTGATCCTAACAATCTCTTTACTTTGAGCTCCAATTTTCTTATTTGTTACATGTAAACAAAAGCACTTATGTCACAGAATTGCAGTGAGCATTAATATGTGTCTAAAGGTGCCTAAAGTACAGTAAGTAGCACCATTCAGAACTAGTTCACTTTCCCTTCTCCTTCTTCCTCCTCCGACCTCTAACAGTCTCATGCCTCTCTGCCATCCCTCTCTGTTTATCTCATTGCCCCAAAAAGTAATTTGCATTATCTTGGAAAGAAAGTATATGTTTTAAAATATTTGTCCTTACTAAATAAATTGTAAAATTCTAAGTTTCTAGAAATCTCGTGACTTTAAACTTTTCAATGTCTCTGACATAAATGTTTAAAAATTGTAATGGACTTTCCTCCTTCCCTCCCCCACAACCCCAACATCTGAACTCTCTTCCTAAACCTGGATGCAGCCCCATATGGGGAACCTGGATGGAAGGCAGGGAATAAACCAGAAAGGGAATAAAGGTGGGGTGTCAACTTACCTTAGCCAATCAGATACTCCCAATGTGTTCAGCCAATCAGATGCTCCCAGTGGGATGTGACGGTAAAATGAATGATTGGAAAAAGGAAGCAGCCGCAACATGTGTGTGCAGGTACTGAAGAGATCTGGTGCCAAGAGCCATTGTGCCTGTGATGGGCCAGGCATCTGACAGTGGCCACGGCTCTGATGACCGAAGAGGTCCCTTTTGCCCTCAGGCAATTTCATCCAGACTTTTGTGTCTTCTTGTTCTATACTTTTCTGGAAAGGGAGTCATTTCTGTCTTTTGTGTCATTGGCTTGGGAATCTCTTTATTAGGTAAAAGTGACAGGTTGCCAAGCTTCTTTTGGGAACCCTCATTGGTGGGTGCTGCTTGAAATTTAATTTTGGTAACCTGACTTTATTTTGTTCCTCTCATGTCTTTATTTCTTTGTGTAAGTGTTGAGTGCATGTGTGTGTATTTTAGTGTGTTTCTTTCTCCTCAGTCATCTCATGTGAAAGTCTAACCTGGAGTCAAAAGAGTTCAAAAAGTTATCTTTGATTAAAGACAAATAAAGCCCAAATCATAGAAAATCCAGGATTAAAATGATTGTGTTTATACATACCACAATTTGCTTTTTCTATTTAGAGGGCAGTGTCACTGGCCCTCATATGTGGGATCCGAACCCGGGTCGCTGGCATTCCAAGCCAGCTCTTAACCACCATGCCATTTGGCTGGCCCCATACCACAATTTTTAATAATCATTATTTTAGGCATAGAAATACATTGTTGAATATTTTCTCACTACATTTTACAGTACTTTCTGGGCTGACAACGCCAAGGCAGAAAGGAAGCACACTTAAATAAATCTACAGTCATAATAGATGTAACATATTTGAAGCCATAGGGTTCAAAATAGTGTTGCTTTCTTTGCATTTTTCAATTTGAGGCATTTTTTGTTTTGAGGGCATTGTCACTGGCCCTCATACGTGGGACCCGAACCGGGGCCGCTGGCTTCCCAAGCCAGCGCTCAACCACTGAACCACTCAGCTGGCCCTAAAACTACTTTTTTTTTTTTTTAGCTGAGCCATCCTGCCACCTGTTGGCAGCTCAACGGCAACTCAGCTCGGGCTGGCATCGAACCACAGTTGCTCAGAGCTCAGCTCTCACTTTTGAGCGAGCTCTTAACCAACTGAGCCACTCGGCCGGCCCCCATTTGAGGCATTTTAACCATCTATTAGTTACTGTTTCTTTTCCTTTCTTCTCAAGCAGCTGCACCTAGCCACCAGAATTCACCCCACACTCCAGAGAAAGCCTGCAATCATTGTCAGCTCATGGAAGAATGCTCCCATTGCACTTAGTATTCAGCAACCCCATGACTTCTTCACATCTCTGCTGGTGATAGCAAACTAAGAAATCACTGACCAAAATTCACTGTGTAGAAGCTAAGCTCGTGGAATCTGCCAAGTGGTGTGACCTCAGGCAAGTTATCTCTTGGTGCTTTTGCTTCTTCCTCTGGAAAAAGAGGTAATGATTATAGTAGCACCAGCTTCACAGAGCTGTTGTGAATATTAAACGAGTTAATACATGTGAGGTACTCACAACTTGGCCCAACGTATTGGTACGTGCTTAGTAAGGTTTATCCATGACTATTATAGTGCATATCCCTTAATTCAGATCTCACAGCCTATTATGAGCTGAATTGTGTCCCCCTCAAATTCATATCTTGAAGTCCTAACCTCCAGTACCTCAGAATGTGAATGTATCTGGAGAAAGAGCCTTTAAAGAGATAATTAAGGTAAAATGAGGACATATGGTTGGGCCCTAATCCAATGGTACTAGTATCCTTCACAGAGGAGATGAGACAGAGAAAAGACCACATGAAGACATAGGGAGAAGGTGGTCATCTATAAGCCAAGGAGAAAGGCCTTCAGAAGAAACCAACCTTGCCCAACACCTGATCTTGGATGCTCAGCTTTCAGAAAATAAATTTTTGTTGTTTAAGCCACCTAGTCTGTGGTCCTAACATTCTCATGCTTTGGTATGACAGCCCTAGCCATCGAATGCACAGCCCAGTCTCAAGCTCTGTCATTGAAACTGGCTCTGACGCTGGGTTTCCTGTCTTTGAACCCTGCTGTTTTACCCCTCTCTCTGGATACTCAGTCCTTCCCACTGATTCCCCTGCCACTTTCTCTGCCCCAGAATGTAAACGTTACCCTGGTTCTTTCGCAGCACTCTCCTTCTATACGGTTTCTCACAAAGTAATTTATCCATTTTCATGGCTCCATCTATGGCCTTCTTGCTGAAGAGTTCCAAATCTATATATAGGCCTAGTTTCACTCCCCCTGAGATCTACACAGCCCTTCCAAATGCCTGTTAAATATCATCACAGCTGTACCTTGCTAGCAACTCCCCAATGAACCCATTGTCTTTTTTTAAAAATTTTTAAAAGGTTTTATTGGGGAACTGGGGAAGGGGAACAGTGCTGGAGAATTGGGGAAGGGGAACAGACAAGTTGTTGTCTTTCAATCTTAGTTGTGGAGGGCGCGGCTAGCTCAGCTCCAAGTCCAGCTGCCGTCTGGCCCCCTGTTGCCAGCTGCAGCAGCTCAGCTCATGGTGCCATGTTCAATCTTAATTGTGGGTGGGTTTAGCCCACCATCCCATGCAGGAGTCAAACCAGCAACCTTGTTGTTAGGAGCACATGCTCTCACCAGCTGAGACATCCTGCCACCTGTTGACGACTCAGAGGGAGCTCTCTGGCCCATGTGAGTTCTTAACCAACTGAGCCACTCTGCTGGCCCCCATCGTTTTTTCATTCATACTTTTTCCTCCTGTTTTCCCTCCACCCTTAATTATCTTTTCAGTGACCCAGCCTATGAAATCACTCGACCATCGTTTATTTCCCTCCCTCATCACACTCTTGTCCCCATCACTCATTTTCTACCAAGTTTCCCTTACTTTTTACTTTCTTTCCATTCCTATTCAGTGTGCGAATCCAGGACTCATCATTATTTGCCTGATATTTTGCATTACTTCCATACGATTTCCCCTGCTTTCAGTTTCATATCTTCATCCTTCAAGGAGTTTTATTTCTCTAAACCACAAATGATATTCTTTTCCTCTGAAAATATCTTAGTGGCTTTTTGTTGCCTAATTTAACAAATAAAGCCTAAATTATTTCCATTGGCATTCATGCTTCTTTATGATGCTTCCTTTGCCACTTTAAAGGATATTTTTAAAAATATCCACAAAAATCACTCAATATACTTTGTACTGTTGCCGTATCAGACTATTCCAGAACCAGTGGAGGTTGTTAATCATGCAAACAGCAATTTATTGCCCTTGACTTCCCTTCAAAGTAGGTTCCTTAAAGTGAAGAAAACAAAGGAGGATTCTGATATTTTTTTATAAATGCTATGTTCAACTTTACGGACTCTCATTACATCTTTTTTGTTTTTCCTCCCAGTTTTATTCAGGGATAATTGACACATATCCTGTATAAATTTAAGGCATATAGCATAATGATTTGACTTAAACATATATCATGAAATGATTAGCACAATAAATTGGGTTACCTCATATAGGTACAAAAAAAGAAACAGAAAAAAATCTTTCTTCTTGTGATGAGAACTTCTAGAATTTACTCTCTTAACAACTTGTATGTACACGTATATCATACAGCAGTGTTAACTATAACCATCATGCTGTACATTATATCCCTAGTATTTATTTCTCTTATAATTGGAAATTTGTATCTTTTGACCACCTTCTTCCAATTCCCCCTTCTTCAAATCCTGCCTCTGATAACCACAAATCTGATGTTTTTCTATTAGGTTGGGTTTTTGTTTGCTTGTTTGTTCTTTGTTTTGTTTTGTTTTTAAAAGATTCCACATATAAGTGAAAGCATACAATATTTGCATTTTTTGTTGATTTATTTCACTTAGCATGATGCCCTCATGGTCCATTCATGTTGTTGCAAAGCAAATAGCAGGATTTCTTCATTTTTTATGGCTGAATAATATATATTATTTTTATTAAGCCATATATATATAAAACAACTTTATTCATCATCAATGGACACTTAGGTTGTTCCCATGTCTTGGCTATTGTAAATAATGACGCTATGAATATATGAGGGCATATATCTTTTTAATTAGTGTTTTCATTTTCTTTGGATATATTCCCAGAAGTGGAATTGCTTGATCATATGACAGTTCTATTTTTTTTTTTTTTAAGAGGGCAGTGTCACTGGCCCCCATATGTGGGATCCGAACTGGGGCTGCTGGCATCCCAAGCCCACTCTTTTTTTTTTTTTTTTTTTTTTTAAAGATTTTATTGGGGAATTGGCGGAGGGGAACAGCGTTGGGGAATCGGGGAAGGGGAACAGACAAGTTGCTGTCTTTTTGTTCTTCAGTTTAGTTGCGGAGGATGTTGCTTCACTGTTGGTATCGTCATTGCGCTCTTCCCGGAGGAGGCAGATCGGTCGCTGGCCTCTGGATGTCGCTCACCGTGCCTATTGGCAGCTCATGCTTGGCTGCCAGCCGCTCACGCTGGCTGCGGGCCACTCACTGTAGCCTATGGCAGCCCACTGCAGCAGGGGCTGCAGCCCACACCATCACCGGGGCTCGCACAGCCCAGCTCCAGGTGGAGCTGTTGTTAGCTGTAGAGGGCAGTGTCACTGGCCCTCATGTGGGATCCGAACCGGGGCCGCTGGCATCCCAAAACCAGCGCTTAACCAATGCGCCACTCGGCCGGCCCTCTTTTTTTTTTTTTTAATAGATATTTTATTTATTTATTTATTTATTTATTTATTTTTTTGAGGGCAGTGTCACTGGCCCTCACATGTGGGACCCGAACTGGGGCCTCTGGCTTTGTAAACCAGTGCTTAACCACCACGCCACTCGGTCGGCCCCCAAGCCAACTCTTAACCACCGCACCACTCGGCCAGCCCGATAGTTCTATTTTTAATTTCTTTGAGGAACGTCTGTACTGTTTTCCATAGTGGCTGCACAAGTTTATAATCCCACCAACAGTGTACCAAGTCCCTTTTTCTCCATATCCTCATCAGCATTCGTTTTCTTTTGTCTTTTTGATGATGGTCATTCTAACAGGTGTGAGGTGATATCTCATTGTGGTTTTGACCTCATCACACCTTATCCACATTAACCCATAGAGGTGAGGATAATAATTTGGATACATGCTTCCCTCATTCATTGTAGGCCTATTTACAAAACTTCAAGAATGCCATGGCCTTGGGCCAGCCGAGTGGTGCAGTGGTTAAGCACTGGCTTGGGAGGCCAGAGGCCCCGGTTCGGGTCCCACATGTGAGGGCCAGTGACACTGCCCTCAAAGAAGGAAAAAAAAAAAAAAAGAGAGAATGCCATGGCCTTGCACCTACTATTGGGTTGTCGGAAACGTCATGATGTATGTTTTCTGTTTTTCGTTGCAAAAATGAGTCATGACTTTTCCGACAACCCAGTATTTTAGATGGTCAGTGCCCAGTGCCACTCCTTGGAAAGTGTCAGTAGTGCAAGACTCAAGTTCATTGCTATCAAATGCATTTCCTGTGAAGCTAATGACCCTGGCATAAATGTTAGAATTCATTCGAGAAATACTTGCAGAGTAATGAGTGGGAAATGTAGTCTCACTTCTATCTTGTTCCTGGGGGCTCCAAGATCCCACAATTTCCCAGTGATAGCTGTTCAGCTGACAGAGAGTTGAGTCTTGGTAGAGCTGTGTAAGGAATGCAGTTTTGGAGTTTTCCACACTCAGAAGGTAAACAGGACTGTGAGGATGGATGCACTGTTAACACAAGGAGAGGAGGGGCCTGAACCTTTAGTGTGCACGTGTAGAAAGAGTTCACGCTTGTTGATCCCAATCATGTGGATTTCCTAGACTGGAAAAAGTGATCCCAATCCAGTGATCAGCGCTTAAATGAGAGAGTAAGATAAAAGAGGCCTATCTCTCAGATATGTCTTCTGTCTTCTTAAGGGTTTATCCAAATCTTTACCAACACAATCTAAGAAGATTTTATCTTACTTTCTACTTTCCTTGCTTTAAACTTTCAAAACTATTTTGGTATCATTCTCTAGCATGGGCAGAGAGAAGGTTTGTAAAAAAGGGTTTCTTTGGGGACCATTAAATATAGTTTTTAATCTGTTTCACCTGATTTTTATTTTAGTAATACCCAAAGGAATAGTCATGTATGAATCGGTCTGAAATAATGAAGCTTGGAATAATTGTATTTTTGGGAAATAGGTCAGTTCACAGCTACCATTGAAAAGGTAACATCTTGTAGTAATAGTTCTTTCTGAATGTTGGTTATCATGGCTATTGCTATGTTACCCACTCCATCTATTTTAAATTTGATACTAATGGTTAGAAATGTAGTTTTGGGGGGCAATTTTTGAAGAACAATGACTTCAGACTAAAATATGTGAGGAGTTTTGGGCCAAAATTCCATCAGTAAGATTACTCCAGCTTTACTTCACTGGATTTGAGAAAGTCCATACAGATTCTTCCCAAACTATGAATATTTGACTAATGAACATCCATACTCAAAAATCCCTATTTGAAGACTGGCTCCTTCTCCTGTCCTCTGGATTTTACCTGGGACACCTTTGGGGTCTTAAGATGATGCTGCCACCTGGTGGTCAAAGGGGTAACTATCATCTACCCCCCCAAACTATATATTTTTCTGGGACATCCTACATCCCTTTCAGTTCAGTCCTGCTCTGTTTAGTAAATATTCATTGAGCATACATGAGTGCCAGACATTGTGATAATTACTCAGGGACAGACCTGCCACTATCTACTTTTCCTTTGCCTTTTACCGTTTACAATTTAGTTTACCTAATCTCATGCAATTGCTTTCTTGGGAACAGACTTATTCTCTTTCACCTTCTCCACACTCCTTTCCTCTCTCAATTCTTGCTTTGTTCTTTAGAAGTGGTTATTTCCCTTCCCTTTCTTTCTTAGGTTCCATTTGTGCACCAACAATGACACTAATCGTGACTTAAAGTGAAAATGTTATGCTGTTAGACATTGTTCCAAGGAAAAAGGAAATCATAAATTTTATGATTTTTCCATGAACTTCTAAAGGACTCAGAAGGGCCTAGAATTCCACAAAAGGCTCTTTTTTTTGTCTTCTCATCTAGTTTTGTCTAGATTACTTTTACCCACTTTTCCTGACGCACCAACCTTGAAGATAAGATTTATAATTCTTTTCACTCTTTTTCAATTTTCTGGCAATACTAATTGTTGCTTTTTAACCACCTTTCATCACAGGTATTGACCATTTAAGCTCATTGTAGGTTAAACCTTGAGATTATTTATAAACATAATCATCTGTATTTAGGAAAAATTCAATTTGAGTTCAAACAAGTAGCTAAGAGTTTTTGAAAGGCAGTCCATTTCAACGTGAGAATTTACTGCAATTAAAAACATAAATTAGGGGCTATTTTGTTTATAATATAAAAAGATTTGCTACTTCATAGATTAATCTATCATGGACTCTAAATAACATGATGTCCTGAATGCGTTTAAATTGTGATTCAGTTGTAAAACATTTAGAAATCGAAGGAGTTATAAATCCAGTGGGGGTAAACACAGCTAGAACTGGTAAGAATCAAAGAATTTGGTAAAAGTCTCATAGTTGCAGAGTTCTGTTATTTCCACTAAGTGTGCACATATCTGAAATATCTTTATTTGCAATCAAACCAATTGGGAAGACTAATTATATAAGAAATATGTCACCTTCAAATAAATTCCTAGAATTCTTGGTAGAAGTGCTAGATCAAAGGGTATGTACCTTTGTAGTTTTGACAGATATTGCCAAATTTCTCTCTATAAACCTTACCACCCTTATGTTTCTATCATTTTTTTAACAGTCAGTGTTTATTAGATTTTTCCAAACACTTAAGGTTTCCTTTTCCCTTCATGCCTTCCTCCTCTATGGCCCTCCATATAGGGCCATTTTCCCTTTTAAAACTATATCCTTCAGAATTTCCTGCAGTGACTTTCTGCTGGTGGTAAACTCTGTATTGTTTGTCTGAAAATGGCTTCATTTGCCCTCCTTCCTGACATAATTATAGGCTGACAATTATTTTTTCGCATTACATTAAAAATCTCATCCATTGTCTTCTGGCTTCCTGTGTTGCTGTTCAGGAGTCAGGTCTCAGTCTGACCGTAGTTTCTTCCAAAGGAATTCATTTTTTTTCTCTGGCTGCTTAAAATTTTTTTCTCTTTGGATTTTTAAAATAATTGTTACTGTTTTAGGACTTTAAACAAAGTTTTGTTTGTTTTATTTTAGTTTCACTTGATGTGTGTACATGTAGAATTTTTTTTCCCTGCTAGGATTTGATGAGCTTTTTAACTCTGGATTTGTCTCTTTTATCAGTAATTGTAATTTCAAACATTGCCTTTTACTGATTCTTTTTATCCTCTCTTTATAGACTTCAATTAAACGTATATTAGACCTCCTTATTCTATCTTTTATATCTTTTATTTTCTTTTCTGTAGTTTCTGTCTTCTGTGATGCATTCTAGATCATTTCTTCTGATCAACATTCAACTCAGTAATTTTCTCTTTAGCTCTGCTGTTAAGTTAGATTTGAATAATTAATTTCAGTTTTTTTTTCAATTTTAGAAGTTCTTGTTTTTTTCTTTATTAATGTAATGTTCATGGTTTCTGCTTTCCTGGAAATATTTTCAAGCTATGTTTTTACTTCTTAATACATAAAAATAGTTATTTCATAGGATGTGCCTGAGAATTCCAATATCTGAGGTGTCTGTGTGGAGGCCCTGAAAATGCACCTCTCAGATCTCTGGCTGCAGGAGTCTAAATGGTTGATGGTGCCAGCTGCGGTGCTCTGATATTCACTACCACATTCACATGGAGGACGCGTCTCCTCCCAGTCAAAGACTGGGCATAACAAGGACCCTGAGAGAAGCCTGTTTCCGAGACACAGGTGACTTTGTGTCCTGACAGGTGACTTTGCCTGAAGGACTCCCCATCAGCCTTACTGAACTTTCTTAGAACTGCATTGCAGTTTTAGACACTTCCACCTCCCTTTGTTCCTTCTCTCCTTCCCAGGGGTCAGGTGAGAAATGTAGATTTGAGATTGCTCCACACACTGCCAAACGGGCCAGGAGACCACTGTTGCAGTTGCTAAATGGAGCATAAATAGTCGTTGGCACGATGGGGGCTTCATTGATGAAGAGTCACCAGTGCTGATCTGAAAAGTGCCCCAGTGGAGGAACTGCAGCAGTGATGCACACATTCCAGCAATATAGGGGGCGCCATGCCTACCCAACAGCGAGATGGCACTGATGCCCTGCCGAGGGATGCTGAGAAACAGAAGGTCGTTAACAAGGAGCTCCTGGCTAAGCCTGAGAGCCTCAGTGGTAACTTGCAAAGGGGCCCTTCTCTCCCTTTCTAGAGAAAAAATAAATAAATAGGGAAGCAGCAGGCTGAAGATAGAGCTGTTAGAGATGTTGGCATGCTGAACCAAGGCAGGTCTGTCCCATAAAGCGTAGGGCCTTGTTAAAGAAAATCTGGGCTCTAACACATGGGATGGGGACATCTGAATGAAAGCCCTGTGGAGGTTGGCTCTGGAACCTCACACATACCCCATCCTCCAGGCTGACAGAGGTGGCCAACCTTCCCTAAGAAGTTAGCATTTCTGTGATATTGGAAAACACTGCAGAGACCTTTCCCCCATGGGCAACAGTTGTCTCCTTTTGAGAATGTCCTGCTTCCTCTCTTGGCTGCCTCGATGATAACTGGGGTTAAGTCCCAGCACAGATGAGCATGATAAGGGAGGAGAGAGACCATATACCAAGAGAATGAGAAGAATTAGCCAGTAGGAACTGGCAGGAGCCAGTCAAGTAGCCCTGGAACTGAATTTTAAGACGTGCTTGGTCAAGACTAGTGGAAGGAGAGACTGGATAAGCAAGTTCATGGGAGGTAGGACTTAATACCCTGGCAAAAACCCCAGGGGATGGGCCAAATTCCTTGCTCAGGTGGTTCTTGGAAGCCTGGAGAAAGGAATGATCAAGATACACCTAAGGGACATGCCTGAAGGGTAGACTATGTTGTCCCTGGGGCAGCATGGCAGGGCAGACAACAAGGTTTTGCTTAATAGCTATAACCCAAAACAAAGGCAAGAATGGAGGAGCAGGGGGCTAAGGCCAGTCATCCCAATAAAAAGTCACAATCCCTTGCTCAGTTCCCAAACCTGAGCCAAATTCCAGACCCAGAACCCATTGACTGCAAGGTGGCCGGGGCTCTAGGAGGAGGGCCCACAACACTGTGTCAAGCATAAATGTAGATTCTACAGTTATTTCCACAGTCCTGTCCTGAAGAGACCTATGACATGATTTACTTATTCTACTGTTGCTCCACCATTTTTTATGACAATAACCTCCTTGACATACTTGCTATTTACCGTTGTGCTCTCCAACCACCATGCCCAAGGGATGAACATCCAGCTCTTTAAATACTTTGGACATACTGTATATTACTTTTGTTTTTCACACTCAAGAGAACCTGAAGTTACTTATACTTCACTTGAAGTTCTTGGAATGCAAAGAGTTGCGTGCTCCCTAATGAATAATATTTTTCTCCCTGCATTTCCATCTCTTCTTTAAGATAAGGTGCACAGGGAGTGGTCAGCAAGTTTTCATGGATGATAATACTGGCAATGCTGGGTCAGTCACCCGATGGACTTTAAAGCAGTGTTTTGAATTCGATGTTTAAAAAACACATCTTTCTTTTCCACATTGAACTGAATTATTATTATTTTTAAGATTTTTATGAAAAATATAACTAACATACAACATTATATCAGTTTCAGATGTACACCATAGTTCTCTATATATCTAAAGAAGTGATCACCATGATAAGTCCAGCAACTATCTGACACTGCACCACGCTATCACAATATTATTGACTGTATTCCCAATGTTGTACATTACATCCCCATGGCTTATTTGTTTTATGCCTGGAAATTTGGACCACTTATAGCCCTTTTCCCCACTTTTTAACTTTTCAATTACAGTTGATATTCAGCATTATTTTGTATTAATTTCATGTGTACAGCATAGTGGTTAGACATTTGTGTAAATTAAGAACTGATCCCCTCACTGTTCTAGTACCTACTTGGCACTATAATTATTACCATATTATTACCTGTATTCCCTATGCTTTACTTTACATCCCCATGACTTTTTTTTTAAAGTATTTATTGTGGAATTGGAGGAGGGGAACAGTGTTGGAAAATTGGGGAAGGGGACCAGCCAAGTTGTTCTTCAGTCTTCGCTGTGAAGGGTGCCAGTCACCATCTGGCGTCCCAGCGGCAGCTCGTGGCCTCTAAGCTCAAGGTGCTGTGTTCAATCTTAGCTGCAGGTGCGCGTAGCCACCATCCCATGCGGGAGTCGAACCCGGCAGCCTTGTTGTTAAGAGCTCATGCTCTATCCACTGAGCCATCCAAGCAGCAGCTCAGCTCAAATTGCCGAGTTCAGTCTTAGTTGTGGGTGGGCATAGCCCACCATTGAACAGGCAATCTTGTTGTTACACTAGCTGAGCCATCCTGCCACCTGTTGGCAGCTCAGCGATTGCTCAGCTGGGGCTCAGTTCACTGGCCCATGTGGGAATTGAACCTGCGGCCCTGTTGCTCAGAGCACGAGCTCTAAGCCAACTCTTAATCAACTGAGTCACTTGGCTGGCCCCTCCCCATGACTATTTTGTACCTACCAAATTGTGCTTCTTAATCCCTGCACCTTTTTCACCCTGCCTCCCAACTCCCCTCCCATCTATCACCCCGAATCTAGTACCCATCTGACACTATGCATAGTTATTACAATATTATTGACTGTATTTATTATGTTCTACATCCCCTTGACTGCTGTGTAACAACCAATTTGTACTTTTTAATCACCTGCCCCTTTTTCACCCATCCCCTAACCACCCACGAACATCTGGCAACCATCAAAATATTCTCTGTATCTATGAGTTTGTTTCTGTTTTGTTTGTTTATTTTGTTCTTTAGATTCCACACATAAGTGAAATCACATTGCATCTACCTTTCTCTGTCTGACACTCCACTTAGCTCAATACCCTCCAGATCCATCCATCCACCGCAGATAACAAGAACCTATTCCCTTCCATGGCCGAGCAATATTCTATTGTATATATGTACCACCTACTCCTTATTCACTCATCCATCAGTGGACACCCAGGCTGCCTCTTCATCTTGGCTATTGCAAACAATGCTGCAATGAACATGTGGATGCATTCATCCCCTTGAAGTGTTATTTTGGATTTCTTCAGATAAATACCAGGAAGTGGGATTACTGGGTCCTTCTTTTTTTTAATTATTTTTTTAAGATTTTTATTGGGGAACACTGTGTTTTTCCAGGACCCATCAGCTCCAAGTCAAATAGTTGTTTCAATCTGTAGTGGAGGGTGCAGCAAAGTGGTCCATGTGGGGATCGAACCAGCAACCTTGGTGTTATGAGCACTAGGCTCTAACCAACTGAGCTAACCAGCTGCCCCACTGGGTCTTTCTTTGTCTTTTGTTATAGACTTTGTTTTAAAGTCTATTTAGTCTGGTTTAAGTATTGCTACCCCAGCTTTTTATTTGTTTGTTTCCATTTTCATGAAATAACTTTTTCCATTCCTTTACTCTCAGTCTGTGTGTCTTTCACTGAAGTGAGGCTCTTGTAGGCAGCATATGTAAGGGTTTCATTTTCTTATCCATTCAGCCACCCTATTTTTTTTTTTTTTTTTTTTTTTGAGGGCAGTGTCACTGGCCCTCACATGTGGGACCGAACTGGGGCTGCTGGCTTCCCAAGCCAGCGCTTAACCACCACGCCACTCGGCCGGCCCGCCTCTCTATGTTTTTGATTGAAACATTTAATCCATATATTTTGAATGTAATTGTTATTGCCATTTTATTATTCACATTTTTTATCTTTTTTTTTCTTTCTTAGAGAAGTCTCTCTAACATTTGTTGTAATACTCGTTTCGTGATGATGAACTCCTTTAGCTTTTTCTTGTCTGGGAAGCTCTTTATCTGTCCTTTGATTTTAAATGATAGCCTCGCTGGTTAGAGTAATCTTGGTTGTAGGTCCTCACTTTTCATTGCATTAAATATTTCATTCCAGTTCCTTCTGGCCTGCAAAGCTTCTGTTGAGAAGTCAGCTGACAATCTTATGGGAGCTCCCTTGCTATTCTCTTGCTGCTTTTAAGATTCTTTTTCAGTCTTTAACCTTTGGCATTTTAATAATGATGTGTTTTGGTTCATCTTTTTGGAGGCTCTCTGCACTTCCTGGGCTTATATATCTTATTTCCTTTGCCAGTTTAGGAAAGTTTTCTGTCATTATTTCTTTAAATAAATTCTCAATCCCTTGCTTCTCTCTTCTCTTTCTGGTTCCTCTATGATTCAAATGTTGTTATGCTTGATGTTGTCCCAGAGGTCTCTTAAACTATCCTCATTTTTATTTTTATTCTTTTTTTCTTTTTGCTGTTCCAATTGGGTATTTTCTGATACCTTGTCTTCCAAATTGCTGAATCAATACTCTTCTTCATCTAGTCTGTTTGTGATTCCTTTTAGTGCATTCGTCATTTCAGTTATTGTATTCTTTGCTTCTAACTTATTCTTTTTTATGTTTTCTATGTTATTTTATATGCTTTCTATCTCTCTGTTGAAGTTCTCACTAAGTTTCCTGAGCATCCTTATAACCATTGTTTTGAACTCTTTCTCTGGTAGGTTGCTTGCTTCCATTTTGTTTAGATTTTTTCCTGGAGTTTTCTCCTGTTCTTTCATTTGGGATGCATTTATTTGTTTCTCATTTTGGCTGTCTCACTGTGTTTGTTTCTATGCATTGGGTAGATCTTCTATGTCTCCCAGACTTGCTGGGTGACCTTATGTAGTAGGTGTACTGTGGGGGCCCAGGGCAATCTCCCTGGTCACCTGTTTTGGGTGCTCCAGGAGTGTCCCTTGTGTGTGTTATGTGTACTCTCCTGTTATAGTTGAGCCTGGATTGCTGTTGGCACATGAGTGGATGGTATTGACCCTCAGGCTGACTGGTTGTAGAGTTTGGCCATGTCCACAGGCTATGGGCTGCTGTGTGTGGGGGGGCTTATTCCATGTACCAGGATTTGCCCCAGTGGGCTCTGGTGCCTTTTGATATTGCCCTTTGTGTGTGCCTTTTATGGGACTAATTTAGCAGTGTGTTGCTGTGATCTGAAGCCAGCCTCCAAGCATGTTGGTGCTGGAGCCCCTTGGGAGGGCCGCTGATGCAGGCCCAGGCCAGCCACTGCCTGTGACTGGCTGGAGAGTACCTGGTAGGAGCTACAGAGTGATCCATAATTGGTTGCTGCCTGTGCTGTACCCAGAAGTGTGTGGGAGAGGCCATACTGGGAACATAGAACAGCTGCTACCAATGCTGGATCTGTAGTAGCTTCATAAAAGGCAAGGATGCTCTGAGACCTGCTGCCACCTGCTGACTCCTGTAAGGTTCAGCCACTGATAAAGCCTGTTGTGGTATGGATTTGGGTGTGGCATGGTCTCAGTGAATCAACTGGGTGGAATTAATAGAGCTCACCCGACCAATCAGATTCAGATTTGGCCTGTGGAGGTGGACTCGACACAGAAAAAGATGGCTGCTGCCTGCCGTTTGCAAGGGAGAAGGCCCCTATACACTGAAAATGGCGACTGTCCCTCCAGTCTTTGCCCTGAAATTATACAACTCCATTTCTTCCCATATGACTTTGAACATCCCCTGAGTTACCATCCCTCCATCAGAGCCCAGGGTGAGTGCTTGTGAACAAGTGAGTCTGTGCACAGGCTTTTAAACAGAATGTCTGAGTTTTGTTTCCTGCATCCTTCCATCCCACCAAATGGTTAGAATCCACACTGTTTTTTTACAGCCAGATGTTGTGGGGGGCTCCTATTTCCAGCACTAGTACTATGGGCTGGTGTGGGGCTGGAGTCCATTGCTCCTCTGTAGGGAACCACTGTGGCCAACCTACCTCTCCCAATTTTCAACCACCATATGTAAGTGTGGGACTAGCTTGTTGGTAACTCCACCCCTCCTACCAGTCTCTATGTGTCTTCTTTATATCCTTAGTTATAAAACTTCTGTTCAGCTAGACTTCCATTGGTTCTCCAGGTTCATTGTTCTATAATCTAGTCGTAATTTTGATGTGTTTACCGGATGAGTTAAGCACAGTGTTTATCTACTCCACCATCTTGGATCTCTGAACTAAATTATTAAGATTAAAAAGTTTACCTGATGCTTTCTAACAACTGAAAAATTGTGAATGTAGTCATGTCATGAAGAGGTATGAAAGAAAACTTAAGCCCCAGATCCAGTTCAAAGACCAGGCTGCTGGTGTGTCCCTTCAGCTTCTCAAACCTCCTGGCACAGTGTGTAGCCAAGCTTGTGTGATGCTGGTGACTGGAGAGCTGCCAATTGCAAACCCACCAGAGAGAATGGAAAGGAGAAATCCTAAAGCTGTTTTGGTGGGAGGTTGTGAAGTTTCCAGCAAACTATGAGTTGCTTTTTCCACAGTACTGTCTGATTGAACAACCTATAGCAGTAAAGTACTTTACACTTTTTCTTTTTCCTTTTTAGCTATGAAATACATCAAATATAAAGAATGCCTAAAATAAATGTGTAATTAAAGAGAGTGATGGAACAAACATGAACCTAACAACACAAACCAAAAAAGTGAACATAGCCAGCACCCCAAAAGTCCCTCTTTATTCCTTCCTATCCCCAGTAGAAACAATAACTATTTATCTTGACTTTTCTAAGAGTCATTTTTTTTTGCTTTTCTTTGCAGTTTTACCATCTATGAAAGCACAAATTTGCCTGTTTTTGAATTCTATGTGAGTGGAATTTTATTGTATGTATTATTTTGTGATCTGATTTTTAAAAAATATTGTGGTAAAATATACTACAAAATTAACCTTTTAAAAGCATACAGTTCAGTGGCATTAAGTAGTTACATTATTTTACTATCACCACCATCTATCCTTTTTTGTCTTACATAACTGAAACTCTGTACCGATTACACAATAATTCCTCTTGCTTCCTTCCCCAGGTCCTTAGAAACCACAATTCTACTTTTGTCTCTATGAATTGACTAGTCTAAGTGCCTTAAATAAGTGGAATCATCCAGTATTTGTCGTTTAGTGTCTGACTTATTTTACTCAGCACAATGTCCTCAAGGTTTGACTATATGTAGCATGTATTAGAATTTCATTACTTTTTATGGCTGACTAATATTTCAAAGTGCATGTGTGTATACTTTTTTTTTTTTTACCCATTGATCCATTGATGGACACTTGGATTGCATCCACCTTTTGGCTATTATGAATAATTCTGACACGAATATGGATGTACAAATATCTCTTTGGGTCCCTGATTTTAATTCTGTTTGGCATATACTTAGAAGTGGAATTACTGGATTGCAATGGTTGTTCTTGTTTTAATTTTTTGAGGCACTGCCATATGTTTTCCACATCAGCTGTCCTATTTTACATTTCCACCAATAGTGCACAAGGGTTCCCATGGTTCTACATCCTTGACAACACTTGTTGTTAACTTTTTTTTTTTTTATAATAACCATCTTGATGGGAATCAGTATCTCACTATGGTTTTGATCGGCATTTCCCTAGTGATTAGTGATGTTGAGCATCTTTTCATGTGTTTATATTTTGCCCATTTTTTAATTGATATATATATATATATATATACACACACACATCAACCCTTTATCAGGTATATGATTTGCAAACATTTCTCCCATTCTGTAGGTTGCCTTTTCACTGTGTAATTTGTGTCCTTTGATGGACAGGAGTTTTTAATTTTGATGTAGTCTAGTTTATCTATTTTTTCTTTTTGTATGTGTGTTTTGGGTATCATATCCAAGAAATCATTGCCAAATCCAATGTGAAGAGGCTTTTTCCCTATGTTTTCTTCCAAGAGTTTTAGGTCTTATGTTTAGGTCTTTGATCCATTTTGAGTTAATTTTTTGTGTATGTTATAAGGTAAGGATCCATCCTCATTGTTTTGCTTGCAGATATACAGTTTTCCCAATACTATTTGCTGAAAGACTGTCCTTTTCTCATTGGATGGTCTTATCATCCTTGTCAAAATCATTTGACTGTATATGTGTAGGTATATTTCGGGGTTCTCTATTCTGTTATCTTTTGTTAGTCTATATGTCTGTCTGTTGGCCAGTACTGCACTGTTTTGATTACTATAGTTTTTAGTCAAATTTAAAATCAGGATATGTGAGTCCTCCAACTTTGTTCTTTTTCAAAATTGTTTTGGCTATTCAGGGTCCCTTGAGAATTCATATGAATTTTAGGGTGTGACCTACTTCTTTTGCTCAAACTTATTATGCTTGTGAGTTTCTCTCAGGTTACTTATAGTGATAGTTCATTTGTTTTCAGGGCCACGTTTATCCAGTCTACTATTGTCGGACATTTGGTTTCTTTCCACTGGGACTACTAAGAACAGTGCTGCTATGTACATTCTTATACATGTCTCATGGCACAGGTATGTAACACTTTCTCTAGGATATATGCTTACGCATGGAATTAGTGAGTTATATGGTATATTCATTTTTAATTTTATAGGATAGTATCAAACTATTTTCCAACCTACACCACCAATAACAGCATGTAAGAAATCCCATTGTTCCAAATCTTTGTGTATTTACCAAATTTTGTTTAAGTAAAAAAAACATGTATTAGAAATAACCTAAGTATTTCTAATCAATGGATTAGAAATCAATGGGCAGTTGGCTAAATAAATTATGACATAGCTATACAGTGGAATATTTTACAACCATTAAAAATGACAAGGACAGATAACCTTTATGAGCTAGGTGCCAGGCCCTGTTCTAAATACTTTATAAATATCATCTAATTTTATCCTTACAATAGCTCCAAGAGGTAAATGTTATTCTACCCATGTTACAAATGAAACTGAGGCACAAAGATATCAAATTGCTTGCGCACTTTCACACAGCTGTTAAATAGAAGAACCAGGATTTGATCTAGGTAAATTGACTCTGTAGCTATTATTATATAGTCCAAAATCAAATTTAAAGCAAATAAAAATAATCAAGAAAATAAAAAACAAACAAATCCTTTTAGTCTTCAGGCTACCTAACCTTTACATGCAACTTTGTGGATTTCTTCCAACCAAAGCTCTGAAAAAGAAACATAGAATTTCCCCCATGCCCACTTTTCTGAGGTACAACCAAAAGTGTTAAGTCATTAGGAGAGTTACTAAAAATTAAAATAATGTCAGAAATATCTTTATTTCCCATGCATAACACAGAGCCACTCAAAATCCTTTTTGTTTACAGAGTACTCAAAATGTAATACACTTATACCTTTTCAATCAACTCTAGCATTTAAGTGGTTTTTAGAGATTGAAAAGAGTCAACTCCTGTTTTAAAACATCTCCCTCTGCAAACACCTGTTTCCTCTCACCACACTGCCTCCTCCTCCAAGCTGATTGCCTTGTGTCCTGCTTCTCAAAGATAGGTAATAACCATCATGTAGGGATCATCCTAACTTCCTGTCACTTAAACTAAAAGCTACCCACACCTGCTTTCCTCTCCTCCTCCTTTTCACAGCAGAGAACACCTTTCCTTACAGCAAATGTCAGATCTCTCGCATCCTCTCAACCCCATCACTTCCTGCTCTCTCAGGTAGTTCATCAAACCAACTACCCACTTTCTCCTTCTCAGTTCAGCCTTCCCCATAAGCATGTAACCATATTCTTGTGGCTCCCAGCTTAGAAAACAAACAAACAAACAAACAAACACACAATCCAACAGCCACACAATAAACCAGACACCTGTTCAAGATGGTGAAGTGAGTTACGCTTTGATGCATGTCTCTTCTCAAAACATAGTAATGAGAGACAAAATATAAAAATGGAAACCAGAAATTCAAACTGAATTCAAAAACAAGAAAACATATCTGTGGCTCAGAAATAGAACAAACCTGCAAAGCAACAGGCCAGCTGGACTCCAGATCCAGGTGAAGGCGTAAGGGTGGAAGGTTGGGTTCAGCATAGTCAAGGGGCTCAGCCAGGCTCAGGGCTGAAGCCGGGGCTGGGTTTCTGAAAGGAGGTGGAAAGAAACTGTTCTTGAACACTGGATAAACCATGTATTTTATTTGCTGTATTCTGATGCTTTTGACATCTGGGGCCTGGCTTCCTAGTTCATAAACAACTATCTTTTTGTTGTGTCCTCACATGGTGGAAGGGACCTTTCTGGGGTCTCTTTTATAAGGACACTAATCCCATTCATGAGGGCTCTGCAGGTCCAAAGTCCCCACCACCTGATACTGTTACATTGGACATTTAGGTTACAACATATGAATTCTAGGGAACCTAAACATTCAGTTTATTGCAAATAATTAGACAATAAATATGTAAAGGGCTCAAAGAATTGGGAAATAGGAAAAAAAAGGTGAACACTTACAAAAAATAGAGGAGAAATAATGAGAACAAAATAAAACAAGGTAATCTAGATGAAAAATAGAATGAAACACAATAGGAATTTGAATCTGGTAAAATAGAATTATGAAGATAAGACGCGTTAATTTTAAAAAGAAGAAGAGGGAAAAAACCCACCAACCCTGATAATATATTTAAAAAAATACTCCCTTTGGGATTTAAAGGTTGTTCTCCTCACGTATAGAGTCAGAGCTGTCAGCCAGGCAATATCTCTAATTCGGGGTGCAGCCAGCCAACTGCTGGTTGTAATCTGGGGACAAAAGAATAGATGCACTGTCCCAAAAATATCACATGCATGACACAGCATTGGAAATTAATGTTGGTTAAAAATCATGTATATGAAAATGCATTTTAAATTTTAACATGTTATATAGTGGCATTACAATTACTGAAGGTGAGGTAACACATAAGGATAAGATAAGTGTTAGTTTTGCAATAACACCTTATCAGGCATTACTATGTAATAGTCTTTGTTAATTTCATTATTCCAAGATCTTCCTTGAGTGCCTGCTAGAGATGAATGAAACAGTCTCTACCTCATGGAGCTTGCAGTGTTTTAAGGGAGGTTGGATACTAGTATACAATACCGGATTGAGGTGAGTGCCAAGAGAGCAATAATGGCATCCTATGGGGTAGAGTTTGGTCAGCTGTGAGCATCCAGGATGGCTCTGAGGAGGAGGTGGCATCTTCCTGGATCTTGAAGGACAGGGAATGCTTGAATATTCAAAGATGAAAGAGGGCTCAGTCAGAAGTAGTTCTTTTTTCTTTCACTTGATATTTGGATAATGTTGCCAGTCGTCCATCCCTACCTTGAGGAAAATGGACATAGGTCAGGCACACTTGGATTAGGAAATAAGAGGTAAAAGTCTGACATGGAGACCCACTTAGGGATCCTTGGACACTTAGGATGAGCTGGAGTATAAAAGAGTAGGCAGCTATCCATCTAAGTACTTCCACTTGTCCAGGGGCACTCTTGGAATTTCGGTCAGATCCCTGCAATCCTTTCTTCTTGTCTAGCCTTTGGCAGTATGGAAGTAGGAAGCCATAAGGAGTGGTGTCCATCTTAGCCCCTTCCCCTCCAGACACTGGTTCTTCACACCACCTCCCCTCTTCAAAGGAAGTAATCTAATTATACAAAACTATCTCCATAGCCAAAAGCAAGTTATTAGTACACTTTTTTATGAATAACTCGAAAAAGCTAGTAGAAATCTTTTTTTTTTTTGTCTTGTGGTACTTGTTTTTTTTAAGATTTTTTTATTGGGGAATTGGGGGAGGGGAACAGACAAGTTGCTGTCTTTTTGTTCTTCAGTCTAGTTGCGGAGGACGTTGCTTCACTGGCCCATGTTGGTATCGTCATTGCGTTCTTCCCGGATGAGGCAGATTGTTCCCTGGCCTCTAGATGGTTGCTCACTGCGGCTATTGGCAGCTCACGTTGGCTGCCAGCCGCTCACTGTAGCCTATGGCAGCCCACTGCAGCAGGGGCTGCAGCCTACACTATTACCGGGCTTGCAGCCCAGCGCCAGGTGGAGCTGTTGTTAGCTGTAGAGGGCAGTGTCACTGGCCCTCATATGTGGGATCTGAACCAAGGCCGCTGGCATCCCAAGCCAGCTCTTAACCAATGCGCCACTCGCCCGGCCCTAGAAATCTTTTTACTGGACTACTTTAGAATATTTCAGAATACAGAGGCTCCTTTATTGAAATCATCAGAGCTATAATATCCTTCCATTTTCACATTTACAATGACCACTTTGAACAGTTAACATTTCTTAGAGGGCCGGGATGCTGAGGTCTCCCTGTCAGCACTGAGTGGTCAGTGATTGGCAGGAGTTTCCCACTCCAGGTTCATAGAGATTTCCATCAGGAAGTTTGCCCTGAAGAACAAATTTCACCAAAAAAAAAAAAAAAAAAAAAAATCAGTGCTAAAGAACTGACAATAAATTATGAACATGTCTTACAGATGCTTGTAAATGACTTTACAAGCCAAGGTATATAAAGTAGAAAACATTAAGGGTCTTTGGTGGCTGATGGTCCAGACCTTGTTACTCACAGTCCTTGGATTAGCAGTTTGGCATCTCTCTGAGGAATGTCAACTCAGGCCTACCCTAGTCCCCCTGCCCCAGGCAATTTGTATGCACATTAAAATTTGAGAAGCCCTGGCTTAGATAGCCTTGAGAGGAAGCCATAAATCACTCTGCCCAAACCCCTAGGAAGTTTCTGTATAGAATGAAAGCCAAATGTTAGTGTTAATATCATATAGGTCAAACAATATCCTAATTATTTTCCACCAATATACATGATCCCATTAGTTCCACTGGTCTTCAGTCCTCAGGAAAACATATGGAAATTTAGCGTATTTAAATCCAAAGTAAGCTCTAGTTTGCAATATTCACCCTATGAAAGTGTATTAAAAGTCAACACAATACTTCTGATTGTATGGTTATTGAAAGTAAAATACTACCTTAAAAAGGCCCCAGCTTACCATATCTTAGTTTTCTTATATAAGGTCTTATTCATTAAATAGTTGAATGTTTGTGAATAAATATCATTCCTATTTTTAAGACCCAAATACAGATAATTAATGAATTATACTGATAATTATAGAATTTTAATATTTATAGACATCTGTCACTTTACATTTTAAGGTAGTGTTACCATATGTGCATTTCGGTAATTAAAGTTTATGAACATATACTGTGAAAATGTAAGTGTAACATTGTCAAGCTGATTATCAGGGGGCTTTCTCACTGATAAGCTGTCTATTTTTTTTTTTTTTGAGGCCAGTGTCACTGGCCCTCATATCTGGGACCAAACTGGGGCCGCTGGCTTCCCAAGCCAGAGCTTTAACCACCGTGCCACTCGGCGGGCCCCCAAGCTGTCTATTTTTAAATGGTGGATTATTACAAAGATTGAACTTTTCCTATAATCTCGTTTCTCTTATATTAAAAAATTTGTTGTGCACTTTTCAAATCTCTTACATTCAGCTAAAAAATACCCCCTACAGCCCTGGGTATCTGGCTGTACTGGGGCAATATCTGCACTTGGTATCATTATTTGTCATGTGAAATGTGTCAGTAATTGGCCAGAACTTCTGCCTAATGAGGAAAACTCTTGTCATTCCTGATCTTCGCTAACTTTTCAGTTTCTCCTGATGGAGCTCTGAGGACACACTGCATAGGCTGGGAAATGCCCTCCTAGCGTCTTTCACTCACCACCAGGTACAGCATCCCAAACGATTATTGTGTGGTTGATATGGGTAGGATTGTTTTTCTCTTTTTGAGCTTGTCTTAAATAGCACCCTAGATTGGATTCGAGTCCCCAAATCCAGATTGGATTTAAATCAGCCCCGAAGCACTAAAAACACTAGACACATTTTCATTGAAGTTTTAGCAACAAAGACACCAATTTCTCATTACAGCACAGCCTATACGGTACCAATTCCCCCTGTGCTTCCCAAAGGAAACTACGGCCATTTATGTGGATGCCATTCACAGGAAAGAGGGAAATACCCAGATCTTTCCAGGGTTCTTGGATATAGCATTGGAGTTGACACTGATACCCAGAGAGCCAAATGGCCTTGTGAAATGTGGGTATCAGAAAATAAAGTCCTTGGTGAAGCCTGTCTCACACGGGGCCATGTATCCTGCTTGTTCCCTCACATCCACCCCTCCCCCAGTGGTTATTTTCCTGGTTCCAGGATATATAATCAGGGGATCACACCTGGCAGCGGGCAGAATCCTCACATTCATTCCCTGACTGTGGAGTAAGAACTATCATAGTAGGAAAGGCCAAGTAGAAACTTAAAACTACCCCCTCTGGCCATAATAGTAAATGATCTCCTTTCAGAGGGAGAGCAGAGATTAGTGCCACCCTCAAAGACTTACATAATTCAGAGTTTGATCGAATAATTCAAAATGGTGGTCCTCATTAGAGCCCTATTTAAGTCACCAGTATGGCTCCTTCACAATCTGGATGAACCATGGCCAATGACAGTGGACTGTCACAGGCTTAACACGCAAACACCCAATTTTGGCTGTTCTGGATATGGTATCTTTGCTGGAGCAGGTTAACTTGGACTGGATCTACAGTGTGCAGCTATGGATCTGGAAAATACATTCTTTCAATCCCGCCAGGAATGTGGATCAGCTCTCATTCCGTGGCAACCATATATAGTATGATTTTGTTGTCTTGCCCCAGAAGTGGGTTATTCTCCCATTTGAGTTTATTTCTATTAAATGTCAGGTTTTCAGGAATGGCAGCAAGTATTTGATAAACGCGTCAGTTCGTTCTGCATATTAAGATGGAACATAAACCTAGAAATGATGATGAGTTCTTTAGCCAAAGCCTGTGCTCATGGTTTCGTGGGCACTAACACAACAAGCCTTCACAGTCAGGGCTGTAAGACTGAGAGGTGGTAATAAATATATTCCTATTAAATGGCTGGCAACGAGCCATGGAAATCATAAAATTGTTATGGGCATTAATGGCATTATGAAAACTGTCTAAAGACTTTGAAATCTCTGGTGGTCATCTTTCCTTTAAATCAGCAGTGTACCTCCTTGTAGGTAAGGCAGCCTACACTCTTTGTCATTTTCTTCACACAGTGTACAACTTGATGATATTTACATATTTCACTATTTCCTTCAACACTGAGTTAAGACCCAAAGGCATCTTTTTTGTCCACCAACTGTTAAGCACTGGACGAAGTGGCTGAATTGTCATTTAATTGGTTACAGAGTCATGAATGAAACAAGAAAATACCTGTTTATGTAGTGTGGGTTTTCAGAGCTAAATAGAATCAAAAGCCATAGAAAATGTCTTCCCCATAGAGAATGTCTTCCCCACATTTGCTAAGAGCAGTCCCACGCTGGTCCTCAGGGCTTCTGTCCAACAGGAAAGAGAAATCTCTGCCAGCAGGAGGACATGGTAGCAATTACTCTTTCACTTTGTCTGTCATTGATCTGCTATGATGTTCACCAGTGGCCTTTGATAGAGGCTTTTTGCCAAGAATTGTTCCGCTCTCCTACAGCATAATCTTGGCCATTAACTTCAGGGCTGGTTTTCCGTTTCTTAAGGGTCGTTTCTTAATGGTTGTGTCACTGTAACCTGTTCCTGTCACTACCTCTTCTTTACCTTTAGGGATGAAACTTGGAAAGCAATAGTTGGCTTTTATTCCAGAAAGCTTTGTGTGGATGCTACAAAGGTCACTGACTTGTTTGAAAATGATGGAATGTTTTGATGGCTTTGTGTCATTATGTGACAAAGTTTCAATACAGCCAGTGCCCTTGGGACAAAGAGTGAATGGATTTTTTGTCGAAGGAAATTCAGTTTTCAGATATTCATCATTCTCCATCCTAATCACACTTTTCTTTTCCACTGCTTGTGTGAAACTATCACCTTCCCAGTTTCACTTGTCTCAGCGTGCTCAAACTCATATTCCTTATTTGCACTGGGGTCTTGTGCATTATCATGTGTATGATGTTGTCCTGAGTTGTGGCACATACGTTATTACTTCATTATTGTTTTATGCTCCTTCAATAAAGCTTTTTGAGCCACGAATCCACTTTTGTGAAATGAAACTAAAATGCAACACATGAGTAAAGATAAAAAGGCATGTTTGGGGCCGGCTGAGTGGCGCATTGGTTAAGAGCTGGTTTGGGATGCCAGCGGCCCCAGTTCAGATCCAACATATGAGGGCCAGTGACACTGCCCTCTACAGCTGACAACAGCTCCACCTGGAGCTGGGCTGTGCGAGCGCTGGCAATGGTGTAGGCTGCAGCCCCTGCTGCAGTGGGCTGCCATAGGCTACAGTGAGTGGCCGGCAGCCAGAGTGAGCTGCCAATAGCCGCGACGAGCGACCATCCAGAGGCCGGCGACCCATCTGCCTCATCCGGGAAGAACGGAATGACGATACCAACATGGGCCAGTGAAGCAATGTCCTCCACAACTAGACTGAAGAACAAAAAGACAGCAACTTGTCTGTTCCCCTTCCCCAATTCCCCAATGCTGTTCCCCTTCCCCAATTCCCCAATAAAATCTTAAAAAAAAAAAGCCATGTTTGATAAAGTAAGCAGTACCATGTAAATCATTTGGAAGTACATAAGCAAGAAGGTAGCAGATCCTCTTTATTGGATAATGCTCCCTCCAAAATGCTCAGGGCAGTTTGTGCTTATGTGCAACCTCTAAACCTATCACATTTTTAGTACATTAATGGCATTTGTGTGAGAATTATGGTTTATTTTACATGTAAAATTTATGATGTGTACATGCACAAATTGGTTTATAAGCTTTTCCTCTGCAGACACCTACAGGCTGCTTGATAGACCACTAGGGACGACCTGTGCTGTGAGCCACACTATTTTGTGGTTCCTGCCTTTCCTACCCCAGAGAGAATGTAAATATCTGCTTGAATTTTACAAAAAACATTTTTTTTGAACATCCTTCTCACTGTGTGTGGAGTTAAAAGTTGTTTTTTGGTTGTTTTTTTAAAAAAAATAGCTTTATATTTTACATTTAATTCTGTAATTCTCTGGACTTTATTTTGGCATATGGAAAGATATTAGGCTCTCCCCCACATCCCCAAATAGTTTACTGATTATTTTACTGTTATTTATTGGATAAATTTTATTTTCTCTATTTATTTCCAATATCACATTTATCTCATATAGTACTCTCTTATGTGCCTTAGACACAATTTCAGGGATTCCATTTATATCAGCCCTGCATGTGGATCTTTCTTTACTTTCTGTTCCACTCATTGATCATTCACTCTCTTCCTTCCCCTGCACCATACAACTTTAGGTAAGCTTAATCTGTTTTAATATTGGGTAGTGCACCACTTAATTTCTTTCCTCTCTTTTAAAGTTTAATGGCAGTTTGTATTCTTTCCCAAGGGATGTGTGCATTACTTAGTGGTTTTTTGGTTTGGGTTTTTATTTACAAGACTTTGGAATAAGTGGGAAACAGTCTACCAACATGAGATATTTTTCTTTTTGTAGTCTTATTTACTATTAACACAACACACAATTTTAACAAAACAACAAGCATTATCTCATTTTTGACATCTCAGGTTCTGATAGTGTTAGCAATATGAAACAATTTATAAGAACCCCTTCATATTGTGACTCTAAGATTTCCTAGCCTGGGATGCTGAGAATAATGAACTGATGTATTGGGTTGTCAGAGAAGTCATGACACATGTTTGTGACAGATGGCACTAGTTCATTTTTGGAAGTACTGGAGTCATTCACATCTATGTTATTGCTATGTCATTTGACAACTCACAGTTCTAGCTTCATTCTAGAAAAGAAATTGAGCGATTTGGTTGAGTTTTGGAGATTTTACAATAAGTTGAAGATGGAAGACCAAACTGCATTTCTGCCATATTTTACTGTTTTACTTCCAAAAAGGGAAGAACGTGCATCAAGCTTGTGAAAAGTCGCATAAAGTTTATGGTGACAATACTCTACAAGAACGTCAGTGCCAACGATGATTCACGAAATTCCGCGCTGGTGATTTTGATCTCAATAACACGCCTCGGTCAGGGAGGCCCACCAAGGTTGATGACGTCAAAATAAAGGCATTAATTGAGTCAAACTCACGTTACATGACACGAGAGATTGCAGAAACATTGAACATCCATCATTCAAGTGTTCATGACCACCTGAAGAAGCTGGAATACGTAAGCAAGCTTGATATTTGGGTTCTGCATGAACTCAAAGAAGTTCATTTGACGGCAAGTATAAACATCTGCAATATGCTCATTAAACTTGAGGAAAGTGATCCTTTTTTGAAGCAACTGATAACTGGTGATGAGAAGCGGATTGTTTACAACAATTTGGTGTACAAATGGTCTTGGTCCCGACATGATGATTCGCTTCAAACGACATCGAAAGCAGACATTCATCAGAGGAAGGTTATGCTCTCAGTGTGGTGGGATTTTAAAGGTATCGTGTGTTTCAAGCTCCTACCAAGAAACCAAACAATCAATTAGAATGTGTACTGTTGGCAATTGGACAGTTTGAACGAATCCATCATCCAGAAACTTCCAAAGCATGTTAATTGTAAAGCAGTTGTGTTCCATTGCGACAATGTGGGACCACACACAAGTTTGATCACCCGTCAAAAATTATTGGAGCTTGGATGGAATGTGTTGCCACACCCACCATACTCACCTGACCTTGCACCATCAGACTTCCACTTGTTTTGCTCTCTTCAAAACTCCTCGCATGATATAACTTTCAATTCAGATGAGGCTGTAAATCAGCACCTTGTACAGTTTTTCACAAATAAAACAGGTCCTTCTATGAATGAGGAATTATGAAGCTCACTGAAAGATGGCAAAAGGTTATCAAACAAAACGGGCAATATATCATTGATTGATCTTTGTTCTTTATATAAATAAATGACCTTTGAAAAACAGACAAAATATGTCATGACTTTCCGACAACCCAATAGATATCATTAATTAATGCAACAGGCCAATTTTTTTTTCTCCAGTGGACTGTGGAAATTCTGCCACAATGTATAGACCAAAATAATTATGAGTCAGACTACATTTCTGGGATGTTAAAATTGCCAACTGCAAAGTAAAAAAAATCTGTCAGCCAATCAGTTTCTTTGTCTCTGTGATGCTAAGCAATGAATTTCTCACATTCTCCCCTCTCCACAACTGAATGATCTAACTCAGCAAGTTCAGTTTGGGCCCAGGAAGGCACAACTTTAAAGTTGCTACAGGCATGCTACAAGCAGCCACAAGACACACACACACACACACAACCTATAGGTCTTATGAAGCATTTGCATACTCTAGAGTGTCAGGCACACATGTTAGAGATCCAGATGGTTTACGAAGCATCTTGTGATGAAGTGATCTGACACAAAGGACCCCTCGGTGGCCTTGTATTGTTAGTAGTTAAATATGATTTGGCTTCTGTAATCAGAATTCATGAAACGAAAACAGAGCAGTTACCACCACAGTTTGTACTTGTTGTGCCAAGTTAGGTTTCTCTGCGGACGTCAAGAGATTTTTTAATGTTGTTTTGTAATTAGCCCTTGTAAAGACAGGCTCTTTTTGATTCTGCAGTGATGCATTGCAGCTTTCGTTACAAAAAATATCCATGACCCCTGGTGCCTAACTGCAAACAGTGGCAGTTACTAGCCTCATTTGGAGACTAGCAGATGGCTTATAAAGTCCTCATTGGAGCTTCGATCCATTTGCAGCTTGCAGTGCACAAATATTTATCTTTAAACAGTGTAAAATGTGTCAGAATGGGTCTGCATGCTGTTTTCATTAGTATTAATGCATTCTGGTCCTAACAAGAAAAATTTCTTTAATTACATTATTTTTGTTTATTTGCTTGCTTGCTTGCTCTATGTGAAGTGATTCTCAGAATGTTTTTTTTCTGGCTTCTTACTTTTTAGACGAACTAGCAAAGTTTTGTCAACATCTTACTTTTCTCTTTTACTCATTCAAGTATTTACTGAACTACTACTATGAGCCAGGCTAAAACTTGAGAGATGCAATGATAAATATGATATAGTAGATGCTCAACAAATACTTGCTGAAAGAATTAAAGTTAATAGTTTTATTTTATATAGTGATGCTCAAGCTAAGTAGTACTTGAGCACAATTTCCTGAATATTGAACCATATTATTTTTGTCTATAAACATTTCCTTTAAACTATGAAATGTTAGAAATCGGAGAAAGTGCTTTGTGTTAAAGGCTTTTCTTAATCCAACACATGAAACTTTGTGTACAAAGAGTTGCCCAGATAAAATAATAATAGTGAACATTAATTAGGCATTTACTATGTGTCAGCACTTACCTATGATAAAGCCTTTATATTTGCGATCTCACTTAATTCTGTAAAGTCTAACAAATCCATGGGGAAAGTACTATTTTCCCATTTTACAGATGACACTAAAACTGAAAAATATTAATCAAGTTGCCCAAGTTTACCCAGTGGCAGAGCCCAGATTCAAATAGAGGCAACCTGACTTCAGACCCCATACTACTTTTAACCATCATTCATTAATTACAACAGCTTTCACAGCTAGACATCTCTATGCCTACAATAGTCCATTCCTACCCAGCATCTTTTGGGAGACTACAATTACTAGTACTTAACATTCAGACTTTGGAACCAGACTACTTGGTTCAGATCTTGGCTCTGCCATTTAAAGCTGTGTGACTTTGGGCACGTTACTTGACCTCACTGTGCTTATTTTCCTCATTTAGAAATTGAAGATAATTATATACCCACTTCATACGGTTGACATGAGGGTTAAATGACAATATATTCAAAGCACTTAAGAGAGCATGTGGCAAACAGTACATGCTATTATTATACAATTAGCTATTACTACTATTCTTATTACCATAGTTATTAAAGAGACAATTACTTCTATTTGAACTCATGCCCAGTGTTGTTACATCTTCTGATTTTAAACAGAAGGTGAAAATCTAGATGGTTAGAAATCTGAGGTTTCCCAATTTTTAAATGTCAGCACCTAATGCAAATTTTCAAAATTGCTGACTGAGCAAAAGAAATTGTGTCTGTGGGCCATGTTCAGTTGACCACAGCAGGTTTGGGACCTTTGGTGGAAGAACAGTAGTGATGAGCCACACAGAAGAAGGATCAGAGAATGCAGACGTGTGAATGGGGAGGGCCTGAGTCATCTGGAATAGCTCAGTGTCTATACAGGTATTTGGGAGACTCTCACTCAGTGTATAATTTTATAGGCTTAATGTGTTCTGACTGGCTTGGTCCACTCCATTGTGTTTCTAGCTGGTAAGAATTCCAATAGGCGTCATATCCTTCATGTAGTTTTCTTCTTTTAGAGATGATCCATTTGAGTCAATTACCTAAAATAAATTAAAAAAAGGATTGAATGATAAAGTTATAAGATTTCCATTTCTGAAAACTAGAACCCTTAAGTTAACTACAGAGAAAGTGTTGTTTGCAAGAATAAACCAGTGTTACAAGTTACCTTGGAACTTAAAATTATCATATAATTATTTCCATTTCTATGATGGTTATACCAGAGTGTCTAGGCTCTGCCATAATAGATTGTCGTCCCTAAGACCTCACAAAACTAAAACATATTGTCTAAATTGAAGTTAGTTTATCTTCTAGCTATAGCAACACCCGAGCCCTTCATACCCTGGCTGTCAGCAGGCACAGCAGAAATCACTCCTGCCCCCAGGGCTATGCCCCACACCAATTTCAACTGTTCTAGCAGCTGCCCAGAGATGCACTCCAGCTGATATAAATATCTGAGACAGATACAGGGTTTGAAAAACTCAGTAATGGCTAATGAGTGTCCATGTTAACGTCAAGAATAAATAAATAAAAGGATTCATAGGACACTGTGTGCTCAGAGATGTCATGAAAGGAAGTAGAGTGCCCCGTATGCGCCGACCACACCTTTCCTCCGTGGTGTCCAGGATGGGTAAATATACTTGCCACTCAACAGGGAAAAACCAGACGTGATGTGTTCCAGTGTCTCTCTCTTCTCTGTTTACGAATACCATGCTCAGCATTGTGTTTTTATGAGTAATACTTGTTCTATTCATTCCTTTGTTCATTGAATTATCATTAATTGACTTCCTACCATATCCCAGGCATCACAGGGGGGCACTGAGGATACAGCAGTAAGCAGGCTGCAGTTCCTGCCCTCAAGTGCTCAGGAGCTGGTGGGAGATACAGGCAAGTTGAAACATGATGCACAGGAATGAGAGGCTAGGAGAGGGGAAATCAGGGGACACTTCACAGAGGAGGCTTTGCCTTACAGTGAAGTCTCTGCCTTCCAATGTAACTAGCTCCATATATCTGATTAGAAGGCAGAATGGCCAGCCCTGGGACGACTCCTGCAGTGGGAAGGGAATCAGAACTGGAAGGAAGGATTCCCCAGGATGCTTTCTAGTAGCGCCACCTGTGCTGTGCTTTCCACCTCCTCCAGAACAGCTCCTATCATAACAGCACTGTGACGCTGGGGCACTGTGGGCCAAGTGCATGCAGGGCCCCTCTTCCTGTGTACATGGGCTGGCGGGGGGCACAGCATTGTTCTTTCTCTCCATCCTTCTCCTCTTCCATCAATCTAAAGTTCTTTGTACTGATCTCACTGCTATCCTTGCTTTTGATTCTCTTTTCTGCCCCCCCCCTCCCTTTTCTTTCCTCTCCATCTCTCACTCACTTTCTTCCTGGGGTAGAGCGTTTCCTTTTATTTATTTTGGTGTCTGGGGGTGGGAAAGAGGCTTGTGCCCCCCCCCGCACCCCCTCCCCCAGCCCTCTCTCCCTCCCCCCATCCCTGTGTGACTGCACTTAGCTGCTCAGACTCTGCCATCTTCAGGAGAGGGACTGCCCTGCAAGGGGAGTCAATGTGATTTCTTGCCAGTGTCTCAAGAACTGAGCACAGCGGCTACGGGAACAGCTCACATGGAAAAGGAAAGTCTTTTCTCTTAGTTATGTGTACCCGCCTGTTTCTGCTCTGGGTGTGGAGTTGGAGGGATCGGGAATGCAAGGGTGTCTAGGCAGCCAAATGTCAAGCAATTACGCTGTTCCAAAGGGGAAAGGCTAAATGAGCACCTCACTCTCAAAATACAATTGTGCTAAGGGCACTTGGAGAAATGAGTGGCTATTTTAGACTAAACCGCTTCTTAAAATAGGAATGCTCGCTTGCCAGGAATTGGAGAAAGACCGCGGATTCCCTTCAAGGTATAGTGTTGTGGCTTGCCAGCAAAATGCTGTGAGCAGGCAAGGATGGGGCGGATGAGTGCTCAGGGAAGTGACGGCTTGGGCTGGAGTGAAAACAAGAATAGAAGGCTTGGTATTCAATTTCCACTCCTTTGAAACACACTTACCCTGTGGGGGCCATGCATAATTAATGATATTACCATGCAATAGTAGGACTACAGAGATCCACTCATCCTGATGAACCCTTTTTCATTTTTATTGCACTTTTCAAGTATGCCAAAAAACATTAAAAGTTCATAAAAGAAAATAACTTGGCTTAATCATGACTGATCTCATACCTGAAAATGAGTTTGTGGTACCACAAGCTTACCAGCCATCTGCTTTTTTTGGGACAGTCCCATTTTTCACTATCTGCTCTCCCAGGTGTCTGGACATTCCAGATAAACTCTTGGGTTGAAATGTTGACTTTTAGTAGAAGCCACACAGTCTTTTGAGACTCAATCCCATTTGATTCCAGAAATACTTTGAAGAAGGAAGTAGACATTGGTAAATAAGATGCTGAATTTGTCAGCTGATGAGAATTTATTATATCAAGCAATATTGATTGACCTCTTAAGCTTAACTTTTATTCCTCAAGTTGAAGCTTACGTATGGCAGACCACACAATAGCTGAGCCCTTGTTAGCTGATACCCACTATGGCTCTAGCCAACTGTGCTGAATTTTGGCTGCTCAGAAGCAGGCAGGGTGTGACTCCTTCTATGCTATGCATTTGGGAGGGAAATAGGTTTCTAGTCCTTTAATAAATAATTTTAATTAGTCGACCACCCCCATCACACACACAATCAGGATGCAAGTGAGGAGGAAGCATCACCTGACAGTGTTGAAGGTAGATGTGAGGAAGTCTGCCTGTGTGGCAAGGACATTACAGCTCATCAAACACTCCCCATGCTCATCGGCACACTCAGCCCCTGTGCTTTGGCAGAAGTGAAGTGGATGATGTCACTTCCGGGTGAGGGGTGAAGGGCCAGTGGAAGCTGCATGGGGAGCGGGGGAAGGCAACAGTGTTAAGCGACCTGGCTCAATGTCCTGTAGGACACCACTCTGGAAAGTCACCAGCCCACATGGACTTTGTGTGAGTGGAGAATGAGCCTTTGTGAGCCCCTCAATCACTGAGGTTCCTATTTGTGCTGACTCCTGTTTGTTACCCGAGCATATCGTCTCATCGCCTACATACATTAGTAGACTGTTTATCTTTTTCTAAAGCAAAAACAAAACCACAGCTCAGTCAGGATTTGTTGTGCGCCTATTATATGCCAGGAGACATAATAGTGAGCTCCCTCCCTGGGGTAGCATTTTCTCCTTGGGAGACCCTGACAATCCAGTCGCTGTTCCCAGGGGTTCCTGTCATCCTAAACTCGGAAGGCTGGTGACAGTCCAAATCAGGAATATCTGTCACCTACCACCCACTTCTGTGGAGGAAGCACTGGCTCTCATGCCAGAAGCTCAAGTTAGCTTTTGATGTTTAATGTCATTTAACCTTATCTATTGACTTATTTAAAACAACTGTGACTTAGTTTTAAGTATGTATTCAAGCACATGTACTTGCTGGCAGATTAGTATCTCATATAATGCATCATTTGAAATAATATCAGATGCTTCATTTTCTTCCCAAATTAGATTTCCATGAATCCTGAGTGCTCCCATCGCAAAACTTCCAAATCACCCCCAGACTTGCACCTTCACCCCCAAAGGACTAGATTTCAAAGCTAACTTATAATTATTATTATTTTAACTTTATTGGGGAACAGTGTGTTTTTTTTTCAGGACCCCTCAGCTCCAAGTCAAGTCATTGTTTTCAATCTAGTTGTGGAGGGCGCAGCTGAGCTCCAAGTCATATTGTTATTTTCAATCTATTGGGGAGGGCACAGCCTACTGGCCCATGTAGGAATCGAACCAGCAACCTTGGAGTTATGAGCACTGCACTCTAATCAATGGAGCCAATTGGCCGCCCGCTTGGGTGTAGAGTAGGAGGTGGGGTAGGCAGACCAGAGAAAGCCAGTCACCTTTGAGTAGTGTAAAATTCTTTTGAGTCATATAACTGATGGAGTTTACCCTCACTCAAAAAGAAGAAACTCTCTGTGTCCTCATCATGGAATCTTAAGATAAGAATAGCCAAAGTTGATTGAGGAAGGAAAATAGGGAGAAGAGAGTGACTTAAATATACTCAGTTTCTCAAGTGCAAAGAAATTTCAGCAAGCTGTAAAGTTTGAGCGTGTGGGTACCTTTTTATTTCCCCTTGATGTATGATTAGGTTTACTAGTTCTTCGTAGTTAATATTGACACATCAGCTATAGCAGCAATACATTTTACACTCATTTGCAAATTAGTTTTCAATCTAGTGTATCTCCAGAAAAGGGAATAAAATCCTATTAAATAACACAAAGTAGCTCTCATAAACCAGAATGTTATATTTTTGACAGAAGCTAAAGGGAAGAGGGAGAGATGAGAACTCAAGATTTGCTAAGCGTGGAATGTGACAGGTCGTCATTGCTGTAATACACATGTCATCATTTAATTCTCACTGCAACCGCAGAGGTAGAAATTATCCCCACTTTATACAGGAGAATACTGAGCCTGGAGGGAATATGGGGATTTCCTATGATCAGCTGGCTGGCCTCTCCACAGAAGGGTGGAGCTTGCACACGGATCCTGGTGTGTGTCACTCCAGAGTTAACTTGCATTGCCATTCTGCCTGACTGGCTGCAGGAAGGTGCCACAGTTCTGTCTTCAGGCCACATCCGGTCCAACTGTCTCTCCAAAGGAATGAGGACATGCACTTTCAATGGAGACAAAAATGGGTTCTTGGGAAGGGGCAAAAATCTCTTGTAAAGCATGAGTATACACAGAGTACAGAAACAGAGATCTCCAGTATACCTGTGCTATGAAAATTTCATGGAGGGGGTGATAAGGAAAAGAATGTCCAAGAAGTATCCTTACAGAGGTGATAATGATAAAAAGGTTGAGGACAGCAGGCAAAGGAAAGAGAGGAGGCCTGAGAGTAATGGGCGGCTGGTCAGTGAGCCGTTGGACTTGCCATTGGTGACCTGGGACCATCACAGGTGTGATCTTGGTGCCCCCGGCTCCTCCTGCTCTTTCTCCCCCTTTCTGAACATGGAAGTCCATGCAAGGCACAGGCCACAGCCAGTAACGAGCATCTGTTGCTAGATTCAATCTGACTTTCTGCCCTCCATCTCCTCCTTGGGAACATCACTGGTGGGTTTGTCTCCCACACAGCAATGGCAAAAAGGCTTCAAGGAAATGAACAGTAGCCCCCTTCCTTACGCAGCCTGGGGACACCTGAAGTGGGAACACCCTAAAGAGCAAAGACCCCACATCTGTCCAATTCACAGAGCCCCCAAGGTATGGCATTGGCCAGGGCCTGGTGTGCAGTTCTCCAGCTGCCCTGGAATCATTGGCAACAGCGTAGGGTAGGTGGAAGGCTTTTCAGGAAATGAAACTAATCTTGAGGTCTAGCTAAAGATTCTCCCACCGCAGTGGGATTTGAAGCTTTACTGCTGTGAGCTTGGGGGTCTATCCTCCTTCTCCTATAGGGGACTGTGCAAGTGGCTGCGGTGACTGATTCTTTTGTTACTTCCCTGCCTTTGGCAGGGTAGAATTGAAGGCAAGCATCCTCTGGATTATTGCTCAGTTGTCATTGAAAAAATTACATCAGCTATAGTACTAGGTACAATTAAGAAAAAAAAAGAAAAAGCCAAAAATGAAAACAAAGGAACAATTTTACTCCAATATCTGTGCCTTCTCTGCATGGTGACAGGATACAAGGTGTTTTCATGAACTTGTCTTTGTCTTGAAGAAGGGAAGGGCTATTAAAGATTTTTAAATGCCAGATAAAGGAAGAGTTCTGTTAACGGTAGGAGGAAAACTATACATTTAGGTCAGTCACTAACATACTTAAAAGAAAATGTCTCCAGTGACCATAAATAATTGGATTTCTTGCAGGGGTCACACAATGCTTCAGATAACTCCTTTCCCCTTTATCTGGATTTTTGATACCTGGTAGGAGGGAGTGGGGGAGAGACACTTCACAGTGGATGGAGGTAGATAAAAGGGAAAGATCTGACAGTCGTCATTATTACCGTGCCGTATCATTTACCTCAGCCAGGAGTCACTAACATGCCAGGTCACCCCTGAGGTCGAGGGCAAGACAAGAAGTTTACACAGCCATGCGGGGTAGCTGGCTGGCTAGGGGCGCACATCAAAGTGTGACAACAATCATGAGAAGAAGATTTGTTCAGGTACAGAGATCAAGATAACAGCGCTTTCCTTGCAATATTCTACCACTTTGGTGGAAGGGGTGCTTTAAATTTCCCCATCAGTTCTTTCTGTGCTTTTGAGAAGGAGCAAGCACAGCCAAGGATGTAGTGAAATATCCTGTTTCTTTAGAAATGAACTCCTCCTAAAAATGTATTGTTTCACTAGTGTCTTCCTCTGTACCAACTGCATATCTGAAGTAGAAATCTTCCTGTTTTATTGTGGTAAAATATGCATAACATAAAGTGTATCATTTTACCCATTTTTAAGTGTCCAAGTCTGTGGCTTTAAGTACCTTCACATTGTTGTGCAACCATCACCACCCTCCATCTCTAGGACTTTTTCATCATTCTCAACTGAAACCCTGTATCCATTAAACACCACCTCCCCATTCCTCCCATAACCTCCCAACCCCTAGTAACCATTATTCTACCATCTGTCTTTATAAATTTGGCTAATAGTTCCCTCACATAAGTGGAATCATACACTATGTGTCCTTTTGTGTCTGGCTTATTTCACTTAGCAGAATGTCTTCAAGGTTCATTCATATTGTTGCATGCATCAGAATTGCATTCCTTTTTAAGAGATAACAATACTCTATTACATGCATATAGGACATTTTGTTTCTCCATCTATGGATGGACATGTGGGTTGTTTCTATCTTTGGCTATTGAGAATAATGCTGCAATGAACATTGGTGGACAAGTATCTTGAGTCCCTGCTTTCAATTATTTTGGGTGTATTCCCAGAAGTAGAATTGGTGGATCACACAGTAATTCTGTTTAATATTTTGAGGAGCCACCATGCTGTCCCCCCACCTTTTTTGCCCCTTAAATCTAGACAGCTTTTTTATTGGGCATTACATGAAAATATTGTATGAGAGTAAAATGGTTCTGTAGACTAAATATTTTGAAATGAGTTATACTTTCTCCAGTGGCACTGATTGCCATGTATAGTGTCCAAACAATGGTATCTGGACAGTCAGAGAGCACATGAGAGACACCCAGTGATTATTGTTTCTCACAAGATACTCTATTTCAGTAAGATGAGGTGTACTGTCTTCTATGTTAAGCCACAGGCAGCAATAGAGTAGCTATCACCAACCCAGAGTGGCCACTCTCTACTTGGGATGTGGATTTGCTGCCACCTAAGAAACCCTATGACTTCTGCTTCAGTTCTTCACCACTCAGGTCCCTGAGACTTTAGAGTAGTAACAATACAGGGAGGCTTAGGAGATCCGAATGCTAACCCTGATCCCATCAGAAATTAGTGTATAACCTCAAAAGGGTCTCATAGCCTCTCAGAGACATAGTTGCCCAAAGGACATTTGAGTTGAATGCTCTCTAAGTGACCTTAAAGCTCTATAATTCTATGATTTAACAGTTACGTTGATACTATGCTGTTGTCAAGCACTGATGACTCCTAATTCTGGCTCCTTTGACAAATCCAGTGATTTTTTAAAAAACTGCAATAATTCCTCACTTCTTGTTCCTGGCTACTAACGGCTTCCTGCTCAGTCATGGAGGATTTCTAGTTGCACCAACATTTCAGCAGCCCCCGTGGGTACTTGAGGATTTGCCCACTTACCCAGTAATTTTCAGTTCTTCTGGTCTCACCTCTCTCAACATTATGAGGTCTGAAAAGCACCCTTAGAAAGAAGAAGACGCCGGGGATTTCCCAAAGCTGGGGCAAATCCAGTGGGTGTCTATAATTGACTATATGAAGATACCAATTTCCCTTCAGTTAAAATTAAGTGTAGAAAGTAAGATTTTACAGGTTACTTTCCCCTCAAAAGCTACTGTGAAATAAAGATGATTTCCCAGTTTTTCATGAAAACAATGTTTTGAATATTGGGTCTGGAGTTCCAAGTTCAAACTAGTTGTTAAGTGTAGTCCTTGTTACAATGGTGCTTGGAGGCTGGCCAGAATATCTAGGAGCCATTGGGAAAACCCGCTGATGGGAGTTTCTGATTTGCAAGAAATTAAAACACCCTCAAGGTTAAAGTGCACTTTTTTACTAGCTTAAATCTTGGGCAGGCTTGTAGTGGGCGAGGTTGATTCTGTGAAATGTGCCATCCAGGTTGTCAGATTCTGTGATGGGTTCATTTGTTCAAGATGGTAGATGTGGCTATTTGTGTTTTGTTTCTGATATTGCTTAACTTTATATGATGAGTAGTATGACTTCAAATTTCTGCAATGATTAGCAAAACCATCCAATTAACTTATAGCATTAGGGAGGTAGTGGTAGGATACCTAATAAAACTCCTGTGCTACCACTGTTAAGCGAGTATTTAATTGTGTTATATTAAAACTTAAAACACAACCAAGTCTATAATACATATATGTATGATATAAAGACTAATATTCCAAAGACTCAAATGAAAAAGTGGAACATTACTATTACCTTGGAAGACCTGTGTGCCCTTCCTCCAGCACATTCTACTCTTTTCCACTGGAGGAGTGGTTTGAAGCCCCTGAAAATCATCTGATTAAACCAGGATTGAACTTTACTGATAACAATCCTGGTTACACATTAGAATGAGTGAGTACACATATAAAGTGATATGATATGATATGACATGATATAGTATGTAATGCAATCAGCTTTGATTTTTAATATACCAGCTAAAGGTAAATGACACTGTACTAAAGAGATCTTCTGAAACTTTAATCTTTAACCTGAGGATCTTGTTAAAATGGAACCCTTAAAGGGCTTGCACATCCTTTGTTAGATTTCTTCCTAGGTACTTTATATTTTAATTTCTATTGTAAATAGTATCTTCAATGATTGTTTCCAGTCTATTAAAATATATTGACTCTTTTAGGTTAATATTATCCAGCAAACTTGCTGTTGACTCTCTATAGCCTCTGTAAATATGTCTACACATTAATTCTCAATTAGTTTAATTGTCTCCCTTTCTCTGTCTCTTTTACTAATCTTACTTGTCAAAGACCCAGCTTTTGTCTTCGTTGATTCTCTCATTTGCAACTGTGTTTTCTATTTCATCCATTTCTGCTTTTATACTTATTATTTTATTCCTTCTACTTTTTGGGACTTATTCAGCTATTTTTTTCTACTTCATAAATTGGATGCTTACATCATCAAATTGAGACTTTTTTCTATTCTAGTATAAGCACTTGAGGCTATAAATTTCTCTCTCAATATCCCTGTATCTCATATATCTTAATATATACTAGTCGATTATTGTTCTGTTCTAAATATTTTATAACTTCCATTATGGTTTCTTCTTTGAAATTGTTTAGAAGTGGGTTTTGTATCTCCAAATGTGTGAGGATTTTCTCTGTTTTTTGTTATTGATTTCCAATGTAATTATCTAGTGGTGTAAGAATATATTCTGAATAATACCAACCCACTGAAATTTATTAAGGTTTCCTGTAAGCTTAGCATGTCACCAGTTATTTAAGTGGGTGGATGTATACTTGATAGGAATATATATTCAGAGAGAGAGAGAGAGAGAGAGAGAGAGAGAAAGAGCGAGAGAGAGAAACACCAACTACTGTTTGTTTACTGTGCTGTTCAAATTTTTCACATTATTAGCGATTCCACTGGAATTCCAATCTATTGAGTTATACCTTCTGGCACTCATTAACTCCTGTCTCATAACTTATCATTCATATTTTTAACTCTTGGTCTGTTTGTTCTGTACTCTGGGTTTTTCTTTAGATCTGTCTTCTGGATATCCAGACATGTCTTATATTCAGTTTAAATTTCCAGTGAGTTTCTAGTTTCAATGATTAACTTTTGTCTCTAAAAGTTCTAGAGCATTGTTTTCTAAAATCATTGCATATCTGATTTAATATTCCTACCAGCAATGTTCAGTATTCCACATTCTCACCAACACTTGGTATGATCATGTTTTTTATTGTAGTCATTCTAATGGATGTGTGGTGGTATCTCATTGAGGTTTTCATTTACATTTCTATGATGACTAATAATATCAAGCATCTCTTCATATGCTTTTTGGCTATTGCTATACCTTATCTTGTGAGTGTGAAACACTTTTACCTACTTGAAAAAAATTATTTGACATTGTTATTGAGTTGGAAGAGTTCTTCATATATTCTGTATATAATTGCAGTCATATATATGCATCAAAAATATTTTCTCCTGATCTGTAGTTGTCCTTTAATTTTCTTAACAGTGTCTTTTGAAGCATAGAAATTTTTAGTTTCATAAAGTCCAATTTGTCAACTGTTCTTTTGTGTTTAGTACATTTTGTGTCCTGCCTAGAGAAACTTTGCCTATCCCAAGGTTATGAAGGTTTTAATATGTTTTCTTCTGGAAAATTTAAAATTTACAATTAGATCTATGATTCATTTACAGCTATTGATTCATTTAGAGCTATTTTTTGTGTGTGGTGTGAGGGAAGACTAGGGTTTTAGTTTGTTTTCCATATAGATAACTTGTTCCCTCACCATTCGTTGAAAAGGCTATTCTTTCTCTTATTGAATTACCTTGGCAATCTGTCAAAAATTAGTTGCTCATATATACATGTAGCTCTGTTTTTGGACTCTACATCTATAACATTGATCTAAATGTCTATTCTTATACTAAAGTCACACTGTCTTTATTACTGTAGCTTTATAGTAAACCTTAAGATCAGCTAGGGTAAGTCCTCTAACTTTGTTCTTTTTCAAAATAGTTTTGGCTCTTCTACATCTTTTCATTTCCAAATACATTTTAGCATCAGCTTATCAGTTTCCACTAAAGAAGAGTCTGCTGAGATTTTTATTGGTGTTGTGTTTAATCTATAGATCAATTTGGGGAGAATTAACACTTTAACAGTATTCAGTCCATGAACAAGGTATATCTCTCCATTTATTAAGGTCTCTAATTTTTCCCAATAGTGTGTTATTTATTTTTAATATGTGTAATATATGTCTTATATATAGCTTATCAAATTTATCCCTGTCTTTCATTCTTTTATGCTGTTGTAAATAGTATCATTTTAAAATTTCATTGCCAGTTCTTTATTATAATATAGAAATATAATTGTTTTTGATGTATTGACATACCCTGTGACCTTGATACATTAACTAATTAGTTGCAGTAAGTGTTTTTGTAAACTTCTTAGTATATGATCATATCACCCACAAATAAAGACATTTTTACTTTCCCTTCCAATCTGTACTTTCTTATTTTTTATTCTTTTTTTTTTTTTAAGGCTTTATTGGGAATTGGGGGAAGGGAACAGCATTGGGGAATCTGGAAAGGGGAACAGACAAGTTGCTGTCCTTTGGTTCTTCAGTCTAGTTGTGGAGGACATTGCTTCACTGGCCCATGTTGGCATTATCATTGTGCTCTTCCCCGGTGAGGCAGTCGCTCGCCAGCCATTGTATGGTCGCTCACGGCAGTTCACGTCAGCTGCCAGTCAGCCCCACTGCAGCCTCCTCACGGCAGCCCAGCTCCAGGTCAAGCTGTTGTTCACCATCCTAGCTGCAGAGGGCACAGCGTCACTGGCCCTCTATGTGGGATCCCAACTGGGGCCCCGCTGCTCAGAGCTGGCATCCCAAGCCAACTCACAACCAGTGTGCCTCTTGGCTGGCCCTTATTTTTTCATTCTTGCTTTATTGCACTGATTAGGACATTCAAAAGAATGTTGAATAGCAGTGGTATGAAAGGACATCTGAGAGAGGATGTCTTTTCCTGGTTCCTGATAAAGGGAGAAGCCTTCAGCCTTTCACCATTAAGTGTATTAGCAGTAATGTTTTTGTAGATGCTGGGCCAAATGAACAGAAAACTCATTCCAGGATTTCAGTGTGGCAGAACTAGCAATTGATAACAGGACTTGACTGAGCCCTCTCTTTATAGTTGTACAGATTGATGCTCAAATTAATAGGAGGTGCACAAAGGTCTCACTTCAGAGTGAGCATTATGTCATTCTTATCAAATCTTTTCATAAAGCTCGCTAGTTCTTCGGCTACAGAATTACTCTAATACCTTGTTATATACAGACCTCCAGGCTGTGAGGATCCTGGCTGATCATCATAGTGAAAGCTGTGATGTTTAGAGTAGGTAAAGCTGGTGAGCAGCATCAGTTACAAAAATTATTCAGCCTTAGCCAGTCATATTTTGGTCTATACGTGCTATATATTTATGCTTTTAGTTTTCTTTTATCAGGGTTAATTATTAATTTAACAACAGGTTTCTGGTGTGACCATTCACCAATGAAGAAAGCTATCTCTCAGTTCATGTATGTGGACCTGCTTCCTCATAGTACATTTCAGACCAAATCTAGGTTTTAGAAGAAAATGTTTAGTGTTTGTAGAACTTATATAAATTGTTTCTTATACAAGTTAGCCTAATTAAAATAAAAAGCAACAAAATTTTAAGATGCATGACTTTTCCAATTATTCTTTATTTACTGGGGAGGTTCGATTGAGTTTGGTCTTCGGCCAGAATGTGTGTAAAATATGTCCAGGGGATGCAATATCATTTACCTTTATTGTACTTATAGATCTTGGTTAGAGAAAATAACTGGATTTATTAAGTGTTACACAGAAGAGAAAATTATTAAATTATTGCTTGCCAGGGTTCTTCCTTCAGACCTTTTCTGGAGGAAAATTGTCAACTCAGAATTTCTCTTATGGGTCTCAAAGGCTAGTAACTTATTGAATACAGAAAATGTCTTGTTTTAAACTTATATGCATGTGAAAAATCACCTCTTTAATAGTCTCTAGTGTGATATAATGTACAGCTTAGGCAATAGCTGTCAGTAGATTTAACTGTATTTATAGAGATGCACAGATACATATATTCTTGGACTTCTCCACATGTCTTCAAGAATTTTTCTTCTGAGGCCCATTCCCAGAGCTTTTTGTTTAGATGAAAGGAAAGATGACTATTTGGCTTTCATTGACAGTCCCCATTTTTTATGAGTTTCAGTCTGAAATTTAGTCTAAAATGCAAAATGTGTCTTCTTCTCACCCACCCGAGTATTAGAAAAGGCTCTACAGCATTGAATATTTATAAATTTGGGGAAATTGAGAAACTGTATTTGTAGGTTCTTGCCCGAAATAAGTAAACTAAGAATTTGGTTTTAACTTCATAATCTTGACATAGCTGGTACTACAGATATTTGATGGAATTCTGCTGTCTATGACAATAAAAACATGATTCAAGGTTACTGTTTATTTAGGCCACACAGGAAGAGGAGGCAAGATGAATCTTTGTTGTGTTTTTTATTTTTAACCATAAAACTCTGTGGTGAAACCATACAATTAGGCATTCATTTATGTAAAAACGTGCATCTAGCAGGAATTAATCCTTCTCTGATTTTGCCTATTTTTTTTTAGAGAATATTAATATTAGGAAATATGGTTACATGCAGCTTTATATTATTGGATTCTGACTAAGCCTTTTTTTCCATAAACAAATAAAAAGGATTTTAAGACTGCGATGTAATTTTAGCAATCCTGGAAACTTGCTAGTAACAAGAGTACACATTTGAAAGTACCCACCCTTTTTACCTGTGCTCAGATATTTTTAAAATAGTTCTCCATGAAAATTCTAGATGGTTTCAAGATGCCTCTTGGCATGTGGCTAATACTAGTAGGAAAACAGGAAGTTCCTTCACTTTGTTATGATAGAAAAAGGAACATTAGGACTTCGTGTCAATGGGACACTTGCCAAGTGTCCAGGTGCCACAGGAATGAACTCAGCCAGCTTTGTGTACGTAGACCACATGTGCCCCTGGACATACAGAATTAAATAAAACAGTAAAAGAAGAAATACTGAGAACTAGGATAAATATTGACTTACCAAAGTAGATTGGCTTGGAAAAATTAACTTTAGCCTTGTTATCACAGTAAGAGTGACAGTTTCTAGCTTTTGGCTCTGTGGGAGAACAGATAATAGAATTGCAAATATGAAGAAAGAACTCATCCAGATAAGTGTCATTGATGCTAGAAGATTGGAAGTATGTGGAGTATGGCTGGGTGCCAGCCAGACAGGTCCTGTTTTCTTGTTGCATAGCTACTTCAAATCCCTGTGGCTTCTGCGGTGAATTTTCTTACTGATTGATGAATATTGGGAGCCATAGCTTCAGGTGAAGGATTTATCGCCTTGAACTGCACGTTAAAGGAAAGAATGTCAGAAGAAGGCAGAGGAACAACTTTCATTCCTCTGTGATTCTAGAGACTACCATATTAGTTGGGGAACCATTATCTACTGTAACAAAGGACACAAAAAACCTTGGTGACTCAGACAAGATGGCAGTTTATTTTCATTCAAGTTGCAGCGCAGAGCATGTGTTCTGTGTCGGCAGGTGACTCTCCTCTACATGTCTGACGTTCAGGAACTCAGGATGACAGGAGCTCTACCATCTTCAGCACCTGACTTCCAAGTCTGCACAGACTGAGCCATCTTAGCTGACAGACGTGGTGGATTTCAGGGTGAGAGATTTTTCCCTTAGTCAAGTGAGGAGAAAATTGTACTCATTACTTCTGGTCTCATTTCTTTTGCAAGAGCTGAATCACTTGGACACACCAAATTGAAGAGAGCTAAAAAAGACAATCCCTAAAATGCACAGTCTTTGAGAAAGTCTACACTACATCTTAGATGTGTGTATGGAAGGCTTTTATAGAATGTTGACTCTAAAACTCTGACGGGTCTGAGATGTTACTGCTAGGTAGAAGTTAGAAAATGGAGGAGGAGGAGGGGTGGGAGGGGGACCTTATGCCTACAGAAAAAGCACATAACTATCTTTAATTAACTTCCTCCAGCCACATATCTGTTTTTACAACAACAGATGACAAAAGGTGGTCTGGAGCAAGATAAGGATCTGAGTCAACAGACTTCTACCCATCTTAGGAGGTCACAGCCTCCTGTGGAAAAGCATACACCACTTTTCCCAACAAATCAATATGTAACTCCCTCACCCCACCCAGCAAACTATAAATCCCCAGGACAAAGGCTTTCTCTCTGGCCCTTCAGCTCTCTCCCCCTAGACCTCTCTCCCCCTCGCTCTCTTCCCCTTTCTCTCCCCCTTTTCTTTTTCTCTTTCTTTCTTTCTCTTTCTCCCTTTCCCTCTCCCCCTCTGTCCTACTTCTCTCTCTCTCAGAAACACTAGACCTCTGTATCAGAGGTCTAACTTTAGAATGTGACCTCATTAGGAAATAGAGTGATTGCAGATGTAATCAGTTAAGGTAAGGTCATAATGGAGAAGGGTGTCATCAAAATATCTTAAGAGAGTTTAAAAACCTATAAAAATATACAGAAAAGTTAACAGAATATATATGCAATATATCTAACTAAGAAATTGTTTCCAGAATTCACACAGGACTCCTACAAATCAATCATAAAAGGATAGACAATGCACTAGAAAAGTGGACAAGAGTTTGGATCGGGCCATTCATAAAAGGGGGATAGTTAAGGGGCCAATAAACATATGAAAAGGCACTAAACTTTATTAGTTGTCAGGGAAAATACACATTAAAACCACAGTGGGATACAATTACAGTCCACCAAAATGACCAAAGTTAAAAAGGCTGGCATTGACATGGGATGACAAGGGATATCTGATGGAAGTATAAATTGGTACAACTACTTTGGAGAATGGCCATTATCAAAGTTGAATATGTCTATATGGACCCTATGGTCAAACAATTGCCTTTCAAGGTATAGACCCAACAGAAATGCATACCCATGTGTATCAAAAGACATTAACAATAATGTTCTTACAGCATTAGCCAGTCCAAACTAGAAACAACCAAAACATCCATCAACAATAGCATGGATAAATAAATTGTGGTATAGTCATATGATGGAATGCTATCAGTGATGAGAATGAACAAAATATTGTTCTGTATAAGAACATGGACTAATGTCACAGAAATTGCTGAGTGAAATGAGCCAAACGTAAAAGAATATATAAGTCTACAAGTCCATTACAGGAGAATGAGTGCATATCAGTTCATTTATATAAAGTTCAAACATAGGCAAAACAAATGTATGGTGTTAGAAGTCAGCTGATTGATAACTTCAGGTAGAGGAAGGAATAGTGACCAAGTGGGGCCAAGGTTAGGGGATTCCTGGGGAACTGTAATCTTTCATAGACCTGGGTGGATATTACATGTGTGTGTTCACTTAGTTATAGTTCATTAAGATGAGGATTTATGATTTGTGCCCTTTTCCATATCACGCACATTGCTATACTTTCATGTATGTATGCTTCATATGCTATACACCAACAATGAAGTGTTTTTATAAACTGGGACTGAGGAACTGAGCAGAATGTCAGCTGAGAGATACAAAGCACTGTCACTTTTGGTGACCAAAGTCTTTACTGTTTTCACCTTACAGCAGTTTAAAAAAATTTAAGCGTTTTCTTTTTTTTTCCTAGGAGTGAACTTTTTTTTTAAAAAGATTTTATTGGGGAATTGGGGGAGGGGAACAGCATTGGGGAACCGGGGAAGGGGAACAGACAAGTTGCTGTCCTTTTGTTCTTCAGTCTAGTTGTGGAGGACATTGCTTCACTGGCTCATGTTGGTATCATCATTGCACTCTTCTTGGGTGAGGCAGGTCGGCCGCTGGCCTCTGGACGGCCGCTCACAGCAGCTCTTGGCAGCTCACACCGGCTGCCAGCTGCTGATGCTGGCTGCCGGCCACTCACTGTAGCCTATGGCAGTCCACAGCAGCAGGGACGCAGCTATACCATCCCGGGGACTCACAGCAGCCCAGCTCCAGGTGGAGCTGTTGTTCACCATCTTAGCTGTAGAGGGCAGTGTCACTGGGCCTCATATGTAGGATCTGAACCGGGGCCACTGGCATCCCAAGTCAGCTCTTAACCAATGTTCCACTCCCGGCCCAATACACTTTTAAAGGTTGAATCTGCATACCTAAAACTATGAGACGATGACAAATGTCACAGGTTTTCACTTATGCTCTAACATCCAGACACAAGGATAATTGAGAAACATCTCAGATGAAGTTCCTTATCTTCCTTACTCATTTTTTGAACTCTGGGTTACTTTTCAAATTTGCAAATTGCTGCTAGGCACATACTAGCATTTAGTACATTAACATTCCTGAGAACAAATGTCAGAGTGAACACAAAACCTGTCCTCTTACCTAGAACATATGGTTTTAACAACAACAGTGGTAATTTTTCATGTACTAAAGATGAGCAGTTCGGTTTGTGCCTTTTTTATGAATTCAATCTGTTCCTGGTCCCAAGCCTGTAGTATGCCTCTTTCTTTCTGAATGGCTCTCAAAAATGATATGACAATCTGTACATATTTCCCTTTACCACCAAGAGTACTAATCTTTTGGAAGACATGGGAACAAATGAGAGTATTTTGTTCTGGGAATGGAAATTACAGATGGATAGAATCCCATTGCAATGAGCTTCATTGGCACACTGGCATTTTCTATTGAGCAATTAGTCCTCGTCTGAGTGGAAAGGCTTCCTGCCATGCCCTAAAGGGAATAAGGCAATATGGGCTTTTACTTATTTTCAAAAAACAAATATTTTTTATTTCCAGCTTCTTTAAATTTCAGCTAGATGTACTCTTTTGCCAAGGAGGAGGATTTTCTGTATCAAAGGCTAAGGCTGTGTGTGTGTGTGTGTGTGTGTGTGTGTGTGTGTGTACACAAAGTATGCATCCTCTATTCTGTGAGTGGAGTATAAATGTGACTGTAAATAACAGGTGCATTGGGGGTACTTATTTTGTCATTAATTTGTTTTACAAAATATTTTACAATCCAATTAATTTAATCTAATTTTTAATATAGCAGAAGTTACATGCCATCAAATGCATGACAAAATGCTATAAGTAATAATTCACTTAAAGCAAGATTTTGTAAAAGTATGACAGGTACAATAAAAATCATCAGGTACTTCTAATTTTGGTAGCTGCTGTCATTAGTCAAAAGTAAGCGCATACACAAGTAAAAAGACTAACAAAGACTTATTTGTTTTATGAAACTGATCGAAGTATTGATGACATAGCTCCTTTTTGTGGATGCTGAGACCTTTTAGAATAAAGGGTATCATGGATTTCTATCACTAGTTTTCCTTAGTCTTTAAAAGGCTGTATACTACTATTCAGACATGTAAAGAACACACAGTTTATTTCTACGATATAATCTTGTTCTCAAACTTTTGGTCTAGGTGCACAGTAGGCTTTGGGAGGGGGAGGAAGGGCTTGCCAATTAAGGCTTTCGCTTCTGGTTTGAATAACTCTCTTCCAGGTAAATGCTTGTGTGTTCCGAGTCTTTCCCTTTTACCTTCTCCTGCCCAACACAATGTTTGGGTATAAAGACAAGCTTCAACAGCCTCATAGTGGCCTGAAGAGGAGGACTCAGGTCCACCAGATCAGCAACTTGTGCTGTTCTCTGAGACTACTGGCTTCAGTGTTGATGTCCCCACCACCTGCTCCCTGCATTGCTGGCAGTCACTGCTGATACCTGTGGCTGGGGAACTTGTGGTCTACTCTCTTGGCTTGGTCAGGGCCCTGTCGCCATCCACAATCCCTCAGTCCTACCTCAGCTCTTGCAACCATTACTGACTGTTGTGGCACTCAACTGTTTCTCCCTCTGCCCGTGCTCCCACCCTCCTTTCCTTTCTCCCTCCTCCCTTCCTTTCTCCCCCTTCTTTCCCTTTCTCCATCTCTCTCTCTCTCCATTCTGTCTTCTCTTCCACTAATATTTATTGAGTATCTACTATGTGCAAGGCTCTATAATAGACACATGGAACCCCTGAATAAGATCCCTGCCTTCTTGGAGCCTACATTAGAAAATTGGTGTTGGACCATAAGCAATAAGCAGAAGTAAATTATATAGCAGATTTAAACGTGATGAGTGCAATGGGAAAAAGAAAAGAAAAATGAAAGCAAGCTATGTGAGATCAGGAGTCCCAAGAAGGGGAGAGGGCAGGTGTAGTGTTAAATAGAGTGGTTGGGAAAGGTGGGGCAGCTAGGTCTTGTTGGACCCAAAGCTTGTACAAGTAGGGAGAATGTCTACCTTAAGAAACAATTGCAAAATTGTGAATAAAAATTTAGTCTCCAAAGTGAGTATTTATTTAAATTGAGAAAAGATGATGAGAAATTACTGTCACATTGGCATTCTAGGTCCCTGGTTCCTGTCTAAGCAATTTACCAGAAACATTTCCATAGAACCTTCCTCATTGTAAATGGGTGTCCCCTTCTCCACGCTGCACAACTACTAGCAACTTCCAGCACACGCAGGGGCTTTGGAGAGTGATGTTTTCAGCAATGTAAGCTTCATACAGAAATCTGCCCCTGTAGACGTCTCTCACTAAGAAGGGGAGATTTGTCCAGGGCTTGAAGGAGCGGAGCGAGTTCTCCAAGGACACAGATACCTAGAAAGGAGTGTTCCAAAAAGAGGGACTAGCTACAGAAGTTCCATAACAGTCCTCCATCTGTGCCACAACGGCTGTTCTGTTCAGGAGCACTTTTGCAAGCACTGGGGTGGCACAGAGAGAGGCTGGCTGCCCTCAGCTGTTAAGCAGTACCATCTGCCTGGTTGTTTAACGCCTCTTTTGGAGCCGAAGCTCTTGATAGGTTTTACCATGCAATGGAAAGATCTTCATACTTTGTGTCCATGAGTTCATCCACTTGTCTCTTCCCTGGACCTCTTTGTCTCCATCCAAACACATTCCTTCCCTGCCCTTAACAAATGAGCTAAAACCATTCACTTCTGCCCAGGAGTCCAAGTATGTACCTTGTACCTTGAACCACTTCTCTCTCAACACTGAGGGATCACTAGGTTCAGTGCCCATTACTTTGCTCAATGGGAAGGTTTCTCTCTCATCACCACCTTTCAGGGCTATCTCTGAGTGCATCTGTAGTGTATCAACAGTCCATTTTTAGTTCACTTCAACAACCGCCCCCCCCCCCCCGATTGACTCATCTTTGAATCAGGCCACTTTTTCTTCCTGGTCAACTTGCCACAGGTGTGCAATAAGGGAGAGGTGATGGTGTATGTATTAGTTTCCTAGTGCTGCTTTAACAAAATACCATAGACCAAGTGGCTTAAAACAACAGAAATTGTGCCCTGTACAAGGGTGTCTGATCAATGGTGCAAATGGTGCAAAATCCAGTCATTGATTTTTGGGGGCAGCATCTACACAGAAAGAGGACCTTTTTCTATTTGCACAAAGGGTAGCAGAGATTCTGAGGAGAAGTTTAAGGTACACTGTTGTCATGTATTTTAGTCATACTTTATCATGGGTAGAGCCAAGGGTAAGGTGATTTGATGGTTACCCAAAGATTTTATATCTTAAACATGCACATTACTTTGTGTTTTTGGAGTCACAGGAAGCAGAAAGAAACACATCCAAGTTAAAAATCAGAAAGAAATTTGGAGGAAAAGACTTAATGCCCACAAAAAATGGTTTTATTATGCATTTTACCAACAAAAAATAGAAATATATTTCAAAGCTGATCTTGAAAACAGGAGAGGAAGAACCTGAAAAGTTCCCAGTATACTTTACCTGGCAAATGGAAACTAATTTACTGTATATATATATATATATATATATATATATACATTTTTATTGGTGTTTCCTGAATTTATTGCTGTTTTTTATTTAATATTTATTACTTACTTTGTGGATATAAAACTACTTAGAGGGGCATCAGTATATATTGTTTTATTTCTCCAAACATAAAAATGTACCAGGATTTCCCAAGTTTGGGTACAATACTTGCTCCACAATCCTGTTTTCTCCTGTAAAGTTTTAAGTTATTCAACTATGTGTTTCCCACTATGGGGATTTTTAGGATTTTAATTCTCATGTTCAAGAAGATAATACTGTAGATTCTATGTCATTTGTGGGCCTTTTCTCAGTGGTAATTACAGTGTAGTTTGAGTCCAATAACTGATGACCCTTGTTTTGTTTTTTTGTTTCCCAGCCAGCGGGGCTGAAAATTTCCGCATATTCTTTGACATTTTTTCACTCCTAACATTTGAGATTCTTCTTTTACAACATCTCTTGCAACTCTGGCTTTCTATTTTCCCAATGCTACCAGCCTCATTGATATTCAGATTCTTGCAATAGCCTCCTCCTAACCAGACTTCTTTTTTTTTTTTTTTTTTTTTTTTTAAGATTTTATTGGGGAATTGGGGAAGGGGAACAGTGTTGGGGAATCGGGGAAGGGGAACAGACAAGTTGCTGTCTTTTTGTTCTTCAGTCTAGTTGCAGAGGACGTTGCTTCACTGGCCCATGTTGGTATCGTCATTGTGCTCTTCCCGGATGAGGCAGATGGGTCGCCGGCCTCTGGATGTCGCTCACCGCGGCTATTGGCAGCTCACGCTGGCTGCCTGCCACTCACTGTAGCCTGGCAGCCCACTGCAGCAGGGGCTGCAGCCTACACCATCACCGGGGCTCGCACAGCCCAGCTCCAGGTGGAGCTGTTGTTAGCTGTAGAGGCCAGTGTCACTGGCCCTCAGATGTGGGATCCGAACCGGGGCCGCCGGCATCCCGAAACGAGCTCTTAACCAATGCGCCACTCGGCCGGCCCCCTAACCAGACTTCTTAACTTCATCTACTCTTTGCAGTTTAATTTCTATATCACCTTTAGATTACTTTTCCTAACATTCCCTTTTCATCATGTCATTACCCTAGCCAAAATTTTCAGTGGTGTCCCCTCATCTCCAGTAGCAATCTCAAAACTTATAGGATTATGTATGTATCAGTAAAAGCATTTTGAACATGTACTGTTAATATATGTATATGTATTTATAATTATACATGTGTACTCCTGTCTATCCACATATTTAATATTAATGAAGTTTAATTTTTAAATTTTTTAGATACAAGTAATTATAAATGGGACTTCTAAAATTTTTTTCTGGCACCCTAAAGAATCATTTAGAGTGATTCACTTTGGTAATGGAATGTAGGTAAAATATATATATTTTTTTAATTGAGGAACAGTGTGTTTTTCCAGGACCCATCAGCTCCAAGTCAAGTAGTTGTTTCAATCTAGTTGAGGAGGGTGCAGCTCAGTGGCCCATGTGGGAATCGAACCGGCAAATTTGGTGTTATGAACACTGCACTCTAACCAACTGAGCTAACTGGCTGCCCCATAGGCAGAATATTTTTTAAAAAATCAGAGATGGGGCAGTGCAGGGCTGTCACCCTGTCCGTGGTGCTAAACTATTGTTACTGTCATTGTACGCTACCACACAATTGTGTCTCCTGTCCTTTGGATACTGGAGGTTCCTGTCTAACTTTCCCCATATTTAAGAAACAAAAGGAAATGTTATCGACTATAATCTCAATAGGGTTCTTAAAATGGAATTTCAGAGCAGTAAAATAAGGATTCTCTGTCTTCCATGCTGAAGGAACAAAGTAGTTCTTTCCCTTAGAAAGAAGCAAACTGATTAATAATAACAATAATAATAATAATAATAAAAGGACGGTTTAAATAAGTCTTCATATTAGCTGAATAATTTCACTTTTCTGTTGAAAACAGCCAGTCAAGGAAAATGTTAAAAGTAGATTGTAATCCTCATGTTTTCATAATTTTATCATTTCATAACCAAGAATGATTGAAAACAGGAGAAAGAATTGCTGTCAAAGCTTGTTCAGTGTAATGGAGTTATACAGTGAGGTTCAAGGATATAAATGTTAGCAGGTACATGAATACTTCCGTGGCTGCTGGCTATTAGAACAAGACTGTAAATTTCTGCCTTGAGGAAGATTCTGATGATATATAAAATGTCACCTGATATTGTCACAAATCAGTGGTTCATATGAATCTCATAAAGATTATAGAACCTGCAGCACTTGTTATATAAAGATAAAAGAGTATTTCTTCTCTAAATCTCCAGCTAGCTACAATTCAACTGAATGCAAATCAGAAAGCTTAAGTGAGACTCAGCGTTGAAAAATAGTTAGGTTTCTCATATAAGTAAAAATGCATTAATAACTTGGAAAAACAGAACAGTGTCTGTTATTAATGGTTCTACCATAACACCGTTAGAGAATTTACAACCATTCTAACAGCTTTCTGTAGACCATTTAAAAACCTTTTCCTTTCAATTGCAACAAATCTCTGATCACCTGAGATGCTGAGAAAAATTGATGTTCGATTGTGGGAATCACCACCAATATTCACTTTCAGTATTCCTATAATTCTTGAATGACCCAATGCACTGAAACTCTTCTTTGATGCAAGTTTTTTAGCATAGATTTTCGTTTCATAAATGCTTGTTTGCAAATGCTGTTTGCCAGGCCATGTGGATATAGAGATAAAAAGACAGAGTCTGACACCCAGGAATCTCACTATCCAGTGAAGGACACAGAAAAGAAGACAAACCAATATCTTATTTTTATTTTATTTTATGTTATTTTTTTTTGCATTTAAAAATAGATTTTATTTTTAGAAACTAATTCTTTTTCTATTTCTTTAACCATGTTTTTCCTGGAAGTTTTTATTTAGAAAATTGAACTAAGATTAATTTTTCAATTACTGATGTACATGTCATAAATTTCCAGTACTCTGTACATGGCATAAAATGATCAACTTAGGATGTTTCCATCATTTAGGTGATAGTTGTTTAGTTTGCTTCCTTCTTAATCCATCGCAAACAGAGCATCATTGATTGGAAATATGGAATCATTTAAAAGTTAGAAAAATAGAAAATAAACTATTTTAAAAAATAGATGATATTGCTGAAAAATGCATAAAAAGTTGCAAAATCATCCCAGGCAAAATTTACCCTTGGCACACAAAAAACCCCAATATCTTCTTAACCAATATCACTATATTATGTCGTCTGATAGACGTATAAAAAGAATAGTATGTCAGCACACAGAGAGATACCTAATCAGAATGAGATGGTCTCCCTGGAAGAGATGATGCTTGAGGTCACTCTTTTAGGACAGTAGGAGGCATCTAGGCAAGCAAATGGAAGAAAGTTATTCCAGAGAAAGAAAGTAGTGTGTGCAGAGGTGTGGGGCAGTAGCACAAGATTGGGAAATTAAATGCAGTTCACTATCATGTCACAATGGGTGTGGATGGGAAAAAGCAAGAGCAGAAAGAGCTGTGTAGAGTATTTTAAGGAGTTAGGATATTTCTATGAGAGTGAAGTGGACGTATTAAAGGATTCTGTGTAGTGAAAGGACATGATATTATTTGCCAATTAAGAAAATCCGTCTGACAATCATGTAGAGTAGATTCACAGAAAGACTATAAAAGAGGGAGACAATTTTGGAATATTACAGAAATATTAAGTCATCAATCAAGTCATTGAAAGTGAAGATGGGTAATAGGAGAAAGATTTAAAAGATTTTTAGCGTTGAAGCACTATATCATACATTTGAAACTAATATAATATTGTATGTCAACTGCAAAAATAAATTAAAAAAAAATAAGATGTTTAGGCTATAGTTTCAATAGGACATATTGAACAAGTAGTTTTGGGGCAAGGGAGAGAGAGAAGTCTCAGATAACCCCAAAGTTTCATGCTGGGAAAAGATACCATGTTTCCCCCCAAATAAAACGTAACTGGAAAATAAGTCCTAGCATGATTTTTCAGAATGCTCATAACATAAGCCCTACCCCAAACATAAGCCCCAGTTAAGATCGTCAGCCAGACATGACTGAACAAATGTAGATTTTTGTACACAGATAAATTAATAAATGTAGATTATTGGAGCAAAAATTAATATAAGACCAGGTCTTCTTTTGGGGGAAACATGGTATCACTTGCTGAGCAAGGGGATACAGAAGGAGGAATATATTTGGGGGAAAGATGATATGAGTTTGGACAGATTGTGCTGGAGGTGCCCATGGATCCTGTGAGTAGAGATGCCCAGCAGGAAGACTCAGACTTGATTTTGAAGTTCTGAAGATCAGTGTTGGCTCAAAGAAGACATTTGGAAGTCATCAGCAGTAGGTGAAGCCAAGAGTGGGATCCCCAGAGAGAATTATAAAATGAGGAGAGAGACAGGCAAGGTGTCCAGGGAAAGGTAGGAGTTAAGCAGTGATTGGAGGAAGAGGGACTATCAAAGGAGAACAGACTCAAGTAGACAGAGAGGCCAGAAGAAAACCAGAAAATGTGTATCATGGAGGCCAGCGGGGAGTTTTTAAGAGGGGAAATAATCAATAGTGAATAGAAAGACTGAAGATGTCTGTAACTTACTCACACTTATTGTCATTTTTTTTAAAAAAGATTTTATTGGGGAATCAGGGAAGGAGAACAGAGAAGTTGCTGTCCCTCTGTTCCTCAGTCTAGTTGCGGAGGACACCGCCCCACTGGCCCACGTTCGCATCATCATTGCGCTCTTCCTGGATGAGGCAGATTGGTCACCAGCCCCTGGACAGTCACTCACCACGGCTATTGGCAGCTCGCGCTGGCTGCCAGCTGCCCACACTGGCTGCTGGCCACTCACTGTAGCCTATGGCAGCCCACTGCAGCAGGGGCTGCAGCCCACACCGTCGCCAGGGCTCGCACAGCCCAGCTCCAGGTGGAGCTGTTGTTAGCTGTAGAGGGCAGTGTCACTGGCCCTCAATTGTGGGATCTGAACCGGGGCCGCTGGCATCCCAAAACCAGCTCTCAACCAATGCGCCACTCGGCCGGCCCCTTATTGTCATTTTTGACCAATTAAAATTTGTATTCATATTCTATTTACGTTGTCTAATAAATATAAAAATGTATGCCTAAATAAATTACATAAAATACACAGTCCTATTTTATAGATATTATGGCTAACAATTATGGCCATGTCAGGTGACATTTTCCCTTGTATTCTTATAGTAATGCCAGAGGCATTCTTTCCTGTTGTGCTCAAATGAAAGTCTGGAACCATATAAAGCAACTATTCCTGAGATTCCCCAGTGTAAAAATGAAATTTTATGTTATTGAAATGAACTCTAACATAGAACTGAATGGATCCTTTTGAGAGATACTTTATAATGGCATAATGTAACAACTTTGTACTCACAGGTTCAGTCATTCAGGTTTTTATATTTGTCATAATGTCAGAAATTACCCTGAGGTGCCCAGAGAGCAGGAATACTTTGAATATGGTGGAAACATATTCAGAGTTCTCAATGCTGTCACAAACGTTGACCCTAAATAATTGAATAAGAAAAATACATTTTAAAAGATTTATTTCATGAATTAAGGTCACAGCATTTTGTAATAGCCTCACAAGGAATGCTGAATCTAAATCTGGGATACTGGTCTTTCAGGGCTAGAAGATAAGTTAGTTGAAACTCAGAATATTGTTAGGTGTGATATTCACCTGTGTGTGCATTGTATGTATATTGGTTTTATGGGATGTCTGCCAATGGCACATCTGAGGGACTTACATTTTAGGTGGATGTTTGGGTCCCTTCTGGTTTCTCAAAGGGGATGCATTCTTATATCCAGCTACTTATATCCACCTACTTAAACAAGATGTGGATTGAACAAGTCAGCCAATTTGTTCATAACTAGTGAATTTGTTAGAAAATAAGCAAAGGCTTCATATCTGAGAAAAAGTGATGGTTGCCATAAACCATCACAAGAAATGTAATAGTTCCCTCAGTTTACTATTTTGAAAAACATAAAAGCTACAGAAAATGGAGAGAGTGGTACATATACTTTTCATCTAGAACAGAGTCAGCAAAACTTTTGAGAAGGAAGAGCCAATCCTGCCCCTCACAACAATTTAAAAATTATTCGAGAGCCATAAAACAAATGAAATCACCATTATGGGAATAATATCCTTTAAAAATTTTATAAATGAAACTATGATAGTTTTATTTTCATTTTCAATTTTACTTCAGAGCCACATGTACATACCCAAAGAGCTGCATGTAGCTCGTGAACCGCAGTTTGCCGACCCCTGATCTGGAATCACCAGTTGGTCGCATTTGGCCACATTTGCTTGATCAACTTGTATGTGTGCATATATTATATTCTTTGAACCATTTGAAAATAAACCATAAATATCATGACCCATGACTTCTAAATACTCTGTACTCCTAAGAATGAAGAAATAGCCTATGTAACCATAGCACTATTCACAAACCCAAGAAGCTTAACACTGGTATAACACTATTTATCCATATACATATTTCCTCAATTTCCCTTTAATATCCAGGAACTAATCAACTGTCACACACTGCATTTAGTTATCATGTCTCTTTAGCCTCCTTCAATCTAAAGTAATCCCCCCTCCCCATTTCTTGTGTTGTTGTTTATGACATTGATATTTTTAAAGAATCCCACAACTTGAATTTGTGTTATTAGTTTCCTAGGGCTGCTGTAACAAAGTACCACAAATTTTGTGGCATATAAAAATAGAAATCTATTGATTCACTGTTCTGGAGGCTAGAGATCTAAAATCAAGGAGTTGGCAGCATCACACTCCCTCCCAAGGCTCTCAGGGAGAATCCTTCCTGTCTCTTCCAACTTCTCATAGTTCCTGGTGTTCCTTGGTTCGGGGCAGCATCACTCCAATCTCTGCCTCTGTCTTCACGTGTTGGTCTTCCCTGTGTTCCTGTAAGAACACCATTCACTGGATTTAGGATTCACTCTACTCCAGTGTGACCTCATCTTAACTAATTATAACAGCAAAGACCTTTTTTTCAAATACAGTTACATTCTGAGGTAGTGAGCATTCGTTCTTTAATATATGAATTGGGGGGGGGGAGACACAATTTGACACAATTACAATAACAGTGTAATTGTTCCCTTTTGACTGAAATGAGCTTGAAGAGTTTTGTCAAGAGTATTTCATAGGTGATGTTGTGTCCCTCCCGTTGCATCAGTGTATTATTGGTGTTGCCAAGTTTGTTCACTTAGTTAAGGTGGTGTCTGCCGGAGTCCTTTGTTATTAATAAGTAATCTGTGAGCGTGGGAGCAAAACCAAGACAGGGCTCAAGTGCAAGTCTATTTGGAAGCTGCTCTAGGACCAGAGAGAGCCCTCAGGCCTTGGGCGCTGCTGCTTCCAAAGTTCTGGCTGAGGGGGACTGTCAAGGCGATGACAGCATCTGCTACAATCACCTGTTTTTTTCTCTTGTAAAAGCTAGAAGTTTACTGTTATTTTGTGATTAATAAACTGTCAGATTGGTTAGGACGTGATCCCGCCCCAGTATACCACCATCCGCTATGTGTCTGTGCTCCCTCTGCCTTATGCCTCAGTCTGGTGTACAAACACTTCTTAAACTCACTTGATGAGCAAGTTACAGACCTGAGCTACTTGGTCTTTAGCTACACATTTAGGAGTTTTCTCCATACAGTGTCCTGCTTTGTCAATTTCAGTTCATTTTGGTGTCATTTTTATGGCCTTAGGAACTAGAATTAGTAAAGGGTCTGCATCTCACACACTATGGATTCTGAGTTACCAATAACATGGCAGGGGAGCAAAGATGTAATGTGACATTACAGAAGGGCCAAGAATGTTGAGGGAATGCATATGGTGCTGTAGGCAGGCCATGTGTGTGTCCTTGCTCTCTCGCCAGGCCTGCAGCATGTCCCTGCCACTGCCCTGCAGCCCACACTGGGTACCATTCTGAGTAACTGTTGAGGCACAGGTCCTCTCATGGACTAAATTGTGTTCCCCCACCGAAATTCATATATCGAAGCCTTAACTGCTGATATGACTACATTTGGCGATAGCCTTTAAAGAGGTAATTAAGGTTAAATGAAATCATAACGGTGGGTGCCCTGGTCCAACATGACTGGTGCCCTTGTAAGAAGAGGGAGACAGCGAGGATGTGCACACACAGAGGAAAGGCCATGTGAGGACACAGCAAGAAGGCAGGCATCAGCCAAAAAGAGAGACCTCACCAGATGCCAACCCTGCTGGCACCTTGATCTTGGACTTCTAGCCTCCAGAACTGTGAGAAAATAGGTTTCTGTGGTTGAAGCCAAACAGTCTGTGATATTTTGTTATGGCAGCCGAAGCAAACTAATACAGTACAGTTTGAAAATTTTTATGCTTTATTCCCATTTTTCTCATCTGTCTCTACATCTACTTTCTTATAATTCTCTTTGAACTTAAAGAAAGAAATACCTCTCGTCCTGCCTCTAAATCTCTCTTCCTGCCTGGGAGATAGTCTACTTCCAAACATATCCCATCTGTTGGTTTTCCCATCCTTTAGGGGAAAAAGGCAGAATGTAAATATAAATAGATATTACATAACTTTCTTTTCTTTTCCTTTTGTTGACTTCATACTCTCCCTCTCTGAAGATTCTGTCCCTTTCTTGCTTGAGTCTGACAGGAGAGCAGGAGGAGGTGTGTTTGTCACTAGGAGGAAAATGTTCTTACCGTGAATTACCCACAAACATGAATCAAAAGCAATGCTTCTCCCATTATCCGTGAAGAAGGAGCCAGTTTCCCCACAATTTGTACCTGATCTGTATATTTGTAAAATATGATACAAAAAAATTTCTAGAAAAAATAGAAGACATCCAGTATAGAAGTCCTGAGTTTCAAGAGACAGAAAATTAATCTGTTAAATCACTTTGAATGTTTCTAAAGAGTTATTTCTGTACTTATCGCACACACTTTACAAACAGTTCACAGACAGGCCCAGTAATAAATGGAAGGTTGAAGGACAATAATCATTATATGCTGACTTCCTGAGAGTTCATGGCCAAAGCCAAAGGACATGGTAATATTCACAATTTCCCATCATTACCCAGACAACAAACTTTACTGTGTCTGTCATCTATCTCATAAACATATAGTTGACAATAGGCTCCTACTGAGTTCAGCTTAGTGAGGAGTCCCCTGGAACTATTCCAAGTAGTTGAGAATGAGTATAAGGGATCACCGTGTCACCATGGTGTTTTCCATGCCAGTGGACCCTACCTTATATCTAGCCAGAGCACCTGGTTTCTAGAAGAAACCAAAACTTGTATCACCTGTTCTCTTGGATGACTAACAAGGATAGTACTCCAGGAACAAAGGGGATCCTTTTGCACAATCAGGATATCACAGATGTGGGTGAGTCTGGCCTAGGCCTAAAGGAGTAACCCTGAGAGTAGTTGATTCCAAAGAAATGTGGTTCCATCATTTAACCTAATGCTTGGCCCTTCCCTAGAATATGTGGAAATGTTAAAAGATGGAAGATTTTGTACTATTAGGCCATAGGAAATGAGCTAAGGAAAAATTGTCATTGCAAATGAAAGAAGAGATAACAAAGGAGCAAATTCCTTGAGAGGGACTGAGATCTAGAAAACACATGAAGGACTGGTCTTTGATGGGAAAGGAAGCTGCTGCCTCAGTTGCTAAAAGAAGGGGAACATAGACAACAGCATGTGTGCAGGCAAGTTTGTAAATATGGTTGCAGGGTGGGAAGAATAAGGGAATAGTCATCTCCTATTTGGCTCCTATTTCCTCAATGTATGGTAAAGTAGATGGAGGAGGTGAGGAAGCACTGGGAAGGGCAGCAGGAATCACAAGAGAGAAGAAATGGTTCTCTTGCAAACAAGCACTAGGTTGCTGGGTTGTCATGAGAGCCCATCTAGGGTGTGGAATCATGAATTTTAAAGTGAAGCCAATTTGCCCAAGTTGTGCGTGTCTCATAGAGTTTAACTCCTGGGTACAGACTTGGAGCTGGTGGGTGTCTGGTCTGTTCAGACAAGTGTGATGGAGGGGGAGAGAGGTGAGGTGATTAAAATGATGGGCCATGGAGTCTAACCGGAGAAGAAATGTGAAGAAAGGAAAAGGAAGATGGAGATTAAGAAATCAATGGACTTTGCACTTTGCTGTACACCTGAAGCTAATTAAAAATATATATAAATTAAAATTTAAAAAAAAAGAAATCAATGGATTTTATGTCATGATAAAGGTGTAATATGGTGGAAGTTCTTGATGAACTGTCATAGGAGATAAGAGGTTAGGGTTAGTAGATGTAATGTTTTTGAGATGATACAAGTTTTGGTGACGTGTGTTCAATCATGCAAGACAATGACAATAATGGAATAGAGAACAAGCTTACTCCTTATCCATAGGAAGCCAAAGAACTGATTGGCTAGGGAGTTGGGTGGGTCATCCATGGAGATAGTGAAGCTGTCAAGAAAAATGTTGAAGGTGGGAGAAGAAGGACACATGAGGGAGAGAGACAAGCTTGTTGATGATAGCATTCCAGAAGAGGAGGAAGTGGTACTAACAGATGCTGTCAGTGTCAAGGAAGGGGAGAAGTGATGGTCCAGAGTGGCAATAGCCCCTTCTACATGGGAGCTCCAAGTCAGCCTGGTTTCAGTTATGGTTAAAAACAAACAAACAAGAGACTCAGGATAGAAGCAGATATTTGCTTACCACAGATAGGGAGTTGCAGAGGGCATGGTGCATGATACACAAGTAATATGTTTTTATATGATTACTGATGTTTTGATTAATTAAAAAGAAATAAATGTTCATTAAAGAAAAATTGGGAAATATGGGAAAGTACAAAAAAAGACAATAAAAATCATCTATAATATGACTCTTACTGATAAACATTTTTCAATGTTTTTGTATTTCCTTCCGGTCTTTTTTCCTTCCTACGTGTGTGTGTGTGTGTGTGTGTGTGTGTGTGTGTGTATTACCCAAATTAACACCATACAGTGTGTATGATTTTGTGTCCTAAGAAACAATATACCCTAGTGGTTAAGTACATGGGCTCAGCAGTCAGTTGGCCTAAGTTCAAATGCTAGCCTAGCTCTGCCATTTATTAGCTGTGTGGTCCTGGCCAAGATTCTTTTTTTGTTTTTAAAGATTATATTGGGGAATTGGAGGAGGGGAACAGCATTGGGGAATCAGGGAAGGGGAGAAGACAAGTTGCTGTCCTTTTGTTCTTCAGTCTAGTTGTGAAGGACGTCGCCTCACTGGCCCATGTTGGTATCATCATTGCGCTCTTACTGGGTGAGGCAGATTGATCACTGGCCTCTGGATGGCCGCTCACAGCGGCTATTGGCAGCTCATACTGGCTGCCGGCAGCTCACACTGGCTACCGGCCACTCACTGTATCTTATGGTAGCCCACTGCAGCAGGGGCTGCAACTATGCTGTCCCCTGGTACTCACAGCAGCCCAGCGCCAGGTGGTGCTGTTGTTCACCATCTTAGCTGTAGAGGGCAGTGTCACTGGCCCTCATATGGGGTCTGAACTGAGGCTCTGCGCTCAGCGTTGGCATCCCAAGCCAGCTCTTAACCAACGCGCCACTCGGCTGGCTCAAGATTCTTAAATCTCTGCCTCTCAGTTTCCACATTTTTAAGAGGACATAATAGAATTATGCCATCAGTTGATGATTAAATGAGATAATGTATGTATAACAACTTACCACAATGTCTGGCACACAATAAGTACTCAAGAAACTTTTATCTTTTCTTTAAGATATTATGAGACTTTCTCATACATACTATTAAATATTCCTCAGGGCCGGCTGAGTGGCACGTTGGTTAGGAGATGGCTTGGGACACCAGCTCTGAGCAGCAGGGCCCCGGTTCAGATCCCACATGTAGGCCAATGATGCTGTGCCCTCTACAGCTAAGATGGTGAACAACAGCTCAACCTGGAGCTGGGCTACCATGAATCCCCAGCGATGGCGTAGGCTGCAATGGGGCTGGCCGGATGCTGGCATGCGCTTTTGTGAGCTACCATGAGACGCCGTGAGCGGCCATCCAATGGTGGGTGAGCAACTGCCTCAGCTGAGAAGAGCGCAATGATAATACCAACATGGGCCAGTGAAGCAGCATCCTCCACAACTAGATTGAAGAACAAAAGGACAGCAGCGGCTTGTCTGTTCCCCTCCCCCAATTCCCTAATAAAATCTTAAAATATATATATATATATATATATATATATATATATATATATATATATATATATTCTCCAAATACATATTCATTCTGGTTACTTAGTATCCAATTATATTTATGTATTCTATGTCCATTTATTTTTGATGATGGAAACTAAGGCAACATACCATAGTGGCAGGCTTCAGAGTCAACATACCTGACTCCTGGCTCTAGCAGTTACTACCTGTGTGACTTTGGGTGAGTTACTTATCTTCTACACCCTCAATTTCCTAATCTGTGAAATAGGTATAATTATATTTCTCCTGAGTTGTTATGATAATTAACTGATATAATACATGTGAAGTACTCAGTAAATCTTAGCAATGATGTTTTTGAATACTAAACTTGTTTCCAATGTATGTCAATTGCATTGTTAGTTTTACAATTTTTAGAAAGTGAGGTTAATTGAAAGTGTAGAGTTTACCAGAAAACAGGAAGCTCTGGTTGGCCAATGGACAAAATATACTTCAAGATTCTGAAAGGTGCAAGTAAAATAAAACTTGTGTAGTAACAACTAATATGTCATATTATTTTTTAGTAAGACTCTTGAATCAAAGCAAAAGGTCAACTACTTCAAGAGGACATATGATTTGATTATAAAGTAATGACACAGACTCCACAACAATCAATCTTATTATTATTATTATTATTTTTAAAGATTTTATTGGGGAATTGGGGGAGAGGAACAGCGTAGGGGAATCGGGGAAGGGGAACAGATAAGTTGCTGTCTTTTTGTTCTTCAGTCTAGTTGTGGAGGATGTTGCTTCACTGGCCCATGTTGGTATCATCATTGTACTCTTCCCGGATGACACAGATCGGTCGCCAGCCTCTGGATTGTTGCTCACCACGGCTATTGGCAGCTCACGCTGGCTGCCAGCCCCTCACGCTGGCTGCCAGCCCCTCACGCTGGCTGCCAGCCCCTCATGCTGGCTGCCGGCCACTCACTGTAGCCTATGGCAGCCCACTGCAGCAGAGGCTGCAGCCTACACCATTACCGGGCTCGCAGCCCAGCTGCAGGTGGAGCTGTTGTTAGCTGTAGAGGGCAGTGTCACTGGCCCTTGTATGTGGGATCCGAACCAGGGCTGCTGGTATCCCAAAACCAGCTCTTAACCAATGCGCCACTCGGCCGGCCCAATATTATTTTTTGAGTCATACTTAGAATGCATACTTTCTTCTGAAAGTAGGAAGCTTTGGTGAGCCTAATGATTATGTTGCTGGATGTCAATTTATGATGAATAAAGCACACAGATCTATTAATATTCTCTTTGGCTTCAAGCTTTGATACTAAAAATATAACCTAGCATATGTCATACTGGTTTTCATGTGATCACTAAACTCATTATTTTCCCCAGATATAATCTTCTATTTGATGACCCACTACTAATGAATTCAATATACTATCTGTTATTGTCAGAGAAAAATTCTGGTAGAATCTTAGTTATTATCTCATTTGATGATACAGGCCTGAATTAAAAAATGTGATTCAAATTCTTTTGAAGCTATGTGAAATCTGTTTGCTTCATCTTCTGTTCCATGCATGAAGCAATTAACTTTGGTATATTAATACAATACTGTCCCACAACAAAAGAAAAATTATTCCAACATTATTCAAACTTTTAAATATATTTTTAACTTTTTTTTTTATTGGGGAACCGTGTTTTTCCAGGACCCATCAGCTCCAAATCGAGTAGTTGTTTCAATCTAGTTGTGGAGGGCTCAGCTTATTGGCCCACGTAGGGATCGAACTGGCAACCTTGGTGTTATGAGCACTATTCTGTAACCAACTGAGCTAACAGGCCGCACCCAAATTTTTTTTTTAATATTAAAATTATAGACCTGGAAGTATCAAAAATAGTAGAAGGTAGAACCTGGCTAAAGGCAATACAACTAAGATATTGAAAATTGCTGCCTGTCAGCCAAATGTTGGTACTAAATTGCGGAGGAGGGAGTAGGTTATGCTTCTCTCTCATCCTTCCTTTGATCGGTCTTTCGATGGAAACACTGATGGAAAGCATTTGTGCCTAATGATGAAGGCTGTGTCTCCATGAAGTGAGGAATTGGATTGGATTTTTCACATTCTGTAGACTGTGGTTTATAATAATCTAGAGCAGTGAAAACATCATTTGTAATGATATATTACAAAATGACCCTACGATAGCTAAATTGAGTTCAATTACATTAACTGAAATGGAGTGTGTTTCCAGATGGCAGGAGTTAGGAAACACAAAGTGGGGAGTGTGACTATGAGAAGAGCAGCTGCTGGCCGCAGGATGGAGCCTAAAGAGCTGGATGGCCCAGGACAAGCACTCGTTCCTGTGGGGTGCCTGACCATGCCTTCTTTATAGAGTCCTTTGGAGAGTGTAAATGCCCTCATGACAGTGGTTACTGCAGAAGTACATTATGTTGACCCTCAGGTCTATGATGTTTGTTTGTGAGGTTTATCCTTTTTAAAAAAATCTCAATTGTTCCATATTTCCTTGTTTCGCCTATTCCGTCTATTGTCAACACTTGAGTCAGGCTTTACTCCCTTGTACATGGACCATGGATAATGCCTTGTATTTGTATAAATTGTTGGCAAATGTTTGCACATATAACCCATGTCAGGCCTGTATCTGGATGTTTGGTGGGTGTTCAGTAAACATATAATATATGGTGCCTTATGCTTTTCAATGAATGCACAACACTTTAACTTTATCACCTTCCCTGAAATAGTGACTTTTGCTTCCAGGAGGGTTTTGAAGCCCAGTACAGAGCAATTGCATAGTCAAGTAGATGGACAAGCTAAATATACTTTGTATTCGATTTAGAAATGTCTTTCACTAATGAGCCTCCTAGAAGTGCAGGATTAATTTAAATCGAAGTGCTTCCCCATTGATTTGATAAGCCTCTAATAGACAGTATAGAAATTACTCTTCTGAGTTTAATAAGTGTTTTACGGGTAGCAACACAATGATTGGAAAAGGCAAGTTTGCTCATAAAATCTTCTCAGATCCAGGAGGTGCCTACTGCAGTAGAAAGCACCTCTTCCTTGCCTTTCCAAGACGCCTCTAGTTCTGAATCCTTCCCGCAGCCTGCGCCTCCGTGCATTGGAGAATTTTGTGTTCATCTGGCCACTAGAGAGCACTTTGAGACTAATAAACCTTGGTCTGGGCACCCGAGCCTCCGTTTGAACCCTGGTATCCAGTGACAGAGGGGCGGCGCCGTTCAGTCACTGCGCCATCTAGCTACAGGCGGCGGCTTACAAATGGTCATCAAAGCTGATGGATGCATTTGGGGAAGCTTAGTGACCTGTGGTAGTGATAATGAAGTATTCTGAAACCCAGATAACATTTTATTCTGTCACTATGGTTTTCTGCCTCTGGTGACATCACCTAATTTGTACTGCTTTACAGCGTATTTTTAAAGCAAGCATTTCAGCCAGGGTCCCAGGTCCCTTATTGCTCTTTCTCGTTTCTGTCAGGTTGAATTTCTCTCAAAGAGAAAATATTGCTTGATATTGATTCCAGCGCCCGAGATAATTTCAGGTTCTCACTCTGCAGTTCATCCAAAGCCCTGTTTAAAACCTTGAAGAGGTTTTCCAAGGCTAAGAGGCGCAGTTCAAAAGAACGGTTCTTCAATGTGTTTAAAGGACCCTTGGCTACATTTTCTGATGTTTCATCAGCAGTTTGCACTGATACACTTTCCATTGTTATTACAACTGAACCAAAGCACAGGGAGCTGTACCAGCAAGTCCATCCAGTTTTCTAAAAAGCTATAAAGTTTTGATGTTTTCAAGCGTATTTCTTACTGTGCTCTTAAACATGTTTAGCTTCTGCTGAGCCAAACGCGTACCTCTAAAGGCATATGCAGCGAAAAACTCTTCAAGCATCTCAGTGACTGCTGTAGTTTGTGTCTATACAGCGGGAGGATGAGATTCTCTTTGGATCAAACAAGGCGGGGAGGGTTGTTCTTTGTGGCAGGTGTAGGGAATGAATAATACCGCTGGACAGCTGGGCCTCGGCCCATCAGCGCTGGGGTCTGGCTGTGTATAGACAGGAGAGTCTGCTTTCCTGATGGTTCTCACCAGCATCTCCCTAAGCCATTCCATTCCGGTATCATTGTTTGCATCAAAGTGAAACAAAAAGTGTCAGTTCTAGCCCTGATTCCTATACTGATTGAGGAGTTTAGAAGGATGGTTTACAGGGGATTTCTTTGATGTTTTAAGAAATCCTAAATAATTTCTCCTTCTTTTGAATGACACTTGACTTTCAAGAAAAGAATATTTCTGCATGTGAAATGTCAGTTCTGTCTAATAATAACCTGCTTAATGTGCCACTAAAATCACTGAAAGAATTTGCCACCATTTTTTTTTTTTTTAATAAAATGAAGTTCTTTCCTCTCTCTGGATGCCTGGCTTGTAGAATCTGGTTAGAACATTGGCAGACCTTTACAAACAGATTGCTTCACAATGAAATTACACTCTAAAATGTAAACTTGTTATCTCACCTTTTGCCAACACATACCATTTGTGATGTGACACCAGAATAGGAACGGAGTGAATAGGCTATTAACAAAGACTTTCAAGAAATAGACTCCTCTGGGTTTCACAGGGAGCCATGAATATGAAAACATAAAGGGTGTAAGGCACAGATAAGGAGTTTACATGGGAGTATGTGCAGTATTGTGTAGATATTGTTGCTTTTCAGCAGCCAGACTCCATTTTTAGCTATCAGTCCCTATGCCAGGCCCAGACACAGTCCTCTCCGACCCTAGAGGGGTACTCCCTGCATGCTTTTATTTATTTATTTCATGGGATGCTTTTTGTGTGGGTGAAAAGATAGTGGAATTCTATCTACAAAGTAATGTCACCCCTGGGATTTCAACAAGGATTGAATTAAATAGTACAAAGCAGAAAGGTCACATACTTGTGTGTATGTGTATATATTTATTTGCCTGAAACTCCATGCTTCTCAGGGGCTATGTTTATGTTAGGGGCATAGTATCATTTGATATTTAGTGAATGCAGGGAGATGGCACTCACTTTTCCTTGTTTGGGCTTACCCATAGTTCTAGAAGCAAATTCAGATTTCCTCAGATGGGTGGGATCTTTTCCCAAGGTCGTGTAAGACTTTAGTTTGGTCAACTTCTTATAATCAAAGTTGAGATGTGAATGGTTCTGTTTGTCTGTGCAGGCTCTCATGCTTTATGTCTTGTATATCTCGCATTTCTTCAAAAATAAAAAAAAGCTAAGCCATAAACAGAATACTGTACTAAATGGAAGTAATTATGAAAGGATCAGGGGACCTCTGTGTCCATAAACTACTTCCTGGGTGGAAAGAAAGGGATTTTTATTTTTAGGTAGAAGACAAAATCCTGTCTTACTTTGGGACAATTATTGTTGTCTTACATTGCTACTTAACCATTGAATGTTGCTTAACCTGTGATGTACTGGGTTGTTGAAAAAGTCATGACGCATTTTTGCAAAGAAAAACATAGAAAAAATATGTCATGACTTTCCCAACAACCCAATAGTTTTATCTTCTCTTTGGTAAAGAATTAGAGAAAGCTGATTCAGCTTTCTTTCTTTTCTTTTTTTTTAAAAGATTTTATTGGGGAATCAGGGAAGGGGAACAGACAAGTAGCTGTCCTTTTGTTCTTCAGTCTAGTTGTGAAGGACATCACTTCACTGGTCCATGTTGGTATCATCATTGTGCTCTTCCCGGATGAGGCAGATCGGTTGCGGGCTTCTGGACAGGCGCTCACAGCGGCTCTTGGCAGCTCACACCAGCTGCTAGCAGCTGACACTGGCTGCCGGCCACTCGCCGTAGCCTATGGCAGCCCACTGCAGCAGAGGCTGCAGCTATGCTATCGCCAGGGATTCACAGCAGCCCAGCTCCCGGTGGAGCTGTTGTTTACCACTTTAGCTGTAGAGGGCAGTGTCACTGGCCCTCATATGTGGGGTACGAACCGGGGCCCTGCTGTTCAGAGCTGGCGTCCCAAGCCAGCTCTTAACCAACGTGCCACTCCGCCCGCCCGATTCAGCTTTCTTTATACTTCTGAAGGCTTAGCAGAGTGCCTTCCACAGACGCTTTCAACAAATAGCTGTGGTTTTGATTCACAGACTCTAAGACTGGGGATGAGCATTGTGGCATGGAGGAAACCTCACCAGATCACCTGTGTGAATGGAAGTAAGCTCAGTCATCTTTCTGGGCCACTATTTCCTCATTTGTAAAAAGAAGGGGAAGGACTCAGTGATTGCTCAGGTTACTTCCAACTCTGTAAATTCTATGCTTTTAAAAAAATACTCCGATCCTGAAAGAAGAAAATCTTGGGTTTCCGTATAAAGAGCCTAGGGTGTATTTGTGCTTGACCTCCTACCACATCCGGACTTTCTACTCTAATGAATCTAGGTTTATTCTTCGGTTAAATGGCTCAGCTCCAAGGGACCTTGGTGTGATTCTAACACTGTATAGGTATTGATTTTTCTTGTAGGATAGTGGTTACTGTAACCACCAAACTGTTAAATCTCTCCCACTCTCATAAGGATGATTTCACGAGTGTCGTTCCACTCCCTTTGGTTGATATTTAACTCAGTCCAGGGCTTGTTTGAAGACAGCATTACTATCAAAGTATCTCAGAATGCTTTGTCGCTGACAGTGGTCTACTTTTCATCATCTCTGGATTGTCTATCAGTCAAGGCAGCAGACAGAGATTGGTCAAAATGAGGCTTTTGGAAGATTCTGACCTTGTCATTACCATGTTGTTCTCTATCTTTTCCTGCATCGAAGCTCAGAATTTCTTACTGTGAACAGTGTCAACAGTTATTCAAATAGAATAGGCTTCCTTCCTTATTTTGTTTGTTCATTCCTGTAAAAGATGACTTTTCACCTCACAGCATTGATTGTTGTTGCAATGCCAGGGCCACAGAAGCTATCCTCAACACACATACACAGTGCACTGCCATGCTAAAATATTAATGAGATTCTTGCTCTCTCATTTTAGAAGTTTACCCGCAGTGAGCTCTCCACTTAAGCTGATGGAAGACACGGCATGTCAATCAGGTTATGATAGTTGTTAACTTCCAAGTGCATTTTAACGGGGGCTTTCATTGCAGTGATTCTTGGGCATCACCTTGTTACGTCAGTTAAAATACACACTACAAAATGAGCGACGACTTTGATGTCAGTAAAGAACTCTATATCCAGAACCATAATACCTTGTTGATTACCTTTCAGTGGATTCCATGGTGAACCCATAGCAGAGGGGATAATTTAATGAGATCGTTACTATTTCTATAAAACCAGCAATCTGACCAATTCTCTTTTGGTAGGCACTTTCGCAGCACTAGCATAAGTGACTGTTCTACACGAAGCGTTATCTTTTCTTGTACAACACTGAAAGCTTACATGCTGCTTGACAAATTTGAATTTTAAAAAGTAAGAATGATTGGCACTTGGTAACTTACACAGAAATAATAAAGTGGTACAAGAAAATTGCCCATTTCTTTTAGATTTACATTTTTTTTTTCTTTTAAGGAGTGATAAGACATGTAATTTCCATCAACTTCAACCAGTTATGTATGAAAGAGGCTACAAGTTCAGCTCTGTAGAGAAAAAGCAAGTTGTGGGGAGAACTGATATACCACGAAAAAGTATACAGCTTTCCCAGCAGCCTTCTGTTCTTCTACCAGAAGAACGGCTTATTTGCAGGCCAAGGCCAAAATCCTAACACTGAGATACCACACATCTTGAAAATAGCTCTGCTAGTCCTTGGTTCCTGACCCACCAATCCCCATGTTTTATTTATTAAATGTCTTTCCAGGTCTATTAAACAAAAGGAGATAAAAGAATTCACAAATGATGACTTCTCTGCATATTGAAGGATCCAAAAAGTTTGGTATAAAGCGATGATTGTCTATTAATTCCTTTATTAAGTCAACATTTATTGATATATAATAGCAAAGAATCCAGCTCTGTTCATATACCAAGTCAACATTTCCTCATTGATCTTCATTATAATTTTGAAAATATGTAATGATAAAGATATTGGGACCCTCAACCCATAACACAAACCCTATTTATGGATCTTGAATGTTTTTGATAGGAATATTCTGTCATATCAAGTTGTAGTCTATATATGTCTTTTACTGAACCATGAACAACTGATCTCATGCTGGAACACACATATAAAAATGTATCTATTGACAAGACCATATACTTGATCTTTTTCTAGAATTTTCATTGACTTCTTTTCTGGTTTAGCAGATATTCCAATCATCCCCTTACTTACACTTAAACAGTTCTTTCTAGTATGGACTGTTGCATGGAAACATAACAATTGCTCCTTTGAAAAACGGTAAAAGTGGTACTTTGACTCTAAGAACAGCTACTGGACTACGAAAAGAAGTTTTTGGTCCTGACAACCACTGGATTAAGAGCAAAGCTATTCCAACAGGTGATTTATCTTATAATAGCACTTATTATAAGGCAACTATCTTGTGTTAACCGAGTCAGCAACGAAGCTCATTTATTCAGCATTTATTTGAGATGGTGGGTGGAAGGTAAGCCTCATGAGGGCAAGAACTGGTTTATCTTGTTCATTGTTGGTATTCATAGCAACTAGCACATAGAGATGAATAAAAAATGATTGAACGAATGAATGTAGTTGATTCACAGATGAGGAAACAAAGACTCCAAGAATATAAGTACCTTCTGAAGGTCACTTGGGTGGTAAGAAGCTAGAATTAGAGTTCTAAGTCTGGTTCAACTCCAAGGCTTATGCCCTTTCTCTCATGACAAACTTGATGTACAGGCAACTTTCCAGACTCCCTGCCTCGGTTTCCTGGTTGCAAGTCACATCCTTTCCTGGGCCGGCAAAGGCAGTGGGAGAAGTGGTAAGAAGTGGTAGAGCAGACACCCATGAATGCCATCGAAGTCCCTTCTGAGGTAGCCCAGAAGAATCTTACCTTGACTTCTTTTTAATATGGATTCCCCTGCCTTAGAGGTACTGAAATATATTCCAGGTTATGCTATAGATCAGACATAGATTGCCTGCAGGCCTGTAAAACGAGGAGCCAAGCCAACATCTGAGACAATAGTCCTTACGAATGTTTGATTGTGTTCACCTCATGTGAAGCCCCCTCCTTGCTCTTGATGTGGCTGAAAACATAGTGACCCTCTGTGTCTGTGATTGGGGTAGAAAGATCTTCAATTATAAACCAAAATACAAGGTACATATTAACAAAAAGACTTAACACCTACAGCCACACTTAGAGTTAGTTACAAGGTGTTAATGAGCAAGATAAACCAAGAAATGCATTTTTTTTCCCCTCCTTGGCTGCCTGGGTTTGCTGTTGGTGCAGAATAATTGAAACCTCAAGTTGTGCAACTATGAATCAGGGGGATTTCCTGTATTATGAATGATATAATCTTATATGATGGGACACTTTCAGCGAAATGCAGGAACATTCAGGGTAATGTGTTTGCAACTAGCAGGATCCTGAATTTATTGCTGAGGGTAGTGTGTGAGTTGACCAAAATGGAGAATGATGAGAAGTAACTAAATTATGTATGACAGTCTTTGCAGAGCAGAGGAAGGAAGAAAGCTTAATGATGTTGTGGTTGAAGGACCAGCAGCAATTGGTGATGTATAGGTTGGAGGCTGGTAAGAAGAGAAATGGATCTATGAAGACTCAAAGAGTATGCATGACTGTGACAAAGACCAAGCAGTGGATTTGGGAAGGGGAGGGAAAACAGGACCTCAGCCTATAATAAATTTTAGGGCAACAAGACAGCCCAGTGAAGTTAACTTGACATTAAAAATCATCATCTTAATCTATGTAGCTCTTTCAAGCCTGAGTCTTATCAAAAAAAAATCTATACTTAACAATGAAGTATTTTTCCCCTTTGCTTTCCCGGCAGCCACCAAATGCAGTACATAATTTAATTATTGAATCTACAGGCTGGACGATGGAGATGAAGAATGATGTGTCTGCTGTAGTGAGAAATTAGATAGAACCAACTGTTTATTCTCATCATTCTTCCTCTGTTAGGCTAAATTAATATAGTTAACAAGCTTTTGTTTGGATTAGTGGCTTAGATCTGGGATGTGTGGATCAGAGCTCGTGATTATTACAGTAGCTATTATTTATGGAGTGCTGACAGTATCCTCAAGCCCCATGTGTAAAACAATAAGGGGCTCTTTTGTCATTCTCTGTGCCGGAACCAATGTTCCACCAGACTTAGGAGCTAGATGTCTGAGTAATGAAGTTCAAGAAAATCAGATTTCGTTTCTTGGGGCCTATGACTTCAGAAATGTCACTGAGGGTCTTCCTTTTGACCTGTGCCATGTTTTTCTGATATTTTAAACAGCTGTAACAAAATAGGCACAATTTTATAGCCGGCAACCTTAATGGGGAATACCAAGAGGGGTGTGTGGATGAGTGCTGGGAGCTGGACAGGGTGGGCAGGCTTTAGCACCCATCTCAGGCCCTTCCACAAAATTTGAGTAGAAACAGTAAACTGGCCATGCAGAGCGCAAATGCAAATGTAGCTTCCAGGCCTCGTCGCCTGGAGGCAGAGCATCCCTCTCTGACCCTGTGAAGCTGCTACTGGTCAATATTCCCAGCGAGGACTCAGCTACACAGCAGGCCCATTCCAGAGGACAAAACCAGGCCTCCTCACTTCCTGCCCCTTTCAGTTTCACGGCATTAGATTCTTTCGGGTCGTTTTTTATTCACGTATTACGTATATAATTGTAGCGAGAGCTTTAAGTAATTGAATGTAGATTCAGGTGGAAAAAACAACACACACAACAAAAACCTCACCATCAACAAGAACCACCCAACCTTCAGAGTCAGAGATCTGAAAAATGCAACGGTTCTGAAAACAGAGCTTTAGAGCGGCCGGCGCCCAAACGGGGGTCCACGAAGGCGGGCGGTGGCTCGGGGATCCCAGGACCCAGGGTGGCGGGGAGCGCGCGCGAGTCCCAGCCCTGCGGCCTCCGGGGAGATTCGCCGGCGTCCCTGCGCAAAGCAAAGCTAAGTCAGGGCGCAAACCCCCACGGTCGCCGGCCACACGCCTGGCTGAGCAGGCTCACTGGACGCCTGGGAAAAGGAAGCCAGGCGATGCCTCCCGGGGCGCGCCGACCCGGCCCCCCACCAGAGCGCGCCCCCGCCGGGACGCGGGTACCTTCCGGCCACGCGGCGGCCCCGCCTCCGCTTCCAACTTCCTTCCCCCGGAGCGGCGGGGACGAGCACCGGCCTGCAGGTCGCGGAGCGGGACCCGAGGGTGGGCGGGGAGCAGCCGTGCGGCCGGGGCGCGGGGCGCGGGGCGCGGGGCGCGGGGCGAGGAACCCCGAGCCCGTCCGTTTCTCGGTTAAACCTTCTGCTCGGCGCACGAGTGTGGGGTCGGAGCGCTCGGCTAGTTTCATGGCGTGCGGCGCGGCCTCAGGGAGGCTCTACCCCGCTTCCCGCCGTCGGGAAGCCGCGAGAGGGTCGCTGTGCGACTCTGCAAGGGGCAGCCACTTCCTGCGCTCGCGTGTGCGGCGGGAATGCATGATCTCGGCCCGGGATCGGAATTAAAGGGAGTCGGGGAAGCTGGGTTCTGTCCTGGCGGGTGACTAGGTGGATGTCCCCCGACTAGTTGGCCCTCCTCTGTTTCTGCAGCAAAGTTTGGGGCACCAGCGAGACGCGGGGAAGGCGCCCGGTGGAGGATAAGTTCCTTTCCTCCCTTTCTTTCCCTTCCCCACCTTCTGTGTTATAGGCACTTTCCTGGCACCCCACAGTCATTAGGGTGCGAACCCTGTAGCCAGGTTCCAATGCAGCGTCGCTTGAGTTAAGAGGGTTTACAGGCTTCTCAGAGTTTGGGCAACATAATCAGTGGGTAAGCCTGGTTTCCAATACCCACCAATTCACAGCAGCCCAGCTTTGGGCACTGCTGCTCTGCACCTTAGCAGGAGCTTACTGGCTAGAAGTGTGAGGGAAATACTCACTTTCCTTTAGCCCAAACGTCTAGGCTTTCTGGAGACTTCTCAGTGATATCTACCTAAATCTTGTGTTGCCCTCCTTCCTTGTCCTTGAAAGGACCCACTTTACTGGAAGTTGTAGGTCCCCTTCAGGGACCTATAGCAACAGCTTGTGCCTGCCCATGCATAAAGCCCATGTTACTAAAACGTGACACTTTTCATAGTTTCTCTTCATTTGATTCAACACTCAGAGTTGAGAACTTTGTCCCAAATGGGGAAACTAAGAAGAAATGGAAGGGACAAGTTTTCTGGTTAATGTCAGAGTTGGGACAGCTCCAAATTGAATTAGACTGGCAGAGATATAATCCTGTGTGATTTAGGGAGAGCTACCTAAGTTTTTGGAGTCTCTGAGATGTTCCTACCTTAGCTAGGAATGAGGTTTGAGTGAAGTGCTATGTAAAATCTTGAACAGTATCTGAAATACATTAGATGAGCAATAAATGTCCTCCTTTCCCCCTCCCTCTTGTGCTGGCTCCATTTTATAAGAGAGGTGAAGGATGAGAATTTGCAGGGTAGTCATTTGTATTAACAACAACAAAGTTCCTATGACAAAGCAGTAAATAGATGTAATATTTGAAAATGTGAAGCCATATGTGCCAAGTTCCAACTTCTGAAATAGTAAATTTCTTAAATTTTTTCTTAAGACCAGAGACTGTCTGGGGTCCATGTTCTGTGATTCCTGACTTGTAAATGTTAAGTGCAAGTGTCTGAGTTTGGAGATGCAAAGTTTAAATGTGTTTGGGTTGAATTGGAAAGCAGGTTTACCAAAATGCTTTTCTCCACCTCTGTTTTGTCACGTTTTCCTTGTAGACCCAGCATGAGTGAAGTTCCTTGCAAAAAGCGGGAGGACTATTTGGAATGGCCTGAGTATTTCATGGCAGTGGCCTTCTTATCGGCACAGAGAAGCAAAGATCCAAACTCCCAGGTAAGTGAGTTTTATGGAAGAACGTTCAGATCCTCCCAGTCACAGAGATTCCTGTAAGTGAGCACGTTACAAAGGGAAGAGACTGGGTTTACACTTACAGTTTACAAAGGCTGAGTAAAGCTGCTGTCTTTTGTGCTTGTGTTTTCCTTCGAGACAGTAAATTGTCGTGCTATCGTTCACTGCCTCTTGCACCCCCCACCCCACCCCCCACCCCCGGGGCCAGGAGTGCTCTTTCTTTGGCTTGTGAGAACTGACATGGAAAATAAGCAAGGAGACAGAGCTCTTGGCACCTCCAGAAGCCACGTGCTCATTTTGGAGGTTTGCAGGCCTCTGGTTTCATTGACTGCTTCTCTAGTGGCAGACCAGCTACTCGAAGTCACCAAGCTTTGGGCATATTTCCTTGTAGGTGGGAGCCTGCATTGTGAATGCAGAAAACAAAATTGTTGGGATTGGATACAATGGTATGCCAAATGGGTGCAGCGATGACCTCTTGCCTTGGAGGAGGACGGCGGAGAGAAAGCTGGATACCAAATACCCTTACGGTAAGTCGTGCTTTGTGTTCCATACCCCGGTGAGTGTTGAAATGCTATAGTTTGGTCAGAAAGCATCATCTCCCTTTTCAGTCATCAGCAGCTGGAAAAAAAAAAAATCCTATTGAACTAGGATTTCCTGTCCCCGTCTCTTAAATTCCAAAGAGAGCCAAATGGAAGCATGGTGGTGGTCACACAGCCTGGCCCTGAGGTCCAGGGCTCTGTTGACTGCTATAGGCGACCTGGCGCCTGTGTAACACCAGAGCATTGATGGCAGGCTTCCCTGCAGAAGACCGCAGCCCCTAACTGAGGAATGTGCATGATAGCGATGCAGGTTGTTTCTTTGCTCCTTGGAGGCAGGGCCAGCTAACCAAGTACTGATCGGGGCTTTGCTCTGATGAGAAGCAGGGTTCATTCAGCTCCTCTGTTCTACCCAGGAAATCTGGCTCAAGCTCATCTCTGGTAAGCAGGAAACAAACTGTGAGCCAGACATCAGGAAATAGATGATGCAGCAGCCTCGTCCTGTTCTAGAGGATTCTGCAGTTCCCGAGTCAGCTGTGGTCAGACCACAAGCCAAATGTGAGGGACCAAACACTTTTGGCTGGGTCATCTCTGGTTTTCATTGTTAAATTAGGGAAGGATGCCTCTTGTAATTTGTTTCCTATTGAAGCCCCAGGGAGAATCACTTCAGAGATTATCTGGGAGGAACAAACCATTGCTTCATTTTTCCTTTAATTCCCTGCACAATTTATAAATAATGCCATAAAAGAGGCAAATTGGGCTGCATATGCTGGTTGCTGATTTTTCATAATGTTAGGACCTGTTTTTATGTCTGGAAGTAAATAGACCAGCTCTGGTGGAAGTCAAGTAGATTAAGGCCATCCAAATGGGAGAGATTGTGCCTTCAGGAAACACGGTTCAAGGAGTGATGAAAAGACCTTTCTGCTCTGTTGACTCTTTCCTAGTAGGTTTTCCTCTGGGTTTTTCTCATGAAGAATTCCAAGTCTACATTTAGTGTAATTTATATATTTTTATTAATGTTCCTGGACCTTAATCATGTTAAATAAACCCCATAAGTTTTTTTTTTAAAACTGCTCTGCGCAACTGCTCTCTGTTTTGGACAGAAAAAGAAAAAAGATGCCTGGAGGTGGAGAAGGAATTGAGGAATGAGGGCGGGTTGAACTACAAAGCACTCAGGATTTTCAGGGAATAAAACATAGTTTAGTGATTAAGAGGATTCAATAGTCAGATTAGTCCACCCCTTTTAGGAGCTGAAAGACTGGGGTCCCAATTGGGAGAGTGTAAAACTGTCTTCTTAGCCTATACTTTCTAGCTGATCAGAGTGAGTGAAGTGAAAAATATGCTAACATATTTTAAAAACTTTTTGTCATCCTGATTTTGATTCTGTATGCTTTCTATGGTAAGAAAGAAGGGAAATGATTACTTGTTTGTAGATACATTCAAAGGTCATTTTTCACAGTATAGTTCAGTGTCTCATATAAAAGTGGCAGAAGTGAAAGGGTCTACACTGATGTGTTCAAGACCGATACTGAAATGTATGATTGCCACAGTCATTACTTCACAGAGTCAAGACAGTGAAATATGGGTCCTTGTGTTAAACTCCCATATGGAGGAATTCGTAGGAGGTGTCAGTTTGTGGCACTGAGGCTGGTTACAAAAGATGCCAGTGGTTGGACCAGCATAGGGGAGCCCTCATTGGTTACTGAGCGGCTCTCCCAGGGTGACCTATGCCTTCTTCAGTCACTGTGAGCCCCAGGCAGATTAGTGGCAATGACCTAGGGGCTTTGTAGCACATTTGCAATCCCCCCAACTTTCCAGTGTTTTGGAACCTCTCTAGTAGCTGATTTTGTTTGTTCAAAAAAAGACACTACTGTTTGTCCAAGTTTGAGAGAGTACCTTTTAAAGCTCCTTTCCAGAAGGAATGAAAAAAAAAAAAACAAAAAACCCGCACAGGCGTTTGTCCAACTTCACTGATTGCTTTTTATTGAATAGTTGCTGAGTTTCTGGGCACTGGTTGTCTGCCTGCATTATTTTTTACTACCCGTATGATACCTCTAGGTTTTCAAAGCTCTTTGCCCTCACTTATCAATTATTCATTTTACATGTAGCTGTGTTAGAATGTAGACAATTTTCTTTCACGAAAGTAAGCTTGTAATTTGATGTACCATAAAAGTCATAGAAGGTATTAAATGATTTTTAAAAGGCACTTAGTATTACTGCCATCATAATACACATACAGATGGGCTTTCAGTCTGAATAACAATGACTGGCTAATAAACAGCATGCTCAGTATTGTCTTTTCAAGGAACTTTAGGCCACAGAGTAATAAATGTTTAGATAGCCTTGGATGAAATAGAAATGTTTGGTGATAACTGACTGAAATGCAAATCTTATTTGCTTCCTTTTAAGATTTCAAAAATTATTTTTTTAAAAAAAGGGCTAGTGTCTGGAATTGGGAAGGCTTAACCCTTTCTTTCCTCGCTGACACTAGGTGGCTGAGCTGCTCTATTAGAAGAATAGAGTATGGGTTAATCCTTGTAAAGGAGCTTTAGTGATTATCTGAAGCTCTAGACTAATGATTCCTCATTCTTTTGAATATACGGGGACCCTCTTTTCCACATCACGAAAACTTCCAGGACTCCTACATAAGGCTAGTTAAACTGTTAGTCAGAAAATTCATGATGACAAAAAGCTACTTGATACTAGTAATGCTTTGCATTAACCTGGGCTTTCTCAGACGGCATTGGTGTATGTTTGCAAAAAAGTGTGTTATATGCTGGACATGGTATTGACCCAGTCAGTGGCCCATGCTGGGTCTCTTGCAGAGCCTCAATAGTGCCCTGGATTCTGTGTCTGCAGGGTCCAAGTTGACCCATTCCTTTTACACATGGGGAATCAAAGGCCCCCCCAAACATCAGCTAACTTCTGTAATGCCACATGGGTAGGTGACATCTCTCAAGTCCGAGGTCAGTGCTCTTTGGTCCCCCACTCTCTCTCAACGTAGGGCACAGGAATTCCTGAAACGTTGCCTAGGTCCTAGCACAGGGGACTGCCTCTTCTCTTCTCACTATGCCCTGGAGCAAGCAGAGGCTTAGATGAAGTAATTGCCTAGCGGTCGAGCACTGGCCGCGGTGGCCTGCACCTGGCACGAGGCACAAAGCCATTTACATGGCTGGCTGTAACAGTTCTCCATGGGGGACCTCCAAACGGGACTTGAACAAGTTTGAGTTTACCAATAACATATGTCACTTAATTTCCCTTATTAATTTGGTAAGTTTGGAAGTCATTAGTCTTGATTGACACTTTATGGAAAGGGAGACTGAGTACTTGGAACATAATAGGAAGATGGAGCTTTTCCCAGCTCTGTCTCTAGAGAGGCATTTTTTAAAGGCTGTTTTTGTTCTTCCAGCCTTAGGATCAAAACTTAGGAAACTATTTGATTATAATGTAGTATTAATATGGAAAATGAAAATTCCCCTGCCAAAGAAACTGCTTTTTATCTCATCCCTTTCCTGAAAAAAATCCAAAAGACAGTGTGATGTCAGTAACATTAAACGGCAAGAAGAAGTCGGAGCTATTACAGTGACACCTTTTCACATGTATGACAATTAAAAAAACCAGAAAGCAGCAGATTTATCTAATTTACTATAAAAAAAAAAACTTTGGAAGATTTTTATTTTTAGGACGGGGTGGTGGTTAAACCTGGGATGAAGTATTCAGCTGACATTTTTAGTTCCTTTCTATTCGTGAAATTCATCAGATTGAAGCACATTTAATCAAAATACCAATTTCATAAAATGGAGGTAAAATACTCCTGGTAATTCAGACATGACTCTTTCTTTGTTTGTTTGTTTTTTTGTAACCAATTTTGATGACATAGTTTACAGACCAGAGAGTTGGAGTAGAATCAACTTCTTTCATCCTCAAGAGCATTGTTCAACTTCACATTTTTAACAGTGCTTGCCACAATCATTGAGCTGTATGTGTTTTCCCGCTGTGCCGTTTCTTGCTGGGGAAGGGGTTTGTGGGTAAGCATGCCTCTGCTTGGCCTCCTCTTCCATCCCAGTCATTCAAAAAGCCAGGACAGCTTTGCCTGTTGCATCCTGCTTCTTTATCATGGAAGGGACTATAGTCTTCATGTCCCAAGAGTGGGTGACAGCCACACGCTAGGTGCATTGGGCAGAAATGGGGACATTGAGGCTGTTTCCAGAGTCAGTTCGTATTTCTGCAGAAATATTCTAAACAGGATAAAATGCTAGGAAGGAAATTGCTGGACTTAATTAAGGGGACAGTTCAGCATGGCAATTTTAAACAGTCTTGCCAGTGTGTGGCAGTGCTCCTTTAAACTTTATATTTAAATTTAATCTTTATCTTTCAGATTTAGCATATTGTTAAGCATGCATAGATGTCATTTTAGTGATTACTTAGCCATTTACCTTACCCCCTTGAACACTGACATTTTCCTGACTGCCATGTATGTGATGTATTTCTTTGGCATCCAAAAGGTTAGTCTTGAGAAACTAATTTATCAAGAAGTTAGGAGTCTGATCCTTCTTAAGCTGTGACTTCCTCACAACTTGTAAGAGCTTCTTAGTAATTAAGATCAAATTTGTTCCTTCGGCCCATTGAAATTGAATGCCCTCTGGTTTTGTTAGGCATATCCATGGATTTGATGAACTTACTGTGTCTTTTCCTGCAGAATTCTAATTTCACTGATAGCTTCCCACCGCCCCTCCCCTGCCTGGCCATCTAGTAGTTGTGGCCTGACAGTAGGTCTAATTACGGACTTCCGTACAAAACAACTAGTGTAATCAATGGAAAACCTTTGAGCATGTTTACAGGAAAGAAAGTAGATGGTTTTTATAAATCAAGAAGCCAATTCAGATTTCATTGTGTGATGTTTTAGATAAATGGGAACACAATAGCTTATGTATGAGGCTACACGTCCCCCCCCCACAGTAAAAAAAAAAAAAATTACCAGTTTGACATAAGCATATTTCACTTGCAGGTATAATTCTTTATAAACAGTCCTCAGAAAAGAATAAATAATGATTTTTTTGTTAATTTACTTGATTCTTATCTATGTATTGTAATCTAATTTGAGGGTTAATTATTTTTGAAGAGCTAGAGGGTCCTATTTCACTATGAATATCTACAAAGGCTGTATAGTAACAACTCCTTGTGCTGACGAACAGATGCAGGAAAAGCTGAACCACTCATGTCTGGGATCAGACCTACCCATGAAAAGACACATGTTTGTCTTCATTTTTTAAAAAAGTAGGTTTGGAAGTTCATAATAAAGCTTAAAGTAATTCAAGGTTAGTGACTTCCACATTGAGGACGAGAAGTGGCTGAAATTGGTCTCTGTCCTCTCTCTCAAAAAGAAAAGGTTTGTTGAGAAATTAATAATGTCAGTTGGGCCGGCCGAGTGGCGCGGTGGTTAAGATGGCAGCCCCGGTTCGGGTCCCACATATGAGGGCCAGTGACAACTGCCCTAAAAAAAAAAAAAAAAAAATAACCTCAGTAAAATTTCAGGGTCACGTTCAGCCCATTTTAGATTGTGGTAGGTATGTGGGCACATCAGTTATCTGAATGCAAAAGGATATTCCTAATGATATGTATAACTTTTTAAATTCTTTAAGTCTGCTCAGTCTCTGTTTAGATGCTCTGGGGCGCCGTGGAGCATGGTACTGGGGGCACGTGACACCGATGGACCTCATGGTCTTTATTCTGATTTCGTCTATGGCTGTTATGCCCATTTTGACTGATCTCTGAATTTGGCCTACATTACTAGTTTTATTTTGAGGTTTGTTTCCCTCCCTCCCCCAAGATTCTCTCTTTCATAAGCTTTGTTAATACTGGTATTAAAGTAGAATATGTAATATTGTTTGCTCCCAGAAATATGAACTCAAACCTGGTTCCTAGGGATTTTGCAGATATTTATACTGCATTTTACTTTTACTTCTTAGGACTTTTGTTTTCTATTTCAATGGGAGTATACGTGTCTTTAATCATGTAGATCAGCTAAGAAAAGCCCCACAATTTTTAAGACAGCAATTATCAGATTCAAGAGGAAAAACCATGGACTGGCCATCCGGTACCTGGGTACCAGATGTGCTGTTTATATCCCGTGATCGTGGGACTGTTAGTACATGACTTGCCATTTCTTTCTCAAAAGCTTTATGAAATAAATGACCACAGAGGACTCTTCCAGTTCTAGAATTCTAAAGAAAAATTAATATAGCTTGGATTACATTGGATGAGGGTACTGTTCTTGCTGGTGGAGGTACAGAGCTGTAGAAAGCCGTGGGTGGCGGTGACACAGAGACCATGCATCTGTGCCTGTGGACACGTTAATGGAAACAGGCTTCATTCCTTCCCTCCTTAAGAGGCTCAGATCTGCTTCAGCTCTAAGATGAATATAAACCAGACAGAGACTTATGCACAAGCAGGAGGGGCATTTGAAGAGTGTAAGTTACCCCACAGACACAGAGATTAGAAGATATTGAATGAGAAAAGGTTGGAGGACAGCGATGAAGAAAAACACTCATGGGCCAGCTGAGTTGTGCGCTGATTAAGAGCTGGCTTGGGATGCCGGCTCTGAGCAGCAGGACCCCGGTTTGGATCCCACATATGAGGGCTAGTGACACTGTCCTGTACAGCTAAGATGGTGAACAACAGCTCCACGTGGAGCTGGGCTGCTGTGAGTCCTCGGGCGACGGCGTAACTGCCGCCCCTGCTGCAGTGGGCTGCCATAGGCTACAGTGAGTGGCCGGCAGCCAGCGTGAGCGGCTGGCAGCTAGTGTGAGCTGCCAAGAGCTGCCATGAGCGGCTGTCCAGAGGCCTGCGACCAATCTGCCTCACCCGGGAAGAGCGCAATGATGATACCAACATGGGCCAGTGAAGCAATGTCCTCCACAACTAAACCGAAGACCAAAAAAGGACAGCAACTTATCTGTTCCCCTGGCCCAATTCCCCAATAAAATCTTTTTTTAAAAAAAAAAAAAAAAGAAAAAACACTCATATCTAAGTAGAAGAAAATGCGGTAAAACCTTGGATTGCAAGTAACGTGGTTTGCAAGTGTTCCGCAAGACAAGCAAACATTTATAATACATTTTAATGAAGTAAACGAGTGATGTCTTTCAATACTAGTAGTTTGTTTCTGGAACGAATTATGCTGCAAACCAAGGCATTACTGTATAGGAATAGAGGAGGTGCACTTAGAACTCTTTGGGGACAAAAGGTTATTCTAAAACCAAACAGAAAGGAGTTTCGAGATCCTTTTATAAACCAGTCAGTGTTCCCGTGATTATTGAAACATAATGCTTGCCTAACCTTGGGAATAAATGGGAATAAATAAATTCTGTGATAAATGGAGAATATTGGTGAAAGAAGGGAGTTCGAATGTGAGGGAACTCACTCCTCTGCTTAGCAGTCGGGAGGGTAGGTACTAGCCAATTAGTGGAGGTGTAAATTTTATCTCTGTGCTTCTTTCAAATGATAGATGCCATAGTAAATTTAAAATATTGAGTGTGATAACTGAGCATGAATTTTTTAATTCTGCAATTAAAAGACTTTGCTCAAAATGCCATTAATTTTGAGTTTGGGTGAAAAAGGGAAGCAGAATTCCTCATTGTCGTTTTTTTCCTCGGCGAGTGAGTTATAACTTTTTAGGAATTGAAATAAATACTAATGAGTCATCATCTATTCTTTTATCCCTTTGAGTCATCTGTGGGTGACGGAGGAGCTCTCCAATCATCTTGCTTCCTTTTGAAAAATTATAACTGATTTTATAATGCATCACGTTTTCCAGAGTACATTCACCTGTCGTCATTCATTCACTCAGCAAATCCTTCCAGGGTATCTAATATATGTGTTCTGTGTTAGGCACTCAGTAGTGGTAAATGTCAAATGTCCCAGTTTTCAAGGAGTGTGCAGACTGACAATGGAGGAGGTAGACACTAATGAAATAAACAGATATCATTGAATATTCCTTTCTGAGGAGGTGACTTTTAAACTGAGATCTGAAGGGTTAGATAGTTCCCATCAGGTAAAGCTGGGGTCAGCAGTGTTTGGGGATAGGAAAAGTGTGGGAAGCACATTCTTTGCAGAGTGCTTGGGTGCAGGCCCTCAGGCAGGAAGGCATTTGGAATGCGTGGAAGGAAAGAATTTGGCTCAAATTTAGTGGGTGAAGCTAGAGCAGTAAGGTCCAGTTGAGGGCCTATAGGATAAGGAGTTTGGATTTAAAAGATGACATTGGTTTTTCGTGGGAAATGGATTGTTGCGGGGAAGAATGGAAACAGAGACCAGCTGTGAGTTGATGGTCACAGACTGGGTTGGGGGGTGGGCGGGCCTTACTGGGGGTGGGAGTGCTGGAGGTGGAGAGGAAGGGTGTACATAGAGTATATTTTGGAGACAGCATCAAGAGGGCTAGGTGATATGGGTTGTAGGAGGGAGGTTGGCTCCTCCCAAACAGTTCCAACCCAAACACCGAGGCTTCAGGAAAGATGCTGAAGGAAGATTTGGACCCCTGAGGTTTGAGATGGTGAGAGCTCCCAGGAAAGGTGTCAGGTAGTCAGGATGGGTAGGTTATGCAGGTTGATGTCAGCATCTGCATGTTTGGCATTTGGGTGACATCATTGCCGTGGAAATGGATGAGGTGACCTAGGGAGAGAGTGCAAAGGCCGGGCCCTGGCCTGATCCCTGAGAACTGCAACACAAAGGAGTAGCAGGAATCATAGAACACAGGACAGTGTAAAAAAGGAGGGGGCGGTCAGCTGTGTCAGAGGCTGCTGAGAGGTCTAAGGGGATGGAAAACGGTCCATGGGGGTTAAGGAGGTCACAGTTAACAGTTCAGGGAACCGCACTCATGGGCTGGAAGGCAAATGGAGCCAGTAGAAGGAGGAACAAAAGGTGAAGAAGTGGGGACAGCATATATGGTTTTGAGATGTTTGTGAAGAGAGCAGAACGATAGGGTGGTAGCTAGAAAGGAAGACTGGGTCAAGAGAAAGGTTTATATTGTCTGTAGGAGGGGAGAATCTTGTTTGTTTGTTTTTGCAGCAGACATTTGTTTGCTAATGGGAGTAGAGAGAGAGACCATGTACAAAATGGGGGAAAGAGGCAAGGTCTCAGAGGACGTGAGAGGGGATGGCACATTGATTCGTAATAGGAAAACACGAGTGGGGGCGATGACAGCTGACACAAAGGTTCCTGGAGTTGCAGGTGGGGATGTGATCAATTACAGCATTTCAGTGAAGGGTGAGGCAAGGTTGTTGTCAGCTGAAAGTGGAGGGAGGAGGCGCGCGAGCAGGTTTGGACACTGGGGAGAAAGGAAGAAAAGATTGTTGTGTGCAGCAGAGAAGGCCTGCTGGAGAAATGTCCTAGGAATACAGGGCAGTGTCAGGAGTGGTATCTCATATCAGAATCCTGAGTTAGGTCAGTTAAGCCCCATTGTCTACAGGCTGAATTGGGATCAGTGAGTGGCCTGGGGTGGTGCCTTGTAGAGCTGGAATTAATTAGAACACACACATCCTGACTCCTATTCCAGTGCTCAATGCTCAGTTCCAGTTTACCCTTTAAAAGCCATTAACACGAGAGGGATGCTTTGGATCTTTATAGTATAGATTGGCATTACCAAGCTGTCAAACCATGCTTGGTGTTCTGTTGCTATTTGTGCTTTTTAGTACATTTTAGGCATCAAAGGTATTTCACGTGAGTTGGGCACGGCTCACCCATCGATGAAATGCAGCATTTCCACGTCCTCCTCCTTCTGACCTGATTGTGTGCCCTTAGTGCATAGGGAAGCAGTGTAATTAGAGTTCTGGGGGCTTTATTATCAATAATGGAATCTCAGTCAGAAATCTCTTTAGCCCTAAGCACTACCATTGGGTCTAAGTGGCTCCCCTGGGTGCTGTGAGTTGCTGCCAGCAGCCTTAGCAATAGGCAGCAAGGAAGGGGGCAGGGGGTGGGGACCAGAGCAGGGGAGAGAGAAAAAGAAATGTCTGCTTTCTCCCATCCCCCGAGCTGAGCAGCTCAGGGCTGCCTGGTGTCAGGTGGGTGGCCAGCAGGATAGGTTAGGGAGGGCCAGCATTTGTCAGGTCCACCTTTGGTCAGCACTGTGCTCATCACAGACGTGAATCTTCATGACGGTTCTCAGACGCATGTCTCAGCAGGTCTCATTCCTGCCATTTCGCAGGCCTGGAGGCTGAGGCTCGAGATCAGAAGGTCATAGAACTACCAGGTAGGGGAGGCAGAGTCTGGGAGGAGGTGGCCGAGGGGACATGTAGAGAGGACACACAGGGAAAGGCAGAGCCCCGGGATGGCTCCGAGAACCCGGCCCATTCAGACAAGCCCTAAAGGCATGGATGGTTTTAGAAGTGGAGATGGAATATGAACCTGCCGTGGTCCATGGGGCCGGGGCCATCTGCAGGTGGGGGGCCCTTGGCGTGGGGGCTGTACCAGTTGGACCCTGGAGGATTTGGCTGCCTTTTATTTATTTATTTATTTATTTATTTATTTATTTATTTATTTGAGGGCAGTGTCACTGGCCCTCATAAGTGGGACCCGAACCGAGGCCGCTGGCTTCCCAAGCCAGCTTCCAACCGCCGTGCCACTTGACCGGCCCTGGCTGCCTTTTAAATCAGCAACACATCTTCAGATCCCAGACCCAGCCGGAATTCCTTTCTGCTGTCACTTTCTTCCAGCGAAGACCTCCTTCCTCTTGGGGCACAAGGTGGTAACATTCCAGACTCCAGACATTTTCGAGGCACAGGGATTGTTTCCTCTGCTTTATCACTATCTGTTTATATTTTCACATGTAAACTTACACTGTAATAATAAATGTCTCTCCATTGGAATTGTGTGACCCTAGAAGCCCAAAGGTTGTGGGCCCAGTTATGTTCTCTTCTGAATAGAAAGGCCACTGACTGTGCATGGAGTGGGGTGGGGGGGCATGGTGTCCGTTTCTAAGCACATTGAGTGGAATGGTTGGGGCATGCTCAGCGGGGGCAGATGTGCTGCCTGCCACCTGTGCTCAGGAAGACCCTGTTCCTGGCTGCCGACTCCCCCAGGCCCTCACCATAGGGAGGACTCCCTGGGGTGCGGCTGGTCTTTCTCAGAAAACAAGCCCAGGTCTGACTATTGGTAACACCGGCTTCCTTTGCAGAATTCTTTCTAGTTCATAAAGCTTTTTCCCTTACCACGTTCCTGGTGTGCTCTTCCTTGTAACCCCAGGAGATAGGAAGGGAGGATGTTGTTTTTTTCCTATTTGTAGATGAGTGAGGCTGGGACTTGAACCCTCCTGTAGGCAGATCCCAGGGTTTAGACCCCCCTTTGTTCTGAAAAGCTTTTTGTGATCCAAATACTTTTTTCTACAGAAACAATATTACCTGCAGATTCAGTTCAGTTTACCTACAAAGAGTGCATTTAACTCCTCGTTTCCTGGATTTTCACAACACTTTGCCTCCTCCGAGTCCGTCTTTTGCGGTGCCTGTAGCCTTTGCTCGGTGCTCTGGTTGTTTTTGTGCGTGGGCGTCTCCTGCCTGCCTTGCTGCCCCTGCCATCCAGCCCTGTGTGTGTTCTGCCTGGGTCAGGTGATGTTTGCAACCAGGCCTTACCACTATGTGTATCTGGGGAACAGCTCCAGTTGTAAACACTGCTTTCTTGCTGTTGCAGCCCAGTACAAAGGGTGCTTCTCTGTTCTCTGGCCCTGGGAGGGGCAGGGTGTGGGCAGAACTCTGTCTGGGAAGCCATAACAGTGGAGTAGGCTTTGGTGCACACCAAGAACTTGTCAGGAGGGGGAGACTGTGGACAGGGGCCCTGGAGCTGAGCGGTGGGGAGCAGAGGCTGAGAAGTGCAGGAAATGCCTGGCTGGGCCTGCTTGGTTGGGGTTTCCTTAGAGAACTGCTGGTAACTGTTGTAGCAACTGTATTTGCTTCTCCCTCTTCCCTACCCCCACCTTTATCTTAAATCCTTTGGAAACCATGCAAATGAATCCTATTGCTGCTTTATAGATATGGTCACTTCACAGAGGGAAGATAAAGTGCAGGAGTGATATTGTTTGGGACCAAAGTCTAGAAATGTTTGATAATACATTATTAATACCATAATAATGACCATTTCATAATCTGTAGGGGGGGCGTTCTAGGGGTGGTGGTAGGTAAGAGGGACTTAAATTTAGAGGCTACTCTATTGTTAAATTATTGACTTGAAGGATAGGTACTCCGAAGGCTGGCAGTGATATATGAGGCCCTGTCAGGCTATCTTTCAATAATTAAGAAATAAGTAGTTGAAAATTCCATTTTAGCTTCAGTGAAACAGTTCCCTAAATGGATCTTTTAGAGGAGCGAGTGCGTACCCACCACCCCCTGCCAGTAGAAGCGGCCGTGGGGCATCGAGGGCAGGGGAGGTCATGCCCGGTCCCCGAGAGACAGATGTGCCTGGATTTAGTGACTCTGATAGCAATGGGGCCCCAGAAGTGGAAACACTTGGACTTGTATTTCAAGAAGTAATGACAGAAGGCTTTGTCATCAGAATAGCAATGGAATATCTTATGAAAATTAACATTGAGTTATTTTAAAAAATGCACAGATCGACCTTGAACTTGGGTACCCATTTCATGTCAATTGTTAATTGCAGGGTGAAGCTTCCCACCTTTTTATTCCAGAAGGCCATAAGCAGACGTTTCTTGGCTCTTGAGTCCTGACCTCTGTCTTGTCAGTGAGCCCAACTGTCTGTGCTTTGAATGTGGATGGCTGCACAACCCAGGAACCTTCACGGTCATCAGTCAGGGGCAGAGGCGCGCTTCCCCAGAGACATTCTGAGGCTTGTACAATATAGCAGTGTGTTGGCAGAAGGTGGTGCAGGGTCTGGGCTAAGTGGCAACAGGTGCTCCACGACTGGCCCTCTAACCCGACTGCAGCAAAGCTGCCACACCAGGCCCTACACGTTTCAGCTCAGCCTTGGCAGAATACCCCTCAGGCCTCAGGAAGTAATTTTCTTCAAGTCAAGTTCTGTACCTCTAAAAATGAGGAATTTTAAGCAATCTGGAGCATTTCTTTAACTTGAATAGAAAGTTAGTTTTCCTGACTACAAATTTTATCAGGTCCCAGTATTTCCCATCATGTGCTGCTAGCGCATGAAAATCAGTTGAGGGCAGAGTCACACTATTGGTCTGCTAAATGATTTGTTCAGCAATTAGAATTTGTTTAGCATTATTGAAGGCTTTTTTTTTTAAACCTATTAAAGTAACCTTAATAATACCACTGTCTAAAATAGATATTGTATTAGTCTTATATCAAATGAGATGAAAGTCAAATTTATAAAATGTTGAATGTCTTAAATCTAAATCTAACCAAGGATGGAATATATCCTGTTAATTTGTCAAACTTGGAGAGAACCGCCTACATGAGACAGTAAGAATTAATCAAGCCTGAGTAAGAGGGAATTTGAAAAATACAGTTTTCTAATTATACAATCTCTTCTTCATGGTCTAAGGTTAATGCAGTTCTGAATTTTGACAGTTAGTAATAGAAAAGAAAAAAAAAAAGACCAAAGCATATGAATTGTCTTATAATTACCTGAAACAGAGGTTCTCCTTCTGGCAATGGAGAACTTTTTAAGTGTTATTCTGATATTTTTAGCTTTTGATTCTTTTCCTTTTAAACAATGTTGAGAACAACTGAAGGGTTTTGTGTTATTCTTTGTGCTTATCAAATATACTTGGAGTATTTGTAGGGTTCTTTTGCTTCTTGCTTAGCTATAGATGAGTAGTTCTAGGTAAATAATTGAAAAATTTGTCCTTTTCTGGGACAATTTAGCTATCTTATGAATACTTCCTAAACAATATCTTTAGGATACTTGGTCCTTATTCCTACTATGAATATAAAAAGTATGCTTATCTCAAGATCTTGATGAGATCCACCCTTATTGCTTAGTTTTTGCACTCATATTTGTGGCTCTTGCAGCATTTTTCCTGAGGCAACACAATAAAAATGCTAGCACTGCAAAAAGATAAATTTATTCTTTAACTTCTTGCTGTCAGATAGTGAAGTGTTTATTATAGTGAGAAAAGTTACAGAGAAGCCTCAGACCACCGAACGAAGAGTCCTGAGGAGAAGATGGGACATTGGGATTAGAAATGTAGATTTAGGGTTTTACAACTAGATCTGTTATCTGAGAATCTAGGAATGGATGAATTCTTAAAGTCAGTGACTACTGGAGAAAAAGAACAGGACTGAACTTTGGGAAATGCCCAGAAAGGTGAGAGAAAGAAAAGGACTGACAGCAAACAGGAGACCCCAAAGGGGCTGGCGCTCCTGAGAGAGTGTAGAGTGGGGAGTGGTCACTAGTCAAGGGCCAGAGAAGCAGACGAATCAGATTGCTGCCAGAAGAGACTTTGGATGTAGGTCAAGAAAAGGCCAACCAGTGGTGTGATGGAACCGGCTCTTACCAGCTCCCCGAAACAGATGTGCACATCTCTCTCCAAATCCGTGTCATGTTGAGAGCTTGAAATTGGCCATGTGGGAATGTTTACAGCACAGAAATGGACAGATGCTACAAATTAGGGCCATTTTTAAAAAAACGTTGTTTGTAAACATTACTAACATATTACAGAGGTCAGCAGGTTTCCATAGAGGAGTATTTCTCAAACTTTTTACATGGTGACTCAGCAAACAAAGCTTACAACTGAATCACACACACACACACACACACACACACACACACACACACACACACACACAGACCACACACACAGAGAACAGTTTTTAGGAGCAGTATCTAACCTTGCCATGTGGGGTGCATTCTGATCTTGTCCCTTCTCTTTTCATCCATTAAAAAAGAATATTAAAAAAGAAAAAAGATCTGTTTATAACGCACTAAACTGATTTCATGACTTGCAGTTTGAGAAGTATTGTTTTAGAGACAACTAGAGGTTTTATATGCATTACAAGGTCAAGAGACAGTTATTTAAAAAGTTAGAATAGCAGTTGTAGATGGGACAATTTCATCTTGAAAGAAAAGTAAAGAGATCTAGTGATAAAATGCTGAAAAGATGGCTTCTTCAGAATGGAGACTAAATATACATGTGTAAAGGAGAAGAAAAATGGAGTAGAGAGAAGCCAGCGCCATCAGAATCGGCCCAGCCTGAGAGAGAGCTGGGTTGGGAGCCGGACCTTGCCCTTGGCAATGGGAGAAGAGACTTATGTTTCTTTTTTGAGGACAGTGTCACTGGCCCTCTCATGTGGGACCCGAACCGGGGCCGCTGGCTTCCCAAGCCGGTGCTCATGCCACTCGGCCGGCCTGAGACTCATGTTTTTTGGTCGGGCTCCTGCCTTGGAGAAGATCAGCTGTTCTAGAGGATAGAGGAAGGAAAGTGGACACATAAGGAAATTGGATACTTGGTATTTTTTAAATTGCTTTTATTTATTTAGTTGGAAATGCACTTTCTGAGGGCCAGTGTCATTCCTTTAAACCAAAGGAGCACTTACTGACCTTAATGAGGATCACACAGCTTTAAGTGGCGGAACTGGACCTTGAACCCCGGGGTGACTCCTGTTGCAAAGCTCTTCTTCCATACCTGCCTGCCAGGTGGAGAATACAAGGGCAGGCGGGTATGCTTGGCCTGTCATCAGGGCAGTCAGGGCCCAGAGCAAACCTGCCACAGGCCAGGCGTGCCTGCTCCCGAGTGCTCTTTGTGGCCTGAAGCAGATTTGGCAGTTACCTGTTACTTGATCAGTTTAGATGGCCAATCCAGGTAAATTCGTCCCCACACTCCATTCTGATTGACCTACATTAAATAAATCAAATGGACAGTTGCCAAGTCATTCTGCCTAGTTTCCTCTGTGAGGACAGTCTAGGGTACTGAGTCCTGAGGCCGGACTAAGTAGTGCCTCCTGATGGATCAGTCCTGAAGAGAAACTCATGGTGGTTTCGGAGGGGAAGCGAGGGTCAGAGCCACAGAGGCTGTGGAAATCGTGGACCTCAGAGGCCAGGGCCAGGCCAGAAAGGTGAAGCCTTACTTTTAGACTTCGGGATCTGGACAGACAGCACACGGGGAGTTACAAGGTGGGCAGGGCCAGATTCAGGTGTCAGGTGCTGCCCTGGGTGGGGCTTGTCCCCCGCCACCCTGTAAGAGCAGACAAGGGGAAGCCGGTGTCAATCAGACAGGGTTTGGGGGGCCAAGGGAGCTCTCCCTGGGGCAGGCAGGAGTGGGCGTTTGTCATAGCTGACGTTAAAGAAGTAAGGGATGAGCCAGAGAAATCAAGTGTGGATGGAACCCTTGAATTTTGTTTTTGTCTTGTCTAGTTTTCAGTATTGTGACGGATTCCCTTAAAGAGTCTCATGCCTGACACTCAGCTATTCATGTTACCCAGCAGACCTCATGTTTTTCTAACAAGAACCTTCGTATTTTTCATCATGTGATTTTTGTAATGAAGAGAAAGGAAGTTTGTTGATGATCCTGTGTATCATTTTTATGAAATGATATACCCTTTGTACAGGGATGTTGGATGCTGCCCAAGAAAATCTGTTTCCTATGCTAATTTTCATTAATGAATCTAGACATATCATGTTCAATTTTGCCCCAGCTGCCTCAGATTCAGATGAGTTAGAGGAAGATAGTTGCACTCAATGTGACAATTTTTAGAGATGCAAAAGAGGACAATGTGGTAGGTATCTTAACAGATTCAGACACTCTATAGTTCTAAATATTAATACCAATGCTATCAAAAAATATTTAGTAGATGCAAAAGCATGTTTTTGATATTTGAATATAAGAGGACTTCCTATATTTCCTGTCGCCATCAATAATTGGAATCTGCATTTCCTCCTTTATTCGTTCAATAAATATTTAACACCCATTATGTTCATGGCATCGAATTCGACTCTAGGGAAGTTACAAAGAACCTAGAAGACTGGTCTCTGCCCTCAAGGGGGAAATAGAAGAAATAATTACATCTAATTGTTTTTAACACAGAGCAGTGTTAATCCCAGTTTGGGAGCGTCCTAGTCATCAGGGAAGGAAATGGGGCTAAAGGGACTTCTGCGAGGCCAGCACCCTCACAGCCACTGAGCATCAGAGCCTTTCTGTCCTCTTTCCTGTTCTTGAATCCCCTTGGGGTTTACAAACCAGTGGGACTTGGGGAGCTGGCTCAGGTCCCTCTCGCCCGTGGTGATTGTCCTCTGCTGGGCTGTAATCTGATGAAGCTTTTTTCCTTTAGATTTTCTTAAAATGCCAGAGACTGTTCATTTCCACACTAAGACCTCCTAAATTGTGGTCTTCCTAGGCTAAAATGAGCACTCCCCACCATTTCCTGGGGCGGGGCTCTGGTCAGCTTTCTGCCTACAGCATTGTAGAGCTGTGGCGGGACACACACACACACACAGAGACAGTGGCCGTTACACCAGAAAGCAGGAGGCCTGGGGAGGCTGGGCCAGGGGCTTTATCCTGTCTGAGCTGGAATAGGAACGCAATAAAGGCTCATTGACTGAGGACGTACATCATGGTTGAAATATGTGAGAGCCACGAGTTTAGGCCTTAACACTCCTGGAGGAAGGTGTCACGTATTGAAGGCTGGTTGGTCGGTTGAGGAGGCTGGGGGAGACCTTTGAAGGTCTCCCACATATTTATAATTTATATTCTAGGAGATTTATATTTATAATTCTAGGAGATTCTGTATTCCAGAGGATTCTGTAAGGTACAGTTTCCTAATTATGTCTACATGTTAGAATCATGTGATTCTAAAAATTCTTAAAAATTTCCAAGCCCAGGCTACACTCCAGACCATCTTGGGCTCCAAGTGTGGGACACAAACATTGGTAATTTGGAAGCTGCCCCGGGAGGTCCAACAGGTAGACAGGTTTGTGAATCACTTCCACAAGGAGATTATAATATAGTTTTAGATAATGCAGCCAGAAAATGACATAGCAGTGTAAGATGGCATACAGCGTCCTCAAAAGCAGGTGGGGGATTCCAAACTACGTTGCAGTGGTGAGTATGACCCCTCCCTTGAGAGGAGCGCTCTGTGGATCAGGTGGTGGGAACACCCAGCCAAACGGCCTGGGAAGATGGGTGGGCTTTGATAGGTGTGGGCTGGTGAGGAGGCTGCAAGTCTGGGGATGACCTTGGATCACCATGTGGGGATCTTTGGTGGAAAAGGCCAGTATAGCAAGACCTTGACTTTTCATTGCCATTAAGTGGAAGAATGTTTTTCTCATAAAGACGATCTACTGGTTATCCACTGGCATCTTTCTTGTGTGTAGGAACATGTGGGCTGAGGACCAGGAGGTGAAGCAAATCCCTCGGGACAGAAACTCTCAGCTTCACTCCTTGGTTCTCTTTCTCTTAAAATTGCTCCCTGCCCTCTTAATAGCCACAGCAGTGAATATCACTGCTTGTGCAGAGCAATACACAAAGGAGCCATTTTATGCGGACAGTTCCATACCCCAGGGTCTTGTGGAGTGGTGAGCTATTCTGCTTAGGGTAGGTGAAGATGCTTCACGTTGGCCTCTCCTGGCTGCTCTAGGTGCTTCCAGACCCAGGGCTGCTGCAGTGAACCGTTCTGCTGCTAATTGCCAACCTGTCAGACCACATGGCCTTCATTTGGTATTCTCAGTACTTTCTATTTCTAATCAGTTTTGTTTTTTTAATTGAGTCTATTATATGTTATTTCAGAGGGAGAATGGAATGCTTCAACACTATTAGTAATTTCTCCATGAGCTGCAATCTGAAGTTTTTCTCTTTTTCTGCTTCACACCCACAGTGTGCCATGCCGAGCTGAATGCCATTATGAACAAAAACTCGTCTGACGTGAAAGGCTGCACTATGTATGTGGCCTTGTTCCCATGTAACGAATGTGCTAAGCTCATCATCCAGGCAGGTAGGCACCAGCCGTTCCATTTGTCACATTTGCATCTCTGTCTGTTCATCGGTAGCTCACTGCAGATGTGTTTGATCTTAAATTGCCATTGTTTAGATCTAAATTAATTGCACTATCAACTTTGCAAGATATTTCCCGTGTTTTGTTTTTGAACGGTGCCAGGTATTCTAAGACTAATTGCATCCTCTGTGATTCTTAGCATGTTTTTAATTTAGTTTGCAACTTCTTAAACTGCAAGCTGCCAAAAAACAACACAGGCTTTGCATATAATTACTGTCAATTTACTATTCTCTGACATATTGTGCATAGATTAGGGGGGAGGGAGAGAAATGAATTTCTGTCAGAAACAAGGTCAGCTAGGAGTCTGTATATGAAATTTTAATTTGTATCTATCTATGGTAGATATTTGAGGGCCTAAACATACCTTTGCATATCAATGTCGTAAGACTCCAATGGTATGGCTTTAAGTTTTTCTTACCGTAAATCTGTGCCATTGTAGTTTGAATATTTCACCTTTTTCAAATTGTCACATCTAAGATTCAGCTACACTTTATCTCCATAAAACTCTCGGCGTGAAGTTTAAAGACTTACCGTGTTAGCCAGATGTGGGGTTTAAAGGGGCTGTTGATCACGAGCCCATGGATCTCAGAGCAGAATAGGTCTGATGGTTATCAGACTCAAAAGTCTCCGTATCGGAGTATCGTGGGCTCCCTCCCTGGTGGTGTGAGGTCCTTCAGGAATTTTCCTCGGCCGTCCTCAAGCATAGAAGTGGTGGCAGGCATGTCGAAGAGCAGCCTGTGCCCTGTGAGGCCATCTTCCTGCTGTCCCTTCAGAGGCTGGTGGAGAACAGGGTGGTGTATCGAGTGCCCCCAAGATTCTTGGCCCTCAAGTTAGCACTGCCTAATGAGACAGGAAAAGAAAACGGATCTGCTGTCCATGGTGCTGCCTCGAGTTGGTCGGCAGAACCATTCCTGGAAGCTTGGGGGTACATTTCTCTGACTTTGCCAGCCCTCTTCACTTCCCTCCCTTAGCCTCTTGAGTTAAGAGTAGTCGCCCTGCGAATAAAGAATATTTGATTGCCCACAGTAAAGAAAATTTGTTAATCGGATCAAGGCTTGACTACTTGACATGTTTTCACTTTGCGTCCGTTAAAAAAAAAAATCCATAAAGACTGGAGGGCAGATTACATATAATCCGTCCACTGTCATATTCAAGAGCAGCAGTGATATATTTCAGTAACTGGACATTGTGTGCAATGGAAAAGGTAATTAATCAGCACACTGCCAGGGCTCCGTCTGCTTCTGCAGCATCGCTGTGTGTGTATACTGATGGGGCTTCTTCCTTTGTTGCCTTTTAAGGTATCAAAGAAGTTATTTTCATGTCCGATAAGTACCACGATAGTGAGGAGACAACAGCTGCGAGGCTCATGTTTGATATGGCTGGGGTGACGTTTAAGTAAGTAGGAGGAACTGGGGGGAAGGTGAAATGAAAGCCTGATGGGAAACCAGATGTGTCCTGGCCTGATCTTTAATTTCTGCCTTTGATGCCCGACTTCCAAACTTAGAAGCATCTTGTTCAATGCGATTGGCTAAGAATCTGAGGTTTATTTTAGGCCTAGGTTTTTAAGAGCAGTGACAGAAGTATTTGAAGACAATGTCTCGTGATCACACTTTCATATTTGTAGCATTCCAAGGTTTGGACTAATGATTCTAGTAGCGAGACATTTTTTAAAAAATTCACAAATTTTATAATACTAACATTAAACCTTTGTAAATTTTCTAAGTGTAACAACTCCGGCATAGGATGAAAGTAGCCTGCCAGGTTTAAAACACTGGGAATTCTTTGTACAGCAACATTTTAAATTGAAATTTGAAGTCATTTAGATTTTTATGATTATCTTTGCTAGGCAAAATTGGGAGGTATGTTTTACTTGCAAGTAAGTTCAACCACCTTTGATTCATGGAGGAAACTTCTTTTAAGACTGTGAAAGCTTTCAAAGCAATTCCTTTACAGCTTTGTGTTCATCAGTAGGGATCTAGGTTATAAGTCATGAGTCTGTTGTGTCTTGTGAGAAACAAAATCCAAATTCCTTACATAATAATAATTAGATATTTACTCTTTACTGAATTTTAAAAGAATATGTTTAGTACCCAAATAATTTCCTTTTAACTGTTTTAGAGGGTACATTCATGAGTAAAAAAAAAATAGTGGGTTTATTTTCCTTCTGCATTTTTTAGAACATGATTTTAAAAATGACTCCTCACTAAACCTAGTTTTTTTTGGCTATATACAAGAGGCAGAAGAAAATTTGCTCTTTTTTTGATTTAGAGCAATTCCACATTGACAACAGAAATTTCCTAGAAAACAAGCTAAATCCGGTGGGTGTCATGCTGTGCAGCTAACTTGTTGGAAATTCTTGGACTCCCCGATAACTCAGCTAGGTGAAGAGCCTCCAAGCCAGGCCACCGCATGCATCTTTTTTGGTCTCGGTGTTTTCTGGGCTGGTTTCTCTCAGTATGGTGCACTGTAATTGGCTCCTCCGATAGGATAAACTCTCAAGTGAATCCTGGGAATGTTTTTCCTCCCCATAGAAAATGTAGATGAAGCCAAAGTAAACAAATTGCTTTAACTCCTCACTGGATATTGTCATTCAGTATTTTGTTTCTTACCTTTAGGAAATTCACGCCGAAGCTCAGCAAGATTGTCATTGACTTTGATTCAATTAACAGCAGGCCGAGTCAGAAGCTTCAGTGAGTTACATCTCATTACACCTCCAGAAGACTGGGATTATCCTCTTCTAAGAAGCTGCTAATGCCTTTCATCTTGAAGTTACACATAACTTTTTAATAGCCAGTGCGGCAAAAGTAGACATCTAAAGACGATAAAGCCTCAAATCTTCCCGACTCTCCCTCCTGCCACATGAAATCTGCATCTGTTTAAGCTATTGATTCAGGGTTTAAGAGAAAGGAGCCTGTGGCTGGCCTGTTGCAAAGGGCTGGAGTGGGGGGGCCTTCCCCTTTTTGTGTCCCGATTTGCTGGGATGCTGCTGGCTCTGCAGAAAGGCATCCGCTCTCTGTCACCCACTGTATCTCCCAGCTGCTCCATGCTGCCACATGTGCTGGAAGGCTGGAAGGACAGATAAATAATTGTTGTATTCCTAGCGGGATGAGCAGACACACTGGTTTGAACATCTGGCCCAAATGAAGCATAACATGTAGTGCCCTTGGGGGAAAAAAAAAATAGGACCCACATGACAAGTAGCGTTTAAGTATTTGCTTTAGAGAGCTGAAGGAAACCCCTACCCACCCACTCACCCAAAAAACCTAGAGAGGATGGCATATCTGTCCTGACAGTTGATGGGTGTAAGGGAGCCCTGGATACTTTATCTGCTTCTGCTGTCCTGCCACGCACATAGGGGTACATTGTCCCTTTGAAGGTGGGGACCCCTGTGGTTTCTGTATCTTATTTTTGGTTTATTGGTCACACGGAGCTCTCCCATTAATTTATCTGAATAATGAGTTGTTCCCGGAGGGTTGCCCCAAGACCACACCCTGCTGTGGGGACTGTGTGGATGGGAGGGTGGGTCAGGCACCACTTCTACCACCTGGAAACATGTTGCCACTCCTTCACATGCCAACATGGTTTATCTCTGAGGCCACTCCAAAACCAGGGAGTAAATGAATTCCTATCCTGTAAGTGAAACGTGAGGAAATTCAGCCTGCCTCGAGGCGGTTTATTGCAGATCTATCGGTGATCTCGTTTGTGCTCCTGGCTACATGCCTTCCTTCATTGACACAAATCTCACCTTCCTAATCACTGCAACTTGGGGAAGATGTGGCTGCGCACCTTGTCTTTAATCTCATTTAATTTTTATTAACTGTGCTCAGTACCTCTATTGAGAAAGTGGTTTCTTCATCCTAAAGATAATTACTGTTTTAAAATGCTCTTGTATTTTTATGAGTTTTTATTTTGTCTCTGAGGTTTTGTACTCCATATTCTGGGGCATTTTGTAATTTGGCTTCTTCCCAATATTATTAAAATCTTATTAAAATCGAACCCACCGAAGTATGTTCATATTTATATTATTATTATATGCTTAACTCTCCATTTCTGTCATTTCTGTATGGTCTGTGAAGCACATCACATATGTTTTAATGCTCAGAGATCAGTTTGAGATACTGATGCTGCATGCTTTCCCCAGGGCTGATGGATGGTGCTTCTTTATGGACGAGACTGAAGACGTTAAGAAAGGTTCTCTTACCTCTCCCTCCTCTGTGCCTGTGCCTGGTCTCAGGTACGGCCACCTGATAGGTCCCAGGCCTCCTCCTTCCTGTAACACCTCGGTCTCCAATTCCGGCTTCTCCTGCTGCTCTCTCATCTTTTTCTCTTCTTAAGTCTCTCTTCTCTCCACTGTGTTTTCTCTCTTCACCTTCTCCAAACCCTTATCCTCCCTTTTTGCTCCAAAATGCATAAAACAAAAGAGAGCAATAAAGATACTTAAAGATAGAAAACATACTAGATTTTTGTGTTGCTCCAAATTCCGAGTTTGTGAGCCCTGTTAGCAATTTTTATTATGTCACATTCGTAAACAGGTCTAAGGGCTAATAAGCCAGCTGTGCATCTAGTTTATTAAATGTGACACTATCTTATATTTTGTCACACTGAGTTTTAGTGAAGAAACTCTTGTCCTTTTTCCTTTGGGGAGGAGGTTCACAGGAAGGATCCTTGCTGAGAAGGAGGTACATGAGTCTATTGACAGTCTGTGATTGGGCTGTTTATGTAGGAGGGATGCTCTCAGTGTGTGTATATGAGGCTTCCGCGTAGAGACCGAGTTGTTGAACTTAATTCTTGGTGACCGGAGTAAGTAATTATGCCTTAGTTCCTGGGCTCACTCACTGTAGGAGTAGTGGAAGCTTCCTGTCCAGAGAATTCTGCAGATGTCACTGTTCTAGTGTGTAGAGATTTGCTTGGAGCTGTTGCCTTTGGGCAAAGCGCCCCAGAAGGAGGGCTTTTGAGGAGCCTTCTGCGTTACAGATAGCATTAGATAATTGCGGTGAAGGGAGACTGCATCCGAGAAGAGTGTTGCTGCCTGTCATGGGTAATAAATGACAATAAGGAGCTCCTTCCATCTTTCACTGAACTGTTGGTAAGAGAACTACATGTAAAAGGCAAAATTTGTGAGTGACATGATAGGATCTCCATGTCCCTGACCCACTTTATGCTTTTCTTGTTTCTACAAGTCTGCCCTTCACAGACTGCTGAAACCCAACAAGACCCAGCCATGAAAGTGATGTAATATATTAGCCATCTTTTCCTAAATTAACAATGAAACAAAATTAGGGAACAAGCATATGAAGAAAAGTTGAGAAGAGCTTGAATAAACTGCTTGTGTGACTAGTGAGCTAAACTTCTTGTGTGCCAGACATAATTTTTGATCTTCTGCTGTCCATATTTATCTGTAGATTAAATATATTTAGGCTGAATATTAGATTGTTGCAGAAGGGCCCGAGACGGAGGCAGACAAAATAACCCTGGGCCCAGGGTCACATTTAGAGAAGTCTTATCACATTTAGATTAGTGAGAGTGCCCAAGAATTTGAAAAGACCCAGGGCTAGCCCGATTTTCCTTACAGAGCTGTTGGAGGGGTCCTAAAGCCATTTCATCATGAGAGTATATGAATCTCCAAATACTTATTGAGTGCCTACTGTGTGCCTCCAGTGGATTCTCCATTGGTGCCTACTTTAGAGTTAGAGGAGATATAGATAATTAGATAATAGAACTGTTATTTAGATAAAGCCTATGCTATTGTGATTTATAAGAAATATATATTTCTGGGTGGCCTGTTAGCTCAGTTGGTTAGAGCACAGTGCTCATAACACCAAGGTTGCTGGTTCAATCCCCACATGGGCCACTGAGATGCGCCCTCCACAACTAGATTGAAACAACTAGTTGACTTGGAGCTGATGGGTCCTGGAAAAAAACCCACACTGTTCCCCAATTTAAAAAAAGATACATATTTGGTCTTTGTTGCCGTTTCTGGCACAGAGCTAAAACCCATGTCATATCCTAAGTGATGAGAGCAATAAAGGTATCTATTAGGTTAATGAGATGACTTTGGGATCCCATCTAATGATGAAGATGGGTCAGTTGCCAGGAGAACCAACCAGTGTGATTAGAGGGTTGGAACTTTCAGTCCCACCCTACCCACCTCTGGGGAGGAGAGAGGGGCCAGAGGTTGAATCAACAGCCTGTGGTCAATGATTTAATTAATCATGTCATTGTAGTGAAACCTCCATAGAAACAAAGGACAGGGTCTGGACAGCTTACGGGTTGGTGAACACATGGAGATTTGGGGAGAGTGACACTCCTGGAGAGGGCATGGAAGCGCTGTGCCCTTTCCCTGTACATCTCTTTCACCTGGCTGTTCCTGAGTTCTATCGTTTTACAATAGTTTGGTAATCGAGTAAGTAAAACGTTTGAGTTCTGTGAGCCATGCTAGCACATTAGTCAAACTCAAGGAGAGGGTGGTGGGAACCTGATTTATAGCCAGTTGGTCAGCAGTCCAGGGGACAACCTGGACTTGAGACTGGCACCTGAAAGTCTGAGGAGGGGGGTCATGGGAACCTCTGATCTATAGTCAGTCAGAAGCACAGGGGACAATTTGGACTTGTGATTGGCATCTGAAGTGGGAGTTGTGGGCTGCAGTCTTGTGGGTCGAAGCCCTGTACCTGTTGAATCTGATGCTGTCTCTGGGTAGTGGCAGGGTTGAGTTGGTGACCCAGATGGTGACCTGAGAATTGCTTGGTGGTGGGGGAGAAAGTCATCCCCCCCACCAACATTGAAATTGGGTTCAGGAACCCAAAATAAAGCCCACCTTTGCCAACCTCTTTACTAAGCTAAGTTACGCTCTTCACCTGCCTGTGCCATTTAGACGTGACCTGCACTTATTTTCTCTGGGATGGAGTTGTCTATTGTAGTGTCCACATCTGAGTAACGGGAGAGCAGGCAAGGGTCAGGAGTGTCTGTAGGTGCCCAGCTCTTACTTCCAAGGTCAGAGATTTTAGCAGATTTTAAAGGTCCTCATTAAATTAAGTATTTCCGAAGAAAATTGGGGGAGTGATTCTGTATACCATCTGCTCACTACTCAGTAGTGGAATTACTGGATGCAGCCCATGGGTCTCACAGGCTTTGATCCTGAAAAAGATGTTGCCCTTATTTTTGGCGACCAATTGCCCAATCTGTTCTCTCGAGCCCTGCGCTCCCTCTTGAACCTCAGTCTGTATCTTCGCTTTCCTGCTGCTATTCTCTGTCTCTGTTTTTAAATACAAAGGGTGCCAAAAAATGTATACATATTTTAAAAAAGGAAAAAAACTAGTAAACTTGGAATACTCAATATATACCAATAACAAAAGATGAATACAAGTCATGTGTATACATTTTTTTGGCACCCCCGGTATATATATATATTTTAATTTGGTAAAATACACATAACAAAATGTACCATCTTAACCGCAGTTCAGTGGTATTAAGGATATTCACATTATTGTGCAACCCTCACCACCCTCCATCCCCAGAACTTTTTCCTCTTGCAAAACTGTGCCCCTCATCCCCTGGCAACCACCACTCTACTTTCTGTCTCTCTGAATTTGACTACTCTAGGTACCTTCTATAAGTGAAATCATACAGAACTTTGTCCTTGCGACTGACTTATTTCACCTAGCATAATGTCTCCAAGGTTTATCCATATTGTAACACATGTTAGAATTTTTTTTCCTTTTGAAGGCAGAATAGCATACCACATTTTGTGTATCTGTTCATCTGTTGATGGACTCTTGGATTGTCTCCGCCTTTTGGCTGCCATTTCCTTTGGAACCTCCATGGTCCCTCTACAATCCAGCATCATCTACTTGCTTCTCTTCCGACACCAGTCACCCAACATCTTGGAGGATTTCTCACCTGGAAAAAAACAAAAACAAACCAGGCTTTTCAGGAGGCTGTTAGTGTGCTTCCTGTACCCACCCACAGGTTTAGATGCATCTTCCAAGATGGAGCGGGCATTCCGCTTTCTCTATAAAGCCACCCCCAGATCTTCCTCAGCTTGAAGTGATCTTTTTTTCCCTTTGAAATCCTGCAGCAGTTATTGTCAGCAACAGTCTTTTCTGGCAATGAATCATGTGCTATTTTATGACATCTCTTCTACTGTCGAGAACTATTATTGAAACATTTCATTGAACTTTTCGCATTGCTCCCGTCCTGCTCTAACTAGATGATGAACTCCATAAGAGCACTTGTGTGTCCTGTCTCTGCACCCACCTGCCCCCCATCCCACCACGCCTGCATAGTGTCTCGGGCAGAGGTATTTAATACCCATGTTTTCTATGCCCATTTAAAAGTTATAAACCTGATTGTACTTTAATTCAGTGAAGTAGCCGATTTCCTCATAAATAGCTTGAAAGAAAAAAAAAAATGGTCAAATAGAAAGTAAGAGAAAGAAATCTTCCTGTTAGCATCAGGGTTAATGGGCACATTTATCTTTGAGAGAGAAGGGAGATTACTATTTAAAAGTCTTATTTTTAGCTTCTGTGTTTCAGTTAAAGCATTCTTATTACATGGTTTTGAATTAGGAATTTGGCAATAATATATGCCCTTGGCAGGACACGCAGAGATGATGTTTCCATTTAAACCCATCTGATTAGAGGATGTCTTGACCTTTTCAGGTCTTCAATCACTGTTGCAGGTGTTCTTTATTTTAACTTTTGTTAATGAAAATTGTTACATCTTTGGTATGGTTAAAAATGCCATTTGTCTGTGTGTGAAATGGGCATTTTGCTATGGAATTGCTTCCTCTGCACAGTGGTGCGTTGCATGCAGCCTTTTGTATTTATTTTCTTGCCTTTCTCCAGGTCTCCCTGAATAAGCAGGCATCAGTAATATATGCCTCTGTGAGTAATAGACACCTGACTCTCAGTGGCTTAAACAAATAGTATATTTTTCTCATATAATAACTACAGAGGAAAGCATTTGCTGCAGCTGGTTTAGCTGCTCAGTGATGTCAGCAATGATGTAAGCTTTTTTATTTAGTTTCACTCGGCCGTCTTTAGCATTATATCTTCAGCCTGTCAGGCTCCAGGCATCCTCATTAAATGCATGAAGGAGGAGATGGGGAGGTGCGGTGGACATGAGATTTCTCCCCTCTTGCTTGTCCTTTCTATGAGGAAGCTTCCAGCAAATATTCTTTTATGTCTCATTGGCCACAGGTGGGTCCCATGGCCACCATTAGCTGCAAGAGAGGCTGTCAGGGGAACTGAAAGTCCAAGTTCTATAGTAGAGGCTGCAAAGGTGAAGGGTTAGTAATGCCTGTTATTATAGTCATGTACCTTGTAACAATGATTTGGTCAATGACAGGCCACATATATGATGGTGGTATACCAATAGCCTAGGTGTAGTAGGCTCTACCATCCAGGTTTGTGTAAGTGTACTCAATGACAAAATCACCTAATGATGCATTTCTCAGAACGGATCCACATCATCAAACGGTATATAACTGTAGATATTGGTTATGATATATACCTTGCTTGGGGAATTGTGCAACAGTCTAATTATGGGGTTTCTGCTCAGCTGCTTTTCACATACTAGATGTTAAAGTATTTGTTGAGTTGAAAGAGATTATATGTATTGACTTTCAAATTCCTATGTAGAAAGCTTTAGTTTCTTAGTTGGGCAGAACTATATAAAAGAGAAATACACACACACACACACACACACACACACACTCCATTGGAAGGTAAGTTACATCGTGGCCTTTGGTTCTAAATACTGTGTGTATTTCTCAAGAATAGGGATATTTTCAAATATAACCACAGTATATTTAGTGACTTCAGTAAATATACTTTGCCATACTTTACCATACAATACTTTACCATACAATATTTTACCATAAATATTCCAATTTTGTCGACTGATACAATAATTTTCTTTGTAGCATTATCAGTATAGGATCAAGTTTAGGGTTTGGTATTATATTTAGTTGTCGGTCTCTTTAATCTGGAACATTTATACAGTGGCAATGCTTCTTAATAGAGCCTCTTTGTCCTGCTGCTTTATGCTAAGATTTCTTTACTTGTATTTTTTAAAGATTTTATTGGGGAATCGGGGAAGGGGAACAGATAAGTTGCTGTCCTTTTGTTCTTCAGTTTAGTTGTGGAGGACGTTGCTTCACTGGCCCATGTTGCTATTGTGATCGTTGTGCTCTTCCTGGGGGAGGCAGTCACTCACCGGCCATTGGATGGCTGCTCATGGCAGCTCACGCTGGCTGCCGGCCACTCACAGTAGCTTATGGCAGCCTACTGCAGCAGGGGCTGCAGCCTACACCATCGCCGGTGACTCACGCAGCCCAGCTCCAGGTGGAGCTGTTGTTCACCATCTTAGCTGTAGAGGGTGCAGTGTCACTGGGCCCTATACGATCTGACCCGGCTGCCCTGCTGCTCAGAGCTTGTGCTCCCAAGCCAACTCTTAACCAACGAGCCACTCAGCCTGCCCAGTGGTAGTTTCTTAAAGATTAGTTGCTATGTAAAATCTGAAACCATATTAATGACCATTCCTGTTCTCTTACATTAAGATCCATAGGTGTATCTCGTACCTTGAATTGATGTTGGACTCATGCATGATGTTACATCATTTGGAAAATACTGGTTCACTGAGTTATGTAGATCTTCCACATGTTGACACATTTCATTATACAATATCCAAAAATCACTTCTGTAAATACCACAACTGATCTCGTTAGAAAAACCTTCTAAGTATTGGGAGGCTGTCAAGCTTACAACGCCAGATAACAAGTTTTCCAAAGGTAAATTTATCTTGAAAACTTGAGTTTTCATCATTTCATTTTCCTTGAAGGGATAGGCTTACTTGGTTCACTTTCAAATGTGAGTAACCATAGTTTGTCAGCCTTTCTTCAAGTAAAAATGGCATTTCATGAACTGAGAAGCTAGTTCAGCTCCCAACTCCCAACAACTGTGCATGTGCTTTTCCAGAAGATATACTGGGATGTGCAGCACCAGTGATGTATACAGACTTCCCATCTCTTCCCAGGAGTGTTAAAATACTTCAGGGTTGAGATTTTAATACAAGTCATACTATTTTCAGGCTTTGTCAAGGACATGCTTTAATGAAACTATCCTTTTTTCTTCTTTCTTTTTTTTAAATTGGGGAACATCTGCAAGTCAAGTAATTGTTTCAATCTAGTTGTGGAGCCCTCCACAGCTCAGTGACCCATTCAGGAATTGAACCAACAACCTTGTTGTTATGAGCCTGCTCTCTCACCAACTGAGCTAACCGGCCACCCCAGTTCTTTCTTTTTTTCTTCCCTGGGTGAATACTCAACACGCATTGGTGCCACTGCCTTGATTCATTCACCAGCACTGTGCCCACCATTGAGTGCAAGTATTAACACCGTGGAAAGGGCAAATAACATCTCAGCAGTATAATGAACATAGTTTTGACAGTGCGGACCCCCTGAAAGAGTTTGCTGGACCATGCTTTGAGAACCATTACCTTAGATGACAGTGTGGTGCCAGCCAGACCTGCACTGGAAACCATCTGTCCACCGCTAGATCTGCCCTTTCTATTTATGCATTTCTTGGCCTGGGTGATATTGCCTGAGATTTGTTTTTTAAAAGAGTCGATCATTTCTCCCTCACCTGTAATTTTATCTCCTATAATATCATAGTGAGTATGCGAAGTATGATTAATATCATTGCTTGAAGAGAAAACAGAGGCGCTCTGGGTATATACCAGGCTATGTTGGTTTGCTGCAGCTGAACAAACCGTAACAGTCTGTTAAGGTTTTGCAAATTAGAAGACTGCAGACTCTCATCTTATTTACTGCCCCTGTGTTAAAATGTCAGTAAGGGGCAGTAAAGTGAGTCAGTTCACAGCAGTACATTTTCAGAGGAGGAATGTTCAGCCCTAGTCTACCGGCGTCCCAGGCCAGCTGCTGGAAAGGTGGGCTGTGAGTTCCCTGAAAATGCTGTCCGCATATTGGGGCCTTCTCGTTTCTCCCTGTTCATTGAGTAGGGAGGGACAACAGTTTTTCTAAAGCCAGATGAGGCTGATTGGCCATCTTCGTGGTAGAGTTAGGGCTTTTAATTATCAGCGGCAGCCCAAGAAGAGGCAATAAGCAACAGAGCCATCAACACTTGAACAACACATGTCGGCGCTGATTAGCGCGGCTGGTTAGAGTGAGGACTAATGAGACCAAGGTCACGGATGCGGCCCTACAGCCCAGGTAGCCAGGCCACCCTCCAGACTGCCGCCCCGCCCTGTCAGCTGCCTCGCAGATGCTCACTGCCTTCTGGAAAGGGGCCAGGGAGGCCCCAACCAGCAGTCAGCACGGGCTCCTTTTGTTTAAAACCAAACAAAATAAAAACAGGTTCTCTAATGTACCACCCCCTGTGATCCCTCTCTAGGAATATCAGACTTAATTATTTAAATTTAATTTGTTAGCCATTTGGTGGTTAATTTTTAAAAAACCAAATGATTTATTAGCATTGTATAATAAGCAACATTTAATATCTATTAATGAGAGTTCAAATGGATCAACTATTTAATTTCTTAATGAAATGAATCAGAAAAGTATTACTTAGAAGAAACTCCATACTGTGAGCGTGTTCTCTGCATGTTTTGTGACCTTGAGTCTTTCCTTCTATGAAGAGGAGTCAGAATTGGAGCGGAGAATGGAGCTGATTTGTCCTTCTGCCAGTAGCTCTGACTTCTAAGGGGGAAGGACAGGATTGGGGAAGGGGCACAGCAGAGATTTCATTTAGCCCACAGATATCACAAACTAATGACAAGGAAGTTGCTGTGTCCCCCATCTCTCTCTTGCACTATGTATATAAATCCAGTGATGCTGATGAGGCAGGCAGGCCCCTTGTCACACCCAGGATGACTGGGGGGGAGGTGCAAACTGGCTTAAGAAAGGGGCCTACAAAAATGCACCACCTATAAGTAACTTCAGCCCCTCGTGCCTACCTTGAGCCTCAGTCTTCACTGGCACATTTTGATTGAGCAGCTGGTGATAGCTTTAAAAAGGGGTGTCAAATGGACACTTGTCTTATTAGGGAGACCACTTCATGGACGGTGTAGATGCCTGACCACTGCGCTGTACATCTGAAGCTGAATAACGCTGAATGTCAAATACGATATTATATATGTAGTCACAGGATATGGAGTACAGCATAGGGAAGTCAATGGAATTGTAACAGCTATATAAGATGTCAGAAGGGTAGTAGATTGGGAGAGGGGGCTTATCAGTTTGTGAGGGGTGTAAGTGTCTAACTAGTACATTGGTTTGTACACCTGAAACTAATAAAAAAAAGGGGGGGCAGGGAAGAGGCAGGAAGTTGGGTTTTGCATGCAGCTCCCCCTGGTGAAATTCAAAGAGCGGTACTGAGCATCATCTGACTTGGGCCTCTCCTACCCCCAAAACGGGGGCTCCTTACCAAACAGCATTTAAAAGCAGCATGGCTCAATCTCTCCGAATAATAGGTGCTGGGCACAGAGAGGATTCACGGAGTTGTGGGCCCCTCCTGCCACAGAACCCTCGGGTTAAACATCGTCTGGTGGGTTGTCAGCAGAAGGAGCTGAGAGAGCAGCACAGGTGGAGGCCAGGCCTGAGCTCTAGGACCCCGGGGTTTGCAGCCTGAATGTTGGTCTCAAGGCCAGCCTGGATCTCCCGTAGTACCTCGGCCCTCCAGGGAGGGGCAACGTGCCGCCTTGGAAACCCATTTAATTGATTAAAGGATTAGCTGTTTCAGCCCCAGGTGGTGGTGCCCCTGAACTCCGTGAGCTTCCGACCGTCGATGTGCTTTGGCCCAATTAGGGAGTCAGCTGCAGCCTCGGGCACAGGCAGCCACGTTGCCTGCTGTCTGATGTTTTGCCAACTTGCTTTAGTGCCATCACTCCGCTGAACTGGGATGATGTTTCAATTTAGACTCCTGCTCAGTCAGGACTCTTAAGAGCCTCATTGTCTGGGAGTGGGCGTCCTGCCTGTTACCGCTCTCTCCTCCTGCCTGTCCTCTCTTGGACACCACCGTGACACTGCTCACTGGCCAAGTGAGTTGTTAGTGTCCCTGGGCTGCGGTTGGCAGGTTTCCACTCTCCCAGGGACGAGGCAGCAAGTTTGTACGGGAAGATCCTAGGCTCTTGAAATGCAAGCTTGGCACCTTGGTACTTGGAGTCCTGGCATCCTTTGAGAGTCTGCCTTTGTGGATAAGCAGCATTTGCACAGTTGTGGCTGGAGAATATTAGCGTCTCACGCCCTTGCTGTGGAGGTATAAAGGAGCATAATGTTAAGGACTTACCCAGGCTTTCCGCAGCGTAAAGGTAGAACTGAGATGAGAACACAGCCTTCCCAACTCCAAGGCTAGCGCCCTGGGCTGGATACTGGGCTAAGTCACGAGGACAAAGGGGATAGGTCATCAATGGAGACATTTCAAAGAATAGGAGTTTCCGGGAGAAAGAAATCAAGGACAGTCCTAACCAGGATGTAGGGAGCTTGGTGCCGAGGGCTGGAAATTGTAGGAGAAGAAGGCATCCTCAATCTTTTCAGAAGGAGCCGATGGGGTTACAGGACAGATGAACTGATCCCAGTGCTGCCATAATTCTGACGTGTCTGCTTTATAAAACAGCCGCCCACACCCACTGTGTGGCACCACTAGTCACAATAGCCAAGAAGTGGAAGCAATCCAGGTGTCCATTGTCAGATAAATGGGTCAACAAAATGTGATATCTACGTACAATGGAATATTATTTAGCCATAAAAAGGAAGAAAACCCTGACACATGCTACAACATGGATAAACCTTGAAGACATTATGCTAAGCGACATAGGCCAGTCACCAAAAGACAAATACTGTATGATGGCACTTTTACGAAGTATCTGGAGTAGTTAAAATTCATAGAGAAAGAAAGTAGACTAGAGGTTACCTGGGGCTGAAGGTGGGGAAAAGGGACGTTGTTTAATGGATATAGAGTTTCAGTTTTACAAGATGGAAAAGTTCTGGAGATTGATTGCACACCAATGTGAATAGACTTAATGCTACTGAGCTGTACACTTAGATTAAGATGGTAAATTTTATGTGTTCTCACCACAATAAAACCAAAATCAAAACAGCCGCCCCTGCCCCACCAGGGGCCACATAGAGGGTGAACTTTCTCACAGTTTTGGTGAAGTTGTGAACTGCCCCATTGATTCCCCCTCACCTCCCAACCCCCAACCCCTTTGTCCTGTTCTGTCTCTACCATCACTCAGTCCCCGCCCATCCTTTCCCTCAACTCAAGAATTCAAAGAGACACATATACAGCATCCTGCTTTTGGCTGATTTCTCCCTACCACTGCTTCTCTGCCTGAGCATCTTGGAGGATCTTGGGGGCACCTTTCCTGTTTCACCCAGCGCCCTAGGACCCTACAATGCAGACACTGCTGTGAACACTGCCTTGGCCCAGGGCTTGGCCAGCTGTCTTGCTCTTGTGGCATAAATGTGTGGCCGTGAGTGGAACCCGGGCCGCTCTGTCTGTCCCTCCACCCCCACCCCCACCCCCACCCCCACGTGCTCCAGAGAATTCCAGGCAGAGCAGCATTTCTATTATCACTTTGTAATTGGAGTTTCGCAGGCTTGGGATTACTGCTAATGGAAAGCAAATGGGCTAAGAATCAAGAAATAAGCACTTGAACAGCACCACCACTCAGTAAAGCAAAGAGGCTATTATGCCACTTTATATGGCTAGAGATCATCATTTGTAGAGAGATTTGCAAAAATCTTACCAGCCCATAGAAACGATGTCCCACTAGGCTTTCTAGTGGCTCTGTCCTCCCTGCCCAGGCTGCTAAGTGGTTGCCCAGGTAGGAAGCCTCATACGCAGCATAATGGCTGCCTGAGGCCCAATTTCATCTGTGCTTTCTCTCTGGTGCCCACATTACAGAGAAGCTCTCAGAACCCAAAGCATGTTCCTTCTTTGACTTTCTTAGTCTTGTCACTAACCATGGCCCAGAGAACAGACAATGACAGGGGCTACCGTGGACGAGGAGCCCAGAACAGTGGCTCTTGACTGAAATAGAGAGAAGTGGCTGTAAAGAGTGACGTTTCCCGGGGTTTGCTGACCCCTGGGCTGCAGGCTAGTCCTGCCCTTTCTCCTCAGTAGGGTGGTGTCAGCAGTTATACATTTACATGAGGGGCCTTTTCTCCACGGATCACGCCATCCCCTTCCCAGTTGCTAAAAGGCAATTTAATATGCAGAAGCTCTGCTAGAACAGCAATAGGTTATGACATGAGGAAATGGGAAAAAAAAAAAAATCTAAACCCAAACTCTGCCCTTCAGTTGTCCTGAGAGAGTGTGCTGGTGTGGGCCAAGGACAGAGCAGGTATGCAGTGGTTCTTGGGCTTAGCAAACAGGAGGAAAACTGAGGCAACTTCAGTGTTTGCAAATGACCATCAAGGCTCACATGGGCTCTCATGTTTAAGATGGGCTGAGGCTCTTGATGGGTTCAGGGTTTCACCCCCTCATGCTGGCAGATGCTGGGACATTTTCAGACAGCATCTTGGAAGTGGGAGAGGAGCACTAACTCTGTAACTGAGCCCCTGGGAAAGGTGCCTCCACTCACCAGTGACTACCTCACTTTGCCATTAAATGTCACTGCCGCCCATTCACACAGGGGAAAGAATCTACATCTAGCAGCAGAAAAAGGTGATGAAATGAAAGAAGTTGTGAAATGACATTTTTTTTCCAGCAGGTTTGTCATATCTCCTGCATGGAGGAAAATTGCTTTCTGTAAATCTTGGTCCAACAGAACAAAACACCTATTTCTTTCCAGTTGGGGAGACAGCCATTCTCATAGGCATAATGAAGGTATTGTAAGCTGTGACTTTTACAAAGTCTGAGGGAAACCAATCTGCAATCTTGACAGATATGATCTTTCCAGGATGCACTGTTCGTTTACAGCAGCGAGAGACCTCAATTAATTTACGAGCGAGGACAGCAGGATGTGACCCCTTGTGCGCAGTCTAGGTGGAGCTGGCCCTGTCTGAATTTATGTTCTGGTAATTTAAAAAGATTTATATTAAGCTTTTCTTTCATTTTGAGAGTAGATTAAAATTCTAATGGAAACCATTTGTATGCATTTGTTGAATTGAATAGTATTTATGGCCATGTAAAAAAAAATGCTGCAAAATTTTGCCGATAATAAAGTCAGTGAAGCAAGAATAAGTGTAAAAACAGGAAGGAAAGACTCAATAGAAACCATACTGTATTATACAAGTATAATGAGAGAGCGAAGCCGAGCAGAACGGGCCAGGGATTAGGACCCTGAATGGGATAGTTTTCCTTATTTAGTGTAAGGCTTTTATAGCCCTTTTATGACTTAAAACTAAATTTAAATTTCAACATAGGCCAGATTGGTCCTCGCAGATCCCATGGCCATGTCACCCTTTCTCATCGTTCTTGAACTCTCACCGGTGTCTAGGATCCATGGGCAGGAAAGAAAAATTTAAGCAGCATCTTAGAGAAAAGGTGCTGACTCCAGGAAAAGACGACACATGGTGCAGGAGGAGGTCAGAGGCTAGTGAGTAAGGCACATATCTGAACTCAGGTGGAGGAGATGTAGCCCTGGCACCTTCTGATCAAGTCCAGGGATGTCTACTGCTTGGACCTGTCAGTGTGCCCCTGGTACCCACAGTCATTGCCATGGCCACTTGACCGGTGCCAGGACTGGAGCCATCGCCATCGCTGTCACCTCTACAGTGAAGGGCAAGGCATGAACTACAGCCCTGTCAGTGGCCTTTCGCTGGCCAAGGAAAGAGCACCAATTACATGGTGATCTGTGAACACAGCCATCCTAGAGGACAGCATCTGTACAAAGACGGTCAGAGAAGGCTCTCTCGCTATCACTTTTCCCAAGGTAGAGAAAACGGAGGCACCCTTGAGCCCCTTACCTTGTTAGAAGGGCATAGAAATTTGGCATTTTGTCAACATCCATCTCATAGCCCGGAGCAGGAGTTTCACCAGGAAACATTATCTCAGAAACGGCAGCCCTGATAGCATCTTGGAGACAGGGAACACCAGCGCTATGTTAGGAGAAAATGGAAATTTCCTGAGAGCCCACACTGCTCTGGTCCTGGCTTGTTTTTTCCTCTCAGCTGTGGGCATGTTCTTTCACAGAGCTGCATGGATATCATAGGAGGCTTTCCGATGCATTAGAGCAGAATTGTTCATTAGCAAATTCCACAGATACAAAGTGGTACTGCTGTCAACAGAAGCATGCATGGAAAATCAGGAGGATTTTAAGAAAATACTGTCTTCTCAAAATTATACCAAAGCCAGAAATGCAAGAGTTCTGGCCTAGGCATTTTCTGAAGCAAATACCATGCCCATACTGCCCAAAGTGCAGGCTCCTTTTGGCCCCGTAAGCCTCATCTGCCTCAGGGCCCAGTCACCTCTACTCTATGTAGTTCATATCATGTATATGAAACCAGAAAAATGAGTCTATCTGGTCAACTGGTCAACCTCTGGTATCTAACACTGTTCCTGGCACACAGTAGACTCTCAAGACATGCTTGTTGAGGTGAACAAATATATTCTAGGCCCTATGGGAGTCTCCAGAAGGAACCAGTCCTGCTGACACTTTGATTTTATGCCTGTAACAGTCATTTTGGACATCTGACCTCCAGAACTGTAAGAAAATAAATTTGTGTTGTTTTAAACCATTAAGTTTGTGGTCATTTGTTACAATAGCAATGAGGAAACAAATGCTCCACATATCTTACTTGTGTGTGTGTGTTCATTACCTGTCTCCCTCCACTGAACTTTGAATTCCATGAGGCGAGGGACTTGGTCTATTGTCTTGACCATTGTATTCCTGGTGCCTAGAAAGAGGCTGGCACAGGGATGGCACCCCGTAAGTGTTTGTTGAATAAACAAAGGCAGAGAGGTTGTGCAGAGAAAGGGACCTCTGTGTGGGTAAAGGCTTTGAGATATGAGAGATCGTGGAACACTCTGAAATGGCACGTCAAAGTGGCCATTTCCTGAACTGAAATGGGGAAGTGGCTGGGGATGGGGGGGTTGTAGCCTTTGGAGATTATATATGATTATTGCTTTTTTAAGTAATTTACCTGTTTACAGAAACATGGACAAAAAAATTTCTCATAATCTCACTTCCACTGTTAACATTTTGGTGGGTTCATGTGTATGTGTGTGTATTTCTCCCTTCATACTTTATATGCTACCAGAAACTGGCTTTTCCCCCCTTGTGTGAATATCCCCATGTCATTAACTGTTCTGAAAACATTTAATGATTAAACAGTGTTATATCATACAACCGTATCTAAATGTATTTAACCAATTTCCTCTCATTGGACAGTTCTCTTATTCTCCTGATATTTTGTCATCATAAGTAGTAATTGTAATGCCTGGCCTATAGTAGGCATTCAATATTTGTTGAATAAATGAATGAATGATTCAGAGAATATTCTCATAATAAATTTCTCTATGTATCTCTGTTTCTATAAGAAACAAATTCTCGCAAGCAAAGTGTTGGGTTAAAGGCTATATTTTTAAATGGATCTTAATACATACGACCAAATTGCCTTTCAAAAAGGTTATAAAAATTATAGCCCCAACAGTAATATATGAGTGCATAATTTCACTGCATCAATGGTAGTATTGTAACTTTTAAAATCCTTATTTGCATTTTAGGAAAATTTCCATGAGGAGAGGGAGACAGTAGCGAAGGGGTCTTTTGAAGTTCAGACAAATAGTGGCAAGAACCTGAACTGTAGCCATGGAGGGTATACCAGAAAGTAGACAGATCTGAAAGGCAGGCAGGCAGGACACAAAATCGCTAGGACTTGAATACACAAGGCTGAAAGAGATGTTAGAATGATCCCAAGGTTTCTGCCTTGGGTGGAGTATGGGTGAGGATTCTTTGTTGCAAATAACAAGAAAAACTGACTTAATGAAGCAGGGAAGAGTACAGAGCAGACCACAGAGTCAGAGCTAAGGCGCCAGACGCTAGGTACACTGGGATCCCAGCACCATGCAGGAACCCCAGGAAACAAAGGATTGAATAATACCTCCTAGGGACCCTGCCCTTGGGGTGTGTCCATTTTTGTGTCAATTGCTTCAGGTTCAGATTTAAAGGAGAAGCAATAATCTGGTCTACTTTGGGTCCACTGTCCATCCTGTGGATGGAGGCAGGGGGCCTCTTCATAGATAGTCCTACCAAGAAGAGAGAGGGGTATATATACACTGTTACCAGCAAAAGACCATTTAAATAAATGCCAGGCATACAAAAATCCATGGCTGACCTCTCCATATAGGGTACATTCATGGGAGCAGGGAATATGGAGGGGGGAATATTTGGGACAGTGGGATGCACAGAGCTAACCAAATCACGGCTTCCTAAGTTTACAGCTCCTGATCCCATTTCAATCTCCTATTGAACACAGGGTAACTCCTTTTTAAGGAGGGAAGATGAAGAGGAGAGTGATAGAAATCCCCTTCTTGAACTTGTTGGGGTCCGGGCACAAGCCCCCTTTGTCTTTTGTCCTCTAGCAGCCAACAAACAGCCTTTCCTGAACCCCAGTGTGCAGTCAGTCAGCAACCACTGATATTTTATGCTCCCTCTATCGTGCCACCATGTTACTTCTGGGAAACAGTGTTCACCCAGAGACAACATTCCTTCCAGCTCCATTTGGTTGGGATGGAGCCATGGGACTTGTTCTTACCAATGGAAAAACCTGGAACAAGGTTTTTTAGAAGCAGATGTGCCTTCTCCATTTTGTTTTCCTGTCGTCACACTGCCTGCCTGTCTGCCCTCATGCACCTTTCCATAAAGACAGATCATTACTTCAATATTATGTTTACTTTATGTATCCCCCCACTTGGCCCCAAAAGATGGCTGGTTAGTCAAAGACGGGTAAGATTCCTCAAGAGAGGAACAACCTAAGCCAGACACAGCTGCAGGGAGCCATAGGAGGAATCACAGAGCAGAGGAAAAAGATTGTAGACCCCTTGCTTCAGGTTCTGGCAGCCTGCATGTGAAATGACCTATTGATGTGATAATATCTGTCCTCAGTGCATTCTTATCAGTAAGTCTCAGCAGAGGAAGTTTCTGTCTCTCAAGAGGTGCATGACAATACCTTCAGGTGATGGCAGCTTGCAGGCATGGGAGATTAGGCCCTGAGCTAAATTCTTGGGTGTGAGACTCACAGACCATGGAAGCTACATTGATCTTTTCTTATTTGTAAGACAATAAAAGGAGCAGTCAGGACTGATTTGGGGCTCTCAGTCCACGAGGCTGAAGTCTCCTGGCCCCAACTGCATTTTCCTCTTATTTGTGTCTCTCTTTCATAACCTTTCGCCGTCCCTTCTCTACTCCCTCTGCTCTGTCGTGTTGGATGCGACATTTTCCCTTTTTCCCATTAGCTTGAAGCAGAGGGGATGTTGGAGCCACAAAGTGCAAGGAGCCTGGGCCCCCGAATTACTACATGGCGAAAGCTGCATGGTGACCAGAAACACCCATGTTGGACTGTTATGTGAGTGAGAAACAAACTTTGAGTATATAACACCACCGAAATGTTGGGGCTTATGTGTTACCACTACTAATTAATAATCTCGTAAACACCTCTGGATTCTTGTTTAATAAAGGGCTGAGAGGAATTAAGTGAGCAATGGGTGAAAAGGACCCCATAAGATTCCAGAGTAACATGGCTCTTAAAAGCCAGGAAATAACCCAGCAATCCCACTCCCAGGTATGTACCCAAGAGAAACAAAAACCTGTGTCCACACAAAAGCTTGCACATGAATGTCCATAGCAGCATTATACATAATAGCCCCAAAGTGGAAACAACCCAAATGTTCTTCAGCTGATGAGTGGATAAATAAAACGTGGTATATCCATATAATATTATTCACTAATAAAAAGAACGCCAAGTATTGATACATGCTCTAATATGGATAAACCTTGAAAACACTATGCTAAATTAAAGAAGCCAGTTACAAAGACATATTGTCTTTTGTATGAGTTCATTTATAGGAAATGCCCACAATAGGCAGATGTATAGACAGAAATGGATTAGTGATTACCTGGGGGTGGAGTGGGGGTGGGAGTGGGTTGGGTGGAAATGAGGAGTGACTGCTAATGTATAGGGAGTTCTTTTTGGAATGATGAAAATATTTGAAAATTAATGGTGGTGATGTTTGCACAACTCCATGAGTATACTAAAAAGCATTGAATTGTACACTTCAAATAGGTGTGCTGTACGGTACATGAAGTGTATCTCAATAAATGCGTTATTTTTATTTTATTTTTTTTAAAAGAAAGGAACTTTGGGAAGAATAACACAATGAGATCAGGCTAACAAGAAACAAATAAATGTGACAGATCATCTCCTCCCATTCCAGGAACCAGCCTCTCATAGGGCAAGGAGAAGCAAAGTGATGGTTTCTAGGCAAAGCACAGCCATCTTGCAGCTCTAACTATAATAAATAAGCCCCATGCTTGCTTCCTATTGAGGGGGAAGACTCTCTGGATAACAAGATTTTGTTTCCAAATAAAGCATGAATATGAAGGTCAAAGAAGAGCTAAGGGCCAGTCTCACAGGGTTCAAAGAGATCGTAGTTCTTTGCTGGCAAAAGTATTAAGAATAAAACAACAAAACCAAAGATGCTTCGCAAGAGACTGAAACATAAAAAGGAATGACATGAGCTCCTCGGTCTCAAGAGGCCTGAGAGGAGATCCATATTGGCTCGTGGACATGCATAACCAGGTTAGTACGCTGAGTCGAGATTCACTCAGATGCCCCTCACAGGCTGCCAAATGGAAACGCCATTTTGAAAAGTATAACGTGTTCTCTGCTGTGAGGTATTATTGGGATGCATGGAAATTATTTTCATTTGCGTGGAAAGAGAAAAACAGACAAACAAACAAAAGGCATAGGGTCTTTTAAATATTTTACCGTGAATTTGTACTTTGAAAGGAAAATAAGAAAACAGAGTTCATAATGAGTAATTAAAAACATACCATGTTTTGCCAGTAAAGATCAAAAGTGGGCAAAATTGTGATGTCTACATTTTTTTTTTTTTTAGCTGAGCCATCTTGCCACCTGTTGGCAGCTCAACGGCAACTCAGCTCGGGCTGGCATCGAACCGCCGTTGTTCAGAGCTCAGCTTGCCCTCTTGAGCAAGCTCTTAACCAACTGAGCCACTCGGCTGGCCCAGTGGTGTCTAAATTTTGAGGGGCACTTTGTTTGCCCTCAGTCAACAAATCTGGGACCTCTTAATCCCTTTACTGTAAGCTGTTCTTGAAGCTCTGAGTAGTCCTCTCCCTCCCAGGAGGGCTTGTAGACCCTGATTTCTAGACCCTGGCAGACCCTGCTTACAATAAGCTTTTGCTGAATAGATTTTCTGCTTTGTGGCATCAGTAAGTCTTTAAGTGCTCACCAAGATCTGCCTGATTCCAGAAAGGAAACCTAGAAGATTTCTGGCAGAGAAGAGAGGCATACAGCATTGATAAGGAATTTCAAGTTTGAAGAAAGAATGAGAAGTAGAAAGATTGGCATTGTTCCTAACAAACACGTGATTTTGTTTGTTTAGTAGTCTTTTCTCCTGAGAAGATACCTCTTGCTGTCTTTTTGGGGGAAGAATTTCTCTATTTTATTATGAAGGAAGGAGCACATGTCCAGAGGGCTTTTCCATCCTGCGATCTGGAAGATCAGCAGTATTTTATAGATGAGGAGATTGGGATGCAGAGATGTTTATTAACGCCCCCACCCCGGGCCCAAATTCAAACTCAGCTCTGACCTTCAAGTTTGTTGTCTTTCTATTGCTCCCCATGGCCTCTTGAGAAAAATGGCTTCCCCTTATCCTCCTTGTCCAAGAAAAATGAGTTTCCCTTGTGTCCTCTGGACGGGGAAATGGTGGGAATAAAATTACTGTGTTTTAGTAGGTAATTCATGATGCTGGCTACACTGAATTATTTTGACAGGCCCAGGCATCCTGAATTCCAGAGACTTTTATTTATGGCTTATTTTCTGGTGCAAGTGAAGAGTAAAGCTGGTGGTCCATCCTTGGATTATCTCAAACGCTGATTTCAGCAAAAGCTGAGGGGTGTCTATGAAATGGGATCCAAATTCACTTTGCCATCTTAGGTCCTTGTTGGGATAGAACACTATGTGGTACTTGAGATTTTTATAAGAAACCTGGGGACTTGAGATTATTTTTGTCCAGTGGCTTTTCCAGGACTTGAGTCTCTGTGTTAGAAGAATGTAGGGTGCTGTGCACTGAGCCACCAGGTTTGAGCTGGTCCATTTGCTAAACAGAGGCGAGGCTGCTCATTCTTTTTTTTTTTTTTTTTTTTTTTGAGGGCAGTGTCACTGGCCCTCATATGTGGGACCCGAACCGGGGCCGCTGGCTTCCCAGGCCAGCGCTTAACCACCGCGCCACTCAGCCGGCCCAAGGCTGCTCATTCTTTAAGACCAAGTGTGCCCAGCAAGTCTCTTGGGGTGCTTCTTGTCCTTAGCTCACCTCATGCCATTTCTGTAGTGTGGCTGCTTATGTTTTCCTCTCCTTAGCCTCTGCGGCCTGCTGTCACCATAAGTAAATATACAGTGTTGTTTGGAGTGTGGTTTTAAAACATCCTTATACTTTCTTTTTTTTTTTGCCCCAGGGACCACTTGGCAGTCTATAGACCCTTTTTAGGATAATATTTTTACATGCATAAATAGAATACATAAAATTACAATGGAAACCAATTATAGTGATATATAGTTATCAAAATATTTTAAAAACTCATTTGTGATAGAGTATATGCATGCTTTTAATTGAATTAAATAATATGGCCTAGCCCAGGTTTAATAACCACCATAATTTTGAAGTAATGATAAGTGGAAATAATATTTTGAGATATTTGCAGCAATTGGTAATGGGATATGAAAAGATCTGTGATTTCTATTGGGAATAAGCCACAGGAACTGCTAAAAGTACTGTGGCTCAGTGCCCACATTTATCATGAAAGGAAATGCTAAGTTTCAGCTATAGGTTAGTGAAAATAAAGATGAAATTGTATTTCCTACCCAAGTTGAGGGTATTCACAGACCTCTTGAATCCCCTTAGAGGATGAAGGGGTTCAAAACAGGCCTCCCCAATGTATGCCACTTTGGCATTTGGGTTATTTTGAGCTGAAAGCAATCAAGACCCTTTGAGTTCAAGAGAAACTTCTTCCCCCCTCCCTTTAACTACCTAGAAAAAGTTAAATTAAGAGCCTGACCCATAATAAGAGTTATTACCGAGGTAACTTTTATAACCTATCTATAGTGCAGGGCAAACTTCTAATTACTTAATATCTGCTCTTCTTATTTTCTTGTGAATTACCTCCTCCCCTCTGAGGCCTCAGGGCTCATACCTCATTCCTTAGTGCAGGATATACCTCATTTTACCTTTCTGTCGCTGAATCTCTCAGGTACGTGGAGTCTCTGACTCATTCATGTATGTTGGCTTTCTGTATGTACGTATGTAAATTAAATTAGGTTATTTTTCTCTTGTTACTTTGTCTCATGTTGATTTGTTTTGTCTTATGTTGATTAGACCAACTGAAAGAACCTAGAGGGGTAGAGAAAAATTTCTTCCTCCCCTACAAGGGACAGCCTAGCTTTTTTCCTCAAGATTTCATAAAAAATGAAACTAATTTATTATGTTGTTCTTGTTGTTTTCTGCCTTTTAAAAATCTTTTCAATTTCTCAATCAATTGGACTTCTCTCGTTCATCCTCTCTGCAGTCTTAGAATTCCTTCTTTAGTCTTTTGAACACCTTTCCTTTCCTTGTTAAAAAGTTGATTACTTTTCTCAGTTCTGTAAACACAGAAGGAAATCCAAAGAAACATCTTGAAAATATTTACTAGGCAAAAAATGGAAGAGAGGAAGAGTTAATATGCATGTTAGATAATCTCTCTGTAACATGGAATCATGTTGTGTCTGGCTATCTCTCACTAAGTCATCCCCCTGAGCCTTTCAGCTCTGCATAGTTCCTTGTCATTGCATATGGTCTGGGATCCTCCCACCTCCAAAGGGTGGGGTTCTCCCTTCTCTAGAGTGTGGGGTCCTCCTGTCCCTGGAATTTTGGATCCTCCCACCTCTGGAGTCTGGGGTCCTTCTGCCCTCTTGTGTCCCTTGCCTGTGAAATCAGGCAGTGGCCCCAACTTTTTTTTACTGTATAACCCCCAAAAGAATTTTGAAACACTATATATCTCTTCACAGATTTTTAGATAAAAAGATCAAATTTTTAATTATAAGTTTAATAATTTAAAAAGATTTATTTTCATGCATATTGTATATGATCTACCTGCTTTAAATACATAGTTTATTACAGGCTTGGAGCTGTAGTATATTTTAGCTCATCCAATTTATGTAACTGAATGACAAAGCCAGACCTCGCTGTCACAACAACTCCCTAAATCAGACTTTTTATTTGGCTGAAGAATTCTGAGTCCCCATGATGACCATCTTCAGTTCTGAATTTGAATCCTGACATGGCCAAGATGTGGCCTCAGATGGAGAGGTGGCTCTAGTGATATATAAAGAGAGGCATTATAGATGGTAAATAGAGAGATGGATGACAGATGGAAGGATGAGGCTGTGTCTAGGTTCCTTGCTGGGCGAACTGCTCCCTTTGAAGATTCTTTCTAAAATTCTCCTTGCTTTGTCCTCAGGGTGTCCTTAGGAACAATGCATTCTGGAATTGTACCTTTTCTGATGTCCTAGAGGTTTTTACACTTCACGGCAATTCAGGATGGGTGAGAGGAAGACCTTACTTTAGTTCACTGAGAAGACAATTGTGCAAAAGGATGGGGTGCAGGAAAAACCCTGCATGACACTGGAACATTCTTGAACTGATCAATTGTAGAGGTTGAGAATCTGGAAATGGATTCCCTTAAAGCTACCTATGTCCACTAATGAGCCTTTGTGGGCTTTGGTTTCTCTGAAGACTCATGAAATACAGGAAGGGACTCCATCCTTTCTTTATATCATCTCACTTCTTTATATCAGTCATGATGCAAGCATTGTATACTTCCTTAGTCACCAGATAGTCATTGAGAACCTACTATGTGCCAACACAAAGTCAGAGTTTCTGCCCTGTCTTCAGAGTCCGGGAAAGGACAAATGCAGAGGCATGAGCAGGGCTGTGGAAGGGACATGGAGCAAAGAGGAGAGGAACTCAACTTGGGCTAGAAGCAGGATGTACTCAGGGGGACAGGGAGGGTTTCCTGGGGAAAGGGTGTCCATACTGAGGCCTGAAGGGAAGGCATGAGCTAACCAGAAGAGAGCGAGTGGGGATGGGGGTGAAAGTGGGGAAGTGCTCTGCAGGCAGAGGAACCAGGGTGGGCACAGGCTCAGCAGCTAGAGAGTGAACTCTAAATTATCATGTGCCAGAATTGGCCCATCCAGACAAAGGGCAGGAAATGATAAGGCACATTTAGTTAACTGCCTGTATTGCAGAGAAACAGAAATATCAAGACCTCCCACTAATATTAGTGGCTAGTCTTGAATTACAATCGAGACCTCTTAGCAGGAAGGCCAGAGCCATGACTTGCCTTCATGAGAGGTGCTATTTATTCTAGCTTTTCTTTTCTTTTCTTTTTTTTTAAATTTCAAGATATTTAATCACTGTCCATTAATTAAGCCTCTAAAGACAGCTGAATGCAAGGTGGAATTATCTCTAGTTCAGAGAGGGGGAAAGTCAGGGTTGAACGAAACAACGCAATCTGTCTCAGATTAGCTTCAATATGTAGTGTCAGGGAGCCTGGGATTTCTGCTTCTTGGTGGGTGACAACTGTCATATCTATTTTGCTCCCCTCTCAAGTCCTGCCTCACAGATACAGCCACCCTCGTGAGGAGGGTGGGCTGGCCGAGGCGCTGTTCTGACACCACCGAGAGTCAGCAGCCAGCCACCTGCTCACTCATCAGCCCAGGCTCGCAGCCTGGCACTTTTGTTTCTGCCTTTGCTTTGCTTTCCTGAACTTGGCACAGCAAAGCCAGTCTCAGGAGGAGAATATTTTCCCAAGAGGAGGTTAAGCGTTTTGGCTTTAGTTTTAAATATGACTTGCTTTACTTTTTCTTTTCTTTTTTTTTTTCACTTCACAAAACAAAGTATAAATCCCACAGGTGGGATTAGTTCATCCAAAAGGACAAGAGTGCTCTGGCCTTGCAAGAAGACAGGGCGAGTGGCCAGTCGCAGCCGGAGCCACTGGTCAAGGATGCAGAAGCCCGGGGAAAGCTGGGTCAGTGGGAAACACTGGCAGATAGCTGGGAAGTTGTGTGCATGAATGGAGGGTCTCCAGAGCATGAACAGCAGCCATGGCTTTTGGCATTTTGTCTCATAAAGGCTGTCAGCTGGTGCACAGTGTGATCTACTTTAATTTCTGGTTTGCTGGAGCAGCTGCCTTTCGGATGAGGGTGAGACTGAGAGCTACCCAGCTCCTGGTGGCTGTGCTCACCGGAGTGTGGCAGTCAGAGAGACGAGCTGCCAGAACTCAGTTATCAGCACTGCGGCGTGGTGAGGAGGCATCCTTTAACCAGAGAGATTCATTTTTCTCCATTTGGCTTCTGAGTTGCAGGAGAGCAGGCTTTCCTTGTTGGTATCATCCTGGCTGCGGTGGGCCACCTGCGGTGTCCTAATGTGGCTGCAGTGACAGGCCAACAGGCCAGTGCAGGTGTGAGCCAGGGGCTGGGAAAAGATGGATGGCAGGCTCTCCTGCCTCTTGCTAGTCACTGGGATGTGCTTGCAAATGGCCCTTTACCCAGGGCCTCCTCAGGAGACAGGCAGTTCCTGGAATAAAACAGTATGTGAAGCTCCCTTATAGGCCATTCACTTTGCTAATTTTCAAGGCTTTGACAAAACACCTCACAACACATAATGCAGAGGAGGTGCTCAATAATTCCTTGAGTGAGTTAGCAAATTAAAATAAATGGCATCGTGGTATCACATGTTGGCCTCAGACTCAATGTCCCAGAAAATAAGAGCCATGACTTTTTAATGTGCTTTGTGAGCCTCTGGCATACTGGAATAGGAGTTTTCGAATATTTTTGATGATGATTATTATTAATACTGCAATACTGATCTAAAGAATAATGGAATAGTGGAGCTTGAAAATTAAGGATTATGTGTATTCCTAAGGAAAATTCGGAAAATTCGGAAATTTGAAATCAGAGCATCCTAGAAAATTTACTAACCCAATACAATAGATCCCTCAATGTGGAAGGCCCCTAGAGGGACACATGTGATTTTTTTTTCTGTCCCAATTTAATCCCGCTATAGAAAGAAAAAAAAAATGAGTAGAAATACGTATTCATTTCCTGGGCTGCCATAACAAAATACCACAGACTGGATGGCTTAAACAACAGAAATTCATTGTTTCACAGGTGTCAGCAGGTGTGGTTTCTTCTGAGGGCCATGAGGAAAAACCTTCTGTCTCTCCCCTTGCTTCTGGTAAATTGCTGACCGTCTCTGGTGTTCCTTGGCTTGTAGAAGCATCACCCCAGTCTCTGACTTCATCTTCACATGGTGTTATCCCTATGTGTCTGTCTGTGTCCAAATTTCCCTCTTTTATAAGGACACCTGTCTTATTGGATTGGGGCCAACCCTCCTCCAGTATGACCTTATCTCAGCTTAACTAATTATACCTGTCATACCCTATTTCCAAATACAGTCAAATTCTGAGGTATTGGGGCTAAGGATTTCAACATATGAATTGGTTTTATGGGGAGGCACAATTCAACTCACAGCAGAGCATTTCCACAGCTTTGAGAAGGGAAGAGAGAGCGAGAAACATCAAACAGGCAATTCCATGTGAGGGCAATAAGGGAAAAGAGGGAGATGGGGAAGAAGGAAGAGAGCAAGGGGGGCAGTCATGTTGTCAGAAAGAAGGAAAACAGAAGTGCAGCATCAGAGAAAGGGTTCATTCATTCATTCATTCCTGAGCCCATGTTGTTTGCTGGGCAATGTATTAGATGGGAAGCATGAGGTCCGTTTCCTCAATAGGCGTCTAATTTTGCTCATTTGTGTTGCTATTTAATTGGAATTAAATAAAATTAAGAATTCAGTTCCTCAGTCTCAGTAGCCCCATTTTAAGTGTGCCTTGTGATTACCATTTTGGACAGTGCAGATATAAAACATTTCCAGCATCACAGAAAGTTCTACTGGACAGGGCGGGTCTAGAGGATTGGACATGAGAAACCTGGGGAGGGACCAGGCCTGGAAGAGAATCCCATCAAGTTCACAACTCCAGTGTTCAGGGCATGTTTAGGTAGGTAGGAACATGAGAAAGAAAGGTGCCTGGATGAAAGATGGAAGTGGGTTGGAAGGTGGAGGTAGAGTGTTGTAGGTAGGGCCACAGCTAGTCCCCAACTCCAATGGCAGGAGTAAGCATGCACGGTATAGAGATCCGTGGGGAAACCAATGCAGCCGGAGAGCTTGAGGTGGGGAGTAATGGACTGAAAGGCTGGGTGACAGGTTAGGTGACCTTGGGGTTGGCCTTGATCTTACAGCCCACTTCTGAGAAGTGTTTGCTGTATCATCATTATTGGGGATGTTCTGGAAATGTCCCCAATCCCTTCAGTTTGGGAAACACTGGCCCAGAGCAGAACAGAGGAAGGCTGATGGACCGTAGCTGGCCTGTTGCTTCTCTGAGGCCCTGGAAACGTGAAGTCTGGGGTTCTCTGTCAGGCTGGAGGAGGTCGTGACGTCCTTTCCTCATTCTCCTGCAAATGCCTCCAAATTAGCCTGGTTCTGCGGACAGGAACAGAAGTCAACATAGCCTAGTTAAGGTAGGCAGACGTTTGAGGCCTAATAAGGTGTCTTTCAGTAATAACATGGATAACATGCTTTTAAGGACTAGATACAAGCTATTTTATGCACAACCAGGTGGAAGACAGCACAGCAGACAAAACCTCAGGGATTATTGGGTCTCGGAAGCAGAATGTGATGGCCAGTGCCACACCAGTATTGACAGAGGGAGTGCGTGTGTGGCCAGGATGAACAGGGAGTGACACGAGATCACCAGGGAGCAGTCCGCGGGCTGTACAGACACAGGGGAGGTCAGGCTTGGTGACAGGACTTCACGCCGTGCTTTGCTCTCTGAATTTTAAGAGCGACAAAGTAAAACTGCAGCAAATCACAGGTGGAAATGAGCGAAGGTTACAAAGGACTTGAAGTTATTAAACTTGTATAAGAGAAATGTAAGAACTGCATAATACAGTGTCTCATTCGCATGTGCACAAGAAGCTATGGCAAGGAGACTGGAGGGCGGAGAGGAAGCAGCTTCCGTTCCTGCTTGAGACAATGCGTGTGGGGAAGTGCTCTGAAGATGGCCAACAGGTTCACTAACAGCCATCTCCCAGGGAAAGTCAAAGCTTGTGAGCTACCCAGGGGCAGGGGCCTGGGCTGGCCCACACAGTGTCTGGCAGTACATAATTTTGAGTCCACAGGTTATCAGTTGTTCTCTTGAGATGCTCTCCATTTTCATGACGAACACCTTGCACTAACCCACCATGACCTCTCACTGGGCTGGGCAGAATGTCTCTTCTCCACTACTGGGGTTTTCTTCCATGCTGAGGAAGCTCCTGGCCTCTCCTGGACCTCAACTTCCTTAGCTGCAGCACCTGCTGATGAGTAAATTTGGGGAGCATGGACTGGGCCTGTTCAGCTCAGCTTCACCTTGCTTCTTCTCAGGGGCATTGCCTGCTGGGAGGGAGCTGGTGCTTTCTGCTGAGCCTCCAACGTCTGCCAGCTTTTCCCCTCCCTTGGAATTGGAGACTGACCAATTGTGGGGGCCAAATTAGAAAGCCCTTTGGCTCTGATAACTAGCCTTATCAATAATAAGGATGATGATTTAGCTTCCATCTGCCACTCCACTGTGTATTCTCAAATGATTCAGAACTTGAGCACGAAAGAGGAGTGGTGTTTGGGGGGGCCCCTTCAAGAGCCCAGCAGCCTAGCTGTAATAATATCACAATGAGCTCTCCACTTCAGCTCCCCTGGAATCCATTCTAACTGCCTGTGGGAGCTTTACAAAAATACAAATCGGATCATATCACCTCCTGCATAAAATCCTGCACTGGTTTCCCATCACAGCTGGAAAAAAGCTAAACTCCTGTCCATGACCCCAGGACCTGGCCTCCCACTCTCCTGCTGCGACCCGGGTCACTCTCCCCTTTGCAATCAGGGCTCCTGCAGCATGAATATTAAGCTTGACAGGGCCCTGGGGACTTGGTAGTAGCGTTCTCACTGTCTGGAATGTTCCTTGTCATCATGCACTCCTCCACTTACCTCCCCAGAGAGACTTTTTTCATCCCATGCTCCATACTAGACCCGCCCCCACTCTTTCTCATGCTCCTTGTGTTCTCTTGATAGCACACACATCACTAATGACATTACTGTGTATCCACTGGCTTTCTCATTTATTACCTGTCTCCCTCATTAAGATGGAGAGTCTGTCCATGAAAGCAGGGATCTGGTCCCTCTCCATTCCCTTTTCATCCTCAGTGCCTGGGATGGAATAGTCGCTCAATAAACATCTGTGCAATGGATGGAGGAGGGTAGTGTCAAGGAGAAGCAGTCCAACCTCCAGGACAAACCCTGTACTAGGGAGGAGAGAAGTGGGCTATAGACCCTGCTCACCACATATCGCTTACTCTGATTCTCCACTTTCTTTATCTTTCTAAAACAAGGAGCTTTTACTCTCTGCCTTGGGAGAGTCTTGGAAAGGCCAGAGGTCCTTTTTGAGGAGTCTCTTGTGTTTTTAGGAAAAGTGTGTTTTGGTGGGACGGGCTGACGCTATCCTTTCCCCGGCCTGCCTCCTCCTCTGCACCATTAATGCCATGGCTGAACTGTTTCACTGAGAGTGTTTGGCGACCAAGTTTGAAGGGCAAATAAGATAACAAATGAAGCAGCGCTGTTGCATCTTTCTTTCCACTGCCTAGGATTCTGGAGCTTTGATGTTTCTTGGGCATCCTGACTTTACCAATATATAGAGTAAAACAAATCGCGAATACCTATCACACACACCCCCAGCCCTGCCTTAGCTCTGAACTGGAGCACTTTTAAATGAGAAGATTATAGAGGCAGCTAATGGAGCAGGAGAGAGGAACACTTGCACTGGGCTGGCAGCACCAAATGCCCCTTATCAACCTCCAAGAGCGTATTATTTTAATGTTAAACACAGTAAATTGCAAACTAGTAAAGTCACATTCAGACGCACCTCCCCTCTGGTTGTCCGGCGACAGGCGCTTGCATTAATAAGTTTCCCCTTATTGTGAGCTTTCTCGGCAGCCTGAGTCCCGTTCTGCTGCCTTTATCTCCTTTGGTACCTTTCGTTGAACCATGGAATAAAGTCTCCTTTTTAAAGTACAATGTGTTTCCCCAACCCTATTCTTCTGGGGCTTTTATGACTCACAATTGACAAAGGCCTCACTAATGGAAATGCAAATTTCCTACCTGTCAAAGACTGAGAAAGCTTTCTGAAAACACAGGCTGGCGGGGCAGAAAGTACATTAGCATCTGCCTATTAGGGAGAGGAGCTGCTTTCCATAAATTGGTGGGATAAAAATGTTTATTTGATGCTGAGATATAAATAAAGTAGCGGTGTTAGATCTCCCATGCAGGCAGGACAATTCCTTGGGAATTTCAAACTTTTATTATCCCTTTGGTGTCAACACATGCATTATTCAGACTCAGACACCTTGATGCTGCTTTTATATAAAGGCTGTGATTTGGGGACCTGGAAGGTGGGGTGCCCTGGATCTTCCCTGCTGCTTTGCTGAGTAAAAATTCAGCCAAAGTCCAACCGATGTCTGGCTAACCTGGAACCTGTCACTTCTGAAGCAATGCACGTCTTTCTTCCTCTTGCTCATCAGTGCCCTTTCTCTTTATCTTCATCATCTTCTTCTATGATTATTATTGTTATTTAACTTTGTGGGTGTATGAAGAACAGCAAGTGAAATATGGTCTTCCTCTGGCATTTTAGTGGGGAACAGACCGTGGGGATGGTTTCTGAGAAACAGTGATGGCTGCCTATATTATGGGTGTGCTAGCGATGCTGTAAACGAGTACCCACAGAGGGGTGGATGAAATAACAGAAACCCACTGTCTCTCAGTTCTGGAGGCAGAAAGTGAAAAACATCAGTTATGAGTAGCGCTGATTCCTTCTGAGGGTTGTGGAGAAGGGCCTTTCCAGGCTTTTCTTCTTGGCTAGTGCATGACCATCCTCTCCCTGTGTCTCTTCACCTCATCTTCCCTCTAGGCCTGTCTCCATCCAAATCTCCTCTTCTTATCATTAGGACAGTTATTTCGGATTAGGGCCCACCCTGATGACCTCACTTTAACTTGATTACCTCTCTGAAGACCCTATCTCCAAATAAAGGTCACACCTGAGGTTCTGTAGGTTCCGGCTTCAATATATGAATTTGGGGCAGTGGGGAAACATGATTGAACCCAGTAACACTGCCCATCTGGAGAGGTCCATGGGGCCTCTGGCTAGCGGAGTTCTCCTTCAAGGAGAGTGGGTGGGGAGATAAGAGATCTGCACATCCTCCCCTGCCCTTGGCCCCTGCTTCTTGTCACTGCAGCCTGCCATGGAAGTGACTAAAGCTTTCCAAGGACCCAATTATAGGCTTCTCCTCAGGGGCCCAGCAGAAGTCTAATGTTCACCACAACATTTTAATTACTTTTAAAATGCACTAATCACAAAGACACCGCAGCAGAGAGCCTGACCAAAGTGACTTTTCCCTGGTAGAGGGCCATTCTCTGTGAAAGGGGGCTGCTTCAGGGAAGAAAGCAAGAGCATAGCTGGGGCATTTCAAGGGGAATGAGGACAGGAAACCCTCACACCCTCAGGGAGCAGTAGCACAATTTGGATTTCTTCTCCCTGGTTTAAAGGGTGGCAGAAATGTGGGACACGGCTGAATGTCATGCTGCAAACAGATGGGCTGGCTTGGGTGTGCTCTCAGTGCACAGGGCAGGCCACGGTGTCTGACCCCAGCCTCTGTAGCATCCTCTGAGGCATGGTGATTTGTCAAAAATTTAGAGCAATGGAATAACCTGATGGAAGAAATTAACTGAATCTCATTTACTTGGATGTGTCCTCATAAATAGGAAAGAAAGAGGAAAGCAGTTGTCCTCTTCTTTCAGTGTCTCTAGGAAGAATCAGAGGGTATTATTATTATTGGTGGTGGTGGTGTTGATTAAACAACAAAAAAATTATTGTCTCACAGTTCTGCAGCCCAGAAGTCTGAAATCTGTAGGGAGTCCTTTCTTGCCTCTTCCTAGCTTCTGGTGGTTTGCTAGCACTCTTTGACATTCCTTGGCTTGTCGGTGTATCACCACAATCCTCCATCTTTACATGGCGTTCTTCCTGCGTTTCTGTCTTCACCTGGACGTCTTCTTATAAGGAGCCAAGATGTGATTTTAAAATGTTTGAGGCCAGAAGCTAGAGGAGAAATACTGCTTTTATTTTTATGAAGGAAACTAAAATGCTTTTAGATGGGGTACGTCTGCTCCAGTCTACCACAGTCACCTCCACTCCCTATGTTGCTCTTTTGGTTGCTATCTGGCCCTGGGTTTTGAGATTCTAACTTCTAAACTTTTGGGAATAGGGATTTCTGCTTGGGGTTGGAGAGAGAGAGAGTCGGAAAGGGTTATCTTACACTGGGAGGACAGTGATTGACAGGTTATGACAAAGGCAAGGATCTGTGTCCTGCCCCCACGCAAAGCCTCAGGGCAACAGAACCTCTCTGGGGAAGGTGACAGAGATCCCTTGGGGACTGGGTGCCATGAGTGGCCTTACTCGGTCATGGGGAGAGGATATAGGAGAAAAGGAGCCATGTGCTTTTGGCTTGTCAATTAATCTCTACAAACCCCAGTGGACTAAGGACCAGATGTATTTTCCACAGTGCCTCGGCCCCAGAAAATGACTGAGATGGGAACAATGGGTGGAGCGTAGCTAGATCTATTTCATTAACTTTTATCTTATAATATAGACTTGTTATATACAGTATATTTATTATATAACACAGATTATGCTATTGTAGCACAGAATATGCTTATTTCATTTTTAGAATAAAATAAATATATACATATAGCTAAAGAATACATTTATTTTATAACATTGTTCCCACAGTGTTTTTATTATGAGGAATTTTGAAGAAACACAGAAGTAGAGAGGACAGTAGAAGGATGTACCCTCAGCAGATCATGATGGAAGCAGCTCCTTCATCTCGCTCTCTGAGCAAGGCAGGACCAAAACCTCCTGGCCTTCCATATTCATGGCCATGTTAGCTGATAAGAGATGGGGTATCCTCTTCTGGCTTGGAAGAGCCAGATGCGACCCACTTCCTGAGCCCTGGGGCGGGGAGCATATGTTGACCCCATCAAAGGGCTCCTGGGAAAGGGGGGAGGCTGTCACAGAGCCCTGACGTCCCAGATAGTGTCTAAGGGGCATGAATGCTGAATGGCCACAAAATGCCTGGCTTGGCCAGCCTCTGAATCTCCAGTGAGGTCTCCAAACAAAAAGCTAGAGCTTTGGTAAAAAGAAAGCATTTTATTTGAATAATTATTCCCAGCTCTGCCTCGACTCTAAGGTGTGAGACCAGGAACCTTTCTTCCTTGCTCACCTCTTCACTGTTGAGCAGGTAAGGACAGACCTAAGCCCATTTGTCCTCACTCTGGAAAATATCATGAATATCCCACCACTGTTGGGAATTATATGTCTGCCCTCCTAACCTCCCTACCAGGTGGTGAGTTATAACAAAAGTGAGTCTGTAGATGATTGCTGACAAACAGTTAGTTATTAGCAGACCTAAAACAAATACACCCCCTGTACCTACAAGGCTAAGCAGAGTCCCTGCTCATTGTTCAGGAAAGGTTCACTCCAAGACACACAAGAATATTCTGTGGTATACATGTGAAACTAATATAATATTGTATGTTAGCTGTATTTTAATAAAAATGAAGAAAGAGACTATTCTTTTTTTTTTTTTTGAGAGCAGTGTCACTGGCCCTCATATATGGGATCCGAACCGGGGCCTCTGGAGTCCCAAGCCAGCGCTTAACCACCGCACCACTTGGCAGGCCCGAGAATATTCTTTTTTAAAATTAAAGTTTATTGGGGTAACAATGCTTAGTAAAGTTACATAGGTTTCAGGTGTACAATTCTGTCATATATCATATATATATCACATTGTGTGTTCACTACCCAGAGTCAGTTCTCCTTCCATCACCATATATTTTATCCCTCCCTAATCTTCTGGATGAATCCGGCAACAGATTCTCTGTTGACTATCTTCGGGGTGGTAGGCAGGCACATCCAGGCCAGTCAGAACTGCAGAATTCAGCTTCTCTCCAAAAGGGAGTCTGGGGCTCCTAGACTCCAAAACCCCATTCATGCAAGTGCAGAAGGCCTGTTTCTAGGCAACCATATAGCCTCCACACCAGCAATTTCACCAGGGGAAATAATTTATAAGACCCCAATGCCAATGAGTGAACCTTGTGGTACAGATTTAATTACAACATGGAGTCTCTGCCCCTCATGGGTGGACCTCCGATTATAGTCCTGGGAATGCCAACAACCCCTCCTGGAGAGTGGATTAGAGATCATTCACATTCACACACACACACACACACACACACACACACACACACACACACATATTTCTGCACTGTCCTTACTGAAATGTGTTAGCATACATTATGTGCGCTGCTCTAACACCAGGCTGTGCCCAATGAATATTTGTTGAATGAATGAATGAATGAATGAATGAATGAGTCTTTCATTTCTTAAAATCAGGAGACCTCACTCAGAGGGCCACCAAACCTGCAGAGAAGGAAGAGTGGGCCATGGAGGTCCATTGGGCTGTGGAACAGGTGATGGGGTATCTGTGTGGCTAGGACAGACTAGCATGATACTAAATTGTGCTTGCTGGCCAGAAGGAGGCTAATTCTAATTCTGAAAAGGAGGGAAAAGATTTATCCTCTCTCATGGAGAACACTACAAGGAAACACTGGGCCCTTTCTTTGCACTTCTTATGTTTCCTTTGGGAGGTTTTTCTTTAGCTCCTGGAGAAGGCCTTGTCACCTGCTATTTGTACACACAAAGCTAGGTGTTGAGAGAATAAGAACCTGGGGATTAAGAAGAATTCATGTAGCTGGAGTGTGCAGAGTGAGTAGAGAGGGTTGTGAAAGGAGATAGAGAGGTAACGGGCAGGGCTGGGAGGGCCTTGTATGCTCATGGGGAGGACCTGGCAGCTCACTGTGATGAGTCAAGTTGTGTCCCCTAAAAAAGGTATGTTGTGGTCCTCACTCCCAGTCCCCAGAATGTTACCCTATTTGGAAGTAGGGTCTTTGCAGATGCAGTCAAAGTAGGATGAGGTTATATGGGTGGGCCCTCATCCAATATGATGGATGTGCTTATAAAAAGGGGAAATTTGAACACAGACACACACACAGGGAGGACTATGTGGAGGGACTCCAGGACTTTTTCATCTCCTGGTTGCAAGTTTGTGCCCTTAAACCACATCTTCCCAATTTCCCATTCCCCAGTCTTTGGTAACCACCTATTCTACTCTTTGTTTTTACAAGTTTGGTTTTTTTGTTTTGTTTTGTTTTTAGGTGCCACATATAAGTGATACCATGCGGTATTTGTCTTTCTCTGTCTCACTGATCTCACGTAGCACAGTGCACGCAAGGACCACTCATGTTGCAAATGGCAGGATGTCCTTCTTCTCTTGACTGAATAGTATTCATTGTAGGTACACACCCCATCTTCTTTACCCATTCAACCTGTTTGATTCTTATTTCCCCAGAATAGGAATGGGCATTCCTTGATTTCACTAAGAAGAGGGGTTCCCATTGTCACTTTCATTTATCTGTTTCTTTTCTTCTCCCATTTTTCTATCTTCTTCTCTCCATTTCTCTTGATTAAAGAACTGGATGGGGTTGGTCACTGACCCCTAGTCAGGTGCAGCCTTTTGAGAGCACAGGTGGGAGATGAAACGGAAAAGGAGCAAGGTGTTGGCCTGACAGGTGGGCCGGTGCCCTGGTGGGAGCTGGGTGACCAGATTGGCCTTTGGTATCTGCAATATCTACGGTTGTGTGGATATCGATTTTAGTTTGTAACTGTCACTTATGACTAATGGGGCTCTGGTGATGAACACATTTTGAAAAGGAAACAAGTAGAGGACAATTGACTTGTTACAGAAAATTAATTAAAACTGGATTTCAGCAGAGGAGATGAGGAGAAAGATGTCAGAATAATTTAGAAGCATGGTAAGGGTAAGTCATGGAACACTTGATGTAGCAGCATGTTCAATCATCATCATAAAAGAGAACCAAGTTGTCCTTGTTAGTAATTTCCAGACAGAGCTGACCTGGGCCTCCAGGGCTTGGCGAGACCAGATTCTCTTGGATTTCCAAGATCTCTGCTGACGGATCAGCCAGAATCCGATTTGCCTGCTTTGCCAGGGAGTAAGACTGTTTTCCAAATTAAAAAAAAAAAGAAAAAAGAAAGAGCATGATTACTTTGTGGCACCTCACAGCCTCCTCACCTGGGATATTGAGGTAGACTAGTTTCACCCGACTTACTTCTCTAGCTGTTAAAAAATTCCTTTCTAGGTAGAGCGGAACCGTGAAATCATCTGAAACAAGATAAACATTTCTCATTTGGACTTGTCCTCTTTAGGTGATCTTTCTGATGCCTCTAGAGCCCTTGATAAATTAGTTCTCTAGCTCTGATTCCAGGAGCGATTGGAAAGGAGATAGAGAAAAACTGTTGAGAGGAGAGGAATTTGGAGAAACTTTTGTTTGTCAAGGCCAAGGATCACAACCTTTCTGAGTGAGGTGTTGGCTTGCTTAGGCTGGCCTCTGGGGGTCTGTCCTGGGTGGCACTCAAGTGGGCAAGGGCAGGGCCAGGCCCCTCCTTGGGAAACACAGGGTCTTTTAAATCATTTGGCCCTGGATTTAACATTTCACTTTTCCACTCTTGTGACATCTGTCCTCTGGCAGCTGATTTCAGCTCTGGGCCTTAGTTACTTCATTATAAAACAGGGGATAATCACAGCATCTACTTCACAGGCTTATTCAGAGGTTAAATGATAACATCCATACAAAGCATTTAGAACAATGATCTGGCAACAGGGGCTAAATTAATGGTATTTCCCTTTATGTCTCACACAATCAGAATGGAGCTTCACCTTTCTGCCTTAGAAGGGAGGATTATGCCTTCTATTTATTCTTTTATTTATCTATTTAAGCAAAAGTTTCGAGTGCCAACTACGTGCCAGGCACTGTTGTAGGTGTTGAAGTTGGAGTGGTGAACAGAGGGATGAGGCCTCTTCCACCACGTTGCACGTGGGCCGGCTGGAGAGCAGGGCATGGACAGGCAAACACTGCCACAAACCCATTGATTGGTTCACAGTTCACATGGGGATTGTATGAGTAATGAATAACCACAAACTGGGTGGTCTGAAACAACTGGAATTTATTCTCTTACAGTTCTGGAGGCAAGAATGAAATCAAGGTGTTGGCAGAGACATTCTCTCGGAAGGCCCTAGGAAGCAACCCCTAGTCAAGACCCCCACTCTCTAGTTTCCAGCAATCCTTGGCGTTCCTCAGTGTGTAGATGCATCAATCCAACCTCTGTCTCGTCTACACTTGGCATCCTCCCCTGTGTGACTCTGTGTCCAAATTTCCCTGTTCTAACAAGGATACCAGCCATTGGATGAGGGCCCACCATCATGCAGTGTGCCATCATTTTCACTTGATTATATCTGCAGAGACCCTATTTCCACATAAGGTCATAGTCACAGTTTCTGGGTGAAAACTGGATATAGTGGCAGTGCGTAGGGATGGGGCTACTATTGCTGGGGAGGAGCCGGGATGGGGATCAGGGAGAGCCCCTCTGAGATGGTGACCTTTGAGCTCATACACAAGGACAATAGTGTCAGAGCTGTGGGAAGAGTGTTCACTTCTTAGGGTAAATTTCTTTTCAGACAATAGGTTTTTATTCTAAGCCGGGACACCTCCACAGCGATGACATTAAAATCAACTGGGGAGCTTCACATGTATATGCCAGTTCTCAGAGCATTTAAATAGAATCTTCCCAGACCAATTAAACAGAATCTCTGGGGATTGGGCCCAATGTGGGTATTTTTAAAAGTTTCCTAGTGAGGAGTTAGAATGGAGAACACAGGCGGAGCCCTGGCTACACGATGGAATCCTCTAGACGCTGCATGTGGATGTCCTTATCACAGCTCACCTTTTATTGAAAAATTGCAGCCATGTCAGTCGCAGGGGCTTTGCTATATGGGCCAGGTGCTGGCTTGCTCAAGCTCTCCAGGTGGTCCTGATGCCTGGTCACTGTCTGCTTCCTGAAGGTATTTAGGGTGAAGCACGCAGAGTAAGGTAAAAATTGGGTTGGAAAAGGGCCCCTATGATTCCAGAAGTGCAGCTCTTTGGAAGCTGGAAGGCAGCCTGAGGGTCCCAGCCGCCTGACAGAGGACTTGCCCAGAAGAGGCTCCCAGAAGTACGGGAGAGCCACAAGGTACAGAGGTTCCCGCAGGGAGCCTGGCCTCTCACGGCCTGAGTTCAGAGCTCAGTGTTTAGGCGCAGCATTTCCTGCCATCTTGGCAAGCTGCTGTAATTTAGCCTTAGTTTCCTCTGTGAAAGGCAAATCATAACAGTGCCTGATACGCAGGGTGTTGTAAAATGAACATTCAAGCATACTGAGAAAGCGAGTCCCACAGGGCCTGCCAGGGGTAAGTTCTCAGTAAACAGCAGCCTGCGTGTTTAACAAGAAGTACCTGTCAGCACTCTGCGCTCTGGCCGAGGCCCGGGGAGCTGCAGCATCTCAGCAGGGTCTTAGGTGACCGTCAGCTGGCCACCTCAGCCCAAACTGCTGTTCCTCCAGGTTTGAATAACACTGGTGAGGACATTTCTGACCTTGCCAACATCAGTGAAGGCCCCAAGGCACTGATGGGTGGAAGTTGGCTGAGGCTTGCAGCCTAGAGGGAGCAGCTTCCTTCATTTTCAGGTGGAACTGGAATCTGGCTTTGCTGCTCATCTATTGTGGGGGAGTCAGGCCAGCCAGGAACTCCTGTCAGCACCAGCCTGGCCAGTGGAGCCAGAGGGGTGGATAGTTTGACCTAGATAAGCAGACCATCCCCACCTCATCAGCACAGGAAGTAATGGGATAAGGAGACCCCCTTTTCTGAGGTTCATAGGTGGGGTGCTTCTGGGCTGCCCAGAGTCTGGCCTGCCTGACTCGGGGGCCAGCCTGCATGCTGGGTCCCGGTAAAGTTAATAAAGTCGAGCTGTCTTTTGCCACAGCAGGCTGCATCTGTCTTCATTGAAGCATGCTCTCGGTAATTTCATTGTGGGGTTTTCCATTAAAAAGTTTGATTAATTCCATAAATATTAAAATAAGACAGATAATTAGAATCCAGGTACTCACTGTTACACAAAAGCAGTAAAGTCTGCTCTAAATTATTATTAATAATAAGTGCTCGTATAGCACTGGTAATAAGTCCACAGGAAAAAAAAAATGCCCACAATCACTGTTATTAATATTGTCCCTCCCTTCCCCCCCAAAGACAGCCTGGAGCAGCGGCTGTGTCTCTGAGTTGTTACAGGAGTAAGACAAGCCCAGAGATGGGATGGCACTTGCTAGGACGAGCAGGTCCTCCGGCGAGCAGCTGTGAGGGGCTCTCTCTGGCTGTGCTTGAGCTGTGCTCACCTCCCTAATCAGCTCCCGATTCTGGTTCTTGGGGAGTTTCTCCCCTCTCTCTTGACTGGTTTCTTCCCATGTGGGGGGTTGTTTCCTCTGTTCCCTCACAGGACAGTGGCAGTGGTGGAGAAACTGGCCCATGACGGTCCCAGGGGTGTGTGTTTGAGAAAGAGCTGGAGCTAAACAATAGGTGTCTCTGAGCCTGTCTATAAATCATGCAGACAGGTTTAAACTATGAATCATTAAGGTAAAAGGGAGGGGGACACTGAATTGATCAATAGTGAAGTAAGGGGAAAACTCTCCAAAGTTAAGTCTAAGCTGCTATTTTGTTGTGTTTAGTCACAATCGTAATTGTTTCACTAATCACTTGATGGTGGATTCCCAAAGTGGTCACCTTGGAGAACGAAAAAAAAAAAAAAAAGCCTGTTCTTATTTTTAATCAGAGGAACAAGTCAACTACCCAGAACACTTTCCTTTTTCCTTTTTCTTTTTAAGTACTTGTAAAAAAAAAAAAGCCTTCTCAGTAGTGACCTGAGGACATGGCCTGACCTTTCCATATCTAGGGCTTCAATACCTAGGCCTCAGGTGGGCCTGTTTCCCTCGCTGCTGGGCACGGATGGAGCATCACTGAGGCACAGGTTGGACCCAGTGAGGGGCCGGCCACCCACAGGAGATGAGGGGCTCCATCTGTGCAGACAGCTGCTGTGTCTTTCACTAGGCAGAAGCCGAGGCTCTGGCTGATCTGTCCGTCACTTCTCAGAAGGTAGCAGAACAGATAAGGGCACCACGATGCCACCTGTGACCAATACAGAGTGAAACGGGTGATAGAAAAGGGGAGAAAACTTGGCATATGCTCTGAGAGGTCTTGGTAGTCAGTGAGAAGGGTGTTGTTGGCTTGAGGAAGGTGGATTTCGAAAAGAGGCGGGGTTCATGGCAGGGCTCTGAGAAGGAAGATGGGCCAAAGCAGTGCTGGGGAGATGGTGGCACAAACCCATGAGCGTGCGTCATGCCACTGAACTGTATGCTTAATCATGGTAAATGGGATGTATATTTTACTGCAGTTGAGAAAAAAGGCCCTATCAGGCCATCCTGAAGTCTGAGGCAAAAGCAAAAATACTGGTGGGGTGTGCTGACGTCCAGAGCCCTGAGAATGCCCAGGCAAACATCCAGCTGCTGACAGGCTGAGGGGACTGTGGGTCCCAAAGACTGGCTCTCTTCTGTTATAAAAACAACAGGAATGTGAGATGACCAGTGAGTGTCATGTGGGGCCAGTCAACTATTAGAACACCCAGGTGTGTGATCATCAAGACAGGATGTGTGGTAAATGTCATCGTGAGGCTGGCAAGGACAAATCACGTCCCTGCATATTTCTAGGGTTCTTAGCCTGATGACAGGACTGTGATAGGTACTGCACATTTAAACCAGCATGTAGAGCTTCCGAATTCGACTCCTATTTTCCATACTTGTTCCTGCTACAATCCTGGTCACTTAGTTTTCGTTAAACCACTGTCTGAAATTATCTCATTAAATTGTTTACTTGTTTGTTGACTGCTGCCTCGCCCTCCACCACTCCATCAATTTAAACTCCACAAGAGCAGGAACGTCATCCATCTTGTTCAATACAGTATCTCTAGCACTTAGAATAGCATTCAGCACATAGTAGGAGCTCAATAAGTATTGAATGAATAATGCATGACTGAGTCAATGAAAAGCTGGATTTCAGCAAGGCCTTTGACCAATTCCTATGTACAAGACAGAGAAAGGAAACTAAAAGATGGCACATTTATATGGAAGTTAACTGGGTGAGTGAATGAGTATTGCCTAATGGATCAGAGGGGTCTCCAGTGGAATGCCACAGGGCTCTTGGCACTACCTATCCACTGTCAATGACTTGTGTTTGGGCATCTTAGGATGTACTTTAAGAGTGGTATTCAAAGCTGAAATGGTACCACCACATTTAGGCTGCTAGGCCACGTTTAACAGAGATTGGTAACCATTTAAAATGGGTAGGCATCCAGAGAGAGTGGCTAGGTGAGGAATGGTAGAAGGGCAGGCTTGTTGGAGATGGTGGCTGGTGTGGGTGGTGGTGAGCAGCCTGGATAACCCAAATATTTGTGGAAAGGAGATTAGACTTATTCCATGGGGCCCCAGGGAGCCAAAGAAGGACCAGAGGTTGGAATTGACAAGTTACAGGGTCAGTACAAGGCAGATGTTAGCACCATTGGAGCTAGCCATCATTGGACTAGGACACCTCATGGAGTTGAGAGTTCCTTGTCACTGGCAGCATCCAAATGGAGGGCCACCCTGGCTGGGGTGGGCAGAGGGAATCCTTGCATCTAAGCAGGGCTTTCCAGGACCCACAGAGGTTTCTTACAGAGTAAGTTTAGCTGGAGCCCACCTCAGCTGGCCCTGTCCTCAGAGGAGGTCTCTTTGATCCTTGTGCCGCAGCCCACATACCTGGTGTGCCAAGTGCCCTGGTGGGGGAGGGATGCAGCTTGTTCTCATTTTAATGAATAAAATGCTCTAAAAGAACATTCGATCCAGGAACATGAATGAGGTTCCTTCACACAAGGGTTTAAATCTCTAACCAGAGAATTTTCTAGATTAAGTATTCTGAGAATTTTGCTTTTGGGGAGCGAAGGGGTAAATTTGGGGGCCTGTGTGGAGTAAAGGGATTTGTAAGGAGAAAAGTAGTTATTTTTCAGGTCAGTGGTTTAAGTTTTAAATACCTGTAGCCTAGAAGCCCAGATCTGGGCACTTAGGGATCGAGAGAGTCCAGGGCCAGGCTGAGCTTGCAATAGTGGCACTTCTTTGCCAACAAAGCTGAAGGACTAAGGTGACGACGCGAGAGATGCAGGTGTGGCACTAAACTTATTAGCTAGCGCAGGACACAGCCATTTTCTTATTATTTCCCCAAGTCAGGAGATCCATGTGTCTAGCCTCTTTCAAGACTCAAGGTCTCCATCTGTAAATTGGGAGCACCTTTGTTTTTTATATAGGGCTGTAGTGAGGATTAAATGACGTAAGGAAAACAAAGAGCTTAGTACAAACCCTGGCAAGGTTAACTGCTGAGTAGATGGTGACTCAGCATTTCTCCAGGAAGGAAGGGGATTTTAGGAATTCTGTTGACCGCCACTAGGGGGAGCGCTGGCCCAGTTTCTACCTCAGCTTCCTGGACTCCTGTGCTCCCAAAAAAGGAGTAGAAGAAAGAGGTTGGTGGTGGTGCCAGGAATAAACATAGATGTGATGCCCCAGGAATACCAGGCATCCAGCTGGCAGTGATTGAGGCATTAATGGTGCAGGGATCTCTGGGAATCACCAGCAGCCCGCGCAGGAAGCCTGGTGCCTGGAGTCCATTTTCCTGTCCTTTCCAAGTGTCTGCTGCCCATTCCTCACACCTGAGCAAATGGGGTGCTTCCAGAGGATATCTACAGACAACAGAATTTTGCAATGACCTCAATCTATAGATTTGATTTGAAATATATATATTTCCTGTGAGATATTTTTTTGTATGATGGTGTTTTGCAAGCTGGCAGAAGGAAACACTAGGCTCTCTGGTAGGTGAAGCCAAATATTAGAACCGGGAGCTGTTGGAAACAAAATGGATGCTCCAGGCAGTCACCCCTTTGGCCTCCTATTCTCAGCTCTGGGCTGCTGGGGCTGGGACTCTGCAATTGCATTTCTCCTTTGCAGGCTGACTCCTATTAGTCAAGTCCAAAGGACCCACTGGGAGCCAGGAGAGGGTCAGGAGGAGGAGAGGGGAATCCCTAGTTCTTATTTGTTCAGTATTTCTGTCATTGTTGCTCCAACAGTGGCTCCTTGTCCTGTCCTGGTGGCAGCAGCAGTTCCAGCTGCCAGCTTCTGTTGATGCCCCCAGAGCCACCCTCATCATGCCTTCTTAGAGGCACCAGCCAGCAGCAACTAGGCAACACCCCCAACTCTGAGGTCTGTGTCCCAGCTGTGTGGGGCAAGGCCCTTCTCCAAGCTCTTAGCTTGTGATAAACCCAGCCCTTCCCCATTATTCTGCTAGCATTACAGATGGTACCTGCTTCTTCTTATCTTTTGTCCTTTGGTGTCCCTTACTCCCGCTTTAATTTTTTTCCAGCCCTCTGTTGCCTATGTGACCAATTCCTTATGTTAAATTCCCTCCATTGAAATAACTGCGTTTCTGCCTGGAACTTGCTGGGGGTTGACTCTTGCATTAATAAATGGAAGTGATTGACACCAAGGTTATCTGTCTAGAGATCAGAAGGAACTTTTGGCCTTGTGGAGGATTACAAACATGGTGAGAGAAGGTAAGAGAAGAGGCTCAGAAGGGGATGAAGTGCCCATGGACACACTTTGCTAAGTTTTATAATTTTGTCCAGAGGGAGTGTGGGCAAGTGGTACAAATACCTTGGTCAGGGTGCCAGGACCAGTTTAGAAGATTGTAAAAATCTATTTCCCCAAGGTAGTCATGTTTCTCACATGAAGAAAAAGATGAGAATAAGAACCATAAAGAAGAGGAAGAAATGGAGATGTATCCTTACAAACCATTCCTTGGTTTCTTTTTTGTGAACATAGAAATGTAAAGTATTGGGAGACTTTCTAGCTTAGGATCACCTTGAGAAGGAAGGGAGTTTTGAGAAAAGGAGAGAAAGAACAAGTAATGAGGGATCACAGGGCTCTTTGGGGGAGGCAGGGGCCAAGTGGGTGCCAAGGAGGGGAGTCTGGACAGAGGGCAACACAGAAACTCTGGAGTCCTGAGAAGTGGGAGAGAGAAAGAGAAGGCCAAGAGTTGGAGGATATCTCAATGTTAGGGGAGAAGGATCCAAGAACAAATTTACTATGAAATTTTACTATGACATTGGACTCTTTCCTGAATATCATAGATAAAAAAAGAGAATAGATTTTTTTTTTTAAAGCCAGATCTAAAATATACTCCACTCCACCACATGTTTTCCGTGGCACACCATCTGGAATTCCTCTAAGTTTGTACTAACAAATCAGTGGCCCTGGGGAAGGCCAGGGATGGTGGGCCATGCAGCCATGAGCTCAGTGCAAGGTGCCAGACAAGCATCCTGGTTAAACAGGTTCACAGAAGGCACGGAGGGTCTGACTGGTGTCCAGATGGCCTTCCCTTCTATGACACTTTCTTTCTTAGTTACTGTGAAGAGACATCCTGAAGAGAAGCAAAGAAAGGTAAGTTCATAGCTTTTCGTTTCAGTCTTGGGGGATCTTCTGCCCAAGAGCAGGAAGTGCTGGGCCTCATGGATCTGGGGAATGGCGGCAGTGATGCTGGACTGGGTTCCCTTTAACGGTCCCAGAAATGCTCAGTGTGTTGTGGAAAAGGCATACTAATTGCAGTCGTTTAGGCAAATTGATTACCATTTAGGCCTAAGTGCCAACAGCACAGTAATGATTCTGCCTATCATTATATGTGTGTCAGATGAAGCTGACTGTAAGCTTTATTTGATTACAACAATAAATTCTCTTCTGTCTCAGGCTTTATAAACTCCGGCTTCAGCTACATTTTGCTCCCATGACTGGCTTGTCAGGGATCCTTAGGAAGGCCCCCTGTAGAGGAGTGAAGGAGTCACTGAGTGACTGACCCTGGAGCTTTCAAGTGGCTCCTTAGATGTCCTCCTCCCCACCCCTCGCCCACCCCCTCCCATATTTGTCTGTGAGAAGGATTCTTTCTGGGCTTCTGTTATCTGGGGTCTTCCTGATATCAGGAGATACCAGCCTCCTTTGTTGCACTGTTCTGTCTAGCCCGAGGACAGGGAGCTGTGGAATCTCAAGACCCCTTTGTTTTCTTTCCAGCAGTTCCCCTAAGTTGATTCTCTCTTGTGCAAGGGTCTCTCTGTGCTTGGCCCTCCCTATGGGGAGGCTGCGTTGTCACTTCCCCATCAGAGGAAGACAAGTCTGTCTCTGAACAAAGTATCGTGACTGAAAATGGGGCCCCAGTGGAAGTGTGCAAGCAGATTACTCAGAATCGAGTTACTCCTCTTTATATGAAAATATGCCGTTAATTATGTCGGGGTCTATCATGTTCACATTATGGCACTTGACAAAGGATACACAAATCATGGCACAGTAGGCTCTGGGGCCAGAAGACACGCAAGGCACTGAATATTCAATAGAACCTGGAAAGATCAGAGCATCTTAAGCGCTTCAAAGACCCACCCCTTTGAATCTCTCAATGTGAGATGGAGCCATTAGCAGCAGCCACATAATGGAGGATTCAAGCCTTTGAATTCCTGCTTCTCTGAAGAATCCCACAGATACGAATGGTGCCCGTCTCAGGCTGGGAAGAAGGAAGGGAGGGTGTTTTGAGTCTTTACCTGAATAGAAAGAAGCTGCCACAGGCCCAGAAAATCAAGTGTTCCCATGCAGACCCAGCAGATGAGAAGAGAGCCCCAGCATGGCAGCCCATAAGGGAGATGGTCAGGGGTCCAGGGTAAGAAGGGTACCATCTCCTTCTTGTCCAGAAAGAGAGGGAAGCAGACCGGGCCCCTGAGAAAGAGCTGTCCACAGTGTGTATGTGAAGGTATGTATGAGCATGCCTCTGTGTGCGTGCACACACGGTGGTTTTAATGCAACGAGTCACAGACGACTCTCCCTTCTATACTATTTCTTATGGTGATCCAGACCATGGGCTCCATTAATAAATTATTAACACTAGGTATCTGAACTGAGGACTTCTCCACACCCAGAAAGGCTCCAAATAATAAGTGAAGCTCCCCAAGGCCTGTTTGTCAGCTCGGTAGCATTGTGAAATTTCACTACATAGTCCAGGCCCAGAAACACAGACACTGGTGCTAGAGCCCACATTGTGCTGGGTTGGGTGGGCCAGGGGCCTGGGGCTCAAGGGGCTTCCAACCAATCCGCTCCTCTGAGGGGACAGCCCCTGAGGCTCAGTCCCTTATCTGAACCCCCTCCTCCTTCTAGCTGCCTGCGTTTCTGGTCAGGCCCCAGGCCCTTGGTCAGAGTGGAACCGGGGCTGAGCCAGGGGTGTGGATGCTCGGGCCACGTAGCCTCCAATCAGGCCAGATGCAGTTTCTACCTTTGAAGATGTTTCCTTTTCCTGTACAGGAACTCAGCCTCTCAGTCTCACACAAAACTTCAGAGGCAACTTGACCAGTGGACCCCCTGGTCAAGGGTTTTCTTGAGGTGCTGTTGGTGACATTAGGCTTGTTTCTGTCACCCAAGTGGGGTGCCCTTAATGATGGACTGTTTTTCAGGAAGAGGAGACAGGCAGCTCTGGCCTCCTCACTCGGGCTGACGTGTCCCAGAGGGTCAGCTCCTGCTGCCTTGGAGTCATGTAGGTTTGGCTTTGTGAACTTGGCGAGCATATACTGGGCGTTACTTTTTCAGTCAAATTTTATGGTCATCTGGAGCTGAATGTTTTCAGTGAGGTCGATGTGAGTGAGTGCAGAGTGAATTCTGTACTGGGTTGAAAAGTGTCCCCCAAATTCTTGTCCAGAATGCAACCTTATGTGGAAATAAGGTTTTGCCGATGTATCAAGTTATGATGAGGCCACAGATGTAATCAAGTTAACATGAGGCCATACGGATTTTTGTGTAAGCAGAGAAAACAAACTCAGAGACACACAGGGAGGACACCACGTGACAATGGAGGCAGAGACTGGAATGAAGCTGCCGCCGGTCAATGGACTCCATGGGTTGCCAGCACCCACCAGAAGCTAGAAGAGGCAAGGAAGGACCCTCCCTTAGAGCCTGCAGAGAGAGTATGGTTTTCTTGATTTCAGATGTCTAGCTCCCAGAACTGTGCGATGATAAATTTCTATTGTTTAAACCACCTTGTTCATGGTACTTTGTTCTGGCAGCCCTGGCAAAAGTATACATTCTCCCACCCATGTTTCCTTCCCACCACTGTGCCAGAGGGGAAGACACCATCAGGGAGTCCAACAGGTCCTGACCTAGGGTCGACAATGCAGCGCGTGCACGCGCGGGCACACGCACACACACACACGCACACAAAACAGGATACACAGTTAAATCTGAGTTTCAGATAAACAATAAATACATTTTTTTTTTAGTATAAGCATATCCCAAATATTGCGTGGGACATACGTATATTGGCAAATTCATTATTTGTTGTTGATCTGAAATTTAATGTTACCTGGGCATCCTGCATTTTCTCTGGCACTCCACTCCCACCCCCTTCCGGCTTGCTGCCTGCCTCCCTACTCCACTATTTCTTTGGGTCCTTGGCTCACAGATGGGCCTGCAGGGCCTGCTCTCACCTGCACCTGTGAAAGGTTGAAGTGACAGCCAGTAAGCTCGGTAGGGCTGCTTCTAAACCCATTTCTGCTCCTCCCTCCGGGCTCCCTGAGCCCTGCCAGCCGCCTGCAGTCTGAACATCATCTCTACCAGCTGGATGCAAGTCTGGCAGGATTGGAACATACGGGAGGGGAGGCGAGGAGAGAGCACACTGCCTGCCTGGGGGAGGACTTCTAGCGGGAGGGAGCCAGGCCTCCCGGTGATTCCTGCTGAGCCACACTTGGCATCAGCCTCTGCTCTTTGATTTGCTCTATTTTAAACTGTCTTCAATTTCCCTCTTGGGGGAAGGGAGTGGGCTGAGTTAGGGTGTGGAGTGAATCAGGGAAGTCAGAAGCTATTGGGAAGCCAGAAGCCAGTTGCAGAGTTGTGTGGAATTGTGAGGAACAGAAATTCTAAGGCAGAGACAGGAAGGGGGAGGTGTTGAGAGGAGAAGCTGGCAGTCAGGTGTGACTGGAGGATAGGGCTCCTGATAGGGCTCAGAGGGACAGACAGCTGAGGGGACAAGGAGGGGTTTGGGCCCCAGTGCCTGACCAAGCCATTTGGAAGGAACCTGGAGGACCTGGTAACAGGTTTGGACACGGGGCCAAGGTGATGCTGAGAACACACACCTGCCTAATGAGCGGGACTGTGGTGCCAGTTTCCAAAACCAGATCAATCCCAGGAGGTGGAGGAACCCTTTGAAGTACAGACTCCAGCCCAGCAGCATGCTGAAAATGTCCACAGGCAGAGGGAGAGGCCCAGAGTTGGTCACATTCCAAGAGAAGATTGCTAATCCGTGTATGGCACATTCCAGAGAGCCCTCGTGCCTGTGAGAAGGGCATCCATCTGCCATGGGGCTGGGTAAGCCCACGCCTGCAGCTGCTCATGGACTCATCTGCAGCATGGGCAGGTCCTCCTCTGCAGGACTGGGGGACAGCAGAGCCAGCCCCTCATTCTGTGAGTGAGGGCAGTCTCTGTCAAGGACAGCACTCATGAGAAGGGACTCTCCGTTACAAGTGAATGTGGAATGGGGAGTCTGGAGGCTACCAACTTGGCTCCAAGGGCATCGGAGAAAGGAGCTTGGCGAGTGGAGCATCCATTCTGGATCAAGAGCAGTTCTAGAGCTCTCTGGGGTGGTTTGTGCCCTGGCTTCTGGGCCAGTAGGAATGGAGTTCCAGTGAGGAGGCCTCGAGGTGCTCTTGGACAGAAGAGCATGTCGGTTAATCAGGTGTGGTTCATTCTTTCATTTCTCATTCACTCATTTACCTAACAAAGTGAGTCCTGTTACCTGCCTGACACCACGGTGGAGGCTGATGACATAAATGTGAGTGACCCACAGAATCTAGCTCTGGGGGGGAGTCCATCATGGAAACCAATAAGCGGTATCATCGCCATGGAGATGGGGAGAAAAGCCTCACACACCTGAATTCAAGTCCTGGCCCGGTGTCTCACTAAAGATATGCAGCTGCAGTTTCCTTATCTGTAAAATGGGGGGATAATGAGATCTTTTCAGGGTTGTTCTTGTTGGATTACAGATGCTGCCTATAAATTACCCTACATAATTCACAACACCTGGCATGCTCTCAGTGACTTGTACCTACTGCAGAAATATGTGTAGAGCACAGTGGGGCCAAAAGAGTGCCTGGAGGTAATAACATTTGAGCTGAATTTTTGAAATTGGTTGTTTTCATGAGGACTTGAAATGGGACCGGGGCGGGGGGAGGGACTTAGAGCCTGATGTGTGACCTGTCCTCCCACAACAGACCTTTAAGTCTTTAGTATCAAGCCTTATTTAACTTTCATATCATATTTGGGAGGCAGTTTAGATTTTGGAGTCAGGGTTGCTTGGGTTTGAATTCTAGTTTTTTTTTTTTTTTTTTTTTGAGGGCAGTGTCACTGGCCCTCATATGTGGAACCCGAACCGGGGCTGCTGGCTTCCCAAGCCAGAGCTTAACCACCGCCCCACTCGGCCGGCCCGGAATTCTAGTTTTGATATCTGTGCACTGTGTGATCTTGGACGAGTTATTTTACCTTTCTGAGCCTCAGATTCTGCAGCTCAAAGAAGGTGATGATAATATATCCAAGGTGTGAGGATTTTTCTGAGAATGAGTTGAACACTGTCTGCCCAGCACGCACTATAGGCATCACAGATGTTTGTGATTATGATTAGTAGCCACAGTGTATGATGGGGACACAGGTGTGGCAGGACTCTGGAACATGCCACAGCCCACAGAGGGTGAGAGCAGAGCTGGGAAGCCCTCTTGGGCTGTGCACCACACAAGCCCACACTCTCCCTTCCTGGTCCCTTGAAGGTCTAGGGGGAGACCCAAGGCCAACCCCACTGGAAGGGTGAAGTAGGGGGAAATAGGTAAAAAGGAACGGTGTCCCCACCATGAACCCCCTTCCCGGGGGAGAAGCCACAAATGCAGGGAGGCCAAGGACGGATCCTGGGGAAGTCCACACTGGGGATAGCACCAGATCGGGGAGGACCCACACAGAGGCAGGGGATGGGGAGAGCAGAAGGGCTGGATGCTGGAGCAGAGGAGGGCTGAAGGGGGAGGGGTGATGGGGGGAGTCAGGGCGGCAGAGAAGGAGCGGGACCCAGGGAAGGCAATGACCTTGATGACAGGATGCTAAACAGCTGGGGCAGCAGCAGAAGAAAGCGTTCTATTGTGTAGGAACAGAGTTGACCCTGTGGAAGTGTAGAGGTGATGACAGCAAGCCCTTTTTAGGGACTGAAGGGACCACAGGCGTGGAAGCAAAACCACAAGGGCCTGGTGCTGATCTGACGGGGAGAGCTGGCCCAGAGGAGCGTGGGCTTGGTGGCTGATACCTTACTTTCATTAAAACTGGGAAGGCGGGGGCCGGCCGAGTGGCGCAGTGGTTAAGAGCTGGCTTGGGACGCCAGCAGCCCCCGGGGTCAGATCCCACATATGAGGGCCAGTGACACTACCCTCTACAGCTAAGATGGTGAACAACAGCTCCACCTGGAGCTGGGCTGCTATGATTCCCCAGGACGGCATAGCTGCAGCCTCTGCTGCAGTGGGCTGCCATAGGCTGCGGTGAGTGTCCAGCAGCCAGCGTGAGCGGCTGGCAGCCAGCGTGAGCTGCCAAGAGCCACTGTGAGAGATCATCCACAGGCCCGTGACCGATCTGCCTCACCTGAGAAAAGCACAATGATGATACCAACATGGGCCAGTGAAGCAACATCCTCCACAACTAGACTGAAGAACAAACGGGCAGCAACTTGGCTGTTCCACTTCCCCGGTTCCTCGATGCTGTTCCCCTCCTCCAATTCCCCAATAAAATCTTTAAAAAAAAAACTGGGAAGGCGGTTTTTCTTTCAAGGGTCCCAACCCTAGGTGGAACTGAAAATCAAAGCCTCCTCCAAGTAGTTCAGCTTGTCTTCTGCGTGTTGGTTGCACCTTTGTATCTGAAGACCTGGATGGATGTGGCTCCCTGGAGCTGGGTCTCTGCCCCGCCCCCAGCACTTGCTCCCTGCCTATGAAGGAACGGAATTGGCATAACATCCACAACTAAAAGCTATTGCAAACCATGGGATGAGGGTTCTCAAAGGTTCCTCAGGCTCCGGACCTCTTCAGTGCCCCCTCTAGCTTCTCCAGAGATGGAGATGGGGTGACTCATGGCAACTCTGGGGCCTCCTTATCCTGGCGGTGAACAGCTCCTTTCTCCTGGTTTCCTCTTAACAGGGATGAAGGAAGACAAGAAGGAATAGAGGGGAGTTGGAATTTCAGCTCAAGGCTGTGGGTGGTTCATAAAGAAGCCCTGGGGTGGGGGGCAGTCTTAGGTGAGTCATACCCTCAGAAGCTTCTAGCAGGCAGCATTGTGCACCCTATTGTCCAGTGTTGCAGAAATATAACATTTTTATCTATGAAATTAAAAAAAAAAAAGATACCATATTATGCAATTTCTGTGGAAACAACCAAGTCAGCTTTTGCTCCCTTCCTAACAGGGCCAGCCAAGGGAGAGGGGAAGGGGGAGGGGCCAGGGGAGGGATCCCTCCAATTGGAAGGAGCACGCAGACGCCAGCATGCAGGTAGAGGCTGATGGGAGCTTCGGGTTCGTGTCTCAGGTGGGAGAGGAGCCCCTCAAGCCCAATGTCTCTCTGCCAGTGGGCACCACAGGAGCCCATCACCTGCTACAGCTTCTCTTTGAGCTGTTAATTAGCTCTTCAATAATTTAGACCGTTTCTATACCATAGATGGCTGACATTTTAAATTTTAAAGTTTATTGTTGAAATAAGGGCCAAGTTGCCGGAGGCATTCTGGATGCTTCTTTGAATGGCAGCTCCGTAGGATTTCATAATGTGTTTGGACCACAGACAGTGGTGCGGCTTTTCTTACCCAGGCAACCCCGGGGCCAGCACTGTCTGCCTGCCTTGTGGGGACCAAGAAGCTAGGCCAGAGTGCACCAACTGGACCTGGATTTGTCCTGGCGGCCCAGCTCCAGGCTGGTGTCCCATGCGTGCATGCTGCACATAGATGGGTTCTGATCTGTGCTGCCCGGGGCCAGAAGGCTGGGGGCCCTGACGCTTAGGGTGGCCCTGCCCTCAGAAGCCTGGCTGCAGGCGGCAGGGGCCGCATTGTGGCCGGGACTACATGCCAGGGTCATACACTTAGGTAGCACTGAATCCAAGTGGGCGCTGTTCCAATCTCTTGTCATCTGCTAATTCACTGAGCCTCACAACAGTCCCCATGCAGCCATAATCCTCAATTTACAAAAAGGGAAGCTGAGCCACAGAGATGCAAAGTAATTCGTTCACGTGGCAGAGCCAGGAGACCCAGGCTGTCTGGCTCTGGAGCCTGTACCTTGACTCCTGTTGCTGCCCTGCTTTGCATAGGCTCCCCCTGGGCACTGCTGCGGACTCTCCAGCCCCAGTTCAGCCCCACCTCCTCCAGAAAGCCTGCCTGACTTCTCTGGTAGGGTTGGAGTCCCTCAGTGTCTTCACAGCAATCTCTGCTCTGTCTAGAAAGAAACTGTCTCCCAGCTAGGATGTGAAATCCTAGAGGACAGGGGTCTTTCATTTCTGGGACCTTCCTTATGGCCTCTCACGTATAGAGTGGCCCGACCCCCACTGCTATTTTAAACCCCACAGCGGGGCCTTTGTCTGTTTTGGTTTCATGTGAGGCCTAATTGGCAAAAAAGACCCACAACAAAAGACCATTGGGGACTGTGGAATGAAGGATCTCAAAGGATCCAGTAGGTTCTGGCCCCCTGCGGGGGACCCTCTGACTTCCTGTGGAAACACACACACAACTAAACCCCAGTCAGGAAAACACTGGGCCTCCCGGGCTGTCCTGGTTATGAGTGCTCTGCTGTCCAGTTACTGTGACCATAACAGGATTTTCCCAGCTGAGCAGACCCCTCAGGACAGCCACTGTCTGGGGCAACAGTGTCCACCAGGATAAGGAGGTCCCCAGGCTGCCATGCATCACCCCATTTCCATCCCTGGGCATCTCACCCCAGGAAGCCAGAGGGGATATTCCCTTCCTGTCCAGGGAGTCCTCCTAACACAGCTTCATTTAGTGACTACCTCCTTGGGCGCCGAGATGTTGAAAGAAATCTGGATGATAATCTTAAAATCAGCATAAACTCTTTTTTTTTCCTAGTTTTTTTCCTTCTCTCTGTCTCTGTGACACACACACACACACACACACACACACACACACACACACACACTCACACATACCACCCTTCCAGGCATTAGAGGATGGGAAGGAGAGGCTCAGGGGAGTAGCTTGGGCTCCTGGCAAAAAATGGAGAAAACTGAGGTGCAGAGACAGAAGCTGGTCGCCTCACTTGGGTCCGGCTGAGCTGGGGCTAACAAGTAGTTCACACCGCTCCGGGGCTTCTCCCAGCTCACTGCCTCTCCCGGGAATTGCTAAGTTTGATTAACTAGAGCACTAATTGGCAGAGGCCACATAAAGAGTCCTGAGTTGTGTGGTAAGGCTAGTCCTGTTTCCCTTTGATTTATGAGTGAGGCAAGTCTGCATCCCTGTCTTAACAAGATGCAAAGTAATTGGGGAGTAATTGCCTCCAGGAGTCTGGGGGCCCCGTTCTTCTCCCCCTCGCAGAGGCTCCAGTTCACTCCAATGGCGGTGGGGTGATGGGGTTTGGAGGGAACCAGGTTGGGAGCATGTTTATGAAATGGGCCTCTTTATCTGGAGGGCTGGTGTCTGCCTATGGGGCAATATTGTTTCCCAAGCAGCCATGAAACACACCCAGTGGTGTCAGAAGGAGGTGATGGACAAAGGCCCAGGGAACCAAAGCCACCTGGTTGAGGCCATAAGTCCCTGGTGGCAGCATCAGGTAAACTTGAGGGTCCTGAGTACAATATTCTAGGCCTCACTGCCTCTCTGGTGACTCTGAAGGGGTGTGTGTTTGCATGTGTGTGTGCGCATATGCGTGTGTATGTGAGAGAGAGAGTGTGTGTGAGTGTGAGTGTGAGACCTCATGCCTGGCCCCTCTCTCCCCAGCATTACAGCTCCCAAGGGACAGGGGAGGGGTTAACCGGCATTGGTGAGTTGGGAAGAATGAATCGGGCACTTTGGCTCATAGGGAGACTGGAGCCTCGATGCCTGGGAGTCCTGCCTGGCGCCAGTCCTGCCAGGGAAGTGGGTGGACATCTGTCGGCTGAATTTTGGTATCCTGTTAGGAGGCTGTTTCATGTTTCACATGAAGGTAGGTTCTCCAACTCAGTTTTTATCTACCGTGAATATTTTGGCTTTAGTGTGGAAGAAAACCAGAGTTGGTAGGGAAAAAGGGGGCTCTTTATTGGGTCCCTACAGGCCTTCAAAAGTGACAATGGGCTGGAGCCATGGACCATTTCTGAGGGCAGGCCACCAGTTCTGGCTGCCACTGAAAAATAGCATCCATTACCTTCTCTAGGGGACAACATGGGATCAAGAGGTTGAATCCCCATTCTCTCCTCCTGTGGCTACTGCAGAGCTGAGATGAGGGAGACAGATGTCTCCACCACTGGGAGGCTAAGAGTAAGGGGGCAGGTGTCCTGTTCAGGCCTCAGCTGCCCCTCAAACCAGGAGGGACTTCTCTTTTCCAGGCTGTCACTCCAGCACTTACAGTGAGAGCCTGGCTTCCTCAGAAATAAAATGCCACTCTGAATTTAAGTGATCTGTCCTTTTGGGAAATTCTTCCAAGCCACAGGACTGTTCAAACATGAAAAGTAAAAAGGAAACAATGTGATAGTTCAGAAATCACTGTTTTCAGGGGCTGCAAAACTCCAATAGCCCGCGGACAATTCCTGGGAGAAAGGGCCTTATTTTGATCTGCCAAGCAGGAGGAACATTGTTTGACAAAGTTTCTGCTTGACGTGAAAGGAAATCTTACGGGAGCTATTTTTTGCAAGGACCGGGGCCTAAGGTGGTGCATGACTCAGAAGTAATCGTTTTATGTGTGAAACTCTGTAGGCAGAGCAAAGATGGGAAAATACAGGATAATGGGACCTGGCCTAGTCAGGGAAAGGAGCAGAGGGCGGCTGGAGCAGGTAGGTGGTTCCTTTTTGATTTCAGTTCCCAGGCACTGCTGCTTCTCCAACGACGCTCCTCACCAGGGGGCGCTGGAACCCTTCCCGAAAGTGTCTGGGACGCCGCAGTAACGTGGAGAGATGTCAGGACTGACTGGCCCCTGGCCCCAAGTCCTCCCTGCTCTGACCCCTCCTTGGGATATCAGGAGGAGAAAGTGTCCTAAAGGTCCTGCCCATGGTGCCACCTGATGTTGGGATGGTTTTTCATTCCTGCAGGAGCCAGACCCCTGGAGGCTGAAGGGCCAGGCAAGAGGGCAGCCTGACCACGAAGGGCGAACCTAGGGGACCACGCTCTTCCCTTTGCTGTCTCCCGTGGCTGCTTCCCTCAGTGCTAGCCGGCCTGGCCATTCCTCTCCTGCCGCATCCCTGCATCTCCTTTGTGTTCTGCAGGGGCACTCCTTGTCTATCTGGCGCCTGACGCATAAACCCCTGGCCTGTTGTTTTGTTTGTTTGTTTTGCTACTGGATGGAACCTGGAAATAATGTCATAGCTGGAGATTTTTTAATCTGCTGTTTATAAACTTTTGTAAATAAGTTGGTGACAAGGGACCCTAGTTTCCTATGATGTCCTGGCTAATTATTTGAAGTCAGTTAGGTCTATCAAGAGAGCCTTATGGCTTTCCTTGTAAGCCCTAGAAAGATATGTGCTTAGACACAACCTGAGCAGTTCCAGTCAAGACACAGCTTCCACCAGGGTAAATCCAGTAAGAGATGGGGGGGCGGGGGAGGAGAAAAAGAGGGAGGGAGGGAGAGAGGGAGAGAGGGGGAGAGAGAGAAGGATATCATGGCTGTAGAGACAGGAGTGTTGAGGAAGAACCTCCTGATAATTAATTTTAGAGGAAAATTTGGGATAGGGCAGTGTCCTCACATATGTGGTCATTAGTCACTTTTGTGAGAAGAACCCCAGGTAGAAGAGAGCCTTTGGTCTGCTTCCTCAAGGGCTCCCACTGAGCGGTTCCATTTTCAGCCTTTCAGTCTCCTTAAAGAGCTTGTCACTTTAATTCCTTGGGTATTTATGTTCCCCTCACACCCCACTGATAAAGTTAACTTGTGAAAATTTTAAAGAAGTCATTTTGACCCGGTGGACCACTTGTAAATCCTGTCAGTTCCATGCAGTGAGTTACACTGTACAGAAATAGCCATTGCGGGTGGAATTCAGGAAATCTCTGCACACATGTAAAAAGAGGTGATTTCCCTTCCTAAATGCAGGCTGAATGCCTGTGGCGAGGGCCCAGCTCACAATTCACCCGATAATCAGGAAGACCCGATCGTAACCGAGCCACTGTCTTGCCCTAGAAGTCACAATTTATGCCTCTAATTTTAATTTTCCTCAGCTTAGGTCCCAGAAGGATTTATTAAATTTGCTTTGTGGAACCCATTAACTCTAAACTGAATAATGATGTTACTCTAGGCTTAGAATTAGTTTATAGTAAATTCTCTATACACAGGATGCTAGGAATCCTATATTCCTCCATGACAGAATTTGAAGTTAGTTCATAAATGAAAAGGTTTACTCAATTTACCTAAAAGCTATTAGTAATTAATTGACATCCAGAGACTATTGCTTACCGAGGGGGTGAAGAGCAAATGAGAACTCCGGCAAGAAAGGATATTTATTACTTGGCTTAAATTAGAAGGTAGAAAATTCAAATAGCTTATCAGTACCTCTTTGGTACTCTGGCTTCACTCTGGTGGTGAACATGGGTAATCGTGATTTATAGCTCATTTTTATTGTGTCATTGGTTTGGTATAGGATGACCAAAGCCAGATGAATAGTTTATAGAAAATCTAGATAAATAGCCTGACACATGCATATATGCAAATCAATGGTCTTTGTTTCAGACATCTTTTCAGAAATTCTGAAGTCATTAACACTACATGGCAGACTTTCTTATGTAAGATGAAGGGGCTAAGGAGCTAGAAATATCAGCAGGCAGAGGGGAACTAAAGACTCAGGCCCTTTTAGTGAGTCGGGGGCATTTTTATATCATGGAAATACATGTCATGACTCTAAATGATGGCAGCTTTGGAGCTTTGGAAAGACTAAGTGCTCAGAGGGAATGGGGGTGGGAGGGAGTGTCTCCAGTACCTTCCTGGAAAGTGTCCCCAGAAGACTGTATGACATAGTGGTAGGTACTTGCTGGTACGGAATTCTGCTCACCTTGGTTTGAGCCACTTCTGTGAACTTGGACAACTCCCCAAATTTCTGTAAGCCCCTTCTAGCTCCAACTGCGAGAATTGGATCTATTGCACAGACTGGGTGCTGGAATCAGCTCACTTCTCTGAAGGAAAGTGGGGCACATCTGGGTATTTGTGGAAGGGGGAGGAGCTATGTTGCCCTTCAAGGCTTCCTAGGGGTGGGCTTCTCTGCTCTGCAGGGGCTCAAATGGCACCCAAGGTGGTGGGGGCAGTTCTTGGTCCCAGGGAACCTCCTCCTTCTCCACTGTGCTATAGCAAGTGAGCTGCTGCCAGTGCTGCCCAGGTGGTTTTGCCACAGACAACATGGTGAAGATCAGCGCCTTCCTGGCTTTCTCCTTTGGAGTTCTTCATTTCAAAAGCACTTCAGCTGAGAGAAACAGCTTCATTTAGGAGCAGGCCAGGATAAAAGAAAGAAAAGATGGTGAACAGAGGGAGCAATGGGCACGGTTCAAGAGTGCATCAAAGGCAGCATTCTCTCTTTGAAAGTGTTTGGGGACTAGGGTGGATTTGAGGTGTTTATAGTCAGGTGTTGGACTTATGTTCAGGTTCGGCACTTAAAACCACTTGCAACTATTGGGTGATGAATGTGTGATGAATGTGATCAGATGAATGCAAATTTCCCGGGATGGGGCAGCAGTATTCCCATACCCAGAAAATTCACTTTTAAGATGCAATTTTTACCTACGTGTATAGTGTTTTTTTTTTTTTTTTGCATTTGTTCAGACATTCCTTTTAAGGGAAGCAGTATAGAAAATGAAAGTAGGGATTCACATGTGTTTTTTTCTGGATTTCCCTGGTTTGAGCTTATTCAACTCTAATTTGAAGAGAAAAAAATAGACCAGTTTGCCAAGTGGAGTGACCTGATTTCTGTTGGATCAACATGTTATCAAGTTGAGGTTGTCACTACAAAGCAACTGTGATGAAGCCTGCCTTTTCAGACTAAAATCAAAGCCCTGGCCTGCCAGCCTGGAATTACTGAACCAAGCACCCCCTAATCAGCTGGTCTCTATGTAGATTTAGTCATCTCCAGGAGGCTGGGAGCCTATCAGGCCTGAAATGATTATTCTAATCAAGTGTTTTAATTAAGCACTTATTGCCAGGATCACAGGAATGAGGTTTGCTCTTGAGTAGTAATGGGCAGTATTTTTTTTTTAAATTTTTTACAGTGATAATGTTTGTCTTTGTGGGGGTGTATTTAACATTTTTCTAAAGTGGGCCTTGGGAGAAGCCCCTGTGAAGGGCACAATGCTGAGCTAGCAGTCTGGCCAGTGGACACAGAAATAAAAAAAAAAAGATATTACCAACTGGGTTCCAGATGAATCGATACCCCAACAACTGTATATATTTGCATCCTTCACTTTAACATGCAAAAGCAATGCTGGCTAGCCCAAGATTTGAAAAAAATATATATAAACACACACACATTGGGTTGGCTTTTATTGGAATGCCTAGATGCAATCTATAGTCATCAAGTTATGGAAAATTCAGGTCACATATAAAGTTAAGAAGGCAAATGAAAAGAACAATACAAATCAGACAAAATTTACATCTCAAAATATCATGAAAGCATTTTGACTGGCTGTGCCTAAAATACTTTGAGTATCAATTGCTTTTTTTGTAAGCTAATTCTTTTCATTATACAGTCCCCTAACCCCCCAACTCCTAGAAAAAGGTCTTTTGTTTACATATTCCCCAAGGTCACTATTTCTTGGAAAAGCATGTCCAGATCACAAGTCTTTTTAGAAAGAAATAGGCTCATTATACCTACTAACAAGACACTAATTGGGTTGATTTGACTTTGTCTAAAATAAGCACCAGGAGATACTCTGTTAGTTATCGGTGCCAGTGTAATGGACCAGTCTATGTCAAGAAGAGAGTAAACTATGATTTCACTTCTGTCATGTGGTACAAGCTTTTCATGTCAATACATCAGAAACATTTCTGAGAATTTAGACTCAGAGCCTATTTCAACCAAAAGTACTTACAGCATGCTAAATACAGTCCTGCAGAAATTCCATCGAACAGAACTGCAAACACCTAAGTTAACAGTTAAAAAAAAAAATGTAAAACAGAGCCATGTTCATGTTCTTTGAAATCTCATAGTTTTCTAAATTTGGGCTTCATAATACTTGCCAAAGGATTTCCAGGATAAAAAATATTAATGCTAATCTGTGCTTCCATTCTAATAAAATATCAGCATTCATTAGAAGATTAATTACTTCGGTATGCTCTACCAAATACACAAAGACAGTAATAGCACTGATACTGTAAATTCAGTAGCTATTTTGAAACTTTCCCAGCCAATCTGTTTAATAAACACGCCTACTGTGCAATTTAGAGTATGTGATACATACAAAGCAGTTAGAAAATTATTTTCAATACATCACTTGAACCTTTATATTTACGACATGTTCACTTGCTATATTTTATCACCATTATACATAGAGGAAAACAGTGTGTACTATAGCTCAATGAACTGAGAAACATTTTCTAAAAATATTTTTGTGGCTGAATTTAGTATTCACGAAAGAGATTTGCGAGAGCTGCTGAGCCGACACAGAAGTGCAGATGGCGGCTGTGCTGGGTCCCGCGCACGCGTGCAGGGAGGGCACGGCTGTCAGTTCACTTCCAGCTGGATCTGCCACCCTCGGATTCACCGACAGAGCAGAGGCTGCCATTCAAATCAGCTCCCAAGACGGTTGGGTCGTGTGGGCTTACAGGAGTTTTTGTCTCCCTTTTTTGTCCCTCTTGGTGACCCGAGGTTCCAAACCCAAGACTAGCAGAGTGACCCTGACCTACTCCATCTGGCTCTCTCACCACTGCTGGGTTTCTGCTATCTTTCCTAGATCTCAAGACACATATTTAAGGTCATGACTACATCAGATCCTTTCCTTCTCACAGCATCTGATATGGTCTCTCGCCTCCATCATGAAATGGAGCTTCAAGGAACGGCAACAAGAAAAACCCTGTGGTTATTTGTATCAACTCCCCATAGGCTTTTAGGGCCGAGAGAGGGCTGGAGAAACCCTCCTGCCCGTTTATTTATTTATTTATTTATTTATTTATTTATTTAAGTTTTATTCCCGTACCTTCCAGTTACATTCCACCAGCCTTAGTTTTCTAATGTGCCTCGTGGTTGATTTTGGTGAGGACACTGGCCTGATGAGAAGAGAAGGAAGAGAAAGGAGCTGTTCTCTAATTAGCCACCCACTTAGGATTGCACTGTCCTATCCATCTAGTGATAGAAACTTGCACATTTTAACCTAATACAAAAATATTAACACTTTTGGACATTATAGGCATAAGTCGTTATATCTCTACAATATAATAATTTATACTGTACAGCTATAACAGATAACAAAAGGTGCAGTCCTTTTAAAAAATCACACAGTTCACATGTTTTTATCATTTTATTTTTAAGTATAAACTTTTTAAACACTTTACATAAATTAACTCCTCTGAGACTAATATTTGATGTACAGTAAATTGTAATTCATATAAAAATCCATAAACAACTTGTCTCACATAATTTACAAAAAAATCAGGGGTTCCTTTGCTTATTGGTGACAAGGATTGTATTTGCCAGTTTTTTCCCACCCCCCCCCCGAGGCAAACCATGATAGCATTGTAAAACGCATCATGAAATCCTCACGGAGCATTAGTCACTTGTGCCAATGTCCTTTTACAAAGCAGCACAGGGAAAGCAGTTGGGATGTCTATAAACTGTAGTTTCGCCCCACATTTTAAAATTAACAGAGATATCTATCACATCCTATGCAGAGACTACTTCTTGTAAGCAAAGGTCGACAATTCGGTAATATTTGGAAACTCTGTAGGCATTTTTACCTTTGTTAAATACAGTGCCTCAAAGGAACAGATGGCCCAGCGCAAAATGTTTAGGCCCTTTTTCCTTTATTATTATTTTTTCCTTTTTATACTTTCAGTCCAACTGAGTGCAGCGATATGCATATGTAAACATATTCTTTAAAGCCGATCACCTTTAAGGTCATTCAGAAAAAGTTTTTTTTTGTTTATTCGTGGATTTTTTTTCTTTTTTTTTTTTTTTAAAACAGCGGTGTCATTCTCGTGGAAGGCTCTTCTGTGTCGGAGAGTCCAAGCCGGATTGTGCTGCAGACAAATCTGAGCCAAGTGGGGTTAGGCTCACGAGACACGCGGCGCCCCGCCATCCCCGGCCCCGCGGGGGCGGGGTTACCTCTTGCCAATCTCGCTCTGCCGCAGGAACTGGATGTTGTTGGCGCTGTCCGCCAGCTCTGGGTACTGCTCCACCGACAGCACGTAGTAGCCGTCGTAGCCCTGCACCTTGCCGGCGCTCAGCAGCTGCCGCTTCTCGCCCTCCGTCCAGAGGCGCGCGCCCTCCTCGCCGTCGCGCACGCGCTGCTGCTCGCGCGCCCAGGCCCGGGCGAGGGCGCGCTGCCGCGCCTGCTCCAGGATGCGCGCCTTCTCCTCGTCCAGCGTCATGCCGTAGCGCACGTGCAGCGCCAGCGCCCCGAACTGCATCTCCACGTCGGCGAACCTGCGAGTCCTGCCGTTGACCACGGTGGTGGACTGCGACACGGTCACATTGATGCCGTTCTCCAGCGCCTTGCGCCCGCTGGTCAGGCGCAGCGTGCCCAGGTCGCTCTCTGGCGTGCTGGTCTTAATGAAGTAGTGCGTGTCCTTGCCCTCGATGGTGAAGTGCAGGTTCTCCAGGTAGAAGGCGTTGTTGAGCACGGCCGCCACCTTGATGCAGTCCTCGTTGGCGATGTTGAGCACGTTGGTCTGCACGCGGCCCTGGCTGACAGCCAGCATGACGCCCTTCCCGATCAGCGACTTGACCGTGGCGAACCACAGCCACGACTGCGCGCCGCTGCCCTTGCGCCGGCTCACCTGGACCTCTGCCATCTTCCCCAGGGACAGGAAGGCCTTGGCCTGCCTTGCCACTTGTTGCTGAACTCCAAAGATGGGCTAGAAAAGCGAAACAGAACAGGGGGTGTGGTTGAGAGAACAGCTGTAGCTCTTGGTAGCCCGGAACCCGGCTTCCTAGCAGTGCTCCCAAGCCTGACCAACGGAAGGGACAAAAAAAAAAAAAAAAGAAAAGAAAAAAAAAAAGGGTGGGAGCTTCGTTGCAGAGCTTCAAGGCATTTATTAAAACCTTCATTGGCTCTTTGGAGATGAAAGACTTAAAAAACCCTGGGTGGAGGAATGCACTCAGGATGCCCTCCCCTCAAGCTGATCTAAATGTGTTTTGAAACGGAAGTTAACTCCAAGTTCAGAGGTTTTTAGTTTCTAACGTGGGCAAAATATTCACGTTTTTTAGCTCTTTTCTTGCAATTGCTAGATGCCCTTTTCCGTGTCCACCCCATTTGGGGAACTCAGCTTATCAAGTCCTTCATCCTAGCAGCTTTCTCCATGGGAGGCTGAGGAGAAAGCAGCAAACACAGAAGGATTTGAAAGGCTCGGGGTGCTCGGGGCGGGATCACTGCATCCCACTTCATGTACTTTGAAATGCGTGAGTAAACTCTGTACCCTCTCCCGGTGAACCGAGTTTTCAGCTGAATTTCTCCAGTATAACTGCAGAACTGAAATGTGCAAGGATGAGTGCACCGTGCGATAGCAGGAGATGAGTATTCATTCACTACTTTTGGAAAACATTTATTTTTTGGAGACCTAGGGACAGTGCACCATCTACACTGGCTAATGTTTTAAATTGGGGGCATCTTAACTCAGCCATTTCTGATACTACCAGATGTTTGTCTGGCCAGTGTTTCCCAAATGGAAACATCTGTTTCATTTGCAGCAGTGAAAGAAACATTTGTTTTTCCGCACTTGGGGCAGCCTCAATGTCTTTGCTGGTGATTCCCTAAGCTGTCTTTATCGTGTGTGTCTCTTGACAGAGAACGTGAACGGTATTTAAAAGTCTGCCTAGGAACAAAGTGGGCAAGTCCATTTGTACAGAAAGACTTGAGTGTTTTCAGATATGTTAGAAAGTCATGCATAATTAGGACGTGCATGTTCAAATGCATCAGGAAAACAGTATGTCTTCGTGGCACTTTATCAGTGTTCATATATTTGCAATTAGAAATGATAAAATGGCTCCTAGACCCATCAAGTGGAAACTTGATGGGTTTTGCATTTTAAATATAAAGGTGACATCTGAAAAAGGAATTACTTTTATGTTTAGAAGGAAACATGTACCAGAAAACAGAGGTATTGACACTGTATATGCTGTGTGTGTGTTTTAGGCATGGTGCCTTTTTGTATTCATTGAAATTACAGAAAGTTGCTTAAGGGGGGGAAATTAATCTAAGAAACCGCGCTCTCTTCTTATCATGGGGTAACCCAATTTCTTTATCTTTAATTATTCTTGCTTTAAGCTAGAAATTCTAGTGTTTTGCTGTGCATTCCTTTCTGATCTCTGAATGGTGGGAATTAAAAGTATCATTTTCTAAAATGGCAGCTTTGACTGCAATTTTCCATTTTTTTTTTCTTTTATTATATTTCTCGAAACAGTTACAGGACTCCTGATCTGTTATTTTCTGGAAAATTCCATAAACACCTAGTTGTAGGGGCAACCTTACCAGAGGACATTTTATTTTTCATTTTTAATTGTTTCCCATGAAACATTTAATATTTTTAAAAAGGTGAACTTTGTGGCATTGTTTGTGGGCTGCTAATTTGTAATATGCATCCCCTGCCCTCCTGTTTATTGTACTTTTGCCTTCAGGTCCAAAGGGCCATAAGCGCGGGTTCATGGGGTTCTCTGTAGAAACCCTGCACTAAAAAATGAGCTTTTGCTTTTTATTACATTTTGATAATGTCTTTCTGTGTTTTCATTAGCATCACTAAAAACAGATTTAAGCCTATTGCATAGGCCCCTAGTTTGCTGAACAGAACTGCAGAAGGAAGTGTTGTTTTTTCTGAAAAGAGTCAAAACATTAAAAACTTTTTGGTACAGTTTTCACAGGGTAGTTTGATTAAATACAGGTAAACAGGACACAAGTAAGCAATTAATCACGTTTTCATAGTTTTGTTTATTGTTTCTTACCGGAATATCATCCCACTGCTGGCTCTTCACAAGTTCGTAAGAAGGCTCTGTTAAATCAAATTTGGGAACAGGGAATCCAGGAATAGCATTGTGCAGATGGAAGCCAAATGTCACCAGCCAGCTGTTAACATCTAGGAGAAGAATGTTCCAAATGGAAGGAGTTAGAGTTTATTCTGTGCTTCCATAAGTTTCAATTCTTACTTTAAAGACAACCCCAAATTCACAAATAACAACCCAAAACAGAGCACGTGTTTGCCTTTATCCTACAATTCAAAACTGACTCTCTATTTTTAGACACGAAGACAATAACCTCGATAGCAGAACTAATGCAAGGGCTACAGAAAATGCAGAGTACTAGACAGTCACTAGACAGACTGGATAAACTATCGTGTGTACCAATTTGCATCTTGTGTCATAGTGATGAAAAAAGGCAATAATAACGCACAGCAGCAGGAAAGAGCCACAGTGGTTGAAAACAAATGAAATTCGTTTTGTACTTAGTAAAGGCTGGCTTAAATAGAAGTTGTGCGTTACTAGCTTTCAAAAGTGACTGCCAAGGATATGCAGAGTTCCACAACCCATTTTTTATTAAATTGCAAGTATTAAAATCAACAGTTGATTCTTAATCAATGATGAATGCTGAAAGCTGGTGAACTGGCCAAGGGCACAGAATTTCTGATTACCATCAGGACTTCAAAGGCTTACTGTGCACAGGTGGAGACAAACTTTTTGGGGAAAGAACCTGGAAACCTTTAAAATGGTATTTTAAAATATTGCCATGTGACTCCAAAAGCCATTAAGCTCAGAATAAGGCTTTCATTCTACTCTGGAGGTTATAATGTTACAGAACTACTCAGCAGGCTTGCAGCTTTATGAGTACAGTTGGGTGTAGATTATTTTATATATTAAGCACATTGCTGGAAAATTTGAAATTGCATTTCACCTAATATATTTTATGCTGTTCCATCTCTCTTTTGATGTTTTTTAGAAAATGCTGCTACGGCATTCCCTGCAGTCCACACTGCTAGGAGAGGATGAATTCAGGAGCCATGGGCTTTCCCGCCTTTCATTCAGCCCCATCAACGCCTCTTAAATAACCAGTGGTAAACTGCTTGTCAGAATGATGGAGAGCCACTGTTTCCTGTTTCCTTCTCTAGGGCACAAACTCTCACCTTATCACCAGGCTGGCAGGTCCTTTGTCCAGGCACCATATGGCTCTAAAATCAGTAGTATTCTCCCTCTTTTAAATGGAGGGTGGTGGTGGTGGTGGTGGGGAGAGATAAACCCCAAGTTCATCATGTAAGATAGAAAGTGATATACAGTAATACCTTGGTTTGCGAGCATAACTTGTTCCAGAAACAAAGCACTCATATTGCAAGACATGTTTACCAAGTGAAAATGTATTAGAAGTGTTCGCTCGTCTTGTGGAACACATGCAAACCAAGTCACTCGCAATCCAAGGTTTTACTGTATATCTATCTATTTGTGTACCTATCTATGTATGTATCTTATGTTTTGGAGAAAATTCTTCTCAGGAATGCTGGGGTATTGGGGGCAAAGGTTCTCCTACTATGAACAGTGTCTGTGTACCAGTGAAAACCAGAGGGTCTAAGAATTGAAAAGTATTGCCCAAATAATGGGACTTGAATGCAGATATGTATTGAAAACACATGGAAGGAGAATGTCATAAGGGTGTTGCTTAATTATGATACTGAAAGGAGGTATCAATTGGTTCATGTGGAAGAGAGCTATGAAAAGCTTTAGGAAGTCTGTAAAAGCAGGAGACAGATGTGAAGTCAACAGAGGGCAGCATTTTGAGAGCTATATGGAGAACTGAGAAAACAAACATGTTGGTATGCCTCAAATATTGAGCAAGAAAAGAGACAGCCTGAAGGAGCATCTAACACAAGCCAAAACCAAACAGAACATAAAACTACCAAATCAAACCAAACCAAACCAAACCAAACTAAACCAAGCCAAACACAAAAAAGAAAACAGGGAAGAACCTTCTTCCAGGAAACAAATGTAGTAACGAGGTGAATTATGGCAGGAATGAGAGGTGGAAGTAGAAAGATTCAGAGTCCCCGGAGTAGAGGATGAGTGAAAAAGTCAACTAACTAAATAAGGGGAATGAGAGTAGTGCTTGCTAGGACCTTGTCTGTTTCACATCTGGGTTGTTCTGTGGAGGCAGAAGTGGGATCTGGATCTGATGTTTTAAATTGGATCATGCACTAAACTTGGAAAGATCTTAAATCTGTACCCTAAAAATTACCCCATATTGGCAGGAAAATTAGTGTGTCTGTTAGTAGTGCCAGAATAGCATTAAATGGCAATGAAGACAGTAGTATAAGAGGCTAGAAGTGAGGGCAGAAAGAGGACCCATTAGCTAAGCAATTGATGGGAGAAACTGTTCCTTTATTGTCCTGAGGTGATGGTGGTGAAGAGGGAGTTAAATACTCCCTAAAGATGAGATGGTGAGCCACACTGTTGTGATATGTTTCACACTGATTCTCTCCATTAGAACTTTATATGTGTAAAGGAAAAACCAACATTACACATTTGTAAGGTACTGGTTATTTAAACCAGGATTGCATATATTATTGTATTTTACACCATTAGGGAGACATTATTATCCCCATTTTATGGTTAAGGAAACAGACTCAAAAAAATTAACATGACTTGTCTACACAGCTACACAATTTGTAGGAGAGAGCTGGGATTGGAACTCCAATTTGGAGATTCCAAGTTCAGCAGTTTTTTGCACTTCCATGTCACTCCCTTAAGTGGTTGGATTCCATGTCATTTCAGAAAATTTTGGCCTTGGGCATTGGCAGGCAAAATAGGAAGTTAACAAACTATGTCTCAGTTTCCCTTTGTGGTTTCTGTATGGTTCCATAGAGAAATAAATACATTGAAGAGATTAGGCATTTGATTTTGCATGTGTATAGTGTAAAGTTAAAAAAAAGCAACTCCAATTATTTTGTGTATTAACCTACACAAAGTGATTAAAGTAATTCAGTATTTGGAAAGGAAAAAAAAATGGTGCTTACCTGTGATATAGTCTTTCACATCATGGATTTTGCTCGCAGGGTTGTTATTCCTAAACATATACAGGTTGAAAGGAGCTGGGTCCTTGCCAATTCTCTTCCAGATTTCTATGTCAGGTGTTGTCCATCGTCCTGCCAAAATATCATAATCTCTTTCTCCAAAGTGGATTAATTTTGTGAGTGGGTCATACAAGCCACCATGAAACCCAATTACCAGTTGAAAGTCAATATTGGAGTCAAAGTAGATTTCACCATACGCAGTGTACTGAATCTGTTTTAGCATAAGCCCATTGCTACTGAAAACAGCCAATGGTGTCCCTGTGTTATCTGAGGCAATGTAGAATTCATCCCCGCTGCTAATTTCCATGGCAAAAAGATGTCCCTGGAGATCATAATAGAGGGAGGTAATTTCTGAACTTGAATGGTTGTAGACATGAGTAATCCTGGTGGGATAAGTTAGGTCAGCATAAAAAAACTGTAGGTGCTGTCCTAGACTGGTTTTGCTAGAAACACGCCTTCCCAGACCATCGTAACGATAGATGACTGTCCAGCCACTGCCTTTACTGTAAACTCGAGTTAGAAGCCCCTTGGAACTATATTCAAAGATCTCGGTGCCCCTTTGACGTAGGAAGCCATCTTCATCCAACCGATACTGAACATCGCCCAGTCGAGTGATTCTGTCTCGCAGGTCGTAGCGAAGAGGTGTCAAACGTGCACTGTTACTTGGGTTCAGTAAATGGAGGTTTCCATTCAGATCATAGTTGTAACGCCACATGATCTTTTCATTTAGATAAACTGTTTGGAGCTGTCCATCAACATCGTATTCATAAGCATATTTGGTTGTGTTAGCGAAGGGCCCTATTTTAATCTCTCTCTTGGTTACCCGACCCATGTTGTCATATTGAATTGTAATCCAGTACATGAGTGACCTGAAGATCTCATATTGAATTTCTTTGATGCGGCCATGAGCATCAAAATGCTTCGTGTAAGTCATTACAGCTGTGGAAATGATCTGGTTAATATCATAATATATAACTCCAAATTTTCCAAACTGCTCAACTTTGCCAGAAATGTCATCAAATTGATAGAGATCAATGGGCAGTGGAGTTTCATTGATGACCCCCTGCATGCTGGTCACTCGAAAGCTGTTGTCATAGCTATAGTCAAATCGTGCATTTACCATCCCATCTTCACTAAAGCGGAAAATCTGTCTGTCAATCAAGGGGCCAATTTGCCTGTATCTAATGGTGCAAATAAAACCATCACTCTGGAGGTTTACTGTTTTTAGGACTCCTGCTGTTTCATCATAGGTAAAACTGACTCTTGTGCTATCATATAAAATTTCCGAGAGCCTGGTCTGCCTTCTATACTTGAATAAGACCCTCCGACTTGTACCCAGGAAAGCCGTTTGCAGAAGCAGCCCTTCCTCATTGTAGTCTGTGATGACAGAGGCATTGCTTTCTGGAGGGTTGTATATATTGCGGTAGTAGCCAATGGATCGGATGGTCTGCATGGTGTGGCGAGCCACGCTGGGCATGGTGATGGCAGACAGCCGGTCCCACATATCATATTCAAAGATGTACTGCCGCTGGCTGTGGAGCAGAAGAACCATGGACTGTAACGAGAGAACAGACTGTTATCCAATATCTGTGAATGGGGGAAGTGAAAGCAGATTTAGTGACCATGGATACACAGAAACAGTCCACTCGAGAAAATGATTTTCATTTTAATTGAGTTTTCCTTGACCTTACATGTTGTTAATGATTCCCTGCCTAATTTGCTTGGATGCTTAATTGTGAGGGGTTCTGCAATTAGTGGCTCCAGATTCATAACGTGCTACTTGTCAGGATCGTACTATTCCTTTCCAGGCACTCACAGCCAAGCAGCAGATTGTCAATGGATTTGGATAAGTCATAATGCAGGCAGAAGTAAAGCTGCTTTAAAGACAATATTTCAAGGAGAAAACAGCATATGGGAAATGCAATGCTATCCATAATTAGCAATTATTTAGTAAGGTGGCTTTTCCCCTCAGTTGATTGAAGAGGCACTCAAATCATGTTTTAATTTCCAGCAGATATGGGGGAGGAGCAAAGCACTCAAAATATTATTTTATAAAGAAGCGATATAAAATTAGCCAAAATGGATGATGTGTACATAAACTATCAATATCAACAAACATTGCTAAATTAATCACATGGTTAATGAGAGCTGTAAATGCCCTTAATAGAAATATGGACCCCGATACGGTTTTTTGTTTGTTTCCAAATTCTTGCATTGCAGAATGTCATTTATTAATGACAATACAATCTACATTTTGAAATTTCCTTTTGTGAGCACCAAATCTGATTTGTACCTCAGGAGCTGTGAGAATGGTTTCTGGGCTGCATACTGTTTTGGTGCTAAATTGTGAAGTGAATAAGTACATAAATAAAAATAAACTTTGCTTATTTTGCAAGTAATTGCAGAAAGACAAAGACATAAATTTATCTGTGTGACGTGAGAGAAGGTCAGCCCTGAGGCTGGTTGAGGGAAGCTTGCTAGTTACACAGAGCATGGAAGTTCGTTCCTCCCTCTGAGGTAGCGTCCTCTAAACCCTGGTAGACCAGATGGAAAGATGGCAGAACCAGGAGGATGCTTAGGTCAGCAGCCCTCCTGGGATTTAGGCTTTGCTTTGACATAGAAATGCATAATCCCTTGTCCAAGGCTCATTCTTTTTCTCTTTACTGTCCACCATCTTCAAAAGCGGTCTGCATGACTTAGGCTTTTGTACAGGGTCCTCTGGGCATAGCTCAGAGCACTGTTTGCATGCAGTCTGTACAGTAAATGCCTTGAGCGTTGTTTCTAATAGCTTGTGTTCTTCCAGGGGGGTTTGAACTATTGCTGAATTCACAGGAATCAGTACCTAGCTTTGCAATCATTTAAAATCACATCTGGTGGTAGTAAAGTAATACTCGTTTTGCTCTGATTAAGTTTTGGCTTAGTGTGTCTATCCTGGCAAGGGAATGGAGATAGTTTGGGTAGATTATAGGGATTCTGGAGAGATGATGAAAAAGTACTGGTTGGCTTTTCTGATTCCCGTTGATACATGAGGGTGATCTCAGTTACTGCTGGTGTCATTATGATTATCCAGTGATATGCTCCTTGGATCCTCTTAAACATTTTTCAGTCACATTATGATCACTATCAATTTTGGGGGTCTGGATATTCATGTTTCCATTACTTTTCTCTGTAGTGTACTTAAGTTGGGAAAGGTGTTCTAGAGTGAAGCAATGGTTCACTCCGTTTCTTCAGGGAGAAATTGTCTTAGGGCTGGTTAGGTTAGAGGGTGAAATATTTTCCACCTGTCAGGATCTGTTCCCAGGAAGATATGTGTGTAGGGGGCTTATATGGTCTCTTAACATATAAGCAATTGACCGACTAACTAGAGTGGCATGGATGGTATGGAGGGACACTTTCATTTAACAGGAATAGTCCATTGTCTGAGGGGTGAGTCTCTTCTAAAAAGATCACATGGCAGGTTTGCAAGAGGAGAGATTAGCAAGTAAGGTCCGCACTGGAAGCATTGAGGAGTTGGGACCTGAAGACAGGTGGCCTCCTACGGTGAATGGGGAACCTGAAGCTGGTTCTCAGGTAGAGCAGCCATAGATAGGCCATCGGGAATTAGATGGTGGCTCCCGTGCAGGGCTTAGGTTGTGACTCAGGGGTTGCGTAGAGCACCTCTGGGGAAGAGCAAGGTTGTGTGAGGTGAGCACAATGATATGGATGTGAGCTTCTGGTGGCAAAAGTTATTTTCTGCCAAGTAAGTAAGTAAGAGCAGAGGCAGTAACTGTTCAAGGTTGAGTCTGTAACTCAGGCTGTTGCATGACTGGTGATGTTGAATGCACTGAGGTTTGAGAGGTATCAAAACTCAAAACCCAGTTATTTTCTAGGGCTGCTGTTCATCTCAAAGGCCACTGAAAATACCATGACTATGCTCTTTGGTGGATTGTATTTGGTAAGAAAGGAATTACAGGTGTATGGCCCTTCCCCTCTCCTTCCTTTCTCTTTACCCTCATTCCCTCTTGGCCCGTCACTGCCCCAAACCTTGCATCATATGACTTAGCATTTTGCACATGTGTAACTTTAAGTCTCTTTCGGTATTGTGCCTAGTTCTTAAGAATGGGGAACAGCCTAAGCTAGGAAGCTTACCTCTTATATGCAGAAGAAAGGTGATATGCCAAAGAGTACCTGAAATGTGACTTTCTAAAAAGTAGCCTCTTTTGGTTAATAATGCATAAATAGGATCTACATGCTTTTTATGGTGATGTTGAAGCTCTGCCAGCAGCAACACAAATCTGACAGCTTTAACTCTGCTAACATAAGGCTCTTTCTTAAATGAAAGACCTAGCATGGAGATTATTTACAAATGACTTACATACCCCAGGTCTAATTTGTGAATGTTATCAATGCATAAGCTTGTCAGGTGGACAGTGTTATTGCTTGTTTGTTTACAGCATCAATCACTTAAAAGGGTCTCAGATAGTAGAACTTAACTAAGGAGAAAGTACTTTGCTAATGCAGAAATTCATCATTGCTGTACCAATGTGACTTACATATTGATGCTTAGAATAATAAATGGGACTCAGTCACATGCCACTTTTTCCCCTCCTGTAGTGAGTGCTCTTGGAGATTGCTGAAAAGTACTAATCATAGCTTCCCTACTTGTATGGTTAGCGTGCAGACATACCTTTTCTAAGTATGTGTAACTCCATGTTTTACCATCGGCAAACACCCGAGATACAATCCTCCCCTGTCCATCATAATCTACTTTCTCGCTGGTAGTTCCTCGCTGGATGCTGGCAATTTGACCTGTGGATGAATAGGTGACATTGACAGCCATCAGCTTGCTGCTCGGCAGCCAGAGAGTTGGATGCCCTGACGTGTCATAGGCGATCCTCAGGAGAAATTTACGATGGTCGTCATAGATCTTTTCTGTCTTTGTTGTTCGATCAAAGTCAACTGAAAGGAGATTTCTGCCATTAACCTGTTACAACACAAACAAGATGATAAAATAAATCATGCTATTCCAATACCAGTTCCTTATTACTCTTCAGAGTGCCCACTATTGTTTAAACACCATTTATGGTGATTGATTCTCTTTGTCAGTAAATTAATTTAGCAACTTCTTGGGTACAAGTGCAAGGCAGTAGATTAACTGCTCTTTTAAAAGGTTTCATTAAGCAGAAAGACAGCCTGGCATTTGTTCAAAACCTTTTCAATTACTTTTTTTTTTTTTTTTTTTTTTTGAGGGCAGTGTCACTGGCCCTCATATTTGGGACCCGAACCGGGGCTGCTGGCTTCCCAAGCCAGCGCTTAACCACCATGCCACTCGGCCAGCCCTCAATTACATTTTATAAATTTAAGCAACCGATAAGAAAAATTCCGAAATGCATTTATTTTAAAGTTTGTTCGGAAGATATGAAGGTGGTAAATGTGACATCTCCATAAATTCCTCAAAGCCCCTCTGCCCAGAAGCACTGCAAAATAATTGCTTTGTGGAGTAATCATGGCGACATTAACTAAAACAGTGGTAACTGTGACAGCAGCCCTTTGAAGAGCCGTTAAGTATAAGCTGGAACCCACATTACTGTAAATTATTAATGAGTTTAAATAGCAGGAGGTTACAAACACAATCATTGCTTTTGGCCAAGTGCTGAAATGTCACAACTTTTTCAAAAGCCTTTTTTTTTTTGGTAACATCTGGTTAGCTGGCAGGGACTTCAGATCCTTTACTCCCAGGGCTCCACAGCCTGACTATTGTACTTAATTTACAAATCTCGCACCATGTTGTTGTGATAGGGTCTCTGTGTGGCTGTGTGCCACGTCCAGAAGCTTTGACCACATCTGGCTGTTACTGTCTATGATCCAAGGCATATGACACTAGTGTTCATCATTGGAGTGGGAATGTGGCCGTGGTTAAATTCTACTTTACAAATCCCACGGTGTTCACACACTGGGGACCCCCTCAGAGGGAGACCAGGGCTTGTCCATTCTCTCGTCTGCTATTTAGCATGTGTGGCGGTGGTGGCCTGTATGTTACCAATATCTTGTTAATTATTTGGATTGTTAAAAATTAAAGGAAGGGGCTGGCTGAGTGGTGCATTGGTTAGGAGTTGGCTTGGGACACCAGCGCTGAGCAGGAGGGGCCCGGTTCGGATCCCACATATGAGAGCCAGTGACGCTGTGCCCTCTACAGCTAAGATGGTGAACAACAGCTCGACCTGGAGCTGGGCTGCCGTGAGTCGCCAGCGACTGCATAGGCTGCAGTGGGGCTGGCCAGCAGCAGGTATGCGCTTTTGTGAGCTCTCATGAGCTGTTATGAGCGGTTCAATGGCTGCCGAGCGACTGCCTCACCCAGGAAGAGCACAATGATAATACCACCATGGGCCAGTAAAGCGATGTCCTTCACAACTAGACTGAAGAACAAAATAACAACAACTTGTCTGTTCTCCTTCCCCGATTCCCCAACCCTGTTCCCCTCCCCCAATTCCCCAATAAAAAAGAAATCTTAAAAAAAAAAAAAATTAGGACCAGGCCAGTGGCTCTATGGTTGGGAACTGGCTTGGGACGCCAGCGAACCTGGTTCGGATCCCACATATGAGGGCCAGTGACACTGCCTTCAAAAAAAAAAAAAAAGGGAAAATCTTAATTTTACGCAAGTATGTCCTAGCTAGAACCTTCAAAATGGACAGCATTAGCTGATCGGTTATACGTCCCCCACCCCCCCACACAACCCCTATATATACATATATAATATACATGTATATTTATGTAAAATGTGGATATAATGTGCATTTATGTGCATATTTAATATGCATTCTGTCATTGACATTAAACAAGTGCCATGAAAAAAATATTCCTTAAGCTTCAAGTTTTCCAACTAGCTATTCAAGGGGAGTATTAGGAAGTCCATGGAAAGGTACAAGATATAAGCTAAGAAGAATTAATACCTTATAGGCAAATGATTTGGGGGAGAAAAGGCACCCAGAAAGATGATACAGAGAAAATGAGAAAGCAGAGCCCTGGATGGAAGTTAGGAGATCTTAATATTTCAGTTCTATCACTTAAGATCCACTAATATGGGGAAAAAAATACAAAACCACTGCACCATAGCAGAAACTGGTATGTATTGCTGTGTGTGTGTGTGTGCGCGTGCGTGTGCGCGCGCGTGCGCATGCACTGGGAGGAGGACCCCAGAAGTCAAAAAGCCTGATCTCAATGCCTGACAGGGCCTACAGCCAGCATGACTTTGGGCTTCTAACCCCTCTGAGTCTGTTCTGTCCATCTATAAATAAAGAGGTTACGCTAGAGTCTTTAGGCTCTGTCTTTCAAAGATCCTGATATGATTGCTAGCTAGCTGGAGGCTTGTTGTCTTCTGTTTTCCCATGTGGAAGCATGTGCATGTTACTAGCTCCCTGACTTGTGTGAATTTTGTGAAACGTTAATGAGTTTAGGTTTGCAGAACTCTTTGTGTACCTTGGAAAGAAGCTCCAGCAAATGTTACACATACATACTTGAAAGTCTATACAAAGATTTGATTTGATATCAAATCAAATCACTGAACTGGTAGAACTCAGCTCTTCAACTTATAGTTGCACACAATTTTTGATGCCTTAAGAGGTTTTGCACAATTTACATGGTTTCCCAGGGCTCTTGTGTTTCTCAGATTGTGATTTAAAAGGAAGAAAAAACCCCACAACCCTGACTGTTTAGGTTTTCCCTCTTTCCCTTCCTTAGGTTATTCTAGGCTGCAAACAGCCCTGCAGGGCTGACTGCAGTTTCCACGGACTACGCTGCCCACAGTGCCGCCCCATCTGCTTGTATTTTACTTCGTATTCACTTTAAGTTGTATCTCAATTCTTTATTGACATCCTTAGCCCTCCTTTCTCTGTGCAATATTTCCTGTGGTCTGAGCATAAGAAATCTGGACTGCAGGTTTAGTATGATTGGTTGGTTCCTGCAGGGAGAAGGGCAGACAGACAGCTCTGGAACCCCTTCTTTTCACTACCTGCACCCTGCTCCAGGGCTTCTGATTGGCTTTTTGGTGTGTGAGTATGGCTACCCAGCCCCAATGCATCTAGGTGAAAGTTTTTACTGCTGCCATTGTGTGAGCTGCCATACTAAACACCATATGGACACACCTGAAACCAAACGTCTGGATGGAAGTTTAATTTTTATTTTTATCCAGAAAAATATAGTACGCCATGCCTTTTTGTCCCCTCAAACTGAAGGAATGAGGAAAGCATTAGAATGGGGCTGTGTTTCTCTCTATATTCCCAACACAAGCCAAGGTTTTAACCATTCTTACTGTTTCCAGCCGCCAGCCACTGTGAGTTAATATGTAAAATTTCAAAAGATACAAATCTTTTTTTCCCCCCTCTATGCCTCCCAAACAGGTCCAAACTTTCTCCTTTGGGTTGTAGATGAAGTGCAAAAGTCAAGGGACATTTCCATTTTAGGACACAATACCACTTCACCACACTTTTGTAATAATTTTTTTGCCAGTAACAAAGCACCGGCATTGTTCCATGCCCCAATGGTTTTTAATAAATTTTTTTTTTCATATAAAAAATAACAAGTTAAATTGAATAGTTCACCTAAGATGAAAAACTTGACATCAGATTGTTATGATACCTCCAGGTACATAAAAATGTATTCAGGGCTGGCTGAGTGGCACGTTGGTTAGGAGCTGGCTTGGGACATCAACTCTGAGCAGCAGGGCTCCAGTTCAGATTCCACATATGAGGACCAGTGACACTGCCCTCTACAGCTAAGATGGTGAACAACAGCTCCACCTGGAGCTGGGCTGCTGTGAGTCCCCAGGGCGGTATAGCTGCAGCCCCTGCTGCAGTGGGCTGCCATAGGCTACAGTGAGTGGCCGGCAGCTGGAGTGAGCTGCCATGAGCCACCATAAGCGGCTCTCCAGAGGCCGACGAGCGACTGCTCTTCTGCTAGAAGAGCGCAACATGGTAATACCAACATGGGTCAATGAAGCAACGTCCTCCACAACTAGACTGAAGAACAAAAGGACAGCAACTTGTCTGTTCCCCTTCCCCGATTCCCCAACGCTGTTCCCCTCCCACAAATCCCCAATAAAATCTTAAAAAAAAAAAATGAATCCAAATGTTGGGTATGAATAAGAGATTACCATGAATTCCTTTGTGATGTACAGCATTCCTTTTAAAGAAGCATGGAAATTCCCCACTTTCAAAGATCATGTCCAGCATGACTGTAATTAATCACAACATCCCTTTGATATTGGGGGGTGGGGGGAAAGTTATTTTCCCTGTGGAATGCTTAAAAACTAAGGCATAAAGACATTAAAACAATGTCTTTATGTTTAAAGATACAAAGCACAATTGGATTATATTCACGTATCTGGAATGTTATGGGGGAAAGTGAGGAAGGGCTGGTTCATTATCCAATATACTCGGAGACAGTATCTCAGCTCCTTGGTATCCCTGTTAGAACATCAACTGGCTGCAGACTGTTAGGTGTGTCTCCACACATCAGTAAATGCTGACTGTATTGTACGATCCCACTCTAGGCTGTGCCGCTCAGATTAAAGTGAGAAATAGGATATCACACAAATGCGACTGGCATAAGAAGGTTTATTACATATGCTGTCATCTTTATGTATGCCTTTAAAAACACTTTTGGCTTTCAAATTTTCAGCCTTTCGTTTTTAAATAGTTCACTAAATTTTCTTTCTTTGAAGCATCTGAACTCGGTGCGAATTTAGAAGGTGAATTTTATTATTAGAATGCCGTCTGAGCAATTTTTTGTTAACTAATGAAAGGCTGGTTCCAAAGTCCCACACTTGATAAAAATTAGGAATATTTTTACTAAACATTATAAAACAAAGACCAGCAACTATGATGTGTGTGTCTTTTTAAAACAAACTTAGCTCCGAATAAGCTGAGGAACTGTCTAATCTTCATTCTGCTATGCTTTCCCACATCTGTGTCACGATTTCATTTGCGTGTTGTTTCCTGCTGTATCCACCCCCTTTTCCCTTGGTGCACCGTTTCACAGAAAACGCTCCCATGTTGCTATTGTCTTATATAATCTTTCCTTTTCTAATCCTTACTGTTTTTTGTTTTTTTACATTTTAAACGACTCTATCTAGTGTTATATCTATTACCCCTATGCAATCTCGTATCTAGTGTTAGGTTTGTTTAGAGCAGTCAAACATTTGCAAGGATGTGCGGTTCTATTTACATAGCTCCTCTCTTAGGAAGATGTAGATGCAATGAGATAAATAACCCATATTATAAGGTTGGCTTTTCCTCATTCTTTCATTCATGAATAAATAATTGAGTGTGCACCCTGTGTCAGGCACACAGCTAAACTGAGGTCAAGAACTTAAAAATGGAAAGAACTGTCTGCTAGGAAATAATGAAAGGTAAGAGAGGAGCCGTTTTTTGTTTCAGGAATGGATAGAATGCAGATGGGCGGCTTTTCAGCTTATTCCTGGGCAGGGGTGGCCTCGGGGTCCTCTGTTTTCCTCTCTTCCCTATTTTGGCAGACTCCAGGTCCAGTCCTTCAACCAGGTTTTTCTATCACCACTTTCTCCCTAGAATTTCTCTCTTAGAATCCACAGAGGAATGAAATTAGCAGTCAGAACTGGCACATCCAATCTTATCTTGAAAGTAAGAAACCCTCCCTTGTGATCCTGGCATTGTCTCTATGAGAGCAATCACACATATCAGCTGGAAATCTCCTTTCAGTGTGACTGCACAGGCCATTTTAAATAGTATATTTTCTGCAATGTCTTGCTGAGGCATTGTGGTTTTGCTATTTAGAAGGAAACGAACACCGTGTCTGTGTGTACTAGTTCTTCCTCCCCAAGGTGAGGCATTTTCTTCATTTAGAATCAGACAGAGAACCAGGGACTTAAGATTGGATTTCCCCTCCTTTCCTCTACTCTTCCTAATTTCGTTTTATGTCTAGGAAAGCAGTTAAAAAAAAAAAAAAAAAAAAAAGGATGCACTTAAACATAGCTTGTCTCAAAGAATAGTGGGCAACGTATTTCCTGTATTCTTCCCTCATCTGTACTGACATTCTTCCTATCCAGCGAGCTAAACAGCTTTCCCATCTACTTGCTATGTGGGTATAAGTGTCCAATGCCTGGGTAGGTGGCTGATACTCTCTGGGTTAGGATTAGGGAATATACAGTCATGCCTTTTGTTTTCAAAGTACTTTCACATTGTCTCATGTAATTCCGTTAACAGTGGTGTGAAACAGAGGCAGGGTAGGGTTAATTTTATTTATAATATAGCTCTATATATCATGTATGTGTCATAATGTTAAGATAGTATCTAGATAATTATTTAGATCATAATGTAGATATCATGACATAGATAAGGAAAATGAGGTTTACAGATGTTATAATTTTTCCAGAAGGTTTATTGTTAGTAGAAAGTGGAGGCTTATCTAGAACCCATAGTTTTTGAATTCTAGTTCAGAGCTATGGTATTTTTGTATCTTTTGATGAAGCCAGTGCTGTGCCTGAGACTGTGTGTGTGTGTGTGTGTGTATGCATGCATGTACATTATACCTGTTTTAGGGATAGTCGAATAAAATAAAGCCTGTGAACTAGACTCTAGTTTGCAACAGTCCAAGGAAGCATGGGTCCTGGGGAAAAGGAGGAAGTGGTGGCGGTAGCCAGGGATGCAGGCAGCTACTAAGTCCTAGTGTCAATAGAAGAAAAGGCAGCAGCTGGAGTTTCCTGTGGCAACAACAGCTTGAGACCCAAGATAAGTGACTCGGAACAAGTCTGAGCTTGCTTTCTTGCCCATCACGTTACCTTCAACCCGAATCCTGTTCCTCTCTCTCATCTTCTATTGCTTTTCCGTCTCATTCCTCTCACTGAACCGACCTCCCTCCTGCCTCCCTAGCTCCTGCCTGCCAGGACTCCTGATCAGGGGCACTAGAGGTTGGGCATCCTGGCTCCCACCACCTGGGATATGGTAAGATGGGAACACGTAGCATCAGTTCCAGAAGACAATCTATTTAGAGTCCCAAATGCCTGTCTTGCAATTGAAGTGGAATCAGAATATAATCCATGAGTTGGATACAGTATGTATTTGATCCACTGATTCTTTTTTTTTTTTTTACTTCATTTCTAATTTTTGGAAATAGAGACAGTATATAGAAGCTGTTTCTTACCCTGAAGGATTTTCCGGGTAAATAGCATTGGCCTGTTATAATAATTTAACCATTTTGATGCAGAAAAAAAGATATTAATAGTATGCTCTGTGGTTTGCTCTCTCTCTCTCCTTGATTTTAAGTACTTTTTTTTAATGGCAAGGGAAGTAATCTTAGGAATAGTTATCTGCAATTATCTGATAAGCTGAAATCTGTTCACTAATAGAAAAAACGTATCAGGTTGAGTTTATAGTGGTCTGAACGTGGTTTTCTTGTAACCTGTGTTTTAGTACTTCATGTTGTCTTTACCAAATAGGTGTCATAAATCACAGCTTGCTTCCTAGATATACTTGGCCCACAATGTGAGAGGGAGAAAAAAAAAAACACCTAACAAGGCAATGCAGAGAACATTTTGCAAAGTAAGTCCACTAGCCTAATGAGAAATATTACATTTCTCCTAAAAATAATATAAATCAATAGAGAGGAGGCAGCAGTTAGCTTCTGATGTCGATACTCTGCTATGTGCCCAAACTGTACTTTAAAAATATTAAGAATGCAACAAAAGAATCCATCCTTCAGTGGCTAGCCCATCTCTTTCAATATACATGTTTATGATTTGGAAAACGTTCAAAATTTAAGCCAATTCTTTCTTATCTCCATCCTTCTGGAGTGGGTAAAGGGAACGTATAAGATATTAAGATAATATTAGTAAAATAAGGATCAGTTGACATCCAGGCTCTTTGATATTGTGCTACATGCAATTTCCAAGGGAAGAATTGTTTTGAATCAGAGATGTATTGAGAAAAATGTTTTCTCAAGTAGTTGGCTCTCACTATGAATGATGTCATGGCTTGATGGCTGGATAGAAGTCATGCTGTAAGGGAAGGTGCTGCACTGAGTGTGGCACTAGACAGAGGACGGTGGGTAAGAGACAAGAGGAGGCCAGGCATGGACAGCTCACTACCCAGTGTGGAGGAGAGGCAGCCGTGGTCACCTCCTCTCTGACACTTACCCTAAGCTTCCGACCAAAGACGTTGACTTTTCCTTGGGCTTGTTCCTTTCGGAATCTCCATTCCACCAAATTTTGACCGTTTTCACCAGGAAGAGTCATGTTTCTTTTGGCGACTGTTGGATTAGCCGTGCCAGCCAGCACATGTGGCTCTGTCTGGTAGTGTGAATCGAGACCACTGGCATAGATAATTCTCAGGGAGCCATCGTAACCAATCTGGTAGCTGTTTCTTAACTGATCTAAAGAACAAGAAGCAGAAAACATGAACTATAGATATGGAGCAAACACTTGGTCAGTTATGTCGTTAGAAGTGCAATACATTTCTAAAATGTCGACTGAACTCTATTTATGAGGAACTAAAGAGTGCTTAACGGTGTCCTCTTAGAAAATAACAAGACAACGTTGATTTCTGGCATTTCATGCTGTAACAGGTTTGGCTGAATAGTAAAGGAAAACTTTAGGGGAATTTAAAGTCATTCTCCACTTTAATAGATTTCTTTTTCTCATTTGCCTGACAAAATGTGAGGCTCAACCTCCATGGAATGTGCAATAAATGTTCTGCAAAGAGCCAACCAAGTATGTGCTCTCTGGAGGCTGGTGTGTCACCTCCAATGTCTTACAAGACTCCCCTCCCCTCCCCCATCCTTGTATCCTTTATCAAAGAACTTTGAAAAGATTTATTATCTTTACCTTGTATACCAAACATGTAAGGTGACCTTCCCCTTGAAACTGACGTTAAAAAGGGAGTCATCTTACATTTGGTACAAAAACACCACTTTCATATTGTAGTCTATACCTCAATTTAAAATTTTTGCATAATATAGGACCATTTGGGGAATAAATGAATTCAAGCAATACTAATTTCAGATGATTGTAGAGATTACCTGACAGAACTGGTATAAAAAATGAGTCAAAGAAATTTAAGTCGGATTTAACAATTATTCTTAGGGCTATGGCCTCACAATTGCAACTGTCATTTTTTTCTAGATTACATCAAAAAGGGATATGGCAGGAGGTTCCATGATGGAGATATTGGATATACATGCCTATAGAATGAAGAAACTGGAAGGCCAGATATTATTATACTTAAATGGGTACTCAGAATTGGGATAAAATTTCCAGTGACCGCAACATGTGTGGATTGACACTGCATCACATATGGATTCAGAAAGTGCTCTGCCTCAAACTACTGTACTTCCGTGGCAGGAAAGATGACACTCTCAGGGAGACTGTGAGAAACGACTCAAAAAGGGTCTGACGATGCACGTGAAGAGTTGGAAGCAAGTTATTTTATTAAATGGGAGTGGAAAAAGACACTATTTCCAGGTTAACATATTGTTTCACATTGTGTAATTTTATAATATGTCTATATAAATAAATAAACATGACATATAGACATTAGACTATTTCATCAATATTTCCAGAGGTTTATATTTTTTCCCCCTTCCGGTTCATTTTAGGAAATGGGGGTTGTCACTTTCTATTTGGGTGCTAGTGGTATTTTAAAAATAACAGTTTAAAATTATGCTTTTGTGGTTACCTTGAACCATGGTGTAGAAAGAGTCAATTGAGGACAAATTTGAAGTGATGCTGACATCTTCTTCTCGGCTGGACGACTCAATATCCACTGTGATAGCTCTGTCCATGTCCCCATGAAGGTTTGTGACGACTCCAGTTGGAAATGTAACATTTGTCAAACGGCCTTCACTGTCATAGCTACATAAAAAGGCATTAACTTGGTGTTAAAACAGGAAATGGTAGGTGCTTTTTATAAATATTATGTGCAGCAGTATTAGCTGCACAAATTTGGGAGAATATTTGTCTTTGTACAGGAGCTATGCAGAGTGAGGACTTCAAACATGCTTTGAAGTAATCAGAAGCCTGTTTAACATAGAAAAACCTCACCAGTGAGAACAAGAGTAAACAGAATAGCTCTCCATCTCAGCATATTATTCTTTGAAGTGTGACCAAAATCCTCCTGCACATCTAATTTGCTGTTTCAAAGGGAACATGTTTGCTGATATTAAATTCTTTAGTATTCCTCCATATTTTCTACAAAGTAGATTTAATTCACCATTATATCAGTCTTTAAAGTTTTACTAACATATGCTCTCTATGGCACTGTAGTATGAATATATATACAACTTTTTAAAACAGATATACATACATGTATATATTTGCATATGTAAACATATTCTTTTAGTATCTTGAGGCATCTTCAAAAATTTAATAAAGTCTTTTAGAGACTTTCTTATTTCTCAATTATTAACATATTTTATAATGGTAAATTGGGACTTAAAACTTGGCAGGTACGGTGATAATCTATCTTGTCTATACTGACATTGTAGGAATGTGTGACAATTTGAATGATCATTTATGTTTACTGAAGTGAGATGTAATATTTCCTGACACTTAATGATAATTTGCTTTTTTATTACACACTTCCTTTGTAGCATATAAGAGGAACTTATAATTTAAATGTTAGGATACATTTTAAAAAGTCATACTATAATTATAAATATGCATTATAGATACAATATTTTACAAGAGAATTGATTTTTTTTTTTTGTGACTTTACTATTGGTGGCAACACCAGAGAAAATTTCAAAAATGACCATATGGTTTGAAGAAAGAAAAAAATGCAAATTGTGGATGACACAATAGGGATTCCCTTGGGACAACAATACATTTAAGATTGGATTTCAGATTGATACCAAGGCTGCTTTATTCATACAAGGTCTAAGTGAAATGGAGACAAGAACCATGCTGTACCTAAAATAAGCCCAGATGCAGAATTAGTAGAGCAAGAATCTGAAAAACTGAGTTACCAAGGGGAAGAAAAAAGTGGAGAGGATCCTAATAATGGGTGTAAATATGGGGTGACAAGGGAATAAAGGGTAGAAAAAAGTACTTAAACAATATTTTGTAATAAAAGGGTCGAGGGCTTTAAGAGTGTAAAAAATCAGCTTTGAAAAATGTGGTTAATAATTAGGAGAAGACTCTAGGTAATAAAAGTAGAGAAGTTTCAGCAAGGGCAATGTCATGGTGGAGATGGGAAGGAAGAAAGGGGGAAGGAGAAGCCCTGACGTCTGTCCAGGCCCAGTGATGAGTTGATCCCATGAATCCGTGGGGACAATATCAGTCAGATCATGGGTCTGACTGACTTGTTCCGACAATTTGCCACGCTGCTTAGCCAGCGGAAGGAACAGGCACTCAGGAAAGAGAAGCGCGCGATGGAGCAACGAAGAGAAAGAAAATGAGCCATTAAGTGCAACCATTGTTTGGACCCACAAAAGGCAGAGCTGAAATAGAAAAGCAGACTCCATCCTCTCCCCACCCGCCCAAATGCCCCTAGCAGATTAAGGCCTCCATGAAAGAAGCTCAGCGTGGTTTATTGCCGTCGTTGCTGTTTTGAAGAAATTATTGCTTCTGAAGAAACAAACACGCATAGGTCGATTAATACAGAATCATTGACGAAACCTGCCTAAAGTTAAATCTTAACCAGGACATAATTCTTGCATCGCCGTATGTTTCTCATCACATAACAGGAAGAACATATTACTGTGTTATAAAGAAATGAACATCCTTTTGAAAGCTCCTATATAAAAGATAGTTCAGTACTGCATTATCCCCTCCCCCCGTTTTACAGATGGAAAAAATGGAAATATGATGTGGTTAGGTGACGTGGTCAGGCTCTGACTGCATCTCGTGGCTGGGCTGTACCTGGAACTTTCACACACTGGATCCCAGGCCCATTAGCCCTTGTGTAAATCACAGTGCTTGACTGAAAGTGCAGAACTATACAGCTTTATACAGATGATGCCACCTGCCAGCACTGCTGATTCATTCCTGCCGCTGTCACTCACCTGCCCTTTCTCAACCCCTTTGCTGGTTTATGTTTTGTAGCTCCATTCAATCTAAAGTGGCAAATGTCACCTTTCTCCTGCAGAAAGCCTTCCTCCAACCTTTGCCTCTGCTTTCATTGGCTTACCACATGTTCCGTGTCCCGCTGGGCAGGCATTTTGCATCACAGGATGCTGAGCTTCCTGTGACAGAGCACAGGGTGCTGCGTGTTCCGACTCTCACCTATTAGCCTTTGGTTCTTTGGGAAATAAAAATACAAGTAACCCTTGTAGGGAGTGCAATTAGAATGACATAGGGTTAAGCTGGGATCTTGGTGGCCCAGTTTCACAGCTTAGCCCTGGATGTTCTGAATTTTGCCTTCAGGGCAGTGCTTGAATCTAAGAGAAGGCACTAATCAGGCTGATGTGCCTGCACCAGGCAGGCCAGGAAAGCTGCGCTGGTGTGAGGGCCTCAGAACTTCTGTTTCACCAGTTTGAATAAGCGCTATGTGCACGTTACAGTGAGAGGGTGTGGTGGATACAAGGGAGTCCGGTTGGGGAAAGAAGTCAGGCATATGAAAACTACTGAAAATGAGTGCTGCGTGAGTGGTACAGACCCCCAGGGCACCTGGAGTGCTGGCAGAGATGTGGCCATGCTGCAGCAATGAAGGAGGGAACACATCAAAGTGGGGACCTACGTGGAGCCTTGGAATAGGAGTGGGGCTTAGACAGGCAGACAAGGCATGGGGCAGCATTCCGGCCAGAAAAACAGCCTGGGTGAGGATGTGGGGAATAAAGATGGAAGGGCTGTGAGGTCAGGGAGTGCAAGAGCCCGGCTGCAATGGCTGGTCCACATGGAGTCCATCGCAGGGTCGAGGCAGAATGGGCGGAGTTTCATTCCTGGGGACTATGGGGAGCTAAAGGACGTTGTAAAGGGAAAAAGCAAGGGTTTAATCAGACAAGCATGATGGCAGCACTGTAGGAGCCCAGGGGCGAGGTGATACCCCAAGCAGGAAGGGCTTTCCAGACTTGCCAATTTTACCAACCAGGAAAAAAAAAAAAATTAGAGGCCAACACAGGGTTTTAAAATAAACAATGATCACATGTTACCGCTATCACTACAGAAAGAAAGGCCATGCAAACATATCAAAGCTAGAAAGAACCCAACTTCAGCTGTGAGGGACAGCTCTTTAAGAGGAATAAGTAAAGCTTTATGAAAAAATTCTCCGCATCATTGTTTTTTCATTTCAGCGTGGATCAATGAAAACTTTTTTTTTTTTTACAGAGTAGCACCTATATCAAGAGAAATATTAATAAAAACAAGGTGAGAGACATTAAAATCACCAGGGGACTCTGGATAAAGGAGTGAAAGAAGAAAAATAGTCAAGGATGACTTCAGGTACTTTCAGAAATGTCAGGTGAACCCTTCTTTACCTGGACAAAATTAGATACACAACACCCCAGCAAATGTCCAACCGTCCCCTGAAATGCTGGGACCCTACGTACTAAAAGAGGCCTTCCCACCCAACATATGGCTCGGGGCATAGTCTCTGCTTATGTGCAACTTGGTGGCTTTACTTAATGTTGCTTGGCCTTGGTGGTGAACTTGCCCTGCTTGCCCAGCTTGTATATTTGAGATGTAGTTTTTCTTTCATTAGCTTTCTGAATTTACAATGCAATAGCCTCTAGGGAATCTGGATAGAGCATCAACTTCATGCTTTCCACTCCTCTCATGTGGTCTTAGCCTCCTTGCTTCAAATTCAGAGCACAGCACATTCTTTCTGCTCCCGATTAACCCGCTTCACAAAGGAAAAGACAAACTCCCTCAAGCTCTTAATGACCTCTGCTCTTTCCCTGATGGGATGCCCTTATTTGATGTGTATCTATTTGTTCGTCTTTTAATTTTGATTGCGTTTTTGCCTAGACTTGCTGTGTTAGCCTTTGTGGTACATTTCAAAATCTCTTTTCAAGTTTTCTAAGCAGTGGGATTATCGACAAATGCCCCAGAGATCAGAATTTCAGCCATTCCCAGTTGAAAATGCCGTAGTCATCTTGATATTTTCCCTCTCTCCCCCTTCACAGACACGAAGTCCCCAACTCTTCATTTTTCCTTCATAATGTCTCTCAGATATTTATCTTCCCATTCTCACAGCTGCCCTAGATTGAACACTGATCTTTTTGCCTCTCGCCATCTTCACTGATACCAAGTTAATCTTATGAAACACCATTATGATAATACTTCTCTGCTTAAACATCGTTAATGGCTCCTCAACTGAGAGAAAATTGACTGATTTAGACTGACTTAGAATACATGTCAATAGACTATTGATACTGCAGATTTATTCAAGTGGAAACAATGTACAGTTCTTGAAAACTTTCTTTAAAATTCAACAACAGGATTATCTATGGTCTCCAGTGCTTCCCCGCAAAAAGGGCTTCTTTGATTGAATGTTATGTTTTTAAAATTATCTTCTGCTTTTGAGAAAAAAATCTGTGTAAATCAGAGCAGGGCTTTAGAGAAGGAAACCAGACATGAGAACAAATCATAACTCTGGAGAGGTGGGGTGTGTGCTGTACCCCTTGCACTGATTGTAGGCTTGTAATGTGGCCGGGCACTGCATTGGGCTGTCTGAAAGATGAGGACAAGTTATGTATTTGCTCATGTCATGTTGGCAGTGCCTGTCTCCCAAACCTTCCTTTTCTTCACCTGTGAAGGAGGGCCAGCTAAATAAATGTATGTTATCACTGACTGGTTTTCCCTGTCAAACTCAGCCTGTTGTGAGAAGGCAACGTGTTGGTTTGGGTGTATTCTGGAGGCCCCTGGATGGGATTATGTGCAAGTTTAGTCATGACTGGCTCTTCTGTGTCTTCCCCAGGGCCATCCCAGAATAATCCTACCCTGAAAGCTGCTTAGTGGGGGTACATCTGTTTGCTTTCACACTTGAACCACAGGAAGGACTACCATGAAAGGTTTACCTAACCTGTCTTTCCCTCCACTGTCCCCCTTACACAGAGGGAGCATTTTTTCTCCCATCTATTGGAGCTCCTTAGGTTCAAATTTCCTTTGGCAGTTTAATAGTCAGCAACCTCCTACCACTGGCTCCCAAATTCTCTCAGTATTGCCAGATTTTTAGAAATGCTTTTTTCATAATGCTAATGTGCAACAACTTCTCTGTCACTGTAAAGTTGAACACAATTCCTAACCCAATCATGACAAAAACACATGCTTCAATCACTCCTTGATCCTCATTCCTGATGAAGGACGCTCACCAACAGCAAAATCAGAACAGAATCTGATTCAAACCGCTAAGGTAGATTGGTTTGGAAACCTAAGAGCAATAATGTGATTTGTAACACTAATACCAAAAGAATTTACATGTAAGCATTCTAGGAATGAATCTGAGATTTATGTATCTTATTAATTATTTCACAGACACATCATAATTTCTTTGAATTCAGCAGTCATGCTGTCAGTAGGAAATCCTCAAAAATCAGGTTCTGGATAGAAAATGCAAAATACTTCCATCATTAAGATAAGTAGAGCAATCAAACCACTGCTAAATCATGGGTTCATCTGGTACCTGTGTATTACCAAAAATGACAGGGAAAATGCAAAATAATAAAGACAAAAGAATTATTTTACATGATTTCTGTCTCAAGTGCTAAAAGGATCTTGATTAGAAAGGGTGAGAATTGCACGGTGGGATGGAGAGTGGTGTGGGGGGTGGTTAACACCTATTTAAATTTCTTTGTGGCTGTTGCATTTCATTCACCAGCAGAGGTCTTGCTGATGGGGCAAAAACTCTGACCAGTTCTTTGCTCCATAAAAATCAGAAAGGGCCACAGTCTGCAGTCAAGCTACTGGTCCCTTTTTGCAAACAGCCCAGATAACATGAGGAACATAGACAAGAACACATCCTCAGCTCTGGGCCAGCCCTTTCTTTGAACACTGAGCCTAATGATAGATGGTCACAGACATGACATATTTTTCAAAAAGTGAATTCAAGAAAAGTGACCCAGTGCCTTTTTCCTTACAAGGTCATTACCGCATCGGGGAGAACTGACAAAGCCCAGCTCTGAAATTCACAGGGCTTGAGACAAAAGCATCTAAGTCAGGACATTCCAGAATTACTTCCCTTTGGGGTTGGAAAGATTCTGGGTTAGCTACCATATGGGAAGAATCATATATATGTCATTAAAAAAAACAAACATGTTTATTGACCGAGGGAGGTTGATGTGAGCAGGACATTTGTTTAGATAACAAGTCTTGGGCAGGTCTTGAAATGCAGACTTACTAGATGGCTGATGTCAAGGGGAATTTTTTGTTTCAAACAATCTGTAAAACAGAACTATGCAAGCCCTCATCCTCCTGGATTTATTTCACGGGGCCCTAAAGTGCTCAGAGAACAAACCCATCCTTCTCTTTTGTCTTCCTCTTTGTATTCTGGCCCTTGCTCGACCATACACAGATAACCACCCAGGAAAAGGCTGCGCAGTGAGTGAAGACAAGGAGGGATTTAGGAGACTTACGGTAAGTTGGGAAGGTTTTCTTTTTTCTTTTTTTTTTTTAAACAGAAGGAAGCTCATTTGGAAAGAGAAATCTAATTTATTATTATAAATTGCTATTACTAGCACTAGCATAATATAAAAGATATTAGGTTTGATAAAAATGCAATGTGCCTAACTATTTTAGCAAAGGAAATTTGGTAATTTGTTAAATGATGTTCCTTTTGAAATAAGCCTTGACAGGGCCTATGCGAAGTTGGGGAGAAATGTTAGAACCATAGATGTTTCAGAGCAGGAAGGAATTTTAATTATTAAGAAGTCTTTCCTTTAACAGGCAAGGGCACAAAATTTTAAAGAGCTGCTGTGATTTGCCCTAAGTCACACAATTAGAAGTGACAAAAGCAGGACTGGAATCTAGGTTTCCAAGTCCAGTGCCTTTTCCAGTCAGCCTGTGCTGTCTCTCACAAAAGGGAACAGAAAGAAAGCGGCATCAAGGAATAATGAGACGTCAATGATTTGGGAAACTGAGGTGCATATGAAAGAATTGCAAGTGAAATGAACTGCAGTCGTGGATAGATTCAAAATCCAAGATGAAACAATATTTAGACTAAAATGCTGTCTATTCATAACAAGCTTTAAGAGAAAAAAATGAATATTGTGTGTGAGGAATACGGGAAAGCAGAGGAGTAGGCAAACTTGGGCAGTTAAGGAGCAAAAGGGAGTAAAGAAAGGAGAAAAAAATACAGAAAATGATGTAACGTACAAGGGGAGGCACAGATTTGAAGGTTCCAAAAGATTAGGGACATGGTATCCGGTAGCAGAAGGTGGACCCGAAAGTATAATATTAACACAGGGGCTGTCTTTATTACTAAGGCGCAGGAAACTCCAGTGTGTCAATTCATGTGTGCACACTTTTTTCCCGTCTTGTAACTAGATCTACTTTCCTTTTCAGTGTGATTTCATTCACACTCCTGGCTTCAGTTTTTGCCATGGCTCTTACGTCTCCATCTCCGGAACTGGCTTCTACTAAGTTCTAAGCAGCCATCTTGGACGCCATACAGACTGTCCTCTAGTAACCTCAAATTCGTAATTTCCAAATCTGAACTCACCATCTGTCTACCAACCTGCTTCTTGCCTGTATTTCCTTACCCATGGAGTCACCTAAGTGAGGGGATCCTTCTTCTCTCCTGCCGCTTCCATTCAGTCACCAAGTTATAGTCCATCTCCTCATGATTAACCTATCTCCTTCTCTCTAATTTCAGTGCCGGCCCCTGGTTCAGGCCTTCATTACTGTCTCCTTCCTCCCCCTGCCCTTCTGTAGCCCTCTACTCTTCTACCTTCAATCCATCCTTGTGCTGTCACCAGATAGGCCACTTCCCTGTAAACTCCTTTCTAAGAGCCTTGTGTCCCCATGGGGAAGGGCCACCAGACACATCAGTATAGCCCCACTTGATCAGAACTGTGACCTCCCTTTCCAGTCTCTCCTTCCCTCTTCCCCACATGTGTTCTATGCTCTGAGCTGAATGTTCTTTTCAAAACCAGTCATGCTCTGGCCTCCTGTTGAAATGCTTTCTTCCAGCCTAGAACACACTACCTCTGCCTGCTAACCTTCATTCATACCTTTCAAGACCAAGCTTACAATTTTACCCTCTTGGGAAGTTTTCTGCCTGTCCCCAATCCCCAACCTGATTTAGATGACCCTCCTCTGTACCCTCACAGCATGTTATTATAAAAACGCTATCTTTGCACTTACCATTATAATGATTTACTTTTCTGTCTCCCTTAGTGGACTCTGAGCTCTTTGAAAGGACATAATGGGTCTTTTAGCTCTGCGTTCTCCTGCACCAAACACCAGTACCTGGCACATAACAACTTCTTATTGCATGAATAAGTGTATCAGTGGATAAATGAATGCCAGGAAATTAGTGGATAAATGGGAAATGTTCGATGACGCAAGGGCATGGACAAAATTCCCAGCTTACGGAACAAAATGTCTATGAGGTTTGAAATAATTTAATAATTCACCAATCAGTGTGCCTTTGCAATGTAACAGTTAAAGACTTTCACTTTCTTTCAAGACTTATTTTCTCAGGCTGCATAACTGTTTTTGGAAAAAGTGCCTCCCTTGGGGGCTGCTGTTGCCTAGACCTGTCCAAACGGGACTAACTGTGTCTGTAGGCACACCTTTGTGTTTAGGGGAATGAAGTATACTTTAAAAATTAAGTTACAAAAACAGAACTCTTTATTAATTATTAAGGCATGAATGAAATAATCTTTAATTGAATACGCATATGCAGATATGGACATGAGGATAAACTGCAGATATAACCTTTCTCACTAGTAGTAGATTGTAAATAACAGGGGTATAAACTCATTCTTCCAGGTCTTAAAGGTGTAAGATTTAGACATCCTCTTTCTTGGTTTGTGTAGGAATTGTCTGATGCAGTTAGGTACTCAGCCATTTTACTCCTGCAGATTATAACACTCTTGCAATCTTCCTTGTGTTACTATAACTCTAACTGATCCAGCTTAAAAACATCATCTGTGAGTAAAGAACTTTTTTCTAATTTCAGGGAAGATTTACGCTTATTAGAACTCAGTTCCTTCCTTCTTTTACCAGAGTTTGAAATAGAATGAGGTCTTTCTATGTCTAGCTGATGCTTGACATATACTCATTAAATACTTAAATGAACTAACCATCCCTTTAGGTAAACTACAAGTTTTTTCAGCCTTTGTGTTTTATACTGTTTTTCTTTAGAAGGCCCAGAGATGGAAAAAAAAAATCTTTATCTATATAAGACAAATTCTTAAACTAGATTTACAGGGAATAAAATCTAGTTTTTAGCCAGAGTTATAAAATCGTATTTTTTTTACATCACCATTTCTCGGAAGTTTTTTTGGGGGTCTCTCTCATTTTAAGAACCACAGATTGACCAAACTTTGGGATGAACTGAGGTCTATGAAATGTGTTTTGAAGTGTGTGAGTGCGTATTATGAGATGCGGTAGTGATGATGGATGGGAGGGCTGCTAAGTGAGGAACTGGGGTGATGTGAAAAGTGTGGAGGGCATCCCGAGTCATCTTATCTCCTTCACAGATGGCCTCCCACAACCCTGGGAGAGCTCAGGAAGAACAGTGTCGACATTAGCTCTGCACTTGCAGTCTCTGGACTTTCTGAAACCATTCCAGCACCCTGGAATGTAGGTAAGGGGCTTTCTCTGGGAGGCTGAGGAGTTAGGGCAGCCAGGAGCGAGGCCTGCTGAAATCGCTTTTATTTTAATATGATGGGAATGAGCCAGAGATGCTGATAGGTCTCTAAAAAATACCTAACTGTCGATCTTCAGTTCTGTGGTTGTAAAATGAATGAATAAAAAATTCCCTTTCCCTGGTTGTCAATGTGTTAATTTCTTGCCCTGTTTTCAAACAATCCTTTAAAATGGATGGAGTATAACTCAGTCTTAGGGTAAACCATCTGATAATCACTGTGTAAGGGAAGCTGCTGACGCACACAGCTATGAGGCTATCGGGTCAGCTGTCTAATTCATGCAGGCACATAATTAGTTTAAATGGGAAATTCGACACTTTTGGAAGCTGCATTTTCTTACTTTTGAACCATTATGGGGCAGTTCAGCACATGCAGCGCATTAATTTGCTAAATGGAATGCAGTGAAAGGGTTAATGCAGTTGCACAACTATTAATACCCTGCAAATTATAACAGGAATATCTCAGAAATTTTATATTTTATTATGTACTGAGATATATGGAGAAAATCGGATGAATCTGTTTGTATTTTTTTTTGGGGGGGATTGCTTTTGAATAATCTAAATCACATACAATTTTACCATTTCCCTTTCTGCTTTGAAACCTGGACAGAAGTAATTCTTTCTCAAAACTAGACTGCAGAAGAAAACTGGATTAAACAAGTATTCATAACAGTATCATCTTAGTCATGTTCAGGTTGATGTTTGAAATGTATGGCAGCCACTTTAATCAATTGCTTACATATTTTTTACTGATGTCCCGGGAATACAGATTCTGGTTAAAAATTTAAAGCAAAATTGTTAAACAAGTAAACAAAATAGCAAAAATGGAAATCAACCATAGCATTGTGCCATGATTTTAAGTGATCTGATGATACAAACCTCTTAAAAATCACTTTAAAAAAAAAATCGTTCTTAAAGTCCCATGAAGAGAGTAAGCAAAAGGGAAACAAAAGAGGGGAGCCGAACACCATTTTTAGATAAGTATTTATAAAACGGGCTGCTTTATTTTTAATGCAGTTTTTGGCGGAGACAACAATGCAATATGGTTTCAACGTTGGGGTATTTAGGGTTGGATGTCAGATGCCTATCAAAGGAAAGATTATTTTCTCAGTTTTGTCCTGGGAAAGGTTTGCCTCTATCATTTTGGTAACATCAGAAGCTATTACAGTCACACACACATAAGGAAAATAACATGGCACTGATGTCAGGCTATTTAGTCATGATCCAATGTCACCGAGAATGGACACATCTTTTCTAATTTGGAATAATTGTCATTGAGTTTTCCAAATTATCTGTGCTTTCTGTACACTGTTTTGAATTTGTAGCAGATATGCCTCACACTGCCTATCTCTCCTCCTCTGAGATCCTTTCTTTGACGCTCTCCCAGAGTATCAGGACTGGTGTCAGTGGCAGTTGTGGGTTTGCCATGGGCACACAGTTAAGTTCATTATGAAGAAATGGTTCAGAAACTCTTTCTGATATTGCTAAGCTTGAATGAGGGACAATAAAGCACCCAAATGAGGAGCTGGAGACTCATATATACCTACATAAATGTGTAAAAGCTGAAACTCATTTATTTGCTCTGTAAATCTGAATATAGCTCACAAAAGATCACAGAGTCAGCTCCACAGATATAAAAGCTCCACATATTGCAAGTGCCAGGATAGAAACACTGTCACCAGCCTGGTGGTATGCATGTACACATCAGCCAGAACTTACGGCTATTTTTTTTTTTTTCACATTGTCTTTACCAGACGGAAAAGCCTCTCCTCTGCCTAAATGATTTGTATTTCATGGGGAGAAGCAAGCAGAGAACTGTGAAGTGCCATTTACTATTAAATAATTTATTCTATTGCCCAATTCAATGTACTGGATTTGCTTTTGTGTGCATTCAAGTATAAGAACTGTGCTTTCGTTTTGGGTATGAACTTTTTAAATAATACATTTTTAGCAGGTGAGGTCGTTGTGGTTTCCCTGGAATTACTCTAGCTAAAGAATTATAACATGGGAGAATTGTTTTTAAATGGTATGAAAAGAAGCATGAGAAAGTCTCTAATACTAAGTGATGGAAGGAATTAAGCTTATCACAGTGTCATCATACAAGGAGACCCTCTTAGTAGACATCCCGTCTACTGCCCTGCAGGTCAGTGGAAGAGGAAGTCTTAGACAAGATGGCTAATTCAATCAGTAATAAACAATTATTCAGTTCATGAAACATATCAGTCTAACCCAAGAGATTTCAAAGCAAAGTTATAAACCATCTCATACCCACTGTAGTCTTCTTATCATACCACCCAGCAGCATGTCTAAGCAGAGTGGTCCCTTCTCTAACAAATCACAAGAGGGACATAATAATTATAAGGACATAGAGAGAAACTGCTGCCAAGAAGAAAATGAAAGGAAGATCTGCGTGCTTTAAGAACTATCTGTGTACCGTAAAAAGTCATCCTTGTCAATTTTATAACTGACTGAATAAAGTTTATAACTGACTGAATAAATTTTATAATTTATTCTCAGGCTGGGAATCAGGTTTTCTTTTCCTAGAATCATCCTTTCTGACACCCAGGTACAACATATTTTACTTGCATTTTGCACAGGAAATGTTTTCTGTTTTTTACTCCTTAACACTAACATTTCAGAGGAAAGTGCTATCAATAGGAAGTCGTCTTTTTTTGCTAATTATTTTAATAATAAGACCAAATGAGGAAGTCCTTATTGTATAAAACAAAAGAAAGTACGTAAACATGTAATATTGAGTAAATCTACTATAAAAAGATCATCAACAAAAAAGGAAGTGTTCATATTTTTCAGCATTAACTATTGGTACAGAGAGTTCTAAACTATCTCAGAAAGCAAGTGAGCATTTATGGGGGACCCTTTCCATGGAGCCTTCAGAGCCAACTATAGGCTTTATCAGATTCTTCTCTATAAATATTCATGGGTTTACAGCTTTGGTTTATGCGTCTAGTCCTTCATCTAACAAATAGCTATTGGGAGAGTTCTATATGCATTGCAACATTCCAGGAGTTGTGGGAGCCACAAAGATAATTAAATAGTTTGCAATTTATAAAACACTGTCAAATTTCATTCTGTGCTCACAGCAATATCATGACACGTTAACAGTAAATTAAAATTTGTACTGAGAAAAAAAGTAAAATAAAAGCATGTAAGTAATTTGAGCTAGCTCTCTTTTTAAATTTCTTTGGTAGAAACTATAGCAACGATACTCGTATCAGTAGGCCAATTGATTGATTCCAGGTCTTTTTCCGTCTGTTTCTATCCTATAGAGCTTTACTCTCCAGGCTTTTTAGACACTAGGTTAGCTAGAAAGCTGGGCATGTACAAATGGGAATTTGGGCTGAAAAGTTTAATTTCTCTTGCAAGGTATTTGCGCAGAAAGATGATTATAGAGCAAGTATCAGCTCTAGGGAATGGGTGTCATGATAGCCATAGAAAACAGGTGTTTTTCAATTGGGAATGGTGCTTCTTTTCACAATCTCCTCGTGGTTTTGGCAAAACTCTGACCATTATGAAACCTTCAAATTCCTTCTTTATGAAAATTTCAAGTACCCTTCAAAGGTCTAAATCAGACACGCAAAACTACAAAAATAGGAAGGAAACTTACAGCTATGCATTAGTACTCTGGGCGCCTGCCAGCTCACCAGTGACTACAAACACTGAGGAAGTCTGACAAGGATTCTGAGATGCTGTGGGCTACACTGGGACCTCCCCTCCACTCACATGTCCAAGTTAGGGTATAATAAACGGAGAGTACTGTTGTCCAGGCTCTGATGAGTAGGGATGGAGGTTGAGGTTATCCATCAACAATCGCAAACTTCCCCAGACAAAACGTGCCGCTCTGTCAGGATAGCAAGCACCATGCTTTGGAGGGACTGCCTGATAATGATGCTTCCCTCTCTTCTTTTACGTACTTACTTATGAATGTGTTTTAGAGTTTCTCACTCTTAGAAGAGGTAGGCACTAGCTCTTTTACAACCAAATTATAAGAACGTATCGAAAGAGGGCTGGCCGTGCGGCTCAGTTGGTTAAGAGCTCGCTCAAGAGTGTGAGCTCTGAGCAACAGAGTTGCTGGTTCGATTCCTGGCCCAAGCTGAGCTGCCAACAGCTGCCAACAGGTGGCAGGATGGCTCAGCTAAAAAAAAAAAAGAATATATGGAAAGAAAAGAAAAACAAATGATCATCCGTCATTTGGACATGATGATTCTGAATTAGATGAAGTACTCTATATTTAGGGTTAAATTTGCTGAAGTATTTAAAAAATGTTTTTTGGTAATAGCTGCCTTTACTGTAAATTATCTAGATATAAGACTTAATACATATACTTTAAATATGATGTGTATTTAAATGATGAGTTGTATTAGTGAAATGATGAGTTGTATTAAATGATGAGTTGTATTAGTGAAAATATGACGGGGATATATTTAAATTAATTAAAAACGTTTATTCTTTAAACAATGTTTGCTCATTATATTCACAAGATTGGCTCACCAATTCAACATCTAGTTTAGTTGCCACGCTGATTCTTGATTAAGCCCGACAGTTTTGGACGGTGTTTGTTACTGAAGAAATATGCTTTCTCGGTGCACCACAATTTAAAAAAGGGTAAAAACCCCCATGTTTGTTTATGCTAACTCCACTAATGGAGCATATCCTTCCTAAGCTTGATGAAAATTCATTTGTAGGTCATAAGTAAACCACCGTTATCTGCTGCAAGAAGTTCACGTATCGGTAGTAACCCACATGATAAACTTTTGAGTGGTATCAATTCCTCGGAACAAATAAGAACACACTAAAAAATGGCCCATAGAGCAGAGCTTGGGTCCTAGACTGTACCAAAAACTTATTTCTCTCTTTTTCCCCCTGCTTTCAACTAAATTGAAACCCTACCAATGCCACCATCATTTCCTGAAGATCTTATAATCAGAGCAGCTCTCCTGCTCAGTCTCATCTGATGGTAGCACTTTTTCTGTACCCTTTTTTTTGCTTCTTTGGCAATATAGCCTGCTATCACTTTGAAAATGGTGCAAAGGAAGTGCTTTCCATTAACTTCCAATTTATTCCTTTCCTATTGCGATCCTAAAATGAGCAAAAGGAATGTTAAGACCAGAATTTTAATGTAATTCAGTTGAAAGGTTTGTTCCTCTGACAAAATCATGCTGCTGGGTAACATTCATTTTATTAAAAGGGAATCTGTCAAAAAAGAAAAGCAATTCAAGCGACCAGAGAACTAAACTTTATGTATATGATCCATTCTAGAAAAGTTGTACAAAAATATTTGTATATTAGATCATTTTTTCTACTGACTTTCATTATAATTTTAGAGGTGTACTCCTACAGAAAATACATTTGTTTTAGCATATCATTATAAAAATCATACTAAGGAAGTCAATATTCATTTCAAGGACTATTTTGCATTTGTCAACATGCCATCTCTGTATATCTAATTTTCCCTTATGGTTTGTGCAGTGAACAAGTAATCGACAATGATTTTACACATGCATTCACTACAAAGTACATATACATAAAATATACAAAGTACATAAAATATACAATGGCTAATTTTCATTTCATTTATGGTTGACCTCACAAAATATGACTGTTCAAACAGCACATTGCCTGGGCCACTACTCCACATATGCAGTAGAATACTCTGGCTGGATGTGCCTCATACTTTTCCATATACTTTCAGAGCGACCAGCAATTTTTGATTTACATTTAGTGGCAAGGTTCTTTTAAGTGCAATTCAGATTATCCCGTAATTGACTATAAATAGTTAAGCCCTTCTATTGGGTAAGAATAGTATTTGTATAGGCAGAGGGCCTGAATAGACATTTCGCCAAAGAGGACATACAGACAGCCAACAGACAAATGATGCTCAAACTCACTAATCATCAAGGAAATGCAAATGAGAACCACAATGAGATACCGCCTCTCACCTGTCAGAATGGCTGTCATTAATAAATCAATAAACAAGTGCTGGCAAGGATGTGGAGCAAAGGGAACCCTTGTGCACTGCTGATGCGATTGTAAACTGGTGCAGCCACTATGGAAAACAGTATGGAGTGTCTTCAAAAAATTAAAAGACAGTACTACATATGACCCAGCTATTCCACTCCTGGGTATTTATCTGAAGAAATCCAAAACACTACCTCAAAAAGAAATATGCATCTCTATGTTCAGTGCAGCATTATTTATAATAGCCAAGATATGGAAGCAACCTTAGTGTCCACTGATAGATGAATGGATAAAGAAGTGGTACATATATACAATGGGATACTACTCAGCCATAAAAAAGAATGAAATCGTACCATTTGTGACAACATTGGTGGACCTAAAGGGGATTATGCTAAATGAAATCAGACATGCAGAGGAAGACAAATACCATATGATTTAACTTATATGTGGAATATAAAAAACAAAATAATAGGGCCAGCCGAGTGGCGCATTGGTTAAGCGCTGGTTTTGGGATGCCAGCGGCCCCGGTTCGGATCCCACATGAGGGCCAGTGACACTGCCCTCTACAGCTAACAACAGCTCCACCTGGAGCTGGGCTGTGCGAGCCCCGGTGATGGTGTGGGCTGCAGCCCCTGCTGCAGTGGGCTGCCATAGGCTACAGTGAGTGGCCCGCAGCCAGCGTGAGCAGCTGGCAGCCAAGCGTGAGCGGCTGGCAGCCAAGCGTGAGCTGCCAATAGCTGCGATGAGCGACATCCAGAGGCCAGCGACCAATCTGCCTCATCCGGGAAGAGCGCAATGACTATACCAACAGTGAAGCAACATCCTCCGCAACTAGACTGAAGAACAAAAAAGACAGCAACTTGTCTGTTCCCCTTCCCCGATTCCCCAACGCTGTTCCCCTCCGCCAATTCCCCAATAAAATCTTTAAAAAAAAAAAAAAAAAAAAAAAAAAAAAAAAAAAAAAAAAAAACAAAATAATAAAGCAAACAAAAGAGAAACAAATTCAAAGATACAGAGAACAAATTGATGGTTGCCAGATGGGAAGATAATTGGGGGGCAGGGTGAAAAAGGTGAAGGGATTAAAAAGTACAAATTGGCAGTTATAAAGTAGTCATGGGGATGTAAAGTACAGCATAGGGAATATAGTTGATAATATTGTAATAACTATGGTATCAGATGGGTATTAGGCTTATCAGAGTGAACACTTTGTAAGTTATTACATGTGTAATCACTATGTTGTACACTTGAAACTAATATAATATTGTATGTCAGCTGTAATTGAAAAAAAATAAATTAAAAAATGAATAACATTTGTAGTACCGATATAATAATCAGCCAAGTTCATTGTAAATATTTTTTTTGTTGTTGTTTGTTTGTTTTTTGTTTTTTTGGGGGCAGTGTCACTGGCCCTCATATGCGGGATCCGAACCGGGGCTGCTGGCCTCCTATACGAGCGCTCAACCACTGCGCCACTCGGCCGGCCCTGTAAATATTTTTAAAATTTCTCTTCAGTGGCAGCTCTCAACATAGTCAGCCTTCTCATATAGGCAAATGGAAACTCAAAGGGGTTTATGCCTAAAACCAAAGCTGTAATGCGGTCTCGAAAGGTTGCTATTAATAAATTAGGGCGGCATGAATCAACATGTTAATCCTTAAACAAAGGTCGATTTACCTCGATAATGAAACGTACACTTGAGGGCTTCTCACTTACATGGGTCCCTTCCAAGGCCCTGAGTCTAACTGTCTTTTTTTCAGAATGGAGCCAAAATTACTGAAGCTCCAGGCTCCCTCATACCTGGGTCCCTTTAAGATTACATGATTATTATTTTAGATTCCATTATGATATCACGGTATTTTATAATCAAAGTAGAATGCTGATATACTTACTCAAAAAACGTTGTCCATCCAGTTTCATCACTTTTAGTGGCTAAAAGGCCACTATTGCCATGGTAAGTAAACAAAACTAATTCTAGTCCTTGAGCAGTCATGCTTTTCAAACATCCGTTTGTTCCTATGGTCAACCATATCACTTGGTTATCTGGAGACACCACTCGAACTGGCATCCGGTTCGGGTCCCGTCTAATTCGAAGGGTATTGCCATTGCTGTCTGTTACAGCAGTGATATCATTATCATTGCTGTAGCTAAAATTGTACAGGTAATCACCCGTGACTAAACTGACAGTATACTGGTGAGTGCCATTGATGTCAAAGATATAGAGTTCTTGATCAGTTGGAGAGGCCACTTCATAAAAGTTCATGGAGTTAAGTAAAGGCTTATTCTTGGACACGGCCCGGATCCGAATGTTTCCCAGGTCTGCGATATACAGGGTACCGTCTGGGGACGCCGCCAGGGAAGACGGAGCGCTAAGTTTGGCATCCTTGGCATAGCCATCACCAGTCTGATAACAGTCACAGTTGGCATCGTTTTTGCAGTCACATTCTGAAGGTATTCCAGCCACCAGGGAGATCTCCCCATCGGTTGTGACCTGCCTGATTCGGTTAATCTTCTTTTCATCGGTTTCTGTAATGTACAGGACCCCACTGTAGGACACGGCGATGGCGGTGGCTGATTCCAGTGTCGTCTGAACTGCGTGCTTCCCCACAGAATACTCCACTCCGGGAACCTGGCAGTGCATGGGCCGTCCAGCAGCAATGCGCACTTGACGGTTTTCAGTGATCTGTAAAACTACGTTATTATCCAGGACGTAAATGGAGTTATCCATAGGGTTAATGGCTAGGTCAGTGGGCCATTCCAGACGTACCTTAATAAAAAAGAAATGGTCTGGTTAGTCAGTTACTGTACTGCAGTTCATTTGCCAGGAGAGTAAATTAGAACATTTGGGGACATTACCCTTAATTTTAATTTTATAACCTTTTTTTAATGTCTTTCTTTTTTCTTTTTTTTTGGAATAGCTACAGTAAAATAAACTTGAAAATTTTGAGTGAAAATAAATGTAGGACATAACATTTTATTTAAAAATACAGCGTATCAAAAGGTTGGCAAGTTATAGCCAAACAGCTAATGAAACTCTTAATAGTGATTTAATAGATATCAATGAGATATGAACACATATGTTCCTTTTAGCAGTAATAACCGCCAAATGTCAAGGCTTTCTACATTATGAATACATTAGCGTTCTATTGTGTCTTCAATCAGGCCAATAGCAAAGTTCCTAATTTTAAATATAAGTCCCTTGGGACTAATCATAGTGGGTTCTCTCTACTACCTAAGGAGCTCATGTACTGAAAAGATTAGAGATTTAAACTGTTTTGTTCTTTTTGGAATATTTGCATGCTGCTACTTTACTGGTATTTTATTACAAAAGCTTAGCATTTTTTAGTGATAATTGTTCTGTATCTCATTGAATTCATCAAATGCACAAGTATAGAAGAAAATAACTTTTTATGAGCTCCTGAGATACATTAAAATGGAACAGCTTTATGACAACTACTGCTACACATGATATATGTAGTTTAATATGAAGCCATCACAGTCTACTGGCATTGTAAATCAGGTCACTTAGAAGAAAAACAAACAATTTAGTTTAATATTTTAACTACCTGGCTGATGTGCATGCTAGTGTCACAAGTTAAAGGTCTGGCTGAAGTCAGGTCATTAGAGCCCAGGAGAGTTGATATGATTCCATTTTGATCAACTTTTCTGATCATGGTTCCATCAACAAAGTAGATTAATCCGTTCTTATCTATTGCCATTCCTTTATCCAAGAGAAGTAAGTGTTACTAAGTTTTCAAAAGTGAATAGTTTGATTAAGTTTCTAGGACCATCATTAAATTCAATATTTAACCCCAGTGATAAACAAGGGTAATAGGTAACACATAGGACTGTAGATTACAAACACATTAGTAAAAAACCCAACATAGACATTTACAATAAAAATAAATATAAAATGTAATTAAGAAACAAAACCAAATTTATAAGAATTTCCACTTTCTGTGTGAATCAAACATGTAGTAACTGTGTTTTAAATACAGAATTATAGTGTCTGTATAATATTGTCTATAAATTATAGAAATAGGTCAAATTTTGTTACATTGAACTTAGAATAACTATATTCCAACAAAAATAGATCTAAGTCAAGGTTAGTGTTTTGTTGACCTTGTTACAATGAAATTTGCTATTATGAATAATTCAATACAACCAATACCTTTTTCCAGTCCTTGTTCACATAATAGTTGCTAGCTATCATGAAAAGGAAAATAAAGCCCTAAACCAAAACCATTGTAATGAATCACATAATACATGAGCAAGGAGTCAGTATGGACTTGTGTAAAAAAACGAGAAATGTTTATCACGTAGAATTTTAGCCCTTGTTACCTCCAGAAATTCCTCACAGCAAGCATTTTTTCCCATGGCATAGAAACAAAAGTTTAATAGATCCAAACTGGGTGAGGGCTAACAGGGTTGCTTAGTGATGGTTTTTAAGAGGCAGGGACTCATTCATGACAAAGACATTCCAGGACAATGAAAGAATGTGGGTACTTCCTTGAAGTTTAACAGGATGTGACCAGAATAACATAGAGTAGCTGCTTTATTTTTTGAAAAAGTTAAAAAAAACTGTATGATAATAATAAAAACAAAAATGCCAAGAACCTAATATTTACTGTAAAATCAATTTAGGATTCTAGCAGTTTCACGCTAAAAGGCTTTTAAAATCACTCGATGTGAACCAGCTTTGCAGAACATAGCTGAGGATAAAATGTTAGACTCAGCATTAAACACAATCAGGCACCAACTGGATTTTCTACCTTTTTTCTTTTTTAATAAAAAGAAATCCCCCCAAATTGATAACAGTCAGTACCTTTGGGACTCATGAGGGTCGCTTCCACAGCCTTCCCTCCATCCCCACATCTGGCTTCATCGAATGGGAGGCACTGCTCCCCTGTCCCTGCAACCACTTCAGCGTTTTTGGTCAAGTCTTTTGCACCCGTAAGTGACTTTGGGCGGTAAATTCTGCGGGTGTTCGTGTCAGAAACATACAAATCTCCGGTGACTGGATCAGTGGCAAGGTAGTATCTATGAGCTGGGTTGCTGCTGTAAAAAAATGGATCACACATAAACATCACAAGAGGGCTACTCCTCATATGCAGAGAGAAAGTACAAGCAAAATAAAACATCTTTAGAAACTGATACAATGAAACCCAATATCAAAGATTGGAAAGTGAACGGCATATTTAATAATGACTGAAAAGACTTGGTAGCCATCTCTGGTATAATTGTTTTCCTTCCTGGCCTGCTGCTAAGGACTTACATATTTATTAAAACAGCCATCTTACAAATAATTATCTTTCATAGGCAATATGCTTCTAGCCTAAACCCCAGAAGCAAATTCTCTGAATTCTCTAAAGCTTTCGGTTTGATGATGCAAAGCTATTACTAAACTGCCCTTGAGTGACAGACGTAAAGTTTATTCCAGCGGAAGGATGTCTCCATCAAACTCTCCAGGGAAGTCCAATATATTTTTAATTTCGCTTGTACCTCATCGTAGGGAATTCTCCTGTTTTCTCCCTACAAAGCCAAATGAAAATGAACACCTGGCCCTGAAAAGATGTAGCATCATGTCTGTCTTGGTTGCACCATCATAATCCAGAACAGGAACATGTTGTAGTCACAATGTTTGTCCTGAGCTATGGGGTTAAATACTAAAATGAGGTCATTCAAGTATAGGAGGTAGGCTTAGTCGGTGGCCTAACAAACACAGTAAGTGTGCCAGAAAGGTAGATCCATCAGCTTGCTTGATTGCTTTATTTATTTATTTATTTATTTATTTATTTATTTATTTATTTATTTATTGAATTTATTTATTTTCAGGTCTGCAAAACAAGGTAATAGACATTTACCCCCTCACAAAGTGATAACCTCTCTCTCCCAGTCTACTACCACTCTCACATCGTACATAGCTGTTACAATTCCACTGACTCTCTTCCCTATGCTGCACTCCACATTCTGACATATATATAATATAATATATTGGGTTATCGGAAAAGTCATGACACATTTTTGCAACGTAAAACATAGAAAAAATTGGGCCGGCCGAGTGGTGCGGTGGTTAAGCGGTGGCTTGGGAACCCAGTGGCCCCGGTTTGGATACCACGTGTAAGGGCCAGTGACACTGCCCTCAAAAAAAAAAAAAAAAAAAAACCCAGAAAAAATTACGTCATGACTTTTCTGACAACCTAATATATATATTTAATTATAGTTGACATTCAATATTATTCAGCTTCAGTTTCAGATGTACAGTGCAGAGGTCAGGCATCTACACCGTCCATGAAGTGGTCTCCTTAATGAGACAAAAGCCTTTCTCACCCACTACAAAATCTTTACATTATTGATTATATCCCCCAAACTGTATTTCATATCCCTGTGGCTATATGTGATTATTAATTTGTACTTTCTAATCCCTTTACTTTCTCATCCATCCCCACTCCCCCCTCACCTAGCAACCCTCAGTTTTTTTTCCCTTAGATCTCTGAGTGTATTTCTGTTTTGTTTGTTCCTGTATTTTGTTCTTAATATCCCACATATAAGTGAGATCATATGGTATGTGTGTTTACATCAGTTTTATTTTTAAAGTTTGTACATTGAGTTGCTCTAAAACCTGTCTATGAATTTGGTGAGATACAGGCATTGGTTCACAAAACACAGTGCCCCATTTTGTAAACTAGTGCAAATATATAATATTTTATGTCCCATTACCCATAAAAAAATGGGAAGGCCAACATTATCTAGGAACAGACAAATTATGACATACAATTGGAATTAAAAAGTTAATCTCCTTACAATCACCTCACACCAGTCTTAGAATTAATGTAATTTTGTACCATGTGCAAATATTGCCTTCTGAAAAAAAAAAAAACACTCTAAAAGATTTTAAATGATTTGGTGTTGCAATAAATATGTCAACAGGTAGGAATTTGCCAGGTTCCACCCATCTTCTGGTGACAAACGCAGTTTTAGTGATTCATTTTTTTCCCCCTCTCTCTCCACACACACACACACACACGCACACACACACACACACACACACACACACACACACACGTTTATTTCCACTCATTTTATACGTGAATATCTAAAATATGTGGTATACATCTAACTATAAGAAGATGCTTAGCCTAAATTATGGTGTAGTAGTTTTCTTATTACTAGTTAGGTTCTAATGAAACATTCTCACTGCTGAATGTTCTTCCTTTTAAGTGGGGAATATGTGTACTTTCTTGCTCCTGTAAGAGTCTATTGTTAAATAACAGGTTCCAGTTTCTGCTAGTGTTTCTCTCACTGGTGGAGGGGCACGGCAGACCCTCCACGGAGCCCGTGGACACTTGCTGGAGATCTGACAAGTGCCATGGTTGTGATGTTAGTATGTAGGGAAGTCTTGAGACACACAAAGGCCTGAACACCTTCAGTTTTGAGCTCTTCTTTCCAGGCTTTAATATCTTTTAGTGACAAGAGACAGATCAGGGCAAGAGGTCTTGAGTGTGTAGATCTATGTAAAAGGTCAAAAGGGTGAAAAGTGAAAGGAGGAACCCATAAAGAGATGGAAGTCATTTGAAATAGAAGCATTTCTGAACTTCTGGGTTTCACCACATGATCAACTTGCCATGCTAAGTGTTATATCATGTTTTCTAAGTTGATGCCTGGCATTTTAAATGCAGCGAGACATATTGTGTTCCTTAATGTGTAGTTCGTTACTTTGTAATGAAGTGAAAAGCTATACATCAATATAAATATTCAGAGCAATTTTATAGAGATTTCCCCCCGCTTTAAACAGTCTGATATGACAGAGCTAGTCTTTCAGGTATGTACTAGCTGGTAACAGAATTGCAACTCAGTCAAGCTGGATCTATTTTGAAAGACATGACATTGGAGAGAGTTCTGTAGTCTTTCTTATCTCCCTGATTATATACCAATTACAAATAGCTGTATAGCTGGTTATGAAGACACATACACACATATTTATTTCTTGTCAGTATATCTATGAGCCTCACCTTTGGACCAGATTGCCTGAGTATGAATCCTAGCTTCATCAATAACTGTGTGACCTTGGACCAGTTATTAACTTATCTGTGCCTCAGATTCCTTACTGGCAAAGGTAGTAATAATAGTAATACATATTTCATAGGCTACTGAGAGGATTACATGAAGTGATACCTGTGAAATCCTTAGACCAGTGCCTAGCACATAATACACACTCAATAAGCAGTAGCCAGTCTTAATATTTGCTTTTGTCCTATCTCCTCTTACATTGCAATAAATCTTTTGCCTTGTAACACTATACAGTGTAGGAGTGCAATAATCATTGTTAACTAACTATAATATGACTTGCCTTCTGAAACTCTTAATAAGGAAAAAATAATGATCTAAACTTGGATAGGTTCAAATTTGTTTCCTTAGTCCTGCTGTTACAGCAGAAAGGACAAAACCAGTGCAAACCCTTTTTGAATATCTAGAATCATTTGTAACGATGATAAAGGTAAATGAATAATGCATGCTTTTTCATGATGTCTCCCATTTTGAGAAAACAAAATAAAACAACAGATTTTGAGATGGCCGCTTGAGTAGAAGTGGCACACTCTTTAGCTATGGGACATGAGTTTTCTTGGGGCAAAAAATCATGGACAGATATTCAAACCGTAAGCTCTGCCTTTCTTGGCAACAATTTAACTCCAGTGGGATAGTAATAAGAGAACCTCCAAGGTGGTGTTTCTGTTTGCTCTTTTCTGTCCTAAAGCATCTCCTTCTTTGAAGACACAGACATTTTTCAATCAAGCAACACATGTCAATGGTTTTAAAAATGTCCGCCAATGAAAGCTCTAATTTTGGAAACAACTCTATTGTCCAGAAGAACAAACATGAAGGAGCACGAGACCCTGGAGCAAAGACTTTGTCTCTGGAAATATTCCCCACAGAAGGGTAGGAAATGAACCGAATAATTTCCCTGCAGTGCAGCCTAGCCCTGCAAAAGAGAGCTGCTTCTCAGAGCCTAGCCCCTCCGAAATGGAGACGACGGATCAGTACTGTACTAAAAGAAAAAAACGTGAGCTTGGAAATATTTTGTTGACAGGCTGGTGGCAGAGAAGCTCTGAGCTTATCTGTGAGGGGCACATAATTTAGGCAAGAGGTTTCTGACAGGGTGAGCTAGTTCTTGCTCTCCACCCGCTTGAAAAGCCAAAGACTTAGAGAGGCTGGAGTGTGGGCACAAATGGGTGGTGAGGTTTTAGATCACTAATCTATCTCGTGTGAAAATGCGAGGCTATGATGCCCGAAACAGTCTGCTGGCAGCTGGAGTGCAGGCACTTACAAAAGGCAGGGTTTGGGGGAATCTGTCCAGAAGAAACACAATAGTCTGCTTGTGTGGTTGATTGGGATTTTCATTTCAGAAAATTTTAAAATAACATTAAGATTTGGACTAAGAAGAAAAATCAGAGACTGACATCAAGATTAGACCCTTTGGTATATTGCACCTTGATTCTTAATTCATCCCGAATTGCCTAGATTGTCACAAGTATCAAGCCATCTTCTCTATGGTCTTATTTAATTAGACACAGATCCAGGGGTAAATAAAGACTGGATTTGATCATTTATTTTGTCATAAGTCAACATTCCTAGACTAGAGAAATATTAGCAAAGGACAAGCTATACAATAGACAGTATTAGCACTTTTATCATTTTCATTGGAAATTGTGTCATAGCCTTGAGAACACAGAGTGTTTGAAGAAGCATAAATTATATTTAGATATAAAAGTACACTACCTATTTTCTGATTACCAAAAAGACTGTTTAGATTGTTGCAGCAGAGCTTTTGGATGTGATATTTCTGTGCCCACTTGATTTTTTAAAATATTAAGTCAGTAAGAAGTGCTGAATCAAGTTTTAATGATTTTATATCTAAAGTTTAATTGATTACAATTCACAGACCTGTGACTGACACTTCCTTTGATCTTTTAGCTGGTAATATAAAATTCACAAAGTTGATTTTTAGTCCTACATGTTTAAATGCCCCTTGGCTGGTATAAGTTAATTAATTTAAGTTCCTTTATTTTGGAATTTTAAAGAATTGGAACAGGGATGAGCTAAAATTTAACTACCTACAGAAGGAGTTTGTTAGCCAACTAATACTATAAGCATCACAGGGAGAAATATTTAGCATATCTGTAAGAAACTTATTTTTTAAGCATTTCAGAACCTTCCACTTACCTAAAAAATTTAATATGTTTAGTAGTATTTATATCTATTCATTTATTTGATATAATATCCTGGAAGTACTTAGTAACTTTGGTGTGACAGAATACTCTGAATTTTAAAATAACTAGACTATGTGCTTTCACATTTCTTTCATTATTCACTATTTTTATTGGTTATTTCTCTCATTAGTTCAATTAATGAGACTGTTGATAGCATATGAAACATAGTAAGAGCACCAAGAAACATGCATTTTTATATTTTACTTCATCATTAACAACTGACTACAGTGTTCATTTTTATAGATGGAGACACATTTTTCATTTCTTTTTCTTCCTATCACCTTTTCCTAAGCCTTTCATTACTTTTATGCTAGCCAGGAAAGTGGGGATAAGGAGAAAGCCAGGCAGGATCCCATCAGCCTATAAAAGGAAGGTCATATAGATAGGTAAATAGGAAAAAGCATCTGAAAAGAATTTTACTTTTTTAAGGTACATGAAGAAGCTCCAATAAACTCCAATATCTTGGCGTTGTCAAGTCAATTTTGATTAATTAGTTATTAGGCAAATGGAATCCCTACTCTAGTCAATGATTTTGTCATCTGTTTGATGACTTGGGCCCAAAAACCTTGGATATTTTCTACATCTTCCTGTTCCTTATCACCCCTATACAGTGTATCCATTCCCTGACTTTATTCTATTGATTTACTTCCTTCTGCTAGTCCTACTCTTTTAGGTATCGAGCATCTCATGGTTTCACACACAGCTTTCTTACTGATCTTCAAAAGTTCTCCTGAACACTGATAATCAGATTAATCTTCCTAAAAGGCCACTTTGGTTCCCCACTGTCTCTGTTATCCTACAGGATAAAAGAGTAATAATTCCTTAGAGCACCCAGGGCCTTCAGCCATCTGACCCTCACCTGCCTTTCTACCTGTATCTCTCATTTTTACCAACATAAGTCACCTGCTCAGCTTTAGGTGGATCTGATTCCTCCCAGAACATGACTTGCAGACCCCAGTAACTTTACTTGTTCTCCAGTCTTGCTTCAGGCCTGCCCCCCTTTCTTCTTGTTCTGCTTAAGCAGACTTCGTTTTTAGACTTAGGTCAAATATCAACACTTGTAAGTTACTTTTCCTTCCCACTCTCCCATTTCCCAGTAATCTCTTCCTCCACAAATTACTCCCACAGCATAAATTGTGGGTATGCTTAAAGAATGACACTACTAATGTTACTGAGTCTGTTACATATATGTCTTCCCCCCCATTACTAGATTGTGAGTTCTGAGAGTATGGACTTCATCTTTTCCTGTTTGTCAGTGTCTAGCACATGGTAAGTGGCCAGTTAACACTAATTTAATGAAGATGGATGTCAATATAAAACACAAATAGTGTATTTTACATGCATGGAACATAAAGGAAATGCAGGAGCCCAAATTTAGCCAGGATAACGTACAGAGGAGAAAGGTTAAGAAGGATCATGAGAGAGGGATTATAATGGGTATCACCATCAAACACCACAAGTTAGTGCATAAGGAGTTCACATTATAAAGTAGTAGTAATAATAATGTAGCTCTAACCCCACAGATTTTTTCCCCCAGAAACAGATTATAGCTCCAAGTAATTTATCAAATGACTATGTAATACATCTAGCTTTTGGCATACCCAAGGAATGACCCAGGAGAAACCTAGCCATTTGGATGCATAAAAACTGGCTGACTGTCGGGTAGTGGAAAGAACACACTTTTTAGAGTGATTCAAATCTCTGCTCCCCGTTTCTTAGTTCTGTATCTTGGAGGAGATATGTAACCTCCCTGAGCCTTAATTACCTCATATGTAACCCTGAGGACTGTTGCGTGGATCTGCAATAATGTGTGTAAAATATCAGGCACTGTGCCTGGCATGTCATAGGCCAGCTTGTTAAAAGGTAGATGCTTTGATAGTTTTTTTTCTGTATTGCCTCCAGCATTTTCACATTTAGTTGGTGCATATGCCTGTTTGTCTTTCCTCTTTTCTCCACAGTTACGGAGAAGGCAAGGCCAGAAAAATTCTGATATTCTGCTGCAATTTCTTTTGTTTTTTATTTTTAGAATTTATCTTTATTTAGCATTTTATTTTTTAAATTAAATTTATTGTGGCAACGTTGGTTAGTAACATTATATAGGTTTCAAGTGTGCATTTCTGTAATACATCATCTATATATCATATTGTAGGTTCGCCACCCAGAGTAAGTTCTTCTTCTATCACCATGTATTTGACCCCCTTTACCCTTTTCTACCATACCTCTCCACTTACCCTCTGGTAACCACTAAACTGTTGTCTGTGTTTTTGAGTTTTTTGTTTTTTTTTTGTTTGTTTGTTTGCCTTGTGATTTCTAATAACAGAGCTTTGCATGCTTTTTTCCAGTAGTCTGGAGAAATTTAGTGTTAACGTTTGCATGTGTCTGAGCTATTCGCTGATAGTATAAGATGAATAGGGGATCTCAAGAAAAGGTCATAGGACTATACCTGGTAATACTGATATGTAATAGCTACACATTTTCCAGTAAAACTTTGGGTTTTATTTCCTAGTTGTTAATTTCTACACAATAGCTTAAATGGGTGATGTTGATTGATTCATCTCAAGGATCTCACAGAAAGTACTGCAAATTTTCCCATCTGATATCATTTCATTAGATATTTCAATGGCCAAACTGGATTTAGCATGTCCACTCTATCTTGCCTTTTGCTAACTTTATTTATTTATTTATTTTTAAAGATTTTTTTTTTTTCCATGCAAACTTTATTCCTTCATTCTTAGACTGAGTTTAGGAGTCCTCCCATTGAATAATTTAAATAATCACAAAAAGAATGAAATGTCTTTTTTTTTTTCTCATTAGTTTCAGGTGTACAACACAATGCAATAGTTATATTCTTTACCCCCCAAAGTGAAAACCCCCTCCCCCAGTTCGCCACCCCACTCCCCCCCATATCATATATATCTATCATAACTCCCCTGACTCCCCTCCACAGTATACTCCACATCCCGCAACCATCCACATATTCAGTTACAATTGGCATACAATACTATACAACAGCAGCTTCAGGTGTACAGTGCAGTGATCAAGCCTCTACTCCATCCATGAAGTGGTCTCCCTAACAAGACATGTGACTATCTGACATGCCACAAAGTTTTTACAACATTATTATATTCCCTGAACTGTGTTTCATATCCCTGTGGCAATACTGTAGTTGCCTATTTATGCTGTCTAATCCCTTCCCCTTCCCCCACATCCCCACCCCCTTCCCAACTAGCAACCCTCAGTTTTTCCTCTACATCTACGAGTCTGTTTACTTCGATCGTTCACTCAGCTCTTCAGACTCCACACACAAGTGAGATCACATGGTACCTGTCCTTCTCCGACTGACTTATTTCATGCAACATAATAGTATCTTCACAACATTATCAATTACATTCCCAGAACTGCCCCCATATCCCTGCAGCAACATTGTAGTCCCACCTACACTGTCCAAAACCTTCCCCCTCTCCCTCTTCCCCACTCCCTCCCAGCCAACAACCATCAGTTTTTCCTTTATATTTGCTTGATATGACTTCAATCTTCTTACATTTACTGAGACTTGTTTTGTGGCGTAACATGGTCTATCTTGGAAAATGTCCCATGTGTACTTGAGAAGAATGTATATTCTGTTTTTTCAGGGTGAAATGCTCTAAAAATATCAACGAAGTCCAGCTGGTCTAAAGTATCATTTAAGGCCCCTCTTTCTGTGTTGATTTTCTGTCTAAAGGGTCTGTCCATTGGTGACAATGATGTTGAAGTCCCCTACTATGATAGTGTTACTGTTGATCTCTGTCTTTATGTCTGTCAAAATCTGTTATATGTAATTAGGTGTTCCTATGTTGGGTGCATAGATGTTTATTAGGGTTCTAGTGCCCTTCTTTGTCTTTCATTGTAGTCATTTTAAAGTCTATTTTGTCCAAAATAAGTATTGGTACTCTAGCTTTTTTTTTTCTCATTTCCATTTGCATGAAATATCTTATTCCATCTGTAAACAGCATATACAAGTGTCCTATTTTCTTATCCACTCAGTCACTCTCTGTCTTTTGATTGGAGCATTTAGCCCATTCACATTTAAAATGATTATTGATAGGTGTATATGTATTGCCATTTTGTTATTTGTATTCCTGGTCTCCCTGGGTTAGCTTGTTTACCCCTTTCTTTTGTTTAAAAAAGCCCTTTTAACATTTCTTGCAATGCTGGCTTGGTGGTAATGAATTCCTTAAGCTTATTCTTTTCTGAGAAGCTCTTTATTTCTCCTTCAATTTTAAGTGATAGCCATGCTGGGTAGAGCAATCTTGGTTGTAGGCCGTTATTTTGTGTCACTTTGAATATCTCCTGCCACTCCCTTCTGGCCTGCAGAGTTTCTGTAGACAAGTCAGCTGTTAGTCTAACAGGAGTTCCTTTGTATGTAACCTGCTATCTTTCTCTTGCAGCCTCTAGGATTCTGTCTCTGTCTTTAACCTTTGCCATTTTAACTATGATGTGTCTTGGTATGGACCTGTTTTGGTTCAGATTGTTTGGAACCCTCTGCACGTCCTGGGCATGTATGTTGATTTCCTTCACCAGGGTAGGGAAGTTTTCAGCCATTATTTTTTCAAATACATTCTCGACCCCTTGCTTCTTCTCTTCTCCTTCTGGTATTCCTATGATTTGAAGATGGTTGCATTTCACCTTGTCCCATAGGGCTCTGAAACTATTTTCATTGTTTTTTATTCTTTGGTCTTTTTGCTGTGCCAACTGGGTGAGTTCTGCTATTTTATCTTCCAAATCGCTGATCCGCTCCTCTGCTTCATCTACTCTACTGGTGATTCCTTCCAGTGTGTTCTTCATTTTAGTTATTGTATTCTTTAGTTCTAACAGGTTGTTTTTTATGGTTTCCCTATCCTTCTGTATGTCATCGCTAAGTTCCTTAAACATTCTTATCATTCAGTGTTCTAAACTGTGTCTCTGAAAGGTTGGATCCCTTTGTTTCATTTAGTTCCATTTCTAGAGGATTCTTCTGATCTTTTACTTGTGACATGTTTCTTTGTTTCCCCATTCTGGCTGTCGCTCTGGGATTGCTTTGATGTATTAGATAGATCACCAGAAGAGCCCTGGCTGGATCACGCAGGCACACAGCTCACGGCCCAACACTCCCAGGAAAACTCCCAGTCTCAGCCTGTCCCAATCAGCCGCTAGCAGATCAGGCCGTGCAGCCTGACAACCAATCACCTGCCTGGCAACTCTGCAAGCGCAGTGCGGAGACCGGGGACCCCAGACGGCTTGCGCACTCCCGCGTCTCAGTGAGCAGCCTGTTGGAGCCGGATCTCTCCCACTAGGCATTTCCCTGGCAATGCAGCACAAGCCGTGTAGAGGGTGGGGATCCGAGGCAGCTCGCGCACTCCCGGGTCTCAGTGAGCAGCCTGTTGGAGCCGGAGGGCACCTGCCCAGTGTTTCCCTGGCAACGCAGTATAAGCCAGGCAGAGGGTGGGGATCCAAGGCTGCATGCGCGTGCGGATGCACACACGCATTTCTGCGCCAATTCCACCAGACCAATGAGGTCTCGGGCCTGATCCTACGTGGGAGGGACCAAACCCAACAAAACGGCGCGCTCCCTACACAGCTCGCATGCAGGCTCCACACCATGGGAACAACAGTCCCAAAACCTCCATCCTTTGCACCAAAGGTGTTCAGTTCAGTGCGTCCCCGCAGGCTCCCGGGCCCGGCTCACACAGCCACTCCCTCCACCAGGAACCAGGTAAGTGCGCACTGGTGAGCATGCCCGGGCGCCGGCCCCACTGATTCTCCAGCCGCTCTTAGCCTCACCGAGCTGAGCAAAGAGAGTTCTCACTAATTTAATGCCAGCTATCTTAGAACTCCTCTTCCAGGCAAAGGAACTCTGGGCTGGTGAGCTTGGTGTGCGGCCGGAGTGTCTCTCCCCAAACCAGACAAGCTTCCCACGGCTGGGGCTTCCCTCACGGGGCTTGCCTTCTCTCGTCTCCGCCCGTCCTACCAGATCCGACACGGCCTCCTCTTTAAGTTCTTCGCCCAGTGGTTCTGTTCATCTAGTGTTCCGGGGACCTCCAGGGTTGAATGCTGTATAATTTGCTTGTAAGTTTGGTGTGATCCTGAGAGGTAGTTGGCACAGCATCTGTCTATTGTGCCATTTTACCAGAAGTCCCCTGAAATGTCTTTTCGATTTTATTTTTTTAAAATTGGGGCATTGGGGGAGGGAAACAGTGTTGGGGAATCGGGGAAGGGGAACAGACAAGTTGCTGTCTTTTTGTTCTTCAGTCTAGTTGCGGAGGATGTTGCTTCACTGTTGGTATCGTCACTGCGCTCTCTCCGGATGAGACAGATCGGTCACCGGCCTCTGGATGGTCGCTTACCACAGCTATTGGCAGCTCACGCTGGCTGCCTACCGCTCACTGCAGCTTATGGCAGCCCACTGCAGCAAGGGCTGCAGCCTACACCATCGCTGGGGCTCACAGCCCAGCTCCAGGTGGAGCTGTTGTTAGCTGTAGAGGGCAGTGTCACTGGCCCTCATATGTGGGATCCAAACTGGAGCTGCTGGCATCCCAAAACCAGCGCTTAACCAATGCGCCACTTGGCCGGTCCCTAACTTTATTCTAAAACATAGCTTTTCCCCCCTTTTCTGCTGTCCTGAGTACAGTTTTCAGTCAAAAGTGTCTACACACAAGCTGTTAGGGTACCTTCTCCCACTAAGTATATGCCATCAACAGAATCTGCGAAACTTCTGAGCTTCTATATTTGCTTCAACTATATTCATCCTGGCTTTGAAGAAAGTCTTTTCCTCCATAACGATGTTAATGAAAACATGACTACTTCAAACTCAAATCAAGTTACTCTCTCAATTTAGGAAAATATAAACTACAGCAGCGATCAATTTGCCAGGAAGTCAATAAAACCAAAACTTTAGGGACCTTCAGTTGTCTGGGATCCTTCCAAGCCCAGTGAGGGCCCTGGCAACATGTTCACATGATCTTATGTCTTTCAAAACTTGCCAAAGTAAAATATTTAAAAATTCTTTTTCTTAAGCACAGTCCCCCAAATTAAACAAGCTTTGGGCCCCATAAACCAGGATCTGCCTTGGCTATTGGTCAAACTAAACTCTTCTCAAAGTCTCCTACTGTGCTTTAAATTCTGTTCTGTTCATTATGGCTTAGATCATGTGAGTCAGTAACTGAAGTTTAGGAATATCTTTTGTTATACAGGTATACTCATTATAATATTGTTTGGTAGCAAAATCTATTTCATTAATCAACTTGAAAATACTTTTCAAATTATATTGCATAATATAATTTGCGACATATTGCATAATAATAGTTTATGTAATCATTTTTAATTCCTTAGATGTTCTGTGAGATTGAGTTTCCTCTCTCATGATGATATGTGCTTAAAAAACAATGTCAGAGTCACACTGAAGTGTAAAAAGACATTTGAAAATATACAATAACCAAGATGCTTAGATAAGCATGCTTACCTATGTCTAAAATCTTTATTTCTTGGTGGAAGCAGATAAAAAAGGTAGAAAAAAGAGCACAGTTAGAAAAGGTTTCTAAGATATAACGAGTTGAACACTGAGATTTTAATTATTTGCATGGAAAATTGCCAACTTAAACAGAAATAACATTGGAAATAAATTTTGTGACCAAGGCTTATCAAATAATTTACAGAACAGAATGATTTTGATAATCACACTTAAATGAACAAAGCAACGACAACAATTTGTTACTTGAACTATTGGCATTATAGCTAACAATGTATGAAAATAACTGTAAGAAAATATTTTATGCCTTCATTTCAATCACTGTGAAATAAAAAAGTAACAATATATATCACAAGGTTATTCTAATGACAACTAACGGGATTTAAAAATCATAGTTCTATCCAATTGGACCACCAGAAAATTCACTTGAACCTGAGACATTTTATATATTGGGTGACTTTATACTCTTTTGTACATTTTTGGCACAATATATATGTATTGTGTTTTCCCTAACTTTACCCCAGAATCTATCATTTTTCTACATAGAATTTTAAACATGGGAAGTTATGTTTAAATAAATAAGTTAGCACATTAGGTTTAACTTTTCGTTTCTTTATTGTAAAGGAAGGTTTAGATTTGATTAAAATCCCAAATTAAGGAAAGACATACCTCAGTTCTAAAACACTTGTCACATTTCCGGAAGGGAATATCCGGCGAACATAGTTGAAATCCCCTACATACAGACTGCCGTCGATCCCACAAGCTAATGCCACTGGGGCCAACAGTTTATTACCATCCGCTTGACCATTGCAACTTGGGCATGAGATGCTGCGCCGTCGTCCATTGCCCATGATGCTACTGACAACGGGAGGCTGCTGGGAGATAAACTGGTTCTCCCCATTTCCCTTGTACAGTATACCTAGAAGAAATAAAATTCATTGTTCTTACAATAAAAAGAGTAAAGATGAAAAATAAACAGGTTCACTACAGATCTAAGTACCATCCAGTGCCACTTAGATTTGGACGGGAGAATCTTATTAAAAGCTCTACTGGAAAGAACTCCAATTACCTGGTGCAAAATATTAAATGGCAAAATACATAGGATATATGTAAAAATACTGTCTGTTATGAATTTAAAGAATGTCTGGTGAAAGAAACAAAGGATTAATAAGAAAAATAAAAACCCCCAAATTCTCACATCATCAGTGATTCTCATTGAGACTGACAGGGGAGCTATTAAAAATACTGATGCTTGGATCTCACCCCAAGAGATTCTGACTTAATTGGTCTGGGATTCAGTCTTGGCATTGAGATTTTAGAAAACTCTCCAGATGGTTCTAATGTGAAACCAAGTTTGAGACCCATGCTCTACATAATGTTCTTTAGGGATACCAAGTTTGCCTCACTGTTAAATGATATTGAAAATATTGCATATCGATCCAATCAATGAAAATGTACACCATAATATCTTCCTTATGGCTTTATCATTGGGTTTAAAAATTTTTTAAATGCTTTATGGAAAATAAAGCTAGAAAATACATATCAAACCCTCCAATATACTGCTGTATTTTCATTTTTTTTTTTAAGGGCAGTGTTGCTGGCCCTCACATGTAGGACCCGAACCGGGGCCGTTGGCTTCCCAAGCCAGCTCCTAACCACTGCGCCACTTGGCCGGCCCCATATACTGCTGTATTTTCAAAGAATATTCTTCTTGCTTCTACTCTTGAATGACATAAGAAGGCATATATCTACACTTATTCAAAATTTTAAACATAACGAAACTGTTGTGGAAGGGCAATTTATTATTTAAAGTGAATTCTCCTTTACGGAATGAAAGTGCCAATAATTTTATAGAAGGCAAAATGCAATCTGCTCCATTATGGTCTTTAATGAAAATCTGAGAAAAAATTCCGAACGAATAGTAAATATTTTCATAGTTAAAAACTAGGTTTGAGTTGAGATGCTAATTTTATTCATTTAGCATAACTATATATAGATCAATGGTTCCATTTTGGTCTGATGTACACTGCATGGTCAGCTGTCATTGTTCCATGAACGTATCATGACCCTTCCCGATGTGTAATCTGTGTAAACCACCTGTTGCTTCGACTTCAGAGCTGCACATATTATGTTTATTGAATGTTCTACATTTCAAAGCAGTTCTGCAAGCCAATTCTTATACATTTTAGCATCGATCCCATGAAAGCATAAGCAGGAAACTTGAGAAAGTATTTTTTCCTCCCACTTAGGGATCATTTCAAAGGGAAGAAGAGATCAAAATAATTCTGTTCCCCTTTTAGCTCAGCATATTTTAGATGGATTCTAGGATTACTTTTTTAATGCTCTGCATTTGGGTGATATAACAATCATAGCCAATTTACATAAGGAAAGCAGGAAAAATAAGACAGGTTTATTTAAATTTAAGAAAAAATAATCTAAATAAGGCTGGGTCATAACAACAGATGGAATGTATAACAACAGAAATACGCCTTGAATATTCAAAGAATACATGAATGATACCTAAGGTCCTTCTTTCTGGAATTGTTATTTGACAATTACAGAAGAATAATTTTTCCCTGAGAACCAATTCTATAATTTTCATCAGAAGAACCTTACAAGCCAGCCTTTGGTCTCCTGTGCCTGATTTATTCAGTCATTACTTTGAACGACTGGTCTTTCATGATTCTCCTCTATTGCGACAGGATAGAAAGATGAACATTGGAATATTTATTTCCATGTTCCAGAGTGCCTGCACAAACAGCTGTCACTGTCTACATTTTTGCCTTTTCTTCTTCCTTAATATATTTTCATAGCTCATCCACCTTGTCATGATTACAAATCACTTTGTTTATTCAATTAGACACATGTCACTTTGAAACGTCACTACTTGTCAGACTGTTCTTGGATAAAATTTGAAATCACAATCAGTTCACTCCATGAATAGGTTACCTCACATTTAAAAAATAACACATATTTTATAATTTATGACATTGTTTTGGAGGACAGAATTTTAGGTAGTCCAGCTTTCACATCTGACCTGATATTTTAATAAATGCTAACTGTATATTATTCTGGCATATTGTGTGTGTGATACACACACACACACACACACACACACACACACACACACACACACACACAGCATATCTATGAGTTTCTTAATTCACCTGAACACTATACTGAGTGTTGGGTATCATAACTGTTGAATTAAAGAGGTTTGGGTTTTCCTGGAGCTCTTTGCTTGTATCTCCCCTACTGGTTCATAATCTCTTGGGTACAATCATGAGGCTAACTGGTTATGAACTTTACCCTGTATTCTCATAATAACTAAAATGCAACTAGAGAGGTTTCTCCCAGTTTTGTTTGTAAAGAACTTCTGAAGGAATACAGCAATATGTCCAACTGCGTGAAATACAATTTTACAATAATTTAATCAAGAACAGCTACCAGCACGGTGGTACATGGCTTTTCAGTTTGAAAGAGCACGATTAAGCTTTGTGTGACCAACATAGCAGACCAAAGCTACTGCTCCGACACTGCAGCTATGAGAGATAACATGGAGCATCCTCCATGGTTGGGAGGTTCAGTTTTCCAAGTGTGTGCTGGATAGGGCATCGGTTCTGCTCCTGACCTTCTGGAGTGCAGCCTGAAATAAAACTTGATGTCCTGATGAGGACCCAATGGGAAAGACAGCAGAGCTTAGTGCTGTCACAAAATAGGGAAGGCGAGACAGGTTTTTCTGTTTTCTTTTCTTACTATCTATTTGCTCAGTACTATTTGCTTTTTGAGGTCAGTAGGTACCAAGCAGCATTTACAAACACTGGCTGGGAGACTGCTATAGATTTAGCATAAGTGGAAGTTTAAAATGCATCCTCTCTAACCCAAACAATTTTTTTTTAAAAAAAACAACAAACACCAAAGCAACATTAACCTGAAAAAAAGTGATCATTAATTTAGTTCAAACATTTAGTTCTATTGCATGCTTAATGCAGCATTCTGAATCATCCAAAAACCTCTAGAAAGTCAAAAGCTAAATTAGATATTCAAGATGGTGAACTCTCCTTCTCTGGCTATTTGTAAAAGGAGAATAGAGTTACTAGCATGACATGCTTTAGGGTAGGAGGCTAGAATAAGTTACCTTAAGGTTCTGCTTTTCTAGCATAGTACTTACAAATTATCTGAGATATAGCCAGCATGTGGGCAAAATGTAAAGACAATAGCATTTATTTAATATAAACAATATTATTTATGAGATTAAGCTGGTCAAATCTGTAAAGTTATATCTTTGGGTGTGTGATAGCTGAAATGTTTTTTTCAGTGCATATCCACTTATGAAGTCTACTACAAGTTATAGTCTGAATTCTTGCTTTTTTCCTAAGATGATTCATTTATTTTTTCCCTAATATTTGCAAAGTCAAATAACAGTATATATGTTACCCACTTTGAGTAGGAAAAACAATTTTTTTCTTAAATATAGTCTAAGAAGAACAGAAAAAAAATCTAGATACTCAGACTAACTACATAAGGATTAAGATCTATTAGAAAAATTTTGGTAAAGTCACAAGGGTCTTTATTTTTTTCTTCACTTAAAAAAAAAAAATCTCCCTCCCTCCATTTTTGGTAAACCTTCCTAAAGCACTTTGGATCAATTCGTTGACTTTTTAATCGTAGAATTAAACACCCTTGATAAATCTGTGGTGAAGATACCTACAGAGAGTTTTTTCAATACAACACCAAAATCAGTCACATTTTAATGGGAAAACTATTTTTATAATGAATATATGAACATTTAAAAATTAGGCTGGCCTAATGGCGCGGTGGTTAAGCGCTGGCTTGGGAAGCCAGCGGTCCCGGTTCGGTCCCATATCTGAGGGCCAGTGACACTGCCCTCAAAAAAAAAAAAAATAAAAATTAGTGCAAAGAGCATTATGTAGTTCTCACTTTAGATTTTTATAGACTTTAAAAATACAGTTGACCCTTGAACACAAGTTTGAACTGCACAGGTCCACTTACACATGGATTCTTTTCAATAAATACGTACAGTGCTGTAAATGTATATTCTCTTCCTTATAATTTTCTCAATAATATTTTTTTCTCTAGCTTACTTTATTGTAAAAGGATAGTGTATAATACATATAACATACAAAATATGTGTTAATCGACTGTTCATGTTATTGGTAAGGCTCTAGTCAACAGTAGGCTATTAGTAGTTAAGTTTTTGGGGGAGTCAAAAGTTATACACAAATTTTCAACTGTGCAGGGGGTTGGCTCCCCAAACCCCGTGTTGTTCAAAGGTCAACTGTATATTGGTATTTATTATTATTATTATTTTTTACTAATTCTAATAAGACAGCATATATAAGATAAAATGTTGCTGTAATCTAGTCAGTTTGAAGGTAAGCAATATTAACTATCTGTGCACAAGATCTTACTTACCATTCTGAACATCCAACACATGATGCTTATCTAATGTCCAGCCACCCATGTTGGAAGCATCTAATTCATAGCCTTGCAAAATGGCAGTTCTCTTTTCCCACAGAGTCAGGTCCAAACACGACTCATATTCATATCCAACTGACACTGGAATCAAAACAAATCATAGTTCTTCTTGTCAACTACAGGCAGAAATGCAATTTGTTTTATTATTTTGATACAATTTCTTTTTTCACAATTGTGTTGAGACTATATTTCATCTTATTTATGAGCAGAGTTTATTTTTTTATATGAGGAGATTTAATTACACAAAAGATGTTTTTTTAAAAGATGACTTCCAAATATTTTTTTTATACTGGTTTAATGGAAAAGTTTTTTTTTCCTCCCATACTACTCTTTACAAGGGGTTCACAGCACAACATGAAATTCAGACTGGGAAATTAGTTAAGTAGTTAGATCAGATAAATCAGGCCCAAATGCTGGCCAGATTACAACTAAAAATAATATTTGCTATCTTGAATAATTAGAGCTCTCTAGTTTCCAAGAGTATTAAGTTACGGGAAATATTTATGGTAAGTAAGGTTCAATAGAGCAAAAAAGGTAGCCAGATTATGCCATTATAGTTACTTGTTATTATCAGAAATGAACAATAAAATTAACAGTAAATTAATCACAAATGAAAAACCTCACAGTTCACAATAAAACATGGGTTTTAACATTCAAAATAAAGTGGTGGGAGAGGAGGCAATTTTCAGATTGATTTGAATTAATTCAAGTCCAAATTATATATTAATTTCAGAATAAAATGTCTTAGGTAAAATCTAATGGAACAAAACACATGTTATCCTTTAGTTTTTAATGTTCTGAGTCTGAGCTTGAAGCTATATTATATATATATATATATATATATATCTCAACATTTTAAACTTAGATTACCCTGTCTAGTCATTTAGTGAAACTGGTTAGACTGACATTTTAAGAATATCCTTCTAATTGGTCCTTCTAATCAAAAGAACTAAAATAATTTTTAGGCACCAATGTTGTCTGATATCCTGCTCAATGTCATTATGAATTGAAGCTACATTAGGTGTTAGATACAGAAAACATAAAGAAAGATAAGGAAAGCTAGTGATATAAAGTTATAAAGAAAACAAATGAAAAAAGGAAGAGAAACAATAAGAAAAAAAACACATGAACAAAAAACATGAAAACCTGAAATCTCATTCAGAGCATTCTTCTAAGATATAATGTTAGCCTGGAAAATTGATACGTTCTCCTAACGTGGACTATATTCCTTTTTCCAATGGTAGATCTAAACTAATCCGCTTGTAACTTCCCTGTGATAACCTTAATGCCGTTTTATCTGTTCACCCATTGTTTTCCATGGGTTACAATTATTTTCATGTTAGTTCTCACTTCAAGACAATTTGTTTTTTGATGTAGCATATATTTATACGGAACTTACCAACAGCTTCAGATAGACCATAGACCTTCTGATTATATGCATCTGTTTTATCCCATATAAAAGTATAGGCCAAGTTAGGGGAGGCAGGAAACCACTTTTGAAAGAGTCTTCCTACTACAGCTACCATAAGATGAACCTTCATCAGATTAAATGGGATAATGGACTGGGTCATGGTGATCTTCAGAACTGACTTATATCCTGCCGCTCTGGAACTCAAGTAGGAAAGTTTCAAATCTGTTCCTGGGATTGTGGTTTCTTCATGGAGTACCTAGGTTTGAATAAAACAGAAGCTCCAAACTGTGATCATGTACCACTGTGAGATAAAACATATTTCAAAGTACCGAGTAGAAAAGCTAACATGACACCAAAGAGTCACTATTCACAAACATGCATTTGAGCTGTTATCTTATTCAATAATTAAAGACACCTCTGCTGCCGGCCCGATTTTTCTCCTCCTAGAAGCTTCTTGTCATTTATTCTGAGTTAATTGCACCTCAGGTGCTACTCCTCATACAAGAGACACTGGAGCTGCTCCACCAGGCTGACATGCGCTGACTTGTTAGTTTACAGGCACAGCGGGTTCTCACTAACCCATCTCGCACCCCTGCTGCCCTGGAGAATTGGAGCAGACATTTGTAAGATGGTTGGTTCAGAAGAGGGAGGTGGTCTTAGGCCAAAGATCTGGCCTGTGCCAGCTGACTCAGTTAGGGATTAAACCTGTGCTGTGGCCTTGTCAGCTGACTGGTCACAGCCTATAAAGACAGGAATGATAAAGTAAAAGACCAATTTATTCAGGTTAAATTATAGCAAATCCCATATCCATGTTGAAAGGTAAGATAGTAATAGCACATTCTTATAATTAAACCTACCATTGAGGTAGGACTCACAACTGAGTTTTGATAAATGAACTAATGATAAATGAACTAATATTTTAAAGCCATAAAAATTTCCCCAGTGAACAACTAAGGTGTTATTGAATACACATGGAAGACACGCGATACACACTTTTTGAATTAAAACTGGACTGTAAAAAGTTAGTGTAAATACCTGCATAAGAATTATGTATTTTACTAATTTTAAAAAATCATTATTCATAACCCCATGATTTACCCATCAATGTGACTGGCTTAATGAATGCCAACAAATTTATACTGACATATGTGAAATGTATTATGCCAAAACAGGATTTAATTATTTTGAAAAATATATCTCACGTAGTATATAAAATCTTTCTAAACAGTTCAAATTATCTTTGCTAATGCCCCTACAATTTTGATAATAATAAAAGCTCTAATAGGCTTCTACATATATTGTAAAGTGCAAGGCTATCTTTGTTCAAGAACCAGTGCCAGGAACGCTCCACTTTCCCCACTAAGCATTACATGGCATTTTCAAAGGCTTCTTCATATTGCCCCATCAATATTCATTATTCAGACATAACGATTGCCTTTTCATGTTAGAAAATCTTAGAATAGTAATTCGGTGCTCAGTGGTGTTTCCCTCCCCCGCAACTCCTCTCATGTAAAACAGTTAGGAATGCTATAGATCTGCCATCTCCAAATTTTAATAATTTAAGTAGAACCCTTGATACCGCAGGTGTAGCTGTCAGTTTCAATGTAAACACGCAAACAGTTGGAAGTAGCACAAAAGAATGGACTATACAAACTCCCATTTTGGCTTATGAGTCAGTGTTGGCATGAAGAGGGGCATGATGGAATATAATATATTAAGAAGGCATTGCTATGCTATAATAGATATACTAATTTATTACAGTTGGGATTTTCAGTACTGAGATCAGCCACAGATGGTCTTCAGCAAAACAGTTTCTGAACATATAGAAACTTTTTAGAGCTCTAATTGACTCAGGGAAACCATTATATTGAAGATGGACAGTGCTTTTGTAGATTGTAGAGTATAAGGTGAGTAATCTAAAAGAATTCATTGTTCTCTCATCAAGGGAGTGAAATATCAATGGGTTAGTTTGAAAAACAGATTCTGTGATTCCTGAATGGCCCTGCAAATATAAGTAATTGAAACCTAAAGCATATACTTTATTTTCTCTTAATTTATTTTAAAAATAATTTTTCAAAAATGTGGTAGGTTTTCTATATGTAAGGCAATCTTTCATTAATATATTTCCTTGGACCTTCTAGGAACTGCTTGTCTATTTCAAAACATCATGTGTTACCCTAATTTTAATAACCGATTATTATCTTTGTCATTATTTATCTCCTTCTAGGGAACAAATATCTGTAATTTAGTTTATTAAAACATGAGTGTCTCCTATGTAATTTAACTTGACCATGTTATTTTGCATTAGTGGGAAAAGGAAATCCAGCCAGAGGGGAAAAATAACCATTAAGCGCCTATTTTTGCCAGCTGCCAGGTCTGTAAACCCCATTCTTGATCCCATTAAACATTCAGTTAGAAGCTAGATCCTGCCAATTTTACCTTCCAAATCTCTGTCTAATGTGTCCCTTCTTCTCCATATCCCCTACCATTGTGACTGGTTGCTCTCTCCATTTGAGAGCTGGAGATCTACGGAAATATAGTGAACATTAGTCTGTTTACTGATCTGTCTCATTCTATCAATTGTGCATTTTGTCACTTGAGCTAGTTTTCAAGAAATGCTGAAAAACTTCATTGGTGCCTTGGTTCCATATTGCCTAAAGAAACCAAGGTCTCCATTGTATGGTATTTCAGGGCCATTCATAATCTGGCTCCAATCCTTCCCCTTCTATACTCTACAGTTAAATTGTTCACCAGTTTTATACAACATTGTTTGTTTTTACCACCACACTGTTGCTCACACATTTTCTTCAATCTGGAATATCCTTTCTCCTTCGTAAAGCCAGGCTCCTCAATGATGCTTTCTTTGGCTTCCTTAAGGAATTGACTTCTTTTTTGAATTTCCACAGTTCTTCATTCAGATTTTTAACACTTTTAGAATAGCAGGATCCATGTCTTATTATTCTTTTTATTCTAGCGAAGTATCTTGTACATAATAGGCTCTCAATAAATTTTTACTAAATGTTTGCTGTATCTGAGTTGTCATGGGAAAAAACCTTCATGTGTTCATGGAACTGTTGACTATTCAAAACCTATTTCAATGACCTGGTTTGCTAGAAATCTGCCACCTATAGACAGACACGCTGCATCTACGGTGTCTATTTTAGGACTGGCTAAGGAGTTCAAAATTACTGCATGGTAGACCCTGGGGAGGAAGTAGTAATTTGAATAAAGTTTCAATGAGTTTCTTAAAGCTTTAGCTCAAAGTGTGCATGACGGATATGCAGTAAATCAATGAGGTGCCTCTTTTGTATCATATTTGCCTGTGAGCTTTCCCCCTATTTTGTTATCCTAGATCTTCCTGGCTCATCTCCTCTAATCTCTATCTACACTGCCTCCCTCCCTAGGAGAGATCCCATCTTATGCTTTAAGTATATCAGTAACGCATGACTCCCAAATTTACATCTTTACTTCCAACCTCTTTCCTGGACTCCACTCTTACATGGCCACTTCTTACCACTTCGACCCCAAGCACCTTTGTCCAGGCCACCATCATGTCTTGTTGACTACTGAGGCTGCCTCCTGATTGGTCTCCTTATTTCAGCCCTTGTCCAATATAGAATATTCTCAGCATTGCAACTACAGTGGACCTTTTAAGAAGGAAACCAGTGACTGTTACTGCCCTGCTTGAAATCTCCAACGGCTTCCAATTTCTCAAAGTCAGAAGTTCTTATCCTTGCCATGGTCTTCAGTGGCTTGTGATTTGTATACCATGAACCTCACTCCACCTGCACTTGCTGGCCTTGGACATTTCTTGAATAAGCAAAGCATGCTCCTCCCTCAAAACATCTGAACTTGGTCTTTGCTCTGCCTGGAATGCCCTTCTGTTTTTAAGGTTTAGTCTTTTACTTTCTTCAAGTTCCTGCTGAAATATCATGTTATCAAAGAGATCTTCCCAAATGATACTTTATAAAATTGCACCTTCATCCACTTTACTCTGCTTTATTTTTAAACAAATAAGCCTGGTTCACAACCTGATACATATTCATAACGTGTGCTATTTCTCTCTCCCTATTAGTTGGGAGGCTCCTTGAGAGTAGGTATTTCATTGGCTGGTTTACCGCATTGGTCCATTATAACAGTGCCTGGTTGAATATCTGAAGAATAAATGTGACAAAGCTGCTATGTGCTGCTGTGTTTTAAAGACTATGTATTTATACTTAGCTCTTTATGAATAAAGTCCATTATTATTGTACCTAATGTCCTGCCTTTAAGATCTGAAAGTTATTTCTAATTGGAAACGTATAGGAAGGAAAACGATTCCACGATATTTCAGCAGATAAAATGAATAGTGAAAGCATGGCTGTTTTAAAGAAAATGAAAAGTTTTTTTTTCCCTTCCTGTGGACCATGAAGCTTTATGAATCACAAATTATTAGAGCTTAAGACATGATACTAAGTTTTAAAAATAATATCTTGAGAAAATGCATGAACATTTTCTGTCAAAAATCATCTTTTCTAAAATATTTTTAACTTACAATAATAACTAAATGGTAAGTTATTGAGAATAATGCCGATGTACAATAGCTTTTGTACAAAGTCATTCAGGAGGTCAGGTACAAAGTCAGTCAGGAGGTCAGGCACCAAAAACGAATAAATAAGCAAAGACATTATTAGCTGTTGAGTTTAAGCTGTTTTTCCATTTGGCTACAACTAATAAATATATACAGATGTAGCCTGAAGAAAAAATATTTAGAATAGCTCTTTAAGAAATAACAAGATAACCTACTATAGTACAATAACGCCTATTCTAGTGCACACGCTCACACACATACACATACACACACACACACACACACCCACGTTCTATATCTCATTCTATAGAATGATTTAGGATAGTACTGGAATTTTGCAATCCTTTCTAAAGATTTTTTTTTTTTTTGTAAACCACATGATCTGAAAATGGTTTATTTGAAAGTACTGCTTGCAAAAATATTTTACCTGTGTTTCGGGGATAATGGGGCTGTCTTCAGTAGAAGATCTGAAAAAGGTAGATAAAGGTGATGACACAATGATAGGATTTGGCCTCACAAATCCACTCAGATCACAGCTGGGAATGTCATTCTCTTCTTTCTTCATCACCAGGGTATCCATCACATAAAAGACATTCCATGGAATCCACACAGTATGATACTGAGTGAGGAATGGGGATCGTTCAAATACCAAAGTTAGAGAAGCCCCACCATTTGCCACCAAGTCAAACCTAAGAAAAACAAGACACACTTAGTGAATTATCTGGATCCTATATAACTCCCAAGTTAATTTAATTTAACCTCCTTAAATTAACATGCTTTACAAAGAAAATCAACTTTCCCCCCGACTTTTATATGAAATAGATTCAAATGCACAGGAATATTTAAAGAATTATCCAGTGAACACTCACATACTTTTTACTTACATTTATCAATTTATTAACATTTTCCCAAATTTGTTTTAGCTATTATCTGCCTATCTGATCCTTTTCCAGAACCATTTAAGCTTAAATTGCAGACAGATATGATGAAATGTTACCTGTAAATATTTCAACAAGAATATTCTAAGACAAAGAACATTCTCCTACAAAACCACATGCTATTATGATTTAGAAAAATGAAATCCACTTTTAAAGAACTATGAATATGTGACTCCAAGTTTCTGCCACATGTATTGTCACAGATTTCTGGAGTCTAAAAGTTGTTGCACTTCTACATTACAAGGGACAATAAAACATGCTGGGTGACAACAAGACTGTCTAGTTTTTATACTTAAAATACTTCAAACAGAGACAGTGCATTGGGACTAACTCACATTCCATCCTGGCGGGTAATAGTATATCCATATTCTGGGTAATGGAAAAATGAGACATTTACTCCAATTAGTGGGGTTCCATCGGCAGTTAGGACTTGGCCTCTGATGACGGATGCAAGGCTGTAGGAAAAGTAGAAGAATTAGAACGAACATTTGTCTTCTCAGGCCAACGTTATCATGATTTAGAGATAATTCAACTTCAGGATAAAATAACAGTATCACACGCAATCATTATTCACAAAAACCAGACCTGAAATACTCCCAAGACAATGTCTTTTAATTCAGATGCAATTCACATTCTCTAAATGCCTAGTGTTTACCCTGGGTTTTAAATCATTGCAATCTGGTTTTTTGGAGAGTTATCCAAACCAATAATTTAGAGGTGAATTTTTAAAATTATAAACTGCTTTTTTTCCCCCCGTAAGTCTTATGTTTGGTGCTTACATGAAGAAAAGTATACTTTCCAATTAATTCCGAGGCAATCCGTAAATCTGTAGGGACCCAGAAGTACAAGATTTAAGGGGGCAATAAGGAACATTTGTGCAACAACTTTTAATCAACTGCTGGGTCTAACTGCATTAATGCTGTGAAATTACTGCAGACCCAGGAGTTCTAGTGTAAATCATCTTCTTTGCTCAGTGAGACACAAGACACCTGCTTTCACTTACTGGTTTATTTTCAGGTCATTACTGCTCTGTAAAGCACCAGACAAACAGCTTATGCAATCTCACTGCCATACCGTTAGCAGTTCCATTACATTAATTCATAATTTATATTATTTAGTGAGCGCAGCTAAAAAAAAAAAAAGTGCACTTCGGTTTTGCCTTTTGGGGTCTTTTCATGGCTTCTTTTGAAACATTTCCAACTGTGCTAACTAGTTACATGAAGATTTACTGACTCCTTAATGGGATGTCCTGTTATGTTGCAGGTACTGAAATTGAGAAAGTATGTAAACTGCGTCAAAAATGCTGGAAATGCGAAGTTTGGTGAAGAATTTGCCAAAAGAGGAAAAACTGTATTTTTTAAAAAAGGCACTTTCCTCAAATTCACAGTCATCAGCATTTCGAGGAAAGTGCATATAATTGTTGATATCACTACGAATTTATCTAAGGAAAAGATGCATTAACCTCTTATTGAAAGGACTTTCTCCAGGTATAACATGGGTGCTATCAGATCCTATAAGAAAACTGATTCGGTCATAGAAGGATTTGGCAGCTTGCTGAGATGGTGATTGTAAACTCTGGCTAATGATGTCCTGAGGATCAGGCAGTCCACGGCAGTAGGGCTGGTTTTGGCAGGAACTCTGTAAACAGCAATCGGGATCCATACAGTCAATGAGTCCATCTGTAGAGAGAAATGTAAACCAGTAAGAGAACTCCCCTTTCTATGATGTGATGTGGAATATGGTTTGTTTGTTGGTTGTTGTTTTTTTCAAATAGAATGATTTGTCCCATCTGAGAGCAATTCCCATGAGGTACACTTCATGCAAATAGATGAAATATAAATACAATACTTGCAGAAGCTTTTGTATAGAGTAAATGTTTGAAACGGAGATGGCTGAAAAGAATCAGATAATGTTGATTCTGAGTAAGAAATAAAAAATTACTGATTAGAACAGTCTATTAATAGTATGAAGTAATGTGGGTTAGTTTTATGTACAATTACTCAAGCCTTCCATATTTTAGAGAAAATGCACTAGGAGTTAAAATATTGGATTGTTGGAAAAGTCATGATGCATTTTTGCAACGAAAAACAGAAAAAATACGTCATGACTTTTCTGACAACCTAAAATCGTGTGTACGGTAAATGGAGAGAGACCTACACGAGATGAAGTTCTAAAATTTGGGAAAGGGTCAGAAAAATAACAGTCTGTAAAATAAAGCAAATACAAATTAACACGAAATAAGATTAGACAACCATCTTTCAAGAAAATCATTCTCCCAAGAAAGATAAAATGTGTTCCAAAAAAATTAAGACATTTCTCAACTTTTAAATAGGAGCCTGAGCGCTTAGAATGCCTCCCTAAAACAGAGGTGTTAATTTAAAATGTGGCAAATGTAAATAAGTCATACTATTGGAAATTATAAGACACCTATCACAAAAAATTGACCTACAGTGTTAGTGACATAAAAAAAGTAAGGGATAAAAGAAACTTAGCCAGTGTCTTCTCCAGGAATATCAAAAAGAAACGACATCCAATGGCCCACGTAAGTACTTTGTTTGAAACATGTAACCCAACCCATTAGTGGACAAGTGTGTAAGGTTATGATGGTTTTATGACATTATCCTTCAAGGTCATTTATCACTGACCAGTTGATACATGAATTTTCACCTGCTTGCCAATTATATTTCTCAGTACACATTAATAAAACCATTGGTTTCTCAGGACTTGAATGACTCTTGGGAGAACTGACAAAACAGTGTTAAAATCTTCGACCCTAAGTATCAGGTCTTCCTGTGACCCTATTATGGCAAACTCAGTTGAAAATTCCTATATATTTTATTTACGCAAGTGTTTTTAAATGACTTATTTTTAAAATAACACATTAGCCATTTTCTTTTGTTGCTTTACATCACTCTTATTAATAGAATATAAGCTTGCACCCTTCATTATCTGACAGTAAACTGAGACAAAAGAAAATAGTCTACATTGAATTATATCACCCAGTCTAGAAGGAGGTCAACAGCAACACAGGTGAGGTAAGAATTAGAGAGAGGAGGGGTCCCGGCTCAGTGTCCTTAAGTAGTCCTACCCACCTAAAGAAGAATGTAACGAACACTTGTGATTTCCTAACACCCATCCACCCTTCTTGGGGCAACAGCTCTAAATTCTCATTTGGGTATCCATCCATCCATCCCTCCCCAACTCTCAGTCCAGGTGCTTATTTCCCTTCATGTTTGGTTCCATAATGTACATGTGACCTACCTTGTCTAACAAGAATGAATTTCAGGAGCTTTGTGAAAGGAACTCTCCCCCCACCCCTAGCTCATAGCTGTAAGGTTGTGAGGTTGGGGTTGCTGCAACCATCTTACTGGCACTACAGGAGAATCTGCCTAGGAAGGGAGCCATCTTAGGAGAAGCAGAGCCAAGAGCTGGCGAGAAAGAAACTACAGGCCATAGTGACATCTTCGGGGTTTTTGCAATAAGCTGCACCTGACCTCATGGGCTTTTCAGTTCTAGAAGCAAAGGAACTGCCTTTTTCCTTATGCCTGTTTGGGTTGGATTTTCTGTCACTTGAAACTGAAAAGAACTTAGTAATCTAAGGACAATAACTAAAAGTCTTCTCTTTCTTTGTAGTTGGAAAAAAAAAAGCTTAATTAGTGAATACTTCAATCAAATTTATGGTGTTGCACTCTTTTTACATTAATATTTTAATTTTTTTGTTACCACAATTTCCATACATGTGAAAATGAGTCAGAATTTCTCACAGGCAGCTCTTATTACATATTGTTTCCTTCTGATAGTTAGGTTTTCACGTAGATGTTGGTTATACTTTACTTCTAAAAATGTGTTAATTACTTGAAACTGTACACTATTTCCTTGATAAAAATTTAAAATCGTTAAAATCATTTGTTGTAAGAAAATCAAATGAAACTGAACTTTGAAATTTCATATGAATTTATCAAAATATTACTTTCTTAGCCAAAAGGCCATAGAGATGAAAAATGTCTAAATATTTCTCAATATTTCTAGTGCAAGGAAGATAAACTATGCTATAGGCTTATTTTTCATGAGGATATATTATAATATTGCAATATAGTGTATTTTTTCTCCATTGCTCTCAAAGAAATAGAAGTACCGTTATTGAAACTCAGCTTTTGAAGGTAGCAGACTATTGAACTATTGCCCTAATATCATTTCTGGCTTCAAAAAAACAATTAAAAAAGTAAAAGCCTTTCAGTAACAATTCATGATTATAGGTTGAGACTTTATGAGAAATCTTTAATGTGTGTTTTATGATATATTTAAGAGTTCTTACTCCATGGATTCGGAATGGGTGTGCATATGCTTGAGAGAGTAATTTGACATAAATATTTTATATTCTTACAGGTTTTTCCGGTATATTCATTCTTTAACATAAGTAGAAACTACTTATAGAGAAAGTACTTCCAAATGCTGTATTATATTTAATCTCCATTAACCTGGTCAATTAAGGGTTAAATGCTCCTCACTTTGTTCTCTGCCCCCACAATACTCCCACCTTGCCTCCCTGGAGGCCATATATGGTACAGTTGCCAAAGAGGAATACCCAAATTTAGTTATTCATCTTTGTTAGTTTATAAAAAGCAAATGTACATCTGGCATATAAACTGCAGGTCATAAAACTGCATGAGATTGACACCTTCTGAACTAATCAGCTGGAAATGCATTTTTACAAGCCTCTCTGCTAACATCAATCAGAGAAGGAATCTCATTTCCAACAGCCAAGATGCAGGGACACACTGTTTGTTATTTTTCTGCAGAGTTTATCAGTAACTTGCCCAAGTAAGTGACGGATGGTCATGAGTCTGGCTCCCTCTAACCTGAGAAAACATTTTTCATTCTTTGTCTGTACTTAGAAGGCTAGGACTATCTGGCACAACTAAGTTGATTACCCAGTTGCCCAAATGTATACTCGTCCTGTAGCAAAATTGTCTTCGTGGGATAGCTTCTCCAAATCATCAAGATTCCATTTTAGTCTCAGGAATATTAGGGTGGCTTAAAATTATATTGGCGTAGGAGCCATGCCTAATAGAATTAATCACAAAAATCTCAAAAAAATCAGAAATATTCAAACCCACTGAGTGATACCATCTGTGATCAATTAAGAGCCTTTCTTTAGTTTAAGCTTTGCAATGTAAGTTGTATTTTGATGTAATGTAGATATTATAGTCTATGTTTCCGGTCAATCCTTAATATTCTTGCTCTAGTTTTCATTTTTAAACATGTTCTTGTCTTTCCTAAGGCTTTCATTGAACTTTAACAGTGGCTGGCAAGCCTATTTTGTAAAGGGCCAGATAATAAAATATTTTTGGCTTTTGGGGCCATATAGTGTCTATTTCAACTATTCAACTCTGCCTCTATCTATAGCACTAAAGCAGCCCAGTCATAGACAATATGTAAAAAGAGGGGTGTGACTGTGTTTCAATAAAACTGTATTTATAAAACCAGGTTTTGGCCCAGGGGTCATTGCTTGCCAACCTCTGGTCCTACTTTAAAGTTTCTACCTTGTCTATTTCCTCGTGTTCTTCAAATCACTCTTGATATTTTCGTCTGGCAAATTGAAACAAGGTACATTCTGTTAGATCATGAAAACTCTGACTCCAAGTCTTTTCCTAGGTTATCATCTTTGCTGGCTTTGAACTGCTTGTCAAAACTCTTTCTTCTTTTAAGCACCTATGGCTGTTTTAATTTGTTTAATAAAACCTGGATTTACTGACTAGATAAAAAGTCATAAATTTCCTTTTAGTGAATTTTCTTTTTTACTCAAAAGATAATTAGTGCTCACCTCCCGTCCCTACAGTACTGGGAAGTCCCTCTCTCAGTTCCAAGCTAGAGCTAGAGGTAGAAATTCTGATACAATACTTATCTGTGGCTGTCAGAGTTTTAATGTGTACAGGTATGCTTTTTCATTCCTCTTTTAAGTGACCATTCTGGAATATGCTTGAAATTCATTTCTTTATTACTAAATTGGGATCATGTTTGGTATTCTGTATCTTTATGGTTTGTCTATAATGGCTTTCTTGATGGCTTTAGTCTCTATGTTCACATAACTTCAGTGCTCATGACTCCAGGCTGATCATTCTCCTGAACTCCAAACCCACAAACTGCCTTCTAGATATTTTCACTTGGATGTCATGTAGGCATCAAAAACTTACCGTGTTGAAAATACAACATATAAGACCTTCTCTAAACATGTCGCTTCTTTCATATTGCTAATATCAATGAATGGTTCCACCATCTACCCAATCAGTTTCTCAAAGTAAAAACTCAAATGTCATCCTTGACTCCTTTTCTCCTTTCTTTTTTCTTTGTACCTAATCAATTGCCAGTTCCTTCTTTTCTTCACCTCTAAAATTTCTTAAATCAGTGTATTCATTTCCATTTCACTGAAACTACCCTTCAGGCCACCATGGTCGCCTCTTGACAAGATCTCAACAATAGCTTGGTTTCCCAGGTTCCAGTTTCATCCCAACTATTTATTCTCTACACTTCAGTCAGAGTAATCTTTACAGAAATCAAATTTGATTATTTTACTTCTTTAGCTAAAATTCTTCCATTACTTGATCCGCACTGCCTTCTGAGTAGTTCGAACCAGCTCCTTAAAATGGCTTATAAGGCCTTTTGTGATCATTATTTCCTCTGCCTGGAAACCTCTAACCTACTCTTACTCCCCACTCCCACCCCCAATTTTTTCGACTATCAGCTCAGACAATGGTTTCATGAAGCTCCATGAGGCCTAATCTAGTTCACTGCTGTATTCCCAGCAACTTCTTGGAATCAAGTTGACATACAATATAGTTGCTGAATAAAGGGAAGAATGAATGCAGTTTCTAGGGACTGTGAGATTTAAACAGGTCAAAATAATGTCTTAAAAGCATACTAGAAGGCCGGCAGAGTGGTGCGGTGGTTAAATGCTGGCTTGCGAAGCTGGCGGCCCCAGTTCGGGTCCCACATATGAGGGCCAGTGACACTGCCCTCAAAAAAAAAAAAAGTGCATTAGAAACACCTACTGGTTTTCTCTTATCACCTGTTTTCTACCCTTAGATACTACGCCATTCCTTGGATTCCTATTTCTTTTTTACTCTAATAGGTAGTTTAAAATGTTCTTGATTAATTGGACATTAAGCAATCCACAAAGAGCATTAGAAGAAATTATATGAAATACTATGTTTAATCTTATACAGAGAAAGGCCCTACTTAATAATGAAGACTTACAACTCACAATTCATGAATCAGAAGATAAATATTATGAATATTTACTTCATATCAATTGAAAACTTCTGCATGACAAAGACACTATAAACAAAGTTAAAAGATAAGTGAAAAGCTGGGATAAAATATATGCAACACACTTAACAAAGAATTAATAAGGTAAATAAACACAGAAGTCCTAAAAATTAAAATGGAAACGTCAAGCAACTCCATAGAAAAAAATGAGCCAGAGAAATAAGCAGTTAGCAAAAAAAAAAAAAAAAAAAAAAAAAATACAAATGGTCAAGAAATGTATATAAAGATCATCAATCTAATTAGTAATTAGGGAAATGCAAATTAAAACAATAGAAATGGAGTCATTTTCAACTGTCAGACAAAATTCATATTTTTCATTTTATTGGACAATTTGTTTATGTACAGTGATTATGTGCAGGCTATGTACGGGGGAAATAAACACTCGCATACTGATGCAGTGTAGCATGTAAAACCTACTTACAAGGCGATTTGGCAGTAGCTATCAAAATTAAAAATTAAAGCACACTTTGACCCAGCAATTTCACATCTAAATATCTGTCCAAAAGAAGTATTTCTACATTTACACAAAGATTTATATGTAGATATACATACACACAGACATATACAGATTTACTAAAGCTTTGTCTTTATACCAAGAGAAAAACATTAAAAAAAACACTAAAGTTGTTTTCATGGAGTAGTTGTAAGGTTAATTAGTACACCTATGTTTCTAGAATGAGATGGGCCTATATGTAATGGCATGAAGAAAATCTCTAAGATATGCTCTTTGGCAGAATCAAATTTAGATCAGTACCTATCCCATTTAAGTTTAAAAACATAATTGTGTATACAGTTCACCGAGGAGGGGTAGAAATATGCTCGCCACGTTGTTGACAGTGGTTAACTCTTCTGACAATGAGAATGCAATGTTTGTGCACTATTCTCACCACTAATGCAGAAGTTCTTAACCATGGAGCCACATGTAACAAGGAGTACAGAGATACTCAGCAGGGCCCATTCTGACATTCGAAGCTTGGGGTGGCAGCTCATGGGAGTGGGTGTAAAGCATAGGGGAGACTTTTAGTTCCAGCCTGTGTGGCTCTGATTTTCCTCCCCTCCTAAAACTCATCAAAAAAGTGCCAAAGCCCCATATTCCTTGTGTACTATTGGGAAGCTAATGGGGTCCTTTGCTTTTCAGAGCATGAGCTGGTCTTCTCTTTCCTCGAATGGGAGTGACTATGCTCTAAAAATTCTGTGACTAGTAAAAGGCTTCAGACTAACTTGACTCTCTTCCCTAAAGTAGGATCCATTAGAGTCTTTCAAACTCATCCCTCCCTCTCCCCGCCCCCCCCCCCCCCCCCCGACATCCTCTCTACCAGCAAAATATACTTAAATGCTCTGAGACTCTGAGTGACACTCTATGATTTGATGTTTGAATTATTTTTGGGAAGTACATATGATCTCTTATAGTTTCCTCTCTCTTTCTCTCTCTAACCATTTTCTGTTTCTTTTCCCAGTTCTGTTCCTTTCATTTAATTTTAATTTTTAAATGCTTTTGGAGAACATGATACTCTTATCCTCCTGCTGGAAGTTGTAAAAATTCTATATTCAAATATTTCCTTATTTTCACTTGTCAGTCTCCAAACCTAAAACATCTCTACTCTCATTCATCATACTCATTTGGAACTTACATTACAATTTTATTCATTTTTTTTTTTTTTACCCTTTGCACACTTTTATTTTTTCTTGCAGTTTCAACCTTCCATTTGTATTCTCTCTCTCATTACTGTTTGTATCTTTGTAATTCCTGAATAACCTCAATTGAATTGTTCTTTCTTCTTTGCTATCATCAGCCCCCACATACTTTTAAAAAGCCTGTTTTATCCCCACAAACCAATAACTCTGAAGGATAAAGAAAAACTATCTACATACAAGTAAGATGTATTATTTCTGGTAGGATTTGTGTTTTGGCATTACATCATTCTTCCACAAAGTTCAGTATGAGGCTTTAAGTCTTGTGCCCTCAACCATCTAATCTCCATGAGAGGGCTTGAGTGTCATGCCTCAAGTACCCAGAGCGGGCTATCCACTGAAGGACCTGTCAGAGAAGTAAGATATCAAAGGGAACTTTCACTAGATCTCTTTAATGGGAAGAAAGATGAGAACATAGTAATGACTGCCAGAGATAAAGTATTTTGGAGAAATCATCTTCTTAATAAATATGTTAGGTTTCCATAAAGATAGAATTGTCTTTCACAAGCTGTTGCAGTTTTAGGCTTGCATAGTGGGACCACCATATAGGAGTTATGTAAAGCCAAGAAACCCCCTATTGAATGAGATTCTTAGTGGGTAGGTTAGGTTAAAGTAACAATGCATGTAACAGTATATAGGGAGATATAACAGTATATAGGGAGAGCTGGATAGCTGCTTTGCCAATGGAGAAGGCACATCAGAGATTCAGCACTGGTTTTCTTGTTCTCAAATGAGAAGGCTGTAATTGTGGGGGAAGCAAGGAGAGACAGAATAGAAGATTCACCCTGAAAGTAATAGATGTCTATTAGCCATATGAAATAGTCATTCAAGTATATTGTCTGGTTATACTAAAACTAAATGCTGTAGACAGCTATTAATAGTCCTATAGTAGAATCTGTTTTTCTGTCTGCCTAGCATCCATACCCCTTTCTTCTAGTGACAGAACTTCAATTTTCCTTTGAGTAGGTGACCTAATTCAGGCTGAGGAGAGTCAGCCTCAGGTCCAGCCATCATGTAACCACTGAAAAAGGCATTCACCTGTACTGGAATTGTTATGCTGATGGAATGTAAACCTAGGGCTGGTGGTGGTCATTTGGGGGAGAGACAATCAGAGAATGGTGCCAACACAGAATAAACCAGAGCTGACAAATGAATTAACCCAGATTTCTGCTACCATTGTTTGAACACCTAGATGCACCTAAGTCTGAAATTTTCAGTTATATAAGCTAATCATTTTATTTTTTTAAGCTTAAGACTGTTTAAATAGAGTTTTGATCATGTGTAACCAAAGAGTATTTCCTGGTGAGAATAACAAATAGAGCTTTAAGAATAGAAAGGATTTCCTTGTTGAGGAGAAGTGAAAATCTGAGGTAGAATGCACTGTGAGACAGACTGGGCCTCAATTCCTATGGCTGACTAAACGAGGTATGCTAGGAACTAAAGAGTTCACAGCACAGGGTCACTCTTAAACCCTGCTTCACTCACATAGCATTACCAGTTCCCATCTCTTCACCTGTCTTTGCTCTGATCTTGGCAATGTCACTGTCAGAACGAGTGCTGGGATCTGAACAAAAAATGGCTCAATCTGGAGGGGGGTTGGCTTTATAGGTGAAAACGGAGTTGAAGAAGAAATATTTATAAGCCAATTCTAGCCATGAATGTTGATCACTTGCTCTGAAAGCTTTCTCAACATGACAGGATATCTTGTAGTTGCTCCCAAAATGTCTACATGCCGGCTGAGAGATGTTATTCACAATTGTCTTGTCTAGTGACTATTTTTCTGACTTCCATTGTGTGACTTAAAACTCGACTATTCCATTGTCTGCCTTTGTCCAAAAAATTGGCTCCAACAGCCTCTGTTTTGACACCTGGAGCTAGATTTGAGAAGCAGATGGAGGAAGTACCTTGTTGAATCCATATAGAGTGGGTATTTTTACCCACAGGGCTTTCACTGTGGGTAAAAGCTTACCCTTAGTCATAAAAGCTAGAGTGATCCTGCATACATGACAGCAGTTTATGTGAGCCCTAAAGAAATGAGGTCTAACTGGACAGGAGGTTTACTTCTTAGGTCTGTGGAGGTGTTAAGACAGAGGTTAAAGGTAAGTTCCTCTAATCTACTTTGTTGTTCTTTTATTCCTCATAAAGATTCCCTTTTAGAGAGATCCAAGATGGCAGAGCAGATAAACATTGTGCCTGTTTCCTTCCACGAACACATCAAAATTATAACTAAATTATAGAACAATCAACCTGGAGAACCATCTAGCTAAACAGAAGCCTAGCTGAACAGAAGTTTTATAACTAAGGATATAAAGAAGTGACTTTGAGACTGGTGGGAGGGGCAGAGATGTGAAATGGGCAGGCCCCAAGACTGAAGTCATATCAAGCAGATATAAAAGAAAAACTGATGGTTGCTCGCTGGGAGAGAGTGGGGAAGAAGGAGAGGGGGAAGGTTTTGGACAGTGTATGTGGGACTACAATGTTGCCGCAGGGATATGGGGGCAGTTCTGGGAATGTAATTGATAATGTTGTGAAGAGACTATTATGTTGTGAGAAGTAGGTCAGTCGGAGAAGGACAGGTACCATGTGATCTCACTTGTGTGTGGAGTCTGGAGAGCTGAGTGGACGATCAAAGTAAACAGACTCGTAGATGTACAGGAAAAACTGGGGGTTGCTAGTTGGGAGGGGGTGGGGATGTGGGGGAAGGGGAAGGGATTAGACAGCATAAATAGACAACTACAATATTGCTACAGGGATATGAAACACAGTTCAGAGAATATAATAATGTAAAAATTTTGTGGCGTGTCAGATAGTCACATGTCTTGTTAGGGAGACCACTTCATGGATGGAGTAGAGGCTTGATCACTGCACTGTACACTTGAAGCTGATGTTGTATAGTATTGTATGCCAACTGTAACTGAATATGTGGATAGTCACGGGATGTGGAGTATACTGTGGAGGGGAGTCAGGGGAGTTGTGATGGATATGTACGATATGGGGGGGGGAGTAGGGTGGCGAACTGGGAGAGGGGGGTTTTCACTTTGGGGGGTAAAGAGTATAACTATTGCATTGTGTTGTACACCTGAAACTAATAAAAAAACAAAAAACAGAAAACAAAAACCCCAAAAAACAAAAAAAACAAAACAAAACAGGCAGGCCCCAAACCTCTGTGTGGAGGATAAAAATTGGGATGGATATCTTGGCTACAGAGGTTCTGCATAGAGGAGGGAGGGACCCCAGCCCTACCTCAGGCTCCCAGCCCACAATACTGGAGCCAGGAAGAGAAGTCCTCATAACATCTGGCTGTGAAAAACGGTGGGGATTTCGACCAGACGTGGGATGAGAGGCTGTGGGAAACCCAGAGGACCTCTTAAAGGGCCCGCACACAGTCTCACTCACTCACAGGCACTCATCATGGGCTCTGACAGAGGGATGGCAATTTGGGGGATATCAGAGGCAATACAAGAGGCAGACTGAGGTGTGTGGCTATGGAGCAAGGGCTGGAGGACAGCTGCCATTTTCCCTGCATGGGGTCTTCCTCTCAGGCATCTGGCAGGCAGGTGCCATCTTTCCTGTGGTAAGTCCTCCCTAACAGGCCAAATCTGAATCTGAACTGGTTTGGTGAGCTCTGCAGGGACCCCGCCCCATCCAACTCCTTCAACACTGGAGGTACTTTCTCGGTGAGCAGCTAGCCCTACCTGAATTGCACTCTTTCTTGGAAAACTACTGGAGTCTGGCAGGCCCAGGTGAGTGGTGACTGGCCTCAGTGTGCTCTGAGACTTTTGCTGAGTAGCTCCAGGCTCAGCACTGGCACCAAACCAGAATTTACATGAACTTGGTGACCACAGCTCTTCCCATACTCTAGTGACTCCCACTCCCTTAGACCCTGCCTAATCCAACTTGTGTACCAACAAGGCTTTATCAGTGGCTGAGTCTTAAGGGAACCAGCTGGTGGCAGCAAGCCTTGGAGTGTCCTGGCTTTTTGCTAAACTACCCTTGGCCTGGTACTGGTGCAGAAGTCCTTGAATCACAGTGTGCCCTCTCCCACGTGTCTCCAGGTACAGCACAGGCAGTAAACAACCATTTTGCTTTGTAGCTCATACAAGGTAGTCCTGGGCTGGTCACACACAATGAGTGACCTGGGCCTGCACTGGGGCCCCTCCCAAGAGGCCTCAGAACCAACAAACTTGGAGGTTGGCTTCAGACCACAGCAGAGCACAGTCCAATTAGCCCACAAGCAGCACACACAAAGGGCAGTCTCAACAGACACCAGGGCCTGCTATGGCAAATCTTACCCAGTGAAGTAAGCCCCCCTGCACAACAGCCCATCAGCTGTGGATGTGGCCAAACCCCACAGCCAATCAGCCTAAGGGTCAATTCCACCCAGTGACATGTGAATAGCAATCAAGGCTCAACTATAACAGGAGGGCACACACAAGGGACACTCCTGGAGCATCCAGAGCAAGTGACAAAGGAGACAGTGCCAGGACTCCACAGGGCAATTACTACATAAGGCCAAACAGCCAAGACTGGGAGACATGCAGATCTACTTAATACATAGAAACAAACACAGATAGGCAAGCAAAATAAGGAAAGAAAGATATACATCACAAATGAAAGAACAGGAGAAAACTCCAGAAAAAGCACGAAATGAAATGGAGGCAAGCAACCTACCAGAGACAGAGTTCAAAACAATGTTTATATGGATGCTCAAGGAACTTAGTGAGAACTTAAACAAAGAGATAGCAAGCATAAAAAAGAACATAGAAACCATTGAAAAAAAAAACAAAAACAAAAATGAAAAGTCAGAAGTGAAGAATACCATAACTGAAATGAAGAATTCACTAGAAGGAATCACCAGCAGACTAGCTGAATCCAAGGATCGAATCAGCAATTTGGAAGACAAGGCAGCAAAAAAACACACAATCGGAAAAGCAAAAAGAAAAAAGAATCCAAAAAAGAGAGGATAGTTTAAGATACCTCTGGGACAACATTAACGTAACAACAATCTGCATCATAGGGGTACCAGAAGGAGAAGAGAGAAAGCAAGGAATTGAGAACCTACTTGAAGAAATAATAACAGAAAACTTTCCTAACCTGGCGAAGAAAATAGACATGTAAGTCCAAACAAGATGAACCCAAACAGGCCCACACCAAGACACATTATAATTAAAATGGCAAAGGTTAAAGACAAAGAGAATCCTAAAAGCAGCAAGAGACAGGCAACTTGTAACTTATAAGGGAGCTCCCATAAGATTGTCAGCTGATTTCTCAACAGAAACTTTGCAGGCCATAAGGGATTGGTACAAAACATTCAACATGATGAAAAGCAAGGACCTACAATCCAGACTACTCTACCCAGCAAGGCTATCATTTAAAATAAATGGACAGGGCCGGCCGAGTGGCGCGGTAGTTAAGTGCTGGCTTGGGATGCCAGCGGCCCCGGTTCGGATCCCACATATGAGGGCCAGTGACACTGCCCTCCAAAAAAAAAAAAAAAAAAAACAAATAAAATAAAAGGACAGATAAAAAAAACAAAACCAAAAAAAAACGGAAAAAAAAAAAAAACTAAAGGGTTTCCCAGAAAAGAAAAAACTAAAGGGGTTCATCACCACCAAACCGGCATTAAAAGGAATATTAGAGGGACTTATTTAAGACAGAAAAAAAGATAAAAATTATGAATAATAAAATGGCTATTGGTGCATATCAGCAATTACTTTCAATGTAAATAAATTAAATGCTCCACTCAAAATACATAGGAGGGCTGAATGGATAAGAAAACAAGACTCTTACATATGCTGCCTATAAGAGACTCACTTCAGAATAAAAGACACACATAGACTGAAAGAACAAAAAAAGCTGGAGTGGCAATACTTACCAGACGAAACAGACTTTAAAACAAAGGTTCTAACAAGAGAAAAAGAAGGACCCAGTAATTCCACTTCTGGGTATTTATCTGATGAAACCCAAAAAAGCTACTTTGAGGGGATGTATGCATCTATATATTCACTGCAGCATTCTTTAGAATGGCTAAGATGTGGAGGCAGCCTGCCTCCATTCTATCAATGGAAGAATGGATAAAGAGTATGTGGTATATATATATAATTGAATATTGCTTGGCCATGGAAGGGAATGGGTTCTTGCCATCTGCAGCAGCATGGATAGTCCTGGGGGGTATTGTGCTGAGTGGAGTATGTCAGACAAAGAAAGACAGACATGCAATGGGATTTCGCTTATTTGTGGAATCTAAAGAACAAAATGAACAAACATAACAGAAACAAACTCATACACACAGAGAACATTTTGATGGTTGTCAGGTAGAGGGGGTTGGAGGGTTAAAAAGGGAAAGGGATTAAGAAGTACACTGGTTGTTACAAAGTAGTCATGGGATGTAGTGTATAGCATAAGGAATATAGTCAATAATATTGTAATAACTATGTATGGTGTCAGATAGGTACTAGATTTATCAAGGTGATAGATGGGAGGGGTATTGATAGGCAGGGTGAAAGAGGTGAAGGGATTAAGAAATACAAATTGGAAGTTACAAAGTAGTCAATGGGATGCAAAGTAAAGTATAGGGCATATAGTCAATAAGACGGTAATAACTACATATAGTGCCAGGTGGGTACTAGACTAGTCAGGGGAGCACCTCTTAAATTATATAAATGTCTAACCACTATGCTGTACACCTGAAATTAATATAAAACAGTATTGAATGTCAACTGTCATTGAAAAATCAAAAAGTGGGGAAAAGGTAAAGTGAATAAGAGGTCCAAATTTTCAGGTATAAAACAAATGAGTCAATGCGGATGTAATATACAGCATTGGGAGTACAGTCAATATTGTGATAGTGCAGTACAGTGTCAGATGGTTGCTAGATCTACATGGTGATCACTTCTTTATGTATATACATTTTGAGTAATATGGTGTATACCTGAAACTAATATAATATTGCATGTTAGCTACATTTTAAATAAAAATCCTAAAAAAACCATTAACTATTACTAATAGAATATAATAACCTTATTGAATGTTTACTGTGCTACAATGATAATAAATATCCCATTTGATCTTTAAAAACAAACAAACAAACAAACAAACAAACAAAGAATTCCCTTCTAAGGCTGCTGGTCCTTAAGCATTTCAGAGACAAAAAGGGCAGGTAGGAATCTATAGCAAAGAGGATACCTGGTCAGTGAGATCTAGGTTTTGAGGATGTTTACGCTGAGATGGTGGAGATGGGGAGAATTGGATTTGGTAAAGGAAAGTATGTTTTGTAGGGGAAGGACGATGCTTGGTCTAAGAAAAAATATTTAACTATTTCTCCATACGTAGCTGTTCTTTCTAAATATTTTTTATATATCTTATTCAGTCTGGGAATAGTAAACAACTTTCTTAATTTTTTTACAAAGATTGTGTTCTATAAAGTTGCTCAGACTAGACTAGTAGCTAATTTATATGGCATGTTTAATTTTTAAGTAGGGTCAAATCAACCTCTCAATTCTCTCTTTCTCCTTAGGTATTTAATGTGTTAAATCAAATTACTTAGCTTTCTGGCTAATTCACTCTTTTGATGCCAAACTTAATTTAGAGAACAGATCTATAACAGTACAGTTACCATATGCCACAGAATTTCAGGTATTGCTCTTATTTTAAACATTCTGTTCTACTGTCCTCATATAAAGATAAGGATGTTCTTACTTGCTGGATTATGCATCTTGATTTGGGGTTTATGTGGAAAACATCATCTCTGTACACGTAGCCCAAGCTTAAGTTCAAAGGAGCCCTCTAGCTCAGGTTATCAGGTACTCAAGGTTACAATCTCGGGGTATGACAAAGGTAGCACTGAGATTTCTTCTTAGAAGATTAACAAAATTCGGTTAGGGACAGGAATACAAATTATAAGAGAGAAGCAGAGAAACCACAGGAGGTCTTCCATCAGCTCAGATTTCTCCTTGGAGAGGGAAGCCTAGAGATAGCACAGTTCAATGATAATAAGAATAAACCAAAGGGGAAGGAGGCCAATTCACCGCTGATAAATTTTGAGGAAAAGGAAAGTCCTCCTTAGCTGATAATAATACTAAAGAGTTGATTAGCCCCTAAATTACTTCGCTGTGTCTCCTCACACTTGGCCCTGCAGATAGCTTGTAACCTACTCAGTGTAATCCCTTTCTAGAAGACAAACTCTGAAATCTATGCCCAGGGAGGAAGAGCAGTTCTCCTTCCTTCCTTGGAAACCAGAAACAATGGGGCAGGGGTTCCTTGGGGGACAGTGATGAGGAAAGTTGCCATCTGGGCTGTGGCTCAGAGATGATTAATGCTGCCACTTCTAAGAAGCGTGAGTGGAGGTTACCAGGAGTGGAGGGCAACAAGGTATTAGAAGTAGGAAAAGTCGTGAGGGCTAAGGACCTCCTAAATCTATAAGGAACAGAGAAGAAAGGGGGCTTTAGCTCAGAATTTGTGGCTCAAGTTTCTTGATAGTTCAAGTGAAAAGAAAATAGGGAAAACAGTGAAGAGTCTGCTAAAAGCAAAGAGGAGAATTGTAGCTTCTTGTGAGTTAGAGGAGGTACAAATAACATTTGGTTTAGAATGACTGCAGGTCCAGGTTAGCATGGGCGTGTGTGCGTGTGTGTGTGTGTGCATGCGTGTGTATTGAGGGTTGGTTCTGGTCACTGTGCTTCCTACAGAACTGTAGTTAGGTCCACTCTATGTAGAAAGGAAAAGGCTGTTCAGTCTTCTCTGACAGGCGTTTATGAATTGCCATCAGTCAAATGACTACTTTAGAAAGCAAAAGAAGGAAAATTGGATAATAATCACTGCTACACACAACATGCTATATGCCTGGCAATACGCTAAGCACTTTATATACATTCTCTCATTTAATCCTTTCAAACCCTCTTGTGTTCCTGCTTTACAGGTGCAGCAATTGAAGTTTAAAGCAATCGGAATTTTGTGTAAGGTCACATAAGGACGACGAGCAGAAGTAAAAATCTGTCTGACTCTCAAACCTGCACTCTTTGTTTTTTTTTGAGGGCAGTGTCACTGGCCCTCATATGTGGGACGGAACCGGGGCCGCTGGCTTCCCAGGTCAGCACTTAACCACCGCGCCACTCGGCCGGCCCATAACCTGCACTCTTAACCAACACTCTATTGCCCATGTGGGCATTCCCCAAAGAGCAGGTGGACGGAAAGACAGGGTAGGGAAACACATCCTAACCCACAGAGCAAGTGACCAGAGACGCAGCTGAGGACTAAATCCTTTCCAAAAACTCATCTGTAAAGGCAGCCTGAATTGAAAGCTATCAGGGGCAACTACTCCATCACTGAAGGAGTAATCACCAACTGTCACTCTCCATTTTCTGAAATTAAAATACAGCAGCAAGAAGGATGTGTACAATGGGAAAAGTAATTATTTCTTAACCCAGGCCTTCCATTGGGTGGAATATCACAACCTTTTTAATAGGGTGCAAAGTTAAGGATAAAAAGACACTAGAAGTACAGCTTCAAAGGGGACTGTTTTCTGTTCCTGTTTTACTTTGTCATCAGAAGAGCTTGGAAAAATGCCTTGCATCTTTTGGATTGTTTAGTTATTAAAAGACTGCTTTGTAGCTCCCAACTCACAGTGCCTAAATACTGTGGTGAGGAGGACAGTCATCACCTGGAGATTAGGAAAAGGAACGGAGAACAATGTACATTATACAGTAGTTTGGTGATCCTGTCTTTTCCCTGAATGATAATCATCTCTCATTTGTTTCAGGGAAACTCAGGTGCAAAAATCACTCTATCAGCACTCATACATTTTTCAAGCAATCTTTTATCGATGGGGATCAGATCTTTTTTGGCAACAGATAATTATGTGCTCGTTGTACATTATCAGCCAGTTGGTCTGGCAAGCACTTGTTTTCACGATCAGCCTTTCTTACCTCCTTCGTTGTCTTTGCTATCTGCGCACAGGGTTTCCATGGCCACATCACATCCTGCTCCTCTCCACCCTGGCTGGCAGACACAATGCCAGCCGTTTTGGTCCAGTGTGCATCTTCCATTGCTGTTGCACAGGCCGGGACAGCCCTCTGTCAAACGAGACAAAGAAGGAAAACACAAGGGATGTGAGTACTGAAAGCTTTCGGGTCAAAAGCAAACAGATAAGGGACACTGAGTGGGAACAGGCCTTTATAAACAGCACAAATACTGTAATTGCACATGGATAGAACCAGCAACGTTGTCCAAGGAATCTAATTCTTATCCAAGTGGCATCTTTGATTGGCCTGACCCTTGAGACACCACTTACCTGGGCAGGACCGAAAAATATGCAACAACCCACTAAAAACAGCTGCAGGCCAGACAAAATTAACTTAAATTTTTTTTCTTTAGCAAAGCAACAAGGTTGATTGGTTTATTGTATGGTGAGAAAAAGCATCTCGACAAGAGAATTTCAGAATTCCTGGTACAGGTTTTTAATCTGTCGTAAACAGTACTGGTCACTCATTAGGACATACCTTCTTAAAGCACCTTGTTGCTTTAAAAAATTCCCTCTGAATTCTGAAGCATGAAAGTGGGGATGAGGATGTAAATGATGTTAAAAAGAGAACATTAATTTTATCTGGCCTCAGAGTTGCCGTATATTCATGTGAAATTACAGTGCATTAAATAATTGCACAAAGTATAGGCCAGTATTAATGACTATACTTTATGCTGAGAGTACATTCCTTGTCACAGAGTAAGCAAAGCCCAGGAAATAGTGAAGCAGCTTAGCATCTATTCTAACAAACATTAGGATTCAGGCTGCATACGGATGGGACAGGACTGACAGGATTTCCAACTAAATGTAAGAGCTGTGCATATTTGATTACTTAGGACGGACAAAATGAAATACCATAAGGACCACAATAAAACACTGATAGACTGAACAAAAACACGGCAGTGACGTGCTTCATAACAGATAGCGAAGAGTGATATTTTGTGACAATCTCCCTAAGGCTTTTATGCTGTTACCTTTATATCCTATCTTGTCTGCTTTTATGGGCAAGGAGGGAAAATTTGGGAAACAATTAAAATAATTTAATATATCCAAAATCTATAATTGTTTCAGTCTAACATGACATTAAAAAAAAAACAATTTTTGCCACTTCCTACTGATGATATCTGGCATGCAGCCAACATGATCTGTTTATGAGAATGACACATAAGTAGATTCTGGCGTTCTTGTCTATGAGTTGGATATGACATTGACAGAAACAAGGATATAAATGCGCTAAAATTGTAAGAATAATTGGCTGTTAATCAGATCTCTTTGGACAGAATGTTTTATAATTTGGTATAAAATATATATTGGTAAAACAACTTGCTACAGCAATTCGGGTTCATTATACATTGTCTGATAATTAGAATGCTACTCTTGTTTTGGTGACAAAATTTAAGGGAACAATCTGTTTAAAGATGGTTATTTTAAGTCTCTATTAATAGAATTATTCATATATTGGCTTCCCCTCCTCCTCCACTGCAAAACTTGAAATGAAAACATCTCAAAGAGAGTTCTGTCTCTTAAGATTAGCGTTAACAGAAAGAAGAATATTTGACAGTCTCTTGTGGCAGGGTATAATAAAATTATACTTATGGATACCGTCAGGTCAGGATGAGATTAATTTTGCTGCTTCTGTCAGACAATTACTGTCTGCATTTCTAGATTATTCGATAGATAAATGGTGAATTTTCTGTATGGATGTTTTTGTTTTGTTTTTAATGAAAAAGAAAGATTTAAGTGCCCCACTGACAAAGAGGTGTGGCAGCTGACTGCGTGCACACACAAGTTATTATACGAAAGCCTGGATATTGCCATGAATATTTTCATATTCTAATGAAAAGCACAAACAAGGAATAGAAAATAGGAAATCTGAGGAGAAAGGGAAAGGGAATTTTCTGAAAAAATATTGTTCACCTATTTCTACGATAACTGAAGACATGAGACTCTGCTGTTTTCTGCGGAGCAGTGTTATGGCTTCTGTTTTCCAGAATACACAATATTTTGGAGTTTTTTTTAGAAAACCATAGAACAAATTATGATATCACATATATTTTGAAACATTTAGAAAAAGCCAAAGGAGTTTCCATATAAGGATAAGTGAAGTTTCTTTCAACATATGTTAACCAGCATCTTCTTTAGATTGGCAATTTTTTTATTCTATGATAAGAGAGTGAACAATTATGCTTTAATTTAGAATTTAAAGCTCATTAGCTGAATTGCCAACCATGAAGATCTTAAAACAAAAATAAAAAATAAGAAATAAATAAACAAAAAACAGCAAATGTACTGTTATCTTCAGTTTTTTTGGTTCTAGTGAAGCCCTTTTACAAAGGAATGGAATCTGTGATAACCCAAAATTATAAACATGAGAGACAGACATTTAAGTCTCAATACTTTAAATCCAAGGCATTTCACAAAATGTAAGCCTGATTTATAATTTACAAAAATATGCATGAAAAACAGTCTATTTTCATAGCTAGTACAATCTGATACATGGTTTTATATATATATGTGTGTAGATATGTCAACAAAGAGCAAGTATACAGTACCTTTAACTATCTTATCCAAATAGTGAGCTTGAGAGATTAAAAAGGAAAAAAGAACAGACAGACATTTCAGAAGTGTCACATGGGACAAGAAAATTTTCAGAATTTACATGCAAATCGAGTCGTTGCAGCTGACATAAGACTCACATGACACGACAGAGATGCACTTCATAGTTTCTAAAAATGCAATATATTCACGTTTTAGCAAATGCAGCTATGACTCCAGGAAATACTCAGCATTTTCAAGAAACATATGCAGGTCAACTAACACTCCCTTTCACAGATTATTTAGAATGCACCCACCCTGGTCCTTCTTAAGAGTATACTTGAATAGCTGAGTAGAACAAATGGAATCAATTCTTTTTTACTAAAGAATTTTGGAAATTTACAACTATGAGATCTACATATAATCAAACTTATTTTTTTTTGCGGGGGTGTGAGAAAATAATTCTATTTTTCAAAAGTTGCTTTTTAACAAAGTAGTTTCATATGGGTTACACAGTGGAAGGGCAAAAAGGACCCCACAGAAGGCCAGGAGGAACCATTTATGTATGTTCTGAGAGAGAAAAAGACCACTGAAGTCCTGCTTTGTTCACCTTCTCTCTTGAGTTACTTGCATATTTACAAACGGTCAAACTTTAATGGTAAATAGGAAAACAAAAAAAGAATGAAATTAAGAATCCTTGAGCAAATGGAGAAAATTTAATATACTATGAAAAAGGCATGTGTAAGTGCTGTAGAAAATGATTACCCAGTAGCCCTTAACTACAGGTTAGATGGACAATGATGTATCACATGTGTAGTCCATTAGGAAATACAAGCTGTTTTAAGATCCTTTTTCTCTTCAGGATTCATATGGGAACAGGCTCTGTTTCTCACAAAAGCTTTGTAGGAACAGTCAAGATTCAGACTCAGTCTCTCACTGTACCTGTCCATTTAATCTTTCACAGTTATATTTAGGCTATACCTTGCTTCTTATGCAGGGGCATCAATGTGTCTCTCCCTTCACTTCACGTCCAGACCTAACATATTCTTAATAAGCCTCAAATCTTCTTGCTTTGTCAAAATTCGTACATCTTTAATGATTCTAAAATTGCTTTTCAAAGATGCTCATGTGGATTTTTTTCATTCCTGACATATGCAAGTGATAGCAGAACTCTTGGCAGAATGACGTAAACCATAACTTGCAGTTGAGCCACTCAGGTGTGATAGTTCTGTCATGTGCATAAACAAAACCATAAGTGGTTTTGACACATCTGTAGTGTGGCCATAAAAGGATTCTCCACTTTGCCACAGGATCCCATTAGAGGTTTCTGAACTGCAGTTAAAAATAAGCATGTTTACAGCTAATTGCCAATATATTACAAGGGAAATTAATGTGAGGAGGAAACAACGTTAGGCACTACTCTGAAATTATAATAAAATTAATTCCATTTTCAAACATTAAAAATGTATTATTTCATAATATCATTCATAGGATTTCTTAGTAATTCCTTCTAAACATTATATAATCTAGTAGAGCCCATAATTAATAGCTCATAAGAAATTCGTGAGTTTCTGATTCAGACAGGGTAGCATTTTAAAGAAAATTCTGTTTATAAAAATTAATAACACTGATCATAGTTAGAGTGTAAGCCTTTGGTTTTACATCAGGTCCACTTCAGCTAACACAACCAAAATAAGTAATTAATTCTGATCTGGATTAGCAGTTTTAAAGTAGGAACAAATGATATCTAATCTAGCTAATCCCATTATTTTAGCAAACAGGATCAATTATTTAAAACAGTGGATTGATTATAGGTAAAGGCAAGTTTGTCATTCAGTCAAGAGAACATTGAAAGTGAGGCTGAAATTAGAAAATACATTTAAAATATATGGCAATTCAAAATTTACACAACAGTTTAAACATTAAAAATCATTAACACACCAGTTTTGCAAAAAGCTTTACAACAATAAGAAAAATATTTCTACTGAATAAAAGATACCAAGGTTTGTCATTTGCATTTTATATCACAGGAGATAATTTTGAGGCTAATATTTAAAACTAAGATAGAAAGAGGGAAAAACAACACCTATGTCTTGGCCTTGAACAATAAAATTTCTGGGAATACCACAAAAGCCTGGTTCTAAATAATGAAGATGTTAAAGGGAGATGTGCTATAAAAATTTCAAATAATTATTAAAAATAATACTTGCAACAATAAAAACATTATATAAGCCACTATAGGAAATAATCAGAAAAACGCAGACATGTTGTAAGAAGCCATTAGGAACAATACTCATAAAAATAATACAGAGTATTTAAAAATTAATATGCCTAACAAATGCTGAAATGCACATTAAGTTGTAAAAAATTACTCTGAAAACGAATGAGTGTGTTCTGACACTGAAGGAGTCATTCCTATTAGATCTACTAAGAAGTTTTAAATTTGTTTTATAGAAGAAAACTTATAAAAATGAGTACTAGCCATATAAAATGAAGCCCTTTAAAAAACTATTTTCCAGTGAAATGTTGCATTCATAAAATACTTTCCCTGGAGTTTCAATTATTTATCTTTTAAGAATACCCATGTGGGACATAGAGTGTGTTACTGTATTTCCTGTAAGATACTGATTCTTAATCTTTCAGGGAGTCTCAGAACTCTGAGAAAAGTGGTGAGAGATGGAGTCTCCCTCTAGAAACAGTGCACACATGCTCATAAACACAAAACATTGCCTATGATTTTGCCTCTTCCGTGAGCTCTCATTCCGTAACTTGCAGATTGTGAGCGATCCCCAAAGTTCTAGCTGTGGCCCAGATTTCTTTCTCCTGGCTCAGACTGGGTTCAGCATAATCTAGGGGACACTCCTGAAGTTCTCAGATCCCAGAAGTTCTCAGATCCCAGCCTTGTTCCCTGAAGATAACAACACAGGCTCACCTGGTGTCAGATAGCACTGCACTCAGTGCTTTATATTATTCTCTCATTACAATGCTGTGTTGTAAATACATTTGCTACAGTAAATACAGACAAAGAAACTGAGAAGGAGAGACAGGCAATGTGTGCAAGGTCCTAGGCTAGGGATCTAGGCAGTCTGGCTCCAGAGTTTGCTTTTTTTTTTTTTTTTATAGCTGAGCCATCCTGCCACCTGTTGGCAGCTTAGCAGCAGCTCAGCTCGGGCTGGGCATCAAACTATCGAACTGCTGTTGCTCAGAGCTCAGCTCACACCCTTGAGCGAGCTCTTAACCAACTGAGCCACTCTGCCAGCCCCAGAGTTTGCTCTTAACCACGATGTCATAATGTCTCTTCTTGGAGATTTAGGGAAAAAAAAAATTCAGTACAAGAAATTGATGAAAGGATTGCAGAAATACTATGCAATCATTCCTGACCTTACATGAATGTTAGCACCTACTTCTTCCCCGCAAAAAACAGGGTAGCGCTACCAGCTTTTAGATGTCTTCTCTATCACTTCCTTGGGAAAATGCCAGGTGGCTCTACCTTAAAGGGCAGAATGTAGGTGAGTGTCTTTTAAAGGCCAGGCCTAATTCTTGGCCTTAATTGTCTCTTTCAAAATACATCCAGAAACACAGTCATCCCCAGGACACAAGTAAAACATCTGCTCAGGTGTCAAGCTCGTGTGCTGGAGGTCCTTAGTGTACTTGTTGGTACAAACAAAGTCTCAGTGAAATATTAGATGTGGGAGAAAGGCTTGGCTCATCAAAAATATTTTTATTATATAATTAGCCTGTAAACTTCCAATATCATGAAAGCATAGTGCTGTATCCTTTTCACATACGCCCCTCCAAGTGCTTCTAAGTACTTCTTTTTTACAAGAACTCTTTCTCTTTTCAAGGTCCCTAATTACCTTACTTCTCCCCTTTGCATTCTGGGAAGATGGGTGGAGGTGGACAGAAAAATGGCTTGTTCTTGTCTGTATCCTTTAGTAATGGACCTCAGTCTAAGCTCCCTGAGGCGGAACCTTGCTCATACACAGTCTTGTTGCACCATTTTAACATGTGATAGCGGGGAAGGGCATCTTTTTGAAAATTCAACCTACATGTTGTTGCGTCATCTGCTTATCTTTCAAGGCAGCCCTCCTCCCTCTATTTCCTCTTGTTATTTGATTCTCCCTTTCTTCCCCTGAATATGTCTCATGGATGAAGTCTAGAAGTATGAACACCAGGGAAAATGAAAAGGAAAGAAAGAATCAAGAACTAGCTGAGATCATTTCAAAGATTCCATGAAAACACATGGCTTTAATGACAGACATATGGGACCTAATGGGTAAATCTTTCCCATTAGAAATAAAAACTCCACGGCCATGCTAATCACTGTATTATCATTGCCTGGCTCATAAAAGATTCTTAATATCTGCTGAATAGAATGATCAAATGTACTTACTATGGTGATCCCAGTATGTCCTACATGTGTTTGCAGCTTTTGAAGATATTTCTATGAATAATAGAGGCTACCTTTTGAGAAAGAAACAAATGTGAACAGTACCTCATTTACAACATCCTTCCTCTCTCCTTTGTCCATGTGCTCCTCTTCCCTTGCCCAATGCATCTATCCTAACTATATACAGTGGTATTAACAATAACCCCATTGACTGACTGTTACTATGTGCTGAAAGGGATGCTTAGCATTTTACATGAACTAGCTGATTTAACTTTCACCACCCTATGGGGTACTGCACAAAGGAAGAAATTAAGGACATTAAACAGCTTTCTCAAGGTCAAAGTAACAAGTGACAAAGCTGAATTTCCAACCAGGTAGTGTGAGGCCAAACTCCATATACCTAACAAATAAGCTATATTCACAACTGTGTACCTGTGTTAGGTAAACAAGATGCACCGTCTGCTTTTGGCTTGGTCAGAGAATTTATATGAATGAAAAAAAAAAGATGAGGGCCGGCCGAGTGGCGCATTGGTTAAGCGCTGGTTTTGGGATGTCAGCGGCCCCGGTTCGGATCCCACATGAGGGCCAGTGACACTGCCCTCTACAGCTAACAACAGCTCCACCTGGAGCTGGGCTGTGCGAGCCCCGGTGATGGTGTGGGCTGCAGCCCCTGCTGCAGTGGGCTGCCATAGGCTACAGTGAGTGGCCCGCAGCCAGCGTGAGCGGCTGGCAGCCAGCGTGAGCTGCCAATAGCCACGATGAGCGACATCCAGAGGCCAGCGACCGATCTGCCTCATCCGGGAAGAGCGCAATGACGATACCAACAGTGAAGCAGCATCCTCCGCAACTAAACTGAAGAACAAGAAGACGGCAACTTGTCTGTTCCCCTTCCCCGATTCCCCAACGCTGTTCCCCTCCACCAATTCCCCAATAAAATCTTTAAAAAAAAAAAGAGAGATGAAAAAATATGGAAATCCTTAATTCAACATTCACAAATAAAGGGAGATGCCAGGAAGTAAGACTAAAATCCAAACTAACCTGAAATATTAATCTGTTGACACAGCCTGATAAATGAAGAGTCCTTTAAGTAAAGGAAACTTTATAAGAACTGCTGTAACAGGTTCTACAAGCCCATAGTTTGAAAAACCAATTGGCAAGATATTAAAATGGAGGGATAAATCCCGGAAAAAGAACAAATGAGTTTGAAAAAATAAAAGAACAGAAGCAACTCAGTGGATGTATACATGTTGTACAAGAAATAGCTGCTGAACAGTAGTCCCAAAGAAGGCTGCTCAATTGAAAATGAGGTCGAAGGCATGTATGTGCCTGCTCGGGGGAGGGGCTGGGAGATTTGGAGGTATATATGGAGGGGATTAATTCCAAATTTGCTTTCCTTTTACTGTCATGCTGATCCTAAAAACACAGAAAAGAAATGACTTGGCAAACCAAACTGGTTATATATACATTAGGCAGCTCATACGGGGAAACTACAAATCCTTTGACTGTGTACACATCAAATGTGTATGCTGCTGATGTGTATAGTTATGAACTGTTCCTGCTGTCAACAATGTGTTTGGTTGGAGCATATTAAATAGTACAGTATTTGCACTCGGACACTGAAGTGACTCCTGGGTATAGATAGCCTAGACACAGGCAAATAATGCAGAACCCAGAATGCTGGAGGTACAGAGGGTGCCAAAAAAATGTATACACATTTTAAGAAAGGGGTAAAACTATATTAAAATTATGCTGATGGTAACCACTTTGAGCACCTCTTGTAATTGTAGAAGTCAAATGTGACTTGTACTCATCTTTTGTTATCGGTATCCGAGTATATTGAGTGTTATAATTTAAATATAGTTTTTTGCTTTCTTAAAATGTGTATACATTTTTTTTTGGCACCCTCTGTATTTTTCAGTTTAATTACAACAATAAAATCTTAGAGGCCCATCTTCAAAAGGGGATAAGTCAATCAGATGAGTGCATAATAAAATATAGATATATTCTTTACTAGGACGATTACTGACAAGTGTTTGGAGTCCAGGACGAATTTTTATTTAGCATTGTGTATTTCATGCTCTATAACAGACTTTTAAAAATGATTCACATTAGTAGCTCATTAAAGTTGTAAGTAGGTATCATTCTTAGATTATTCATGTACTGGTTCCTGTAGGATGACAGAAAATCTACCGTCTGCAAATCAGTACATATTAAATCTATGTATTCCAATCAGTGACTGTCTACAATAGCATGCAAGCTGTATACCCATAGATTTGATGGTCCTTAATTGGTACGCACTGCACTGTTTTATTACTGATTACCCTGTCACAAAGGATTATGACAGTGACATAATTTTAAAAACCATTAAAAATTTACTTAGGTCCCTCAAAACGTTCTGTCTCACCACAGAATTCTAAGATTAGGATAAAACGTTGTAAAAATTTTATCCTATTGAGGAGAGTCAATTTATTTGAACTTTAACAAATAGTAGTGAGGCTGTGCCAGTAAAGAAAGACAGTTTGTGTGTGTGTAGTGCACACACGTGTGTGTGTACACGACACACATAAGCTTTAAAGAGCTTCTGCTACTCTACAATTGGCAACACTTTTTGAAAACCTGCAACAAATAAAATTGTTTTTGAAAATTTGCATATTTCATTCTTTTTAGAGTTTGGAAATTTGGTGTAAAAATGATCTGTACAAATACATTATTGCTTCTTACAGGCACCACCCAAGCAAAATAGCATACCTCAGTTTGGAACATTATTTATATCAAGACATTCCAAACGAATGAAAGAATCTTTTTCCTGATTTAAGTCAGCCCAGGAATATCTGTATTCTACAGAAAAGGTGCTTTGAGAGAAACCAAATTTTATAAAGTCAGCACTGCTGGAAAAAGTGTCATTATAAGCTGCCGAGCCTTGAACAGACAACTGGTAGAATAATATGCGGTATTTTCCTTCAGTTTAGAATTTCATGCCTTGCTGTCGGCTACATCTACATAATGGGAGTAACAGTGGAACACTCCATGCAGACAGCACACTTGCTGATGCTGGCATCTGCACAGCCTGTGGAAGACATGACTATTGTTTGGCGTGTGATACATGCGTTTGTGGAAGCATGATTTCATCCCCTGGACCACACACACTTAAACATGTTAGTAACCCATGTCTCCTTTAGATTTTTACTCGTCTGAGTGTACTGAATGACATAAGCAAAAACACATAGTCTTAGGATTTCCTAGATCTGAAAAAAAATCAGGTATATGACTTGAGAACTAAATTAGCCAATGACAGCTCTTAACATTAACAAGTAAGAGTTATAACATGAATAATTTTAATGCTAAATGAATAGTTGGATCTTTGACATTTTGATACAATGACCTTGGTTATAACAATTATTGAAGTGAGTGTGAAGCACGAACAAGTCTACTGGCAGGAAACCATAAAAATGAACTACTGATTTGGTTACTGTCAACAAGTATAATTTCTTACCTATCATTACTACTTTTGTGTATTTATAAAATTTAATATTTAAGAAAAATGTATAGAATAAGACATAAATTAGTATGTAAAATATATGAGTACTGGGGTCTTTCTCTTGTTAGTTTTCTTGAAGATGCCAGGGAAAATAATGAATAAAATTAAACAATCCTTTTAACTCACCTAAGATACACTGTAATTTATTTTGGGCAAATCATAGATAAATGGCTCTTTTTAAAGGTGATTTACAGAGAGAGTAATTTTTCTTTATTTGTGTGTAACAGAGTGTACAGATATATACTACTTGTATTTTGGGCACTAAACTTCTCTTTTTTTACTGCCTTTTTTCATGAGCTGATACTAGTTATACAAGTCATCTACCCACTTTTTGTGTTTTTTCAGTGGTCAATTTCTGTACATAGCATTTGGCCTACTAATTTAGCTGGAAGTAAATTTAAATTTTGGAAGGCACTATATAGAATTTTCATTAACTAGTTTACAACTTTTTTTTTTTAGCTGAGCCATCCTGCCACCAGGCAACTCAGCTCGGGTTGGCATCGAACTGCCGTTGCTCAGAGCTCAGCTCGCACTCTTGAGCGAGTTCTTAACCCACTGAGCCACTCGGCCGGCCCTAGTTTACAACTTTTTTAAATGCTTCATAATATACATTGATTTTCCTAAAATTCTTTTTTTGGTTGTTGTAACTGTTATTTTTATTTTGGCAAATTACGAGTCCTATTTTTCAGCTATAATTCAAATTTTCCTGAATAAAAAAGAAAGTGCTATTTTCTTATTGAGATATCACTGACATCATTAATTTTGGACCTGTTTCTATGATAATTCAATTTTTTATTTTTTTGAGGGTAGTGTCACTGGCCCTCATATGTGGGACCCGAACCGGGGCTGCTGGCGTCCCAAGCCAGTGCTTAACCACCGCGCCACTTGGCTGGCCCAATACTTCAATCTTTTGTGATAGGTACATAGATATTAATTTCTCTTATTGCAGGACAAAATTAAATTTCCCCTATTCCACTAGATACACACAAACACAAAACAATTTAGAAGTAATTTAGGAGGCAACATTGCTTAGTGCTAAAGAGTACTGGCTTGGGAACAGCTCACGTGGGCTTGGGTTCTGATTCCATTACTTACTAGCTCTGCATCCATAAAAAAAGTTATATACTCTCCCTGAGCCAGGGTTCCCTCAATGGAGATTTTAATAGCTTTTACCTGATATGGCTGTTGTGAGGATTAAATCAAATAATGTAGGCAGAGAACTTTGTGCCTTAGTACACAGCAAACATTCAACGAACATTAGATGTTATTAGTAAAGTTAGTTTAAAAAAGATGAACTCATGAAATAGCTGGTATCTTTTAAGAGACTGTGAAGTAAGGAAGAATTGACTAAGCAAGGGAGCTTGGGACTGCCAAGGATTTGTTTTCATAAGCCATGAGGTGCGCTCTGCCCAGGGAATGCCAGGATAAGCCCCCTCATATTCTGTCTCAGGATACATTCCCTTTAATGGGAATAGTCTTTAGGTAAACTGGCTAGTTCCCACAGAGGGGACAACGCCACTTTTGTGTCAGGAAGTTTTCTTATTCCTTGTCTCACATAAACCCTCTGTGGGGGTAGATGAACAATTCCCAATCAAAATATGATTGGCGGGAGCATTTTCTCAATCCAACAAGTTTGGCTCAAATAAACTCTTAATAAGTTTTCAAAAAAAAAAAAAATGTGATTCGCTTTTTGGAGTAAAGTACGCATCACAACTTGCCCTTATACATTTTGTGTTTCCTCCTTAGTCATTTTATTTGAACAAGGTAAATTAATATTTTCTAAAGAAGTATAACTATCTATCCATACATTCGTATGATCTGCTTGCAAATTCAGAAATACAAGTCACTTTTATAGGATGTACTTGGAAACGAAGACATTTAAATATATTTTACGTGCATATCTCTATCTTTATATTGCGATTTGGCTGAACATTTCTCACTGTATTTTTCATTATGAAATGTACTAAGCAGACGGGATAGAATATATATTGCTAACTTTTGTAGCAGAATGATGCAAGTTTGTGTGTCATCATTCCTAAATAAAGGAGGAAACTCGCTTTTGGCTGAGCAAAGCTTTCCCAGTAGTTGGCTGTAGTTACCGTGGGTGGCATGATGGTACCTGCAGTCACAATTGCACAGTCAGGCTTTACTACGTGGCTTGTCCCTACACTGGTCACAGCTCACAGGATACTGCTCTGGGGGCAGGGTGGAGTTTGGGGATGTGCAATAACCAGGTACTACTGTAGATAGTTTTCTCTCCGCTTTTTATGGGAGCTCAATGGTGATTTCTCCCCTCACATCCGCCATTGCATTTGGAGTGGATCACTCACACACATAATAATCACTATCGGGATGCATCTCAAAAGCCAAGAGTTGGAGTGTATGTGAAAAGCATTATTTTACACTTCATTGTTCATGTGGGGACTAATTAATGAATACCTAATGCCATTAATTCACAATTAGATCACTTATGTTTAACCACATGCTTTTTATGCATACATATATAAATATTAATTTTGGATGGAATGATATTCATTCAGCTCCATGACAATTCAACAGCTGTAACCTGTCCCATGTGTTAAGTGATGGAGCTGCAGGCAAGCTCCGTGAGCAGATGGTCTTACCCACCCATGCTTAATGTTAAAAGACTTTTTTTTTTTTTTTAAAGAAAAGAGGTGTTGACAAATCAGAAGATGTAGGCATAGTCTCAATGCAAATCAGTGCATTTGCAATGGAGATTACCCTGAAAACTAATTTGGTGTATAGGAAAAAATTAGGCCCTGTTGTTAAAGGAAGACATTATATTGCATTTGGATATAGTAGATTCCCCACCAACATAATTATTTCCTAATTTCATTCAACCAAAAGTGTTTAATGGAAAAGCAGCTGGCAAAGGATTCATATTTATGGACCTCCTTTGACTGCTCCTTAATTTATCCAAGACACATGTCTGTTAAACCCCAGAAATAATAGCCGTGTAACAGACAGCTGTTTTCCAGTTTCTCTAAAGAGGCACTCAAAAAGAAGAGGGTCAATGAACCCATTATGAGCAAGAGCAGAAGAAAAAATGACTGGATCTACTCACACGGTAATCTGTAAATATAGTATGGTAAATATGACAAGGGAGAAAGCCATGGCTTTTGTATGGACTAACCCCATAACTAAACGTGTATTTTAAAAACAGGTAGGCGGAAAAGGAACTGTTTCATGATGAAAAGAGGCTATTTTCCACTGGCCATATTTAGGACACAACAGAGATATATACTGCCATTAAAAGGATACTAATGTACCATTGTGGGATGGCATAATCATATTCTTTAAAATTGTGGGCTTAATTCTTCCACCCTTACATTACACTGAATGCAAAGCACTGACATTTTATTTACTCCACTATGGTAGTAAGAATTTCTGCATATATGAAAATTCCTTAAAATTCACAATAACACTTCACTAGCTGGCTGGCTTGAGTTTTAGGAAGAATGTGACATATTTATAGCCTTGCATTAGCTATACTCTTTCTCTTCCTGGCTAATATTGTGAAAAAGCTGACAACATATTATTTTGCACCTGGTTTCACTCCCAAATACCTTGGACCTAAACTTCTCAATAAAAGGCTCTGATGAACTTGGCAAGAATTGAAAGGAGTGTTTTTCATCTTTATTTCTGGTTAAATCGTAGATCCAGTCAATTGAGCTTTACAACCTTCTATATACTGGATTTTGGTGGAAATTAAGGTCTTAGACGGCTTTTAAAAGATGCAAATCAATGAGGTGTTCCAGACTGAAAAAGATGTTGTAGAGTATATTAGTACAGGAACACAATGACAGATTTTAATAAAACAATGTAATACAAATTTGACATATAATTTGACTGGTTTTTATTCAGATATCATGTCTCTCCATAAGTTTTTAAAAAACAGTTGGAGTTGACTTAAGATGAGAAATGAGGTTTAAGGAAGCAAATGGGAAATCCTAGGCATGGGTATATTTATATTTTAACAATCTGTATTGCATATTACATTTTAATTCAAATTAACAGATTCCAAAATATCCTTAGGATACTGATTATAGTTTCTCTCAGACACACAGCACCTACACAGTAAATTGTTTTTAGAGACTGAAAAAGACTAGCTAGAAAACCACCAAGTTCATGGTGGGAAATAAACACAACACAGCAAGAAAGGAAAAAATCAAGTTCATCAGGCCTAGAAAACCAGGTATATTTCAGTGATCATAAAAGAATACAAAGAACCAGCATTTTCTTATACACTGCTCCCATGTGATAAAAATGGCAGTGGCTTTAACCCTCCAACTTTTTGAACACAATTGCTTCTAAGCCAGTGGGCCTTAACAGTAAGCTGAGTAGGAATATACTTAATTTATAGGAATTATTGGGACCCAACTTATACCACAGGAGGAAACTGTAGGGAGAATTTGTGCATTAAAAAACCATCATAGTATAGAATTTATTATCATGTGACTCTAACATATGTAAAACATATTCTAAAGAACACATAATTCTCATTCTCATAGGCTATGTGTCAATCATCTGAATGAAAAGATATATGTTAAATCTAGATATATTCACCCACAAAACAACTGTCTACATTCAGAATTGATTTTTAGAAGTCCAAAAAAAATAATGCCCCTTTTCCAAAATATAGACCACACTGAACAATTCCCAAAAGAATACAACAGTCGCTGGAATTTCACTCTCAGTAGTACGGCTGCCATGTGATTTTAAGCTCTCACTCAGCTTTAGGCTGTGCTTCTCTTTTTTAAGAGGATAAATTAGAACATGAAGGATAGGACAGAGCAAAACAGGGACTTAATACCTAATGTCAATAGTGAGAGTTGTTTATGCTGACACTTATTCCCATTCTTAGGGATAAAGAAAGATATCCAGGGAAATAAATCGTCAATATGATGAGAGTGCATTTATCAAGATGGCACTGAAGACTTTGATTTTACTGAAGGTCACACAGTAAATCAGGTGCAAAAAGTAATGTGAAGATCTGAATTCAAACTTTCTAGGGGATTTGTTTGGTTTGGGGATGTAATTCTAATGGGGCTCTTGAGACATGAAGTGACTTGTGCAGGCAGGTTAACAAAGGTAAGAGAGGATGATATGCTACAAAGTTAAATGTGTGAGGCATTTCACAAAAAAGATTCAAAATTAATAACAACTCTGAAGCTTTATAGGCTATGGATTGCCAAAGTTAGTAGAAATTAAGTGTGAAGCAAAAACTTTGACATGTAGTATTTAAGGGTAAAATATGACAGAAACAAAGTCAAACTTACTAAAGTTTTAAATTTTGACCACTAAATTACTCCCTCACTCAATAGGTTATTGAATACTGAGTGAAAGACTAATTTAATTTAAAGTTCAGATATGCCATTGCTTTCAAAGCTGGCTTCAACTAACATAAACCCATGGCTTCATGTCCTGGTATGCTGAAACTGGTATATGAAAAGAAACACAAATGAATACAAAACAACAATTTACTTAGTGAAGAGAAAAACCACTGGAAGGGTAAGTGAAGTAAAACAGCATAAGAGCTAGCTAGCTATCATTTCCATTAACAACATACCACCCATTATCCAACCACTTCTTCACAAAAATCAAACGTCATGAAATGTTCTTAAATCGACTAATAAAATGGACATTATCTTTGCAATAGCTTGAAACATATTGAAACCGAGAAGAGAGAGCATTGACAACCTAACAAAATAAGGTCTCCATCCTACAGAAAGGTCAGAGAAACTAGTTTTGCATTTTTAGAGATTAAGTGACCTCATTTAAAAAAATACCAATTCTGAGGGGATTACAGAGGATGAAGTACTGAATATAAAACTGTTAACTAAATAAATTAGGCTAAAATGAAAAGGATAATATTGAGGGGCCCCAAATGGTTATCTCAAAGGAAGAAACAGACATCTAAAAATCAGCCTGGCTTTCAGAACCTGGGTGATACTCCACGGCCTCTGAAGGGAGCTGTCCACGGTTCTCTTAGGAATTGCCATCCTCTCTGTCATGTCAAATTACTTAAGAGTCACTGGGGCTGCAGAGGAGGAAGGGTCTTAAGAAGCTCTCATTTTTGCACACGTCATGAGAGGCTTTTTAGCCTGTTTGGATTTGCACTGCCAACCAGTCAGTTTAGCAGGATTTCCTTCCACTCAACTCAATGCCTACTGATTCCTGATGTGCATGGCAGATGGAGGCATCTATGTCCACTGTTAATGGGTGGGAAGAGGGCGGAAGTAGTGGTTCCTGCATCCTGTATTCACTCCTGTTTTTCTGTTGGCTAATTCTTCTACATAAAGCCACGACTCCGTAGGGGAGAGTCAGTCACAGTCACAGTCAACTTTTTATTACCTTCAGTACAAATTCTCTAGCAACAACAACAGTAACAATAAGCAACATCTAAATGGTGTTTACTTTGTGCCAGATACTGTTCTAAGTGCTCTTCTACATCTTTCAAGTTATTTAATACTCTCAGTAACTCTATGAGGTAGTTATTATTTTCATTCCCACTTGATAGATAAGGAAACGGAGGCACAGAGAGCTTAAGTGATTTCTGCAAGGTCACACAGCTATCAAGGAACCTAGCTTGGAACAAAGGCAGGTCAGATCAGGTTTTGTGGGGTCTGAAATTATATAATCTGGGGGGGGCCCTCTTTAAGAAAAAGACTACCAAATAATGAATATGAAATAAGGTACAAAAGTGAATAATTATTTAGAATGAGAAAAAAAATCACAATTATAATTTTTAAGCTGCTAAACATCACAGATATCAGAAAAATGCATAAAAAATTTTAATTAAGTGCCTGACATGTCTTTAATAAACATTTTCCAATATTTTGGCGGCTATATTTACTCTTTGTAAGACAATGATTTTGTAATATTTTCTATGGCGAGAACAGAAAGACAATGTAGGCTTTATGAAATGTGATTGTTTAATATGGTTTTCATTACTGATACTTAGGAAAAGTTTCATTTGGCTTCAAACTTTATTAGTAATGTCATGTAATTATTGACATCGCTGTTAACGTTGGGAAGACTTTTTACTGTATAATAAACCAATCTTAAATACTCTCTGAATTGATGACATTCATTAACCATTTTGTTGTGATGTCCTCATAATAGAATATTACGAGTTTTATGTTATCCTTGTCAATATCAGTACTTCATGGCATATAAGCAAGAATTCTTTCATTGGCATTTCACATGATTCAGTGACACACTGGGATGCATGACAGATGTGACTTCACACCCTGGTGAACTGTTTGTGCCCTAAAAATACAGGAATCCTGATAAGTTTCTCAGACAATATTCATCGAAAAGAGAAAATTACGGCATTCACAATTGTGTAAGTTCCATTATCAGGGATCTTTGACAGGAGAAAACCTCTGTTTTGATCAGGCATTTTACAACAGATCTGATCACAAGAATTTTCTACAGACTTGCTTCTGTTTCCATGCATTTCAAACCTTATTTCTCCTCCACTATCTATTTACTTCTGATGCAGGGCCCCATGGGACAAATTCATTTCTTCACATAATCTCTGACCCTGTACTTTCATGTCATTAGGTGAGTCAGTGGGTGGTAGGAATATTCCTGGATGGCTAGCGATAACAACCACAGACAGCAATGATTTCACACCTCATAAATATATCCAATTAAATCTAAACTAAATATACCCCCAGCTCAAATTCTGCTTAGCTGAATATGTGCCATAGTCATTCCAGTGCCATCCTACACAAGGAAAAGTGTGATGGAGCGGAAAGAGACAAAGATATTAACTGATTTGCCAAGTTTTATATTAACATACAACTATATAAACCGATGGTCCCTTTTGGAGATCTTAGAATGATCCTGTGCAAGTGAGGGGTCTTGATGGTTAAGCGTCATCAGTTTCAGAGTAAATATATCACAAGCCCTTCAGGGACCCGGGCAGGTGGCACCAGAGACCCCTGTTTTAACTATTATATCACATTGACAGATGTGAAACCAAATATCTCCCAGAGCAATCATTTGCTTATATAGGGTAATGTGCACCCTATATTCACTTGTTAGGAGGGAACTCTAAAGTTTGAATAAAATATAAAAAGACAATTTTGGAATTTCCATATTATATATTATTATGAATATGATTCCCAATTTGGGAACATTACAAGAGTTACAAAGAATATTGATTTTGTAATCTAAGTGAAGTATATATCAGAGTGGTTATTTTTTTTTCCTCTCAAAATTGTCACCTATTTTTTAATTTAACGACTAAAATATTATTCTTCACCATTATCCTGAGAAAAGAATTAGAACAACAAACCTAAGGCATGTCCATTCTGGTATAGTTTTGATCTTTCTCTTTTTTACCCCCATATTGTTTAGCAAATAACTCCCCAGCTGTGTGTATTTCATTTTCAGTTTCTACTCTCCAGCATCCCAAAGCCCACAGCAACCATGGTATTTAATAGAGGTATGCTGAGGACTGTGTGTCTATGCTTTGTCTGAACAAACAAAGCATGTCTTTGTGATCATTAATGATCTTGTTTCCCAACGTACTAAAGAATTAGAATAAAAACAAATAGCTGGTCTTTTGTAGCTTAAAGGAATTAGGATTTCCCCCAGGCCAAATTTCCATTTGAATTGCCTGAAAGTACATGAAAATCAATGTAGCTCGATAAACAACTCTTGTGTTTGAGACATTACCAGAAGAAAAATATCACAATAGACTCTACTTTTCTTTCATCACCATGATTTTAAAAAGCAAACCTCGCTAACCCAAACCCAAACATATTAACTTTTTGGTAAGCCATATGCATTTTGAGACATAGTTACAGTTTTAAAAAATGAAATAGAAACTTCATTAACTCTTTAAGGTAAATTTGTTGGACAGAAATTTTGTTTTACTTTTATTTTTTTAACTTGAGCATCCAAAACATTGTCTGGGTTGCTGTTTGTCTCTTTTATACTTAACACCAAATTAGAAACTCTATTTGCTAGGTACTTTAATAAATGATTTACATTCTACTATTTCATTTGATTTTAACAACCCCATGAGGTACATAATATTCATCTATGAGGAAACATATGCAAAGGGGTTAAATGACTTACCAAGGTCACACACTAGATAAATGGCCCAGCAAGGATTCAAATTCCAAAAGCTCTTAAATAGTAGAATATTCTGCTTCAAAATCTCATGGTAGGTATTATTGGGTTGTTGAAAAAGTCATGATGTATTTTTCCTATGTTTTTCGTTGTAAAAATGCATCGTGACTTTTCTGACAACCCAATAAAATAATTTCACATTTGGAAAAAAAAATGAGGTTAAGAACAATTAAAATATAAGTTATCGTGAATAAATCACAGAATTGATTTGAAAACGTATCTTTTTTAAAATTTCAAAGCCCATGCATCTTTTCCATTGTTACACTATCAAAATAAATAGTATTCAAATATCACAGATGAGGTCATCAATAATTGCTTAATGGATAAAGAAATGATTAAATTATTAAATGAAAAGTAACTGAGGCACGCAAATGCCACAGGAAAAATAAAAATAAAAGCTGCATGAACTTGAGAATAAAAAGGGAACCCCATGCTTAAATCTAATAATTTTCCAAATAAAGCAGAAATGATCAATAAATTCTATAATTGCAAGAGACCTCAAGGGGTGTTTTAGATAGGGACACTACTCAAGAGACTTAAGGGATGGAAAGAAGTTACAAAGTACTCCTTTCCTAAAATCACTCCTCAAACTAACACACACACACACACACATATATACCAACCGCCACCCACCCCCACTCTCCACCCCCTGTCAATGTTTCCCACTTAAATAATGATGGTATTGCTAAAGCATATTGGAGTGGAGATTCAAAAATTTCTTTGGGTTCTTCGGATTTAAGTGTGTTTTCCAACCTGAGGTTCTTTATTATCTCTAACCAACATTTAAACAATTTAAGACCATTGTCTCCATTTCTGTCTGTGAAGAAATGGGAAATGCCAATCAGCCTTCAGAAGACAATTTCTTCCTCTACAGAGCTGTAAGCCTTCTTTACCTTTATAATAACCCTCCAGGGTAGGTAACAATCAAAAGTGTTATCAAAATCAGCTCCCTCCCCCACCCCCACTCCCCACCTCTTCCGTTCACAGTCTCACAGCCTCCAATACTTTCAGAAACAAATGGAAAAAAATGGATGGGCTGTAGGGGCAAATTTATTCAGCAACTGCTAAAAACAATAGTCCCTGGGGGGAAGAAGCTACAGGTTAGTAATACTCAAAATTTGGTACCTAGGGTTTAATCATTGCCCACGATGTTCAGCTTGCTTTGAACTTAAAAGTTATGGATTCTGCCTACAAACATCTGTTCAGCAGAGGCTGGCATGATATTTGCATCGCTTCTATAGCCAATCACCTCCAACCACAGGCCAATCAGAGCATTTCTCCCCTTGCTTCCCAAGCAAGAAGAAAAGACACAAACCAACCTAGTAGCCTTTACATGATTTTAGGTTCTGGTTCCAGTTAAATTCATTAATGGTGAACTTATTGAATTAGGTCAAGACAATTATCACCTTGTTTGCATATTTGACCTTGATTCACATCAACTCTCATAATATGCAGAACTGTTTAAGCTAGTGCTAGTACTATTGAAGTATGTTAGTAATAATTGCTGGTGCTTATTTGATGTGAATAATTCATAAAATTTCTCTTTATTTATGAAAGGGCCCAAGAATCATAAATGTTTTTGGGTGAAGAAGGGAGAAATAATTCTTTTAAGCATAATATTGCTAAAAGTGGATTTCTCTGTGTTTCTATCTGCCTACTACACCACTAGTCAAAGTCTAACCCAGGAAAGAAGATGAACTTGGGACACAGGATTCATAAGGAGAGGAAAGTATGAACACACTAATAAAAATATCAGGATGAAATCCTTCCAGGTAGATAGGGTGTTCAGTGAATACTCAAAATTCATAACGTATTTTACTATCAAAATGCTTAGGTTTTATGAAAGCATGAACAGTTAAGACAGAAAGATGACTAATGAAGAATATTCTTTGCTTTCTGTTGGGAACTTCCGTTTGCTTCTAACTGTTTAATTTCTCCACCTCTCTTTCAATTAACCTCCCTGTTCGTATTCAATGAGATGGCACATAATATGGAAAAAGAAAAAAAAATCTTGCTGATTTATGAGTATTCTTTCATAAAGTGGCAGTTTCTTTCAGCCAGATGCCTAAGTGCTGAAACTGAGGGGAAATGCATGCACAGTAACTATTCTAAATGAGAAAACATCCCAGTTTCCTGGGTTGTTTAATCGGGGGCTCACAAAGGCCTCTGTTAGAATGGCCCTGAGGCACTATTGTGAACATATATACACAGATAGCAAGTAGACAGGGGAAAAGCAATGCGATCTCTGTATGCCAAAATTTGGAATAACAACACTAATAGCGTAAGAAAGCAAAACAATGATTTAAAGGTTCTCTACATCTTTTAAAAGGCTCACTCCTAGGATTTGTTTTTAAATACAAGAGGTCCTTTATTTCCACATTCTTAATCCTATGCAGTACAAAAGCAACAAAATAAAATGAAACACCAGAACTGGACTTGTTAACAACCATGGTGAGATATGTTAAATGATGACAAAAATCCTGTTCGTTGTCAGACAACTGTAAAGTTGTGCCACAACAACTCAACTGTAAGAAACTAGCCATGTAATATTCGCCAAGGTCAGTGAGGACAACAACAGAATGATTTGTTTAGTAGCTGTTCGTTGGCAAGTTACATCTGCCTATGGAGAACTTTGCAGTATATATATATACTTCCTGGTTTTGCAAGCTCTATATACATGTGTTTGTTGTACTTCCTAGGATACATGTAGTTAAACTTTCCCTCCAGCTGGAATCAATTCACTTCTTCTGACTGGATATGGGGATGGTGGGGCCATAAAATCTGAGGGAGCATGACCAGAGCCATATTTTTCCTGCCGTCCTCTGGTATAGGGACATTCTGGGATTTGGGCATGCCACTGTTTGGTCAGAGGGGTATTACACTGTCTTCTGTATGTCCACAGAAAGATACACAAATTGTGGTTGTCAATTTTTTTCTTCCTTAACATATTTCGCATGCACAACAGGCAACCAATGCCTAGGAAGCCTCTCTTGGAGAGCAAAGGCGGGGAAAGCCCTATCAGAATGATGGGGACGTGCACTCTGTAGGTCCTGTGACCATGTGAACTTGGAGTTGCCCTCATGAGAACTACACATCTCCCCAGCTGCAAGCAGTAAGTTCACATTCAACAAGTGAGCCCCTAAGTGTGTCTCACTGGTAAGAGTTAGCATTTTTAGGAGTTTGAAGGCTGGCCCTTGGGTGGCACCTGGAAAGTTGGAAGTCCCCTACACTGATAAGATCATGCTGCTCAACTAAGGCACCGAATACCTGCTTTTCTTCTGAGAGTGGGGCATTTTAGTGGTTGTCGTGGACAGACAGTACCTGTTTGAGTAGCTCCCAAAAAACCCTTTAACTCTTAAGTCTCTGATGGGCTTCCCTGGGCAGAAACACTGAACACATGTTAACACATTTCACTGCTAGAGAAAGAAGCAAGCTCCACATGACCTCTCCTGGTGGGAGAGAAAGAACATAGAAGCCTGTGCTTGGGTTTCTCCAGATACCACCTGATGGGTCTCTTCCCTTCCTGATACTTACTAGGCTGTGAGCACAGCTATCTTGAGCCCTGTGAGCCCCTCTAGCGGGTCACCATGTGGAAGGATGGTAGTGGGATCCTTGATACAAATGTCAGGAATGTCAGTAAGATGAGAAAGAAGTTTTGTAAAGCTACAACTGTGACAATTTACAAGATGTATGTGATTTCAATTTTCCCATGATAAAATTCCTGGCTGACCAATTCCTGTAAGCAAAAATGTGAAGTACGTAATGCAGATGCATTGAAAGAAGAAAACTTTTAAGCTATTGAGACTCCCCCTAACACCTTTATCCAATTTTACATTACAGACAAACAATGTAGAGAAATGTCATACCTCAACTTATGGAATTTTTGTAGGACTATGCCATGTATAATTAATATTGTACACTTTCACTGAAGTGAGGTAAAAATTTATTACAGTTGACCATTGAACAATGAATGTCTTAGGGGCACTGGCTTCTGCGCAGCTGAAAATATGCGTATAGCCTTTGAGTCCCTCAAAACTGAACTTGTTCCTTGGTATCCTTGGAGGATTGGCTCCAGGACCCTCGACAGATTCCAAAATCTGTGGATGCTCAAGTTCCCTAGATAAAATGGCATAGAGCAATATATACCACGGATTAAAAAGAGTACAGGTTACTTATTGAAAAAATCCACATATAAGATACCTGCAAGTTAAGTAAATCTTTGTTGTTCAAGGGTCAACTGTACTTACTTTTGCTTTATTTTATTTAAATATTTTATTTTTAGTGATGCAAATGATAAAATCAAAGGCACTGAATACCTTGAAAATATGGGACTATATATATTCTGGGTACTTTTGTATCCATGCTAAGTACCACGTATGTGCTAACATTTTGATCTTAAATACCCATTTGATTGTTTTATTTAACCTACCAATATTGATGATCATCATCATATTTTAAGAAATGCTAGGCATATACATTTGTTTAAGAACAGCTAGGCTGGTGCATTTTATTCTACTTTATTTCTTATGGTATTACAAAATAAAGTCATCAAAAGTTAAATCTCTTTTTTAGAGACTCAACTATATCGACAAGTGCAAAAAGGGGTGATTTTGGAATCTAGAGAGGCCACAAAGCCACATATTGGACTATTTTTTTGTTTAAAGTAAAAAAATATTGCTGTTGTGCACTGGCACTAGGAAACACTGAAAAGCAATACTCAATGGACGCTCCTATAGAAGCAAGCAATGAAATCATCTTCATGAACATCAGTTTTTGTGGCCATCACAAAAAACAATGAATAAAACATTCTTCTGTCTTGCACTTGTTAAAGTGGTTCTAAAAATAACTACATTGCCATTGTAAAATAACCTTACTTAAAAAGTACTTCCTGCTTGAGAAAGATGAGTAAAAATTAATGAGACGAAATCAGCTTTTCCAAGGAGAAAAGGAGCAGACACTTTGAGCTCTTTCATTGCATATGGAGGACAGATACAGAAGGGTGGCTGGCCTACCGATGGTACAGTGCTCTCCATTCCATCCCTGGCTGCATTCACACTTGCCGTCCTTGCAGGTTCCGTGTTCAGCACAGCGAGGGTGGCAGGCTCTCTGATTACATGCTGGGCCCGTCCAGCCTTCTTCACAGCGACAAGTTCCCCCCATGCAAACGCCATGGGAACCACAGTCCACGGAACATATTTCTATATTGAGAAAAGAGAAAGCAGAGCAGGAGAGAAGAGTAGCAGGGAGTGAGATGGGAAACTCATAAGCACTGTTACATCTGAAACTCAGATTTGTGACGGTGAAAAACACGATCATTGAAAATCAATTGTAAGTATCCATATACTAAATCCATTTCAGCATTGACTACTAGGAGTGTAAATGGTGGAAGTTTACTTTTTTCTTCATTTAATTTGATACGCTGTCATAATTGTGCCAAAATACACATGACAATTTTGTTATAAATAATTTCCTGTTATTATATGTATGTGTGTATACACATGCACATGGGTTACTAACAAAACAGAAAACACGGTTGATAATGAGAAGAATATATATATATATATATATATATATATATTTGAGAGTATCTCTGGGTAGCCAAGAATACATGCACACATACACACCTATATCAAATTAATACAAAATTAATGAAATTTTTCAGTGCCTGAGGCATGTACCAGGAGTTGGGTTTCACCCCTAAAGCAAGAATTGAAAAGGGATTATTTCTAATCCAACAGTTTAAATTTTTCAAATATTCAGAAACTTCCATTAAAAAGAATCTATTATATGATGTACATTAGCTTGTTTCTGAAACACAAACATGCTGGTTAAATCAAAGAAATTGTGTTTTTCCTATTCGGTAAATTTGTATTGTTGACAGATACAAGTTGCTTAGCAAAACCTTAGTGGAAAACCAGTGTAATCATATAATTACTGACTCTGCCATTGGAAAAACAAGGTTTTTAAAAATTACTAGAATTACTGAAAGGAGCACAAGTGACTAAAGGACTTTAAAAGCTATAACCAAAGGTTAGGGCTTTAAAAAGAACTCAGGTGTCAGAAGTAATTGTTTTTTTTTGTTTTTTTTTCTTAAGAGCTTTAACTAGATCCACTTGAGAAAGAGAGCGAGCGAGGCAGAGAAAGAGAGAACTTTGAAGGGTATTTTATTTTTTACTCTCTACATATAAAATTAAATAAAATTAACTATCTCCATTTTCTAAGATTGTATGACTATTGTTTAATTTTGGTGTTCTTGCAATAAAAATGCCTAACACTAACACCCTGAGGTCATTTCTAACACACAGAAAATGGATTACAGAGTTATTTTTAAATTAAAAAACAGTTAACTATTTATGTAGTCACATGTTCCTATTTTCCCCATCCATTGCCCATCATTTTCCATCTCACACTGCTGCAGAATTTTCAACACCTTATGAAGGAACTATGAGAGTAATAACGTTTTGTATAAACAACAGGCAGGACTGTTAACTGGAAGAGCGTGGTATGTGTTTTTCATGCCACATTTTCTATCTCGTTTGAATTAAAGTTTTGATTAAGAGATCTAAGATGGTGTGATTAACCTCAGAGGAATAGAACATCAGCTCGGCTCCAGAACAGAGATTTCTTTCTGAGGTACCCTTTTTATTCAATCTAATCAATTTTTCATTAGGGTGAAGGTGTTTATCAGCGTTGAGCACACTAGCTTTGAGCAAGGTGCGTCGATCTTTGTAATGAACTTATTAATTAGAGTTAATTTAATTGAAGTGGAATTGAAGGACTAATTAATGGACAAACTGCTGATGAAGATAGAGGGAAATCCTGTTGCTTTCAAACCTATAAACTTTCTGATGGAAATAATTCATTTCTTCTCTTTTAGCAGCTTAACCAAATGTTTCTTCAGGTGTAAAATCGACTCTTATTGAATTCAGATATCTGAAGGTCATGTCCACAACAACAGAAGAGACAGCTGGTACAGTGTATTGCTTTAAAATTCAGTTAGTTAGAAATTCAGATTTCTACTGCTAGTGAACTTTTAGTCACAGATGTAAATTAGTAACATTTGTTTAAACTTTAAATGAGAACTGTGCAACATGCAGATAAATTTGAGGTGTATAAATCCAGGTATTTTCACAGGACGTATATATGAGTATGTGAGACCTTTACTAATAATTTTAAGTAACTTTTCTGTCTTTTTTGCAGCTAACAGCAAAGTTTATTCAGTGCTTACCTTCTTCCAAAAAGGCATACTATACTCCTTATTCAGCTCTCTATATTGAGACGTTAGCTTAGTGGTTACCAGAGGGTAAAATCGAGGGTGGGGACAGGTAGTAAATTTCAAGAGGGTAAAATGGGCCAAATATATGGTGATGGAAAGAGAATTAATTTTGGGTGGTGAACACACAGTGCAATATTTAAATGAGGTATTACAGAATTGTACACTTGAAATGTATAAAATATTACTAACCAATGTCACCCCAATAAATTTAATAAAAAAAGAATAGGACGAAGATCTTCACTTACTATGTCTAAAAAGTCATTTTATATACAGGTATAATTAGATTTTCCAATAACAAAATAATTATATCAGCATAAAAAATTAGTATAAATATGTAAAATGATGATAGTGATTTTGGCAGCCAATTTAATCTCTTGATTAACGTTTATATCTTTTTTGCTATTCAGAGCAATATCATTTTATGAAGAAGACTGAATTACCTCTTGAGTTATATAATGTAAATTACAAATTATCCTTTATAAAATAATTCAGGCAATGTTAAATAACTTTATATGAAACAAAAAAGGGTCTATTTCACTATTCCTGTCTTACTTGGAAAATTGTGGGAAACAAATTAGAATGGCAATATTTCAACAAGTATTACTTTATAGCTAGTATTATTAAACCTATTTTAATGATGAAGATATAAGAGACCTAAATTAAGTAGCTTTACTATACACATAATTATATCTATAAACTTTAAGTGGATTTTTTTTTTGGGGATCCATTTTTTGGTATAAAAGCTGGAAATGTAAATAAAATAAAAACTCAACAGAAATAACTAAATTCCTATTTTGATTTGTGTAATTACAAAATATAGTTTTGAGAATAGAGAACAACACAAGTAACTGTGTTATTTAAAATAATGCCATAAACCCATGCTTGATAAATGGTTGGTGAAGATTTCCTAAAAGTATTTAGTGAGATATTCAAGGCCCTCTACAATCTAGCCGCCAATTCATGTTTTTACCCTTATTTATCCTACAATGTGTTACTTGCTCTAGCAGTCACGCATTTTTTAACCAGAGTTTTGGTTTCTTCAAGTTATCTGTATCAATTAATATTTCTATGAAGAAGTAAAACACATATTATAAACCTTGTCTGTCTCCAAAAATGTATGGCCAAAAGATGAGAGAGGGAGAGGAAAAGACAGGGAGAGAGGGAAGAAGGGAGGGCGGAGGAGAGAAGAAAGGAAGGAAAAGAAATGAGAGAGGGAGTGAAAGCAAGGAAGAATACTCAAAAGCTGTTTCTTCAACTGGGATATTTATATGTATGGGTTCAACAGAGGTTTTTCAATACTACAAATCAGCCTATACAAAACTTTCTTTAGCTTAGGCTTCCAGGATTCAATGAGACGTAAGAGAAGAAGAAATCTATCAAGCTGGTATTGATCCACAGGGTAGCAGACATGTCACCCATTTCTCTAAATGCCAGAAAAAAAGTGATTTGTAAAAATTACTAGTCTTTCTTTTTTCTTCTGAAAATAAATATGTTTACTAGATATCTAGCAAGATTTCTTTTAAGTTTATACCATTAGGTTATAAAAATAGATGAAATAATTCACATTTCATAAGTTTAACAAATGGGGAACTATATCCATTCCATACTTGTATGTGGAAGCTCCCCTGAACTGATGAGGAATTAAGATTGACAGACTACAGTTACCCTTCAGAATTCTACTACCATAACTATTTAACTATTACCACCACCATCGCTACTACTTCTATTAATGGTTAATATTTGTTGAATACTCCCTATGTGTAAGGCACTATTCTAAGTGCTTTTCACATTATCAACTCGTTTACTCCTCACGGCAGTTGTATGAGGTAATAATATTATTATCCCCATTTTACAGATAAAGAAACAGAGGCACAGAGAAGTTATGTAACTTGACTAACATCATAACAGCTAGTGAATGGCCAACCCAGGCAATTCCCAGATTCCAGCCCCAGATCCCTGTTCTTAATCACCTCATATTAAAGAGGGCAGTCAGACTGGGTAGGATTAAAAGTAGTCAGACTCCTTTACTAAAACTAATTGATGTAGAATGTTTTTATTTACTCAACACTGCTAAAAAATATCTGTCCTCTTTCTTTGTCCTCCTTCCTCTCTTTCTTCTTCTGTTTCTTCTCCTCCTCCTCTTTTGCTTTATATCTTCTCATTATTCCTATTCTTTTTTTGTATGATTTAATTTGGTTCAGATAGTTTAATATCAAAGCAGAAATTATCATTTTCTATATTTCTCACTCATCTTTCCATCGCCTCCAATACATCCTGCCTACTCAGTGAGCCTCACCCCTCCCAACTTTCTTTCCTCATTCAGAAACATTAACATGAACCCCAATCTCCTTTGTATCAGACTTTTAGCTCTTCTCACCAATTTCTATATTCTATTTTTTTTTTTCAGCAAGTCCTGTCTATTTATCTTTTAAAATGTCCCTCAGGTCGGTCTATCCTTTGCATTACTGTGAACTCCAAACTAATTCATGCTCTCCTCACTTCACTCTTCTGGGAAAGCTCTGATTTGTCTTCCAGTGGTCAAGGTATCACTGTTCATACTCTGACATGTAATCTACATGATAGTTCTAAAATACTATTCTCATCATAGTAGTGGGGACCCATCTCTACTATCAGTGAATTCTGTGTTGCCTAAACCATCATTTCTAAACCGGTCCCCATAATTGGGCCCAGCCCAATTTTTACCTCCCAATACTTTGTCTTCACTGTCCCATGCAGATAGATATTCTCACTGTTGTATCTTTGCTAATAGTAGTGGTGGTGGTGGCAGCTATAGTGAGAATTTATTATGGGCTAAGCATTATACTAAGTACTTTGTATGCATTAATTCAAGTAATCCTCATAGCATCTCTGGGAAGAATGGCTTACGATTAAATTCATTTTACAGATGAATAAACTGAAGCATGTAGTAATTTGCCTAAGGTTACACAGCTAAGTAGTAGAGACCCGATATGAGCCCAAGCACCTGATTTCAGAGTCCAAACACTTAAGAACTTTTTAATTCTGTTTCTGGAGTAAAAAAATATTCCTCCTCAACCCCACACTAACTACAATCTTTAATGGAAAGCAAGAAATGTTAGTAAAAGTCTCCTTGAAAGCTTTCAATATGCATCAAGGTAGGATCACACCTCTAAATGTTGATAGAATTCAACATGTTATTCCATCTAACACTTAATAAGATGTTAAACCGGAATATATTGGTTTCTAGGTATTTTATGTGTGTTCATCTTATCTCCCCAATTACACTGTAATCTTCTAATCTAGAAGAGCATTTTTTCAAATTGTGACTAATGAGTGGGTCATGAAATTAATTCATGGGTTGCAATCAGAATTTATATAAAAAAAGAACAGACTTGAAAAAAGTTCCAGTGTATACCACTTTGTAAAGCTTTTATTTCAGTTATGTGAGTATATATGTGACTATGTATACTAGATCACAATGTAAAAATGTTACGAAAAACTGTAGGTAATTTAGGTCAAGGTCAAAAAATTTGAAACCCACTCTTCTAGAGAGCAGGAATGATTCATTCGTCTTTTATTCCTACAGGGCCTAGCACAACGCCATGCACAGTTGGTGCTCAATAACAACCTGACTAAATGAAACCAGTGCCTGCCATTTCTATCACAATCATATTACAAGCATACCTCGTTTTATTGCGCTCCACAGATGTTGCTTTTTTTTTTTTTTTACAAACTGACCGTCTGCCAGCAAAAAGATTACAACTTGCTTTATTGCAATACTCACTTTATTGTGGAGGTCTGGAACTGAACCCGCAATATCTCCGAGATATGTCTGCATTATAATTAAACTCTCAGTGTTGAACCATTATATATATCACAATACCTATATACAGAGGGTGCCAAAAAAAGTATACTCATTTTAAGAAAGGAGAAAACTGTATTAAAATTGTAATAATATACTCGCATATTGATAACAAAAGATGAATACAAGTCATGTGTATACATTTTTTTGCACCCCTGGTATGTATATTCTTTATTTGATGGTTAACCTTATATTGTCAAATAATTTTTAATGGAGGCTTCTCTGTGATGAGACTGTGCTTAAATCCCCAAGCTGTATGCAGGCCTTGACAGTTAAGAAGCCAGGCTACTTTACACAAATGAAAGAGTGTTTGTTGCCATAATATTTAAAGAAGAAATTTTAACACCAAGTTCACTAAGCCTATTTCTTTTCTTTTTATAAGACAACAAATGTCATTTTTTAAATATTTATTTCTATACTCACTTTAGTAAAAGTTACATAAAATTTAACAAGTGTATTAAATTTAATGATAAAAATTACAAGAGCTTAATTTTTAGCTACACAATATGAAGCACTCAATTGTACTGCATGTATGAACCTCACCATTTGAGCAGTCTGGGCCAGTCCAATTAGGGTCACAAGTGCAGGAGCCACTCTCTTGAAGATATGTTCCATGACCCGAGCACTGGTCTGGACACATGGTCTTTAGTATTTCACAATTGTTACCACCCCATCCTGGATTGCAGTGACATTCCCCATGGATACACACACCATGATTAGAACAGCCGGGGTCTAGACAGTCAGCTAGTGCAAAAAAACAGAGAACAATTTAATGATTAAATCTAGAAGTGACGCTATTAAATCTAGAAGCTATGTGTACTACTTGCAAAATAAAGAATTAAGTCCCAATCTACTTTATGTAAACATTTTGGATACTCAAATATTTGCAAGAACTTGTTACTGAAAATGCAAAGCACTATACAACAAAGCAGTAAGGATCATGCCATTTAGGTAACTGAGACACTTGCAAGGATCTGTAATTTTCATGAATTACACACATATGCACTTGAGATTGCAGACTATTGCTCTCGGTTTTGTGTAATCAGAGAGTAATAAGTATTGGCTTCTCTCTAACGAAACTGTATTGGCTGACCTTACCCTCAACCACTGAGTGCTGACAGCTATATGGGACCCTGAAACTGTTTGAGAAATAAATGAGTTGCATACTCTCTATCCTTCTTAATTCACTTTAATGTGCTTTAGATGACGAGATTTAATTTAGCAATTTGACTCAATAAAACTTTACACTTGTAGGGTCAATGGCCTGAAAATTTAATTCCAGAGACTTAATTGTGTTACTTTGTGTGTGCAGATCAATAAAATCAATTTGATTGAAGAACGGAAATGGTGCCTGTTTTGTGAAAAAACAATTCTACTGTGCTTCACAGTATCACATCTTGACTATCATCATTCATACAGTTTGGAATGAACCTATGATGTCATACTTTTTTTCACTAGTATATTGTGTTCAATATTCTGTCTTTCACAATGATTTTTTTTTTTTTTTGAGGGCAGTGTCACCAGCCCTGATACGTGGGATCCGAACCGGGGCCGCTGGTGTCCCAAGCCAGCTCTTAACCACTGCGCCACTCAGCCGGCCCTATTCTGTCTTTCTAGAGATGCCAAAATGCTAGATTTAAAAGCTGGCATCCATGTGAAAAACTGTTAAGAAAAAAGAGCAAAGAATTCAAACCAGTCCACTGTTGGTTTTAAGACACAAATGTTTGCTTACTATCTCAGAGTAAAAAAATTATTCACATTACTGAAAAAGAGCAAAGGGGCTCTTTGGTATTTGTCTTTTGTATCAGTTCAAATGTTAATAAAACAATGCATCCATAAACAGGGAGATCAAAATTACTTTCCTAAGAAGGCATATAGAAAGATGTCACCCGCCCAAACTATAGATGACGGCGATAATCTGTTTCTTTTTATGAAGGTAACAATAGGCTTCTGTAAATATTGGCATGTTTACCTTCTTCACAATTCTCTCCTTTGTATCCTGAGTTGCAAGCACAAGAGCCCATGATGCAAATCCCACGGCCCCCACACTGCGGGTCAATACACTGGGTCGTCGGCACATCACACTCGGTGCCCTTCCAGCCGCTGAAACAGAGGCAGCGGCCCTTTGAGTACTGCCCATTGCCACTGCACAACACCGGACAGGCTGCTGTGAAACAAAACACGACAGAAGAATGAACAGCCACATTTTTAGCCGAGAATCGGAAAGAAAAGCCATGGTTGGAACAAGTAATATGCCAGGCTTTCCCCTTTCTTTCATGCCTTGGTAGTTTTCTGAATTACTCACGTTTCCATGGCTTATTTATATTGGCTTAAGGGAGAAAAAAAACAAAACCAAAAAACCTAACTTGCATACCTCTTGAACAATCCGGACCCAGAAATCCTGGAAAACAATGACAACTTCCAGAAACACACTCCCCATTTCCATGGCAATTTCGGGGGCATTCCACCACAGACTCTGAAGAAAAGAGAAAGAAGACATGCTTCTTGTGTAGTCTGCTCCTCACACTAGGTACACTGTGTCACCCTGATCCTTTGAGCTGCACGTTGAAGGAAGTATGGATGGCTTGCTTCACAACCCAGAAGGACTCATTTATGCCAGATTATTCAAAGAGGAAAGCAAAGCATTGCCATTTCACATGCAGGTGTTTTTAAGGGTTTTCATGAGGCACTGCTCTCCTCCAAGATATTTCCAAATAATATTTTCTTTTGGTGCTTCATTGTTTGTCCTGTGTTCATAAATGAACAATTTAAAAATGTGTCTTACATTTAACGTCAGGCTTTCAAAACCCTAGGAATCACTCAGAATTGGTGAAGACCATTTAGTTTTTCGTTCACCACAGTGTTCAGGATGTAGCCTGGAAAAAGATGTTCTGAAGGCAGTTCTTACCTATAACAATGGTATTAAAAGACACCTGCTCCGCGTTTTTCCCATCGTTATAAAAAGCCAGATGCCAGATTCCAGAATCCAAGTACTGGATAAAGCCGGCCTCGTGAAGACTGACGGAACGAGCCTGTCGCCCTGCTCTTTCAGACTCAAGCAGGGTCCGCTGTTCTCTTGCGATCAACCTGCTGCCATCGAGGAGCTCGACAAAGTCGTACTGAGGATGAGGACAAGTAAAGTGGTTTAGTAGTCAGAAATATTACCGTTGCGGCTGCTTCTCTCTGTTATTCTTTACTTCAAACTTTTCTCCTTTGCTTCTAGTAAATATAATGCTCAAAAAATGTTCTGATTGACAGGTTGTCCGTGCATAGCATTTACAGGGACAATGGAAACTGCAGTGTCATTGTATTTAAACTTCACAGGTCATGTTTTCCTTTCTGGGGCAATATGGTTTCCAAATTTATTTAATTCTTCTGACTGATAAAAAGTTTGAGTTTTGGTAGTTTGGAGACACAAACATAAATCTACAGCATTCCAAACCGAGCAGCCTTATTTTCTTTGGACCATTAGATAATCACATAAGGTCTTTCTACTAGCTAATACTCATGTAGTAACAACTACTGTTGAATATTTACTCTGTGCTGGGATTATTTTTAATTCTGCTAGCAACCCTTCTAGGAAGGCATTAATATTTATACTTTAAAGATGAAGGGAAAACTGAAACTTCAGGGGCTTGGGCAGGGTCGGATACCTGGTAAACAGTGGAGTTGGAGTGTGAACTCAAGAGCACTTTGCTCAAAGCTTGGGTGTTTCTTCCATACCTTTCTCTCCCTCTCTGTGACCTGATGTAACCATCCCAAACACCGTGGACAAACCCATGGGTTTTTGCTTAGTTATGGTTAGATTAAAAACATATAACAAGATGCCTTTACATCTCTGATCAAAAGTCCAAAAAATTAAACAACGGAATGGAGGGTTTCTGATGAGACAGCAATAACAGTAAGCACGTCCAATTATTAGGTCAGTCATCATTACACTCAATTTTTATTTTAGTAAGATTAATCATGAACATTGGGTAGCTAGGATAATTTAACTGGAGAAATTATAGATAATTAAAATATGCAATGCAATTGGTAATAGTGGGGTATAATTTTGTAACGAGACATAATGCAGTGAATTTGGAAAACACTGCAAAGACTTTACAACATAGTTTTAATGAAATCGTTAGATAACAGTTTCTTAAAGTAGAGTAATTCCATTTCTATAGACTCCTACCAGTTTCATTTTATTCCTGAGGTGTTTGCTTATGGTGTAAGTATACCACAGTATTATATATTAATCATTAATGTTATGGTATTACGCATGTGACTTATCAATAGTCTACTTTCTGACAGATTCCTTAAATAGAATTTCATCAGAGTGCTACTTAAAGAAAAGTTTGTTGCTCAGTTCATTAAGAGCTCACTCAAGAATGCGAGCTCTGAGCAACAGGGTAGCCGGTTTGATTCCCGGCTCGAGCTGAGCTGCAGATGAGCTGCCAACAAGTGGCAGGATGGCTCAGCTAAAAAAATAATAAAAAAAAAAAAAAGAAAAAAAGAAAAAAAAGAAAAGTTTCTTATATGAATCCCTTAATACAATCAGATTGGAATAAAATCAGTGTGGAATAAAATCAGATACTGAGAATCATGGTTAAATATGTTGCCACAGTGCTGATGACAGACCTCTACTGTTACTAATGGACAGAATTTAAAGTATCTACTTCAGTTTCTGACTTATTAAAATTTTTATTTCAACATTAAAGCATGTTTGTGTGTATCAAAGCTGCATTATAACATCATTCAACAGTGAGAAATATGTGAAAAAGCTGTAACTTAATTGGTATTCAAAAGCTTTTTGCATTTATATCTTGACAAGGATGAAAATAATGATTGGTATGGCTACTTGACCTGCAAAAATTTCACTGGAATTGTATTCCAAAATTATCAGAGGAAAATTAATTCAGTGCCTCTTGAGAGGTGCCTCTATCTCAAGCCATTCATTTTCTCATCAGATTTAAATATGTGTATTAGCATGGCAGAGAGAGGGAAGAGTTTCTTTTTATGGCCCCACTGCACATAAATATGTTTCTCCTGTAACGTTAAGCACAATAAATGAAAAATTGAAAGGGAGGACATTCTGAGTTTTAAGTGGTCTTTCAAGATCATACTCATCATCATCATCACTTTTATCACAGAAATCACCATTGGCTCACAGTATGGACAATAAAATAAGGCTGGATGTACTGGGTGTGATGGTGGTAGTGGGAATAGCTGACAGCTTTTGAGTATCTACCCAGTTCTAGGCTGCTCTGTAGGGGCATTTCATAGGATTTCAGGAGGGTTATTCAAACACCTAAAGACAAGTTCCCTACTCATTGCTAACACCATCTCTATAAAAAGTAAACAAATTCTATGGAATTTAAAATATTTAATAATCTTTGTTCTTTGGGTATAAAGTAGTCACTTATGGGCAAACTTGAGTGACATGAGGTTTGGTTTGTAGTACCCATTCATAAAGTGGAGACATGGATTTTATTGTGGGGGCGAGTCTTAGGATCTTACAAAATTTTTAGGACAAAATTCAGACTAACCACTTTGGGGCAGCTATCATGAGACAACGCCTATGCTTGATAAAGGTATCTTCGTGGTTCATTTTTGAACAGTTAGGTTATCCGTATGCTTAACTCAATTCAATTATGAAAATGATGGGAACTCAGAATCTATGAATACTTAACTATGTTCTTGAATAACTCTTTGGTGGTGGCATAGTCTTGCTGTAAATCTTTGAAATATGAAGGAGGAAGAGATTTTACAGATCATCTGATCCAATTCTTTCATTTTACAGACAGACACTAAGGTGCAGAGAAGTTAAGTGATTTGCTCAAGGTCACAAGGTCAAACAGTGGTGGGGATGTATGCTTAGAACCCAGGTTTCCAACTCCCATTCTAAAATAGCCTTCATGCAAATGAACTTAAATGATACAGTCCACTATTAACTGTAAAGTGTTAAAATGTTCCTTAGGCTTCTAACTGTCCAGGAGAATGAATTGGGCATCAGGGAGAAGAAAGTCAATTGATTCCTTGGCAACAGTCAAACACACATTTTTTTTAAAGGGTCACAAAGACTTTCAAAACTCAAGTGACTGTTTTGAAAGGTTGGACAATTTTAATTACTTCAGGTTGATCTACTTAATGTTCCCCATAAACAGAGAAATGTTCAATTTGGGCTGCTTTATAGCATATTTCATGTTTAAAGACTCAATTCGGAAACACTTGTTTGCTCTGCTGATCTTGAATAAAGCAGAGGAAGGAACTCTAGGAACTGTGGAGTTTAAAAAAATGTGTAACCTACTTAAACACATATATTGTGGTAGAAAAGAAAAGTGGATATCACATACACTTTGTTCAAATACCAGAAGAATTATGAAAAAATCTGAAACTGCACCTTTTAGTTCTCTAATCTTATATGGTGTGTATAACTTGCAGTGTCTACCATAAATCTTAAAATAAACCTATGAAGTGCATGACACATTAGACAATTTTTTTTTCTGAAATTATTTTTGCAATTTACTTTTATAGGTTACATACTCACTGTTGTGCTATTAGCTTACAGGTATGTGTCTTGAGTTATACAAAAATAAGTTAATCATGTATGTGGTTTCAATGGAAAAAACATGTATTTTTTCCATTTCACTGGAATACTGCTATAAATGCAATCTATCTTTTATCACTGAAGTTACAGGGGTCCACTTACACTTAAGAACATCTGATTATTACAGCCTAGTTAGTGTCGTCTATAACATAAACTGGAGTCAAACGTAGCTGTAATCTAAAATGTAAACTTGGATATGAGTACACAATAAGAAGTATTTGATATGTAAGATTAAAGGCCTTTACTTTAATAATCTAGATTTGAAAAATATTAAATAAAAAAATATGAATATACCCAAGCATGATAATCAAAAATTTTATAACTCTAAAATTCATTTATGCATATGACACTTTCCTTGATCCACAATGATATTAGTGAAAGTGTGTTCAAATTTTCTTACTCATCTTTCTTTAAATATATAATTTATTAGTGTGTGAATCATTTTTCTTTATAATTTCCTATTATATATTCCTATGTTCTAGAAAAAGCATTTCTCACAAAATTACATACTATAAATTATACATGAAAATCTTCAAGTCTTCACTTTAGAAATCAAATTAAAAGCATAATGAAATTCCATGGGTAAAAAACTTGTTTATTAGGTATAACTTTAAGCTCCTCCAATTGTTAGTTTAAAGTAATCACCTTTTACATTTTTTGAATTATTGTATTTACTAACATCATTGTTGATCTTGGGAAAAGTCTGAGGTCCAATTTTATGGGAAGTAATTTAAATAATTTCTCTTATACCTAAGGGGACTTTTTTTAAACCACAATTACCAATTTATACACCATGACCATATTAGATAATGAAAAAACCTGTGGATTCATTGACAGTGCCTCTATCTGCTATTGTGACTCGATCTTCATGCAAGCAATTGACTTCAGTGTTGTTTGAGTCTATGAAACAGGAATGTTTGAATTGTTTTGAATGCCACACCAATGTGATTATCCTTGGTTATCTATGAAAGCTCTTTTACCTCTTTATTTCATTGTTCATCATTGGTAGATGAGAAATTGTGGCTTGAGTTGATGAAGTTCATACCACATTTATGTTTATATTCCAATAATTTCTTTACTAAGAGCAAAGATAGCATAAAGTAAAAATATATACAGAGGGTGCCAAAAAATGTATACACATTTTAAGAAAGGAAAATTATTAAAATAGTAATACTCCATATATACCGATAACAAAAGATGAATACAAGTCACGTTTGACTTCTGCAATTACAAGAGGTGCTCAAAATGGTTACCATCAGAGTCCAGGCACTTCTTTTTTTGAGGGCAGTGTCACTGGCCCTGATATGTGGGACCCAAACCGGGGCGCTGGCGTCCCAAGCCAGCTCTTAACCACTGCGGCACTCGGCTGGCTCTCCAGGCACTTCTGATTAAGGCGAACTACTGCTTGAGCAACGTTGACCAAAGTATCCACTTGTATACATTTGTTTGGCACCTCTAGTATATATATAAAATACATATTTAACAGAAGGAATACATGTTTGAGATAAAAGGTTATGCATTTATTACATTAAAGGAATAAGATCATCTGAAATTACCATGGGATCTTTGTAAAACACTTGAAAAATCCATGGTGTTTTACTAGGTGCTCAGATGATGTTCAATATTCATTAAGTTACTCACAAATTTTTGTACATTTTAATCAATCAATAATGGTTAAAGCAAGTCAGGAAGAAAATGCTGTTCTTCCTACTAATTCAAAAATCTCAAGATAAGTGTAATCTACATTCAAAATTCTTTTCACTGTAAAAGATCAATACAAAAGTGGTCAAACAGTTAAATAGCTGAACTTAAGAAACAGAATAACTTCAAAAATGCAAACTAGCAATTTTCATTTTATTGACAACAAAGCCTACTTTTACCTGCGTATGAGAAGGTGGTAAGCCTTTTCGGCCATACACTCCAATCAATGCATCCTTCTGAAGAGAGATATTGAATTTAAGAAACTGTGGCTGATCAATAAAGAGCTGTGATCTCCAGAAGACCCCGGGAGGAACCTCTTGGATTGCTCTTCGGCCAATATCAAGTTCTCCGGAATCTATGGTGTTATTTTCTTGTGTAAATCCACCTAATTTTCCTGAATGTAAAAGATCCATTGAAGAAGAACCAAAAATTAAAACAAAGACAAACAAAAATACCCCAAACAACCTCCCTTTCAAAAAAGTTATTTTCTCTAGATGCTCAGACATTCCATCTTCCTCTGATAAATGAAATGCTCTTGTGTAATTCTCACTTTAAAAGCTTTCTGTTAGATATTGTTCAACTAACACATTCTTTACAGTATTTAAGTCAAAATCCTTTGACTTCCTCCAAGGTAGGCCTATTACTAAAACTGTTTTCACACCTACAGTCTTTCTTGATCACTTGACACATAATTATCCTGCAAATTATATGTCTTGTTATTTCTTGGGAGAGATTAAGTCTGGTACTTATCAGTCATTCTAAACATAGTGAAGTGTAAATTAAGGCAGAATGGATTATGGAAATTTTCAAATCAATTCTTACACAAACAAGAGAACCAATCAATGGCCCTGATTCATGTTGTTCCCTCTAAACTATTTATAAGAATGAATGAAAAATCAGATGCGGGGTGGGAAATAGAGAAGGGGTAGTGGGAGCACCCTGAGGGGACAGGAACAAGAGGTAAGTTTAAATTCTTACAAAGTTTTTGATGTAGACTGCTACAACTTTTCCTTTTTCTTTTGACCCTCATCTCAAATTCACTTTCAGCCTTAGCAGGCACACTTGAGTGGTCCTTCTAATGACCTTCAACATATAAGAACAAAGACTGCTGCCTGCATTTCTGCAATCTCATAGAGACCATCTCCTTTTTGCATGGCCTGGTTTTAGGAAACTGATTGAAGACTCCTCTTTTTTGGTCTGGGATTGCCCTCTGTTCCTCTTTGCTAAGTTTCTTTATCAGTTATTCTGAGGGGCTTAGTGATAGAGGAGGTTTTATAATTTGCCTTCAACAGAAATAAAAACACAAGCCTAAGGAACGGAAGGAAACTCCACAATTATCCTCTATCATGTCAATCTTTTTAAAGCCACACAATTGATTTATGCTAAGTGTATCTCTTTTAAACATTAACCTGGTAATTAATTGAGATATTATATAACATTATACAACATCTATTATATAATAGCCTCCAGAGAAGTTGTTAATTAAAAATTTAGAGGACTAAATTTCAAATCAGAGAACTGTGAATGATCTTCATTTAATGACAGAAGAGAGAGTCTTCTGTCTATGAAGAATTCTCACTTTAACATTGAGTTCATTTTTTTTTTTTTTTTTTTTTTTTTTTTTAAAGATTTTATTGGGGAATTGGCGGAGGGGAACAGCGTTGGGGAATCGGGGAAGGGGAACAGACAAGTTGCTGTCTTTTTGTTCTTCAGTTTTTAGTTGCGGAGGATGTTGCTTCACTGTTGGTATCGTCATTGTGCTCTTCCCGGATGAGGCAGATCGGTCGCTGGCCTCTGGATGTCGCTCACCGCGGCTATTGGCAGCTCATGCTGGCTGCCAGCCGCTCACGCTGGCTGCTGGCCACTCACTGTAGCCTATGGCAGCCCACTGCAGCAGGGGCTGCAGCCCACACCATCACCGGGGCTCGCACAGCCCAGCTCCAGGTGGAGCTGTTGTTAGCTGTAGAGGGCAGTGTCACTGGCCCTCATGTGGGATCCGAACCGGGGCCGCTGGCATCCCAAAACCAGCGCTTAACCAATGCGCCACTCGGCCGGCCCTTGAGTTCATTTTTGAATATCTACTAGGGTCATAGAACTGTAGGTGATAAGAAGAAACACAATCCAAAAAGTAGACCCTTCGAGATTGTCTACTCTGGTTTCCATGGCTTCTGCCATCAAGCAGCTAATTACCTGGTTGGGAAGACAACATCTACAAACTGATAAATTAAAGGACAATTTAAAGTAACATGATTGAAGGTCAGAGGGAGGTGATAGCACAGTAGGCTGGAGATTGTCCAGAAGAGTTAATTAAGTTCTGAGGTAAAGTTTAGAGGACACGACATGTAGGACAAGGTTTCTGAATTGGGGTGAACATCACGATTAAAAACATGGTATGGGACCGGCCAAGTGGCTCAGTTGGTTAAGGGTTGGTTTACAGCACATGCTCTGAGCAACAGGGGCTGCTGGTTCGATTCCCACATGGGACAGTGAACGCTACACCTGAGCTGAGCTGTTACTGAGCTGCCAACGGGTGGCAGAATGGCTCAGCTGGTGTAACAAGAAGATTGCCTGTTCAATGGTGGCCTATGCCCACCTGAAACTAAGATTGAACTCGGCACCTTGAGATGTGCTGCCGCTCAGATGGCTCAGTGGATAGGGCGTGTGCTCTTAACAACAAGGCTGCTGGTTCAACTCCTGCATGGGATGGTGGCTATGCCCACCTGCAACTAAGATTGAACACAACACCTTGAGCTTAGAGGCCATGAGCTGCCGCCGGGAAGCCAAATGGCGACTGGCGCCTTCCACAACGAAGACTGAAGAACAACAACTTGTCTGGTCCCCTCCCCCAATTCCCCAATAAAATCTTAAAAACAACAACAAACCAAAACCATGGCATGTGTTGGGGCAGCCAGTTAACTCAGTTGGATAGAGTGCAGTGTTCACAACACTAAGGTTGCTGGTTTGATTCCCACATAGGCTGTGGAGCTGCGCCCTCCACAACTAGATTGCAACAACTACTTGACTTGGAGCTGATGGATCCTGGAAAAACACAGTGTTTCCCAATAAATTTTTTTTTTAAAAAGTAAAAATATTTAAAAAAACATTTCAAAAAAACAACAAAACATGGCATGTGTTAAGGTGATGGTAAGCAGAGAGATCCATCTGGCTAGAAAAGTGGTTGAGAAAACTAGCTTTGGGGTCAGACAAACGTGGGTTTGAATCCTTGCTCTGTCACTAACTAGCTGTGACCTAAAGGAAGACACTGTAAGATGGTGATAGTAGTAACACAATCACAGGACTATCCTGAGGATTACATTAAACAAAGCGCTTGGTTCCCAGTTGGTATTGAATGAAAAGCAGACACCAATGGCTTTGTCACGGGAGTGATGGGCGATGAGCTGGAGAGGGAGAATGACATCAGCGTGTGGAGGGTGCTGAATGACAGATGAAAGAATCTGGTCTGTACACTTCTTAGTGATTTTTGTATTTTGTATTTTCAACTCTATCAAAAAACATTATTTTACTCTTTTTCCTGAAGATGTATACATTTACTAGCATTATGTTACTATGCATATAATGTATGGCATGTTTTAAAAATACTGAGTTGTCAGAAAAGTCATGACGTATATTTTCTATGTTTTTCATTGCAAAAATGCGTCATGACTTTTCCACAACCCAATAGATACTTGAAGTAGGTTTAGTATGGGTAAATTGTACTTCAGTGTCACAAAGGCACTTACTTATTTGTTCCTGTGTGTGTATATGCCTCTGTGTGTGTGTGCGTGTGTGTGTATGTGTGTGTGTATTTGTGTGTGTAATCAGAAGTGGAATTCAAGATTAGTACGGAACATGTCTTGTGATCACAGATGAATATGGCACAATCCCAGTTTATAGCCACTAGAGTCTGCAGGTAAGTGTGACAGATAAATGTGAAGTTTGAGGGAGAGCATATTAATAGTAAATGTTGGGGCTGTTTTCTACCTGGACTAGTGTATCCTGCGTTGACACAGGTACAGTCAGGTGAGAAGGACACCTACAGTGAAATGGAGACCCACTGAAAGTTCTGATCAGGCTAAAGGTGAAATGAAGTCAATGTTTCAAGGACATTAAAGTGCAGTAGTGTGGGAAGCATGAGGGTGGAGGAATAATTTAGGACACAGTTGCAGATAACCTAGGTATGAGGCAGGAGGGGGCTGCCGAAGAAAGCTTAGTGAAAACACATTATTTACAATATCACTTCTCTTTTTTCCTGATGTCCGTAATCATGGCTGCGAATAACTCATCAGCGATCATGTCTATTTTTCTTGAACTAATTAGTAATATAAAATACTCTAGGGAAGAAAAGTTAAAAATTGGGTTACAGGGCTGGCCGAGTGGCGCATTTGTTAAGAGCTGGTTTTGGGATGCCAGCGGCCCCGGTTCTGATCCCACATATGAGGGCCAGTGACACTGCCCTCTACAGCTAACAACAGCTCCAACTGGAGCTGGGCTGTGTGAGCCCCGGCGACGGTGTAGGCTGCAGCCCCTGCTGCAGTGGGCTGCCATAGGCTACAGTGAGTGGCCGGCAGCCAGCATGAGCTGCCAATAGCTGCGGTGAGTGATCTGCCTCATCCGGGAAGAGTGCAATGATGATACCAACATGGGCCAGTGAAGCAACGTCCTCCACAACTAGACTGAAGAACAAAAAGATAGCAACTTGTCTGTTCCTCTCCCCAATTCCCCAATAAAATCTTTAAAAAACAACAACTGGGTTACAATAATCATTGTAATTCTTCATGTATCAACACAAAGATAAAAATTATAATCCTACCACCCAAGGATTATTTTTGCTTCCTATCTAACCAGGCATCTTTCTTTATTCATAGACATTTTCAAATACCTGAGAACAATTTCTACTTTTCATTTTGGATGCCTCTGCACAGGCACCTACATTTGTCACAAATTAGCTTTTATTGAAAAGATTGAGGAGGGGGAAAAGAGAAATGGAACTAATCTTTACTGAGAACCTACAATATGTCAGGTGTTTTCAACTATACTATCTGTTTTAAATTTCAAAAAACCCTTTCTGAGGGAGATCTTATTTTGAGATGAAAAAACTAAGGATCAGAAAAATAAATTATGTGGCCAAAGCAATTGGTACAGTCAAGATTGAAAATGAGGTCTGCATAGTTCCCAAACTATGTGTTTTATATAATCATTATTATAATCCTTGTTTTTTTATTAAAACAAAAATATTATCTTAAAATACTGTTTTAAATTTATCTATTTCATATAAAATCAGACAATAACCCACTGAACCACACTAGAAACACTGGTTAGGTTTCAGTTTTAGGACATAAAGTTATATTATTTTTATTAGGAAGAAATGACTATTTCTTGTGAAATAAACACTACCATGGATACTATGACATTATATTCTTTGTGTTATAATTTATAACAGGCTCCTAATAAGTTTTTGTCTTTTGGCTGACTTCCACATGAAACTATTTTTTTAAATTTATTTATTTTTAATTAGTTTCAGGTGTACAACACAGTGCAATAGTTATACTTTTTACCGCTCAAAGTGACAACCCTCCTCCCCCAATTCGCCACCCCACTCCTCTTCCCCATACCATATATATCTCTTACACTTTCTCTGACTCCCTTCCACTGTAGAATCCACATCCCATGACTATCTGTATATATTCAATTACAGTTGGTATACAACCTCCTTCTTTCAGGTGTACAGTGCAGTGATCAAGCCTCTACTCCATCCATGAAATGGTCTCCCCAACAAGACATATGACCATCTGACACCCCCACAAAATATTTACAACATTATTAATTATATTCCCCAAACTGTCTTTCATATCCCTGTGGTAATATTGTAGTTGCCTACTTTTGCTGTCTAATCCCTTCCCCTTATCCCTCATACCCACCCCCCTCCCAACTAGCAACGCTGTTTTTCCTCTATATCTATGAGACAGTTTCTGTTTACATTGCTCATTCATTCAGTTTTTCAGATTCCACATATAAGTGAGATCATATGGTATTTGTCTTTCTCTGACTGACTTATTTCACTTAACATAATAGTCTCTAGGTCCATCCATATCATTGCAAATGGTACGATTTCATTCTTCTTTATAGCGGAGTAATACTCCATTGTATAAATGTACCACAGTTCACATGAAACTATTTTTAAATACTGAATAGAGAAGTCTTCTTTCCCCACTAAGATATATTAGTACATATATCGTATTTAAATTTGGAAATAGTTCATATTTGGACACATTCATCAAGTTCATACATTTGTAAGGCTATTGTTATACTTTACTGTTATTAACAAGTTCTATTGTTATTATATGAAGCTAATGTGGTTTAGAGTTAATCTCCACTCTGGTGTTGATCTTATCTATTGCTGCTATAAATGGTTTTTAGCAGCTTTAATAGCACACCTGTACTTTGAGAGCTGGTAAGCATAAACTGGCTCCAACCACAGATTTTTTTTCTTTCCAAAACATCATCTTTGCCCAAGAGCATTAGCTTTGGAAATAATAGTCAAGTTCTCACTTGTAGAATTTCAGCGGTTTTGCTTTGCTGTTTTCTCCACATACTGATATCGAGGGGTTAAAATCGTTCTCACTGAGGAGCAGCCGGTGAGCTCAGTTGGTTAGAGTGCAGGCTCATAACACCAAGGTTGCCGGTTCGATCCCCACATGGACCACTGAGATGCACCTTCCATAACTAGATTGAAACAACTACTTGACTTGGAGCTGATGGGTCCTGGAAAAACTGCACTGTTCCCCAATTAAAAAAAAAATGTTTCTCACTGAAATATGTGTGCCCACTGTTGTGTCAGTAAGTGTATCTACATATCCAATCAGTCCCACAGCTAATTTAACAGGTGGCTCTTTTTCAGAAAGATAGTTCTTTCATTTGTAAAACACGAGAACCATGGGGTAGTGGTAGTTACTATCGTTGGTATTTTTCTCCCTGTAATGAAAAAGCCTACGTAATCATAACATCTAGAATCGCAGAGTTCAAGTGTCCATGGAGGTTACTGGTCCAGGAGTCTTCAAACAGGAATAGTCAGACCCTGAGGTATGACAACTACATGAAGACTTTTCAATGAGGAGAGGGGTAAATTGTTTAAGGGAATAATTTCTAGAACTTTAACAACTTCCCCATGTAGGCTTTCTTTGCATACAGAGAGGCATACCTCTCATATATCAAGAATCTTACTATGGCACACTACCTTGGAGCATAAAGGTTCCAAATACTGGCAGATTTTAAAGTATTTTCATTGTGGAAGCCCCCTTTATTTAACATACCATGAATCCCAGGTAAGGCTTCACTGGCTTTCCCTGTCTTACATGTATTTCTATCAAGGATAAACTGTGGGGTTAAGAAGTGAGGTATTTAAGACTGGAGGTAGGTTTTGAAATCTGATCTATCAAGAGGGAGGTAAACATTTTTGTTTAATGTTCTCATTGCCCACCCTAACCATTGGAAAAGAATTCTTTCACCTGCCAAAGAGTTTTATGATTGCCAAGAGAACATCAATAAGGTAAAAAATATTAAAGGCACGGATGCCTTATTTAATCTAATTATCAACCTCATAGCAAGGATTTGTGCTTTATCTCCCTACTATCTACCTAGAGTAGGAATTCGGAGCTGAGATGGTTGTGATAAAATGTATATGAATTTGTTTGAACTGAAAAAAATCAGTCAGTACTAGCTCTGCAAGTAAATTAGATAGTAGGTATTTTTCATAAATTAAATGAGCCAATTAAATAGAGATATTTAGACCATATAATATGACAGATGCCTTTAAAAAGAACTATAATTACAAAGGTGAATGGAAGTGAAAAATAGTTTCGTTTTCCACCAAATTCTGCATATATAAGATTAAACAAAGTGTTGTGAATTAAAAGAATACAGGTAGAATTAGCAGCATTTTGCTAAGCCTTGGTAGAGTCTTCCTCAGTATACGCTACAGAAACAGAAATAGATTGATTCGGAAGACTGTAACAGATCCTTTTGAAAGTAGGTAGTTGCCAATTCTTTGTTTTGAATACAACTGAAGAAGGTATGTGGTGGAATTGACAGCTTGTAGACCTCTACACATACTTTTTGGAAATAGATGACAAGGTAATTTTTGACATATTGACTAATAAGGATTTCACATAATTGAACAGCATCACTCTATAAAAAACATCCTTCCATTCTTATCTGCTTATTTTGTAGCAAGATTTCTTGTGTTAAAATTGATAAAAAAGGAAAACAGGAATAGAATTGATACTGAATTTTGCTCTGCTCTGATGATAATATTCATCCAGGAAAACATAAACTATTTGAAAAAGTCCCCATGCATCTCATTCAGAGAAATATTTTCAGTACGTTTTCACTTTTCATATTAATAATTATCAAAGCGTTTAACATATTTATGTAAAAATAGGGTGGATTTCAGTCAAATGTGTACAGCTAATACTTATGAGCATGATTCAATATAGAACACAGGCTTTTAAAAATGCTTGAGGGCCGGCCGAGTGGCGCATTGGTTAAGCGCTGGTTTTGGGATGCCAGCGGCCCCGGTTCGGATCCCACATGAGGGCCAGTGACACTGCCCTCTACAGCTAACAACAGCTCCACCTGGAGCTGGGCTGTGCGAGCCCCGGTGATGGTGTGGGCTGCAGCCCCTGCTGCAGTGGGCTGCCATAGGCTACAGTGAGTGGCCCGCAGCCAGCGTGAGCGGCTGGCAGCCAGCGTGAGCTGCCAATAGCCGCGATGAGCGACATCCAGAGGCCAGCGACCGATCTGCCTCATCCGGGAAGAGCGCAATGAGGATACCAACAGTGAAGCAACATCCTCCGCAACTAAACTGAAGAACAAAAAGACAGCAACTTGTCTGTTCCCCTTCCCCGATTCCCCAATGCTGCTCCCCTCCACCAATTCCCCAATAAAATCTTAAAAAAAAAAAAATGCTTGAGTAGTATGGTCACAGGAAATGAAATTTAAATTTATACACATATTTCGTTTTAGGGGCACAAGAACAAAAGCGTTGGAAGATCAGAGATCTAGTCTATCATTTCCTGTGAAAGACACATCTCATTTTTAAGTGCCTATCAAATTCTATTTGCTTCAAATTATTACACTATTTAGAATGAATCTATTTTGAGTGAAAATCCTAGAATGTGTCTTTCCTAAAAGGTAAGCGTAGGCCTGGCTTCTCATTATAATCAGTGATGGAGAGATACAAGAGCATCACTGCTTTTTCTCTGCTGAAATTCACTGAACTGGCCACTTAGATTAGTGTTAACATTCCTGCTAATGCCTGTGGTTTGACTGTCAGGGGACTAGAGTTCTGTGAAGGAGCTTTGTCTTTTTAAATCATACAGTCTTGGTTTTCAAGTCATGGACCTTCTCTCATCTGGCCAAGTCCGGTGTGGTCATTCCTGTTAGCATTTTCAAATGCGGTTTACTGATTGTAAACACACCTGGAAGTCAGTGAGCCATTGACACAGTTTGATCAACTTGTAAATACTTGCACAACCTTTTCCTCTGAAGCTCCTCAGTCCTCTTAGATAAAAGCCTGGACACAGATGTCTTTCATCATGTCCTGAATTCCAGAAAACTTGGGCTTCAGAGGAAATAAAAGGAGGGCCGGTTGTAGTGCTTTCTCCTCCCTTACTGAGATCACTCCATCCTTCAGTCCCCAGAGTCTGAACCTGGGAATGATCATAGGAAACACTGAGGATGTCTGTAGGTTTTACTAAGAGAAAAAGGAGGAAAGATGGAGTGAAAAATAGACAGGGCAACAGCGTGCCCTGTAGTTATTCTAAACTCAAAGCTTGTAGGTTAGGAATCAAACCAATTAAAGCTGTCACAGTAAGAGTGAGATGTACCATGTCTTCAAACACCACAGGGTAACATCTTGAAGATTTTTTTCAACGTGTCCTGTTGTGCCTGAATGTGGGAGCCACTAGCGGTCTTTTCACCTACTAGCTGTGATTTTTCCTTTCATCAGTAAGCATGTGTCACAACAGTCTTAATTTCTTAAAATACAGTTGTCAGAGACCACGCACACAAAGCTATTGCTATTCCTCTCCTGCTTATTTATGTGATGCCTGGTTTATAGGAAAACACGTCGGTAAAGTGGCATTTTTCAGACAGTGTCTTAAAAAAAGTACCCTCTACCTGGAGATAGTTTACAAATAATAGCTGACCAATGGTAGATGTCATAAGGGCAAAACCCAGTATTTGAAATCATACCGATAATTGGTAGGTTTGGTATGGTTTTTGAACATTATCTTGTGACCATTGAAAGTTTAAAAACACTAAATGGTTTGCCACAGATATCACGCATTTGCTGCCTGCATATGATGTGAGTAAACAAGCCTATAGTGATTACAATGGAAAACCAGAAATGAAATCCAGCTCTAAAAGTCTAACTCAATTGTTGACGGAGTAAATGATAATATCATCTTAAGTCCCATGAAGGTACTAATAATTAAGACAGCAGGAAGCAAGGTTAGGCATTTATAGACTATCAATAGCTCACCCTCCAATTCTATCACCTAACCTTGGATTCATACCCTGACTTTGAGATCTTTGAGAGAACACATCTGTTTATAAACCACCCTGTGCCATAACTTCACATTGTAGAGAGAACGTTACATCACAAGCTAACTGAAATAAAACATTACCTTGCAAACATAGCTTAATAGGCAAAATCAATACTGTACCTAATTAAGGTACTATTATACATTGTAACAACACAAATACTATAAACAATATTGAATAAAACTCAATGCTCCTACAACCCTGTTAGTCTCATTGCTTCAATTCACAGGCAATCTTTAACTTGTTCAAAATCTACTTCTCTGAAATTGTCCTGTATTTGGTTAAATTGATACATGATGAACAATAATGAAAATTTAAACGTAATTTGAATTATTTTGTTTAAACAGGATGAATCAAATACACACACACATACACACATAGAGGGTGCCAAAAAATGTACATTCATTTTAAGAAAGGAAAAAATTGCATTAAAATTGTAATAATATATACCTATAACAAAAGATGAAAGCAAGTCATGTGTATACATTTTTTGGCACCTGGTATATAGATACACACACACACACACACACACACACACACACACACACACACCTAGGTTTTCAATTAGTACTCATAAAAAAGGGTTTTTTTTGGATTGGAGAAGTCACTTTCCAGGGTTATAGTAACCAAAATTTATGTTTTTTCATTTTTGTTTTATATTATCTCAAATTATACTATGATAAATTTTGGCATAGTTCCTTTGGCATATTGTTCCTTTGGCATATTGTTCCTTTCAAATAAGTCTAGTATTGAAATGTCCCTGCTTGATTCCTGTTTTACCTAGAAATTCACATTCTCTAGGAACAACTGTGACTGTCTTGTTTTTCACTGCTGTGTTCTCAGAACTTTGCTCTGTGCATGGCACATAATACATGCTCAATAAATATATGTAGAATGAATTAATACTATGCATTCAAAGGAAGATTAAAGATAAGAATCCTTTCATAAAACCCAAATAACTAAAAATATAAATAATTAATGATAAGGATTCTATTATTGCTTTAGAAGATATTATTGATGCTGATTTAAGGATCTATCATATTAAGAATTTTGCTGCAAAAATGCAAGCATATAATCTTGAACTGCAGAAAAAAGAATGAACCAGTAATTACTGGCATGCATCAAATACTTGTAATGTTCCAATCACTGCTTGGTGGCCTACATGCATTATCTGATTTAAATCTCACTACTATCCTATGAAGAAACAGGAGGTTAGAGAAGGTAATTTGCTTAAAGCCATTCAGTGAGTGGCAGAGCTTTAATCCTTCTTAGCCACTGTACTGTATTGACATTGGCTTTGTGTATACTGTATACAAGGTACTCTGTTGGACCCATTACATACTTTATATCATTTCATCATACTATTTTCATTTACTCATTCAATAAATATCTATTGAGCACCTATTACATGCCAATAATTGTGCTAAAAGCTTGGGACAGAGCAGTGGACAAATAATGATGTTTGCCTTATACTCTAGCAAAGAAGGTAATTAAATAGTAATAGTGATAATCACCAACATTTTTCAAGCATTTACTCTGTGTGTACTGTGCACCATTTTAAGTGTTTACACTGAATACTCAAGACTACTCTAATTGATGAGGTACAAAGAAGCTATATTACTTGTCCTAAATAATAAAGGTATTAAAAATCAGAACAGAGATATGAAACCAGGTGGTTTAGATCAAGAGCCTATACGCTATCTCTCTGCTATATTGTTTCTATATTACAGCATGGGGAGATCAGCACCTAGATTGGGGAGAGCTTTGGAAGTCATTTAAAGGCATCTGGCCAGAATCTATGTTACTGAAAGGGGTCAGGCAGGGTACTGATATTTCAGATTTACGTTTGAAGAATGGATGAGCAAGACTAGAGACATACATCCCAGATAGAAAATGGCTTCTGTAATCCAGATGAGAGGTGATGTGGTCCAAGAGATATTTTGGAGTTAGAATGACAGAACTTGGTGACTGATTGAATGTGGGAGTTGAGAGAGTAGGAGGAGTCAGATATGACTCCTAAACTTTTGGTCCAGGTAACTAGGTGAATGGTGATGCCATTTGCTGTACAGAAAGCCCTGAAAGAGAGGCAAATTGGGAAAGAAAGATGGTATGCCAATTGTGTTTTCCAAAGATGGCCACATCTTCCATCTTTCTTAGCCTAATGTGACATGTCCCTGCCATTTCCCCAGTCAATAGGGGAGTTTCATTTTCCTATCTGTGAATCTGGGCTTATCTTACTGACTTTCTTGATGAACAGGATGTGATGGAAATGACACCCTAGAATGTCCAATATCCTAGGAACCTGGTTTCTTGGAATGCTCCTTCTTGAGAAACTCTTCTTCAGAACCAGCTGCTATGCTCTGAGAAGCACAGCCACACATAGAAGACCATGTTGAGATGTCCCAGTTGGCAGACCCCGTGAAGCTCCAGCCAACAGGTAGCATCAACTGCCAGCCACGTGCGTGAGCTACCTTCCAGCTCAGTGGACTGTTCACACAGACCCGGCTGGCATCTGATAGCAACTGCATGAGAGACCCAGGCAAAAACACAAGAATTGCCTGGTCCATCTGCAGAACCACAAGAGATAACAAATTGTTCTTTTAAGCCACCGAGTTTTGATGTAGCTTATTATGCAGCAATAGATAACCTAAGTAGTTGATGGGTTCAGTTTTAGACACGTGGAGTTTGAGATGCTTGGAAGACAGCCAGGTGGACATGTTCCAAAGCTACTTGGATAGATTTTATGTAGTTGATGTCTGGAGCTTGAGGAGAGAGATCTAGGCGGCACTTATTGATCTGCGAGCACATAAAATGTAACACAGCACATAGAATGCAACTGAAGCCAGAAGGGTGGATGAGAGAACCCAGTGTGATTGTATTCTGAGAAGAAGAGTCCTGAGAAACAGCAATGTTTAAGGATCAGGTAGAGGAAGGTGAGTCTATTAAATAAACTGTCACTGTCAAAAAGTCGGGAAGAAAACGCAGGTGAATGTGGTATCACAGAAGCTAAGGAAAAAAGGATATTTCAACAAGGAGGGATAGGCTGACTATTACATGCTACCAATAACTCAAATGTGATAAAGACTGAAGGGTATTCACTGATGCTACTGACATAGCAATACTGATAACTCTGGAACACATCCATGGTAATGAGTGGTGGTGGTAATGAGTTGTGGTGGTAGAGGTCAGTAATGAGAAAGGAGTACCATGGAAGCCAGACTGCACAGCAGGATAAGTGGAAGATAAAGAACAGAAAACCGTGAATATGCATATTCAGTTCAAGAAGGCTGGTGGTCAGGGGAGAAGGAAAGGCAGGTGGAGATGGAATAGGAAGTGGACTCAGGATTCATTTATGTATTTTTTAAAGATGCTGAGAAGCTTCAGCACATTTCAGTGTTGACTGAAGGTGCCAGCAGAGTGGGGAGATTTTGAAGATATAGGACGGGAAGGGTACTCATTGAAAGATTAGCCTTGAAAGTGATGAGAAAAGGGTGAAAGGGTACATCCATATACATAGGAATTGAGATTTGTTTACAGGAAATCAAGAGAACTTCCTCGGAAGGTTTCTGGTGTTTTTTTTTTTTTTTGGTTGTTGTTGAATAGAATGCAAGGTCATCTGCTGAGAGGGCTTAGGGACAGGGGTTTTGAGTACAGTAGGAAGATTTGAAATAACTGTTGAGAGGGGTGGAAGAGAGTTTGCAAGTGAAATATAGTAGGCCTGCCAGACTGTTGAAATTGGTGAGCCAAAGATAGGTATGATTTTTCTCTCTCTACACGTGAGGAAATTGAGGCTCAAAGCGGTTAAGTAACTCACTCAAGGTTACAAAGTAAATAAAAGCAGGAGCTAGGACTTGAATATAGGCCTGTGCAATTCTTTCCAGTACATTAGGCTAAATGAATTCCTTGGTCCAGGGGAATAATTTCAGTTTCTGAAAAGAGACTGGTGTTTGAGCCAAACCTTTGTTCTCACCCCTTTATTCATGTTGTCCACTTGCATCAGTTTTGCCTGAGACCCCGTATTCTGTCACATCATCTCTAAAATTTGAGGTCAAAAATCTCAGGAATAATCACTAAAGGATCATGGCGCATAACAGAAATTCTTTTAAATGGTAGATACCATTTGGAAGCTTCAGTTCAGTCTTCCCTTAAAAGCAAAGCAGGCAGTTTGCTGAACCCTTGGCTGAACCCTGAACCCATGATTATTCCTTAGGATTATATTTATAAAATAAGACTAAAATAGGACTGCATAATGAGAGTTTTGCATTTCGAAGCCATGAAGTAATTTTCTCATTATGTTTAGCACAGTTAATTCTAGAGCTTCGTTCAGAACGCTAAGGCTTTCTGAAGAGGTGTAATCGAGAATTTCTAAAGAGATGATGTGATGTGCTTCTCTGGACAGATTATGAAACTGAAGTAGTGGAAGATGGGCCATGGCCGCTGCAGGACCATCACAGAGGCTTCAAAGCAGTGTTTTTTAAGGTTCCTCTCTTCTTGCAAATAGAGTTCCCTCGTTAGCTCTCTTCAGCCCAGGTCTATAAGTATTTAAGAGGTACATAAAGAATCTTTACTTGGAAACACGGAAATAAGAATTCCTTACAATTTAGGTGCATTTTTTTTTTTTTTGGCTATTTGAGAAACAATAAAAAAGACAAGTGACTACTATTTAGGTCACATGTTGGACAAGGTCTGAGCCCAGAGATAGAGAAATTCCTACAAATCCTCTACCCTAGTCTAGTTGGCAGGCTGGAGGCCAAGTTCTTCTGCGGTGTACTTAACTCATCCTGGGGTATCTGCCATCTATTCCTTATGTGGCAAGCTAGGGAGAAGGTACTTTCCTCTCATGTATACCAGTTGCTTTACAGGCACACACAGACTGTACACTGTGCTTTTGATGGTCATGGGGGGGGGTCTTCAGTCCCTCTTAGAGAAGGGGGATTTCACAGTAGTGGTTTTGAAACAGTGGACCACGATCCTTTGTAAATTGTGAAATTATCTGATTGAGTTTCAACTAGCATTTGTATAAATGGGGAATGCAATAAAATAGCACAGAAAATCCCAGGGCACACTTCATAAAATGAGGATATGTACTATTCTGGGAAACATTTCCGATGTATGTGCACATGCACATGTGGATTTTGATGGAGCGTGTATTTCTTACTGCAGTAATGGTAAATAGTTTAAAACCGTCTACCAGCTCCATCGAGATTTCTGAACCCATAATTTATATGACTTCCTTCCAATGTCTGGGCTGATAGTGTTCTAGACAGTCTATCCCAGGGTGGTCCCAAAATTTTCTTGCAGGTCTGTCCTGCTAAGCAGCTTGACCAAGGTTCCAAAGTCAGTAGGTGAAGAAGCTAGGATTTGTGCGTAGGCTTATGTGAGCTAAGGGATGCTGACTGGAACAGAGGTAGTCTCTGGCAAAATCCCAGGAACCCGCACCCAGGCTGTGGGTGTAACTGAATCCATAGCTTTCTCTTTGTCACGCTTTTCAAGCATTGTAAAATTTTCCTTGTAATCATTAACAAAAGGTCAGGATGTTGTATAATAAATAAAACGTCTACAATAAGCATTTTTCTCTGTAGTATAATTTCTTCAGTCTGTCAAAAAGTTCCTTACATGTGTGGTTCATAAGGGCTACAGGACCATTTTCACAGGAACCATCCACTTTAAGAGACAGTCTAAATTTCTATCTACATAAACCAAAAATAAATACTCCTGATTTCTGTGTAGTTATTCGATCTGTTCACATGTGTATTATTACTTATTAGAAACAATTGTTTAAAGTAATTACATTTTATTTAATTGACACTCCCCACCTACAGTTTTAATAAGTTTTTTTTTCACTTCTCTTTAATCCATAGTATAGTGACTACTGCTGTTGACTCCAGCTGTGGTGACATATCATAGTCACCAGCTTATACAGAGGGCGCCCAAAAAATGTATACTCATTTTAAGAGAGGAAAACTGTATTAAAATTGTAATACTAAATATATACCAATTAAAAAAGATGAATACAAGTCACGTTTGACTTCTGCAATTACAAGAGGTGTTCAAAGTGGTTACCATCAGCATCCAGACACTTCTGATTACGGCGAACTACTGCTTGAGCAATGTAGAACAAAGTGTCCACTTGTAGACATTTTTTGGCAACCCCCCAGTAGTTTTGGGGAACATGTAGAACTCTGTATCAAAAGGCCCCATACAGGGGTTGGGATGGAGTATTTATTATTACTATGAAAATCGAAGGCCTTATAAAATTCCTCAGCCTCTCTAAGAAGGAAAAGAAATGTCATGAAATATTACTATTAAAGTAAAACAGAAGATGGGAGAACAAAGAACAAAAAAATAGTAACAGTATTAGTCACAGTCAATGGGTACATGTAACATAGCAGCATATAAATATAATAAATATATTATGTATTAATATATAATAGCTTCTTTCTAATCTTACCAAAAAACTAGCCACATGAGGATAAGCATAATTGATGCCAAAGCAGACTACAAAGACACTAGATAAGAAATAAAGAGGAAGAAAACCTAGGGAAACACTTAAAGGCAAACGATACATTTATCATGTGACAGAAGAAGGTGTCTTGATCTGGTTGCTTTGAGATATAAAGTATTATGACATTTTGCAAAACGTCAGAGCATGCCAAATACCAAGACATATGCACGCACACAAACATATCAAATAATCGACAGACATATATAATATAAATATACACACATATGAATACATTTTCCTGGGTGTTTATACTGAAAAAATGAAATACAGCATTCTGGGTGTTTACGTTGGAAAAATGAAATACATCCTCTTAAATTTCATTTTTAATTCAGAGCCAATTGATTTGAAAGTCTGTTAGTTCAAAGTGTAAACTTTTGAAGGTTTAGAGAAAAGCAGATGAAAGGTCAATTAATTATAATCCTGTAGTGTGTTTTGTCTTTTAAAGCTTGTATAACAAAATTAAGGTAGTATTCCAACTCCTCATACCAGTTGAGGGAAGAAAGCTTAATTTACCCAAGGTAATATAAGAGATGATACACTGAATTATAATCTATTTACGGACTACAAACAAAACAAAATACACACTTGCAGGAAGGAAGGGAGTGAAGGCCTACTCATCAAATCTGAAGGCAGAATACAGTATTATCCCTATAATAAAAATGTAAATTTTCAATCTTTCAAGTAAACAAATAAAAACTATTCATTAAAAAATGACATCTGTAATTTCAAAATCTTTTCTTGCTCCCATATAAAACTGAATGTAACATGGGTAAAAACAAATTTATGGAAAGAGGTGTCAAAAGAAAAACACAGGACACATAATTCTTCCTCTTACCATTGTCGCCAGAAGGTAATGACACAGTGTTTGTTGGCATGGTATCAGAATTCACTTTTCCATTCTCAAATGTGTCATTTTCAGTCTGCTGTAACTGCCAGTTGAGGCCAAAGAGATGCATTGCTGGGGGTAAAGAATACGAGTTGTTTAAAGGTCTGCTGCTTTGAGCTACAAAGCAAATGGTAAACACCTCTGTAACAAGAGTCATATGTAAAGTTAAAATGTCCATGGTCTAAAAAACAAAGAATAACTGTAGAATAAAAATTAGAAAACAAATAGCTCCTTACACAAATACAATTGAGGTAGCGTCTCAATGCAATATAAAAATCACTTTAATAATGATTTGATAGTCCTCAGTTAATTGGTACCAGGAAACTCTTAGGAATGAATCATTATTTGTTCTGCTTTGTCTGAGTTCCACTCTTCATCATTTAACAAGTAGCATAAAGCTCTCTAGAGGGGCTTGCCAAACTTACTTGACCACAGGCCACTTGTACATGTATAATATTTTGTTGTGACACCTATAGGTTCTCAAGAGACGTGATGCCATTCTTTAGATTAAGGTCAAAAGTAAATATTGGTCTCACAGATGAACTTGTTGGCATATGAAACGATTGGAATGGATTCAGATGCACAAAATATAATCATGTTTGAATATTCTAAATTTTGGATGAATTGTTTTAAATGTATACATACAACTCAGCAATGGCATAGATCAGGCAACACTCATGTGGCAGGTAATTGCATGTAGAGTGTCTGAAGTGGGTATGACAATCTTATACATTTATAAAAACTTTGTAAATGCATTTACTAATTTTCTGTATTTAAAAATACTTAGAAAATAGATAACTAGAGGACTATATAGTTATAAATTTATACATGTAATTTAATTATACATTTTTATATATTATTTTTCTTAATTTATTTAAAATAGTTAGAAGGATAATCAGTCGTATTACCCATAAACACTTATTAAACATTCATCTGTGTTCCAAAGAACAGAGTTTAGGAATTAATTCCTAAGGAAGGCTAAAGAGGGAAACCTGGAGATGGTCCCATAACCTATCAAGGAAGAGAATTTTTTTTTTTTACATTATTTGACATTATTTACTCACTGTACATATTGGAGTTTATCTGAGAGGTGGAGAAAGACATACATGTTTAAGAAGCATTGTTAAAAACAGTGTGATCAGTATCACTGTCAAAAAGCCGTTTTTAGGGCCGGCCAAGTGGCGCATTGGTTAAGAGCTAGTTTTGGGATGCCAGTGGCCCCCGTTCGGATCCCACATATGAGGGCCAGTGACACTGCCCTCTACAGCTAACAACAGCTCCCTGGAGCTGGGCTGTGCGAGCCCCGGCGACGGTGTAGGCTGCAGCCCCTGCTGCAATGGGCTGCCATAGGCTACAGTGAGTGGCCGGCAGCCAGTGTGAGCTGCCAACAGCCACAGTGAGCAACCATCCAGAGGCCAGCGACCGATCTGCCTCATCAGGGAAGAGCGCAATGACGATACCAACATGGGCCAATAAAGCAACGTCCTCCGCAACTAGACTGAAGAACAAAAGGACAGCAACTTGTCTGTTCCCCTTCCTGATTCCCCAATGCTGTTCCCCTTCCCAAATTCCCCCAATAAAACCTTTAAAAAAAAAAAAAGCCCCTTTTAAATATTCAATATATGCAGTAACAAAATTAAACTGGCAGTATATTGAGCAGGAGCTTTAGATAAAGTTGGATTTTGGCTCAGTCCTCAATCTAGGATTTAACCGTGGACGAATGATATAACATTGTTAAAACATTAGGTTGACTTAAAAAATGAGGCTGGTTAAACCTACCTTGTTTAACTGATAGGAACTTTCTAGGCAGTAGATATGAAGAATAGCTGGCACACAGCAGGACAGTTCTTAGTACATAGGTATTGGGTTGTCGGAAAAGTCATAGCACATTTTTGCAACGAAAAACAGAAAAAATACGTCATGACTTTTCTGACAACCCAATATTTTATGTATTCTGAATTCCACATGACTGAACTATTTGAAGTCACCTGACCAGACATGGTACCTGTCAATAAATAGTCCCTTTGTCTGCAGTGCTCTCCATCCACTGTAAAATACCCATTCCTCACTCAGATGGTTGGTGTCAACTTCTTGGGAAAGCCTTCCCTGACTGAATCAAGCATCTCTCCCAAGGCTTTAGTTCACTTTTGTATCTCATTTACCTTATTCAGTGCCTGATATCTAGTAGGTCTTGATAAGTCTCTAACAAATAAATGAATTCTATTATCTGAAATTTTAAAATCTAAGAAAATACTGCTGTGGATAAAAAATATATTAATTTAAAGGAAAAGTTAAACAGAAAACAAATACATAAATGGCTAAGAATAGAGTATTATATTATTAATATCTAATTGATTGCCTCAGTGTAATGCTATATGAAAAGTAATTGAGCAAAAGTCTACTAGTACTATATATGTGATTGATTTTTTTTTTTTAAGGTTTAACATTTTGGGGACCTTCTATTACCAGTCTCACATTCTTTTGTTAACAATACCTGATGTAAAATCATGCAATAGTAAGAAACATACCAAACATAGCTACAAACACAGCTACATCTACCCTGTATATTTGTAACTAACGTTTATATTCATACTACCTGCTTGAGTTATAGTCTGCCAGTAATTCCATTGAAACTCTGATTTTTCAGGGATTAAGATATAGGTTATGGAATTCTTGAATTTACAAATCTTCGACTTGTATAGCTTCATATGTCATTTTGTATTAAATTATGTCATGTTTGAGTGGCAAAATGTCAAGAACTTTCTAAACATTTATCACTTCATACGTTTTTCAAGCTTCAGATATTTCAGCAATTTTTGAATAAAATGGGAGCTACACCTGCCTACAGGAAAAGGTCTGACAGACATATTTTGGTGCAGCAATGATAAATATTCACAAAGGGTCAAAGTTCCTATACAAAATAATGTGTCATTATTGTGAGCTTTTATGTAACATAAAAAATCTTCTTGAATCATAGATTTGCTCATTTTATTGGTTTTAACAGACTTTGAGGTGGAGAGAAAATCCATGGGATCACACAGAGATGTCAAATGTTAGAAAGTAACATTATGTTTGTGTTTGGAAAGCTATTTCATTTTTTTTTTTTTTTTGTCAGATGGGCAACATCTTTATTACATGTTTTTACTACAGAAAATCTCAATAAAATAGGATTTTGGTTCTACTTAAGATGTATAATAAGAACCAGACCCAGTAATATATCTTGTTTAACACTGCATTAAAAATAGACACCAAGTTGTTTGGTCTCAGAATACTATGCACTTAAAAAATATTGCTGTTTGGTATTTAGTGAAGCTCTTGACTTTCATGTGTAATTTAAGATGTTTATGCAAATACGGGGTATTACTGAGACTGACTCCATAATGAGAGAGAGAGAGAAAGAAAAGGGCAGGGTCAGGGGGAGGGGGAGAGAGAGAGAGAGAGAGAGAGAGAGAGAGAGAGAGAGAGAGAGACAGAGAGACAGAGAGAGACAGAGAGACAGAGAGAGACAGAGACAGAGAGAGAGAGCGCGATAGAGGCAGCAAACGAATAAAAGTCAAAATGCTACAGAAATTTCAGAGCACTGGTGTCATGAAACTACATGTGATGTCTTGGCAGACAAACAAAAGGAAAATCAGTGAAATAAAATACTTCTGGAAATAAAGAAGGATGAGCCCAGTTCTTCAGGGCCTGAGCTGAAAAGCAGATGTGAAGCCACGGGAAGGTATATGCTGCCACTCTTCCCGAATGGTACAAGGGTCCTTGGCTTGCACATGACTGAATGGAGGGTGTCAAGAAGTGGCTGGGAGCTCTGTGCTCTTCTGAGTCCCTTGCTCCTCTGGGCAGATAGCTTAGCTGACGAGGAACAGGCTGGCAGCAAAACCAGGCATTGTTCTCTGTGCTGGTGTTACAAACTGTGATGCAATATTTAAAAAAAAAAAAAAAAAACATTCACTAAGCACTTACGCTGTATCAAATGTTGTGCTAGTGCACACTTGTATTATCTCATTTAATCTTTACAAAGACTCCATTGAGTAGTTACTATTACTTTACTTTTTTTCCTCTTCATTTTAAAACAGAAAATGGAGGCTTTTGAGAGTTTAAGGTTTAAGCAAGTAAGTAAGCAGTGAACCTGACCTTAAATCCAGACGGTCTGATAACGTAGGACATGCCATAACACTCCTCTTTATTTTACCATAGGGCTGTGGTATGTGTAAGTCCATATAAAAGGATGTGAAAGGAAACTTCTGTGAGGGCCACGGGCTATAGAGAATACTTCTCTACCAAATCTAGAAACTGAAGGCACAACAGCATTCGGGGGTGGAGTGAGGGCAAAGATATTAAGAGATAACATTTGAGCCAGCCGAGTGGCTCAGTTGGTTAAGAGTTGGCTTAGAGTGAGTGCTCTAAGCAACAGGGCTGCTGGTTCGATGGACCAGTGAACGCTGTGCCCTAGCTGAGCTGTTGTTGAGCTTGCCAAAAGGAGGCAGGATGGCTCAGCTGGTGTAACAACAAGATTGCCTGTTCAAATGTGGCTATGCCCACTTGCAACTAAAGATCGAAGTTGGTCCCTTAAACTGAGCTGCCTCCTGGCTCAGTGGATAGGGTGTGCACTCTTAACAACAAGGCTGCTGGTTTGACTCCCACATGGGATGGTCGCTACTCCCACCTGCAACTAAGACTGAACTCGGCACCTTGAGATGAGCTGCCAGCTGGATGGCTCAGAGGATAGAGCGTGTGCTCTTAACAACAAGGCTGCTGGTTCAACTCCCACATGGAATGGTGGCTATGCCCACCCGCAACTAAGACTAAACACAGCACCTTGAGCTTAGAGGCCACGAGTGCTGACTGGAAGCCAGATGGCAACTGGCACCCTCCACAACAAAGACTGAAGAACAACAACTTAGCTGGTCCCCTCTCTCAATTCCCCAACACTGTTCCCCTCCCCCAATTCCCCAATAAAATCTTTAAAAAAAAAAAAGGCAACATTTGTGTATTCCAAGCACTGTTCTTCCACATAAGTACTTTCCCGCTATACTTACATTGTCTTAACAGAATTTTTTTACAGAAACATGATGAAGATGAAATTCAGAACAGGCTATTTCAGTTAACTCCAAGATTCTTAAAAACAACAATTTAAAAATTACATAAGTAAACAGTACATTTGTGTAATTAAAAAACTAGAAATAGTATTCATGTAGATTTAATCTTTAAAAATTGTTTAGGATATTGTGTTTCATAGTTTTATATTGTTATTTCCACATAGTTCTCAGTGATTTTAATGTGGGGAGGCTGGATTCATATTTAAAATGTTATCCAAGGAAAAATGGAATTTGTGAATGATGGCAATAATATTATATAACTGTTCAGTGTGTTTTTCACATTTTAAAATATCTTGATGTCTATTACCTTCTAATGTCATATGGGACAAGGATCATTATCCCTGTTGTATGAGGATGAGACAGAGGCAGAGAGACTCAGTGAGTTACCCAATGTATTTTTAAAAGTTACTATATGAAGAACACCCATGATAGAAGATCTCCTGACCCCATTTCATGATTCCTTTTCCTACACTGTGTTGTTTTTCTACCTACCTGAGCTGTTATGAATTAAAACTAAACATTCTCATTAAAGGAATTTTAAAATTTTTCCAGAAATTGTTAATTTATCTCTTTTTTGACAGTAGCAAATATAATCACAAGTTGTCCATTTGTTAAAAATGGCTTCTAAATACAAGATGTTTACCAACTATAAATGGTTGTATTTTACAAGATCATTCATAAGTTTCTTATTTGGAATGAAAATTTATTTTCTCTGCGTTAAAAATCTTAGAAATGGTGGTTAAGTCCCCAGTTGGCTACAAAAGTGTCTATATATCCAGTAGAAATATGTGTACACATAGCATCCAAAGGGATGAACAAGGATGTTCCGAGAAGCATTATTTGTAATAGTCCCAAAGTGGAAATAATCCAGGTGTCTGTCAGCAGTAAAATGGATAAACAAATTATAGTACAGTTCTACAATGGACTTCTATACAACAATGTAAACGAATGAACCACTGCCAAATGCAACAATATGAATAAATCACATAAACATAATATTGAGCAAGAGAACCCAATCACACAAAACGTGAACACTGCGTCCGTCTGTGTATATGACGTTCAAAAGCAGTTAATATCAACTGGTAGGAACAAATACAATCAGAGTGATTATCTCTAGGGAGGAGGTGCAGGTTAATGACTGAGAGAGTCCATAGGGGGCTTCTGGGGTACTTAGTCATATTCCTGTTTTCTACCTGGGAGGTGGTTCCATTGGGGCGTTCACTTATGATCTGTATAATTTTTTTAAATGTATATTACACTTCAATTAAATTTTTTATTTAAAAATAGTCCATCTAACACATAACATAGCTAAAAAATGTATCTTTTTATCTTCCCTAAACCCTCGCTGCAGGTGCTTGTCTCTGCAAGGCTCCTAGGTATTCCTCCCCATAGGGTTGCAGGTGAGGCAATTATGACAGCCTATGTCACAGCCCCCTGAAATAATGAGAATAAATGCATACAGAGTAAAGACACAGTACAGAAGAATGGTAAATGACTCCCCTGGGTAGGGGGAAAAAGAGAAGAGTGAGGAAAGCTTCTTCAATGCAAATCTCCAGTGTTAGAAAGAAAGCAATATGGCCTTCCCCAAATGATCTTTAGTTTAAAAACGTTATGACTGGTCTTGGTGAGGATGTGGAGAAATTGGAACCCTTGTGCATTGTTGGTGAGATTGTAAAACGGTGCAACCACTGTGGAAAACAGTATGGCAGTTTCTCAAAAAATTAAAACTAGAAACTACCATTTGATCTGAAATGCCATTTTTGGGTATATGCTCAAAAGAATTGAAAGCAGGGTCTCAATGAAATATTTGCACTTCCACGTTCATAGCAGCACTGTTCACAATAGTCAAGAGGTAGAAGCAACCTAAATGTCCACTGACAGAGAAATGCATAAAAAAACTGTGGTATTTCTACACAATAGAGTATATACATTAATGTCGTTTTTAAAAATTTAATTTAATTTAATTTTTATTATTGGTTTCAGAGGTACGAAATAATGCAATAGTTATCCTTTTCACTCCTTACAAACTAACAATCTCCCTTCCCCGCATCCACTGCCCCTGGACATTAGTGTCTTTTTAATGCTCCAAGACTCCCAGTGGATGAATGAACGCTCCAAGACCCCCAGTGGATGAATGAACGCTCCAAGACCCCCAGTGGATGAATGAACGCTCCAAGACCCCCAGTGGATGAATGAACGCTCCAAGACCCCCAGTGGATGAATGAACGCTCCAAGACCCCCAGTGGATGAATGAACGCTCCAAGACCCCCAGTGGATGAATGAACGCTCCAAGACCCCCAGTGGATGAATGAACGCTCCAAGACCCCCAGTGGATGAATGAACGCTCCAAGACCCCCAGTGGATGAATGAACGCTCCAAGACCCCCAGTGGATGAATGAACGCTCCAAGACCCCCAGTGGATGAATGAACGCTCCAAGACCCCCAGTGGATGAATGAACGCTCCAAGATCCCCAGTGGATGAATAAAACGGAGGATAATACTGAAACCCTATATATACTGGTTCTTTTCTATACAAACACACAAAGCTATGGTAAAGTTTAACTTATAAATTAGGCACAGTAAGAGATTAACAATAACTAATCATAAAATAGAACAATTATAACACTATACTGTAATAAAAGTTATGCGAATGTGGTCTCTCTCACAATCTTATTGTAGTGTCTCACTCTTTACAATTTTTTTCTTCTACATACTTTCACAGATGGAAGATTCATTCTTACCGTAGATCTTAGCAACCTCAGCATACGATATTTTTTCTTTCTTCATTAAGTAGAGAACTTTTGCCTTTTCACTGAATGGAAGCACTTTATGGCACATTCAAATTGCTGGCACCATTTCTCTTTTTTGGGGGGCCATTACTAAGTAAAATAATGATTACTTGAACACAAGCCCTGCAATACTGACACAACTGGTTTGATCACCCAGATGGCTACGCAGTGACTCACTGGGAGCATCTCCAGTGTGGAGATGCTGGACAAAGGGAGAACTCATATCCCAGATGGGATGGAGCAGGACGCCACAAGATTTCATCAGACGGCTTGGAATGGCGCACAATTTAAAACTTAAGAATTTTTTATTTCTTGAATTTTCCAGTTAATATTTCCAGACTGCAGTTGACTGTAACTGAAACCTCAGAAAGTGAAACAGTGGATAAGGGGGGACTACTGCATAATTCCTCTTTTTTTCTCTGGGCAGGAGAACAAGGGTTTCCAGGTGTAATATCTGACATTGACCATCTAAAAATTAATAAGCATACTTTATATACTATCGCCTAAGTCAGTGATAAAACTTACAATGATAATAATAGGAGAGACACATGAATGTTAAGCCATCAATTACTATTGTGACCTATGTTACTAATAGCTAAATAGTCTACTCTAGGCTATATATGTTTAGGTTGCTTGTGGTATTTTTAGATTTTAACCAATTTTAACATGTTTAAACTTAAAAGATGTCCTATATACTTCAAAAGCCTTTATTCTATAATTCCTTAGTCTTTTTTTCTGTAGGCTTTCCCAGTAAATGTTAAGGAAAAAAACTAATTGAAATAATTTTGAGACAATTAACTCGTAAAGATTTACCAGTGAAATTTTATGAAGACATTTTCTTTCAGGCTCAAAGACCATTCGAGTGAGAGAAAATTACAGCATACATTCCTTTTATTTTTTATGGCTGATGGAGATGAAAGGAAGCCATGGTATTATAGTTATTTCACCTCCTCCCCATAGAAAAAAAGGCCATGCCATTGTTTTTAACCAATATATGTTGGTTTGATACTTAAAGGCCAGCATGTAGAACACTTGAAACCAAAATGTGTAATTAAAGAAAATTATATACCACCAAGTAGCAAATTCAGTGCCATTTTTAGTTCCATGTTGAGAGAAAAGGTGCCAGAATTTGATCTTGTCTCTGGGGACCATGCCATTGAAGTTGTTATCACAGCTACTATTATTTTTACTGGCAGGCCTTGTGCTCTCAGATACTGCCAAATATGGATGGGAAGGAGGGGGTAGCGACAACAGCTAGTGACATGGTCCAGCAATCTGCCAGAACCTTGCTTGGAGCAAATTACAGGGGGCGTTGTGAAGCGAACACAGAAGCGAGCCCCCTTGCCACCAGAAACCTGGACGTAGCTTCTGCCACCAGAAACCTGAAGGGTACACGTATCTCAGGTTTTAGCATTTAAGAGTATAGTTCTTAGCATGCCTGCCATTATTGACTAAATGCGGTTTTATATTACAAGATCGAGCAAACCTTCTCACAAAGACAAAAAAAATATATATGAGGTAATATGAGAACCGGAATCTGGTAAGAAACACTGACTTAAAAAAAAAAAAATCTCAACCTGAAAATGTCTGCAGTTCAGTTTTGTGTAGCCTCCAAAATCTTGGAAGTTCATCTAAGCAAGCTTAGGTCTACAGTTTCCCTTCCTTGTAATTCACCTCACATCCACCACGGTACACTTTTCCCCGAATAATCTTTCTGAGAAAGATGCATGAAGAACATGTTATCAGATGCTGCAAGAAAAGCAAACCAGAACCTGACCTTTTATAAGTTCAGAGCACACATTTTAACAAGAGATTATCTGAGGCGTCTTGTGGAGCCTTTTGTTTATATTAAAAGAGACCTGGATCCCAGTCTTAGTGCTGGCTCTAACTAGTTGTGGAAACTTGGCAAGCCACCGGGCCTCTCGGAGGCTTATATTTCTCATTTACATAAAAATGCAAAGAGTTTGCATTAGATGCTCTCTACGGTCTCTCCCAGATTTATATTCTAGGATATGTCAATATATCTAAAAAATATAAATAGTTAGGCTAAATCATTGAGCAGAGGGAAAAAAAGCATCTGGCATTAATAAGGCATATTAGAATACAAATGTCGTTGTTCCTTTGTTTTTATTTTAAAATATAGTTACATGAGGTCAAACTATCATTGTATGCATATGATACCTTGGTAATCTTGGGCTTCGAAAGCAAAATTTCTTCATTTTATGTTTTAGTTTCATGAATAAATAAATATATATAATGCAAATGTACAATGATTAGATTTTACAGAAAAAATAAGAATACTTTTAAATATAGGGCAATGATTTGATTTGATATATGCTTCCAGATGCAAGCTCGTTTTCAATGTAAACTGAAAGCATCTCATGTAAAGACTGCAGTTTGTAGCTTGGACCCCTACTGGTCTAAACTGTCATTAGGAATACATAGTTTTCCATAAATTAGCTTTTGTTTTGGGTTTCCTGCTGTGTTCACATACATGTTGATGTTATGTGTTAGGCAATATCCTAGTCCATTATTATTTGTTATTAATTTTAAGGCTAACATATCAACAGTCCAGATCTTGGTGACCCAAATATGGTTATTTAAAAATCAGCATTTCCTTTGAAAGCTTTCCTATTAATATTTACTCAAGTCGTCATTAAGAAAAAGGGAATTATCCCAACTAGAAGATATTTCCAATTTCAAAGGAACTAACACTTGATGTAGCAAGTTCCTCTGAATATTATAACACACTGAAATCATAAGGTTTATGAACTATGGTATTTTTGGAGGTGGGGAAGGAGTAAGGAAGTAAGAAATGGTTGCTAATACTTTATATTTCTATGCTGTGTATTTTTCCTTTCTATCCTTTTTAGCATTTTGTCTTTAATGGGAAAGTAGAATCACATTGACTATCAAATGTCTTGATGAATTACGTAGAGATTTAGCTATATAAGTTTGTTTGTGCTAGAATATTTGACTCATATTCTTTTTATAAATAATATTAACAATTATACTTTTAAACTTCATTGCATCTTTCCTTCCTTAACTATGTGGATTCAGGGTAATATGTTTAAAGATGCTGCTTAGGAAACAGTAATTCCAGCTGCCCACTGACAGCCAATGCTGAAGCTGACAGAGGCTTATGAAAATCAAGCTGTTGTTTCTGTCGCCAAGGGAATTAAGTCAGGATTTCTAAAACAGACTGTTTTCCTAATGTGTCATTAGTTTTCTCTTGTTTCCAGGTTCTGTTCTCTGAATGAAAGAAGCATTCATTCTCCAGACTAATGGAAAGAACAAAGTGTTCGCCATCATGATTAGCTGCCCAAAGGGGCCAATCATTATCAATAAGCTGGAGGATCTTTGAGGTAACAGTTGTCAACATTAAAGAATATGGTAAGAGGGCATTTGTCAAAAACATTCGAAATGCAACACGAAATAATTTACATGATTTATAGACTATTCCCTGCTTGTCAAAATACTGAGTTTGCTGTTATCATGAAAGGTATATAACAGAGGGTTCATTAGTGACAGTTATTAGCAGGCTTTGGTATTGAAACGCTCTGAATGTACTCATTATTCAAAGGCTTGTTGTACTGACTCAGGTTTCATCTGGATTCCTCTCTTGCTTAATCACTTTAAGAGCTATGTCCTACCTTCATGGAACAAATGTGTATGTATGTTAATAAGCTACTTAAGCATAAAGTTTTTTCTTGGCTTGTTTTGACTTTTGAAAAACAAGTAGTAAAATAGATCTGAAAATTCCAATTTTTGGAAAATAGAATCATCATTATTAAAAGATCCAACTACTAGTGATATGGAGATTCTTACGGAAGGTCGGTATATTCAAATGTGGCAAAATCTAGAAAAACATCCCCTTGAGATTAGTCCAGTTCTTCTCCAAAAGGTTACATTTGTGAGAGATAATATGATTTGTCAGTGTGAGTGTATGCATGTGTGTGCGCACATGTGTGGTTGCCAAGTGGCAGCTTCAAACAGAATCGATGGCCTTTCAGGAATCCAGGCACAACTAGTTCATGTAGGCTGTGGTTCACTATGCATTCATCAGCAGACACTTAGCATATACCTATCAAGTTTACTTCAGAAGAGAAGCAGTGTGGGTGGCATCCACTTTACCACCCCTCACAGGTAACGGTAACTTTGACAGATCATACTGGTCTCCTTGAACATCTCAACTCCCCAGGCAGGGTTGGAAAAGGCCTTAGGAATCCAGTATTCCAGCTGCCCTCAATAATCTGGGATCGCTTAGAAAGGCGTTTCCTTAGCTCTAAACTTATCTTAACTATTAGGAATGGGTGTTAATGGAACATTACTAGTAATTTATTTCAAAGCACAATACAAAGGAGAGTGTCCTCTCTGATCCCCAGGAGACTTGCTCACACTGTCAACGTGCTTCTGTACCTGGTGGTGTCACTCTCCTTTCCTAAAAATAAATGGCCAAGTTTCCCACTTTAAACATGCACACCTGCTCTATATGTGATTCCTTTCTAAGATGACAAAGAATTTCTTTGAAGAAGTAAAAAGTCCCTAAAGAAATTTTTACTCTAAAAATAGAAAATGGTGGTAACATTTGAGATTATTTGAAATGACTGAATAATATGGTTAGTTTTTATGTTCAAATTCTATGTAATTGACATAGGCTAACTATATCGTGCAGTTAGTTTGTTAAAACTACAAATATAGTAAATGAAAAGATTAAGGATCTAGAATGAAATTAGATGACCCAATGGAAAAGACCACTAGCATTTAGAGTCACCTCAGCAGTAAGCGATTCTAATACTTTAAAAAAAATGTGCTTATCACCTTTATGATATAATTGTGAACCTCCTATGGTATTATTATTTTATAAATATCTTTATATTTATATGTTTATGTTTTCCTTGACATAACTGAATTAAAAAATTGAGTATACTTATTTTAAAAGGAAATTTTACAGCATTACTAGGAAAAATCAGTATCTCCTAAAATAAATAGAAAGCAAGAATAAGGATAAATGAAAGAAACTATAAACAATGTTATTAAAATCTACATAGAATTTATTGGCAGCCAAATTGTTCTTTATTTGTGAAAGGTGTGAGACAGGTGTCATGACATGCCAACATTGAGTGAAACCTTCTTCCTGATATAATTAAATACAACAGAATAAGAATGAAAAATAAATAAATAAATGAATAAATTTCTCATTTAATCTTATTTATTTTCTTGCCCATGTACCACTTGCAAATTCTTAAATTTTATGAGAAACAATACCCTATTATATAGTGGGGAAAAGTTCCAGGCTTAAAATAGGGACACCTAGATTATGGTCCCTGTTTTAATATTTATTGGCTTTAACACTGTACAAGTCACTCATTCTCTGGGCCTAAGACCTCTGTTCTTAAAAACTGGATAATAATATTTGATTTACTAGGTTGTTGTAAGGAATCATAGCAGCTAACATTAATTGAGCACTTAGATTTTATCAGGCAAATTAGTTACTTTGTTGAATATTCCCAAAAGCTGTCTTATTCCTAATCCTGATTACACAGATGAGGACACTCAGGTTGATGGGGGTTAAACACTTTGCTCAAGATGACACAGATAGTAAGTGACAAAGGAGGGATACAAACTCAAATGTCACTGCTTTGAGGCCCTGCATTAGAAAGAGCACTTCTAAAAATATATTGTAATATGATATAAAAATTAAACATTATATTTTCTCATAGGAGATTGTGAGATCATTGTGGTAAGACTGCGTCTTACTCATCTCTGTGAATTCAGTGTTTAGGAGGGATATTCATTAATTGCTAAGTTGAACAGAATTAAATTGACTATAGGATTGGAAATAATAAAAATGAAATACCTGTGAAAAACAAATAACAATCTACAAGATACAAAACTATTGGTATCATTTTTTTTCTCAGAAGGAAGGACCCCATAATCTAGATTCAGGTGCAGCCTTGGATCTTCTTGGGTAGTCTTGGATCTTCTCCTATCACCCTGGGAAATGTAGCATAATATGTGGAAGGCTTCCTTTCCTTTAGGGGCACAGAAGGCCTACTGAAAGTGATAAAGGGGAGAAGGGGCTCACTCATGGAGGAGGGAAAAGAAAGGATCAGCCTGTGGTGAAAGTATTAGGAAGAAAAGACAACCCCAGGTTCAAGCCAGCCAATGTCATGCCAGGCTGGCTGATGGAGAAAGCCACCAGGATAGGAGAGCACTTCCCTCTTAGGAAACCTGGATAAGTCACCAGTGATGAAATCTAACAGGTAAAGGGAAGATGGGAAATTCTTATCTTTAAAAACACTGAATATTTTTTCGGAAAACATCTTAGTACTATACAAAAGTTAAAAAATATAACTGTTCTTTGATTCTCCGTATGTTGTGTGCCTAAAATGCACAATGGGAAGTAATGTTCTTTTCACCTTTAAGCCCAACTCAATAAGGGCAAGTGTGCATTCTGACAGCTTTGGTTATCAAATGCAGAGCAACATGACCTATATTTCTCCAAAACTTTTGAAATACAGAAAACACATGTGTTTTAAAAATGGCTGCAAAATAGATTAATAGAGTCTTTATAAATGATTGGAAAGAAACAGGAGATATCATTTCTTTTCACAGTTTTAAAGCTATTTACTGGATATATTTTATAAATAAAATTCTTAAAGCATGTGTGTAATATTATCTAAAATTAAGGGAAAGGAACGAACAGAAACAAGGCTATAAATTCTTATGGTAATTCTGAATCTAGTTATCCAAAAATCCCAAAGTAACATCTCTTTCCACTTCTAGATGTTAACTGCAAAAAGGGTTCTACATAGCTAGACACACTTAAAAAAGAAAACCAACGAATATCATAACTTGTTTTCCTCGGACACATCTAGATGTTATTCTGTCACAATATATTGATTTTAATATACCTGAGAATTGATTTTTTTGGGCCATATTTAGTTTTATGCGGTAATACTTAAAATTTGTCCTGATGTCAGCATTTGTCAAAACACATAATCCTAGTTATTATTCTTGTTTTAGCAGGAAAATCTTCCTTTAATGCTCAAACCGCCTTTTATGCACTCTCCTAGTCTCCTACAGTTCTCCTTTTTAAGTAGTCATTATGATTATAATTAAATGCACAATGTTTGTATTCTCTAAAATATAATCTCAAAGAGAGCAAGAAAACTGTGTTATTCACTGCTGGATCTATCACAGTGTCTCAATAAATAAATATTGTCACTCAATAAACAAATTTTGAATGAATGATGGATGGATGGATGAATGGTCACTTCCTTTTCTGTGGTTACATTACTAAATCACTGAAGAAGAAACTGGAATATTATTTTTAAGGAAAAGGGACAAAGTATGTAGACATTTGAAGTCTGTAGACATTCTAAGACTATGTAGGAACAATAAACTAAAAGAGTACACGTATTTGAATTTTATTTTATCTCTTATATTCTAGGATGAGAACTCTGAATATATAGATTCAATGTCACTTAAAGTTTTTATGCTGAATTCATTCCTAAAATTCCTAGCAATCTATAATTTTTTTTAACCTTTCATATGCCAGTTAGTTTTCTTTTCACTTCCCTTTATGTAGCTATTTCTCTAAGAATATAGGGCTCTCAGCACCACTAATGTAAAAGCAAATGACATATGCAACGCCAATTAAATATTTATGCATTGTAACACTGAAATGGTAAATATTGTATTATGCTTTCCACTTGTCATTAGTCAGGAGATGTTGCTACATTCTGCAAAAATGATAGCCTAAAACAGAGAAAACAGTGCCGTATTTCACACACAAGATAAATTTGTCTGGCACAAACCAAAGTTTAGCTGACTTTCAAGGTATTTCTCATTGTTGCTGTCCTTGAATGCTTTGCAAGGCAGGGAGATCCTTCTATTTGAACGGTAAAAACGGTCTGTTTAAATATAGCATTTCTCATATATTATTTATTTAGCTGACCTCATAGTAAGCTAAAAGTAAAATAAACTATTTGGGGTGAGGAGAGGAGAATCACACTTCCTAAAGTGGTATCATTTCTTGAATTTGGTAGTGACTTCTTTTTTATGTACTGTAATAAATATTTGGATAAACCCCAAACTACACGTTTTTATGTTGTGCTAATAAAAAACAACAAAAATTTATAATGTCAAAAGAATTGAGTGTGCAATATGTATAGCTTTTCCCTACCTTAGGTTCAAGTCAGAAGACACTGACATGATTATACAGAGTTGGCTATAGAATGAACTGAATTTGAAGTGACCTTTCAATCTTTTCTAGGTTTCTATGACATGCTAGACAGAGAAAGCTAATATTTTCTATGAATTAATAGAGTTCATTTTGAAAGTTACAACAGACCAACAACAGACTGAAAACATGACAAGATAGCCAAAATTGCTGTAGGTGTGTGTGTGTGTGTGTGTGTGTGTGTGTGTGTGTGTGTATGTGTGTGTGCACAATGTCATCTTTACAATGTGCCATCCTTAATAAGAAAAAAATATAACCTTTTAGAGTGGGTTTTGGTTGGTTTTCTCCTTTTTGAATTTACAGAGTCACAGTACTGCAGTACTATGCTTTATCATGTTACTACTATCCTCTCCTAGAGGTATACTGTTTTATTTGGAGTCATCAGTCACTGCTAAATCAGGTTTAAATATGTCTTTAATTTCATGTATGCAAGGATAAAATACAATATTGATTTAAAATTTTTAGTTTATAATTTTCAATCCTCCAAAATATAGGCAATACATTTTTTCTACAATGTGATGAAATCACATTACTATTAAAAGACTACCATTCCATCTCGGACAATATGCATTTTCTGAATATAATGCAAATAGGAGTTAAAGGAAGAAGCTGTAGTGAAAAATGGTATGTAATTCATTGCTCAGTGGTGTTCTATTACCTCATAAAACAGCACTTTTATTACTAAGAAATGTCCGTAAAGAAAAACGGATGTCGCAACACATTTCATTTTGCTACATATATTTAAACGGTTGATTTTTCATGAAGCATAAAGGGCTGGCGTATTTTTCTTTCTGACCCTGAGTTGCATGTATATATAGCTGGTACCATAATCAATTTCAAGGTACACAGAGAGGTAAAAATGTTCATAAAATGCAAATAGACACAGAAGTAGGACAGATAACTGCTACCGAATCATACTGCAATGAACTTGGATTCGACAGGTTATGTTTTGCTAGATCTAGGGGATGCTTATGTTGTTAAACAGCCTTTTTAGCAGACATATGACAACATCTATTTTAGGAATAAGTTGGTAGCAGCTGTTCAAAGGAAATAAATAACTACATATGTATTTTTTTCAATGAATTAGAACATTGAAAATACAAGTATTTCTTTGGTTAGCAGCATGTCAGGAGTTCATAAGAAAAACAATGTTGAGCTATTTCTTGTCATTGGGAAATGGGCTAACAAACCAGTCCCTTAAAAGTTCAGATTTTTGTGGGGAAAAGGAAAAAGAAAGAACAATTATGGAGGGTTTAGAGGGAAATGGAAAGGAAGTGACTGTTAAAGAATACAGGGTCTCTTTTTTGGGGAGTGATGGAAATGTTCTAAAATTGATTATAACACTGTGTGAATATGCTAAACACAGTGTTAATTTGAATTGTACATGTTCAACGGGTGAACTGTAGGGTGTGTGAATGATATCTTCATAAACCTGTTATAAAAACTGTTGTCAAATGAATTACTGGTTGGGATAAACTAAGTCAAAAATTGAGAAAATATGCTAGCATAATATAATTGGATAGGATTTTTGTTTTCTCCAGTTTTCCTTAAATGTACAGAACATGTTCAAGCCTTTGGTGCTTCTCTATATGGGAGATCATTTGAATTTTCAGATGCTACCTAGCAGTGTCTGAAACGTTAATGAGGGGAAATGTCCATAAACGGTGTTATTTGAAGTTTGACTTGACTTTGTTGCCGTTTTAACTGGTATTAACTTAATTCAAACATTTATTTTGATTTGTATTTAGTATTTCAATTACGTTTTATGCTTTGTGGTTAGATTTCTGGTCATTTTTCTATGTGTTCAGCATCAAAATTCCAGATTATCTGCCATCTTCTATGAGTAAAGAACAATCATTGAAATTCCTGCTTTTAAATGGGGATAACAACTCATAGGGTTGTTGTGAAAATTAAATGAGCTGATTCACACACAGCTTCACACAGAATGCCTGGCACACTATGTGCACCCCCCTCCATGTACCGCTGGTGATATTCCATGGTTCTTCCTTTCCTTGCTTTGGATGACCTCTTCCCAAAGTGATCTCCCACTAACCATTTTGACATTAACCCAGTGAACTGAATTTCTCTTCGCCTTTTAAATATCACCTGCTAGATCAAGTCTTTCCCCAACATCTTCAGCCAGAGATATGTATTTTCCTTCTTTTCTCTTCTATTTTTTGCTATGAACCAAGCTGCTATAACATCATGTACTGTTATAAGTGTGTTTGCATATGTCATCACTTTACTATGAGTTTCTAGAACTTAGAGCTAAGTTGAACATCTATCATCTATCAGAGTGCTCCGAATTTTTATTTAAGTGATTTTTTAAAAATAATAGTGTAAATGACTTTATAGGCATAACATAAAAATCAGAAATTATAAAGAAAAAAATTGAAAAATCTGATTACTTAAAAATTCGATATGGCATATGGCATAGCAATTATGAACAAAATTAATAATAAATTGGAAAAATATGTTACATATTTGACAAGTGATTCATATCCTTTATAAATAAACACTCGCAAATCACAAAAAGGAGAAAATTTACAATAGAAAATTGGGGGAAAGTAGGTTGTTCACACACACACAAATAAATACAAATGGTCAATAAGTATATGAAAAGATATTCAGCACTACTAGTAATAAATGAAAATAATAAAATGTTTTGACTTAAGAGATTGGCAATGGTTAAAAATATTGATAATAAGTAGCATTGGTAATTGTATAAACTGAGGGTAATTTGGCCATGGTTTGAAGAATTTAAAACATGCCTATCCTTTGGCAAATTTCTATCAAACAACTTATTCTGCTCAAATATTTGATCAACTGAACACACATGCACACACAAACACACACATGTGTAAGAAAATAATCACTGCATTTTGGGGAACTGGTTAATAAAAAACAGTCACTAAACAAAATTATACATATAGGATGTTTAGTGAATAAGTGAGAAAGCCTGGTACAAAATGCATTGAAATTATTGAACTCTAGGTGTATAGGAAAATATATGAAAGGGCATACACCAAATAGCTACCCATGCAAAAAACAACAGTGGTCTATGGATATTAATTTTCACTTTCTTTTTTGTCCTTCCTTTGTACTCTGAAATTTTTATGGGATAGGAAAAACAAAAACAACAAAGCTGTCCCCCTCCTTCCTTCATTTCAGAAGTTATCTACCTTCACTGTCCCGAGATAACTTTATCTTAGAGAAGAGACAGGCTAATGCTACATCCTTATAACTTCTCATGACCTTACTGGAAGGTGAGAAAGAAAATTCAGGGATTTTTCCAGGAATGTTTCCTCAAGCTTCTAATTTTACTTATTTCTTAAGTCTTTGACTTTATATTGATAGTCAATGTGAGAGAAGGGGACACCTAAGGGAATGGGAAAAAACAAATCGTAAGGATGACTGCACTTGTATTAAAGGTTGAGGTCAAGCTAATGATGACACTGGTTTCCCCATTGATTCTGGGGTTTATCAGACTGATCTAGTTGGACAGGCAAGTGTCCCTTTTCTTCCTGTGCTTTACAGGCACACTCAATAGACAGGACAACCTTCCCTGAGAGAAGTGCCCTATTCTTTTTTTTCCAAGGGTAAAGGTGATATCTTTAGCCTGAAAAAATTCGTCACGCTGAGGAAGAAGTGAAATTCTTCCCTTGATTTAAACAAAACACACTGAGTTAGAGTGTTAGTCATTTAAGCACAGGGAGACCAGTAAAAATTCTATGTATACTTGTACTTAATCAAAGCAGTGCAAGTATTAAGCAAAGCAGTGCTTAAGCAAAGCAGTGCAAGCTAATTCTTTGATGATAAAGGTCATTTTTGCCTGGTAACACTTGGATTGTATCACCTTAATTTCTAGCACAATAACTGGATCATAACACAGGCTCAATAAATATCTGTACATGAGTAGACTAACTATAAATTTTCTATGTTTCCATATGGGGAAAGAAAAAAATCAAAGGGAGACTTTTTTGAGAGTGGTGCTAGTAGGAATAAAGGAGGATGCCAATAGTAAAAACAGGCAATTTGAAAAAAAGGAAACATTTGAGTTTTTACTTAGAAGCCTGAGACTCAATTATATTCACTAATGGACCCTTGAAAAGAGTACAAGTCTCACAAATATTAGTGATCTAATCTCACAGTAAAATGCTATTTTTTTATGCTAGTCACACAGTGTAAAAAAATTAAATGGTATCAGAGCTGATTTTCAAAGTATTACAATTGGTAGGACAACGGGCTCTTACAATCAGAAATGATGGCCGAGAAGACATCAGCAGCACAGACACCGAATTCCAGCCCTGCACAGTATTTATCTGTTTGACAGGTACTACATTTAGAAAATCCCCTACATCTTTGTATGCTTAATTTTATTCCATGCCATTTATGACTAATGCATTTCAGGACCATTAAAAATTCTGTAGCAGCACACTGCTGACAAATATAAATAATGTATACAGCTAACTAGAAGGGGTTCTCCTAATGGCTGGATATTTTTCTAGCTGAATCCTAGAAATCTGCCTCTGAATACCGATTTGTGGTTGTGATATTCCTCATTTGCCTTGAGTTTTAAGAAATAGCATAGCATTGTTTCATTAGTGTGTGATCTCAGCCAGGTACCTGGTTTGACCATTTTTACAAGGAGGGAGTTAACTTAGACTGAAAATAACAAAAAGGTTCCATCTTGCTTTTATCACTAAGGACAGTGGCCCCATGAGGTGCTGCATGAAGCACTGTGGTGAGGATAATGAGGCTTTATCCCCAGGTCAGGGGGAAAGGGTGCCCTGATTCATTAGCGACGCCGACCAAGGCAGAAGAATTGGAAGTAATAGTACGTAACACGCCACCTCATTGCTATCCTTGACTCAATTATCGTGAAAGTTCCTTCACGCTCTAAAATTCTGTTTTTCTCTTAAATATGACTCAAAATAGTTATTTCACTTTCCAAACTACATAATTTATAACTAAGGAGTATTGTAGCTAATGATAGAAACTGGTTCACTGCACAAGCATCATACCATTCTATATCCAGCTCTGTAATAGTCTTATTCAGTTACAGAATTTCATGGGGCATCACAAATAGCTTTGTAAACTTGAAAATGCATCACTGACTGTTGTTCTTGTTGGATAGACCACACAGCCTGTGATTTATCTCCATAGACACCATTAGCATTTTGATGATGTGGGCCTTTCCCTACACTTAGAAATAGATTAAAAATCGGATGTGGTCATTTTTGACACTTTTATAAAGCAACTTCCAATAGTCTGAATGCTCATCTATGCTATGAAACAGTTAAATAAACGGAATATTTATCACTTCTCTGAGTGGCTTCTATCATTTGGGTTACCGTTAAGTGAAAAAAATGATCAACACTCGATCAGAAAAGCTGAAAAATCCACATCTATGAACAAGTAGATAATCCTGTCACTGTTTCACAGATGTACAGTTCTCAGGAGATGGTTCCTGAGTGCACAATGATGGTCCTGAGAGATGAGTTTTACATTTGGAGAGCTGAGTTAGCTGAACGATGGGTGATATCACAAGCAGCAGAATGACTATGCATTGTGGGAGATTCCCGCATTGTGTTCCTTCCTACAAGTGTGTGAATTATTTTATGTGCGTGAAATGACATAGAGTTACCCATGTTTCACGAGGGAGAAGTCAAACACAAATGTACGCTATATAGTCTGTGTCCAAGAATATAACTTGCTCTTTATGCAAAGGCAACTTTTCTATTGATGTAAATGTATTAAAAATTACTTAAAATGCCCTGCTATTTATTGTGAGTTATTACCAACCCCTTCCCCAGAAAATATAGCCTCCCAATATACTTCTTGACCAAATAGATAAAACTCCCAAAACAACCATAGAACATCCCAACATACAGACAACATAATTCTAAAAATTGGTGCTTACCTATAAAATATGATAGAAGGATTGCCAGGAGCACGGAGACCCCTACAGCACAGAGTGCGGTACATTTCCAGCTACAGTACTTGGAGGACTTCTTGAATTTGAAAGCACTTCTTGATAGGGTGTTTCTAGGTAGTGGCCGGGTAGGCGGTGAATAAACAGAGCCAGATGCCATTGTGTATCCTGGGGTTGCAGTACTGAACAGTGGCGTTGTCCCTGTTCCTGTTTTGAATAGGAAATGCCTGTGGGACAGGAGAATATCATTATACAATATCAATAGACAAGTCTGTACAGTTGATACAAGTATGTGAAAATGTGGAGAGACAGCTGTGTATTAGCTTTCCTGTCTTTTACTCCTGTTTGCACATAATTAAAAAACAACTAGAAATTAAGTAACTGTTTTAACCAAAAAAACCCAACTCACTAAAATGACTCTGATGAAAGAGACGGATTTGTAATGTATACAGCAGTATTTATGGACCCAAGTGATGACTGTCCTTTCAAGTAGATATCTTGAGAAACTAGAGTTATTCTGATTTTACCATTTCCTGTGTAAAACCATTGCAGAATTTCCCTTTATGAATTGCCTGAAGAACATCTTCACATTTCATTTAAGAAAGCCAATCTTACTACTTTAGAGTGACACGTGTACTTACTATTATTATATGAGAATACGCACTCATATAAACACAAGAATGCAAAATACACTGATGCTCTGCAGACTGATGTATTCTTTGGGTGTCCATGGAAACATTCAAATCCTAGCCTGCTTCCCCACTAATGGGTATGATCAAGGTCGGCCATAGGCAGCTGGTCAGTTTTCAAGGGATGCAAACCGATTTTATTTTTAGCTTATATCAAACATAACCAGGAAGGTAAGTCTGCTGAAGGGAAGAGAAAGGAAGGAATTACAGAACACTTTCTATAACCAACCCAAATAGATGAAGGGGTCAGCGAACTAGGTTTCAGATCAAACACAGAAAGCTGCCTGAACAAAAGAGCCATAAACAGTGGAGCAAACTGACTCGAAAAGTTGTATGTTCTCTGCCACTGAAAATGTTCAAGCAGAAATTGAATGATCACATGACAAGAGTACAGTATAAGGAATTCTTTAGGAAAGATTACTAATTTTAAGATTCCTATTAGCAATAGAAGTCCCCAGATTTAAAAAAGAAAGCACTGGGCTGGCTGAGTGGCTCACTTGGTAAGAGCACGAGCTCTGAGCAGTAGGGCTGCCAGTTTGGTTCCCACATGGGCCAGTGATGCTGCGCCCTCTACAGCTAAGATGGTGAACAACAGCTAGACCTGAAGCTGGGCTGCCATGAGTATCTGGCGACAGCGTAGGCTGCAGTGGGGCTGGCCGGCGACCCATCTGCCTCACCTGGGAAGAGCGCAATGATAATACCAACATGGGACAGTGAAGCCACGTCCTCTACAACTAGACTGAAGAACAAAAGGACAGCAACTTGTCTGTTCCCCTTCCCTGGTTCCCCAACGCTGTTCCCCTCCCCCAATTCCCCAATTAAAAAAAAAATCTTTAAAAAAGAAAAGAAAAAGCACTATGGTTTCCATTTCATATTATACTGGTAATTTATAGTTATTCAGTTTGCGTCTTAACAGTTACTTTCAATGAAGTGAACAGACTGCTCTTTTTCCATATTCAGGGGTTACAGGTATCCTGGAACATTCTACCATGGTACAGTACAGTCTTTATGCAAGATAATTTTAGATGATACACAGCTGAATATTTTTCAATGTAATACTCATGTACTCATTTTAATGTGCATTAGAAAACAGACTGAATGTATCAAACAAATTAAGGGGCTAAAAGGACAGAACTTGGATGTTACATTGCTGAAGTTCAAATCCTGCTTTACTACTTAATAGGTATGTGTCCTTGGGCCATTGCGTAACTTCTCTCTGTGTTTTGGTTTTCTCATCTGTAAAATGAGAACAGTAATACTATCTTTCTCTCAGAGGTTGTTGTGAGGCTTAAATGAGTTAACATGTACTGTAAAGTGCTTAGAATATAGTAAGCAAAATATAAGTGTTTGATAAATTAAAGAAGAATCAAACTCATGGTTTTATTATTATTGCTTAGGAAAGGCTAAGCAGGTATTTAAGTTACAGAGTCTACTTCTAGAAAATGACTAAGTGCAGCTGGTGTGCAGACATGGAGACAGTCATGAAAGTTTGCCTAGCACAGGTATAGAGAAAAGAATTCAGGATTAGAGGTCAGAATATCTGGGTTTAAGTTCTTGGTCTTTCATTTTCTAGTTATGTGGTCCTAAGAAACCTCAGTTTTTCTTTGTAATCTGTAAAATGGAGCTAATTATTTACTTATCTCACAAGGTTGTAAATCAGCTAATGTATCTAAACATGTTTTATCAACTGCAAAATTAGAACAGATGCAAATGATAAGTTACTACTTCTATACTATGAATCCATTTTTCCCCATGGGGGAAAATAAAGCAAATTAAAAACTTTATAGCCTGCATTCAACAGTATGTTGGAAGCAGCATTTTTTAGCACCGACTACCATCTTCATATTCGGCATGGTTATTAAGAATGCGGGCTCTGGAACTTGGCTGTCTGGGTTCAAATCTAGACTTCATCCATAACTACCTGGATGATGTCTGGTAAGTTAGTTAAATTTTCTGTGACTTGGTTTTACCATCTGTAAAATAGGAATAATAATAGTACCTCTTCTTATAGGCATTTTATGAGGATTCGCTGAACATGGATGACCCATTTACATGTGTTACATCTTAGTATCCAGCACAAGGTAAGAGCTCAATAAGCATTAGCTATGTTTCTTCCCAAATTCACTTATGGAATCTATATTCCAAAAGACCAAAAATGATCATTTGAAGACTTTAAATAAATCCTAATTCAAAATGTCATACCCTCAAAATCAATGTACAAGAAATGAATTCCCTGATGTTCCCATGTCATGAAATAGTTGACCCCCTGACCTAGATTCTCAGTATTTTTAAGGATTATAAGTGAAGAATGGGCAAGAGGTTCAGCAGCCCATGGCAATAAATAACTTCCTCAGTGCCACTGGAAATGATTTAAAAAGATCATTCCACCGGATGCATCTCCACTCCTCTTGGAGAAGGCAAATGTAAGTCTGGATGGATAAGTGTAATTGGATAAAGATCCCACTAAAGCCTTGTTTCCTTAACTCTCCATCACGTCATTACGCTTATTTTCTTCAAAGCACTTATGACAATCAGGTATTCTCTTGTTTATTTGTGTACTTGTGTGGTGGGTTAAATTTAAAAAATACTATTTATCTATTTTTTAATTAAGTAATTTATTTTTAATTAGTTTCAGATGTACAACACAGTGCAATAGTTATACTTTTTACCCCTCAAAGTGACAACCCCCTCCCCCATTTAGCCACCCCACTCCTCTCCCCCATATCATATATATCTATTACACTTCCTCTGACTCCCTTCCACAGTAGAATCCACATCCCGTGACTATCTATATATACAATTACAGTTGGTATACAACCTTCACTTCAGGTGTAGAGTGCAGTGATCAAGCCTCTACTCCATCCACGAAATGATCTCCCTAACAAGACATATGACCATCTGACACCCCACAAAATATTTACAACATTATTAATTATATTCCCCGAACTATCCCTGTGGCAATATTGTAGTTGCTTATTTTTGCTGTCTATCCCTTCCCCTTTTCCCTCATCCCCACCCCACTCCCAACTAGCAACCCTGTTTTTCCTCTATATCTATGAGACTGTTTCTGTTTACTTTGCTCATTCATTCAGTTTTTCAGATTCCACATATGAGTGAGATCATATGGTATTTGTCTTTCTCTGACTGACTTATTTCATTTAACATAATAGTCTCTAGGTCCATCCATATCATTGCAAATGGTATGATTTCATTCTTCTTTATAGTAGAGTAATACTCCATTGTATAAATATACCACAGTTTCTTAATCCAGTCATTTACTGATGGGCATTTTGGTTGTTTCCAAGTCTTAGCTATTGTAAACAGCGCTGCAATGAACATAGGGGTGCATATATTTAAAAAATACTATTTAAAGTGTATTTTTTTCCTCTTGAAATGTTCCCCCTTTCTATCCTTACTCTGCCTTACCTCTCTTAATTCCAAGAGCTGCATTAATTGCCTCCAGGAGAGATGAGACAGAGTGAGAAGGAGAAATAACCTGAGTGTCTGGCTGATTTCCTAAGGCCCGGTCTACTGAGGGAGATGGAGTGGGCTGGAGTATTACCATAATGTTTGGGAGGAATACGGGGTTTCCCTGCTGACTAGGAAAGCATCTTCAGGGCGGGGGTGGTAGGAGCTGATGAGAGCAGAGGACTCCACAGGACCCAGGGAGAGAAGCTTGCTCTCTGTTTTGTGGCACGTCTGGGGAGGTAGCAAGACTCCAAAGAAGCCTGAGGCTCTCTCTACTATGCCCACGCCATGTTGAGGGTATAAAAATAGCAGACAGAGAGCTCCTTGATGACACTATGCACACAGAAACAAACAGCATTTGAACAGCAACCAGTGTGTAGGTCCAGGGCCAAAGGCAGGTTCCCTTGCTTTAGTCTTTGGTACCAGGAAGAACCTCTGGGGGAAAGAAGAATTAGAGAGGATTTGGGATATAACCAACATGTTTGAAAGAAATAGGATTTAGGAGATAAGATTCCCCTTCGACTAGAAAATATCATTAAGGGCTAGGAAGAGGGTAAAGGGGGGAAATGGATGAAGGCAGAAGGTTCACTGCCTCAGAGACAGAGGCGCTACTCCTGGTTCGGCTGGTGAAGTCCCAGAGAAGCAGAGACCATGCAGTGTATTGGGAGACCAGAGGAAACCTGACAGGTAATAGGACCCCACTGTCCAAACTGATGTGTGGAGTGTCGAGGTAGTGCAGCTCGAGAGAGCCTCTGAGACTCCTGTGTCTCAGAATGGTGTGTAAGGACAATTGTCTCCATGGCTTCCAGGATAGCACAGAAATGGTACAGTTGCCACTGGACCCGAAGAGGCCACACAGATAGGAATGCAGGCTACTGCTACAGTAAGGGGATTAATAATGAAGGAACACATGGCATGAAAACTCAATGTGCTCGGGAAGAAGACTCAAGCACCAGATGCTTCTGCTGGGCTCACAGCAGCACATAAGGGGATAGGGTAGGAGAGAGACACCCAAATCATTTGACTCAAGTTTTTAGGAGGGCTTCAAATTTAATATAAGAAATAGTTAAAAAATAAAGTGGTTTTGTATAAAAATTGATGGATAAGAATGATATATCCACTGCACAAATGTATTGTCTGTCTTTTCCCATTAGAAACTCAATGAAGTCTTATTCACCTCTTAGTATTTTCAGGACTTAGGAAGTTCCCAGTATATAGCAGTTGCTCAATAAATATTGTAAAATAAATAAAATGGTGACCATTGTACTATATCAAACTAAAAAACTTCTGCACAGCAAAATAAACCATCAACAAAACAAAGAGGTAACCAAGTGAATAAGAGAATATATTTGCAAACAACACCTCCGATAAGGGGCTAATATCCAAAATATATAAAGGACTGATACAAGTCAACAACAAAATGACAAACAATCCAATTAAAAAATGGGCAGAGATCTCAACAGACACTTCTCCCAAGAAGATAAACAAATGGCCAACAGATATAAGAAAAAATGCTCAACTTCATTGGCTATTTAGCAACATACAAATGAAAACCACAATGAGAAACCCAACACCTGTTAGAATGGCTATTATCAACAATACAAGTAATAGCAAGTGATGAAGAGGTTTTAGAGAACACAAAACCCCCATAACTGCTGGTGGGAATGTAAATTGGTACAGCTACTATGGAAAACAGCATGGAGGTTACTCAAAAACTTAAGAATAGAATTACCATATGACCCAGCAATCCTTCTTCTGGGTGTCTACCTCCCAAATCAGAAAACATTTATCCTTAAAGGTATATGCACTGCTGTGTTCCCTGCAGCATTATTCATGGTGGCCAAGACATGGAAACAACCAAAGTGTCCTCTGATAGATGACTGGATAAAGATTTGGTACATACATACAATGGACTATTAGCCATTAGAAGAGATGAAATATTGCCATTTATGACAACATGCATAGATCTTGAGATTATCATGCTAAGAAAAATAAGTCAGACAGAAAAAGTTGAGATTTATATGACTTCATTCATAGGTGGGATATAAAACTGAAAGCAACAAACAAACAAGACAAACAAACAAACAAAAACCAGTCACAGGCACAGAACAGTTTAGTGATTACCAGAGGGTAACAGGGTGGGTGGTGTTTGTGAAAGAGGGTAAAGGGAGTCAAATACATGTTGATGGAAGGACTGATTTTGTGTGGTGAACACATAATGCAATACATAGATGAAATACTATAGAATTATATACTAGAAACCTATATAATTTTAATAACCAATGTCACTCCAATAATTTTAACAAAAATTAAGAAAAAATGGTGACCATTGTGCAGATGTGGAAAGTTGAGTCTCGGAGAAATTAAGTACCTCGGACAAGGACCTACAGCTAATAAATACATTAAAACAAAAAGATAAATAAAAGTTGGAAATTATAGGAACCAGAGTGAAAAGCATTCCTGGAAAATGTGTTATAGCTTTATTCAAAGTAGTTTGGGTGGTTTCTTCATGAGAAATGGGATTTGAACTTGAGCCTATGAACTCTATATTATGATCATAGCTTTGACACTAAAAACATGTACCTACTGTGTGCAAGACAATGAGCTAGATGCATGCTGACTTCAAACTAGACATCTCTGCTTCAATTTCCAAAATTGTGATATCAATACATGAGGTCCATCTGCTTTGGTGATACTGGCAAAGAACTCTTTCAAGAACTAGGCTTGAACTGCTATGAAGTTATTTTCCTTAGAGCAAAATGCAACTTTGAGATACTGTTGAAAACAAAAATGTGATGTTCAAAAATACACTATTCATGAATATTAGTGGAACTGAAGATCTCTTTACCTTAAGAGTTTGTAACTTAATACATAAATTTACTTTTGTTGTTGCAAGAGAAAATATAATTTAATTGTATTTTTTTGGCCGCTGCCTTTAAATCTCAGAAGTACATTTCCCCTTCCTCTGTCTAAATGACTACCCATATCAGGGGGCCTCAAATTGGTGCTTTGGAGATATATGTACGTAATAAATACAGAAACATTACAATACTTCGAAAGAGAAGCCAAATCACCAGTGCATTACACTTTAAAATCACGGGTCTTTGATATTTTCAAAAGGCTTTCTAGTATGTAAGTATAGAAATAATTTGTAAAGATTGTTTAAATTGATGCATTTTGAAACCAATTATAAAGAAATGGTGTCATTTATGTGAGGACATTTCCTTTAGGTAAATTAGGCCTCAAAATAGATATGTTAAAATACACATATAAAAACCTCTTGGACATAAAGTAGAAAAATAGAAAAGGTCTACGTCAACGTATTTCCTATAGAGGAGAACATTTGGTTTCATATCTGGTAGGAATCTTGTTATTTTTTAGGTTCAGACAGAAAGCCTTCTTTTCCAAAGTCAACAATATCTTTTCCACTGCAATGTAGAAAATATAAAACACTGACAAATGTATATTGTGACTAACGTATGTCTTTAAGCCCAGAACTTTTTTTTTGAACTGTTTCAAGGCCCAACACACTGCTTAGTTTATGTCCAGAGCTCCTCAAATGTTTAATAAGCGAACAGATAAATGAATACCAAAATTCAGCTGTTTGGAAATTATACAATGAGTTCATGAGAACATGATTTTCTCACCTAATTTTCTATAAGGCACATATATCTGTGTGTCATTACAGTCTTTCCCCATCCTGTGACTTTTGCCAGGCCCTCCAACCTTGGGACTAGGCTTCTCCTGTTTAAAAAAAAAATTCTGAAAAAATTACTCTCAAAAACATATGGTTTTGACCTGGCATCCACATGAGGTTTGCAGAATAAAGGCGGACATTTTCTTTACTTCTCAGACCATATTTGGGAATGACAAAACGCGAATCCTGTGAGAATATTCCCCATTGTATCTGGCAATAAAGCAGCAGCAGCAGCTTCTTTTTAACACAGAGCACACCTGAGCGGGCTGAATTTGTTCTGATGTTTCTAATGATGCCCAGCATGACGCCTGCCTCCAGTTCCTCAGCTATTTGCGCCACCGTTTTCACTCTGGTGGTGCACTAGAGAGGGGCACTTGAAGAGAGACTATCCGAGACTGAGATGAGGAAAATCAATTTCAAAGCCCCAAAGACAGCGGGTGCAGGAGGTCACTGAACACTAACAGCTGCTTTGTGGCTTTGGAATCTTGAGGGGAAGCCTAGTTATCCACAACAACCAGCCAGGAACTGTGCAACTGTGTGGCATCATTAGCCGTGATGCCGTGTCATGACGAACATGCAAATGAGAAGGATGGCACTATATGCAGCACAATGAATAGTTGCTTGGTTTTCTTCTTAAGCTGAAAGATCTGTTTTCTGGATTGATCTGCCTTCAGACCAACCTTTTCATTTCAGCTCCCACCTTCTGTTCTAGCTGATATTTCTAACCGATTCTCTGATGTATCTTTCTATGGGTCATGTCACAAATTTAAAATTAGAAGGGACAAAGACTGAATGTCCTCGTGTTTCTGGCTGCCCCCATTCCCACCTTTGGGTTTCTGCTAGTAACTCTGTCCTGTAGGTCTCTCTCTTGATGGACGTAAGGGTAATTTTCAATTACTCTGCTATCCTGCCTGATTCCACCCCCCCCCCCCAGTATTCAACCTGTCAGAGAATCTTGCATTCTTTCTTTTACAGCATTTCTTTCTTTTGTCCTTTGTCTTGTCTTGTGTCGGGTGGAGGAGTTCTTCTGAGTTATTACACTTCCACTTCCTCTTTTTAATCGATATAGCAGAGGCAGAGATGAGGCAGAAGTAACATTTTCATTTCAAATTTTCATCTACTCTCAAATGAAATGTCATGTTTTAAAAACTGGACCTGCACAGTACACTGAATTACTTCTCTGTCTCATAACATCTGTTACTCTTATGTCAGGACCACATACAATTGCTTCTTATAATTTATTTTGCTTTTCTACATCATCTCCCAACAGATATGCTTTGCTCCTTAGTAACGTTTCACTTTTGATTGATTGTGTTTTTCAAAGTAACAACCACAAAAGTATCATATTTAGTGGAAAAATAATCAGATCTTTTGGGGTAAATTTAAATGTGGCTTTCTATTGGGTCGTCGGAAAAGTCATGACGCATTTTTGCAATGAAAAACATAGAAAAATATGTCATGACTTTTCTGACGACCCAACATATTATATCATATATAATATCAAAATATCAATGCTCATTTAAAAAGATCCTAACATCAAGTACAAAATTAAATAAATCATAATATATAATTAAATTTTAAGCTCAACAGGCTCACTAGGAAACAAATGGGTTAACAGCAATTTTTTGTTCAGGAGGTTAATATAACCATGGTATTCCTCTAATATCAAGAACAGGGTTTAAAAAGTTGGAAATGTTACAGATCAATGAAAAGCATCCCTGTAAAATGTGTTATAGCATCATTCGAAGTAGTTCGAGTCATTTCCTCAATGGGACATTAGGATAGAAAATAAAAGTCAAAAGGAAAGTGCATCAGCACTGAATGAAATTTTAATTAGATTAACTTCATAATTGGTTATCTTCATAGAAGTAGTTTTTTCTTCAATGTTTGATACCGTGTTAAAAACCTTTTTAAAAACTAACAAACAAAGCAAATGGTTAGAGTAAAAACGAGTGTAGTTGGGTCAGTTTCTTTCCCTAAGGCACAGCTGAAACCTTTGTTAGTGACATACAGACAATTGGAAAAATATTTCTATTGTATATAACCCATTATATCTATGGGAAGAAAGGGTCTACTGAGCAGAAAATGTTGATGCTTTCTTCCTCTTTCTTATATTCTTCGTGAACAAAGACAGTAATTTACACTAAACTACATGTGAAGTGTTTAAATAAAATGTCTTAATGTCCAGCCTTCTACTTGTGTGTCCCTGCAAATCGATAAAAAATTTACCTAGAATATAGATTGCTTGCTTCAAATTAGATGCGCTAATCTCAAAGACAATATACCAGTGAGAAGAAAGATGGGCTATACTTGGTCAAAGTTTCAAGCTTTTCGGAATCCAAAGTTTTCACGTAAGAGCTAAGGAAATTTTAAGGTATAGGTTCCTTTTCCTTCAGGCAAAATATAGCTTCCTGGATTTAAGAGGCTTATTAAAGGTCTCACAAGATTTCCTCAACATCAAACGACTCTACCCAAATGACATTTTCAGATCTAAAGCAAATGAATCCCACACTTGTGGATTAAATTTACCTGGAAATATATGAAGGCTAAAATTAACTACTGAGTTAAAAATAGTTTCAGTCACTTGATAATGCCAAAACAATGGACGGTTTGCCTACAATTCATTTTAAGATAAAATGCCTTTTACGAATTGTCTAAATATAGAAAATTAATTGTTGCGCATTGTCTTCCCTTGATATTGCCCAGTATCCCACATTTAATTACTAGTGGTCTATAACTGAGAGCAGATTTATTAAATACTGCAGAAGTTAAAACAGCCCCAAATATTTGTTAGTATATATTTGACAGAAATAATATACCTGAAAGGTGATATTAACTATTATCCAAGCATTTGAACAACTGTGCTTCATTATCAATCTAAAATTTTCACTATCAATTTCTGAATTTCAAATTCCATAGCCACCTGGATTATCTCTTAAATGTGTATTTAGCAATGTGTTTATAACTAATTAAAGGGCTGAGCAAGCAGTTTATTTAAAGGATGTGTTTTAGATAATAATGCAAGGAAATACAGAACTTCTGGCAGCTATGACACAGAAAACTAAGGAAAGCAAGCCTGTATAGAAAATTTTCTGTTCTTATTCAAGGCTGGGTTCCTGTTTGTTTTCCTTACCGTTTAGGCAACTGATTCTCAATAGATGCCCCGAGACATCTAGTAGAGTTAGTTACTGGGCTTACATACCTAGCTATTGGAGACACACCTCCATTAGTCAGAAGGTCTGTAAGGTTCCCGAACTAAGAGATTGCAGGGGCTGCTGTGAATTTTCAGGGTGAAGCCCACCCACGCTAGCATCTGCTTTAAGGGTGCAAAAGTGTGTCGCAGTCATCTATCTCTCACATGAAAACAGTTCAACCAGCCTGATTACTGAATCACAGGTTTTTGTAAGGCCTTGTGAACTTATGCAGTCAAGGCTTAGGTCACCCATACGAGCAGAAATGTTGTTAGAGACCATTCCACACAGTAAGGCAGCAGTTCTCAAACTGGAACCCAAATCAGCATCCCTCAAAAGGCTTTTTAAAACAGAAGGTATGGGGTGGAAGCCTAGCAGCTGAGCTGCTGCTGGTCCAGGGACCACATTTTGAGAACCGCTGCAGTAAGCTATTGGCACGTTAGTTTCTTAGCTTCTGTTTAACTTCAAGACTCGCATCGAGATTGGATAACAAATCAGAAAATCAATTCAAAAGACTCCCGCTTAGAAAGCCACTGCTAGCAGCTCATTTTAAACAGTCAAATTATAACAAGTGGAATTTGTACAACACAAGGCTCAATCCATCTGACCTCAGAATCAAATGGCTTAAACATTTTTCATTGTTTTATGTCATCTCACTCTTAATTTTTACTTCCAAAACTACACTTTATTGTTCTTCCCTTTCAATTTCATCTGTTTGTTAAGAAGTCGGTTTCCTCATCCTTTCTAATCTCATTGTTACTTGGAAGTATCTGCCATGTTGACTGGCCTTTATCTCTAAATAAGACACCAGGATCTGTTGTCTTTTGGTTCTTTGTTTTCTGCATTTGTATCTCTATTTCCATGTGCTTATAAAACATTCACCACCATGTTATCTTATTGCACAAGTACCTTCCTTAGGTGGTTCTCTTCCTTTTCTCCTTGAACTTATAAACAATTTTTTTTTTTTTTGAGGGCAGTGTCATGGCCCTCACATGTGGGACCGAACCGGGACCGCTGGCTTCCCAAGCCAGAGCCTAACCACCGCGCCACTCGGCCGGCCCTTCTCCTTGAACTTAATACTTGGATTTGTGAGCCTTGAGGAAGTCTAGCTGATCATTCACCTGGAGTTGTTACAACTTCCCAAAAGGTTTCATTACATTCTTCATACAGATCATGCTATTTCTCTACTCTTAGCCTTCCTGGCTGGAGTGGCTTTTATATACCCTTTTGTCTTCTAAAAACTTTGTTTCAATTTATTGCCTGTATTAAAATCTATCTAGGACAGAAAGAGCTACAACTACTCATTCCCTTTATCTATTAGTAGAGACTTCTGGAAAACTCAATTCTAAATATTTAAAAAGCACTGTACACACACACACACACACACACACACACACACACACACACACCCTCTTTGACCCTTTACCCATCTGCTATTTTGAAGAGGAGGAAAATAAATAAAAGTATTTTTCTGCACAGCATGCCTTTTTCCTAACTTTTCTTCTTCTGTAAGCCGCTGAGGACAAAGTAGTGACAATTAAGGTTATGTTCCTAGTTCTGGTTGCAATGGATGCAGCACTGCCATACCCTGACACGGTTGTAGAGTTGGTAGCTTCTGATCTACAAAACAACATAAAAAGACATTCTCTTACTGAGGTTCAGAGGGAATAGAATTCCAGCATCATCGAAGGAAAAAAAAAAAATTTCACACTGTACCTTCATTATTACAGTCAGAGAAAGTTTTTTTTCTTTCTTCCTTTACGATTAGTTTTAAACATGCCTTCGAGGGTGTATGCAGAAGAACCTAGAAGAGTCTTAACTGGCATGAGGAAAGTAGAAGGTTCCATTTGAGGGACCAGTTTTTAATTAACCTCTTCAGTAACCACTATGGTGGCCGTAGTACTTTGACAAAAGCTATAACTAAGAATCAAAATTAGCAAATGGAATCTAAAAACTGGAAAGGCTTGTCTCAAGGGCTGATAAAAAGGTGAAATAGTGAAGAGATAATACAATTTACCTAGAGTGAGTAATAATAAACGATTACACCTCAATAGCCTTCTCTTCGCATTTTGATAATTTAATCTCTGCTCATTTTTAAATAGGATGAATCTAGAATAGGGGCATGTGCACACGTATGTGTGTATTTTTAAAGCATTGGCCAAGCTTGTTCAAAATGGACTATTTTCCTTCTAATATAATCAAAAATTATTATTACTATAAATTTAACTTAAAATGTTTTACAGTAAGTAATATACTATACGCCACTGAATTGTAAAAATAAAATATTTTAGACTCCTAATTAAAATGACTTTTTTATAAACTTGAAATTAACTGTAGTATGCATTTTAAAGAAAAACTATTTTAAATAAAGACATTCAATATCCTCCAAGTGAGTAATCAACATTAGAATGCAAATTATATATTTTGATTGAAAACAAAAGAACAAATATGTAATGATGCTAGCTGTGACACAGTGAGTTAGTGAGACTGATAAACTACTCCTTTGTGCTGATAGCATGTTGTGATCTCAAATCTATTACACTTTTGAATTGATGTGCTATTATCTTTGGACAACTTTCACGCCAGGTGATCCCAGCAAGAAAAATGTCTTAAATGAAAAGCTTATAAACAAGATACATTTCACTGCTGTTACCTGAATTAATATGAATTATTAGTGGTTGTACAAAAAGTGCTTTGAAACAAAAATTGTTTTTAATATTTTACTAAAAAATTGCAATATGACTGTATTAAATTATACATTTTAGCAATTGTCTCTGTATCGATTTGTAATTATATTAAATATATGTTCATGGTAAGTACACCAATATGTGTTAATTGATCTCTAAAAAATGGGCAGCAAAATTCTAGAAAGTGTTAAGGTGATTTGTGGGAAATACAGTTTAGTGAATTCTTTACAATATATATCTTTTTAAATTAAAATGTATTGCGGTGACAATGGTCAACAGAACTACACAGGTTAAAATGTAAAATTCTATAATACATTCATCTTTTCTATCTTTTACATTTACTTTTCAGTCTTACATGAGTGAGAGGGATATATAAAATTTGAACATAGCCACAGCTGTATAAAATATATAGGGCTATAATAGGAAGCAAAATATTTTTATTATGATTTATTTTAATTGAGATGAGTCTATAATCAAGATCCAAATCAAATTACAGAGCTTGGGAGCATTAATAACTGAACAACAACTGAACAACATTAATTCAGAAAATATACAGGATTTTTTTTTTTACCATTATCAAGAAGGCTAAACTAACTTAAAAAGTCTTTGCTTTACATTTTAGTTATTTTAATAGTATAGCTATAACATTAAATGCATGAGTCTATATTAGATATTTTCTTACATGTTTTAAGATATCAATTACATCTACTGTTGGCAGTTATTACATACTAAATATATTAAAATTAAAATGGAAATGAAAAAGAATATCTTAAAATTCCTGTGTGCTATCTGAACAAGATTTAACCTATTTAATTATTAACCCATTTAATTATTGATGGCCATCTATGCTTAAAATTGTTCAGCAAAGATCTTTTTATAATTCTGATAGAAAAGTGTGATCTAGGTAAAGAATTTCAGGTATAGATGTAATTTTATGAAGAATAAAAGAATTTGGGAGCTGTCAGAGATGTTAAAGGTATCTTAGTTAATCAGATGTGTGACAGATAATAAACAAGAAGTATTTAACAAAACAGAAAACAACCAGTCCAAAGAGTGGAAAGTGGTTTACATGAAGCTTATTGAGCATCTCTTATTGTGTGCAAATATTATCTAATTTGAACCTCATAAAATTCCCACTGTGTGTATGTGTATAGTTTGTGCGCGCGCGCGTGTGTGTGTGTGTGTGTGTGTGTGTGTGTGTGTAAAGTCTACTTTTTAAGATGAGGACACTGACACTTCATATGTCCAAGTTTATATAGAGACAAAGCCAGGTGTTTTTTTTTGTCCTAAAACTTATGTTGTTAACCAGTTACATAATATTATAGTAGTCTCTATATGAGATATGTATCTTAACTCTTTTGTAAAGTACACTTCTATTTGTATTTATCGCTTATCTAAAAACTAAGAAAGAGGGCTGGCTGAGTGGCGCGGTGGTTAAGCGCTGGCTTGGGAAGCCAGCGGCCCCGGTTTGGGTCCCACTTATGAGGGCCAGTGACACTGCCCTCAAAAAAAAAAATAAATAAATAAAAAAATAAAAACTAAGGAAGATACTAGGCTTTTATAATATTTAATACACTGAGGAGAGTGGAGCCTACACTCAGCCCTTGTGTTGGAAAGTCACTAACGGCTATATAGTTGTTCTGAGAGGAGATAAGAGCTTACCAACTAGAGGAGTTCACAGTACTGTCCTTACTCTCTAGGTTTTGCAGCTTGTGTGTGATTAACTAAATACAAGATTCTTCATAATACTTGGGGATAAGTTGTGGAGTGATCTTGAAAATCGTTTCTAACTACATAAAGGCTAGCCAGTTAGCTCATGGCAAAGTACCCCAAAGAGTTATAAACTTTAAAAATGAGTTAAATATGTAGAAAGGAGAAGGTTCCTTTTCTGCGATGACAAGTAACTGTCCGTAGTATGATACTCAGAATATATTTTTGAAGCAATTATTAATCTCTCTCTTCAGGGTAAAGGTAGTATTCAAGAATGAATAAGAAAGCATTGCTTCTCTAAAAACATTCGTAGTCCAGAGAGAATTATTTTCAAACTTACATTTGGAAATAGTCCATCAATATATGATTTTGTTGCCAACAACAATGATAGTCATCCATAACAATTTTCAGTTTTTCTACACTGCTTACAAGTCCACAGAACATGGTATTTTAGTGGGTTTTGTCCTTGATTATTTAAAAATGTAAAAATGTAACAACTTCCAATTAATAGACTAGAACATCAGAGAAATTCGCCAGATTTCAACAGATACTGTATGATCTCACATACGACTATATGTGGAATCCAAAAAGTCAGACTCATGGAACCACAGAGTAAAAGGTGGTTGCCAGGGCTAGGGGGTGAGGAGGATGGAAGGGTGGGGGCAAATGGGGAGATGTTGATTACAGTGTACAAACTTTCAGTTATAAGATAGATATGTTCTGGGGATCTAATGTACAGCCCAGTGATTATAGCTGATAATACTGAATTTATGCTTGAAATTGTAATAGAGATCTTGAATGTCCTCAATACACACACACAGAGACACACACACGGTAACTATGTGAGATGACAGATGTGTTAATTTGATTGTGGTGATCACTTCATAATGTATATGCATGCATATGTTAAATCATCATGTTGTACACCTAAAAAAAAATCACATTATAGAACCTAAATATATATAACTTTAATTGTCTAAAGGGAGTTTATATAATTGTTAGACAGGATTGAAAAATGTTTAAGGTATGATTAACATTTGATAAATAGTTATCTTATAAATTTAGACTTAATAAATAAATGCTTTATTAAATGAATAAAATTAATACTGCAGTTAAATTATTTTTAAATATTTATCATTTCATCCTTTCAATTTTTAGTTTTTCATATGTATGATAATGTGCATAAGATTAATACATTACTGCATCAGTATAATTTATAATTTAATACATGTATGTATTTTGGGATTGAATAATTTGTTTTTTTCTTTCAGATATAATAGAAACAAATCTGGAGACACTACAAAAAGAAAAAGTAATGAATTTGGAATTTGGGACCTGAGATCTAGCTAAATGCTGCCACTAATTTGTCATGTGACCTCCAGAAGCTTATTAAATCTCAACTGGCCTTAAAAGGAATTAAAAAGATTAATTTCTAAGATTAATTCGAATTAGGAAATTTGTTCTGGAATAGAGTCCATCCTTGTTAAAAGCAGTCACAACTTCTTCAGGTCCTCTACAGCAAAGTTGAAGTTTCATGCTGGTAAACTGTAAGAATTTCATAAATACCTGCTGAATGAACAAATGGATTTAGGCTTTATTTTATGAAATATCACTATGCCACCTCATATAGTTCCCTCCCCATATTATCACTGTTACGTTTTACTAAAACAAATCCTGTCTTTGAAAATTTACTTCATAGTTTATCTCCTCTAGGAAGTCACTTAAATTGAGAATACAGCGATTATTCTCATAATACAAAAATACTTATCTCCAAAGCGGAAGCAGTTATTGTTCACAAAAATCAGTCAACATTTAAGTTTTTGATGGCTGTCATATACCTTCATAAATACTACAGCAATTATCTTACTTTTAAATGTGTGGCATAAGAAAGGAATAAAGAAAAGCAAAGAAATTAAAGTGTCAGGTATTTTACATATAACATTTCAATAAATCCTTATGAAATTTTTGTGAAGTATTATCAAACCCATTTTATAAAAAGAGCAAGATAAAAATGGATTAGGAATGTGCCCAAGGTTACATAGCGAGTAGGATGTTGAGATTTTTAACTCATATCTGTGTGTCCCCAAACCAATGCTTTTTCTAGTACTCCATGACCAGAAAGAAACAATATTATTACGTTACTGAAGGATGCAATTAGAACAAGATGACTTCTGGTAGTAGTAATTTAAATGGTTTAGAATATGAGGTGAGATGCTAGAAAATCATACAGAGGGTCAGAGCAGAATCAGAGGGGTTTTCAAATAGAATTTATTAAGTTTAGTTGGTTAATTGCATGTCCAAGAATTTAATCTTATGGGGTAAGAAGAAAGGGTTCTGAGAATGGTATAATAGAAAACAGGCTGTACCTCAGGCTTGAAATTAAAGGAAAAAAAGAAATAAAATAGGCAAAAGTATGTCACGGCAAAATGAAAAAAAATGCAGGAAAAGATAAGCAATTATCTTTGACAGGGTATATATTAATTGGTAATGAAACCAGGGGTTGAAATTTTAAAGAAAAACACACAGTTTTAAAATTGGAAAGAAATTAATTCCAGGCAAAGATAAAATCACCATGTAGTAATGATGTTAAGTAGAGATGAAACATATATATACACCTGAAGGAAGGAGGACTAAAACACATTTTCATACACAATATTAGTGCAGAGTAAAAGTTAAAAAAGAAACAACAACACACAAAATAGTTGCTGAGGAAGAGGAAGACAGGTGCCTCAAAATGAATAGATTATATTCAGAAAATGATTATGATTGAATCATAGTCATTAGCTCTGATTGGAGTAATGGTACAGATGACCTACATTGATCATGTTCACAGGAGTGACTAGAAATGTGTTAGAAGGAATTAAGAATTCATTTCCCTAGGTACTATGAAAATTAAGGTTATCATATATGAATATTTTATACAGATTGCTAGCTATACAAAACCAAACATTATCAAAATATACAGTAGTTGTAATTTGTTAAAATTATGCCTTCAAAAATCATTTAGGCCTGTAGTAAAAGCATAATGTTTATGTCCTTGGTGTCTTATGTGGTTCACTGAAACAAAATAACACTCTCACTCTATTGTATAGTGTGTTCATCATGCTTAAAAGACACCTGAAGCTTTAAATACCTTAAATACAAAGGGGGTCTAACTTCTGACTGATGTGGAGACAATGCATCTATCAAGGTTTTCACTGATTCATTCCAAACATTTACTACTTTAGTTAATTAAATGTTTCAAGGATATGAATGAATAGTTGCCTTTCATTAGAATTTGAAGATTTTTTTCTTCTCAAGAACAAAATTAGCAGACTTGGGGTTCCTGCCTAGAAAAATTCACCTATTTTTTGTTGAGTGACAGGAACAGTAAAAAACAAACAAGAAATTTGATTCTGGTAAGATCACTGTTTAGGCTTGGTCTACCTAACACATAAAGGTAAATTTGTTATTTATTTCTATCAATATTCCATTTAAGACAAATATTTTCCTTATCTGTTGGAGAGAAGGGAGCTACTAAATAGTAAAGGTTTTTGTTCAACTGTTAATCAATTAGGTTATCTTATCCTATGCAATGGTTGTTATTATTATTATTAGGTCAAATTTTTAGCAAACATTTATGGAGCACTAATCATGTGCCAGGTGCTTTAATTACATTATTTCACTTAATACAACATCATTTTGAGTAGATATCATTGCATTGAAATTGACCTTAGATTTCAATACTTTGTAGATGATTACATAGATAATTTAAATGATGCTTCTAGGATTAAACACCAAGTCTGACTACAAAGCCCAAGCTCTTCTCATGATGCTAAAATGTGTTTGGACCTCTCCTAAATCTACCAGGTTTTATTCAGGAATAGATATCAATATTGACTCCTGGGAATGACTCCTTTAAATTATTGGCAAGATGCCTGCTAAACAACCAAGTTGAGGCTGTAGCATTACAATTGGTTAATAAAAATCTCGCATTTAAAAATCATGCTTTTGCTTTCACTTATCTTAGTAATACATCTTTGACTCTTTATCTCATACCTTATTTTATTTTTTATTTATTTTTTTAATAGAGCGTGCATTTTTCTTTTAAAGTTTTTATTGGGGAGTTGGGGGAGGGGAACAGTGTTGGGGAGTTGGGGGAGGGGAACAGCCAAGTTGTTCTTCCATCTTCGTTGTGGAGGGCACCAGTAGCCATCTGGCTTCCCATCGGCAGCTCGTGGCCTTTAAGCTCAAGGTGTTGTGTTCAGTCTTAGTTGCGGGTGGGCGTAGCCACCATTCCATGTGGGAGTTGAACTACCAGCCTTGTTGTTAAGAGCATATGCTCTATCCTCTGAGCCATCTGGGTGGCAGCTCAGCTCAAGGTGCTGAGTTCAATCTTTAGTTGCTGGTGGGCACAGCCCACCATTGAATAGGCAATCTTGTTGTTACACCAGCTGAGCCATCCTGCCACCTGTTGGCAGCTCAACGACAGCTCAGCTAGGGTACAGCGTTCATTGGCCCATGTGGGAATCAAACTGGCAGCCCCATTGCTCAAAGCACACTATCTAAGCCAACTCTTAACCAACTGAGCCACTTGGCTGGTCAATCTCATAACTTATTTTAGAATAAGGTCTATTTCAATATAAGGGAATGGTTTTAGAAACCAAATTGTAATGCTACTGGAGATAGATGGATGTTCATTCTTTGAATAAATTCAGGACCAAATTTTATCTCTGTTTTACATTTTAGTGAATATATGATTTACCTTCACATTTTATATTTTACATTGAAAAAATTAAATTTGAACTTTTTGAAAAAATTTTCATTCAATATGCTGACTTCAATATATGCTCTTTTTGTTTTTTTAAAGATTTTATTGAGGAATTGGGAGCGGGGAACAGCATTGGGGAACTGGGGAAGGGGAACAGACAAGTTGTTGTCCTTTTGCTCCTCAGTCTAGTTTTAGAGGACATTGCTTCACCGGCCCATGTTGGTATCATCATTGCACTCTTCCCAGGTGAGGCAGATTGGTTGCCAGCCTTTGGATGGCCACTCACAACGGCTCTTGGCAGCTCACACTGGCTGCCGGCCGCTCACGCTGGCTGCCGGCCACTCACTGTAGCCTATAGCAGCCCACTGCAGCACGGGCTGCAGCTATGTCGTCCCGGGGACTCACAGCAGCCCAGCTCCAGGTGGAGCCATTGTTCACCATCTTAGCTGTAAAGGGCAGTGTCACTGGCCCTCATATATGGGGTCTGAACGGGGGCTGCTGGCGTCCCAAGCCAGCTCTTAACCAACACGCCACTCGGCCAGCCCTATATGCTCCTTCTTATTTTCTTGATATTGTGACAAGAAAATAAAGACAAATATTTTTGTATTATTTCAGGAGTTACAAATTTTGGTGGCCAACAGAAGCTTTTTCTGTGAAGGAGATGATGAAGGGTTAAATATTTGCTACAAGTTGGAACTAGAAAAGTTCAAGTTGGGAGTTACACCTATATTCAACTCATGGCTGCTTTTCCACTGCTTCTCTCACTTGATCTCTACCTTATTGTTTCTTTAGGTATAAGATAATATGGCCTTAAAAGCAACTTTACTCTTGGGAATAACACTTAATAGGGTAACCATATACCCCTCTTTGCCCGGGAGGGCCTCGGTTTATACCTGTAGTTCCAGTGTAATTATTCTTATTCCCCTTTCACTCTCAAATTGTCCTGGTTTGATGATAAATTATATGGTCACCATAGAGCATAGTTATTGAATTAGGACTATAATAGCTGCTTGAATTATCCTTCTCTCAGTGAGACAAAAATTTGTAAGCCACAAGTTGAAATGAGCCTTAAATATAAACATGTCTTAGCAAATCCTTATATACCATATCTCCCTCTACCTCTTTGCTCCTATTATTCCTACAAATGCACATGTATCTCTTTACAGGCCTTTAAAGAAATACCGTGTTATTAAAGGTAAAATATTTCAAAAGATCTAGGGTCCAATTGATTTTACTGTTTACCGGTATGTAATTTAAGATGAGTTTTCAAGGGTTTTGTTTTTGTTTTGCCGTTGCTTGTTTTCAACAAATAGAGATGGTGAGGCCTCTCAAAGATTAATTAAGAATTCCTTAGCCTAGGAACAGGTCCAATTTTGAAGTTTGTGTTCCGTAACCTTAGCTTCCTCGTTTTTGCATCGCTTTTCTATATTCTGTGATATTCTCTTTCCCCATAGGTGCCTTTGAGTCTCTTCGAATGACCTTTAATCAAATGGTATGGCATCAGTCAGTAAACATAAGCCAATGGATTATTTTCCCAGGGATATTTTACTTCATATTTTCAATTATGGAGGATCTTACTACTTAGTACCTTGCTAAAGGTAGTTGGTTATCAGCATGTAGGTGGCGGTACAATTTTTCAACTGCCAAGCTTTGCCCTGGTGCTGGTAATGCCACAGTGTGTGGGCTGCTGCCTAGACTTCTAATTGGCAGGGCTGACTCAGACCTAATGCTTGTATGATTGTCTTGCCTTTCTCTAGCACAATTTAGAATGAAGATAAAAGAGAGGAGAAGGAGGGTATCTTAGTAAATTACACTTCTGTTTTGGTATTTTATTTTATTTTTTTTGAGGGCAGTGTCACTGGCCCTCATATGTGGGACCAAACCGGGGCTACTGGCTTCCCAAGCCAGCGCTTAATCACCACGCCACTTGGCCAGCCCGGTATTTTATTTTTTTTACTTAACTGTATTTTTTTTTTTTTTTTGAGGGCAGTGTTACTGGCCCTCATATGTGGGACCAAACCAGGGCCGCTGGCTTCCCAAGCCAGCGCTTAACCACGGCGCCACTCGGCCGGCCCTTTATTTTATTTTTTTTAAAGATGTAGCAATTGATTTCTCATTAAAGCAGCCCAGGACATCTTGATAGCTAAATTAAACATGCAATAAGAAAAAGGTAATTTAATATGCAATTTCATACATTAATAATTAGCAAAGCATTACAGAACTACAGGTAAAAAGCTATGGGAACATAACTAATGAACTATCAATGCCAAAACAGACTTCATAATAAAACAAGACTTTAATAAATGTTTTATTAAATGGCTGCAAATGAACCATTTTGTTATCATCTAATAGGTAACTACAAGGCTACTTAATTCACATATATAAATGAGGAACTCGCAGGCAATTAACTTTACAATTGCTGAAGGTCAGGGCTTCTCAGTGCGAGTTACTGTACTGTACCTTTAAGTGTTTTGCTTTATAGGGTCAAGTCTAAGTTTCCCTTAGCTGCTCTGTAGCCTCCTAGCAGCTATTATTATGCACTGAAGCAGCTGAAGTATAAAATAAACAAAGGAGAGGCTATGGGCTATCAAATGGCCTAACTGTGAAGTATACAAAATATAAGAAAGTGTGCTCAAAGAAAAGGAATTTTAAGGAAAATTCTAAACAAGTGTTGGTATTATATCCAGGCACTGATTGTTATGTATATAGGTTATGATGATGTAATAAAGATGTTTATAAATTGCACATGCTTGTTTGGATATTGATATGACCCTAGGTGGTCTGAACCTCACTGGAGATGATAGACTAGAAGTACTCTACTGAGTAGAAATGTATGGTACATGATAATATTGTCTCCAACCAGCAACAAATGTTAAATTCATTAGAGAAAGGAAATAAACATTTTTATGGAAGCAAGAAACTGCTGGTGAAAGAAATACTTTTGAATAAATCAAAATGAAAGCTACACTGAAACAGATAGGACAAGGTAGAAAATCTTTTATGTCTTCTCTATCAATTTACATAAACTGTAAGTCTACAAATTACTGAGATTTTCATGGATTTTTAGATACCAATTTGTAACCAACTACTATCAATGTGCGCTGAAAGGAAAAAAGGGGAGGAGAAAAAGAGAAAAAAATTGAGATTCTTATCTCCTCATAACTGAATTTAATACTTTAAAGCTTATATCCTTTAAAGGACAGTTTCGAAAAAGTGAAAATCAATAAAATGAGTATATGTAAAAATAGAAATAATTATAGCTTATATCCTTTAAATGACAGTTTCAGAACAGTGAGAATCAGTAAAATGAGTATATGTATAAATAGAAATAACTGTCAAAGATGAAACTATACACTAGATTAAAAACTCATTAAAGGCAGACAAAAGTCTAGATAAAGTTGTTAATATAGCTGAAACTGAGCCTGAGAATTATACTCAATAGGGAACCTTAACTAAAAAAGGAAAAATCAATGATAAATAAGACTGGTTCTTTACCTTGAGAGTTCCAACCAAGTGAGACTATTAAAGTAACCACAGTAGCACTGTGTCAATGCATTGTGTGATTTTCACATCACTGCTTAGGCTGATTCACTGAGGACCCGCACAAGGTGAAATGCTGTCTTTTGATCAGCCATATTATAATATGTGAACATTGAAAAATGAGAAAATAACAAAACTACACTATGGATTAAAATTAAAAAAAAATTTAAACATGATAGCCATTTTTAGATTCATGAATTCTTCTATCTATATGAGATAATGTCATCTGGTAGATTTTTCTTCCTATGTCAATTCATAAAACTATAAAATGTAATGCCATTGATAGTTCAACAATGATATTGCTTTGAAATGGAATTTCAAATGGTATTGCTTTGATATCACCCTGAGAGTGATTTCTTATATGGTCTGAGTGTAGAGAAATCAGCCATAATTTCACATACAGCTACTACTTTCTTCCCTAATTTCCCACCAACCAAAATTCTTTAGTGCAATATGAGGAATAATAAGAACACATCTTATCTTTTACCAAAATGTTTCCAAATCTATTCACTAGAAGACATGGCTTTAAGCAATAGCAATTCTATTATGGACATCTACAGTTATTCAGGCTTTGTGCTGTATACGACATCCTTAAAATTAAACACATTTCTGATGACTTAACTTGACATATTTCATAAACATTTGTCAAAACAATTATTGTCAACTACAATGCAATTATCCATATTCAATTTGATGACTCAACTATAAAATTACTTTTTTCCCTAACCAATTTTTTCCAAAAGACAATAGTGAATCAGTGTTGATTAGTTGTTCAGTGTATGCTAATTAATTATACTAGATAAATTTAGCTCTGTGCTAAAAACCTTAGTGGGAAAATCTGTATGAAGGATTCTGTCTTATGTGAAGAAATTTGCTGTTTGTCTGCTTTTCCTGTACTTCCTCTTTCTAATTTCTCAGAAGAGTGCTCAATAATACAAAATAAACAATAACACTCAGTGACTCTTGGCCGAAGGTACAGATAAAACTACAAGAGTACTTTGGAACCTTGTTCTTAGGTAAAGAGTAAAAGAAAAGACAGAAAGATTTTTATTGTTGAAAACTAACTGTGAGGACCTCCTGCTAGCTCATCCTCAGGGCACACATCATTTAGATTATGCATTTAATGGCAAAAAAAAAATAAATAGCAATTTAATCATTGTGAGACCTGTTTCTTCATCCAGAAGCAAGTTGCTGACATTAGCCAGGGGCACTATAGAACAGGGCATTTTATGGGACATTCTCCCAGGAAGTCCAGATTCCTCTATTTTCTGGCTTGTATGGGGTGATGATTCTTTTCCTCTGAGCTTAATGGAAGCATAAGGCAGGTTAGAAACAAATACTAATGAGTATGTCAGAGGAACTTTGCTGCAAAGGGGCCAATAAGAGAGCAGTGAGATAGGAGCTATACTCTTTGCTTGTGTAACACATGATATAAAGGAGACACTGATTGTTGAGGTATGTCCAAAGAAAGAAGATAAAACTTTTTGTACCCGGAGACATTTAATAATGAAATGGATTAGCTTACAACAGCTCTCACAGATCGATACTTTTGTATGAACGGGCTGTCACCTGTGGGCCGACCTGTGCTAGAGTCCTATTATAAGAAGCTCAAGGAAACACCAGTGTGTATGTAGAGAAAGAGCATTAAGCTGGTAAAGCCTCCAGTAGAGAAGACTGAGGGAAGCCATCGTACAGAAATGGGAGACAATTATTTTGAATAGTTACAGATTACTAGTTACAGGGTTACAACCAGAGGACGGAGGTTTCAGAAAGGGAGATTTCAGTTCATGATAAGGAAGAATTCCTAACAGAACTATCTAAGAATGAATGGAATGAATGCTGTAACGGAACTCAGTTCTTTTTCCTAAAAGAAAAGAATGCTGACAGGACCTTCAGAGAGAGTAGGTCCACCCTGCTCATCCTGTAAGAAACTGAAATATGTGTCACCTGACTTGTGCTAACGTATGGTACCTGGGAGTCCACTATGATTTTATAATGGCCACAGTGCTGTCTGTGGCAGCAGGGATATCTAGCTAGACAAGGACATGCTAGAAATGTTCATAAAGCCGTGTGCCGAGAATCATTTTTTACATCTCTATACCTTCTGCGCATGTCCGATTATTTGTCGGTAAGGAAAAAATAGCAGGAAGGGAAAGTTCATTGGTCCAGCAATTAAAGAATTGCCAGTAACCTGGAATTGTTCTTATAGAAGACAAAATACAGAATATGTAAGTGTGATAGGTTTCTCTTAGTAGGAAAAGTATTGGACTAGCTCAACATTTTGTTAACTATTGTAGACTATGCATTCTCTGTGCAGGTATGTTGTGTGGTCCTAATAATCAAGGGATCTAAAAGCCTCATATCCAGGAGTTACCTGCTTTCCAGTGGTACATTACTGCCAAGGACCCAGCTGTCCTGCAGCTGGACGGACTCGGGTGTGGTTTGCAGCTCGGCGGGCAAAGCAGCCGGCGGGGCCGGACTCTGGTTCCTTCTATTTGTCAGGGAGTTTCTATTGAGAGAAGTGATGGATGGGTGATGCTGTGCAGAGTGCTGCTTATGGGAAGGTGGCAAAGGCTGCAGCGTGGACTGGCCTTGGTTGTTTGCAGGTTGCTCTGAAAAAAGAAAAGAAGACTCACTGTATACATATGCATGTGTATATACATACCTATACACACTACCAGTTTCATGGGCATCCGCTGTAGATGAATTAGAATGAAAAACTGCATAGAAATCCATAATCTAATAAATTTGCATATTATTCTATTAAGCGGGTGTTCAGTGACATTCTCTAAGAGCAAGTTTACCCTTGATACACAAAGTTCTAATTAATATACAACAGATGGTAAAATTGCTTTTGGTTTTAATTTGTTTCAGATTTTTTTTTTCATCTGGTTTTATTAACACCTACAGAAAACAGCATCTGACAGCTCCCCTAACGTGCCTTTAGATTTCAGCTTTTTTTTTAACAAACCAACCCTGAAATTAAATGGGTAATTTCAGCAGAACACAAAGGTTTTTGAAATGCATATAATCCCTATAATTATTTAATGGAGTTTTTGTAAGCTTTATTTAACTGCAATAAATTATTACAAGCTAGTTGCTAAACAGCAGTCGACTTCTCTATTTAGTGCATTCCAAATAAGGCAGATCTGCACTGTGATCTACTAATAGACGCTAAGTATTCTTTAGCAGAAGGTCACTCTGTGAAGCAGATGTTGTTTCATGGATATTTAACAGACTGAATCACATCTGATTACAACGTCAGAAGACTCATATACTTAATGACCGTTACATCCATTAGAACACACACGGAACAGACTTTCCAATTTCACAGTATGCAGTATAACTACATTTTGGAGTAAGTCATAGGTGACCAGAGCGACTCATGCCTCTATGTCAGCGATACAAAAATTCCATCCTAATCCAGAATCAGAAAGGATCCACAGCTTCAAAATATAAACACAGCGCGAGACTGTAACCATGAAAAAGAATTCCCGAAAGCTAAGAAGTCCTAAGTTAAAGTTCCCAAATTATTGTAATTAAAATTATTGTAATTATCTGAGACCTGTTTTCCATTCTCATTACCTAGTTTTGGACCTGTTACAATTCACAAATATTACATTTTAGCAAACAGATGACTCCTTAATTCAATGCTAAACTTATTATGGTTCCATCCACGAAAGATGTCAGTTTTGACTAAATGCAGTTCAAAGTGCAATATAATTTTTAAAGTGATGTATTAAATCATGCTATTAATGTAAATTCACCTATTAAAAGAGAATAGGAAACACAGGGACTATCTTTCATCCATAATGTGAACTCCAGCAGTGATGGTTAAGCCAAATAACATAGTCTAACATTGTAATTCTAGTTGCATGAAATGAATACAGGAGATGTAATAGTTTGAATACATATTATCAAATCCCTTTACAGAGTACAACAATTAACTCCTTCCATAGCATATAATATCAGTAATTACTGCATGTTTCTAGTGGTCTCTAATAATCCGTATCATATCATTTAACAACGGATAATTTCTTACTCTTGAAATGAGGGACAGAGCTATCACCTAAATACATGAAATACAGCTGCTTCCTTGCACAGTCTCTATTCTTGAAGAGCCCCATACTAGAAAATGTACTAGAAATGTTGCTCTGTCCACTACTTTGGTGCTTGTGAATATCATGTGTCTAAATCTCGGTTAAATTGAAATTAGCCTTTGAGGGAATGGCAGGGTTAAAATAGCACACAGATTTAATGGTGTTAGAAAAAATGAAACTAACAGTTTAAAATTCAGGGGAGGTTTATTATTCAGGTACATATAGTCATTAATTAGCTTTGTCCTCCCCAGCATTAGTGCATATGATTAGAATCTCTATGGATGTCTTCAAGGAATATTTCCAGAAGGTGCTTATAGGATAGAATAAGCTACAGTTATGGGGACCTAGATTAGATTGGTGTTGATAGAATAGAAATAAAACAGAGAAACATTTCAAAGGGAAAAGTATTAAGATTGTGCCTGAGAAGAAGTAGAGGCATGGGTTAGATGACTCTGTTTTTAAGCATGGCTCTAGGACAGAGTGGTATTATATTATATATAAGTCATATAGAATAATTATATATTGCATATTATACTAGGTAGAGGAAAGTGCTGTGTGATAGAAGTCAGAATATCAAATTTAATTCCTAACTTGGCCAGACATCATGACAGTGAGCCTCAGTTTTCTCATCTGTAATATGGAACTATAATTGCCCCATCTAAGGATTCAATGGAACGCACTCATTCATTCATTTATTCATGCACTTACATTTTTCATCCCACAAACATTTATCAAACCTCTAGATTCCAAGGGTATGCTATCAATAACAGGTGAAAGCACTGTGTAAAATGTAAAATATGGATATTAAGATTGCTATTGAAAATTAAATGATGTTAAGATCTATTATCATCACATATTTCAATACGTTAAGATTCTTAATCCTAAAACAAATCAAAACATAAATGGTGTGAGAAGTCTTCCATTTAAGGTTCCAAAAATATGTAGTGCTGCTGTGTCTTTCTCTAGGTCCACTCATTCATTCAACAAGCATTTACTGAGAATTCAAAATGTACAAGACATCATGCAAACATGCATGCCTGCTCTTCCCATCTGACTGCTCAGGTTATTTCAGCATAGTATGTTCTGTCTGCAGGGACCTCATTTGATTTGACTATGTAGTCAGGAGATCTACCAATAGAACAACTCCAGATAATAAAAGCTAAGGTCAACCTAAAATTTGATGGAACAAATACATTTGATGGAACAGAGTCTGAGTGAGATGAGTTGGATGGCCAGAAATTTAAATTCTGCAGCAGACCACAAACAGAAGCAAAACCTGAGGATTCAGGAAGCAGTCAATGCTAGCTCTAGAAAATTGGGCTTCTAGGATATAAAAGTAGTTGGAATATGTATTTATGTACCCCAATTTATCCATGATAGAATAAGTTTACAAGGTTAACCAAATAAAATAAAATAAAATAAAATAAAAAAGAATTAGAAAGGAAGATAGAATAACAGAAAAACTGAAAGTGGGAAAGGTAAGATAAAGCCAGATATGAGGTTAGTAGACAAAATGCCCACTGTATTGTTGTATATATATCTTAAAGTAGGATGCAAATCTGGTTCTAAATTATCTCGTTGCCAACACAATGAGAAAACATGATCAGTTACATGATTTGGAGTGTTTTCAAGATCAAAAAGCTTGCTTAGAAAAGTATAACTATTCCGGTACTGAGAATAGAGAGAAAATTATCTTTTAAGTCCTAATAGGAAGCACAACTGAATATTCTGGGAAAGTTTCATGACCAAGGTTCAAAATGGACACAAGGAAACAGAGAACAGGGTCTAGACTTGGAGATAAGCACATAGAATCTAACACAGGTGGACAGATCCACATAAGAGCAACCAAAACATCAACCGTAGCCTTTGCTTTAAGCTAATTAATCCATGGAATAAGGCTTGGTTTGCGTAGACTTGAGAAAAGTTTTGGATATAATGACTCTGAGATATACATGGGACAATTAGACTTCACAGAGTCACCAGGTTTAATATTCCTGAAACATATTGGGTTTTCGGAAAAGTCATGACGCTTTTTTGCAACAAAAAAACATAGAAAAAAATACGTCATGACTTTTCCCACAACCCAATAGCTCTCAACATGTTATTTTACTTCTGGAAACTTACAAATGGCCTCCCAGTGCCTATAAAACATACAAGGAATTCTAAAGATGAATGTTCTTCTTGCTTAAAGATAGCTCCCCCAAATATTTTTGCAAACATTTCCCCATGAGTCCTGTTCCTGTATCTTTATTCCAGTCAAGCTTGTAGTACCCATTATACGCCTCTTACCTTTCCACTTATGCACAATTGCTTCCACCCAGAAAGACACTTTCCTCCATCTTTTTATATCCAAATCCTAAGGATCTCAAGCTCTAAGAAAGAGGACACCCTTCTGTTTTCGTCAAGTAGAAATTAGTTATTTGTTTTCTGAGTCTTTTTGTTTCACCTCTTCCTTTTTTCACAGCTCTTTTTACTTTCCCCTCTGTATTACAACTATTGTATAGCCCTCACGTCCCCTGTTAGTCTCTATGGGTAAGGTTCACATCTCATTCACTTTTGAACCCCTAAGCACTGCAGAAGGATAGATACTCAATAAATATTTGTTGAATGAATGATGATTTGTGAAGAATTTAATGTGGAATGTGTTGAAGTGATGAAAAGTGGAGCCTGCCTATACTCCTTTGAATTGTAAGGTAATTTGCAAACATGTCTTATTTCCCCAACTAAATAGATCCCGAAAGGCAGGGCCTCTAACTTAAATTTCTTTGGAGTTCTCTGTACCTTCACTAAGCCTTAAACTTCAAAGACTCTTAAAAATGTGCTGAATGCTTGGTGACATTTTTGCAATAACAGCACCTTGGGGGGTAATCTCATCCACACAGGGTACTATGACACTCACTCCAGAAATTGGTTTTTAGGAATATTTCATTGGAATCATGGCAGATGTTCCAATATTTAAAATCTGCCTTTGAAGATGTGCAAATAATGGAAAGATTATACAAAATATACACAATACATAAAATATAATTATATAAGATATGAGATAGTATATGAAATACATATTATAGTTTATTAAACATAGTATGTTTTCCTTATATTTTAAAGCTTACAATTATAAATGTTCAAAATTAGGTATTTTAGAAAAGGTGTACGTTATTGTTTCAAAATATTCTTTCCTACCTTTTTTTTTTTTTTTGAGGGCAATGTCACTGGCCCTCACATGTGGGACCGAACCAGGGCCGCTGGCTTCCCAAGCCAGTGCTTAATCATTGCGCCATTCGACCGGCCCCTCTTTCCTACCTTTTGTAAAAAATAAAATTTTTGGCACTATGTTTACTGTAAAATATAGATTATATTTAACCTTTACTCAGGTCACTCTGCCTTTCTTCAAGTTTCTACTGCTCATATAACTTTCATGACAGCCTAAATGTTGCTGGTTTTGGTTTCATAAAGTCACAAAAATTAGAGCAGATATTTAAAATAACTCACATTATATTATTAATAAATATTAGATGGATACAATTTGGGTCATTTTCCTCAGCCCTTTACTATCAAACAATGCAGCTCTTCAGTAGTATCATTTATAGCTGTCACATTAAACCATCAGCACGGGGTGGTAACTTGGAGGATGGTACACACTGAATAAGGTGGGCTATTAGATCGTATAAGTGCTAGGAGCCACAGAAGCTATTTGATAAAGGGGCAGATTCCAGTTTAAGCAAAAAACTCCAATTCCAAGCAAACGTAGAATCTCTTAACTGACTCTGCAGCACGGAAGAAAAGAAACTTTTGACAACTTTTTCTGAATAGCGACTCTGCTGTTACAAATCAGTGAGGTGAAAGGTGCCACAGAGACGAATGACAGCAAAATGGGGTATTCGTGTCTCATGGGATCTTTTCCTGAATAAGTTACACATCTCTCTGAGCTTCATTTATTTTATAGTGCTTATTTAAAGAACCTAAAAGACACAGTGCTTGACATACAGTAAGTGCTAAATGGTAACTTATTAATGGTAGGAAAGCAACAACTCCCTTCAGGGCAGAACACCATGAGGAAAAACAAAGTAACTGAAGAGCCATGTCAGCAACTAATACCATTATCACAAGAAGTAAGAACACACAATCAAGTACGTCTGAAGAGAAAATGTTTTTCCTTTAACAGGTAAGTAAACAAGAATCAGAAATGTCATAGGCATCAAAAAACAAACGAATGTCATGCCATTTCCCACAGAAGAGGGAATTTGATCTCATAATTCTGAGGCTTGAGTTTCTTTCCCCCATTTAGTATGACCACAGAATCAAGTCAAGAATTAAAAAAAAAACAACAAACACCTAATTTTTGAACATATCTGGGCCTATTTGCTGGTTTGAATTTTTTTTTAATTAAAAGCCATTACTGGCAGCTTCCAGAATGCTCCGTGCAATTCAGCTCCAGCCTGTCTGGCTTACAGCCCTAGGCTGCGGTCTTCCGGGAGCAGAGTGGAAATGGACTTTCAAACAGGAACGCTGGGAGAGAAAAATAATACCTGCTGGGAGATAAAAATACCTTTGTGTGAGTGTATGTCTGCATTTGTCTGTGTGTGCCTCTGTTCACGCCGGAGAAACTGAAAGGTGAGCGTGAGATGAGAGGTGAGGAGGAGAATGGGGCTGACAAGTGCTTTGAGCAAGGTGTCCCAAAGCCACTCCAAACACTTTGTCCCACCCACTTCCTTCACTATGCTGTGCTACTCTTGCTTCCCTAGATCTCAGTTGTGGGCTGGCTGCACACGTCCCTAGGGAAGAAGTACTCTAATTTAGCAGGGAGACAAGGTAGAGGCTGATACCTGGGCTGCTTTAAAACAATGGTTTGCAGTTTGAGTCAAGTAGGCTAACAAAAGACCAATGGGGGGTTGAGGGATGGAGAGAGGGAGATGGAGGGAGAGTAGGAGGGGGAGAGGAAAGTGAGTGGTGGAGAGAGAAACACAAAAGAACAAAAAACGCTTTTTAATTTCACCAAACTGAGAAGCGCTGTTATGCAGAACACCTATTAGGCATTCATCTGCCTATGGCTTGCTTACTGTTGGATACTAACTGCAGCAAGTTGAATACACCAATAATCTCAGGTTCCTGCCCTCTAAGAGTCTACAATATGAAAGACCACGTAGGACTAGACAAACATTTAGGAGCCAAGTCCACCTACTGGTGATAAGCGAAGGTGGGTTAACGCCTTTGTAACTGTATCATAAAATTGATTCACTCACACTTCACTTCCTGGCTCTATCTTTACCTTGTTTCACCTGTCTCAAACAAAATTTAAGGTCAGCAAAACAAAATATACACACCTCTTTCTGTTGTATATTTTATTACCATATTAGTTCTAACTATAGTGACCAGAGTTTGGGGTGGATGTTCCCCATGTATGAGGACCAAATCACCTTAGCTTTTGATTTTGAAAATCCCTATCTAATTCTTGGATGTAGCTTAATCATTTGTTCCCTTATCAACTAACTTAGTGGCCTTAGTAAGGAAACTGCTTTCAAAGGAAATTGCTCTCCCTTGATTGTCTAATGGTAAATTTAGGTTACACCTCTTTTATCTGACTACATTTCAGGAGGTATTAGGAAGGATGCGTAATACATTCAAACATTTTTATGACACTGAAAATGATAAATTATATATAAAAGTGTCTCCTTTGCCCAGAAAAATCATACATATTGCAGACATTTAATTGTCATTACTTCCCTATGGAAAAAAAAGATGAAGTAACGAGAATTTTCCTTATGAATGGGGAAATGAGTTAAGGAAAGATGTGAGTTTTTTGTAAGACCATAACTCAACGGAGCTTATATTAGAGCAAAAAATTCAGATATTCAGGGTGCTTTCTTCTCCTCTCCTTCCCTACCTGACCTCTCAAGCACAATGTTAATGAGATAATCACCTAAAATGGTATAATGGAAACTGGAAAAGACCTCACCTCATTCAGAAAATCATATTCACATAAACTTATTCCTCTGGTTTATTATTTTATCTAGTGATTCTCACACCAGCCAAATGTTTGAAAATGAATTACATACCTCTGCAAGCCTTTGGTTACAATATGATACTGTGTAAAAACTTTCACCACAAATTATCTGTCACTTAAACATTTCAGATAGTGCATGCACATCAAACGAAAATTTCAAAAATGTGCTTTAAAAATCATAAAGTCCTATATAAGTAAACAATATTGTGTTTATCACCTTCATCACCAGACAACTGATCCTAAGGCTATTTATATAAAGACATTTGGGTATGAAAAACTTGAGACATAAATACGATATAAAAGGAAGATTTGCACTGACCAGAAGGTATTATGTAAGTGAGCACAGATGAACTGATTTACTGTACTTATTGAGTTAGTGAGAATTTGGTTAATTTGTTTAGGGTCATTCTCTGAAATGAGGATTAGAAGAAGTCATCAAAGTATAAATCTTTAAATCTCTGCATTCTCTTTTTTTTCCTTGAGAGCCCATTGTACTTTGTATTTCAAGCAATGTGGCAGCCAAGATAACCTGTCAACTCCCTTGCTATAATATACCCAGAATTGTTGGGTAAAATATAATACATGCCTTTTGGATTAATTCCTTTACTGTATCTATTGAGTGTCTAACACTTGCCATCCTCTGTTCCAGGCACTGAGAATACAGCAGTGAACAAAACAGCCAACAATTACAGTACACCACTGGAACTTACGCTCTAGGTTAGTATAACTGAATTGGGAAGAAAGGATGGGCCAGTAACAGAGGGGAGAGAAAAAATGTTGAGAGCAGGTGAGCTGACACTGCAGCTTCCCTCAGGAGATCTGCCAGTCTCTGTAACTATTTTAATACACAAGGAAGAATTAAGAGACAATGCCTCAATTGTTACCGTGACCCTACATAAGGCCCTGGACCCTTGAGGGACCATCAGTATAATTGTAGACTTACAAAACCTTCTCATTGCAAATGGAACAATAAGGAACCCGTACTGTGTTGTCTTAAGCTCTGGATGGGGAACAAAACAATTCCTGCAAATTTAAGCACTGGCCTGGCTTCTCTGGGGAGTATGTGGTTGAAACTTATATTATCAACAGAATTCTGGAAGATCAAGCCAAGAAATTAATTTTAAAAAATGGTCCAGGGGCACCTGGCAGAAACAATTGCAAAACTTCTCTAAACCCAAGTCAAACAGGATTTCCACAGATAAAACTCTGTTTTCAGTGAATTTATAATATAAAATTACAAAGTTTAAGAGGAAACAATCCACATTGAGCCAAATGCTACAGACAAAATAAACAGCAGGAATTTTTTTTATCTCCTTTAAAACTTCAGATCATCAGATAAAACTATTGTATGTTTAGAACGACTAAGTACTTAAAAAATTAAAAACATAATAAGACATTATGAAAAAGTAAGAGGCAGTTAAAAAAAGGAAAATGTGTGCATAATGAAAAATACAGCCACTGATGTCAGACACTTAGTGGGTGATATAAACAGTATATTAAATACAACTGTAGAGAGTACTAGTGAATTGGAAAGGAGATCTGGGGAAATCATTCAGGTGGCATCAGAAAGATGAAGCATGCTTAAGTATGAAAGAGTAGTATAAAGACAAGAGAGATAGAATGTAAAAGCTCAATAAGAGTTAAGCTCAATAAGCCCAATAAGAGTTCCAGAAGGCAAGAACAACATTTTCTTTAGAGCTACTTAAACAGCTTTCTCCAAAGTTCCTGATACCACACTTATGGCTATGAAATGATATAGAACACGGATTTACTCATCTCTTTCTCATTCCATATAAATGATCTCTGCTTTTCTGTTGTTGTTGGTATTAGATGACAGTTTTTTTTTTTTTTGCTTGTTTTATTTAAAAAGAAACTTCTCTCGAACGTCAATAACCTCTCTTTAAAGATATTCTGGATTCTCTGGTTGCTGCTTAAAAGTGTTTAATCTAAACTGTCAAGCACCCTAACCTATTTCAGTGGGTGGAAAGAAATGTAATTGGCTATCTTTTGCTTATAAAAGTAGTTCATCTTTTATTGTTCTTAACACTATTAATGCCACAAATATATTATTCTCTATTGACGCTCTTAGTTTAGTCGGAAACAGACATAAAACTTACCTATCATACATGAATAAAAATACCTTTAAAATGTTTCAGTGTATCTTTCAGGATATTCTTCTACCATTAAAAATATTTTTACCTGAGTAAGCAAAAGGGAAGAAGCTATCTCAATCCTGACAATAAAATTGTCGACAATCAATTTCTCTCCTCTCACATTACCTAATGAGCATTTGATTTTTGCACAATTAATTTTTATTGACTTTAAATAGATATATGATATAATATAAATGAAACACATATTTGAAAATAGATAAGGACAGGCTAGAAGGCAGCTAAAAACTATTACAATGTGACAAGTGCCTTATAAAGAATAAAAAAAGGAAACTGAATGTTCCAAATAACACAGAATGTGCAAATTTGTCATATTCTTTAAGAGAAAGTAAATATCTGGTATAGAATATAGAGCCAGGAAAGGAAACAGAAGACAGGATTGAGCATTTGCTTTAATTAACTAAAGTAATTACATATAAATCCATTAACTTCTGGGTCTTGGTTTTGCTCTGTAAAAAAAATGGTGATTAGAGATGGGGTGTAGGGTAGAGTCATGCAATGAATTGAAAAATTTTTTAGCTTTAAAACTCTCTTTATTTCTCATTATCATAATATTTGCTTGAAACATATTAACTGTGCTATAAATATTAAAAATTTAAGGTAATTTAAAAAACTCATCATATTTTCTGAAGGTACTTACATAAAACATTTAAGGGATAAAGAATAAAAAAAATACTTGATTTCAAATGTAAATATTATGAAAACCACCATATTAACTCATGGCATAAATACACTACCATTTTATCTTGTTATAACTATTAAAAATATTTTATTTTAAAAATAAACCACTCTATATTATCTTATATTGTAGACTGTAAAATCTTAAGGTACATATAGTGAAAATCATTTTATATCAAATTTAAATTTACTTCCAATTTCAATGTTAAAATTGCTTGTGAAACTAAGCATGTAAAAAGATAAGATGAAACTTTCAAATTTAAACTAAAATTAACCTGTTTTTTTAAAAAAAGTTTTGATGACAATTACAATACATTTTAAAAATTATAGTTAATCAATTTTAGGAAAAGAGATTTAGCCTACTTTACTCTGAACCTTTTTCTAATTTTTATTTTTAAATATTGCAGCAACTATAGAAGAAATAAGTGATCCAAGAACACACAAAAAATACCCAGTAACCCTGTTAATCTTGTTTCCTCCAAAATATAAACTTTGCCATTGACTTTTTTCCTCCTAGCATATTATTTGATATATTTGTCTATAAATGTCTTATATTGAAATATAATCAAATTTTTAAGTTTCTTTCCACTCGTATTATTGCCTCTAGGCAGAGATGTGTGTTGTCACATACATTAAATATTATGGAGACGCAAAAACCTTCAGTGGAACCCATGCATCCTTTCCATTCTTGCCATGTGCAGTGAGGGTGCTCTCAAGTGGAAACCAAGTTACAATGCTCTTGAATTAAAAGGGAACTAGGGTTATAGTTGAAGCTGACACATGCATACTTACTAAATTTCCTTCTCTATCATTAGTAATTTGGGGGTAATATTTTCTGTATGTATAACTCTTAAAATCCTCTTCCAAATATATATTTTCTGCGGCTTTAATGACTTAGCACCAACAAAAAGCAGTACGGTACAATGAAAAGAATACTAAATATGGGCAATAGTGTGAAAACCAGTATCAAAATGAGATTATGTATTGGGTTGTCGGAAAAGTCATGACGCATTTTTGCAATGAAAAACTTAGAAAAAAATACGTCATGACTTTTCAGACAAACGAATAGATGAAAATGCTCTGTAAACTGCAAAGTACCACAGACATGTGAGGTACTTTCACTGTTTGGAGGATTAACCATCTGTATTTTGTGCCTTTTAAAATAGTAGTAAGCAGGGCCGGACAAGTGGCACAGTGGTTAAGCGCTGGCTTGGGAAGTCAGCAGCCCCAGTTCGGGTCCCACATATGAGGGCCAGTGACACTGCCCTCAAAAAAAAAAATAAAATAAAAATGAAATAGTAGTAAGCATGATCTGCTGAGGCTGGAAACCTGAGACTTTCTATTGGATGCTAATTACCACTGGAAACCTTCTTCTCAAAATAGAGATTCAAAAAGAAATAGGTGACTACAATACTCTTTCACAGATCTTCCAATCTTCTATTTCTTGAGTCTACAAATATTTTAGTGCCAGTTTATTAAAATTTTCCATAAAAGCGATAAAGGGGCACTAGATTTACTGTGGAGAAGATTAAAGAAGACCTTATGAATGAGTCTCTACGTGCCATAAGAAAACACTGCAGGCTGGGTGACTTGGGCCACAGAAATGCACTTTCGCCCAGTTCTGACTGCTGGAATTCCCAGATCAAGGTCCCACTGAGTCAATTTCTGGTGAGGGCTCTCTTACTGGTTTGTTGCCAGCTGCCTTCTGCTGGCGCCCCCACCTGGTGCAGAGAGAGAGCAAGGGACTTCTCTGGTGTCTCGTCTAATAAGAACACTAATTCTATCAAATCAAGGCCTTACTCTTACAATCTCATTTAATCTTAATTACATCTTTATAGGGTTCATTTCCAGACACAGTCACGTGGGGAGTTAAGGCTTCAACAGATGAATTTGGGGGGAAACAAACATTCAGTCCATAACATCTGCATTCAAACTCCCTGTCTGAAATGTAATAACTACGTAACTTTGAGCAAATCAATTTCATATTCTAAATTCTCCAATTCTTCATCTGTAAAATGGGGATAATAATCACTCCTATACATAAATGTTGTGAGGTTAAAAGAGATAATGTATATTAAAGTATTTTTATAAAACTGTGAAGTGCTACTTTAATGTAAGGTATTATTTTCCAGACTTTTCCCATTTATTCACATAAAGCGTAAAAATTCTTTTACCGTATATATTTTTTTTGGCCAAAGATGTTTATGTATGAGTATGCCCACCAAATAATTTCTTTCTAAGGGAGGTCTTTAAAAACATACTACTTTAATTTCTAAATTTATAAAGGCAAATATACACTTGATTAATTCTCAAAAGTTCCTCTTTATATCATTTAGAGTGTTTACTTAGGATAATGTATTACTAGCATAAAAGATGGAAAGAATGTATATTTATTATAGAAATAATTCCCTGTGCATGTAGGGTGGCTGGCTAAAATTTGCTTCAATCCTGTACACTGAACTCATACTTTTTAGGTATTGAATTTGTATCTTTGCATTTAAAGCAACACACTAGAAAATGATGCTCCCACCGAAACATGTGAAAATGTAAAGATGAATGAAACAACTTTATGTTTTATGGCATTTACTTTGAAAATCTGATTAAGATAGATGTCTTTAGCTCATAATTCTTCAATGTCACGTTGTCATAGTTCCCATCAGCAAGATGTTTTAAAGGCTTTCGATTAATATTGCATGCCAGAACTGAAATTACATCCTTTGTCGTTTAGTTCTTAATGGTGCAAGTGATATCTATCAAGTAGTGTTTTATGAAGCGTGTGTGATTTTTATTGCAGGCTGTTTTCACAAATCTTTTTCAGGTTTCAGAAAGACTGCTGAGGGTTTACAATAAATATGCCCTTCCCGCTGCAAATCATGATGATTCTTAAAAGTAAGGTGAAACCTGTATTATTAGAATTTACTTATTAATAAAAAAATCTTCTATTTGAATCTGTTGCATTCTCATTTGCACAGTTTTGAATATATCTGCCTTTACCCAAATACTTTTGTAAATCACTTTATTATAATATAATCAAACTGTGTGTCAAATACACATAGCTCATAAACGCTTCATCAGTTAGCATGTATGTAATCTGCCTAGTAAGGAAAATACGTTGTAATACATATAGTATACCATAACTATTGAATGCTGACTGGGTTTGTGCTGCAAAAACTTATTTTAAAAATATAATTACTAATTTATGTGTATTTTAAAAGAGAAATCTAGTGGCCTGACATTAATTTCAAAATTTCTGAATCTCAAACACTACAAAGACAAATCATTTTCATTTATTAAATACCCAGAGCCATAAAAGAAGCTTACTTATATATAAATTAAGAGGATAAAAGTGAAAAAAAAAAAGAAAATTCTTACATCTGATATTTTTTCTTTGCTTTGAACAGAAATCAACTCATTCAAGTCCTGGTTCTATCCTTAACGCATTCTACTCTTTCCATTTTGATTCCCTTTATCTGTGAAATAGGCAATAGATTATGATTTCTACAATCTTTTTTCAGTTTAAAGAAAAAAATCCACAAATTCTATAGAGATTTGTTAAGTGTGTGTGTGTGTGTGTGTGTGTGTGTGTGCATATACACACACAGTTTAAAGCTCTGGCTGCTAATTTTAAGTCTGAAATGTTGTTCCACTTTATCACTTTAACTTTTACAAAATGCAAATCTACCCAAGATAAAACAACTGATCAAAAATCATAAAGGACAAAAGCAAGGGTCTTATTCTGGGATGTGTCTCCCTTGGTCTGTATCTCCGTAGTTGATATAAAAGAAAGCTGCCTACATCTCTCCTGAGTTGGTCATGATCTTTATGGGTCTCATAGGCACGTGGGTTTTGCCACATATTTGTCTATTATAAGGGAGAATAAAAATATTAACATTAAGATCGACATTCTTATCCTGTGCTGCTGCCTGGCGCATTCATCTTGTTTGGATAATTGCATATTTAAAATTAAAGTTTACTTATCTGGTTCTACACATAAGGGAATCATGCACATGGAAAAGGTTTTTCAAATTCTAATTCCCCAAGGCAGATCACTGCAATTCTCATTAATTGTATAAGGAAGAGCTTGCCTCTCCTTCAATGTTTACTTGATTTTTTTCTACTGTGTGTGGTTCACTGAAGGAATGGCAATAGTTCACTTTAAAAACATTCTCTCCATTAGCTAGAATCGATTTTTTAAAGCATTCCAACACGTCCATATCCAGTCTATAACAATTCCTTTAACCCCTGATACTCAAAAATATTGTGTGCTTAAAAGATAATGCTCTTTCCTAAAACAAAAACAAAAAAAAAAAAAAAAGAAAATTAAAGAAAGAAAAAAGAAAGAAAAAAAGGAACTACATGTTTTTCTTTTACTTTTTTTGCTCGCTATAAGTAAATACCCAGTAACTTCACAAAGGAGTTATTAAAAATTTAAAAAGAAATTATTAAAAGTCTAAGTTCAATATAACTTTGTTGATTCCAAATGCAAAATGGGGAGGGGTGTGTAATACAGGGAGGAATCCACACAAAAATTTACACTCATTAAAGCTCTTTAAACTCATTATGCTCTGTGCTCAGCACACATTACTTTATATACTCTCACAGCCACCTTAAGTTGCCAGTATTTATTCCCATTTCACAAGCAGGGAAAAAAAGTTCACAGAAATTGAGAACTCTGACAATGGTCACAGAATCTGACTCCATAGCTTTCCATACTCATTTATATAGAAATAAGTATGTGTTTTTTGGTCAGTTTTGTTTCAGGCATGTTGTCAAAAAGCAAATGACGAGGAAACGTTAGCTTTAAGATCACACTATAAAAATTCAATTTTAAGTTGAAGGTATGTTCGCTTTCTGTTGAGTCTGGGGTCAGACTGCCATTAGTAAGGGCCGGAGTGCAGAACACAACACAGCAGCGGTAACGGAAACACTCTTATTCCAGGGAAGCTGTTGAAAAATAATTTGGATGTTATCTTCCAGTTTTATGAGAGCTTAACATGATTTCATACGTGGGCAGGGGTTTTGTTTTCACTATTTAATTTCCTGAAGCCAGTTCATCTCTTTCTCACGCTAAGAAACAAAAATACATTACATTAAAAAAACAATCTATAAAAAAGAATAAGCTAATTAACATAAGGTCCTAGATATTATTCCTTTTCTTCCTGTCCTTATAATACATCTTAGGGTCCGCAGGTTATTTTACAAACTCACAATAGTTGTTAATGTAAGCATAAAATATTTTCCCTGATGTTCTTAAGGGATTACTAGAGTTATCAAATCAAACAATACTACGAAGCACAATCCCATAGGCTCATCTTGGATTATCACCACAAATTTAAAGACAAATATTTGAGACAGCATTATTAAAAGTTAATGGCCTTCTGGCTGACAAAATAACCATTAACTCTTTCATTGCTTACTTTGGTCATATACTGCTCTGTTGATATTTTTGTGAGGCCATCAAAATAGGGTCAATTTCACATTCTATATTCAAAACAAAATAATATCTGTTTTCCCTATAATTTCTTACATCTCACCTACTATGTTAAAACACCGGATACTTTTACTTTTTTAATCTTATACATGTCATAAAGTATTAGAAAAGAATAAAAGTATAATTTATAATAACATGGTTAGTAACTGGCTCTTCATATGCCAATGCAATTAGATGCAGCACACTTTAAATATACAATCTGACTTCAAAAATATTCACCAAAATCAAGTGACAAAGACCAATGTAATTAAATGATTACTCAAGCAAAGTAGAAGGTATTCTAACAAAGAGTACTAATTAACTTTCAAACAATGAAGATCGCAAAATCCAAGCTATACACAACACATTATTGCACGCATAAAAAATGCAAAGGGACCTCAGAAACACTCTTTACATTCAAAAACGTATCACATAATTAGCAATCAAAGCTGAATCATCAGGCTTAGCAGTAAACATTTTGGCCTGGCACTGAGTTAAAAGCAGGGAGCTCCTCGAAGAAGCTGTGATGTCTGCCATGCCTTCATTCATGCTTGTTGCTCACAAAGACTAGCATAATGAAAACACTTTCTGATTTCAAGGCAAGTCAGAAATATGAAGATTTACAACTGGGCAGATCTAATGGAGCTGTCAAAAAAGGGAAGTTACACTCACAATGAAACGGTCACATCATGATCTAATTTTCATCTTGATTGGAAAAAAAAGAAATTCTTTGTGAAGAGCCCTGCAAATGTTACTGCGAAACGAGACTCACAATAAAAAAGGCAGGGAAAGGAAAAAACAGAGCTCGGAAGGGTTCCTTCTATAAAGAATTACAGCTGAGGTCAGAGCTTAGGATAGTACCTTCCATTAAGTGCTTCATTCCCTTTCATTTAGAATGGAGAGGAGTCAGAACAAGACAAAAGACAAGGAAAGAACCAAACTTCCAAAATAGCATTGCACTACATTATTAATAGTGTCACACTAAGAGAAATGACAGCTCTCAAAAGAGTACTTTTGTCTCTACTTACTTTAATTAAACTCTCTAGGCTTTAAAGTGAACTTGAACTTCTTTAAGGAAAAAAAAAAAATATATATATATATATATATATATATATATATATATATATATATCAAGACTTATTAAGATTTGATATCTGTCCTCTAATGGGCCCCAAGCATAGTTATATCCTATTTACAGCAATAGAAACAGCAGCGGCTAAAACAAACCTCAACATCATGCAATTTTATCAAAAAAACCAAGATTTCGTCTGCTGGCCCTCTGCCTTCTCACAGGTAAATTAGTTCCCAATGTGTCTCATCCTTTGCAGCATCAATTCATTAAATTTGAATAGAGAATTACAGCAAAGTTATACTATGAACGTTTTAATGAACTTTCTTTATACCACAGTACCATAAGACCCTACTTTAAAATAAACTAATGAGATTTTAAAAAAAACAGTGCAAAGTATGATCCCTGAAAATTAATCTAGATAGAACATCATATTGGGGGGAAAATGTAAGTTTTTCAAATCTGTGGGTACAATTTAAAAAATCCGTTGCAGCCTACTGTAGTGTCATTATTCTTATTCTAAAACACTTAAAAGGAAAACATCTTTTTTGTCTTCTCTATTTGAACTGTCAATCTGCCCAAAACTAAGTTCATCCTCCTCCTTCTATAGTCTGCCCAACCCATCTTCTCTTTCTTAACCATTACTTTTCCAGTGAAATCACCATTTTCTACTTAAAAGTCTGGTGATGCTTCTGACTTTTACTCTTTATATTTGATCATGAAGTTTGTTGTTAAGTTTATTCAAAATATCCCTGGTTATCTACCTTCCCCTGGTTTCCCACTGCATCACCTCATAGAGTCCCCTATTATCCCTCCTTCTCTTTCATTTATTAAATAAAACCCATGTCTGCTGGGTAGGGAGAAGCCCTGTAAAAAACTGTATGCTGACATCTTTGCCTATTGACTCCAATCTGTCCTGCATACAACTGACAACTTTGTTTTCAAAAATTTATTCTCCTTCTTGAACCAACAATGGTTCGCTGCTGCCAAGCCACAGTTCAAATTTTATTTACCCAATAATGGTCAAATACTGGCCTAAAGAAGCTTATGCTCTTTTTGGAGACAGGACTTACACCCCTGACATATCCCATGCAAATGCAAAAATAAAACAAAACACAACAAACTATATGAGGAAAGTGCATAAAGAAACATCTGCTTTGTGCTGGGGTCAACTGGAAGGCTTACAGTGTAGGCTAACCTTCAGCTAAACTTTGGAGGGAGAAGTTTAGGGAAGTCAAGCAGCAATCATAAAGAAGGCTGGGCATGAACAGATATAATTGTATGGAAAGCAAGCTGAGAGTGTGCTGGATGGACAAAGTCTGGCCAACTGACGGCTTTAAACTGCAAGTGGAAGACTTTGTACTTGGCTTGGTAAGCCATGCACGTTCCTTGGAAGGGATTTATTATGAGAACAGAAGCCGGGAAGATTAACCTGGCTGCTCTTCCAGGGTACAAGGATCTTACGGCAGCAATTTGGCTGTGAAGTGATGGCCATCATTTTAAACATGGAAGTTGAGTAGACTCTTTTGGTAATAGTTCATTCACTCATTCCACAAATATGTACCGAACACCAACCATAGCATGAGAGCTATATTAATTTAAACAATAATAAATTAGGTTTTAGTTATGGCTGAGAAACATTCACACATTAGGATATTTTGGTGAGATATCTTATAGATTGCTAAATAGTAAGTGTAAAGATAATTTAAGCTGGAAAAAGGGACGTGCTATATTATTTATGTGCATGATAACCATAGCTATTCATGTTAAAGCAAAATAAATAACCCAAATTTATATATATTCTTTCAGGTTCATTAAGTTTTCTATGTTGTTAATACAGTATATCTACTTGATTGCTGATGACTCCATCGCTATTTCTGAAATTAACTATTACAGTTTCCTATGTGACCTACTGAATTGTTAGAAATTCCCTTTAGATAGTCATTCCTTTATTGTAGCCACACTGCAGAAGGTGGTCAGCATTTAACATCTTTAGAAATAACTCCTGGGATGATACACCACCCAATTCAAAAAAGTAAAACACAATTATCTCCTGGTTTCACTCATACAACACATAAACACTGAACTCCTACAGTATTTTAGGCACTCACCAGGTACTAGTAATGCAGTGATGAGTTAAACAGACACTTTCCTGCCCTATTGGAGCTTTCACTGTGTCTGACTCAAAAGACTTTTTTCCTATTATACTATATTGCCTTCCCACTCTTGGGTATACAAACATATAAAGACAGTAGGTACTATCTGGTAAAAAAAAATCTAAGAGATAAAATATGCTCAACTGTGAAAGATTCACGTAAGGCTTTTCTGGTAAGATGATGCTTGTTGTCTTGAGGAATGCATATTTCAGGCAGAGAAGCAAGCCGTCAGGACAACTGGGGAAGTGGCAAAAGCATGAAGGGGAGATGGGAGTACCAGGAAGCAATAGTTCAGACCAGCTGGAGCATAGAGTGTGGGTGGATGTTGGCAATGGCAGGAGAAAGGCAAATGGATAGGAAACGAAGTTGGAAAGATAGGGAGGAAAAGGTTTTGATGGGTGTTGCCTTGTATTTTGACTACAGGATTCAAATATTACTGTAGTAGCAACAGGGAGCTACTGAATGGTTTTACGCAAATGAATGCAAAGGTCAGAGATGCATTTTATGAAAATCACTCAGGCAGCAGCATGGAGGATGGAGTGTGTGTGTGTGTGTGTGTGTGTGTGTGTGTGTGTGTGTGTGTCCTATGTTTGGGTGATGCAAGTTAGTAGGTATTTGCAGTTTCATATTGAAAGCCCTGGCAATGGGGGTGAAGATGTAAGCTCAGATTCAAGTGATAATTAAGAGGTAGAGTAAATTGATTACCCTTAACAACAGGTTAAATGAAGGGCACAGAGTTTTCAAAATATTTTCAGAAATATCTTTCACCTTTTAAAGTTACTTAAAAATCATGAGATCTCATTATATTACCCCTATTTAGAACTAATCACACTAATCATTCTGGAAATGTATAAGATTGTTTAATATTTCTATTCCATTGTAGTGATTGAAAAGTTTCCTTTTTTCTCACCAGTGCATTCTACTGTTTGTATTGACTCTTCCTTTAAATTGTAATGTCTATCTTTGAAACACTACAAGGCACAGAGCGAAACTTAACACCCATATCTCTTTAATGCAAATTCTTTCCTTTTGATGTTTTTTTTGTTTTGTTTTGTTTTTTGTTGAGGGCAGTGTCACTGGCCCTCACATGTGGGACCCGAACCGGGGCCGCTGGCTTCCCAAGCCAGCACTTAACCACCGCGCCACTCGGCCGGCCCAAATTCTTTTCTTTTTTATCCCATAGTCAGGGTACTTTTCCACACAAGCCACTCATATGATAAACAGATGAAGAAAAGGACGGAAGAAGAAACATACTGAGAGAAAGAAACTTCCTATTGATGGGGAACTGAATTGACTTCTTAAAACTGTGCTGATGATGTGGAAGGATGGAGAGGAAGCAAATGTTAACTCAAAAATCTACTGAATAGGGCCGGCCGAGTGGCACATTGGTTAAGAGCTGGTTTGGGATGCCAGCAGCCCCGGTTCGGATCCCACATATGAGGGCCAGTGACACTGCCCTCTACAGCTAAGATAGTGAACAACAGCTCCATCTGGAGCTGGGCTGCGAGCTCCAGCGACGGTGTAGGCTGCAGCCCCTGCTGCAGTGGGCTGCCATAGACTACAGTGAGTGGCCAGCAGCCAGCGTGAGCTGCCAATAGCTGTGGTGAGCGACCAGCCAGAGGCCGGCAACCGATCTGCCTCATCAAGGAAGAATGCAATGAGGATACCAACATGGGCCAGTGAAGCAATGTCCTCCGCAACTAGACTAAAGAACAAAGAGACAGCAACTTGTGTGTTCCCCTTCCCCAATTCCCCAATGCTGTTCGCCTCCCCCAATTCCCTAATAAAATCTTAAAAAAAAAAAAAAAAATCTGCTGAATAAATCTCTCATATAGTGGACTTTCTTAACACTGTCTGAAACAGAAGCCTGAGGGCACTCTTATTTAAGGCTGAATTCTGCTGATGGTGATGCTTTATCACCCCCTAAAAAGGAGAGTCATCAAGCACAGCCCAAACTCTTCCAAAAGATGTTCAAGTCTCACACATAATGAACAGAATGAACGGACAGCACAGAAAGGTTTATTTTTCAGCTTAGAACCTTACTCTTTCACTGGTTACTATTTACGTTTAGAGCAGAGTACTTTAGGATAGAAATTCCTTTAATACAGTGCTCCGTCAAAAAAGATTTCTTATTTTTGTAAGAGAGAAACACGATACTCAAGTAGTGCTTTGTAGACTATTCAAAATAAATGAAAGTATATATGTAAACTTTATGTATAAATACACAATTAAGAACATTTTGAAGAGAGGAAAAAGCTATAAATGGAATTATAAATATATAATTAGCTTGTTTTACCATTTTTTTAGGAGAGTGGAGTAGCAGATAGACTATTAAAAGCTGCTGTCTCTTTATAAACCAGATGTCTACAAACTACAAGTCCACTGCCACCTGTTTTTGTAAATAAAGTTTCAAAGGAACACATCCACGCCCATTCATTTGTTTGCCTGCTTTTGCACTGTAGTAATGGCTATTAGCTGCTGCCACCTCAGGCTCCTCTTTGATCCTAAAATACTTACCATGAGGCCCTTTTTTAAGAAAGGGTTTTGCCAACCAGTTTTTTTTAACTGAAAATTTTGAGACAATTTTAGATTCATGTGTTGTTTTAAGAAATAATAAAAAGATCCATGTCCCCTTTACTAGTTCCCTCAATGGTGACACCTTGCAAAACGAATACCAGAATATGGACATTGATATGGTCTGCCTTTCTTTTTCAGATTTCCCCAGTTTTATTTGTATTCCTTATGTGTGTGTGTGTGAGCGTGCACACACGTGTGTGCGTGTGTGTGCATTTGTTCTATATGTCTACATGGCTACACTGATCAGTTTTAAATATAAAGTTGTAATTGCGTCCTCAATAATGACTTTTTCCTACCTTTCGTTTAGTCTATTTTTTTGTGTGTGTGTGAGGGCAGTGTCACTGGCCTTCAAATGTGGGATCTGAACCAGGGCCGCTGGCACCCCAAGCCAACTCCTAACCACTGTGCCACTTGGCCCTTCCCTTCTACCCTTTGTTTAGAAGGTAAAAAATAGTGATTATAAAACCCAAAATTGTAAAGTTCATGTTACCTTCAAGTTTAGCAGAAGTTGGGTAAAGAGAGCCAGATTTAAGGCCTATCTGCACAGTCCCTAAAAAAATAGAGAAAAGGGCCGGCCGAGTGGCATGGTGGTTAAGAGATGGCTTAGGAAGCCAGTGGCCCAGTTCGGATCCCACATGTGAGGGCCAATGACACTGCCCTCAAAAAAAAAAAAGAGAAAAATATGCTGTATTCTGCGCCGAAAAAACCGTTTTACTATCTGCAATTGCATTGCAAAGATTTTCCTTTTTGAAATAAGTTTTATTGAGAAGCTTACATCTTTACTCCCAAACTTTGCGGGGAAGGAAAGTTTGCAGGACAGGGGAAGGTAGGGAAAGAGAAAAAGAGCAAAACTGTAACCAAAATTAAGTGTATTAGTAAGTTATCTGTAACTTAACACTACAGCTTTATCTACATGTACCATTTGACATTATTATCACAAGGCAAAAATAATAAATGTTACTACTGCTTAATTTGAATTAAAATATATAATAGCACCAATAAATGGTTCAATGAAATGCTTTAACGTTTTAAATAATTCTTTCTACAGTGGCTTAGGAGAATTCATTTGCTTAAAGATATTTTCTTCATTTCTAAAGCAAGGAACTAATAAAGCAGAAGCTTCATAAATATAATTTAGCAGCAACACCAAAAAATAAATGCATGAAGTAATGCATACCAAATGAAAACAATCCATAAGTAAATTCTTCCATTGACTATCCTTTCCAGAATAAAGTAGAGAATAAATTAATGAGTAAATAAATAATAAAGCTGTCGTTAATTGCCATTCTGATAGGAGTAGAAATCCACATGTTATGGGAACCAAGTAGACATGAGTAGTCATTTGAAATGACTGAAGAGACAGTTGAAAGAATATAAATTTCTAGCCTCACATAACCAAACTAAATTGTTAAGTTTGTTGTAATAAAAATTTATGGGACTTAAATTCTGAGAAGGCATTTTGAGTCACAAATAGAGAAGGCAGCACATTGAAGAACTACGTCTTTTGTGAATTAAAATACTCTTCTATGCTTGAAATGAAATGAAAAATACCTTGAGCCAAAAGCCTTTAAAGAGATTTCATTTTACTTGTTGGTCTTTTATTATAGTTAATCTATTTATTTTTATTCCTGAACAACAAAATATGTTTTCAGCTCTAAAAAATGAGTAGTAGTAAATAATGATGAATGTGAAAAGAATTTTTGCTTAAGTACAATCAATTCAATGATGTATATAATATAAATCTTAATATTTTTCCCTATTAATAAATAAAACATTATAACACGGGAATATCTGGAAGTAAACTACAAGCTTTCTATTAAATATTAAATCACACACAAAAAATTTAATTCTGATACAAAGCTTCAGTATTCCCTTTTCTATATCTGTTTTTCTAGTACTCATTTCAAATCCTTGAGAAAATCTTCAGAAGTTTTAATGGATATACTGCATTCAAGTCATAAATATTTCTGGCATTCATTCGGTCTAGAAAACCAGGCTAAAACACATATATACTGATTTTCAATATGTCTTTTCACTTCTATTATATCACTGTTTATTTTATAAGTAGTTGTTTCTGATGGTGTCACACAGAATTTCATTATTTTACTATGATACTCTCCTAAAAGTATGGAGGAAAAAAGTGTGAACAAAGATTAAAAGCAACTTTTATAAATGGGAGAAATATGATTGAGAGAATACTTGATTCCCATATTGAAAAGCTTATTTAAATGTTTACTCAGAGGAGTATACTTGTCAAACCACTTCAAAGAAATTTCTTCAAAATTAATATTTTAAATTGATTTGATAAATTTACGTTGTCACTATCAGGAACTTGTTTAGTTTACGTGAATATATATACATATACACACATTATTGGCTATATTCCCCAAAGTGTCACTATTCAGATGAGTCCTACTACTCAAATCTCAACAATACTGAGATACAAACACTAAGCAATATCAAGTCTGGTCACCATTAAATCTCTGAGTCTCATTTTTCTAATGTAGAAAATGGGGATTAACAGCTACTACCTCTGGAGGTTCAAGGACAATGAAATTCAATGAAATCATATCTGGCATAATTTGTAATTGATAGGTGATCAATAAATGATAGCTTTTAAAATTAGTTTGACCTAAGCAGAATCAGCAAAACCAGGCCCTAGAACAGAGATGGACAATAGGAAACCTTCATTATTTCCTCTGCCATTACCTCATTCCCACCCTAAGTTTGTAACCTTAACAAGTATTCTGAATATACGAGGTCTGACAATTATGTTCATGAACTCGTCCTAGAAAAAGTGCTACAAACCTCACTGCTGAATATCACTACTGTCACCTTCGAAGTACTCCCCTTGGGAAGCTATGCACCAATGCCAGTGCCTACTCCACCTTTTAAAGCAATTTTGGAACTCTTTCTGGCATGGCCATCAAAGCTGTTATCGTGTTACACTTGATGCACTGAATATTATCAGAATGCCTTCCTTTCAATATTTCCTTCATCTTTGGGTAAAGAAAGAAATCATTGGGGGACAGATGAGGTGAGTAGGGAGGATGGAGGGTGTTACAATACAGTTATTTGTTTACTGGCTAAAAACTCCCTCAAAGAGAGTGCCATGTGAGCTGGTGCATTGTCGTGATGCCAGAGCCATGAATTGTTGGTGAAAAGTTCAGGTCTTTTTCGTCTAACTTCTTCACGCAGCCTTTTCAGCACTTCCAAATAGTAAACTTGGTTAACTGTTTGTCCAGTTGGTACAAATGTATAATGAATAATCCTCTGATATCAAAAAGGGTTAGCAACATCATTGCACCATTGTTCGCGAATTTAATTGTCCAAACCTTGTATATGGTGCTCCTGCCCCCCGTTATGGCCCTAAAAATTTCTCAAAACCCTGAATCAGGTAGTTACCAACAATGAATTTGAGTTAGTATTCGAAATTAAACCTCTTTATCAAACCTAGGGACAACTATGTCTACTGTCTTTTAAGGCCACTACAAGGAGTTTAACTTAAATATTTCTAATTTTGTTTTTTTCTACTTAGCTCTACATAGAAGTAATTGAGATGATCAGTTTGGTAAAATTTAGGAAGAATCATAGGTCACTGCAAATAGGTACATCTATCTGCAAATAAGCAGGTTAATGGACACTGACTATGCCATTAAGGTCAACAGTACTGCTGGGAATTATTCAAGGGCATTGCGCTTCCGAAGGTACTACTAATTAAATGTCCACCTGTGCCCAAGATTGCCACAGTGGTGCTGTAATAAGTGACTCAGTGCATTGGAGTATTATATTTCTATCTTTGGCATTTAAATATATGCTCTGTCAGACTGACAGCTACTTATGTGTGGCTGAAAAGACCAATGTGATAGATAAGCAACTGTCTTTACAACAATGTTCTCATTTTAACACTCCTCTGGTTTGCGGCTGTTTATAAAATACACTGTTGTGTGCAAATCTGCCACTCACTCTAGCGTCAGCCCAAAGTCTTTGTTTTAAAATGGGTCAGATCATTCCTAATTGCTGTGTGCCAGAATGGTGTTTGGTGTTGGTTTCATAGCAATTTATATTATGTCACATTGTTTGAAATTTTGCAGTCTTGCGTGTTAATTATACAGAGGGTGCCAAAAAAAATGTATACACAGTTTAAGAAAGGAAAAAAAAACTGTATTAAAATTGTAATACTCAATATACACCGATAACAAAAGATGAATACAAGTCATGTTTGACTTCTGCAATTACAATAGGTGCTTAAAGTGGTTACCATCAGCATCCAGACACTTCTGATTCTGGCGAATTACTTACTGCTTGAGCAACGTTGACTAAAGTGTCCACTTGTATATATTTTTCATTTTTTGGAACCCCTGGTATATATCGGGGAAAATATATTTGTACCTTCTTAAAATGCTCATACCAATGGTTTCTTATATGGTTACTTTTTTGTTTTGTTTTGTTTTGTTTTAAAGATTTTATTGGGGAATTGGGGGAGGAGAACAGTGTTGGGGAATTGGGGGAAGGGAACAGACAAGTTGCTGTCTTTTTGTGGAGGACGTTGCTACACTGGCCCATGTTGGTATGGTCATTGCGCTCTTCCCAGATGAGGCAGATCAGTCGCCGGCCTCTGGATGTCGCTCATCGTGGCTATTGGCAGCTCGTGCTGGCTGCCAGCCGCTCATGCTGGCTGCCGGCCACTCACTGTAGCCTATGGCAGCCCACTGCAGCAGGGGTTGCAGCCTACACCGTCGCTGGAGCTCGCACAGCCCAGCTCCAGGTGGCGCTGTTGTTAGCTGTAGAGGGCAGTGTCACTGGCCCTCATACATGGGATCCAAACCAGGGCCGCTGGCATCCCAAGCCAGCTCTTACCCAGTGTGCCACTCGGCCAGCCCTATGGTTACTTTTTTGATATTACCAAAATGTATTACCAGGAAAATCGAATACAATTAACTGAAATTCTCAGTTAACTGGAATTTTTCATACCTTTCAAATTTTAAAAGAGAAGGAATTGCAAAGAAATTATAGTATGATTTATAAAAATTAAAGAAATATAAACCAGGCCTGTCTTTGTGACAATAGATTCATCTCATGGCCTGTGCTTTTATACCTCAAAGGTAGTAATAAGCACAATAGTTATTATTTATTGAATGTTTAATAGGCACTGTCCTTTATTCATATGTGTTTGACCTGTTTTTATAAAATAATACAGATGTGGTAATCTCGCACTGAGTTAAGAATCATCCTCCCCCAAATGAATCTCGCCATTTCTGATTATTGTATTCCAGGTTCATCTGTCAGTTCTTACAACAAACTGTAACTATGGCACACAGTATTCATGCAACGTGCCTCAGGATAAGTACACCCATCCCTACCTACAAAACCTGAACTATCATTTGTTCATTGGCCCCTCCCAAGTTTTTTAATCATTTAGAACCACTACTGGTGTGGGTTTGAATCCTAGCTCTACCCATTTCTAGCTGACTGATTTTTGACAAAGTTAGTAACCTCTCTGTGTCTTCATTTCTTACGTGTTTGCAGACATTAAAGTGATTTAATGTGAGACAAGTAGTCAAGTGCCTGTAACTCAAGATGTGGCATTATTTATTTTTTCTTCCTAAACACATTATAAATCTGCTTCTTTTTTCCTGTTTTCTCTAATGTGGTATATGGCATCCCATCACAACCAATAATATCCAAGTTATAAATCTTAGAGCAATCTTTGACTTATCCCACTCCATAACCCTTGACCCACCAAACAAAATCACAAAACAAGGCCAGTCAATTTTGTCTTAAGAAATATCTCCTGAATTTTATTGCTCCTCTTTTCCCCTACTGTCCCCATTGTCCTAGTTCAGGAATTCATCATCTTTTGATGGATGGCAATAATTTAACTTATCTGTATGCCTCAAGGCCAGCTATATCCAAAAAAATATAATGTGAGTTATATATAATTTAAAATTTTATAGTCATCAGATTAAAACAGAAAGACACACATGGAGTTAATTTTAATAATACCATTTAACACAATACAGAAGGTGCCAAAATAATGTATACACATTTTAAGAAAGGAAAAAACTATTAAAATTGTAATACAATGAATGAAGCTAGCATTCATTTGATTAACGCCATCTTTTGAGTGAATGTCATACTACATATTGCTACCATAATTCAATTCAACTTCAAAAACAAATACATAAATAACATCTCTTAAAATGTGTACATTTTTTTGGCATTCTGGTATATGCTATTTGCACTTTATTTACCCAGTAAAATTCAACTTATTCTTTGAGGCAAAGTCTAACCTCATCTCTCCTTTGAAGATTTCCAGAAATATACGAACACCCTACCTAGGCTCCAGTTGTCTCCCTGACTTCCTAACTAGAAGTTATCTAATTTATTCAACCCTAATCACAAAATTATGCTGACTGGTTCCACAGTGGCATAGTCATATGGTCTGCTTCAGCCAGGCCCGCGGTTCTGCTCATTAATACTTTCATTTTCTCTTGACTTCCTGTCACGTGCCTTAAAGCAGCTTTTTCTAATTGTCCAGTCTAATCACTCATGAATCAAGCTCAAGAAATGACTTTGGTATCTCACTTTTCTAAGATTTGAAATCTCACGTTTTCCTTCCTGTTTATCTCAGAATCTCACAATACATGCTCATAGATTTTTATTATATCTGGTTTTACTGACGTATAATTTACATGAAGGGCACAGAGCTTAAGTGTTCAGTCGGATGAGTCTGGCAATTATTTACATCCATCTAAACACCTCTAAAAACAAGGTAGTAAACATTATCTTCCCCCAGAAAATCCCATTGTTTCCCTTTCCAGATAATTCCCTTCTTCCTCCTTATTCACCTCCCCACTCCAGGGAACACTCTAGTTTCTATGTTTATTCTTGGGTTTTATATATTCATTCAATTGGAATCATATAGAATGTACTCTTTCATGTCTGGCTTCTTTTGCTTAATATAATGTTTTCGAGATGCATTTATGGACTTGTGAATAGCAGTGGTTTGTCCTTTTTATTGTTTAATAGTATTCCATTGTATGAATATACCACATTAGTGTTGCTTCCAATTTTAGGTTATTATGAATGAGGCTGCTGTATACATTTTTGTACAAGTCTTCTTAAACACATTTTTCTATCTTTTGGGTAAATTTCTAAGAGTGCATTTACTGGATCCTAGGGTAGATGTTTAACTTTATGTACAGCTGTCAAACAGTTCTCCAAGTGTTTGAACCATACTAACGCGTCATCAGCAGTGATGGCGGAGGTGAGCATGAATGTTCTAGTTGCTCTACACCCTTTCCAATGTTTAGTGTCATTAATTAGTCTCCTTGATTGCTGTGGGGGTGAGATTACTCAGACTTTCTGGGTCTGCTTAAGCCAGTCCCCAACTCTTCCAAGACAAAGACAGCCCTGCTCTTTCTCACTCTGCTTTTAATCTCAGTTAAGCTTCTCCAACCTCCTTTCAGATACCTCTTCCTTAATTATTACCTCTCTTCTACAGCTTCTGGTTTTCCTCTTCCCTGGATCCTTGCCTTCCAACTCTCTGTGTTGAGCTTAAAATATGGTGAGTGGTAAGGTGTAAATCAAAGGGATTGGTTATGGGATGCTCCTGAAATAATCCAGGTGAGAAATTATGGTGGCTTGCATGAGTGCCGTAGTTGTAGAGGTGGGAGAAAGTGGCAAATTCTGAATGTAGTTTGAAGGTAGAACTGATAGGATTTGCTGGTGAATTAGAGGCACATGACTCTATAACTACATCTATAGCCCTATCTTCTTTCCAAAGCTCTACTGCTTACTTCTAAAACTTAAAAGGACAATACTAAATTTGTATCTTTTCCTTTAAACCAACCCTTTAACTTTACTAGTTGCTGCAATTCAAAAAATAATATATATATTTTTGAGTACTGACTTTTGAATACTTAAGTGACTGCTAGGCACTTTTCTAGGCATTTGGGTTCTTTCTTTGAATACAGAGTAAATCACTGTCTTTTTGAGGATTACACTGTTTTGGGGAATACAGTAAATAATAAATATAATTACAAAGTAAATTACGTGATAACTTAGGAGGCAATAGTGCTTTAGAAAAAAGAAGAGTAGGGTAGGGGGACTGCAGAGTGTGGGGTGGGGTATGGGTTGCAATTTTAAACAGGGACATCAGGGTAAACCTCAATGAGCAAAGGCTAAATGAAGACAATGTGAGAATTAAACAGAGGAAATCTGGGTGCAGTGTCCCAGGTGAGGGACTAGTTCAGTGTCAGTGCAAAGGCCTAGGCAAGATCACGCCTGGTATGTTCCAGGAACAGGAAGGAGGTGAACATGACTACAGTGGCATAACCATGGGGGAGGAAGGTAGGAGAGGAGGTTCAAGGATAACAGAGGCCACCTTATATGGGACCTTGCAAGCCATTATAAAGAAGAGCTTTTACTTAGAGTGACATGGGAACTAGTGGAGAGTTCTGAGGGGGATAAGTGACATAATCTAATGTACAAAGTCAGACAATCAAGTTTATGAAAAAACCCTGGAAAGCGCTACACACCTCATTGTTGAATATCACTATAGTCACCTTCAAAGCACTCCCCTTGGGAAGCCATGCACTGACGCTAATGCCTAGTCTACCCTTCAAAGCAATTTTGGAACTCTTTTTCTGGAATGGCCATCAGAGCTGTTGTCATATTATCCTTGATGTACTGAATGTCATCAAAATGTCTTCCTTTTAATATTTCCTTATCTTCTGGTAAAGAAAGAAGTCATTGGGGACCAGGTCAGGTGAGTAGGGAGGATGTTCCAATGCAGTGATTTGTTTACTGGCTAAAAACTCCCTCACAGACAGTGCCTGTGAGCTGGTGCATTGTCGTGATGCAAGAGCCATGAATTGTTGGCAAAAAGTTCAGGTCGTCTAACTTCTTCGCACAACCTTTTCAGCACTTCCAAATAGTAAACTTGGTTAAGTGTTTGTCCAGTTGGTACAAATTCATAATGAATAATCCCTCTGATATCAAAAAAGGTTAGCAACATCGTTGCAACACGTTCATGAACTTAATTGTCAGACCCTGTATTTTAAAAGAATAGTCCTGGCCACTGTGTTGAGAATAGATGGGGAAGGGGTGACAAAGATGAAAGAAGGCCAGATGGGAATCTTGTGCTATCCAGGTGAGAAATTAAGAGTGACTAAGGCTAACATGTTAGCAGTAGAGATCATAGGAAATTGTTGGATTCTGAACATATTTTGACAATATAGCCAACTTACTCAAAATTTTCATATACAAGTCACTCCATTACATACAAAAAAGTAAACGGATCTTTAAAAGCAACCTCCATTTTGAGCTTTACTGTTTAGCTTTAGACTTCAAGTATACAGACTAGATGAAGTCTCATACATTTACCTTTTTATCTAAGTTATTATTCTTTGATTTCCCTTCCCACATACCCATGGTGGTATGAAGTAATAAAATATATGCCTCATTTCTTTTATACATCTTTAGGGAAGAAAGCCTTCATCACAGTAAAGAAGAATATGGCCTTTCTAAGTCTTAAAATATCTCGCTATAGGTACCTATAAATTTAATCTTGAAAGCAGTGAAATACTATAAAAAAGAACAGTGTCCAGATAAGCAGTTTAGTATGCATTTACTATAAAGAGATTTCAAAGAAATTTTGACATCCACTATTTGAGAAAATAGCTTGAGATCTAAAATTTGTTAATTGTGCAGACATGAGAGACAATTCCAAGAAAACATAGCTTTGCGAATCCATACTGACAGTCATTCAGGAGGCTACCTTCAAAGAGAGAGCGCCCATTTTGCAAATGGAAGAGCTCTTGGGCTAGCTGCACAGTTGCCAATTCGACCCAGTGCATTACGATCTGGGAGAAAGAAATAATAAACATAACACTAGCATGATAATCCAGCACTGTGATCTATTTGGAAGTAGACAAGATTTGATTTTCCCATGGAAGGGCCCAAGTTTTATGCCTTGGTTTTTCTTTGTTCATTTCCTGAGCTGTGTGTTAAGCCATGGTTACAAAAGGTCATGAAACCAACAAAGGAAACCTCAACATAATTAAATCCACTGACTAGGATGCACAATTCATGGCAAATGTGTCTCCAGTAACAATACCAAATCACGTGAGAAAATCTCACTTTTCTGAATTTGTTTTTCACTGACACCAAATATCATATTGACATCGAAAACATCTTTGACTCAGCAATATAAGGGACAAAAGTAAACATGTGCTAAGGCCAAGGGAATAAAACCCTGGGATATCTTTGCACCCATCCAAGTAACACACCATTGGTAGCAGGGATTATTCTCAGAGGTGTAATGAAATCAGAGAAAGACACCTTATCTGACCTTTATAGAACATTTCAGAAGCAAAATAATCAAATAAGGAATGCTTTCAAAAACAATGGTGTACAAAGTACATGAGGTCCTTTGATCAGAGTGGTGGAACTAGGTAACTAAATCCTCTACAAGCTACTGAAATATGCAATAATTAAGGGGCCCTTCAAGTTTACTTCAACAACTGGTCTTAAATTGAAAAAAAAAAAAAAGATAGCAATTCAATCCTACATGCTAATGATTATTTAACAGATGTGAAAATCCCGCTCCTCTTTCTCCCCTCCTTCTTAAGGAACACCAAGAAGAATTTTCTTTAAAGCAGGTTACTCTGGACGTCTAATCCATTTAGGTATGCAAGCAGGAAATGTGTTTTCCAAGGCTTTTTTAATAGATTAATCTGGATGCTTAAAGGGGCACTATAAAATTAGACACTGTGATTTAAGATAGAAAGCTTGAAAATGTACTATAAATGACAACTGGTATGACAGACATGGATTTCAAAGGTGCATAATAATTTTAAATGATTTCTTAAGATATTTGGCTTTATATTTTGCTTTTAAAATTCTGTTGTTGAATAACCAACATAATTGCAACACTACATTATATCCTCAGAGAGGATTTAAATAGCTGCTCCTGAATAATAATTACACGAAACTCAACTACAGAAAATTTTAACTACGTGTGATAATTGGGTATGGATATGATTAAAAGTCACATATAATTCAGCATGTAGCATCTCTCTTCACAGCCAATACACCTATTATCAGAAAAGAATGAATTGATTTATTACTTTCTCAGGTTTTTTTGGTTTTATTATCTTGGAGGTAAAAAAAAAAAAAGTCTAGACAGTAGGAAAAATAAGTAACAGTAGGTGGTAATCGAGACTATAATTTCACCAGGAGTATCTCTCATAATTCAGTCCTATTACTTTACGATGTGAACTTTCTAAACTGCATGATACAGTGTTTTTACTAATAATGTATTAACATTATTTTACTAATGATCTATTAACATATATTTTACTAATGAACACATTAACAAAGCCTTCATTTTAGTGATGGCCTAATTGTATAAGAATACTAAGAAAAATTGTAAATTTTCACATGCTATGGGTAAAAACTCAAACTAAATGAGAAATGTTTCCAATGTAGGAGATAAATAAGATTGCACATATTCATTTACGAGATTTATACTGTTATGCTGGAATGTGCTGGGCAAAAACAACCGATATTAAAGCAAAGAGAGGAAATAAACTTATAGATTTAAAAATTACCCTGGCATAGATATATCTGACATTTCTGTGAAGCTAAAGGAGGAAACAGATGTTACATCATTGCAGGAGTGACTGCTGATCACCTACCAGATGGAGGATAAGTAGGGATGCTTTCCTTTACAGATTATAAAACTGGAACCAAAGCCATACTGTAGTGATAGGGCAGTTTAACTATTCATGAACTCATGAAACAAATTGGTACTGTATATTTACTATATGTCAAGAACTGTGGTCCACTCAGGTATACAGGAACAAATAAAACAAGGAAGGAACTGGGATGCCCAGCCTGGTGAAGAGAAGAACTGAGGTGGGAAGACAGAGATTCTCATTTTTTGTTGAAAGACTGTCATTGAAAAGAAAGACTGGACTCATTTTGTGTAGAACTTAAAGGGAAACATTCAGTAGAGCAGTAAAACTGGGCTTTCTAACACTTTAAGCTCTCTAAAAATAGGACAAGCAGCCTCATAAAGCAGCTAATCCCTCTCCAACTGTTCAAGAAAAGCTTGGACAATCACATGCCAGGGTGCCTCCAGAAAAGGTCCCTGAGCTATGCGAGGGACTGTGTGGGAGAATCTTTCAGTTCTAAGCTTTTAGGATTACATGACCCAAGCAATGTTTTCGTGGAATCCACTGACTGGTGTGAAGAATGTGTTCAAGCAGGAATGAATGAACAGCAGCAGGAAAGGATATGGCAGTAGTTGAAACATGAAGCCATGAAGACCAGAATGAAGGAGGTACCTCTGGGAATGAAAGGATAGTGCAGGTTTGTAGCCAAATAGCTCTATGATGCAGCCCTATCCTGTTCCCCTGAGTTGAAACTGCCAGTGTCTCACTGGTATAATCCCAGTCTTGATTTCTGCTTTTGGTTGAAATGGCTGATTAAATCTATGTATCTCATCCATGATTTCCTTATCAAATGTTTGTTAAGCCACACCTTTAGTGTTTTCTTCCCAGCTTCCTCCTTCTTTGCAATAAGGATGGTCTCAGAACTGTCCAAATCTTCAAGTTCTGGTTGATTTTTGCTTAAGGATTCCTTCTTCAGTGCATCTTTTTCCTTTAGCATTTTTTCTATAAGCACTGAGAAGGAGCCAAGCTGATCCTGCCATGCTTTGCTTAGAAGTCTCTTTTGCTCAATATCCAGTTTCATCATTCAAAAGTGCTACCTTCCACAAAACACAAGAACACAGTTCAGCCAAGCTCTTTGTTACCTGATAACAAGGATCACCTTCCCTGCAGTTTCCAATAACATGTTCCTCATTTCCGTGTGAGACCTCACTACAATCACTTTTCCAACTCAAAATGCTTCTAGCCTCTGCCCAACACCCAGTTCCAAAGCTGCTTCCACATGTGTAGGTATTTGTAAGAGCAGCACCCTATCTCTTGACATCAAAATCTATACTGGGCTGCTACAACAAAATACCATAGACTGAGTGGCTTAAACAACAGGCATTTACTTCTCAGAGTTCTGGAGGCCAGGAAGTCCAAGTTCAAAGTGCCGGCCAGTTGGGTTGTGGTGAGAGCCCTACTCTCGGCCCTCTGCCATGCAGACAGCTGCATTCTTCGCTGTGTCCTCACATGGCAGGGAGAGCACTGGGCCTGCTCTTATTATATGGGTAGTAATTCCATCATGAGAGCTCCATCCTCATGACCCCATCTAAACCGAAATACCTCCCAAAAGCCTCACTTCCAAATACCACCACACGGGGAGTTAGGACTTCAACATATGAATATTGGGGGACACAAACCCACCCACAGAACCCACCATCATGTGACATTAATATAATCCTATTCCTAGGATGGGACCAGGAAACATGTAAGAAATCTTTATTCGACTGTATGTCTGAAGAATTTCTATCACCTGGTGAAATGGTGGCTCAAAATTAAAACTTATTTTATTTAAAACAATAAAGACAGTTATATTTCTTATGTAGCCTAAGTTTGCTTAGGCGCACACACACACACACACACACACGCATATATTTATTGAAAATACAATTAATCTTCTTATTTAGATCGGCAAATTGCTTTTTTAACCATTCCACAGCAGAACAGAGGTGTCTTCTCAAGTTAGTGAGTACACATCTACACACACACACACACACACACAGGCACACACATTTACATATGTACACAGTGATTCTTATATATACTTTTTAAAGTTCTTTTATTTTTTTATTTTTAGTTGAGCCATCCTGCCACCTGTTGGTAGCTCAGCAGCAGCTCAGCTCGGGCTGAGCATCGAACTGCTGTTGCTCATGGCTCAGCTCGCACTCTTGAGTGAGCTCTTAACCAACTAAGCCACTCGGCTGGCCCAAAAGTTCTTTTTTTATATCAACTGTTATTATATAGCATGAAATACCTTTGGATATGCATTTAGGTTGCTTCTAATGTCCACCTAATACTTAAAAAGTTGTAATCACTTACATAACTATTTCTATAGGACATATCCAGAGAAATGAGAAATGAGATATTGAATCACAGCTTCTTTGCATAAACAATTTTGATAGGTATTGACAAAAAGCTTTCTCATTAAATTTTTTCATCATAAAAATATTACGTGTTCAGAATTAAAACTGGGAAAAACAAAACTATAGAAAATAATAATAATAATAATAGTAAAAACTAGGAAAAGAAGAAAACAAAAACCATCCATACACCCAGAGGCAGTTTGGTTTATTTCTTTTTTGTCTTTTTTTTTCCTTATACAAACACAGTCACAATCGAGATCATATAGTTCTCTTTTGCTGTTTTCCATGTATCATCATATCATGAGCATTTTCCTATGTCATTAATTATTGGGAAGAATTTTTTAAAAATCTAAGGAACAATGAAGATACAAGCTAATTTTAAAAAACACCTTTACTTAGGTATCATTTATATACTATAAAAATTTGTAACTTCGAAATTTGAATTAGTAAATTCAACAATTTTTAACAAATATATAGAATTTTATATCAGCCAAATCAGTTTTAGAACATTTCCCACCAATGTTGTTTTGAGCCTATTTCCTGATATTCCATTTGTTCAGTATTAATTATAATTGTTACATCCTCTTTGGCTCTTATATTTGGCCTACCACGTCTCTTACTGCTTTTAGATAGTGACAGCAAATGCCAGATGTGACCACCGTTGGAAATGGTGCACAAAATACACAGGACTAGATCTTTGCACATATATGGAGAGACAGATGTACCCTAACTACTTTTAAAAAATATAAACACTCAGATTTTATATCATGGAGATACTGTCTCTAAAACTTGGCCTTCTCTGACAAGTTGCTTCTTTGCTCATTTATTTTTCCTCTGTAATGCTGGGTTTTTTTTAATTTTTTCTTTTTTTTTTTTTTTTTTTTTTTGGTGATTGCTGTTGAATATTTTCTTCTCCCTTCCTCCCCCTCTCGAGCTAGACTGTTGATGCCCTCCTGCCTCATCTCCCTCGTGGCACCATCAGAACTGCTGTTATGTATAAGGTGCTAGCCCCTGGGAATGGGAGAAGCAGCAGGAGACACATGTGATGCTTGTCAGTTTTAGTCCTGCTGCTTCTGAGAAGAAAGTCCTTTGTTCAAGAACAGAGCAGGCATGACCACCCACTGATGGCATTAGCCAGAAGGAAAAAACTAGTGGAAATGCCTTTGCTTCCCTTGAAAACCTCTTCCCTGGCAGATTGTCTACGTTCATTTCTCTCTGTTGCTTCTGCTGGCACTGCTAGGAAATCAGTGTTCGCAGGAGACACAGCAAAGGAAGCAGGCTCGAGGGAATAGCCAAAGTTTTGAAATACTATATGGCTGAATCACCTTCAAATGGAATCCATTCTCAATTTAATGTTTAAAAAAAAAAATGGAGGAAAAATCGTGGAACATGTATTATTATTTCAGTTGTCCCTTACATGTTTCAGTTTCTCAGCTCTTCTCTTTTGGTTTTTAATGAATAGAAGTGTGTGTGAAGCATATGCAATGGTGTGTGTTTGCATTAAGATACTTCTGAAATTCTCATTCTAAGAACTTACTCCTGTGCACTGCAACATTGCCAGGATTCAGGGGTCTGTGTGTGTGTGTGTGTGTGTGTGTGTGTGTGTGTTACATTACATTTTATTATGTTATAATATGGGGAAAGTTACTCTTGCTAGAATGTATGAGGATTCCCAATTCTTCATTTCTTAAATTTAATTTTAATAAAAGCACGTGCTTTAAAGTAATTCGGAATGAAATAAAGCTTACAGTAGCCATTGGAGTGAAAACACTTTATGAATAGAATATGTACAGAAAAAGCTTGGGCATTAAAGAAATCAATAGAAAATCTTACAGTTTATTATAGGGTATTTGCATAAGGTGCACATTTTTCTTCTCAATTCAAACTATCACGTTGCCATTTTCTGGCTTTGCTATTAGAAAGTAATCCTAGAAAGGCAGGTAGATATGTTCAGAAGAACAAAAGTTTGAATTCTAAATAGAACAAAGACTCTTTTGATTAGTGGTTACTATTTTATTGTAATTAAACAAAAGTAGCATGATCTGAGTAAAGGCCAAAGAACAAGGAAGTCCTCAATTCTATGGCAACTAAGAAAATACCTCCTTTCAGAGGTTTTAGGAAACTCTTCGCATTATACCACTTCTGACAATTTTAATTATATAATTCAATCCTATGCACTATTATTTTCATGATTAATTAACATATATAAATATAAAGTGCTTTTAAGATATAAATTAATGTACGCACCACAAAAATCCTTTTCCTGGAGGGTTGAGGGAGGGTTGACTTTCAAATATCACAAGTCAGATATGAAGAAAAAAGGAAAAGAAGGAAAAGAACAAAATGGAAAATGCAGAGAGTAATGTTAAATAAGGAATAATCTAATTTGATTGGAGACTCAGTGGTCACAGCTGCCACCCTGGAGAATTATGATGCCAACTGAATTGCATTAAGTTCCAAGCCTCATTGATTATGCCTTAAATAACCATCAGGGTGGATCAACGTGGACACTGGATGATTCTTACACATTATAATTTTGGGTATGATACTTTTCTCTAGCGAAATGATCAATTTTACCCTCTTTAGAATTATAACATCTCATATAAAAATAATTAGGCTTTAAGGCTTCTCTGGAAGAAGCATACAAACTGATTTATATCTAATGACAGATCAGGACAAGGGGTCTGAGAGCTGATACTACAGAAATACAGAATTACGGTTTACAAGAGGACAAATACTTTAATGTGTGCCATTTTGTATCATATGATAATAAGACTAAAACTGTTATCTTTTATGTTTTGTTGCACTGATGAGATTAATATCAAATGTCTTGAGTGAAGAACAAATGGCTTTTTATGTACCCCCAATCTACTTCCTCTTACTCATCTGATGTACAGTATGCTTCGGGAAACATTTTTCAGTGTTGCCATTTTTATCACCTTCATCCCGAGTGTGCCTGCTGGCAAATCAGCAGCAGGTCAGAAACGGGCGAGGAACATGAAGACATAGAAGTGGAAATTTCATGAAGCCTGATGCTCCTACCATGCCATATATTTTGGGCAACTAAAACACTGCAAGTACTTAGCTCCAGCACCCCATGTTGTGCATCTCATCCCAGCAGCAATTACAGCCAGAGTCCAGCTGTAAAACCCTGACAGAGATGCTGTGCAGCAGAGAACCAAGAGCACAATTCAGGAGTGCTTTACTGGTTTTCTGAAGCATTTTCACTATAGGCATGTCCCAACAGGGCGGGGTTACTCCCATTCTTTCCTCGTCTACACTCGAAGGAGGGCAAAGTACTGAAAAGTAACCCGGAACCTCAAGATTACCTCACATGCCATTTAAATCCTTTCTTAATACAGTAAAGGGAAATCAGATTGGAGCTACCAATGAAAGCACGACTAGGTAAAACGCAAAGCCTATCCAAAAGTTCTCTTTTTACTTACTCTGAAAAAACAGAATCTACCTGATGAAGCCAGAAGTAACCTAGGATGGCAACTCAGCCACGGGCCAGTAACTCCAGTGGAACCTTGGACGTGTCCATATATATGGATGGCGCAGACATCTAGGGAAAAGTGTTCTGAGGCACACAAAGCCCTGTTATGCCTGAGCAGAGCCGAGGATGCCATCAGTTCAGAAGTGCTTCTGATTCTCAGCTGGGGTGGTGACAGTGCAGCAGCTGGAGGTTGGTGGGAGGGCCTAGGTGGGTACAGGAATGGGGGGAAGGGTGAGGATGCATCTGTCTGCCCTGGGGTGTGATTTGAATATGTAGGGTGAGGAAAGGGCGACTGTACTTTGAACTCCAGCTCCCCTCATTTTGTGCCCTGTGGCTTCTCTGAGTATCGCTCCAATAGAGGCTATCTGCAGATTAAACAGAGCAGGGGACAAATTAATCAGTAAGGAAACTATTAACATGGGTACTAATAGGGTCTGGCTTACGGCTATCTGTGATTGGTGGCCTCTTTGTTAGCTTGAATAAGACATGACTGCTTTATTAAAAGAAATGAGTATTTGAAGATATTGATTAAGAGCTGAGCCCCACCTTAGTTAACAAAATGTGACAAACATAATTGCAGAAACTCAAATATATTATAATTTACTTATAAACAATAACTTCAATGACACTCAGCGTGTTCCGTGCACACAAAGAGGTGATTAGAGTTGGCATATAAACAGTAAATAGGGTCCCAGTTAAATGTCATAATCCTTTTGTACAGTTTCAATAATATCCTTTGAAACCTGCAGTTTCATCTGACTGGTACAAACAGGATTGATTTATAAACAGATAATCATTAGCGATAATGTTGAGTGGAAATGAGAAAAGTCATTCCATTTTATATTTTACATGAGATTTTATCATTTTGTTTTAAGATTCTCCCCACCAAAGAAAAACAAAAAACAAAAAACCAGATACAGAATGTAGGAATCGTGTAGAAATAATAATGTCTGGTAACTGTATTTAGCCACTCATTCTTGGCATATAATAGATGTATGATAAAATCTGGCTGCAGGAATGAATAAAATTGATTCACGAATACTCCTAGACTACCCTGATGTACAACCCTCTTGCTTTTCCTTGCCTATCTTCCAGGGATCCTGATGAAGTAACAGAACACAATGTGTATGCAGTTTACCTGGCTCAGCATGAGTCAGGATATTTAAATGTTTCTGTATGTCTACCAGTTATGCCTTTCTCTGCCTATTCTTTATACAGATGGGGCCAAACAAATGTAGACACATTTTAAGAAAGGAAAAACTATTACAATTGTAATACTCAATATATACTGATAACAAAAGATTAATACAAGTCATGTCCGACTTGTGCAATTACAAGAGGTGCTCAAAGTGGTTACCATCAGCGTCCAGACACTTCTGATTATGGTGAACTACTGCTTGAGCAAAGTGGACCAAAGCGTCCACTTGTATACATTGTTTCGGCACCCCCAGGTATAATCACATGGAGTTGGTATGGTCAACATTTTTTCCAATAGGAGTGGGTGGACCTCATTTCAATGCTTGCCTTGCAATCGAATATGTAGGCTTAGGACTCCCCCAATTAATTCAACAGAGTGTTAGCTACAGAGGAGGGGGAAGGCAAAGGAGATCTTTGTAAATGGAGGACCTTAAACTTCAATACTTGCATAAGGAAAACCATTTAAGAGATAAGTTGTCATTCTCTAAATAGAAATCTTTCAATGATGTTTAAGAAAAATTTTACTTTTGAAACAGGACAATTCATGCTTATGAATTCTAACAACCAAATGATTTCACTAATTACTTTGCTGCATTCAATTTGGAATCATTTGCATAGTTGCGTGTGTAATGCAATAAACTATGCCTGAATGGTCTGTTTACTCCACTGCAAGTTACAAGGAGAACTCTTTCTCCTTAAAGGACTTGTCTCTTTGAAATGCACCAAGTGGCAAAAAGCCAAGGGAAGCTGGTGCTTAAGCAACCACGACTGAGCAGTGCCAGGGTGCATTTCAATCTCAGCCAACCGAGGTAATGTTATTGGAGCTTTTGTGCTGTAAAATTGCTGCTTTCATGCCCACTGCCTCCGACAATAGGAATCCTTGGTCTACTAGGAACCAGGGAGGTTTTTGTGCCTTCCAGCCAGATTTCTACATTCCTAAGAAAAGGGCGGAGAAATGAAGGAAAACTTCTGTGGCTCTTAATGGGCCTGGGACAGCATCATGTTCACGCACGGTGCATCCGGACAGAGAGACGACACAGGAACAAAGTAGTGCTGTTGTTTTTTGTATCAAGCATTGCGACTTGGGAAATTTTTCTTTTATAATAACTTCTAAGCATTTGAAGAAGAAATTTGGGAGAGTACTGAGTTAATGAATTAAGTTTTCAAATTTCATTTTCAGAAAATTATTAAATATCATACTTTAGAAGTCATAGAATCAAGATTAGTAATACATTACTGAATTTTGAAGGGTAACAATTTAAAACTCATATAATGCAGTTAATATCTGCATTTGTTTGAGATATTAAATTTTCTTGACATGTTATTTACTTGTATGGTTTTTTAAGTTTATGTTACTATTTTATTTATCAGAATATTCATTCAATACTCATTTATTGAGCGCCTATTATGAACCAGGCACAAAATTTCATTTATAATGTTGCATTTTACATGTATTTTAAGCCCTAAATGTATGTTTAGCCCCCAAGCCATACAGATAAATTTTCCCTTAAACATACCAAAAATAGGGCCGGCCGAGTGGCACGGTGATTAAGCGCTGGCTGGGGAAGCCAGCGGTCCCGGTTCGGGTCCCACATGTGAGGGCCAGTGACACTGACCTCAAAAAAAAAAAAAAGAAAAATACCAAAAATAATTTTTTAAAAGCATCCACTGCTACTATTTGGCAACTAATTTTTTTTTTCAAAATTATAGTAACATAATGTCTACCACATAAACATGATATTTTAAGTAAGACTTAAATAGCATTATAGTTAATAGGGACCAAGGATATATATTGATTTAAAAACAAACAAACAAACAAAAAACTTTACCACAGGTTGTCAATGGTTACAACACACAGTTAAATTTATACCTGATATCACAAAAGAATTGTACTAAACAATAAAGAATAATTTGGAATTGCTTGCTTCATTTAGTCATAGGCTAATTCTATTAGAATGGTTTGTTATGTTAATTATGCCGTTACTTTGAATTTACCATACATTTTCAGCATGTACTCACGTGGCCTCATGAATGTGAGCTAAGGAAGTAAGCATGTCCACTGCTTTTTTTGGAAGACTGGGGATCTTATGGCATTGTACGCTTGAGGCATAAAAAATAAAGAGACCACAATAGTTCCACCTCCCTGTTCTCTCTTTTCCTTAACCTTTTAAGCTGCTCACTATTTTGTCTTTAGAAAGTGAAGCAAAAGAGAAATGCAAATCACAAAAAAAGAAAACCAGTCTCTTGAAAGGAAAAGGAGAGAAGCCGAAAGAGAATTAAAGCTGCAAAAAGACAAATCAGACACTGTTCATTGTCTCCCAAGTACTCATGATATGATGAAGTGGGCTTTGTATCGGAATTATTTTGATTATTTCTTCTCCATGGATTTTAGATAGATCTGCATTCTAACTGCACTTAATAATCCAATGACCTTGGGCAAGTTATTTAACCTCTCCATGTAGATTTTTTATCTGCAAAACAGGGTTAACAATAGCAGCTCTTCAGGGCTACGAACTTTAAACCACACACACACACACACACACACACACACACACACACACACACACACACACACACACTGCCTGGCATACAGACTTGCTCCTAGCAGGCATGCAATAAATCATATATTACACACACACACACAGACACACACACAGACACACACACACACACACACACACACCGACATCTTACATTTCTCAATGGTTTAAAAATAACTTTTGTTTGAAAGAGTAAGGAAACATTAAAATTAATCATTTTGAATGTTTAAATGTTAGGTTAAGAATTAAATCTTCCTAATTACACCTCTAATTATGGAGGTTTCTAAATTTTATTTTTCATGATACATATTTTTTTTACTGCACATTTCAGAGTAGTTTAAATAAAACATGAATGTGTAGTAAGAGTAGTACAGATAGTAATACAGCTTCAACTATCTGTGCAGAGCTATCTGGGACCAAGTTTCTGAATCCTATCCTAGTTGATATTTGGAGATAATTTTGTCCTTTAGTTTAAGTTGTTATTTAAAAATTTGAGTAGCCATCTAGATTCTCTGGAATTTTCTAGATTCTCTCTCCCTTTCTAGATTCTCTGGATTTCACATTTTCTTATTACATATTAACATGCCTTTATCTTTGGGTATTATCATGTCTGTAGAATGTTACACTGCTGGCACATTAGCCTATCTGGGAGATAATCTCTTTGTGAAAGCAATCATTTGTCATTCCAAACCTCTTGATCTGTGAATAGGTTGAAATAATTCTTGGAGAAAGATATAAAAGTTATAGACGGGTAGAGGATACTTTTCTCTCAAAGCTGAGAAGCCCACATTTAGAGGGAAAATACTTGGCATTGTTTCCATCATTAAGAAAAAAAAAGGTGGAAAACTATAATTCTCCCAAAATATAAATTACAAGGATAATGTAGTTCAAGTAATTGTTCAACTACACTATAAAAATTTTTGCAAGTCAATGGTCAGATGTGATGAGGACAGTAATTACCTTTTGGCAGAAGCTGGAATACTAAACTAAGCAAATACATATTTTTCATACATTACAAGAGCAGGATAAATGGCTTTGGCATTGAAACTCAGGAATAAAAACATAAAAGAACAAATTAATCAGACCAGAGATCAAGACAGATTTCTAAAAATTGGCTAGTCATCAGAAAATCTTTGTTATGTTTAAAATGTGTCTCTCCTCATCCAAAGCATCAAGAGAAGAAAAATGAATAGGTTCTTGCATAAGGGACATTCACCTTCTCAGGCTAATTTTTTTCTTTTGTCAGGTACCACAGAGGTGTACAGATTAGTGCCCACAATTAACCATAAATAAAATGATATAGAAGGTTTTTATGAGGAAAATTTGAGACCCCTTCTAAGCATATTATCAAATATTGGATTTCAGTGGCTGTAGATTAAGGGGGTAGACACAAAGTTGTTCATTTGGCAAAGACAAGATTGAGTTAAGGGGTTTTGTGCTTTGAGGAAATTTTGCACCTGAAATGAAAGGGTTTAAAAAGCAGAGGCTTTGAAATCAGTTAAGTCACAAAGCAGATGGACTCTAACTCTCCATTTTCTTTGAAGGTTGAGATCCTACCCCAAGTTATCAAGCTGTTGTAATTTGAAAAAGAGCTGCAAAAGCCAACAGCTAGAATGCCTTTCAATTCTAAAAGACAGACATTAATTCTTCTTTATATGTTTTCCCTAGCAACACTCAATGGAGCAAAGGCATGAGAAACTGTTCAAAATAAGCGGTAATCATTAAAAGATCAAAATCTTGCCCTGAAGTTTATCTACAGTATATTTCAATTTTCTAAATGATTTATTCAGATTATAAAAGTGAATTCAGGTGTATTTCTTCTAACAGGGCTGCCCTTGCTGTGACCATTTTTTATTGATTCAATGTCATATATCTCCTGGAACCCAGTGTTCCCTATTCAAGCTCTTTAATTTTCTGAAGGACTGCAGAGAACTTTGAACATTCTTCTGTTAGCTGATCCCTAAATTCAGTCTAGATTCAACTCAGGAAACAAAAGATATTTTACAATTTAAAATTATCCTTTAAAAATGTCTGGAGTATATTTATTCATAGGAGCCATATTAAAATAATTTACTTGGTCTTAAACCTTCACGTAACTAAATATTTCATTCTCTGGTTTAATCTATTTTTTCCTTTTCCCATCTTTGGCCAACACCAGGACCAGATGGTCACCATCCATTATATCTTGAAAACAACTAATACTTCTCCCTTTAGCTTTCTCTCCTCTCTACTAAATAATTCTTCTTGAGTCTTTTAAAAAAAATTTCATAAGAGTCTCAATTTCTATTTCTCTAATTAGCTCGGTGGCCCTCAGAACACTCGTCAAGTTTCAGAACGGGATAGCAAAACTGAATTCTGATATAATTCCAACCAATGCAAAATAACAGTTTAAATATCACATTGCTAGACTGGGAGATCCCTGAAATGAGGGACCAACTTCTGTGCATCTTTGCAGTGTCTGAAACATAGCAGATGTTCAATAAATGATGAGTTAATGAGTCAGCAATCATTGAAACTCAAAATGTCACCCAATATGGGAAGCAAATCAAGTTAGTTTTTTGTTGTTATTTTTAAGTGATAATGGGAGAAAGAAAAAATGCTAACACTGAAAAAACTGCTACCAAGGCCCAAGCTGATTAACAGTCTTGTCATTCCCAAATATCAAACGTCATTCAACTTTAAATATAGTAAAATATGCAACCATAGAATACTTCTGCATGATTATCAAATTTTACTAGTCTGCATAATGGAAAGGGAGTCACCTTAAATCAGTAAAACAGTAATGATATTTTCAGTGAGTCCTGTTAAATTATATTTACATTATTAATTTTATCCTTATACTATGATTATTATATGTCCTCTCTTTTTTCATACTTTATAATGGATTCAATGTACTTTATTAGTACCATTTCTAATTTTAAGATTTGAAAATTACTTCTTCATGCACTTAAACTGAGCATGCATTTGTACAGTTTATATATTTATCCTGCAAACTTCTAATTTTATTTTTCTAAAAATGATTATTAGCATGAACAGAATATTGTTAGAGTCAGAAAAGTGAGCTTAAAAGCTCAGCTGATGGGCCGACCAAGTGGCTCATTGGTTAAGAGTGTGAGCTCTGAACAACAGGGCTGCTGGTTCGATTTCCACATGGGCCAGTGAGCTGGGTGAGCTGAGCTGCCGCTGAGCTGCCAACAAGTGGCAGGATGGTTTAGCTGGTGAGAGCACGTGCTCCTAACAACAGGTTGCTGGTTTGACTCCCGCATAGGATGGAGGGCTGTGCCCATCCACAACTAAGATTGAACTCTGCACTTTGAGCTGAGTGGCAGTGAGCTGCCGTCGGGCGGCTGGATAGCAACTGGACTTGGAGCTGAGCTAGCTGCACCCTCCACAACTAAGACTGAAGGACAACAATGCGGCTGTTCCCTTTCCCCAATTTCCCAACACTGTTCCCCTTTCCCAATTCCCCAATAAAATCTTTTTAAAAAAGCAAAAAACAAACAAACAAAAAACAGCTGAAGAAGGGATAGCTTCATCATCTTTGTCTTACTGATGGGGGAGGAAGATACAATTATATACACAGATTTTTATTTTTTATAAAGATTTTATTGGGGATTGGGGGAGGGGAAAAGACAAGTTGCTGTCCTTTTGTTCTTCAGTCCAGTTGCGGAGGACTTTGCTTCACTGGCCCGTGTTGGTATCGTCATTGCACTCTACCCGGATGAGGCAGACCGGTCGCCAGCCTCTGGATGGTCGCTCACCGCAGCTATTAGCAGCTCACACTGGCTGCCGGCCACTCACTGTAGCCTATGGCAGCCCACTGCAGCAGGGGCTGCAGCCTACACCATCACTGGAGCTCGCAGCCCAGTTCCAGGTGGAGCTGTTGTTAGCTGTAGAGGGCAGTGTCACTGGCCCTCAGCTGTGGGATCCGAACTGGGGCCGCTGACGTCCCAAGCCAGCCTTAACCAATGCACCACTCAGCCGGCCCCCAATTTTTTTTTTTAACAGGAACTACTTACACTTATTATCAAGCGGCTTACTCCCTGAAGCTCAACCCCTGCAGAAGAAGTTGAAATGAACATCTGTCTTTCCCATCCCAGTACCTCAGTACACATTTTCGTTCAACACTTAGTAACTACTCTAGGTTAAGCACTGTATTAGGTATTGGGATTACAAAAAGAGACACCTTGTATTTTCAACTCAAACAGTTCATATTACAGGAGGGCAGATTTATAGTAATAGAAGATCCTTCATATACCCCCAGTGTTAGAGGAATTAATAACCTGTCTCCAGTGATGAAAACCCAGGAAATCTGAAATGAACATTTTTAAGCAAGCGTCAGAGGCTAACAGCTAAAGCCAGAATAAGGTTTCACAGAGCAAAGCCAAGAACAAGTCCACCAGATGTTGAAGTTATTAACATCTGGAAAAGATGTTACCACCTGAGAGAAAAGACACAGATTTATTTACAGCAGGAAAGAGAATAAGGAAATAGGAATTATTTCAGGAACTGTAACCCCAGTGTTTGGTTTTGGTAAATACAGAGAAGCTGTAGTTTAGCCATATATGTATGATATTATTCTGCAGATTAGCCCTCAACAAACAGGCTTGTCAGTACAGCTACTTTCCTTGTATTTGTGAATGCAAGTATACTCAAATTCTCAAGTTCTATATTTAAATTATAAACCCATTTATATACATACATACATACATACATAAACACATACATATGACCACATGAACTGTTTTAGGAATTGCTATCTTTCTGTTCTGAAACCTGTATTAACAATTAATGCTCACTTTTTTAAACTTAAAATTGCTAAAAAATTGTTATGGTCATCTTGGATAATTTTTTAGAATTACCCTTCATAAAATAATAGGTTTTGGAGTTAAACAGAATTTTTATAAGACCTTCAACTATTTTCTTATACAGGTAAGATTCCAATACATACTTGTAACCGCAAGAAAGGACCTCCAATTTGATTTCTCACTACATACAAAAACCAGATTTCAATTCCTCAATGAACCCGAAATTTCTCATTTTCTTTGCCTAGATAAACTTTGCTATAGTCAGACTAATTTAAAAGGAGGAAAAATAAAGCAGATTTATAATTAGACTACAAAGATTATTCTTCCAGAACCCTCATTCTAGCTGTCCTTAACACCCCAAGGTTTTTAGCCATACTTGACAGATTACAAGAATTCTGTTTCTTTATGCTATCTGAAAGACCAATTCTTCTCATGAAGAATGCATGATATTTGAAAAAGAAAATACTTCTGAAAGGATCTCAAAGGTGAAGAAAATTAAGCAAAGAAATACTTCAAAAGCAGGCTCATCAGTGAAAAGTGCTGTGCCCTGAAAGCCTGACTCAAACAATGGGTAGACTGCTTCTGTGGTTCTCAGACGCTGACAGCCTAACATTTGCCTTCCAATTCTCTACAAGAACTCACCTAACACATTTTCCTAATCCGAAAAACACTAGAAGCTAAGCACTTAAACAGTTTGGAAATCCCGCAAGATGAGCTGGAAAACTCAAACAGCACACTCCTCCTTATCCAGAGGGATTGCATGTTATTATCGACTTCACTGGAGAATGGTAACTACTCCACCCATCCTTCACTGGAAAGGAACTACAAGAAAATGCTTTATTTTAAAATAGGAGTTTCCAAATCATGAATCTGCTTCTGACCGGAATTGATTCTTTAACGTGAATGTTTTTGGTGTATAATTACTATGCTGACATTTTACTTGATTGTAACAGTCAGCACATGCACAAGCGTGTGTGCACGCACACACACACAGATGGATACACAAACACACACACCACAATAATACACAGTTCTGGAGAATTAAACTTTTCTGCAGTGTCACTAGACACATTAGAATTATATCTGGGACAGACTTTTAAACGTCTGTCTTATCTTGCCTACTCTCCTGATAATTTAGGTAAATAAGTTATTGCTGAGTTACAAAGTAAAAGAGAGAAAAAAAATGACATCATCTCTGGTTTTCATTTGGTAAGAGCCAATGACAGGTTGTCTAGAAAATATCATAAAACAATCATGAAAATAAGAATCTAGTTGCTGTGGTGGGGACATGAGGAGGGGAAAACAGCATAAGAACAGAGTAAGAATAACTCAGTTAGAAGAATTTCAGAGAGTGCCAATGTTTTTTTCTTGAAACAAGGTTGGCAGTTGATAGTGACTGCCGTGTGAAAGATTCCAAGACTGCCTAGGACTGCCATGGCCCTCACTGCTACCTGTATCGGCACCTGAGGTGGGGTGGCAACATACATGCCACACGTTCGTCATCTCTGGAGTAGAACATCTAAATCAGGTGACGAACCAAAGGATGCCAGAACTGACAGCCCCAACCACCTAGGGCATGAAAGGGCCCGTTTCCCCAGCAGAGCTGCAGAAGCCTGAAGGTAAGTGAGAGCCCTGGCTATCACTCCAAAGTGTTAGCAACTTGTACTGGAGTTGTTAGACTCTGTGGTTCCTAAAACTCCTGTGTTTACTGTGCAACTGAAAGCATCCCATATTTTTCTGAACCAAGAGGACAATCAGGGTTTGGACTAGGGAATACTAAATGGTAGTCATGTTGGGTGTCTTTTCTATTCTAGTCAGATATGGGAAGCAATTTTTTGAGGGAGATGGCAAAGAAAATTGCTAATGTGGCTACTATAAAGCATTTATTTCTTCTCAGTCCAGTCCCTTAAAAGCTATTATTACAAAATATTCCTAAGATTTTTTGTATAAAGAGATATTAAGTAACAAGTTTAGGATAAAAATTTGGTTTCTTACATTATGTGAAAAATAGAGAATTAGTAAAAGTATGAACAAGCTGTCATCTACTTGCAATGGCATGGAACTCCAGCGGGAATGTACCAATCTGTGTTAGAGAGGGGTGGGAAGTATACTGAGCACTAGCATCAAAACAGCCTGGATGAAACCAGCACTTAGCAACCACCTCTGGTTGTCATGGAGATTAGATAATGGAGAAGGAGAAAGTGTATGTTCAATATCTGATGGACCAGAAAAGTAGATGATATAGAAGTAACTAGGGAAAAAAACTAAAAAGCTAAAATATGGGTTAGTCTATTATACAAGAGAAAGTGTGCGTGTTCACCATTTTATTTTATTTTAACATTTAATAATAATGAATTCACACTCATGATAACATAGAAACAATTTTTCAAATAGTTAAAATGCACGAGAAAAAGTGGCTATAATATAGTTTAAAAATAAATCTATTAATATAGAACATTGTACTCCATTTCCTATCACCAGCAAACCTAAGCAAATCTAAAATTAAGAGCCCACAGTATGTTCTAGACTGAAAAACCAGAGGTGTTTGCAAAGCAAACACATACACTTGCACCATTCCTCTGCTTTGCCATAATTCTCTTTTCTATTAAACAAATAGGCAGATGTAACATCAAGATCCCTGCTTGTTCATGAGAATTAATCACATGAGGCAGATCATAAAATGGAAGGATATATTTATTTTGTAAAAACATGTATATTCAATATTTGGAAAACTAACACATAGGATTAATTCAGCAGGAATCATACAGATCAGGTATTACAAATCTAAGCCTACAGATAAAAACTGGATCATATGTATTCAGATTCCAATCTGCATACATTTTGAAGTGATCTCTGCTAACTAAAGGATGGGGCATAGGTAGAACCTTCTCAGACACAGATACCTCTCGGTCATTCTTTGGACTGTCCATATGTAACTCATCCATTTTCTGGATGAGCTGTGGACAAATTTAATCTCTGGTATGCTTCCCTACTTCTTTGCATATTTCCAGACTCTATTTCAGTTGCCTGGATAGTGTGGGTTTTCAGAAACTAAAAACTTATGTTAATTAAGTGAAGGAAAACACAAATAGGAAGGTAAATGTTCAATTTATTCAAGGATTCAACAAATAGTGGTAGGGCACCCACTGTGTTCCTGGCATGGTACCAGGGGCTTGGTGTAGAGTAATGAACAAAACAGACATGAACACTGCTATCAGGAGCTTTCATTCTTTCTAGAAAGAAAAACAAAAAGGAAATAAATAACAAGTTAATATAACTGCTATGAAAAGAAGCTAAAACGGCAAAGAAATGTAATAAACGTGGTCTCCACTTAGATAGGGTGGTGAGGGAACTCTACTGTGGAGCTGACATTTAGCTGAGACCTACACAAAGAGAAAGAGGTGCCCTACCGGGCCAGATGGGTAGGGTCTTCCTGGACGAGGAAAACAATTGGGCAACAGCATTGGCGAGGGAGACCTTGGTAAGTTTTAAAACCAAAAGGAGGTCAGAAGGCACGGGCCAAAGGAGAACAAGACAAGACTGGAAGGAAGGCAAAAGCCAGGTCAGGCAGTGTCGTGTAGGCCATGGGCAGTTTTGGGCAGGATAGAACTAAGAAGTGGTTTTGATTTAAAAGATATTCTGCCTGCTAGAAACTAAGCCAGCAGGCAACTGCAGAGGTCCACACAAGAGATGATAGTGAGCGGCTCAGGCCAGGGTGCCTGTAGTGGGGCTGAAGACAAGTTGGTAGATTTGGGATATTATAGCGTATGTAACAACAGTTTCTTGATATCTTATCTATCAAAAAAACACGCACCTATGGATGAACACTTACCAACCAAAAGGAGGTATTTTCATGCAAACCACAATCACATCAAATAAGTCAATGGGTTTTTTTTCATTGGTGTCTTAACATTTTCTTTTTCAATTTTATTTTAATCATGTGACAGAATCACAGCTCTGTAATTATAAAATTGGATGGAATCGTAGGAATCATCTTAGCTAAAAACGACACCTATTTTATGAGGAGCAACAACTTTCCATTACTTTTAATTTCTTCATCGATGTGGAGTAAAAAAGTAAATCCTTGAGGGAAATTTAGTCAAAAGAGATCTGGCATGGTGGTTTTCGGTAACCATTAGATTCTGGTGTACTGGCTGAGAGCTCCTGATCTACCCCAACTCTTGTTTAGGTAAGAAAATGGATGCTAATAAGTGTTTAGAGACATCCATCCAGACAAGAACTAATCATGTATTAAGGGAAAGCAATCTCATCTACACCCACAGCTTCAATTAGCATCCATATAATGATCACTTCAAAATTTATATCTATAGCCCGGGATTTCCTTTGGGCTTCTCAGCTATATAGCTAACTGCTTATTTGATATGTCCATTTGGAAGCTGGAAAATGCTTCATACTCAATATGCTCAAAACAACACTCATGACCTCACCCAGCCACCAAGCTTTGTTCTCTTCTAGTGCATTCCGTATCAGAAAATGGCGCCACCATTGTCTGTCCTTTCATGCAAATCATAAATGTAGGTAGGTATCATCTTGGAAACCTCCTTTTCCCTCACTCTTATATTCAGTTTATATTGATATAATCTCATAAATATCTTCCAAAGTCCACCTACTTAGTTTCATCCCCACTTCCACCTCTTTGCAGTCTCCAATTTGTTCTTCTATGTTGTAGTCAAAGTAATAATTCAAAATACGAATGTGGTCACATCCTTTCAAGCCCCAACCCTCCTTGTTGCTTTTTGGTTAAAGATCAAATCCTTATACATACCTTACCATTGCACAGCACTCCCCTCGGCTGTGCTCCTGCCACAATTATATTATCTCTGAATTCCTCAACAGTGTACTCCCTCCCACTAGCTTTGTGTATGCTCTGCCCCTTACCTGCAATTCCCTTTTGCCTCCTCCTCTGTCTCTGTTTATGTCCTACTCACTCTTCAAATCTCAGTGTAGGCAACAGTTCCTGGCATTAAGTCCCATCTCAGCGGTGACTTCACATTTATTTGTGTGATCATTTCATTAACATGCTTTGTTAGGTTGTGAGCTCCTCGAGGCATGGGGCCCTCCTTATCAGGCTTTGCTTATTGTATCCTCAGCATATAGCAAACAAAGTGCTTCATGCTTCTAGGCACTCCATACATACTTGTAAAGAAAACAGTTTCATCAAGCTTTTCCTGGGTAGACCTTTGGCAACATGGCTGCATTTCTGTCCATTACCGTCTATTGCTCTGATCTGCCAAATAAGGGCTATCGGCCTACCTGTCTGACATGTGAATTTTACTATAGGCAAATTGATACTGGACCAATGAATTTCTATGGATTAATATTCAAATGTTAGGCACTAACAGCCCTTTAACTCCTGTCCAAAAAGAACAGTCCAAAGCAAATGGAACATGCTTAAGAGGCCTCACTTAATGAAAACGTGTTAAGCTACTGGGAAGACTACAAACAATGCATTCCCTAAAATAGTGGTCAGTGAGCCGCAAGATGAGTCAGCTGTCTTCCACAGACAGATAAATACACGTAAGTGCTTTTATTCACGTTCAGAGAGCACTCTGGGGTGCTGCGAAACTTAAGACACTGCAGCGTACGCCATTGACAGAGACAGGCACGCAGATGGATCACCAGGCGCCCAAGACAAAATCAACAGTAACTAGTCAGTCCTAGCTACATCATTAAACGCAGGCGGAAATTTTAGAATTATTAGAGGCCACGAGATTAGGCAGAGAAAGGGTCACAGAGAAGAGAAATTTTGAACAAAGGCAAAATACAGTCTCATGTTGAAGAGGAAGGAAGGCATTTTGCATATGAATGGAAAGGGCCTGCAAGAGCAGAGGTCAAGACATAGGAGTAAGCAAGGCACCTGAGCAGGGAATGAATGGTACATAGTTTACTGGACTGAAGTTGTGAATTTGGCTTAGGGAGGAATGGACCCTGAAAGCAGAAAGATAAAGTAGCTGGTGAAGACAATTGGTAAAAGGCTTCAATGTGCATCATTAGAAGATCAACCAAGACAAGAAAAGAGGACTTCCATAGAAGAGAAAGAAACCAGGGATATTTATACAGTGAGAATTTATGTATTGCAATTACAGATTTTGGCTCATGGTGAACTGTATGAGATACTCCTGAGAACTGATTTAAGAAACCACCATGGACACACTTTTGATTTATTTACGAGTTTCACAGGATGCTGAAAGAATGGAAGAAGGATGAATTGGGGATGGTCTAGAAAGGAAACCAGGTATTGTTAGAGCCAAGATACGGCGGATTTGGATGGGAGTTTCTATAACACTTTATCTATACCGCACTTCCTTATACTCTTATTCCTTTCTAACTGAAACACATAATTAACTGCATTTGTGTAATCTGTTCTTTTGTACACTCCTTCACAGTATCTAAGATATATGTATCTTGCCAACTATCAGGCTGTTAGTGGACAATCACTGAATACATAAAAAGTAAACAAGGGAAAAAAAACAAGAGGTTCCCTGACAGACAGTGAAACAGTTAAGAGAGTCCACCTAACATACAAACAAACAAAATATCTAATAGGTATGTAAATGAAACCTAAGCTTTCTGAGACCATGAAAGCTAAGAGTTGAAATTTTCAAGCATACAGGATAAGTAGTGACTTCACAGAAACTTTCACAGTAAGCTAAGAGAGAGAGACAAGCTCTGTGCAAAGGAGTGAAGCCTAAAATCGCATGAAATGTTCCTGTGTGCACAGGGCTGTTCCAAGTCATCAGAGCCAGAAACAGGGGACCCTACGCTGAAGATGAGCAGCAGTCACTTCGGCATATTTCAGCAGCAAGTCAGTGGGTTTTTGTTTTTGCTTTTTTTCTGGGTAGAGGAAAGGGAAAAAATAGTGTACACTTTCCCTGGAATCCAGGGTTTGATCCTCTAACCCACTTGTGACTGTCAGCAGCCACTAAGAGACCTCACAGGATTTGTAACTGGAGTTTCACTGAAGCTAAAAAGCATGGCATGCATATTGGCAGCTATTTTGCTCAGATGCCCAGTAGAGGCATTAGCTGTGACATCCCCATTCAATGGTCTTGTAGCCCTACTGTTAGAACATGGTCACACTGATAGAAGAAAGACTTAAGAAGCTATTTGGATGTTAATTTTATAAGAATGGCTTATAAAACTCGACCAATGTTTCCCTGGACAGTGCCACTTGACACTGCTTGCCCTAACATAATTACAAGTTACAAACTTGATCTAGCCAGAAGAAAAGCTTCTGTAAATAGGAAATAAAAGTCATAGTAGTAACAATAATAGAAACAACAGCTAATGTGTGCAAATCTCATGTGAATAAAGTACAGCATGTTCACGGCATTTATCTACATATTGGACAGAATTCTTCATTGCTCTGAAGCCAACATGTTCTTTAGAAAAATTCATAATGAAAACTTGAATAGTGTTCAGCCAGTCACTGTTCAATATGTTTGACATATGTTAACATATTTTAACTCATTTAATTCTCACATTATTTCTGAGAGGTAGGTACTATTATTAACACATAACAATATATAATAATTCACTATCGATCAAATGCCATTATAGTAAAACTCCTTTATAAAAAAATGTAAAGATTCATAACCATAAATATTTGGTCTATATATTTGAAGAAATATTTGCTGAAATAAAATAAAATAAAACACCAATAATAACAAACACCAGTCACCTGAGAGTTTGCCGAAATGAATTTCTCTCCTCTGCCCAAATCCTGGCCTAAGAAGTATTCTGTCTTTGCTATAGAATCGATTACCAGAACACAATAATCATAATACTTCTTTTTAAAAATAGAAATGCCAGTAAGAATTTCAGGAGAAATATCAAAATTCACCCAACTACATACACTAGGGGATAGTTAGAAAATAAGCACCAGGTCCAACTGAGAATTTGTTTTCCATAGGGAAGGTGAAAGCTTTTCTATCTGAAATTCTCTCCAGGATTTCCTGAGGCAGAGGGCTAATCATCTAAGAAAAATTTATAGCTTGGTGGCTGTTTTCCTGTAATACTCTACACTACCTTTTCCAGATACATTACATATATTAAAAGGCTTATGGGATAATTTGAGGAGGAGGAGGAAAATTACAATGCCAGGGCAATCCGACTCTGTTAATGTATCAAAGAAATTTGTTATAAAACGAAAATCATCCACATACTTTCAACTTGCTTGGACATGTGAATAAACAGTTATCCCAGGGACTACATAGCGTTTGAGGGAAAAAGATCCATTTTGTTCTCTGGCACATCTCTAAGTCTACCACTGTGCAACCAATGATTGTCCCTATTTCCATCTCTAATTAATTCAATTACAATTAGAAAACAGAATGTGGTCTTACTTTGCAAAACATTTCTAAGTGCTCCTCCCCTAGTCACACTCTGTGTCAGCTGGTACAAAACCTGACTTTCGTTTGTATAATGCATTATAACTAGAACGCTCGCATAATTTATTGCCCAAACTGGAAAATTTCTAAGAGTGAAAGATGGGGGCCGGCCGAGTGGTGCGGTGATTAAGCGCTGGCTTCAGAAGCCAGCGGCCCTGGTTTAGGTCCCACATATGAGGGCCAGTGACACTGCCCTCAAAAAAAAAAAAAAAGAGTGAAAGATGGTGTTATTAGTAATTATGCCAGGGCAACAGGTGTCAATGGGGCACTGTCCAGGGAAAACCAGCATGCCTGCTTACTCCATCTTTCATCAAGGTGCTTACATCATTGTGTTCTCCAATAGCCTGTGTTTACTGAGCTTTTACTGTTCCCTCCCCGGGAGGGGTAAATAGAATCCATATAATAGAATCCATTTTCCATGTAAATAGAATCCATTTTCACACTGCCCTCATGTCTGTAAAAAAAAAAAATTAAATTGAATCCTGTTCAGCCAGTTACTATGCAATGCTGGGCAAATAATCCAATCTCTTTGAGAATTTGTATTCTGGAATCCTGTAGAATTGAACTCCATATTCATCATGTATTCTCTCTGTATTCTTGGGTAACTTACTTAATATTTCTAAACAACAGGATCTTCATTTATAAAACTGGAGAAGCAAAGTACCCTTATCATTAGTTTTGGGGAAGAATGTATACAATACTAGACTCTAGTGACTTCATGTTAACCACATGTAATACTGTGTACGTCATTGTACAAACACTAGTTTTCTCGCTTCAATGAGGTTTAAAAACTCCAGCAGAATTAATCCATAGTATGGCGCTGATAGGACGTCTCCCTTCTTATCCAGCCTTGCTTTCTGCTTTGCAAGTGACGTTCAGCAACAAACCATTCTAGTACCACCAGCCCTCTGCCCCTCATCATTTTTCTCAACTTTGAACCTTAGAAATACCCATTGTCCTTAGATGACTCCTATTCATGCCGTAAGAGTCAGCTCAGCTTTATCTCCTGCAGGTTAATCTTCCTTGGCTCCTTCAAAGCTGGGTTAGGTTCCCCCTCGCTGACCTTCCTAAGTAACTAGGCATATTCTTGTTATTGAACTTCTACAGGCACAGTGGTAGTATAATATGACATCATTAATTATCGACCAAACCGAACTTCAAGTTCTTTGAGGCCTTTTGTTGATCTTTGTATTCTCAGAGTACACTGCAATGGCTGGCTCAGTATCTATTGAATAAATGACTGAGTCCACCAGTCATATATTTTTTTCTGTATCACTCAAACCACTTAACATAATGCTATACATACAGGGAAGACTCAGTAAATACTTAGTGGCTCATAGATTGGTGAGGCTATAACCTATCAATGAAAAGACAACCTTTTATGTTAAAAAAAAAAATTAGTACTTCAGGAGTCAAGTATTCTTTCCAAGTGAGTGGTAATGATTTTCCCAGTCTACCTGGACAAATATTCGAATAAGAGATGTAATTTTAAGAACTGACTGCAGGTCCCTATTCACAAGAAAGGGTCACTCCTGAATAATTAAAAGCTGTATCAGAATTAGTAGTAAAAACATAACCACAGAGGGACTGATCATGTATATATTACAAAAGGGCAGGATTCCTGCCACACACAAGTTTATCATGAGACATAATTCTCTGCAGTGCTCAGACACTTAGGGAGACACATTAATATGACACCTTGGTACTCAGATTATAATCAGGGAACCCCTTGTGCCCTTGGAAAATAATGCCTTTTTTTTTGTCCATTGTGTACGATGCATTTATTATCCCCATCAGATTATTTTCTATGTCATACAGTGAACATCAATACATTAAATCCCCTTAGAAGGTTTGTGAATGAACTCACTGTACTTTTCATTGAGCTTAGAAAGTCTATTAAAAATAAATAACTGTATCCAATCTTTCATTTTTAAAGAAAATGACAATTACAGGAAGAGAAACATTTAATATAATGAGATGGATTTGATAGTAAGAAGGTAGTAAACTGCTTAGTCTGTTGGTGCATTATTAACTCTTTCTGGTCACTTGGGTAACATTTTGAGTACTGTACTAAAAGAGGTAATTTACTAAATGGTACCCCAATGGCCAGAAAGAGTTAATGTGGTAATCAAAAATGAGCAATTTACTTCTCATCAACTAATCAAGCTCAGTAAAATTTTTATTAAAATGCCTCTGATACTGTTCAAGTGAAGTTTTAATTGAAAAACTGAAAGCCATTTAGCTGAAAATACGGTAGGGCAGATATTACAACCGATTAATCCAAGAAAAGTAATGACACATCTAACTGAAGAAAGACAACAATAAAACAACTATTACTGCAATTATTAACACCAATACCAATGCTGTCCCTATTTCTGAATGCCTGTTATGTGCCGGTCACCATTCTAGACATTGTATATATCTCATTGAATCTTCAAAATGGTAGGTTTTAGGACCACAAACGAAGGTACAGAGAGGTAGTAAGTTGCTGAGCCATGACTAAATGATAAATTTGTCAGATATCACAGTCTATGACTATTTTATTATGTACTAGACTGCTTCCCAAAACATAGAGACACTTTTTTTTTTTTGTAGCTTACTAGCTATCCCAATGACCTCGTATATGTTGGAAATAGTGTATTAATCCAATGTTTACTCCAGAGACATTCTGATTAGTGTCAGTGCCAGGAATGTTTATATTTTTCCTGGGCTTTGGCCAGTGTGCAAAATAAAAAAAAAAGAGTTAACACAGCAGAACTGAAATGGCTGTCCTTAGAAAGGTCTGTATGCATGGTTGTCTGTTTGCTGGCATTTGGGAACTCAGATTTCAGGAGTTCCCACCATTCCTGGACTGATAAGAGAGGCTCACTGTGTTTAAACTTATAGTGTGGTTTATGCCGAATACCTGTTTTCCTTCCATGAGTCTGGAATTTTTGGTGCCTAGGCAGAGGGTGTCTTCATGACCAGTCCCCAGGAAAAACCCTGGGCTCTGCGTCTCTAATGAACTTCCCTGGTTGACAACATTTTGCATGGTTTGCCTAAACTCATTACTATAGGAATTTAGGTGTGTCCTGAGGACTCCTAGAAGCTTGTCCCCTCTGGACTTCACCCCAAGTGCCCTTTTCTTTCCCGATTTTACTTTGGATCTTTTCACTGTAAGAAATCTTAGTTGTGAGTATGTCTATACACTCAGTCCTGTGAGTCCTCCTAGCAAATCATCTAACCCAGGGTGGTCTTCTGGGCCCGTCATAGTCTGTTTTTACATTAATGTCATTGTGACCACAAATCACTAACAGTGTAAAGTATAAAGGCTTTAGAATGTGAAGATTTGTAGTACACCCAGAGCAAGGGTGTAGGTCTTTATAATTGGTACATTTTAGCATTTTAATTTTATTATATAGCCCATTTATGTCTCTATTACTGTCTTTTTATTTTCTTTTTGGACCTAATTTTTTAATAGCTAAAAATAATTTTATCTGGGGTGACTGGTTAGCTCAGTTGGTTAGAGCATGGTGCTGATAACAAGGTTGCAGGTTCGATCCTCGCATCGGCCACTGTGAGCTACGCCCTCCCTAAGAGAGTCAACTATGGCATTGCAGCATGAAAACAATGTGTAACTAATGACTATGGCTGTTCCCCAATAAAATTTTAAAAAATGATAATTTTACTTATTTGTGATAATCAAATAATAGCTGATATATCATATTGAATGTCTCAGAAGGCTTTCACATAGGTGAACACCCCTTGCTGACATACTTTCCTCCTTTGGTTTCCCTGATTGCATGGTCTCCTGTTTTCTTCTTACCCCATCTCCTTCACTGGGCAGTTCTTGTTTTTTTTTTTTTTTTTTTTTTGAGGGCAGTGTCACTGGCCCTCATATGTGGGACCGAACCGGGGCCTCTGGCTTTCCAAGCCAGCGCTTAACCACTGCAACACTGGGCAGTTCTTTTTCACTTCTCTAACCACTCTTAGAGCTTGGTTCCGAGATCACTTTTTTTCTTCCTCCATCGATACTCTCCCAACAGGTGTTCTCATATAGTCTAACTGCTTTAGAAAATTCTCCCTTGAGCTCCAGACTAAAATTCCATTTGACATCTCTTTTGGATGTCTAATACACATCTTAAAGTTGGTATGTCCATATCAATCAAAATTCATTATTTGCAACAGCCACGATATGGAAGCGATCTACATATCCAAGCATCCTCAGCAAATGATTAAAGAAGAGGTGGTGCATACATAAAATGGAGTATTACTTGACCATAAAAAAGAATGAAATCTTACCATTTATGACAACATGGATGGAACTAGAAGACATCGTGCCAAGTGAAATGTCAAAGAAAGACAAATACTGTACAATTTCAATTACGTGTGGAATCTAAAAAATAAAACAAATGAACACACAAAAGAGAAACCCATAGATACAGAGAACAGATTGATGGTGGCCAGATAGAAGAGCGGTTGGGGGGTTTGTGTGAAAAAGGCAAAAAGGATTAAGAGTACAAATTGCCAATTATAAAAATAGTCACAGGGATGTAAAGTACAGCATAGGGAATATAGTTAATAATATTGTAATAACTATGTATGGTGTCAGATGGGTACTAGACTTATTGAAGAGATCATTTCCTAAGGTATATAAACGTTGGATCACTATATTGAACATCTGATACTAATATAATATAGTATGTCAACTGTAATTGAAAAATAAATAAATAAATAAACCAACTCTTTGATTTCCAATATCCCATCCCCATACCACCCTGTATTACCCAAGTCTTGTCTAGTAAATGGCATCAAAATCCACTGAGTCCTCCACCTCCACAAGGAATCCATAAGTAAGTCTTACCAATTTTACCTCCAAAAGAGATCCTCTTCTCTATATCTAAACTCTAGACTAGCAGTGCTCAACTGGGGGCAGTTTTGCTTCACAGGGAACATTTGACAATGTCTGGAGACATTTTTGGTTGTCATGGTTAAAAGGGTGCTACTGGCATCTAATAAGTAGAGGTCAGAGATGCTGCTAAACATTCTGCAATGTATCGATGACACCCACAATAAATACCTGAGTGGCCCAAAATGTGAGTAATGCTAAGATTGAGGAACCCTGCTTGGGACCAGGCAACACAGACTACTGCAACATTTAACTGCTTCTGCTTTTAATTTGCACATTCTGTGTCTATTTTACATATCCTTCTAAACTACCATTAATCATGTTTGGAACAATATGAAATATAAAATTGAATATTATAAACAGGGAAAGGAAAATTCAACTACAATCTACAATATTTCTAAAAGCAATATATTGGAGGGCAGGCTGAGTGGCTCATTGGTTAAGAGTTGGCTTGGGAGCATCAACTCTGAGCAGCACGGCCCTGGTTCGGATCCCACATGGGCCAGTGATGCTGCGCCCTCTACAGCTAAGATGGTGAACAATAGCTCACCAGGAGCTGGGCTGCCATGAGTCGCTGGTGACAGAGTAGGCTGCAGTGGGAATGCAGTGGGCTGCTGTAAGCTACCCTGAGTGGCTGGCAGCCAGTGTGAGTGGCTGGCAGCTGGCAAGAGCTGCCATGAGCAGCTGTGTGCAGCTGCTCATTGGTAGGTGACCAACTGCCTCACCCGGGAAGAGCACAATGATCACAATACCAACATGGGCCAGTGAAGCAACATCCTCCACAACTAGACTGAAGAACAACAGGACAGCAACTTATCTGTTCCCCTTCCCTGATTCCCGAACGCTGTTGCCTCCCCCAATTAAAAAAAAATCTAAAAAATAAAAAAATAAATAAAAGCAATAAATTGCAGAGGTGTATATAGACTATTGAAAAAGTTTGACATGCATAAACTTTATAGTTTCAATGCCAGAAAGAAAATATGAGACTGCTATCCTAGTTCTTTTGGGTAGTATTTTTTTCCACATGGATTAAAAAAGTAAAAGAAAAGAAAAAAGCAAAGGCTTAAAGCAACGTTTGTGTCTCCCTCACTGCAGTCTAATTTATATCACTGGCACCTGGACATACTGTCCTTATCACACTGTATGGTAATTGCTAGCTTACTTTTCTCCCCAAATATACTACAAGCCAGGAGTGTGGGGTCCGTGGCCAGTGTGAATTTATATTCAGAACACTAGGCCAATAAGGTGGTGCTGAACAAATGTTTATTAAATGAACATGTCAGTGAATGATTGAATGAATGAATGAACAGATGGATAGGAGAGAGGAGCTGCTCACTGGTGATGGCCAGGTACGTGTTCTGACTGGCCTTCGGTACTATCTCTAGCTAGGCTCCTGAAGCAAATGGAGTGGCAAACATTTATAAAACTCCCGCAGAAAGGAAGAAGAATGAAATGGGACCTAAAAACTCATTTTGGATCCATAACTCTAGATAAACATTAGAAGTGAGTGGAACAGAGCAGAAAGAAGAGGCCTGTCTTTTTAAAAATGATTGTCTCTATTACGTCCTCACAAATTCCTAAGTGATAAGAAAGTTAGTGCTTAATAACAGGAGAAAAACAGATAGATGCTTGGAAGTGTACACCATCTACCCACAAAGTACAAAATAAGCCGTGAAGATAATCTTTGTTAAGACCAAGTAATATTTGAATTTTGGTTCATTTTAGGGTTCGTCTCCAGAATACGAACTTTCCTAGTGTTCCTTTCCATCCCTCTCAACTCCTTTCAAGTTCAATTACTGCACTGACCCCAATATGTCATGAGCTTCCCCCTTCTTTGTGAAAATACTGGAAGCTACAATCTACCCTGTAATCACTTCAAAATAATAGGACTAGAAATCAGCAAGCTCAGGAGGCTAGGGGAGCTTTGGTTGCAAGCACAGCAATTGTGAAAATTTGTCACTAAAGCTAAACACTTGTGCAGTTAAACAGTGCACAATAATTTACTAAGTACTCTGGGTACAGAGTAAATGTGAGCACTGGACGTCTAAAATGAAAGAAGAATCGTTTAAGTAATTTAAATTCACAGAGTGATTCATATTGCTACAAAATTGGTTTGTTTTAGAACTAAAACATAATTTACCAGAATAAATCATTGTTGTAATAAAAGAAATATTCTGGTATGAATATATGCCACTCTCATTTGTCCTTACTTCTAGGGAAAGTTCTTTGCTGATACATAAATAGTCCTTTGCTTTTTCCCGAAATACATAAATAGATCAGGGAAAAAGTGTATTTTTTTTTCATTTTGTGATTTCAGTACAAGACAATATTTCTATAATTTCCTTTACTAAAACAATTCTTGGAGCAGGCATGGAGAAATACTTGCAGGCTACAGAGAATGTGATAATAGATGGTGACTAGGAGTTTTTAAATCTTGCTAAGTTTTGAAGTTTCATTTTCAACATAAAAATAGAGGAATATTAGGGTTAGAGAGGATCTTGAAATCTCCTTGGCATAAGGCCTTATATATAGATAAAGAAATCATGCTTAGAAAGGTTAAATGGCCTACCCAAATTCACACAACTACCATATTTCCTCTATGTGTGACATCTTGGATTGCATCATCAATCATTTAATTATATCTTGCATGGAGTAAAATGCTACATTAAATGTATACAGTTGTTTTTTTTTCTTTTAAATATCAACAAATACTAGTTGCCCCTTAATCCATATAATTAAATACCATTTTTGCTTTAGTAACACAATCACATGCCTTCTCCTCATTTAAACTCTAATGGTTCTGAATTACTTTTGATCATCTGTAATTAGGCACAACACCACAATGACAATGATGTCACAATTTACTCCTCTACCTGGCAACAGGCAAGTTTTTTTTTAAACGTCAATTTTTTTAAAAACCCCAATTTCAGAAAGCTAAAACAAAACAAGGAAGTATGTTTTAAAATTGAGGGAAATAAGGTAGGTAACGCCAATAACATGGCGAGGACAGGTTTCCTAACTTTCTGTTCCACTGTAACCCTCCCCTTTGGCTAACTACTTTTGACTCTAATTGAAATATTTGCTTTTAAATCTAACAGTGCAGACAACATTCTATCTCTAAAGAAATATAATATCCAAATTTCACTTGCCAGAATGTATAATACACAACCACCAGATTTCACGTATTATTAGGAGCTCAGAAAAGGTCAAAGAACTCAGGAAGGAGAAAAAAGGGCTAATCTCAAGAAGATAAAAGATAGGCTGGTGACCACTTCAACAACATCACACATATTGTTATTATAGCAGTGGTGACAGACTCAGACTATCATCAGATAAACTCACAATCTGCATGTGAATCAGATGCAGTTCAACAAGGAAGCCCAAGAAGGCAGCTACAGGTTATGTTATATGAATAAAGATTTGCCATGTTGAATCTGCTAGAAAGTTAAAAAGAAATGAGCACCTATTGTGGCTTCCTGGTAAATTAGTGCAATGAATTCATGGAGTTTACATTCTAGTGAAGGTGCAGACACCAAATAAGATGATATTCATCCTTCCCACGATTTCCTTTTATCTATTTCACTTCCTGTAAGTTGAATGCATTAACAACCACATCAGGTATGTCATCCCACTTAAGGAAGAAGAGAGTTGTGTTTGATTTGGGCAGAAGGAAAAGTGAAAAGAGAAGGGGGAAATACCAAGTAACTGGCCTAAATGTATAGAGCTACTGTGACTCGTAGCTCTTTCACAATGTACTAGTGAAAGGGGGTGTCCGCTTTAAAAGAGATGGTCAGATCCTGCCTCTGCCAAGTGTAGAGACACATGAGAAGATGGAGAGATGCAATAGGTGTGTGAGGCATTGGAAATGGTGGAAGATAAGCCAAGTGAATCACAAGTCATTCAATGCTTTTCCTGATTATGCTCTCTTACTTGGCTTCAACATTTTCCATATTCTTCATCAAGATGTCTTTCATTTATTTGGAAGTCTTGCTGGGTTCATTTTGAGTATGGCATGCCACCCAAGGAAACAATTAATGCCATTAATTGACAAAGAGTCAGTAATCTTAGACCTATAAACTTTTGTAGGATGGTGGGCAGGACACAGTGAATTCTAAACATGGAGGCATGGAGGTTGACCTGATGTGGAACTTTTATGGGTAACAGAAATTCCTCAATATAACTGACACGAGGCACACGTTAGTGAGATGAGTGGGCATGCAGTTCCAGACTACCTTATAGTAAGTAGTACTGCATTCATATTCAAATAGATGTGCTTTAGTTTCTTTATAAGAAACTGATATTTTGAAAAGTATCAAGTACAGAGGAGAGAAAGCAGTGTGTAATGGAAAGTGGATGGGCTTTCAAGTCAGACAGAATACAAATTCTATGTTTTGGCAGCTTTTATTGTATGACATTGAGCAAATCATCTCTAAGCCTCTATATTCTAATCTGTAAAACTGGAGATACTAATGCACATCCAAGTGCATGGCAGTAATGATTAATTTTATGTCCGGAACTGGTAGCAACTATAGTTTCTGTTTTTTTTTTAATTTTAAAGTCACATATTTAAGATACTATGGAAATCTCTTTCGTAAGTAACCCTATGGCCAATTCTTTAGGAAATTTTATATCCACCATACTTGTTCTTTACTCAAGCCAGAGGCACAGGCAAGTCGTGGGAAGCAGAATCAGGATCCAAGAGCTGTGTGACTCTCTACATTACTGAGCCTTTCTTGGGACTTTGGTTTTGTTATTGCTGTTGATGATGTTTCTACATGTAATTTGATTCACTGTTTTTTAACAAGCTATGACTCCAGGTCTCGATTTACAAACACTGGTTTGGTTTTAAAAGAGAGTCATCAGTGTGAAGGTGTATTAAATCATTATTCTGGTTCTCCACTCAAGATTTTAGACATCACCACTTGAAATGATAATATATTCAAGTATTTGGCAAAATAATCAGTGGCATCATTTGACTTTTGCTTCCCTGTTTGAAGAATGCTCTGTTGGCCTTTGCCCCAATAGCCTAAATAACTATTGCCTCTTAACCAACTGGAACTGTAAATGCAAAAGGATGATGACTTCATCCAAGTTATAGAAAAATGACTGATAACAGAAGTAGTAGGAAGACAGAAAATGAAATGCATTACAGGAACCATTATATTTCTAGATTTTCTAGCTCCTATTTTTGGCAAATTCATCCCGTTAAACTGGCTATCTCCCCTTGTCGTGTGTTACGATACATAGGAGGAAAATAAATACCCCACTTACATGATATCATACAAGAAAGTAATACAGTAAAATGCCTTGTTTCTACTCTCCCCAATTATCCACTTTGTCTTGCACTATAAGAATTACTTTTAAATGAGAAAGTAGGGAGGGTTGGCTCAAAATCTATCCCGTCCAATCTAGGTGGGCTGTGATACATACTGAATGTTTCAACCCCAAACCAAAGCCAATTATAAAAGACATCAGAAGATGTATACTTGTATTAATACAAACATTTTCAAATTGTCTAATACTTCCTCTTGGGGAATAAAATGTGCCATAATTTTTAATTCTTCAGTCAAGAAATGATAGATTATGTTATGTTAAATTGAAGTTGTTACATTATGGAATGGCATGGCCATTATTTTCTCTTCTTAGTACCCACTCATTTATTACGAGAACAGGGAATGAGAAGTTGTCCCACCCACCATCTTGTGTAATGGAACCTTATCTGTTCCAAAAGGGCTAGTACTGGTTAAGATAATTGAGGACAAAGTATTACAGAAATAATTACTTGGTTGACAGGGTGAAAGCAGAAAGGGGAAATAGTGAGCCTTGGAAGAATAAAAGCCTTGAGGCAAGAGCATTCTTCCTTTGATCTATGTGTGTGTGGTGTGGATTTAGATGGGAAATCTCAATTAAGTCTTATTCGAAATGTACCTAAAATGGGATAATAGGCTCAATGAATAAATAATACAGAATTATTTAAACTTAATTTTCCCTGCTTATGTATAAAATATTCCTGGCCACTAGTTCTTGATAGCTAAGTTGAGTTAGAACTTCATCGGAGTCTTTTTTTTTTGAGTGATTTTTTACGGAGAGTAAATTAAGACTATCTTCTCTTTGATCTAAGTCACTTTAAAATTCTTTTGTGAACGTGGAAGGACAATCCTGACTCTAATGAATCAGAGAAAAATGAGCAACAGATTAAATATACTTAGATCATAACTTTCATGGTGAAGATTTATTATCCAGTTTAGAAATATGCTGAAATTAAAAAAGAATTAAAAAAAAATAGCCCTACAGGGCAGCAATATTCAGAACACTTTTAAGAGGCATTAAAAGGAATGAGAAATTATTTAAAAAATAAGTGAGTGCATTTACATATTTTGATATCATTCATTAAATGAGAAAGAAGTGACTATTATGCTTTTAATTACCAGGCTATTTTATGTCACCTACCCCCCATTTGCTACCCAACCTGTAGGACTTGGCACTGCCATCTCTCTCTCTGCTGGAGACTGTAGCCTTCTGCAGCCAACCTGTGGTGACAGTTATCTCTTAATTAAAACTCTCCATGCAAATATAGCGGTATTAAAAAATGCTGTTGCAAAAGCACATACAAAGCATGATAATTTATAACTGTACAATCCTATTCATCTAACGTTTGAATACCGACGAGAACTACTAGAGTCAGTGTGAAACTTGCCCTGAGGAAAAATCTGCTTAGCCTATTCCTTCTGCATGTATTAAAGGGTACCACAGTATAGATCTTCCTATCGCCATGTCACTTCTCTGAAGAAGAATGGTTAGTTGTGTTTCGCCGGAAGAGATAACACTTTGAAGTATGTGAAACATTGTACAGAGTGCATGATTCTTCCTTTTCATAACTAATGATGACCCATTTAACCTTGAATTGTGAAATATATTTTCTAAGTTTTGGATACTTCAAGAGTTAATGAACTGTCATTACCTATCTGATGCAAATCTGAAATAAATAATGAAAGCCACCTCTAACAGGCTTCTGTACAGTTATTATTTATGTACAGAAGAAGTATATCACTCTGACATATATTTGAACTTGGAGATTTTCAATTATTCCCAAGAAAGCTAAGAGCAAAAAAATTCTATAAAGCTGCCATAGCAAGGGAATTCACCTGGTTATCAATTACCATTAGACAAAATAATTAGAACTATGGCTCAGGAGAGAAGGAAAGAGCTAATGGATAAATTTCATGGTACTATAATTATTTTTCTTTTAAGCCATTTCGTTATAAAAATAATAAATCACATACGATCTAGAAGGCATAAGCCTATACTAACTTGTCCAAAACTGATTCATAAAGAAGGAAATTCAATTCTAGGGGGAAAAGTTTGTGTTTATTTTGAAATACCAACATCTGTTGTGCAATAAAAATCAGCAGTAAACTGTCATGCCGGCTCATACATTTAGCAGAAATAATTAATGCTTAACTTTTTTTGTCTGCTTTTGGAAAAAGCTAGTACGAGAAACAAGCTACTCTCAGTGAAATTCAGAAATGAATACTCCAAAACTCAGTAATTTTTATCCTGAAATCAAAGCAATGTGAAATACTTTCATTTGAGGGTAACACACCCTATCCACACCTCCGAGGTGTTGTGTGTACACCAAAGAATTGTATCTGTCTGTGGCAGAAATCAGCCTGCTAGTCACAGGCTGGATTTACTGCTGTGATTGATTGCTTTCTTAATTTCATTTTCAGATGGTTTGTTGCCAGAATATAGAAATGCAATTGATTTTTGTATATTGGTTTTGTGTCTTGTGGCCTTGCTAAATTCTTATTAGTTCTAGAAAATTTTTAAAGACTTCTTTAGATTTTCTATACATAAGGTGATGTAGTCTGCAAGCAAAGTTTTAGCTCTTCCTTTCCTACCTGTATGCCTGTACTTTTTTTTTTTTTCAAACTTTAGTCTTAAAAGGACTATCTCCAAAGCAGTTATTTACTCAATTCTCTACATACCTTGTAATAACTGCTGGCATTAACAAACAAAATCGATTCTAGCCAGCATCCCCTGCCCACCTATATATACCTCTTGAATATATTCTAGAAAAATTTTTTACAATCAACACTGTAAACATTGGTGACTACTTAGAAATTACATAAAAATGTAAAACTTCAGGCCCTGTTGAGTTTTCTGTGTTTAATACCTTCAATAATGTAGTACAGTGAGAGTTATCTTTTAATTTTTCTTGTGAAGATTTTTCAGGAGAGGTATTGTGGTATAGTAGAGAGAACATAGATATTTGGAGGCAAATGGATTTGGTGTCAGAAATACAATGGATTGGATTTCGGCTCCTTCACTTAACAAATGTAATATCTCAGGCAAACATTTTAAACTCTCCTGGGGATTACTTCTCTTGCCCTACAAATGTTTCTTGATATATTGAAATAAACTGTGGAAGCAGAGCAAAATTTATGCCTTAAAAATAACACAAGGGTAGTACATAAAAATATTAACAATGGTTATTTCTGGGTAGTGGAATGGGAGTTTTGTTTTCCTTCTTGATTTCAAATTCTCCTCTTTCCAACAGGAATATATGTGAGCTACGTACATAATTTTAATTTTTTTGGTGACCATATTAAAAAAGTAAAAAGAAACAGGTAAAATTAATATTAATAATATAGCTAATTTATTCTAATTTATCAAAAATATTTCAGCATGGAATCAATTTATAAAAATGACTGATATATTTTACATACTTTTGGGGGGCAGTAAAGCTTCAACATCTAGTGTTTATTTCCCACTTATAGTTCATTTTATTTTGGCCTAGCTACATTTCAAGTGCTAAATTAGGAAATATGGTCTAGTGGATGCCACAGTGGACAGTGCAATGGATAAAGTGAAGAAAGTTGGGCAAGTTTCAAACTGTTACTGGGTCTTTAGTTTTCTCAAAAAACCTGCAATGATAATTAGAGAGAACTTCCAGTATAACGCTCAGCATACAGCAGGAACTCAGTAAATGGTAGTTATTATTAGCTGTTTTTCTGACTAGGTTTGGGATTCTCACATAGGCTGATATTATTCTGTGTTACTTTATTATTTTTCTATTGAGTAATAATTTGCCACTTAATTAATTTTAAATGTATTTTCTCATCATTTCTGTGAATCAGGGTGGTCCAGGCATGTGTTAACTGGGTTCTCTACTCAGCATCTCCCCAGGTTGAAATCAAGGTGTCAGCCAAGCTGTTGTTCTCATCTGGATCATCAGGTCCCCTTCCAAACTCATCTAGATCGTTGACAGAATTCCGTTCCTTGCAGCTAGCTGCCCTCCCGCAGCTAGATGTCACCTCTCTCCATCGACAGTTCACAACATGGCCTGTCTGCTTTTTTCTGGGAGGCTTGCTGGAGAGTACCTGCTGCATCGTTTCTCTTTTAAGGGCTCTCCTAATTAGGTCAGGCCCACCCAAGGTAGCCTCCCATTAGATTAATGACTAGTTAACTGATTAGGAACCTTAATTACATCTTCAAAATCTCTTTGCCACATCACGTAAGATAATAAATCATAGGAGTAAGAGTCTGTCATAATCACAGATCCCATTGACACTCATGGGGAGGAGCTGATAGAATATATACACCGAGGGGCAGCGATTGTGAAAGTCATCTTAGCATTCTGCCCCACACGGTTACCTTTTAGTACACTGCCTAGTGTTTCTGGATAATGTGAATCAGGTACACTAAAATTATCCAGTGTACCTGATTCAAAATTTCAGTGTACCTAATTTAAATTATAACCAGTGTACCTGATTCAAATTATATGTCTAAAGATTTTTATTTTTTCTCTCCCTCCCCCCACCCTTTTTGGACTTGTCTGTCATCTGAATTGGAGGGTTCCAAAACTTCAGAATCAAAAAGAACAAGAAAAGGTAAGGAAAGAAGATGAAGAAAAGGCGTATTCTGGGGACTTTTTATCAAGAAATGGTATGGTGAACCCAGTAGGGACAGGTCACTAGTCTGGGCAAGTAAGGGATTACCTATCTTTATTTCCATGTAGATTAACATGTAGTTTCCGTCATGAGATTGGTCCTATAAACATTCATAAGGTAGGTCCTAGAAGCATTCATAAGATGGGTCCTAGAAGCATTCATAAGATTTCAAATTTTCAGGGTGCTACGGCTATTTGCAGCATATACTTTGAAATGACTGAAGACCAATGTGAAGTTTAGGTCAACAAAGTGTTAAAACTGCCTGAACATTACTCTTCTCCTAGACCTGCACTCTGTTTACTATCAGTCTATCACATTACGATGAACTTTGTGTTTTTTTTATACAGAAAAGAGGAAAAAGACTCCACTGGATTTCAATGCTGCTGTGAAGCTCTGAGATTTCCAGCAATGATTTCCAACAACTTTGGAAGCTTTTCCCTTACTTTTAAATTATGGTTTTGGCAGCTCCCACAACTTTGTCCAACTTACATTTTTTTTATACTGTTCTTGGCTGGGTTTGGACATATCTTTGCTTCTGGCTGCATGTTCAAATGATGAAAGAAGTTCTTTAAAAATGCAGATTTTTTTTTATTCCCTTCTCTTTTTTCTTTTAAAAACTTAAGAATCATTTTACCCGCCTCATAATTTAAAATCCACTAGGAATTACCTGTCTTGAAATCCTTCCTTTCCTGACATAAAATGCTCTCATTCATCTAATTCCGTGAGGATGAACCCAGAGAAAACATGAATCCAGTAACTTTTCAGGTTTTTCCGTTATATACATTAATCCTACATAATATTTTTCATCTGCTTACATATCACAGACTTTATGAAGTAATGCTCAAAGAGCTCTGCAAAAACTTTCCCATCACTAATACATATTAAGGAAAGTACAGCCACCTCTAAAAAAGTTCACGGTGACTTTGAAAAAGAACCCTAGTAAAAACTCTACTTGGCTACCTGGGGACTTAGGCAGAGAATGAGCCAAAACATGTTGGAACTTGCTGTTTTAAGCAAATCTGACAGATATGTTTGGGTAGATCTACCATAATACAATACCACTGCCATTTATTTATCTATCTATTTATTTATTTATATAACTTATTATAACACACTCATTTGACTATTGAATAATAATCAAAATCCTGTGAGATAGGAAGTATTTTTAGCCCAATGTAAAGATGAGATTGACTTGCTTGAGCTGGACAGAGTTGTGGTTCCTGACTTGTCATCCAGTGCTATTTCCCTTCAACTGACCTCACTTCCCCATTCTGTTCTCCCAGCAGAGCAGGTGGGGATTTATAGGACACTCTGAGCCTAGGCTCAGAGCTGACCAATGGTGTATTTCAATTTGCGGTGAACGAACAGCATCATGCTCGAGTTTTGCATTGACATGCTTTTCTCTGTAAGTCAGCAATAAGCTATTTGCTCTATCACGACCACAATAAGCCTTTCAATTGGAAATTAATGCAGGGTGCAAGTGTGGTCACAACAGAGTTGCTTCTAAAAGCTGCGTGTGAAAGCCCAAACATTTTTTTTGTTTAAAACGTGGAAAAGTTTATACAGCAAGTTCTATCTACTTAAACCTTTTCTATCAGTATTAGACTTTTACTGTAACACAGATAAAAATCACAACTCATGGGATTGTAAATAATGTACAGTAGTAACTGACCATTTCTTCACATTAACTGATTGTAAATCATCCAAAATATGTATTAAAATAAGTATTTCAAAAAGCTTATTCAATCTCCATTAACCACGTTCCTATGCTTAACAAAGCTTATATTTATTAGGTCTCTTCAAACCAATTTATATCTAAGAAATTATAAATACATTCACAAACAAAATATTTAAATGAATGTACTGTATATACATTATACATGTATAGTCAAATATATATTAATTTAACCAGACTGTATTTTCATGTTTCTTCACCTGGAGCCATAGTTATTATATGATTCTTGCTATTAGTTTTTATGTTGTCCATTTCTAACCTAAATAATTGAATGGTTGCAATCTTATTTTGATTTTTCCTATTATTTTCCCACCTGGTGGTCACTTTCATCTATTTCCTCTTAAACTCTTTAAATTCCCTTTTCAAAAAAAATTCAGCAAACATTTATTCAGCCTTTAACATGTATCCCTGACAAACCAACCAACTGTGTTTCAAGGATTTCACTTGGAAAAGTAAATCCTTTTGCTGCCCCTCCTAGTTACTGTGCTTTTTGTGAATTTAATGGCTTACAACACACATTTTAAAATGAAACAAAATGGATGGGACAGACACAGACTATCAGAGTGCATCACACAAAGAAAGGGGTTTTATTTTGTGAAATATGAAATCATATCTTTGCATAAGGTTAGATGTAAAAAGTATGTTATTATGTGTCATGTTATAAAAGATTGAAAAATCATTGCACAGACTGTTGGTGGGACTGCAAATTGGTGCAGCCATTATGGAAATCAGTATGGAGGTATTTCAAAACACTGGAAATGGAACTGCCGTATGACCCAGCAATTCCACTCTTGGGAATCTACCCAGAGGAATCCAAGACGCTAATTCGAAAAAATATATGCACCCCTATGTTTATTGCAGTGCTATTTACAATAGCCAAGACTTGGAAACAACCGAAATGCCCATCGGTGGATGACTGGATTAAGAAACTGTGGTACATTTATACAATGGAGTATTACTCTGCTATAAAGCAGAATGAAATCGTACCATTTGCAACGATATGGATGGACCTAGAGACTATTATGTTGAGTGAAATAAGTCAGTCAGAGAAAGACAAATACCACATGATCTCACTTATATGTGGAATTTGAAAAACTGAATGAGCATAAGAAACAGAAACAGTCTCATAGATATAGAGGAAAAACAGGGTTGCTAGTTGGGAGGCGGGTGGGGATGAAGGAGAAGGGGAAAGGATTAGACAGCATAAATAGGTAACTACAGTATTGTCACAGGGATATGAAAGACAGTTCCGGGAATATACTGTTGTTAAAATTTTGTGGGTGTCAGATGGTCACATGTTTTGTTAGGGAGACCACTTCATGGATGGAGTAGAGGCTTGATCACTGCACTGTATACCTGAAATTGATGTTGTATAATATTGTATGCCAACTGTAATTGAATATATAGACAGTCACGGGATGTGGATTATATGGTGGAAGGGAGTCAATGGAATTGTAATAGATAGTATGATACGGGGGGGAGGAGTGGGAGGGGAGAATTGGGGGAGAGGGGTTGTCACTTTGAGGAGTAAAAAGTATAACTATTGCACTTCGTTGTACACCTGAAGCTAATTAAAAAATATATAAATAAATTTTAAAAAATGGAAAAAAAAATCATTGCACAGGACACAACTTGATTACTGCCCTGCAGATACTTCTTCATAGATGTCTTTCAGGCACCTACATTGTAAAAGTTCCAAACCACATTCATTATCTTTCCCCATCAAAACCTCTTGTAGTTTATCACTCCTCACAGTTAATATCAAGTCGTCAATAATCTGTCAATAATCATCTGCTCGTCCCATTTCCTTATTCCTCACGTCCTATCACCAACAAAACCTGCAATTCTGACTCCTTAACCTTGTTTGCTATTCCCATTTTCACTCCTTTAATTTAGGCCCGCACAGCTTGTTTTAAAATATAGGGTACTAATAGAAAATTTCAGGTATAGCAAGGAGATGACTGTCATTGAAAGGATAGTCTGTTACAGTTCCCAAGAGGAGGGGGGCACACCACACTCTGTGGGGCCACATGGGGAAGCACCAGTCAGCCAAGAGGCAGGGGGAGGTGGGAACTCTGAGCCAGGGCTGTTACTGTGGTTTCCACAGGAAGCAGTGGATCAGGCGGATCAAGCAATGGATCAAGCAATTAAGGCTGTCTAGTCTGAATAATTTTAGCAGGCTCTGGGGCACAGGGGCTGTCCCTTGCTGTCTGGTACCTGGTCTGGGGGTGATTAAGGCAGGTGGATGGATAATGGCCCAACGTGTGAGATCCTGCTAAAGATGGCAGTTCAGGTGAAGGCTCTGGATTGGTTGGTTTGCATTGGGAAACGGTCCTCCTGGGCCCGTATTCATTATCTTTAAGAACTGGCCAACCCTGGGAGGGATACTCCCTCCAGGGAAAACAAGACTCCAGACGTCAAAGCATCAGAATACAGAACATAAAAGATATGGTTAATTCATGTTTGCCACCATCACCTGAATGACTGTAATAATGGTGGAACATATCTCCCTATTTACACTCCTTTACTATAAATGATCTTTTAAAAAGCCAGATCCAAGCACAGATCTATATAAAAATCTTAAGTGTTGCCCCTCAGTACCTACCGAATGCTAGCCAAAGCTTTTTTTTTCATTCAAGATCCATAAACAGTAGACACTAAATTCTTTTCTAGCCTCTTCTCCCATCTTGCCCTGCCAATCAAATCAAAGGAAAAAAAAAATTCTATCACTGACATATCCAACTGTTTTCAATTTCTTATGTATATGCTCCCTTCTAATTCTTTACTAATCATCAATTTAACTTTTCCACACTTTTAATAAAGACATAGCTCCAATTTTGTGCTTCAGTTAGTTATTCATGATGCTAATATCATGTGTTATTTATCTTTATTAATTTTATTTATTTCTGAGGTATAACTGAAATAACATTATATTAGTTTTAGGTGTACAATGTAATGATTTGCTATTTGTGTATATTGCAAAATGATCACCACAATAAGTCCAGTTAACACCCACTAGCTTACATAGTTACAAAATGTTTTCTTGTGATGAGAATTCTCAAGATCCTCTCTCTTAGCTACTTTCAAATGTGCAATACAGTATTAATTAACTATAGTCACTGTGAGTTATTTACCTTTTAAGAGGAAAACTTTGAAGTGACTGAGTCTATCATACTTTACCAAATAACTCCTTTACAGTTAGATACTTAGACTGTTTTCAAAGGTTCAGCTAAGGTTTCTGTGACCCAATCCTAATTCATTCCCTCCTTTATTTGCATTATTCATAAATCAAGCTATGTGTTAGTACTGGACCCACGGGAATAGATACATTTCTGGTGTTTGGTTCAAAATGCCAAAATACTTTCTAAAAGAATATCATGTTCTATTCCATCAGAAATTCACTCATTATGCACTGACTGACACATCCTCTGTGCTAACACAGTGCTACACAGATACACAGACTTGACACTATTTCTATTCTCGAGAAGCACTCACACCACTGTGTTTCAGTACACTATTAGTCTAGCAATTTTACTGTTATCCTAAAGAAGCTGGATTATTTCATTTTACAGACTTGGAAACTGAGGCTCACAGAAATTTCATCATTTGCTCAAACAGGCAGTTCATGGATCGGGTTACAACTAACTTGACATCACACCCAATATGCTCCTATTTCCATAGTTTTTTACTTTTTATAAAGGTGATAACAATATTTGCTCTTTCACATATGCAAGATAATAATCTAACCTTTTAGAAGTCTCAAAAATAAGTTAATGCCATCATGATTCCATCAAACATTTAAATATCTTCTAATGCTCCTAAAGGTGATATTGGAGCATTTCCATTTGTATTAATAAGGTAACGTGAGAGTCTGTAGTAGATAAACTCGGAATAATAGTGGTGTAACATCATGAAAGTTTTCTATTTCATTCTAATATGAGCCCGTTGCTGGCCTTCTATGTGACACCTCAGAGACCTGGGCTCCTTCCATCTGGTGACTCTGTCATCTTCTATGATCCTTGAAGTCCTTTGCTTTTAGCAAGCAGATGGGAAAAGAGACCAGGGGAAGGCCAATACTGGGCCTGATACATCACTTCTACTCACTCTCCAGGTAGAGAATTAGCCACCTGTCCTTATCTAGATGCAAATAGATGGAGGAGGGCTGGGAAATGTAGTCTTGCCCAGGGCATAGGAAAACAGGATCTAGCGCACACATGACAGGCCCTGCCTGTTATTTCTCTGTTTTATCTTCCTCTACTTTAACTGTTACAGGAGATGTGACTTCATGGCTAAGTGCCTTTGGTGTTGAAGGCCGATCTACCTAGATGAGAATCATATGTTGCCACAATATAAACTTCGGTGGGTTACCGAACTCTACTTAGTTTCATTTTCTAGTAGTTTAGTTTCTTCTTCTTATAGTACACAACTCTTAGATGACTGGGAGATTTGATGATATAATGCATGTGAAACACTTCAGAGGGACCTGGCACTTGCAAATGGATCAATAAATACAAATGTTTTTCTACTCTGGTCCTTCAGAGGCCATACGTGATTTATTTCTATGCTCAAAATTTCCTTTTTTCTTTTAAGGCTGAAATTTAAAAAAAAAAAAATTCTAAACAATTGAGAAACTTACGTTACCACTTTTTATCCTCATAGAAGTGCTATATTCTCAAAATTGCAGTGAGAATGAACATTTAAAAAAAAGCATAAAAGGAATAAGAACATAGATTTAGGTACATAAATAAATAAAACTCTTAATTCTATACTGAAGTGCTCTTCAGAAACCTGCCCAGGGAAAAGCTGAAATTAAATGTAGTCTCTATTCATCTTTTTAGTTGAAGTAGAAAAGTCCGAGCAATTTTAATAGCTTGAGTATTCTCAATGTAATTCTAAGGAATGACCAATTTAATTCTGTTACTGCTGCTATGATTTTATGAAATAAAAGCTCTGCAAAGCATAGTAAGTCTATACTTTCATCTAATTACATGTTCAGCATGTTTAAGACAGTGCTAAACACAGTGGGTTGGTTTAAAAGGCTTAAAACACATTTACTTATATTAATTTATGGAATCGCTTCTATCTTTCCATAAGGTGTTGCTTGGTCTAGGATCTCATGTCATCTGAATTGCAACCTAATAAATTAGCCTGTTGCTGTCCTGAATGCTGACAGAACACATGAAGTTCCTGGGTTAGCGGCAGGGGCCTTTATTACTGGTGGTACAGTAGGTAAGCAGCATGAATATCAGTATATGTGTTAATTCTTCTGCTCCCCCCTGCCCCTCCTAAGTCCCATGGGCCTGAATGGATGCTGTGTGCACAGTGGGTTTGTAGCCCAGCTGAGGAACACCAAGCTTGGGGAATCCATTGTTTTATAACAAGCAGTAAGCAAGCCTGCTTTTGCTTAATACCATTCCTCAAGGTCTCTGGCCAATCAACATAGCCCTGAGAAATGATCTGGGGAAAGGGTACATTTTTGGCATATCCAGCAAGGATGTGCAGAGCCAGGGAGGGCCCACAGAAGACCCCCCTCTCCTCACAAGGATTTGGTGTGGCTTACAAAAAGACAAGCTATATAAGAAGATTTAAAAATGAGAAAAATGATTACAAAAGAGAAGCGTTATAATTAAGCTAATGCTGTAGGGAAGGTTCATACAGAGAAATAAACATCAAAGATTTTCTTCAATTACTAAAGATCAGCCAGTAACTCAGCCCTTCTATGAACAAAGAGAGAAATGTCATTGATTTCAAAACTCACATTATCCATAGTTAAATATAATGAAATGCTAAATTGATCCTATAAATAATATGTGCAAGAACATTTAAGAGCATTGGATTATCAAGGAGAACTGGAATAATTAGAAAATTAATCAATCATTGAGGTTGATCCTTAAAGGATAACGAGGATTTCAAAATTGAGGATTACAGTGAAAGGTCTTTTTGGCAAGTGGGACATCACACTAGCAGGAGCAAAGTGGCATGTCTTGGAGGAAAGAAATGGAGTTGGAGAGCTAGAGGAGAAGTCGATCAAGAAAGTCTTGGGCCAAGGGAAATAGTTAGTATTGATAAAGAAGAAAAAGAGGCCATTTTGTAAATTTCTAAGCAATATAGTGATTGATAAAGCAATATTTAAACTAGATTCACGTGACCTCTTTATTACAAAAAATTAAAAAATAAATCAACTACAGGGATTGGATTGTGTTGGCAATGAACTAGAGATTAAAAAAATGGTTTGAAGCAATAATTTGAAGAACATTTTATAGGATTTAGTAAAAACACAACTAAGATCTTAACTGGCACATTTGTATTTTTATGTCAAATGTTTATCTCTTCTGGTTCAGGTCCAGAAATGTTCTTAGATCTGATGTACAAAGTGTGTATGTTTATCTCGTTAATTAAGTATTTTATTTTCTATCCCCCCACTGATTTAATTCTATCCTTGTTTTTAAAAATGGTATTTGTTCAAGAGAGATATTCTGTTATCTGACAAGTTATTAAAACGAATTATACGTGTGAAAATAAAATTCTACGTAGCATTTTCCTTGAGATATCTCAGAAAAAAGGAATAATTATTTACAACTTTGCTGTGCATATTATTACTGGAGCATTAAATAAATGTAAAAGAGAAAGTTAATGAAGAAATATAAGGCTTATTATATTATATAGTGTTATATCTTATTACACTGCTTATTATATTCTTCTTTCTAAGGAATGCAAAACAGCTTGAAAAAGACCTCGGACCTCTCACAAGAATCTGTAACTAGAAATTATAAACAAAGAAGGTGGAACCATTGAAACGAAGTGAAACACATCTGAAGACACAGTGACTGTTCCTCGATCGGAGCATCTGGCTCACTGTCAGAAAAGGTAATTTGCATTAAGTTGCTTGAGAGAGAACATTTGCACTGGACTACAGGATGGGTACCTACACGCTTCACTAACACACGAAGAATCCCTGCTAGATTATCGCAGTCATTTCCATTCATGGGCACTAGAGTGAATATGTTAAATAATGGACAATTCCGTCCAATTTAGTCACATCACAATTTACATGTGCATCAGAAGCCAACATTAGGGAATTAACAATAAATAATTATTGACTCTCACTTCATACTGCCACATTTTTACAAGCAAAAGAAAATTTACTAGACGTTAATGTCTCATTACAGCTGGCATGTAATTTATTTCTCTGTTGGAGCTGAGTTTATCAACTGTTTCTGTCCATGCAGAGAAAATCCTACCTAAGAAACCAATACAAGAACACAGGTAGGAAGCCGAAAAGCTTAATTGAAAGTCTAAGTTAGGATTTCACTTTGACGCAAAAGAAAAGAAGAAAGAACCCTGTTTCACCATTTCTTAGTCATCTGCACGAAATCTGACAGTTAATTGTATAATGATTAGTACACAGTATATCAATATAGAGTACATCAGAACATATTAATATACAATAAAGAAAAGGATCCCATTATATCATGTATTACTCAACTATGTGATACCTGAAAGTAAACTGTACTCATTAGCTAAAGAAAGAGAAATAATTCATGAATTTCATGAAGCTCAAATAATAATAGTGATAATTTTTAAAAAGTGGTCTTTCAGTATTGTTGACAACTGACCAGAGTTCAGGTAACTATGCCTAACCTATGAACATCATATTATTGGTGCTTACTTGCCAAATGAGATTTATACCACCAAAATCACAATACAGCAAACTCTTAAAAGGGGCAGTTGTTTTAATGAAAGCTGTACACTACTTGGAAAACGTCAAATAAAAGAAATCATTTCTTGTGGGAATCTGAAACCAAGGTCCATAGAATATACCCTAAAAATATTTATACTGAGAAAATACAAGCTAGCCCTTTAAAGTCCATCAACAACAACATCAATAATAATGATGATGACTAACACTGATTATACATTTACTGTGAGCCAGGCACTGTCAGCATCACATATGGTTCTCACCCTCATAAGAACTCAGTGAGGCAAGTAATATTCATCCCCATTTTACACAAGATAAAACCGAGGCTCGGTGAAGTTAAAGAAGCAGTTATGACTTCACCGAGCCTCAGTTTTCTCTATGTAACATGACCACCCAGCTATTTAGCGACAGAACCAAGATTCCAACAAAAGAAATCTGATGCCTGAGTAGCGTGTTGGTTAACAGTTGGCTTGGGGCGCCAGCTCTGAGCATCAGGGTCCCAGTTTAGATCGCACATGTGGGGCAGCGATGCTGCACCCTCTACAGCTAAAATGGTGAACAACAGCTCGACTTGGAGCTGGGCTGCATTGAGTCACCAGCGACGGTGTAGGCTGCAATGGCGTGAGCTTTCCTGAGCTGCTGTAACCACGGTAAGCGGCCGTCTAGTGGCCGGTGAATGACTGCCTCACCCGGGAAGAGTGCAATGATCATAATATCAACATGGGCCAGTGAAGCGATGTCCTCCACAACTAGATTGAAAAACAAAAGGACAGCATCTTGTCTGTTCCCCTTCCCCAGTTCCCCAACACTGTTCCCCTCTCCCAATTCCTAAATTAAAAAAAAAAAAAAAAGAAATCTGATGCCAGAGCCTGTAGGATTAACCACTCAGAGGACAGCAGCCATCTGTTCCAGGACATATGCTAGCACAAGTCTCTACGACCAAACTGGAATGTAAGACACAGAATATAGTCACAATTTAACTATGTGAAATAATCAGTGGACAGTTTATAAGAAGTTACTATATGATATCAATGTTAGAGCCTTACACTTCCAAGATATACTTCTCACATTTCTATTTGCCATAATCTGCCAAAGGAAAAGGACATAACTATATAGAAGACATATAAAGCATGGGTTTGGAAGCACGATATTTAGAAAGTGAACACTTCCCACATACCTGATTAAATGTTTTGCAAAGAGTCTCTCCTTCCTCAAATTGAAAATTTATAAACCTCTGCTTCCAAAACTTCTCCCATAAAAAGAGTACATACTAGTAATATACTGTGTTCTCCCCTCTATGGGAAAATATTCTCTTTTAACATCATACTTTAACAGCTTTCTGAACAAGACTGAATTAAGAAAGCCAATGCTTACACATTGATTTATAGAAAAAGCTGAGGCAATTTCCTATGAAAGAATGACCCCTAAAAAAATCAAACTGAGGAGTTGATTCCACTCGGAAATACTTAAGTCCCAGTAACTGATTTTAAAAGACTATTGGCAACAAGTTTCTGGAACAGACAAAAGACCCAAGGGCAAAAGTATTTGGACTAGAAAGAAAAAAAGAAATAGTAAAGCTGATTAATTCTCAGAGATCTTGAGACCTGATGTTATATCAACTAACTTCAATGTTTAGACATAATAATAGGAGGAAAAAAAGGACAAAGGAAACATTTTAGCATTAATTCTATAGTCTTTATATTTCAAACAAGACAGTCTTCCTTTATTTAATCTAATTTTAGTGTGCTTTTTTTCCACAGTGATAACCTAAAAACTTAATACGAATGGAGAATAGCTTTTCAATTTCAGATGTTGATTCCAGTGCGTCTCTTAGGACTTGTGACCTACTTTTGAGCTCTACTTTTTGCAATATGCAACCTGACTTCAAAAGACGTTTTATGGATCATGAGTATGACAGATAAAGATGTTCCATCGTATTTCCCTCTGAAGATTAAACACAGATAACCTTAATCAGCCCATGTTCACTACTATCAGAATAATGAAGGCTAGCCATCTTTAAGGTACGAGGAACTGTAGAGCTGATTAAGTGCAGTCAAACAGTTAAGGAATGGGAGAGGATGTCTTGGAGCTTTTCCGTGGAAGGTTTGGTATCAAGCTTCAAGCTCACCACCTCTGTGCTCCTTAAATTGTGGTCATTCTTTCACTTTACTCTTTTATGTACAGACTTGTTAGTTCATTTAAGAAAACCTACTTTGTAAATATACTTGGGAGTACAGGTACTTAGGTCATATTCTAACCAGGATTTAAAATTTTTGAGACCAGGCATTCAGCTTTTGATTATTTTTCATTTTGGCACAGCATATGAGACAGAGATGTATAAACACACACACACACACACACACACACACACACACACACACACACACGACAATCCTTATTAAATAATAAAGAAGGCAGGGAGAAATAGCCTAATATTTTTTAAGAACCCACCAGATACCAGGTGAGTGCTTAAACCTTTTGAATCTTTACATACATTTTTCTACTTAATTATTAATATTTAACTCTGTTATTTAGATGTTATTACACCCATTGTGCAGATAGGGAACTTCAGCTTACGATGAAGACAAGATTACATTTCAGGTTTTCTGATTCCCAGACATGCACGTTTTAACCACTCCATACCATCTCTAAATACTGAAAACATTTCAAATGCATCAGGTATCTAGAAACAAAAACAACTGGAGCACCATATAATGTTCAACCCCATTTCAGGATCATAGGCATCCACTTCAGGCTAAAGCGAGGCTAATGTTAACAGTTAAAAAATGTGTTGATAATTTTCAATCGGGATTTTTTCCTTGACTCTGTATTCTGAGTTCTTAGGGATTTCTGCCCTTTTTCTAGACCAGAGCTGTTGCATTTCTCTTCAACAGCAATCATCTTTGGTCTTTCCATTTATAAAATTTTGGGATTTTGCTTTGTGAGGCATCATCATTGAAGTTCAGTTCATATTCAAAATCTACCTTTTCTAAGAGAAACTTATGCTTTGGTTTAATGAGAAAAAAACCTGAAGCTGTCTCCTTCTACCTTGGGACGTAAGGCATGTTTCAGGAAGCACACGATGACAAGGCCCTCAAAGGAGTGATTTATGTAGAGGCAGTGACAATGTCATGAGGAAATGGAAAATAAGATTGGGAGTATAAAAATAAAAGCAGAAGGGGCAATAAGAGGGATAGCAATAAGGTAAAGAGATTTAAAAACAAACAAGCGTGGAATAATGTAGACACTTAAATAAGTACATTCCTTTCAAAGTAAGCACTTTGGAATGCTAACAGGCAGTTTTGAGATCTACATCACACAATTTTAGGTGTGACACAGATTTTCATCTTTGCAGAATGAGTTTTACTTTTGGAAATAAACACACATAATTTGGAGGGAAAAAAACGGTAGAGAATGTAGAGTTCATACTGAGTTAACATTGCTTAATTAGGGATAATAGGCTGGTACGTAACAACATTCAAAAATGTGGCCTATAAACTGACTCTAAAGGTAATTGGACAGGAGGAGTTTCCAAATACAGTAAAACCTTGAATTGCGAGTAACTTGGTTTGAGAGTGTTCCACAAGATGAGCAGACATTTCTAATACATTTTAACTTGGTAAATGAGCAATGTCTTGCAATACAAGTAGTTTGTTGCCGGACCGAATTATGCTCGCAAACCAAGGTATTACTGTATTTGGATCAATATTGAAGACATTGATATAAATTCATGGATCCCTTGACAGTCCACAAATAAATGTTTTGATGTTATTAAAAAAACTGAAAACAAGTTTCAACAATTTCACCTATGAATAACAGGAATAAGATCATCACTATGCTGAATCGGAAAAGAATACTTAACAGCATGATACCCGCCTATCTGTTGTACAGTGACCCAGGATTGGGAAATTACAAGGGCAGAAAAACAATGCATCAACAACCCACTGAAACACAGGCTAAAGCAATGAGGGATAACTGATGGGAAATAACTAGCTGATGGGCAGGCTGGCATACAGCTATAAGGAATGGAATTGCTTTTTGTGTTTATAAGATTACAAGCCATGTCAAAAATTGCAAACAGGTCCTTTGAATACAACTTACAAATATTCTTTATATTCAGTATAGAGATGTTCTTGGTCACACACAGGCCTCTTCTTTCACATTTGCACAAGAATTCCTTTACTTTCAAGTTGGTGGACTGTTCTGCTACTTTTTCAAATGAAGAGCAAGCAACAATCAACTATTTTCAGGGGATGGCATCTGCAACCAATACACATCATGTAATAGTTATTATGTTAGGCAATTTGTTTACTCCAACATTTGAGAGGACCTGTATGTCCTATACTTTGAAAAAATAAAATCCCAACCAAATCTGTAGTTGGTAGTTTGTATGAAAGCCAGCAATTCAATTGAATCTTTTCTTTATTTAATAAACATTTAAGAAGTCAGAGTTCTTGTTAAGGACGGCCAGTCTGATAACAGTGAAGCTGTAAGTCACAAAGTCTAAGACTATGCAAGCAAGTACACTAGCAGATGAGAGATTTCAACAAATCGTTGAACGACCATCACCCTGATATGTGGTGAAGAATTGAGAAGGATGAAGTGCTCCAAGGAGAAGAGGGCATCTCTAACTAGCTACAATATTTTTGAGCATTTCCTGTGTATTGGGCACTGTTTTAGGCAAACAGCAATGAACCAAACAGAAAATTTCTGCCCTCGTAGAGCTTAGAGATATTCTAGTTGGGGAAGTTAGTCAGTTGAAAAAATAAGTATGTAAATTATATAATATGTCAGATGGTATGAAATGCTATGGAGAAAAGTATAACAGGGAAGGGGAATAGGAAGTAGGGGAGAGTAATAAAACATTAAATAGGGTGGAGTTAGAGAAAGCATCACAAAGATGATGATATTAGACCCAAGTCTTACAGGAAGTGAGAAAGCAAGTAAGGTGATATCTGGGATGTAGTCGATTGCATTATTTGTTTACAAATATTTCTTCCCCACCTCATTACATTTCCCTGATATACTGATTTTGGGTTTGGCTCTGTGACTTGTTTTGACCTATGAAATATGAACTTCCGTGAGGTCTGTCACATATAAGTAGAAGCTTTAAATGCATTTGTCAAATTTGGCTCTGTCCCCATTAAGATTTTTCCCTCTATCATGAAGCATTACTCCAGATTATCTGGATCTTAAAATGAGATGTGTGCAGCTGAGCCCAGCCAACCCCAGGAGAGCCACTGCCTACCTGCAACCCTCAAGTAAGACACGTCCTCGGGATTCTGGGATTGTTTGTTGGGGCAGAGTAACTGTAGTGAAGTTACTCATTCTAGGCAGAGGGAATAGGAAATGCAAAGAACCTGGGGCAGGAGTATGCCTAACCACATAAGACAGCCAAGGGCCAGCGAAATTGGAGGGGAATAAAGTGAGGGCAGAGTCTGACAGTGAATCCATGGAGGCGATGAAAAGAAAGGTGATTCAGTCCTTAACACCTTGGTTGGAGAAGCTAGTCTTGGATGGAGAGAAGCAAGGTAAGACAAACGGCAGAAAAGACGTTTGGGACAGATAATTGAGGAACAGGCTGAAAGTCTAAGTAAAGAACAATTGATTCCAACCCCCTCCCATGTAAAAAAATCCCAGCAGCCATTCTCCACAACCATATCCTAAACAGGAAACTAGAGGTACATTCTATGGGGAACACTCTGGGACGTGAGGGCACCAGAAATGATGAAAGTCGGAGGTGAGATGCAGAATTCAAACACAAAAGGATGGCAGCCCTAAAGAATTGTTGGACAAATAATCTTTTTCCTCAGCCTCTGCACAGGAACATTAGCAGCTGGGCTGTGTACCCTTAGGATAAAAAGGCAGATTCTTTTAAGAAGAAATACATCAACTTTGTATAAAAGATGTTCACATAAAGACATCTGAAAAAAGAAAAAAAAAGAAGAAAAAGAAAAGAAAAAGAAAAAAGAAAGGTGATTTCTACCCAATCCTCAAACAGTGAAGTCCATCACTCAAAATCTCCAACCCATGTATCTTAGTCAGTTTGGGCTGCTATATCAAAAATACCATAGACACGGGGGGTTGGGGGGGGGGGTATAAACAAGAGCAATTTATTCTCACAGTCATGGAGGGCGGAAGTTCAAGATAAAGGTGCTGGAAGATCCAATGTCTGCTGAGATCCCACTTCCTGGTTTGTACTCTCACACGGAGAGAACAGAGAAGGAGTTGTCATGGTTCCTTCTCATTTTATAAGGGTGTTAATCCCATAGTGAAGGCCCCAAACTCAAGTTCTAATCTAACCCTAACTCCCTCCCAAAGGCCCCATCTCCACATACCATCAGACTGGGGGTTGGTATTTCAGCATACGACTTTTGAGGGGACACAAATATTCATTCCATAACACCATGCTCACAGAGCTTCCCATTAGCCATTCGCTCACAATTTAGCACATTTCAATAACGAAAGATCACCTCAGAAAAAATCCTAGCCTGAATGTAACAGACTAAAATAAAAGGATAATGCAGGGAACAGAAAAAATTAAAATGAACCAAAAAATTTAAGCATTCAGGGAGTTAAAAAGAGATGCTATATTTAAATACAAAACCAGTATGCTACGATAAATAAGTAATCAAAAATATGAAAGAGTTCTTGGAAATTAAAAACATGGTGTCAAAATAAATTTCTATAGAAGGATTAGAAACAAAACTGAGAAAATTCCTGAGAATGCAGAACAAAGAAACCTGACAGGGAGAAAATGTGAGACAGAAGAAAACTGGAGAATGAACAAAGGGGGGGGGGTTCAATATTCAATGAACAGGAGGTCTAGGAAGAGAAAACTGTGAAATGGAAGGTAGGAAATTATCAAAGAAATATCCTAAGAAAATTCGTCACAACAGAGAACATGAGTCTCCAAATTTAAAGGACCCGTGGAGTAACAAGTACTACAATGAATGAAACACACACACACACACACACACACACACACACAGCAAATCATAAAATGCTGTAACTCCTGGAACAAAGTTATTATCCTAAAAGCTTTCATGGGATACGAGGTGGGGTATAAACTGATTATAATGAAAAAAGAATGAGAATAGCACTGGCGGTGTCAACAGCCATAGTAAATGGTAGAAGACAATGGAACAATGCCTTCACAATTCTGAGAGCAAATAATTTTCAATTGAGAATTCTATACAAACTATCAAACAAATGTGAAGACAGAAAACAGGACATATTTAGACACAGAAGGACTCAGAAAATTTGCTTCCCTGTACTGAATACTAGGACCTTGAGAACATGCTCGAGCACAAGAAGAAAAAATGCAGCTGTACCAGAGAATAAATAAAATCAACACAGTTTATGCTTCCAAAGTTAACAGCATATACATAATGACTAAATTTAAAATAGTCCTAAAACTATACTGAAAGAATGGAGAAAAGAATAAGTAGACAAGCTGCAAGAGATGTATTCTCATTCTATGTCAACAGATAATATTTAAAATTGATAAATTAAACAATAATAATATATTATCTAGTAACATGGATTTGACCACCAAACAAAGAGCCAAAAGTATTCAGAGTAGCTGCTTTGGGATATTGAAATGGGATGGGGTGAGGGATTATCATTGTGTGGGATGGGTCATTCGGTATTACTAAATTTTTAACCATGTACCTAAATTACTTTAATTTAAAACTTAATTTATGAAAGATGACTCAGTTCACTCTGGCCAAAGCACCACTAATAATATTATTACCTACTGGATATTTACAAAGTCTGGATAAATCATCCTGTTGAAATACTTAATAATAAGATATAATAAATTGCAAAGGTGTTGAACAGAGTGTTCAACAAGAATCCTTTACTTCTAGACATAACTCTATTTTTAAATCTCAATATCCTTTCAAACCTAATTTTTCTCTCTTCCTTTTTCCTTTTTTTTTTGAATTGCCTATTTATTGATTGATTTAATATTTATTATCAATTCGGCAGTGGTAGTCACTTTATTAAACATAGCAGGTACCACTCTTGAACTAAAGAAATGTATGTTATTTGTCTTTTACTACACAAGCAAGACAAATATTTGCTTGGCATAACTTTTTGGAGGTGATAAGAGTGGATTAAATCATCTGATGACCAGTGCTACATGGCTTTCTCATATACATATTATATGGTATTTTGCCATGTATAACATGAACTTTTTCCCCCAAATTTGTGAGGGAAAACCGGGCATGTGTGTAATACAAAAGTAGTACTAATTCAGTATCTATATAAGTATTTGTAATTTTTAAATTTACATTTATGAGTTAAAAGTATAACTAACTCTAGAAATCAATAGCAATATCCATATACAAAATAATACCCTGGAATATGATAACTGGTTTTGTTGAACTTATGATCAACTTGCAACAAGGAAGAGTTCTTGGCCTTCTATGAAGCATAAAAATCATAAATTTGTTATTGGTACATGAAATTTTTTGTACCTTGTATCTGTTCGTGTGTTTTGTAATTATTTGTTACACATAATTTCTTCTACCATAATATGTTTGGTAAATGCCAAAATAAATGCTAAAATTCCTTTATAATACAAAAAAGTAGTATCTAATTATAAACAAATAAAAATTTGAATTAAAAAATTAAAACGAAAGATTTCTTTCCCTGAAAGTTTGGGCCAAAAACGTGGGTCTGCATTATATACATGGAAGCACATTATACACAGCAAAATACAGTGTATGCATATATAAATAGTACATGCTCATAATTCTAAAAAAAGTATGAGTCAACAAAATTGGAAAGAAAAAAATCTCCCCAACTCTCTCCACCCCAAAGCATATGTGATTAACACTTAGGGTATACTCGTTCAGACTTTCCAATTCAAACATACACAGTATACGTATGAAATAGGAACATACTGTATGTTCTCTTCTATAAGCTACTTTTCTACTCAATACATCGTAAATTCTTTCAACAACTATCAGAGATCATACAGCATTAAATTGATACTTCCAAAGATCAAAGATTATGTGATATTAAACTGTATTTTTTTGGGGGGGGGCAGTGTCACTGGCCCTCACATGTGGGACCCGAAAGGGGCCACCGGCTTCACAAGTCAGCGATGAACCACTGCGCCACTCCGCCGGCCCTAAACTGTATACTTTTTAAAAAAACAATCCCTAACTGTTGGCCATTCAGGGTCTGTTTTTTGTTGTTGTTGTTTTGGCATTAGAAATAATGCTGATAACTGTTTTTGTACAAACAAACATACTCAAGGACATTTTTCAAGTTATTATAATGCTATTTTAAAACCAATAACATATATGCTAAAAGATTTTAAAGATAGGTTGTTAAATTGTGCTCCTTAAACTATTCACCAAACACACTCTCACAGAAGTGTATGACAGTGATATGAGTGTAAGGTTTTAATATGTTTGCCATGTGAGAAATGTAGTCTTTTACTGCTGCTTTATTTCAATTTCATTGATCCTTCATAATGCTGAGCATTTTTTTCTTAGTTCTTAGCTATCCATGTCACTTCTTTTTTTTTTTTTTTTAAAGATTTTATTGGGGAATTGGGGGAGGGGAACAGCGTTGGGGAACCGGGGAAGGGGAACAGACAAGTTGCTGCCTTTTTGTTCTTCAGTCTAGTTGCGGAGGATGTTGCTTCACTGGCCCATGTTGGTAGCATCATTGCGCTCTTCCCGGACGAGGCAGATCAGTCGCCGGCCTCTGGATGGTCGCTCACCGCGGCTACTGGCAGCTCACGCCAGCTGCCTCTGGCTGCCGGCCACTCACTGTAGCCTATGGCAGCCCACTGCAGCAGGGGCTGCAGCCTACACCGTTGCTGCTCCAGGTGGAGCTGTTGTTAGCTGTAGAGGGCAGTGTCACTTGCCCTCATATGTGGGATCTGAACCGGGGCTGCTGGCGTCCCCAAACCAGCTCGTAACCAATATGTCACTCGGCCAGCCCCATATGTCACCTTTTATAAATTTCCCATTTTTCTATTGGGTTCCTTTTTATTGATTTGTAAGTGTTCTTTGTATATGAAGAATATCCATCCTTGGTCATATTTGTAAATAATTAGCTCATTTATTTGCATCTTTCTAAAGGTTTTTTTTAACACTTAGTCTTTGGGGAGAGAATTTCTGATGAAAATTTAGTGCTTTCTTTTCAGTACACAAAGCTATTGTAAACAGTGTAAAGCTAGATTCCATCGCCTTGTGCCTTTGATGGCTAGCAAGTGAAGCGTATGGTTGAGTATGGCTGCTGTGCTAACTTAGGTCTGCTGATGTGTCTGTACTAAGACAATATCAGTCAATCACATCAGTCCTCTATCACTTGATGTCCATTTTTACCCTAGTCAACAAACCTACTTGGCATAAGATTTTCAGCATAAACCATAATTCAAAAGCCAGAAAAGGAAAACAAGGAAGTAGACTCTAAATCTAGCTTCAGGAATAAAAATTAAAAATAATTGCTAGGACTGGCACAAATAATTATTTAAGGTTGTACTAGCTTACTCCTTGGCTTCTAGGTAAAAAAATAAAAGACAAGGATGCAGTTGAGGGTGGATTATGGAAAAGAAATTATGGATTATGCATGCCAAATTTATAGCATATATCAGATGAAAGTAAGTTAGGATCATAATATCTTTTAACTTTTAATGAAATTGGTAAGATATGTTTTTTAAGATGATCTTTTGACCATGATACCGTCTCAATATTTATAATAGTTCAATAATTCATTGATAAACTCCAGATATTTACTCAGGCTCCTTTTATTATGTCTCACCTTCTTAACTATTTACTTCCTGGATTCCATGCTTTTTGTAGTTTCAAACATAGACCAGAACTACTTCTGACACTCAGGAACAATATTTTGATGGTTATGCAAACCAGAAGTCATATAAGTGCCTTATTTAAAAAAAGTATTTTTCACTCTTATGGATTCTGGCCCTGTTGCTGTTTTCAAGAGGTCCATGTTACAAAACCGTTTCTAAGGTCCCTTTTAAAAACACATAAATACGTTATGATGACATTTGTTACCCAGGGTCTATGTATCCAACATGATAGCAGCCTATAAAAGTTTAAAAGAAGAAAATAATACATCTTGGGAGAAGGGCGGTAGAGACTTCAGTTGGGAATCTAGCCTGTGGTTGGGTTTATAAATTTCCAGTGGGTCAGGACACACTCTATCAAACTGCATATCCTGTCATCGGCTGTCTATTCCTTTTAGTTCCTAGGTGCTATAAGCAAAGAGGATTCTATAACTTGTTAATAGCGGAGGCTTAAGGAGTTGTCTTGAACATGCATCTGTATGGCAAGTGCACTTTTTACTTAGAGTTATCTATTTGTAATGACTCTGGGGCAAGGAATGACTTATAGGAGGAGAATATGGTGATGAGCTGTGATGCAAAGAATTTACAAAGAGGATACAGGAAAAGAGATAGGAGGGAAAAGGCTTCCCTTTCTTAATATTTCTTCTTAGTGTTTACTTTGACAGCCAAATCCATGGGCCATAAAGTATGACAGGCAGCTTTTCACTGAAAGACTTGGGAGCAAGGTAGACCTGGATTCAAATAGCAGACTGTCTCCATGTTAGTTCTGTAATGGTGGGAAAACAGTTTCACTCCTGTGAGGCTGAGGGGTACCATCAGAAAAGTGAGACCAACACCTCAGGGAGTAATTGTGAAAACTGAATGTCAAGGCATCTTTTTCAACTGAGGCTCTCATATCTTCTTATTTATAACCCTACACATTAGGATTGAATTCTTTAACCTCTAACCGTACATGGCATTCTTCAGGTCATCCTGGCTTAAATAAACTCAGCCCTCCATACACTTCTTCATTACGAGATGAATGGTTCCACTGTGAAGTCAACTTGTTTCACGGTCCTATCACTGCGTATGCACACTGAGTGACCACAGACTGCAAAGTGAAAACTCTATACTTTTATAGAGCTTCCACAATGATTACACTACAAAGTATCTATAAGTTCTGGTAAGTACTTGATATTACTTCAGACAGAATTACTTTGTTCTTCGAGGAAACTTGCCAATGGGAAAATTTATCCGGACTGCTGCTTTATAAATCATCCTGTGCCTGGTATTGAAATCTAGAATTTTTTTTTTAAAAGTCTGAATAAAAACTTGAGAAAATAATTTTTCATAGAATTTGAGGGTATATAGGAAGTCACTAAAAAAAAAATAATAATGGGAGAAAAGTTGTAGCAAGATTTTGTCCCACTCCGTACCATCTCAGTGAAACATAATTAGAGTAATCAGAAGGGATCATGACACTATTAACTGAGCACGCAGAACGGCATAAATATTCCACAATGTATACAAATTTCTCAAAAAGTGAGGATAGATGGTGAGGAGCAGTTTTCCTAATAGATCTTAAGTTCTAAGGTAAACTTAGCATGTGTTAATTATCATTAGCAGCATCAAAATCACTTACATACAGATGTTTTAGATATTACAGAACGGGATTACATGAGTCAGCACCTTCCTTCCAAGAAGCCTAAATCTTAGATATATATTGGTCCCACAAACTCTGGAAAGAGAAGCGCATCTCTTACGACTATAACTTATCATGTACTAATAAAGACAAAACACACAAAGACACAACCCTCTATTTAATTTTGAACACAAAAAGCATCATATACGCTAATGACTAAATCAGCTTCAAACCATTCCTTCTTTACTTTTCATGATCCAGAGTTTCTGTTACTGATCAATCAACTGGTCAATCTACCTACCTACTACCTACCTACCTATCTACAAATTATTGATATATAGCCTCTTTACCAAGTTTCCATTTCTGGAAGAGTTTTATGTTCAGGACTCTTTATAATTCTAACTTTACCTAGACTCATCTATGTTTTGACGTCTAATTCTGCTCTTTATGAAGAATAAAACTTGACTGCTAATGGACTGATACAACTGGTAACTGTGCCTTATATCAGAAGCATACAATTGCTGCCTGTTTTCTTTCTTTTCTCTTCTCTTCTCTTTTTTTTCTTTCTTTCTTTCTTTCTTTCTTTCTTTCTTTCTTTCTTTCTTTCTTTTTTTAAAGTTAGGCTGCCTATGGTTAGTCCTCTAATATTAGAAAGAAATGTAATTCCAGAATTCAGTGCTTGTTTGAATTGATTAGGAAAATTGCCACTTGTAAGAAAATTCAATTTCATATCTTCCTTCAACCACTAAGCTGCTATGTGAGGATCCATATTTTAAAAACCTAGTTTTAAAAAGGTATTAAAATACATACTTAAATTCAAGTAATTTTCACTTTGTTGCTTAGTATCCCATCAAAAGTAAATTTCTAGAATTTAGTAGGGTTGAACATATTTTGAAATAGCTGTGAATATACCACTCCCAGTAGATTTTAGTATAACATGGAACTGCTTAAAAACACTTTTTAATTTCTTATAGTTACTAAGTCAACATTTTTTTTTATTCTCTTGCATTCTACAACATATCTTATTAGAAAATTCAGAAAACATTCAGGATGTATTTTGATCCAAATCTCAAAACTGACCATTACCTATTAATGATTTTAGCTGCTTGTTTGCATAATAAAAATCGCTTCTACTTATCCTAGGAATTGCTTCAGTTCCTAACACATCAATCCTTGATTTGTTCTATCTTACAAATTTTTATGATAAATCATAAAGCACACTCAGCAAGAGCTGTTCTATGAAAATAAGTAGGCATGCTTACATTTTTAAGAATTTTAACTGTAGTAGACAGATTTTCAATGAAGCTACTATGAGAAAAACAAGTAAATAAAAGTGGCTGTGCATGCACTAAAATTTACAATGACTATAACAAACAGAAATCAATCAAGTCTCTCACTAGAACAATTTCTGTTTTCTTACGAACCACAAAATCACTTGAGCTGAACAGAAAACAAACACTAACCCAAGACACGAGCATCAACTAATTAAAGGCTGATTTTCCACAACAGGAAAAAACAGTTCCTGTTTATAGGTGTCTACAAGCCTTTTCTTTTTCATCTGAGAAAAATGTACTCTTTCTGTGGCTTGAATAAATTCCTGTGTGTCATTTGTGTAAAAAGGGGTAAAGGGAGAGCGGGCAAAATAGCATTCCTAGTCCCTAAATAAATTAGTTCTGTTTAAAAGGGCAAGACTAATTCATTACTTTTATGGTGACTTCCATTAAGTTGGGATAGTAATATTAAACCACTTCAAACTCCTGGCAGAATATGAGTAAACCAAGAACTCATGGTTTACTGGGACTGGCCCCTTTTAAAAAAAACAACAACAAAAAAACCGGTCTGGACATACATACAAACTTTAATTCCATCATGCAATAAGAAAATGCTGAATAAATTAACTTTTTCAAAGGGCCATTATACCTTAGTTCCTCATTACAGATCTCATTACAGACTGTCTTTATAATGCTCACCTGACAATATCATGTAAAATGCTTAGCTTCTAAGGTCAGTCTAAATAAGAGAACAATTCTCCTATTTATAGCAAAGGATGAACTTTTCTCATTTAGATGTTTAAGCAGCTAACCCCTGAGTTTAATGTAATTAGGGAAGGGATATTCAATTTACAGTATCCACAAGTAATGATAATTAAATTGATCCAAAAAAGCTGTTGGTAAGCATAAGATACCTTTGTAATTACATTCCGTTTTCAAAATGACTTTAGTACTGTGAACTTGAAGCATTTCGGCAAATGAAGGCCAGTACACATAAAATGAAATCTACAGTAGCTTAAAAGCTAGGCTGTTTAACATAATGAGCAGTACTATCAGAGGGAGGTCTCAGAACCGTTCTATAACTCACCAGGACAGCCTATGCTTTCTCCTTTCCTTTCACAAACATCCAGTACAAATAGGCAAGACAGTCTTCATTTTTCACCACCTTCTTCATTACCAGTCATTTGTGTTTCACTTTGAAAGGAACCTAAAGAACCCGTTCTCCTTATTTCTCTAGCATTAAAGTGGCCAGTCATAAGCTTCAGTGTTATGTTTGTTTGAAAGAACAGAGAAGAGCTACGAATATGAAACCATTTTCCTCGTGAGTCCTGAAGATTAGCTAGGTCAGCATTCTACCAGGACCAAGGTGAAAAATAAACAAATAACCGTGTTCGCAGCAGCTGCAGCGATCAGTCTCTGGAAAATTATTCAGGCATTATGAGAAAGGCGATATTAAACGCTGCCACTTGCAGCTTCACGGCTCTCTGAATATTCACATCAGAAAACGGATGAGCACTTAAAAGGTATCATCAAAGAGCTTGCCCATCTGAGTATCTTCCATTAAGTTTTTGTCTTAAAGGAGGAAGGCGGGAACCTCTGCCTGACAGGCAAAAGGCTTGTCATAATTCATTAATATCACAGCTTTGCTCAGGTTTCCTTCAATGAGCCAGGCAAGAAGCCTATGAAAAAGTGCTGAACTTACAAATTCTCCAAAGAGGCTGCCGTAGTGAGCTTGGTACCACTGGGTCCACCTGCACTACAGGCCAAAGTACTTCCATACTGGAGTACTTCCTAGGAGAAAGGTGATCTAGTAAATTTCATCTCACTATTGTATAAACCGATAATTTTGACATCAAATTCCAAAGGGATGGGTAAGAGAAATATTTAAAATGCTGACAAAATTTTAGAGTTTAAAAGTTCCTGGTACTATTAAAATATGACTTTAAAAATATGCTTTTATGCAAGTAAAACACAAATATAGTGTATTAAGTTAAGGAAAATAATGACTGGTGTTAAAAATATCTACGGGAATTGGAAAGAATAGAATTCTCTATATTGCCATTTCTCTTGACAAATTAAATTCTTTCAAGGGAGCGTAAAGAAATGTCAGTTCTACATCATTTTAATTAAATGAACAATTTAACATAAGATGAATTCTATAAGGAAAACCATGTAGTATTATCCATCTGTTTCCAGAATAGAACATTGTGTACTGGTGTCTTCATTTTCCTCCCCCATTTTCCTGCTACATACACACAAGAACCAGCAACCTGGTTAAGTATTTACTCTCTTTTCATTTACATGGCAGAAAGAAGGAAATTAGAAAATGGACGAATAACAGACCCATTTGCAAATCAGCAGACAGTAGTACAACTAATAGTTATGAAATTGGCAGCAGTAAATGAGGAATATTATAAAGACTCACATTACAGTTTTATTTATATTATTTAGCAAACAATACACTCAAGATGGGTGGTTATACATTTTTAAACATCAATATCATTTTTATAATTCTAGTAATCATGATCGTGGTTTGTAAACCCATTATAGAATTTCTTTTTCATAATTGTTACAATTTTAACTTTATTTTAAACTGTAGCTTTGAACATGATAATATCTATTATTTAAAGTGCATGAAATCAAGACTTAGCATTACTGTATATAATGATCGTAAAACGAAGGTACAATCTAAGTGACTGAACAGAAATCAATAATGGTATTTAATGACTTCACGAGGAAAATAAATGACCCTCGCACCCTTAATGGATTAGTGTCAATTATGAGCAACACAACAGGCACATATTGCTGACACAGTCTCACTCAAAGTGGTATCACTTTTCATATGAGTGCCTTAAAGCCTTATCAAAGGAAATTGTGTTTTAATGCTATTTCGGATGTCATTTTTGAGGGGATTTTTACAATCCCATTTCATAAAGCATAAAGCATGCTCTGAATCGTTACAAGAAGCTTTTGTCATTGGCACACGCACTAGATCACCCCTTGAAAGCTTTCCGACAAAATGAAATCCTAAATATATAAAAAGGGTAACAACTTATAATGTTATTCAAACAACTAGTTGTAGCTTATCTTCTTTGAATACATATTCCCTTAATGTTACCTCAGAATTTTCTTTTCTTTTTTTTTTTTTCCTGAGATTAGGAAAGAAGCCTGTGTTATATATATATGCATTATGGCTGATTCCACAATGTAACACACTTACGCTTCACTTATGGTTATAAACTGCTGGATGGTCAAAAAGCATACACAAAAGAAAGTCTCCCAATAACTTGATATACAGACACTAACTTCTACAATCATTACATTTTTCTAGGATGTTCATACAAGGAAGAATATTTCTTTTCTTTTAATAACTCACTGTCCTTAAGAAGGAAGAATGCAATCTCTTCTCCTTACGACATAAAAATCATAGAAAAACACAAACCACTCTTTTTCACTCTTTAAAAGATGCTAAAATACCCAGTCTTACAATATCATTCACAGACGCTTTGTCTTTTAAGTGTTTAAACAGAATGCTGACCACTGTGAAATAAAGATTTAATGAATATGCAATATTTTGGATTTTTAATTTCTACTGAGTATTTGAAACCAATATCAATAGGAACAACAATGATATTTTTGTTTGTTTGTTTGTTTATTTTTAGAGGGCAATGTCACTGGCCTTCATGTGGGATCCGAACTGGGGCCGCTGGCGTCCCAAGCCAGCTCTTAACCACTGCGCCACTCGGCCGGCCCCAACAATGATATTTTGATGCTGTATCTCAGGTTATTATTATTATTTTTTCCAGCATAATTTAAAATTCATTTCTGACTGATTCAGCAGTCATCGAACAAAACTTCCAGTGACCTCTGTGAAGATTTGGCACAAATAAGAAGTTCAGAATAGGAACAAATGTGCAGTGATATACAGAAGTTACCACAATTATTTCTAAAAATAGCAGGGTTTCAGGCTCTCAGTGGCTTAGGAGTCTCACAAAACGCAACTGAAGAATTCTTAAGATAGAACCAGGAAACGGTAGCTAAAGATTCCTGACTGACATGAATATTACTTCCTTTATCCCAAAGGATAGAATAACTTCTCAAGTGAATGTAGCATCATAATTAGTTATAATTGACTTTGCCTTTTAATTTTTAAGACAATCTATAAATTATGGATTGTTGTGGCAACTGGAAGACAGTTTTTGACACCATACCGTATATCTCATTATTGTAATCAAAACCCAGTTTCTTATCAGGATCACTTCACAGTCTGCTAGATTTTAAAATCATTTAAAATCGCTTTATATGACTGAACCAGGCTGCACAATTTTAACATATGCTGTCAGAATTCCAACATGGCTTCCAATACTGCAAAAATGTGCAGTGTCATTAGGAATTACAGGAGAATTACTAGAAAGACAAGCTTCTAAGGAGATAGTCTACTTGATTGTCCCTTGTTTTGAGAACCACATGATCTGGGCTACCTCTTTCCTGCTCTGTACTCCACTCCCAGTCCATCTTTTCCTTCAGCTCATCTCACCTGCTGGGTGGATGCAGCCCACTGACATTCCTCTGAAATTAATGGGATGCTAGCACATACCTGTTGTCAGCCACTCAGCAGGTGCACTTTACCTGGAACATTGGGAATCAGTGAAGCAACTGAAAGGGAAGGATTTATTTCTCTCTTTCCAATTACTGTTCTGCATCCCAACCCCTTCCTTCTTACTTTACACCAACATCCAAGGCAGCACCTGCTGACAGTGTAATGCGACACCACCGCAACCTCCTGCATGTCCAAAGTACATTCTGTAGGTGTCCCACATTAAAATCTACGGGACACGATTTAAAGCTACTAAGCAGTAATCCCCTGACCCTTCGTATAACTAACGGAATACAGCATCTTTAAAAGAAAAGAAGGAAAAATATTTTTCACTAATGGGTTTCAAAAATTTCCATGGAATCCTTGAACAACTTGCAAACACTATTTCTTTAACTCAATACACTGATGAAAATATACCTATAAATACTCTCTATACCAAAACATAACAGGACCATGTTGCATGAGCTAATTTAAAAGATATCAGAATTTGGGATTAGATGAGAGGCATGTACCAGGATAGCAAAAATAATCAAAATGATACAGACGAATAACAGGTCATCAAAATGCTTATGGCTAGTAAGTTTGATTTTAAGTTGTAGCAACTTCTTCATGCAACTATGCAAAATGTGTATATATGTGGAATATATATATATATATATTTCACTGCACATTTTAATATAATGAAATTAAGCAGATAGAGTGGTTTTTAAAATAATATCTAGTGGCACACATGTAGTGAAATTCATTCACTCATCTGGCAAACATCCTGTGTTCCAAATTGAACTATGATAATTAAATATCTCCCAAAATTTACATAAAATTACTTGTCCTCTAATCATTTTGAAGATAGGTTTTTATTTTTTTGTCTTACAGTTTTTTTGTTAATTAAAAAATGTACCAATTGCACTCAAAGGAAAAACATCATTACACGTCTTTCTTTGAAGAACCAAGAGCAGGTTTACTAGCCTAACCACTGAGGTCAGTAAATGTATAAAGTTCCGGTTGATTCGTTAAGAGTGTTTTGGAGTAGTAGATAGAAAGTGCAATATACATCTGCATGTGTTAAATTCTTCCACTTTTTATTCAAAATTGTTTCTGTGTCTTTTATTTGTGCACTATGTTGGGAAGTTAAGGGGAAAAGATGAGGACAACACAAGTAAGCATAAGGCTGCGACTGCAGTGGGTAGAAATAATTCAGGAAACCTTAAGTGTGCAGGTCAGCATCAATTTGGAGTGTCAGTGCTCCAAGGCCAAGAGCTAGCAAGTTGAAGCTTAGTATGATGCTTAAGACAACCAGCAAAATTGTTGAGTTCTTTCAATTTTGTATTAGATGTGCCCAAGAATAATCTCAGAAACCCAATCCTTCACAAAATAATTTTAAATGTATTTTTGAGCATTGTTTGATATAACTAAAATAAATAATGAAGATAGTGAACCTCCTATAATTCTCTGAGCACAACCCATCCATTTTCCTTTCAATGAAATAAAAAAAAAATTATAACCTCTTAGAGTAAACCAGATTTTCCCTGTAATCTGGTAACTTTGTACACTGACTACAATATGACTTATTGCTTGGTGAGTGAGCTCCTGACTCACAAAGCCCAGGAGAGGAGAGCAAGAGGGTGCTGTTACCCAGTACAGTCGTTCACCGATGCAAGAAAGGAAAGGACAACATTTTAAAAATAAATCAAAGCACCTCAGATGACTAAAGATGCAGAAATTAACACAGAGTAACCTAAGTAACTCCTATCAAAATCAGATGGTTAGCATGGTGATTCCATCAAAATGAAAATAAAGCTGTATCTCTGATAAACATTCATATACGAATGAAATATTTGAATATTTACAATTATTCAAAATGCCAAGTATTTTACATGACAAATTGTAAAGATATTGTCTCCCAGATATATTAACAATTTATAACATTGCATTGTCAGCCTGGCGGTCAGAAATTTCTAATGGACTACAGTGAGAATTAAAGGATTGTATTTATAGTAGATGGTGGCTTCTTGCTGTTCACCATCGGTTCACAGTGTGTTTTATCAGAATGGAAGTGGGGGAATGGTTTACTAATTTCTAAATAGGTGAGAGGGCCGTGGCGAGTGGCCTTCAAATAACAGTGTGAGAACTAATAGCAAAACCAAACTGCCACAGAACGTTAGGCTCTGAACGAGTGCTTGAATTCACTAGCATCTTATCTACCCTTCTCTTAAGTAATATGCACAGGAAAAAAAAGAAAAAAGAAAAAAATGTTATTGTAGAGAAAAATTGGGTTCAGTATTGTTTAATTAACAGTGGGAAGAAAATATATATGTTTGCAATCTGTGTCCAACTAGCATTGCAGATTTGCTGTTTGAAAGTGGACCAACAAATAAGGAGGTACAAAGCTGGGGAAAGTGGAATAGAGACACTCTATCTACAATGACCCCATCTAGTAATGCTGTCTGCAGACTTTTATATAAACTAATTTGTTAAAATGATGAATGCCTTGTACTTTTGAAATATTTTTGGTGTTTATTATATTGAAAATCACGGTGCTTTAAAAATAATAGGGACAAATTTTTTTAAAAAATTACTTAAAAAATATATCAAGTTGTACACCTTAATAACATGTATCTGTCAATTATGCCTCAGTAAAGTTGGGGGGGAGGAGAAGAAGCAATAAAAAATAAATAAAAATAGCAGGGACTGTAGAGGGCACCTAATTTAACCTCATTTCACAGATGATAAAGACAAAACAAGACAAACCTGGCCCAAGACTGCACCTCTAGTTAGCTAGTGGCAGAGTTAAGCTGAAAGAACCCCCAGTGTTTTTGACACACAGATTTCAAATTAAGTCATGTTTGTAATACACTGCTTCAATTACTTTCTTCAATGGCATCCCACCGCTTACAGGAATGTTCCAATTCTGAGTTCAAGGTCCTCCATCATCAGTTCCCAAATTTACTTTCCACTAGGGTTCAAACCAAACTGAAGCACTCACTCGACCCCGGAACCTGTCCACTAGGTGCTGCATCTCATTTTTGGAATAATCTTCTCCTTTTACCAGATGTCTCAATCAGTCACATTTTTTAAATAAGTCTCCACTCCAGTTTCTCCTGATCTTCCTAGCCGAGCTTTACACTGTCTCTAACAATATGTGGTCTTTCTCTCTCTTATACAACTTTATCATTTTCTACTTTGTATTACATTACATACATGTGTTTTGAGCCTCCCTATTACACTGTAACTTCTGTTAAGGCCACATCGATTCAATCTCTACACTTCAGTCAGAGCAATCTTTTAAAAAGATATATATCAAAAAACTAAGAATCAACCAAAAAAGAAAATAAACTAAAAGAAGAAAAAAAAAGCAAAAAGAAACAAACAAAAAAAAATCAGAGTATACCATTCCCTGCTTGAACCCAAACCCCATACCAAAGCCTTCAATATCCTATATAATTTATCCCCTTTCTGCTTCTCCCACCTCACTCTGTACCCTTCTCTCCCTTGTAGACTATTCTGCAGCCACATTGGCCTCCTTTCTGATCTTTAACAGTTCCAAGTCCTTTCCTCATTCCAGGCTTTTCCATATGCTATCCCTCCTGCTCTGAATGCCCCCTTTCCCAGATCTTTGCTTGGCTGGTCCATTTTTCCTTCAGGTCAAACGTCATGTTCTCACAGAGGAATTTCCTGGCCACCATATGGGTTGTATCATTTGTTCAACTGTTTCTTTGTCTCAGGCTACTCCATTACCATGGTTTATTACTTCTTCTATACTTACAGCTTTATTATTTGACTGCAGAACTGGAATCTAAGTTCTATTATGGCAGAAACATACCCTGTTTTATTCAATGATAAATTACCAGTAACTAGCAAAGCAGGCACTCAAAGATTGTGTTGAACTAATGAATTTTTGTTAGTATTGCGCACCACTCTTGGGATTGTATTTCATATAGATCAGTGCTGAAAATAAGTACTTGTGAAAAGAAGTCAACTGGAATCTAAGTTCCATTATGGCAGAAACATACCCTGTTTTATTCAATGATAAATTACCAGTAACTAGCAAAGCAGGCACTCAAAGATTGTGTTGAACTAATGAATTTTTGTCAGTATCGCGCACCACTCTTGGCATTATATTTCATATAGATCAGTGCTGAAAATAAGTATTTGTGAAAAGAAGTCAATTGCTTTAGTTTCCTACCTTCCATTACAATGCATTTTCTATTATGTATAGTTTCTTTTCTATGAAATACTTAATGACTAGACACATTTATCAAATTGTATTCTTAAAGATGTTTTTATAAAAACAAACTCCAAAATCAGGAAGGAAGGAAGGGAGGGAGGAAGGATGGTTTTGTTTAGGGAGCATATACTGTTATCTTTACTGCAAAGGAATTTTGGATAATTTGTAAGTGGTAAGCAACGGTTTTGTAGAATTATGTTAGTCTGTTACATGTGACGAGAAAACCATCAATCATTCCAACAGCATGGTGGTTTTACTCATACTTAACCCAAGAGACTAGTTTTTCTTTCTAGTAAAATCTAAATATTTCATACATGCCCACTATGTGACTTGGCATGTTCTCTCCCTCCCTGCAAATCCACACAAACCCTGAATGCTTAATTTATTACTAAAACAACCAAAGGTTATTTCAAAATTCATGAAAAGTCACAATGTTGGTTTGGAAATCTCTACTATACACTACTTTAAGTCATAGTAATATTTATTTGGTAAAAACAAATCTGCAAATGTAGCCTTGGAGATTATGAAAACACAAAAAAATTAAAGAATGAATTGAATTATTTTGCAAGGATACATTTTCCATTTGTTTATTGGAGCATATTATATAATAGTAGTATCTTTCAGAAGGTTTTGCTCTTTCAAAATAAAATTGTGGCTTCAAAGTCAATGTAATATGTTTACTTAACCATTTTTAGACTGTCCCTTTGCCTTACACATGAAATTCTCTCCACTGTACAAAACAAAAACTGTCAAGAATTCCAAACACATTATGTCCATGAAAGCGTGAATGCTTTCAGGAGTATAAAACTGCTTTCCAAAAAGTAATAAATTCATTTAAAATGAAGACCACAAAATGATCTTCTAACAGTTGAAAAACATTTATGTAATTAGTCATTTAAAAGTGAAAACGAAATGAATAATTTTTTTCAGCAGTTGCAAAGTATTCCTTCAATTCACTTCTTGCTACCTTCCCCACTTCTTCCTCCCCCACACTCCACAGACTGGCTTCTATCTCTAACATTCTTCCATAACTTTTAAATTATTACTTTCTGGTTTCATATACACATGTAATTATATTACATATTACATACCTTTCTTTATATAGTCTCTGTTTTAGATCCCTCAATTCAAATGAAAACTTTCCTTTTGAAACATTTTTCTATCTTAGTATTCCATAACATTGGCTCTTTCAAGGTGTCCTCTCTGAATTCTATCCCTGGTATTCATTAACTGCCAGTTTCTCACTTTCCCCTTGAATAGATTTGCTTCCTTTGTTTTCTTGGTTTGATTCCTCATATGACTTCCTATACACCTTATAAGTAGCAGAATAATATACAATTGGCAGCCCCAGACATGGCCATGATTTCTAGCTTTGTATCTAATATCTCCACTTGTATACTGAATAATTTAGTTAACTTACCAATTCATAAAATTGAAACTCTTTATAAAGTCCTTGCTGTAACTAGTTACTCCACCTTCTTCAGTGACATTATCTTTATAAAAATCCTCCCTTTTTCATCCTGGAAATGAAATACATCACTAAATCATGCCACTTCATGTTCTCTGGTCAGTACTTTTTAGAGTCCTCTTTGGATTTGGACAGTCACTAACTACTCTGATGACTTGAAGCAGAGACTCCTTTTTGTCTGCCTAGCTCTGGTCTTCCAAACCAAACTTTTTCAACAATGACCCCCATTAAGTCATAAACCCCACTTCTTTGTGCTTGTCAACATATTCTCTCCCATCATTATCCATATGTATTTCAGATGTATGCCATCATCTGGAAACAATTAATCATTATTATTTTTATGTCTCTGCTTTTGCCATCTTATCCAAAATACACTCACTTCCCTATCATCTGCATAAATCTGTATCTCCACTCCTTTCAAGGCCTAGCTTAAAACTCATTACTACCATATGCATTGTAATTTCCAATTTCAACCTATAATACTATATTCTGGAATTCCTGTTATATTCTGCCCAATAATTTAAGGGCTCTCTTTGTTGTACAATAAATTATACTACTGCATTTAATAAATATTTATGGAACACCTACTATGTGTACCTACTAGACACTGAGAATAAATGTTTAAATGAGTCCTTTGAATCTCATTTAGATCTCATTTAAAAAATATCTCAAGTCTTTACCATGTGAGTATGTTATCTATATTGACTCCTTGAGAGCACAAAAATCTTTTTTGACATTTGTATTTGTACAACATGCATGTGCAGCCATCATGCTTAGCTTGACAGGAGCGCTTACTAAACTGCACTGGTAATCACATTTTTTCCAGTGGTATATTTAATGAGTATACTGCCAGTCAAACTAGTAAAACCAGCATCTTTATATTGCCACACCTAATGTACATTATCTTGTATTATGACAATGAAATTACATATTCTTTCTCAAAAATTGTAGTTTTTAAACTTCACAACCTTGATACATGATAAATACAATGAATTCATTATCTAAGGTAATTCAAAGTAAAAAGATAAAGAGATAAGTATACCAAATAATAACCACCGTTTACAATTAAAAGGCAATTTACATTTTATCAGGGGCATTCCATACAGATGCTCTGGCATCCGATGATAGGAACACAAAATTATATTATGACACTGGTTTGCAGCAGCCATGAAAGGGGCTTTCTATAGCTATTTCACCTCTGCGTCATATCTCATACCCCACTGACTCTTCAAATTCTAGAACTCATGTGCAGGAACCAAGACGTTCAAGGAAATATCCACTGTGGATTTCCTTTCACACCACTGACATTTTAGAACAAAGTTATGATACAGGGTGAGGTGTGGCACCACATGAATTACCCAGAGGCAGGGAAGAGCCTCTAGAGGACTTGCACCTGATTGTGGATTACAGTTTTTCTGCTGTTTTGCTCTACCTGAAACTGGATCTCTTCCAGGTTAGTTAACTAACACCATCTGGAAGACCTCCAGGGACTCAGTTTGTCATGAAACCATGTTAGGAATTCCAGTGCTTGAGGACAAGGCAGTGTACGCCAGAGGCCATCTGTATGGAGGTTAGCTCTTTCCAATAAGACAAGCCTGGATCTTAGCTGGACCACCCTGATGTACTTAGCTGAGAAGGGCAGACACAGTCCAGGCTAAAGCTCTTCAGGCTCTCCTAAACAAAAGGCAGCATAGGGGAGTTCTTCTATCCCCATATATATATATTTTTCCAGTGGCTTCTGTGATCCTGGACCCTAAATAAAAGTTTTATTACCAAGATTGTTGTTGATGTGCTTCGATCAGCACAATTCCTTTTGAGAGCAGCTGTTCACTGTATGAGAATTGTATTAACTATTTTAGGTCACTTGTATCGGCGATTGGTGGCTGTGAACCAAAACTACCTTGCTCCCCCTTCCTAGAATGGAGGAATCTCAGGGATACCACCATCTAGCCGGTTGATATAATTTCCTGCTCCCCTATAATTTGGAAGTTTATTACAACAGCTAATGTTTCCTATAGGGATGTCCCACACAAAAGAAATTAAAGTAATTCTTAAAAATGATGGGGGCCGGCTGAGTGGCACGCGGTGGTTAAGCACTGGCTTGGGAAGCCAGCGGCCCCGGTTCGGGTCTCACATATGAGGGCCAGTGACACTGCCCTCAAAAAATTTAAAAAAATTAAAAAAAAATGAAACGCAACAAGGAACAACATTGTTCTTTCTAGTATTTATTTTTGAAGACTATTATTTAAAAGTTTGAAAAAGCCTTAAATGGCTGCTTCAAAAATCCTCAACAGCTTTCTATCAGTCTCAAGATAAAGTCCAAACATCTCAGTTTGGCTTACAAGGGCCCTTAGGACCAACCTTGCTATCTCTCTAGCCTCATCTCTGGTCTTTCTCCTTTCACACCCTGAGTTCTGACAGTGGTAATCTATGTACAGTTCCCCCAAGCTCTCTCCAGGCTCTAGCTATGCACATGTTCTTCCTTGTGCAAAACAAATACCACACATACATCCTCCACCCCTGTCTAACTTCTCCTAATGTGTCTTAGCTTCAATGTGATCTCCTCTTGCAAGTCTCTGTGCCCCTCTCTGGTGTTCCCACGGAATCCTGTATTTAACACTGTCAAAGCTCATGTCATGCTCCAAAATTCTGTTTTTTTCACTGTATTTATGAATAGACATAAGACTTTGCGAACAGATTTTCACCTTCCTCTGCATTATATCTCAGAGCCTCACACTGTACCTAACACCAGCAGTTACTCAGTAAATACTTAATATACTAAAACATTGTTAAATTTACTTCCAGAAAACCAACAAGCTAAGTCACATCAAATTAAATCTCACTTTCTGGCCTGTGTTTACCTCTAGACCCAATTATCAAATATTAAAAACTTTAGTGAAATTCTAGTGAAACATTATTTATAGTTAACTTGATTAAACTTATTGATTGCTTGGTCAGGATCAATTGCTTGAAATTGGGTATGATTGCATATGTTAGTGGATTGATTTCCTGGATTTATGATATGATGCTTTTTTTGTTTGGGGGTATGAAGAAATATAATTTGTGAAATCATCTGAAATGTTCATTTTCATAACGTTGTCATGAGGCAAAGGGTCCTTTATTACTCTCATTTTTTAAATTAACCAGTTTATACTATTTGGGATACAAATGAAGCATTAAGAAATACCTCTCACAAGTCTAATATCAGCCATTTTAGGGATACATTTATAATCAAGGAAAAACGTGATATACACTTTTGCTGCTCCTAAAAATATAATGCAGACACTGTGCAGAAACCATTTGCATATCCATTACCAGAAAATACTGATTTGCACATTATACCAAAGTTTCTCTGATTCTGAAAGGAACATAGTTATACCTTTATTTATAGCACATGTGAAATAAAAGATTTCAATTATTTCAAGTATTTCAATTATTATTAATGTAGAAAACTATGAAAAAAACAGAGTATTTAAGATAAAGGTATTACTTATCTTTCTAAGTTAAAAGAAAACTAAAACTGCTTATTTATGGCTTAACATTATGGCAGTTAGATGACACTATCAATATGTATGAAATGATAATAATTGCATTATCAACTATATTGAATAAAACAATTCTGTCTTATAATATTTTAAATAAATAATTCAAAGATAATACAAACTCTAATAGCTTTTGCATCATTAGTGCTAAACCACACAATCATATATAACTTTAAACTGGAACAATTTGCAAAAATATTCAATATATTTTAAAATGGCTACCAAATCCAGAAAAAGATATGATAGATATTAATTTATCATTATTTCTTTTAAAATTGATACTTTCTAATCTCAATACTATCATAATAAATCTTCATGACCTATAATATTTTAACGAACATTCTTATATGTAGATACACAATCATTTAAAATGAATCCTACTCAAATGGCAATTTATAGCAACTAACTTTTAAAACTTTCTTCATACTCTCTATTCATGAAAAATAACCATGTGGAAAAAAATAAAGTAAAATATTATCACTATTTTATCAGTTGTGAAAGTGAAAACAAGTAAACAAAGCCTTTAAACTTCTGTGGAAATTGTTTACTCCCATCAATATGAGACATACTCGGGTAATAACAAGAGCATAAAACCCTTAAACCACACTGTTCGGGTTCATATTCCAGCTGACTAGTCATGTGACCTTAATAGCCAGTTACTTAACCTCCTTGTACCTCAGTTTCCTGTAAAATGGGTGATGAAAAAAATACCTATTGTACAGGGTTGATATAAGGATTAGATATCTTCATCTACGTAGCGTACTTAAAACGGTGCCTGGCACATAAAATGCTTCCTGTTATCATTATTTATTTTCCACTATATGTCAGGCATTGTGCTAAATGCTAGAAATAAACTGTTAGCAAGACAAGCATGGCCTCTACTATCACGAAGTTCTTAACACTCATGGCTATATTGACAATCCTTTTATATCATCATGTTGTTCTAGGCATACCTCAATGTGGAGGTACATGGGATGCTACTGAGTAGGGCACATGACACACTGATCCTTCTTTTATTGGCAGTTCCATCTCTAATTTCTAAAACAACGATCACATCACCTCCAGGAGATTTAGGGTTAAACAGCTCTAATATCAAAGACACTGAGTAGCTTGATCACTTAGGCCTATCACATTTATATATTTGGCTGTCAGTAGCATCAAGTAGGTAGTTTGCAACTGCACTTTCATGGCATGAAGTGCTGGTGTTAAATACAGGCTCTGAGAAATTGTACTATTACACACACACGCACACGCACACTCTACAGTCTATACCTACTATTTCTACGGCAAGAACAGATTAGAAAGTGCTGCATGGAGACAACCTACAATATTATTATTCTACTTAAAACTGTCATTGCTAGATAAACTAAACAATTTTGTATTTTGAGGAATATATATATGCATATGTGTACATACACATATACATATATGTATAAATAAAACATGTGTGAATGAGTCCTGCTTTAAAGCTAGGATACGAAATTATGGTGATGTACTCGTTCTTAAAGAAAAAAATTACCTGAAGAGTAAAACAAGTAACGTTTTTTCTGTATGTGTTCTTAAAATAATATAAGAATTTGAATAATATTCTTGGTTTCAATGACTACTTTAAGTATATGACATGTAGAAAGCTAAAACAAATAGAAAATATTGCCTTAAGAGATGAATCTAAAATCCTCATGTAATCCATATACTGAAGATCTGCACAGTATCTGCTTCCTTGGATCCTTTTCATTTCAGTATGAAATCTTTTAAGTACATTGTACTGTGTTATGAAGAAAGGCATCCTATGGGAGAAGGCCATTAAAATAGATCATATTCCTGTACAGTATCTACTTGTGGTTACTGAAAGGAACTGACAGGAAAGTACAGTTCTCAAATAATGTGTATCTCTCAGAGGCAATGCTGTTCTGTTGAGTACCAGATAATGACCTATATGTAGATATTTTCACAGGTTAGCAATGAAAATCATACTAAAATTGCAGAAGAGTAAGAAATACAGACCCTTTAGTTTCTCTTATTCTAATATAAAATGCAGTGAAGATTCTATTGTGTTTTGCAGTGCCAAAATTAAAGCATATTAATATTTCAGCAATATTTGCAGTAAGTTTTAAGGGTGATATATATATTTTTCAAATCGCAGTTAGTAGTGGTATTCTGTCCATGTCACTGGAAGAAAAATAAAATCAATTTGTATTATTATGTTCATAAGACTATACTATAAATCCAAAATATGGATTTGAGCATATTAATAATTGAGTTTTTACTTTATCATTATATTGGAAAAAAGGAGCCAAGAACTAAAAAGCATTATTGTAACAAAAAAAATGTGTATTTACAATAAAATAATAATTATCGTCCCAAACTTATTTTCCAATGAGTGCTTCTAGTTCAGTATGTCTAAATGAAAACTGATTTACGTTATTTTTGTTTTAGATATATTCTATAAATATATTCCTGCTAGTTCAAATGTAAGATTATATAAAATTCAGTTTATAATTGATAGCTCTTGTTTTTAGGTTAATAGAGAAATACTAAAGTATAAATTTAATTCATACTGCATTTTAAAATAATTCCATTAAGATACAGTATCTGCATTTACTAATATGTTATGCATTGTGCAAGAGAATTCGCTTCTTTGGTATATCATCTTATATCCTTCTAATCAAAATAACTAGGGAGGGGAGAGAATGAAAAATAAAAACAAATTATCACCTCTAAAATTATGATATAAAGTAAAAAAAAAAAATCACTGAATTATTTTTGCAAGTAAATTATAATTACATTTTAAATAGGAAAAAAGCATTAAAAAAATACTCAACATATGAACAAAGTTGAGGATTTACCCAGTATAATGAATCCTTAGCACAAAAATTTATCAAAAGACTACAAAAAGCAAACCTGAAAAATACTTATTATATAAGAATTTCAGAAAAGTCAAAGTAAAAGAGAAGAGAAATTTAAGTGTCTTTTTTATTGTTAAAAAGTGCAAGGTAAAGAAAAGCTATTTAAATAGTAGGTCTATATCAGAATTTTTTGTCTTCTTGTTTATTGTTACATTTACAACTTAGAATATCTTAGCCTCCTTCTGAAAATATTTTTTCAGTCTCTTTATTTGAAATTACATTTAAATCTTTGTTTAGAGAATATTAGCCTCTCTGAATTATTTTTCAGTTTGTATTATACTCAATGATTCACTTTGACAAAGTGAAATTACTTAACTCAAAGCACCAGGAAATAGATAATTCTTAAAGGTGATTATATTGAAACAAACAAAAACTACTCTTCAACAAGACTAATATTTAATAGAAAGAAAAGGAACTTAACTACTAAGTCTCTCAGAATCAATGCAAGGACTCAGTATGCATCCCCAATTCACTCCCTTCACACCCAATTCTCTTCTCTTTAATAATTACCTAAAAAAAAAAAAGTCAGTTGAGATTTGACATATTAAAATCATACTTTAGCCATTATTCAAGAATTTATTTTGCATCTGGAATTCCATCACACAAATCCACAGTTAAAATAAGAAGCCTAAGACAATTTCACAAAATACCTGTGTTTGATTTTTCAAAAATGTAAAAGAAAATTAAAATGACACAATAATTGTTCACTAGTTCACTAATATTTTCATAGATAGAAATTTCTAAACAATTAGAATCCAAATTTTAACTTTTCATCTTTACTAATATAGCCGTTTAAATTAAAAAATACATTTCTAAGACAAGTTTGTTACCATATTAGTTACTCAGGGCCTGCAAATAAACTCAAAAACTGTGTTTCAAAAATGTTTCTTTCCTACTCTGGAATAAAGGAAATTATGATTTAAAAAAATACTGTTAGGAAATTGGCCTGCTGCATTAACAGGAAATTTGAGCATACAATGAATTGTGCCTGCAGCTTCCAATAGCATCCCTTGTGAAAAGCTTTACTTTAAGACACTGGGAGAGTGAAACTTAGGATGTTTTGTGAAATTACTGTCAAGTTTTGGATTCCACCTAAGATTTTATTTGTTAGATTAAATTGTTATCGGTTTTTTAATTATTTTTAGTGCCAATTTCACAAAAAAGCTTAGCATGACCAAATTAAGTGAATCTTCTACAAAGCTTAGAGAGAATGAAAATGTGATGGCTTCAAAACCATTTTAAAATTCTTCAGTAATATAGAGTATAACTTCTCAAAACAGAATAATTGATAATACAAGTTTTGAAAATATATTGAGGTACTTCCTGTTGTTATCAATCATATCCAAAAAAAGAGTACAATACAGGTTCCATTAAAAAAAAATCACTATTCCTTGCTTTTATCTTCTCTCTATTTATTCTAAATGTGCAGGCAAAACTTCAGGGGAAAAGACTTTTGATAATTTTATGCATTTACTTATCTTTAAAGAATTTATATCAAAAGCATCATAAAACAGTTCATTATGTATTGGAAATCCAAAATCAATATATTGGCATTTCCATCAGAAGAAAATGATACCCGATTTAGAGATCAAAACAGTTACTTCTAATTTTGAAGTTATGTAGAATTCTCCATAGAATGAAAAATGACATAAAGCAATTTTTCAGTAGAAAGATAAAATAAACCTATGACTTTCAAGCATCGGCTGTTATACTTATTTATAAAGAATGAGAGTACTGTAAAAATAATATTTTCAACACTACATATGTGCGCATTATTACCTCAATTTCTAAAGAAATGCCTCCCTCAATGCTTTCTTCCAACATTCAAATCCCAGCTTAATAAAAACAAATGGCATTCTTCATTTCTTCAAAATTGCACATTCAATATCATAAGCTTTGCTTTTTTAACAAGACACTAACACTTTGAAATTTAGTAATTAAGTATTCATAAGCCTGAGTTTAGGCTGTAGTGTTCTGGGGATTATGGGCTGACTATGATAAATACATTTATAACTTTCAAACTAATGAATTTAAATACATAAAATAAAATAAATAAGAAGGTAAGTTGAAATGATATAAAACCATAGGCTGACTCATACCTAAAAGTGGTCTTTGGTATTTCATCACAGGACTAACTAAACAAATCATAAATGTGTGCAGTACCATTAATGAATTTTAGCATTTCTATCACTCAGTAATTCTATCCACTTCTGAATTAGAAAGCAGTAATAGCGAAAATTACAGACTTGTCAAGCTAAAAGAGTACATTTTCCTGTCTAACAAGACACTAGGATGAACACTCACTGTATTGAGTTATTGAAAAATGTGGATAAGTATTGGGCTCCAAATTATTTTACTTACTGAACTTTCTAACTTCAATTTCCAATAAAATTGGAAAGCATTTTATGAGACAAAAATTCCTTCGAGTAAAATATGTTAGTGAAGAAAATGTGGCAAATAAAAATCTATCCAATAAAATGTACTCAACAACCATCAACCATAAAGTCTTTCAATTCCAAGACCAAACGTCAATAAAACAAAAAGAGTATTTTAAAGCATGTATTTAAATAACATGTTGTCTAGAATCTTAACTAATTTAATACTACTAAACAGGGATTTTAAAATTACCATCTATGAAGATATGCAGATAAATTTTACTCAGGTTTCTGTATTTTATTTCCGAATGAAAAGCGGACATCTAGATAAACTCTACAGGGTTGATGATCTAGAATAGTGGTACAAAAGCTTTAAAAAAAAAGTTACAACTGATGTTTATTAACGTCAGTTTTTTTTACTGCCCTCTAGTGGCAAAGAATCCAGTCACTGTATGAAGATGAAAGCCTGTGATTAGCAAGACACATGATAGGGGCTACAAAAAGATCTTGAAAAATAGGACAGTAAAATTTTACACCATATGCCATACTTCTTTTCAGGAGATTAATTTATTAAACAAAAGGAAACTTTATACTTGAAAGTCTAATTTTCTTTTGCTAAAAAAATTATAAGAATTACATGAGCAGCATGAATTATAGCACAACACTGTACATCAACCATTAAATTTAGTCAGTGTTAACATGGCACTAAAATAGCTAGTGAAAAAAATGGAAAATTCAGTAATTTTTTTCTACATGACATTATAGAATATTTGACTAATTCTTTAATTTTACTGGACTGGTTAGTTTTAGGCCATACAGGCAAGCTCAAAAAAGTTATTTTTAATGTTCTTTAAAATTCTAAATTCTAAACAAATAGAAGATGTAAAGGTATTTAAATTCCACAGACCCAATTAAACTAAATTAATATTCAGGTGTGTTCATGAAAGACATTTTGCAGAGTACAGTTTTAGAAACCATTATCACCATGTATAAAATTTATAATTGGTATGACATAAAAGTATATATAATTTTAAGCTATATTAACTTTTATTCTGTTTTTTTACCAAATTTGTCCTCTCCAAGTATTTTCTAGAGCTTCTGCATAATTTTATTCATTATCTTTTGCTTTATTTTTCAATATTCATGTTCTATAATCAGAAATGATTTTAGAAGGACATAAAACATTTTATTTATGATGAATCAAAAACAGGTATTGAAACATAAAATAGTTGATTAACTGTGATCTTTTGTATCTCAGATATAAAATGTATTAAATAGCTTTTCTGTATTAAAAAAGTATAATTTTGTAAGTGTATGTAGTTTACTCACATAACTTCTCTTAGAGGAAAATCATAGAATGCCATGGAGAAGTAACCAGAAAAAGGAAAAAAAAGAAACTATAAACCTTGACAGAAAGCTACTTGGGGAGGAATACTAGATGCAGGTAGGAAAAGCCCTATGCAGAATCCTTTTTTACAGTTTCCAATTTATAGGAACTCTGTGACCATATGAAATAAACTGTGGGCTTGATTATTTTATTTGTTTTTACACAGTGTAAACAGTGCTTGCAAAGCACAGCTACCAGGATCGCCTTTCTAGGGATTGCAATAAATATTGAAGGCTGATTACATCAAAAGGTGGAAGGAAGTGCGAAAACTGGTAAAATAGTCAGGTAGGATGCTCATTGGCTCTTTCTATTGGGTTGTGAGAAAAATCACGACGCATTTTTGCGAAGAAAAACATAGAAAAATATGTCATGATTTTCCGGACAACCCAATATTATACACACAAGTTTGCACAATGTTTCTACAGCTATCTCGGCATGTCAAAGATTCAACAGTGAAACGTGCTTATAAAGCTTCATTATCTGTAAGATTTGAATGAAAAAGAACATTTCAAAAGCATCACCTTTAACAATTCTACTGATAAATACAGCAAGGACACTGCTAATTTTTTTTAAAGACTATTAACTATGGAACAATGCTTAAAATTAACATTTAAAGTAAAAATTTCTCAAATATTTCTGTCTTATCTCCATTTTGCTATAGATAACAGCTGTCCTCTGGTGTGAACAACTTTCTGAACAGTTTAACAGTCACTCTAATTGAGCTTGGATACATACTCAGAAGTGAAACAAGGCTGTTTTCAAAAATCAGATTATTCTATGGTTGCATTTTCTAAGCAGGTTGCCAGAATTTACAAATTAAGACAAACAGTTCTATAACAACTAACTTATTTCCAATTACTCTTTGAGAAGAAATATTAGAAATCAGTTGTGAATCAAACCCTGACAGCAAAGAAACACTAATGAATGGAAATGAAAGTAAGAATGAGTCGCTGAAAGAGCAGACACATAAAGACAAAGTTTTGAACTCTCTAAACAAATTTTGGCAAAATAATTGAATTTCAACCCTAAGTTCACTTTCCAAGGTGCATTATATATGTATTTTAAAGTGAATTTAAGAGTGAGGAAGAAAAGATAGCTCAAACTATCATGTAATTTTATTGACCTAACATTGTATGTGCCTCATAACCCGAAACAAAAAATTAAAATATATATAATAAATTGTGCTAATGTAATTCCTTTAAATTATACTGATTAAACATGTGACCTCATGAAAATGTGATATATGGGCCAGCCAAGTGGCGCGGTGGTTAAACACTGGCTTGGGAAGCCAGTGGCCCCGGTTCGGGTCCCACATGTAAGAGCAAGTGACACTGCCCTCAAAAAAAAAAAAAAATGTGATATATGAAGAAACGTGACATTAGGAAGTGTCTACCTGACACAGCTTAAACTTTCAGAAGCGGATACCAGTAACCTTTCTGAAGATTCAAGTAAGTTTCAGGCCACAGTCAGTCATGACTTACTGGGAGATAACAGGACAGCTGGTAGACTCGTCACTTCGACTTTCCCTATCATAATAGATTCTGGTAACATTTTCAACATCTGATCTTCAAGACCACATACTCCACTCTGGGAAGTGGTGCTCAACTTCAGTGTCAGACCTAAAAGTTCACTTCTGCAGTTGACATAGAAGTACTGAAGGAAAGCATGAGTTAATTTAGAGTATTAAATCAGCACAATTAAAATGTTGAGAATTAAATAGACATATATGTACGTACACATGTATATACACCTGTGTGGTAGTTTATAAATCTTGAAAGAATACAACGGGCAGCTGAAATTCTACACTCTTAATACTTAATACTACTCCTTGCTTCATTTTACACATGAATATTTTTTAACTCTTAAAAAATTTAACATTAAAAACCTGCATTCCTCCAGAATGAAAGAAATCAGCAAACCAGTCTTAAAAGCTTTATTTCTTCACCAGATTTTTCTCCTCTCCAAGCCCAACTCACCTTAAAATCATACACATGAACCACTGCCACGTCGTCTATTTGTTTTTACTGACAGGAGACTGAGAAAAGAAATAAAGCTGTACTCTAAATCTGAAAATAGGGGAAAAAATAAAGGTTTGATAAAGACTATGGTGGTATTAAAGCATTCATTTTAAGCACCTATTAAAGATCTCTGAGAAGTTTCAGCTACTAGGGTGAGACTTCACTTAATCAAGTGTAGGTCACTTTGAAATGAGTCAAGTGATACTAGCAGAGACTTATGTTGGAATGGTAAATGCCATTTTTAGAAAGCAAAAAAGTTACACTGAGGGTTTCGCCACAGAATCTACTCTAAGTAATTTACACCAAATGGTACCATCCCATGTATTCCTCTTACGGTAGAATGTATTCAAAGGTACAAGGGAGACAGAAACACAGGAGAGACCGAGTGCAAATTCTGAATAGGGCAATACCTATGAAGCTTGAATTCTCTTTTGGAATCGAATTATCATAGTCTGTTGAGAGATACTGAATTCTTATTTATCTAATAAAGATGGAGATGGACACATGTGAGTGATTGTTCAATAGAGACAGATAGTCAAACCATCTGTGACTATAGAAAGGTAAAATGTCTGATGAATTAGTCAGTGAAGTGGAAATCCCTGAGTGTGGGCCTGTGGCTGCTTGTTGTTTATACAAGTTAAATTTATGTACAGAATGAAGAAATATGCATTATGTGTGTTGGTGAGATATTAAGGTTTCTAATGATATAAGCTAACTGAAGTATCAATCTTTTAAGAACTGCAAAATACTTCCTAAATATTTTCTGATACTATAGCATTTCAGTGTAATGTTAAACATATAAAAACATATCCTCTATCATAAATGTGATTTGTTCTCTAAAACTTCCATCAGGTAATTTTATGGAATAAACTTTCATAAAACCAGAGCAAAAAAAGGCCAGTTTTATGTAAGTAATATACATAAATCGTAAACTCTCTCTGATATATATTTTTAAAGAATATAATCTTTTAAATAATTAGCTTTCCAATAAGCTGGTAACTTAAGCACAGGCATTTAAGAGTCAGCACCTCCTCTTCCTCTTGTAATAATAATGAAATGACTAAAGAACCCCATCACATTATAAAAGGAGTGTAGATATTTCAGCTACATCCACTATATCTGGACTGGTTAGAAGGAAAATTTTTTCCACGAATTTGCACTGCCCATCATGCAAAAGCTCAGCAGAGTAAGAAAGCTTCTAGAGGGGAAATCTTTGTGAAACATGGCTAGCACTACCTCTTGTGAAGAGCTGGGGTGTGTGGACAGGGGCAGGTCTAGGAGAAAAGAGATGGTGTGACTCCCATCTGTTCTGTACAGGAGGATGCAGATACTCTGGGAAGGTTATATGTAAAGCTGCAGGCACAGGTAAACCAGGAAAGTTTGATTACAAAGAAAGCAAGGGGTACAATATTAATATCAGTAAGGTAGTTTTTATGATATAAAAAAGCATTAGGTTGCATAAAAAAGAATCAACTAAGGTTGAAATCTACAATGGATATAATAGGCATGCACTTTTATGCATCAACTATAGGAAAATAGCAAACATCTCATTAAAAATTAAGAGAAGCAAAGCAATAGAAGAAGACTGACATTTTTACAGGTCTTTCAAATATATGAAAACGTCAACAGGCTTAAAAAGAATATTGGTCTGCACTGTATTACTAAAGCGGAGGGGGTATACCTGCTGTAATTGAATATATATAGATAGTCACGGGATGTGGATTATACTGTGGAACAGAGTCAGAGGAAGAGTAATAGATATATATGATATGGGGGGAGAGTGGGGTGGTGTATTGGGGGTGCAGGGTTGTCACTTTGAGGGGTAAAATGTATAACTATTGCACTGTGTTGTACACCTGAAACTAATTAAAAAAATAAATTAATTAATTAAAAAAAAAAAAAGAATATTGGGGATTTCAAGCAGTGATTCCCAATCAGAGTCCTATTTGCTTGAGAACGTTTGGAAATGGGGAGTGGGGAGGGGGAGGTGTTTGAGTTGCCACAAAGTCTGTTTAGCATCTAAGGACAAGAGTCAGGAGCACTAAGTATCCTAAAACACAAGGGACTGAAAATGAGGAACTGTAGCCTCCACCATACTCCACCATGCTCAATAGTGCCCCAATTTAATTCTACTCAATCATCCAAGTAATTAATAAAATTGAATTTGGCTTAAGAGATACAGAGTAAATGCTGATACCTACAAATAAAGAACACAAGTTTTAATAAATACCACTGTCATTCATAAAAATGTTTCATATATTACACAAGTGGTCTTCAAGTTGTGGTATCTATCACCCTGAGAGTAAGGAAAACTTTTCTAAGGGGGTATGCAAGCCTTATTAGTTCCAAAGGAGTCAATTTCAGGCCTGATATCGATTTGCCTGAAGAGGTACCTTAAGAATTTATGAGGTGTGATCACAAAATATGGTGAACGTTTAAATAAAAACGAATTTATTGCAGTAAAAGACACATTGCCATTAATCTCCCTCAAAATACTCCCCCTTGCTTCGAACACACTTGTCCCGTTGTTCTTGCCACTCTCTGAAGCAGTTCTGGAAGTCCTCTTTCTTAGTGTCTTTAGTTGTGCTGTGGTGGCTGCCTCGATGTCCTGAATTGATTCAAAACTTTTACATTTCATTTTGTCAAAATTACTTTTCAAAGTCATTTTGACTTTGGGGAAGAGCCAGAAGTCGCACGGTGCCAGATCTGGTGAATAAGGTGGATGAGGACACACCGTAATGTTTTTATTTGACAGAAATTACCATGCCAGAATTAATATGTGACACTAAGCCGTTCCATTGTGATCACAAAATACAGTGAATGCTGCTGCTGAGTGCCATCCAACGGAAAGGCAGGGATCTTCAATATGGGAAGGGGTGCATGGAGCCTTAGTAATAGTGTGTGACAAGTTTCAACTTTGGTTTAGTCAGTCCGGTGTGAGCTACAGTTGACATCATGACAATGCTCTGTGTCACACATCACTTCTGGTATATGGCAATTTCTGTCAAATAAAAACATTACGATGTGTCCTCATCCACCTTATTCACCAGATCTAGCACAATATGACTTCTGGCTCTTCCCCAAAGTCAAAATGATTCAGGATATGGAGGCAGCCACAACAGCCCAAATAAAGACACTCACAAAAGAGGACTTCCAGAACTGCTTCGGAGTGTAAAGAATGATTGGATAAGTGTCTTTGAAGTGAGGAGGAATATTTTGAGGGGGATTAGTGACAATGTGTTTTTTATTATCATTTTTTTTTTTACTTTAAGCATTCACCATATTGTTTGATCACACCTTGTAATTACATTAAAATAAAATATTCTAGGGAAAGTGGAATGAAAATACAAGTCTCAAAGAGAACATAAAATAATGTGAAATATCCTACTGTCAAGAGTTTTTTAATTTATTTGTAAATAAATGATGGTGAGCATAAAATTGCTAGGCCATTTATGCTTATTATTACTTGACATTAAAAATTATGATTTAACATCTTTGTTAAAAATGTCAGTATATGTAATACATTGAAAATTAATCTTCTGAAACTACTTTTTACTTGTGAGGAAAACATTAGATTTCAACTAAAAAAATATATGAGGGAGATTTAGTTTATCAAGATTCTTTTAGTGAGAACCTAAGCAAAAAATTTGAAGAACAGGGTAAAAAATGCAAAGAAAATCTCAAATCCTTAAAAAACTAACACTCAGGTTACAGTAACTGATTTAAATAAATTAAGCCTAGAAAAATAAAATCTGCAATTACACTGTACACAGGATATTGATTTTAAAAAGAATACCCACACATATAATAGGGATAAAGCTGTGTTCAGCAGTATATTAAGAGCTATAATTATGTCCAAGGAAAATAAGCAAAAAGGGATTAATTCAATTAGAGCAAAGGTTACTAATTAGAAAAGAGGGAAAAAAATAAATGAAGGAGGTAAGATCTGAAAAAAATATGTAACACAGAGACCTAATTCTTGTCTAATAAAAAAAAGTAGAAAACCACAAATATAGCAACTTCAGGCTAAGAAAAAGGCAGTTACATTTAGGCAGAATAATATAAAAAGTTCAAGGTGCTAGAAAGAATGGAAAACTAGGTTATAGCCTTTACTCTATAATTTACCCACAAAGCAAAAATCTTTTGAAATTTGTAAAATTAAAAAGTCCATTCAAGAAATCCACCCCTCCTTCCACTTGGGTGTCTAGTATTAAAATGAACTACTCTTTTAACTTTTAGAGAAAGTTTAATTGGAAACAGTGACAGAGAAGAAGAGTCCAGAGAAATGTATTTCATTAAAATGAAAATGAAATGATTATCTTAATCATGTCTGGTTACAATAATGATTTAATGAGGTTTTAAAATAAAAATGGACTTCAGAATATAATTTTTAAGAAAATGAGCAAATAAGATATGATAGATACACTGTGATATCATAAGGAATGATCTATTCATCTATGATTACCTCAATTACGTTTTCATTTATTAGGAAGTATTTATTTTTGTAAATAACCTACTTAAACAATAATAATAGACATATATAAGTAATAACATACTTAGTTTATATATATTTCAGAAAAATCATCATATAGATACAATATACAGTGGCATATTTACTTTGCTAACAGTAGCAGCCACTTTAAAATATTTTTCAATAATCTGAATGTTCTTGCATCATCCCTATTACTGTCAAGTTTATATTATACTGAGGATAATTAAGCATGTTTTAGATCATCTTTATTTTCCTCCCCCGCTGGCTGTGCAGAGCTTGGTCCTTTCACCTCTCATTAAAATTTCCACAAGAAAATGGTCAAGCAAACAAATAAAATTTAGGTCAGTATAATTTCATTCTTATTGAAAGATATGGTAAATTTCTGTTACCAGAGGGTTTCAATATGGGAAAAACAATACCCATCTTCATTTAAATCTATTAAAATATTGTTTCAAATCTAACCCTGTAATCATCTTTTTCAAATGAAAAAGTTTCAGTGCTGAATAACTCAACGTATTGCAATTTGCCTGGGGAATATGGGGAGTTTTGCTTTGAAGCTACCTCCCTAGTGACTTGCGACAAAAAATCTCAGCGCTGACCCATTTCAGTGGTCAAGTGTTTCGAGAGCCTCCTGCATAATAGAGACATACACACCAGAGCAAATCTCTAATGGGAAACTCTAGCCTGGTGATTACAAAAGCTCCAAAGCATGGTAGTTCTTACCAATGCATTTTATTTGCACTTCTGGCCAGGAGTAACCAAGAAGCCTTTCAACTCCTAGCACCCTTTTTCCTCCTCTTAGCAGTCATTAAAGTTTGTGTTCTCTTTCCTCTCCCCATTTTGAAATTATATACATCCTATTCCATCGTTTAGTGTAGGAAATGGTGGGTTGGAGTTCAGGTATTTAACCAAAGGAGCTGTGTCTCTGGCTTCGGAACTGAAAATGAATACCATGGTATTGTTCTTATGTTATTCTGTGGGTTAAACAGGATTTTGTGGATTACACGGGCAAACTATAGTATTCTGAGTAAACACTTTTTGAGTTCTACGCAAGCTTTTAAAATATACATAATCGGGAGTTGCCGTTATTTGTTAGCTTTAAATCGTTTTTGATGGAATTTACAACACAGCATTTACACAGCATCCTCACTATTTAATAAACAACTCACTTAGGAGGTGAGTATAACCAGATAAATGACTTTAGGGGCCCAGTATGAAACTTGTTCCTATAGTATATATATAAAAAAAAGCCCTCCATACTTTTTAATGATGACCTTACCCAAGGGATAAATCAATATTCACGGCCACTTGAGATTCTTTCCAACTCTACTATTCTATTACTTATTTCTAAAAATGGCCCAGTCCCAGCTGGATATTTTGTAATTAAAAAATTCAAATTTATAGGAACTCTTCCAAATGTCTTGGGATATGTGACACAACAGAAGGAAACACATTAAAATCACTCCTTTAAATTTATGCTATAAAGCAAGACTTTACACATATTACACAGACTAGAAAGACAGCTGTTTTATTTTCTCTAAGGCAAATGCCATGATTTTAACAAAATATTGGTCCAATAGGGAGACTTTTGGGTAAGAACCCAGAACTGGCTTCTATGTAGTTCTCTTTCTACCAATACCTACCTATGTCCAGAGTCAAATTTCTTAAATTCTCTAGGTCTTAATTCCTAAACATCTCAATAAGTCCTTCACTATCTGAAGTTATATAATTCTTTTGAACTTTAACATGTGAAATTTGAATTACGTAAATTGAAAATGTGACAATTAATGCTTTAATTTTATTATTGTAAAATGTTGAAATTGGGGCATATGGTAGCAGAGCTTAATACTAAACAAAACAGAGATATAAAATTGGCTTTTTAAAAGTTTTCATTTATGCAGAAACTCATGTTTATCATCAATATTTAAGAATAAAAATTACTTTTAGAAATATGCCTTCATTGGAGATTTGCACAAATAAACATAGGCTTTTAAAAATCAGTTGATGCTCCTTCTGGCTAACTACGTAAAAGAAATCCTCAAATCATATCATCACTGATTCACTGATCTTTGTTTTAAATTATTTATTTTAGACATCAATATTGAGGGTTTTTTTTTTAACCTCAAAGTAATTGGCCAGTAGTTCAAAACATAAATTAGTGACAATTATTACCAGAAACAAAGAAGATAAAATGTTAATAGGCTAATACACACACACACGCATGCGTGCACACATACACACACTCAGATTTTTTTTTTTTTTGTATGTTTGTTTTCAATTTACTTCAAGGCTCCTGGGAAATAATTACAGAACTTGTGGGTACAAAGCCTAATGGAGTACTAAAGAGGGATCTACTAAAATTAATATGTCAAGTTGGGTTATTTATTCCTAAACAAATCAACACAATTGAAAAAGTAGTTTGTAAAAAGGAAATGTTTTATTTTCGGGAAAAGTTCCCCGCAGGTATAGACAAAGAACACAGTTCTCTGGTCAGTCATAATGTGCACTTGAAAAGAGGGATGTTATATTTCAGTTTAAATAAAAGTACAACAGAAGAATTTCAGAGTTGAAAAAACTCTCTGCGATCTTCTATTCCAAACTAATAATGTTTAAAGGTCTTTGTAGTCATTATTTAGGATTTTGTTATCCAACTCAAGTTAGGTATTTGGCAGCAGAGTACAGATTAGAATGAACACCTCTGGCATCCAGCGCAGTACAGCTTGTCCTTATAAAACACTGCCCCATGTAAAGCAGAAATTTGACCACTGTGAGATATAACGGGAATCCTAACTCTCTAGCAAAACAAGTTAACAAACTTTTTAAAAAATTATTAAATTTATTGGGGTGACATTGGTCAATGACATAGGCTTCAAGTGTACGATTCTACAATACATCATCTGTATATTGCATTGAGTGTTCACCACCTGAAGTCAAGTCTCCTTCCATCACCATATATTTGACCCCCTTTACTCTTTTCTACCTGCTCCCCCACACCCCTCTTTCCATCTGGTAATCACCCTTCTGCTTTCTGTATCTATGAGGTTTTGTTTGTTTGTCTTGTTTATATGCAACATGAGTGAAATCACATGTTTCTTGACTTTTCTCCATCTGACTTATTTCATTTAGCATGATATTCTCAAGATCCATCGTTGTTGTTCAAAGGGCAGTTTAATCTTTTCTGATGACTGAGTAATATCCATTGTGTATATATGCCATATCTTCTTTAACCAATCATCTATCCAAGGACACTTTGGTTGTTTCCATATCTTGGCCACCATAAATAATGCTATAACAAACATAGAGGTACATATATCTTTACAGATAAATGTTTTCAGATTTTTGGATAGATACCCAAGACAGGGATTGTTGGGTCATATAGTAATTCTATTCTTCATTTTCTGCAGAACCTCCATACTGTTTTCCATAGTGGCTTCACCAATCTGTATTCCCACCAACAGTGTATGAGGGTTTCGTTTTCTCCACAGCCTCTCCAACACTAGTTATTTCTTGTCTTATTGATGATAGCCATTCTATCAAGTGAAAAAAACAACTTTTGTTTTTGAAAGATGTGTGAGAAAGCTAGGTATTTAAGGAACAAATGGTGGTGAAACACTTTTATGCCTTGTATTTGTTGCCACTGAGCTTAAAACATTTTTGAACTGGCAAATGTTTTTTAATAAATTCACTGACTATTAATATTATCAGGAATTTAAATTTTATAGGTCAGATCATCACCCCTCCCCTTCTTCATGTGCAACCTGAGGAATTACAGAAAGATAAGACTTAGGTCTCTCTGCCTTCCTTAGAGAGCAGTGTGATTCAAGCTCATTTCAAATGAAAACAGTATAAATTCACACAGCACAGGAAGTAAACTGAGGAGCCAAGGAGAGGACATATCACCCAACCCAAATTCTCTCAGGCCATTCATTTTTAAATATTCTGTGCAGAAAAAATTTCTGCAGGAAGCTTCAGATATATATACTTTCATGTAGTAATAAAATATAACTGTTTTAGAAGATCTGTCAAATATTTGTTTAAAATTCCTATTATTTAATGAAAATCAATTATAATTGTGAATGGTATATAAACAAGACCAAAAGGGAAAGGTCTGTAATTAAAATATATCCCCCTCCTCCAACCAGCTCCTGGATTGATGTGAAGAAGATGCAAGCAAGTCACACCCTGGGGCAAACATGGACTCCAGAAATGTGGAGGTTAAAATGCCCACTTTCTTCCTGTAGTAAAAATAGTCACCAGTTGAAGAGAAGGCCGACTGATGATCGAAGGACATAGTGGATATTCTCTTATGTCTGAATGAGAAATCTCAGTAGATGACCCTCATCTATAAACAATGGAAAATACCTTAGTGGTACAAAGTTCCTGATTCAGAATCCCTCCCTATTCTCTGCCCCCTTACCCCTGAAAAGGCACAGACCATGCTAACCCTGTATAAGACTGGGTATTTACAGGGTGCATGTTCATAGAGGAAGGTTTAAACTGTACTCCATATTATTATATTTCATATATGCACTCTCTTCCTGGAAGGGCTGACCCAAAACAGAATTATAAGCCAGGTATAGTCCACTACCCTGAGAGGGTCTTTCCAATATCTGGTTAACCCATACCTGCCCTCAGGAAAGGATCTCATCCATTACTCCCTGGGAATGGAACACTTTAGACTTCAGTGTATCTGCCCTCTTAAAATTCTTAGCATAGATATCTATTCATTCTCAAGGAGAAATATTTCTTGTGTTTATTAAAACACAGTTTTTGTTTAAAAAAACTATTTTCTGGTATGTATGGATGTTTCAATTTGGCAATTTAAATTGAAAGCCAAGGGTAATTTTTTGAATAAATTACAAATAAGCTTTGCGGATCATCATAAAATGTATCTATCATATCACTTAAATTCTTCATTAAAAATAGTTTATAAGTTTAAGACTTATAGGGAAATTTGGAAGCAACAGACCATATTCAAAGTTTATCATAACTACTAATTACAGTATACTCTATGATGCTCAACACTTGGAGTATGGCAGTCTCAACAGTTTGTTTCTGTTTAGTTTTTCAAATTCTAAACATATAAAAGAAGTATAAAAACAAAATTTTAATTTCCCCTATGACTGTATAGCAAACATTCAAAATTCTATGGCTCTTACTGGAATTTCCCATAATGTGAGGCTCAGGAGAAAAGAAGTATACTTCAGTTGTAGCAGATAAAATGTCTTTAAAAGAATAAAGACATTCCTTTTCCTCTGTGTTGGGCTGAAGAGTGTCCCTCCAAAATTCACGTCCACCTAAAACCTCAGAATGTGACCTTATTTGGAAATGAGGTCTTTGCAGATGAAATTATCTGCAGTAAATTAAGATGAGGTCAAACTCGATTAAGATGGGCCCTAAATGCAATGACTGGTGTCTTCCTAGGATGAATAAATAATCAGATGAGAAGAGTGTACACAAACACAAAGAGGGAAGACCAAGGTAGAGATTGGAGTGATGCAGGTACAAGCCAAAGAATGCTGGACCACCAGAAGCTGGAAGAAGCAAAGAAAACCTTCCCTCTAGCCTTCCGAGGAAGCATGGCCCTGCTGACGCCTTGACTTGGGACTTGTAGCCACTGAAGTTGTGGGGGAACAAATCCCTGTTGTTTTAAGCCACTGACTAGTAATTTGTCATAGAGGTCCTAGGGAACTATATATCCTCAAATACTTAAGAACACAGGCAATGAAGAACTACATCTTTCTTGGGCCAATACAGTGCTTTGTTTTGTTTTGTTTTCATCTATTTTTTGGTGATTTACACTAAAATTTGAAATAAATTATCAGCCTAACATCCTAATACTATTACTCAAAATGGTACTATATTTTGGGTTCAGCCTTCAACACTGATTTAGCTTTCTCTATATGTAGTAAAATTTGATATAGCAATGAGAACTGGATCGAACTTGGGCCTCTAATATAAGACACAGGACAAAAGGTTCTCAATAAAAATTAAAAAAATAATTATTTCTATAAGCAACTGGTCAATATTTATTAAATTGTTGTAAGCATTGTAAGAACTATTGTTTTATAAAAACTATTGTTTTACTCACTTTCTTACTATACTGTATACTTATTAGTGAACTAATATTAATAGAGCACTGATGTCAAATACATAGGACTCAATAAATATTTATTAAATTAAATTAAATATTCTAGCAGTGTACTATTTTTATAAATAGCAGGGGAGAATGATTTCCAATTCCTTAAGATTTTAGCAAAAACATTTATTTGCCCCCAAATTATTTTAGTGTTTTGTTTTAGAATTTGAATAAAACCACTACAAATATTTATTTTACTATACTTAAGCTCTTTCCTTAACAAAGACTTAATTTGATGTTATTAGAAAATAACTGTAATGGGTTATGTAAATATTTTCCTCAGCTCTCCTAAAAGTTATTAATCAATATGTCCTTCTCTGCCCCACCCCCCAAAAAAACCTCAATGGTATTATCACAGAAATTCTGTCTCTAAAATATGCTAAAGGACCTTCAAAACAGAAACCTAGTTAATTCAGGGAGCAAACATTAAAAGAATAAACATATTTAGGCAGGTAATATTGAGCACTGGGGCAAGGAGGGGAACTACATTCAAAAAGCTTCAAATTCAACAAACAAAACTACAAATATATTCATTTTAGTTGGATACAAAATGATATCAAATGGTTTGAAGATAGTATGGTTATAAGGTAAAAACTAGTACAATACAGGATTATGAGTCTCTCATAAAACCTATCTGAAGGCATTTTTTCCCTGAAATCACCTTTCTGTGTCATGAAAAGCCCTAAAGGCTTTTATTCTGTAAGTTTATAACTTTTAAAGTTCTAAAGCAACACATGTAGAACTACATATCGCTGGCATGCTCAGCATAAGCCTGGTTCATATTTTAGTATTTTACTGCTGTTAATTCATTCCGAGATTAAATGAATTGGAAAATTTTTTCTAAAAAGCTTTAAATCACAAAAGTTACAGTGATATCAGGATTACTTTGAATCACAGATGAATATTTTATATTTTTAGGAACCTCATTATCTCATGAATACCGTATACCCAGCTTTTATTCCTTCAACTGTGAGGGAAACATCTGTAAATCTAAAGGTTAATGATTCACTGACAATTATACATGTTTATAAAATGTGGCAATTTCTTGGTCTATTTAAGAACATTTATTCTTTAATATTTTATTAATTATAGCAAGAGACTCTGTTACACTTAATGAATACCACTTTTTTTCTGGAAAAGAAACTATAACAAAATACACAAATAAGAGATACTTGGACTAAAATATTCCACTACTTGCACTCTTCTACTAAAAAAAAGCAAATATATTGACAACAGATGCAATGACTAATACTCTTACAGAGCAAAATTCAGACAATATTAGTGGGTCATCTATAGTTTTTGCAATGGTTTCATGCAATATTTCTCTTTATGTGGCAGAAATCAGATTTCAAGGTGGTTTCACAGAATCAGACAGAAAAATACTGAATTTTGTTTTTAATTTTTGTTTTTAAATTGCAAAATGATAATCTACTTATTTAAATTCACAAGACTATTGAGTAGTGAGCTAGAAAACCTTAGAAATTTCATTTCACTATTTGTTTCAACTATTACAAAACTACCAAATGAATTTTAAGGGATCATTTTCCAACACAATTTTAACCGTATGTTTGTAATTTCTCAAGAACTTGAACTAGAGGATAGACCTGAAGGGTAGGTAAGCAGTCCGTCAGTAAACTTCCCTGCTGAGACAAAAGTGTTCTGAGTACAGGTAGTCTAGGAGAAGAGGGTTGCTGAAAAATAAAACAAGCAAACAAACAAAACACCAAACAGAAGACATAGTCTCTGATTTCGAGTTTGCCATCCAAAAAAAGTGATGGAATAAATAATTTAACCAATTATATCTCTATGTGAAAGCAACCTGCTAAGCGCTCAAAGAAGGCTGTAATGAGTATGTAAGAGTTTGCAACTATTTGCTGCAAGCAATGAGTTAAGAACTGACAAGGAAAGAAGCAGCTACGCTAATAGAAATGACCTATATCGCAGCTGAGCATGTCATAGTGAAAAGAACGCCATACGATCTCACTTATATAACAGAAGAAACGAGCAAACAAAACAGAAATAGACTCAGAGATACAGAGAACAAACTGATGGTTGCTAGATGAGAGTGGAAATTGAGGGATGAGGGAGACGGTGAAGGGATTAGAAAGTACAAATTGGTAGTCACAAAATAGTCACAGGGATATGAAAAACAGTATAGGGAATATAATCAATAATATTATATAGATTATGTAGGGTGCCAGATGGGTACTGTGCTTATCTGGAGGATCACTTCATAGATTGTGTAGATGCCTCAGCAATGCACTGTATACCTGAAGCTGGTATAGAATAATATTGAATGTCAAATACACACACACACACACACACACACACAGCGATCCAAAAAAAAATGTATACACATTTTAAGAAAGGAATAATGTGTATTAAAATTATAATACTCAATATATACTGATAACAAAAGATGAATACAAGTCACGTTTGACTTCCGCAATTACAAGAAGTGCTCAAAGTGGTTACCATCAGTGTCTAGATATTTCTGATTACAGTGCTTAAACAACGTTGACCAAAGTGTAGGTATGTGTATATGTGTGTATATACATAGTCACAGGATGTAAATTACAGCATACGGAATAGAGTCAATGGTATAGTAACAGCTATATATGATGTCAGAGGGGTAATAGACTGGGAGGGGGGTTATCACTTTATGAGAGATATAGATGTCTAATCATTATGGTGTTTTGTACACCTGAAACTAATAAAACACACACACACACACCCCAAACTGGGGCTCAGCTGCATTTTTTAGTCCTGGATCTGTCAATATTAGCTGTGTAAACTCAAAAGAGTCACTTAAGTCTTTTTGGATTTTGGGTGTCCACATTCATTCAACTCAACAAGTATTAATTGAGCACCATCAAGTGCCAGGCATTATTTAAGCTCTAAAGATACTAAAGTGAAGTGACATTCCTGCTTCTGTGAAGCTTATATTGATAAACTGAAAATATAAGAAATTTAAGAGGAAGTCATGAAATGAAAATAATAGCAGGAAAAGCTGGTTTCTCTACCTCTACTAACTCCCTTTAATAATTCATCTGCCAGAGACAGTTCTTCCCCTCAACACATCCTCTATCAGTGTGTTCTATGCCAAATCCCCAGTGGATCCCAAATGAAAACCTCAACCCTTTCATCTGAGAGGTTCAAGGTCTTCCACGTCCTGGCTTCAACCAACTTTTCTAGCCTTATCTCCCAAAATTCTCTTTCATGAACTTCATGCTCCAAGTCAGTTATTTGATTCTCAAATATTCTGCACACATACCAACTTTTAAAACTTTGCTCATGTGCCTTCCTCTGCCTGGAATGACTTCTCTCTGTCATTCATCCATAATTCTGGCCTTTCTTCTATCAGGCTCTGATAGAAGGCTCTTGATATGATTTTCTGAGCGGGAGGGAGAGAAAGTTATCAAAGTGATTCCCAAGAAAGAACATTTGCCTTTTTGGATTGAAGAGGGAAGTTAAAGGCAGGGAGGCTAGTGAGGAAGATATTATAAAATATAATTGTGATTGCATTACAATAGGTAGTTGCAAAAAACATCTGGTTTGTAGAATCAGCGATTTATGATTATTAATTGGGTATAGCCATAAATTGGAAGAAATTAGTATAAATGGACTCAAAATTATATGATTTTAAGTAGGATAATAAAGAGCATTCCAGGTGGCACATAGTAGGTTATCAATAAATGATGAGTAAATTTTCTTTTTTAAATTTATGAAATGATTTTTCTTAAGAAATTAGTATATTCCTAAATTATGCTATAGTTAAATATTATATATTGAGTTCTAATTTCATAGACAGATAAAAAATTTGCTATAGTGTGACATCTTAACTCAGTGATTACTGGGTTAAAAAATATCATCTTAAAAAGAAATTGGGTTCAACACTAAACAGTTTCACTGAAATATATAAAATGGGTTCTATTTAAGAGAAGTAGGGGTTATGTGAAAAATAGCATGTATACAACAATATCATACTATCATAATAGTTTGTTAATTTTAGATCTCTTGCTTTATTTAAGAGAAAGAAAATATTACAGGGATAGCTAACCACCACTACCACTCCTTCCATCATCTCTCCCTCCTCCTCTTCCTTCCTCCCGTCCTTTCACAGACAACCACTAATGTGTAACTGGTGTACATCTTTCTCAGGCATAGAATTTTCATATTTTACTATGTACTTCAGCTTACCACCTCATATGTTTTAGCCCATAGTAAAAGCAGGCCTATTTTCATGGCTGATGCATATTTTGGCAATGTGAATCAGACTCTCAGACATTGACATTTCATTAGATTATGACTGACTAAATCTCAGGGGAAAAAAAAGTATAACAAAATAATTCTCCCATAGAGAGGAGTCTAATATAGAGAGAATTTTATTCTTGGTGAATTTAAGAAATAGAGGATAATTTGATATATTGTCTCAAATGTACCTTTATTCAATTCTAAGGTCCTCTCATCTATGGTCATGATAGCAATCTATTGTTTTATCAGAGCCTAGAACTAGTTATCTCTGTTTCAAAATGGTTCCATTTCCACACTGCAGAAATTAATAATATCTGCGAGTTCTCTCAATCCATCCAATAAGATACCTTATTAGAGGTTAAAGTACACCCTAGGCATTTAGAGGTAGCTATCTTGTTATTGCTAATTGAGATATTCCTGAAAACAGGAGTTAGACAAAAATTTTATAAAATACACACGAGGAGATGTTTTCAAATGAAAAGATACTATCAACTTTCTCCACAAATTTACTTCTAAAATCTGTAATATTTAATTCTACCCATGTTCTGCCTCATCTAAGGTGGAAAGACATTAAGTTTACAATTCGAATGCCTAGCTCTTGAGAAACTGAGGCACTACTGAAACTAATATGATTAATAAGTATTTTAATAAACCAGGTGTTTGTACTGATATCTGAGCATGAGAGTAAAGAATTTGTTTCCATTTATGAAAAAATCTGGCACCTTGAACCTCTATTCCTAACTGGAAACATAAAAGTAAAGATTAAGCTTAGCTTTTTGTGAGAAAGGTAATATGCATGAAATTTAAATATACTTTAAGGAAATCAAACATATTATCATACACTCACAGACCTTAGCAGTTTTTAAAAGGCTAAGAATCATTTAAAATAAACAACTGTATGCTTAAAACAACTATAAAGTTTTAGTTTCTAAATTTCTAAATTTCATTGTTTGCTCATTAAGGACACTATTTGAGTTCAGTCCTTATCCTTGACATGTGAAAGGGGCTATAACATAATGTAACTCAACTCTTAAAAATACCAGAATTCACCCAGATGAATATCACTGCCGTCAGACTGGCTATCTCAGGAGTTACTGTCTTTTACAGATGATGAGGTGTTTCTCAAAACTTCTCTTTTGGAAAGGCCTCACAGACTATATTAAACTGTGGTAAATTCTCTCTTAGTACAGGTCTAATTTTCTGAAAGAGCCAAATGTTGGGTTAGTCAAGCCTGTGAAGGAAAGTAAACAATCAAACTAGCTAAATTGGTATTTAATCAAGATGAGACACGCCTATAGAACAAGAACCATTTTTATTTGTCTTGCAAATAAACTCGATTTCAAAGAGTGGTTTCAAACAAATTTTGGTTAAGGTACTAAGATGGAACGTGTGAATGGTAGTAATCTATTCATGATGAGTATAACCACCTTCACTTTCATAATCTTTCTTACATCCCAAGACCAACATTAACGAGCATACGTAGTCTAAATAGGGGACATGAACCATTTCCCTGGAAGCTGGAGAGTAATGGTAATCCTTTCCTAGAGTTCCTCTGCAGAGATGCTTTTTCTTCTTATTCCTTTGGCAAGCTGAATTAACCAAAAAGCTGGCATGGAGCCCAACTTCCCCAGCCAATGACACCTTGATCGGCAAACAAATGCACAGAAGCAGCAGGATATGTACATAAAAATAAGCTCACCCAGTAGCACAAAATGTAAAAATGTATATACTTGACTGTGCAGACTTATTTTATTACCATTTTCAGTTTGCTTTTTTCCCCCCAAGAATTTTGAATCCACTGAAGAAATTCTATAGAACCTCTACAAAAATCTATATTGTTTTAAACCATTAACCTGGTTGGTTTGCTTCCCTCCTCTCAGTGCTACCACTTAAAGTCAAGTGACTTTTCCAAGGTCACACCACCAGGCAATAGTTCAGATGCTAATTTACTTGACTTCCTCAACAGCAGTTCTTAGCAGACCAAGACCATAAAAAAAAACAAGACCACCAATAGATTAGCCTTGGAATAAATACAAACATAATTTATCATTTTGCCAGGTTCAATAAATACCATTTTGATGTGTTAACAGCCTTTAATAGTGAAGGCATTAGCCATCAATTAAATAAACAAACCATTAAATAGGGAATAGAAGTGTCAATAAAGGCATAATATACTAATTTTCTAATCAATGGTGCTAATTATTGCTGGATATTAATCAGGGAATGTACATTAGCCATACCATAGATGATCATTTATTACCATGGTTCCTTAAAAAAAAAAAAATCTAAAGAGGGGCCGGTCAAGTGGCGCGGTGGTTAAGCGCTGGCTTGGGAAGCCAGCGGCCCCGGTTCGGTCGCACATATGAGGGCCAGTGACACTGACCTCAAAAAAAAAAAAAAAAAAAAAAAAAAAAATCTAAAGAAGGTTAAAAACAAAAACAGTATAATGCTGAACACATACTACATCAAAAGTAATGTTGATAAATTAAATAATTTACCTTGAACAATGATGGAAATATCTGTAACATTCAATGGTTACAATATTTATGAAAGGTTGCATACTAGCATATTTCAATTCTAGTAGCAAAGAGAAGTTACATTTAAAGCAAAATTAGGGCTAAAGTTAAAACCCAATTTGACAGTTATACTGGAGGCAGAATTCAGTGATGAAGGATATAAATTTGAGATTCGGACCAACATTCCTTTGTACTCTAGTAGTTGAATAACCTTATGCAAAGTATTGAATGTCTTTAAGCCTCAATTTTCTCATCTATAAAATAGGGTGTAAAGGTATTTTACTTCAAAAACCATCTGCTACACATTAAGTGATTTAATATGTAATAATCGTAATTTTTAATGCAAAAAGTAAGCTGGAAACCAGGGGTTCTGAGGCCCAGTTCTTCATTAAGGGAGGGCTGTGGTGCTGTCCCGACATTCCTTAGGGGGGCAGGACCATGTTTTAACTATGTGTTGTCCGTCTAATTGACAAGTGACTTAATTCTTCTATGCCTCAGTTTCCCCATCTTTAAGAGATATAAGAGCATTTAAATCCATGAGTTGTTCTGAATACAAGAGGAAATGATATCTACATAAAGGGTTTAGCACAGAGACTAGCATTTACTAAATACTTGACAAGTGTTAGCTTTCATTAGCCTTGCTTCTCCACTTATAAAATGTGTATGGAGTCTGGATTAGGTGACCTTAGAGACGCTCTTCAGTTCTAAAGATCTCTAATTCTATTCATTTCCATAGAAATAGTGAAGAAAATTGTTTTTTAAAATTTTGTGAGTTTTTTGTTAAAGTCAGTGAGGTGGGCAAGAGAACAGAAATATAGAGTTTCTTTTGTTTTCTTCTAGCACTCCTCACCTATAAATCTTTTGGGAGCCAAAACATTGAACGTGTACTAGTTCTTGTTCCAAATGATCACATTAAAAAATATATCTTCCCAGCGCCGGCCAAGGGGCTCAGTTGGTTAAGAGCTCGCCCAAGAGTGAGAGCTCTGAGCAACAGGGTCGCTGGTTCGATTCTTGGCCCGAGCTGAGTGGCCGCTGAGCTGCCAACAGGTGGCAGGATGGCTCAGCTAAAAAATTATATATATATATATATATAAATTATATATATATATATATATATATATATATATATATATAAAAGATACATATATCTTCCCTACTTTAGTCACCTATGTTTACCAGTTAAAAAGATGTAGAATCACAAATACCTTGTCAAAGTGTTTAAGTTTCAAATGTATTAGGCATGCAGTTGTAGCATTTTTTCTCTTACTTAAATTTAGTATCATGATTCCTTCTTTTAAAAGCCCTTAATTGTGGAAATTAACATTTTATTCACCTGAATACCTAACACCTAAGTGGAACTCAGCTACCCCAAAATCTCACCTGACCAGACATGCAAAGAAATGGTGGTATTAGGTCAAACAGACTCTGAGAGACCAAAACTAATAAACCTAAGAAAATTAGCTCAGAGAATAGTATTCATTCAGAACCTTTCTATTCCTATCAAAATTACAGTAATAACAACAAAATAACCTGGGCTGTTTGACGAGAGCAGTAAAAGAAGTAAAAGTTAACAGTATAACAAGGATAGGAAATGAAAAACATCTTAAAAGTCATACCTGCACTTAAACTGCTCATGTAATTCAAAATTCTTTAAGAAGGACTGTGATATGGGGAACAGGTCTGGAATCACACAGTGCTACATTCAGATCACTGTCTTTTAATACTTGTGTAACCTTGAATTTACTTAACATCTCTAAGTCACAATTTTTCCATCAGTAAAATGGAGAAATCACTTCTGAAAGGAATGTTGTGAGAATAAAGTAAAATGATATGTATAAAACATCTTACATAGTTTAGGGCTTAAACATGATGGATAATAGCAATATTAAGCATTGTCATATATGGGGCCTGAGATTGGAGTTACTTAGCCTTCAACAGCTCCTAAGTAAATCACTACACTGTAACACAGAACAAAGTAACCGATGGTCATGATCTTCTGTTGCCAAGAAGTTAAACTTAATATACTCATTCAATAAGCTTTCAACAAACATTTATTAAATAACTTATTTTCTCAGCGTTGTAGTTGGCTGTGGTAAATAAAGATGAATAAGACACAGTTGTGACCGGATAGAACTTGTCCTCCTAGTGGGGGAGAGAGAACTGTAAACAAATGATTACAGCCGGATACTTAGGTGCTGAAATGGACATGTGAACCAGGTGTTATGGAAGGGTACAAGATGCAGCCACCTCTAGAGTACCTAGCTCTGCCCAGGGCAATCCGTAAAGACTGCAGAGAAGAAATGCCATGCATGTGGGCTCATGAATGGTTTGTGAGTGTGTGTGTGTGGGGGGAGAGCATAAGTAGCACCAAGGGAAAAAATTGAAGCAGGCGTCTGTGGGTGGAAAGGTATATGCCGAAAAGAGAAATGGAGCAGAGGTGGGATCATGAAGCATCTGATAAAACATACTATGGAAACTGGACTTTCCCCAAAGACCAAGATGAAGATTTTATGCAGGGATCTGCCATGCCCAGAATTATGATTCAGAATGACAACTGTGATGATAGGGTGGAGGCCAGACAGAAGGCAGGGAGACCAGGTTAGAAGGCTGATGAAAAGAGCCTGGACTTAGGAACAAAGGAGGGGGGAGGGGAGGGAGTGGATAATTCATTTTAAACATATTTCAATTACATTTGTTTTTTTAAATTAAAAGTTCTTAAAAGACTAAATCCTTTGTGATCGCGAAAATTTGACTCTCCTGATGGAACTATTTTTGGTGATGTTTGAGTTCCTCAGGTTCTAGTGTTATGTAATTCATAGCAAGATGATAGGGTGATTATCTCTGATAAAGTCTGAAATAATATATTAGGTATTCTGATAATGGGCTAACTTTTTTCTTTCTTATGTTAAAACTTGTACTTAGTTCTGATTAATTTGTAATAAAAAAGAATTCAGTAAAAAGTAAAGCATAGGCTACACTCTATATAATCAGTAATGTTTGACAGCTTTGCGTAGGAAAACAAAACTCTTGTATGCAGCACTTAACTGCTTTAACTGGAGCTTTCAAAAAGGTTAGATCTCGTACTGTGTTTAATAAAATTCTTCCCATCATTAAACAATGCTTGTTCAAATATTTAAGCAAAAATTCCATTTTAATGGAGTTGATATAAAATACATCAGAAGGAAAATAATGGCCATAAAGTTAAGAAATATAAACTATAAATCTTTGGGCTTTGTTTTAACGTTTTAGGGGAAGTGATTAGTCTAAACCAGCAGCAACAGAACTTGAATAACCTTCAAGTAAACATACTTAGGCACTTGTTAAAACAAACATTATTCCCCCTGCTAAAATTCAGGTTGGCAAGTCTCTCCTCTTAATAGCTTAAAAACAATTTGAAAAGTAGCAGAATAGTAGCTTCTTTACACAGAGACTAATCATCATCATTAAAAGACCCTTAAAAGCAAATACAGAATGGTCGGCCAGGCTGATTATCTTAATTTTTAATGAAGGAATATCTCTATATAGATATATCAAAAAATGAAATAAATTTATGAAGGAAAATCTACTATCATTAAAAACAAACTAATTTTCATTTTCATCTTCCTTTTGATGATCTACAGAGGAAATAATACTTGAAAACAAAAAGAAGTAACTATGATAAAGTGATATACAAAAATCTATTAGTAATAAAACAAGCAGGCATAGCTGTCAGAAAATCGCCACATGGCTTTTTCCACCTCCATCAAGGTCACTTGACTGATGAGGCTCAATAAGATGATAATGCATTTAACCACTTTCCTTGCATCTGACTTCCACCTCACAAATCCAAATGGCCTTGTTTAACTATCCTGGCCTTTCATTTCAGCATTTCCCTGAACAAAGATAATTAAGTAGATGTACTGCCCCCTACTATCACAGGGATTGAAAGACAAATAAACTTTTAAGAGCACGGCCAGGTGTCTACTTTACTAAGGTACAACTTTTATGCAGGAGGTAAAACGAAATAATGGCTAACTAATTATAAAAAGCTAACAATGTCAAATTTGTTATATATGGTAATTTTATTTTATTTCAAAGCAAAAGCACAGAAAGCATTCCAGAGCACATTTTACAGGCCTAACTCTGGACAGCAGGTCCTCTCTGCCTGCTGGAAATAATTGAAGACTGAGGGGGGGGGGGTGTGTGTGTGTGTGTGTGTGTGTGTGTGTGTGTGTGTGTGTGTGTCGAAGTGCTGTGCAGAAAGTAATATGAAAAAAATTCATTAGAACTCCCACATATCATCTTAATTAAAAAAAAATTTAGGTTGATATATATACATAGAAAAAACTGAAGTGTTTTCTCTATATTAGTTCTATATTAGTCAATTTGATATGCTCTATAATCCATTCTTCCTTCTAAATGAATAAAACAAAGTGTTTATGTGAAACAGTACTTAATATCAAGAGGGGAATAGTAATACAAGAGAAACTCTTTTTCTTTTAAATATGATAGTAGGTCGTTTCCCAAATTTAACTATAATTTAGATGTGTCCTGAAATATCTGTATTTTCAATTATTATTCTTCCCTTGTGAAATGAATTTACCATCAGTAATATCTATACCATAAATTGTTTCTGGGATAACAAATAGGTAGCTGTTTTCACCTTATTTAGTAAAAATTAAGAGTAGGTATTTCAAAACTTAAACACACAGAATTTGTAACTTAGGTTTGTACCTAAATCATTTTATAAACATCAATTTTAAAACAACTGGTTTCTTAAATATTAAATATATATACCATTTCAAACCTGCTAAAAATAAATATAATCAAATAATTTTTTACACATCCAATGTTGACATGTCAAAAAACAAACAATACATTCCCAATATCTAATATGTATGTAAACTGAGACTTCAATTCAGGTTAAAAGGCTTCGATATAAGTGAGTAATACAACAACTTTTCATTTAAGACAAGACTACATACAGTAAGAGTCAGACAAACCATTCATTTTATATTGCCTATTATTAGAGAAATGTGTAATGTCAGGCAACCTGATAAAAATAATGAGTAAATATCATGAATTTCTAATGTAAAATATCTATTAGAATCTTTGCTTTAAAATATGCAACATTTGAGGATATGGAATCATTTCATAGCCAAAACAGCGTTTTGGATTGATAACTTAATATCTATAATTAAGTGCTTTTAGAGTTGTCCAGATCAATGTAACATAGTAAAAATCTTGCTAATAATCCTAATCGAAGCCTTTGGAACCCTTTTGCTCCTCTCTCCTATTCCTCTAACAGCCCTCATCCTTCCATTCCTTTCTCTCTGTGGGTAAATTCCACGATTTGTATTCGTGACTGCTGTTGGATTAGCCAAGAACTAGGTCACTGTAAGATCTAAGTCATTAAACATCAAATAGTTGTGACTTAGGTTTTTAGCCATAACTATTTAAAAGTTCTGGTCTAACTCAGAAGAGTACAGCTTACATTATGGTCAAAAACCAAAGAAAACCAAAAAACCCACTACGGCCACTAATTTACTTATTTACTTTTCTCACTTCGACGTATGTCCTTCCTGATGCCAAATTCACAATATTCAAACATCTTTAAGGGAGAATATCCTATTTTTCAATTGTTTCGTGCTAAAGCACTCATATCTAGGATAAGATAGAATAATTACAGCCATACTTAAGTTTAAACTATATATGCATGTATGTTACATAGAAATACACTTGCACAAAGACAGAGTAAGAAATCCATAGTAAAATAGTAATGTACCATATTAGTGTAGAGTCTAAACTTTTCTAACATGAGGAAAAAGTTAACAAAAATGGCTCATTTAGTTAAAAATTTCAAACAAATACGCTGTCCTTTAGTTAGCATTTACATTTAGATTACTAGAAAGGTAGTTTGTTAAAAATCTTTATTCACAATTGTTTAGTTCAAGTCTAGAAAACAAAGTAAATTATAAACATAAAGAGACTGATATTCGAAAGCCCAATCTCTTAATTGCTGATCAGAGCTGAAAATAGATCTTTTTCTCTAATTGAATGAGTCTTGTTAAACCTTTTGAAATACACTTTAGAAAATGCAAGACTACAGCTTAGAACAGGTTCTTTAATTTGGGTCATTTTCTGTTACTTGCAGTAGTGATGGGTGCTTAGCAACGCTGTTCTGGTGGCCCTTTTAAGGAAATGAATGCCTGGAATACAGCATTTTCATCTATTTTATGGCATTAATTATCAAGATCACTGTATTTAGACAGTGCCTCCTTTGCTACTTTCCTACATTATGAAAGAAAGGCGTCCCATGATAAATTGAATGTATTATTTCAGATGACAGTAGATCCTCTGAACCTCCTTACCAAGTGAAAAAAAAAAATGTAAGGACATAAAAAGTAACTGTAAATAGAAGCCACAGAAAGGGTTAGTTTAAATGTTTAGACAAGGATCTTACACTGAAAATCAGTGTTCAGACATCTGTAAGAGTCCATGTTAAGTTGCCTTTCTTTCACTAAATCTTTGAGGAGAATGAAATTCTATTATGCTATGCACTAGGCCACTGATATCTAAGAAATGTGATGCGACACAGCCAAAATGTGGTAAGGTTTTATTTGGTAAAGATCTGCTGACTATTTTAAATACTGATTTTATGAAAGAGGACTTGCACATGTGAAATGTTAACAAGACTATCATTGAAATCATGCCCAAGTAATTCACTTCATATTTATTTTAAGGTGCTCAAATGATTAACTATCAGGAAGAGAAGGAAACAAGGTAAAATAGGGAGCTACTGAGTAGTTTTTTAAAAAAAATCGATGTGCAATGATATACTCTGTAAATATGACCAGTCACATCTTATCAATAATCAGTACAACAGGTTTAAGAAGCTAGTAATGAAAAATATTTGGGGTATTCCTATTTTTTTTTCTGATCTCAATTATCATTGTTAAAAGTACAACTCTTCTAACTTTTTCTTCATAATCAACAATTCATTTTAGATTTCATGTTCTAAAGGAGGAACGTGATGCTCTTACTTGTCACCATTCTTCTCTATCTTCACAGCTAATAGAGATCAAGTGACTCCCTCTTTGTCTAGAAGGTATCCTAACTTCAGTCTTTAATGGTCAATTTTTGAAAGCTGTTAAAACTTAGCCTTTAAAGATGAGAAGGGAACCAGGTTAACCACCTGCAATCATATTTATTTGTTTAAGTTTCAGTGTACTGATTAATGCATAATCAGCATCTCTTTAAATACACTTTATGCTTGGTTTCAAATTTACCATCTAATCGTGGAAATCACAGTATAAAATGGGATAACACCAACATTTCTCAAGTTTTTTAACCTCTTAAGACAGACGGACTCTGCTTGGGGTTTTGGAGTTTTAAACACAAGCATTGCCTTTGAATGCCTGGGAATCGCTGAAAAAAAAAAATGTGTGGCACAGACTGTGTATGCGGCACTAAAATATTCTCCTAGTGGGAGGGAGGGCTTAGTAAGTTAGCTGTGATTTCTAAAATGCCTTCTCTGGATAGTTTCAACCCTTTCTTTAAGACTACTTTAACAATTAGCACACAGAGGTCTCTGGATGGCTCTCCGCAACATTTTAAAACAGAGAACAAAAGGTTTATTTAAAAAATGAAAACCTTGGCTTGTACAACTCCAGACGTGAATCTGCTTTCAATTACTGAAAGTATTTCCACTTCAGTGGAAGGGGGATCAAATCTTCAACTACACCATCTTAAGGCACTGAAGTTGATTATATTAGGCTTTCAGAAGACAGAATGACTTTGTGACACAGGCACATATATTCTGTACATATCATTTATGAGATATTTCAGAGAGATAGAGACGCCAGCACAGGGAGGAAATGGGACTTTCTCATTCTGAGAGCTGCCACGGATCTTTGTTTAATTTGATTAAAACACACACATGAATGGTAAAATGATTTTTTACTTTAATAGATCGTGCTCAAGTTTTTCCAAATCATTCCCAACTATTTTCCGCTGGACTAACCTGCATGGATGCACACGGCAAAGTTGGATTTCTTTTCCAGCCTGCTCAATAAGAAAAAAAAAAAAAAAAAAAAAACCTTCTGACAAAAATCACACATTTAAGTATTTCGCAGGAGAAAAACTGCTCATTGAATAAGCAAGATTATTTTGTATCTTTCTCCCCCATTCAGCAATTAGGATGATGCATTTTAATCAATGGAACCACAGAGCTGATTAATTTCAGCTCAATGCAGATTTTTAAACACATGAGATGTCAAGTATCCAAAATCACTAGTGCCAAGATTTGCTCCCAACGAATTCAACAAGACACATCGCAACAGTCACAGAAAGCAGGAAAGGACAGCTTTCCCTCCCGGATTAGGACTGTATACTACTCATACAAAAAAAAAATAAAAATAAAAATAAACAAATCCACTAAGTAAAAAGACCGGGAACAAAAGACTCCATTCAGCCCGCGGCGACCTGCCCCGCTCGGAGTGACCGGGAAAGTTCAGCGGGAGCCGCTCCCGAAACCTGAAATCTGGCCCCTGAGGGGTTAAAACGCCACCTCATTTCAGATGCTAATGTTGCCTCCGCACCGATTCTACCCCGCGCGGAGCCTCCTCCCAGCCCGACCCCGCCGCGGAGGAAGCGCGGGGCCCCCGTCGGCCCCGAGGGCGAGCCAGCGACCCGGCCTCCGCGAGCAGCCGCGCGGGGAGCCGCGCTCCGCCCGTCCGCCCGGGCCGCGGCGCCCGCCGCCGCTCACCCACCTTGCCGCGGCGCGCCCTCGCTGTGGCCGTGCGGAGCCGAGCCCGGCGCTGCCAAGTTGCCTCGGTCTGCAGCGTATCATGTTACAGCGCCGGGCTCGGGGCTCCGGCTGCGGGCGGCAGCCAGACATGATAGGCTGAGGTTCCTCTGTTTACACCCGGCCGCCGAGGGGGCGGCGGCGGCGCTTAACCCCTTCGCGCCGGGCCGGGCCGCCGCCGCCCCGCCCGCCTTGCGCCCCGCTGCCCCTACTCCGGGCCGCGGCACTGCGACCCCTCCTTGCACGCACACACATTCTCCTTACACACATTTGCACACACTCACACACTCTCCTTACACACACACACAGGACACACGCGCGCGCCGGGGCATTTTAACAGCCGTGCCCAAACGTGGAGTGAAAACTGCACCAAAAACTGGTTACAGACATGCTTTTTAAGACCCTGCTAGGAGGCATTAAACACACACACACGCGCGCGCGCGCGCGCGCACACACACACACACACACCGTGAAACATCAATATTCTCTGCTGTGCTGTTTCAGGTTGTTGCAGGTTTTCTAAATAGATTTTTCTCCGTAAGCACTACTTTCCGGTGCTCACAAAAGAACCTCTTGCCCAGCACGTGAATGAATCCGACTCCTGATCGGCCACCATTCATGCCTCGCACAGCTGAGCTGCTGACTTACACCGAACCAGTGTGCTGCCCATACCCGCTGCGTGGAGCCAAACTTAGTCCACGAGCTTGCGGGACACGCTGCTTGGGAAACGTGGGAGCAGGAGGGGTCGCTGACCCCAGACCTGAAGTCACGCGCGGCGGGGCGCGTGCTGTGTGTGTGGTGGGTGTGTGGGTGGGTGACGCTTGTGCACGCATCTGGGACCGGCTCAGCCCCGCTCGCTTCTCCGACTGGGCTGCGAGGCTCCGCCACTTGAGTCGGGCCCGTGGCCCACCTGACCGTGACGCGGAAAGCTCAGCGTCCACCTTGTTCTCGCTGCAATTGCGAACCTTCGTCAACTCTAAAGAGAGAGCCAGGCCCGCACCCCCCGACAGGCAAGAAGGTGCCTGGGGTTGGAGGCATGTGGTGAAGTGGTCTGAGCTAAGTCGAAAGGATGTGCCAGGACTTAGACAGCTCCGACCTGCAGTAGTTAATGTGGTGTTCTAACTAGCTTTACTTTTAAATAAGATACTTCAAGATTGTGACACTTAAATTACTATTAAAAATTGTCTTTTTTTTGTCCCCTCTAGATCCACTTTTATCATTATTTTTGCATTGCCTCCAGGCCAAAGTCCCTTCTTCCTTTAATTTCTCTTTTTTTCTGGGACATTAGATCCCCTTCAGCTTCATCCTCCATTAAAATGAGAACTGAACGTTCGACAATCGTTAGATTTCACCAGTGTTTTCTTCCAATTCTTACAACCCCCCTCAAGTGTTTTTATAAATAAACAAGAAAACAAGAAGAACTTTAAATTACAATACTGATATTGTAAAGATATTGCATATCTTTATATCATTAGTTGTCTTTCCACATTTTAATTATCATATAAAATATAGGCTAAAAACAAACCTAAAATTTAATACTTTCAAAAAGGATTAGTATTGGGCCTGCCAAGCCACGCGGTGGTTAAGCACTGGCTTGGGAAGCCAGCGGCCCCTGTTGGGGTCCCACATATGAGGGCCAGTGACACTGCCCTCAAAAACTAAAAACAAACAAACAAACAAACAAAAAGGATTAGTATTCTCTCCCTTTATCAATAAGATCAAATGAAGACTATATACTTGCCTCATTTCCAATTCAACAACAGTAATTTCTTTCTCCTCTTCAGCATGCTACCTTTACCTTTTGTCCCATTTTACATCTAATGCTACAGCTATATGAATACAGCTCATCTACCTCTTTGTGGATACTTTACCTTCTAACACATCCATTATCATACATGGAAATATCTAATGTTACTACTGTCTTTAAGCAAGTCGCTACACCTCCGTTTTTTTGTGTGTTTTTTTTTAGTTAATAACAATGGCTCTTTGAAAATTTTAGCTCACAAACATATCCTATTGCAATATGATTATCATAACCATAGTGTCTATTCTTCCCTGATCAATAAGATATTAAAATATCATAGAAATTATTTAAACATTCCTTTGACAGTCTAAATTTTAAAGTTATTTCAGGGTTTTGAAAGTCTTTAGTAAAACTGGGTCAAAAAATAGAACAATAGATCATTTGTGAGGCACCAAAATCTTCTAAGTTCTTAAGGAAATATTTTTCTAAATCATAATAGTTTGAAAAGGATCATTTACCGGATGATTGTGATGTGTGTGACTCTTGTAGGGACAAGGGTTGCCTGAAGTAATTATAAATAAATACTATATAGCTATTCAGGCCAAATTATAAAGAAGGTGTTCGATTGGAATCTTAAAACAATTGAATAAGTAAAACATTACAGAGTTAGAAGTTGCCAGGACCTGGGGGCTAGTCTACACTTCAGATATGTACCCCTGGATTTTTGAGATGACACAGTTAGCACATCTAAATTTGGACTAAAACCTTAGAAGACAGAAAGATGAACCCTCTAATGGAAGAATGAAAGGCTTCAAAATCTTAAATCATTGTTTGGGTCAGGATGAACCTCAGCAAGACTAATATTTGGCATGCTCATTTCCCTAGATAAATGCTATGTAACTTGCTCACTGATTGATAGCATTTATTAAAACTCCAATTTAAAATGCTAATTAAGCAATGCCCATCTATAAATATCAGATACAGGTTAGGTAAATTTTTATATTAGATTATATTGAAATATTCTACATTTCTATCTAGTTCTTTTCTGAACACTGAAGACTAATTAGTTTCAAATTGGACAAAGACTATCCCTTTGAGAATAATCAAGGTCTTCCTTTGAACACAGCTGAGCAGCAGCAGCCGCAGCCCATGGGGAGGAAGAAAGAGAGACGTGGTTTTAAAATTTGTATTGCCGACTAGTGAAGGATAGTTTCCACATATATTTTTCCAAGAAGAGACACCAGGTTTTGTGGCCAGACCCATACATGCATTAAATCACTGACATCTTTTAAATAAAGGAGTCCACTAAAGAGTCCTATAGAGACCTATAATAAGGCGCAATTTAAACTTCTATTTTCGTCTACTATAGTTTGCCATATTGATGATGTAAGGAATAATTAGCTTGATGGATCCCGCCTTCTATAACTTGAGCATTTCTCGTCTAAGATCTGCAGAATTCCCCGTAGCTCTGTGAGCAGGCACTATCGAATATGTTGACATATGTAGCTATCTTATGTTGTGAATAAATAACCACATGGCATCATACTTCCGCTAGTAAATGAATTTTACTTATAACTGAATTCAGTTCTTTAGGCATAAAAGCCTAGCGACTACATCACAAGGAAGATTTTTAAAAATGCATGAACCACACCAAATCAAAGCAAATTGTATTAAAAAAAAATGTTCACGAATGAGCTATTACTTCAAACTGGCACCAACTTAGCTTTAATATTAACAGCTTTTCTGACCTTTTGCTGAGGCCAAAACCTTGAAGAAAAATCAGAGTTGAATTAAAAGTAGGATGATTACTTTTCCTGCTAATGATTAAGCACCAAATCCACATTGTCAGAGATGCTAATACAAAATCAAAGTCAAACGCATTTATCTGTACTAAATATATAACACAAACACTGAGCACTTCATATGACTGGCACTATACTGAGCAGTTGACACATACCATTTTTATTATCTCTCAAGGGCCCTACAAGAAAGCAACATTATTATTCCATTTTACAGATGAGAAAAGTAGAACTTAAGGAGGTTAGTAATATGCCCACATATAGAGTGCCAGGGCCCAAACTCAGTCAGGTCCTGAGCCTGACTCTATCCTATTTTTAAAATTGATAAATTGTTGACTAGGGAAGGGAAATAAAAGAGGCATGGCACCTGATTTCGTCTGTGTTTTGAAGTTACCTTACGAATTAAGTTAATAAGTAATACACATATTAGTCTCCTCTATAAACTGGAATCTCATAGAGCAATGAAATAATTAATAAACATTCCTGAACACCTGGTTTAGGGATTAGTGTGTGTGTGTGTGTGTGTGTGTGTGTGTGTGTGTGTGTGTGCGCGTGTGTGTGTCTGTGTACTGCGGGTGCCAAACAAAAGTATACACAGAACTTGTATTCATCTTTTGTGATTGGTGTTTATTGAGTATTATAATTTTAATACAGTTATTTTCCTTTCTTAAAATGTGTATAGATCTTTTTGGCACCCTCTGTATACACACACACACACACACACACACACACACACGTCACTATAATTTAGTTGATCTAAATGAATGTTGTTAAAAATTATACATTTATTTAGAAACACTTTTCTCATTTTTAAATAACAAATACGTGAAAGAAACTGTTTATGTCACCAAAATAACAGTGCTCTCACACCAATTGGTACATATTAATTGTACAATTAGTTTAGTTACATGCTGTGAATAAAATTTTAGATTTTATCTTCTGTTTCCCAGTGTTATTTTGTCAGTAACATGAAAGTCTCTAACAGCTATGTGGACTCTGTTATAAGCTGACATAAAACTGTATTTAAAATCATATTTCTGGGTCCTTTTTCAATAAAGTTTAATTATCATTTACACTGGTACAGAAGTAAAGGCTTGGGGAAAAAAATAAAAGACTTGTAATAAAGGCCAATTCATAATTTTTCACAGATGTCTACAGTAAATCTAAAAGGCTAGTATAAAATCTAGGTGAGTCTTTGATTTAACTCACAGAAAAATCCACCCACAATATAGCTATTTATTTCACAACTCTCTGAAATCGTTTCTAAAAGATAAGTGCTCTTTATTTTTAAAGGTGTTAAATTAGTTCTCCCAAAACACAAACGCCTTCTGAAATCTGATACTTGGTGAAGACCTAAGGCTCTTTCTTTTGAGCTCCAATCATGTTTGTTATGTGTCAAAAGAGCTGGTTCTTATTTGTGTCCTAATTCAGGTGACCTTGGGCAGGAGCACGCTGGGACGCCACAGCCTGGATAGGCACGGAGGAGGAAGCAGGATTTGGGGTGTGTGAGAAGGTCTGAACTCCTTGCAGGGGGCAAGCAAGCAAGGCACTGCATCCAAAAGACTTAGTGCGTTTCAGCCCTAGGCTGGCGAGTATCCAAGTACAGAGAAAAGGGGTGAGGATGGGAGATCTGACCTCCTAGTGGTGAGACCAGGGCAGGGGCAGGAGGGCAGAGCTTCCAGAGAAATCCAGATGGCCAGCAAGCATTAGTTGGAGGTAGGTATGCCAGGAGGCGGGTACATAGTAAGGGTTGAAGACCCGAGTCAAGCCACCAGGTGTCCAATGGCATGTTAGAAGGGAGTCTGCGGTAGAGGAGTGCATTGAACCATTGAAGCCTTATTCTATGCGTAGACCTCCATGACTGCGAAGCACAGGAGGGGCCGTGATAGAGGGAGCAACACATCCCTGGCAGGTTGAATGCAAGGTCTGTAAGCAGTATGGTCAATTCCCACGCCTACCCAGGGATGGCAGTGTTTGTCCATGCTTGGTAACTTATTGGGGTTCAACTTATCTTTAGGTTTTGAAAATAAGAATACATTTGGGGGGTCCTTTGAATGTATTCTTTGCAGTCCGTGTTTAATGTAATACATAAAAAATGATTAAATTGTTTTAACTATGGAGCAATTTCTTCAGTCAGAACTATTTGCTTCCAACCATCATTCTATTCACCCACCCCCAAAGCATATTTTAGTGTTAGATCTCAAAAATATATTTTCAGTTAAATGTCAAAAAGCTAGGCAACATATCTTTGAAATTAAATACATTATTATAAATAATGAGTTGTTTTTTTTTTTTAAATTTGTTCAGACACAAAGAATTAATTACCCATTGATGGCTAGTGATAAAGTGATATTGTCAGATGGGTAGTGGTCTAAAGAAATAATAGCTATCCACAGGTCAAATCCTGTATGTAGTAGACAGAACACAGAAATCACACAAACTTCAATAGTCATCCTTTAAAATTTATAATATCAAAATTAAAAACAAATCCATATGGATTATGTTTTTTACAAATAGTTTATTTAACAAGTCTTCACTGACGGAAGAATCTGGAATATCAATAATGTATTAATTTCAGGTGTTTTCATGACATAGTCACATGGTATGTGTTTTAATTTTTTTCTATTTTGTGAACATATTTTTATATGTTATTTTGGATGTAAGTTATGCTTGATACCTCTGCTTTTTACCTGGCCAGTTTCTGCTTGATCATGATTTGGCTTTGACGACACTTCCTCCATTTAGTCTTTACTGAGAATTCACTGAGAATAGTTTAAGGGTTCTTCTTTTGTGTTCCCACTGAATTCTGTATCTATCTTGTTCTGCTGTATCTATCCTTTCATCATACTATACTTTGCTGCCTGTCTATTTGTCTGTAACTCCTTCCAGGTCATAAATACATGAGATCAGGGAGCATTTCTTTACTGATTTCCCAGCACATAGCATAGTGTCTTGCACAAAGGAGATACTGACTAATTACAGGTTTGGTGATGGGTAGATAGCTGGATCGTTGGAAATGAATAGTCCATAATGAAGAACCAACTCCAGCATCTGTATTTATCACACTAGTCTGTAATTATTTGGCTCTCTCTCTCTCTCTCTCTCTCTCTCTCTCTCTCTCTCTCTCACACACACACACACACACACACACTTCTGCATCCCCAGACATAGATGAATCTATTTGCAAAAACAAACAAACAAACAAAAATCCATACCATGGGATGTCCTTTTCAAGTAATACATTACAATAGTTTACATTATTTACCGAGGTAAATTCTATTGTATATGGAGAGCCTCTAACTTAAATCTCTAATGTCACAATTTACACCCAAATACTCTTGCTTAACCTTTACTAGAAAGAAGGAACAGTGGGTCTCCATTTTCTCAATAAAGACTCTATATATCTCAAAGATGATTTTTCTTAAATATTCCCTTAAGATCCACACTGTCGTGCTAAACAATCTCACTTATTATTATTTTATTTCATTTTACCATCTCCTCATGGGTCTATTTTCATCTCTTTCATCGTCTTAATGGCATTTCTCTGAATCTCCTTTGTAGCATATCATGGAAAGGTAAAGCTGAGAATCACAACCTCTGGGTTATTAGGTTCCAAATTTAGAGATTTAGGCCCAGGAAGGGAAGAAAGTTCTATGAGAGTACAGAGCGAGGCAATAAATGTGCCAGCAAGGAGCTTGGAAATGGAAAGAAGGGATTTAATTCTGTAATAGTGTGCATTTACTAACCCATTCCATAACGGTGATGGTTATGGGAGTAGATGAATATTATAAGAGGAGATGAGAGGCAAAGAGTAAATCAAAAACGCAAAGGGTCAAGCCTGAACCTTGGTGGGGTGCTTACATTCAGGGGTCACACAGAAGAAGTTCAGGCACCAAGGGGGACAGACAGAAGGTGAAAACTAGGAAATTGGAGAGAACCTGCAGTCTAGCCAATAAAGGGGCCCCAAGGGAGAGGTTTCAAGAACCGAGACAGGGACTGAGGTGAGTGATAGTTCACAAAGCACATGCCAGAGACTAACACTTACAATGATTGAAGTAAAGTTCTTGAAATTGGCAGGACGAAGCAATTTGTGACCTAAATGAGAATAATTTCTAGCAGGGTAATGGAGTGAATGTCAGATTTAATGGGGTTGAAAAGCAAGTGGATGGTGGGGAAATGGAGACAGCTGGTATACAAACCAGTGTTTTTCTTCCAAATTTTTAGATTTGAATTTGACTCATTTATTGAATGCCTATGATGTGTCTGAGACATCTTAGGTACTTCCACATGAAATGCCTTCTTTAAACCTCATGGGGTAAGACTAGTTTAAAACTTCTCCAGAAAACGATATTTTTCCATGATTTAAAATACTCTGCAGGGAAAAAGTATACTGGTTCTTTTAAGTGAATACCTACCTGGGGTCTGTCTCAGTTTGTAAAAAACCAAGTGTGCTTATGTCTTGCTAGGGGCAACTTCAGCAGCTTACAGGAAATTGTGATATACACGTTAAGTACTATTTGAGACGAAATGAGTTCCCTAAAAAATGGAGGCAGGGGGATAAGTTAAAAAACAGGCAGAGAGAGAGACAATCGGATAAGGAAAGTTCCAGTTGTAGTGTATTTATCTGGTCCTGGGGCCTTTTAGTTTCTGAGGGATAGCAAGCCTCTGAGTCTCTTTCTAGCAGGAGAATTGGCACAAAGGGAGTTAGGTCTTTCCAACAATCTGTAATAATTGAAAGGCAAAATAAGGACATCTATTTAATTGGTGCTAAGCAAAGTGAATATAACTCCTAAGGCCATGGCAGACAAAAAGTCCTGACCACTAAGGCAAGCGTGGGGAAAGATTTTGATACCAGGCTATCCAGCTGTTTCGGAACTTACCATCTCTGTGGCAACTGGATTTTGAAATGGAAATCACTGTGAAAATATATAGAGCTATATATTATTTTTGGCTGAAGGCCTTTGCAAGATTTTCAACAAAAGATTTGTACAATGTGATGATTCAAATGAATTTTAAAGATTAAGGCAGAACAAGTTGGAGTATTTTAGAATTAATTTCATAATATTACTCATTAGATCAATATATCACAGTGTCACTTTAACTACAGAATCTAAGATAGCTTTAATTCAGATGATATCAGCAGCCAGTAGAAGTAGAAATGTTCTCATAGTTAGGTACACGTTTTCATGAAATACCTGCACATTTTTTTGCTTGTATTCTAGAATAGATGTTGGGTAAATTTATCTTCAAGGAATTTCTGGCAGGGTTTCAGAAGGATGGTTATAAATGAGGAATTTTCTAACTGAAAAAGAGCAGTCAGATTAGGTTGTGATTAACAGCAGTGTATGATTAGTGAGAAAGGTCCTAAATTATAGCTAAGCATCTATTCCATAAAAAGCTTATTCTACTGCTTGGTGATTATTTTGAGCAATTTTAATAAAAACATGTAGTGTCATAATCAGTGTCAGGAAAATTCATGGCTGTAAATTGGATAAGTAGGTATCTTTTTGTCGCTGCCTTGGATTACTTGAATCAGCACCATGAAAACCAATGATGAAATGGGCTCACTGCAAAAGTGAAGAACCTAAAAGGAATGAAGTAGCTTCAGAGAATTCTCAACTTCTCTACAAATTCTCTAGGAATCAGGAAACCTGGGCTCTGGACAAGGCTCTTCTGATTGGCTGTATGGCCTTGCCCAATCTGAACTTATCTAGGCCTCGACTTTTCCCCCCATGAAAAGAAATCTTTCAGATCCTTTGAAATCTTTAAAGAGCCATGCAGGTGTTTCTTCCAGTTTCTTTAATGTCTTAGGATACTAGTCCTCAGTTACTGGATATTTAACTCCACTCGTTTTCTTTTCTTTTTTAAAGACTTTTCTTGGGGAATTGGGGGAGGGGAACAGCACTGAGGAATCAGGGAAGGAGAACAGACATATTGTTGTCCTTTTGTTTTTCAGTCTAGTTGTGGAGGATGTTGCTTCAGTGGCCCATGTTGGTATTGTGATCATTGTGATCTTCCCGGGGGAGGCAGATGGGTCACTGGCCATTGGATGGCCACTCACAGAGGCTCATGGCAGTTCACGCTGGCTGCCGATCACTCACAGTAGCTCACGGCAGCCCACTGCAGCAGGGGCTGCAGCCTATACAGTTACCAGCAACTCACGGCAGCCCAGCTCCAGGTCGAGCTATTGTTCACCATATAAGCTGTAGAGGGCGCAGCATCACTGGGCCTCATGTGGGATCTGAACTGGGGGCCCTGCTACTCAGAGCTGGTGCTCCCAAGCCAACTCTTAACCAACGTGCCACTCGGCCAGCCCTCCACTCGTTTTCTTAATATTTTTCCCTTTTCACCTTGGTTTCCTGCTGTCCTGATTCTTTTGTTGTTTGATCATCCACTATCAGCATACAGATGAAGCTTTTGTTTATTTTGAAGACTGAGTTAAAGGACACCCTTTGTCATTTCCAAATGTTGACCACCTAATGAGGATGCGATTTAAAAAACAGCTGTTTTCCTTCATTCTACTCCATATATTATTACCATTCTCAGTGTTAAGATAATAGCCACATTCCAACACATATAAGAAAAAAGTGGTTCTTTCCTTTTAAGAATAGCATTAAGAATAGGTTTTTTTAGTCACGAGAGGTAACAAGGTGTGTGTATGAGATATATTATTATATGTTTGGTATCATATTATTGGTGGCAGTCATGTGTCTTGATTTTCCTAGCTAAGTTTTACATCTCTTGCAAAGCCTGTCTCTTCTAATGCCTCTGTATCTTATCCACACATTCAATTAAAGTGTTCGACCAATAGGAGGCGGCTCTTGGTAAGTGTATTCAGAGCACAATGCCAGTTTCCTGCTGGAAGAGATCACATCACCAAATCTTAGGACCTAAAGGAACTCAGAGCTCACTGCTCAACCCTCTTGCCTCCTTGCAGTGCAGCTGGTGAGCGTGACCCTAAAGACAGCCATCTCCCCTATTTATGAGTGATCGTAAACATTGTTCACATGACCCTCACCCCATAGTCCCTTAAGCAAAGCAGAAAGAGGTGTCTTGATTTATCTAAAGGCATCTGTTAAAGCAAAAGAATCATTGTCAATAGAAAATTGGAATCCCTGTAACCTTCCCAAACACGAAACTGCCCAGCCCTCTCCATTTAGCGTGAAATTTAATATCATTGTAACTAACAGAAGAGAGAAAAATCTACTTTTCCTAAGCCTAGAATTAAAACATTTATAATTGTCACTTCTTTTTTCATTTCTAAAGGATCAAGAAGACTTCCCAAAAAGCAAAACACCAATTCATATCCCATTTGTCTCCAATTATGAAGAAAATAAACCAACTTCAGGTCTTTCTTATATCTGGACTGACTGTGAATTTTTTGTCTTTTTTCCTCTCATGAGAGAATAACAAGTGATCATCTTCTTCTGCAGAGATGGCAACTACATATGCCTGAAAAGGGAATATTTGAAAATTCTTCAATTCATTCGTCTGCCTTTTTCCCTATCCAATTTCAAATAAATTTCCTATTTTCCCACATTCCTCCAGGCTGGCAGCTGTTCCTTCTGGACCGTTATCTGGCCAGAGGAAGACAGGCAGGCAAGCAGTTGCCTGTTCAGCTGATGCCAGCCCTGTCCCCATGCTGGAGACACACTGTCTAATCTCCATATTACAAGCAGCTTCCAATGGCCCCCATCTTAAAAGGCATCTTAACGCTCGGGTCCACAGGCTGGGGTCCCCTGACTTTCTTTTCAATGGGAATCAAAAGTATTTTTTCTTTTTTTCTTGAAATAAAGACTCTTACTGAAAAAGGGAAACAACAACCCATTCACAAGTCAAGTCACTAAAGAAAAATTCACCTGCAGTGTAAATGCCGAAGATGGAAGAAGTCATGTAATAAATACTGTATTTGTAGGCTGTCTGAAGCAATACAATTGAAGTGAAACAGCTTTCCATGGTTGTCTGACATGGAGAATGGACTCTCTTGAACAAAACAGTCACTTCCAGAAAACCGTGCAACTGGCGAACATCACCAGCCAAGACCATGAAAAGACACCCCCTCACCCCTCAGAATGGACAGATACTTAAGAGGAAACAGCATCTAGCATCCTTGATGTGTCTGACTTTGCATAAGACTCTTTTTGGTATATATGCAAAATTTTATTTTTACAGACTTCAAAGATGCCAGCAAAAGAACCACTTGTGGCCTAGCAATTCCCCCAGGATTGCCCAATTCTTTTCTGGACCCATTGTTTCATTATTTCCTGCAGAAGGGGTAGGGATAATAAAGCAGCTGCTGAGGCCGCTTTTCACGATCTCCCTAGTGGTCCAGCCAAGCAATGATGACTGACCATCACCCTTGTGAAGGGCCACTGAGTTCTCTCAGTTGAGTTTCTTTCCATATGGGTTTCTGAATCTTTTTTTCTCTTGTAGTCTATTGTAGCCAAAGGAACATATCATCTGTCTTATCTCTGGGATATAGTTTTCAAAACTCAAGGAAAACAGGGGGGGGAAAAAGCAACTTTACAAGTAAAATATAGTATTTTTTATTGTAATTCTATGAAGTATAATCATAAAGTTCTTCATATAATACAAGCTACATATTTCCCGAAACCAGATCCCTCTTCATATTTTCCCTTTTTTCCTCAAAGTAATTACCATTCTCATAGTCAACTCCATTCCCTGGTTTTTACCATGGTCAGTCAGAAGTATTAGGTCTTCGGAAAAGTCATGACGTATTTTGTCTATGTTTTTCAAAGGTCATTTTATTTATAGAAAGAACAAAGATCAATCAATGATATATTGCCTGTTTTGTTCGATAACCTTTTGCCATCTTTCAGTAAGCTTCATAATTCCTCGTTCATAGAAGGACCTGACTTTATTTGTGAAAAACTGAACAAGGTGCTGATTTACAGCCTCATCTGAATTGAACGTTATACCACGCAAGGAGTTTTGAAGAGAGTGAAACAAGTGGAAGTCTGACGGCGCAAGGTCAGGCGAGTATGGTGGGTGTGGCAACACATCCCATCCACGCTCCAATAATTTTTGATGGGTGATCAAACGTGTGTGGTCTCACATTATCACGATGGAACACAACTCCTTTAAAATTAACAAACTCTGGACGTTTCTGGATGATGGATTCATTCAAACTGTCCAACTGCCAACAGTACACCTTCGAATTGCTTGTTTGGCTCCTTGGTAGGAGCTTGAAAAACATGTCACCTTTAAAATCCCACCACACTGAGAGCATAACCTTCCTTTGATGAATGTCTGCTTTTGATGTCATTTGAGGCGAATCATCACATTGGGACCAAGACCATTAGCACACCACATTGTTGTAAACTATCCACTTCTCATCACCAGTTGTCAGTCACTTCAAAAAAGGATCGTTTTCCTCATGTTTAATGAGCATATTGCAGATGTTTATACATGAACTTCTTTGTGTTCATGTGGAACCCAAATATTGAGCTTGCTTATGTATCCCAGCGTCTTTAGGTAGTTGTGAATGCTTGAATGATGGATGCTCCATGTTTCTGCAATCTCTCATGTCATGTAACGTGGGTTTGACTCGATCAATGCCTTTATTTTGTCATCATCAACCTCGGTGGGACTCCCTGACCGAGGAGCACCTTTGAGATCAAAATCACCAGCACAGAAATTTGTGAACCATCGTTGGCACGGATGTTCTTGTAGAGCATTGTCACCATAAACTTTATCCAACTTTTCTCAAGCTTGACACGCATTCTTCCCTTTATGGAAGTAAAACAGTAAAATATGGCAAAAATGCAGTTTGGTCTTCCATCTTCAACTTGTAAAATCTCCAAAACTCAACCAAATTGCTCATTTTTTAAAGAATGAAGCTAGAACTGTCAGCTGTCAAATGACATAGCAATAACATAGATGTGAATGACTCTAGTACTTCCAAAAATGAACTAGTGCCATCTGTTGCAAACATGCATCATGACTTTTCCAAAGACCCCATAGCTGTAACCCTTTTATTTTCACAAGTACCTCTTTTTTAAAAACTGAATTTATTTTCCAGTTACAGTTGATATACAGTATTATATTAGTTCCAGGTGTCCAACGTAGTGATTAGATATTTATATACCTTATGACGTGATCACCCTGATAAGGTTAGTGCCCATATGACACCACACAGAGTTATTATAATATTACTGACTATATTCCCTGTGCTGTACTTTACATCCCCATGACTATTTTTATAACTGGCAATTTGTACTTCTTAATCCCTTTAGCACTTCTGTTTTCACAAGTACCTCTTGCATCCATGGTTTCTGTATATTTCCTCTGAAACTACCTACTTCTAAATCCCATTACATCTATCCCACATATATTAATAGCCTTCTACATGATCTCTGCATCCCATTCCAATCCATGTTCCAGTCAGGTCTTCCTAATGACTTAATGCAAATGTGCCTCAAATGCTCACATTCTCATTGGCTTCCTACTGACTACAGAATAAACGCAGTCCGCAACCTATTATCTAGAAGGGTCATTTTATTCTTATTTCACATTTGACAATAGGATTTTTCTCATACATGCCCCTATCCATTTTCTGCCACTTTGTGTGTCCCATTTGCTCACACTGCCTAGATGCCCCTCTTCTCTCCCTCCCTTATTTCTCTCTCTGTTGCTCTCTTCCCTCCCTATCATCTATCTATCTATCTATCTATCTACCTACCTACCTACCTACCTACCTATCATCTCTGACTTCTATAATCATTGCCATCTCTTAAGGCCTAATTCACAAATAACACTATTCTATTATTCCAATTCCCAAACAGGCTCATATCCAATCAGTTAACGTCTTCAATATGATGTCCTACAGGCATCTTAAATGCAGCATGTTCAAAGGAAAATAATCATCTTTCACAAACTTCCAGCTCTTCCTGCATTCCCTGTGTCAGTAAACAAAACCTCCTTATCCATCTAAATGCTCAAGAAAGAACCCTGAATGTCATTGTTGAACCCCTTCTCTTTTATCAGCACTGTCTTCCCCATTCCCCACAACAAATCAACCCCTAGGCCCTCCACCATTTCACTCCTTTCTATCACTACAGTTACTATCTTTGTTAATGCAACCATCTTCACTTGGATGCAGTATTATACCTGCTTCTATTCTTGTCTTCTTCCAACGGTGCAACAATTCTTTTTTTTCTTCTTCTTTTTTTTTTTTTGAGGGCAGTGTCACTGGCCCTCATATGTGGAACCTGAACCAGGGCCGCTGGCTTCCCAAGCCAGTGCTAAATTACCACGCCACTTGGCCAGAGCCTAGTGCAACATTTCTTGACACTTCACTCAGCAAAAATCTTTCAAAAAGACAAATAGAATCATATCAGTTTCCTTATGAAAAATTTTAAAGGGCTCCCAGTGCCATTAAGATAACATCCAAACTCCTTAGTAGGGCTGATATGATCCTTTGAGACCCAGCCTCTCCTTGCAGTTTTTACTTTAGCTCTGGTTTCCGGCACATTGTACGGGATATTCCTTCTCTTTGGAATAGAATCCTCCCTTGGCAAAACTCTATTTTTCCTTCATGTCTCAGCTTAGATGTTTTCTATTCCTGTCCTGAAAGCTTTTGTGTCCCTCATAACTAGATGACATGTGACTATTACACATACTTACTATATTAAGAAAACATAAAAATCGACACTTATTACATTGTCTATATTACCTTAAAAAGGCTTCATGTTATGAAACATGATTAGTTTAATATTGCTTGAATGAATGACTATATAATACATTTAACCCAGCTACAACAAACACAAAGACGCTCTGACATATTAGAGAAAATCATAACAATAATATATCAAATTGTGTGCACATCTAGGTGGATGTCCATCAAAACAGTGAACATAAAACATTTTCAATTCAAATCTACTTTAAATGCCCTCTTACTCAATTTTTACATACAGGAATTTCATCTATCCTTTCGCATTTAATACTATCTTCTTCTCAAAGCCTTCCCTGACCAATGAGTTGAAGTTAATCTCTTCCTTTTTGTATTCTCCTGGCTCTTTGTTTCTGATTACATTACAACATAATTCCCAAGGCTTGTTGTGGTTGTCTCATAGGCAAGTCTAATACAACATGTCCACAGTCAAATATATTACATGTCACCCTCACCCTTAAAGCCTTCCTCCCTTTCGTCCTTTTTACGTCAGTTCATGTAGCTCTTCACCTAGTTGACTAAGGCAAAGTTTCAATCGTCTTTCCTTGAACTCCAACATAAATTCATTACATGACCTGTGTCTTCTACTCCTTTAATAGGTTTTAAATCTCAACCCTCCTTTTGTATTCATGGAACCACTGTCCAGATCTGGGGTCTCATCACCTTGTACCTGGATTTCTGTGATAGCACCCTAAGTATTATCTTTCTCCTTTTTCCCTCAACTCATCAGCACCCGTTTCCCATTGCTACCAAAACTATCTTTTGAAAACACAAACTTGCTCATGCCTCTGCTTTGTTTTCTACAAAGCCAAATAAACCTCCTTAGCAGGATGCCTTAGTACTCTACGTTAGATCTTGGCCTTCCTTTTTCATCTTCTCCTGCTGCCTTTCCTCAATGAACCCTAGAATCTTTCTTTATAAAATGAACCACCTCCTGCTCCTTCCATGCTTTGCCTCTTGGCAGAAGAAGTGAATGGACGACGAACCTTCTATGCATTAACTAGTAAATCAAATAACTGAAATATTTCTTCTATCTGGTATCTTTTGTTATCCTCCAGACCAAAAATCATGGCTGTAGCATATACCTCTGTGATGGCAGTGCATTGAGGCATGATAAAAACTAAAGTCCGTGGGTTTAGGAGTCAGATAGACTGGAGTTCAAATTCCTCCTTTTAAACTTTAATTAGATATGTGATCTTGGAGAAATGAATGTTTTGAGCCTCAGGTATGTTTGTAAAATAGGAATAACATAATACCTATGTTATTGGATTGTTGAGAAAATTGAATGAGACAGTTTATGACACGTACCTATCATAGTGCTGAAATGTAATAGAATCCTAAAGGCACGGTTCACATCTTATCCATCATCCAGTCCCCCACAGTACTTGGGATCTGTAAGCACTGAGTAAATGATGGTTTACCTGACTGAATTTGTGGCAAATTTTGAATTACCACAGTTAATGCAACTGAAGCTGTTAGATGATCATTTGATTCTGTAGTAATAAAGATTTAGAAATGTTCCAAGTATCAAAACTAGTCATTTGAATTTGATTTGAATTGTTAAGGCAAAATAGTTTTTTTTTTACTCCCTGAGACTCATGAAAACATTTATCACTTTAGATGCTAAATGATTAAAAACCTAATATTGGATCTAAAGATGTAATATAGGGATGATGTAAGTAAAAATAAGTAAGTATTTCTATTTTTAATCATACTTATCTATATCACGTATAGAAAAATTGCTTATGTAACTTATATATGTGCATGCAAGTTTCATAATCAAATGTAGTACAATTAAGCATTAATTTAAAAGTTATAAAAATGAAACAATTTTGATGAATCCAAATCCAAATTAAAGTTAGTTTTTAATATTTAATCAAGTAATGGTAATGCTTGACATCCTATGCTATTATGGAATTGGAGAAGTGGCATCCTAATTTCTGCCACCAATTATTTGAGTGTGATTTGGCAAATACTATTTGAGTCTCAAAGATTGTTCTCCTGTTTTTGGAATGTTGACAGCCATAAAATTTCCAAATACATTTCACCAAAGAAAATAATGGAATTGCTTCGAATCCTTGGAAAGAAGTTGCCTCAGCATCTGTTGGGTCAACACTAGAATATACGAGTATTTCCTAGCACTAGGAAATCCTGGACCTTGCTCCCTCTATGTCACACATATTTGCACACAGATAAAACAGTAATTATAGATTATGCTTACTGAACAGGAAAACACTTATGGCAACACAATTCCATTGATCAGAATTAGTTACCATCAGAGATAGGAAAAATCACAATACAAATATTCTGCTTATTATTTTGTTTGATATTATTTACTTCCTCTTACAGAATTCAAAACACTGTGCTAGGAAATTTAGCAAAATCAAATAATTTTTAAATGAATCATATATTTTAAATCTTTTATTATTCTAATGCATTCATTTATGATAAAAATGTATGGGCTGCACAAGTGACACACAGCCTTCCAAAGGAGGCTGTTTTAAAATTTCCTGCTTGGCTTCATGCCATCACTGCTGTAACTCTAGCTCCAGTAGAGTGATGGAATCAGTAGCTGACCTACAGAAAGCCAATGATTAGCAGGTCCAGCATCTATAACATGGCCTATTATATCTCTACACAACATGGCTGTTCCCTATACTGGGTGGAGACTAGATCCAGGGATCAGATCCTGTCTTTGGGAAGCAGGATCTGGAGATAAAATGGGAGAACAACAATTAGCAGTGGTGGGAGAAGCAGAAGCACAGAACATGTGACTTAACCGGGTTCCTATAACTGGGTAGCTATGGGTATGTTTTAATGTCCGCTTAACTTCCTTGAAACCTGACTTAACAGTTGCTGATGTGTCCTGATTGACATTTGTTTTTTTCCAGGCATCTTGAAAAAGGTTTCTGTTTTACTCTTTCATTGCCAAGTATCTTTATGATAATTCTGTATCTCCTACGTACCCTGGGTATCTCTACATCTTTGCATTCCAAAAGTATCTAATGCAGTATATCTGCCAGCCTTCTGAATCCCAGTTGCTTTTCTCCATACCTTTGGATAGTTAATATTTACTCACAAAAACTGAGTTTATAAGAAATGTCTCTTTAAAAATGTGTTGTATTTATACATTAGCATGCATTTTTTTAATTGTCAAAATGTTTTGACTAATTCTCATTTGTCAATCACATTTTCCTTTGTGGGAACAGAAAGGTCAGCAAGTTGGCAAAAAAGAAAAAAAAAAGTGACAGCTCTGGATAGGGTCTTGGTAGGTGGGATAAAAAGTCACTTCTCATGTACACAGCTGCGTCTAATGAATGCAACATGTTGGAGGCCTATTCTTGGATCAGTTCCCCTACATTTTGAACTCAACTTTTCTTGGCAAGATTTTTGGGGCCATACTGGGTATGTGTCTGAATTCCTTCAGCCAAAGCCTCTTAATATGAAAATTCAGCAGTATTGCATTTTGTGTAGATGTCATGACTCAAAATCCAGTCTGTTTTATATACCGTATGACTCAGGACTGACCTCTGTCTTACTATAGGCTTATTTTTAGCACAAAGTGATATTTATCTATGTCATTTTCTACAGCCATAGATAAAGATGGGCACATATATTATCCTGTAAACTTATGATTCACAAGGAATATATATGGAAGGAAAGCATTTTTAAGTGAATTAACAGAAAGTACATATATCCCAAACCATGGCCTGACTTTTACCTCAACGAGTAACAATTCTGTTGCACACAAGGGAGCCAAGAAGTTCCATTCTGGGGAATTTAGCTTCCTTTCTTTCCCAAAGGAGACGTTCCTCTCAAAATATGACCATCTCTCCCCAAAACAAACAAAAGCTCCCTCTTGCTGGTGTACAGTTTTCCCTCTATATTCTAGAATTAAAGCAGTATTTAAAAAAAACAAGCTTTCAGAAAGACTGTGAATGGGTTCTCAATCATTCATATATTTGAAGATTCAAGTGTAAAAACAAAATAAAAGTAACAACACATACTTTGTTTAATGGGCATAAGTAAAATGTTGAATAGTTTTCCAAGTGGAAAACAAAAAACAAAAAAACACAATAATGTTTTAAGTTAAAACTTATAAATCAGAAAAATATTATTGATTGAGTCTCCAGAAGTCACTCAGCACATAAAGAAATTTGAATATCAGATCCAAACATTACACAAAAAGATTTTGAAAATAAGCTAGAAATCATGAACAGATGCCTCCAGGATGGAAGAGAATTAGAAATACAAATATGCAAAATTGAAAGGCAAATATTTTGGAAATATGTTTGGAAATTCAATATTTTCCAACAGATAATGAACCTAAATGTATTATATTTTGTACCTGAAAGATTGCAAATTATTATATAAATTCAATAATTAATCATATTATTTTAAATTACACATGTCAAAGTGCTAACTCTAAGTTGAGAATCATATAAAGTTTTAAAATACTTAGATCGGACAATGGGGTAAATACAGGTTTTTATACAATATTAGTTAAGAAAAATGATCTGGGCCCTAAAGATATTAAGACATTGAAAAAAGGGCTATTCTAACACTTTATCACAAAATGTATTTATAACTAAATTAATCCCTATTTGGTTTTAACTTCTGATAAAAGTATAGTTCTAATTGTGCAGCCTCATTTGATAACACAATCAAGATGATTAAAAATCATTCACGCATGTTTTTCTTTACATTTCTGCAGAGATTTGCCTAAGTGCCCATGATGGAATGACAGCCCTCGGTCATTATCTTTGGTATCTGTCTTAACTGTCTTCAGGTTGTTTCTTTGACTTTATAATTTTTCTAGGGTGTGGTATCTGTTCCTCATTAGCTTTTTAAAGTCAAAGATCCAAAACTAGATAGAACATTACATTCTTAGTGGTTCTCCAATATGGAATATTGGCTCCAATACCCAGCCAACCCATTACTTTCTTAAGTAAACCCACTATTTGTCACTGTGGAATACTGCAAAATATCCACGAGAACCGAACGTATGGTCCATGTGTAAGTATTAGTACTGCTTAAAGTCCAAAGAGACATTTACTCTGAAACCAAATTACGTTTGGAACATTTTGGAAAGAAATGTATAATAAACCCTTGTAAAAATTCTTATGTGTTAAATTTCCACGTTGGGTGTTTTGATTCAACTTTGAGTTGCAAATTCAGCTGAGTTCATTCAGCAAAAGAAGGCTATATATTTTGATAGAAAGAATGGAAGCGTGAGGTTTCAGAGATTAACCAGGGATCAATCTGATCATGACTAACCATCCTTGTGGGCACATTGAAACATCTGTGTTTCATCAGAAACTCCAGAAAATGGAGTGCATACCACAATGGAAAAATTTCCTCCAGCCGCTCTCTCTTTTTAATGGCATGTTTTACCAAGATTTGTTTTATATGTTTGACAGAAAATAAATTACTAAAATATAGGAGATTATCTGAAGATTTGTGATCCTTACAGAGAAGGTTAATATGAGTTAGAAAAGATTAGTGTTTAGGATATGTAAAAATTAAAATGCTTCTGGTAGTTGTGTTAAGCAAGCAGAATAATTTGGGTTGTTTCACCTTTTTTTCTTTCCTTTTCTTTTTTTTTAAGAATAAGACCAACAAACATCTTCCTTGACTGCTCCAGAGATTATAATTGAACTCAATATAATCGCCAAAATTATATAAAATGTTATTTATTTTCTAAAGCCATTATTTTAAAAGCACAACAGCTAGTGTGGTGTGAAAAATAAAGAATTAATGAGTTCTATGGTTATTTCCTTGGCAGATTATCTTCATTAATAAAAGTCAAATAATGTAAAAAATGGATAGTCTCAAAAAAATCAGAAAACAAGGATCAATGTGCAAGAGACAAATTTTGATGAGACATCTCAGCAATCTTTCTTATCTGCATTATGCCATACTGTCAAAGAGAATAGTCAGTTTTTACATAATATTTCTATATTCATTTGGGGCATACCTAGTGGGGTTAAGTACAATTTTTAGAGATAATGTCAGCAGAAATTTAATTAGCTCACAAAAATAGCACTTTTCTCTACATGGCTATTTTTTTCCCCCTTTTAATTCCTCTTAACCTCAATTGTTTAAAAACAATAAAACTGGAGGATGGTGATACTCTGTCTTGTCCTAGCAAACACACTTCTCTATGAAATTAACTTAAAAGAGGTCAATTTAGTCTATTTTAGACAGATTGTATGATTTTGTCCATGTATTACTTCTTTTAAGGGTGGTAATATGTCAATATTTGTACAAAATTCTCAGATTAAACATGTGCTTTGATCATTCTTACATTAAATGTTTTGGTCATGTACACTAAAAAATAACAACAACAACAAAAAAACTAGGCCAAACCAGAGATAATAGCAATTAAAAAGTTGAAAAGAAAAAAGTGTAAAAGAATACAAATCAACAATAATTATTGAAGGACAATAATTTCCTTCAACAAAAAAGAGTGACTAACTGAAAGCTGCAACTCTGAGAAAGATGAAAATGCAAATTGCCATTAAAGATTTTTTTAAATAGTCTTACACAAAAATGTATAAGAAGCCATCCATTTATATATTTGCTTTTTCACTTTTTTGAGAAGAGCTCCTAGTTGAATTCTCACATTTATGTGTTTTTTTTTTAAATTTAGCTAGCTTTTGCTATTTAATTACAGACAATCTTCATACTGTATCCAAAGGAAATATAGGAAAAATTGATCCAGTCAACCATGTGAAATAGAATGGGATGACTACTAGCTTATTTACCTACAGGGTTTCTTTCCTTCTCATGTGTTTTAACACTCATATACTTTTACAAATGAAAACTGCTTTTTCAAAAATATATTGTGCAACGGGGGTATGAAACACAGTTCAGGGAATATAATAATGTAAAAATTTTGTCGTGTGTCAGATGGTCACATGTCTTGTTAGGGAGACCACGTCATGGATGGAGTAGAGGCTTGATCACTGCACTGTACACCTGAAGCTGATGTTGTATAATATTGTATGTCAACTGTAACTGAATATATAGATAGTCACGGTATGTAGCGTATACTGTGGAAGAGAGTCAAAGGAATTGTAATAGATATGTATGATATGTGGGGGGAGTGGGGTGGTGAACTGGGGGAGGGGGGTTGTCACTTTGCGGGGTAAAGAGTATAACTATTGCATTGTATTGTACACCTGAAACTAATAAAAAAATTAAAAAAAATATTGTATTGGTGGGTCATTGATAATCCTCTTTTTTCCTTGAGTGATAGAACATAGTACAATACAGTGATGAACCTGTTCAATTTCTTTTTTTCATCAATTACAACCTTGTAAAATAATGACTAAAGTTAATGTTAGTATACATTTAATACTTACTGAACTTAGGTGAAAACTAAGAAACATCTAACTTTATTTCCACATGCTTTGTAAGTAGTCCATTAAAATACATTAAAACTATTTTAAATTTTAAAATATGGCTTATTAGCAATTGCCAAAAATACCCTCTCAAAATTACACATATTGTTATGGTTGATAATAAACAGGTGTTTCTTATTTTTTGTTTTAAAAATAAATTGGCCATCTCAGAGTGTGGGGTATTAACATATAAAGCTTTGCATATATTTTAGGAAACAAGCACATTTTGTAGTGTTACTATTCTCTCATGGATTGCTGATCACTGACTTTCAGCTCACTATCTCACTGGGCTTTGTTGACTCCACTTTTAAAGTCTATGGAGTATACACAATTTTTCAGTACACTATTGGGTTGTCGGAAAAGTCATGACACATTTTTGCAACAAAAACCAGGAAAAATACATCATGACTTTTCCGACAACCCAATACAGCCTTAATGCAGGACATTGACAAACAGTCTGAAAGAATAATGCAGCCAAATTGACTGCAGCTGTGAAAACTTCTATACTAGGAATTTCATATATCCAGAGCTATTGGGGGCTAAAGTTTAACTTCTGCAAAATATAAGGTGATCCCAGACAAAGAGTTTTAAAGATGTATGGGTGTCACTAATATTTTCTTATATGCCCCTCCTCACCACCTCTCTTCCCAAAGTCCTTATAAACCTGAGAACTCTGAAAATACAATGACAGTAATGAAAAATTTTCAAATTCATACACAAACACACATACAAGAACAAAAGGGAGAGGAAACATGATGACAACAGATAAGACACATCAACAAATTTGGAATGTGGACAAGAAATGAACAGGTGATGGTGAGGCAGAGTGATTAAGTTCAAGCCCAAGGGCCAGCAGAAAGGAAAACCAACCAAGAGCAAGCCGAGTCCTGCTCTAGAACCTGAGAAAGCCATGGAAACAGACACCTGGGGACCAGAAGTTTGGTGAGTGAAAAATAAATTTTTTTTTTTTTTGAGGGCAGTGTCACTGGCTCTCATATGTGGGACCGAACCGGCGGGGCCACTGGCTTCTCAAGCCAGCGCTTAACCACCGCGCCACTCAGCCGGCCCAAGAATCAATTTTGAAGTGATCATATTGATCACACCTTAGAAACTATCATTTATTTTGTAGATCTAATAAACGGAGTCAAATTGTTGAGGCGGTATCATTTTGAGGTTAGGAACAAAGGCTATGGAGTAAGACAGACTGCTACTTATTAGCTCTGTGGCCTCCACAACTTAAACTTTCTGTGCCTCAGTTGCATCGCTGTAAAATGGGAGTGGCCAGAATAATTCCCACTTCGCGGAGTTGCTCTATACAGTAAATGAGTTTATATATGTGGCATGCTTTCAATAGTGCATGGAAGTTGTTAGTGATTAGTTTTGATAAAGCTGTTAGAATTGTACAATGAGCGGCAAAATAAAAAAAAACACAAAAAAACAGAACAGTCTTTGGTCCACACACATGTAGCACATTCTTTCCCAAGAAAATCGATTCCAATATGCAGGGAAACTGAATGGCAAGTAGATTCTAATTTCCAGTTCTTCCTCCAGAAGGGCCGATTTCCAGGTCTCCACTAATTCTGGAGAGATTTCTTAAATTGGTTTCTTGGGACCTTTCCTGCTCAGTGATGCCCTAATTTACACTTCATAATTTGCAGCCTGAACGTGAGGTATTCTCGAACAGGCTGAACTGAAAAGAAATTCTTATAATTAATTTTTAAGGCAGCAGGGACTTAGATGTGAGGTTACCCGAAGCCAACAACAGAAGCAGCGATATTAATGTGACAATAGGTCAAAAGAACGCCAGTTATACCTTCCATGCCACCACTGAATTAACGGACACGACTTCATTTTGTGATATCATTTTCAAAGGACTACAGCCCATTGCTTGCTTGGCTTTTACTATAGCTTCTACACTTTTACGCTTTTAAAAGGATTTTTTTTTTTTTAAAGTATAGCTATGCTTTGATAAATAAGCACCTTTATTATTGCCTTGCAAAAATCTGCATGGCTTCAGAGGTATTTTACGACAGAGGGGCACATTTGCATTACAAATCGTTTTTACTCAGACCAAAAGGAAGATTGAGCATGGAGATGAGGAATATTTTACCAGAAGCATTTAAGAAGTTATCTTAAAACAGTTTCTTCCTAACCACAGTGGGATTCATTTCCCAAGGCAATTGCCTAGCAGAGCAGCAGAGTTGCAAAGCTGGCATTTAAATTTGACCTTCAACTGCTGGTAACCCGGAAGGATGAGCTCCAGGAAGATCCTAGGAGTTCTGAAGAGCCATTACGGCCCCTGTGGTAATGGTTGGGAGGATTTTCACTAACTGGTGTAGACCAAGCTAAGTTGCAAATCAAGAATTGAATGTTCTCTTGCTGATTACAAAGAGCTTTCAAATTGTATGTTCTCCCTTTTTTTTCAGAGCTCATTTCGTTTCATTTTATTTTGTATTAAAAGAATCCTAATACACATAAAAATAGAAGCCGTGCTTATGAATGTGAGAGCTGAAATCTGATTTTCCTTTGATGCTTGCAGTTTGCTTTCTCGCTTGCCCTCATTGCATTGAACAGGAAGATAGTTTTGGCCTGAGGCTAACTGTTTGCTAACAGAAGTCCTCTCTCTTCTGGATGCTTTTGGAAATGCTCAGAGAGTACACAGCAGCAAATGCGAATTAAAGAGTACACACCTCTTATTTATTTTATCTTTCAAAGTCATACATAAAGCATGAAATGAGGGGGAAAACTTTGACCTTTAGTGAAAAGTTTATTGTGCCAGGGCTTGATTTTTTCCCAAGTTTGGCCACTAGTATAGGTGACACTTTATAATCATTCATCTCTATGCTGTGATTTACTTCAGAGATACTTTCTTCTCTACTTTTTCTCAGTGAGGTTGGCAGTGAAGGAACATGAAATAAGAAAGGACAATAATAAAGGCTAATGATAATGAAGGTAAAGATGAAGATGGGTGAGAAGGATGGCAATAAATACAATGGCTTACAGAAATTTGGATTTTAACAGGTCTGACAGTGAACCATATTCAGGAATGTCACTTCCCTGGTGACACTGCATACATTTCAAGATTATGTTCTGTTTTTTTTGTTTTTTTGTTTTTTTTTTGAGGGCAGTATCACTGGCCTTCATATGTGGGACCGAACCGGGGCCGCTGGCTTCCTAGGCCAGCATTTAACCACCGCGCCACTCGGCCGGCCCCAAGATTATGTTCTGAAAGTTGTTGTGCAAGCTGTCCTGTGATGAAACTTCTCTAATCTTTGGGATAGCTAGATTCACTTGTATGGCACTCAACATTTTTTTTTCCCCTCACACTGATATTAATCCCTGGCCATTAGGACTGAACATATTGGCTAAGATTCACAAATGGAGTAAATGTGTAGGACATGAAAAAATTCCTCACCCCTCCACACTGAGATAAGTCTTCTAAGTGGGTCAAATAAAAATTAAAAAAAACAACACAAAATTTCAAATTGTTGCTTTATTATTGGTTTGTTAATATGACTCTAACCCAGCATGAATTTATAACAGCCATTACCTTGGACATACAAATAGTTTGGTACATATCCATGTATCAATCCCCAGATAAATGTTAATGGGGTACAATCCTATCTAGAAGATTTAGCCCCCAAAGCAGCCATGGTTAAACTAAAGTTTTCCTCTAATTTCTCTGAGCCTAATCTCTTTCAACTGATTTATCTCAGCATGGAATAATTGTACCTATGCTCCACTTATTAATTTTATAAAGATTCTAGAAACTTTTACACAAAACCCTCGTTTTACAGAAGAGTTCTAGAGGCCATATCTCTCAAATTAGTGGCCATATGTGGCAATAATAAATCTTCACTAGTACAGTACACTTGTGTGTGGGGGAGTGGGGGATGGGAGAATGGGCATCATGTGTCAATGGATTACTCTGCCCGGAAGATTGGGGTCAATCATTCTGTAACCCAAGTGACACTGCCTGAACCAGGTCAACTGCAGTTGAGTGCTAATTGATTTCAGGGCCACAAATACATTAAATGAAATACAGATTTCATACTTCTTAGAACTGCAGAATACCTGCCTCTCAAAATACCAAATTCATATTTTTGAGAGATACAAATCATCTGAAAACAGGAGGCTGTGTATCAAAATGGGCAACATTATCATAGATAGACTTGCTCAAATTCCATGTCTGCCACTTACTAGATGGGTACAGTTGGTATGCTTTTCTTAACCTTTCATAACCTCAGTTTTTTCATCTGCAAAATGGGGATAATAATAGTATTTACTTCCCAGGGTTTATGTCAAAGTTAGATAAGATCATGGAAACATACATTTAGCATAGAGCCAATACAATGTGCTCAGGAAGTATTTATTTGCTTTGGTTATGAATATTAATAATGAAATCTTAAAAAGCTCATGGATTGAAAGGATTATATTGTTAAAATATCCTTAAACCTAAAGCAATATACAGATCCAATGCAATCGCTAGTAAAATACCAGTGGCATTCTTCTCAGAACTAGAATAACTCATCCTAAAATGTATATGGAATCACAAAAGAGACTTCATATCCCAAGAAACCTTGAGAAAGAACAGTGAGAAATATCATGCTCCCTGATTGCAAATTATACTACAAAGCTACAATAATCAAAACAGTATTGAACTGGTATTAAAACAGATATATAGATCAGTTGAAAACAGTAGAGAGCCCAGAAGTAAATCCTTGTGATATACTCAATTAATCTACAACAAGGGAGGCAAGGATATACAATGGGGTAAAGACAGTCTCTTCAATAAGCAGTGCTGGGCATACTGGACAGATACATGTAAAAAAATGAAATTGGATCACCTTCTTACACCGTATACAAAAATAAACTCAAAATAGATTAGAGACTTAAGTGTAAAACCGAAACCATAAAAATTCTAGGAGAAAACAGAAGCAGTAGACTCTGACATCAGTCTCGGCAATATCTTTTTGGATATATCTCCTTGGGCAATCAAAACAAAAATGAGATTGCATCAAACTAAAGTTTCTGCACAGCGAAGGAAATCATGAAGAGCAGCAAAGACAACTTCTTGAATGGGAGAAGATATTTGCAAATACTATAGCTGATAATGTGTTAATATACAAAATATATAAGGCCTCATATACCTTAATACCGAAAACGAACAAACAAGCAAGCAAAAAACAATTTAAAAATGAGCAGAAGACCTGAATAGGCATTTCTCCCAAGAGGACATACAGATGGACAACAGACATTTGAAAAGATGCTCAACATCACCAATCATCAGGGAAATGCAAATCAAAGCCAGAATGAGACATTACCTCACACCTATCAGAATGGCTATCATCAAAATCAATGAGTAGCAAATGCTAGTGAAGATGTTGAGAAAAGGGAATCCTGTACACTGTTAGAGGGATTGCAAATTGGTGTAGCCACTATGGAAAACAATATGGAGGTTCCTTAAAAAACTAAAAACAGAGCTGCCATATGACCCAACAATATCACTTCTGGGTATTTACCTGAAGAAAACAAAAACAGAAATTTGAAAAAATATATGCATCTCTATGTTCATTGCAGCATTACTTACAGTTGCTAAGATACAGAAACAATCTAGGTGTCCACTGATAGATGAATAGATAAAGATGTGACATACACACACACACACACACACACACACACACACACACACACAAAATGGAATATTACTTAGCCATACAAACGAATGAAATCTTGCCATTTGCGATAACATGGATGGACCCAGAGAGCATATGCTAAGTGAAGTAAGTCACACAAAGAAATATTCTATGATTTCACTTATACGGGGAATCTAAAAAAAAAAAAAAAAACCAAACCAAACCAAACAGAAACAGACCCACAGATACAGAGAACAAACTGATGGTTGCCAAAAGAGAGAGTGATTAAGGGATGGGTAAAAAAGGAAAAAAAAAAAAAGAAGAAGAAAGAAAGAAAATAGTGGTGCCCACAAAAAATACCACTACCTTGAATCCCTGAATTTTAAGATTAACTTGGGTCACAATAAAATAATTCTTAAATAAATAATTTTATATATAGAAGGTCGTTTTCACTCAGAACTGTTGGCATTGATTTAAAGATTAATTTTCCAAACCAGTTTTTAAAAATCATCCTCTGTTTATAATCTCCTTGTGACATCCATGCCCCTAAGGACAGAATGTGAGACAGATGTGAGGGTGGTGACAGGTGAGTCACTGCTTTTTGCAGGACAGGACGTACTGCTCTTAGGACTTGTCTCAGATTTCCAATGTTTCAATTCTTAGTTCCTGTCCTCCACAACGGATGGTTACGGGATCCTATCACTACCCCCAACAATCATTCAAGTTTGATTACTTCTGTGTCTGTCAACCTCTAGCAAATTCCAGAAACCCACTTTTTCCAAATAAGTGAACATTACGAATTCTATGGTTAAACAGCTGACAGCGAAGAACTAGTTAGGTGCAGCTGTTTTCGATCTCCCTGACTTGTTATCCTGACTTGTTATTTAAAAATAAAAATGAAACTGCACCTAAAAGAACACGCTCGCTCTCTCCAGCAGCGTCACTGTCTCGGCAATCCCAACATACTATACATTTGGATTGAAATGTTTTTTCCTATTATTTTGGCCTGCTTTTTGTTCACCAATACTTTCAAAAACATCTGTTCCCAAGGCAAATCTTACAGCATGTTTTTTATGCTAGCACCTCCACAGGTAAATGTTTCAAAAATAATATCATAATTCATTTTTATTATAATTTAGGTCCAAATTATGGATTTTTTCACAAGTAGGAATAGTAAAAGAAACCAAAAAAAAACCAAAAACCCGATATATACACACACATCTGCAGGCAGAAATTCAACTTTTGAAATGAAAATCTTCATTTTGGAGAGATGTACAGATATCAAACATTTAGTTAAAAACATGAAAAATGTCCTCAATCATCTACATTTCCAAAGAGCTATGTTAAAAACATAAACAAAACATCAAAATGATTGACTCTTCCTGGCTTTTCCTTTGGCTTGGTCCCTGAGCATGCATTTCAATACTTCACTAAGCTTATGTGAAAATATAACTATGTTTTAAGGAAAGAAAAAAAAAAATCTCGTTTTTTTTGTTCTGATAACTATTTTTGTTTTTTTTTCCTTCATTCTTGAGGATGCCAATGTACAAAATTTTTTCCCTCAAAATGATTTTTAGGCCTTTATTGGATAATAAGTCAGTTCTGGCCTAGACTGTTTTTAGCTATACAGGAGACTTAATATTTTATGAATACTTTTTTAACACATTGATGTTAGCAACCTACAAAAAAATGAGTGCATGCAAATACAGAGGGTGCCAAAAACATGTATACACATTTTAAGAAAGGAAAAAACTGTATCAAAATTGTAATAATATATACCGATAACAAAGATGAATATAGTCATGTGTATACATTTTTTTGGCATCCCCAGTATAAACAAAAATATGCAATATAAAAATACACCATTCACAAGAGTAAAAAGTTTGAATAACTTTCTGTATTGGTGATAGTAGTTTTTGTATTTGATTACTGAGAAGCAATAATCAAATAATAAGCATTAAAATGTTATATATGATAGATCAATGAGAAATGAAGTCAGATGTATTCGCTATTGTTGTTTTCCATTCTTCATGCAATATTGGATATGGAGATTCGCTACTTTAGAATTAAGCATTGTGTCATTCATATTAACAATATGTTGAGTGACAAAATTTTGATTAAAACACAATATTAATGCAGACAGTAATGCAGACAATGTATTACTGTAAGATGAAAATAAACTGTATTTCAGGCTTAGGTGTTTCTTAATCAATAAAATCATTTCTGTGTTATTAATACCGAAGAGCAGTTATTAGAGCATGCTTTGCATAACTTGTATAGACAGATTTATTATTTCACAATGAATTCTACTATAAATAATTTTGTTACAGTTATTTTGGAAAATGAGTTGTGACCTTAGGAATAGCACTGACTTGGTCACATGTATATATTCAATGATCTGATTTAAATCATGAGTTATTAACCTTGACTGAACTCAGGAGTAAAATCTCATAAATATCTTGAAAAATGTAGTGAATCAGAAGAAATGTTAAACTGAAATAAAAACAATAATGAGACAGCCAGATCATGAAAAATTGCTTGATTCAGAGAACTTTTAAAGGTTAGAGCTGTATTAGAGGTTTAAAAAAAAGAAAGCAATATGAGAGGAAAAACACAAGGAAGAAGAAAGATTAATATGCTTGCTGCCTATTTTTTGTTTTATTATGCTCTTTTTTTTTTTTCTTTTTCCTAAGAGGTTACCACTTTTGCAGCTGGTCAGAAATATCACATTCCTTGATGTCTCAAAAGGTTTTATATGACTAAACTTAACCGTACTTTAACTTGAATAATATATTAAGCAGCTGTTGAAAATAAAAATGCATTATGGATATTTAAACAGAGACACCAATGAGAGGAATGCAACTTCTCTTGGGGTGTGAATTAAGACTATTAATTTTCTATCATATTCAAATTTTCACAAATATTATAGCAACTAACCATATATATTCTAAAACACAGGCTCTGGGTGCTTTTTAGTTGAGACAGTTTCTTGGTACTTTTACAATATAGTTAAACGTTTTATTTTTAATTAATGTAACATATGATATGTTGGGAAGGTATGGGGATTGGGTTTGTTATAAAGTGTCTCAGGATGATATGCATGCAAACAACTTTTAATACTATTTTTTTTTCTTTTTTTTTTTTTTTTAGCTAAGCCATCCTGCCACCTGTTGGCAGCTCAGCTAGGGCTGGGCATCGAACTGCTGTTGCTCAGAGCTCAGCTCGCACTCTTGAGCAAGCTCTTAACCAACTGAGCCAGACGGCCGGCCTAACAATCAACTTTTAAATGACTATAGATAGCTTAGTATAACTGCCTATATAATGTGATAAAAACATATAGATATGACTGAAAAGTGGTATCTAAATTGTTTGTCAATTTTTACCTTGAAATAATTTTTTAAAATTTCAACAAGCAATAATTTGTTTTATCTTAATGTATTTTATGTTTTTCTGATTTTTGACATATTGACAAGTTAGTATACTTAAAACCCTTGTACATGACTTTTGGTTCACTATCATGTATGAAAACAGGTAAATGATACCTCTATGCTAATGAAACTCATTTTACATTAGTTCAAAAATTTTATATGCAATTTTTTGTTTCCATCTTTGTCTGTTTTATTTTTCACGCCAAATGAATACATGAATATATGAAAGTTGATTTCTAGTAAAAAGAAATGTTCAAACCTGGCTGCCAGTCAAAGGATTCATGTATAACGTAATAGATGTATATTAGTTCTTTTCAATTTCAGAGTAAAATAATTTCAGAGTACTAATTTTGGTCATAACATTATATATTTCTTAAAGGCACGAAAGTCAAACTGACTTCCTTCCTCCTGCCAAAAACTCTATAGCACATTTCCGACATTTGAAATGCTACATTCTCTTTTGGAATCAAAGACAACAGTGCCAGAATGATGAGGCAACCACGCATTCAAATGTGCCACGAGGCTTGAAAATTCCTGTGGTCAGAAAGCACAGTTAAGAAGCAAGGAAAAGTTGACCTTTCTTCTTCTTGTTCAAGATCCATCTGAAATCCACAGCCTTTTGGAAAAAATAGACTTAATGGGCATTCAAATATTTCTTTTTTTTCTTTAAAGATTTTATTGGGGAACTGGGGGAGAGGAACAACATTGGGGAATCGAGGAAGGGGAACAGACAAGTTCCTGTCCTATTGTTTTTCAGTCTAGTTGTGGAGGATGTTGCTTCACTGGCCCATGTTGGTATCGTCATTGCGCTTTCCCGGATGAGGCAGATCGGTGGTGGCCTCTGGATGGTAGCTCACTGCGGCTATTGGCAGCTCACACAGGCTGCCTGCTGCTCACGCTGGCTGCCGGCCACTCACTGTAGCCTATGGCAGCAGCCCCTGTTGCAGCTATGCCGTCCCAGGGACTCACAGTCCATCTCCAGGTGGAGCTGCTGTTAGCTGCAGAGGGCAGTGTCACTGGCCCTCATATGTGGGATCTGAACCGAGGCCACTGGCATCCCAAAACCAGCTCTTAACGAATGCGCCACTCGGCCAGCCCATCAAATATTTTGAAATGGTATGCTGACGAATGGTGTGTCACCAATTAGTGTTCAAGGCAGGAAGTTTACCCACTAGTTTAGACAATGACAAAGGTTGAAAATGAGGGAAGAGACACAAATAAAATCACCAAAAAGCTGATGATCGTTTCAATCTTTCAGTCACAGTAACGAAAGATTTTTAAAAATTAAATGTAAAGCTGATGTCTATTTTGCACCTTTTTTCCTTTATGTGAGATTGGTCTCTACATTTATGTATGTGGGTGCATGTGTGTGTGTGTGTGTGCGCGCGTGTGTGTGCGCGTTTCTTGTAAGTGTGTATTCTGAACAATTATTTCATATACTATGTATACAGCAAAGCTTTTAAATAGCCCCACTATAGCCCCACTATAGATCTCTAAGAAATTTTACAAGGATTTGTTTCACACACATTTCTTTAGGTTAGTTCAGTAGTAACATGTTCTAAGTGAACTACATCTCCATGCAAGTGAAGAATCAGACAGAATTCCTATTTAAAAGAATTACCATTTCAAACCATGCTTCAAACTCAAACTGCTATGTTAGTTTTTGACAATGTAGTTGCATGTTTTCTAAAACTAAGGCTCATGTTTCTTTTCTCATGCACCTATCATGAAATGAATAGACTATTAAAAACTATTTTCTGTAAAGCATAGATGTTTTCCATAGTGATTATAAAAATGTTAGGTTTCACATAACTTTCCTTTTTTAAAAAAAAAAAAAAAGATTTTATTGGGGAATTGGGGGAAGTGAACAGCATTTGGGAACCAGGGAAGGGAACAGACAAGTTGCTCTCCTTTTGTTCTTCAGTCTAGTTGTGGAGGATGTTGCTCCACTGGCCCATGTTGGTATCATCATTGCACTCCTCTCGGGTGAGGCAGATCGGTCGCTGGCCTCTGGATGGCCACTCACAGCGGCTCTTGGCAGCTCACACTGGCTGCCGGCCACTCACTGTAGCCTATGGCAGCCCACTGCAGCAGGGGCTGCAGCTATGCGGCCCTGGGGACTCACAGCAGCCCAGTTCCAGATGGAGCTGTTGTTCACCATCTTAGCTGTAGAGGGCAGTGTCATTGGCCCTCATATGTGAAATCCAAACAGAGGCCACTGGCGTCCCAAGCCAGTTCTTAACCAATGTGCCACTTGGCTGGCCCCTAACTTTCCTTTTAAAAGAAATTAATCTCAGTATCTACTTCCAAATAGATTTTAAGTTGCAAAATGAAACAACCTAAACAATTAGGGATACATTTTTGACAGAACGACAGGGAGCAAGGAGCACGGACTGTTAGCAAAATAAATCCTGGTTTGGTCTGTTCTGATATCAAAAAAGTCCAAATACCACAATTAGACACAAAATTTGACTAGGAGTTTCTCAGCAATTATAGGAAAAACAAAGATGTTACGTTAAATAGTTTCCACTCTCTGAAGGAAGAAATCAAATTTCTTTGCAAGGATAAATTTTTGCAGGAACTAAACTAAGGAAGGAATATATTGCGCACTGAGTGTATAAGATAATGAACAAAATCTTTAACTATGACCTTATAACTTCTGTGATTGTCTCACTATGCTATATTTGAAACTTAGCACACGTGGGCTGATGGAGTAAACTATAATACATTCTCATTGACATCATTACCTACTTGATTTAAGGTATTTATTGTAATTACTGCTTACAGGACTGAGTCCCCAACTTGGTTGAGAGCTCCTCTAGGATAGGAGGTGCCTCAGATCTACACCCCACGCAGTGTTTATTAAATGAGACATTATTTATCCCCTTCCATTAGTAGCTTGAAGAAAGTGCCCTGAATAGCAGTTTAGCTGGAATAAAAATCAGTTGTTTTTCTCTCTGCATTTCAAAAGCATTTTGTAAAATCTCTTGTTTTCTATGAATGCTCATGAGAGGACTTCTGTTGGAGATCATCTATCTTTTCTCTCAAGTTACATTCGTATTATTCTCTCTGATCTTAACATTCTATATTTTACCAAAGTTGTTTTTTCTTTTTTCCCTTGCTCTATGCAAGGTGTGTACATTCAGTCTGAGGATTCATCCTTTATTCAATTACTGAAAATACTTAGCCATTATCTCTTTGAATGCTTCTTCTCTTCTATTTTATTTATTTTCTTTCTGATATTCCTATAGATTATATTTTGCAGCTTATCATTTTATCCTCCATATTTCTTATTTGATCTCTCATATTTTTTCAATCTCTGTATTTCTCTATGCTTTATTCTGGTTAAATACCTTAATGTTACCTTCCCGTTCACTAATTTTTTTCCAACTATGTTGAATCCAGGGTTTACCTTATCTATTCAAGTTTTTAATTTTAAAGACCATATTTTTCAGGATTCTTAATAGTACTTTTTCATATTCTCTGCTCTTATTTCATTTCTTACTATTTTGTTCCATGGTTTCTTATGCTTTATGGATGCTATTCTTTCCTGTATCACTTTGAGAATAGTAAGGATATTTACTTAAAATTATTTTCATATGCAACTCAACTCCAAAACTGATTTCACTGGCGTTTTTAGCATTAATTTTATTTCTATAAGTTGTAATGTTGTGTTGCAAGTTCATTTTGAATAGTATTTTATATATTCTCTATTTCTGTCTTTCTTCATTCATCTCTTCTATTTGGTGGTATTTGGGTTGCCTTCACCCATCACCCTGCACCCCCAGTCCAGAACCAGATCAATACCTTGGAGTTCTTGATCTGTAATGAAACTGGAGATATACACATCCAGTGTCCAAATCAGGGAGCATCTTGACTCAGGTCTTGGCTCGCAGGCTCTATCTGCTCTATCCAGCCAACCCCAGATGCTCCGCTTGCTAGGGAGCAGTTTACAAAACTGTTTTCTAGCTTCCTTTCACTATGTTTCAATTCCAGCTCAGTGGCTGGTTTCAAGCACAAAGGTGACTCAGGTCTAGGCCTTTGATGAAGCACTTTTAGCCTTACTCTTCCAGAAGGAGTCGCAGTCCTGCCTGTTCTGACTGCTTCTTTACCTAAATGTCAGCAGGCCTACACCTCAGCTTCACATAATGGTATATTGCTGTTATTTATTTCCGCCATCGAGATATCTATATTGTTTTTGGTTGCAGCTATGTCTTCAATGTTTTTTCCTCTTGATGTTTTCTCCGTCAGTTTTAGTGTTTAGAATCAAGGAGGCAGTAAAGAATGTATGAGTGTGGGGAGGGGGGAAAGCAAAGTATGAACATACAACCCAGCCATCTTGACAGGAAATCTCCATTGTCTTTTAAACTACAATGCCAACCTATTCATTTATAATGCATCCTAGGTACAATATCTCCTCTTGGAGTCTGAGTTTAGGACAAGGAACAGCTCCATGCCCCTCCCCTTTTCTATCAGCTAAACCAAGGGGCCCAGATCACTTGCAGTAGAATCATCCAAAACACTCATTTAAAATGCACATTCTTGGGCCTCTCTCCAGGTTTACCATATAGGAACACCTGAGGTTGGGAGCCCAGGAGTTTGCATTTTTAACTGCACATTAGCTGTTTCTTTGGCAAATTAAAGTTTTGAGAATCAATGCATATCCAGCAACCTCCTAACTATAAAATCCTGTTTCTAAGAATCTCACAAGTATCCTCTCATTTGATCCTAAGAGGGACAATGAGGGCATCTAACACAAAAACCAACAATGAACTACACTTTTGACCCTACACAAGAAAGCAAACATGTTTAGTCAAAAACCTTCCATGAAGGGCCAGCCAAGTGGTTCAGTTGGTTAAGAGCTCTCTCAAGAGTTGGAGCTGAGCTCTGAGCAACAGCAGTTCGATGCCCAGCCCGAGCTGAGCTGCTGCTGAGCTGCCAACAGATGGCAGGATGGCTCAGTTAAAAAAGAAAGCAAACAAACAAACACAAAAAAACCTTCCATGAAGTTGCTTCAAAGCAAGAAATACGCTAAAATAGTTATCTTGTTAGTTCCTATCAAGAAATTTCTTTCTGTGTAATAACCATGATGCCTGGTGAATGACAAGCTATAGCAAAGCTGGAGAATGAACAAAGCTCTGAGGGGCAGGCTTTGGATAATGGATCTTGGCCAATGGAGTAGGGCTTAGGGATAAGTCTATAAATCAAGTCACCACAGCTGATGGGGACTCATGGCAGGTTAATGCCTGAGTGTAACTCCCTCTTTTTTTTTTTTTTTTTTTTTGTTTAAAGATTTTATTGGGGAATTGGGGGAGGGGAACAGACAAGTTGCTGTCTTTTTGTTCTTCAGTCTAGTTGTGGAGGACGTTGCTTCACTGGCCCATGTTGGTATCGTCATTGCGCTCTTCCCAGATGAGGCAGATCGGTCACTGGCCTCTGGATGGGCCGCTCACCGCGGCTATTGGCAGCTCACGCTGGCTGCCAGCCACTCACTGTAGCCTACGGCAGCCCACTGCAGCAGGGGCTGCAGCCTACACCATCACCGGGGCTCGCACAGCCCAGCTCCAGGTGGAGCTGTTGTTAGCTGTGGAGGGCAGTGTCACTGGCCCTCATATGTGGGATCCGAACCAGGGCAGCTGGCATCCCAAAACCAGCTCTTAACCAATGCAGCACTCGGCTGGCCCTAACTCCCTATTTTTCCCTTGCCTCTGAGCACACTGAACCAATGACAAGAGAAGAAATGTGACTCAGATAAATAAAAATGATGACAAAGGGTTGTCCCATGCACATTAATGTCCAATTAGAATACACGTTAAGGAAGAAAGAAGAACATATGAAAAACACACTTCAGTTCAAATAGAGTGAAAGGAAAAACATGTTTTCATCTCTCCCACTAGTAATGCAGTATGGTATATCAGAAATAAACAGTGACGCTTATGCCAAAATATTTCCATAACCTGGGGAAACTTTTCTTTTTCATTTTTGTTCATGTGCTTTTCATTTGCAGTCCTCATTTTTTTTTTTAAGACAATCTCATTATTGTTCTGCGGTGAGCCCCAACTTAACTCCTGCTTCATTTTCACGTGGCACTCCCGCTTCCAAGCTTCCAAGGAGAAAACAAGTCCCACTCATTATAGCAATGTTAGCAACTGGAAAGTCAAAAAATTATCTTACATGAAAAAAAAAAAAGCCCTTTAAAAAAATCTCTTGAAACCTCAAAAAACAGCCAGCTGAGAACTAATTGTGAGCAAGGCCCCGCAAAGAGAAATATAAAGGCAGAGGGAAAGCTGACTGCTGCCTCTCAAGGTTCTGCTGCTCTCATTCACAGCTGCCATGGTGTGTTACGGACACATGAAGAACCAAAGAAAATGTCAACTGTTTTGCAGCTCATAATATCCTCATTATGGTATTGTCCTCAGGATGAAAGTAAACATAGAATACAAATAATTCCTCTTCTCGTTACTCTGTATCTATCTGATGAATTTTTGTAAGTGGATGGCTGGGGCACATCCCTCACCCTCCAATTCTGAAGCCCCAGAAGTGACTCAGAGAGCAGACGCCAATGCACACGTGGAAAGGGACACAGTTATTTGTGCTGTGCTACTGCACAGGGCTGGATTCATGCCCAACAGGGAAAAAAGACTGCAGCCAAAGCTCCGAGGGCTATTTCAGTTGAAATGAGACCAGGAGGCTTCTGTTTTGGCTGCTGGGATGAAACGAAATATGCTCCTTGTAACTCAAACTGGAATAGGAACTGTATTTTCTCATAGAATTGTGTTATGACAGGAGTATTACATTTTTCATTTTTCTAGGATCCTGAATATCTCCTGAGAGATGGTCCCAGAGGGATGGCAGGTGCCCCAATCAGATAAAAGCTTTGAGGCTGGGAGGCAGGACCAAAAATGTCCTGATGGGGCCATCTGGCATGTCCCTTACCTGGACAGAAAGGGTCTCTAGGAAAGGCCCTGCAGTGTGGAAAGTGGATGTTGCTAGGAGTCCCGTTTATTTGCCCTGGCTCCTAATGTTTTCTCCTCCTCATTTGGTGTGTTTACCTCATTCATCAGAATGTCAGGGCGTAGATGAAGCAAGTTTTAGTTATCTGAAACCTCTGCCTGCCGTGTTTATCTGAATCCTTTGCTGGCCTGTTATCAAACCTACGTCTTGATTGCTTTGTTGACTTAGTACAACCACGCCTGAGGTTTCACTTCTTTGAATAATGCCCACACTGTGAACAGGAAAGAGGCTGCTCGAAGGCTCTCAGGTCACCTCATGGGATGCTTGTTCTGAGTACTTCATCATGAATACCACTGGCCATGAGACATGTGTTCTTAAAGAAGAATGTTTCCTGAATGAATGGATAAATTCTACTTCATCCACACTGAACCTGCTGAATTTTAATGAGGAAACAGTATCATATAAAAGATGACTCTTTATTTGAAACTTTTCAATTGGGAAAGTTCAAATTGTTTTTTAAAAAAAACCCAAGTGTTATGCGATGTTAGCAGCATGGTCGTTAATCCTTTGCTCTCAACTTTACAATGTTCTCAAGTCAAGAATTCTTTGGTCTTTTCCTCTTCAAGGATGGGGCCCTTTTAGTCCACAGAAGATAAATATTTGCACTTGGTCCTAAGGCTTTTCTCCAGTAGAACACAATCTTTCCAGTCAATGAGATTTCAAAACTTTACCCCAAATTTCTAGGAAGATGGTATACATTTCTGCCTGATTTTATTTATGTCTTATTGTCACAAAAGCAAGTGTCTACTGAGGAATTTGGACCATTCCTCTGGGTTGATAAATTCAGGAAACATTCTTCTTTAAGAACACATGTTTTTGTGTGGAATTTCAGGGGAAAAAAGTTTAAATACAACTAAGTTAACATTTATCTCTCTTCCTGCAATGATTTACTAACAAAAGGACCTGACCAGGAAAACTCCCTGGTCAATATCCTATCTCCTACTGTACACTGGGTGTTAGGTTACATACAGCCCTGTTTGCCTTTTTCCCATGGCGAGTTTATGATTATACTTCTAGATAGCTCTTACTACGATAATCAGTCAGGGTTAAAGACAAATTAATCTCTGAAGAAAGAAATGACAGGTACCTATGAATTCAGTAGTTTAGGTTTGTAAAAATAACCTTGAAGAAATCTCAAGGTTGTTTATATCAATATGCATTGGTATTGCCATTCTAGTAATTGTTAATACTTTTTGATAAATTAGAAGAAATATCTGGGAATGAAGAATGAATTTCTTATGATAGCATAAAGCAGCAAAAGCATTACGGAAAGCCAAGTCACTTGCTAGCAATCTATTGGGATGTCTTTTCTTTTTTTTTTTTGAGGGCAGTGTCACTGGCCCTCATATGTGGGACCCGAACTGGCGCCGCTGGCTTCCCAAGCCAGCACTTAACCACTGCGCCACTCAGCTGGCCCGGGATGTCTTTTCTAAATGATGTAATATATTTGAAAAAATGTCAATTTCATTATTGAAACTTTTAAAATTCAGAGTCATTCTTTATAGTTTTAATATCTTCAGTTCCCAAGTCCTTCCTCTTATTGAAGGTCAGTGTGTAACAAAATCCATTCATTCATTCACTCAACAAATGCGTAAGGTCCCAGGTCCCAACACCAATGTCATTCATGTTACAATGTTATAAAAAGTAACAAACAACGTGACATTTTCTTTCTTGTTGTAATGACATTATTTAAAAGATCTGAACTACTTACTACTAGCTTTTTCTTCATAGAGATTTCAAGGGTCACACTTCCCTATAATATATTATTTTGACATATTTTGATAAATTTATCAAATTGTTGTGAAATGAAGCAGCTGACCCTGAGAATCACTATCCATCTTTAAATGAATGTATCTTGGTTACATTAAAATTCAACCTAAAAGGGTAAGAGTCAACCTAGAAGTAAAAAATTAGTTTTCTAAATTGATAAGCAAAAGTTTATTTATTCCTTGTCATATTATTGAATTTATTTTATGTGAGATTGGGTTTTATGGTAGAACTCTGTCCACAGGAACTGTATTGAGATATTCATGGAAAGAGTATAAAGCAATAAAACTGATTTCTAGAGGCCACACATGAAAAATCAATCTTCACACCATGGCTTAGAAAGTTCCTCAAAGCACCTCCTTATAATTCTAGTCAGTACAAATGGAATGAAAGCATTCTGGATGTAAAGGTTATCATTCTTTCTTCCCCCACCACACATCTAAGATTGTTTTATTGCCTTTCTTTCTCTTAAACATGTGAAGATGGCAAATCTGCCTGTCATGATACAGGACAAGAATTAACGACTGACATGTAATTAATCAAACATTTCAGTCTGGTTTTGTTAGTGGAAATACAGACAAAAATTAAAAACTGTGCTTTTGCAAATTTACTTTGTAACATTAAAACACTCTGGGGGAGTGGGGAGGTGGATTGAGGGAGGGGGACAGTCACATTGTGAGGGGTAAAAAGTAAAAGTAGTGCACTGTTTTGTACACCTGAAACTAATAAAAAAAAAAAAGAAACAAACAAAAAAAACCATTTCCATCTCCATAGTCTTCCTTCAATCTCCATAGGCTCTTGAGGAAGGCAGTGAATCTGATATGACAACAATCACAAGTAACCCCTAAAGCATCACATTGTTTTAGGAGTAAGAATGGTCCTAATTTTACAGATGAAGAAACTGAGGGAATATAATTATGCCCCAGGGCAGTTTCTGCCACCAGCATATGTTAAGTTCCTTAAGGAGGGGCACACCTTTTTATCCCTCTGGTATCTCCTTAAGTGTCTATCATAGTTTCATGAACTCGGCATGCATCCGCTCTACTCATGTTTAATGCACATCCACCAGATAAACTCTCATCTGTTTACAAAGGGAAAGGTGAGGAGAGAGCTGAGGATGATGCCAGCCTTTGGGTTGACTATTCCCTCCTTCCCCTCCCCTCCCCCGCCCCCCCCGCCCCCGCCCAAAGTTATGCAGCATCAACTACAAGTGTCATAGAAGTCACAGGGGAGAGATGATTGAAATGCAGAAGGGAGGGCAGGGCACATTCCAGGGAGGCTGGGAGCTGATTCTACCTTATGGGAGACCATGTGGGAATTAGAGGGTGATGGAGGTGGAAGAAGCCTTTTGTTGGGGAGTAGCGAGTAAAACACGCCTCTCAACTTTTTCAGGTCTGGGGGCTGTGTTTGACATCTTACACACTTACCCAATAGCCAGGTCAGAAGTTAGTGAAAATAATGCCGTGTTACAATAAGCTTCATGAGCAGCAACTCCGGGGTTGTCTTCCTGATGTTCCTCATTCTGTGTATGAGGCAAAGCTCCTTCCACTGCAAAGTGTCAGCAGTGACGCTGGTGATGAAGAGCCTTCATGGAGAGTCCAATGACTGTGTGCCTCCACCTTGGCCTCGTTCTCAGCTCACAGCACCGTGCTTTCATTTCTCAGGCTCCTTTGATGAGGAGCTGTATATTCTAATTACCAGTAAGCTTACACTGATGGGATATCCTAAGTGTCATCCTGTTTGAATACAATATAATAGAATGCATTGATGAATAAAACGTGCTTTATTTACACACTGAAGTTTGGGCCTCCTGAACGCAGAATTCAGATTTCCGGAGCATGCGCTTCCCATTAGCAAGGCTCTGACATTTTTAATCAGCCTGGCTGCACTGGCTGTGCCCACAGTGTCAACATGAGGAAGTGGGAACACCGCCTTTGCAGCTTCCAGTTCTCAGCGCTCTGATTAGACATATGCTGTCAACTTCATTTGTACTTGATCCATAAAAAGAGTTGCATCGTGATAGTCCCTTCAAATTCTGGCAAGCTTTATTGATGGCTGAGATGGAGTTAGTTTTGCTTCTATTAAAACCTCAAATTTGGTTTTTGTTTTTTCTTAAGTGATGAATTACTTCACTTTGCAGATGTAGTTTTTCACATTCCAAAATAATATTTCTGACCTTGGGAAAAGATTTAGATTGAATACTCTCTGTTAACCATTCACAGATTTTTCATATTTAGGTTACACATTGAAAAACTGATAAGAACTTTATATTTGATAGTCCTCATGACATCTGACTGCACCGAATAATGTAAGGGCTGTGGTTATTCGTATCTTACTGGAAGAGAAGGGGAAGCAACATTCCAGGAAATTTTTTTTTATCAGGTTGCATTGATGATGTTTGAAAAAAATGAATTAGTAAATTTTGAAGCACAATGATAAGTCCCAGTTTTTATTACTAATTCAGAAAATAATCTTTATACCAAAAGAACCTGCTCTTAAACTGTATCCTGTTTTGCGAAAGTATCCTATTGTCCCATGGGGATAAGGATATGCCTGGCTTAGCAAAGACCCACAACCAATCTAGACAAAAGCCAATCTTCTATGCCGAAGAACAGAAAATACTTAAAATAATTTAGTCTGATGTTCCAACTCCACTTCACTCTCCCAATCATCAGATTGTATGGCTTTTAGCACCTAAAATTCTTCAGGACAAAATATATTATCATATGGGGTATCTACTATTCCTGTTTTTGTACGTACAGTTAAGATACAGTGTATGATGCCTGTGGCAAGTTACAAGGAATAGCAGTCAGAGGTCTTCTAAAACAGATGCACAATCTTTTATTTATTACAGACCTTTTTATTGTTACAGCTGTACTGTCATTATATTTCAAAATAATTCCTTATGCTCTGTTTGTTTGAACTATGAAAGTATAGTCATTGTGCTTTTGTAAAAATGTCTTACTGGAGAAATCTTATTCTTGACCGATCAACCTTAGGACTTAAAAGTACATTTCACTTGACTGAACTGCCATCTTTGCCAAAATGTGTCTGAACGACAGGAATATTGAGTAGCCCAGCTTTAGAAAGGCTCAGGATTCCACTTCTGTCATACCTTTGGAACAAAATATATATGTGGCCAAAGCAAGAACCTAAAAAATAATTTTGAAATAACTGAACTCAAAGGTATCGAAGACACAAACGCACTTTGGGACATAAATACAGTTTCATCAGGATTACATGTTTCCTTTTATTCTCAAATTATATTTGTCAGAGAAATGATCCCAAAAATCCTTTCACTGAGGAAAAGCTATGTTTTAAATAAATTTCGTAGTTTAGGGCTTGTCTTAAATTATATGCAAATATCACAAAGCTTACAAAATTTGAGTTCTCTCAAGAAACAGTCATTTGGCCCACCAAAATTTATTAAAATGATTTCTCTCCTGCCTCTAAGTTCACACCATAATTGTGGGATAAGAAAATCTTAGACATGCACTGCAAACAGGAAGTCTTACCCACATTAAAATTTTGATGAAAACCAAACTGACTCCCTCACCCATCCAAGAAAAGAGGTGAAGTATATTAAATTTTCTTTTAAGCTCACTGGAAAATTTTCATTATGTCCACTTTGATTTATTTGGGGCCATGGATGTGCACATGTTTATTTTTATGGCGGGTTATGTCTACGTTGGCCCAGAAAACAGACTACTGTACTCACGTCACAGTGCTTTGAAGAGCTGCACTCACTTTGTTTTTACTGTAATAGCAGCCAGTTAGCATATAATGTTTTGAGGCATGTGTAATGCCTGTACAAACAAAACTATACACTCAGGGAGTACACACTTTTGTGAAGGTGGTATTTTGCCCATTAAGCTAGAAACACTTTAAGTAAAGATTTCTTTCCCCCCTATAGTTATGAATGAAAACTTCAGAAATAGCAAAGGAAAGGACCTGTGCACTTGATATTCCAATAAAGTGAGTGAAGTGAGCTGCCATTGAGTTCAGAGTTAGAGACCGCCCATCACCTGAGCTAAGGGTAGCTGTCAAATCGCCATTCATGCAGTGCAGGAAATGCTAACAGGTGTCTGAGAACCAGCGTGCCACACTGCCACATGGTTCTCGTATCTCTCTACCTTTTGGGACCTCTGGCCATTTGTCTTTGTTAATTAATATCTGTAAAATCTATTGAGTACCCATAAGAAAAGAAAAGTGAAGTGAGTTAGTAAATAGATAAAGTGGTCTCAAAGTGGATAAAGTCTTAATGGACTATACTATCCACTTCCCATCCACTTCCTTATCCATTCTTTAGGTTTTCATCTGCATTTGGAACTATAATGGATAAGAGAATAAAGAAAACAATAACTGTAAATAATGAATGAATGCCTCTAAAATGTTAAGCCCCCAAATCTGGCTGAATGGCGCGTTAGTTGAGAGCTGGCTTGGGACGCTAGAGGCCCTGGTTCGGATCCCACATATGAGGGCCAGTGACACTGCCCTCTACAGCTAAAATGGTGAACAAGAGCTCCACCTGGAGCTGAGCTGCTGTGCGTCCCCAGGGTGGCATAGCTGCAACCCCTGCTACAGTGGGCTGCCATAGGCTACAGTGAGTGGCCTGCAGTCAGCGTGAGCGGCCGGCAGCCGGTGTGAGCTGCCAAGAGCTTCTGTGAACAGCTGTCCAGAGGCCAGCGACTGATCTACCTCACCTGAGAAGAGCGAGTGCAATGATGATACCAATAAAATAAAAAATAAAATAAAATAAAATAAAATGTTAACCCCCAAATACCAGAGAAACAAACTCTGCTATGCTCATTAAAAGAAATCTGTAGGTCTGTGGTAATGTATCACCAAAAAATGCAACAGAAATTCACATTATAAAATAATAAAATATGTGACTTGGTGTCTCACTTAATATTCTTACTCATCTGTGGTCCTCAAAGAAAAAACAAAACTGAAAAGTATTTTGATAAAACAGATGTTGAAAGTCTCAGTGGAAAATGATAGAAGGCTTGCACCCATGTAATTATTATAAAATACTACACATCTGGTACAAAGTTTGGCCTTCTATCAAAAGTCATTTAGGACAAAATGAGCAAGGAGACTTCTGGTCTCATGAAAGTCTGAGCTTGTCGTTTACAGAATGATTTCAACGTTAAGCTCTCTCTTTCTGAAATTTAATTTATTGCACAACAGAACAGTACGTTTCTCCAAACCATCTAACAAATAATTAGGATATTAAAACTGAACAACTGTGAGCTGTGACTTCAAAGAAAATATAGCAATGTAACATCGTATAAAGCAACCTGGTTGCATGGGAAAAATAATAAAGGAATGTAGAACATTTACAAATGACCTTTTCATTCATGAAACACTAGGGTCTCCAAGGAAACCTGGAATAACTTGCATATGAGTTTATCACTAATCCATCATCAGAAAAAAAAAAAAAAAAACTCCGAGTGAGAGAGGACCCTGCTAATGTATTCTGAGTCCACTGGAGCAGGAGTTGGACTGTTCTGGCTATAATATTTCTCCCCAATCGCTACAGGTATCTGCCCGTCATGGGTCACGTCCACTACACACCATCAGCAGAGTCGCTCCACATTTCTATTTATCAAAAGTCAAATCTCAAAGCTGGTAATGCCTTGCTCTCTTTCTACCCTTCAAGTGCAATGGGAGTCCTAAATTAACCTGATAAATACAATAACAAGATATTACTGTATAACCCCTTCTAAGTCAACATCTCTAAGAAGAAGCAGTGATTTTTATAGTGGAAAAAAGAAAAACTTTCCGCAATGAAATAATACTAGTCAGACTAAATTGGAGAAACACTTGGAGCTCCCTCAATTAGAAAAACAGAGCTTCAAAAAATATGTTTGTATTGTGAATTTTTTGAAATTCATTTCCAATACACGATTTTGCTATTTATTATATTTTGTTAGACTGCTAAATTGTTACAAGTTTATCCATCTTATGAATTTTATTTTTCTCATCCACAAAGATGGTACATCTTAAAAATAACTTCAATGTTATATGTAATATGCTAACTTTACAATATCAATGGTACTTGGAAATAAATGCATGTGCCTTATTTAGCCAACATATAGTTGTTGTATCGATATACAAACAGACAAATGTCATGTAATGAGATGATTAAGAAAAACATGAGCTTTGTGTCTTAAAGGTTATCCATTTTAGGTTACAGTAATTGATCCCAGTCACTTCAAATGTTTAAAACATTCCAAACCCTCAGCCAAATGTTGAAGAAATAACTCTGCCAGAATTTCAGTAGAGAAAAATTTAGAAGGCTGTTCAAATCCAAAGGAAAAAAATATATATATATATTATTGCTGAAAGTTGTACGTGTGTTCTGCTTTCCAATGAAAACCATAGCCAAATAAGCTTTCATTAAATTGGAACAAGATGACAAATACTAAAGCTGAAAATGCATATAGTAAATTGAAACATTAAACATTATATAAGGTCTCTAATGTACAACAAAAAAAAAATTTTTGAGACAGAAAATAAAAGAAAATATTTTCAATATCTTAACAGCTGTCTCCTCTTTCCCCCAAGACACACAAGTAAAATAGGCAATGGCCTCTGAAACCAAACTTCAATTTTTCAAACAGCAAAGAAGGAATACTGGTTAATTCATAAATTTCTCTACCGAGATGCTACAAATGTAGAAATATTTACAGTACTTGCAAACACAACCTATCTGGAGAGGCTTTTACCATAGTCAGATGAAGTGACATTGTCAGAGGCTCACTTGCCATAAACTTCACCTTCACAACAATAACACGTTGTATACAAAACTTCAAACTGGCAGGTCAGCAATGATCTTATGGCATAGCAGTTTGGGGTACATTTTCCATCTTCTATGAAGGTTATAACAAAAACTGAACAAGTGGTGCGTTGTGCAGCTCAAATGGGCCATGGCATGATACAGAGATTGCAGTGGAAAATGTGTTTTGTCTTAGTCTGTGGGTGCAAGCAGATTTCAAAATTTCCTTCTGACCAGGTAGTTGAAATATCACCAACTGCTGATGCAAAGAAAACTCAGGCTAACTTCTGCACGCAAAGATATATACTTGTAAACAAATTGTTCCAGTTATGGAGCACACTGCTGACTGTCAGAGCATAATGCAAAGGCACCAGTGTTCCCAGCTTCTGCCTGGTTGCTTTCACTCTAAGGAAATGCTGAACGTGTGTAGAATTCAGTTCACTGGTTCTATGAAAAAAAAAACAAGTCCTGACTATTTTAAAGATGAAAAAAAAAAATGACCAGCTTAAGGATTCTAAAACAGTGTCTGCACTCATTCGTATCCAAACTATTTTACCAAAAAACATTTACTCATATTTTAACCAAGGTGAGAAGTTTTCATTTGAGGTCTAGTAACTCCTTTAGGTACCACTTAGCTATTAAAGGTTGTATGCAGTGATTTATAAGCTTATGAGTCAATGCACCTGAAAGCTGAAATGGTCTTCTGGAAGTGCACTAGGTAGTTCACTAGCCTGACAGGGCCTGTATTTATCTATCATCAAACCCAGCCCAGGACTGTGCATAGTGTAAACATAAGAAGGCAATCAATAAGTACTTGCTAGATTATGCTGAGTGAATTGAACTGAACTGAACTGAATTGAACTGAACGGAATAGCTGGCAACTATGCATTTAACTCCCAAATGAGAGGCCAAGTCTTTGGACTTATTCTGTAGAGGACCCAAGGTGTTGGCATGTTCAAGGAGAAAATTACCAAATGCTTTCTGATATTAATGTAATGACTTATTTTTACCCTAAAGAAACCTAGTTCTAATCACACAATGTATCTGATTGGATTGGCTATCAGCTAAACAAAAACTGAAAATGTAACAATTTACTTTTCTTCTAACTTCCAATGACATTGATAACCACATTTCAAGTCTTCACCAATCAAATATATAGACACATTTTATTTAACTCTCTTCTTTGCACGTGGTTCCTAGGAACTTCCATGTTTCTTTGATCCTCCCATCTCACAGTCAATCAAGTTTAAGTTGGCTAGTATGAACTGGATAGTTAGTCAACAACCACTAAACTTCTATTACGTGCAGTTGATTTAAGAGCACCACTGAGAGAGAGGAATACATGGAAGAAAATTTTGGTAATTGTGCAGTAACCAGAGTGACCCCAGGAGAGGTGGTGGTGGTGGTGGTGTGTGTGTATGAGTGTGTGCCCCTATCCATACATTCCCTTTCTCTTCAGAGCCATAGCATGTAATCCATAGTCTAATGCCTGTCCAGGGTCTGGAATTAATGCCACACTTAATATAAAGGAACTCAGTGTGCTCTAGTTTAATACATAAAGGATTCAGTGACAAGTGGCCTCCATGCTAGGTTCAACCTTGTGTTTCACTTTATAGTAAATGGGCTGCTTCTGCCTTGCTGCTGAGACAAAGGTTCCATGTCACTGGAGTTCACCTTATTTAAATTCCTATTCTCACAGGCTGTCCAAGGCACCAATTTCTCCAGCACTAAACATTCTTCTTGAGTGTTGAATGCCACACTTCCTCAAAGCAGAGAATTAAAGCCTGCTCACATGGGTTTTCATATGTAAGAACCTAAATGAAATCCCAGCGGGGCCTGGCCGTATAGTTTCACGTGATACTTATACACCCACAGAAGTAGAGCACACATTTGGAGCAGCGATTCTCAAAGTGTGGTTCCTAATTAGCAGCAGCAGCAGGTTCTCAGGCCACATCCCAGGCCCACTGAATCAGAGGCTTGGGGGTGGGTTCAAACTTAATATCCCTCCAGGGGATTCGCAGACTCACTGAAGTTTGAGAACATTGATTCAGGGTAAGATTTTCTGAGCATGCCTGTGTTGGAACTTCCTCGCCACTATTTGCTACTGTGGGCCCTTGGGCAAGTGCTACTCTGAGCTTTTTCAGCCTTGGAGAACTCCTCTAAATAGTGGACAGAACATACATCCTGGGGTTAGTCCATATGCTCCATGTGGTCTCTGGCACATGGTCAGTGGTCAGTTATGTAGTCTTCTCCTAGACAGCATTTGCCGCCTTGTTCCGCTGGCTCCACATTACCTCTTGCTTGATATTATTTATGTCAAAGCTACTCATTACCTGTTTTCATAGTCTGCCTACATTTTCTTTCTGGGATTGAGTCAGGGTCTCAATGGTCTCATTTCCAGCCTAGGTCCATGTAGATTTCCCCTTCCTTACAGACAACCTGCTATCCTTTTTGTTCTTCAGTCTAGTTGTGGAGGACGTCGCTTCACTGGCCCATGTTGGCACCATGATCACTGTGCTCTTCTCAGCTGAGGCAGATCGGTCACCACCTCTGGGTGGTGACTCACAGCAGCTCAGCCGGCTACTCACAGGAGCCCAGCTCCAGGTTGAGCTGTAGTCTGTAGAGGGCACAGGGTCACTGGCCCTCATGTGGGACTGGAACCAGGGCCCCGCTGTTCAGAGCTGGCATCCCAAGCCAACTTTTAACCAACACGTCACTTGGCCGGCCCAACTCTTCCATTCTTAATTCATAACACATAATGATGTGTGCAGTTGTATCTGACTATACATGTGATTTCAAGATTCCTCTATTATTAATCTCATGTTTTCTCATGTGTATATCAACTACAAGGATTTGTTTCTTTTTATGAAATCCAACCTAAGTTAGGTTAGATTTGAAAGAAGTCACAAATACAAAATCTTTTACTTAAAAAAATCCAGGGCCGGCCGAGTGGCGTGGTGGTTAAGCGCTGGCTTAGGAAGCCAGCAGCCCCGGTTCGGTACCACATAAGAGGGCCAGTAACACTGCCCTGAAAAAAAAAAAAAAAAATCCAAATAAGGGCTGGCCGAGTGGCGCGTTGGTTAAGAGCTGGCTTGGGACGCCAGCGGCTCTGATTTGGATCCCACATATGAAGGCCAGTGACACTGCCCTCTACAGCTAAGATAGTGAACAACAGCTCGATCTGGAGCTGGGCTGCTGTGAGTCCCGGTGATGGTGTAGGCTGCAGCCCCTGCTACAGTGGGCTGCCATAGGTTACAGTGAGTGGCCAGCAGCCAGAGTGAGCTGCCAAGAGCTGCCATGAGCGGCCATCCAGAGGCCAGCGACTGACCTGCCTCACCTGGGAAGAGTGCAATGATGATACCAACATGAGCCAGCGAAGCAATGTCCTCCACAACTAGACTGAAGAACAAAAGGACAGCAACTTGTCTGTTCCTCTTCCCTGATTCCCAACGCTGTTCCCGTCCCCCAATTCCCCAATAAAAATCTTAAAAAAAAAAAAATCCAAATAAAAGATTTTACAGGAAACTCTTAAACAATCTGAAATAATTTACACCAATTAAAAAATGAACAATCATTAAAATAACTATTTTTATTTGGCTATTTTTCTTTGCTTATCTTGTGCCAACAACTGTTACCTAATTTAAGAATCACAACTATCCAGTGAAGTACGAGTAGATATTGTTAGCCCCAATTTAGATATATAAAAACAGAAGCACTGATGATTTTAATAACTAGACAAAAGTCTCATCGCCATAAGTGGCAAAGAAAGAATTCAAACTCAGGACTGTCTGCCTCCAAAAACTGTACGGTAGTTCCCCCTTGTCCATGGGGATATATTCCAAGACCTTTCGTGGATGTCTAAAACTGCAGATAGCACCAAACCCTATATACATGATTTTTTCCTATACGTACATACCTATGATAAAGTTTTATTTATAATTAGGCACAGTAAGAAATTAAAATAGTAACTTAAAAATAGAACAGTTATAACCATATACTGTACTAAAAGTTATGTAAATGTGGTCTCTCTCTCTCTCTCTCTCCCTCTCTCTCTCTCCCTATCTCTGATAACTTATCTGATAACCAAGCTGGCTACTAAAGTGACTAACGAGCAGGTACACAGGGATGATTCACATCACAGATGAAATCTCTTGATTTCATCATGCTACTTATAACAGCATGAAATGTAAAACTCCCAAATTGTTTATTTCTGGAATTTTCTGTTTAATATCTTTGAATGGAGGTTGCCCATGGGTGACTGAAACCACGGAGAGCAAAACCATGGGCAAGAGGGAACTGCTCTGTTCTTACACTGCCTCTAGAAGCACCAGGCTTCATCATAACAGTGAACATTTACTTAGACCCATACACTCCACATAGATGTGAATGAATTGGAAAGAAGCCAGAGATAACTTCAGGTGCTGAAAGGAACAGAATGAATGGCTTATGAGAAAATGAGAAAAATCCAAATGTGCTTAGATTGAGGAAAAAAATGAAAAATGACATAACTGTTTATGGAGCACAAAGGAATTACTATAATGATTTAAAATAGTATAATCTAGGGGGAATGAATGGGCTGGTTCTAAGAAAAGGAAATTTTAGGCAAAATCTTCCCCTTCCTTAACCACCCTAGAACAATTTTACCTTAAAGAACTTCTGGATTTTAGCAACTTCAGAAAGGAGTGAAAAATTACCATCTGGGGCATTTCAGACAATCCAGACAAATGTGGGAAAAAAAAAAAAAATAACAATGTGCACCGGCAGAGAGAGTGAATGACCACTTGCTTCTTGTCAAACTTTAATTTTTATGTTTTATAAAGAAAACATTTTTATTTTTAAAAAGTATGTGCATTTATCCTTCAAGCCTCTTGGGTCTTTTAGCTAAACAGTATTTTTAACCTTGAACGTCTTCATTTCCCTTTTAATGGGCTTAGTATGTAAGCAACGCCCAAAATGCATGAAGAGATCAGCAACTAAATGAAGTATTTTAAGCATAACATCTCAGGCTAAAAGGTGGTTTGAATATTCTTGGTTTAATTAGACTTATTAGACAGTGTATTAATTTAGTACTTTCATTCTGTATTTTAGCCATGAGGGCAAATTTTTCCTCAAAGTGATGTTTAAAAAATTCTCAATTAATGCTCCCCCAAAGCATTTTGAAGCTTTTAAAATTAACTTTTAATTTTTGTGGTAACAAACATTGATTGTGAAAACAGTGTTGGAAGTTTCTAGGCAAATCTGCTAATGGGTTAATTTTCTGAAAGAACTAGCCTGTACAGGAGGCTCTGTGTTATTCCTAAAACGCTTAGTCTATCCATTTGTTTCAGAAGTGTCATATCAGGGACAAATGAATGTGTTAAGAATTGTCTGATAATATTGTTGAGGGATTAATCTCACAGACTAGATCATCAGCACGATTATCTTTGGCATTCTGTGTGCACACAGTTCCATTTGAAGCATGAAAAGCCTTCTAATGCCAAACTACGAGAGCCTATATATTGAATGATCTGCCACCATTCAATATTTTTTAATCCTGCAATTGAAGCCACTAAAGGGATATAGCGAAGTAACAAGATGAATGAATCATGACCTCCAACTTGCAAAAAGACAACCCAAACAATTTATCTTTTTGGTCTGTAGGGCATTTTTTATCCAATATTCCTATCACTTCTCTTCAGTCTGGGAATTATAGATTGAGCAATGCCCCATTAGCACATACTGGAAATGGGAGCTGGGAATGGAGGCAACCCATTGTTTAGGATTGCAGAATATTCACATTCAATTTAGTTTATTTAAAGTCTAAAATCAAGAACTCATAATTAAAAAATCAGCATGATTCTCAAGACTATATTTTCAAGCAACTGTAGAGAGGACAAAAAAATAATCTAAGTCTATGAGAAATAAAATACATAAACAAGAATAAAACCCAAAACTTAGAACTTCATGTCTCAGAGCTTACATAGAATTCTTTGAAATTGTACTACTCTCAAATGCAATAAAGACACACTTCAGTTATTAAGGGGATACATTCCACCCCAACTCTCTGGTTAATTGCTAATACCATATCACTTCAATGCATGATCTCATGTTTTTCACAAGCTAAGTGGGGTCAAGCTGATGTACATGTGGCCAATGCTAATTCATATTACTTTTTGCTCCTGTATGCATCTATGTTTTAAATGTGCAGGTCAGTTTTGTTTTGTAGTTAGGTGGTGGTGACGGTGGTGGGGGGCGTGGTAGGTAAACGTGCTCTTTCCTTCTACTAGGAAAGTCTCCATAATAAAAAAAATAATCTCAGATTTCTTCTCTAGATATAAGCATAAAGTAGGCAGCAAGAGGAACCACGAGGTTGTTCCCCAAGAAGTTACAGCTCAAGCACAGCTCGACTTAGATGCACAGGTGACCTTCCTAATAAAACTACACTGTATGTTTTGAAACAGCCCAAAGATGTTGTTTCTTTTATTCTATCACTAAATCTTGTTTGGAATCGCCATGTGCTACATATTATTCACTGGTATTACAACTATAAAACTGTAATTATTCTCTCTGCCCTCATGTATGTTTTCTGGTCAGTGAGTAAGAACTCTAAATGACTCATGTGTCATAATATCAAGCTGGCCACATTTCAGTTGGTATCTATTATAGCCAATAGTTTGGAGACACAGAAGGAAACTTTAATGCATATTAGAGGTATCATTATTATTATGAACATGCCAGCAATCCTCTGTGATAAAGTGTCATTGACTTCCTGCCAACTCCCATGGATCGGTGACATTTTGTTAACCAGTCTACTAAAAAAATATATAACAGGATATTAGATGGTATTTAAAAATAATATCACAGCATGAGATCAAGTTAAAGAAATCTTGTATCTTAAGAAATGATTACTGCAAAGTACATTAGCTAACTTTGTCAGTGTCTACTCTGTGTAATTTATTATTGTGTTTACTATGAAATTCTAAGATAAAAATTATCTTTTGGGCAGCACACATGTTAAGTAAATTTTACTTGTAGAATGATCATTTCTATAATTTGATATATTTGCACACATTTCTAACCATCTAATTTTTTTTAAATTCTCTAGTTTTCTATATGTTATTCCTCTCCATTTTTTTACTTCTATGCATGAAAGATGCATATGACTTGTGAATAGAGGCGGGGCCATTCACAACATTATGCTTTTTGTTTTTAAAATAGTATTAATCCATCAAGTTTTTATTTAAGCAATATAGCTCTCTTAGATGATAGATAATATTGAACTAAACACACTTTTTCCTAATGACTTGTCAACAAGTGCAAGAAAATAAGTAGAAACAGGATTCAGATGTACAGATGTAAGTAAACTAATCTGTCACTTAAAAAGACATTTTCTGTTAGTTATTTTTAATGATGTGCTACACAGATACAGTGAAGGAAGTGGATCTCATTAAAAAGCAGCAATCTGATAGTATCTTTTATCCCATGACGACAAACTGCCATTATTCTTTCCTCTTTCTTTCCTCATTGCATCTTTAACCTCGGCCTACACAGACACGTACAAATCTCACTGATCCTTAAAAAATAAATTCAAATAGCTCTTCTCATTCATTATTAAACTTCATTTAAAAATAGCCAGGACAGTTTCTTCTTCTTTCTCATTGCTTCTTCACTCACACCCTGCATTCTGAAGACTCACTTCCTTGAGAAATTAATTTCATTCTTATTTGTGTAACACTGGATGCTCTGTAGTCTGCCCCTATTTCTCTGCTGTCCCTCACCTGTCTTTTTTTCTATTTCTACCCCTACTCCCAAATGATTTGGTGGCTTTCCCCTCTGTCTCCTTCCTTCTACTCTCCGCGCTCCGCCCCCCCCACCCAACCAGCCATAATTCACAGCCCCAACGCTTCATCTGTCATTCCAATTTTACATTTCCAATCCCCATCTCATCTCTCTCCTGAGCATCAGCTATGCTTTTCCCAAAATGCTGGTTGTGAATCGGTGGCTGGATGTAACATAGAACCAAACACATATTTCAAGTTCTATGTAATTAAATCCATTCAAGTTACATCAGAGTAAGAGTTTACCATGTATTTCATCTTACAGAACTGATCTCAAGTTGGGTGGTAAAGTGAAAGATGGTGAGTGAATCAACATTACTATTTCCCAGTTAAAGCTTTCCAACTGATTTCAGTTTTTCCCTTTTCCCAGTGATATTAGACGTGTTAATGCTTCTTATTAATTACCTCAATCTGTATGGTAGAGCAGGTGGCTATAATGACATAAAGCAGACTTGAGGAAGAATTACCCTTAACTATTTAAATCCCATAGCCCTTATGCTGAAAATGTGATTTTTTAAAACCTTGAAATAAAAGGCCATAATGGATAAACTAGCCATGCAATATGGTATATCAGTAACTCGAGAATACTTGCAGTTGAATTACAAGTAAAGTTCACTAAAAGCAGGGAAAACTCTAGTCAGATCCTATTCTCTGGAGCATCCCTTTTAAAATTAAAGAATAAAACATGTGAGCAACTTGTTCAGCTTTTGCCTGAAATTGCTTAAAATTAAATATTATGCCACATTTCCCTAATTGTACTATAAAAGTCAGTTTTTTGTTCATTTTGTAAAGGAAGAACCCAATTATAAAAATGATAAATTCGGAAACATAGAGGAAATTTCTACTGAGTGGTCAATATATATTAAGTGCCAACTGTAGGCAGGGCAGTGCCAATAATTCCTTCAATGTAGATAATCCCCTTCCTATTCTTTTAACCCTGTTATTTATAAACAGACTAAACGGTATCTATAGTATATTGGAATTGACCTTTGAATGAAAGATGCTACAAGCCGAATAATCATTAAATGCCATTATATTTATTGAATCTGCTCAGTTGCTGAAAATAAATGTTCTCTTTTGATTGTGCATTAGTCTGGGCAGTGAGGCAACGTGGCTGCACATTTCTAACAGCTCTGCAGCTGTGTTTTGATGATGTGGTTCTCCTAAGAGCAGAGATCAGGGTCTTATTCGACTGTGTCTATTCAGGGCCTAACAGTAGGCACTCAAAAACTATTTGATGAAAAAATGTATATGTGGAGTGAGTCCTATTGGAATCTTTAGGACATCTGGGTTGATTTTAACGTCTGAGATCTAGTAGATATGCAACTTTGTACAACTTAATTATCTTCTCTAGCCTCAGCTTCCTGATTTGTAAAAGGATATTCCTCCTTTCCTTTTGTCTTAGGCATGGTCATCAGCTTCATGTGATGGTCAAATTATAAATATAAAATATAATATAATACAATATAATATATATTCTGTAAACTGAAGAACAATTCACAAAGGTGGATATTATCATTTTTATTATTAGTCTAACAGAAAAGTCTCTAAAAGGAATTTATTTTCCATGCTAAAATAACTTTCATGAAATTTCAAAATTTATGAAACTTTAAATCATTAAATAATGATATGTAATTAGGAACAGGACAAGTATGTGGAAAAAAAGGATTAGGACACAGAATTATGTTAACATAATCATCATACAAAGTAGGATACGTATGTGTCATAAAAGTCCAAGAAGATTGAAGCAACATCCATTTTGGAGCGAATGAATCAAAGCATGTGGTAAAAAGTCACTCTTGAGATATTCTTAAAAAAAAAAGTCGAGATTTTGAAGGGGTGGAGGCATGGGGACAGTCGCGGGCTTCAGGCTGAAGGGAAGGCACAGAGGTGGGAAAGTGTACATAAGTAGTACCGTCACTACAGCACACGGACAATTCAGGAAGGTCTCAAAACATGCTCCCACCACATTTTACTGTCGTTCTACTGCTACCTATCTTGTAGATCAAGGCATACTGTTAGCAACGTCAAAACTGATATTGCAGTCCCACTTTACAAAGTTGATCATTTTCTGCCGCTTTCCAACCAGGTGAACTGTCAAGAGCTCTTAGAGAAGTCCTTGGCAACAAGTCTACCAGTCTCTTCAAGAATGTGCTTTTGCTAAATTCTTCATATTTAAAATGTCCTCTGACTCAACAGCATCACACAGATAAAGCTCAGAGGAAATGTAGCAGTTAATAAATTATTAAGCTACTTTCCTCTAAAACATCAGGACTGGGCAGTACAAAGACTTGCATTGGTCTGTCAAATACAAACGGATCTGTAAATCTCAGAAAGAAGAATTATCTGAGCCAAGGAACAGCTGGTCCTACAGATCCCATAGCCCACCTGGGATCCCCTTACTGCAGCCTGTCACTTTTAAAGAGTTTAATGCTAATACAGTCAATGAAATATAAAACTAGGCTGAGGGAGGTGGGCTATGGGCACCCTCAAAGGATTTATCTTATGCTACATAAAATGACCTTTAAAGAGTCATCTATTGAAATGTAGCTTTGAAACTGCAGCGTTGTGCTTGCACAGAAATAATCTGATAGTGGTGTCCTGTTTATAATATGATGTATAGTTCAACAACTTTCTATTTTGTCATATTCCTTGTTAGATAGTTAAATTTCAGATTTCTTTGCTCGTGCCACCTCCACTGAGAGGAATCGCTAATTCTTACAATTATTACATTTTAAGAATTTTTGTGTCCGACACATACAATGGCTTTATATTACTTTAGCTCCATTTTGAAGTCTAATTTCCATGGCCTGGGCATAGCTCCTTAACTTCTTTATTCCATCCACCAAACTCAAATTAGTTCACTTTGCAGAAATGGCTACAACAGGGGTCTGGCTTTGATAAGTTGTTTGAATGTGGGGTTTCTGAGCAGAGTTTGTAGGGTCGGTGGGAAGGCCAGCTGGTTGGGGGGATCAGATTAGTTGAAACACAAAACTAGTACTTTCATCTATGCCTCCCTCCCTCCCAGACACAGGCAACTACACTGAGAGTCAAGATGAAAAGTTGGAGAACATCCCAGTTTCATTTAAATGGGAAAAGAAATCTGACATGTTAATGATGTGGGATGTATTGAGAACATCCTTCCTTCTTCATTTATGACTTTAGACATTTCTATAGGGATGTTACAATATAATTTATGTTTGAAATTTTGGTTAGAAAAGGGACCAGATTTAATAATGCTGACTAGAGACTGCAGCGCACAGCAGTCTTAAAACAAACCCTGCCTAGAGTGCCATCTTCATGTGTCTCGGTGCTGGTTATCAGTCTGCTCTGGTTGCGGGGTCATCTACTTTTGGTCAGAGATTCCTAACCCTTTCAGACTGGCTTTTGGGTTTGTAATCCAGATAAACGTTTCCGAGAAATTGGGGTGGCTAGACAGTTTCACATTCAATTTCATTTATGATCTAAACTTGAGATTCAAAGGCATGATAATACAACAAAGTAATAGCAAGTTTCCAGATGTTCCATGAAGTTAATTTCATATGTCCTAGAGAAGGTTACAGTTAAAACAATAAGTATGTTGCTAAGTTAGTAGGATGGCCGTGGATTCTGTAGAGCTTTGAAAGTCAGATAGAGCATTTTACACTTAATGGTATGAGAGAACAAGGAATAGTTAAAAGTAGCTGTGTAACCTCCTGCAATGTACCTCACTTGCTTAAGTCTCAAATGTTTATTTATTAAATGTGGTGAATACTCAAACGCACTTTGCAAAATTTTAAGGATTAAATGAGATAACATAGCAAAAGGTTTAACGTAGCTTAGTGCACAGAACTGCTTAATAAATATTTCTGAGATTATTATTGTCATTATCATCATCATCAGAAAATTGTTTTTCAGGAAAATAACATAATGGAAAGAGCTTTCAGGAAGCTGGATTTGGCCAGGGCAGAGGATTGAAAGGAAAGATCATTAAGCGATGTAAGAAGTGGTCTCCAGGTTCAATGGAAGTGGTAATGGACCTCTGAGCGGAAGGAGAGGGGAAACTGGAATGGAGGGGAAGAGACAGCCTTGGAGAAAAATAAACCAACCCAGGATGTCCAGATGGTTAAAAATGCTATAACTCCCAAGATTTAATAAGCTCCTCATGCTTTGTGAAAGCCCATTCTCCACTTGGGCAAACAGATAAATGGTTACATATTTGCTTGATCACATGGAGGAGAAAATCCAAAACAAGACTGAATTATTATTTTTTTAATTTTCAATATTATCCCCTAGAACTCAGAGCTCTATTTTATATATCAGTCTTTCTCTTCAAAACACAAAGACTTCCAACAACATTGTTAGGGTATAATTTCTATCCCTTCTGTATTAACAGTAGGTAGACTTTCTTATGAGATTCGCTTTTGTGAGAACCTATTCTTGGGATCTGTTGTTGTTGACTATTCACAATTATTAGGGTGTCAAATCATACTGTGCTATGTTTACTAAAAATTTTAAGCCAAAGGCAGAAAGATACATTTGTGAATTCTGATTGATTCCATGATTGATTTTTTTCCAAAGAGTAACTCACTGTTGTGTTCCGTATTCATCTTGTTTCCTACATTCTACTTCAATAAACAGTGAGGTTTGGCCACTTCGGGCATAATAAATGTATTCTAAATAAATGTATTCTAAATACATTTATTATATTTTTCATAGAGTTTTTATTTTTATTTTTTGAGGTAAATATACTTTTCCTAGGTATAGGATCAAAGGTGACATAATTTTTAAAATTCCGTTTGGATATCAGTTTAGTTACTCTGTAAGAATACCATCAAAAAACATAATAATATGAATGATAATTTGTTCTTTCAAAAGAAAAAAACTATCTCATGAACTGAAAAACATACACCTGTTGCCTAGTGACAGCTTTAAGAAACTCTCCATTTATATCAGTTTCTTGCTGAAATAATTCATCATAGAGGCAACACAAAGGATAAACAGAATAATTCACAAAAATTTAAATTTTTTACATTTCATTTCCCACTCATTTTATTTATTTTAAAAATGGGGCCGGCCGAGTGGTGCAGTGGTTGACAGCTGACTTGGGACACCAGCGGCCCCGGTTCGGGTCCCGCATGTGAGGGCCAGTGATGCTGCCCTCAAAAAAAAAAAAAATAGCTTTTAACAAAAGCCCCTACCAAATATTGCACCAAGTAGCGTAATGGTTTTTTGTTGACCTGAGTAATACTAATGTGTTATTTTTATAACATGCACAAGAAAATGTTCATGCACCAGATTTACCTGATAAGATTTCTTGCTTGCACAGTTACACATTCTCAACTCAGCATTCTCTTGGTTTAGTGTTTGGATGAATTCTGAATTTAACGTTGAAAAGCAGACGGATTATTCTTTCCAGAAAGTTTGGTGATGTGTTTCTTCTTACAACAATGGGGCCAGCTATATCATTTCATGTATGTAAAAATGAGTGTAAAGCTGAGGAACAGTTTGTTCCACTTATCCTGAAGCTCTTCTTCTGGGGTTGTCAATCTACCTTTTAAATTCCTTCACACTGAGGCTGGAATGCTAACTGTTTCAATAGAAAATCCTTAAAACTGTTTTGTAGGAGATGGGGCTTAATTCAGCTTTGAGACTGAACACTAGCCTTAAGCCCTTGTACCCGAATACAGCGGGGTGGGGGGTAGAAAAGAAATGTGGAATGCAGGCAAGAGGGGATAAAGGGTAATAAGAAAAAAGAGCCATGAAAAGAGTCTGGAAAAAAAAGGGAGAGTAATTAGAGGAGGGAGCAAGCAGGAAATCGCAGAGACAAGGGAAGGCTGCAGGGTGAGGGCTCAAGTTGCAGGAAGAGGATAAGTTGTATTTTTGGACAACTGTGACCATCCACTCTCATCTCATTTATTATGTTGCTGGCACTGTGGCAAAGAAAACACAAATATTTCAATATTGGTGGTGTTTTTAAAAGCCAACGGAAAGGAGCTAAAACGGCACATTTGTTCTACTTATTTTCTAGCTTGTTTGAGGGCTACTAAAATACACATTGTTTTGGGGACAATAAATAAAACAGATGCATCTCTTTGTTTACACGCTTTGTTTGTAAACACAGGCAACAATAAAATGTCCCACGTCACCTACCTGCACTTACTCTGCGATCGCCTGTCAAAGTAATGGCACTAAATGAAGAACAGTTTATAGTTTTAAGGCAAAAAAAAAAAAAAAAAAAAAAAAAAAAAAATCAATGGCACAAGGCGTTTTTAAAGAAAACTTTGCCAATTTTTCTGAGTATAAACACATTAACTCCCTTCCCTTATAATTTTGGCTCTGAATAAAATGCCACATGTGAGGAGTGTATGTTTCTTCATTTGACAAAATCTACTTCACAGAGTGAGTGTGAAAGATATGAGCATCATTATTGAGCCATTTTCTAAGGCTCTTCTCAGGTCCTTTCACCTACATATATCCATCTTCAGTGAAACCTGAAGGCCAGACTTCCCAGGCCCAATGAGGACGGTGGAGGGAGCATGCAGAAAGGATGCTGGGGGGTGGGAGAGTTGGAAATAAGCTTAAGAGCACATAACATCTATGCACAGACACACAGTCCTGCCATGGGTAGCACCATCATAGGTTAATTTTACATGCAAATTCTTAGGACAAAACTGCTGATTATCACACTGACAGAGATGCTCATCCTGACCAACCTTTTCCACCCTCTTCTGCTATGTCATTGTGGAGAGAATCCCTCACCCTCCATATCTCATGACAGTCCCCAGCCCCACATTTAAGATCTAAATGCTGGGCCTGCCTTCAGCAGGAATCCTGTTAAGTCAGCTTAGCAAGAATCTCCCTCCCCTTAATGTCTCCTCTCAGTAATTTTCCATTTACTGAACCCCTTAACCTACTCCTTGGCAATAAGTCTATACATTGCAATCATTTGACAGCTATGGCAACAGTCCTGAATAAAGTCTCCCTTTCCATTTTCACAAGTTTCAGAATAGTTTTTCCTTTAACATCAATTGTATGTGGTCGCAGACCATGGATTCCAGATAAGAACCTGGAATGGTAAGAACCATAGCAGGGGTGATAAACATGGGAGAGGACTTGGCCTGAAAATCAGGGGTCAACATGCCACCAAGTGGGGCATCAGGTAACCTGGAGAGAGTAAGGTCATGTACTAGAAGTGGGATGAAGGCAATGGGCTTATGAAAAAGAGGTTTTTAAAAAGCAGATGAATTTGGGGCTTATGGTCTCACCCTCTGCCTTCCTTTGATGCTCAGAGTTGACCTGGCAGGAGGGTCAGGCCAACATCCTGGATCACAGGGGTCTGGACTCAGAGAGGCAGCCTTAGCACCAAAGACCTGAAACCTTAGGAGAGAGCATCAGGACTTAGCACCCTAATGATGAGTTTGGGAAATAAATATGCCACCGAGGAAGAAAGTCTCTCCAAATATTTCCTGTGTAAGTCCTTCATCCCCAACATGAATGCGAAAGGGCTAAGAATGACATTGCTCAGCTGAGCTATTTTGAATGTAAAACACACTATGCAACAAAATGACTGGGTGTAACTTGAAAATATCCAAAAATCATGAGACAAATATCAAAAATCGAAGTCAGTTCAATTAATCAGCCTAATCAGCCTGATTTAGCTTAATGTGATTAATACCAAGATAAATTACTACTGCACAGTTTCTTTTAGAATTAGCTCCATTTTTCTTCCTATAAATGAGGAGGTCTAAGCAAATAAGAACCTATTCAGAGTTCACTGTCTATCTATTTGCATCTAAAAATGATCTTATCTTCAGTAACAAAAGTCTTTGGCTCTCTTAGGCAGCTCTACAGTTACTCAAATCCACATTTTTAACAAACTATCATGCAGTTCCCTCTTCAATAAATTCTGTCAGAGCGTTACCCTATGAGGTTTCTCTGCTATCATTACGCAAAAAGCTAACTGCATATTCTAATTCTTATCTTGCAGTGTCAAAAATATTCACTCACACCTTTACTGTGGCAAAAAATGAGCAAAACCTGAGGAAGAGCACCTCTTCCCTTTGGATAAATGATGCTCAGCTTTTCATTCAGAAAACAATAACTATAGAACCTTATGGGGAAGTTTTCTACGTCTATTCAAATCTTCAATTCTAAAAAAAAAAAAGTCAACTGGGCTTATTCTTTCTCCAAGTCCTTACTTTTTCTTTAATGGTTACAGATCTTTTATCATCCCTGTCCCTCACTTTTCCTATTTGCCCTGAGTCTTTTGTCTTCATCCCCACAGTCCCTCAAACTTACACGTTAACTGAGATATCACTGGAGTGGCCAGAGAGCTAGGAATACACACCAGGGATCAATTTATCTCCGGCAAAGGAATTGACTAATAGGTTTTCTTCTGTCTCTCGTTTCTATGATTTCCCCTTTTCAGTGGGATTCCCAGACCGATTCTTTCCTAGCTGTCAAAAGCACCTGCTCTCACTCCTCGGCTCAGCACCAGGCAGGCTCCTTCCAGCTGTCTAATCTCGTCCCAGGTCAGAGCGCACACCTCCCTCCAGAGACCACATCCACGGACAGGCTCCAACACAAAGACACTTCAGGGCAACACAGGCCTTCGCTGTACACGGAGGCGGTCAGAACGGCTGCCCAGTCCACAAGCCCGGGGCGCCCTGTCATCAACTTCCTCCTGGCGCAGAGGGCCGAACAAGAGGAGGTTCAATACAAGGTCAGGAGGGCAGAGAGGGCATGCGGCCGAGACTTTCAAGAAGACTTTACTAAATGAATCTGGGATGTCAGCCAAAGCCTGGGTTAACCTCAGTTGCGTCACTGGTGAACTAATCGCCCTCCTGCTGAAATGGGAAAGCAAGATGTGGCCTTAGTTAAATTTCGGGACATTGGTGAGTTTTGTGAGCAGCATACATTCTCACAGGCGGGAGACATTTTACATAATTTTAAATATCGTTTCCTCTGTTGGTTTCTTTCTTCTATGTAGTTCAAGGTGTGTGTCTTGATATGATCAAAACTGATCAATATCATCGTGTGTGTGAATTACACAAGCATAATTTATACATAATAGAACACATGTGCCATTATGATACATCATTTAGGAGTCCCATCCAAATCCACACGTATTTATTGCTTGCTTGCTCCATGCCAGGCTCTGTATTATCCATTGGGGATGGAGCAGGGAGCAACATGGACATGGTACTTGGGGTTATGGGGTTTCCGGTCTCATGTAATTCTCTCATACAGCTCATTCTTTCCTTTTCCTCTGCCTCCACTCTCGGGGAACGTTACCTCGCTCTTGGGGGAATGACTGCACTGGTTCTTTTTCTGAAGTAGCTACCGTGTGCCACATACTGACTGTATGCCAAGCCCTCTGGTAACACGTAGCATGGATCATCATCTCATTTACTCTGGGCAATACCCTTAGGAAGTAGGTGCTATTATTAACCCCACTTATGGATGAGGAAAGTGGAGACATCAAGAGGGAGAGGAAACTGTCTAAGGCCACAGAGCTAATCAGTGGTGGGATTGGAACTCGGGACCAGGCAATCAGGCTCCAGAGCTTGACTAACCACGATACTCTCCAGCTCTCTCTGTCATTCAGGCTCTCCTTACTCTCAGATTATGTATGTATGGATTTTAAAGCACACCTCTGATCATGTCTGATCATAGCCTCCTTGGATTCCTTCAGAGACTCTTTTCTAATTACTGAGTTATGTACAAAGGTCTCAGACTAGCATGAAAAGCCCAGTTCAGAGTTTCTTCAATCTACCTTTGCAGTTTTCTGCCTACCTCTATGGGCAGCACATGCTCAGAAGACTTGAATGATTCACTTTTCCCCTAAAACAGCCCACTTGCCCCTTTTTTGCTCCATTTTTTTTGCTCCTCCCTTTTCCTGAATTGCCCTGTAGCTTCCAGACATGTGTCACCTCCTCCCTTGAATTTTCAAAAAAGTCCAAACAGACCAGGTGCTTAGGCTCACCCAGTGCCTTGTGGGTACCTAGTGATGCTTATGCCTTTCTACCTTGTACTCAGCCATTTGTCGGATCTCAGGGGAGACTGTGTGGGAACGTGGAGCTGGGCTCTGAAATCAGATTGGTCTGAGTTCAATTCCAGCTCTTGAAATGTTAGCTCTGTCACCGTAGGCAAGTTGGATCGTGTCTCCCCCTGCTCAAAATGCTTTTTTTTCATGGCTTCCCACTGCAATGTGGGGGATAAAAGACCTCTGGAATCCAATATAATATTTAAAATCAATTTTAAAAAATCCTAACTCTACAAAGCCAAACTTTCCTCTCCAACCTTATTTCATATGTCAAACCAGTCTTCTCGACTGTTATATTGTTCTGCAACAGCCTGCCTTCCGTTTTGCAGATGCTCCAGCAGACTCCTGCATAGCTCAGGCTTTCACAGAGCTGTCCTACTTGTAACTTCTCCCACTCTGTCATCTGACTTGCTCATTCTGATCCCTCAAGTCTCAGCTTTAAACTTGTCACTTTTTCATAGAAGACTTCCTTGACCATCTGATCTCTCCCTCTTCCCTGGATCCTCGCTCTCACCAAAGCCAGTTCCCTCCTTGTCTGTGGTGTGATTGCGTGTTTGTGGTTTACTTGTGTAAGCTCTGTGTTTCCCATGAGACTTGTAAGCTCCCATAAGGACAGGAACATATCTGTTTGGTTCATCACGATATCTCCTGTGCTCTGTGCAACGGTACATGTAGATGTTCAGGACCGACAAACAAAGGTAAATCTCTCTGTACCTCAGATTCCTCATTTATAAAATAGGGATAACAAAGCCTAAGCTCATTGCTTTTAAGAAGCTGTGCAGAGTCGGCACAGAGAGGTGGCCGATAACTGTTCTCTACCCCAAACGTCTACTTCTGAACCACAATGCTCCCCAGGGAACTGCCTGCCTTCTGGCTGCATCCTCCCCACAGCTTAGCACAGCGCTGCAGGTATCATGGGTGCTTACTGATGCCGGCTTTAACTGAGTTAAGCTTTGCTATCTGAAACCATAGATATTTATATATATATATATATATATATATATATATATATATATATATATATGATTTGTTTTATATACACATAGTATCACAAAAAAGCAAACCATTAAAATATTTGGATTAAAAAGTAAACTGCTCATTTAATAGTGAACAATATTCCTGTGTTGAACAGAGAGAGTTAGAGTAGGTCAAGTGTAGGATTCCTGAACAGAAACACAATTGTTTTAATCTTACTGCATGGGTCATTAGCAAGCCGTCTGAAAAACAGAGGAGGTACTAAATTCAAAATGTGTTATAGGTTGGGTGACCATTTAATTTAATGACCAGACCAAGACATTTTAAGAGTGAAAGGAGGCAGTGCTGTTTATGTTGGGACAACAGATATAAACCTAGGTTGTTCCTAGGCTGGTACTTAAGTGTCCTGGATTTGTGAAAAGCTCCATACTAACCATAAAACATGGACAAGAACAAAGGTTTTTGTTTATCCCCATCAATCCATCTGGATCTAACATTTTCAGCTGTAATTGTCGTCATTTATTTTTGATAATAATATCAGGATATTATTCAGCATAATATAATATCAGCATAATATCTGACTCACCCCAGGTGAGGTTCATAGAAAGAAAAAAAAAAAAGTAACTTGACCGAAAAACAACTAGAACATGGTGCAGGGAGGGTCTGGTGTCCACTGCTGCAGGGTCCGAGCCCTGAGTGGCCCGCCAGTTCCCTGCCAGTTCACTGTACTGCTGCTCCAAGGCTGTGGGACTCCCAACATGGCTGTCATTATCATCTACCCTAACAAATCTCAGCTTAGGTCTGAATTTATATTTTCAAAACATGTAGGCTCATTACATTTATTGCATTTTAAATGATATTTAAAATGGAGGTAAATAATTTAAAGAGAAAACATCAAAGGCCTGAAATGAATATCTTTAAATATGCGATCAGGTAGATACTTTTGCAATGTGTGGTGACATTAATGCAGTGATACTGAGTAACTGCTGACAATTAGTCAGAAGATGGAGCAGAGGTCTTGTAAGAAAATTACTCCCAGGTGACAAAATATTGAAAATTCAATTATACTGTGTTTATTATAGGCTTACACTAGCAACTATATTCCTAATAAAGACCTTGATAATAAACAAATTAATGGGAACACAGGGGAGTGCTTTTAGAAATATTTTTTCTCCTTATAGTATTCTACAATATTGATTTCTAAAGTATATCAAATGACAGTGTAATGCTTGCTAAAGAAAAATTTTAACATTAATTATATGTATAAGAACATATGATATACTAAAGTACTCTAGATTATGAAAATAATTTTAATATATAATGACAATGTACAATAAATTTAATGTTTAAAATTTCAAGTAATGCAAGTATATAAATCATTTAGGAAAGAAAACCTAGAGGAATGCAAATAAGAAGAAACCATAATAAGGGATGCACAAATGGTCTCAATTCTAATTAAAACAGTATGTCATGGAAGTCAATGCATTCATTCTCCTTTTTACAAATGTGGTTTACAAAACATCTGCAAGAGAAAACTCCTTATATTTTTCCAAGTCAGAGTAAACTAAGATCTACTTTCCCCCAAAAAACTATTAAGATGTTTGCCTGCATAGAGCTGTTTCTCTATTTATGCCTCCCACCATTTTTTGACATCATGCCTAGTTGGATGGACACTGCATTTACTCATTCAGTTGTTGAAAAATTTAACTGGGCCCCTACTTTGGGTGTAGCTCTATTGTTATACACTCCATGGAAGACATGGAGAGGCCTAGTTCCTCTTCTCTAGATATTTATGACCTAGCGTCGGAAAGTAAGATAGACACATAGGTAACTTCAAAGTAATGTAGTAAATATTAAATGTCATAGGAAAGCTAGGGTAAATAGACACTATGGAAATTCAGAGGCGGGTCACCTCCATTATCCTTTGGGTTATAAAGATGACTAAAAGGACAAGGTATTTAAGTGGAATCTTGAAGACTGGCAGAGTTGTGATAAAGAAGGAGTGGCTGGGAATTGCAGATGTTCAGCATTGCACCATCAAGGCAGAGACGAGAAAGCGCATGGTTTCTTCACAGGATGGCAAATAATAAAGAAGAGTCCATTATAATATCTTCATAAGGAATCTCAAGGAAAGAAGAGGAAGATAAGATTCTGTGGTGTTTAAGCAACAGGAAAGATAAGCTTAGAAAATTTAAGCTTTCTAAGAAGGTTGGTTCAAATTCTGTCCTGTCTTTTCTGGTGTACAGAGGTTTTATGGAGCCAGAAATCAAGATAATTGGAGGCAAGAAAGAAAGATTTCTAAATGTAAGGAAAGGATGAAAGGAGGACAGAAATTTGAATTAAGTAATATATATGCATATGCTTCCTGTATACCAGGAACTAAGAATAGCTTTGAAATACATAGTTTGAATCTGATGAAAGTATATGGCAATGGAAAGATTTCAAGTAAGGAAGTAAAACAAAGTAATAAGCTCGAAACTTTGGAAGTGATTTGGAAATGGTAAGTGGGAATAAAAAATAGCAAATCGAACACCACTTTGTCAAATAATTTTGATTTGAAAAATACATAATGCAAGTCATACATGTTCATAATGGTAAAAGAAAAACAATTTAGCAGTTTATGTTTAGAAACTGTCTCTTGAAAAGTTCCATTATGAAAGAGAAAGAATATGTTTAGTTCACAACACACATTTGCAGATTTAGATGGCAATGTGATTTTAAATAGGAAGAGGAATGAAAAGGATATCAAAGAAGCATCAGGATAAAGTACAGCATGGGGCCCTGGATTTTAATTTTACCTCTGTGATTTATGTGATTAAGCATAAATCACTTAACCTCATAATCCTTGATATAAAGTACCTATAAAGTGTGAGTAACACTGCCTGTGTTATTTTTCTCACAAACATATTGTTAAAATAAAAACATAGAATATTTAAAAGTTATTAAGAGTATGTAAAACCTATGGGAATGTCAGATCCCTGTTATTCATTCTCTATTTTATTACTATGAATTAAAAAATAGAAAGAAAAATCTATGCTTTGCATATTAAGATTTAAATTCTGAGGGTTAAAATATTTTTAAATAATAAAGCAGTTTTTGATTCTATGGTAAAAGAAAAGAAAAGAAAAGAAAAGAAAAGCATCAGGAAGCCAACAAAGAAAAAGCAGAATTCAAAATCAAATATAACTCAGATTCGGTCTGTGAAACAAAAAACATTTGGTGATTCCCTTAGCAAAAACAACAAACAACAACAAAAACCCCACTTTGTTAAAGGGCTAAACTTTAGAGGACCAAAAGGGACACGGGAATGAGGTATTTCCCCAAATAATGAGACATTAATTCAGGTATATTAAGAGACAAATATGTGGCTAAAGAGGTCTGAAACGCACGGTGACTCTAGCTTCTATTAATTATTTCTAAAATCCTACCCTATACACCCTGGTAGGTCTTATTTTTCAGCTTTGTAGGCCTTGAAGAATCAAAAACAAATGCCTAGGTTGTGTTTGTTGAATGAATAAATAAAACACAAAGTAAAGAAAACTTGGATAACAATGTTTTCACAAAGTGGCGGAATCTGAGATAAACCTCAAAAATGTAGTATAGCTGGAAAGAGAGAATTAATGACAGAAGCTTAGAAGACACCCTCGCAACGGGGAAGTCATGATGCCAAGAGTTCCCCAAAATGTTTCCAGTGAGTTGGTAGAAGCAACGCCTTCAAGTCCTACTCCACAGACTTCCAGGGAGAAGCTGATAAAACTGTCCAGGCAGAAAAGGCTCAAATAAAAGTTGGAGCGGGCTTGCCTGTTTGGCCTTCCCCATAACCCAGCAGGGGCTTTTCTGTCTTGTGTTGAAGAGGCAAATTAAAATAAAACCTCCTCTCCAGGAAGCAATAGAAGCTACTGAAAGTGAGAGATGTTATCTCCCTTTATAATGGGTAGTGGTCAAAGATGGGACAGATATATAACATTGCCAGGACACCCAAATTGGAAAGTGATGTACTGATTTAATAATCAATGAAGCAAGTAATTATGAGGTTTGGTTCACATTAACATTCCTTCCAAATGGATTACTTGTTCCATCCGCATGGAACAAATCACCACTATTTATTATATAAATAAAATTTGAGGACCTTTCTAGTTATAGCTACTCTTATACCATGAGCTGTGTTAAAATACATCACAAATGCTTAGTTTTTTGCATGTCTCTTGTACGTTTTATAAAAAATAAAAAAAAGAAGCAAAAACAAAAACTCCCTGTATGTTTTATTGATTAAACATCTATTGCCAAAGAAAATATTCTTGGAAAGACGTATTTTCCAAGTGAACTCTGAAAGAAACAGAAATAATTAAAATGCATTTAAACCATGATAAAACAATTTGAAGTTGTTCATGAAGAAATTGCTCTGTTGAGTATTCCCTAAAAATCTGAAAAGCTGTCACTGTCATACTTAATATAGAAAAAAATGCAAAGTATAGTTAAAAGAAACAGACTACTGGTTTACGTTATCCATAACATAATGAATTTGTTGACAGTACGTTTATTGCTGTTATTTATAATTTCATACTGACAAGAAAATGTCACCAATTACTGGCTACAATGACAGAACACAATTTATTCCTAATCATTTATACCTGTTAGGAAAAAAAAAAAAAGGCCACTAAAAGACAATTACCATTCTATTCCCCAATAGCAGTATTCTAACCGGAAGTAAATTTTTACAAAGGCTTGCAGGATATTTTTGTCAAGGAGAGTTTGCATAGTTTACCTATATAACACCTTAAACTGCAAACTAAAACAAGATATTCTAAGGTGTATTTTTAAAACAGATATAACTGAAATGTCATGTTTGTGGAACAGGCTTTCATCAGCTCACATACTGGATTCCCTTTTAAACCTAGATCTCTTTAAAGCTGCATTGACTTTTAGAGTGTGAGAAATGAGATTTGAAAAGGTACTAAGTCGGCCCTTCAAAGAGATATTTACTGCTTGTCTTGGCTTATTAAGAACTGCAGGTTGAACATGTATTTGAATACCCCAGTTACAAAGAAATTTAAAGTGATGACATGAAAGAGGAGAAAGTGGCAAGAAGTCCTGATATTTATAAGCAGAATAGTAAACTACACATTACAATACAATCTTACTAGATTAGTAAGATTAGAGAAGAGAGTTATAAGAAAATTCTGATCTAGTAATCTATAGTAGGAAATAAGATCTGGGAAATTAGAGTTTTATGACAAATTCTAAAGAAATCCAAAGTTGAAATTACAAAGAAATTTGTAGAGAAGCAGGAGGGAGGGAAAAGTAACAAGCAATGGACTTTTTAATGGTTATAGTAACGTCACAGTAAAATTTAGTTCAGAGTTGAATAAAAGGGCCATAAAAGGGAATTTAACCACTGAAAACATATTAAACTAAGGAGACATGATGAATTTGGAAAAGCTCAGTGAATAGTGAAAACAATTAGGTCTAGGTGATGGAACCAATTTGAATATTGGGCCTAATTAGTTTTGAGAAAAGAAGGGTAACAGTCTGGTTTCTCAAGATTAGAAAGATTATGGCATAAAGCTGAGGTCCAAAATTTCTCCACTTCATACCAAGAACCTAGGAGAAAAATCAGGAAACATTTCCAATTGAACACAGACACAGATAAATTCATAAAGGCCATGTAATCTAGCTCCGTGGTATCTCTCCAGGCCTTCTTACAGAGAAAAAAACTAATGTCTCACCCAGTCTCTGTCAGACTTACGATGATGATATTCAATTATGTGGCAGGTCCTTTAGCAACATAAAGCAGCATTGGTTTGCAGAGATCATTTCCCCTAGAAACAAGCTGATAATCACATGAACATTCTTGTAGGGAAATAATAACTTAAACCAGATTGCGTTGGGAGAGCCTGTAGTATCTCAAGAAAGACACAGGTAATAACACAGTACATGGGGAAATTTGGGCTAGGAATGATTCATGTAAGGAAATCAAGTATGACTATGGTTAAAACAGAACAGTATGTTCCCAATCAAATCTTCCTCTTTGAAAAGTGCCTGAGAGAGGAAGAAAAAATGTTATTACTTTTTGCTTGTTAAAACTGGCTTGATTATCTTTTTCAAAAAGATTGATGGAAATATTTATGTAATGTCAATTATTTTTCTATTCATCTGTTAAACATTTAGGATCTACTTGCGAGGTATGATATTCACCAAAAAATTTCTTCCGGAATATCACTACTAAGCAAATTTTCTAAATTTATAAAATAAAATACCATAGTATTCTTAATGTTTACTTGGATAAAACTCTTAGAACTGAAACAAATTTATTTTAGGAATCTGTAATAACTGGGTGATATAGATGGAATGTCAGTCAAAAAAAAAGAGAAACTTGGTAGGCAATAGTGTATATTGTACTAGTTTAAAGTTCATAGTTCCATTCTTTGTACATGTAATGCTTAGGAGACACACACAGAGCAAAGGAAACTTGGATCATGTTTGATTAATACAAATAATGAATATACAGTGATACATTGGTTTGTGAGCATAATTTGTTCTGGAAACAAACTACTCATATTGCAAAACATTGCTCATTTACCACATTAAAATGTATTAGAAATGTTTGCTTATCTTGCGGAACACTCGCAAACCAAGGTTTTACTGTAATTGTTCTTGCCCCGTTAAGTGGTTTATTAGATTTTTATGCTTCATATCTTCACTTTGCTGGATCTATCTTAACCCAGTATGACTTCCCTCCCTTGAGGGAAATCAACAGAAAACCTTGCAATGTTGGCTTTGTAATGTTAACGAAAGATAAAATAACGCATACTAAAAATTATTTATAAGAAGGCACAGTTTGCAAAAACTCAGAGACAAAGATACTGAGTGAATTATTCAAGATAAAATGAGTTAATGATAGAATCAGAACAAGAAACCTGATCTCTTAACTTCTAATCAAATGTCTTTACCACTATGCCTATGAAACACTTTTGTTAATATGGTAGGATTACATCTTAAACTAAGAAGCGTGAAACCAACCTAACTACACAGAAGCTTATAATGACATGGAAAACATTTACATTTACAGGGCTCTTTCCTTCTCATTGAAAAGTAAGTCAGCTGAAGGGACCTATACTCTATTATTATTATCTGGACACCAATAGATTCCACATAAGAATAAGCAGCATATTATACTGGATCTTGGAAACAAACTGTGGCTTTAAATCCTAGCTTTGTCATTTAGTAGCTGTGTGACCTTAGCAAGGTATTTAGATTCCCTAAGCCTTAGTTTTCATTCCTTGGTAAAATAAGAAAAGAGTGCTAACCCCAGAGTTTGGTATATTGAATATAATAGGTGCTCAATAAAATTCAAATATCTATCTCTGTCTCTGCCTCTATCTCTATCAACTTCTACTCTGCCATTTGGATTCTCTATCACGATTTTTCTAAAGAACAATAACAACATTCGAAATCCTTTGCAATTATCACTGGAAAGGGCACTGTTACAAAATGACTGCTTTCAAAATGCTTCTGTACCATAATCACACTTTCTATGGGAAGTCAAAGGACTTCGGAAAGAACACAAACTCTTCACTAAGGGAATGGTGTCTTAACAGTGAACCAGAATTGGTTGGAATACGAGGATTTTTGTGGGTGAAACTTTCTAATTAAAATAGGATAAGACACGTATCATGGAAGGGGTCAACCTAAGCTCTCACCCTTTCCGATATTTCTTCAGGAAAAGAAATCTTGCCTGTCAGCTGTCAACTATCCATGAGCGACACATTCAGCACAAACTACTGGAAATATGGGGGAAGTAACGAGGACTCAAGGGTACACATGAGCAATATTCTTCTCCCTTGAAGTACAAACCCGCACCTCCAAATAGACTCCTTTTCATCAATTTTTATCCTTTAGAGATCAATCTTGGAATCAACAGGTAAAAATATAGCAACACTTTAAAGAAACGCTGTAGCCTATGCTCCCCTCCTGACCCTCAGGGCTAATCTCTTAATATTTTGAGATAACATAAGTGCACTCAGTGTGCTAATGGTAAAATCAGGAAGTTTAACATCTAGACCCCCAAAAGATGCAAATGCTGACAATAAGAACCACTAGAACTGAAGCCCTTTGTCTTTACAGAATTGAACAGCCCTGTGCCTTTATCGAACTGTCTATGGAACCCAAGAGTCTCCATGTAAAATCTCAATCAGAATTGAGACCCAAGAATGGAAAGAGAATATGATTTACTATTAAATAATTTTGCTGCCTCCTTCCTTGAGCCACCCTGACTCAGAATGCCGGTATTCTCTGGCAGTCCCTGGGTATCAGTTGCAAACCCCTCATGAAGGCCGTGATAAAGAGAAATCCAAAGTCAAGAGTACAGGAAATCTATTTTATGCAATGATTGTTCTCAGATTTGGCAGGAAGCAACTAAAATGAATGGGGCTAAAAATATTCTGACTCTGCTCTTCAATTGCTGAGGCTCTTACTCTAGTAACGTATTAGTGCACCTGAGGATACTAGAGTATGTGGGAGTTCCCTGGGTGTAGTATTCTTGTCGCCTAATGAATGATAACTGAATGAGCTGTTCTAAGGGATGACTCAGGCAATATGGAGAAATAACTTTGTTTCTTTTGAGTCTGACCCAGGTCTGCTATTATTCACTGTCCATCTTATTCTCTAATAAAACCATTACATATTTCTTTAAACCCACATCTATTTTTAGTTTTCGGTAACATAATTTATATACGGTTTAGTGTTTCACAACCTGCAATGAGAACTTCTGTCCTATGGCTTTATGCAGTTGTGCAGACAACAGTCTATTTTAACTGTCTTTCTATGGCCTTTCCATTTTACCGACTGCAGAAACATTTTTTCCAGGTTCTGCATTCAAACGCTTGGAGTCATCTCTGGATCCTTCCTCTTTCTATCTCACACAATTTGTTCCTTCTTCTCTATTCACAGTAACATCTTCCTTGTTCATATGGGACCTTGGCTTATCCAATCCAAGTTCGTCCATTCATCATGTCACAACCCTGCTCTAAGACATGGCTGGACAGATGCCATCCAGAGACAAATCTTAGACTTTTCGGCATGACATTTATAGTTCTTTATAAGTGGGTTCCATCTAACTGTCAGCTTTAACTTCCACTGCTTACCCTGGGCATTCTTCCAGGTTCGGGGGCCTCCTCAGAGCTACCGTGTTTTCCTGAAAATAAGACTTAACCGGAAAATAAGCCCTGGCATGATTTTTCAGGATGCTTGTAATATAAGCCCTACCCCAAACATAAGCCCAGGTAAGATAGTCAGCCAGACATGACTGTTTGAATAACTGAAGATTTCTGTACACAAATAAATGCATAAATGTAAATTGTTGGAGCAAAAATTAATATGAGACCCAACTTATTTTCAGGGAAACATGGTACCAATGTTTCCCCTTGCTGCTTTCTTCAAGCTTTTCCAATTATAAGAGTATACTACATTTCTCTACACTTATACATATTTTACCACCTTCAAAGTTCTGCTGAAATTCTATAAATTCTGGAAAATATTTCCTTTTCTCAGTCTTTATTGCTATTCTCTACTCAATGTGTCATTTAGCAATGTCTTCTAATTGTTCCCTTTTTGTAAGCCCTGTATCTCTCTGGATCTCTAAGTCTGAAAGCTTGACAGCAAAGCGTGCATTTTATTCCCTAAAAATATCTCTCAAAACATTTAACATTAGGATGTTCACAAAATATATGTATAATACATCCTGACACTTTGCAGGATTAATGCTTTATTTTTTAATGAAAACAGATCTTAATAACTGCTTCTGACATTATCTGTAACTTCCATAAGGCTATTTAGGTCTTTTTTTCTACTAGTACATGCTTTGCAATGCCTAAAGTTTGCATAATGCACCGCTAATGGCTGTGTATTCCTGAAATGTTTATTTTTAGTTAGCATTCTAGATCTCTCAGAAAATACAAACCTAAATTTAATATCTGAAAACTAATATTTTTATAAGATATTTCACAAATCTTATTCTACTTCTTTGCAAAGATTTAACAGCACAAACTTTTGTTGATGTCTCATTGCTGAAATTTAAGCAGATTAGTATACATATATTAGACATTATGAAACAGCCTCTAATTAAATTAAATGTCATTTACAAAGTGAATTGTGTGAAGAAAATCAATTTAAATTCCTAAACCACAGACTACATTTAAAAATTCAGATAGATTCAATGATAAAAACAAAAAAGAAAAGAAAAGAAATATAAAACTAAGAAAATGTAAATAATTATTTGCTCTGGGGCTAAAATCAGCATTTCTAAGCATAAAAAAGCCACATGTAAATAATCTAATGGATTTCACTATATTTTAAAGTTTCGAAAAGTTTATTTATATCAAAAATATCTTAAACAAAATCAAATTGAGGAAAATATTTTCAAAAGATTAAGATCTACATCTTTTAAAAGAGACAAAGTATAATTCAGTTTCTAATAATATGAAACCACTAGCAATTCAATAAAACATGTATATGTATGTGTATATGTACGAGTGTGTATATATGAGTATGTATGTGTATATGTGTATATATATATATATATATATATTTGTATATCCCCTGCATCTTTTCTAAAAGGCTATGGATTAATGGAAAGAGATTTACTTCCCACTGCTGTTATCACCTGCTTCAAAATTTTAATTTATTTAATAAAACTACAGAAACTTTGTGGAAATGAATTTACTACTCTGAGCTGGAGTAAACAAAGATTTTCTTGGGACCTAGACTCTCTAGTAAGACTGTGCAGCTGTTTAAGCAAGGTAGTGTTTCACTAGACCTGAGTACCACACATCGGTGCTATGCCCCCGCTCTTTATTATGCTTGGAGTTTGCAGGACTATTCACCCCCAGGGTGGGACTGACACATGTCTATGAGCAGAAGGCCTGCATTTAAGGAGATGTTTATACATATCAGGTCCTACTGAAATCAAACATGTGTCATCAAGCCCACATGTATACAAGGGAGACAAAAGCAGAGTCAGTGCCCTGGTGTCCTTGAATTCCATATCTCCCTTTAATCTCCTTATGTTCCTAGAGACCCGTTTCTTCATATACTTTCAATAGAATAACGAATTGGCAATTCACAAAAGAAGAAATACAAACAGTACACACACTATATGATAATATATTCAACTTATTAATCGAATTAATATAAATTATAACAGTAAGGCACTATATTTCATCCAGCAAGTTACCAAAATATTAAAGCATGGCAACATTTGTTGTCAATGGTATGTGGAAAAAAAGACACCTTTTAATACTGCTGGTGAGGGTGTAAATTGATACAAGTTTTTTTTTGCAGGGCATTTTGATAGAGTGTATCAAAAGTTTTCAATTGCATACACCCTTTGGCTTGATAGTCCACTTTCAAGAATTTATCCTGGGGTAGTAACAGAATTAGTGGCAAAGATTTAGCCCCTAGGATAGGTATTGCAACATAATTTATAATAGTGAAACAATTTTTCATAGTGAAACAGCCAAATGTCCAAAAGTAGTAGGTATGTTAAACAAATTCTGATAAACCATAGAATGGAAAAGTACTACATTGTAAAAGAGTATCTAATAACATGCGGAAACAGGTCAAAACAAAATTTGCAAATTTAATTTAAAAATGTACACACAGATAAAGATGAAAAAAATGTGAATACCAAAATAGAAACTAGCTAATATTATCCATTTGCTTCTCTGTGTTGCCCCCAAAACATATAATGCTAAGTAGTTAAAATACATTAAGGACATACATTTAAACAGTCATAATATTTTATACTTAAATTTGTTTAATCTAAAGTTTCATTTTTATCATTCTCTTGTAATCTATCATTTTACTTGGTTTTTGAGGCAGTATAATGCAAATAATGATTAAATGCTTGAAAGATTCTAGTGATTATCTGAGGCTTTAAATTCTTTAAATAGGTTCATTTAAACAATTTGGTTCACCTATGAGCACATTTTGTACCGTACAATCTATAGAATGTACTCCAGTCACAGTAAATGAGACACAGTCCATTATAAGGAAGTGTTTCATACTTGTTTTCTGCAGCAACTGACATTTCATTCAAGCACTTTCAAATCCCCTAGGAATCTCCATCTGCTGTATGTCAAAATTTTAAGATCTCTCTTTGTGAACTTTAATGCCCCTATAAAAACCAGTTGGAAGGGCAAGCCTACTTCCTACTGATGACTTTGATATTAACCAGTTCAAGACAAACCAATTATTCAGTTTAGTTGAATAACTGTTTCACAAAGACACAATTTTCCAAATCTCAACACGCAAACAGCTTTTTATAGCCTATTTCTATTTCTCATGAACATATCAGTTGAAATACAGTGTTTTGGTCCCCTTCTGTGTACTAAAAAAAAAAAAGAACATAATGTTTGGCAATACCTCAAGAGTGTCTGTTAATAATCCAATCTGGTAATTTTATGTCTGTAAACATGCATCTTGTTTTTAAGCAAAATCATGTGTTAGTCTTTAAGGTGGAAACATTTATTTTCTAGCTATTAATTTAAATCATATATATTTATATCTACCTATTTATTTATTATCTCTACATATTTATTATAGCTATATATTTATATATAGATCATACACACACACACACACACACACACACACACAATGTCCAGGATCAAGGAAAAGAAATAAGAAGTTACTATGTACCTGGAGCAGGACTGAGAGCAATCCTGTCAGTTCAGGCTCCAGAGTCAATAACTACATGTTTCCCAATAGACCCTGTATCAGTTTTTTTTTTTAAACAGTTTTATAGAACTATTTTAAATAAAGTATTAATTTTGAATAAGAATGCACTTTCCCCAAAACATTTTGATAACATGATGACATGACCCTCAAATCCATCAAATATCAATATATACTACACTGACTTTATATTTGCTATGATTTTAATTAATGTAGATAGAAATGTACCTTTTTTTTTTTTTTGAGGGCAGTGTCACTGGCTCTCATATGCCAGACCCGAACCGGGGCCACGGGCTTCCCAAGCCAGCGCTTAACCACCACGCCCCTCGGCTGGCCCAAAATGTACCTTTTTTTAAGTATAGCTTTTCTATAGCCAACACTAAACTAGGTACACAAAGTTGCACTAGCACAAAGTATAAAAGATACTATAAAAGATAAAAAGTTTTGAGGAATTCACAGTTACATAAATTTATATACCAAGGATATCTCTGCACCGGATACCTCAAAAGCCAGAGGTCAGAGGTCAGACTCTATTAATTTCCCTGTTAATCACCTCCACTTTCCCCTTCTCATTATTGTATCGTTCCTCCCCTTTCCTCATAAAGATGCTGAAATGTCCTCCAATATAAAAAATATCCCTGTCCTTGGAGTCCCCAGGAGTTAGCAGCCTAGGTCCCTCCTTTGTTAGTCGAGCTTTGCAAAGAATAACTTATATTTGCTGGTGCCATATTTTAGGTTTCTATTCATCTCTCCACCTCCTACAATTTGACTGCTATACCCACTCCCCAGAAATTAATATCCTCCTATACAATCCAAAGGATAGCGTGAGCACTTAGATTACTACACGTTTGGAAACTTTTGATTCGGCTGATCACTCCCTGTCTCTCTTGTCTTTTGTAAACTCATCTTGCTGGGTTTTGTTTTTTGTCTCTATGGAAGGTCCATCTTTGTTTCTTTCATTGGTGCTTCTTCTATACTCTATGTTAAATATTAGTGGACTCAAGATTTTATCTTCAGTCCTCTTCTCACTCTATTTGCTTTGTAGGAGAGGTTTAATTCTACCCTATGGCTTTACATGCAATTATATATTATAGATCATAAAGTATGTATTTCAAAACAAACTCTAATACATAAATTGATATATAATATATAAATTGCTTAATAGATTCTGAACTTCGACGTTCTCAGACACCTCAAATACAACCTGTCCATGTCTGAATTACTAACTTTATCACAAGCAATATACTTTAACCTCCAATTTGGATTATACCATCACCCACCCAGTTTGCATGTTAGAGGATCTTTTAACCCTCTAGCCTCCCTAACCCCAACGTAATGAATTAATCATCAAATCTTGATAGTATATCTATTTGAATCGTCTTCCTTTTCTCCATGGTACTTGGTTCAAACTTCTATATTGTCTTGTCTTGATAATTATAATATTACCTAACACCAATTTGCTTTCAAGTGTAACCTCCAAATGCATTATCAACCCACTCATCAAAAGGTTCTAGGTTCAGGCACTGGGTGAGGTGAGCACAGGGGCACAATGGTGACCAGGGCCATGCTGCTAGGAAGCTTATTCTCTGTGGGAAAGACCCTCAACATTCGACACTGTTTTCAGAGTACTTTATAAAATGTAAATATGACCATCATATTCCTCAGCATGAGAATCCTTCAGGGTCTCCCCATGACCTAGAAGAAAAAGTACCAATTCCTTAGTATGGCCATGAAGGCTCTTGGTGATGTGGTCTGGGGCTACACGCACAGAGTCACCTCTCATTATCATCCACACACCACGTTCCAGGCACCAGGCTGCCTGTGGCTCTCGGAAAGGTGCTCAGCGATTTTACATGTTCCCCTTCACCGCTTTGTCTACATTCTTGAATTTCTACATTGCCTTTAAGCCTGTATTCCAATGTCGCTTCCTTCCTGCTTTATGAAACATTCTGTCCTCTCCTTTCCCCAATCTCTGTTGGCTCTGTGCTCACACTGACTTTGCATATTGTGTTATAATACCACTTACCACATTAAAATACAAATACACTATCTACTTGCCTGTTTGCCCAACCAGCCTATGAGTTTCTGGAAGCCAGGGACTATGTCTTACTCATTTTTGTTTTTCCATCACCTGGTACAATACCCAGCATTTATTATTCATTGAATGAAGACAAAAGAAATTAATTCAAAAAATCTCATCTAACTTTATCCAGTTTCTGTGTGACCTGAAATAATATTTAAAGTCAAGGTAATATTCATAAGACATTTTAATTGCCTTTTCTCAAGTTCATATGCCTTGTATTCCTTTTAATAAGTATACAAAAAGCTCTTACATTTAGTCCATGTACAGTCTATTCATTATGGAAAACTACCTCAAGTCAACTGATAAATATAACAAAATTCAAATACAGTGAAACCACTGTTCAAACTACTCAGTAAATATGTGTAGGATTTTCACATTTGAACCTGGATGTGTATGTAATATTAATTAACTCAGAATTATTATGAGTTGAGAAGAATATTCTCTATGTAGCACCCAAAAAATCAGTTAGCTGCTCTTTAAACAGTTGAATACCTTGGGAATGGCAAATCAACTAAGGTTCTATGGCTCTAACACTTTTTTTTTCTATTTCAGTGATAATTGCATCAATAAACCTGATTCAGCATCCACTGCTGTTCAATTCATTAATTAAAACAATTTTACTGCTACCACTGTGATTTTTCAAGGATATCAAAAATGCATTCAAAAATCAAAATAGCATACATCATCAGTTTTGATAAGTGCATGGTATGCTTTACTTTGATTTCAACTCTACAATTAAAAGAATATTTAGAATTTAAACAGAGAAGGCATATGTCCTATACACTTCTGAATAAAAATACTTAGGACACAAGTTGAGTTTTATAGAAATGGCAGTATTCATATGAAGAGCAGTAAACACCAAGAGTTTTTTGAAAATCCTCTTAGGATGGAAAATGTAAATGTATATAAATACCTAAGTGATAACAAGAATGGTAGTGGACTTTTTAGTATTCTTAATTCTAGTTTCATAATATTAAATAAAAAATTTAAGTCATAACTTACTGTGTTCAAGTGGCTTACTCGTATAACATATCCATGAAATGAATATATTTCATCCTTAAATGAAATATAGAAGTTTTTGCTAGAAGAGTGACAAGTCACTTTTTGAACTATGAATGTATACAAATCAAGGCAACAGAACTATTTTTATATATTAGAAACTATTTGGCTGTATTCGGCAAAGCAACACTTTAATTCTGAGCTTGATTTAATAATCATGCAACGTATTACTTTTGCTGTTTTTGACATTCCAGAGCACTTAAAACATAAAATACAATTTACAACAGTAGAACATGCCAGAATTGACCATTACATGCCAGAAGAGGGCCCATAATGGAATTTATATTTAAGTTATAGTTTAGTATGTGTAATAGAATCTCATAAAATTAAAATAACACTGAAATACCATTTATTTCTTGCAGCAACGGAATTCCATCATAATTCTTACAATCGATTTCCAAAGCAGGCTGAGAGGTTCTTGGGTAAAGTTTGAAGAAATGGAATTAGGCTAGTTCGGCAAAATAATACATTTCTCTTCAAATTATCTTCAAAAAACTCAAATGTTATCCCCTTTGTAAAAATATCCATAGGAGAAATGACATCTGTGTCCTTGTTGGAAGGACAATAGGTACTCCAGAGCCAGTAACAATTTCTCCCAACTATTCTAGAATTTAATTGGTCACAGAATTACCAAATAAGTAAATAAACAAATAACCAAGAAATAAATGGTATTTCAGCTACAAGTCCTTTGTTTTCCCTTCCTCACCTATATGCAGTTGTTCAGAGAGAGAAAAGAAGCCATGCTACCCGCTCTTTTAGAGAACTGATTCTGCCTGACGTGGTAAGTGGTAATTTGGGTTGCAAAACAGCCCACGTTCTCTGTTGAGAGACTGATATAAACGTTATCACTGTAATAATTTATCAAGTTGGTTTAAGGGGTATGCCTTTTTCCTTTTAAAGTACAATAACTCAACTTTTAGACTGTATCCATACAGAAAATAGACTTTTAAAATACTATTTCAAAAGACAAGTAAATCGGTTCCTTGAAGTTTCAGCTGTGCAAAACAAGCTTCTATTACACCTAAAAATACTGCACTTTAATGTTAGACCCTCTGTTAGTCAAATTAACTCTTAATACTTTAGTATCACGCACAATTAGTGTGGCACTAGTGGGGTCCTACCATATGTATATTGCTAAGACCCCAGGTGAGAAATAGTCTTCCAGGAATGATTTACTTTATTGTGTGAGCTGATGAGCATCAGTTAAATGGCCTCTTAATTGACTGACTGTCTAAGTAACATGGCTTTGAGGGAAACAAGACTTTTGAAATTTCCTTTGGCCAGGAGAGGAGGCAGCGTGCTAGAGCCTTTGAAGTCTACAGCCATCAGACTAATTATCAGCACCATTCAATGTACACTCATTTCATTACAGTAAATTCAAAGGATGTGGGGTTTTGGAGAAAAATAAAAAGAGTCAATAAAGGGTGACAGAAATTCCAGACTGTGAATTTTCAGTGTCATGCCTGGAGGAGACCACTGGTTCTCTCTCATCTTGCCACATGTACAAACACTTCACAAATGTAGACAGAGGGAGAATGGGGTTGGGGGGGGATTGCCATAAGCCAAAATTGTGTAGGTACTTGATGCTGTTTATCTAATTAAACTTCATAACCATTGAAGAAGGAAATATTATTTATAAGTGATAAAGAGTACACACTTACTTGGAACTCAGTAGATGCCAGGCACTGTTCTAAGCACATTATATACCTGAACCCAGTAAGTCCTCACAATATCCTATAAGGACTTTATACTATTTACTATTTTCTCTGTTTTACCCCTGTGGAAAGTGCAGCAGAGGAAGGTTAAGTAACTTGCCCAAGGTTCCATAGCTGGGAGGTGGGAAGTCTATTCAAACCCAAGTGGTCTGCCGGCTACAACATACTTTCAACTATTGGCCTCAGTGGAGGCCCTTACGGTTCCAAAATCAAGATGGGATACAGAAGAAATACCAAATCCTCCTGGTCTAACATCAAAAGTCATTGCTTTTCGGGGTGGCCGAGGGGCGTGGTGGTTAAGCGCTGGCTTGGGAAGCCAGCGGCCCCAGTTCGGTCCCACATGTGAGGGCCAGTGACACTGCCCTCAAAAAAAAAAAAAAAGTCATTGCTTTCCAAGGGGTGTTAGATTGGAGAGAGTGGGAGGAGGAGGAAGATGAAAATATGCAGGAAGAGAGCACCCCATCTCTGGAACTAGAACAACTGCAACCGAGAAAGGGGCAGGCAGAGACAAAAAAGTAAGGAACGCTGGGTTATTCAGGCACTATCAGTCTTAAGTGTGCAATGAAAGAATCTAAGTCCTCACTGGCGTGATCCAAGTCCAGACATCTTTGATGGCACCACACAGCTGGGTGACAAAGGACAATATATGCTCAGATTCTTCTGGGAAAAATGCACACACTAACATTTGTAAAGCTGAAAGGTCAATGTTTTGAAAAAAATGCTCATTGTTCCTGACATTTAAATAAATATTTGGAATTGAGATCAGATTACTTGCAAAGCTGGATAGTGGGAAATCATTCAGGGGTCTTTTAACAATGCATCACAGACAGGAAAGATGCCTAAAACAATCCAGAGCAAACTGGTAATTTTCCCATCAATTAGGGCATTCCATCACATTTATTCTGTAACCTCTCAACAGCTATCTGGAACTGCTGCTAACAGGTGATAACAAACACTGGTGCCCCACTCTGTGCCCTGGTGCATGGCAGGTGACTTAAAACAATGAAGACAACCACAGTAATCAATATGTGTCAAGAAAGGACTACTTCACAGCCTTAATTTGGAGCAAAATTAATATTTGGAATTCCATATAAAACTGAATATACTGTAAAAAAAAATTTCCCTCAAAATGCTTTTTAACTTCAAATCCCCATGGTTGGTGAAGAGTTAGTTTTGCAAAATAATAAATTTTATCACTTTTTTTGAATTTCTGCTAACATGGAGACGTGTGACATGGTCTGAATGTTCTTTTACTCTCATGGGATGCTCAGACCATCAAAATTTCATTAGCCTCACAGCAGTTCTAGCGCCTTCTTATCTTGAACTGTTGGCCTCTTTATCAATAAATAAATGAAATCTAATCCCTTTTAGTTACTAAACTCTTCTTTGAAGTTGTAACTAGAACATCAGGCACTCACTCAGCTTGCATAATTTTACAAATGTTGAATAACATTTTTTTTTTTTCCTGGGAAAAAAAGCCTGATTCGCAGTTATTTCAAATGATGGAAACAGTCAATGAAAGCGCCCATGAGAAACAGGATGAAAGTAAGTCAGTGTCTGTTTTCTAAATTAGTTTCATTTTAGTGGGATATTTTATGCATGTCCTTCTTGGTTTGACCTATAGTGATATAACATAACTTCCATGGATACAACTCAAGTTAGTACGAAAATGAATTAAAAATAGACGATTAAAATAACTGAAAGTCCAAAGAAAATATGACTGGAAAGTCAATAGTCTTTCATCGTTAGAGCAATTAAAAATAACAGAAGGATAGAATTGAATTCTTTTAGCAACTTTATTATAGAAATATTTGACTAGAAGTAGTAATGATATTAAAAATAATGTAATAGTTTTGAGGATATTGTTTACAAAGATATTAGAAGAACATGAGTATGATTGCAAATTTTAGTTTTTACTGTAACCCAGTTTAAGGAAAAAAAAATAGCTTTTTATATCAGAAAAAAGCAATAAGCTTGTTTAATTCCACAGTTCAAAATTACAAAATCTGCCAAATACCTCAGAAAACTATGCTTCCCCAGATTTTAATGTAATTAATTACTTTAAATGGAATCTTGTTCCTTCTGACTAACCACTGAAAACTCAGAACAAATAAATTAATCTGAAATATTCCTATAGACATACATATCATATCTATGAAATAGCCAGTATTCAGTAAGGGATCATAACTATTTTATTTCCTCTTTTGTTTTCTTCCTTAAGCTGACCTCAATGGAAATTAGACCATGGAAGTGTTGTTGTTTTTTAAAAAAACAACCACAGCCAAACCTTGGGAAAAGAGTAAACACCACTTTAAGTCATCACTTGCTCAACTTTACAAACATTGTATTTGACACTTTATACTCTTAACTTAGCTGACCTGTTTACTCTCAACAAATGCTACCAAATGTCCTGAATTTCAAGGCAAGGCTCTCGACACCCTTTCTGTCTCTCTTTATTCTGCTTCACAACAACTTGGAGAAATAAAAGAGTGCAACTTTCCTTGCCTTTACATCACTCTAGAAAGAAGGTCTATGAGATTCCTGGGGAAACAAGTTCCTCCTCTAGTTACTAAAAACCCCTGCAAATGCGGGGGAGGGGAGGGCAGTGGTGTGAGAAAATCGTGTGCATATAACACACTGTTAACTAAAGGTTGCACGATTTGTAATTTTATATTTTCTGAAAAGAAATATATATATGGCATGTGTTTGAGAATTCACTGTGAGACAGTTTTAGCAGATACATACTTCAAAAAATAAAATTAATTTATATTTTACCAATACAGATACAGTAACAAGACACACTTGTTGTTAGAGAAAGAGCTGCTACAAAGGTTGTAGGTAGAAAGGACAAGCTGGCCCAACGTGAAAAAATAATAACAGCTATGGATGGTTACGAGGCATCTAATCAAGCTAATCAGCACACAGTGCATTCATCTGCTGTATTCTACTCTTCTCCTTTCTATAACCATCATAAATTCTATCATGTATTTTAGAAAAATTGAAAGCCAGATGCTACATTTGAATAGAACCATTGTGTCTGCCATTGTTCAGAGTATTGTGAGAAGATGCAGATGGACAGAAAGCACAGTTTATGCCAAATCTTATGTTTTTAAGATGAGTGACTTCTGGATCAACAACGACAATGGATAGAAACACAGGTTTTTCTGAGGTGAATGGAGTAGCTCAGGGAAATGTTGGTAGTCAGATTCTAAGGCTCATTTTGTCAGAAAGGATCAGCCATTTTTTTCTGTTTGGGGTTGGAATAAAGCCAACCTCCACCAAAAACAGACACTTCCAAATGGAAGATATTGAGTGTACATTATTAATTGATTTTGACTTTGGTTTAATGCACTGAGTAGTCTATGTAAGATAAGATATTGTTTTAGCTGGTTTAAAGGAGACTTTCTTCACAACTAGGGTGGAGATGAGTACTGAGCAGTGGGGAGCACGAGGCACCGATTCCTTCAAGCTGTGATTTAGCTGAAACTGAAAGCTGACAATAGACCTGCTTTCCTATGACAAAACAAAGCTGACAAAGTTGCTCACTGAATAATAAACATGAAATATCACTGGTAGAATGACCATCTTTCTTTCCAAATGTCATGCGATTCTTCCATTGTAATTTTCTCTTTGCCTTTTGATGCATCACATACACATAGCTTTAATACCTAGATTGAAGTAACAAGTGCACAGTTCATATGAAATACAGAAGGAGAGTGTCTTTTTGTTATCTGGTGCATTGGCGCTGATGCTCCAATTCTTCCTAGAAGCAGCACTGATGAAAAATTAAGTTTTCTTTTAAATCTATTATTGCATATAAATGAACTGGTTTTATTATACTGCACTGGCAATGAGTAAAAAGTCCCAATACTTCATAAAGACATTTTCCTTACAACATGTAAAGCTGCTATTTGGATTTCCTAAAATCCAATTTTTTTTGAGTGTGGATTTAATGGCACAGTAATCCAGTCCCCAAAGCACATCAAAGGCCACACTCCCCCTCTTTACCAAGATTTCAATTGCTCTCATCAACTCCTAAGTTTAAAGCATGATCAAATTTGTTCTTCAATCACTGGAGCCGTGTTAATAAACTATTCTGTGTGCTCACTCATCCATTCTAAGATTCTGCAACTTCTTTGAGATATCTTCAAGAGGAATCTACAAAGACACCTTTGATTGCAAGCTGGCTCTGGGGTAAACGTTATCACCACTTGCTTTGCTGCTCCGCAGAGGATAACAGGTGACATGGTCCAAGATAAGTCAAAGCTAATCTTTTTTTTTCTCCGTACACAATTAAACTGTTTTTCAACACTATAGCTAACACATCATAAGCTGCTTGCATAATTTAACAATCGCATGTGGAATATTGATTTTTTTTTCCAGGAAAAAAAAATGCATTATTCAAGGCTATTTCTTGGCGTTTTACTGTGCTAAACAAAAAGGAAGAAGAAAGAGGAGAAAGGATGGGAGGAAAGAAAGAAAGAAAAACAAGCCCCATAGTCTACCAAAACAGACAGAAGCACTGAACGCCGACTTTATAAAGCAAAAAAACCCAAAACTTACCATTCTCACTGTCCGACTTGTTTTCGTGCTCTGTGTCTGTCAGGGTGAGGGCTGAGTTGGATCGGCTTGACAGGCAGGAGCTGCGGCCTGACTTGACGCCCCAAAGTCTCATGGCATGCTCTGGGGACATCACTGCTTCGTTTTCAGTATCAGCATCTGACCCTGCACTGAGAGAGTAACCTCTGTGGGGGAGCCCCATTTCCGCACAAAACGCCAGTCCTCTTCGCGTTGCTGGTTCACAAACTCCTAACTGCCTTAGGGTAAAATTCTGTCCTAATTAGGGGGAAAAAAAGACAACAACTAGTGAGTACATGTTTACCTTTAGTTTCAGTGTATTTTTTTTTTTTAAGATACTCCATAAACTATACACTCAAGCATTCAGGTTTTTCAGCTATCAGCACCAGGTGTTTTCATTAGCATTGCCCGGCATATGGTCACATGGGCACAATTATGGGGTTGGGGGTGGGGCTCTGCCACACACCCCAGCTTAGGGCTCCTTTGTCAACCTTTTAACTCATCAGCACCTCCAGAGAGATGGGCAAGTAAAGCCACACAGACCATGAAAACTGAACCCAGAGAAAGGGTTAGTTGTCAATGATATAATTTAGCGCACTTAACGAAGCAATAGAAATTGTCAGACTTATTTCCCGCGTCCTGGCTCTAGTCCTAAATGATAGGATTTTCCCACCCAGATGTCACTCCTTTGGAAGAGAAAAGGTTTTCCTCAAGAGTAAGTTTCTCATTAAGTGGGAAAATGAGCTTGGTCAGGCTTTATTGTATTTTCTCACCTTAACTTAACCAATATATAAACACATATCGTGTGTGTGTGTGTGTGTGTGTGTGTGTGTGTGTGTGTGTGTGTGTGTGTTTGTGTGTACATATACTAAATTTGGGGAGCATAACATTTTGAAAATTTACAGATATCCAACTTCCTAGACTTTTTGCTTTAATAAACACCTGGAAATATTTGTATTGATTAGCTAAACCAATTTTTGCAAATAAAGTGCACTCTAAAAATTTGGTGGTGAACATAATGCAATTTATAGATGATGTATTATAGAAATGTACACTTGAAACGTATATAATTTGACTAAGCAATGTCACCCCCAATACATTTAATAAATAAATAAATGAATAAATACAGTGGGAGTATTATGTATTTAAAAATTAATGGTAAAAATCAAGTCTCCTGCAAAATAAATGGCTGTGAACCCTGCAGGCCTTTACTAATAAATTGAGCATAACAAAACTCATGACACTGCAATAACTTAAAGCAAAAGTGTTTAAATTAAGTGACATTTTAAAATGACTGCTGTTATTAATGTTTCCAATCCTGTATTTATTTTTGAAATTTCACATATGTTTACGATACTATGGATATATGTATTTCCATTTCTTTTGTTGGCATGGTAATGTCTGAGATTTGGTACCTAGCAGAGTCTAAATACATGGAAATAAAAACAGTATATACAGACTGATTTATTGTAGATGCTATCACCTAATACAAAGCTTTTAAGAATATTAAGCATTTAAATTACTCATAGTTTTCATTTTCCTACTTCTATGTCTTAGGTCTATGAACGTATTAAAGTAAATTGGCTGATGTGAGAAATAACAGATTATATTTTTAAAAAGAAGGTGTTAACATCATATTATTTGTGATAAAATAATAGCATGTTGAATCTTCTAGGGAGTGAATCAAACGTAATGTACAATATAGTGAATATTTGGTTATAAAGATATTAGCATCCTCCAGGCCTCTGCACATTTTACAAGACTTGTGTGGTTAATTGCTTTATTGCTGTGGACATATCAGAAGCTAAAATCAGCTCAATCTTGGCCAGATTTCCAAATGGGTTCTGACAATGACACTCATAAATAATGAAAATCTGTGGCTACAATTAGCCACAAATCAAACTGTGCTTATCTGAGAGACGTGAATAAGTATCTGAACCAAAGAGTAGATAAAAGAAGAAAAAAAGGAAGTAGCTAAAAAATAAAAATAAAATAGGTGAAAAAGAGCCCAACAGTGAGAAAGCAGGCAAGTGTGATGAGGTAAGACACAGTATTGTCAGTATTTTTCAAAGAATTAGTGTTGATTGTACTTATAAAAGCACATCACCAAAGGTCAACATCATGGACAGTTAATGGAATAGTTGTAGAAAAGCTTACTGATTAGTTATATGTCAAATTTAAAATGAGGAGAGCGAAAAGGGGGGGGGGTTCTAAATCAGTTAACTATTACTATCAAACTTGCTGATTTTTTTTAAAAAACACAGCTAACTATAAAATAAAAATACATTTTTTTTTAAAGTTGCAGAATAGGGGTTTATTAGAAGTAAAAATACATTTCAAAGAAGCAGACGTGGGCTCGAGCAGTAGAGAATGGCTCAAGGACCATTATTAGAAAAGAAAGTACATTCCGAAGAGTTATGGAGCAGGCGGAGCAAAGGGAGCTCAAAAGGCCTGAAGGAAACAAATGATAGGACCCTCTGCATCTTTATTTTGGGAGGTGCCCATATTGTAGAATAAAAATAAGAGAAAAGTTAAAGACAGTAAGAACTCCCTTTCTAACCTCTGAAATGTAGTTTGAAACCTTTTTCACCTTATTGACTTTTCACACCATTGCCATCTTGATTCAAAACTCTATGAGGAGAAGGAATAGCAGAAAACCACAAGCTTTATTATTGGTTATCTAGTATGTAAATACATTTCACTTTGCAAATAAATATCCAGCAGATCATCTCTGTGAATTAATATGGATATCCCAAACTCCTTAAATATCTGACCCTCTGAAATCAATGTCTCCTAATGATTCACAACTCCTAAGGACTGTTTCTGAAATGCACACTAGCAAGCAAGCTGTTGGATTTCCTTACTGAATTAAAGTTTGGTTTTGTTTCCACCAGGAACAAACACTAAACTTGACCTCCAATGGACCTAAGGTAAAGCCACTTACTAGCTCTGTTCAAATCATTTTGCCACCCTGTAGTTTTTATCTTTCAGGGCTGTCATGACTTGGTTTAAGAGTCTTTACGTAAGTGTGATTAGCATTAGAGAAAGGCTAAACAAGGCATGGTTTAAAAATAAACACGTGGATACATGATGAAAGAAATAATCATAGAGAAATGTATAACTTGAATGTGGGGAGAGGATCATTTTCAAATAATTTTAGAATAGTCACACCACCACCACAGTTGACTTAGTATTATATTACTTTCCTTTCATTCAAAAATATCTCTACCCTAGACCTAGATCAGTGTTTCATATTCTGTTGTTGTCAATTCTTTTCTTTGGTTAAGGATTCTTGCTTGTAGGATCCCTTGTTTTAATGCAAACATCCCTAAGGAGATTTAGCTCTTAAAGCAGCATAAATTCATCTATTAGATTATTTCCCACACTCTAAAGGTGTTTAGCAAGATGGGCTATATTTATGGAAAACACATGCAGTTTTGACAAACAGAAGGAAGACGTAGAGCAGAGTGGTTACTGACTGGGAGGACAGGCAGTTGGCTGAGGTATCATGAAGGTGGGAAGTTTGGGCTGGGTGGGATTGTTGAGGGAGGGCTGCAAGGCAATGCAAAGTGGAGAAAGAAAGGCAGGCAGAAAAAGGCAGCAAAGATACTTCTGGAACCAGGCTAAAAACTTGACCATCAAAGCTTAAAGTCAGCTTTGGCTTCAAATAGCATGAAAGAGATAAGGATCTATTTATCTTATTTTCCCTGGTTTCTTCAGACAGTGTTCTTTGCAGTAGTTCCGACACCATTACCGTAATTCCCTTCTTTGCCCTTTAGAGTCTTTATATTAAGTCTGTTTGGCTGAGACTGCTGAAATAAGTATTTATCTCCTGCACATTGAATTTGGGTAACCTTGATCAGCAGGGCCAACCACAGTGCTTCCCATTACAATTTGAAACAGTACCAAGACAATAAATTGCAGCAAGAAGAAAGCATACCTGAGGACGAAATTCATTGCGATTAACAGGCAAGGTTAGCTTGGATAAGACTGGGCATTTTTGTTTTATGACACTCATAAATTTGAAAATATATAAAAGAAAAACTGAATTAACACAAACGAGGCAGGTTGTAGCATTAAAAAAAAAGTTCACATTTTAAAAAAATGAGTGAAGGTGTGTGACCAAGTGGAATGGACCATAGAAAAACGAATACTTCAAGGGAAGTTGGCACATAGCCCAACTGCCCCTTTAATAAAAGAAGGAGATTGGAGAAATGGGTTAGCTATTTGGCTTTTTTTACACATAGTGTCGGTAACCTAGTCAGAGTAGGGAGCGATTTTTCAAAGCTGTAATACAGAGTGATGTTCACTAATAGGCAAGACATCTATTATCGCTGTGTGAGTTCAAAGGAAAAAGACTGTACATGTGGGAGTAGCGTCCGAGTTACACAGTGACCACAGCAACAGGTGGGCAGCGTCCAATACTCAGAATCATGCTATTCTCTCCCTCCTTATGTATAGATTTCTGTAATGTCTAGATTTTGTGTGCTCTCTCTCACTTTTGTTTTTTTTATAAAACAGGCTTTATTGAAATATTACTCACAAAGCCTACAATATACTCATTTAAAGTGTACAATTCAACGGCTCTTAGTATATCCACTGTAGTGTGTAACTACCACCACAATCAACTTTAGAACATTTTTATGACCCCCAAGAGAAACCTTGTACCAATGATCATTTCTCCTCTTCTTCTCCCTTTCTCCCTAGCCCTAGGCAACCACTAATCTACTTTCTGTCTCTATAGAACTACCTGTACATAATCTGGACATTTCAAATAAAAGAGATCTCACACTATGTGGATTTTTGTGTCTGGCTTCTTTCACTTAGCATAATGTTTGCAAGGTTCATCCAGATTGTAGCATGTATCAGTACTTCATTGCTTTTTATGGTTGAATAATATTCCACAGTATGGATACACCACATTTCATTTATCTGTTCATCAATTAATGGACATTTGAGTTGGTACCACTTTGGGGCTATTATGAACATTTGTGTACAAGTTTTTATATAGACATATGCTTTCATTTCTCTTTAGTATATAACTACAAGAGGCATTCCTACATCATATGTAATAGTAGCTCTATGTTGAATCTTTTGACAAAGTGCCAGACTGTTTTTGCCACAGTGAATATACAATTTTACATTCCCACCAGCAGTGTTGGAGGGTTCCAACTTCTGCATATCCTCACCAAAATTTGTTATTATTGTTATTGTTGATTCTCTCCTATGTCACACTGCAATTCTGCAGTGGGGAGTTGGAAGATAGGTCACTGATACTGATATCTGGGGGACAAACCAAGAATCATTGTTCCTGTAAAAGCAGTTGATCCTGTGGGTCTGCTCTGTGAACTCATTATTACTTTATCCTATCATGTTTTATTTCCCTTACATTATGCTGCTTTAGCTCTTGGAAATATGTTTCTATTAAAATTAAAAACCCTCTGTAGTTCAAAAAGTGTACTTTGCTTTGAGACTACATCCTACAGAAATAAAATCACCTGATCTTAAACATACATGTATAAATAATGTTTACTATGGCGTTGTTGCAAAAATTAAATTAACTGGAATATTTACTGTAAAGGAAATAGCTGAATAAGTTATAAATCCCATGCATCGAACGCTATGTGGCAACCATAAAGAGTAAGTTTGGACGTATATCTTTGGATCTGGAGTGAAGCTCATTATACATATTTTAAGTAAAAAATGCAAGTTGCAGAATAGTGTGTAGAGTATGATCCCATTTTGGGGAACTAAGGAAGACAGCCAACAAATTATATAAGTGCTTATGATTTGAGCATGAATAAAAGTGAGGAAGGCTAAATAACCATTATGATGGATCATTTAGAAGGAGTTGAAAGTGCAGGAAATTAGTAATGTTCTCTTTAATAGTTCTGAATTTTTACTTCTTATAATTTGACTAATTTTAAAACTTAACAAAAAATTAAAGTCTATCTTCTTTTTAAAAAATATATTTTCTTGACTTTCTGTTTAATAATTCTTATTCAATAATTAGAGGTAATTCACTTATTACATTCTCTTGGAGAAGGTGGTTTTAAAAACCCTTCCTCATTTATTGTAAGAAATAAAATTGTGTAGGAAATATAGGAGCAATATTTTGCTCTTTCAATTTTCTGTTTAGGATTACATTTGACATTTTAAGAGTTCTTTTATTAAAACATAGCTAACATACAACATTATATTAGTTTCAGGTGTACACGATAGTTATTTAACATTTATATACCTAAAGAGGTGACAACCATAAGTCCAGCAACCATCTGACACAATACTATACTATTACAAAACTATTGACTATATTCCCATGCTGGACATTACATCCCCATGACTTATTTGCTTCATACCTGGAAATCTGAACCTCTTATTTCCCCCCTCTCCGTTTCCCCCCATTTTTTAATTTTTCAATTACAGTTGACATTCAATATTGTTTTATATTAACTTCAGGCATACAACATAGTGGTTAGATATTTATATAATTTAAGAAGTGATCTCCCTGACTAGTCTAGTACTCACCTGACACTATGCATAGTTATTACCATATTATTGACTATATTCCCTATGCTTTACTTTACATCCCCATGTCTGATTTTGTAACTACCAATTGTACTTCTTAATCCCTTCACCTTTTTCACCCTGCCTCTGATACACCTCCCATAAATCACCTCAACAAATCTAGTACCTATCTGACACCATACATAGTTATTACAATATTATTGACTACACTCCTTATGCTATACCCTACATCCCCATGACTATTGTGTAACAACCAATTTGTACTTGTTAATCCCTTCCCCTTTTTCAACCATCCCCAACCCCCCTCCCATCTGACAACCATCAAAATGTTCTCTGTATCTATGAGTTTGTTTCTGTTTTGTCCGTTGGTTTATTTTATTCTTTAGATTCAACATGTAAGTGAAATCGCCTTGCATCTGTCTTTCTCTGTCTGACTCTCCACTCAGCACAATACCCTCCAGGTCCATTCATGCCACTGCAGATGGCAAGAACCCATTCCCCTCCATGACCGAGCAATATTTTATTGTATATGTGTACCACCTCCTCTTTATGTATTCATCCATCGATGGACAGTGAGGCTGCCTCCATATCTTGGATATTGCAAACAATGCTGCAATGCACATAAGGTTGCACACATTCCCTCAAAGTAGCATTTTGGGTTTCTTCCAATAAATACCCAGAAATGGGATTAGTAGGTCCTTCTCTGTCTCTTCTTATAGCCTTTGTTTTAAAGCCTATTTTGTCTGGTATAAATAAGTATTGCTACCCCAGCTTTTTTTCCTTTCATTTCTATTTTCATGAAATAACTTTTTCCATTCCTTTACTTCCAGTCTCTGTGTGTCATCTGATCTGAAGTGAGTCTCCTGTAGATACTATATGTAAAGGTCTTATTTTCTTAACCATTCAGCCACACTGTGCCTTTTTTTTTTTTTTTTTTTTTTTTTTTTTTTTTGAGGACAGTGTCACTGTCCCTGATATGTGGGACCTGAACTGGGGCCGCTGGCTTCCCAAGCCAGCGTTTAACCACTGTGTCACTTGGCTGATCCTCACCCTGTGATTGGAGCATTTAATACACTTAAATTGAAAGTAATTGTTGCTACATATGCACTTATTGCTATTCTATTATTTATATTTTTTATCGTTTTTTCATCTTAAAGAAGTCCCTCTAACATGTCTTGTAATAATAGTTTGGTGATGATAAACTCCTTTAATTTTTGTTTCTTTGTTTGTTTGTTCATTTTTGTTTTGATCTGGGAAGCTCTTTATCTGTCCTTCAATTCTAAATGATAGCTTTGCTGGATAAGGTAATCTTGGCTGTATGTCCTTGCTTTTCATCATTTTGAATATTTTGTGCCAATCTCCTCTGGCCTAAAAAGATTCTGTTGAGAAATCAGCTGACAGTCTTATGGGAGCTCCTCTGTAGGTAACTAACTGCTTTTCTCTTGCTGTTTTTAAAATTCTCTCTTTGTCTTTAACCTTTGGCATTTTAATTATGATGTGCCTTGGTGTGGGTCTCTTTGGATTCATCTTGTTTGGGACTCTCTGCACTTCCTGGGCGTGGATGTCTGTGTCCTTCACCAGGTTAGAGAAGGAGTCCATCATTATTTCCTGAAATAGGTTTGCAATTCCTTTCTCTCTCTCTTCTTCTGGTACCCTGATGATGTGAATGTGAATATGCTTGACATTTTCTCAAAAGCCCTGTTTTTTTTTTGTTTTGTTTTTTTGGATTAGTTTTTCTTTTTGTAGTTCTGTTTGGGTGTTTTTGGCTACCTTATTTTCTAAATCACCAATTAAATCCTCTGCTTCATTTAATCTACTGTTGAGTCTTCATTTTTGTTATTGTATTCTTTATTTCTGACTGGTTCTTTTTTCTGGTTTCTATCTCCATATGTTTCATATCTCTTTGTTGAAGTTCTCCCTGTGATCATAGAGCATCCTTATAACCAGTGTTTGGAACTCTGCATCTGGTAGATTGCTTGTCTCTATTTTGCTTAAATCTTTTTCTGGAGCTTTTTAAATGTTCTTTTATTTGGGACATATTTCTTTGTCTCCACATTTTGGCTACCTCCCTGTTTTTCTTTCTATATCTTAGGAAGGGCTGCTATGTCTCACAGTCTCAGTGTAGTGCCCTTATGTAGTAGGTGTCTCCCTGGTCAACAGGGCTGGGTGCTCCAGGTGAGTCCCTTGTGTGGGTTGTGAGTGCCCTTCTGTTGTAGTGGAACCTTGGTTGCTATTTGCAGGGCAATGGGAGGGACTCACCCTCTGGCTGATTGATCATGAGGACTGGCCTTGATTACAGTGGAGGAGCTGTGGTGCAGGGACTGATCCTATGGAACAGGATTCACTTTAGCAGGGCTCTGCTGCCTGCCCAGTCTGCTTTAGGGTGTATCATCTTAGAGGTTGTCAGGTGATGCTCTGGCTCAGTCTAAAGCTGGGCACCAGGCATGTCAATGCCAGTGCCTCCTGGGAGAGGCTCCACAACAAGTTAAGTTCAGCTGCAGTCTGTGCCCTGCCCAGGGCCACCTAGCATGTGGCAGAAAGCAATCTGCAGTTGGCCGCCAACTGCACTGGGCTTTAATGTGCCTCAAGAGGCCAAGCCACAAATTAGGCCAACTGTCACTAGTGCCAGGCTTAAGGCTGCTTACCTAGAGGTATGGGACATGCCAAAGCAGAAGTTGCTTGTTTGGCTTTTGTGAATCATTGAGAAACTTTAGGAAAGTCCACAGCATAAGCCAAGGCAGGCTGTTTAGATGGAAAAGCCACTGGATGCTGCTTGGGTAGGTACAAAATTTGGGTGGTGTGAGGCCTCAGGTGTCAGCTAGGTTGATGAGGATCGAGATATGGTGTCCCCTACATCTGCATGCTGGGAGTGGGGAGGACTAAACAAAGAAACAGTGGCTTCCACCAGCTCTGCTATTCTGAAAAAAGTTGTTCCTCCAGCACTCACCCTGAGCCAGATAATTCAGTTCCTGCCCAGCTGTCCCTGGTAATTTTGAGCTGCTGCCACAGTGCTGGAGCTCAGAGTGAGTGAGTCCATCGGTGAGTCAGTCTGTGAGCAGGCCCTTTAAGAGGAGCACGTGGGGGCCTGCCGAGTGGCTCGTTAGTTAAAAAGAGCTGTCTTGGGATGCCAATGGCCCCGGTTCGGATCCCACATATGAGGGCCAGTGATGATGATGAACAGCTAAGATGGTGAATAGCTGGTCTACAGCTAAGATGATGAACAACAGTTCCACCTGGAGCTGGGCTGCTGTGAGTTCCCGGGGCGGCATAGCTGCAGCCCCTGCTGCAGTGGGCTGCTATAGGCTACAGTGAGTGGCTGGCAGTCAGAGTGAGCAGCTGGCAGCTGGTGTGAGCTGCCAAAAGCCACTGTGAGCAGCCGTCCGGAGGCCAACGACCGACCTGCCTCATCCAGGAAGAGCGCAATGACGATACCAACATGGGCCAGTGAAGCAACATCCTCCGCTAGACTGAAGAACAAAAAGACAGCAACTTGTCTGTTCCCCTTCCCAATTCCCCAATGCTATTCCCCTCCCCCAACTCCCCAATAAAATTTTTAAAAAAAAGGAAGAAAAGGAGGAGCACTTAGAACTCCAGCCGCCTTTTGTCTCACTCAGCCACAATCTCCACTGGTTCTCACAGCCAGCAGTTATAGGGACTTCTCTCCCTGGCACTGGAACCCTGGGCTGGGAAGCCTGGTATGGGGCTGGGCCCCCTCGCTCCTCCAAGGGCTGACCTCTACAGTTGAGATATGCCTTCTGATTTTTAATGGTCACATGCAAGTGTCGGACCAGCTCATTCCGTGTTTCTACCCCTCCTACCAGTCTCAAGTTGCTTATTCTGTAAGCTCTTAGTTGTAGGGCTTCATTTCAGCAAGACTTCAGGTGATTCTCAATGAGGTTGTTCTATAGTTTAGTTGTAATTTTGATGTGGTTGTGAGAGGAACCAAGCACTGTGTTTAGCACTGTGTTTACCTACTCCATCTTGACCAGATATCTCAGTTCTTGAATTATTTCATTTTTTTCCTTTTCTCATCACATATAGATTTTTAAAATGAGAATAATCATCCACTTATTATATGCTAACAACCCCAAGAAGTGAGTATGGGAAATGGATAGAAAAATCAATAGAAATTTAATACACAGAAATAAAGTAAATTACAATTGTTTTTAAGTATTTTCTTTGGTTATTATGAGCTTGGATGGAATTATCTATTCACAAAGAAGAAGTGACATTCCTCCAAGGGTGGAGTGTAACACAAAACTACAAATTGGGCAAACATTTCTTGTTTGATGCTTGTGGAATTAGTGTCACCACCATCTTATCTGGAGTTTGCTTTTTTGCTGTGTTTGCAAAATGACAAGAAGATCACACAGTAATAGAAATGTATATAACTTTTTTTCTTTTTGAATCCTAATGCATATTTTATGGGACACTCCAAACACTTTAACCTTTAAGTTAAATTTGTCAACTGTTTGAACAGAATACCCATCCTTGAACATGCACTAGAAATTTCAATGAGGGTATAAATCTTTACTTTTATGGCTCTACACAAAACTACAGTTTAAAAGTTAACTTAAAAGTTAACTGAAAATCTTCCTAAATATCTTAACTCCTCCTACCCTATTTTAGGTAAAATGCAAATATTTTCATCTGCTTGCTCAATTTATCTATGAATATGATATTAACATCCATATATGCATATGGATAATCTCATATTCCTAGAGGACAGAGCAAACAACTACTGCACACCATACTTACAATCTAATTTATTACTCAAAACACAGTCTAATGAAAGCCACTGCAGGTTGCCCCCTCAGCATTCATCCTGAATTCAGCTGTGACAGGTACCTCTGTCAGGGGAAATGTAAGGCTGAGGCTCTAAGGTGAACTTGATGAGAAGGGCGAGAAGGGAAAACCCCAGTATGTTTGCAAGCAGAGAAAGCAGGATTAGAAGGAATGGGCCCTGAGAAAATGTCTTTTCTTCAGATAAGATTTGTGAAGCCTCCAGGGGAAGACAAGCATATGGACACAAGGTTTGGTGGCTCAAATGAGAAAAATTATGTTGTGAATCTGCTGACCAGTAAAGAAGGAGCAGCTTCTTAAGTGTGGCTCATGAAGGATTTATTACACCTACCACAAAATCATGCCATTCTGATACTGGCAACCATTGGTCATTAGAGAAACAACTTTTGAATTGGTTTTATCAAAAGCATTCCAAAAATAAACTTGCATCGTATTTTTACTTAGTAATTATCGCCTTAGAACAACCCAAGACCCTATGGTACTCCTACGCTTACGATACATCTGCTAGTATCTGACAGTCAAACTGCAGTAGGCATTGGGATAAATATACGTATAGTTTGGCACGAAGCCACAGGTCTTTAATGATTGTGACTGAAGTGGCACCACAGTGATTCACAATGTGGATCCAAAACTGGCCACGTGGCAAGGAACTGGATACAAGTTTAGCAATAAGCCGGGAGTTGTAGACATCAGACCAATACAGGCCAAGGCACGGAAAAGGATCACCCCCACTGTGTCGGGAGGAGGGCTATAAGCTATATCTATCTACTCACACCTTCTGGTTGGTAATCCACAAAGTGGGTTGGCCTCCCAGCCTGAAAGAAGCACTGGCCTATTTAACAGCCCAAATTAGTTAACAATCAGTTAGGCAGGGGAGCTGAAAGAGGGAGCAAAGAGGAAAACATTAACATGAAACAATGATAAACTGGGGCTATTTAACTTGTGTCTTTAAGTACAGAAATTTAAGGTTGGGTAAACATGACCACCTAAATCCTTTAATCCTGCCTCTGACATTTATAGTGACTGAGCAGGATTAATCATCTTGATCTCTAAATGAATCATTTTAAGTAGTTAATATTTGAAAGTCATAAACTTTGGAGTTGCAGTAATTAGCCCAGTGGGTCTGATTAATGCTTCGGGTTCCTGTCGTTCTTGATACCATCCTAACGCTCACAAAGAAAAAGTTTTCTCAGCACCAGTAAAGGATGTATCTCAGAAAACATGAAAAAAGGGTTTTAGATTCCTTTCGTTTTTGTAGGATGACAGAGGTGAGGGGGAACACAGGGGAAATGAAAAGTTTGGGGTAGAACTGGAAATTCATAGCAGCATTAAGTGCGGAATGGTAAGACCATATGGTCGTATTTCTTTTGAAGTCTAGGATTGGTTCCCATTATTCACGATAATGGCATCCAAGACTAAACTAAATTGCAGTCTTTAAAATTAAAAGCATTTCGCTCTTGGCTCTCAAATTTTCCTCTTTTACAATTTCCAACCTGCCTGAATGTTTAATATATTTTCATAATGCAAGAAAATACAAATAAAACAAAAATACGAACAGTAAGAAAAAAAAATACTTTATTTCTGTTTCACTCCCAAAGCAGAATAAAATGGTACAGAAAGACACATGATGAATATCCTAAAATCGTTATTTTTTCAGCTGCCCAACACTACTGGTGACATTTTAAAATGATATGTACTACTTTCATGTTCTATATTTAACAATTCTTTTGACCTATATGGAACATACAGTATGTAGAAAGATTTAAAAATCGTTTATCATTTTAGTAATATTCTAGCAATAAAATTGACACACACACACACAAAAGTAATCTATCTCTAAGAGCTAAAAATAGGCTTTTTTTTTTTTTTTCTATTTGGAAATTGACGAAAACATTTGAAAGGCACCATCCCATCTGGATGCCACCAACTCTTCGCTGTCTCCCTCAGCACAATCCTGGATAAGTTGTGGATGCTATTATCTTAATGGGCATAATGTCTTTATTCAGCAAAACGGTAGAGTGCAATGGCAGCAGAGGTTGTTTAAGAGGCCTGTGGTTATGGTTCAGTAGGGACAATGTGAGTCTGCCCCGGCATCAAATGAAATCTTACCCTGCTGCAAGCCTAACACTTTTCCACAGTCAACTACACTTGTTTGCACATGCCTGCATTCTGTTTTCCTTTTTCAAAGTATTGCTGCTTAGGTGAATGTTAGCAGTGAAATACACAAATCTTAACTGGACATTTCAGTGAGTCTTAACATGTCTCCACCAGGAACACAGTATGGCACATCTCCTCCATCCCACCCCCAAAGTTCTCCCATCTCCTGCAGTCAACCCCTTTTTCCCCACAGGCAACCCCTGCCCAATTTCTTTTACTCTAGATTCATTTTGTCTGTTCTTGAACTTTGTATAAATGAAGTCAGAGAGTATGTACTCTAGATTCTTTCACTTAATGGAATGTTTTCAAGATTCTTTGTTGTGGCATGTTATTACATGTATCAACAGTTCATTCTTTCATATTGCCAAATTGTATTCTGCTGCATGAATGTACTACAATTTGTTACATCCATTCACTTGGTGATTCCAGTTTGGGCGGATTATGTATAAGGCTGCTATGAAGATACGTTTTCATTTGTTTTGGGGTAAACACTTAGGATATGAATTGCTAAGTTAATGGGGAGATGTTATTTTTAACTTTATAGAAGAAATCGCCAGTTTCTAAAGAAAGGGTGTCATTTTATATTTTATACTCCCAACAGCAATGTATGAGAGTTCAGCTGTTCCACATCCTCACCAATATTTGGTGCTTTAGATGTTTTAAAGCTTTTAGTCATTCTAGTGAGTGAGTGGTACTATCTCATTGTGGTTTTAATTTTCAGTTCCCTGATGGCTAATGTTTTTGAGCACTTTTTTATGTGCTTATTAAACATTTTGGTCTTTTCTGTGTAGTTTCTGTTATATTTTCCCATTTTAAATTGTATTTTTTAAATCTTTTTGTTATTGATCTATAGGAGCTCTTTATATATTCCAGACAAGTCCTGTGTAATATATGTATGTATATGTAAAACTTTCTCTCAGACTGCGACTTGCCTTTTTATTTTCCTAAGGACATCTCCTGACAAGTAGAAGTTTTAAGTTTGGTGAACTCTGATTTATCATTTTTTTTCTTTTATGTTTGTCCTTTCTATGACCTCGCTAAGCTATCTATGCCTACCCTGAGGTTGCAAGCATATTTAAGAGCATGTTTAGTTTTTAACTGTGGTTTTCAAAAGGTTTGTTTTTTCTGTAGAAATTAGGAAGTTGAAACAGTAGAAATTATTGGAGTTTACTGTGATTATTTCTGGCTCTGGAACTCAGTAGCTGTTCACCAACTGAGCATTTTAACAAATGTTGGTCCCCGTTTTCTTCATCTATAATATGGATTTAGAGGACGTCCAAGATCTTCCCACCATATAAGTTTATGCAGACCAGACGCAGGAAGAAGGCAGCACAATGAAGCGTGAAACAAAGCTGAGAACAATAGCATCAAGAGTACAAGGAGGTGGAAATGGAAGAGAATGGGCCTCAGTTGAAAGTATGAGACACGAGGGTGAAAATTTCCCTCAGCACCAGGAACTTTGGCTTATATTTCATCCCTAAACTAAATCAGAAACACTTTGCCATCTCCTGCCTTACTACCATGCCTGGAGTTCATCCTGAATTGGAAACCAATCGTTACATCCAAGACAGTAGGGCATTAACAAGTTGTATCTGCCTGTCTTGAAAGGTGCTTGGCCTCCCCATTCCCAAAGTGTAGAACCAACCTGCTGTGGTTCCAACATGGGAATTATTTTTGGCCTTTGACCTTTGGTGATTTCAAACAGGCACGTTTCCAGTCATAGCCCCACTCTCCAAATACAATCTCTGTTAATGTTTTGCTGTTTTCTCTCTCTCTCTCTCTCTCTCTCTCTCTCTCTTCCCTTCCCTTCCCTTCCCTTGTTTACTTCACATGCCTTTATAAGAGTTTTTGAGTCAAGTTTTGAGTCAAACAATTCATAAGCCGCTCTTTGTTGTTTTGTTTTGGCTTCTTCCTTAGCCAAAATTTCACAATTGTACAGAAAGTCGTTACTTCAGAAATCTCCTTTTTAGAAGTTGATAGAGATCGGTATACATTTTGCCATGAAAACAATGTCAAAAGCCAGGATGGAACAGGTAAGTCTTTGAAGATATTTGTACCCCAAGCGCTGGATTCACAGCACTCTAGAGCATGACTTGCACCTTATGAGGCTGTCTTGAAAAAAATGCATTCAGAAGTCCACCCAGAGAAACCTCCCACCACAGTAGCCTCTCCCATTAATTTTCTGCTCACCAAGCTGAGCAGAACTTTCTAAGCAAACCACCGGTGGTCACCTGGTACAGGCAGGAGGGGAGCCAGGATAGGAGCTGTGCACCCCGGATCTAGGAACTGGATTCACTACTGCCATTCTCAGACTAATCAGAAAACCAATTACCTTTTTATATGTTTACCGACCACTTGAATTTGCTCTTCTGTGAATTGTCTATTCATGCCATTTTCCCATTGGATTGTTTGTCTTTCTGTTTCAATTTGTAAAAGTTACCCTTAGTATATTATATCTATATAAACCTATATCTTTCATATGGATTATACACATATTTCCCAATATAATCATTTTGTTTATGGTATTTTTATGTACACATAAAAGGTTTAAATGAAAAAAAAATCTTTGAAGCCTCGTCTTCTGGATTGCCTATTTCTATTAGAATGGTCTTCCCCATTCCTGGGGTGTACGTATCGTCCCTAGGGCAGGCTGTGAGAATTCACAACCACTTCTTCCTTGCCTTCCTCTGTTACAAAAGCTGGAAAGTAAAAATAGTAAATGTTCCCTCTTCTCATGCAGCTAAGCGTAGCCAAGTATAACAGCTCTGAAAAAAAGAGTTGTAGGAAGAAGTCACTGGGGAGTAAAAAGAAATAGTCCACTGTAAGAAAAAGCCTTCTCACCTTTGCTTTCCTTCTACTTCAACCAGGAATATGAAAATGTAGCCAACATCTGGGATCCCCAGGACAAGGACACATGCTAAGGATGGCAGAGAAAAAAAAAAAAAAAGAAAAGAAGAGAAGAGAAGAAAAGAAAAGAAAAGAAAAGAAAAGAAAAGAAAAGAAAAGAAAAGAAAAGAAAAGAAGGAACCTGGGTCCTTGACAGCACCTACCTCTGGACTTTCCCTTGTTTTTTAAGAAAATAGTTCTGTGAGGTGTTGAAGCCGTTGTTTTTGGAGCTTTCTGCTGTTCCTGGATCAAGTTACTTGTGCTTTATTTCACCTCTCAAATTTAACGTCTAGAGTTCTTATTGCTTTAGGTTTTATACATTTGTCTTTAATCCATCCTAATTTATTTTTGCATATGCTGAGAGATATGGGTCCAATTTTACATTCTTCCAGATGTATAACCAGTTGTGCCAGCACCATTTATCAAAGCCCTCCTGAAAAGACATTTTGTTTGTTTGTTTTATGCTAAATTTCCCTATACACTGGGATCTATTTCTGAAATTTTAGTCTATTCCATGGATTGATTTGTCTTTATGTATGCCAATATCATATAGATGTGATCACAGAGCGTTCATAATATTTTTTTTAAATTATACATATAATCAAATTAATATATGTAATAAAATTGTATATATTATATATTGGGTTGTCGGAAAAGTATATGAGGAATTTTGCTGTTTTTCGTTGCACAAATGCATAATGACTTTTCTGACAACCCAATATTTTATATATAAAGGCCATTTTATTCCCAGTATTTGCCTCTTAAATATGTTTTTGCCTTTTTTTCAGACATTCATGTGGAATTTTAAGATCACTTTCTTCAATTAAAAGTTAGCCTTGTCTTCTATGTACTTATTTTGTTAGAACTGATATTCATATCATAACATTCTTCCTATCTGAAAACACTGACTAGCTTTATATTTACTCAGCTCCTATTTTATGTCTTTCAGTAATATTTTATAGATTGCTTCATATTAGATTCCATACCACTCTGGTAAAATTGGGTCCGAAGAATTTTATCGTGTTTGTTGCCATTATGATAGAATGTGCCTTTTGACTTCCAAATTTAGGCAATTATTGCTTAATAATTATTTAAAAATAGTATGTAACATGCATCATATATTATTCTAAGCAGCTGACATATACTAACTCATTTTATTCTCAACAAATTGTAGATTAAAAATGAAATCACAATCTACACGGAAGAAAATTAAAGCAAAGATAAATTAAGTAATTTGTTCAAGCAAGTTACTTGGCCAATATGTCTCTCTCCACTAAGGGAAAGAATGACAGAACTAGGACTCAACAACTGATCATCTCTTAACTATTATGTTATATTACCTCTGATGTATTCATTCAAGTACCAGTTTGCTTAACTTTTATTTTCTTTCTAGAGAGAATGATTTTTGTATGCATACAATCAATCATATATTTAACAAAAGTCCTAAACTAACTTTTCCCAAATAATAAAAATTATTTAATTTTCTTCTCTAGCAATTGCTAAAATGTCTAAAACAATTTTGAATGGTAATTGGGAAAGCAGATGGGTCTTATGTTCCTGATTTTAATTGAAATGGTCCTAGGATTCTCACCATTGAGAATGCTGTTTAATGTTTTCAATTGATCATCTTACATATGACTAACATATTTGTTTTTCTTCTTGTTTTGCTTAGTGAGTTTTATTTTAATAAGGAATGGTTGCTAAGTTTTATCTCATACCTTTTCATCATCTATTGATAAGATCATGTTTTTCTACTTTGATTAATCTAATTATTTTAATAGATTTCCTAACATTGAAAAATCCTGGCATTATCACTAAGGATTAGTAACTACTTTGATTAGTATCCTATTGTTCTTTTTTGCACATTGCTAGATTCTTATATGCAAAGAGTTACTTAAAATATTTATATGTATATTGAGAGGTAACTTTGGTCCAGACAGCTTCTTTTCTGTACTATTTTAATCAAGTTTTATAATTAAGTTTATGTCAATTTCATAATGTGAATTTTAGTGCTTCCCATCTTTCTCTCTCTCTGTGTGTATGTGTGTGTGTGTGTGTGTGTGTGTGTGTGTGTGATGTTGAATAACTTTTTGAACATTGGAGTTAGTTGTACTTTGAAGGTTATGCAAAATTCACCTAGGAACCTATTTTTAACTTTTCAATGGTGCCACTTTTAATCACCTTCTTAATTTCTTCTGAGATAATTGATTTGAGACATTTTCTCTATGTTTTGTAATAATAGCATTATGGAGTTAATCATATTTTGCAGTTAATCATATTTTGCTAAGAAAAAAATAAATTCTGCTAGATTTTTAAAATTTGTTATTAGGAACAGTCCCTTTTAGTTGTTATGTCTTCAGTATCTCTTCTTACTTTTCTTCTCATTATTCTTTAATAGGAATCATGAGGGGCTTCCATTTTCATAGTCTTTTAAAAGAGTCAGCTCTTTCGTTTGTTTTTAATTTCAATTTTATCTTGATTACCTACTTCTTCCCTTTTAATTTGGTTTATTTTTCTGATACTTTACTCACTTCTTAAGATGTATAGCAAATTCCTTTTTTTTTTGGTTCAGTCTTTAAATATATTATTTAACAATATATTTATGGCTTTCACTTTCTTCCATAAATTTTGGAGGTAGGCTTTAATTTCATTGTTTTCTATTGCTCCTTATGTTGATCTGTGGGTGTCCTAACCCATGGAGGAAAAGGGGCTTGTTTATATTTTATTATTGATTTCTAAATTTACTAAATTGTATGATCAACTGTTTTGATTTATAAAGTCCCTTTCTGATTTTTAAATGTTTCTTTTGTAGCTAAATGCACATTTGGTTTCTGCAATTATTCCATAGAAAGGAAAAACTGGGGCCGGCCAAGTGGCACGATGGTTGAGCTGATTTGGGATGCCAGCGGCCCCGGTTCGGATCCCACATATGAGGGCCAGTGATACTTCCCTCTACAGCTAACAACAGCTCCACCTGGAGCTGGACTGCAAGCCCCGGCGACAGTGTAGGCTGCAGCCCCTGCTGCAGTGGGCTGCCATAGGCTACAGTGAGTGGCCGGCAGCCAGCGTGAGCTGCCATCGCCGTGGTGAGCAACCATCCAGAGGCTGGCGACCGATCTGCCTCATCTGGGAAGAGCGCAATGACGATACCAACATGGGCCAGTGAAGCAACATCCTCCGCAACTAGACTGAAGAACAAAAGGACAGCAACTTGTCTGTTCCCCTTCCCCGATTCCCCCAATGCTGTTCCCCTTCCCCAATTCCCCAATAAAATCTTTTAAAAAATTATCAATTTCTGTGTATACATATATACAGAATGTGTTTGTTTTATATATATATATATATATATATATATATATATATATATATATATATATCTTTGCTGAATTTTTATTGATATTATGTAATTGCTGTTTTATTTTTGTCTTTTGGATCTGTCTGATTTTGAAGGAGGTGAACCAAAGTATCCCACAATAAATGTATTTGAACAACCATTTTTTTTTCAATAGTTTTTGCTTTATAAATTTAGTTACTATATTGTTTCATGTATACAATTTAAGAGCTTTCATCTTTCTTATATCATTTACTTTACTGTCCTCTTTATCCTGTTTTGTATTTTTAATTGCGAATTCCATCTTTCCTGATATTAATACTGCCATCCCTGTATTCTTTTTGTTTGTATTTACCAGATATATTTTTATCTATCTCGTTATTCTCAACCATTTTTTTTTTTTACCATTGTAGATCTGATGGTATTTCTTATAAATGCCAATAACTTTTATAAACCGACTGAATAGTTTCTGTTTGTGTTAAAATTCAGTGTATATTTCATGTAATATGTAATATAAATTTGATTTCTTCTACCTTGTTTTATGGATATTAATGATTTTACTTGTTTCCTCTTTTCCTTGGATCTGTTTCTGTTAAATCGATCAGATTTCTATTCATCCCCCTTTTCCTCCTGCTAATTAGGTAGGTCTATTGTGCTTTTTTATTCCAGTAATGATTACCTTCCTTCTCCTAGTCAAATACATGTTTTTCATTATTATATGAATGCAAGACAGCAATTATTTCCTTTCATTAAAGCTCTATTCCATAACGGCTCTCCTCCCAACCCCTTCAGATTCGACTTTGGAACACCTTCCCTACCTCTGTCTTCCCACTGCTGGATTTTCCTGAGACAGGTAAGCAGTGTTAGTGCTAGCCTTTTCTTTTCTTTTTCTTTTGGCTTCCCTTGTACTGCTTCTTACACATGTCTAGCTGCTCTGCCATCATCATTTGGGATTTAACAGCACATGCACTGCAAAGCTGGTTGCTCATCGCTGTTTCTTCTCTTCACAGTAGTGATTGTGATTCAGTTGGTATAACTTCCTGAGTACTTCCTTACATGGCGTACATTGGTGAAACATTCTCTGAATCTTTGCATGTCCTTAAATACCTTGCATTTACTCTGCGAGAGCAAAGATATCTTCTCTGTATATAACATCCTTAAGTTGTAAGATTTTCTCTCAGTACATGCTAGTCCATTATCTTCTAGTTTTTACTGTTGTAGATGAGAAATTCATTAATCTTATTTTTGTTTCTTTTGTACATAACAATAAAAATAACCTGTTGTTTTTCTTTTTAGAATTTTGTAAAATATGTTTATCTATAAAGTTAAAGAATTTTTCTAGAGTGTGCTTAGAGGTAGGTGTGTGTGTGTGTGTGTGTGTGTGTGTGTGTGTGTTGTTTCCTTTTTCTTTTTACCTGGAACTTTGTTTTCCGTTTTGAGTAATTTCTTCTACTTGGTCTTTGATACTATTACTTTGAATTTCAACAATGACCACCTTCTGTTCTTCAACTAGTTCAACTGATCTCTTATATATTTTTTTTAGTTTGTAAATTATGTGCCATCCCAGCATTTAATCGTTTTTGTTGTTTTAATCGTTGTTGCTTTTTTTTTTTCTTTTCGGTATGTAGATTTCTGTAAGTGCTCTTACATAATTTTTTAAATTTTGGTTCAAGTTTCCCTTTCTCATCTCCATTGTCCCTTTTGATTAGGAGCTTCCTGATCTGTTTGTTTTGCATCCTATCCCCCTTCCTACATGTTGGGTGCATAAAGCAGGTTGTTGCTTTCCTGGGGTGTCTTCTGAAACAGTAGGAAGTCCTGTTACCCCCTAGGAACAAGCCTTTTCACTCCCTGATTTCCTTAATTGGCACTCTCACAATATCAGAGTGGATAAAATGCATCTGTTTAGGTCCTTCCAGATTTTGAGGGGCCAAGAAAACCAGCTGCTCTCACACGGCCACATCCACCCCAATAAGGCCCATGAGAGAGGCAGGCCAGCCCCTCTCTGGCACCATGAAGCCACAGCCTCCTTTCTGATCTTCACCTTAGGGCTTCACCCCATTCCAAGCTCTCATCTGGCTCAACGGAGGAAAAGTACTGCACCGTGTTTGTCCTGCTAGAACCTTGATGGAGTTGTAGATCTCATCTGCACCCCTGATCACTGCTCAGCTGGGAGGAGGTAAGGAGTTGGCTGGGAGCTGGACGGGTGAGACATCATTCAAGTCACCAGCATGCCAGAATCCTGGACACATATTTACAGGAAAACACAGACTGCTCCTCTAATGTCCCTTTGTTTCACTAGAGTGGGTTCCCCTTGGTAAGGGGAAGGTCTAGCATCTGAAATATTTGTATGAAAGATGGACTGGCGCCAGCAAGCAGCCCACAGGGAAAGTGCACTAGTGAGAAATCAGGGTTTGAGAATCTACTTTCCCACAAACTGGCCACTTGAACTGGCCTTGAACCAGCAATATCATGAGGTGAGAAGAAGAAGCCATGTTTGTAGGAGCTGGGGGTGGCTGGGCACTGATGATGATAAGCAGGAATAGAAGGCAAATCCCAAAGCAATGGAGAGGAGAGAAGACAGCTTTGGGGACTGGAAGCACGCTATCAGGGAAGATCCAAGGAGGTGAGTCACACTTAAAGTCGCTGGTGCCTGTCTTTGTCAATCTGCCTTCCTCTTTCCCCTTCCTACTTGGCAAATTTGTTTTCTATTTTGATTTTAGGTATGTTTAAACATAGACATAATGCTATATGCTTTTTATTATTATTATTATTTAAAAACAGATAACCTTCCTCCCATGGCCATTCTATAAATCGTGGTCTTTTCATATTAAAATTCTGAAATTCATAAGCCTAACACCAATTACTGACTACCTGTTAAACATTTTTATTTACCAGAGGAGACTGTCCCAGAGATGTTCTTTTCAGGCTTACAGTTCTGTGGAACAAAAGTATTCTTATTTCCAGACATCACCTCATTTTTAAATTCACCCTCATGGCCAACATTCCTTGTTGGAGTTGATAAGTCATGCGTTTGGTCACGAACACTACAGGCAGTGTATGTTGTACAGAGAAAAAAAAAACACAAAACATATTTTATTTAATCATTTCTCTAAAACTGTGGGATGATTTTGCGCAGCTGTTTCATAAGAAATGTGTCTCAGACCTGACAGGATAAATTCTCTTCAAAGTTGAATCAAAGAAAATAGTATCCAAGAATGCAAAACAAGCCATTGTCACCCTAACCCCATCACACCTACAGAGAGCTTTGCAGCTGCTAAAAGAGAAACCATTTCCAACACCCAATAAACCACATGAAGAATTTCAAAAAAGAGAGGAAAGAGATCTGGGTGAGATTCAGCCAAATTACACATTACTGTGAAAATGAAATCATCCCTATCTTCCCTGTATCTAACGATAATATGTACTTAACAATAGTCACCTGCCAATCAGTAAAGCCATAAAAATGATTAAAATCTAGTTGGATAACAGGCCATAAACTTGGTCAATAAAAATGAAAACATTATATTTTTAGGTTAGAATTCACGTAATTGCATTAATGGGGTCTCTACTTATGGTTTCCTCTAGCTGGAGGTACATTTTCCTGTGTCACTCGAAGGATAAGTGGATGTAGGACTGACAAGTTGTTTTAAAAATCCATGGATGAAATATATTAGCATGGTTCTTTGGAATGGTTTCAAAGATCTTTGGCTACTATTAATATTTTTAATATTTCACTTTTATTATGTATATGATGTCATGAGCTGTGGCAGGAAGCACATTTTTGTCAATTAAATAATTAATCCCTCAGCATAACAGTCAGTGAGGAAAAATTGACATTTGTCAGGTTCAAAGAAAATGAAAGCCTAGGAGGATTTTTCATTATGCTTGCTGGGGAAAAACATAATCTGATAGCAAACTTCCCTTCTACGGCTCCTGCTACACATATTCGCCATATCAAACCGTAGGAAAGCAAAAGTAATGCAATGCCTCCCTCTCCCTCATCCTCATCGACCCAATCACAAAATCATATCAATTTTATTTCCTAAATATATCTCCAGGCTCCTCACTTCTCTCTATTTGCCCCATCAAAATTGGCTACAATTGACTCTGATAAACGGAAGGGCAATTATGATAGGGAATTGCCTGTTTTCTGCTTTGGCAATTGCACAGAGGTTAGAAGCCTGAGTGCCAGGGGCCTGGGTTCAAGTCCCAGCTCTGCCACAGGACCTCAGGCCTCTCCAAGTCTGGAAAAGTCTCCATCTGTGAAAGGAGAACTTGCGGGCTCTCCCTCGGATGGTAACTGTGAGGGTTAAATGATAGTGCACATGACATGCTTATTAGCACACTAACTGGAGTGCAATGAGGAATGAGTCCATGTTAGCTATAAATAGCAGTACATTCCGTTTATGTTTTTAATACATTCTGATCTATGAACATCAGTGAGTGGCAGCACCATCACACACTGCATCTTTGCTTTCCCTTCACCTTGTTCTTAAACCTCCTCTCAGAACTCCATTCAGCTGCTCCTGACAAGAGGCCTCCCTCAGCTGCCTCACTCACTCTCTCTCCCGTGTTCCTTTTCCTCCTGTCCTTGGTTTGCAAGGAGCTGAGCAGTAGTGCTCTTTGGTCCCCTAAGAACTTCGATTCCGGGGTTTCCACAGATGGCATCGCCCTGTCATCAACAACAGTCTGCACTGGATTAATTAAAATTTCAGCTTGCTATTTTTAACCAGTTCGCGTATCCTCTGCTCTGCCAAAACGAAATGCTTGCTTAGGGTGGAGATGAGCCTCCTCAACGCGTTCATGCCACATACGCTGCTTTTTATCCATTAGGGTATTAAACAGTTATTTTCGTTACAAAAAGCAAGGTTTTTACATTGGTTTCAGATTGCATGCATTTCTACAAATACCTACTATGTTTTAGATTGTTGAAAAATGTACCCTGAAAATCAATGTCAGCTGCATAGACAATACGAAAGAAAAAATATTGGGTTTAGAATTATAATATGTTGTACAGTGAACTAAAATTCCTTGATTTAACAAGAGTCCATATCTCAAATATGTGTTCTACATCTTCCCTTAAAAACTGGATTAAAAGTCTTAAGCTATTTTGTCCCCTTTCATAAAATTTGATAACCTGTAATTAGTAAGGCATGCTTTAGGGGATGAAAAAAACCTCACTTTAGTAAATCAAATGAGTCTTCTTTGATGTTAACTGGTTTGGATAAGTGAACGCTATTTCAGTCTAGGTGGAATGGGTCTTTCCACAATGCAGAGAAGAAAAGAACCATGGAAAATTTTCAAACTTCTGCATGATTTATTGCATTATTACTTTTTCTTATATTTGTTCCTACCCAATATCAAACTGTTAGTCACACTGTTTGTAAGGTGATTGGAAAAGAATGAATATATTCCTTATTTTTGAAGTTTAATTTATTTTTCTTCATCTTCTGATTAAATTAGCTAAGGGATGCTAAGTTCTATGTAAATTGACTGTGTAATATGAATGTAAGAGGATTTAATTTTTATTAGTAGTAATCTTGCCCACATCTCAATGCTGTATTAGAAGAAACAAAATATAACTATATCCGCCTAATTTAAAACAAGCTACTGTCTCAAAGCATGGAAATCAGAAGGTTTAGCATGGTGAAACAAAGGTACAGACATCATTATTTCACTGGTAGAAAGAGTATGGAGGCAGAAAACAGTATAAAAATGTTCAACAAATAGATGTGACTCACCAAATCATAATGGATTCCGTGATGAGAAACTAGGATGTTTTAAGGTATAACCCCGGTGTCTTAGATTGCCTATAAGAGACAGAATATGGGAGCTCCCCACAGCAGGCTGTGGAGTAAGCAGACAGGTAGCAATAGCTGGACTGCGTGGGTCATAAGAGGGTCCCGAATAAGCATCCTTCCTCTCTTATGAGGGAAAAGTGAGGTTCCTCACCAACAGTTCCTGTTCTCCTGGCACCAGCTCTAACTATTGAAACAATGTTTGTGAGCACCTGCACGAGACTATAGCAAGCCCTGGACACCTGGGTTTCCAGTTTATGCCCAAACACTTTGGCCGGGTGCAGAGTCACAAACCTCACATGTAATATGTATAATATGTATTGAGGTAATATATTATTTCCAATTTTGAATCAGAGGACAGGACATCAAACTAAAAAAAAATAATCATGTCACCTTGTAGGTAAAAAAGTGACACCGACAAGTTAGCACCGTTCTAGCAAGCTTGTTTTCCTAGAGCGGTGACCTACCTTGCCTGGTGTACTCATCCGCTTCTCTGTGAACCAAATCCTTTACTCTGTTTCCGTAAAGCAGCCGGGAGGAATCATGATCGAACGCTTTCAAGGTTTCACTGGAACTGTAAGACTTCTGTGTAGGGACCCTACACTCCTCATTGTCTGCAGAGGAATTCGTGTGCCGCCGTTCTTTTTCTCGTCTGCTCTTGGTCAGGGAGCAGTAAGGCCTCCGTTCTTTCACATCCATACTTCATTCCTTCTGGGTGCACATCAGTCCTGGTTGTTACAAATGACGCTCAGGCTACCGTTGTCATTGGCTTCTCTGTAAAGATAAAAGGTGTGCATGATGTGAGCATCACAGCCATCTAAAGACAACTGACCACATTCTTCTCAATCTGGATGGACAATGATGGAAAATAGTAGTACCGCATATCTAAGAAAGTTGCTTTCAACAGGAAGTGAAAATTATCTTGTATTACTAGCAGTTGAGGCACACTGTTAATGAGAGTTATGAGAGATGCTACTGTGTCTGATTTTTCACATTAATATGAAAACAAACTTAAGCTCAAGCACAAATTTGACTACAGAAGCCAGCTAAAAATTGGCTTCAATATGTTTGCTAAATTTTCCACAATGGAAAAGTTTTCTCTTGTAGTATTTTGTTCATTCATAAATAAGTTCCCTTTTTCTTACAAAAACTTACACTATTTTTATTTCTTTCTCTCTTTTTTTTAAAGAGCAGGAATGAATTGGGAGCCTCTTAGGGTAGAAACTTTGTCAAATGCCCTGAACATTTTATTACTTTTAACAAAGACTTGTCTTTCAGAGGACACAATTTTCATGTTTCAAGAACTTAAATGTCTTGAATTGTGGAAAACGCTGATTCTTCTTTTCTAATCTCCTTAAAACGCATTTTCCTTTCTAGAAAATGAATTTAATCAGCACTACCCCGATATATAAGTCAGTTCAAGTGGCTAATTTGATGGAGTAATTTCTTGCAACTGCCAGTAGCAAGAATAAGATAGAAGGAGCAAGACAAATTATGTTTGTTTGCTTAGGAACTCTTTTTTTCCCCAGAATTTACTGATCTGACAGGGACGGGGTAAGCATGGGTAAGAAAAGCTATCCTACCTGATATCTGCAGCCTGGCAGACAGGTAGTTGCCCAGGGCTGATCGCATTTTAAATGGTCCTCCTTTATCTTTATTTTTTTCTCATTTTGTCTTTCCTTTTAATCTGGAAGGACCTTGTCTTCAGCCCTCTGGTATTTTCCCCCAAGGCACTCCTTCTTTCCTAAATTCATTATTTATGTGAGTGATTTCACAGTCTACTTGACACAAATGATTGCTAGAGGCCTCTGGTCCTCTCTTTGGTCCCACGTCCTCAGGGCTGTGACTTCTATTCTTCTAAGTAGAGTCCCTCTCCTGAAAAGCCTCTCTCCCTCTTCTTCATCCTTGGTTGCCATCATACACGTCCTGCTGCTCTGTAATGTGTTTCCAGCATGAAGTCTTGTAGCTGATTCTGATTCTCTCAGCATTGGCTCAGCTTACATCTACTGCTATCCCAAGTCTTGAATCTTTCTGAGTGACATGACAAATCCTACACATTTCATGTTCCAACTTTTGCCTTCCATCCTGCTATAAGAAGAGTGGTGAAACTCTCTGAGCTGGAATGACCACAGCGTTCCACCATGCTTGGAAGTTTTGGACTGCTCCCCCGCTACCTCTTCAACCAATCTGCATCCTTCCTTACTCATATTGCCAGTGAAGAGTTACCTCACATGGGGGTCCACATTTCTCTGCTATTGAATTGAGCAGGGCTGTTAAAAGCAGTTGCTAATATTTTAGTTAGCTTAGCTGCTGAAATGTATCTTGAATTCCCTACCTTTTTCTTCTATTCCATGAATCTGATTTTAAAAACAACAACAACAAAAACTAATATTTACTGATGACTTCTGATTCATTATCTCATTATTCTCTCAATAAATTCTTCCAATAGCTCTTAATAGAAATTGGATTGCTTTTATTGTAGCATTCCTTTTGCTTTCAGAGATAATAAATAATTTTCAGGTGTGGTGACAGAGACTATTTTTATACAACAGTATTAAAAAAAAAATACATCAATTCACTCTTTTTATTATAACACACCAAAGTTACTTTAGATAAATATTTATTGAATGAGTCTCTTCTATTATGCTGAGGACAAACCATTGAATAAAACACTGCCCCTTCCCTCATGGAGTGTATATTTAGTACGGTCAACAGGTACAGTCTTTCTGACATAGTGAATAAACATGTCTGAGTTCAAGGAAAATCTTATTTCCAAAATAGTCTTGATCTCATTGGCTGAAAGTCCATGCAGACCCCCATAACTAAATGATCATCTAAAAAGCTTTAGTTGGCCAGAAAAATATTATAATTCAATCATTTTTAGGGATAGAGCTTTGAGATTTAAAATCATTATAAAAGTTCCATTTTTCCCCCTAAGTTGACATCTATTTTAAAATATACATAGTTATATATACACTTATATATGTACTTTTTTTTTTTTAAAAGATTTTATTGGGGAATTGGCAGAGGGGAACAGCGTTGGGGAATCAGGGAAGGGGAACAGACAAGTTGCTGTCTTTTTGTTCTTCAGTTTAGTTGCGGAGGATGTTGCTTCACTGTTGGTATCGTCATTGCGCTCTTCCCGGATGAGGCAGATCGATCGCTGGCCTCTGGATGGTCGCTCACCGCGGCTATTGGCAGCTCATGCTGGCTGCCAGCCGCTCACGCTGGCTGCTGGCCACTCACTGTAGCCTATGGCAGCCCACTGCAGCAGGGGCTGCAGCCCACACCATCACAGGGGCTCGCACAGCCCAGCTCCAGGTGGAGCTGTTGTTAGCTGTAGAGGGCAGTGTCACTGGCCCTCATGGGGGATCCGAACCGGGGCCGCTGGCATCCCAAAACCAGCGCTTAACCAATGCGCCACTCAACCGGCCCTGTACTTTTATACTTGAAAAATAGACTGACTGAAGCAAGGGAAAATTGTTTTTGTTTTTGTTTTTTCTTTGCTGCAGTTTTTGCTTCAATTAGTTTGACCAGGTATTGGTAAATTCTAGTCCACTGGTCCAATCTAACCCATCACCTGTTTTTATAAATAAAGTTTTACTGGAACACAGCATATGTAGTGTATTTGTTTATGTATTATCTTTGGCTGCATCCATGCTACAAAGACAGAGTTGAATGGTTGTAACAGTGACTGCTGTAAATTGTATCTTCCAGAAAGAGGGGTTGACCTTTTAATCCCTAGGACCTGTGAATGAGACTTTATCTAGAAATAAGGTCTTTGTCCTTGCAATCAGGTTAAGATAAGGTCATACTGAATTAGGGTGGGTCCTAAATCCAAAGACTGGTATCTTTATAAGAAACATAGGAGGGAGATTTGGATGCAGAGACACACAGACAAAAGTAGGCCATGTGAGGATGGAGGCAGAGATGGGAGTGATATAGCTACAAGCCAGGGAATACTAAGGGTTGCCAGTGATGACCAGAAGCTAGGAGAGAATCGTGGAATAGACTCTTTAGAACTTCAGAGGGAACATGGCCCTGCCAACACCTTGATTTCATCCTTCTTCCTTTCAGAATTGAAAGTATAAATTTCTGTTGTCTTAAAATGCCAAGTTTGTGGTAATTTGTTACTGCAGTCTAGGAAACTAATTCAGAGATCTGATGGCCTCAAAATCTATATTGTTTGCTATCTGGCTTTTTACAGAAAAAATTTGCTAATGTCTGAATTAGACCACTCATATTTCCATTCTGTCTTTACTTGTCCCTTTGTTTGTTTGTTTGTCTGTTTTTTTTTTGAGGGCAGAGTCACTGGCCTTCATATGTGGGACCTGAACCAGGGGCCGCTGGCGTCCCAAGCCAGCTCTTAACCACTGCACCACTCGGCCGGCCCTTTACTTGTCCCTTTGGATCTTTGAATGTAAAGGGTATTCTCTTTGTTATGTAGTCCATGATACAATTTTACAGTTTTGCAAATTAGATAATCAAAAGTTCTTTAATGTAGTAATATGAACACGTGTCATCACTAGTCAAGATACATCATTGTGGTAATGTTACGAAAGTTTATAAATCAATACCAATTAAATGTTAAAAATTAGTAATGAAAAGATAATTTTAGGTATTCTAGAGCTTTACAGAACATCTCCAGCACCAAATATCTGAGTTTTCATTTGTGAAGCAATTCTAAAGTGCTAAAATAAGTCAAGATATAGTACTCAAATATACCATCAAAGACAAAGATATTTTGATGTTAGAGATTTCAAACAGTAAAAGGTCCTTTGCATCTGTCTGTCCATTTTTGTCCATTGTTCAAACTCTTCAAGGATTTAATCTACACTGTAATGTTTGCAACCACTGACATGCTTCTGATGGAAGTCAGTGATTTCAATATGACTTCCAAAGGCAGTTTACTGCCTTATCTCCTGCACTCAAGGCTAAAGATGAGAAGGTTGAAAAATGCAGCTGCTTAACTAGTGCTAAATTTTTAGAGGACTTTGATGGCGAATGCAGTCCTACACAAGGACGAGAGTCACTGTGTGACTGTTTAGCATAAAAGCATTTAATGAACAGGATCTTAGCTGCATCGGTGGGCAGGGGCTTTGAAAAACAAGGAAAACTATTAGAAAGAAAGTTGACCAAACATGTTTGATTGAACTGGCCACAGCAAGTATAGGACAATATCAAACTGATTTGGTTAATTTTTATTAGCTCCTTGAAACTATCTCTGTTACTAACCGTAACAGTTCTCTGGGAAATACTGCTGGTCTTAAAGCAAATTCCTTTACATGGTCATTATTTTTTTCTCAATTTCGCATGTGCCTAATTCCAAAGAAACATTTTTAAATTATACTTTAGGAAGTAATCTGATTTTAGTTGGATGTTGTATGTCTTTAAAAACCCATGATGCCATTGATTATGGTGTATCAGGCCTATAACAAACATCCCTAAAATCATCTGTATTTCTAAAATTCCATGTCTATCTAGCAACTGAAATAAAAAGAAATATCCAAACCTAAAGGATCAATTAGGTAACCTTTTGATCAATATCTCTCATGCTTCCCTTGTTATTTATTTTCCATAAGAATTACAAATTCCTGGTTGTTGCCATGAAAATCTTTGCACCCACTGTCCTCCTATCATTGTAATAGTTTGGAAAAGCTCAACCAAAAGAATAAGCAGACATCAGAGAAAAACTAATTTACCCCAACATATTTAGATTAAAGATCTAAATTAAGTTCTTTATACACAATACTAAAAAAAAATTGCTTTTTCTTATTCACAATTCATATTGTCCCTAATAAGTTAGTATTTATGACTTATCAATTATGTTAATCAAACTGTAAATATAACTGTATACCATAAGAATTTCAAAGTGCTCCCTTTATTGAACAGCTATATTGAACACAAGAGGAAATCAATTGCTATTGTTCATTTTAGAGGAAATTTTGTTTCCTGAGGATATTTACAAGTCAAAGAACTGGAATAATTAACTACAAAAATAAAATCATATTATGGTGATTTTTTTGTATTGCTAAATTCAAGCATAACTAAAAGTTGAGCCTACAGTTTCACACAGAAGAATGCAAGTGAATTTAGCTATCATGTTTGAGGCGCAAATTTAAAACACAAAACTGAAAAGAAATGCAGGGAAAGAAAAATCTACTATGAGTAACATAAGTAATGCTTGTTAAGAAGACACAGGTACAGATAAAAATAAATATAGTAAATAATTAGTGGTTGAGAAGATTAAAATAAGGCAGGTTGCTTTCTTTAAACATGACAGGAAATAAAGAAATCATTTGATAGCAATAATAAATAAGATGTCAACTTCTGCTTCCAGACAAGATGGAGTAACAGAAACTGGATGTACCATCCTGCCTATATAGCAACAAAAACAAAAAAAGAGAGCTATGTGAAGAAAGAATTCTGGGAGTCCTCAGAGAATCCTTCTTGAGAATTGAGCACAATACTGATCATCACATGTATGTAAGGATACTGCTGGAGGCCAGAAAAAGAATGATTTGAAAGAATTATAATGGAGTTTCTCAACCTCGGCATTACTGACATTTTAGGTGAAAAAAATTCCTTTTTGTTGGGGGCTGTTCTATAGTAGGATGTTTAGCAGAATTCGTAGACTCTACCCCCTAGATACCATTAGCACCCAAGTCAGGACAATAAAAAATACTTCCAGATATTACTGACTGTCCCCTGGGGGGTAAAATTTCACTCTAAAGGACCTCTGAATTACAGTGAACAACATCTAGGGTTTACACAAGGCCACGAATAGTATATATTCCCACCAGCCAGACTGGAAAAACCTTACCATGTATTAGGCAATGTATTCAGTCTTGCCTCAGTTGTGGATAATAATTAACACTAGACTAAACATAGTTCTGGTGCCATCTAAATACTTTAAATGCAAGATCAGAAAGGAGCAAAATGTTTTAAAGTAGTTTAATTGCCTAATATAAAACTCAAAAATATAATAAGAATACAAAAATACCCAGCATTCAGCATGGCAAAACTCACAATGTCTGTCATCCAATCAAAGATTATATGGAATGCCAAGAAACAGGGAAATAATGAGGAGAAAAATCAATCAATTGAAACTGACTCAGAAATGGGTGTTAGAATTAGTAGTCAAGAACATGAAAAGTTATTATAAATGTACTACATATACTCAAAAAATTAAATGGAGATATGGATGATATAAAAAGGAGACACAAATCAAACTTCTAAATATGAAACCACATGTCTGAGATGAAAAACGAACTGAAGGGGGTGAAAGGCAGATTAGACATTGCAGAAGAAATGGTTTATGAATTAAAGATATAGTAGAAACTACACAAAATGAAGCACAGAGAAAGAGAATAAATATAAAAATGAGAGGTGGGACTACTTTGAGAGGCCAACATAGATATAACTGGAGTCCATTAAGGGGAAAACAGAAGTGAACATAAAAAGTTGAAAAAATTATAATTGAAACATCTCTCAAATTTGATAAACACAAATCTCAGAAGCTCAACAAACTCTAAGCACAAGTACAAAGAAAATTATACCAAGACACTGACTATGATTGAAATTGTTCAAACCAGTGATAAAGAGAGTCTTAAAAGCAGACAAGAAAAAGGCACATTATATACAAAGTTTCTCATTGGAAATAACATAAGCAAGATGACAGTAAGAAAACATCTTTCAAGTACTCAAAGAAAAACAAAAACTGTCACCCTCAATGTCTATACCCAGTGAAACTATCTCTAAAAAATGAAGACATAGCAACTATCTTTTCAGACATACTAAAGTTGATCACCAGTTCTCTCATTATAAGAGATGTAGTGAAAGCCTTCTAGGCAGAAGAAAAATGACATCAGATAGAAATATGGGTCTACACAAAGGAATGAACATCCCTGGAAATGGCAGCTATATAGTTAAATGTAGAAGATATATTACATAATAATTATATAAATCTCTTTAAAAGGTAGATGATCATTTAAAGAAAAATCATAATTATGGTGGATTTTGTAACATATAAGTGATTAAAATGTATTGCATTGCAAAAGTAGCATAAAGGAAGGGAGGATAGAAATAAAAATATACTATTGTAAGGTTTTTATACTATATATGAAGTGGCATAACATCACCTCAAGGTATATTGTGTTATATTTGAAACCGTAAAGCAACCACAAAAATAAAACAAAAAGTTAGAGCTAAAAGGCATTAAAAGAAATAATGGAGGGCCGGCCAACTGGAACGTTGGTTAGGAGCTGGCTTGGGACAACAGCTCTGAGCAGGAGGTCCGCCAGTTCGGATCCCACATAAGGGCCAGTGATGCTACGCCCTCTACAGTTAAGATGGTGAACAATGGTTCGACCTGGAGCTGGGCTGCCATAAGCTACCGTGAGTGGCTGGCACCCAGCATGAGCTGCCAAGAACCGCTGTGAGCGGCCATCCAGAGGCCAGTAACCAATCTGCCTCAACAGGGAAGAGTGCAATGACGATACCAACATGGGCCAGTGAAGCAATGTCCTCAACTAGACTGAAGAACAAAAGGACAGCAACTTGTCTGCTGCCCTTCCCCGATTCCCCAACGCTGTTCCCCTCCCAAGTCCCCAATTAAAAAAAAAAAATCTTAAAAAAAGAAATGGAATCATAAAATATAGAAGCATAAAAAATATTCAACTCTGCTGGCCAAGTGGCACATTGGTTAAGAGCTGGCTTGGGACGCCAGCAGCCCAGGTTTGGATCCCACATATGAGGGACAGTGACACTGCCCTCTACAGCTAAGATGGTGAACAACAGCTCCACCTGGAGCTGGGCTGCTGTGAGTCCCCGGGTCGGCATAGCTGCAGCCCCAGCTGCAGTGGGCTGCCATAGGCTACAGTGAGTGGCCGGCAGCCAGTGTGAGCTGCTGGCAGCCCATGTGAGCTGCCAAAAGCCACTGTGAGCAGCCGTCCAGAGTCTGGAGACTGATCTGCCTCACCTGAGAAGAGCGCAAGTGATGATACCAACATGGGCCAGTGAAGCAATGTCCTCCACAACTAGACTGAGGAACAAAAGAATATTGTGTGTTCCCCTTCCTCGGTTCCCCAATGCTGTTCCCCTCTCCCAAATCCCCAATAAAATCTTAAAAAGAAAAAAAATCAACTATATGATTTTATTGATATGTGGTATATAAAACTGAAAACTACAACAGAACAAGAAAAACAAATGAAGAAACAAAACTCATAGACACGGACAGAGGATAAGGGGGACGGGGTGGGGGATGGTAGATGATGGTAAACAGGGTCACATATGTGGTGATGGAAGGAGAGCTGACTCTGGGTGGTGAACATACAATGTGATGTATAGAAGATGAATTACAGAATTGTACACTGGAAGTCTATGTAACTTTGCTAACAATTGTCACCCCAATAAACTTTAATTAAAAAATATATAAAATATATATATTCAGGAAAAGAGGAACAAAGAACATATGGGGAAAATCAAATACAAATAATAGGATTATAGACTTAAACCTAACTAGGTCAATAATCACCTTAAATGTAAATCATCTAAATACATCACTAAATATAGAGGTTTGCAGACTGAATAAAAAAAAGTATATGCTGCTTCCAAGAAAACACTTCACTATAAAGACACGCACAGGGTAAATGTAAATGAATGGAAAAAGAGAAACCTAACTTTGATGGACAAATGCCAGTAGGGCTGGGTCAGAGTGAATTAGGAGAGATGAGGCCAGAGGAAACGAAAGGGCCAGCCGTTTCATTCATATTCACCGATAATGTGTGATAACTGGGTAGTTTTAAATGAAGCATTGACAAGATCAATTGGATTTATGGTTTGGATATTATCCTCCGGCTGAAGTGTGGAGAAAAGGGAAGAGGGAAGTCTGGAGAGGAAGCAGGAAAACTCGGCAGATTTTTGCAGATATCCAGGCAGAAGAATGATAGTTTGGACTAGGGAGGCTGCAATGGCAGTGGGGATTTAGAGAAGTGTATGGATACGAGGTGGAGTGGGGGGCAGCAGCAAGACTTGTGATGGGTGAAATGAGCGTGAGGAAAAGGAGATTTGAGAATGCCTACCAGGTGGTTGGCTTGAACAGGTGGATGAAGATGGCCAACTACTGAGACAGGAATAATACGAGGTTGTCCCTAAACACTGTTTAATGTGTTTTTCTTTCATTTAAAATATGTGTATTAAGCAGTAATATTTGTTCTTTGTGGAAACTGAAAATACAGATAAGTGCCCCCCCAAAGTCATTAAAATTATTCCCCTCCTTAATGTTTATGTTTTCAGATTTTTTTCTACACATATGTGTGTATAAATATATGTGTATGCATATATATATATTATAATATTTATAATATTTTATTGGCTCTCCTTTAATTTTTTTTTTGAGGGCAGTGTCACTGGCCCTCATATGTGGGATCCTAACTGGGGCCGCTGACTTCCCAAGCCAGCGCTTAACCACCACGCCACTCGGCCGGCCGGACATACACACATATTTTAATATTGATGATCTTGTAACCCATTTTTACTTACCATATTGTGAACATTTTCATGTAAGTAAAGATATATTTATGTCTTTATAAATAATAAACAGGAAGCTTATTGTTTCAAAATTATTTTTCATGCTTTATCATGGACTGCAAATAGGCAAACTTAGATAATGAAACAAATAGGAGCAATATACTAAAATAGCTGCTGAGTAAGTGAATGCTGGAAAATTTTTAATTGGAAAATATATAGAACAGTGCCTCAGGCTATAAGAAATGTGGCTTAAACCTGATCAAATCATTAAAAATTCTTTCAAAATTATATATATGTAGAAGGAAAAGGAACTGGAAATGAACAAAAAAGAAAAAAATACGGAGAATGAGGCTAATTTATCTGGAAATGTAAAGTGGGACTACACCCTATTATTTAAAAAATAAATAAAGCAATTTATTTGCATAGGTTGAAATTAAAAGGGAATCTGTTTTCCCTGATAAAATTATGGACAATAGTAATGTCATGCATAATGGTGATATATATTAACACAACTACGTAGCCTGTGGTTACAGTGGCATGAAGAAATGTAGGCAGAAGCCCATCATCTCCATACTTAGAATAGACGGGAAAGAGGGCTCTAGAACCCAGTACAGCTGAGCCAAATGCAGCGTTCCCACCTTGCAGGCCTGTAGGGTGAAGTGTAAGGAATCGCTCTCAAATTGTCTGCCTGCCTGAATCAACCAATATCCATCACTTTTACTTAAACATTTTTATGATGGTTTAAACTAAAACCATGAATACAGAGGCCACCACTTTATTTACCTGTGATTCCACATGAGCCAAGCCTTTTGAAAATTTTGCCAATAATACTACCTGCTTAATAGGGAAAACCAAAGAAACAGTTATGTATCATGTAGATAATACTATGTTATCCAAATGGCTTCAAATATACCCTAGGTAAAAAACAACCAAATAGACAACTTTGATATCATTCCATGTATTGTTCTGATTGAATGGCATCACAGACTGTCATGCTACCTTCAAATGAATGTGCCCACCTCAGTGGACATGAGGGTCACTATCTAATATACAATAATAAAAATAACTTCCATTTATTAAAACACTTTCTTTAATGGTAGGTATTTTACACATTGAATTTCTATTTCTAACAACAGCTCATTAAGTTCGTGTTATTTACCAGGTTTACAGATGAGGAAATGTGAGAAATTAACGAAACATTTCAAGTCAGACAACCAGTAAGTGGCTATGCTGGGACCCACGCTCCTGTACAGAGCTCTTCCATTCATTTCTTTGAAAAGTTGCCAAACCGTAAGACCTGTGTAGCATCAACTCAACATGCAAACCTTTAGTCATAATGAGTAAAAAAGAAGCAAGCCTTCTATTTTAGATGGCTTAGAAACAATGACAGCTTGCTCTGTCATAAAATGACTCAACGATATGTATTACTGACCTGGTGACAGTTAGGAGAACTGTGTTCAATTGGAGGAGGTTCTTAAATAAAGAGCTAATATTACTTCCCTAAGTGCTGGGCATAGTTCTCTCTTTAAGAATGGACATAAAAGCTCCTCGATGAATTATTAATTTCAATCTTGATTATTTATTGAGTGCTTAAAATATGCCAGGTGGTTTACATATATGACCTCACTTAATCCTCACAGCAACCTTGCTAGGTAAGAATTATAAACCCCATTTTCACATGAGAGAACTAAGGCCTGGAGAGATTAATTGACTTCTCCAAGGACATAATCTGGAAGTAGATGAGTGGAATCTGAATACATTTCATTTTTAATTCTAAATCTGTATTTCTCACCACTAGATTCTACTTCCAAACTTTGGAACAAAAAGGGGATTTCAACCATAGAAAACAACAACACATTTTTTTTTAAAGTTAAAAAACAGAGAGACAGAGACAGAGAGAGACACACACACACACACAGAGAAAGAGAGAGATATGACAGCAAGAGTTTGACAAACTGTCAGGATGTCAACAGATCCAATATTAACAAAGTCAATGAAGTTGTAATATTGAAAATACCATGATAATTGAATTTGCAGAGATCACCACACTGGCGAAGGAAAAGCAAAAGGCAAGGGAGATTCAAGTGAGGAGTAAGAGAGGTAGAAAATTCAAGATGAAATTAAAAGACAAAACATATTGGAAACATTTTCAAGCTTCTTCTTTAGGGAAAAGACAATTAAGAAGAAATACATGATACCTCCTGGTGATATTTTGTGTTTCAGAGGAGGACTGAATCACAATTCTCTTTGTTTGTCTTCCATCCCATGTGGTTTCGTTACCAAAGGAGAGTGGCTCTTCTACATCCCCGCCATATTTATGTCTTGGTCATATGAATTTTTTTGTATGTCCCATAGTTCCCTGAATAAATGTTCCTCTCTTACATTGGTTTGCAAGGGGTTCAGGTGGAGCAGACCCCAATCCTGGGGTCGAGGAACTGCCTGCATAGAATCTTAGTGATTGGTTCAGGAATGGACATGTGATCTAATTCAGGTCAATAAGGTCAGCTCCAGGACATGTGACAAAATTACTGGGAATGTGCCTCCTCAAAACCAGCCAACGTGGAGTTGCTAACCTGGGAAGATGAAGAGGAGGAGCCTGTTTACATTTTGTCACCATGTGGACAAAGCCTGCCTGCCACTAAAGTGAACATTGAAGAAAACAGACCTTAGAGAGGGAGAAATAGGATTCTAAACCAAATTCTTACCCTGATTTTTCAACTAAAAAAAAAAACACCCTACACGAATACCACTGGAGAGGAAATACAGGAAGGATTTTGATCAGACAGATCTATGCCTAAAGTCAAGCTCCACAATTTATAATTTATGTAACTTATGACCTTGGACAGGTTATTAAATTCCCTGTAGGTTTCCTATATTTCATTCTGTAAAATGCATATGACAATATCTTTTCTTATGGAGATATTTTGACCCTTAAATGAAATACAGTTTAAAAAGCACAGCAATTGGCATATAACATATAATGTATTTGATAAGGACTCGTTATTATAATTAAATTCAAAAACATTGTCCATAGTCCAAGAATAATGTCCAATGTCATTAGGCTTATCTGAGAAAGCTAGGATGGGGGGAAATGTATAAAAGCTCAATCTTTTAAGGCTGAGAGCAAGGAAAGGGATTATACATGGGTAGTGAAATTGGTATTCAGCTAAGACGTTTGAATGGAATTTGGGTTTTGAGTTTTTATGAGCTTATCCAGAAACACTATGCCATTAAATTAGAAAAAAAATAGTTCTCACACCAATAACATCAAAATGACTTCATGTATAATGGTATCCAAATATTTATGTCTTGGTAGTAGAAAGCAGTAGGCAAACACAGGAAGGACTTTGAAGAGGGGCAATAAAACTGATTAAGAGTCTCTAGATTGAAAGATCTAAGTGGGGTTTATTTTAGTAACAACTAGGTGGAGACCTGATAACTCCCCACAAGTATTTGGAGAATAAAGGATAAGTGCAGTTATTCGTGCCTCTGTAACCCACAGGCAAAATTACTATAATAAACATATCCTCTGTCTACTGCCCATTAGATAGTTTTCATCTCAGTCTGAAAAGCACCAAGCCAGCCAAATGGCACCTTCTTCACAGACCCCTGGAGAGCAGGAAATTCTGGCTCAGTGCTGGAGGTGAGGGTCTCCCCTGTGGAGTGAGGAGGGAGATGGGGACAGAGAAATTCCCAAGCCCCAATTCCTCCTTGAAGTGGTGATGCTCTAAGGGGCTAGGTCATTCCCAGAGGTGCTTCAGGGTTTCAAACTCCCTTTGCATTCAATCCTAGTGTTTGGCTCAAAGAACTATGGAAGCCCTCTTAGCTTGCTGTGGATACTGCTGGGGCTGGGTCAGGTCTGGACCAAATCTCAAAGGGTGTGGGGAAAAAGAACCACCATTTTCACAGCCAGTGTGTGTACTTCCTCTAGAAGATTCAATTCTCTTTAATATTTTTCTTCTTCATTTGTTTTTAAACAAATTTGAATGCAACACTGTCAGGATATATAAGCGTGCTTCACAGGTATAGACTCACAGAGAAATATAATGTTTTGACATCTCAAGTTTAGTCACACACCTTGAAGTGCATACGTAAAACACACTCCAATATTATGACTGTGTAAGTGCTGCCAGATAGTCAAATAAAAATTGAAAAAAGTATACCAATTAGTCAACTGTTCTGGATTTCCTGAATGTTTTAGATCCTAAAGAAAAATATGTGCTTAATTTATAATGTTTGTAAAAATTTGTATAAGTTAGGTATACACAAGCCAATGCAGACCTGCCTTGTCAGGGACACCTGCCTAGGGGGCCAAATGCCCAGCCCAGCGCCCCAATGAGGGGCTAAATTTGCTTGTGTATATAATTAGCACACAGACTCTGGAGTAAGTGGCCCAATCCCTTTCAATAATTAGCACACAGACTCTGGACTAAGTGGCCCAATCCAAAACATTGTTTTTCATGCTGTTACCAGTGGTAGTTATAAGCCAAAGCACGTACAAGATTAAATGGACCTAGGCAGTAGATAAAATTGTTGCCTTCTCAGATGTCTACTGAAGTAGGATTCTTTCAGAACTCTTCCCGACCACAAAAGGGTGGTGCCAGCAAGAGTGCTCTGACAGGCACAGAGAGAAATTCAGTTTCCTTGGTTTGCCATTGACCGCCTGCCAAGTAGAGAAGCTGGACTTTTGCCACCGTATTTCATACCTTGATGGTGTATTCTAGACAATTGTTAAAAACCACACTTTCAAGGTAAGCTAGTAAATTGTGGCTACTCAATAAACATTAAACCGCAACAACAATTTGGTGTTAAGTTAATTTGGTCGATGTTTCTTGAAAGAAAGGCAGTCGTCACTGTTGAGAAAATATGATCTAATTTTGGCTACTGTGGCTTTGCTTTAAAATAATTTAACTCGCTATTCATCTCATTACAAAATAGTTATGATATCCATTAATAGTTATAGTTACAACTCATGTGCCAGGAGGATTTTAAAATAATTTGAATGGAGCGCTAAGGGAAGGACTCTTCATTTACAAAAACACCTGCTTCGGGTGGGTGCTACTCTACTTTCCCATCACCTTCCCAACTGGACATCAGCTTTTCTTCTTTTATTTTATTTTATTTTTTTTTGGTTAGCCATCCTGCCACCTGTTGGCAGCTCAGCAGCAGCTCAACTCAGGCTGGGAATCAAACACTGTTACTCAGAGCTCAGCTCGCACTCTTGAGCAAGCTCTTAACCAACTGAGCCACTCAGCTGGCCCTACATTGGCATTTCTTTCATAGTCCAGGGGCAGCTCTTCTGCAACCAGGAGGTATATTATTTTAATACTCATTTAATTTTTGGTCCCTCTACTTCTAACTACCAGTAGGGGGCCAATTAGCACTGATTGCAATCATTATTTTGCATAATGCACACCTGTCACCTATGAACCAGAATGAGACTACCACCCTAATTCCATGTGGGTCACCAGGTAGTAATGACTACTAGTTATAATTAGCAGAGACTGCATCCCTCCTCCCCAACCCTACCCTCTTTCCCCTTCCCAACCACCACTATCGTCTGTGCATATGTATGTAATGGTGATACCATTTTGGAAAGGAGTAATTGTGAACATAAAGATTTCCATGATTATTTTTGGAAAAGAGCCTCATTTCATTGGATTCTTTCTACAGTATAGAGTAAACATGGAATGTGGAATATATTTTAATTGCCGTGATGTAAATGAGACTTTGGGGTCATGTTACAGAGTGTTAACTGAAAGATCCAGCTATGACTTGAGCATGCCTGCAGGCCTTTTAAATTGTTATGGGAAATTGCAGCATTCAATTGAGTAGTTTCAACACTGAGCTCCCCTAAGGCTTATTACAGATTGGCAACATGATGCCAATTTCAACTAATGTACATAATGCTTTTTTCCTCTCATACTTTATCTACACAACCTTTCTAGTATGTACAACTTGAAAACCATGAAACACTAGGCAGATGAAGAGCCACATAATTGAGGCAATTTCCCATTATGTTATTGGCAGAAGTCCTCAGGTTCTACATAACTTCATTCAGATGGGGTTCAGAAAAGCATAAGCATCAAAATATTGGTCCAGTAATAATAATTAGAAGTGGATAGAAAATGTCCAAATTTTTACAATTAAATTTCCCATTAAAATATTTAGTTAGAAACTCTCTATGAGAAATGCCTTCACATAACTCAATTCAAGAAAGGTTCAGGTAGTAAATATCTAGAAAATTAACTTATGCTAATAAGATACTTATAAAGTGTATTAGAATTTATAAACATTTTCCTATATGCTCTGATAGTAAGTTGGCTGTGAAAACCGGGTTTCTTAAGTATGAGCCACTAAAAACAGAAAAAAAAATCTCCAATGTAAGGCTTACTGTCATATCAGGGGTGAACAAAGGGGACCCTCTTTCTTCGCCTTGGGTATGTGGAGTACAGGTCTATGTAACATGTTGGTGCCGAAGGGAATAAGATGAGCCAGAGTCCCCACTGCCTGACTAGATTGAGCCTGACACAGCTAGACCCTCGTCGTCATAAGATACACCTGAGCGGACGGTGTAGAATCCTTCACAGCGAGGGTGAGAAAGATGTCCGAAGTTGTTGCTGGGTCTGCCTTAGCCATTCCCCACATTTCTTGGATCAGACCCACTTTGGTCAGATCTGCAGAAACTGGTGAGTTAACAGCAGTGTCATCAGAGCGCCTTTCCTTCCTCCTGTTCCTAAACTGAAGACCATCCAGGATAGCAACCACTTGCTTCAAAGCCCTACAACAAAAAGCATGGAATAGGGTCCTGCGAAGTAAGCACCACTCATCAAGCTGGTGTTGGATATTTCCACCAGGCCACATACAGAGGACTTGGTTTGGACATTTACTACTCTGATGGGCATTTACTACCCTTCCATCAGAGGCCCAGGCAGAAAGGCAGAAAAAGAGGGGCTTTGCAGAAGCAAAGGGATATAAGCAGGGAACAGAACCGGTGCACAGATATGAAGTATCTGGTAAAAAAATTGTAGTAAAAGAGGATGAATTATGGCTACCATGTCTATAAACTGAATGCCAACAAAATACTACAGATATTGAATAATAAAACTCTCATATGTCTGTGGTGACTCATAGAAAAAATATTTTATCGGTCTGATCACACCTAATTTTCTAGTTCTAGCAAATTCTGCACCACAGTTCATGGGATACTTTGAAATACTAAACATTTGGGTGGCATATTAGAAGAAATAAAAGACTCAAAACAACATTGAAAAGTCATCCACAATTGTAATGTGATTATGTCTGCTCTAAATCAATGCCTTACAGTGTCCCTAAAGGAATAAGAGCCATTCGGTTAATCACACTCTTTGCTCCCTGGCCCTTCCGGACTTGGTATGTGTAAACAATCTGTTGCTTTTTGAGTAGAGCTGTTTATGGCCCTGACCATTTCCTCTTCATACTTTCAGAGCGGCACGCTCACATCGTTCAGTAAAAATGTAATAATTCCTGGAACTGGCCTGACAATGTGATGCTCAGGGCTAGCCAAGCGTACCATGCTCACAACCAGCATAGTTCAGCTTTCTGGATGCAGACCCCATCAACCTGTGTCTTCCTGGTACATGCGAGCGCGCGTGCGTGCACACACGAACCTTGACAAATTGAACTCATTTTGCCAGCAGCCCTTATTCTTGGACAGCACTAAACAAGCCAAGGTGCAGTGGCTGAGAACTACTGCAGGATGATAATAGGTCCATACAACTCCACAAGTTTACTAGTCTGTGTCCATGCACACCAGTTTTAAGCTGTCATTCCTGTTTCAGATTGAACGCTGTTTTGGTTATGACAGTTGAGAAGTGGGAAGTGAACCGATGGTAACTGAAGTTTTCCTGTGCCATCATTTTCTATTCAACTACTCCACACGCTTGTCTACTTCAAAATTCACAATGACACCATCCAACAACCTTCTCTGATATTCCTTACCTTTGTGTCTTGCACATAGTAGGTCTTCAACAATCAATAATGTTTCCTGATTTAGGTGAAATTTGATGTCCCAAAAAAGTCAAATGAGATAACAGAGCTGACTTTAATAAAAAAATAAATGATCTTAGAAGAGATAATATAATATTGTCTTCAGGGCATCTCTCATTTGCCACTACTAGATTTAATTCATTTGCTTTCGTGTTTTTTTTTCTTTTTCCCAGTATCCCCTATCGAGTCTTCATACTCTATTTCAAATTTTGCTCTTATATTTAATAATAGGAATGTGATGACCTAGCAAGGAAGCTATTATAACAGAATCATGCTATAACATTCATATGTCTCCATGACTCTTTCTATGGTACATTTTACATCCGGAAAAATAATGGTTGTGTAGAATATTCTCATTATAATCGAGCAATATAAAAACAAAAGGAGAAAAACTTCAAGTTAAAATTAGGCCTTTAAAAATTTCAATATACAATTAACCTGTGGATTCTACAGCCCTGTGATCCCTAAAATGTTGCTGAGCAGACACTAGAGAAGTTTAACGTGCATAGCTAAAATTTGTTGTTCATTCAAAAAATGTTTACTTTTCATGCATTATCTCATTTAATTTCTACAACATATCTATGAGGTGGGTTCTTTTATTAATGCTTTTTTATAGATAAGGAAACCTAGACTCAGAGAAATTGAATAACTCACTCAAGGTCACACAATGGCTGAGTTTCACAGCTAGGGCTCACACCCCAACATGATCTGCATGACATAAAAAAATCTGTGCATTGGACCATGACACTATGATGACTGTCTGGGCAGGTACATGCAGTCACATTAGGGAAAATAAAATGGTGGATAATATCAATTCCCGTTTTACCGTGAAAGCTTTTAAGGCAATGACAACCATCTGCGAAAGTAATGGAAATATTACTCTTATGTCATAATATTGTTCAGTGGGGTTTTGGTAAAACCCTGACATCTGATTGCACTCGGTAGAGCAGTCAGTCAGTGGTATGTCCCAGCACAGTAACCAATGTGTGAAATCAGAGTTGGAAAGGCCAGTGCGCAAACATTAGAGCTGGTGCAAATAATTTCAGCTATTAATCGTCACACTACGTAGAGATGAAAAGTACATATCCTAGTTTTAAAAGGTATGTTTGACTGAAAAACAAATTCTACCCCGGGTTTACGGCAAAGTTTATGAGAGAAGCAGGCTTCAGGAGTGAAATTAAAATAGGTTCCCATCCTTGAGAATGCCGCAATTCACATAACTAATCACCCATAAAACCTATTACAAACACACACTAAGGAAAACTCAAAAAGCATATAAGAGTGATGAAATTTCCACCTCAATGGCTGATAAAGTGAGATATATCAAAAATCAACTGAGCTGGAAAAATGACACACTGTGAAGAGGTGCTTAGGATGATATGTGGTCAGGATCTTCCATTAGTCAAAGTGATGACTCTCGATACATGGATATTTCAGGTCCTTGTACCTGGAAGCTTAGTTCTTAATGACAGAAGTCTGTCTTATCACACAGAAATTAGAAAGAATGCTTCCAAAGACGGCACTCTCAAGAAAAGATGACATGGGATGAATGGCTCTCCATACCAACCTTAAGAAAGCCATGCTATCCTTCCATTTTAGAGTTCAGTGAAATACAAATTTAAATATTGCTTTCAGAACCAGTTTCTTGCCTTCTTCTACTGTTACTTTGGTGAAACCATAATTAATGATCTTTCTATGTAACTTTTTAAGGAAAAGCATTATGTTTTGTTAATGGGAGAATATAGCAGGGGTGGAAAAATACCTAGCTGTCAGAGTTACCAAATATCCTATGCTATTGATCTTACTTTTTTTTTTTTTTTAAAGATTTTATTGGGGAATTGGCAGAGGGGAACAGCGTTGGGGAATCGGGGAAGGGGAACAGACAAGTTGCTGTCTTTTTGTTCTTCAGTCTAGTTGCGGAGGATGTTGCTTCACTGTTGGTATCGTTATTGCGCTCTTCCCGGATGAGGCAGATCGGTCACTGGCCTCTGGATGTCGCTCACCGCGGCTATTGGCAGCTCACGCTGGCTGCCAGCTGCTCACGCTGGCTGCGGGGCCACTCACTGTAGCCTATGGCAGCCCACTGCAGCAGGGGCTGCAGCCCACACCATCACCGGGGCTCGCACAGCCCAGCTCCAGGTGGAGCTGTTGTTAGCTGTAGAGGGCAGTGTCACTGGCCCTCATGTGGGATCCGAACCGGGGCCGCTGGCATCCCAAAACCAGCGCTTAACCAATGCGCCACTCGGCCGGCCCTGATCTTACTTTTAAAGCAGTTACAACAGGAACTCTCAGCAAAGCAGAGCTGCCTTCTGAATAGTGGTGAGTGCTTAATAGAAGTTTGCTGAATAAATATGCGACTGAGAGAATGACCCTATAAAGAATGACCCACAGGGAACAACTTTCATGTCCAGATCATAGAAACATCTTTTACATGACCTTCACCTTCCAAAGGCATCAACATAAAACTAAAATGCTTTTACAAAGGAAAGAGTCTTCAAATCACACAGATGAATGAAAAAAGGTAGGAGCAGGGCATTAAAATGGGAAAAGGCCAAGGGAAATAGTCTCTGGAAGAATTCTAAGGAAGACTCCCTTTTAGTTTTTTCTTTAGATGGATTGTCTTCGTTACTAAATTTTTGGCAAAATAATCCTTTTTCCAGTAAAATAAATTAAATAATCTAGACAGTCTAATATACTTGGCTAGTAGAGTTGATAAAACAACGTATTGGTCTTTCAAAGAAAATATATCACTTACGTGAGTTTTTTTCTTAGGCCCACCTTCTTTTTCTGTATACTCTAGGCCAAAAGCTCATTAATGGGCACTGAGGAAGTACAGTGATTTGAAGCTAACTCTGATGCAGAACTGTCCTGACTGCCTGTTTCCTCAGGATAGACCCAACCACATTTGGTCTTTAGAGCCATGTGCTCGCTACACTTATTCCCCTTGTGGCAGTGTAGCCAGGTTGTCACTGAAAAGGCAAACTGCATTTTATATCTGTATAGGCTCAATTTCCTCTTCCCAGTGTATCCATTCTGTCACTTCAAAAGAAGCATCATTAAAAAAAAAAAAATCCAAAAAACTATGTCATCTGCAAAAGATCAGTAGTGTGTTCTATTGTAGGTAGTGTCACAAGGGGCTCCTGTCCTCTGTTGCTTCCAGGAGTGGGAATTTTCAAGATGTTCTTCAATGTACAGTTCGTTTTCATTTAATTGATTATTCATGAGTTAAAAATAATTAAAGAAAAAAATCTGAAATTGACAGTAATATTTTTCTTGCTAACCTCAATTAACTTCAGCCTCTCTTCTAAATCTCATCATGCTACCTGTCAAAACTAAATGGGGGATATGAAAGCTAGTAATATAGGGAGAAATATATTAGTTTTACAGATATTATTTTAAAAATACATACCATTTCATACAGAGAAAGCTCAAATAAATTCAATATTTGGTTGTAATATTAAGTGAAGGAAGGGAGAAATGGGGGTGGGAGGACCCCATAAAGAGGTGATGGAACAGTATAAGCCTTAGTTGTACATAATAGACTCTAGCCGATTGAAAAGGCCCTGCCAAAGTGAAGGGATTTTTTTTATTTTTTTATGAAAGCCAAAGAAAATATGGGAAACAGTGAAAAGAAACATGTATGTGGCTTATTAATCATCTTCACTACTGAGGTTTAATGCGCACAAGATGCAGTACTCATTTTTCTTTTAAATGTATATTTTATTTTTCTTCGTGAGGGATAGCTTTATAATTCAAAAGCAACTGAGGACTAATAAATAAAAGGAATACTTTTTTTTTTTCCCTTTCTAAAAACATAGTTAGGCTGGAAATGCCAGGCTAAGAGAGATCAAAGGTCATTTCAGCACAAACTGAAGTCAATTATTTTGGAATCCATCATTAAATTGAATTGTTCATGAAATGGAAAGTCTGTCATCATGTTTGCATCCTTTTTGAAAATTTCACTGTTTTGCAAAAGTCTAGGGAGAGCTTGTGGATTGCAGAGAAGCCTCAGTTTTCCAACTGTCATGTTTGCAAAATGGAAGCTCAAGAAATCATGCTTGGCAAATCCACCAAACCAGTTACAGAATTCTGTAGCTGACAAAGTAAAATATAAAGACTCTCTTTTGGTATGCATTCACATGCCACCTCAATTAAAAAGTATAGAATGAATATGATTTACCTATGTATATAGTAGCAAACGTAAGACAAGAAAAAAATTATCTCAACTTAATTAGAGTTCATCCTCAGCTCCCATCTCTAAGAGCAAAGGTAGGCATAAGCCAATTGTGTTCATTTCACTGTCGATATTAAAATTCTCAAGGTATATAACTACATTGTCAGATCTGTGACCTGGTAATAAGTACCCAACATCTCGATGTCTTTATTTGTTAAAATGTGGGTCATCAGATCCATAATTCAAAATATGGAAAAGATCAAGTCAAGATAATTTTCTCTCTGCTTTTCAACCATACGGACCTAGAAATCACTTTTCACTGCCTCCCTCTCTTCCTCTCTTCCTTCAGAAAGGAAAGAGACTATTTTGGTAAACAATGGCCTACTTGAATACAGCATGTCTTCTACTGGTTCCATATCAAAATAGGAAAAAAAACCCACCCTGCTTGTTGTGTAATAGGAGACACACCCTAATAACACACTGGAACCTGGCTTTTTACACCCCTCCCTGTCACCCCACTATCTTTTGCATCCTCAGTTATCAGTCATTTTTCAGTCATGTGACCACAGCAGGTAACTTAATTTACTTGTCTCTTCTCTAAAATGGGGGATAATAACATCTTGCCTTCCTGGAAGTAAAGTGTTGGTTTAAATTATCCTGAGGTTCCTGCTAACTCTAACATCTATAATTTAAAGATTTCTCAAAGGCAGTGAGTGCTTTTTCCTAATTTCTATGACCTTGATACACAGTAAAATGTCAACCTTCCTGTGTAACATGAGCAAAGATAGGCAGCATTATGTGTCATCATCTGTTTTCCCTTTAAAAATTATGTTATTGGTTCTTTATCTCACATTCCAAAATAAATTAATTTCAAACGTGCATTCTTTATAGTAAGTAACACAGGCTCCCTTTTCCTTTTTCTTGACTGTACCATATGGATTCCATGAAGTTGGAGAAGGTAAAGCTTTACTTTAGCATTTCAAATAGGGCCACTAAAGAAGACTGTGAATTTCAAATCCAGCTTTACAAAATGTACAAATGCCCTTGCTGGAATCACTTTTCATTTCTCAACAAAGGGATGCTAATAATGAGGAGAAGCGGGTTCAATTAAAAATTTGCCAGATTATTAGATAATCTGAGGTTTTTAATGCCCCATTATTCTCTCATTCCTGAGTGAGCTAGTGGTTTCCAACCACTCTTATCTGTCAGCTTCCTTTCTCAATCTCAGAAAGTCTATTCTGCAGCCAACCAGTCCATCATCTCTTTCTTTAATATGCTCAAATTACTGGAGCTTCGTTTTCCCATCTTCACTATGATATTTCTTCCTTTCAAGTCTTGATTCCCATATATGCCTTTCCACCTCATTATTTAATTCCAGAATGCACCATACTGAACAATCTTTAAATCTCTCACTCTGAGGTCCATTTACATTTAATGTTTTACTTAAACTTTCATTTCTGTGTACTATCAACTTCCTTATAGCAACAGAGTAAAAGATAAATGTGAAAATGCACATCCTTGCTTAATGGAAAGAGCCGCCTCAACAGAAAAACACGTGATTTGGCAAAATGACCTCCACTTTAGGTGAGGTACCCAAACTAACAGCAGTTCAAATATTTTCATTTGAATAGAGAATCTCCTGGACAGTTCGTTCCTCGCCCTGAGAAGTCTTGGAATATCTTCTATATCATCAAGGACACTTCTTAGGACTTTCTTGCTTGTTCATGTATTTATTCATTCAACAACTATTTTTCAAGGACCTACTGTAGGCCAGACACTGTGCTAGGTACTAGGCCTAAAATGGTAGATAAAAGAGATACCCTGTCCTCATGAGCTTTTATTTCACTAGGGGAAATAGACAAGCAAGTAAATAATTACAAATTATGATGGGCGCTATGAAAACATCAGGTTGCCAAAATGGAGAATAATGAGTTGAGCATGTAGGGTAGAGGGAAAGATTCTCTGAAGGAGGTGATAGTTAATCTGAGACAGGCAAAATGAGATGCATCCTGTACACAGGCTGAGAGGAGGCTCACTAAGGAACCGAGGGGCCTGGGTGGGAGCCATGACTCGGGCTCCCTGTGGGAGCCCCATGGGCCATGGAGCAGGAGGATGCCAGAGAACATCCTTTCGCATGAGTGGGAAGAAGCAATAGCGGCAGAGGGAGGAGCTGAGTCACTCCAGCTGCCATTGAGTCCCAGAGTAACTAAAGTTATGCTGGAATCTTAGATATTCGCAAATGACCTCCAGCTTTCTCTGAGGCCTTTGCTGCACTGAGTCCTGTTTTCTATACTCCCCTTGCATCACACAATAAACCACAATTGAGGCAATCTGACCCTATCTGGATTTGCCACCTCAAAGAGCCCAAATGACACAAATAGGGAGCTTTGACAGTATGGGGAGCTATTATTGGTATATGGTTCATATATGGTCTTGGGAATTCACATAGATGTATCCTGAAACAAAGCAGCTTGGTGCGGCTGGGACGCTGAGAATCAAGGGATACTATGGGTCTTTTTGTCTAGGTGGTAATGAAAAGATCAGAATTCCTAGGATGGCGAACTACTAGTTTCATCTTGTATTGTGGAAAGGACGTCCAGAAATAAAAGGATCCATTCATTTAGAAGCACCATCTTTACTCTAAAGATCAAGACAATTCAGAAAAAAAAAAAATTCACCTATATCACCAGTATTTCCTGAATAATTGTATAAATTCTTTATATCATTATTGGGTCAAACCATATGAACTTGCCAATGTTCTACTGTTATTTATCTATGAAAATGGCAATGTCATATGGTTTGAGAAATAGTTATTCGATCAATGGAATAGCCAATCTCTGATAAACGTGACTTGGTTTTTGGTTCTGACCCCAGTTAAATTCTCCGAGGAAAACAGGAGAAAGGAAAACAGAAAGGAATGCAGCATGAACTGACTGCCACCACCTGCCATGTATGGGGCTAGGTGCTCTCCATACAAGACCTTATTTATGCCTCATAATATTACTTGTGTTTTATAGTTCAAGCAACTTGAGAGTCAAAGAGATGAACTATACAGTATTGCATAAAATGAGAATGATAAGTGATCCCTCCTTCCTTACTTATGTATGTCCCCGATTTCTTCCCTCTTCTTTATCCTCTCTCCCTTCCAAATAAATGGAAGCTTTTATTTCCCACGAGACTGTTCTATCAAAGTAAAAAAGAAGCAAAGAAGTATAGCACAGAAAATTAAGAAGAAATTAGCACAAGCAATTTGTTTCTTAAAACAAGGAGATATTTTGTTTTAATCACAATGTTTTTAAGAAGTGTTTTTGGTAGAGTAAGATATCATAATCAAAACAGAAATGTAAATAAATAGACTTCTTTGACACACAGCAACGCCAAAGACATTAACTGATTTAAAACAGAAGGTGTAGGCTTGAACTCTAAGTCTATGCAAACTACCCTGGTGTCTCCTTCTAGTCTGACAAATCTACTACTTACAGACAGTTAGCATTCAGTAGATCAACGATTTGGTAGATCAAGGATTGCTCTAATTACAAACACCTCTGGTTCAGAAATTCCTTGCGTGATGTGTAGCTTGCAGATAAGCCAAAATTAACTATAAGCTCTAAGTGCAATTTTAAAAAATATCCCTTCATTTATTTTGCATCTTTATCAAGAAAAACTCAGCTTTGATCAAGATATGAAGAGCTTGCGTATATTTAAGAGTGAAACAAATATTTGTAGTAAAATAAAATAGAATAGAATATTGATAACTTCTGAATAATTAAAAAAATTAGTGTATGAATGCATGACCTAAGATACCTTAAGAAGTATAGTCCTATTTTGCTTTTTCCCAGCTGGCCAGGTCTCCTACTTTAATTTTCAGGCCCTGACAGCTAAACTCTCCATGGTACACAGTTATGTCCTCCCTTGAGAATGCCTTGTCCAGATGTCATACTTATTTCTTCCATGAAGCAAAACATAAAGATAAAAACTCAAATAGCATATGAAATGAAAAATAATCGGATGAAAGGTTTAATCACAATTTTTACTGCTTCACATTGTATTATTTGTTTTGCTTTGGCATGTAAGCTCTGCTTCTTGAAGCTTTGCTGTATTAATATTGCTGTGTTGCTACAAGAGTGATGATCTGAAAATATAAGGGCTAAAAAAATACACACCTCACTTGCTTCCATTTGTATTCCTGAATGAATACTGTAACACGGTATTTTATATTATCAATAAAACACATTACTTTTTCTTATCATTCCAGGAAAGTTAATTAATTTGAATATTACAGGAATGTATGTAAAATTAGTTAGCTTTTGCATAAAATAATTCTCTTGATCCATCACTCAAAATAGAATGGAAAATGCCAATTCTTTGTTAATAATATAAAACTGTAACCTCTGCCCCCATCTCACCTCAACACGTTAAGAATATGGGACCATTAACTGTATTAAAAAAAAAAATCCAAAAAGGATGAATAAGCACAGCAAAATTACAGCAAAAATAGTTGTTGCATCAAGAAAGGGCTTTAACAAAATTATCAATAATGGGCATATAAATTATCTCATCCATATTCTTATTTTCAGGAATTCTGAGTCATATTTTTAAAAAAGAATGTCCCATGGTTTTTTTTAGGTTGTGTCTCTACATGGGAATCCAGTGTTTGATGGGAAATGATAATAACATTTGGCAGCCTTGGTAAATGCAGGGCAGTGGTCAGTCTCAGAGCAAGCTTTTGGGTTGGATTCCCAGAGCATTTCCTTCATTTGGATCTTGCTGGAATGCACTACTTTACTTCTAGCTTGCGGGCACTGGGGAACAGACGGCCTTTATATCTCTTCACAGAGAGGACCACAGCAAGACCACAGGCACTTTCAAAGCTGACCCTTCCGCTTTGGTCAACTTCTGCCCCATATCAATTCACAGCTGGAATACAAATGCTTCTATCTTTCCCTGTGTAAAAAACCAAATCTGTGTAGGGATCAAAAATGAGGGTGAGTGAAAAACCAGAGTGAATGTTGAATATTTCAGGAAAGGCACTGTGGCTTCTGTCGGGGTGGGTCTAGAAATTCTATAATGTTGGCTCTAGGAAATCTTAGACCTTCTCCACTTTAGGAGTCAAAGGCTGATTCTAAGCAAAGAAAGCCCTTCACAACCATGATTGAAGTTTCACAGTATTAGTAGAAATCTTCTTAAATGATGACATTTAAAAAAAAAAAAACTCTGTTAACTGTCAAAGGCAGAGGGGCTGCTATGTAGATGGTGGGTATCTGACTCCAAGACGTTTAACTGGTAGGTGGAGGAAATCCATAATTTAACCCAGGCCTGTGATGACCTAGGAAGCACAGAGTACAGGAAAGCTCCAAGTCCCCCAAAACTCCCCACACAGTCTACTAATTGTTGAGGCATTTGGGTTAACAAGCTCCTCTTTTAAAATGTAAATGCTCCTGGGAGGGTTAAGCCTCATTCATACCTCAGTGCGAATTAGTTTAATTAGATAATCAGATCTAATTAATTGAGGGCTCAGGGAAAGAGAGTTTTGATTGAGGTGGGCCAAAGGGAGGAAAAATTTGGAAGGGACTCCAAGTGGGGGGCCTCTGAAGAACTTGAAGGTGGCATGAGTACAGTGGGTTACAGCGTGTGGGGTTCAGAAAAGGAAGTGCAGGGGGGCAAGGCAAACCTTGTCTCTGGTTCTGTTTTGTCCAGAATGGTAGGGCACCAGCATGCCATGGCAAAACACCACTATTCTGGCCTCTTTGTTAAAGGACTCAGGATCCACTGGAAGCCTACAAGCTTCATCTTTCCCCAGTTTGAACTTGTTGGGTTTGGCCAACTTCCATATCTCAAGGAAGGAAGAAAGAGAAGGAGAAGGAAGAGAGATATGTCCTTCCACACTCTTTGCTCTGAGTGGGTCCTAACTGTGGTCTCCAGATATCCGCAGCTAGAAGATACATTCTGCCCAGCCAGCTCCTACAGTCACGTGGACTCTGATAACGGACCGCTCTCCTTAGGGATTGCTGCTGAATCACCCTCGGTGGATACTTGCCTTATAGATGGTCATGGGGCAGTCTAGGATAATGGTTAGCAGACCAGGTTCACATCCCCACCATGGACTTTACTTGCTGTGAGAGCCTAAGAAAATTACATTAGTTTAATGAACCTGTTTCCTGATGGCACAGTGCCCTATCCCACCTCTGGGTGGGTCTCTGAACGTGTGGTTTGGAACGCCCAGAGTTTGGAATGCTTCATCTCACCTCTCCCCTTAGTGAACTCCTCTTCATCCCTCAGTGCTCAGCTATGATGGCCCTTCCATGGGAAACTTGGGAGCAACACCACAGGCCCATCTGGACCTTCAGTGTGCTCCGTTAGTATGAGCTGCGCTAGTGTCACACGAGTTGTTTATTCAACTGTATCCTCAAGTCCACTGTAAGATCTTTAAGGGCTCACGGCAAACCATCTGTGCATTATATCTCTCAAACCTAGCCCATAGCAAGTGCTCAGTGCCTATTTTCAGACAAAGAGAAAGAGAGAAAAGATCAAAGTACAAGCATGTACCCATAGGGCCAAGCACATCTGTGATCTCAAAGGAACTGGGACAAAAACTTGACTGCTGGAATCGATGGCTGATGTAGACCAATCCTTTTCTAACAATACAGATAACGGCTGCAGAACACTAACGTTTTGTAATACCAGAATAATATAACAAAAAATATTTTAGGAAAACATCTCCACTACTTGGCTGAATCCTAAGGGACCACAATCTAACCCCGTGGGACACACAGTTGCATTACTGAGATGTGCAGTTTACATTTCTTAAAGGAGAATTTCACAAAGCAAATATTCTTGAATGTGTGAAAGGGTGGAATTCTAGGCATGAGGTTTCCACAACCATACGGAACCACTGTGCTTCTCAGAAATGGCTCCATGTTTTTGTCTTTCTATAAGCTTAACTCCAGGTATCAATGTGCACACCTTCTATTAGTCTTACCAGAAAATTTCTTACAAAAAAATCTTTATAGCCTCTTATTTTTCTCATTAAAAAAAATACGACAGTGCCAAGTTATTCTTTAGCATTGTAGTTTGCTCCATAAACAACAGACGGTACTCATATGGCAAAAACAAAACAAAACAGCATTTCATGAGCTGAAAAAGGAAAAGACAAGCAGCTAAAGTGTTTGGGGAAAAACTTTTTTATGGTCCCTTATCTGAGATGTCCAAGTTTTAATAAGATTACTAAGAAAATCATTCTAGGGAAGAATAAAATAAACATGACTCACAGAATGTAATTAGTCTCCCCACCTCTTCTGAGCCCTATATAAACAGCTGAATTTGCTACCAAAAGAGCTCCTGGACAGAACATTCCATGTGCACACAGCCCCTCGGGGCTGCCTCTGTGTGGGTGGCATCTCAGTGGCCTGTGCTCGGCTCCTCCACCTCTGGCTCTGTGTTCATTCATCCCATCGTCGAAGAGACACCATAATGAAGGAAGGATATAAATTCTGAAGTCTGACTGGCCTGGCTTTCAATCATGGTTCTGATTGGGGCAGGTTGCAAAGCATCTTTGAGGTTGCTTCCCCAACCATAAAATGGGGGTGGTGGTGATGATAATGTTAAATCTCACAGTAGGCCATGAGGATTAAATGAGGTAACAGGTACAAGCATCCAGCACCAGGTCTGACATGCAGTAGACACTCTCACAACTCAAATCCATGTTTACTTCTAAGTCTTTTCCCTTGTTTCCTGTGATCTCCTGGCATGTAGGCTCTGTGCTGTTCTTTGTTCTCTCACAATGATTTGATATCCCAATGTAAGCAGGCTCTTTTATGCTTTGTCTCCTGGCCTCAAAGTCACCTTTTAAGAGGCTCTAAAAAATAACCTGGAGTCAGGGACAAATGGTGCTCACGCACACCTGTAGGGGGCAAGTCAGAGAGTTAGCCAGCATATGGGGACATTCCTCAGAAGTCAGTGACCAAGTAGTCATCTTTACATGACTTACTGGTCAGTCAAAGAGTCTGTGAAATGAAACTCTTCATTAAAAAGCTTTTTTGGGACAGGATCCGTTTTCTGGTCAAGATGGTAAAGTAGCTAAATGCTGTGCTTACTTCCTCTCATAATCACATCAAAATTACAACTAAACTACAGAATAATCACCACTAAGAATTGCTTGAGGTCTAGCTGAACCAAAGCCCCACAACTAAGGACATACAGAGAAGTCACCTTGAGACTGGTAGGAGGGGCAGAGACATGGAACAGGCTGGTCCCACACCTGCATGTGACCATTAAAAACCTGGAGGGATATCTCAGTTGCAGAAGTTCCCCTGAAGGGGTAAGCAGTTCCAGCCCCACACCTGGCTCCCTAGCCCAGGGTTCCAGTGCCAGGGAGAGAAGTCCCCATAACTGCTGGCTGTGAGAACCAGGGGAGAGTGTGGCTGAGTGAGACAGAGTGTCTGGAGTCCCAGGTGCTCCTCTTAAAGGGACCATGCATGGACTTACTCAATGATGGACTCACTCACTCTGAGCTCCAGTACTGGGACAGTAGCTCAAAAGGTACGAAGGTCATATAGGAAGGAACTGAATTGTCTGGCCTCATGACAAGGGCTGGAAGTGCAGCCTTCTCCCGGATAGAAGTACCGACAGAATCCATTGTTTCTTTGTTGAGCCTCCACTCTCTTGGTATGCAGACTCAGGCAGCTGCCATATCTAAGTCTTTATCAGCCTTGCTAATGCTGTTTCTCCCTCCTGGTAATTCACTCAGACCCTGCCCTACCCAACTTTTGGGCATGCCCAAGCCTCTTCCAATAGCTTTTCCATACAAACAGCTCATCTTGGCTCGTGCTGTGAACTTTCCTAAAATCTCTCGAAGGTTCACAAAACCCGAACAAGTATCATCTGGCTTCCACACATGCTGTACCACTGGCTGAGCAGCCCTGAACCCAGCACTAGCAACAGGCGGCCTTGGTTCATGGCTTGACCTCTCAAGGCATCTCTAAGCTCAGTGTGGACGATGGACATCTGCATATTGCTTTGTGGCTCATGCCAGGTGGCCCCAGGCAGGGCAGAGGCTGTGACTAAACATTGTCTGCAGCGAGTCCCCTCCCAGGAGGCCCCTGGACCGGCACGCCCGGCAGCCAGCTTCAGACTGAGCGGAGCATCCCTTGGCTGCATCCAAGGACAACACACTCTAAAGACAGGCTGGAACTGGACCAGAGTCTTGCTAAAGCGAATCCTGCTCTGGAGGGTCAGCCCCTGCACAGCAGCTTCTCCACTGTAGTCAAGGCCAGTCTCCCACAACCAATCAGCCTGAGTGTCAATCCCTCCCACTAAAGTGCAAAGAGCAACCAAGACTCAACTATAACAGGAGGGCACATGCAGCACACACAAGGGACACACCCAGCTCTGGTGACCAGGGAGACTGTTCCACTAGGTCCCACAGGTCACCTACCACATAAGGCCTCTCTACTAAGACCGGGAGGCATAGCAGCTCTACATAGAAACAAACACAGGGAGACAGCCAAAATGGGGAGGCAAAGAAACATCCCAAATAAAATAGAACAAATTTTCAGAAAAAAGAACTAAACAAAATGGAGAATGGGACAAGCAATCTACCAGATGCAGAGTTCCAAAGACTGATTATAAGGATGCTCAATGATCTCAGGGAGAACTTCAATAAAGAGATAGGAAACATAAAAATGGAGATAGAGGACATAAAAAAGAACCAGTCAGAAATAAAGTCTACAATAAGTGAAATGAAGAATACATTAAAAGAAATCAACAGTAGATTAGATGAAGCAAAGGATCAAATCAGCAATTTAGAGGATAACATAGTAGAAAATAACAAAACAGAACAGCAAAAAGAAAAAAAGAATCCAAAACTAAGAGAAGAGTTTAAGGGGCTTCTGGGACAGCAAAAAGTGTACCAATATTCACATTATAGGAGTACCAGAAGGAGAAGAGAGAGAACAAGGAATTGAAAAATGATTTGAAGAAATAATACCAGAAAACTTCCCTAACCTAAGAAAGAAACACACATAAAAGCCCAGGAACTGCAGGAAGTCCAAAATGAGATGAAGTCAAACAGGCCCACACCAAAACACATTATAATTAAAATGCCAAAGGTTAAAGGCAAAGAGAGAATCTTAAAAGCAGCAAGAGAAAAGCATTTTGTTACCTACAAGGAAGTTCCCTTAAGACTGTCAGCTCAACAGGAACTTTGTAGGTCAGAAGGGATTTGCATGAAATAGTTAAATGATGAAAAGCAAGGACCTACAACTAAGGGTAGTTACCCAGCAAGGCTATCATTTAAAATAGAAGGACAGATTAAGAACTTTTTAAACAAGAAAAAAGCTAAAGGAGTTCATCACCACCAAACCAGAATTTCAATAAATGTTAAAGAGACTTCTTTAAGAAGGAGAAGAAGAAAAAAAGATAAATAATAAAATGGCAATAACTACACACCTCTCAAGAATTACTTTAAATGTGAATGGATTAAATGCCCCAATGAAAAGAAACAGGAAGCTAAATGGATAATAAAACATGACCTTTACAATGCTGTCTACAAGAGACTCACATCAGATCAAAAAACACACAGAGTGAAGTAAAGGGATGGAAAAAGGTACTACATGAAAATGGAAACTAAAAAAAAAAAAAAAGTGAAGGTAATAATACTTATATCAGATAAAATAGACTTTAAAACAAAAGCTACAACAAGAGACAAAGAAGCACCCAGTGACCCCACTTATGGGTATTTATCTGAAGAAACCCATAAGATTACTTCGAGGGGATGTGTACATCCATATGTTCATTGCAGCATTGTTTGAAACGCCCAAGATGTGGAGTCAGCCTGGGTGTCTGTCAATGAAAGAATGGATAAAGAGAATGTGGTACATACATAACAATGGAATATTGCTCAGCCAGGGAAGGGAATGGGTTTTTGCCATTGCAGTGGCCTGAATGGACCTGGAGGGTATTTTGCTGAGTGGAGTATGTCAGACAGAGAAAGACAGAGGCAATGTGATTTTGTTTACATGTGGAATCTAAATAACAAAACAAATAAACAAATAAAACAGAAACAAACTGATAGATACAGAGAACATTTTGATGTTTGCCAAAAGGGAGGGGGTTTGGGAGTGGGTGAAAAAGAGGAAGGGATTAAGAAGTACAAATTGGTTGTTACATGCAGTCATTGAGATGTAGGGTATGGCAGAAGGAATATAGGTAATAATATTGTACTATGTATGGTGTCAGATGGGTACCAGATTTATCGCTGTAATAAGCAGGAGGATTCTGAGGGGCAGGGTCAAAAAGGTAAAGGGATTAAGAAGTATAAATTGGAAATTACAAAGCAGTCATGGGATGTAAAGTAAAGCATAGGGAATATAGTCAATAATATGGTAATAACTATATATATTGACAGGTTGGTACTAGACTAGACTAGTCAGGGAGATCAATTCTTAAATATATAAATGTGTAACCACTATGCTGTACACCTGAAATTAATATAAAAATATTGAATGTCAATGGTAATTGAAAAATTTTTAAGCGGGGGAGGTGAAGGAGAAAAAGAGTTTCAAATTTCCAGGTATAAAACAAATAAGTCATGGGGATGCAATGTACAGCATGGGGAATATAGCAATAATATTGTGATAATGTGGTACAGTGTCAGATGGTATGAATGTTGAATACAGTTGTGTACACCTGAAACTATAGTATAATATTGTATGTCAGTTATATTTTAATAAAAATCTTTCTAAAAAGCTCTTTTGGAATTAAAATTAGAAAAAAAATCCCATGTTTAGTTTGATAACCATGTTGCTTCTCATAGTGGTTCTGGGGATTCTAGAGAAAAATTAGTGGCAGAGTTGTCCCAAGGATGTGAAATATTTAAGCAATTGCCCAGTATTTCTGGATTCAGAAATCGGGCTTTGCTGTTGGAACCAGGTTTCTGGAGCTGCCATGGGGAGGGAGTAGGTAATACACCAGAATTCATTCATTCATTCATTCATTCATTCATTCAGCTAACAAGCACTCATTGCACACTTAGCAGGTGCCAGGCCCTGTGCTTAGAGCTGGAGATACACAGATGAATAAGACACTGTACCTACTGTTTAGTTCACAGTCAATTGAGGGAGATAAAGAAGTAACCAGTCAGTTAAAACACAGAGTGAGTAGCTGCGATGAGGAGTAACACCTGTACTCCAGACAGGGATTTTAGAGACAAGAGTCTGGTAGGCCAACTGGCAGCAGGAGAGCTGAGGTGAGGTACCCAGGAATAGTTCAAGCCAGAATGGGTCTCCCACGTCAGGAGGCCATGCTGTGGGAAAGTGTCCCCACAAAAAAAGCAAACCCTGGGGAAGTGTCCCCCAAAGACACACCAGCCACAGATTCTCAACTGTCACATACTATTATCAAGAGAAACAAAACCCATCTAAGATGATTGGAATTTTACCCATTACAGGCAAAGCAAAGAGAGAAAAGTCAGAATTTTCTAAATTTTAACCCTTACAAATTAGTATCTAAAGGCCTTTAAAAGAAAAGGGTTAGTGGCTTTGGTCCAGCCTTGGTCTATTTCTGAAAACATCAGTTTCTCTGAGAAGAGAAGTTGGGCTCCTCTGGTGGCTCCAGCGAAAATCCCTTCATGATTTCTTGCTTCTGCCCAGCCTGCAGCGGTCACTTGACTTTACCTACCGGAATCTTCCCATTTCCCAAAACAACTCTGTTGCTACCCCCTTCATGCTGCCTTCCCTAATCCTTTGACTTAAACTGATCAGTTCCCTCATTAACTGTAGAGTACTTGAATTCTAGAAATCATAGACCTCTCATCATATGTTGCTTTCAAATGTGCCTGATAATTTCTTAGGAGCAAGAACATGGTCTTATACTGTCACTTAAGTACCCCATAGTGCCAGGCACATAGCAGAGCCTCAATAAATATATATGGAATATAAATGTTAAACATTTATGCCTTTGAAAACAAGCTAAATAAGAAACATACTCAGAAAACAAAATTATGGTTAAAATTGATACAAAGGTTAATTCCTTGTACTAAATTCTATCATGAATAGACATATTCACCAAACTTCCCAAACACTAACAAACAAGTATTAGCCTAGATATACTGAATTTGCCTCTGTTAAAAATCAAATATCATCTATGCTTAATCTAAAGCCTGTATTTAAACCACAAAGAAGAGACACAACAGACAATATCAAAGATATGTGAACTAGGAAGTCAAGACTCATCATTAACACTAAAATGGACCGTGACAGTATGGCTGTATTTCTTTAGAAGTTAGAGAGACAGAAAGAGAGAGAGAGAGAGAGAGAGAGAGAGAGAGAGAGAGAGAGAGAGAGAGAGAGAGAGAGAGAGAGAGAGAGGAAGCGAGGGAGGGAGGGAGGGAGGGAAGAAAATACATGTTGCACAAATATCTGATAAATAAAAGACCTGAGATTTAAGATGAGGAAAATAGTTATCATTTGCTGAATAGTTCCTTCATTAAAAATAAATTATTACATTCAAATCTACAAAAGTCATTTAGTTTAAAGACTGGGAGTCTGATTTGGATCAGGTAAGTGTGTCGCCCACTGAAGTGCCAACATATCTTGTAATCAGAGCCCAGGGACACACAGAACAAACTATTTTCTACAGAAAACTATTTATTAGCCCTGATCACATTTTCTGTCTGGTCTAAATTTCATATATGGTCTAACTATTTAATTAGTGGATTAATGGAAGTTCTTTTTTTGTTAGAAAGTGTTCTCTTCACAAATAAATGGTAGGCATTTTTTGGAAACTAAATTTAGTAATTGCAAGTTAATATATCAATATATAACAAGGCAGACTACATGATGGGTGCAGTGAATGAGAAGATAACTGTTCTTGAAATGGATGAACACAGTGATGGAGAGCATTTTGTAAGGGAAGGTTTGATCTGTTCTCTAGAGAAACACTGTCATTTTGAACCTCTTCCATTCATCCTCATACCAGGACTCTAGAGAGAGAAGGATACATAGTTAAAAATAGTCTGAGCACCAAAAAACTAAGTGCTAATTCTAAATTTAGAAGAGAATCTGGAACACAGGGGCATGATATGTTTTGTTGAAATACTTATTCTAACTATTATTGGTAGAGGTACAAGATTTGAGGCCAAAGCAAGGGATAGTTTTTCAGGAGTATTGAGGTAGTACATAAATATTTTAGCCATTTATTCCATAAATAAAATTGTTTTTGACAATATAAATCAATCTTTATGAAATGCATTAAAATAGGGAATAAATGGCATATTATAACATGCAGTAAATATTAACATGCATTTTTTCAAGTCTTGACATTTAAAAGTAATTCTGACATTAAATTTTAATTCTATATGCAGGCATCACATAGTTTTTTAGATGTGTCATGGAAATTTCAATATGCCATCAATATTATGATTTTTTTTTTTTTTTAAAGATTTTATTGGGGAATTGGTGGAGGGGAACAGTGTTGGGGAATCGGGGAAGGGGAACAGACAAGTTGCTGTCTTTCTTTGTTCTTCAGTTTAGTTGCGGAGAATGTTGCTTTACTGTTGGTATCGTCACTGCGCTCTTCCCGGATGAGGCAGATCGGTCACTGGCCTCTGGATGTCGCTCACCGCGGCTATTGGCAGCTCACGCTTGGCTGCCTGCCGCTCACGCTGGCTGCCGGCCACTCACTGTAGCCTACGGCAGCCCACTGCAGCAGGGGCTGCAGCCCACACCATTACCGGGGCTCGCACAGCCCAGCTCCAGGTGGAGCTGTTGTTAGCTGTAGAGGGCAGTGTCACTGGCCCTCATGTGGGATCCGAACCGGGGCCGCTGGCATCCCAAAACCAGCGCTTAACCAATGCGCCACTTGGCCGGCCCAATATTATGATTTTTTGAGAGAGAAATATAAATATTTTTCAGTTTGGAAAACAAATATCCAAAATGAACTATAAGAAAACTTCTAAAAAAATACCACTTAAAGTCATAAAGTTAAAAACCCGTGCTAACCTTTAAATTAATCAAAACTTAACATAATAACTAGTTTTAAATAAAGGCTATCTCCATAAATTCCATATACGTGAGTAAAAAAGATTCTAAAAGCAAACCAGTTTTTATATGAAATTGCTAAAAATGTGAAATGCCATATGACTATTATTTTAGAAATTTCATTTAAAAAGTTGCAATTAATAACTATGTGGAGAATACTTTCTTTTTTTAGCCTAAAATCTTCTTCAACCTGTGATTAATAAGATAAGATCATTTACATAAAATGCAGAAGCCCCCAGAGTTCAGAGGTTTTGGGATGTCACATGGGGAACTGACTCCCCAGACAATTACTTGCTGAACCAGCAAATCCTCTCCCTAGAGTGTCTTTGTTCCCTTACTCTGCATTTCCAAAAAATCTACGCTAAATATTAACTTGTGCCTTGTTGACCCACATTTCCAAAGAGGTATCAAACAGAGGAAAGGATTCTTCATGGGGTCCACACCCCCCAAATTCCCAAAGATGGTTTTAAGAAAAGATGCCTTTGATGTTTAATAGAATCAGATACTTGGACTAAAACAGTGCTGTCTCTCTCTTCTATTGCCGCCACCACTGCTAACAATTAAAAGCTTTCAGTGCTCTGAATAATTCACCATCTCATCTGTTCTACTCAGTGTAAAGACAATGTTAAGAGTACAAGGTCACTTTTTTTCCCTTCCCAACTACTGACTTTTCCAACCCGACACCAGTCTGATTGCATGATCCACCTAGTGTTTGACATGCTTCCCATGACAGCTTCTTAGCAGCCGTTAGTCTATTTAGCTTAGGGTATGAAAAATAATAAGGGTGCAATGGAGTGTCAGATTGCTCCCACAGTCATAAACACAGGTTCAGCATTTTCTTCTTCATTTTTCCTTAATACACTTAAAACCCCATAGCAGTATCTTTCATTGTAATGTTGACCGATGTCAACCTGCAAATACATATAAAATAGCAGGCTGCCTGGACAACAATAGTATTTTTCATATAACACACATTTTTTAAAAATTCAAAATTATAATAAGCTGTTTATAAGAGATTTACACCTGTGCATGTGCCCGCCCTGGGGTCATCTGGAAAATCTTGCAAACTTAGAGTCCTGCAGCGTATAATCTTGGAGTAGAAAGGAAAGTGGAAAGCTGGCAATGCTCAAATTTCATTCATTCATTTTCATCTGAAAGTGATACCAGTCAGAGGAGAGAGGCAATTGCTTGTAACCCTGTAATAAAACTCCAGCCTTAAGTGTTCAATTATATTTTTTACTTTAATTAAACTTTCTCATGTCTTACAAATTCAGACTTTGTAAAGAGAAAATATTTGTGGAGTTCTTAAAAAGTAAAAATAATATAATAAACGCTTTAGGCAGAGAAACCATACTACAAAGTCATGTTGAGGTAATGCACATTGCTCAATTCAAGGCTGCAGTTCCACCAACTCTGTCAAAAGATCTGCATTTTGGGCCAGCTGAGTGGTGCGGTGGTTAAGCGCTGGCTTGGGACGCCAGCAGCACCGGTTCAGGTCCCACATGTGAGGGCCAGTGACACTGCCCTCAAAAAAGAAAAAAAAAAAATTCTGCATTCTGAGAAGCCTTTGGGTGAATGTTTCTTATAATTCTTAAGGACAACTCCTCAGTGTTGTTTTTTTTTTTGTTTTGTTTTGTTTTTTTGGAGGGCAGTGTCACTGGCCCTCATATGTGGGATCTGAACCAGGGCCGCTGGCATCCCAGGCCAGCTCTTAACCACCGCGCCACTCCGCTGGCCCTCAGTGTTCTTTTTTATTATGAAAAATTTCCAACATACTCAAAAACAGAAAAAAAACAACATTTTTTTTCAAATATCTTCCCATTTTCTTTTTTTCTGATGTACTTTTTTTGCCTTTATTTATTTTTGCTTTTTATAAAAAAATTTTTCAACTACAGTTGCCATTCAATATGATTTTATATTAGTTTTAGGTGTCAGCATAATGGTTAGATATTTATATAATTTATGAAGTTATACCACCGATATGCCTAGTACCCACCTGGCACCATACATAGTTATTACAATATTATTGACTATATTCCTTGTGCTGAACTTCACATCCCTGTAACTATTTTGTAACTAATAATTTGTACTTCTTAATCCCTCTTTTTCACCCTGATCCTCAAACCCTCCCATCTGGCAACCATCAGTTTGTTCTCTGTATCTGTGAGTCTTAAAGGCAAGTCTCAGATATCTTTTCATTTCACCACATACACTTCAGTATCAGAGCATTCATTCGTTTTTTTCTTCTTCTTGTTTAAATTCTTGTTGAACCCAAATTGGCGAACTCAATTTCTTATTCCAAATCCTCTTGGACCCAGGAGGAAACTCTCCAGATGAATTTGAATATTCCATCTTTACATATATATCTTTATCCTGAAAATTCCATTGAGAATTAAGGATGATCTGATAAAGGCTTACTACATCTAAATTAATCCAGAAAAGTATGTTCAAATGGCACAAACTTCACTGTTTCATGTCATCTCACTTGAGACCATGTTGAATGAATAAAGTGGGTCATTCATAACAACATAACAAAGTGCAACAAATAATTGCAACAAAGTAAGGTGCCTATGATATGGGGAGAAAGCTCTCCTTTTTAACCACTATGTTAAATTCATTCAATGTAATATGAAAAGTGCAGATCAAATAGATGTGCTTTATTTATATTATTTATATTTCTTACAAGAATGGATATGTGAAATCATTATACAATTAAAAATAAACTTTTAAAAGACGAAAAAGAAAAGAAAAATTTCCCTTGCTATTTAATTCTTTTAAATGCAATGACTATCCAAACCTATCAAAGTTGGAAACCCAAAGCTTTTTCATATATCCAAATACCAGGTAGTATTTTCATTGTTATAAATTGTCAGTAGATTGTCAACGTGAAGGCAATTCTATTTTATTCTTTGTTTAAAATAATAGTTTATGAAATATATTACTGATGTAAGCATATACGAGGAGACATTTGACTATGAAGTTTTTATCCAGTTTCTTTTATAGTTTTATGACAAAAATTTCAGGTTCCAGACAAACAAAGGGACATTGGTACTGCACACCTACTTTCACTTCCTAATGACAGATAAGTACTTTCGATTGTCATATTTACATGTTATTAACACACTGAAACTACTCTTGAAAAAAAAAAAGGAAACCTCAGGATAAAAGAATAATGAAAATTTTACCTTTGCTTTTTAACACAGCACATTAAGACAAAGAACACACTAATATAATAAAGCATATAGCTCTTAAACAGGTTAGGAATGAACATGATCATAGGGGGCATGCACTGCAAGACCCCTTGACTTCTCACCTAACTTTATTGGTATTTGAATTATAAAGCATTTTATAAATGTTACTTAAAATCTATATTTTTCTTGCGAATTAAAAAAAACCCCTGGCAACAGTAAAAACTTGGTTGTTGGATAATAATTAACACACTCCCAGTAAAAATTAAATTTAAAAATAACAGTGTATTATTATAACATTTTGGAAACTTGGCATATCAGAGTTATATTTAAGTATGTTGGTTCCCATTTCTGTGTAGGAAAATATTTAAGGTCAAAGGAGAATCTAGTAGTATAGTTTTCTTTTCAATGTCAGGCTATATTCAATCTAATACTGAAAGAGTTTATAATGGCCAAAATATCTTTGGGAAGAAAAAGGAGGTATTATTTTTTGTTCATGTCCAATCTATGGGAATATCTTAAAATATATCTGCTATTAAAGTGACAATTACATTGACATATGGTAACAAAATGCATGCTATTATAGTATTAAATATTTCCAAATTGCAGGAAATCCTACCAAAACTGTCCCACTTAATTATTAAAGACAGGATGACCAGATGAGACTGCTTGCCTGGGATGGTCCCCATTAAAGAAAAAAAATGATAATTTTATAGCTTAAAGATATGAAAACTTCAATCTCTTACTCAATAAGCTTTTTACTTTATTAAAAAGGAATAGGAGTAGGTAAGAGAAATTATCCAAGACAGACAAGTGGTTGACCATCGTTGAACAGTGCCACCCAACACTGCTTTCTCCCAGAACCATGTAAGCTTAGACATGAAAGAGGTATCTGGTCTAGTGGTTTACAAACTCTGCTTCTGGGGGTTTCCTGCACGATTTCCAGGAGGGGCCTTAGAGCTACTAGGCAGAGGCAAGGCCTTCACTCCCATTTAAGAAAGCCCCTCCACTTGTTTCTGTTTCACATCAAGTTGCCAAAGGTTCTGTGGCTAAAATGTTTGAAGATTCTCCTTTTACAGACAATGCCCAAAGATGTCAAATTATAAGTCCATTCAACCCACCATGCTTGGGGCACAGCTGGACCCCACACGGAGGTGTGTGTGCAGGCTCGTTTGTGCAAAATATGCAGGCTCATGATGGGGATACTGAACTAAGGCTTCTGATGCACAGCATGAAAGTGAGAGAAAAACAAGTTTCTATTTATGCAATGAGTCAGGTTCATACTTGCTAAGAATACTTTCCCCCAAAATAGAAATTATTATAAAAGTTTTGTTGAAAACTCCGTTCTACATAAGAAAAAAAGTTGTCGGTGTTACTGTTTTCTCCTTTTTCAAGACTGAAAAGTCACTTTATTCAGTGACTAGACTACAACTTTTCATGGATATGATGGACTATTTAGAAGCAGCATCCTTCCACCCAAAAAGATTAAAAACATAGAAATGATGAATAAAATACAAATTTAATAAATGAAAATACACACACACACACACACACACACACACACACACACACACACACACACCCTTGAAAAGAAAACAGGAAAACCTCCAGGGGTAGATACACAGAGGAAAACTCAGGGCCCAGACAAGGCTTGAACCACCTTACGAGTCTGACTAGATGTTTTGAAGGCCCTGTCAGGCTTTGATGCCTGCACGGGGCTGGGGACCTGGGGGAGCTGGATTTGCTCTCCTTGTGAACCTTGGTGGTGAAAAGGACTCTGCCATCTCTGAGACAGTGACTAGAATAAGTTAGGGCCCAGGCCCACGGTATGGGTATAGAGGTGCTCAGGTCACAGGTGGAATAAAAGAGTCTTCTAGAGAGTGAAGTGTCTGCTATATGTGGATGTCAAGGCTACACTTCTACAACCTTGTGAACCCTTTTCTGAGATATTAAATAAAACTGCATATGAATGCCCGAGGGCCCAGCAGAGCCAAAGGCAAAAGGCTTCCACGGGGACACTGCAGGCAGCTCGGAGCGCCTGGGGCTCTGGCTGAAGATGAGCTGAGAGGGGGTGGGGAATCATAAAGCATGTTGGGGAAACGCCTGCTATGAGGATCCACGATGGGCAGAAATCACTCTCTGGGAACTAGGGAAAAATAAAGAATCCAAAAGAATGAAAAGGAAAACAGAGACTACCTAAATGGTTATCAACATTACATACACCTTTATTTTCTGCTCTCATCATCTTATATATTTAATATTCATGTAAATATGAGTCTCTGTCTTTTTACATTGCTAGCTTTTTGAAGCAAGGCTTCAATGGTGGCTTATTCATTTATCTAGTCTCATGGCACAGTACCCTGCACTGCACATGGGAAAACAGGCACTGCTATCAAAATATCATATACACGTGATGGATTTCATTGTACTTCTGGGCTAGAGCACTGTTTCATATTTCATCCTGAAGATAATACTACTAATAATTCCAAGTAATCAGAAGAAATCTCTCTCTCAACATACATATGGATGTATTTGTAGAAATCTTTATATATATATATATATATATATATATTTATATATATATATATATATATATATATATATATATATATATATATTTAAAACCCACCCAGAAAAAAAGAAGAGACAAATATATGGCTTTGATGAAAGAGTTAAAACAAAGAAGGAAATTGTAGATCATTTAAGACAAGGCAGTCCTTTTTGTAACTGATGTGGCTTTCCTGAGCCTCGCTAAGCAGCTTTACATTGCTGGATTGTGCAATGCGGTGAGTGATCCTTCCTCGTTCTTAGGACTTACACCAGATTCCCCACATGGGTCCCTCTGCTCCCACCTGGTGTGTGCTCCCCTCTCCTCTTTTCAAGCCTGGTCCTCTGCACTTGGCAGCCCTCAGGGCTTGTTCAGAGCCTCTCACTCTGTGGCATGTACTGACTGTGCTGTCATGTAAGCACAGAACGACAGCACACAGGGCTTGACATAGGGTTTGTCTTCAATCTCTTTTTATCTCCCAAACCAACACTAGCACCATGCTGCACGCAGTTGGTGCGCCACCAATTTTCATCTCTATTGATGACATGCCAGCTACACTGTACGAGCTTGTTGCATCAAATTAATCAAATCATGAACTATCACAGAGGGATGGAGTTTATTCCAGCATCTTCATGTTTCACACTAGGGGCTTCTGGCACTGGGATGGGTCATGCAATAACCCATCCAGTGGCAGAGTTAGGTCCAGAACAGGGGGCTCCCTGGCCTGTTTATAGTTTCCTTTACAACAGCCACCTTCACCATCATCATCATCATCGTCATCATAACAGAAGCTCATGTTTATTGGGGTTCCTTAAGTCCCCTCCCTCACCTCCCAGCATACATCAACTCCAACAGACAGTGCTTACCATATCTATATATAATATTATCCCTAGTTTATCAATCAGGAAACAGGAATTTAAAGAGGTTAAGTTGCACAGGTCACCCAGCTAGGATGTTTCTTATTGGCAGTTAATTACTCCTTAGTTCTGGTCAGCATGAAAAAACATAAATGGCAAACGAGAATGAACGATAATGAGGCCAGGCCAGGAAGAACCAGAGCATGAGAGTGAGGGGGAGGGCAGGGTTCCCCAGCTAGGTAGTGTGCCTTCCCTAAGTTGTAACATTATTTAAGTAATTTTGCACTACTGCTTAAACAGGGGGCTTCGTCTAAAAACTTCCTCAGGTGCCTAGAATTTAAAATTGCATGCTGAGTAGCATTTATTGATAGAGCTGAGCCATTTGGTAAAATAATGAAAAAAACAGTGGTTTTACTGACAACTAGAGCAGTTTTGCCTTCAGTAGTTGGACATGTCAAAAGAACTGGGACTCTGTCCCATTTTGTCATCCCTCCACAAGGCAACACTGCCCTGCTTAGATAACTCATTTGTCCCCTGGAGATATTTAGCCCAAGGACTCAGCCAAAAGGGTCTGTACTATTTTGAGTAAAGACTGGCTATAAAAATAAACAATAAAAACAACACTCCTTTTCCCAACGGGAAGCATATTATTCTGTCTACCTTCAAGCAACCCACAACCAAAAATGTAATGTATAATTTTGCTTTTTAACAGTTGTCATATTAAAAAGTGCTTGAAAATACCCAATTTCCCTGCAACAGATGGAAGAGAAAACAATAAAAATAAAAATAACAAAAAACCCTCTACCTCTAAGAATATACTTGCCTAACATAAGGTTTCTCTGAAATGAGATATTTTCACCCCAGGAAAATCTGTGGATTTGATTTAACAATGCTATTTAATCTTGCTCTGAATATTCAACATAAACTGAGACCATTGGACTCCATTTTATTTTGACCACATTGCAGAATTTCTAAATCTATTATTGCCTGGTTTATGCTTTCTCTTTAAACATTCCCAAGCTATAGGACCTGACCTCACAGAAAAGCTATGTTTCAATATTTCCATTTTATTTTCCAGTCAGGGCATTTTGTTCAGACATAGACATAAAAGGCCACTGGTCTTTTATAAATGTTTCTTGCTCTTTCCATAATTCTCCATTAATAATGAAAATCAAATTAACACAGCTCTTTCTGTTTAACAAGGTGGTGCTAGAAACAACAGAGAATTTAGTTCATTTTATTTAGACCTTACGCATAGCAGAGAGATATCAAAATTTGCCATGTGGGAAGGTCTATATATACATACAGACTAAATACTCTAAATATGTTACTTTGGAAGATAATAAGCATAAGATAAACAATGGAAAATCAGATAACCTAAACAAATTTATCTGACAGTTTCCATTAAAAACATTATTTTCTGTAGGTAAATAACATAGTTAAATGCTGTACATTATTTTAAATAATGGGACATGAGTATTTAAAAATATGGCAATGGGCTGGCCGAGTAGCTCAGTTGGTTAAGAGCTTGCTCAAGAGCGCGAGCTCTGACCAACAGGGCCGCCGGTTTGATTCCTGGGCCAGTGAGTTGCGTCCGAGCAGAGCTGCCACTTAGCTGCCAACAGGTGGCAGGATGGCTCAGCTGGTGAGAGCAGGTGCTCCTAACAAGGTTGCCTGTTTGAGATGGTGGGCTAAGCCCGCCCGCAACTAAAGACTGAACTCAGCACCTTGAGCTGAGCTGAACTGCCGGTCGGATGGCCCAGTGAATAGAGTGTGAGTTCTTAACAATGAGGCTGCTGGTTTGAGTCCCGCATGGGATGGTGGCTATACCCATCTGCAACTAATGTAACACAGCACCTTGAGCTGAGCAGCGCAACTGGACTTGGAGCTGAGCTTGCTGTGCCCTCCACAACTAAGATTGAAGGACAACAACTTGGCTGTTTCCTTCCCTCAATTCCCCAATAAAATCTTTATATATATGGCAATGGTATCTTTGACAGTTTTATTGAAAATTTGTTTTTAATAATATTTACTGATTCTTGCAATTTAAACAAGGGATACGCTAGTCTTCCTTAGAGAGGGTAGCATTCTAGTCAAAGGGCTGCCAAAACCTTATGCCCTTTTCAGAACGCTTATCACAAATGTTTATCTCAGAGAGAGCCGAAGCGTGAATACCATGAAGAATAATCTACCCTTTTTAATGCTAAAACATGATGTCGCACATGGTAACCTGATAACTATTTAAGTTTACTTGAATTCTACTCTTTTTCACTTGATAAAAGGTCAGTGAGGGACATCTGGTTTTGACCATGAGGGGCAAAACACCCTCATGACCTCTGCTTAAATGGGAAATGATGTGTCTACCCCGTGACACTGGCAATGGCAGTTCTATTCCAGGAACACACCAAAGGCCGACCCTCCTGGGGTCTGTGGGCTACCTGGTGCCTCTGCCTGGAAGACCCCCTCTTGAAGCTCCTGCATTGCTGGAGGCTTCTTGTTCTAGCCTGTGTGTGTACACATTCCCCTCCTCAGAGAGGCCTGGCTTCATCAGCCAATTGAAGCATTTTCCTTGTAACTCAAACACATAACGCCTTTATTTATCTATTTATTTATTTATTTATTTTTAGTTGAGCCATCCTGCCACCTGTTGGCAGCTCAGCGGCTGCTCAGCTGGGGCCAGGAATCCAACCAGCAACCCTGTTGCTCAGAGCTCACATTCTTCAGCGAGCTCTTAACCAACTGAGCCACTCGGCCAGCCCCATACCACCTTTTTAAAACGAGCTCTTACTAACCTCTAAAATTAACGGCTTCTCTTATCTATTTACCTTTTTTTTTTTTTTTTGAGGGCAGAGTCACTGGCCCTCACATGTGGTAACCGAACTAGAGCCACTGGCTCTATTTACTTCTTTATTACTCCAGTAAATACATACATTTCATGAGAACAAAGACCTTATATTCACTGTATGCCCAGGGCCTACAGTGCTTTCCATACTGTAGATGCACACTCAAAATCTGTGAATGAATGCATGTGTCATGTTGATAAAGTCTAGTAATATTTCCACAAATCATGGGGGTGGGGAATGACGTAATTACAATGCAGCAGGTGCTGGAAACAAAATGAATACGACACAGTCCTTGCCCATGAAGGGCTTCCAGGTTGTACGTGAGGTGACTAACACATGCCCAATATCACCTCCTGCACCTCTTGAGTCTTCCCTGCTCAGCTGGGAGGGTGTCCAAGGATGGGCCTCATACAGGTTTCAAGCAGGGGACACACAGGGAGGAGCTCTTTGGCATCATACAAGATGACAATGAAAACCGACTGACTAATCAACGATCAAATAAAAAAATGCCAAATAAACAATTAAATAATGGACCACTTGACTTCCACTCTGACACAGTCCTTTAATCTCAAGATACCTTTCATATTATATGTACTCTAAAAGTAATCATTATCTTGCAAGTCTCAGAACCCAAGTACAATGTCCCCAAAATTCCGCCTTTAATTTCACAGTATTTCTGTGTCAAAACTTATTTACATTTCAAAAAGAAGGTCCCATGCACAGGACACTTCAGTTAAGCAGGCTTGCTTTAGGTGACAGAGGAGGGAGCTGGAGGAAGAACAAGGGACCCCAGTCAACCTCACTTTCCTAACTTGCCTTCTTTCTCTCTCAAAACAGGTCCTCTTTCCACTCTGCCTCTACATAATCATCACTGAAGCTGGCACATCTATCAAGATCATCTACCTGGCTGCTATGTCAGGAGTATATCACGTCTTAGTATTTAGGGATCAGCAAAAGCAAAGATTCCTATATTATCAGAATTGACTTCTTTCTCTCCTCACTGAAGTATTGGGTGCAAATTATGCACCCAATGGTCCTTGCTCTTATCAGAAGAGATTTTTATGACCCTGAATAATAACAAGTAGAAGACTACAATTTTAAAACTGAGTCTATTTTGTGTGAATTACATACCCACCAACTCAAACCATTTTCTTAGTCCAGATTTCCCCAGAAGTTCCTTCTCGTGCTATTAACATCATTATGTTAGCATTGTCTGCTTCCTTTGGAGCCTGTTTCCATATTCTTCTGTACCTTTAATTTGCCCTTCTCACTAATTCTGGCTTTGAGCAAGACTGTGCCCTACACGCTTCTTTCACACTGTTGTTGGCTTTTTCACTTGCTCTAACAGGTCCATCTTGGGCAGAAAGAACACCTGTATGTGTATACCTGAGAAGATGCTATTCTTATTTAAAGCATTAAAAGAAGAAACATCCTTCCTGGAAAGAAAACTATATTTTATGCTTTCATCTTCAGAATGGAGAGCTCCTTAATTAAATTTAAACCAAAATATTTTTGTAAAGCTCAAATTTCCGCATTGGCATTCCTTCACATTTCTCAATTTACACAGTCCCTTTGTGAGTGGAACACAGGGTATTCACTGCTGTAAATTGCCTTCTGTCGAATGTGGCCTCCTTCTCAAGTCTGAATAGGCTAAGCCAAGCTGTTGGAGTGTTTTTGTCCGGATTTTTCTTTAATTGTTTTGCACCTGCCTTCTAACAGAATGTATACACTTTCCCCCCTTACAATCAACATGTACTATTGAAATACGGCACAATCAATAACAGCTTCCTGGAAGATGTTTAGGAGAATAAAGATATTTAGTTTAAAAGAAACAAAGCAGGGACTTGTACCCATATCATGTTATTGATTCACTCACAAGGCCAAAGAATAGAGTGAGTGCTCCGGTTGCATTTCTCGGGGCTCCTACTCTTGCCTGAATTATCTATCTTTCAAAAAATCAGCCAGGCTGAGTGGGGAAAGGGAAAACGCTTCTTTTCTGGAGATGATCTCAAGTCTAAAAATGTGAACTCTGGAGCCCAAGCACCTGGGTTCAAAGTCCTGGCTTTACCATTTATTAGCAGTAAAACCACAGGCAAGAGTCTGCCTCTCTCTCAGCAACACTTTCTTTGGCTGCACAATAGCATAATGAGAGCACTTCTGTCTCTTAGGGCTGCTGTGGGATCAAGCAAGAGAGCACAGTGCCTGGCATGTGTTAGTTATTTCATTATCACGTCTGGAACGTTGTCCTGTATTCATCAGAGGATAGCGAACCTCACCTTCTTCTCCCATCTCCATCCTGGTTAAAGCCACCTTTATTTCTCACCTGATCACAGCCTGCTTCAACCCTCTCCACTCACAATTAATCATTTTTTACACGTTTACATCAGATCTTGTCACTCCCCTGTTTCAAACACTTTCAGGCCCCTAGGAGCTGGCTGATGTTTCTGACATCTGTTCCTGTCACCCTCCCAGTGCTGATGGGGAACCAGCCTCCCCAGCTTTTCTCCAAGTCAGGAGAGCTCTGCTGCTGCTGTTTCTTGGCATGGCTGGCTCCTTCATGGCCTTCAGACCTCCTACAAGTCTCCCACAAGCTTGATCCCTGCAGCTGGAGGAGCCCACTCTCTCAGTTACTCTCTCTCTCTCTCTCTCATAGGGCTCTGTTGAGCTCTCATAGGGCTCAGCACTGGTCACAAGCTCAAATCCTTGAATAATGCATTTTTTTGCCTATTGACTTTTCTCCTCTCTGGACCATAAACTCTACGAGGGCAAGGATGATGTCTGTCTCATTCACGGTCAGAGTCCCAGGAGCTCAATACATATTCGCCCAGTAAATGAACATGCAGGTTTTACTATTATGGACAGTAATCACTGAAGTAGCTATAACGTAGTGTTGTCCTACAGACTAAATACAGAGCTTAAACACCTTGCCTGTACAGGAGAATACTGGGCTAAGATAGACATGATTTTTGAGTTTAGTTATTTATTATATTCTTGTTTCTGCCCTTGTTCTCAGATGGTCAGCTTTGGGTTTCTGTGTGCTGGCCTCTAGCACAGGGGCCCTAGTTACATTTTATTTGATTCTTTTACCTGTAAATCTGGTTCAAGGCTATTAACGCCATGTCTAAACCTGTGGTAAATCAGCTCTGCAGAGTTTTTCAATGTGCCACGCACCCTGGCAATGCATTATTGGTTTACAGAATTCGGAGAAATATTTTTAGACTGCTGGGTCATTTCTTTCGCTTATTTCTTGATTCTTGGCTGAATTACAGTGTTGAGTCTTGAGATTAATGACCTACAGATAAAGGAGTTGCTATTATGAGAAAGAATGTGAACTAAATATCTTAAGTCTACCCAATCTTTGCAAAAATACATCTATTCAATAAATAAGAAGCCTACACCTTGATGGGATATATATGGAAATAGGTAGACCAAAAATTTTGGTTATGTTCTCTATACAATAAGTCATCCTATATTTTCATATCTTTGTTGATAAGACTCTGAAAACAAACTACATTTAATCAGCTTAAACTGATCTAATGGTCAAAGAGACTCAGCGAGGGCAGAGCTGGTTTCCATGCTCACACACCCTAAGTGAATTTACCTGATAAATCCCCACTGCATCTGTTCCTACAGAAAAGAAAAAAAAAAAGAAAAATGAAAAAGCATCTCAGAGCTGAGATTAGACTTTTAGACCCTCCTGAGAGATAATCCCTTCCAACATTGACTTTCTTTGTGGGGCTTGGCAAATCAGTTTTTTCCTCTATAATACAGGGATAAGAATGCTTTAGTCAAATGGATGCTGTGAGAATTAATTACTGTTATACAATTTATTGAAGATGAGAAGTCCTGTAAAAATATTGCTATTGCTTATAGGATTGAGGTCCAAAGACAAAAGCATCACACATAGCGAAGAAATCAAAACACCTCAAAATCCCTACTGTTTCGCCGTCTCACAGGGTTCTCCCTAACTCAGGTGAAAAGCAGGCAAACAGTTTTCAAGGACATGTCCCCTTCTTCTGTGACAAGAATTGAAATGCACCACTGGACCCACCTGTGCATTATGTGCTGTGCCTCTTCCAATGCACGATGGAAGAATGGAAAGGCCTTATTTACAAGAATTGCAAGACAGAGGGGAGAGCTCTGGTTTCCTATGCAACTCTTTTGACCCTGAACCAGGGTCTTTCTGAATCAATGGATGCCCTGAAGACTAAATTTCAGGGAACGGTATTTTCAGCAGCACTTAGGAAAGGGGTAGTTAGGTTTTGAGCTGTCAGGAAAGAAAAAGGAGTCCTGCTGTAAGGTGATAACTAGCTGGTTATAAAGATTGAGCCCTGTTTTAAGGAAATATGATCGGTTATAACAAACACTAAGAGCACACAGGATGCTGGCTGTCTTGGCATGAGGAATTTCTATATTCTGAACTATCGTTTTGAAAGTACCAGAGATAAGAGAACACAGGCCCTGTGGGGATTAAAGAAGGTAAGGCCCTGATTTTGTATCCAAACCAAAATAAAGCAATAAAACGAAACAAACTACCTATTATCTCTGTTGGTATGAAGCTTATTTTTATACTGATACCAATCCATCTAGGATTCACTACTTAGGTCAAATGTAGGGTTGATACAGTTTTCAGAGAGGTTTCATAGTAAGCACCACAGAGGTTGGAATTTGGAAGTGGCCTCTAAGAATATGAACAATGAAGGATATTATGACTATAAAATCTCTCTCTTTTAGAGGGTCCGGATCATAAGAGGAGCGGAATTTATACTGGCAGGACTCTATATGAGTATTTTCTAAACATGGGACTATGAGTGAGAAGCTCTCATCAATGTCCTTCTATCCTGGTCCTCCAAGTCATTCATTCATTCATTTGCTCATTTGCTCATTCATTCATTCAAACTTTATTAAGATAATTTGAGTATGCATTTCTTTAAGAAAGGATTAGACAGTCTTCGAGAGTCTCTTCAATTTTACATTTCAAGGATCAGTCCCCCTTCCTTTGAAACTTTCAATGTGGAGAGAGAGAAAGCAAACAGGAGAAAGCAGTCGAAGTCTGTCTGATTTCATATACATAACGGGGGAGAGGGCCTGTACTGCGAGGATCTTATTCCCTGGCACCTCTGATGATACATCCTATTGATGAATCTGCTTCATTTGCTCACTCATCCAGCATTTATAGAGCAACTGCCATGCACCAGTCTTCAATTTTCCCTTTTTCAGCTGTCCCAGTACTTTCACATTTATACTTTGTTAAAACAACTTGCTTTCAGGGTTGGCTGAGTGATGCGTTGGTTAGGAGCTGGCTTGGGATGCCAGCTCTGAGCAGAAGGGCCGCCAGTTCGGATCCCACCTATGAGGGTCAGTGACACTGCCCTCTATAGCTAAGGTGGTGAACAACAGCTCCACCCACAGCTGGGCTGCTGTGAGTCCCTGCGCCTGCTGCAGTGGGCTGCCATAAGCTACAGTGAGTGGCCAGCAGCCAGTGTGAGCGGCCAGCAGCAGGAGTGAGCTGCCAAGAGCCACCTTGAGTAGCCGCCCAGAGGCTGGCAACCGACCTGCCTCATCTGGGAAGAACGCAATGAGGATACCAACATGGGCCAGTGAAGCGACGTCCTCCACTTCTAGACTGAAGAACAAAAGGACAGCAACTTGTCTGTTCCCCTTCCCCAATTCCCCAACACTATTCCCCTCCACCAATTCCCCAATAAAATCTTAAAAAAAAAAAAATTATTTTCCTTTAACTTTTCCTCTACGTTATTTTCTGTTCTTGCCCCTGTAGGTGTCTGAACCCTGTTCAGGATTTAGTGGCAGTGACATGCCCCCAGTGCTCTGATTCATTATTCATAGAAAAACAGCTGCAGAGGAACACAGAAACTGCCATATATTGACACACATACGCGACAGTAACAATGATCTCTCAATCCTGTAAAAATATTAGCATTACCATACTTACTCCATTTCAAGATCTCTGCATTAATATTGTGAGATGTCTAAATAAGAAAATAAATAAAGGATACTAAAATTTGAATATGTTCACCATCTCTGTAGAGTAAGTAAATAGCTTGTGACATTTTAATAAAATTTCCTAATTAAACCCTTTACATTCATTTAGTTGTGTCATTTAGTTATCACAAATGCCATGTAGCTAGGCGATGATCAGGTATGACAATTGCTGTAAAGAATGCTGTTCTTCATTATTTATCTTTCCACAGATCAATCGCCTGGAAGCAGGGTGTTTATGCCTTCCCCCTTCCCGCCTCTCCCCTTTTCATATCCCCCCTTCCCATCTCTTACAAAGGAGGCGCTGATTCCAAAATAATGTCAGGTGGTTGGCTTGTGATCTCGGCAATTTTTATTCAGAAAAGGATTAAGTGATTAGAGCCATTTGGGGATCCTGAAAAGTAACTGTGGAGGTTTTCAAATGGGCCTTTTCTCTGGCCTTAGGGGAGGGCTAGCGAAAACAATCCACTGTGATCTGGAAGCACATAGCAGTCAAGTTATAATGCATGATTCAACGGCACATAGATGTACTATGTAATTATACATGTAAGACAGTGACACGATATCTACACCAGCACTTTAGGGCTGGGTAAGTGGAACACCACCACAGCAGCCCTGCGAGGACTGCCCCCAGCTGGAACCGTTCTGCTCTTGGGGGGTTTTCTTCGGAACAAATCTTTGCAAGTTGTCTTCAAAGCTAAAATTATACTCTCGTACTTTTCCTACTTCCTCTGATAAAAACCTATCATTTTTTACAAGAAAATCTGAAAAACCTAAAAGTTTAGAGGTAAGTCCCATGAATAAATTCTGTCACTAAAAACACGGAGGTACAAACACTGGGTAATTATATTCAATAGATGGAGCTCTTGCATGTCACCTGACTTGGTTGTGACAGAAAAAGCCTGCCACCATCAAAATGCTGGAACAGCTGTAATCTTCCAAAGGTGATAATTTTCTAAAAGGCAATGTTCATTTTAGAGCTGAAGTTATGGAAGGTTTTGTTGAAAAAATACTCAGATTTTTACAATTGTAATTTATTAACTTACACTACAGATCAGAGCCCAGAACTTTAGTGCATAGTCAGCACACATCTATTGAATAAATAAGTGACTATTTTAAAAGTACATGAAATAAGCTCTAGATAACACATGTTATTTACTATTTCCTGATATGAGGATAACCATTATGATCCAGTAATTGATGACGTTTTACAGTTCTCAATATTATATTTTGAGTTCAGCATCTTAATTTACTTTTCTATTTTGTAGATAATATCTAAGAGTAATTCACCCATTTGTCAGTGAAAGCTACACATAAAGAGTAACCCCATGGATAAGAAACAACCTTCATTTGAAAAGCATGATTTTTTTTTTTTTTTTTTTAGCAGAATCATTTCAGAATTGGGGATGAACTGTCAAAAACAAATACAAGTGTTTGTTTAAAGCTGGCATTACAGACAGTCCCCCCAATTACATAATTCCTATAATATCTTAACACTATTTAGTATGCAATATATTTATTATATTAGGTTATCAAGTTGTCTTTGTGAAACTGCTTATTAAAATACCATGTGCCTGCTCTTTCTCATATTACCAATCAACCTAGTAGAAAAAAGGAACTCTAAAAAACAACTTTCTTAAAACATCCATAAAAATAACTTTCAAAATTACAAAACGGCTCCCTGAAGTGTTCCATAAATTAGCCATGGAAAGCAAACACCACAGTCAGACCCGATTACCTTATCCTACAGCCAGGATCCAGAATCAGAACACACATACCCCCTCGGAGGAAGCCCCACCTATTACTCAGCTTTATTCCTCTCAGATATTTCTCTGCCATCTTCTTCTAGCCTGGGGTGCCATTGAATTGTGAAACATATAACTAGCTTTACAGACAAAAGTGTCTGCCTTATCTAATTACCAAGACATTTAAAAGCTCTTTGTTCTATTTCAAACCAAATTCAAAGCCAACCAAACAAAAAGCACCACATGGCAAAAAAAGACTTTTCAATACAAGCATTAGGTGAGTCAGTGTTTCAACGCTGAGTTTCTGGAGTCATTTCCAAACAACTGAAGCTTTGTCCTCTCCAGATTGATGTTTATGTAACAAACGCTTGCTGAGAAGAGGGGTGGGTTTCTCTGTTAGAACTACCTCTCTAAAATCCTGACTTTAGTTTAATAGGGAATCACTGCATGCTCTTTTACAGAAAAGATTTTGTGAAATGGCTGTAAAACGCAAAGATTTCCTTTTTACACTGTAGGGCCTGTCTATGACACGTGCACAGATACAAGCAACAAGCTGAAACTCAGAAAGTCATGAAAATATCTTATTCTGACTTATTCTATAACAATACTTTTTCCTTTGAATTGCAAATTAGCCTTCGGCCAGTTTTCTTGTTCTGTTTGCAGTATTTCTGAGGGGGAAAATGGCTTTTCTGCACTCACTAAGCAATTGAAAGTATGTGGTCATTGGGTACCTAAATGAAAAATGCAGCGAGCATTTGTACTGACGTTGTTTTTTTTGCACAGTTGTAAGATACAAAAACTGAATCTGCTTTTCCCATAGGCATTCCTTTTAGATAAGAGGACATAAGATATTAATTGTCTAATGGAGGCATCATAAATCACTTAAAATATTTCATATAAAATACTTGGCAAAGTTTAGCAAACAATACATTTACTATTAAATTTAGTAATAAGCTCAGAAATCAGAATAATACATGCAGTAGTATTTCGTTTAGATTAACAAATAAACACATGTAGGGCCGGCCGAGTGGTGCGGTGGTTAAGCACTGGCCTTGGAGGCCAGCGGCCCCAGTTCGGGTCCCACATATGAGGGCCAGTGACACTGCCTGCCCTCAAAAAAATAAAAAAAATAAAAAAATAAAATAAACACATGTAGACACATGCTTGTAAATGCTCAGAAAAGAAATGGAAACATACACTCCACACTATGTACATTATTCTATATACTTTATATACTTATTTATAGGTCATATATCATATAGTATATGTATAACTCTATGTGTGTACATTTATTCTTTATACATTTATAATATATACTCCTGGATTCTGCAAATATTTTACAATCAGAACATATTAATATGTTGCTCATGTAGTAAAAACCATGACAAAGTTGCCAATGAAATGTATTGGTGGGTGAAGGAATGAAGTACAATATAAATGGCAAGGCCTTGTTCCTTTTCTACTAGATGCAAGGTAGCAGTTTGTGTCAAAGGTAGCAGTTTGGGGACCAGATGTCCAGGTTTGAACCTCAAGTTTATCATATAATAGTTGTGTGACCTTATGCTATTATGTATTTTCTCTGAATCTAAATTCCTCATCAGTAAAACAATGGTATGGTAGAAATACCTATCTCCAAGGGCTGTAGTGAAACAAGATAGTATCCAAAGGAAATCCAGTGTTCCTGCTAGTCTTGTGTTTGCAGTCCCTTTCCTTCACCAATCGCAAGCCAACCCATGTTTCTGCAAGTTAGTTAACACCATAAAAATGCGCCCTTGGGCAGCATTAATGTATAGTATAACTTGTCCTCTAGACACTCACATTGCTGTCACCGCCAATAACGCATTCCCCAAATTCACTTCTGTTAGTTGGCTTTTTCCCAATAGACTAATCATTTTAAAGACACTACTGGCTTGGCCCCTTCCAGTTACTACCCAGTGTCCTGGAAGATTTGGAGGACATTCACAGTCAGATTCATAGGTGAGCCTTACATTGCACTATTGTACAACTTGCAAATATATATAGGTATAGAAGTATAACACACACACACACACAAGTTACATTTGCATGCAGACATCATGTACCATTAAATAGCGATTATCAAAATGTGGTCCCAGATCAGGGCCCTCAACATTGCCTGGGAACTTGTTAGAAATGCAAATTCTTGAGCCCCAGTCCAGATGGACTAAATCAGTCTGACATGGGACACAACACCCTTAACCAGTCCTTTCAGTGATTGTGCTGCATGCTGAACACTGCCAAATGGAACAACCATGACATCCCATGGTAACCACAAACTGCAATCAACGCTGGATATATTCAGAACATTTTTTGGACATAATTTCTTCCCTAAGAGAACTTAGTGTGAAGCTGGGAGAAGAAAATGGCACTGTGGGGAATGGTTAGCATACACACTCTCACACACACACACACACACACACACACACACACACACACTTAAGCAGTGTTTGAAAGAAGAAATGAGTAAGTTAAAAATAATAATCTAACAATTTGGCCTAAAACTATTTCCATTTAATTTGATTTAATTTGGCTTTATATTGGGCTATATTACAAATGGGAATGCTCCAACTACATCTAAAATCTTGTTCTATATGGAAACAAGAATATCAAAATTCATAAGAATTTTAAAATAAACACCTGAAATAAAATCTATAATTGCAATGCTATGGCTTTTCTTTAGACAAGAGAATCAAAGACCAAAGGCCACTTTACAAGAGAAAATAGAAGAGCAAAATTACAGGGTATTATACATCACCAACTCTAAAAACTGGTGTTGAGATCCTTCTTGGGCAATATATTAAAATTTTGAGAGGTGAAGCATCTTAAGGAAGAGGTGAATACATTTTCAGTGTAGAGTTATACAGTCAAAAAATTTAATTGCTATTATTTAACTGCTATTAACAGTTTGCCATGTGGTCATCAGCTTCAATATACTTGTATGATTGGGCACTTCTGTTAGTTCAGAAGAAAGTCTTTAAATTATTAAATAGTTTCTGAATAGTACATCATCTGCCACTCACACCTTATGTGGAAATAGCCCCACACCTAACACAAGCTGAAATGAAATCTATAATATATTCTAATTTGGTCCATCCTTCTTTATAGCTCTTGCCAAAGGGAGAAAAGGCAAATATCTCATGCATTTTATTCTTATAACTTTTGGTTGGAGATAATTTAGAATGATCAGAGTAACCTGAAGAAGGCCTAGAAGGGAAGAAGCATTGGTTTCTCCCTCATTTGTGGACAACAGGAACCTATGTGTGTGTCCAAGTAATGGGGCAGAGTGGGCACAGGGCCCTGAGGTAGTGTCCTAGAGTGTTCAATACGCCTTTGATGGGTACTGCAGAACATCAAAACTCAGACTTCCTAATGGAATAAATTAAGTAAGAGAATGGCCAGTAGTCTGCCTTTATTTGCCGGGAATACATCCTAAATCCCAACTGGATGCCTGAAACCATGGATATACTGAACCTTATACATATTATGTTTTTATCCTATACATACATACATACACTTTATGGCTTCTCTTTGGCATATCCCAATTGCCAGCATCACTACTCTTGTGCTTTAGGGCCACTACTAAGTAAAATAAGGGTGACTTGAACACAAGTCCTGAGATACTGTGACAGTCGATCTGATAACTTAGCTACTCAGTGACTAATGGACATAAAGCGTCTACGGCATGAATACACTGGAGAAAGTGAAGAGTCACATCTCAAATGGACCGGAACAGTATGGTGCCAGATTTTATCACCCTACTCAGAATGGCACACAATTTAAAACTTAGGAATTCTTTCTGAAATTTTCCATTTAATATTCTTGGTTGACCGTGGGTAGCTGGAACTACAGAAAGTGAAACCTCACATAAGGTGGGGACTACTGTACAAAAAACAGGGAAGATGGAATGCATGGAGGATTTAAGGGGTGGAAGGGTCAAGACACGGGAAAGTGAAGGTTAAATATGCCCAGTACTTCTAGAATACAATCTTCCTGTTCTTTAGTCTTATCATGTAGGGGGAAAAAAGGTAACAATGAAAAATCCAGATTTTAGAACTGGCTGTGAAAGAAGCAATCTGATGAGTCTAATTCTCTGGTTCCCATCCTCTCCCACCAACACATAAACCCAATTCTGTTAGGATTTGCAACCTCCAAGGGACAAATCCCTTTGGCTACTGCCACTTGTCTCTTGGAAGACTTGCTTCCTTCTCAGGAGTCACAGCAGCCCCACACTAATCCCTGAATCAGACCCAGACCTAATGACTGTCAAGTTCTTGCTAAAGATACTTGCAAGAGATGCAGGCAAATCTGGAGTCTCAGAATCTCTATTGAAAAGGAAAATATGTAAAATTCTCTGGAAAGTTTTCATTTAATTTCTTTTCCAATGCAATGTTGCTTGAGTAAACAAGAAAGTGGCGTGGGCCCTTGTGCGGGTCTGAGGTTAATTATCCTATAATAATAAACTCTTTTCTTCCAGTGTTGATCAGTTTTCTCTTTAAACACAGTTAATGATCTCTTCTATTAAACGTCTGAACATGTTTATGAGGTGTGTGCTTTGAAGGTCCATTTTGATGACAGGCTTACAGAGCCCCTAAAGACGCAAACTGTCTAAGGAGCTCTCCCTAATAAAAGAGACAGATTTGGTGAACAGGCAGAGGGGATCCCTGAGGACTGTCATCCCTGCCAAATGATACCAAAATAAAGCTGTAAAATTTAAATCATACACAACTCCTGAAGTACAGGGTAAAAACTGTTTCCTTTGTGCTGCATTCAAATTTGAGATTGTTTACAAATTTCAGAAAGTATTCAGTCTTTTGTTAAACACATTCTGGTTGAATTGCCTTAGAGACAAACTATGAACCTGCATATATTGAAATACACACATACAATTTGTTAACACAACACCAAAACCCAGAGTGTTTAGTTCACTATTCTGCTGACCGTGTAACAGCCACCATCTTATTTCATCAGAGCTGTGGGTACTGACAGATTTGCATATTATGTTCACTACTGGTTGGATTGCTTCAGTTAGTGTCTCTGGAAATCTAAAACTGAGGACACAAACATTATATGATAACTGAAATCCAAAAGTTAAAGAAAATAATAGGTTGTGACCAAAGAAATAAAAGGCTTTTCACACAAGTCTGAACTCATCCGGCTTAATATGTTTAAATAAAAAAATTTGCACTTCAAAAGGATGAATACTTTCAGTGTAATATCTACCTAAGTAAGGGAAGTTCTTCTCTGTTAGCCAAAGCCTTCAGCTGCTTATAAAGACCTGAAAGAATTAGAAGTATTCCAGCCTTCCTCAAGGCATCCATACTAGAACAGTATGAAATACCAGAAGAATGACGTTCCAATTTATTTTTTAAGCTGACTGATATTCTTGTGAAATATTCTTGTCTTAAAAAAAATTAAATGATAATTTTTTTTCATTAAATGATAATTTTTTTTCTATCATGTTTTAACACTTCAATAACAAAAAAAGAAAGAAAGAATGGGTTTTCAAAAAAGGGAGGAAACAAGGAAGGAGGCTGATGGTGGCATGGCTCATAGGGTCATCTGAGGGTAGTACGAAGCTGTCCAAAATCCATCATGCTCTTTATCCAGCCGGCACATGTATGTGATTTCAAGCACTTAGCACAGTACTTTGCTTTACAACATACATGTAAACTTTACATAAAGGTATTAAGCCTTGAATGTTTCCCTCCTGAGAAAATATGCTCCACCAGCCAGAACATACTTGGTACCAAGAAACTGACGTCCACCACAATCCAATAACTCACATCTCCTTTTCCATACAGGATTAGACTAAGAGAAAATGGTTCAAAAAAGAATGACTGGAGGCCCAGTAATGAGATGGATTGCAGATTGACACAAGGAAACAGAAATGGCCTAAAAGCAAACATAAAAATGTACCAAATTTACACATCAATTTTAAAGTTAGCCAAGTGAACTGTCATGTCAATGAAAGTGTTTTCTCTCAGAAAAATTTACTTTTTGCTATAAACTGTATTTTCTTTTTAGTGCCACTTACTGGGTTTGTGACATCTACTACCTACATTTAGAGGCAAACATCATGTCATCTTCAATCCTCGTAAGTATTAACTTTGTTTAAAATGGATTACATAATGGTGATTAATCTTAAATTAAAAGTTTGCTTCAATTTAACAAGATAATGTCATTACTTTTCAGAGAGCCTGAAGATCGTGGGGAGAAGAGGAGGAAAAGCAACTTAAGAAAATAGATATTATAAAGAGAACTTAAGTTTTTTATTATCAAAGAAAATGTTGGTCTACAATATGGAATTATGCATTCAACAGAAGTGGTCTATTTAGCCTGAAGCCTGAGAAATTTTGAATACTCTCATCAACTTCTTATATCATTCTTACTGGGAAAAATGGATCAACAAGAAAGCAGTGGTTTTGGATGTCCATAGGCCATATTAAAACCTAAAACAAAAGATGTGACACAAAAAAGATCAAAGACTTTATTTTAAAAATCACTTTATCTTTGCTAAGATAATATGGTATCTGAAAGCAGTGTTGATAAAGAAATATAGCCAGGATATGGGTCCAAATTCTTGCTCTAAAAATTATGTGACTTTGGGAAGACATCTCACCTACAAGAATCTGGGTTTCTAATTCTACCAAACAAAGGGTAACTACTGTTCTAAGATGAAAGGTGATGTGATTATATGAGGCACACCAAAGGAATGCCATTTTGCTTTCTTTTATTAGCCAGGTGTCATTTTATGTATACAATGTCTCAGCTGAGCCCAAAGGTATCCCAGAGCCTTTTTATAGTGATTATGCCAATTTAAACATGCAAGTGAATTCTGTGAGTAGAATAAACCTCTACCTAATAGTGATCTTGAGAAAGAACAATAGAAGGAACTCAGAAGGTCTATGAAGAAAAATTTTACTGCAGAAATATCTTATTTAAAAGTCAATTACTCGATAAATAGAAAGTCAGTAGTTATTTTTATTGAATCCTTTATTCTAATATTCATGTATTTTAAGTATGCTGATTTGCCAACTGCACACTAAATCATATCATTATTTAAATTTTTTCCCTTCCAAATCTCCATGAAAGCAATTTTTACTTTTCACAGCAGTATACATCTGATAGAGAGATTTTAAAGGTCTTAAAAGATTTGCACTCATATTTATTTGACTTATCAGGAGTACAATATGAGAAAGTTGTGTCTATACTTAAATAATTAAGTATGATTGATGAGTTTGTGCATGTGACATTATCAGCAATCATGCATTTTAATTCAATAGCAGATATTCAAATTGATGTACTGAAAGGAATAAGTCACTATAGTTATGAATCTCATTCACAGTGATCAAAAATTATGTTTTATACAAGTTTTAACTCAAAGTTTAAGGGAGTGTCTTTACATGTAAGATATAAACGATGTCAGTATATATATATATCATGAACATAAACAGATTTTTCCCATTAAAGAAGATAAAACTTATGCCTTGGGTGAAAAACAGAATTCCAGTGCTTACTAAACAATCAGCCATCTCATTTTATATTTTATATTCAGAGTTCTAAAAAGGTGGCTCTAATTATGCTGGAAAAGAAGGTCCATCTAGTATGGGAAAGCATAGCAGCGATTTCATTTTCTTCTCATACCCTTCCATTTTAACAGTAAAAGTCAACTTCCTAGGATGACTTTCTCAGTGGAAAGGCTTTTTGGCTCCCAAACTGATACTCTTGAAGAAGAGTCACCTGACCCCCAAATCAGGCATTTAATTAAGACCACAAATCCCTTCAGATGAAAATATCTTTGTGAAGAAGGACATCAAGAAGAAACTCTGCTGATACGATAGAAAAAGTCCTCATCACTCTGAGCTCTGTTTTAGGGACTTTTAGATATTTGAGACAATCAAATTTAAACAAATCCTTGTTTGCATAACAGACTATTACAGCCACCTGAAAATGCTGTACCATTCAAGTTTCTATTGGAATTAAATGGAAGTTGATGTAGGAAACATTACTAATTAACCATTCCATGTTTAATATCCTGCAGACTACATGAGATTTCTACAAGTGTGAATGTATTTTGGTCAATAAAAATATGAAAGTTCTCATTTTAAAAACCGAAATCTTAAATAATCTGGAAAATTCAGCCAGAATGACTAATTTTCTCACAGATTATAGGTAATTACTAACTGGCAATCCTTCACATACAAGAATTTTTCACCCAGGAGGTTTCTGGTCAAGATGACAGAGTAGGAAAATGCAGTGCTCACCTCCTCTCAGGATCAAATCAATTACAATTAAACCACAAAACAATCATTATTAAGAATCACCTGTAGTCTAGCTGAACCAAAGCCCTACAACTACAGATAATACAGAAGAAGCCACCTCAAGGCTGGTAGGAGGGGCAGAGACACTTAAAAAAATGGAGGGATATCTTGGCTGCAGAAGTTCCCCCCCACCCCCACCCAGAGGAGTGAGGGGTCCCAGCCCCTCACCAGCCTAAGGTTTCAGTGTTTTGGAGAGATGCCCCCATAAATTCTGGCTGTGAAAATGAGCAGGTTTGTGACTGAGTGAAATGGGGGGTGGCTCCAGTCCCAGGTGCTCCTCCTAAAGGGCCCCCAGACAGACTTACTCATTGACAGACTCACTTACTCTGAGCTCCAGCTCTGGGAAAGCAGCTCAAAAGTTCCCAGGGACTTATGTGGAGGAACTGAATTGTCTAGCTTCAGGGTGTGGGCTGGAGAGACAGCTTTCTCGCAGATGGAGGAACTGGTGGAAGCCTTTGATGAGCCCACCCCCACCTCCCTAAGTGCTGACGCACGCAGACGCCAGGTCTGAGTCTCCATCAAACCAGCTATCACCTTTCATCTGCTTCACCCTAGTGATATCCTGAGGCCCTGCACCCAGCCAACTTTCAGGCACACTGAAGCCACTTCCAGTGGATTTTCCCTATAAATGGCCTACCTTGGCTCATGTTGCAGACATTCCTAAAATCAACCAAAGGTTCACAAAACCCAAACAAGCATCCCCTGGCTTCCTTCCATTTGTCCTATAACTCTGGCTGAGTAGCCTTAAGCCAGCATTAGCAACAGCCAGCTTTGGTTTGTGGCTTGGTATCTCAAGGTATCTCCAAGCACAGCATGGGCAGCAGCCATGTCTTGATTGTTTTATGGCTCAAGCCACATGGCCCCAGCAGGGCACTGACTGCAGCTGAACTTGGTCTGTAGTGGATCTCCTCCCAGGAGACCCTGGGGTTAGAAGTTCCCAATGACCAGTTTCAGACTGGGTTGAAAATCACCCAACCACCTCCAAGCATGACACACCCAAAGGGCAGACTGGGAAGGCACCAGAGACCTGCTAAACTGAATCTTGTTCAGTAGGGTCAACCCCTGCCCAACAGCTCCTCCAGTATACTCACAACAGTCCTCACAATCAATCAACCTCAGGGTCAATCCCTCCTATTGACATGCAAACAGTAATCAAGTCTCAACTACAACAGGAGGGCACACACAACCTACAGAAGGAATACACCTGGAGTACCCAGCTCTGGTGACCAGAGAGACTGCATCACTGGGTCCCATGTCACACCTACTATATTAAGGCCACTCTACTAAGATCGGGAGACTTAACAGCCCTACCTAATACATAGAAACAAACACAGGGAGGCAGCCAAAATTGGGTGACAAAGAAACATTTCCCAAATAAAAGAGCAGAACAAAACTCCAGGAAAAGAATGAAACAAAGTGGAAACAAGCAATCTACCAGATACAGAGTTCAAAGCACTGGTTATAAGGATGCTCAATGATCTCAGGGAGAACTTCAACAAAGAGACAGGAAACATAAAAATGGAGTGAGAAAACATAAAACAGAACCAATCAGAAATAAGGACAATAACTGAAATTCAGAATACATTACAGGGAATCAACAATAGATTAGATGATGGAGAGGATTGACTCAGTGATTTAGAAAATAAAATAGCAGAAAACACCTTATCAGCAAAAAGAAAAAAAAAAGTCCAAGACACCGAGGAGAGTTTAAGGGATCTTTTGGACAACATCAAGGCTACCAACATTCACATGATAGAGGTACCAGAAGGAGAAGAGAGAACAAGGAATTGAAAACCTATTTGAGGAAATAATGATGGAAAACTTTCCTAACCTGTCAAAGGAAATAAACATAAAAGCCCAGGCAGTGCAGAGAGTCCAAAATGAGATGAACCCAAAGAGGCCCATACCAAGAACTATCATAAATTAAAATGCCAAAGGTTAAAGACAAAGAGAGAATCTTAAAAGAAGCAAGAGAAAAGCAATTAGTTACCTACACAGGAGTTCCTATAACACTATCAGCTGATTTCTTAACAGAAACCGCAGGCCAGAAGGAACTAGCAGTAAATATTCAAAGTGACATAAAGTAAGAACCTGCAACCAAGATTATTCTACCCAACAAAGCTGTCATTTAGAATTGGACCGATAAAGAGCTTCCCAGACAAGAAAAAGCTAAAGGAGTTCCTTACCACCAAACCATTACTAAAAGGGATGTTAGAGAGACTTCTTTAGGACAAAAAAGAAATAAATAAATCTAAAATATGAATAATAAAAAGGCAATAACTACATATCTGTCAACAATTACCTTCAATGTAAATGGATTAAATTCTCCAATCAAAAGACAGAGGGGCTGAATGGATAAGAAAACAAGACCCTTATATATGTACCCACAAGAGACTCACTTCAGATCAAAAGACACACAAACTGAAAGTAATGTAGGGGAACAAGACATTTCATGAAAATGGAAATGGAAAAAAAAGCTGTGGTAGCAATACTTACATGAGACAAAATAGACTTTAAAACAAAGGTTATAACAAAGGACAAAGAAGGACCCAGTAATCCCACTTCAGGGTATTTATCTGAAGAAACACAAAGTGCTATTTCAAGGGGATGTGTGCATCCATATGTCCACTGCAGCATTGTTTACAATAGCCAAGATTTGGAGGCAGCCTGGGTGCTCATATGGAAAAATGGATAAAGAGGAGGTGGAATATTGCTCGGCCAGGGAAGGGAATAGGTTCTTGCCATTTGTGGCTGCATGGATGGACCTGGAGAGTGTTGTGCTGAACAAAGTATATCAGATAGTGATATACAGATGCAATATGATTTCACTTATATGTGGAATCTAAAGAACAAAACAAACAAACAAACAAACAAAATAAACTGATAGATACAAGAATATTTTGATGGTTGTCAGATGGAAGGGTGGCTGGGAATAGGTAAAACAGCGGAAGGGATTAAGAAGTACAAATTGGTTATTTCAAAGTAGTCATTGGGATGTAGGGTACAGCATAAGGACTATAGTCAATAGTATTGTAATAACTATGTATGGTGTCAGATGGGTACTAGATTTGTTGGGGTGATAGTTGCAAGAGGGGATTGGGGTAAAATAAGAAGGTGTTAAGAAGTACAAATTGGTAGTTACAAAACAGCCAGGGGATGTAAAGTAAAGCATAGAGAATATAGTTAATAATATGGCAATAACTATGTATAGTGCCAGGTGGGTACTAGTCTAGAATGGGGGATCACTTCTTAAATTATATAAATGTCTAATCACTATGCTGTACACCTGAAATTAATATAAAATAATACTAAATGTCAACTGTAATTAAAAACTTAAAAGGGGAGGAAAAGAGTGAAAGGGAATAAGAGGTTTGAATTTCAAGGCATAAAACCAATTAAGTCATGGGGATGTAATGTACAGCATAAGGAATATAGTCAATAATATTGTGATAGTGTGGTACAGTGTCAGATGGTTGCTGGACTTATGGTGATCACTTCTTTAGATATATAAATGCTGAATAACTATGGTGGACACTGGAAACTAATATAATGTTGTATATTAGCTATATTTTAATAAAAATCTTTAAGAAAAGAAAAAAAAGCATTTTTCATCTGTCCAAACCTAAATCAAATTCATTAGCAAGTTCCCTGACAATAGGCAGTATATTGAAATGGAGTGCTGGGTTTGAGAAAGGAAAATATGGATTCAAAATATGATTCTATCCTTGAAGAATTATATCACCGTAGGCAAGTTGTACACCTTTTCTGTTTTTCTTTCTATTCAGTTTCCTCATCTATCAAATGGGCACAATAAGGCCACCAACTCAGGTAAAACAAAAGATGTAACAGTTGAAAAGGGACTAAATCAGTGCCAGGAGCATAGTAGTCTGTGAATCAATTCTTTTTAAAAGTTAACGAAGCATGTTTATAAAAAATGGTTAACAATTGCTCAAAATATTTGCACTTCCTCTCCATCAGACTCATCCTCTGGGGCCCCTCTCTGGTGTCCTCATGGGGGGAGGGGCATTTTCCAGCTCATTGGTTGTTTGACTTGCTTTGGCCAAGATGTGAGCAGAAGTAGTGCAGTTTGATCAAATAGATGCTCGGAGAGCCATTGCCTGGTCCGTCATCATTCTTTTTCTCTGCATGAGAGAAGCATGTCTGACAGAATTGCTTCTCCTTGTGAAATGCAGAAAACATGGAGTAGAACCACAGCCAATCCACGTAACTTATGTAATGTGAGTGAAAGAAAAACACAAAATCCTTTGTTGTTGTATATCGTCAGATTTTGTTGTTTGTTATCATAGCATAACTATCAAAAGCTCACTAGTCAATGCAATGACTTTATTGCTTGGTGCTAGGCAGCTCTGGTGCACTGAGAAAAGCACTGGCTTTGAAGCTGGAAAACCTAAATTTTATCTGGCCATGTGACATGGGTCATCATGTAGCCTTCTCTAACCCATTCTACAGCCATGGTGTAGTGAGCCAGACAGAGCTTGCATTCTACCAATTACTAGCTGTGTACTTACAGGCCAGTGTTTTGACCTCTGTTTGTCTCAATTTCTTCATCTGCAAACTGGGGATAAGAATAGCTACATCACAGGGTTGTTGTGAAAATTAAAGGGGTTGATACATGTAAAGTTTTCAGAGGAAAAATGTTAATTATATTATTGTTTATTATTAGTTATTATTATTGTTATACTTTTTTCATAAGTTTGGGAGCTTAAAGGTAATAGTGTTTGTGAAAGTACTTTGTTAACTATAAAATGGTACATAAGTATATATGATTGTCACGAAGCATTTATTAGCTCATTGGCAACCTTTAGTTATTATAAGGAAGTCTATCAGAACAGGGATCTTTATGTGCTGTGTTCATGGTTGTAATCCAACCTCTCAAACACTACCTGGCATAGAGCAGGCTACAAAACATTTGTTGAGTTAGCGAAGGAAAATCATGGTCTCCTTCGTAATCCATTAGATATCTATGCTTTTTTAAAATTTTATATTCTTACAGATTGAATCTCAGCCAGCTCCATAAATCAAAGCTTTATATGTGCAAGTTTATTTCAGGTACTGGGTACATTTAACTATCTACTTAAATTTCCAACTTACTAGATCTCTGTTAAATAAAAATACTGCATGTCATCACTTCTCAGCAGAGATTAGAATAATTGGTGCTGCACATTAAAAGAATCACCTTAAATTAAAGAATGTACTGAATTAATGTCTTTGATCAATGTACAATAGAGTACACGTCAACATTTTTATACTCTGAATTATGAAACTTGCCTACCAATTTCAATGGTTTTCTCTTTGACATTAAGGCTACTATTGAAATCACACTTTTTTTAAAAAAGGGTGACAATATACTTTAAAAGTAAATGTGAACTGAAATATAATGAATAAAATAATGGAATTTGGTTCATATGTGCTTGGTTAAAAGACTAAAGGCAATTATAAATGATCCATTTCAGATCAACTTTCAAACTCTATATGTGAAGGTCAAATTATCAGAAAATCCTCTCTAAGTTAAATAATATTTTCTATGTTATTACTAAACAACAGTGATGTTATTGTACTCCGTGGTTTAGGTTTGCATTGAATCATTTGAGTGCATTTGCTATAGATTGACAAGCTATTTTTAAGACTTCCCACCAAAGTCAACAATTTGTTTTCCCCAATTAAAAAAAAATCACTATTGAAAATAATTCTGATTTTACTCATCACAGAATTATAAAATCCTAGAATTAGGTATATTCTTAGAGGTCACCTAGATCAATCCTTGGACCAATGACTGTTGCATTTCTTTTTTTTTTTTTTTTTTTATTGTTCACTCTTTCAGCAAACATTGACTAAGCATCTACCTGCCAGACACCGTGCTAGAGGGATAGCACACATACATAAAACACAGGCCTTGAAAATCTTACACCCAGCCTTGCCTGAGAGTACTGTGTTACTAGACACTAACAACAACCTTGGGAAGCTGCCGTGTCATTTTGGAGGAGGCTAATTGTTCAAGTTCTTCCTTCTAAACAGCTCAGGGGCTGTTCCATGGAACCAGCATCCATTCGCTCTGACAGTGGAACCCTTCTCCAATGCACAGGCAGGTTTTCATGGCTCCCTTCCTAAAAGTCTTCTATTTTTAAGTTAAGTGTTTCCAGTTCCATTTGCTATTTCCAATATCACTTAAAAAAACAAAATGAAACTTCTCACCATTTTTGTGTTCACCTTTCCGTGCCCATTTTTTGCGAAAATAATTCAGGCTTGATTAACAGAAGGTGAAGGGCAATGCCTTCCCTTTCTAACAGCATGTCTAATCATGGCTCCTTGCTCACTAGAGCCCAGCCGGTATTTTCTGTTCTTCAAACACACCATTTTGTTTTGAACGTGTGTCTTTACGTGTGCCCATCTCTGTGTCTTCCCATAGGTTTTCACGTGGCTGTTGCTTCTCATCCAACCATCTTCAATGTACAAAATCAATACCTCGGAGAGGTATCCTTCATGTAGCCAACTAAATTAACTGCTCCTCTATCCCAGTCACTATCTTATATCTCTGTTTTATTTTCATCTTAACACTTAACAGGTATCCAAACTTACCTTGTTGATTGGTTTCCCTGTTAATTGGCAGTTTCCTACCCAGGAAATTAGTTCATCCCTACATGGCCAGAGCCTAGAACAGTGCATGGCAAATGGAAGGAAGAAAGGGCAGTGGAAGATGTTCCTGCTCTGGACCCCATATGCATCCATGTCACTATATTTTTATGAATACAGTCAAGATTGCACAAGCTTTTCTGGCTGTCAGATCACATTTGGCTATTCCAACTGTCTAAGGTCCACAGAACCGTGTCTTTTTCATATATGGATGAGACACCTTCTTACATGTTCTGACTGTGCTGTTGAATTTTAGAAGAAAGACAGGGATTGTTGGACTCAGACTACTCTTCTAGCTCTATTCTGATTTTCTCATTCCAATACTGTTCTCTTTACCTACTTACTGTCAACCATGACTTTGATAACCATACCATATATGTCCTGGAAAACAAATACTTTTCTCCCTCATGGACTCTGTCACAAGTTAGGCATGTACTGTGTCCACTTCTGCTGACACTCTCATAGACTAACCATATCTGAAATGTTATTGTAGGGCTTCAGGTGGACTATAACATGAGTCTGATCCATAAGCATTATTTTGTCTCTCTTTTGTTCCCTCCTCCTCATCCTCCTCTTATACCTGTTCTTAGTTTTATTTCTATTCTTAATTTTATTTTTGTTCTTATTCTTCCTCTTCCTATGCTTTGGGGCTTCTGGTGGTAGTAGTGAATGCTGCTGGTCATCCCAGAGTTAAATAATTCACAGACACCTAGATTATTGTGTATTATGTCTCAATGAGACAAGGTCTGGGAACTTCACTACAGGCCATTTATGAAAAACACATATAACCCATAGGTGTCGACCTCTGCTATAAATGTTACTGCCTCTGTTTGTTCAACAGAAGAGACAAGTTAGCTCTTATGATATCTGCTGTTCTTTGTAGAGCAGGGAGTGTACACAAGGAAAGAAGTTACTGGTAACTACAGAGTATCCTCTGGAAGTCCCCTCCAGTGAAATGTTATACTGAATAGAAATTAGGAGTTGCTTTCCCCCAATTCTTGGATTTATTAACTACCACAAATCTATAAGATTAATGAGGACATTGATTATTCTGTTGGTTTTATTGATTCGTGATAGAAAAGTTAAGAAACCAGTTCAGAGTCCTAAAGCAAATTCAGTGTTGACATAACACCAGCAGCCTCCTGGTACCTCTCTCCCATGTGTGGCTGGCCCCAGAAGGAAGGCAGCTTTCTGTCCTATGGCCATGTCATATCTCGACATCTTGGGATACCTTTTCTAATAGTTTCTACAGGGACCACAGTTGTCATATCAATCTGAAGAGTCTAAATAACATCTAGATCACCATAGTTTAAGAAGGCCACAGTTGCTAAACAGAGAAACAAATTGGGCCACTGCACTGCCCTCATTTAGGAGACATGACAGAATTTAAAGAAAAGTACTGCATGCTGGAAAAGCAAAGGAAAATCAAAACGAAATGTGCAACCTCAATAGAAATGTGTGACTTGCGCTTGGGACCACCTGAAAAGCAATAAGTGCCACAAATAAACAATAACAACAAAGAAAGGAAGATCAGATAAATTGCTGTGCACTGCTCTTACACTTTTTCGAGTGAAGTTAAAGACGTTACATCATATGAGAGGGAGCAAAGTGGCTAGAGCTTACTCTCTCAAGAGATCTCTGCTGCTGGAAACAATTATGTCTGGTCCTTGAAACTGTTTTTAGGAACAAAGGCCACAGATTAAGAAAATTCATCCAATGACCTATTTCTGGGGAAAAAAGAATGGTTTCAGCATGTCACAGGCTGTCAATAGCCCCACAGCAATTGCCCTCTGCTCATTAAACAAACAATCACATAAAAGTCCATGCTTGTTTTTTTTTTAAATGGTTCTGAAGTCTCTGAGTCATTCCCCAAACACTTGGAAAATATCATATCATTTAAGGGGATTAAATGCAATTCATTGGTTGTTGAAGGTAGACATTAAAGTAGAAAGAGATTCTGGAAATTTAATTTTATGAAGAAATGTAAGATGCTCATTAATTTAATTAGGACATAAATAACATCGACCATAGTTAATAAAGTTCAATATGATTTGATTTGCAAGAAGATAGAGTCATATGAGAAGTAAAGTGATATTTGCAACCTCTCAGAAAACTGTGAAGTAGTAAGGGTTTCCTAAACAGTTTCTATGCTGTTAGGCTGCACAAAAATAGGTCTCTGCATTTGTGACCTACCATGGGAGCCATGCAAATCCATGACAGGCACAGCTGACATCCTTGAGGAAGGGCCTTATGAACGGAGGATTCCAGGAGACTATACCTTCATCTCCACAGTCTCTTTTTCTCCATCAGTCTAGGAGCCAGGCCAATTGCCAAAATTTAACATATTTTACAATCACAGAATAGAAAGTAAATATAGTATTAGCTAATCTGGAGGCCACGTAAATGAACACAGCTGAATGTAAGGAACAGTGGCTCGCATGCTGCCCAACTTCCAATAAAACGCTTATAATGAATAGCTGTGAATTGTTCTGACATGGACAGCTGGTTCAAACAATTCCATGTGTCAAGATAATGCAATTTTAAAAAGTGAAGTCAGCCCAAAGCAAACCAGTTAAAATTAGTTTTTGATTGTCTTGACCACCACAATGCTGTAATATCTTTGGCTATATATTATAATAGGAAAGACAAATCATTTCATTCTTGAAAGCATCTTTGAGGTTGGACATGGAGAAGATACTCAACCATGGGTAGCCTGCCTTTCTTTGATTTCCTTATCAAAGTTCTGGAACCTCAATAATAAAAAGGAAAACAACATTTGAGGTTAACAGGCATATATTTTAAATGATTTGCTGATGTGAATAACCACTTTACATTTCGCGTAAGGAACTACAACTTGCTGAATTAGTCAACAATAATTTTGATGTGTACTCCACTTGAAACATCTTGAAACACTCCTTTCTTTGCCTTTCATGTCCCAACGCTACCCATATTTCCCCCATATCTTGATTTCTTCTCAGTCTCCTTTTTAGATGTATCTTGCCCTCCCTGACATTGCAATTTTTCAAGACTTCATCCTCTACTCTTCTTGTCCCCTTCTCTTACTCTGGACCACCTCATCTGTGCCCTCAATTCCCACCTCTTCATAGACAACTGAGCAATGCAGCCTTAGTGTATCCTTAGTTCAGACTTCTCCTCCAAGCTCCAGACCTCTCTGAAGGCCTACTTGCCATAAATTCTAGGACATTTCAAAGACATCGCACACTCAGACTATGTAAAGTTTATGGTAGCCTCCCACCAAATGGGTTAAATGGAGTAATTTCCTATCTCACGGAATGACACCACCATCCAGTTACGCAAGTCAGAAACCTTAGGGTTATCTTGGTTACCTCTCTCTTTACTCTTCTCTTATAATACATCATCAACTCTTATAAGTTTTATCACCTAAATATTTCTTCAACCAGCCGCATTTCTCCATCTTTGAGGGCCACTATCTAAATACAAGCCACCATCATCTTTCACCGGGATGACGGGTGGGAAGATTCAGGGTTGCATTCAGAGAAAGTACAGGCAGGAGAACCAAGAAAGTTTTAAGAAGGCAAACTGATGGAGAGGGTTGTGAAGTATTCTTTGAAGAATGTTGCTACGAAGGGGATGAGAGTTGTTTCGGGAGGAGACAGTGTTGAAGGTATGTTTTTATAAAGATGGTTCAGACTTGTGCATTTTATAAACTGACTAAGAAAAGAAAACTACTGAAGGTATGAATTAATAGAGCAAAGATCCAGAGGAAGCAGAAGGAATCCCTTGCAGGGCACAGGGAGATGGAATAAACTAAAGAGAAGAACAGGTGAAGAGATAGCTTTTTTTGTTTGTTTTTGGTAAAGAAGGGAGAAACAGATATAGTCAATGTGTAATGACCTCTCATTTTTTAGTGAATTAGAAGGAAGCATTATCAGAAATGGAAAGGAAAGCTGTTAGAACACATCCAAGTGTTTGGGCAATTATTTGATCCAATGAATATGTATTGAGTGTCTACTATGAGCCGATCACTGGGTAGTGTATCTTCTCGTGAAGGTTCCAATTGTCCAGGGGATGCAGTTTTGGCACACACACACATTCAATCACCAAAGATGGGGGCAGATTAAGGGAATTGTGAGGAAAGAAAATCTTCAAACCAGATGCCAAAAGCCTCCAAGGACACCACAGGATGATCTTGACATTGGTAGATGATGACAGAAAGTGGGCTTCCCAGGAGGAAATGCTGAATGAAGCCAGAAGAATAACTGTAAAAGAGGCAATGACAATGCATTACTGTCCACAGGGCTCGGAGGCCAGATCTGAGGGGACATAAATGGGTCTGCTTTCAAAGCCATGCAATATGGTATTCACATAATTAATAGGCAAACTAGTAGGTTCTTAAGCTGAATTCTATTCTATATGACGGACTTATTGTACCTCTCTCTACACAAGGCTTTGTGAGTGCAGAGGCAAACCCATGAAGCTGCCCCCATGGGGAATGTCAGGAGGGAAGAACCCCTGCTATACATGCCTGCCTTTCCCAGCTCTCACAGGCTGGGAAGCCAGGCCTAGCAAGGAGAGTTGCTAGGATCTGATGGTATCACCCACTTGTTCGAAGTTCGCATAAGATAACTTGAAGAAAAGCATTTTCACTCTGAGATCAGTATGCTGATGACACATGGTCTATATCTCCCCTTTTATCTCTAATCCTGACACCACAATTTCACAATTTATTCAGCATCTGAGGGGCTCACAGGGGACTGGGATCAAAGTGAGTCAGAATAGGATTAATCCAGATAAGACAGAGGTTATGATGATAGTCGGGAGAAAATATTTAAAGAATGTGGCACGGGTGCTTCTGTGTTTCTCATATGAACATATCTTCTTCCTTCCACAGTTCCTTCTGGCATCTCAGTTGATCTCAGCTGATGCCTCTGAGATGACAAGCCTGACACAAGCAGGCCTATTTATAGTGCTAAACTTCGAGTCTGTGACAGACTATATATGAAGTGACTCTAGCTTTGGAATTTCTTGGTAGCTGTGGCTGACCAGGATCCTGTTAAATGATAAATTTAAGGAAAGGGCCGATATCCTTTCCCCACCCTGACCCCAACCAAAGTTCCCTCACTGAAGTTATCAGCAAAGCAAGATATACTACTCGACTTTTCTTCAGTTTCATACTCTACAACTATTGTTACGTTATTGGTTTTTCCAACCACTTTAATTAATGTTGTTTTGTGAAATTTCTTCTGAATCTATTACTCTGAAAAGTTTAATTTTAGAAAGCCAAAATGTGCTAAGCAATCTGAAATTAATTATCCTATTTTTACACTTTGGAAATAGCAAACTATGCATCAACTTTTGGTTTTCCTTTATCATCAGGATGCGTACTGATTTTTTCCATTAAAGCCTTTTCATGATTATTTGGGATATGCTATGACTATAAGCAACAAACATTAGATATTGTTTTCCTTTCTCCTTATTTCATTTGACGTGTCAACAATGCTATTTACTTCATCCTTGTCTCGTCTCTATTTGGTTTTAAATCTTTTCAGTCTAATTTTCAACTAGATCTATTCAAAGAGCAACTCCACAAAGTAAATCATTTTTTTCTTTTAAGATAAACGTAACCGTTAAGGAAGTCACTTAGCCATATGACACCAATATCAAAGTTTTTTTTGCAGCATACTAAATATTAGATTGTAGCATTGCAATAAACATTTGCCAATTTTTAGACACAAAAATGTAATGTATTCTAAGACGCAAAGATTCTTTCTTCTTAGAATATTCTCAGATAGCATTTTTCTTAACAGAGAGAACTCTATCTAGAAAAAGGGTTGTTCCAAATTAATGTCTCAGCCTTTTATCTCTGTCTTTCTTTTTTGTTTGTTTGTTTGTTTGTTTCTGGCATAAAAAGACTCACACATTAGTATGAGTCACTAGAGTAGGTAAGAGAATAAAAAAGAGAAGAAGAAAAATGTATTTGTGTTTTCATTTAATAAAAAAACTTTTAATAACTTTTATAATACTGTCATCACCATTGTCTAAAGCTATAATAGTTTAAAGTTACAAATGAAAAGATGATTCTGTCTTTACACACAGGTCCCTATTATGCACCAACAATAACAGAAACATCCATTCACTTATTGATTCACTTAATACAGTGTGATTGAGTGCTGCTGTCTACCAATCACTGCCCTAGGCTTCAAGGAATTGAGCAAAGAACAGAAAGATCATAATGGAATGCACATGCTAGTGAGGGATTCAGATCAACAGGGAGTGAACACATCCAAGAATTTCAGAGTGATAAGGAAATAAAGCAAGGTAAGAGACAGTGGATGGTAGCATAGGGAAGGACTCTGAGGATAGCATCTGAGCTGAGACTGAAAACATGATAAGGAGCCAGCCATGGGAAACGGTGAAAACATTCTGGTTGGAGGGAAGAGGAATTACAAAGGTTTGGAGGAAGGGATCGGCTTGACTCTTTCTAGTTCTTAAAATTCTTCCTCTGGTACTCAGTTGTTGGGAAATTTGGGGGAAGTCATCTTGATATAGAATCCTGTGTGGCTGGGAAGAATCCGGGATTCACATGATCCCAGACTCCCATTCTGAGGAGAAAGCAGCTAAGAAACAAAGAAGGGAAGGGCTTTATTTATAATTTAGGACCTTGTGACTGTTCCTTCATTCCACATTCATTCACTCATTTGCTTATTCATTGCCCAACTTACTTAAAAGTAATACTATTAATTGAGCCACCTGCTAATCATACTGTATGGAAAACAAAGAAACTTATATATTCCAATAATGGTACCGAGTATTTCCAGACATATTTGCCATTTCTTGGGCTGAATGCCATAGGCTAGACTTGAAAATTTTCCAAAACTCCTTTGCAAGTCAACTACATACAGGTCCATAATCTTGTATTGTATTCTAAAACCTGGAAAGCTCTGAAGACTGAATGGAAGAAACTCACTTAATGACACAACAACCTGTATTGCCTTAGACTCTTTATCTCACTAAGTCTGAATATTCATGAGTTTTATACAAGAAATATTAATTTGTTTAACTGTCAGACATGGCCCTAGAGTTCATTTATTGTGTTATATCATAGGCAAGACATCCATCAGATTCCTTTTTTTAAATCCCCAAATCCTGAATTCTGAACAAGTTTTGGCTAAAGGACTCTACAAGGATACACCGGGCTTACTATGTATCCAGAATACACAGCAAGGTCAGTGGACACTGACACCGCTTAATTCATGGCCATTAAAATGATACTGCTTCATGTGTAGATGCCTGCACTTATCTGTTACAATTTGAAACTCTTCTGGACTCTGTGTTTTACTTCCTCAAAGAGGTTTCTTACCTCATACCAAAACAACCTTGTTAAAACATTTTCACATATAAATGATTTAACATGAACATTTTGCATGTAAATTTCACGTAAAATTATTTAAAGTCTCCGGGGGTGGGTGGGGGAGTTTGTATGGTCCATTGTAAAATCACATGAAAGAGAAGTAATTGCCTATGGATAAACATATCATGAAAGGACATCAGGCATTTCATATGGCTGATGTAAGTGTTTATGAGAATTAATGTCCGTATTATGAATAGGCAGATGGTATATTTAACCAAACATATTCGAGTTTGTCATTTCTTATCAGCCACACTGATTCAGGGGTAATGAGAGTAACTGCAGGCAGATTTGCAGGCAACTGCCCATCAGGAAGCATTCCTTCACATGTTTTTGCAGAACTGTTAATTTTAGAAATATGACATCTTATTCAGTGTAAAAGCATGAAGGTTCAGATAATTCTACATCGCTTGTGTGGTATCTTTAAACAACAGCTACAAAATCTCAGCACATTTTTGTTCATGGGAAAACAACAGATAACACTGAAGTTTATGGATTGTTTAAAATACTGACTTAAAAGGGATTCTGCTATTGTTTCTTCCTTCACTTTACTCGCAAACTGTCCCTCCATAAGATTTATTAATATAATGAGTAATAGAAAATAGAAAAATACAAATTTGATCATGTCACTTGCATGTATCAAAGCTTCTCTTTGTCCATGGGATAAAGTTCCGCTAAAAAGCAAGGTCCACGAGGCTAGGAAAGGTTTTAGACTGTTTTGTTCATTGCTCTATCCTCAATGCCTAGAGCAGTGCTAACACATAATAGATGCTCAACAATTCTTTCTTACATGGCTCAGTACATGAGTTAGCCCTCGCCATCTTTCCTTCTGCCTTGCGGTGGGCTCTCACTGTCTCCCATTGCCTAAAACATATCTCTCACAACCTGTTTTCCTCTTCATTCATCAGGTGTTGCCCCATGCCAGTCATGGAGGTCTGCTTTGAAATCCCACTCAAGGTTAACTTCTCGTGTTACAATTTCCTGCTTTTTTCTTTTTCTTCCCTTCTGAAATAGTCATGACATTGACAATTATTCCTTCAATATCTGACTTAACGAGGATGGGGACCAGGCCATCTCTCAGCACGTAATAGGAGCTCAATAAACATGTGCCCAGTGAATGATAGCATGGCTACGTCCTTGTTCTCCCTCCTAGCTTGGTTACCTCACTGGGATAAGTGTTCTGTGTGTTTGCCCGTGAGAAATGGCTGCGCTGTGTGTACTTAGTTCCAGGGCAGCCACCTCCTCTCGGCAAGTTGACACTGTTACTGTTAGCCCAAATCCTGGAGCACACTGAGGCCAGTTCTTTCACTTCTCAGAAACTGCCAAATCTCAGCATTCAGAATTTGTGCCTGAGTCCCTAGGCAACATCTCTCTCCGTTAACACTGGCGATTTGCATGTTACAGGCTTCCTGAAGAACCCCTACTAGGAAGGGATGATTTTGTTTTTTGTTGTTGTTTTTTTTGCTGCAAGGTCCATATAAACAACATGCCTAACCATGTATATTATAGATATTTGAAATCACAGGTATGGAGATCATTTTTAACCTATCAATATTGTTTCACTATAAATGCCCATATGCTTTCAATCCAGAAATACTACTATGCCCCAGAGGCATTTTAGAGCTATAATAAGCACAGGTGTTTGGTGTACCAACAAGTATGGTACTCGTCCCCAGGGATACACAGAAAAGGAGGGCCCCTGGCATCCAGTGAGGACACAGGATGGTGGTGGAGATGGGGGTCAGGAGAGAGTAACTGAGGAAAGGCGTTTGTATCAGTAGGTGCAGTGTTTCTCATTCATTGCCCTCCACAGCAGCTCTGAGTGATTCTCTGCTTCACCCACGGTGACCTCTGTGCTTAGAATGGTCTTCCCTTGCCTGTTCTCTATGCATCCTTTAGAACTCATCCCCAGCTAATTTTATATTTATATTTCTAACTCCAACACTTAACATGGTATGTGACACACAGTAGGTTTGTTGGTGGGAAGGATAAACGGGTATTCTCCCTGGGTTGACTTCCTTGAAAATAATCGCCAGCCGTGAGGCATGGGGCAGCAGGCAGCACTGTGGTTAAGGAAGGGACCATGCTCCCCAGAGCTGTTCCCTCACAAAACATGGGTCTCTAGCTCTGGGTGAGTGGATCAACCTTTGTGGACAGAGGTTGGAGAGAAAGGCTGGCTTGGGAAGTCCAAGGGTTATGAATGCACAAAGAACTGACAGGTCCTGTGAACAAAGAGGCAGGCTTTTGTCCGAAACCCTAAACCAGGTCTGTGCCTGTGGCTACTCAGACTAACAAAAGGAATCAACCACCCATGTCACAACCTCCCATGTTAAAAGGGAAACAGAGATAACAAAACTAGAGGCCTGGAAAACCTGAGACGCTGAAAAGTGTACAGACTGACTTAACCAAGATAAAACAATCCAGATAGTTAGAGCGAAGCCTGTGTTTACATCCAAGAAAACATGAGAAATTTCCACCAGACGTTGCCTACCTACAGATTCTGCTGAGGTGGGAGATACTGGTCCCTCTTAAAGTGGTTCTTTATTTGCTCAGTGGGAAAAGATGGGGGTACTGTGTCACCTCGGACATTGTCCTTTGTTGAAAGAATCTACCCAAACACATCTTGGTAAGTTGGGAAGATAGCAGTGCTGGAATAATTGTTGGGGATAAACTGTAATGATGAGCTGATCATGTGTCAAATACACAGCCAAAGAATAAAATATATGCTAGAGGAAGAATCCCAAACTTTGTGAATTTTAAGCAGTTTCTAGAATGTCCTCTCCTATAAGAAGCATAGAACGCACTGCCAAAAAAGTATTAAATACAGGCGGTCCACAACTTATGAACAGGTTGTATTTCAGAAGTTTGTTTTTGAGGCAGTCCTGTGAGAATTTCGAATGTGCCTTTCCGATGGGAAATTGTAACATACATGGTAGTCAGTTCCCTGAGTCAAATTAACCCATAAGGCACACAGCGCGTGGTGTGACCGGCAAACCAGGAACTCGCCATAGCAGAACAATGCCACTGTGGAACGTGTGTGGGGGGTTCCACCCAGAGTGCTCACATTTTCTCTTCCTAAAAAACGAACGGGAGGCAGCAGGGAATTTCCCTCACTGTTGCTTGGGGTTCTCCAACTCCTGTTTTGACAAGCAGTAAAGAGAGGGATGCCTCAGGTCAAGGGTCACCCAACAGTTTCTGGGTGCTGGTGCCTTAAGTGGGTGTTTTGGAGGAGCTGTTATGGTGGTGTATGATGGTACTCTACCCTCGGGAGAGCCCTCTTCTGCATACTTCTGAGACTATAATGTCCACAGGTGTCATTAACGACTGACCAACAACGGTTTACTAGATGTACACAATATAGGGACACGATAGGCATTTTGTGCAAGTTCCATAAATCTGGTCTGATAACAGTGGTGGCAGATGCTGGCATACATCTTCCTTTTCCTTCTTGACTTTATCAGCCTGCCATGAAGGAGGCCTCTCTCCTGGACCACCATTGGGGCCAGGTGAGAAGTGAGAGCAAGCGTTCTGAAATAAAAGTGGCAATCTAAGCTCTTTCAGCCAGTAGAGTAAGAGAGTCATGCAGCCAGTCACCTGAATGGACATTTATATGTAAGCTACCAACAAGTAATTTTCCCAAGACTTTAAAACAACAATAACATCAACAACAAAACTCTAGAGATACCTGTAGTGTGGGGAATGAGAATCCAGAATACTCCTGAAGAGTTACTGGAGAGTTTAGGCAATGATTTTAAATGCATAGCAAGACACATACAAACAATATGCAAACCAGGCAGGAACCTAGCCAATTTCATCTCTAACGTGTTTTCCAGCTATTATTTTGTTTTTCTCTCCTGCAGATTCTTCTCACACAGAGCTTTAGAAATTGTTGGGATAGGGTGTGGATCACTCAGAAATTCTCTGGGAGTGTGCTGGTGCCCCAGCCCCAGGGCAGTGGAGGCTGGGAATGCTGGTGACACACAGCATGGCAGCTGTTCCCGGAGGCATGCCCTGGTACGAAGAGCACGATGTTGTTGGCAACCTTCAGCTGCATGTTACTAGGAGAAGTACCACTCCTGAAACAGCTGAGAGCTCCCCGGGGAGTGAGAGCCAGGAACAGGCCTTCTCTGGGCATTGCCCTCTGGCCACAACCTCCCTCTACTGCTCGCCAAAGTTCTCTCCACTATTTAAGGTTGTACGCAGCTGCCCGTGAAAGAGAAACCTGAGCAACTGAACACAGATGTACAGAGTTGAAAGGACTCAAGGGAAAGTTTATCCCAAAGCTGGTAAAATATGGGCTGACCCTTATTTAATAATAGACATAATTATGAATGCTAGAAGAGGTAACTACTTCTTGCTTTCTATCCCCTGCCACTCCATCCATCTCAAGGTCACCTGAGTTGATAAGCAAAGCTCATTGGATCCAAGTCCAGCTTTCAAGGCCAACACCTTGTGGTTCAGTAAGAACTAGATCAGAATAGGTCAGGCCCTTCCCTTGGGCAATATTCTGGAGAATTGCACATGCAGTGGAGCGGAAATAATACTGAGGGCAACAAAGAAAGAGGATGGAGCTTGGGGAAATAAAATCAGAAAACCATTTCTGGAATGTTCTGGAAAGAAAGGATAATGAGAAAACAGAAGGTGGTTCAGGGGCTCTTCTGACCCTGCAACACAAGGGAATCCCTGGTAGCCAACTTGCTCCTTCCTGCACCAAAGAAGAGCCTGGGGGCTGGGAGCCACTGAGTATCAGAGCCCCATTGCCAGTCAGGTCTGATCCAGAGAAGACACTCCTCAGTCAGTGTAATTATAAGGCAGGACTGCACCCTATACTTATGACAGAGCAGGAGGTAGAAGGTGGGATGCACAGTTTCATACAGCTGCTGTTGTCATAACACAAACTTCTAAAATTAAAATAATACAAACTACAGAAAATCAAGCTGAAAAATAGTTCTCTCTCTGATGGGGATATACAGAAAACAGTTGGGAAAACCTTCATGAAAGAAGGTGGGATACATTCACTGGCGGAGGAAGGGTTCAGATGCAAATGTTAATCTGGAGGTAGAAGGAAGAACGCCACACAGGTCATCTTTCTTTCCTGGAATGCCAGCTCCATCACAGTAGCGACTGTTTGGGTCACCGCTGTATTGCAAGCACCTAGGCAAGAGCTGGCCACAGAGTGGGTATTCCAGTAAATATTTTCCTAATCAGAAAGTCAGTCAGGGTTCAGAAGGAAGTCCTGTGAAAGATGGAAGAAACGTGATCACTCTTCTATGCCTGGTTCCTTTGCAGCATAGCTAGAGGTAGTGGACCAGGGTTTAGAAGAATGATTCCTGAGGTCTCTTCTGACTGCCATTTGCTAGAATGTTTTGCTGGCCTAGGTATAAGAAGCTTGGTGGAAGACGCATGCAAGGGCCCTTGGCCCTCTAGGGGGCTACACGTGGTGCTAGAATGGTATCCCTCAACAGTAGGTACTAAGAGATCATGTACACTGCATCTTTATCCCAGTTTCTGGGAAGAATGTATTTTTTAGCAGCTCCAAGTAGGCAGGGGACACGAAGTTTCCCTGTCCTGCTTATATGTAAGTAACGTTTGCTGAGTCTCTGGCTATTCAAAATAGGGAAATAATACATATTTATTCACACATGCTTTGAGATCTGTGGCTAAAAACCCTATATTACTACTAACTACAATGAATGCACATACTTTAAATATAATTATCAATTACCAGCTACCACCTGTTGAGATAACTAACTACAGCGCCTTTAAACACCATCCTTCTAAATTTGAGAATTGGAAACATTCTTGTGTTATATGCACTCTAGTTAAGCAATTCATTAAGGAAATGCTTTGTTACTCTTATTATGACATGTATCAGCAAGAGGAATAGAAATCAAGCTACATGAATGACTAAAATGCCTGAGGACCTAGAGTGAGGGTTTGATCTTCTTATAAAGTCATCTTTCCAAACACTTTTAAGAGGCACTTAGCAGTATCTATACAGTCTAAGGTGATATTGCTGCATTTTAAAAACAAAATTTTGCCTTCCTGGCAAATCAAATATTAAATGGTTAAGATGCATACAAAGTAAGATGCATTTTTATAAATATAAAGCCCCATGTGCAAATCAGTTTGTAAACCATGCATAAATAGGAGGTATTATGTTACTCTTTCACCACTTGGGGCCATAGATTGTAGCTAAAACCATAAGACTCTGCTTATAGATGGGCAATTATTACAGGGTTTTTTTTCTCCAAAAGCTATTAACATTTTTATAGCATAAGCAAAGTTATTACAAAAACCTCTAAAGTGTAAAGAATGATTTTCCTGAAACTTCTCCCAAATCTTTGCCTCCAAATAAAGCACTATATTTGTTTACTGAAAAGAAAATAAAAAGAGTAAGTAGGTTAAAGCTGAAATAAAAATGCTGCCGGCATAAAGTATCAATGAAACTCCACGGAGCTGCTCTCCACAGTGTATTTTCTCAAGTGCAAGGAAACAGAATATAAAGCAAATATCCTTGGGTGTTTACGTCATCATCAACGTTATTACACACGTATTTACACAGTCTGACCCATGGAGTTACAAGTCTCCAAGCTAGTAGGTGGTCAGAGAGTTAGTAGCATCCACCAGCACACCTGAGAAAAGTTTGGTAGTAACCTCTGGAATACACATCATTGCCCTGTGCCTCTCCAACAAAACTTGAAGCTAATAAATGACAAAGGAAAAGATATTGGTGCCTTCATGCTAAAGTCTACAGAGGCATTTCATCTCAAGGAATCAGGCAAAGGTAGAAATCTGACCCTACAGCTAGGAGTGAAAGATGAATTTCTGAAATCTGCTCCTGTGCCTCAAAAGCTTGAGAGTTCATTCTAAAAAGAAAAAGAAAAAAAAAAATCTGTGTGTATGAGAAACATTCTCTGTGCATTCTTAACGAAGTTTGTTGACTCCATGTTGTCACAAAGTGAAGAGACACCTGATAACTAGATAATTTATCTATGTAAGACACCAATTAGCAGCCACAAAGCTGACTTCCTTTCTCATGCTCATCTCTGAACTGGTAGGCTCTGGCATGTAGCTGGAGAGGCACCAGAAGAGAAATCAATAGGGTGGGATGTGAAGGGAAATATCTATTCTTAAAGATTCAGTTGTCCAATTTCTAACATGCAATCTCTGAGTTATAGATTTCAGAGCTGCAATGGATCTTAAATATCATCAAGTCTACCTTCACTTCTTTTGTAAGGAAACTGAAATGCAGTGTGGAAAAGTAAAGTGAATTGCTCAAAGTGAGAAGGTATCTTTTTGCTACTCCACCCAGTCTCCCAGGACACTGAGATTGTCACCTTACCCTTAATATGTTTTCCTTTAAAGAAAATTTGAAAGGCCCTAACCCTCAGGGCTAATGTAACAAGAAAAAGTAGATTTAAAAGGGCTGAGAAGGAATTTTCTATTGGGATAGGAGTGGTTCAAATACGTGGTTATTATATCCTTTACCCTGAAGCCATGTAAAATGGACAATTTTGAAAGGACACCAAAACTGAAAGAAACAAAACAAAGCAAAATATCTGCACATGTGGATAAAGAAAACATTAGACTGAACCTAGATTTCCTAGTAGCTAGTTTCACCGAAACCACTGCTTCTCACTCAAAGATCAGGTGCTGAGAGTAGAAAGTGGAGAGATTCAGGAAAGACCATGGAGCTCCAAGTGTTTGGTTAACAATGGCCATGATGCCTTTCCAGGGAGAGGGAAGCCCATAACCAATGATCATTGTCATCCGGGAAGGGATTGAGGCCATGAAGCCATAGGCACTCTGTGGTCATGTGACTATAAGTGGGTCTCCAGGTTACCAGGACAACACAGACCTGCACTCACCAACTGGGAAAGTGGAGCTCTGTGAAATAATAGGGAGCCCAGACAGAGAAAATTGCATTGCCCACTCTTTGAGGTTGCATGAGAGAAATTGACCTCATCAAAGGTAAAGTGGGAAAGTTTAAAGAAAAAGTGATTATGCCCCTATTCCACGGAAAGCAGTTTCTACCCCTCGAGCCCTCTTCTGCAATAACTGAATTTACAAATTCAAAGAGAGAGAGATTGACAGAAGATAGACAAATAGCAGCAGCAGTAGGAGATATAGCAGAAAAGATGGGTAAGACAGAAAGGTTTAAGCGGCCATGAAGTAACTGTAGTAAGATCCTAGTAACTCCTGCAGAGATGTGCTAGGACCAAAACTCTACCCCGTTGCTACAGTACAGCTATCCAGCATGGAACAGAGGTAGAGGGTGGCTCTGCCACACAGAAAAGTCTTACGACTCAGCCTCTCCATCCTTCAGTCCCCAAATAGGGCTTGATGATTTTCAAGATTCACAGCTGCATTTTATATAATGCAGTTACTTACACATACATATCTAAGCTTGCGCATGATCGGCTCAATTCCAGTTTATTTGAGTGATATTTTTGTTTTTCGTAATTAATATTTTTATTCTTGATGAACCAAGTTAAAGAAATGGATCTGGGTACTGTTGAAATAGAAACTCATTAAGTTCCATTAGTCATCTTTCCTGTACAGCTTGATGCATAGATTGAGGGACTCAAGAATAAAATCGACCCCTTGCCCTTGGAAGCATGTCTCCTTCAAGGGCTGGCTCTCCATGCATCCTTTTCCGCCTTAGCAAAGTCTCCCAGGAATTCAGCCTTATCAGTTTTTCCTTTAGTGGAGTGCTACCTTCTCTATTTTTCCAATTTCCTTTCTCTTGGTCCAGCTATGGAGTAGGACACCGTATCCACCTTTTCTGTCTTTTGCTCTCTCTGGATATGCACACAGGCCGCTTTCATGGAAGGACCGTACTTGCCAACCAGGAAATGGATGTGAGAACAAAATCCACAAACATGTATGGCAAAATATATTGCAAAATTACTCAGGGTAATTGCCCTTGGTCTATACTTCCTGATTGTTCCTTTCTTAGATGATATTTCAAGGTCTCTGCGAAATGGTGCCTATTGCTGAGCTGAGCTGCTTAGGTCTGTGACGGTGGATTAAAATTTGCCACTGCTGTAATCTAGCAAATTCTGAGTCCCATGGGACCCTGTGTTGTAGCCTTCATTCCAGGTAAAGCCCACTCTTTTGTTGAACTCACAGACGACTTAGGTAAGAAAGCCATGCTCTTTCCTGACCTCTGATGCTTTTCCCTTGGGCTGTAAACAGCTCTTCATTCATTTGGGAGATCTCTCACATCTCCTTAGTTGGCCCTTCTAAATTCCAGGGTTATTCATGTTCCCCATTTGTGGAAGGAAAATCTTTCCTCCAAAGGGCGCTGAGAGTCATCTTGTGTTAATCTGCACTTAACTTTTCATTTACTTCTCTGTGTTCCTAGCGCTGGGAGCTCCTAACCATTCTATATACCATGGCCCCAGTTCCCCATGCAACACATAATGTACCTTTGAAAATTCAGGCAACCATCACTGGAGTAGGTTTTCTCTCTCTCAGTGAAGTTTGGTTATTTTGTCTGTGGTCCTCTGCAAACATCGTGACCACTACTCCATTTTGAAAGCAAACCTGCAGTGCCCATATGCCTCCAGCTGACATTCTGGCAGCCCGAAACGAGGCTCCATCTCATTTCTCTAGTCCACCCACCTTTTGCATGGTTAGAGGCCCCTATCTCTGTGATGAACCCCAGTAAGGTATCTTCTCAGGGGTCATTTCAAAACTTAAATGCTGGATCTATCCTGAGACCGAAAACAATAAAAATCGCTGTACGCAGCATGCAAACAGGTTCTACTGGGCATGGAGCTACATGATTTCCCAGGTTGCATTTAATCCACAAAATGAACCTACAAAATGGCATCCTCAGCCCTGTCATCAGGTGAAGAAAGTCAGGATAGAGAGGTAACATAACTTGTGTAAGATCTCAAAACTAGTACAGATGCCTGAGTCCAGAGCTAAAGTTCTTAAATTTTATGCTCCACTGCCTTCCTGAAGAAATAAACAAGCCCAGCAGCATATGGGCTATGATGAGTTGTGCAAGTATCTCCTAACATCTCCCCCTGTCTAAACTGGGGCCAGGAAGTCGTTTGTTTATATATCCAATTTTACAATATAAAAATTTAAATATATATATATTTGAATAATTTCAAAATTTAAATAGAAAGTGTAAAAATGGATATACACAATTTTCACCATTGAAGGCAGAGAAGTATTTCACTGGAAGGACTGCCTTGGATAGAGTCTTCTAGGCTACAAGGTACATAACTGTTACACCCATACAGTTCATGCCAGGAAAAGAATTTTCTCCCTTTTAAGAATTCCAGCCAGAAATAAAGGGTCTAGATCCTCTCCCTGGTAAAACTGGCAAGACAGGAGTTTCTTGTCCATACATTGTCTAATTTTGCCGCTTTTGTTCTTATTCAGGAGAATATACAGCAGGAAAAATAACACACAGATTGCTTAAAGACCTCATCTGCCTATAAGAAATAAACATTGTTAGAAGTGGTTGCCTCATCTTTTAATTAAAGTATTAAAGGAATTTATCCAAAGATAATTAAAATCTTTGAGAAAGCAGCTTGATTTGCGAGTTGATAATATATATTGTGGAGTACCTAAAATAAGTCACACTATAATCATTTTTCAGAAAAATTCTCTCAAGTTTTGGATTCGAAAAGAAGCTAATCTTGGAAGGACGTTTTACCCATCTTTCTTCCATTGCCTCCAGTCATATACAGTCACAACAGATCACTTTAATTGGATTGAAACGATCTGCTGGACATTCTACTGCTTATATTAACACACGGAGGTCAATCCCTAGCTGTCAAGGGGTATATATAAGCACTAATAATTTACCAGTCAATTCAATTCCTTTCTTTCTTTCTTTTTTTTTTTTATCAGTCTCTCTCCATTTGTGGCAGTGTTCTATGATTACATTCAAATACACATACCCAAATACATGCACTCGCTATTAGAGAAACTCCTGGTGCAAAGGGCAGCGATTGAGATTTATTCATGGCACTGAACCCCTATGAGCCCCAGTTTTCTCATTTAAATAAGGGAGAGGATACTTGCTGACTTCTTAAAAGGTCTTACTGTTTTTAGGCTCAAATGAGGTCATGTCAGGTGTGTTAAAGCATACTGAAAATAGTAGAGTGTAAGCATATATTAAGACATATACAGTTACTACTAGTAACATCCTCCACAACTAGACTGAAGAACAAAAAGGACAGCAACTTGTCTGTTCCCCTTCCCTGATTTCCCAACACTGTTCCCCTCCCCCAGTTCCCCAATAAAATCTTGAAAAAAAAGAAAGTTTCACTACAAGTTCTCTATAATTTAAAAATCTATATCTTTTTATTATATTCTAAATCTTATACTAATTTTATGCATACATTGCCTTTCTTGCACTACATTTCTTTTTTCCAAATTAATTTTGAGGAGAAAAGGTATGATTCGCTGTGAGAGATGAGGTAGGAGTGAAACCATATACTGGCAGGAAAAGGGGAAAAGGGATATTAACAGTGATTAACTTGTTTTTACCAAAACGAGGAAGGCATTATACTCTTTCCATCTAATTTTCCCCTACTATCCTCTCATATATATTTTCCCCATTCTTGTCTCTTTCTTTCTCTCTTTTTATCTCTTTCCTATGGATTGGCAAAGTGTTGAATGCATAGAAACACTGCTTAGATAGTCGAAATCCCCTTCGAATGTCTGGAGACCATGCTGTTTTGGATAAACCAGGGGGATGATGTCCAGAAGATACACAATGTTTGAGTCCCTCTAAAGGCTGGCTTGGTTCAGGAGATCTCTCTTTGGGGGGCTAGCTCATCATCACTGTTGGCTAGAACAGGAGCAGACCCCTTAATCATGAACCTCAGCAAACACACATAAATGCTTTCATTTCAGGAAATTTCTCCAGAGCATACATAGAATTGTGGACAATCCCCTTCCATCCCCCTGCAAATTAAAATGTACTAATAAAAAAGTAAAGAGCTAAAAGTTAGAGAAAAAAAAAAAAAGAAATGAAAAATATGTAACCTGCCCCTGAATATGAAAGCTCATCATGATTTGTGATTTATTTACTCTTTAGAGGAAACAAATCCACTTTCCAATGATGAAATGCTACCCAAGGTGCAATATTGGTTTCCTTTTACTCATTCTTTGGAGAATATGTCTGTGTTCATGACATGTGTAAACACATTGCCCCCATACTTCCAAATATATACAACTTGGGAAAAGGAAAACAAACCAATAAAATAAATACACACACACACACACACACACACACACACACACACACTGACCAATTCCCTGGATATGAATTTTGTTGTCTGGTTGAAATGTGGAGAGGAAAGAGTTAAGGGAGGCTTGTTGACAGCATATGTGCAGATAATTTTGTACATTTCAATGAGTTTTAAAGATCTCCATGCTTCACTGAGTATTGTTAAAAACATACTGAATTGGTTATGACAACCTGTGGGTTAGTTTACACCACAGTCTAAAAATTGGGAAATTCAGTTTAGAAATCTGATCAATATTCATGCCATCTCCCATCATAATTCAATTGGCAAAAATGCAGTGGAAAACTCCCCAGGGCAATCCTGAGGAGTGACTTCCATTCTGGTGTTTCAACATGTGCAAACCTCCTGCTTGGAATCTTTGTTGGGGGTTGATGGAAGCCTTGAACCTGAACAAGGGCTTCCAGGTGATCTGATGGAGGGGTTAACTGGGACAGGACAGAAATGAGCACATGAAAATGAATATGCCAAACCAAAAACTCAAGATGCTTTTTTTAAAAATTCTCCACAAGAACTCTCCCCACAAAACATTAAGGACTGTCAAAATAGGATCTTGCTTAAAATGCAAAAGGTATTTTCAAAGCAAGGGTGACATTTGCATACAATATGTGCTTAAGACTGATGATATGCCGAAAATGTCTTACTTGTACATTGAGTCTTTGTGACATCAAATGCCAGGATTAAAAAAAAAAAAAAGAAAGACTCAAAATTATTAAAAAAAATATTTCTGGAAGTCTCTCTCTAATTAATTTAAACATTCACATATTAGCAAATATCTAAATTTTGAGCTTCTATAGAACATCATGACCTCTGATAATAGATAGAGTATGTATTGAAAGATGGCTGAACATGTATTAATTCTACAAGGCTACGTTTGAAAGATAGCAACTAATGTAGTTTCAAGTATTACGCTGCCAGCATCATCGTGATTTTAGCTCTGGTATTTTTATTCTAAAATGTTCTTCCAGGTGGCCCACCATCGGATTTTGGGTTGTGGCCACCTTATATCAATTTTCAGAATAGCTCTTCATTTTGGGACAGCAACACAGTGCCTAAGGCCACTTTTCTAAGATTCAATTTTGATGAAGTTTCTGGTCTTTAAAAAATAAATGTCATGGCAAATCATTAAAAAGATCACATAGTCAAATATGATTCACCTGATTCCCAGAGCTTAAAGTGTCTAACATTTAGCAGGGGGCCTTTAAAAAGAAAATGGCGTGTTGACCACATGTAACAAAAGCACAGTATCCTTACCATTCCCCCTCCTTATTTTGATAAAATCAGTGCAAATGAAATCAAGAACTGTTTTAAGATGTTAACATTTTTCTGCAGCAGTGTAACAGGATTTGAGCTAAGGTACTTAAGCACAGACAGAACAATCATGCCTTTCATCAAGCATTCTAAGCAACCTGACGTACATAAATCTTCATTATTTTTGATTAAGTGAAGGGGCAAAGCCAAACTCAGCTAACAGATCTGCAGATAGAGAGGCTAAAGCACTCTGAAGCACTATCATTGTGATAGCTCTGGTGGAATAAAAACCACGGACATTTTTCTACTCAGCAAAGGGCGGTCTTTCGTAGTCTCGCATGCTAGAGCTCAAGACTAGGTCTGAATACCACTTATAACATCTAACAGCAATCTGCCAAGGATAAAAAGAAGAAAAATATTTTTATATGATGACCTTCCTATGGCTGTACACTATTGTTTAATACCACACACTATTCGTTACCAGTGACTAAAGAAAAACTAAAAAAGGGACACAGTATGGTCTCAGGAAACACATAAAATGTACACTGTACCACCTGCCAGTTATTAGGTTTTTTAAAAAATCACATAATATAAGCATGAAAACTACTACTTTTTACCTAACCTTATGACTTGCACATAAATATTTCTATCTGTCAAGTGATCTCTGTCCAGCTGATAGTGAGAACCTTCCCCAGTACAGTTTACTATCAATCTATGGTAACACTGGTTCCAGTGCAGTCCTCACACATTTGGACACTGCTTGGAATGGCAGCATGCTGCACGATCCCAGGAAAGATTGTGGGAAGAAGAGAGGGGAGAGGAACAGATACAGCTGTCAGGGCCCTGAACAGTTCAACACTGGAGAGCTGAGACCAGCCACTGCCTTTTCTTTTTTTCTTTTTTTATCAAGCAGACTTTTTACAAGCCACCAAAATGGAAGACATTCCTAAGGGCCCAAGGACTTGTATTGTGAGTCATTGTTTTCATTTAATATGGCCAAATTTAAAGTTGAACTGTGCTAAATGTTTTTGAGGAAATAGAAAAATCCAGTACGTACAGAGGCGTATTAAATATTCCATCTAAAACACAAAAAATCTTGACACATAGTGTAAAAAAGATTTTCCAAATCAGAGGTTCCTTGCTTCCTTCTTCCCTTCCATCCCTGCCCCCCTTCCATTTCCCTTTCTTTCCCTTCCTTCCTTCCTTCTTCCCATCCTTCCTCCCTTCCTCCCTTCCTCCCTTCCTCCCTTCCTTCCTTCTTTCCCTCCTTCCCTCCCTCCTTTTTTTTTTTTTTAGGAGTGAGCCGACTTCACCATTAGACTGACTGACAGCAAAACTTGATAAATGTCAATTTGCAAGGGTTTGCAACATAAACTGAAACAATTATTTTAAACTATCACTTGGATATTTTAAAATTGGATTTTAAAGAAACAGGATCACGTGTGTTTTCTTAGGTTGGGTTGTAACTGCCACCATTGGAAGCTTTCAGATTTTAACTCTTATTACATGGTTTTGAACAAATGTATTTCTTGACAATAGTCAAGCGATAGAACTGAATTATTTTTATGCATTTTCAATTACTTAGCTCCTATTCAAAATATATTATAGTTTAAAAAATAAAATGCCAGATATTACATATGTGTAAACAAAGTGAATTTTAACATAAACTTTGGGAACCTTCCTATTAATATCAATACATTTTTTCACTAATCAAGGCACTGGTTCTGTCAAATTTTCATGACTTTTTTCTTCTTATGCATTATGTTTACAAATATATTAGGTGCTTTCTCAATGCATTTTTTTTAAAGATTTTTATTGGGGAATTGGGGGATGGAACAGCATTGGGGAATCAGGGAAGGGGAACAGACAAGTTGCTGTCCTTTTGTTCTTCAGTTCAGTTGTGGAGGACACTGCTTCACTGGCCCATGTTGGAATTGTGACCATTGCGCTTCTTCTGGCTGAGGCAGATCAGTTGCTGGCCATTGGATGGCAGCTCAGGGCGGCTCTCGGCAGCTCACACTGCCGGCTACTCACACTGGCTGTCAGCTCACGCTGGCTGTCAGTAGCTCACGGCAGCCCACTGCAGTCTCACTGCAGCCTACGCCATCCCAGGAGACTCCCGGTAGCCCAGCTCCAGGTTGAGCTGTTGTTTACCATCTTAGCTGTAGAGGATGCAGCATCACTGGCCCATGTGGGATCCGAACCGGCGGCCCTGCTGCTCAGACCTCATGCTTCCAAGCCAACTTTTAACCAATGAGCCACTCGGCCAGGCTCTCAATGCATAGAACAATTAAAAGTACTGAAGGGTTACATCAATTCTCATTAATTAATTATGTTTTGCAATATGAAATTGCCAATATTTGACCATTTTTTTGACCTACCAAAAGGCAGTCTCAAATGGCTTAATCTAATTTAGTAGAATGTTATGTATGGAGCAGTAAAGGTCCTAGACTTTGAAGTCACTTATTGCATAACTTTAAGCTATTTTTTTAAATCCCCTCTTAGCCTCAATTCCCTTGTTTATATTGGGTTGTCGGAAAAGTCATGAAGTATTTTTTCTATGTTTTGTGTCACAAAAATGTGTCATGACTTTTCCAACAACTCAATAGAATAGGGATAATACTCCCTACTAATCAGAGTCATTGGGCTGTTTAAGTGAGATAATATATGAATTTGCACAATGTTGTCCAATGCACCCAAAAAGCTATCATCAATTATTGCAAAAAGTGGAAGCTTGTATAAGGCATTCAATCATAATTACAGTTCAAATATCTTTAAAAGATATGGGGTTCCCCAAAACACCTAACACATCTTCCTTCACATACCCAAGATGAGAGCTGTGATGTGAATGATGTGAAATCCTTAGCTGTCTTCTCTCACCATGGCATGGAGTTAGTACAGAATGGTGGTTGAAAACACAGACTTTGGGGTCACATATATTTGTAATAGGGACTCGGTTCTGTTGCTTATAACCAATGGAACTTTGAGTAGCTAACTTGGTCCTCCATAAAACAGGACTTAATTACACATAAGAAAATGTACCTAAAGCACTTAGAACATTGCCTACCATATAGAAAGCACTAAATAAATGTTACCTGTTACTTAAGTTTTCAATATTGTTATCACAGTGACTCTCTTCCCCAAGTCCTTTATCTTGGCTGAACTCCAAGGACACAAGTTTATCGCCACTGACATTCTTTCCACATTTAATTAAAAGCTTTATTTTTCTTAGGCAGAATACCTTTCTAGTTATTGGGTTTTAATACCTATAACATTATTATTCAATTTTTTTCTGCTCCAAAGATTTAAAGAATAATTTTAAAAGGAAATCCCAAATAATATCATAAAATAGAGGTAGCTATGTGCATAGGTAAAAAGTACAAAAATCAGGCCAGACTGTGGCTCCAAGTCTCAGCTGCAGTATATTGGCTCTGCAGCCTTGGGAAAATTATTTAATATGTCTAGGCCTCAGATTCCTCATCTATAAAATGGGTATAATAATGTCACCATCTAATTAGGAGGTGTAAAAGAGCTAACACATGTAAAGTGCTTAGAACAAGTACCTGACATACACTAAGCACTCAATGCACGTTAGTTATTCTTATCATAGTTACCAGTTAGGCAAGTGTTCATTAAATGGTGTTCTTTAAAAATTCTGAGATAGATGGAAGAATCATGTGAAATATATACTTCAGGTACTTTGATCTTTAATGGTAAATCACACACAGACCACTATTTTTGCTGTGGATGAACTGTTGACTTAACCACTCTGTGAAAGTTGTGTACACAAATCATGGTGAAATTTAAAAAAATGTACTTATACATTACTATGGCATTTCCACAAGCAATGGTTTAAACCACACCCATTTGCATTCTATAAACACTTTGGCTGCAAAGACAGTCAATGTAATTCTTTAATGCGACACAAGCCTGCCATTGTTTTAGAAAAAACTTGAAAACTTGAATCACTTACAGGAGTTTAAGTATGTCAGCATTGTCTGAACATAGTGGCTAAATGCTATTAACAGGAATAATCATTCAATTTCACATTTCTTCCACACCAAACACACGCCAGACACATGGAAGTGCTAGGAGCTAGGAATTCAATCGTAATTAAGAAAAACAGTCTACTCTCAGAAAGCTTCGAGTAAATATTGTCTAAAATCCTATAATACTCCTATCCATGTATATACCCTTGTTTCAAAGGGCATGAGGCCCTCATCTATTGGGTTGTAGGAGAAGTCATGATGTATTTTTTTCTATGTTTTTTGTTGAAAAAATGCATCATGACTTTTCTGACAACCCAATACATAATCTTTCTTTTTGCTATTCGGTTAGGATAGATGTCAGAGGGGCAGTAACCAAGTGGGGAGAGGAATGATATGCACCAGACAAAAAATGATACTGGGATGACACTTTTTAGGAATGGCCATGAGTACCAAAGGATAGCACATCAGACCATGAATCTATTGATCTAATGCAGTGGAAATGCTAGGATAGGTGGGCTAGATTATGTGGAAACCAACGGGCTGGAATTAGGTCACACCACCTCGAAGGCAACTGTGAATTCATCTGGCAACCTTTATGTACCTTTTACACAAGGGCAGTAATTTGAACCCAAAAGGAAACTGCCAGGAAGCTTGGTGTCAGGAATATTTCCATGTTTTTTTTTTGTGGATAGGGTCTGACTTAGCTAGAAACCACAGATTTTTGAGGCCTGTACACAGGCAATCATTTCTGGCTAGTAAATGCAAAGACAGATAGGTATACAGCAGGATTTCCATTGTTTTGTAATGATTACATGCAGTCTTTGGAGAAATCAACTCGGGAGGGGAAAAAGAAATCAAAGAAGAAGGGATTTTCAACAGAGAGAAGGAATTCTGGGTAGATTCTGAGACCCCCCGGGGAGGTGGGGTGGCAGCATCTTTTTCTCCAGCTCTAGCTTTCCTCCCTCATTCACAATTAGGCATTTATTTCCAATTAATCTTTTATTCTTTCCAAAAGTAAGTTTGCATAGGGGATTCCTGGAGACAGTAGAGCCCTAATCTTAAAAAGGTATCTAGAGATCAATGAAATTTGAAACCAGATTGCAAGTCAGAAGAGACAATAAGTGAAATAGTGTCCTTTGCAGTCAAATATTATGTTGTTGACATGCTTGAAGTATGAATAAAAAGACCTATGTGTGAACAATCTCCCCAGGAATTCAAGAAAAAGCCTGTTGCTGCTTTTGTGTCTTATATGCCTATAGAATCTATAGATTTCTGTGACCCTACAGTCTACAGATAACTTGATTTAAATGTCCTACTCCATGACTGTTATTATTATAAAAAGAATATATAAAAAAATATAAAGATATTTTGATTTTGATTGGCTCTAAGAAAGCTGGGTAACTCTTTTTTTTTTTTTTTTTGCCCCTTAATCATGTAGGTTGAAAAATAGTATCCTTTTTTAAAGCAAAACAACAACGCATGGTAGACTCATCAGAACACCTCCATCTAACCTCAAATGCATATTTTTTTCAAAAACTAGACGAGTGAAGTAGTCATTTATTCAGTGAAGATAGCGTTTGCCACAATTCAGCTATAACTGCCTCATTTTGGAGGCATAATATTTTCTTTTTTTCATTAATAAAGATTGAGTCAGTCACTCGCAACAACACTTTTCGTTTAATGACATTTGTTCTAAGGAGTCAACTAGACTAACTTCTTGTCCTTGTTCACTATTAAAGCTCTTGAAAATACCATTTACAACCCTGCTGCCTCAGTGACAGAGCTGGCTCTTTGCACTTCATTTGCACTCTAGTGCAGAGCCATTTCTTCAAACGTTTCTGGTGTGTTCTTTTACTGCAGTTTCAAGCCCATAATGATAAATGATTATGTTCTTGCAGACACCTTCCTTATCTCTAGCTGGAATTTCATTTGTGTACCATGATTTAGTTAAAGGGTGATATACTAGAAAAGTAATGTATTTGTTTTGATGGCAAGAATGTGGATAAATTAGGAAAAGCTACAGCACATTCTTATGTACTGATAACGTCTAGAACCCTAGCTGACACTAATGCTACAGATGCATCTCATTGTAAGACTGCCCGTTAGTCATAAGCATTATTATGTTAACAATATAATCACTGTCAAAGTGTAAGTACTTTGTTTACATCATTTCTGCTAAACCTTAGAAAAATTTAGAGAATTATCCAGATTTCATAAGAGGTGTTTTCATTTTTTTAAATAAAAAAAATAAATAGCATATAAGCTTCTGAAATGAAGAGTAATTATGGACAGCCACAAACAGTACTAAATATGTGTTTTTGATCATGAAGAGAAAGTAATTTAGTCTTTACATCTTAAGCTATAATATGCATTTAACTTTTCAGAGTTTTGAAGGATATAGCTAAACTACAGATCAGATGTCAGGTCCACAAAATCAACTGGTTATGGGGCCGGCCGAGTGGCACGTTGGTTAAGAGTTGGCTTGGGAGCGTCAGCTCTGAGCATCAGAGCCCTGGTTCGGATCCCAGGTGGGTCAGTGACGCTGCATCCTCTATAGCTAAGATGGTAAGCAACAGCTCCACCTGGAGCTGGGCTGCCATGAGTCACCGGTAATGTTGTAGGCTGCTGTGAGGCTGGCCAGCAGCTGGTGTGTGCTTTTGTGAGCTGCAGTCCAATGGTAGGTGAGCAACTGCCTCACCCAGGAAGAGCGCAATGATAATACCAACATGGATCAGTGAAGCAACGTCCTCCACAACTAGACCGAAGAACAAAAAGGACAGCAACTTGTCTGTTCCCCTTCCCCAATTCCCCAAAGCTGTTCCCCTCCCCCAATTCCCCAATAAAATCTTAAAAAAAAAAAAAATCAACTTGTTATGTTCCAGTTAAATTTATTTCACTTTCTTGAAGATCACAAAGTAATATTTAAGGAACACTAGGGGTCAAAAAACTAGAATTATATCTCTTATTGCCAACAAGTGATGCTTCTAATACATTAAAATTGCCTTGTAGATTTAAACCCTAGTTACCTAAACTGCATGTATTTCTTCCTTCCATTTAAGAAAAGCTTCATTTCTTATCTCTAGACAATAGCCAAAAACTATAGACGAATTTTTAAATTCTGTTATCGTAGTGGGGTTTGTTTGTTGCTTCGAGTTTCTGGCATGCAAATAGAGCTTAAGAAGCAGCGTCTCTATTACTGAGATGACATTAAATATGCCTTCATATGGATTGTACTGCATCGTTTAGTAACTCTTCCTAATGAGACATTCACAAGCAGCTCTCAAAAGGCAATAAATCATCATTGTATTGAATTGAATTGAGATAATAATTAAGCACATTCAAAACAACCATGTTTGTTATGAATTATGGAAAGCCTCTCTTAATTTCTCTGCACCTTTTGGGATATAATAGCTTTATTCTGAGGATAAAAAATATTTCTAACCAAATCTTTAACAGTATAATTAGGAAAAAGGATGACTAAATCGCTATGGAATGGAATGTATTAGTGGGTGGCATGGTAACTCACATAATTTTTTTTTCTGTATTCCTTTTATCCCATGTTTTGTCGCTTATATATAACAGTTGAACTGATTCATAGGTTATACGATATTCTGAAATATGGTGCAACTGTAAGTCTAAATGCACTGAGCTTTATTCAATTACTTAATAAGTTCTTAGAAGTTCTTTAGAAGCTTAAACAGAGTATCTACTTATAACAGGACTGCCGATTACAGGGAGGATCTGGTTTTCCTGAAGTAAGAAACAGTCATCCAGCTAAACTTACAGACAAATAAATGCTTTTAACTGCTAATGAATTTGCAAATCCTCTGGCGGAATGCTGGTGTATGGAAATCTGTAGCATCAAGCGAAAACACAAGGGAATGGTAGAATGGACAGGGTGCGGATGTTCATGATGTGGTCTCCATATCAGACTTAACTTCTTTTATTTTTCGAGTAAAGAAAAAAAATGCCTCCTATTGTCCACATGGCATTGGGCCTGTTCGGCATTTTTCAGTCCCTAAGACAAGGATAAAGAACATCTACTTGTGACTGGTGATCTTTTGCACCACTTGTTCTATCTTTGGGAAGTCCAAATTGATTTTCTTCCACTTGTCACACTCAAATCTCAACCCTGTCCTTTCTGCTACACTCTCAAAGAGTTCAGTGGTACAGGGATCAAAGGATTAGGAAGCTGCCGCTTTAAGGGAAGCAAGCAGCATGAGAAGACTTGGTGGGCAGTTCTGAGCATTTTATGTAAGCAATCTATTTCAGCTTCAGAGGACACTGGCTAAGTGGGTGAACAACATGTAAAGTGCTCACTTGACATAAGTTTTTTTTTCTTCTTTCTTTCTTTTTTTTAATAGTTGAGATAAAGAGAGCCTCCCGTGGCTGATCTTTTATTATTAGTCAGGGCCCTGAGCACTTCAGCAGAGGTGGGTAACAGGCGCCTGCAGAGCCTCCAGGCGTGCTTAGCTGTTGGCGCAATGTTTGCAGCTGCAGCACTCTCCTTCTAGTTGTTTGTTCCACTGGCTGCTTGATGCTCTGGGTATCTGATTTCTATCTCTGGAAACAGAGCGGAAGCCATGTGGTGGTCAAGTCTGGACTTTTAACTGCAAAGGAGCAGATCACTGCGTGCTTCTAGGGAGCCAGGCACAACTCAGTATTTGGTCTTGGTTTCGCTTGAAAAACATACAAACCTTTTATAAATGTTATGAAAGCGATAAGGGAATCCCTATACAATCATGTCTCTCTTCCCCTGTCTTCAAAGTAGCCTAATAATGTGGAAAAAACAAAGTATTCATAGCAGTTGAGAGAAATAGATAGGATTTAGTTAATTGTATATATTTTCATTTAATAAATATGTAAGAGCTGCCAGTTGCTGTATTTCATATGTGCTAAGCTCTATGCTACATGCTTTATATATAATTACCCATTTAATCCTAGTAACAGGTCTTTCAGTAATTGTTCTATCTCCAATTTACAGATGAACAAACAGAGGCTCTGGAAGGATTAAGGAATTTTGTGCAAAGTCACGTGGTAAATAATGGTTCGATTTTTGAAGAATTAAAAACCACAACATCTGAATGTATTTAAAATAAACTTTCTTTCACAAATCAGAAAGGACTTCAGTATATTACCTCTGCCTCATAATGATGAAATCAATGTTTTCATCATTTCCAAAAATTAATTTTAGTATACTTCCTTGAAGCAAAGATTCTGGATCTTCAAAAAATTAGTAAACTAAATTATTTGATAATGATATTTATAGGTGGCAATAGATATGATCTCTGAATAATCTACTAAGACTTAAGTAGTTAACATTGGGGGTTTGTTTTCATGCACACATTAAATTTCTTTTCAAATTCAGTATCAGAATAGAGTCTACATTTTAGACACATTTCTGTACATAATTAAGAATTTTCAAATAGAATAGGGAGACACTGCATAAATATAAGACATACTGTAGTGGTTAATATTTAATTATGGAATAATTAATCATAGAAGCTCACATGAATCTAATTTGCTAGTGTTTTTCCCAAAAACGCCATCTTTGATTTCTACCAGAAAAAAAAAAGACAAAAGGATAAAAAACAATACATATACTATTTTTATACTTCTTGTAAACAAGAGCCACATCTTTTTGTTCATGAGTTCAAAGAATTTTCTCAATATTATCTTTACTCTTAAAAGGAGTCCTGATTCTTGTTCTCATTCCAGGGAAAAGAAACTTACTTCAGGATGAGTAATGCTGCTGTGTCTTATGCCCTATTTTGATGACATCTCCTCTGAGGAGGGGATTATAAACCCAGGAGAAATAAAGAGGAACAGTGATAGAGGCAGGGTCTGTGTGGACTATGGTTTATCCTCTCTGATTCGCCCCACATCACCCCATTTATTGGAGGTCACCTGCAGAGGAAGGGGGTAGCTTACAGACAAGGAGTGATGGGGCTCCTGTCGTCATGTAGAGTTAAACATATGAGCAATTACAGTCAGATGAGACACCCTAGGCAAACTCTCAGTCCTTCTCCACCTAGGAAGGTCATCCCTTTTGCTAGGAACCACATTTTATGGAGGAAGGGTATCTAGACTGAGGAGAGAGCATGCATGAAATCAGAAGCAGGAAGGGAACGGGTGTACTTATGGAGTAGGGAGGGTGGAAAGAGTGAGAAGGTCAGCTTGGGAGAACAGAGTGCAGTTTGGGATCAGGGAGAAAGCAGTTTAGAAACATAGATCCTGTTACCATCCAGGTGATAGGAAGCCTTGGTAGGTATTAGAGCTTGAGGAACAAAGAGTTTTGAGATCAGTGTGACAACAATACATAAAAGTGGGAGGGAGAAAATGGAGGCAGAGAGGCATTAACAATTGTGTACAAATCCATGACATCATAGAAATTAGATGAACCCCAGTGAATATAATTATAAAATAAACAGAATCATAATATTATATATGGTAATCAATATAAAATAATTATAATAATCAAATGAAATATTTGAAGAACTGGGATACCAGACATGAAATAAGAAGAAAGAACAATTATCAGGTTTCCGGACTTTCTGACGAGAATAATAGCAAAACAACTGAATACAATGAGGTAGGTAGGAAAAGAATGGGGTAGGTGGAAAAATATTTTGCAGGGGATTTTTTTTTTTCCAATTTTGATAAACGGAATTAGAAATCACTGCTCAGAATCCGAGTGAAGTTAATTTTTTAACATACAGGCCATTGAAAATGAGACTCTGTTGAGGGTGAAAGGGGAGAGCTAAAGTTGTAGGTAGAGCAGTCAATCCAAAGGTGATAACTGAAGGCAGGTGGGCAGGTGGGCTCGCACAGGTAGGGAAAGTGAGAAGAGGGAAGGGGGCAGGCAGGAGCAGCACACAGAGTGCTGGTAACACCTGCAGTTTAGAGCTGGGGAAGGGAGAGAAACCTGAAGAAAGCAGAAGGGCTTATGATGGAGGACGGAGAAGGAATGAAGTTAGAGTGCTGGGGGGAAGACCACAGCTGAACCTCTTCACGTTCTGTGTGTCTCTGGGGAGCAGGGGCATGGAGCAGTCTCAGGCTGAGACATGAATTAGTTCATTCCCAGGTGACTTCACTCACCCAGATCTCATCCACTGAGAACCACAGATCTAGTCTGAGATCTCACATTCTTTTTGAGTACTGAATACACATTAATACAGCCGGGGGCTCATGTGTTCACATGCTCATATCCTTCAGATGCCATCTACCTCTCAGAGCGCTAGACTCTCGCCCAGTGCAAGGGCTTATTTATCTCCTGTAGTCCTGAGCTCCGTCAATACTCCCTTCAAATGACTGAGTACCTAAAGAAATCATCTACAGCACCAGGTAATATTTCTTTTAAGGACCTTACCCAGAGATACCTTGAAAGGTATTAACAAAGGGGAGTTTTGGGGTGGGGAATAGTTTCCAGGTAGAGGTTTAGGATAACAGAAAGTGAGGTCTGGAAGAGGAGTCTTGGCAATTTGGGGGTGTAGTTTTGATAGAATGGTGAAGACAAGGACAATAGCATAGACGGACGTGAAAAGCATATGATAGGGAGGCGATGAGCATGGAAGGCACATTGGAAGTGTGTAGCTTTGAATGGAGGCGAAGGGATGGTAGCTGGAGTACAGTGGGATCAAAATAATGTTTATTTTTAATGGGGGGAGCTCAGCCTGTCTGAAGGCGGAAGGGGAGAAGTTCATGGAAAGTACAAGCTGAATTTCCTAAAAATAGGGAATACACCTTGCCTGTTAAACCAAGGTGCAAGAGAAGCAGGGAACAGTTAAATCAGATGAGTTTGAGGATCTGCAGTGAGGCCCAAGGCCCTGCACACGTCATACACCAACTCAGTCACGTGTCACATTTTGAGAAAAACCGCCTTCTAGAAAGGGTCAACACGCTACTATGCCATGGCCTAATCCAGCCTGCTGCCTGCTTTTCTATGGTCCTTGAGCTCACAATGGTTTTGACAGGCAGATATTGCAATAGTTTTAATGCTAGGGAACACTAACTTTGAACTCCAAGTAAGCAAAATGTTCACTCCCCGCCAGAAGAATCCATTCTTCTCATTTAGTAGACTTGTACGACAAAACGACAAAGAAGGCACTCTATTATTATTACCATATTTTGAATTTTGTCAAAAAGGCATTTGTAGAAACTTGTTTGTTTTTTCTTCTGTTGAGTACCTACAGACGCTCCTTGATGTGGACTGTTTGCTCACAAACCCTAAATATTGGCTATTGTTCCTTTACAGAAATAGCTTGCTGACTCCTGCCATAGAGTCCTGTCTTAGTGTAACTTGTACTCCCGAGACCAGAGAACTACAGGAAGAAACAGAAAATGAACCATGGGCAGGTTCATAGGAAATGATATGTTAGGTCATACGGATGTGGCACCTGACTTCTTAACCAATGTGACTGCTGTAAGATTATCCAATGCTTTTTATTTTGAAAAGGCAAGTTCCCCTACTTTTCACAAATATTTAACATCATAAAGCATTTATAAAGTACAAGTCTGTTACTACAAAAAGGCGTGTTAGACATTAACTCTGTGCTTAAACAGCTAGCATTATTAAAAAAATACCTACAGCAGACAGACAGGGAAAGGCCAACTTTTTTTGCATTACTTCTATTTTCAAAGCTTGTGAAACCAATTGAAATGTTTTGAGGAAACACAACAGAATCCCACTACAAGGGTATTCTCTTCCAAATCATGGCGGCGTCAGAACTTTATCCAGATGAACATTTAAAAATAGCTTAAGAGCAACCACTTAAACTATTGGGGAGGGATTTCTTGCACGGCTGGAGTGCCTCTTACACAGAAAGGAGGTGCTAACAGCCAAGCTTTGAGTAGGATATGATGCAATACCAAGATACAATATGAAAGATGGTATTTTAAAAAGACAACCATAACAAGTTCCTATTTGGTAGAAACGTGGCATATTCAAGGACCTTACAGTTAAGACACAAACTACTGCTGATCTTATTTTTCCAATGTTTAACATATTGGGAAAAATTTTAGACATCCCAAATAGGCTTTAATAATGGGTCATAGACATGCTAAAGGAACTTTAAAGGAAAAAATAAATTATAGCTAATGTTCCTGGTGCTTGTTTTGGACACACATACTATAAATTGAAGCTGCCATATAAGTAATTCTGACAGCGTATTGAGTACGTTTTTTTTCTTTTTCTTTTTTTTTGGCATCATACAGGGTATGTTCTTCTTCAACATACCTATATGATATGTAAGTGATTTATACGTCAGCTTCGATGTGTAATATGTGCGTCCAAGAAAAGCACCAGCAATATCAGCCCTAATTTTAGTAACAGCTCTCCCACTGCACAGATCTTTTTGTATGGCTTTGATGGGGGTGTTCACCTTGAGCTGAGAGCGTAAAGGTTGGAGTGGTGTTTATATAAAGTACTTAAGTTAAAAATGGAGTAAATAACTTAATTTGTAAGTCTAAAAAGCTCCCAGCTTAGTTATAAAATATGACATACCAAGTGAACCTCGAGCTGCTTAAATAAGTGTTTTCCATTTTCCAGCAGGCTGAGCGATGAAAAAGCAACAAGAGGACATGCTCCCCCTGGAAGATAATCGCTTTTATTGTTGCCAGGTCAAAGATTCAGATTCCACCCAGCAACCTCTGACTAAGGAACAGCAAGTCCTTTCAGGTCAGAAGGTCCAATATGGAGCCCCCTCTGAAGCACAGCATAATAGTCCTAAAATAACAAGCAAACATGTAGCTTTCTTAATTTGCCCGGCTGGATTCCTGTAATAAGTACTTAACAACAGAGGGCCCTGAGCCGCTCAGCAGACATCAACAAGACCATTTGCCAGATGATTTAGCAAACAAATTTCTGAGAGTCTCACACTTAGGTTGAGTGCATAACATAAGAAAACATGAAGGGACTTAGAGATGAGAACAATAAAGAGGAGTTTTAACAAATTAAAAAAAGAGAGAGATTGAGAATATTGAAGTCTAGAGAATTTAGGCAGACATGTCAAATTCTCTATTTAGAAAGAAGCTCCCCAAATGAATAATGAATACTCAGTAACTCCTGCTATTTTTTTTTTTTTCACTCCTTCAGCAAATAGCAAATAACCTGAAATTGACTTCTTGGGAAGGGAGAAAGGACAAAAGAACCTGGAATTGACTTCTCAGAAAGGAAATCAGTAGGCTTTTGAACATGAGTGGCTGACATTCAGAGAGCACAGAACATGAGAGGTTCTCAACAAATATTTGTTGAATGAATGAGTCCAAGTCTATGACATGTACAGGAAATGGGCCCATCATAAAGAATGCTGGCAGAATTCTCAATAAATAATAGGGGTTAGGAACAGGGGAAGACATTCATAAAAGAATCACTCTCCACTGTGAGGAATTTGAGGCTTAAACATAAGCAGAGGAAGACATTTTCTTGAATCACAAGTAAGCAGCCCCTTGGCTTGTTTTTTCACAGGACCGGGCCATGACAGTCTGTGATGCTAAGTGGGGAGAATCAGGGCGGCAGTAGCACTCATAGTAAGAGTGAGGGCAATCCGGGGGCCCTGTGAGGAAAGCAATACAGGAAAACAACTTAAACGCTGGAGCAGGGCTGGCCTTGCTGTCGGTACAGTCACGGGCACTATGAGCCCAGGAAGCCTGCTCTGAGCAGGGAGGTAATTACCCCACCATGTTAGGTTATAGTTAAATTGTACACTGTTTTTTGACGTAACATTTTTAAACATGAATGCGGACATTTTAAATGTGAAAAATTCAAGGAACCATTTTTTTTTTCTTTTTGAGGGCAGTGTCACTTGAGGGACCCGAACCCGGGCCGCTGGCGTCTCAAGCCAGCTCTTAACCACCGCGCCACTCGGCCGGCCCCTATTTTCCCCCATTTTATATATGCCTTCTTTCCTTCCGTGAATTGTCTAAATGAATGATTTGCTTTAATGTCTTTTGGCCAACCTCAGAGAAAAAAACTGAAGTCCCCGATGGTTGATGAGACGCAGGCTGCATTTTGACTATGAAGCATGACTTCTCAGTATTAATTGTCAGTTCGTTTAACTTTTTAATATTCTGCCTAACGGATTTTAACTTTGTGCAGGCGTACAAAGCAAGCTCCTGAACCTGATGTGAGTCCATAGCAGCCACATTCTCTCTCCACAGAGATGCTCCTGAGCTTCCAGGATACAAATTTACACAGGGGGGAGATAGCAGTCAAATGTGAGAAGAAGAATTTGCAAATAAATAAATACACAAATAAATAAAACTGTTCATGGTGTTGTCTACATGATAACGATGTGCCAAGGGCACAATGAACAAAAGTGGAGCTTTAGAATGAGTTAGGTTGCCAGATGTAGCATGGTGATTTGGGGAAGCCCAGGGGAGCATCCATGAGGAGAAAGGATGGGTGTAAATCAGTCATAGAAATGCTCCATTGCACCTGGGGGGACCCTAAGGAAATATATTTATGGTGAATCAAGAGCAGGGTGCCAGGGCTCTGGGACCAGCCACACCAAGGGCGGGGCCTGTCAGATGCACACGTGAAAGGTGGGCCTGAAGAGAGAGAAGCATGAGAGGCAAGCAGAGATTCAAATTTCTATAAGTGGTAGAGAAGAGCTGAGGTTAGTGGATTCAATTATTTATGCATTAAATGTAAAGAAACATTTAGCTTATGGGAACTGTGTTAGTTAGGAGAGCAATATCCACAGAGGAAGGAACAGTTGTGAAATGTATATTGTTGGGAAAAGGACATAAGAAGAAAAGGGAGAGGAGTGTTTAAATTTGTTTTTTTGAAACTATGGCCAAAATATGTGCTTTCACAGTTACAGCTTAAGTAGAAATTAAATTAACCAATGAGCATTACAGAATTATTTGCAAACTGTATTTTATGGTAGATGGGGTTATTTTAAATTCAGAAAAGCTAAAGAGAATAAATAAAAGTATGAATCTTATGGGACTAAGAGTCAGCTGATTCACAGCTGCTGAAACTAGAAAGCCACAAAGCTTGCTGGGAAATGGGGAACAACACAGACTCAATTTTCATGAATATCTTATGTGAATTTTATTTTTGAGAGAGAGCTCTTACCAGATCATTTAATGCAAACATATATATATATATATCTGCATAACAAAAAAATAAAGCTGTAATTTTAATTTAACAGCAAGATTTACTTCTTCTTTTTTTTTTAAATCCTTTCAATTTGCTGTAGTTATTATTTTCCATGAAAGTGAATTTAACACTTGACTCCTGTAGACGTATTGTAGGAAAAGTTTTTCAGGAATCTGCAACAGCCGTTTAACATGTCTCTGATTAAAATAATGGCCAGGAAAGTAAATGTGTGAGGAGAAAGATGGTCCTGTGCTGATTATGTTGAGTCATTGAGCCGAACAGATTGTGTGACAGCATGACTGAAATAACCTGAGTTGGAAGAAATAGTGAACTGAAGACACAGGTATGTGCGTAGGGTCCAACACAGTTCTGCAAGGAAGCTCAACCGTGATCACGTATTTATTTTAAGTGTGTTTTCAAGATAAACTCAATTGGAATCATTCACTCTTTTAAAAAAAAAAAATTAGTGAATTTAGTTTGGAGTAAATGCTTTCACAGGTTTTCAACTTGTTGTACCATACACACTTATAATAATGCTCTTAAACATTCTGAAAATACTTTAATTCTTATATGAGCCTGAAGACAATACCCCTTCCATCAGCATTATAATAACACCGTTTGAAACCTGAATCAGACTGAACCCATTACCACTCTCATATCATATCCAGCTGTCTCTGTATTCCTTACTTTTTGTAATCATGAGGCTCAAATCCTCATCAGACTCTTAGACTGTCTTCTTTCTGTTGTTCACCACAGCTAACTAATTACTAAGTCCCGATTATTTTACTCCTTTAATATCTATGTCCTTTATCATTACTAAGCCTATGATGCTTCATTGGTATTTAACCTTGATAGCAGCCGCTTCTGAAATGCCTCCCTCCTTGAATCCACTGTGCACCTTGGATAAAATTAATTTTCTTGAAAACTTGCACTTTTGTTTCATTCCCCTGCTCTAAAGTTTTTAATGACCCCAGGAGGTTCTGGGCTGCCACCATATTCAAGAGGAAGGTCTAAGGCCACATGCTTGGGCAGTGGTGAAATTTCGCAGCAGCGGTCCTTGCAGAGGGACGGTGAGGCTGTGCCCATGATGAGAGGCCATGTGCCGAAGACAGTCATTTGGAGCAAGAGTTGTATAGCAAAGTGCAGCCATGGAAGTCCACTCTCAGGCTACTGAGGGAGGGAGTTCAGAAAAAGGGAGGAGAAAGGTATAGCAAAGCTGGGGAATGTGAGCTCTGAAGAGCAACCTCTGCTCAGAGCCACGTCTTTTGGCTAAAACTCCTGGCCCCAGACACAGGAACTCCTCTCCCAACTGCCTTTGTCATTCACTGAAGACCTTAAGGCAGCTCTCAGGGCTCAGGACACCATGATGCATTCCGCGCTCTCCATTTTTGGGGAAGTTTCCTTCCACTCTCTTCCCTTCTACCACTTTGTGAGATTGGGGTGATGGTGGTGGGAAAAAGCCTACATTCAATCTCTTCCTCTCAGATGTTTTAAACACTAACCATGCTTAGACAAACTGACATGCTGTCTGGAGTGGGGGGTGTGTGAGTTTGTTTTATAACAGTTAAGTGTGGGGGGCGGTGGAGAAGGGACAAAAAACTATATTTGGACCCATTTTAATAATAATACCCCATATCTTCTAAGGCTTAGGGAAATCATGCAGGCTTTCTACCCTGGCTATTCTTACCTTCTTGATCTTTCGCCTCTTTGGCTCGGCCCTGCGTGTCCAGTCTCTTTGGATCTGCCACCTGCACTTTCTGTCTGTCTGTCTGGCTATGCGTTTGGTTTAGCCCATCAGCTTTCTCTCTCAGGCATCCTCAGCCTCTGTGTCCTACTCCCAGGCAGAGTCCAGGGGCACAAATGAGAAGGCAGGATCGTTCACTTAAACACATACAATTTGCACACCTAAGTCGTGCATTCAGAGTTCAACAGGAACCTCAAACCACTTTTTAAAAAAATTTCAGTTCTCTCTTTACCCAAGTACCCAAGTTCCTGTTAGATAGAGCTATAAATGTCTCATGGTTTCAAATTCAGCTGGATCTTTCAGCTGTAATAGCCTCTGGGTCTGATTTCCATTTCTACCACATTTAGACACGAATAGACAATTGTTTAATTTGATGAATGAATGAGTTTCCCACAAACCAAGTGTTTTTATTTATAAATATTATAAGGAGTGGTGCAACTTCTTTTCCATGATTATAAAAGAACTTTGGAAACTGCATAGATCGAGCATTCCGGGCTGTCATTTTTACCAAAATGTCTTTAAAAGCATAGTTATTATCCTGTTTCCTAAGTTCCCGAAAAGACCTTTAACCACTTGCATGGAATTTGAGTACTAAAATGAATAAGATAGAATGCCTAAGGCTGCCATATTTTGTTATCCAGAGGCAGTGGGTTCAGATTTAAACCCATTATAAAAGAGCCCTTTGATGAGATATGTTGTTGTCTATGTATGTTTCTGACAAGGGAAGTATTTCCAGAAGCCTCCTCTGTTCTCTCCCCCAGACTTCCAATCCCTACCGTAGAATGATTTCAGTACCCTCTCCTGCTGCTCACGGTAGGCAGCTGCTGCCCCTCACCACTGGATCGTCTTGGGGCCTCTCTTTCAAAGCTACCACTTGGCCCCACATTCAGCTCTGACACACTTGCTCGCAGCCCCTTGCCCTTTCATCCTCCTCTGGATAAGCTTCTCGGGGTGACCTCAGCCTTTTCCCCTTGTACACAGTCCTGGAATATTTACCCTCCTCACATAGGTCCTGTTTTGTCAAACAACATCAGTCATGCCTATGTCTCAGGAATGTCAATCTTAATTGACAATGTGTCTGTTTTACTAACACAACCACTGAGATAGCTTCATTCAGCTCCATTGTTATCAGCTGTTTGCTTTGCCTCAGAAATCAGGGATGTGTTTTACTCAAAAAAAAAAAAAGTTGCACAGAGTACAGATTGAAGATGTTCCTTGAATGAGATGCCATAATATCTCTCAATAAGGGAGCCTATGAGAACTTTTCTAATGTATTATTGGGTTATTGAAAGTTGCAGCGGTCTTTTCTTTAACTATAAGAGAAACTCCAGTTTCTAGTGACTCTTGGCTGGTTCTGTTTGAATGGACTACTCATTACATAACAATTAACATTGCTGTATGGGATTCTGGATGCTGGAAATAGCAGTGTGCACTTCTAGTTTGTCTGTATCATCCATCACTGTCCATCAGTCTGTATCCATTCCATGACAGGAACAAATTTTCTATAATATGTGTTCTTCCTTAAAGATGAGTACAAAAAAAGAGCATCCTTCTGTGGAGAATAACTTAGCCAAGGACACTATGCTCCATAAAGATGAAATACAGATTTCCCATTAAAAGGCAAATCTGTCATTTTAAAAGGTTGAATGGGATGCACTTTAAAAATAATTCCAGTTGGTTAAAATGAGAGCATTGAAAAGAAGCTCAATGAGAATGTTCTCTTGGTCTGTAGTATTTTCATTTTCCTGAAGTGTGAATTGGATATATTTTCTTTTACTTTCAATTCTTTATTCTCCATGTTTGATTCTGATGGATGAAGTTTTAAAGATGAAGTGGGTTCAATAATACTATTTCTGACACTTAAAGTTTCTATTTCTGTACTATTATTTCTAGCAAAAAAAAAAATGTTTCAGGCCCATTTGCACTGATCTTTTTCCTATGGTTATATAAGAAATATTGATACTTCCCTACATTGTTCTGTTCAATATGCATCATTTCTAGATCTTTTATAGATCTATCTCTGAAACCTTTGTCTGTTTAATATAATTATTTTCCAAAAACTAAATGATTAATTACATCCTGCAAAGGATACCTTAAAATATGCAATGGTATTGTGTAAAAGCCATCAATGTACAACATACATACACCTAGTACTATACATCCAGTGATTTGAGATCTGTGCCTGGATTTTCACATCTATAGTCAACCTGGATGCTGAGCTATTATTTTTTCCAATAATACAAACAGAAATACAAACATACACACACACACACACACACACACACACACACTTTTCTATCAATTTTCAACTCATTTCAAATTTTGCCTATGTAAGTTTAATAGTCTCACGAACCACCAATGATTTTTTTTTTTTTTAAGGGCAATGTCACTGGCCCTCATATGTGGGACCTGAACCGGGGCCGCTGGCATCCTAAGCCAGCTCTTAACCACCGTGCCACTCGGCTGGCCCCCACCAATGATTTTTGCATCTAAGGTATTGTATAATGAAATATATGACACTTCTTCATACTTCTTCATATACAGTCCTGAGCAACCCCCATTAACCACACAGGGACTTGCCCAGTTTGTGGCAATGCTTCTGCTGGCTAGCTCTCTCTACTGTGGCCCAATGCTACCTAAACTTCTACACCTAAAGGTCTGGTTCAAATTTTACTATTATACACTTTCATATACTTTGGGAAATGAGATCAAAAGCAGAAGTGGACGAAGGCGCCATCACCTTCCTTTCCATGTTAAAAAACGTTTTATGGTTGTGATTTGATATGGGCTTCTTCCTGTGCGTTTATAGTCCCACTCTTCCTTCCATCTAGCTCCGTTCCCATGTCCATTTGTGCCTTTACCATATATCTCAGACAGTGGTTCTATACCTCTCTCAATGACATTTTTATACTCCTCCTTTTCTTGCCCTTCCTTTGTCCTACATCATCGGGTCACTGGCTCTGGGACAGACCCAGCAGCTGAGACATCCTACATCTGACGCTTCTCTACCTGACACTCACCTGCCTGTGTGGCTTCATCCACTCCACTTGCCGTTGACTTTGCTCGCTGGTTTCATGCTAACTGTCCATCATCTATGGCTACACGCCATTTAAGTTTTATGCTGTTTGTCCTTTCTCCTACACGCCATTTAAGTTTTATGCTGTTTGTCCAAAGTGACAGGTTGTCAGCAACATTCCTTCACAGTTCACAACAATGACTGAAAGGGTTGGTTGAGTCTTAAGGCCAACCAGTGTCGACACGTTGGATGCTCTGGCTTTGACAAGCCAGCTATGTGTACTTCTTTCTCACTGCCCTGAGTTCACATATGGCCTCACCTTACCTTACTCTCAATCAACATGCCCCTTCTCTCAGTACAAGAAATGATTACCTGACTAAAGTAATATGCACTATTACTTTAGGTGTAATATGACTGATAACAAAGCCACCTCTACAGAAACTCCTCGTGGGAGTTGACTGATGCAAATAAACCTCTAATCTTTAGAATATATTGTGGAATAGGGTAAGCATTCTGGGATCAGGAATCTATTGTAGGCCTTCCCACTGATTCTTTATCTCCCTGCCAAAAAAGGAAAACTGGTTTAACAAGCCAGCGCTGCATTTCTGACAAGCTATGAACTCCTACTGAAAGGCCACCCCAGATTATATACAAGTAGGTAACTGCTCTAAATCCGTTGACTAAATGATTAAAGTAAAGTTACTGTTACTATTTTAACCATTTTAATGCAAAAGATACTTACTCTTACCACAGTACCCATTTACTGCCCTTCACACTTTTTTTTTTTATATTATTGAACTGCAATTTATTATTTCCCTGTGCCATTGTGGGATAATTATTTACTGAATATTTATTAGGTAAGTAAAGCAGTGGTTTGGAAACTTTCCTTTATCCTCTGAATAATGTCCTCTGGGGTGAAATGAAGTGTTGGGTATGGGGAGGGGAGCAGAACTGCTTTTATTGAAGTAGGAATGCAGCCCCCAGACCACAGCTGGCTGCTCCCTTTTCCAGACTCTCTGTGGCTGGAGAGGGTCAGCGTGGCATAGCTTGTAACCCACTGTTATAGGAGGTAGTAAGTAGTAAGAATGTTAACCACAGGCCTGGTCTTCAGTTGTAAACAATTCACTTGGGTCATCAAGCTAACAAAGGTTAAATAGTCAATACTGACTTCTTCAATGTAACTCTTAAAAAATCTTGTAGAAAACAAAAATATCAAAAACGGGTTTACTATTTGTAGAGGAAATAGATTCAGAAATAAAGTAATAGGAGGTAGAATCAGAAAACTGCAAACATCAGTTAAAATTGTTGAATTGCAACATGTTGACACTTGTTCTGAAATAGGGGTTCTGAGGCTGGAAAAAAGTGAGTGAAGGTGGAGAAGATATATAAGGACTTCTTGGGGAGTCAGGTGTTGAGTTCCTTGGTCCCTATAAAGGTGACCATAACTGATCTGTAGCATTTCAAGGGGAGAGAAACAGAAACATGAAGTCCTGAGGCGAGTATGATATTTTGGTTTCAAAGGAGTCATGCCCTACAGGTTTTTGTTTTGGGTCCAAAGATGTGAGGCTAAGAATGTATGACTATCTTAAAAACTTCTTGGTATGTTGCTTTGAAACGTGTAGGAAAAGATACAAACAATAAAGGTAAAAAGCAAATGTTCTCAATGATCGGAATGTTTCTTAGGAAGTAATGGTATGGCTAAAAGGAATTCCTAGAAATCTTTAGCAGAAGCAGGGACAGGCCCACTATTCTTTTTCCACCATCAATCCCTGTCACTTGACTACACCTGAGGACTCAAGTCCAGATGGAGCTTTCCATCCAGACAGTACGATGACAATGACAACAGAAATGGAAAAGGTGAAAAGCCTAGTGTGAAGGACCATGCTGACCTCTGGCCACTCTGGAGCTTGCTCATCTTGACCCTTGGAAGATGCTTGTCTGTCCTCATTTGGCTGATTTGCTGCCTCCCAGGTCAGATTCTGGCAATGGTGAATTACTTCCCTTCTGAACTGGTAATCCCACACTGATTTTTCTGGATGCTCTACTGCCAATCTGTCCTGCAGTTGGACATATTACAGTTCCTCCTGAACCATTGGAACATCTAGTAAATAGATGCTCTACAGCAACTCTGCAAAAAGTTTTTATTTGGCTCTGATCCCCAAGCAGGAGAGACTTGGGGAAATAGGGGTAGGGTGCCCACCACAGCCCAAGTCCATTCGCTCCTGCCACGGATGGCATGGGAACAAAAGCCCTGGTCTCCAGGGACGTCTTTCAGGAAGAATTCTTAAGAGACTCTAAACAGAGAGACAGCACAGAAGTGGAGCCCAACAAGGATTGTGAGCTCTTGTCTGAACTTCAATCCAAGATAAGCTCTCTTTCTAGGGCAGTTAATCTTGGCCCTGAAAAGAAGTTGCCAGAAGAGTTATTGATTTCAAAGCTACAAGCTGCTTGCAGGAGTTGAGGTCTAGCCAGAGCCTTGGGTAGATTTTCAAGGTTAGAGATTTTTCTGAGACTGTAATAGAGAGCCCTGATTTCCTTCATAAATAGTAATAATTAGTGTTTGAAGTTAAAGGAGTTAATGCTTATAACAAATGAAAATCTTTTATGTTTTTGGCATTTGCATTTCTTTGTAAATGTCTTTACACAGCATAGTGACAAATTAATTTAGGGTTATGATTAGTAATTAATATTCAGAATGTAGAAAAGCTGTATGTATACTGTTATTTCAAGAATTTCAAAAGTATTTTTAAAGCATGCTTTTATACTTCAAAAATAGTCTCCCTTATCCACTTCAAAAGGGCAGGTTAACCAAGTGACCCTCACCAAGAATCAAAGACCTCACCATTTAGTCAGGAGCCATCACAAACATGGTAGTGTGGAGAAAAAGGCAGTTTCCATGGGGTTTTCCTTGCAAATCGAACCCGTCTAAGAGATGGCAAACACCATAAAAAGGGATGCATCATAGATTGTTCATCTTATACTGATCGCCTCAAAAGGGACAAAAGTTCTCCTATGTGGCTTGTTTGAATTGGACCATTATTATAAAGAAGTCTCTCTGAATATATACATGCATGTGCATGTCTGTGTATGAGACAAAGAAAGAGAAGGAGAGAGAAATTTTATTAATTACATTTTATTTCATATGCCTTTCAGTTATAAGCACAGTCTGAAGTGAACCTATCTATTATTGTCTAAAGAATTCCAAGGTAAAGAATAAATTTCATCACAACAGAAAACTTTTAGAAAAAAACATGCATAACAAATCTAACCTTTAAAGGTCACTCAGAAACTAAAATCTTTATTTGAATTCATTATGAAATCAATGGAACCTTTGGTTAAGATTCGTGTAATTATAAATAACACAGAAGACCGCGAGGAGAAAAAGAATGTTTAAGTCATAAATCTTTCATAACTTCCGGAACTTCACTTTTCACTATCACATGGTTACATTTTCCACACCCAAGGAAGACTATTGTTCCATTGTGGATTATTTAGTCTGACTAGCTGGCACCCTGCCTAAGCTTTTATGAGTTAAAAAAAAACACAAAAACATATAATCTGTCTTTTGATATTTAGGTTCACGTTTTTCAGCATGCTTGTGTCTTTGCCAAAGAATGCATATTGGGTCAAAATCCTCTTTTTAACACGTACCATGAAAGAAATTACAGGTAAACTAAAATCCCAGTGGAAAGACACTTGCTTCTCTTTCTTAAAAGCTATACTAAGTCTTAATTTCAGGATATATTCTTGTAACTCTACAAATTCCATTAGTGTAAATACCAATGGTTTGGCAACATTGGTGCATCGGTACACATCAGCAAGCATACCACCGCGATTTTCAGCAGCATTCAGCTTAGTTACCAATCAGAAGGATCACTTAACAATTCTGCTCAGAAACAACGAGGACAAAAAGCAGCTCGGATCAAGGATACCGTTTGATTTGCCTTCACTAATAAGTGCCATAAATTATTTACGGAACTTCAAAGTCTTGAAACTGGTGAAGTACAGCAGGGCAAAAGTAGAATTTGTTTGTTTATTATCAATTATTTACATGGTATGTTTTACAACATCAGAAGTGTAGAAAAGGCATAATCCTGAGGAATGGTGTACAATAAAAAGTATATGATGTTAATTCCATAAAAGCTTAACATGGGCCATCAAGATGTGGAGGTCATTTGATGCAGTATTTATAAATATTTCAATAACAACTTCAATAATACTAAACTCTAAAAAGCATTCTGATATATATGTTCTGAAATATATATATATATATATATATATATACACACATACATACACACACACGCATGCATTGAAACACACACACACACATACATATATATTTATAATACCTATGTAAGAATCCATGCACACACAACTCCTTGTCTAAATATAATAAGGGGATTTTACCTCTATGATACAATGGTGACTTCAAAATGACACAGGATTCTCGTTCAGCTAAAAAAAAAATATATATATATATATTTGTACAGCTAAAAAAAAATGTTTGTAACACAGGGTCACACACAATAGATGAATCAAATCCACATCTACCCAAATAGGTCAGCCAAAAAATAAACATGTCAATCTTTTTAATCAGGCCGGCACTTCAAATCTAATGTAGCAATTATAGATGAAAATGTTGCTCAGATTAAGAGCTACACCCCTGGGATGGATGGAATGTATGCCAGGATGCTATTGTTTTTTAATGTGTCTCCGGTCAAATGTGGTAAACTTCACACTTTTAACCAGTGCTGTTTGTAACAGATTGAATGAAACAGGTCTACAAAAGAATCAATAAACGTAAAGACTGGAAAGAATTAGAGAGGCTCGCAGACTTGTACCTATTGTCTGGGGGAATTAGATGTCAGTTTGAGTATTATAACTCTGACAAAGGTTTCCGAGCTTTAATTTACTAGAACATATAATGGGCAAAGAAGAGGCTGGGAAACAGAGTCCATCTGAATACATTATTTAACAAACACTTTAATGAATGTTACACACTTTTTTTTTAATACGCTTGACATAGTCTCCCTATTCATTTTTCAGAACCTTGTTTATTAATGAAGCTCACTTCTCTAAAACGGTCTTCTCCTAGGTTCCTTCAATTTCAAACCCGTGCTGGAATACTTCATGTCGGATAATACACTCATGGGAACATAAAATGCTTACCTCAACATCATGATGAAAGAAGTACTGGAAACCCTATTGCTAAAGTTCAGCAAGCAAACAAAACATGATAATGATAGATGGATTAGGTGAGTAATTCCTGGTTCAGTATATATCCCTCAATAGAACAAGATTTCACAGGAATTCTCATCTTGTCTTTATTTTTCCAGCGACAGAGAAAGTTGAGGAAAGCTCTGTGGCTGGCATACAGAAGAAAGATCCAGTGCCTTTTTATTTATTTACTTTGTTTTTTTTTTACCTAAATCTGTGGACTTAACTGTGCTTAGCTCACAAAGCGGTTGTTCAGTCCTTATACACACACCAGATGCAATTTAGATAGGTTGCATCCCCCTCGCTTATCTGGGGAAAGGAGAAAACATTCCATTAATCAAAAACTAATGCATAAACACCCTTGGGAATAAATGGAAACCACATTGCAAAGTGAGAATTAGTGTTTTCTGTAAAACATGAAAGAATAACATGTCAGAAAACTAGCTAAAGTACCCAAATAATAATCGACATGGTGCAGGCCCAAAATGACTTGAGTCTCTGCTGAATTTCACTGTATGCCAGTTAGTGATGAAAGGCACAAATCTTACTGCAGTAAATAGCCCTGTCTGCTGTTCCATGGTTTTCTAACCTGACTTCCAGCAAACATTAACAAACTAATCAATAAATATTTAAAGAAGCGCCAAAGAGCTATACAGTTGAAGCGGTGGCGGAGACACAAAAACGTCCCTTGTCTTCAAAGAGTTTACAATCTAATGAAATATTTTTTTAGCTACTCTAAAACAAGGTCAAAAAACTTTTTTACGTAAACAGTCACATAGTAATTAGGCTCTCTGGGCCACACAGACTCTGTCACAACTCTCTAACTCTGCCATGGTGAAACAAAAGCAGCCAACGACAAGATGCGAACAAACACAGGCAGCCTTGTTCCAACAAAACTATTGAGGGACACTAAAATTTGAATTCCATACAATTTTCCCATGTCATGAAATATTGTTATTTGCATAATTCCTCATCATCTATTTAAAAATGTAAAACAACATTCGCAGCACGCAGGCCATACAAAACAGGTGGTGATGGGCCTGATTGGACCTGTGGGCCTTAGTTTGCTGAACCCTTTATGAACAATTATGAAATTCAAACTATAAGCAATCTGGGGTGCAAAAGCAGATTAGATATAATCTCTAATCTAAAATGCAGTTACAAACTATTTGAAGACAACACAATTTTCCCAGTGACAACACTGAAATGAAAACCCAATACAAAAAGGGCTTTGAGTCTGTGACGTGTGGCAAAATCCCTGCTGTGTGATCAGCGTATTCAGGACAAAATTCAGACAGGAAACTGGAAGTTCGTACTGGTTTCTGCTTAAATTGTGAAGTGTTTATGGGTAAATATGACGTCAAGGCAAACCAGCATATGCCCTGTTGTCCATATCTAGGTTCTAACCATCCTGAAAGGATAAACAAATCCGTATTTCAATAGTTCCAGATAAAACCAACTGTATTAAGTTTAGCAACCGAGATGCAAGTGCTAGGGGAAGGAGAATTTCCAGTAGAATGATCTGTCATGACATTTTAAGGGAGGCAACCTCTGAGATGTCCCCTCATCACAGGCATATGCCTTCGGGCAGAAATGGCAGCAAGGGCCATTCTGAGCAGAGAGAGCTTGAGGAAACGCAAAGGCAGACACAGTTTCTAGGGACCAAGAAGAACTCACTACCTCAAGGGATGAGTTTGTAGTAGACAGACAGGAAGGATGGATTCCTATTAAAGAAGGCTTCGAACGCTCTGCTGAAAAATTTGGACTCAATTTTTATGCGAGTGAATGCCAAGAATTTCAAGCTCTCATTACACAAATGAAATTTCCATAAAGCTGAAATCTTTTGAAAACCCAAGTTCAATAATGTTCTAATTACAAGTGAAAGTGTTCATAAAAATAAGACATACATTTATTTCTAAAATCCTTCCACCTCTGCTCTGAAGAAAAATCAACATGATTTTTATCATGCAGGGTTTAAATGGTTGAGCAGGGTATCTGTGGATTTTAGAATAGGGCAGGTGCTCAATAAACAGGTAAATAATTTTATATTGCTGTTGGGATCTCTGCCAATGTCAGACACATGAAATAAAGTATAATTTTGAAGTTTGAAGTCACTAAATTTTTTCTTCAACGTAATATGAAAATTTGGGAACCTCAAATATATCCCCCCTCAGCCCAGTTTTCTACATATTATTTGTGTCGGCAATATGTGACTTATGCCAAGGTTATTTCATTGATGATAAATCACCCTTAATTTTTTTCAATGAAAAATTTCATTTAGTAAGACATGGCATGTGAAAAAAACTTAGAGCCTAGAAAGAATCCTGACATTTAAACTTGACACCTCCAGATAAATTTCAGTTCTCAAATATCCACTGGTCTGTAATTGCCATCAGAGTAGTTATAAGTGGATTATGGCTTCACTCGCCCTGGGAACCTTGTTATAGCACTGTGCTATTATAAAATGTATGAAATGAGGTGCTTAGAGGATGTCCAATTATAACCCCACTGAATGAGGGGCCAGAAGCTCTATTTGTGTGCAGGTGTTAGAGCAAGCTTTCAGAGGTCAGGTGCCCATAAAGTACAGTGAATATTTGCTCAAATATTTATGGCTGATTTTTTTTTAATTAAAGTTTATTGGGATGACAATGGTTAGTAAAGTTACATATGTTTCAAATGTACAATTCTGTAATACATCATCTATATATCACATTGTGTGTTCACCACCCAGAGTCAGTTCTTCTTCTATCACCATATACTTGATCCCGCTGTTAATTTTTTATTTTATTTTATTTATTTTTAATTAGTTTCAGGTGTACAACACAGTGCAATAGTTATACTTTTTACCCCTCAAAGTGACAACCCCCCCTCCCCCATTTGGCCACCCCACTTTTATGGCTGATTTTTGACACTGTTTTTTGGTAGTTAGATCTGAGTTTATGGACATACCCAGAACCATACTAAAAATACTTATGAATGACTGTCCTGCCAGAGAAAATTAATTTAGGAAGTATTTGTTGAGCAAAAACTAATGTTTTGTGGAAATTTTAAGGACAAAAAAAGAGGAAATAATAAGTTTCTTTTTCTTTAAATTTGCAACTACACTAGTTTTCATTAAGTGTATATGCATACAATGATATATTTATAAAAAATAAGAACATATGATATAGAACTCAAAGTATTATATTTGTTAATCTTCCCATCTCATTAGTCATTTTTAGTGATTTTTTTCCACAGAAAACCACAAAACAGTTTCTAAGGATAATTAAAATCCTTAAAAATAAAGGAAGGAAGGAAGGAAGGAAGGAAGGAAGGAAGGAAGGAAGGAAGGAAGGAAGGAAGGAAGGAAGGAAGGAAGGAAGAAAACATACGAAGGGTAACTCTCATAAAATTTTATTTGCAAAGATGTAGATGCCTCCCTTACCCACTCATAAATTTGGCTCTAAGTAGATGAGGTAATTCTGGATAGAGAAAACTTTAGTACTACTCATTTCTCAGTATGGCCCCTCATGTAGGCCAGCTCATGTATAGTCCACATGAGCACACTCATGTAGACTGGCCGGTGTGCACGTGCACACGCACACATGTGCTTACTGATTTATAGGCATAACTAATCACGCTTCTTCAAAAACTGCAGCTCACACCCTTTTGGAAGTATTCCAGACCACCAAATGCACCCACTTTTGAAATGGGTGGGGGCGAACTGAAGCCAGGGATATGCCTGGAAAATCCTCAGCAATGAGCCTGGGACGAGCCTGAGACTCTGTGCCACAGACAATCAGTGTTTTCATCTCAAGGTCACGACATGCTGCACGGTTTCTGGGTCTGGTTTCCTGATGGTCCTTTTCCTTCAACTTTTAACTTTCTTGTATACATATATCTAAAAAGTATATACCTGAGTGTGTTTGGTTGTGCTGTACTGTAATGGATGTAGTACTTAGAGTTAAAATCGCCCACTCATTATCAAGTCTATTGCATTGTAGAGTGTTTCTGTATGAGACAAAAGTGTAAAGCATTGATGCACTGCTGACATTTGAGTAATCATACTCACTTAGTCCAGAAAAATCTCACTGAGCTAGAGTTACATAGTGTTCTAGCATAAGAAGAGGGCCACCAAGACTCACACATCAAAGTCACCTGTTACACTCAATCATGGGACAAACAAGATGAACAACATTCATATCTCATAATAAGTCTTAGTGGGTATAAATCATACATAACAGAACTGTATTCATTTTAATATTATGATGTCTTCTGCTAAAAAACTCTCATTTTACTTTCACTCAAAGTCTTCCAGCTTTTACTTAAATGTTTTACTGCAAAATATTTAACATAATTCTCTCTTAATTATACTATATGGTTTTTAAAAAGATGCTTATAAGCAATTAAGGTGATGCTTCACCTTGACATGACATATAGACATGTGACAAGCAGAGTGGACACGAGTCAATCAGCAAATATTCATTGCACACCTAGACCACTCAGCAGGGCCAATGCTTTACAGAAGACTACTGGCCTTGCTCCAAGGAGCTCGAATCATTACAAGACTCATGTTGTACCATATCTTGTTTCCCTCTTTGCAATTATTTTGAGTTTCGACACCTTGACCATTTGATACTGTCAAGTGGCTATCCTTCATTCCTTGTTGCTTTTACTTTTAGTCACTCATTTAATTATATGCAAAAGCACAGCAGCACACAACACCACACTCAATCCAAATCAAAATACATACATCTAGCCATTCTTTGCAAGATATGAGACCCTCCCCACCCCTACAGTAGGTTACACATGTTTAGGGGACATGCACAAGATTTTATTAGGGCATTAAGTGTCCTGAGAAATACCGAGACACTTTTGGGTGTTTTACTTAATGTTAGAAGGTGACCTGAATACTAGCAAGAATTTTTAGGCATTCTAAGACTTTAAAAGAGGCATCCAAGACTCTCATCTACAAATTTGGAAACTGAGCCCCAGTGAGTTTGTCACACATTTAATGACAAATTCTGAGTTAGAATAAAATTTTTCTGACTGTCTAAGAGTACTAATTTTATTTATCTAAGTTTTAAAATACCTATAACAAATTATGTGAGTATATATATATCCATATATATTATCCACAATATACAACATACTATGTAACATTATATTTGGTTGTATCTCACTTGCCTCCCCTAAATTATTGAAACTTTCACAATTGTATTTTGAAATAAACTTTCAGAGTTAAACATTTAAATATTGAATTACAGTACAAACAAGTCTTGGAAACACAAGCTTAATTTCTGGTGCTGTTTCACATAGATTGTTGTTAACATGCTGCAAGCTGTAGACACTTAAAAATACTGTTTAATTTTCTTTAATCCATTTCGTTTTATGGATCTAAAATGGCCATCAGACAATAATACAGCAGTTTCCATAAGGAATAAATTGTTACTGCTTGACAAAAAACTCTTTTTATGCTAGAAGAGGGAAATATAAAAATGTCTTTTTCATATAATTATATTAAAAAATGTGTTAGTATGTTCTCTCATATTACAGCTGTTAGAACGTTTTTTTAAGCCACTGACTTAAGAGCTTTCGTTTCCTTCCTCATTCTTTCCTAATTAATTTCTGTTCGACCAAAGAATTCTTTCCTTTTATGGCTTCTGCTATCATAGCAGTGCCTTCAGAAAATGTGTAAGCCCATTTCTGAGCTCTTACTCTTCAAAAACAGGGGTGGGAAAGGTAAAAGATTTCTAAGGAGGGTACTTTTCCATTTAGGTGTTATTCTTCATTTGAGGCGAGTTGACAAATAATTATCATCCTCTACAAAAATTTAAATCTTCTGCTCCTCAAAGCGGGACAGTGTTCATAAACAGAGAGATCTAACCTTTTTTAGATATTAACAGATTTGGTCCTATAGAGAAGCTCCTGCTTATTAATAAATTTACTACATGAGTTCTGATAATAGTCTTGCTCTATGTTTAGAATTTTTGCTAAAGTATTCAGAAAAAGAATTAGAATGAATTTAGGATATTGTTTGTCTTCAAAAGATTTCTGTTCTTGTATTTTTTCATACTTATTTTAGATTTTGTTTATACTTTAAATATGCAGAATTAATGAGGTTCCCTTATGTACTTTGCAAAGTTTACAGAGCATTATTTTTAATCTCTTTTTTCTTATTATGCTCTGAATAACTGGTTTTCTTTTTAAAGAATAAGGGAGGAAAGTCTGTTTAATTAAATAATATAGTCAAACAACTGCTCTTTTTTACACTGCAATTGCTTCACTATTTAAAAAAAAAGGCAAGGCATAAAACTCAACTAATTACATTTATTAAAGGTCTGAAGAAGCAGTGCTATCTCTGCCAATACCTCCTACTTCCACCCTCACACCAGCTGCCTGAATATTAGAAAATCTGGAGAAATAAGATGCCTTACATCAATTGTTCAACAGTGTAGAATTCTATATAAATGCATATAATATTTTTGAGATGCATTAGTATATTTATTACCCAAGCTATTTGAGCTCCAATCAACAGAATGTTTAGAAAACATCTCACTGACATGAATTGGTACTCAATTAAGACAAATCTAGTGATCAAGAAGTCCATAAATGGGCTGTTTGGGGATCTTTTCATTCTGTGCATGTAGATGTGATTTAGCTTTGCTTCCCAGTAAATGATATGTAATAAAGGTAACAAGTTCCAGTGAAGACGGTAATATGTTATTAAAAACAAGCAAGAAATCTTCTATTATTAAAAACATAAGCCCATGTTTCTTCAGTGCAAATGCAATGGCATTGATCAATAAATATTAAAAGTTATTATTTTAAACAGGCAAATTTTGTAAAGGGGGTATTTTAAACAATTAAACATTTTAAACATGATTACATATCAATTTCAACAAAATATTGTCTCTTGAACTCATAAACCTACTTACTAACTTTCCCGACCTCTTAACAGATACTGATGAAAAGGTAATATGAGTGTTTCAACCTCTATGGATTATCTATACACACACACACACACACACACACACACACACACAGGCATGCACAGACAAGCATGAACATGCATACATGCAGGAAATTGAACATCATAAGTCTTGAGGTCAAAAGCATTTAACAAAGGGAGTTTTCCTTTTCCTTTAATTAATTACGCCATTTTCCCATTTCAGCTTCCAAATATAAAGGAAGCCTAACTATGTGCTTACAATTATAGTTCAGGCTAGAATCCATTGCTTTAATTATCTTACAATGAACAGAAAAATCTAATGTATGGTAAATGTAGCAGTCTTAATAGAAAAGCAGATTTTAATGGCGTTTTCATTTTCAAAATACGGGGGACACATTATAGGCAGGTTTTTGTATTTTCTATATACAACTGCTTTTTCATTTTGAATTACTTGAGCACATTGCAAAGTAATGTATGGACTCTAACAAGAGGTCAAGTTTCACTCAGTGAATCGATTCAATATGAGAAGCAGAAATTTCCACAGAGGGAAGGAAATTGCCTTAAAGTCAGTTGGCATCATTTTGTCTCAGCGTCTTGTTCTGAGTGGTGGGACCAAATGCAAGCAGGGCTCTGTGCTGCTCTGAAGAGCTGAGGGCTGGAAGGCTGTTAGAGAGTAATGATGGAATTATAACTGACGAGCTCCTGTCTAGTGAGACTACTCAGAAAAGACTAACAAGATAGCAATGGGTAAAAGGCCTTTGTTGTCTAGGTAAGAAGGAAAGTTTATTGTTTTTCTTTTGTGTTTTTTCACTCAAATGCTGACCTCAAATTCAGAAAAGCCAAAGATTCAGTGTGCCTCACGCTGCCTTTGATCAGCTTTCCAATAGAGTCTAAATAACAGATCACTGTAAGGAATATGTAAAACAGTTTCTGTTCAAACAGTGATAAGTGTTTGAAAAGAACTCTCTGTGTATGCTAAGGTGCCATTAACTGAAAACTTTGTTCAATCGCTGATCAGAAGCAAAAGATGGCACTGAAGTTAATGGAACTGAGAAAATAGGTTATAGTGCATGGATGACTAGGTAGATTAAAAAAAAAAAAAAAAAAGCAAATTGAATGATTTTAAAACTGATGGAAGATACCCAAGCCATATTTGTGATCCTTCCTCCGACAGCTTCTGTCCTCCTTCCAAAAATCTGAATAAAATAGGTAGTTTTCACATGATTATAACAAAATTATTTTAGTTCAAGAAGAAAAAAAAATGAGACTAATCTTTTAATTCATCCAGACCATATAATTTCTTCACTGTGATGATTAGCCAGGTAGTTCAAACTATGCTTTCCCCAAAATCAGACAAAGGCAACTGGATTATATATGACAAGTAATAGAAATAGGCAGGCTGTGTTTATTTCGAAAAATGTTTGTTTAAATTTGGAAACACACTTTAATTTTTTTCAGACACTAAAAGTTTGCTGTAAGGCCATAAGAAATCCATTCCTTTTCTAAAAAATACTGCACCATGTATCTCTGTATAGTTGTAATGATATTTTCTGCATAATCAAATATACTTTAAGTGATTACCTCTGTGATACAATGGTTATTTTTAGAGAATTTGGAAGATTTCATATGATTTTATCTTGCTTGTACATCAAATTGTAAACTCTTTAAGGAGAGAAACATCCCAAGGAACTCCCCAGAGGCCCAGTAGAATGATTTGCATATGCAATAAAAAGGATTTGATTAACTTCTATACCAGATATTTCAGTCTTAGAAACCTAGAGATCTACTGGGAACAGGGAACGGACTTGTAATAACCTTCTAATACAGCCTGTTTAAAAATCTTTGTTGTACAAAAAATATTCTGTGTGTCTAACCTAAAGTACTCTTACTGTAATTTCAAACCATATCTTATAATATTGAACTTTCTGAAGTTGAGGAATCAAACTGCTGGTCAGCATTTTACAAAATTTATAAAACATTTATTTGGGAATAATACAATAGAACTACCACTCTCTATATCTAGCTGAAAATTTACAATATTGGGTTTTTTTTATATAAATGTAGCAAACTACATTTTTAGTTTTAATATACAATATATTTTCAACTTGAGTAAACTCAGATATTGGAGGATATTTATGTGTTTGTTATTTATTCTCCACTAAAGATCAAGTAAACTAGAACATGAACGAAAAAATAAAATTAAAAAAATATGTAAAATAAATGCATGTTGTATTAATGTAATATCATCTAGACAAGGCTTGCTGCTTTTTCAGAAACAAATCCTACAATCTTGGCATGCTTCTATTGTAAATATGCGCATGGTTCAGGACATGGTAAAAATGAAAACGCTGATAAAAATAAACATATGTTATCTCGTCTCTCAGTATGTTAAACTCCAGCTGAAATAACTAGCAAAGAAGGAAAGGAAATTATCCTTCCCCAATCCATTCCTTATCATTCTTGGAGACTTCCCTTGAGTTTATGGGAGTAGAAATGATTTCTACTAAAGCAGTCCTTGGTTGTGCAACTGCATATTAATGAATTAAAATCAAGGTCCTTTCCTCAAGCAAGAAATATGACCAAGGACCTCTGCTTTCATCCTTTTTGAGCACAAGAGCACCAAATCCTTAAACAATTGGTTAGAAACAATGCAACATCATTTAGGTGGGTTTTGTAGTGATTAGGGTAGCTTTCAATAGTTCCCAGGAAATTCTGGTTTTCCTTTAAAATACAGCTCCTATCTTAGAAAACCTAATTTCACTCTTGATTTTCTGCAACTCCATTAGTTTTCAGTTGTTAACGGTTCAACTTTCATCTAATATTCTCATCAAATCCATGGATATTCCTCCTAATTGAAATACTTGGTCCTATAAATATGTTTTATTCATTTTGTCTTAGTTTTTTATATTGTACAAAAATTAACTAACCAAGTGTTAATTCAAATTTCATGTTGTTTTTGTTTGTTCGTTTTTTTCCATTTCCCATAGTGATTACTATTATGTATTTTTTTAGTCTCTGGAAGTAAAACTGTTTTGGAGAAAGCAATATGTCACATATCATGAGGTAAATTGCTTCTAGTTGGGTTTAAGCTAAACATGTCAGCTGAGTTTAAAAATCTGATTGTTTACTTTAAGCTAGTCATTTAACCCCTCACAATGTTAATAATGATACAGATGAAAAGTCTTGAAAGAAAATATTTAGATAGATTATAATTAACAAAATAGCAAAATATAGAGGCTGTGTTTACAATGAATCCTGGTTTACATGGGAGTAAGAGAATCTCTACAAAGTTAAATGAAGTTAACTAAATGTGTAACCTCTGGTTAGAAACTCCCAGTTGACTGAAACCAAACAGCTAGTTTACCCATTAACGTATTAGGAAACCTAATATTTTAGTCTAATGAATCACAATATATGTAGTTTTAAGTTATCCCATTTTGAATCACATTTATTTGAATACCTTTTGCGTTCAATCATTTTTTTCTAATTAGAATAATTTAATTAAAAAGAAAGATGCCTGCAAGGGTGAAAAGGGTTTGTCCTGAGTCTTCCTTAGCTAATCATACTAGATTAGTGGTACGCTGGGTTTAAATCAAATCGCATGCTTGTTTGCAATACTTGAATGACTTTAAAAATCAGTGATTTAGGAGTGGCCAGTTAGCTCAGGTGGTTAGAGCGCAGGCTCAGGACACCAAGGTTGTCGGTTTGATCCCCACATGGGCCACTGAGATGCGCCCTTCACAACTAGATTGAAGACAACTACTTGATTTGGAGCTGATGGGTCCTGGAAAAACACACTGTTCCTCAAGAAAATTTCTTAAAAAAAAAAAGAAAAAAATCAGTGATTTAAAATGAACTAACCTTGTGCCTTGTAGGATCTTTTAACACATACACTCTTACTTCATCCTTCCATCAATTCTAAGAAGGAGGCATTTGACAGAGGTTGAGACTGGGGTTCATAGAAGTTCCCTGCGTTGGAATAGCGGGCTTACAGCCCTGGGAGCCTAGGTTCAGAGTTATGCTCTTCAAACTCCCTGCCTTCGTAGGCAAGTTCATACTGGTGTCATTTGTCAGAACCAGGTCACCAAGAGATGCATATAATCTGACCTATCACCCTGTGGAGAAATGCACTGTGCCTGTACACGGACCATTCCAAGGACCTCTCACAACACTGCCTATTTTTAGTGATCATCTGTTTTTCCAAGTAGTATCCTTATCCAAACTCCTGGAACTTCTTCACTGACACTAAAAACATCTATCTGTGCCTTCATGTTTTCTGCACTTTATTACCCTGAATTTATTCTTCCCCTCATACAGGACAAAATTTGATATTGAAAAAAAGTTCAAGTTTAGAAAGAAGTGACCAGAAGATATTAGAAATAAGTGACCGGGAGATATTAACATTTTAATAGGGAGTAGTTCATTCATGCAAAATAGGACTGAAATTCTATTGGGATAATTTAGGCACCATAGAATAACAGAAGTGATTTTTGAAGGAAGGGGTTGCCCTTCAAATGATATATCAAAAAAACACACAACCTTGCCTTTTTTAGAACCAAGTTGGAAATATCCCTACGCTTTCTCATTGTTTAACTAAGAGGACACAACCGTCCAATTGCATAGTGCAATGTTTTCCAACAGCAATCATTTCTCAAAGGGAGAAACTTAATTTTATGAGCATATGTTAGGATTTCCTGTATCAGTATGATAACTGTTTACATCTGAGCATACACATGTGACCACTGATTTCTGTTTTAAAGCCAAAGAACCTGTTATTACCTATTACATTCTTAGAATTATGTTTCACATCCAAATTAAAACAAATAAGCAAAACATCAGTCAAAACCATAATGGGGCATTTACAACTGAATTATTTTAATGAAATGTTATTAGTGATTAATTATGCATTATAATATGTTTTTACATGTGCCAATGTGATACAAAAATAAATCACCATTGAACATAAATGACATAAATAATATGACAAATGACATAATCTGACACAATGATACACAGGTGATCTACACCTAAATGAATAGCTCTTTCAACTAAACTGATGGATTGACTCTGTGGAAAATCAGTTAACCTTTTTTTTTTTTTTTCTTTAAGTAAACACCTACCACAGGGTCAAACTGTTGGAATTTTATGTTATATTATGGAATTTCCTTCCAGAATATTACATTGTGCTACTTTGTGTTTCTCATAACAGGTTTGATTAACTTTATGAAAAGGTGGTCAAATACTGACCATATTAGAAGTTTGTTTTTGATCTCCTCACTAATACTGGTTTTGTTAAAAAGCTGGGCTCTGTGGCTCCCGCAGAGAAAAAAGAGGAAGACAATTAAAGACTCCCATAGGAGGCCACATCTTTCAGCAGAAGATTTGGGGAACATTCTCATTCATTTCCAGTCACAGTCAAATGCCTTTTAAGGGTGTTAGTTTAGTGAGCCATAGCAGGGCTTTGGTCTTCTATTATTTCTTATTGTTAGGTCCAAGGTTCAAGGGGAATAGAAAAGGGAGAAATGAAACAGCCCTGATTAGTTTATGTATACAGGAAACTTGGTTGCCATTCCTGAAAAAGTTGTTTCATTCTTTCAAAATCTTAATTGTTGCTTTATTTAGTTGCTAGGTTTAGATTTGTTTGAAAGTCACAAAACTAGCTCATTCCTATATCCATGTAGATAAGAAAAATGAGCTTATCTCCACTAAAAAAAAAAAAAAAAAGTCAAGAAGTCTTTTGAGGCAAGATGATAGCCAGGAAGTTAAACAAGGAGATAAAATAAAAGAAAGTAGAATAAAAATTAATGAAGTGATGTGATTTGTGTGGAGCAGAACAATGAGAATTTACTAAACTGAATGAAATCTAAATTGTTATTTAACAAATGTAGTTCCTAATAAAAATACTTCTGGAAAAAATGACTGTTATCAAGAAGTACAATAAAAAATAATTTGTATGTTACATGAATACTAAGTAATATTGAAATTAAAAAGGCCTGGCTAGTTATTCACATAGAATGACTTTCTGAGACTTATCTAATTAAAGAAGTATAAAAAAAAATGATCTCTTTACTATAGCATCTGAAGATGCTATAAAAGAAGATGAAATGATTTAATCATTGCATAAATGTATGCTCAAGAAAGATGTTGAACAGGATTTCAAAAAAAGAACTAAAGTGTAACAGCAGGTAAACATCACATTAACTCTACTCTTGGAGGAAAAACACAAAGACCACTAAGGTAAACACATGGGTGAGTTTATCATCCTCCATAAATATGTAACTAAATATCAACATTTTCAAGGTCAAGACATGTTGTAAAAGCTAAAAAAAAAAAAAAAAAAAAATAGCATTAAAATGTTACGAATGAAAATAAACTTTTCAAAGAAGCATTTTCCTAATTCAAAGCTCACATTCTTTTAAGAAGAAAACCCTTGAATGCTTTTTTTTACCTTGAAAGTAGGTTTTATTTAAATTTCTGATGTGCATGCAGTTGCAACTGTTAAAGACATCAGTCCCACAAATGCTTTTAAGTAAATACTTAAATCAAGGTGCAAATTAATGAAGTAGATTCCTGCCCATAATCCAAAGTTGATACTATCTACCTTTCTGGGGGAAAGAACACAAAAGTGGATTTGAACGTGAGGCTTAAAACACTGACCAAGGTGAGAGTTTCTCCTATTGGCACTTGTATTTTTAAAATTAACAATATTTAGAAGACAGACCACATTAAAAAAAAAATCATATTTTACACATACACTCAAAGATGCTTTTAGAACTTGAAAGTTGAATGAAAGGATTAGGTAAAATGTATTTCGTGAGAAGGAAGTGATGGTTTTAGAGCAGAGATTATTTCGACATTTCCAACTCAGTTTTCTTGTTCTGTTATATATAATATCATAATATATTTTACAGTATTGCAATGTTAAATAATAGACATTGATTTTTTTTTAAATTCTTGTTGTGTTATATATGGTTATAAAGTATGCAATATTTATTCTGAAATTGGGATACAATATTGATATCAAGACATGCCTCTGTAGTACTTTTACTTTTTTATTTATTTTTTTCTTTTCTCCCATTCCAGCTGTGGGAGAGAGGGATATTTTAAAATTAATGCAATGAAAAAAACAAGATCAAGCACTGCTGACCCACTCTGGCTGGAGTTCATCTTGGCCATACATTCCGAGTGAGTTTAAATGAACAGGCATTATGTAAATAGGCATTGCTAAATAAAAGGCAGCTCTCCTGTGTTAATCCAAGGCCTGGGGTGCTTTCAGAACAGGCTGGAGACAATCCCGGACACCTGGCTTCTGAAAGACCACCAAGAGAATAAGTAAAAGGGGTCCTTAAAAGCATTTTGAAATTAAATCTAACTTAAATGCAAGATTTAGATATGTCTGTGCTGAGCAATTTTTAAAAATTATTTATTTATTTAATATAAAATTCTCACCTTGAAGACACTAAACTCTTCTATAGTCAGTAAATATTTAAGAATTAAAATCATATACAGGACTCAAGTGAAAACAAATGATTTCACTTATTGCGAAATATATACTCTGGTACATTTCCTTCATTCCAATAGTGACTTTTGCTTTTAAATATTTGGAATAGAAAATGTACAGGTATGTATAGATGAATTACTATAATGACACCACCTATTTAAGAAGCTGATGTAGAGAAATTAACTAGAGAAAAATTTAGAATGCCTAATTGGTCCTGAGATAAAATACATAGTCATAACTGTTTGAGAAAAGTTGGAAGCCTCACAGATAATATAGGAAACTGATTATGAATTTTTTTCCCTAACAAACAAGTAATGAGTTCAACTGTTAATTTTTAAAAACCATTTAACTAAAATATTCCAGAGCTATCAAAATTACTATCATTAAATTTAGAAGGGAACACACCCATTATGAGAAATTATAAATCCTAAAAAAAAAAAAAGAAAGAATTCCTGAACGTGCAAGACATGGATTTTATGCAGAGTTGGTATGTATATTTGTAGGTCCATATTTCTTTAATCCTATTAAATGTTTCCTTGGGGGATGGCTACTGTCACATTGTTTGAATCATGACAAAAGCCACAGAGAAGATCAACAATGTTGTGAAGGTAATGATCTTTCACTGGCCTCTCAGGAGCTGGTTGTAAAATTTATAAGGAAAATTCTAACCCTGGCCTACATAATTTTTTAGTGAGGCAGTAGAAATTGATGCCATCTATCTAAAAGGATAAAAGTGGGCAATTCAGTTATCTGAATGTTCTCAGCTGCCATAAATCTTGAAGACATTTGGGGTTTTTAAAGGCACAGAACTTTAAGTCACGGATATGTGATTTGATCATCTGTTGAATAGTTGCTATGCACTGAATATGATGCTCCGTTTGGAGGATGCAACAGAATTACAAAAGTCCATTCCTGTCCGTGGGGTGCTTATAATCTACTAGCAAGATACATACATTCTACATACACGAAGCACTTAAAGAGTGTTTTAACAGGTGCTAACTCTTATCAGAGCAAAAATATCATACCAAAAATGTATAAAATATTGTACAGAAGTCTATGTCTTTTGTTCAAAGATTCAATCCTATGATTTACTGGTTGGTTCATCTGAACCTGAAAATTTTCAACAAGCAACATCAATTCAAGTAGTTTTGAGAGTAGAGCAAAAGAAAACACATATGTCAAATATTCGATAATTTTAAATAAAAGACAATTCCTTTTTTAATTTCAACCATGATTCAAAGATTAGTCTACAATCACCTAATTTGAAAATTTTCAGGGTGGTGTCATAGAAGAAATTTGTCCCCGGTATAGGGAATCAGGAACATGGGCTGGGCTGAAGCCAAAGGACAGTGGATGGAGAGAGGGCCTGGAGGGTAACTCTCTGGGTGGCTCTCTGAGCAACTCTGAGTGGGGCCTTCAGGTACAGCTGGGCAGGAGAATTTGTAAGAGACTTTTTAGGTAGAGAAAATGAAAGTGTTTGGGACTCCTTCTTCAGGCTCATTTTGGATCATCCTACATGCACATTGAAAAACACTGAACTTATTATTGGGTCTCCACATCTTAATCTGATGAGGGGATGGTAATACCTCATTCAAGACAAAGGGAAATGAGGAGTACCACTTGACCAGCAACACTGGCCACACTGGCTAAACACAGGATAGAGGACTCTACTCCTGGCTTGACCTCAGCAGGCCTGTCACAGGCCTCATCTCACTCATAATTGATTCTCATAGGTCACTTTTCTTCAGTTACTTTAAACTAATCATGTCTAAAATTCTACCATCTCTCCTGACCACCTCATAAGGCTGGAATAGTATATCAAACTTAAATACATATATATGTATATCAAACTTAAATATATATATGAAGAGTTCTGCCAACTATAACACATTATTTAAATGTTTGTGACTATTTTAACAAGTAACTATAGCAGTTTACTTTAGAACTTGTGATGTTAAAAGAATATTCACTTTCAAATCAAAGAATAGTCTATGTAGTCCCTTATATAATATTAATAATAATTAACAGTTACTGAATGCTAATTATGAGCTAGCCATGATTCTAACATCTTTACAAGTATAAACTCTTTTAGTCTCACTACAAAACTATGAGGTAAGTACTATTATTGTCTCCACTTTGAAGAAGATGCCACTGAACCACAGAGACAAGGTGATTTGTTCAAAGTCACACAGGTGACAAGTGGTGGAGCTGTAATTCAAATAAAGGTAGTCTCATGTTGGATTCCACACCCTTAACCACTGGGCTATACGGCCTTTTCAAGGTGCCATTTATATCAGCCTTCATGATCTTAACATCATCTGTTCCATGCCAACTGGAAACCCTATTATGCTAAGCATCGTGCCTTTTGTGTATAAAGATGCTGGTCTAACAATATGGAGTCATAGAGAAGGATATTTATCCTGTACATTTCCTGTACAATGTACATATCCTGTACATTGTTAATAAGTAACTCATTAACAATGCAAATTGTTTAAGGCATAGGTCATTTTGATGAAATAAGTCATTTACCGTGCGATACAAAATGGTTGAAGCTATCATATAGTCAGTCATTCATTACACGTTGGACAGGGAGTTTTTATTTCCACAGTGTAGATAAACTCCATTGTCAGAGCCAATGAGGCACTGTCATTGTCCTGTAAGCACCCCTGTGCAAGCACACGCATGAGACCTACAAAAGCATGTGGGCTTTATTTGGAAAATGCTTAACTGACTTTTCAAATTTAGGGGCTCTGTAGAACAACTACACTGGCTCTTCCTACAAGTAAATTGCCTTCATGAAGACAAACTGGGCTAAGCCTTACAATCCTTATCAATGGACATATCATTCTAGCATCATCTGTCCTTATATCAGGCATCAAATGGACAACAAAGCAGCTAGAAGCTTTCCTGTGCTGTCAATATCTCTTTGATGGAGGAAAAAGGTAGGAGCGTCTTCTCTCATGTTATTTTCAGATGTTTAAAACTGGCCATACTCCTGTGGGCCTCTTTATTCTGGTGGCAATTCTGTGCAAGTACTCTAAGTGATGTGTCTTGATTTTAGAATTAAGCACTGGAGAGAATGAAAGAACGGCATTAAAAAAAAAGAAAAAACGGTATCAAATATTTTTGTGTATTCACTAGCATTAAGATGTTTTGTGCTTTGTAAATATGTATATAATTATATTAATTATATATATTTATATATAATTATGTATATTTAATATTATATATTTATATTATTTAGGCAGAGCACATATTTTTATGTACAGTAGCATATATAATTATATATCTATTCATATTAATTAATTTATATATATATTTAAATTAGGCAGACCTGAGCACTGAGTTAATAAAGGTAAATAGGAAATGTGTCTAAAATGAGCATTAGTAACTCAACACAGCATCAGGGCTTGGCCCACTGCCAATAACATTCTAAAAAAAAAAAAAATACCATAGCAGGCTGTAAGGAGTCGTTAACAAAATGAATTTCTAACATGGTGAAAAAATAATATACACATGATCATGTAATCTGCCTAAAAATGCATTTTCTGAAACACCATCATGTGCCAGGTCCTTCCTAGACAAATTTAATCCTCACACCTTGCAAACACAGAGAATAGATGGCAAGTTCATTAAACTTTGCTGTCTTTAAAGAGTATTTTATTTCTACTTACAGATAGTATGTAACAAATTAAATATCCAATTGAAGTAATGAAAATGTCAATACTTGTAATAAAACTTTTCAAAAAAAATTAAAAAGTGAAAATGACTGGAATAAAAATGTTTTTCTTTTTTTCCTTTCTCCCTTTAGACATTCTTTCAATTAGAAAAGAGACCAAACTTAAATTATAGCTACCAATTAATTTTTCTGCTCTGGAAAGTAAAATAAGCATCTTTCATTAAATTGGATATTAAAGCTCATTGGTTATACAAGGAACCTCCAAATTAATGGACTGGAGTTCTCCAGTTTCAATTATTTTCTCTACCTCCTAATATCAGTTCAACTAACCCTTTCTCCCTGGTGGTGCTCAATCTGACTCCTGCTGCCCCGAAGTATTTAACTGACTCTCCACTATCGTGAGTCACTCAGGTAATCTGAGTTTGAGGTGCACAACCTCTTTGTTAAAGTGTGTGTGTGTGTGTGTGTGTGCGTGTGTGTGTGTGTAAGAATTAGTAGCTAAGAAGGCTTTCTTTAGATGAAACCAAAAGATAGAAAGAAAAATAACACAAAAAGAATGCCAGCTATGAAATGAAAGTAGGCAGCTATCCAGAGGTTTTGCTTTGCAGCCATATTATACTTACATTAGTATGTGTTTGAATGATCCCAAAAGAATAGAAGGAAAAATAAGGAGTTGATACTGATCTTGTACTGTATATAAATTAAATTTCTAATACATGATCTATAAATGTGCTTTTAATTTCATGAACATGTTAATTTGGGAAACAATTCTTATTCTTGCAGATACCATCCCTTGGATCAAAATGTTTTGAGTTCATGGATAAAGAGAAATTTCCTGATACAACATAATTTTGTCATCAAGATAAATTAGATAGATAGACCACAGTCTTTGAGTAAATTAATCTCAATTTCTGGGAAAAACAATTTTTAGTTGTCAATTTGCATGAAGCCTGCTTTTTGAATGATGCTTCATGATTTACAAAAAAAGTACCTATAACAGTTTTAAAACTAGCATTTTTTTTTTTTTTTGTATTTAGGACTACCAAAAAAGCAACCCTAAAGTCAAAATGTATAAGACATAATGTTCAAAAACCTTCATCAGTATTCCAGGCACAGTGAAGGAGAACTTACATAAAAGAGGAATTGGTCTAAATATTTATCCATACATTACTTTTAAACCTTCTGCAGATATTGCACTTGGTAAGTTGTCACCTTCTTTCCACTGCTGGATTTGTGTAACAAGCCATATGTATGATTTCCCTACATTGCCCGTATCAGTATCCCACCTCTTCTTTTCCCCAACTGTGTCCTTACGTCAGAAGATAACCATTTCCTCCTCATCGAGTGTAAAGGCTTTCATCCTAACTTCATTCTTCAGAGCCTTTCAATGTTATTTATCAATAGTTCTATTCTGAAGCTTCTGGTCACACAGGCCAATGTCTGTGCACATGATCTTGACACTTTCCCAAACTCCATCAACATGACATCCAGTCCCATGACTGATTCCTCATCTTTTTCTTGCTCCCTCACTGAAGGCTGTCCTCAACTTTTAGTCCTTAGGCCCTCGCTCTTCTATCTCTTTCCACAGACACATTTACTCTCTGGGTTGAACTAGAGAACTACATCTAAATGCAAATCACCAAAAAATTCTTATGCATTTTCCCTGAATTCTTGTCATGAATTCTCAAATCTTGAGTTTTACTCTGATGTCCCACTGTCACTTCCAATGCATGAGGGCAGGAGCAGGTCTGTCTTGACACATCAGAGCTCTAAGCGGCCACATGCTGTTTCTTAGGTGCTGAATCTTTATATGGATGGCACACACATAATGAGAAGTTGTTGACTAAAGGAATATTTTACAGACTGTTATTCTCCACTCTCACTGGACAGAATTGTGAGAGTCAGAAAGGGAATAGAAATAGTTTTGGTTTTTTTTAAATATTCATTCTCATGACCCAGGATAAAAATCTAAGAATCTCCTTAGGGTTCTTCCTTTCTATTCATATTCATGTGGTCACACATCTAGTCAATTGTTCACATTTATTCATGCTGGTATGTGGGACAGAGTTTTAAATTTACCCCACATCAGGCATATCCGTTACATAATACCACAGTAAGAATTCTCCAGGTTCTAGCATAGTTTAGGTAAAAAAGTAACCAAAACACTATAGTTATTTCTTTGAGTCTGGACTCTGCTTATGTATTTCAAACAGAAGCTCTTTACCACCCTGTATGTTTCTGGCTGGCAGTATCCACCAATATATTTTATTTATCATTGTGTTCCTAACATGGGTCTTTGAACATAATAGGACACGATCAGTAACTCAACTGAATTTATAAACAAATAATCTTACTTTATGATTATAGTTTCTCAGTTTTGGGGTGCCTTGATTTGCAGTACCCAAAGTAATTGATAAAAATATTTTGGACACAGGGTTATTTCCCAATGTAAATCAGTAAAGTGATCATTGACTTATTGAACAGTACCTTGTGTATTTGATTCCACAGAGAGGGAACTAAAGAAATTAAATTTCCATAAGGTTGATTACCAAACTAAGAATGGATGGTAACTCTACTCAGCCTAAAGCAACAATCCAACCTCATCTTTTATTAAATCTCTCTCATTTGGTACATAATTAGATAGTATTTTGTATTGCTAACTTTAATGGGCATATCTCATCTCACTTTGAAGACTGTCCACTGATTGAGGGTATCCCTCTTAGCATTCTTTCCATCCTCCCTCAGTTCTGTACTGTGTATTTATTAGGTCTGCAGTAAACACTTCATGAATAAATACTCAACATTAATGCTAAATCAACACATGTTAATATAAATTCATCATAAATCAATATAAATTCAAATTTATAAACACCAAAATGATATCCTATGTAAAACGTTTATCTCATGACAGACATTTCATAAAGATCTAAATAAATATTTATAATGGCATACTATAAAAGCCAATTTAGATGTCTCGGATAATATTTTTAATTATGTCAGTTCATGAATATTTTATTTCAAATCACTTCTTTCTCCTTGCCAAATGGAAATGCTCATAAGACCTCTTTTGAAGTAAAAATAGACCCTTTACTAATAAAGTAGAATGAAGAAAAAATATTACCAAAGAAATAGAAAGTTAAATATTTTCTCTATATTTGTAGTAAACATCAGTTCTGCTTAAATAAACCAGTAAGCTATTAAAATTCATTTAAAACTATTTAATAGGCTTGTGATAGTTTTACTAAGACTGTACTATTTACAATAACACTTTTCTTTTTTTATCTAAATGTTTCAAAGTCAAAAAGACAAATGATGAGAAATATGATTTTTTTTTACACTTTTTGCAATATCTTATTGTGAAAATTTATAATGTTAAAAACACTGAAAATTTTTATAGTTAACATCCATACAGAGAAAACATGATCTTTGATATGGAAAATATACTTGGTACTGAACTGTTTTATGAATTATAACAGATATCCACAATTTACCTGGGTCATAAATTTAAGGTTAAAAGTAACAATAAATTTGTGGAAAAAGAAAAAAAGCTGCTAAACATAATTTTAAAAATAGAAATGAGACAGCACTTGGATCATACAAAAAAAATAAATAAGGGTTTCTATTAGAGAAAGGGATTGAAAGAAGTAGGGAAATGCCAAAAGGAAATATCACTGGCCCCAATTTAGTCTTGGACTCTGATAGACTAGTTAAATAGTAGTATGTAACTCACAGAGACATTACATTTGTAAATTAATTAAATTTACTAATTTAAAAAGTATATGTACGTTTATCTATATAGTATATTTTTCTGTAATTGTTTTGTTCACGGAAAACTACTTCGTATCCTTTTGGAATTAGGCAATAATTATATGTAGAATTTTTAAACACTTGTCAGAAGTCAATTAATCAAAGGTAATTTTTATATTTATTAATAAAATTTCCTTGATTTGTGTGTTGGTCCTGATAACCATTCTATTATACGTTTTACATGAATAACATTAAATTTTGTGATGTGAAATTTAAAAGTGAGAAACATCATCAGTCCCACTAAATTACTTGAAATTTAATAAGAAAAAGACTCATTTTAAAATATTTTATGTACTAGCTCAACATGACACATGTGCATCAATACTGAGATTTTACTTTGCCACTTACCATTTTCCATCATTTGTCTAATGAAATTAACTAATGTAATTTTATTATTTCTATTTCTGCTATAAATCTTACAGAGGCGTGTTTTTTTTTTAACTTGGAAAAAGATCAAAATGCTTGCAGATTTCAGATTGCTATTAGATGTAATAATTATACACTAAACTAATTACCACTAAACCAAAACTTGACTTACAACTAATTAAATTTTATTATATCAACATAGAGCATAGACTTTCAATTTAACACAGGGCACAACTATAAACACAAGAGTCACTAAGACTGTATATTTATTTCAAGTAAAATGTCTAGGTCAGATTTATAAAGTTTGAACTTGGCAGGATTTGCAGACCAATTTGTCAGTTTCACAAATCTACTAATTTGCCAGCTTCTAAGGAAAGGGAAAAGTGTTACTAGCAAAATGAACACGCGGGAGTATGCCAAATAATTCACATAATAGCTAGATGCCTATTATATAAAGATCACTATTTTATGATATACTTATGAAATGCAAAGAAGGAATCATTTATTTTCAGTTCAGGCATTTATTTGTGACATCACTTATTCTGAGATTAGTGACACTCAACATTGCTGAGCCTTTGCTTCTTTTGTGTAAAATAGAAATAAAAACATGCATCTTATCTTAGAGGAATGCAAGAAGCAAGGAATGCAGAATCTTTAGCTGACATGAAAGTACCCACTTGTTTACATTTTAAGGAGCCAACGCAGATTAAACTGTAACATCAATTGCAGTCCCATATTCAACTCAAAATAATGGATACAGAATCTCCATTTATTTTTCATGAAACTACATTTCAATTTGTCATTTGAAACAATTGGAAAGTAGAAGAGATTCACCTTATAAACTTTAATTTTATAAAAATGTTTACTTTCTACCAGATGGTAAGATTAAATTACATAAACACTGTCAGCAAGTTGAATCCTCAGATGTATTCATTCCCACCACAGAAGCTTCAAAACCTGTCTATAATTTTGTTACTGATGTTTCGAAACAGCTGTAGCTGACATAGCTACATGTTATATATATATGTCAGCTTTAAAGGATTAAATATTCCTAATCCCCAACTGAGAGGTCTTTTGCTATTAACAAATGCTACTAGTAAATTAAACGGGAAGTTATTCTAATAGAGATATCTCACATACTTGGTAGATACTTGGTAAATAAAATGGTCAAGAATCATATGTTTTTCATTATTACTGGAAATTCTGTTTGGGACAAAAAAAAGATTTTAAATGCACAGTATTTTCTGATAATAAATATAAGATAAATTATCCTCTAAAAAGCCCCTCACATATGTTCATTAATATTTTAGATGACAGTAAATTATATTTTTCTTCAGAAGAATTCAATGTGTCTCTAAAAATTTTTTTTTTTTTCCGAGGTGCAGGATTTTTGCTTGAATTTTTGGGAGAATCCTGGAGTCTCTTCCATTAGAAAGAGTTCAAAATTATCTTCACAATAAATGTTCAAAAATCATGGCAGAATCGCCAGATTCTTCTGAAATGTGACACTGAATTTTGAACTCAGTTTATCTACTTAAGAGAACAGAATTAACCAACCTAACTAGCTAGATTGTAGGCTTCAAAATCATTTGATTTATGAATTAATCTAATTAATTTTCAAGAAGCATTGATTAATGGCAGTCAAATGTACAGATCTTTGGAAATGATATCCATTAACACAAATACACACTACAGTACACACACACACACACACACACACACACACACATTCTTTTCTCTCATATAATTATTTTTGAATCTGTAAATATACACATACACAAATGTTCAGAACAAATTGGGCAAATATGAGAAATAATTATACACAGTGTGCTTTTTTTCAGAACATATAATAAATGAAAGGCAGCCCACATAAATGAAAAGATAAAATGGGCTGATTAACAGCACTAAAAGAGGTGTCCGCTCAGGGAAGAAAATTCAAAGCAAATTACCAAAATTAGAGCAAGCTCTGACACAAACAATTCATGTTACATTTATATTACATTTTGAACTTTTACATACAGCATAATGAGTTCATAAAGATGACTTTTTTTTTGTTTTTTTGGTTGCTCACAACAATATACTAACAACAGAGACAATTACAGATACTGAAAGTGTACAGTAAGTTGATGTGGTTAATTTCACGTGTGGTTTCTGAAACTAGTCTCTTTAATTTACAATTACATGTAACTCATCTAGCTCTAATTGAGAGGTGTAACAGCATGAATGGAAAATGAAGCTTGTCCTTTGCATTTATTATAATATTATAATAATAATTCCATGTTTAATGCAGTGAATGATATCCTGTATAATAAAACAAGCATACATCTACAGGGATGTAATAAGTGATTTCTTTGAAAGATATAGTAAGCACAGAAATTCTTTTCTCCTCCACGTGTCACTCCCATTCTTTACCAAATGCTGCCACTGTGATATACTTCCTGAATCTAATTACACACTTAAAGTCATGAATTAGCACAATCAGTATCTCGAGGTAAGACAGTTCACATAGAAATGAAGGCAAGCTATTATTTAATACCAGAGCGAATATTTGTTTCAAGTTGTTATTCATTCAGCTTTCTACTAATTATGTGAAATCTATAGATTAAAGCATACTTGGATGAAACAAGTTTTTTGTAGTTTTCAAAAGGAAAAAGGCATCCTGTCTGATAAAGGTCTTCATTTTGTACTACCAGATGTCTTTCTGAATCCTCTCATGCTTTCTGATTTTATTTTTGTAAGTGTGAGAACAGTGAAAATGCCAGCCATTGTCGTCAGTCGGCTTGAGCCCCAGCAAAGATTACATAGTGAGATGTTACCTCAGCAGTTCAGCATAAATACTGAACTTCAAGTCCACTTCGCTTCCTGGGATCCACAGTTCACCACAGAGCACACCCAAACCCACTTTTGATTAATTCCATTTTATAGGTGGCTCACTTTAGTAATTCCATTTTAATGCCAACCTAGACTATCTCCCACAAAACAAACTTAGTTGAAGTTCCAAATATAGCCTGCTTTTCTTTTTCCCTTTACGATGTTCGAAGTCTTCAAGAAACTAGAATTTACCATTTATAATAGATAACTACACATGAGTAAATGTCTGGATTTTCTAAAGAGGGCAGAAATTTGGTTAGAAATACATTTGAAAGTTCACCCTATATTACTTTCACCCTATGGGCATTCTTGATAAGTGTATGGTTTGGGTGAATGGCTGCAAAGTTTCCCCTGGAAGCTGCAAATGATGGCAAAATCTGCCCCAATCAATGACACCACTAAAAAGGATAATTCAGGGGCCGGCCGAATGGCGTGGTGGTTAAGCGCTGGCTTGGGACGCCAGCGGCCCTGGTTCGGGTCCCACATATGAGGGCCAGTGACACTGCCCTCAAAAAAAAAAAAAGGATAATTCAGGTTCATCTGTACTGAATGGCTGTGACTCCAAAGTGTCATCATCCTTCGATCTCATGGCAGAAGCATGAGGATGGAGTGGAGGAGTCCCCTTTCCCTCTTCTCTCAGTGATATTTTCAGCACTGAAGCCCACAAGAATGATTTTAGGAAAATGTGCTGTGAAGTTGTCTGCCTTTTTCGTTTCCCACGCAAAGCTGCAACCATGCCTGAAGAAACTGTGTTTTAAAACCTTCCCTTTTACTATGCCTGTGGGAAATACCCTTACAAAACAACTACACTAAATTTGGTGATCTTTACTAATGAGATGGTGGAATAGCTGGATCAATAAACATATGCATACATTTAAGACAATGCTTTTACACCTGCTGCTGTTCTGTCCCCGAAGAATGAGTGAAAGAAGAGTTACTCGGTGTGTAGTGTAGGTTTCTATCCAATTTGCTCCCTGCTACAACAATGGAACCAAAACTTAGGGGAATGCGTAGCAGCTTTATAAATATTTCCTACAAGTCTCAGATGTCCTGATGGAAAGTTGGTTTTCTAAGTAGTATGAGGAAGCATCTGCTCAGCCTGCCCTTCTGAGCTCAAGAAAGAACATGTGTAGCTAGGCCTCAGGTGACCACATGACTTAAGACAGCTCACTAGAGCATAAGAAGTAAGGTGAAATAAAGAAGAGAAACTTGGTGGTATAGCTAGCCCTAGAGGCAGCCACTAATCAATGGGCAGTTTTGATAAAGACTGGTCTTGCTTATTAACCTTAAATCTTTGCAAAGTGACAAGTGGACATTGGTCAAATAAAATTATACAGTAACTTTTCAGGCATCAGTAACTTCCAAAATATAATGCAAAATCTCAGCCCTAATGGATCTGGGAACATAGAAATAGAAATCCCAAACAAGAAATAACTCTTGACCATATAATTGTTCCACAACATACTACTAAGTCCTATGAAAACATGAGTTATCCATGAGTTTCCCTGGAGGAGATGGTGTCTGAGATGGAACTTGAAGGAGGATGAGATATAATGGTGTCTCAACCCCAACTGTGTCTTGGAGATGCCTGGGTAGCTTTTTCAAGTTACTGATTAAGACCAGGTCCTAACTTAAGAGGTTCTAATGAATTATTCTGGGGTAAAATCCAGGCCTCAGTGTTTTGTGAGAGCTCCCCAGGTGATTCGAAGATGTAGCTATGGTTGAAAAGTACTGAACAAACAAAGGGTAGGCGGGATATCCTATTTACTGAAATGAAAAATAACAGAATAGTAATAGAATGACACAGCCTCCACCTTCAAGGTGGTTAAACTCTTTTGGGGAAAAAGGAATGTAGAGACTCTAGAACTAGTAGTCTGAAGTCAGGTTTTAGGATCCTGGGTTTTTCATTCATTTGTTCATTCAACAATAGGTATCTATCAGAGTATGTATAAGGTGGTATGTCATGTTAATGATAAAACAAAGGGGAGAGAAACCAGCAAAAGCCCAAGCTTTATGGGCTTTATCAAAGTGGAAAAAAAAAGACATAATTAGAGGTTTTGTATTATGTATTGATTTACAAAAGGGATGATATGATCCTTTCTGCATATTTGAAAAAGAGCACTCTGGCTGTGATGTGGAGAATGAGCTGGAGAGGGGTCCAGACTGAATGCCAACCGATCAATTAAGAAGCTACTGTAGGAGTCCAGTCCAGATATCTGGAGAACTTGGGTTAGCATGGCAGTGGTGCAGATGAAAAAAGTATATGGCTTTGCGAAGTATTTAGGAAGTAAAACAAAAATAAACTGGACATTGTGAGGACCTGGATTTAAATTTTCAGGAAAAGATCACAAGTTCAGATTACATGTTAGTTTGAGGATCATGTGAGATATCCAAGAGCATATATCAAATGGTCTCATTACCTATGATGAGCATAGGGATCTGTTGACCCAGGACGTGCCAGTTTAGGCTGGCTGGCATTCTACCATTCAGTGACCACATTCCCTCTCAAGTTATCCCCGTTTGGATGAAGACTTGTAAGGTCCCCCTAGATAAATGGATCTTCAGATAAGAGGAAATGTTTGGGGTGGGATATTTGTGAACTGTGTGCCTGTGGGTGAACATTGAAGCTATGGGAATCTATGATATCGCAGGGGTTGGGAGAGTAGGCACAATGACAAGGTAGAAGGTCTAAGGGCTCGTTTCTGAGTAACGCCAGTACTTGCAGGTAAACCAGAAGAGAACAAGATGCTAATGCAGTAGACAGTGAATTGCTAAGATGCAGGGAAAGCCATGACAAGTGTCACAGAGTAGAGGGAAGCAAGAACTTTTCAAGCACTGATGATATCAAATGCAAGCATGACTGAAAAGCTGATAGTGCGTATTGCTACATATTTATCCCAGCCTCAGTTTTGCCTCATTTTTAAATATGGTGCTTCACCTGTATTGTCTTCAAATTCCTTCCTACCCTTAGAACACTTTAATTCTATTAAACTAGAAGACAGTGCAGAATGAGGTAAATGATAACTAGATCTACAAATACTATAACATGGAGAGGGAGAGAGAGAGAGAATTATTCTGTTGAGACAATCAAGGACAATTTCACAGAAAACTTTTAACCTGTCCTGTGCTTGGGGAAATTGTAAGTGAATCCATTTGTGTGACTCAGGCTGTTCATGGAGAGATCCACCGAGAGGTGGGGTTTGCAGGGTCTTGGCCAGACTATGATACCCCAACTATGAGGTGAAGAGTTTGGGAGCCATGCTACAGATAAAAGGGGGGCCACTCTGAGATCATGAGGACAGCGATGAGATCAGGTCAGGATATTAGGAAGAGTACCCTCTGGGGGGAATCTAGAAGAAGGACTGGAGAAAGGAGCAGCTGGTGGCAGGAGTTAGAGGACTGCTGCAGTAATAAAGGTGAGGTATGATGAGAGCCCAACTGAGGAAACGGACAGTGAGGAGGAGAAGGAGGGGTGGGTTCAGCAACTCGGCAAAGAGAGGAGCAGTAGGGCGTGATGACAAATTAGACACGAGTAGTGAGGAATGGGGATGACTTGATGGCTCTTAGTCTTCTATAACACATATGACCAAAGAGATGATGGTGTAAATAGAGAAGTTATAATAAATGATAACTTAATGAAGACATTAGAGCTAAAAACGACAGAAGAGACTATCTTCCCTTGGAGCCAACTAGCATTTCACAAACAAATGTTTAAAATTTGCTTGTCAGCAAAACATTCAATAATCCAGTGGGCTAAGGAATACATTAATGGATGTGTTTTGCCTCATACATCTTTTTTAAAGAAACGAATAAGATATGTCCACAAGCTAAGGAATTTTGTGAAACAGGCATATATTTTTTACTATCCTCAAGTTTGTTTTATAATTATTTCTACTTACTATATCAATACATTTTAAATATACAGTTGACCTTTGAATATCATGGGTTTGAACTGCACAGGTCCATTTATACACGGATTTTCTTTCAAATATTTTTTTCAATAAATAAATATACGGTTTACCCTCCACATCTCTGGATTCCATCCACAGGTTCAACCAACTACAGATCAAAAACAGTATTTTTCTTGGCTGGGAACTGTGGATGCAGAGGGCCAACTGTATGCATTGATTTATACAATTTTAAATAAGGGACTTGAGCATCTGTGGATTTTGGTATATGTGGGGGTTCCTGGAACCAATCCCCCATGGATACTGACAGACTACTGTAATTACATTTTTTGAGGGGGAGGGTCAAAAGTTATATGCAGATTTTCAACTGTGCAGGGGTTGTCCACTGTACATTATAAATTTGGGCATAATTTATCCATGAAAAATTTCCTGGAACTTTAAAAATTGTGATTTAAATAGTATATATTTAGGTCATCCCAACAGTAATGTGAACAAAAGCAACCATTTATTTCTATGTCTCAAAAAAGTGAATCAGTATGTACTTCAAATTCTGACCATCAAGATGGTTTTTTATTTAGTAATTTTTTTATTTTATTTTTTTAGAGGGCAGTATCACTGGCCATCATATGTGGGACCCGAACCAGGGCTGCTGGCGTCCCAAGCCAGCTCTTAACCACCGCGCCACTCGGCCGGCCCAAGATGGCTTTTTTTGTTTGTTTCCTATAAAATATCCCAGTTATCTGACATCATTAGGGAGTGCGTCTTTCAGTAAATTTTAAAGCTAAATCTTATACCTCTTGAGATGTCAAAAATCTTTTCATATAAATAGGTGTAATATGTGTCACACACACTGCCTTCTTCTTTAATAACTCTGTACCACCATTCTGAGCGTTCGCAGATCTAGTCCGTGTGATGTGGATGTTGCTCCCAGGATAAGACGCCGCACACTGTCGCCTCCCTGGCCATCAACAGGCCGAACTTGAGCAGCATATATCAATCCTCCTCCCCTTGAGCTTAGCAAGTCTCATTCGCAACTTGGCAAGTCAGGCAATCACTGTCATTTGAATTATTCTTTACTTAAAAAGTAAAATTCTCGGTGACAGCACAGGAGAAACAGCTCTGTGGCTGCTCCTTAGTTATTCTTACCTAACGTAGAGTTAAGTTGCAGAGATCTGCCTTCTGGGTAAGCAGGTGGTACTCTCCCAACGCACACACATTCGCCCTTACACACATTATGTATCGCTCAGTACAAACCTGACACTATGTAAGCCTTCTTCACGCGTTAGCTCATTTCATCTTCACAGCCAGACCACAAGTGGGTATGGAAGCATCTCAATGTTATGAAAGTTAAAGTAACCAATTGACCCAGTTGGAACTTGTATTTTAGTCTTCAAACATGACTCCAAAACTTACATGAAACCATACTAGTGAGCATGATGTTCCCTATTAGGACAATAGTTCCAATGACGGAAGCCATCACGACCACATGGATAGAACACAGGGCACCATGCCAGGCTCCCCACTACAGCAATGCCCCGGCATTATCACTGATCCCATTGTTCAGGTTAGCAGTGCAAGCTCAGAGACAGAGTGGCTTAACCCAAGGTCTTACAGCCAATAAACGCCAGAAATGGGATTTCAGCAGACTTCTCCAGTTCCAGAGCCCAACGCAGTGAACACAAAACAATGAAAATGTGTGCCAAGGGAATTGAGTGTTCTTTTTATTCAATTAATGTAATGAAAGTGACCTAATCCAATACGTCAGTTTACTTTTGGATTTTCCTTTCTTCTGTTGATACTAAATTCTGTTGAATTTATTATCTGGATTCAAATAATATTCAAATGCTAGCAAAAACATATTAGCTACAGCTTGATGCTGGAGTTCACATACACACACACACACACACACACACACACACACACACACACAATATAGGTGTATGAAGGGTTTCAAGAGCCTAGAATATTCAGTCCACCGGTGAGAAGCAGGTGGAGATAAGGAGAGAGGGATCCTAGGTAGTTGGGTGAAAGGACAAAAGGGAAGGCCGAAACTGCTACTGTCACTTAACGCTTTCCTGCCTGGGCATGAATAATGCTTACAGAGGACTTGCTGGCAGCCTGGGTTTCTGTTTCTCAGCAGAAGAAAGTGTACTGCAAACTGAAAACATTTGCTTCTCCAAAATGGGTGGAAGAGGATGACATTTAAGATAATCCACAATCTGGACCCAAGCTCTTGTTCCAAATTTATGGCAGATTTCTCCAAAGGAGGTTCTCTGCTCCATTCCTACTGCTCACCTACCAACTCCCAAATACAGAACACAAATCTGTGTTCTATATCACAAGTGGCAAATGGGTGGACCAACTGCCAAACCCAGCCTGCAGACGTGTTTTGTTTTATCTGTGTGTAGAGTGTGTGAGTGTGTGTGTCTATGTGAATGTGTGTGTGTGTGTGTGTGTGTGTGTGTGTGTGTCTTAGCAGCCAACATTTGACAATCTAGACATTTCCCAAAATTCATATTCTGGCATTTCTTGAAAAATCTCACAAACTGACAACATTGTTTCACCTCCACATGGAAACAACTAGTCTCAGGGTGGGAGATGGTGCCTCCTTTCAGATGAAGTGTGCCCTTCTGTCACAGTCCCTATTACCCCCCGTGTCTCCAACTCTGAGGCTGTGTCAACACCGTTTATTATCAAACTTGCTCCACTGTTTTTCTCATAGTGAAGAAACATTTCTCTATACCCATGTCTCTTTCTAAAGGGGAAAAATGAAAAGAGAACTACGTATTTTAAAAAATACAAGAGAATACATATCTGTGTAGAAAGGAAAACTTAATATGCAAATAACCTGGCCAATTTCTTTCATCTACACTTTATTACCTGCTGGCACTGTTGGTAACCTGTTCATAAATTGGGGTTTGTTGGTGCTGATTTCTCATTGTTTCCCTCTCCTGGAATCTCCTTACCTCTTCACATCAACTCCTGTCCTTTCCCAGAGATCTACAGTCTATAGCCATATCTTTTGCTCTTCTCTAAACGCTGACAACTCTTTGTTGGTACTATATGTTTAATATGAATCAAAGGAAATCTTAATATAATCGAATCATACACTTTTAGAACTTGAATGGTCCCAGGTGATGACCTAAACCTTTGTAGGAAGGACCTATTCTCTAATGAGGACATGTAACATTGATGTAGAGAGAGGGACGATTACATTTTCACATCCATGATTTACTGATGGACTCTTCGAGGCCAGGCTGTGCTAGAATCTGAGGCTGATTCAGGGGACAGGGGAAAAGAACAGGGGAGAAGGTTCTCTGCCTTCACAGGGTTTTGTGGGCAAGTGTGTGACAAACATTTCGCCAAGCCAATCCACAAGGAAGGAGGCAAGTGATCAACTTTTGTCCTTCCAAGGTCACTGGCTTCCAAAGCACCTATCTCCTTGGGTGTCTATGGCCACACATGTATGGAGGGGATAAGTATAAAGACATATGTTCTAATTCACTCAGCTATCTGTCCTTCTAAACATTTGTGAGTCCCAGAGCTCCTGTGTTGTTTTGTTGGTGGTTACTGCCTCAGGTCCTTTCTAGTGGTCCAGGGAGTTTCAAAGCACTGCTAAGGTCTGTATGCTGCAGGAAGGCTGCATGCTAGAAGCCTTAGGTTTTTTCACTTCCTTCAGTTCTCTGTCATTTCAAAGATCTATGGGCTATTAGAGTACAATTTGACCAAAGTAGTAATTCTTCCATGACCCCTTTGGCTTTCTTAATAACCTTAATTACTGTCAGTTATCTTTTAGATCATGCCTCAACTAGAAGTGAAAGCTTCCTAGGGCTCTAAGATCATGTCTTATTTCTTCTAATCTTCCCCAGGATACAGTCACTTGGGCATAGAATACTCACAAACCCTGTGGGGTTTGATTTGAATTATTGGAAGAGGAAAAATACCAGTGTAAATAAGGCACACATTAAAAAAAAGATAAACATTCAAATCAGGATAGACCTTTACTACAGTTAAACAGTTTCCTAATTTTTTTTTTTTTTTTTTTGAGGGCAGTGTCACTGGCCCTCATATGTGGGATCCTAACCGGGGCTGCTGGCGTCCCAAGCCAGCGCTTAACCACCGCGCCACTTGGCAGGCCCAGTTTCTAATTTTTATAGGTTCATTGGCAGGGGTTCATGATTAATTTCTGATATATTAAATATAAAAGGGGAAATTTTCAAGTTTTAACTGGTAAGCAGTATGGTTTTTTTTTCCCCTGAATAATTCTCAACAGTTTCCTTGAAAGTAAAGCATTTCTTCTATTTTGTCCATACATTTTGATTACCTTTTCCCACAATCAATGTGATAGCAAGTACCAGAAACATGATGTACTATGTATAAGCCTCTGAAAGAAGCGTAATTTATCCCACCCGTCATCCTGCCTTCCTGGTACTCCACAGAGTTTTCATCAGGCATCAGATATTCTCTAGAATCTCAAATAAGAAAAAAACAAAATCATTGTATTTGTGTACAACATGTTTTGCAGGTACCGGACACATTAATTTTCTATACTTTTCTAAACTCAGAAAGTACCTTTACTTGTTCCTAGAGGTATCCAGTCCAACTACACACAGACATGGAAAAAAATTCTGATATTACAAAAAAGAGAGATTACAAATAAAGAAGACAGGTTTTTCTTAAAAGTTGACAAATGCAACATTTCTTAAGGTTTACATATAGCCATAGTTCCCAGTTTTGTTCTTTAAATAATATTAATGGAAGTAAATATGTTGAATATTCTCCAAAGAGAACTCTAATTTCTACAGGGTTAAATGACTGTACATTTGTAAGTGCTCATGTCACACCGACCATTCTCCAACTTGGTACATAGAAACAAATGCAAGGGAGTAACAAATTTCTCTCTAAAATGTCATATTTTAATGGGTTTTTAAAAAGTGAAAAGAAGTATCATATTTTGTTTAGAGTTTAAATTATGACCATCGCTTCAGAAAAATGACCCATAGAAACATGTACCTACTGGATTCAGTGGAGTTGAATTCCATACAAATGTACTTATTCTGGAGAAATTGTTAAATTTTTCAGTGATTTTTATTGCTAGTATCAGTAAAGCCACAGTAGTTGTGTTTTTATCTTTGCAGTTCTAATAACCACTGACATAATGATTTGAAAACCAATAGAACCTTCCATGGACCTATACACGGCACAACCCAACTCTCCTTTAACCCTCCTTTATCAATATTTATAAGAGGTGAGGTGCACAATACACATATACTTGCAATTACATTTGCAAATAAAAAAAAATCCTTAAACAGCTGTGGAGGCAGCAAAGATTAGAATCTGATAGTAGCTTAGAATACTGAAGAAAGAGATTGCAAGGATTCAGCTACAGAGCTCGTGAAAGATAGAAGGAAAATCTGCTCTTCAAAATCCATAATCTGTATTACTTTTATACACAAATTAAAACACATATATTCTAAGAATTAGAAACAGTACACATGACTAATGTTTCTCAACCAGAAAATTATTTGAAAATGCATTAAACCTTGTGTTTTACTAGTAATAACTTGGAAATCTGAACAATATTTACATAAAATATTTTAAGGTGTAATTTAATTCTTCTTCTACAACTCATACAAAGTAATTGAAATTTGGTAATATCTAGCTAGCATTGTTTACTTTTTAACCTCATGTTTATATCAATTATAAGAGTCTAGATCTTTTATGAGGTTTGGATATTCAACTGTCATATTAAAGCGATCATAAAAAATAATCTTTTAAAATATTTTCCTTGTATTTTCAACTTAATATTTAAGAATCAAAAACATTTTTAGACTTGTTTATGTTTCACAATATATATGTATATATAAAACATTAAGAGGGTAATAACTCAGAACAGGAATATAAACATTATTATAAAGAGCCATCTTTTGAAATTTATAGTATGCTTCAGTGAGTAAATATAGGAAAACCCAAATTATCTAAATTGTTAAAAAATTTACTTACTTCTTCAACCTGCAATTTTTATAATAAACTTTACTACGTTTTTTTGAACTTGAAGAATATAATAGCCTCAGAAATGAGAACCCATTTATTAAGACAAATTAATTGTCTATAATAAATTTTGCTTTTTTATGTGGCATCACTAATGTTTATAATTAAAATGTATTGATTAACCAATATTTGATAATTTTAATAGACTGAATTGTGTTCTAGTTGAATGACACTAAATGAAAACGGATAGAAATGTAAGTCCAATTAATTGTTTAGTCTGACCACTAAATTTTTAATATATTAATTTTACTGAAAACAGGTTTCCTTAGAACATGGCACACACTTTCATCAAACTGTTAATGTTTTGCAAGAAATTGTTCATTTTAAATGGGAATATAATCACATAACAGAATATAGTACCTCTTTATTTTTCATCCATGACCAAACCATGCCATACTATCCTAACTATTTTACATACATATTCAGAGAAAATTAACTAACCTCTAACCTTCATAATATGTGAGGGTTTAATTTCATATGTTGTTATTTCTTAAATTCTTTTAATATTACACAGAAAAGGCTTACCAAGAACTTTAATCAGGCCACAGACCCTGCCTAGGCAAACCACGAAAATGACTGAGTACCCGGAAATAATCAATTCACTGGTCATCTGGTATAAATGTGAAAGAACCCTTCATAACTTTTCTGGCTTCACTATCTTGCATCAAGTTATTAACCTCTGGATTTTAGGAGTTGAATCTATTAGTGGCTAAAATATATATTTAGACTAAAATACTCCATAAATATTAGATTTCAGAACGGAACCAATTAACTGTTTAAAGGAAATGAAATGATGGCCAATCTAGTCTAGTGCTACTTGATAAAACTATTGTGCAATAGAGTCTGGGTTCACAGATTTAGGGAAGAATATATAATCCTTCATCAAAGAGTGGCAGCTTATCCACAAAGCTTCCTATTCCCAATGGGATATTCTTTTAAAAGTAATAATGAGGACTTAAAAACTATGTAACATTCTTCCACCAAAATTAGCCATTTATACCAATGGTTCTTAATCCTAAAAGAACCAGAACCTCACCCAGAAAGCCTTGAGGTACATTCCTTTGGGGGGTGGGGAGGGAGAAACACAATGTGCGATAATAATTTACATCTTTTCCTAATCAAATGGTTATGTTCCAAACTTAAAATTAAATGATAAAATATACCCTAAATGGTATGATTTTTTAAAAAAGTTAAAAACAAAATAGTTAAAAATAAATCAGCCTCTAGAAGGCTTACATGAACAACAGTTTCCAAAGCTGAGAACTATTAATACTTTGCTTTCTTTAACATTTAAGATTTTCAAAGTGAATTACAGCCTTTTCAAGGCTCAAAGGGTAATTAAACAACCACTTCATATATCTATATCACATTAAAATGAAATACATGATACAATAATGATTTGTTTTAAGTAACTCACATTATCCTTTGCTAATGGATAGATATGAAATTCACTAAACTTGGTACGTTAAAATTTCTATCTGAAGTACAATGCAGGTTTTAAAAGCTACTTTCATCAGATGATGTGAGGGGAACTAACTTGATGGCATCTCATAAAACAAGCACCCCCGGGGCCCTCTCCTTCAGGTCTCTCCTTTGTCAAAGACATCATACATCTGCATAGTAGAGTTTAACTCTTTTATTGGAAGGTGCAGATTGTATATAAAACTTGTAGAAAAAAAGATTAGACTTCTGTCATGGCTATCCTGATTAAGGATTGACCTAATGTGCTAACAACATACTTAAATGAAATGCAAGATTATGTGAATTTTATTGTGATTACTTTAATCACAATATCAATAAATGCAACATTTATTTTTCGACCGTATTAATGCTGTGTGACGTAAGGATAATACAAATACACCACTCATCTTTCATTTTTATAATAAATAACTTTTTTGTTATCTATGTGGGTATTGCATACATACATGTTAATGATATTTTCCAAGTGTCAAGATCATGTAAAATGGTATATTTGTTAAATTATTTTTATGATTGCTAGATTTATCTAATCATCTTAGATTTCTTTAAAAACTTAGATTGGCATTAGTGTATGTTTTGATTACTAATATTTTTAAATTCCTTAATTATAGACTGTAGAGCACATTGTTTGTACAAACAAAACTCTGAAGTTCTCATCAGTGGAAAAATATAAAATATAAACATTATTAAATTTAAGTAATTTAAAATTATTAAGGTTTATTTATATACATCATTAATAAAACAATATTTGAATTTGAAAAAATATAAATTGAGTATTTTTCTGTGACTGAACTTTTAGCTACAACATACTGTGCTTCAGAACCTTTCATGAAGAATTTAAAAATTAATTTAATTTTAAAATTATGTCCTCTGCAATGATTTATTTACCTTTACAGTTATCATACTATAATTCTATCACCTAATATAATACAGGTTAAAATAATATAGAAAATTATATCACGATCAAAACACTGCATAGAAAACATTACAGAAGTATTTTATCTTTAATAAAGTATTATTCACTACTTTATATGTGTCTCTCCCACACATATAATTTTTAAAATTAGTAACAATTAAAGAAAAAATATCTTATTGGGAAATCAAATTAAGATGCTAACATTGTTTATAAATATTTTTGTAATGCCAGAGTCTTATCATTCAAAGACTGCATATTCTAGGACAAAAGTAACCACTTAAGGAAGAATTTTGTTCTATTTAATTTTTCGATCTCAGGAAACAGAATGGGGTATTTTATTCACATTGACTTGAAAAACTATACGGAAATGTAAGAAGTTAGGATTCAATTCTGGTTTGACAGGTACAATTTACCTACAAGTAATAACTTTAATTTTTGTTTAAATTGAAATTTATTTTAAATGCAAAATATGCTAGCACTTTCATGAGAAAAAGACAAGTTGAAATGAACTTAGAGTAGAAATATCAAGTTAGGGATGTATTAGAGATGGGAAATGTCTGCTTTTGTTTTAATCTGAAGAAAAACAACCTGGCAGAAATTCTCTTCAGCCTTCACCCCTTTCTGATCCCAAATTCATCAACAGCATTGTAAGACAACAAACATATTCTCTTTTTCCTAGAAGGTGTGATTATTTTCAAAAGCTTTCTAATTCTTTTGGAATATTTCTTAATGTATTAGTGAACATGAAGAGGATTAATATTTCAGTTATTTTGACTGTGTCAAGTTATCCTCCAATTATTAATGCTATCATAAAATTCAGTAATATCACTAAGAAAACCCTATTTTTGTGACAATCAAGAGACAAAATATGGTTGTTTATACTATAGCTTTTAATCCTTTATGATATTATAGTGAGTCACATTTCTATATTTATTTAAATTACTAGATTAGTTATTATTTGCAATATTTTGCATATATTTATTATTCTATTATACAAAATGCAATTGACAAAAGTTTACATTTTCAAATATTCAATTCATTTTTGCTTATTAACAGGAAAATATAATAACACTGTTTTTTTCTTCAGAGGAAAAGACATAGATTTCTTCTTTAAGACCTATAGGACTGACAGCTTTCTTTAGTTGGAAGTTATTATAAATTTTGAAAGAAATAAAATTTACAGCTGTCTTCTCCTGGTTTTCAGAATTATTTTAAATGACAAGCCCTGTGCCAGCTTTTTTTTTTTTTTAAGAGTTATTTAAAAGAATCGTCCCTTGCCAATTTTTTCCACCTACATGTTGACAAATTTCAAATTCTCTGATAAAAGTATTAGTATAGATGTTATACTTTACAAGAGCATTTGGTAGACTAAGAATAAACAATAAGTATATTTTTCAATAGGTTCGCTTTTAGAATTATGGAAGGAACATATCCCAATATTAACATAGTTGTATGTGCTTCGTGCAAACCCATTAAAATACCTCATGCATTGCTCGTAAATTAAATTAATTTCAATCGTTGGCTTATCTCTCTCTGCATAACATACCATTCAGTGTGTTTCAAGAACAGTAGCTCTCCTGAGATACCATTACCATTTTAGTACAGAAGCCAGGGCTGGGCATAATGGGATGCTGAAGCTGTTCTTGAGGAAGGAGGACCTTTTCTTGGGAAATGTCCCTGTTATCAAAAAGACACTCATCTCCTCACAGGGGGTCCACCATTCCAGAAAACACTAGCTGAACTTAAGTCAAGATGAAATACTCCATTCCAATAATAATAATTTTAAAATAGTAGCTTTTCTTCCCACCCCCCATCCTACCTGAGTAAAAGCAGGGACCACAAATTCATGTCACCCTACCATTCAGAAGTGCTTCAGAATCAAACTGAAGGAAGATAGTCATTATCAAGCTGTTATTTCTTTCTAAATTATGATAATGTGAAGGGGAATTATCACAAGAATTCTGGCAAGTATAATTAATAATCAAAGAAATGACAGAATGACTACAATATATCGATTATGAGCCTTATCTTCAAAGATAAGTAACCTTGTAAGTTTTTTCCTAAGTAATCTTTTAAAATAATGTCAGTGTTTTTTTAAGAAAGTCTCTATATAACATGTATAATTATAAAATTATAAGTTAGTGTTCAGTCTTATATACAAAGAAAGTATACCTATAAAATAGAACTGGTACTACATTTTCTTTTTTCTGTCAATATGAAGAACCATATACAATATTTAGAATTTCTTTGATGAATTTTTTAAAAACTGATGATGTTTATACTCATATGCCGGGATCTAAAGTGCATATACGTAAAAGTGAAAAAATTTAGAAGTTAATTTTCTTCTGCATTTACCCAATTAACTTAAATGACCAAAACTGCCCTTTATGCACTGCTTTTTCTATCAAACACACTCTTACATGCAGAAAACGCTCAAAGGATTATCACTCTTTGTAAAAGACATTCATATTCATATTCTCTCTTCTTCCTCTCTTCCACTCCTTTATCTGTCTATCTATCTATCTATCTATCTATCTATCTATCTATCTATCTATCTATCTATCTTCTTTTTGTTTTGAGGCAGAGACCCAGTAACCCCTGTTATAAAAAAGCTGATTATTCTGAAATAATATTATCCTGCCCCAGGGCAAACTAAATCATATCATCCCTACTTCTCCTCAATTTCTCTAATAGAAGTAAAAAGTATTCCACAGTATTTGAAAATACTTTACCAACAAACAGTGTCCCAGCATCCTACAGTAACTTTTATATAATTGAACATGAAAATACAAGTGTGAATATACACTGGGTTTTTTTCAACACACTTCACTTTCAAAAGGGATCATCTCTTTTTTGCATGCTCCAGAGTAAGCCAGGGACTACAAATGTGGGGAAAATGATTTTTCAAACTGCCACATCTCCATAAGTGATTATCAACTCCTTGACTTCCAAAAAACAATGTAACCATAGTTTGGTAATATGACACTGTACTCTACATTGCTTTTTAACACATTAGACCCAGTTACTCGTATTTCTCATTGAAGTCAGGGAACTCAGTTAAGACTGCCACCTATCACAGACTTGTTTGAAAAGTCAGTGTTACCCCAGCCCTAGTTCTAAGATTGCATGAGTATCAACAGGGCAGTAAAGTTTCTTTTTTATTGTTATTATATGATATGGTTTCAAACATTTACTCATATGACTTATGAACATGTTCTATGATACTAACATTAATTTGCATAGTGACTTATAAAGTAGAAAGAGGCAGATTTGAATAGATTACTATATCTTTTACTAGAATTCTATGTAGCTATTCTAATGACCCAGTCTCCTGAGTTATTTAATCAAAACCATTAAAAAATTACCAAAATTCTTTCAAATGAATGAATCTTATTGTAGCTTTGGTGTGTGAAGTGTATATATATATATATATATATATATATATATATATATATATATAAAATCTTAAAGTATGTTTATATTTCAGTTTATATTCTAATGGTTGGCTAAATTAATGCTTTTTTGAAAACTAGCATTTTAAGTGATTTTAGCATTTAAAACTGTTTTAAATGAATGTTTCTAACTGGAAAAAACATTAATTCAATGTAAATAATCTATCATTCCAGAGAAGAAAATTAAAATATAATAAACATAAAGCCTACCAAGATTTTTTTTCCTCCCCGAAAGCAAAAAACAATGTCACTGTGGGGACTTTATATGTTCTATAAAGCAGTTACATCTTTATTTAAAAATCCTATACACTGTGGCTGTATTATAATATTTATCTATATTAATCTTATATTCTATGCTTTTAATATTTTATTTTGAGTCTACAAACATATATCACAGGAAGCAATGCGATATGGACCAAAGCCAAAGGAAATTTTAATGTTCATGATCTTTCAGAAGAGAATAAAAAGCTGATAAAGCTGAGGCTGACTAGACATAACTAAGAAACACGAGCAAGCATCACAGGGACAATAACATTCACCATCTTTCCAGGTTTCCAAAGAGGATAAAGAATTACCCCCACATGCATTACCTTTCATTATCAGGATTATACCTACTACCTTGTGATATAGTTATAATGCATGCACAAGATGCAGAGCTAAATATAAGTCTAAGAAATCCTTGAAAAACTCAATTAAAATGTTGCTTATAAACAACAAAAAAAGCCTAGGTGTATGTTTATGGTTTATGGTTCAAAGACAATAAAACCCTTTGAAGAGCAAGAAAATACACCTTGAGGCATACAGTATTTGGGGGAAAAGGATATTTTAGTTGAAAATGTATTAATGAGTTGCTTCCTCATGCTTTACAAAATTCTTAGAGAAAGTTCAAGTGAAGTCCCCCAAAAGATGTTTTACTTAGGAGAAGCAATATTTTGGAACTTATACAAGCCATCACACTTGTTTGGAAACGAATGACTTTTTAAGATGTAGGAGTATTACTATCAATCACCAACGAGTTAATTCTACATAATAAGGCAGGTTTGGATGCAAACTGATCCATTATGGAATGCTGTATCTAAAATTGATTACAACAGCACTCAAAATGAATGCAGCCCTCCAAACCACTTCTTTGCTCAGAAACATTAATCTCAGTTAGAAAGAGAGCTTCAGAATGGCAATGCTTGTTATAAAAAAGTATGAAATAAATCAGTTTTTATAAGACACAACAATTAATCAGTTTTGAAACTAAGAAGTTTTTGTGTTTTTTTTTTCCACAAAATTTCCATCAGGACTCTTAAAACAGCAGGTATCTCCAAAATCAGGTTTTAAATGTGTCCTAAAAGAAGCTTGTGTCATATACTTTTTAAGACTTAGTTTTTGTAACTTTTAAGTAGCCTTGTAATATTGTACTACCTTTTCAGTGCACCTCTCTATTCTGAATTTATGTTAAATGCTTCTCCGGAACTATATCATTCCACTTAATAAAACAAATACTAACACTGACTTTCACTGAAGATTCCAAGGGATGTATAATTTGTTGTGAGTAAAAGTTTGATAACAAATTGCTGTATTATCTGCTGGTACTCTCAATCTAAGTAAAGAAAGTAAGTTTTAAAAGTCGAAATGGATATTTGACTATCAAATGAAACACAGAGTAGATAAGTAACATGCGACGGAATATACTTAACAGGTTTTACATCACATCTTCAAGAAAAGGGCAGACAATTCATGAATGCTGCTGAATACATTGGTTCACGTAAGTATAATACCTTGATGACATTCCTCAGCCATCCAGAAATCGAAATTTTAAAGGGTGCAATAAAGTTTAGTAGAAAGAGGGTAATGCATTTATTAAAATAATCAACGTTAATAAACTAATAAAGTTGTCTTTACTGTGGTTTTACATCAATCTATGACTGTTTTCTGGGCTTATTTTCCAGGACCATTCTAGGTAGGATAAAGTTCAGCATTTCCAAACACACTTGCACAGCTATTGCAAAAACATCCTTTTTTGGTACATTGAGCTCAAAGTTGATCAAGTATGTCTGATAGGTGATTCCACTCACAATAACAGCCATGCACTTTTGCCTGGTTTCTTATTGCTTGACTCTTTACAAAGAGAATAATTACTCTTGGCTCACAGAAGCGAAGCGAAGAAAGACTAGCTTCAACTTGATAACTGGATTATTATTGTGTAGCTAGCTTTTCTTTCCAAATAAATTTAAAACTTTTCACTCTATTTAGGTGCTTTCTTCTATTCAAAGATAAGCATCCTCATCTTTCTTTGTCTTCACCCTAATAAAGCAGGTTCCCTTTTCTAACCCAAGACTCATGGCATGCCTACAAGATCATAGTAAGAAAGCCTCTATAATGTACCCAAAACATTTCTTTCTAGAAAATAAACACAGAAATGTAAAATGATTCAATTTGGAAAAACAGCTGGTCACAATTCTACTATAAACTTATCTTCTTTATTTTAAATAATCAAGCCATCCTCTATAGGGTCGATGTTCTCTGCTAACATTAATGGGACGGCACAAAATACTAATATATTTTCCAAATTTATAAGCATTGGCACAATTATCAGTATATAAATACATTTTCAATAAAAATTGTGTAGTATATGTAAAATATCTTTTTTATTCAAAGGAACTACTTTTTATTATAATATGTATTCTTTTTAAAAATATCTAAAATAAAATGTATTTTCTACTAAGAAAAAAATCATACCTTTGCATAAGAGGAATATTAAAACTCATGTGAGATAAAAAGGCAAGATTTTTAAGAAAATGCAACAGGAAGAGAAATACAATCCTGAAACACACAAAAGAATAACTAAACTCATTATAAATCCCTATCTTTGAAGAATTTAGGAATAATTTGTGAATGCCATGACATTTTAAAGTGGGATTAGCAAGTCTTATTACTGAACTAACCTCTCACTCGTAGAGCAAGAATTAAATATTTGCTCTGCATTTAGAATCACAAATCGAAAGTTTCAAGGCTCTTACAAGAATTTAATATTTTAAGAAATACCAGCTAGAAATTTTAGATCATTAAAAAATGTATTAAGGAATGCACAGAGCAAGATTGTTGGTGTATTTATAAAATCTTTTGTTTCAACCGAAACATTAAAATCCATAATGAATTTTATACAGTTACTCTTAGTTCTAAATTCTGTTCCTACGATGCTAGAAAGAGTACAAATACTTCTCCAGGTAGCCAGTTGGGAGGCAAGGGTGGAGATGTGTGCACCGTATTTTACACTAATTCATTAAAAGAATCAAATCACCAAGTTTCGTTCAGCTGCAATACACACCTTTGGGGGTACTCTTCTAAGCTTTCCGAAGGTGCCAGCCCTGTCTTTTTTTTTTTTTTTCCCTCATGACAACAGAAAGGAAAGGTAATGCTGGAACATATTTCTATTTCTAGTGAAAAGACCACCCAGTGGATGATGCCAGAGCCTACAAATATTTGACAAATACCTTGTCAGGAGATAAGAAATAGAGTATTATAAAGAGACAGTCCCATTCTCTTGTACCCCAGCTATCTGCGGCCATGTAAAAAGTGCTTGGACAGTTCTCACACTTTAAGTTCCCTTGCTGTTACCCCAAAGTACCTGGAAAGTTCTCTCTGCCTTTAGATTATAATGACTTTAAAACGCAAACGTGTTTGCTGCATTCCACAGTAGAATTCCTTGGACACTTTCTCTGCCATCAGAATTAGTAGCAGGTTACCATTACAACTAAGGTGTGTTCAGCAGAGATCCGACCTAACCCACTTCCATGTAAAATGTTGGAAGCTCCTTCTAACCCGTGGTAAAACACGATACAGATTTCGAATGAGTTGCAGGCTCTGAAATCTCTCATTTTTTAAAAAATGCCCACCCAGTTCAGGATATTTGTTTGTTTCTCGTCCCATCCCGAGTTTCCAGATCAAGTTTCAGTCGAGATCCACGCGTCCACAAACCACCCCAACCCCGCGTTCTCTTCCCTTTACTCCTTCCCAACTTGGCGCCCCGGTAGTTAGAGAAGCCTCGTTTCCACTTCCCCGGGAAAGTGGTGGCGTCCCGGGGCTTCCCGCTCGCTGGCTGCCCCACAGGATCTTGTCAGACACCTTCAGAGGACGTGGTTCCCCACCGCAAAACTGGGGATCACTCAGATCAGAACCAGAGAGGCTGGGCTCCCTGCCCCCACTGAGCGCCCAGCCTCTGAGCTGCCTTTCTCGGGGAACCTGGGAGCCGGGTGGGAACCAGCGCGGTGCCCAGCTCCTCGGGCAAGAGGCCCCAGCGAAGTTCCCACCTGAGCAGGCAGCCAGAAGTGTCAGACGCGTGGGAGGGGCGGGGACACGGAGGCCGGGAACTGGGAGGCCAGACCCCGGGAGGCTGCGCGCTGAAGAGATGTTCTTGGGCCACCAGGGCTGGCCAAGTTGCTGCTGCCTCCCAGAGCCGCTGGGAGAAACGCGCCGCCATCCGAGGCTCCGCGGGCCCGCCCACCCTCCCGCTCGGGTGCCGCAGCCGGGGCACTAGGACCACAGAAAGGAAGGAGGGAGCGCCGGCGGCGGCACCGCACTTACCGCACTCTGCTCGCCCGCGCTGCCCGCTTGCTACCCGGCCGCCACCGCTGCCGCCGCGTCCACCCGAGCAGCGCGCGCACACAACACCACTTGGCCAAATTCAAAGGAGCCGGGCGCAAGGGGGAGGGGGCCCAGCGCAGGGAGCGGAGTGGGGGAGACTGGGGGAGGGTGCAGGGAGGGGGAGAGAACAGCAAGTGTTACAACTTCCTTCCCTGCCCACCGCCCGGCCTCGGGGAGGGCAGCGCGCTCCGAGCGCCAATGAGTTCACTTTCTTTTTCTCCCCCGCGCTCTCCCCCTCTCTGTTCTTGCCGGCCCCTCAAGTCTCCTCCTTGGCGGCTAAGGCCCGGCTGGAGTTTTCGGCTGTCTTGGCCGGGGAGCCCAAGGATGGAGGCGGAGAGGGAGGAGGAAGAGAGAAAGGTGAGGAGCAGAGCAGGGCGCTGTGCCACGGAGCAGCATCCAGGACCTTAATTGTGTGACTGGGGGACGCGCCGGGCCGAGTGTGCCCGAGACCAGGCGCGTACACGTGTCCGTGAGAGTGAGTGTGGGAGAGGAGAGGAGCCTACCATGCGCTTCCCCCAGTGCGGATCGCGGGAGAGCCCAATCCCAGGGCGAGCGGGACCGCGCTGTGATCATTTATAATCCGTGTGTCCTCCACTCCGCCGCTCGTCAAGATGACAGGTACTTTATTTCTTCTCCTTTATTCAAAAAAAAAAAAAAGCGATTCCGCCTTCACTGCCTTTTTCTGTCAGATGGGATTTGCCGGACTGAACCACGTTCGCTGCCCCTCCCACCCTCCCCCCTCCGGGCCGCGTCTGTACAGGGAAAGCACCGAGGCTCCCATGCTGTGACCAATCAGTGCATCTACTACTCTTGCCGTGATTTAGGGGTCATCCATGAATAACACTTCACGCTGATGAATGGCTCTTGCCAGCTTTCGGCTCTGATGAGGGGTCTGCCCGCCGCTGATTGCAAACACTAATGAACTTCCAGCGCCATTTGAAATTCACACGCACCAACAAAGTGCGCGGGTACGTGAAAGGGGGTCTGTCCTTTTCTTCTTCGGGTGGAGGGGAGGAGGTGTAGGGGGGAGGGGGCGGGTAATTGCTTTGGCCCTAAGTGGAAACGCCTGTGTGTGTAATCAAGCCTTTAACCTTCTTAGAAAACTACTTTTCTTGATCTTCTATAGGGTGGGCATTCCAGGTCAGCTGAGTCACTCGAGGAGGTGAGAGTGCAAGACACTGCCGGGAAGATGGATTCTGAGGCCGAAGGGTGTAATTAAGGATTTCCACCCCCGGCAGGCGGCCCGTCCTTTACACAACCTCGGAAAAGGACCTGTGCCTTGCCTTCCATAGTGTCCTCTCCTCCGAGACTCAAAAGCACAAATGACCTTCGAAAGGGGAAGGGGACTCGAAACACTCAGACTTTCTTACAAGCCCACTCAGCACTGTCGTAGAACAAGTGTCCACTCTCTGGTTCGAGCACCAGGACCTCCAACAAGCGCGCACTGGCCAAGGGACGGAATCTGGAGTCCTCTAAAGTGTCCACACCTTCCTTTCTCTCCCTCCCCCTCGCCTCCCCCACCTCCACACCTCCTCTCTCTCCTTCCCTCCCGTTTCCTTCAGATTAGCAGTCAAACACCTGCCTTGACTTTGCTGGGGGAGGAAATAAAAGTTTACTGCATCTACAAGACACTGTCACTTTCTGCACACTTAAGTTCCCTGGAAACTCTGGCTGCCGGCTCCGAGCCTCAGGCCCCCTGGCGTGAGGTATGCCCGAAGGCGTTATTAGAAGTTCCGGCTGCTCGCAGATTTTGCAACACCCAACCCCGCTACCTTCTGAGGCTGTTCTCAGTCTCTTCGACCACCTTGAACCTTCCCTGCACCTTTCAGTTCCAGGACCAGGCGGAGGGCTGGGCTGGGTGGGGCGTGCGCAGGCTTGGGAAGTACTATCGCAGGTGGCTTTAGGGGCGTATCCCTCCGGGTAGCTGATAATCAGTGCGCCCTGCTGCCTAAGGCACCGCAGACCTGTGCTTAGCAGCGTGGCAGAAGGTCTAGTGAGCGCTGAGCTTTTCTTATTCCACCTCCCACTCTCAAGTTCACAGCAGGAGATTCCACCAACCTACACCGAACCTGACTCCGGCCGGAGGGAAATACACTATGTAACTATGTGCAGAACAAGAAAGAGACCAAGCGCTCAGAAAACCAAAACAATGTCTCCTAGGAAAGCCTGAGCCTGTAGGATAGACTTTCTCCATGGTTTGGGGTAGAATGGACCAGGGGAATCCCTGAACTTGAATTAGTGTGCTCAGTTTCACAATCTGAGTTCCCGAGTCGCTGAAGTGACCCAGCGCACTGGAAAGCTTTAAGTATCGCTGATAGGTGAGCAACATGACCCCGCTCCGGGGAGCACAGTTGACGCCAAGCAGTACACACACATCCTTGCTGGAGGAAGCTAGAGTCGCCCGGGGGTGGATCGGTCTCCCTGCCAGGTGTTTTTCACACCTGAAAAAATAAAGCAGTGGGGGCTGATTGATTATTATGTCTCCCCCTCATTCTTGTCATTCTCATTTTAAGAAAACTTGTCTATTATGAAAGGTATTCCCCAGATTACATGACAATCACACAAACTACTTAGAATTAGTATCCCTGAGGTGATCATAAGGACACTTGAAGGGGGTTTCATAAATCACTTTTGTGGCCCAGTTCCCACAAAAACATTTGAAAACATTGCAACATTGTTTAAAACTTTTTTAAGTGTCAAAGTAACATCCTTCCTTGCTCTTCAGTACTTTGCTATCTAGGAATACTCGAAAAAGAGCAAACAACTCTGCCCCATCCTAAAGAAGCCACACAGAAGAGCTAAATTGCTGGTAAAACAGGTGGGAGTTGGGGTGAGGCGGGTGGCATGTTTCTTCTTTTCAGCTCTTTTTTTCCCCCTAGAACCCTCATTATAGCTAACGCTGGTAATATGCTTAGGAAACAATAGGACTCATAAAATTTAGAAATGGTAATAAATCTTGGAGCCTGTCTGTAGCCCAGCTCGTTGTTACATGATATTCAAAGTTTTTCACAGTATGTGATGCTGAACATTCACACTAATTGGATGCAATACAGACAAAATACTGCAGGACTCATTATTACGACCCTGTGCACTCCATGCAAAGCATCGCTGGTGGACAAGGCGCACAGGTAACCTCACCAAATGCATGTGTAAGGCGCAGCCCGCACTCCAGTTTATGCGTGTTAAATTTGGGTCTTCACGGTTATTCGCCCCGCCCCCAACAAAGAAGTTCTATCATTTGAAGCCATTAGGAAAAGCTGACGTTGTATAGTGCCAAACTATAGCATACTCTTTCTCCAAATGCATCCCTGGAAAGCAGAGAGGCAGCTTGCTAACTGACCATCAGGCTTTGTGCCTTGCTGAGCGGTTGTCATGGGAGGGCAGAGATGGTGGATAGCGCTCACGCAATGCCCTTGGCGGGAGAAGAAATGCAAGACGCTGTTATCTGTTTCCCAAACCTGACTGTTCACTGCAAACTCTGCCGGGCTCCGCTGGTGCCTTTGCCATGTTAACGCAGCTGGTTGCGAATGGGATAATGGGACCGAGCTGGCGGCATCGTGTTCCCGTAGGGACCCCCTTGTCACACTGATACGCAGTTCTCAAAAAAAAAAAAAAATGTTGCAGAACTCCCCTCGCAGCCCCCTCCCCCTGTCTGAGAAATGCACACTCCTGTGGCCTTTGCTAGAAGCCTCTAAAAAGTGCTGGGGAGGAAGAAGAGAATGGGCTGAACCACCGGACTCACTTTGGGTTAGGGAGGACCTGACAGTGCCGTCAGGACTGGGGCGGGTGAGAGAGACAGACAGGCTCTTATCCTGCTGTTGAGGCAGGGCCAACAACAGCTGTTTCTGCTGCTCCGTTAACATCCCACCTCAGTGTCCCTCCCATCCTGAAGTCTATTTTAGTCATCATTGCGTGCACCAACCCTGGATGCTGTTGTTTGGGGGGCTGTCAGTTTTCTCTTCCAGTCCTAAAGATCCAGCTGAAGGGGCCGGGTGGCAGCTGTGCTAGCGTCCCTCCAGGGGGGAGCAGCTGGTCTCTGCAGCCCCTTCCTCTTTTGACACATGGGGCTTTCAGGTGTGCAGAAGGGGAGCCTCGAGTCACGAAGGTAGGAGGCTGTCGGAGGAGGCTTTTGGACACTGCTGGACTTCATAGATATTCTTAGGATTTATTACATCTACTCTAGCAAACAGGAAAGTGTGGCCTGACTAGGTACAGGGAAGGTGGAGGGGGAGGAGATGGAGGTGGGCGGTGGGGAGGGGTGGGGGTGGGGAACAAGGGCTACAACCTCTTCCACAAAAGGGGCTTCAGGTGCTGATGAGGAAGGGAGAAATGTGAGGGGAGTGGGGGATCAAGCACTCAGACCTTCTCGCTCAGCCCTTGCAAAAATGAGGAAAGCCTTGGGCCGGCCGAGTGGCGCAGTGGTTAGGCGCTGGCTTGGGACGCCAGCGGCCCTGGTTCGGGTCCCGCATGTGAGGGCCAGTGATACTGCCCTCAAAAAAAAAAAAAAAATGAGGAAAGCCAGTAATCTGTATATGTCCAAAAGGAGGTTACCTGTCAACTGCGAACAAGTGATGCGAACAGGGGTGACTTAAAACAGAGGCTCAAGTCACAGAGGAAAACCCCAGTTCCAGGTACTTGGAGTGTGGTGGTTAAACATATCACCTTGCATGGAGGAAGCAATAAACTGGAACAATTTACAGCACCAGAACTTGACTTTTCCAAGAAGTCTCTCAAGTAGCTCTAAAGTTATTATCAAATATTTGGGTGTTTCTTTTTTTCCCCCTTGCAAAAATAAGTAACTTATATCCCTGGGCTGTTAGATCAATGGAAACTGTAAAACGAATATTCTAATTTCATCACTGACAAAGTCGTAAGATTCAATGACTGTTTGTAGTGGGAAATGTGCTTTTCCTGAATTAAAGCAAGATAGCCCTTTCTCCATGCATAGGCATTTAGGAGCCACAGAGTCAACGGTGATCAGACAAACCAACCTCTAAATGGGACCATACTTTCCCAGTACACTAGTTTGTGTTTCACTGTGTAAACCGAGCCTCCATGTGGCTCTGACCTTTGGTGAAAATGCAGTTGTGGGGCACAATCCAACTGCTGACTTGGTTTTGCTTAAACCTCATAAAAGACCTGCTCCCCCTGAAGGATTTTAAACAGCGGCATCTTTTCCACATGTGGCACTTTCAATTGTGGTTTAACTCCATATATGTGTTTCAAGCTTGCCACACTATTATTCCACACTAAACGATGCAGGCTTTATCACAGCTATCAGGGAGTGCCTTTTAAAAATCTCATATTTTCTAGAAACAACTTTTAGTAAGTCATTAAGGTATACAGTATATAGTGTATTTAAGGTAGAAATATATATGTAGTCTATTTAAGGTAGGTACTAGCAGTCAGCAAGGTTTATCATAAATTCGTGAAACAGGACAATTTTGATAATAACACAATGTCCTTTGGATATTTTAGGACCCAGTCTGTAAGTTGACTTGTAAACATAGGTTAAAACAAACAAAAACAGTCACTAAGTGACTATAATTCAGTGTCAGACCCATGGAATATGTGCTCAATTTCCAGAAGTGCTCTATTTTCTCCTCCCTTTGCCTGCTCCTTCATCAAGAAGCCCTGCATTTTCAGTCTCTGGGACACCTACTTATTAAAGCACCTATTAGTGATACTCCCTTCCTTTAGAAGGGCTCCCACCATATTTTCTACATGTAATAAATGACAGCGTTGGTTCTTTGTTTTTCATAGGCCTTTTCCAGTAGTTGAGAGCTCCTGGAGCACCCTGGCTTTGCCCTTATTCCACCATGAACCCACAGGCTCCAGCAGAAAGGGCTGCCACATAGAGGACACTCACTAAATAGTGGTTGAATGAATGAGTTAAATACATGAATAAAATATTTTCATTGAATTCAGTCATTCTTACTTTCTATTTTTTTAAAAAAAGGATCTGTCACAAATAAAATTGACTTTGATAATGCTAATTAATTTCTGCCTATCGGGTTTCAGAGGGCTCATAGTTTAAAACTTTCAGTCACAACGCCAGGCCACATGAATTTACCTCTGAACTTGGTTGACTTTTCTCAGCACCATAATTTGAAGTAATGACAAAAATAATGGGGAAAGGCAGAGAGACAAAATTTTGTTTTCCTCTTTTGCATTGAGACGTGGCACTTGCTGAAATATGGAAAAATTTGTAGTAAGTGCCTATTCAATGCCAATACTCAACATATTCTCTACGAAATATGACAAACCCTTATTGTTTTCCAAATTTTCTTTGGATTTTTAAAGGTAAGAAGTGTCCAGCCCAAGATGACTGCTTTTCATTTCTTCAAGACAAGGGTTCAGCTGGTATTGGGGAAACAATCCCTGTTTGTTCCTGTCTGCTCAGGAGGACTGTTTCTAATTGATCTGGCATGGAATTTAGTTGGAGATGTGTATGTTGCAATCAAAGCACAGAGCCTGTATGCTTTGTAAAGTGATAACCATATGGGCCTTATTTGAAACAGTTGAGGATTTTCGACATTAACCTGGGTTAAATTGAGCTATAAATTCAACGCAAATGTATACGTCCTGACAAATTCACCATCACTTTGGATAGATTCAACCCATGTCCCCCTCAGATTAATCAAGATGATGACCACTTATCACAAATGCAAAGGTTTGTCACGATAAAAGGACCACATGTTGTACTTTGCACTGTTTAAATGCAAATTGCCAACATTAAGCAGACATTTTCTACTGTTATCACTTTCAGGGGAATGGAAATGTTTAAAAATGATCTCTGGGTAAAGAAAAAGGATATATAGTCAAATCTATTTCCTCTCACACTATTTTCAAGTGCACTTCACTATCATCATGAAGATTTAATTAAGCAAGCTCAGCTAAGCTAAAAAGCAAAGTGGCTGGAAGTTACTACTTATGGAAATGTCTTCAGGACTTATACAAAATAATTTATTTACTATTCTTCATTTAGGGACCTGAGCAGTCCCTGAAGGTCACAAATACAACCCAGTTCGGGAGCTGCCTTCCCTTATTTCTGAATATTGAATTTAGAGTTTACACTTTATTACAGATAATAGTATAAGTTATGGATGTTGATGGCCCTTCTCTTGCAGCTTTAAATTGCCTTGAAAAAGATACAGTTTCTTTAATTAAAAAAGCTGCACAGAACTAATCCCTCTAGCTGAAAAAAGAAAAGTTTTAAGCAATCTCTTTCTGCTCTGAGAGAGAAAGGCAGACAATACCATAACAGATCAGAAACATAAGCTATAGTGTGCAGCCAGGAGCACAGCAGGGAACTGAATACTGCTCCGACTGTGTCATTTTTTAATCCCCCATCCCAGTTTTCCCCGTCTGACCTCATGCTGAGATGAAGTTATCACAGAAGACAGCTTTACTCTCACCAATGAATCCAACCCTGGGTCTGTATTATCCTTAGCAGATCAAAACACCGCTTTCATCAAATAGCATTATCTGCATAAAAGGCATGCAATTGCCCGATAATTTCACCCAAACTATGCTATTCATTTAAAGGACAAGAAGAGAAATGTAATTCAGTCCTTTTGGGGGGTGGTGGAGAAGAGTGAGACTTGGGGAGAGGCAGAGCTGGAGAAGCTAATGTACCCCCTTCACTCATGGGAACTTGTCTGTTTTTAGCACAAAATCCCAAGAAAGGGGCCATTTAAAAGTTCCTCCTATGCCTGTGCTTTAAGATTAATTGTTAGAGCAATTTGGTGCAGTTTGAGTGACAAAAGTGTAAGTTGTGTAGAAAACTGGCAGTGAGAAATTACAAAGCTTGCTGATGTCATTAGCCATGCTTCCCTGAACCCCAATAAAAACATCATATCCACTAAAATTGGAAAAGCATAAGAATTAGCTGAACAATTGGATGAAGTTTAACACAACACTGGATGGGGGGGGTTTGTTCTTACTGGAAGATCTTTCTATGCATTTTGAGAAGTTTGAAATCCTTAGATTGGGAAGACAAAGACTATTCCACAATTTGGGGTGGATACTTTGAAGAAAATTTCAGAAACCTCAAGAGTAATGAGTAGCTTTAGTCTCCTTCAGATTTTTTTCCCCATTTTATGTTTTAATGGTGTTCTCATTTGCATTGTAGATTGTATAAAATGTTATAATGGTCTTCTCTTTACCAGATCTAACTCCTTATTGAATGACATCAGTTATTTTGCTCAAGGTATCATGATAGGTTAGAGCAATCAGACAAAAACATTTGTGTCAAGGAAATGGAATTACTGAGAAGTACTAAAACTCCCAAGTGGGTGTGGATGACCTATTAGGTATATGTTAATATCCTTATAATATGGATTACTCACCATAATTTTAATGATTGAGTTTAAAAATGTAAATCATCTGCTCAGCCCTTTTTTAAACTGACCCTGTTCAAAATCCAGATTAATCCTTACCCTTCCATCACCCAGACAACATCTATGCACAAAAATGTGTAGCACAATCAGAACTGTTTGGAAAAAGAGCAACACTAAAATGCTTTAAATCGGAGGTGAGAATACTCTTGGGAATTCATGAACCAGGTGAAGGGGTGAAAATTTCCCCCTGGAAAGACATTGGCTCTATAAGAAATTAATCACAGCATTGTTATTTGTCATCATTGCCATTTTAATTACATGGCTGTATTTTTCCAAAGCATTGAAGTATAATGAATAAATAGGTAATTTTTTTTCCATAATAAATTCCTGAAACTATAACTCAATACTAAAGTGCTCTGAGGCTAAAAGCCTATATGGATATATGGTCTGCTCAGTAGTAAATTGGAAATTCATGTTTCCAAAATATAGCTTCATGACATACAAATTATCTTAAATGTAATATGATTAAGCATTAAACGATGGTATTTCCTTGAATTTAATGACAGTGCTATTTTCATGTCAAACTTGATTACAAGAGCCAGCTTTCAGAGGGAACTTTCTAAAAAACTAAATCATTAACAGATCCTTGAGTTTCAGCCTCACAAAACTGCTTGCCTGTGAAACATCAACTAAAGACATGTAAGTAGAGAGGTGTGTCACATTTTGTTCTGTGTGTGTGTGTGTGTGTGTGTGTGTGTGTGTGTGTGTGTGTCAGATTTTAGGAGTCACTTTTCTATCTGAAAGTGCTGGAAGATGAAAGCTGTTTACGTCATCCATACAACTGCTACTCTCACCACACGTACTTATGACACTGTTCATGCTCAGATGCTATTTCTCAAAAGAGGAAAGCATACCATGGACCATTGTGCTTATTGGAGATGGAGATAGTGAGACCAACAACTTCCTTAAGACTTTAGAAGATTTAAATCCAATGCTGGATGTTGATATTTGATTTCTTCTTTCTTTCCACTCCAAGCCGAGGTTTGACTCCGATCTGATTTCGCTAAGAGACTGAAACTGGATCATTCATAAATCCAGATTTCAGAAGGAAATTAGATCAGAGTCATATGAGTTGGTTTCTGGAAGTCTAAGCAATCATCTTCATGGGGCATGGCATTGTTTGTTTTCAAAATGACATAAAACACAGCCCTACTTTCATCGTAAAAGCTTGCCATTTAAATGGGGCAGGAAAAGGTATTTCTAACAACATCTTAGGTATTCTCTTGACTGAAACTTTAGTGTACTTTGCTTACACTCCATTAAGACGGCAAAGCCTGGTTTGCTTGCTGTGTGAGGAATTCCTAAGAGAGGAGAATTGAAGATTAAGGCCATGAAATGGCTAAAGGACTCAGACTAGAATAAAGCAAGTTCTGACAGGCTGTACGATCCTGATTTTTAGTCTCTCTGATGAACATATAGTGCTGGGTTTGATATGGTTTAGGGAAAAATGTAAGAAGTCAGGCATTTCTCAAGCAGACTGAAAGAAAGCAAGAGTCTGGGCTGGGCAGAGTGAGCATCCAAATTTCTCTTTCTGTTTACCTAACACTTCTTTCTTAGCCCAAATCCAGCACTTCTAATCCATAAAATCTATGAAAGACCACCAGGATGCACCTTCCCCTCTTTTATCATTGGATAAGAAGATAACTAAGGGGAAAAAAAAAAGTAGGCCATGAGAAGATTACAAGCTAAAAGTCTATAAAGAGGGAGGAAATTGGCAGAGAGAGAATCTGAGGTAGGGGAAAGAGAAGGGAGAAGAAGCTTAAAATGAAGACAAACTGTGAGGATGCTAGACGGGAGAGAGAGTGCATGAGTGGTTCCCAGGTTAGAATCCTGGTTTACTGCTCCTGGCTTAATGGAGTTCGGCATCCATCTCTAGCCTTTCTAGCTACACTGACGAGTGAGTACTGGAAACTTGCCTCAAGAATTTACAGTGGTACTTAGAAACTATAACTAAATCAGGCCATTGTACAAGTCACATGAATTTTCAAACTTATTAGAAATCCATGTTTCTTATATGTTGAAGATTTTGATAATAGATTCTATATTGAAGATTATCTTGATAATAAGCAGGCTGACAAAATCTGTGGTAGTCCTAGACCAAATATTTTTCTAATTGTGACCTTTAGACCACTAATATCAGGTTCACCTAGGGGTTCTTAACAAAATATACATTTCTGGGCTTACCTCAGCTTTGTGGAATCAGAATCTCCAAGGGTAAAACCAATAAATTACCATTTTTAACATGACTTCCAGGGCACTTCTTTGCACAGGAAAGTATTGCCCTGGGCTAAATATTTTGCATAAAGTAAACAGGTATTTCAGTGTTTATCATTAGCCTATTAAAAAGAAGCTGTTTTAAATAAATCTAGTTGAATTATTTTGAAAAGTGACACTTTCTCATTTAAGAAAGAAACTAAAATTGACAAAATGAAGAGGGTGAGAATATCTGTCTGAAGAAATTCCAGCTGGAAATTCAGTGACATTTTAAAATTAGATTTTGAATCATCCATTCTAAAGGTAGTAAAATCAGTAAGTTATACATCGAGATTGCACTTTCTATGTATCTTAATAGGTGGATTATTGGGTACAGATTTTTGCTGACAATACTGTTCAATATTATATGTATGATTCTAAAATTATACAGATTTTAAATGAATCTTAAAATATGTATTAGCTCTGTTTATTATCAAAAATTAAAAATTCTTTGTGCATGATGGAATAGAAACTAACTGAATATGTTATAGTTTCTGACAGAAATGAAGAATAAATACATCCAAAAAATTAAGAGCTTCATTTGGAAGCTAGGCATTTATAGGTCAGCATCCCATGCTACCGCTAGGACAGTTTTCAGCGGTACTGCTTATGCTAAAAGGCTTTACATTTTTAACACAGAGCATTACCTCTACCCTGTCATCATCATATCACTTCCTTTTTTTGCAATTACTTGTCTCTATTATTATATATAAAGATGTCATCCTGTTTTCTTTTACATTACCAATTTAAAGTTCTTATTATGAATATTGTGGAAAATATTCAAGTAAGTGTTTCTTTTTACATTGTCTCAACTACCTCAAATACCACTAGTTTACCTGGTGCTCATTCTTCTCTCCCTCCTCCTCCTGACTCACTTTGCCTGCACTTGGGGTTTCTTGCAGACAATGTGCTCAGCATATTAATTACCTCGTGTAATCTCATAACACATCAAAGACAGTTACTATTACTTCCCCCATTTTAAAGATGAGTAAATTGAAAACCAAGTAATTTGTCTAATGTAAGTGGAAGAGCCAGGATTAATGAATGATTCCGGGGCCCAAACACTTAACAATAACACTTATTTTCTCCTTATTGGAAAGAGGAGGAATAGAACCAGCTCTTATCAGAAGCTAGTTCCTATTTTACATACATACATAACATCATATACACACAGAAATACAAATTCAATCTTAATGAAAGAAATGCCTCTCAAAACATAGGCACACACACTTAAGAAAATTCCACAGAGAAAACCCGTCGTGTAGTTGATTGAGAAAAGTTACTTATTTTATAATGTTGAAAAAATTGAACTTGCCAAAACTTTCGGTCCTGTCCTACAGCAACATTATTCATCTTTCTTTATAGTATGTGTTGTAGATATTTACAATACAATTGCCCCCAATATAACATATTTTATAAGTCCTTTATTTCTTTAAACAAAATTACTGCAACCATCAGCACATATTTTAAAGTGTTGCTTTAAGGCTAAACTTGAAGATTTCTTCAGAATGATGGTTATCTCTTCAATGATTAATAAATGCAGGGTAGAGTTAAGTCACTGTGGACTGGATATAGTTTGGGGATGATAAACCTTTGTGACTCTGACAAAAAATTTCCAGGAAGACTATAACTGCTCCAATGGCCTCTGGCTTGTAGAAATTGATAATCTCCTTTAAAGGAACAGGAAAGATAAAGGGAGTGAATTGGAAGCTTGCTGTTACTTGAAATTACAAATCATTGAAAAACTGTCCATGAGAACACCTTAGGGAGTAAATGTGGATAATAATGGTTTCTATGTGGTTGCAAAACAATAATGAACCTGTCTAGTCAATTGTTCTCAATAGCGATAGATCACACTAGAAGGAAAAAACACACAATCCTATGGACCCCATGTGCATTCTGTTGTTTTTCATTCTTGTGACTTTTGAATGGTTTCCTTTTATATTTAATCATGCGATGGTGGATTAACCCTAATATTATTACCCATAAGTCTTCCTAAAAGCAGAATTACTATAAACAACTGAAACTGCAGTAGAAAATAACCCCATTATCTTTGCTTCTTTATGGCTATGATATATTATGATGGGAGAGTTTTTCTAGAAAGGATTAGTGAAAAAACAGACTCATACTCATAAATTGGAAGAGAAGTGAACTATGGCCTCATCTCACTATTAATTTTGGTTATCATCGTAATGGATGCACATTAATAGAGATAAACATATTTTATCCTGATCTGTAAACACCGAGAAACTACAATATGATTGATTGTTCTGACATTAATTTTACATGTATGGACATGCCATATGTTCAGGGTTAAACTGTAGAAAACAATTTTTTTGTCTGCTCTCTACTCCTCCAACCCCTACCATCATTAGGTACTATATTTATGTCAACACAGTTCATGTAGTAGAGAGCTAATGAAAGGATCATGTTAGTTTATGAAAACAGCCATGGCCCCAAATCCACTTGATACACCAAGGATCACTCTCATCAACAACAAACTGAACTGTTTGTCAAATAACAATTTCATTTCATCCTGGGGTTAAATCTACCACACAAGAAATAATAGAAAGCCCTCTCTACATCTGTTTATGGCATAAGATGTTATGAGGATTAAATGAGATAGCATTTTTATTTTTTAAAGGGTTATAGAGAATTTATTATGTTTCATTTATGTAACCAATTATTCAAATATTGTTCTTCCAGTTCAACTCATGTAATAAAAACCAAAATAAAGTATCTTAGTCACAAGCTTACTGTAATCATTTGTGTGAAGTGATGCTCAGCTCTTTCAGTTTTATCTTAATTGTAAACATTTATTTAATATTGTCTGCATGGAGCCTAAGATGTAAGTAAAAGCATATAGGATTGATCAACTGGTTCTCTCTTCTTGTGGTGATATATCATCCATGATAATCTAACAACTACTTCTTTTAATTAGTGATGAAAATGTGCAAGCTGACTGAGTTTACTGTCTCCAACTAGGGAAGCCGACTTCTCTAAAAGTGGCCTACGTGACATTTGAAATGAAGCCTTAATTTATTACACTGCTAACGCAAACACACGGTACATTTTGGTGACTATTAACAACACTACATGACTGAGTATCAATTATAAAAGTAAATGTGGGGCCCATTAGCTCAGGTGGTTAGAGTGCAGCCTCATAACACCAAGGCTGCCAGTTCAATTCCCGCATGAGCCAAGGAGCTGCACCCTCCACAACTATAATAGATTGAAACAACTACTTGACTTGGAGCTGATGGGTCCTGGAAAAACACACTGTTCCCCAATAAAATTTCTTTTAAAAAAAATGTGATTTATAAGTGTGTGAGTTTGATCCATTTAATTTTACTAATGTTGATCTGCTGTGGATCATCCTTTTTGCATTCAAACTTTGGTGAGAATATTATATTATGAATGGAGTTTTTTCATGGTTAGCTAGAAAAATTGCTTTACAGTTTAGTATTTTAATTCAGTTAAACCCTTATCTGAAAGTACCAAAATTTCTTTAACTTTGATAACTAAGTTATCTCCAAATATGAAATTCTAGATTTCAATTAAGCCATACATTATTTTTGTAATTATGATTTCTCAGACCACTCTGTCTGTCATGTATATTTCAGAAACAGTGTATTTTGCCTAACTTTAGGAAAATAATACAATCTAAGTTCTAGTTGTGAACTATTCTGATTATGAATTTATTTCTTTGAAATATTATAGTTAGATTAGAAACTTTACAATAGAAACAGTACTAGCTGACTCAATATACATTTGTATATGTGGAGATACCCACATGTATATAGCTATAGATATAGCTATAGATATACATGTCTATATCTATATATCTATATCATTAGATACATATATATATTTATATATATATAAATATATATATATGTGTGTGTGTATATGTTTATTTGTGTCAATGTATAGATGATAGATAGATAGATAGATAGATAGATAGATAGATAGATAGATAGACAGACAGACAGGCATTTTATGTCTATATTTATATCTGTATTTCCTAGTGTAGTTTTTTTTTTTTTTGAGGGCAGTGTCACTGGCCCTCATATGTGGGACCCGAACTGGGGCTGCTGGCTTCCCAAGCCAGTGCTTAACCACCACGCCACTAGGCCGGCCCTCTTAGTGTAGTTTTATAACTTGCCTTTGTTTTAAAATAAACTAAGCTAACACAGTCTCTTGGATGCTTTAAAAATACTGTTTAATACAATGAAGAATCCACCTTCTTATTCTTAATTCACTATTTTCCTAATACATATTTATACCTATAAAAGAATCAGTGCAACATAGAAATCATTCAACCTGATATTTTTATGTATATATATTTCCCTTGTCAAAAGGCTTATTTGAGCAATATAAAGTATAATACTAACCTTTATATGGGATTCACTCTTTGATTGCCCTTCTTCAGTTTTCTATTCTTTCATACCTAGAGCTTTTGATTTCTGAATTTTCTTGATTGGTGATGCATTATACTCTTTCAAATAAGGTGGTTCTGCTGATATGTTTGATAATTTCAGTTACATTTTTTTTTTCCTCTTCATTTAGAAATCTGGAGTGAATTCTGGTTAATATTTGACAATACAAATTTGTGGTACCTTATACCCATGTTTTCCTCTCTCTTTTTTTTTTAATATTATAAATATTAGCAAATTTCCACACCTGTAACATAAGTATTCTAAGCTAGACACATTTAGGCACTAGCTCAAATTATTTATGCTTAACCCAATTTATCCACTGCTTACTGCTTTTTTTGACTATTTGCCTTAGCAACATTTTTTTCACATGGTATTTATTATGTGAATCCAAAATGACTTGACAGTTATATACTCTTTGGAATGCTAGCTGTCTGTCACCTGGGAATGTAACCCTTATTCTCATTTTTCCACATGCTTTGTTGCCATAGATCTTTTTGGGCAAACTTAAATTAAAGCATTTTCCTCCCTCATGACCTGTAGTAATTTTTTTGTAATGTGAATAATTGTAATGACAAAATTAATTTGAGTATGAAAATATGGGGGGAAAAGTCATATTTAACTCAAATTAATTGTTAATTTTGTGAAACTGGATATTGAGAGCAAACTAAATTTTATAATTCAAATCAGAGCTAATTTCTTGAGTTCAGTTTTTTTAAGTTTTTCAGAGTTTAATATAGTGCAAGGGATGAATTGAAAAATCATAATTATTATTTGATGATAAATTTAAGAGAATAAAATATTAAATTCAAGGCATATATATATTATATATATATGCCTTGAATTTAATATCATCAAATATATATATATATATATATATATATATATATATATATATATATGCCTTGAACAAAATATATATTGAGTCAGCTAGTAAACTGTATATACTTTACTTAATTTTTTTTTTTTTTTTTTTTTAGAGGGCAGTGTCACTGGCCCTCATACGTGAGATCCGAACCGGGGCCGCTGGCGTCCCAAGCCAGCTCTTAAGCACCGCGCCACTCAGCCAGCCCAAGTGTATATACTTTAAACGAAGATTTCCAAAATTCATATATACAGGGTTGGACAATTGAGTTCACGAACTTTCCAGCATGTAAGTCCACTAAATAGACTCTTATGTAAGAATCTCATATATGAAATAGATTCTTATTGTTATATCACAGGGTGATGTGTCATTTTGGATACATAGAAAGGAAAATAAGTTAATATTGAATTGCTCTCCACAAAGAAAACTTGAACCTCAATAGAGAAAAAGAAACAATTAAAGGGATATTTAAAATTGTTGTAAAAAAAAGTACACCAAAACTCAAATTTTATTAATAGCTTTTCTGCTAACAGTATAAGTATAGAGGATACTAAAATTGCCTACATAGAGAAAAAAAGATTATAAAGGTAACATCCATTATAATATGAAAATGAAATATACAAAATAGGATTTCTGAGAGTTTTCCTACAGGCTTTACTCAATGGCTCTTTTGACCAAAATGAAAATATAAGTACAGTGGACCAGCTGAGTGGCTCAGTTGGTTAAGAGCTTGCTCAAGAGTGAGAGCTCTGAGCAACAGGGTCGCCGGTTCAATTCCCAGCCTGAGCTGAGCTGAGCTGCTGCTGAGCTGCCAACAGGTGGCAGGATTGCTCAGCTAAAAAAAAGAAAATATAAGTAAAGCATTATTAGTAATACTATTTGGTAATGTGGACTGATGAACTATATTATAAAATATTACTATAATATTAAACAAACCTATAATTCTTCATACTATAAATCATTGGTTTCAAATCACCATAATATATATAAGCTAACTTTATGCTTAAAGCTACTTAAACTGTCTAAAAATAAATTAAGTTTTTCAGTTAAAGCAAATATTCATTTAATAATTCATTCAGTTGATTTATTTATTATACACATCCTGTCTAATTTATATTCAATTTCCTTAATATTCAAATTTGGTCACAGTAAAACATACTTTGGCAAAAGATAATTGATACTAAAAAAAAAAGTATTGAAAAATTTTTGCATTCCAAGTTAATATCTATTTGTGAATATCCTAGTTTGCATGCTATGCCGACTACATAATATTTAAAACAAAATTTCAAAAGCATTGCTTAGTTGATGACTTTGTTTTTGAAAAAGAGTATTTCAGTCAACTTTGTCCTGCTTCAAGAGAACAGAGCTCCTTTTAAAAATGCAGCAAATAGTTTCAGCATGATCTTTTCCTTTATGTTTTATTTAAAATGTTAATGGAGTAAATCCACAATTCACATAATTTATTTTGAAACACTTTTGTTCAGAATAATGCATTGTAAGAACAGTGATATACAGGAAAGTTCCCTTAAAGAACATGCATCAATTCAGTTCCCTTTTGAAGCATATTGCAAATGCCCTCTAACAGGGCACAGCAACATTACATAAATCATCTTATATGAAAAATTAACATGACATCAAATATTTATAAATATTAATGTGTATGTTAATATAACCAAAGCTGTAACAAACAATCATAACCTTGCCAAGTTTCCTAGGACAGGCGCTGCTGATAATGATATCCATTATCTCTGGAGGAACGTGCAATTATGAAAGTTATACACAGGATGCTATGTTCTTAGCTGCTTTTAAATTTATCCATTAAATGTCTACCTTATCTATAACATTAACCCTTTACACACACATTCTTAAGAAACAGACAGGTGGTTCACGAGGGTATACATTTTAAAACTCATTTTCATTTAATCACTCACATGGAAAGTGCCTGATTTTTCATATGACTTTATGAATAATTGGAGTATAGGGTATCCTACAGATAAATTCACTTGCATTGCTCATCACATTAACATGCGCTAAATAGCATGTATACATTTAAACAAAAAATATCCTGCACCTTGTTTAAGAAAGCCACCCTTTGCAAAGATGGATTGGTGGTTTGGGCCTCTGAAATATAATATGCTATCCCATCTCTACTCTGTCCAGAAAGGCTGTCTTTCAAAGTGTCTGTGTTGAGAATGGGATAGAAATGGGTCACTCTTGGGCTTGCCTGCACTCAGGGGTGTCAGATTTATAGGTTGATCTTTTGATCACATCCTATGGAACCCACAGGTCATAGACATATGGTCAGCCAGGCAAAGTTTTATTTGTGGTTCTTTTTCAGATTCAGCACTGTCGGCAGCTAGAGTTTAGTCAGCGGACATTAAAACAATGTGCTTTCACATGAGAGGGGAAAAGGGATGCCATTTTGTAGACATATTGCAGGCTCCATATAGTGCAGGCTCAGTCAAATACGGTTCAGGGTCCAACAGGGTTTCATTGGCAAAGCAAGAAGATTACTTTTTTGAGGACAAACAGATTTTTGGATTGAAGACATTTTGCTTTCCTGAAAGTAAGACACTTCCTGAATCCACCCGTCTAAATCTGCTCCCAAGCTAGTTTATTCTTCACTTTAAAGCACTCAGCTTCTATTTCTAGTCTGACTCCTCAGAGTCACAAGTGGACTTTGCTTTTGCAGTGTTAGGCTCTAGAGAGAATCTGCTTTATGTCACTTGAGATGGGGATGGGTTTAGCCATGGGTGTTGTGGTCAAGCCTGAACTGTGTTTCCACTTCAAAAGTTTTGGCCTTCTCATGGATCTAGGATTGAGTTTGGGACATTTTGACTTTTGATAACAATGCTTGTTCAACTTATTTTACTCTCCAAAAAACTAAATATGGGGCTAGTAGTGTTTGAAGTGTTCAAAAAACTGAGATCTCAAAATATCTTCCAATTAGAAATTCATTTTACTACAAATCTTTAAAAACATAATTGACTTTAGATGGTACGCCTAATACACACTTCAATAGTAATTATTTTAATCAGATATAGAATCAATACTTAATGTGATTCTTAAGTGGATCAGATTTTTGAATGGGATGCAATGAAAAACGATGAATTTGCAGACTAGACATTACTTTATTATTTATTAATTTCACTATGTATTTTAGCCATAGTTTCTCAAATTCCCCCAAAATATATCATATTTTGCTACTAGTAATTTTACCTTCTCATTCACATTATCATATTATTTAGTTTGAGCCATTCTCCCAAACATGTTATTATTTCTTTCATTTGTTTTTTAAAACAAGCCTTATCTTGATTTCCTTGTTAGCTGCAACTATTTATTTATTTTTTTATGCTTTTTCTGTAGGAAACTTCTTAAAGAACTGCCTATACTTGATGTCTCCAAATGGTCTACTCCCATCTTCCTTAAATTCAATCAAGTTTGCATGGCTGCCATTCCACAAAAACCACTCCCCTCAAGGTAGCCAAAGATCTCACCAAAACACTGAGACCTTATCATAGGGTTACAGAATGCTTAACCAGGAGGACATCATGCCCACTTTTCAACAACAATAACAAAATTACAATGCATACCAAAAGGCAAAAATGATGATGTTGACAAGCATCAGAACTAGAGTTAGAATGGCTGAGTCAGAATGCGAGACCAGGAATTTAAAAGAAGCTATGATTCATATGCTAAGGTCTTTAATTGGAAAAAATAAACAACATGCAGGAGCATATGGATAATGTAAACTGAGAGATGGAAATTCTAAGAAACAATGAAAACAAAATGCTAGATATCGAAACACTGTAATAAAAATGAAAAATAAATTTTATGGTATAATTAATAGACTGGACATGGGTGAGCCTGAGCATATGACAATAAAAACTTGTAAAACTGCAAAGCAAAAAAAAAAAAAAAAAAAAAAAAAAAAAAAAAAAAAAGTAGGTGGACAACAAAACAGAATGTCCAAGACCTGTGGAATGACTTTAAAAGGTGCAACATATGTGTAATTGGGAATATCAGAAGAAGAAAAAAAGACACATAAACCATATTTGAAGCAATAATGAGTGAGAATTTCCTGAAATTCATCTCAGCCACCAAAATACAGATCCAGATAGCTCAGAGAACCCTGAGGCAGATAAATGAAAAACATAAATAAACAAACAAACAAACAAACAAATAAATAAATAAAATAAAAAATCTACACCTAGGCAAATGTCATATTGAAACTTGAGAAAATCAGAGATAAAGAAAAAGCCAGAGAAAAAAGCACCATACCTACAGTGGACCAAAAATAAGAATTACTTCCAACTTCTCTTCAGAAACTATGGAAAATAGTAAAATCTTTACAGTCCTGAGAGAGAAAAAAACCCACTAAACCTACAATTCTGCACCCTGTGAAATTATCCTTCAAAAGTGAAGAAGAAATACAAATTTTCTCAGGCAAACAAAAACTGAAGGGATTTGTTATGAGTAGATCTGTCATTTAGAAATGTTGAAAGAAAGTTTTCAGGGGCAAGGGAAATAAGTCAGAAAGTCAGATCAACATAAAGAAAGGAACAACAATAGAGAAGGAATAAATGAAGGTAAAATGAAAAAATTTCCTTTTCTTATTCTTAATTGATATAATAGATAATAGTTCTTTAAAGATAATAGCAACAATGTATCCAAGTATGTATGCATACAATATACTTATTATATGAGTATATATTTATATATTATTAATGCATAAATTATATATTATTCATTATTTATAATATATGGGGCAGTCTGACAATTAAGTTTACGAACTTGTTGCAATGATGTTGCTAACATTTTTGATATCAGAGGGGTTATTCATTATGAATTTGTATTAACTGGACAAAGAGTTAACCAAGTTTACTATTTGGAAGGGCTGAAAAGGCTGCATGAAAAAGTTAGACGACCTGAACTTTTCGTCAACAATTCATGGCTCTTGCATTGTGACAATGCACCAGCTCACATAGCACTGTCTGTGAGGGAGTTTCTAGCCAGTAAACAAATCATTATATTGGAACACCCTCTGTACTCACCTGATCTGGCCCCCAATGATTTCTTTCTTTGCCCGAAGATAAAGGAAATATTAAAAGGAAGACATTTTGATGACATTCAGGACATCAAATGTAAGATGCTGACAGCTGTGATGGGCATTCCAGAAAAAGAGTTCCCAAATTGCTTTGAAGAGTGGACTAGGTGTTGGCATCAGTGCATAGCTTCCCAAAGGGAGTACTTTGAAGGTGACCATAGTGATATTCAGCAATGAGGTGTGTAGCACTTTTTCTAGGATGAGTTCAGGAACTTAATTGTCTGACCTCATGTATTTACATATGCATATGTATAATTGAAATGAATGACAGCCATGTATATGGGATAAGACAGAAGAGAACATTAGGAACATTTTGTTATTATAATATATTTATACTACCAACCAGTGATATGCTATACTGTTATTTCAAATTGTACTTGAATTAGTCGTAAATGTCAATTGCAAACTCCAGGGCAACCACTAAAAAAATAAAAGAAAAAAATGTATAAGTGATATGCTAAGAAGAGAGAAAATTATGTCATAAAGAATGCTCAATCAAAACAAGAAAAGGCAGGAAAATTATGGAAGGCTAAATTAGAAACAAAGAACAAGGGCAACAAATAGCAAATGGTAACAAATATGGTTTATATTTACCCAAGTATATCAATGATCACCTTAGCCTCTAATAAATGGTCTAAATAAATACACCAGTTAAAAGAAAGGGATCGTTACACTGGATCAAAAAACAGGACCCAAATATATGTTATCTACAAGAAACCCACTTTAAATATAAATACAAATAGAGTTTGAAGTAGATGAAAAATATACCATATTAACACTAATTAAAAGAAAGCAGGAGTAGCTATTTAATTTTATACAGAGAAACATTCAGAGCAAAGAAAGTTATCAGGAGTAAAGAAGAGGATTACATAATGATAAAAGAGTCAGTACTTCCAAAACAGGTCCACATCAGTTCACCAGTAAATTCTGTCAAACATTTAAAGAAGAAGTTATACCAATTTTTTACAGTCTCTTCCAGAAGATAATCCATGAAAGAAATACATAAGCTGGCCTTCATTACAATTAAAAGCTTCTGCTCGGGCCGGCCGAGTGGCGCATTGATTAAGAACTGGTTTTGGGATGCCAGCGGCCCCGGTTCGGATCCCACATATGAGGGCCAGTGACACTGCCCTCTACAGCTAACAACAGCTCCACCTGGAGCTGAGCTTCGCGAGCCCCGGCAATGGTGTGGGCCCCAGCCCTGCTGCAGTGGCTTGCCATAGGCTACAGTGAGTGGCTGGCAGCCAGCGTGAGTGACCGGCAGTTGGAGTGTGCTGCCATGAGCCGCGGTGAGTGACATCCCAAGGCCGGCGACCGATCTGCCTCATCCAAGAAGAGCGCAATGATGATACCAACATGGACCAGTGAAGCAACGTCCTCCGCAACTAGACTAAAGAACAAAAAGACAGCAACTTGTCTGTTCCCCTTCCCCGATTCCCCAATTGAAACAAACAAACAAAACTTCTGCTCTGTGAAAGACAATGTCAAAAGGAGAAGTCAAGCCAAAGTCTTGGAGAAAATATCTGCACAAGACAAATCTGATAAAAGACTGTTATCTAAAATATATGAAGAACTCTTAAAATCTAACAATAAAAAAAGAACAACCAGAGCAAAAAATGGGCACAAACCTGAATGGAAAACTCACCAAAGATATACAAATGGTAAGGAAGCACGTAAAAACACGTTCTACGCCATGGGTCATTAAGGAATTGAAAATTAAAATTAAAACAATGAGATTCACACCTATTAAAATGACCAAAATCGTGGAGTACAGTGTGGGAGTGGAGTCAAGGGAATTGTAATAGATATGTATGATATGGGGTAGGGAGTGGGGTGGTAGATTGGGGGAGGAGGGGTAGTCACTTTGAGGGGTAAAAGTATAACTATTGCACTGTGTTGTAAAAAATAAATAAATACATACATAAATAAAGCTACCCCCCCCAAAAAAAAAAAAAAAACAACCTAAGGCTGTTGGTTCGACTCCCACATGGGATGGTGGCTACATCCACCCGCAACTAACATTTTAGCACCTTGAGTTTAGAGGCCATGAACTGCCAATGGGCAGCCAGATGGCGACTGGCATCCTCTACAACGAAGATTGAAGAACAACAACTTGGCCCCTTCCCCAATTCTCCAACACTGTTCCCCTTCCCCAATTTCCCAATAAAATCTTTAAAAAAAAAAAGGTGGCCAAAATCCAGAACTCTGACAATATGAAATGCTGGTGAGGATGTGCAGCAACAAGAATGTTCATTCATGGTAGGAATACAAACTGGTCCAGCTATTTTAGAAAACAGTTTGGTGGTTTCTTGCAAACTATACCTACTCTTAGCCATATGATTCAGGAAAACTACTATAATTCTATTGAAATATCAGTCTATCAAGTGTATTCTTTGCCTAGAATTCTTTCTCCTCATTCCCCTGCTTGGTAAAGCCTACTTCTCACTGACACCAGAATCAAGGTACCTCTAAAGCACTTAGCTAATACCTCAATTATTATACTTGTCATACTGAGACTAGTACTTAAAGGATGCCCAAAGAACATTATTGAATGAATGACTGAACTGTAATTATTTTACGCATTTAACTTTCTATCAGTTTGTCAGTTTTTCAAGTACAGAAACCCCAAAGTCTTAAAATTTTATTTCCACCACCCAGGATAGTGTTTAAAATAACAAGTACCCAATGAGTATGTAATATATTATATATAACAATATATATTATATACAAGATCTGACAATTAAGTTCACAAACTCACCCTAGGTAAAGCTCTACAACACCTCATTGCTGAATATCACTAAAGTCACCTTTGAATTTCTCCCCTTGAGAAGCTATGCCTAGTCCTTCCTTCAAAGCAATTTTAAAACTTTTTTTCTGGAATTGGCGTCAGAGCTGTTGTCTTGCTATACTTGATGTCCTGAATGTCATTGAAATGTCTTCCTTTCAATATTTCCTTTATTTTCTGGTAAAGAAAGAAGTCATTGGGGATCAGGTCAGGTGAGTAGGGAGGGTGTTCCAATGCAGTTATTTGTTTACTGGCTAAAAACTCCCTCACAGACAATGCCATGTGAGCTGGTGCATTGTCATGATGCAAGAACCATGAATTGTTGGCAAAAAGTTCAGGTCGTTTTGTCTAACTTTTTCATGCAGCCTTTTCAGCACTTCCAAATAGTAAACTTGGTTAACTGTTTGTCCGGTTGGTTCAAATTCATAATGAATAATCCCTCTAACATCAAAAAAGTTTAGCATCATCATTGCAACAAGTTCGCAAATGTAATTGTCATACCTCTTAAACACATACAGACACTAAGTCTAATTTCATTTGTACACATTGCATATATTTTATGTAAACATTTATTATATATAAGTATAATTTATTTTTTATTAAACTAGTTGTTATCTGTAAAATGAGGGTTTAGCCCAATAAGTGCCCATCTATTAAACACATGCTCATATAAATTTCACTTAATAGAAAATGTAATTTATTTACACATTAATTATATACGACATATGTTTACATGCATATACAGAAATATATTTCTTTTCAAGAAAAGCCTATTTAATATATGCATACATCATATAAGTAATTTTTAGTGCAAATTCATTAGATTTTTCTCTTTCCTAATCCCACTCCGAATCCTACTCCAAATTTATATCTTCATATATGGAATTCAATGGTATGGCAATTAGGACTGTGATCATGAACAAAAGGAAGGGAAGGAGGAGAAAGAGGAGGAGGAGGAGTGGGAGAAGGAATTATGTTGAGTGGTTTAAATAGATATACAAAACTCTTCAGGATAAATTGTATGCATTTCACTCATAAGAAGTTCTAAAATTCTTTCTCAGCAACTGCTTTGTATATAATTCCAACAAACTTGATTATGTGGCTTTGAAATGTGTAGTGGTTTAGATATAGAAAATCAGAGACTCTACCCATAGGCAATGAAAAGATCACTAACAAAAAAACCCAAAAAAACTTAAAAGTAGACAGTTACTTAAAAAAAGCTGGGATGTCTGACTTTAGTTACTATAAAGGGGAAATATCTGGACTTTCTTCAATATCTTCCAAGAAAGTCATTGTGCAGTATTTATAATAATGGTCCTGCATCATTAGGAAAAGTATGTGTATATCTCAGCAGATTCTTGGGTAGAAATTAGGAAGCAATTCATTTACATAAAGTCCCATCAAAATGGCTAAAAGCAAGAATGAATCACCTTCTGATGTTTCCAGAGTATAAAAACTTAACTTTCATTCAATCTCTTTTCCATCTCTCTCTCTCCCTCTTCTTTCTTACACACACACACACACACACACACACACACACACACACAAAATTTGACTATTTATAATACATACTTGGTGTTTGATTTGTTTTAGACTAACTTCGTTAACATGTTGGGCTTATATTTTAAGAAAACAGATATTATAAGGTATTAGCTTCTTGAAAGTAATGTAACGTTTTTCATTTATATATTAAAGGATGCATTGGTGTGTATTCATTATTCATTTAAGTCCAGTCAACACTCAATTTTCTCTGGTAATGGAGAGTGAGGACAGAATGAACAGATGAAATGTATTCCTAGTCCCAAAACACAACTTTCAATCTCCTCTCTGTAAATTCTTTACAAGACAGCAATGCTTCCTTTCCCCTTCTTTGTAGACTCATTTCAATTGTGGAATGACCTTAAGAAAGACAACCCAAAGGAGAAAAAGAAGCAAAGCACAGGATGATATTAAATCCTCTCCTAAAATTAAGATAACATATGAAATCTTTGATGACATCAAAGAAAACAAACTGAGCTGATTTTTTTCAGTATTGTCTCTGGAACTGTGGGTCATTTCCAGATAAAATAATTAATTGCTCTTTATTAAACTGCACCGAATATTTTGCAAACCATTTAATCATTTTAAAAGTCAGCTTGTTATAAGATAAGCATAAATGTGTCTTAGCTTTCAGAATAGTAGTTAGATTTTAAAATATGAATGTCATACATTTTATAATCTGCAAATGAGGAGGACAAATCTTTATTTAATAACAGTGTTAAATACAGAATTAACAAAGTCTTACAAACATGTCATCCAGACTTAGAACAGGCTTCCTTAATTAGCAATAATATTGACCTTCTTTTATTGTGAACAGCATTTATCCAACGAAGAATCAATATTGAACTGAAATACCTAGGTCTTAACAGCTAATCTTAAAGAACATCACTCAGTGGAGATTCTAGGATTACGATTAGCATAAATGCAAAAAAGAAAAGATCATGTAAACATATATGCTCAAGTTTGTATAGAGTTTTTATATTTGGTATCTACTGAACACTGAGGAAGGTGGGAACAAGAACTTGAAGACTGCTTTTCTCTCCTAGAAAAGCTACATTAAATAAAGTGTAAAATAAAATCTTTTCAGACACATAGGAAAGTTCACTATAATTTAACACCTATTGTGATATGGGAAGTCGATAGCCATTGATTAGTTTCTTTGTGAAGACCCAATGAAATCCTATAAACTAGCATTAACTTTGATGCTACAAAGGGTCAGAATATTTTAAAATCCTATTGCTGCTGCTGCTTGTTTTTTCTTTTATTCATCTGAAGACCCTAGTCAGATGGGTATTATGCACAAAAATCTGTGTTCCCCACTAGATGATGAGAGGAGAAAAGAGGGGCCAATCTATGAATATGGCTCCAAGAAACTGCTCCTACAGATAGGACAAGGCAGTTTGTCTCGGGAGGGGATTCAAACTCTATCTGCAGTCAACTTAAGAGGGAGTCAAATATTTGGAAGAAAGGAGAGAAATGTAGAAATTTCATGAATGTAAAAAGAAAAGGAAGAAAAAGAGATATGGCCTTGTATAGCACGGATGGAACTTTTTTAGCTTTATAGGCAGGACTTTGAGAACTAAGCAAATGTGTTATTTGTGGTACAGATGGGGGTCTATAGGCTTTGGGAAATAAGCTGAATTAAATATTAATTTTATTTACAATCGACTGTTAACTGGTCCTTCACTTATTACTCCACCATCCTGAGGCTGTTACAGCAAAGAAGACTTGGATCGTCTGGCCTATCTTGAGCTATGCCAAGACATCTTCAATTAAGATCACCTCCAAATTCATTTTACAAGGCCAGCATTATCCTTATACCAAAGCCAGATAAGGACAATACAAGAAAACTATAGGCCAATTGTTCTGATGAATATAGATGCAAAAGAAAACTCAACAAAATACTAACAAATCAAATTCAACAGCACATTAAAAGGATCATACAAAAGGTCACCTGGGATGCAAGGATGGGTCAACTTGATTTGTGTATACAAATCAAGTAATGTGATATATCACATCAGTATAATGAAAGATGAAAATTGTATGATTGTCTTCATAGATGCAAAAAAAAAACATTGGGGAAAATTCAATATATATTCATGATAAAAACTTTCAACAATTTGGGTATAACAGGAATGTATCTCAACATGATAAAGGCTGTATATGATAAGCCCCCAATTAACATCATACTCAGTGGTGAAAGGCTGATTGCTTTTCCTCAAAGATCAGAAACAAAACAAGGGTATCTGCTCTCACCACTCTTATTCAATATAGTATAGGAATTTGTGGATAAAGAAATCAGCCAGTAAAAGGAAACGGAAAGGAAGTAGTAAGGCTGTCTCTATTTGCAGCTGAGATAATATTACACATAGGAAACCTTAACGACTATACCACAAAAGTTGGAACTAATAAACCAATTTAAATTGAAGGATACCAAAGCAACATACAAAAATCAGTTGTGCTTCTATATACTAACAATTAACTATCTGAAAAAGAAAGAAGGAAATAACCCCTATTCCAATGGCATCAAAAACTGAAATCCTTAGTAATAATTTAACAAAGAAGTGAAATTCTGTAGACTGAAAATTATGAAGAAGACACAAACAAATGGAAAGACATTCCATGTTCATAAATTGGAAGGATTAATATTTTTACCATATATCATTTAAAGCCATCTATAGATTGAATGAAAGTCTTATCAACATTCCAATAGTATTTTTTACCTAAGTAAAAAAAAAAAAAAATCCTAAAATTTGTAGGAAACCACCCACACAAGAAAAGACAAAAAATAACCCAACAACCATGAATAGCTAAAGCAACCTTACGGAAGAAGAATAAAACTGGAGGCATCACACTTCCTTATTTGAAACTATCCTACAAAGGTATAATAATCAAAACAGTATGGTACTAGCACAGAACAGACATGTAGACCAACGGAACAGGATAGAGAGCCCCAAAATAAACATATATGGTCAATCAATATTAAAAAGGAGCCAAGAACTCTCAATGAGGAAAAGATAGTCTCGTCAATAAATGGTGTTGTGGAGCCAGAAATCCAAGTGCAAAATGATGAAACTGAACCCCTATCTTGTATCACTCACAAAAAATAACTCAAAATGGATTAAATACTTAAATGTAAGACCTGAAACTGTAAAACGCCTAGAAGATAACATAAGAAAAACCTCTTTGACATTGGTATTGGCAGTGATATTTTAGATATGAAACCAAAACTACAAGCAACAAAAGGAAAAATAAATAAGTGGGACTACATCAAACTAAAAAGCTTCTGCACAGCACAAGAAATAGAAATAGTTGAGAGAAGGAGAAAGTAACCTACAAGTGGGAGAATATATTTGCAAATCATATATATGATCCAAAATACATAAGGAACTCATACAACTTAATAACAATGAAACAAATTATTTGATTATTAAGTCGGCAAAGGACTTGAATACACATTTTTCCAAAGAAGATATAGGAATGTCTAACAGGTCCATGAAAAGGTTCTCAACATCACCAATTGTCTGGGAAATGCAAGTTAAAACCACAAAGAGATACCTCACACCTGTTAGAGTGTCTATTATGAAAAGGAGAAACAAAACAAAACAAGAAACAACAAAAGCTAATGAAGATATGGAGAAAAGGGTACCCTTGGGCACTATTGGTGGGAATGTGATACAACCACTATGGAAAATAGAACGGAAGTTCCTCAAAACATTAACAGTAGAACTACCATACAATTCAGCAATTCCACTTCTAGGTGTTTTATCTGAAAAAACTAAAACACTAACTCAAAAACATGTCTGCACCCCCATGTTCACTGTATTATTTACAATAGCCAAGAAATAACTTGTCTGTCAATGAATAAATGGGCAATGAAAATATGGTGTGAGTGTGTGTGTGTGTGTGTGTGTGTGTGTACTATACATACACAGGGTGCCTAAAAACATATACACAATTTAAGAAAGGGAAAAAACTGTTAAAATTGTGATAATATATACCGATAACGAAAGATGACAAGTCACGTTTAAGCAATTACAAGAGGTGCTCAAAGTGGTTACCATGAGCATAATTTTAATAGTTATTTTTTCCTTTCTTAAAATGTGTACACATTTTTTTGTCACTCTGTGTGTGTGTGTGTGTGTGTGTGTGTGTGTGTGTGTGTGTGTATGGTGTGTTTATATATACATATATATTCAATAGAATATTATTCACCACAATAAAAGAAGATTTTGTCATTTGCAAATACACAGATGGCCTTTAGGACATTATGTCAAGTGAAATATGTCAGATGGAGAAAGACAAATACTATATGATTTCACTTACCCATGGAATCTAAAAACAACCCCTGAACTCATAGAAACAGAGAATAGGTTGGTGGTAGCCAGAAGCCTGGTTGGGGAATGTGTAAAGGTGATCTAAGGATATAAACTTGTAGTTATAAGGTGAGTAAGTTCTGGGGATGTAATGTATAACATGGTGATTCAAGTACAATACTGTACACTGTATATTTCACAGTTACTAAGAGAGCTGATCTTAAAACTTCTCACCATACACACACCTATATGAGGTGATGGATGTGTTAACTAACCTCACTGTGGTAATCATCTTGCAAATATATATATACCAAATCATCATGTATACACCATAAAGTTATATCATATTATATGTCAAACATATCTCAATAAACTTGGGGGAATAAAAAAATGACATCTTCCATCAAAAGCAGAAAATAAATCCCTTATAACTGCCTTCTTGAAATGGGGAAACTAGCTTTAGGAGATGGTCGGATATCTTATGTTAGGATAAAGCTATGTTAGGATAAATCTCCTTTGTCATCTAAGCATAGAAGCATAGCTATTTGGGAATCAACATTTGTCTCAAAGTGTATTATCTTTCTATCACACATGTATCCATAAATACCCCATACCCCATTGAGTAGATGCCTTTTAAAAAGGTGTTCTGTGTTTGGCTTTCAAGAATCTGGCCATTCTGGACAAAATGGTACCAGAGGAGTTCTTATGATTTATCATGTTTATGAACCATGAATTAAAAGGCCTCAGTGAGTGAGGTCATTATGGTTTATCGCTTCTGGGAGTCAAGTCCTACATACGGAGTGTGTGAAGAGAAGCTGGCATGAGTGCCTGAACAATGAAAGCCCCTAAATGCTGATTTACCTGTCATACTAAATTGGCTCTGAAAGAATGCTAATTAAAAATAAGAAAACTTGCAAATCCAGATTTAGAGTCCTTTTAGTCCAAAATTTAAATAGAAATCTATGTAATTTCCACATGAAGCTATGAGGAAAGTTATACATAGCTATTTGTATTCCATTATTGGTTGACATGTTTTTGTTTAGAGTACAAAAAAGTGAGAATGCCTACAAAAAATTACATGGAAGCTTCCAATCTGCTAACAGTATCACTTTTGCTTCTTAGTTGGTTGAAGGACACTGAAATTGTATGTTTTCACAAAAAATCACAGTCTAAAACTTACTTACTATAAATAAGGTATAATGGTCTTAGAGTTGCTCTCATTTGGATCACCTGTTTGGTCCTTGGATTCATCCACATTGATCACGCAAGCCTAAATCTAAATTATATCGAATTGCTGGGTGTCTTTTCAGTATATTCATATCTTTAAAGTATTCCACTGTTTTTGTTTGTAAGTACATCAGATGTCATAGTAACATCACATATGAGAAGGTTTTTGCTATTACCATCAACCCCCTGTCCAAACTGAAAACCCCAATCCTTAACTCTGGATTAGGCTTTCCAGATCCTAAATAGAGTTGCTCAAATGCCTGTATTCTTGAACAGGGATCAGCAAAACTTTTTCTCCAAAGGGCCAGATAGTAAATATTTTTGGCTTTGCAGGACATAGGATCTCTATAGTAACTATTCAACTTTGTCATGGTAGCATGAAATCTGTTATAGATGATATAAATGAGTGAACAGAGCTGTATTCCAACAAAATTTTATTCATGGACAATGAAATTTGAATTTCATATAATTTTTACATGTCATAAAATATTCTTCTCCCTTCTCCCCCACCATTTAAATATTAAAATTCATTCTTGTCTCATGGGCTGTACAAAAAACAGGTGGCACGCGGGATTTGGCACAGGCCATAGTTTCACAAACACTGTTCTTGAAGTTGCAAATTACAATGATTTCTCAGCCTCACCCACCCATGTCATTTTAGAGAAGAGGGTCATTCATTGTAATTCACTTTCTTTTGTAAATCGACAACACATTCCATAGGGCACTATCTGTATCAAGATCTGGAGGACAAGGGGAACAGTTAAAACCACACCTCAGTGTGTCCCAATTTCACTCACATAACCAACCAAGGCAGCTAAGAACTGCAGATGTGAACCTCTTCCAGCCTGCCTTGCTGTACACACACCTGGGAGCAATAGTGTATCTTCCTCACTTTGTCTTTATGCTGAGATGCACTGATTTTCTTATCAGTTCTTTTTTCCAACATTTTGCTTAATTCGGTTGCTTTCATAGTGTGAGGAGTTAAGTGTAACATTTTCTCTTTGTCATGGTGACAATGAATCAGTATCTGAAACTTTTCCACATTTCCCACATTTGATTGATTCTATGTAACTAGTAGCATAATCACAGTATCTCTATCAGCCTCATATGAAATAGTTATTTATCAAAAGATTGGTGTAATAAAACAAAATTTCATTGTCTACATAGGCATTTTGTAGAATTGGGATGTGGTACGCTTGCTTTGCAAATTAACTTCAGATTGTAAAGCTAGTATATTTGGTGTGCTAATGCTTTAGAAATATTAGTAGGCAATAAGATACGTTAGGTATAAGAAATTGAGTCACTAGGATCATTAATGTGCTTTTTCGGATAAATTGTCTAGTTTGTCATGTTAATATAAAAACAAAATAAGACTGTTCCTTGGTTAAAACAATAATGAAAGTCTCTAAATGACTTAATAGAGGAAACATAAACAAGGAGACCTGAGAGATCATTTTTTTATTTTATTTTTTTTAATTTAATTTTTTTTTTTTTTGAGGGCAGTGTCACTGGTCCTCATATGTGGGACCGAACCGGGGCCACTGGCTTCCCAAGCCAGCGCTTAACCACCGCGCCACTCAGCCGCTCCTAGAGAGAGATCATTTTTTGAGTCTTGTGAGCAGTGTGTGCTGCCTTTATTTTCTCCTTCACCCATTTTGTACAGAAATTGTCCAATATATTTGAAATTATTTGCTTCCATGATCCACCCAACCCTCCCCATATTAGCATACATGCTCTTGGAAGGGAAGGAATAGGTCTTATTCATTTCTTACTCCTAGCATTGAGCAGAATGCCTAGAGCAGTGTCAATGCTTAGTGTATTTTTGTAGAATGAGTGAATTGTATTATCTTGTGAATCAACTTGTTTGGATTAATAGCAAGCAGATCATCTCATATTCCTCTCTTCTACCTTTTTACAAAGGAAATAGGGATCCTTATTCAGATGCCTAGGCCTAAGAGCTTCCATGAAACAAAGGAAAAGTCCCATATGTTTGAAGTCCTCTTATTGAGCCTTACCACCGAAACTTCACAATACAGACATTTTACAGATCTCAATGTGAATTGCCATAAACTTAGATGTTTTAGCAGCAGGTAAAATGTTTTCTGTAACTTCTCATGAATGCTGCGGGTAAGAGCAAGCAAGATGTGGGTGTCTGAGGGTTTGGGCAATGGCAGGGGACCCCACCACAAACTGGTCTATAAGCTGGCAGGTCTAAATGGAGATTCAAGCCATTTCAGGGGTTAACACAGGGCATACATAGTTGTCATTTGTTTGTCTTGTACTATATATGAGGTGCTTCTCTGATTGTGACAAAGTACAGAAAATGTCAAAACAAATTTAAAGTGACTTGAAGAACCTTGATTTATGCTCCTTGAAAACGCTAAGCATTTTATTGCATTGCACTTACCTATCAAAAAAATGGGTAAAGGAACAATCTCGATGTTCTAAGGGTTGTGAAACTATTTGAAAATAAGTCCTTTCATTCTATAGTGGTTTTGACTGAACCTGTCTCTTGAAGTTAAGCATCATAAGGAAAATCTCTAAGCCTACTCAGTAAATCAAGAAACTTCCTATCCAATTTTCTTCAACTCACTCAGAAAATGTCATTAAGAGGGAAAAAAAAGAAAAGAAAAGTAACATCTTTTGAAGTGCCTACCCTGCTTTCAAAGGCTGTGAACTTACTGACTTCATGGCCGGATTTTATCCTTCGTTGGAACAACAAGCTATGTTATTCCAGTGACTAGAAATGTCACCGTTTTTAGTTAAATAAGGAAAGGTCCATACAGTAGAATATATTTCAGACAACTACAAACCACATGAAGTGAGGTGAGAGTCTGAGGTGAGATAAGGAGGGCAGTCCAAATTCCTGTTCTATGTGAGCAAATCTTGGCTTAATCTTTGTAGGAGGGTCTCCTGTACCCCTTCTTCCCTGCTCCCAGCTTTTCCCCTTGGTGTCCCATGAGCTGGATTAAGTTCTGGTTTATTTCTGCACATAGTAGGCCAACTCTGGCTGTTTTCCACAGCTACTACTAATACTAGTGAACTTTTACATAGAATTTATCTTCAAAGATGTTTGGATCTATACTTTGATATTTTTAGTAAAGAATCCTGAAAACTCTCAAAGACCTATTTTTGGTCTTTCCTCATGGATTGGCACGACACTTAAGAAACAAAATCTGAGCAAATCTCTCACTCACCTCAATCAAAAGAACCAGATACAGGAAATTTGGTGTAGATGGCCACGGTGGCTTTTCCAAAGGCAAACATCTGACTCCTGCAATGTCAATTACAGGGAAGGCGGAAGTTACCTTTTGGGAGTGTCTTGCAATGGCAGGTAGGCAGCAAAGAGTGTAACCTTGCCCTAGAAGAGGTTTGGCCTTCACCCTGGAAGTAATCTTTGTTTGCCTGGGGTTTGGGGCTAGCCAGATAGTGACAATGTTGGGAGCTTTGGCTCTGGAGTCCTATTCACTGAGGCCAACCATGTGGGCAATCAATCACTCAGACCTACACAACGGAAACTTTGAATACTGAGGCTGGGGTGACCTCTCTGGTTGGCAATACCCCCCACACACTGTCACACATCAATTTTGGGAAAGTAATGCATCCTGACTCTGGGGGAAGGGGATCACAAAAGCTCCGTGCATGGTGCTTCCCCATCCTCTGCCCTATGCACTTCTTGGCTGATTTTAATCTGTATTCTTTCCCTGTAATAAACCGTGGGTATAATAGTTCTCCATGAGTTCTGAGAGCCCCTTTGTGAATTATCAAAACTAATGGTGGTTTTGGGACACCCGCACCCCCATCCCGAATGCACAATTGGTGTCAGATATGAGGGTAGTCTTATGTGGATTGTTTCCTCTAAACTTTGTAATGGGCCAAAACTCTTCACAATATTTGCAGATTCAATCACCAGCATTGGGGCTCCCTGGGTGGTTTATTTAAAATGCAGCTTCAGGGTGCCTGCCACTCCAATGTACTGAAACAGAAGGCCGGAGCAAAAGTGGGGGGAGGGGGGTTGGGAAGCTGCACCATTGACACATTTCATGGGTGACTCTTATGCTCTCTGAAGGGAAGTACTGGTGTCCTAGAGAATGAGAGTCCAATCTTAGCAGAAATTAACATGACCTATACAAAAAAATGTGGCAAAGAATCCTGAGAACAAATAATCTCAGTATCTTTACCTGTTCAGTTTTCCAGATAATGTAAGTGCTTGAAAAAAATAATCCCCAGTGTGGAAAAAAAAAAAAAAGAGTCAAAAATGATGCCCCAGGTAACCTGTTAGGAAGGCTCCAGTGAAGTTTATCCTTTCTCAGCTCTCTGGCTTTTCACAGAAAAGGGCGACGGTCACTTCTCCAGGTGCCAGGAAAGCAGTGACCTGCAAGGTGTGGTGGCAGTTTAAAGGGGTCTTGTTGAATAATTAGCAACTGGTCTCATTTGGCTTTTCTGGTTGTTCAGCCTGAAGTCATGTTCCCACTGGAACACCAGTTCAGGGAAGAATTTGGGTTCAAGCCAGTGCTGTGCTTGTTCTGGATCACAGCATGCTCAGGAGCTGATTGTGTGTATCTCTTCCCAATCTTATGTTCAGTTATATCACATGATAGGTTGACATTGATCATGGTGTTTTACCATAGAAATAGGCAAACTGTACAAATCAGGCCCCCATCCCACTGGCTCTTAAATATCTACCAGCACTCCACTGGTGCAAGCCCAGGCTGGTGCCAAAGGAAAGCCCTGACATTTTCCCACCCTTTTACCTGCATTACATAAGAGAGCTCTGATTTACATTCAACCATCTGGATCTGACATTGGAAGAATACAGAGTATAGTATATGCAAACAAAAAGGACACATGTACAATAAAAGTCATTTGCGTACCAAAGGCAATCTGTGAAGGACAGGGTTCATCTTAATTTTATGAGTGACATTACAGAAAACTTGAAAGGGGCTGTTTAGATATCAAGTATTGTTTGTCACTCAGTATTGCTATAACCACTATTATAATGGTGCAGCCATAATGGTATAAAAAGAGACTTAAGAGTCAGCCTTTGATTTCCAAAGGGGAATTTTTCTAAAGTTGACTGAAAGAGATTTCTTTCCTTCAGCTTTGCTGTCAGCAGAAAAAAGGGACAACTGTAAGAATGTGATGGGGAGCTTTGGATGGCAGGTCTTTGAGAGCTGGGTTTTGTCTACCAGTGAACATGTAAATGAGTTGTAAGTTGTATATTCACAGGTATTCCATGCTACTTTATCTCTCATTGTAATTTAAAAAATTGAGTTAGGAAATTTCATTATCAGGGGCAATTGATTGAATTCAAGCTAATGCTGTCAGGTAAAGGTAAAATTCCTTTTTTTTTTTGCACTTAATAATTAAGATCTTTTAGGTGAAATAAAAAAATTGATTTCTGCCTTTATATTTACCAGATTTTAAAATATTTTTCCAATGCTTCTCATAATGCTAAAAGTGTATCTTACTTGTTTTACATTTTACTTTTCTAGAAGGAACTCACTAGGCATATTTACATGTCCAGGGGCTTCTTAGATGGTGAGCCTACTTCTTACAAACTGTATACATTAATGTATATTTTTATGAAGATGTTGTACATATCAGTTGAGCATAATTATATACAGCAATATCTTGGTTTGCAAGCATAATTTGTTATGGAAATAAACTACTCTCGTATTGCAAAACATTGCTCGTTTACCATGTTAAAATATATTAGAAATGTTCGCTTGTCTTGTAGAACACTTGCAAACCAAGTTACTTGTAATCCAAGGTTTTACTGTACAAGTCTCTCGTCTCTCAGGAAACATTTTTTTTTTTCTTTTTGAAAAGGATCAACTTTAAGACTTGTAAAATGGAGGTTTATTTTAACACTTTTTTTTTTTTTCAGGGCAGTGTCACTGGCCCTCATATGTGGGAGCGAACCGCTGGCCGCTGGCTTCCAAAGCCAGCACTTAAGCACCACGCCACTCTGTCGGCCCTTGGAGGTTTATTTTAGAAATTTCTTATTTTTAACAGAGACAACAAAAATGGCCAAGCTATCTTGTAAAGCTAATTTCGCCTTAATACAGTCTCCTTAACTTGCCACTCTTAATAGGGTTTTCTGTATAAAAGATAATGCAGTTGAGAGGATAGGGAACATTTATTGAGCACTTACTGAGTGCCAGATGCTTTCCTAAGTACTTGATGTATTTTATCTCATTTAATCCTCCCACTAAGTTTAGGAGATAAGCACAATCCTGATCCCAGTTTACAGATAAGGAGAGTGCAGCTTAAAGAGGGTAAGAAACTGACCAAGGTCAAACAGATTCTGAGAGGCAGAGGCAGGGCCAACCTTGATATTCTGACATCCAAGGCTGTGCTCTTAACTCTCTTCCTATTAGGTTTTAGGTTCCACACTATACACAGCGAGGGAGGGAGGAAAGATCCCAGGATTTATTCAGACACGTATGCATGTGATTCTGAAACAATTTGAGCATAATGTGAGGAGTTCTGTATCATTTGCTAAAATGAGATTAAATAACAAAAAGAGCAGTTTGAGCCTTGGCTATCATATTAGACAGGACACAGGAAATCCTCAAATATCAAGCTTTGTCTCTGAATCACTGCTCATGATTGACTAAATGACCAAGTCTAGCAAATCAACTGCATCATTTTTATGGAGTTTCCAGTCTTGTGGGGACACATGGAAGGGTAGCCCCCCGATATAGGATAGTCTTGATTGACTGGATCATGGCTGGTTCCACCTCTCCAGAGCTCTTTTACTTTTTAGATAAACTGCTGATGCCTCCCATGCTCTTTCTACCAGGAGGTTCAAAGTCTCCTTCCGCAGCCCACTCCCTAGTGTTCTCTTAAAGGCTCGGGTGCTTGCACAGGCCCCAGTTATCTCCCAATGAGTTGCAGTCACCTGAGTTCATATTCCCCTTTTCAGCGTCAGGAATTGTTCCTGAGTGTATGGCGCCATACTAGAATGGCTGGACCCCAAGAGACTTTCGGCCTCAGACCCAGTGTCTGTGATAGCTAGTTCTCTCCCAGGAATGCTGAGGACCCGTTATTGACTCTGGATACCTGCCAAGATATTTCTACTTTTGAGTTTCCCTTTTGGCCATGGTTTATAAAACTGTGGCACATCTGTGAACTGAACCCCAACTGCCAGGCTCCAACCCTGACGGTATTAACTATTTTGATGTCTGGTTCCCAGAAGAAAAGTCTGGAGGGCCGGATTCATGGCTGATAATGGGAAGGTGAGATGCTATGGAAAGAGCTTGGAATTTGGGCTTCATTCTATAAGCAGCAGGTGTGGACATTGAAGATTCTGAGTAGCGGGGATAAGAAATGGATGTTTGGGTAATTTCAATGGAAATGAAAAGATAGCTTCTCAGGTGGGAGCGTGGGAATGGGAAGAAAGAGATGGCGTCTGATCCTTACATTTCAGAGACTGTGTATGCATTTCACTAATCATGAACTCAAATCAGATGTTATTGTTGGTGCTCATAGCAGACTCAGGGGAATCAGGGTCCCAGAAGAAAATTAAAGCCAAATTGTGCGTTAGAATGTTTCAGGTTCCTGGAAACAGAGTTGTGTTTAACTCTTCTCCCATTGACTTGAAGTTTATTACATGGAAACATAAAGAAATAAGGCAGAACAATAACAGTCTGCCACTGTTAACCACCGTAGAACAAGCCTCATGGGACAAGTGTTAGAAGTGTTGCATGTGCCTTTAAAATTCTGGTAACTCAGCTACCCTTGCTTTCCCTTCTACTGTCTACAGCTCCCAGGCAACCCTGCTTCTGCCCTTCTCTGTAACTCTTAGCTTCTGTTTCTCAAGGATCCCACAGCCTTAGGGCTTCTGATTAGTGCCTTTTCTCCCTTCTCCCTTTAAATTCCCCATCTACTCTCTAGCCCAGCCGTCATTAAACTTTTTCTCTTAAAGGACAGATAGTGTTTACTTTAAGATTTCCAGGCCATAAGGTCTCTCTTGCAACTATTCAACTCTGCCATTGTAGCACAAAAGCAGCCATAGACATGTAAACAGATGGTGTGGCTGCGTTCCAATAAAACTTTATTTATGAACATTGAAATATGAATTTCATATAAGTGTAATATATCGCAAAATAGTATCTTTTTATATGTTTTTTAATTATTTAAAAATGTAAAAATTATTCTTAGCTTAGAGGCCATATAAAAATAGATGGCGTGGCCAGGTAGAGTCTGAGGGCTGTAGTTTGTCTATCCTTGGTCTACAACCTTCTCTAATTCACATTCATGTATTCTAACAGGGAAGGTATTTATTGATTTAAACAGTGATTAAACCAATAAATATTAAACCAATGTGGAATCCAAACTCAAGCAATTCAACCTCCAAGCCCATTGCTTGAGTTTGGATTCCACATTCTAGCATTTATTGGTTGAATTAACTAAAGCAAGTTATTTAAATGTTCTGAGCATTTTTTTTCTTATGTAAAATGAAGACAGTGTTAATATCTCATTATGTCAGTTAGTGCCAGAATGAAACAAGACACAGTGATGTTTGATTCCCTAGCTCAGTACTTGGGACATGGTAAACACTCCGTAGTGTTAGCTGTGATGGTGGTGATGACCCTCAAAGCTCTCAAACAGGGCCAAGCTGTGTAGGGTAAGCCAGGAGAGAAGGGCCTTGGACTATTTTGTCCATCGCTATAATACATGGTCTTAGGAATTTCTATATTGAATGAAACTACAGATCCTTAGTGGGTAGGGGAACAGAGACCGATGCAACAAAGCATAATGACTTAGTATAAGGAATTCCAGGTTATTACTCTCTCAGAAGGGGTCGGTGGGTAGGGCAAGTACTCAAGCCACTGTGTTCTGGCCTATCATGACTAATATTCATTCATCATTTAATATAATGAGGAAGAAAGAAGAAATGCTTCAGAGGATGGAGCCTGGGGAGGTACAGAAGAGGTGGAATTGTTGGCAATGAGAGGAAGAAGTTGATTTAGGAAGAGGAAAATTAATAGTAAAATGGAGAGCTGCTCTAAGGGTTTTTTTTTTGTTTTTTTTTTTTTAGAGGGCAGTGTCACTGGCTCTCATATGTGGGATCCAAACTGGGGCCGCTGGCATCCCAAGCCAGCTCTTAACCACTGTGCCACTCAGCCGGCCCTCAAGGGCTTTTTAGTTTTAAAAACCTTTCATTGGAAAGTAAAACAGAGACACAGAAAAGACACAGATCAAATGCTTAGCTCCATAAAGTAGTATAAGGTGAATGCCACTCAGGTAAAAAAAGAAAATCCAACACTGTCAGCCCCTTCCACGTGACCTTTCCCAATCATAAGCCCCTCCCTGCAGCCATAAGTAACTTTTATAGCAATCTCTTCCTTGAGTTTTACTTTTTATAGTTTTATCAGACTAATGTGCATTCCTAGACATTATAGCTTAGTCTTCCCCATCAAAAAAATTTGATACGTCTTTTATGTGTCTTTTAATCCATCCGTCTCTCCTATATTCTTTTCATTTTCTTTCATTTTATTAAAGAACTGGGGCTGTTTCACCTGTAGAGTTTCCCATAGTCTCCATTTTGCTGATTTGCTACTGTTGTTGCAGTTCAACATATTCCTTTGTGGGTTTTTTTTGTTTTTTTGTTTTCTTTTTTCCTGCAAATTGGCAGCTGAATCCAGAGACTGAATCAGACCCAGGTTCGATCCCTTTGGCAAGACTGAAGGTGTCTTTATATACTTTAATGTTCCTTCTAGTTTAGTCATCATTTCCATAATGGTTTTTGGCAAGACTATGAGGCACACAATGTCTGGTTTTCTCATTTTTTGGGATCTTAGCAGCCATTGATACTAAATGTCCATATACACCGATTCACAAAGGCTGCAAAAATAGTGGTATTCTAGTTTTATCATCTCCTCTTCACTTATTAGTTGAAACAGTTATATAAATAGGCATTTTCCTTCATTTATTACTTGGCTCCTCAGTAGATTCTTTCCCTTTATCATTTTTCAAGTTAATGAATTGATTTCTTACCTTCTAAAGATAACCAATGCTTACTTAAAAGAAAGAAAACATTATGCTTTTTAAAGGAATTCATGAGTTTACAGAAATTGTATGGGCTTAAACCTCTGACAATGACATCATGACTGAAGTTCGATTTGTCCAGGCTTTGGTAGGTGGAGCCTCTGTGCCGGCCCTTGAATCCTTCTGACATGATCTTATCTTTGATAGCTTCTTTGCTATCTCCCATTACAATATAAGATTTTCCAGCATGATCTTGTATATTTCTTGCTCCAACTTGGAATTAGCCATTTTCCCCCAAATCCTAGTTTCTTTTGGTGAGAAATGATATTCAAGGCCACAAATTGCTAAGAGATGCTCGTTGCTATCAGGTTGATCATTGTTTCTAGTCGTTTTAAGTGCACAGAGTGCTCTCTCTCTCTCTCTCTCTCTCTCTCTCTCTCTCTCTCTATATATATATATATATATATATATATATATAAATAAATATATATATCTGTTTAATGATAAAATGTTTTATATATCCCTATTTATGTTTTAATTCAAAATTAATTCAAAGCTTATATTTTAATTCAAACTTGAAACTTTTACTTAACTTTTCTATCACCTCAATATCTCCTCCTTTCTTTCATAGCTGCCTTTCTATTATACAGTGTTCTTCTTTTCTAATGGCTTGAATTTTAATTCTTAAGGACATAGGCACTAATGCAATTAGAAAATCCCATTGTTACTCATCTGTTTTTATCTCATATCACAGACACAAAAGTCTTGAAACAGCAATAAAAATATCACCATCAACGTGATTACTGAAAAATTAAGGTTTTTGATATGTTCTTCTCATCCTTCCCCCATTTCTTAATAGCCATATTATATTGACATCAGAACATACAACATTAAATGGTATACTATCTGCCTCATTTCCTCTTACTTTTACAGGTAAATATATATTTAATGCTCACCACCAGCCCTTAAGTTAATGTCTCTCAAGGCATAAGCTTATTCCTGCCCCTAGATTCATCAGGAAGAGCCCATGGAACAACGTTCCTTGAGTTCCTGAATGTTGATAACAGTTTAACTGTACCTTTACTTGAAAGTCAGCTTTGCTAGACTTTCAAATCCTTGGCTCACACTTTCTTCCCTTGAATATTTTAAATGTGTGGCTCTATTTTCTTCAGGCATAGAGCACTGCTATTGAAAAGACTGATGATAATCTACTTTTTTCTCCTTATAAGTCATAAGTTTTTTTGTTTGTTGTTTTTCTAAGATGCTCAAAGGATTTTATACTTACTGTCCAGTTATTATACTGAACAATTTCTTCATGTTGGCAATTCTGGACCCTCAGAAATGCAGTCTGTGCTTCCATATGTGGTTTTAAATCACCATTTCAGGGAATTTTTCTTGAGGAGTTATCATTAGTATTCTGTGTTCTTGAGAAACTTCTACTAAACATTCATTTGATTTTCTTTTCTTTCCTTCAATATCGAGTATTTTCTCTTGACTCCCTTTTGTCTATTTCTTTATATTTTATGTTTTAAAATTCTTCTTTTTCACTTTCTGTTTCTTGTGAAAAATTATCTACTGTGTTTGTAAACTCTGGTGTTTCTTCTGGTTTAGTCTTCATTTATAAAATGATATTTGTCTTAATTTATACTTCTTTCCTCAACTCTGTCACTTCATGTATGAGATTTCCTAATTCTGATTCTTGGCACTTTCATGCACCGTATCATTTTCTTAATGTCTTTTAGTTTGTTTTGAAAAAGCAGGTTGCTATTTTGATCTTTTTTTTTTTTTTTTTTTAGAAGGCAGTGTCACTGGCCTTCATACATGGGATCTGAACCGGGGCTGCTGGTATCCTAAGCCAGGTCTTAACCACCGTGCCACTCAGCCAGCCCTATTTTGATCTGTTTTGAGGACATGTCTTTCTAGTGTGCATTCATCATCTGTTGGGATGTTATACTGCTACTTGTTCTGTTCTTTTTCTCATCATGACATTGTATGGGATTTGACCTCAATACTTTTCTGCTGTTCATTTCTATATGAATTGAGTTTACTTGAACTTTAAGAAGGAGGCTGGATTCAGGGTAGCTTTTCCAATTTCCCAGAGTTCCCTCTTCTGTTGCTTTTCTGTAGTGTTCAAAAGTATGGTGGCTTGCTTTCTGAGATTTCCTGGCTTTCTTCCCCTTTTATCTTCAGTCTGGACTTTTCCTTTGTTTTCATCTCTATTGCCTGTATCCTGCTCACTGTTGATTCTGCTCCCAGCTCTTGCTACTCTGTAGGGGTTTGAGGGCTGCCTTATGACTTCTGAGGGATCTAGGGCTTTCAGTGTCATATCCTCCATTAAAAATGTAAAAAAATTATATTTTATGACTGTGTTGATCTTAAGATGAATATACTAAAAGATTTTCTTTGAACTAAAAGTTCACTTTTTCTTCTGATTTTAAAAGAAATTTAAATATGCCATGGGTCCCTAACAGGACAGTGGGCCTGAGAAACTGTGGCAACTGGGCCTGATGGATAACATGGCCCTGGGGGCCCCTATTCTGGAAGAGTGCCTAGTGGGTCATTTATGAGCACTGTTATGGCTGGACTGCCCAACTCCTGCCAGTTGTTGGAAGCTCCTTGCACCCAGTTATTACTGGATTGTGCAGAACTTCCCCAGTTTCAGCTGCTCTTAAATTGGTCCACCAGACTTTCTGGTAAATACAAGCTGGTTCATATTCTCAGTTTCCTCGGATGCCGCCCTGTCACTTCACTCTGCATCCTTCTACACAGACTTGGCTACTGTGCACCTGCTTGTGTTTGGTGTGTGTGGAGAAACTTATCATCCAGCTTTGCTGTACATGTTGTCTGGGGATTTTTGGTTTTGCTATCTAGTTGCTCTGTTTTTTTAAAAAAGATTTTATTGGGGAATTGGGAGAGGGGAACAACATTGGGGAATTGGGGAAGGGGAACAGACAAGTTGCTGACCTTTTGTTCTTCAGTCTAGTTGTGGAGGACATTGCTCCACTGGCCAATATTGGTCTCATCATTGCACTCTTCTTGGGTGAAGCAGATCGGTTGCCGGCCTCTGGACAGCTCACACCAGCTGCCAGCAGCTCATACTGGCTGCGGGCCACTCACTGTAGCCTATGGCAGCCCACTGCAGCAGGGGCTGCAGCTATGCCGTCCAGGGTACTCACAGCAGCCCAGCTCCAGGTGGAGCTGTTGTTCACCATCTTAGCTGTAGAGGGCGGTGTCAATGGCCCTCATATGTAGGATCCAAACTGGGGCGGCTGGTGTCCCAAGCCAGCTCTTAACCAACGTGTCACTCAGTTGGCCCGCTCTGTCTGTTTTTATGTATAGATGTAGAGAGGCTGAAACTTGCTCTGTTGCTGCTGTCCCCTTCCTTTCTTAGAGATTTTAATAAACTTCCAATTTCAGAAATTCAGAACAACCTCCTCTTCACTTGCCCAATAAATCCAAAGTAAGATCCTACTGCTCCCAAATAAGTTTTCCTTTCTAAAATTCTAACAATAGAGGATTCTAACAAAAGGATTGATTTGGTGGTAACTGGCATACTTTAAGATCCAAGTACCTTTGAAAGGATTATGGAAAAGTAAGCAGTCATTCCTACATTGGAATGAATTGTTTCTGAGAATTTTACTTCCCTCATCCATAGAGTGGCATTAAGAGATGAAGGTGAGATGGAGATGAGAGATAATTTTGAAGTTGGGATATTTTGGCAGAGATCCAGTTTCTGTGTACACAGTGGACAAGGGATGAGGATGCTTAGGCATGAAGGAATCAGACACACTTAATATTCGTTAATTTTGCCCATTGTCAGCCATTCTTCTTTGCTCTGCTTTGTGATGCTACTTCTGCAAGTCTGCAGACTACATTTCCCACACTCCCTTGCACTTGGCTTCCCATAAAGGTCTGCAAAGAGTAGACCATTGGCAGGAAGGAAGAAGGAAAAAAAAGCCAAACAACCTCTCTGTTCTCAGGTCCTATTAGCACCATCCCAGTAAAAGAAGAAAGCTCAGGCGCCAGCCTCCAGCTTCCTTTGGCACTGTCAGCACCAGCTATGCCTTAACCCTCAGAAATACCATCATCATCCATCCTGCTCTTTGCTGGTCAAACCACCACTGCACTAGCTTACCTCAGAGGTTTGAGTATCAGGTACGCAGGGCCCCTCCTTTCAGGTACTGGAATGGTGAACCTCAGCTCCTTACATCAGGACCCTGGGTCTAGGGTTGTAAGCTACTTACTTCAAGTTTCTGTTACCTGGGCACCCTCAGCCCTAGGAATCGTACTGCTTTCTAATGATGACTGATATGCAGGTTACCTCAGTATTCCCTTCTTTGCTTTTTCACCCTTCCAACTAACCCCTATTATGAAATTTCTTCAGTTCTAAATGCAGGCCTACCTCATTTATTGCACTTTGCTTTACTGTGCTTCACAGACATAGTTTTGTATAAATCAAAGGCAAGACCCTCCACCAGCTAAAAGATCATGACTCATTTTATTGTGATACTTGCTTCATTGAGGTGGCCTGGAACGAAAGCTGCAATATCTCTGAGGCATACCTGTACCTGTACTATAGTTTCTGTTTTCCTGACTGGTTATTTGAACTAGTTTTGCAAGATCTACTGGTTTTACAACTGCTTTTCTCAAATTGGTTAGCCATACTTTCCAGTGAATACATGCTGGGATGCTGGCTGCAAAGCAAGGCTCATGCCTTTTCTTTTTATTGAGTGGGAATTATATTTTTCAGAAATTTGGTAAACTGACATATACTTAATGAGAGCTTCGAATACATATATCTGAATACTAAATTTGTTATTACAAGGGGAAATTACAATTTTATAACTCAATACTGGTAAAGCATCTAATATACTCAAACCATTATGCCAAGCAAATTAGGTTTAGGATAAAATATTATTTTAGAAGTGGGATAAAGGAAATAGAAGATAAAAACCTAAGAAGAAAGATTAAATAAACTTATTATATTTCTACAAAAAGGATGTTTAATACTACAATTATGAATGATTTTATGGAAGATCACAAATAGATATTCTATATATCCATCTTGGAATGGCACATGACTCCATTTCTACCACTGAATGTGGAATGGAGGCTGAATAACAAGGGATTCCTTGCGATGAAGGTTGTTAGTAAAACCAACTAATAAGAAACAATGGAGAATCTCATTCTCTGAATATATATATAAACACTAAATATATGTGTGTGTATACATATACACCAAATTAATATATATTATATATACACCAAATTTGTATATATTATATATACCAAATTTATATATATTTATTATATATACCAAATTTATATATATTATATATACCAAATTTATATATAAGATTACACTAAATTTTATATATATGTATATTTCTTCTTTGCCTGGAATGAGTTACTGGAGTCCCACCAAGGGCATGGTATGACCTGCTAACCTCTATAGGGCTTTCTCAGGTTTTAGGACTGTACTTCCTAAAATTTATGATCTCTTTAGCTTTGTTCACTCCTAGCTCTTGTTTTTTTGGTGAAAAGCATACCCAGGGATCTTTATTCAGTTAGAGAGGTTGCTAATTGATTTAAAAAAATACATTTTGTCCCTGGTCACTAATTGACTGATGGAACAGCTGTTGGTCTGACAAAAACCAGGCTGAAAAGCAGTTCCAACTATGGGGTGGTCTGTTGCTAAACATTATTTCTTCTGCTGTCCATTGCAAAAGCCCACCCTTACATATTCCCAGAGAAAGGGGTAGTGTGTTATTGAAAAGTACTTCACTGTCTTTAAAATAATGTCACCTTGATATTAGGTAAAGGTACTCATTAAGTAAAGTTCTATTATTAACCTTAGATACTATTAAAGAATTTAAAGTTCGTTTTCATTGAACAGTTCAAAGAGTTTAAAAGCATGAGACTGATCATCAAATAAATAATTCTTCAGAGACTGAAAACCTTAAAGTCAAATGAGATTTCAGTTGGTTAATAATAAAAATGATGTTTTGTTTGTTTATTTTAGCACAAAATCAGATGGACTGGGTCAAGATTACCTTTACAAATATGATAGCATATTAAAAGTAATAGATTATTAGAAGTAATACATTTTGTCTTATCCTCAAAATACTTATAGCTAATACTATAATATACAGTATTGATTTATATTTGGAAGCATTGGCAAAAAACTCTTAATTAGTTTAACACTAGATGAATAAATGCAATACTGATTTACGAAAATAAAACCTCATGTAGACTAATATCAAATTGAAAGGTACAATTATAAATTAAGCACATATTATTTATATTTTGGATATTATGGAATGAACGAAAGCCAGGATGATTATGTATATTTTTCCTGTAGCCATATGGGTAAGGAGCAGAAAAATTTTGTCTTCTGTAGTATGAGAGAGATGGTCCGGATAGCTTTTAAAATGTCAATAAAGCCTCAATTGCATTAGCACTTTGCAATTTATTGTGATTAGCAGGGAGCATAGGTCAATGCTAGTGTCTTAGCTGATTGCTAGTTGATTTTCATTTCCTTTTGACTTCCTGTGGTTGTAGCTATAGAGATTCATGCTGGGGTAACCCAGAGCAATCTATGAAAGTCTATTTTTTTTTTTTACCTTTTTCCTGCTTACTAGGTAAGCTATGACCAGACTGCGAGTCAGAAGACATGATTTCTGGTCATGACTCATGTAGACTCATGTACTCTATAGCTATGTGATATAATCTTACAAAAGTTATCTTATGGGGCCGGCCAAGTGGCTCAGTTGGTTCAGCAATCGAACCGGGGTTGCTGGTTCGATTCCCACATGGGCCAGTGAGCTGTGTCAGAGCTGAGCTGCTGCTGAGCTACCAACAGGTGGCAAGATGGCTCAGCTGGTGAGAACACATGCTCCTAACAACAAGGTGGCTGGTTCAACTCCCGCATGGGATGGTGGGCTACGCCCACCCACAACTAAGATTGAACATGGCACCTTGAGTTGAACTGAGCGTCTGTGAGCTGCCAATGGGTGGCCGGATGATGACTGGACTTGGAGTTGAGCTAGCTGCACCCTCCACAACTAAGAATGAACGACAACAACTTGGTTGTTCCCCTTCCCCAATAAAATCTTAAAAAAAAACAAAAAACAAACAAACAAACAAACAAAACCAAGTTATCTATTATCTCTGAGCCTAACCTTACCTGTTTACAAAAGTGTTCTCTCTCTCTCCATATATATGTATGATTTGGTGGCTTTAATTATTTTTAAAGCAGTGAATTCTGCTATTCAAATGCCTTCTTATAGAGAGACCCAATGTATATCACACACATTGACTTTCTCTGTTGAAGGAGTGGAGGAGCCTGAGTGCCTTAAACACTTCCTGGATCCTCTGATCTGCCTTCCTGCCCCTTGATAGTGCTTGGGGTACTTGAAGAAACCCCTTTGAAGGCCATAAGGTCAAATAATCTATATGTTCCATTGAAATTGTAAGACATAACTTTAACTTAAATTTTTTATGATCGAGAAAACCCTATGGTTATTTTCATACACATAAAAAAAGTCATTTGTAAATATAAGGTTTAAAGTATTCAGTATCAGCCCATTACAGAAAAAGTCACTGTATGTTTTGTGTGGATTAACTGGAGTACAATTATTTTTAGAAATGTATATATACACATATATCTTCAGGTATGTGTCTATAACTACAGGGGGATAGGAAAGTGATAATAAGATCATAAAAAACAGTTCAGAGTCTGACAATGCTATTCACTCTAGTTCCATTCAATGAGCATTTATGGAGCACCTACTGTGCAGAAGCCACTGTGCCAAACTTATAAGGCTCTCAAGGGTTACAAAGATGAATGACGGACTCCCTTCCCAATTTATTTTTGAAGCATTCCCTGTCAGAAATTTTAACTTTTTAATACTTTTTGAGTATAAGTAATGTACCTAGGGAAAAACTGGCTTGAAGCATACAGACTAAATAAATCAAAAAATAAATGTCGTTGAATAGGTCAAGCATCTTTTGGCCATGTATGGGCAATATGTACCAATGGTCAAGTAAAACTGTCCCTGAATGGAGAGCTATTTTTCTTTCTTGTTTATTAATGTCAATCCATCTAAACTAATGGATTTAGCATGAAAGGAAGTAAGGTGGGGGTCGGGAAATGAGAGTCACTAAATCTCAGACTTTCATCCTTCATTAATATTAATGCTATCTTCAACTAGTGCATGTTGGCGTAACACAGCCTGAAAGCTTAATACAAAAAAAAAAATAGTTCTGATACTTCCTTATCATATATTCATTGACGTCAAGCACCAAATGGCCTCATATTACATCATATGCCTTCATTTTTATCTAAAAAGAGGAATTTCCCTTTAGTACGAGTTGGCTACTGTCATGATTTTGAGTGTTCCCTCCAAAGTGTATTATTTTAATTTTTAAACAATTTTATCATTTATTAACCCAAAATAACCCTGAGTGAAAAATAGCTTGTAGGAATAAATTTATTTTGTAAATAAGCATAAAACAAGCATTTCTTTTAAGTACATTTTCATTTGGATTCTGAATTCAATCATGGGAGCCATAATCCTGGAGCCCATGAGCACCGGACAGCCCATGGATGTGAGAAAATTTCTAGTGTGTCTGCCTGATCAGCTGAGTTTGTGACTACATGACGGATTAGCAATTGTGTTCTGAGTTTCTTTGTGAAACACGAGTTAAAGAAAAAAAAAAAGTGTTGTTTTTCTTCCTGGGACCAAATACAATTTGGTGGAACTCAAAACATTCACTGACAATGTTAGAATAATCTTACAGGTAAAGAATCAAGGCCCATCGAGGTCATATGACTTGTTCAAAAACAGTGAGTAATTTGGCCAAGTTGGTCTCTTTCAAGACCTCTGCCTCCTAATGTAGTATTCTTTATATTCAGAACATTTTGTAAATTCCCCAGAGCCATATGGTGTGATGTAGAGACCCATTTTATCTCTGAGAGTGCTCAAACCGAAAACAAAACAAAACAAAAAAGAAGGGTTTTGTAACTATAATCTAATTCTATTGCAGTTTATTGCTGCATTTTACCTTTAATCTTCCTCATACAAAAGCAAGCTAAAGCATGGTTGATGCCAGAATAAAGGAAAACACTAAGAGGAAACATCTTCCTATAAAAAGCCCATAAAATAAATTTGAAAGAAAACTAATGAATATATTTCAGAACTCTCTCCACTTCTCTTCCTCAGCCATAGCATGCTTTCCCGCTTTCTCATGCAATATTAAAGGGCCTGGGGCTGATGGCAGGTAGACATATTCGTCAAGAAGAGACATGGAAAATAGCAAATTTTTCTTCTCTTTTTCTTTTTAATATTAAGAGGTTTTTAGACTGTGCAAATGTTAATTCTTGGGTAATGGCGTCTTGACTGACTTCCTGCAGGGCTGGGGCTGTGAGGGTGGTGTGTTCATTTGTTCGGGTGTCTGGGAGATGTCCTGTCCGGGTCTGTCACACAGACTGTATGTGATTCTGGAGTGGGCTTCTGCTGGGAGGCAAAAAACAGTTCTTACTCTAAGTCCCATTTTAATAATCTAATATTTACATCTAAATGTTTCCTGAAAAATAAACAAACCCCACTAACTTTTAATGCCAACCTGCTTCAAAGGAAGCGCAACTGCTGATGTTCTAACGTTGCCATTAAAATTTACAAGCTATTATTTAGATCACCCATTTCAACTTAGCGTCATTCCTCAGAGTTAGAGAGAAAAGTTTGCTAAATAAGACAGAACTTAGGAAGGGTTGGTAGATGATTTTCAACAGTCACATTTCTTTTTACTTTTCGGGGATAAAAGCAAGGAAAGCATAAAAAGAAAAACGGTTTTTAATACTGAGTAGGAAAAGGCAATATATATATATATATATATATATATATATATATATATATATACAAAATAGATGCTTCATTTGAATTAGTACTTACATGCTTTCTAAGCTCAAATAATATATGTTTTTCATTATTTTAGTAAAATTAAAGAATGGGCATTCAGCTAGCTTTAAAATGCTCATGTTTGTTTAGACATGCCAGATCATTTTGGTGTAATAAATTCCTCCACGAGTGTTCATGGATGCTAAAAGACATTGTAGTATTTGTCTTTTAAATGTGACTGGAAGGAAAATATTAAGAGTTCCATTTTTATGTTAGCCATTATTAGAATTTACTAATGAAAAATCTGACATGCTAGTTCCTATTGCTTTAATATGTATTATAAAATGTTTTCCTACATTATAGGCGTTAATTGCATAATGTGAAAAAAAAATTCTTTGCAGTTGCGCGTGATTTATGGGCCTGCCACTGGTGAGTAGGTGTGGGACAACTTTGGCTTTTGTGGACTTGTAGGGGGAAAGGATGTGTGAAAAATCCAGGGTACCCAATTAGAGAAAGGCATGGAGAAAAATTAAAAAAAAAAAAAAATCTGTCCTGCTGAGAGGCAGGCATTTTTTCTGGATGACAAATGTCTGGAGTTTTTCAGTTTTACAAAAAAGAGAGTGCTCACCCCTGGCCTCTTCTCCTTTTGTCATGTAGGTAACCTAAGCTGTGCAAAAAGAGACCATCTGGAAAGAAGGCTGCGGTTTCACAGAGCCAATACTATTCTCCACCCCTCCTCTTCCTCTCTCTTTGTGGATGGCAAACAGTGTTCAGATGACAGATTTTGGAAAATTGTCTTCAGAGGTAAATCCTCAGGCAGTTACAGTCTGTGGGCATGTTGGACGTTTCTGTGCATTTTGTCATATGGTTAAGGAGGCTGATAGGCTTTTTGTGAACTGCTGAGCTTCAAGGAGGCTTTTAATTGAGGAATTTATGGGAGTTTGCCACCTTGTGAGCTAAGACAGATGTAAATGCCTTGTGATTTATATGGGGACAATTTTTCATTGTGTATTGACGTAAATCTTATTAGTACACTACACTTTTCAGATATTGTGGTCAAGAGAAGAAATTCTTCACCTGTTTTCCTTGTAAGTGAGAAATTAAGTACATTCTTCACATTATTAAGGATACTATATATTTGTACTTTATCATAATATCACTTCACTAGAGTTGTTGCCTTAAATGGCATTAATTGAATTTCAGGTGAAAAAACAAGGTTCAATATAAAGAGAAATGCAGACAATTTACAGTTTTCATTACCCTCAAAGAGATAACTATATTTCAGCCCATTAATGGGAGTGGAAAAACCATCCTGAGGAATATATCTGTGAGTGAATGGTACTGATTTCAGCAAGCACCTTCTTGACGAGAACCAAATGAACATTATCTCTAAAAATCTAATCTGAAGGCAAAACAGGTTTGTTCGTGCAATGATTAAAACAATTGCCACCTTCTGGTGTAAAGTGATGTCAACAGTGAACAATCAAATAATGCCCTTTGCTTTGGTACAGTCAGGCACTCAAAGGTACCGTGAAATAGGATTGGACAGGACCTTTCATTTCATATGAGAATTAATTCTCTAAATGCAGTGGAGAGGAGGCAGTTTATTTATTTATTTTTTTCCCCCAGCCAGAGCTAGGAGCAAGTCTGCGGGAGGCCATATTTTTTCTTATTCATTTCTTAGTGTGTCCATGTAGATGTTACCAAGCATTATGGCAATTCATTTATTCTTTACATATAGTTCCATCAGAAAAGAAAAAAAAAAGAAAGGGCAAAATTTTCCCAAAGGCTTTAGGAGTTAAAAAATTACAGTTCTACATCTAAATTGTTTATGAAGGATTGAAGTAAAGGTCACATTTCTTCAATTGCACACAAGCTTACTGCCTGCTTTGGCATTCTCTACAAGGAACAGAGCCCCATTCTGGGCTGACTGCGTGTATCCTTAGAAAGAGCCATATACATGGAATTTATAGCAAATCTCAGTTATGAAGACTTTCTAGTCATCTCAACAAAGTTAATGGCCATATATGAAAGAAATGCCACATATATTCAATTACTGAATACCCTGCACTTTGCATTAAAAGTGTTTTGAAAGTAACAATACTAGAGCATAGCACCTTGGATTTAAGAATATACTGAACTTAAATGAATTCAAAGTAGAGAAACAAATAATAATTATGTGATTTTATATGTAAATTTTTGTGTTTTGCACTTTACAAAATTATGCTTTGTGTCAAATCTGTGAATAATGCCTTTAATTTTTAAAATTCCACACATTTACCACTTTTGAGCTTCTACAGTTGATAACACAAATACAAGGCTCAAAAAAAATAATCAAGGTTAGGTGATCAGTAACACATTTCTTCTCCATGAGATTATTTCTCCCATGTACACCATTCCTGTTTGATTTTTCAATTATGCAAAATGTCAGAATGATAGATATGAAAGTGTAACCAACTAACTAAGGAAACCTCTGTCTAATAATTTTCAATATAAAGATTCGGAATGATGCTTCATGATGGATTAACTGTTCCCCTGTTCTGCCTCATTAGGGTTCTCCCAATTTGATCCAATCCAAACCTATTACTTAATATATGTCTAACAGTAAAATTGCATAAATGTTCACCAGTACAATAGAAGCTAAATGAGCAGTTTCAGATAATTTAATTAAGTTGTAGGTCTTCTAATATAATTCCATAAGTATGTGAACTTTTAACTTGTGTTAACTCAATTTCCTTTTGCTTTCATTTACCATTTGTTGGGGACATTATAGTGATTAGCGAAAGTCCTTCCATCTCCTAATGTTCTCCATAAATTTTGATTTAAATTGACTGTCACTTTTTCACTATAATAAAGTAGATATTTGACATCTCAAAAAAAAGAACTGGTCTAGTACATTACGTTGTCAAGAAGTGGGACTTTTTTTCTCTGTCACACAAAATCCACATAAAATTCACCTTCGTAAAGGCCATTAAAATTAGTCTGAATGAAGTCAGATGAGCACGGCATATTCACAGACATGTTTATATTTTAGAATTTTTTTGAAGAAAATGTAGGCTCTTATGTACTCTTGGTATCAAAAACACACATGATATCATGTTCCCATCTAATTGTGTATTTGGTGACTCTCAATGTCTAGTTGTTGTTTGTCGGCATTTGGGAACCCTGGGTAGTAAGACAGAAAACTAACTGCTGTTATTATACTTCAGTTGAGGTCAAAGACAAGAATTGGCCAAATGGGCTAAGCTCAGATACATCTCCCACACTTTCTCAGCTCAGGTAAGTAAAGGGGCAAATTATAAAACTGTACTCTGAAAATGTTCAATGAACTTACATATTTTGAACACAGCCCATTAAAAAGTAAAATGATATTCTCAGAACTATATATTCACTGCAAACTCTCTTTCGTTCCAACAAAAATGACTCCATCAATAAGGTTTGTTATTGCCAAATGCCGTCCTTGAAGTTATTTATACATTCCAAAAATGGAGGCCTCAGTTCAGTGTCTGCAGCAAACTAAAAAATTCAGCAATAGGAACAGATATGTTTTCCAGGTTCAGTGCTGGACTTTCTGCATTGGAAACATCAAGAGTCCTTGGGGCAGCCAGAGCTACTTAAACGTATCAGGAAGGCAGTGAGACAATTGCATGAAAGGGGCAAGGAATGTCAGTCCCGCCGCTAATGGTTTCACATAAACAACTGCTTTTACAGTGTGTTTGGCATTAGTCCTCACTAGAGACGGCCTGTTACGACCTTTTTAAAAGCACTCTTTGTCCACAAAGTGTAACAACACTCCTCTGTAGAAATTTCTTGGCACTTATGACTTTAGATGAATATTACTTTAAGTAATAGTAAGATTAACCAAAGTTGATTGGGCACTTAACTATATGCTAAGCAATTTATAAGCATGTTTTTCATCTATTTATAGGATTCAAGAGTAAGCAACTATTAGGATCCCTGTTTTATGAATGGGATACCTGAGGCACACTAAGATTAATTAAATGAACAAAGGTAACTAGCAAGGCATCCCAATTTTGGAGTCAATGTTCTTAGCCAGTACACTAAACTGTCCTTGTTACACCCATGTTTCACTACCTACTGGATGGCATTATAGTGAGGTCCCATGCATATTTATGAATATTGAATGAATATTCATATTTATGCACATTGAATGCTATAGCTTAAGATATATGTTTTGTTGTGACATAAGTAGTACATAATTTAAAAAATTTAGACGATGTAGATAATCCAAAAGAAGAAAATAAACATTGTTACTAATTCACCCCCTAGAGATGACTACCTTTAGGAATTTTCTTTGTATTCTTCAAGTCCGTTTCTATGCCTGTTTTAAAAATAAGACTTTCATTATACTGAGCATGCTCTTTATAATCTAATATTTGATTTAATAATTTATCATAAACATCTTCCAGTGTCTTGAAATGTATTTCTTAACAGCTTTTAAAATATATACTTGAACATTTTGATTTTGAGAGAAGTCAATGTGCGACATTTCACAGCACCAAATCTCAACCTGAATTTCACACGTGGTCTCAGCTGGAACTATCGCCACATCTTTATTTCTAGAGATTTCAGTGCAGTTATGCGGAGGTGAGAGGTGGTGGGGATAATGTAAGTGGTGCAGCGCATGCGCACTCCGAGACTCACTAGTTAGCTACGTATTTTTTTCTTCCTCAATACCTGTGCGTGGTAGAGTCGAACAAATGTTTTATATGTAACAGTTTTGTAAATGAATACTCCTAGGTAAAAGGGTGAAATAATTGGCTAACAATGAAGCAGTGTGAAGATATGGGAGAGGGGTAAAAGATTCCTGACCTTTAGTTGAGAGCCTTGGTCACTCAGGTTTCTCATGCCTTCCTCCTTGACTCTGCCTGAGGGTAAAGGGTGGAAGTGACATCTTTACTGAGGCTTCCCTGGTCAAATGCAATCACATTGACTGAAAGCTCTCAGAAAACTAAATACGATTCTCCTACCTGGGCAGCACACGCTGGCCAGAGAAATGACCGATGAAGAGTCACTGTGCGCTATTATCGGGCAACCGTTTCAACATCTCATTTAAAACTGCAGTGCGTTAAGGTGGCTTTTGAATTATGTATTACCTTCAGCTTCCAAATATAGCTTTTGTTGAGTATTTCAGTGAAATGTCTCTGAAACATCAATATGCACAGACCACAGCTCTGGTTCTCTCATTTGCTGGTCTGGTTATCATTTCCTATTACGATTTACTCTTGACTTGGGCATTCTAGCACCTGATAGTGAACCTTCAGAATGAGACCACCCTCCACCTCCGTGTTCTTCGTTCTTTGTCTTGAGCCGTGAAAGCTGCCAAGGTCTGCTATTTTCTTCTAAGCGCAGGAACTCGGTACAATTCTGATGAAAGCACAAATTGGTACGCACTGGCCAGAGGGGTGTACTTAGCTCTATCAGCCTCCTCCAGTGTCAAAGCCTCAGTTTATATTCTCATTAATAATCGCTATTGGGAGTTTTGCTCACTGCAATCTTCAGATTCATCAAGGTTAGCATTCCAAATACTCATTGGGGATTTAGCTGCTGGTGCGAAGGGTAGGTCTTGGCACCTGAATCTTTTCTTCAACTCTAGCCTCCTTCCAGCAACAACCTTCCCGATTCCTCCCTGCCCCTACTGTTTCTTCCATTCGTTTCCACAACAAATAATTAATATCAACTAAAGCTTGTTAAAGGGACCTCCCAGAAACCGGTGAAGTCTCTTTCTCTCCCTCCATTTCCACTCTTACTTACCACCCAGCTCAGGCCGCACTCATCTAGTATTTGGATATCTGTCATAGCATAGGAACTGCTCTCCTCCACTGACATAGTTCCTCTGCAAATCAGTTTTCCACAACAATCAGAGTGATGTTTTTTAAAAACTGGAAATGTGGTCATGTTACAATCTTTATGTGAACTATGAGCAGGGTATCCATCCATCCCGATTTGCTGGAACTGTACCAGCATTTGCTTATTACAATGATTAATAATGCCTCTTTCACTCTCCAGAGAATTCTGCTTTAGCGAATAATCTATATAGTCATACTACCTATGAGGCCTTCCTACACTGGCCTCTGTCTACCTCTGCCATGGGTCTTTCTGAGTTAGAGCTACATTGTCCTCGCAGGGTCTGGGATCTGCCATGTTTCCTTCCAACCAGGATCTTTGTTCGTGCTTTTTCCTCTTTCTGGAATATTTTTCAAATCCTTTTTCCTTTCAAATTTCTACTTATTCTTCAGATCCCACCAGAAAACAAGTTCTGCGAAGGCAGGAACTTCTCTCTGTTTAGATCACAATATTTTAAGTGCTTAGAATAGTGCCTGGCATATAATAGGCCCTGAATAAGTATTGACTGAATAAGTGAATCTTTACTCAAGCATTATCTCCTCTATGACAACTTCCCTGTACTTTCTTCTGTCCTCTCCCTCAGAATTTGCTCGATTTCTTTATGAAATGTTATAACACCATGCACTTTCTTTCAACGCATTTATCACAGTTTATGACCATATAATCATTATTTCACCACTTTGACTTCGATGGGAGCAAGGATCCTTTCCATTTGCTTATTTTTCTGTCTGCATCACATACCATACTAGTATAAAAATATATGTTGAATGAATGAATGAATGAATGAATGATCATTATGACAACAATACCATAGTAGGTATTTTAGCAATTTTTAAAAAAATTAGATATGGTCTTATTCTCTAGAAGCTTACAATTTTGCTGAAGGAGAGAAAAGACAACTGTACACAAGTAGGTGGCAGTACAAGATGATGGACTGACTCAGAATTTTAAAACAAAGGACCCTAGAAATTACACTGAGTGACCCTAACTTACCATAGCAACACTAGGTGACTGTCACATAGTGATCATGACACTTACATGAGGCATCTGGAGTACTTGTAGAGGTTCAGAGGTGGAAAATACTGCTGTGTCCTTGAATGTCAAGGAAAGATTATGGAAGAAGTAAACTTGAATTGAGTTTTGAAGGATTCATTCTCTAACAAACATTAAATATCTATTACAGAAAAACAAGAATAAGATACAATCCTTGCCCATGTAGATTAGGAGTTGGTCAAATATGGCCCTTGGTCCAAAGCTGGTCACCTGTTTTGGTAAACAGTCACACCTATTTATTTACATTTTCTTTGTGGCTATTTTTGCACTATAACAGCAGAGCTGTTATAGAGTAGTTGTAACAGAGATCATATGGAAAATACTTACTATTTAGCCCTTTACAGGAGAGGTTTGCCAGCTGCTAAGTTAAACTCTCAGGGTTGAGTGGGGGAGATAGACATAGAACACCAAAAATTATGAGGTATGGGCTGACAAGAGACATGTCAGAAGCTTCATAGAGTAGTTGAAGAGGAAGTACTTAATTAGTCAGCAAAGCGAGTCCAGAAGTTTGAGTGATAGCTTGAAGGATCAGATGATGGGCAGGATTTGATTATAAAGAAATATGAAGGAAAAAGAGGATACACTAAGAAATAAGGTGAAAATGCAAGAATGGCTAAAAATCTTCTTTGAAAGGAAATCCATAGAACTACCGGTTGGAACCACAGGTGAAAATATCATGAGTAAGGCTATAGGAACTATACAGAGAGCCTTAAGTATAAGGCAGAAACATTCAACATTCATCAGAAAGGCAAGGGGGACAAGGGCTCTTGCCCAGGGCAATGATATGGCAAGAAGGGAATAGGTTTTTAGAGTCTGAGTCTGATGATATAGAATGAGAAAGCATCTGGGGGACCAAGGATGAGGCATATTGAAGAGGATAGAAAAAATTGCAGACCTGAAAGCAAAGTTAGCTCACAAAGAGGTCTGTCTCTGGCCACATGATGTTTGCACACACCAAAAAATTAGCTGTCCACACTTATGAAAGGATTTGTTACATAAAAATCTAGATTTCTACAATTTCTTTAAAAATCAGAGTATCAGCACTGGTCCTGCATGTTTGAATGGCAACAATGGATTGGAGCTGATCTGGGTTGTGTGGCATTGGCCAGAGGAGGCACCATTTAATTATGTAATATAACCCCTGTGGGCATTGGAATTGATGGCCTATTATACCATCATCTAGACATGAAGTTTGAAAAAGTCTTTAATTCGAATAGAACCAATACTTTCACCTTTCTTTTCCTGCCCTGAACTTTTACCTACTGACTGTTTTTCTTTTAAGCTTTCTGAAGATTCACCTCCTTTAGTTTTAGACACTGAGGATTTGTGTGTCAGTGTGTGTGTGTGTGTGTGTTTGTGTGTGTGTGTGTGTGTGTGTTTTAGACTTTTAATTGGGTTGTGATAGATTTTGTATGTGAACATCTGCGTTGAGGTTAAGAACTCTGATTGAATGCCATTGTAGGATATCTTTCTTTTTTCTTCCTCATTCATTTCCCACAGACCACATCTTACCTGCACACCAAGCACTCGAACCCCTCCCCCATGTCCTAATATTGAGGTTTCCATCTATTCCTTTCTGCTTAAAGAGCTACAACAGCTTTTGTTTACGCTTTTTAGTAGAGTTTTATTTTTACTTCTTCCTCAAACAAAAAGTGTCTCTTCCAAGAAAGTTTTTAAAGCAGGTAGCTTGCATTTCACCCCTGAGAGGATTCTTTAAATTTCTTCAAACAATAGTTTTCACTCTTTGCCTGGCTGTTAAAAATAAGCTAAAATGTATTTCAGTGTAACTCTCGATAATATGTGATTCCAAGGGAAGGGAATGCTACATAAATGGCAGCTAATCTGTTTACACTCCTACGGAGCTGGGATACTTCCCCATCATTCCTCCTTGGGACGCTGATCTTACTGTTGGTACGTTAATCCATAAGTAGGGAGCAGACCCCAGGATGGATTCCACTGAGCAAGCATCTGAGACACACTTCCATATGTAAAGCCTGGTTGTGATCTTGTTACATGTGTTTTATGTTTTGAGAAAAACAATTTGGCCCTTGAAAAGCAATTTAGGTCAGAATTCTATGTCAAAAGCTAGGCTGTAGCAGGGCTGGGGCCTAGCCAGAAGACTTGATAACTAATTTTTAGTATTCTATTAAAAAATGCATGTTATAGCATTTCTGCTCTATTAAGTACCAGACACTTAGGGCAAGGTCTTAGCATAGTTGGAAAAGGCCCACTACAAAACTAACTTGGTGACCTTAACTTTTCTCTGCCTTGTCTACAAAGTGAGGGAGTTAAAATAGATAATCCTAAAGTGCTCTTGTGCCAACTCTATGAGTGAAGAGATGGATAGTGGAGTCGTGTGGGTCCATAGGGAATCTAGGCTTCCATGATGCCTGATCCAAACTTCATGAACCAAGAAGCTGTTGAAAGCCCCAGTATCTCCCTGGGGTAAGCATTGAGATGGGATAAGACTGAATTGCTATGTGGAAAGCCTGTGTGATGAAGTGAAAAGTGTGGGCTTGGGTTTCAGACAGACTAAGGTCCACGTTCGAGTTCTCTAACCTCATGGTTGTTCACTCCATTTCTCTGCCTTTGGTTTCCTCGTCTGCAAAGGAGGCTCATACTTATTATATTAGTCACCTTGGGCTCCCAAAACAAAACAGCACTGATGGGTATGGCTTTAACACCAACAATTGACTTCCTAACTGTTAGGCTAGAAGTCCAGTACCAAGGTGCCATCAGGGATGGGTTCTGGCGAGGCCTCCCTTCCTAGTTGGAGATGGTCACTTCTTCTCTGTGTCCTTGTGTGGCCTTTCCTCTGTGCAAGCTTGGAGAAAGATCTCTGGTGTCTCTTCCTCTTCTTATAAGGACACCAGTTCTATGGGGTTAGGGCCCCGCCCTTATGACCTCATTTAACCTTGATTACCTCCCTAAAGGCCCTATCTCCAAAATACAGTCATGTTGGCAGGGCTTCAATATATGAATTTTGGCGGAGGGGGGGGTACAATTCTGTCTATAATACCTCTCTTAGAGCATTGTTGTGAAGATGAGACAGTAAAATGAGATGACATGAAAAACACCTGTCTCATGGTTACTATAATCTCTGAAAGCGCACATACAACCCAAGAATGTATTCCCTTAAAAGAGTTCTCACCTCATTATATACTTACAATTTGAAGTTTATTCTGTAAAATACCAATTGTGTCTACAGTAGGCTGTATATTTCTTTAAATATTGTTTCAGATAATTTGTTTATTATCAATAATTAGAAATGTATTTGGTTTCTCGATTCAGTTCATTTTCCTAGGACGGGCAAAACTGATTGGGCAGAGGCATGCTGCCCAGTACCTTCCCCTTTACAATAGGCTTCACTTCCCTCTACAGCTACTACTCTATAAGCAGGCACTGACTGACAGTTGTCCACGCCACTGGAAAAGGTAGCCAGATCATTAGCTTTGTTGAAGGGCTGCTATTTGATTTTATGAACAATGTCTATGCTGTTGTTTCCCAGGAGAAATAATGGAAAGCTTATGTGTGTGTGTGTGTGTGTGTGTGTGTGTGTGTGTGTGTGTGTGAGAGAGAGAGAGAGAGAGAGAGAGAGAGAGAGAGAGAGAATGGCATGTCAGCATATATCTATCTCTATAGAAAGAGAGACAGACAGACACAGGCAGAGATACAGAGATAGAGAGAAACAGAGAAAGAGAGATCCTAGACGGATTTGATAGCTGAAAAGTACCCCAAAGGCAGTTAAGTGGGAAGGGATATCTTCCCAGAAAGAAGAGCAAGACAAGACAACTGGGTAGCCAGTAATGCCTTCATGCTGTATATGGACAATCAGGCTTTAACAGCATTATGTTATTTTAGCTGCAATGAGCTCCTCATGTACAAGAAAAAATTTTGCAATGTATTGACACTGGCTTAAACATTAGTATTCTTTTGGCTCCTAAATAATTTTAAAAATAGTTTGAATATGATTTTAGGTTTCTGTAGCCATAAAACCACGTTTTAAAAGCCCTGAAGTATAACAATTGGCCAAAAGAGATATAATTGAGAGGAAGTATCAAGGGTGTTTACTACTTAAGTCAAGAATGGTGGGACTGGACAGAGAGAAGATCCAGATACACTTTGAGTCTGCAAATAATATGCATGATTAGGTAGCTGAGCAGGTATTAGAATAATTACAATTATTTACATGTGGAGATGCCTTAGTCTTTCTGGACATAACTCAGAAACTCCAATCCTCAGTGCAGATGTATTAGTACCAAGCAATGTTTCATGCATTGGGTAAAATGAGAACATGTTTTGAAAGTAAAACAGCCATCTACGTGAATATGTCGATATTCTTTGGATAGTATGCTCTTCTTGAATTTATATTTGTACTGTAGTTTTTTCTCTTGGGGAAAAAGGAAGCAATGCTTTGCCCGATTCAAGTTTCAGTGGCTGGCTTTGAAAATGGATCCTCAGGTTTCTGGGGTCACTGTCAAGGGGAAAGCTAGAGCAATGGCTGGAATGAAGGCAAAAGGAGGTCTAAGGTGCAAGTCCATGGGGGAAACAGAAAGCAAACAATTTCAACAAAAGCAATGGATGGGGAATTGTCTCGAAGGAACCAAGAACAGATTTAGGGGCCAGTGAATAGAAATCAAGGAAAGGTACCTCCAAGTCATAGAATGGGAGTATATGGTGAGATATCTGTACCTGAATCTGTGACCAGAGCTGATCTTTTAGATGGTACATTCTATAATTATCAAAGCTCAGAGAAATAAGCATCATTTATCAGAAGTTGAATACCCATTACATTTTATTCATCTGGATTCTTCTCCATCTTTGGACCTTAGAGTTTTGTATGATTGACTTATCTTTCACTGCTTTAAAGTACTTTCCTGATTCTATATTTTTATTCTGTGTGTATGTGTACTTTTAATCTTCAGTTCAATACCTTTCGTTTGTAAGGCCTTATCTGAGACTATGGAACTATGCAAAAACAAATAAGATGCTCTATGTATAAAGCACGGAATCAAAGGGCAATGCATAGGAACCTAACATAACAGCATATTGTCCCCTCCTGCCATTCCTGCCTGCACTCTGTAAGTCAGTCATACAGAATTCCTCGCAGTTACATGCTGTATGTCATATATCATGGTATGTCATACATGTCATGATATATGTCATGCCTGTGTATCTCCACACACTCCCTAGAAACATGCTTAGCTTCCTTCTTGCCTTAACAAACCCTTATTTCAAACTCACCTTGAGTATGGCCTCCTGGAAGCCTTTTCTGACCTCCCAGTTTGATGGCATTGATCCTAAATATCATGCTATATTATTATAATGCCTTGAATTTTAACGATCTGTGTAACTGGCTGTCTTTATCATAAAGAGGAAAGGGCAGAAACTCCTCCTTGATCTGCAGTCCTAATGTCTGGTATGTAGAGAGTTAGGAGATCTTTCAAGATTTCTGAGCTGAGGGAGGGTGGTCATGACCTGATTCTCTGATCTCTTATGTGTGCAAGCATGTGTGTGTTTGTGTGTGTGTGTGTGTGTGTGTGTGTGTTGTATATATCCATACATGTATGTATTTTCCTTAGGGTATCCCAGGTTTTGGAAACAGAAAGAAACACTTACTTGATGTGTAACACACCTGGCAAACGTTGAATATAAAGGGTTTGCACCCCAGACTAAGTCTGGTAAAGGGACAAGTAAACAAATATGGGGTACATATTCAAGGTGAGGACCCCAAGAGGAAGCATCAGTGATATATGGCAGAATAAGGCTGGGAGAGCTTCCTAGAATTTTGGTTCTAACCATGTCCTTCCTGTTAGTTTCCTCCTATTACGGTCAGAAAGATAAAAGCCTGAGAAAGAGTGTACTAAAATGGTTGATTCATTTTATGATGTTACAGTTCAAAACAATGTAATATAACATCAAAATACTGTACAATGGGTTGCTGATATTTAAGTGCAGTAAATGAAATTGGAATATTCAGTTCCTTATGAAACAAATTATATTTTTGCTACCTCATTTTTTATGATCTTGTTTGAAAGTTACTTCTGCAAATTCTTCAAGTCTTTTTCACTTTGCTATAACTGAGTCTATTACTGACATGGAACTAGTTACTTTGCTTTGTCACCTTTAACTCCATTCACGAAGCTTTTGTTTCTTCCTCTTGTATGGAATTACAAGTTGAGAAAATTTTCTAATTCTGTATTATATTTCATTTTGTGATGCCTTGTTTTCTATCATAGTCTTCTAATTTTTAAATCCATTTCAATGTGGAAGCTTGTATAAAGTCTAACAACTAATAATTTGTATCAATTTACAACTTATATTTCAGTATACTATAAAATGTTCATTTTTGTATGTACTCACAGATAATGAATGTCATCAAGTTTTAGTCTAATTAATAATGCATTTATTCATTTTTAATTACCAAAGTTCTTCATATATATAAATTATTACCCAAAATTTTTGTAGAATTCACTAAAATGCATCACCAGAAATATGTTTTTATTTATAACATCTTTGTGCATATGTGTGGGTAAAAAATAATTATTCCTGAAATACTGTAGGAATACTTAGAATAAAAAGGGAAGTGAAGTTCATACTTTGATTTAAAAGTTAACTAAATATTCTTTGGAGAATATAACACTAGAAGCTGTTTTCATCACATAAGGAAAAATAATACATTTCTTGATTTATTTTTCATTTATCAGTTGTATTTAGACAGTTTAATTGCTATAATGAAAACTTTAATTCTCATCGTTGGGACCAAAAGACATTTATTGCTTAGTAGAAGCTATCTAGGATATTTTAAAAAATGTGATTCACAGTGAACCTTCGCGTGGAGGTAGTATTTGTTTTTTAACTTTAAAAGATGGAGCTTTGTTATTATCATTATTCTCAAGAATGAGAAGCTTTTATAAAGGACACCACCATCCTCAATCCCTTAATTGTTCAGCCATTGTAGAAATGGGGCTTTTATGCGAAAACAAATATGGATGTCTTGGCCCAGCTCATACTCCCAGCTCCAAGTCCTGTTAAGAAGGTGTTTGTAATCTACTGGCAGAGAGTTTGGTGGAGCGAATATAGGCTTTGGGGTTAGAAAGAGATACACTCGAAATGCCACTCCACTCCATGCCTATAGAACTACAGAAACTTTGAGCCTCAACTTCTGTGCAAAGCGGAAATGACACCACTGCCAGTCTCAACGAATCCTCCCAGGAATGATACACTTAACACGATACTTGACCCAAAAGGTGCTCCAGAAATTGCTAGTTTTCTTTACTGGCAGATAGCACAGCCCACGAATACAATGTACCTAACGACAGCTAAAATCACAGCAATGTAACTGAAAAGAAAAAAAATGACCCTGAAAATCAGTCCTAGATAGAGAAATCAGACTGTCAGTTAGCAGAAGTACAAACTTTTAAAACATAATTAAAGCATGTTTCAAAGTAAGTAGATTAAAATCATCCTATACTGCAGAGACCAGGGATGGTTAGTCCCTAAGCTGAGTGGGGAAGTCTCACCGCATCTGAAGGGCCTTGGAGAAATCACCAATACTCCAGCCACAGAGAGTCGGCTCCATCTCAGGAGGCAGAACTGGGTTTCTCCAGGTAACTTAAGAGCTCTTAAAGGAAACTCACTAGGGGTTGCCTCTATCCCTTGCGAGTCCCTGGGATTTAATATAGCCGGGAAGATTCTTTTTTAATTATTGCTTTGGGTTGTAGCTTCCAAAGCTTTGGTCAGGCACATTATAAGTTAATGATAATGCTACAGCTGCATTTGATTCTGGACTCAAACTCACAGTAAATACATGCACTAATGTCCTTGTAGCCCTCACTGAGATGCACTGAGCCCTGAGTGGGGGCTGGGGGTAAACTGCTGCTGAAGTCTGACGCAGCCATCCTCAGCAGGTCCTTTAATGAACACTCCATTCATGTAAGATGGGTCCCTGCACCAGATGTCATATCTAGCGTCTGCAGTTGTATTTCAGCATCACTCAGCAACGAAGAGATAAGGTAATATCTCTGAAAGTTCCCAGATGGAAAGCTGCCAGACTCTCATCACTGAAATCTTACTCTCCTCCTTTCAGGTCTGAAGGGCTGCAAATGGGAAGGGAGGATGGAGGACAGAGGAAGGAAAACAGAAAGGACACTTGGACGGATTGCAGATAAGGAGGCTCCTGGAGTAGAAATACCCACAGGAGACCCCAGCAGAGCCTTTTTTTGGTCAGTGAAAGATGTTAAAGTGCCACTGAAAAACATGGCTGTCTCTTCTAATGTGTCCTTTGTATTCAAGCTTATATTTATACTACAATCCTTATTTTAACATGTGCAAAAAATAAACAAAATTTAAAAGCTCCCTAGACAAGGAGGCAGGACTTTCTCAGTCTCTATTCTTAAATTTATTTCCTAATGCACTTAGCTAAAGATATAAATATTACCTGTGGTGGAACGCAGACCAGAATCCAAATCTTCTTATTATTACTGTTGTTGTTACTACTACTGATCTTGCTATTGCTAGTTACTTTTTATAGACTTATTATTATTATTATTATTTGCAGTATGCTAAGAAATTTATATACATAAAAATATTTCAGTTGACTTGAATGGACATTTAGCCGAAGGAGACACACAAATGACCAAAAAGCACATGAAAAAATACTCAACTAGGGAAATGAAAACCACAATGAGAAATCATTTTACACTCACTACAATGGCTATAATACAAAAAAGGGGAAAGTATTGGCACGGATGTGGAGAAATTGAAACCACTATGCATTGCTAGTGGGAATATAAAATGGTGTAGCTATGGTGGGAAACTGGCTGTTCCTCAAAAAGTTAAACATAAAATTATCGTATGACCCAGCAACTCCACTTTTAATTATATACTCTCAAAATTGGAAACAGGCACTCAAATATTCGAACACAAATATTTATAGCAGCATTATTCACAATAGATAAAAGGTAGAAATAACCTAAATGTCCTTTAACAGATGAATGGGTAAACAAAATGTGGTTTATACATTCAGTTGAATATTATTTATCCATAAAAAGGAATGAAATATTGATTCATGCTACAACATGGATGAGCTTCATAAACATTATGCTCTGGCTGGTCAAGTGGCTTCTTGGTTAAGAGTTGGCTTAGGAGTGCCAGCTCTGAACAGCAGGGCCGGCTGTGCGGATCCCACATATGAGAGCCACTGATGCTGCGCCCTCTACAGCTATGATGGTGAAAAACAGGTCGACCTGGGGCTGGGTTGCCCTGAGTCACGGCATAGGCTGCAGTGGGGCTGCAGTAGGCTGCAGTGGGGCTGCAGTGGGCTGCCATAAGCTGTCGAGAGTGGCTGTCCAATGAAAGGCAACCAACCCCCTCACCCGGGAAGAGCGCAATGATGATACCAACATGGGCCAGTGAAGCAACATTCTCCACAACTAGACTGAAGAACAAAAGGACAGAAACTTGTCTGTTCCCCTTCCCTGATTCCCCAACGCTGCTCCCTCCCCTAATTCCCCAATATGATCTTTAAAAAAAAGCCCCCAAAACAGAACAAAAAAAAAATTATGCCCAGTAAAAGAAATCAGGCACAAAGCTCACATAATATTGATCCCATTTATATGAAATATCCAGGATAGCTAAATCCATAGAGACAGAAAACAGATTAGTGGTTGTCAAGGGTTAGAGGGAGGGGGAACAATGCCTAATGGGTACAAATTTTCTTTTGGGGTGATGAAATTGTTTTGGAGTGAGATAGAGGTAGTATTTACACAGCACTGTTGATGTCCTAAATGTCATTTAGTTGTTCACTTTAAATGGTTAATTTTATGTAAATGTGAATTTTGCCTCAATTAAAAAAAATATTTGAAGTCATTTAATCCTTTTGATAAACCTATGAGGTGGGCACTATCTCCCATTTTTTTCAGATGATTCAACTCTTTCCATTGAGATAAATATTATGTTTATCAGAGGAAATGTGGCATTATATTCAGGATGGGATTTTATAAATGATGGAAAACATAGGCATATGCCTTTTGAGGGAGGCATAAACTGACCAATACATGCTGATTTTGTTGATGCTTGCTGCCCAGTTCCATTGGCCATTAGCATGCACAGTAGAATCATAGTCTTAGCTAAAGAGTTAAAGACTGCTAACCCTCTCAGTCTGTAGTGAATTAGCTAGTAAGAAAAATGGTTTGGTAACAGAGCAGGGACTAAGACTAAGATGTGTCTTGCCTAGTCCTCCTCCAGCTATCGAATCTTCCTGTCAGTATTTATTGTCAGCAGGATGTTGGATAGGTGTGATGAAGGGAGAAACCCAGGGAAGGAAGCTGGAGGGAAATTTCTGAACAGGGGTGAGGAGCTTAGTTCCAGCTTAGCTTTCTTCACATTCCCCCCTGCCACCCCCCACCCCCGCAAATATATATCTCACACAAGACACACCATGGAGATTCTGTGTCTGTTACATACATAATATGCAGAAAAAGCTTTTAGTGAGTAGAAGGAATTTTTTTTTTTTTTTTTTTTTTTTTTTGTAGGAAGTTAGCTCTAAGCAAATCAACAAAGTGCTGTTTTCTTTTCCAAACACTGCTGTTCTATCTGCAGGTTTACACCCTATGGCAGACCCATTTCACTTTACATCTTGTCAGTGATAATACCTCTCTTTTCCTATGTCTCCCTGAGGCAAGCAACGTCATCCTGCCACAGTCACTAGGTTTTCTAAACACTGCTTTTATGACATTGCTTCTCTCTTCATGATTACTCAATGAAGTCAAATTTCCTAGTTTAGCTTTTAGGGTTGTCCACTATCTTTTAGATTCATTTCCCAAGACTGAAGCCAAATTGGATCTTTTCTACATTTTCTTTCTAAAATTATACTATTAGCTAATAGCTAACTTTTATGGCAGGCTTATTATATGCCAGGCCTAGTGCTAAATACTTTATATATCACTTCATTACCGTTGTTCAACATCTCAAAAACCAGGTATTGTCCAAGTGAGAAAACTGGGGCTTGTGAGAGTAAATAAACATCTAACAGTGAAGGTCAGAGCCAGGATTTGAACCCAGTCTTTTTGGTGTCCAAACCTATGGTTTTAGCTACTGGTCTCGATTTTACCTTTTACTTTCCCGTTTTTATAACTTCTGCTCCTGCATCCTATTCCTAATGTCAAGTTCAAGAATGGTCTCCTTCATTCTCTTCTGCTTTTCTCTAAGTAATATTCATGAGCCTGGAGGCTAGAAGTGTCATTTCTTCATTTGGACTTCCATAGGAGAGCAAACGTTTTCTGTTTATTGCTGGCACTTATCTTTTTCATAGTTCTAATTATCACACTACTACTTTGATAATAGTAATAAGTAGGGTAGGGACCATGTCTAATACTTGTTTCTCCAACGTCATCTAGAACAATACCTTCTTCATAATAGGTTTTCAATAAATATTTGTTCAAAAATTCTTATACATTACCTGCTAAGAACTATTTTTTTAATATAGAGTTTTTGTTAAAAGTTCTCCATAAAAAATGGATTTGATGTCTTCAATGGTTTACTAACTGTTAGTTTTTGATACTCTGGGAGTATGAAATACATAGGGTGACCATTAGTAAAATATTCCTAATTTCAACATATGACTAACGTACTTAAAATATTAAGTGCTAAAATTTATTTTTATCCAAGTGCTTACTTGAACCAACATTGAGACTAAAGGGAAAAGACATTTCTCTTTGTAAATCTGTTACTTTAACCTCTTATTCTCATGAGTTTCACGATAGGTCCATATAGAGAAATTAATTTACGGAAGTAGTCAGCATAACTGCTAAAAAATGCAAGCATCGACTACTATGCACTTTTTCCTTTGTGTGACTTCTGCATATTCCAACATTCAGTTCATCACATTTAAGGTGTTTGAATTCACCAGCTGTAAGAATACCTATCAGATTGTAGTGCGGCACTAAAAATAAACTGATGTTATTGAAAAGAAATGAATCAGCACGTTCTTGGCTGAATTGTTTTCTCATGTGACTTATGCTCCTTAACTAACTTTTTCTTTGTGATTGTTCATTTATCATATCAAAAGTTTCTTTGGACATCTGCTTCTTTAAGGACAAAAGCTCAGGCTGGTGGTACATATTCCATAGACAAAATGAAATAACTCTCTCGTTTGGATTTATACAAGCAACACATGAATGGGAGCCAGTTATCTTTCTTCATTTTTTTAAGATATAAAGAAAGCCATGTCATTTTCAATGTCAGTGTAGTCTGGTTCCCAATAAAGTTTCGTTTACATATAGCTCATAATACCAAACTTTACAAAACCCTTTTGCTTAATTTAGACCAGAGGGTATTCTTGATAGAGCGCATCTCAAAATCACTTGGAGTCCAAAGTGTCTGTGCAAAACCATTAATCTCAGAATGTGTCTAAACACCAACCTTGAGGCAGGCTGCAATTTACTGTTCTCTGTGACAGAAAAATAGCTCGGCGAGTGCTGTCATTTAACCCCAGTGCTTTCTGTGGTAGTCATGGAAAGAAAGGTTATTTTATATTGCCTTGTCATAAAAAGACTACAAAATCCGTCAACGCGGTATAACTTTACATATAAAAGTAATACTATGCATATAGATATTTCAGTCATCATATGAAAAATAAACAAGACAGTCTTTAAATCAATGTCATTCCCAAGGAATCGGCATGGACATGTAGCGACTGATTTTATGGCTAAAATAGAAAATATATGTAAATTTGAATGCTTTCTTTTGATGGGGATGCCGTTGGCTATATCTTTAACCTGTAGATCCAAATACCAAGTTGTTAAGGAGTCTCATTTACAAAAGCTTAGTGTGTCCTCCTCATAGGTGCTCAGATATCCTTATGTTAGATTAAGTGCCTGATTATGTGATATGTATTTCACAAAATGCAAGTTAGCCTGAAAGTCTGGCATATATTAGGATGCAATCAAATACATGCCGATAGTCACAGAGAAGTGGATTGAAATGGTAACCCCTGAAATGTGTACCCAGGAATGCAAAGAGTTTGTAGACATGAGCCAAAAATTAAAAGCTCCAATAATGCAAATATTTATTAAAAAAATGTTTATTTCACCGTGGTAAGAACATTTACTATGATATCTACCTTCTTAACAAATTTTTAAGTGTACAGTGTTATTGACTATGGGTACAATCAAATATTTACTTTTTTTTTTTTTTAATTGGGGAATCAGGGGAGGGGAACAGACAAGTTGCTGTCTTATTGTTCTTCAGTCTAGTTGCAGAGGATGTTGCTTCACTGGCCCATGTTGGCATTGTCATTGCGCTTCTCCCGGATAAGGCAGATCAGTCGCTGGCCTCTGGATGGTCGCTCACCGCGGCTATTGGCAGCTCACGCTGGCTGCCAGCCACTCACTGTAGCTTATGGCAGCCCACTGCAGCAGGGGCTGCAGCCCACACCATCGCCGGGGCTTGCACAGCCCAGCTCCAGGTGGAGCTGTTGTTAGCTGTAGAGGGCAGTGTCACTGGCCCTCATATGTGGGATCCGAACTGGGGCCGCTGGCATCCCAAAACCAGCTCTTAACCAATGCGCTACTTGGCCAGCCCAAATATTTACTCTTCAATTGTGTTGTTTACTTTGAAAGCTCACGTGAATGTAATGAAGAGGTGAGAGAGTTGTCACTAATTTTGTATAATTACTAAATAAATTCAAATGTGGATGCTTACAAGAGGATTTCATCAAGTATTTGGAGGTGGGTAGAATGACATTCGACTTGTATGTCTTTGCAATAGGACCTGTTTGTATAGTACTGAGGGTAATCAAAATTGATGTGTGAAAATCACACAAAGCCTAAAAGTGACAACCCAGGAAAAAAAATAAAAATAGAAGTATTTGACATAACTTTGCAATTTTATTAAAAAATAATTGAAGGCAGAAGTGTACCGAGGCGGGATGAGTACCACCTGCCCTGAGCTGTACCTGTGCTGCTGACGTCCTGAATATGAGCTGAAATAACTGCCTTCTACCCTAGGCCATTGTTTTCAACCCGGAGCCCACTTCTCCACCAGTAGCAAATGGAAAGCTGAACAGGAACTAGAGGTGGGCAAGATAAGTCAAAGGACAAAAATCAGCTCCAACACCATCTCAAATGCTCCCCTGCTTTTCCCTGGAGAGAGTTCTGATCAGCACCACAGAGCAATCCATATGTAGGCATTCTGCAGAAAATGACATTTTTTTTGAATCATGTGAGTGAAACCTGATCTGGTGAGCTTCATTTGATAGACAAAAATTTGAGCTACCCCCTAAACTTTCAGAGGCAAGTAATGTAGCGAGATATGTGACACATTTATTTGACTCTCAAATAGCGAGCTAACTTGTATTTCAATGTCATACCAGTACATTGCAAGTGCCGCATATTTGAGATAACACAAGTAAGCCCCAGAAACAGTCATCTGGCTTATATTAACAATTACATAATTATCACTCTTCGCTTTATGATATCTTCAGTTTGGGTATGCTTGTGTGTGTATGAGTGTGTGAGTGTGTGTGTGTGTGTGTGTGTGTTGAACTTTTAAAACTTGGGATTTGCTATAGAAACTGTGTTTAGGTGGTGGTTCTACATAACCTATTCATTCCTAAGGAAATACCATGGTACTTGGATTGGGGATGTTTTCCTCAAAATAAATGAGCATATTTGTGTACAATACCTTATACTTTTAGTTGAGCTTCCCTCCTGAGAGTATATCAAAATATTTGTTTCTATTTTATATGAAATTACCTTAACATTTGTTTTAGAAATGCTGTTGAAATCAAAAAGCACCATCAGCAAAAGGAATTTGTGATTCCCTTTGTACCTTTCTGGTAAAACTGGTTAAAACTTTTGACATTGATTTCCTTTAGGTGACAGCATTGTTTTTAAATACTGCAATTCAGACCTTTTGGATAAGGGCAAAGCCAAGCTTAAAGAAATCAATATGATAATGAGCATATTAACGTTTATTGTTCTTGAAAATCAAAGGGATGATACATTGAAGAAATATGGGTTAAAATTATGTCTGTAGCATACAGATTGCATTTAGCTGCTTATAAAATGGACCAAGTTTTTAGTTTTATCTTTTGCCACTGTTGCTGATGCTTGATACACATTCCGACATCACTGCCTATTTCTTCAACCCCTTTTCACCTTAATCCTGCCTCAGACACTCAGCGTCTGATTCTGGACACTATTTCTGATCTCTTTTCACTTAGCGAACTCTAGCTTCCCAGGAAAAAAGCACAGAAGACCTATGATTTCTTCTTCTAAGTTTTTGTTTTAGCTCCTTCCAAAATTGAAAAAAAGCCTATTTCAAATTTCTATCATTTGCATTTGTTATACTCCAGAGCATCATAACCATCATTTTACTTCTTCAAAGATTAAAATGTCGTTCTTTATAAATGGAAAGGAAATTTTTAATAATCACAGATTAGGAGCTTTCAATAGTTTCTTAAGGAATGAAAAACTAAAAATCACTTTGGGAAAAGATTGATTTATTTCAGGTTTAGATATAATTGAAGAGTTGAATCACAAATATAAAGATATTAGAAGTAGAATATATTTCTTATTTTTACTACAGCTCTCTCTTATTTATAAATAAATGTGCAAGAATATATTTTCCAGTGATTAATGTACCTTGACATTCAAGGTAAAGGAACTTTTTTGTATATCTGGGGCCAGTTTTTACAGTATCTTTGGAAAGAATCTAAAAACCAAAACTGAATGTTATTCAATATATTTAAGAAGTTGCTAAACTGGATAAAAGAAAGTAGGGTCAATATAGGACCTAAAATCTTGCTAGTTTTTTGACACTTGTCTAAGTTTTGCATTTCAAAAAATATACTTTGTATGGCACCAAAGAAAGCAGATAGTCCCAGGATGAAAACGAATCAGACCTCTTGATTTTCACATAATTAATTGGTAGCCATATAACTATTTATAATCCTAGAACTTGCCTATTTTGTAGATAAAAATCAAATGTATTCCAGTAGAACTGTGTTCTTATTGAAAAACAAAACAAAAGCACCCATCCTATTATGTGATTTAAAAGACCCATGGAGATTCTTTTTGAGAGGTGTTACTTTTCCACTAATTTAAGAATTAGCAAAGCCTGAAGGCCAGATTACCTGTTCGATGACTTCATTTTGCATGCAGTTCAATCCTGTGCTTTAGTTAAGATAACTCTTTTAAACATTTTACATAGTCAGTAACATACATATCTTGAAAAATGGGTTTTTAAAAACAATCTGTACTATCCCTTAAAACTGAAGGCCTTGGTCTGAGATACAAAGGTGCTAAATTTCTTGGCAGAAATTCTCCAAGGGGATTTCCAACTTGTCTTGGACTCCTTTGAGGTAAGGAGTCCTCAATATCTTGCACTTTATTCCAAACTGTCTGATGACCTAATGAGGTCAGTTGGGGAGCAGGTAGGAAGAGAACATGACCAACTCGAGGTCAAATGTGAGATGTCGGTCCAGATAGACTAGAACCTCTGTATTTTCTTTCTTTGTGCCTCTCTGCTCAATTTACCCCTGTTCCCCTCTCTGAAATTTCTCTAGTGTAATGTGAAAATATTTGATTCCTCTCATGTCCATCCCTAGCTTCTGAGGTTCCTGCTTTATTCTTCTTCTGGATTTATTCCTCCTCTAAACACTTATCATCCAATGCTTTGTGTAAAGAGAATTCCCAGCAGTCGATTTTAAAATGAAAGAGAAAGTGTTGAGCATCTGAGTGTTTTCAGGTGCCCGTGTCAGTGCGCGGAATGCCTCCTGTTGACAATGATGGCTATCACTGGGGGCAGCCCGGGATCTCGCTATTCTGAGCAGTTTTCAGAAATCAGCCGTATCTGATTGTTCTTTCAGATCAAATGAAGTAGGAAGACAAAGTACGCTGCACACATTCTTTTACTTTGCACTTTGTTGTTACTTTGTTGTTAAAAGCGGGGAGGAATCCCACTAGGATCCCTAACTCACTTTTAGATATTACCAAACTTTTTATAAGAGTTCCTATTTTTCCTCCCCAGCACTTCCTCTCCCTCCCCTCCCCTGGCTGTCAGTTCCCTGATTGGGTTGAATAAATGTTTCTTTGGGCTGCTAGGTTTGTTCTGCGGTGCTAAGAAAGAACTGTGGATAACACCGCAGCGGACCACAGGTAAACGAAACGAAAAGACATTGGCTGTTTTTAGAGGATCTGGCATGCTGCTACCAGCATTTAGCTCACAGAAGGATCATTTCCCTTGCTTAAAAAGAATACTTGCGGGCCTGCCGAATGGCGCTGTGGTTAAGCACTGGCTTGGGAAGCCAGCGGCCCAGTTCGGTCCCACATGTGAGGGCCAGTGACACTGCCCTCAAAAAAAAAAAGAATACTTGCAAACTTTCCAGCATCATTCCTAAAGTTCATGTTTTGAAGTCTTTCTAAGGGTTGCTAATATAGCACAAACTGTGTGACACGTTCCTTTGCTCTCAGAGGTGGGCAGGTGACAAGGACCGCAGCCTAAGACAGCTTGTTTTACCAGGAGCTAACTCTGTTGTTCATCAATGATGTAAAGAAAGAAGATGTGGCAAAGTACCTGCCATTGAAAACAGCACGGAAAATAACAGGCAGTTGGTGTGCTTTTAAAAAATGTATTTCTTGTTGGACACAGGAAGTCATTTTCCATCAAATTGGAACGTGAGATAATGTGTCACAGACATTGTTAAAAAACAGATTGAAATTGAGCTGCGTACAGTTAGTCTTAGATCTTTCAGTCAGTTTCACACATTAAGACAGTCGAACACGCAAAGCTTATAAATCCCCCTGTTGAAGAGGTTTTTGGAGAAATTCACAAAACTCAGTGGGATCTTGGTGGGGATACTGACATTTACCACTGAGTTCTTTAATGACAGCTAAAGAAGAGAACACCGCTCCTAATTTACTCAAGTAGAATTCAATATCATAACAAGGCAATTGCAGAACACTGTTCTTTTATGAAACCACTTTTCATGCTACAATTTTTAACTCTTTAATTTACCAGTGACTTTAATTTGCTTCCCACAGGCTACATTTGTATGCTGTGCATGACTTTTCTTATATAATTATTCTATTTTCCTTCTTCTAACACTTCCTGCTACATACTATATATATATATATATATATATATATATATATGCATATATATATGCATGCTATATGTAACATAGTATATACATTATATAACATAGTATATACATTATATAATGTATATATACATTTATTATATATAATATATAATTGAGATAGATATATGATAGATATATAATGGGTTGCTGGAAAAGTCATGACTTATTTTTTCTATGTTTTTCATTCCAAAAATGTGTCAGGACTTTTCCGACAACCCAATAAACATTAACACATGTCCAGTTCATCCTTCCAGCTTAAGTCACATGTGTTTATAACTCCTGCTCATTCACCCCTATGTCCCTGTAATTACCAGAGTGTCAAACAGCTTATCACTTTTCAATCCTACAAGACATCCCAGTATCACACCATTTCCCTAGTCAGCAAAGACAGTGAATAAAGGATCAGGCAATTAGCACTACTGTTGACTGTGGGGGGCATGATGTACCGAGCATGTTATCTGTCAGTCCCGTTAGGAAAGTTCCCACCTCTGCTGGGTTTTGAGAGTTCGCTCTACTAGACCAAAAGTGGGCAGAAACAGGACAGAGTCAATGCTGCTCTGCTATGAGGGACTTCAAACGTGAATTTGGCATGCGTGTTGTCCTCAGGGAACGTGAGATAAATGATCTCAGTCTGAGGGAGAGAGACCTATCACAAGAGAGGAACAGATAGGCTACACAAGAACTCAAGGATGTCTTTCTATGTGGGGGTCAGAGTAGGTAAGTTGGTGGTGAGAAAAACCATCATGGAAACGACCTGAAGATGGCATTTTCCTGCCTCAGTCATGTTTGCCACCCTTCCACTGGAAGGCTCTGCCTCCTGCTTTCACATAGTTTTAGTTCTTGGCTTAAATGGCTTCTTCCCCATGAGTTGCCCAGGACTTCTTGTCCTGAGATTCTCCTTGCTCTCTGTCATATATCCCATTAATATCCCTCTCAAAAAGGCCTCAGACTTTGTTCAGTATTTAATTAAGTTATTTGTTTTATAGGAGCCATTGCTGGAGAATTTAAATTCCACAGGTGACCTTGACTCTCTTGGTAGCCTTTATTCCCGGCACTCAGCATGTTGCCTGACATGTAGTAGACACATAATAAATATTTGTTGAACAAGAGAGTGAATAAATCAGACGGACTGAGTTATATAGAGATGGGTTGAGGTGGAGGCAGGAGGAGAGAGGGAGAGGCTATTCCTGGAGGAAGAGAAAATAGCAAGAGTTTGTTCCATAGAGGTAAGAAAAAATGGTTCAGCTTGACTGAAACATACAGAAGATCAAAAGGAGTAATGAGAAAAAAAATTGGAAAGGTAAATTAGGATCAGAATGCTGGGCTATCTAAACTTTGCACTGTACTCTTTGGGTAACTCATAGTTTTTGAGTGGAAGACTGACATTATTGCACTTAGGTCATCTTATGGCTTCAACCTACAGGCTTTGAAGAAAGCACATGTCTTTGCTTTAACTGCCTCCCGCGTCAGCCCTATGATCTTTTGACCAGACCCATGGACCTTGGAGACAGTTGGTTGGAGCTGTCAGGGGCCGTGGATTTAAACTGAAATGAGTTCTAATGACCTGCTGAATCCTACAGTATGAAGGTTCACATCAGGCCAAGCCCAGCATCCGAGATCAATTCAAGTCAATAGATGAAATGCCCCTTGGGTGTGCTCAGCCCTGTGGTGAAATACAAAATAAATCAAAAGCAGGGTTTCCTTGCCTTAAAGAGTAGGGGAGAGCTATCTCCAATGGAATTGCTCTAAGAGACCTCCCCACTCATAGGTGTGCAAAGGAATCATTTCCTAAAGAATGCTCTCAATGGTGCTGGGACCAAAATACTCTGGGACCCAGGAAATAGTTTCATCCCACTGTAGACCCTTTGGGCTGTGTGTCTGTCCTGGTCCAGACAAACTTAGAGAGGCAGCATGAAAGAGTCCTGGATGAAAAGTCAACTGCTCAGGGCTATGGACCAGTCACCAAGAAACCATGTTTCATTTTGTAAGTCATTTTAATAATCTGAATGTTTATCATTTGAAAAAGTTAAGCATTTGTTAACTTATCAATTATGCATTATGTATCCACCAAATACCAGGTGCTGTGCTGAAGAAGCCCAACTTTGCTGAGCTCAGATGAGACATAAATGAGATAATGGACAGGAAATGTGTTCTCACCTTAAGTTCCTATATGGTGAGAATCATTTAAGGTTGTTAGGCGAGCCTACAAAGCTGCCTGCAGCAGCCTGGAAGTAGTATTTACTATTAGTTAGAGAAACTGCTGCTAAAATGCCAGGTTTAAATCATGTCTTGAGACCTAAAATATAATGAAATATGTAAATGAAATGTTCATTAGATTTTCAGAACACTTAATAAAAATCCACTTGTATTATAAGGTCCTAATGGAACCAGAATCTGATCACCATGTATTTGGGAAAAAGAGTTCATATTCCCGTTTTGGGTTTATAGAAGCACATTGTTCCCAGTGCACCCCTGGCAATCAGAGCAGGTCCCTCTGTCCCCATTTCCCACCTGGTGTGACCATGTAGTGAGTAGGGGGCCCAGAGTAGAGAGCCAGCAGGGCAAAGGCTGAGCAGGGTGGGAAAGCATGGCACCATGGGGTCTTGGGGTAAGAGCACACGGGAAGACTGAAGAACAGGACCTCTGAGGTGAAGATCTGAATGAAAGCACTAAAGGGCAAAGAAGCACTTTGCCAGCTCTGAAAATACGAAGAACAAGTAAACCCTCACTGCCACTAAGCAGGTAGCGATAGGCGGAGAGCCATCAACAGCACAGCTGGCCCTTGAGAAATAATAGCTCTTATGTTAGCTTTAATGCACGAAGCTGGCTGCTATTGTCTGGAAGGCCATTTTCAGCCGTTGACTGGGACCTCAGCTGGCCCACTTCTCCAGCCCCGCAGAGTCGGCATTCCGTGTTGATTTCTTCCTTTTCTCCTCCTTCTCTCTGACAATTTGCTCTTGCTTCTGATGATGTGATAGAAATACAGCTGTGTTATCTGACTATCTAACTGAGGTGCCTGTTTCTCAGAAAGGGTATGTGAATATCAGGCCTCTCTACGTAGACCTTCATTGTTTTGGGGGCTTGTAATTAGTGATTTAAGGAGGAATATAAACCTAAGCCAGGGTTTCTCATCCTCGCTAGTATTGTTTTGGGTTGGATAATTTTTTGTTGCGGGGTGCTGTCCTGTGTACTATAGGATGTTTAGCAGCATCCTTGGCCTCTATCCACAACTGGATGTCAGTAGCAATTCCTCCCCATGTTTCAACAAGCAAAAATGTCTCCTGCAATTGCCAGGGTCCCCTGAAGGACAAAAATGTGCCCAGTTTAGAACACTGACCAAAGCAAATAAATGGGAACAACACTTCAGAGGAACCCATAGTGCTTTATCCCTGACAGGACTTTCTGATGAGGTAACAAAATTCTTCCAATGATTTTAAGTACTCAAAGTATTTAAACTCTAAAATCTCGAACTATCCAATTGTGTTATACAGGGTGACCTTTACTATAACTACAAATTATTTGTCCAGACAATGCCACATTTGTTCCTCAGATGTAGGCACTGAGGAAATAATTAAGTGAATAAATGATGTTATTTAAGAACAGGAAAAATGCTTCCTTTGCTTTTAGCTCTGGTCCAAAGAGTCCTCAAAAATACCTCTTCCTTCCATGTTAATTGATGTACCAAGAGCAGACATGAATGAAGGACACAAAAGAAGGTGATCATTTTATGTCCATCTATCAGCCACTCATCACTCTAGTGAGTGAAGGTGACCTCTGGAGGCCATTTGAACATCCCTGTCACAAATGCTTTAAACAACAGAATTTTCTTTAAGAAATCCTGCGCTAATCTCCTTCCTCCTCTTAATTCCCAAGTATGTCACGTGGACCTCTGCTGTATTGCTAATCACTGGATTTGATGTATTTTGCTTATGACTTATTTCCCTTAATAGATGGAGAGTTCTTTGCTGTTTGGATTAATTTTTTTTTTTAATTTTTTTGTATCCCCTCAAAGACTGAGCACAGTGCCACACAGAAATAAATAAATACACATTTAAGGGGTTTCCCTTGTCTTGAAGGACTCAATTTTTCAATACAGGCCAGAAAAAAATACCCTGTATTTTCCAACGTCTGAGTTTTCACATTTTTAGTCTGAAAGGCACAACAGCAAATTCCTTATTGTTTCCTGGTCTGTACACAATACTGCCTGAAAGATATTTATGTATAATCCCAAAGCTCACACACATATTAAAGATAAACACCATTTAAACTAAGATGTGATCTTTTTTTTTATCATTGACACTGAAATCCTTAGATTTTCCTTTTCCCTCTTAAGTAGTAATCAAATCTCTCTTTGAGTACCACTGTACCTTGATATTGAAATCTGGCATTTAATATAATTGTGATCTTAAAAATCCATCACGAGCTAGACCATGGCTCACCTAAGTGAGAGACACCCAAGCGAACTTCCCAGTGGAATGTAATGGGTGGTGTTTGAAGGGGAGTGGAGAACATTGGAGGTGATTCCAAGAGACACCAGGCTGCTGACCACTCTAAAGAGAAGAATAGTTGAAGTGTTTTCCCCGCCCACCTCCCACTGTCCCTCCCAGGATAGAGGAAAGGAACTCTTCAAACTGGCTACCAACTGAACTGAGGTAGGTCCTGAGGTCAAAATCTGATATAGAAGAGGGAGTACTGATCCAGAGTTTTCTTTGCACACCTCATTCTTTGGATAAAGGCCTATTGCACTTTGTATAAATCTACTCTAAGATCATGCTCACACCAAAGACCTTTTGTCCATGAAGTGTATGAATGGTAAGTAATTGAACAGAGAGAAAGGATGATAGGTAGATCTGTAGCTGGACATATAAATAGGAACACATAGAAGCCTGCACACAAATTGCCAGTCTGTACTGTAGACACTCTCCTTGAGTAACTCTGAGAAATACCAGCTGATGGCTGACCCCCCCATGCTATGTAGGTCAGAAGGATATGAAAACCCAAATATATATATAAAAAAATCACAGCAAAATGTATCCTCAGTTGGTCCTAAGGTGTTTTATAAAGTCCCCCTAATTGGCCACATCAGAGGACGGTTTGAACTTCGTGCGTGAAAACAACTTATTATTCCTGGTGATAACACTCTTTACAATGAGGTTTTACTCTAAGTGTTCAAGAATAACAGAAACAGTATTTTTAAATACATGTGTTGCAACATGCAGGCAGTATTTTCAAAAGCATCACCTGCTCCCCATTTAGAAAGGTAGGTTGCTGCTCTGCTGGAAAAGTGAGTTTGGCTCTCGTGAAATTTTTTTCAATAACAGTGTCTGAGAGGCATTTTTTTTCTTTTTCTTTCTTTTTTTTTTTTTTTGTACTTGAATGATATATGTGTAAAAAGAAAAAGGTTTCCTTTTTAGAGGTACAAAAAAATAATCTTTTACCCTGAACACGCTATTGAGTTGAAGTCACTGTTGTTAATTCAACTGAATTTTATTATTATGTTCCAAGTTGAATTTATGTATTTTTTTTGACACTAGGCTCTTCTAAAAATTTGCTGTAGTAAAACAATTTATTATCACTGTTAATTTCATTAAGATGTTACAAATTAACAAGGAGGGTGATTATCTGGTGATATCTATGTATTTGAATAAAGCAAACACCACAAAGTCTGAGAACTAAGGAAATATTCTCTAAGAAATAAATGAGCAACGAGAAAAAAGGAACAAAAGTAGATAGAAATCTATGAAACTGATATTTTACTTTGATATTCACCTATACTTGAAATACTAATTAAAAATACTTCGTAATTAGGAATCAATTTCTTTCTGGATGACTATTTTATCACAGTTTGCTACCCATCATCATTTAAACTCTGGAATATTTAATTCTGTACAATAAGGAACTTTTCTAATATTCGGGCATGGAATCCATGAAAAATTGCATTTAGCTTATAACATTCAAAATGATTAAATGAATTCTTATGTGAGTAACCGTTTGGTGAATTATCAACAGATGTCAAAGAAATTTATTTAGGTAATATCTAGATGGCAACCACAATCTCAGAATATTCCTTGAGGCCTCTGTTAGCTGTGTGGATTACTGGGCTCACTTGTTATGACATTTCTTATATGGTCAGGCTCACGAAGCAAAAAATAAATCAGCTATGGAAAACTATACCTTATAAATAACTTCCTAACTGTAAAGGATGTACATCAAAAGATCTCAAAGCACCTTTCTTCTAATCAGGCTCAGTCTGGAGACACACACAGCAGAAGAATGGGAGGAGAATGCACTACTGCAATGTTGAAATCCCAAAGAATCAAAGAATGAGTTGCTGCCTCCACACAAGGTTAAGAATACATAAGTCATTCAGGTCCAAGGCCCTTGCTATTTTCATTACACCAATCTGCATCCCATGAAGCATTGCATATATTTGTATTTTTTACTATGGGAAACAATGCAAAGAGGTACCGCTTATAAGAAAAAAGAGGGCCGGCCGAGTGGCTCAGTTGGTTAAGAGCTCACTAAAGAGTGCGAGCTGAGCTCTGAGAAACAGCGGTTTGAGGCCAGCCTGAGCTGAGTTGCTGCTGAGCTGCCAATAGGTGGCAGGATGGCTCAGCTAAAAAAACAAAACAAAATAAAACAAAAACAAAAAAAAAGAAAAAAGAAAAAAAAAATTGCCCAGGGCACCCTTGGGCCAGACAGTGTCCCTGGGATCCTCCTGTGAGCCGTGACCGCGATGCCCCCAGTCAGGGTCCCTGCCGGGCCACCCTCGGCTGCCCTGGCAGCTGCCTGCCGTGTCCTGTGTTCGTGGGGTCCCAGAGCCGGCGCCGGGTAACGACATCGGACTCCTCGCTCTACCGCCACCAGAACTCATGGATGGGCTCTCTCCCTGAGCGCACATGTTTCCCCAGCTGTTCAGTCACTCTGTCATGCCCCTGGGATTTAGAACATCTTTATCCCCACCCATGTCTATTTGGGGAAACAAAAGATGCTTGCACACATGTCTTCCAGTTTTTCATGATGCATTAAAGGGTTAGTCTTGCTGTAAGAGAACAACTGATTTTTCTGATTTTTCAAGCATTGTAGGCTGTACAAAAGGGAGACATAATAATGAAAAGCCTCTATAGCCAGTCAAAGCTGAAGTCAAGACTACTGAGAAGAAACTATCCCAAATTTCAGGAGCACGTTATTCAAGCCCCTAAACCAGGAGAAGCAATAAAGAGGCCAAGCCCAGACGAACCAATGACAAGCTTGGAATTAAAAGTACCTGCCTCCCTCAAACAAGCACTTGATAAGCCATCATCCAAGAATGAAGAAAATAAGAAGACAGTGATGAAATTAAGATTGGGACTGCATATGACATTGGAGGCTATTCATAGACATATCAGGGGCTACAGTCTAGGAGAAGTCTGTGTATATCATTTTGGAATACTTATTTTCTATGAAGGGATGAAATACTGGAGCTGTTGTAGAAGAAAAACGTCCAATTTTAATACATTCTTAGCCCAAGAGAGCTGTACAATAGGGAGACACGTGTGGACTGCAGCAGATGCTGGGAAAAAAGATATTCCATGTAGACATGACTGGCATCAAGCTGACGGCGACATCACCATTGCAGTACATGCTAAGAATTCACTTCCAGAACTTAATCAAGTAGTAGCAAATAGTACATTGTTAAGTGTTCCCATTATATTCAAAGGAGGGAAGGAATTTCATCAAAATGTGAAATTATGGGGTGTGATTGATGTAAAGCGAAGTTATGTAACTTTGACGGCAACGAAGATTGACATCACAAGCTGAACCTTTGCAATGGGCAAGCCTTGAATTGCCTGCCACCAAAACCCAGGAAAAACGAAAAGAAGATAAAACAGAATGAGCTGAGATGGAATACAGTTATTGCCTATTTCAGAATTCTTAATATGTGGTAGCTTGCTGCTGTAATCTTTTATTTTGTTGATGTTGTTATTGTTGAATCTGGCATTTCAGGGCAGTAGCAAGTTCTTAAAAGCCAAAGTCAGTTGATCTTTTTGCCACCCATTTTCCTTTTGAGTTGCCTAAGATTGGTTATTCATTTCTGCTCACTAATAGACCTATCGCTCATAAACAGTTACAGGATTTCTTACTGTAATATTATGTTAAGCCAACAAATAAAAAGTAAAACTTGTTAAAAAAAAAAAGGAAAAAAGAAAGTGTTCATATTATCTGTAAGGAAATATTTTCTCTGATTACCAAGTTAATAAACAGAAGACTTGTTCCTCTGCCTTTAGTCATCTTGTTTTGCCCGTCACCTAATTATTCTCTGTTGATGACACTTTAACGGATACTTTCTTAAATGATTCCCAGTGAGTTGGGTCACAGGTTGTGAAGTAAGTGGTTTGGTCTCAGAAGCCAATGGGAAATTCTAGAGGGACATCCCTTTGGTGTGGGCTGTGCATTTCCCGGCCTTGGCTCTTTAACAATACAGAGGACACACACAGTCCCTCAGATCCGGAGCTTTGGTGGCTGAGGACATTGGGACAAGAATAAACCTTTGGGGATGCAGAATGTACCTCAGCACAGGCACAGTCCTTCCGAGGTGTTCTGCAAGGATCTTGTTTTCCATCTGTGCAAACCTGGCTTCATGGGAGCTCATGACCAAGTACCAGGCCACATGCTTGTGTAGAAAGCTATTTATCATTTTTCCAATATGGTCCCTATCTAGGTTCATGAATAATTACAATGTGTTTTTGTTTATTTTAAAGCCTTGAAATATCTATAGACTTTAATTCTGTGAGGGCAATGCTTTATATCTGATACCAGGTTAAACTGAAACAATAAACTTTACAAGGTGTTTTTAAACATGTTTTAAAGTGAGTTTGCCAATGACCTCTCTGCATGAAATACTTATTTCTACCATTTCTTCATCATCCCTGGGACAGCGCCAACAAAGATAGAGTAAACTGCTATTCAATTTTCATTCACAATTAAAAAAACCAAAAAACAAGCAGTGACCTAAAAAATGAAAATTTTTCTAAACTTCTTGTCTTTTATTCCTATTCCCTCATAGGTCATATACTTTAGCAAGAAAATCTGTTTATGACCTTTAGAATTTTTTTTAAGAGACAAACTGTCACCTTGCCTATATGACAAAAGACAGACATGAAAAAAAAAAAAAAGACAGACATGGACATCATACTTAGAAGTCCATCCTTATCGAATTAGATGCAAACATGAACAGTCAAAGCACCCACTCAACCTGAACACTTTCTAGGGTACAGGCTTCCCAAAATTCTGAAACCAGACTGGCAGCTTCAGAAAGTGAAGTTATTCTTTGCTACATCTCAGGCCAAACAGGAGGCATTAACCCACATTACTTGTGTCCAGGCTCTGAGACAAAACTGCTTTTTCCGGAGGAAGGGACTAAGACGTATAGTGAAAACCTACCACAGTATCTCACAGATTTGAAACTCTGACTTTTCCCATGTAGTAAATGCTGTGTTTGAGCAATGCCACATCATCCAGACGAAAAGTCAAATCTGTAGTCAACCATTCTGATTTTCACTCCATAGGACAACAAACATAGAGCTACTTATAATCCTGAGTGATTTATGTGTTTTGTGACATTGTTAATTTATGCTGCCCCTTTCTTCTCATCCAATTCTTTGATTATCTACCGAATAGTGATATAATCAGCTTCTAATATCAGTTGAGACTGGGAAGGAGTATTCAGTTTGAATATGATGCAGGTTCTTTGCATTTCCCTTTCTCTTTTGGACAATGTTAATCCAGCAGGGAAAATACAAAATAACAAAACTTTTATACAGGTCCAAGGCTTTGCAATTCTGAGTTCAATTTTACGAAAGCCTGAACAAGGGTGGAGATTGCTGACTAAAAATGACAGCCTTGGCTTACCTGTAGATTTCGATTGTATATGATATCTGTTTTCTTCACTTCTAAAACAGATCATATAACATTTTACAGGATTCTGTGCCATGAAAATTGAGTGATATTTAGTTTAGTTCGAAGTGGCATTTATTTGCAAAGCAGCATTTTTTGTGTTTTTGAAATTTAGGAAATGTTTCTGAGTATTTGTTAGGCTTAGTTAAAACATCTGGGAAAATTTAATAAATATAAAGTACATTTACAATCACACTGAACAATATCAGCTAAAGCATATGCCCTACATTCATACTCACTATACCTAGTAAATTAGAAGAACAGTCAAACTCTCAAAATTTTCCTAAATGATATAGTTTGGAGAGACCCTTTTAGAGTTGGTTTTTCTTTTTCTGTCTGGGTTTTCTTCCTATGTTAGAAAATGTGTAGCTGTTTTTCCTGATTTAGATAGTTTGGGGTATGTGGATAATAACTTCTGTTTCTTCATTAAGATACATGCTTATTATATGTGTGTTTTTACGGCAGCAGAATACCTACATAGCAGCAACTACCTCTAAGAAAAGTTATCATTCCAAACAAGCAAACAAAAACTCATAGATACAGACAACAGTTTAGTGCTTACCAGAGGGTCGGTGAGGAAAGGGGATAATAAAAGAGGGAAGAAGGAGTCAAATATATGGTGATGGAAGGAGAACTGACTCTGGGTGGACAGCACACAATGTCATATATAGATGATGTATTATAGAAATGTACACTTGAAACCTATGTAACTTTACTAAACAATTGTCACCTAAGTAAATTGAATAAATAAAAAATTCATCATTCAATGTGTATCTCAGAGGAGCACTAAAACATTCAAGTTTATATAATAGGCACTAAAGACTAGTGGTTGTTCTAGAGAACCTACTGGTATGGAAAGAGTTGACAAGAGAAAGGTTTGAAGGGAGGGTCTTTAAAAGCCAAGAGGGTATCATGGTAATGATATCATGGTAATGGATTAGGAAGTATTGCCTCTTCTTCAATTTTTTTGGAAGAGTTTGGGGAAGACAGGTATTACATCATCTTTTAATGTTTGGTAGAATTCATTAGTGAAACCATCTAGTCCTGGACTTTACCTTTTGGGAAGGTTTTGGATGACTGTTTCAATTTCCTTACTGTTGATTGGTCTATTTAGATTTTCCAGTTCTTCATGATTCAGTCTAGGAAGGTTTATATAGTACAAAGAACCTGTGTATTTCTTCTAGGCTATTGCATTTGGTATCATATAGTCCTTTATAATATTCTTGGATGATCCTCTGTATTTCTATGCTATCTGTCAAAACTTCTCCACCTTTATTTCTGATTTTATTTGTGTCTTTTTTTTTCCTTAGTGAGTCTAGCCATGGGGTTGTCAATAGCATTATTTTTTTCGAAGTACCAGCTCTTTGTTATGTTAATTTTTTATTGTCCTTTTGTTCTCTAGTTCATTTAATTCTGCTCTGATTTTTTATTATTTCCTTCCTTCTGCTGACTTTTGGTTTCATTTGTTCTTCTTTTTCTAGTTCTTTAAGATGTAATATTAGGTTGTTTATTTGGTATTTTCCTTGTTTCTTGAGATAGGCCTGTAATGATATAAATTGCCCTCTGAATACTGCTTTCACAGCATCCCAATAATTGTAGTACAACGTATTTTTCATTCTCATTTGTTTCTATGTATCTTTTGATCTCTCCTTTTATTTCTTCTTTGACCCATTCATTCTTTACTATACTAGCCTGTTGTTTAATCTCCAAGTATATATGTTTTTTTTCCAGCTTCCTTTTTGCAATTGACCTCCAATATCAAAGCATTGTAGTTGGAAAATATGCTTGGTATGATTTTAGTCTTCTTAAATTTGCTTATGCTAGTTTTGTGTGCCAACATATGGTCTATGCTTCATAATATTCCATGTGCACTAGAAAAGAGTGTATAATCTGGTATTCGAAGACAGCCAAAGCAATCCTAAGAGAAAAAGAACAAGGCTGGAGGTATCACACTTGCTGAATTCAATTTTTACTACAAAGTGACAATAATCAAAACAGCTTGGTATTGGCAGAAAAAGAGACACATGGAATAAAACTGAGAACCCAGATATTAACCTACATATATGTGGGCAGATAATTTTTGACACAGGAGCCAAAAACATACAATGAAGAAAAGAAATTTTCTTCAGTAAATGATGATGGGAAAATTGGAAAGCCACATGCAAAAGAAGGAAACTAGACTGCTATCTGTCACCATATACCCAAATTAAATCAAGATGGATTAAAGTTCTAAACTTAAGGCCTGAAACAACAAATTGCATAGAAGCATAGCTACTAAACTTATGGACCTTGGGTTCAGAGAGGATTGTATGAGATTGACCTCAAAGGCAAAGGAAGTTAAAGCAAAAATAAATGAATGGGACAATATCAAGCTAAAAATCTGCACAGCAAGAGAAACCATCAACAAAACAAAGAGCAATCAACTGAATGGGAGAATATATTGGCAAACAACACCTTTGATAAGGGGTTAATATCCAAAATATATAAAGAACTCATACAACTCAACAACAACAACAAAACAATCCAATTAGAAAATGGGCAGAGGAACTGAGCACACACTTCTCCTAACAAGACAAACAATTGGCCAACAGATATATGAAAACATGTTCAACATCTCTAGCTATTAGGAAAATGCAAAACAAAACCACAATGAGATACCATTTCACACCTGTTAGATTGGCTATTATCAACAATAAAATGTAATAACGTGTTGGAGAGGTTGTGAATAAAAAGGAACCTTCATACACTGCTGGTGGGAATATAAATTGGTGCAGCCACTATGGAAAACAGTGTGGCAATAAGAATAGAATTACCAGATGACCCAGTGATTCCTCTTCTGGATATCTACCCCTAAAATCTGAAAACATTTACCTGTAAAAGTATATGTACCTCTACGTTTATTGTAGCATTAATCACAGTGACCAAGACATGGAAACAACCAGTGTCCTTTGATAGATGATTGGATAAAGAAGATGTGGAACATGGTACATATATACAATGGAATATTACTCAGCCATAAGAAATGAAACACTGCCAGGGCCGGCCGAGTGGCACGGTGGTTAAGCGCTGGCTTGGGAAGCCAGTGGCCTCGGTTCGGGTCCCACATATGAGGGCCAGTGACACTGCCCTCAAAAAACAAAACAAAAAAAATAAAAACAAAAAACAGAAATGAAACACTGCCATTTGTGACAACATGGATGGATCTTGAGATTATCATGTTAAGAGAACTAAATCAGACCGAAAAAGTCAAGAACCATATAGCTTCACTCATGTGTGGGATATAAAACTGAAAGCAATAAACAAACAAGACAAAACAAATGAACAAAAACTCATAGATACAGACAGCACTCTAGTGGTTACCAGAGGGGAAGGGGGAAGGTAGGACAGTAGAAGGGGGTAAAGGGCATCAAATACATTGTGATGGAAGGAGAATTGACTCTGGTGGAGAACATACAAGGTGATATATACATGATGTATTACAGAATTGTACACTTGAAACCTATATAATTTTAGTGACCAATGTACCCCAATACATTTAATAAAAAAATTTTAAAAAAGAAATATGGAAGTAAATATTAAAAGAAACAACTCAAACAAGTGAACGTGGCCACTTGTGAAGAAATGATATGGGAGAGGAGTGGGGTGATGGGAGAGTAGTGTTGGAGCCCTTTTATTCCTTACCTTTTTACCACTATTTGACTTTTAAAACTACATATTACTTAAATAAAAATAAAAATTAACTTCAAAAAGAAAAGACAAGGGGGAGGTTGACATGTTTTATTATAGGGGCATTTATAGAAAGAACTTTTTCTAGGGTGAAATGCTGGAGATCTGAAGGAATCTCAACAGTGGGTTTTAGAGAACTGAGTATTGCTTTTGCACTGAGTATTGAGTTATATTTTTATAGGAGAAAACACAGATGATTAAATTTCCCCTTAGAGTGCCTGAAATTAGGTGCACAGCTCCTCTTATTACTAATGGGAGCTACACACCTAATTCCCGATATACTTCAATGATACTTTATCTTAATAGTTTAATTTATTTGAAGTCTATTATAAAACTATACAGATAAGTTCTTCACAGTATGTCCCTTTGTTGTGATTTACACTTGAATAAGAAGAAAAGCCAGGAGGAGGATTTGAGGAAAATATCAGCAAAGCAACTTAGATAAATCACTTCTTATCTAGGTTATATCTATTGCATTTCCTGGATCTTTGTTTCGATAGATAGCCTGTGTGCTAAATATAATGCTGCAATTAGAGAGATCTTAAAAGAACAGTTACTGAGGAAATACATGATGTTAAATTATAAATCTATTTTATATTAACTGTTTTATCTTAATGGAGAGATCTCACCATCACCTAAATTGAAATCAAGGAAAGAAAGATACCTTGCATGCAGGAGATGGCATCTAACAGCCATTTATTCTAGAGTTTCATTTTAGTTTTGATTAATTACTCACTGAGTCTGTGAGAATGTGTGCCTATGCATGCAAGAACTTTTATTAAAGGACTCTTATATCACTTTTCTCTGAGACACGCTTTGGGGAAAAGTAAAACATCAGTGCCTGAGAGGGATATTAAAAGAAAACAACAGTAGTTGCTGTTATTTTATGTAACAATTAAACCACAAATTTATTCTTTCTTTTTTTTTTTTTTTTTTTTTTTTTAGGGCAGTGTCACTGACCCTCATATGTGGGACCCGAACCGGGGCCACTGGCTTCCCAAGCCAGCGCTTAACCACCCGCACCACTCGGCCAGCCCCCAAATTTATTCTTTAAAAAGACCCTTCTGTCTTATCTTTGCCCTTCTTTAAGCTGAAAAGCAAAACATTTCCACATGTACAGAGTTTGTGTCAACCTCAATATGCAGGAAAAAAAAAATTACTTGTTTTGGATATAAAATTAATTCAAATCTAGTAATTGGGACATAAAATTTTATCAGTGACAAAATTGGCTATTGTCATAGTCTCTCAAGACATAGGCACATAAGCTCTAAACCCCTGTAATTATTTTTTTTTATCTTACAAAAAGAACAATATATTGACTTTGAATGAAGAACATCAAAAAGAAATATAACTCAAGTAACTCAATTTTTCTGATGTAAAAATGTTATCATTCCTATACATGCGTATCTCATAATTATTTCATAATTTGGAAAACCCTTTTCTCCATGGGAAATTTTTACTGAATTTATTAAAAGAAGAAATAGACCATCAATCTGGAGAAGGCCAAGAATGTCAAAGAACTCTACCTATTAAAGGACTCCACCTATTAAGCCAAAAGAATCTGATATTTTTTCAATGGTTTACTTTAGGAAACTAGAACTTCCAGGCATACCACTGCTGTGTACAACCCTGAGCGGGACACATCCGATTTTCTGTTGTAAATTCTTTTATAGTTTCCTGGTAAAAGACACTTCATTTTTGTGGAATCCCCTCAGAATGTGGTTTCAAATGAATCAGTTCACAAGGTTCAAAAGCTTTAAATTACTAGACCAAGGCTACCATTGAGAAAACGCACTGAGCTATATCAAGGAGAGGAAAAAAAATAACCAGGTACAAGTTTAATTCTCTAAGGTTGCCATGTAAGTGCTGCTCTGAAAGGATTAAGATTCCCTGAGAACAAGAGAGCTCTAAACAGATCGCTTCCAAAGTGGGAGACACAAGCACACAAGCTCTGTAACCCACTGTGTTTGTTTCACTCTATACGAGTAGAAAATTCTCTTTAGTTAAAAAGCAGAGATTCTGCGCTAGCCCAGGGGTGCGGTGGTTAAGAGCTGGTTTGGGACGCCAGTGGCCTGGGTTCGGAACCCACATATGAGGGCCAGCGACATTGCCCTCTAAAAATAAAATAAAATAAATAAAATAAATAAATAAATAATAAAAAAGCAGAGATTCTATATTTTAAAATGGTCTCATTCATTTAATTTTTCAGGAGGAAAATGCTGTAGAACTACCACTGCTTTCATATTTATCAAAAATAGCATCAAAATCCAAATACTTACACTTTTTGGAATCATTTACCTACAGCTAGTTCATGGAGGTTAATGGTATAAGTAATAGGCCACAAGTACACCAGAACTTAGCAGAAGGGTAACATTTTGTGAAGACAAACAAGTTGTATATTTTAAGAAGTTTTTTTGGTTTTGTTTGGTAGGTTTGGACACATTTTAGTGCCTGGGACTTACCTTGTCTTCTTCTTTAAAGAGGTCTCTAGTTCTTCCGCTTGCACAGAAATTCTAGATCACCTTGTAGTAGAAGAGCAGGAACTCTAGAATAAAATAAATGAAATATACAAACTGGAAGATCCAATGTTTTATATGGATAATTTCAGTTCTGAAACTCTTTAAAAATGAAGAGATACATTCTAACATGGGATTAATGCTGATTTATAACAAATAGAAAAAAATTATTAATAATCATAAAAAGAGTTGGTGGTTACCCTAGAAGTGTGTTAAGCAAACTTTATTTCATGTGTCCCTGGAGTTTTTAGCTTTTTATTTTTTTCTGGTAGTAAAATCAAGGAATTTATATGGCTTATTTATCTTTACAAAGAGCGAAATGTTTGTGAATTTATATAATACCTGTCTCCTTTCGATTTTGTTTAAAGTCCTGCTCATCTCTGCCCTGTTGCTAATTCCAATTACACATTATGATAATTAGATTAGGATAGGAGATATGTTATGTTGCATTGTATTCCCAGAGCTCAGGATTATGCATACACATGTAAATTTACAAATATTTGATTCTGCTTCTATTGAAGGAAAAAAATGCATGAGTTCCTGGTGTTTGCATTTTACTTAGTCATTTTAAAATAGCAATCACATCTAAAATGAATCCATTCCTTGAGTTTCTCATTGTAGCCTTATAGTCCTTTAGTAGTTTCCAAGTACTGAACAGAGTCCAATTCTCTGTTCCATCTATCTATCTATCTATCTATCTATCTATCTATCTATCTATCTATCTATCATCTATGTATCCGATGGATACTTACTGAATGCTTTCTTTCTTCTAGGCCTTGGCTAGGCACCAGCCAGGGAAAGATAGTGGCTCTTAGATCACAATTTTGTAGAGAGAATGAGGTTACTTTCTAATAATTTTTTATCCATAATCATGTCAGATCACATATACATCACATGTCTTCTCACATGTAGGGTGAGAAGAGTCTCATCCTACACTAAGGAAAAAGAGAGAGAGAGAGAGAGAGAGAGAGAGAGAGAGAGAGAGAGAGAGAGAGAGAGAAAACAAACAAAAAACCAAAAATACATGGAGAGTGTAGGTTAGGCAACTATAAATCAGAGACTACTTTGAGTTTTTCAACTTGTTGGCTGAAATAATTGATATAATTATCAGAAAAAGAGAAGCAAAGAGAAAGAACTGTTTTTTCAGAAAGCTAGTGTGTTTGCTTTTTAAGATATTGAGGGGACAGATCAATATCTGGTTAATATATTAGCTGAAAATGTTGAGTTATAGGTTTTGGAGTCATGGAATGGATGTGACTCTTCAAGAGATGGGGAGGAGCTGATCTACACTTGAGGAAGTCTCTACATGCAGGGTGTTGGGGGATGAAGAGACAGGAGCACTCAGGGAAAGAGGAAGGGAATAGGACCAAGGAGTCACATTAGAGGCCATGGAGAGAGAGTTTTGGAAAAAAATAAATAGCTGGTCAACAGTATTAAATGCTACCCATAAATTTGAAAGAATGAGAACTATGTGAAGATCATAGGATGTGATTTTGGAAAACACTTGTGACTTCTGAGACCAATATTTTGGTTAGAGAGAAGGTACACAAGTCAGCTAACAGAAGGAGGAAAGCTAGATCATGAGAAGAGAAAAAAAAAGCATGGTAGAGTTAGTTGATGGAAATGTTTTCTGGTTGTAACTTTAATTGCTTAAGGAGGAGTCATCTTGAGCATGCTAATAAATTGGAAGGAAAGACAAATGACAAAGGAAAGGCTGTGGATGGTGGAAAAAGTGAAATGGGAAGTTGTATATGAGAGAAATTAAGACCAAGATTAGATGGGAAATTTGGCTGTGAAGGAGGAGACATGCAATTTCATTTGAGCAGGAAGGGGAAAGTCATTTGTTAAGATGAATATGGATGGATTTGAGGACTTGAGAAATTGTAAAATGTGAAAAAAAATACTGGAGAGGCTGTTGGGGCAATATGATTAGGTGTTAAAAATAAATTAACACAAAAGGTCATGTAGGAATCCAGTGGAGTTGAATAGGTTAGCTTTACCCTGGACCTAGTGGGAAGATTTTTATCATTTTCTCAAGAAACTCTGCATGAGCCACCAGCTGAGAAAATAAAAGGTGAAGCTCACCTAAGGTTGGGAAGTATGCTAGGCAACAAATTGGAAGTTAAGGAGGCTTACAAGATGTGGAAAATGGCAAAGAACTGGATGACTCCGGAGACAGGGCTGGATGTTTCAACTGGTTGACTAAGACCTTTCTTCTTCCTCCCCTTCTCTCCTTCCTTCATCTATTATCTCTCTCTCTCTCTCTCTCTCTCTCTCTCTCTCTCTCTCTCTCTCTCTCTCTCTATCTGATAGATATTTACTGAATGCTTGCTTTCTTCTAGGCCTTTGCTACGCACCAGCCAGGGAAAGAGTGGTTCTTAGATCACAATTTTGTAGAGAAATGAGGTTACTTTCTAATAATTTTTTATCCATAATCATGTCAGCAACATCATCTCTCCCAGGATTTCCCTCTATATATAGATATATAAAATGATATACACATACTATACCACACATATATGACACACACATTGATATACATATATACATGGTCTTTGTGCATGCATGTGTGTATAAAATAATGTATATAATTTTATATATGAAACAAATTTTTATATATGATATATATTTTATGTAGATACATATGTCTCTCTCTCACACACGTATATATTCAATGGCATCATTCATATTTGTCATCTTTCACATTAATCATCAGACCTTTTCCCACAGTGGATGCCTGACATAGTATACCATATACATGTCCTCAGTATTTTCATCTTAAAAAACATTTCTTCAGACTGCTGCTGTGTGTGTATCTGAGAATGCTGTTTGGCAACAGTGCCCCTATTGCACAGCAAATCACCTCTACAGATGAACCCAAATGAAGGGAACTTTCTACAAAAAAATCACAGGATAGGGGGAGGATCGTGAGGCATCCTAAAATTAGAAATAGTTTCTTGAGCAGAGAAAAGTGATTCAACCCTGGTATGTGGTAATCTGTGCCCATGGATCAGTATCCTTTATTAAAAGAAGAAAAAAAATCATCTTTTAACCAAGAAAATATAATTCAAACATCTCACGGGATTTGTGTTCGAGCTACTGTACACTGAAAGAAAATGAGCTGGGGGAAACACTGTAGCACTCTGTGGTATAGGACATGTCTGATGGCTCCTGAAAACCCAAGATTTTCAGGAGGTGTTCCAGGGTTTCTAGAAAGTTGCATTTGAATTTCATCTTCTAAAATGTATATTTTAGTTTCTTGCAGATATTCCAGAAGTTTCTAGCTCTGCATTGGTCTTGAACTCAAGTCCATGTGTGTCTTTTCACATGTAATTGTTGATGTGTGAGCCCTAATGTAGCTCACATGTAACAGGTTCAGTGAAGCAAAGGCTGGGCTCAGACCTCCAGCTCTGACACTGACATTCAGGGTTCTCACAGCACCTACTGCTTTCTGGCTATTGTTATTTTTATTGCTACTTGTCCAACTCATGTTGATAAAACTACAAGTGTGGGTTCTGAACCAAATTGACTGTGAATGCCATTAACAGCTGTGCTGGCATAACTTTGAGTAAGACCCTCAATCTCTATGCCTTGATTATTTTACCTTTAAAATGGGACTACAGAAAAAACTCTCCCACGAAGATGAGTTAACATTTGTAGAGCACTTGAGTGCTAGCTAAGACATTAAAATACTTTTAAATTCAAAGTTACAGTCATTTATATTTCTATATTAAAATAGTTTTGTAGTCAGCTAAAATCATTGTTTTTAAGACCAGGGACAGACTCTTCACTGGTGACAGAAAATTTTAAATAGATGTTTATCAAGGGATGTTTGAGATTGATTGGATTCAAAATAAAACTAGTCATATTCTACTAGAACCAACTAACTTCTCAATTTGTATAGACTACCCTGAAACAAACAATATAGGATGGAACAACTCTGTTGAAAATGTTCGTGCAAAATCAGGATGAGAAAGTATAATGATAATTTTTTGTCATGAGGTTTTATCTTTTAGGGTGATTAAAATTCTCTGAAATCCTCAGTGTCTTTATGTAATGAATATACTCCTACTCCCCACCCATTTTCAATTTTATCCTGAAACAAAGCACAGTGAGCAAAACAATAAGACACAGATTCTTTCCATGGAACTTGATTAGATTAACACCATAGGAAAAATGTATGCAAACAAAATGTAAATACATCAATGAAAACAGACAACATCAATCAAAGAAAGCTGCTGCCTTGCTCTTAAGGTTCTTAATTTCCTGCTCACTTCTCCAGAAAATTATTAAATCCTATTCTGCTGATACCAGACAATTACCTACTATGAAAATACAATTGGTATACAAGTTTCGTAATCTAGTCCAGAGAAGAATCTAAAACTGTGCTGACATTATATTTGATAAAGAAGTTTAGAGATGAAGACAGTTTGAGTATTGGGTTGTAGGAAAAGTCAGGATGTATTTTTTTCTATGTTTTTCATTTCAAAAATATGTCATGACTTTTCCGACAACCCAACATTTACAACTCAGCAGAATGAGAGTATAGATACACATGTAGAACCCTATTATTCTTATTTTTGTATCCTATTATTATAGATAAGTATGAAGAAGATTCCTTACAAAATACAAAACAGGTAGGATTTAGGAGATGAAAGGAGTTTTTCACACAATATCAAATAAGCTAGCAACAATAGAGTGAGGTCTGTTGACTGTCAAAACCATTTCAAAAAGCAAATTGAGCTTGTTACAAGAAATATCAGCAAGACCAACAAATTAGTTCAGTAAGTTGTGGCTGAGAAATATTTAAGTAATTTTTTTCTAATCAGTGAAATTAAAAGCATTTTTTGGGGTCTCTCTTAACATTTTAACATGAGAAACACATGAAGCAAGCAAATGTGGTGGCTCCTATCCAAAGTTCTTCATTCAAGGGGTCTTGGCATGCTGGAAAGTTAAGGCTAGCTAATTGAAATGTCAGCTTCTTATTTATATACTCATTTGTTTTGCAAATATGATTGTGTGCATATTATGTATTAGACATGGTGTTAGGTTTTGGGGATATAAAGATGAGCAAAGGCAGACACAGCACAGCCCTTGTCCCCATTTTGCTGAGATAGTCATTAATCAAATTATCACACAAATAATGCTGTATACACATGACCATGGTAAGTGCTGTAAGACCACACAGCAGGAAGACCTGTGAGGCCCAGAGGAGGCTCGATGAGGAAGTCGGTAGGGTTGCCCTGGGTCCAGTGGAGCCAGAGTGAGAAATAGGAGTGGAGAACCTTCCAGACTGCAGGAAGAGCTTGAACAAAAGCCCTGTGATGGAAGGGAGGATGGTGAATTTGTAGACCTGAGAGAAGGCCAGTGTGGGGTTGCAGAGCTCAGGTGATGAAGGCAGGGGCATCAAGAAGGAGCCAGACCAGGCAGTCTGTGTGCCAGGTACGTTAAGCATTTTAATTTCTATCATGAGACCAATGGAAAGTTTCAAAGGGATTAAAGCAGGAGACCTGTGTTTTGAGAGTACTACAATGACAGCTTGGAGACTCACTGGGCACAACTGCAATACCATAGCCGGAGCAAGAGAAACAGGAACATGAGAGATGCCAATGTTAATGAAGAACATTGGAAGGATTCAGGTGAAATTTAGGAGGGAAAATTAACAACACTAGTCTATAGACAACGTCACATGCATGCTGAATGTGCAGAATTTTCAGAGCTCTGTGAATTCTACTGGTTGTGAGTTCCAGAATTTATGCTCTCATACATTCTAAAGTTTCTAAACTGAAAGTTTGTTACCTGTCTTGAGGATAAATGCTAGTATTAAAATGACAAGTGAGACCAAAATATGCTATTGGATTTTGTTGATGAAAATAACATTACTTACTTCTCAGTCATAACATCATTGAACTAATTTGTTTATCTTGCTGATATTTTTTATGAGAGGCTCAATCTGCTAATTTGGATTGTATTACCATGCTTTCCATTTCATGTACAGAAGCGGTAATGAAATTTAAACTTTGGACTAAACATGCAATACAAAATAATTTAAATAAATCTAACTGAGTTATTTTTAATAGAAACAAATCTTCATATTTCATGATATCTGAGACTTTGAAAAATGTCATTGTAGAATACCTCATGATTTATAAGACATATTTGGAGAGTGTTTACTGCCAAAAATTGAAGTTAAAATTTAAACTGTGTGTGAAACCTGCTAACCAACTCACCTCAACTTGAATATTTACCCAGTATAAAGAATATGAGCAGTTGTATGTTATGAATGATCCAGCATAACCTCAATTTTCTACTACTCATCTTTGAAACTTCTTTTAGTTTATTTGAATACTGAAAAGTTAAAAATATTCAGTTCCAATATATTTTCTTTTTACATCTCTTGTTTTCATACAAAGGTTAGGATTATTTTAGCACATTTTATTTTATTATTTTTTATTTTTTTAACTTATTATTATTATTAGTTACAGATGTACAAAACAATGCAATAGTTATCTTTTCCACCCCTTACAAAGTGACTCCCCCTTCCCCTCCCCTGCCCCTCCACCCCCAATATCATACATATCTATTACAATTCCATTGACTCCATCCCTACACTATATTCCACATCCCATGACTACATATGTGTTAAATTATAGTTGACATATAATATTATTCAGCGGCAGCTTCAGATGTACAGTGCAGTGGTCAGGCCACTACACCATCCATGAAGTGGTCTCCCTGACAAGACATGAGTCCTTCTGATCCCCTAAGAAAAATACTTACAACCTTATTGATTATATTCCCTAAACTGTTTCTTCTGTCTCTGCAGTAGTATTGTTTTTAGTAGTTATCAGTTTGTTTTTCCTCTTTCCTTCCCCTTCTCCCTCATGCCCACCCCCATCCCATCTAACCCTCATCAGTTTTTCCTTTGTGTCTCTCTAAGACTATTTCTGTTTACATTGCTCATTTATTCAGTTCTTTAGATTCCACATATAAGTGAGATCATATGGTATTTGTCTTTCTCTGACTGACTTACTTCACTTAACATAATGTTCTCTAGGTCCATCCATATCGTTGCAAATAGTATGATTTCTTTTTACTTTATAGCTGCGTAATATTCCATTGTGCAAATGTACCACAGTTTCTTAATCCAGTCGTCTACTGATGGGCATTTCAATTGTTTCCAAGTCTTGGCTATTGTAAATAGCGCTGCAATGAACATAGGGGTGCATATATATTTTCGAATTAGTGTCTTGGGTTTTTCAGGATAAATACCTAGGAGTGGAATTGCTGGGTCAAAAGGTAGTTCCATTTCCAGTTTTTTGAGATACCTCCATACTGACTTCCATAGTGGCTGCACCAATCTGCAATCCCACCAACAGTGCAGCAGGGTCCCCTTTTCCCCACAGCCCTGCCAGCACTTGTTGTTTGTTGATTTATTGATGATAGCCATTCTGACCGGAGTGAGGTGATATCTCATGGTGGTTTTTATTTGCATTTCCCTAATGATCAGTGAGGTTGAACATTTTTTCATATGCCTGTTGGCCATCTGTATGTCCTCTTTAGAGAAATGTATCTTCATTTCTCTGCCCAAGTTTTAATTGGGTTGTTTGTTTTTTTGGTCTTGAGTTACATGAGCGTTTTATAAATTTTAGATATTAACCCCTTATCAGATATATCGTTCACAAATATCTTCTCCCATTCAGTAGTTTGCCTTTTTGTTTTATTGATGGTTTCCATTGTTGTGAAAAAACTTTTAAGTTTGATATAATCCCATATGTTCATTTCTTCTTTTACTTCCCTTGCCTGTGGGGATGTATGAGTAAAAATATTGTATTATAGCACATTTTAAATGTTCCATGGAAAGCTCATGGTTTTACTAATAAAAATTACAGTTCATTTTATAAATTAGTTATACCAGGATTTAGTTACCTTAAATTGTTTTTGAAAGAAGGCTGAGTGTAACTATCACATACATAAATATATAACAAATAACCATCAGTACCCACCCCACTCACACAGAAGGCAGTAAACATTTTATACTTTCATAATTTACTTAAATTGTTAGTGTTTTACTGTCTTCTCTTCCACTCTCATTATTAAACTTTTGTTTGATGGGTGTATTTAGTATAAACATTAGAAAAAAAACCACTCCCTTTCTTATAAACAAAACAAATACAAATTACAACAATGTCTGCCTTATTTACTTATTTTGCAAAGAAGTATTTTGGCTTTGTAAGGAGAAATATTTCTCTTAGAATCTTGATTCTGCATTTCTTTCTGACCAATAGTTATTATTTTGAAGCCTGCTTTCCCTCCCACATCTACAGTTTACATTCAGTGTTGCTTTTTCATTATTAACAACACCTTTAAAAAACAAAATGTATAATCACGAGTGCACTATTGTAATGTTGTCTTACAGTGGAGTAAAATAACTTGACAGTACAATTGCAATAGTTGCCCCCCTCCATAGAAAGTGCCTGTATTGTAGACCCATGTAGCTCCATGACCTTCACGGAGCCTGTAATGCTTCTAAATGGTTTTATTATCAATACACCATATTCATGAGAGTATGACAGCCGAGGATTACAATTACAGTGGATGTTGGAACAGATGATATCTGATACTACTATAAATTATATAAATGAGAAAAACATTTCTTTGATCTTTAAAAATAAGCTATCTTTGTGGCATATTATCCACAAAATACTCCCATCACAAAATGTTTAAAACAAACATATAAACAAATGAACAAGCCTTTTCACCAGGTTTGAGGTAGTACCTGCTGAGACACAATTTTCTGTGCACAGCGGGCCAATGATCGGTCGCACACACTTAAACTCACTGGTGCCATAAACCAAAAAGGGTCAGTCAGAAATTCCTCCCTGTGATATAATCTATGTTCAAAATCTGTCTGATAATTAGGATAGTTTGATATCTTTTTCGAGAAAAAACAAAACAAAAACAAATGTGTTTGTATCCAAATGGGGTGGGTGGTAGAAACCTATCATAATTCTGTTGAGACAAACTCAAAAGCAGTCTCCAGTCAGTATTTACCCTCCACACATATTCTCAGATTCAAGATTTTACAAATATAAGAGATCTGAAAATAAATAGCAGCAACCCTAAATCCCACATTCTTTAAATAACAAAGCTGTTCAGCATCTTTAAATGCCTTCATGATGTGTGGAGTGCATCATGGTTACAAAGTGAAAAATGGGGGAAAGAAGTTTAAAAGAGGAATGTTGTCTTAAATAAATGGAAGTAAAGAACAACATTCATGCCATGCTTTCAGTGCCATTTCAAAGCTCCAAATAAGCTAAAACAAATAAACCACCCTCTCATTTTGACCTAGATTACTGTGTAAACAAAGGTACATATTCTTAATTTATATGAAAAGCAATTAGGCCTGCTGCTGACAGCACTGTGAAAAACCCATCTGTGTAGGGCAAGCTTTTTATACTTGAAAAAAATAAGCTGAAAGAGTATTTTTGTTTGTTTGTATTTGTTTTTTCCATTCTCAGCCACTATTTACTTTGGGCCACAAATGCTATTAAAATTTTTAAACTGGTTTGGGTGAGCATGATTATTACTTGACACATGCTTAAAATACGTTTTTTTTTTCATTTTTGAAGATGCTTAAAATTATTTCCTAATTCATACTTTGAGCCCAAATTTTGACATTTCATGATGGTGTTTTATATTTAAGAAATGACTAGAAAGTGCTGCAATTTGTTTTCCTTCTTTGGAATGCTTTGTGAACAAGCTAGTTTTTGTAATACAAAGGGAAAAATGACCTGGGAAAACTGTGGTAGGGATTGCATTCATATGTATACTTATTCATATTTATTGAAATATGAATTTATTGGCCTGAACATATTTTTAGGGTAGGTTTATTTCTCTCTAAAGTTTTTAGCCATTCAGTGAGTAGCTCTTGCCTTTGTTCTTTCTTTTCTTTTGGAAACTTTCTTTCTGGTTAGAAAGATGGTACACATTATTTTCAATAAATACACATTTAAGGGAGAAAGTAAGAGATTGACTACTTATCACATTTCGATATTACATTTTCCTATTTAAATGTATTCATTTGGCAAATATTCACTATTCACCTATCATCCGCCAGAATATTCCTAAGTGATAGGGGCACAGTGGTTAACAAGCCAACTCCACTGTAGCCCTCGTAGGATAAAAAGTCTATGAACACATTATAATTACAAATTTTGACAAGTTCTTTCAGGGACAAGAGTGATGTTCCATGGAAGGCTATCATAGAGGGCCTATTGTAATCTTGGATGTATTTTCAAATTTTCCTGTAGAAGTTTGAGTGAGACAATGAAAAAGGAGTATTTAGGTGAAGTGGGAAAGAGAAGAAGAGGAAGGGCATGTGAAAAGCTTTGAAATAGCCAAAAACTGGAAGGATTGACTGGCTAGGTGAGGTTGGAGAGCTGGGTAGAAGCCTGATTTCGTATAACCTCAAGACCCACTGTGAAATTTAGTTTTGTTCGTTATCCAGGGAGTGATGGAAAACCACTGGGGGATATTTAAGTTAGGAAGTGACATGATTCAATTCAAATGATCACTTTGAAGGAAGACTTTTAAAACAGCCAAACGTGTTTAACATATTCTCAAAGCTTCACAAGATACAAGTTTCATGGCAAGTGGAAGCTATGCGTATTTCTGTAATGAAGCTGGTCAAGAATTCTTGGCTCTGCAATAATAAAAACAGTAAATTTGTTGGCTCCTTTCAGGCCTTTGAGTCTGATTTAACGAAGTGGAAAAACCCAACTACATCTTTTTTCTCCTATCATATTTTCAAGAATAATGAGGTCAACACTATGGGTCAATTTTGGTTTGGAAGTAAAATGTCTAGTCATTTAATGTTTAAGTCTTTGGTTTTATCCTTTCATAACAGAACTGATACATACAAGTAGGAAATTCAGTGAAGAACATTGTGGGAACTGGCCTAAGTAGTCGAGCTGAAGGTGTTGGTAATAAAATTTAGTGAAGACACTGTATGTATAGAACAGGTAAAATGTCCACAGGGTGAACAGTAACTGGTCCACAGCCTCTGAGAAGCAGAGGACAAGAGAGAGCTTTTGCCAACGGCACTGGAACCAAACAACAAGCCCATGTGACACTGGCAAAATAGGGCTAACATTACAAAGAGAAGTTGCTATTTTTATGTTCAGTTCCCCAGGAATTTGGAGAGAGGAAGGACAGGTCTCCTTATTGGGGGTGACGTTTACTGCAGTGGGGCTATGCAGCCAAAGAAACACCAAATATCCACAAAAGCGATTACATGGGGAGAGAAGTTGGGGAACGGTCAGGGGAAAATTCATCCTTATCTTTAACCAGGTAATCAGCTCAGGCAATAGGATGACTAAATCTGAGTTAGGGCGTTGGAAATCTTGTTTCATATAGACCTCACTGAGGTATAGTTTTGATAGTTTGCTTTTGGTAATCCTGGGAGGTTGTAGATGTTTATACGATGGTCTGCACACTGCCCCTTACTTACTGGATGACCAGGGGAAAGTTTCTCAGTCTTTTACAATGAAAATAGAAATAAAATCCTCACAGAATTGCTGTGGAATTAAATGGGATAATAATGTACAATGTCTGGCACAAGGTGAGCACTTCGCAAATATTAGCTATTGTTATATCTCAAAACTTCGTGACAAAATGTGATTTCTCTGTTTTTTTGGTTTATACATCTTTGTATTAGAAAGCACCAAACTGTTAAATCAATCTTATTTGTGAAGCATGCACAGTCCTAAAGGGAATAGCACTTTTTCAACATGAATTATTCTGAAAAATACAATGGACAATTTCATCTAAGCTACAATAGATAAATATTATTATCCTCATTATATAAAGGTCAGAGCGAATCAGAGAACTAAAATAACTTGTCAAAGAATGTCAGAGTTTGAGCTTAGAATGCTGGCTTTCCTAGTTCCTATGACTACTGTTAGACAAAGGCTTTTGGAAGCAAAAAAATCCCCATCCATTCAAATCACTTCAAACATTCCACATCATTACAACTGAGGCAATTCTTTATTATTATTATTATTATTATTATTATTATTATTATTATTATTTTCATTCAGCTCATGTCTCTGAATTAAGCAAATAGTTAAGAAAAAAAATACTACTAGTTTCTGCAATTGTGGCATTGGCTAATCAGGGTAGACAGACAACTGCAGAGGGTGGAAAGACCAGGGTGCTATGCATTGATTTGCAAGATGACCCAGAGAAAGTTAGCAGTTCAGTCTCAGGCCACATATATTAATATTGAAAACCAAAAGAATCATGACTACTAGAATAGAAATGAGCAGTACTTCAGGTATTCAAACCAAATAACTGCTCATTCAGAATTAGATGTTCCCTAACTTCTAATGTTCACAACATTATTTCCATTTGTAGGCAAACATGCAGTGTATTTTCCTGCCTCACCATACATTTCCTGTGGTTTGTGTTATCACTTGATATAATATCAGAAGCTCCTTACCTTGTTCAGAAACTTTAAGACCTTTTTTCTGTTTTTTCCTTCCTCTAAAGACATACAAATAAATCATAAAGTGTGACTTTAGTTTGTAAAAGAGCAAGAGAAAACCATCTTAGCCAGCCTCTCTGAAAATGTTCAGAGGCTCATAAGAAATTTCAATTGGGGTCTGTATAAGTTTGTTAAGCAAATGACAGTTTACAGGATTCTATCACTCCCTTCCTATGATTTTCATGCAAAGCTTGCACTAACTAGAAGAAAAATTCCTTTAAAAGCCTGCATCATTATTTTATCCTATAAGACTACATTTCTTGGGTCCTTATCTAAATAAATTGTACGCGTATAGCTGGATTTTATAATGTTGACACAATTAAACTTATGAATAAAGAGTACACAGTGAAGAAATGATTCTTGGAGATTATATTCTTCTTTTGAAACAGAGCTAAATATCGCATACAAGTATCAACAATACTGCTTCTTTCACTACAACACTCATCTTACTTACTCTGTAAAACACAATCCAGAAAACAGTTTAGTACGTGCACCGGCAAAATAATTTTCACTAGGTGTGGTAGAAGGTTAAAGAGAAACAAGCAAACCTCTCAATCAACCTAGGTTTGTAATCCACCAAACTTCCTGCTTTTATCATGCCTGTATGTTGGCAGGAAGGGTGACACAGCCCAGAGCTTGATCAGCAGTGATGCCATAGCTGGGAGGTCAGGGGACTGGATGAGGGTGGGAATAGAGAACCTGGTGAGAGAGAGAGAGGAACTGGGGGAGCAGGAGTGGCCATGAGGGAAATTGGCTAAAGGCAGCTAAATCCAAAACCCGCTTTGTGGCCTGTATCTAAAATCCACAGATGGCCTAAATTTGCATATCATCTTGTCTGCACTGGGAATATATATTAATTATAAAAAAAAAAGGATGTGGGGAAATTTGGAGGATTTTATGACTTTTGGTAAATGAATTCCTGATAGAATCCAGAAAAAACTATGAAATGGCCCAAATTACAAATGCTTTGTTTTACATTTTAAACTGTTTGGAATTGTAGGTTAATTCGTACGACATTAAAAATGAATGCTAGTTTATGCTTTTAAACATAAAACCAATCAATGCTAGAAAAAGAATCTGGCTAGAAAAAGAATGCTAGAATATGAACACTGAAAACAAATTTCAAGATAATTAAAAAAAGAAAGCATCTAATTTTTATATGCTAATGGACTATGTTAATTGGCAAAGAAATGACTTTTGGTTTATGATGTTATTATTTAATGATATTATGGGTATACTTTGGACCCAAAAACATATTTCTAATTCTCTGTTAAGCAAACAGAAGTTTTCTGTGGAGAATGTTAGAGACATAAGCTTGGCCAGCAGACCTTACTACAATCTCTAGTTACATCTCAATCCTGTAATTGCTTTGCTCTCCAAAGTCCCACTAAAGCTGAGGGTTTCCCATGTACCACATAGATCAGACTCGAAGACTTTGCTGGGGGACATCAGTTGGGATGCGCACAAAGCAGTTATGAAAGCTGCCTTTATAAATATGGTGTTAGGTAAAAACCTAACACAAAAACGCACCATGCTAACAAGGAAGTAAAGCAAATACCGTGTTCCTATGAGAGCATGTAGAATTAAGTATATTTTTCTAAACAGGGCAAAAAGTTTTATTACTTGTAAAACTTTTGTGGATCAGATAACCTCAAGTGCCTAGAGTGTAGCACTAAAAACTTGAGAAATTCAAGGTTATCAAGATAATAGAAAAATAGATACAATAATATTTTGCTTTATATAGGGCATTTTAACACAGTACTTATGTATTTATCTCAGTCACCTGTATAATGTCACATTGAAGAATAAATGTCTCTAAAATAGGGAAAAAAAACACCCCACATTAAATTTAGTTATTAGAGAAGCATCTTTAACCACTCAGGTATTTATGTGGCTGAAAATAATCAATAAAGACTAACTGATTTACAAAATCGTTTACTGATACAAGCGTAAGAATACCCAAGATTTTTAAAGACGAAACGGTATATTTTTAAGATAATGAAGGTTTTCTCTAAACTATTACAAAGTATGATTTAAATGTTATCTTAAAATTTGAAAATGATGCATTAAAAATGAAAAACAATGAAATTACTGGGGCTTCTGAACACCTGCACAAAAAATGTCTGTGTTTGGTGATAGCTGCCATTTTATGAAATCTAGCAGGAAGTCCAAATGGAGAAAAACAAAGATGTTCAGGATGCTATTTTTAAGTGTGACTTTTCTTTTTTCTCCTGCTATTAACATTCTAACAAGAGGGAAGGAGATTTAAAGACTATAAAACCACCTGGCTGCCATTATGTAGCACTGAGTCCTCAGTCATTGTTGACAACTAAAGGGCCTTTGCAGCAGGATGGGGGCTGTGGGGGTGGTCCCGGAAGAGGCCTTGTTCACACATAAGCACAGCTCCTGGCATCAGCCAACACTCCAAAGGTTGCCCTGAACACAGGTTGTAGTGACAAAGCAGAAAGAAAAAGTAGAGTGGAATCTGATTCCCCTAAATTCCCTTTTAAAAATGGGGTATGTCTTGTGTTCCTTAATTAAACCTAAATCTCATTTGATTATTTGTAAGTACACTACCCCTGATACTGGACCCTGCTTTTAGAGCAAGTACAGCTGGGGTTGGCTTGTTTGGCTCGATGAACTTTACCATTAATTAAACATTTTGTTAATCTGTATGTCCGTTGGAGAGGCTGACTCCTCAGGCTGCGTCTTTGGTCTCAGAGTTCAGAGACTTCTGTAAAGATTGTCCCCAACCCCCACCCACCCTCCCTCCGGGGCCCCCACACCTCATTAGGAAAGGCTGCCTGGAGTTTAGAGAGGCTAAACGCTTCCCTGGAGCCCCTTAGGGACTGCTGCAACCTATTTGTTTTGTGTCTCATCTCAGGATCAGCTTGCCTATGCTTTCCAACATGACAATTAGCTAATTTAATAAATCTAATTTAGTCTAATGTGCTGCTGTAAGAGAACCATAGGAGGGGGCCCTATCATCACCTCTAGGTTCTTTCCCTAATACATTCCTGGGAAAGAATGGGCTCACTTCCATGTCCAAAATGCAAATAAAGTCCATTGTCTGAGCTAGCTTAGAGTAACTGGTGGTACCAGCCTAGATGGCTCTGGTGAGGATGATGATGCCTAGTTTAGGTTTTTGGGAAAGTGTTTCATGATTGACTAGTAATGTCCCCATAGGTTGAGAATGGAGGCCACATTTTCACTGATTTTGCTGTGCTTAATAGAACAGGAGGTTAATCGTAGGTAGCTGCCTAGTTTATCAGCAGATTAGCTCACAATTTTACTAATTTTAGGGTAACCATATTTTTCAAAATTATATGTAGAACTCTCACGGAGAAAGGTTAGGTCTTTCATTAAAATGACAATATAATTTTAGAGAAAAGTTGACTTATACTAGTCAAATTCAGAGTGCTCAGGTAATTGTATCCATGTCATGCTTAGATGCTGATCCAACAGATGATCCCCGAGACTCACAGTTTTTCTTCCCAGAGGAGTATCTCTCAGCTCCAGACTGGTCCCTACCAGCCATTGACCTGCTGACTTTAGCATCAGAGGAGAAAGGGAGGCCAGGAAAAAAGTGAACCAGAGGGAAAAAAGGATGAGAGTGGGAAACAAAAATATGCTGGAAGAAGGAAAAGTTTTCAATGAATTCAAAGTAAAGAAACTGATATTCTTCTGTAACTGGATGCATCTCTTTGATGGTGGTAATTACTACGTGCATTGAACAACAGTATAACACATTGATAAGACAAAGTTCTCCCAGTGGAGCAAGTTTGGAGGATGGTATTTATTTGATTGTATGAGCTGTAGCATAACTACTAGGAAAAAAAAAAATCAATGTTGTTATTGCTATTATGCATTATTTCAAAAAGAAATGAAAATTTGCAAATCATAGATCTGATAAAGGGTTAATATTCAAAATACATAAAGAACTCATACAACTTAATAGCGGAAAAAAGCAAATGGGCATTTTTCTAAAGAAAACATACAGATGACCAACAGAAGCATGAAAAGATGCTCAATATCACTAAGTATCAGGGAAATGCAAATCAAAACAATAATGAGATATCACCTCTCACTTGTTAGAATGGAAATTATCAAAAAGATAAGAGATAACAAGTGTTGGTGAAGGTGTGGAGGAAAGAGAACCTTGTGCACTGCTGTTGAGCATTTAAATTGGTGTGGCCACCATGAAAGCCAGTATGAACTGTCTCAAAAATTAAAAATAGAACTACCACATGATCCAGCAATTTCACTTCTGGGCATTTATCCAAAGAAAACAAAACTAACTCAAAAAGGTATATGCACCCCCATGTTCACTGCAGCATTATTTACAATAGCCAAGATATGGAAACAACCTAAGTGACCGTTGATGTCTGAATGCATTAAAAAAAATGTAATCATAGTATACATGTATATGATGGAATATTATTCAGCCACGAAAAGAAAGAAATCTTGCCATTTGTGACAACATGGATGGACCCTAAGGGCATTATGCTAAGTGAAACAAGTCAAAGAAAAATAGCCACTACATGATCTCATCTTTATGTGGAATCTACACACACACACACACACACACACACACACACACACACACACACACACCCTAAAACCAAGCTCCATGATACAGAAAACAGACTGGTGCTGGCCAGAGGCAAGAGTGTGTGTGTGTGTGTGGGGGGAGCAGGGGGAATGGGGGGGGATGAGGGACGGGCAAAATGGGTAAAGGGGCTCAAAACATACAAACTTCTGTTTATAAAATAAAAATAAGTTACAGGGATGTAACATACAGCATGGTGACTATAGTTAATAGTACTGTATTTCATACTTAAAAGTAGCTAAAAGTACATTTTAAAGTTTTTGTCAAATGAAAAATAAATTTGGAACTATGTATGGTGAATAATGTTAACTAGACTTACTGTGGTGATCATTTTGCAATATATACAAATATCAAATCATTATGTCATACAACAGAAACTAATATAATATTGTATGTCAATTGTACCTCAAAAAACAAACAAATAAACAAACAAACAAAAACCACACCAAACCAAATCTTCATTTTAGTAACAGCAGCAATCTGGTACAAGGCTAAGTCCTGGGCTCAAGGCTGAAATAAAGTCTTTGGATGCAGTTTTGAAATCAAACATATCCATCTGTGTCTTTGCATGCCCACCATTCATTCAAAGTGAAAAGTGGGTAATTTTGATATGAGTAACCAGTAAATTGGTGGGAGGAATATTTGAGAGGCTGGAATACCTAAAATACTATAAAGGTGCAAGGTGCAATTGCTCTGATGAGATACTGGCTCTAGAAGAAAGGCTGTATATGTTTGCTGTGGCAAAACTTGTGAAAACAAAACACAAACAAGAATAAAACATATTATTTGGATCTGTGATAAAAAATTACTAAAGTAGTCCTATATCTCCTTATAGTTATTCCCAGTATTTCCTAATCTAACAAAGCTCCTCCACATTCCATTATCCTTGTAAGAACATTCCCCAGACTCTGGTGAGGGAACCAGAGTTGCAGCCATTGTTTCGGCAGTGGTTATTCTAACAACAGCTAGAAACACGATCTCATGAGCAAGAATGTTTTGCAGGGGATAAGAAATTACTAAAAACATAAGAACGATCCAAAAAGAGTTACCAAGCACATATTCTTGGGCATGGGTTTATTTCTCTCTTGCTTTTTCTTAGATTTTAGTAAAGATTTAGCTTCCAGGATGTCTTGCAGCCATGGCATGTCATATAATTCCCCATTCTTTGTGTCCCTTTCTTTGGTACAGGATGAATGGTTTTTGGTAATGTGTTCTTCCTATGCCCCATAACTACACTGCCCTTTGCTGAAATATGAGCTGACTTCTGAAGGATAAGGACCTATTAATTATTGAGTGGTTAGTGAGGATTTGTAGAGAAGTACAGGAGAAGGAAAGTGCTAAAACAGGAGGCAGTATTCTAAGAGCAAGGGGCTCAAAACGTTCAGGGTGATGGTTCGGATGATCTAACGCTGCATAACAAATCACTCCATAAATTAATGGCCTAAAAAATCCATTTGTTTTGCTTGAAGATGCTCAGGGTCAAGAATTTGGACAGGACATAGTGTGGATGACTTGTCCTTGTTCCATGTTCTCCAGAGCCTTCCTTGGTAAGACCTGAAGGCTGGAACTGGAATAATCTGAAGGCTTGTCATTCATGTTTGATGGCAGAGGGCCTTGGTTCCTCTTTCTCAAAGCATTTTCATGAGATCTCTTTGGATGGGCTAGAATTGGGCTTCCTCAAAACTTTGTCATTATTTCCCAAGGCAGGCAACTGTTCAGAGAAACCAGGTAGGAGAGAGATTCCTTAAAATGACCTAGGCTTTCCAGTCAGTGCATCACTGCTGCTTTATCTACTGTTTGGCCCACTCACAGGCCTGCTCATGTTCAAAGGGAAAGAGAACAGACTCCACCTTTTTGGTGGAGAATGGCAAGGTTCTAGGACGGTGTGGATCTAGAGGTAGTATTGGGGCTATTTTTAGAAATTACCATGCAGCAGTGATTGAAGGGCAGGGGCCAGTGGGAAATTGGCTCAAAATGAAACTGGTGAGGTAGGTGGGGATTATATCATGCAGAATATTGTGTATTACGTTAAGAATGCTGGGGTTTTTTTGTTTTGTTTTGTTTGTTTTTTTGCTCATGGAAAGTCATTAAGAATTTTTTGTGGTGTTTTTTGTTTGTTTGTTTGTTTGTTTGTTTTTAGCTGAGCCATCCTACCACCTGTTGGCAGCTCAGCGGCTGCTCAGCGCGGCCCGGGAATCCAACTGGCAACCCTGTTGCTCAGAGCTCGCACTCTTAAGCAACTGAGTCACTCGGCTGGTCCCATTAAGAAGTTTTAAGCCTGGGAATATTAAACTATTGTTTGGTGTGGCACAGAGAATGGACTGGAACAAAGCAAAACTTGAATGTAAGAAGTCCAGTTAGGAAACCAGGGAGATAAACAATGCTAGATACAGGGGAGTTTGGATCAGGGCTATGGCACCATATAGGGAGAAGTCAATGGATTAAGAAATTTATGAGGTAAATAAATGGATCTGGATATGGGGAGTAAGAGAGGAGGTGGTCTCAAAAAATGACTCTCAGTGTCTAGGCTATGTAACCATGAGTATGGTGGTGTATGTCACCAAGGTAGGGAAAACTGGAAGAACATCAGGGCTTCAAGGGGAAGATCATGAGCTTCAGAGAGATATGAATGGACAGGCTCAAGTGAGCATTTGGATAAATGGGGCTGGATATAAGGAGAGGTTAGGGCTGGAGACATATATCTGAGTCATCCAAGTCCACACGGTAATTGTAACCACTAGCATGAATAAGATTTTGTTGGGAGAGTGGAAACATTTGATAGAGAATGTTGGTTGAATATAAAAAGACAATCTGCAAATTGTGGCTAGAAAAGATGCAGCAGAGAAGCGAGAGGAAAACTGAACAGAATGGTCTCGCAGAAGCCAAGGGAAGGAGTGCTGGAGGCAGGTAACTGCTGATCATATAGAAAGCATCTAAGAGTGCACATTGGATGACATCTAAATATGTTCTTTGGATTTAATGACCTCTGGGATAAACACTCAACTTCTTGGCATGAGATACAGAAAATTGCTTAATGAACTACAAAGTTTTTGAGGCTGTTTTAAATTTTCTAATAATTTACACTAAAAATAAACTAGGAATTATAAAAAGGTATGACTTTCATAAAGCATAATATAATACTGTGTAATATGAAACACTACAGGCATCTGCAAGTAAGAGAGAATATTTTAATATAGAAGTAAATACCAGGCTTTTCTTTAGGAACGTAATCCATACTAACACAGTTTTTCCTTTGAAAAGTCAGATTCTAATTACTTTATTAAAATAAAGAACTTTTTTATAACCAATCAGTTGATAATTGCTTATTTTGAAATAGAAATTTCTTTATATATGTGAAATTCCTACATAATTATATGTGTAATATATGTATATATATATATATACACATATGAAGTATTGTTCAATCATATTCTGATAATTTCTGTAAAGCACATTTCTATTTTCAATTTGTTAATTTTTAATATGTTTACATATATATATATGTGTATGTATGTATTTTTATGTGTATGAGATGGACTACTAAGCATAATGTGAATATTTTATTTTTCTAAGTAAAATCCAATTCAATGATCCTAAATTAAAGAGAACAAAACAATACTTCATTATACTTTTATAAAGAGCCATATTTTATCAAGACTAGAATATTTTTAACATAAGCCAACACAATATGGCTACAGATCCAACATTCCTCATAGTTCCTTACTTACAAAAATGAACGTTCTTTTTCCACTGGCATTAAAATAATGAGAATAAGAAAACAGGTTAAGTGTTAAAAGATTTGATTTCTTTTTGTAGTATTCTTGAATGGATTAACTAAATAAAGCCATATGCTAAGTTTAAAATGCTTATTGGAACAGCAAAGATATGCATTGGTAAATACTTTTCAAATTCAAAGACCTACAAGGGTAAAAATATTAGTTTCAAGATGATTAGATAAAGAAGATGTGGTACATATATACAATGGAATACATTCAGTTGTAAGAAAAGATGGAATACTGCCATTTGGGACAACATGGATGGATCTTGAGAATATCATGCTAAGTGAAATAAGTCAGATGGAAAACCTCAAGAACCATATGACTTCATTCATACGCATATGTGGGATACAAAACTGAAAGCAACAAATGAACAAACAAGACAAACAAACAAACAAAAACTCATAGATACAGACAAAGTATGGTGGCTACCACAAGGAAAGGGGCATGGAGGGAAGCAGAAAAGGGTACAGGGGGTCAAATATATGGTGACGAAAGATTTGATTTTGGGTGGTGAACATGGATGATGTATTATAGAATTGTACACTTGAAACCTATATCATTTTATTAACCAGTGTTACTCCAATAAATTAAAAAAAATAAAAATTAGTTTCAAGAGAATTGCACATAAAAATAAAAGGGTATAAGCCTATAAATCTAATTGTTGCTTTATGAAAAGTAGGAACAGTTGGCATATGTAGTGACTGATAAACATTAGTGTGATATAATTGCCCTTCTCAACCTCAAGTACACAATGACTAACAAGAAAACAAAGTCAATATGTCAATTGTGTATGTAGCAATAATATGTCTACTCCCAAAGAAAAATAAAAAACTAAATCATTATCAGAAAACCTGCAGTCTTGTCCAAATTTTACTTATTTTTAAATATATTCTTATTATTAATTATGAGATATTTTGTCAAAACAGTTAATATGTATTTGTATTGAGTTAATTTTAAGCTGGTGACTGATGGGCATAATATGTTAGGTCTAATTTTATTTTCAAACCTTTATATTGGGTTACCTAACTTCAGGGGAATTGGAAGGAAGCACTGGTTGCATGCTTAGATCAAAGTATTCTAAAGTACAGGACAACTTTGGCAGCCCACCTGCTTACACTAATTTATATACAGCATTCTCTTCGAAGAACCCTTATAAGATGGACATGAAATATAAGCGTAATTGCAGAGATGCTGAACTACCAAAATGTAAATGGGTATTGTGTTATCAAGAATACCTGCTGATTCCCAGGTAGAGTTGGTACTTAATTTACCTGCGTGCTGTGCATCTACTAACTATCAATATTTGTATTTCTGGAAATACCCATTATTCAATCACTAGTGGCTATCCAATTAAAACAAACAAACAAACAAAACCTACTATATCTCACTTGAACTGTATGTCAATTGACCCAGCGACAAAGTTTATGTTAAAAAAAAAAAGAGGTCTTTTGCACTGGTATCAGACTCAATATATTGGGCGATGACATAAGAAAGGAAAAGTCAAGAGTCAAGGTCAATGTGAGTTGTGGTAAGAAGGTCCCTTATTAGGAGATGACAATAGAGCTAACTGTTGGTTGCTTCAGGGAAAAGCATGCAAGAGCAGGGATGTGAAGATAGGTCTTCAGGAAGGACAGATGGCCTGTGACCTACAGGTACAAAGAGCCAAAAGCCCCAATTCAAAGACGATTACTGATAGTCAGTGATGAGTCTTTACCTAAAAGGAGAAGGCTTATTTCCAGTGATTATCTGACTCAGACTTGCTTCCTGGGTAACTTCCTACATCTCAAATACAAGTAAATGAATTTGAAGTAAACAAGCTTCCTCTCTCAGTGAAAAACTTGTGTCTATTTTGAAAGAGTTTGTTTCTGGCAGAGCTCTCACACCACTGATATCAAAGTTGCATTTGAAGACATTCATATATTTTTCCTAATAGAAAAGGGATGTCATAACTTTTCTCCTCAGCAAGCCCCAAACCAAGACAGTCAAAACAACAAGCTCAGTTGGAATTTGAGAAAACATGAATGCCACTTGAAGACTTTTCAAGAAGTTCTTTCATTGGTATATTAAGTTTGTACTATTATAAACTTAGTTCAGTTTCCCGTGCTAACAACTTGTGAAATTTATAGGGACAATCATTGAGCCAGTCAGCTTGATCTAACTAGCTTCTTTTTTCCCCTCCATTTTAGAAATCCTCTAGGTCTCTCATATATTATAGAATAAAACCCAGCTAAATAGTCTTAGAAAAAGGCTGTTGGTCTCTCTTTCTTTTTTTTTCTTAAATTAAAGTTTATTGGGGTGACAATGGTTAGCAAAGTTACATAGATTTTAGGTGTACAATTCTGTAACACATCATCTGTGCATCACATTGTGTGTTCACCACCCAGAGTTAGCTCTCCTTCCATCACCATATATTTGATCAACTTTCCCCTCTTCTACCACCCTCCTCTGCTCTTACCCTCTCATAACCACTAAACTATTGTCTGTGTCTATGAGTTTTGTTTCTTCATTTGTTTTTCTTGTTCCTTTGTTGTTTTCAGTTTTATATACCTGTTGGTTTCTTTTTTATGTTGCTTATCTCCCTGAAATTTCAACGTGTGTAAAACATGCACACTAACATTCTTTTAAGGAACTTAATGCACTTTAGCGACATACAACTGAATTCTCTAAGTGTAGAAGTTATTCCTCACATGCATTCCATGATGATTATGATTTTTTCAGAAGAGGCAAGTAGCAAAGGTAGTAGCTGATGGAGATATAATTCACTAAGCAGTACTTCATTGTCCAAAAGAGTCTGTACAGCCCCTAAAAGAAACAACCTTCACCTAGGACATTTTGGTTTCCTATCTTGTTTAGCTAGTTTCTGTACAGTCACTTGGTGGGATATACTATATTCAAGCTGAGGCTGATTCTGAATAACAGATGCAGAAACCAAAGCCCAGAGAAGTTCACTCACATTCAGCATCTACCCGTGTATAGAGAGCAAGAAACAAGAGAACACTTCTTTTAATGCCAAGACAAATGATAGTTTCAAAAGACCACCCACGCTTGATGTTATTTTGTTTCTTCTATATGCAGCCAATTTAATAGTTTGAGAAAATATATCTTTAGAAACACCAAGGCCCATTAAGCTAGAGGAAATATTTTATATTTGAGCTACCTAATCCTGAACTGGTTGACCATAAATAGGTTCTGTAACAGGATGAAACTGAGACATTTCAGATAGCGGTTTAAATACAAATACCTTGGTGGGTGGTGATGGTGGTGATGGTAGTTCTGAAGCTTTAGAACAAATAAGGTTTTCTGGCTTGTTTCATAGCATGGTTTATTAAAAAAAAAATGTAAAGAAGAAAGCTGCCTTCTTCTCCTTTGGTCACTCCTCTGACCACTTTAATTTACTCTTCAAAACATTCCTGACATTGCTCTGGTTTTTAACTTTCGTGTTCAAAATTATACATCATGCTTACTATACAATCAGTCACCCTTCAATTTATTCTCCCTAATCAGGTCAAGATAATGGTCTTTTGGACTTAATAGATAGCTCTAAAAGAGCCTAACATCACTGATTTTCCTTTATGCATTTCCCCAATCTAGTGAATAATAACCCTTTCTACCCTTCCCAAATTGGCTGTAGACTTTTGTTTTCATAGATGAAGCAAGAAATATTTTCAATGTTTAACATATGTTGTTTCTTATTTATTTATCCTAATGCCACATTTGTACTGGTTTAAGCATTTGAAGAGTGGCCTATGACCAAACACTCACTAACATCTGGACATTGTGGGTTCACGATAAATAACCCATTGAGCCAAATACAACTTCTAGGAGAGAGCCAACGCTTGATAATGGGAAAGAGATAAGTGGAGATCACCTTATAAATATCAGACCAAGTCATAAAAAGAAGAAAGCTTCCTCGGAAGGTGATTTTACCGCATGAGAAGGGTTTCCTTTCTAAGGACAGGTTCTCAATTATTAGGGAGAGCTGATTTTCGGCCAGAGAAGGGCTGTAGTATCAAGGAAGTCCCAATGGTATAATTTTAGCTTTCGCAGAATTTTCCATTGCTTATTTTCAGAGCTACTGCTATTTCATCATTTCAATGATTGCTCCCCCAACACTGACTGATGATTTTATTGGATGCAGAAGGGGCTGAGTTGGATTATATTTCACTGAACAGCTATACAGCCTGTGTAAAAATGGCCTTTGGAAATGAAATCATCCCATCTAATTGACCACAGTGAAATAGAAACAATAAAATCAGTTGGTGTGGAGGTGGACAAACCAAAGCTAAAACTACATTTTCATCAAATTAAAATCTCTGAAGTCTATGTAGATGATAATTTCCATCAAAAAGGTTAAAATAACTATTGATTAAAAGTGTTGCAGGTTTAGAAGGTATGGAGTTTCTTATTCTTATATTTATTATAAAGGTTAAACTCATTAAATACTTAATAAGCATAAAGTTTCAAGGATTTAACGAACTGCTCCTCTTTTTTATAATGAATTTATATCAAAATTGGAGAACCTGGTTTGAGGTTGAAAATTCCTCATTATGTCCCATTCTGAATAAAACATCATTCTCTTAGAATTTCCATAATAAGACATTTTTTATTAGACTTTGTAGTCACCTAGACATATGGATGGGTTGTATTTTGAAGAAGGATATAGGCTATTTTTATACTGAAGAATACTGGAGGTGTTTTCCTCATTCTACTTGTCATGTTTTGTGTAACATTTGATGGCTCCTGCCATATTGTCACTTCGACATGCTAATAATACAAACTGATATTATTTCAGGAATGCTATGGCCCTGACTCTATACCGTGGAAGTACTGTATTCTCATTACTTCACAAGGTTTGCATACATGGAACATTCCTTCTCATCTCCACAAAATCACCTGAAGAGTCAATGGCAAAGCAGGCTCTCCCGCAATGTCCAAGATGATATGGTGCAAGTGAAGCAGAGCAGATAATAGCTTAGGCCAATCTAGCACTTTGTTTGTCTGTCCCGGTTCCTTCGTACCATCTATCTAGTAGACATTCCAGGACAACTTGGGATGCCCTGAGTATCTGTCTAGTCTTTAAGTCCTGAATTTCTCTTTTCATGTTCATCTTGTCACCCACAAAGACTCTTTCTAGTAGAGGGGAAATACGAAAGAGTAAATATAACCAACTGTATCTCATAACAGTTCTAGGAGTTTTGGGTGTAGCATCTTTGCAGCAAACATTTTTGCTGCATAACTAACTGGCTATAAGGCAATTTTGTATAAAAAAGGTAAAATAACTGGTTGACAGATTTTTTTTTTTTTTTGGTCAGTTTTGCTTCACTTCTCCATTGACAAAATGGTAGAGAAAATAGTTAAGTAGTGATTGTCTTAAAATATTTAGCATTTCTTCCAGGTAAAGATGATTTTTGTCCCAAGAGTTAGTTGGTTTCTTATTCTGAAACACTACCTTGGGAAGAGAATGAGAAAAACTTATGGTCCTCTTATAGGGCACAGAGTTGAGCCCACATTTCCCATAGAATGAAGACAAGTCTTAGGTACAATCAAAAAAATCAGTTATTTGTGCAGTATTGTCATGAATCTACACATTTTAAATGTCTTTAAATATATTGTGTTTCACACACAAAATAATCTTTTTAATTTGTTATTCATTTTTTTTTTTTGAGGGCAGTGTCACTGGCCCTCACATGTGGGACCGAACCAGGACCGCTGGCTTCCCAAGCCGGTACTTAACCACAGTGCCACTCGGCCAGCCCTGTTATTCATTTTTAATGTCCCTCTTATTTTTCATGATTATATATTTTTTATGACAAAATTGTCTTACAGCCAATTATGTGGTGAAAATGTTTTGGCAAACAGGTTTGTGGCAAAGATGCTATAGCAAAAAGACCAGACATGTCCTGTGACAGAAGGATGAGAAACATGATTGTTGGTGCTCAGAAAATCCAGCAACTGTTACAGGGGCTCTAAACCTGGGATTAAAGGAAAGGACTCCGGAAACGCAAACCACATTCATAACGACCAGAATGTTGACCGACTAGCTTTTAACTATGAGCCAGTAGCTCTGCTAGCTGCTTTCCATATAGTATTTCTAATTTTTCCAGAATTGGATAAAAAGATGTTCTATTATGACCATCTTACATTTGGGGGAAAAAAACAACAACAGCAACATGAAGTTCAAAGAGGTTAAATAACTTTCCCAAACTCAGAAAACTAATAATAATGATTGGGGCTGGGAATTGAACCAGATGAATCTGATATAAAGAAACCTTACATTCTGGGCCAGCTGAGTGGCATGATCATGGGTGCCAGCTCTGAGAAACAGGGTCGCCAGTTCAATTTCCATATGGGCCAATGAGCTGTGCCCGAGCTGAGCTGCCATTGAACTGCCAACAGGTGGCAGGATGGCTCAGGTAGTGAGATCACATGCTCCTAACAACAAGGTTGCTGGTTCGATTCCCACATGGGATGGTGGGCTATGCCCACCCGCAACTAAGATTGGACATCGCGCCTTGAGCTGACCAGCCAAGAGCTTCTAATGGCCAGCCGTCTGGCAATTGGACTTGGAGCCAAGCTAGCTGCACCCTCTACAACCAAGACTGAAGGACAACAACTTGGATATTCCCCTTCACCAATTCCCCAACACTGTTCCCCTCCCCAAATTCCCCAATCAAAATTTTAAAAACAAAACAAACAAACAAAAACAACCTACATTCTAAGTAGTATGTTATATGCTGCTTCAAGATTACTTTAGATGACCCAAGGCTTTTTCACAGTAAAGCAAAAATATAGTTATTGGAAGTAGGGTGGTAAGTTCTAACAAGAATGGGTTAATGAAGACTGAGGCTTTGGTGCATTCTGAGCTGTTCTACTGGGATCATGTGGGGGAATTGATCTCAACATCTGGGATGGAGTTATCTTGGCAGGTGTGGCTGAAATAGTCTCCCTGACCTTTGGCAGTTGAGAAATTACTGAGTAGAGAACCAGGCAGTGAATTACGCATCATAAAGAGGAGAAAGGTTATCCAGTTAAGCTATTTGGATAGTGTTTGGTCTTGACCTGGCTAGGGTCTAGGGGAAACAATAACTCTCTCTTTGGGTATCTTGGGGTCAAGGATGGAGTTAGGTACAGAAGAGAACAAAGCCTAATTGCTCAGCTTTTTGAGTTTCCTACTCTTATTCTCTCCATTTATTCAATATTGGTGTCCACAGATGATGTTCGTCTAAATACTACTTGTAGGAGTGATTCCTCTTAGGTTGGCAATGTCATCATCGGTAGTGTGTAAATCACTGCAAATTAACACATGGGTCAGTAGGCAATGATCAGGTAAAAACTTCTGCATTCTTTGCATGATTTTGAAAAGGCCCATACATTTTGGAAATCACAATAACTCTTATCAGATGTTCATGAGAAAAGAAAACCCACGGTGTATTCCACAGTTCTTCAGTGATATAAAGAATTCTAGTGACAAACAGCAATGTTGCTTAAAGAAACTGTTATACATATCAGTTGTCTATTATTTTGGCTACCGATTCCTTTGGCTATGAGAATCTATAAGGATTGTCTTGCCCTGCTGAGATTGTGAAATCTTACATAACTTTTCAATTAAGTAGAGTCCCTATATATGCATCTAATTATTTAAACAAGATTATAAACTTATTCTTGAAGCAATAAAAGCGATTCATCTTTTATCCTTTTTGTGTGCTTAAAATACCTTAGTTCCTTTTTATTAGTCTTAAAAATAAATTCCTATGGGGGGCAGCTAGTTAGCTCAGTTGGTTGGAGTGCAGTGCTCACAACACCAAGGCTGTCAGTTGGATCCCTACATGGGCCACTGAGATGTGCCCTTTGCAACTAGATTGAAACAACTACTTGACTTGTAGCTGATGGGTCCTGGAAAAAGACACTGTTGCCCAATAATAATAATCATCATCATCATCATCATCTTATGGAGTAGATGAGTGTTACTGTCCCTGTTTACAGATAAACAAACTAAGGAACATAGAGCCCTTGACTTATGTTGTATCAATAATACATGTACATCACAGCTTATACAAAAATTCCCAGTAAAGCATTCTTTGGGCTGTGGATTGTCTCAGTGAGATGCTCTGTCACTGGCTTTACCTTCACAGTTTTGGAAAATATATTTCAACCCTCTTTCTCTCCTGCCTAGCAATTTGATAAGAGTGTTTCATGAAATGGAATAAATCTTCAACAGAGAGCGTGACAATTAGGCATCTGTGTTCCCCTTGAGAGAATATGAGGCCAAGAATAATCTCAGGATATTAAACATAATCCTTCCTCTTGACAGTACTTCAGGAACATGAAGCAAGTATATGTATGCACATGCTCACTCACCCTATTTAGGTGGTCCATATTTTCTGTCTCACTTGAAAGGCATCACATGTGCACAGGTAGCCTCCAACTTACTTCCCAAGGACTGAATTGAAAAATAACCCATCTAGATAAAATGGCCCCAATACCTCTGCTCCAGCTGATAGCAATAAAGACCAGCTAGTTAGAAATCAGCTGAGATATTAGGCAACTTGTGATGTTTGAAGAATGAAATAAGTGAAAACAATTTGAAAAGCTGATGTACATAACAAGTGTGACTTATCTTTAGTGTTATCTTCAGCCTCTCCCCCAAATCTATATCCAACCTGAGCCTATAATTTTTACTTCATTATCATAATGTCTAAAATTCCATCAAATAATGATGTCTTTGCATCAAAACATATCTGTTACAAAGTAGACTTACAGAACCATCAGTCATCCATCTGTTGTATGTTACCCCATCGTAATTTGGTCCTCAGAAGAGCCAGTCCAAACCAGCACCTTCTCAGATCTCCTTTCCCAGCCAACACCACCTCCATAAACTATTTCTCAGGCCACAAACCTACTGGCCATTCCTGATCCCCCATCCAATGCATCATCAAGTCTTCCTGATGCCTGTTTATTCTTCTCCAAAATACACCTAAACCTCCACACTACTTAGGAGGCTCTGTAATAAACTTGATCTAAATCACAGTTGCCTCTCAGCTTGACTTTTCACTTTTATTTTTTATTATTATTTTTTTTTATTTTTTATTTTTTTTTTTTTTAGAGGGCAGTGTCACTGGCCTTCATGTGGGATCCGAACCTGGGCTGCTGGCATCCCAAGCCAGCTCTTAACCACTGCGCCACTTGGCCGGCCCTCAGCTTGACTTTTCTACCCTCTTCTAAACTGTGCCCCTATAGTCCATTCTCCACTCAGCAGACAGAATCATGGGGAGTAAAAATCACACCAAGTCAGTACCTCTGCTCTAAAACTGTCCCTGTGGCAGCCAATGTCCCTCTCTCCACCGGGTTTCCTCCGTTTTCCCCTTTTCCTTCTCTCCTTCAGCTACGCCGGCTTTCTTTTTGTTTATTAAAAAGGAGTAGGGTCCTTCTCCTGCCTCTCATATTCTGTGCTTGATACTTTCAGCTTTGAAGAATGCCTCATCCAAGATCTTATCATGGCTGTATCTCTCTGTCATTCAGTCTCAGCTCAAATCCATATTTTTGGGAGGTTTTTGATAATTCTATGAGCTAAAGTGGATTCCTTTTTTTCTTCTACTACTCTCCCTATCCCCACAAGTCACCTTACCCTTTTATTATCTGCATAATTCTGACCACTCACTGTCTGCTTATTTTGCTTCTATGCTTATCTTTATTCCCACAGGACAACGTAAATGTGAAGGCAAGACTTTTGTGTTTTTACCAAAATGCTCTCTGGTTTCTTTAATGAAGGCTGACATATTGTAGGTGCTCAATAAACAATCACAGTTCTTTAACACCCTGCTATGATAAACTAATCTAGGTTATCAACTTTGCCTGCAGAATAAAGGAGGCCATTTTTTTAGTCTGGAGCTCTTTAGAGGGTAAAGGGAAGCCACAGTGTCACTGTGGAGCACAAACACTGTCTTAATCTAAAGAGACACGTGGGACCTGAAAGAAGAGATAGCAGCTCTCTTTTATAAATTCCACTTACTTATTTTGAAATTTAGGCCTCATCTGAGTTAAAGATGAAGGATCTGGTCTTGAATCCTGAAATAGATGACTATTTCATCATCTATAAAGTAGACATAATTATGCTATCTGTCTCATAGGATTGTAAATAAGTATGAAATGCTGAACACAAAGACTAATAGTAAGTGCTCAATTAAAAAAAACAACAACCTTTTTCCTACACGTCACTTCTCAAACACAGTCTATTGCTTTTAGAATTCAATTATAGTTAATTAAGCTTAGACCACCATTTAAAATAGTTACTATGGAAAATTATACACCAAAACAATCAACTCCCATGTAAAGGCCTTTTGAAATACAACCTGGCTACAATTTGAGAATTACTTGTAATGAGAAATATTTATGCTTACCTTTTGTTACCAGCCTGCTTCCACGTATACATTTTTTCACAGTCCTATTTTTCCAGCACTTATCCTATTGTTACTGAACAATTGACTTACAGTGTATGTTCACTCTACCACTGCAACAAAAGTAGATGTGTAATTCATTCTATTTTTCTTAGAAACAAGAAACTAAATATAAACAAGGGTAATTCAATTCCAATGACTAGTAATCACTATATACTTTATAATACAACTGAGACAAAAGGAATACAGAAAAACTTGTTACATTCAAATTGCATCTGAAAGGCTTATGTGGTAGGCTTGAAGGACCATTACATCCTAATTTATTCTACTTTCTGTTACTTACTTTGTTTTTTTGTTGCTAAACAGTCTTGCTTGTGAGAGCCACTTTAATCTTGAAGACTAACAGTTAAATAGGATGAAGCACTCAATTGAGTTTTTGCTTTTTTCAATTTTGTTGATTTCTTAATTATTTCTTTTAGTTACATGAAGATGTTCAATTTATAGATCTTATCAATACAACTATTGGCTACCTCAAGAAACGAATTCAAGTCTTATAGGGTACAAATTGAATTTACCCAAAAAACAAAATAACAGAAGCTGGTTTTGGGGAAGCTACTATTCTGCAATATTATCTAGAGAGTAGTAGGTCTTTTTTATTGACAGGCAGATAAATAAATATATTTCTTTATGTTGAGAATAAAATATGTATACCACATAATATTTAAAATAATTGTGTATTCTAACAACATTTTTATTGATTTTCCTTCCCATTCAAAGACATCTGAATACTTTATTTTTTTATTCTCTTGATTATGCTCTCCACCATCATCCTATTTGCACTGTTTACAAGGAAAGGTTCCTGAAAGAAACTAACCTGATAATTATTTTATTGCTTGTAAAACAATGAACTTTTAAATAAATCCTATGATTTTTACAACCTTATAACTAAAATTGCATTGTTTTACAGCATAAATATATTAAAAAAAAACACAAAAAAACAATCTAGGAACAGAAACGATTACATGAATACAATAAATATCTTTTAGGGCCAGCCAAGTGGCGTGTTAGCTAGGAGTTGGCTTGGGACGCCAGCTCTGAGCAGCAGTGCCCCCGGTTTGGATCCCAGATGAGGGCCAATGAAGCTGCACCCTCCACAGCTAAGATGGTGAACAACAGCTTGATCTGGAGCTGGGCTGCCATGAGTCGCCAGTGATGGCAAAGACTGCAGATCCTGCTGCAGTGGGGCTGCCATGAGCTACTGTGAGTGGCTGGAAGTCAGCGTGAGTGGCCGGCCCATGAACAGCTGTCCAATGGCCAGGGAACGACTGCCTCCCCCAGGAAGAGTGCAGTGATAATACCAATGTGGGTCAGTGAAGCGACATCCTCCACAACTAGACTGAAGAACAAAAGGACAGCAACTTGTCCCTCCCACAATTCCCCAATAAAAAAACCTTAAAAAAAAAGTCTTTCATGATGTAAAGACATATATACAAACTTGGAGCTGAATATATTTATCAAATGGAGAAAAAAGCAAGCCCACTCTTTAATGTTTCTCCACAAGTTCTCTAAGTTTCATATGGGAACTCTGCTGAACTTTCTAAATTATTTGTATAAAAAAAAAAATCTGTCCTCAGAGAGCCAACATTTTTAATTATGTTTCGTTCTTTGCATATATACAGTTATTTGCATAATAAACTTTATAGGAGTTCAGTGTTAGAAAATTTTACAGATCAGATAACCAATAATAATTATTATTTTAATAGATCAGCTTTAAAAAAATATTTTTAAAATTTGAGGTATGAGACGTAACTGGGTATAGGAAATAAAAGTTTCTTATTTTGTATGCCTCTTGGCTGAAATGCAAAACGCTGGAATAGATTCATGGTAATTCTTCTGAATGCTTTGAGGAGTCACAAATGACTGAGTTTCTGAAATCAGTTCATTAGTTTATCTAATTTATTATGTCTATATAGAAATGCCTTGCCACAGCAGAAATAGCAAAGCTGTTCTTTCATATTTAACAATTAATTAGCAAGATTTCAAGATGCTCACTATTACTATAACAGCAGCATAGTTTTTATGTTCAATAATCTGTATTATCTAATATTTCGAGGAAAGATGCTATTTAAGTGGGTAAGTCCAGCTTATCACGGAGTATACTGACCCCTTAATAGGAGCATAATGAGTCAAGTTAGCATCTGTACCTCTGAAATAAAAACTTAACGTCAACATGACTATTAACAAAATGAGAAAAAAACTAATTAAAGCAAATTAGCCTAATGTGCACATGCTGGATAAGACAGATTACTTCTAAAAATCCGAGAAGATAATGGTACCCATATGGGATATGTTTTTGGCATTTTTCATATAAATTGGACAGTTTTAGAGGATAAATATGGTACAAAAGTCCTTACAGGCAATTATGTCTTTACAATGCTGGTGGCTGACATCATAAAAGTATAATTTTAATTGCTATTAATTGCATTAAGTCTACTCTTATTGAATACTTAATGCCATCTCTGACAGTAGTACTAATTTATATACTTTAATGAAGCTTCATGGTAGAAGCTTGGAATTATAGAACTACTTAAACTATGTCTTAAATAGTACATTTTATCTCTTAAGAAGTTCTAGATATAAAGGCATTTCATTGGACATTTTTCTTTAAATATAATTCTGTATTTCCCTTGCTTTTTTGTGATAAAGTGATCTTGCTATTTTTTGTAAGATCAATTCTGCAAAATGCTTCTAGTAATGTTTACTACACATTTAAAACAGCTGCTGACTTTCCAATGCATCACACATTTAAATATACCTGATTAAAAAAACAGAACTATTAACTTGCAAAATTTAGCTGGCATAATCCCAAGCATCTGACCTTCAGAAGAAAGGAGTTCATTTATAACACATAAATGATAAAGAGATACAGAGTAAATAATAAATACCATAAAAGGCAGAACATATTTTTGACTAAAGTAATAAGATAAATAGCTCTATCAACGTTGCATCTATCAGTTGGCATTCATAGTAATTCTTCTAGGGCCACTAGTTACCGGAGGTCTCTGCTGTTAGTGTGATTTGCATTATTAAATTACGAGAAATTCATTCATCTCAATCAGTGCTAGTTCCAATATTTGTGAATTAGTAATCTGCCTGGTTGCACTAATAAGAGGATGCATCCATTATTGCCTTCTCAATTTGTTTTCATGTTTGTTTACTGAAAGCTTGCTATTTGAAATGGTAAAGACACCATACATGAGATAAATTGAGTGCAAAAAAAATCTTTGCTCTCAGATGCTCAGACTTTTGGTAAGTTCTAGCCTGTTATTTCTGCTCAGAAAGGCATGCTTAATAAAGTGAACAAGCACAAGTGTCTGGTAAAATATGTCATGTACTTTTATATGCCCTATCGATTTTTCCTATAATTAAAGTGATGAACACACACTGTTTGGTAATAATGAAATGAGATCTCCTTTCGAGAATTTTTTAAAGGTTTAGCAAAATCAGTTTTAGCCTGTTGCCTTTTGGTAAAATAGCTTTGCTCAATTTCCCCAGGGACATCTGAGTAGAAGGCAGGAATGTGAAGGGAGAAAGGCTGAGGATTTTGGAAGTCTACAGAAGTTTCAATTTCCTTAGGTTCAGCTTCCACTGTCTAGGAATATGGAGTTTACGCTAAGATCTCTGGGAATGGACGGCTGTCTCCACTACAGCAGCATGGATGGCAACAGAACTAAATCCTTCCATGCTGCACTGTCCATATTCATTCGCAGCCTACCTTTGAAGGCTATTTTAGATTTCAATCTTTTTATTCACTCTTTCATGCTGAGAATGTCAACCAATTAGTGCTACTTTATGGAATGCTTTTCATGAGACTGACACTCATCCATAAGGAATTAGACTGAGACCACCAACCCATTTCACATGGGCCAATGAGTAGTCACTGGACGGTGACAACTTTTGATCACAACCTGTGTTTGGGTTCAAACCAATTACTTAACAGCGACAGGTTCCATACCACCCGATTAAGCCTGTGTGTCAGTCGGGGACCCAGATTAATTAAAACAACAACTAGGCGGAAACCTTTTATATAACTTATTTCCAGAACTATGCCCACCATGATCACTGAGATGGAAAAGACAAGCTAGAGCAAATCAATATACTGAAGCTGAATGTGGAGCCTGGATTCATCAGTTTTGCTGCTGTACACTAGCAGAAACTAGCAAATCGGACAGAAAGTATCTTCTAATTAATGATTAAGAAGAAATTAGAGTAGGGTTTTTTTTCTTATGTAAAAGAAAATATTTTGTAGAATAGTTCATTTGATTTGCATGTAGTTTTGCCTTAAAATTGTTTTCCAATTATGAAAGCAATTCATGGTTCATGCTGCATTTTTAGGAAGTACAGAAGAGTGCCCCGAAACATTTATAATCCCACCACAGAGATAATACATTACTGTCAACCAATAATGGAATATCCTTTTAGTTTATTTTATCCATATATGCTTTAATCACACAGCGTTGTTCATTTTCTCTTCTCTACTGACTGCTCATGTCCCTTAGTAAATATTTTTTGAACTTGTTCAATGATGCTATTCAATGACACAGGTATTTTGCTTCTTTTTTTTTCCCTCTCTCTTTCAAATAGTCTGTTTGGCTTTCTCAGGCAAGGAGGCAAGGAGTGCCATGGTGTTTATTTAGTATTAGCTTTTAATTTTCAGGTTCATTTAGTTGTAAACTTCAGGGAGTTGGCTGTAGGTGGGCATCTGTTGGCAGCAGTAATCCTACTTGCATGCTGCTTATGACAATGCAACATTAATCCAAAGGGAAAAGGTAGGTAAGTGGGAGTTTATACACAATTCTCCCTTGGGCTTCCGAGTGGCTCTACATGGCTCCTGCAAAACCAAGTACCTGGACTTGAGGACCGCGATTTTTTTTCAGGTTCAAAGTCATTTTGCTCTGGTTTCTGTTTTTGGCTGGATTGTGGTATTTATCTATTAAATCTCATTGAGGACACTGGATTAGTATTCAAGGAATTAAAATAAAAAAATAACTTTATCTAAGAGAACTCAGAATGAGGTGTGAATTCCAGAATTGTATATGAGGTTATATGCATGGTGTCTATTCACAGTCACTCTGAAATGGCTTACTTCAGAAAAGTAGACATTTCCAATGATATTTGCATTGTGTCAGTTGTTCTTTGGCTATAAATCCAAGAATACCTAAATTACTTTGTTAATTATAATGTATAATTAGGCTGGATGACATGTAACTAGCATACTTTAAAGGTATCTTTAATAGAACACATATTTTGTAAAGAAAATGTGCAGAAGCTTAAAAGAACTCATCTTTCTGTAGCTGTCTATATTATATATCCCATACTAAATAAGATATTTACATGTGTAATAAGCAGAGGTTAGCCTTGATTAGACTGAAAGTATGGATAATTTGGCAATACAACATTTTTACATGTACAATAAAGAAGAACTACTCCTATGTATGATTCAGTTTGCCTAGTTTTAGCAAGTACATTGCTATATTTGAAACTAATAATACCAAATTTCCTGTAAAAATATTTATCTATGTATCACATTATATCTAATTAAGGGCAACCTGCTCCTATTTGTTGATTTTTCAGATGCAAGCATCATAAACAAACTAGGTCTTGGCAGGGTGGATCTATCTATTCATTCCCAGGATTCCAGTAGGTTAATCTCAATAGTTGCATGCAAGCAGATTGGTAATTGCTAATAATCAGAACAGCTAACATACACTGATTAATGATGTGGTGGTCCTTTCATTTTCTTGTGCACAGACACCCAGTTTGACTCATCATTAATCTTTTTACCTCAACAATCTAGTAAAACTTAGGAAAAATTAAAAGAAAGGAACCTGATTCAATGAAGATGTGATTTCAACATCCAAGGATATCACTGCAATATTCGAATCAGCCTTTAAGTTTAAGTCACTTTACAGATCTGCTAAAGAATATTTCTAAAGGTTGTTCAGCATATCGTGTCAACACATATTCATCCAATCCACACTTGCTATTAGGTACTTTATTCTTACTACTTTCCTCTTGATCCCTAGGTTGAGAGATAGGCCTTTTTGCCAACAGCTGAAGCCAGCTCTCCTCCAAACAGTTTCCATGAACACACTACCCTCCTTCCATCCCTCTTTGTGCCCCAGGACACAGAGCTGCTCCCTGAGGGTTTCAGGACAGTTGGTCTTCCTTAGAAATTTTATTTCTTTGGGCAGTGCCCTACCCCCTGTCCCTGCTCTGATCTCTTTGAGAGCACAGCCATATCCTATTGAAGTCAATACAGTGACTCGAGCAGAACTGGCTCCCAGTAAATGGTTATTAAATTAATAAACAAATAAAGGAATCTGGGGTGGGGGGTGGGTCTTAGGGTCAGGACCTAGTACAATAGCATTTAGAATCTTAAAAACACAACAAAAAAAAACCAGAGTAAAGAAAGGTGTCCTAGTCACTAAAGGGGGACTCCATTTGAAGGAAACACCCTCAAATTGGAAAACTTCGTGCACAAAGTCCCAGGATACTGATATATTTTTGGCAGGGAGTATTGTCTCTGGTGCATCAATTCAGTACTGATGAATTTGTCCCAACATCCTCAAGAGAGGGCACTATAAGATAAGAACAGACTCCCTTTTGGGTGTCTGATAAACAATTATACCCATGGCAATAAGAGTAGAGTTTTGTGACCTTGGGTGCATGTTACTTAACATATCCATATTTCAGTTACTTCCTTCATAAACTGAAAGAATTTCACACACAATATCAACAACAGTGCCTGGTACATAGTCTGCCTTCAATTAACAGTAAATAATAACATTATTATTCTATCCTCCTCATCCCTGTCTTTAGCCTCCCATCATCAGTATCTTCCAAAAGAGAAATGGTGGCCATAAATCCAACAACACTGGTCCTGGCTTTGGCTTTGAACTGGTTTTTGCAGACTACATTAGACAAAGCAGAGGAAGTGAAAAGAACCATTGCTGAATTAAGGCCCCAAATGGGCGAATAACCACAGCTTCATGGAGGATTAGCAAAAGTGATAGGTAAGAAATGGGCTGCTAGGAGATGATGATTGCAAATGGAAGGATTTAAGATGATATATTATAATATGTGGTGGAAACTAGGCTATGATAATGATGGCACAGCAGGAAATGTGATATAGGCAAAATAAAATAAAGCGAAAGGAATTAGAGAGCATTAGGAAGTTCAAGAAGTAAAAAGATATGATAGTGAAGGAAGGAATTTGATGAAATGAGATAGGGAGGCTGCAGAAATACCCGGGGCATGAGGACAAGAAGCAAGGGAGAGATCCTATTTCTTTTGGAAATTGGGCTGGGAGTTTTCATTTCTTTTGACTCTAGTTTTTTTCTTTTTAAATCCATTTCCTTGTCTTATCCCCACCCTACTTAATTACCAACCTACGCGTTTCCATTTCTAGCTTGCCCCTTTGTCTTCCTCAGCATCCTTCTCTACTTCTCTCCAACCATATCATTCTATGCTCCTCCCGTGTTTGTTTATCTATGCCTTATCCCATGAGCCTCTCTCTCCTTCTGCCCTTATTACATTTACTTGAACATTGTCACACGTCCAGCGAGAAAAAAAATATCTCTTTTGTGCTCAGCGCTGTTAAGCCAAGGGAAACTGGAAATGTGTACTTCAGCTATGACATTTTCCTTATGCTGTTGTCTGACAGAAATTTAGAAAAAATAACTAAACCAAAAGGTGATTCTGCCAGAGCTCTGCCTTCTAAATGGCAAGCTGAAGGACAGCTCTGTGTGCATATTTAGAGAGTGTGTTTCTAGTTATTCAGTCTTCTGTCGTAAATTATGGCCAAGTGGTTCAAGTGAATAATGGTCAGGGCTGTGTAAAAGGATTGTCGACCAGAGACATTGGGAAGCAATTCCTTTGAATTTGTATCAAACTGAGAAAAAGATTGTTTAGTTCTACAGTCAGGTGTAGTGTGGGATGAAGAGGGGGAATAGCCTTTCATCCTTCTCTCAGGGGTTCCTTTGGATTTTCTCCTTATCAAATTCCCTTACACAATGGCAAGGAGACTTTTGTTCATGTTTCCTGATTGCCAGCAGCTTGGGATGGTGGAAAGAGCAGGGTGTTTGGAGTCAGGAGCCTAGATGCAAATCTCCTCTTTTCTACTTACTAACTCTGTGACCTTGGTAACAGATGGGGACATGGCTAGAAGAGTAGATTGAGGTCAAGGGCAGAACAGGAAACACTAGAACAGAAACAGGTTTAGTCCAGAATTTGATGAGGTTTTGTTTGGGGATGAGTTGGTTTTAAAATTCTGTTGGGACTTCAAGGAAGATATGTTATAATCAGAGATATATATTTTGGGGTCATGAGCACTGTAAAAGCTTTAGAAGAAAATAAAGAACACCCATTCTCCCATTATTGCACCATAACTGCTATTCATATTTTGATGTTTCCTTATAGCATTTATTCAATCTTTCCCACGAAATACTATGCAATAAACAGCTTTCTGTGTCTACATAGAAAGGTATATCTATCTCATCACTTAAGGGTTTCATATAATTTCCCATGTTCCCTATTAATCCTATGGGGATTTTGAAGTTTTAGGATTTATTCCCAAGAAAACATACAGAGGGAGGACATAAGTGATAGGAGAAAGGAGAGTGGGCTTGTGAAAGGGGGTGGGAAGAAGACATGCTTGGAGCAAGATAGAGGATAAATATCCCATCGTGCTGTGGTTTAGAGCAATGAAATTTGGGAGAATTCTGAAGAAGGATTATGGAGACTTACAACAAAGAAATGACTCCCTATATTTGGATATGAGGTTGCTATTAGTAGTCATCAGAAAACAGCTGAGGTTGGGTTTAGAAACAAATAAGCTCCTGAAAATGTTGGCAGTAACAGAGCAGAACCGGAACACTTGGCAAAGACCGAACATGCTACAGAAGTGGGATATACATGAAGCAAAATGGTGGGAAATGCAGGATGGAATCAGGTCAAGGACCCATGAAGAAAAGCTGGCCTCTGAAAGCAGTGGGGACATTTTGTTCTTCCCGAGAAAAAGGAAGGCAAAGTTAGCTGAAATGAATAGTTTTGAAGTGCAGAAGAGGAAAAAAGATGAGGAAAATCTGCTGGCTTCGTCTTGTCAGTGCAATAGGAAGCACACAGAAAGCCTAGCAGAGATTAGGTGAGTGAAAGAACCACTTCGAAAAATGCTTTAGGTTGTCAACAGAAAATCAAAAACAGTGGTCTGAGTCCTAATAGGATGGCGTGAATGTAGCCTATCCAATCGGAGCATTTTAACTTTGGCCGGTGGGTCTTGTGAAGTATTTGGACAGAGCCAGAACTGTTGGCTCAGTCCTAGATTGAGGGATGTGAAAAGTTCATAAAAGAAGAGAGCATGTAATTAAAGGGAGGTGAAGAAAGAGAAAAGAAGACCTTAGCCAGAAGAGCAATGGGAAAAGGATTGAATTATAGGCTGTACTTGCTTTCAAAACAACCACTATGTCACATCCAAAAGTTGTAAAATAGATACATGATGAAGTGTTATTCACAGCATGAAAGGATTTTTCATGTTATGAAGAAAATCCACTCCTGGTTTCTTTTTGTTGTTCATTGTTTATTTAAAATACAATTTGCCTGACAAAAATTCAATTTGCCAGCATTTTTCTGGGACACACGTATTATCCAAACTGAGCTTTACTTCCATTGTTCTGCTTCCGCAGAAATTAAAGCAAGGGTGGGTGTCGCATAGATTTAGGGCCCAGGGGATCATCAGTTTCTTCTAGGCTCTGCAGATGTGGTCTTCGGTAAGCCATTTTCACTGTGATCCATTCCCCTCATTCATAAAACCAAGAGAATAATCTCTGCCTATTTCAGAGATGGGGATTATTTTACCTAGTGATGATTAATGACCTGATATCAGTAAAGCAGTCTCAGCTTCTTGCAGATAAAAGGGATGTGTCCTGAGATTCTGATATTAGTTCATTGTTTTTCCTCCATGGGAATCTTAGCTGATTTCCTCCCACAAAAGCTTGGGATATTTCCAGGGGCATGTGATGTTCTGGGGGCATGAAATTTTTAAATGCGCTGGATTTTTTTTTTTAATGAATGTTACCATGTAAAAGGATGCAATTATAACATTTCCTTTTCTATAATGAAAATTTTCAAAGCAGCAAAGTACGTACTTCATGCATGAAGATATTGCTACACTAGTGAAAGAAATGAGCTATGATTTCAGGTAAAAAAACCAGGACACACAGCAATGAGTGAACATGTCCCTTTTCTTAGAGATTGTGATCTGATGTGTTCTCATTAGTCGCGGTCACTAGTGGCCAGTGCCACAAGGGTGTAGTGATCATTTTTTCCCCCAATATAATTCTATTTCTCTATTCTTCTGTTTATAAGTTTTCTCCCTAATCATCTCTCCGGTAAATTATTTTTTCCTTTCACATAGCAGTGTACACATTTAGAGTACAAATAATTTCTTTCATTTAAAGGCATGCACATATGACTACATTTTAGACAGAAAGCAAACCATAAAGAGTCTGTGAGATTTTGGCTTTCCTTTTAAAATTCTTGCCTTAATGCATTAATGTCACAGTAATCCCAAATATTGTTGCTCCTTAATTTACTAGACATTACTTTGCCTTAGAACATGCCCTTTTGGCTTTAGGTTAATGGGCAAATAACACTCGGTGTATAATCCTTGGCAAAAGGGTTTTTTCAAATACGTAATGAAATGAAACACAATGTGAGTAAATAACGCTGAATGCATGATTAAATGCAAGCTAGAACAACTCTCAAGAATTCTAGAGAGGAAAGACAAAGTCACATTTCCATTCTTCATACAAATTTCTAAAAAAATCCTTAAAACAAAATAATACCATATCTGCCCTTATTTATCTTACAGAAGTATTACAGGCATACATTTTCCAAAAATGGCTTTGGGTTTCATGGTTAAAGGAACATGCAGATATGATATATGCTCCAATAAGTTTGGTTTACTTGTTACATACATTCGTTTACTTGTATTTGTATTAAACACAATATGTGAGCAACAAAACGAGTCAAAGTAGAGAATGGTGGCCCAAGGGCTGCCAGGAAAGAAGCAGTCGGTGTAACTGTTCTGAGATCTGAGGAAAATGCAAAGAGCTGAGGATGATTAAAAAAACTCCAGGAAGCTTTAGGAGACCCAAAGAAAAAAAGGGCAGGGAGAGAAGTGGGGGTGGGAAGAAGGAGGGTAGCAACAGGGAGCATTACACTAACACAGTGGAATCACACTAAAAATATATGTAAGAATTTATACTCATAGAGACTATGAGAATCAGGGAAACAATTGTTTTTCTTTTCAAAAAGTAGAAGTCAAGGTTTCATCTTGCACCTTAGAAGCACTTCTTCGTGTTGTTTTTTGTTTTGTTTTGTTTTGTTTTGACTGCACAGATGTAGAGCACAAAGATTTATGATTTTGAGGAGAGTTCATTATATTAAAACCGAATTAAGGTGTGTTCTGTATTTCTGTACAACACCTTTTTCAAGTAGATATAAAGAATAAACATTATTTTAACTGAAAAAGAAAATCAATCCCAGTAAATGACTAGTCAATGTTAATAGAATATTAAGTAGGAAATATGGTTGATAAATAACAGCAAATGGTTTAAAAATTGAATCCTGTAACATTACAACCTCTGCTTATATACATAACTGTACATAAATCTGTTGGAAAGGTAAAATAAACTTTGACCTAAATAGGGAACCAAAGTTTATAAGACTTTTAAGTACTATAAGACTGAGCAACCCCAGGGATTCTAAACAAATAGGTAAAATATTAATAAAAATGATCACATATTGCTGTTGCTGAGATAGATGTTGATTGCAAACTTGAGATGTATAAGTTATTACATATTAAGCCAACTTGAGATGTATAAGTTATTACATATTAAGCCATCCTGGGAAAGGAGATGATTATTTTAGCAGCTAAAAGCTATCTTGAAAGTCCACCCTATAAAATCTTGAAATTTACGTGTATGTGTTTGCTTATTGGTATCTCTTCCCTTAGTCCACAAGTTCTTTTCCTGGGAGAGTGTTCCTTCTCTTCCTATAACATACTGTCTATGGTACTGAGCAGAGTGTGCAGAAAGAATTAAAAAAAAAAACACCATAATACCTATTTGGATGCTTCTGCTGACATTTGAGTATTCCTGAACACGTGTACTGATGTACTCTGGATGAGAATAAGTTGGCAGTGATTCATGGATGAATGTCTTCCTATTCTTCTATTTATTAAACAATATTGTATCAAAGTGTCCTGGCATGCTGAGAGGTAAAATACAAACATTTGTGCAAACCTACAGAATGACCTCTTCCAGAGCAGAAATCAAGACTATCTCCAAATCTACAAGTTTCTCAGTATCACTTCAACCCTAAGAAAAACACCCCAAAATATTCAGGTAACAAAGGTAAAATTAAATAAAGGGTTTGCCTTGGCAAATCAGAGAAACTAAATTCATGTCTTGCAACATCTATTTTTTTTCCCCCAGCAATATGAAAACGGATTACCAAAGGAAAATGTAGCAGTAGGTGCATATTTTTTAAATGAAAAAAAATTGTTCCCCAGAACTTTTCAATAAGAGGTAGCATGTGACCTCCTTTCTGTGAGACCCACAGTACAGTAAACAATTGAATCCATATTCAGCCAGATGCTTCCAGTGTGTAAATTACTCCCTGGGTAAATGTTAGGCACTTTTGGAGGCGCGTTAACTCTTTCAGGCTTCGAGTATGCAATTTAGTAAATTACGGCTGCCTGTACTTAATGGTACTCCAGGGACCAAAAAAGATTAATGTAGCTCCAGAAATGCCTAAGTTACTCTCAGGGAGAGCATCTGACTGAATGGAAGGAGCTTGTGTCTAATCATTCTTTGTAAAAAAGAGGAATTCTTTAAAATTCTTTAAAATAAAGTTACCTCCATTTTCAATATTACACATTCCCTCCCCAAAGTATATGTGCTAAGAACCCGAATTATTTTTTTCCTATTGGAGACAAGGTCTATTTTTGGAAAGATTTTTACTGACTCTTTTTTCTGTAAAAACAACAACAACAAAAAACCAAAAAAACCAAAAAAACATTGTAGCTATGTAGCTATTAGCTCAACATGGTCATTTTGTCATTTTGGTGCTGGTGATTTCATTCTGCTTAATTGCTTGTCTGAAATTCCCTCCTCTGATGTCATCCCTTACTGCTTTTCCTATTACCTTGGTGATAGCCACTGTCTTCCTTTCATATTGTTTTCTCTTCTATCCCCACTGATATTTATTATGGACCCGAGCTTGGCTCCCTCCTGGTATGTACACCCACAGGACTTTACTGAACACTCACATGAGGTTTGGGACCTCATATGGATGTGATCTGCTCTTCCAGGCAATCCACTCCCCGCTTTATACCACCACCTCCAATTCGATTTGAGTCTATGCATTATCTTAAATTGGGCATCTCATCACCAGCTCAGTACATAATGAAAACATCTTATGGATCAACCCATCACATCTCATCTTCTCCAGCCACAGGGCACCTGTCAGAATACTAGAGTAGTTACCACCCTGATGATAACACTATACCTTTCCTTCCTCATAAAGCCAGCTGGTCAAACACTTGCTACCTTTTCTATTGGCTTCTTTCTGGAGCCTTGTGATAATCTCTTGAGAAGTTTCCTATTCCTCTTTATTCAGTGTCACTATGGACTATTTTTACTGACCCCATTTTTATGCCTGATGATAAATTTTTATTTTGCCTATCCGTTTGTCCAAAAAGTTACCAAAGTCCAACTTCTACCTAACTAAATGGAAGTCACTTAATATTTCTTTCCTATCTATTTTGATGAAAAAATTATTTTTCTGCACTTAATTATGTATAAAAACCCATAATATTCATGTAATCGATGGTCCTTTGTCTTTAATACCTCTGTGTGTTGGTGTCAATAAATTTGAATGTTCATGATTTATATTATGCAAATTTATAAAGTACAGAGATTGTACCTGTTACATTTTAAAAAGTTACTCATTATATAGGTCCTCAAGTGTCTCTACTGAGCCTAACACCATTTCAGGTGCAGAAGCAAATAGGAGAATAAAAGCTGGCACAAAGTATCAGAAGCAATAAAATGCATAAATTAATTAGTCCACCTAATGAAGAAACTGGTATTAAATTTTACATACAGACTTTGAGGAGGACAAGACAGCACTCAGCTATAGTAAAAGGATACCTCATGAAAAGACTTGGGACTTGATGAGTGAGATTTGGGCATGCAGGATAGAGGAGGGAGATAATTAAAAGTGACAGGAACAGTGCGAGGAAGGGAGGCATAGGAGGGAAATTCATATGGCAATACTGGGGCATTGGAACCATGGGCCCCCTCTTGTACAATAGGATGATAGATATATTCAATTTCCATAAATTTTTATCTTGTTTTTCTTGAAACACCATCTAATGCTTTGTTCAGTAGATTTCTCTTGAGTATGTTTAATCTTATTAGTGTAAAAATGATTTTGAAAGAAAAAAATAGATGTAAGTTTTAAAACTTTACAAAGATAAGAGCCAAAACCAAATTCTGCCTTATATAATAGTAAAAGAATTACGATACCTAATTTAATGTAAATAATTTCATTTGCATGCTAGTGACTGTTAAGTAGGTAGTGGATATTTTGGATTTAAAAATTAGAAATTAGGTATATGGAAAAAGAGCTATGATTTTTATAAGATCAGAAGACTTATGTAAGTAAGCTGATCTGGTCCAACATTACTATTCAATAATCATCCCAAGTGGAATTATGGTACATGAAAGTAATAGGTTGATCATATACAACTGTCATAATTCAACCATTTTTAAAAATCTCTTCCAAATAGCAATTTCATATGGTCAACATAGCCATTTTAAATGAACATGTTTGGATATGAAATTTATTTTATAGCTGTAATTTTGTTCCAGCCCTGACCTGGGTTCTCCTTCCAGACCCCAATTTCCCAGGAGATATAGGGCCTGGAAGAGCAAGTCTCCAATGTGAATTATCTGGAAGACAGTCTTTAACTCAGGGGGGCATGTGAACCCGTAGAGTAGAAGAGAAGACCACCATCTCCATGAGAGCTAACTTGACCAACATACACAGTTACCAAGTTATCCTGGGGATAAAACATATTGCCTGTAACATTGGGAAACTGACACCCCTTCCTCCCTCATTTTTAAACACAAGACTGAGTCCATTAAGCCAAAAAAAATTGCCACCTTTGAGGTGACTCTGGTAACTTAGACCTGGGACCTTCAGGAACAAAATGCTTTTTAGTTTCTGTTTGTGGTCAAGGCAACTTCAGACAGAAGTCTCCAATCTGCCTGGCGTTTGAAGTCCATTCTGGAGCCCAGGTACAACTAGTGGACCTACTATTCCACCCCCTTCACCGCCCCTTGCCAGGTTCCAGCAACAAATATAATCAGTAAACTCATCATTTGGCCTGGGTTAGAAATGCGGGGAAATATGGGGGAAAGGGGTGAGGGGGAGAGGTGGAGAGAGGGAGAGAGGGACAGAATGGGGGAGAGAGAGGGAGAGGGAGAGGGAGGGAGGGAAGAAGAGAGAGAGAGAGAGAGAGAGAGAGAGAGAGAGAGAGAGAGAGAGAGAGAGAGAGAACGAACTCAGATTGATTTCTGGGTCTGATGTGTTTAGCTGTGTGACACTGAGCAAGTTATCTGACTTCTCTAAGCCTCAGCTTTCACAGAAGGGACCATGTGCCATGTCTGTATCAAATATTGTAGAGCTGAGTGAGAGGGCGGGTGTCAAAGTGCTCTGTCCACTGTCCACTGTTCTGGGGCCATGCCAATGCTAAGTATCATTATTTGGTGAGAATCTGACAAACAACACTGGTCCACACAAGTCATTCTGGTCCCTCCTAATCCATGCCTAACCCAAATGTTCTCCTTGTCTCAAGTCCTCTGTATACCAGAAAACTGAGCGGCTAGAATAAGATTTTACCACATCTCTCAGATTTTCACTTTATATATACTTTATTTTTCCTCCCTATGAAATGGTTTACTTCAGCCATATTTTTTTTCTACTTTAGAAAGCCAATAAGAATTAATCAATCAATAATTGCATTGATGGGGAAAAAAACTAATAAAAGTGGGACCATAACAGGACTTGAACTTAATAACTTTGAAATATAAAGGGGAGGCTTTATCCATGGGAATTTACAGATATTATTTGGCCACTAGACGGCTTCCATATTTCTTCATTACTGCAATACAAACATAAGAAATACAGAGAAAAAAACTCTATATAAGTGCTATAAATTTTGAGCTGAATTCCCTAGTCCATACCATAGCAGCCATTCAAGGACTTTTTTTTTTTTTTTTTCAGAAAATCAGGCTAAATTTAGTGTATATTTTGCTTCTTTAACAAAAATGTGGAATAGTTAAATTTAAAAAATACAAATATTTTCACTACTTCTTTTACAAATAACTATCAATTTTTTTTACTTGATATAGTACTCTACAGTTTTCAAAGTCTCCCTACTCCCAAAATATTACATTTTGTAACCCTTCACTCATTGTGTCAGTTCTCAAAGGTTTTCTTCCATCCTTTTAAACAGCAAAAGGGATCACGATTCATGCTCCTCTCTGTTTCTGGTTCTTTTTTTCACACTTTTTCCTGTTTCACATAGTGTAGTACCCTTTTGCTATGTAATTCCCACCTGGCCCTTTCATAGAGCTTTATAATCCTTTCTTCCCTTTTGAAAAGAAAGAGCAGTCAGTAAATTTCCCTTCCTTCTGTAAGAAAACTGGTCAAAATTTATCCTTCACTTATCATCTAGCCCTTCTAACTCCTGGTTCTGCCAGTAACTAGTGGTGAAGACCTAGGCAAGTGGTAGGATTTCCCTCCACGTATAAAACCATTCAAGCCAATGATGCCACACAGGCCCTTTCTAGCCTGACAACTAACTGTAGGGTTCTATTTTTATTGGCTTAATTTTCTCTTTCAACTACTTTAAAATGATTCATTCCATTCATTTCCACTCTTCATGATTCTTCATTCTGGCCTTCATCTACCGTCATCTGGGCTTACATATCTTGATAAAACTACTTTATACTCTTTGCTTTTCGGAAACTTTACTTGGGGAGCCTTGGCCTCTTCACAATCCTGGTGGAAGGCCATGCCCTCACAGTCTCTCTCCTGGACATTCCTGTCATCTTGGACACTGATTGCTCTTCCTTTCCATCCTCTTCAACCAGCGCCTTATGAACATTATTATCCTGTCCTGATTCCTCCTGGTTACTCTTTCTAACATAGACCATAAGCACGCACTCGTGGTCCTCCCGCCCCTGATGGTGAGGGCCCAGAAGAAAACACTCAGCTCTAGGTGAGGCAGGAGAGAAGAAAAGCCCTTTATCTTCGTAGTTCCCCCTGGAAAACCTACACCAGGCGCTCTCTTTTTCTGAAGCTTTCCTGTTTTAGATCCAGATGCCTTGGGCTCTTGATGCTTCTCTCTTTTATTGCTTTCACATTTACTTGACAACTTATCCTCTCAAAGCTTCATTTCCTATTTAGTAAAACATCTTTAATGCTGCCTTTCAAAACTGTCTCTCCATTTTGCCAAATGATCAATTCCCCTAATTACATTAATTAATCTATGCTAATGGTAAGAAAAGAGTCCCATTCACTGTGATAGGGTAGAAACAAGATGGACTTGGAATGCAGAAAATCTTAGGTTCGAGTCCCATCTCTGTGCCTTCCAAACAGGGCGACTTTTAGCGTGCTTACCTATTTAATTAACCAGCAGTTACACAGGGTCAGGGCTGCAGTGTCCGGGACTGCCAAGGCTGCTCAAAAATCATTAAAAATAGCTCATTTATATATATTTTTAGAGGTTTCTTTTTTTTTTTTTTTTTTTTTTTTTGAGGGCAGTGTTCTGGCCCTCATGTGGGACCGAACCGGGGCCGCTGGCTTCGCAAGCCAGAGCTTAACCTCCGCGCCACTAGGCCGGCCCTAGAGGTTTCACTTTTATCTAATCCTTATAACAATCCTACGAGGTAGATCCTATTGCCATTTATCAGTTGAGGAAACTGAGGAACACAGGGGTAAAGAATCTTGCACACAATGGCAGAGCTAAGGGAGCAGAGGGGGACTTGGATGGTAGGCTGTCCAGCTCACACTCTTAAGCACAGTTCTGTTCTGCTTCTAAGGACACTTTATATCTGATAGCCCACTTATTCTTCTAGTGATTGCTTTTTATTTTTTTATTTTTATGGTAGGGGTAAGAGGGAGGACCTAACCCCCAAATACCTTTCATTTCTGGTTTCAAAATGGGGAAGCAGGGGGCTCTCTTCTAATGTGTCCCTCTAGGACACCGTCCAGTGCCTTTTACAGTAGAATTTTTTAGTTAAGTTCCCCTGAGTAAGTCACTTCCTCCTTCTTGGTTTAGAGTTATGCACTGGGCCTTGGTCTAGTTGTGGACAAAGTGAGGGTACACTGATACATAGGCTGGAAATAGTAAATAACACAATAGGTGGACATGGAGATGAAGCAATTATTAATTATTTTAAAAGAAGCCCTGTCTTGCTGTTTCTGTTGACTCTGTTTCTGTTAACTCCATCAGATATGGAGTTGGTTGACTTTTGCTAGTTGCATGCAAATAACCATGTGTTTTTCTTTCCAGATTGGCTATCTTATGGTTTGGGATGAGGATAATATTTTCTGGTTGTCTCCTCCTTCATCCATCATTGTCTCCTTCTTCATCCTTCATCCTTGTTTATTTCTTTAATAGATATTTTTTGAGTGTGATAACATGCCAGGCACTGTGCTAGGTGCAGGGAATTAAGTGGCACACAGAACAGATTGAATGCCTGTCCTCACAGGGCTTGTCCTCTTTTTTCCAATTCTATGCCTGACCTAAAAATATAATCTGTTGTCCTGGATAATAAATGCTAATTGGATGACAATCTTTTTATATACTGAATATTATTTAAAAATCACCAATAATGAAACTGTAGCAAAAACAAAACAAACAAAAAATCTTTAAGCCGTCCTCTACCAAATTGGGGGCATTTATTGTAGGACATGGATTTGCAGCTCACACACACAAAATAGTGTTTATTTTTATTTGTTTTAAATTCTCCAAATACATGATATGGAGCTAACTCAGAGTTATGCTTTTGGTCAAAGGCATGATGGGAAACTGTGGTTTGAGTGGTCAGCACAGACCAGGTCAAGGAATGCTGAGACAAAATGCAAGTGGGGGGGAGATAAAGGAGAGACACCAGGCCCTCTGAAACTCTGATTAAGCAGGTCCCTGAAACAACTTTAAAATGTAGACTTTAAAAGCTATATCAGACGATCACATAAAGGGATTGGTTATGAATCACTGATGGTGGAAAAATTCTCAAGGAGAGTTCTGAAAACTGCTTGATGTTAAGCAGATGCATTATCTTTCAGGTTCAACCATAGAAAGTAAAAGTTTTAAGATGAGAGACAAAGAGTATTTTTTTTTTCTTTTATCTCGATAGCTGGGATAAAGTTTCTATTGAAAAATGTTAAGGTCAGCAATGATGAAAATAATTTTAGGTGGTTTAAAACAGTTAATTATTCTGCTGGGTAGCCTTTTAATAAAGTCACCTAATTTGTCAGAGAAACTGACAGTGAATTCCCATTAATTATGATTTGGTTTTACATATATCAGAAATTGGACATATAGCAATTATTTATTTAGATATTTTAACACTCATTCCTATTTAAATAACTGCTGGTAATTAAGTTTTATGAATCAATAAAAGTCAGAATTTATGCCTAGAAGAATACAATTTAGCTTTTATAATAAGCAAGTGTTTCAGATGAAGGTGTTATCTGAAAGCTATCAATTATGGCTCAGAGATTTGCTTTCTGAATTATTCTAAGTGGAACAAATGAGACACTGTCTTTGAAAGTTATTTAGTAATTAAAATCAGGCACAAAGAAACCCAATTCTATTTATTTCTCTAAACCTTGTTTACTTGAATCTCACTAATAAATAAAGAACACGGCTTAATTTATCTTTAACTCAGGTAACAAATTAACAAATTAAATACTGAGTTTCTTAATTGTTTCTTGTCAGGTGGTATTCAAACCTGCAAAATGTTTACCCACCTGCATGAGATTTCTGCAAAGCGAGAAATAGACCTTCCATTTTAATATAATTACTGAAATAATAGCACCTTGTTTGGTTTGTGGCTTACCAATTTATTATGTATCTTAACACCATTGATCTCAACATCTTTGTTGTGAAATACTGATAGATTTAATTTAGAAAATGTTATTTGTTCTATATCTTTACCTATCCTGAACTCATTCACATTCATTTGCATTCTAACATCTTTCCTTATGTTAAAGAGACAAGATGGGTTTTACAGTTAGTGCTCATATGTGTTGTAATGAAGATGTCATGTGTCATACATTTTATGGTGGCAAAAAATTAGAAAAGACTGATGAAACATACACTACCATAATTTATGGTCAGTATATATTAATATTCCAAATTTAAAGAGGAAGGCCCAGAAGCTCAGACATTAAATGACTTAACTCATGTCATGTAATAGGAAAAGGGGTTAAACTAGGATTTTCTGATTAGTTCACTAAAATATCTTTGAAAGGCTCAAATATTTGCCAGAATTGCTATAAAACATGTATGACTTTAATAATTTATCATGTTACGGTGAAGTTTCCAAGCTATTATTAATAAACATTCATTTTAGTCAACATTTATATGTTTAGCAGTAAAACAATAAATTGGACTTTCTGGATCCTGTAACTTTCCATTCCTTGTTTTAAGTGAAAAAAATTATAAACTAAAGCCAATTTAAAAAATATATATATTTTATATATTATAAATATATATATATTACATATATATATACACACACACACATATGTGTATGTGCATGTGTGTCTGTATGTGTATGCAACGATTCCAATTTTTCCTTTAATTGTGTTAAGGACACTTAAAAGAGATCTGACATCCTGACACATTTTAAACTGTACAATACGGTATTGTTAATTATAGGTACAATGCTGCACAGCAGATCTTTAGAACATAATCATTTTACATATATGAAACTTTATATCCAAAGAATTAAAAAACAGATACTCTGATGTAGTAACAATGATTACCTGTGGGTGGTGTAATTACTGGCCATTTTTCTTTTAATTAAAAAAAAAAAATCTATCTCTGTGGGGTTGTTTTTTGTTTTGTTTTGTTTTGTGGTTGTTAATTGCAGTATTAACATTCTAGAAGTTTTTCATCACTGAGTTTTTATTTTATGAGCCAAGGTAAAAATGGTTGCAGCAAACCAAAGTAGACAGGAAAGAGATAGGTTCTATTTTTGCATTTTGGTTTTGGCAGAGGAGCCTTCATGGAGCTTCCTAACACAGAGCCCTCCACTATGCCTCATGCTGGGAAGATGACCCTCACCTGGCAATAGCCAGTGACAAACAAGTCCCAGATATGAGTTCTAAATTCAGATGTCTTATCTTAAGGCTCACTCAGGTATGGGTGGCCAGGACCTACTGGGGAAGGCCACACCTGGAACTCACCAGCCAAAGAGGGTGGTACCAGTTCTGGACAACTGCTTGCAACTACAGATGCTGAAGGAAGCTTTAGTCTAGGAGAGATCCTCACAAAGTATGGCTACAAGAGGTCTCAGTGCAGGCAAACAGACATTCCAGGTGAGTGAAGTGGTTGGATACCCTCCATCCATCCATGTGGATTGAGAGACAGAGGCAGGAAAGTGGTCCTCTGGTGCCCAGAACACCAGGACCTAAGCAAGGCTCAAAGCAATGGACTAGAATTTAGAAGCAAAGCACCAATCCTTGTTAAGGGACCGGTGAGCATAAAGCAATTCCTGTCTATAGAGGGGATGAGTTTGGATATTACAACAAAATAAAAGCCCAGTTGTGTCAAGTGATCACTGGTTAAATCTTATCCTGAGCAGCCCAAACTGGGTAAATCTTATTGGCCTTCTCCCAGAATTAAGCTTGGAGGGAGAACTGAGCAAGTCCAGCCTTATCGGCAGCTCTGAGTAGGAAGAATCTTACCTCACACCTTGTATACTGAAGAGCAATGAAAAATCTCTTAGGTTTGAGTTTGTGCTGTATCACAGGGAATTATTGTAGAGATTTTAAACTGGCTGTCTTATTCCTCCTTGGAGAAATCATAGCATGTGGCAAGGTTCAAGTTTGTAATGAAAAGTGATGACGTGCAGGCAAATGCTCTCTACCCCTGGAAAGAGCATGGAAAAGGCAAAAAAAAATGTGTTTAAAGATTAGGTTTGCTTACGGGGAAAAGAAACTTAATAGGCTTTAAACTGGTTCTAAGAATTGGTGATTCTCTAAAAATAAGAGTAGTAATTAACAATTATTGAGTTGTTTATTGGGTCTTTTTTGAGTATCCTCCACACTGGGCACTGTGCTAGGTATGCTATGTACATACCACATAGATTGGGAGTGACCCTGAAAAGTAAACAGTATAGCCTCAATTTTATAGAAAAGGAAACTGGTTCACATGACAGGCAGGTGGCCGGCTGGACCTAGAGTGAAACCCCACCGACCCTGTCTCCAAAGCCTGTGCTATGTATTATGTTGCTTTGAGTCTCTCATCTGGAAGCATCCAGGTGGGGAGGAAGGTGAGGGGAGAGGGAGGGAGAAGAGAGAGAAATCCAGTTTTTATAGGGAGATCTGCAGGCACCAGAGAACTGATATCATGTTCCTTGGTCACTCTGATAGGTGGCACAGGTGGGTCAAAGAAGGGCCTTCATCAGTCAAGTAAACATCATGTTTTGCTACTTTTGCATCTAGCAGTGCAGTAAAGTTGAGAGTCAATTTACTAGCTATTGTGGAAAAGGCCTTGCGCTTTTAAAAGATGGACTTGTTTTGATTTTCTCAGAGAATAAGCCGGTGCTAGTCCACAATGGTTTCAAATTACATTTGAAACAAGCATTTATTTCATTCTCTGAACCTTCACTAATTCTTTGCCAGAACCTTACATCTACCCTTGGGCCTTCTGGGAGATAAGCTTATTTCAGTGTACATTTTATTCTCCTGGATTGGCTTTATTTGGAGAAGACAGAAGACAACAAGTAAAATCTTGAATGGATTTTTCAGCCTTCGGCCTGCTTGACTTTTATATAAAGTGAGAAATAGCCTCAACATTAGCTGTGTCCTTCTGAGATAATCAAATAGAGAACATCTATGGTGAGCTTGGAGAACAGCTTCATAATATTAAGTAAAGACAAATATTCAACTATATGGCCCTTTACCAAATATCTAGAGGACACATTCATGACCAGGGCACAATTGTTTTTTGTTTTCTTTTTTTTTTTCATCCCCATCATCCAAAAATTGAATGACAGAGATCGCTTTGATATTTATGGAAGAAATCTCCTTGTGTACCTCACTCTCCTCATATCTAGTCTCCCTCCTTCTAAGGCATGAGGCCAGGACACCTCACAAGGCCTGTGGTTTCATTTGGTGGCCAAATTAACTGTAGTCTTGGTTGTTGTCTTTGGAAAGAGCGACACAGATACTGGTTCACACTCAAATTAATATGCAGGCATTTTAATGAACTGATAAATGAATAATAGATTTAAAAAAATCACTATTTAGGAACCCCCAGTGGAATATCGATCTAGGCAATAATCATGCAAGGATGCTAAGACTTAGGTGAAAGGACAGAATCTTTATAATGGATGGATCAGGATATACCTGAATCCAGTGATTAGTCTTAATAGCCCTCTAGTGGGACAGCTGATGGGATGCCATGGAAAATATTTAGCACCACCTGTATGAAATTTCCTGCCATACAAAACAAAAACAAAACCCCCCCAAAAAACAAAAAAAACAAAAACATATCTCACCAATAAATGGCATTAAAAAGGAAAGGAGATTATTATAGAATACAAAAGATATGGAGAAAACAATGCATCGCATGATTCTTATTTGGATCCTGACTTAAACTGTAAAAAATGTTTTTGAGACAATCGGAGAAATTTCAGTATGGGCTGAATGTTAGCAGGTTTTAGGCTTTTGGTATGATAATGGTATTGGGGTATTATAAAAACAAACAAATATAGTAAGTGTCCTTATTGACATTATTTAAAGTGTTTACAGAGGAAATGATTTGCTTTAAAGTACTTCAGCAATATACACATAATAAATAAATAATGTGGAGGGAATAAATGAAACAAGATTGGCAAAAAATATTCTCTGCTTTTATGTGTAGTTGAGAATGTCCATAATAACAGTTAAAACATTCAAGGCTTTTATGTTCTTGTTCAAAGTACCCACTCCTCTAAGAAGCCCTGTGGTCTCTTATCCCCGGAAGGAAGTAGGACAATGAAGGATGAAGTGCTGAGATTGTGACTTCTCCTGATTGCTCTTTGTTTTAATAAGAAGTCACATTTCATTTTCTTCCAAATGCAAGTACTGATTATGACCAGTTTACCTATGTAAATGAATTGATCCTCATAGCTTTGTAATGAAGTTTTTACAACAGCAAACTTCTATCAGGAAATACGTAAAACATTTAACTGAACCGATTTTTAAGTTTGAGAATTTTATTTTTAACTTTTATGTTCTGACTATAGTTCTAAGAAGCGCTCTTTATATATTTCATTGGCTCAGAGACTTCAGATTAAGGAAAAGCCTGAGGTTATTTCTATGGGTACCATATGGAACATTTTAATGAAAGGGGTCTTGCTTTTCAAATAGAGAATCCTCAAACTCAATGTAAATCTTATTCTACAATCTCTTTCCGTTTCCATTTTAATCTTCATGTTTGTTTTTCTCCCTGCATCTATGTTTACCCTCTCACCTGTGACAAATACATGTTTTATAGCTGAGTTCCTGCTGGTACTAGTCATATGTTGACAACGTTCAGCAGTGTGTGCAGTACACAAATAACATCCTACAGATGAGAAGAAGAAAATAAATAACCCCATCAACATATTCAAAATTTGATGTCAGAATGGCTATGCTTTTCTAGCTACATGAAGAAGCTTAGTGTGTTGGGGGGATGATGAGAGGAAAAACAGAATTGGGGAGGGATGGCCAGGTTGGGAGGAAGAAATGCTACTGGACTATACAGACACACAGATGACAAAAGAAAAGAACACAGCAAGACTTTTCTTCAAACAGAATGTACGTGAAAAAAACTCATTCAAGCTAGAGTCAGATGACACACACAAACAGCAGTACCTGCCACTAGACAGATATAGTAGCTTACTGGAGATTGAAGCTCTGAACGCTTTGTAAAATTACCCCTCATCTTTCTGACACCCTGAGTCCATATCTTACTTTGGGGGTGGATTGCCCATTTCCTGAGAGGCTGTGGCTAGGTTAGGTGCAATTGGAGCAAATACTTCTGTGGCCATCACCTAAGGCCAGAGATCCATTTTTTTTTTTTTTTTTGAGGGCAGTGTCACTGGTCCTCACATGTGGGACCGAACCGGGGCCGCTGGCTTCCCAAGCCAGCGCTTAACCACTGCGCCACTCGGCCGGCCCTAGGCCAGAGATCCTTTTATTTTCTGAAACCATCTGGTCAAGGGCCCCGATCAGTATATATTTTTTCCAAGGTCCGTATCATGCCCTTTAATCTTTGGAGGCCTATTAGGAGAGACCTCATAAAATCAAAAGGTCATTGCTTTAATCTGAATCAATTCAATAGAGAATTTCAGAAGAAGTCAGCTTTTCTCCAGCTTTCTTGGATCGAGTGTCTTTTTCTTACATTGAACATAAAACACCCCATAAAACATAACAGAAGAGAGAGTCGGGCACTTAGCCTTGACCTACATCTTTTAGGGGTCATCTTCCCAGTGTTAACTATCCAAAATTTAATTACTTATAACACACAGAACTCTTTATAAATTCCTTGTGAATACCTGAAGTGATCATTTTTCTTTGCACCTACTTATACAACAAGCATCCATTAAGGTTTAATTATCTCTTTTCACCAAGCCTTTCATCTTTGTGTTCTATCCACTGCTAGGGGCCTTTGAAGATGGAGACTTGGATTTAATATATACAGTTCACCAAAGGACTTACTTTGGGCCATACAGGTTCAGAGCTTGTTGATTGAAGCTATGAGGCCAATACACTCCTCATACAGGCAAAAATTCCAATTCTCTCTGAATTCAAATGACTATATTTTCTTAGGGAATCAGGGCCAAATTGGCCTGCGGTGTCTATATCCCTTCTAGAGTGGAAACATGACGATGAGATCAAAGTTTAAAAAAGAGCTCTCTTTGTTCATCTGGGCAAATTTAGCTTTGAAATTTAAGAAAACATTTTGCAGGCACTGGCTCTCAAGAATGGTACAATGGACTAAAACAAAGAAAGAAAGAATGAACGAGAGAGAGAAAGAGGAAAGTTTAGAAAACAAAATATGCAATTTAGAATTTTCTTTCTATTTATCTCGTCATTAATTTATTTTAATATATTACTTGTCTCCCTGAAATACAGTATTGTTTTGAATTTTATTTGTTTATAGCTGCTGAAGGATTGGACTCCCCATCTGTTTAAGACAAGCTCCTGTACAAGTGGTATGGCCAAATCTAATTATTTCTCTTCCTCCAGTGGTAATATGCTGTATCTCCCGAAGAAATTGATTCTAAAATGTATTCAAAGAAATCGCCTTATGATCCATGTCAAAGCATTCAATAAAACAAACTTTGCTGTCTAGAAAGGCTTGTGATAACATTAAAAATCGAGGGTTGGAATAAAAAGGTAGAACTGCTCCCCTCTGAGTGGCCTTAACAGCTCAATACCAAAGAAAACCACTGATCACTCAACATATAGATGTAGATTCATTTAAAAAAATCTTTATGTGCCAATTATTTAGTTTTATTTCATTTGCTGTAGGCTACATGTTGATAAGGAAATTGGTATTTGAGTACTGGCACTTGAATTCTGAGATATAAAAACCTGGCAAGAACAAAGTGCCTCTTATTTTAGGCATCACTCAAGCGTCTTACATACCATTAGCTGTGACTGTGTAAGCTTTACTTTAGAAGTGGAGAGCAAGCAGCGAGAGAGAGAGAGAGAGAGAGAGAGAGAGAGAGAGAGAGAGAGAGAGAGAGAGAGAGAGAGAAGATAGAAAATGTGTTTAAAGGTAATTATCACACCATATAACTTAGGCTGCTTTGTTTTATCACATGGAACATAATAGGCTCATAAGCTATACAGCTGGATATTGTTTGGCATAGTTATAACCTGCTTTATCCAGACCAAATTCCTTCCTTTAATCCATTCAGCTGGGAAGCAAACTTTCCTGCGTGGTATCCACTCTCAGTAACAGATACAACAATATCCAAAGTGCTACCACCTACACATTGACACTTAGTGTACCTGGCTGCATGAAACAGATAAGAAGGATGTCAAGTCCCAGGACAAAAAACAGAGGGATCAGATCTGCTCACCCACATTACAAGAACTTGACGTAGTTGCTCCTAATAAAATTCTGGAATTTGGATTTTGGCTGACATTTTCAAACTTCAGTTATATGATAAAAATGATTTGGATGCATTAAAATTAGAGTGCGAGAGGCAATTAGAATAACTTAAAATACAGTGTGAGTATTTTAAGTGCCTTGCTTGTGTCTAATTTATGTTAGGTATATATAGGTGATTGGAGTACTACCTCGATAGAGTTTAACCTGCCTCTCAACTGTCTTTTTCTAAGTAGTAATACAGTTATTGTAAAAATAGTAATCTAACCATGTCAGTAGACTTGTGTTTTTCTTCCTTTCTGCCTTCCTTCTTTTTTCTCTCCCTTCCTCTTTCTCTCACTTAAACTGTTCTGGGTTTAAGTTTAATATTTTCACTTACACTGAATAAGAATTTCGGATTAAAATTTAAATTTTAGCTTTCTTTTCAAAACCAGTATTAATAGATCACTACTATAAGAGGAAAGTGAAATTTAAGAACCAGCAGGCCAGTAATGGAGCAAGCAAGATTTTTACAGTTTTAAAGGATTTTCTAAAAATATTAATGAACCAACCTTTTGAAATATCCCAAATGATATAGAAAACCTTACAGAGACAATATACTTCCATTGCTCAGATGTCTTGAAACACATTTAAAAATACATGTGTTAAAAAAAAATCATGTTTGGTAACTTGGAAAATAAGTTTTTTTTTCCTCCACCCAAGTTTCTGAGTGCAATGATTCAAAGCCATTTTAAATGATAGAGTAATAAAATGCACCATATAATACAATTGAAAATAGTTGCACCGAAGTCTGTCTTACATCCATGGTGCTTTACGTGTTGCTCTTTATGTAGCTCGGTGTCAGCATAGGAGCGAGGATATAAGTTGATAGCAAGAATCAGGCAGCTTTAAGCAATGTGCCAATTATTTTAAGGTAGTATGTGCCCATGGATAATTGCTTACACATTTACTATTCTTAATTTGGGCCTCACTGTTTCTAAGTAGCTTCTTCATACCCTCTCTGAGCAGGCCCTTTGCACCCCTGGGCTAAATCAGACACCCAAAGTCATCTATTCATGAATGCAGTGTTACCATTAGCAAGCTGCAGTGGCTGTCACCGAGCTGTGTGATCAGCAGGTGGTATTCTGCATGACCAGGGTTGCTGGAGAGATAATGCAAAAATAATCTTCTGGGAGAAATAAAGGAAAATATGTAATGAAATCAGTATTCTAAAAAAAAAATATGTGTTTGAGTCAGCTTAAAAGCCTATTTATTATACTCCTGTTGTAAAAGTATATATAATCATTTTATGAGCAATTGATGACTTGAAACCAAGACTGCCTGTTACAGTGGTGGTATACACAAAATTATAGATGTTGGGAGATTTCACCATTGTTCTACCAGGGACATCAACCCTCTTTATTTAAAGGCCAGTGTATCCCCAGGCAAATTGAGTTTCCATGCTCAGTTGATTAAGGACCTATTTCAAGCAAAGGCTGTCAACTATGTCAAAATATATACTGATTTTGTGATATACATAGTTTTCCAAAGGACATGGTGAGGGCACTAGTCTCAACCTATTTGTGACTTGACTTAGATTTAAAGTTTCCCTCGAGAAATAGCTAGCTGGTATCTAAGCAAACTGAAATATTTTACAGTAAGATAGCTTTCTCCTTATCCTTTTCCTTCAGTTTCTGATGAAGAGTCACTAAAATTATCTTGAAAAATTGGAAAAAAAAAATATGTCCCATTATTGAGAGAATTCATTACATTAATATAAGGCAAAACAGTTTACTTACAATCAATAGTACCATTTTGAGTAATTTGTTCTTTTTGACATTTTCTAAAAGAATAGCTCTCCAGACATTAATGCTAAGTAGATAGAAAGAGTATGAAATACAAGAAAATACACAAATTGCATTCTAATTCTTATTTTTTTTTAAAAAAAATGTCAAACATACATCTAAATGTGGTTTAAATATACACTTTGCTTCAAATGTTTAGGAAATGATGTCTAACAGATAAAAATAAAGCCATTAATTTTCCATTTGCATAACTTGCCCTTGAATTTTATTTGACATTTCTCATTTGCTTTTGCAATATAAAGTCCAAGATTTCAGTTTAAAGGATGAAAGCTTAGGTTTTGTTTTTGTTTTTGCATTTTTAGAGGATAGGAATTTATTTTCTTAATGTCCACTTTATATGGACAATTTAAGTACCAATTTAAGTTGTATGTGGCTCATATCTGTTACCTACCCAAATTCCATATATTTCTACTTCTGAATGCCTTAAAAAAAATCTGCTTGGACTATTTTACATGAGAATATGTCACCAACAATGTAAAATTTGTAATGTGAACAAGAACATTTTTTCTTTCAAATGTTTTGGTATGTAAGTCCCCCTTTCCCATGTGTAAAGAGAGAAAAAAATGAGAGAGTACAATGTAGGATACTGATATACAGGTGATGTACTAGCAAAGCTGCATACCCTTTGTTGCTTTAATGGAACCCTCAGTTTATTAAATTCACTAACTGATTTTAAATTTAAGCATATCATTTTATTTCTTACTCTCTCCCTTCTAGCTCTCTCCCTTATTCTCTCCTTCCTCTCATTTATTGAGCAACTCCTGCTGCAGCAGGGATTGTCTTAGATGCCCGAGCCTCAGGGTTATCAAAACAAAGGCTGCCCCCACCTTCAGGGGACTAGCCACTGAGTGAGAGAGATGGACAGTCACCTAGGACACTCAATTTAGATGAAGATTTGAGGAAAGTCCTCTTTGAGGAAGTGACCTTGAGTTTAGTGTATTGCTACTAAATACTACTACCACCACCACCAATAACCACAACAATTTTTTGAGGATATATTTATAATTCTATGCTCAGCTCTGAAGTTAAAATTGATAGCCACAATCAAAAACAAAACTAAAAACAAAACAAACAAGCCCACATACATCAAACCAAAGGAAAACATCCAAAGCTTTGATTTTTACCCTGAAGGATCATTACGGCTAAACATGTATATTATGTTATTAATAAATGAATGCATTGTTCCTATAAGCACAGTTTTCCAGAACACCTTCACATACATTCTCCCACTTAATTGTTCACTAATCTTGTGCACTGAATTGGTAATTACCTTGTTTAATAAATATTGATTGATTTTTCTACTCTGTATCATAACATGTATTCTGCTAGATTCCTCAAATGTGATATTGAAGGACTGCCTATTACTGACTTCTGTCATGTACATAGTAGACACACAAATGGGATATATAGCCTATGCGCTAAATATTCTCAGGGGAATAAAATTGGAGCACATGGGAGGGCCATGCATTCCTGACTTGAAGTCAGGGGAGACATCCTATGAGGCAGTTACCAGCACCCTAATTCTACATGAGCAGGAACTGAAGCCCATAAATATTGGAGGATTTGTCCAACTTTAAGCATCTCAAGATTTTACAATTATTTAAAAATCATAACTGAGGCAAAAGAGAACAAGTATTGTTTACTCAGATCATTACTGTATTATTGACATAGTAAATCTGATCTAATCTAATATTTAGAACAATATTTACACTGCAGTTTACATAGTTTTATAAACTACGAAACAGCTAGAAAGCCTAATACTTATTGTTTGATGATAGAGTCTTGAAAATAAAAAAACAAATAAAAAGATGTAACCTGCCATTTAATTTATCTTTAAATTTTTCTGTACTTTAACTATCTCTGCAGGGGTACTTAATCAACCCTGCAGCTACCCATGTTGGGAAAGATATAATCAGAACAGGAAAGATTATGGAACCATATTTAGGAATGAAGGAAGACAATTTTCATTAAAAATCTTATTTTCAGTATAGTCCTTAAGTATAACTTACTTTCTCTAACAGCATGAGAGAGAGCCTGCAATGTGCAAAAGACTTTCGCTCATGGAGCTTACTTATGAGTTCCAAGAAAGGAAGTTAATTTCTTCTAAAGGACTTTATAATATGATAGGAAAAATTATCAGGAGATAATTAGGAGAAAATGGCATTCTCATCCCAGAAGAAAAATGCATTTTATAAGAGATTCAGAAATTCAGCACAATCTTATCTTGACTTAGAACCCCTATTGGGATGGGCATTTTTGCAATGCATTAAAACAGGAATGATTAGTGTACTGAGCCACCAGGCTAGCTTTGTCGATCATTCTCCATCAAAACCCGCATTTTTAAATAACAGTACACCATGGGACCCACATTCAATGGTTTCCCAGAGACCAATTTTTACTGTCAGATGTTAATAAACCCGTGTCAGCATGTTGGGTGATTTAGAAGTGCTTGAACTGTTAGGATGTTTAGGGTGGTTCATCACCATTGTAAATGACAGTAGTTCTCAGCAGTGATAAATGTTTCCCGTCTGCTGATCTACTTGCACATTTAAATTATGTTGCATTACCATTCTGTCTCTTTAAACAAAAAGGAAATTAAGCTTCAAGTGTAATTAAACATTATTGTAAAAATTGGTTTTTGGTATATAAAATTCTTCCAAGTTCTTTCCTTGAGAAAATAGATTGCACGTTTCACTGGGATTTGACCTTAATTAATCCTGTACTTTGTGATCCACCCTTTTGCTAAAATAGTCTTATCAAAAGGAATGCAAACTATGGGCTAAGATAACAATTGGTCATTAACTTATGTGTGTGATGCTGGCTCTGGTCCATGGGCATGGAATTCAGAACCCATTGTACACAGTGATGTCCAGGGAGTTGTGCTCTATGGCCGAGAGACAAAATAAACTATGCAGAGCAGCATCTTTACACAGTCTACATGGATTTACACTATAGCAAACGGTCTAAAACATTCATGAAACAGCTGTGTGTTGGCATCCAGTCCTGCTGTGTCAGATTACACAGGAGGTAGGTCATTCCAGTAATGCCAACTGAAGTAAATAAGCAAAAAGGATCACTTTCTGAATACCATTATTTTTGTAAGAATAATTTACAGAGTTATGCTCTAAGAAACGGACCATTTATTTCTGCTGTTTCAGACATTATCCCAGAGCAGTAGCTCTTCTTACTGACATAACTTGACTGCCTTCTAAATAAGAGATGAAATTATTATTTTTGACCTGTTGATCTGAAATGTATGCTGTCCAGATAAAATATAATATATCTGCAGGGCTATTGACAAAGCATAAGCCTGTAGCATATGAAACCCATTATGTAGTGTAGATTTTCCAGTGGAAGAGGGGGACGTTTAGTACCTCCTCAAAAAGTTTTATCTTTGAAGATCTGAGGAAGGCCAAGTGACGATTTCTTTACATTTGTGCAATCCACCCAAGTAATATCCTATAACACCCTGGCACAGTGATGATGATCCAACATTTTTCAGTACCTGTTTAAGTTCAAGGTGACTTTTCTGATCTTTGAATACTTTTCAGTCATCTAAAATTTACTAAATGTTCTAGGTACTCTGCTAGATATTTGGAATACAGCAGCGAACCAAGTAGAAAAAAACACCTGCCCTCATGGAACATATGAGATGTGATCAGACATTATGGTGAATGCTTAAATAAAAACAAATTATTACAGGAAAAGACACATTGCCATTAATCCCCTTCAAAATACTCCCTCTTGGCCAGCCGAGTGGCGCGGTGGTTAAGCGCTGGCTTGGGAAGCCAGTGGCCCCGGTTCAGTCCCACATATGAGGACCAGTGACACTGCCCTCAAAAAACAAACAAACAAACAAACAAAATACACCCTCTTGCTTTGAACACTCTTATCCCATTGTTCTTGTCACTTTCTGAAGCAGTTCTGGAAGTTCTCTTTCATGAGTGTCTTTAGTCGCGCTGTTGTAGCTGCCTCAATGTCTTGAATCATTTTGACTTGGGGAAGAGCCAGAAGTCACATGGTGCCAGATTCAGTGATAAGGTGGATGAGGACACACCGTAATGTTTTCATTTGACAGAAATCCTTGTACTAGAAGTGATGTGTGTGACACAGAGCACTGTCATGATGGAGGATGAAACTGTTTTCCCATTTCATGTTAATGTGTTGTTCATGATCCATATTTATGGCACACTTTCAAACACACCTTCTCTCAACTGTAGCTCACACCTGAGTGACTGCACTGAACAAGTTGAAACTTGTCACACAATGTTTCTAAGGCTTCATGCACCACTTCCCATATTGAAGATCCCTGTCTTTCCTTTGGGTGGCACTTGGCAGCATCATTCACTGTATTTTGTGATCACAACAGAAAGGTTCCATGTCACACATCGCTTTCAGTATGGAGATTTTATGGATGTGTCCTCATCCACCTTATTCCCTGGATCTGGCACCATGCTACTTTTGGCACTTCCCCAAAGTAAAAATGACCATGAAAGGAAAACCTTTTGAATGGACTCAGGACATTGAGGCAGCCACAACAGCACAACTAAAGACCCTTGTGAAAGACGACTTCCAGAACTGCTTTAGAAAGTGGCAGAATAATGGGATAAGTGTGTTCGAAGCAAGGAAAGTATTTCAAGAGGGAGTAATGGCAATGTGTTTTAGTGTAATAATATTTTTTCAAATTTAAACATTTACTGTATTTGTTGATCATACCTTGTACATTACAAAAGTGTAGATACACCATGAGAGATGAGCATACAACATTTGTGGTGGGGGTCCATTGGAAATTGAAGATATATGATATTATCATAACATGAATTTTTCTTGTATTTTACTTATTAAGTGACACTGATGCTTGATATATAATACCACCTTGTTTGATCCTTTCATTCTAGACTCCATGGAAGTTATTTTAGCATACATGATTGCAATAGTCTTCTGACCTGGTATCACCTAACCCTTTCCTAACTCTAATTGATTTTGAAAATACTTTAATTAAGGAGTTCATTATGCAATGTTCATTATATACAAGATAGATCTGAATTAATCTTTTAAAACACCCTTTCTATCATAGCAACCCTTAGTTAAGTGGTTCCCTAGTACCTACCAGTTTGAGCTAATCTGCTAAATCTAGTATTCAAGTCCCCTCATAATCGTACCCATGTGGCCTTTCCAAGCACTTGTCCTTCCACTCCCTGCACCATGTTCTACATTATAGTCAGACTCTCCTTTATACCAACTCCCCTTCTGCCATGTTTAATCCCACCTCTATTAATTCTACCACAGAAGCTTCGCAGGCTGATAAGAGGACTTCAAGTCTTTGCACTTGCCATTCTCCTCCTGTGACAGTCTTCCAGATAGTTCCCTGGATCATTCTCTCCTGTTGGCCCAAATATCACTTGTTCAGAAAGGCCTGGGTGTCAAGTTCACATCAGTTCAATTACCTACAACCTATGTGATAGGAAAGGGCAAGGAAGGAGGTAAGAAGAGAAACTAAAAATGTTCACAGACAAAATTAAATTCTGTCTCTTGATCCCTCAATGGGACGATCAGTGGAAATCTCCTTATCTGGAAATGTGAGTAATAAGAATTCCTCCAAATCTTACATTTATTAACGCCCTAGGTGGCCAGCCAAGTGGCTCAGTTGGTTAAGAGTGCGCTCACGAGTATGAGCTCTGAGCATCAGGGTCGCTGGTTTGATTCCTGGCCTGAGCTGAGCAGCCGCTGAGCTGCCAACAGGTGGCAGGATGGCTCAGCTTAAAAAACAAAACAAACAAACGAACAAAAAAACAATGATTAATGCCATAGGATACGAAAACTATAGTTTTGGGTTTAGCCTATTCAATACCTGTGAAATGAATTTATAATTTTATGGTTAGGTAGATTTTAAAAGAAAGTCTATCTAATTTTTATCTGCAATGTTTAAACTAAAAACACCAACCTAAGAAATAGAGCCATACATAGTTGGTCAATTTATTTTTGACACAGGTGCCAAGGGAACTCAATTGGGAAAAAACTGTTTTCAATAGGGTGCTGGAAAAACTGTGTGTCCACATGGAAAAAAAAAAAAGTGTATCTAGCTGGACAAGCTGTATACCCACATGGAACAAAAATAGACCCTAGTCATGAGCTATAAAAAAAAAAAATTAACTCACGTATATTACATAAATAAACATAAAAAATTAAAATTATAAAACTTCAGGTAGGAAATATAGAAACTCTTCATGACTTTGGGATAGGTAGATATTTCTTAGGACATGAAAAGAAGAAAGCATAAAAGAACTTGGAATTTATTAAAATGAACATCCTTCAAAATTAACCATTAAGAAAATGAAAAGTCAAGCCAATGACCAAGGAATAGTATCCAGAATATATAATAAATGTTTTCAACTCACTAATAAAAGACAAACAATAAAGAGACAGCAAAAACTGAATGGACACTTAAAATAAGAATATACAAAAAGTCACTAAAACACATGGAAAAAAAGCTCAATATCATTAGTCATCAGAGAAAACAAATGAAAACCATAAGGAGATATCACTGCACATGTGTTAGAATGCCTAAAATTAAAAAGACTAAACATATCAAGTGTTGGTGAAGATGTAGAACTGGAGTTCTCATGGATTGTTGGTGGGAATGCAACACGGTACAGTCACTTCAAAAATTAGTTTTCTGGGCCGGCCGAGTGGCACGGTGGTTAAAGTGCTGGCTTGGGAAGCCAGCAGCTACGGCAGCCCTGGTTCGGATCCCACATGTGAGGGCCAGTGACACTGCCCTCTAAACAAACAAACAAAAAAATTAGTCTTCTAGTTTCTTATAAAATTAACATATTCTTATTATATGACTCAATAATTCCATCTCTAGATATTTACCCAAGAGAAACAAAAGCATATATCCCTACAAAGACTTGTGCACAAATGCTCATAGCAACTCTATTCACAATAATTTAAATTGAAAACAACTTAAATATTAATTAGCAAGTAAAAGGATAAACAAGTTAGGTTATATGTATTCAGTATAATAATACTCAGCAATGAAAAGGAATGAGCTACTGACACATGCATGTATAGAACACAAAAGTGCATATACAGTGTAAGTCCATTTGAATGGTATCCTAGGAAAGAAGAATCTATTGTGAAAGAAGGCAGATCGATGGTTGCCTGGGGAGACAGTGGGGCACAGTTGACTGGAAAGGGTCAAAATAAAACTTTTTGGGGTGATGAAAATATTCTCTATCTTGATTGTGGTCATACTTACATAGGGAATAAATGTGTCAAAACTCATTGAAATATAGTCAAATGAGTGAATTTTATTGTATATAAATTATAACTCAATAAAGCTGAATAAAAAGTTTTTAAATAATACAAAGCTGAGTTTATATTGCCATTCCTGTTTTATTGACCTTCTTCATATACATTGTTTTCTACATCAGATAGTTAGCATTCAGAATGAATAGGTATTGTTTTATTGGTGTTTTGCTGTATCCATCGACCTGGGCGGACGGCCTGGGTGATACAACATGTGTGCGTGTGTTCATGTGTGCGTGGGCATGCCTGCTCACATATGTATATAAGGCTGTATAAACACAGAATACCTTTCCTCAGTGTTTAGGTGTGTAACTATCATGCCTTGATCCTTGCAAAGGCCATCATCATCATCATCATCATCATCATCACCATCACCATCATCACCGACACCAGACATAATGATAAAAGCATCCACCACATGAGGTTATAGTGAGGATAAAATTTGATAGCATATATAGTGTGCTTAGTGCAATGCCTAGCAATTAGTAAACACACAATAAGTGGTAAATACCATCATTAATCCAATGTCACCCATTAGATTCCAGTATCTTTATATGTGAAGATAAAAACAAAAATCTACATTTCAGGGTCATTGTGTGAGTCAAATGAGTTATTTATGTGAAATCACTAGCATTAGTAGCCCCTACTGGGTCATGGCCAGTATGACTGCTGAACATATGTAATTGTAGTCCAGGACAAAGGGCCTTTTTGGGTAGGAGGCATATCAAGGTGCTAATGAGGTCCTTTTCATAGCTGAGACATCTAAGTTAAGACAGTAAGAGCTCTGCTATGGACTCTTCTGACTGGCTGATTTTCCCTTGGTGCAAGCTCAATTGTTTCCCAAACTTGAGAATCTTCTCCAGAAAAACTAGGAGGACTTGTTCACGCACATATATCTTGATCTCAAATTTCCTTGCACTGTTTGTTGGCTGAGTTGGAGGTAACCCAAAGTAGAAACAACTTAAGCCAAGTTTGAGTTATTATTTCTTTTTCTTTTTCTTTTTTTTTTTTGAGGGCAGTGTCACTGGCCCTCATATGTGGGACCCTAACCAGGGCTGCTGGCTTTCCAAGCCAGAGCTTAACCACCGCGCCACTTGGCTGGGCCGAGTTATTATTTCTTTTTAGTCCTTTTGGAATGGCCCAGCTCAAGGCCTAGTGAATGGTCATCTTTCTTCCCTTCCTGGTATCAATATTTATCATTTTACACCATTTTGTCTCCTCATTCTCTGTCTGTGAAGAACCTACTCTCTGGAACATGAGAACATAATTTAATTGCTGCTGCTCTGAATTTTCTTTGCTTAATGTTTTGTATAGTAATTCAATTATCAGACAGGGAGAAGACTTTCCCAGTCTATTCATTAACATAGAAGAGAAAGAAGAAACTGAATTTCTAAGTCTACCTAAAATGGAGCACAGCTATGCAACAGTTTCTAGATAAGGCTCTTATTCATTATACAAACAAAGAAAGCACCACCTCTATAATTCAGAAGAAAAAGAGGAAAAAAGTCCCAATTTAGAAACACAGTAATTCAGCTCCAAAAGAAAGGCAGCACAAATAGCTTTAAACAATATGAAAGTATTTCCACAGATCACATTCTTTATTACTTTCATGAGTTTAAGAGCTTGCTTTACTCATGATAGGCATTATGACAAGGACGGAATAAACCACAGTTCTTTACAAAGTATAATTCTGTGACTATAATACCATACAGTATGATATGGTAATAGTGTAGACTTTCAGCGTTTTTTTTATTTATTAATAAAACAAAAATATATCCTACTAGACATGCAGTAAGCATTAAAAATCCTACAAAGTCAGTTCTCTTTCCATCATCATATATTTGATCCCCCTTACCCTCATGTGGGTGGTGAACACACGATGTGATATATAGATGATGTATTACAGAATTATACACCTGAAACCTATGTAACTTTGCTAACAATTGTCACTCCAATAAACTTGAATAAAAAAAATACCTACAAAACATAAAGATAATTTCTCACCCCTTGAACTGTTTCACCATAGGTTTACAGTTTTCTATGGCATTTCTCTGAACTGCTAAATTCATAATAGGCATCTTCTCTTCTTGTAACACACTCCCTCTCCCTGATTTTCTCTCTTGCTTATTTTCTATTATATATGATTGTAATTCATTTAAGAAAACTACATAAAAGTTTGATGATAAAAATGTACTCTTTATTACTACAGTGAACACAAGGCACTTAGATGTGACCGGTTAACTGATATGCTATTTAAATTTAAATGTGTCCATCCCTGTCCTCAACAAAGCCGAGGGGCGCTAGGTGCTCTGGAGCAATCAGAAATGCTTTCGGCTGCCACAGTGCCGGAGCGTCGATTTCAAATATGGGCTTTGTCATCCCTCCTTTATTTTGACTGCAGAATGAACTGCAAGTCTTAATGCCAGCTGACAACTACATGGTACTCAACCACTAAGTGTCAACCTCTGTCAACATGTCACACACAGAAACTGGTAGGTTGCATAATTCAGGTCCGTACACTCGTGCTAAAGCTCCTGTTTCTAGCACTTCTGATTATTCTCTATAAGAGCTTTTCTCTCTGCATCTCTGATATTGAGACAGATCTAGAGCTAACCAAAAAACGGGCCATCATATACATGCAAGTTTTCATTCCATGAACTTGGAATGGAAAAAAAAAGTATGTTTCAAATAAGCTATTTAAAAATAAAAGGCACTGAGTGCAAATGTTATTTTTAAGCATCCAATGTGGGAACTAATAAAGAAAAATTGGAAAGTAATGTTATCCAAATTTGGATGTCCAAAGTTAATCTATGGCTATATCCTCTTGACATAATCTCTTAACACAGTATGGAGGAATTTTCAGATGCTTGAGAAAATGAATTAACTGTCTGTTAGTAACTGAGAAGGAATACAATGTATTCTCAATTACTGCAACAATATTTTACTTCACCACTTCAATAATTTGTTTTTGAGTGTCTGCTTTGTTTTGGGCACTGTCCATGGTCAACAGTAGAGACCCAGACAAAATGCCCTCCTGGAACTACATTCAACTGGGGGCAGACAGTTGCAGACAGATGCATTAATAAATGTATAATTAGGGCCTGCTGAGTGGCACGTTGGTTAAGAGCTGGCTTAGGATGCCAGCAGCCCCAGTTTGGATCCCACATATGAGGGCCAGTGACACTGCCCTCTACAGCTACCAACAGCTCTACCTGGAGCTGGGCTGCTGTGAGTCCCCGGGATGGCATAGCTGCAGCCCCTGCTGCAGTGGGCTGCCATAGGCTATGGTTAGTGGCTGGCAGCCAGCGTGAGTGGCTGGTAACTGGCGTGAGCTGCCAAGAGCCACTGTGAGTGGCCGTCCAGAGGCCAGTATCCCATCTGCCTCACCTGGGGAAGAGTGCAATGATGATACCAACATGAGCCAGTGAAGCAATGTCCTCCACAACTAAACTGAAGAACAAAAGGACAGCAACTTGTCTGTTCCCCTCCCCCAATTCCCCAACGCTGTTCCCCTCCCCTAATTCCCAAATAAAATCTTAAAAAAAAAATAAATGTATAATTATTGTGATACGGCCTATGGAGCAAAATAAGACAGAGAAAAGCAGAGGGAGTACAAGAGATCAGGAGGCAGGTTGCTATCTCATATAGAATGGTCAGGGGAACAGTTAAGGGAAAGGGCTTGAAGCCCAGAGATTACTTGACATGTCAGAACCCCAAGGAGGCAGTGTGGCTTGAGAGAAGTGACTGAGAAGGAATAATGAAGAATGTGAGTTCATAGAGGGTATGGGTGAGGGTGGCTCCACCTTTAGGACCACTGTAACGATTTCACTCTGAGATAGCCAGCCATTGAAAGGAATGGTAGAGAATTATAGGCTTTGGCTTTCATATTAAAAGGGATATTTTGGCCTTTGTGTGGTGGTACAGGGTCTAAATTATAGCTATTACAATAATCAGGTTGAGACATAGGTTGATTTGGACCAGGGTAATAAAGTTGCAGGTGAAGGCAAGTGATCTGATTTGAGATGTATTCTGAAGAAAATAATAAGATTTGCTGATGGATTGGAAATGGGCCAAATGAGGAAGAGAGAAGACAAGGATGACCCTAGGATTTTGGTTTTACTCATAAGCCAAATCTTCAACAGCAGTTCTTTTTTATTTTTTAATTTTGTATCCCATGTCTTCTACCTTCAAGGCAAGCATGAATAAAAGGGTTATAAAACCTAAAGCTCCTGCAGTTGTTCTATTAAGAAGATGATAGACAGAGTACACCTACTGCCTAGAAAGAAATCCAGGTTGAATTTAATTCATTTGAGAAATTGGTCATGAACAGTTACCCTTGTATACATTCTGCATGTAATGTTAACAAGTTCAATTTCTGCTTGGGTTAATGGCCACATAAATGTCTTTTATACAAGTAAAGGTTGCTTGGAGTCAGGAATGATTTCTAATTTTTTTCCCATGTTTTGCATCACTACATAGGTTTTTTTTTTTTTTCCAACTTGCTGTTTAAGTTCTAGCCTCCCTTTAGTACTGGTGAGTAAATCTAATTAACATTAATGAGAGTTCTCTCCATATATTGATAGGATAATAGACCTTTTAGAATGGTTCCTCCCTTCTTGCACTGCCACTCCTCCACTGCATCATAGTTGATTATTTCATTAGGCAGCAATACAAATCCAGGCAGGAGAATACACACTTTGTGGAAATTAAATGGAAAAATCTGCATTCATCCACACTTTCACTTGCATTTGGGTAAGGAGGGTGTGGTAGTGGGGAGGGGATGGGTATATCACAGCCACTGGAGGATCTAGTTCTCTTTAGAGGGAAGCTTTTATAAAAGTCTTTTCTAGTCTATTCAGAGATATATGCTTACCTATGATTGTTTAGAAAAACTGATGGTGTCCATTACATCTAATTGTAATTTTCATTGTATGCAAATTGGTAGAGAATCCAGAGGAACATCAATAAGGCTTGGGTGACTTCTTAGGTTTTTTTTTTTTTGAGGGCAGTGTCACTGGCCCTCATATGTGGGACCCGAACCGGGGCTGCTGGCGTCCCAAGACAGCGCTTAACATTAGGTTTTACACTTATAATTAACAGAGGGGTGAGATGTATTACAAATCTATGGAACAATTATTGGAATTCATTTTGTACCTGTTCATCTTATTAGAATGTTCTGCATATGATTAGTAGAAGCATTGTAGTTTCTAAATGTTTTTCCCCCTGTGAATCAAATTTGGCAAATGATGAACTTTGTAGTTTCTTTATGAGGTAAGTGTATTCTGAGGCATTCCTAGAACTTGGAATAAATTATTGTATGGTTGAAGGCAGATTAGTGGTACTGCTTATATTTTTCAAACTTCAGTTACCAAATAAAATCAATCTTCCCTGAACTATTAGATAGTATGAGAGTGAGTACTCACTGCCTTTTAATCAGCCTGGCTCAGAAAATAAGTTGGAAGTGTGATTTCTTTTTCTTTTTCTTTTTTTGCTAAAACTTGAGAGATTGTGAGTTTCATGTAAAAAAGGTGATACACTAGTAATATTGAAAACTGGCAGGTTTGTCTGAATCTAAGCTTTTCGTCTTTTGGAAGGTATTGGTTAATCCATCACTTAAGACAGCTTGACCAATTTAGCCATGTAACAGCTAAACCCTTAATCCTTACAGATTCATTTTACAGTTCAGATTTTGCCACTGATAATACACTAATTGAGACTCAAAGTTTCATATACTAGAGTGAAAAGGGTATTTTTTTCCCTATCAAAGTCTTTCCTATCAAAATGGGCACAAATGTCTCAAATAACTCAATATTTTCCATTTATTTATTGACTTAGTATTGTCGTAACTTATAAAGAACATTTTCCAAATGCACAATGAGATGTGTAATATGTAAAGAAGGAAATGGTAATACCTCTCAGCATTTTTATTGCTGTTTTCAATCAACAATCTTTAAAAATATGAATGAGTTAATAAAAAGTAAATGAGGGGCTGGCCGAGTGGCTCAGTTGGTTAAGAGCTTGCTTAAGAGGGCGAGCTGTGAGCAATAGGGTTGCCGGTTCAATTCCCTGCCCAAGCTGAACTGCCGCTGAGCTGCCAACAGGTAGCACGGTGGCTCAGCTAAAAAAAAAAACAGTAAAGGGCCAGCTGAGTGGTGTGTTGGTTAAGAGCTGGCTTGGGATGCCAGCAGCCCCAGTTCGGATCCCACATATGAGGGCCAGTCACACTGCCATCTAAAAAACAAACTAGTAAATGGGAATAAACAGATTGTAGAAATACCAATGCTACATAGGTCTTTGCATCAAAAATAGTCATAGAAAATATCTAGTTTGTGGATCACAAAGGCTGGCTACTAAAATCATAAAAGTTTGTCTTTTCTAATGGAGTAACAGTTTTCAACAAAAGACATGTATGCAATTAAAAAAAAATTAAGTTGGAACAGACTCCATCACAAGTGTATGACAATACTTCCCTATGCATACATTAATCTATCATTCTAAAAGTGTGCCTGTACTCTGTCTCATGTGATTCCAATAACGATTTCATGTTTATTGTCTCTGTGCCTGACTCACAGTAGACACCTAGTAAATAATTCTTGTGAGAATACATAATCATTTTGCAGGTAGGACACTTATTATTAAGCCCATTTCATAGATGAGGAAATTGAAGCTCAGAACATCTCGGTGAATTTTTTGAAGACATAATATAGTAAGTGATTTACAGAGGATTTGAAGTCAGTGTTTCTGATGCCAACCATAGTGCTTATTATACTTATACAATAAAAGAATTATAAGTTAGAGTCAAATATTTTCTTTGACATAAATTAAGACATGGATATAGTTAGACATAAGAAAAATGGGATGGATTTTATATGAGATTTCTTCTGACTGGATGGTCCTTTTTTATATTCACTGTTTCATCAGTTTCTTCTCAGAATAAACCATAGCTTTATGTAACAAAATTTCCCTATAAAACCTTATTCATTGAGAATGGAGCACCACTCATTCCTTTTTTACTTCTTGTGTTTGTGTATTTAAATATATATTTACTTCCCAATTATGTACAAACTGCTAAAATAAGGGCCTAATGGAGATAAAGATAAATTGGACATATTCCTTGGCCTTGCTTTCAACCCAGAAGCTGAGTTACAAACAGACACTAATAATGACGACAATATAAAGCTGAAGGTGATATGTAATGACAAACACTTGGAAAAAATAGCTATTTATCTTCAGTAATTCAGAGATATGTGGAACCAGTTTCAGGTGGTCAGGGATGGTGTTGATGAAGAAGATGGCATTCAAGCCAGGTCTTCAAAGATGAGTAAATTTTGAAAAATGAGTATGTGGGGAATATACTTCTATCAGACTGTCAAAAGGTAAAAAGAAAGATAACATCCATTTTTGGTGAGAGTGTACTTTTATATGGAAATTTCTATGCACAGTTGATGTGAGTATAAATTGACATAGTCTTTTGGAGGGAATGCAGTAGCTGATAAAATTTAAAATACTCAGAACCTTTGGCTTAGCAATTTATTTCTTGGAATATATTCTAGAGGTATATTCATACCAATTTATGAGGGTTTCTACTGCATTATCATTCGTAATAGTGTAAAATAAAGATAACTTAATTTTTCCTCAATAAGTGAAAGTCTACTAAACTGAATTATTACAACGAATGAATGTGTTCAACTTGGAATTATCTTTAAAAAACAAGAAAAAGCTCAAGTTATAGATCAATTTTTTTGTATATATAAAATAAAAAAGCTATCATATATACAAAACAATAACAAAATATGTATATATAATCTAGACTACATTCATGTATGTATGTGTGAATGTATACTTAGGTACAGGAAAAATGTCTTGATGTTTATCACCCAAAATAATTACATTCGTTATCTTAGAAAAAAAGTGAAGAACTTCTATTTTGACTGTACTGGATTCTTTTGTTTTGCAGATATTATGTATGTATTTTGTAGATAATTAAAATATATATAAAATGAAAAAGTCAGCGTTCTGTCAATGAGAGTGGAATTTTCACTGTTTTGTGTCCTCAACCTGCTTGATTCCATCCTGGCCCCTCCCCTGCTCTTATCACCCCACATATAAGCTGTTCTGACTAGGATACCTGGTGGCAGAGCTTTTACAGGAAAAGTCACAGTCAGGCAATCTGAACTAAAATTGAGTACAGTAGGACCAGATTATGGACAGATGATTTACCTAAATTTGTAGTTTAGGCTCATAGCCTTTAACTATTTTTATGCCAATTCACAGTGTGAATGAGGAAACAAAAATCTGTTCAACCATAGTACCATTCCTATGTCCCAGATTTCAAAACTGACATCTTGCTCTTCAGATAAAAACAGAAATCTTCCTGGATTATTTACTGATCTCCATGCTGTTTTGAACTATTTTAATTGTCTTCTTTTCATGATTTTCAGGTAGCTTTGCCCATTTATCTAGGAATATTTACTGCCTATTGAGGTTAATCAGCCCATTCTTAACCCCTGTTTAATTGAAATTTAGTTGTCGTCTATACCTTAAACATTCCTGCAAAGCACTAAATTGCTTATCTTTTACCATTCGAACAAGTGTACCAATTTCCCTTTCTCAAAATTATTTCCTTACAAAACTAGAAGTAAAATGGTAATTTCCCTTTGATTTAATCACGTTAAAGTTGTTATCACTAAGGGAAAAAATGTGAACACTCTCTTCACAACAGTATGTTACATCAAATCAATGGCAATGTCTTCCCTGAGATGCAAATATGTTTCAGCTATCTGACCAATAAACAGGTGGTTTAAATAGAGGGTTCCATGAGGTCTTTTGCAATAAGGCTTCTGTTTTGGATGAAAGCAGGAGAGAAGCCAATGTCTGTACGTAAACATTGGGAAGGGATGCCTGCAATGCCTGTCCTGCACTGGCACTGAGGCTGTGCCTGTGAAGCCTTGGGAGGATAAACTTTTCTCATTAAGTCAAGTGTCTGTGACCATGAATGTGAACATTACCAAGGGCCATGGACACCAAAGACATAGGAGGCACAGGGTGGGAAGTCGGGCATTGTCCTCACTTCAGAGGAAAAAGATGGCTCTAATGTGTCATTAACCATGAACCTGGCCAGTCATAGGGCAGAACTGAATAAGTTTTTATAGCCTGCTGATGTCTACAGATAAATGGGACATGCCTAATGGATAGGACTGGACTAAGTTCTTTGGGATCAAGTTTATTAGTGAGCATTAGAGAGACAGAGCTTGGGGTTCTTAAAATTTGAGGAGACTTTTGCAGGAGGTTGTTGTTCTATGTGATGAGATAGAGGAAAGTTATAATTTGAGTGATTATGGTTGCTGTTATCCTATTCATAGCCACAGGCTGTGGGCGCTGGAGAAACTTGTTATACTAAATAATTGAATAATTGGGGTGATGGCTTTTGCAGAGTGTCAGCTGATTAGGCTATGATGAAGTTGAACCACAGCTGAATATCAATTATAAAGCCTTGACATATTTGTTCAGTTGTTTCTACAGTCTATGAAACAGTGTTTTTCAACATTTAACTCCAGATTCAGCCAGGCAGAGTTATTGCAAAGAGTCTCCAGGATCTATTTATGCAACAAAAAAAATCAATAGATTTAATTAATATTGGCTGGCATATGCCACTATTTTTCAAATGTATGTTGAATTTTGCACTGAAGTGAAAATTTATCTACCATGATTATTGAATTCATAGGGAAGTTTTGTCCTTAAGGGTTTTCATAACCAATTAATACTAGAAGAATAATCTCTGGGGTCAAAAGCAATTTTTGACAACATTTTAGAAATTTCTGAATGACGAGGAGACCAACTTTCTGGTCTAAATTTTGCTTCCAGTCTGATTGGCTAAGGGCTCGAAATAATTGACAAGGACAACCCAAGACAGATCTTTTTATTTATTTTTTATTCCCCAACCCTACTGAGGTACAATCGACAAACAAAACTGGAATCTATTTAAAGTACATAAAATGATAATTTGATATATACATTCTGAAATGATTCTCACATCAGGTTAATTAACACATCCATCACCTCACCTAGTTACTTTGTGTGTGTGTGTGTGTGTGTGTGTGTGTGTGCGCATGTGTGTGAATGCTTAATATCTGCTCTCAGCAAATTTTGAGTATACAATACACTATTAACTATAGTCACCATGTTATTCACTAGATCCTCAAAACTCATAACTGAAAATTTGTATATGACAAATCTTTTAAAATTGTTTATAAGGCAAAGAAAACACAATATACACCTTTAGGTATCACTGAGAACCTTGGCATTAATCTTGAAATATTCTATGCTTAAATATACAGGGTTTTACAATTTACTCAGAATGCAGGGACCACACCACTTTTAGTATGTAGAAGAGATTGCACACCAAAACCCTTACCTTGGCCTACCAATTATATTTGTTGACTTCAAACAAAAATTTATCCCAAAATATTTGACTTCTAAAATATCTGAATAAAAATTCTTACAGATATATAATCTATATGACTATAGGATTTCTATGATATATATATTCTATATGAATCTTTGAAAAAGTCAATATTGTCTTCATAATTTCTAGAAAATCAATATCAATCTCAACCTTATTACCAATTTTCAGAGGTATGTACTCAATATGTTTTTATTGTGATTAAATTTGGAAGTACCTGGAACTAATTAAAATGTAAGCAACTATTGTCCTAAATACCTTCACAATGTGTATTTTATTTTGCATTAGGGTGACTTCATGAAATTTACTTTCAGGCTTAGAAATAGTTTTTTCCCATTCTATGTTATTTTAAAAAACAAAGCAATCTAAATAGACTTTCAGGTAACATGATGTATTTTTGAATAACTTTATAACCAAATATTTTTCCAAGTCTTTTATCCCCTAGGGCAGTGTTTTTCCTTTAGGCTTACCTAATTGCAATAAATGACAATATGAATTATGTGCAGAGAACAACAAGAAAACTTACTTTATGCTGTCTGATATTTGGCTGATATATATCCATATAGCTGTACTAGTGGTTAAAATATTAAAACTCTTGGATATTGATTGGTAAGTATGCACAACCTTGGTGCCTTCTCCAGGATCCCAGGCATCTGTATAATCTGGAAATTAAGAGGTGCTTTGTGCACTAATATTTTATGCACTCAAGAGGCCTGAGATCCTTATATGTCATATAGATTGCTAAGCATTTAGCAGCTTCTAACTCCAAACAAATAGGACTTTTGGACAAAAGCTAACCAAAAATTTAAAACATAACTTAAGAGAAAAATGGAAAATCTGTAGGTAACAGAAACAAAAAAACAACCTTAATCTGACAACAAAAATCTCTGGGGAGTTATCAAACACAGATCGGCACCTAGATACTCAGATGCTATTGTGCATTCAAGGTCATGTCTTCTACTTTGCCTGTATTCTCACACAGGAAGGGAAAGGGACCCATGATCACTGCCTAAAGCAGGCCACTAGAAGGACTGCCCCTTGGTACAAAACAGTTGAGAAGGATTTTGCACATCCTCCAGGGATGCGGCAAGGAAGTTTTCTTTCTGGTGTTGTGATTGAAGTCTCCTGTGAGAAATTTTAACTTTGAGCTCCATCAAAGTGCAGGTGTCGATTTCAGATTAAACTATTTACTTAGGGTATAGAAATTCCATTTCTAATCTATAAAATGTAAACTGAAAACCTCATTTCAGACCTAGGAAGCTATTGGAGCCATAAGTGAAACAAAGACAAAACCCATTCAGTAGAATTGTTTTCATGGACCAGGCACAAGAAACATTACACTCTTGGTAACTTTACAACAACAAGAAAACTATAAATAATTAAAGGGAATTGTTCACAATGAAGGGGAGTGATTACATGTAAGAAAAAGAAGAATTAGCACCTCAAGTAATTGAGATAATAGAACAGTAAGAAAAAAACTAGAAAATAATTTTGGTTAAAATAACTAAGGTAATAAGACAAATAATAGAAAAAAATCACACTAATCTACAAAAAGAATGGATGGATCGGATCTAACACCAAATAAAACCTTTATAAGTGAAGATTATAGTCATTGAAATTAAAAGTGGATGAGTGTAATAGCAGACCAGGTAACAGGAAGAGAGAATGGTAATTTGTGACATATTTAAAGAAATCATCCAGAATGCAGCATAGAGAAATAAAAAAGTGATAAATGATGAAATATATACATATAGTATAAACATTGTCCTCTTTCATGAGTATCTTTAGTTGCACTGTCGTGGCTGCCTCAATATCCTGAATCATTTTGACTTTGGGGAAGAGCCAGAAGTTGCAAAGTGCCAGATCTGGTGAATAAGGTGAACGAGGAAACACCGTAATGTTTTTATTTGACAGAAATTACCTTATGTGAAGGGATGTGTGACACGGGGCTTTGTCATGATGGAGGAGGATTTACGGCACACTTTAAAACACACCTATCAACTGTAGCTCACACCTGACTGACTGCACCGAACAAGTTGAAACTTGTCACACAGTTACTAAGGTTTGATGCACCACTTCCAGTACTGAAGATCCCTGTATTTCTTTTGGATTGCACTCTGCAGCAGCATTCACCATATTTCTGGATAACAACAGAAAGCCTCCATGTCACACATCACTTCTGGTACGGCAATTTCTGTCAAATAAAAGGATTATGGTGTGTCCTCCTTCACCTTATTCACCGGATCTGGTACCTTGTGACTTCTGGCTCTTCCCCCCAATGACAATGAAAGGAAAACGTTTTGAATGGATTCAAGACATTGTGGCAGCCAGAACAGCGCAACTAAAGACACTCATGAAAAAGGACTTCCAGAGCTGCTTCAGAAAGTGGCAAGAACAATGGGATAAGTATGCTAGAAGCAATGGGGAGTATTTTGAAGGGGATTAATGGCAATGTGTCTTTTACTGTAATAATTTTTTTTAAATTTAAACATTCACCATATTGTTTGATCACACCTTACATATATCTAGATCTAAATACAAACTTTCAATATAAATTCTGGAAAGAGAGAATGGGGAAGAGGTGATATTTGAGTGATAGTGGTTATGGATATTCTGGAATTTAAAGATATGAGTTCTCAGATTATAGAAGTTAACACTGATGTAGGGATATGTATACTGCATAGTCTCATACATGCCTAGTGAGAGTGTAAATTTTTTCAGAATCCTTTGAGAGGTGATTTACAAGAACTAAAATTGTGATTCTACCTCTCATTGCCAATCTTGTAGTCTAGAATCTTGGGCAATGGTAATGCCATTCTTCTAGTTACTTAGGCCAATAAACATGGAGTCATGCTTGATTTCTCCTCTTTTTCACACCTTGTATCCAATCCATATGGAAATTCAAATGGGTCTATCTTCAAAATATATCCAGAGTCTGACCACTTCCCAACATCTTTCCTCTGATATACACATGGTTCATGTCCTGTCTCCTTCAAATCTGTGCACAAACGTCACTTTTTCAATGTGGCCTCCCTAAAAAAAATTGCAGCCTCATCCCCATATCCCACAATAGCATTCCCAATTCCTTATACCCTGATTTATTTTTCTATAGCACTTACCATTTTCTAAAATACTACATAACTTATTTATTATGATTATTATTTATAATGTGTATTCCCATATCAGAACATGTGCTGTACTAGATAGGAATATTTTGTTCAGAAGAATAGTACTCAATGTGTAGAAATACTCAATAGATAATTGACTGAATCAGTAATTCTAGAGAAACTAAATATATGCAGACCATATAACCCAGTTCAAAGGATGTCTGTATTTTCCTTATTTTGAGAAATTTTATTAGTAAAACTAATTTAAATTTCATAAGTTAAACAAAAAAATTAATATTCAGATCAAGGGTGAAAGGGGAACTGGCACTTTTTTTTTTCTTTTTTTTTTTTTTTTTTGAGGGCAGTGTCACTGGCCCTCATATGTGGGACCCGAACCGGGGCCGCTGGTTTCCCAAGCCAGTGCTTAACCACTGCACCACTCTGCCGGCCCTCCTTTTTGTTTTCTAACATGAGCCCTAAAAATGTATTTTTTTTTTTTTTTTTTTAGCTGAGCCATCCTGCCACCTGTTGGCATCTCAACGGCAACTCAGATTGGCCTGGCATCGAACCGCCATTACTCAGAGCTCAGCTCACACTCTTGAGTGAGCTCTTAATCAACTTAGCCACTCAGCAGGCCCCCAAAAATGTCTTTTTTCTCACTTTTTAATATTCCTACAAAAAACACACCAACTTCACATTGTAAGGGAAAACAAAAACAAAAACTCGTGTGTCCAGGGACATTATATTTGAACTGAGTATATTTCAAAATTATTGTTATTACTTTTTATTGATGGCTTCCTTTCAAACAGTACAAAACAAAAATCTGTAAGAAATCTAAGTTAGAACATAAAGGACATCTGCATAAAATATGTAACTCCACTTAAATTTCCATGGTTATCAATGCTTCTACACTTAGTCCATTGCTTGCCACTATATTTGGAAAGTTTTTATTATTAAAGTCAGGGCAAAAGGAATGAATATTTAGAATGTAACTTAAAGCACTGAGATGAAATATTGGTCATTGAAGAGCAGTAGCTTTAGTAAATTAATAAAGTAAAACTAAGTCCCTAAAAGATTCACCATGGAGAAGGCAGATGGTGCCTCTTTGTCTTGGGGTCCCCTGATTAACATAAGATCCCCATTCACCCTGGATCTAGTCATGGGCTATGCTTCTTCTGTCTTCCCTTATATGAGTATATACAATACCCCTTTCCTCTTAGCTCAGCTGAGAAGGCTGGAGCTCTTAAAAACTAAGGGAAAAAATAGAGAAACAAACAGATGCAAGAAGTACAAAACCATTTTGCTTTCAGAGTGTAAATTTCCAATCTTGCCATTTTTACTCTCTCCTTGGCTTTTAGGCACTCCCAACTATTCTAAAACACTGAAAGATTAGCCATGGTTTCAGCTCTTTCTCTGGGGTCCTTATTGATATCTTCCTGGTCTGTTCCCCATGAAATACATCAGTCCAAACCCCCCATGAGCTTTTCCCAGGAATCCTGCCACCGTTTTGGTGAATAGACAAGTTACACGCCTAATCCAGAGCACACTCACATGGTGATATCAGAAATAAGGTGGCTAGACCCCAACCCAGGGGCATATGACTTCCCTCCTCCATATCTTGGTATAATAAAACAACATAATTAAATATATATAGTTACAGAATGTAGAGTGCAGTACAGAGAAGATAATCAATGTTATTGTAACAGCTATATATGATGTCAGAGGGGTAGTGATTGGGGGGCGTTATCACTTTGTGATGGGTATAAATGTTTAACTATTATGGGATTTGTACACCTGAAACGAATAATAAAAAAAAAACACACCATAAAGTGCATAAAACAAGAATAATAATAAGATGGCTTTTCTTTTACGGGCAAAAACATAGCTTTTTAAAATGCTTTAAGTGTGAAAATATATAAGATTATTATTATAATTATAACTTTTACAGGCATTTACTCCATACCATATCTTTTTCTTGTACCATTTATTAACCCTTAGAAAATAGAGTTGTCTGTATAGCATATTTTAAAATGCAGGCTGAGGCAAAAGAGATTCTGTTCTTTGGTGTTAACACAAAATTTCCAGCAAAAAAACTAGGACAATGTACCATTTATGTTTTATATTGCAGTAGGACTTCGAGCCTTTTCCAACAGCGCTTTCACAAAATTGATAGATTATTCTTCCTATTAAAAGAGTCTTTTATTCTGGGTGCCAGACCTTGTTCTTAGGGTTGAAATATTACTTTAGCTTTTTTTTGCTGCTACAGTGGCATTTCACTGCTGAATAAAATTACAAATTGTGTACCTGATTCTCCAGGGCACCGAAAAGGTTCAAAGGGCTTATAATGGGCATGAAAGGGGATATGTTTGTTATTCCTAAATAGACCCGAAGAGAACCCATGAAGCATGAAAACTTCTATCGGGTTTTACGTTGTGTAGAGGAAGATGCATTAGGGTGGGAAATATGGGTCCTAAGCTTACATTGAAGACTAAGTGGCGCTGTCACTTTAGTAATGGACAAGGGAAAGTGAACATAAGATAACAGCTACCATTTGCTCAGTGTTTATAAGTGTTTGACATACACTGGTTCTAACCTCCTCAATGATTCTGCAAAGTAGGAATTATTATCCCCTTTTTAAAATGAGGACATTAAACAAGGGTACAGAGATGAATTGATTTCCCCAGTTAATAAGAGATATGGTTAGAATTAGAATCCAGATTTTTCTGATTCCAAAGATTATGGCTTTCTGAAGTAACATACTGTACCCCGAATCACTTTAATTTTCTACATCTTAGTTTTCCTACCTATACAATGAAGGCATTAAAAAATATGATAGATAAGGCTCCTCCTCAGTCTAAAAATGTTAAGAAGTGTAGAATATAAGGACTGTTTTGTGCTGCAGCAAACACCATCAATTAAAGCTAGCACAGTTCCACCTCAGAGTTCACTTGGATTTTCTTATTGATACAACTAGAGCCAAAGTATGGTAGGAATGGGAGGTTAAAACAAAGGGTGAGACTGTGCTATACCTGGCCCAGCGGTTATCTTCAGAGGCTTTGCAGCCCAGGAAGGGTCTGCAGCGCCTTGGATGGAATATGGGGATGATCCAAAGTCATCCCTTCAAGCTCACTTGAGAACCACATTGTAGGTGGGGCACCGTCTTTTCACTAGGCATGGAGGAAGCTTGAAGAGGCACCTTCAAATTCCCACTTAGGCAGAAAGGTGACTGGGACAACTGAGGAGCCAATTTTAAGACTGAAGGCCACCTTGATCCTTATCAGAGCTCACAATCTTCCCTCCAAGATTGTGTTAGGTCTTAAGAGCTAAATTTACAATAGGGACTCCCCAAAAGTTCTCTGCTCTTGGAGTAGGGTCGGAGTATGGAAGAAACAACTCCTGGACCAAAGAAACAGGCCCAGAAGGATGTCGTTAGTAAAAAGGCCTCCCTGTAGGGGTGATTACATCTTACTTTGTGCTCTTTATTCCTCTTTAAGTCATCCCTCACATCGACTCCACATATTCTATTTAATGTGTTTCTAACCCATTTGTGGAATTCTTCCACTTCTGTCTCCACTGTTCCTATGTTGGTCTAAACCACCACCTCCTGAATATCCTGCTTCTATTCTTCTGCTAGGAAGCATCCTGAGGTAGAGGCAAAGGAAGTCTTTAATATATAAATTGCGTCATGCCACTGTCTTGTTGAAGGCTATTAATGGTTTCCCAATGCACTTTGAATAAAAAGTCCATCCTTTCTCTTGGCTTATGAGGCCCTCCATGGTCTGGGAAGTCCACCATGTTAAGCTCATCAGGACACTGCAGCTTTTAGCTACACCGGCCTTCTTTTTATTCTTTGGATAGTCCAGGTTCATTCTGCCACCAGGCCAGTCCTTCTGCTTAGAATGCTCTTATGTCTGCTTTCCCTAGGCTGCATCCTTCTCATCCTACAGACCTCAGGTTAAATGGCACCTCTTTAGAAAGGCATTTGAGGTCTGACAATTAAGTTTGAGAACTTGTTGCAACGATGTTGCTAACTTTTTTGATATTAGAACAATTATTCATTATGAATTTGTACCAACTGGACCAACAGTTAACCTACTTTACTATTTAGAGGTGCTGAAAAGGCTGAGTGAAAAAGTGGGAGGAAAACGATTTGAACTTTTCACCAATTCATAGCTCTTGCATCACAACAATGCAACAGCTTACACGGCATTGTCTGTGAGGGAGTTTTTAACAAGTAAACAAGTAACTGTATTGGAACAACCCTCCTACTCACCTGATCTGGCCCACAATGACTTCTTTTTTTTACCAGAAGATAAAGAAAATATTGAAAGGAAGACATTTTGATGACATTCTGGACATCAAGGGTAATATGATGACAGCTCTGACGGCCATTCCAGAAAAAGAGTTCCAAAGTTGCTTTGAAGGGTGGACTAGGTGCTGGTGTTGGTGCATAGCTTCCCAAGGGGAGTACTTCAAAGGTGACTATAGTGATATTCAGCAATGAAGTATGTGGCACTTTTTCTAGGATGAGTTCACAAACTTAATTGTCTGACCTAATACCCTTCCCACACTCTATAATTAGATGTCATTCTCCTACATGTTACCTCTTGATGACAACAAATTGCTTGGTTTATTCATAACACTTATTGTAAATTGTTGTCTTATTTATGAGTTCTGTGGGGACAAGAACCTTTCCTTTTTTCCTTTTTCACTTTTGTGCCTGGAACCTACCATGGGCCCCGTAATTGTTTTGACAGCCTCACCCTCAGATCACCGGTACCAACATATGTGACACATAGTAAGAAATCAGGAAATGGTTAATAGAAAGAAGTGGTCACTGAGACAGGGTGTGAAGGTGGGTGAAAAATATAAAACATTCACCATTTTAGAAAGTAACTGACTAAATTACTAATTAATTAAATCAAATATTACCCAGTGGCTCCTTTCACACCTTGATTCTTAGTCATGTAAGACACTGCACTCAGCACTGAGCAACATTCATTTAGTTACACAACACATAGTCATTTATACATATTTATTGAGTACCGATTATGTGCGAGGTCTGAGTTACATGCTAAGGATAGGAATAAGGACAGGATATAGTACAGACATGTTTATGAATATTTATGCTAAGAGGCAAGAAGGATAAGTGGCATGTGAATGATATGAAATTAATGTATTGAGAACCCAGAGATAGGAAGATCTGGAAAGGGACTGTCCTGGAAATGGTGTTTGTTTCAGCCTTGAAAAATGGGGAAGATTTCTATAAGGCCAGATTTAGGAGAGCTGTATTGTACAAAAAAATGTAGAGGTACCAGTGTGGAGGAGGAAGACCCTGAGCTGGGCAGTTTGCAGACCATGGGAGATAAGAGTGGAAGGGAAGCTGAGGGCACTGGATTCTGAAGTGCCTTGGATGCTGAGGAAAGCATCTGGGCTGTATTCATTAGAGAGAGGAAGCTTTCAGCCGGTCTGAGATTGAGGGGTGTCTGATTATGGGTGTTTTAGGAGACAAATACAAAAATGGAGCCCTGAAGCTGGGCAGGGAGAAAGACTACATTGCATTTCAGAGGCTTAATATTTAGGCACGAGGTATCAAGGATATGGTCTAGAAAGAGGCAGCTAGAATGGAAAGGAAAAGAAGCATGAGAGATTGTGCAAAGGAAGAACTGGCTGACTTATAGCTCTTATGCTGTGGCTTATAGCTCTTGGGACAGAGCTCAGATTTAGAGGGAGAGGTGAAAGAAATACAGCATTAATACCTAACATTTATATAAAAGCACTGTTCTATGTGTTTTCATAGATCACTTCATTTAACTCTCATGGTAACTTTATAAGGCAGACACTATTATTATCCCTACTTTAACTGGTGGAGAAGTTGAAGTACAAAAAGGTTTAGTGACTTGTCCAAAGCCACACTGCTTTCTAATGAAATATTTGTTAGTGAGAAAGTGTGGTATAAAATCTTGTTCTGTTTTTTTTTTTTTTTTACTTGCTAGAGAAGTCATACTGTTTCTGTCACTGCTTCCTTACTTATAAAATGATACCAATAATCTACAAATTTCTTTTCTGGGAATACTATTGCATTTTAAAGACAACTTAAATTCTTGTAGTTCTACAGATATACAGGTGTTATTATTAATATATTGTCTTTTGGTTTATACTTTATTTTGCATATCTTGAAAATCTCAGTAAATAGGAAATGAAATGCCAATAAAATGACTGTGAATCTCTTAATTCACTAACCCTCATGTGCAATTCAGAGGTTTTCCCCAAAGATAAAGGAATTCTGTCACAATTTTCTCAGAAAGGAAGCAGAAGCCAACGAAGCCTTTTCTGATTAATCTAAATATAGAATTGAAGCAAATTAAATTGACTCATGCTAGCATTACATCAATCTAAAACAAATGAGTTTTTAACATTTAAACAAATTTACCTATTATTTCTGATGTTTATTTTTCCTGAAAATAAATGAATGCTAATCAAAATGTAAACTTTTGTCCCTTCTCCTCTGACACTTGAACATCAAGATATTAATACTTTTTGAAAACAAAATTCCTACTAACCTCATACCTTTAGAGATCAGCTTTCCACCATATTTTAGAGTTAAAAATTTAAAAAAAAATAAGAAAGAAAGAAAATAACTTATGTAACTCTTCCTGGTAAATTATTTTAAAATTTGAAGTTATGCTAAAACTTGTTTTTTTAAACTGTGGTCTATCTTTTACTTACTGTGTTTTATAGTAGAAAAATCATCTAGTTTCTCGTTCAACTGCCATCCATAACAATAATTTAAAACCAGCTAATAAACATTATGGTTTGTTAGAACTGCTACCGATTAAATCTTAAGTGTCTAATACATACAAATATAAACAGAATGTAATTAGAGCTATTTAAAGAACCCATTTTTAACTTAGATTAACCATACTTTCCATTTGCTGAGGATAAACACTCATAAATGAAACCCATTGCTGAGCAAGAAGCAATTACTTCAGTTTAAAATATTAATATGCGCCGCCTTTTAGAAAGCCATGGAAAATCATTTATGGACTGCACTGTACAGGCTCGAGTCGGACCCAGAAGGAAGAATGGGATAGCATTCTGTGCTCTAATCGAGAAGCAATCAACTGAGGTATGGTATGTCCTTACCCTTTATGAGGCCCATTAAACTCTGCTTCAATTAGAGCAGATTTCCAACATAATATTCTACATATGCTTAGTGTGATTTAAAACCACACATACCAGCACTTGGAAAGAAAGGGGAATTTTTACTGTTGAAAAATCAACTTAATCAACCTGTTTCTAGGAAAAATTGAGATGCATTTATAAGCTAAACTAATAACCGATTTGAGAGTACTGAATGCAGACAGTCTAGAAGAGAAGGAAACACGGCAGCCCACACATCTTAATTGCCTACTTCTTGCCTAAACATACAGAAAAAAAAATGTATTGAGTCTGATTACATGCAACTGGTTAATCAATTCCACAGTATTTTTGTGACATCAATGGGCTCACTAAAAAGCTTGGTTTGGGCTAGAGGAGAATGATATTCAGTGTGGTTAAATACATGCATTTTTAGTTGCTGCTATGAGTTAACCACAGGTCAAATCCAGTTACAATGAACACCATTATCACCAAATGCTTCCAAGCTGGTCCTGAAAGTCCTCAAAATAGGGCTTTGTTGATTTCATCACAGTCACACACTAATGAAAGAGCCTCTACAGACCTATTAACCCTTGAGTGCTTAAAATGTACACAATCTTTGAAATCTTTGGTTAAGTCTCTCAATATAAAATGATGTTGGGTGGGATGTGGGCATTTTCAATACCAGAAGACAAAAATCCATAGAATAGACTATTAACAGTTCATACCAGCCAATGGCTGAGTGTAATTGGAGTACTATTTTAAACTGGGACCCATTTTATTCATTACAACCACATTTCAGCACTGATGAATTTAGCAGAATGATAGGCAGTTATAGTGATATGGCTTGGACTGTAAATAAACTCTGTGATTTTAGGATTTTATTGTTTGATTCTACTTACAGTGTTATAATCAATTATTTTTATTCTGGATTATGGAAAGCTCCATTTTCATTAAAGGTATGGAGGTGTAACAGCTTCAAGGGCTGGGGTAGAAAAGAAATCTTAGCAGGGTTATTTTATGGTTGGCCTTAGGCAATATAACCAAGCAAGGGACGCTTGTCTTTGATTCAGGCCCAACTCTCTTCAATGATCTTCTATTCAGTCCTTGTCCACAGACCCTCCAAAGGGCCCTCTGGGCTCCTGAGTGCATCTCTACCCCCACCGGTGGACATACTCATTTCATGTTGCTTCACCTAGGCTCCTGACCTCAATGGAACTTGCTGCTATTATTCTTTTTGTCTTTATTTTCTGACTTAGTATTTCCTCTGTCCCGTGTACCTCTTCTGCCTGATGCTATCTCATTTAAATAACTTCCTATGAATTTAATAAGAACCAATGATTGATGTTTCATCCATAGTACATACATAGTAAGTGTGAATTTACAGAAGCTGTCTGGATAACTGCCACACGCAAACCCTGCTTCTAATCGGGGAAATTTCAAGTTGGTTTAGAGGAGATAGGGAGTTTGATGACCTTTTAAAACAACTGCATAGGTGGCTGCATATTTTATGGAACATTTAGAGACACTCATGTGTCTTTCATTAGTCATCTTTAGGTAAAAGGGCCAGGTCATGTAACTTTGACTTATATGTACTTCATGCCAAAACAAGGATCCTAAAAAATTTCAACAAAAATCCAAAATAGTGAAACAAACACATAATCTTTCCCAATTCCCAGTAACACAAAAGATTCAACTGATTGGGTATGTCATTGCTGAACTTACGGGGTCAGGTAACTTGAAAACTGTAACGAGAAAAGCTCGCCTAGTACTATTGTGATAGGCATGTATCCTAGCCTCCATTTCCAGTGCGATTCACAGCAACAAAAAAGGAGACAGCTTTGCTAAATATAATGTGGGCCAGAGTGCTACCAAGATTAATTTGAAACAGAAAGTTATTAACGTTTGCACCTCAAGGAGTGACTAAGCTGTGCTCCATAACTTTATAAAATTTTATAACTCATCAACTCAATAGCCTGAATTAGTTGACTTTATTGTTTGGTAAATGCTTGATAGCCAATAGATTTAATACCTTGTTAATTATCCTATTCTCCTTAAAATAGTATTTTCATTTTTATAACCAAGAATATTTAGAGGCTAATTAGAAATCCAGTAATGTGAATTGTAAATTATGTGTAATTACAATAAAACTACTGAAGAATAACACACATTACTTATAAATTGTAACACTGTGATAAATTAAAGCAATTACAGGTAAACCAATAATGTTCTTTAATTAAGTAGTTATGAATGAGAATTTGTGCTTTGCATTTACAATAACCTATAAGGTCGGGGATTGCATTTACAGCCTGTGCAGAAATCGATTGCACTTTGCTGTGATACTCTGCTAAGAATAACTTCTAAGTTCATTACTGTCATTGTGCCATTATCATGTAAAAACACCGAGGATTGTTAAATGTAAAGCGTGCTGACAACCAATCAACCGTGCTTCTTAATATAATTATAATTATGTCACTATCTCTTCTTTATGAATCTGAGAAAAAATCTCATATTTCTGCAAGTCTTCAGTGTTGGTTGCAAAAGAATAGAAGATGCTTTGTCACAAGTTTATTGAAAATACTATAGTATTTAACATTAATAAGGTTATTCATCCTCATAATTATCTTACTACAGCCTGCCATTTGTAAGATTATAACAATAGTTTTTATATTGTCACATCTGTTTGTTTTGTTATCTGTTGTTATGAAGTTGAGGTCATTCTTTTTTTTTTTTTTTTTTGAGGGCAGTGTCACTGGCCCTCATATATGGGACTGAACCAGGGCCGCTGGCTTCCCAAGCCAGTGCTTAACCACCGCGCCACTTGGCTGGCCCTAAAGGTCATTCTTTGACATGTCCAAGTTGCAACCAATGTCACAGGATGAGCAGAGAAGAGACTAGCAGACTGTTTCCCTGCCCTTAATTCAATCATGGGTATTTGTGTGAGTGCATGAAAAGAGGTCTCTGGAGTGGAAAGAGAACTAGCATAAGGTGGTGAAAGGGGAAGAGTTGGAAGTTTCGGATGATGATAACTTGCTGACCTGAATTTAAAATATCTTGAAGCTTATTTTGAAGATGAATATTTAAAGATGAGTAGTAAACAAAATAAGAAGATTCTGACTCACCCAGAAATGTGTGAGTGTGTGTAAACAATTTGTTTTGAAGCATTAGCTTTTCTAAAAATTAAGGAATGCTTAGACTAGTAACAGAAGAGCATTCCTAATATAGTATTGTGAATACCCTTGAATGATATACCCAACCAGAGAAAGCCATGGACATGGTGGCAACTATATATGTATCACTGATGATTGCTGGGTCAGAGATCTTACCCTACTTGCAAACTAATAAGTTCACCTGTTACTGTTTCATGGAGGGTAGAAGAAGACACAAGACTCCTGGGTCAGAAACAAAGGGCTTTCTCATTTAAAACATAAAAGGTAGCATAAATATCATCATGCCTGTGTTGATTTTCCTTGACTTGCATGAAGATAATGTGGAAGGGCCCACATATGCTAAACACACACACACACACACACACACACACACACACACACACACACAGTGGATTTGCATTGCCATTAAAAAACAGCGAACTTGAGAAATCCATCTTTTTTTATAGCAAGCAGTAAGCACATTTGCTCTTTGTTCCAAAGGCAGGCTCTCAAGGTTGATTTCTGTAAACATGACCCTGAGATGTGGCCCTAGTAAAGAGTAGTCAGGGCTTCGCATTCTTTTTTGTTTGTTTGTTTGTTCATTTGTTTGTTTGTCTTAGCTGAGCTATCCTGCCACCTGTTGGCAGTTCAGCGGCAGCTCAACTCGGGCTGGGCATCAAACTGTTGTTGCTCAGAGCTCAGCTAGCACTTTTTTTTTTTTTTTTTTTTGAGGGCAGTGTCACTGGCCCTCATATGTGGGACCCGAACTGGGGCCACTGGCGTCCCAAGCCAGCACTTAACCATAGCCCCACTCGGCCAGCCCTCAGCTAGTACTCTTGAGCTAGCTCTTAACCAACTGAGCCGCTCGGCAGGCCCTAGGGCTTTGCATTCTTGACAAACTCAGCAAAACACGTAGGAGCCCGAGAGACCTATGGGGGACTACCTTTCCCAACAGTCAGTATAAACACATCCAGGAATCTGATGTACAACTAGGTGGAAAAGACATCCCCTGGTTTCAAATTTAAAATGCTGTTCCCAGGACCATGGTTACCTCCATGTGTTTAGTTAAGTAACATTTAAATTGACACAAGGAACTTATAAGTAACATTTAAATTGACACGAGGAACTTATAGAGAAAGCTGTCCTCTGATGTACCTCTTCTCTGTATAGTTCTTAACGATCTGTTTCTAGTCTGACATTTCTCTAGAATCATCCACTCATGTCATTTTCTCTCCTGGCTTCAGTTTCCTTCTCCTTATTCATGTAACTTGATAAGCCCACTCTTACTGAAGTTTGATATATTTCTTCGCATTTTGATTTACTTGATAAACTTAGTTGTAGAGGCTGATAATGGGGCTTGACAGGCTGTTTTATGTTTTTATTTCTTAAAGAGTAAACTGAACATATGAAGCCACAATGTATTTTTATTCTCAAGTCCAAAGCCAACCTCCAGCTTTTAGTTCGTTATGCAGAAAGATCCCTTGAAATATTTAGGGAATGGGCCACAATTTGATGTGCCCACAGACTTTTAAAATGTGCACACTCTAAGGTCCTGTGTAATCAGTGGCCAATTCTCTCCCAGTCCTTTCACCTCTTCCATGAAAATTGTGTTGTCCTTCTGAGATGCACACTTGTCTTTCTTTTTTTATTTGTTTGAACTAATTTTCTGTACTCCATGATGTACAACCTTGGTGGTCACTTGTGCCAAATCTCACATTGTGTAACTTCACTGAATGAGCAGGACTAGGGAGGGTATTGAAAGAAAACAACCTTATTATTTCCCTCTCTTGCCACCTTTCAACCTACATTCAGCAAGCTCTATTTCCAGCCTTGGGGTGAAATCTCATACCTTTTATGATTACTCTCAAGTAAAAAATGGAGAGTCTCTTAGCTATGGCTTTAAAAAGTTGAATCCAGTGTATAATCAAAACCTCAAATCTATCTAATTTATTCTTACACACACACACACACACACACACACACACACACACACACCCTGGGGACTGTTACAAATTGAAAAACCTAAAGTGGAGAACGAGGATTTCAAGGCTCCCTTTCTCTTCTTCACTGTATCGCTCCCCAGCTCCTGCCTGGCTCCCTTATGCTGGGAAGGCCCCATTGATGGTTATGAAGCACACCCCGATTTAGCCCCTGCTGCTTGGCTTGGCCGTAGAGTTGGTCACTCCCACAGTCGTTAGCCTTGAGATTTCTCCTGGTAAAAGTCAGACAGCATTCTCTGGGATCCTCAAACACCAGGAGATAAACACTAAACATTTTGGGGGGCTGTCTTTAAGTTCCCTTCTGGACTAAGTTTATGGGATACACTCCCTTCTCCCTTCGCCAGTGTGATGGAACCACAACTTCACCAACTTCCAAAAGAATTCTATCCTCTCTGATCTGATCAATCTTCAATTTTTTTTATACCCCTGAGGTGGTGGGGCACGTATCTCATTAGTTTCAGGGTTTTTTCTATTTGGGAGCGGGGGAGTTAGTGGCATGTCTCTTTAAACCTTCAATACAAGCAGAAGAAACATGTTTATTATCCTATTAAAACTGACTTTTTGTATTTAATTATTTATTTTAACAATTATTATTTCCTTCTATGTTGCATGCTTTTTGAGAAACTAGGGATAACCTCTAATATTTCTATTTTTTTTGATCAATGGATTGGAATTGTCTATTTGTATGTCCTTGGGTGAGAGGGCTGATATGAATATAGGAAAGAATAAAGTAGCTAGATAGGTGAAGAGGAATATTGAGGTTCCTTATTTATTTATTTATTTCATTTTTTTAAAGATTTTATTGGGGAATTGGCGGAGGGGAACAGCGTTGGGGAATCGGGGAAGGGGAACAGACAAGTTGCTGTCTTTTTGTTCTTCAGTTTAGTTGCGGAGGATGTTGCTTCACTGTTGGTATTGTCATTGCGCTCTTCCCGGATGAGGCAGATCGGTCGCTGGCCTCTGGATGTCGCTCACCGCGGCTATTGGCAGCTCTTGCTTGGCTGCCAGCAGCTCACGCTGGCTGTGGGCCACTCACTGTAGCCTATGGCAGCCCACTGCAGCCCACACCATCACCGGGGCTCGCACAGCCCAGCTCCAGGTGGAGCTGTTGTTAGCTGTAGAGGGCAGTGTCACTGGCCCTCATGTGGGATCCGAACCGGGGCCGCTGGCATCCCAAAACCAGCGCTTAACCAATGCGCCACTCGGCCGGCCCAACTTATTTATTTATTTATTTTTTGAGGGCAGTGTCACTGGCCCTCATATGTGGGACCCGAACCGGGGCCGCTGGCTTCCCAACCCAGCGCTTAACCACCGCGCCACTCAGCAGGCCTCCTTTTTTATTTTTTAAAGAGAAACCAGAAATCTAGAACTGTAAGGAGCTAACTGATTTATTAACTGAAGTACATAGACACATTAAAGTCATATCTGCAAAAAGCCAAAATAATCAGTACATTTAAATTAATATGAGAATAATCACTCCATTATTGGAAATAAGGAAAATAATAATTTTAAACTTCTTGTGGTTTAAGCTTTAATTGATTTAAATAATTGGAATCTATTTAACAACCAATTTTTTTTTCAACTGAAAAAAAGTTTTCTTGTGGGCTATGATAATGAAGGGGTTAATTCTTTTCCTACTGTTTAAATTATGAAAAAAATTAAAAAATATATATTTACCTCCTGTTTCAAGAAAGTCAGCTTCTAAATAAACGGTATCTCCATAGACTGAATTGTTCCAACTGTTCTTCAAAAGTTGAGGAAAAGCTATTAAATATTTATCATCTTATATTGTATTATTTACTGTTATGATGAATATGCAAATTTCATTAATGTTATTCAGAATTCTATGAAAAATTATAATGCATAAATGAAAAATTGAATGTAAAAAGCTAGTTATTTGAAAATAATTTATCCTCCACATAAAATAAATTGTTCGGTGCTTTCATGTAGCTACATGAGGCCCTGAAAGATTTTAGAGAGAAGAAACTGATGAAACCAAGACATAGAAAAATAAGGCAAGATTTATTATTTTCAGGGAAGCAAAATCAAAGCATCACCCAGAAGTGTGAGGAAAGATGGTGAAATGTTGAGTAGGGGAAGGCGCCAAGAGCCCTCCCATTACTATGGGCAGGGGAGGGACAGGCAGTGCACTATGCAGTCGTCTCTAACCTAAGGAGGAAGCTTCCTCCCTGCCATGACATCTTGCTCCTTCCTTGTCTCTGAAGACTCCATCTCCAGGATACAGATGAGAACAAGAGCAATTATATTTTATTAAATACCTACAATTGGAAAGTGTGTGGGTTTCATTTAAAGTAGAACAAAAAAAGAGATATGTTTTTAGAATTAATACATGTTATGTGCTACAGATAACAGATGTAGTGCCACTGGGCTATTTTTATTGATTCTCTATTATGCTGCTCTATTTTTCCTTTGTCCATACACATCGCCTCCAAATATATGATATAATATACTTAGATATATTGTTTACTGTTTGTTTTCTGCAAAATAATGTAAGCTCCATGAATGTAGGGATCTTAGCTTTGTTTGCTGATGTTTATCAAGCACCCCAAAGAGTGTCTGGCACATAGTATGTCCTTAATAAATATTTTTAGAATGTTCTATAAAGATATGTAGGGTAAAAGAAACAAACAAACTGCAATGTTGGGAGATATTATAGAAGACCTGAGAAAGGATTTCTTCAAAATCAGGGAAGATGGGAAAATAATGGAATTTGTTAAATATTTTTTATGAGGCCTCAGTTATTTAGAAATAATCCATTCAATAAATCCCTAAGACCTGTTGCTTCTATTCTTAAATATACCTTAAACATACCTCTCATTTTCTATTTGTATCACTTCTCCAAGAACCCTTTTTCTGGACATTTCAAAAACATTTGTCTTTTCACCTCTAGTCCTTATATTAGATAAGTCATCTCCAATAACCCATAGTTTTGAATCAATATATATGTTACGTTCCTGTGTTGGATCTGGGGCTTTTACAGATTCCTGTTTTCACAGAATTTATAATTTAATTTTGGATACTGGGGTTATACAAATACTGACCCAAGCATCGTAATTTGGTGTTGGAAAAAAGGATAGCTTGCCATGAGTGATTACTAGGGGAACTAACTTCTCAAAGAAAAATCTGTTATGGAGAAAGCAATGTGTAAGATAAGATGAGAGAGAGAGAGAGAGAGAGAGAGAGAGAGAGAGAGAGAGAGAGAGAGAGAGAGAGAGAGATATCCCAAGGGAAAGGTAGTCTTTCAGAGGGAACAGAATATGTGAAAACCTTGAGGTGGGAGGGGTAGAGCATCATGAGTGGAAACCAGATGATGGAAACCAGATGATGGAAAACTATGAAGGTCCAGATATAGATTTTATGCTGTATTCTAACAGCAAAGAGAAACTACTGAAGGATTTTAATTAGTGAAGAAACTTGATTTAATCTGTGAAATCACACTGGCTGCATTGGAGTTTTCTTCAAGGCTCAGTGGACTCGCTACTGCCTGCTGAGTACAGACTTTAGTAATGTCTTAGCCCATAATTCAAAATTGTACACCTTAGTCCTTGTTTTTAATCCTAGCCTTTCCCTGTGATACATGCTGGACTAGCTCTGGCTCCCAGAACCAGCTGTCTGCCCCCACAGTCTTTCTTTTATGTTTCCTTTCCTCTCCTCTCGTTTCCACTTCTTCCTTCTCTTTCTCCCATCTCCTTCTTTGCTTCTCTTCTCCCTCCCTTCTTTCCCCTTTCCTCCCCTCTCCTCTCTTCTCTTTTCCTTGCCATCCTTCCTTTCTTATGGACTGCCTATTCTACCTACCTGATTTTTAATAGACTATGTCCCACATATACTTTTAGGTTCAGATCAATTATTATCCCATCCTTCTTTTTGTTTGAATCACTCCAACAGCATATATATTTTACCTCATGGCATAACAATTTTGCTCATATCTAAGCTCCTTTAAACATCTTTTCCCTAAGGTCTATGCTGGATTCCGTTTTGATACTTCATATGAAATTCACAATATGAAGCACTAATAGCATGTGCTTCATGAATAGTTGTAAATTAACTAATACATTCTTCCAGAATTCAAGGGAAAGTGCTGGGAACATTCAGAAGCTTATTGCAAACCTCAAAACAAACTAGAGGCCTTTTCTTTCTTAGCCCAAATTTGTGAATGCAGTAGAGTAAAACATGATTGTATTCCTATAAGCAGCATTCTGACTTCACTTGTTTTCTCACTCAGCCCAGACTCACGATAGATTATTGTAATTCAGCCTCCTAACAATCTGAAATGCCTTGTTTTACTAATATCCTGTTACGGACTCCAACCAATGCCAAGTGTTTTGTATTTCCATGGAAAGAGCATGAGCCTTGGGCAAAACAGCCCCAGGTGGAAATTTTTAGCTTTGTGATTACAACCAGGTTCTAAAACCTTAAGAGTTGGGCCTATCTGCAAATATAAAGATTATAAGGTTGTACTGATAAATAAGAGCAAAAGTATATACAGCACCTATCCCAGTACCGGAGACATAAAAGAGGTTCAATAATCATCATTTCACTCAGTCTCCTGTTTTTGGCCCCTGGTTTGGTTGAAAAGGTCCCTTGCTTCCTTTCCAAGATGCCGGCATTTATGTTATTTCTATCACGCATCTTGATTTCTTTAGGCTATAGCTCCATGAATTATCTCCTCCGTTCTCTCTCTTAGCATTAGTGGTCTCTTCCCTTTACTTATTCCACTGCTCTGCTCAAGCAGAGCTCTCCTTGTCCCCAAACATCCTGCCTTTTAGTAGCTATTTAAGTATTCCTCCATTCCTTCATTTGAAAGCAATGAAAAATAACATATGTGGACAGCGCTAGGTGCCGGGAATGTAAGAATGAATATAACATGCTTTCCAATTTTGTACCACAGTAGGGGAGACAAGATGTGTAAACAAATCATTATTTAGGAATACAATAATATGATGGCATCCCCTGAAAAGGTCTTGTAGGGAAGCACTGAAGTGAGGAATCAGTTCTGCCTGAGGTATGAAGGAGGCTGTACTCAGGAGGAGATAACTGGGGTAGGTCATGGGGCTGTTTGAAGGCATTGGAAGGTGTTCTGTTTTGAAGAATCAGCACTAGCAAAGGTAAAAAAGTATAAATTTAGGACCAGTTAAAGAAGAACAAAAAACATAAAGTTGATTTTAGCAAATGATGTTTGTTGGGTGTCGCTCCAGTTGGAAGAGCCTTGAAATCTGCAGGCAGTGAGAGCTGTTGGAAAAACTTGAACCAAAGAAGTGATATCACTAACTTTGAATTTTCTAAAGATAACTTCGGGTAAAAAGGAGGATGTTCAAAAAGGAAAAGGTTAGAAATAGGAAGCCCAGGTGAGAGGTCATTGCAGTAGATCATGTTAAGATGCTATGAGGCTTTTGTTACCATCATTCTCATAAACTGCTCCATTGAATAACACCAGTCTCATAGCCTACAGACCAAATTCAATGGTTCTTTTTCAGTCCTTGACCTCCCCTGTTTACATGATCTAGTTTGTACCTTTAAACATCCAGTTCTCCTCACCTCTCTTTTTTGCTTGGCTTCTGTGTTATTACATAAGGCTCATAATTATTGCAGCTTTTATTCCTAGATTCCTGGCCTGGTTCTTCTATTTCTTGCTCCAATGACATGGATGCTCACTCTGGTCTAGATTATTATACTCTCTGTGTTATCCTCCATATATTTCTACCCTCCTGCATGTCTTCAAGTATCATTAAGGAGAGGAAACTGAATTCCAAACATGTAATTCCAGCCCTGCTACTGCTTTTGAGCTCCATTTATACATTTCCAAAGGTCCGTTGGATATTTCTACAAACAAGTCCCACCAATTTATTGACTTCAACATGTGAATCTCCTTCAAACTCACACTTTTTGTGTCTTCTCTAACAGTGCCACATTTCTGCTTATCCATGAAATTGAGTTTCAAAATCATGTTTTGGGTTGTACCTCTTATTTTTCTTCTCTCTCTCTGTCTCTCTGTCTCTCTGTCTGTCTCTCTGTCTCTCTGTCTCTCTCTGTCTCTCTGTCTCTCTCTGTCTCTCTCTGTCTCTCTGTCTCTCTCTCTCTCTCTCTCTGTCTCTCTCTCTCTCTCTCATCAGTGTTAGTTACAGTCCCATGTTGCTTTCGCTGGGCAATAGTTCTTAGTCCTTTCTCCTCTTTCCATCCCCCCTGCTACCGTTCCAGTTCAGACTTCTATCACCTTAATTATTGTAATAGGCTTGGTTCGAAAATCCCTCTTCCCAAATCACTCATAATTATTCTAAGGATCATCTTCCAGAAGTACCATTATAATCACTTTGGGTGACTGTCCAACCAACATATTGGGTGACTATCACTGTCTTCTAAATAATAAGTAAACGCCTTAGCACGAGAGCCCCCAAACCCTTTTCTTTTTTTTTTTTTTTAAACATTTTATTGGGGAATTGGGGGAGGGTAACAGCGCTGGAGAATCGGAGAAGGGGGACAGACAAGTTGCTGTCCTTTTGTTCTTCAGTCTAGTCGTGGAGGACATTGCTTCACTGGCCCATGTTGGTATCGTCATTGTGCTCTTCCCGGATGAGGCAAATCGGTGGCAGCCTCTGGATGGTCGCTCACCGCGGCTATTGGCAGCTCACGCTGGCTGCCAGCCACTCACTCTGGCTGCAGGCCACTTACTGTAACTTATGGCAGCCCACTGCAGCCTATACCTTCGCCAGGGCTCGCACAGCCCAGCTCCAGGTGGAGCTGTTGTTAGCTGTAGAGGGCAGTGTCACTGGCCCTCATATGTGGGATCCAAACTGGGGCCGCTAGCATCCCAAAACCAGTTCTTAATCAATGCGCCAATCGGCAGGCCCCCCCAAACCCTTTTGAGCCTGATCTCTCACTATATTTCTTATGCTTTAGTCATCTGGGCTACTCCCTATTTCTTGAATATGTCCTGAACTATTTTACTTCTACGGCTTTACTCATGTTATTTCTTTTATCTTTCCTTTCAAACGTTATTAATATCTGTCAAAAACATTAGTACTCTTCAGGGCTCAATTTGAGCGTCTTTTCAAATTGAAGACCTCAGTTGAAAATTGTATTCCCCTTTTCTTGATATGCAGAGCAGTATTGAATCACATGATTTTATTACATATTGCTTCATATTAGAGAAATGTGTGCATGCACACCATATTCATATCTAGATTTCAAGCATCATGAGGGAAGCACATATCAGGCCCCATGATGCAAACTGTTTTTTTTTTTTTTTTTTTTTAGCTGAGCCATCTGCCACCTGTTGGCAGCTCAATGGCAACTCAGCTCAGGCTGGGCATCGAACCGCTGTTTCTCAGAGCTCAGCTCACACTCTTGAGTGAGCTCTTAACCAGCGGAACCACTCGGCTGGCCCATGATGCAAACTCTTAATGAAAATTGGAGGCCCATCACAGTAGAATCCTATCATGTGAGTTTATCCAATTAAGTGTTCTTTTCACATTGAATTTTCCTTTTTGTATGCATCCCTGAAAGCTCTGATGGGGGACTTGAGCTGATGTATTCCTTGCTCAAAATCATCATTGCATATACCATAGCTTTCCAAAAGACAGATTTTTTTTTTTTTAGTATTTTTCAACTTTTTTTTTTTTAAGATTTTATTTAATTGGGGAATTGGGGGAAGGGAACAGCGTTGGGGAATCAGGGAAGGGGAACAGACAAGTTGCTGTCTTTTTGTTCTTCAGTCTAGTTGTGGAGGATGTTGCTTCACTGTTGGTATTGTCATTGCGCTCTTCCCGGATGAGGCAGATCGGTCGCTGGCCTCTGGATGTCGCTCACCGCGGCTATTGGCAGCTCTTGCTTGGCTGCCAGCCACTCACGCTGGGTGTGGGCCACTCACTGTAGCCTATGGCAGCCCACTGCAGCAGGGGCTGCAGCCCACACCATCACCGGGGCTCGCACAGTCCAGCTCCAGGTGGAGTTGTTGTTAGCTGTAGAGGGTGGTGTCACTGGCCCTCATATGTAGGATCTGAACCGGGGCTGCTGGCATCCCCAAAACAGCTCTTAACCAATGCACCACTTGGCCGGCCCCCAAAAGAGAGGTTTTATGATGAGCTGACCTTGGTGCTTGGCCTTGGCCCTGGCCCTGGCCCACCCCCATCTCTGGCCTCATTATAGTACTAAATTTCTTCATTCTGTAAACAGTACCTCTGGTGAGTGATCCTGAAATATACTGGGTTGTCAGAACAGTCATGGTTCATTTTTGCAACGAAAAACATAGTAAAAATACGTCACGACTTTTCTGACAACCCAATAGTTGAGGTAAAGATTCTGTGCCATTTTTGGGCTTCAGCAACATGCCTTATTTGGGGAAGGGCATATATATATATATATGTATATATATATATATATATATATATATATATATATATATATATACATATATATATATGTATGTATTTGCAGAATGACTAACACTTTGTCTAATCAAATTGATTTCTACGCCACTATTTGTGTTATTTGTGTATTTTAATAGACATAATTATTGAACAATTAGCAAGTCTTTTCTGCCCATTTTCATGGCTCATTTCGTGCCATAGCATGTTATGTCCTGGTTTATATAAGAACAGCTGTGTCTAATATATTCCTGTAAATCATCCCTGTTCATTTTCATAAGGATATTAGACTCAGCAAAGATGTGTCATTTGGATTTTTATGTGCCTGCTCCAAACATCACACAAACTTCCCAGAGCCAGAGATAACTGTACTGAATCAGCGGTTCCCAAGTTTACTTTTAACCATTGCTCAAATTAGATAGCTATGAGCTCCCCTTAGAGTCCAATCCTGGGCTGCCAGCTGCTCCAGATGTAAGGAGCTTTTATAGCCTTCAAACACATTTTATCTGTCATCATTTTCATCAACAGAATATCTTTCTCTTTATTCTCTCTCATAGAACCTGGTAAACAAGGAGATAGAAAAGCTTGGCTTTATTGTAAATCCAAAGAGGTCAGCCTGTGGGGAGAAAAAAGCCCAGTGTGTCTTTCATTGCATCTCTTTCTATGTAGTTCATCAAAGGCTTATCAACCACCACCTTAATCCATTTGTGGAAGATGCCCAATTTTCCAAATGACCTTTTCTTTGGAATTCATTGAATATTCGACTTGCAGTGACAGAAAGCAATGAAGACTGTAGGGAGGTGTATGCCGTAATCCTGTTTTTTACTCTTACTAATCAAGTGTTATCACTGAATTCCCCACTTTTTTTCATCTGGAAAATGGGCAGTGATTTTGAGGTTAGAGATTAAAAATAATTATAAAGGGTCTTTTAAAATAAAGTAAACTGCAAACAAATTCCTATACCTTTTGATGCCAATAAGAGAGCTAAGATATCCTCAGTGAAGTTTGCTAAGATCTAAGTAAAACAATATGGATTGCAGTATTGTATATAATAACAAACAACCGGAAATGACTGAGGGCCCTTTGAAAGAGTGCTGGATATAAATTGAGGAATATCCATATAATGGAATACCATAAAGTCACTCTTTAAAATTTTTGTGGTTTTGCATGGCTTATAAGGAAGTATTTCCAAAAAGTAGTACTAAGAGTAAAATGTAAGGTAGAGAACTCTATGCAGTATGTTACACAGTGTAAATAAAACAAAAAAAGAATATGTGTATACATATGCTGGTGTATGCATGACATTCTCGACTAAATGTAAAACTGATAAAATGAGCAATTTGGGGTAGAATAACTGAGGAGAGACTGGTGTTACCTCTATATGTTACATATTTCTACCCCAGTCCATGTTTTGTTTTCTTTATAAAATAGCAGCAAGTGCTATGTGAATAATATAATGGGACCTTTTTTATTTTCCTTTATATGTTTGCTAAAGAAATTAATATCTATTATATAAAAATAAATGTAAAAAGTTTATAATATTTCTGTGTGTATACTGACATAAAAGTTTGTTTTATCATATAAAATGTCAAAATTCAGTAGCAGACTCAAAAAAGATTCAGTCTAGATGTGTTGCTTATAGAAATTTGGCACTGAACAGGTTAATATTATTAGCTCTACTGGGGAGGGTATGCATGCAAAAAGCTTTAATTAAGCATTTGTTTTTCCCCTTTGCCCTTAAATGCCCAGTCTTTAGGCACAACAGGGTTAAAAGCTATCCCCTTGATCATTGTACTATACTACTATTAAAATGTGGAAAATTACTAAGTGATGTTCACATAAATATAGCATAATAGCGGAATGTTCTCCCCAGCTGGTCTAAAATGTGCATGCAGTGCTGGAATACTTGGAGCTGAGTCACAGAACTTTGGGAATGAGCCCTTGGAGTCTACCCCCTGAGTTGTCTGAGAAGGGGGTGGGCCCTAGGGAATTTTGATGGTTTGCCCAAGGTGAACTTGATGGGCTGAGTAGGGATGATGTCTTTGATTGTCCCATTTTCGTATAAGGCTTTGTCCATGGCACCACATGTTATGCAGTCAAGTTGAGTCACTGACATGTTTTCCAGCTGCAGCCTGAATGAAGGTATCACCCTTAATGAGCCAGAACATGAAATATATATCTGTTATTGTGATAAGCCACCCACCTGATTTAGTCCCTACAATAACAGTATGTAGTCTTTACTTCATGGATAAGGAAACTCAGGGATTAAATAATTTCTACAAAGACACAGTTTATAGATAGCAGAAATGGAATTGAAACTCATGTCTGACTCACCCCATCATTTTTTATCTCAATAATATGCAAAGATACCGGTAATGGATGAGGTGTGTAGAGAAAAGAGCCAGTTGAAGGCTTGTTAAGGTAGTAGAAATACACTCTTTTAGGTACCAGTAGTGAGATAGTAAGATAGCAAGGAATGAATTCAGAAAGGAAAGGCAGAAGTCAAGTTGGAAAACCAATGAAATAAAAATTTCCCTTATAGTTCATTGAGCTAGAATATTATGTTTGAATATTCTAACACTTGTACCAAGTTGTGGGAGTATTACTAATAACCTCTGCACCCTGCTTGCATATCTCTTCCTACAGATTAAATATATAATCTGCTTTATGGTGAATAGCTCTGCCTTGGAGATATATTTAGTGTGCTCACCTTTTAAGGGTCATCCACATAACTGTGATAACCTAATTTATCACCTATACTGTGTAACACTATCTTTCACTCTACCCTGAAAATTAAACTCTCTTCAAACCTCATAAAATGTTTTTTAAAATATCATGTGCAGGGTTAAAAAAACATGTTTGCATAATGACAGGTTTAATTTTGTTTATCCTGTTAGCACCTACTCTTGAAAAGCAGGCCCTGAAATTCCCTGTTTACGCTCTTAAATTCAGAATAGTCTAAAATGTCAGTTTTATTATTCCTTATATTAGAGTGTGTAAAATTAAAAACATTCATCAGAAAATGGCTGTCTTCAAAATATATTGTCCAATATGGAATGTAAATATTAAATTTAAATATTTTAAAATTAAATTATTATTTAATTTATAATTGCATATGCACAGTGTAGTTGGGCCATGTAGATGGATAGATCTGTTCATGGGCAGAAATATGTGCCCTGACATCATTTTAAAAGCCACAAACCAAACTCCTTCAGCTTTCAGCCTGAGGACAGGAAGGTTACCAAAAGCCAGGGAAAGACTTTCATGCTGAAAATTTCAAATCAATTCCTAACATTTGAAAATAGCTTTCAAAAAATATGGTCACATTGAATTTTGAAAGCTGCCTCTCTGTCACAAAAAAATGTGAATCAAAGGATTGTTTTCAGCATAAAACTTGTAATTACATCAAAGAATGGAAGGAATAAGGCAAACACAGTCATCTGCACCCCCAGGCATGAAATATCAACATACAAACAAAGATTTTTACTTCAAAATAAAACTGGGATGGCTTAACACTTTCATCCTAATAGAGAGTTAAAATCCAGAACCTGAAAACAGACATTCTTAATGAGATGGCAACAAAACCATTCTGCGCAAGGATTTAATTTCATATAAATTTTATATTTTTTATATACCAGTACTAGTTTGTAATTAGGAAAAACTTATTTAAATATGTAGAGTGCCTTCATGTTTGCTGGATGATCACATGTCATTCATTATTTTATCTGAACCTTGCAACACCCTTGTAAGTACTCTTCTACTTTTGTGTAGCAAGTATGGTTCTCCACAAAGCATCATACCAATATATGACCTCATTGGTCTGGTGGAATTGGCGCAGAAGTACGTGTGTGCGTGCGCGCGCACCCCTGCGACCTTGGATCCCCACCCTCTGCCCGGCTTATACTGCGTTGCCAGGGAAACGCCTAGTGGGAGTGATCCGGCTCCAACAGGCTGCTCACTGAGACACGGGAGTGTGCAAGCCGCCTCGGTCCCCGCTCTCCGCACTGTGCTTGCAGAGTTGCCAGGCTGGTGATTGGTTGTTGGGCTGCTCAGCCTGATCTGCGAGCAGCAGATTGGGACAGGCTGAGACTGGGAGTTTTCCTGGGAGTGTTGGGCCGTGAGCTGTGTGCTTGCGTGATCCAGCCAGGGCTCTTTTGGTGATCTATCTAATACATCAAAGCAATCTCAGAGCGACAGCCAGAATGGGGAAACAAAGAAACATGTCACAAGCAAAAGATCAGAAGAAACCTCCAGAAATGGAACCAAATGAAACAGAGGGATCCAACCTTTCAGAGACAGAGTTTAGAACACTGATGATAAGAATGTTTAAGGAACTTAGTGAGGACATAAAGAAGGATAAGGAAACCATAAAAAACAACCTGTTAGAACTAAAGAATACAATAATTGAAATGAAGAACACACTCGAAGGAACCACCAGTAGAGTAGATGAAGCAGAGGAGCGGATCAGCAATTTGGAAGATAATCATAAATGAACTTGAAAGATATTAGGAATTTGATTGTAGAAGACTTAGTTGAAAAGCCGGCTGAGTGGCTCAGTTTGTTAAGAGCTTGCTCAATAGTGCAAGCTGAGCTCTGAGCAACAGCAGTTTGATGCCCAGCCTGAGCTGAGCTGCCACTGAGCTGCCAACAGGTGGCAGGATAGCTCAGCTAAAAAGCAAAACAAAACAAACAAACAAACAAAAAACCACTTTATATACAAAAAAGACTTAGTTGAGTTGTCTACTGTGTAATTGGGATTGGAAAAGAAATCTGTACTGTCAGTTTAAAGATAAAGTAGATGACTGGATTAAGAAACTGTGGTATATTTATACAATGGAGTATTACTCCGCTATAAAGAAGAATGAAATCGTGCCATTTGCAATGATATGGATGGACCTAGAGACTATAATGTTGAGTGAAGTAAGTCAGTCAGAGAAGGACAAATACCATATGATCTCACTTATATGTGGAATATGAAAAACTGTATGAATGAGCAAAGTAAACAGAAACTGTCTCATAGATATAGAGGAAAAATCAGGGTTGCTAATTTGGAGAGGAATGGGAATGAGGGAGAAGGGGAAGGGATTAGACAGCAAAAATAGGCAACTACAATATTGCTACTGGGATAGGAAAAACAGTTTGGGGAATATAATTAATAATGTTGTAAATATTCTGTGGAATGTCAGATGATCATAGGTCTTGTTAGGTAGACCATTTCATGGATGGAGTAGAGGTTTGATCACTGCACTGTATTACTAAAGTGGAGGTGGTATACCTACTGTAATTGAATATATATAGATAGTCACGGGATGTGGATTATACTGTGGAAGAGAGTCAGAGGAAGAGTAATAGATATGTATGATATGGGGGGGTGTGGGGGGGTGTATTGGGGGTGGGGGGTTTGTCACTTTGGGGGGTAAAATGTATAACTATTGCACTGTGTTGTACACCTGAAACTATTGGGGGTGGGGGGGTTGTCACTTTGAGGGGTAAAATGTATAACTATTGCACTGTGTTGTACACCTGAAACTAATTAAAAATAAAATAAAATTAAAAAAAATAAAATAAAATAAAATAAAATAAAATAAAATAAAATAAAAGAAAGAAATAATATTTAGGAGGCATTGAAAAAAAAAAAAAAATTGAAGGAGACATAGAGCTTCTCAGAAAAGAATAAGCTTAAGGAATTCATTACCACCAAGCCAGCATTGCAAGAAATGTTAAAAGGGCTTTTTTAAACAAAAGAAAGGGGTAAACAAGCTAACCCAGAGAGACAATTTAAGAAGATTGAAGTCGTATCAAGCAGATATAAAGGAAAAACTGATGGTTGCTGGCTGGGAGGGAGTGGGGAAGAGGGAGAGGGGAAGGTTTTGGACAATGTATGTGGGACTACAATGTTGCCACAGGGATATGGAGGCAGTTCTGGGAATGTAATTGACAATATTGTGAAGAGACTATTATGTTGCAAGAAATAAGTCAGTCTGAGAAGGACAGGTACCATGTGATCTCACTAGTGTGTGGAGTCTGAAGAGCTGAGTGAACGATCAAAGTAAACAGACTCATAGATCAAAGTAAACAGACTCGTAGATGTAGAGGAAAAACTGAGGGTTGCTAGTTGGGAGGGGGGTGGGGATGGGGGGAAGGGGAAGGGATTAGACAGCATAAATAGACAACTACAATATTGCCACAGGGATATGAAACACAGCTCGGGGAATATAATAATGTTGTAAAAATTTTGTGGCATGTTAGATAGTCACATGTCTTGTTAGGGAGACCACTTCATGGATGGAGTAGAGGCTTGATCACTGCACTGTACACCTGAAGCTGATGTTGTATAGTATTGTATGCCAACTGCAACTGAATATGTGGATGGTCACAGGATGTGGATTATACTGTGGAGGGGAGTCAGGGGAGTTGTGATGGATATATATGATATGGGGAGCGGAGTGGGGTGGCAAACTGGGGGAGGGGGGTTTTCACTTTGGGAGGTAAAGAGTATAACTATTGCCTTGTGTTGTATACCTGAAACTAATTAAAAATAAATAAATAAATAAATAAATAAATAAATAAATAAATAAATAAAAGACAGTGAAAATGCAAAAAAAAAAATAGACTGCTAACAGGATAAAGCAAACAAATTGAAAAGACATAATTTTTTTTTCAAGAATTTCAAATTCAGAAGTTATGTTCATGCCGGTGGTGCTGAAATTAATACCATGATAAAATAGAACATTCTAGAATATTCTACGATGAATGACTACTTTCAGTTAATCTTCATTCGATCGCACAGTGTCATGTGGAAATCTCTCTGTCCTCCTAGAGCACATATTTAAATATCTAAATGTTTAGCAGGGGTGTTGGGCTCCGAAGCCAATGATACCAATAGAAACTGAGTATGTCTACATTTGGGAACCCTTTTACTATTTTAATGTTTTCTGTTAACTGTTTCTTTTCTTCCCCATAGTTGCTCTTTACATTAAAGTCCATTCAATTCTTAGTTATGACACACAGGGGACCCTTCTCTCTCACGTTGGAGAATGACTTTAAATATGTGGCCATAAAATCCATGTTAGTCTCTGAACATCAAGCAGATCTACACCGTCAAAAATGAAGGAAGAAGTGAAACATCTGTGACTTAAAAAAAAAAAGATGATGGCATACCCAAATTATATATTTATGTACACACACACACACACACACACACACACACACACACACCTCTTTATCTAGAACATATGGATGTACAGATTTTTCTGCCAAGCCATACATTTTTGTCTGGCATCATATGGCTTAAATACGATTAAAACTATCCAGTGCTGTGGTGTGCTTCTTTGTTAAATATTATGTAAAGCATATGAGTGAGAACTCCCATTAGAGCAGGGGAAAAAAGGTCTGATATAATGATGCTTTTACAGTTGGTTGAGGGGAGTGAATGATGTGAAAACTGGAAGGTAGCATAATAAAAATTCTCTTTAGAATAATAATTGGATGACTCTGATATAACCAGTACTTTCAGTGGCATTTTATTTTTTATTTCATGACTTGACACTAAACAAGTTCCAAAGTGGGAATACATTGTGGTAAGATTCTATGATTGTTTAAAGGTAGCAGGCAGCTGAAAGAGAGTGTAAATGTGTGCGCTGATGTGAAGGGTGTGTAAGGAGCTTCCAGCTGTGAGTATTTTGGGTAAATATCTGTAAATCATAGAGAGCACATACCATGGAAGAAAGATCATAAAGCTTGTAGACTCTCACCATATATGGGTGAATTGCATGGGAAATCTCTAAAATAATTCCTGTAGACAGGACAAGCTCATCTAAAGAACTGGTGGGGCTGACACTGATCCCCTTTCCTTTTATTTAGGAGATCAAATATTGAATTTAGCTTCAAAAGTGAATCACATTCTGGGTGGCTCCAGGGGAAAGGCAGAAGAATTTTTTTTCTTTTTTTTCTTTTCTTTTTTTTTTTTTTTATTTCCTGGCAGCAGTGAAATTTTAAAATTCATTTCCAGATTCTGACTAGTGTGGCATGGACAGCAGATGTGGTCACTCAGTGAATAATCTCATGATTTTAATTCATCATTCCGGTCAGATTCATATAGCTTTGGAACAGATGCAGAACATATATGTGACCCCTTAAAAAAGTACACACTTCTTGGTTACAGGAGGGCCGTGATTTGGGGGGAATGTTTAATGTCAAATTCATCCTGTCTCTGGTCATGACTATAAAGGTCATACTGCAAGTCAGCACCCCTGGTCCCCTCTGTGTGCTTCACAACTGGGGTCCAGTTTGAATTGTGCATTCAGATGATATTTGCTGCCCACTTCCACTGGCAGAAATCCCTCTCTGAACATGTGTTTTACACTCCTGGCAGTGCACTCATCATAGGCTGCTTGTCTGTCATTTGGAAATATTATTAGAGGCAAATACAATCTATATCTTGAAAGAATGTCCACAGAGTTGAGCTCTACTAAATGGAATAGAAACTACTTTGATGGCAGTAAGCATTTATGCATGTTAAATAAAAATGTGGGCAATAACGATATTGTCATTGCAAATTGTATTCAAATTGGTTTTCTAACACTCTAGAAATAATGATATATAGAAAATGTCTTAATTATCAGACTGTAAAAATGGCCTCCCTGGTGTTGCTTTGAGGGCATCTGATACATTTAATTTTACCATCACATATAGAGGGTTTGCTGGTTATTTTTCCAGATTAGTGAAAATAGCTTTTTACTGTGAGAGTGTGGCCTTTCAGAAGGGAACTATTAGAAAGAAAATTTAAAAATGAAAGACTGCTTGCCTTAGAGACTCTGATGGGGATGAGTGTATGTGTACTCATGCACAGATGCACAAAAACTCAGGTAGAAACAGATGCACACTCAGATTGGCCACTTGAGAGAGAATAAAGGAGCTAGCAACATCCAGATGTTATACTTCTGTTTCCAGTTGTCAGACACAACTGGTAGCTTTGGTTCATCAGGGGAAAGGAAGAGGGCACACCTCTCCTGTGCTGAAACCACAGAGGAGAAAGTCTGAAGGTTCTTCTTTTTTTTTTTTTTTATTTTGAGGGCAGTGTCACTGGCCCTCACATGTGGGACCCGAACCGGAGCCGCTGGCTTCCCAAGTCAGCACTTAACCACCGTGCCACTCGGCCGGCCCTGAAGCTTATTCTTTATTGTACTTCACACTGAGTGCTTTACACAGAGCAGAAGCCCAATTAATGCTTGTGGAATTGAATTTATTGAATTACACTGAAGGGAAAAGAGGGCTCAAGAGACTTGGAGACTTCAAGAGTATATTGCAAGAGGGTCAATTTCAAGTAGGGACAGAAATTTTAAATCTCTGGATTTGTCTGTTGGGAGCTGGAGATATATATCTTGGATGGGAAACAAATATCAAATATACACATTGGAACTGCTGAACATTTGGTATTGCCGTTCTGTAGACCGTTTATATATAACATGTGAAAGAGTATACTAATTTCTAAGGGTAACATTATTGTAATACACCTTGAGCCAAAGCTTACTTACTTTCCTTTAGATTTCTGTAAATTTTTAAGATGAAAAACAGGGAAAGTGATAGAAAAATGGTATATTTTCAGTTAGCTAATTAATATTCTTAATGAAAAAAGTTTATTCACTAATTTTGAAGTCTAATTTAAGCTGTATTTAAATTTTAATTAATCTAAAAAGCCAAAATAATTTTGGCATTGGCAATAGAGGCTTCTTTAAAAATGTTCTTAAAAATCAAGGACGATTCAAGATCTTCCTCAAATTTTTAAGATAAGCTTATATTTGGGTGGTTGATAAGGCAGGAAAAATTTCAGCATGAAAGTTGTTGCTTTCATGAAATTACGAGTGTGTGAGAACATCTCTTTGCTAAATTAATTACAGGAATAAATACTACAAACAAAAGAAAATTAATGGGGAAAATTTGCTCTAAAATAAAAAAAAAGGTCAGTAGGGTAAAAATGAGGTTTTAATTCTACAATAAAATATGCAGGGCAGTTCATGAGATGTTATTAGAATCCTATGTAAAAATATATAAAGAATGTATAAAATTTATTTAAAAAGTTTTGTTGGTTTTTTTTTTTTGTATATACTGTACCAAGTGTTTTTCTTTCTGTGTTTCTCTAATTTCCTGTAATTATTAAATACTTTATTTGTTTGTATTTGTAAGCAAATAACTACAAAAAACAAATTAGAGTTACTCTACCCGAATCTTAAGGACATAAAGATAATGTTTCTCAATATTTTATTTTTTAATTCTCAGATATGCAGACCTAGAACTAGTATTCCAATAAATCTTATAATTTTAGTTTAAAGGATCAAAAGCTATTATGAAATGAAAAGAGATAGTATGAAAAGTAAGGGGAGAGGAGGGTAGTACAGGAGGGTAAAGGGATCAAATACATGATGATGGAAGGAGAACTGACTCTGGGTGATAAGCACACAATGTGATATATAGATGATGTATTACAGAATTGTACACCTCAAATCTAGGTAACTTTGCTAAAAACTGTCATCCCAATAAACTTTAATAAAAAAATAAATAAAAAAAGTAACATAAAAACTTCACAAGTTTTTTAACCATGAAAAAAATCACTAGCCCAATAACTCATATTATTTTTATATCAAATCTTTGAAAATATTCAATGTAATTATTTAAACAATTAGAAAATCAAAATATCCTTAAAATGAATAATATAATGATGTAAAAATGTTACTACAACTTTTTTTTTTAATTGTCCCTGGAGAAGAGGTTTCTTTACAATTAATAAAAATAATAAGTTAAACTATACATTCAAGATTATCTGACAATTTTGTGACTGCTTTTTTTAGCTAAATGTTCTTTCCTTTGATCAGTAAACAAGATAAGTACTTGCAATACCTTCAAAACACTACTGTTATTGAAAGAAATGTAAAATACATTTAGTGGTGACTAGTTTGAAATATTATTACAAGCTAGAAGTTTGGACACTTAGATCTGAATACACATGACAGATGAAAAATATTACAGAAGGATTATCACAAAATATTTCCCCAAGAGAAATTTAGGAAGGGATCCAGTTTAATATCATTTGGGTATATGAAAACATCTTTATTCAGAAAGAAGAATGCTAGGAAGCTGAATGAGTTGGAAGGGTTTGAGGTTACTGATTAGAATATACAGCAACATTTTAGCGGGATTAAAAAATATTTTATGGATTATGAAAGCTTGCATAAGCACAGATGATAGCCCTTAGACACTTCAACTTCCTTTCTTTGAAGTTAATAAGGGAAGTTTAATCAATGTAAAAAATAAACTATTAATAGACTTTAGATATAAATATAACAGAGATGAGCAATCATGTAAAATAAAACAGTAAAACATCTATAATGAAACATTGGAATTGGGTAACCACTGTATTACCCACTGATAAAAGTACCACAATGGAGTGTGTGTATATGTGTGCCTGTATGCGTGCGTGCGTGTGTGTGTGTGTGCGCGCGCAACTACAGGCATTGGCTTATCTAATGCTGCTTTTCCAAAGATTATATTTAAAAACAAGCGATGAAGTATCACTAAGCTATATTTAGTATGAACTGATCCTTTTCCATTTTCTCTTTTCAATGAAGTCAGATTACATGAAATGAATAAAGCTACTTTACTTGATCTTACTGGCCTATAGCTGATGAAGGAAGAAATTCTGAAGTCACTTATGTCATTGACTGCAGTTGTTAGAGAAATAGAGTTGTTGATGAGTCATATGGCTGCTAAGTTGCTCTAATACAATGACAGTTTTGATGAGCATTTTGACAGTAAAAGAGTGGATAAGGGCAGAGCAAGTTTTTAAGGCTATTGTTGATGAAACATAACCATATATTTACTGAATGCAGTAAAAATTGAGAGAAGAGGGGGAGCAAAAGAATGAATACATTTTATGACCAGAATAATGCTGAAAGCATTAGAAGTTGACAACATCAATACAGTTAAGTATGTTTTTATACACAAATGTATCAGTATTTCTGGCCAGCATAGAAGCTTCCTCACCCAATAGTTCTTCAAACAGTTGAAATTGAAAAAATATAGAGCTCAGTATTTCAAGCGACCTCTAATATTTTCAGATTTAGATTTGGCCGAAAAGCTTTTTGAATCATTGATCCTGGATCAATGTTTTGAATTTTGTTCTTAAACCACAAGCAAAGCTATAAGAAAACTAAGATGTGTCTAAATTTTAACTAGGAATCAGTATCATAGGAACGCCAATTTGAAAATGGAGGTATACCACCTTTGGTTGATATGAAATTAGTTCAGAAGAGACTAATTGGATATAGTCGCTTGTAAATGTGTTCCTGGATATACTAAGCCAAGAAAGAATGGAGGAGCACTTCTCGTGACTAATAACATATTTCTTGCTCTTGTTATGTCTTCATATCTGTGTCAAAGCTGAAATAAATGCGCTATGGATAAAAAATGGGGTGAATACTGGAAGATGCAGGAGAACCATTTCACTTAAACATCTCATTTGTGCCAAAATTATTTGTTTAAAATGTTGAATCCTGTACACTGAAATTCTAGATTATAGATCTGGGGATGGAACTCGTAAAAAAAAAGTAGTAAGCCAGCTTTGAAATTGACAGGCTAAAAGAAAGATCGATGAACCTAAAGTAAACCCTGCAAAGGAATTGGGACTTTTCAGGAAGGGAGTATCAGGGTGAAAAGAAGGGATCCTTTTTTAGGGCTGTGAAGAATAACAAAAGGTCTTCAAGGTGAGTAACAGGAATTTGTATTTCTGAAAGATTACTTCCAGGAAGAGGGTCTCCCCCGTGTGATGATGTACCTGGGGTTTTCTTATGTTGGTGTTTAACAGTTGGAACTCATCCCGTTACATGTCTGTGACTCCTCAAATTATTACCACTAGGCAGGGCCTTTTGGGATTAATCAAAACTCAGCTGCATGGAGAATAGATGCACCATTCAGGCTGAGGCCAGCAAAGGACCTTATGAGTTGGTGTCTATATAGAGACAGCACTTTAGAAAACTGAACCCAGCTGCTGTGGCAATGAAGTAAAAGGAGCTGGAAACCATAAGCCCTTGTCCTCTACTCTCATGAAACACATCCCAGTGTCCAGCCCCAGTACTTTTGCCCCTTTGTATGAATCTTCACTCCTCATGTGTGTGTACTTGGTATGTTCCAGAATGTTCACACTTAATATTTCCCAATTTGGCTTTGAGAGACATCTGGGAAAACGTTAGAGCTGCCATTTACCAAGATGAAATGCAGACTCTAAATTTTAATAATCAGAAATATCAGTGTTTTTGAGAATAATGTTCTCCATTTCAGTAAAGCTTTTCTTAGTGTGATATCTTAGGAATGTGAATTTTAATTTTAAAAAGGATCACAATGAGCTTATTCAACACTCATTTTATAGGCAATGAAATGGAAGTCTAGAGGGATTAAGCGACTTGCCTTACATCATTTTCATAAAAAAAATTTAAAAAATCTTGAACTAATTCTCTAGATTTTAGATTGGGTGAAAAAAAAAAAAAAGACCACTGGTTTACTCATTGCCTAACAAATCACTCACTGCATCTCCCCAAGTTCAAAGCTTGCTCTCCTCCAGTGCTGAACATTCCCTTGATCCAGAACTTGACTGTAAATGGAGGGGAAATGAAATCTAATGGGAGTACACTCTTCAAACGTAGTACTTACATGTTCAACACAGTAGGAATAATAGTAGAAAAAGCGACTTGTAGGGAAAAAGTCAAAGAATGAGCTTCTGATGAAAAAACTTTAAACAAGCCAAAGAAAGCATGGGTATGCAAGACTTTTGCTAATGGGATCATGATTAAATAAACTAAATGAAAGTCTGAGGTGTGTGTGTGTGTGTGTGTGTGTGTGTAGAGAAAGAGAGGGTGAAGTGTAGGCATATATAATAATAGTCAGAGAGCATTGTACAGACAGGAAAAAATATTGGGTGGCTGGGAAGGTGATTGTGCAGTAAATGAAGGTATTTAGACTTCATTATGTTACTGTGCTGAGTCAGTATTTATAAATTGAATAGTTAATAACACATTCATTAATCAAGATTCTGTTTACAGTTTGATTCAGAAGGAAATTTATTATTTGCTATAGAATGAACTAAGCCTTTTTAAAAGTTTAAATTTATAAAACTGCTAATTTTGTTTCAGCCTTCACTGAAAAGACGCGAAGTAGCCAATGGACACATACTTGTAAAAGGCAACCACATTATTTCTACTGACAGGGAATGAAATCTAACACAGTTAATAAGTATTTATTAATTTAACAGTTTATGTTAATGTGTTCAACCTAACCTCCTGCTTATTAGAGTGAAATGAATGCATTAGAAATTACATTATGGGTCAAGCAGGAGATAGCCCTACACAATATTCTTGCTCAATAAATAAATAACGACTTGCGGATTGATTTTCTAAAGGAGACATCAATTGAAACAAGCGATTAAAGTTGACAATGGAATTGTACAAATGACCCTAATTAATGAATTTTCTAAACTTTCCCATGTTTCTGGACATTAGTCTCTGTTTACACACTGTGTGCATAGATATGCATGCGTTACAACTACAGACACCATAATTGGATGCAAATGATGCTCAGATACCTATTCCATGGCATCTGTGTGTTCTGACATATCATTCTATCTTAAGCTGGCAAAAGCTCTAATTTTTTTTTTATTTTTTTTTTACTGCCACGGACTTGGTGACTCTTGACTTGTCAAAGCCCCTGCCCAGATCCCAGATAAAACCAACCATTTTCAAAATATCAAATCTTCTTCTCCAGCTTTAGATTAAGGATTCTAACCTTAAAAATAAGTTCCTACTATCCCTTACTTTGTAAATAGGATGAACCGATGGCTATTTTGCTCATACTCCCTGACAGTAGTAAGATAATGTCACTCTTCAAATAAGTTCTTACTTATTGGCTACCTTTTAATGGGTTTATCAACTGACAATAGTAACAGATAACTATTTTGGTGAAGCTGGTCATACCTGGCTTATAAATGAGAATATCCTGTGTGGAGTCTGAGAATGACAGGTAGGTCACCATGGCATAAATATTTGACAGAATTAGAACTATGCTAACGCCCCTTGTTTGTTTCCTCAGCCCTCATAGATTTAGGGTACAAATTGCAACTTCTTAATATGATAACTAGTTCTTATATGGGCTTAGATTAAAGGTGATGTTATTATCCATTAGGAAATTTGAAATTGGTAATAACACCATTGTCTCATATCCAATTAACTAAAATCAACTCATTAGCCAGAATTTTTAGAAATTCCTAGTTGGTGATATTTTCTTTGCAGGTTTTTCAATTTAAAAACTGTCCTTTCTTCTGATATTTCAGAACCTTTTTTTTTTTAACTTTACAAATATATATACAGGATTAACAACTCTGTTTTTTCTCCTACATATAAAACATAACATATGTTTGATGCTTGTTTATTTGTATTTTTATGAGCAATAAAAATGCTTTGCTCCTCCTGTCATACTCTACCATATATTTTTAAAATGTGTGGAAAAATTATAAATTATTTCAAAGTTTTAGTGAAAAATCTGGAGGGCTATATATTGTGTGGGACTGTCTTGTGTTGCTGAGACAGTTTTAACTATAACTGTGCTTTCTTATTCTGATTAAACATTTATCAAGCTTGTACAAATTGAAAGTAGAAATAGGCATGTATATCAACAGAAACATTTTCCTGTTGTGTTCCCAAGAACACTTAATTTGGGATCAGTAGTTTAATAAAATCACAAATGTAAATGTCAGTGAATTTTACATTATATAGACAAAATTGCAGAGGCAAAATTTTTTGTATTCATTGATAAATAATTTGGAACATGCAAAATACCTGACAGGTCTTATGAGGAACAGAGATATAAATAATGTCTTCATATTTTTCCAAATGTGACCTAGATGTCTCCAGTTCATTAGCTGTGTGATTGTGGGGTAGTGTTCAATTGTGTTGAACAGGTGTGCAATTTTTGTGGGCAGGGAAACACAAAAGGAGTGCAGTGTGGTTTCATGAGCAGGACCACAGTTCTGTATATTTGCTGAGATACATGAGAATGTATATATTAAATCTAACATTTACAGAACATCTTTTTTGTCATTTCAAAATCATTTTCATTCAGTCTTTTTCATTTAAGCATGTTTTAATGTATTTATAATAAATGAGAGTACATATAAACCTTCCGGAATATCTCTGGGAATACGGAATTATATTAATAACACTCTTAATGGCATTTATTTGACATGGGATCTGATTATGCCATTAAAGACCTAGTTCTCTGATACTCACACAGGGATTAGAAATAACTGAATTGAGGAAACATCTCAGAAACTAGGAATAGTTACTTAGAAATTCAATGGTAGAATTCGCGCTTTTAAAATGGTACAACTGACAGTTCCTCCACTTCAGGAATGTTAGATCTTGTTTGAGAGGAGATTTATATATTCATGATAAATTATAAAACAATTTGGAAGCAATCTATAAAATGTATAGCGTTTCAGCCTGTCTGGGTCATTCTGAGACAATTCAGAATCTGAGAAAAATCACTGTGGGCTGGTGTTAGTTGAGGAAGTCTCCATGGAGAGGGCAAATGTTGTCAGTGTTAAAGATGTTATTAGTACAGAGAGGGGATAGAAGAACAGAGGCAAAGGTAATTGTGAGCATGTCAGGGAGCAAAGCTGGCTATGAGTTGGGGAAAGAAGCAAAAAGCTCTAGGTTGCTCTAGGTTGAACACTGTGAAATTGGAAACTTATTGGAGTCAGTTCAATACAGGCCCTTACTGCTGTATGGAGGGTTTTTAACTTGTTCTATATGTAAAAAGAAGCCAATGTAGATTGTTAACAAAGAGGATACATAGTAAAAGTGACAGTGTTACTCCCCCTGGATAACCAGAATGAAATAAAGTGGTGAAGCTCCGAAACTAGATAGCCAACTATTAGAAATGAGAAATGAGGTGATGATGGTCCAAATTAGGGTAGGAGCAATATGGCATAGGAAGGAAGAAACAAATGGGTGTAGGGGGGAGGGAGGGAGGGAGGAAGGCAGGGAGGGAGGGAGGGAGGGAGGGAGAGAGAGAGAGATTCAATAAAGGTGACTTCTGTTCTTCCTTTTTTTTTAAAACTTGAGAATTTTTTTTTTTTTTTTGAGGTCAGTGTCACTGGCCCTCATATGTGGGACACGAACCGGGGCCGCTGGCTTCCCAAGCCAGCGCTTAACCACCACGCCACTAGGCCGGCCCAATAAAGGTGACTTCTAATTAGGCAGCTCAGGAAAGCAGGGTAACATGAAAGCCAGGAATAGAAATGGGAAGTTAGACTGTTAGACTAGGGATTCATTTTTTTTTTTTAAATTGGGGAATTGGGGGAGGGGAACAGCATTGGGGAATCAGGAAAGGGGAACACACAAGTTGCTGTCTTTTTGTTCTTCAGTCTAGCTTTGAGGGACGTTGCTCCGCTGGCCCATGTTGGTGTCGTCATTGCGCTCTTCCCGGATGAGGCAGATTGGTTGCCGGCCTCTGCATGGTCGCTCACCGCCGCTATCGGCAGCTCACGTCGGCTGCCAGCCGCTCACGCTGGCTGCCGGCCACTCACTGTAGCCTATGGCAGCCCACTGCAGCAGGGGCTGCAGCCTACACCATTGCCAGGGCTCACACAGCCCAGCTCCAGGTGGAGCTGTTGTTAGCTGTAGAGAGCAGTGTCACTGGCCCTTATATGTGGGATCCGAACCGGGGCCGCTGGCATACCAAAACCAGCTCTTAACCAACGTGTTACTCGCCAGCCCCGAACCTGAACCATTTATCCAAAAATCTTCAGTGCCTGAAGACTTGATGCAGTTTTCAGCTCGGTGTCTTGAATCGCACTTTTACTGAAACTACACATAGTGGGAATGCTTAAATGTAGAGCACAGTACCCCAATGACCATCACAATGCTCTAACTTCCATTGTTTTCCTGGAGGCTATTGCTTTCCTGAAGCATCAGTAAAAAGAAATGAAACTTATTCTTCTGAATCACTACACTCTTCTCCCAGTTCAGTTCTAGCAGCATTGACTTCTACCTAAGCATTTTTGCTTCACTCAGTGCAACTCTTAAAGGGCTTTCCCTTTTGAAGGCATACTCTCTGTGGGTGGTCAATACCCTTATGAAATTGTCAGACTTGAAAGCGAGATGGATTGTTACTGGAACATTAAGTAGGACAGAGAGCAGATGAAATTTAAATACAAAGTTGCAGCTGTTCATAAGCTCAAAAACTTAAATTAGTTTGGTTGAACTGCTAAATTCCACTAAGAAACAAACTGAGAAGTGGGTTGGTTCCTCATTCCCTAATAGGAGGAAAATGCATCTAAAATATAAATTGAAACCTTGCCATCTTACAAACCTAAAATCTGTGCTAAATGATTCCCTCCCCAACCAAACCTTTAAGTTTTACAACCTCTGTAGAACAAATAAGAAACTTACCATCCAGATGGCCTAGCCTTGTACTCTGTACCCTCCATCTCTGCAGCTTTTGACATGATGACCTCGTTGGCTATCTATTCCTTGGCTTCCCTTAGCTCTTCTAATACCTTCTTAGTTTTTCTTTATTGCCTTTGTTGCTTCTCTTTCTGTCGGTTCTCTTTTATAGAACTCCCAATGTTTCTATTGTAACTCTGCTTAACTTAGATTGTTTATTTAGTCTTGTCATCTCAATGGCCGCCTATGTGCTCAGTATTAAACCTGTAGTTTCTACTCAAACCTTTATTTTCAATCTATTTTCAGTTGTTCACAGAACATATCTAATCATGTGGTCATGTTTTAAAGTGAAGCTTAAGTGTATGTGATCATCAAAAATGAATCCCTAGGGCTGGCCGAGTGGCACGTTGGTTAAGAGTTGGTTTTGGGATGCCAGCGGCCCTGGTTTGGGTCCCACATATAAGGGCCAGTGACACTGCCCTCAAAAAAAAGGTTCAGGTTCTTTTAAGTAAGGGTAATGGGCAAGACTATATTTTACTTGTTTTAAAACAGAGATTTTCTGATAAGAATTGACTTTCTTTTAATGATAGACTGGGACATGGGTTCATCTAATATTAGAATAAATGGCTTGAGTTTAATAATCTTAAGTGAAAAAAGGAAAAAAAAAACAACACCCACAATAACTACTGACATTTAGAAACCTCTTAGTATCAACATAAATCCTGTGTTTAAGAGACAGATTATAACTGACATTTTTTTTTCTTATTCCCACTGAATAGTTTTGTATTTAAATTGTCTTCCATTTTCTTTGAAAATCTGATTCCTATCCATAAAGATTTCTAGCTCAGGAGAGTGCTCCTTTAAATTAAGTCTGTCCCTGACGTGACCCATAGCTGGCCATCGGGTAACCTATATCAGGTAGTACCACATGTTCACAATCAACCCCAGCATGCACCCTTTGGGCTGATAACTAAAATGTGACAATTCTGATAATTAAACCACCTAAAGCCAGCGGCTGATGTCTTGCATTAATTCAAAACAGCTTAAGGTGAAACTCAGCACACTATCCAATTACCGGAGACACGGTTATATACGCTCTCAACTATGTTGACATGGCTTTCCTCAGATACACTAAACTTGGTATCTGACAAAAATTGTACCTTAAACAAATAAAGGGCTAGGTATGGATAGATTGTAGCCTGTTTAGTTATGAGTCTCTCCGAAGAATTCTCTTGATTAGCAAGGCTGAGTAGGTCGGAAGATGACATTTTCCAATCAACCTAACATTCATAGAGAAATTATATTTTCCTGTATCATTCATTAAGAGCTAGGGGAGTTCAGATTTTCAGCTAATATGGAAAATCCCAATTAATTAAAATAATGAAGGAGGAAAAATAAAAGCAAAGTACTGAACTTTTATGCTGGGGTATAATTTTAACATTTATATGCATAAATTCCATCAGCAGTGAAGAAAAATAAAAATTTCATCACTCTTCCAAAATGCAACCAAAAATACTAAAATGGGAAGCACAGTTCCAAAGAGTATAGCTTTGTGTATTCTTGTTTGAAAGCAAGCACAGTCAAGAGAAACATCACTAATTTTAGGATACATTTCTAATTATTATCTATTCAATTAAATTGTTCATACTTGTTCTCCATCATCAATCACTACTACCATGATTAAATGACATTGACTGTAGGCCAACAAATGACCCACATGTCTACCATGAAAAGGCAGTAAATTTTATTTGATTTGAATTTGTACTTTTCATGGGCTATCTGAAAATTTCTACAAGCCTAAGCTCTATCAGAAGGCGAGGTTGGGAAATTGCAAACTAGAGTTGAGCCTTATCTGGGAAGCTGTTAAGGATTACTGTGTGAATTTACTAGCTTGCCTTTTTCTCACATGTATCTACATGGTATATATTTCTTAGGTATGGGATAGCTAAAAGTCAAATCTCTAAGGTGCTCCCATCAACAGAGGATGCTTGATAGTTTACAAGAGAAAGAATGATTTGAATTCACTATTTCTATACCATACAGTAGTGTCTTCTAGGTTGTTCCTAAATTTGAAGCTGTATCTTATCTTCAAAAAGTGAAAGGGTATAAAGTCAAGTGCACCCTGGAGTCTAAGAGGCTGATCAGAGGGTGAGCAGAGCACTGTTTTGGGGCATGAAGCCTTGGATATGAAATTTTGTAGTGAATTGTATTGGGGGAAAGCAAATGCTCTTAGAAATACTTTAAGCATTTATAGGCATGATTTAAGGCATGATTCAAGAAAACATCCGTTCCAGTGCAGACTGGAGGTCAGTTAACAAGAAGGACAAAGGAGAAAAGTAAAATGAGAAAAGGAGCCTGTAGGATGGATCCATAGGCATCTAGATTAAAGGGTAGCATACATTTCCTAATGAAGATAAAGTAGAAGTGTTCATTAGAAACATAATGTGAATGTGTTTTGTTGGGTGTATCATTATGCTTATGTTAACAACTTAGTGAACAATATTTAGTTATTAAGCCATCCTATATATTTTATTTTTTTGGCTATAAACTGTCCTATTTTTTAAAAAAAAAATTTAATCACTGATGTACTTCTTAATGTTATCGACACAAGTTTATATATCAATTCTATCCCAATAAAACTAGAAAAATAATCATTTAAATACAGGTAAAGATAACTATTTAAATTTGGTAAACCCAACTATCCACTGAAGCTTAGAATCTGGTATCCAGAATGGTCAGTCTAGTTTCACAGTGTCCATTCAATTTCAGCCTATTAGACTGGCACATAGGGTAAATAAGTTCAGCTGGAAGAAAACCTTTTTACATGCTGCTATATAAGAACTCAAGAAATAAAACAGGGAAGTATTTAAAGGATTTGTTGGATTCTTATATGCCAAATTTCTTCAAGGTAGCTATTTTCTCTAACTTCCAGATTTTATTTATGTTGGCTCAATGGAAAACTTTCCTCATGTTAAAGGACGTTTAAGCAGGTGTCAGGTTCTAAGAATAATGTCAGTTATTAATTACCCAATTTACAAATATCACTGAATTAAAATGGAGTTAAATGGAATTAACACTGATCATGAACCAAAGGTTTATTAGTAAGATGTAGTATAAAAATTAAACTGGTAACAATATAAGATTTTTAAATGAGATTTTTTTGATTATTTTGAAGTTTTAATTTGAATATGAAATGAAGGCATGTGAAATAAAAAAAAAAAAAAGCTGAGATTTTCCTAACAGTGGTACTACATAGCTGAATATTGAAGTTCATATTCATAATGTACTTGGTTTGTATCAGATATTAGTCATATATATAGGTTACATGTAAGTTATTAAGTAGTAATATTGTAAATTCAAGAATCCAAGAAAAATCCAAGAATCTAAGAATTCAGAGAGAAATCCAAGAAATTAAATGATTTAAATGCATTTCACTTATGCATTTTCATGTACTGGACTAATACTTCTTTCATAAATTTGTTTCAAAATTAGAATATATTTGTATTTAAGTTAATATCTAGCTACTTTGAAATTATTAGCAAGACATGATGAAACAAAAATTGTAGGAGAAAATACTGCAAGAAATTTCTTCTGTCAGTTGCTATAGGTATTGGAAGTGTTCATATGAAAAGACTTGGCTCAAAAATACATGTAAATAACTATACTTTTTTTTTTTTTTTTTTTTTTTTTTTTTAGGGCAGTGTCACTGGCCCTCATATGTGGGACCCGAACCAGGGCCGCTGGCGTCCCAAGCCAGCTCTTAACCACCGCGCCACTCGGCTGCCTCAGTATACTTTCAAATCCATATTTAGAACAATAAGAAGCTTATTTTTAGTAAGTTTATTCTTCAAATATTTTATTTCTAAGAATGGCTCAGTGACAATATACTCATACTGTTACCATAGGCAGAAAGAATAGGGCCAGGGGGAGAAAGGAGGAGAAAGAGAAGGAGGAAGAACAGGAAAAGACAGAAGGGAGGATACGAGGTCATTCTTAAGAAAAAGTACAGCTACCAGACCAACCAGAGCTAGATTTTGGTGGCCAAAAGCAGACCCAGTACTCCATCTTGCCCCTCAAGGTGAACTTCAGCTAATTATAGTGGATTCTAACATTATTAGCTTGCAGGCAGGGAAAAATCTCTACCTCCTGTATCACCATGACAGTTCCAACAAGGGCCAAATAAGGACGAGAGAATCCCACCTACAAATAGGAAGGAGTGGTCAGTGAGGAGTCTACTAGAAACACCTATAACACCACCCCTAAGTATTGAATATTTTTTGCCATAATTTTTAATGAAATATAATAAATTTCCAGGCCACACCCTATTTCAGCTCAGTTGCCCTCCTGGCCTGCCCACTCCCACCATCTTGGGAGTGTACTTTCCTATTTCTTTTAATAAATCTACTGCTTGCCTGGCTTATTAGGTGCATCCTTATATTCTTTCCTGTGGCACACACCAAGAACCCATTTTCTGGCAACAGTAATAGTATGTTAGCATGTTATAAAATATGAGTACTGTAGACCTAATAAGAAAAATATTACGTAAGCAATGTTTAATTTTGAATTAGGATTCAAGGTACATTTTATAGGTGTAACTTAACTAAGGTATTGTTATTTGATACAAGCCTTGGTCCCTGCACATTATTTTTATTTATTTTTTTTTTAAAGATTTTTATTGGGAAATTGGGGTAGGGGAACAGTGTTGGTGAATTGGGGAAGGGGAACAGACAAGATGCTGTCTTTTGTTCTTCAGTCTAGTTGTGGAGGCCATGGCTTCACTGGCCCATGCTGGTATCATCATTGCGCTCTTCTCGGGTGAGGCAGATCCGTCACCGGCCTCTGAACAGCCTCTCACTGCAGCTATTGGCAGCTCACGCTGGCTGCTGGCTGCTCACGCTGGCTGCTGTCCACTCACTGTAGCCTATGACAGCCCACTGCAGCAGGGGCTGTAGCCTACGCCATCGCTGGGACTCGCTTTTGCAGCCCATTTCTAAGTGGAGCCATTCTTCACCATCTTAGCTGCAGAGGGCAGTGTCACAGGATCCAAAACAGGGCCACTAGTGTCCCAAGCCAGCTCTTAACCAACGCACCACTCGGCCGGCCCCCTATGCATTATTTTTAAAGGATTCAAATAATGATTTTTTTTTTCATGCCCAAGTTGAGGCCGTGTTGCTTAAATTATTGTCAATGGTTTACATGTTTTGAACCTCCATGTTCTTTGTACTTTGTGGAACTTCTTCATAGACTGTAGGAATGAAATAGAAACTTTCAATGTCTAAAAAAGTTACTGGACACTCTCAGGAAGCAAGTAGCCGTTTAGCTCAAGGAAAAGAGAAATACAACTTGCAATGCTTATAAATTATACAAAGGGCAGCATGAAAATATTTGATAATTACATTGATCAAAGAGGAGTACTAAGAAAGATGTCACAACAAACACCTTTGATATCAAAATTTAGAGAGCTTGGAATTTTTAAAAATAAACAAACAAAATAGGATTAATTTTTTTCCATAAAAATTCATAAGGAGACTTGCTTGCAATGGAACTTCCAAGTCTGTGATATTGTGATATAACTAGGACTATGTATTTGGTCTTCCTGTTTCCTGGCAAAGAGCTCCTAAAACCCTTATCATATCCTGGTATGGGTGAGAGGGGCATCTTTTGTGATTCATAATAAGCCCATTTGATATTTAAATTTATGTTAATGAGATAGCTCTGGTTGCCTAAAACCACAGATAGCTTCAGGTTGCCAGAAGAACCAACCATGTGATTAGAGGTTGGAACTTTCAGCCCTAATCCTTACTTCCAGAAGAGGAGAGAAGCTGGGGATTAAGCCAATCACCAACAGCCAATGATTTGATCAATTATGCCTATTTAATGGAACTTCCATTAATTCCTTAAACAATGGGGTTCAGAGGGCTGCCAGGTTGGTGAATGCATCTATGTACTGGGGGAGGGGGTGACACACCCCAATTCCATAGGGACAGAAGCTCCTGCACTTTTTTGTTTTTTTTTAGCTGAGCCATCCTGCCACCTATTGGCAGCTCAGCGGCAGCTCAGGTCAGGCTGGGCATCGAACTTCCGCTGCTCAGAGCTCAGCTCCGACTCTTGAGTGAGCTCTTAACCAACTGAGCCACTCGGCAGTCCCACTCTTGCACTTTTGATCCTTCATGATCTTACCAGATAGGCTTCTTTGTCTAGCTGTTAATTCGTATCCTTTGTAATAATATTTATAGTAAACCAGTAATACTAAGTAAAGTATTATATTTCCCTGAATTTTGTAGGCCGTTATAGCAAATTATTAAATCTAAAGAGAGGGTCATGGGAAACCGCCATATGCAGTCAATTTGGACGTAATTGTGGGTAACCTGGGGACCTACTACTTGTGATTGGCACCTGAAGTGGGGGAAGTCTTGTGAGACTGAGCCCTTAACCCGTGTGTTCTGCACTAACTCTAGGTAGTTAGTGCCGACTGAATTAAATTATAGGACACCCAGTTGGTGTCTGCAGAGAAATGGAGAATTATTCGGTGTAGAAAATCCACACATTTGGTGTCAGAAGTATAGTGAGTAGAGAAACAGTGTTTTCCTTTCAAGTTAAATTATAATAGAAAAGGAAATAATCTCAAAGTAAATCCTAGAGGTAAACAAAGTCATTAAGACAATGATTTGCATTGTGGGGTACTTAAGAGATTGGCAGATGTCACTTCAGAATTTTTTGTCAGTATTTTCACAACTTAAAGAAAAGGAAAAATACCACAAGACTGAAAAGGAAAATTATATTTTTAAAAAGAAGTGATACCAGAAAATATTATTCAGCTATAAAAAGACATGAAATTGTGATATATGCTACAACATGGATGAGTCTTGAAAGAAATTATGTTAAATTAAATGGGCCAGACATAAAAGGACAAATATTACACAATACCATTTATATGAGGTACATAGAATAGGGAAATTCATAGAGACAGAAAATAGAATATAGGTTACTAGGGGCTAAAGAGAGGGGAGTACAGCGTTTCTGTCTGGAATGATGAGAAAGTTCTGGAAATAGATAGTGATGATGATAACTCAACATTGTGAGTATACTTTATTTTATTATTTATTTATTTATTTATTTATTTATTTATTTATTTATTTATTTTGAGGGCAGTGTCACTGGCCCTCATATATGGGACCTGAACCGGGGCCACTGGCTCCCCAAGCCAGTGCTTAACCACCGAGCCACTCGGCCGGCCCTAATTGTGAGTATACTTAATGTCACTGAATTGCACATTTAAAAATGATTAAACTGGTACATTTCATATTATGCATAGTTTACCACAATGAAAAATAAAATTTTAAAACGAAAAAAAAAAAACTTAGTAATTATAGTCAGTTCGTTTAGCTTTATTATTCCTATATTCAAGACAGGAGAACTTGAACTAACTGGGCTAGCCAAATAACTAGTTGGTTATCTGGGAAGCAAAGCTCCATGTGATGTCCAATTGGCAGATAAAATTGTCAGTATACCATGAAAAAATAATCAACTCATCTAGAATTCAGTGTCAATAATGAGAATAGTTCCACAGGATTTTGTCTGGAGAACACAACTATTTAATGTGTTTATCAAAATGTGTTATTTCCCCTAAGAGACAGCATGCTTCCTTCTATCCATTAATGAGAACCTTATAATTGACTATGCCTCCATTTATTTCCTCTGGCTACCAGAAAGCTCAAACAAAATATGATCTCAGTAACTAGATTCTTCTTATGATTGGCATATTTATGTTTTCCTTGTCCCTGCTACTAATTTTCTATCTCTATTTATAGTTTAGTATTCCACTATAGATAGGTTTTTAAAAAATTGGATATTGTCTCAAATTCCTTGTGAAAAGAGGTAGCTGTAATATAAAACATTGTAAAAATAATTTGATCAGTGGCATTGAATCTAATATTATGAGTTTGCTCATTAAGTTTGCAGCATGCCTCACATGGATGATTTGAATGAGTTGATGAATCTCTCTTCAACCCAACTAAATACACATTCATTCTTTCTCTCTCTCTCTCTCTCTCTCTCTCTCTCTCTCTCTCTCTCTCTCTCTCTCTCTCTTTCTCTCTCTCTCTTTCTCTCGCATGCGCGCGCGCACACACACACATTCTTAGTATAAAATTCTGTGTTGGTTTGTCCAGCTCTACCCATGGAGAGCTTACAATTTTGTCAGAGAAACAGGCTTTTTACCCATCATTTGAAATGATAAACTAAACTTGTTATTAAACAATCAAAAGAATTAGTTGCAAATATTCTATTAATACAATTGCTTATAAATGCAAAATGAAACACAAAGCAAGCCATGACCTGATAGGAACAAAATCCCCAGGAACATGCATTTTTTTTTTTTTTAAAAAGACCTAAGATCATAGTTTAAAAAGTATGAATAACAATTTGTAATGTAGATCCCTGTTAATTTCACTTTGGTGGTTGTTTTGAAATCATCCCACACCCTGTTTCTCTTAGTCATACTTTTAGGAGCTCATTCAGTCCAATATTTTAAGTAATTACCTCTATGCTCATGACTCCAAGCTACATCTGCCATTTTCAAATTTTACCCACCTATTGGGCCAATTTGGAAGAAAGTGTTGGCCCAGGTGAACAAATTGTTAAATTATCACTGAAGCCCTTTCCATCAACAGAAGTCTATAGTAATATGGACATAAAATTTTAGAATTAGAGAAGAACTTAGAAGTAATTGGCTCTAATTTTCTAATTTTACAAATGAAGTATTTGATGCTAAGTGTCCAAGGTAATACACCTAACTATGGGTAAAGTCAGAATTACAATCCAATTCTTTTCCTGTCACCTTTGTTTTCCCAGATAGACTATGACGTGCTTGACAATGGGCACCATAGCTTATGAATCTTCCAACTCCAGTTCCAAGAACAGGGACTAGGTGACACACGGTATACAGATCCCAGTGTTAGGAAGCTTTCTCTATCCAGGAATACTTAAATTATAATTCCAACACAGAAAATAAAGGCTCATCCCTTTCATTTCTCATTTAACATTTCCTTTCTGTAGAGCCCAACAGTATACAAAGTGATGAGGAACAAACATAATGAATTAATTCCCAGGTCCCATGCAGAGGAATAATTAATCCATTTGCTTCTCATTTTGATTCTGTACCTGCCTTAACATTTATTATTAGAATTGAGCAGATGCCCTCCACAAAGAGTTTTCCTCATAATGAAGTCAGAGCCTGGAGAGTGTGGGTATCATAGCCTAACTGCAGGCAAACAGGAAGACTATGGAAGTCCTTGAAAACATATGTTCTTTCAACTAAAACGTTGAACTTCCAAAATTAACTCAAAAATACACTGGAGTAATTTCACCCGGCGATTTTTGACTTTCTGAACTGTGTGCATTGTTTTCCCTTCAATCCAAAGTGTACAAAATCACAGAAGTTACATGAATGTGAGGAATAATTTAAAAGACCATAATTCTAATTGGGAAGAATATTATGAAGAGCCTGAAACAAAAAATTAGGTTAAATTTATGGTCAAGATGTCCAGCAAGGAGATGAATATATTAACCCTTCAGCTTATACGAGTATGTTCCAGTTCTTATAATCACTCCATTTGGATGCCAAAGTTAGAAAACCCAGGGAGCCCAAGGGTTAACATCTGATAGTATGTTTTCTGAATTGTCTCCGTCATAGTTCTACGAATCGCCAGGAAACAGTGCCAGTTATAATCCAATGACCTGTCACAGTTTTAATATGTACTACCAATGCTAATAAACATAAAGCAAAATAAAGGGGTCAAAAATTAAGACCTAGTGAAAATATTTCAGGACCTAGATTAATGTGTCATACCTATGTGGTCAACAAATATTATCCCTGTCTGGCTTCGAATATCACTTTTCCCTGGTATAATGTATTTATTCTTGCTCATCTAGTCTGTCTTCCATACTGATGCATTTAAATTTATTATCTTTAAGTTCCTTTTCCTAAACCTTTATCTAATAATGACTTCCACTGACTTCCCTTCCTCTTATTGGTGTCAGGTTCAGAAAACTAGTAAGAAGTAACATAACTGATTGAATCATTATACTGCCTCCATAGATGATTTTTTAAATTCCATATCCCAAAATAGTATCCTAAATTGTGCTACCCTTTTAAACAGATGACAGGGAAGGAATCCTCCTGGGAGTGTGGAGCAGAAGTAAGCCCAAGTTATCCCTAAGTGGGCAGAGTAGGGAGGATGGTTTTTCCTTAGAATTCTGGCTTCTAATATAAAGCTATTTAATCCTATAGGAGCTCAAGGAGTTATTCTCATTACATACGTAAATCATCCTGAGTAAAGTAACAGAATGATGAGATGAAGTAAACAAACCATGACTCTTAGATTTCAGGCACAGAAGAATTGATCTGACCCTGGCCTTCATTAGACCCAACTGGGCCGGCACTAGAAGTTTGCCATGGTATGAGTTGCACTCAATGCTTTATCAATTTTATGGATTTTGTTAAAGATGAAGGACTTGTTTCTTGCTAGGCAAACTGAAACTCCTTTGTGAGTTTATCTGAATCTTTACTAAAGCAAGGGTAAATATTTTCTTTCCTAATCTGCTTTCAAAGTCTGGGAGATAGATCTCATTGAATACATTTTTATTCAGTATCTACTAAGTACCAGGTACTGTACTAGTTGCTGACAATTTTCCTGATATTCTATGACCTTGTATTGCCCATTTTCCTTTTGGTAGCTTACTAAAAATGTGGGTAACACATTTGAATACAGTAAGTTCTCACCATTTATTTAAATGATAAACTAATTGTTATCGATGAAATAATAACCACATTTTAATTCCCCAGTGCTCCGCTGTTTTGAAACATTTTTCAGTAACAATTCTTAATATTTGCATAATATTTGAAATTTTAAATAATTTCTAATCAGTTAATCTGCCATATATTTCTAAGAATCCAGGAATATTATCTCCATTTTATAAATCAATAAGACCGGAGTCATTCATGTAGGTTATCATTGGATAGCAAACTTGCTAACTTCCTTAGTTGGAAGTGGGGGAAAGAGTAGAGGAAGGTGCCTTTGGTTGGTATAGGTCAGGAATCAACATGAGGCAGCGTTTAACAATGTTTCAATTATGAAGTGAATGAATAATATTATGAAGTCTCATGAAAATTATACTAAATTATTTCAGAGAACGGGAAGGGCAATGCAAATGAAAATCCCATAATATTTATCCCATCCCCATTGACTATGCAAGAGTTGAGTTTTCAAAAATTAACTTAGACACACTAAAAAGAAGCTTACCTATTTTACTTTAAAATCCAATCTGAACATGTTAGAAAAACACATTTTTTTTTTCTTAACTTCAGTATATGCATGAAGGCATATTTGCAGGTGCCGATATTTGACAGATCCCTTTGGAATGTGCAATCAACTAAGTGTTGCAAGTATGTCCACTCATTTTTTAGGAGTAAATAAAATGAAGAGGCCTCTGCTAAATATCACAGGAATCACATCTGGGGTTTCTACACAGCGATGGCTAATGCCAAATGAGTTAGATAAGTATAGGGTATTTTAGGGAAAAAGCAAAATTTACCTCATTAACTATTGCTGTACATCAAACCTTAAAAACCTTGTCTTTCCACTTAGCATAACAAGTCAGACGGAGAAAGACAAATACCATATGATCTCACTAATATGTGGAATCTAAAGAAGAGAATAAATGAACAAACAAAACGGAAATAGATTCAGAGATATAGGGGAAGGAAAACAAAACAAAACTGATGGTTGCTAGGTGGGAGGGGGTGAGGATAGGGGAGAAGGTAAAGGGATTAGAAAGTTCAAATTAGTAGCCACGATATAGCCATGGGGATATGAAATACAGTATGGGGAATATAATCAATAGTGAAGTAAAGATTATGTGGAATATCAGATGGGCACTTGTTTTATCAGGGAGAGCACTTCATAAATGTTGTAGATATCTGACGACTGGTGCTGTACACCTGAAGCTGAAGTTGAATAATATTGAATGTCAACTATAATTAAAAACATATATATATATATATATATATATATATATATATATATACACACACACATATATATATATACACACATATATATATATACATATATACACATATGTGTGTATATATATATAGATACAGATATGGATATAGACATAGATATACTCATTGGATGTGGAGTACAGCATAGGGACTAGAGAGAGTCAGTGGAATTGTAACAGCTATATACGATGTCAGGGGTAGTAGATTGGGGGAGGTTATCACTTCGTGAGGGGTCCAAATGTATAACTATTAAATTATTTTGTATGCCTGAAACTAATATAAAAATAAAACAGATTATGTCTTTACAAATATGGTACCACAGATATGAATTACATTCACATGAGAATAGATTATGACCAGTGTCAGTAACTTGGCACCTTGTTTTCTAAGTTGGCAGTAATTTCCCTTCACTACAGTTCTATTGTATCTTCTCTTACTTCTACCTAATTTCTAGTAGATTGAACATATTGCTGGGAGGAATGGGAATTTACATTCCTCAAAACTAGTTAAGAGGGTCACTGAAAATGTTTTTAATGTGGTTAGAGGTAATCTCTTTCATTGAAAATTCCTCAGATACACACACACACACACACACACACACACACACACACACACGGTGCCAGAAAAAGTACACTCATTTTAAGAAATGAAAAAGCTGTATTAATTGTAATACTCAATATATATCAATAACAAAAGGTGAATACAAGTCACGTTTGACTTCTGCAATTACAAGAGGTGCTCAAAGTGATTACCATCAGTGTTGAGACACTTTTGATTATGGCGAACTACTGCTTGAGCACAGATAATATCACTTAAAATGTATATACTTTTTTTGGCACCCCCGAATATATACCTATATTTGCCTGTTATGTACAAAGACAGTATGTAGTTCACTGTACACATTATACTGAATATTGTTCTTCAGAATTTCGGTCACCAGACAGTGTTGATTTCTGTAGCTGTGCTACATAATTCTGCATATATAATAGTGAAACAGCAGCAGTCTTGTTCTCCCATGTTAGAGAGATGTTTAATGGGATAATACACACAGTATCATGGAGCTGTCCAATACAGGAGTCCTGTTTTCATCCAAGACTTAGTGAGTAGCTGATTCTTAGCTGTGAAAAGGCAGAAGACCTCCCACCAGTGTGATGGGAAAGGCAGTCTGTGCATGGCAGAGGCGACACTGATGGTGACATAAAAGGGCAGGCCCATAGACAAAAAAGCACTCAGAAGACATCGATGGAGAGAGCCATCCTCTTGTTGAAAAGTAAATAAGGAAGTGAACATACAATGAAATATTAGAAGAAAAGAAAAAAGTTTCCTTAGGACTATATTTGGGGGACAACTCAGCATTTACAAATGTGGAAGTGAAGAATCATCTGCAAAAAATAATTCAACAAAGCAGCATTCCAGAACAGAATGATGATCAGCAGAATAGGTCAATACAGAGAAATGTAAACTATGATGAGACCACACTATCCTTAATATACAGCTAAGAATTCTCCAGCTACTTTAGTTTTGTTTCTCTCCTTTCCTCCCATCTCATCTTCTATTCTCTTTCTTTCTATTTTTCCATTAACTTAACTATACAACCTGTTACCTATATACATATCTACTTACCTATCCACCCATACAAAAATAACGACACACACACACACACACACACACACACACACACACACACACACACACCCTTGCCTAAGTTAACCATGCAGACTGATAGCTATCATTCTCATTCTAGGTTTAGCCATTTTCAATGAATTTATTCATGACCTCAGTCTAATCTGATAACTAGAATGGGTACAGCCTAACTAAGTATTAACTAACATTTTTAGTGCCTAGAATACATCAACCCAGTAAGCGACATCCCTTATACAAGGATGCAATGTCAGCCAGGCTCATCACAACTTAGTAATGCCACAATTTGCACCACGGACATGAACAATATTTAGTAGGAATGACAAAAACTGCTATATTCCTACTTTAGCCTTCAGTATCTCTTTCATCACCATAACAACACCAAGCCCTAACCTTTGTCTAGGCAGTCATACACCCATCTAAAAGACTGTGTTTTCTTTTTCTTTTATTTTTTTGAGGGCAGTGTCACTGGCCCTCATATGTGGGACCCGAACCGGGGCCGCTGGCTTCCCAAGCCAGCTCTTAACCACCGCGCCACTCGATCGGCCCTTGTATTTTCTAATGTCTGTGCCATACATTTGCTTACATGACTATATTTTGGCTATTGATATATAAGCAAAGAACAGTGCTTCCTTGAAACCTCCTTAAAGGAAAGGCTGATAGACTTCTTTGTCTCCCCCACTGGCTGTAGGCCTGGAAAAGAGATGTGGTGACTGGAGCCCCACTGCTATGTTGGACCTGATCCAATACCACAGGGGTGGAGGGGTGAAGGGCTAGGAAAAAACCCTCATGACATCATGGAGCTACCTTAACCTGGGACTTGCTGTAAGTGAGAAAATAAATCCCTGCATGTGTAAGTCACAATTGTTTGGCAATCTCTTACTTATGGGTGAAATAAATAGTAACTGATAGAGCAGGTAAAACTAACTAAATATAAAAAACTAAATAAAGTGCTAATTAATACAGAGTTGGGTGTTTTTTTTCAATTAGTATGGAACAAAATATGGCTATACAAAAGAAAATCATGTGTTCTAATTCGTTTATTTTATATTATCACCATTTTTATATCTAATGTAGGTTGCTTAGATGTAATACAAAATATATTGCATTTAAATTTGTTACTATTCAACAGTATTTTTATCATGAGTCACTATTATGAATTACTTGCATTCCTTAATACATATCATTCAGCTATGAAGTCTTAGAAAAAGAAAAAAAGTGTTTTGTTCCCGTACACCCCACCAGCACTTAAGTATACCACTCTTTTTGGCAAGTATATTTTTATTTGTTTAAGTATATTACAAACTCTTGGAAAACAAGATTTTTGTATTTTACATGGCTAACAGCCTAACAATTTATATACAATGGGTTTTAAATATGTTAGTAATATTTATGGCTATTTTTATGTAAAATACATCATTAAAATTAAATCCTAAAAGGACAGCATTATTAACACTGTAATTATTTTTTTCTCTTACCAGTTTCCATGGCAGTACCAATTATTTCCAAAAGGAGAAATATAAAGGAGTAAAATATATGACCTTGTACATCAAGGAGAATACAATCTATGAATGTCTGAAATACTAAAACTTTTAAATGCTATTAATAAAGACATCAAAATTCTGTATAAGATACTTTGCATATCTAATGTTCTTAACCAAACATGCATTTCAAGCAGAAGTTTTAAGGGTTTTAAATCACAGATTTTCACAGCATTTCCTTCCGGCAGCTGATGAAAATTGGATAATATACAATCAGAACACTTTTTCTACACATTTTAAATTGATTGAAAAATAGAAATGATTTAACATTCAAGAAAACACATTTGCAACTGTTATATAAAAATGGTCTGATCTGATTTAGTAGATACTAGGTATAGAAACTTAGCTGACAGCCTTCTTTGGGATGTTTTACAACAGAGGGACCATATTACAGTATTCAAGCTGCTACTCTCTCAAAATAAGTACCTCTAACAGTTTGAATCTTCTATAAGGACTATCACAAAAGAAAACTTTCCATTTAATGAAAGGTATTTTCCATATTTCATTGTAGGCGAAAGTCTGACATTAAATAGATTATGAATAGTTTTTAATATAAAAATAGAAAAATAATAATTTGCTGAATAGGAGATATATGGAAATACAACACATTTGCTTAAGATTGGAAAGTTCAACATTTATTACTGTCTCTATATGATATATATAATTTATTTTTCAATCACCATAAAGTATATATGTATATATTATGGTGACTATTTTAGGTAACTATTCGAGTTTCTCACTTTGCATCAACTCGGTGTATATCCAAAGAAAATATATAATAGGTAACAGTATTTGTCTTACATCATGTTTACTAAGCTATCAAGATATTGACAATATGGCTAGAAATACAGTCCTGAGAATATGATACCCTTAAATAAAAGAAGTAATATTTATGGCCAAAGATACCATCTTTACTCTCAAATGCTCTTATACCTAGAATTTATTCTTTTCTAAGTGTAAGGAAATATAGACCATTTTTCTCTGCACAAATTAATTCTTTCCATAAGGTATTTAGGCTTGTCCAAACTTCTATGTGTTTTTTCAAAAGACCAGGTGACATTACCTGAAATGTAATGACCATTCATCAGAGGAACTGAGAAAAGAAATTTGAGAACAAGTCTTAAGTCCTCCTCTCAATAATATTTCAGTGCCTCTGTGCATTGTCACATTTGTACCAAGCCAGGGATATAGACATGGAATTCATGGAGTTAATCCTACCAACCGTAGCTAGTAAGAACAATCTGATGTCTTTTAACAACAAAAACATTTTTGAAAATGGGAGAAATTTGTGAGTAAATAGGATACATTTTTCCTGCATAAAAACATCCTAATAAAAGTATGGTTTGTGTTATGCAGTTTATTTCTCAAAACATATTTTCACTGCAATAAAACCTATTTTAAAGCACTAGCAAGTGGAGAAGAAGGCTGCATGCAAACTTACAAATTGTCAAAGAAAAAAAACTTTTCTAAAAAGAAATAATATTAAATATTGAAAAGGTAAACTGAATGTTATAAATGATTGTATAATGAAGATAAAGCTGGATAATGTAGGATTCTCATATTAAAAATCACTATTATTAATGTTATAAATAGAATATCTAGACAATTTATTGCCAAAATGAGAATATTTTTGAGAGTGAAATGGGGAGCTATTAATAACAGGCATTAACTGAGACTACATTAAGAAAACCAGGAAATATGTTCACTCTCTTTACAAGATATTTTATTTGGTGTGATTCAAAAATGATGAGATATTCTTTAACTTGACCAAAATGAAAACAGAGTTTCATTGCAATTGTTTTGTCTATCAATTGTTCTAAAAATACTTAGAACTTCCATACACGTCCTTGATGGGATAACTGGCACTGGATATGCTCTCCCACCCTAAACAACAATAGAACTACATAAATATATGAGGAAACTATTTTGAGGCAGCGGAGACTAGGCAATGGAAAACGGTGGTCTTTGAGAGAGGGAAGCACATGAAAGGAACTTTGTATTTGTCCTGGCTTCCTCCCTTGTAGCAGTGGCCAGGAGGAATACAGGGAAGCAGAGCCAGACTAGAGCACTGCGTTATCAAGTAAATAGAGGAGGCAGAGTTCATAGTTCAGGTCTGTGGAAATATCTGGGATTTGCGTGATAAGGTACCAGTAAGGAGTATGCTGCAGGGTAAGGATAGGAGCAGAGAGGAGCAGACGTCTACATGGAGATGGAGATTTTCTGCAGGTCCTTGGCTAAGCCTTGAGTTGTACATACGGAGGGCAAGGTTCCGTGTCACTGAGCAGAGAGCGGCTATTTATTGTGAGGCTGAGAACTAATATTTCTGTTTATCTCTCTAATCTCTGTCCATGCAGGATGGAGAGATGTTGAAGCAAACTGAGTCTGAGTGGTAAGAATTTGTTGAACATTGCTGTTCAAGTACTGAGTTGAGATTGGCTACAAATTGGGAATAAAGATGAAGTCCAAGGTTAGGGATCTACTGCAAGGCACAGGAAAGAATAGAAATATAACCATTATAAAAAATAGCATCATTCTGGCAGTTTTATAATGATACATCTTAATTTAACTGCCTGGTAGAACAAAACCCAATACCCTTTAGAGGAAGGCAAAATAAACCATATTCTGTAATTCCCTGGAACAAATCATCAATAATGTCTAGTGTACAATTAAAAATTACTAGAAAATGTGAAAAAGTATAAAATTGTGACTCAAGAGAAAAAAACAATCAAAACAAATCCCAAATATTTTAGATATTGGAATTAGCAGGCAAAAACCTTAGAACAGTTATTATAAATATGATCAAGGACTTAAAGGAAAATAGAAATACAATGATTGAACAGATGGGGGACTATTACTAGTGAATAGAATATCTACAATGGAAAAGTAAAATACCTGCAGTAAAACTTCACTGGATGGGCTTAGCAGAATATAAGAGACTGAAGGAGAAATGGTCAATAAATTTGAAAAGAGTTAAAGGATATTACCTAATCTCAAGAGCAAAGAGAAAAAAGACCAAAAATAAATTAACAGGTATCCATAAGCAATAATAAAAACAAATCAGCTTTAGCCTAAAGCTCACAACTTATATACAAATTCTACTCAAAATGAATCAGAGATTTAAATGTAAAATGTTTTTAGAAAAATAAACAGAGAAGAAAAATATTTGAAACCTAAAACTAAATGAAGAATTCTCACATTGATCCCCAAAGAATTATGCATAAAAAGAAAAGTTAATCAATTTGACCTCATGAAAATTAAAAACTTTTACTCTGTGCAAGAGTCTTTTAAAATGATTACAAAAATATTTGCAAATCACATATCCAACAAAAGACTTGTATCTAGCATATGTTGAGAACTCTCAGAACCTAGCATTTAAAAACCAAACAATCTAATAGCAATATGAAAAATGGGCAAAAGACATGAACAAACATTTCACCAAAGACAAATATGTCTGGAAGATAAGCACATGAAAAAGTGTTCAGTATCATTCATTATTTGAGAACTGCAAATTAAAATCACAATGAGATACCACTACATGTTATCAGAATGGCTAAGATTAAAAAAAAATAAAATAAAAATAAATGTTGGGCCGACCAAGTGGCGCAGTTGGTTAAGAGCTGGGTTGGGATGCCAGCGACCCTGGTTCAGATCCCACATGAGGGCCAGTGACACTGCCCTCGAGCTAAGATGATGAACAACAGCTCCATCTGGAGATGGGCTGTTGTGAGTCCCCAGGTCGGCATAGCTGTAGTCCCTGCTGCAGTGGGCTGCCATAGGCTACAGTGAGTGGCTGACAGCCAGCGTGAGGGGCCGGCCATCTGTGTGAGCTGCCAATAGCCACTATGAGCGACCATCCAGAGGTCGCTGACTGATCTGCCTCACCCGAGAAGAGCGCAATGATGATACCAACATGGGCCAATGAAGCAATGTCCTCCACAACTAGACTGAAGAACAAAAGGACAGCAACTTGTCTGTTCCCCTTCCCTGGTTCCCCAACGTTGTTCCCCTCCCCCAATTCCCCAATAAACTCTTAAAAAAATGTTGATAACAGCAAAGCTTGGGAAAAATGTAAAAAAAAAAAAAAATCATTCAGACATTGCTAGTGTATGAATGTAAAGTAGTACAGGCACTCGGAAAAGCAGTTTGGCAATTTATTGTAAACTGAACATGCCTGTACCAGGCACCCTATTAATTATATACTCTTAGACTTTTATCCCAGAGAAATAAAATTGTATTTTTATGAGAAATAGATACACAACTATTCATAGCAGCCTTGTTGGTTTCCAAACTGGAAACTACCAGTCAATGGGTGAATGGATAAATGAACTGTGGTGCATTCATAACATGGAATACAACTCAGCCACCAAATAATGGACTCTTGATACACACAATAACTTGGATGAATCTCAAAACAAATATGGTAATTAAAAAAATCCACAATCTTAACAGATTGCATACTATAAGGTTCTATTTAAGTAACATTCTTTAGATAACAAACTTAAAGATTCCAAGTACAGATTAGTTATTGCCAAGGGTTATGGATAGGGGAGAATGGCATGGTTTCCAGTGGGTAGAATGAAGGATTCTTGTATGGATGACATGGTTCCATATATTGGTTGTAGTGAGAGTAGCATGAAGCTATGTGTGTTATAAAGTGGTCCTTAACTTCGGACAATTTTATCCCTGGAGAAATGTGGCCATTTTCGGAGATACATTTGATTTTCACCACTGGGGATGGGGGTGAAGTACTAATGGCAACTAGTTGGTGGAGGCCAGAGATGCTCCTAAACATCCTACAGTGCATAGAAAAGACAGCTAGAACAAAGACTTATATGATTTAAAATATAAAAAGTGCTAATCTTAAAAATCTTGACATAAGAAAATAGCAATAGGAAGATGGCCACCTTCACATCAGAAACAATGGAAGGTAGAAGACAATTAAATGACACCTTTAAAGTAATGAGGAAAGCCTATCATTCCAGGATTCTATGTTCAGTAAAAAGACCCTTTAAGTAGATTAAAATAAAGATTTTCAGATGAATGAACATGAGAAAATTTGTCATTAGAAAGCCTATACTGCCAGAAATGCTACAAAAATATCTTCAGGCTGAAGGGAAATTATACCAGATGGAAACTTGATCTATGGGAATAAATGAAGAATGTGGGAAATGGTAAATATAAAGGGACACACACACACACACACACACACACACACACACACACACATAAATATCTATATGTAGATCTAAATTTTTTTTCTTGTCTTAGTGTTATGGGTTGAATTGTATCTCCCAAAATTCACACATTGATGTCCTAACCTCTAGTGCTTGTGAATGTAACATATAACTTGGAAATAGGGTCTTTGCAGACGTGGGCATGTTAAGATGAGAAATTTAGGGTGGACCCTAATCCAATATCCCTGATGTCCTTGTAAGCAGGGAAAAGTGGACCCAGGGACATGTATATCTACACAGGAAGTACGCTGTGTGACGACGAGAGTTATGCTGCCACAAGCCAATGAACTATCAGGTGTTAGAAGGCAGGCCCAGGACAGAGCTTTCCTCAGCACCTACAGAGGGAGCATGGGTGGCGCCATCTTAGCATGGGACTGGTAGCCTCCAGAGCTGTGACACAACACATTTCTGTTGTTTAAGCCATTCAGTTGGTACTTTGTTACAACAACCCTCGAAAACTAATATATTTAGTTTTTATTTAAAATAATAACTGACTGTTTAAAACAAAACTAACAATATATTGTAGTACCATAATATGTTTAGAATCAAAACATATGATAAAAATCAGGGTACAATTGTAATTATACTCTTACAAGGTTTTCAAACATCATGAGAAACATACTAAACAAACCGTGATAAGTAAAGAATGAATGTTATCACAATTGCATTAAATACAATTCAAGAGCCTGAATAGAGAAATTAAAATATATATTTAAAAAAAATTGATTAACCACAAACAAAACAGGAAAGGAGGAAATAGAGGATTGAAAAACAAATGCAATAAATATCAAGATTGCAGATTTAAACTGCATAATTAATTATGTTAAATGCAATTAGCTAAGCACTCTAATTATATAACCAGCCAGATGAAATGTAAGAACCAAGTATACATTGTCTCAACAAATTCACCTTCATTATGACATACAGACAGATTGAAGAAAAAAGTCTGGAAAAAGATATAGCATGAAAACAACAAATGAAAATTAAATGATTGACTCAATATCAGATAAAGCAGAGTGAAGGTACGGAATGTTGCTAGGCGAAAAGAGGGATATTTCATAATGATAAAAGAGTTAATTCATTAGGAACTTAAAACAGCCCTAACACAGGTATATGTGTATACGTACCTAATAACAGAGCTTCAAAAATGTGTGAAACAAATGCTGACAATAAAAGAAAGTGATATATCCACATTCAGAGTTACAAGTTTTTAATACCTCTCTCTCAGTATTTCATAGATGGATTTTAAAAAATGAAAGAATGAAAAAGATTTCAACCACATGATCAACTAAATTGAATAAACTGATATTTATATTTATATAACATCACACTCAACAACTTCATAGTATGTATTTCTTTCAAATGCACTTGGAACATTCACTAAGATAGACCACATGTTGATGCTGGGTTACAAAATGTCCAATACATATCAAAAGACGAAATATCACAGAATATATTTCTAATAACAGTGGAATTAAATTAGAAATCCATGAGAATCAGAGATCTAGAAAAGTATTTAGAATGAAAACAACATACCACTAAATAATGCACGGCAAATGAATAAATCATAAGGGAAACTAGAAAACATTTTCAACTAAATGACAGTGAACATATTATGCATAAAATACAGTTAAAGCAGTGACTCAAGGGAAATTTGTAGCATTAAAAAGAAGACAGATTTAAAGCTACTAATTGAGCTTACTGTCTTAAGTTTCTGGGAAAAGAAGATAAAATAAATTCAAAGGAAGAAGTGGAAAGGTAACACTAAAAATGAGAGCAAATAATCAATTAAATTAAAAACAGACAAAAATAAAGAGAATTAACAAATCCAAAAGTCAGTAATTTGAAAGACTAATAAAATTAATGAACCTCAACAAAATTTATTAAGGAAAAAGATTTAAAACAGAAATTGTCAATATCAGGAATGACAGAGGGAATATGACACAGTTTACACAGAAATTTAAAGGATAATAAAGGAATATCATGAACTTTTGTAGAAACATGCTTGACAACTTAGATTAAATAAACGTATTGAAAAACACAATTTACTAAAATTCACAGAAAAATGTAAATAACTCTATATCTTTTAAAGAATTGAACTTGTAATTAAAACCCTCCCTACCTAGAAAACTCAATGCCGAAATAAATTCTCTGTTGAAATTATAAAATTTTATGGATAAATACAGAAGTTATTTAAGAAAAGACAAGAGGAGGAACTATTATATTTAAATACTTTCCAGCTCATTTAATGAGGCCAGCAGAACTCTGATAATAAAACCTGACAAGAATATTTCAAGAAAAGAAAATCAGAGACCAATGTTCTCCAGAATATAGGCTTAAATAAGTTTTACTAAAACTATATGATCAAGTCAAACCCAGGATTATGTAAAATGGCCATATATTACAACCAAATGGGGGTTTATCCCTGGAATGCAAGATGGGTTTAGCACTTAAAAGATAAATCAACCAAATTAGGAGAAAAAGAAAAAAGACCATATAATCATTTCAATATGTTCAGGAGGAAAGCCTTTGACAAAATTCAACACCTATTCATTATAATAAACAGTTAACAAACTAGGTATAGACAAAACTTCCTTAGTCTGAAATGGCATCTACGAAATGCCTAAAGATAACATTATATGTAACGATAAAACTGAATACTTTCCTCCTTAGATGAGGAATGAGGCAAAGATGTCTGTTCCCACCACTTATACTCAGTATTGTTCAGTTCAAATTAGTACAATAGGAAAGTGAGAGACATAAAGATTGGAAAGAATGAAGCAAAATTCTTAATGCATGGACAAAATGACTATTTACATAAAAATCCAAAGGAACCTATGAGAAAAAAAAAAATCTATTAGAATATGTAAATTTGAATGACTGCAGGAAGCAAGATGAATGTGTAAAAATGAATTGTATTTTCTACATACTGGAAGCAAACAATGAAATGGAAGATGGGAAATGGGAATTTGTAAATTCAGTTTATAATAGCATAAAAAGACAAAATATGTAAGAATAAGTTTAAAAGACATTGAAAGCTCAACACAGAAAAGCACAACATATAAAAAACAGACCTAATATAAAGGAGAGAATTACTATGTTCATGGATTGGAAGGCTCAAAATTGTTAAAATAGACATTTTTCTTTAAATTGAAATATGGATTCAATGCAACCTCAATCAAAATCCCAGCAGGTGTTATTTTATTTTTTTTTAGAAATTGACTAGTGATTCTAAAATATATATATAAAACTGTAAAAGATCTAAAGTAGCTAAAACAACAATGAAAAAGGAATGGCGGACTTGCATTTCCCAATTTCAAGACTATAATGTTCCAGATAGTGTTGTTTTGATATGGTGATAATTGAACACATTAATGAAATGGAATATACAGTTTATTAATTAGACATATGTGATTATTGGTTTTTACTAAAGTGCCAAAGCTATTCAATTTGGAAAAGAATTATTTTTCGTAAATTGTGCTACCATAATTGCATATAACTATGAAAAAAATGCATCTCAACCCATACTTCAAACCATCCAGAAAAATTAAATCAAGATCATCATAGACCCAAACGTAAGAATCAAAACTATAAAGATTTTCAAACTTGCTGTTAGCAAACATTTCTTAGAGAAGACAGAGAAAGCACTAATCATAAAAGGAAAAAAAAAATTGACCAATGAAACTTCATTAAAATAAAAACACCTATTATCAAAAGACATAGTTTTGAAAATAGACAAGCTACAAACTGAGTGAAAATATTTGTAATACATTAAGTCTGACAAAGGTCTTATACCCCAAATATATTTTTAAAACTTTGACAATCCAGCCAACACACCTAACAGGCAAACAAGTCAATTAGACATCACATAAAAAGGAGGTATGTAAATGGTTGATAAGCACATGAAAATATGCTTACATCATTCATTGTAAAGGTAATGTAAATTAAACCACAGTGACATCATAAGAAAACCTAAAATCCAGCAGACTAATAACATCAAATGCTGGTAAAGATTTGGGACAAACAGAATTCTCATACATTTCTGGTAGTAGTGTAAAATGGGACAAAGACACTGAAGCACTGCTAGGTGGTTTGTTATAAGGCTAAACACACACCTGCTCTATGACACAGAAATTCTCCTCCTTAGTATTATCCCAAGAGAAATGAATATATATGGCCATGAAAGACTGTGACAAAATTGTTTGGAAGGGCTTTATTCATAATATATAAAGCTCGGAAACAGCCCAAATGGCCAATAGGAAAATGATTTTAAATAATTTGTAACATATTAATTCAATGAAATACCACTCACCAATTTAAAAAAAAATATGTATGAACTACAACTATACTCAACAATAAGGCTGAAACTCAAAAATATTGCATTGAATGAAAAAGGTCAGCCAAAAGCAAAAAATCACATATTATACGATTACACTTAAATGAAGTTCAACGTTAGGAAACGCTTATCTCTATGAGAGAAATCAGAGCAGGGGTTGGGTGAGGGATTGACCCTATTTTTATTACAGAGAGAATGTATTGTTTTTCATACTCTGATATGTTAATATCTGAATGGATTATATTCCAAGTAGCTATTTTTGTAAATCCCAATATTTTAAAAAATTGGAATATTTTCAAATTATATCTTTAATACCCATTTTAATCTTCTAATTTATTAAATGCTTTATAACACACATAGTCTTTAAGATAAATAGAAACCCACTGAATAGTTTTAAATAAAACTTGATTAGGAAATACACTTTAAATGTTTTCCTTGTATGCAAAATTCACATAAAGACGATTAAATACACATTCAAGAACATGTTAAAATGATGTAGGTTTCTAGAAGAATACGTTCTCACCAAAATCAAATGTATCCTAACGTTTAGGATCAAAGTCAAAAACGTTCTCTGGGTAACAGATGAATAACCTCTAACAGACAAGATTAGATAAAATTTACACTGTGATTTGTAGACCATTAATGTCACTAAATGTAAATAGGTGATTTGGATGACAGAAATTATTTTGAAGAAAGACACCAGTGCCCTAAAGTAAAAATTAATAAAGTAGGTTGAGAAGTCATAACATTTAATAGCAATATAAAAGAAATCGGGCAATGACAATTTTTTTTTGTGTGTGGAAATTTGGAAATTTAGGATAATAGTAACTCTAAGTCTTTCTCTCCAGGTTCTCAATCAATAAGATACTATCTGAATCATTAAGTGGAACATTTGAAGTGTTAGGGTTTAATTGCTCTATCTTGGGAAGATGCCTAAAAGTTCACAGAGATTAGGAGGCTCTTAGTCAGGCCTTCTCTAGAATAGATAACTGGAAAGGCTGTTATCTCTCTTGAAATAAATAAATGTGATCCTATTTCTTATTTATTATGCTAAATAAAATAAAACCTTTAACAAATGTATTATTAAGCCTTTTGCGGATCTAAGTATACCTCCATTTTCTTGGTTCCTCTGAGAAACCATGCAAAATCTTCATCCTAGGTTAATTACCAATTTAATCAGTCAATGCTAAAAGAAATCTTTTGCTCTAATTATGAAAGACAGTTGCTGTAAACATTTGACATGATGAATACATTTCCTGATCTTGAGCAGGCTATAATTTATTAGGCACAAACATGAGGAGAAAACCTGAGTGGAGTGAAACAAACCTGAGCAGTGACCCTTGATTAAAACAGGTGATATTTGCTGGGTTTAAGAATAAAAGCAATACGAATCCAATTAGCTGTCAAATCATCTGGCAAAACAGCTGTTATGTACATTCAAAATCGCTTGGCCTTTCTGCTCACTTTTTCAATTTTGTCTTTATTTTGAAGTCTTTTCAAAAGAAACTCACACAATTCACATAAAATTTAAAAAAATGGGAACAATTTTGTAGTGTTAGAAATCACGACTGTAATGAACTTTCATGGGGTTGAGGAGAGGATGGTGGTGAGGATGTGTGTTAGAGGGGGTACAAAAGTTAGGGGGATATACTGGGGTGCTGGGGGAATTCTGTTTCTTAACTGGGCCCTGGTTATACATCTATGTCCACTCAGTGAAAATTTACCCAGCTGTGCATTGAAAACGTAAACATTTTTCTGAACGTAATACTGCAATAAAATTTACACAAATATAAATTCCTTCCAGAAGTACATAGAATCATCTCCGCGTTGTCAAAATTAAAAAGGTCTTGTGATAAGGCCTTTAAAAAAAATCACAATTTTCTTGTAAATTTTTCCTCATCAACTCCCTCTGATAGCCCAGAAAACATACCAGAATATTTAAACATTTTATGAAACAGGTCTTTAAACAAAATAAAGGTATAAACATGAGTTTTGTTATTTTAATCAGATTAAAAATTTTATATGGTACTTACCAAAACGGTATGTTCTCCTTCAATTCTGTGGCAGTTTGATCTTTAAAGTTGCCAAGCGAAGATACTGGTTGTGGTACAAACCTGGAGAAATAGTACAAATAGAAAAAAATTGCTATAAGGTATATCTATTTTACTATAACTGTATATAAGTACACTACAATGTATTTATCTACATAATTATAATATAATAACTCATTCACTTAATCATTCATACAACAAGCAATTGCTAAGCATCTCTGCATGTACCAGGTGGTACCAGAGATCTGTATAATGCTGTATAATGCATAATTTTTTCCTCAAGGAAATTAGATACAGAAAGAAGTATAATAAACACACAAAACTAGTGAGTACCATAAAAGAGTTATGGATCAACCGTTATGGGAATCAGGAGGTGGAAGATGTTACAACAGGGAGACCGGGTAAAGCTTTATGGAAGTGGTGGGTCTTAAACTGAGACTGAAGGGAGAGCATGATTTACTAAAAATGTTGGGCAGCTGCTGGAATAGGGAAGAATCCAGGTCAATGGCACAAAATGATCAAGGTACAGAATTTGAACATAATGGAAAAAGGAGAGGGGTAGCTGAATGAGTTTCATTTTCTTTGGAGAACATTTTCAAAGGATATGGAACGCACGTGAAACTTGGTGGCTAGAGGTTGAATCGCTTGCCATTTTCTAGGCATTATGGCAGACCCTGGGATCAGAAAACTGAACACAAAAGACATGAGCCCTCACAAAGCTCCCAGTTTCTCAGGTTGAGCCAGTACAAAGGATTAGAATAATTCATGACAAGGAGCAGAGGTTTCTTTGAGAGTCTGTAGCAGAGAAACCAATCTGGTCCAAGGGTTAGAGGTAAAAAATTGTGAGTCTCCGAGAAGTGACTATAAAAGCAATGAAGTTCTAGGGTGGCCTGTTAGCTCAGGTGGTTAGAGTGCAGTGCTCATTACACCAAGGTTGCTGGTTTGATCCCCATATGGGCCACTGAGTTGCGCCCTCCACAACTAGATTGAAACAACAACTTGACTTGGAGCTGATGAGTCCTGGAAAAACACAATGTTGCTCAATAAAACAAACAAACTGACTAAAAAACAATAACAAGAAAATCTTTAAATTATAAAAAACAAAGCAATGAAGTTTGATGAGATTGCCAAGTGAGAGGCTGTAGACTATAAAAATAGAAGGGTATGGACAGACTCATTTTTATTTAGGGGAAAGGAAGAAGCAAGGGAAGAAACAGAGAGTAGGAAGGAGGCTCAGAGGAGCATGGAGAGTTAAGATTCAAATTAATGATGTTAATTTCCTGGGGCAGGCTGGAGCTCCTCAGCTGAAGCAAGTGGGAAGTAGACTCCTGTTACATTTGTGTATGATTTCTAACTGGATGAAAAATTTGAAATTTTTATATTGTTGTAGAACACACAGACCGATGGCTTATAATTTATAGTTAAAATAGCTGACACTTGTTTTTTCCATTCCTGGTTATCAAATGTCCTACTGAGACCCTGGGGCGGTAGGGTGGGTAGCACATGGTGCCCGGGGGTGGAGGGAAGCTGACGCCCAAAATTAGGTTTAGGAACCCAGTGGTCATTTGTGATTCCATAGACTGCGGTTATAGAAACTGATGATCAGTTTTCTGGAGTCAATCCCTTGTGTTTAGCAAATCAGCACAAGTAGCTTGTTGCTGGGGAATTTCTGTCTCCTTGTCACTTGACTATTGGAAATGGTTCTGAGGGGAAGCTGTTGATTTCACTTCATGTGGAGGCTCCTTGATTTAGCTTTCCAAACTGACAACCTAAATGTGTTTCCACATGGACATGTGTGGGCCTAGTTCTATATTAGTATGATAAAATTTATCTAATCGGTCCTGTAGACTTTTCTAATCTGGCCCAGGAATCCAGTCATATCATCTAATATTGTTTCTATGAGAATATATATTCCATGTTTTCCTATGTATTTACCTATCAAAAAGTATTTACTCAACTTCAGCTATGTGCCTGGCACTGTATTAGATAGACATTGTTTATCTAACAATCAGAAAAAAAATGGCCACCAACCTAAGCAAACTTCTAAACAACCAAGTTGCAAAAACACTTTAAAATATTCTAATATTTTAAAACATTCTAATATTCTAAAATACTATTCTAATATTAGAATTCTAATATTCTAAAATATTCTAATAGCCTACCTGAAGATTGCCTATTCTCCCCTAAAGTTGACCTTCTGTTACCTAAGAACAATCAAACAGAGAGGACTGGGTAGCCAAGAAGGAAATAAATGCATGTGAACTTGGCACGTGTTGTGTGTGAGGCACTGGTAGGTGCCAGGCAGTTCACCCTGAGAGCAATCCTGTGAGATAAGTGATACTTGCCCTGACTTGAAGCTTTGAGGAACATGCTTTTTCTTCTAGACCACATTGCTTCTCCAGAGACAAGAATTCTTGTCTACTCACTGGTTGTACCCTTGAGTAGTAGTACTCTGAGTTACCTGTCCGGTTCCTTTTTCACAGAGGTTCTGTTATTTTTATTTACTCAAACACATTAATAAAGTATTATCAGGTGATAAAACAATAGCTTTTGGGTGTGATTGTTTAACCTTGATATAATGATAATGGCTATCCTTCATTGCTTATAAATATATAATTTTAGAGAATATACTAATTATCTACTTAAATAGTTATAGCACTTAATACCAATTATGACCCATAGTTCTTGAAAAGCAGCCTCTCTCTAAAAGGGATATTGAACATTATATAGTGATTCAGGACATAGCCTTTTAGGGGTTCATTGGTTAGAATAAATCATTTTTAAAGATCATTCCTAAAGTTACTAATTATAAATATGTAGTTTTAGTGACTTCTCATTTTTTTCAAAATTATAGGATTTTGGGGCTGGCCAAGTGGCACGTTGGTTAAGAGCTGGCTTGGGACACCAGCGGCCCCAGTTCGGATCCTACATGTGAGGGCTAGTGACACAACAGCTCCACCTGGAGCTGAGCTGCTGTGAGTCCCCGGGTCAGCATAGCTGCAGCCCCTGCTGCAGTGGGCTGCCATAGGCTACAGTGAGTGGCTGGCAGCCAGAGTGAGCAGCCAGCAGCCAGTGTGAGCTGCCAAGAGCTGCTGTGAGTGGCCATCCAGAAGTCGGAGACCAACCTGCCTCACCCAAGAAGAACACAATGACGATACCTCCACAACTAGACTGAAGAATGAAAGGAAAGCAAGTTGTCTGTTCCCCTTCCCCAGTTCCCCAATAAAGTCTTTAAAAAAAAAAAATTGTAAGATTTTTGTGAAGTGTAATTCTATGCCAACAAAACAACCCGAGGCAGCCACCCAAATAACTCAATGGTGGAGAAAATGGTTGATTTGTCAGTCCATCTTAATCATGAATTAGACAGACATGCAACTGACCACCACACAGTTAATCAGGAGGATGTATGAGACTTCTAGATTGTCTGTGACTTGGGCCACTTAGCCATAGTTTACAGTTAACATTAACTATAGTTTATAGATGACATTACTGTCAGGGTGTCAGCTTTGATTTCTTGAAAATTACAGAAGATAGACATAGCATGTTAATTTATCGAGTGTAATTACTTAAGGGTGCTACTGAATTTAGCCATGCAATCAAGATTATGGTTTCCAAATACTGAATGAATTAAAATAATCATTTACTATTAACTTCACTCCTACAAAAACTATTTTCAGCTTTCAGTAACTTGATATCCTTCACAGATATTTAGAAAATAACTAAGATCTTGGATTTAAAGAAAATGAATATAGTATATAACAGAGCAATTCATATTCTGTGCAGGTTTATAAACAGTGGTAACAAAACTGATTATTTAAAATGGCCTTAAACTCACCAATTTCTAAGTTTATAGATATATATTTTTCTACATTCTGAGGTTTTTCCAATCCATTCTCCTTAAATATATATTTGGGAGGATTCTGACAAGAATCATAAAACAAGTGAAGGAAAAGTGAAGTGACCAGGTTTTTAAAGCTCTACAAACCTAGGGACATGTATAATATCTGAAGATCAGAGGAAAAAAAGGCTATGGTGAAAATAGAGTGGAAAAAAAATCATGATTTCTGTCAGTGCCAAAAAGCTTTGAGAGTCACTGCCAAGCTTATCAATGAAGAAATTGCTTAGCCAGGCTTCAGCCCCTCAATTTTGTCATCCTCTGTGTAGGCATGTGAATGACATCACTGTTCAGGTGTCCATGGTCCAACAAAGAGCATTCAGGGCCAACTGGACTAGAGCTTTTTAGCAGAAAACCTAGAGTGTCTAACCCCCACTCTGAATAATGTATTGTATTTTATGTTTTCCTCCCCTTGTCTCCTTCAGTGCCCTCATTATAGAAAGTGATAACAAAAGAGAAGAAGAAGAAAGAAGAAAAAACAACCAATAACCACACAGACATTTGTCCTTGGCTTCCCTGAAAACAGAATCTGAAATGTGAAGATTTATTAATAGAATAAGAAGAGTGACCAACATTTAAAGGTAGATCTAAATCTCATGCTCCAAGCCGATATCCAAATAACATATTGCTAGTAAGCACCTAGGACAGCCTACTTTATAGTTCAGGTGAAGTTTTTGAAATCATTTTCTTATCTGCAAGCCCCACATAAGGGTGGAAGATGTGTTTAAATTGACTCTGGTAGTAGTTGAATAATGTGGTAATTAGTAATTGTAATAGGACAAAAAATAGCGATTTCACATTAGAACACACTTTTTAAATTACTTTGTACAGATGGCTTGACATGTTCAGAAAAATATATAACATCAGAGCCCTAATTGAGCCATAGAATTGACCCACTAGACAGCAAGTGGAGAACAATAAAAGGTAGATGTAGCCCACTGATTTGGCATTGCTAATTCAAAGTCTTGGGAAAAGGAGACTGTCCTCTGAAAAACACTGACTTAACTGGGTAAGAGCAATTTAACTGTCGAAAGCTCCAGTTACAGCATCTCTGAACATTGACTCTGGAACATTAAGGCTCTAGCATCACAATCTTTAAATCTCTAAGGGCAGTTTACCCACCACCTGAACCGTTTTTGATATGTCCTCATCTTACCTGACCTCCTCTCTCTCCAGGTCTTCCTCTCCTTCTCTCCCTCTTTTTTCTTCCCGGTAGCCTGGGGTTTTCAATTTATAGTCATTAGCACCCAAGAGAACAAGGAGGGAAATGTAATCTCTATCTGGGAACAGCCTTAGACTCTATCAGCTCATAATCTGTGAGCTGATGCTGGGGCCCTAAAGCTCAAAGCATGCCTTATGGATTTTTGTGGAACTTGAAAGTTCTGCCTGATGGACAGAAAACTCATCTTTTGATTTTATAGTTGAATAATATGCAATTTCACAGAGGTTAATGGATGCTCACTAGTATTTGCTGAGCTGCCAGCAGGTACTATTCATAAACTAATATTTGCATGTTACCAGAATTAGCTGAGAACTCTAAATCAGCATTCCACAAAGACATCTGACTGCAACTCAGTGCTTGGGAGGCTCGCAATGTTCCTGCTATTCATGTTCATGTGAAAATTGTTAGAATTCCAGACATCGGGAGAGGGACATGTGATTATTACTGCTGTTTTGAACTGGTCTTGGTTGCAGACAAATATATATGAATGAACATGTCTGTAGCATTACTATTAGATTTTGTTTGTTCATCAGTTGGTTTTGTTGTGTAACTGCTGTGTTGATAAAATGTTATTTTGTTCCTATGTCTTTTTTTAAAATTAAAGTTTATTTGGGTAACAATTTTTAACAAAGATATATAGGTTTCATGTGTACGATTCTGTAGTACATCATCTATATATCACATTGTGTGTTCACCACCCAGAGCCAGTTCTCCTTCCATCACCATATATTTGATCCATGTCACCCCTTATCCTCTGGTAACCACCAAACTATTGTCTGTGTCTATGAGTTTTGTTTCTTCGTTTGCTTTTCTTCTTTTACTGTTTTCAGTTTTATATACCACATATCAGTGAAATCATATGGTTCTCTATTTTTTCTGTCTGATTTATTTCGCTTAATATTTTAATCTCGAGATCCATCCATGTTGTTGCAAATGGGTGTTTTTTATTTTTTTATTATAGGGTCTTTTCTTATGGAAAGTAGAAATAGGTTGGTACCTATAAATCCCTAAGTGATCTATAGTCAAATGGTTTGAGAACCACTGCCATAAAAGAATGGAAGTCAGGATAGAAGAAGTTATGAGCAGGGGCCTAAAACCCAAATCCTGTCTGTGGCCAGGTCCTTGTAGAAGTCTGGGTCCAGGAGAAAGGCTTAGGGGCTGAGGACCTGGGGATGGAACGCCAAGGGCGAGCGTTCACTTGACCATCTCCTAGATTGATCCTGGTTTGTACATTGCAGAGGACCCACATTTGTTTCCATTTTGCCTTCTTATCCAGATACCATGAGAACCATTAGCTTTTTTTGCCTATAATCTATTTCTGCCTAACATTACTAGAAATTCGTTTTCTACTCAGAATGTAAATTACGTTTCCTATTTGTCCTCAACCCAATGCAGCATTTCTTTATGCTTTTTATGCATGCTATTTACTGTGTCTTTGACATTTTTATTTAGTAGTCAGTATTAATAAATCTTCATGAAAGTAACAGAGTCATTGTGATTTTGTTAAAAATGCATTGCTTACAGTTCTTTGAAGCAGAATGAATGTTCAGCTAAAAAGACAATCAAAGGAACAGACTATCATAGAAGAAATCTAATACATCTTTGCATTTGTGAAATTAATATGTTTAGCTGAAGAGTTAATTTTTTTCTGACCTCCATTCTCTTCGGCTTCTTAAAGTATGAAACTAGGACTAAAAAAGTATATATTTTTTAAAAAACAGTGATGTAGGCAAGAATATATATAAATCAGTTCACAAATACCATAGTATAGTTTTACATAAATATATCAACTTACCAACATTTTTCATAACAGATTTCTGAAACACATATTTCACATGATTATTCTTCCTGGTGTCTGAACTTTTTTTGTTTGTACCTGTACTTATCCCCACTGATAACTTCAGTGGGAACTGAGATATTCGTTACTTCTTAAGGGATATACTATTTTATAAACCATGTAAATCCATTTGAGTTCCTTTTCACGTTTCCTATATTTTATTTCTCTGGAAACAGAACTCTATTGCTCCAAACTGGATATGGTAGTTCAGTCATCAAAATAATCAAGTAACAATAAAAATGAAATACAATTCTGCTTTATATGCAGTTGATCCTTGAACAATGTAGCTTTGAACTGCATGGGTCTACTTATAAGGAAATTTTTTTCAATATATGTGTGGTTCATTTTCAACAGGATTGGGAGTCTACAGAGGCAGAGGGCGAACTGTATGCACTGAACTATTGTTTTATGTAAGGGACTTGAGCATCCACAGATTTTGGTATCCTTGGGGGGTTTTGAAACCAATCCCCCATGGATACTGAGGAACAACTAATTTTGGGGGAGTCAAAAGTTATGCATGGATTTTCTACTGAGAGGGTCAGCACCCTTCACCCTTGCAGTGTTCAAGGGCCAACTGTATAACATAATGAAGCAACGATTTAAACAAACAAGAAAACAAACAAATAAAAGCCTTACATCTTTTTAATTTCATTTTAAATGGGAAAACTTAAAGAGCTATCTGCTATAGTGCCTGACCCATAATAAGACCTGAAAAAAATATTTTGTTTTGACTTGTTTCTCATTGCAGTTTGGTCTGTGACAGAGCTTGCCACTTTTTTATTTTTTATTTTTTGGCAGGGAAGCAGTTCTGTCTATAAAGTTAAAAAGAAGCTCGGATTGGGTAGAGAAACAGAAAAGGGTGATATTGGTAAAAAGAAATGGAAAAAGGAAACTTAAAATATATTTTAACGAGCTTCGTAAGAAGTATAGTAACTCGTATGGCAAAATGGTATCAGTCGGTGGTCTTCTATACCCTGAACTCTTTTACATGCAGTTTTTCCTAGTCTAGTGTGTGTGTGTGTGTGTGTGTGTGTGTGTGTGTGTGTGTGTGTGTGTGTTGTATAAGGGGGTTTGTGTAATTAAAAGACATTGCCCTGCTCCTTTTAAAGCTAACTTAAACACCTACTTTCTCTGTAAGGAACCCTTTTAAAGGTCTCTGCTTTTAAACACCTTATCAAATCACATCACTTTTATAAAAAATGCCTTAAACATTAACACAAAATGTAACAGTTTTCACCCCAAGCAAAGATAAATCAATACTGAAGAGGTGAACATGCATGAGAAGAGTGGGTCATAGATTCAATTTGTGGGCACATTTTTCATAGAGGCTCAAAGCAAAATATACAGAAATCACACTGGCAAAATTCTACAGATTAGTCTTCTTTCAGACAGTGAAATCCCTCTATACTAGTCAGATGTTAGCCAAGAAACTCATGCAAAGGATAATTTCACAATAAAGCTATTATTTTATTTAACTAATAGGGGCTAGTAGGTCAAAGAAAAAAGAGGAGAGATAGACTAAAAGAAAAGCAAATGATTCATGGTACAAAATATTTTGTATATTCTTCCATTAAATCACGGTTAAGCTAACCTAATAAAATTGTTTGTGATGTTAAATACGGTCAATAAATCTACTTATGTCAGTATAATTTAAAGACATTCTGACAAATTATAGACTCAGGAAGTAGTAGGGGCATGGGAAAAAAAAGAAAGAAAAATCTGAAAAAGTAAATAGTGACTGAAACACTCAGCAAGTCCCAGCCCTGCTTGTAATATTGTCCACATAATGAATATTTCAGGTGCGTCTTGAGATCCTTATATTTTTCAAAGACAAGTAGACAAAATGCATTTTACATCTGTTAAAGATTTCTGATCGGCATACATGTTGAAAGACTGCCTGAAGATTGAAAGGCGGAATGTTCCTCAAAAGCCATTGCTATGAAATATTTATTCCACCTTCTTTCATAGAAAAGAATGAGTTGACTCTGTGGCATAAATCTCTACTGATAATACCAACAAAATTACATGCTTTCTGTTAAATGATTATTCTTAGAAGGTGAAAAAGGTCTTGTTTGCTGTAGATGATCAGAGTAGAATAACGCAAGTATTGTTTACAGTGTTCTTGTGAAAGATAATATGTTTTCAAGTATTACATCACAGGGGATGATGTAAGGTTTGCTAAAGATTTTTTTAAAAAGATGATGCCGGAAGAATTTTTTGTTGGATTGTTTAGCTTATTTTTAATTTTAAAATTTTTGTTGATATTAACTTCTCTTTGTGAGAACCTTTTGTAGTTAAATATGCTGTAGCTATACCTGTGAGTATACTTTTTATTTTTAATTTTAAAGTTTTTGTTGATATTAACTTCTCTTTGTGAGAACCTTTTGTAGTTAAATATGCTGTAGCTATACCTGTGAGTATACTTTTTATTAAGCAAGGCGAAAACTCGTGTGTCTCCAAATGTTGCTCAAATCTGCAAAGCCAGCTGAATAAATAAACATTATGTGATCTACAGCCCAAAAGTCTGCAAATGACTCCAAATGATGTAAAAAAGAAAAAAAGAAAAAAAAAAAAAAACGAACTATAATTCCTTCTAAGTATTTCTTGGAGCCAATGATCAGCAGTTTTGTTTAAGTTCTGAGACCCCTGAGCCTCCATAAAAATAACTTTGAAATATTATATTATGTGTGAAAATTTTACACACATGCACATTTATAATCAGCAGGCAGGCCCTCTGCCCTTCCTCAACCTGATAATCAACCATAGTGCCTACTCAAACATGGAAAAAATAAAAGATTCAGAACTCTAAAGCACATAATCTTAGTGCCATTTAGAACCATGTGTATTTCTGAAATCCTCTATTACTGCAAATCTCTTGGTTGTATTTTCTGTGGAATTGTCTGTTTCTCATTATCAAAGTCTAAAGAAATTTGATACAGTCATGTAACGCTTGGCCAAGGAGTGTTAGAAAAATGCATTCCAGAGTGCTCAGCTTATCTTTTCTTTCCAAAAGCAGTAACTACTGTCTGACTTTCCTCCTCTGGGGAAGCCAATTGGGAGGGAGAAGGGAAAAAAAAAAAAATCACACCAAAGTAAATGAAGCAATGGCCCCACGACTAAATCCATCACAGACATCAGTTTTTAAACAATGAATTGTAGTTAACAGGCACGGGGGCAGCAACATAAATGTGGAGAATTCTTCCTCTGGAAAGTCATTTTTTGTAAAACGGGAACCATGCCATTCTTTAAACGAAGTTTGCCAGAATAAGATGACCTGGGCAATGTTTGAGGTTTGCCATGCCTGTAACTGTCATTATCAGCTCTCTGCTGGCCTCAGTAAATCAGATGATGAACTCCCAGAGGTGACCTATGGCACGTTTTATCCTTTCATATGGCCAGAACTCAAGGACTCCATGTCACTCTTCAAGAGTGAAAATACTGGAGAAAAGGAAGTCTGTGGGAAAGCTGTAACAATTAACTTGGACAGAAGGATGTCTTATTCCAACAGGTGTTTTTCTCCTGCTCAGCGAAGTCAGTTCGGTGATTCAGAGAGCACACCAATCGTGTTCAGACAACTCTAGATGCACATCTGATCAATTAAGACAGAGCTCTGTTTTTGCAATTCAAGCTTTTAAAAAGCATTATAGTTAAAACACAAGCAAAAGCATGCTGGGATAATTGGCTGTCAACATACCCGGGTACCACTGAGTAGTCTTAAAATAGCAGGAAATGCAACTGAATCCCGAAAAGGAAATCACTATTTCACTTTTTCAAATAAAACATATTGCACCTCTGAGTTCACGATGGGATATTTGCCGAGAGCCTGTAATTAACTTATAATGATGAGAACCACAGTCATAAACATTTCCTTAGCAAAACATTCACTTGTTTTCATAATTTCCTACTCTTTTGCTAGCTCAATGGCCATTTTTTAGTGAGCTTGTCACGATGAATCAAGCAAAGGCTGGAAAAGAGGGCAAATGATTTCTCTAGAAAGGAAATCTTCATTTTCATTATATGAAGAACGCTTCTTGATAAAAACTAGCACACCATCAGAAAGTTCATACAATAGCAGCACAGATGGGGGGGGATTTTTGACGTACTTGTAAAATTACCCTACTTTGAAAACCCAGAACCAACAAAATCAAACTGCCCCTCAACTTCAGATCACCCACAGCAGCTGCTTCCTGATTTGTCTCCCTGCTGTCTCCCTGCACACAGCTGTCAGATTAATCTTCCCAAATACCTTTTCATCATGTCACTCCTTTGCTCCAAATCCTTCAATAGCTGCTCAATACCAACAGCACAATGTCCACATTCCTTGGCCCGGCAGTAAGCCCCCTCTGCAATCTGGTTCCAATTTTCTTTTCTTGCCTCATTTCCCACTATTCCCTTATAACATAGCAGCCTATGTGAATTCTCTGCTCCAGTCTACTCAATTGCCTTTGAAAAGACAATATGCCTTCTTCTTCTCCTGTTATTTTCCCAAGCTGTTTGCTACCTGGTGTGTTCCCCTCCTCTGTTCCTTGACTTGACTCAGACACATTCTTTATTGCTGTGTTGGATCATATCATACACTGCCAGGTAGGATTACCTGTTCTACAAATGTATCCTTGCCCTGAGTGAAATTGCAAGCTGTATGAGAGCAGGCATATATCTCATAGTTCTTTGTACCTCCTACCATTTTAGCACAATGTCTTGCACAGTATAGGGATACTCAGTAAATATCTACTGATTAATAGAGCGATTGCTACTATAATACAAAGAGAATTAGCACAGCATCTGATTTGTCTCATCAGTGTCACTCAGAAAGAATCTGTTTATAAACAAGACCAAAGATCCCCACCACCACCAAATTTATTTCTAACCTACCCAAAGTAAGAGTAAGGCACATAAATCTTCCAAAGTATTTGGGCTGACTTTGTGAAAAATCTAAATCTAACTTACTGTATATTAAAACATATGCCAAAATTAAAGAATTGAAATTAATGTAACCCATAATAAAAAATTAAGATACTGTAGATATTTAAAAGTGGCTGAATGCACCATGTATTCAGAATCACAGGGTTGAGTTTGGCTCTTGGAATGCTGGCTGGGCTTGATGAGAGGGCTCTGGTTACAACTGCTTGTCTAGGTACATTGCTTCCACTTTTGTCCTTCTGCCATCCACCCTTCTTGAAGCAGACAGAACCATATGTCTCTAATGAAAATCAGATCATGTCACTCCTCTGCTTCAACCCTGCCAATGGCTTCTCCATCACACCTGAATAAAATCCAATCCCTTTCCAAGACCTGTTGCTCAGTCTCATCCTCTATGATCCCTCCCAGCACTCCCCACCCTCCAGCTACCCTGACCTTCTTTCTCCTCCGCCATCTTTGCGTTTACCGTTTCCCAACCCAAACACTGTGTCCTGATCATTTCTAGGCAGGTTCCCTATGATCACTCTCAAACATTTATCCTCAGTAAGATCTTTCTTACCACCAAATCTAAATTCAGTGGCTTCCAGTTCACCCTCTATCACATCACCCTATTTGAACAAAACAAAACAAACAACCACAAAAAAACCCCACTGGTATCGGGAAATAATCTTATGTCTTTAGTTATTTGCCTATGTCTATCTCTTTCTGCTAGACATAAACATTATTAAGCCAGGGGGTTTGATCAGTGCTGTACTCCCCGTCCCTCCACGCACCCTCCTCCCCATGAAAATTGCTTGGTATGGAACATGTGGACAGTATCTGTCCAATGAATAAAGTTGCCTAAAATTACACAGCTAGTAAATGACAGAACTGGCCCTGAAACTCAAGTTTGCCTATCTCTGTGACCAATATGGGGCTGCTTCCCACTCTGCCCAGGGCTGACTGTGTTGCAAATGCCTTCTTCACTATCGTTGTTGCTGAGTGCTGTCTGTCTATCCAGTAAGAGCGGCCTGACTTAGACAACGTGACAAAACTGAAATCCAGACTTCATCCCACAGCGGGAAAGTTATTACAGATGTTGGCTAGAAGGGCAATCATATCTTATTTATGGGATCACTTATAAATGTGTTAGAAGCAACTCCGCTTTTGTCCCCCATGTATAAGGCATGGAGAGTAGATAGAATGGGTGCAAAGGAAAACATCTATGGGAAGTACACTACAGAAGTTACATCAACAACATGAACTCACTAATTAGATATGGAAGAGAGCAGGCAAAGCGACGATGATGTCACAAAACAGGCGGATGAGAAGATGGTGCTGCTGACACAGACTGGATGGACACTCAGAAAGGAGAAGAGGCTTAACAGAGGAAGCCAGGGATGATGCTCAGCCTTGTTTCAGATTTATAGGCCTTGGCGTATAGTTGGTGCTCATAAAAGATTTGTCCAATGTCCCCATTTCCCACGAGAAATGCATGTTCTTTAGGAAGAAGAAAAGAACTGAGGTAATGATAACTGTAAATTCCTTAAGGTTTGGGACCTCTCCTCCTTTCTTTCCTCCTTCCCTTGCCCTTCCTCCCTCACTCCCCCTCTTTCCCTATCTCTTTCTTCCTTCCTTTTTCCTTTCTCTTCCTCTCTTTTTCTTTCTTTCTCTGTAGCAGTCTATATATAACTATTTACCGTATTTTGCTGTGTATAATGTGCACTTTTTTGCCCAAATTTGTGAGGGAAAAATAAGGATGTGTGCTATACACGGGTAGTACTAATTCCATTTTCGTGAAAGTCTGGGCCAAAAATGTGGGTGCACATTATACAAGGCAAAATGCAGTATATAGCAAACGCTCTGTAAATGCTACACACATAAATATTCTAAAAGGAAAATTTAGCTAGATTCTGTACCTTCAATACTAGTCATGTTCCAAGGAGTTTTGCATAACATAAAGAATGATGACCTTAAAATCAAATATATCTGCCTCCTATACTTTGTGACTCTGTCATCTCAGGCAATTATGATTCACTTTTCTCATTTGAAATTAGAAGCTAAACAACTGCTGCAGGGTTCTTGTGAGAGTTACAAAAAAATAACGTACTTGGAACATACAGCCAGATGCTTGAATCATAACTGATGCTTAATAAATGGTAAATCATTAATATTATTCATTTTCAGTTTTACCTTTGTGTTGGATTTTTGAGAATGTCTGTAAGTTTAGAGAAGTACATGTCACTCTTAAGCTTGAACTACTGATTTGACCTTATCTTTATCAGAAAAATGCTCTTAAGGGTTTGGTTATAAGTAATATTTTGAAAGTAAAACCTTAAGTTAAGGAATAAATGGTACTACTCCCAAACTTTATCTAAAACATGAAGAAAGCACACAGTGTATAATAACACAATGATAAATGAAACATTAAATTTTTCTTCGATCTACTGCCATTGTCCAATTTATGCAAATATTATTACTTTTCTCTCCAAAAAGAATGTTGAATCAATGTTATCTCCCAAAACCAAACCAATATCAGTGTTAATATACTTATTTTCTGTTGTATTTCTCTATCATTAGCTTGTCTGTCCCAACCAAAGTATATATGTAACACGTTTAGTTCCCTGGTAAAGATGCAAAAATAGAAAAGGCAGTCTTTAAAAATAATCCAGTCTTGCCTGTATTGAAATCAGATCACCATTCTAGCTAAAATGTAATCTACTATCTATAAGGTTAATCTGAGAAGGCAGCCTTTTGGGACCAAAGTTTTACTTATGTAAGTTCATTGTTAGCTAGCACTAACGTTGACCATCCTGTGAGCCTTAATAAATGAGGACTAACAAAAATTAGTAAAAATATTATATAATAATACCACAGGGATTGATTTGTTGGGCCCTACTGACCTAGAATTACTTGTTAAACATTTCAAGTAATATATTTATATATTGGAAAAAGAATCAAGAAACGCTACCACCTCAAACAAAGGTGTGCCAATTATGCCTCCTGTTACAGATAATGTTTAAAAGATGTAAACATCTATTATGTCATGATTCTGCAATAATTTATTTGCAATTTAACAGCATAGTAAAGTCAAACATTACCATTTATTGACAATCAGTAAGGGAAAAACAATGGGAAACTCTGTGTCTAGGGAGGGATTCTGTAGTTTGGCACATTTACTGGTTCTTAAATTAAACTGCTTTTCTGAATGAGCTTGTCTATGAGTGTGTGGTCGCCCAATATTCTTCTGACTAATTCGGATTGCTTGCGGCCATGGAATCATTGAGGGTTTCCATTTATGAACAGGAGATGATGCATGACAAAGCCACAATGCTCTTTGGAGGAAGTGAGCTAAGAAGATCCATACTATACCAGAGGGGTTTTGATAAAACTTCCATCCAGGCTACAAATGGTATACATTGATTTGAAATAAATTGTGACTGATGATCAGTCGATGACGATTTCTATAATCATTATGCCATCAGTGATTTATCAAGGTAATGATATTTGTGTCCCTGATGTTACATTGGTCTTGTACTGAGGCACTGGGGAACATGTTGCGATTTTTAAAAGCCCTTATTAAGAACTGACTGGTTTTGTTCTACTTCCAACTATAAAGTAATCAGTGGGATGGCTAAAAGTGAATGAAACATTTCAAAAATCCTGCTAGGTTTGTAATAAAATTCCTTTGACAAAATCTTCTATAGCATGAAGGCAGAGATCTTATGCTTATGGCATTTTAATTAAATCTCCCTTATCAAGATTGCTCAGTGTAGTCTGCCAATATGCTTTGGAAAGTGATATTACAGCATGCTGGGCAAAGCAATCTGCCAAAGAGCCTCCTCTTAACCCTCCCGGACCACTGTTTTCCAGTTATACTTTCAGTCCCTTTCAGATTGCAACTCAACTATTTCTTCACAACCATGATTTTCAGCAGCTACATCCATATCCTGCATTTACTCCTGTTAGACACAAAATTGATTAGCAATATTCCCATCCCTAGCAAAAAAGCTAATGACATTAAACACGAAATGTCACAAGTATCTCTTCACCAAAAGTGAAAGTGAGCTGAGAAAGTCAACGACAGTGATATAATTAACAAAATTAGCAAATGTGTTTTGAGATTGCTATAATAAAATGAATTTTGATTAGATTGCAAATGTTATAGAAATGATTTATATTTTCATAGAACACGGCTTAAATCCATATAACCCAGTATAGTTTCAAGGATTTCATAAATAACTCCAGTTTGGCATCTGAAAAATTTAACTAAGCTAATATAAAGCATAGTACTTTGATTGGAATCAGAAAATAGAGTATTTTAGGTATTCGTTTTAAAATCTCTATTTACTTCCTTCTTGGAGCTAGGTTCTTAATAGATCATACAAATAACACGGGTCCATGATGTCTATATTTAAAGATGAAGTAAACAAGAAATTACTTGACATTAGGTACACATACTTCAATTTTTCTAAATGCAAAGCAGTGTGTAGATAAAGCTATAGTTGTTTTCTAGAAACTTCCATTGGTTTTTGAAATTTTCCCATCTTCACTGGTCTGAAATAATTGTTATGGCTCTATGATCTCAACTCTTGATGTATTGTACACTGCCTGGCTTGGTGTCCTGGCTTCATTACTTTATTATGTATATATTTTTATTGTGGTAAAACATAAGTAAAATTTACTATTAACTGTTTATAAGTGTATAGTTTAGTAGCATTAAGTACATTCACAATGTTCTGTAACCATCACCACTTTCTTCAGCTTCATCGCTTTCAGGCTGTCACTTCTCTTTAGGTTGTTAACTGCAAAATAAGGCTGATGATTACAGTACCAACTTTACGTCATTTTGAGAGAAATAAATGAGATGACACAATATGTGTAAAGCTTGCCTGGTGCCTATGAAGTGCTGAAATATATACTCCATACTTAAGCTGTTTTCTTGTAATGTTGACATTAACTAACCTTTTAAGAGCAAACATAGTTATTGGGACATCACGATGTAACAACTTGCATTTATTTTATGAAAAATGCTATGTGTTACAAATACATATATCACTAGAATGTCATCATGAACTCCCATGTAACGAACAAGAAGACTGGGTTTGTTTTCTTATTTTACAGATGAGAAAAGTGAACCTCTGAAAGCTTAAGTCATTTACCCACGGTCCCACAGTCAATGAGTGGCCCAGTTTTGAATGGAATCTAGCACTTAGCACTTACGAGATATGTAGTTACTAACGCTTGTTGAATAAGTGAATGAATTAAAAGAGTTTAGGGTTCCTGACCTCAAGTTCTCAACTCCTACCATATGACACGGATTCGCCACCTGTTGTATTTTTCGCCAGCCTTTATTCTGCACTATTTGGCAAGACCCTTTCTTGTAAGGTGTTGAGGACTGACTTTCAAAAGCCTGAGGGCTAAGGGTGGGCTTTTGCTTCTTTTAATTCTTTGAAGTTGACTTTTTCTCTTGGTTTGATTGGAAAGGAGTGCTCTGGGTAATTAAATAAAACTGGGCTTCTGAGTCTGATAGTCTGCTCAACAGGCAGGCTAACGGCCTTAGAGATCATTTGAAATCTTTGGCCCAGGCTTTCATCATGTATGTAGGAGGAATCTGTCAAGGGACATGCAGCTTTGTTCAAGGGACATGCAGCTTTGTAGACTTCAAAAGCTCCCTAATGAATGCTACATTTTATGTACTTACAGGCCTCTGAGCAAGTTTAGAATTCAGACGATGATGAAAGGCTACTGACCCCATACTGCACTGTTGTTTTCCTAAATACATGTTGTTTAGTTAGGTAAATATTTCTTTACAGATCTGGTATTCTTTTTGAAAATTATTGTTTGTCCTTGAGTGATATATGTGTGTGTGTGTGTGTGTTACTTAATTCTTATAAGTTGGAATACCATGAAAAATGACAGGGCATATATATCCTACAGAGTAGATATTTAACTTGAAGGAAAAAGTAACAACATCTCTTTCTACATTGTTTCATTATACTTCCAGTGCTAAAATTCCTTTGGGCTGTCCTAATGAAGTCACCCATTCCATCCTCGCAAAGTATATTTCTAGACTGAATAACTTGGACTTTGGGACCTGGACTCTACAGTTAATTGTGTTCTATGGGTTGTACTGTAAGGGAGGTAGGGGGGATGTGAAGCATGAGTCCTAATGTGAGTTTGACCCTGTGCACAGGTGGATTTGCTCTCAAAGGATTTAGAATGTCATTTTATAATAGTTTGTAAAACTAAGTACTCTCTGAAGGCAGAGTGGACCTCAGACAGGGACACAGATCAGGATCTAAGGGTGCCCTTATAGTAGGGAAGGAGGCAGATCTTTGGGTCTCACCTATAACACTGGTATTTCTTAGAAGGGTCTGAGATCAACTCAATGGTCCATGGATCACTTACATTAGCAAGACCCACGATTGAAAATGCAGCCCTATACCTATTATTGGTTCTAATTCTGGGTTCATCCCATCTGCCTTCTTCTGCAGCAGCTAACCAGGGCATCTGAGATGAAACAGCTTCACTTCCTGTGGCAATATAATTTGGAAATGAAATAATTTTAGAAGTGTGGAAAGAAAGGAAGGAGGAAATTGAAAATGAGGCAGTATACTTCAGAACTATTTCTAAAGGAAGGTAACTTGGACTATGTCTTAAAAACATTCAAAAAATAAAAGATGTTTTGTTAGTGCAATGGGGAAATCACTATGGAAAAAAAATGCTTACCTTTCATATTTTGAATATTTTGATACTAAAATTTAAGATGTAGAACATACAATGCATATCACAAAAGCAGCCATAACTCACCTATTTAAAAACAGTAAAGGGGAACGTATGTAGTCATGAAAATAATATTTTTTAGTACATTAACATGGTTGGCAGGTTTGTAAGCATTTAAATTTTTTAAAAGTCTCTCAATATAACAAAGTTTAGTATAATGTAGAAATAGGGATTTTTATTAAGCTTTAAAACAAGTTTTGAGAAATATAAGCTTCCTATGTAACTTTTTCAAATGCTACTTAAAAATATTTTAAATGTCATTTGAAAAACATAAATACCAAAATTTATTTCTAGACATATTCAATACTAAAATGTACCAAGTTTCTGTTAAATGCATATAAGATGATAATTCTATGCTATTAAAGTTTTAACTCTTGTTAAGCCATATTGACTAGACAGTACAATTAAAGCTGTGAGAAAAAAAATTGTAATTTTTACATAAATGAAGAAAGGGTTACTGAGAAGCAAGAAAAGGTGAGAATCAGGACTAAGAGGAGAATGGAAAGAAGTAAAAAATAAGAATAATGATGAGAAGGGATCATTAAGAAAGACATGATAAGCTAACAAACTGGAGAGCGATAGGAAGGAGAAGGAGGAGCGATGGAGGGAAGGAAGGAGGGATGGAAGGGGAGACAAGAAAAAGGCAAGACAGAAGAAACAGGAATGCAATTTCAGAGTGCATACTTCATTCATGAAATGGTGAGTGAGAGAGAGGGGGATGGGTACCTTTCATCCCCAAATGGAATCAATCCAAAAGTAGCAGCTATGCCTTGCCAATCCACCTTCCTCTCAAGGAGGAGTAACAATTCTTTTAGTGTTTCATGCAAGTCATGGCAAAACTACAGAGATTATCTTTGTGTCTGTCAACAGATCATAATGAGCATTTCAGAATCTCCAAAGGTAATTCAGAAAAATTCCAACAATGTCTGTGTAATGTCATATAAAAAGGCCTGGGGAAGCTCAACACTCATCAACTTGAGGGATGACACCATATTCCATTAGCTTGCTTTTGCTTTGACTTTTTAAGTGGCTTTTAAAAACATTTTTGAATTTTTAAACACATTAAAGAAACACTATAATGCTTTTTAGTGTGTGAGTATGTAAAGTACATTTTTTTTTTCCTACAACATAACTGAAATCTAATTAATCATTTTCTCTAGAGAATTTTTTTTTGAAGACAATATTGTAACAACAATAGAAAACTGACTTTGCTCATCACCTCTGAAAAGGTTTCAGTTGGGGCAATAATATCATTTCATGAAGCTTGTACACACTGGTGCTAGTTACGCTCATGCAATTTAAAAAAGAAATTAACAGTCTAACTGAGATGCATATGAACTCACATCTTTCTCAGGACAGCAATTGTTTCTTTATCTTTTAAAACAAGAAATTTATTTATCAGCTATTTTAATTATATTGATTTATTTTCTTTTCCATTCATGAATTAAGGCAATAATGTTCCCCCTTTAGTTATAAGACTCAAATATTAAACTATTTTGTGTTTTTCATGATTGATTTAGTGCTGATTTGATTATCTAGAAGACCCCCCCCTCACTGTAGCTGAAATGTGAGTGCTTGGTCATACTGTTTATAAGTGAACTGTAAATTTTAGTGCAAAATGGTTATTTTCTGTATACCCATCTGGAGCTCACAAAAACAAATGGATATGTGGGTTGTTCTATGTGTTCAAGCCAGCTGACTCATAAAAGGATCTGCAGTCTTCCTCTTGGAATTGTGTCAGCAGCTCAGACATTCCCTAACAGCAGCCTGTACTCCTGCCAGTATTTCTGTACTAAGAGGTTCAGGCCTCCCTGTGTGATTCCAGGTCTTCAGAACCATGTATTGCATTTGAAAATTGGCCTTCCAGATTCAGGGCTGACACTAATTTTTCATGGCATTGTTTTCTGTTTTAAATATTTTCTTATGTCCCTTAAGATTTTTCCTCCTTAAAAAGAACTATTATTATCATTTTTTTTTGTATTTGGGTAATTCCAATATTTATTATACGAATTACTCCCTGTTATCATGAGGAATCCTGGTAATAAATGAATCTAAAAAGCTTTGGTATTTGTTTTGCTAAAAATGCCAACCAAATATTGGAATTCATTAGATGACTGACATATGATACAGTAGGACACTCAGCTTATCTCCTATGTATGGTGTTGGGGCAGACAGGTAGAACACTGTTTTTGGATGAATGACCAGGTTATATATTGAGTACACACTCCTGCCTATATAGTATTACAATGAGGCAGTTCATGAAAATATTAACGTGTGAAATTTTCTATAAAATCTTATTTATATTGTATCTTCTTGGTAGGGTTTTAAAAACTTTGATTGTTTCTACTCCTCGACTCATCACCAACAATCTTAGACCAAGCTCTCCATGACTCTGTTTCCTTATTTATAAAATAAGAGTCACTAGATGGCCTATAAATCTTCTAGCATCAACGTTCAGACTACAACGTTCAGACTGTACACTGTGATGTGGATTTAGGGCCTCATAGGAAGACATTATGGATATTGACAACTCTTGTTCTTTCTTACTTAATTCACTTCAATTTTAAGAAGAGATTCTAAACCACATGATTTCTAAAAATAGTCATGTATTGATATGTCCATTGGCAATAGAGGAGATACACTGCATGATTTTCAAGCACTCATATATATTCCACATAGTTTTGTGCACCTAATTAACAACAACAACTGAAAAATAACAGAAACAACTACATCCAACTACATCCAACATTTATTTTATAAATGAGGACTCATGCTGTGAATTTTGGAAAACAAAGTTTCCAATTATATTTATACTGCAATACAACTTTCTGGCTCAAATATTTTAGTCCAATATAGAGTTTCTTTCCATTTATTTATGAATACTATTTGAAAAATAGTATTGGGCTCTAATTAAATTTTTTTATTTCTCACTTATAGTTTTATTTTTAAATTTTATTTTATTATGGTAAGAACACATGACATGAGATCTACCCTCTTAAAAATTTTTAAATGTATAAAACAGTATTGATAACTATCAGCACCATGTTGTACAGCAGATCTCTAGAACTTATTTTTCTTGCTTAACTGAAATTATATGCCCACTGACTAGAGACTCCTTATTTCCCCCTCCTCTAGTTCCTTGTACTACGATTCCACTCTTTGATTCTATGAATTGGACTATTGTAGATATCGTATGTAAATGGATTATACAGTATTTGTTTTCCTGTGACTGGCTTGACTAGCATTACTTGACATAATTCCTTAAGGATCATCCATGTTGTCACATATTACAAAATTGCTGGGCTCTAATTAATAAGCTTGGAAAGTTTATAGTCCTAGTTAATATTACATATATAATATATACACATATAATGTATACATACAAATAATGTATGTATCAGTGTATATAATATATATCATACATATAATATATATATATATCTGTATACCTATCAGCATTCATATCTTGTGCATATATTCTGTATTATATAATCAGTATATCTATACATATATATCAAATGTACATATATATCTTCTATATGATATATGCAATTTATTACATCATCATCAACACTAATGATTAATTCATCCAATAAAGGCAGAGGGAAGGTAAGACATAAATGCAAAGATTTGGATTATTAAATGGATTTAGCTTTTTCTTTAAAATAAATATGGGGCATATAAGTCCATGAGTGGGTATAGTTAGGGACAGACTGAAGAGAACCAATGCAAATGATACCTACTCAAATCTAAGTTATATGTACCTTAACCTTGCATTTGATTGTGGCAAAATGTCTACTTTTGCTTAAAAGGAGTTATCGAACCTCAACGGCAAAGCAGGTTTACTCTTTTCTTTTCTAACTTTAACCAGTAAAATGTACCTTAATGCTAAAGGTTTAGTCCTGTAAAGCTGTGAAATTACTAATTTGCTTGTATTCCCTGTTATAATGCCTTCTACATGGATAGGATTTTCATATCTAAAATATATAACCATATGAAAATTCTGGAGCCATGAGTGTCTCCCTGATGTACCAACTACACTTCCAGCTGCTGGTGTTGTCAAAGCAGCATTGTCTCCCCATAGCAAGGACACTGCAGACCCCAGCATTGCTTGGGGTGCAGGACTTAGGGGAAGGGAGGGCAGCTCCTAGTTTTGCTGCAGGGAACAAAGCTTATTTTGGGTTTTAGCTGTCATTTTGCTTAATATCATGACTATTTCTTAAAGGAACAATTGCATAGCCTACAATTTACCGGTTGTATATTCAAATGCATTTGTGCACTATAATGTTGTTTGTTAACGTGGTCCATGTTCTATAAGCATCAGAGTCACCACTAGTGGTTGCTGTAATGCGTATTCCTGGGTTCTCAGGTAAACCCAGCATCAGAGCAGAGATCCTATGTGGGATATTTCCTCCTCATGTCCCCAGCATCCAGTTCTGACTCTAACATACATTGGTCAGTCAATAAATATTTGTTCAGAGAATGAATGAATGCTAAAGAATAAGAACCAAGACTCCATCATAGAGAGAAAAACAAACTGAGCAAATGCAACCTGAGTTAAAATGGTCCTGCCATTATTAATAATTTTAAAAAAATGGGACTAAAATAATTCAAAGGAAATTTCTACTAAATCTTTAAGTTGAGTCAATGGGAAAATTAAATGTATTTTACAATATCCTGCCCTGGAGACAGTCTTAACAAAGACATAAAGCAGTCTACTAAACAATTTAGAAGTTTTCTCTGCAGCTTCCCACAGATAAGTCAAATCCTTAGCAATATTTTATAATTTCCCAAAGCTAGATTTTAGAAAAAAAAAAAGGTAAGATACAATTTTAAAATTTTAAAATATTTAGATTATATTTATTTTTTAAAAATTATTTATAGGCAAATGCCAAGTGACTCAGGAATTTGGGACAATAAATAGTTCTAACATTTTAAAATTATTTATATAAAACCATATAGTCAGGGAAACAGTAAAAAGAACAGGAAAGAAAATTTGAAATATAGTAACAAATGTAGGAAAATGACTTTAAATGTCAAAAAATGACCAATTTAGTGGAGAAACAGAGCCTGCATATGAAATAGTTTATTAGGACTTTTCAGAAATGACAGAAAATTTTAGTATAAATAGGAATAACTAGACTCACACACTTGAGAGAAGAATGGCAAGGTAAGTAAGTGTGCTAGATAGGGAGGTAGCTCAAACATTTAATTTTATTTTGAAACACTATATATATAAATGTAACAGTTATATGATATATGATATATATTTCCTTCCCCAACCACTAACATTTTAATTTAAAAAAAAAAAAAACACGGAGATTTATCTTGCAGATTTTACATTCCAGCATTTAAAACAAGCACTACAGTGACGACTAAATGTAAAAAATTAAGTGTATGTGTTCTATGGGTTTCCTGGTCTATGGCAAAATTTGTACCAAATTATCTCTCATTACTAACATTTCATAATTCAAATTATGTATTTTATTCCTATATAGCTTCAATACAGCCATTCTAACACATGTTAAATATTTTAAAATTCTGCTTACCAAAAAAAAAAAAAAGCCCCAAGTTTTGAAAAGAAACAGATATATTTCTTAGAGACTAATTCCCCAAATAAATTCAATGCAGTAATATATTTAATTGATTTACTCTTTAATCATACAAATTTATAAACAATGTAGAAAACTTAAGACCTAATACTTAAATATCACATTAATGAGTAACAAATGATATAAAATATGCAAAATAATAGCACATTAACCTAAATAACACTAATAAATTGCAAAGCTTAGCATGAAATTGAAAATCACTAATGGAACACTGTGCAGTGTGTTCATGCAACAAGCAAAAACTCATACATAATGTAAGAGTACAACTGTTAGCAGCAAGCTCAGGGAGGACAATTTAACATGTTTTTATGGACAGACTGGATTGATCTGGGAAATAGTTCCTGAGGAGATTCCACTTACCCCAAAGAGCATCTTGGGAGATTGTCATGATTTTCCATCTGTACCTGAAACCCATGCCATTTAGATAACCTGTATTCTTTACACCAAGTTTTATGAGTCAGGAAAAATAAAATTAATTTGAAGAACTTACATGAAATCACTAGCAACAATGGTCATTTAATCTAGGTTTTTCTTTTAAGACCTATTTCCATCTGGTCTTTTGTGCTGTAATTAAAAAAAAAAGGAATCATCTCCTTCATTCTGCAGATAGCACCTAATGTGATAAAAGCTAAAAATAGGCCTAAAAAATAAGATTCAACTTCTTAGTATGATGGAGCCTCACTCTTGACAAGATTCAATATCTCACAGAAGTTAGTATATGACAGGGGCTAACTCCAACCCCATTCAAGGGAAATGAGTAATTGAACGTATTAGAAGGCGCTCGTAGGACTATGTTTTCAGCCGTAAGTTGGTCCCCAGACATGGAGATTGATGATAACATTATTAAGTAAAGCTCTAGTGTTTTCTACTTTCGTTTTTACCTTAATATCACCTCTAAATGTAATTGGTATTTCAAAAGAGAATATAGTTTGAATTTGAACATTTTGTATTTAAAGGTGAGTATAAGGATGAGAGTTTGAAGGTGATATGAAGTTGTCAAAAGTCATAAAGCTGCTACTAATTTCAAGATAAAAATAAACTGCATTACTGAAGGAAAGGCTTAGCTAATACAACAGGGAATATAATAACGAGTTCACCTAATATAGTCCCTAAAAGTGAAGAGAAGGTTTTAGTCAAAGCAACTTAGAGAAGATGGAATCTGTTTATAACAGAACACTCTGGGGATTTAGAGTAAGTAAAAATAGAGCTTTGTCCTTCAGTCATTTCTATCCTCAATGGTTCATTTATGAGCTTCCTTCTGAATTATGGTCTTTTAGACTCACTCAGGAATCAGGAAAGATGCAAGTGGTATGCCATGTGCATTTCTTATAGTCTATGATACATTAGTGATCAATAATATCAACAAAAAACAATTTCAACGTTAACATTTCCTCAAAAAAGGGAATTGGAAGCATAATTAATACTGTGCTATGCACTTCACCTTAGTGATGTCTGTACTTGGTCTATCATAAAACAATTGTGATTATGCTCAGGTGACCTCTTAACATCTTAAGCTAACTGACCCAGGGCCGGCCCAGTGTCGCGGTGGTTAAGCGCTGGCTTGGGAAGCCAGAGGCCCCGGTTCGGGTCCCACATATGAGGGCCAGTGATGCTGCCCTCAAAAAAAAAAAAAAAAAGATAATTTGTTTAAGCTAACTGACCCAGCTATGGAATGCTCTGTCAGATAACACCTGCTTCATGCATATGATTTGCTACTACTGAACACTAAATAGTAAGTAGATTAGCCAAAAGGGAGTTGCAGAAAAATATATCTGATGTGGTGCAAATACTGAATGTTAAAAGGTTGTTGTAAAACTCATATTTGTGGGGAATTGGTTAAGTGCTTAAGTCATACTGATCACAAAGCTTACTATAAAAAGAAAACAAGAATGAATTAAAATATTATTGCTTTAAATGATATTGAATAATTCTATTTCAAATGAGGTAGTATTAAGACTATTTAAAGAACCAAAAATATAAAAGAACCGAAACACTAGAAAAATACTATAAAGAATGTAAGGGCTAGAAAAACAAATACATGAAACCAAATCTGTATTTCTTAAACTTAATCATGTGATTATCAAACTTTATGATGTATGGGAACAAAGTGTACTATTTATTTAAAAATGGAGATTATAGGCATCACTAAAGGATTTCTGATCCAGCAGGTATGAGGAGGGGCCTAGAAATATGCATTTTTAATGACTTCCCCACTATCCTCTGATTACACCTAACCCTTGGACACACTTTGAGAAATGCGATTTTAAAATCTGAATATTTATAAATTCAAATCACATGTTTTTCAAATTGCTGTCCTCTGACTTTTAACTTGTTTTTAAGGTATACAATATTCTTGATTATTAGCAGGAAATAGAAGAGTCTTTTTATAAAAGGCATACAGTATCAAATGGTATAGGTAATAATCATAGAAACAAAGACGCTCAACTGAAAATACACAGACTTCAGCCCTTAGATAAACAGATCTACATACCGTAAGAAAAATCTATTCCAGTGCTAATGTTATTGAGAGGCTCTCCAAATTTAGAGTAGAAACTGATTGAACTAAAATGTTGATTAAACTACAAATTATTGACATTGTCTAAAACATCATTTTTGTTTTTTTTTTAGTTTAAGTAATAATAACAAACAAAGGAACAAACCTGTTTTTCAATTATAGTAATTCCAGAAAAGACTCAGGCTAGGGATTAATTGAAGGTGAGAACCAGAAAAGTAAGCAAAGATTTAGAGCATGCTTTTACCTTGAGGACCTTATGTCTCAGTTGAGATCTAGATATCTGTACTCTCACAGCCTAAGAAGGCTAAGGCCTTTCTCAAGCGCAGATTCTATAAAGAAAACTTCCCCCTTCCGTGAACCTGAACCTAAAGGTCTAGATCTTTTGGAGAATAGGAAATGAAAAATAACCCCCTGCCAAGGAGCCTGCAGGAATAATTGTGTATATCAGAACTTGGAATTAAGCAGTAGGGTTGGAAGTCTATCCTGATAATTCATAATTCTAAGTCTTCAAATAGAATGATAAACCAGAATTAATAAGGTTGCCAAAGTGAATTATTATACAAACTCATTTGCATTTTTATATTCCAGTAAACAGAACATAAATTTAAAGTATGCCATTCATAATAGCCCCAAAAGCCTAAGTTCTTAAGCGTAAGTACAAAAATATGTGCAATACTGTTATGGAAAAATGATAAAACTTTACTAAAAGATCTTGAAAATGTCCTAAATGAATGTAGAGATAAACTACATTGATGAATTAATAAAAATCAGTGTCTTAAAGATGTCTATTTTTCTTCAGATGGATTTAGTTTAAACTCCCCTCTCCCAAGGAATATATATATTTTTATTTTCTAACTTGACAAACCAAGTCTAAAATGTATGTCTTCAAAAAAAATCAACAAATAACAAGGCTGGCAAGGATGTGGAAAAATGGGAATCATTGTGCACTGCTGTTTGGACTGTAAGTTGATGCAGTCACTATGGAAAACAGTACATGGAGATTCCTCAAAAAATTTAAAAAATACCTGCCAAACAATCCAGCAATTCCACTTCTGGGTATTTATCTGAAGAAAACAAAAACAATAATTTGAAAAACATACATGCACCCTATGTTCACTGCAGCATTACTTATAATACACAAGATACGGAAGTAACCTAAGAAAGATAAATACCATATAATTTCACTTATATGTGAAATCTAAAAAGAAAAAGAAAAAAAAACAAAACAAAAATCTAAAACAAATAAATAAAAACAAAACAAAACAGAAATAGACCCACAGATATAGAGATCAAGTTGTGGCTACCAATGTGGAGGGGCTGAGGGATGCAAAAAGAAGTATGTACAACTGCATTTTTGAAAAAAAAAGGAAAAGGTAGTACAAAATTCCAAGAATAGACAATAAACCTTGCAAAAGTAAGGGTGGGGATGCTGGCTCTATCAGATACCATGAAGTTAGAGCTAGTAAGGCATTGTGATATTGGCGTAAGCTGACTAATGAAATACAATAATATACAAGAAACAAAGCCACGTATAAAAAAAATGACAAGTGTCAAGCTGCTCTTGGAAATCAAAGATGAAAGGATGGAGTTTTCAATGAACTATGTGTGATAAGTTAGTCATATGGAAAAAGAAATTGGACTGATCCTTCATACGCAGCACACATAATCCAATTCCAGATTGATGAAAGACATAGATGTGTATACGCTACATATTATTTAAAAAATTAAATGCCTGTGATGCATTACACCAGGCCTTGAACTGGAGGTAGGAATGAGGGTGGTTCATAAAATTATAAATGGCTATGATTTCAGTTTAAATACAGAAAAGTATGTGAAGTCATCCAGTAAAATGTAAGTATTGTGACTGGCAATAGAATTAATATTACTCAAAGAATTCTGAAAGGGGAAGTAGGTCATATGTATATGAACATGGAGTATAACCAACATGACTATAATGGTATTGGAAAAGTTTCTGGGAAGAGAAAGATGAATGAGAATTAATTGGTTTTCTCCTTATGAAACTCACAGTCCGTATAATACTCATGGGACTTAACAGACTGTTTTTTTCATCACTGCCATCTCCCATCCTCCCTACTGTCAAAAGTTATATAGAAACAGGAAACAGTCAAATCTAGTTACAAAAGTCAGAAAGCCCAAAGATTTGGGATCATCTAGAATATACTGCTGAAAATATAACATCACACAGATTCCTTTCAAGAGAGAGAGAGAAAAAAAAATGTATCCATTGTTTTGAATTCTTAATCAGACAATTAACCAAGTGTAATTACTGGCTACTGAATAAGATAGCTTGTAGTATTTATATCAATTACATGCACATCCTTTTAATTATTTTAATTATGTATTTTAATGGTCTTACTACCAATAACTAGAAAACAACAAGGTTTAGTAATCATCACATCCTTCATTAAATAACTGGAGTATTAGGCCATTAGATCTGTCAAATTTTAGCTGACGATACCATATACTTTATTGAATCACAGGAAAACATTTTTAAACTCATACTAAGCAACCTGGAAATGATCACACTGCTCACCGACTTGGCCCATCACTTACAGCAAGGTGTCTTTCTTTGATCACTTGAGCCTCATTATTCATATAATCACTGTAATCATTATGACATTAATGACTGTTGAAGTCTAAATGTGTGAAATTAATTCACTAACAAGTGTAAATATGTATCCATGAAAGGACAGTATAATACATAGAAAATGAAACTTGGGTATTCTGTTAAAAATTAGTAGCATGATTAGAAATATCAGTAGCGTATATGCACGATCAACTATAACCAGAGCATGACCATAGTTACATAAATCTAGTTATAATGACTTCATATCAGAGTCATTATAATCAAAGTACAAGCATACTCTTTTCCAATTGACTAAATTGGAAAATCTAGCTCAGTTTCTTGAATTTAACATTAATTAACTTATAAAGGTGACCTAACAGTTGACACATTTTAGAATTTAAGGGTGACCTGGCTGTGACAAGCCACCCCACTGATCTCCAGTGTTTTTACAACTGAACTTACTGGATAAGTGGGTGTCCCCTTTTTACTTCACAACTTCATGTCTGTCTTTCCTGAAGCAGGATGATCCATCACAAAAAGAACATTTTTATTTTTTATTTTTTATTGTTAAAGTACTTTCTGTATTGATGTCTGTTTAGGTAAGTAACAAATTTCTAGTTTATTTGAACTTCCTACAATTAAAAAATGGCATTTAAAAATTAATAGGTATAAGAAATCCTTTAATTCAGAGCTTTTATGTAAAAAATATTCTAATTCTAGACCAACTCCCAAAATCTGTCCCCAACAGGCTAGTTTTAAGGGATGGTGGGCAGCCCTTGTTTTCTGATAAAAGGGTAACCACCTGCCTAACTCTTTAGTCCACCTCAGAGCGGCTGGTGCACAGACGCCTGACAGGATCACTTACAGGATGGCTGAGGCCAACTCTTGCTCCCACCACCATCCCATGCCAAAGCTGAGGGCAGGAGCTTGAGTTTATTCTGGGGAGGTGGGATCCCACATACAGGTGCATGCCAGCTGGAGGCTGCTTGCACGCCAGTTGGCGCCTATAAGTCCAGGTACACGCTTGCTGTGATTCTGAGCCTGCCTGCATCCCAACTGCCTTATGTGGCAAGCCCCCTGGAATACTGGTGATTAGGCCCATATTTAAAATGGTTTGTGACTGACAGCACAGGAAAATAATGTATTTGAAATAACAGCACAACTCTTCTTTACAGATTCAGTCGAACAAGTTGGGCATCTCTCTTTAGTCTAAAACAAACAAACATGACACGGGAATATGTTATCGAAAATGCCATATGTCTGAGTTGGAGAATAAAAAGTTGATTCAATAAGAATTTGTCAGTCAATGAGTGAGGCAATAGGGCAAGTGCTATAAGCAATAAAAATCCCTTTCCATTCTGACTTCATTTGTTTTAACAAATTTGTTTTTTTCTTATAAGTTTAGTTTTCATCGTCCTGCATACATGAATCTAAAATGCACATCAGGGGGGTAATGCAATTGATCTTTACCTTAAACATTCAAAGAGGACTTAAAAAAAAAAAAACCTGTACTTTAATATTCTCCAAGTTGGAATTGCCCTAATTAATTAGTTACATTTTTAAACTAAAGTTTTATAAGTTCTCAGACAGGTGCCAGGTGCTGTGTTAGGAGGCAGGTAGATAAAGACGAGAGCAGGATCCCCCAGCCCTGGAGGATCAGACAGCCTAGAGAGGAGAGAGACATATAACCAAGTAATTCCAATCTACTTTAATACACGGGTCAGTGCAAATTGTTAAGAACCTCACTAATTGTGTCAGAGAGAATATGAAAAGTTTCCAAAAGGAGTAGATCAGCATAGAAAAACAGAAAGGAGAGTGAAATGAAATGAGGGGAAGTGTGAAAGCAGAGATTTTCCCTTCCTGTTAAAGGTGTGAATGTGTCATGCTTCACTTAAAAAAAAAAAAAAAAAAAAAAAAAAAAAATGAAGGAGCTAGAAAAATGGAGACCATATTGGAAGGGCCTGGCGAGCTTGTAAACGAGCTTGAATTTTTTTCCTGAAGACAGCCAGGAGTTAATTACAGGTTTCAATCATGGGAGTAATATAATCAGGTTGTTTTTTTTTTCTTTTAGAAAGATAATTCAGCATTTTTTTTTCAAATTTTTAAAGTTTTTTTTTCCAATTACAGTTGACATTTGATGTTATTTTATATTAGTTTCAAGTGTATAGCATAGTGGTTTAGACATTTATATAATTTAAGAAATGATCCTCCTAATTAGTCTAGTGCCTACCTGGCACTATGCATAGTTATTACAATATTACTGACTATATTATCTATGCTGTATTTTACATCCCCATGATTATTTTGTAAATATCAATTTGTACTTCTTGATTCCTTCCCCTTTTCAGCCAGCCCCCCAACCCCACTGCCATCTGGTAACTGTCAGTTTGTTTTCTGTATCTATGAGTCTGTTTCTGTTTTTTGTTGTTTATTTTGTTTTTTAGATTCCACATACAAATGAGATCATACGCTATCTGTCTTTCTCTGTCTGACTTATTTCACTTAGCATAATGCCCTCTAGGTCCATCCATGTTGTTGCAAATGGTAAGATTTCATTATTTTTTTAATGGCTGAGTAATATTCCATGGTATAAATGTACATCATAGTTATCCAATCGTCTATTGATGGACACTTAGGTTGCTTCCATATCTTGGCTATTGTAAATAGTGCTGCAATGGACATAGGGGTGTGTATACCTTTTCAAGTTGATGTTTTGGATTTCTAAATGGCCAGGAGTGGAATTTCTGGGTTAAGGTATTTCTACTCTTTTCAAAAAAAAAAAATTATTAAAATTTGGGATGGCATTGGCTGGTAAAATTATATAGGTTTCAAGTGAACATTTCTATAACACATCATCTGTATATTGCATTGTCTGTTCACTACCCAGAGTCACTTCTTCTATCACCATATATTTGACCCCCTTTTAAAAAATTTTTTGGAGAAACCTCTCTATTGTTTTCCACAGTGATTGCACCAGTTTTTAATCCCAACAACAGTGCAAAAGGGTTCCCTTTTCTCCACGTACTCGCCAACACTTGTTTTTTGATTTACTGATGATGGTCATTCGGACAGCTGTGAGGTGATACTTCATTGTAGTTTTAATTTTCATTTATCTGATGAATAGTGATGTGTATTATGTTTTTATATGTCTATTGGCCACCTGTGTGTCCTCTTTGGAGAAATATCTGTTCGGGTCCTCTGATCATTTTTAATTGGATTGTGATTGGCCCAGGGCTACCTATTAGGAGCTACAAAGCTATCCATAGTTGGTCACTACCTGTGCTGACCCTGGAGGTGCGTGGGAGATACCATGCTGAGAACCAAGGCCAACTGCCACCAGTCCCAGGCCTGGGGCAGCTGAGCAAAAGGCCCAGGGCACCTCAAAACCTGACCCCATTTGTCAGCTGTCAGTAAGGCTAAGCCCCTGAAGGAACCTCAGTGGCACATGTAACTCAGCGTTTTTATGGTATCATGGAGAGAATGAAGGCAGAGTCTAGTCAGGAAGCCACCATAAGAGCCCTGTAGAGCAATAATAAGTGGATACCTGAGTTAGCAGTGGCTACAGGCATGAAGAGGACAAGCGGATGGAAAGGAAAGGGATTTAGCAGATAGAATGGACAGGTGTTGGCACCAGTTGTCTTGAGACATGAGGGGTGAGGGAGAGAGACACCAGCTCTAATACTCTCTGACAGCCTCTCCAGGTGGTCTCTTCCTCTTTGGTCAGGAAGTTCATTCTTATACGAACTGCATCTCTTCTGATCTCATTTAAGCCTTTTTTGGGTTCTCTGGGAAAATGGGAAACCATTACTCAGCATTCTCATAAAGATCTGTTGAATATCTGAAGACATTTATTGCAATTGTTTTTAACTTTCTCTTGTCTAGATTACACAATCTCTATTCTTTCAAAACTAGAGTATTCAATTGACTTTGTTTTACTTTTTGTCTACGCTTCGTGCTTATGCAAATCTGTTTTTTAAATGTCCAGGTCAAACTTGGGAATGACTGACTCTTCTACTGGTTTGGAAAAGATTCTTCATTTTATGGAATGCCAGTCCGTACACAGATTTGATATTTTTGTGAATGTTGTTGATTGCTCGCAGGGTACCTATCCCTCTTTTCAAGCTCGCTCTCCCCCTACACAAACCCATGTGCCTCCAGGGATGCCCTCTACTCCTAAGTCTGCCCCAGGGGCTGTGTTATTGATCTAAAAGTAATCTCATCCCAGTGGCTGTTGGTTGGGCAGGGTCCAAGAGCATGAGATGAAGTTTTCTAGGAGCAGCTGGGAAAGATCCTCTCTGCTATTCAGAGAAATAGATGAATCAAGTCCTCAGTGTTCCCATGAATAATATTTTATAGTCATAGAGGTATGTATATCATAGATATGACATCTAGAACTAGCCAGCTCACTCCCAGCCTGAGGAAGAGGCTGGTTTATGAAGGTAAGAAGAACTGAGAGGATTACAGAAAGAATGTACCCAGAGCTACTAGGCTAATAGAACACTGAAACCCCACCCTTATTTCTGTGTTGCTGTGTGGGTGAAACAATCAGTTCTCTTATGCTTTAGCTAATTAGAGTTAGATTATATAATAGACAGGAGAAAGAAACTATATACTCTAGCATCTTATATTCTCTTTGATACACTCTGATGTTAGATTTGCTTTTTTCATTTGAGACCACATTGCAAGCCTCCTATTTCATTGCTTTAGATTGTTTAGAGATATATTTTAATCCACCATGTACTCAGCTCTCTGACACACACTGTAGAGAACACAAATTAGAAAAGCCACGATATCTGCCCTGAGTTCATACTGTAGTTTGAGAGCCAAAAAGTACACATATTACATGCTATACACTTCACAAACACTGTAGGGCAATTCATGGCAGTTCAAAGATGAGAGATGTCAGTGTGGTGGGACTGGCTTTGGAATGCGGGGTAGAATTTGGACGGAGGACATTGGACGACATTTTGATGAAGGGAGAAATAGGAACAAAGGCATGCTATGTTTTTGAGGCAGTTAGGAGGTGGACTTATCTGGGAGCCATGGAAAATAAGGTTGAGGGTCCTGAAAGCCAGGCAGAGAGTTATGGCACTGTATATTCAGGGAGTATACAGAGGCAAAACAGTCTTCCATATAATGACCCATTGTATTCTTTTGTTTCTCCAAATTCCTCAATATCATGAATGACCTGAGAGCAGGAGCTGGGTCTTAATCACCTTTGTATATAAGTAAATATTTATACAGGCCATGCATCCTTCATGCAGTGTCAGCACTGAGTGCCTCTGGATTAACTTTAGGATCATTTTGGCCTCTTAGTTGATCACTCCTGATAAATAACTTCTCACCCACTGTAATATCATCTTAGCAGCCCCTATTTTATCCTTTGTGTAACCGATTAATTATTGGCTGGTTTCAAAGCAAGTGATACTACTTCATATGTTCAACCAGCCTTGAAGAATCTGTTTTCCATCTTTGTTTTCCTTACCCAGTGCCCTGTGATTGACATGCTTATAAACAGATTTTTATGAAATTTCTTCCTATTTTTCAAAATCAGGAAATTAAGATCAGTGATCTTAGAAACAAAGACTGGGATGTTTTATTGGGTTGTCGGAAAAGTCGTGACGTATTTTTCCTGTTTTTCTTTGCAAAAATGCATCATGACTTTTCCGACAAACCAATATTTTATTTTTTTACAGTCAAGACAATATTCCTTTATGTCTAATTTTTATAACTCTTAAAAATCAGTTTTATAGGCACAAGTTAATTAAAATGATGGGTTAATGCTTTTAAGTGTCAAAGAACTGATGGCAACAATATTAAATAATAAAATAATTTGACTTTTCTAACTTCTGTAGTAGAAAATCAAACTGGAGAAATAAAAATTCTATGACTATGAAAGATGGACTTATTAGGGTTACACCTGCAGATGACAAGCCTCCTCGTAATTTGTGCAATCCTTAAATCTAAGCTGCAAAAAAGTAGAGAATTTAGTAATAAATTATTAAAATGTGGGGAGTGCAGGCGATAAGAATGAGAGAATGATCTCTAAATCATAATAAATCTATTTTTAAACAACAAACAGAAGGAAAAATGTTATTTTCCTTTAATCTCTATGTCATTTATATTTACTCAGAAAAGCAAATGTTTTCATAGATAATGAAAAGACAGTTTCTGGGAGAGAAGGGAAAAGATTTTTATGATGATTTTTAATAGTTTTTATTCCCAATAGGATAATGTTTAATAGAGTTTATAGTAAAGAATTTATAGAAGACCTCCCTCCCCCAAATTTAGGCACAGTTAAGGAAATGTCTTTCTGAAACTGAAAGTAGTAAGAATTACAATCAGTGTGGATAAGAGTAGTATCTCTAGGGGTGGACTTTCCTGGGGAAACTTGAATGATGGGGTCACACTCCCCAGGAGTCCTCCAGGACTATCAAGTATTTAGAGATTTTAATCCATTTGGGAAGCACAAAGTTATTAAACATTTGTGACATATTTACTATGTGCCAGACAGTTTATATAACATGATTTAATTCAATGCTTACATATCTTTTTACTTTGTGGCAATGTAATTTTTTCTGTTTTACAGATGAGAAAATGGAGGTCAGTGAGAGAACAAGATGTAAGTTGGATGCCACAGGTCTTGCAGAAAACATGTACAATGAGAAAATCCACCATACAAGTGCAGCCATCTTGGAAAGTTCACATTGAGTTTTCTTAGAAGACCAATAACATCCTCTGCTAAGATGCTGGAGACCTTGTCTCCAGTGTCTGAGTCTCTCACTAGGTCCTTGAAAGAACGGACTTGTCTTGGTGTCCATCGGCCCTAGAAAAGCATATCAAGACAATGATTCAAGTACAAGTACTTCGGAGATGAAAGCACCACTGGAAGGTAAAGAACAGAATTAACCAGAAACAGGTGCATTATCAAACTGGCTATCACTGTGGGTGACTGGAGCTTACTCACATTGGGGAAACTCTAAGATCTGATGTCCAACACACAAGTCAGAGCAATTTCCCCCTCCCACTGGGCACCGATGCAAGGTGGCTCTTGTGGGCCAGAAATGCATGTGCTGGTATTTGGAAGGGAGAAGACACAAAAACCAGCATGCAGAGAAGAGGAAAAGGTGAGGGGCTAAGACGGGCCCAATAGCATCTGCTACAAAATCCTTCACAGCTAGCATGGAACCTATTGCACTGTTGGTATGCAATAAACATTTGTTGAGTGAGATTGTTATTCTGATTTATCAATCAATACTTTGTACATTTGGCTAGAGTGAGTCTGTCCCCATAAACCTGATTGACTTTAGGCCAATTGACAACATTGAGTTTCTGGATGTTTAAAGTTCAGGACCAAACCCTAAACAATTGTGATGTTACCTATGAACTGTCTGAAGCCAACAGCTGGTATTCTCCTTTGATACATATTTATCTCCATCAATATATCTCTTTAATTCCTATCCATATATCAGTACCTATCACATACAAAAATTTGAACAAAAACATCATCATACTTGCTGTATCCCTTGGGATACTATAAACTCTAGAAAACAGTTCCATTTCAGAAGCTCAGTAAGTAGCTGAGAAGGATTCAATGTGGCTGTTGTGACAGTAATAGCTTCAGATGCAAATACAGAAATAATTCACTCTTTAATGAACTAATTACAGTGAGCAATCTAAGGAGAAACAATAATTCACCATATGAATTAAAAAGACCACATGGAAGGTGAGGTGGTTGTTTTGTGTGTATGTGCGTGCATGTGTGTGATTTAAGTTATTATCTTACCTAACAGTCTATGAGATGGATTAGGAAGGAGAAATCGGTTTAAATATACCCTTGGCTGGGGAGAGAGATTTTGCTTTGCTGTAGGTCCACAGACCAGGTGGTGTCACCATATAGTGGCCCCTTGAGGGACAGGGGAAAATCATGAAAGGACAGTGGGAATTACAAGTCTTAGGTTCATACCGTTTTCAGTTACTAAATGGGTAATTGTGGGCAAAAAAAAACCCATGACCTTTTTGAGCCTAAATTTCTGCATTGATCCAGTAGGACACTAATGATTACTTTATTGCATGAATTTTGAAGATTCATGCTAATACTGGGCTTTGTAAACTATAAAGTGTTATACAAATGTCATTGGTATTGGAGGAAATAAGAAGGGATGTCATTTATCATCTTCCAAATTCCAAAGAAAATCAAAAGTGCTTTTTTGATGTGGAGCCTTTAGCCTGGACCTCCCAGAGAGTCTGTTCATCAGGGTGAGCAGACAGAAAGGACTGACCTTTGGTTACTGCAGGAGCTTTGCTTTGGCTTTCTTTCTCGCAACCAAGGCGTTGATCAAGAGACTGCAAAAGTTTGATTTAGTTAGAGAAAACAGCTCCACCTTTTTTTCTCCATAAAAAAAAGTTGAAGGCAGGGATCTGAGTTCCTACAATGGAGTTTCTTAGCAAGCAGCAGTATCTTCCCTTCTGGAAGCCTGACTGGGTGCATGGATACCCACGTTGATCACCTTTACAGAGCAGCCAGAGGAAGAGATCGCTTTGTTCTTTTAATGAATAAGTTTTTATTATTGTCCCAAACAAAACCACTGTCTTGCCTTCTATTGTTTCCATGCATGAAAATAACATGCAAATAGCCAGTTTGCTTTGCAACAGCGACTCTCATATTTGCTCTTTCTACAAAACACTTCCTTGCCTCGCTAGGCCTTGTCTTGTTCTCTGATGATTTTATTGGGGTTGTTCTCATGGCCTGGTTAAGATTTATCTGTTCCTAGTGTGAGGCCCTCTGCCATGGGGGTTCCTCCTCTATCAGTCAGAGAGCCTGAAGAGGTATGGGTCACCCAGTTTGTCCTCCCTGAAGAGCTGACGGTTGAAGTGACATTCTGTTTGTAGCGAGTGACTTGCTGGTGACTGATTAGACAAAAGCAGCCTGGGAGACTACTAACAGTGTTGCTGTTTCCACAGACAATTTTTTTCCTTCACACAAACTTGTCTGTCCTGTTTAATTCTGCCCCAAACCTTGGAAGGTAAGGGATGAGGCACTATCGTGATTCCTGTTTTACAAGACTGATCTTTCAGTGTTCCCTTGCCAGGATCAGAACCAGGCCTCTGGATTTCAAATGTTATGCTATTTCTACCACATCACACTTCTATTCTGAAAAAGAAGAGAAATGTCTAAGTGTGGCCGAAATCCTCCATTTTTATTTATTTTTTATTTTTATTTTTATTTTTTTGAGGGCAGTGTCACTGGCCCTCACATGTGGGACCCGAACCGAGGCCACTGGCTTCCCAAACCAGAGCCCAACCACCACGCCACTCGGCCGGCCCGAAATCCTCCATTTTTAGTGAGGATGAATGATGAAATCTGTTAATTTTATCTTCCTTTACCACAGTGGCTCTTAACCCTGCTTGCACATTAAAATCATCTGGGGAGCTTCTAAACAATACCTTTGTGGGGACTTCACCCCAATTCAATTAACTCCAAGTCTCTCAGGGTGGGCCTTAGCACCTGTATTTTTTGATACTCCGTGGGTGATTCTAAAGGGTGCCTAGGGTTAAGATTTGCTGCTTTAGAGGAATGATCAACAAAATACTGATTGTATTTTTCCACTTTTAAACCCCTTTGGGAGTGTAATAATGAAAAATCCTAATAGCAACTTTGCTGGCAGCCTCAGAAGATAGGCCTTGGTCTCGGTCTTTAGTAGGGATTCGGATTTATCTAGAGATTAACAGAAAGATGAGATGATAAAGAACCACTTTCACTGCCTGGATCAGTAACAGCAGGGCTGTCAATACAGAAACTTTGTGAGATAAATAAATTACACTCTGATCCCTTCACACCTTTTAATTATGGTACCTTAATAGTTTTACTACTGATGACCAGAAAATTAACTCCGAGCGTGGATAGTGCTATCAACATGTAACCACTGATTTTCTTTATTAAACAACTTGTGGTTGGTTTTTCCCCTGCTTAATTTTTTCCCCCAAATAATTATGGTAAACTTTATTGATTTCAAGGTTAAGTTTGTATAATTAGCTTTTGCATACACATCCCATTTTGGGGTAGTGTTCCTAAGAGTTAAAGCTTCATATGAATAAGTATATATAACTGGAATCATTTCATATTTCTTTAAAAATTAACCTATTACTGACAATTTTGTGCTGGGTATTTCATGAAAAATTCCCTTTGCAATATGTACTTTGTTTCACTTATATGGAAAGAACTCTTTAAAATATGCATTAATTGGAACATTTACTTCTCCTGTGTTAATCTCTGGGTTAGGTTTTGGGGTCACAAATAGGCGTGTGCTATGGATCTTCCCTCATGAGAGATACTATGATATAGGGATCAAAAAAATAGGAGTGAAGAAGACAGGGAGACTTCAGGGAGAAACTGATTTTTCATTGAGTCTGTGTAAGCCACTTCTTAAAAAAATACTTTGTCTTGAATCTTTAAATCACCATATTCCTTGAGTTTAAGGCATATGTTTTCCACATTTTATATAAAAAATAGGAAGTTTATGAATCTTTTTGTTCTTTTGAAAGCCCTTATTAACAGGGTATTCTGTAATTGGAGGTATTTTACTATTAAAACAATGGTATTACATTTGCTGAATTAGATTTCTGAAGTTTACCAAATATCTAAACACCAAATTAATAAGATCTTTTCCCATCTCCTTCACTTGATACTACAGCTCAGAATGCTTTTCCAAATCCTTGTACATCAATTTTTATACCAATAAAATGGTGGATAAATAGCTCATAATATTTTTGGAGAAAAGATATTGCCAACTAATCTGAATTAGAAAAAAAAAATAACTTCATAGTGATAGCAGAAACACTACAAATTGTTATGCTAATGACACATAGGAATACATGCTATTAAGGCACTGGAGTCATTTCTGAAAACTAAATTTAAAAGTGACAGGTAGCCTATAGCTTTACATAACTATCTCAAAATGCCAGTTAGTACCCCGTGGTCTTAACGCATTGTAACCTAGTGGCCTGAAATAATTAAGGTACCTCTCTTAGCAATCTACTTTTTGACAGAGCATGGCTAGGGCACGGAGCAGAATAGAGTCCAGTGAGTTAGAGGATCGTTTTTCATTAGTTTTGATATTTTTCCCATTGTTACAGGTGCTTTGAATGTTAAGTCTTGGCCTGATCCTCATGCCGCTATAATTTAGCCATTTTTCAGTTTTCCCCCTCATGACATATAAAAATGGAAAGATATGACATTTAAGTATATGCATTTCTCTGGTTTCAGAACCAGACAGTTGGGATTGTTGGTTTACATTGTGCTAGATCATATTCAAAAAATGTTTGCTGAGAAAACTCTCTGAGCAATATGCATACCCAGCTAATATGCTTTTCAACACTGTGAATAGATTATGCTATTAGAAAAATATGAGAAGCCTCAGACAGAAGCCCTTTGTAAGACTCAGCAGTACACTCAGCCGACACTTTGTCTTGCAATGTCTTCGTCTTGCAATGTCTTCGTGTATCTGTATCTTATTAAAATACAACAATCTTTCAAATGATGTTGCTGTGCCCTGTGCACAAAAGCCATCACTTCAAAAGCCTCTGATTAATTTGAGCACAATCAAGGGCATATGAGATAGCTGCCATTTAGTGAGCCAAAGCAATCCAATGCCAACTGCAATGAACTTATCAAGCTGTCATCGAGTCCAGCTGTGAGAAAGACACCGCTGATTACAAGCAATAGTTTCCTTCAGTGGTTTCATAATTTCAATTTTTTTTGTAGTTGTTGCATTTCCAGATTTCCAATAGTTGTAGTTAGAATTCTTTAGTAGAGAAATGTTTTCCCCAGGGGTACCTATCAACAACTTAGTGTATTGTATTTTTTCCCCATCATTGATTCAAGTATAGAAGCTCATCAAGCAAGAAATATTGTGATTACGAGTCATATATAAATTATTTAAAGGGCTTCACCCAATCCAAACAGAGATCTAAGTGACTATTTTCCTCTTGGTGCCTTTTAACTCCTACTCAAAAAGCAAATTTCTGATTGATGGAATAGTTCTGAAGTTACTTCAAAAAGGCCATTCTTTTGGTTGGGAGGAGGGTCTTACTATGAATAGTTCACATACTTCAAAAATAACTCTTTCATGGCAACTTTACAGAGAAGGAGAGAGAGAGAGAAAGACACCAAGATAACACCAAGCAGAGGAGTAAGGAAGCAGAGGGTGACAGCTATAGAAGGTGATGCAGGTAATTAAGGCCTATCCCCGAAGGGGGACCATCATGTATTTGGTGCTTCCACGTTCACTTATTCCAGTTCTGGCTAAAGAAAGTAATCCCTGTTAAGTAATCTGTTACTCAAACACTCTCATTCAATAGCCAGCTTTTATTCTTGCCTTCCAGTTGAAATGCTTTGCTCTTTGTAGACAAAGTCACTCTCTTGCTTAACTTTATATTTTGAATATCATCTGTAAGAAACAAAATGCCAATCGCCAATCACCTCTAACCTGCCTCAGCTAATCCTTCTATTGCATTTTGAGATTTTTCTTTTTTTCTCCCCTTTTCTTAAACAGTCTACCGTTTGCCTCACTCTTTCTATAGAACATGTCAATTCTCTAATTAAACTAATAATCATAGAATCATTCACTTCAGATAGGGTTTGGGAAAATATATTTTCTTCAATTATAAGAAATAAAAGGACTTCCCCTTTTATTTCCTACACTTAAACCTGAAAACTTGGAACTTCTAAAGAGTTAGCAAAGTTATCCCCTGCAATTGCCCATGATAGATGCCTTAAATTTAAAAATATATTTTAAAAAATGAATACTTTCTCCCCAAAGGACTTTCTGCAATTGTTAAACATATTTCTCATATGTTAAGCATCATGGTCAAGATAGGAAGCTGGATCTCCTGACATATAGCATCAGTGGAACAGTGAAAAATATTAAACCACCATTCTGAACAACATGGAGAATGACTAGACTAATTTGATAGATAAAGCTTTTATTTATACCTTAGTGAAGGGGCAATTCAACAAATACATTGAGTTTTGAAATTACAAAAAATAGGGATTACAAATATTAATGATGCTCAATCTGTTCCTTTAAATAAATCCCTTCTCTTTCAAAGCTTACAAAAGAGCAAAACATCCCCCATTTTTGTAACTCCAAGTTCAAATACCTCACACACACACACACACACACACACACACACACACACACACACACAGCCCAATCAATTATGCAGTCTCCATTGCAAAGTTTGAGGATTTTAAAGTATCAAAAAAAGGAACAAGAGGTAATAAACTCACTATTAAGGCATTTAGCCTGGCAAGTGATTTATCTCTTTTCCTTTATCTGCTTAGGGTTTTTTTTTCACTGTGTGAGCAAATTTCCACTGACATGTAATTTTTGGAGAACAGCCAGAGTGAGGGATGGGCAGGGGGTGGAGAAAGATCTCCCAAGATATCAAAGACTTGAAGATAAAAAAACAAAAAAAAAAAAAGAAAAGAAAGAAACTGATGGAGTGATATTTGTGGTTTCAAAAATAATACACCTTCTCTAGTTTCCTGTTCATTTATCAAAGAAAAGCTCTTTTGGCTTTCAGCTCTCATTATATAATGAGATGTATAGAATAATTCTGACCAAAATATTTTCCTGTATGAGATGTATAAAAATAATTGTGACCCAAAAATTCACTTCAGTGGTAGAAACATCATTGCCATGTGCTTGCAAAGATGTTCCAAATGACACTACTAATGTGTAACCGAGTATGAATAGAAATAAAAGAGATTTACATGTCAGAGTGGCCTATGTAGAAACTGAAGTATCATACATGTCTGAGTTACTACCATAATTCGCTAGTGTGGGGGCCAAATTTTCTGTGAAATCTACACATAGTAGGCCCTCAGGAGATGAATTTCATTAAATGATTTCTTATGGCAGTCTCTGAAAATTCTCTTTGTTTCAACACACTTTTGTTATTCCATTTAAGCTCTCTGCACAACAGCTGTATACATATCTCTGATGTGGAAACCACTTTTTGGCAAATAGAATCAGGCTGCTGCAAACAGGTAAACTGGGCCACAAATTAATTTATTCATTCAGTTTATAAATATTTACTCAGCATTCACTAGTACTAAGCACTCTGCTAGGTGCTGCGGTATTGTAAAGAATAGTTAAGACAGAGTTGTGTCCTCAAGGAATCTAATTATAGACAAAGGATTACTGGGTAGGACATAAAATGCCAGCTGTGACAAGATGCCAAATAGAATTCAAAAGGAGAATAGGTTATTTCCTTCTAATGAAATCTGGAGGGCTCTCAGAAGCAGGTGGCATTTCAGCCAGGCTGGGAGGAGAAAGGGAATTCTTGGATATTAGAGAGTTGAGATATGGTCAATAAAGAAGGATATGCAGCATGGAACTGGACAGAAGGATGTCCAAGTTGGCCGGCATGTGAGATGACAGAAAGGAAGCTCTAGGAGACAAGACTACCTATCACCAGGGCTCTAAACACTGCCATCTGTAGGTGGCGAGAGTGGGTCTATCCAAATGTCCTCTAGGAATATTCTATATGATGAATAAAACTGCCAGTCTGAAAGCCTGACAAGACAACACTATAGCTATTTATATTGTATTTTCATTTAAAGTTTTAAATACACATGCATATCCAACGTCTTTGTAATTTAGGTTGAGTTTGAATAAGGTGTAAAATTCTACCGGAGGGAAGCATCAATAAAAGGCAATGATATAAAATACGTAAGGGAAAAACACCATCCACTGAGCCACATGTGCTGACACTGGCATCAAGAAAAAGCTAAACCAATAAAGGAACAAGGCCCCAGTCCCCAGTTCTCTATCTCTGGCACATAAGAAAGGAATACTGTTTTGTAGAACAACACCCCAAGGTCCCCATTAGAACACGAAAATATTTACAGCAGTGGTGCCTTTGCTATGGGATTGTGTGTTTTCCTTGCAAATATTTAACTTATGCTTTTGTGAGCAACGGCACATGTTATAAAGAAAACAGCATGTTCAAAGCCGATGTTGAGGGGTAAGTGCATGTTGTCCCAAACTGCTGGTTTTAGAACAATTCTAATTAAAGCTGCCTATTGCCACTAATCATTGAGACCAAAGAAATATGAGGTTTTTTTTATTCTTAAGCTGTCACAATAGTGTATTCTGAAATAACGATAGCCCAACTTATGGGAGCTCTTTACGTCTTAATTTAATAAAATTAAAATTTGTTTACCCCATTTGTCCAAAATGAAGCCAGATTGTTGTAGTATATCAACTACATCTCCTGATCAGCGCAGGAGATTGCTCTATCTGGAAAGCACAGCCAAGGGCAGTGCCCCCGCCCCCAAGTTATATGCTGCTCCCACCCTTGTTCCCTCCATGTCTCACACTTCTGCTGGACAACTTCCAAGCATCACAGCTCCCAGACTCAAACACCAGTAAAACCCATTTTAACAAATGTGCTCATTATAAAAATAATTTGCTGAAGAATTGCATTCATCAATGGATATTTTTGTCAATATTACTATTCGTACAGCCTGGGACTCTTAAGGGAAATAAAAAAACAACAAACACTCAATATTACTCCAAATCCTATTGTTGTTGATAAAAATTCCAGGAATCATAGTTATTTCTAGCTGGCATACATGATTCTCCAGGGAAAATCACAAACAGTCTTAACAGAGTATCAAGGAGATGATAGTGTATCTTTTTTCAATGGCTAGGGAAGTGAACTGGTAAAAAATTGCTTCCTCTTTGCCTGTATTCTTTCTCCCTTTCTAAGGTTGAAATATACTGAATAAGAAATGGGACTTCCATTGTTTTTGTGGAACTTCTTTTTTTATTTTTTATTTTTTTGAGGACAGTGTCACTGGCCCTCATATGTGGGACCCAAACTGGGGCCGCTGGCTTCCTAAGCGAGCGCTTAACCATCACGCAACTCGGCCGGCCCTCTGTGGAACTTCTAATCAACTTGTTTTATTTATTTATGCAGCATTAGTTATTGGAGCTCCTTTTGGGTGGAATTAGATTTTGAGTGAAAGAAAACTGAGGATGGACAGACCCATTATTTAGAGGTGGTGGTTTGGGTAGAGCTGGAAGGCAGGTTCCAGGTGGCAATGCCACTGGGTAGGCAAGTGACATGAGAAGGGATATCATGGTAGGTGAAAACTAGAGGTACAACCAGGTAGGGAGGGAGCAAGTGGAACTCCAGAGGCAGGTGGATGGCAATAAAGGGAAACTGTAGTAACAGGTATCTGAAAGCTAACCATAGACTTGGAAGTTTAAAGGGCAAGACACATTATCAGTCAGGGTTTAATCAGAGAAAAAGGGACTGGCTTATGTGATAATGGCTAAGTAAGTCTGAAATCGGTAGGGCAGGCCATCAGGCAGGGAATTCCCAGGCCCAAGCTGAAGCAGCAGTCCACTGGTAGAATTTCTCCTTGAGGGAAGTCTCAATTCTACTTTTAAGGTCTTTCAACTGATTGAACCAGGCCCACCCAGATTATCCATGAGAATGTCCCTTGCTTGCTTCAAATAGATGATTACAGACTTAAATCATATCTACAAAACACTTCCTCAATAATACCTAGATTCATGTTTGAATGAATAACTGGGGACTATAATCAAAACTGATCATTACAACTTACATCTGGAGACCTGAGAAAGGCAAGGTCAAATATCCCAGTCCTGGGGGAATAGTGCAACTAAAGTCAATCAGGAAATAATGTAGGACTTTTTAGCATGTCTTGTGAGTCAAGAACAAGGTTATTGGAGCTAAAAAATGAGGAAGATTATTTGTTGGAAGGAAAGTAAAAAACCAGATATCAGGACATAAGAGAACAGCGACAGTCCACTACAAAGCCAGTGGACTACGGGGAGGTTTTGTCCCTGAGACTTCATTTCTAGGTGGGGTTTAAAAAGTGCAGTCTCTGTGGGCCAGGGGAGCTTTATGAGTGGAGTAAAAGTTCTGCAACAGGGGCAATTTTACATACTTCCCCCCCCCCCGCCATAAAAAAGGACATTTGGCAATATCTGGAGACATTTTTGGTTACCCCAAACTGAGGCAGGTGGATCCTATTGGCATTTAATAGGTACAGACCAGAGATGCTGATGAAACTTCCTACAAGACATATTATAGCCATGACAATAAAAAATTATCCAGCCTCAAATGTCAATAGTACCAAGATTGAGAAGTCTGGAATAGAGTGATGAATGTCAGCAGGACATACTTGATATTAAGTCTAAAGATCATTCCTACGTTTTATGTAACTACTAGGAAAGAAGTCCTATGATTTCTCTGGAGACAGCAAGGCATAATGGAAGGTGGTGACTTTAGAGTGAGAGCGTTCTAAGTTCAAAGTCAACTCTGACATATGCCTCCCATGTGCACCTTGGACAAGATGCTTCACCTCTTGTAGCCTTAGCTCACTTATCTATAAAATGAGAAAAACACCTATCTCATAGGGTTATTTAGAGTATTAGTGGTATTACCAGATAAACACGAGTTACTTTTACCCCAAGAGAAGACTTGGGCAGCCACAACAAAAATCCAGAGGGTAAGACCATAAATTAAGCAAAGCCACTACTAATATGTGAAAGGGTTTAGATTTTAGAAATATTTCTTAGAATCTCCAAGACTATTGGCCCAGTGGATACAGCAGAAAGGACAAGAGGAACCAAGGATGACTGCAGTGAATGGATGGTGTTAGCATGAACTGAGATATGAAATCCACTAAAGAGGATTTCTCCCAAAACATTAACATATCTGAAACTGAATTCATTATCTTGTGGGGAAAGATAATGAATTCAGTTTCAGATATGTTAATATTTTGGGTGCTTGCTAGGACAGCTAGGTGGAGATACAGGGGTGGGGGAATATTTATGGTTCACAAGCCACTTTCAGATATATTGATTTCAGATATATTAAATGGTTAAACTTTGATCCTTATAACGAACTGAAGAAAGGCAGGCTAATGACCTATATTCATTGGGTGAGGAAACTGAGGCTATGAGAAGCTAAATGAATTATTCAAGACCATAAAGTCTGTAGGGGTTGACTTTTTATTCGACTCCAATTCTCGATTTTAAAAAGGAAAGTACCGAGTGTGATAAGTGGCCAATGAGTGGAGGGATAAGGGTTAGTTTGTGTTGGTTTCTCTGTGAGGGGTTTCACCTGCTCCTCAAAGATTTTGGGGTTTTGAGAAAATTGTTGTATTGCAGTAAGGGCTCTGAGGATGGGGCCAGCTGCACTGAGAAGTCAGGACATGCACGACTGTATGAATTGGTGAGGCCACTGTGAGTAGAAATGTTTTATACATCATTAACTACACGAACAAAGGGGCTGAGAGAAATTTGAAACAAAAATATTAACAGGCATTTCAAGTCAAAAGAAAATTTGCAATGAAGATAAGTCATCTGTGAAATGATAATGAAAATCAATGGAAAGACATGAATGAACAAATTTTGATTTACCAGTAACTTTTTAGGAACACATTTATTGAGACATGTTTTAATCTCAGAACACTGATTTTTTTTTTTTCATTCCAATAGTGATGTAAAGCATGCTGTTCTGAGGAAGAGTGCTAAAAAGTCTGGGTTTTCATGGGTTTGTTTTTCATATTTGTAATGTTTCTGAAGACTTAATTTTGGCGATGAGACATACATGCAAAAGTACACTAAAGAGACATATTTCACTTTTAATTTAGACTTTCTGAAAATTTCAATTAAGAAACCCCCAGTTCTGTCTAGTTTTAGGGAGAATGATAGCCTGTGGTATCCCAGGGACCTCTCCCTACTGGATAGAACAACACTTCCAAACTTCAAGTCCCTCTTCAGAGAAGAGACGGACTATACTTCTAATAATCTTCCATGTTCTTATATTTTCCAGTATTCAAGTTTCCTGCATTTGGGGGTTCAAGTAGGTCATTTTCATTTTGCTTGTGCATCATTGGTTTCCTCTATGTTTTCATATTATTGCCATAGTTGAATGTTGCATTCATTTACAAGTATTCTAATCCAATCCCTTCTGCATCTCTGGTTATACCTCTTTAATTTCTAACCTTAAGTAGATATGTTCTCTCTTTCTCTTTTCTTGTTTTCCCTAATCAGGCTCTTGAGGGTTTTTTCTATGTTATGGTTTTTAAAGACTTAATTATACTTTCTACTCTTTTTGGTTTTCATTGCATTAATGCTTGTTTTAATCTTTATTGTTTTTTTTCTTAGGTTCATTCCTTTTGTTACTGTTGTTTCCAAATGTTTGTATTCTGTCTTAATTTCTCCCTCCCTTCTCATCCTACCTTCCTATCTTACTACCTACCTTAGGGAAGGGATTCCTTCACTCTTTCCCTTCTTTCTTCCTTCCATCCTTCCCTCATTTTGTTTGGTCCTGTTTCTCTTCTAACAGAGTTTGCTAGTTCCCAAATGCTTCAACTGGAAATAGAGCCAAGTTTCCTTTTAAGGGGTCATTTCTTCATAAATTATTCTATAATTCTATTGGATTATGACCATAGAAAGTTGCCTATGAATTCTCTATTAAAACAAAAAAATCTATCAAGGCTTTCTTTTAACCAAATAAACTATGGATTTTTATAATTGTTTTATGTATACATACACGAACACACACATTTAGAAAAAAATCTATTTTCTAATGAGAGGTTCTTCTATGTGCTTATTTTTTGCCTACTTGATCTTTCAGTTCAGAAGATGGTATATTAAAAATGCCCATGAAATTGATATTTTTATTAAGTTCTCCCTCATTTCACTTTTTTTTCTTTATTGGCTAAATGTTTTAGTCCATGCTGGTTTATGGCTAGTATATTTTCTTTATGAGTTTTATTTTTATCATTGCTTAATATATTGTACTGTTTCATAATGCTCTCCATTTTAAAGTCCACTATTCCCCACATATCATTAGTATTTCTACCATGCTCTCCTTTATTTCACATATAATATGCATTTCCTTTTCTTTATTTTCAAATTCCTTTATCACTCTTTTAATTGTATTCCCTGTAAGCAGCATAGAGCTGAATTTTCTTTCTTAACCCTCTCAAAAGCCTCTGCTTTTAATGGAAGATAGTCCTTTATGCACATTTAGTGCAACAATTGAAATACTTGACTTTGTTCCTTTCATTTTCCTTTATACTACTAGTGTATATTTTACTTTGTATTTCTTCTTCCTTAGTTTTTTGAGTTTCTTCAAGTTTTTTCTTTTTCAGTTTTTTCCATAAAAAGTGCTACTCTAATTTTCTTTCCTTGCAATTTGTGTTCCCTTTCCCAATATTTACTCAGACTTATATTTATCCACTGTTATTTGAAAACATGCCTCCCTCCTCCATAAGATGATATTTGTAGAATACTTTCCCTTCCTTTCTTCCCCTCCTTGCCCGCCTCTCCTCCAGAGGAGACATTGGAAATCATTGATTCCCACCCCCAAATTATAGGTTTTATTGAAATGTTTTTTGTATTTCTTTCTCACATGGTTTCTTTGTCATTTCTGGAATACTGCCTACTGGAATTTTGGTATCCTAGCTCTCATTACCTGTCCTTAACTTCCTCCTTATGTTTTCATTTGTATACATTGGATATGAGTTTAAGATAAAAACTCTTTTAGGTCCACTCACTTATATTTCAATGCCTCCTTTATCTTCTTCAATCAACTTACGGATTTTTAAGTCAAAAAATCCACATGTGTTTTGCTGTTGTTGTTGTCAGTTTGTTTTGTTGTTTTTGGTACTGTGCTTGATTCTTAATTGTTAATATTATGATACCCAAGTGTCCACAAGCCCAGCATCTGCTGGACATGGGAAAGGCAGAGAAACTGGCATTCAGAGTGGAGAGAAAGTGAAATGTTAAGTTCTAGTCACTATCTCCCAGAGTCCTCTGTGTGTAATGCTTTGAAAACATACACAAAAGTTATCTTTCAAAGGGACTTTTTTGTTTGAGCTGATGACTGTGAATATAAATTACCAGCACAATTAATGTTTAACATAGAAATGCTGAAGTAACATCAGGCAGCCATAAATTCTGAGTTAAAATTTTCCTAGAGTTAAAAGCAGCAATTGAAAAAAATAAGATAATATTTTATTCATGTTACTTTCTCATCCTTAGAACAATGATCTGAAATTTGCTATAAATATTCTAGGATATTGGAAAAAATGAAGTCAGTGTTTTCTACAGTTTTTATGATATCCCAAAACTTAATAAAATTCACTAGCTTAATGGAGAATTTTTCAGGTTACTTGAATTTAGCCAAATTGTTTGTTTCAATTTGTATTATTTTGACCTAGGCCTCTTAGTTCCTAGGGGCTAGAACAAATAGAAACAAAACAAAACAAAAAATATGTTCACTCCAGTGGGACACATTATTTTTAAGGAAAGAGAAATCAACTATCATCCAAAGGCAATATTTGTCCGAAATATTAAACATTCATGTCTAACCACTCTAAATCTAGTTTTCTGAGGACCCACAAGAAATTCACAGTCCAGATATTTACAACAATGGAATCCACAGTCCTCCACAGGCCTACTTACCGCGTAACTCACTTTCTTGACTTTGAAAGTACTCTCAGAACTCTTGCATAACTTTATTCCAAAAGAACTTTCAACCAAAATGTTGGAATCAGTGTATGTACCAGTGTATGTACAAAGATACAGCCTTAATTATCACTTCTGTGGGGGCATAATTGAGAACTATACAATGGATTTTTAAATGCTATCTGAAACAGGTATATATAACAAATGTAATAGTAAACGTGTGTGAAAATGTGCACAACATACATAAATAAGCATAATTAGAAAGAAAGGTATTCAACTCTTCGGGTAGAAAAATAGCCTGTCAAGTGATTCTTTCAATTTTGAAGGCTGTTATCTCTAAAATATTCTGTAGTGCATATTCATATAGTTATAGGAAGGACATTTGGTTTGGCAGAAAAATCACTTGAGTCAAAATAATTCAACTTACTCTAAATTCTGAACTGCTTGCCGCATATCCCCAGATGGTGCTTCTGCCAGCCTCCCAAATCCAAACTTGGACACATTTTCTTCTAGTCCCTTTCCTCATAAGTCATTTTTCCTCTAGCAGTCTCTCTCTATATTGATATCTCTCTCTAGTTACTCAAGCTGGACAAGTTGGAAACTCACTTCATCTTTCTGTATTACTTCATTTCATTCACACAGGGATCATTTATTTGTTCCTGAGCATCCTAGGTTCCTGGCTTTGCATACACTGTTCTTTTATTAATTTTTTTTATTTATTGCGGAACAGTGTATTTTTTTCAGGACCCATCAGATCCACGTCAAGTAGTTGTTTCAATCTAGTTCTGGAGGGTGCAGCTCAGTGGCCCATGTGGGGATCGAACCGGCAACCATGGTGTCATGAGCACTGCATGCTAACCAAATGAGCTAACTGGCCACCCCACATACACTGTTCTTTTACCCAAGACTTCCCCAGGCAAAATTTATTTGAAAAAGTACTGCTCCATCTTCGAGGTTTACTTTGGATGCCACTGTCCCTGGGTATAGTGGGGAAACAAAATTTGCCACCCCAAAATGTGTCTCTTTGGCATGAGAATTATTACAGGCTGATTATTTTTAAGACAGAAAAGACTCAGGAAGCTTTTATTTTTTACCTCCCCCTTAACTGCCTCAAAAAATTTAGATAGTACCAGGAAAGCAGTTATTACCAAAGATAATTTCTTTTATATCAGAAAGACTTCTCTACATGACATGGCATGGCAGACATTTGCTTTCCAAACATTAGCTCTTCCCATCACCCTGTGAAATTTCTTCCTTCTCTTTGAAACGCCAGACCCCTACTCCCTTCCTAGCTCAGGATAACACAGAAGCCTCAATTACCTGACTCTCTGGGAGCCTAATATCTGTGGGGTTTCTGTAAATGAAATTAAATTTGTTTTTCTTCTGTTAAGCTGGTTTATGTTAATTTGATTTTTAGAACAGCCAGCGAATATAGAAGAGTAGAAGTAAATTTTTTCTTCTACAGTAAGTTTCCTAATAGATTTAATAAATCTGTTTCATATGTTTTCATAGATCTTTGTTGACATATTATATCACTTCCTGTCTACGTATTTTTCATTTTAAATGTGCTTATCTGTCCCTTATGGGTAATAAGCTGCAGTGTCTATTACTTGGGTCTCAATGATGTTTTGATTCCTAGTGTCTAAGTGCAGGGCTTTATATGAATAATATAATTAACAAAACATTGTGGATTCTATTATAGCACAAACATATGTTTTTTTTCCTGAAATCCAGATACTGTGAGTGAGATGTCTAATAATTTGGGATTTCTAAAACAGAGGGGAAGGAGACTTCGATTTGTTCATGATTCACTAAATGCCGGTTGTGCCAGAGACCTGCATTTTTGTTTCCTCTGCACCAATCTCGCATAGCTGTCTTTGTTATTCCCACTTCATAATCACAGATACTGAGGTTCAGGGGTTAAGTAACTTGCCAAAGACACATGGCTAATAAGCAAAGTGATTTTGAACTTGCTGCTGTTTAACTTTAAAGAGCAATGTTTGTTTGGTTCTTTTTAATCACACACCGGAACCATGGATACTGTGCCTTTTCCTTGTATATGAATTAGCCTTCCTTTTGGTTTACCCCAAGAGGGGTAATGGAGTCCCTGTGATTTATTTACTTTTTCTTGATACCCCCTTTGTAAGTTTCCTGATGATGTTGTAATAAATTACTGCAAATGTAATAACTTAAAACAACACAGATTTACTCTTCTACAGTCTGGAGGTAAGAAGGCCAAAATGAATTTTATGGAGCTAAAATCAGATGTCAGCAAGGTGGATTCCTTCTGGAAGCGTCAGGGGTCATTACTTCCTTGCCTCATCTAGTTTCTAGAGGGCCATGGCCACATCACTCTAGTCACTGCTCTGTGATCACATAGCCTTCTGCTTCCTTGGGCTGTTTTTTCCTCCTTAGAATCCTTGTGATTACTTTGGGCCCACTTAGGTAATCCAGGAAAAATCTCCCTATTTCAAGGTTCTTAATTAATCACATCTTCAAAGTCCCTTTTACCATATGAGGTAACATTTACAGATTCCAGGGATTAGAATATGGAATCTTTAGGGTTTATTAATGAACTTACTACACCTTATAATTGAAATAGTAATAGGGAAATAAGACTGTTCTTCAATGTAGCAGCACAGGAAGCTAATTGGTCAATAATGGGGTTGAACCAGGGATTTCAAGCTCTCTAAGTAGCATGGTGTAACACATAATTGGACCAACTGGCCACAAACAGACACTTCTTTAAGTAGACACCTGAACCTGGATAATTGTGAAATCTATACCTAAGTACTACTGACTCTATAAATATTAAATATCAACTTGACAGTACTCATGATGTATAAGTGGTCCAAAAACTCCATAGCCATTATGCTTTGGAAAATAAAATATAGGAGTATACTGTGGAGGGGAGTCAGGGGAGTTGTGATAGACATGTACGATATGCAGGGGGAGTGGGGTGGCGAACTGGGGGAGGAGGGTTGTCACTTTGGGGGGTAAAGAGTATAACTATTGCATTGTGTTGTACACCTGAAACTGATAAAATAAAATAAATAAATAAAAAATACAATAAAATATATGTTATTTAATCTACTTCGCTATGTACTGGGGACTTTGGAATTTAAATAAACATCCTATGGTCAAAATCGCCTACATAAATGCTCACCTTTTCTCTAAGTCTGTGTATTGTGTTTCTAACTTTGTCTCCTATCCACCTGAAAGGTAAAATGGTTCTCTTTAACTTTGTTAGTTTCGTCAAATGAACTAATCTTTGGAGCCACTCAAGTGATAGACTGGCAGTTAAAAGATTCAAATGTCAAGATGTTTTTATCAGTCACATTAACAGTAACTTTCAGATTGAATAGTTCTCTGGTTTATGTCAAATCTTTGGCATGGATTTTTTTTTTCCTTCATAAAACAGAAATTGCCTACATGCTAATAATGCAAACTACCTTGTCCAATTGTTCACCCATCTCATCTAGAACATCCTTCACCTGTTAGCGAGAAAAGGTGATGAGACACAGTATTCTGTTGTTGATGATAGCCTTGAGAAGGAAATAGACATCCTTGTGTGCATCCAGTATGTGACTGTAATAGAATTCCATTTTGTGGTTTCTGGAAAAAGAAGTGTTTTAGAACCAATCTATGCGTGTTTTCGAATTTCATACCAATATACATTTAGCTTCTGAACTGCTCACTTACTTGCTGGCATGTATCCCATTTTCACATGCGATGTATTCATGAATAGAAGGGAATATAGAGACAGGCATCTAGCTATTTAGGAAGATAAATTTATGTCGTTTGAACACATGCTTTCATGTCAATGGAGGACCAAATATACACATAGGCATCTCAAACCCCCAGTGAGCTTTACTTTTAAAGACAAATTATAGAAAGTAATATTTTTCTCCATGCCTCCCAATCTGAATGTTTCTATTATTATTACTATATTATTATTATTATTATATTAGAACACTGCTCTGCTCCATTATCAGTAATATAATGATCTAAAATGCCATCTGTCATCAAATTGTTTGGCAGCACAAACCTCTTTGAGACCCATCATTTAGTGATAGCAGTATATACTTTAGTAAACTTCATTATCTGTATGTTCAAATCCATGAACATCTGTGAAAGAAGAGATATAGCATATTGATTTTGCGATTGGCCCTTCACTGCAATGCAGGTGGCATTACATCAGCTTACAATTTCAATGGCTGACTGCAGTTTAGAAATAAGAAAAATCGTTATCTGGAAACCTCTCAAACTAACAGAAATGTAATCAATTTTTTATCTGTGGTCAGGCACTAGAAGTCAGTGGTGGATTTTCTGTGCTCAATGCTTTCGTCCTCTTGTTAAAATATTTAGGGAGTTCCCATGGGAAATACTATACCTAGATTGAACCTTTTTACATTCAGAAGTGAAAAATCTGTATTGTACACACAATGCAATATATAGATGATGTATTAGAGAATTGCACACTTGAAGTATATGTAACTTTACTAACCCTTGTTAGCCAATAAATTTAAATTTTAAAAAAAGTGCAAAAAAAAAAAATCTGTTCTTTGTATCCTGTTAACCACAAGGACATCCTTATCTCATAGTCACATCCCCTGAGGGATTATGGATATAGGTCTCCTCTAGTCTCTGAATACCCTTCTACTGCATGAAGTGAAACCATAGAAACTTACTTTTCAACCTTGCTTAGTATTTCAGTTCAAAATGCATTTTACCCCATGTAACTTTTGGAACATACTAAATTGACATTAAGCAGTATTCCCAATAGTGTTCTTTTAATGATTATGAAAAGAAAACAAGTCTATACTGGAAAACGTGATAGAAGTATTCCAAGGATTGATGATACATCTTAGGTAAGTGACTTTTACATTTCAGAAATTATTTCTTTTTAATTTTGTTACTCATTCATCCATATTTATTGAGGATATGCTATTGTTTAAACATAGTCAAAATGATGTCAAGGTAAAAGAGTGACTTTCTCTGCTGTTGAGTTTACAATTTATCTAGAAAGAGAAAAGAAACATGCTTACAAATAACTATAATGCAGAGGGGAAAACACACACACACACACACACACACACACACACACACACACACACACACACAAAGCCATAGCAGAATTTTAAACAAAGAACTGTCAGTTTTCTGGGATAACTTCAGAATAAGAAAGGGAATCAGAGAAGGCTTCCAGAAGGAGGGGCACTGGTGATGAAATAAGTAAACATCATTGTATAAGTAAATAATCATTGATTGAGTACTTAGGCTGTCTGTCTGGCAGTGGTGGACAAGAGAGAGAATCTAGCAGGGGAGAAAGACCTTGAATAAGACTTTACACAAAAGTTAATGAATGACAAATACAGTAAGTCTATAAGGAAGCACAGGGTTTGATGGGCATACCGAACCAACCAGAGGCCCTAATTTAGGGAATCTCTGTGGTATTTAAGTTGGGTGTAGAGATTGATAGTGGAGTAGGGAAGGAAAGCATGGGCAAAATTAAGATCCAGCTTGTCCCATGACACATGTAAACGGATGACGACCATGATCACTATAAACACAGCTCTTTTTTGTGTTACTGAATCCCAGGATTCACTATGAGACATAAGAATTTATGGGTCTGGAAAGCTGGGCTGACAAGAGGAAAAGTGGAATAAGAATAACTTATTAAGCTATAGGGCAGGCATTATATCAGGTTCTTGATATGCATTCCCTCACTTAATGTACAATGTCTTATTTTACAGATGATGGAAACAAAGATTTCAAAAGTATGATTTGCCTAAAATAATATTGCAGGTATAAATGGTTCCACTGGAAAATTAGAGGACATTAGGCTGGGTTATAGGAGAGAATCTGGATGTGGGTGGAGTCACCCTTATTTTACTGAAAAAGTGATTTAAAATTAGGCTATTTTTCTAAAGATATGAATCTGGAGAGGCATAGTGTCAGAATTACAAATTTTATTTGGATAATTTTATGTCAGCATAAATGTCATTGATGAAAATTGGAGAAAAGAACCCAGAGGTGACAAAATGTTTAAAAATGGAAACTTCTAACTCTGGATTGTTTCAAAATTAAGCCTCAATCCCATGAAACTCCATAGCAGAGCTTCCCCAAGGGTCTGCTTTGAATGGATTACGTATGCACAATGAGATATTTATCCTCTCAGCCCTTAGAGTGGAGGTAGCTAGATGGATACACACCCCCACCCCCGCCACACACACACATACACACACACACACACACAGTGTGTGTGTTTGTCAGGATCAACTGAACAATGAGAACACAGAACCTCTGACCAGAACCTCAGACCAAGAGCTAGTCTGAGGATCAGGAAAATCTTCCTGGAGGACATGACCTTTCAGTGATGGCAGCAGAATTAGAGAGAAGGACATATTTTTGAAGGGGTGAGAAAAGTTTTCCAGAGGTCACAAAATGCTCCCCCTTCCCCCAGCCCTGGATATAGCCTGACCCCTATCTTTGACTTCTCCTACACTAAAATGCAGGTAAAATGGTCTTAATTTGTGGCAACCATACTCAGCTCTCTCTATGGAGCTGCCTTTCCTATATTTGTTTGAACCTGCCTGGAATTGCCTTTCCCTCAGTATCTGCACTTCAAAATTTTGTTAATTTTGTAAGTCCCAGATTCAACATCACTTCCTCCATGAGCTCTTACATAATTTGCAGTGATGCCTCCCTTCCTCTGTTCATTATGTATATACCTCAACTTGAATGACCCACATGCGTCTATTTGTATACGCATCACATTTTCCCCTTGTATTTATTATTTTCATGTCTATTCACCTTCCTTCCCCCCATACTGCTGGATAGAGCAGATCTTATATTTTATCTGTCTACACCAAAGCGTGCAACCAGTTGGAGTTGCATTGCAGCAGTAATTTCTTTTGGCTCTGTTATAATTTTTGTATTCTTTGACATTACTTTCACATAAAAATCCAGATTTCCAGTTTTTCTGGGGAAACAAAAAGTCTCAGCCAATGGCTGGAGTAAGGGTCTTCCCTCTCACCTCACCACTCCTTATTGTCTATTAATTTCCATTACTAGCCTGGTTCCTGGAGACATTTAAGTTTGGGACACTGGCTATGAAATTCCTACTGAGTTTAACAAAGTTACTAAATTACTTAATTCAAGGCTGATTGCTTAGGTCATCTGAAGTAAAACTTTTCACATATCACTTTGAGGTCATTATCTCAGGTAAATGTGGTACCTTTAACTACAGGGAGGGAGGCGTGTAGGCATAAATCTAATAGAACCTCTTTGTATTTAGTCTATACCTCAATTTCCAATATAAAGAAATATGTGTGTAAATATATGTGAGGAAGGAACAGAGGCTGGATAAATTCTTAACTGAATTAGCATAGCTTGCTTTGTTTGTAACTTTTTGGACGTACATAGTAAACAGGGCAGGATTTGGATTCTGCCTTATGGACATTGGGTTGCAGACAATTTGGTCTAGTAGAGTTTGCATGGCTTTACATACCTGGCTTTGTTTAAGAGTTAGAACCTCTTACAAATGGTTTTAGTGATGGAAGGCTGACAGTGTGGAAATTCATCCTAACATATTTGTAACGATATGGATACATCGTCCTTAACTCCTTGGTGCTCTAATGTTATGAAAAGAATCTCTATTCTAATGATCTGCTCATCCAAATGACTGAAATGTAACACTATCCATTGGTGGATGAATTAAAATAAAAAATAAATCGCCTTAGTGGAGTAAAATACTAGAAGGTATTAAAACATTTTTTGATATTACTGTGTACTAAGCATGCTTTCCTGTGTTAAAAAAAATAATCTAAGGCATATTAAATTTTAAGAATTTGAGCAAAAATTGATTCAAATAGGGTAACTCAAAACTGGAAGTTAGGAGTGTTCCACTGACAGGAAATAGAGGAAAGACTTTTATAGAGAAAGTGCATAAGTAAAGCAAGGAAATTATGATTGGTTATAGCTTAAGCGTTTGCCGTTATTGGAAGAGCCTTGTTGGCTGTTTGTGATTGGTCGTCCTTAGGTTATTTTATCTTTTATTTTTTTTTGGGGGGGCGGTGTCACTGGCCCTCATATGTGGGTCCGGAACCCAGGCCGCTGGCTTCCCAAGCCAGCGCTTAACCACCACACCACTCAGCCGGCCCCCTTAACCTTTTGGTATTTGCAGGTTTAGGTTTTTGCTTGGCTTACATAAGCTGCTTAGGTATTAGGCCACCTCACTCTAATTACCTTGTTTAATTAATTTGACACCTCCCTATATAAAATGGAATTTAATGCTTATCATTTTTTGAATGTTTGGGAATCTTGGTGTTATTAAAAATAGAACTATTAAAAACTAAAATGATAAAAATAGGTAGCTAACAAAGGTATAAACAAATAATTAAATCTGACAGATAAAAAATATCAAACACCGTGTGAGTACCTCACTGAGAATGCAGAGACCAAGGGAAAAATGCATCAAGGTAGTATCTCAAAAAATATAAAAAGTCAAAACACTTTTGACTTGGTGATCATAGGAAATTTGAAATGTACCTTCAATCTCAAATCTAGTTATTAAAAACATATACCATTTTAACTTCTGATGTAAAAATGCAATATTTTCCTTTTCTCAGACTCTATATTTTGACTTTGAATTAAGTATTTTCTTACAGTCTTCTTCGACACAACAGGTTTTATGGGCTAGAGGGGATTCCAGTGAGTGCAAAGTTATGGCAAAATCTTTGTGTCCTGTGAGGTTACATAATTCTTTCCATAACATCCTAGCTACAGACATTTATATAACTTGTCCAGCACTGTCTCAGAGTTCATCTGGAAGAAACACAATGGGCATAATAGTACCCATTATAGCCACTATTCTTCTCAATTGTAAAGCCACAGTGAAATCGTGGGGACGAAGCTGTGCCTTGATTGGCTGTTAAATTGCGATCAATAAAAAGTATTTGGGCCATAACTTTACAGCCAGGCAAGAACTGGCCATCCCAGTGGTAAGTCAGCATGTATCTACCATCAAAACTAAAGTGTCTCACTTGGATAAGTGAACTGAATTTTCTTTAAGACAACAGGGTACAATAGAAGTTACATTAAAAAAAAAACACAAAAAAGCATTTTTCTGCTACCTGGTTAAAAATAAATAATATATGAACAAGGACAAAGTTCAAAGAAGAATGGTGACATGTCTTTAAATTTTAGCTGAGTTGCATGAAATTACAAAGGAAAACCAACTCTCTTTTTCCTTTTTAATCTAATAGTAGGTGAAAATGATAAAGGGCCAGATAGTAATGCTTTAGGCTTTATGGGCCACATATGGTCACTGTTGCATATTCTCTCTTTTTTTTCCCTCCAACAACCCTTTATAATATAAAAAGGAGGTATACAAAAACAGGTCACTGGCCAGCCTCATGGCTGCAGTTTGCAGACCCTTGATTTATATGAATGCTTACAGTTGTGGATTTTAATAAAAGTATCTTTGATCTGCTGTGTACCACCTGCCCCTCCCCTCCATCCACCTGTAGCAATGGTCAGGAGGGTATCATTAGTTTTTAGACCCATGCTTAAAAACAGTAGCCAAGGTTATCGCTGCGAAGCATGGCTGCAAATTAAATGTAGACAATATTACTTTCCCTATGGTATCTATCCACAAACTTTCTTGGCTTTGTAGAATCTGTCACCATTTATCTCTCTCTCAGTCTTGTAAAGGATCTTAGAGCAATCAAAAGATAGAGAAAACAGGTTTCTTCCCAACGCACCCTGCCCCCCCAAAAAAAACCCCAAAAAACTGAGGACACCTACTTCCAGATACTCACATGCACAACCCTTGACCAGTCCCAATGACTGCATGCCAAGACAGCCTGCCTATGACAATCACTTCATTATCCAAAAAGCACCAGTGGAAGTTCTGTTTATTATAACCTTCAACTGTTTCTTCTATGATCTCAGCTACTACCCAATCTACCATAATACAATTCTTTGGATGGATAGCTTGCTGTTATTTTCTCTTTGGCAGCAATAATATTGCAAGAGGCATCTTTTCAATGAGTTGCTACATTTGGGAAATGCCATCTTGTGTTTAACATTTAAGGAACACACTCGAATTTTATTCATAATGATAAGAGCAATATCAGATAACCTCTATTGAGTACTTACTACATATGTACTGTTCTAAGTGCTTTATATAAATAATTCATTTAATCCTCACAATAACCCTAAAAGGTAGGTACTACTATTATTTCCTTTTTGCAGAGAAATAAAGAGGGGAGCAGGGAGTTAACCACAGTCACCTTAATAGTTCCCTCTATGCCAGTGTGTAGGTAAGTTATTCTAAGTTCGAAGAAATTCCTTATTTCTCCTAAGCCCAAAGGATACTCCCATTGGGCTGGTGTTGTTAGTATGAATGTTTTCAAAGTGGTTCGGGCCGTAGCTTCTCCAATGGGTGGTCATGGTGCAGTCTACATAGAATATACAGACAAGCTGTTTATGGTCCTGAGGTTGCAAACAGGTGGTTCCCACCTGAATCCAGTCCACACTGGTGCTGTTGTCATTGTTTTTAATAACTCAGTTGCCAACACTGAAAATATGTGTCTTTCACAGGAAAATCTGAATTTCTGGCTTTTCTAAAAGCATCCAAAAATCTGGCAATCCTGGGCTTGCATTCTATAATAGCAGAGCAATTATTGACTCCCGCAGATCCCTTTATCCTGGGCAAGTGCTCTCCAGTTGCCTGTCTCCACAGACCACTCACTGGCATTATCTGCCTAGCTCCTAAGAGCTTTTGAATTTGCAACTTCTAGTAGACATATTGCTTCTGACTTATTCACCCAAATAGAGCATGTCGTATTGTGATTCTTCTGGAAAATCTATAGACCTAGTCAAAGCATGCCATGCGAGAGACTTATATCCTCGTAGTATAATTTAATAACTTCCCTGTGCTTTCCTTTGAATCATCTATTATTATCCCAGGCATTTACCATCTAAGGAAGCACTTGGCAGTGTCTTAATGTGCTAGATTCTTTATGTTCCTCTGCTGTTTCGAATAACTGTGTCAGCTTTCTTGCTGCTTACATGACTTAGGTAATACACGTCTGCAGATATTTTCTGGTGTATTTTATGCAAGTCTATAAAAGTAATTGTCAGAAATGATCATTCTTTGATTAAATAAATATTCTATCGAGGAGTTAGGTACACAATTTAAATATGGTATGAATAATTTGTTAGCATACCTGTCAACTTATTTCAATAGCTTTAAATTGTATATACGTTTGGGGAAGCACCATCCCATTTTGCAAATTTGACAGCAATGGCTGTTTCCTGAATGTATTTGACATTATTTTCTACGTTGTTTTATGCCAATCACATTTATTGCAAACTGCTTATTACTTTATTGCTGAAAGTAGCAACATGTATTTATTTCCCTTTTTGTTTTAGAATCACCAGGCTATCGCTTGCTTTATTAATCGGACACAAACTTAAGGATTAGAGTCACCAATTTCAAGTTTATCTAATTGCTGCTACTCAGTACTGAGGAATCAGTAATGCAGTTACACCACCTCCCTTGAGGAATTATTGTTCCTAAGCATGTTATATTTGCTATTGGAAAAAGAGAGACTCCATAGATATATAAATACTGCATGAATAGTTTTCTAAATTTTGTTTTAGTGGTTACTCCCAATAAAAGAATCAGGCTGACTTTTCTTTTTGTATCATATTTTCTTCCTCTGGTTCTTATTATTTATAAAGATTCTCTCTTTTTTTGTATTTCCAGGGATCTCCCCAGCAGGCACTGTTACATTTGTTATAAAATTAAAACTACATTTGTTAACTTACACACTATTGTTTGTATTATCCCAGAGAAAAGTCGATATTTCTAATTTGTCGCCTCTGGATTTATGCCAGTTTTGATGTTTAAAATCAGGTCAACAAGGTAACATAATGTACAGTGACCCAAATCTATAAAGGAGGAAAACGAAAGTCAAAATAATAAAAATAATTTCTTGGGAACCAGAATGTGAAACAATCTGCATTATATCAGCCTGAATTGATTCTTCACTTTTGAAAAGTAATGCACCTTAAACCATTTAAAGTTCAGAAGGAAAGGTGGATGTTTGATTCCTCTTTTCCTTTGGACCTCATAAGGGTCCTTCCTCAAACACGGAAATGCTATCCCAGGTGTGATGGCGGAACCCAATATAAAGTCAGGACAGTTAAGTCCCAACTCAGCTTCAGCTCTTATGACTCAATTTCTCATTGCTGAGTCCCAATTTCGTTGCTGAGCCTCAATTTCCTCACTTGTAAAATGAGGGCTTAAGACTTAACTTAATCAGCTCTTAAGTTCTATAATTCTGATTCCTAAGAGTAAAGAAAAACAAAAACATACACACACTCCTATTTTAATATATGCTTTAACATATTCTTTTCAAGAGAGGGAAGAAAATAGAAGAGAACAGTGGTAAAAAGATTAAACAGTGAGACTTGCTGAAAAATGTAGATTCTATCAGCCATTTCCCCCACTTCCTTTGTGAATCATAAAAATCTCCAAGAGAAAGCTGGTTGCAAATGTATCCCCATAGTCAAAAAACATAGATGGGGATATTGCCTCGTAGTTCTGCCTTTTATCAAAATATCATCAAGGCTCTCCGATGGTCATGCCAGAGAGAAGCTACCATGTGAGAAAGTAATGCATGGCAATAACAAACACTCACTTACATTCTAGCTCTTACGAGTGCTACTTCATGAAAAATAAATGATCACTGCAAAGCCTGTGGCCATGAGTTGAAAACTCATATTTAGACACTTCAGACACAGTATGTCTTCTTTCTTGTTGTCAGTTTCTTCTGCAAATTGTACTTGCTAAATGCCTATGAACTAAATAGAAGGTTACAACTTGTATATGCTATGATGGGAGAAACACAGTAGTGTCAGAAAATAAGAGAAAGGAGAAGGCGAGACCTTGGATCAAAGGGCAAGAAGACAGCTGACTCAGGAGCCCTAACTGGAGACCAAGACCCCTCTCTCTCCTCCCGGGGCGTCCCTTTTGCCATTATGTACCTGCCCTTTTCTCTTTCCTACAGTTTAGCACTGAAAGTGAAAGGAGTGTTGACCATGGTAAGTGATGGGGTCACATCATCACTAGCCAGGTAAGCTTCATAGAATTCTTTGAGGATTGGGAGAAAGGGAACAGAAAACAAAGTGGGGGAGATGAAAACAGAATCTTACAAAGAGGAGGGAGCATGTTTTGAGATAGTAAAAGCCCGGTGGACTGGGCACTATGTGGGCCATTGATGGGGAGGGGCTCACTCCTGGACTCAGGCAGAGAGACAGCTGCAGAGGCGGCAGCGCCTCCAACTACACCCAGGATGAAGAAGTGGCCTGCGGGCCACCTGCTTTCAAAGTCATCGGAAATACATTAACCTCCAAATGAAAATACAAAACCCCCAAAAATGACTTCAACGAGAATACAAAGTGAAGTCTCCAGACTTGCCCTTAGATTATGCAAAAACTCCCTAAGATTTAAAAGTGAATGAATAACTGCTTAAGATGAAATGGAAGTGGTTCTGCAATGGTAGCCCTTTTGGATGGAGGACCAGTCTCTGAGTTATGCTTGTCAATTTGCACCCAACATCATTGGTGTAGGTAACTTCCATACTGCTCATCTTCTTGTCTTACCAACTTGCTCCTACTGAGTGTACTGGCTGCATCATGTATGAACCCCTCTTTTGCCCCTCACAAACAAGGAATTAGGTAATCCTGTTGATTTACTTCTTCTCCTGTCTCCCACTCTTCTAGTGCAGGCGTCATTTCCTTTCATTTTGCCCATGACAATAGGCATCTGTACTGTTCCCTCTGTCCAGAAGCTCTTCAGGCCAGCGTCCACATCTCTAAGTCCTATGGACTTGCCAAGGTCTTCCTCAAATACTATCTCATCCATTAATCCTGCTGAACCCCCAGCTGAAAGTAACCATTCCCCACTGAACACTGTAACTTTTCATTTGTGCCTTTCTTGTGGTGTTTATTTCTTCTACCTTGCATTCTTGTATTTATAAATATGCCCTCTCTTGAGAGGAGAACACTGGTCTTATTCATTTGTTGGATCTGCTTTGCATAGGTCCTTGATCTTATGACTGTCTAACACATTTCTGATGTATTCAGAAATAGATGCATTTTATAAGGAATACATTATAGAAATTACTCACTACAAGGAACACATAGGGAAGTAAGAACCTGGAACTTCTTGATTCTTTCCGTTGCTGGCATCTGCATCTCTATCGCCCGTTATGACATTAAACCATTTCTGACACTTCCATTTCTTTCATAGCCTATGCCCAGTCAATTGTCAAATATGCCCAATTACATTCCATCCACTTGCCTTCCCATATTTAGACCTGCGTTGTCTCTTCTCTGAGTACAAGAACCTCCCCCTGGCTGTCCTTACTTCTATGCTTTGCTCATTGAGTACCAAAGTGAACTCTGTAAAACACAGATCTAACCTAGGTGGCGTCCAGGTTATACTTTTCCATGGTTTCCCATTATCTAAAGTTGTCTTACGTGGCATCTCACACACTCTTTGACTTGCACCATGTCTACCTCTCCAAGTTCACCTCTAAATTCTACGATTTTCCTATGCTCTATGCTGTTTATGACCCTGACAGTTTTCTCACGCTTTCCTCCATTTTGAATGCCACAAATGGCCTACATGTGATCAACTTCTATTCCTTCTTTAAGAGCATTATCTTCTACAAAGCTATTTGTGTACCTTCACTGCATTCCTCAAGACTTTAGACTCCCATATGGTACTCTTGTAATGACTTTCCTGTCACTGTGTAGGCCTCGTTGATTATAACCACCTGCCTAGAAGGCTGCCTTCGAGCTCTGTGAGGATATGCTTATGTCTATGAGGAGCTAAGACTTAGTACAGTGCCTATGACTATTATAATAGAGCTCAGTAAAGGCTTGCTGAACAAATGTTAATATGCTCATGTATATACATAAGTTTTCTTAACACTGGCAATAAATGAAACCTTTATTGTTGGGATCCAGTCAAAATTAATACTATTAACCTAACATAATTAAAGAGCAGATTAAATTAATCAAGCCAGTCTCACTAAGGTTGTTGGGATTCAAAAGGTGTGTGGTAGTGGCAGGTGAACAGGGATTGCTGAGATGGAAAAGTGGACAGGAGCCAGGTAGTGGCCACCAAAGGGTTTTAAAGAGGAAGTGACATGGTAGGTTTGTATTTTATTCAGGCTGCTGTGGTATCTGCTTGGGACATGAACCTAAAGGGGAAAGATTAAGAGCAGAAAGATCCATTGGGAGATGCAGGCAGCACTTTACATTACATTAAAATAAATCAGGTAAGAAATGATGAATATCTTGATTGGAGTAGCCATGGTCAGAAGAGGAAGGGGATGGGTCTGAGAAATAGAAGTAACATTGATAAGAATTATTGATTTGAGAAATGAGGTCTTGATTGATTAATCTTTTGAGCTATCATGTGAGGAAACATTTGTTTTCACCACACACGGCCAGCTTGCATCAACCACATGGTGGTGGCTTAGTACTCAGCAAATTGGCCTCACTCATCCCCTCTAAGAACTGACTGAATACATCACACAACTCTCATTTAGGCCAAAGTAAATACATTAATACCTTGGCTTGCAAGCATAATTCATTCTGGAAAAAAACTACTCATCTTGCAAGACATCACTCATTTACCAAGTTAAAATGTATTATTAGATTGGCGCAAAAGTAACAGCGGTAATTACTGGCAGAAACTGCTATTACTTTTGCGCCAATGTAATAGAAATGTTTGCTGGTCTTATGGAATACTCGCAAAACAAGTTACTCACAATCCAAGGTTTTACTGTACTGAAAGACAAAGCAATAATCACTATCAGGTATGCAAGAGTAGCAGTGAGTCTCAGCCTAAATAACCTACCAGAATAACCAACTCCACAATGAATTGAATGTTATTGCTATTAGTTTAGTTGTTCACTGTCCAAGAGTCTGCCACCCCAAATTACCTTGCAGACTGGTAAATAGTTTTCTTCTGTGAACCCTTGGACTGAGGTAGTTGATATTGGAGATGAGAACAAAAAGCACAGACTGTGAAAAATTGTCCTGATACCTTGAAACACCACTTGCAAATCAATGGGCATGATTTTAGTTTTCAGTGCCTAAACGCGATTTTCTTATATCAGCTGAATGTCCTTTACCCAATTCGAGCTAAAGAGAACTAGAAATTCTTCTGAGTACCACATAAAGAAAGAAAGAAGCTCCTATTTTGGCATTTATTTTGAGGGTAACTAAAAACATTGACTCAAAATGTGTAATATAGAAGGGCAAGGTGGGGTTGTGGTGTGCCGAGATTGTTGCTAAGCTTATTTCTGATGCTGCTTTCATACTTACATTAAAATAAATCAAAATGTGTTTGGATGTTGCCAGGTGTTATTAATGTGGAAACACTAAAACAATGGGAGGTATATAAAGTAATAAAAAAGAACTATGGGACCAGCTCTAATCATAATCTAAATAATGGGAAATACAATAAAACAAATGAACTGAAAACACTGAAAATACTCAACAGCATCTCAGTTGAAAGACGCAAGTATTACATTTTCTAAAATGATGTGAGCTTTCCCGATTCAGATACTAATGCAAGCGCAGCATTTTCTTCTTTGTATGTATGGGAAAGCCAGCCCTTTTGAGAGTTAGAATAGCTCTCAAGGCTCCTGATTTAAATTTCAAACTCTTGATCATAGCTGGGGAGCAAAGGTTTTTATCTTGGAATTGGAAATTGAGTTCTTTAGCTCTATACCAAGTGATAATATTAAGCATTTTGTTGTATCCACCATGCAAGCCAAGTTCCCTACTGTGCCTTCCAAGCCACAGTGAATGAGCCATATTTGGATTTGCTTATCAGGAAGAGACATTTAGAAAGACAATGCACTTGTCCTGCAAGACTGAGAGTCCTGATGCTTTTAGATAGGCCTGTGGAGAGCTGCAAAATGGGCCCTAAAATCAGGCTGACATGGTCGCTTAACAAGCTTCAGTGTGCTCTGTGGGCTCAGCGAGTTTGTGGTGTCCCCCACAGGGCTGCCGATGGCAGCCATCATAATTAGAACACATGAATCAAAAACGCCAGGTGAAGATTTTGCCTTAGAAGAAAGAAAAGGCAGATGGAGGGAATTACCATGCCCTTTGACTATTAAGCTCTTTCACGCAGCTGGATTGCTGGCTAGCATGCCCTGGCTGCATGAATGGGTCTGTGGGACAGTGGACAGAAGTTTCACCCTTCCTACAACCACGCTTCAAAGTGGCACAGGGAGCAGAAAATCTCTGCCTTGTCCATTTACTGGAAGAAGTAAAACCTCAGCCTGCCTCCCAACATTTGGTAAAACAGGTAACCAGTGTTTGTCTAAGTTTCATTTTTTTAACGTGGAAAATGACTCGGCAATCTTTTTATAGGAAGAAATCCTCTGTAACTTAAAGGGATATGACCTTGAAAGAGATTTGCTGAACTTTAATAGGACTGGATTTTTTCCAACCTTTATGGGCTCTTGATTTTAAAATCTGCCAAACAAAAGCTCTGCCAGGAAAGCTGTTATTATAAAGATGCTTCTCAATAGGGAAAAGTGGGTTAATTGCAAGCTCTTCAGTAAAATAAAGGGGGGTTTTGAAAACAAGTGCAAAATTGACAAAATGTACCATGCTGCTCTTATGGAAAAAAACTGTGAGGGAGGAATATTTGAAATGGCAAATGTCTAACATAAATAGATGCTATAAAACTTGTTGGAAGAGTCTATAAGAGACTTCGGATTACTCATCAACAATTATCCATCTGACCTTGATATGAGTACAGAAATCCATTAGCAATCAAATGTTCAAACATAATTGTATACTAAGAAATATGTATTTTTCCCTATCAATTTATGTTGACAGGATCTAGTTTAATACCACAATCTAGACTTATTTATGTTTTTATCTTCTTTTCCACTATACTACTTCTGACATTTAGTAAACATAATTCACAATGAAGAGCTGAAGAGTAAATTGTGAATTGGTTGGGAGGGTTTGCTTTTGGTATTCTTTGACTTGTATAGAAATTTCAGTTCCACTTTTGAAATAAAAGCTCTCAAGATACACAAGGAGTTTTATGTTTCCCTACTTAGAAGCAGTTGAAAATGTTTTTCTTTCTTTCTTTTTTTTTTTTAACAGTTAATCATAAGGGTATTTCCCTGACCTTAACAATTGTAAGAGAAAAATCACACTCTATTAGGTGATAACATCATTTGATATGTGAATGATTTCCGATTATTGTGAAGGTAGGATTTTATACTGGAATGTGTTTAATATCTTTAAGCCAAAATGCAGTCAGCGATACTGCCCAAACGCACTATTGTCATACAGACGAATAGAGCCTTTTATTGAATCCATCAAAGAAATTACAGAGAAAATTGCATTTCTGTCCCTGTGTCCTAAGAGTGGCATTCTCTGGAGGACACATGCCTTAATTTTGCCTATTAAGTAAATGAATATGCTTGAGAAGACCACAGAGTCCAGCAAAAACACAACAGTACCCACTGCCTACTTTTATTTTAGTACTAGTCAGACCAGACAGTTCTCTGTCTGATTTGAGCCTCATTTGGAAGCAATTAACTATTTTATATTAGATAAAATATAATATAGTGCATGGGCCACATTTGTCTGCATCAGTTGTTTATGGCTTAATGGAGTAAAATTGCATTCACACTCAACATAGCTCCAAGGCATAACCAGTTCCTTATTGCTCAGTGTCCTTTGTCTCTCATCTCTTAAAGTGTATCAGGAAGACAGTGGGGTGGGGGTGGGGTAAAAGGTAGGCCAAAATTGCTAACTACATTTATTTTTATTTGACTTTCCTGAGATTTATATTTGAGTATAAAATGACTAGAATTCACATTAAATAAAATACTTTAAACATTGTTTACAAATACCACACCAGATGTCCAATTTTATCATGTTTCATTTTTTAAAAATGATGATTTTCATTTACTGTTTGTAATTAAATTTTTGCTATTATGAGCAAAATCAAAGGACGGTAGCAACTTTTAAAACCAGTTTAAATTTCCATTATTTTGTTTAGTGGGAAAAATATGAAGCATTTAAAAGCATATATAAAAGTCATCTTGTAAATGTGGCAATAAAAACAACAAAGACCCTAAATAAAGAGAGCGGAAACTTGAGTAGCTGACAGAGGCCCATGTTTCTTGCAAACAACTGTGCAGGAAACATGATTCTTTCATTCAAGTTGATGTGGCCACTGTGTAGCATATCTCTAGCTTACCTAGTTCCTGAGCTTTAAAAACTGGTCATTCTAGGTTGGCTCCTTTCCTTGGGAAACTGGTTCACTTCCTTCTTACTTAGGGTTTCCAGTATGTTCAGGGCACACATTTAGCATGTGCCATGCAATCATCTTTTCCACCCTAGACTCTTAGTTGTTGGAGGAAAGGAGCCAGATTTTAGTCATATTTGAACCTCAGGACTGAGTACAGGCCCAACACAGTGTAAGCAGGGAAAGGTAACTTGCCTCGAAATATCACTAGAGATTTCCACTGAGGAATATTCTCAGTGAGAGCTGAAGATGGCTTTCAACTTCCCCCTCCATAAACATAGGTTAAAAAGAATACAGCCCAATCAAGGACAATTTCTTAACACTGTGAGCCTCTGAATGTTTAATTGTTCTTGCCTAAAACACATTAAGAATGAATTAAGAAAGCTTCGATCTCCTGAGACTAGACTGTAATATCTATGATGGGATGGATGAACTTCCTTTTATTAGACTCACTTCTCTGTTAAAACATTTCTTGTTTGTTGATACTCACAAGCAGTCTATTTTCTATTTATATTTCCTTTCCTGTCTTTAATGGCAGAAGTCATACTTTCCAACTCCTGCTTCTTGACTCTAATCAGGGGAGAAACTTAACAAATAACAATAACTGTTAATATGTACAATATAAGTTAGCTTCTTAGATTGTACAGACACAGCCTTGAAAATGTTCTTAGGAACAAGTCTCCATTTAATGTTTACCAGATCAAATTATTTTCCCTGAGTGGAGAAAAGTGAGTCTCTTTTTGATGCCACACTGCCGGCATTCCAACAGTGTTTAGGCCCTGCCGGTATACATAGACACAAAAATAAGTGACAGTTGGAATTTGCTGGAAGTGGAGCTGGGGCTTTCATTCTGCTATGCGCCAAGCAAAATATGATATGGTGAAAATTAGAAGGTCAGAGGCATTTTCTGCATAGCACCAAGAAAGCACAGTGAGGCAGTGTTGGTAATACAGCCAGATAGCTTTGGTTCTAGCTGGATCCTGGCTCCTCCCCTTACTGTGTTTCTGGGGACAAATTCCCCATTCAGAAAACTGGAGTATTAATAGTAACCTATCTCATTGAGTTATTGTGATGATTAAATAAGGACACGTGTATAAAATGCTTGGATAAGTGCTTGGTATCTAGCAAGTAACTACCATTTATTAAGAGGTTATTCCCCAACAGAGTGCTAAGTACTTAACAAACATCATTTATAATAATCACCTATGATCAGAGGAGAATAAGGAACAAGAAAAATTCAGATTTGGATCTACATACTCCCTCTTAGGTCTTTCTTTTACTTACAGGGGAAATGAGAGCTTTCCACGTGGTAAAGGTAATTCTTATTTGTTCTAACATACCTCAATATATCAAAAAAAACCTTTTTGGTCCATGGGCAGCTGAAAGCAGATTCATCTCTTTGTACTTTTGTGATGTCTTATGGTTGTCACAAAGTTCTGTGGTTATTGCTATCATGTGACTGTGCAAAATAGGCCATATTTGTGTAGGTAACAGTTTTAAATTTGTAAGTACCAAAGTTAATAATTATTATCAGTTTTTTTTGTTGTTGTTGTTCTTTTAGATAGGGGATATATCTGAGAATTCACCTGGTGTACCATTTCCCCCTCACATTTCTCACAGGTTAGTACTAGTGTGGAGTCACACAAATGATGCGATAATATCAGATATAGTTTTCCTTTTCTTTCGCGGTAATTACCATTTCTTATGGTTTGACATAAATATGAAGTTACAAAGGTGATGTAATACCAGATAGTTTTCTGCTTACACTGATTAGTGCTTTGTAACCCTTATTGCATTAGTTTATATTCAGGCATTGTTTTATTTCTATATGATGATACCCTAAGTCATATTTTTAAGACAAATTCTTCCTGCACTCCCACAATACGACTGTGAAACTATTCACTTTACTCAAAAACAGAACTTGTGTGTGTGTGTGATATGTACATATGTTTGCACATATTCATTATAATAATAAATGTAATTTGAGATAAAATTTGAGCCACATTTTGTAGGTATGCCACAGTTGGCTTACTTTTGTGGATCCTGAACGAAATCCAAGGGAGCAAAGGAGACAGCCTGAAGTGTCTTTGACATACTGGGGCAGGCAGGGCCTGACCTCGACCACTAGCCATAGGACTGCCATACTATGGTTTCTACTTTCATTTATTAAGCTTTCTACAATTCCTCTTCTATCTTCTGATGAACTAACTTCTGTTTTATCACAATGGATCTGCTTATTATCATTTTCCTGCCTTTTCACATACCATTAACAATACTATTCATCGCTCCCAATTCACGTGTATCCCCTAATTCAATATTCAGCTCAGAATTCACTTCTCCTCTTAAGCATATTCTGACTAATTCCTCTTAACTTTTGTCACTCAGCACTTGGGCACATCCTCTCTGAATTTCCATACTCATTTTATGCTTTATCATGAAGTATGGTGAATACATTTACTTGTACTTTCATAAAATTATTTCAGGAGTGTTTGTCATTACTCCAAGCACACTTTAAGTTTCTAAAGGCTAGATGATGTCTTTCAAGTGTATCTTAAAACAATTTATTTCCCATACCTTAGTTTTCATCATGATACTCCTTAGACACTCAGCAATAGGTGTTAGGTAAATAAACTTAAAAATCATTATAGGGCAATGGAGTAGTATATTTGTATTTTATAATTGTGGATTGTCATATTGGGGTGATTGTCTCCTGGACCTAAATGATATAGCCCTCATGAGAAACTGACAGGAAATGTTTACTGAGAAAAAGGAAGAGAAAAAAATCCTCTCCATAACAACATTTTTTTTGACAGATTGAAAATTCAAAAAACAATTAATTCAATGCCCAGGAACTCACAGGAGGAAATAATGGGAATGGACAAAATCATAAATAATTGGAAAACTTTCCAATTCATTTGACAACGATAAAATAAAAACACAACAGAGGGAAAAACAATCCTGAAAATTATATACTAATGTCACTTGTGAATGTGCTATGGAGAAACTATAAATATTAACAAATTAAATTCAACAATATACTGAAAAAATGTTATAGTCAAATAAGTTTCATTGTGGGAATGCAGGAAGAATACAAATTGAGGTATTTTGTCAATATAACATATTGAGGAGTGTAGAGACTGAAGTAACATGATTATTTTTGTCCGTACTGAAAAAGCCTTTGTTAAAACTTACCACTCATTTAGGATTAAAATGAAAACAAAAACTCTGTAAACATGAAGAAGGAATATCTCTTAAGTAATAAATAGCATGTTTCAGAAAACAACAGTTTAGTTAGTGGTAAAGTGCTATGCCCATTTGTGTATAGAATAAGACCAGAATGGCCTTTATTACAGTCATTATCTTTCTGTCTGTGTGATCTGGCCAGCGCAACAGAATAAGGAAAGTAAATTTGAAGTACAATTATTGAAACATAATATGCAAAATTATATTTTTGAAAATGCTATGATTTTATGCTTTAAGATATCACCAGAAAAACATTAGAAAAATAGGAGTTAAATGAGTTAGCCAAGTTTAGTTTTAATATGCTAATAATATTCAATTATTAAAAAGTCATAATTGGTTAGAAAATAAATTGGCAAAAAAGAGGCTCACTCACAGCAACAATAACCAGCACTACGTCAGAAATCTAATAATCTTGTAATAATCTTAAAAATTATTCCATATAGAACTACACGTATTTTTTGGTTGTGAATACTTAATACCTTAAAATATAAATTCTGTTCCAATTAATCTAAAAACAACACAATTCTGATAAAATTTAAATAGAACACTTGCAGGGTGTGAATAAAAATAAAATGATTCTGAAATTCATCTGGAAAAGTAAATACAAGACAATAGCCATGGGAAGGAAGAATAATAATGTAATCTTTAGGGAAGAAATTCCTTTACTAGATCCTAAAAGGTATTATAGAGACATGGTAAGTAGAACAGTGTGGTATTATTACAGAAATTGATAACTAAAGCACAAAAGAAAACAGTAGCCAAAAGAGACAGATACAAGACAGGCATTTTGCATATAGTTCAGAGTATGTTTTAAATTAGACAGGTAGAACTCCTTGTTTCATGATTTATAAAATTATATAAATAACTGCTGATGGTCAAAATGTATAATAAAATCAAAGTTATAATATAAAATTGAAAATTGATGCCAAATGTCCAGAATTGAGAGAAGAAAAAGTATAGAACTCTATATTCAAAAGATGGATCCCAGGATGGTGGTTTTATACTGTGTCGACTTGACTACACTGGAAATGCACTTAACAGACTTGATTTCCCTCTATGGTTGTGGTTTAGAATTATCTAAAAGGGAAAATTGATCAAGATTTGCAAGGTAATAGTGAAGCAACATCCTTTACTCTCTCAAGTGGTAACTATTAGAGGCAGTGAAAACTGATGCAAAGCTGCTGGTAGATTACACCTTGTCCTTATTCACCCCAGCCCGCTTTCAGTTTTGTCAACTGTTGGCCCTGCTCACCACCAGGAAACCCGGGCCCATCACCAGAGGCATAAACAAATCCTCCATAGATGTGTACCCTACTCTCTGTGGACCCACTGCAGCAGAGGGATATGCCTGGCTTCAGGGCTGGCTAATCCTCCAACCCCCACTCCTTGTCCCTCAATTATGAAAGATCTGATGATAGGCATATCATAATACTTATGGTAGTTCCACTTCTCTGATTGAACTGTGACTCATACCCACAGTAAAAATATTTACCAACCTAAGGGTGAAATTTCTGTGAGGAGCTCTTGGATGAAAAAGAAGAGGTTACAGAAAACAGAGGTAATTTTATTCAAAGGAATGGATGCTGCTTACATGAACTGGATTTATTTTTATATTTTTTTTCTATAGTCAGAATAGTGGGGTAAAACTTCATGATCCAGCTCAAAGCCAAGATTCTGGTGATGCATTTCTTCTTTGCTAAGGATGTCCGAGCAGAGGAAAAAAAAGACTTTCTGGATCAAATTGACTTTCATGTCAAAACTGACTAATGAAGTGAAAGTAATGAAATTAAAGGAGAATGTGGCCATCACATCTCAAAGCCCCTGAGTCAAACCAAGAAAATGGGGCAGAATCAGATGTGTGGCTTGACTAGCAGACAATGTTTTATTTTTAATCAGATAAAAAAGTTGATTGGCTTTCCTGTTTTGAGTCCCTGTAAGACCAAAATAGAGAAAACCTTCAAAAATGGAAAACTGGTAATAAAATTACCAATATTACATTTCTTAAAATAAAATTACTTACGCTAATATAAGTGCCTATGCATTAGTGAATGTTGATTTAAACTAAGAATAAGAAAAACTTTTTAGGTAGGTGGCTGTGATTTGTGAAGAGAGCAATAGATTTGAGGCTGTCCCATTCCTGCCTTTGAGGTAATTATGGGATTTTCAGCAATTCACTTAATTTCATGGAAACTCAGATTCTACATCTGTAAATATGGAGAGTATTGTCTACGTAGGAGAAATTTTGTCAGTATTGAGTTAGGTAATCTATGTGAAAATAAATCTATGTGAAAACAGTTAAAACTGTTCCCTAAGCTTTATAAACAAGTGCTATTAAAGGAAACATTATGCTAAATAGAGAATATAGTTGTAAGAAGAGATTATTTTCATGGATTTAGTATTAGTTTTTATTTATTTATTTATTTATTTATTTATTTATTTATTTATTTATTTATTTATTTATTTTAGCTGAGCTACCTGCCACTTGTTGGCAGCTCAGCAGCAGGTAGCTTGGGCTGGGCATTGAACTGCTGTTGCTTAGAGCTCATCTTGCACTCTTGAGTGAGCTTTTAACCAACTGAGCCACTCAGGTGGCCCTTTTAGTATTAGTTTCAATGAAAAGAAAATGCATTTCTTGGAATAGTACTTAAAATATAATAAAAGTATAATACATATTGTTGAGTGAATGTTTTCTTTTTGTCTTTGGTTTGGTTCCTGGGCAGTAAATAATTGCTTTCGAGAGAGCTGAGTTCCAACATAAGTGAAGAGAAAGTAAAAGAAAGTTTAACTGTGTTATAAGGCAAGTTTCCTGTCCCAAGCAAGTTGTTTTAGGGCATGAAGATAATTGGTCATGGAGGTTAGGTATCAGCTATTTATAGTCATTGAGGAGCCGTGCGAAACCAGACAGACTCTAGATGAGGGAGAATGGAGAAACTGTCATGAGTTTCAAAAGTGGGAAGAGGAAAGGTTTCACTCATGATAGACATGAGTTTAACATAAATCATTCAAGAATATCTGTATGGTATTATTAAAGAATAGTCACTGATTTCTAAAAAATCAAAGTAATTAATAATAGAAATCAGCTTATGTTTAACCAGTGTAATCATGGCGCTGCTAAGGGTAGAGACTAGTCAATTTTTAAAGATCAAGATATCTGACAAAGCCTTGCAAAATAACCTTGGTGACAACATGGAGGAAATGTTGGATGGGAAATGAAATGGAGAATGTGCACGTGCAGTTTTGGAAATGACCATATTCCAAACCAGGATTTGGATCAGCTACAATAAGCTATCGCTTATTGATGGTCTTTGTCTTCAGCCCTTCCTGTTCGATGGTTTATCAATAACTGGGTAGAAAACATAGTTGGTATGCTTATTAAATTATCCAAGATCGCTAAATCAAATGAGGTAATTAATATATTACATGACCAATCCAGGACCCAAACAGATATCAACCAGCTGAAATTTGGGGCTGCAACAAATAAGATGAAATTTAATTGTAATACATATAAAATTCTGTGCTTGAAAATAATAAACCCATCCCAATACAAAAGCTAGAACTGCCATGTATAAAGCAACAGAAATCAACCACAGAAACAACTGTATACAGTAAGGCAAGGAGACGAAAACTGTTTCTATAAAGTAAGAATTTATTAAGAGTTCTTGTGCAAGAAAAATCAGAGGTTAAGCTGATGACATTGTCAGTATAATCAGGGTAATATGCCTGCCACAGAAGCTCCTATGACATTGACTACCCTGAGAGAAGGTCAATGTCAACAGTGAGAAGAGCCATGGTCCTATGCTGGTGACATGCATTCATTGCCCAGTCTCTCATCACAGTTTACAGGACAATCCAGAGAATGGATGGATGGGTTAATATGGGGATTATGACCTCAGCTGAAGATTTTGCAGAGTTTTAGCACATAGTAGGTGCTTATAAACACAGTCACAAGAATCCTTAGACACTAAAATTAAGGTTATAATTAAATGGGGGTGAATTTGATTTTAACTTAGGGAACATTCTAAGAATTAGAAAATGGAATAGACTATGAACTCATAAACCGTAGAGATTCACTTTAGTAAAAGAGGCTCAAAGACAATTAATTTGTTGAGGACACTGCAGAGGAGATTGAAGCTGGCAGTTGGATAGGACACACTCCAAATCCCTATGGAAATTGAATATTATAGTTGTCATCCAGTGCAATGGTTGTCATCCAGTGTCACAGTTATTCAAAGTACTTTGAAAGTTAAAGAGGTAGCAGTTATAATCAAGATTTATATGATAGAAATAAAATCTACTAGAAAACATATACACTAATAAACAAAACAGATTTCACTTTACCAATGTATAGACACCTTTGTTTCAGGGTCACAACTAAGTATAGATCACTAGTACTAATTGAGTACTTGTAGAGCAAAGAGTTGAACAATTCAAAGTTAAGAAATTAATCTCAATATTCTAAAACCTTGTGATGTAGAACAGAAAGTAATTTAAATTAGGGGGGGCCACCCGTATAGTATTTATGTATAAGAAGGGTGGACCAGATGGCCTTTAAGTTAGATTTCGACTCTGAGATCTATAAATTTAGAAACAAGCATGTCATAAGTTATAGCTGAACTCCTTGATATCCACTGTAGCAAATACTGATAGGATTCTTAGATATAGAAATAAAAGTATATTCTACAAAGCAATATTCTTACTGTACTGTTATTGCTTACGTCCTAAGAGTTGCATGACTAATATGGGACTCCACTTGGTAATGTGAAATGGTTTATTTGATTGAAGATATATATCCATATATATAAATTTATTATATATTTATTATATATTACTATTTATATATATATATCAATATTAATATATATTTTTTATTTCCTTTTTTTTCCATCCCCTGGGGTAAGGAGTTTTTGAAGGCTAAAGAGCTGAGATTTAACCTGAAGGAGCAAAGTCCGGGTGAGGGCTTAACAACAATAATCAGGTACTAACAGGAAATCATGTGGGTACTGGCATGCAGATGTTTCTGTGTTGGATGAGAGCAGAACAAGAGAAATGGATTTAGAGTAAAGTGGAAGTGATTTTTTTGTTCCTAAGTTCCTAAGTGTCTTTGAGATAATGAAATATGTTACCAGGGGATGTTGACTAATCTACTTATCTGAAGGTTTTAAGAAAAATTGCAGGGCATTCTCCACCAGATGTAAGTGTGGTCATAGACGACCTCGTGACATTTTCTACTATATTAACATATAATAAGATGAAAATTCAGATAACATACAGAACCCAAAGTAGTTCCATTTTGAAAAATAACCAAGGCTTGTGGTCCTCTGACTGGTGATACAATGGTTTCATTTGGTTTTTCAAAATACACTCTTCAGGACACTGATTGCCTAATTCTACCATCTGAGAAATGGCTTGCTCCCCTATGAGTCAGAACTGAATATACTTTTACTTAAATTGAAAAACAGGGGCCGGCCGAGTGGCGCATTGGTTAAGCGCTGGTTTTGGGATGCCAGCGGCCCCGGTTCAGATCCCACATGAGGGCCAGTGACACTGCCCTCTACAGCTAACAACAGCTCCACCTGGAGCTGGGCTGTGCGAGCCCCGGTGATGGTGTGGGCTGCAGCCCCTGCTGCAGTGGGCTGCCATAGGCTGCAGTGAGTGGCCTGCAACCAGCGTGAGTGGCTGGCAGCCAAGCGTGAGCTGCCAATAGCCGCGATGAGCGACATCCAGAGGCCAGCGACCGATCTGCCTCATCCGGGAAGAGCGCAATGACGATACCAACAGTGAAGCAACATCCTCTGCAACTAAACTGAAGAACAAGAAGACGGCAACTTGTCTGTTCCCCTTCCCCGATTCCCCAACGCTGTTCCCCTCCACCAATTCCCCAATAAAATCTTTAAAAAAAAATAAATAAAAAAATTGAAAAACAGGAATTACAGTTATAAAAGTCCTATATTCCTCCATTAAGTTATACTACATGAAATTGCTTCAACATTTTAATTTTTATAATGCATAAAAAAGATGTAGAAATCAGAATATTAGTTCAGCCACTTTCCTCACATGTTTAGAAAGGAGTGATATAATTTAATTTAAGCTAGAGTGATATAATTTAATTTTTTCTATTAGGTCTTACAGCTTAAAAATGTTTTCTATTTTTAAAATTATTATTTGGTACAGTTATATCATGGATTACCTTCTTTGCCTAATACCTGTTTGTTACACAGCTGATGTAATGCTATTTATTAAATTAATGTGATTTAGGAAAAAAAAAAAAAAAAGCTATTTTGGAACATTAACCCAGATGTCTTCTTGGGCAGGAATAGGTTTTGACTAGGGCAACTGAAGTGTCTTCACAATTTGAGAAGAAGTTTGGTAAGTGATTCTCCCTGCTGTACACCAAAGCCTTGCTTTGCAAAATGGGGTCCTTGGGATGGTGGAATGGGCATCACCAGGAGCTTGTTAGAAATGCAGAAGCTCAGACCTACTGAGACAGGATCTGCATTTACAAAGGACACCCAGTTGATTGGTATGCATATTTAAGTTTTAGAAGCAATATGATAAAGGACTCTTGGGAGCAGAGGAGAGGTGGTTCCCCAAGAAGGGCAGAGATGCCTGCTGGGCATCTCTGAGGAGAAGGCAGGTCTGGGTTTTTCCGTATGAGGGACTGATCCATTCCCATCATTGACACTGGCCCCTTGATGGTGATGGTGAATCTCACAAGACAGCCTTTCCTCTATTTAGGATTACCAAACTCACTGATCCTCACCCCTTGGAAATCACTGGCCTAGAGAATACAGTCCAAGTTACACAGACCACATATTGTAATACATATTTCATGATTACATTTCCAGATGCATCACCTATTGCATTGTGACTAACATCTCTTCCTGACCCCCACAAACTCCATTCCATCCAGATCACTCAACATACTCTGCATTTCTCATCCATTTGCCTTGCTCATGTCTTTTCGCATTATAGAATTCCTTTCTTTTTCTCTATTTCTGTGGAAATTCTTCACATCGTTAAAGCCACACATTAAAGTTTATTGCCACCCCAAAGCCTTTTCTAAGAGTATTAGTCACATCCTATCAGACATTCCTATAACATATTGAACTCTAGATGCTCACTAAGAGCTTTGAGGTTCCACACACCTGGATTGAGCCCTCATTCCTTCCTGGATCTGGGATCTTGGTCCACTTTCTTAATCAACTGGATCCTTAGTTTTATCATCTGCTTAAAACAGGATAACAAGGGATACCTTTTTCTTGGAATCACCAGGAGGATTAATAGAGATAATGCTTATAAACTGTTTACACAGTATGTGGCACATGGTTAGTTCTCAATAGATAATTGTTATTCATTTTGAGAATTATTCTCAGCTTTGATGCACTGATATATCAGAGAGAGTATTTTCCATCACACAAGATTATAAATTTCTGGAGTGTAAAGATAAAAACACATATCTATCTTTGAACTTCCTCACTCTTAAAATAATCCTGGCAACTGTTAGCCCTACCACAGTTAGTTTCAGATAATCACAATATTTTTCAGTTTAATGTAAGTCAATTTGTTATTCTGTTTTAAAAACCTTGTAGTCACCAACCTCTGTAATTGATTGTTTCATATATGTAACCTCTCAACCTTCTCTTATACATGGTGATTTTTAAAGCCTTTCATCAAAAGTTTTTCTCCAAATATCACAATCATGTTTACAGATCTCCCTGACCCCCACCCCCCAGTTGCATATTCAAGAATTAGACTTTATAGGGTCCTATAATTTCTCACTCTAATTGGGCACTGTAACTACAGGGCTCCAATGAGCTTCGTGTCTACCTAATGAAACTGCATTTTAGCTTTACAAAATTGTACCATGTTGCTGCTGCACAGGTTCTTACACATGAAACACAGATGACATGTTTGCCCTGAAGTTTTTGCTCTATAAATTAATTAACTCAATAATTATGATTATATTCTACCAGAATGGGGTATAGATGATTAGGCAGAATAATAGTAACATCCAACTCCTTCCATAAATTATGTCTGTGAATAATACTATATTTTGACTACATTTCACTCCCAAAACGATTGATTGATAATGAAAAAAAAAAATCCAGTGAATTAGATATCAGAGACCATAGAGAAATAATTCATTTCTCTCAATTCAACGATGTATACCTGAGGTTGAATACAGAGAGAAAAAATGTATATTCATTTTAAGAAAGGAAAAAAAAAACTGTATTAAAATTATAATACTCAATATACACCAATAATAAAAGATGAATACAAGTCATTTGTATACTTTTTTTGGCACCTCCAGTATACCTGGTAGATTTATATACAAGGTGTGATAATTAAGTTTGAGAATTTGTTGCAATGATGTTTTTAACCTTTTTTGATATCAGAAGGATTATTCATTATGAATTTGTACCAACTGGACAAACAGTTAACCAACTTTACTATTTGTAAGTGCTGAAAAGGCTGCATGAAAAGTTAGGTGACCTGAACTTTTTGCCAACAATTCATGGCTCTTGCATCTCAACAATGCACCAGCTCACATGGCATTATCTGTGAGGGAGTTTTTAGACAGTAAGCAAATAACTGTATTGAACACCCTCCCTACTCATCTGACCTTCTTTCTTTACCTGAATATAAAGACAATATTGAAAGGAAGACATTTTGATGACATTCAGGGCATCAAGGGTAATGTGACAACTCTGATGGTCATTCCAGAAAAAGACTTCCAAAATTGCTTTGAAGGGTGGACTAGTCACTGGCATTGGTGTATAGCTTCTCAAGGGGAGTACTTCGAAGGTGACCATAGTGATATTCAGCAATGGGGTATGTAGCACTTTTTCTAGAGTGAGTTTGTGAACATTATTGTCTGACCTCATAGAAATTTAACATTTCAATCCATTAATTAATTATCAGATTTTAGACTTAAGAAATGTTTTAATAATAATTACATACAAGTTTTATTAAATGCTAACTATAGCCTAAATGTTTAACAGGTTTCTATTATTTAACCTTATAAGGGAGACACTATTATTTCCATTTTGCAGATGATGACACTGGTTTAGAGAATTAATGCACCCAAGGTCACACACCTAGTAAGTTGCTTTCCCAGGATAAAACCTAGACTGTGTGATTCTATATTCTAAATTTTAAACACAAAAATCTCTCCTTTTTATGTGAAATCTGAAACCTAGAGTGTTTAACATCCAGGGTAATATAATTTGTTAGTAATGGACTAAAGCTAATTTAAGGCACATGCTTACTTGCCCTATGCTTTTTCTTGGAGATGCTTCATAAGAATTTAGTTAGATCATTTGCATTAGTATCTTTTAAAGATAATGAATAAAGTGAACTTAAAGGAACTCCTTAAAATGGTGGCTACTGTATAAAATCCAATCAAACTATTATCAATTTCATAATGAAATTCACATATCAAAAAGCTTAGATAAGCACTCCTTCCTAAAAGACGAAAAGGCACTTAAAAACATGAACTAAAGTTATAATGAAGGTCGTTTTCTTGAAAGCTTTCAAACCTTCACAACAAAACAAAACTTCTAAGTCATGATTTAAAAAACAAGGAAAATAAATGGAAATAAAGTAAATGAGAGAGATGGCAAGATAGGTCTCGTCTTCTTTAGATATTTTATGTTTTCGTGTTGTTCTTATATTTTAATTGCCCATAAGATTGTGAAAACATCTATGCCCATAAATATTTTATGTCTCCTGCTATCACATCTTAATAAATCATTTGATACTTATGTCTTTGATAGGAATGTTGCTAATGTAATAAAAGCATACTTATGAATAATTTTTGATTTGATGGGAAAAAGGCATGGTATTTTAAAATATGAATTGCTAGTTGATATTGTAACAATACAATGCTAATGAGGTAAAAACAAAAAACAAACAAACTAAAAATTCTGTGGTAAATATGGCAATTAATTTATCTAGAGTTTTGCTTCATCTAGGAAGTCCTCATTATTGCTAACTAATTACACATTTTACTTTAAAAGTGTCAAATGTTTTTCTCCTGAAAGGAATCAGTAAGAAATCTGAATATTTCAGATAGGATTGCCTTTACACATAATGAAATAAAACTATAAAGCAGAATATCTCAACCTCCACACTGTTGATACTTTGGGCTGAATAATTTACTGTTGTGAGGAGCTATCTGTAAAGTATAGGATACTTAGCTGCGTATCTGGCCTCTGTTCACTAGAACCAGTAGCATACAGAATATCTTTCCTCCAGTTGTGACAACCAAAAATGTCCCCAGGCATTAGGAATGTCTCCTGCGGCACAAAATTGTCCTTTGTTGATAACTACTGTTTTAAAGTAATAGCCTAACTGTCACATAATTGTACTTTACGTTCTTTATCCAAAACTCTGCTAAATGAAACTCAAATTGACTCATTTTTGATTTTCAAGTATGCATGTCAACAGGCAAAGTTTTAATGACCTTTTCAGAGTTTCCAATTGAATGAACATTTGTTAGCTACATTTAGGTTGACATTTTAATTGCCAATATTCATTAATTTAAATTATAAGTTGTTACACATATAGATGTTTATTCAATCTGAGGCTGCCTAACCATTTTCATGGATGTCCTTCATATGCACTAATTTCCCTGACTCTTCCTTATTAGGTCAATATGATTCCCCCTGCTTATGTAAATCAATATACCATATAAAACTATGCCGTGAAGAGAAGCAGCTTTGGAATTATCCAAAAATCACAATTTCCTTAAAAATGAATGCCTAGCCCAGTGTTTCTTCAAAGTGTAGTCAGTCCAGACCATGTGTCTCAGAATTTCCTGAGATGTTTGTAATAGTATAGATCGTGTTCCCCACCCAGACCTACTGAGGAACACTGGAACAGAATCCAGGGTGCCACAGCTTAATCAGCCCTACACATTCACCAGTCCTGAGTACAAGCCATTGAAACAAGAAAAGCAGTTTATATCTGAAATCACTCATTTAATGGAAATTATTGGGTTGTCGGAAAAGTCATGACGCATTTTGGAAACGAAACCATAGAAAAAATGTGTCATGACTTTTCCAACAACCCAATATAATGTAGCTATTCTTTTTTGGACCCAATTTGATTCTTACTTATATCTTAGTCCTTCACATTGATGGACAATACACACTAGAGATCTTTCATTAGAATTTATAAAATTTTATGATAGCTAGCCCTTAGTAAGGCTGCTCCTTTGTCAGGGAACATTTGAAATAAAACGATTCACTGATCTGCTTAAACTCACCAAGAAACAATAACTTAGCTGCTTGTCTAAAAAAAAAATAAAGCAATTGATTTACATTAAATCAATAATTATCTTTTATTTAAAGATGCTCATTTGAACATTAAACAAAGAAACAAACTAAGATCTAACACCTTGGTTACTCTTTCCATGTCAGTTTTCAATTTTAAGACATTTCAGATAATCACACACCAATCCTGGTTTTGCTAACTGTAATTATTGATATTTATATAAAAAACTTAATATAGATATTACTTTAATACACAGGTGTTTGCATTCATCTCTCTTAAGTAAAAGAACTAGAGAATGATTACTGCCTCACACATCAGATGGCTCTGAGGAAGAATAAGAGATCTTCCATGCTTTTTTCTTCTCTAGTCTAAATTTAGATAAATGTACTCATAACTACCACAGTAATTTGGAAAAACTCCATGGGGTTACAGTCGTTTCTCTAAGACTAGAGAAAATAATAAAGGGAAGACAATAAATTTAGTCCATGAAAGGCAGCCACAAAACTAAAGTCAAAAATATGTACAAACTATGTATTGCTTTAATATATTTTCTACCTATGATGCCATGCTAATTTTACTCTTAATTCTACAATTAAATACATTAAATGTTCCCCATTAATTTTCTGTTTACATTTCTTCAGTTATTTCAAGGTTGTAAAAAACTGATCTAATAAATTAGTAAGAAAGGGTTTGTGAGTACAGTCTTCTCTGAGTTGTTACATATGTAAGGCCATTTTTTGATAATTTTTGAAGTTTTGTCTAAATAAAAAATTCTTTTTCATACTATTTTTCTTTGAGTTACTTGAAAATATTGCTCTTGAGAAATATGATACTGTTTGAATATTTGTTATCTGTATTCCTACAAATAATTTGATCTTTGTGCCTGGAGGCTCTAGGAATTTTTTCCCCCCTGTACAGTCTAGAATACTAGAATATGTCTTGAAGTTGATTGCTTCATGGCAATTTTCCTAGGCATATGGTGAGCACTTTCAATACAGTGGGGTTCAGTTTTCTTTAATTTCCAGAAAAAAGTTTTCTTTTTTTATTATAGTTTTAAATATTAACTTTGTTTCACTGTTTTATTTTTCTTATTCAGGTCCTCCAATTATATGTATATTAGATTTCTTTGCCTGCCTCCATTCAATCACTTTTTCTCAGATTATTTTGTGTCTATTTATTTCTACAGTGTTTATTGGTCACCACACTGCCTATCTTTATGTCCTTCATTAAATTTTCATTTGAATACGTCCTTCCTTAGGACCTAGGGATTTATTTCTTATTTCTAAGATGGTTTTGCTTTCCTTTTCAAAATATTTCCTGAATGTAATCAACTTTCATTGAACATTTTTCCCTTCCTGGTTTTAATTTCAGAATTTCTAATTACACTTTTAAGAATATCTTCAGATTCTTGTTTGACAATCCTAAATGCAAATGGGAGTGTTGTAATAACAATTTTCTTCTGTTTTGTGGTTGCTTTTTATCAGCTGACATTTTTTGAATCTCATTATCTATTTTCTGAGTGAAAAAGCTTTGCATGGAATCTTATTTATTTATTTAATTTATTTATTTATTTAATTTATTTATTTTGTATACCTAGGTACCTCATGGTAGGGTTCCTATTTCAAGGGCACCCTCTTTTATAAGTTTAGTGTTTGTTGGGTTTTCCTTTTAATGTATAATTCTGAGGAATCAATATTTCCCTTCTGACTTTCGTCTTTCCCTTCACTCTCATTCTTCTGAGGGGCACTAAACGTATTTCCATCTCCTTTTCAGAAGAAATGCACCTTCAAGGCTGCCACCTCTGCTCATTCTCATGGTTCTTCTCTATAACTGCTGCTGTGAACGAACACATTCCAGACCTATGTTTGCAATTTTGACAACGAGTATTGTACTCTCTGGAGGATGATTTCTGTTGGTGGTGCTTCTCTTTCCAATGAAGTCTTCCCTCCCCCATTCTTTGCATCCACCAATTTGTAAAAATGGCAGGAGCTCTATTGGAATTTGGTATTTACTTCTGCCTGTCTCCCAATAATGGAAAAGGCATGGGTAAAATGTGTTTATATTTACTCTCCTTTATGCTTCTTCTTCTTTTTTTTTTTTTTTTAAAGAGGGTTTATAGAATTCCAGGCAGCTACTCATATCCTTCAGTGGGTCAGAGTTTTATTAGGAGGAAATAGTACATCCTTGAAGTCGAGGCAGGGTGGTGCATCTGGTAGTCAAAATAAGAGGTCTCTAACATGGGGAGAAACTTAAAAGTACAAATTTATATGCAGTGGCACTTTTCACCAGGATTATATTTCCCAAGTTTCTTTCTCTTGTATACACTAGATCAGGGGTCAGCAAACTGCGGCTCATGAGCTGCATGCGGCTCTTAGGGTACGTTTCATCTCAAAAGTTTGCTGACCCCTGCACTAGAAGCATCACTGTTCTTATTCAAAAGGAACGGTACCCTTTAACAAAGTCTTCCTGTCCTTCTCTTCTTCCTGCAGATCTGCTTTTCTCCCAGTTATCCACATAATTTAACATTTTATAAATCCTAAACCCAGCTATGAACACTAATCTACATGAGTTCCCCTTTTACACTGTAACATTTCTTTAAATCATGGCAAATAATAACAGAACCAGTACCATATATTTTCTTTTTTAAACCTTTTTCCTCCAAGATTGCAGATGTATTTCATTTTGGCAGTAATGTTAATCTGAACATACTTGCACGACCTCTGCAACATATGTATATATCTATTGTGTCTCATTATTTATTTGTTTTTCAATTCTTACTGATGAGTGAAGGAAAGCTTGACAATATATTATGATGACTTGAGAGTACCTACCATTTTTTCTCCAAAGTTATAGGAAACAGTTTACTTCATCGGGGATAATTTGTTAAGTCATCTTAAATAATATTATATTTTTATTTAATTAAATTTATTGGGGTGACATTGGTTAATAAAATTATATAGGTTTCAAGTACACAATTTTATAATACATCATCTGTATATTGTATTATATGTTCACCACCTAATGCAGCATACAGTATGTGGCAACCTATTGAGGTTTTCTTTTTTCATTCTTCATTCATGAAATCAGAGATTCATAAAAGATTGTTCTAGTAATCATTAATTTTATGAACATTTATTTCCTTTCAAATGAGCAAGCAAGAGAGGATTTTGGTAAAGTAAGGAATAATCCCATTTTTTCATTATTATTATTAAAGAACTTTATATCACAGATCCTGATTTTTCTGTTCACATGTGTTGTCTTTACATACATATAATGCATAATAAACATTACCTAAGAGATCACCCCCACAATCAAATTAAAAAGGTCTGTGCAAAATAAAGAACAGTGTTACATAACAAAATAAAAATTTATTGGGAAAAACAAAACTCAGGGACATCCTTCTGCATGTAATGGGATAGGATAATTTTAAAAATTGCTCATTCTGTTTTTTCTTAAAAGAATAACCTAAGTAAATTAAAATTGGCAAATAATTTTTAAGAAACATGATGATTATGGATCATGTCCAAAGTCACAGAATTACACTCATTCTCTAATAATTTATAAAGATTTAAAATAAACAAATATAAAATAACCATCTGCTAATGGGATAGTTGCTACTGTAAGTAACTGTGAGTAATTCTTAACAATTATATAGAGGATGTAAATAAATTATGGTGGATTTACCAACCACATTACCTATAAGATGACTAGATAAAGCATCAACTCTAAAATAATTATTGAAAACTTAGACATTCTGAAATTAATGGTCTCTTTTGGTTGTTTTTAAATGAAAACATTGAAGGCAAATTGCTGTTGCTTATAATTTCATGATAAGATATTTTATGTCACAAAATCATACTTTTTAAAAAGAAGTAACATGAAATTAAGCACAAGCTGGTAAATTAAGGGAAAATAGAAAAGGCTTCAGAAATTTCTCATTTTACAATGTTTGCCAAACATTAAGGAACAAATGTCTCTCTTCTCATGTTTCTCTCTTAGTATATGTTTTAGAATTATGATGACATTTTAAATTTGTTAATATAACATGAAAATTTTTCTTTTGTAAAAAAAGATATGACAAATAAAACCTTAATTTGAATGTTCCACTTGAAAAATCTTTCTTTTAAAGGAGCAGAATGTTATAATATAGCCCTGAGCCAAATTAAAATTGTTCCATTACATGTGCACTGTTCTATAGGCAAAGAAAAAGAATAATAACAATTATTCATTTATATTTTTCATTTGGACAAATCAGCTCTAGGCAAAAAATGCTGGCTCTGTAGAAAGTCATAATCAAAATGATCTATAATAGTTCTGCCAATGTGTGTGTCAACATATTCTCTGTGTTTCTAAAAGTTTCCACAATTTACAAGAACCCAAATTAAAGTTACCAAATTAAACATTTCTAGAAAAGACTGTAACCTGATTTTATCAAATAATTTTGACTCTGGTTTTGAATTAACTTGAGTCAATTCTAAAAGTGGTTTAATCACGTAGGACAGGGGTTGCCAAACTTTTTCTGTAAAACAGCAGATTGTGAATATTTGGGGCATTGCAGATCATACAGTATCTGTTGTAACTACTGTACTCAACTCTGAAGTGTAGCACTCAAAGCAGCCATGGACAATGTGAGCAATAGCTGTGCTGTGCTGCAGTACAACTTTAGTTAGGGTCAATGAAATTTGAACTTTATGTAATTTTCATGTTATAGGGTATCACTCTTGTTTTGATTTTTTCCAATCATATCAAAATGCACAAACAATTCTTAGCTTATGGACTACATAAAATCTGGCAACAGACCAGATTTGGGTTATAGTTTGCTGACCACTTACCTAGGAAATTATACAAATCATTTTATGAGCATTTGGTAAATATTATGTTGATTAGTATGGAATGAAGAGGATGATTGACATGATGATAATGATGACTGAGAAAATGCTTGAAGTGAACAGCAAACAGTCTAATGCATTTACCACTTATAATACGAAGTTTAAATATTTTGACTTCATGCTACAATTTCTTTGATAGACTTTCCTAATTTTTTGTTATGGTACTTTAATTCTCCACAGTAGTCCACCTTTTTCCTTAGGTTAAAAAAGGACACTTCTCTTTTGAGATCAAATATAAACAATTGTCAGTCATCACCATCATCATCCATTTGCCAAGATATTTCAATATAAGTATTTTATATTTGTTATCTCTGCTTAAGTTTTCTATTACATTTTTCCATTTCATGATTTGTTTTTCACTGAAAGTGGAATACAAATTGCTAATAAGTATGATTAATTCAATTTTTTAAGCTACCACTGACTCTAAATACACACACACACACACACACACACACACACACACACACAAAGGCATAGCTATCTAATACCTGTAAATGTACCTAAAATTTCCCTAAGCAATAATACCTCCCCTACTTTAATCTAAATGCAACCAGAGAATTAAAAACTAACCAAAAGTTTGACAGCAAAACCAGCCATGTCTACTCTCTAGTCACCATGCTCTATTGGCAGTTGATTCAAGTTGCAAAACTCACTGATAAGGAAGAAGTCTTGATAATGGTGTGAAAGCTTACATCATTTTTCAGCAGGGACCTGACTAATTTTGATGCTATAGAAAAAGACACAGGGCTTTTTGTCCTTCTGTGCTTCTGACCACAGAACTGGGGAAGCTGGACTTCAGCTAAAGGTAAATTCTTAGCAATGTCATTAGTTGGGCCAAAATTAAAACTGACCTGGTTGCCGAAGGCAAAGGCAAGATAGTCATTACAAGTTAACTGCCGCTATGATGCAGTCTGTAAACCACGACAGTTCTGACTCATGCTGACCTTTCCAATGGAGAGGATGATGCACAAATGGTAACAACCCAAGAAACAGTTTGGAGTGTGGGGGGGTGGGGAATGGCAGGGAAATCAGGAGATATTTAAATGAATACATGTACTATAGACCCTTTGCATCACTCATTCATTCTGTATTTATCCTGTGCTCTTATATGCTTGGTAGTGAAGAAGGGGTTATCTAGGACCCTGAAGGCTACTTCTACTAGCTAACCACCTGAACCCCATCCTTAGAAAATTCCACCCATTAGATCAGAGGATATTTCACTTTTCCTGTCACTTCAAAATGGCACTGGAGGCATTTTTAAACAGTGTGCACTCCTTGCATCCTGCGAGAAAACCTTTGTAGTGAGCTCTGATACTAACCGGTGGGGCCTTCATTCCTCAGGTGTGCTGGTGGTAATCAAGAATTTCTTTTGAGAATTTATCACCCGATGATCCCAACCACACTAAAAAAGTGGCCACTATGACCTATCTACTAACAATGAAAAAGTACTATTGTGAAGAATCACAATATCCTGGAAGGATTTTCTTGAATTGATATTTAAGATGATGGATGACTTATATTCTAAATGTCACAAATATATTGGACAGTTAGAGTCGTGCTTTAAATTGAAACTCTGGGTGCCAGAGAATGTACTAGGCATTTTAAAAGAGATTATCTCTAATCTTCCCCGAAGCCTAGAAATATAACATACATACCCAAAGCTTAGGACTACTTGACATGAAGCAGCTTGTAATTGAAAACATTTTTGTAAGTCATATATAGACTGTGAGGATTTTCTCAAACATAATTGTGAGAGAGGAGTATAATAAAAATCACTATAATATGGTTTGGATATTTAAATAAAGGTTGTAGATGTGATCTTAGGTTTACATATACATTTTTAGACATAGACATTTAGTTGAGTATGGTTATGGGAAGAAGAGGGAAACTTTAAAAACTGCTTCAGAATGGCCATTGTTTTCTAGTAATCCATTATTAATGATAAAGGCTTCAGAAAATATGAGCTATTTCTCCATTTTGTTTCAATAGTGAACTGTGGCACACAGGCTCCCAGTGATTATCTCATTGTGCACAAATAAGTGACCGAACAGCTCATGCAATGCCACACATTTGTTGATGTTGGACATTCTAAAATGTCACTGCTCCAACTTGCTATTTACTTTACATGGCAGTTATGAGAAATGACTCATCTCCCTGTATGGACGTATTTTTTATTTTAGCCATTGATAACTAGGAAAATGGTAATATACTCTTAAACTGATAATAATGAGGTTTTTCTTTTTTTTTTCCAACCAGCTTACTATAATTGATAGTAAAAATAAAAAGATCAATAAACCTGTGAACCCTTGCCTTGACTAAGCAACTGATAATATAGAGATGTTTAGAGTGATTTGGTTAAAATATGAACCACTAAATTATGAATGATACATTACAGATCAGACTCACCAAAATAATTATTTGGAGAGTGTGTGTGTGTGTGTGTGTGTGTGTGTGTGCGCGCGCACCCACCATTCTCTCTCTCTCTCTCTCTCTGTCACTCTTTCAATGTAACAGAAGAAAAAAAATCAAAGAACATATAATAACCCACATGGGTCAAAACCTCAGGTCAAGAAGGCAGTGAAATGTCAGAAGTGATAATTGCCAACCACACTCATGGGCCGCAAATCATAAAAAATAACAACTAATTAGTCATATTTGCCATATCCCACTTACCATAAACTTCCTGATAATGACTAGGAAGCCCACCTTCTCCCTTGAAGCTAGAAAGTGAGTTTGGGAATTGGACTGATTAAATTTTTTAGGTCACACATCCCACTATCATAACCATAATGGATCCAACTTAGCAGAAATTAAACTACAAATAATATATACTTACAAAGGTATAAAATTAATTCTGTGTTAACAGTGGAAAATTATCCAGTTGCGGTCCATTAAATTCAACATAGATATACCTAAGTGACTACATCAGTACAAATAAAGGGAATTAGGGAGAATATTTAGAAGTTTTATTGGCAATTTAAAAACAATAGAGTGGTGAGTGAAAAGTGTCATGTATTAGGAGGAATAATTATGGCAGCTTTAATTGCTAAATTATCTTTAATCTTAGTTTGGGGATATTTTTCTGATCTAGGAATTAATTACAATGCATTTTTAAATCTACAGGTGGACTTCTTTTATTTTTGGAAAAAGGGTAGATGTTTTAGTAGTGACTTTTGGTTTTACTAGATTAAGGTCAGAAAATACTATCTATATATGCTTTGGAATGTGTTAAGTTTATTTTGACCAATACATGAGTAGTTCTACATATTTTTTTCCCCATGGAACAAGAGAAAAACGTATATTCTCTGTTGGCAGCATGGTGTACAAGAGTCTTAAGACCATAAGCTCCAGAGCCAGACCAGCCGAGTTAAATCCTGCTCTGCTCGTCTGTCATATAGCCCTCAGCAAGTTACTTCTCCAGTTAGTGCCTCAGTTTCCTCATCTATCAAAAGCTATAATGAGGATTACATGAATTAATATGTCAATCCCTGAAAACACCTAGCAGATAGTAAGCATGATGTAATTGTTTATTAAATACCTGTCATTTTATCCATCTACTGTCTGTATACAAACACACACACACAGCTGCTGATTTTATTTTCAGATTTTTGTTTTTGTTTTGTCACTCTACTTAATTACAACTCTCTCGGAATAAAACTGAGTCTCCAGTATTATTTGGTTTTATCCAATTGTATTTCTGGGAGTTTTTGCACTATGTATTCCATACCTATGTTGCTTGTTACTAAAAGTTTATAATTCTTTATCTTCTTGTGCATAAAAAGTTTCCTACTTCCATCATACCCCTTTTGTTCTGTTTAATGGTTACAGCCTTAAATTCTGTTTTAGATAATATTGATAAGGAACTCCAACATTTTTTGGTTGTTTTACAATTACCATACAATCTTTTTTATGATAATATTTTCAAACATTAAAAAAATGTAGTTTAGATGTGCTCTCTGTAAGCATTTAGATTTTGTCTTTCATTCCAATTTAATACAAGTCTTTGTCTCTTTGTTGGAATACTAACACACGTTTTCTGTACATGACTGATTTGAATCCATTCCTTCCTTGAACAAACTATTAACTAATATTATGTACTGGTTGGCTTTATCATTTTCCTCATTTTTACTTTATCTAGGTTCATCAACATTCTTATAATTCATTTTGTATTCTCCATTCACCCTCCACTCAAGAAATGAAAATTCTGCCAGGCACCTCTACTTGCAGTGGACTTTAAATGGTTAAGTGTATTTTGGATATTTAAGAGCTGTTATTAGAAGATTACCAACAAGAAGCAGTTGGCCAAGAATGAACACAAGATAAAACCTGCAACAATTTTTGCAAGTTATAAATTTTTTCAAACTATGGATAGAGTTGGTATTGATGTTCTTTTAATGTGTTTCCCAAATAGAAATTTGGTAAAAAAAAACAAAAAACAAAAAACAACAACAGTTCTTTGTTCTGTTTTGCTTTTTGAATGACTTCTTTAAGAGTGGAATTCCAGAAAGTGAGGGTTTTTTCCCCCGACAAACCACTAAAAACAAGAGGATACAGAACCTCCCGTCCTAAACGCAATTTCTCTGGGAGACCAGCGCTAGTGCTGGCTTTTAATCATCTTTTCTGACTAATGACATTAGAAGAAAGCAGGCTGGCTGTCAAATATTTACAAGCCTGCACTTAGCTCAAAGCTGGGCATAAAAAAAATTGTAGTTACCCTTATTTATTAATCTACTCTGTTCTGTAAGGTGAAGTTATCCGGTAAACATGTCATCTTCACACAGCTTAAAAAGCTAATGAGTCCAGGCCCTTTGGAAAGCCTTATACAATTTTGTCCTTCCAATCATTCTGTGAGACTGCTGCTCTGCTAATAGTTCCCAGGCTGAGGAAATGGAAATCTCTCCAAAAATTCAGAAATGACTCTGATCTGCATTCCCTCGTCACATGATCGGTAGACTGAATGGTTTTAGAATTAGACACATTTCAAAAGTTAAGTACATTAGTGGTTAGAGATTCTTGTTAAGCTAGGCAGCCTTTCCCTGCCTCTCAAAGATGTATAAAATCTTTCCAATGTCCTCACACTGCTGGGCCTTCTGTTCTTTATCCAGTATATGTCTCCAAAGGAGCTCATTGGGAGGTAAATGAATGCAACAGATTCTCGCTAGGCATTTTTATTCATGTCCATCTATTGTCACATTTTGGAGAACACTTGAGAAGGAAGCTGGGGAGCAGTAGTAAAAACAGTAGCAAGCTGTCAGTTGATAGTTTGTCATTGTTCCAGAGACAAAAGGCAGGCTGTCACAATAAACAGCATTTATTCCTTTCATATTTGTGGCTTAGGGCTGGAGAAGGGGAGGTGTCACTGGTCGTAATTGTAGAAGACATAAATAATAATAGTAGCTTGCAAATCACAGATCAAAGAACACGGAAGGAATTGGCAGTGATGAAGGCAAGAAAATAGATGCTTCCAGCCCAAGCTAATTTACTGCCCTTAAAAAAAAAATATGGAGTGATTTTGTTTGCCTCCTCACCTGTAGGGGAGGAAGATAAAGCTTTGAATTCATAGGTGTTATGTGTTATTTTAGGCAAATAAGGGTGTATCGATGATTTTTTCATTCAAGAGAAGTTTTTAAATTTAGTCAGTGCTTTTACGAACTAGATGTAAATGGCAACCCTTTTGCTTACTCTAACCGTTATTGTGCTGAGAGCTTGTTGCCGCCTATAGTGATGCACACGTGAAGCCTTCCAGATCATGTTTCTGAAAGAGAAAAATTGATTGGAGGATCTGAGAATTCCTAGTTTATATTATACCTGGATAGTTTGACCTCATGAGAGGTAACACACACAGCACCCTCAAGATTGCAGACCTGAATTACACCCTCTCTACTTGACTCCCCCAAACATGAGAAATTTGACAGAATGTGACACTACAATTGGGCCTGCGTGTGATACAGGGACTGCGGGTCCCCTTCTCATTCTCTTCCACCTCTGGGAACTCACTGGGAGAATTCCCGTAGGATGACAGGGGCTGAGAAAGTCTCCCCATGCAATTACCATGCTGAAAGGTTTCTCATTTACTGCTGGAAAGAAGTGTCTATTGTGGCTTCTAATAAAAACCTGTGAAACCACATGGGTGTAAAGTAATTTTTTTTTCTTCCAACTTTTCGAGACACTGGTGACAATGCTAAGTTCACTGTTTTAGCATTGGGTGTGAAGTGTTTCACCCTATTTGTGATGGCAGGTTTACATCTGTGCTGTAACCTATTCATTCTTACAGCAACATAATTGGAACGAGATTTCACACATGGACAGGCTTTCTCTTTATGGAATGCATACGATTGCTCCGAACACAAAGCATGATAAAGTACACATGGAGTACAAGTTGGTATGTGCGTATTAGTGTTCCATAGGAGTTGTGTGAAGGCTGGTTTGCGTTTTTCCAAAGAAGGTAGGCTTTGTTATAATAAGGAAAGCTGATGGTATTCAGAGCACAGCAGAGGTGGCAGTCCGGCTCATAACAGCATGCTGCCCCAGACAGGGACCATAACCTAGAGTTTACTGTGCAAACATCTTGGGCGTTGGCATTTGAGTAGTCGGGTTGCAAACTTTGCTGCTTGTTATCCCCGACATTTGCTTTTGTACAGCAGTTTTGACAGTTGCACCGCTCACAGCAAACTGCCACCATAGTTTGTTCTGCTTCAGTGCCACTTGACTGTCACAGCCTGTCATGAGGCAAGAAAGCTCTACACCTAACCCCATCGGACAGGGTTTAATCATTCCTATTACTCCTGTTGCCTGCCCAGGCCACCGTGACACACACAGCATGCAATGTGACCCTTCCAACAGCACTCGTTTTAGAGCCCTTTTTTTTTTTTTTTTTCCTTTAAGTAGAGTGATAAGCTACATGGTGTGATTAAAAAAAAATCAGAGAAATGCATTTGTTTACTAAAGAAATAATACTGAAAATTATCAATTATGAACCAAACCCAAAAGAAATTGCACTGCCATTAGCTCTTCCCATTGGGGCTGCTTCTTTCCTTACTTAACAAGAGGGGTGGTAACACTTTTGTTTCACTAGGAGAACTAAACAGAAGAGAGTTGGTTGTTTCTTGATTGGAGAAAGCAGATAGGAAAAGACATGACTGACTTCCCCCATTCTCCTCCCCGGACTCCCTTTGTTTGGGATGGCTTTACATCTATTTAATTGCTTCTGCTGATCTATGAAATCAGGAAGGTCCCACCCCTTAGTCTGGAGCCAGTTCCTCTGGCACAGTGGGGAGTATTCAGATATTTGGTGTGTCATCACCTATTTCCCAAGAAAGGTCTCTCAACTGCAGCTGATGAGGTGGCAGACACGAGAGACTACAACCAGTCTGATTTCTGCTCATTAAAATAAAAGGCTGCAATCAGACCATATTCCTCCGCCTCAAAAGAGAAATATAGGTGGTCTTGTGAACACCACTGTATTGGACCTATGAAGGTCCAACAAACTTTGACTGACCATTTACTATCATACAAATTATCTGCTGGACGCTCCTAAGAGAATGGGAAGGGCAGGGAGCAATATCACTAAAGATAAGGCCACAGGATTTTAGGCATTACTATCACTTTGCCACACATGTGGTTGGAATATACGTGTAGGTTAAAGTTGCTCCATTTTGGCCAAATATACTGCTTTAAGGTAATGAATGTGCATAGTTGGTCTGTTTTTTGATTGGCCACTTCAACTTATGTTTAAATTTAAACCATGTAGCCCAGTCTACATACTCAAGTTTTATAATTGGTTGACTCAAACGCCTTAGTATTCAAAGATATGATTGATTTATGGCTAGAACATGCTGTGTTCTTTTCCTAAAATGATGTTATACCAGGAAAATAATTTCATTGAGTTAAAAAAGGCTATAAAAAAAGGAAAGACTATTAATGAAACAGATGCTTTCAAAAGTTTTAAAAGGTCACAATATAAAACACAATGAACTGAATACTCTGCAAATAACTAAACCATGAACTAAGTATAAGACTTGGAGTCCCCGCCCCCTTTTAATACTATCATAATTAAAAGCAATAAACAAAACCTGGTGTCTGGGATTTGTGGAAGGGCCAAGGACATCATTATTCCAAATTATTGGCACTTTAACAATAGAATTGTCTAAGCAACTGTCACTGAGCTGAGCCTGAAGTTTGAAGCAGGAATGCTGGGAAGGGCTCACTGGCAGCCAGAGGACACCCTGGTTTGCACGTGAGACCTGACGTTCCAAAATCTAACAAAACACATGACCTTGATAATGCCTTTGGAAAGGTAACAAAAATCAAGGGCTGAGGACCCCTTGGCCCATATTCCAATTTAGCTCTCTGGGGTTGCATGTTATATTAATTAAGGGTTTTGGCAACTAATGGAATAGAAATGTCAGACATGGATAGCTATGGGTTCATTAGAAACACCTTCAAATTCTCCAGTTCTGAAATAAAAATCATGATCGTGGTCATGTTTGCTGGTCATCCCATGGGCCTCCAGTGTACAGTCCCGCCTACCTTTCTAGCTTTACTCTAACCACTTCCCAAACACAACCCTTGTGTTCCATTCAGATTGGCTTAGTCATCACTTATTTAACATATTTGATAAATTCCCAAAGTTACGTCTTTGTTAATGCCACTTCCTATTAGAATGCCCTTCCTTTTTTTTTTAACATTTGGAATGTTATTCATCTTTTGAAGGCAGATTTCATAATCTTTTTTATGCATGAAATATTTTCTCATTTCCCCACCCAAATATATTCTCTCTCTATTGAACTTCTATAGCATGTTATTTGTACTTTTCTTATAAAAATAGGTTATTTTGCATTGGTCTTCTCTCTATTGCATTCTAAGCAACATGAGAAGAAGATTGTGTGATTTTTTTTATACACAGACATTCTCTCTCTCGCTCTCTCACTCACACACTCACACACACACAAACATACACACACATACACACACATCACTGGGAATATAGAACACAGTACTGGAAAGTAGTAGGCATTCAATAAATGATAAATATTTGTTGTTTCTTCTATTTTGTTATAACTATTATAGAAACTTCTTTTTGTCAAATATGCTATTGTAACTGTTGGTCTGGTTACTAAATTGAAGATTTTTGATTAGTAAACTGATTTATAGCTTAAAAGATAGCTTCTTTATCTGCTAACATAACTATATCTCTGAAGAGTATTTTATAGGGAACATACTTATCAGTTTTATATGGTTGCTTCCTTTCCTCACATTGTTTCACTACATAAATGAATCAAGCCACATTAAACACCCAAATTCCATTAATTGAAAAGCTGTCCCCAGTATTGCTTGCTGGCTCAGGAAGGAATCCCAATCTGTCACCTTGATGAACGAATACCTAACACAGCACCTCCTCTGTACCTAATACTGTGTGTTCGTATGACATGCAAGGCAGTCTTGAAGCCTCTCTGCCATCTGCCTGTTCAAAGTCGAAAGCAAACAAAATTACATGAAAATCTAATCAGAGCCTAAAACATTTCTTCTGGGAGCCAAAATTGTGTAATATGCCCCTAATATGACCCACAGTATCCTATCAACAGTATTCCTTTGTTGATTGCAAAAGAAGTCAGTTTGAGTAATCAACAAGCAGTCTAAATGTAAGAAAGATGGCTTAAGCTTAAGCACCAACCTGTACAAACATTTTTATATACTGAACTCAAGATAATACCATCATTTTATTTTTTTGATTTTTGTAAAACAGCTGTGGGTATTATCCCAAAATAGCTGACTGTTAACTAGACAACTAGCCAGATCTATAATGCTCCATGCTATTGCGTCTCCATCTGTACAGCCTGCTGCCTGCCTGTTTTGAATTATGGAGAGCTGGAAGGGGAATCCAAGAGATAAGGATTCAGTGGCATAGGTTACCTCAGTTCTCCCTTTCATAGGGGAGATATTTTTCTCTTTTATGCTTTGACAGTGGCTGATTATATAGGATTCCAACCCACCTCCTCACTTTCAAAGTATTTCTGTATGAAGAACACCTGACCTATAGTTCGCTGAGTACCAGGTGTGGATCTGATTACCTTCAGGTGTCCTAATGCTATCTGTACACAAGTATTTTAGTTCCTTCCTGTCCTTTGTATCTTTTTATTTACACTTCAAAACTTGGGGAATTTTATTTCCTTGAAACAAACAGCATAACACTTATTAAGCAGGGAAATTCATTTGCAGATGAATCATGATCACATACTTCCGTATCAGATGTTAGCTTTCAGCTCTGAACTCTAAATCTCTATCCTGTGAGTGGCAGCAGGTAAAGGTTTTAAACTCTTTCCAGCAGATGGAATAAGTCTTGTCAGTTATTAAATTGCCACTGAGCTATTTTTGGTTTCTTATTTTTTTCAGTACTCTTTTTTTCTTTTCTTTGTTACATTCTATGTTGTGATTTTTAAAGACATGATTTTATTTTTCTATTTTGGAAGCAAAAATAGAAATTTCTAACAACTGTTTTATTTTTCATAATTTTACTCTCTACCCTGTGCTGTCTATAAAGCAGGGGTTGAGACAATAAAACTGGGGTATGTTGTTGATAATTCTTCACAAAAATCAAGTGATACCACCATAGTATGAGACAATGTGTATTACTATTTTGGTCATGATTGATACCTACATTCCACTTTAAGTACAAATGTAGCAACAAGGAATCTCAACAACTTATATGATGAGTGATCTTGTCAGAAATGAAGATCAGTGTCCTTTTGCTGGGCAACGATGGTGGAATGAATCAGAGTTGGGTCCAACGTGAGGTTGTGAATATCAAAAACAATTGCCTACATAGGAGACAGATTAGAAATCTGTGTCCAGGCTGTTGCTCTTAAATCAAAGACCCTAAAAAACAGCAACTCCTGTGAAGAAAACTGAAATAGAAAGCAGAAAAGTGATGATAGGAAATGAGATAGAAATCAAGTTGAGGAATTGCAAAGCGCCCATAGGTATACCTAGTCTACAGAGGTGCTGAAGCACATACAAAAAAAGTTTTAATACTAGCTCTGTGCCCTCTTTTCTGTCTGTGCTTAATTTTCAGGTGAGTATTTCTTTTTTTCCCCAAAAAGATTATGACTGCAGTACTGATTCAAAACTCTTAGCCTCATTCCATGCACAATGTATGGCACCAATTTATCCACATGGAGTAAAACTGAACTTTGGGTAAAGGGAAGGGATGGCTCCTGCTTTGTGGCTATGATTACAGGGTGCCTTCCTGTAAAATCGACTGTTGGCTCTTCAACTGTTGGTTGGTATCGTGAGGCCAGTGCTCATGCCTGTTTCTCTAGGGCTTACTTTGGCTGTTGTACTTCTGAAAATGTGTAATGGGTTCTGCAGCAGAGTGGAGGTGTACAGGTGTTTTACAACATGTGAGTAGAAAATTCCTAGAATGGGCAATGAAAGAAATTTAATAATCCTGGGTTGCAGACTGGGAAAATGTCAGTGTCTTTTTTCTTTTTGTTTTCATTTTTAGAAATAACTAAATTCAATTTTTAAAATATCCTAACTTTTGCAAGAGACAATATGACTACTAGAATTAATTTTGCCTTTCTTTTAATTAATTAATTAATATTTTTCACTTATTAAATTTATTAGGGGGGACAGTGGCAGCGGAATTCTATTCTGCCATAAGAAAAGATGAAATAGTGCCATTTGCGACAACATGGATGGAGCTTGAGATTGTTATGCTAAGTGAAATAAGTCACACAGGAAAAGTCAAGAGCCATATGACTTCACTCATATATGAGATAATTTTACCTTTCAAAACAGCAGTCTTTCATTATAAAACTGGACCCAACAATTATTTTCTGAGGATCTCTATGAGCCTCTGGTTCTTTATCTTTGAATTACCACTAATCCTACAATGTTATTATAAATACTAATGTGATAATGATGTCGAATCCTTAGCATCAAATTTCTCACAAAATAAATACTAATAATTTATACTAATAAACATAAACCTATTAGAAGCAATTTTGATCATAGTACTGAGTGGTATGAGCAACTGAAACCTGAACAAGCTTGTAGATCAAAGTAACAATCGACTGGTGAAATGATTAGTTTCACAAGTTATTATATTCAAAAACTATTTTAAATAGTGCCTCTGTAGAAATAGATACAGCCTAAGTGAGTGGCATGCTAGTATCAAAATTAAAACAAAGGAATTGCCTACCCTTTTCTACAAATATGTAGGTATTTTTTCATTTGTCCTTGTCACATATTGACACTTGTTGCAAGCTAACAGCATTATTTTACATCATGGTCCTCTAAAGATAATTCTATTGGTTGCCATCACTTTTTAAAAGCCATCTTTCCTAGCGGGTTGCCCCAAACTGACCCAATAAATTTGGAGAAGGACTGCAAGAAAGTTGTGGTCTCCCACACTTAGAACTTGGGAATACAATCCTATTGAAATGTAACTCCAGAAAAGGATAAATTGGAGCCACTGAGTAGAAAAGTCAATCTTGCCTAATTCACTGAAAAAGGAACAAGAACAAAGTACTAAAATGGTTGTATGTAGTTGTTGTGATAGACCTATAGACGAATTACAAGTGACACAGTCTGTAAAACTGTTAGTGCTGAAGATAAATTTTCTTTAGTTTTCCCCACCTTTTTCATCATTTAAGACCCATACCAGACATAAAGCAAGACATGACCCATCCTTGCCTGAAGAACTCATAATTCGACCCCCTTTTATTAGGGTTCTTTTACGCCCTGACCATGAAAAAATAAAAAGGTTTGTTTTCAAGCCACCTTTCAGTGGTTAAGGACCTGTCACAGTAACACTTTGCCCAAGTTTCACGGATGGAAAATTTCTCTTCTTATATCCATTCAAACACTCCTTTCTTATGTCTTATTTCCTCTCTGCTTTCTGTTAGGAAATAAAGCAAATAGATAAACTAAATCTATTCATTTAGAAAATCGATAAACTAAGGGAATTCTAACTGATATCTGGGTTTTGGGGCATTAATTTGGGAGAGGTTTTATTTTAATAAGGGGCTATTCAAGACACAAACATTAATCCAGAGGAGAAAATAATTAATGCTGCTGTGGTAAGACATTAAGGTATATATTTGGGCAGAAAGGTGTTTCTGGAGCTTCTTTAAAAATGCTTTGCATTTGATCTGTATATCACGCTATCTCTGGTTATCACACTCACAGAAAGGGGTCAACTTTGATGATAAAGTACATTAATTTAAAGAGGAACCTGAGACAACATTAATCATCTGAGGTTGTAATATGTAACTTTCATCTTGCAACATTCACAAAAGAAGCCAAACTTGTTAATACATCAACCATCTTAAAAGTATGTAATATTGGCAATAAAAGCACAAAACTATAATAACTTTAAAAAGAAGTAGTCTTTTGAAACACTGCAAGCCAAAGTGCCCTGCAGATGAAACGCAAGTATACTTTTCTTTATTACAATCACATACTCACACTCAAACATTTTTCTTTTGAATGGGCAGAAAAGAGTTTCCTTTTTTTTCCCAAAAAAGCAGTATTTCAAACAATGTGTTTTCTTGTGATAAGAGATCTGTTTTAATGTATTTATAAAAGAGGACCTTCAAAATGGTATGTTACAGGGAAAGCATTAGGATTACGAATCACACTGATTTTTTAAAAGGACCCAAAATTCTGTAAAATTGTTCCACCCCTTGCCAAGTTCTTTCAGAGAGATGCAATTATTTTTCTTCTGGAAGATTTACCTTAGAGTTATTTGTTAGTTAGCACTGCTTTGTGAAGAAAAAAATAAGCCAAAAAGGGCCTCTCTTAAAATTTCTCAGAACTTAGCTCCCCCCACTTTTTTTTTTTCCCTAATCAGGGGGAAAATAAAATTGACATATAATCTTCCTAGGAATCCCTTTTATAAAAAATATTGTTTGGAGAGGTGTCAATTATGAATCCAACTTTACTATAGTCTCTTGCTGTATTTTTCTTCCAAAATGCTTTCTTTTAGTCTCTCAATCTTACCCCATTATGGTAGATATCCTCTAACATAGAATTTAAGAAATATATTCAGCCTGTATTTCTTGTTTTGCAAAATTATTTGAATACTATTTGAGAATTATTCTATGATATTCTAGATTTAAATTACAGAATAATAATTTATGCACAGTATATGCAGTGACACCTGGCCCTCGGCCTTCTGTCTAACAATACACTAGACAAGAATTATTACTCCATAATTCACACCCTGTCATGTCTTATTGCTTAATTAAAGCACAACCTTCCTCTACATGACAAGCAATAAGACTGTTAACATTATAGATGATTATCCAACCTAGCATATTTTATTTTTACAACTTACTCTTTTTATGTACATAGGAAGCTCATTTCGAGTACACCTACCTCTGAAAACAGGAAAAATCTGTTTCTTTCCTATTGTTTCTGGCTGTTGCACCAATTTCAACTTGCAAAAACATGGGCAAAATGTTAGATGTTAGGAATTAGTAATTTAGGTATTGAAATAACAGCCCAATATGTATAAAGCAAATTGATGTATTTATTTGAAATCCTCACTGTAATATTTGATTTTCTCTGTTCTTCTATGATTAAGTCAACACTTAGGATGATGCATATATGCATGCACTTGTAAAGTAAGGGTAAACAAATAAATGCTTAGGGCCTATATAAGAAAATCTTAAATTTCTAGTGAAAAACTCAGAAGAGAATAAGTAAATGATAAAACCCACCATACACTTGGATAAGAATGTCATATTGCACAAAGGTATTAATTTTCTTCACATTTATTTATGAATTTAACAGTAATTCAATTCAAATAATAAAGTCAACAGTATTGTTTTAACTTGACAAAGTGATAAAAAAAAAATTAGGTTAAAATATAAGTATTCAAAAATTGCTAGAAGAATCCAGAGGAAGGAGAGAAAAAAAAATCAATGAGCAGCACCTAGTCCTATCAAAAGGGAATAGAAGCAACTGGGTAACTATTAAAAAAAAGAAATTTGGACTCTTACCTCATTCTTTACATCAACAAATTCAAATGAATCAAAATTTCGATGTGAAAAATGGAACCCTATAAGTTTTAGAAGGTTAATTTATATAGAAAGATGATAAGGCTTTTCTAAGTAGGATGAGAAACCCAGAAGACATAAGAAAAGATTGAAAAAAATTAGCCAATAATGCTAAAAATAAAATCAAATGACAAATGTAAATCTCAGGGAAAAAATATTTAATATATATGAAAAGATAATTTTCAAATCAATCACAAATAGAAAAATGGTTGAAAATTGGGAAAGCTATATTGTGGGTATATCAAAGTCAATATCCTAGTAGTGATATTAGTACCACAATTTTGCATTATGTTATTATTAGGGGAAGTTTTGCAAAAGGTACACAAGATCTCTCTGTATTGTTTTATAACGACAAGCAAACATCATAGAGTGCTTATAGAAACCTAGGTGATACAAAATATTACTGTTTTTATATATGCTATACTTAGATATGACTGGTAGTGTAAATAGGTTTGCTTACATCAACATCATTGCAAACACATGAGAAATGCATTCTGCTAAGACATTACTGTGGCTCAGACATCATTAGGTGATAGGAATGTTTCAGCTCCATTATAATCATATGGTACCACCGTCGAATATAAAGTCAGTCATTTACCAAAACATCATTAATGTCGCATATGACAGTGTGTGTGTGTGTTGTGTGTGTATACACACACACATAAAGGGTTCCAAAAACATGTATACACATTTTAAGAAAGGAAAAAATATTGTAAATATATATACCGATAACAAAAGATGAATGCAAGTCACGTGTATACATTTTGTCGGCACCCCCAGTGTGTGTGTGTGTGTGTGTGTGTGTGTGTGTACAAATTTTAAATGTATGTGCTCTTTGATCCACTGATCAAATGGATTTATGTAATGAATATACCAGCAACAATTCTCAAATATATACATATACAGAAATATATTACAGCATTGTTTGTAATAGTGAAAAATTGGAAACAACTAAAGAGTATATCAATGGAACAAAGCACTAACTAAATGAATTTTGGCACATCCAGGAGGAAGTAGTTAAAAAGAACGAGGCAAATGTCTCTGAGCCAATATACATCAAAATTCAGGGGGAAAATGCAGTGTGTGTAACAATGAGTATAAATACCTCTTTTGTTTTTTTTTTTTGTTTTGTTTTGTTTTTTTTTTTTTTTTTTTTTTTTTTTTTTGAGGGCAGTGTCACTGGCCCTCATATGTGGGACCGAACCGGGGCCGCTGGCTTCCAAGGCCAGCGCTTAACCACCGCGCCACTCGGCCGGCCCTAAATACCTCTTTTGTATAAGTAAAAAAAATCAGCTAATCAGTAGAGAAATTAGTCAAAGAGAGGAAAATAGATAGGTTGATCGTATAGAGAAAGGTTTATGAAGGATCCATCTTCCAAACCTCTTGGACTTTGTGGGGGTTAGTTATGACCCCTGCTTCACTTGGCAGTCCCCTGCCATGCCACCTCTTCTCATTGCAGTTTTCCTCTACCCTGGCAGCACAGGGACTGGACAGTGAGCCTACTGCCCCATAACTGTCCAGTCAGGGAATGGCACATTAGATACCCACAAATCTGAGAGTAGTTTTTTGGCAGCTCCCTCCTTTGGCTTTGAGGATGGGAGGCAACCCAGTCACAGTGGTATCCTAAGTAAATAGAGGCATAGGTGTACATAGGTAGCAAGATCGGTAGATAAATAACTATACATAGGGAGCAAAAAAAAAGTGTTTTGCTTTCCTTATTAATGTGTACAGACCACTGTGTACTCCCCCTCCTTAATTACCTCATCTTTCAATCACACATCTCTAGGTTATATCACTCTTCACAGATACTCCTTGTAAATCAACTGAGGGAGGGAATCAGAAATGGGTGGCTTTCAGGAAACCGCCTTTCTCTGGTTTCCCCCCTCTTCATTGGCTACTTCTCAGATTCCTGACTCCTACTAAACATTGGGGTGCCCATACCTAAGCCCTTGATCCTTCCTGTCAATATCTTTTAGTGATTTCACCCAGTCACCATCTATATGCTGAGAGTCCCTAAATTCCTGTCTCTAACCAAGACCTAAACTATAGATTCCTGTGTAATGCTATTTACCTGACATATCCAACTAGGCATCTACTAGGCATCTGAAACTGAATGGGCATCTCAAACCTAACATTTTTTTCCTACAAGTCTTCCCAATTTAACAAATTACAGCTCCATCCTTCTAGTTGCTCCGATATCAACATTGGAGTCATCTTCGGTTTTTCTTCATGTCTTCTCTCGTACACAGTCCATCAGCAAATTTTGTCAGCACTGCCTTCTGCATGTATTTGGAATATACACCCACACAGCACTTCTGCCTCCTTTGCCATACTGGTGCACGCCACCATCACCTCTAGCCCAGATTATTACAACAGTCTCCCAACACGTGTTCTAGCTTTTGCCCTTTCTCCCCTTTAGTCTATTCTAAACATAGCAATCTGGGATGTCTTTTTAAAACACATCAGATCATGTCATCTTTCTTCTCAAAATCCTCCAATATTCCACATCCAGAAAAAAGAAATCCTTTAAAAGCTTCCCAACTTGCATAGATTAAGAGCTAACATGTAATAGTAGCCTCTAACAGTCCGTCTCTGTGATTCTCCTATGATGCTTCCTTCCTGCCCACATGCCTGCCCATTCAAGCTCTTTTAGCCTCTTTGTGCTAAAACTATAGGCTTTTTTGTTACTTAAAGTTAGAACAAAAATTATATTGGCATTGGTATTACTGCATATTATAGGACTTTTTTTTATACTTGCATTTTTTAAAAAAGGTAACAAATTTTACTTAAAATAAATTCACAACATTTTAAAACTTGTTATCAAAGTTACAAGTAAGCAATTAACCCGGAGATCAAACAGTAGTGGGATAATGAATTGCCCAGCTAATTGAACAGTCCCACATCTAAAGAAGTATATAAATTCAAAACAAACAAACAAAAATACTACAAGAAGCCTATCAAATGACCAAAGCAATAAGCATATAACTGTTCTGTTTCAAAGACCAGAGAAGAGTTTAGTGAAGTTTTACTGGACCGTATGTAGTACAATAATAGAGGGTGACGACCATCGCCTCTACTGCTATGCTCGTTCGTGTATCAACTAACTATAGTATGATTGTGATGCAATGTAGCGATTGAAAACTTGGATCTGATAATCCATGTTCAGCAACAGAATAGCATAAGAGCTGATTTTATTAGCCTGAGGGATAGGCTATTATATTAATGGTTCCATTTGAGGCAGGGTGGCCCTGGCTCATCACAGTGCTGACTATGCTCCATTTCCTAATGACTTATGGTTTTCTGTCAAAGACTGAGCATTATGATTACCCAACACACATGAAGACGAAAGCTGACACTACTTCAGGCACATTGTGCCCTTTAAATCCAAAGGTATCCTTGATGCAGTAGTACTGCTAAAGGATGTGGAGTTTTCTGTTAATTGCATTAACAGTATGTGAATCCAAGTAGAATTACCTTCCAATTTACAAACATATGGTTACTGTTTCTGCTAATAAATATTTCTACAGATATAAGGCCTATGAAGCACACAATGATACTTGTATTTTCATGATTATTAAATACATATATTCTTAAGACACATAAATTCGATTTAGGTCATTTCAAGTATAATTTCATAGAAAACCACTTCAAGTACCCCTTGCTTAGCACATCATATATGACAAGGGAATGTGGTATGAACACCTAAGTACAGAAAGTGAAAATAAAAACTTAGTTTTTTTGAGGTATATGTTTCATGTTCATTACCCCTAAGTAATTTTTTTAAACAGAAAATGTTATATCACTTATAATAAGAGGATCTCGCAGTAAAGAAGCTGTTTCATTTTTGTCTTGTTTCAGTCCTAGTGAGATTGTCTTAATGTTAAAGCGTTTTGTATTTTTTTTTTTTATGAGAATATCATGTCAGGATTTTCTGATCTCTCCCAATTTTTTCCACTTCAGGTTTTCTCACAGGTAATAATAGAGCTATTTTGATAGAAATGTAGCCATCTCATAATTTTCTTTTTAAGTGGGGTTCCCCATTTTTCACAATTTGAAACAGTAGGCATAGCAAAGTACCCAGGAGTGGAAGTGTGGGAGCCAAATGTTCTGAACGTTTTAGGAATCTAAAGTCTCGAAAAAAAAAAAAATGCTTTTTGATTTTGTTATTAGGACATATTGGTTCCCCTAAATATTTTGTGATTCTAGTTCTGTTCAATTCTATCACTTTTTTTCTCTATCTTTACCAGGACCAATTTGTGGGAGTGTTTAGATTTGGCATGTTATTATTTCTAAAATTTACTGCAGTGTTTCTACTGTTTGGCATTTTTGCCTTTAGTTCTCACTATTTGCTTTCCCACTTCTATTTGTGTAGACATATCACCTTTGTGCTTAATAATTTATTGATCTAGTTTTCTTTGTGGTCTTCATTCTTTTACTCTTGCTTTTGAACATTTTGCACAGTAAATCTCAAGCTCTATTTATATTTTGTTTGAATATACATATATTTTAGTTTTATATTTTAAATAAATAATTCAAAATGCTGAAATTCCTGTATTATTAATATATTTCTTGAAAATGATCAAAACTGGGTTTTTCATGATTGTTAAAGCATTTTTTTAAAAAAATCTGTGAATAAAAACACTAACATACAAAAGAGGGAATTTATATAGTATAATTGTCTTCATTTTTAGCAAATAGCCCTGTCCCTGAATTTTATTTTAGAATAATAAACCACCTAGATTACACCAAATAATATACTAGATTTCATGGTCAGGGCCTCAAAATACCTGTAAATTTCTTTCAGAATGAAATGAACATACAAAAATATTTCTGTATGATCTTTGGTGAAGCTAGGAATTAGGTTATAGTTATAATTAGGTAAGTTTCTGAAAACTAAACTCAAGGACTATGATTGGATTTGATTTCAAACAATCCCTCCATAGCATATGCATTGGTTGCTATGCAACAAAATTTAATATCAACACATGATGCTGAATGATTTTTGCATACTGTAATTGGCTCACAATATCTGCTGCTTAAAAATTGTGAAGAGAATGTGTTTACTTAAATTAAAATTGCTATATTAAAATTGTAAATTTTTACAATTAAGAGAAAAAAACTATAACACAAAACCTACATCTTAAAAATGAAGGAAAAATCTGCCTTCGGTGATGATAAATGTACGACAGTCTGGAAAGTTTCTCTTCCACCCTTTGGGACAGCATTGAACATATTGAAATAACTTTTTATGCTGGTCTACTCACCTAGCTTCTCTGATGAGCTGGCCGTGGAAAACCTATATACAGGCTGAGCTCAATTAGTGTAATTTATGTATCCTTGGACGTCAATCATTTCTGTTGAGAGGTGGGACTCATAAGCTCTCACTGCATTAATTAAGAGCTCATCTCAGCAGAGCCATCTTTCTACCTAAGGACCAAAAAGAAAGTTTTAATTAGATTTTTAAAAGCGTATGTCATATAGAAAAGCAAGTATAGTTCTTTAGTTGGTATGTGAGGCAACAACTAGAAGGGAATATTTCAAACAATACAAAGGGCACCGGTTTTCAATCATCTGTGAAGTTCTAAGGGGGAAACATCAATCTCCGACATTGGTTTCAGTCTTTGGACCACGACGTCATGGAAATAATGAAAGTTTTGACTATGTTCTTTCATTGCCAACATAATTATTGGACCCCTGTCTAATTATTGATGCAGAACTGGGGCTGATCAAGTGCAATTATAACGTTGAAGACAGACAATATTTCCCCCTGATGACTGGTTTTTGTTCCAGGCTAGCTCCTGACTGAATATGCAATGGGCAATGCAATGCAAGTTCAGCAAAAGGGAGTGAGGGAACTTGAACAACACATCAATTTCATTGGTTCAGTGATGTAGTGTGCATGCCATTGCTGGCTAACCTAAAAATATAGGGACTCTAGAGAGGCAAAACTAGCCAGGCTCACTCGTGTCAGCTGCTTGAGAGGGTCTGTTCTCCTGGAATGGCTTGTGTGAGGCCATCAAACATACTTCTTAGGGCTCACTTGGGAAATGATAGATACATTATTGATTAAAATATTTATAAATTAAGGGAGGGAAACAAATTTTAAAAGCTAGTTCGGATTCTAAAAGGGAAATATATCTACTAATAGCTATTAACCGCACCCCCTCTATAATTAAGGAGGAAGGGTAACAATTCATGCTTGGGAGAACAAACACAAATGAGTTTACCATTGTACAGGAAAAAAAGCAAACAATGGAAACAAAAGAAAAAACAAAAATACTGAACACTCGAAACACTGAAATAAGTCCTAGGAATAACCAATAAATCACTGAACCTAAACATCCCAAAACAAATCAGGCCTGGAAAAAGTAGAGGTATAAAATTTCTGTTTTTGGAAAGGTCCTATACAATGAGGAAATATAAACCGAGCACAATGAGCACAAAATAAATGATGTCATAATTATGATGTGTTTCTGACAGGCAGGATTGACACAATGGGCAGATGCCACAGAAAGCAAAGAGAGTTTTGTTGGTTGGCTAAACATAAGAGATCTTGTGTTTCAATGTTTCTTGCTGCTATTATATTTCTTTTTTTTTTTCCCTAAGAGAGAGTGTTTAGGAAATCTAGTTTCAGTCTATGCTATAAATTTACCACCTAACTAGCATTCGAGCCATGTACTGAATAACAGTAACAAACCTAACCAAAAATATAAACAACTATAGATTTTACAGGTATATGGTTTGCACAGGGTGTTTCTAAATGATAGTGTACAAGGAAAACATTACTATATAGACAATTTGTCAGAAGAACAAAGCTGGAAATTGTAACCCCTCATTTATATTAAAGTTCACAAAGGTATTTTATATTCCTTGCTCCTCGCCTTTCCCTCACATGTTTTCCCAACTATTTTGCCTCATTTATTGTGCTGTATAATGTTTATTGCACAATACATATAGTAGCACTCCCCAGATACAAGTTGGCACTTGTGCTGGTTACACCAATCTTGCGTACCTGATACATTTATATAATACAACGTCTTAACTTTGAGTACCATTTCTGTGTCTTTCAATGCATCTTTTGATTTATATTTAAGCCAGGGCATATTACAAAGTCAAACTACCTCTCAGGAATATACTCAAGGATGTCTGAATGGTAATATTAATATACACAGTTTTCTGTTTTATGATTGTGTACAATTTCTTTACCTCAGTAATCTCTTTGTTTTCTAAGCAAGGTTTAAGTTATATGGATGATAGGCTGAGGACAGAACATGTTAAAATTAACAGATATTTAGTGCAGCTGTTTTCAAAAAGGAAAATCATCACAGTGTGCCTTTCTATGGGATGTCAGCCTTTTTTTTTTTTTTTTCTGAAGAAATGACAGTTTTTCTTGTGATCTGATGGCTCCTTCCAGTGACATTGACCATGGTCACTGTGCTATACATTCCTTGTCATTCCTAAGGGATGTGCATCTTGATCAAGAAAGAGCATGGCAGAAGAAATAGGCTTTGGAGCAGGCAATGAAATTGTCTGCTTTTAGCCAAAGATATTAATTGTTTTACTGCTTATTGTAGTTTCAAAAGAACCCAATTTTAGGACTGGGGGTAAAAATAAGCCTTTTCCTGAATAAAAATTCCCTTGGTCTTCTATATGAAATTTCTCAACTTAAAGGAAACGTTTGAGATCAGCTAAGCACAGTCCAGCTCAAAAGTGATATCTGGAATAGAGTATCCACACCAGCCTTTGCAATTTGCTCTGAAATTGGTTGCAATGGTGCCATGACATTCCAACGAAGACACCTTGGCATGTGTTTGGAGAATGACAGATGTTGGAAGACCTGAGTACATCTTGTGCTTCACTCCTATTATAGGAAATCACATTATTTTTCAAAGATTCTCAGTGTATGTGATCTACCAGACCTTCTTCTTTCCCAAGACTCTCTTCTTCCCAGAAAGAGCTTCTATGTTACCAATGATATGCTTCTATTCTCTTCCCTTCTAGCAGCTAAGATGGCAGCTACAGTGCAAGAAAGTACGTGGCACCATTTCTTTTCTTATGGTTTTTGGGAGTCACCATGAGTTCCTGACAATATGGCAGGGGTCACTGTTATATATCAATTTGATATACTGGGGGATCATAAAAAGGTGAGCATTCATAGTGACATTATAGAAGTTCAATTGGTTTCAATTCAAATATTACTTTGCTCTCTATTTAAGAACAGTGTAGGTGGAGATGGCATTATTTTTAAATTGTATCTGAGTGTAAATATTCACATGAAACTATGTGGCTCTGGAAAAGGAAGACTTAGAGTACATCTACTTAAAGAACCGTTTTTATCAGGTGGACAAGTAAATTCTTTTGAACATGTAGCAATTTCAATCAGTGAAATCAGTCAAGTCAGTATATTTTAAGTTGCCACATTTCTATACTCATGGGACTTGTATCTAAAGGCAAACTATAATAGGGCCAGCCGAGTGGCTCAGTTGGTTAAGAGCTCTCTCGAGAGTGCAAGCTGAGCTCTGAGCAACAGCAGTTCGATGCCCAGCCTGAGCTGAGCTGCCGTTGAGCTGCCAACAGGTGGCAGGATGGCTCAGCTAAAAATAAAACAAAACAAAAAACAAACAAACTGACCCAGTTATTATTTTGTCTTACCACTGGAGACAAAGTGTGAAAGAGTTGGTTTATTTTTTGACCTCCTCTACTATTCTTGAGAAATTATATTAGAATAGAAATTCCTTTTCAGATTATATCATGAGTAAATATATAGACATTGACTTAGAACACTGGGTTCTAAAATACATGTCATGTTAACAGCCTAAATTGACACTTCCAGCAGTTTTTAAATTACAAAAACACCAACTTTGAGTTTATTTTATAATTCAGGCTGGCAATTGGGAAATGCATTATCAAAGACTTCCATATTTCTATTAAAGAGACCCCATATAAAATCTTTACAAGTACTAATCAATCTAGTAATGCCCAAGAAACACAAACAGAATCTAATGTATGAGAATGCAAAAGTTTGAGGAACAAGGCTGAATTAGTGCTCTGCCAAACTGACTTGTTTAGATAGGTTTTTTTTTGTAAGCAGTAGCCAACATTTGGGTGGGTTATCAGTCTTTTCCCTTTGACATTTTATTATTTACTTTTAATGCTGAAATATTGCATCATACATGAGCCTAGAGGTTTTCTGATTTGATTTGTTTATAAATCAGAATAAATAAATGATGATTTAGTTCAGTACTGATGTCAGGATTGTCATAAGTTTCATACTTTTTAAACCTTTCCCAATTCTGACTTAGAAAAAAAGAAGATTAATTTATGGTGAGTTTCTTGATAGTTACTATTAGGGGGAGAACAGTATTCAAGTTTTATGGGCATTAGGTTATGCAAGTGATGTTAACTAATAGCTATATGTATTGAATGTTTCAAGTACCAAATTGTTTTCTTGCAAGTCTTCTACATGTTTAATGCAAATTTAATAACAATGGAGGGGCCAATAATTAATTACACTATTAAGAAGATGTTCTAATGCAATGTTTGAATTAGAAATCAATCACCCATAATACAAGTTTGGCACTTTGTGAAACTATTCAAACATTTCACAGGTGAAGCCACAGTGGTAAAAAAAAAATTAGGAGAAATCTATATTTATTTATTTAAATAATACTTTTTTTCACATACCCTACTTTTTATATTTTTGTGTAGATTCCATATCTGGACATATTAGCATATATTACACATAACTGTAATAGCATCTTTTTTTAATTTAAATGATTTTCTTTTTAAAAAGATTGAGAGTGGAGAAATTTTTAATATTCAACAAATATTAAATATTTCCAAATAATCTTGTAAATGTCATGACATTTGGAAGCTTCACTTTTATCAGGCTGTTTCCAAAACATCTTGCAGAAACTATACACAGCTTATTTTTACAAGAGTTTTTAGTTATTCTGCAGTCCACATCCACTCTCTGCCAACAGTTATAGCTCATAACTTCTATTCTCGTATTCTCAATAACTCAAAGAAATGAGAAAAGTAACAGAGGTTTTTTGTTTTTTTGTTTTTTTTCAGTGATCTGGAAAATCTTGAGACTTAGGGTAATTATTAATCAGTTAGACTTTCATATAAAATATAAGTCACTTTGAAAATTGGTCTCCTGCAGTCAACATCACCTAAACAACAAATCTATAATTGAATATTATATATATATATATATATATATATATATATATATATATGCTTATGTGTTTGTGTGTGTGTGTATATATATATATATATATATATATATATATATATATATATATATATCCAAGTAAAAAGTATTCAATTTTTTTCATTGTTAGTGCTAAGAAATATGTGTATACAGTGGTAATCTTGGGTGGTATAAATGAGACATGATAAGTTCATTCACACGTTTTTAGTCAATGAATTTTTATTGAACCCTAGACAAGCACCAATCATTATGTTGTGTTCTGGGGATATAAATATGACCCAAACAGCTGAGGACCCTGGCCTCATTAAGCTTCCATTTTAGGAAATATATAGATACAGTGGTCACCTAAGTCCACGTATATCTATTTTATGTGTAATGGCATCCTGATACAATTACAAATTTGGTGATTTTCACTTTCCCAAAACATTTGAAAACATACTTTGTGTTGAAGTCTGATTTGCCACATAAGATGGTTAAAAATGCAATTCTAAATTACTTCCTTGGGCCGGCCGAGTGGCGCTGTGGTTAAGCGCTGGCTTGGGAAGCCAGCTGCCCCGGTTCGGTCCCACATGTGAGGGCCAGTGACACTGCCCTTAAAAAAAAAAAAAGAAAGAAAGAAAGAAAATAAATAACTTCCAGGCATTCTATATAAAGGGAAATATTCAAAGATACGTTTATGGCTTAATAATTAAATCTGATGAATATGCCTGCTGGGACCTTCTGCAACAATAAAATACAATAGCAGGTTCCAAGCTGCAAACAAAGAACGTTTCCTTTCAAAGATCTGAGTCACAGCATATTAGTATTTAATAGATTTTGCGTTTTTATAATACATAATGCCATAATTTCATGGTAAGGAGTCTTGAATAATTATTCAAGTGCAATCCAAATGGTTCTGGAAAAGAAAGAGCTGGAAGGAAACACTCAACACCATAACTGACCCAGGGACTCTACGTGTCTAACACAGTGAGATACAATGCTTTGATCTCAATTCTGGAGTTTCCCCTTCCCCAATTCCTATGCCTCACAAGATGCTCAGCCTTCTTTCTCCTTCTACAGAAAAGCCCAGAGCTGGTAACAGCATCCAATAATTACAAGTGATACCCACAAGAGGAAATGGGCATCTGGGTACAATAGTGATGTTGACCGACAGACCTCAAAGTACTCAAGTTTTATCAAAAGTTAAAAACAGGAGAGCCTAAGAATATGCATGAATTAGCAACTCCTCATGAGACTCTGTGAATTCAGTCCCCCTTTCTCTGATAAAATGATCACAGGAAACCGACACTGCTCTCTAGAGATAAGCAACAGCTAGGATTATAAAGATAGGTACACTTTCCAGATATTTCAAAGATACAGCCTAAATTGATTGTAGAGCAGGTTTTGGAAAATAACTCCGCTTTAAGGTCAGGTTTTAGCTTAAATAGATTTCAGAAGTTTCGACTGAATTATATATGGATATCTATTTATATCCATCAACACGATCTATTTATCTTTCTTCAGAAGTCAAAGAAAACCAATGTTCTATCTTATCTCCATGGTAGTAACTGTAACTTGAAGAAATTATGGAATGATTTTAATTCCAGAGGTCTAAGGACAAAACACAATGCCCATTCTTATCTGTGCTCTCTGGCCACAGAAAATCATAACACTTTAGAGTACTCTCAGAACAGTTAGGCGATTCTAATTCGTGTCCATTCTCCTCCTTCATTTCCTTCTCAATAAATAATGGATAAAGCAACAACGGGTCTTTGCTGACTTTTTAATTCTTCTAATATACAAAAATTATCTCTCAGAAATAAATTAATGTCTATACAATAGTCTGCAAATGGTTCGAAAGTAATTTGGTGGTTCTTAAAATGCTCCACGTGTTGTATTTTATTTTGAGCCAATTAATCATTCCACTTATCTCCTCACTCTATCTCCACACACTTCCCACCCTCTCCCCACCTCCAAACACAAGCTTCTGTCACCTTGAGGTGGAAACTCATTCCATTGTTTTGCCCCCTATTTTTTCAATTGGCTCTCCAATTTTTATTAATTGGAACTAACTGACATATCAATAGTACAAATGAACATGTTGTGCAACTCTCAAATGGAAAGCTCTTTTTACTGGAAACACAATTAATAACCATGTAAATATAATAACTGTACTAATTGCACCCTACGTGATACGAAAGGGTACCTTGGGCAAGTTGATTTCAAAAGTAATAGATGCTTAGTCATGTAATGATCATTGTGCTTTTGTTTTATCTTTTTCTGTTGTTTGGAATCTCAAACAAAAATGAAGGTGTAATACACTTTTATATTTAAAAACTATCACAGGAAGTAAAACCCAAATAACCTGAATTGAATGAATAGAGGGATGCCTCTAGATGTGCTGAAGTAGATGATATTGTCATTTCACTAGGAGGCTAAATTCCCGTTTTGATAAGCTAGTCCTCCTGCGCTCATTACTAAATTCTAGAGTCACTTCTTGCAAAGGTTGGTTTTGTGTCCTTCTTTCCTATCATCTATCTCATCTGTTCTTGTTTCCCTTTCTCACCTCCTCTCCCCTCTCCCCTACCTCGCCCCCCATCCAATAAACTTTCAGTCAGTCACCGTAGTTGCAGGGATCCCTTTCTTAGATTATAATTAAAGCAAGTTGGAAAAGTAACTGAGGGAAGTCTGACAACTAAGTGTGTCCCCGATACATAAAACATACACGAGAATTTTTTCTTAGACTTATATTCTTTTTCCTTCCCATTTAATTTTAGATCCTTCTGCTTTTGAGGTTTTCATGTAAGGTAAAGATTGATATATAAATAAAATACAGTCTGTCCATATCCCATTAAGCTTATGCACTCCCATAAGTTATAGAACTCATTCTGATACTCAGAGAGGTAAGGCTATTGGCATAATCATTTTCCATGTGAAGTTTATTCCTAATAATATTCATACTGCTTATAACTACTTTGTAGATATATAGTACAGTGGACTGTAGTAGTTTTACTTTTATTTCATATATGTCTGCCTAGTAAAGAGAACTGGGCATACAGTTTCTTTTAATAGGCCACCCATGGAAAATCAAGTCTTGCAACAAAAGTGTTAAATTAAACACATTAAATTAAAAACACATAGTATCTTGAATAAAGTAGGCATTCAATAAATACTAAGTTGAACTGAACCACATAAAATATATTCCCTTATTAAAAATGTTTACTCACATTAAAAGTAATCTTCATTAATATTAAAATGAATCTTTATTAATATTAAAATTTAGCTTAGATTCCTATAAATAAGCATATTTGTCTATTTCAAAAAAAAATAATATAGAACTTTGAGAGTATTTGTCCTGATTTTTTTGAGCACATCTCACATGGTGTTTTTTTGTCCATATCATAAAATGGTATTATCTAGGTAAAAAAATCAACAGATTCTACGTTGTGATTCTAACATAGATCATGTGTACAAAAGTGATTTAAATAATCACAACATATATCAAATTCATGCCTTTATCTGGGTGGTCTACAATTCTCAATCTAGAACAGGAGTTTTATGGTCTTTATATTATTTTCAGAAATGCCCATTTTGCATACTGAAAACTGTTGTTGTGGAGCTGCCAAATAAATACTATTATCCCAGATCTTACTTTGTTAAACACATAAAGACATAAATAGAATTTAGTTACATTTTCACTTTGGTGCCTGAATAGCTTTAATCTTCCAACCTAATTTTGGGATTGTAATAGCCACATGTACAAATCACACTAGAAGCCTCTTAAAAAATATACCAAGTAATTATAGTATGTGGCTTTCTAGATATAGCTTATAAGATATAGATCTCATTAAACTATAAAGGTATAAAAACTATCTAAATAATAAATTTTCTATGAATCCTAAGAGATTATAAAAACAAAACAAATCACCAAAAATCGATTGGGGCAGACTGATAATTTTTGCCCCACTTCCTCCAAATCTGTTTTCCCCTTTTTCCTGGGGACATAGCTGTGTAGTAAGAAAATAATGTTCCAACCTCTCTTAGAAGTAGTGTGGCCATGTATTTACATTCAGGCTAATAGAATGTGAGCATTTCCTGGACATTAACTTTTTTGCTCTTGTCATTGGCTGGAAGATGGGCATAGATAGCAGTAACCCTGCTCTGACCACGTATGAAAATATATCCCCCTATGCTTGCATAGCAACGAGGTGGAGGCAGTTAGTTCCCGGAACGACCCTATGGAGAAGAGACACCCTGCCAGCCTAGACCAGCGGCTCTGCCATGTCAAAGAGGAATATATCTTGTATTACTATATTTAAGTTATAGTATTTGGGAGTTTCTTTTGTAATTTAACTTAAACTTTACCTTAGTTCACCTGTTAATGATATAGCCACAAGTTTCTTCTACAATGCAAAGCATATAAAAACAACCTGATGGCATTTTAAGCATCTTCTGAAGGATGAACTAGGAGCTTTCGTGTTTTTAGAGTGCCTTTATGCTAATAGGACCTTCATTCTTCCATTTGTTCTTCACAGTAAGGACATGAGGAGGGTAGAGCAGCCATCATGACTTTTGCTTCAGAATAATCATGGGGAACACAGTTAGATTACGTCACTCTCCTTTTATTGTCCAGAGAAGATCTATGGCTCCTTCCTATCTTTTGAGGCCCAGACCAAATGTTACCTCATCCAGAAATACTATTTTGATATTTCAACTAAAAATAATTTCTAATTTTTCTGAATACCCATACAATTGTATCTGGACATTGGGGCTTCCAGCATTTATTATAATTACAAATACACTTTTCTGTTATTACAATGTAAAGTTCTGCAATGAAGGATTGATAGATGATTTACTTTGTAGAATTCAGTGTTTTGCATATACTTAGAGAAACATAAATATATGTTGATTGTAACAGTGAATGAATTTTATTTTATTAAATTATGAAACAGCCCTAATACTTAAGGAAATAATATTAATATCATATGTTGGATGTAAGAAAAATTAAAGTAATCCAGAAGCCATATAAAGAAGTAGTAGTAGTAGTAGTAATAATAATAATAATAATAATGTTTTATTTTTTGACATTCAATTTAGGCACAACTAAATGACATAAATATTAGATGGGAATAGTAATTTCTTTAACTTAAACAATATGATTTCTTTTAAACTGTTTCTAGATGAAATTTTTAAAAGGCAAGAGCATGACACTACTACAAACTCTCTGTCTAATTATATAGGTAATCCATAAAGATCAGATTGAACTGAATTTGGTGGGAAATCTATAAGCAATTTTAAAAATCATGTCTGATATATTCAGTGGATACCTTATTTACTAGGCTTCAGAAGATCAAATCATGTGTTACCTACCAAATTAAGTCATAGTAGATTCTTGATTGATTCTAAAGTGAACTTTAGGGCTAGCTATTAGATCTGTGAGTTTCAACTCATCCTCATTAGCTCTGCCCCAGTTTAATACACACACACACACACACACACACAGGGTGCCAAAAAAAGTATACACATTTTAAGAATGAAAAAAACCTATTAAAATTGTAATATTCAATATACACCAATGACAAAAAATGAATACAAGTCATGTGTATATATATTTTTGGCACCCCTGAGATTTTATATATATATATATATATATATATATACACACACACACACACACACACTTAACTTATCCATAACACTTAAAACTTTGGGAACTAGAAAGACAAGTATCAAATAGGTCTAGTAATGCACAAACAGATTTTACGGGTATTTTGTCAATTCTCAAATGCTCTTATTTGAACATAATCTATTAAATCTGACTTAATAAATTATGGTAATTATTATTTCTCTAATATTCTAAATGCTGCTTTTCACTGAGGCTAAAAAAAAATCGTGCTCTTAAATAGACTATGTCAATTAGGTAGCATTACCTTATAAAATCATCAAATATTTTTTTCTCAAAAATTTTGATACTTGGAAAACTAGAAGAACATGAATTAGAGATCCAGTAGCAATATTTCATGGCCATGTGACTTTGTGTAAATTATTTAACCTCTCTGAGCTATAGTTTCTATATCTTTAAAGACTGATGTGATGTTACATATATACAGTGCTAATATAAAGAGTGGATATACAATTCCATGTAAAACACAAATTATAGGACCTGAAACAGCAGACATTCATTACATATAAAGCACTCTGATACTTCTACATTCTGGGAAAGTATCACTGTTTTTTTTTTGAAAGGCAAATAAAAACAGCTGCAACCTTTCCCCTTAGACTTGACATTCAAGATATTAAGCTATCCCTTAGAAGTATCATCACTAAACTACTATGGTACTTGTATTAAGATTGAATGAACTGGTGAATGAAACACACTAGGTAGTTTTGAATTAGATTTTAGCCTTTAACAACCACAAGCCACTACAAGCCAGAAGACAAAGAACACATCACTTAGAAATGGTTTTTAAAATCTGGATATTTGAGAAAAGAAAAGAAAACAAAACAAAAAATGGTACTGGATACTTCCAAGTTCAAGTGGACTAAATGTAAAAAATCCAAATGAAGAAATAAACCAGGTTTCTGGGAAAGATGACAATTTGCATGTATACATTTAATATTTTTCTTTCCTGACATTGCTTATTTTACATCATAAACACATGATCATAGGAAATGAGAGAAGAGAGAATAGAAAAAGAATTTTGGAGGCTGAGGAAACAAAATGATGAGTGGTAATGGATTTAATAGACGGGATTGTGAAACCTAAGAACCTAAGCTGACAATTGCGAAAGCTGTGAAACAGTCCTAATTTTTCCTGTGCTGGGGTCTGAGTCTGAAAATTTACTCTCCAGAGAGTAAAACACAGGATTTCTAGACTAGGGTACAACAGGCACAGTCAAAGATGGAGTTACTCTTCACCAAGCAGAAATTAAAGGACTATGTATATACTGAATACTGAAACTACTCTCCTTCTTACCCATTTCTATAATCCCTGATAACTGGCCTTAACCACCAGACAGAAAAATAGAAGATTTTGTGAGGATTCTGACCTGCCCAAGAAGAAATACCCAAATTTTCTAAAATTAAATAGCCAAAAGAAAAAAAAAAGCAGCCAGATTTCCTTAGAATCAAATTCAAAGTCAACACAAGCTACCTAAATCAGTAGAATTTCCATTTAGTATTTTAGTCCCCAACTTTTAAATATGAACAATCAAAAGAAGCTTTTGGCATAAAAGATGGAGATCAAAACAAATAATCAAGAAAACAAAATCAGTTCCTGTGTAGGGAGAAGAAATTTTTCAAATTATCTTCTCATAGAGATAAAAAAAAAGTTTCATCCATGAAACAAAAACAGGATGTTATTAAAAACAAGGTACACTTAGAAAACAAAGAGCTTTTAGATATTAAAGACATGACAACAGAAATGAAAAAGTCAATAGACTACTGAGAAATACATTTGAGATGATCTGAGATGGAAAATAATCAGCAAAATATTAGAGAACCCATCAAGGAGGTATTACCCCTAGAAAAAAAGAATAAAGAAAATGGACAACGTCACCATCATTAAATCAGAAATGGTGAAGGGTTTGGAATTTCTCTCTACTTGAAAGCCAACAAGTTAGCCTGACAGATTTATAAACATAGGTTGACAGAAGACAGAATAGCCCTGCATCAGAGATACAGATAATTTATCACTCATAGCAAAACAGTAGCTGGAACACCATGTTGCTTTGGATCTATTTGCCCCAATCCACACAGGGTGACACAGTAAGGGCTGAGTTTTAGCTGTGTATGCAGTGTGCTGTACCACTGGAGAGGCATCCTAAGTTTTACAATTCTGAGCTTTGCAGGCTGCTGGCACATCTGCTCATCCTCTCTTCCAGAAAGAGAGACATTATGCATTATCCTGAAATGTAAGCCAATAACCCCCAAGAAGAAGTAGAAGGCTTGGTCTTTACTACTCTGAAACGTCTACAGGGAAGTGTGTCTCTAACTCTCTTTAGATGGACACACGATCTCTAGTTTCCAAGACTGTTTACTCATCAAAAATGCCCTCTGCTTCAAATGCTTAGTCTGTGTAGGTCCAGGCTCTGAGAAATCCTGAAGAATTGTCTTCCAAACATTATCAATAAAATAATTTAATAAAATTTCCAGTGCGCACTTAGTCTGTAGCCCACGAGGTGAATATAGACATGTGACAGGGCACATCCCTGTGAAAGGTCAGAACTTGTGGGCAAGCCAAAATTTCAACAAGCTTTCATTTCAGGGAGATAAAAATAGGTCACATAGTCAGAATGACTTTTGACTTCTAACTGCACAATGTCTTCGAAATTCTAAAGAAGTATTTCCAAGTTAACCTTTTATACCAAGCTAAGTAAACAATCAACCAAGGGGGAATCAAAATATTTTCAGATAGCCAATGTAAATTTAAAATGTGACTCCCATGTACCTTTCCAATTTAGTTACTAGAGAATATATTCCATCAAAAGCAAAGAGAAAAATCAAGAAAATAAATAATTGGATTAGCAGACACGGAAAATTTCACATAGAAGAAAGGCATCAAGGAGTTCAAAGGAGGATAATGAATGAAAATTCTAGGAAGACAGCTCTATGCTAGACATAGTAGACAATGGGTCTGGATTAGAGTAATTTGAGAGATTTAAGAGACAATGTTGAGGACTGACTTCACTAATATGCCCAATATCCTTGTACAAACTTCTAACTTGAGGAGAGGATGCCTGGCTGAGTCTATTCTAGATTATTATCTCTACTTTGTCTTGACCCTTTGCTGAAATTTCTGTTCTCCCCTCCATGTCCCTGCATTTGGGTTAGTGGAATACACACATTTTACCAAAGCAGGATTTGACTATGATAAATTCCTGAGAGGGGATGTTAATCATAGTGATCTCAGAAGCAAAAAAAATGCAGAGAAGTACCCTCGCCTGATACCATCCCCACTGTCCATCCAGCCTAGCTCACTGTGGCCCCTCCAGATGCATGACACGTGGTAAGTCCCATCAGGACTCACCTAAGGCTTATCAGGACTCACCTAAGGCTTTGTCCAATGACTTCCCTAGAGTATGTGCTTGAGTATTCTGCAGCAATGGAAATCATATTGTTGAGGAATATTTAAGACTAAAGAAAAAACAATCATAATGAAATATAAAGACTAAAGAAAGGAGACTAAAGATTGTGTGCATACTATCATCACAATGTTTTTATCTAGGAATTTCATCCAGCCAATATTTATTAGTTATTTCCTATGTGCTATGCACTAATCTAGGCTTTTCACACTATCGCCCACTTTCTCTTCCTTAAAAAACTCATTTCCCTTGGATTTTATGACATCCTAATCTCCAGTTCTTTTTCCATTTTTTGTTTGTTTGGCCTCTGAACATCTCCATGATAGTCTGAATACCTGTGGCTTTCCAGAGGTTTTCCATGAACTTCTTTTCCATCTCGTTTTACAAACTCTTGAATTCAGGGATTGCATTCAAAGATGAAAAACAAGACCCATTTCATACCTTCGGCATGTTCAGTGGGGCAGCTAGCCCTTTCATTATCACTTAATGTGACAAAACAATGTAAAAATGTGTGATCACAAATGAGAAGCTGGCCCAATTTAGCCTTCAAATTATGGAATAGCTGATCATAACCTCTCATTTATAGGTTTAATTCCCATTGAGGAAAAACCTCAGGTAAACTTTAGATTCACTCTGAATTCAAACCCTGTCTTTATCCCTTACCAGTTGTGTGACCCTGGGCATACAGTAGATGTTTATTGAATTAATGTATGAAACACTGTAGGAAGTAAAAGGAGGTACAATCAAGAGCTATGGGTAGGGCCGGCTGGGTGGCTCAGTTGGTTAGAGTGTGAGCTCTGAACAACAGGGTTGCTGGTTTGATTCCCACATGGGCCAATGACCTGTGCCCGAGCTGTGCCCAAGCTGTGCCTGAGCAGAACTGCCAGTGGATGGCCGGAAGGCTCAGCTAGTGAGAGTGGGTGTTCTTAACAACAAGGTTGCATGGGATGGTGGGCTACTCCCACCCACACCTAGAGTGAAAACGGCGACTGAACTTGGAGCTGAGCTTGAGCCCTCCTCAACTAAGAGTGAAGGACAACAACTTGACTTGGAGCTGATGGGTCCTGGAAAAACACAATGTTCCCCTTTCCCAATTCCCCAACACTGTTCTCTTCCCAAATTCCCCAATAAAATCTTAAAGAAAAGAAAAGAAAAGAAAAGAAAAGAAAAGAAAAGAAAAGAAAAGAAAAGAAAAGAAAAGAAAAGACAAAAGAGCTATGGGAGTTTAAAAAGACATGATGGGTGAGATGAGATGAGATGAGATTCCAACTGAACTTTCGGTGACATGTAAGAATTAGGTAGGCTGAGATAGAAAGAGGCAATTTTGAATATGAGGAATGAAGAAAGATTCAGGGAAGGCAATAATCCATGGTGTGTGATCTAAAGGCAGACAGGTATAGAATTTTCATGCCAGGAAGAAAAGTATATCAAATTCCAAAGTCACAGAAAAGCTTTGAATGTTTTTCATAAAAGATTGATACATTGTCTTTACAAGCTTCTATTTGCCCATGCCCTTACACTCCTCACTAATTTCTTACAAATATATACTTAGAAATACTTAACAGAAGGTAATATTTTGCCAGCATTTATGGTAATTACTTCCTTTTAGTTTTTTTATTAAGTAACAGCACAATTTTATGTAGAATGCACAGCCCCAATTTTCTCAGCAGTAAGTTATCTGACATATCTTGCAATAAGCCAGTATCTGTAAGTTATTCTTCCAGTATAATGAGAGAACCAGACTTAGATTTTTAAACATACAATCTTGCACTATTCACATATCACCTGGTGAAGTAGTAAATTCATCCTATTCAGATAATATCATCTCTACTTCCTTCATGTACAGTGGTTTATTTATTTTTTTGCATACAATTGAATTGGCTTTTGTGCCACATAGCTCCGTTAGAAGGAATAGATGCACATAGCCACATTCTAGACAGAGATATACCAGATGCAAACAATACCTCTCTGCAAAGATCACAAGAGATTTATCACAATAAAAGGGGCCAGAAGAATCTGGACATTTCTGGGTTACTGTGCTATTCCCTACCACTGTTCTCTAACCATCTCAGACAGGTTGACAGAAACTATTGTTATAACTTCTGCCGGTGTCGTATTTATACCATATTGGTTTGGCTGCAAGACCTCAGGAAAGGCAGATACTATAATGTTCTCTTTCAATTTGCACACAGAAAGTTTAAGAGTCTATTATCTGGTTTACTTACAGTGCCTATCACCATTGCTGAAAACTAGAAAATGGCACCATCAGGTTGAAAATAGAAGAATGTCTGTTGTGTAGAGAATAAAAGGATATTAAAAAAAAAATCTCTACTGGAACATTTCACACCCCGTGAGCATCTCCTGCAATTTTCTCTTTGACATGAAAAAAATGTGTTACGGGTAAGGAAATAAGACAGAACTCCTATTGGTGACCTGTCAATAATTATCCATATTCAACCACTAGATCATTTACATGCTTCTAATGTGGGATTTAGCAAGGAGCCCAACAATGAAACAATTATGTGAATGATGTTGGCTGCATACATCCTGTTTACTTAGAAGTCAGCAGGCAATCTATAGATTCAAATCTACACATCCCTTAACACACGGTATATGGGGAGGGATCAAAATCAAATCAAAGCTTTAAGACTCAGTATCAGGAATATCTAAAAGACTAGTACATTCTGTGCTTCTGTTTATCCACCAAAGTTGGCAAGAATACATACTAATCATTCCAAACTGAAAGAAATATTATGAGAAACAGTTATTGTTTGTAAGGTGCCTGTGTGTATAGATTGGGGGGGCGTTAAGGTAGCGAAAAGGAAATTTCACATGTATTATGATTTTTTTTTGTTTCTATACCAGCTTTTGATATTTCCTGTTACTTTAATAATCAACTCCAAATAAACTAAACCTGTAGAATATTGATTAACCTTTATTTAGAAATTACTTTACGTCAGTTCTAAGTGCTTTACATATGAGAACTCATTTCATTCCCACAAAGCCTTTTGAATAGATTTTATTTTTATGATTACTACATTATAGTTGATAAAACTAAGGCACATAGAGGTTAAGCAAATAGCCCAAGATCACTAATAAGTGGTGGAGCTGGGACTCAGACCCAGGGAGTCTGGCTTGAATGTGACTAGACTTGTGCTGGCCAATAGTGTAGCCACAGTGACAAAGGGCTACTGATCGATTAAAACAAGGCTGATTGGAAATTAGATGTGTTGCAAGTGTAAATATACACAGGACTTCATTTAGTAAGAAAAGGAATGTAATAATATCTTGAGTGTTTAACATCTCATTAAAGCCTTTTATATTGATTACACGCTAAAATGATAATATTTTGGATATGTTGGGTTAAATAAAATATGTTATTAAAATTAATTTCACATGTTTCATTTTATTACTTTAATGCAGATAATAGAAAATTTTTAATTCACAGATGTAACATTATATTTTTAATGTTGGCTCTGTTCTAGGCTTTTGAGCACTCGGCAGTATTGCTTTTAAAATTTAGAGTGAATGTTAACCCAATCATGAATGTTTCCTTCATTTTATTTTATATTTTATTAATATATTTTATATGAATAGTAATAAGATTTAAAGGGAAAGCTGAAAATCTTCAAGCTTAAAACATGAACTGAATCTTTACACAAAACCATCCAATGAACTAAGCATAGGAACATTAGTTATTTTCATAGGTTATGACCATATGATGGATGAACACTGAGATTGAACAAGGTCACCAGCATGAGGAATAAATGTGACCCAACTGTTATCTGCACGGGCATTAATAAAAAGAATCATCATATGGCTAACATTTATTAAGCACTTAAAACCAACCAGGCATTGGGCTAAGCCAGTGTCATTGCTAGGGTTTGTACTGGACAGTAGGGGGTTTTGGAAATTTGTGGATTTGTTTCTTGGTTGTCCCAATGGTTGAGGGGTGCTAGCTCCTGGCATTTAGACAAAAGGTGCCAGTGATACAAGAAGTCTTGAGTCAATCCTGCACAATGAAGAATGCCTTTGGGTAATCTCATAGACAAAGCATTATTTCATAGTTATCTCAGCTTAACTGACTCAGTCCAAAACCTTACAGAAACACACAAAATATTTGTTGGCACAGTTTTAATACGCATTGAGCTTTCCAGGCATGCAGCTACTATGTAAATCAAGGAAAGGTTGTACTTTCGTCAGAACTTTACAAAAGTTGTTTATCATTTTAGAAAATTGCATTACTGATGTTATTGCTGCTCTTGGTATTAGAGTTGCAAATTCAGCACACCTGTATTTATACTATGATATTTGCTATATTCAGGATACATAAATGTAAACATCTGATTGCTTCCTATGTCATTTAGATTTGCCAGGCATGACTATTTATATATTTACTACATGTTACTTTGTTATTAATTGCTTTCCTCTTATTTTCCTCTTTTATTTACAGTTAGGAAATTATATTAACTAACGTATATATAATACATTAAATTATATATTAATTATATACGTTAATTAAAAAATTATAAAGTTAGGTTATATTATGCATAAATTATTTTCCAGAGAGTAAATGGGGTATTATAAAATATTAATTTGAGAAAGCGGCTATTGTTCTGGTAAGATTGAAAACTGCTAGGCTAAATTCTTTATATGGGCTAACTAATATTATCTTCAAAAATGACAAACTCCAGGAAGTAGGTACTATTTTTTATTTTTTTCATTTCTATTTCACAGATAAAGAAACTAAGCTTAAAGAAATTAAGTATTTTAATTTTCAAGGTCGACATCTGGGATTCAAAAATAGAAAATCTATATCTCAATCTATCTTTGAACCAGTACATTGTCTTCTTATTTTTAACATAAATTAACTCTAAATTAAAAAAAAAATGTATTTTAAAGTATCCAATCTTTTAAATGTTGCTTATTGATTATTTGTTGTTTTATCTTGAGTATTCTCCACTGAAACCACAGGAAAGCAGTTAGTTTTGTTATTTGGGAAAGTATCTTAAACTTCTGAATACACATTATTTAAAAAAAAGATTGAAAAATAATAGGATTTTTTTTAAAAAACTGTGTAACATAGGTGGCATATCTTGAATCTCCAGCTAATAGGAAGTTAAAATATTTGCATATGCTTTGACCCTATGTCCCAGAATTCCCATTTCTAGGAATCTATCCCTGTGATACTACATTGAAAAACTATTAAAAGAAGTGTACACAAGGCTATTCATTGCAGAGCTGTTTGTAGTACCAAAAGATTGGAAACAACTCAGATGTGCTCATTAGTCAACTAGTGGAATAAACTGGGGTACCTCCTCACCGTAGAGTACCATGCAGCCACAAAAAGAAATAGACATTCTCTCTCTATTGATGGAGTGATCTACAGAATATAATCTTGGGGTGACCAGTTAGCTCAGGTGGTTACAGCATGGTGCTGATAATACCAAGGTTGCTGGTTCGATCCCTGCATGGGCCACTGTGAGTTGGGCCCTCCTTAAGAGAGTCAGTCAACTAAGCCATTGTAGCATGAAAGCAATGTATAACCAATGACCATGGTTGTCCCCCAATGAAACTAAAAAAGAAAAAAAAGAATATAATCTTAAGTGGAAAAATGAACAGCAGCAGCATCACCATCACCTGGGAACTTGTCAGAAACGCAAATAATCAGGCACCATTGTAAACCTACTGAATCAGAAACTCTGGGGATGGGACCCAGCGATCTATTTCAACAAGCACCCTCCCCCCACCAGGTGATTCGTTTGCAGCTGAATTTGAAAGCTGTTGCTATACAACATGCTGCTGTTTATTACAAAAAGGGAGAGAATATAATATAGACACATGCATATATAATTATACTATACATATTTATATTTGCTTATGTGTTTTAAAAAGATAGGAGATTAAACCATTAAATAAATAAGAAGTAATAAAACTATATAAAATGGTTACCTGTGAATGAGGAAAGGATAAAGCCTAAGGCCCTCTCTGAATTTACTTTGAGGTGTATATTTGAATTTGGAATAATGTTAAAGACATATAAAAACAAAAATACAAGTAAAACAAGTGAACCTGTGTATTAAGTTAGTGGTTTAGTAAAACAGAATTGTTTCTAGTGATTTTAAAAGACAGTAAATTGTACTCTATTAGAACATAACTAAGTAGACAAAAACAGCTGCAAAGATACCTTAATTCTTTTCAGTAATCATTTTGTTAGCAATTATATTGATATTACTATTTTTAAACTACAGTAATTTATATTACCATATGATCAAGAAAATAATTATGTTAACGTCATTAGGAATTTAGTATTTCATTAAAAGAGAAACATATAAAAATTAAATAATTTATCTTAAAACAGTGTCATTGTCATTCTAAATTTAAACTAGCAATATTACTATGAACTATGATATATGTCCTCTTTTTAAATTGAGATATAATTTGCCATATAACATTATATTAGTTTTAGTAGTACAACATAATGATTCAATATTTGTATATATTGTGAAATGTTCACCACAAGAAGTCTGGGTGACAACCATCACCACACAGTTACAAATGTCTTTTTTTGTGATACACGTCCTCTTAAAAAAGTTTCTTAATGCTGTAAACTAAAAGGCCTACAAAACGGTGCTGGCTTGGGAAGTCAGCGGCCCCAGTTTGGTCCCACATGTGAGGGCCAGTGACACTGCCCTCAAAAAAAAACAAAAAAAACAAACAAAACTAAAATAAAAGGCCTAAAAAGCAAATGGCCAACCCCCTAAGAATATGTACCCTGGAAATACAATTGTGATCTTAAAATACATTTCCCACTAAAAGTGACCGGGGATCACTGAGAAATAATAAAATATAGTCCTGGGGCAGAAAATGCACTGTATAATGTTAGTACATCATGTCATACTAGATGCCATCGTGTCATACTAGAAGGTAAGGAAGCCATCAAAGGCATAGCAGTAATTTCCCAGCTAAGGGACCCAGCCAAACTGAAGAGTTTCCACTGAACTGAGATGAGACATTTTGAACATCAATAAGTGTAATAAACCAAATGAATCAAAACACATTAAATATACCGGAGGGACCAAAGAAATGTACACATTTTAAGAGATGTTATCTATGTATTACTTTTCGAAGTTGAATTGAATTACAGTAGAAATGTGTAGTATGACGCGCATTTAAAAGATGGTATTTGTCAAATGAATGCTAGTGTCGTTGATTGTATTACAATTTTAATACATTTTTTTCTTAAAATGTATGTACATTTTTTTGACACCCTCTGTATTTAGAATCCATTAATTCACAATGATATTAAAAAAAAAACAAAAAACCCAAACACATAGAAAACTTCATTGGTCATCTCGAGAGTTAGGAGAAATTTATCTCAATATTTTTCAAACTATATAAAGGATTGCATTTAATCTGTGTTTTCTGAACTATTTTTATCCCAGACCCAGCAAATAATTGATGAAATAAAGTTTATCTTTATAGAGTAATTCAGTTAATAAAGAAGGAATTACAGAATTAGAATATGACCATTTGCCAAACCTTTACAAAGTAATGAATTTATCCAATGATCATAATGGCCAGCACCTGAATGAAAAGAAAGATAACCTGATAGAATAACACATTCACTATGAATTATCCCGGAAAAAAAGAAAAGAATTCAAAGTGAGTTGAAGTATTAGTTTATATAATTTAGAAGAAATATAAACAATGCTACAGAGTCTACTTCAATATTTTCTCTACTTTTGTATATTATATGGAAATCTTAATAATAAAAAGGTAATAAACAGGAGGCTAAAATGGATACCTGTAAGAACTTTGAAAAATTATTTATATATAAATTATAGTGAATTAATTTGAACAGATAAAAATTCATATGTGAGACGGTCATAAGGCTTGCTATGCTATTCACCCTGATGTCCTCTCTAGGTCCTATCACTATGCTTAAGCACATAGTAGGTACTTATTAATTATATAATAATTGTTCTGATTTTTTTCCTAAGGCTACTGATCCTCAAAATTATTAAATACAATATAGATCAAGCATAATAAAAATTGTTGTTGACAATATAACTAATATCACTTTCATTGGCACACTTAAAAAAATATATTGTGCAGGCCAAGTGGCACAGTGGTTAAGCACTGCCTTCGGAAGCCAGCGGCCCTGGTTCGGTCCCACATATGAGGGTCAGTAACACTGCCCTCAAAAAAAAAAAAAAAAAAAAAAAAAAAAAATATATATATATATATATATATATATATATATATATAGTTCTGTAAAGAGAATTGATCATTTCAGTTTAGACTAGGAATATTTTTTTCAAAAAAGTGTAATAAAGACTATAAAAACAGCTTTGTTACCCAAGACATTTAGTAAAATATTTTTTTCTTAAGAGCAGATGTTTTTAACTCTGTTTGGAATGCCCTAAATATCTTTCAAAAAGTATATATATATAAATTAAAATTCATTTTTATTTATATATATATATATATATATATATATATATGCATTCAACCTATGATATATTTATATATCACTACAAAAATAAGTAGCAAAAAATCTATAAGAAATAAATAATCTTTTGAGGCATTTTATTAAACATTATTTTTAGTTTCCTTGTTCATATATCTGTTTTCCTTCTTTTTATAAATAACCACATTAATTTTAACTAGAATAATGTGCATAACACCTACTATAAAACTGATTTTTATTAATTTTATAAAAATCAGTGTTATCCAAATTTCATTCTGTAAACTACAGAATGAAATGCTCTCATAAAACAAGCATTTCATGCTCAAATACATTTGGGAAATACCATATACTATATTCTGGCCTAAATTCAACAGTCATTTCTAAGCCATTTTTAATTACAGCACACAGATCATATAGAGAAGTTATTTCCTCAGTGTCATTTTATACACAGGAAAAAACTACAAAGAATCAGTGAGCTATTAAAAATCAGAAGAAAGTTATTGTTAGATTTCAGGGAAAGAAATAATACCCTTGAGTCACAGACTGGTATGTATACTTTCCCAATTTTAGAAACTAAAATATGTATTTACTATTTCAAAATGTCACAATTAAGTGGCTAGAAAAGTTCATATAGTTAATTTATACTATGATAGGCACTGTGTACTTTATACCTTGGAATAATTATTCCTACTATACAATATTTGTTTTCCTAAAAAAGGGGACAGAAATTCAGTGATAGTTCCTGATTTTGTCATATTCCATCATGTAACTCATAAGACATCAAACAATAAATTAATTCTCTAGAAAACATAAAATAAAACAAAAAATCCAAAACTTTAAAAATCATGGGCCGGCCGAGTGGTGCGGTGGTTAAGCGCTGGCTTAGGAAGCCAGCGGCCCCGGTTTGGGTCCCACATATGAGGGCCAGTGACACTGGCCTCCAAAAAAAAAAAAAAGAAAAATCAGAAACACTAGTAAATTCTGTGTTTTATGATTTGATGAAGCTATTTATGTGGAAATTGGTGTTCTACATTCTTACTGATACTATTGGGTTGTTGGAAAAGTCATGATGCATTTTTGCAATGGAAAACAGAAAAAATACATCATGACTTTTTTGACAACCCAATATTAACATACCAGTGCCTTCAGTCAGACCCCAAGAAGGTACAGGCAGCTTCTTCCTGTGGCTGGCTTTTGAACCTCAACTTGCAAGCTACTGCACCCTATCTAGTCATCTCTGAGGGCTTAAAACAGAGCAACGGTATGATATTGGAAACATGCACATTTAAGAAGAGTAGACAATCTAAAAGTATATATAGAAATCAAAACAGAATGGAATAAAACAAAGAAAATCATACGATGTAATGACTTAGAAAACTTTAAATTTCTGACTATACCATCTTAACAGGGAAACCTTAGTCTTTTACAAAAACTCTAGGGTCCCTCTGGAGCCAAGAAGGAATTGAAAGAAAAGGATAAAGAAAAAAAAAAAAAAAGCTGGAGAGAGAAAATATTTTTTCTCCTCCCCCTTCACCTCAGACAATTTTTCTGCCTTATCTATGTTTTACAGAAAGTAGTTCAATACTATTAAATGGCTATCAAAAGATGTGCAAAATATGGCAGCTAGTTATGAAAGACTTAGCACAGGCTCTGAAGTTAAAGGTGTGGTCCTAGACCCTGCTCTACCTTGTGTAATCAAAGAAATCAGGCATGTCTTGGTAAGCCGTGGTCTCTTTTCAATGAAAATCTGCAGTACACTTTTAAAGAGTTACCTGTGAACATATTTTTTAAAGTGCTACAGGATTGTCAGTTGCCATTAATACTGAATCCATCACCCTTAAGAGCTGCAATATAAATTAACATTTGTTTTTTGTAGATTTTTTTAAAACACTTTATCAAGTTTCTTAGACTAGAATCTCCTCATAGGCGATAAAAGTATTTTATTTCTTTGTTTTACATTTTAAAACATAGATGGTTCTTAATACATATACATTAAAAAATGAAACATAAATAGAAACAGTGTTATAGATAGGAGGTGGCATCATCAAGCTGACAACATACGTCATTCCAGACTTCAGTTCCCCCCACAAGAAGGGGTGCTAGAAACTACCCATAGAAAATCCAACGTTGTGAAAATCCCAGAACCTGGGGGTGAGGCTGAATCCCAGTTTGGGCCACAGAGATGGAGCAGGACAATGTTAGAAAGGTAAGAGGACTGGCTACACTTGGCTGAATTGCCAATACCCTGGGCTGGCACATTTCCACAGTGTGCGGACCTCCCTGGACAGTTTCTACAGTGGAAAAGAGACAGCTCAAGGTTCACATCCAGCATCCCCAGTGTTGTAGATGCTTCCTGGAAGACCAACTTGGGTCCAGCTTCACGGGGATCTGATGGAATTTGTGAGACTGGATCACTAAGGATCAGATAGAGATGGAAAAGAGGGCAAGGCTTATAGCAACCAGCACTTAGATCTTGGCAGACCACATTCCTGCTTAGAGCAGTGCCCAAGGAGATATCCCAATCAGAGTCTCTGCCCATCTACAGAGCTGAGCAGGTGGACCTGTCTGGCCAGGGAGCTTGGTTCGCAATCATGAATGATGGGTCCCAGCCAATGGGCCATATAGACCATGAAGCCTGTTCTACCACCCTGCCTAGACAAGAAAACAAATTTGCAGCACCTTCCAACCACTGAATTTACCCTCCAGTCTGGTGCATTCAGAAAGCATGGCCAGAGCATGGTAACCAGAGTCATTCTATAGCCTTGCTGAGACAAGGAGCCAAGCTAGCAACCCCACCCAACAGTTCAGCATATGGAATCCTGAACAGTTACCCCAGACAGCCTTAGATCCTAGTCTACAGCACCCAACAGCAGCAGAGCCCAGCCTAAGGCCCTGCCCAATTACTGAACATAGCCTGTGGCCTTCCCCAGGCAGGGAGACCATCAGTGATCTTGCCCAACTGCGGATCACAGCCTATAACCCCACCTGATGAGAGAACAGAGACTGCAACCCTGCTTGACCACTAAACATAATTTCTAGTTTCACTCAACTTTACCCAACAAAGAATCCACAAAACAGTCAGAAAACAATGAAAAAAAACGACAATAGTAAGTCCTTCTCTATCAACAATTCTTTAAACATAACTGGTTTAATTGTTCCATCAAAAGACAGAATGGCAGAATGGACTAAAAAACATAAGCTCTAATGAGATACTGACTGAAATAAACTTACCTTAGCTTTAAGAATACACATAGACTGAGAGTGAAGGGATGGAAAAAGATATTTTAAGCAAATGGAACTGAAAGAAAGTAGGAGTAGTTACATCACACAATAGACTTCAAGATAAAAATGGTCAAAGGAGACAAAGAAGGTAATTATATAATGATAATGGGTTCAATTCATCAAGAAGATATAACAATTGTAAATATATATGCACCCACTTATCAGAGCACTTATATGTATAAAGCAAAAACTAACAGAACTAAAAAGGAGAAATAAATTGCATACAATAATAGAGACTTTATTTAATACCCCACTTTGAACAATGGATAGATCATCCAGAGAATCAATAAGAAAACAGGGAATTTGAACAATACTGTTTGAATAGACCTGACAGATCAAATGGACCTGCCAGATACATGCAGAACATTTCATCCAACAGTAAGTAGCAGAACACATATTCTTCTCAAATGCTCACAGAACATTTTCTAAGATAGATCATATTAGGCTACAAAACAAGTTTCAACAAATTCAAGAAGACATAAATGATAACCAGTATCTTTTCCAATCACAGTGGTATGAAACTAGAACTCAGTAACAGAAACTGAAAAATTCACAAATACATACAAATTAAACAACACACCACTGAGAACTAATGAATCAAAGAAGAAATTGATTGGGAAGGAAAAGAAATATCATCACACAGTCAACATGGAAAAACAACATACCTAAATTTATGGGATGCAGAAAAAGCAATTCTAAGAAAAATTTTATAGTGATAAACATACATCAAGAAAAAAGAAACTTGGGCCGGCCGAATGGCGCGGCGGTTAAGCGCTGGCTTGGGAAGCCAGCGGCCCCGGTTCGGGTCCCACTTATGCGGGCCAGTGACACTGCCCTCAAAAAAGAAAAGAAATCTCCTTCACATTTGGCCCGGCCACATGGGGCAGTGGTTAAGCACTGGTTTGGGAAGCCAGCGGCCCCGGTTCAGTCCCACATATGAGGGCCAGTGACACTGCCCTCAAAAAAAAAAAAAAAAAAAAAGAAACAAACGCAAATAAACAACCTAATTTTATACCTCAAGAAGCTAGAAAAACAACAAACTAAGCCCAGGTACCAGAAGAAAGGGAATAATAAAACTTAGAGCAGAAATAGAGAATAGGAAAAACACAGAAAAATTAGCAAAGCTAAGAGTTGATTATTTAAAAAGGAAAATAAAATTGACTAATGTTTAGCTAAACTAACCCAGAAAAAAAAAATGAGAGGACCAAAATAAATAAAATCATAAATAAAAGAGAAGAGAATAGGACTAATACCATAGGAATATAAATGATCATGAGACTAATATAAAAGCATTATATGACAACAAATTGGATAACCTATAAGAAATGGATACATTTCTCAAAACATGCAATCTGACAACATTAAGTAATGAAGAAATAGAAAATCTAAACAGACCAATAACAAGTAAGAAGATTGAATCATCAATCAAAATCCTTCTGACAAATAAAAGTCCAGGACTACATGACTTCACTGGTGAATGCCACCAAACATTTAAAGAAGAACTAGTGTCAATTCTCAAACTTCCAAAAAATTTAAGAGGAGGAACACTCACAAACTTACTTCATAAGTCCAAAATTACCTTTATTTCAAAACCATAAAAACACTACAAAAAAAGAAAATTATAGGCCTGTATCCCTGATGAATATAGATATACAATTTCTTAACAATATTCTAACAAATTGAGTTCAACAGAACATAGAGAGGATCACAGATAATCAAGTGGGATTCATCTCTGGGATGCAAGGATGTTTCAACACATGCAAATCAATAAATGTGATATATTACATGAACAGAAAAGATAACAAATCAGAAATAGTCATCTCGATAGATGAAAAAAATCACTAGACAAAATTTAACATCCATTCATCAAAAAAACTCTAAACAAATTTAGTATAAAGAAAAGCACCTCAACATAATACAAGCCATATATGACAAGCCACAGCTAATGTCACACAAAATGGTGAAAGTTTGAAAGCTTTTCCTTTAAGATCAGGAACATGATATGAGTGATCACTCTCATCAGTCCTATTCAACTTAGTACTAGAAGTCCCAGCTAGAGTAATCAGGCAAAAAAAAAAACAAAAAACAAAAACAAAAACAAAAACAAAAAAAAGGAAAGAAAGGAAAGGAGAGGAGGGAGTGAGGGAGAGAGATAGAAAGAAAATAGAGATGGAGATGGGGGAGAGAGAGAGAGACAGAGAGAGAGAGAAACAGCATCAATATCAGAAAGGAGGAAGTAAAATTATCCTGTTTGGAAATGACATGATCTTATATAAACTGGGGGTGCCAAGAAAATTTATACACAAGATTTGTATTCATCTTTTTTATCAGTGTATATTGAGTATTACATCTTAATACATATAGTTATAGTAATCAAAACAATGTATTACTGGCATAAAAATACACATAGACTAATAGAACAGAATCAAGAGCCTTGAAATAAATCCACACATATACACTCAACTAATATTTGACAAGGGAGCCAAGAATACTTAATGGGGAAAATATAATCTCTTTAATAAATGGTGTTAGGAATACTGGAGATTCACAAAGAATGAAACCTGGAGTGCTATTTTATACGGCATCCAAAAATTAACTCAAAATGAATTAAGGACTTAAAAATCAGGCCTGAAACCATACAACTCCTAGAAGAAAACAGAAAAAATGCTCTTTGATACTGTTCTTGGCAATCATTTTACGGTTATGACAACAAAAGTAAAAATAAACAAGTAGGTCCTCATTGAACTAGAAAGTTTCTTCACAGCAAAAGAAACCATTAACAGAATGAAAGGGAAACCTATGTAATGGGAGAAATATTTGCAAATTGCATATCGGACAAGAGGTTACTACCCAAAATATATAAGGAACTCATACAACTCAATAGTAAAACAACAAATAATCTAATTAAAAATGGGTAAAGACCTGAACAGTTTTCCAAAGAAGATATACAAATAGCCAACAGGTACATGACATGTGCTCAACATCACTAATCATGAGTGAAATGTAAATCAAAACCACAATGCGATAACACCTAGTGCCCATAAGAATGGATAGTATTAAAAAGAGACAACCGGTTGCTGGTAAGGGTATGGAGAAAAGGGAATCCTGGTACGTCTTTGGTGGTAATGTAAATTTGTACAGCCACTGTGACACAAAACCATTGTGTCAATGGTTTTGACAACGTTAAGCCTACCTCTCATTATTCTTCAACCCTGTTTTTTATAAACTTGATTATCTACTTCTGTTCAGCTATTGCTGAAGTATCTCCATCTTGACAGTCATTTATTTTAATATATAGAAAGTGATCCTCAATATTCATGGATTTCACATTTATGAATTCACCTAGCTGATAAAATTTATTTGTAAGCTTAGTGCTGAAGTGCTGTCTAGGGTTCCCAAGCCCAAGAATGAAATATTTCTTACAGAGAAAATATGTGTGTGAAATAATCTTTAATCAGGCATGTTATGGTGCCATTGCTGAGAGTTCAACGTTAATGAATCAATAATATACACTAAGTAGGGTGTCTTTAAGAAGAAACACACATAAAGCAAAGTTTTGTATTGATCAAATGAGGAAAATGTGATCAGGGCTCTCAAGAATCTAACTGGATATTTCCCCTTGGAGCAATGTTTCAGTATTCGTTAATTCAGTATTTGTGGTATCTTTATAGAACAGAACTATTGAGAATAGCCAGGAATTACTGTATTTACTTATATTTAGCAAACAATATACATTATATTTGAAAGTACCCTCCTCTGTTAGTTTAGATGTTGACCAGGGCCCACCCCTGACACTTCATGTTGCTCTTCAGTTACTACCATGTTTCTTTGATCCTCTTACAGGAAAACTTCTCAGTGGCCAAATCCAGTGTCCACTTCTCAGCCCGTATCTTCCTTCAGTCATAGCAGCACTGAGCAAGTTTACTACTTTCTCCTGAGAAATGTGATTTGAATTCCTGAAAAGTTCATTTCTGGGTTTCTTCTTACTACATGTTATTGGCACCCACATCACACACACTGCTTTTTCTTTCTTTTTCTGTTTCTTCTCTCTTTCTCTCCTTCCTTCCTTTTTTCTTCCTTCCTTCCTTCCTTCCTTCCTTCCTTCCTTCCTTCCTTCCTTCCTTCCTTCCATTCTTTTTTTTCAGTTTCCTCAAACTTCTCTTCACCTCTAAGTATTTGTGTCCCAGCACTCAGTCCTCAAACCTCTTCTCTGACTTCTCTCCACATTCTTTTTTGGGACCATGGCATTAAATACTATTTATGTGCTGATGGTTCCCTAATTTCTGTTTCCAGGGTTAATGTGTCCCCTGAGCTTGCCAACCAAATATTCAAATGCCCCCACCCTGCTAACACTTGGATATTTAATATGCATTTCAAACTTAGTATGTCCAGAATAAATTACCAGTTGTTCCTGTCTCACCCTAAATATACTTCTTCCTTGGTCTCTACATCTCAGTAAATGGCACCACACTGTACTCAAAACAAAATCTAGAGATTCATCCATCTCCTTTCTCCCAAATCTACTCCTAATCCATCAAAAACCCTTTGCAATTGTATTTTTCAAAATGAATCTGGAATTGAATTATTTTCCACCTATCTACTGTTAACTCCTGGACTCCCAATTGCTCTTTAATTGGTACCACAACTGGTATGTCTCTGGCTGTCCCCTACAATCTGCATGTGTACAGCTGCAGACCATGTTTCCCCCAGTCCCTCCCATGCTCAAGTCCAATGTGATCTGGCCCCTGGCTGCCCCTCTTGCTTCAGTCATGTTGGCCTTTTGCGTACAATTTATACCTCAGGGCCTTTGCACTAGTAGTACCTCAGCATGGAATGCTCTACCTCGAGAGAGGCTTAAGTTACCTGCTCATTTTATTGAGGTCTTTGTTCAAATATTAAAATTTTAGCGCCTTTGCTAACAGTTATCTCTACAATGGTCTCACTCTGCCCTACCTCTCTATTCTCTTACGATGGATTACTTTTCTTCATAGCATTCAGTTATATGTTACCAGATATGTCTGTTACCCTAATTTCTTCCAACTAGAATACACACTCCTTGAAGTGAAGGGTTTTCATTGAAATTAACACTGTGTCTCCAGTGTCTAGAACACTATCAGACACATGTAGGCATACAGAAGATGGATAAATTAAAATTTTTGAATGAATGATTTGAGTTGTTCAACAGTATATAGTATTTTCTGTACATATTATAGGACATACATCCTTCTTCTAGGGACAGTTTTTATATTTACAACCCCTCTCCACTCCCACCTCTCTGCTCAAATACCTTTTGTATTATTATGGTCTTAATACTTTTTATAGATTCTACTTATTTCAATTGACATTGTTTTCTATTTCATATTCAAATTGCAGCAATTTTGGAAGATCCTTAAAGTTCGATTCTTTCTAGATCTTATCCTTATCCCAGATAGTTTTGAAAGTATCATTGCTTTTTTGAAAACACAAGATGTTCCAGTTCGCTCTTGACATTTCTACCTGCCAACATAGAAGCAGTTATCCTCCAAGACCCCTGATTGCTTTAAGGAAGTGGTTTTCAAGCATGTCTGCACATTAGAATAATCTGGGGAGCTTTTAAAGATCCCAGTGCTCAGGATGTATCCCAAATCAATCAAATGAGAATCTTGGTGATGGGACCCAGGTACCAGTACTTTGTAGAGTTGGAGCCAAGACTAAGAACAATATTGAAGACCTGACTCAGGAGAATAAAAAGGACACGTTACATTTTCACAAGAGTGTTGGTTAATGATAGACCACACAAAGATCCTCTTCTGTTACTTTAGAGACAGAAAAAAAAAAAAAAAGGAAGAAAAGAAAACATACAAAAAACAGCTATTAAAGAAAAAAACAACACCGTTGACTCCCCTGAAGGTTGAATTTATTTCATTTTTCCAATATAACTTACTCAACTAAGTTCTTTCTTATCTTGTTCAGATAGAAAACTTTAAAATTTATGTGCCTTCCAAAGATACCAGCTTTTCTTTACTGACATGTGCAATGCCATTCTGTATATTGTTACACTAAATTGACTGTAAGTTACAACATTATTTAAACTATTGAAAACATTCCATTTTCCTAATCACAATTGTATCTTATCTGAGTATATTTTAAAAATTACATATATATGTAATTTTATAAAATATATATATATATAGTGTCTTGTTAGACTATTGACCCAATGTGTTAGAAATAGTTTAAGAATACATAGACAATAATGCAATAATGTAACTGTTTTTTACTCACTCTAACATACTTTCTGGAAGGAGATGAAAAGTAAAATCACAGCTGGCATGTTGGGAATTTTAAAAAGCTCTGAAGACACCAATGGGAACATGTCATTTGTCACTGGAACTATTATTTGTTTGCCCACTTGTGCTACATTTCATAAATTTTCTATAATCTATCTTTTCATTATCCTTTTATGCATCAACTATTAGCTCTATTAAAATTCATGAGACACTAGTCCAAATTATGCATGCTAACTTTGAGTTTGTATGTAATAACGTTAAGACTGATAAATCCTTGGACCAGCTGAGTGGCACGCTGGTTAAGAGCTGGCTTGGGATGCCAGCTCTGAGCAGCAGGACTCTGGTTTGGATCCCACATATGAGGGCCAGTGACACTGACCTCTACAGCTAAGATAGTGAACAACAGCTCCACCTGGAGCTGGGCTGCTGTGAGTCCCAGGGGACGGCATAGCTGCAGCCCCTGCTGCAGAGGGCTGCCATAGGCTATAGTGAGTGGCCAGCAGCCAGCGTGAGTGGCCAAGAGCTGCTGTGAGCAGCCGTCCAGAGGCCAGTGACCAATCTGCCTCACTGGGGAAGAGCGCAATGATGGTACCAACATGGGCCAGTGAAGCAACGTTTTCCACAACTAGACTGAAGAACAAAAAGGACAGCAACTTGTCTGTTCCCCTTCCCCAATTCCCCAATAAAATCTTTAAAAAAAACCCAAAAAACTGATAAATCCTTAGTAACAATATGTAAGAGTTCAAAAATAGGTAAATAATATAGAACTTATAAATTTTGAATGTTTGCTGAGATCATCTGGTCGAGATGTTTCTTAGACATTTTTGATCCCTGACACCTTTGATAATTGGGGAAAATGTATGATCTTTCCAGACAGAAAAATTAATAATGCATATAGGACCACATAAAAAATTTTCATAACTCACTCGGAGGTTTAGCCTTGAACTTCTCAAAAGTCCATTTGTACGTAAGTAAACCACAATCTACAAAGGGTTGGTTGCTTTATCAAGAACTCTAGATTCATTATACTAGTATTTCATTTATTATACCTATGAGTTTCAAACTAGTAGAAAAGGTGGTATTTTTTTCTGATTTATTAACCTGTTGAACCTGCTTCAAAATGTCAGGTTTTTTTTAAATCTAGGAAGAAAAATGGGTCAAGCACAAAACAATTATCCAAACTTATCATAAAACAGAAACCACAAAGTGGCCCTCTGCTTCCAGAGTTATTATAGTGAATGTGTTGGGTTGTTGGAAAAGTCATGACACATTTTTGCAACGAAAAACATAGAAAAAATATGTCATTACTTTTCTGACAACCAATATTTTGTTTTGTTTTTAAATTTCACCCCATGTTGTTGCTTCTCCAAGTAATTCTATTTTGGGTCTAATAAAGCAGCCAGCTAGATAGGTAGAAATAGGAAGATTCCCTTTCCATGTACCCTAAATGCTTACCCATCCAGTTGCAAAACACTTTCTCATGTATCTCCTGGAGATTAGAATGATATGGACTGAAATCAACCACTTCAATCAGTTTCTCACTTGTGGTAGGTCAAGAAGTAAAACCCACTGAATGTCCTTATGGGGAAACTTCCAGGGCAAGGGTGATGGCAACCTCAGCAATAGGTAAGTCTGCTGACATTCAGACTCGGGGCATCAGTAGCGAATGAAGTGGACACAAGTGGAAAAAATAGCCTAGTAAATAGCAGAGCACTTAAAAAGACAGCCTCAAGATAGAGAAAACCAAGTCAGAAACCTGGGCTTGGTTCTCCCTCTATTATTACTTCTTATAATTCAGGTCTTATCGATATTGTTGACCTTAGATAATGAAATGGAGATACTTCTATTTCTTTTAGTGCAGTGAGGCTAACCAATGCAGAATCATTTCTAGTTTATCACATTTAATAAAAGTATTATTAAGAACATTGTTATATTCATTCTGTTTCAATAAAGAATGCTTATCTAGGGAATACCACCCATTAATGGGACAGCATTCTAATCTCAAGATTGCATATTTCATGTATCTACCTTGTTGATAACTTTGTTGTCTCTGAATTGAATTTTCTGAAAAGTGGACCTGTTCTGTGTCACTTCTGTCACAACTAGTCCATAGAACACTTCAGGAAGATGCCTTTTATGAGCTGAATTGTTCTCCGTCCCGATTCATCATTGAAATCCTAACCAGGTAGCTCAGAATAGACTATACTTGGAGATCGGGTCATTATAGAGGTAATTCAGTTGAAATAATGCCATTAGGGTGGGCTGGAACTCAATATGATTGGTGTCCTTGTAAGAAGAGGGAATTTGGACATAGACATGAACAGAGCAAGGTGATGTGAATACACAAGAAAATGGCTCTCTACAAGTCAAGGAAAGAAGTCTAGAACAGAACCTCCCTTCACAAACTTCAGGATGAACCAAGCCTGCCAAGAGCTTGATCTTGAACTTCCAGCCTCTAGAATTAGGAGAAAATAAATTTCTATTTTTCAAGTCAATCATTCTGTGGTACTTTGTTATGATAGCCCTAGCAAACCAATTTAATGACACATTTTTGAAACAAAGCCACTAAAGAATAATGTGAGGTTAGGAGCTCAGGTGGCTCCACTCTGTGAATGAGACCATGCTATTCAATATCTCTAAACTTGTTTCCTCAGGGGTGACATGACTGTTAAAGAGGCATGTATAAACTTAAGCTAAAAAGAAAAAGAAACAAAAAAGAAGTCTGAAAGATCTCAATACTTAATGGAATTGTTTTTGCTTATTAGCCAAGTACGAGACAGATATGAAAAAGGGATCAGCCATTTCTCATCCATAAAGATGATAATTCAAACAGCAGTGAGCTGACATTTAGGTTTCTCCTCCTGTACAGGCTTCCAAGATTTCTCTTTGGAGTGCTCTACAATGTAAGCAAAGGACCAAAAAGAGAACACAGAAAAGATAATTCACGTTTTCCAATAAATTGGATTTCTCCAAAACCTTATGTATAATATTTTAATGTATTGGTTCATTTATTCAGCAAACTTTTAGTAAGAGCTAACTCCTCAATTTTAGCTGGAGCTTCCCTTTTGTAGTTTTCATTTTAGCATGTACCTTTCCTGTTGTTCTTATAATAACTAGAATAAAATTATTATGCCAATGTTAACTTATTTCATGACCATTCTCTTTCCATCCACCCACTCCACAACCAATCAGGGCAGAGATGGGGGTCTTTCTTTGATTATTAAAACCCCATCACATAGAGCAATGCGTTATAGACACATATAGCAAACAACAAATCAGTTCCTGAGTAAATATTACAGGATGGGAAACTTTCAAAGAACAATTGCCCAAATGGGAGAATTCCTATATGGATCTATCAATTATGATTTCAGTTCCAGTTTTTAGGTTCACATGCCTACCTTAAGGGGAAAAAACAAAAAAGTGATTTTTATCTCAATATTTTATCTCAACAAGATTGGCTGAGGGAAATAGAGAGGATGGGAGGAAAAAAAGAGAAAAAAGATGACCCACTTGTGAGGACTAAAATATGAGCATTATCCACTTTTCCCTTTCCTCCAAACTACTAAAGAGAATTCCTGTTTTCCTCTTAGAGTCCTACCCACACCTACCGCTGACAGCATTCCTCCTGGGCCAGAGTTCTGTGACTTTCCAAGGCAGAATCAGGAGAAAGAGGGAAAGTGGACTGAAGTCTGGAGCTGGGGAGCTATTTCTTCTTGGATCAGTAGTTGGGAAGGGGAGTGAGTGGGAAGGTAATAAATGGAATAGTGAATAGGAGACTATAAAAGGGGTTGCTTTGGGCTGGCCGAGTGGCACGGTGGTTAAGCGCTGGTTTGGGAAGCTTCCAGCGGCCCCGGTTCGGGTCCCACATATGAGGGCCAGTGACACTGCCCTCAAAAAATATATATATAAAATAAAATAAAAGGGGTTGCTTAAAAGGGGTGGCTTATATGATACCTTTATAGCGTCAAGCAACAAGAGAGGAGGACTGAAACTATTTTGCTGTTATTTTGGTTGTTGAATTAAGTTCTTTATAGTGCTGGATGCCCATACACTCCTAATTGGAGAAGAGGGAACTGCCAGGGAGGACCAGGGAGGATCAGGGAGAGGGGCTGTCTTGGTCTCTTTATGTGTCACTCCAATTCCAGCCAAATGTACCTGAGACAAGACTCCATACACACCTGAGTATTCTGTCACATTTCACAGCAGTCACTGAACCACTGGGTCATTTTTCAAAGGTGAAACGTAATTGAATAAGCTTGAAGAAAACATTATGCTGCTTTTCTTTATACATACTCAAGTAAGGACAAAACAATTTTCCTAAATTTCTATCTATTAAAGTGGAAGGAAGATAAGACCTAGATGCCAAGAGGAACAGGAAAATTAGCTTAGCTAGGCAGACATGCATTGCCTCCACCTGCTGCTGCACAAGGGAAACATGAAGTCAGCCAACTCAGCTGCTGTAAAGCAGAAGCAAGCTCGCAGGAGCCCATGCACTTTTCCTGCTGTAGAGAGCAGGAGTCAGAGTGACTCCGATCGTATTCCTGAGTTTAGGAGAGAGAGACGTCATAGAGCAAAAAGGGAGAAACACTTTAATGTATCAACATCACACCTTGTTAAAGAAAAAATCTATCATCCAGTTACTAGGTTTTATCTATTTTCCCCCTTAGATCTGCATGCATCTATTTATGTTAAAACTATGCAATCTCATTCTATATTAGAAATAATATTTTTCATTGTAAGAAAGGAAGCCTGAGGGTAAATGATTCAAATCCCTGAGCACTTAGCAGAGAACAGAAGGTGTCTAACAATAGACTGTTCAGTCTATGATATGTATGGCTACCTCATCTCAAATCAAGGGGGACACGACAGGTATATGGCATCTCAACTTGGAGTGGGTGGGTGTAAGTCCTCAGGGGTGGCGTCATTTAGCGACTAAGTGTGTAGATTCTGGCTGGTCTGCTTTGTTTTAATGCAGCTGCCATACTTACAGTGTGATCCTAGTCAAGGTTCTACAGCTCTCTGCCCCATCATTTCCTCCTTTGTAAATGGCAACAATAGTATCTCCTACCTCATATATGGTTGAGAGGATTAAGTAAGTTAATATGTGTAGAGAATTTAGAATACAGTGAGCATTTAAGTGCTAGCTATTTTTATTATCATATTGCTTAGGGATGGGTCACACTTATAACCATATAAAGTATTAGTTTCATTAGATGCTAAGTGCTCTAAAGTAACCAATGTCTAAAAGTAAATATGATAAAGATTAATGGTCATGGAAGTTAGAATAGAAAATGTGAACACATGATGAACTTGAGATCCATAAAAATAGGCCACTACATCTGCTTATGCAATGGGGACCCTAATTCATTTTAGCAGTGAGTATAATGTAGTTTTTATAAGTTTGTATTTGCATTATTATTGGCTAGTTGGTTTGTTTTTTTACCTTTAATATGGCCTGTGGAAATAATTTATCAGAATCAATAAACTATTTGCAAAATAAGTTTTATATAGGAAAATAACTGAACTTTTAAAAATAAATAATAATTCTGTATATATTTTATCAAACTACTTTCTATTCTACCAAATTATACCTTTTTCCCCTTCTAGTGAGTATCCTGGTTTTGTTTGACAAGCATATTACCCACCAAGAAAACTTTGAGAAGTTGGGTTTAATAATAGGTATTCTTTTTACTTTTTAGGAAAAAAAAATATCTTTCCAATTTTAATTCATCTTCTCTTAGAAATCCTCTTTGTAGTCAGTACATAGTGTTGAGTTCTTGAATTTCATGTATCTTAACATCAACTGAGGCAGTCATGCATTTGAGAGCTGATTTTGAACCTCAATGACTAAAAAGGAAAATAGAACAAGTGACAGTGAGAAATGGACCAGAGACATTGACATTGCCCTTATTCCCTCCTCCTGCCATGTCTATCTTCATAGCTGACTGTTCTATTTGCCCTTATAGCTTATAGACAGGAATGAAATAATACCATAGTGTGGGGAAAGAAATGATGCACTATTACATCATGTGTCTGGCAATGTTACCACAGCATATGTTTAGGGTATGCTGTCCACATGTGTTCTCTACACAGGTCCACGGACCTGGGCTGACTGCACGGAACTAGGCTTCCTGTAATAGACCTGGAGGTAGGAGAACCATAAGCTGACATGTGCCAAACCCAATATCACATTTGAAAGTACTATCAATCACTTTGGAGGGATTTAAAACTTAGGAAGCCCTGATAAGAGAAAGGAAAGTTTTGTTCATTGTGCATAAATGTAACCCATTTATTAAAGTACGTGAGGAATCTACATTGATTTCAATAAATCCTTAGCTTCCAAATTATGTACAGCAGCTTGGACTTAATGAAATATTTATTCAAAATCAACAAACTGCCCTCTAGGAGTCTTTCTCCATAAAGGCAAACATTTTATTTAGTGCACTTTATTCTCACCTATGGCAATCTTGTAGAGACCTACATTAGGGAAACTGATTTATTTTCAGATCAGGCAATTTCAATTGAAAGTAACCTTGCCATCCAGGTAAAAGCGCTTGCCCTTGGCTATTCCTTAGCCTGACCATGGGCTTTCTGGAAACAGCGAAAGCTTTATACATGTCAGCTCATGGCTAAATCAATGTTTATGCATGATGTACCTCTGAATAGCAAACACTTGCTGCCTGCAAGCTAAACAATGTTTTTATCTGTTTGCCTATTTCTGGTTCTTCCACCGCTGCACGGAGTGTTGCGAATCGCATTTAGCAACAATTATCTGCTAGTAGTTGGTGAAAAGGAAAGTGGTGTGATTAATGAAAAGTGACACAAACCAATTGCTTTGTCCTGCCAGTCTCTTTGGGGAGAGAGTGCCTCTGTTGAACCCAAGTCTGACCTCCTTTACCTTTAGCAAGGTCAAGGGGAATGCTAAGTGCCTGGCAGATTAGCTCCCACACATGCTTCTGTGAGACCTGAGGATGCTGCTTCTGCTAATGAACTGCAGGTAGCCAATTAAATAGAAGGACACCACTGTCACCTCAGTAGGAAAGGTGGGATTCAAAACAAAAGATGACATGTTTTCTATCAAAATGTGTAAAATATAAAAACTGAAAATTTGACATGGCATTATTCCCTATTCAAAACAATAAACAGTTCTAACTCAAATTTTATCCACACTGATCAGGTAATTTGCTCAATGTTCCCCTTTTCTGGTTCACATCAAAAGTGTTACTCCACCCCGTTCCACTAAGGGGAAGCACAGATAGCTTTCTTTTTAATTCTTGTGTGGCCCTACAGGGCAACAAGCTGATAAGATGATAGTGACTGTTACTGTTAAGGAACTTCTCTTTCTAAAATGTATTTCTTGTGACCAAAATCAATTCATCTTTTTTATAGTAAAGTAGTATAAATAGGTCACAAGGAATGGAGGGAGAGAGGGAGAGAGGAAGGGAGGGAGGGAGGTGAGGGGGAAGGGGAGAGAGAGTGTGTGAGTGTGTGTGTGTGTGTGTGTGTGTGTGTGTGTGTGTGTTTGGGTGGGGTTGGGGGGAGTAGAAATGATATTCTTGGATGAGATTAAATATTTCGTCAAGATTTCTAGGCGCCTCCTGAAGTACTCAGTTTCCGATGGCAAACACACAAAAGTAGCAATGAAATGAGACACAAAATGGAGTGTATTGCATTAAGTAAGAAAAAAAAAAAAAGCCAAAACCCAAGTCAATGCCTAACGTCATCACAAAACCAAAACATATATTTTTCACCTCCTCATACCCCATGGATTTTAGCAGAGCGATTCCGTTTTGTATCAGTACTATTTACAGCTTCATTGAGAAGCAAGTGAGTCTTTTAAACTTGAGTAAAATTAAGAAATAAATGCGTTCCTGTGAAGCAAAAAATTGCACATCATTATTGCACATAACTTCTGTTAGGAATGCTTTCCTACAAGGGGGGTAAAAATGACTGAAATACAATAAAAATCAGACTTAGAAATGCTGACATTCACTTCAAGAAGGTAATTTTCAAGGGCATTTTATTTTTCACATGCAATCTGAATGACCCAGCAACATTATTCTATGTAGTCAATGCTACTTTATTGGAAATCCTCCCTGATTCTGGATGTGAATGATGGAGCAGTCACAATGGAGGGTGACTTTAAAACTTTTTAGGAGCATTATAATTATGATTATTGTTATTTTTTGTTGTTGTTTTTTGTGGAGAAATCCACAGGAAGAGTAAAGGAAAACAAAACAAATAGACATTTCATTAAGATACTGTGCTCATTTGTTAATCTTTTATTGTTAAAAGAGAAAGAAAAAAACTTCAGAAAACTTCATTACTAATCTTCCTCTGAATTTAAGGACATAGTAGTTAAGCAGCCATTCATTCATTGCAAGGTTAAACGAGTAGGTACTAATTGTCTCATAGGGCATCGTCAATTTTCCTTCTGCAATTAATAGACTTCAAATAGTTTCTATAAAGATTTGCTTTATATGAAAAGGAAACAAAAGAGTGTCTATGTGAGATGACAGCAGGTATATCTCTAATTCAAAGCCCTGAAATGAAACTGCATATGTAAATATACTCACAGTGCTTGGCTTAAATTCCCTTTTCAATTTAAAGAAAATTATATTTTACCAGTCTCAACTGTGAAAAAATCTTCAGCTAATTATTTTCCATAGCTGTATAATGATGTATTAATAATACAGTTATAGTATCTTCTTATCACTGTTGCCTACAGGCCTGAATCTTGATGGAAACTGAGGTGGACACACTAATTTAGTCCCTAATATGACTATAAACGGACATTTTAAGCTTTATCTCAAGACTATTCTCTTTTTTCTTCTACTTAAAAGCAAATCTATTTTTCTATCACTTAATCTGCAGCAAAATAGTTTCACCTAAGTTCTGTTCTAACGAAAAGCTAAATAGAAGTAATTTTCACGTAGAGTCTTTAATCATGTTTGTATCAGTAAATTATATCAGAGGGAACATAGCACAACAAACATATTTCTGAGGGTTTGTTTTTCTGTTTTTGTTTTTTTTTTGTTTTTTTTTTTAAGGAAGTTACAATTGCACATTGAATGAATATTTGAAAAAACACTTTTATTTTTAATGACAGATTGTTAAAATGTATAGATAACTTCTAGAACTGGAAGGCACCTTCAAGATCATCTTGATTATACTGGAATGGAAATTGAGGTCCAAAACCGTTAGATGATTTGCCAAGATCTCATTGCCAGTCTTTGGCAGATTTGAGATCAGAATCTTGATCTGCTAGTTCCCATTATTGTGTTGTATGTTCTCTCTATGCTATATTGCCTTTCAGTGTATAATCCCGAAACCAAAAATATAATTGTATTAAGGCCATGGGACAACTACTATTCTGGAGTATGATTCTGTATTGGTAGCATGCCAGAGTGATTTTTCTGAAGTGAAGCTTCTAAATGCATGACTTATGGGAAATTTATGTATAGAAAAGTTCCTTGCCATTGAAATTGATAACTAAAAATATCTTTAAGACCCAGAATAGACCATGGAGAGCATCAAAGATCTCTGAAATAAGATTTCTACAGTCCTTTGCTAGTTTTTGGTCTTGGACACCTTATTTATGTCTTTGAACCTTCTTGTCCTTGTTCACAAAGGAAAATGTATTAAGTTCTAGTGTAAGAGCTTTTGGTTTTTTAAAAACGATTAAGATCAGAAAATACACCTAAAAAGTGCCTTGAGAATAGGCATGTGCTATATATGTCATTTTCTTCCTCTTTACTCTCAGAAGTTAATATTAAAGGGAACCCAATTTGAGGGAAATATGATTATTCTACACATATCAATTAATTTTTGTGACTATAAATGAAGCGTGACTCACACTGTAATATATAATTATAAAACAAGGAAATAGAAAGGGAGATGTTGGAATGATGCACTTCATGCAACTGATAGGTTTGGAGGAAGAGGCCCCAAACCCATCCTAAGTTAATGGATATGACAGGAAGGCTTCTATCCTGTGCCATCGACCTCCCTGGTCTCCATGACAGTAAGGGGTCTTGCAAGTCAGTCCACCCAGAACAAATGACCGGGACTACTAATCGTATTTGAAGATTCTTGAGGTCATGGTTCTAGTTTTGAAATGTTCATAACAGGAAAGAGATAATTATGAGGATTCAAGGACTCTTGAGCAGTGAGGGAGATCAGGCAGGGATATGAACCACAAAGAGAGAAGTCAGTTGATTCCAGAACATTTGTGACAGAGAGGTGAAAAATAAAAAAGGATAAAACCTGGCTTTGGAAGCTTCTCTTGTCCTTCCTTTGTTTCAGGCACTGTCCCTTTGTTCTTTGGCATCCCGAGCACTCTACATTCTGCCTGGCACCGTACCCTCTGTGCTTTCATGGAGTCACATACGAAGTGCTGGAGTCCAAGTCCTAAGTTCAATCTCTGTCCCTGCAACTCACTAACTATCATCCCAGACTTCTAAGTTCTGGAGTCTCAGTCCCTTCATCCATAAAATAAAACTCATATTATCTGAGTTTGGTTAACTATTCATTGAGTGTGGATAGTATAAGGAGCCAATCCCTGTGATCAGCACTGAGAATATAAAAAATCATTCAAATCTGCCCCTTTTGAAAAGTCTATCTAACCAGATTTTCCTTAGGAACACATGAAAAGAGGCAAATAAGAGTACTCCATCTGAGCTACTGTGATATAAAGTGATATGTACATAAATCTATGGTTTAGATTAGAGAGGATGCAATGTAGCACATTAATATGTTATTCTTGAGATTAGAGGGCATTCCTGATACATTCTTCATGTGTGCAACATATCACTGTGGCCTTCGGGAGACAATACCCCCTTTGTTCAATACATTGGTGAGGAAATGTCAGGTACTGAAGGAAGTATTGATGAGGGAGAAGAGGAGAGGGGATGGCAAGGCAGCACTGTAAAGAAGTGTGGCCTGCTCTCTGCTGTGTGCTATAACTCTATTAGTGACATGCTTTATCATTGCACAATTTCTATTATACATGCTATAAAACTATGACTCTGTCAGCTAAAGGGTCTCATTCCATCAGTTCTTAATGTACATTGATACCTGTAAAGTAATTCCACCAGTCTTATAATTCACCACGTTGTAATGTCATGAAATACCAAAATAATAGTCTTTGAAAATGCAAACACATGCCCAGCTTTAGGGAGTTCATTTACACATGGCTTTACTTTCAATTATAATTCTAAATAAAATTTCCAGAATAGTAAAAATATATTCAGACTCACATCTAAGTTCTGTTTTAACCCCCTATGTTAAAAAAAAAAAAGCATTCTTATAGAAAGTGCTTAGACTATAAAAAGAATACAATCTATATTACTGAATGTTCCCTTCATCAATTGTCCATTCTCTTGAGCAAGCTGGAAATTGGCTGTGGCCAAGTCCCCATCTACTCCATAGGAGATTAGCAGTTTAAAAGAAAATAATAATAAATCTACAAAGTTATCTATTCTGCTTAATAAAGCACTTACTTAACATAGAAGGATTTTTGTCTATTCTGGCTCAGAAGCTGCAAGTCTTTCAAATCAAAATAATGGTCTCCCAGCCCAAGAGAAGACAATCAATAAGCAAAGGCCACAGGGATGCTCTGCCTTCAGCATCAAAACCAGAACTGAGAGAGACCATTGCTCTCCACACACAGTAGGGAGTGGGACAGAAAGTGTCAGTGGGAGGGAAGAAGCCAAGTAGGGTAATCATCTAAAATCCCGGGATTTCATTATTTTGCTTACTCTTCATGAAATCTCCCCAAATTAGAAATACTATGTTTAAATATACAATAACTAATAAAAACACATTTGAATGCTACGTTTAATTGATTTAGAGATTATTCATGGTTTGAGTTGTTTACATCACTGCTCCCCCCATTGGGTCTATTATCCAAGAACTCAGTCTGTTTGCTAAATCATCTTGAAGTAGATTCTAGATTATAAAACAATGTTAGGGGTTGAGGGACAGAGAAGCCCTGTTATACATTTTTGGTTATACATCTCTGGTTATACATTTTTCCCAGAGATTCTAGGATCAGATTATTCTGATTAATACATAATCAGTTGAACAAACAATTTACTAGCACAATTAGTTATTAGGTAGATAGTTATTTCTTAGGATGTTGAAAATAACTAATTATAATGACTAGAATAAGAAAAAAACATTTTATCATCTTTTATATTTTCCATGCTTTCTGAAGGGAGCAAAGTGCTTACAGTAAAACCAGAATGGAATTAACCCACCAACATCTTAAGGATGCATTGGGTTGAAGAATATGGGGAAAGGAAATACTGGCTTTGCAGTACTTTGGTTTTGAAGTTAAGGTAACAGAGAGGCAGTTGGATTAATACTAAAAGTAAGAATAATTTTCTTTATGCTAGGATGGCTAAGTCTGAAATCACAAAACAGCTAGTGATAAACATTGTATTATCTCTAAATAGATAAAATAACTGAGTAAGAGAGAATGTTGGGATGAACAAATTGGTTGATGTCAGAGAAAAGATGTGTCTATTTCATTCCAGAAGCTTCTCTTAAGTCATACCTGCTCTTTGGCTGAGTTACATGTGTGTCCTATCATACTTTAAGCTTACCTCTACTCAACACTGTACCTTCATTATGATTTACTTGTGGATATCCCCAGCCAGACTGTTCACTCCTTGAAAGTAAGAACTGTGTCTTATTCATCCCTGTATTCTTAGACTTAGTAGAGGAGTAGGTACACAATTCATGTTTGTGTTGCTGTAGGTACATAATTATGTATTGAACTTGAATAAAGTGTTTAAAAATGTAATTGATAAATGGATTTGATATTTTATAGACATAGCTTGAGTCTTTAGCAGACCTGGAACCAAATCTCAGTTTATTCTGATGAAGCCTGTTTTTTTGTGTGTGCATAAGTCAGAGACTTATTTCAATTCTTCTTTATTTCCCCTAATAATAATAGCTAATCTCTACTGAAATTTCACCATGTTTTAGGCACTGTTCTAAGGACTTGGCACAAGAGAATAATTTCATGTAACACTCTAAACAACCTTGTGAAACAGATACTATTATCCCATTTTTACATTAAGAAGTGAAAGTTTAGAGGGATTGGTTGTTTACCCAAGATGCCCAGGCAATCTGACTATAGACTCTGTGCTCTTAATTACTATATTCTCATCAGTCTAGAATATCATCATGTTCTGAAAACAGAACACAAATTCATAAAATAGCATCATCCAGTATATTTTACCCAAGAAGACCTAGGCAACCAATCACACCTCTTCTGGTGCCTAGTACAATGCAAGGTAATTCTCATTCTTTCTGCTCCACACAGGGGCAATCACATCTAAGTACCTCTGCCTTGGGTAGGATTTCCAGAGGGGGCATACTGATGCTGAACACCGCACCATGGTGAGCTCTCTGGGAGTGCCCAGGTAATTCTGCTCAGACTCTCACTGCAAAATTCTATTCAAGTTTGCCATCTCAGAGCTTCTGAAGATGCAAAACGAGGACTCCTGAAGATTACTTTTCTTTCCCTGAGAATGAAAATACTTTAGCTCTGCTTCTTTTGCAAAGTCAAAGTTAGAAGACCGCTTTAACAGTCTTCTTCCTGGATGGCTACACATTTCAGTCATGTATGATGAAGAAGCATCAGGCACCCTGGGCCATCTCCACTGGGAGTCTAAGGAATAGACTGTCAGTGGTAATTAACACATTCAAGAAATAAAAATTATGGCTGATGGATCTTATTAGGAACAAATAAACCTGACAGGTCACCTCTGAAAGCTTGTGAAGTCTCTAAGACAAGTCACAGAGAAATGAATAGTTTTATAGTTTGGGTTTTTAACCCAGTAGACACAACTTGATAAATGTGCCAAGGGATATTTAGCATGACAAGTTCACTGTTAACCACTGTGCACTCTCTTACAGATCACATGCAGTTAACATAGGTATAAAGAATGCGTGTTGCATGACACCAACTCTAAGACCTGGTAGTTTGTTTGAGGCTGAAAGATTTGGTGCATTTGATCTGCTGCAAGTTGTCTATGTAGCAATGCTGCAGTTCTGTGGCTGGGAACCAGGATCGGCATGCTCCTCGGCTGCTCTCCCTGTCCTCCTATCCCAGGCCCTCCAGCGGACGCTTTACACTGAAGGTCTCCTCTGCAGTGTTTCTTCTAGAACTCAACTCCTCAAGGAGGTGCCATGTCCCACTCTCCCCAATTGCTATGGCAAAGACAGTAGAATCTCTCCACACAGCTGATCTCAGAGAGCTGATGAGAGGATGATATCTTGCACCTTGGGTGTTTCATGATATTACTAAGCAAAAAAAAAGAGAGGAACTACTACTGATAGAATTTCAGTAGCAGTGAAGGCACCTTGATGCACCTCACACCACATTCTACACACTTGCCACTCATTCCAGCCATAGTTCCAAACCAGCCTAGAATCTTTGGTATTACTGTAATATTAGTATGGTAGTAATAGTATGGTGTTAATTTTTCCCATCCAATTTAACTGTGCTAATGACCACAAAGGCACACATTTGCACAATTGTTGTCATATCAAACTAAATGCATCTATTGTATGCCACAGCACAATAATGTAAAATCTACATATTTATGGCCTCCATCGGTGAGGGAATATGTGACAAACATTTTGTTTTTAAGTAAAACACTCATTTACATGCACTTTACTAGAACTTTGATCTAGGAATTTCTTTGAGCATTAGACTACAACCTAAAACCCGAAAACATGACACAGTGTGGTGTTCTGCATTGATTGCAAAACCCCTGGCATCTTACACATTAGCCTCTCAGATTTATAAATGATAGAATGTAAATTCTAAAATTAATTGTGTATGCCAAACACTTATTCAACAGTGACTCTTTTGCAGAATGCTTGAATATCTTTACTTGAGCAAAATTTGCCAAGTTGATTATAAATGTGATATCTTACCTCTTAATACATTTTACAATTTGCACATAATGGTTCCAGGGGAACTTGTAAACCATAGTAAATCATAAAATTCATTTTGTTTTGCATCAATTCATTCATCCATGTACCAACTAATCACCTCATTTCAAAATTCAATAAACCTAAATACCTGGATTTATGATGCTTTGTCAGAATTAACAAGGGAATATCAACAATATGGAATTAGAAGTCTATTGCAACTTAAAGACAAGCACCTAGTTGAAAACAATTAAAAAGACTCAACAGCAATAATTATATCCACAGTGTTAGCAAATAAAATAAATTAAAACTGATTTAATTTCTGCTCTGGGAGATGGGGGGGGCACAGAAAAGCCTTAATTTAGTCAGTTCAAACACTGAAGTTGTTTGAAGCAAAACTTTAAAGTGACTGTGAATTGGGTTTATAGTATTAACAACTCTTATTTGCAAATAAAATGCACACACAGGTGTATATTTAAAGATGTATTGGTTGGTCACATTGTATAATGGTCACAATAGTTCTTCAAACTTTTATTTTCCTTATAAGAATTTTGACAGTGAATAGTTGATTTCAGTATTTATTTGTATGAACCCACTTGCCATGCCATTACAATATACAGTAATGCGGGGGCAGGGGAACCCCTCCAGTTTAGTTAGGCACAGTGAGGAACAATTCATGTAAAGAGGCCCCATTGCTAAAGGTGCACTTTTACTCACACTTTTAAACGATGTCATTCACCTTCTATATTAAACACTAGCTTTTCACTTGTAGTCCTGTTACAGAAAAAATGTGTATAATGCTGATATGAAACGTATGATCGTGCGTACAGGCAAGCACACATACACATACACCCACACACAGAGCTCATATACATCTCTTTGAGTTGTGGAGCCAGAGAGATAATAACACAATTATTTTTAGTTCAAAACTAAAATCTGGAGACATCCATCATGTGGCTGTTCTTATTCATTGTCTCTCAGTGTACGTTTAAATAAAAATAGTTTCTCTGCTAATAACAATGGAAGCCTTTGGATTTTATTTTTAATGTTTTCTTAATAAATTTTTCTTACAAGTCTACAATGATTAAAGAAGAAAAGTAACAGGCATGGAGATGCATGGAGCATTTAGTAAAGACAAAGCAAAGCGATAGTGTAGTCATATATTTTTCTTTAAAAAGGCTTAAAAAGCTATCTGATTGTTAGAGTCACAAAAGGTCTATACGGTTCTGTTGCTCCTTTAATTAAATTCTTAGAAGTCATCAAATGCAAAATGACAAATGACAAGAAGAGAACATACTACTGCTGAATAATTTTATCATTTATACCTATAACTGTCAATCCACGAAGGGCTATTTTTTATATGTCACCTAAATCATAAGAGCTGGTACCTTTTTCTGTGATTCATGTTAGCTCTGCTGTATGATTTACTGCTAAATTATTTCCCTTCTCTTTCAGGGAATTTTTTATCTCCTTTCTGTGATTAATCTCTCTGGTTTGAATGAGCAAAGCTTTTTAGATGAGTGAGTGTCACAATTTTGTTGAGAATAAATTTTTTCAGTATGATTTTTTATACATGTTTTTTTTAATGTGCTCAGAAAAGAAAATTATTTATTTAAAGGCTTACATTTCCATTAAAAAAAAAAATCCTTCCCGACCTCAAGTATATATATTCCTGGCTTTTCTTCCGGAAACAAATGTCTTCTGCTTTGACACGATGTGATGACAATGGTTATTGACAATGATACCACAGTCTCAGAGCTTTTTCACAATGTAGATGACTCTGATTTGAGTGATTTAAGAGCACAGAACATCTTGATGTCTACTTTCTTTGTGAGAGGTGTGAGGGTGTGCTAAATGGCACCTGTGTATGCGCCTGCATTCAAGGGTGTGTGCTTTCCTGCTGGTTTGTAAATGCAAACAGGCCTGCCCTCTCTGTGAATGACTAATCCCTGAATTTTAGTCCTTTGAACAGAGAAAGCAGATGTTTCAAACTTCTTTAATGAGCCCCATCAACTAGACTCTGTGGCCATATTGGATTCCTGGGAATCACATTTTATTTCAGATCGACTCGTCCAATATGCACATGGCGATCTTTCTGAAGGCAACTGAAACTGCCTCCCCTGACCCACCTTCCACAATATCTTTTCTTCCTTCTTTTACTAAAAAATTTACCTCAGTTTTTCATGTTTATATATCTAATGGGCATGTGTGCTATGTAAGGATCAGTATGACTCAGTGCTGTGGTGGAATGGATACCTAACCTACCTTAGTAAGAGCCACCAAACAAACTAACAAACACAAATTAGCCACTTTTCTTTGTTGTTGTTGTTCATTAAATCTTTATCATGAAGAGTTCTTATTATTATATGAAATTTTATCTGCATTCTCTTTCTTTGCCCTTTTTTGTAGTGAAAGGATGGAAGAGGAATGTTCTCAATGGAGTCTATTCTTAAATACAGTAAAGGAAGTTCATGCCTTAGTTTTACCAAAAACTGGATTATCTGCCAATGAGTTATCTGAGTTTGACCGGCACTTTAATACCTGTTCCCCTGACCCTACTTCACTGGAATCATAAATATTGTCAAGAAAAACCTGGACACAGGGAAAGTACCTAGGTACTGAGTCTGGGCTCAATAAATGTTATTTTTTTTTCCCCTTCTTTTCTATGCCTTTTGACCTGAAAACCCAGCAGAAGAATAATCTTCCCATGTATGGCTTCTCCAAGTTGGATAAAAATTCCACTTGGGTCACGTATTTCTGCCAGATTTCAGTCAATCAATCAATCAAATATCAAATTTAGTTAGATAAAAGGAAGCGCTGTCAGAAAACAGATTTTTAAAAACCAGCTCTGTGCTCCAATTTTCAGCTGACTTTTGCTCTATCTACAACAGCAGCATACAACACAGATTCTGTACAAAGATTTATTGGAGAGTGGAATTCTAAAAATAGGTATTGGTCATCCATGCAGAGAATAATATTTCCTGCACTGTTTGTGTGTACTCATTCATTCATTTACTCCTCAAACACAGGCCTATTATTCCACACATTGGACTATCCATGTGGATTTAAAGATGAATAAAGTTTATGTATGCCAAGCAGAGGGGAAGAAAAGCAGCAGAGTAAAGGTGACAGAGAGAATTTGCTGTATCCTCACTTTGAGGTAAAGTTTTGAACTAGAGACTAAGGGTAACCGGGGTGAATACAACCCTGTGAAAGGGAGAAATGAATTGGAAACAGAAATGATAATCTGGTATTTTTCAGAAACTTTGTTGTCTTGTATCATCTTGCTCAGTAGTTGAGAACATGCCTTAAACATGAGCATTGCAGTTTCTCCATCTATGCTACACTTACTCATGGATATGTACATATACCCTATCATAGGCCCCCTTTTCAAGAAAACAAAAATGTTTCCCATTGTCCACTTTACAACAGAAAATGTTGAAGTCAGATGCTCAGTGGACCACAGTGACATTTATGGGTCAAGATTCACATTCAAATTCAAGTTGATTTTCAAGGTAGGCAACATGAGACACAATGGCACCTATTGCCAAAACCCTAAGGGCCTGCAGAACAGAAAAGAAAAGAAAAAAAAAATTAAACAACAGACTATAGTACATAAATCAATTTTTATCCAGAAAAAACTTAACTTTGTTGAATTTGAAGACATAAATTGCACCCAAAGTACTGATTTTTCATTTTTTCCCTAGTAATTCTCTATAAAAAATCAAATTTCCTTTGTGAAATAAGTAGAACTGAGATGGAAATGTTAAGAAAGGTTTAGGCTTAGAGGAAGAAACTTAACCAAGTGAAAATACTTACATATATTAATGAGCACCTTTACTCTGGTTGTAAGACTATGACAGTTTTGTAAGAATCATATGAAGGTGATTACAATGGCCCTTATATATTAGCAAATCTATCTGTCAAAAATTTCGAGTGTTCATTCACAGCTTCTGAAGAATAGGGAATGACCAGAAGACAATTGTATTGCTGGATTTTCTGAGTGTGGGTTAATCTATGTAAATCATTCACAACAGCCTCACTTACAACAGTATATAGGAAGCATTCAGGAAATGGTTGCTAGTATGATTGATTATTTATAGAACATGTTTAATGTTTCTGTCACAGAAAGACTTTATTACTCATGGTACAACAATAGTACTAATTTAAGTGGAATACAAAGGGTCTTGGAGCAGCCTGATATGGGAGGGTAGCCTTAGTGGATCAGACATTAGCACTAACTCAGGAATCAGGTAGAAGAAAGTCCCAACTCCATCCCATAGAGAAGATGGACTCATGGGAATGTGTGACATGAAATAATTCAGGGTTGGGTCTCTGAGCACTTCTCTCAGCAAGATGTGCATCCTGAACTTTGCCTAGACTGGCAGACTTTACAATGGCCTCTATGAACAAGTGGCCAAGGTCATTTCCAATAGCTACAAAGAGGTGACATTTTTGTAATATGGACAAGTGAAAACAAGCCTTCAGGGGGATTCTGCAATTTTTAAAGAAAATGTTTTGTAAAATAATAGAAAATCGGCTTTTAGTAAGAATACGCAGCTGTGAAGAGAACAAAGGAAACAATTACTTTTGGTTTCTAAAAAAGTTTGTGCTATCTTCATGGCACAGCTAATTTTGATGAAATGGAAATCACTATATACTGCACAGATTAGTCATTAGAGTGTGGGATTAAATAGTTTCATTACAATGCAAGAAAAGGAAAAAATAACCACTAAATAATAGTCATTTTCAGTTAACAGCTGGTTTAATGTCTTTCTACTAACACATGTAATGGTCAGCTTTATTTAAATTGCCATTCTTCTTCCATTATATGACTATTAAATGGTTTAATAAAATTTTATTTTGACGGTCTATAAAATCACTAATTTGGTGTGACAGGGTATATTTCTAAAATGCATTCGATATGTAAACTCTATGCTTCTCTCTTTTAATAAGAAGACCCAGAATAGCAACATATAAGCTATTAAATAGTAAACAGATCACTTTTTTATAGTAAGCAAATTTTCATTTAATGAGTGGAAGAGTGTAAAAAGAAAAAAAAAGTTCAAAAGAGAGGAAGTAAAAAGAAATCCTCTAGTTTGTTCTAGATGAGAAAGCATTTTCAGATCAAAGATTATGGAAGCAACCATCTGAAGTCTGTTTTGTTTGTTTTTTTAATTTAAAAAATTATAGCCATTTTTAAAATGAAGAGACTTACCAAATGATTACCATAAAAAAGATAACAAATGAATTAAATGAAAACAATTGCTTAAAAACTGTAAGTGCATTAATTTTTAAAAATCATCGTTTACTTTCTCTACAAGTATATAAATACATTGCATCCTCTGACAAATTTAAAATCAAGAGCCATGACTTACTTATCTATGAATTTCCATAACATCTAGTATAGAGGTTTCCACATAATTGTGCTCAATAAATGTTTACTTAAGAAGTAAAGAAGGCTAGGAAACATTTTCCTTTAAATTATGTTAAAAACAGACAATCTGAAATATAAAGTTCTATCTGAGGAAAAGCCATTGTAATTTTTCTCACTGAGGGAAAAGAACAAAAATATTTCTGACTCCACAACAGTTACATGGCACTGCTTCAAATACAAAATAAAAAGGTTTCTAAAGTATCTTTCCGAAATTAGGAATCATCTCAAGGAGAATATTCAACTAAAAAGTTTGGAATGATCCTCAAACATTTAACATAAAAATCTTGTTCCTTATTATTTATGCTGTCAGGGTGCCTGGGTAACACGTGTTGGCATGTGAGTCATTCTACTATCTGCAGCTGCTGACTTCTAATCTGTAGATGTTACAGTCACCATTCATTGTGCTTCACCTACAAAGATGAGTAAAACTAGTTTGCTGGAGCGCTGCAAAGGGCAGGGTGACTCGGAAAAATATGCATACTGATTCAACGGGATTGATTTTCATTTCTCAGCCTGAGTTTTGTTTCCCATACAAAATACACCTTCTATTGCTAAAATGTCAGCACGATACAGATAAATAATACTAATACCCCGAGAACGATATTTCAAAAGTTACAGTTAAATGTATGCCCCAGTAACACCTACTAGTGGGTGAGAAAATGTGCAGGGGCGTCTTGGGGTGATTTTTGACACTGGCAAACTCTGAAAAACTTCTATACGTTTTAGGAAACAATTTGACTTATTAATTTCATGCTGCTTCCTAGGAATAGAGCTCACACAATTACATTTGCAATGTCAGAAACTCATTACTGGGGGTAGAGGGAGCCGGGGGAGTGGGCAGAGTGGGAATTCATCCTTTGACTTTATTCTCAATTGTTTACTCTTTGAATATTATTCAGTTTGGATTAGTCTTGGACTTGGAGATCTTCTCACAGGATGTTCTATATGAGTGTGAATGTCAAAACTCCTAACCACCTTGTTGAAATATTACTTCTAAAATATGCCTGAGAAAAAGCTTTTTTAACAGTGTTTACTTGTCTAGGATAATTGAAAGTGGATTTAATCATACATTACAAATGCAATGAGATCAAAGAAATCATATCCACTTTTTGTACTTTACAGTAGCACCAGTTAGCATACAAAGACATCTCATTGAATAATCGAATTATATTGTGCTTTTGTGGACATGACTTTTAATAGTAGACATTTGAAATCTCAAGTTTCATTTAAAATTTTGCCTCTAGAAATATAAAATTAATGGGATAGAATTACATAATGTTAGAACTAGAGGACCAAAACATCCTGTTCTTTTTCTCTTTTTCATTACAATTTATTGGGGTGACAATGGTTAGTTAAGTTGCATAGGTTTCAGTTGTACCATTCTGTAATACATCATCTATATATCACATTGTGTGTTCACCACACAGATGAAAGAGATTCCATCACCACATATTTTGTCCCCTTTACCCTCATCTACCAACTACCCCTTAACCTCTGCTAACCACTAACCTATTGTTTGTGTCCATGAGTTTTTGTTTCTTTATTTGTTTGTCTTATTCCTTTGTTGCTTTCAGTTTTATATCCCACATATCAGTGAAATCAAAACATCCTGTTTAAATAAATAAAAATCTTCACCACAAGAGGAATAATGAATTCTGCCAAACATTGAAAACTAAAAGGAATAATTTAAATTACATTCCATACACCTGGTTGTCTGCTGGCATCTTTTTACATGACTATATTAAAAACAAGCATTAATTTATATCCCTGATATCCCAAAAAGAAATGGGTATTTTATATGCCATTTTATCTTTTCCTCAGTTTTAACCTTAAAATATCACTGAAATTAGTTCCTATGGAATCATGGCTCTCCCACCAGAGTTAGATCACCCATGATGCAACCTAGCTCTTGATACATAGTGTGTATTTCAGTGCATTTAGAGATTGCCTAAAAAATCTAATGTGAAAAAAAAACACAATCTAATGTGTGTCACTGATACTGTCAGATTCACTTCCTTTAAAAACACATTCCAAGGGCTGGCCGAGTGGCATGGTGGTTAAGCGCTGGCTTGGGAAGTCAGCGGCCTTGGTTCCCGTCCCACATATGAGAGCCAGTGACACTGCCCTCAAAAACAAACAAAAAAACACATTCCCTATGTGTTTACACATATTTTCAAGAGGCCATGCAAATAAATAAGATGTGAAAACATTAGATTAAAATTTACAGGTTTTCTTTATATAGTGGGAAGGATAAGGGATGGCAGAGTAAGAAGGCAGCAGAAGGAAGAAATTTCTATAAATCACTTTTAAAACAATGGACATTTAAAGCTTACTTCTTTAGATAAATGTTTGGTAAAAGGATTGGGCTTCTGGCTACTGTCATGGCTTTCACTCCTTCCCCTTCCACATGCCTCTTGCATAATACTGAATAGGACTAGGGGGAGAGCGAATGTAATATGGGACACAGCAGAAACAAAGACCTAGAAGGAAAGACCTGGGTGGAGTCTACCAGGAACGCTAAGCAAAGGGCTCTCCTTAGACTTTCCAGCCAGGAACTCCCTGGAGTTACCCAAACTCCCTGTCCTTTTGACAATGATAACTAATCATTATTAAATGCTTCCTCATGCTAGCCATTATATTAGTTTTTTTTTTCCTGTTTCTTTTTTTTTTTTAATGGGTTAGCCCATTTGATTTTCACAAAAACCTTAGGAAGACAGCATTAACATTCACTTTAGCTTACAGAAGACTCCCTCAAGTTGTGTACTTAGACTGCCCAGGCGGTAGAGAACCTACTCATTCATAACACAGGCTCTTTACTCCCATATTACCTTACCTGTTGCAGGCACCACAGCATCTGTCACCAGGTAGACCCTTCTTTCAGTCCTGCTGCCACAGCCTGCTTCACCTTCCCTAGAACAGTGTGGGAGATGTGGTTACATCACCTGACCACTGTTCTTCTGATTCAGTGGTTTCACCTGATACCTACTTCCTAGTGCGGAGGGTGGTCTGAGAATCAGTAGCAGCATCATCATCACCTGGGAAACTGTAGCAACACAAATTCATGGGCCCAAGCCCAGACCTACTGAAGAATAAGACAATTGGGAGTAAGCCCAGCAATCTGTGTTTCCTGAGCCTCCCAGGTGATTCTGACTGACTGCCATGGGGGAGACAAAAGGCTGGCCCCATCGCTTGAAGACTAAGGGGAGTGGAGGCAATGGCGAGGGGTTTGGTTTTTACTGTAGAGCATCCTATAATTAGGCCAAGACTAGATTGGCCCGAGCACACATCCTTGCTCAGCTCTTTCTCCTTCCCGATGCTGTTTACAGGTTTCTGCTAAAGAGCACTTCCCAAGGGAACCTTGGTTCTTGACTCCTGTCACAGCTTCTCCTTCTAGGGAACCCCATCTCAGACAACCCCACATCCCTGGCTGAGGACCTGAAGCTCAGGGGCCACACAGATGCAGAGAGAACACCTGGACATAGGAGGGTGAGGCTCTCATCTCAGATTTTACAGAGCCTCTGTGCCACTCTGCCCACCCCCTTACTCCCATACAGCCTTGGGGAAGCCACCTAAACTCTGAACCACGCTTGATCCATCCACCATAAGGGAATATGTGATCATATCTATCCTGTGTACATAAAGAGTAGGCATGAGATTCAAGTAAAATAACGATGGCAAACACTTTGCAAAATATAAAGCCTTAAACATTTAAGGGGCCTATTCTGTTCTCTAATAAGCAGCCTAGATTATCTGACCTTTCCTCACATATTCCAGTCTAAGAACCTCTCTGGGTCCCCCCTGAGAATCTCAGGTTCCTCCACTGCCCTTTCAGCTGGGAGTCAGCAGGTGCAGCATGTTACTGGGTCCATGCGACCCCACCATGAATTCCAGGGAGCCCCTATTCTTTTCCCACTTGAGCTCCAGCATGTAATCATGTTTGGTTGGAATTTGTGCTCATTCTTCCTCTTCCACACACCCCAAGTGGATTGTCCTATATATATTTTTTGTCTTATTTCATTTCATTCTACTTATTTCCAGCCACTCTTACAATCTACCCAGGTCATTTAAAAGTCAAATTGTATTATGCATGAAACAAGTCACTCTGATGTATGAGGGTATATGTGTTTTTTTCTCTTCCCACCTTGGTGGTGTTATTTTGAGTCAGACCCAAAAGCAAGTCCAATTGCTTTATTTTAAATAACAGAGGCCATGTCCAGGGTTCACACAAAACGTCAGTGTCTACATGTACAGATGTCATGGGATCAACTATTTTAACAATCAACCAGTCAATTTGATGAAACAACTGCTTTTTTTCATTTTTCAGTGAATTGACTGGTAAGCTGCCACAGATGCAAACTTAAAGGGAAAAAACAAAAGGAAAATGTCTTGGAAAAAAAAAAAAATGCTGTCACTGAACAGAAGATCTCCACAGAAAGGGGAATTCAAAATAAAGGCTGTAGCTGGCTTGATGAGGTTTCTAGTTCAATGATATAAACAGCCTCTGTGACTGTGGCAGAATACTCACAAGGACTTCTTGTTGGACTAAGCATTGAATTCTTTTTTTTGTTGTTAATTGTTGCAGTTGGTTTCAATTTTATTATGTTCCATGTTAGGATCTTCAGTGCCAGTCAGATTAAAATGTCTGATAATTCACATCTAGTCAGTTTTGAGACCTGAGCAATATTAGTACAATATATTTTTTTCTTAAATTCAGCTAAAATGGATTGCTGAGCAAATGCTAACAAGTTTTTGTTTGGGATGAGGTTATCTGAGTTAGAATACAAAGCATTCGAGTGTTCTTTCAAGTTACATCTCACATGTGCAGATACTTTTGAAAACACTGATTAATATAGATGTGATGTTTCATCACAATATAGCCACATTTCAAATGAATTACATAAAAATAGTTAGTAAAATCACCTGCTTTCTACTGTGTTTTATCGCCACTGGGGAGAAAAAAAAAAGCTGTGTCTGCCTAACACCAACTTTTGCATGTATATTTCTCACAGAAAAGGAAAGCATTTACTGATTTATAGTCATGAGTAATTCCTTGAATCATTATAATCCTAAAATTGAAGTAATTTTTTTGGTAGACTGAGGACAAATTCTGGACTAGACAGTAAGCATTGGCTAACTTTATTGTAAAGTTACTTATACAGAAAGGATATCACGTCTAGGCAATAAAGAAAAATACCTTCTAGTTGCGGATAGTAAAAACAGTACTCATATAATAATGGCCAACTGGGACCCTAAGGCTTTTCTGAAATGAACAATTTTAGTGATAAATGCCCTTAGAACAAGAAGGGGAAAGTCTCTGGTGTCCTGTACACCTGCCTATGACCACTGCAGTGGTTTCTTTCAGAGATAAGAAAATAGCAAGGCCCAGTTAAACATTAGCAATTTCTGTTTTTACTTTTTGAAGCCTAATTACAATAATCTCTTTGCTTATTTCCAATTAGGCCACTTCTCAATCTTGGCAACTGTGAGATTTGACTTGCAAAGTATTTTTTTCAAATGCATCTGTCTCTTTCCTCTCTTCTCACCTCTGTTTTGTCTGGCTTGGAAAGTTAGCAAATTTGCTGTTTCCATTTAGCAAGAAAAATCTACTTATCTTGGGCACAGTCTATGCTAATTCTCCTATAAGCTAAATGAATATACACTTATAATAACATTTACTATAGCTCTACATATACAATTTCCCATGAAAAACAATTGAAAAGGGCAGAAAGATCATGTCCAGTGTATCTCGCAGCTCACATTTTTAACTTAAGATGTTCCAATTTCCATAGATTTCTGCACATGATTCACTATTTCTCTTCATGAGCAATTGACATTATTATTGGGATACTTGAGGTACAAACCGCTTTTGGGAAAACAAAGTCAATGGGAAATTTAGAATGTTAGGATTAAGGATGCACCTATAAGATCTGACCATTTTGGATTCACTTGAGTAGTAGCAATACTTCACATCTGTCTAGCCCTTTATAGTTTACACAGTTCCTTGGTTGCTTATGACAGCACTTTGTAGAGGGAAAAATCTAGAATAATTTATGATTTCTTTGCAATCTAGAGTTATTCTATATTTATGACTCCCTGACTGGTTATTTGAACTACAAAGTAGAACATATCATAGTAAAGATCTCAATGATAGGGCAAGACAGAGGAACAATTTGACAGATTAAAAACACACAAACCATACAAAACACTTTTAGAGGCAGTAATACTTGGTTCTACATTTTTTTAATTATCATCCTTTAAAAAGCTTTGTAATTGCTTTTTATAAGAATAGAATCTCATCAAAATATCCTGATGAGTTGTCAATGAAATGGCTTCTGGATAAATTCACAAGAATGAATTGCAGCTATTAATAATTTATGTGCCATTTGAATTATCTTTAATGCTCTTTCAAAAAAGAAAATCATTATAAGCCTTTGGAAACTTAAGGTCACATCATGTGTTTTATTTTGGATAAAATTGCCATGAGCAAATGAACAATGTCACGAACCCGTGGTAGGAAAGGGCTGTGACCAACATGGGTCTACCATGTTGTTTTGCTAGGACGACCTCAGTGAAGTTTTTCCTCTGTCTGTTGACCTGTAGTTTGACTGGTTTATTCTAGCATATTTACAGAACCAATTAAATTTTGTTTAAAAATGTTTTTGACAAATTAAAAATGATTAAACCTTTATGTATATATATATATATATATATATATATATATATATATATATATGATGAAGTAAATATTGGAGATTCTTCTTGGGGACAATTTTTATAAAGACAAAGGCACAAAATACCATAGGAATTATTGTATTGAAATAATTTAGTATTTATAATGAGAGAGAGAACAGTTACTTTACCGATCATAGAGTTCAAATATATTATATATATATATATATATATATATATATATATATATATATATATATATATGGAGGACATTAGCCCAGAAATAAGGTTTTAGTAGGAAACAGGTTTAATTTCACAGATATAAAATAAAATGTTTAAATCTATGATACAGTGTGGCCGTAAACGGTAGGTAGGTGTAGCTGAGAGCTACACCTGGCACTTTTTGTGGAGATAGGTATTTGCAACAATGAGACACAATTTTGGAAAGGAAATTGATTAGACATGATCATGATATACATGAACAATTTTCCAGGTAAAAACTCTGTCTTCTGAGTCAAACCAGCTGAAAGATTCAGACAATGATTTGTGTATCAAGTCCCATCCTGCCTGAACCCTACTTTGAACAAACTACATAAATAATGCAGAAGTGAAGATTTAAATTATCCAGACAACCTCCCACTTTATTTTCAACATAGAGACTTAGTCTTATGTATTATTTATATTACTATAACATATGTGCTGTTTAGTATAATTCAGCCCCAATAATATACTTGATCAAATGATTTAATTTGTCATGCTTTATGAAGTTATACCAGTTTTACAGTGAATTAAATCAGTATCTTACATATATTTCTTCAGGAGGAAGGTGAGTTGTTTTGAGAATGATTTAGTTTAGATAAAATAGCTTGCAAACTATCAGTTTAATTGAATTTCTATCTAGAACAGTGAATCAAATCATAGAAATATTTCAAATGCCATAAAACATGTATTTTGCTTATTTGTACTCAACTGATTTTGGAAATTTGCATGTTTTAAGGATCTTTATAACAGAGTAAACATAAATTTTATTTTAAACTGATTGTGTTAAGAGGAAAGCTTATAATTTACTATCAAGAAGTACTGGGATATAAAAGGGATTACACGTATTAGTATTACATTGCTATTATTTACAGCTTTTCTTGATAGACAATGCTAATCCAAAATTATGTGTGTGTTTTTTTCTGTTTTATTTAAAGCCTTCCGGGGAAGTTTTCCATTCAAATAGCACAAGAAAGCTGATATGGATAGATACAGACACAAGTATCGTAAAGAAAATGAAGCAGATATATTCTTCAGTACAAGTAAATGTATAACAATTTAATGAAGAATGTTAAGTACCATTTTCATTAATAGTTACAAAATAGTTATTAACTAACACATTTATTTGAAACCTGAATTATACATTTTTGTTTTCGGACCAAGTCATTTTGTAAAGTGATTTATATCTATATATCTGTTTTATTTTGGTAACTATACACCAGTCAGTTTGGCACTGACTTCAGTAGAGAGCAAAACAGACATGCCTTTCCCCACTCTTCTCAGGGCTCACAGACTACACCCGAAAAGCCTCCTTTAGAGTCTTTATATACAACCAATTCTTTCCTGTTGAAACCTTCTCAATATTTTTACCTCTGAGAGAAATGCTTTTTCCTTTACCAGGGTCCTTCACCCCCATCCCTCATATTTTTAGGTCTCAGCGTTAAAGGTACTTTCTCATAGAGGTCTTTCCTGATTCCCTAAAACTTTCCCACAAGTCCCTTCCCTTTTACTCAACTCTATTTTCTTCAAAACAGTTATTATTATTTTAAATTTACATACATTTTGGTGGTGTACTTCTCTATTTTCTGTCTTTTCTATTAAGCTTTATGAGTATAGAACTGTAAGGGTGTAGAAAAAACATTAAATAGCTTTAAATAGCAGTGAAACATAACTAGATTAGAGCATTTTTTTTTTTTTTTTTTGAGAGCAGTGTCACTGACCCTCATATATGGGACCCGAACCGGGGCCACTGGCTTCCCAAGCCAGCGCTTATCCACCCTGCCACTCGGCCGGCCCAGATTTGAGCATTTTGAGAAGCGTTCCACAGCAGGATGGAAATTGATAATTTGGGGAGAACATACATAGAAGAAAATAGAATAATTTTGAGGATATGTTGTCATTTAGCTAAGGGAAAGGGGTGCCTTAGAATACGGAAGAGGCATTGGGCATGGTGACAAGAAGATACACTTAAAGGTAGGAGGACCTGATGATATGAAGTGAGGGGGGAAACATTTCAAAGCACTCTCTCTCTTGTGTATAGCTGGATGATGACTACGCCATTCTCTGGAAGTTACCTCTGGCAGCGGATTAGGGTTGGAGAAAACCAAGTCTAAGAGTCTGGTTGAAACATGGTAAATCTTAGGTGTGTATGAAGATATTCTTACTGATAGAGGTAGCAAGTAGGTAGTTGCGTGTATGAGTCAGAAGGTCAGAGGTCAGAAATGAAGATGAAGTTTGTGAATCATGGACATTAGGTGGTAAAGAGAGAGATGCACGTAGATGAGTTCTCCTAGGAAGGGACTAGAGGGTAAAAAGGGAAGAATGCTAAATCCAAGCTTTAAGATCCTCCCAATATTTAAGGCATTGGTCACTTTAGGAGAACTATAGTGATGGACTGTTTAGGGCATGCATGAGATAGGATGCATTGAGGAAGGTTTAGCTTCATTATTTGCGATTAATATGACACAGTTTATACATGTAATCCAATTTAAATGTACATTTTAATTTTAATATATTTGTGACCATGAATGTTGATGGGAGTTTTTGGCTTGTCCTTAGAGAGTCAATAAAATTTTGTAATGAAAGAAATGATAAATTCTAATCCAAATACTATTTTATAGATGAGGAAAACAAGATAAAGAAGTATCTGGACACTTTTCCAAGGTAACAGTCATCCATAGAATCTGAAATAGAGCTCAGGTTTCCCAACTTTTAATCATTTTTACCCCTTCATTACTGTTTATCTCCCATAATATATATTGTTTGTAGAAAGCCTTTATATAGATCCCATACTAACTGTAATTTAGGTCACTGTGTGTCTCATAGCAATAAACTTTCATTTGGATTTGTAAGTCCAATTTACAGCATGCACTGTAGATCAAAGCTACTATAGAAAGATAGTGCCTGTCAATTAAACAATAGAAAAAGAAAATGCCCCTTACCCAAGCATCACATAACACTTTAAAAGAGCTCATTAGTAATGGTTTTATTGGAAAATATATTGAAAATGAGTCAGTGGATAAGGAAGAAACTTGATTTATGATGCAACAATTCTGTTGGTTATGTACTTTCTACTCTCTATTTTTCTGCTTAAGACATTACCATATAAGGGACGCTTATTATCAAACCCACCAATTTAACCTGACTCAAACTGAAACATTTAATATGAAATCTGAAGTCACTGAATTGGAGAAGTTGAACTATATTTATTCACCAATCCCACTTTCATTTTGCATGAAAAAAATTGTTTTCAGAGAAAAGTGTTTACCCTTTATGCTGCCACTGTAAAGCAATGATACCGGTTTTCATGTAACATGAAATTCAGGCTTGCTACACTATGGCCACACAGAAGGGAAATGTTATCCTGATGGCCTTTTGCAGACATGGAGTAGGTGTCAGCCACATTTCTTTCTGCAGCACCCATCACGATACCTGGCATTGTGAGCACTTAATGCACATCTGTTAAAAAGGTAATAAAATATATTGTCACCCTTCAAATTCGATACACACTTTAATTCCACCTCGCCTCCTATTTAATTAAAGTTCGTTTTCCAAATTATAACAGATAAGGCTAATCTAATAAATGTTTATAAATCATATTAGTGAAAAAAGAATAAATGTATTGCTAAGTTCTGAAACAATAGAAAGGGCCATATAAAACATTTATATTTATTACTACCTAGAAGCTACAATTCTTCCAGTATAACTCATTTTCCAAACTGCAAGGAAACAGTTCACATTATAAAATATGAATGATTACTTGAAAAAAAAAAAAGCTGTGTCTTCTACATGAAGCATAAGTCTTATATCTGATGTTTTCAAAAAGCCATTCCACCTGCTCTTTGATTTGATTATATTTCTGGGATATAACTTCAATTCAAATAAACCTAGGTTCAAGAGAGTGTATATCTGGACAGACAGACCCAGGCTTGCTTTTTAGCTGGTAGACTACATGAGAAGTCTTCAAAGGCTTTAAGTCACTATTATCAAATAGCTTTTATTTGAGTATCTTCTGTGTCTATAACACTGAACTAGGTGTTGAGGTGATTTATCGGGCAGCGTTAAAGATATAGAATCTGTTCCTAATGAAACTTTTGCTCTCATTATTAGTTTCCGGTGTACAAAACAACATAGTGATTAGACATTTACACATCTCACAAAGTGATAACCCCAACGAGTCTACTATCCGTCTGACACCCTACATAGCTAATACAATACCATTGAATATATTCACTATGCTGTAGTTTACATCCCGTGACTATATATATTTTTAATTACAGTTGACAGTCAATATTACTTTATATCAGTTTTAAGTGTATGGTGTAGAGGTTAGGCATTTATATAATTTATGAAGTGATCCCCTGGTAAGTCTAGTACCCTAATCTAATACTACACATTCTCTTTACAATATTTTAGACTATATTCCCCATACTGTACTTTACATCCCCATGACTATTTTGTAACTACCAATGTCCTAATTCAACTTTTGAGTGAAAAAAATATGTGATATTAATATGAAAAAATTTGATGATTATGCAATACCTGTAAACGGTCCCTATTGTAAATTTTGATATGTTTTTTGGTAATCATATTTTAACAAAAGCAACAAATTTTGGAAACACAGAGTGCTCTTCTAATAGTGGTCCAAAACACTAATAGAGTATTATATTGACCTGCTGAATATCATACTGTTTACTCAGAATAACTCTGCTCCAAAAAATTCATCAGTGGCCTCAACTGTCCATTTTCCCAAATCAGCATTGCCAAGATTGTGGTATGGGGAACACTCAAGAGAAGTCTTGTGGAAAAAAATTTACATAGTAACATAATTTTATGAACTGCTCTCTGCTGAACCACCTTCTTGGGATTTCATAATGCACTGTGGCTTAATAAGGCTTCTGACAAGTCCTGCACGAAAGGAATCTATTTGAGTTTGTCTTACTCAGCATTCCCAAACTTTATTAAACATGGAACAGTTTTTTTTTTTTTTTTTTTTTTTTAAGATTTTATTGGGGAATTAGGGGAGGGGAACAGCGTTGGGGAATCGGGGAAGGGGAACAGGCAAGTTGCTGTCTTTTTGTTCTTCAGTCTAGTTGCGGAGGATGTTGCTTCACTGGCCTATGTTGGTATTATCATTGCGTTCTTCCCGGATGAGGCAGACTGGTCGCCGGCCTCTGGGTGTCGCTCACCGCAGCTGTTGGCCGCTCACACTGGCTGCCGGCCACTCACTGTAGCCTATGGCAGCCCACTGCAGCAGGGGCTGCAGCCCTCACCATCACTGGGGCTCGCACAGCCCAACTCCAGGTGGAGCTGTTGTTAGCTGTAGAGGGCAGTGTCACTGGCCCTCATATGTGGGATCCGAACCGGGGCCGCTGGCATCCCAAAACCAGCTCTTAACCAATGCGCCACTCGGCCGGCCCAAGGAACCGTTTGTTTTTAACAGATCATTTACTAACATCCCAGTAAACTCCAGTTTTGAAAACCTGGGCTGGATATATTAATAAGGTTATTCCTGCAATCGTGAAGTCTCTCTTTTGTGCTAGGTGGAAATTTTGCAGTACCTCACTATGGCTGTTGATTTACAAGACTGCAAGCACAATCATATATAATGTGATTTTGCTATAATTCTAAATGTGCACGCACGCGCGCGCACACACACACACACACACACACACACACACACACACACACACCTGTCTTTCTCAAGATGGGCCACCACATCTTGCCCAAAATGTCTCTGTGGAAAGTAATGTAACTCAGGAGATTTCGAGTTAATAATAAACTTAATTCACAATAGCTACCCATATTAAGAAACAATATAAAGTGATAATATATTCATGTTATTATTATTATTATTCTTAGCTCTTCCATTTAGAAGGAACTGTTAGCACTAAATTACTTATGTGAAATATTCTTGTCAATAAACATTAATATTTATTAAGCTGCTATTTATTTATTTATTTATTTATTTATTTATTTAGAAGGCAGTGTCACTGGCCCTCACATGTGGGACCCGAACCGGGGCTGCTGGCTTCTCAAGCCAGCTCTCAACCACCGCGCCACTCGGCCGGCCCTAAACTGCTTGCTTTTACATAACATTTTACTCCACTCTTAGATATCTAGTTTTCTTTTAATAGACTTTATTTTCTAGAGCAGTTTTAGGTTCACAGCCAAATTGAGCAGAAGATGACAAGGTTTCCCATTCCCCCCTGTCCCTTCTAACACATTGTCTCGCCTATTATCAAGAGCCCCCACCACTCCACTTATGAGCCCCATAGCAAGGGCCAAGGACTCAACTCTTTGAGCCTCAGTTTCTACTTGTATAAAATGAGGATCACACTTGTTGCGTAATTTATTTTGAAGCTTGGTTACATTATATACAAAGTAGCTAGCATAGTTCCCGGCACATAAGAGGAAATTAGTGCTAGGACCTATAATGCATGTGAAAGCACTTTTGTAAAACGCTACAGAAAAGAAATATAATTAGCAATAATCATAACACATCATATTAACCGCTAGAATATTCTTCCCTTACCTTGAATAGCCTTTTTATACAGTATGGCACGAGAGAAGAAAGTTGCATTTGAATTCAGCTGCGTTGCTTATTCATCACGTGCTCTTGGTTAATTTCACCAAGCATGTTCCTTGGATAGTAAAGGAAGTTAGTATCACTGTGCTCACAGTTAGGTTTCAAGTAGATGATATTTGAATAATCTTTAGCACACTGCTTAAGTGGCAGAAGGTAATAAATGTTAATTTTCTTCATTTGGTCTCAGAAACTAGTATTAGCACCATGTACAGAAATAACAAATGAAGCACATCTTGCATTTCTAGAGTGCCTAACATGTATTCAATCTCACTTAAAAATCACAGTGGGGTGTTTTTTTTCTAATTTTATTTTATTGGGGAATTGGGGGAGGGAAACAGCTTCCGGGAATTGAGGAAGGGGAACAGACAAGTTGCTGTCTTTTTTTTGTTTTGTTTTTCAGTCTAGTTGCGGAGGACGTTGCTTCACTGGCCCATGTTGGTATTGTCATTGCGCTCTTCCCAGATGAGGCAGATTGGTTGCCGGCCTCTGGATGGTCACTCACTGCAGCTACTGGCCACTCACTCTGGCTGCTGGCCACTCACTATAGCCTGTGGCAGACCAGTGCAGCAGGGGCTGCAGCCCACACCATCACCGGGGCTCGCACAGCCCAGCTCCAGGTGGAGCTGTTGTTAGCTGTAGTGGGCAGTGTCACTGGCCCTCACATGTGGAATCCAAACTGGGGCCTCTGGCATCCCAAGCCAGTTCTTAACCAATGCACCACTTGGCCAGCCCTCACAGTGGGTTTTGTGTCATTCACTTCATAGGAAGTTAAAGTTCATGACATACATGCTCAAGAGAGGAGCCTGGGATCTTGAGGTTTGATCCTATTACAGTTTCCTCTGGACAGACTCTTGCACACTTTTATTAGAGTAGAAATGCATATACATTTGCAGTATCGGCGCCATTTGTGAACAAGGTTACTGACTCTCTAGAGGGACCACTAACCCCAGGCACTATCAAAAGAATATATTTTGGAATTCTGCAACTTAAGTTAGAACCTAAGATGTTTGAAGGGGTATCTCTTTAATAAGAAAAACAAAAGAGGAAAACAATCCTATTCCATCTTGGGGCACAGATCTTCACATGTGTGAGATACATGTCTGAACTGGTCCCCTGAGCCAGGTCAATGACTCCCCACCCCAGTCTGAGACACCGGAGCTCGTCAGAGGAATCCTCTTACCTGTGGATCAGAACTACCAGGGGCAGGCTCTTGCCATTGCAGGGAATGCCACGATGGAAAAGGGAAAGTTGACTTCCTATTAATAACCGACTTCCTAAGGAAATATACAAACAGCCTGGCACTGTGCTGCTTTGCAGTAAGCCCTTATCTTGGGTAGAAAGGGCCATGGCAGGAAATAAAATGTTTGTGGAGCACCAGGCACTCAGGTGTTTTGCAGTTTCCCATATTTCACTCCCCTACTGACTCCCTGAGTCAGGTACTATTGTTGAGGTGAGGAAATGGAAACTCAGGAATGTGGGGAGAAAAAACGTGCCCCGAATTACACCACAAATAAGCAGTTAAGCCTGGGGTGACTGAGGCCTGTGTGCTCCCAGGATCACACTCTGCCCAGGTCCTGCAGGAACATCTGGGTGATCTACATCCCGCCTATTTCTCCACCAACCTGTGCTGGAAAATATAGCTTGAGTATGGCAACCTCTGAAGGAGTAAATATGAGTGTGACAGCGTTTTCCTAGTACTTTCTATGTATTTAATATATGGATAAATTTATTCATGACAGACCTTAGCAATAATTTCCCTCATATTTGTAATTGAAGGCAGGTTGATTACGACTTTTGTTACTTGTTAAGGAGTCTAATTCACTCCACCTACTATTAGGCAAAACCTCTTCATCACTTTCTAATTCTAACCATTGTCTTTCATGAAGAACATTACCTACCCACGTTGGTAGATCATTTTCTATAAATTATGTACAACTCAAGGAGCAATGTGTAATACCACTACTTAAATAAATATGTATTATTTATAGTGTCACAGGTGAAGTATTGAAAGAAATGATATAATTTGCCAAGAATCCTATTTTGAAAATAACTTGTTCAGAATGCTGTACCTGTGCAATACTGGCTTTTTTTTCTGCTCTTCAGATATTTTTTTAGTAATAAATGTGTTATAATAAAATATTTCAAATAAACAATGCATTATTAATGTACCTTGTATTTGCCCTAGGGCAGCAGAGGCATAAATGGTTCATTGAAATTCTGGGCTCTTCCTGCAATACACACAGTACTTCTAATAGTTCTCCAAGTAAAGACTGGAGTTTTATTGTTCCCATTTCGACACAGATGCCTCTCACTGACGTGGTACCTACAGTATTTAATGTTCTACAGCCAGGTAGAAATCTTTTTCCTCTTATTTCAATGACAGGTAGCTATGGCACAACCAATATTATTTAGTGTTGCTAGTATTTTTGAAAGAAAACACATCTAGGTGAATTTCATCTCTGGTTCCATAAGATTCATTGTCTTTTTTTCTATCTTTTGCTGAGTTCAAAACAATCAATTTTAAACGGCAACAAAAATCCTGGGTCTTAAATTGCATTACAGATAATTTCAAGGCCAAGAGAATTAATATTGCAGTATCATTTTGCACCTTGGGACATTAATAATCTAGAATTATCAGGGAAGAAAACACGATAACAAACTGGTCACTCCCGGCAATTACTTTTTACCACAATGGACTAAGGGACAGAAGCTTTCTGCCTTCCAATTTTTCAAATTCATATATATTGCATTATGTAGTTTCCATTAAATATTACCTAGTGGTTAATTAAAAATTATAAAATGGCATTCATACCAAAGTATTAATCAATACTTGCAATCTATTTACCGTGAGTGTAGAAATCAATTTCTAGAAGTAGTATTATAAGCTGTTTATCTTCTACATTTTTTTGGCTAAGATATGCTTTTGGATAACCATGCAAAGCAAATTTCATGTCTAAAATTAGAAATTGTAGACTGTTTCTCAGCAGAATAATCATAAAATGATTCTTATTAATAGCTCTCTAATAAAGCCATTTTTTACATTCTATGCAGGGTTTTCACTTGTTATTGCTGTGTTGAAATATTTCAGCGGCAGATGCAGACCCGAGTTCTCTCTAGAGGTCCTATCAAACAAGCATTTAAACATAGTCATAATGTTTTTAAACACATTGAGCTTTATCTGTGGATTCCCAAGTCAAGGTCAGACTACCTCACTGAGCAGGCATCCAGGTGTGGCAGGAACTGGACAGACATCTCTCCAGGTCTGCGAGTCAGTAAGGGAGTGGTAGCAATTAGTCTTCTCAGAGAGGTTCCTCACCTGCTGATAGGCTGGGGTTGCCTGACCTAGCTTAAGTGATCCTCGAGCTTGAATGGGAGATGTTGGGAAAGTAAAGAAGAGGATGGAAGAGAATAGGAAAAGAGAATTAGACAGCCTATTTATGGAAAACCCTAACTCCATTTTCCCACAATTCCTGATAAGGCTCTGTTCAATGATTACTCCTTAAAGTGTATATGACCTAGGGACATATCTTTTTATCCCCTTGATAAACAGGGAATTATGAAGGGTGATTTGGAATCTATGGTTTCTGGAGGAAATTGCCTTGGTACAACTCCCCCAAAATCAATAAGTAGCGTAGGACTTTGAAGAAGTTACTTCACCTCTCTGGGAATCCCATCATCAAATAAAGGTGAATGGTAATTGTATTATCTTTTAGGTTTGTGGTGAAGATTAAATGCATTAGTATATAGAGGGTAAACAGCATTCATCACCTACAGGGTTCTTCCTGTTTCTCTAGCAGAAGTGTGAGTTCTCAGAACCAAGGTGAAAAAAGCAGATAGTAAACAGGCAGGCAGCAGGGTAAAAATAATGTCACCAGACAGAGGACACTGCTGGCAGGATGAGCAGATGAATCTTGTAAAGAGGCATGAAATAAAGGGAATATGAATTTTAGATCTTTGGCTGTTGAAACACTGTTCTGATGAGGTGAGGCCAATATAGAAGCTGAGTAATAAGCTTGAACGTCTGTAGAGACATTTATGATGCTGACAGTGATAGATAATAAAACATGTAAGGTTATTATTCTAAGCACTTTTCAGGTATTCATTCATTTCAGCCTCACACCAATAGTCTTCTATAATAGGTACTATTATTATCCCTATTAAAAGATGAGCTTGGGCCAGCCGAGTGGTGCAGTGGTTAAGCGCTGGCTTGGGATGCCAGCGGCCCCGGTTCGGGTCCCACATATGAGGGCCAGTGACACTGCCCTCAAAAAAAAAAGAAAAAGATGAGCTAACTGAGGTATGGAAAAGGCCCAGAAACTTGCCCAGGTGGTTCAGTTCCAGAGATCAGTCTCTTAACCACGACACTAAATTACTTCTGAGTTATAATGAAGGATTATATGTTCAAAGAGTCCTAAATGCCATTACCTGACAATTGAAGTCATCAAGGATAACGGTGGAAGTAAAGAGTAAGAAGAAAACAATAAAATCATCTGGAAAGAGGAAAATAGCTGCTAGGGGAGGAAGAAGATGGCAGCACTGATAACTGTAAAGGGATTTCAAGGGAATCAGATATTAGATGCTGAGGAAAGCCTGCCACTCAATGTCTAGGGAAGTAATAAGTAGTGTGAATCAAGAAATAATTGACTTTCCTGTGCATGTTTCTTTCCATTGCCCATCCCCCATGCCATGGGGTATGTTGGAGTAAAATTTCACTCTGAAAACATGTTCCCTTAATTTGGAAGGATGATCTCTCCATCTTTGCTTGCTGAAATCATAAAGCACTTGTAAGGGTAGGAAGAAAAGTTACATTTCATAAAACTTTGCCCAATACTCCCACGGGAACTAGAATTAATTTTGCCTAATTTTGTGTTCCCTAAATTCTATTTTATAATATTTTCCCTTAAAATGATAAGCTCATTGATGAAAATGGATATAAGAGACAGGAGGTGTTCATGAGAGATTAAAACTGGAGAAATAGAGAGAAGACAGGAAAAACTGATTTGGAGAAAAGAATAGATAGTCTTCAATTCTTTATGGTACAATTTTGATGAATTTTTAACACCATTAAATTAGAATGCACATTTTCCCCAAATCCATGTACATTTGGAGAAATTCAAGCAATTGCTGCCATGTTAGGTAAGGGGATACGTACAACCCAGCAGAGAGCCAACCAATGGTCTGCAGAGACAGTTAAACTAGGAGCAACAACAAAGGATTTGAAGGCACTTCAGGAACAGGGAAATGAAACCTTCCATGCAGAGTATTGTTCAATCCCTTGGAAAATGTCCATGAAGCACAGCATTTGTTTCACTAAGTCATCAATAGCCAGTATGATTTTTTTTCTGATCCAGTTGAAAAAGAAATTACTTATTAGAAATTGGTCCCCAGTGTCATCAGGAACATGGCTGTGTGAGAGGTCCTCCATGATGTCTCTCCCCGTGAAGTTACAAGTTCAACAGCTGTAGTTCAACAAAGGATTCCCTATGCAACACACAAACATGTCTGAGAGATACATACATCAAAGCATCTTAAGGTAGGTGAATTAGCAGGGGAAAGAAAGGGGAGAAGGGAAAAGTGTAAGATGGGGGGTCATGGGTAGAACCTGGAGCTCACTGAGGTCCTGGGAGAGGGGAGGATTCAGCCTGCAGCTGCATTCTCTGTGGCCCCAGCAATCCTGCCTGAGTGATCAGCATATAATATGGCTGAACCCAACAAGTGGAGCAGAGACCTTGGGGCAAAGACTGAATACAGAACTGCGACAACTATGTGGTCTAACAACGCTCACTGACAAGCAGAAAACAAAGCACCGGAGTCTGGTCACCTCCACCAAGCCTCACAAAGCTCGCCTCCCCCACATCCTCCCATTGCTAGCCGTGGGCCCAAGAAAAAATATGTAGCAGAGTCAGATTAAAGAGCAGAATGTCTATAGTTCTGAGAACTGGACAGACAGTTTCTGAATGGCAGATGTAAATTGCAGCTAATTCCAGTGACAGTAGAGTAGATATAGGAGTGAGTAAGCTGTGGTCTGGCAGTCACCATTACTCAGGGAACAGACACAAACACACCAGCGGCCTCTCCCACCCAACCCACCATCACCTTCTACAGCTGATCCCAGCAAGGACACCCAGGGCTGCTGAGGTATACAGGTCTGCATCTGGCTGCAAGGGCAACACTGGGATTTCAGGGGCTCTGAGCCCCATTGTCCACCATATCCTCCTACAGGGGTGGTGGCCTGAGAACAAGGTAAACTGGTCAGAGGAGACCCCTACCCAGGAAATCTTCCACTGTGAGAGGCCAGAGCAGGGCAAGAGAAAATAAAATGCTCAAGCACTACCTAAAATGAAAGTCTTCTTCATCATATTAACCTGCTGCAGAAGTCATTCCTATAGATGCCAGTAAGAGAGATAATCTTTGAATTACCTTGAATAACCAAGGTAACAAGGCAGCTCTGAAAGAAAATGAAAATTCTCCAGAAAATTAACTTAAAGAGATGAAAATATGTGACTTAGATGACAGAAAAGACAAGATGGCAATTCTGAAAAAAACTCAACGAGATGCAAGAAAAGTCAGGCAGTTCAATGAACTCAGAAATAAAATCAATGAACAACATGAATACTGTATCAAGGAGATTGAACTTTTAAAAAAAGAACCAAATAATAATTCTGGAGCTGAAGAACTCAGTAAAAGAGATGAAGAATGAAATAGTGAGCTAAAGAAATAGAGGTGACAAGATGGAGAAAAAAATTAGTGATATTAAAGATAGAAATCTGGAAATGACACAGGTGGAAGAAGAGAGAAACTTGAGAGTTGAAAGAAATGAAAGAACTCTGCGAGAACTATCTGACTCTCAGAAAGAGCAATGTAAGAATAATGAGTATACTAGAAGAGGAGAGGGAGAAGAGCACAGAAAGCCTATTCAAACAAAAAATCAATGAGAACTTCTCAAATCTATGGAAAGAACTGGATCCTCGAATCCAAGAAGAAAACAGCACCTAATTACCTCAATTCTAAAAGGCCTTCTCCAAGGCACATTATATCGAAACTGTAAAAAATTAATGACACAGAAAGAATTCTCAAGGCAGCCAGGGAAAAGAAGACAATAACTTATCAAGGAAAGCCCATTAGATTATAATCAGATTTTTCAGCAGAAACTCTACAAGCCAGGAGGGAGTGGAATCAAATATTCAAGCTATTGAAAGAGAGAAATTACTAGCCAAAAATAATAATTCCAGCAAAGTTATCCTTCAGATATGAAAGAGGAATAAAGACCTTTCCAGATATACAGAAGCTGAGTGAATTTTCCACCAAAAGGCCTGCATTACAGGAAAAATTGAAGGAGGTTATTCTACCTGAAACAAACAAACAAAATACAAAGCAATGAATAAGATTACTAGCAGACAGACAGAAGCAAGTAATGGCAACCCCTACACAGAACAGGGCACTATACACTTAAAGATGACATACAGGGCTAATGAGATAAAAACATTAAAAAAAAAAAAAAGAAAAAAAGGGAGAGAGGAGGAAAGAGAAGACAATATGCTACTGCCAATTAGGAATGAGCTCATAGCATAAATAGAGATACTCTGTGACAACAAAAACATAAAAGGGGTGGGGGTAAAGGTCTGAATTTACAAAGGGGAATGGAGATAAGATGTATGCTGAAGAAAGAGGACTACTGCATATATGAAACATTCTTTTATATAAACTTAATGGGAGTCACACAACAATGTTTCAGAACTAAAACATGAAATATAAAAACAAGAGGAAACACAGGAAAAAGCATCATAGAATACCACCAAACTAAAATGGCAGACAGAAACACAAAGGCAAAGAAACAACGGAGACACCAAGCTACCAGAAAAGAAAAGATAAAATGGCTATAGGAAATCCTCATATATCAATAACCACTCTAAATGTAAATGGACTCAACTCACCAATAAAAAGGCACAGAATAGAATACTGGTTTAAGATAAACAAAACCCAACCATATGCTGCCTTCAAGAACACATCTCATCTACAAGGACAAATATAGACTCAAATTAAAAGTGTAGAAAATGATAATCCAAATAAATGGCATCCAGAAAAAAGCAAATGCAGCCATACTTATATCTGATGAAACAGACTTCAGGATAAAATGGTAATAAAAGACAAAGATGGATATTTCATAATGATAAAGGGGACAATACAACAAGAACACATAACACTTATTGATATATATGCTCCCAATTAGGGAGCACCAAAATATACAAAGCAATTACCAGAACTAAGGTGCGAAACTGACAAAATCACAATTATATAGAGGACCTAAATGCACCACTGACAGCTATGTATAGATCATCCAAACAGAAAATCAATTAAGAAAACAGGCTGAAATGACACATTAGACCAAATAGACATAATTGACATTTACTGAGCCTTTCATCCTAGAATACCAGACAATACATTTTTTTACTAGTACACATGGAACATTCTCAAGGATATATCATATGTTGGGATACATAACTGGCTTAGCAAATTTAAGATTGAAATCATACCATACATATTCTCCAGCCATAATGCTTTGAAATTGAGAGAACTAAAAAGAAAGTGAGAACAACCAAACACAAATAAGTGGAGATTAAATAACATGCTACTAAAGAATGACTGGGTCAAAGGAGAGCTAAAAGGAGAGATTAAGAGGTACATAGAAACAATTAAGAATGAAAGTAAATCCTATCAAAATTATTGGGATGCAGCAAAAGCAGTATTAAGAGGGAAGTTTATATCATTACAGGCCTATCTCAAGAAACAAGAAAAATCCCAAATAAAAAATCTAACATTACATCTTAAAGAACTAGAAAAAGAAGAATAAATGAAACTCAAAGTTGACAGAAAGAAGGAAATAATAAAAAATGGAGCAGAACTAAGTTAAATAGAGAACAAAAAAATAGAAAAAATAATGCAACAAAGAGCTGATTCTTTGAAAAGTTTAATGAAATTGACCAACCCTTGGCTAAACTCACTAAGGAAAAAACAGAAAAGACACAAATAAATAAAATCAGAAATGAAAGAGGACAAGTTATGACAGATACCACAGAAATACAAAGTATCATACAAGAATAATATGAAACACTATATGCCACCAAGTTCAATGACAGAAGAAATGGACAAGTTCTTAGAAACATATAGCCTTCATAGGGTGAATCAAGAAGAACTGGAAAATTTAAAAAGACTGACCAACAGTAAGGAAATTGAAACAATCATCTAAAACTTCCCCAAGAGCAAAAGACCAGGACCAGATGGCTTCACTAGTGAATTCTACTAAACATTCATAGATGATTTAATACCTGTCCTCCTCAAAATCATGCAAAAATTTGAAGAGGGGGCAAAACTACCTAACTCATTTGATGAGGCCAACATTACCCTGATGCCTAAATTTGGTAAGGATAACACACAAAAAAGGAAATGACAGATAAACATCTCGGATGAATACATATGCAAACACACTAAACAAAATACTAGCAAATCAAATGCAATAATACATTCAAAATTTTACATATCACTAAAAAGTGGGGTTCATTCCAGGGGTTAGGTGTTTCAACACATGCAAATCTATCAATGTGATACATCACATGCAAAATTAAGGATAAAAATCATACGATCATAGTAATAGAGGCAGAAAAAGCATTTGAAAAGATGTAATATTGATTTGTGATTAAAACACTTAATAAAATGGGTAAAGAGGGAAAGTATCCCAACATAATAAATGCTATATATTGCAAACTCTCAGCTAAAATTATAGTTAATGGTGAAAAACTAACAGTTTTTCCTCTAAGAACAAGATAGGATGCCGTCTGTCACCACTGTTACACAACATAATATTGGAAGTCCTAGGCAGCACAATCAGGCAAGAGAAAAAAAATAAAAGGCATCCAAATTGGAAATGAAGAAATTAAATTGTCACCTTTTGCAGATGACATGACTTTTTTTTTTTCCCTCTGAGGGCAGTGTCACTGGCCCTCACATGTGGGACCCCAACTGGGGCCGCTGGCTTCCCAAGCCAGCGCTTAACCACCGTGCCACTCAGCCGGCCCTACATGATTCTTTATAGAAAACCTTAAACACTCCAAAAACAAACGAACAAAAAACAAACAACAACTTTAGAAACAATAAACAAATACAGTTTATAGTTGCAGGATACAAAATCAGTGTACAAAAATTCAATTTTCTTATATACTAACTATGAAATTTCAGAAAAAGAAATGAAAATTCTTTTGCAATTGCAACAAAAATAATAAAATGTCTACGAATAAACAAAGGATATGAAGGACCTATACACTGAAAACTATAAGACATTATTAAAAGAAATTGAAGAAGACACAAAGAAATGGGAAGATAGATACCCCATGTTCATGGATTGGAAGACTAACATAGTCAAAATAGCCATATGAACCAAAGCAATATACAGATTTAATACAATCCCCATCAAAATCTGCATGGCATTTTTAAAAGAAATAAAGCCAAAAAAAAAATCAGATTTGTATGAAATCACAAAAGGCCCCAAATAACTAAAGCAATCCTAAGAAAAAAGAACAAGTCTGGAGGTATCACACACTCTGACTTCAATTTATGCTACAACGAAACAATAATCAAAACAGAATGGTATTGGCAGAAAAATAGACACAGAGACCAATATAACAATATTCAGAATCCAGAAATAAACCCACATATATATGGGCAGACAATTTTCAACAGAGGAGCCAAAAACATACAATGGAGAAAAGAAATACTCTTCAACATATGGTGCTGGGAGAATTGAAAAGCCATGTACAAAAGAATAAAACTAGACTGCTATCTGTCACCATGTTCCAAAATTAACTTAAAATGGATCAAAGACCCAAACATAGGACCTGAAACAATAAATTGCATAGAAGAAAGCATAGGTGCTAAACTTACAGATCTTGGATTCAAAGAGGATTTTATGAATTTAACCTCAAAAGCAAGGGAAGTAAAAGCAAAAATAAATAAATAAGTCTATATCAAACTAAAAAGCTCCTGTACAGCAAAAGGAACCATCAACAAGTCAAACAGGGAAGTGACCAAATGGGACAACATATTTGCAAACAACACCTCTAGTAAGGGGCTAGTACCCAAAATTATAATATAAAAATATTGTACAACTCAAAAACAAAACAACAATCCATTTTTTTTTTTAAATGGGCAGAGGACCCGAACAGACATTTCTTCCAAGAAGACAAATAAATGGCCAACAGATATATGAAAAGATGCTCAACTTCACCAGCTATTAGAGAAATGCAAATCAAAACCACAATGAGATACCACCTTACATCTGTTAGAAAGGATATTATCAACAAGACAAGGAATAACAAGCGATGGAGAGGTTGTGAAGGAAAATGAACTATGATGCACTGCTGGTAGGAAGGTAAATTGGTGCAGCCACTATGGAAAACAGTATGGAGGTTCCTCAAAAAATTAATAGAATTACCCTATGACCCAGCAATCCCTCTAGTGGGTATCTATCCAAATATCTGCAAACATTTATCTGTAAAGATATATGTACCCTTATGTTCATTGTAGCATTATTCACAGTGGCCAAGACATGGAAACAACTGAAATATCCTTTGTTAGATGACTGGATAAAGACAATGTGGTACAGATATATGATGGAATATTATTTGCCCATATGGAAAGATGATATACTGCCATATGCGACAACATGAATGGATCTTGAGATTATTATACTAAGCAAGGATAAGTCAGACAGAAAAAGTCAAGACCCATATGACTTCACTCATATGTGGGATATAACACTAAAAGCAACAAGATAAACAAAGAAACAAAAACTCATAGACACAGACAACAGTTTAGTGGTTACCAGAGGGTAAGTGGGGAGGGGGTGATAGAAGAAGGTAAAGGGGGTTAAATATATGGTGATGGAAGGAGAATTGACTCTGGGTGGTGAGCACACAATGTAACATATAGATGATGATGTGTTATAGAAATATACACTTGAAACCTATATAATTTTATTAACCAATGTCACCCCAATAAATTTAATAAAAAATTTTAAAAATGAAAAAAAAAAAAGGAAAGAAATTGGCCGAGTATGACATAAACGTGGAAAACAGGAAAACACATTGTCCAGAAGCCCTGCTGGCCAATTTGTTAGTAGTGTGCATGTTCTAGACTCAAGATACTGTTGGTCTTAAAGACTGTAGATTTTTTTAATCTTTTATCTTTAATTCTTTTATAACCATTTACTACCAATATTGTTTCATAGCTTTTGGAGCATTTTATCCCTTTTTCTATCCTATCTCTGTTAATAGAAAATAAGAGAGGGTAAAAGAGTAATTTGAAGGGTGCAAAAAGTCCTCTTAGAATAAATTGGGCAGAATCAATGAGTAAAACCCTTCAAGAAGAAGAATATAAAGCACTTAGTTGTTTATTGTTCTGTGACTTACTTCAGCCCTTTCATTATGAGGCTGACATGACACATATATGGTTCAACTGTTTTGTGTCTTCATAATACTAAAATTATTCAGTAGAAAGCATACATTAAAATTCTGACACGATGCCCTAATGAGAGAATAAAGTCTTGGGTCTATGCCCAGACCAAGGTCAGCAAGAAAGCCCCACACTCAGATTCCTGGGATGCCAACATCCAAGAGAAAAGGGACAAGGGATATTGGTTCTAAAGCTGTACATAGAAGTACTAAAACTATGCGATGATTGCAGAATGCAAAGCATATCAATTAAAGTAATAAACACAGTTAACAGAAACCACAAGCATATACATTAAAGTATGAAGGCCCATGGATTTTTGCAGGATTTCAAAAACAAGTGAAAATAACTCAGTCATTTTAGCCCACTTATACTATGAATCAAGCAAACTCAGCATTGAATAAAAATGTTGGAAAAAATCTTTATTTACCTCCCCATCTATATCTAAAGTAAAATAATTCAGCACCTATAAGCTAGAGTGGATAAAATGTCCATTAGAATTTTGAAATAAATATATTCTATCAAGAATAAATTTAAGCTAATAAACTAGGCAAATGAATTCCCATCCTGTGACATTCTTTGCTTTTCTGACTCTACTTTTAGAACATCTAGAAAACTTATGGGGAATGCCACAGGGTTAAAAAGATTATATGTACATTTTTTTAACAATTAGAACCTGTTACCTTACACACTATCATTTTGATAAGGCCGGGCCAGCCGAGTTGCACGGTGGTTAAGCACTGGTTTGGGAAGCCAGCGGCCCTGGTTCAGGTCCTACATGTGAGGGCCAGTGACACTGCCCTCAAACAAAAATAAAAAAATAAAATAAACAAAACACAAACATTTCATTTTGATAAGGCCAAGTCCAAGAAGTGAAAAGCAGACAGGCTGTTTTTACAAATTGCCACTCCTTATCTGACTGCCAAGTGTAAACCTTTTGTACTTTCAAAAGCCCTCTTTGGGGAGAAGAAAATCACAGAAAAAGAGGGAAAAATTTACTTAATATTTTATAGACCTTTTTGTGGCCCATGTGGAGACTGAACCAGCAACGTTGGTATTATCAGCACAGTGCTCTAACCTACTGAGCTAACCAGTCACCCTAAGTCATCTCAAAGAAAGTCTCTTATGAACTGAGCTGTGGGGAGCAGGAGAAACGCAAAAAACCAACCACCATTAATACAAGAACTATAGGAACCAATTGGAAGAGACCTGATAACAGTGCCTCCCAAGATAACAATATCAGTAATCAGTTTTCTGAATTCAAATGATAATTTTCAAACAGGGCTCATGATTCAGAGGGGCCAGTAAAGCTTTATACTATCTCTTTAAGAATTTCTGTCTCTTTGGTACCTGTTTTTGATTAGAGCTTTGCACTGGATATTATTCCAAAGACTGAATTATACCAAACTCTTAGCCAAGCAGCCTTTGAGAAGTAGGGGGAAAAGGGAGTTCTGAGCAGAAATTAAAATGGGATTTTGTCAAGTTTTGTTGTCTTAAATAATTTCTCAACTTTTTACAGAAAGATTATATGAAAAGACGACTTTCCAAATGTTGTCATTCCCCAATTTGCTTTTCTATGAGCCACTTGGATCATGAAATACAAAAAGGAACTTATGGTTTTAATTTTTATTCCTTCTAAATAGCCAGCGTAGGAGAATGTGCTCATTTTAAATTGTAAGTAAAACTGAGGAAAACTGTCACCATGAATTTTAAAATCAATTTTAGGTCATTAAATATTTTCATCACTACACAAATGATACACTATTTTGCTTGCAAAATTTTAAACTATTTATCTTCAAACATGTTGAAAAATATATCATTGTTCCTTCCATTTATATACTTACATTTGGGTCTACACTTAATTTATTTTTCCTAATGACTAGAACATGCATCCTGGTGCTTTTAGAAGCTTGTTGCCCTCTGACTTCATCAGAAAAGAGAAATCATTTGTGTCAATGTTTGCATACCAAGTAAGATAAAGCAGGGATAAAATGTGATCCTTAGGAGTACAGGCTTTTAAAATATTTGACAGAATAAAAAAAAATACTGCATATTAGCTTTTATATTAGTTGCTATAAATTAATCCATCCATAATACCTCAACAGGTACAAAACATATTGAATGAGGGATTTTTCCAGTAATGTAAGAGACATTGAGCAGATGTGCTTTGTACCAAATGATTTCATATTTCAATGTGACAAAATAGATGAGCCACATAAAGCCTAATTTCAGTTGCAAATTGCAAGCTGGAATAAGTTCCAGAATAGTAAACAATTAGCTGCTTTATTTTCTTTTTAATAAGACTAAATTACCAGATAATATCTACTGGCATCAACTTGGCTAATAAAAATCTGTTTAATAAGATTTGCCATTTTTCCAATTGCTATCATGATCAGCTTTGCATTTTGATTATCTCTAAACTTTGCCTCAATTTTCTCATAGAAAAGCTCTCAGTGGTAATTGCCTTAACATTTATTCCAGGTCAAGTGGTTAAGTATGAATAATGATCTGTCAAAAATGTACAGTAACGCTGTCAATAGAGCAATTACCATTTAGTTAGAGATTATTATGGCAAAAGAGCACATTAACTGGGCACAATAAACAGAACAGAGAAAAAGAGGGCAAAGGGACTGACTGTTTGCAAAACCTGTGTGTGTTGTATGTGTTCCTGACAGATATTAATTGTCTTTCAAGACCAATTAACCATACCCTCACAATGGTCTTCCCAGTATAGAATGAATTAGGAACTTTTCATTACTGATAAAAGGAAAACAAATGTTTGTACAACTTACATTTAATATTCCCATAAAGGTTGTCCTTCTACATTTTCTGCAGTGGTGTTTATTTCTGCAGCTCCTTATTTCTCCTAGAAAGACCCACCACAAGGCAATATTCATTATCTAGGGTAGCAAATCGCTGATTAAATTAATGCTAATGGGAGGTGACAACACATGCTTTCATTGTCAATATTACTACAAAGGCCCAATTTTTCAAAGTGTCTTTCTGCAGAAGCAATGAATAAGGCTGTAACTCAATACAGTACTACTTGGGGGAAAAAGGTGATAAAAAGGAAATACGATGTTTACCCAGTCAACACAGCATTTGTTTAGCTGTGACTCTCTTAATATCTGGGGCTGAGGGGAAATTTGCCAACCAATATTCAAGAGCAGATGAAAAACAACCCTTTGCTTAGAGGTAATATTCTGTAGGAGTAACTCTGTTGCTCATCAAACATTTCAGCACTCTTCCTGAATAACTTTCCTGTAATTGAAGAACCAGCTGCTGTCAGATTTCCCTTACACTGTCACTGACTAATGTTTAGTTAAAAGGGATATGCTCAGATTTTAATTCTAATGGAAATAACTCAAAAAATGTAACTATAGGTCACCAAAGACTATTTTTGTTTACTCATTGACTGCCTCACTCAGAAAATGGTTCTTCGATAATACTCTGTGTAGAATGATGGTCATGGGTAGAATTGGGAGTCCCACAGATTTGGGATTGAGTCTCATGGCTCCATCTCTCACCAGCTGTGGCTTCAAACAATTATTTTTAGCCTGGGTCTTCGTTTTCTCATCTGCAAGGTGACATAATTATGAAGCATTCATGCTGTGCACATACAATGACATATGCATAGGAAGTGTTAGGTAGGGTGTCAGGCACATGGTAAATGTTCTCTTGCTAATTGTCCTATGGAAGCTAGAGAGTCAATATAACAAAAAACCTGCTTCCAGAGAGCTTCAATAGGATTTGGATGCAGCAAGCAAAATATTAAGCTGTATGTCCTTAATAGTGGTGGGAGTTACACGTGTGCTAGAGCTGTCGCTCAGAACTTTCTCTCCTGGTTGAGAGGCTGAAAGAAGGCTGAGGTGGCCCCAGTACACTGGAGCTACTGCCCTCCTCTTTGCTTCCTTCAACCCTCAAATATATGAAGATTTATTCTCCGGTTTTCTCCACTGTTCCACTCACCGACTGGCTCTGTGTATATCCTGAAATATTCCTCAACATGTGATATCTTATTTTAGTAGATAGTATGAAAGAAAATAGCTCCAAGTTAGGACAACACCGAGTTAAACAAAGTTAATTTTTGCCCTACTGAACTTCTCATGTATTTCTTAAATTAGTGTGTGTAATAAATTCCCAGGAAAAGGAAGGGGTTTGGGATGTATTGTTTCCCACACACTGGTTCTCTAAACTATTCTCATCCTGGCCACAATCACCCTCTTGATAGCCACATCCAACAATGTCTTCTCCTTCTTTGTCAAGTTCCTAAGAGCACATGCTATGCTGGGCTCCCTGCCTTTGAATCCCATTGCCCTGCATGAGCTTGGACAACTTCCTTAGTTTTTATTGGTGATTCAGTTTTTCCTTGACTGTGAAACAAAGTCCATAATAGAACTTACCTCACTGTGTTATTACAAAGTATTGCAAGTAGAGAGCTTAGAAAAACACCTGGCACATGCTAAACTCTAGATAATATTTTAGCTATCATCAGATTTATATCATCCTTCCCCCTTTCCTTGGCTTACTTGAGATATTTCTCTCACAGCCTCACTTGTTGTCAGTGTTCCATTAAATCCTCTTCCATCACGTCAGTATTCAGTTCATAGTTCTACTGCTTCACTTTTCACATTTTCTTTGGATGAATAACACCAAAAATATCACTTTGTACCTATTCCTTATTGTCTCCTGAATTGCCTTTAGGTCTATATTTAAACTGTCTGATGAATTTTTTCAAAACTGAACTCAGATCCTTCCCATTCCATTCTTCTGCTGGGCCTATCCACATAAACATCTTGTCCTGTGTTCTGAATGTCAGTTAAATACTACTGTCCATGGAGTTTTCCACCCAGAAATGTGGGAATCATCTCGGGCTCCTTCATTTCTCAAGCTGCCTCACATGTCTAATCAATGGCCAAGTCATTCAACATGTCCACTTTTCTCCATATATCTCACACTTCTGTCATCCTGCCTCGTCTCCCTGTTCAAGTTTTGCTATCATTGCATCCTGTATTTATAGTGCTCTCTAGAAATCTCTTCATGCTAAACTCTAGCTTAAATTGATCCAGTTTCTTCAACGGTTTAAACTCCTAAACCCTTTGTTGGCTGGCTTCTGTTGTAGGCTGCTATATTATACTGTTCTCCTAACTTTTTTTCATCTTGTGGACTGTTAGCTGGGCACAGGATTATACTTCCTAGCTTCCCTTGCAGCTAGTTGTAGCATATGCCTAGATTCTGGTCAATGGGGCAGGCAGAAGAAGTGCTCTTTCTATTTCTAAGGCTTCTTGTTAAAATGACTGGCATGGACTCACTGGCCCCTTCTTGTATCTTCCTGGCAGGAGATGACAAGAAATGGATCATCTGCCTTTGACTAGGCATGGAAACTGCCATGCCAAGGAGGGCAGAGTGTCCTCATATGCACTGTCACCCCTGATCTGTTCATCTCAATAGGGAGAAAGAAGCACCTATCAATTCAAGTACTTTGTTTTGTCATCTTTTTATTATTGAAGAGTGGACACTATACTAATTAATTGGTCCCCTAAGTGTTGCTTCCTTTCTACTTCATTCACTTCAGCTCCAATAAACCCCATTCAGTTCCTCAAAGTCACCATGCACTTTATCAGCTCTGGACTTTATATACATTGTTTCTTCTTTGTGGCATATATTTCCTCTCTTCTCCTTACCCCTTTTGACTTGAAATTCCAGTCTATCTCTCAGGTCTTAATGGAATGATTCTCTGGAAAGTCATCAAGACCATCTCCTCCATTCCAAACTATGACAGGGGCACCCGCCATGCACTCCCAAGGCATCTGGTGCTTCACCAACCATAGGATAGATCCACCATTATTTCAAACATTTGTTCAGTTCTGTGCAGTGTTGAATGGTGGGCTTTGTGAACACAGGGACTCTGTCTTCCTCACTGGTTTTCTTCATCGCTTTGCATAAGTCTGGCACATGATAGATCCTCTGTACATCTTTGCTGTGTCAAACTCAATTCGAACTCAGCATTAACCCAAACCAAGTTAATTATCTTCTTTCCTTAGCCCCTGTAATTTATGTCGTAGTTAATGGCAGTTCCCACTCTCTAGATATTCCCAATCAGAAAATATAGTGTATCACTCCTTATTCTTTCCCTTTCCTCACTTGTCACTCTAACTGGACACCAAGTTATTTTGAATATACCAGTGAAATGGCTCCTAAATAATCGTGACTTTTGATTCCTGCTGTTACCTCTCTCCTCTGACCTGGGAGACTCCAGTACTTGTTTTCCATCAGCCCCCCAAGACTGTTTTTCCTGTGTCCAGCACTTTCTCCCATAATGAACACAGCTCATTACACTTGAATTCTTAAAATTTTTAAACTATACTCTATTGTAAACATCTGCAAATGACTATGTCTTTCTAGCTATCTTGAAACCTGGACTCATTTTATAGTTCTGTATTCACCTCCCTCCTGATCTTGACCTAGGGCAGTAGTTTTCTCACTTTGAGTTGTAGGAGCTTGTTAAGAATGAAAATTATTAAGCCTCAATCACTCAGGGGCAGGGGAATCAGAGTTGGCCAAATAATCTGTGCTTGTGACAAACATGAGTGACTGTCCTAAAGGCCACTGTTTGAGAAATGCTGGCTAGGCCAAAATGAACATCTTAATCTAGCCTAAATAAATATACCATTTTATTTAACATCAATGAACATGTATCATTTTCATTTCCTGGAAATATTATTTTCTTCCAATCAAGCTTAAATGTCTCAGAACTCTGTAGGGTTTTACTTATTCCATCAGAGTTATTACTGAGGCCAGATCACTGAAGCTTGAAATGTTTGGGGTCATGAATTTGGATTTTTTTTTTTCCCTGAAGGCAGGAGAGAATCAAAGAAGAGTTCACAGCATAGAGTTGACATATTTTGTTCTTGGTTTAAGAACATTAACTTGGAAGTAGCATGTAGGAAAAATTGTACAATAAAGAGACTAACTAGAAGAAGTTTATGTTATTCCTGAAAAGATATTTTTTAAAAATATGGTGGCAGTGAGAAAGTAAGAGAGGTATAAAAAAAGAGAAAAGGTGCCTCTCAGTTTTCCAGCCTGACTAATTGGGAATATGGTGGCACCAACAAGACAGAGACAGGTTTAGGATCACAATAACAACAGTGAAAATAAGAGAGTAGATCAGTGATTCTCAAAGAGTAATTCCTGGGGCCAGCTGAGTGGCGCATTGGTTAAGAGCTGGTTGTGGGATGCCAGCAGCTCCAGTTTGGATCCCACATATGAGGGCCAGTGACATTGCCCTCTATAGCTAACAACAGCTCCACCTGGAGCTGGGCTGTGTGAGCGCCGGCAACGGTGTAGGCTGCAGCCCCTGCTGCAGGGGCTGCAATAGGCTACAGTGAGTGACCGGCAGCCAGCGTGAGTGGCTGGCAGCCAGCATGAGCTGCCAATAGCCGCGGTGAGCGACCATCCAGAGGCCTGCGACCGATCTGCCTCATCTGGGAAGAACAAATGATGATACCAACATGGGCCAGTGAAGCAACATCCTCTGCAACTAGACTGAAGAACAAAAGGACAGCAACTTGTCTGTTCCCCGATTCCCCAATGCTGTTCCCCTCCCCCAATTCTCCAAAAAAATCTCTAAAAAAAAAAAAAAAGTGATTCCTGGACCAATATCATCAGCAGCTCGTTTTAACTTATTAGAAGTGCAAATTCTAACAAGTTAGAAAAAGTAACCATTAGTTACAAAGAGGAACTATCAATCCACTTAATAGAAAACTTTAGATAAAAATGATCATTTCATTGCCTGAGTTTCTCTTTGCACTATTGTGTCGTATTGGGGAAATGTAGGTACATGGTATGCCTGTCTTAGTGAGAGAACCTAAAGACCCATTAGACTGCAATAAGAACCCATCAAATGTAAGTGACTCTTTACTGCCTGTAAACAAATAAGTCTCAATGCTTGGTCTGACACTCAAAGTACTCCTCAATCTTGACATGGAACTTCCTCTCTGTTATTTCCATTCCTCAAAATGAGTGCTCTAATTTAATTTAACTTTTCCCATCATGCCATGCTTATCCTAAAATCGACTGTTCACTCAGATACTTTCTATTGCCCCCAAATTATTAGCCTTTCCATCTATCTCATCCTCTTTCTCACCTGTCTCCCATTATTATCATTGTTATTAGAGTTACTATTTGTTGATTATTTACCAGGTTTAAAATACTGTGTGAAGTCTTCAGATTCACTAGCCCACTTACTATTTGCAAGAACACTATGAAGTAGATATTATTGTTCAGCTCATTTCTAATAGATTCTCCTCCAAGAGGTCTCCTTTAACTAATTGAAGCCCAGAAATGTCCCCTGTTCTGAATTTTTAAAAAACCCAAAAGAGCAAATTCTTGGGTCCTACTCCAGGCCTACTGAATTGGGAACTCTGGGGATGGGGCCCAGCCAGCTGTGCATTAACAAGCCCTTCAGCTAACACTGAAGCATGCTAATGTCTGAAAACCATCGTCCAAGACTGATTGTTCTTGCAAGTGGGACCCCAGTCACCCCTACCCATCACTGCATCTCTAGTTAATGTCACAGTGCCTGGCATGGAGTAGGCACTCAATAAATAACCACAGAGTGAGTGAATAATATTAGCTACCAATTTTTGAGGCATTACTGTATGTTAGGCTATATGCTAATTCATTGCATGTATATGAAGAATTAATCTTCAGAATACTCCAGTGAGGTAAAGTCCATTTTTTTAAAATTTATTTTCACAAGATAGAAAACTTTTAGAGAGGTTGAAAATCTGGGCAAAGATCCTATAGCTGGTAGAGTGGTAAAGATTCAGTGTGAACTCAAGTCTTCAGACTTTAGAAATGGGGCTATTATTCATTACATTATAATGTTGTTTGTTGGGAAAGAAAGGGAATGAATTTGCCTTCGGAAATGTTATTTTTTTATTGTTATTTTAATTTTAGCAAAGTACAAAGTAAATCTCTTTGTTTGTTTTTGTGCTTTAAGAATTGGGATGTTGACAATATGGTTCTAGGCCAAGAGGAAAGAGCCAAAGCCATAGAAATCACTGGACACACTAAAGATGCATGAGAAAGAAGAGGTAATTCATAAAACAATGCTGGAATGGCAGTAGTCCAACATGGAGCGATGCTGTTCAGTTAATATGGAATATCTTCTCCATGCCCAAGCATTATGCAAGATAATGGGAATGCAAGTATAAATAAGATGTTGGGACATTTTGAGGTGAAACTAAAGAAAGATGACATCAGTCAAATCATTTGGCCTTTGTCTTAACACAGCAGGAGAAATGTTGTCCTTTGTAGACAGAGGGAAGGGGATGAGAAAGAGAGTCTGTGATGAAAGGAGTCAAAATGTTTAGAGCAGCCTGTGTATCTTAGTGTGGCCCGACTGACTTGTGCAGAGTGCATAGTTGTTATTGGTTCAATAATGATGACTTTGGAAACCTTCTCCTTTGAAGAAGTGTCAGAATGAATTATGGGTTTCCTTCAACCATGTCCCACAGAAGAACACAACAACCTGAGGTTACGCTCTTTTTCTCCCCAAAGTTACTATAGTTTGCCAAAAGATAAAAAAAAAAAAAAAAAAAAAAAGGGATTTGAAAGAAGGAAACAATTTCGTTATAGCAACAGGTCTATTAAATTTATGTTAAATAATGATTTTATATTGTATGATATAAACTTTTGCAACAGATACTCATCTGTAAAAAGGAAAATCAAAAGCTGCTCTCTTATAGTATAATAATTACAAAAATATTTGAAGTGAAAACCTTAATCAAAATAAGCTGAGATCATTTGTACAAGTCATTTGTTTTATTTTATTTTATTTTATTTTATTATTATTTATTTATTTATTTTTTGGTCAGGGGAAGTGCAATAAAGGTAGACCAGTCTGATTTGAATAAAAATGTTATTAAAAATAGATATTGGAATTATCCTGTAATATGCTATTACAGAACAAACCCAGGTAACACAGACATAATACTAACTTAATCACATTGTTTCTGAAAATCCTATAAGTTCCAAGTTCCTTGGTGTCAGCTGTGATGTCAGTTTATTCCATCTACTCGTGATATTAATAGAGCTCTCCATACTTAATATGAGTTACCAAAATGTTAATATCAAGTTAGAATTATACACTGCTACTTTTTATTACATTGAGTTCTTATTTTAAATTATGTCCTTATTTAGGTTAATTAAAAAAAAATTCACATTGATTTCCATTTAAATACTGATGCCCATGTTCCTTTTGTAATCTTTAAATTAATAGTATCAATAGAAGTTGCAAATTTTATGCTGTACTTATTAACCATAGATTAATATTCCTTCTCACTTTGATCCTTTTTATTCCTAAAATTTCAGTAATCTCTTCAGAATTCCAGGCAAAAACACGTGTATTATCTTTGTTAAAAGGCAGAAGAAATTCCCCCATATGTGACAAAATTATAAGTGGAAACAGAGTTGAGCAATCACTCTCCTAGTTATTTATGAAACAATAAATTGCACTTTTGTAGGCTTTCAAAGCATGTTTTAATTCGGATATAAATCAAAGTAAAGACAAGAATTCAACTGTTTCTCTTTCCAAATAATGTGTGACATTTTGATTTAAAAATAGGAATTTGACATTTGCCCCTTGAACAACATTAAATGTGCTATTACTCTATCCCAAATTTGTCTTACCCCTTATTCTACTGATGTATCTCTTATAGAAAGTTCTCAATTTCTGTTATTCAGTTAAGAATTTTAAACAACATCCAGTATTTGCAAACTTGACTCAGTCACTATTTATTTTCCTATTCATGTTAAGCCCAAACAATCTATTATGACTCCTAATAATGGGAAGCTGTCGTATTACAGGTGACAAGGAAACAAAATGATTGTAGCCATGACAACTGAGACAGGAAGAAAGAAAGTAGGTGATGAACACCCAGTCTTCACATGATAAGGGTGAGGGTAAAGTGTTCCAAAGTAGACGTTTCTAGGCCAGGGGGAAAGGTTTAATAAGCCCTGAATTGCTCTTGTGTTAACAGATGAGTGTATAAATGACAAAGCACATGGGATGAGTCTGTGCACGGGTTTCCTACATACTAGTGCTTTATGTTCTTTCTTTAACTTTTGAACATCCTACCTCTGATGTAGAATCATAAGAGGTTCTGATGGGTGGAATTACAAAGGAGACTTTGTTGATTCTTGTAGGCTGCAGATTTAATTTTTAGCGTTTTTTAGGAAATGCAGTATTCTGGGAATTTATTTTTTTATTTATTTTTATTATTTTTTATTTTTTTTTTTTAGCTGAGCCCTCCTGCTATAATGTATACCGGGAATTTAAAAACAGCCAGAATGATATTGCCAGTTTGAGGCTATCATGCATAATCTTTGAGTGACAGTTATTCCCTTCCTGCTATCAAACCTGCTCAGATTTTTATAATCAGAAGCCCACATGCTCTGAAAAAGCTCACCTGATAGTCTAATGAGTGACTTCCCAAAACCAAAGTTTGTCGCTGCTGTCAAAATCCCTCACCCGAGGATAATCGCTCCTACCAGAACTCCATCAATTTCAGCTATTATTTCCTCCAGATACAACTTTTTAACACCCCCGCCAAATATGTTCCAGATCCAAGCTGACTGAGATGACACATTATCTGTGTACCATAACAGCTCTACTTAACAGAGACGGTAGACAACAATATTATTATAAAATATCACCCAGTTTCTGTGCTGTCAAACATGAACTATCCCAGGTGATAGAAAAGGAATGAAATTTGCCAGGTGGTCCTGAAATATATTGTTCATGTTCACCCAAACTTATGCTATTGGAAAACAAACAAATCATTGCTCTTTAGATCTACCCCCTGCCATTTTCAAGTGAAAACATATGCATCCCTTTCATTTGGCTTCTAGTGGTACCCCACTGTCCTGAACCCTTGTTCAATAGTTCCCAAAAGATTTGCCTGGCTTCTTCTAACCCAGGAGTCAACGAATTATGAACACTGATATAAACTTGTCAACTAACAAGGCCGTATGCTGTGTTAACACTGCCAGTGTGGACCAAAATAGAAATAGCCCTTGCAAAGATAACTCAGAGGCGGGAAAAAAAGAAAAGAAAAAGAAAAAGGCCTTCATCCAATATGACTTATTGCCTTTTCCCACCTGATGCCGTTTATAAGCCTCTAGCTGGTATTGATGGACGCATGGGGGAGAATGCCTGTAGGCTCCACATTAGTCACTGTAATCACCAGCCTCAATCATTGACAGAAGAGACTCAGCTCCGGCAAAAGGGAGCCAATGGAAACTGTTTTCACACCGCAGTTAACCATTTATTCAAATGCTCAGCCTGATGCGTTTTCAAAGATTGAAACATTCGTTCTCTGTTAGAAATGGAGGTGGAGACAGGTAGACATGGTACTTAAAAACTAAGGCCTTGGATCGCCCACAGTAACCGTTAGAATCTGAGCGAAAAAAGAAGTGCTGAAATACACTAGAAGAAAGGCTGATAGATGAAGGATGAGGTGTGTTAGGGAACATCAGGACAGCCTCCCAGTTGTTTCTAATCACCGTGTTGTCCTTGGTTATGGCCTCTCAGCCTGCCCGTATTTATGCACACAGTTCCTCTAAGCTTGCTGCACATCTAGATTTTATATCTGATGGGCGATCTCAGCTCAGGCCCCTTTGCTATTAACAGAGGCGGCAATTATTCAGAATGGGCACCACATACTCCTAGTACTGACTGTTAGAAGAACATAGGTTTAGAATTAGGTCCCTTAGGTGGACAGTACAGAATTTATCTTCATGGTGCAATGTGCCCCCAAAAGAAACAGGGCTAAGAATATCAGGTTTCTTGACCTCAGTCCCTGGTAAATCAGAATCCTTTTGTAAATTGGAAAAAGCGTTCCCTAAATACAAAAGGAAGCCTAAAATGCTCCCTCAAGGAAACCACCATGAGGATTTTAGCAGTGACTTTAAATTGTACAAAAGCACATCGTGGTGTTTTTGTGGGGTTTTTGTTTGATTTCTCTGACAATCACTTGATGGTTGGTGGTCAGTTAGTCAGAGACCTGTGTGTGCCAAGGCACGTGGCAGCAGAGGACAGCTGGTGGGCCGGATGTGAGTCAGTTCGCCAGCTACAAGGAGGGGACAGCGAACCGACAGGCAACCTTACCCCTGGGCAGACAAACCTTTTTAGGAACCTGACTCCTCTTCACCCTTCGTGTGAATTTCGGAACACAAATGGAATTACAGCCACATCCCCATTATCGTATTTAGTAGCACGCTTGTGAGTTAGGAACGTGTAAAACTTGAAAGAGCGGCATGCAGACATGAGAATTACCATATAAGAACAGACTGGTGAAGCAGGGAGCCTGGTACCCTCTCTCCACACGGACAATGCTGCATGCTCCCGAAGATGTAAAACCCCCCATAATACACCTAATTGTGCAACACTGGACTACAGGGGACCATTGCCCCAGGCCCCAGCTGGTGATCAACAAGTGTGCCCTGAAGCAGTGGCATTGTGCATCCTTGTAATTTTATCCTTGACAATACACTGCCAGTGCTGTTCCTGCTCATAGCCTCGTGGAATCCCTTTCTCAGACCTCCAACAAACTTTTGAATCTGGTTGAAACCAAAGGAGCACCTCGGTGGAATTACCTACACTGTGTTCAGAAAGTGTTTCCCTCTCTCCCTTCAGATTTGCTGCTCTTTGATTCCCCTGGACACTTTCCTTGTTTCTTTAGTATTGAAGGGTATCAGCTCCTTTTCTTGACACCATGCCTTCTTTCCCACAGCACACCTTACAGCATATCCTTTTGCCTGTCTCCCACTTGTATATTCATCTCTCTGATTTTTCCGATGGAAGGAATTACTCCCCTCTTGCAAATTTCAGACACATTTTTGGGCTGCTTTATTGTATTTTCTCTTGCTGCTGTTTCATTTGTGAAATGAGCGCCAAAAGTAAACATAAGATCGAAGTGGGAGCACACAATAGATTCAGAACACTGCACATGAAATTATCACACACATCACACCATTTTGGTGCACTTCCTAATTAACATGGTCTAGTATTAATTACATATTGTATACACACATTTTTTGCTTCTATAGCTGATACACATGAAATAGATATTTTTACTCAATCCTCAACTCATGCTTCTGTCTTGGTCTTCAAAGGTTTATAGATAATTTGGAATTCATCATGGATAAAGGACTGTTAAATGTTCCATCAAACAAAACAAGTGTAGATGTGCATATGCGTATACTATATTCATTGTATATGTCACTTTGCCCTTGTCTGTATGACACTGGATTTACCTGTCAAGTTACTGCTTGGTTTTAGGTTGTCGTTTCATGGTCTTTGGACTTTCATCATATTTTGTTTTCCTAACTTACCCTAAAAATGTGTCATCAGCAAACGCTGATACTTAATATTCCCCTTGTTTTCCGGGTCATTGATACAGGCAGAGTACACACTGTGCTTATTCTACGTTCTTGGGTCACTTCACTCTTGATCTTTCCTTGATGAAAACTTACCATTTTAAATTAAATAGTTTTCCCCCATCCATTTAATCTACAATAGTCTCTCTGATGTCCCTCTGTGACTCAGTTTCCTTGACGGATTTTACTGAGAGAATGTATTATAAGACTTTTCACTGTTTCAATAAATTATGATCAGAGAGCTCTCTTTTTTCACCACTGCTGTCACTCTTACAGAATGTGTAGTGTTATAAAAACCATCATTCTCTTCACACAATAGTCAGGAGAGATAGGGTGATATACTACAAAGGGCATGGGCCCACCCAGGCATGACTCCCTGTTATTGCCTATTGTGGTCTGGGTCTAGCCACCTAGAGGCCTCCATTCCCTCATCTTTAAAATTGAGATGATGCCCTTCCGCGTAGGATCTTTAGGAGAATTAATGGGACAACAGTTGACACTCAACAATGAATTTTCTTCTCTTCTTATATTTGGCCCTAAGAAAAACCCATGACAATGAGTGGTGGAAAAACACTTCTTGCCTCCTGACTTTGATAATCAATTTGACAGCGTCCATTTCCCTCTCATAACACAGTTAAAAGGTCTTCTTTCCATCTCACCTTTTGTCCCCTTCTGACCATACTCTGTAAGGCAGCAATTGTCTCTAGATTACTATACCACACAACCCAAATAATTCTGTATTTATTTCCAGAGATACAATGTCCTTGTCCTCCATGCAGGATGAAAGAAGGAAGTGCTAATAGTGGCACAGATAAGACATAACATATAGGAAGGCAGGCGTGGGCAAGCTAACACAGTTGTTTGCTGATGTGTATTTCCATGTTTGGGTATATAATTCATAACAACAATAATAACAACATACCAGCAACACCAAACACCTTTAAGTGTCATCTTTGTGCCAGGCCACACCACACTGTACCCGGACTTTACATATACTTGCCTCCGTAACTCACAGATGTATGTGCCCATAGCTTGTCTATATCTGTGGAGATCTTGGTTTCTGTTGGATGTGTGCATGGAAGTTGATGCTGTGAGAGATATTTTGGGTGGTACAAAGGCAAATTTTCTAGGTCTAATGACAGTTTTGTAACCCGTGCGATTTTTATAAACTATGTGCAAGGCTCTATGGGAGATCATTTTAATTTTAAAGACATTTTTCTCAGTGTCAATATGAAACCCACAGAAGTACAATTTGTGAGATCACCTTTAGTCCTATTAAAAATATGGGTATCACCTTGGCAGTCTTCCAGTCTTCTAGTTCAGGGGCTGTTTTAAATGATAAATTGCATATTTTTGTTAGCAGCACAGCTACTTCATTCTATCGTTCCTTCATATTGCTTGGACAAGTTCCACCTAGCTGATGATTTATTACAATGTAACTTTTTGAGCTGTTTCATCACTCCCTCAAACACATATTTTTTAAGGATTTCATCTTCCACAATAGTAAAGAATAACTCAAGCTCTGCAATCATTTTAAGAATAAATGAGAAATTGGACTATTGTCTTCCTAAAAGGGTGGGGTGACCCAGGATCTAATGTCCCCCCACCAGAACACTTCTGGAAGTATGGGAAGTGGAACTGCAAGGTGGCCCCAGCCTAGCTACCTCTCCTGAGCCTACAGTTACCTGCCAAGGGCTCTCAGCAGTGGCCATACTTCTAGAATCCTGGGGAACATGCTAACCACTGGTGATGAGGAAAGGCAGGGTCAAGATGGAAGAATCAGGCCTAAAATCATAATCGTGTAAAGAGGTTTTCCACAGTTCTTTCCCTGCTATAGATTATTAATTCAAGAAATATATTTTTTAAAATGTTTTGCCCTAGAAAAATTTGATCATCTGTAAATTTTCAACTTTGAGCAGGATCCTTTGTAATCTTTACATTATTAACCGCTTCTAGAAAAGGAGTTCGTTCTACAAAATCTTTCGTCTAGAGGGGTGCCTAGAATATTGATGACTTGAATGCTTGTTTGTTTGTTTGTTTTCCATAATGTGTATTGTCTGAGACAATATCCATTAAATTTTGTGGGTCTTCCCAGCTTTCTCCTCCTTTCCCAACCTTACTAAAAAGGGGAAGTTTTATTTGTCTGATCAAAGTCTCCTCTCTCAGTGGCCTTGTAGGTGGATATTTTCTTTTCTTTTAACCACATCCCAAGGCTTGTAAAATTAGAGAGCATGTACAGAGAGACTGAACTAGAAGGAGTGTTTCCTGCCAAGTCAGTTCCTTGAACTCACCTTTGTGGCTGAGAATCTAAGGCAATAAATTAAAGATAAAGAAAAAAAGTTAGAAGGATTAGATCACCTTTCTCATTACAGATCTGAGAGACAGTAGACAGAGAAGCCACTTTATGCATTTCTTGGTCCCCTGAATTTGGTGAGGCAGATTCAGGGGATTGAGTGAGATGCCCTGAGCCATAAGTGGGAGAGAGAACATGGAAAGATAAAGGAGGTTGCAGAAGTGTGGGCTATGAATTTGATTAATCTTCACAAGACACCAGTGAAGTTTGAAATGCATTTGTTTTGTTCAATAATAGACTCTCCTTTTTTAAAACGCATTTTCCTTTAGAGACCCGGAAATGGGGGGCCTCTGAATTGTTGCTGTTATCCTGAACTGTGGACAATCATAGCTTCCTTCTGTCTCCTTCTCCTTTTCTCATGTCTTGAGAACGTTCATCATTCTGTCCATAATTAGAAATAATTGTCTCCTCTATTTTGTAATAAAAACAAATTGCCTAACTGATTAGAAATATAGGAAAGCCTCTTTAAGAGCACTGTGGATTAACAAAACTAGGTTGTTTAATACTAGGTTTTCTCTCTTTTCATGCTAATCTCTGCTCAGAATGCCATGCCCATCCTGAACATTCTTGCAGTTTACTTATAAAAGTGTAAACTCACCAAAGAAAGCCTTTTTTTTTTTTTTTATGAACACTGTCTTACCAGGTACCAAGTTAAGTGAATTAGTTATTCTAATAACATTTTAGTGATTTCACCTTGACTCTGGCTCTACTCTAGTGCACATCTGCTTCATGAGGCTCTGTTCCATTTTCATGGAGCGTGGTCCTTAGACCAATAAGGATTTTTCTACCAAACCCATCAACTACCATAACCAATTGGTCTCTCTGTTCATATCATTGAAGGCTATGCTGAGGCCTATCCCAGGACCACATACTATCCACTTTGGACACTTAGAAACTATGGAAAACAAGAAGGCACAATCATGACTAGTCCCGCAGGGAGCTTGGGAATTTTCTCAAACTTGGGTCTTCTTAGGAGCTGAGGTAGCCTGAATTGATCTTATAACTGAGACTAGAGGACGGTTGCAATAAAAAAAAAAAAAAAAAAAAAAAAAAAATTAGCCATGGGCTCACAATTCTCCGAGTTCAAAGAACTTTCCACAAAGAAATCCAAGCACCATTATTCATGATAGCATAAGTTGGAGGGGGCATACCATTGTAGTTAAGACCTCGGAGTTGAAGGTCAAACACAACTGAATTCTGATCCTTATTCCACCATTTACTAGCTGTGTAAATTTAGGCAAAATTTTTAAACATCTCTAAGCCCCACTTTCTTCTGCTTTAAAATGGGATAATAATAAAAATATCTATGCTACATGCTTGTTGTGAAAATTAGAGAGCATGCAGACACAGGATTAGCATGATGCCTGGCATACAGTAAGCAGTCAATAGATGTTAGTGATGAGATAAATGTTGATGATAATGACTAATTAAAAACATCAATGACCAGGGGCCAGCGGAGTGGCGCGTTGGTTAACAGTTCGCTTGGGTGAGTCTCTGGCCACGGTTTAGGCTGCAGCCCCTGCTGCAGCGGGCTGCCGTGAGCCACTGTGAGTGGCTGGCAGCCAGTGTGAGCGGCGGGCAGCTTGCATGAGCTTCCATGAGCCGCTGTGAGCAGCTGTCCAATGACTGGTGACTGACTGCCTCAGCCGGGAAAGAGCGCAATGATCACAATATCAACATGGGCCAGTGAAGCAACCTCCTGCATAACTAGACTGAGGAACAAAAAGGACAGCAACTTGTCTGTTCCGCTTTTCCGCCCCTCCCCCAAATTCCCCAATAAAATCTAAAAAAAAAAAAAAAAAAAAAAAAATCAAAGACCAGTAATAGATAACCAATTAAACAAAATATAATAGAATAACACAGTGTAATGCAAGTATATTTGTTATGATAACAAGCACTTGGTCTATATGTGAAGTAAACTTGAACTTGATGGAATTTCATTGTCCCTGCTGAAACCTAACTTGCTTGATGATTCCTCTCTCTTATATTTTCCATAATTCTTTATTTATTAATTTACTCCTCCCAGCTAATATGCATGGTCAAGTCTCTTCCACAATTAAAATGCCATCCTTTGGACCTGTGTCACTCTCTAGATACTGCTACTGCTTTGGCTTCCCAATAGAGATCAGATCAGTAAAAGAGTGGTCTACACTTCCTTGTTACCTATACTTGATTCATCTCTGACAGCTGACTCCGGACCCAGCCAGATACTGCACCTTCTAAAATGGAATCTATTGAATGCTTTCCAACTGTGTTTGATGCCACTGATCACTTTTCCACATTCTCTTTGACATGGCTCTTTTTGGTTTCTTTCCTAATTTTCTGACTCTGTGTCCAGTGTGGGTATCTCATTCTCCACTCTCATCTCCTTATTTGTTGGTGGGATCCAAGTCTAGACCCCAGAGAAAACTGCCATGATATAGACTTGGGAGCTTTCAATACTTAGATAAAAACTAAAACCATGAGTGTAAATAAAATCATGTAGGGATAGATTGTGGAATGAGAAAAAAAAAAGCGGTGGTGGGGGGGAACATTTGGACAAGCTTTAATAGAAAGCATGAGAAGTCAGAGAATAATAAGGAAAAATAGAGATACGAACCAGGAGTAGCTAGTGTCAAAAGATGTCAAGAAAAGGTCTGTTTCTAGAAGAAGAAAGTGATAATGTCAAATTCCTGACACAAAAATATTAAAAGACTTGAGGGTTTATGGAGAGCAGGTTCACTGTGGTAGGGACACAAAACAAACTGGAATCAGTTAATGAGAGAAATGAAAGGAAAATAGAGAGAGACAATACACATAAATCTTTCAAAATAGGAGTGTTTCAACAGAAGTGCCCTATTAATGATACAGAAAATGTACTGGTCATCATTATCACCTAAACGATGCTAAAGAATATGGTTGCTTTTCAATAAGAATTACTTCTACATATTTGGAATTTCCCAACAATCTCTTCTCTAGCACCCACTAATTCGAAAAATGTAACACTATTTTCATGTGCAAACCTTTTTTTTTTTCACAGTTAATAGTACCAATGTATATATAAAAAAAGAGATGACATGCATTTGAGAAACGTAAGGTAAAGGAAGACTTGTTTTAACATATTGATAAAATAAAGAATTTCTTAATAATGAAAACAGTCACCTGTGTACTTAGAAATTTTCAAGTTTATATTATCACACTTTTTTTTTTTAGTCCACCCTTGCAAAGGAAAATAAGTTGACACTGTACAAGGGCTCATATCATTGTTTCTATGGAATTTTTGACATGCCTGTCACCACAGCTTTTTCCAGCTTCGACTCATAGAATTACCAGGCATTCCTCTTATGCCGTGGTGATCGCTGTGATGCTTTTCCACAGGCTTCCAGTTAATTGCTTGCTTACCTTTTCCTGATATCTCCTCCACCATTTCCCCAAAGCTGCCTCAAATAACATAAACTTCCATTTTAACACCATGCATAACACTTGGCCAGTATTGTCAGCGGGTTCAGCACGACCACTTGGTGTGTCAGGTGTTTCTGTTTGCCCCTTAGATCATTCTCTGCCCTGATCTGGGTGGCCTGCATCACCCAGGTTCTGTGGTCCTTTTGGTTCTGTGCACCAGCAGGTGACTGGAGAAGAGTTGAAGAAAGAGACCTGCCTTTTTCTCTGCTAGGCCACAGGTTAGCAGTCTTCCCCCAAAAGCCACAGCTCTGTCTGGTAGCCCTTTCCCCCTATTCCATTTCTTGCTCAGTTTCTTTCACCATTTTTCTCCTGTTGCACCTGATAATGATTTCTAGGACGAAGAATACTTCATCATTCTTTATTGCAGTGCTTCTGCAACGTGAGCATGCATCAGTCACCTGGAGAGCTTGTTAATACCCAAATGGTTGGATCCATCCCAGAGTTTCAGACTCAGCAGTCTGGATTATGGACTGTGAACTTGCATTTCTAACAAGTTCCCTGGTGGTTTTCATGCTTGCTGTTGGTCCAGGGACCTTACAATAAGCACCAACACTTTATTTTAAGTCTGTCCACTTCTTCATTAAACCTCTGCAGCTGCTATTTGTGGTGTGTGCCATCTGTGTGTACACCACACAGGGCCTGCCTGACACATTGGGATACCTTTGGCCAGTTATTATGGATAAAAGCGTATTAACCACAACACAAAAGAAACAGCACAGAGACACAGCATTGTAAATCACACCCTGTACTCATCCAACCCATGATGACACACTCAGTAGCTATGTTATGTTACACTTCATACGCAAAGTTTTGTCAGTCATGGTGGCTCACATTGGTTGAGAGATAGGATCAATTCAGGCATGGATAGCACCACAGCAATCAAGGAAAGGGTAACACTCAGAGCATGGATGAACATATTAATAGGACACATATGGAATGGTAAGACAAAATGCTGTGGGGGATTGAGCTAAATCTGGTGTGCTGCACTTGAACGGTCACCATCAGGCTGACCATTTGTATAACTAACTATTGTTCAATGAGCCTCTTTATCCTTATGAAAGAAAATTCTCAATGAATACATAAAACATCCATAAATGCAATATGCCACAATAATGTTTAACATTTCATTTGGATTAATGTGCTTAGTTACTCTTCTGCTGGGCCTCTTTCATTTTTTAGGGCATAATTTCCTTCTGCTTATGGCTCCTGATATTGAAGTAAAGCATCCAAAACAACTTTCACTTATGTTATATACGAATATATTTGAGATATTATCAAACAACCAGAAAAATATAGAACAGAATAAATTCTAAACCACTCTTTTCTGTAACAATTTGACCAGTTAGAGTACCTGTGAATCCATTAGGTACAATGTTATTGGGGTAAGTTCTGCAGTTGTATGCATGAACACAATCTATCAATATGACCTTTGGGCTACTACAAAATGTCAGTGATTAATACATGGAAGTGTTAATTCAAAAGCTAATTGTCTCTTTTTTGTATATGAGACCAAAATATGCAGGTGCATCTCTGCTGATTTCAAGACACTCTGGAATATCATCTTTGCATTTTTTTTTATATATATGGTGATGTTAGTAAAGCAACATTTAGAAAAATATATTATCTCACACTATGATGATCATTCAAGTTGATGTAGTATGGTTTAAAGGAATTTTGCATTTTTACCAAAAGGAAGATGGATTGTAACAGCAAAAAAGAGCAAATATTTTTATTCCCATGCTGAACTTTTATGGTTCTAAAACAGTGAAAAGGTGCAGACAGATAAATGATCTTTAAACTTCAGAATATCATCCTCCGAGTTGGAATTGTTTTGCAAATGGAGCATGCTATAATAATGACAGAAGGGACATGAAAAAGATGATGTCAGGATTTTTGTAATCCTAAAAGAAATACTGGGTGATCCCAAAACACTGGGAAACATTAAATATTCTTCTGTATAACCGCAGCTTCAGAACATTAACAGCCTTATTTATATGTATTTGTTGAAGAATAAATGAGCCCCCGTGTTTCGGCTAACGGGAATCTGACCTGATGCCCATTTAGTCATGATTTTGTTACTTATTCAACCAGCATCTACTGTGTGTCTCTGATCCCAGGCACTAAAGTAGGCTGTGTGGGATGAGTAGATTCTGCTACTATCAGCCTAACTAGAATAACACCTGTGCCTAGATTTTAGTAAAGCAATTTTTTACAAGTTACATAAAAACACTCAATTACTAGATAAAGGGAATAGGATAAAATGTAAGCGTGAGTGTCACGAAGTGTAAGGGTCCCTCTTATACCATCTGCCATTTTATTTCTACATGTATCTTCACTACCAACAGTGACCATTTGTGGTCCAGATCCCTCATGCCAACGTAACCACAGTTGGACAGCGTATGCCCTGTCATTCTTATTCATTCATCAATCCTTCCATCCATCCACTTATTCATTTCTGTTGTAGGCTCTGGGAATGTGCCAGTAAATAAAACAAGCAAGAACACATACCTCATGGACTTTACATTTTAGTGATAGTGACAAACAACAAAGAAAACAGATAAGTAAAAAATAGAGCATGCTGATACTTGGTGAGTGCTATTGGGGAAAAGAAAAAAAAAAGCAGATGTAGGAGAGTTGAGACAATTGTCTATTCCACAAATATTTTGCTTTTCCTCTTACAGTATAGAGATGTTATTGGGAATATTTGCCCACCCAGGAACTACATTTCCCAGCCTCTCTCATATCTACACGGGAACTTTTGACAAGTTCTTGCCACTGAAATGTGAGCAAAAGTAACATGGGTCATATTCTGGTTTAGACATGGTTGAAACTCCTCTGTGTATTTTCATTCACCCTCCATCTGCTTGATGCACTGGAATTTAATGTCTAGATATAGTGCAGCCAAAGCACGTGTTGCATCTCTTAGCCAGCATACAAAGGAAGGTTGTGTGATGATCAAGGACATTAACATAAACAAGAAATACACCTTTATTCTGATATTTTTGGGTGTTTTGTTGTTTTTGTTGTTATACACAGTAGGGTTACCACAAATATTTTTGCAGAAAATAAATGAGATAAAAGTTGCTGGGGGTGATGGAGGTTCACAGTTTTTTAAAGTGTGGTCAGAGACCTTCCTGGAAAGATGAGCATAGAGACTTGAAGGAGACAAAAAGCTAGCCATGTGGATATCTGGGGGTGGCAGAACTTTTCAGATAGAGGGGACAGAAAGTACAGTGTCTGTCAATGGACATTTCCAAGAACACCGCACAAAGTCAAATTGCTGGAGTGGTACAAACCAGAGGGGTGAGGTCTGAGGTCAGAGAGTCAATGAGGTGGGGGGTTTGGGGGATACAAAGTACGCAGGGCAGGTGTCCCTTGTAAGTAGTTTGGCTTTTAATCTAAGGTGGTGGGAGTTACTGAGTTTTAAACAGAAGAATGATGTGATCCAACTTAGCTAACAGAATTACTTTTGATGTTGTGTTGAGCTTAAGCTGGAGAGGGAAGAGCAGAAGAAAGATGAACGGTTAAGATGCTATTGCAGGGCCGGCAGAGTGGCACATTGGTTAAGAGCTGGCTTGGGACGCCAGTGGCCCTGGTTTGGATCCCACATGAGGTCCAGTGACACTGCCCTCTACAGCTAAGATGGTGAAAAACACCTGGAGCTGGGCTGCTGTGAGTCCCGGGGTCGGCATAGCTGCAGTCCCTGCTGCAATGGGCTGCCATAGGCTACAATGAGTGGCCGGCAGCCAGTGTGAGCTGCCAAGAGCTGCTGTGAGCAGCCATCCAGAGGTCGACGACCGATATGACTCACTCGGAAAGAGTAATGATGATACCAACATGGGCCAGTGAAGCAACGTCCTCCATCACTAGATGGAAGAACAAAAGGACAGCAACTTGTCTGTTCCCCTCCCCCAATTCCCCAATGAAATCTTTAAATAAAAAAGATGCTATTGCAATAATCCTGCAAGACGTGATGACATTTTAGAACGGGGGGCCATATCACAAGTGGGGGAAAGTGGGAAGAGTGTGGATACATTCAGAAGTTAGAGCCAAAAGGAATTGTTAATGGATTGTTTGGGTATGAGAGAAAAAGAAGACTGGAATGATAGAGTGATGGCTCATTTTATGTGTCAACTTGATGTGTCCCTATGTCCAGTTGTTTGGTCAAACACTAATCTAGATGTTGCTGTGAAGGCCATTTTTAGATGTGATTGACATTTACATCAGTTGACTTCATGTAAAACAGGTTATCCATAATGCATTCAGGCCTCATCCAATCAGGTGAAGACCTTAAAAGAAAAGTTGAGGTTTCCCAGAGAAGAATGATTCTGCCTCAAGACCGTATTATAAAAATCTTTCTGAGTTCCCATTCTACTGGTGGGTCCTATAAACTTGGCCCTTGTCAACTCCCACAGTTGCATGAGCCAATTTCCAAAAATAAACCCCTCTCTATATATCCTATTAGTTCTGTTTCTCTGGAGAAACTTAACTGATACAAATACCAATGGTTTTGTCCTAAGCAACTGAACATATAGGGTTGTTGGAAAAGTCATGACACATTTTTGCAATGAAAAACACAGAAAAATACATCATGATTTTATTTTATTTTTTTTGAGGGCAGTGTCACTGGCCCTCATATGGGGCCCGAACCGGGGCTGCTGGCTTCACAAGCCAGTGCTTAACCACCGCGCCACTTAGCTGGCCCTACATCATGATTTTTTTGACACTCCAATAGTTGCCTTAACTGAGATGGCAAAGACTTAAGGAAGGAGGGGTTGTTGGGTACATGTACACTTTGAGATATTGATTAGATGCTACGAGGACATGTTGGGTAGACTATTGTATATGGAAATTTGGATACAATAGTATTTGCAAAATGGGTATAGACTTGAGATATCAATTCATGAATCAGCATATAATTAGTTGCTGGTTTAAAGCCAAGAGCCTCGATGAGATCATGAAGGATGTGAATATAGATGGAGAAGGGAAGAGTCCTGAGGACTTGAGTGAGCTTTGGAACACTCCAACTTTCGAGGGTGGGGAGATGAGGAAAAGCTAGAACAGGGGACTGATAAGGAATAGACAGTGAGATGGGAAGAATACCAAGAGAGCATGATAACCTGGGAGGTGAGTGAACAAAGCTTTTTAAGAAGCGTCTTTGCTTCAAATAATGCTGGTAGGTCAAGTGGGACTGAGGGCTGAAAATCAAAAATTGGATTTAGGTCTTTTGTATCTGACAAAAACATTAGTGACTGGAATGATGGAGGTGAGAGATTGATTTTTGGTGAGTTCAAGAGGGAATAGGTGGAGAATTTAAGAAAGCAAATATTGACAATTATTTCAAAGTAGTTTTGTTATAAGAGAAGGGAGATAATGGGGTGGTAGCTGGCAGAAGAAATAGCAGCCTGTCGAAACGCTGACAGTAAGATAAAGGGGGACAATTTTATGACCCAGGAAAGAAGGGAGGATTGGTAGAGGACTGCCTTTGAGACAGCCGTGGGAGGGATGAGATCAAAGCAGTGGTGCACAGGCAGTTTTACTATAGGAGAACTGACACAATGCTGCCTCAGGGACAGGCAAGCCCAGCACAGTGCAGACAGGCGGTAGATGCCATGATAGGAGTTGGTGGACATTCCCTTCTGGTTGTGGCAGAATGTCCACACCTCACCAATCTCTATTACTGGATCCTCTTCCTCCTGCTCCCCTTCTCTCTATCCCTCTGTCTTCCCTCCTCTCCCCTCCCCCCTTCTCCCTCCCCTCCCCTCCTCTCCCCTCCTCTTCAGCTTCTCTTCTCTCCTCTCCTCTCCATACAATTTCTTCTGATAATTTTACCCATTTCCATAGCTTCAACTATCATCTCTATTGAGTGGATTCTCAACTTTAATCTTCATTTCTGAATTCTCTATTCTGTTCCAATCCAGGCATCTGCTACCTCAATCTCATGTCCCAAAATAAATGTAATATTTCCCCCTCAATGCCTGCCTTGCCCACTGTTCCCCCACCATCACAAACAAAAAGCTGTCTCCTGGCTTCCCTTTTTCTGAAATCAGGACAACTAGCTTTCAAACCTCAGAATCAATGTTTATAGGTGAAATTCCCTAGAAAGTAGGGGAATAAAAAAGAACAAAACTGGTAAAGCATCAATGATTTTTAAGGTTGTGATGCAAATGTACAGGTTCATCATGCCACTCTCTCTAATAGATGTATGAAATTTCCATATTGAAGTTAAAACAAACAAGTTCAAAACTATTTCAATTACTTCCAATCCTTGTCCCCAAGATTCAATAAGTACTCGAGTTCTATAAATCCCTCCTTCACAACTGTGTTTTACCATATGCTTTGCAGTCCATGAGTTCAGTTTGGTTGGGTTGTCAGTTGTTTTTGCTAATTTTGAAAGCCAAAGATGGTTACTGACCAGAGGATTTGATCCTTATTCCCAGAATGTGAGCTGTAGTCTTATCCCCCGGGGATGCCAGGAAGTGGTAGGAAAAAATCCCACATGAGATGAGAGATGAAGATTCTAGACTTAACTCTGTTATTCACTTTATTTCTGTACCTAAGAAAACTACTTACTATCTTTATGTTTTCCTTACTTGTTGGAAAATGGGAAAAGGGGTTGTTGAACAAATTAATATGAATTTGAGTTCTGTAATCTTAATCTGGTCCAATATATTAACTACAGTGTTAAGCTTTTTATTAACTGGCAACATTAAAAATGAGGGACTGCCTCATGGAACATTTGGATTTCTAGCTCCTTTATAATCCTAAACCTGACAACACGGTACCTGCCTCCTCGCATGGTGAGGACTTGGAATGGGCATGTACTCTCTCTGGGTCTTCCGCCTTCTGCCCTGGCTAGCTTCCTCGTATTTCACCTGTCCCAGGTGGAGACATTCAGTCCGTGGCTCCTGTCTGCTTAAATCATCTCTCAGATTGTTTTTCCGATTGAAATCTCCACAATTGACTTTAGCTAAAATGCCAAGGTTAACAGGAATCTTCAACATATGTGTGTCTTTGCGGACCCTCCCTTAGCAAAATCTTACATTCACTTTTTTTTTTTTTTCCACTCAGATCTTCAAAGGAAACTTCTATGTTCACAGCTGGTTAAAACTAGTTAGAGTTCAACATAGTGTGGATCACAGCAAGTATGTCTTACTACCTCCACAGTAGAAATAATTTCACCCAAAATATTTTTGTTGGCCAGGCCATACAAGACTATTGATGGCAGAACCAAGACTAGAGCTGAGAATTCCAGAGCTGCAGTTTCCCCTGGTACTTGAAATGGACATGTGCCACTCTATCTTCTGGTATCGAACCAGTCCCTCTGGCTACACACTCCCCTGTTCATTTATACCAGAACTCAAAATCTATAACTATTCAACAAGCACAGCCAGCATTATTTTTGAAACAAGGAAAAAAAGGCTTACTTCTTTTAAAAAAACAAAACAACTATAATTATTCAATTTGTTTGTTAATTGTTCACTTGCTTATTGTTTGTCTTCCTGTGAGGGCAGGGACCTTTCCTGTCTGTTTCTTTTATGTTGGTCCAGTGTTTGACACAGTTCTTGGAACATAATAGGTGTTCAACAATATGTGTTGATATATTTCTCTTTCTCTCTCTTGATTATATGTTGTGCAATTATATAGCGAGGTGTGATTAAAAGATATGGTGAATGTTCAAATAAAACAAAATATTTCAGGAAAAGACACATTGCCATTAATCTCCCTCAAAATATTCCCTCTTGCTTTGAACACAATTACCCCATCATTCTTGCCAGTTTCTGAAGCAGTGCCAGCAGTCCTCTTTCCTGAGTGTTTTTCGTTACACTGTCGTGTCTCCCTCATTGTCCTGAATCCATTTAAAATGCTTACCTTTAATGGTCATTTTGACTTTGGGGAAGAGCCAGAAATCACACGGTGCCAGATCTGGTGAATAAGATGAATGAGGACACACTGCAATGTTTTTATTGGACAAAAATTGCCGTTATCAGAAGTGATGTGTGACATGGAGCATTGTCATGACGGAGGATGAAGTACAGAGACTCACGAAAAAGTACTTGCAAACTGCTTTAGAAAATGGCAAAAATGATGGGATAAGTGTGTTTGAAGCTATAGGGAGTGTTTTGAGGAGGACTAATGGCAATATGTCTTTTACTATAATTCTTTTTTTTTTTTTTTTTTTAGAGGGTAGTGTCACTGGCCCTCATATGTAGGATCCAAACCGAGGCCGCTGGCATCCCAAGCCAACTCTTAACCACTGCACCACTCAGCTGGCCCTGTAACTAATTTTTTAATTTAAACATTCACTGTATCTTTTGGTCACATCTTGTATATCTAGTATGTATGTACTCTGGAGACACGTTTATGTACATATATGTCACATATATATACACACACATATAATCACACATACATATACATAATAGTACACATATACATATGTTTACGTGTTGCATATATGTATCTATGTATTACTAGGAAAGAGGGAGCACATAATGTAATTTTATACTAATTCCCTCAAGAATGGCCTTATGTGTTCTTTCCTGTTGACCCTTCTCTTATGATTTTGTCTTGGTCTGAGGATGTCTTGACTCCATCCAGGGGTGTGTGTTATTACAGTGCTTTGCAACAATAATTTTTAAGTTCCTGAATATTTTCTTCAGAGAAGGTTCTACAAAGAATCCTAATATGTACAATAGGTAGAAGACAATTGCTGCTCCCGCTTAAAGCAGAAATGATAGGTCTTGGTCCTGTCTGTTCCTCCCCACTCTACCTCCACAGCCCTTAGCATCCTTGCAGGTAGCTCAGTGGCTCCCAGAGCCCAAATTGAAACCACTGCTCTATGGGGAACTCCCCCTAACAGGCTTTATAAGGAATCAGTACAGTGAAGCTCAGCTGTAGGTGCCAACACTTCTGATTTAGATAAGACCCTCAGGCCATCTCAGCTGAAGCACTGAATCCGTATTTTCTACCTCAATATCAGCATGCATTGGGATATCCTCTTCTATTCAACTTGATCACATGATGTAAATTGAGTTCTGATGTCCCCCACTAAGGCTGATGAGTTTTTGACCCCATGTTTAGATATGATGAGTAAATCAGTGTTTTGTTTTGTTTGTTTTTTTCAATATGGAGTAAACACACACCAGATATTTATATCCATAATTACTTGAGCTAGTTTTAGGGTGCAATATTAATTATATAGCAATTACAATATAAATTCAGATCACCAACATTCAGTTTTTTCAACTTTCTCCCTTGCTATGCTCACATACATCCCTCCTGCTGTTGCAGAGAAAATTTTGACTACTAAACCCTATCAGAATTAATGTGACTTCTCCTTGTAACTCTCATGGGCACAAATAAGAAATAAACAACCTTATTTTATGAGAGCACTCTCACAATATTTATGTGTCTGCTAGTATAATACATATAATTTTCTCTTTTCCTTCTTAGGAAATAAAATGAATAATAGAATATATTTGCCATAAAAAGTACATGGAAAGTATTTATTTCTAAATAATACTAGTGAGGTATTAATTAATTTCACAAATGAAAATGGATAATACTCTGGATACTCAGATTTTATGCTAAACAAAAAAAATTGTAAACAGCCATGACTGGATTGTTTGGTGAAAAATCAGAGAAGATTCTAGTAACGAGATTCATTAAAGAAATGGCTATATTAATTTACAGTGATTGAAATTTTGGTGTAAATTATGGATCATCCATTACAGATGAGCAGAGCTTTTAGCACATTAATCTGAAAGAGCACTAGAGGGATATCTTATTTCCTATAAGAGAGACTTAAAATATATGTATCTTTAGCATCCTCACAACAGTAAGATCAATCACTTGAGACATATGGTACCAGCAATATAAAATACATAGGAAAACAGATAACATATGGTTTGCATTTGCAAGGTATACTGTGTGAAAAAAAGTATTTCACACATCTCCCCTCAATTATAAATGGCTATAAAAGAAATAAAGGCTCTTGCAAAAAAATTGAATTAAAAAAAATTCAAATAGACATATACATTGAAATTGGATCCTTTGGAGAGATCTAATCTTATTCAAAGGATTTGGTAGACCAGGCAACATTTGTTACTTCAAAATTTCCTATCCAGGGTGAACTTTCAAAGAGCAAATGGCAAATGTTTACAGCCCTATAAGGCCAACAACGATAAAAGAGAAATTTACAGTTGGCAAAAGCAAATATGTAAATAAGGTTTATAGCTCCTGCAAACATCAGGCATTCTAAACTGTGACAAGATGGAGTATCTGTTAACTGAATGTGATCATTGCCAAATGCTACCTACCATCAATGTGTTAGATTGAAGCTATCAATGAGGCTGAACTGAAGAAGGAAGTCACGTTTTTCTCTTAAGAGCAAACCATAAATAAGGACGAAAGTAACAAAGACAACATTCTTTACTTTCCCTGGATAAAATGGCTGCATGACCTTAAATATAAGCTAGTGCATTGCATAAAGGAATTGATAAAGAATGTTGGTGTGGTGCCCTATAGAGCCTGACATCAATCAATGTAGTGTTCCAAAGTATATAACTAGTTTGCTGAACCTGGTTGTGGGTGGGAATAAAAGTCACTGAACAAAAATTTTTGTTCCACATGTTAAAGCACCCCTGGTACAAATTTCCAAAACTCATTTCAGAGCATCTTTGGAATCTATTGAGAAAATAGAGATATTTATGTTGCCTTCAGATATTGGTTCTGAGTCTATAGAATCCCTTTTTTCCTCAAATATGTCCAAATAGTTGTAACCTCAGGCCCTGGATCAAATTTGATGAAGTAACATTTTGGATTACTTCTGGACTATGATAACAGCCTAATTATTATTTAGGGTTTAAGTTAATTCAGTTTATCCCATGGAAAAACACCAAAGGCACTGATATTTCTGGAAGCATCAGAATATTTAAGAAGCAAATTCATTCCTTCTTGAATGCTGCTTCTCAAAAAGGAGCAAGGGCAACCCCTTTGTTAAAAACAATAAGGGAACAACACTGAATTTCAGGTATTCCATCAATATGTCTTAGAAAATATTATATAAATATTAAGACTATACATTTTTTTGTGCACCATAGTTCATTTTGAAGGTAACTTCATATCTCAAATACAAAATTATTAACATCAAATGAAGATTTCTGTATCTAAGAGTCATCAAAATTACTGCTTGCACATGAAATTTTGCTGATAGCTTTATATTTTAATCTCCAAGGAATCTAACAAATAACTGTTTACAACGCATAAGAAAGTCCACAGCACTGAATAGTTTTAGCAATGTCTCCAAAACATGAGAAATGGCAACTTTGAACTATGATTGGGCAGATTGTTGAGAATGATTTTCACATCAGGTGTCTTAATAAAGAGGTTGAGCTTCATGAATGCTTACTTTGATGGGCCCTGTGATGACTTCCTGTTTTAGAAATTGATAGCAATAATTTTCTCAAACAGGAATAAGGATAAATACTTGATTTTCACATAGGCAACACTGAGCTTAACCCTCTTTCTTGCTCCTTTAGCTTTTGCATCTCCTCATGTTAGAGAACTGCCCACACTGTTTTATGAAATTAGTCTGTTTCTCCTTTTGACTGTGGGACCTTTCCAGCAGCCCTTACACTAAGGATGTATATATAATAACTCACTTAACTATATTGTGAACCTATGAGGTAGGCATTATTATTATTTTTCCCATCTCACATATGTGGCACAGAGAGATCAAGTAACTTGTCTAATGTAACCTAGCTTGGAAAGAACAGAGCCAATATTCAAATCCAGGTTTCGTGGATTCTAGACCCTGATTTTTTTCATCAATCTGGTACAACTTAAGTGGCATCCAAAAAGTTTTCTATTCATCCAAACATAAAGCCACAATGATTTATGTATAACAGTGTCTTGAATTTTACTATTAGAAATAAATTATTGGGGTTTATCAATGTCTTTATTAGTTCTTTTTAAGAAATTAATTCTGCTGGAAGGGGTATCACACTGAGTTACAAATATGTACTAGATTAATAAAATTATTAAGGTGTACTACATTATAAATTCATTTTGGGAGAGGTAGAGGCTGAATGAGATCACAAGGTACCTAAAATCTAGGGACTCAATGAAGAATGGGAGTGTGGGAGGGTAGGTATCAATGACAAACCTAATTTATAGGACCATGATTGCCGAGATTGTTCTGTATTTAAAGAAAAACCTCCTCCCCTTGCGTACAAAGGCTGATTTGTCCATAGTATTTATGATAAGGAACAGGTTTTGACTGTAGGTATTTTACTGACTGATTCATTGCTAATGTTTTATTTGGCAAGTGCAATCCAAAAGCATCATGGATGAGGGAGAGAGAAATGAGGTAGGTAGGAAAGAGGGTAACTGTGCACACACAGGGATGCATTGCCCTGCCCACAACTGCTTCACAGCTTGTCTCCAGATCACCAGTTGACCACGAGAGACACACTGCACAGGCTAATATGAAGCAATTGCCATCTTGGAAAAGCCCGTCAGAGGCAGGAATGAAGATGGAATGAATCCCAGGTTTAATGGTGATCAAATTTCACCTCAGAGGGGATATAATTTCCAGTGTATGATATTTTTAATCTGTCTAGATGTGTTGTTGTTTAGATTTTACTGTAAATTAATATCTACCTATGCTAGCCGAATTAACATGGCAGGTGTCAACCTATTTGATTTGAAATGTGAGAATGTGAGAAGAACCCACTTGTTTTTCAGGGCTGCATCACAGCTGCCTGAGCTTTATAACTGTGACTCACAGAACCCCTTTACATTTTACTCTCTTAGTTTAGTATGAATAGGAGTTAGTGTGATGCAGAGTTCCTTGCAAGGGCCATGAGAGCTCATTTTACTGTTCTTGGATTTATTTCATTCTTGACTCTGCGAGTCTATCTGTAATATCCAGTTATACCTGATAAGATTTTGACTTTTGAGACTATTGGAGAAATGAGACAACATACAGAATATATTAAATGATTTTTTTTGTGAGACCCTGGACAGAAATTGTAGAGCGAGTTATAGACCTTGAGAGGGTTTCACCATCAGGAGGCTATTCATAAAAGCACACTACTTACAATGGCAGATATCTGAGGGAGTGAGCTGGAGGGTAATTAAAGTTAATTGATATGTTATTGTTCTCTGTGTTATACCATTAAAATACAGGGGGGGAAAAATCTTGTCAAATTGCTCTTCTATGCAACACAACTAAAAACAAATAAAGACACAGTTATGAAGAAAGTATTAAACGATTATTTTTCTTGACCTTGACCTTACCCTTCTCCCCAAACAGTATGGTAGGCAAAAAAAAAAAAAAAAAAAAAAAAAAAAAAAAAAAAATCATCCATTCATTTAATATGCACTTTGAAGAGTGCAAATTTACTTGAAATGGTGGTTTCTGATTATGGATGAAATCACTGAATTAAAAGACAGTTCAGCCTTTTGTTTATAATTTCATCCACATTAAGATTCAACCATAGTCTCTTAAATACATTAGCAATTTGACCTCTTTAATTATTATAAACTGCATTCATTTTTTTTCTTTCCTCCTATTCCTTCAATATGCACACACACGCACACACACACACACAAATCTGGTTAAAATGATTTAAGGTTAGTCTATGCCAAAACAGTTAACTAACTGCAGAAATCAAGAACAGTTAAATTCTAATTATTCTACAGGTATAACATCCATGTATAAACTACTAAGGCATCCTCAAATGTTTTCTGCTTTCCCATGGACAGTAATATAACAATTTACATTTGAGAAATCAGTAAAATAACAGATTAAGATAAATAACAACAACTAATATTTACTAAAATATATGTTTCCCTGGCACACACTGCTTATTTTTAATCCTCACATTTTTATGAGTTAGGTACTATCATATTCGTATTGAAGTGATAAAATGGAGTCTTAGATTTCAGTTGCTATAAACATTTCTTTTTCCTCATGTAGGCATTACCTGCTTGATGTCAGGAATCTATTCTTGAAAAACAGACTTTCTGCATAGAAACATTGAGAGCTCATTTCCACTTATTTTAAATGATTAAAAATTATAATGTTACACATTAAATCAAAACCTTAAATCAAGTTCCTAAAAGGTAACTAAAACGAGAATAGTACTTGTATAGGTAAGAAACTATCAGGTTAGAATGTCAAATGCCTAGAGCTTTATTTCCTGATCGACACAATGAACTTGGCTATTGACAGTGATTTTGACTGACTAACATGACAGATCTTAGAGCAAGCCAGATCCAAGGTGGACATGCCCTAGGCTACCATCTTTTCACTTTCCAAAGGACCCTGACAGTCACTCATTGTATTTGTAATGTAACTTGAAGTTGACATGGACACTGATTTGTTTTTAATGAACCCTGAGTTTTGAGGTCTTGAATATAAATTCTTTTCTTTTGTAAAAATTAGCCATAGAGTATTTTGGTGAGAAATACCTCTACAGATGAGAAATGCAAATACGTGATAGAAACAAACTGAGGAGTTTCATTTAAAAAAAAAATATGTATGCGATATGGATGGGCAGGACTCAGAGAAACCTGCTCTAGGCTTGAAAAGTTGAGGTGGCTCTTGGTGGTACCTATTGAAAGTAGCTACAAGTGCAGAAGAGGCCACCCAGAGGGAGCTGTGGTCTTAGCAGGGGCACAGTGCCACCTCACAGCACACTTGGTAGGAGTCTGGGGAGTAATTATTCCAATCATGTTCTCCCTCTTCTCTCTGAGCATTTGCTCATTCCCCAATGGCTGGATCCAACTGGAAGCTAGAGATTACAGAGCCTGCTGAAAGAGTCTATGAAGTTCAGCCTTCCAGGGCACCAAATAGGTGTAGAAAGGTGAAGAGTGGATCTGAATGGGCATAGTAAAACTATCCATCACAATAAGCAGTTTTGTTTTGCTTTGAACTCTGATTTGATTCTCTTTGTTGAGTTGGTATCCATAAATGGTACCAATCATCTTGTCATTTTCTTTTATCTTCCATAAGGAAAATACTGAAAGGCGAACTTCATTCATCTCAAAACTCCTAACCAATTTTTCCTTGCAGAGATCCTTCATTTAAAAATTGCATCCACAAACATTAGTCAGACCACTGAAGAATATGCTGCATGCTCCAGACAAGGAAACCCCAAGAGAAATAGTTCTTCCCTTTGAAATGAAAATATTTGTAGGATACGTTCTATCTATAGAATTTTATTCAGTTCAAATCCCCTGAATTTTCCAAATTGGCTTAGAAGACATAGGCATTTCAAAACTACTATTGCCTCCAAAATCTTTAGCCAAAAATAGATTTCTACTACAACACAGCAGCTGCAGGCTTCAGCAGCTTGTAGAAAGTTAGAATTGACACTGCCAGGGAGCTAAACCACCCTCTGGTCAACAGCAGATAGCTACCACCCCCTCACCCCCTCTCCCAGCAGCAATCAAGCAAAGGGATGGTTATGTCTGTTTACAAGTTCCATCTCCATGGGACTCTTTCAGTCTTGGAAAGTTTCTGCTGCTTTACCTGAATAAAGTGCTGCTGAGAGGACACAGCTAATTGCTTCCTAGCAGTTAGAATTCTGCCCAGGATCCACGATAGGACTAAAATCAGAGTAAGTGGATAAATTGGCTCCCGACTCACCCTACACTGCCTGCGGGGACTCATAAGGGCCATGGTCTGTCACAAGTGTATGATCCTTAGATAAGGAGCCTGCTACACTCAGAGGAAGTAAATGTCAAAACCTAAGCCAGTGACTACAAGCTTTATATTGTTGTACTTAGTTTTCAAAGATGACACCTCTGATGGTGATTATGCTGTGTAAGTGTAGGGAAGCTGGAAACTCTGATACCGGACTTCAGGTTCAATCATACTGTGTACTCGTAAAGGCTGCCCTTCAGCTTGTCGCTGCTGACACTATTGGCAGAACCATAGAAGCCTTATTTCCCCAGTGCACCAAATGAGCTCTCACTTGCTGATCTATATATTTTTTTTGTAGAAATTCTTTTCAATGGTGATATTGGCTTTGATAATGGAAATTTGTAGAGTATCTGGTTTACTCATGATGGTTCCATAGGTATAAGAAGATATTCCTCTTTAGAGTAATTAGGGGTTCTGGATTTTTAATTGTTGTTCTCTACCTCTTTGACAATCATGTCATTCCCAGCTCAAACCTTACAAAGACTTCCTATTTTCAGTAGATAAATCACCAGCTTGTAACCATGACAGATCAAGTTCATGTCTAGTGTCTTTGACCACTTTTGCACTCTGTGCCCTCCAGCCCCAATTCTTTACCACTTTTGCCCTTTGTACTGCCGTTCTCACTGCAGGAGACCTTTGCCCTGACTCATTTTTAATGGTCCAGCCTCTGTTGAAGTGTTACCCCTTTAGAACTAGAATAATTCCCTGCCCCCTGCCCACTACCTATTACACCACTCTCTATATATTTCATGATACCTACTAAAATTAAAATAAGCTTTAAAAATTTTTCTTTCTTTGTTATGGTCTACCTCCTCATATTGTTCCCTAGAGAATTCTCAGTTCCTAGAACAATTCTTAACGTATATTAAGTACTGAAAAAACATTGGGTTGTCAGAAAAGTCATGACATATTTTGTCTATGTTTTTCAAAGATTATTTATTTCTATAAAGAAGAAAGATCAATCAATGATATATTGCCCATTTTGTTCAATAACCTTTTGCCGTCTTTCAGTGAGCTTCATAATTCCTCATTCATAGAAGGACCTGCTTTTATTTGTGAAAAACTGAACAAGGTGCTGATTTACAGACTCATCTGAATTGAATGTTACACCATGCAAAGAGTTTTGAGAGTGTGAAACAAGTGGAAGTCTGATGGTGCAAGGTCAGGTGAGTATGGTGGGTGTGGCAACACATCTCATCCAAGCTCCAATAATTTTAATGGGTGATCAAACTTGTGTGTGCTCTCGCATTGTCATGATGGAACACAACTCCTTTACAATTTACAAGCTCTGGACATTTCTGGATGATGGATTTGTTCTAACTGTCCAATTGCTTACAGTCACATTTGAACTGTTTGGTTCCTTAGTAAGAGCTCAAAAAACATGACACCTTTAAAATCCCACATTTCAAGCTTGCTTATGTATCCCAGCTTCTTCAGGTGGTCAAGAACACTTGAGTGATGGATATTCAATGTTTCTGCAATCTCTCATGTCTTGTAATATGAGTTTGACTCCATCAGTGCCTTTATTTTGTCGTCATCAACCTCATTGGGCCCCCCTGACCAAGGAGCATCATTGAGATAAAAATCACTAGCACAGATTTCGTGAACCATTGTTGGCACTGAGGTTCTTGTAGAGCATTATCCTAGTAAACTTTATGCAATGTTTCACAAGCTTGACTCACATTCTTCCCTTTATGGAAGCAAAGCAGAAAAATATGGCAAAAATGCATAATTTGGTCTTCCATCTTCAACTTGTTGTAATATCTTCAAAACTCAACCAAATCACTCAACATATTTTTAGAATGAAGCTAGAACTGTGAGCTATCAAATGACATAACAATGACATAGATGCGAGTGACTCTAGTACTTTCAAAAATGAACTAGTACCATCTGTTGCAAACATGCGTCATGACTTTCCTGACAACCCAATCAATATCTGTTGAATGAATTTCGGTACATCTAAATTTCATTGGACAATTCATCTTCTGCCCATCAATCATTTTGCAGTACCAATGTTCAAAAGTTTGTGCAGATGGCTGCATTAGTGTATGTGATAGTAGTAGGCATATGGGTAGTGGGATGAAGGGAATACAGAAGAAACTAAAGACATACCTGTTTGCAGAAAGGGGGGTTCTAGCACCTTCTTAGCTTTGGAATACAGTAACATATAGAATATACTGATTCCCCCTAAGCATGTGTATACATTCATTTTAATATAAATTCACATCATAATAACAATTTCCTATAATTGTCACTATGGATATTTCTTATTCATGTTATTTACATTTAATTGACAAAGGAAAAGGGAAAAACAAGACTTCTTTCTCTCTCTCACTTTCTCCCTTAACCAAAATCAAAAAGACCTGCTCTAATAACCATGAAACTAACACAGGAAATGGAACTCTTAGTTACCATTGGTTATTAAAAACTACTTAAAATTTTTCTGCCTCACTTTTCTCACAGTAAACTTTCTTCTTCATGTGGGTAATAAAATGACTTACTCAAAGAAGTATTAGTCCCTAGTAGCTGGTAAAATATCTTCCCTAAAGGCAGATTTTTTCAAAAGTTTTGCATTCTTATGTCTTTCCCATTGCTACAGTCACTATTAATACAATCAACTAACATATTTTCTTCATGAGGTAACCTCTGACCTTGTGGAATTAATACTATATTTTAAATCAGGGGAAAAATTCTCTCTAAGCCTCAGTGGGAGCATGACGGGTATATAAAGCCCTTGTAACGTATTTTGAGCTGTTGAGAGTTTCTTATATTGGGTATTTGATGTACCCATTCTATTTTGCTTTCCTCTAAAATAATTCAGTTTCCTTCTAAGTGGAATTATAAAATTACTTAATAAAAATGGTAATATATCCAAAGGCATGTGACTATAACTGAAGGATTAATGTAGAGAAAACTTTAGCAAGTGAAGATAGGGGGTGGTGGACGGTGGTGAAAGTCGGGTAGAGGTATTCATAGAGTGATAGTAGATTTCATGACATTTTTCTTTTGAAAGATATAGAATATGGTCAGGATTCCTTTTGTAAATTTTATCTGGGGTGAATGTTTCTTTCTGGGGTGGAGCTTTCATAACCAGTCACAAATCAGTGTATGGGAGAGAACTATTATTTAGAAAATTAGATTGCAGAACAGTTTTGAAGGCACAGACTCTCACATTCCCATTCTAGTGGGTCCTGAAAGCATAAGCATTACAGAAGAACTTCTCTCTGATCACACCGAAGTGATTTAAGAAACACAAATATAAATTTCCATAAACAATGAACAGTCACATCCCTGGGAAGCTAAACATCAGCAGCAAGCTTTGGATTCCCCCATCCTCCATCTCCAAAAGATAAACAAAAGTTTGACCGTGTGAACCACAGACCAGGAGCATGATTACACCCTACAAGCTAGGTGAGTCCATACCCATCTTTATCAATAACTTGTCCTTTCCTAATAGCCTCTCCTTCACCTCCATAATCCTCACAATTTAATTAGTTCCTAGAAAATTGTAATGGATAGAGCTACTTTGAGCCCAAAATTTAATTACTGTTGAACTACACAGAGACCTAGAAAACTGATAGTTTTTTCAATTCTCAAAGTTACAACCACCCACAGAAGTTGGTGAAACACCACTGATCATCTTGACTGCATCTTTCTGCTAAAAAGATGAGGGGTCCAGTTGACCTTCACTAATAGTGATAAGCCCACACCAAGAAGGGGGGAAACTGAACACAGAGACAATGTTAAATCTGAGGAGATGGAAAAAGAGTCCCTTGGGCAATATTTCCCTTAAAAATGTAGTAACATCTCAGAATTATGTAGAGGTTAAATATCCAGATTCTTGGGTCTTACCCAAACTTTTAGAATCAGAGTCTCTAGAAATGGGGCCCAGGAATCAGCATTGTAAATAAATTTGATTCCTTGTGTCTGGTGATTGCAAAAAAAAAAAAGAATTCCACTAAGCCGAGGTAGGTTTACAGGAGAAAACCAAAGATAATGAGAATGGAAGAATAATGAGAATGGGATAAGCTGATAGTAACAGCAGCTCATATCAATGGTTCTTAAATATTCTGATCTCAGAACTCCTTTACATTAAAAAAAAAAAAAACTTAAGAATCCAAAGAGCTGTTGTTTATGTATGTTATAGCTATCAATATTTATAATATTAGAAATTTAAATTGAGAAGTTAAAAAATATTTTTATGAATTCATTTAAAATAATAGACATGTTAACAAAATTACATATTTTAATGAAATATAACTGTATTTTCCACATCAAAAATATAGTGAGAACAGTGGCATCATTCTAAATCTTTGCAAATCTCTACTGTCTAGCTTATTACAAGACAGTTCCTACCTGCTTCCTCATTCAATCTGTTACAAAATCACTGGTCATGTGGCTTCTCTATATTCTTAGCCCACTCATGAGAGAATAAGAGTGAAAAAGTCAAACAACTTCTTAGCATTATTATGGAAATTATTTTCATCTAATGGACCCACAGAGAGGATTCCAAGAGTGCCCACCATAGTTTGATAGCAGATGGCTTATATTAGTCAACAATCTAGTTCTGAGCTGTTTAAATCATTTAACCCTCACAACAACCCTATGAGGGAAAACACTATTATTATCATTATCCTTATGTTACAAGTGAGGAAACTGAAACAGAGAAGGTTTGTAAGAAGTCAGTGGCACAGCCAGAGTTACAGCCAATAGTCTCTTTCCAGCACACTATGCTAGACTGTCTCCAGGCTTAGAAAGCTGAGGGCAGGCATATTCCCAGGACATCTAGCAAGGGCTTGTGAGATGACTCTGGGCCTAAACAGCCAAGCTCTCTTCCCTTCCTCCATATTCTACCAGCCAGTGGCTCTGGGCTCCCACTGGATTAGGTTAGCTTTGCAAGCATGGCTTCAATTCCAAGGTGAAGGGATCCTTTGGCAAAAGTCATGACATAAATGCTTAAAACACTGAGTTGAAAATATGGGAACAGAGGGAAAGGTCACTCTGTTGTTTACTGCCTAGGCTAGAGGCAGGAGTATGTTTCACATTTGATTTCTCTCTTTTCAGTACTGACCCTCAGTAGACCAGCACATACACAGACTCATACATGATTTTGGGGTTTTCCACCTGCCAAACAGCACGATAAATGAGAATCACTGTACCTTTATAAAAGATAAAATGTCACAATGTTTTAAAAATGTGCTGTCTAGGATAGCTTCAAACCTATTAAAATGTAGGGAAATTGGACCGGCCTAGTGGCGCATTGGCTAAGAGCTGGTTTTGGGATGCTGGCGGCCCTGGTTCAGATCCCACATGTGAGGGCCAGTGACACTGCTCTACAGCTAACAACAGCTCCACCTGAAGCTGGGCTGTGCGAGCCCTGGCGACGGTGTGGGCTGCAGCCCCTGCTGCAGTGGGCTGCCATGTGCTACAGTGAGTGGCCGGCAGCCAGCCGTGAGCTGCCAATAGCCGTGGTGAGCGACATCCAGAAGCTGGTGACTGATCTGCCTCATCCAGGAGGAACGCGGTGACGGTGCCAACATGGGCCAATGAGGCAGCGTCCTCCGCAGCTGGACTGGGGAGCAGGGGGACAGCGACTTGTCTGTTCCCTTCCCTGATTCCCCAACGCTGTTCCCCTCCCCCAATTAAAAAAATAAATAAAATAAAATGTAGGGAAATATATGGCTCTACTATTTATAGATACGAATATTTTCTTAATAAAATATGATTTAGCTTCCCTGCGATGGAAATCTAATAGTGTGTGTCTTTTTTGTTCAACCAAGTGATGTGTCTCTCATCACACAATATCTTTTTTAAACTTTATGTTTAGGTTATTTAGGCCCAAATTGAAGTTATATTAGGACTTTCAGTTAAGTGGGGGGAAATCAATTCGTATGTTAGGCCTTTGGGCAAAGTCTTCTCTTCTTGCTACCCAGTATTTGAACAGCTTATTCTATCGAGAAGACAAAAAGAAAAGAAAACACACACATATATATTCCTTCTTAAAGTTTGAAAGCACACCGTGGGTACAGCCTGGTCATTGGTGATAAAGGCCACACCAGTACTGAAGAAGTTAAATGCTGTCTGATCTCCCTTTGTCTCTTGCTCATATCTTAGCCAGAGTCATTTCGATCTCTAAGCTGTTTCTAATTAGGTGTTAATGACCTCAGAGTTGTGTGAGTCTACCATGTTTTGTACCTCATTTGATTTCCCCCCTGGGCTAAAACAATACCAAGAGAACTGAAATGAAGATAAAATACACTTCTATTGTCCCAATGGTTATTGGACCAGGGATATATAAATACAGAGAAGTCCAGAGGGAAAGATTATTATTAACACTAGTTCCATGACCTATGCTAACCAGAAATGAAAGTAATTACAGAGCTTTTGTGTGCTGAGCGAGGGGGTCCTCACACTCAGAAATCATGAATGAAGCTAAGACAGAGTACCACCGGCTCTTCAGAGGCTGGAGGTGTGGGGAATAATGGCTCCTAAGTATATAAAGAATGTAACAAAACAACACACATCCTTGGGAAGTGTTCAGAAAAGACCTTTGTTTTTGTTTTGTTTTTCCCTGAGATAAAAGAGCCACATTAATGATTAACCTTCCTGATAAGAAGGTAAACGAGAAAATAACAGAGTAAGAAAAGAAAAACAAATGTATGGTACCTGATAGCAAAATACAATACTACCTGAGAGGTTTCCAGAGTGATTTATATGGATTTTACAGTGAGTTCAAATGATAAAATTTGTCTTTAATTGGTGAACTGATTGACTATTATACGCATAGGTGCTGGCACACTATATATCCCAGCTTTCTATTTGTGAATGAATGAGTATGAAGTAAATATTCAGTTGCTAGTTATCCTTGGAGAAACGTTTTATTTATTTGTATTTTAAAGTTTGCACTCATTATAACTCTGTAATTGGCAATGGCTCTTACTAAGGACTCATTCAGTTGTAAAAAAAAAAAAAATAATAATAATCTTAACAGATTTTAGCTAAGGATTAAGAGGAAAAAAAGTTACCAAACAAAACTTCAAATGTTGCAAAACAAGATAAGTCATTTTGAAGTGCTGTTAAAACCATAAATCTTAAATAGACTAAAAAATATGACTTGAAATACAGTGACCTGGGTATGATTGAAAGAGGAGAAAAGAAAAAAAAAAAGAAAAAAGAAAGAAAGAAAGAAAGAAAGAAAGAAAGAAAGAAAGAAAGAAAGAAAGAAAGAAAGAAAGAAAGAAAGAAAGAAAGAAAGAAAGAAAGAAAGAAAGAAAGGAGAAGAGGGTGGGAATAAAAGCTTGATGCCATGCTATGAGAGCACACTGACAAAGCTGGTAAAGTCACCGTGATTAAAATGAAGTAATTCACTTTGAACTAACTCTAGTTGGCTGTCTAATGTGCCTGAGGATTGTCTGTGGCGAGCCCAAAGGAAATGTGCTGTGCTTCATTTAGCAATAAAGCTTGGAAATCATTATTCTTTCAGAGATGAACATAGATAACAGGAAATCAGAAATGTCTGTGCTCTTGCATTACCCTTTCAGCCTACAAGTAGACTAGCTACGCTGCTTTAACATGGGGAGACTTTTACAGGTTGTACTAGTTTAAATTTCATAAACCCTTCTTCCCATAAAAACTCCACGGGTCCATGAAGGAAGCTTATTAACATGGCAAAACACATTGTTTAGGATGGATCCAAAACATCAGTAATGGAAAAATAACTCTCTGACTCATGAAACCTACACATTTGGCTAAGATCAATTGTTATTAACCAGAACATAAACGGTTGGCCTTCTGGTCTTTTCAAGTGGACTGTCCATATGGCAGCATACCCTAGTTTGTTTTCATTTTGTAGAAAAACCAAATCATCTTGGAGAAACATATATTTTGCAATCTTTCAATGGGACAACAGCAGGATTAAGAAGTCCTTATGATTCCTGCATTTCTTGCTTTGCCCTGATAAACACGTACCTTCTGTTTCAAGAGTGTTGCAGGATCTCTGCATTTCTGAGCACCTATAGTGTGTTAAACACCAAACCTAAACAAACCAAACAAAAATCTGCTAAACACCCGGCTTTCCCTTCCCCTGAAGTTATTTATGAGGCAATTTTACAACTCATTTTTACAGGTTAGTCATAGTGTCACATCCCTCATTTCTAGAATTTTTGATGCGGGAATGAATTGTCTCTCCATTCTTCAATGCTATAAATGTCTCCTTTTTGATGCTTTTATGCCACTGTGTAAAAGACAGCAAAGTGTGGTCCATGAAACGGAGTTTAAAAGCTTAATATAACTATACTAGGTTGACAAAGCTCAGGATTAAAATTCAGCCACGCATGCAAAAAATGTAATAAATGAATGAAAATGTATGTTATGGGTCATTTCTACTTTAATAGCACCTTTGTGCTAAGGAATCCAAATAGCAACAGTCATCTTATACACGCCTCACAAATGAAATAACATTAGGTTTCTATGAACCTAATGACACACAGCTAGCTCTGAAGGAGGCTGTGTCACGGATTTATTTCATGCAAACATCCAGGGCATGTAAAGACAACTTATCAAAGATAGCGCTCCATTTAAAGCTGCTGCAACATTGATGTTGTGGTTCGTCTCCATTTTTCAGCTAAATAGAGGTTTTCTTTTTTCATTCCACATAAAGTCTTCAACTAGCTCAAACCTTCTAATAAATTGCAAACTCTGTAACAATATATCTTCTATTATGCCGCTTGTTACTTTACTAAGACAGGAAATTAAAGCAATAAAACACTTTCAAAATGATAGGGTACACTCAGGCAATCATTTTTCTTGTGTTCCAGTATTATTCTTCAAAAGACCTTTTATGATACTAATATTAAATTCTTTGAAGTCAGAAGAATCTGTTGAAAGTGTTGAATTTCTAAGATATAGAGCTCAAATATTGCATCTACTCATGCATTTATTAAAACGGAATATGTGGTAGAAAATTTTAAGACACAAAATACAATATGGTTAAATAATGTATGACCAGGTACATTTCAAGTCTATATTAGAGAGTCCATTGTGTGGAAATTTGATTGAAGGCTCAGGAAAATCTATTTTGCTTTTTCTCACCTTATGTGGCCAAATGTACAACATATGTGGCCATTCATATAAAAAGCTGGGAACTGCAAAACAAAGCACCGAAAACCAGGCAAATACCATAATGGTCACTTATGCAGCGTGTGCACATAAAGGAAATTGAATCAGGCTTATGAGGCTGTGCATTCTTTATTAACCTCCTACAAAAAGGTCAGACAACTGTTCGTTTAATGGTAAGAACACTACGTGAAAAGGGCTACAGGAAAAATGCAAAAAACTGCAATACATCCTAGGCATTATATTAGGCAACAAAGCTTATAGGATGGTGGGGATAAAGCCTTCTTCATTGACCATTATGAAAATAAGTGTCTTATTTTCTTTTCAGCAATAATCATTTCCTTATAGAAAAATGAAGACAGAAATTAAACTAACAGGAGGAAAAATCATTGAAAGTGTAAATTTAGAAGAAATGACAGCTCATAAAAAAGGTCTCCTTCCTCTCCATTTTTCATCATTTCATTCACACTCACCTTCCTTCTTTCCTTCCTCCCTCTCACCTTCCCTCCCTCCTCTTTTCCTTCCTTCTGCAAAGGTTTGCAGAAAAATAAATACATAAATTAATTAATTAATAAAATATGAAGGATAAGCATCCCTTTCCCTATAACTAAACAAATCCCCAACTTCCCATTAGGTAAAATCGCAGAGTTGCTTAAGCAGTGCTGGAATTTTCCTCTTCTTTGGAAACCCCCAAACGGTTGAACTCTTTCTCAATGTGTCATTTTAAACAACTGCTATTTAACAGGTGTGACTGTTTCAATTATATAGCAAATACTTTTGGAGGCAACACAAAGAGCCTTTGCCATGTCAGTCTCCCTCCCAATCTACTAACTTTCCTGGATCAGCTGATTAGGGCCAACACTTTAAAATGAGAAAACAAAGCCCTTGAACCCCTCTCACAGCTACAGACACACTTGCTAGTGTTCAAGGATCTTCCACACACCAAAGGGAAGTCACACTGGGCCTGCATGCTGCTAATTTACTTCAGTTCTTTCCCAAGTCCTACTCCTGTTTCAGAAATATCCTTTTGATATTTTTTTGAAACATTGTCCTGAATTCTTGGTGATAAAATTAGCTGGTCCAATCTGAGGCATTAGTCCTTGATAACTTATGTTTCCCTTCTCATCTGACACAGTTCCTCTCTGCTGGAATTCCAAAGTAATCAACTACCTGGGGATGCTTTCCCCCAGAGACTGTTCTTAGCGCACTATATCAATTAACACAAAAGCAATTTTGGACCCCCTCCAATACACTGCACTACCATCTGGTCTCCCTGGAACCGCATGGAGAGGGGCAGATTTCAATTTGTCAAAACAATGCAAATTCCCCCCAAATTATTTTCAAATTATGCATGTTTACTTTACTGTCAAACCCATTCATCTCTTAAAAGGTACTTTGCAAATATCTCTAAATTGATTCTCCAGCACCTGTGCTCTCTCCCCTTCACTCCTCTCTCTGTCTCACTCTGTCTCTCTCTCTTAGGCAAGTAGAAATTGGGGCTGTAAAGGCTAAATTTAACTCAAAAGAAATAAGAGTTTGTAAAATCTAAATAGCATACTATCCAAGGGCAGTAACATATTTTCAGATGTGTTCAAACCCTACAAACCTACTTGACAGTTGCCCAGTGATTAATGTGAAAGTATAATTTTTAGGCAGCAAAGCATTTGATATTATTTGAGAGTTATCAAGAAGACTCTTGCATCAAAGAAAAATGTTCCAAATGTCACCATTTGTCACTCTTTTCCTTTAAGGCTTTCAAAATTCCTGATAGAATATAAGCAATTAATTTGAAAGTATTAATAAATTAAGTCATTTTTTTCATGCATTATAATGAATTGATTTGGCACATTAGTTTGGCTGTTACCTTGAAAAGTTTTGATGTGAGGATGGATAGCAGGAAAGATCTAGAGCTGTGTTAGCCAATGCAGTGACCCCTGGCCACCTGTGGCAATTTCATTTTTAGTGTAAATGAATTAAAACTAAGTACAATTTTAGAAACAGCTCCTCAGTCATACTAGCCACATCGTAAGGGCTCAATAGCCCCATGTGGCTAGTGACTACGTGTTGGATAGCACTGATATGAAGAACATGGGATGTTCCATATGAAGTACGGCTGGCAATATACACTCAGAGATATTCTTGATATAAAACACGGAAAATGCCCCCCAAAGCAGACAAGGTCAATTGCAAAAGACCAAATTGCAACTCTTCCTACTTTTGCTGAGAGTGGGCCATTACCATGAAGCATCCATGAAAGATGAGAAGATCTTAGCTGTCTTGGTGATGTGTAACTGGACAGATTTATTTCATTTTTTTTCATGCTTTTGGCTCACTGGTATCTGTTCTTGCCTTTGCTCATAACAATCATCCTTCTACTATTTTCAGCCAAGTGTTCTAAGTGGGGCTGATTCTACCCATGGCTTTGGGACATGACCTTGGGCTTGGGAAGTGATCCTGGGCTGATAGATGTAAATCTCACAACTCCCTACCGAGAGTAATAGATGGAAACTGCTCTGCCCATGAAGCCTAGATGATAGGGTCTCACGAGAGGTACTTCTGGCCTTCTGCCTGAGTGACAAGGAAGGAAATGCTCCCTCCACCCGCTGCTGCTAGAGTCATTGAGAAGACACATCAGAGTAGCAACTATCTTACTGAACAAAAGGTGACTGTTTGTGACTGATGGCTGCAAAAAACAATAGCGGAGGCAGAGGAGGTTCTGGGGACTGCGTGTCAGGCAGTGGATACATGATGCTCAAAACCAGGTTTTACCAGATTAATACAATTCTTTCCATTTCCATATGGACCACAATCTAGTCTCTTTGGTGAGTACATACTCGTATACATATACATAGGTATGCACACAGTATATCACAAATCTACAAGTTGTATAGAGTAGGTAAGAGTATTCCAGGCAGAGAGAAGAATATCTGCAAAGGTCCTGGTGGCAGGAAAGAGTCTGACTAATTGGAGGAACAAAAGAAGGGAGTGTGGCTGGACAGTCACAAGCTAGGGTAGTTGGAGTGGCCCAGCAAGAGGCAGAGACATGGTATGGAGATTGGGGTTTGCTTCACAAGCAATACACCTTAAATGACTCTCTTCCATTGGGTGACATATCTTTGGCTGCTCTAATAGATTGGAGAGAAACAAGACTGAAAACATAGTGTCCAGTTAGGAAACTCAGTTGGGAGACTGGCAGATTGGACCAAGATGTTAGCAGGAGGATGGAGAAAAACAGACAGATGTATTGTAGAATGCAATTTGAGGTTAAAAGCAAAAGGACTTGAAATCAGGGCTTGGGGCTGAAATACCTGGGTGGGTGGTGATAGCATTTACCAAGATGAGAAGCTGAGGAAGGAAGGAGAAAGGGTGAGAGGAGTTTACAGCAGGACACTGCCCCCACCCGCAAGTCATTTGATGAAAAGAATAACATGGACTGTCCAAATTAAATTCAAACTTACAAATGAATTCTATACTCTTAGATTTGGAAATTGCCCTGAGGAATCATTGAGTCAAAAATTCAACTTATGCTTAAATCCCACAGGCCCAATACTATCAAAAGATTTTAACTGCTAACTTGTTTTTGGACAATTAGGGTACCACTTATTAGATTATAATAATGTTCCAAAAATACCATTTCTAAGGTGAGAGTTTGATTCTATTCTAGTATTTTTCTAGTACTCTTGCTTTATATTCTTTCTCTTATGCTAAAGAAGATGAGTTGACTTTACCATAATTGCTTTATATTGTGCTGGTTTACTTGTTTTCTTATTTATTAACTTGTGTATTTTCCTGCTTACCATATGAACTAGTACATTCCCATATCATTGCACACTAACCAGTCCTGTAGTTTTAATCTTGAGTGATACCTGGCCACATGGTGAACCTAAGATTACGTGGCTACTTTATGCCACAGCCAACATTTTAAATAAACACTTCATACAATAACATGTATTAAATCAACCTCTACAACAACAACATGTAGTCTTATTGCTTCATTTTACAAATCAGAAACTGAAGTGTAGAGAGGTTAAGCAACTTCCCAAGATCCCAGAGAACTGAAATTTGACTCAGGAAATTTGTATCCAGAAACGAGAGTCTGATTCTGTGTTACCTCCTAGGTTATGTAACTACAATTATGTCCACACCGCCATGGCCAGAATCGTGATTCACCTTTCCACTTGCAAAAAAAAAAAAAATGTTTAGAATTTCAAATTCTATGATAAAATCATAATATGTCATATATTATGATTCATTGATGTAAAACGTTATGGAAAAATTTCTTTTTAAAAACATTAGCCTAGGCTAGGATAAGGGTGCTGTCATTTCATTTTATGTTTAGCATAAGGGGCCAAGCAGCCAAGGAGGCAGTGGCACCTGTCAAGATAGCCACACACGGCTTGGATCCTCATGAATGGGGCACTGTTTGGACTTGCCACTGTATGTGGCCTCAGGGGTTCCATGGAGTTCTATGGGGAACCCATGAGGGGCTGGAAACAGGCAGAGTACTATCTGCAGTGAGAGGGTGGGGCGTGCTGAGGAGCCCTCCCGAGGAATGGTAAGGAGATAATTTATATTTTGAAAGATATCACAATGCCTCCTAATTTTTGCTATAGACAGTGAAATTTCTGATGAAGTATCTTCTACCCTCTGTTTTGAATGCTTATTTGTTAGTACAGGAATCACTGTATTTGGTGAAAGATCATTCAAATATCTAAGCAGACCTTCCCATCCTTTAATGAAGGCTTCTATTTTATTGCAACCCTGATAATGATCCAGGAGACTTAAAGCTCTAGCCACAATAGAAATTTCTTTACACAAGTTGAAGTCATCTTTAACTCCAGGCTCCTCTCATGCAGTTTGTTAGTGATGTTGTGTTTTCTTCTGAAGCTAGTACTGAAAGCATCTTTTTTCTATGATTTTATTTACAATGGGTTTTAAGATTTTTTTAAAGATTATATCTACATGCTTCTTTATACTCATCAAAGTAACTTCTATAGCTCCTTATGTGTGGTAGGTACTAGTTGGATGGAAAGGCCCTTTCATATTTCATTATGTCCATGATATTTCATGTAATTTTTACTAACAGTTTAGAGGAAACATTTAAGGGGTAATTTTCCATGCCCACTACAGCTGTGTTTGCTTTCCTTCTTGAACCTAATTATTATTCACAATTATGAGGCACTGGCACATGCTGATGGCATTGTTATCTTTCTTCTTTTTATGTGAATTTTGATTTATTTGGTTCTAGCAAACCAATCCCCCCTGAAGTGTTAATAATAACAATATTACACCTTTACATGATGTCTTAAAGTTTATATTTCCTTTTCATAACCATCACTTCACTTCCATAGACCCTCCAACAATACCATGGTTGACGTATTAGGATCTTCAACTGGAGTTTTCTGTTCTCAAGTATTGCATCGTGAGACATGCAAGATCAGCTAATTGTCTCAACTGAAAATCAAAAAGTTTTACTGCTTCATAGAAAGTCAGTAAATGAATATTGCTATAATTTCAACAACTATGGCATTTTGTCATTAAGAGCCTCTTCATTTCCTAGGAGTTTCATGTTGAGTCATCCAGATAGCCTGGTTATATCCCTAATAAACGTTTGCTGAGGAGCAGGAAATAGCCACTTCAGCAGGTGGCACCGCACATATTTGCAGTTTCTGATCCTCCTTTAGGCAACTCAGTTGAAGGCTGCATGATGAATGAGCAACCGCTGATTGGTCCTATTGTGTGTTTGTGATTCTCCTTCTTTTTTATTTCTAACTTTAGTATGCAGAGGATGCCGTTGGTGATCAAAAGCAGATATGTGGCATATGCACTAATCTACACTGTAACAATGACATGCGGTCAGATGACTTTTTTCTCAAGGATATACTGAGCTGATAGCAAGCTCTCACAATTGTGTCCATGTGTCAAAAGGTGGTTGGAGGTGTTGAAATTTAGTCCTTAAAAACTGAAGCCCTGAATTTTAGAAGTACCGGACAAAGAACAAGGACAATTCTTCCACCTCTTACTGCCACCTCTTTATTTATTTTTTTTTCCTTTTATAAACTTTGAGAGAAACAATTCTTAAGAGTGAGTGACTTGCCTATAATCACACACGATGATTTTTGACAGAAATGAAGGATATTCCAATTGCTGCTGATGTAGAATTCTCATTTTAAGGTTGATTTAATATAACACTTGGCACTAATGATTCAAAAAAAAAAATCTTATACAAATGATTTGCAATTCTTAATATTAACTACAATGACAAAACAAAAACAAAACAAAACAAACAAAAAAAAACAACTCTTCAAAAGCAATCACCTCAGTAGGAATAAGGAGCATCTAAATCAAGGCAACAATAAAACGTCATTTACTTCCATTTTATTGGCAAAGGGACTCAATGAGAAACACTCCTTAGTGAGTGATAGGATATGGATCAACTTAATCCCTTTTATATTGCTGTAGAAATAGAAGTAATAATTGGTACATCCACTCTGAAAAACACTTTATTTTGTAAAGTTGAGCATTTGTATATCTTTCTACCTAGCAATTCCATTGAAAAGATATTGTTCAGTTGTAATTGTTTTTCAATTTAAAAAAGGGTAATTTGGTGTATTGAATTGTGGTGTCCAAAAGATATGTACACAGAGAACCTAAAAAATGTGCCCTTTTTTGGAAAAAGGTCTTTTTATATGTAATTAAGTTAAGACTCTTGAGATGTGATCATCCTAGATTAGGCTGGGCCCAAATCCAAAGACAGGCATCTTTATAAGAGAAGTCACACAGAGGAGATGTGAACACAAGGAAGAGATTGAACGATATGGTTACAAGCCAAGAAACGTCAAGTGTTATGGGGTGAATTGTGGACCCTTCAAAATCATATGTTGAAGTCCTATCTTCCAGTACCTCAGAATGGGAGTATATTTGGAGACAGGGCCTTTAAAGGGATAATTAAGTTCAAATGAGGTCTTTTAGGGGAGCTCTAATCCAATCTGACAGGTGTCCTTATAAGAAGAGGAGGCTAAGAATTGCAAAGAGCAGCAGGACACTGCATGGACAAAAGGACAGCCATGGGAAGCAGCAGCACGAGGGTGGGCACCATCAGGCGAAGGAGATGGGCCTCAGAAGAACTCAACCCTGCCTCCACCTTGATTTTGGACTCCCAGCCTTCACTTCTGTGAGAAAATTATTTTCTGTTGTTTAAGCCACCCCATTGGTGGTATTTTTTTTTTATGGCAGGCTGAGCAGACTAATACTCCAGTACTGTCAAAGCCAGGAGAGAGGTACGGAAGGGAATCCCCCACCACCAACCTTGCCACACACCTGCCAGAGGGAGTGTGGCCCTGCCAACACCTGGATTTCAGATTTCTGGTCTCCAGGATTATGAGGGGATATGTTTCTGTTGTTCTGCGTCAAACAGCTTGTGGCAATTTGTTATGGCAGCCCTAGGAAGATGGTAATAGGTATTGCACCCGAGAGAAATTCTTGCACATGTGCACCAGTGGTCCTGTTCTTAGGCCAAGGCGAGTGAGATCCTTGCCTGAGTTCTATCTTTCGGAGCATCCAACAATTCACACACATGGGAACACATTTTTTTTTTCCATCTTTGTAACATAAGAAATTTCCTTGAAAATTTGAGAACTGAGCTAATGAGAATGATAGGAGAGGGCCCTCCCTCCCTAAGTCAAGGATGGTGTCTGAGAGTGAGCATGGGTTTATGTATTGGGAAGCAGTGGGAGGACTGAGGCCACAGCTCTGGGAGATCAGAGAAAGAATGACGGCCCCCCACCTAAATTCCTTAGTGCCAGGATCAAGGTAGATCAGGTTACCCAGATATCTGCACACTGACTTCCTTCCTCTTGGGTGGTAGATTTTGGAAGGTGCTTAGAACTACCTGAAAACCTCAAATCAAAATAGCCAGGAGTTGAGAAGAGGACTTGTCTGCCTATGCTGCCAGGAAAGCTTCTCTTTGTCCCAACATGGGTGCCTGTGGGTCCTGTCACCTCCCAGGCCTGCTGGCCCAGTCCTAGCTTCCATTTACTCTGAGCCCTAATGTCACAAAGGTATGGTATCCTAGTCACAAAGGAGCCTAGTGTAGTTCCTTTAATTTCTGACTTGGAGGTCCATTCTGGAGGAAAAGGCTGTGGGTCCTTCGGTGGTGACATAAGTTGGGCAGTATGTACTGCTAGATTTATACCATTTCATGTTTTGAGATACGGTATGTGAGCTTCCATTTGTATTGGTACTTTGGAGCCCTCTAATTTTAGAGACAGCCTTATGTAAATAAGAATATTCATAACAGCTTTAACTGCAACAGCAAAAACTGGGCAACAATCCAATGGTCACAGTAGAAGAATAGATGAATTGATTGAGGGTATAGTCACATGCTAGAATATTACATAGCAGTCAAAATGATTAAATCATGGCAACAAGGAACAGTGTGAATGAATCTGAGCAATAAAATATTCAGCGAGAAAAGTAAGTCACTGGAGATTATATACAGAATAGTGATGCAATACAGTTAAAAACAACCAAAACTAAAAATCTATGATGTTTTAATGGCACACTTTTCTAGATTAGAGGAAGAGGATGATATCTATAAGATTCAGGAGAGGGGTTCCTCTGGTTGGAGGAATAGAGGATTCAGGATGGGGAAGGAATCCCTGCGTAGATATGTCTAAGTCTGGAGTTGTGAGGTGTGTTCATGAGAGTTGGTATGTTTTTGTAATAAATAAGCAAATGAAGGGAAAAATAATAAGAGAATGTCATAGACAGATAAATGATGGGAAGATATAATGAGGCAAGGACTGTCTAATTTTGTGCACATAAGATCAACAAATTAAAATAAATAGAGCAATCTTTTCTCATGAGCTGCGCTTCACTCATAAATGTGATCTTGTTTTTATGCAGATATTACTTACCATGTCTTAAGAAGAACCTTGTGCAAATGGAACGGATATTGGTATAAAACAATAGGGAGCTTTATTAGTTACCTAATGACAGGCCCAGTTATATATCAAGCAACCAATATTCTTGGTTACGTATACAAATCTAGTTGTGTAGGAAAGGAATAATTTGATGGTAGGAAAATCTGTGCATATGATTTTATATCTTTTATAGGTTGTGCCTCAGCACCACTCTTATTGCTTGATAAAGTGCCTGTGACAAAGGCCTGGATCATGCAATTTATTGTGGCCTTTGAACAAGTTTCTCTGTTTGTCCTCCTTAACCATTGAGATTACAGAGTCCCGTGGTTGCTTCTGTCCCATTTTTGAATGTGGCACTTATAATTATATTGTGAATCACTGGCACCTTCTCTCTGCGTGCTATATTTCGTTTTCTCAGAATGAAGGGAATAACGGTACACTCATTCCATTGGGCTGCCTGGAGATAACGAGGGCTTTGAATAAGACATCTCTGCTCAATGGGATTCCTTCATTCTCTCCTAAATTGGAAGAAATATTTTATCTATGTGCTTGTTAGTATTTGGGAATAACTAGATAGTTTTGCCCCTGCTTGGTTGTTTACACAACTTTATACCCTGTCAGTTTCAACCATGGTGACTGAGAGAATAGAAGTGAATCAAAAACACATGGCAGTTACATTGTCCACTGGTTACATAAGTGATTTTTAAAGGGGGCAACACATGTAAAGGAAGACAGAAAAATTTGTTTTCATCTGAATTTGCACCACAGGTATAATGAGATTACTCTACATACATTTGAAAAACCTGCATGGATAAAAACAGCCCTGTAATCTCTTATTCTTATATTTGAAAACTGGCAAAATGTTCCTTGAATTAATAGACAAATGATTACTCTCTTTATACTCAGCTTTTCATTCTGGTCAGAATTTCATGGCTATGTGATTACAAAATATATATGCTTTCAATTCATGGCCTTCTTATGTTTCCTTCTTTATGCATCTTTAATAATAAAATCAAGATATGTTACATATTGGCCTTTTGATGATGGGATACATGCAACTTAGGCAATACCTAAAATATTATTGCCTAAATTTCAGATGTTCACATTTGTCAAATATCTTTTCATTGTGTCCTATGAATGATCAAAAGTGTATCCTTTTAAAAATATCCTGAATTTAAAAAATCCTTAAAGAGCAGTAATATTCACATATTTTTATTTAGTGAAAGAGGATGGATCTGTGCTAGTACCTGAGCTAATCATTTTGGTCATACCCACTGTATCATATGTTTGCCAGAAGCCTACAGAGAAGAGTCCTTAGCTGGGGGGCAACTGACTGGATGATATCAAAGTCACCCTTTGGGCCTGACTGTTGGAGATGATCAATATTATTCAAAAGGTGATACATAGGAGAAACAGGCTGGCAAAAACATAATGTCCCAAAACATCTCTCTGTCTGGCATTGGAAAAGCACAAGGAGTTTCCTATAACCTTCTATCACAACACTGGAGCTGAATTATTGATTAATGGAATCATTCAACACTGAGAAACGTTTTGGACTGCACTATGTTAATCAAAACTACAGCTTTAGCTCTTCCCACTGTGATTCCACACAACAGGAACACTGATTTATTGAGGGAACCAATGGAAAGCTATTTTACAATGCTCTTTCTCCAGGGAGACTCAGTGGTATATCAATTAGGCAATATGTGACATACTAAAATATTTTATCGACAACTGTTAAAGAATATTTAAATAGGATTAAAATACAGCCCTAGAGATGCTAATACTTAAAAAACAGAAAAGGAAAAATGTTCCCTCAACAGGCAGAAATGTAATAAAAGATAATATATAGAGAGATATGTTAGCAGATAAAAGATAAAGAGGAACATAATATACAAAGAAGTGCTGATGTCTTTTTCGACTCCTAACGGTAGAAACTGTGAGTTGTGAGGTGTTTCTGAGATTAAATCTAACATCAAGATTATGCCCTGTTGCAAATACCATTTAGGAAAGGCTAAACATGGAAAAAACTGATTTATGCTGAAGTGAATTCAATCACTAAATAGTGAGACTGGATCTGGGTTTTTGTTTTTTTTCATAAAGAAATATATACTTATTGTTTGTTTAACAATTTACCATTGTTTGTTAGAAAGATCAATGTGGGTTTAATCGTAGGCATGCCACCAGTACAACAGTATTTAAACAAAAGTTTCATAGGACATTGTTACTATAATTATACATATATTGTTCGTATGTGGTTCTGATTTTTTTTTTTTTAATTTAGCTTCGAATGAAAAGTTATTCACTGACTGGGATCAGGGTTCATAGACTTAATAGTCCAGTTCCACTAAACTAGTGAAAGTCAGGTTAAGAATTGGCTGAACCCATGGTGTGAGTGGTAGGGACCCATGAGCGGCTGCTTAACTCTTCCTTATTATCTCTGAGGAAAGGCAGTACTAGTGTTGCCCAACAGTCAAGATTTTTGGTTTTTAAGATTTTATTGGGGAATTGGGTGGGGGGAACAGTATTGGGGAACTTGGGAAGGGGAACAGACAAGTTGCTGTCCTTTTGTTCTTCAGTCCAGTTGTGGAGGACATTGCTTCACTGACCCATGTTGGTATCATCATTGTGCTCTTCTCTGGTGAGGCAGATTGGTCACCGGCCTCTGGACGGCCACTAACAGTGGCTCTTGGCAGCTCACACTGGCCGCCAGCCGTTCATGGTAGCCTGTGGCAGCCCGCTGGAGCAGGGGCTGCAGCTATGCCATCCAGGGAACTCACAGCAGCCCAGCTCCAGGTGGAGCTGTTGTTCACCATCTTAGCTGTAGAGGGCAGTGTCACTGGCCCTCATATGTGGGATCCGAACCAGGACCACTGGCATCCCAAGCCAGCTCTTAACCAATGTGCTACTCAGCCAGCCCAGTCAAGAATTTTATACAGGCCAAAAACTTGGATTTTTATGTGTAATCTTCCCATTGTAAGTATTGGCTCATCAAAAAAGTTTTATATAGATATATAGATATACATATACAGATATAGTTTGTCAAAACACATATACAGACCAAATAACCAGATACTTCTATATGAGATTCAGAGAATATTTATGCCATGTTAGAAGTTTAGAAATAGATATTTATACTATTTTCTTTAAGTCAAACAGTAATGTATCTATTTTTCATACTCTACACAAATAAGCAGTCAGCCACTTACAAACTTTTATTAAGCATCTGTTCGCTTCCCAGAAACTATTGTAGATGCTGAGGAGACATTAATGAATGCATTACACAGAGCCTACGTCTTCAAAATACTTACAATCTAGTGAGGAGTAATAATGAAAGACCTGAAGTCAAACAGATAAGAGATATTTCTGAACACTTTGCAAATGCAGGAAAAAAACAGGTGATGTGATGAAGTGACTTGGGAGGGAGCATTCTGGCATCAGTGCCAAGGAATGCCTCTCTGAGCACTGATATCAGAACTGAAGCCTGAATGATGGGACTCAGTCATGTCAAGATGTGAAAGAATAGGGCTCCACATAGAAGGGTGAGCAAGGGAAAATTTAATATGGAATGTACCTACTGTGTTAGACTAAAAGATATAAGGTTATTGTGGTTGAGTGTAGTGAGAGAAGGAGAAAGGATAGAGAATAAGTTTGGGGAGGAGGTCAGGGTGCATATGAAAAACTTAAATGTTTGGGTCCTGTAGATAATTCACACGTCATCTTATTCATCATACTTAGTCACAGTTTGTAAAAAGAATACCAAGTTTCCCTATTTTCAAATTGTTATATGATTTCTCAGTCTAGAATGAATTAATAAAAAAAAAAAAATTTCTACCTGGAAATAACTACCCTATTAGGTTGATTATCACTTCTGTATTCACTGCTAAGTGGAAGTATCAAAGCAGCTACCACCTATTTGATTTTTAAACACAAGTACTTCCTGTAGAGTTTATCTGTAACTCTTAAATTTATTTTAATGATAATTTTATCCAGATTACTAGAAAGATGGCTATATCATAATTAACTCTTATTCAGCATTTAAGGATTTAACCTAACACCAATAACAAAACTGGAAAGAAATGATTAGTTCTTGTTAATAATATTTTTCATGGTTTCAATTATCACATCAGTATATACTGCCAGATCTTTATCCCCAGTACCAATTCCTTTCCCTGATTTCATGTGATTTCTCAATGGTCTGCTGGCAAAGTTGGATTAAGAAAAGTTTGGGGTTGGTGGTTAGGTCAGTTGATTAGAGCGCAGGTTCATAACACCAAAGTTGCCTGTTAGATCCCCGCATGGGCCACTGAGCTGCGTGCTCCACAACTATATTGAAACAATGACTTGGAGCTCATGAGTCTTGGAGAAACACACTCTTTCCCAATAAAAATAAATAAATAAATAAATAAATAAATAAATAAATGTTTATGATCCTCTTCCCATCTGCATATTTCCAAATAAAACATTAAAATACATGGTTGCAGCAGAGTTCTGTTTTATTTTTTTTCTGGTTTTTAAATAGTTTTTAGAATATATCAAATATTATAGTTCTTAATTTTTTGGTTTTAATGCTTAAAATTATTTATACAGTGATGTGTATGTACTGTATGTTTCCATTTTAAGATCTTGTCATCACTTGAAGTGCAACTTATCCACAACTGTACTCATCAATTTTTCCTAACAAAGCAATGTTGCTTTTAGACCAGCAGTTCTTAAAATATTTTGGACTGAGTGACTCTTTGAAAAGCTGATTAAGCATATAGACCTCTATAAAAGTACACATAAATACATACGCAAGTATTTGCAATGGCGTTGTTTTCTTTCACTCTATGTTCACTTCCATGCCACAGCTTCATTATAAACTCCTATGAAGCATCAGGTCACGTTCATTCTTGATTTTCATAATGATCGCTTCCTAATGGTAAAATGAAAATGGCTCCTACTGTGGAATTAAAATAAAATAAGCTTTAATTCTGCACAAAACAACTTTTAATGAAGAGGCTTTTTGTTTGGTTTGTATAAGAAGTGATTGTGACTTCAATGAAATGCATAAATAATCTTTGAAAGCCAACTGACTAAGGATTTTGGCTCTGATAGGAAAAAGTGAAGGAAATCTGCCTGTACAAAGAAATGCAGTAGCATATAGAATGCATCTTTCCATGGCTGACTTTGTCATCGAAGGGACAAGTTTCTCAAGGAGCACATGAATCCCTATGCCATCATTTCTTTTGTTGCCAAATCAAAGAAGATATTGTGGTCAGGGCTGAATCATTGAGACCATCTATATGAACAGCAAAAGCATTACAATTCTGGGTTTCAATTTTGAAGCTTTCTGAAGCAGAAGTAACCTTCAGAAAAGTTCTGCAGATTTCTGCCTGCTAGGAAATTGAAAGGTTAGGTTACTCTTGACACCAGCCTCCAGAAATATTTTTCTCCACATTGAAAAATTTACATTCTCCTCCACTTCCAATCTCTCTTTCCAGACAGGCAGCTGGGACAAAAGAACATGGATTTTCAGCGTTATCTAAAATAGTAACTTTAGAGACTGAATCAAAAGTTTCACTTCATTCTTATAGATGAACATATCAGCCAAATACCCAACTCAGGAACAAACTCTTTCCTGTCAGACTGTTCTGAGAAGGGCTTCTTTTCCTCTGAAAACAAACAGAACTTCTGCCTGTTGTTTAGTCATAGGCTTCAAACTTTGGCCTCTGGAATACAGCCTTGTATGGTATTTTAAGATTAGGCTTTTATGAATAGGCAAGTTAAATTTTGAGTAAGTTCCAGATGCTTTAAACTTAGTCTCTGAAAGGAAGGAAGGAAGGAAGGAAGAATGGAAGGAAGGAAGGAAGGAAGGAAGGAAGGAAGGAAGGAAGGAAGGAAGGAAGGAAGGAAGGAAAGGAGGGAGGGAAGGAGGGAGGAAAGAAAAAAGAGTGACAGAGGGAGATAGAAAGAGAAAGATCCCCATGGTCTATTGCATTGGGGCAAATATGAGGTTATTCTTGAACATGGTTTGCCCTCTCTGTCTCTCTTTCTGTGTGTGTGTGTGTGTTGACATACAGAAAACTGCAAGTATTTAAAGTGTACAATCTCAGAGATCCATGATGGCGGAGTAGATAAACACTGCACCTGCTTCCTTCCATGAACACATTAAAATTATGATGAAATTATAGAACAATAAACCTATAGAACCATCTGAAGTCTAGCTGAACAGAAGTTTTATAACTAAGGACACAAAGAAGAGGCCACATCGAGGCAGGTAATGGGGGCAGAAACACAAAACGAGCTGGCCCCAAACCTCCATGTGGTAGGGGAGAATCAGGAGGAATATCTCAGCCTCAGAATTTCCCCCTGGAGGAGCGAGGGACCCCAGCTAAGCTACCCAGCCAGGAGTGCTGGTGCCAGAAAGAGGAGCCACCACAACATCTGGTTTTGAAAGACAGTGGGGATGCCAACTTTCCAGGAAGGGAGAGGCTGCTAATGGAATTGCTGTGAACTTTGGTGTATAAAGTCTTTGTATGGATATCAGCTTTCATTTTTCTGGAGTAAATTCCTAGGAGTAGAATGGCTGGGTGATAGTGTATGGTATATTTTTCAGTTTCATTAAACTACTGAACTGTTTTACAAAGTGCACCTGACATTTTACATTCCCATCAGCCATGTATGAGCGATCCAGTTACTTCACATTTTCACCAACACTCGGTCTGATAAATCTTTTAAATTTTAGACAGTCTGATACATGGAAAAATCGCAGTTTTAGCTTTTGGTTTTATGTTTTGATTAGCAAGAACCTAGTTACATAAAATACATTGAGGTTTTGGTATGCCAACATATTTATCAATGCAGATTAGTCAAAGGTGCATAAGATTGATTTATTTGTTTTTCTCTTGATGTTGCCCTGTATAATACAGCCTTAATGTAAACTAAAGAGAAAGGGCCATAATAATAAGGGTAAATTATTTCTATCAAAATATTTTAGGCAGCATAGCATGGTGACCGCTGTGCATATCATGTACATCCCTATCCTTGTTTGGAGTAAAATGATGTCTTCATAACAAAATTGACCAAGGTTAATTTGTATTGTTGATGTTCTTTTGTTTGTTTCCCCCCTCTCCCCCAACACACACACACACACACACACAAACAAAACAAAACAAAACAAAACAAAACTAATCTTCAAAGTATTAGAAAGAATGAAAAGGAAATACTTTCTTGAAAATCCAGTTCAATGTCTGGAATTATTCTGTAGATTCCTTGTTTAAGAATTTCTGCTCTAGACTTTTATGTTTTTATCTGTTGGGAAGGGAATCCCTGTTTTTTCTTCTCATTTTTACTGGCTCCTTCCTAAGGAGGAGAAAGTGTTAACTTGGCTGACCAGAGACCAGAACATGTATTGGATCCCATATGACTAGTGAGAAGGGTCACTATGTGTTACAGGGTAGTGCCCACACAGAGTGCACCTTTGTGATGCTTTTTACTCCTCTGAGAGAAGCTCTGAGGCAGAGAGAGCCTGGCCTCCATCATAGGCCTGCCACATATTTTCTGTTCCAATACAACCATCTGTGACTGGGTAGGTAAGTCAGACAGGAGGTTGTTCTTTTCAGTTGGGAGAGCTGAGATCTGTAGATTATGGAGTGGGAGAAGGAAGCAAAAGATTCCGCTCCAGCTCATTGGCTGAAGCTGTATTTTTCTCTGATGCTTTTTTAGGGAGCCCCATTTTAGGGGTTATCAGGACCTTGATGAGCCATTCACGAACTGGTACTTCTATCCCATTCCATTTGGCACTGCTTTTACGTATCTGGTGTCTTGGTCAAAATTTCTAAAGGCAAGAAAGGTTGAATAAAAGGACTTGGGGACACAAAACAAAATAGTGTTTTTTAGTTTATCCTTCAAAGTTTGAATCATATTTGATTAAATACCTCTTTCTTTATAACATTCCATCCATTCTTTCCTTTTTATTTTTACTTTCATTTCCCCAGCTCAGGCCCTTATCCTTCATACTTGGATTATCACATTTGTTTCAAAAGTCCGCTCACTTCCATAAAGTCTATATAATACGCATAGTATGCAATGTTCTCTAAAAACATTCAGATATCGGACAATAATATTAAACATAAAACATAAGGGATGTAAGAATTTCTGCTAGGACTACCCCTAAAGTAGTCTATAAAACAAGGTCATAAACATGGTATAGAGTTACGAGTCAGAAGGGTTCACAGTAAAAACAAAGTACGTGTTTATATGAGGCCACAAAATTAGGAAAATGTCCAGAAATTATTTAATATTCCCATTTCAAGTTTATTTTGTCCGGTCTCCTTTTCCAAGACACATTACCACCAAAATCATTGAAGACAGATGGTTGTCTCTATTTTTAAAAAGTTCTAGAGTTGATAATTTCACAAGCTCCTTTGGTAGTCTGTTTCAGTGTTTAATCACCCTTACACTCAAGACGTTCTTCCTTATGTCTAATATATGATGTCTAAATAATGAAATACACTGAGTGGAATAGGGAGGATAATTTTAACTCTCATAGCTGCTAGAACTAGAGACCCAAACAATTTTTCAATGAGACACATGGTTCAATTATACTCTGTATGGGGTTGACGTCTCCATCCCTGACCTCTTACCCTCTTTATGAGTCTATCATTCTTACCTTCCACAGGAGATTATCTACTGCATATCTTACAGACATTTGCAAATTAAACTAATCAAAGTAGACTCATTTCACTTCTTAAAAATGCAATTTCCTGGAATTTGTAGGTCTGGGGTGGACTTTTTCTTCTGAATTTAGTTTTCTCCCATTCCTCTCTATTTATAACACAAAATTCAGCCAAGTGCTAAATCTATTTATTTTAATTATCCCATAGTACTTTTCAAAGCAACTTCATAGTCACAGTTTTAGTTAAGAATCTAGGGATTTCATTCCTAAATGCTTTAGGTCTCTACTCTTCTTAGCACCAATGCTGACCACCTTCCTCAACATAGGACTCAGGGTGAAAAAGACATCATTCTGAACAAGGCCCATTTTTCTTCTTTTTCTTTTTCTTTTCTTTTTCCTAGCCCTCTGTTGTCACCTTTCCTGTAGTCAGAGATATCTCCTCTGTAGTTATGTTTAAGTATACATTTTTATTTGTAAGTTTCTCGTAGGTTTCAGGGAATCTTTTCAAAAGGATTAAGAGATGATTACATGTTTGGAGGTAGAGTGTAAGGAGCATCCTTTCTTAGGGTATGTGAACTTTACCTGTGTTTGGTATGAGGAAAGGAACTGCCCTCCTGAGGGTTGAGTTCACATTACAACACAGTGCATCCTCTCGGGAAGTGACAAAGGCAGCTCCCCTTTTCCCCGCTGGCTGCAAACGAGTGGCCATAGGGCAATTTGGCTTCTCATCTAGAAAACATATGCCTCCCCCAGATGCTCCCTGCTTTCCTATCTCCCAGTCCCACCATTACTCACATCCCAATCCCCAATCCTAAGTGCACTTTCCCTCCCTCATAATCAACATGCTCAGTGTTTCCGCCTGTCTCAGATATGCCCAGAACAGCCACTTAGCCCTGTCATTCAATGTCACTGCAGCAGGCCCCATAGTGAGTCCTTCTAACTTTCCCCAGAACATGGGGCTTCAAATACTTCTAAAAAGACGAAGAGAAGGTGCCCAGCACCTAGCATAGTGACCAGAACTTAATCATGGTAGTTAAATTTGGTAAATTGGTAGGGGTCTACTTTTCCTTTGCTACAGGAATAAGGAGAGGGCATAGGTGTATGGAAAAACTTTTAGAGGGACAAAAAGAGAGAATTTGATGTTATTTACATTGGCCTAGAAATCTTAAATAAAAAGGTGTGGTTTGCTGACTGGGTAGGATGGAGGTTGAACAGGAAAAAAAAAAAAAAGAAGAATAACCAGTATAGCCAGAGAAAGCTGGGGGGAAGCTAGCTTCCATTTATCTTAGTAAATACAGATAAGAATAAAGAAAAGTATATCCGGTTGAGTTAATGAATGTGTTAACCGAGCAATAACAGTTTAACATATCATTTTTGTTAAGATGCCTAAGTAATGTCTTTTCAGGAAAAACAATAGCTTTTGTTTCTTTTTGTTGGACTATCAAGGAAATTCCAGACTTCACCTTGGATTTGAACAGGGACAGTTTCAGTGACCCCTGTTTTCTTTATTTACATTAGCATATTGCCCAACATTGCACCTTACCTTAGCTCTCTTGTTTTCTGATTTATTGTCTAATTTAGTCCTCACAACAAGTATGTGAAGCAGATATTATTATTATTACTCAGAGATGAGGAAATTGTTACAATCATTATCAGAAGGAATCTGGCGATTTCCTCAGATCTCTGAATGCATCTCTTTAAAGGCTAAAGGGTCTTCTACCGTTTGTTTTTTGTGGTCAGTCATTTAACATAGGTATTTGCCAATTAGGGAAATATTTGAAAAATCCATTCCTCTTCATGGCTGATATATCAACTTGAAACTTTGGCAGGGGAGAGTGTGTTCAAGTCTTCCCTTTGCTCCATCTCACAGAGTTCAAAACAAATAAACAGTTACTTTTCAGTTTCTTTTCATAAATTCACCATCGAGGAGCCTTGCATTTTAAGGATTAAGGCAAATACTGGAAGCCAACATTTTCCTAAACTCTAATTCTGGCTGAGCCCTCAACTCCCCGGGAGACCTGAGGCTAGTCACTTAGCTTCTCTGGGCTTCTGCCAAGGCAGTGGTAAAACTGGACCAAAAATAGAACCTCATCAAAAAAAACAATCTAAGCCAGGTTCCCTCTTGTATAAATTAATAGGAAAAAAAGTACATGGAAGAAGCAGGATATATAAAAGATTTGAAATAAAGGTCCCTAATGGGCCGAGGGTAGTTTATAATGGCTAAACACACTGTCCTGCTGACAATAAATATTTGATTAAAAGAATCCTAGGCATTTAATTGCAATGGGCTCATTTGCTATTTAGCTTTCCAGAGTTAATGACATTTGTTCTGCACTACATTATTTTGTCCTGTTTAAATAATAACTTAAAGAAGAAAAGAAATGGAAACACAGGACCAAGCGCCCTTTTGCCTTGCTGGAGGGGGAGCACAATGCTAAATAGTCTCATTTTTTTCATGTATCATCACATTTAAAATAGAGTTTCTCCCTACATTTAAATTAACCTTTAAATCTCAGTTCAATGAATTTTCTTATTGGTCTTTGTGATTCCTTTCCCCCAAATGGTTTTCCTGATAGATGAATATATAAACAATATCAAAAGCTTCAGTCTTTGATATACTAATAAGAACAACAATAAGAGATAATGCAAACTTGAATTAGATTCAGAGACTGCATTTGTTTTCTCTGTGTACTTAGTGTGGTCTCCTATTGTTGGAAATTGTCAATAATCATTATTTCATTTTTTAAATTTTGTTCATCCGTGAATCAAATAAATACAAGGTGCTTTGTATCTTCTAAAGTAATAAATTTAAAAAAAATTAAATGTACTTTTCGTTTTTGTTTTTACAAAGCTCTGTATTTTTCCTGTGCGAAAGGTAGTTTGTGATCAAATAATATAAAATGGAGATCCTTGTGGGAGAAAATAATTGGATGATTGAAAGGAGGGATTTTTATCAACTGGATGTATTTGTTTTATATCATTCTCATAATTTAACTATATGAAAATTCATGCTCCTTTGCTTAAAGCATCCCTATGGATTAATCAAATCTAATAACAATGTGAAAAACAACCCATGTTTTATGCCCTTTCTTTCTGCTGCTAAATATAAAGCCAGCTGATTCAAAGGAAAAAAAAATTATTAGGCACCTATATTTTTGCATACTGCTGTCTTTACTAATGAAAAAGTGATGCACAATTGTAATTTTTAAAACTTCAACTATCAATTTTAAAAGTTTACATTTAAAAATTTTAGAAATTGTAATTTCTGAAGGCATTTTATTTTAATACTATGTGACTAATTTTATTACAGGGAATATTTGACTGGAAATTTGAGTCCTGCCTCAGGACTCATCTAGATTTCCCTCATTTAGGGTTGACTGAAATAGACTTCTTTTCTGCATTCACTTAAAACATTTATTTAAGTGGTTGGATATTTCAAAGGAGAAGAAAATTCTAACCACTGAGGGTATTTAGCTTATGTCATTCCCTTTATTTCAATGAAAGATGATTTATACATCTATAAAACAGAAATAATAATACTTAAAAATAACTCTGCTCTCGATATTAAAAAGGGTTAGTTGGTCTGGGGGACATTTCACCACTCCATAATCACTCTCAGTCATTCCCTCCCCTGCCCCCACTACTTCTTATAAATAATCAGTCTCCCAAAGGTGGCCACAGTGCTTCCGGGCAAGCCCTCGCCAGATGCCATGGACCTGGAGGAGGTGACACTGTGCAGCAACCACCTCCTAATACGGCCAAGGTGCCATGAACAGAGCCCAGTGCCCTCCTAAAGGGTCGGGTACCTCCCCTGGACTTGGGGTGGGGGCCCTGCCAGCTCCAATACCATCCTTGTCCCAAGTCCTTTCACCCGGGTGTTACGGCCTTTTAAAGAAACCTCTCAGGAGTTCTGGCTGCTAACTGCCCCCTCCCAACCAGGACCTCTTGGCAAGGATGTAACTAGTGATATTTGTACAACCAAAGACTCTATTTTGTGGTTTAAGGGGAATAAAATTAACTACATTTTAAAAATAAAATAATAACAATAATAATAATAATAATAATAATAATAATTGGTCTCCCAAAGTAGCTTTGAGTGTGGTATGTTCTGATTTTCATTCCTAAATCACACAGTGATAAAAATATTGAAATAATTATGCTATGACAAAAGCATTGCCATAAGGCCTATGCATTGCATTAGGATTAAGAAATGTGAAAGGAATTTAGTGGAGGCCAATCCTCACATCGAGGTTGGAGGACTAAAACCTAGTGATATCATGTAGACTTCAGGAGCGATACCTAGAGTTACACCTGAAGCAGGCATTGCTTCAGAAAACCTGAGAGATTCTGGTCTTATGAGCACAGCATTTGAGCCTCTAAAGAGAGAGTCACTCTTCTCACCACTCCCCCTCCTTGTTCTTGCAGGATCCTTCAGTTTGTATGGGAGATGCTAGAAACCCTCTCTGGCTTTTCTAGTAAGATATTGCCAATAATTCTTTCAACAAATATTTATCAAATGTGTATTAAAGTATCAGTGCTATTACTGCTTGGTGATGGAGAAATATTGAAAGGTAAAACCAAGCACTTCCTGCCTGTAAGGAGCTTGGAATATTGGGGATAAAGAACTTCATTAGATAAATCTTTCTAAACTTATAACTGCTTTGCATGCGGCTATGAGAGTGTGTAATGGGGGCAAATGATCTAGGTTCTGGGGGCAGTGAAATCTTCATAAACGGAACAGATTTTGAGTTGAAAATAAGAACAAAGTCTATTTCTGAAATCTGTATTAAATATATATTGGTAGTAACAAGATATTTTTAAAAGAGGCTAGGGATAAATGGAAAGAATTGCATGGCATTATGAGTTGGTGTATGTCAGGATATTTTGAAAGGGCTGGCACAGTCAATGATAGAGTATGAGTAAATTTCTGAAATCAGTGGGTAAGATAGTAAATGTGTAAAACAAAATCATGGGCAAGTTACCAAACCTTAATTTCTTTATCATTAATATAATTTCATCTATCTCAAAAAGTCATTTGGAAATAAATTAAGCAATGTATATTAAGTACCATCACCGTGACTAGTAGGTGCTCATTTTTTAACCTACAGTGTTATTTTCAAGGGTGAATTTAATGCACAAGGAACAGCCCACATGGCTTCTCATAACTAGAGTAATCAGAAAATGTACTTTCCAGATCTCAGAACAATTTTGAACATGAAAGTGCCAGGATAAGAGGTATAAACTGGAAGCTGTGGTTGCCCGATCTAGACGTTACTGCCTAGCAGACATGATGTTGAAAAGCAATCAGTAAAAATTCCACTTTGTACCCACAGGTCATGGTCAACTCCTTTGAAACCATGTTCATAATAGGGACCACCAGAACTCTGCAGGAATAGTCTGATATAGTACAACTCTGATAACAGATCATTTTAAAAATATGGATATTAGAAGAGAAATCTCATGGCTATTACTGTTTTCCATTTATTACCAAAGTAATACCTGCAAAAAGTAAATTAAAAACAAAAAATTAAACACTACAGAAGGGTATAAAACAAAAACTAAAAGCCTTCCACCTTTTTCTCAGTCCCATTGGCCAAGTGTAACCACTGCCAACTATTTCTTGACTACCCTCCGTGTGTGTGTAGGGGTGTGTGTGTGTGTGTGTGTGTGTGTGTGTGTATGTGTGCATGCATGCGCACACATGTGTGTGTATGTGTGTTGGTAGGTCTATGCATATATATATGTAGTTAATGGTAAATAACAATGTAGTTTATCTCTCTTGATAGTCTATTTAGTATGAATAGTTATTGCTGAGGATATATACTTTTCCTCAAAGGTGAATGCATAAAATCTCCCCTACTTTAAGATCAAAGACCATACCAAAAAAGCTGGTAGTTTTCCTTTTCAGAATCTGAGGACCTTGGCCACCAGGGTGGGTGGGTGGGTGGGGGGCCGTCCTTGTGCGGTCTTGTTTAATGACCCTGGGCTGCTACTCTCAGTTCCTTTCTCACACCCACAGCAAAGGAGTTTCGCTTCACTCATCTGACCATGGTCTACTCTTTTTGTTGTTGAAAGTCACAATGACGTTGTCTTGATTAACGCAGACTATGTGCACCTGCATGGACCCCAGCTCATTTAAAGGAAGGGCATCACTATCAGGCAATTAGTACTCATTACAGATACAGAGTAGGAGCCTATATGCTAGCTCTGGTGCATGCAACAATCACTAACATATTTCCCCCCTTTCCATTCCTTTTTCTTTTTCTACATGCAAAGCATGTACAGCAGCTGTGAATCTGAGAGACAGGCCAGTGCCCTGTGCAAAGAAAAACAGTCACCAGTACCCGGAAAACATTATGGTTCCTGCCATCATGAGCTTGTGAAACCAGGCACGAGGAATACATTTCGCCATGAACAACTTTATTTCAAAAGCAAACATATGTGCTTGCAATATGAGCCGGCGCTCACTGAGAATTAATTGCTTGACAAGAATAAATGTAAGGCAGAGCACGGTTTGCAAAGGGCAAATGCAACGGAAGAAGTTCAGAACAGACAAAACAGGTAGCATATCTTTCCACAGACCCAACAAAGGAGCTAATGATTTGTTTTCTTAAATTTTTAATAACTGAAATGGTATTTTGCGAGTTAGAGAAGTCTGGTCTGCTGTGATGTTTCTTACAAATGATGGCTAAATGCAAGACAGTAGGGGAAAGAGGATATGTGAAGAACCAACAGTGGCTTTTCTTGCTGGTAGCTACTCATTCCTCTCTTATTTTCCTGGGGCTACACGTTCCTTTTTCTGTCATGTGTGCTATTTCTCTGCTATGTGTACTATTTCCCCTATTTGCCTTGGCTGAGAAGCAAGGGCAAAAATATTAGTATGTCCCTGGTTATGTATTCTGGGTTTTCAAGGGAAACCGAATAATATAAAGCAATGTGGTTACTTGGATAGTTCTTCCTGTCATATATAACCACTCACTGTCCCCTGAATGGGTGATACAACAAAGCCTCTTCATGCCTCAACTCTGAAAAATTCTGAAACTACAGGACCACCGATTCAGTGAGAATCGAGAGTTTATTAAGAGGGGTACCAAGTCTGAATTATTTCCTGCCTGGATGAATTCTGAGCCAGATTCATTCTTTATTCTGGCACTGCACTGGGCAAATGATGAAAGTAAAGCACCTCCTCTCTCCCTCTCTCTCCTCCTCCTCCTCATCTTCCTTCTCCCTTTTCTTGTTTTCTCTCTTCTCTCTCTCTCTCTCTCTCTCTCTCTCTTTCTTTCTCTCTCTCTCTCTCTCTCTCTCTCTCTCTCTCTCTCTCTCTCTCATTATCCTAAAACTCTCTCCTCCCAGAGGGGTCCTGGACTCCCATATTTCCCATATTTCCTCCTTTTCCTCTCCCTTAGAGAAAACAATCTGATAATCTTAATGAGAGTCAGGAGCTGGGGGCTCTCATACTCCTATCTGAGCTAATGCTTGGGGTTCTCTTATTTTCAAAACATCATTTATTTTTTTGCAGACCTCTGTGAGAGAGTAATACTTTACACAGGGATGCTCTCCTCTCTCTCTCTCTCTCTCTCTCTCTCTCTCTCTCTCTCTCTCTCGCGCGCGCGCGCGCGCGGAGCTGCCTGGTCCTCTCCATACAGGGTTGGAGACAGTGAGAAGAGGAGTCCTAGCTGTATGGAGAGCCTATAAAGAGGAAGAAACCACCACTGTGCACTTCCTCTAAGCGTGTGGGTATTTCTACTGGCCATTTCTTTATCCTGCTGTAAAGGCACTCAGCCATGGAAAATGTCCTTGAGCACCTTTAACTTAACCCAAGTAGGCAGGAGATTAAATAGAAAACAAGAAAACTCTTCCATTTGATAGACTGTTCTTCATGGTGGTGGCCTATAGGAAAAAGCAACTCAGGAAATCTGGTATAGGGATTCCCCTTAGCCTCAAACATCTCTTAACTCTGAAGGCTACTATTATGTGGCCATCTGTGTGTTTCTGGGAAAAGATGCTGAGTTAAAAGTTACTGCAAAGATTTGAAAACAAATTTACATTTCAAAATTCAAAGTGACCAATTTGGCATAGTTATAAAGATTCACTGAAAAAAACATATCTTATCATAATTTCTCCAGAAGTTAAAAAAAGATACATTCAACCTTCCCAGGCTATTGCCTGCCTGCTTAACTCCACAGAGAATATTATCTGTATTTAAGAGTTGGAAACATTTGGAAATATTTTAGATTTTCCAATATTTTCTCAGAAGAAATAACATATTAAAGAATACTTTGGGAAAAAATAGAATGTTAATGCTAGGATTTCTGTAATTCAAACATTGTATCCTCCCTACATCCATATGTTGAAGTCTTAATCCCAGGTAACTCAGAATGTGACTATATTTGGTGATAGGGACTATAAAGATATAATTAAGGTAATCATCAGGGAAATGCAATTAAAACCACAATGAGATACCACCTCACACCTGTCAGAATGGCTATTATTTAAAACAAAAACTGACATATAACATGTGCTGGTGAGGGTGTAGAGAAAAGGAAACACTCGTACTGTGTTGGTGGTCTGGTAAGTTGGTACAGCCACCATGGAAAACAGTATGGAGATTCCTCAATATGTTAAAAATAGACCTGCCATATGGCCCAGCAATATCATTTCTGGTTATGTATCCACAGAAAACAAAACAAAACAAAAACACTCGTTTAAAAATATATATGCACACCTATGTTCACTGTAACATTATTTAAAATAGCCAAGATATGGAAGCAACATACGTGTCCACCAATAGATTAATGGATATAGATGTGGTACGTATATACAATGGAATATTACTCAGCACTAATAATTTTAAAAAACAAAAAACAAAAACAAAGAATTAAATTTGGCTTTTTGCAACAGCTTGGATATACCTAGAGGTTATTATGCTAAGTGAAAAACCAGATAGAGAAATACAAATACTGTATGGTTTCACTTATATGTGGAATCTAAAAAAAAAAACAAAAAACATAAAGCAAATGAATAAACAACAAAAACAGAGAAAGACCCATAGATACAGAGAACAAGCTAATGGTTGCCAGAGGGGATGGGGGTGAAGGATGGGTGAAGAAAAAAAAAGTAATTAAGGTAAAACAAAGTCTTACAGGTGGGTCCTGATCCAACATGACTAGTATCCTTATAAGAAGAGGAGAGTGAGACCCAGACAATTCAGATATAGGCATGCAAGGAAACAGAGAAAAGGCGGCTGCCTCTAAGACAAGGAGAAAAGCCTCAAAAGAAGGCCTCTGACACTTAGACCTCGGGCTTCTAGCCTACAGAACTGTAAGATACTAAAATTTTCTTGTTTAAGCCACCCAGTCTGTGATATATTGTTATGGCAGCCCTAGCAAACAAATACAACATGTATTACATAGTTTACTTCACACTGCAGTCCTTCCATGTAGATGCTGTGATTGTTCACTTTACAGACGCACAAGAGATGAATAACTTGTGAAGGTCACATCTGTGGGACGTGGCAGAGTGCAGCCTGGCCGCTGACAGGCTGACTCAGGGCCATGCCCTTCTCTCCTGTGGGCATGAGAGCATGGCTCCCAGAGCGGCAGGATGACCATTGACCCACATCACAGGAGCCTTCCCACTCTTCCTTCGCTCTCTTCCTAGGATTTGGACTGGAAACTGCTGCTTCAGCTGTCAGTTAGCTCTAAGGACTCATCTCTCAGGAAGGTAAGTGAACTGCTTAGGAAACAAGTCTAATGAGAGAGCTGAGACTTCAGGTAGAAGCTGTGCAGACTTCATGATAAAGCTGGACTTCTGCATTAGGCCCAGAGGGCAGAAGAAAAAAGAAAAGGAATGTTGTGCAAAGTAAAATATACCAAAGGACTCACTCAATCCTGAGAGAGGTTCTCCTTGTGTCTGCTCCTGACAGAGTCCCTGCCCCTTCTGTGTGCTCTCCATCCACCTTCTCAATATGAAAGCCTGATGACACACCCAAGGATCAAAAACCCCACCCCACCCTTCAGTGTACAGGCTTGAGGGGGAAATAGACCTTGAAACTGCAGGGATCTCCAAACTATTTTGTTCACTAACAGCCATGAAAGAACAATGAAGTGTTGTCAGAATCTTGAGATACCTGAAAGGATGGAGTATGAAGAAAGAAACACTTCCATTAGAAAAAAGAGGTGTTTCTGGGAACTGAAGAGACATTAAAAAAAAAAAAAGAATTCTTAAATAAATTCTAGAGCAGAGTATATTAATTAAAAATAGATCAAATTGCTATAAAAAAGTAGAGTAGGAAGAGGTCGTGGATATTAAAAATGTGGTCACACTCTCTCCCTTCCACTAAATGGACAGTGCATTTAATAAAATACACAGTTAATGACTTTGTTGGAGATCTAAAAGACAACGCTGAGGTGCAGTCATCCCCTCTTTTCTACGGAGGAGACATTCCAAGATCCCAGTGGATGCCTGAAACCTCAGATAGTACCAAACCCTATATATACTATGTTTTTCTCAATACATACATATCTATAATAAAGCTGAATTTATCAACGAGGCACAGTAAGAGATTATCAACAATAACTAATAATAAAACAGAACATTTATAAAAATGTTCTTTGATAAAAGTTATGTGAATATGGTCTCTCTCTCTCTCTCTCACACACACAATATCCTATTATACTGAAATCACCCTTCTTGTTGTGATGATGTGAGAGGATAAAATGACTGTGATAAGATGAAGGGAGGTGGATGATGCCAGGACTATGACATAATGTTAGTCTACTGTTGACCTGATGATGAAAGGTAACAAGCACTTTATGGCTCCTCTTTGGCACATCCGAACTGCCACATCACTACTCTTTCACGTTGGGGCCATTATTAAGTAAAATAAGGGTGACTTGAACTCATAAACACTGTGATACCTCAACAGTCTATCTGATAACCATGATGGCTACTCAGTGACTAATGGACAGGAAGCATCTACAGGGTGGAGAGACTGGGCAAAGGGATGGGTTACATCCAGGGCTGGATGGAGCTGGACTCATAACATTTCATTGTGCTACTCAGATCAGTGGGACATTTAAAACTAACAGATTGTTTATTTCTGAAATTTCCATTTAGTATTTTTGGGCCTCAGTCCTGAAACTACAGAAAGTAAAACTGCGATAAGAGGGGACTACTGCATTCAGTCTAGCACACACATAGCAAAAACGACAATGGGGTATAGGATATTAGAGAAAGAATACAGGGATCAAGGCAAGTTATAAGAAGTTCAACATTTACGTGATAGGAGTTCTAGAAGGGGAGAATAGGAAAAATATTGTAAAAGAAAATGTAGGGAAAGAATAGCAGAAGTGTTATTTTCAAGGATTTAAACAACCCACCATATTCTGATTAGGATACATGAAAAACTCTCAAACCTAGACACATCCTGGAGAAATTTCAGAACTTCAAGGACAAAATGAAAATCCTGAAAAATCCAGAGAGGAAAAGAAGAATAATAGCTGCTGTACGAATACACTGAAACCTTATAATTAGATGTTTATTTCTCATGTGCTTAAGGTAGCATTTTGGGTGGCTTTCCTTCACACAGTGATTCAAGGAGCCAGAATCCTTCCATCTTGTGCTCTGATATGTGTCATCCAGGTGGCTGAAAGGAAAGAATATGTGGAGCAACCGCAGGTGATTCATAAAAGCCTCAGCCCCTAAAAGAAATATATTGCTTCTGCTGTTGATTCCTGACCGAACGCAAAGCAGGCTGGGAAATGCAATCTCTCTGTGTGTTCCTGGACAAGGGAAGCAGATTGTGTTGAATAAAGAGCAGTTTCTATTACAGAATAAGAGTCAAGCCACAGTCTCCCATCCTACTGCTAAAAGGAAACAGTTGTGTTAAATAATAATAATAATAATAATAATAATAATAGGGCCATATTTTAAAGTTCTGAAGAAAAGAGGATTTGAACTCAAAATTTTATAGATAGCTCAATTATCAAATTAAGTGTAAGAGCAACAATTCAGAAAGGTTACACACCACTCAATCTATATGAAAATTCTTACTCTTCAAATTCACTAATTAATATATATATATGCGTGTGTGTGTGTGTGTGTATGTGTGTGTGTGTATATATATATATATATATATATATATATATATAATGTATGTGTGTGTGTATATATATAGAAATATATATGTTTCTAAGAAAGGAGTCCACATGATTGATTTCATAGTAACTGTATAGTTGAAAATGACTCAGAAAATCTAGAAAGATAATAATAGCAGATATACTGGGATGCTTCGTAATATTTATTTTAGGTAGTACTTAGAAAAGCCTAGGATTACACTATATATTTTATTCAGTTTTACAGCCAAAACATGATATCACAGAATTGTAAATGCTCTTTATTTTATTTTAGATCAACCTATAGATAGAACATGGAATAACCAATTATAATATAAATATAAATATAAATATAAATATAAATATAAATATAAATAATAAGACTGTAATTAATAAATCAGAAAGTAGAATTGATAAACTAAATTCTAAAATTTTCTATTGGATGTCAATAGATTCTTTCTAAATTTCATAAATTAAGAGGGAGAAACATAAATACATGATGAAATATAATAACCGCAGAATAACTAGATCTGTGAGGAGTGTGATTAGGGAGAAGGGGGCATGGGGGTGGCCAAAAATTTTACTTTACATTTTACATATTCTTGCATTGCTAGCATTTAAAGAAAATTATTTGTATGGATTACTTCTATAATAAAAATTTCCAAAAAATCCACTCAATTCTAAAATAATATTGCTCTAAATGATTGAAAAACAAAACTGGGTGTAGAATCTTCTGGAAACCTTAAAAATATATTGGCATCTTCATAATTAATCACCTAATCTCTAAATTCTGTTGCAACTTGGTATTTAGCCCAGTAGTCTATCTTCTGTAGTACATTTTCAATTTTATAAAATGAAGGTTTTTATTTAAATCATGCCTAGGTTCTCCCACTCCAATTCTAAGTTACTATTAGTTCCACATAATGATGCTATATAAAAACAAAATAATTCCAACTGTAAGAAAGGGAAGCAATGATTTTTATTTCTGTGGTAGTTTCTCCTTTCACCTCTTAAGGTGGAGTTTGTTTACTATGAACTTGATTTAGCTTGTTTACTTCTAAACCATTGTATTCAAATAAATGAGAGAACATTTCTATGGAGGTTAAGATATTTTTTCTTTCCTTTATAGTCAAGACCTCAAGAAAAGTCATTGGGCAGAAACTTCAAAAGAACTTTTCCTCAACTGAATAGAAGCATAAAAGCCGGTATCAGGGATAGGTGTGGAATTACTGACTGTGTATTTCACAATATTAAATCTTTGGGGAGTTTCAATTTTATTAATAACCTCTTTTCTGAGTCCTCAATTTCTGTAGGATTTATGAATACATCTCTGAGTTTCTCATGCGGGCAAACTATACCCACATGATATCTTAAAGGATTTTTTTTCACTGCTTTTGAAAGAACATTTCTTTGAATTATACCAATTTGTAAAATTTGAGATATTTGGGACAGGTTCATTCTAAAGAATATACCTGTACTAGGAGTGGGGCTTGCCCAGCTGGCAGAGGAGTGAATAAGAGTAAATTTTAATGCTTTATACTTTCAAAGAACAACATATTTTAAAGCACTAAACATGCACCTTTTTCAAATTAAACTATTTTCTAACATAACCTGAGCCTGTTATTGGGTTCAAATTTTGGCAGTACATTCTTTGCTCTTTATGTCGTAAAACAGAGAGAGAAGTCTCTGCCAGGTGACACTTAATTAGCTTTGGTTCACTATCTTAAACGTTCATTTTCTATATTTCATGCTTGTACCAATTCGTATTGTATTAGCAAGAATTTAGTTTTATATCATTATTAGCACATAATGATTTTCTACTAAAATAAAACAGTAATGATTAGTCATCTGACTATAGAAATGAAAATAAAGACACCTATTTCTTTAAGTAGTATTTAAGGAGCATATTGCTTTTATTAGAGTGATAAGGGAATCACATTTTACAATATATTTTCCTTTCCTAATTGAGTATAGACATGTTTTGCTTTGCAAACTTTGTTTTATTATGCATTCTTAGTTTTAATATGTTTCCCAAAAGAAAAAAGTAGCAATGCATTAAAAATAATCATATCCTGTTGGGATTTTCTCCCTGAGCCACTGTAGGGATACTGAAAATCTCTATGGGTTACTTCTCATGAGACTCTCAGTCTATTTGTTCAGTACTTTTGTTTTTAGAAAAGTTTTACTCAAGCATTCAAACTTTAGGAATTGCTAAACCAAATCTCTAAAGCCAATAGAGGTTTTTGAGTAGAGAAATGAATGGAAACTTGTTAAATTTCATAATTTATCAGCATGATGGTTTGTCTCTGGTTTGTGAGCTTTTGTAGTACCTCTAACGATAAAATATTCTAAGATAAACTCTGTTACAGCCATAAAAATGCCTGCTTCTTATTTGAGCCAAGATGTACTCTAAAGATTCATGTCATGGTGATCAATTATATGTATATATTCTTTTTTCTTTTTAATCTACAAAAGAAAAGATAACAATGATATTTATAACAATAAACCAGAATTATCAGCATGTCTGTGATGTCATAATTCCAAAAAAATTTTCATATGAAGTAGAGGATGGAACGAAATACTTTGTAAGTTATGTCTCATAGCAATAGAGATTGATAATGCAGGGATCAGATGATTTGTTCATTTTATTATTTTAAATACTATTCAAGGATATACAGTTCTATTCACTGAGGATTGATAATAAAATTTTTCCAGAAAAGAAAATAATTTAAAAAATCAATAACACTTAATGAATGTCTACTATGTGCTGTTCACTGACTCAGTAATGATTTATCCAGTATATACATACAGTTCCTCTACAGTCCCTTCCATTTCTGCATTCCTTCCTCTGGCTTTCTAAATCTGAGGCCGCAATGAAAATTCACCATTCAGATATCCTGCTGAGGCGAACATAACTGATCAGAACCAACTGCTGTCCCTCTCAGTCCACTACCTCTTTCAAGCATGAGCCCATGCGTCCCAAGGACACTCTTAGCCAGCACAGCAGGGGCGCTCATGTAGGCCCATGCCTAAAAGACAAAGGACTCCTCAGTCAAGCAACTTTGGCGAAGGTCCCCTATCAGCCTAGCTGCCAGAGGTGCACTACAAATTAAGACACTCATTACTCAGTGCTCCTGCCTCCCTGTCACTTTACAAGCGCAGAACTTCATGACTGTCTGACAGCTATCTCCACCTTCTTTGGCTGTGTCTCGTTTTCCTTCACGGGTGTCCCCCCACACCCACCCCCTGCGCAGTAAATCTCTTGCAGACCTCATCCTGTCTTGGGTGTCTGCTTCAGGGAGGACCCCCAACTCACACCCCTTTTGGCATCTGCTTAGGGACCTTACTACTCTTCTCTGCTTTACCTACAAATGCCTATCAAAAGCCTCCTTCTGGATTTTTCTTGCCTTCTTTCTGTTTTCTAACCCCTTCTTATCTGTCTGCATCACCTCTTCCACCATTATTTACGTCTGTTACTGTCTATATATCCTGATATATCCTGAATGACTGAAGCTGTGGCTGACACATAGTAGGTGCTTCATATTTACTGAATAAATGAATATTAGTTCTGAGAAAGACTAAAGAAACAGTTCTGGAATGTGTATCTTTACTGACAAATGTAGATGCAAGCTGATTCTTATTCTTCCTGACATCTAGTGGCAGGATGAGAAAGAATCCTGAGATCTGAAATCATTTCATTGGCTGGCTAAAGTCCAAACAATAGAAAATATCAAAAGATCTACTCTTCAAAACATGCAAAACTTTTAGAATTAGCACACCTTTTAGATACTTAACAGGTTATATATTCATTAGTGAAAACTCCAGTAAATTCCAGCATGTAGGGTGGAAATCCAGTGAGAAAAGGGTAATTAACTCCAGCTGGGTAAATGAGTGAGTGAGGAGGCTGAATGTAACCATCACAGAGATTCTACAATCCTGACATCCTATTCCATCCACGTATGGAAATAAAAATGTACACAGTTAAAGGAGTTGCAGTGTAGCAGCAGCAGAACTTAGGATATGGATAATAAGTCAGGTTTTAATTTCCACACTCATAATGGCCAAACTTGAACTCAACAAAAGTCTTAAACAAGGACTTGTTGAATTGCATTCACATCATGGCTTCATCTTGGATGACCAGACAGCAAAATGAGCCGGGCAGCCAGGAAAACTCACTTTTATTACTTTCCTCTCTTCTATTACTGCATCGAACAAATAAATTTCAGTGCCAAATATGTTCAGGCATTGTTCCAGGCTCTTGGAATACACCAAGGGATGGAAAAAGAAACGATCTCTCCTTTGGGGAGCTGATCTCTCATTCCTCTTATCCTTTAAAGGGCTACACCTTTACAGATGACTTTGTATGACAAGGACATGCTGTTTGTGTATCAGGGGACAAAGCCTGCCCTTGTGAATGGTAAGGTCTGTGATAGCTTGGAAAGCAGGGATGTGGGCTCCATTTTCCTGCAAGGGGCACTTTATTAAGCCAGGTACTCCAAAAGATTGAATAAACTATGAGGATTTTCTGTGAGGGTTCTAATGCCTGAGGAACAGGTCAGAAAATGGAAGTTCCAGGGGGTGGGGTGGGGCGGAAAAGTCCTGAAATGCCAGAATTCCCTGAGGAGTTGGGTGAGGATGGGAAGTGTCACACTGGCCTTGAGATGACAAGAGGGGGAGACCTGAGGGTGCTCAGAGCCTGAGATGACAAATGTGAAACCAGTAGTAGGCATATGAATAATCACCCTTCATCGTTCCACGTGGGTAAAACATATGCCTTGAAGCTTATCAATTGCAAAAAGTGATGAGAAAGACTGAAGATGCTTGATAATTCCTGTACTCAAATTTTAAGAACTGTAATATTTTTTTAGTTTCTGTTGTGGTGTGTATGTATGTGTATGTGTGCGTGTGTATATGTGTGTGTGCATGTGTGTTTCTTCCCTTGTATCTCTCAGAGAATACATTCTTTTTTTTTTTTTTTTTTTTTTTTTTAGCTGAGCCATCCTGCAACCTGTTGGCAGCTCAGTGGCAGCTCAGCTCAGGCTGGGTATTGAACTGCTGTTGTTCAGAGCTCAGCTCGCACTCTTGAGCTAGCTCTTAACCAACTGAGCCACTCAGCTGGCCCTGAGAATACATTCTTTAAAAAGGGAGTTGGCTGAAGTCACCATAGGCTTTATAGACAGACGGATGCAGATAGAAGCTCCATCACTTTAGTGTTCTATGACTCTGGATGAGTTATCTCACCTTTATTTATCTCAGTTTCCTTATCTATATAATAAATAATAATAGTACCTAACTAAATTCAATATTAGATGTGGAAATACCTGGTACATAACACACACCCAGACGTATTAGTTTCATTTTAATCTATGAGATGCTACTAAGTTCAAGTTCACAAAGATGCACTTGACTTTCCTGTTTTATTATCAACCCTATCTAAGGAAGTACAGTTAGAGAAATATAGGATGTCTTATGTCTTGTTGTTTGTTTTGCACTACAGTCAAAATTTTCATTGTTAAATCACTTTAATTATTTAGGGAAACTTGTATTGCTTATTCACAAGGTTATCTATTCAACAGTGTCTGTCTAATGTGGCGATTAAATAACTTATATTAGTGCTAACCAGGCTTCTCCTTTTTGCCAGCAGTATCTAGGTCACTATATATTTTCTACATTTGAAGGAGACACCTAACAGAGTAGATGCTGGTATATTTTTGAAAAGTTGTCTCATAAACTTTAAATTCAATTTTTAAATTGTACTAAGGGCACAAAGCTTACAGTACCCTGATTTTTACTGCTTATTTTTAAAGGCAATAATGTAAAGATGCCCTTCTAGATACACCCCACCAGGCTATAGCATCTTTTAGCACCTCAGCTGAAAAATCACTGAATATGCAGCCACTCTTACTAATCAGGGTGAGGTATCTAAAGTGGGATTCTTTTGCAATAGCCTTTTCCATCCCAACCCCCACCACCCCCAGCATCCAGCTTTCCTTGCAGAGAGTAGAATGGCTTACTCACTGCCCAGGCATGTTTGGGGATGCTGGGATGGAGACTTTCTACTTGGAGCCTTGGTGGACATCATCTTTATAGGCAGTTCCTTGTATCAGTTGACGAAAAATTTTAGAGCCACTGATGGCCTCGGGCAGCCTTACCAAATTTCCCACAGACCTAGAATGGTATGGTGGGGCAACCAAATTTTGCCATGGTTTTGAGAAAGGCCCAGGGATTAGTTAAAAAGAGCTGGCTGACATGAAGGGTTCTTTAAGTCAAAGGTGGTGAAGTTGTAGTGGATGTGGTTGGGAAGCCAGATGTAAAGGCAGACATTTCAGAGAAGAATAACAACAACTGAGAACCAGACGAGACTGTGTAAACCACAGCTGGAAGCTGTATGGACAGTTACCAGATGAGAAGCAGATGTCCTGTCCCAAAGCTGAGATCCTACGAAAACTCATCAGCACTTTGCTGCCACTCTGGGAAGGGTGGGGAAGAGAAAAATCCCAAACGCATGGTATTGTCATCTGAAATTGAGTTTACCTGGAGTTAACTGGATAAAATTCTCCTCCATGAAGTGGAATAGAAGTCCAAGGCAGAGACTCAATTTAGTAAAAAAAAAAAAATTCCTTTTTCCAATCATGTATTTAGCGGATATTGAGTTCATTGGCAAATGTACACTTCTCTTTCCCGAAATTTCTCCCGCATTCCTCATGTCAGTATTTCACAAACAATCTTTTATGAAACACTAGTCCTGTAACATATTAGTAGATGTTCTAGAGAAAGCAACACTTTCCCTGATTAATAATTTCAGGGAAATACTGCATGTTCTATTAAAATATGAAAATTCTTGCAAAATAAAAACCTTTCCAACTTTTTAGCTAATATTTCCCCAAATCATTTCAATACAACATATTTTTTATTCGCCAAACATTGATAAACATCTTGGACGAAACTAGTGTTCTGTAGAAAAGTTTGGCAATGCTGTTCGGCCTATAGTAACATAAAATTTCCATCCCTGTCTCTTTGATTTAAAATAGTGTATTTGTGATTGATTTTTGTCTCACAGTAAATTAACTGCTTCAGCAAGGATTTTGTGGTCTCCTACTCTGTACCACACTTTACTACAGCATTTTTGAACTTCTCTAGGCATAAGGCCTGTCATTAGTAACCATTCAGCACAATTTATTCTCTAAACATATTTCTCCTTATAAAGCTTGAGTTGAAATATATACATGCAACTTCAATCGATAACAGACTGAAATTATATATAGTGTCCTGGACTCATGGAGGAAAGAGAGTGAGTCCTAGATACCCACAGCTGCCTGTCCTGCAGTGGCCCTCCAGTGAAGGCTATGGGATGGTTTTAGGGAGAAACAGTAGTTTGCAACTTAGGGAATTATTTGACTAATAAAGATAAATCCCACTTTAGAAAAAGTGCTACTATGTGAATAGAACAAACCGGCTGCTCCTTCTCTTGTTATAAAGTGACCCAGTCACAGATAAACAAGCAAGCTGAAACATTAGCTTGATATCTACATTTGTGGTAATATCTGAAGATTTGGAGGTCTTCAGATAAAAGGATATAGTGCTGGACTAGACATATACTGGTGAATTCCACTGATAGCTCCTTCAATGAGAGAACAGTTTGATCAAAAAGCCACAAAGCTGCCCACTGAGATAGTATAGAGGAAAAAGTGGTGATTCATTAATACCTTAAAGGGGAACCTGCCTAATGCTGATGACTTGCACAGCGGGAGGCTCTGGCTTATGTAAATGGGTGCCTTCATTAAAGGGAGAAAAACATTTTGCAAATTATGGGAGGTTAGAAAGAATGATGGACTGGGTTTACCTATAAACTCCTTCACTAAGATTCTACACTTTCATACCACAGGTTGATCAGAGCACTGACAAGGGCGTGGTAGAGAAAAGTGATGTTTATATAAAAAGTGATGTTTATAAAAAAAGTGACTTTATATAAAAGTGAGACTCCTATTCATGTACAATACTGGGTGATAGTTACATATACATCAGTCAATGAAAAACTGAATAAATATTGTTGGTCTCATTTTAAATTTGAGCACACTAGACATGAGATCCATCACATGGTATTTCAAAACATGGTCCTGAAATACTTGGATGTCAGTCCATGCTATTACTTGTTTAATAGCTCCATGACTTTAAGCAAGTCATTCAACCTCTCTGCGCCTCATTCCTTAAACAGGGAAAAAGGGTGCCCAGTTTGTAAGTCAGTTGTAAGTTTAGTCAGCCTTAAATACATGTTACTTATATTATAATGATTGATTTAGTTCATGCTGAACTATTTAAAATATTTTTTCTATATTGTAAAGTTACAATATACAAAAATTATGTGGTTCCAATGACTATTAGAAAATAGCAATGGGCCGGCCAAGTGGCTCAGTTGGTTAAGAGCTCACTCAAGGGTGCGAGTTCTGAGCAACAGGGTTGCCGGTTCGATTCCCAGCCCAACAAGTGGCAGGATGGCTCAGCTGAAAAAAAAAAAAAGAAAATAGCAATGGGATAGAATAGAAATTTCAGAAAGTAATTAGATATTGTTGGTCTCATATTTTTTTAGTTTATTGTGATATAATTGACATATGACATTATATTTGTGTTAGGTGTACAACATAATGATTTGATATACGTATGTATTATGAAATGATTACCACAATAGGTTTAGTTAATATCCATCACCTTACACAGTTACACATTTTTTTGTCTTTGATGAAACTTTTAAAACCTATTCCCTTAGCAACTTTCAAATATAATACAGTATTGTTAACTATAGTCATTACACTGTAATGTTGGTTGAATTTTATAGTTGAGCATACCAGACATGAAGTATATCACATGGTATTTAAGAGCTTTAGTCTTATTTTGAATATAACTAAGACGGCATTTCAAATTGTGAGAGAATTTGGGGTTATTAAATGACACTGGGAAATTGGTCTTAAGCATTGAATAAAAATATATTTATATTTGTATTTCAAATAGTAGGTTGAAAGAAATTCAAGATGGATGAGACCAATAATTGGCTTAAAGTTTTATATTCCCTTAACCTTGCTATTGCCAAGGCAAAGACTATCTTTCTAAATGTTTTGGGTTGAATTGTAAACCCCTCAAATTCACACGTTGAAGTTCTAACTTCTGGGCAGGCAGAGTGGCTCAGTTGGTTAAGAACTCGCTCAAGAGTGCAAGCTAGGGCCAGCCGAATGGCGCATTGGTTAAGAGCTGGTTTTGGGATGCCAGCAGCCCCAGTTCGGATCCCACATATGAGGGCCAGTGACACTGCCCTCTACAGCTAATAACAGCTCCACCTGGAGCTGGGCTGTGCGAGCCTCAGGGATGGTGTGGGCTGCAGCCCCTGCTGCAGTGGTCTGCCATAGGCTACGTGAGCTGCCAGTAGCCACGGTGAGCGACCATCCAGAGGCCGGAGACCGATGTGCCTCATCCAGGAAGAGTGCAGTGACGATACCAACATGGGCCAGTGAAGCAACATCCTCCGCAACTAGACTGAAGAACAAAAAGACAGCAACTTATCTGTTCCCCTCCCCCAATTCCCCAATAAAATATTAAAAAAAAAAAAAAAAAAAGAGTGCAAGCTAAGGTGCAAGCTAAGGGCCGGCAGAGTGGCGTGGTGGTTAAGCGCTGGCTTGGGAAGCCAGCGGCCCCGGTTCAGTCCCACATGTGAGGGCCAGTGACACACTGCCATCAAAAAATAAATAAATAAAAATAAAAAGAGTGCAAGCTGAGCTCTGAGCAACAGCAGTTCGATGCCCAGCCTGAGCTGAGCTGCTGCTGAGCAAGATCGCTCAGCCAAAAAAAAAAAAAAAAAAAAAGTTCTAACCCCAGTACCTCAAAATGTGACATTATTTGGAAATAGGGTTTCCAAATATAATTAAGTAGATAAGATGAGGTCATTAGAGTGGGCCCTCATTCGATATGACCGGTGTCCTTATAAAAAGGGGAAATTTGGGCATAGAGACAGGCACACAAGGAGAACACCATGTAAAGATGAAGGCAAAGATCTGTAAATATGAAGGCAAAGATCAGGTTCATGTTTCTATAGGCCAAGGAATGCCAAAGATTGCCAGTAAACCATCAGAAGTTGAAGGAGAGGCTTGGAAAGGGTTATTATTCCTCACAGCCCTCAGCAGGAACCAACCCTGTCACCATCTTGATGTCAGACTTCTAGCCTCCAAACCTGGGAGACAATACATTTCTGTTGTGGAAGTTACCAGTTGGTGGTACTCTGTTATGGCAGCCCTTGCAAGTAAGCCCTAGCCTAAATATCAAGAACAAAAGTACTATGTGTAACTTCCAGATGGCCTGCTGAGAAAAAAAGAAGTGATTTGTTCTTTTGTTCCCTCCTTTTCTCCTTCCCACAGATTGAAAAGTAGCTGTGCTGCTGATAACCAGCTTTGATTCTGTAGGTGAGGGAGGAAAAATTGAAATAGAGAAGCAACATGATGGAAAAAACATAGGTCCCTGGAAGACTGAATATACTAAATATTGCTTACCTGTTTCTAGATCACTGGTCTACATCTAGAGTATTATGAGAGAAATAGCTAATTTTTATCACTTTGAGCAACAATACTCTGAGTACTCATTGTTATACCAGTGTATTCTATTCCCTTGCTAATGCATTGGATTAAGAAAAAGATAAATGTGGAAATAAAATTAAGGGAAATTGAAACTTAGTGTTTATCTGACTATATGTATATGTAACCTCAAGACTGAATATGTATCAATAGGAAAACCTTTTATGCATAAAAACAAAGTAAAAAACCTGATAAGCCATGGTTCCTATGCTTGATTACGGAGAAATTTAAATACTCTGTATATCAAATCAAAGAAACAAATTAAGTAACATAAAACTGGGGACAATATTTTAAATATGTGATATTTAAAATGTTTGTATACAGTGTGTACACAATATAAAGTACTCAATCAACAAAAAAATAAATAACAAATACAGTCCACATACTGATATCAGTGTTATTGATAATAGGAAAAAATTAGAAATACAAAGTACAATGGTACGTTTTTCAAACTGGTTATGTAGAAAATGGTTAAGGGAATCATAGCACATGTCTAGGATGTAAAATTCATTTTTTAAAATCTAATGCCATAGAGAGTATTCACGATGTTCTACTAAGTGAAGTGGCAATTTATAATGTAATAATTGTTATCTGCCAGTAACATTATTAACTATCTTTAACATTTTATTTTATTTTATTTTGCTTTTGCTTTCCCATATGTTAAAATTTTGTGATCAGAAAAGAAAAAAATCTAACCACTCACACAAAAGAATGCCAGAGCCACCCCAATTTCAATTTTAACATCACACTCAAGAGAGTTTGGGGTTCATTCAGCAAATAGCTAAAATTCTCTTAAAAATATACATTTACAAATCACATAAGAACATATTGTTTGTTTCTTTTATATTAAGGGATAAAAGTTATTAACTTATGGCAAGTCATAGCCTTTCTCCTCCCTCCCTTGTTACTGTACATACTGAACCTTGGAGCAATGTGCCCTCATCATTTCCTCTTTACCCTCCAATTGGAAAGAAAAAGAGCTGACATCAATGTGGATGCTAAGTAGTCAGTGTGGAAAAGGTGGTGCCTTCCCTGCGGGCCATCAGGGGAACGTCACTCTGTGGAATGGATTCTCATACAGTAGAATAGTATACAGATGTGAACAACGTAAGGCAAATCTATGGTGCTGCTGATTTGGAAAAGCTCCAACTTACATGTCAAACAACAACAACGAAAATATAAAACATAATATGTCCTCTGTGTCCTCATTTGCATATTAAGATGTGTGTGGCAGATGCAAAAACTCACACACACAAGCCTGAACATGGGGAGCATATTTCTGGGAAGGAGGAATTGGAGGTTGGTACATGGATGAAGATGCAGGAATTTTCCCTGTTTATCCTTCTATGGTGCTTGAATTTCCCTCATGTGTATATATAACTTTAAAACTGAAAATAAATAAAGCAAAGCAAATAACAACCCAATACCCATTTAAAAAGAATAAGATATATTGTGGTTATCCTTAAAAATGTGAACCACGACATTTAAAAATTAAATTCATGTTTTAAGATTCAAAACACTAAAGATAAATAAATTAGTGAGCATAACATTTGTCCAATCTTTTCAGCAAGCAAGGAAGCATTTGTTCTGAAATGCCTCCTATCTGTGACACTAGGTTCACTGCCTACAAGTAGCTCATTGTCCAGTGGGAGAGATGGGTAAAGTAAACACATATTTCAAATATAAAGTTGCTTTAAAAATAATAGAGTATTCTGTGATGTGGAATGTAGGCACAGAGGATACAGTGAATAACACTGTCTGAGTCAGAGATAGCTTAACCAAGGGTTGACAGAGCTGCATTTTGAAGATGTAGGAGAAGGTTGGCTGGTAGACTATTGAGAAGGCAACCCCAGGTGGAGGAAACAGCACATGCAAATGCACTGAGGCATGAAACAAAATGGCATGGGCATAAAGTTGCCACTTAGGAATCAATATCAGGACAGTCAGGTTAAATATATCAATAATAGCTATCATTTGCTGAACATATAGCATATGCAAGACACAGTTCTACATGTTTTACATGGTACTAACTCATTTAATCTTCACAGTAATAAAGGATAACTATTATCACAATTTTTTGAATGAGTAACTGGAGAGTGGAAGATCTTTAATTATACTGTCCATAGTTACAAAAAAGAGTAATTGGCAGAATTGGCATTTGAACATAGGTTTTCTGAATCTAGAAAACTTTTAATCACTATTCTGTTCTACCATTATGTAAAATCTAATAGAAAAATACATGTCACAATTTTGCTGTATATGCATACATACTTTCTATTGGACTATTTAAGAAAATAATATTTTTTTTCTTCATCTCAGGGTTAAATCACTAAATATGTAGATTATCAGAAAGAATCAGAAGAAATAAATTTTAAATCCTTATGTTTTTCCCTTCATCATTAGTAAAAATTACTCCAATTACTCTCTAGGAAGCATTTGCTAGGAATATTTATTGGGATTGTGGATTATTTCTTTATTTTGAAAAGCTAATCATATCCTTAAAGTAAAGCCTTCACTTCAACCCTCTGAAATATCAAGGATAGAAGGTTAATAGAGGTTGGATGGGTCATCTACCAGAAAGCTCTAGTAACCAGCACAGCAGTTTACAGGAAAATACAAATCAAGTTTCAGAATTGTTATCTCTGAGGTTTTGTATGTTCCCAGCATACTTCTGGAATCATTTTAAGACATGGTTTGGAGATTTTTTGCATAAATTGGGTTTTGTTATATTTTAATTTCTTCAAAATTGTCCATGCATGTCAACTACCTATTAACCATAACATTTGATTAACCTAAATATCTTCTGCCTGACACACACCACATTGCAGCTGGCTATATAGATCTGCTCTCCCATGCATTTGGAGAATTGCCAGGTTTTCATGTTCTTTGCAGAAAACTATTGATAAATGTTATGCCCTTACAACCTAGGCAATGCTGCCACCACTAATAATCTAACAGGGTCCTCCCAGACACACCTATTATAGCCTAAATGCATCCATTTAGACCGACAGAGAACTGTCTGCTTGTATTACAGAATGGTTTACGAATGAGAATATTCACAAGCCATTGGCTAATAGTTTATAATCCTGTACTGAATAGTCCCTATACTAATTTATTACCCATGTCATCATCCAAATTCATATCTTACCAGAGCTGTAGATGAGCTGCTTATTCATGTTCAGGAAGCATATCAGTGGTGGGTTTTATAAGCCTATTGGAATTTTCCGTTGAGCTCCATTGTAGAGTGATCAGTACTGTGACAGCACATCACGCTCTGGAAGTTCAAATCTATATTTTTGCCCACAAGATCAAGTGTGTTGACAAATTTTCAGCATAGAACTTCTATATTCTATGTCAAGTGAGACTTTGGTCTGATGCTTTTACAAAGTACTTGTGGAATTGATCTCCTGTATAGATTTTCTCATACACTCTTTCAATACCTGGACTTTCTCAATAGTACTTATGCATCACAAATCAAATCCCTTCAAAGTCTCTGGAGAGTCACATCTACCAATTGCTTTGGAAACCATTAAACAGAACAAATTCACAGTCTCTCATTGAAGGATACTGGTGACATTGGTGATCACTGGAGGAATATACAAAACACAATGCAAGCTTCAATAGAAGCTTGCACTCTCCTATAACGTCTTACTTCTGCAAATCCAGTGAGAACTTTTGTTTTAATTTTAGTTTCCAAATTTTAATTTTAATCTAAATATTTACAGAGGTATATATTTTTCCCATCACATTCAATTTTCATGGAGTAACTTCAAAATTTTTAAATTACTTAAAAAATTCTAATATATTTTCAGTATGTAGTTTCTGTTATATTTAAGCACAGCTTTATTCATAAAAGCTGAAAAGGAGCCTATTACTTTCAATCTAATGGCATGTATCATGCAGCCACAAAAAAGGAATGGCCTTAAGTGACTATGCAAGGGTTATAGCCATCATCTTTTGAATACTGACATGTTGGCCCATTGATCTTGTTTTCTGAACACTCAGTGGAAACAATAAAAAGATTCAGAAAGTAACTCCTCATCATTCTTATTGATTCACTGAGCAAATAATACTATGTGCCTATTATGTTCTGTGCAGAACATGACAGTATGTTTTCCCAATATTATTCTTTTGACCACGTGTATTTTAAATTTCCACTAAGAGCGTTAATGGGAAAAAGTCCAGAATGTCGAATTTTTAACACTGGAGTCAAGTTTACAGAGCTACAGCTATGATATGACTAAACCATCATTAGTAACAAGAAATTTTACATCAAGGCAGTAGGGGAAAAAAGTTATATTATATGAAATCAAAGGGTTTGGGAGAGCTTTCACAGGGTAAAAAGGTTACATTTTCTCATTATATAGAATTTGGTATACTGTGCACTTGAGAGGCTTGCAAGTTATAAAGTCTCAAATAAAAAATGAAGACAATGCAAAATTTCAAAGAAGAACAAATGAAAAATGTTATGAAGTCTCATGGTAATGACCCATTGAGAAAAGAATAACAGATTAATTTTATCAAAAATGCATCGACAGTTCAAGATAAATAATCCATGAGAATAAAGTAAAGAATTCAAGTGAGGGTGGAAAAACAAAGAAAGTAGCAGATGTATTTACATTGGCTATCTTTATATACTAAGTAATTTTTGCTAGGGATGCATATTAAAAATCAGTTGTGATAGAAAAGTATCCAGAACACACAATTAAAAATAAATAAATAAATAAATAAATAAATAAATATATATATATATATTTATATATGTCTTGAAACAATTTTAAAAAGCTTAATTCTTAACATCTATAGTTTTTTAACTAACTTTTAGAACAATATGTGTGTGTGTGTATTTGTTAATGATAAAGTTTATAAATTACTGTCAAATCTTAATTAAATTATATTGCAAAGTTGGTATGTTAAACAATATTCAATTTATAAATATACACAAATTAGAATATACTTAACACCTAATTAGTAAGCTATCAGGTACTTCAGTTCCATACATAACCTTTTCACAAAATAAAAAAATAACATATATATATATATATATATATATATATATATATATATATATATATATATTCTGTCAGATACTGATAATATATGTAAGGATAAGAGACATGGAAAGTTCTCTAATTTTAAGGAAGAAAATACAAAATAAATTAAATACTGTTTGATTACTATCAGACTATTGGCAGTGTGAAATACAGTATCTACAAACTCAGAGCTGAGAGAAAACATGTCAAGTACACACATATTCAGGATAAATCATCCCTATGTTTATAGTAAACTCATGAAAACCTGAAAATGTTTTTTTACCTGAATACTTTTTAATTTGTCTGTCAGTATACCTTAAAGTCTATAAAGGCATGGTAGACACTGGCTAGTTAGTTTTTCACCTGTATCCAGATCTTTCCCCAGCCTCACTGCAAAACAACCATGCCCATTCTTCCCTGTAGTTAAGTGTAGTCTTAGTACTGACTTCTAGCCAATGCTATGTGGGCAGAAGTGATGGAGGCTGACTCTTGATCTCTTCTAGTCTAATCTTCCATGTTCTTTTCATTCCATGCATGGCCAAATGCACTGCCTACAGAGAAGAATTCCAGACTTAGATGATAGGGGCAAAGATAGAAGGAGCAAATGTCCATTAAAACATGGAACAGAGGGCCGGCCGAGTGGTGCAGTGGTTAAGCGCTGGCTTGTGAAGCCAGCGGCCCCGGTTCGGGTCCCACATGTGAGGGCCAGTGACACTGCCCTCAAAATAAACAAAAACAAAACAAACAAACAAACATGGAACAGAGAATGGACTCATTTGAATTGAATGATGACCAGAATTTGAACTAATTTGTGTTATGTTTGTTACAAATCTGGCTGAGCCTGATTAATACACAAAGGACAGATTGGAAGTAGAATTCACTTTCAATTGAAACCGTAAATTAACTTGCCTGCATTGAATAATTTTATTTTGTTTTATTAATTAAATATAGTTGCCTGTTGCATTGTTTAAAGTTGATTTAAATTTCTGTATATTACTTATACCTTAAATAAACCAATCATAGGAATTAAGACAGTTGAAGCAGAATTATAAGAAGAGTACTTTTCTGTCCACTTAGAATGAGAAGAAACTAATTTTTAGTGGCTAAGATAATATACTATAGAATGAGACAGGGGTCAATCAGTATCCTAGCTCAAGTGGTAAATAGTTATGTGACCTGGGACAAATTTCTGAATCTCTACAAATCCTAATTTTTTCATCTGTAAAGTGAATAAAATAGTAGTACCTATTCCATGGTTATGAGGATTAAATGTGGCAATATATTTAAAGTACTTGGTCTGCCTGTCACATAGGAATCGCTCAGTGTTAGTGCTTATTACTGTTATACTAATAAAATCTAATATGCTAAAAAATGTTCATACATTAAAAAAATATGCTACCATGGAAAGCAATAAAAATATGCCAGTTAAATTCTGTCTTAGTGATTTTGAGTGATGACATTTAATCTGGCTAAGGTAAACAACAAATGCAGCACAGAAGCAAAGTAAACTGATTTCATAATAAATAACAATACAAGGGCATAAGCCCTTTGAGCTAGATTAGTCATTTTTTTTCTTAAAGACAACTTGCTTCCATATAGGCTGATACTTCAAAGAGACTGTTCAACGTTGATAACTTCAATAAGAACATTTTCCACTCTAAAAGTCTGAGGTTCATTATTGTGCATTTCATATGCTCTCATCAAGACACTGTTTTGAAAAACAATTCAGAGAAGACTGGATTCATCAAGGGTTTAAAACATTCACTGAGAGAAATGGAAAGTAGACATCAGACATAGACAGAATGCCTGGTTCGGGATTATCTTCATACAATATTTTTTTTTCTTAATACTGGGGAGAACATTTCCCAGGTTCAGGATGGGCTGGATAATTGTTCTCTCATCATAAGTCACAACAACATTGTAATTATTCTCCTTATCATTAAACTATTATTATGCATATAATTGTTCATGACTATAGAATAGGTTTATTGAAGAAGCTCAACTAAGTTACAAGCAGGGAGCAAGTTTATTCTTTCTCAGCTCTCCCCATGAAACTTACTCCATCAGTTTTCTTTCCCTGTACATGATTGACATACCAGGCAGATTCCCACGGGTTTTCACACAACCCTTAGATGATACATTCCCAGATTAGAGTGATTCAGATTTTACTCTTCTCCAATAATTATTTTAGTCCCAATATTTACCATTTTAAAGCTTCTCCCTTTGCTCATCTTGGGCTGGGTTCAGGCTCCACTTTTCCACTGTGCTGTGTCTTTCTCTTCCTCCTCTTCCAAATACACAATCACTGGACTGTTTTAATTTCTATATAGTTGAGTACTATGAAGGTAGAAAGACGAGCAAGGGAAGCAAGGTCATTAGCTAAAGATGAGTTAAGGGGAGGCAGGAAGAAATGGGAAAAGACCAAATAATCATCTCAAAGAGGGGTGTGTGTGGTTTCGTGGTGTGTGTGGTTTCGTTGCCAGGCAGTGCTAAGAGCCCGTATAAAGAGAGAAATCATGAATTTAAGGCCAGTCATCAGGGTTATGAGTTTCTCTGCAACTTCATTTAGTTTTTCTTTCACTAATTACTTGATAACATGTCCCACTAAACTATAAACACCATGAGGACAAGGACAATACCTTATTTCATTCAACATCCAATTAACAGAGCTAGTACCCTGTCTGGACATAATTTTCATTATATATATCATATAATACATGATCTATATTATATAATATATAATATGTATATAGAATTAAAATATTAAAAATATATATTACATATGTAAAATTATGTATATAAAAATATATAATATACGAAAGGTCAGACAACTAAGTTTGCAAACTTTCTAGCATACGGTTACACAGTGGAAAGTTCAGGAACTTAATTATCCAACATTTTTTGTATAAGTAAAACAGCAACAGGAATTTCCAGAATGAAGAGCCTAAATGTGCTTTCAAAATCTTTTAAATCCGCAGGACCTAGGACCTAGAGACCAGATTTGCTGTCTCAAGGCCATTCATTAAAAGTATGTGTCTTCCAAGACGAAAGCAACAACGTAACTCCAAACCAAAAGGCTCAAGCTTTAAATCAAGTAAATCTCAGTCATGCAAAAATCAAATACACTTTGCACAGGAATATTTGTATTCATTAGGGAGAGAAAAGATAAGAAGCGAGGGATAGCTTCATCAACATACTTCAGCCTTACCCTGGATCATTGAAGAGGAAGTATTATGTGTGTGTGCACGCGCACGCGCACATGTGTGTACACGCTCATACATGTACATATGTGTGCATGGATGTACACATGTGGAGCTTCCTAACTTATGAAATTCAATGAACCAGCCAGTTTTGTAAACAAGCCAGTTTGGAGAAGTCCAAATTTCAATACGGAAATGTTTCCAGTATCCTGTTTTTTTTGTTTTTTTTTTTGCTCTCAGGAAGTGATTTTTCTGCCTTTTCCTCTCCTGCTCCTATGATTTCTCTCCCTTAATCTCTTCCCCAGTGAATCTTTTTAATTTTACCCATCAAGAAGAACATAATAATAAAGTCCATCTTTTCCCCAGTGACTAAGAAGGCAGAAAACATGCAAAGCTAAAGCTACGGCCTGTGATATGGAATGTTCTCAAAATAATAACTCATAGAAACTTTGGTTTATAGAAAATCATTACAAGCTCTGACAGGACTTTAGTGAGTGCTTTGAGGAAGCTCTGACGAGAGGAATTAATGATAGCTCTGAATTAGGATTAGAGCTTTTGCATTCATGAGTAAATAAGCTTTATATTGTGCCGTTATTTTCAAACAATAAAGAAAAGAGATATTGAAAATATACCAGTAACAATAATGACACAGGAAATGCTTGCAAGATGATGTGCCACAATGTATTTTAATTTGTTCTCCTCCATACACTTAATCATGCCATTCTCTACTAAGGGAAAATTAAGTGTAGTTTTCTGTCAAGGAACAACTCTACCAATTTGACTATTTGAAAGCTTTAGTATGACTCATGCCATAGCATTTTTGAATAAATTTTTTAAAAGAACTGTTTATTTTTTCCCCTGTTTGCTTGAATATATTTATTATTATCTGGTACTTAAGAAAATGAATAAAATTACTTTATATTTAAGGAATTTATTAAAGTTATTTATATTCAAACACATTCTTTGTCTGTCTGTCTCTCTTGCACACACATACACAAATACTCATCTGTAATATATATATAAAACTATGGCCTTAACATTTGAACCAGAAATCAGGAAAAGCATCTTGAATATTAAATATATATAATCTCCTGCTATAATATTTGCTGGAAATACTATGGATATTTAACATATATTAACAGCCTAATTTGGAAAAAAACAAAAAAGAAAAAAACAAAACAAAACAGAAATATAGTTCAAGGGAAGTTTAGACATTTAGCATTGAATCATTTTATTCACCATTTCTGAGCACAGTGTATTGACTATTTAGGCCATCTCTCTTCAAATACTATTTGTGACAGCAATTGCCCTATATCACTGACAGAAGCTATTCTCCATGAAGTTTTCTGGAGTGATTGAGATAAAAATAAAAATGTTCTGATATTTCCCCCCAGGAGAGTGCCAGTAGTTTCCGAAGCTCAAATAAGCTTTAACTACATCCCACAGAGCAACGCCTCATAGTGTATTATTAGTGTGATCAAAAAGGATCAAAACACATTTCTAGGAAGCCCTAAGTACCAGCCCATGTTCAGTATTATCATGTGAATGTGCTGCATGGAGTTTTCAGGTTTTGAGTGTGTATCCACTGTAAATTGTATAACATATATTTCAAGTGAGATTTTTATTAATTATAGCTACCCAAACAAATGCTCATTCTCAAGATGTGGTTTTACCTCTTGGGAGTTTGTATTAGGTTTTCAAAAAAGAACAGAAATAAAATATACAAGCTTATTCAATCCAGTGATAATTGAGTTGCGGTAACTCAATATCTACTTTTAAGACTTGGTTTCTGCTTCAGTCAAGAAGGAATAGAAATCGGCCACCATTACCTGCTTCCCAGAAAAATAAAAGGAAAATTTCTCATTCCTGTTCAGTAATCTTGTAAAATCAATCAAGACTCTAGCTTATGCATAGAGAGTTACTCAGCTTATTACCTTGTGAATTTTAAGATTCATTGGAAAGGTCACAGGAATGAGTCCACACACACACACAGGAGACAGAACATCGTGTGCCAACCACAGTGATTATTAAATTATAGGTAGCTTATGGTAGAGCATGGACTTTTGTGTCAGATAGATCTGAACTCAAATCCTACCACTACTTGTCATTTTTCTTGCATGACATGGATAATATTACTTAGTCTCCCCAGCCTCCAAGTGCTTTTCTCTGAAACTGGGATAATACTAAGTACTGCTTAGGAAAATACCAAGGAGTGCATCTAATAACATATCATAAGGCTTAGACGTACACTAGGCTTTCCTTACATATCCATCCTCTTCTTTGTTCTGTAAACTTATGGTAGCATTAAGGTGTGATTCTAATATAAGGTTTTCAGATTCCTCTGCCCAGTATGTTCCAGTTGATATCAGTGTATCAGAGTGAGCATGCATTGGACATCAGTGATAAGGAGTTTGAATGGACTTGAGAATTCAATAACAAAAGTAAAGTTGCAGAATATTTTCTCATTTAGTTCTTTTGGTAGAGGATGTTCAATAACCCCCTTACAGAGGATTCCAATCTTGAGATGTTGGAAGTTATTTCCAATCTGATCCCACCTTTGGTTGGGATCATGTATTATTATGATGATGATGATGATGATGATGATGATGATGATGATGATGTTGCAGATAGGTGGTACTAGTTGTTTGCTATGATCAAATTAGAAAATCTTTATAAACAAGGATTTAAATTCCTCAAAAGAAAAAATATTTATATTCAGGGAATTAATGTTGTTATAATCCAAATCCCAGGTCGAGGGGAAAAAAAAAATCATTTTTTATGAATATTACTGTCATCCTTCTATCGACTTTGTTACATTATTTTGTGACTTCCAACATGCTGTCTCCCATACTCTGTAAATCTTTTGTTTAGGTTACCACATTTCTTAGTCAATTGGAAGTGTTACCCAACACTTTATTGGAAAACCAGAAGTGCAAAATGAACCCCCAGCACTCTTATTATCATGGGAAATGCTGACAAGAGACATTATATGCATTGTATCTTTAAGTTGTTAAAAGACAAAAAGCGTGTGATTAAAAAAAAAAACAAAACTACATTTGGGTATTAGGTGTACTAGAAACAGAGAAATTCAGTGCTTAAAATGTAATTATAGGACATCTACTACAGCTTCCTTATTTTACAGAGCACAGTTTTGAGCATAACACCTTCACCCCAGTTTTTAGTGTAGGAACTCAGCCCTGCATCCCCTGTGCTTGGTGTCTCCAAGTCAGAGGATCTCTAGGATCTCTAGTCTGCATTCTCTCTCTCTTGTGTGGGGAGGAAGAATAAGCACTTAGATATGGAGGGTGCAGAAGGGTCTGGGGGTCTAATTGGGCTTTGCATAGACTTTTAAACCTCAGTATCTGACGTTTCAGATTGCTAGGTCTTTGTAGAGATCAGTGGACTTAACTGGCCTGCTTCTCACTGTGGCCTCCTCTCTAGTATCTTAGTTCTAATTTCCTCTGTTGTAATAAGCAAGTTACCACTTGTCCATTTGCTTTTCATGTTAAAGCCATCCCTCATTGGTTGGTAGGTCTACTTTTACTCATGTACATTTATACCTCTTTTGGAATCTATAGGGGTAATGGCTAGGTCTTTAAAGATTCACATTGAAAAATTATTCCTGGGCCAGCTGAGTAGTGCCTTGATTAAGAGTTGGCTTGGGATGCCAGCTCTGAGTAGCGGGGCCCTGGTTCGCATCCCACATGAGGGCCAGTGATGCCGCGCCCTCTACAGCTAAGATGGTGAACAATAGCTCGGTTTGGATTTGGGCTGCTGTGAGTCACTGGCAATGGTGTAGGCTCCTGTGGGGCTGGCTGGAAGCTGGCGTGCACTTTTATGAGCTGCCCTGAGCCGCCATGAGTGGCTGTCCAATGGCCAGCGAACGACTGCCTCACCTGGGAATAGTGCAACGATAATACCAACATGGGCCAGTGAAGCAAAGTCCTCCACAACTAGACTGAGAAATCAAAGGACAGCAACTTGTCCGCTTCCCTTCCCCAATTCCCCAACGTTGTTCCCTCCCCCAATTCCCCAATAAAATCTTAAAAAAAAAGAAAAAGAAAAAGAAAAAGAAAAATTATTCTTGACCTTTTTCTGAGGGCAGGTGCTTCATAATAATCCTATGATGCATCATATTTAGAATTTCTTTCCGACTCACAAAATGAATGGCAAGAGGAATCTATAGAAAGAGAGAAATTTTCCGAGATAATTTGGCAAGAGACAAGAGTGCAATGAATCAAATATAAGTCAGACATTTGTAATTTGGAAAGGCTACCATCATATCATATCTCTGTACCAAACAACTTTTTGTTGTTGTTGTTGTTGTTTGTTTTTTGGGGGGTTTTTTTTGGTTTTTTTTTTGAGGGCAGTGTTACTGGCCCTCATATGTGGGACCGAACCAGGGCCGCTGGCTTCCCAAGCCAGCGCTTAACCACTGCGCCACTCGGCCGGCCCGCCTGTACCAAATTATTTTTTACATGATAAGATTTACCATTTATTAAGCAATTTCTATGTGTCGGGACTGTATTAGTGCTTAATGTAAATATGATCTTATTTAATGATCACAACCATTCAAAAGACAGCCCTTGGAACAACTCATTCCACCAGATTTACAGATAAATACAACCAGGTTTATGGAAGTAGATAATTTGAGTTGAAGCACATAGATGATAAACATAAAATCAGCATGAAATTCCAGATTGTTTCACTCTTAATCACTGTGCTCTCTGATTCTCCTAATTTGCTGTCTTTGAAATAAAGGAAAAACAATCAACCAACCAACCAACCAACCAACCAACCAACCCAAACTTGCCTTGTTAGTATGCTTAAGATAAACAAAGGAAAAGTGCAGATCGAAAGTACTCATACAGTTGTTATTGTAATCTATTCAAATGAAGAATGGAAGTTTAACACATTGGGCAGAATGTCTTGAACTAAGAAGGTGTTCTATTTGGTAATGGAAAGGTAACAATGATTTGGAACAGGATTTGAAAGAAAGGATTGACAACATCGATAAGAGAGGCAAAGGGGAGGGAAGACTGACAGATTGTTAAGGTTTTGAGTTCAGATGGATCAAAGAAGATTGCTGCCACAAAGAATGTTTAGGAAAAATGCAATGAGAGGTGGCCAGAGCAGCAGAACTCATGCTCATTCTGACTGCTCCCAAAAATCCTGCTAGAAGGGATATTTGAAAAAAAAAAAAAAAAGGGTGTAGAATGTAATCTTCATCAATAAAGATCTCAACATGTCACAGGTGCCATTTTAGTAGAATAGTTTTTATTTAAATAATCTTCAAGTATGAAATGCCTTTACTAATAAATGAATCACAAGGATGCTGATTTTTAATGTCAGTCATGTAACTGTACTATGTGCACAAATCTCTTAGAAAATATGATACACTTTGGACTAATCGAAGGGCATGAGGATGCAAAAGGAAGCTGTAAGTTTTATGAAGAGAGAAGACCGGTGTTGCCTGAAAGGGAGATCTGAGTGGACAAGCTTGGAGGGTCCATTCCCACGTGGGCTCTCATGTTCTGAGATGTGGTCTCATGGTCTGTGCTCAGTACATTAGAACACAAGAACTCTGCAGTGGTCACTGGAGAGAAAATGTCAGATAGGGAAACCATGGCAATAGCAGGTCATGCATGAATGCTTCCTATGTGTACTCTGAGGATGAGGTGAAGAGAATTGTCCCATCGCCATGTTTATGCATTGTGCATAATATAGCTCCTCAGTGGGTCTTTTTTATGTGACAGAATGGCTAAAGACACATGAAAAATAACATAGAAACACATATTTATATGTCATCCTTCAAATCCATGCAATAAAATATATTACAGAATATAGGTAGACAATTATTTCAGAATTTTGCATGAGATATATTTATTCTATTTCAGATTTATTTAAATTGGAATTCCTTTCAATTTAAGTCACTTGTAAAGTAAAACTAATATAAAATTTCTTTAATTTAAATAAAATAAGGTATATGCAGCATTCAGCAGGTTCTGAAAATACAACATTGCACAAAGAACTCTAAAGACATTTGGATTTAGCCCTTGCCTCATCACACTTCATCATTTCCCCTTGATTTGTCTCATTAGAACATGTCATTTTCTAAAATCTTCTATTATCCTCAACTTGAAATAGGAATATCAAGAATTTACTAAATTCTGAAGTAGATGATCCTTTAATCTCCTAATTAAAGACAAATAATTAGTTTCTCCTTGATGGAGATAGTTTCTCCTTGATGGAACCCCGACTTGGATGCCTTGTTGTATCTGTCCTCTTTTTAAAGACACACTATGGCTACATAAACCCCAGCTAGTGGGATTGTGTCTAATGAGAAACCTCATTAGGTCGATGACACACTGCTATAAAGAAGATAACATTTACATTAAAGTTTTACATATGTGTTTACTGGCAAAATAAGATGAGATAAACAGAACATAGAACAAGGAATCTAGGATTAAACAAAATAAATCTCTCTTGACTCAAACCTAATAACTTGCTCCAAAAGCTTTCATAAATTATTAGCTTCAAAATCATTCAATGTGTCTCAAATGTAGTATGTGTCACTGATGTACTTGAAGTTCACCTAAGAAACTGTATCATCAAAATGTGCCGACAAAAACTGCCAGCAGCGATGCCATCTTGCAATCAATCACATATCTGTTTCAGAATTATAAAGTGTCTGAGAGCTATAATTTCATCTGCTTCTAGCTGCATATCATTTAAAACTTCATATTCTCATGGAGGAAGAAAAAGAAAAGAAACATTCGTTAGCTCCAGCTCCCTCTTTATGAAGATCCACTGTTTTCACAGCACCTTCTGGCTTCTTTATTTTAATTTGTTTCAGACATCTTTTATTATTATTATTACTATTTTTCTTTCATGAATTTCATGTGGTACACAGTTTAAGAACACAGTGGTATAGTCATTGCTCAATTATCTATCTGAATGGAAACCTATGGTGGTCCTGATAATCCAAAATCATTTTATATTTGACTTTCAAATACATTGTGGGAATTTTCCCTGGGAGGTTTACCTTCCTGCTAATGCTTTCCTGGAACTAATATTAAAATATGTTTGCATTCGTTGAGCACATGCCAGTAGACAACAGCAGGGAGCAACCTAGAAGTGGGTAGCAGGCATATATATTAGACTGGGATTAAATGTTTCTATGAAGAATTGTCAATATATGTCTCCTAAATGTGGGTAATTGAGAGCTGCTTACATAAGACATTAGTTAGTTTTTTTTTTTTTAATCCTGAAGGAAAAAAAAAAGTATTACTTTGAAGTATTTTAATGCAAAAGATCATAATTAAAACTATTAAGAAAAAGTCAGGTTTTCATGTGAGCTTAACTATTCAACTATGAATCAGAAATTCATTTATTTCTAAAAAAATATGAAACACTCTTGCAAGTGGTTATAGTTACAAATTTATTATTATAGAAGAGATATCTTTATATCGCTTTGTCTTGATATAATGGTAAGAAATGGTTCACCATGTTTGCTTACTGGCCAATCTCTTAGTATTATTTGGTATCCCAGTGTATCAGAGTTAGAACTAAAAGCAATGATGACCTAATTTGCTCAATTTATTTTTAAAAATTTAAGCCACCTCATCGACTATACTGTTCCTCAGTTCTGGTCTCACCACACTTTTAAAAAAATGTGCAAATATTCAGTTCAATGAATACACTGATAGTCTTTCTTGCCATACTGAAACTTAAATTTCAAACAGATAAGATAATATTTGTTCTTTACCATTTAAACAGAATATATAACTATGTGTATAAAAAAGTGTTTGAAAATATTATAGTGTTCTTTTTTTGATGATATGCCTTTGGTTAAGAGAGAACATATATATATATATATATATATATATATGTATATATAGTTATAGTCATGAAAGTATGGCTAAAACTGGCAGTTGTGGTTTATCAACATTAAATTAAAACACTAAAAATTATCCCAAGAAATAATTTCTCTATTTCTCCTGAGAACCAGACTGAAAAATTGGGAAGCCAATGCCTGCTTTATAATTGATGCTCACTTGTGTGTAGATTGATAAGGTCTGGCAGTAGGCAAGCTGTAGGCCTGACCTACAGCAGGTGGCTGGTGGCAGAGTTGAGTTGGGAATAGGCAGGTTGTGAGTTAGCATTTTTGAAGTCAGAGAAGCACAGTCTCAGTCAAACTGAGAGAGCTGGTCATCACACAGACAGAAATCCTTCAGACATGAATCAGAAAGCGCTTTAGGCTGAGAAATCAAATCCTTTGATAGTACCTGGAACGAAAAGCTGCTCAAATAATTCCTAAATCCATCTCTGAAGGCCTTCTTGATCTCTCTCCTATTTCTGTATCTTCTTGCTTTTCTCCTCCTCCTCCATATTGCTCCTTCCTCTTCTTTCCTGGGTTTGCTAAGAACCTCAGACTTATCCAGGAAGCTCTACACCCGTCATGTTTCAATATGGCCAAATCTCAAGCAAAGGAAGGCCAATCTTTGAATAGATTCTGATGAAAGAAATTCAGGACAAAATGTAGAGAGAGATGGAAGGAAAAGGGAATGGACACACATTTATGGGACAAGAGCTATAAAAAAATGTGTGAGGTTCTAGCCCTCCAGGTATATCAAATATTGCAGTCGCCTTGTTGAAATTTGAGAGTAGATAATAGATTTGAGTGTATACTACATAAATGGTTTGTGGATGATCCAGTTTGACAGATAGGCAGATGTAGGGATAGTGGCACCCTTGATGTACTTCAATGTCAAAGGCTTTTAGTATTTTTGAATCATGGATTATATAAAATAACAGAGTTACATTCTAACTCTAACATGCAGAGATGTTTGAAATCTGCTATGAAAAGGGAATTGGTTTTTAGCAAGAGATCAAGGGCTGGAGACCTCAGATGTGCTCTTAAATGAGTACATTCTTCTGCTTTTATTGGATTCAGTCATCAAAATCTAGGTAAAACCAGGTGATTTAAATGTTTCTAGGTGAAGTGACAACCTAGGAGTTATTCTATACTCCATCACATACCATCGGTTATCCTGTTAGTTGTAAATATGTCCACCTCTCTCCAGCCCCACTTCTGTGGTCCTAATCTAAGTTACTGTCTCTTTTCAGAGCAGCAACAGCTTAACTGCTATCCTAACTTCCCTTACAACTCATCCTTCAGAGAGTTGTCAGTGTTCCTTCACAAATATAAATCAGGTCTACTACGCAAAACCTTTACCAGCTTCCCACTGCTCTCAGGATAAAACCCAAATGCTCAATCATGGCCGAAGAGACCCTCTGTGTAGGATTCAGATATTTTTTCCTTAAGCTGACCATAGACACTTATTTCCCTGACTCACTGCCCCATCTTTGTGTTTTTGCACTTATTTTCTCCTCTTCCTAGAATGCTCTTTACCCAATTGTTTGGATATCTCATTCTCAACCTTCAAGCCTCCACTCAAAGTTACTTTCCATTTTATTTCCTTCATAGCATCCATCATTACATGAAGTGTCTTATTGCTTTACATTATTATTATTTGTCTTACCACACCAAAATTTAAGGGAGGGATTTTTAGTCTTCTCCTCTCAGCTCCTATAAGAATGCCTGCCATGTTGTTGATACTCAACAAATGGTGGTTGAATAAATGAATGAAAAGCGGCATCTTTGCAGGAGCACCCACTTTTTTTTTAATTGGGGAACTGAGGGAGTGGAACAGTGTTGCGGAATTGGGGAAGGGGAACAGACAAGTTGCTGTCCTTTTGTTCTTCAGTTTAGTTGTGGAGGACGTTGCTTCACTGGCCCATGTGGGTATTATTGCGCTCTTCCCGGATGAGGCAGATCGGTCACAGGTCTCTGGACGGCTGCTCACTGTGGCTCTTGGCAGCTCATTCCGGCTGCCTGCTGCTCACACTGGCTGCCGGCCACTCACTGTAGTCTATGGCAGCCCACTGCAGCAGGGGCTGTAGCCTACACGGTCCCCGGGGCTCTCACAGCCCAGCTCCAGGTGGAGCTGTTGTTACTGTAGAAGGCAGTTTCACTGGCCATCATATGTGGGATCTGAATTGGGGCTGCTAGAGTTCCAAGCTAACTAACTCTTAACCAATGCGCCACTTGGCTGGCCCTAGTACCCACTTTTTGACACTAAGTATCATGCTTCTATTTTGAGAATCTAAGCCAACAATGAATGTGAAATGTGAAATTGAGGCAAATAAAGTGTAGTTAGGAAATCTAGACTTTGTCCTAGAACTATAGGCCTAAAAATTCTTTCTTATCATAAATTATCTTCAGCCAAAGTAATCCTTTAAAACAACTATGTTGCATGGAGGAGGAAGCTGGGGTTCTGAGGGTTCTGACTCTTTTGGAATAACTATGTTCGAATGATGTACTCCTGTGGTTTTCAACCCAGGCAGTGGGGGTTCTGGAAAGACAGTAGCTAAGAATAAGTGGAATAGGCCCAGTGTAGGAGGGTTATTTTTGATATCTGACATTCTGTTCTTTCTCTCAGGTGCTGTAGCAAGTTTTTATTGAAGGATGCATTGGGGTTGATTATTACTGTTAAATATTCTTAATGGTAATAATGTTAAGAGTTAGAGTGCCAAATAGTACACCAAAACAGAATTCAATGACTCATCCTGGACTAAATCATTCAACAATAAACAAACTCAAGAGCAGGTTTGTTACTCTTTTTGTATGTAACTAGAATTTTGATAGTTGCTCAACTGTTCTAGGTTTTGAGCTTTAATTTTATACATTTTAAATGGATTTTTCTCTTATTAGTATTATCAAATAGGAATTTGTAAATAAGTGTGTTTTTAGAACAGTTTTAGATTTACAGAATTATTGAGAAGGTAGTACAGAGAGCCTCTATATATCCCATATTCAGTTTCCCACAGTAAGTGGTATATTTCTCACAATTAATGCACCAATTTTGATACACTCCTATTAACTTAAGTCCAGAATTTATGTAGATGCCTAAGTTTCCTTTCATGTCATTTCTCTGTTCCAGGATCCCATATCTCATTCAGTCATCATGTCTCCTTAGGCTTCTCTCAGCTGTGACAGTTTTTCAGTCTTTATTTTCGATGACAGACAATTTTCAGGGATACTAGTCAGGTATTTTGCTGAATGTCCCTCAATGGGGATTTTTCTGTTGGTTGTCTCATGATTAGACTGGGGTCGTGTGTTTTGGAGAGGAAGAACACAGAGGGAAATTGCCATTTTCATCACACATCAAGAGTACATGCCATTATGGGCCGGCTGAGTGGCGCGGTGGTTAAGCACTGGCTTTAGAAGCCAGCGGCCCCGGTTCGGGTCCCACATATGAGGGCAGTGACACTGCCCTCAAAAAAAAAAAAAAAGAGTACATGTCATTAACAGGATTTATTGCTGTTGATGTTAACCTAGATTGCCCGGTGTGAGGTAGGTGTGTTAGATACTCCACTGTAAAATTCCTCTTTTTCTTTGGAAGGAAGTATCTATGCATGCCCCGCACTTAAGGAGTGGAATATTGTGGCATCTCTTTACTTATGTTCTAGGCTCATCTTGCATATTTTTGGTTTCAGTCCTAGAATCTGCCATTTCTTCATGGAGCCCTGGCTAGTTTTATTAAAAAGTGGTATTGGAAACCAAGATCTGGGTGTTTGTTATTTCCAACATGAAATTTGATAAATAATTTAGAATATGCCCAAAAAGCTGTATTTGTAAACAAAAATAAACAAAACAAACAAAACAAACAAACAAAAAACTACTCTCAGCTATCATGGAAATGTTATCAACATATATAGGTCAGCTATGGAAATAAGGATAATTTCATTATATACTATATAGCAACTACTGTAATTTCATTTTTGATATAGAAATCTAGTATGTGAAAGAATAATTGTGAAATAAGAGTAAATTTTTCTTTTTCTGGTCTATCTGTATCAATGAAACAATAATTATATTCCTTCATTTAAGATCTAGGACATGTTTTTTGTTGTTGTTGTTGGTTTTTTTTTAACCCCCACCTCAAATGAAAAAGAAAAATAACAACAAAAAATGTTTACAGTCACTAACGTGGGTTTTTCAATGGAATAAATGTATTAAGTTTTACTGAATGAAAATACTCATTAAGAAGAGACAATCTTAAATCCTTGTTTGGATTCTTTGTTATTTATAAAACAAGATATTCCTTTTCAAAATTAATTTTAAGAATAATAATATTTCCTACAGTCATCTTGCTGTAATTATTGGTATTTTAGAAAATAACCATATCAAGAAAATTTAATTTTAAATATTATATATAACATTTTGTAGTAATTTAGATAGAGTTGAAGAACCTTTAGGTAATTTCAACTTAATTTAAAATATATAGGAAAGTTCAGCTCCATCAATAGTTTCCCCTCTTTTTTTGTTTTCCCCAGTTGATTGGTTCTTCCAACGGTAAAGGGAATCATTAATAATAATTTCTCAACATATTGCTGAGGGTTCAGTGGTGAGAAAGTCACCCACATAGAACCACAATTACTTGCTGGGTGTAGAAAGTACAAAGGGAAGGATGTGTTGGATTTTAGTCTATTTATGGAATATTGTGAAAGATATATGTCCCCTAAATAAGGTCAAACATAAAACTTTTTAGTTACTACTCATTTTTTTATCCAATAATAGAATTTAAAGAAGAAGGAAGTTGCTTTCGTATAATCTTAATAATTAAAGTTAGACCAATTAGATTACACCTATTATTGTGTTCATTCAGGATTTACTTAGACCAAGGACAATTATTTGAGGTCAAGATTCAAGAAAGGCAAATGGTAAGAAAAACTACTCCAAATTCTCCCCTGAAATGGAAGGAAGAGAATAAACATTTAGATTGAGGGGGACAGATGGAAAATATAGGCTTCTGCCTTGGTGAGCACTGAAACAGCTGCAGTTCGTATATTAAGTTCTTTCTGTTTTAGGTTATATTTTGGTTTCAACATACTATATATATGCATACTCAATTTTTTGACTCAACTTAGATGTTACCTCTTCCTGGAGGCCTTTATGGAATTTAAGTCCGATAGGTGGTCCAGACATGTGCCCCAGAGTCTCGTGATGTTTCCTCCCACCCCATTCATAACACTACACGTTTCCTCTATTTGCCACCATCTTCTCTTCCCGCATCCAATCTTGTTTACTCTGAACTTAAATATTAATTCAAGCGCCTACTAGTGCATTGATTAGATGGATTTTTGATTAAATAAATGAATGGTTGCATAAAAGAATGAAGGTTTTGAACTTATTTGCCCCATGCATTCTATAAGCCAGGAACTAGTCATGTGAAAGTCGACCAATTTAATCCAGGAATAAAAATAAACATGGTTGGCAATAGAATTAAAGTGCATTTCACATTTGAAATAAGATCTTTAACAATATTGTGTCTTTTCTGTACTCTTTCTCTTCTGTATCTATACCCATTTCTAATAAGATCCAGCAATTATAAAGTAGAAAATACTATGCCTCATCATTTTGATTTTTCTTATTATGAGACAGCCTGGGCTGAAACAAAAAATGTATTGGGTCTATTGATGCCAAAGCCCCCTCCCCAACCCCTTAAACATACAAAGAGTACATTTCACATTCCTAAAGTAAGGCATATTTTAAGTAGTGTTACATTAAATATGTATGTAAAAATTCTAATTATAAATGTGCTACTACTGGTAAATTAATGCAGACAAAGATAGGGTTTTATCTTGGCTGCATTAATCAACTTTAGTTTTGCTTTACAATAAGTAGGAAGGCTGCGGTATGAAGTGGTAGAAGACAGATTTTTCTAAGCACTATCTCTTATTAGCTGTGTGACCTGGGGGGAGTCACTTAGCTTCTCTGGTCCTTTGTTTTCTACATTGCAACTAATTTTTTTTTTTAAAGATTTTATTGGGGAATTGCGGGAGGGGAAAAGCATTGGGTAATCAAGGAAAGGGAACAGACAAGTTACTGTCTTTTTTTCAGTCTAGTTGCGGAGGACTTTGCTTCACTGGCCCATGTTGGTATCATCATTGCGCTCTTCCCTGGTGAGGCAGATAGGTTACCGGCCTCCGGATGTCACTCACCGTGGCTATTAGCAGTTCACGCTGGCTGCCGGCCACTCACTGTAGCCTATGGCAGCCCACTGCAGCAGGGGCTGCAGCCTACACCGTCGCCGGGTCTTGCACAGCCCAGCTCCAGGTGGAGCTGTTGTTAACTGTAGAGGGCAGTGTCACTAGCCCTCATATGTGGGATCCGAACCGGGGCTGCTGGCATCCCAAAATCAGCTCTTAACATATGTACCACTCGGCCAGCCCTGGTCCTTTGTTTTCTAAAAGCTAAAATGAAGGGCCGGCAGAGCAGTGCCTTGGTAAAGAGCTGACTTGGGACACCAGCTCTGAGCATCAGGGTCCCAGTTCGGATCCCACATATGAGGGCCAGTAACACTGCCCTCTAAGCTAAGATGGTGAACAACAGCTCCATTTGGAGTTGGGCTGCTCTGAGTTGCCGGCGACGATGTAGCTGCAATGCCTGTCATAGGCTACTGTGAGTGGCTGGCAGCCAGCATGAGCAGCCGGCAGCCTGTGTGAGCCACCAAGAGTAGCCGTGAGATGCCATCCAGAGGCCGGGGATCGATCTGTCTCACCTGGGAAGAGCGCAATGACTATACCAACATGGGCCAGCGAAGCAACGTCTTCCGCAACTAGACTGAAGAACAAAAAGACAGCAACTTCTCTGTTCCCCTTCCCCGGTTCCTCAACGCTGTTCCCCTCCCCCAATTCTCCAGTAAAATCTTAAAAATAAATAAATAAATAAAAGCTAAAATGAGGATAATAACATCTACATCACACGGAGGTTGCCCATTTCTAAATATTGTCAGCAAAGCTGCTAACACACTGTTTGGAGTATAAAATATGTTTAGTTACTCTTAGCCACCTCTTATCCCCTTTCCTCTTGGTGTACTCTGAACTTAAAATACAGTTTATTGATAAGGTCTTATAATTCAGTCTTTTTATTCATTCAGACTGGCCCTTTCTTCAATGGGCTTCAATTAGTGAAATTTATTGACATGTTATTTTGCAAGGACCCGGATGCCTCAGCAATTTCTTCTCTTATCGCTTATTTGACACTTGTAAATTATAATGCATATATAGTGGCAGAATGTCTCATGTAGAAGCTTCTCAGAAAATATTTGGCCGAATCCCCAGGGTAAACTGCAGTCACAATGACAATATAAAATTCTGACTTGATCATTGAACCAGAAATCAGGAAGCTTGAAAGTGATTTTTAACTTCGCTGTAGGCTCCATTTCTTAATCACAGCCTAACCTTGCTATGCCCCAGTATTTTGGAAAAGGTCATATTTCTTTACCTCTTTTGGGGGACAGTGAGGTTTATAAAGAGCTTTGAACTCTCTTAAGAAAGACAAATATAAACATACAATGTTTTATTACCTTTAAAAACCATTCTCTTTACTTGTTAAAGGGAAGTCTTTATCAGTACCTGCTGACCTATCTGAGTTAGTAAGTGGATAAAGCTCTGATTAAGGTTTTATGAGGCAATCTGTAACCCAGAGCAGGGTTCACCAGGGTCCTTTCCTATTTCCTTGTTCCATATTTCTTATTGCAAATGAATTGATTGCTTTCATGAAACACTACCCTTTTTTTAATCCAATGGAAAAAAAAAATCCATGTGCCTACTCTGCAAAGACATTCTTTATTGAATAATTCTGTGCACTAGAACCTACCAGTAGAACAGAATAATGAAAGCTATTTCAAAGATGTATTAACTACTAATGCTATGGAGTGTCCTAGAAGAATCAAATTATTCAATGGCCCAAGTGTCTAAGGAACTAATGACATAGCAGAAATAAAGAAATTGACCAGTTCCTCATTGGAATGATAAAAATTTATTTCTAATTTAGCAGTTTCTTATTAGAAGTGCCTGTCACCTAAATGGCAATTGAGGGCGCCATAGGATAAAATGACTTCTTTAATTTGCTGTGACAATATCTCTGACTCTCATGTATATAGTTTTTGATTATGTAAATCTATAGTGAAAAAATGTTAGAATGTTCTTCCCTGGGAGGCACTGCAGTAATGTCACCTCAGAGAGCTTGGGCAGAATTTGTTACTTAAGATGAGGAAAAAAGGAGTAGCTTGCTCAGGATATATAAATCATTTCTGACCTTCATAATGGCTGAGCATTGCAATGACCCCTCATGCAGGAACAAAAAGTGAAGAGACCATCAAAAGGCAGCAGAGACTTCAAAATGGAAAAAAAATATATATATAATAATGGGCATCTGTGCTAGGAACATGGGATCCAGTAGCAAACAAGTCAGATGTGTTTTATTAACCCACATTTCATGTAATCTAGTTGGGGCGGGGTCATACTGCAAGTAGTTATAAGTTTGTGATGAGATGTTGAATGGAAATTTATTTTATTCTGGAAATAAGGATAACATCAAAAGTTGAGAACTATAGGGATAAATACCCTTTATTTTAAAAATGGCTCCAGGGGGAGCCAACAATTAGAGTCAGACTTCTCCCTCCCCCGGGGTTCAATAAGAGGCTGACAAACCTGCCTTACCAACTCATCTGACTGTGTATAAGGAGAGGTTGGGAGGGAAGATGGCAATGGTGGGGGGCTTTGCCTGTGGGAAATGCAGTGCTCTAGGGAATGGCTTTCCTTCCCTCCACAATGGAGGAAGACAGGGCTAAGACAGGTGGATGTTAGTGTGACTTATACATGAATGGGAAATAGGCATTCCATTTTCTGGTTTAGTACCTATTTAGGAGATAGCTTTACTGATTAGTTACTAAATAGTTGACTTATGTATTCATTTATTAAAAATAAATATTTCTCTAAGACAGATTATGTACCTGCCTGTAGCGTCCTAAGCACTGAAGATGTTAAGATGAACAAAGTTCCTGACTCATGTGTGAAGCTTATTTTTTATATGTCTATATATTTATGTGTCGATGTGTGTGTGGTTTATAGAGTTGGAAAAGAAGCACTAGTAGAATATGTCAAGTGGTAATAACTGTTAAAAAGGAAAACAAAGCAGGTGAGAGGGGGAGGGGACTGACATTTAATGTAGTGATCGGGGAAAGCTTCTCTGATACGGGAATGTTGGAGCAGAGTCTAAGGAAGAAAGGCTGCACCATGCAGGTGCTAGAGAGCATGGGGCAGATGAGGTATCAGAAAGCACATGGGCCTGGGGCCGGGCATGCTTCCTGTGCTTGGGGTGCACTGAGATCAATGGGGCTGGAGCAAAGGGGAACAGATTAGGCTTCAAACTTGGTAAGGCTGAATCCACCGGCCCTGTAAGTCTTTGCAGAGAATCTATCTTCTACTTGGAATGAGATGGGAAGCAGCCATTTAAGGTGGCTGAGCACAGGGTGATGTGATCTATGTTCCATTATCACAGGATTGCCCTGCTTATTTTGTGATAATAGAGTGTAGGGGGCAAGGGTGGCAGTTGGAGGGGCGTTAGAAGGCTAATGCAAGAGTTTAGGAGACAGAGACTAGTAGCTTGGCTGTGACGTTTACTGGCTTTTGAACCTATCTGAACAGAGGACGGGAGAACTGGAGGGTGGTGGGAGAGGAGCAGGTGCATGCCCAATATTTGGTGGTGTAGCATGGCTATAGGAGTCCCTTCTGGATGCAGCAAAGCTTAGTTGATATTGAACATCACTGACCCCAGATCCCAATAAGGTCAACTGGTGAGTCAGTTGCTAAGAAGCATCAGGCAGTAGGTGAAACTCTGTCCACTACTGACAGCTAAACTCAGAAAAGAGCTGGGGCATCTGGGGCTGTGTAGCCAGCAGTCCATCCCTGGCCACTTAAGACATCCAGATATGTCTCCTGTGAGACAGCTAGCATTTGAAGTGATGTCACACAAAAGACATGGGGAGCCAGTTAGGGTATGTCAGAGAAGCAGAAATGAGCACCATGCAGAGAGGGTTAAAGTTGTGTCTCTGCCCTCATCTTCAGGAAGAGCTGCAGCCCAGAGATGAGCGGCATTTTTAAATGAGATCCAAGAGTGGAAGTTTCAAGGACGACTGGTCTGAATTTTAGTGCCTCAAATGTCTGAACACTTACGGGACCTGCCTATGATATAATGCATAGACTGAAAACAGAGACCAACAAAGCAAGCCAGGAAAACAATAGTGGGGGACAATTATTTACACACAGAGATTCTGGTCTAAAACAATCTGCATGGAAATATGATGAATGAACTCCCAGGTGCTCTGGCATGTAGCTCAAGAAATATTTTCCGCTCTAGACATTTTGGAAATCTTTCCTGAAAAATTGGCACTTAGGCTAAGAAGATATAGTGCCTTTACTCAAGCGAAGGAGAAGGCAGTACGTTTCAGGAACAGCCAAGCTAAAAATATGGAGACAGGAAGGGAAAATATTGGAGGAAAGAAGACTTTATGGGAAGTCATCATCTGCTATAAAGACCACGTGACAAGTAAAGAAACTAAAAAATATATAAAATAAATAAATCTTAGTTTAAAAGGGTTATCTTCATCATCAGGCATAACAATTGGCTGGTAAACATGTTTGACCTCTTCAAACATGCAGTTCAGGTCTCCTTGTTTGCAGTGTATACCAATTCAGGGAACACGTTCCTTAAAAGGCCTAACACTTTAAATGTAATCCTTTTTAAATGTCTGTTGCATGTATACAATATTGTTTCTAAGCTATAGTTAACCATTTAGTTTTTTATAGTATTTGTGTGACTCTCAGAATAGTCTGAAGTGTTCACTGAATCCTCTGTGACCTATCAACAATGACAATAGCAGTTACAGTAGTCAGTGATAACAGAGAACAACAAGATGGGAGTTGATGACAGTGGATCCAACAAGAAAGAGTTTGGAATGAAGGTAAGAAATGAGAAAGTGTGAGTCTGAGGGAAGGTTTGTCTATACCTGGAAAATCAATGGAAGTTTTTAAATAAAGATTAAAGGCAGTAGTTTAAGGATGTCTAGTGCCTAGTGTTGAGGGGGCTAGCTGGAGAAGAGAAGAAGGATATGGGGAGGGAGGGAGGCCCCAAAGGGATTTTCTGTGTCAGGAATATGTGTTGGGGTCTGCTCCCTCTCCTCCATGGAGCCTCTTCACTAGAAAGCCAGATAGTCTTTAAGGGACCAAGGGAAGGTATGTGAACACGTATTGGTATTGAGACTATAAAGGAGAATAGTGACCTCCTGGTTACATTTCATTCCCCAGAGGAAGACCGATTGCCCCATTACACCTATAGAAAAGCATCCATGCATAAGTTGGCAAACTTTTTGTTTTATAATTTGTGATATTCATTTTTTTCAAAATCAGAATCCTGTGTCCACAATACAGTTAGGAGTTGGAGGTGGGGCTACTGTTAAAAAAACAAGTCAGCGGTTGGGCCAGCAGAGTGAGGTGTTGGTTAGGAACTGTCTTGGGATGCAGGTTCTAAGCAGCAGGGCCTCGGTTGGGATCCCACATATGAGGGCCAGTGACAATACCCTCTACAGCTAAGATGGTGAACAGCAGTTCCACCCGGAGCTGGGCTGCTGTGAGTCACTGTTGATGGCGTAGGCTGCAGTGAGGCTGCAGTGGGCTGCCATAAGCTACAGTGAGTGGCCCGCAGCCAGCGTGAGCTGCCAAGAGCCACCATGAGCGGCCATCCAGAGGCTGGTGACCAATCCACCTCACCAGGGAAGAGCGCAATGATAATACCAACATGGGCCAGTGAAGCGACGTCCTCCACAACTAGATTGAAGAACAAAAAGGGAGAGCAACTTGTCTGTTCCCCTTCCCTGATCCCCCAACGCTGTTCTCCCCCAATTCCCCAATAAAATCTTTAAAAAAAACACAAAGTGCCGGCCGAGTGGCGCGGCAGTTAAGTGCTGGCTTGGGAAGCCAGTGGCCCCGGTTTGGTCCCACATGTGAGGGCCAGTGACACTGCCCTCAAAAAAAAAAACAAAAAAAAACACACAAAAAAAACCAAAAAACAAGTCAGGAGCATGTATATTCTTTAATCCTGAGCAAGGCCTCTAGCCTGACATACTCCTGCTTTTTGACCCAATGTGCTGGACTGAATCTAAGAGCCACATTTATTCCATTCCTTTAGAATCGAGCCAGCTTTGTGAAGTCAGGTCTTGCGTTTCCCCTCCGAAGCCTGCTTTGATAACTCTCGAGTTCTCCAGGAACAAGGAACTTTATAAGGAGAGGTTACCTCTGGTTGAAAGACATTGGTCACAAGTCCTCCCATTAGACTCTGGACTAAAAAGTCTTTTCTTCACATGTTTGTGAAATGTTGTTGGTAGTTTTAATTAGTAAAGCATTATGGAGATGATTTTGGAAATACAGCAAAGTCTTTAACAAATGCATATAATACCTAACAATAATTTTAAGAAAATAATCAAGGATACAAAGGTTTATATACAGAATGTTCTCCAAATGTGTAACAAAATGCTGAAAACAAATTATATGCTATAAATTAAATAAACTATAGTGTAAGAGATAGGTTTAAAAATCGGAGCACTCAGAAAACTACACAGTCGTCCATAATTATTCTTGGGGAAAAAAAATAAAGCTACTGGAATATAAAATAGAAGTTTCCTCTCCATTTAGGTGGTTTCATAAAGCTTGGAAGTATTTAATAGTATTGATTTCTAATCCCTTTACTTTTCTTAATAGAGTTACATCAAGAAAGTCTTCATACAAGTAGACTTGAATAGACTCAGGGTAGAATTTCTATTCCAAAATTTTTATCTCCAACCAAGATCTCTCTTCTTCCCTCCAGAACCAAATATAATTTCCTATTTAACATTTCCATTTGCATGTCCCATTAGCACCTAAAACCCAACATGTTAAAAATTAACCACCGTTATGCTTTATTTCAGGACATGGTACAATCAATCACCTTCAAGCTAAGAATCTCAATGTCATCCTTGATTGGTCTCTATTTCTTACCTCTGGCAAGTGCTGTAAGTTTTACTTTCTAAATTTGGCTGGAATTTGCCACAGTTGTAGTCATATCCAAAATCAGCTCTCCTCTTAACTGTTGGAAAAGTCTAAATCCTAGTTACCACATCCAATTTTGCCCTGCTGAAATTAGATCTTAATTCCAAATAACATTTTCAATGCATTCCATTCATATAAAGGGCTTTCCATTTCTTTTAGGACAAAATAATAAATCTACAACATTGCATACAAAACCTAGCCATTGAGTACCTTGCTTTCTTTTCCAGCCACTTTCTACTTCTATAATAATATCATTTTTCTCTCTTAGCTCAAGAACATAATGTTCTTCTTTCTGTAAAACCCACTCCCCTTAACACTACCCCATCTAATTTGCCAACCAGCCAGCTAACTCATAGTCATTGTCACAGACACCAGTGGACAGACGTGAAAAGCGTGCCAGGTTCCAAGGCAGGGGCAAGCCACAGACATACATCATGGTCTAACTTAACGGCACTTTTTGGAGTTGAAAGCTGAACACCAACGGGGCAGTACTGATGACTCTGCTTTATCCTCTAGGTTTTGCCAGTGACAGTGCCTCACAGAAGCTTTCTTACAGCCCTCCACCATGCCATGCAAATACATTTACACACACCTGGTGAGATCTTCCATTTTATATTCCCACAGCAGCCTGGGCTTCTCCTCTTTAGCACTTAATGTTGGTAATTATTTGTTTAATGTCTTTCTTCCCCATTATACTGAAAGCCCCATAAAGTAAGAATCCCAGCTGTCTTGTTTGCTATACTCCCAGGGCCTTCAACTGTATCTGGAGTTAGTGGGTGCTCCATAAATAATTTGCTCCAGTTCACACCTACATGCAAACTCATGATATCATGGGGCTTCTAACGTGCTCCCTTCTGAAAGAAGTAGAATTTAGAATAGAAAGAGCATGAGGCCAGCTGAACCAGCAGAAATAGACTCTGGGACAGATATGACAAGTCTCATGACATATATCAGAGCCAAGGCTAAGCCAGGAATTGAGGAAGACAGAGATTTTCTTGGGCACTTCTGTTTTTGAAAGTCCCTCGTACCCACCTTCTCAGATAATCACTATAAATCTCTATTTCCCCACTTCCATTCTCTGTACTTCAGACCACTTTTAGTCTATGGGTCAGTTCAAGTTAAAGTCACTCTGGTTCTGATTACTATCTAATCTGTGAGGCAGAAAATAACCACATGAAATTTAAACATGTAATTGAGGGAGAAATTGATGGCTATTTTGAATGTAATAAAAATTGATGTTAATAGTCATTCATTATATAAAAACACACGATACACTCTGAAAGTCATAGGAATGGTATCAGAGTAAGACCTAAACAATTAGGCTTGACATTAAAGAAAGAAAGAGAGAGAGAGAGAGAGAGAGAAGAAGGAGAAGAAGAAGAAGAAGAAGAAGAAGAAGAAGAAGAAGAAGAAGAAGAAGAAGAAGAAGAAGAAGAAGAAGGAGAAGAAGAAGAAGAAACTATTTTCTAATTTGTGAAACACAGAACTGGGATGGTGTCTACAGGTCTTATGAGAAACTATCACCTTTAGACTAGTTCAGTTTTTAGAAATACATAACACACTCACATCAAAACATGTGTACACACACAAAAAATAAATTTACTCCTCAAAGATTATAACATTTGAGGGCCCGCAGAGTGGCGCAGTGGTTAAGTGCTGGCTTTGGAAGCCAGTGGCCCCAGTTCGGGTCCCACATATGAGGGTCAGTGACACTGCCCTCAAAAAAAAAAAAAAGACTATAACATTTGAGTAGGCAATATCTTTGTGGTTGAATCAATAGCCATTAAAGATCAGTTTCATCTTTATGGTTATATCTGTTTTGAGGATTAAATTTTTACAGAATTTGAAAAAAAGATGCATTATTTTGTATATTGTGCATGAAGTGTACCCTTAAAACTCGTTAACAGTTGGTCACATGAATTCACAATTCTATGCTTAGTAGCAATGGGAGAGGAAAAAAAAAAAGGCTTTTTACATTCTGTCACCAATATCTACTTTAGGATCAGCTTGGTGGTAGAATGGATATAAGATACTTGTATAAGATTCTTAAGAGAATTCAGCTCTGCCCCTTCATTTTATGTAGTAGAAGCTGGCCACCTCCTCCATTTACTGACAGCTACTAATGAGAGAGCACTTCCTAAGATCATTACTGGAAATAAGTTCCCCCGTAAAATTAATCTATTGGTACCACATAATGCAAAATTTCAATTATTCATTCATCTTATTTATTGCCCTATATGTAGGGCTTTGAAGCATCTAGCTGTCCTGATTTCGAAATGCATGTTTTTACGATCACTGAGAAAGAAATAATAGTTTAATATGTTTTTCCTCTGTTCACTTAAAATGTTCCTTTTAAAAATTACTTTTTCATTTGGAGCATAAATTAAAATGTAATTGTACACAGTTATTATTCTAGTTTACCAAGATCAGAATGTTAAGAGAAGAGCAAGTCTTTACGGTATCAAAATGTTTTTGTATATGTCCTCATTCTAATTACTATTTTTTCATTGTTTCGTGAATAATTATGAGTGACTCTGGTCTTTTCTTAAGGCCCTGTAGGAAGGTTGCAATTTAGAGAAAGAAAACTTCCGTGCATGGACAACCTCCTCAAAGAGCTCAGTCCAATTCTACTTAATTCAGCAAATATTTTTTAAGCACCTACTGTGTATCTATCTAGCACTTTGCCAACTGAACTCTGGGCCCAAGTACCTGTCTCACCAGTGTTTGCCCTTGTCACAAGGAGATTAAGTGGGCCAGTGGATGGATTTAGTGCAAATTTTATGTGGTGGCCTCATGTTATCTGGTCTGTAAGCATGGTTTTCATTTCCAAATGAAACACTATAACAGCATCTGTTTTTCTATCTGGTGTCATTAGAAATAGTTTATACTATACTGAGATTAATAACTCCCCCACCAAATGTGATTATATTTATCTCTGGCTGTCAGTTGTAAATCTCTTGTTACTCGAAAGGATTTATGCCTTTAGTATTTACAATACCCACTTCTAGTTCCCTTCAGTGTTCTGTTTGAAGTTAATCCTTCTTACTTAGGAGAATGGAAGCAAAAAATGAATTGAGTAGGTCTCCCTTCTCTGTTATCGGCTAACGTGGCACTATCATCTTCAGAGAGCAGTTCCGTCATTCCCTTCTGTTTTCTAGATCTAAGCAAGTGTAAAGGCGGATCTTTTTCCCTTGTCCTTACTATTGCTCATTAATTTCCTCTTGTGCCTTCAGAGACTTTAGGGGAGGCCCTATTGGTGATGGATAAGGTGAGTAGAAGGAGCAATGGGCTAAGTCAACAGATCCGATTTCCATTTCCCACTCTGCCTCTCACAGCTGTAGGGCTGTTGTCTCACTTGTAAAATGTCTTCAATAATGTCTGCTTTGCCTTCTTCATAATTAGGAAAATGTAAATAAGTGTTCTACATATAAAGTATATATTTATATTACGCATATATAGTCAACTATCTACATATATTTATATAAAAATATATATATACACATATGTATGTACTCGTATATATACGTGTGTGTGTGTGTGTGTGTGTGTGTGTGTGTGTGTGTGTTACATTACAGAATATAAGGCCTTTCCAAGTCACATCTTTCTGAGTGAGCAGCCCCTCGGCACACGGGTACGTGCAGTGTGAATGCACACTGACACTGGGCAGTAGTACTGCAGAGTGGCAAAGAGAGCAGGTGCTGTAAGCTGGACTTCCTGGGCTGGAACACCACCTCCTTCATATATTGTTGGGTATCTTCAGGAAAGTCATTTAATCTCCCCAAGCCTCACTTCCCTTCTTTGTCAAAGGGTGTTCATCTACCATTCAATTCAAACTACTTCATAGTATTGCTGCTATGAGGATCAAATGATTTAATACATAGAAAGCACTTCAAACAGGGCTTGACACTAGTAAGAATTCAGTAAGTATTAGCTATTATCAGTGTTGTGACATAGTAAAAAGTCAGGAATTTAGATTCCCCTAGGCTTAGTGAGCCACATTTATATGAGATGGTCATAAGTCTTATCACTAAATCTTTTGAAGTTTGTTTGCCTAAAGCCTAGCACTGTGCTTTTTTAGTTATCAGGGTAGAACATACAATGCTTATTTTTTTATAAAGGCAAGACTTTATTTTTGTAGGAGTAAGTTGAATGATTGTACTTGGTCTGGAAGTCATTTATTATAATGAGTACTTTGTAGAAATTAGATGGCTTTATTTTTAAATACCATATTAGGCTGGGTGTATGCCAAAAAAGTAAAAGTTCAATATAAAAAAATGGGTATATTAAATATCTATCTGTTTTGTGAAAATAGTAGCTTTGAAATCACAGGTTGTTTTCATTTGACAAATTAATTCAATTTGTTTTCAAAAAAGTAATCAGAGATGTGTATAAGGATTTACATACTAGGCTCTCAATTTTAACCCTCCCTACAAAAATAAGTAATTTTTCAGTATATTGTGATACAGTCACACAATAGAATATGGTACAGACATTGAAACTATATTTTTGAAGAACCTAACTCAGAAGTTTTTATAGATTAAATGATAAGAAAGGTAATCTACAAACTGCTTTATAGATTAAAATACCAATTATATGTGCATATATTACATTTAAAAGAATGACTGCAATCAAATACACAATAATATAAAATGAAATTTTCTTGGGAAGATAATTTTGAATGTTTTCGCTATTATTTACTGTTATTATATTTTTATTATCATTTATATTAAATCTTTTCTTTTGAATAATAATATATTTATATTTGTGTATTTCAAGTTTTCACTATCTGATACTTTTGTAATAATAAAAAACGACTACAAAATAATTCAACTTTTTAGCCCAATATGTCTTCAGGCAGATAAAACAAAATTCTTAACTAGAAAAACAGTTCGATTAGACACTTCTAAATTTTTCACTTGGAAAATAACATTTAAAGTTTCCCCCAAAACAAAACAGGCATTCATGAAAAGAGAGAAACATTTTGTGTATTGGGAGGACTTTTAGCAATCGTGGACCTTGAAGCTGAGCTCTCTGTGAACACACAACAGTGCTGGTTGCAGCAGGGGGTCAGCTAAATCACCAAAGGACCAAGAGGGAGGGTCTTGAGATTGCTAAGAAGGTAGCACTTGGCCATGGACTTAATTTCAGTGCTTACAAAGTCAGACAGTTAAGTTGGCGAACTCATCCTAGAAAAAGTGCTACATACCTCATTGCTGAATATCACTACAGTCACATTTGAAGTATTCCCCTTGGGAAGCTATGCACCAATGCCAGTGCCTAGGTCCACCCTTTCAAAGCAATTGTGGAACTCTTTTTCTGGAATGGCCATCAGAGCTGTCGTCGTATTAACCTTGTTGTCCTAAATGTCATCAAAATGTCCTTCTTTCAATATTTCTTTTATCTTCAGTAAAGAAAGAAGTCATTGGGGGCCAGATCAGCTGAGTAGGGAGGGTGTTACAATACAGTTATTTGTTTACTGGCTAGAAACTCCCTCACAGACTGTGCCATATGAGCTGGTGCAGTGTAGTGATGCAAGAGCCGTGAACTGTTGGCAAAAAGTTCAGTTCACTTAACTTTTTCATGCATCCTTTTCAGTATTTCCAAATAGTCAACTGGATTAACTGTTTGCTCGATTGGTACTAGTTCATAATGAATAATTCCTCTTATATTCAAAAAGGCTTAGCAACATCGTTGCAACAAGTTCATGAACTTAATTGTCAGGGCTCCAAATTTCAGATCCAAACTACAGTTATATGAATATGTCTTTACAGTTGCTAGAAAGAAAGGCAGTTAGACAAATTGACTCTGAGACTGACAGAGACAGACTCAGAGAAACAGAGACACACAGGACACGAAGTGTAAAGGAGTATCTCCAAAGAAAAAAGAAGGAAAATTCAATGTAGTTCAACTATTATAAACAGCGCTCTCCATAATCTTTGTTCAATCCCTTTCAACTAATCCCTTAGTTACAAAGTCCCAATTACAAATGACAAACACCACCACCGCTAGAACAAAACGAATCTGAAAACATTGTTCAGAAGTACCCACACAGGGCACAAAAGAGCGAGGTGTCACTCACTGCTGTGTACCCAGATGGGTAGACAGGAAGAGGGTTTTAATAAATGTAGGTGGACAACACCTACTTCCATTTGGCTGAGCTTTACTTTTTAATCACATTGTAAAATTTCTCAATGTCTTCTGGCTATAAGTCAAGCACGTCCAGGAAAATGAAATTTATACCTCAGGAAAAAAAAAAAAGAAAAAAAAGCCTACTGCTTTACCTGTCAAACATGGATTCACCAGGGTCAAAAATATATAGCTCATAGATCTTGCATTTTATACCCTTTTGCGTATTTATTATTGACTCCCCAACTTTCTGGATTTTTTAAAATTGGTTTCTTTTATTTTATCCCCCTTTTGCTTTTAGATTGTTTTAAAATTGCAAAGCAAACATGATTACATTTTCTCAGAAGGTAGGAAGAATGACTTTATTCAACCAGGGAAATGGACCCATCATTTAAATTCAAGATGATGCTAAAGGGAAATAGCAATGAAAGTGTCCATTTCCCACCCTTTGTTTCCTTGCACTTGTTAGAGTAATGCTGCTTATTGAATATGTTGGTTTAGGACTGTTTGGGGAAGCTGAATACAGAGATTCTAGAAAATACTTCTTTCCCAAATGTCCTGTACTTATATTATTTGAATTAGACCTATTGTGCTATTCTCTCCTCCACTAGAAAAAAAAAATCAACTCAGGAGCAGGGCTGACATTTCTTTAGCAGGCTGGAACACTGTACCACTTAATTACCCATCAGGAGATGTGAGGGGTGGCCTTGTGCTGGTTCAGCTCTGCCTGAGGGCACTAACCCAGCTGCTCCCATTAGTATGTGGTGAACATACCTGCCAGGCCACAGCCCTGGACGACTGCATTTGAGAAAAGGAGATCAGCATTCAATACGCTGGTTAACCACAATTTTGTTCAACAATGTTGATACAATGAAAACATTCAAGTCATAGAAAAACGAAAGCAGAGGGAAAGGTAAATAGGCAAAAAAGATATTACACAGAATCACATTGTCAGAATTTCTTGACATCCATGTTATGTAATACTAGTGAGTGCTTAAGAAGAGCCGGGGACAACAGTAGTCCACTAAGTGAACTCAGCTAGCTGCTCTACAACCCCATTGGTGGTCTGGGCACGTATATTTTGCAAGCTTTGATGTTTGTTTGCCCTCTGTCCTTCTGCATGCTTAACTATAATAGAAATAACACATCAAACTTTTGCATTAAAAAAACTGTTTACAAATCTGCGTTAAACAATGAGTTAAAATGTAAAGCATGTAAGTCATAGGCAAGAGATTTATTCTAATCATCTGATGAGAGAGAAATACATATTTAGCTCCAAATGAGAGTTATGTGCCTCAGGAATGCCCAAAGCTTGGTGAGCCAATATGAGAACTGCTCAGTCCTCAAGGCTTGCCAGAGCGATAGGGCCCATGGTCTAAAGAGAAGGACTGAAAGGAACGGTATGAAATTCTGATATGCAGCCCCTCCTCTTCTCTCTCTCCCCCCCACTTCCCATCTACTCTATATACCCCCTACCTAGTAAACCATCCTCCAAGCATTGAAAACAAAACAGAAGGAATTAATGGCCCCTGTACTGTTTCATTATTTATGCTCTTCTCATGTACCACCCTAACCAAGGGATGCTCTTTGATGATTATATCTCCAAGAACATTGCTGTGATCATGCTATGTGCTGGGAAACCATAGATAATTAATCAGTCAAACTGAGAGATATGGATAAGAATGACTTTTGGATTTTGTAAAAGTAAATTTAATGCATAAACCCTGCTAGGAACTGATTAAGCAAATAACCTCTTTGCTCATAGTTTAATCAGGGCGTACACTACAGCTAGCTGCAGACCTCTGCTTCATCCCAAAGAGGGGGACAGGGATGCTAAGTTTATATTTGCTCCTTTTAAATTTTTCTTCTCAATTCTAACAGCGTATGTACCAGGGGCACCAACAAAATGTATACACGTGACTTGTATTCATCTTTTGTTATCAGTGTAGATTGAGTATTACAATTTTAATATAATTTTTCCCTTTCTTAAAACATACATTTTTTTGTATGTATACATTTTTTGGCACCCTGTGTATTTGCTAAAGATGTTTGTCTGGTATGGAATTTTTCCATTAATAAATCCAATAAGAAATAAGCCACCAATTTATTTGACATATTTGGTGAGTCACAGTCCCATTTAGTTTCATATTTATAAAGTACAAAAAAGAAATACATACTCCTAAAACCAATAACACCATAGGGATGACTGTAAGCACTGTTCCCTCACATTTCCACAGGTAAATCTTTCTAAAGAAAAATTTGCATGATTTTGAGAAGGTTAGTGTTTTGTAGATGACAAAGGAGCCAGTGACCTTTGTCTTCTGCAGCAGAAAACCTGGCAGAATTCTGGGAGTGTAATTACAGAGCAGAAAAAGGAAGAGAGAATGGAATGGCCTTCTGTTTCTTAAAAAAAAGGGGAAACCAACAAAGACCTGTTTCCTTTTCCCTTTTTATCAAACGCAAGCTCTTCAGGGATGATTGAGCTCTTGTGTGCCACCGTTTGAATCCTGTAGGATGCTATTGTATGTCGCTTTGCTCTAAGTACACCAAAGGACGCTGATACTTTGAAGGTTGAAACTACTTTGTGGTGCAGAGGGGACCTCTGTGAAGATATCTGATCCTTGGGAGAACATTCTACTTTCCTCTGAGTGAGAGCTTGCTTGAAGGAAGACATTTGGATGCCATTGTACCAATTGATCACAGAAGTGGCAGGCCAACGACATTTGGGAATAGGCAAACTAAGTTCTAGAATTGGCTGAAGAGGAATAATGCACAGAGAATGTTAAACCCCGTTTTCTAAGGGAGTGCACTTATTTGTCAATAAGATAACATTTACAACTGAATCAGAATTGGGTTCTTATTTCTGCCCCTCCTTCCAATCCCGCTTCAGTCCTCATCTTACTCCCAGCAAAAGAGTTCATTCTGAAAACCACTCCTGTACTGTAATCTGAGACCACAACTAACTGGACAGAAGAACAGGCTATGAATTTGTTCATCTACTTCTCCAAATGTACTGGTTTTCTGACATCGGTTCAGTGCTACAAGAAATATTGAGTCTTCACGTTTCTGTCACTAATGAAAGATATACTGTAACAGTTTTGTAATAATTACTATCTTTAAAAAAAGGGATGTTTAGAGAAAAGGTTGGAGGCTCTTTCTGGAAGATTAGTTCAACTAATCAGGGTGCAACAGAATAATTTTCCTAAGATTACTCTAATCATGTCAGAACATTTTAAAAGCTTGAGAGCAGATAATAAAGGTAATCTCATTCTTGGGCTATGTGTAGAAGCACAAAATATCTTCGAGCTTTTTAAAGACTGCTGTTAGTATTTTGCAAGACACTCTCCTTGATGTGAAATCATGTCAATTATGAAATACTGATATTTTAATACAACAATATATTGTCCTTGGAAATAACACCTAGCCTGAGCAATACACTCTTCCCCACATTAACTCCTCAAGTTACTTTAGCAGTTGTGGCATGGCCATTTCATACTTGCTTGGTAATGACTGATGTGGAATGATGGGGGAGAGCTACAAGTGAAGCCATTAAATGTTGAGGAAGGGACTGTGCAGCCTCTAATATACAGTTAGAGACCAATTTAGCCATGGAGAGAGTCCAAGGGGTTCTGATGTTTAAGGCCGCTGCTATATACTATAAAGCCTGTTGTCACTGAGTTACAATTACACAGGCCATTGGCATGAATATCCGTCAGTAGAGAAAATGATACAAAGCAAAACGTCTGCATACCATCTATCATTCATTGCGCGGTTCATCAAAATAGCGTCACATGTTACCTGCCCCAGTGCAAGTTAAGCTCTCAAGTAGCCCGACTGCAAGCACACCAGACAGCACTTACAAAACTTTTATGTTTACTAAGAATGAAAAGAAGGCTGATGACATTCTTAAGAGTTATTTTTGCTCAGCACAGCTCAGAACAAAGAGTAAGAGAAACACTCCAGGGGCAGAGGAGCTGTGGTGCTCCTCCAAAATGCACGGACACAATCCGCAGTGAATCTTACAGGACAGGATCAAGTGCTGGCGAAGATGCTCAAGTGCCACAGCCCCAGGGTCTCAGCTGCAAAGAGCTGAAGCTTGCCTTGGCCCATCCGTGGCTGCTCAAATTGAGCCTTTTGATTTAATCTGAAGCACTCAGAGAAAAAGCCCTGGTGGTATTGGCTTCCCATCGAGGAGAGTTATTTTTTCATAGCAGTTGAGTGTTCTGGAGAGACATATGTGTAACACAGAAACACATGTGGCATGCCCTCTGGGGTTCTCTCTCTCCTACGTGTTAATGAAGACTAAAGGTTGAGACAGTGCAGGCATCAATTGCACAGATAATTAATGGTGATTAATGATTGACTTTTCATTTATGTGCCACAGATTGATTCAGGTAAAACACACAGATGCTTGAAACTTCTGGGGCCCTGAAACTGGTTACTGTTCACCATGGGATGACGAGCCTATGCCTGCATTTGGAGTGGTCCCTGTTGTCGATATGATAGTTTTCATTAAGTGAATATTGACAGGGAATGCTCCATCTGTTTAAAAAAAAAATTTCTTTCTTTTTAAGGATTGATTTTTGATCCCTATCACTGTTGTTTTCTAAAAGTGTGTGCTGCTTTCTTGGACACAGCTACTTAAGCAATTTCCCTTTTCGTTTTCTTAACAAAAAGTATGGATTTTTTGTTTTGCTTCACATATAGTTATGTGTTTAATCCTATCACAAAATAGCCTCTCTCTCACTCACTCCTCTTTCTTCCTCTTCAGATATATGTGTGTATGGATACACACACCACACACACACACACACACACACACACACACACACACACACACAGGTACTCCTGACAGTTGCAAAGGTGAAGGAGTGACAGAAGTATCATGTGGAGAGAAATACTCCAAAATTCGGGCCATCAATCTAGCAGAAGGGAGCACGTCAGCATTCCCTCCCTTTGGCAGTGCAGCGTGGCTTTGTCGGGCAGAGCCTGGTGCTGCGCTGTGCAGATGTGATGTGTCAGTACCACATCGAATGATAAGGCTGTTAAATTTACAAGTGGTAAATTTAAGGCCTTTATGATTCCTCAGAGTTTATCTCCATATGTATGTCAGAGCTTGAAAAGAGTGGAGGATTTGGGGATTTACCATCATATTGTCGAAAAGCTTAATGCTTCGTTTGCTGACCATGAGCCTGAGTTCCATGTGCGTATTTATCGCCACATATATTGGAAACTGAAACAGATTCTGTCGTGAGCCATTCTCAGTCTTCCATGTGCCGAGTGGGTCAGGTGAGCACTCTGCGTTTGAATCCTGGAGGCTTTGCTAAAACTTCTCTCCCTGAGGTTTACTTTCCAATAGCTTCTGCTTATTATGGTATTTCTATTTTGTAGACTTTTATGGCTTAGGGGCGCCAGCTCAGGAAATGCAATGGCTAATACCCTTCCTCCATGCAAGGAAAAAAAAAAAATTCTGAAAAGCTATTAACTTATTACTTTAAAAGTAAGGACTACCTTAAATCTGTAAGTGCAAAAGCAATTGAACACTGAATAAAATGATGTAACAGAATCACTTGTAAACATAAAATTATTAATCTCTACCACTCTTTTGTTTTCTAAAAGTGTTCACTGTGTTCTTGGACAAAGCTAGTTAAGCAATTCCCCTTTTTGTTTTCTTACCAAAAAATACAGGTGTTTGTTTTTGTTTTGCTTTGCATAATTATCTGTTTAATTCTATCACAAAATAGTCTCTCTCTCACTGGCATCTCTTTCTTCCTCTTCAGATATAGGTGAACACTGAAAAGGTACAGTGAACAGTTTATCTAACCCAACCCAACCCAATAGCTAGGTCTCTCTAAAAAAATTTAAATAATAATTGCAGCATTCTTATTTTTAAGTTTATATGTGTATTTTGGTGCCAGCAGTAATGGGAAATAAAGCATTTTCGCTTGACAGAAATAACAGAAGATAAAAGGGAATAAAGAAGACTAATTTTAGTGTTAAACTGAGTTATACCCATTCTAAGAAAAGTTACAACAGTGCTTTAATAAGTTATATTTTCAGAAGGGAAAGAGTAAATATGCATTTAAAAATCTTCATTTCTAATTAAGTTACATTACATGGCTCCCAAATGCACATTTTAAAATACAGCACTACATCCTCTCTGCCTCACTCCGTTTTCCTTCGACTTTTAGCTTTCACTTTCATTGCTGTTCTCTCTTCTCGCATCCTGCTGGTACAATAAGTTTTCACAGTAAGGAGATGGTTTACCACTGGATGTGCTTGCCCAGCTGCAGATTTCCAGGCTAAATAGCTGCTTCAAGTCTTTGTTAAAGCTGGCAAATATTTGCTTTTCCTCTATGTTCAACGTATATATGGTTTTTCCTTACCAGTCTTGAGGTTCAAGGCAACACAAATTCTCCACTCCCCTCCTCCCCTGCTCCTCCAACACACACATTGTATCTTCATGAATTACTCAATATGTTGGTACAGATCACTGTTGATATTGTGCTATGGGCAATTAGAAGCCAGGCGCTTTGTTACATACCTGGCATCCTGGATGGTAGAGCATTGTTCTCACTGTGTGGTTGGAACCACGGAGCTCTATAATTCATGGACATACAGGAATACATTTATCAGCATGGGTTATATGTGGCTAGGAAACAGTTTCACGTTATAAAAAACCGAGCTCTCTCTAAACCTAGGAAATGCCATTAAGCAAAGAATCTATAACATTTTGTCAAACTCTAAGTCTAGTTATATTTAAAAGGTTTAAAAAAAAAAAAAACATACACACACACACATGCTGGCAGTTTACATATCCTTTAATGAGGGATACCCAGTCTAAATTTTCACCACAAAAGCTAATGACCCTATTAACTCTAATTTGTTTACTCACCAGTCCGGAACAGTTTCTTCCACAGGTACCTCTTTGATGTTCAAAATTAAGCTTCCTAGAGGCTTGAGAAATTAAATGCTAAAAGAGGTCAATTATACAACACTTGCCTTAAAGACAAGGATTGCCACTCCCATGTTGCTTTAAACTGACGATTTTTTTTTCCTCTTAATGAACAGATGAACACAAATACGAGATTACTACTCAACACATGTTAAACCCTCCTCCTGATTCGTTTGGATATGATGGATAGCTTTGAATGAGTGCACCTGAGCGTGCTGGAAAGGGCTTAATTAAACCGGGCAAATATTCAATGCTGGTTGCTTAGGTAAAATCTGAAATACACACCAAAGGATAACTTCAAACTGTAAAAGACAAAATGAAAGGGCATGACTGATAAAAGTAGAAAAGGATTCTATTATTACGTGGGAAGCCTCGTGTGGTGGAACATTTAGTACACAGGATAGTGTATAGGAACCATTCAGGTTTTTCCCTATGGCTCAGACATCAGCACTATTATGAAATAGTTCTGATGTGGAAGCAGCACTCTGGTTGTTGGAAAATAAAGGAACAAACCAATTGAAAGACAGTGGGAATGGACTAGAGGAATAAACCCTAAAATAGACATGTGTGTGCAAAGAGAGCTTTGCTGTTAATATCCTGAGCCCCGCAGCATTTCTGTAATAATGGGCAACAAAAGCATTTTGCAGAGGTGCAGCCTTGATATGAGGGGACAGTGCTAACTTTTATGCCCTCTTTTCATGCTTAACACAATCTCTGGGTGCCCCCACCTTCTATGTATATGTGTGGGTACCTATTCTCCATACTCTGGGGGCATCTCCTCCCCTGATACAAGTTTTATCAGACTCTAGAAAAGATTATTCAGAAATACAGATGGACTATCTATATGATTCGAGATGCTAACAACTGAGTAAGATAATATGAATTCATACGAATTTTAAAAAAAAATGGATCATGAGTTGAAACAGCCTAATCATCCTGTTCGAGAACAACTTTATGTTTCCATCTATCTCTTACTTACCCTAAGATATGTTTTCAATTCCCTCCAGTCTCCTAGTTTCCATCCAATTTCATTTGTTAAGAATATAACTACAACATGTTGGCTATTGAATGTGCTAGAGTGTACAAAGCAGCAGACATAGGGCCGGCTGAGTGGCGTGGTGGTTAAGTGCTCGCTTGGGAAGCCAGCGGCTCTGGTTTGGTCCCACATATGAGGGCCAGTGATACTGCCCTCTAAAAAACAAACAAACAAACAAATAAACAAACAAAGTAGCAGATAGACCCAGAATAGTAAGAAGGCTTAAAATGATTGAATGGGGAGTCAGTGCAAAATAGGGTAGTGGTTGAGTGCAGGAACTTTAGTGACATGCTGTGGATATTTCAATCCCTACTCTGTCATTTATCAAGTGGGTTTAGGCCTCAGTTTCCTTGTCCATAAAATAGAGATCACAGTAATGCCTACTTCAAGGTGTTAAATGAAATAATACATATAAACTGGTATATAGTAAGGGGCCCATAAAGATCCTTAAGTATGACTACTTAGGGGAATGGGGCCAAGCAATTAGCATTTCAGATTCTGTCCTTGTTCCCATGGGAGATGGGATTCTAGGTCTGCACTGATCTGGAACCGTTTCATGCTAAAGTCATATGAGAACCTTAGGGGGAATATCTGTAATACTGATCCTATGTCTATTTAAAAATCTTTGTATTTTGTTTATCATGAGTTTTGTGTATGATTTTTGATTTTTTAAAAGCATTGATTTATGAATTTCTTGACTTCTTGGGTACCCCTCAAACTTTGTGCCTGAGATGCTTGCCTCCTTCATATCGTCATAGTTGTAGTCCTGACTTGGAGGCTCCAAGCATGTGCTTTTAAGAGAGGATCTTGATCATGAAGAAACCTGGGAAGAATGGATGCATGCAGACACAGCTGGGGAGATGGCATGTTCAGTTTAAGGAGGCTGGTTATACCCTTAGCACCAGCAGCAAATAGGCTTTCTCCAGTCTAATAGCACAGACTCCCAAGTTCATGTTGACTGGTGTCCAACCTGCCTTGTCTTTGGTCTGGGGCCTGATTAAATTTCCTCAAGATGCTCTAGCATGGATCAGTTTTCAGAATTACGCTCCTTAAGATGATCGGCAAGCTCAAGATTGGCATTGGTTGTGGAGAATAGGGTGTTCCAATTGTGTAGAGCAAGACCCAAGAGGTTTAACTATGAAATTATTCCCTTAATCTTAACTCTTTCTTTATAAAATTCAGAACACTTTCTCATTAAGGTATATGCAAACAGTGAGAAGGGAAATGGAGATGGGCAAAACCATAAGTTACTGCAAGAAAAGGGGTATTTAACTGTCTTTACAGGAAAAGTATCATGACATTCATATTTTAAAGAGTGGACTAAAGATAACTGTTTTCAATCCCAACCACAATTTGGGAGTGCTTTGGGAAGCTCCACCACCCACCCCCTTTTTTTTTCTGGACAGAGGAACTAAATAGACATGTTTTCTTCCCCAAAAGATATTCAAATGGCCAATAGGTATGTAAAAAAATAGCTCATCATCACTAATTATCAGAATAATGTAAATAAAAACCACAATGAGATATCACCTCAACTCTGTTAGAATGGCTATTATCAAAAAACAAGCAATACCAAGTGCCGGTGAGGATGTGGAAAAAAGAGAACTCTTGTACACTGTTGGTGGGAAAGTAAATTGGTGCAGCACCTATGGAAAATGGTATGGAGGTTACTCAAAAAATTAAAAATAGAACTACCATATGATCCAGCAATTCCACTCTGGGTATTTATTCTAAGGAAATTAAATCACTGTCTCAAAGAGATATCTGCACCTCCGTGTTCACTGCAGCATTATTTACAATAACCAAGACATGAAAACAACCTAAGTGGCCATCAATAGATGGATGGATAAAGAAGTTGTGATAAAAATATACACAATAGAACATTATTCAGCAATAGAAAAGAAGGAAATCCTGCCATTTGCAATAGCATTAATAGATTTTGAGGGCATTACACCACTTGAAATAAGTCAGACAGAGAAAGACAAAAGCTCTATGTGGAATCTTTAAAAACCCAACTCATAGATACAGAGAATAGATTAGTGATTGCCGGGGGTGGGGTGTGGTTGGGGGGCATGTGGAATGGTGGGCATAATGAGTGAAGCGGGTCAAAAAGTACAAACTTCTAGTTATTAGATAAGTAAACTGTGAGAATGTAATGTACAATGTGTTGACTACAGTTAACAATAACATATACACAGAGGGTGCCAAAAAATGCATATACGTTTTAAGAAATGAAAAAACTGTATTAAAATTGCACTGATGGTTGGGACTGCCTAGTGGCATATTGGTTAAGAGCTGGCTTGGGACACCGGCTCTGAGCAGCAGGACTCCCATTCGGATCCCACATATGAGGGCCAGTGACACTGTCCTCCACAGCTAAGATGGTGAACAACAGCTCCACCTGGAGCTGGGCTGCTGTGAGTCCCCGGCGACGGCGATGGGTGTAGGCTGCAGCCCCTGCTGCAGTGGGCTGCCATAGGCTACAGTGAGTGGCTGGCAGCCGTTGTGATCTGCCAAGACCACTGTGAGCAGCCATCTAGAGGCCGGTGACCCATCTGCCTCACCTAGGAAGAGCGCAATGACGACACCAACATGGGCCAGTGAAGCAATGTCATCCGCAACTAGACTGAAGAACAAAAAGAAGAGCAGCTTGTCTGTTCCCCTTCCCCGGTTCCCCAACTCTGTTCCCTGCCGCAAATTCCCCAATAAAATCTTTAAAAAAGAGAAGAATTACACTGATGGTAACCACTTTGAGCACCTCCTCTTATAATTGCAGAAGGCAAACATGACCTGCATTTACCTTTTATTGGTATATATCGAGTATTACCATTTTATACAGTTTTTTTCCTTTCTTAAAATGTGTATACATTTTTTGGCACTCTCTCTCTGTGTGTGTGTGTGTGTGTGTGTGTGTGTGTGTGTGTGTGTGTGTGTAGAAGTTGTTAAGAGAGCAGGTGTTTAAAGTTCTCATCACAAAAAAACAAAATTTTGTACCTATATAAGGTGATGGGTGTTAACTAACCTTATTGTGGTTATCGTTTTGCAATATATACATATATAAAATCATCATGTAAACCTAAAACATACATTGCTATGTGTCAATTATACCTCAAGAAACCTGGAGTGGTGGGGGAAGCTCCTTTTCAGCATTTCTATGGGACAGAATGCAGGGGCAGCAAACGGAAAACATGGGAAAGAGACAAGGGCTAAAGAGAGGCTGTTTCTGGGTTACCACTGACAGATCTTTTCAAAGCATATTGGAGACGGGCCCTAGAAATACACCTGACAGGAACTTCCTGCTAAAAGTGTGGGAACTGAGCACATAAGGACAATGATGTGCAGTCAGTGCTACAGAATCTAACGCAAGGAAGGAAATCCCAGGCTAGTCCAGCCCAGGTGCAATGACAGGGCAAAGAGAAATATATGGCAGCCAGTGGGCCCTGTGAGCAGAAAAATGCGGGTCAGGAGAGAACAGAGGCAATACCTTCCTCGCTTTCAGCTAAAAATTCTATTCTTACATGTTCTTGGTTTAAAAAGAACTGCAACTTTATAGCTGAGCCCCACTGCCTATGATATATACAGTGGCTTGTATATAGTTATGCTTATGAAAGTGTCACACGATTAAACGAGTGTTGGTTTTAACAAAAATCTGACTTGGACTTCAGCCCTGGCTCTACTGCTCATTTATCAATGGTGTGCATCTTTGGAGAATTCACTTACCTCCTTCCTCTTGGCCTCAGTTACCTGATCTATAAAATGGGAGTAACCGAGACCTGTCTCACAGGCCTGTTCCAAAGTGGTGCCATAACATATAGAAAATGCCTAGTATGCTGCCTGGAACTTCCTCTCAACATTCATTCCTCAAGTCTCCCTACTGTCTACCAGGCCCCAGCTTTGTACTAGTAAATGTCAGAATGTACTGTAAATTACCTTTAATTCATGCTCTGAAGTGTGGCTTTAGCCTTTCTAAGCAGACTGCTTTGCTGCTTTCTTTGATTTTGTTACAGATAATGATGGGGCTGAGAACCCCCAACCACCAATGGCAGTCATGCCGGACAATCTGAAGGGTCAGGTCTGGCCAGAAGCCCCCCACGTCACCTCTAACACACCTGCACACGCTGCTTCAACAGGCTCTTTGCTGTCTAGACATGTTACATATTATGCAACCTCAGAAACACTGCCTTTTCCCTAATTTCTGCAAAGCCAAGTACTCTAGTGTAAAACTATTCCATACTTAGAAAATCTGTCTACAGTTTTTTTTTCCTTTTTTAGTTCAGGGGAGCAATAGAACCATTTGCTACTAATTTTATTTCACATTTTCCGCAAGAAAATTTATAGCTGAAGTCAGATGAACTGAAGAAAAAAGTTAAATGCTCTGACTATATGACAACGTTTCCTCCAAACCTATAATTGTTAATATGATGCTAATGAGTAATAGTAAGTCAGTGAATCAAAGCTTTAAACTAAAGAAAAAAAAAAGAATTTTTCATTGCCACTACAGTCTCAAAAATGGAATTACAAATCTTATATCCTCACAGAAACATATACCTCTGCTGGAGAAATGGTCTAAGTTGAAAATGAGAGTGAAACTCTTATTTTCAAGAACCTTATCTGGGTCAAGTTTTTAAAACAGTAAGGATGTTTACTGTTTTCTAAACTATGATTTCTTATTTCCTATTGCAACCAAAGGACATATTATTTATTATGGGGGGGCAGAATTACTGCTGGTATACTTGTGGTATTTCTTTATTTCATTTAAAAATATTTATATAAATTCATAGTGATGCTAAAAACTGTTTTCTACTAAACTTTGTTTTATAGGTCAGCTTGCAGCATTCTCTAAAAGGAAAATAAAAAATAAAAAAGGAAAGAAAACTTGTTTAATGCTGTGATTTGAACTACCCACTTGCCAAAAGCTAGCCTGCCTCATGTGGCTACTTTGTAGGTTGTACTTAAGATATGTTTAAAGGGTATGTGCTTTAAGTAGGAAAAATTACAGAGACAAGAAAGAAAGTGATGGGATAAAATGGAGGGAGGATATGTTACTAATACACTGGCTATTTTATAACTATGTGAAGTTTTTATTTTTATTTAAGCTCAGTCATTTTTTGTTGTTGTTCTGAATTGTGTGGATAGTACAGAAGCAGACATGTGAGGTTATTTATTGTATTTTTTTTAATTAGGTAAGAAGTTTGCAATGAAAAGATCTATTTGCTGTTCTTTACTATAAACTTATTGAAACTATTTCCTTCATTTTATTGATATGTTTTATTGTGAAAACTAATCCAAGGAAATTACATTTACTTTCATTTGAGCTTTCTGGGTAGTGTTAATGGAGAAATTGACCTAAAACTCTGAGGGTTTCTGGATAATAATTTTTTTTTTTTTAAGACTTAGTTATGGTTGCTTTGCTTCTAACTGATACAGATAGAATATATGATTTCTACAGGAAGTCTAAAGAACAATAATATTTCTGAAAACATATAGGATGCTTACATTTCCCTTGCATATGAGTAGTTATATCACTTCCATGGAGGGAAAAAAAAAAAAGGATGGTTGAGAAGTTGGCAAGGGACTCCAGCAGACTAGGCACAGAGCTTAGCAAGCTGAAGAAAATCAGGAACCACTGGATGGACTAGATTCCCAACAGTATAAATAATGCCACAGAATTGTTTTAGAGGAATGTCTACTCTATACAACTTTTTGTAAACCATGGGAATGTCCTCCTTGGATGTGCAAGCTGCAGGGAACCATAATGGAACATTGTCTTTATGACAGATTTAATGTGTTCAAATGCCCTGCCTTTTCCTTTCCTTACATTTATGCTTGTTCCAAAAACAATTATAGTCTCAAAAAGAAAGCACAGACACTTAATTAGTATCATTCCACAGCTGCTCCTTAATAAATCAAGATGATAAATATGTGTCTAATCCACATGCTGGGCAAGTCTAATCTAAATGAGTCTAGACTTGTGCACCTGATGCATTACGTAGGAACTGGAAGGCAAATTAATACCCTGATGGAAGAGTAAAATGTACTTCACTATTTATTATTAATGTTTCGCTGTTTCCTATAAAAACACTTTTAAGTGCAGTAGATAAGCTGGTTCATAGACTCTGCAGCAGAAATATGTCCTGGTTTCAAATGTAGGTGGAAGTATAGGAGGGTGATAAATGGGTTAGCCAAGAAGTCAAATTTAGATATTTATAAGCATTGAGCTTTTCCTATAAAAAATGAACTTTCATATTTAAAATGTAAGGGAGGGAACTATGGCTGAACCACTAAACAATATGAAGGTCTGACTTATAATAATTCATAAATACATGCTTTAGTTATAAAGCTATATCAATTCCCCACCTTTCTTTACTCTTGCATGGCGTTTTCTTATTAAGAAGAAGAAAAGAAAGAAAAAAAGTTTCTGTTTCTACTGCTGGTATCTGCCAGCCAAGGCATTGTGACTTGGGAATATAGAGAAAAATGATATCATACTTGGCCTTAAAGGAACATGGTAGATTCTCCTGAAAGGGAAAATTTGGCAAATAAAAGACAACTGTACAGAATAAGGGCTACAGTATAGGTAATGGGGGGAGAGTAGGCTAAGGCTGCCAGTCTGGAGGAGGAAGACAGGCAGGGGCAGCCATGTACATCAAGGAGTTTGGGGTGGCTGGGACACGGGCTTCAAGAGGGTGAGTAATAAGCATAAAAGACAGTGGATGAGCCGGAGAGAGATTGTGTGCAGGAGATCTTATAGAATTGTGCTGAAGACTTTGAACTTATCCTGAAGTGGATGGAGAGTTCATTGAAGGGTTTTGAGGCCATGTATGATACCTGGTCCTCCAAAGCAGACTCTTAGAGGTACTAGATTTCTCCTTAGCACAGATCTGAGCAGTACTGGAGGGTAGGCCATTTTGTCTCTGTCACATTCTAGCTTTTCTTTGTGTATTTCTCTCCCACTGCTGGTTAGCATCCCCTGGTGTTTTTGACCTACAGGCTGCCCAAAGTCCTCTACTTCAGAGCTCCTGATTCTCCACTTCCCTCAGCAGTCCCAGGGGTTGTTCTTCTGAAAATGTCTTGTATTCACTGGTTACCTCTCATCTTAGAATCAAAGAGAAAGCGGCGCCTCTGTTTAGGAAACAATCTTCATAGGCAGGGCAGTGTTACAGCACCAACTCAGCTTAAGCCATAAAAGCAAGACTATTTTGATCAATATAATAAAGAAATTTACACTGAAATAGTGGTTAATATTTTTTAAAGCCTCATAACAGCAGCTGTGGGTGGCAAACATTTTGGAATCTCCCTTTCCTAGATAAGAAAATAAAGACGCAGAGAACTTGACCAAATGGGAAAGTGGAACTTGCTCTCTGAGGCCGGATCTCTGCCTATTCATACTGAGCTCAGGAGGGGTTAGTGGTGTGGAGAGGTGTACACCAAGAGGGAGCTACAATATATGCATTCCCCCACCTCTCCGTCTCACCTTCTCATAAGAGACATTTCTTTGAGGGGATTAACAAGCTCTTTAAAAACAGAAATTTTCAGGCTGGCAGAGTGGCGTATTGGTTAAGAGCTGGCTTGGGATGCCAGCGGCCCCGGTTTGTATCCCACATATGAGGGCCAGTGACACTGCCCTCTACAGCTAAGATGGTGAACAACAGCTCCACCTGGAGCTGGGCTGCTGTGAGTCCCCCTGATGGCATAGCTGCAGCCCCTGCTGCAGTGGGCTGTCATAGGCTACAGTGAGCGGCCGGCAGCCAGCGTGAGCAGTTGGCAGCCGGTGTGAGCTGCCAAGAGCCGCTGTGAGTGGCTGTTTAGAGGCCGGCGATTGATCTGCCTCACCCGAGAATAGCGCAATGATGATACCAACATGGGCCAGTGAAGCAATGTCCTCCACAAGTAGACTGAAGAACAAAAAAGACCAGCAACTTGTCTGTTCCCCTTCCCCGGTACACCAAAGCTGCTCCTCTCCCCCAATTCCTCTATAAAATCTTAAAAAGAAAACAAAAAAAAACCCAGAAATTTTCCTTTCTCACTTCCAGCATATTCTATGTACCTTGCTGTGGGTTATTTTACTCAAAATTTTGAATTCAGAAACTGTTCATACATACATTTATTTAGTTAATTACTTGCCTTTTAAAATTTTAATATTAATTTCTTAATGTTTACATACTTATTGAGTCTTTTATTTTGTGTTTTTATTTTATTCCAGTTTTAGTGAGATATAATTGACATACATCACTATGTAAGTTTAAGATGTATAGCATAATCAGTTGACTTACATAGAGGTATATTGTAAAATGATTACCACAATAATTTTAGTTAACATCTATCGTTTTATCTGGATACCAAAAAAAGAAAAAAAAAATTTCTTATGGTGACAACTCTTAAGATCTACTCTCTTAATAACTTTCAAGTATAGCATCCAGCAGTGCTAATTATGATCATGTTTATATTATATCCCAAGTACTTATTTTACAACTGGAAGTTTGTACCTTTCGACTCCCCTTCCTCCAGTTTCCCCTTCCCAAAGCCCTGTTTCTGTTAACCGTAAATCAGATCTCTTTCTTTGTTAGTTTGATGATTGCTTTTTTGTTTGTTTTATAGAGTCCATATATAAGTGAGATCACACAGTAGTTGTGTTTCTCTAACTTATTTCATTTACCATAATGCTCTCAAGCTCCATCCATATTTTTGCAAATACCTGCTTTTTTAAAAATTGAGGGTTTACCTGTGGTTATTTACAATAAATTAATCATTTATTCAGTAACTGTAATTTACTTATCTTTAATAGGTTTTATTTACTGGTTTAGTGAAAGTGTTTAATTTAAGGCTACTATTATTACTAAATGCTTTTGACTCGTCTGGAGAATTAGTGGTGAACTGAACAAAAAGTTATGGATAGATCTCAGGGAATAGGGGAATCTCCAACATGCTAAAGTTTTTTTGTTTTGTTTTGTTTTGTTTTTTTCTTTCTTTGTTGGATCTTGGATTAATTTATCTTAACTGTTCAAAGATTCAGTGTCCTGATTTTGACTTCAAGTGAGCTTAAATGTTATACCAATTTTTAAAAGGAGGGAAAAAGTTGGTGTAAAATAATTTCTACTGTGAAAGTTACCTACCAGTAAACATGATCTAACTTCAGTCACCCGAGCTCTGTGATACCACTGTGTCACTATTTGCACTTCAAATAATAAACATTGTACACACTCTCATGCAAGATATTTATATCACTATTGAATTCACATATGGAGGAGATGGCGCTGAGCTCTAAAGGGTGAAATTGAATGTTGACGCAGATAAAGCTTGAAAGGAGGAAAGTGAGCATTTAATTAGGGGGCTTGCTTGCATCTGTTCTCTGATATTCGGTCTTTAAGTTTTATTTTACTATCTAATTCTGATGCTCTATGCCACTGAAATAAATTACAGGGTTATGGAGTTTCCCACCCTTTTCTACACACTTCTGGTTTTAGGAGGAGCACTCAGTCTGGGCACTCACATGTGCAGTTGAATTAACTCTTTGATTCCATCTGTTCTTCCCTGATTCATGACAACATTCTCTAGGTGTCCCTCACCTTCAGCACTTCTGTAAATTCCTTCCTTCTTAGGCACTGTTTTGACCATAACTGACATCATTTCAGTATGGAATGAGAGAGAGGCAGCTGTCAAGTTCTGTTTGGACCTTCTGATTCCTTATTGTGGCCCTAATAAGGCCCTCCTGCTGGGTGCCAGCCACCTGCAAGAGGTCAGTCCTGTGGATGAAATCTATAAACAGTGGTGATCAATCCCTGAGACAAAACACAAGCTGTAAAACTTTAAATGCAGGAAACAGCTCCTTGGAGACAAGGAGGGAGCTAACTAGAAGGGAGGGCCAAAGAGTTACAAAGAAATCTAACAATTACAAAAAGTGTAAAAAAGAAAGAAAAGAATTGCACATCAGCCTTCAGGATACATTTCGTAATTTGAGGAGAATGATAAACTCCGTTCAAGAAAGAATCTATTTCAAATTTCCCATTGCACAAACTTCTGTCAGACCCCACCTTAATAACTGTTCTCCATTAATTTGACCTTATTCTATTAATTAAACAAATTTACAGCGCAATCTTGACCTCTACAAAATAAAGAGGTTTGCCAAAAGTGGTTTTTTCATTAGATCGCAAAAGTTACCTTTGAGATTGCCTCGTCACTTAGAGAATGTTTTGAGTTGATAGCTTAATTTTTTTCTTTTTCCTTTGAAACAAATTCATCATTCTTTCATAATAGGAGATTCCTAACTAAAGGAGGGTGGGCAGAAGGGGGAGGTCAAATTCCCTGTACACACTGCTGCTCAATGTTGTTATTTCTCCCTTCAGAACTTCTTTTTGAACCCTCGCCAAAAAGTGTCTGAAATAATCCCAATCATCATTCTTGATGTCAGGAGGGCTTTTGGATTCACTGAAAAGAATAGATTAACAGAACGCAATGAGAGAGCAAGTTGGATTCTGACCTTCCTGGCATTGATGGGACTGACGACATGAACATAGATCAAAGTACATTCAACATGGGCAAAAGTGGGTTAAAATAAGGGATCCAGCCATATTTGGTATTTTTAAAGTTTCTCCCAGGTGACAATTCACAACTTAAAATCATTCACAATTGTCACCCTTTATACCCAGGTGAACATTTCAGCACATTTCCCAAAAGGGTACATACCTAGCAAGTCTCACGCACAAATGATCAGAAAAATCATAAACAGTACAGTAAACGACTAAAAAGTTAAATAAATAATTCATCTCTTTCCCTTGCATCCTCCCTACAGTCAGTCTTAAAATACTGCTTGTAAGGCATAATACCCACTTCAATCATGTCAGCTGCTGATTATTAATTGCTTCAGAAAAAGACAATATTTTATCCATCCTCTTTGGAGTTCGAGTGTGAATGGTGAAGCAAAAGAGAGTAAAAGTGAGTGAAACATGAAAAGCTTGATTTGTTAGGACCCCTGCTGTCTGAAAAGAGATCAAAGCTCAGAGGGAGGCTGTAAAACAGCCCAGTGCCCTGAACTGAAACAGGGCCTGTGGCAGCTGCTCTGGGCACCCGCTCACAACCCAGGTGTGCCTCCAACTCCACTCCGCCCGCTGAATCATGGGAGTAGGGTATCTCTCCTCTTCTTCATTATTTCAGAGGCAGTCACGAAGGAGATACAGGCTCCATCCATCACAATGCACAAATTCACAGTGCGCGGATTCAGCACAGGCCTAATTAAAGCTTTTCCTTTCATTTGTGGAGATAATTAGACTTTCATCTCACCAGGAAGCTTCAGAAAGATCTATTTCTTTCTCCAATAAAAGCTACATCAAACAAAAGCAGATTTTAATCGCCTTTTCTTTGGGGCATGAGTCAATAATGAAAGATGTCACGGGTAACAAAAAATTGTGTGCAGAAAAGAGAGGCAAAAAAAAAAAAAAAAAAAAGCCTAAGCAATGTTCTTTAATTAACATCATGTTTGCAAACACCATTAATTTCTCTCATTAAAATGATTTTTATCTGCAACTGATTGTTGATAAAACAATCGATTTTAGCATCTCATCTGTTTCACCGCTATGCAAGGACCCCATCTGCTGTGCTGTAAAGCAGTAATCATGCAGGCTGTTCAGCAACATGTGAGAACAATAAAAAATGCATGCATGTGTGTCAGGGATTTGAGAGGTTGACTGCAGGGCAAGGGCCACCTTTCCACAGGACATGCATGAAAAATGACTTGGTGTCAGGCTATAAAGGACAGAACATCACAAAGATCAGAAGTGCATAAATAAAAACATAATAAAAATTAATATGTGCAGGCAGAAAAGGCTCCATCTGTGTTTAGGAATCATTTTGTAAACAGACTCTGTAAAGGGAGTTTAGATGCATTTAATAGTGTGCCATTGGCTGGTGTGATGTAATTTTTCATGACACACGTGCAACTTGCCATTTAAGACAGCCTTAGTTTTCAATAGGAAAATGCTCCTCCCAAACACATTTTGAGAACTGTTGACTTTAGCTTTTTCTCCCCACAACTTTATGCATGGTAAAGTAAATACTTCTGTGGGATGTAGATGAATCAGGCTATGGAATCAACTTTGGACGCAGAGGATTTGACAAAAAGTGTACACTGGAAAAGTATAAGGCTAGATCAGAAGCCACAGAATCAGGAATGGATACTATACCATCATATATTTGCACACAAAGATAAAGGATGTGCAGAGATGCCCCTAGAGCAAGGGTGGGCAAACTGCGGCTCGCGAGCCACATGCAGTTCTTTGGGTACTTGTGTTCTGTCTCAAAGTTTGCCGACCCCTGGAAAAGCCAATCCTGTTCCTCACAACAATTTACAAATTATTCAAGGGCCATAAATATATTTTTACAGAATCACCATTATGTGCATAATATGCTTTAACAATTTTATAAATGAAACTATTATAGTTTTATTTTCATTTTCAATTTTACTTCAAAGCCACATGCTTATGGGCCATAGTTAGCTGACCCCTGGTGGCTCTTCCATCTCAAAAGTTTGCCAACCCCTGAACTAGAGGAACAGAATTCAGCCCTTTAGAGTGGATCTTCAAAGTCCAAGCTCTCACCCTCTGTACACCAGCCCTGTCAAATGGTTCCTCTAGCTATTTTAGGAATTCATGAAACTGTGACCATGACTAAGTCATGTTGGAGCACACACTACTTGTACTAGTTCTAAGAATTACTAACTTCATTCTTTTACTAAATTAAAAACTGTCTTTCCCTAAATTCTAGTCTTTGGTGGTAATTCTGTCTTTCAGAGCCATGATCTAAAATTAGCATATTTTGCTAATGATTGGTCCTTTAATCCCTGACAACATAACTATGTGGTGCCTGCCTTGACTTCTCCATGCGAAATACATAAGTCCTTCCCCAAGCATTCCTCAGATAAGAGTTTCCCCCAGCTTTGTCAAGATCCTAACTTTTTCTTCTGAATATACTATAGGCTGTCAATTACAGTGCTTTCCCATGCAAGTCATCAAGTAAAAATGTCCAATATTTAAAATACAATTTTCTTTTCTAGGAAATAAGAATGATTTTGTAGTTAGTCAAAATGGTGTTCTATACCCAGAAGTCTTTAAACATTATGGCACGCCCAGAGCTCAAAGTTCTCAGGAGAAATATTGTCTTCCATTGATATAGCCAGTAATTTAAAATTACTGCTGGTAGATCATTATTTACATGATATACTTGTCCTTCAGATTCTGCATTTTAACATCTCCCAATATGGAAAATTTCTGTTGATGATAAAATATTGTCTTTATAATTATCAACACAAGTGATTAAAAATTAAAAAAAGAAATGATCTATCCATCAATAATCCTGTGCCCCAAACTGCAAATAATTGTTTGACTTGTTAAATGATTGACAACCAATAAAATATGTGATTTTAGTATCATACAAATCCAAAAAGAGAAATGAGGTTCTTCATTTGTTAGGTTTAGAGTTTAAGAGTGTAATTTTGGCTGATATTTTCATAATATCTGATTTTTTTTTAAAGCAAAATTTAGAAGGGTACTAAAATCAAGTTGGAAAAGTTGTTAGGGTTTCTTAATTGAATTCCTGGTATTTTGCAAAATCCTTTGTCTTTGGGTCATTCAATAGACAGCTCAAGCCTCTGGTTCCCTCAATTTTATGGGGAAAAGAAAAAAACACAAAAACCACATTTCTCACATAACCTATCCTAGTAGAATTTGCACAGAAAGTTCACTAGAAATAAATGCAAAGGTCATTACTAGTACTTTTATTCACCAAATAGAAAATGATGCCATGGTATATCACTGCAAAATTTACTATAATTTTTTCAAGGTTTAACAGAAAAATCACAAACACCTTTTTGGAAAGGAAGGAAGGAAGGAAGAAAGGAAGGAAGGAAGGAAGGAAGGAAGGAAGGAAGGAAGGAAGGAAGGAAGGAAGAAAAAAGATGGATATTACCAGTTGTTCAAACAAAAATTAAACTTATCCTTGTGCGTTGTAGGAACTCCAAATGGTATTATTTATTTATTATTGGGTACCAAAGGTACAACTAAAAAAACTTCTTTTCAATTATCCATTCAGGCTGTGCTGCCACACCTGCTGCCTGCTAAAGCTAGCAGCATTTTCACAATTTCTTCCTGTTGGAAGAGCAAACAGTGCCATTTCCAATGAGAGTGCTGTCCATTAGCCCACAGATGAGAAGTGCTGAAAAGTGGTGCTAACATTCCCTGGAGACGGGGCTCCTCACAGCACACCTGATATTGCGCAGAGCAAATTGGTGTCTCGAGGTCATTTCAGAAAATCAGATTATGTGCATGACAACACGAGGCACCGCTGCTATGCCATCTGCCTGGCCCACACCTGGCATGTTTAACCCCAAATGCTTTTTCCGGAGTCGAATCTGTGTGTTGTCTCGAGCCAGTGTTTCAGGCTGTGTCAGACAAAGATCAATTGCATGTCATCACTAAGGCTGGCAGGGCTAAGTAAACAAATTTATAATGTTATCAGAGATTCATATGATTTAGCAAAATATACGACTGTTTGATACTTTTGTATACTTGGGGGATTCTCTTGATTTCTCAACTATAGGACAGAGTGGTTCAAAATCAACACAGCATTATAAGTCATCTCCAACTTAAGAGTGGCTTGAGGTCTTAACATGTTAAGTGGGTTGTTAGTAATTTAAAGTGTATTTCCTACATCAACACCTTATAAAAGGTGGCCTGGTTCCTTGTCTTTCCCCAAAAAATCATACTACACCCTTTGGACTGTAGCTGAACTCTAATACTACTAGAATTATCCTCAGTTCTGAGTCTTGATAATGGGAGGTCATAGAATGAGGGTGGAGAAAGAGGGTGAGAATAAGGAAGAAGCAGAGGTGAGCAAGGGAGAAAGTGGAAGAGGAGGTAAAGGAGAACAGGAGAGACTTTCTCCTCCTTTTCTAGAGAAGTAATGCAAACCAGCAGAGTGCCCCTTTCCCTCTGAACCAGTCCCTTACTGTATTAGAAGGAGCCTGCTCCAGGGCATTAGCTTAGCAGGCAGAGAACTAGACAAAGATGGGAGGAGTTGAGAAGAGGCAAGAAAAAGGTGACAGCATGGATTTGGCTTATGTGGTCAGGTGTTCAGCAATCAGGAGCAGACATGGGCTGGTTGTGAAGCATCTGAAAGGTGGATGTTTCTAAATCAAGGGTTGCTTTTATTCAGAATGGCTACCCTGACTTCATTGTACTTGACAGTGAGGGCCATACGGACACACCGTGAAAAAGCCTGGTTAACAACTTCTAACTCCCTGCTCAAGTGCAGTTCAAGTTTAACCAGGAACCCTAAAGCATGATTAAGGCACAAGTCTGAAGTGGAGCCAGTTTTGTCGCTAAAACCTCGGATTAAACAGCAGGAAATGTGGAAATGCTGCTGGCACTTAGGAAAGAATAGGGAATAAATAGTGTGCTCCACTGCTTGGGGACATTCCCAGCCAAGGAAGGGCTGGTTTCTAAGGATCCTGACAGCCTCCTTCTGAGCAGGCGCTGTGAAGCAAGCAGCTGCTACTTTCAGAAAGGAAGGGCGGAAAGGATTTAGATGCGAAAGTCTCAGCTGAGAACTAGTAGGGGAAAAGCTGTATCCTCACCAATATAGACAAATCATATGTGCATGTCACTGACTTTGAGAGGAGAAAGTATTTTGGATGAGACAGAAGATAATGAGGGAGACCCAGTATCAGACACTCTCCATCCTCGGCTTGAGGCAAACTCCACGTTCCCTTCTGCTCAGAAGAGTTTGTCGCAAGGAAAAAGCCCTGACAATCTGCCTCACATGTGATCAGCTTTAAAGATAGTACCTGACTCCTTTCATCTTTGCAGATCAGTCTTTCTCAGGGCAATTTTAGTCATTTGCTTTTGCAATCGACTAACAAAAATGGGGGAAAGCAGAAATAAATTTTGTACGTATGCAATCTACTTTACAATGTGAATAATTCCATTTTTTCTTTGTGTTAGAGTTTCAAAAGTGCCCTCATGTTTTAATGAAACTGAAGGTCAAAGAAAGGAAGCTGTGAGTTGTCACAGCCTGCCAGTGGTCCAGACTAGAGCATTAGTTATCAGAGGCCCCCTTCCCAATGCACTTTCACGACTAACTATAGGTAATGTCAACAAAACACCCTCTTTATGCTGCTTTGGGAAGGGCAGTGGCACTATTGTTCCCCTCCCTCACAACATCCCCTTTCAGTAAAGGAGCACACCTATAAGACCATCCACCTGACTCCGCCATGTGGTGTTTCTTAATGAACGAAGACTTCCGGAATGGGAATCCTAACCCATCGTAAGGCTCTGCTTCTGCTCACTGGGCTCTGGGCACTGACTTAGCTACACTACTGTGCCCTCCACCTTCCCATGGGCCAGGCACAGGCCTAGAAGCTGGGCTTGCAGCAATGAGTGAGACCCAGTCTGCCACCAGAGGTTAGAACCGAGGTGCGTTCATCCTGCCTAATGGCGATGCATGCTTCCAAGGAGTGAGGGTGTCATCGCCCACAAGCCCAGAACATGGTGGAGTGGTGGAGAACTCCCAAGCTCTGGTCTGATGTTCCCACAGAGTCTTTGGGAATCCAATGCCTATTCCCCTCCCATTAAGAGAGAAGCCTTGTGATGGTGGCCCACACAGCTTTCTGTTCTGCCACCCATTCCCAAGAGCTAGATGGCTAAATGAGGTTTTTAAAATAATAATAATAATAATACTTTCTCCTTTAGGCCAGTTTGAGCAAAAATGGAGCAGAAAGTTCAGAGGGTTCTCATATACCCCTTTCCCACACACATAGAGCCTCTCCCCCCATTAATGTCCTGCACCAATGAGGTCCATTTGTTATAATCAATGAACTGACTCTGACACATTATTATCAACCAGAGTCCATAGGTGTCACTCTTTGTGTTTTATATTCAATGGGTTTTGACAAACATAGGACAGGTATCCACCATTCTGGTATCATACAGAATAGTTAACTTCCTCCCTGTGTTCCACCTGCTAAAGGCTTTGCTTCAAACTGACTGAGTCCCTGACTCAGAATCAATGACAGTCTGAGATGCCGCCTGATACGCTCCACTTCCTGGAATTCTGCTAGTTGCTGTGGACCTGAAACAGGTACAGGCCTGTTCGTCTAGATGCTCGGAATTATTAGGGAGTAGTGCTGCAGCTGGACCTTTAGCTCATCTTGGGTTTTTAAAATTTTTTCCCCCTTCTTACTTATGTCCCACTTGGCCTGCAGCTGACCCTGCCTGCGTTATGGCATCCATGCCCTCAGCGCCCCTAGCACTGACTTGCAATAATTGAGCTCATCATCATGGGTTTAATTTATTTTAATGTTGGGTTGACTGGATTCTCTGATCAGTTCATTAAATTGCTGCTTTTCCTTTGAACTCAGTTTTTTAGGGAAATGTTTGAGATGTTTGTGGTCATGAGTGTTCCCATGCTTAGACAGAATAAGTAATTCCTGTATTGTATATTGAGAGAAAGCTTTAGGGCTTGGAGTTGGAGCATGGAAATCTACATTCAAAGGGTAGGGACATCTCCCAGGTCTTCACTATCTCTGTGTCTCAAAGCCACCTTTGAAGCAGGTCTGAAACAGCTGCCTTCTCTTACCACCTGCCACCAAGAGCAAGACCAAACATGGTGCCCAATCTTTAAGTTATCACTTGCAGCCAAGTCCCTACATCATTTTCTGCTGTGGCAATTTCTTCTCTTTGATTGGCCCTTTTCTTTGATGATGACTCTATGAGATGGGCAAGAAACCAGGCACAGGCAGGGGGACAGTAAGTCTGTGAGGTCCTGCAGGTAAAAAGTGCTCACGAGAGATAAGGGGTGCTGAAAGGTGGGGCAGGGATTCCCCATTTCCAAATTGTTAGGCCAGCCTTGCATGTTTAGGTTAGTTTCTGAAGTTTAAATCTCTTTCCCGGTGACTAAAGAAGGGTTTAGCCCTGTCATGGTTGCATAAGTTCAATAGAACAAAACAGCAATCTCTGGAAGACACCCAGAGCAATTCAGTTGTAACCTTTACTGAGAGAATAAAAAATGCATTTCTGAGTAGAGTAGCTGTCTGCTATTATATATAAGTCAATACATATGGAGACAAACAGAGGGGGATAAACATGTGAATATGATATCTGTGAGTGAAATTTGATTATACTAAGTAAAGCAGGGAAGATGACTGTTTTATGTTCCTTTCTACCTATATTTCTCAGTAATATACAATAAACATTTGATTTACAAAATGGAAGCAACTGAAATTTATAGGGTGTAAACATCTCAAGTATATGAACATCTGATTGATGATACAGAGACCGACCTGTTTGGATCTGCAATCTTTCAACCATGGCCACAAAGCACACAACGACTTTGGGAGGAGTGTTAGTGTTTTAAGAGCCATCTGCCTTCGAGAATCTGCATAATGCTTTCATATAAGGAGTGCATTTTGTTTCTTCAAAAGTTTCTGTGAAAAACGACCTCTTAAAAGAAACATAATTCAAAATCACTGATACCAAATATAGAAAGCTATATTTAAGTACTATGATGAGTCTAATTTTCTCAACCACATCACATCTAGCAGTTTTCTTTTTTCTTGTCTCATCAAAAAAATCTTCTACCTGAAAATTTATTTTATAATACAAGGTTAAAAAAAAATGAGGCCTATCAAAGATCCATCCAAGTCCCTACTGTTTTTTTGTGTGTTTTTTTTTATAATGTCCCTAAGGCTTTTCATGGCTTTGGGTAAGTCCCTTGACTTGACCAAGCCTCCTTTTCATTGTCTGAAATACTCCTTATAGGGTTATGTTTGAATAATGTGCTCACAGATGCTTGTTCAAAGCTAGTAAAAGTCACAGGTAGATTTTTAAGTCTTACATTCTAGTTCTCCACCCCTCATTCTAGTAATAGGATGCTTAGAGTAACTAATCATCTTCTATCTGTGCCGCTTATGTCCACCAGCCATCTATTCTCACTGCACCACATTTTCCTGGTTACTGATAAAAATACTTCCATGGAATTATCAAGAAGCAGGTGAGAAGCTCTGTTGCATCCGTTTCCTCTAGGTGCTAGACGTTTTTGCTGAGCATTATCATAAAATCAAAATAGGTTATGTATGTATACACCAATAAAGTGCCCCAATCAGTAAATTTATTATATTTCTAAATTTAAATTGAAGTCAAAATGGTGAGATAAATCTCAGGAAATTCATAATAATGCTATCTATTTACTTGCGACTATCAATTACATCCATTTCTAACCATTGGAGATTCTTAGCCTTCTCCATCACATCTACCAGAATGATGGAACCTGTGAGTTGGAAGCAGTTATCTAGTTCAGTGTTTTTCAAATATTGGATCATGATCCATTATTGGGGTATGAAATCAATCAAGCGAGATGCAAAAATACTTAAAAATGAAATTGGTCAAACCAGACTAGATAGAATATATGAATGAAATGTGCGTAATAAGGATGTTATTTTGTGGACATTTTATTTCCGTTTTATATACTTATATGTGTGAATACTCATAATGCAAAATGTCTTTCGTACTGTGGGTCACAGTACAATTTAAAAAACAATGGCAATAAATTATCTAGTCCATCCCTGTAGTCAATGTTTTACTCTACTATATAATACCCCTTGCCTCTCTTCCCCTGATAGGTGGCATTAAACTTCTGCTTGAATCCTACCAGTCGTGATGACTTTATCTACTCATGTAACCAATTCACTTTTCAGCTCTAATTGTTATAGTTGTTTCTTATAGTGAGCCAAAAATCTGTACCTATATTCTATGGTTCTAATCTAGAGTACCGCAGGCTAAATATTTTCCCCTTCCACATGTTTGTCCTTTAAGTATTCGATGATAGCTATAATTTTCCCACTGAATTTTATCATCTCTATTTTGTTTAACAAGTTCTCCTATGGAATCTTTTATAACCCTTTTAAGCATATTACATTCCCTGCCTGGAAGCACCAGGTGTGCCAATGCCTTTTTGAGATAGGATATTAAGACTTTAATACAGTCCTTTATGTTACACTTACCAAATCAGGGTTTACAGGAATTATCACCTCCTTGGTTATGATATCATACTTTTATTAATATGGCCCAAAGGACTGTTAATGTTTCAGCCTTATCAAACAGCTGTGTATTACTTAATATACAGTCAATTAAAATGTGATAGTCATAAACATTCGTGGCAAGCCCATTGACTACTTCATGAAATTTACTTAATTTTTTGTTTGTTTGTTATTACATGGAAGAAATGTAGTTTTAGGAATATATATATATTCTTGTTAAAGTATATATTTATCATTCAAGCTGCTACAGATCTTTTTGAATCTAGATGCTGCCATCCTTTATATTAAATACTTGTCACAGTTACACTTTCATATCACCTACAAACTTGAGAAGCATGCTAATTATGACATTTAAGGCAATGACTGAAATTCTGAACAGGAAGGAGAGTATACATTTTTGAATTATATTTCAAAAGAATGCTTGTGAGTTGACTGTCTAAAATTCAGAATATTTTCTATTAGAAAACCCATTATAAATGATGAGATTTCAGATCATCCACTTTCTAATACAGGACTAACTAATATCAAGATGAAAATAACTTTTGTTGGACTCATTAGTGGTTAGAAACAGAAATATAAAAGGATAATGAATAGACAGTAAGAAAAGGGGAGGGAGCTTGTAGACTTATTAATTTTGATAAAATTAGCAAGGTAATAGGTCTGCTATTTATTGATGTTTAAAATACATTAGGTTCTCAGACATTTCCTGAGATCCAAGATGGTGGAGATCAAATCTGTGTGTACTTTTTTCTGCAAACACATTAAAATTACAACTAACTAATAAAACAATCAACCTGGAGAACCATGTGAAGTCTGGCTGAAGAGGAGTTTTATAACTAATGATATAATGAAGCCATATCAAGAATGGTAGGAGGGGTGGAGACAGGAAATGGGATGGTCTCAAATATCCATGTGGCAGCTGAGAATCAAGAGGGATATCTCAGCCACAGAGGTTCCCTATGGAGGAGCGAGGGACCCCAGCTCCACACCAGCTTCCCCAGCTCAGGGTACTGGTGCTGGGAAGAGGAGCTCCTACAACATCTGGCTGAGAAAAACAGTGGGGATTCCAACAATCTGAGTGAGAAGAAAGGCTGCAGGGAATCCAGATATCCTCATAAAAGTCCCTCACACAGACTCACTCACTCGCAGGCACTCAACCTGGGCTCCTTGGAACAGTGACTGGGGGTGTGTTGTAGACACAGAAAGCTGACTGAGGCATGTGGTTTCAGGAGACGGCTGGAGGACAGTTGCCATTTTTCCCTGTGCAGGGTTCTTCTTCCATGTAGCTGGCAGGCACTATCTTTTCTTTGTTAAGAACCTCTCTCAACACGGATGAATCTGAATCTGATTGGCCCAGTGAACTTCACTCTAGCCACCCAGTTGATTCCCTAGGACCCCACCCTACCCAACTCCCCCAATGCCAGAGCAGGCAACCCTGCCTGAATCGGTGAGCAGGCAACCCTGCCTGAATTGCACTCTTTTGGTGAAAACTATCAGAGTGCGCAGGTCCCAGGCAGGTGGCAACTGGCCTGCGTGTGCTCTGAGACTTTTGCTGAGTAGCTCCAGGCTCAGCACTGAAACCAAAATAGAGTCTACATTAACCTGCTGACAACAACTTTTCCCACTCTAGGAACTCCCTGAGACACTGTCTCACCCAACACACATACTGACAAGGGAGCTGTCAGGTGGCAGCTAAGTGTGTCCTGGCTTCTTACAGAGCTACCCCAGGCCCAGTACTGGTGGCAGCCAACCTCAGCTTGGAACATGGCTTCTCCCACATGCCCCTAGGTTTATCAAAGGTAGTGAACAATTGTGGATCACTTTGTAGCTCCTACCAGATAGTCCCCACCTGGTCACAGGCAGTGGGTAAGCTGGGCCTGCCCCAGAGCCCCTCGCAAGAGGCCCAGAACCAACATACTTGGAGGTTAGCTTTAGACCACAACAGAACACTGCAAAATTAGCACCACAAGTGGCACACCCTAAGGCACCAGAGCCCATGGGGGCAAAACCCACTCAGTGGGTGAAGCACCCCACACCCACACAGCAACCCGTAAGCTGTGGACATAGCCAAACTCCACAGCCAGTCAATCTAGGGATCAATCCCATTCAGTGACATGGCAATAGCAATCAAGGCTCAATTATAACAGGAAGGCACTCACAACCCACACAAAAGACACTCCTGGAGCACTCAAAGCAGTTGACCAGGAAGACGATGCCTCTGGACCCCACGGAGCACCTAGGACATAAGGCTAGGAGACATAGCAGATCTACCTAAAACACAGAAACACACAGAGAGAAGCAGCCAAAATGAAGAGACCAAGAAATGTGCTGCAAATGGAAGAATAAGAGAAAAACTCCAGAAAAAGAATTAACAAAATGGACACAGACAACCTATCAGATGCAGAGTTCCAAACAATGTTTATAATGATGCTCAAGGAACTTGTGAGAACTTCAATAAAGAGATAGCAAGCATAAAAAGGGCATAGAAACCATAAAAAAGAACCAGTCAGAAGTGAAGAATACAATAAATAACTGAAATGAAAAATGCTCCAGAAGGTATCATCAGCAGACGATGGAAGCAGAGAATCAAATCAGACATTTGAAAGATAAGGTAACAGAAAATGCCCAATCAGAACAGCAAAAAGAAAAAAAAAATAGAATCTCCCAGAATAGGGATAGTTTAAGAGAACTCTGAGACAACATCCAGCATAACGACATTCACATCATGGGGTTCCTGGAAGGAGAAGAGAGAAAGCAAGGGAATGAAACCCTATTTGAAGAAATAATGACTGAAAACTTTCCTAACCGGGCAAAGGAAATAGACATATAAATCCAGGGAGCACAGAAATTCCCAAACAAGATAAACCCAAACAGACCCACACCAAGACATATCATAGTTAAAATGGCAAAGGTTAAAGACAAAGAGAGAATCCTAAAAGTCTCAAGAGAAAGACAACTAGTTAAAAGGGAGTCCCCGTAAGACCATCAGCTGACTTCTCATATTTCTAAACAGAAACTTTGCCAGAAGGGCTTGACACAAAATATTCAACATGATGAAATACATGGACTACAACCAAGGATACGTATTTTACCCAGCAAGGCTATCATTTAAAATTGAAAGACAGTTAAAGAGCTTCCCAGAGAAGAAAAAGCTAAAGCTTATCATCACGAAACCAGTATAATAAAGAATGTTAGGGCTGGCTGAGTGGCGCGGTGGTTAAGAGCAGGCTTGGGATGCCAGCGGCCCTGGTTTGGATCCCACATATGAGGGCCAGTGACACTGCCCTCTTAAAAAAAAAAAAAAAAAAAAAAGAGTGTTAGAGAGACTTTTTTAAGATAGAAAAAAAAAATCAAAAATATAAATAATAAAATGGCAATAGCTACAAATCTGTCAACAATTACTTCAATGTAAATGGATTAAAAACTCCAATCAAAAGACATAAGAGGGCTGAATGGATAAAAAACAAAACCCTTACATATGTTGCCCACAGAGACTCATTTTAGATTAAAAGATACACACAGATGGAAAGTAAAGGGATGGAAAAATATATTACATGGAAACAAACTAACAAAAAAAAAACATGGAAAATGGAAACAAACAAAAAAACTGGGGTCACAATATTTATACCAGACAAAATAGACTTTAAAACAAAGGCTATAACAAAAAACAAAGAAGGGCCCAGTATTCCCACTTCTGGGTATTTATCCAAAGATACCCAAAATACTACTTTGAGGGGACATGTACATCCATATTTTCATTGCAGCATTATTTACAATGGCCAAGAAGTGGAGGCAACCTGGGTATCTGTCAATAGATGAATGGATAAAGAGGAGGTGGTATATATATACAATGGAATATTGCTCAGCCATGAAAGGGAATGGGTTCTTGCCATCTGCAGTGTCATGGATGGACCTGAAGGGTAATGTGCTGAGTAGTAGACTGTCAGAGAAAGACAGATATGGTGTGATTTCACTTATATGTGGAATCTATGAACAAAATTAACAAACATAAAGCAAACCCATAGATACAGAAAACATTTTGATGGCTACCAGATGGGAAGGGGGTTAGGGGTGTGGTTGAAAAAAAGGGGAAGGGATTATGAAGTACAAATTTGTTGTTAAAAAGTAGTTACAGGGATGTAGGGTATAACATAAGGTATATAGTCAATAATATTGTAATAACTATGTATGGTGTCAGATGTGTATTAGATTTCTTGGGGTGATAGATGGGAGTGAGTTTGAGGCAGGGTGAAAAAGGTGAAGAGATTAATTACAAGTTGGTAATTACAAAACAGTCATGGAGAAGTAAAATATATGGAATATAATCAATGTCATGGTAATAACTAGGTATAGTGCCAGGTGGGTACTAGGCTAGTCAGGGGTCACTTCTTAAATTATATAAACATCTACCCACTATGTTGTACACCTGAAATTAATATAAAATCATATCAAATGTCAAATCTAACTGAAGAATTTAAAAGGTGGGAAAAGGTGAAGGGAAATAGAGGTCGAAATTTCCAGGTATAAGACAAATAAGTCATGGGGATGTAATACACAGCATAGAGAATATAACCAATAAAACTGTGATAGCATAATATGGTGTCAGATGGTTGCTGGACTTACGGTGATCACTCTTTTAGATATATAAATGTTGAATAACTATGGTGTACACCTAACATAATACTGCATATTAGCTATATTTTTAATATACTTTTAAGATATTAGGTACTGATTATTCAAGGCAAAAAAAACAAGAAGATATTCTAGTTTCCTGCTTTCTTTCTCATAGGATTTGAAGACCCTTCCTTCATTTTTCTCTTCCTCCATTTTTGAAGGTCTGAACCTCATGATGACTTTAATGTAAGGTTTATCTATTACCCATCGCTGTTGTTGTAACAAATGAGTTTTCTGTAATTTCAACTCTTTTCTCTTCATCAGTCCCAAAGCCTACCCACCTGCAAATCCAACCATCACAAGGATGAAAAATAAAAAGCTGGATTAGGAATAGGGGAGAAGAGAAACACCATGTACCTCCTATATCCTATAGTGCCCATATGTTTCAAAGCTCATACAAAAGTATATATTAGGTATTTTCATTATAATTTTGCTGATGATGAAGCTACTGTCAAAGATAAAATCATTCCAAGATCACATAACTGAGCCACAATGAGTGTATGTGTCTACCTGTGGGCCTATGTACATGTATGTTTATTGGAATAAAGATGAAATGTGTATGTATGTGCATATGTATAATGTATTTATCTGTATTTCTACAATGTATGCTTATGTATCTCTATTCTCTAGTAAAGAAAAAGAGAACTCCGACAAAAAGTCTTGAGCAATTTTCATTCCTCACTTTAAATGCTGGCCAAGGAAAACATGCATGCAAAGACTAACATTTCAGTGAATGTGTGGGAGGCCTAACATAAGTGCCATTTATAATTGGAACCAAAAATATTGAATTACTCTCCAATGGAACTTATAAGTAACAGTAATTTCTCCATGCATAGGGGGCTAGAAATTTTTACTGTCCACCAGAATGCGAGACCAACCTTTGATTATCAAGACGCAATTAATATACAAGGGTAATATGTGAGTGTCTTTTATCCTCAGGGCTCATAAGTATAAAACAGTAACACACTGTGAAAGTAATGGTAGCACTTAGAGGTCCCATTATTATTAATTCATTTGACATTCACTGTAATCGCACCGGTCTTAATGAATTCATGTGGCATGTACATATTACGTGTACTTTCAAACATACTCCATTGTAAATCAGTGCTAACAAATGTGTTGAATTCAGATAAACGATGCCCGTTTTTAAAAGGAAACTTAAAATCATACATGGAAAAGTTACAGATTGATATTTTATTTTTAGGGCAAGAAATAGTCTAAGGAGCAGGGTAGTAATTTTATTTCTTCATAAAAATATATCTTACTAAAGCTTTAATGGCATGGTCTATGAGGAACTGATCTCTGAAGAAGCAAAGTTAAATAGGTTTACATGTGTAGAACAGAAATTTTGGGGAAAAACAAACAAACATTAATATATGGGTGAATAGTGAGGAATTGTAATCATAAGTCAACAAGCATGGTCAATACTGAAAGGAAGAAGGAGTACTGAGTAGCTTTCAAATATCATATAGTCAAAGATCTAATTTTGTCTACCAAATAAATAGATAATACATGGACCAATGCCAGACTATTTTTATGCTCCCCAAGTTTAAGTCCTCTATTGCTTTCCATGGGCCTGTTAAGATTTGTTTGAGGTCTGGTGTTCATATTTGTAACAGTTCTAAGGAATCACAAAGTAGAATACCTGGGAGTGCCAAAAAATGTATACATATGACGTGTGTTCATATTTTGTTATCAGTATGTACTGAGTATTAAATTTTTTTTTTTTTTTTTTGAGGGCAGTGTCACTGGCCCTCATATGTGGGACCCAAACCGGGGCTGCTGTCTTCCCAAGCCAGCACTTAACCACTGTGCCACTCTGCGGGCCCACTGAGTATTACAATTTTAATACAGTATTTTCCTTTCTTAAACTGTGTATACTTTTTATGGCACCTTTCGTATATTCAATGTCTGCTTGTTAATGGTGGGGACTTTATATCCAGTTTGTCACTTTCTGGTCATTTGCAGTTTGTTGATAGTTAGCTAGTAGCTAATGAATTGATTTGGGGGATCTTGTATCTCCAAGAGTAAACTGTAAGCACCTCAATTAAACTGAATGAGCGATGTTTTATGAGTTTTTTCTTTCCTGTGCTTCCATGGTGCCTGGTGCCTTGCTGGAAATGTTCTTGTTTTTACTAGTTCCACATCTCTTTTGTGATATATATCTGTACTAAATAAAAAATGCTCTCAATCACCTCAGTTTTTCCTATCATGAGTATTCTCATTATGGCTGATATTTTTCCTTTTAACAGATTTAACTCCTTCCTTATTTTACATGCACACTGGGACAGACACACAATTTGTGTCCCCTCAATTGCCTTAAATCTATAGTTTATTTTTATTCTACATCAAGCTTACTCACAAAGCCTCATTGTCATACAACAATGCTGAGAGCTCAGTATATTTTAACATCAATCCATATATCTTTGCAATACATGCTGTATGTTGGCAAGTGACCTTCCATAAAGGGGCTTTAGGTCTAGTGGGTGTATAAGCAATTACTGCACATTGTCATCCTTTATCATGATGGAGAGAGACAAGGGATGAATGCTTTGCGGTCTCACTGGGATACACAAGAGTGGAGAGCAAGGGAGTTTTCCCATAGAGTTCGCACTGCTGCACATATCTTTTCTCTGAGAGACCAGAGACCTCCAAAAAACAAAGTAGGCATTGTCATTAATGTTAGAATGGCTGTATTCCCAACTCCATGGCTGGTTTCTATTATTCCTTTAGATTGCAGCCTAGACTTAACTTACTCCTGGAAGTCTTCTATTTTCCTGCTATATCCAAGTTTAACAAACACAGTTCTTTTACCTTGTAGCTTTTTTTTTTTAAAGACTTGTTTGTTTTTATAGTTAACTAAACTGTAAACTCAGTGAAGACAACAATTATATCCATTTTGATTATCCTTGGGTTTCTAATATTTAGCTCAGTGCCTAAAACTTCGTACACTCTCAATAAGTAACTTTAAAAGGGTAACTAAAATAGGGATGGGAATTGAATTGAACATCTAAATAAAAAGTAAAGATAACTGGTAGGATCAAGAGTGTGTGTAACGCTGAGGTAGTGGAAGATGATGGAAATTGGGGAATAATTTGGAAAGGTGGCACTGGAGTGGCAAACAGGATCTTCTAATGAAGCTTCAACGAAATCTTGAAGATTAAGGGGAATCATGGAAGCATTTTACTTGAGGAAGAACTGTAGCACATATGTACTATATAAAGATGACTCTAAACATAGGTATGGAAGGTCGGTTTGAAGGAAAGGGGTAGCTATCTCGTTACCAATTAGTATTCTATTGTATTAATTCAGGTGAGAAATTATGAAGCCCTTAATAGAGAGGCAAAAGTAAAGAAGATAAGACAGATAAAGGATTTTTTTTAAGGGAAACTCCTCAGTGTCTGATTAGATGTTGAGGATAAGGAAAAGGGAGGAAAATATATTTATGTACAAGACCACTGAATTGCAAGGACGACAAGAAAAGGAGAAGCAGAATTTGGCATGTTCGGGTTTTCATTGAGCTTGTTGGTGTGCATGGTAGTCACGTGGGGATGGTCTATGGATAGATAAAACAGAATGCATTTGTCATAAATAGCAAAGATGCTAGAACCAGACTGTTTGGTTCAAACCCTGATTCCACCACTTACGATGTGTAACCTTGGGCAAGCTACTAACTGTTCTGGGTCTTACTTTCCTCATTTATAAAATGTGGAAAATAATAGTATCTACCGCAAGGGCTGCTTTAATCACAGGAATAAATGTGTTGATGTGTGTAAAACCTCTTGAACACTGCCTAGCACACAGTAAACCCTATATAAATATTTAATATTGTTGCTGTTCTTGTTTTCATTGCTATTCTATAAAGATATTGAGCTCTGTAGAAAGATCTGGAATTAATATACACATTTTGGAACATTCTCATTTAGGTGAATGCCAAAGTTCCAGGGGTAAAATGGATTAAAATATACAAAATATAACTTATCTCCATAACTTTAAACCATTCTTTTCCTCCAGGGACTCCAAAGTTCCACTTGTGAAGAAATCAGTAATATCTTCTTTTGGTTTCCTTCATTTTCTGACCTGCTTACGTTTGCAGACCTCATCTAGGATGGTTTGATGCGTGAGTTCTGATTTAGGTAGAAGAGTTTTTACACATTTAGACAAAAATCTCCCCGGTGTTTCTTCTTCATTATGAATTACCTTCGCTGCTCTGAGTTCAGACATTTGAAAATTCCTTACAGTGCACTAAATTCATACTTTCCTTTTATTTGAAATTTTTTGGGAAAATTTGGAAGTAATCTAATGCATGTATATAGACCATTTATTTTTGGTTACTGTAGTCAATATATTTCATCTACTCCCCCTTTCTCTCTGTCTCTCACAAGCGAGTGAGAAATAGAGTTAAAAAGAGGTTATCTCCATTATTCACTAAAGAAAGTAGCATTAGGTAGGTATCAATGAAAATGCACAGTTTCAAGAGAACTAAAGCTTATCTAATTCATCCCTCTCATGTTGTAGATGAAAACAGTGAACTCGGAAAGATTAAGTGACGTTTCTATAATTAAACCAGAATGTTTGCATATTGTGTGTTACAATACAATATAGCCAGAATACAAAATCTGTAGCACAAAGATAAAATATATGCCCAATTGTATAACTGAAAATATTCACTATGGAAATCATAATTTTACCACAGCTAAAGATGTTCACTAATAGTTTAATAAAAGCAAATTTTTCTAATAGAAGACAGAAGAATTGACAGAATTGCCAGAACTAGACGCCTATTCTTTCTAACTTCACTTTTGTACTTATAAAATCTTTACCATTTAAATAATTAATATATTATGTTTATATTTTTATACTGTTAGTACCCTCTACTTGTATTATTTCATTTCATTTTCACATTGTTAGTTGAAAAAGGATGAACTGATATGCTACAAACTGTTCTTTTGGGACTTGCTAAAATATGTGATTTTTGTGTAAAAGAGAATCAGTATTTAACTTTTCTCAAAGTTTCATGGAAGCTTAATTTTATCACATCTTTTAAACATCCTCAAATTAAAAAGGTTTTTTTCAAGAATTGTGGGGTAGACCTGCATATATATATATATATATATATATATATATATATATATATATACACACACACACACACACACACACACACACACACCTATAGGTCAAACTTCAAGTACTGAAATAATATTATTAATAACACCTAAACATTATAGAAAGAAAGTGTTGGTATAATAGTAAAGGGGAATAATAAAATGACAATGGGATTTCTCTAGCAGCACGAAGGAGAAAGGCTATCACTTAGGTTTATTCAACCATATATACTTTTGCTTGCAAATGCCATTCACTAGAACAGGAGAAATAATGAAAGGAATATTATCATATGATTTTGAATTTTTAAAAATTTATATGTTAAGGAAGTGGTATTCACTTTTTCTTCGTTAGGACCAAACTGTCAGAATATATTAATGGATTGATTTACATAAGTAGATGAATTTCTAATGTAGAAAACTACAAATTAATGCCCACTTTTCTGGTTTAAAAGCAAAATCATACCTAGAATAATATACTTTAATAGCACTCATCTGTGTGAACTTTCAGCGATGAGTTTCAAAAGAATCATTACTTAGCACTATTCAACATCCTTCAAAAATGATTAATTGGCAGGACTATCTCTGTATCTACTTTTGAAAGAAGTCCTAAAATACATATCTCACATGATAAGAAATACTACCTGTTTCTTATTTTTTAAATTTGTTAAAGCATAATTTAAAAAATATATGTACGGGGCTGGCCGAGTGGCGCATTGGTTAAGAGCTGGTTTGGGGATGCCAGCGGCCCTGGTTCAGATCCCACATATGAGGGCCAGTGACACTTCCCTCTATAGCTAACAACAGCTCCACCTGGAGCTGAGCTGTGCGAGCCCTGGCGACAGTGTAGGTTGCAGCCTCTGTTGCAGTGGGCTGCCATAGGCTACAGTGAATGGCCGGCGGCCAGCATGAGCTGCCAATAGCCGCGGTGAGCGACCATCCAGAGGCTGGCGACCAATCTGCCTCATCTGGGAAGAGAGCAATATCGATGCTAACATGGGCCAGTGAAGCATCATCCTCCACAACTAGACTGAAGAACAAAAGGACAGCAACTTGTCTGTTCCCCTTCCCCGATTCTGCAATGCTATTCCCTTCCCCCAATTCCCCAATAAAATCTTTAAAAAAAAATAAAAAATACAAAATAAAAATATATGTCTGATATTATAGTACAGAGTTGTGAGAAACAACCCATCTCTCATTACCCGTTCTTAGGATTTTTTTGTGTGAATTGGGATAAGAGAAGCAGATAGAGGAAATGAAGAAATGTGTATAAGAAAAAATAGTAAAATTCCATTTTATTGTGTATAATTTACATTTACTTAATAGTGCTTCTATATTTATACTTTGTAATGGGAACATGAATCATCTTGTCATTTTTTTCACTAAACTTTCATTTATATTTATTTTATAAAAAAGAAGCCTCAAATCAATAACCAAGCAAATTTAAGCTTAGACTTTAATGTAGCCTTTCCAGTTGAACAGGGCATTTGCCATTATTCTATTCACTTGATGAAGTGAATAAATGTCAGATATAGCATAAAATTCAAAAATCATATTTTTTAGGAAGACCATAAATGGCATTCCTAAACCATAAACTCTCAGAAGGCACTTTAAAAAACAAACTTACAAGAGCACCAAAATTGATTTGTAAGAACTTACAAAATAATTTTAATTTAAAAATATGTTAAAATGCAAGTTTGTTTTAAATGCAAAATGTAAAATTACATTCTTTAGAGGATAGGAGGAGAAATACCTAGACAATTTCAACTCATTAGAGAGCATGACACTTGAAAATCTGAAGACAGATGGAAAATTATTTGCTCCATAGCACAAGAGTCTTGAGACTCATCAAAAGGTAAGTTCTCCACAGCACATGTGACACTATAGATTCTTAATTTTAAAACTAATATGACTGATAATGACAGAGGTTATTACTGATAACAATGACAACCATTGTTATTATAATTCTTACCAAGGTGCAGGGTGTTCATACTGAAATGATTTTCTGTACTCCTGAAGAGAACCAGCATAATACAAGCAAGAGTTCCTGTAGCCCTATTTGAATACTCCATAAAAATGGCTCTAATTAATTCTGTCCTCTTGCCCAGATCAGGGCAATTAACACAGCACATTATTTCTGAATGGAATGCCATGCATTATTGTATTAACCAAATTTATTGGAGTAGGACAAACTCATAAAGATGTTTGCAGTATTAAAGTTGTCCCAGATACATTATTGGCTGGATGGATGCCTCAGCACATCCCTGCGGGCTGTCACAAACTTGCAAAACAGGCAAAGTGGAACCTGTGGACGGCAAAATACCATCTGGTGATAACAGAGGCATCCCCCAGTATACATTAAAAATATTCCCTCATCAAACTTCTAACAAAAAATAGGTTATCCAAATATAAAATATAATCTTAACTCCATGTAAGTGTACTACAAGATAAATCACTAAATGAAGATAAAGAATTGTATTTCACCTATTCTAAGATCAAATGATTTGGAAATATTACAAATGTCATTACTGAATCAGAAATGTATCCTGATGGATAATTTACAAACGGACAATAATTATTAAATGTGTACTATGTTTAGCTAAAAGTAAAATTTTCCATGAGCTTTGCTTTACTATCATGCTTACAAGCAAGATTGAGAAAAGGTAAAATTAGCTATTTGTAGAAATTAAACAGGTTATAGCTTTCTATATTTGGAATTTCTAATTCAATATACACATACACACACACACACACACACCAATTCTATTTGTGTAGTCAAATATTTTATTTTACTTCTTAAAATAAACAGTGAGCCTTTAAAATAAACAGTGATTTAAATGGGGCCCAGATCAAATGTTAAAATTCTAAAACTAGAAAGGCTATAAATAAATTATTGAAAGTAAAACACCCAATGATTATATTTAAACTGTTTATTTCAGTTTCATCTTAATTTAACTATCACACACACACACACACACACACACACACACACTTGTCCTTTTAAAGCCCACAATGGCTTCTCTGGCTATTTTTGAAATTGCTTGGAGTAGCTTATTCTGGAGCTTTCTGATAGGCATTGTCAAGTGGAGCTTTGTCTAGAGAATAAACCAAAAGTGGCACAATTATGATTCTTTTAGAAACAGTGAAGCCCTAAAACTCAATATTGTTCACAGAACAGAAGAGAGGTTTGCAGACCAGAGGAGGCTGCCTTGGGAAGGAACTCCCGGCACTTTCGGAATTGCAGTGCCAATGCCTGCAGATGAATGAATGGGTTTCTCAGCGCCCAGCCAATTTGCAGCAAGGGTCCCCTCTGGTCACTTGCCACTGGGCTTGGCAGCATTCTTGAGAGGATATTATTGCAAGGCTTTGAGAACCTTAATCTCAATAACAGCAGCTATGGAAAGAAGGTGTTGCTGGTGGGTAATCTTTGCCTTGTACGGGATACTGGACAGGAAGCTCTGCCAGGTTTCTGATGTGGCAAGGATTGTTCCCTTGGGGGATTTGGCAAAGATTTCCTTAGACAAATTTGCCATTCAGTGCGACTCTGATGGCTCAAATACTATCTACTGTGTGCACTCAACTTGAGAAATAAGAACACTAAATCTTGTAATATGTTTAAATTTGTTTTAATATATATCTATATAACTCCATATATAACAAGACAAAGGTCAAGCCAGTACTTTGGGACAATTATTTAGTAAATTGCATAAAAGTTTAATCTATTATATAGTCATGATGGCAAAAACTGCAGTTATTTTTAAATGGTTACTTAGGTGGCTTAGTGTCAACACAGCTTAAGGTGAGTTTTGGGAATCAGTCCAAAGTATGCTAAAAATTGACTAACATTCCCTGCAGTTTCCCCCCCCCACCCCCACCCCCCACCACCAATTCAAAATCAAATCTCTGATACTGCTGTTTTGATGAATCAAAAAATAAAACTTTTAGAGAGAAAAAGGTGATGTTCACCTTGTGGCTTGCCTTGATTTTGCTGCCTAGTAAGCTTGAAAATCTCACACAGATGGAATTCAGGAGACTCAGAGATAGGGAAATTTGGGGATGACCCAAGAGAAACATATATGCTTGCTGCCAAGCACTCACCAATTGGATTGATGATGAGTGTATTAATAATCACCATCATTTCTATCTGTAGAGTGCTTAATATATGCCGTATATATATAGTCTCATTGAGTCCTCAAAATTACCATGCAAGGATAATATTATTTTTCCCATTGAGAGAAAATAGACCTTGGAGAAGTCAAGTGGAGGCTGAATCTCAAAGCGAAAATTCTTGCTGCCTGCCTGACTGAGAAGCCCAGGTGTGTTCCACTGCCTTCCCTCCAGACACTCTATCTGAGATGATCTTCCATGATCCCCTTAAGTGGCCCAGTCCAGTATGCAATTCAATTCTGTTTGATTGGAGCCCACCATTTAACATTTTCACAACTTTCAGCAGTCAGCCTTATCTCTAGAGTTTCAGGAGTCAAAGGATCAGAGTAGGATGCTTTTTCAAGTTCACTTGGTTCCCCAGAGGCAGGTCCTGCCAACAAGAGGTGTCTGTCAAAGCCCGAGCACTGTATTTCCCTTCTTCTATGCCTTCAGGGACATACAGGGGTCTGGATATAATGGGATCAGTACTAATTAGGGTATATTATTGTGAAGAGAGGTCTCCCAGATTTGATCTTCTGGACTCTACTTTCAACTGATGGATTCTAGATTTCTGGGAGGTTAAATATATCAAGGTGTTTCAGGTTATAGTTGGTGGGCATGCTCCTAAAGGGCCAATGTTAGAAATGAAAAACTAGTCAATCAAACAAAAAACAACCACTATCAAACAAAACCAATCTATCAATCTATCCAACCTATCCAACCAAGTGTGTATACTGGACTCTCGAAACTCTGCTTGGCTCCTCCATCTTGGGATTGAAAATGCTTCACATTCTCTAATTGCAATTCTCTAATTAAAAATTATATATATATATATATATATATATATATATATATATATATATATATATAATTATAAACCAGACTATTATTATATTCTTCATAATGCTTTTTATGGTAAGTGCACAATCTATGAAATTAAAGGTAATTTATAATTTTGATTTTAAACAATTGCAAAATTCATTATTTTTTTTATTTGGCTAAATTCCATCAAAAATAAATCAGATTTAATTTTTTTCTTTTTTGCTCACAAACAAAAATAACTCTACACTCTATATTTTAGATAAATTACATTTAATTTTCTATTAGATTATATTTTCAATCTATAAGAATTCATTAACATAAATCAGCTGCCAGCATAATTGTACATTATTTTGGAATTCTAATAGTTTGAAAATTGCATATATATTGTCTTTATGTTTATTTTCTGGATGTAATCTCCCACACTGCTCTTCTTTTTAACCTAGAACAAAATTTTTTATTAAAGCTATGCACCTCTGAAAGCAGAGGCTGGTAATGAAACCTGTACCACCACATTAACTGTGTTGTTGTAAATATTAATGCTATAAACTTTCTTTAGAGAGACCCATCTGATGTGAGTACATAAGAAAGGGCTCAAAAGCTTAAGAAGACTGAATTTATCCTATTTGATTTTATCCATGATTCATTTAGCTGAAGATAAGACAAGTGCGAGCTAATGACCTCCTTTTTTATATATCTAATTTTCAGTTTTGCTTCAGTATTATCATATACACTTCTAAATGAGCCATATTCTTCACAGCTAATTGGTGGGGCCAGTGAAGTGGATCAACATGCAATGGTACTTTGTCTTATTCCCAGTTTGAGTCCTTACTGGGTATTTAAGCTGACAATGTGAATGCGGCAAGCCTCCAGATTTCAGCTGTGCTGGCAGCAAAGGCCACTCTGAGAGATGGGCAATATGGCTTCTGTGTGTGCCATTCATCAGAGCGAGCATTAAAAGGAGAAGAGTATATAGTTTCCAACCTTCTGTGCCTGGTGTGTATTGCTTTCATGCTGAGATGTGTTGGGGGAGCAGGGGGAGTGAGGTCTGAATCTGGTGTATTGTCAAGAAAAGACAGTATTATTGCAAAGTGCGTTCACAAAACAAATCCTTAGACTAACTCAAACCCATGTTACATTTTTTTCCAAGAGTTTTTGCATGTCATTCAAATTTTTCTATTCATGTTAGGAGTTTTAAATTTCACAAAATTCTTCACTCGTAGCTTTATATAAACAACATCTAAAACGGGATATCTTTGAATTAAACATTTTAAAATTTAGTATGAAGTGGTTCATGTGAAACAGGTGTTCTAATCATTTTGAGGCAGCAACTAGATTTTATTTCATACCACCTACTTAGCAGTTATAGCTTACATATCTGAAAACAAATTCAATGTTGATCAAGCATCTCATTGAAGTCCTTGGTTCACTCACTAAATTAGGCATCAATGTAGCAGTAATGAACTAACTGTATCATCACTGATCCATTCAATTTCATATATTAATGATGTTATCCATGTTTTTTACCTAGAATGTTTTTAATAGTTACTTCACTATTTGAAAAAATACATTCAAGTATTTAAAGTTTTCACTATAAAAATATTTTATTTTGTTTTTTTCCAACAAATAATTCTGAATTGTTCAATGGAAAACTCAAAGATACTGATTTAAAAAAAAAAAGTCTCCTTTCACTGCAGCTTTTGTACATCTAATATAAATTAGACAAGTAATGAATAATGTGCTAACAGAAACCTTCTTTCCTTTGACATTAATCTCTTAGTTTTATATAGAAACATTACTATTTCTAGCTGCGAGAACACAAGTGTGTACTAAGAGAAATGAGTTATAGACCTGACAGATTATAATCAGGTTGAAATTCAGTTTAAAAGTGTCTTTATTTCAATACTTTATTGTAATTTTTAAATGAATTAGGAAAAAATATTTACTACAATTACAAAAGTTTGTTTTGACTTAGGTTTATTTCCATAGAGACCAGTGACTATCAGTTAAAATCAAAACAATTGATTTAAGCTTACATTTTAAATTCTCATCCAGAAAATAAATTAATGTTTGCTAGAAATGAAATTTTGGGTTGCCAATTAATATTATGTAAAGATAAATAATTTTAGTTTTATTTTAGATAATCTTTTCTTTTTCTTTCTCTATCAAGAGTTTTTCTGCTCCAAGTAGATATGTACATTGTTTCAGTTTTTCATTTACAAAATAATCCTGGAAGAAATCTCATTGACTTTTAATTTTCATAACTCTTTATATCAATATTTAACAGAGGGAGGTAATCATTTCCAGGATAGCTAGCCCGGCCTTACATAAAATTAGGCAAGGTAGGAAATTACTTTCATTACTGTCTCTTTCCCCTATCCTTTTCAAAGAGGAAGAAATTAATTCATCTGTTAAACTACATGTAAAAAAAAAAAAAAATTAATTCTGATCTTTATATAGTTGTGTAATTTAAATTAGTACCTGATTCTCTAAAGTCCACAATTTAGGACAGAACACAATCTACTGCAGCAACTAATTAAACACTTACTGTAAGGTTAAGTTTTTCATTAAATCAATAGGCCCCCAGTGTCAGTTACAAAGCCCTAATTACTATGCAGTAAATTTAGATTGAATTTGAATTAAGGACTGATTTCAATCTAACCGCAGCATGTAAATATTGTAAATTACTAGAATTACAGTTCAATAAAAGTGAATGGATTTCACTTTAGATAAACCCCATGCAAATGAGAAGAAGAAAAAAAGACCTGATGAAATTTCCTTCAAACATCTTGCGAAGATAGCATTACGCATCGCACATAGGATATTGTTTTGGCAAGCAGCAAGTCACAGCTCAATAGTTCTACCTCCGTTTACTTTAACGTGTTTTAATATTTGATTATCTATAGTAAAAATGAATAAATTTAATCTCTCCCGAGTGATCAAGCAAAATGACGGTTAATGTGACCGCTTACTGTGTTGCTTTAGTTTGATGACTGTATTGTTGTGCGGAAGCACAGTATGAAATCAGGTTATCAGGTTATAACTAGCTGGGATAAAATACACACACGCAGGCACACACGCGAGAGCCGAGAAATACAAAAACAAGCCGCGTTCTAAGCAGAAGTCAGGTCCTTTCAAGTTAAAGAAAAAAAAAAAAAGACACTAAAAATGTACAGACACTAACCTCTCATTGAATAAAAGTATCAAAATGAAAATAGTTGAAGGTTTCTGAAACTTTCACTTTGCTTTAAGTAAGTATTCTATGCACAGGAAATAAACTGAAAAAAATCAAGGGATCAAGGCAAGCTTTGACTACACAGAAAAGGAGAACTCAGCGGTTGGAGGCGGGAGGTTTGCTGATCAAGTACAGCTCCTTGCAGGTAACAATTCGTGTATAGCCTTTTGAAGGAGTTTGAAGGATTTTTATAATAAGAGGAGTAACCCAGCTGAGATTTGTGTTGCTACTACTTCCATCACCTTTCTTTACTAACTCTGGCATTTTCGATTTGAGCAGGAATCAAATCAAATATAAAATATCAAAATTATACATGTAATAAAAACATATCTAAGAAAACTCTGGGAAAAATGATCTATAAGTAGAAAAGAAATTATCTTACAATTAAACTTTAAATCAGTCTTGAAACAAAGTGTCTGTGGTGGGAATAAACTAAGAAAATTCCACGTCTTTTGTTTTTAATTCTTAATGTATATTTAGGCAAAACTTTCTCTCAGAAATAATTCTGAGCCCTGGTGATGAGTTGGAAAGGGTTCTACCTTATTAAAGCTAAGTATTTAATCCACAGAATGATTATGATTGTTCCTGCTTTCCTTTCTGATGAGGTTCAACTCAATTAGCATCATAGCATGAACATTCTATTTGTGACAACTAACAGTAAAATTATGCCTCTTACCATAGATAAGTGTCGCAGCAGTCTCAAGCTGTAAAAACAGTAATTACAGAAATACCTTTCCAAAAAGCAATATTAACTGGCAAGAAAGATACGGTTCTGGGCAGTTCACTCTAAAATTGCTGGGAAAATATTTGTCCATTCTCAACTTGACAGTTGATATTAAGTCCTTCCAAGTATAAAGCTAAACATCCTCTTTATACTATGTCAAAAAAGAAATACAGACTTAGCCACTTACAGTTGTATTTTAATATTTTTGTAAATCATTTTTTCTGCTTTTGCCTGAAAAGTGTAGTACTATGCACAAAAAAGATAGTGACAATTCTTCTTGGCATTTGTACCACAAAACTCCCTGTTTTGTGGTACAAAAAGTGTATTGTCCATATCACACCCTAGATATTTGAACATCATTTCTCAGGAAGAATCATTGCCTGTGAATGGCCTATTCCTTTTTTATATTTTTATTTATGCTTGTTTCTTTGAGCCATTAGTCAATAGGTGGGAATATAATTAAAGAATGGTAAATTGTGCAGACATATAAAATAAAAGCCTGATAAAATATAGAGACACAAACCATTCAATAGATCCTCTAGAAACTACTTGGTAAAAGCAAAAGTAATAAAAAGCAAAGGTGAGAAAATCCTTCATAGAAGAGAGAATATATATATATATATATATATATATATATATATATATATATATATATATATATATTTAGGGTGAAAGGAGAAAAGGACTTTCTGCAGTTATCAACAAAGCATCCATTTAATGCTTTATCTTCAATGAATATATATTAAACACAAGAAAAAGGCATTACATGTAGGGACTCACTATATTTTTAAAACATCACACATTTCTCCACAGCAAATCTGCAGTTTATATCCATGCATTTGAAACTGGCAACCATCATTACCCCTTTTTTTTTGGGTTTCAGTGATGAGGATGAACAAAATGAGCAAGTGGACTACAGTGACGCAACAATTGAAACAATGCTTCCATGAATAGCAATACTGGCAGGATATGGAACTTATAGCAAATAGTATTTTATGTTGGTGAATTAAACGATGGTAGGAAGGATATAAATCTGTAGTATGACTTTCAGCCTGGATGTAGAAAAGAGAAACTCACTTGCTTTTTAAAAAGGAATCCATAACCACTTTTCCCTCTCCTGAGAGGGCAGTCTGCTTGATTTTCCTGAGGACTGATTATCAAGCAATGCCTCCTAATAACTTTGATGTTCATCTCTATTGGAGCGGGCTTGATGCCTTCTCATTGCTAACATCATAATAAAGAGTCCAATATGAAACACTGAGACCAGCAGCACTGCTTCTGGAGATTTGTTTTCTAGACATTTCAGCAAGAATGTATGGACATACATATCAAATTCATTATAAGAATAATGATAGCTAACGCTCAATGACCACTTCCTCTGTGCAAGACACATAGGATGATAGCTTTGTTTTTGCACATGAAGACACTAAAACTTAGAGAGGAGAAATATACCCAGCACCTCACAGGGAGTCTGTCATACAGCTGGGGTTCTTTGCAGGTTGCTGGGGGAAAGGAGTCACTGAAAGCATGGGTTCTAGAAGCAGATGGCCTAAATTTGCTATTTTTCTGGTTATGTCACTTTATTGAAGTTAATTCATGTGCTCTGTGTACCTCAGTCTCAACACTGTTAAAATAGAGATAATAATAAACAAATCATAGGATTGCTGAGTATATGAAAGGCTTACAGCAAATAGTTGCACCTATTCCTTCCCTCAATTCATACAGCACATTTATTGAAACATGTCTATAAAAGTGAAAAATTATACACAACCTAAATACCCTCCAGTGTGCACATCCATAAAAATGGAAAGGATGAAAGCTTGAAGAAGAGATCGCGTATTCATAGGAAAAACAGCCTGGAGGATGAGCACCAAACTGTTTATACTTGTTATTTTGAGGAGGGGAGATGGTACTGGTGGGAAGTTCTGTTTATTTGGTACATTTCGGTGCTGTGTGAAAGTATTATGGATAGATTATATTATTTCTGGTATTTAGGTAAAAACAAAGTTGATTTTTTTTAAAAATACCTAGGAAAAACAAAGCACAACATATTGTATTTAGGTTATTTCTTCTAATTAAACTCTTAATTAGAAAATTCTTAAATCCTTACCCTAAAGTAGGCATATGTTACCTAACTATTTAATTTTGACTTCTCCTGGAGAATTTTTTAAAGTCAGTGTATCCTAGAGGTTTCATGACAAACCATTATCATGATATAAAGAATCTCCAGTTTTGAATATGCATTTTCAGTTTTGAATTATAATTATTTCCTTTACCTTTTATCCTTGGAATATTGTCGCTAACTTCTATCAACCTTATTATTCATATATATATATATATATATATATGAATCTATATGTATATGAATATATATGAATATCTATGTATCTATCTATATGGTTGTCAGAAAAGTCATGACGTATTTTTGTTTTTTGTTGCAAAAATGTGTCATGACTTTTCTGACAACTATATATATATATATATATGTTCTGAATATGTATATATATATATGTTCTGAATATGTATATATATATATGTTCTGAATATGTATATATATATATGTTCTGAATATGTATATATATATATGTTCTGAATATGTATATATATATATGTTCTGAATATATATATATGTTCTGAATATATATATATATATATATATATATATATATATATATATAAAACAGAAAGCTTAGGGATTTCCCCTTTTTTATAGTCGATGTATGCTAATCTGGGCAGACCAAAAAACAAAACAAAACAAAAAAAAAACACACCATAAATTTACAGTGGCCAAGACATGAAACAACCAAAGTGTCCTGCGATAGATGATTGGATAAAGAAGATGTGGTATATATATACACAATGGAATACTAATACTATTCTGCCATAAGAAAAGATGAAATAGTGCCGTTTGTGACAACGTGGATGGATCTTGAGATTACTATGCTAAACAAAATAAGTCAGACAGAAAAAGTCAAGAAACATATGATTTCACTGATATGTGGGATATAAAATTGAAAACAAGAAAAGAACAAGACAAAGAAATGAAGAAACAAAGTTCACAGACACAGACAATATTTTAGTGATTACCAGAGGGTAAAAGGTGGGGGTAGATGAGGGCAAAAGGGATCAAATATATGGTGATGAAGAAAGAACTCACTCTGGGTGATGAACACACAGGTGAACACACAATGTTATACATAGATGATGTATTACAGAATTGTACACCTGAAATCTATGTAACTTTACTAACAATTGTCATTCCAATAAAGTTTAATAAAACAAAAAATAATAATTATAAAAAATAATAAAAAGCATCTAGCATCTAAATAATACAGCCATCTTACCAATAGTGAACATGTATCCTAGAATAATATCACCAATTAATTCACAAGTACAATGTGTTATTTATGTATATTGTAATGATATGGCCTACATGAAAATGTCCAATACATTTAAATTAACACTGAATTTTATGTTAGGTTAGCATCAGACATAAGTGTCAATAAAAGATGAATCTATCTCTCAATTTAATAGTTGATTTTAATTTTGCCCAATTGATTTCTAATTTGTTAAACACATTTTTTAAGTTATTTGAAAATCAACATATAAACGTAAGCTATATTCTCGCAGTCTCACACATTTTGTGACCTGCTGCATGAGCAACTATATCCAGGTGGTAATCTGAATGAATAAAACATGTGTGTTTTTATTTAGTATGTATATTAGAGAAGAGAAGAAAAAACAAACATTTTAAATAAATGTGGCAGGTTTCTTAGCCATCCAGTTAATGGGAATTGATGTAGGTTTCTTTGTAGGACATTTGTGGGTAAACTCATAGCTGGATCTGCAGGAATACATACTGCCATTAGCTATAACAATTTTATTTGTGTGATCAGAAAATATAATATTAACAAAACTATATGTTACTGGTCACTGTGATTACTAATAGTTGAAAATGTACAGTGGCAGGGAGCTTACCATTTTACACAGCACTTTCAAAACATTTTCTCTGCCTTTCAGTCTCCCACCTATCCTGTGAGGTGAGTTAGAGCAGTGTTATTATTCTCACATTATAGCTGAGGAAATGGAGCTTACATCCTGAAATGTAAATTTTGATTACATTTAAAATCTGTTTATAAAAAGAAAAATAGATAGATAAAGAATATGTCAAAAGATATTTATTTTTTTAGTATCCACAAAGTAGTATAAATTATGATTTTATGTTAAAATGAGTCTTGTTAATTATTTTTTCATAAACCACTGTAATTCCTCCCATGTATTTTAACTGAGATCACATTTATGATTGTAGAATAGAGGACCATTGTTTAAGAGTAATGAAGATTAGAGGGCAGGACAGACAGATGGCTCTGGTACTATAATCACTTTATTAAAATAAAGATTTTTTTTGATTCATTCTGGCGAAGACCACAGGGTTTCTCTCCGACGTCCTGCTCCAAGTTTTTGCCACCATATTAATATGTATAGGTAACTTGTTATTTGCTTCGTGATGTGTGGTCAATCGAAGCATCAGGCTCTTCAAGAGAAGGCTTAGTTATAAGTCTAAGCCTTTTGTGACTCCTCTACCAAGGAGGGTATCATCTACCATTCCAATCAGCTCTTTCCAACACGCTCATACTGGTTATCTAACATGATATTTGAAAATGCCACTGTTCAAAATAACAATATGACATTAAAAGTTAATATTTGAACTAGATTTAAAAAATAGTTTTTAATTTGTCTAGAACAATGTGCGTTAGTTGGATGTCAGATGACACAGAGTATTCATTTATTTAGAATATTCTTTGCTAGCGGGTCAAACTCTGAATCTGCAATTTGCATTTCGCTCTACTACAAAATCTAGAAAAGAAAAACTTGCATAAGAATGTGCAGGGCATTACTTATTTATATGTAAAACCTTTATTCTATTTTGTTATTTTAGATTAAATCCCGTTTCAATTCTATTCTCTCAGGGAAGCATTAACAGTTTGAGCTCAGCGTGAAAACCATCAAACACTTGAGCTGAAATTTAGATTGGGCAATTTTGTCTGGTGAAGTAGAAAAGGACATGTGGAATGGCAAGGAACAGAATGGCTTATGGAAAGGCAGATGTTTTAATAACATGTCGGCTAGTGGGAGCTTCGGATATCTAAATTTAAATCTCTTGATAAATTTAAAGAAAGTATGTGGAAGAGAAAGAAGGCTCTTTCACCGAGAAAATTAATAAACTTATCTGTCTTCAAAGAAAGTAAAGGATTGGAAATGGCCAGTGTATTTTTAAAAGCGATAATGAAAATAAAAAACAATTATAACCTGAAGCTTGCAAATAGGAATGGACAGCATGGAAGTTTGGGACTTCTGTTGTGATTTTTGCTGCTGGGCAACAGGGCATGTTGTGACAGTCAGTACATCATTAAGTCGCTAGATCTATTAGGCAGCCAAGAGAGGCAGTGATTTTACAAAAAAAAAATTCTGAGTCCACTTAAAGATGATTTTAATAAAACACCATACTAATGCATGTCTTTAAATTTATGTTTCTATGGCATTTTCAGAAGGAAATAGTAAGGTTATTATAATACTGTATGATAATGTTACGTTAAAATAAACTCCAAGCTTGTAGCACATTTGCATTTTATGGACTGATTTTCATGAGTTAAACTATAATTGCTGCTTTTTGAAGGGAATGGTTACACATAAAGTACCAGGAGTCTCCTGATATGCTCATTTATAAGCTCTGTTCCATTAAGGATAATTGAAATATTTGCAACTAGCATTTAATTGATATGATTATAATTTTATGGAATGTTTGGAGACAAGTTTTACTAGAATCCAGCCCATTTTTTCATGTACTAGAGCAGGCTCCAAACATTTTTTCCATCAATAATGATTTAAATAGGCTACCTTGTCGTTTTGCAAAAGGCAGAGAGATGGTTTGGTTACTTAAAATCTCTTAACTCACATTCAAATATAAAATCAAAATTGTGGACACTGTTTTTCCTCCTGGTAAGTACTCACATGATTCAGAATGTATAAATACGTATGAGTAATTGGAAACATCATCAGCGACAATGAATCACACCCAGGTGCTCATGCTCCAATGCTTTCCAATTAGTTGGATCTGAATTTTGTTGTGGCTGGCAGCAATTTGGTGACTGAAGATTTCAAGTCCTGATAAAAGTATTTTATGTATATAAGACTATTTGTTTTAGAACAAAGGCTCCATCTGGAAGAAACTGTCAGGTCATACTTTGGATGACCTTGAATACTGGGCAATAGGAAAAATCATTTAGATAGATATATTATATATCTGTGTTTTAAGATTTTATCAGGAAAAAAAATACAAAAAAAAAAAAAAATTGACCTAATTTATTTTGATTTTTTCCTGAACTTTCAGGTATAAAATAAACAAAAGTGAGAAACAGATCCTGTAAGTGTATATGTTAGTAAGTCAATGGGAAGAAAAATATAAGCATTTGTAATGGAAGTATAAATATAGCAGCTAGAAGGTACCTGAAAAGATCAGTTATTCAAGTGCCCAATTTTCAGGCTGTTTTCTCCTCTAAAATTCTTATCTGAGGTAACTAGATCACAGATGGAGTTTGGGACTTGCTGAGGGCCACAGAACAAGTGGGGTGGAACGAATGATGTATCTGATTTAGTGGAGACTTGAGAAATATTCTTTGAGTAAATGATTAAAGAGATGAATGAATGAATGAATGAATGAATGAATGAAAAATTTAATTAGGTTTTCCTGTTCTCTTAGGGCAAATTACCTGACCTCTGCAAGCCACAATTCCCTGGTTGGTAAAATGAGATGCATAACACAGCTTTTCTGATCAATGTGTTGTGCAGACATACTAAGTGTGTATGTTCCAGTAGCTGCCACACACAGACGAGCTATTAGGATTACTGTGCATCTTAGAAATGAGTGCCGAAGTCCCAGGCATAGAACTGTCCATATGCACATTCATCTAAGGTAGAGAAGGCTTCTGTGTTAGGTTTTTCTTCTACATACCTACATGAATAGAAGTGGTAATTCTGAAACCCCAGAAACGCTTACTGTGGCTATCACCAAATCATTCAAAATATTTATGAGCACATTGCCTAAGAAAAAGTAATAAATAGTTCTCCAAAATGAGCTGTACATTCTTTTAAGTTCAGCACATAACACTCTCTTACCTCGCTTAAATGGGTGTATAACTTAAGATTATTGTATGCTGGGCCGGCCAAGTGGCACGTTGGTTAAGAGCTGACTTGGGAAGCCAGTGGCCCTAGTTTGGGTCCCACATATGAGGGCCAGTGACACTGCCCTCAAATAAAACAAATACAAAAACAAGACAAAACAAAAAAAAGATTATTGCATGCTGTTCAGAAAACATGAATGCCATTCCCAGCCCTCTCTGGCCCAGCAGAACACCTAATAGAGAACTTCCAAAGACAGCTGCTACTTCTCTTCCAGATGTTTCTTTCAGGGTCAAAACCACTCAATGAATATGTTTATCACACCCTAAAAATACACCAGCCATAATTCAATCCATTTGCCCATCCATAGCTCACTGGAGGAACAAGAGTATTGTAAATTTCCAGTAATTGTATATTAAAAGTGGCATGGGTAATCGGGCTCAAGAAGAACTGGCTGCCTTCTGAGGCAGCCTGAATAACATCTACCCCCACTTCTCTAGCATTTCAATTTAATATTCGTTGTGCTAGGGTTGCCTATATTATCAATGTCAAAAAAACTAAAAAGTCTTATCTTAAACTTTCATTCCAAGGCTTCAAAAGACCTTTGAATTTGCATCTTACTCTAGGGAAGATGTAGCTTAAAAACATTTTTACCCAGCTTGCTCCATTAATTTCTGAGGAAAATGCACCTACTGCTGTGAATATGACAGTTCTCAACCTTGGTGTTTTTACAGGATGTCCCTCCCCAGGGAACAGTCAGCACCATCCTGACTTCCCTGCTGGAACCGCACCGCCTGCTGGGTAATCAGCTCCACAGGCTGCAAGGAGAGACCTGGAGGGATGAACCCAGTGCCCCTTTCCGGAGCCCAGGAACAGGAGACATCAGGCGTGTGGGATGGGGAGGGGGAAAGGAGGCAGAATAGTTTTACGTGATCACTTACATTCAGTTTGAAGGGTAATTTGCCGATGCCTACACTGGCTCAATTATTAGCGGCACTTAGTGCTTTTTTATATACTAGAAAGCCTTAAGATAATCCTCATCATACCGATCACATATTTCCCCCCAATTACTTCCATTGAGTCAGGAACAAAATTCACTTTGTAATGATTATCTGACTTGGGTAGAGCTGATTTTCTATAACTCTCAGCTGAAGCCACTGACACGGGCACAAAAAGGATTATTTTTCAGCAGTTTTCAGTCTGGCTAAATCAGCAGATAATGGCATCTATGATGCAGAGTGAATTGTGACCTAAAACCCATCTCATTATGAATGTGTCTCATATCTCAAATATGCCACAGAGGCAAACCTGTTCTATAGACATCACTGCTGTCTCCAGAGAGCAAAAGAACATGTTTAGTAATTCTGGATTTTAATACTTTCAATCAATGAACAGCAATTCCTCAATAAAAACCCCAGAACTCTGTTCCTTTCTTCACAGCATTTTCATGTAGAAGAGTACCGGCTAATAAATACAAAGACAAAGTATTCACTTGCATGACTTTGTGATGTTTGATTCTGAAGTCTACATGGACCCAAGTAAAGATGCAACAACATATCTGAGTGCTCTACTGACGGGGAGAATAAAGACTACATACAACTCACTGGCAGTAGAGATTATTCAGAGATGAGGCAGTGCCCAGAGAGGAGATTAGGCTTTGGTACATAGACAAATTACATTTAAAAAATCTTTATATTCTCATAAAAAATTGAACTAAGGTAGGTGTGTTTTATTTTTTTGTGTGTTTTGAGGACTACATTGTTATTTGTTTTAAGATATTTGTTGTACAATCATTTGTTTAAAACAGTGTTTTTCAAGCCCTTGGAACCTAGACTATCTTCAATGGCAAAGTGGTAGGTGGAGGGGTGAGTAAGGCGGGGCAGGGGGTGCCCTGCTGCCAATTCAACCAGAGAAACTCAACTTATCTGCTTGGCACATCCATGTAAGAAGGAAAAGTTGAAAATCACTGGATACAAACATAAGAACTTTCATTATATTTGGCATCTAGCATGGAGTAGTCAGTCAATATATATTCACTGGATGGATGAATCAAACTATGTGGAGTGTCAGTGATCTAGTTCTTACAATCATTTTCTAGGCTTTCATAGTGTATCAGTGTTAACTGGCAAAATGTTTATTTGTGTACTGTATTTTAAAATTGAACATACAATAATATTCTACATATGTATCATTACATATGTATGTAATTATATAATTATACTTGTGACAAAGGCTAAATGATAAGAAGGATAAATTGAAAATGAACCACTAGTAAGCATGTCTTGTCCCATTAATAGATCTTAGCCAAAATGGTACAAAATCCATTTAAGAACAATGGCTTTGTTATTCAACAATTACCTCAGCCCAAACTGTGACTGTGACAAACATCGGTATAAGTAACCACATGAGTCCTTGCTTTTATTTGAAATTTTAAGAATTTGTTCACCGTAGACTTTTTTCATTAATTTTATTTTTAAAATTGTTTTATTAAAATATTGTTTACCTTGATTATTGAATTTTTGGCACCTGCCTCTTATGTTTTATGCCTGATGCAAATACCTCAGTTATAAGAAGGATTAAGCAAAGTTATGTCTAGATCAGCCAAATATAAAACTATCTCTACTATTATGACCGGGGTTTGTGTAGATACTTTTCTAAAATGTATTAACACTTCTAATTCTCATAACAAGTCTATGAAATAGGTACTATTATCTTTATTTATCTGCAAGGAAAATGAGATAGACAGAATGTAGCTAAATTCCCAGAATGGACGCAATTAGTAGGTACAAGAACTCAGATTCAACCCAGGCAGGCTGGCTCCAGGGTCCATGCTGCACAGCTTCCCAAAAGAGAATGAAATGAGAAACAACTCCCCACACCAAATAACTCCAAGAACAAGAATATGTCTACATGCCCTATTCTACTTCCCTGTTTTGGAATATTTCCTGCCCCTTCCTCCAGCCTTCAGAGGTTACATCTCTTGCTCTCAGAAATGATACCCTCATCAGTATCTGCTCTGGCCTCTGCTTCCAAGGAGGGGCCTGGCAATAGGTTCTGCATCAAGGCAGCTCTTTGGGGCTCTTCCATCCATGCTGTCTACTCTCTGTTAAACTGACTCTGTGGTCTGTACTGAACAAAAAAGGAAACCCTTTTTACAATAGGTGTTATCTTTTGCCCCTGGCACCTCAAGTTCTTCAATCACTTGACTGTTTTGTTAGAAGGGCACTTTCACCTTCAGCCATAATACTATTGTCCAAATACATCTCTTTTGCTCTCATCTCCACTCTCAACTCTCTCAAGCACTTGTCTAACAGCCTCCTATCTCCTAAGTTAATAACTGTGTAATTTAAAAAACAACCATTGTGTGTGTCAAATTTTTGGACAGATGCCAAGATAGGTGGTCAAAGGCCTCATCTATCCAAAATTATTTTAGGCTTAGTGGGCACCTGGCCCTGTAAAAGCTTGATGCTAGGTGAGATTATAGGACTTAATACCAGTGTCTATGATTTGAACCCAGGTTTTTACAAACCAAATTCGAAGTTCTGTTCATTAGTTTCTTTGTTTATTTATCCTAACTTCACCACAGCTGCATTTAAATACTCAGCACAACAGCCCATATGACTACCAATTCTGTAGCTGAAGTAAATGGTGAATGACTCCGGTTCCTGAATCTTCCTGCATAATAATGCTCTAAATGAAATGCTAAAATAATAATGTAATAATAATAATAATAATAATAATAATAATGTAATCCAGAAATATGACAATTTCTAACAAAGTATATGCAGGATTTGAGATTTGAGTTGAATTACCCATTTATATTACATCCTGTATTGCCTGAATTTATGTACTTCAAATATAGTTGATAAACTTAAGACTCTAGTTTTTCTTTTCTTTCTTTTCTTTTGGAGATAGTATTTTTATTAATTATTAAATAAAAGATACATTGCTTAAAGTAGTCTTAAAATTTACAATATGGAAGTTAATCAAGCAATTTCTCATGACAGTCAAGGAGTCGAGGTGCTGAAAATCTACATTCATTGACTGCCTCTGCTTTAGTTCTCAGTAGTCAGTGCTAATGGGACCTTTCTAAAATTATGTCTATTTTCTTAAAAAGAAAAAAAAAAGCAAATTAAGCAGTAAATGAAAAAATTCAATTATATCAAAAAATATTAAAGATATGATAATAATAACTGCTTAATTTTGATATATTTCTAAAGAGAGCAAGGTTAAAGAAGTTGATATTTAAGATTTTTGACACAGGAAATACTTAGTACTTAACCGTAAAATGGATATCTGGAGGCAGAAATGCTTCCATAGATTCCCATCACTGTGGGTATATACGGTTGTACTGCTCTAGGAGAGAAAGGATTTAGGGAACACTTTTTTTAAGGAAGTTTGTCACTAACTCACAAAGCAATATGATCAGGTCCATTTCAATGCCCCAACTTCCCTTCCATAGTGACAACAAAATTGTTCTTTACAAGTAAAAACAGCTTATCAACTATGCGGCGTGAAACAAATATGCCAGTTTTACAAAGAGCTTTGCAAAAACCAAAATGCAACTTTTTCTTAAAATTTATTCTCTATCAAAACCAAGTAAACTGAAAATGACCAAACATATTTTAAAATGTGTTCTCTCTATATGAGCTAATTTATTGTACAGTGAAAATTCCTGGCTTGATCTTAAAATAATTTATTTAAAACATTTGTATATAGACTAATTCCTTTGAATAATTTTAAGAGTCTTTCATAGTTGAGGCTACCTTTCATTTTCCTCAACTAGTAAATCTTGCTCTATGAATTGGCAGAAAAGAACAGTTACATGTTGGGAAGGAAAACATGTCATTACCCCATGTGTTATGTTCTGAGCTGAATTATATTTACTGGATATGTGTAGATATTATACTGTATATATTAGATTTAATAATAAAACATCATGGAGGTTTCTCATATATGTACATAAAATCACTCAGGAGTTTTAAATAAGTGGTGTTTTTAAGGGTTAAGCATAAAAATAGCAAGTCACAGGCATAACAATTTAATAAAGTAGAATATTATAAACTTCTTTTGTGGATGAGAATAATACAGTCAAAGGGAAGTATATAAAATGGCTGATATTTTAAAGTAACAGAAAAAGAACCAGACAAAGAATCTTTTCACTTAATTAGTCACAACAATTTTCTGGAATTTGTATTTAGTTGTATTCATGCAGGACTACAGACATTTAGAAATGGCTTTCAATTATTTCATCAGCTTTACTGTTCTGGCCGTGACCCATGGCTGACTACTTTTAACTCTAATGCTATTCAAAACTGTGTCTGGTCCCAATTTCTAAGAATAAAAATATATAAGTGTTTTTCAAAACAATTTTAATGAATAAGTATCTTTCAAATGATTTATTGTAAGCTACATTTCTGTCCAAACAGCAACATTATAAGGTATTTGAGACAAAGTTAGAACACTGTTTCCTAATTGTCATCATAATATACAAAAGTAGAAGTAATGACAAATCATATCATGTATATGGAGAGAAGGAGAGGGTTGAGTGATTCTAATTATGAGGCTGTAATGTAGCACATTTTAGTTCAAACACCCGTAATATTATATGTTATTATGCCAGTACGCATTCATAGCATCCCAAATCAAAATTTATGACATACCTAGAACAAACCAACGGAAAAAAATCAAAATAACCATGGAGAGTTACAATAGAGCCTTTTGACATAAATAAATAAAATAAAAAAATAAATAATAATAAATAAAAAGAACAACAACTTTTTAGCTGTTCAGATCTAACCTGTAGATCAATCATTTACTAATTTTACAAAGAAATGACTAATTTATATCTTTTAGAATGTACTAAAAGATATTCCGACATCCAATGTAACATCTTAGATTGACAAACTGAGACACCAAAAGGAAGCAAAAGGCAAACTCACATAGTATACAACAATAGGTTCATTGGAATCAAGAGAGGCTCGTAAAATGGAATGACATTTCAAAAGCTGTATTTATGAGGAAAGCTGAGGATACCATGTGAAGAGCATGTTACATCAGTGAGTATAAAGGCAAAATGCTGGCAAAAATTTAAAAAACTTAAAAAAAAAGTTGAAATTTAGGTTGGAATGATAAAAAAATAGATAGGCATCCACATCAGAGACTTGGCAGCAACAAAGAGTGAGGAACACATCTAAGATTTCATTTATCTGCTATAGATCCTAAGCACATATGTTGGAAAAAAATTCCAGGACTAATGTGTTATATTACACAAATGTAGTAGCTAAAGAAAGCAAGAGAACTGAACATGGAGAGGTTTAAGAGAGCGCTACCCAGGTGGGGTCCAAATTTGCAGGGCCAGTTGTGGCTTAAATTGATTAGAATTCCCATCTGTGGACATTGCATTCAGAGATAAAAATCGCTCTATGTTTGTCCTCTATTGTGTAAAATAAAATGCAGAAATGTAAGCATGTTTGCAATACACAGAGACAAAATGTGACAGAGGAATAAAGTAAAGGGAATAAAACCATTGGTCTAACTGTGACTTTTTAATCAAAATTTTAATTTCCTGTTAATTTTTGTTAAATGTGATGATATAACTTGAAATACAAATAAGTAGTGTTGTTGATTTTAAAGTCTAAGTTATTTAGCCTGGAAAATGTTTAAGATATACAATGCAGCATAAATCCTGTTTCTTGAATAAGGTGAAAGTGATAAAAGTAAGTATTATTATAATTCAATGACAGAGATCACTAACTTTTATTTATCACTAAAAAATTCACTTGTATCACATTTTTAAAGTATATACCAAGGCAAATGAATCTTCAGCTTCTTATTTATCATATTTCTCACTACTCTACCCTGTTCCTTTTATTTCAGACCCATAAATTTTACAATCTTCTTATGTCACTTTTATGCTCATTATATTATCCCTCACTCATTCACACTTAAATATTTTTTTAAGAGAAGGTACTTTGCAACTTGGAGTATTTTTTAACCGAGTAAATTATTTTTCATATCACATTATTTTTTTTATCCATTGAGAAAAGACAATCAGTGTAATAATTAGACATCTATCATGCTACATTTGTGGTCGTAAGAAACTTTTTACCTTGAGAAAGATAGTTGATACTATAAGTAGTATAAACCTTAACTAATGTTTACATTAGTAAACCTATACTTAATTCCCAGTTTTCATGTGAAATGGAATAACTTTTATATGAAATAGATAAGAGGAAAATTCTGAACATATCTAAAGTTAACTCAAACAAAGGGAAATCTATTATTTTTTTCCTAAAAATGGCATCGATGAAAGACTTTGAGGGCAGTAGCAAGGAGGATCTACCATATGAGTCAGGGGTATCTTAAAATAATTGAAATAAATGTATTGTGATAACATGTCAAACATTTTTGGTTAAGATAAACTGAAGATAAATTTTAGAGGAATATTTCACTTTAACCTGCAAATGTCGGGGGACAGTATTTCACATTTTGAGCGATTGTTTTCCTAAATATCAATATTAAAATGCGTAATAGCATGTTCTGTCTCAAGTATGAAATCCAAAAGCCCTATAAAATGCATAAAACTACATAATTGTAGAGGGCTTGCTTTTCTAACATAGAACAAGCTGAGTGATTTTTAAATAGTCTAAATAGTAATTACAATTTGACTGTGATCTGTTCTTCCTTCTACCTTTCTAAGAATTGACTATATTATAATAATGGATTCTCAAGGAAGAAATTGCATACACACAATCTGCTCCTGGGAAGTGCAGGTGGTGCACACAGCATGATGCAATAACACTGTGACTTATAGCTTCCCTATAACAACACTGCCTTTAAATCCCATGAGACTTGACCTTCTTTCACATGAACATGGTCCTCCCGCAGAGGTAAGTGGATGTAAGGAATATGACTTCTGGTAGTAAGCCATGACATGTGGCTGTCTCTGATTCAGCATCTGTAGGTAAAGTGGGGTGTCAAAAAAGGGGCTTCAAATAAGGCATCTCAGAAGAGCAAAAGGACATTCCCCCATGAAAAACAAGAGGCACAGTGTCATGGGAGGGCTTCAGACCATCTCCTTTGGCCCATTCTTTCATTCTGTGATGTGACGTGCATATCTAATAATTGCCTCGTCAACTTTCCTCAGTACTCACTGAAAATGCTACACTGATTTGGTGTAGAAGAGTGGAGCTTCAGGACTATTTAGAGGCCTTGGTTTGGTTGGTCAACCCTGTTGTTCTTTTAAATATATGCCTACAACATCTTAATTTTTAAATCATTATTTTTATGGAATCTAGAATTCTGCTGGAAAAGAAATATATTTATATAAATGTTTCCATATGTCTGTAAAATTCTAAAGTTATTCATTTTGGGGGCTTGACTTCATCTGATTATCTTTTTGGAATGACATATTTTTAAAGGAAAGAAATTTAAGGAGAATTAATAAAAATATGATTTCTAAGATGTGTGCTCTTGGATTTTTAACAATCCTAGGCAACAAAATGCTTAGTTAATCACTCTCTGAGGAATACATTAGTCAGTCTAATATTTCTAAATAAAAAGAAATAAATAAACATTTGTAATAAATACGTGAATTCAGCAAGTTTTACTTTTCTTTTTCTCTTTTCTTTTTCTCTCAACACATCTACATGTTTAATTGATGAAAAAAAACATAATAATGGAAAATAATTTTTGAAAAAGATGGGAGTAAATTTTTCATTTGTTTTAAAAAACATAATCTTTAAAGAATGAATTTGGACCCCTATTTTAGTCCACACACACAAAAAAATTAAATCAAAGTAGATCTTAGAAAATAATATATGGGTTAAAATTCTAAAAGTCTTATAAGAAAACAGGACAAAATCTGTTTGGGTTAGACATAGTTTCTTAGATACAAATGGCCAAAGAGATTAATGGGACTTTGTCAAAATTCAAAACATTTATTCTTCAAAGAAAACTATCAAGAATATGGAAAGGCGAAATGAAAAATGATAGAAAATATTTATAAATCATATATCTGACAAGGGAATTTTATCTAGCATATATAAAGAACTCTTACAACTCAACAAATGACAAAAAATTAAAAATTGGACAAATAATTTGAATAGACTTTTCTCAAAAGAAGACATACAGTTGGCCAATAAGCATGTGAGAAGATGCTCAATATCAATAGTTATTGGGGAAATGTAAATCAAACTAACAATTAGATGTCATTTCAAACCCACTAGAATGGTTACAATAAAAAAGACAAACAATAACAAGTGTGGGTGAGGATGTGAAGAAACAGGAACCCTTGTGAATCTCTGGTAGATTGTAAAATGACAGGGCTACTTTGGAAAACAGTTTGGCCGTTGTTTTAAATGTTAAACAGAGTTGCCATATGATTCAGCAATTCTACTGCTAGGCATATATCTGAGAGAGATGGGAATATGTTCACACAAAAAACTTGTATATAGATTTTCATAGTAGTATTATTCATAATAGCAAAAGGTGTACACAATCCAAATGTCCACTATGAATGTCCATTATGAGTGGATAAACACAATGTCGTATATTTATATGGTGGAACATTATCTGGTCATAAAAAATGAAGTACTAATATGTGCTGTAACATGGATACATCTTATAAACATTATACTAAGTGCGAGAAGTCAGTCATAAAAGACCACATATTGTATGATTTCATCTATATGACTATATACAATAAGCAAATCCATAGAGACAGGAAGTAGATGCATAGTTGCCAGGGAACTGGGGAAAGAGGCAAAAAAGAGTGATGCTAATAAGTAAAGGGGCAGGGGGTGTGAAAATGTTTTAAAATTAAGGAAGGATGATAGTTGCACATCTCTGTGAACATACTAAAATTTATTGAATTGTGTACTTTAAAAAGGCAAATGTTATGATATGTGAAATATATCTCATAAAGCTGTTAAAGTATTTACTATTGACAATTTTGCAACTCAAATCTTTATTATTTCCAATATTTACTGAATACTTGTTGAATGCCTGCTATTTTAAGTGCAGCTCCAAAATAAAAGAAATGCACAGTTTTTATCAAAAAGAGGAAAAAAAATATATAGTTGAATGAAAATTGAAGAATTGGGTTGGGTTGTGGTTAAGATTACCGTAGACATGGTATAATGTTATTGAATATGAACTATTCTTAAAATAGAAAATGCCTAGATTGTTAAAGAAGAGATAGAACTTGATACAATATAGTAAAACAGGAAAGATAAAAATAGAAAATATGACAAGTACAAATAAATTGCTAAGACATTACAGATTGTGGTCAACCACGCCAAGCATCAGGGAAGATGCAGTATTTGATGTATATGTTAAAAAAAGACAAGATTTTGATAGGTGGGGTTGGTTGAAGAGGAAATCCCAGCCAGATGACACAACATAAGGAAAGAGCCAGGGGCAGGAGTTCAGTGCAGTGTTTTTAAGTGGTAGGCCCTTCAGCTTTGCTAAATGATGAGGCTCTGATAGAGAAGGGTCAGACAGTAGTAGTGGGACATATCATATTATGGCTGGCCTTGAAAACAATGGTGAGGTATGTATGCTTAATATGTAGACAAGGAAGAATACATCAAAATATTTGTTATGAAGTACATTTGATTGATTTAACCAAATGCAGGTGAAGAGCTAGTACTGGGGTCATGTTTGCAAATAAGATCCTGTTCCCATGCACAGGAAAGACACCATGTTTTTGAAGCAGAAAAGGATACCAACACACAGCATACAATATAAAATACGTGTCATGACAGAATCACTGCATGGAGATATGCTGAGTGAGAACTTGACTTAGCTTGAAAAAGGAGGTCAGTGGTAGTCAATTTCCCAGTGAGAACAGCACGTGAAATATGTCTCAAAAAAGAAGAAAATGTAATAGGAAAGAAAAAGAAAGAAAGAAAGAAAGAAAGAAAGAAAGAAAGAAAGAAAGAAAGAAAGAAAGAAAGAAAGAAAGAAAAAGAAAAACTGTCTCTTCTTGAAATATTTGAGTAACATGATGCAGATAACACCATACTACCTTAAACAACTGTAAAACCAGACACAATATTTGAAATAAGAGTTTTCAGGCAGTGGATTTTAAGATGCATAGGATTCTGATCCCTGAAACAAATGAAACAATGAGGTAGGTCCTAAGATTGTCTACATTTAATGCCTGGAGGCATTTTCCAAGCCACAGCTCAGAAGGAAGAACCTAAAAAGAGCCTGGGCATCTCACTGAGAAGAGGAGACAAAGAACTGAGTTTAGAGACTCCAAGGCTGCTTGCTGTAAAATGCAGGGTAGAGTTACGGATAGGGCTCTGGAGAGCTGCAGATAAATTGCGTTCTCTTGAATCTTTAATCAGTTTATTCATAAGAAGAAACTTCCCAAAGTTGTGGAAAGAAATACTAGAAAGCAGCAGGACTACCATCAGAAATTCCAAGAGATCACTCAGGGTTTGGAAGAGTGTGTGTTTCCATCAGCTCCAATGGAAATACATCATAATACATGGAGAATTTTGTAGATTTCTCAAGTGGGGTATTGAGGCTAAATTAATTCTAGATTAAAATTGCTTTGGACCCTCTAACAAAGCTTAAAAGCAAAGATAGAAAGGATCAAGGTGAATCTAAAGTAACCTGTCTGTCAAAACAATGTTAATCACTTTTTTTTTTTTTTTGAGGGCAGTGTCCTGGCCCTCATATGTAGTGAAAACATTTTTCAAACATTGATAGGTAAAGTCTTTTTTTCCCAAGGTAAACAGAATCTGATAGAACCCATCACCAGCAGATGTGTACTACAAATTACAGTAAAAGATGCATATTGAACAAAAGGAAAATGGTAAGAGACAGAAATTTGGATGTACAGAGAGATGAAAAACAATGGAAATAGTATAGGGGCAAATAGAAAATATTTTTTTCTTTATCTAATCTCTTTAGAAAATAGCTGACTATAACATAAAACATAGTAATGATTTTTGTGAAGTTTACAACATATGTAAAGGTAAAATGTATCACAGTATTAGCGCAAAGAATAGGGAGGAAGATATGAAAATATAATGCTGCAAGTTTCTCAAAAATATGTGAAGTGGTATAATGTTTCCAAAAGTACTACGTGATAATTAGGAGATATATATTGTAAGCCCTAAAACAATCATTGAAAATAACAACAAAAAAGCAATAAACAAAACAAAATAAAACTATAGCTACTAAGCCAGTAATAGAGATAAAATGAAATATAAAATATCCATTAATTCAAATTAAGGCAGAAAAAAAAGGTAACAGGAAATCAAGAATATCTAGTTAAATGTGATAACATAATACATTGGGAATTTTTCACCCAATCATTTCAATAATGACATTAAATAAAAATATGTATTTTATAAACTGTAAATATATAGATAAAAGTGAACTTAATTTATAAAGCGAGAAATTATCACATTGTATAAAAAAGCAACACCCAACTACATGCTTTTTATAATAAACCTACAGGGAAATCATAAATGGTAAGGGACTGAATGCTTTTCCCTAAGTAACAAGGCATGGTTGTTACTTTCTCCATCTCTTCCATTTGTACTAGATCTCCTAGATTGAAAATAAGAAGCAAAATTGTCTTATCCACAGATGAAATGTTTATATATTCAATTATCCCATGGAATATACAAAATAATTCACAGAACTCATAAACAATTTTTTCAATGTCACAAAATGCAATATTAATACTTAAATATCAATTGTGTGGTTAGGTATTTGCAACAAATTGGAAAATACAATTTAAAGCATAATCCCATATAAAATGCATCAATATTGTGAAATATGCAGATGTAAATTAAAACTATATATGTTGAAGATCTATATACTGGAAACTATAGAACATTGCTGAATAAAAGATCCAAGTACAATAAATAGAGTTTAGGAGACTCAATATTGTTAAGGTTTCAATTCTTTCCAGATTGATTTATATATTCAATGTAATTCTAACCAAAATACCAACAGGTTTTCAAGATTAAAAGACTGATTCTAAAGTTTATAAGGCAATGCAAGGGAACTATAATAGCCAATATAATTTTCAAAAAATAAAATAAAATTGGAAGATCTGTATTACCTGATTTCAAGACTAACTATAAAGCTACAGTAATTATGACACTATGTGGTGTCAGCATAAAGAATGACATAAAGATCAGTGGAACAGAATAGGTAGTCTATGAAATACCCACTCTTATATAACCACTTGATTTTTTTTTAAATTTATTTTTATTTTAAAGATTTTATTGGGGAATTGGGGGAGGGAACAATGTTGGGGAATCGGGGAAGGGGAACAGACAAGTTGCTGTCCTTTTGTTCTTCAGTCTAGTTGCGGAGGATATTGCTTCACTGGCCCATGTTGGTATCATCACTGTGGTCTTCCCGGATGAGGCAGATTGGTCACCGGCCTCTGGATGGTCGCTCACTGCAGCTATTGGCAGCTCACACCGGCTGCCGGCTGCTCACGCTGGCTGCAGGCCACTCACTGTAGCCTATAGCAGCCCACTGCAGCAGAGGCGGCAGCCTACACCATCGCCGGGGCTCGCACAGCCCAGCTCCAAGTGGAACTGTTGTTAGCTGTAGAGGGCAGTGTCACTGGCCCTCATATGTGGGATCCGAACCAGGGCGCTGACATCCCAAAACCAGCTCTTAACCAATGCGCCACTCGGCCGGCCCTTATAACCACCCGATTTTTGTCAGTCTCAGGTTATTCGGTGAGGATAGGATGTATTGGGTTGTCGGAAAAGTCATGACGCATTTTTGCAATGAAAAAAAGGAAAAATACATCATGACGTTTCAGACAACCCAATACTTTTCAACATGTGCTGAAGAAACAATTGGATATTCATATATGAAAACACTGACTCTTACCTCATACTATACACATCAAGTAATTTGAAATGAATTAGAAATATGAATATGAACATAACTTCTAAAAGAAAACATATATGAAAATATCACCTTAGATTAAAGATTTCTTCAATAGGATATGAAAAGTCCAAATCATTAAAAAAATTAATAAACTACTTAATCAAAATTCAAAACTTGTGTTCTTCGAAAGACCATGTTAAGAAAATGAAAAGGCAAGTCACATACTAGGAAGAAAATATTTGCAGAAAATGTATCTGCTAAAAGATGTACTCAGAACACACAAAGTACTCAATAATAAGATAAATAATTACATTTTTAAATAGGCAAACTATTTGAATAGATAACCGCTTTATAAAGAGAGAAAAATCTTTATGGAAAATACTATATTAGAGCAATGCATCAGGTGGGTTAGGCTGATGAGGTGATGGGTGGAAAGTGTGGTGATATAAAGTGGTCAGGAGAGCCCCAAATTAAGGTTGGTCCAGGAAAGAGTAACATAAAAGTGGTCGCTTGAGCATTCAATGGCTATTTGAGTCAGATTTAGAGAGACATTGGGGTTAAAGTGAAGATTGTGACCTAAAATCTCTGGATTTCAGAAAACAAAACAATTCACTATATATTTTCTCAAGATTTTATTGGGGAATTGGGGGAGGGGAACAGCATTGGGGAATCAGGGAGGGGGAACAGACAAGTTGCTGTCCTTTTGTTCTTCAGTCTAGTTGTGGGGGATGTCACTTCACTGGCCCATATTGGTATTATCATTGCAGTCTTCCCAGGTGAGGCAGTCTCTCGCTGGCCATTGGACGGCTGCTCACAGTGGCTAATAGCAGCCCACACCAGCTGCCAGCTGCTCATGCTGGCTGCCAGCCACTCACAGTAGCTCAGGCAACCCACTGCAGCAGGGCTGCCAGGAGTCGCCGGCGACTCACAGCAGCCCAGCTTCAGGTCGAGCTGTTGTTCACCATCTTATCTGTAGAGGGCGCAGCATCAATAGCCCTCATGTGGGATCCCAACCAAGGCCCTGCTGCTCAGAGCTGGAGTCCCAAGTCAGCTCTTAACAAACACGCCACTTGGTTGGCCCACAATTCACTATTTTTAAAAGGAAGAAGGCCTCTCTACTACCTTTGTGGTATTAACATTCTATCTTGTAAAACAGTATAAGATATGCTACTGTCTTTTAGCCCTCATTTCAGATTTTTTGTAAATATGAAAAGCATATGTTATCTTCATTTTCAAGCTAACATTACATATAAGAATACATATTTGCAAGATTACAAGGTTATTATTCCCTTTATAAACCAATTATGTGCTACACTGATATGAACCTACACTAAGTTCATTTAGGATACTTGGCAATGTGAACTGCAACAGTTCTTGTAAAAATTGGCTTTAACAGATACATATGTAGAACACATACAGCAGAAAACAATGTAGACTTACTTTAAATTTAAAAGAAACTTACGCAGTGGCAGTAAGAGAACTAAATAAAAGTAATTTTCTACATCTATCTCACACAGTAAGTCAAGAATGGAATTCACACCTACAATCTGGTATTCCTTATGTGTAATCTTTTAAAAAAAATATAAGTCATTCAATTGCATTCTTCTGCACGGGATATTAAAATGTGAGAATAATAATTTAAATTCAATTTTCTCTTTCAGAATTCTTATACTTGATTTTTTATTTATAACTGAGCATTTTCTGAGCAACTGACTTCTTTATTTTGAATATAACTCTTATGTCACATATAGACTATCTACAATGCCTTCCGACCAAGGGAAAATCAATGAAAACAGTATGAAGAGCCCCAGTAAGCCTGTTTTTGATGAATTATGTCCTTAAAGATATACCCCGTATGTGGTTCAAAATGTATTGATTAGTAACAAATGTTTCTGTAATATCAATAATGCACTATTTTCCTGAACCTCCCCTGAAGTGACAAGGTTTAATCGAGGGAGCCATAAACAATAAAATTGACTACCAAGAGGGAGACAGAATCATAAAATTGACTCAAACTTCCAAAATAAATAATTCTAAACTTGAGGAAAACATATTGATGTCTGTGTTTGCTCTGCCTTTTTTGACTTGTATCTTTTATAATAAGCTGCTTACCGAAGGGATTATTACTTCACTAAGTTTAATCTCCAATAGAGCTCATTGACATTTACCTTTCTATGTGCTATTCAACATTAAGAAATTAAAAATGAATAGAAATCATTTTGAAATGCCACTTTCATTATTTTAAAATAATTTTCTGTTATAAAATATAAACTTTGAAAAAACTCTTCTTATTAGTTTTAATTCACACTCTCTTATTGTGTTTTGTTTCACCACCAGTTAAATTATTGGGGAACTCCAACACTTTTAAAGACTTTCTCTAGAGGAAGAATGTCTCTGTTCTGATGGTGTCTATTAGATGGAAATCATTTCTCTACTGAATATTCAAACCACAAATAAATTACCCCAATTCAAAAGGTGAGCTATATTGAGTCATATTCTTTTCAAAATTTCTACACCACTCTATTGGTATTTTTGAAGTAAATTTCTTAATTATACAGAGAATGTAGTGTTATGATTAAAACCTTTTAAGCACTTTTGTAAACTTAAATACTTCTAATATATTTTTCAACCAAAATATTTCCAAAATATTTTAAACAGTCAATTTTGAACAATCTGTTTTATACATTTTAAACCCCACTTTAAAATCTACAATTTCCATAATCATATCTATAACTTTCATTTGTTAATATCATTACTTGACAATACATAGTCTCAGTATCAGCATTACCTATCTTTTTTATCATCTAGCTCCCAGTTCTCCATCTTACTCACAAGTTTATTATAATAGAAGCTTTATTACATTAGCTCAGAATCCAGACTCCTGCTTTGTCAGTCTAAAAACTATCAAAGAAGAACGACAAATTTTAACAAAATTTGTTCTAGCAGTTCCGCTGCATTTTCTAAGACCTCATAAATCATTTGTTCAGTCCTTAGCTTTAAAGTCTTAAGTGCCTTATCTGTGTTATGTCAAGATCAAAACAAATCGGCAAAGGACTTGCAATGAATAGGTTAATGGTCCAGGGCTCTCTAGACAATCCAAGGATGAATTGAGGCTTCATCTGTCAGTGATCACAATACTGGCTTTGGCATCTGACAGAATTCAGACCTCAGTTCTGTCACTTAATAGCTGTGGTTTTTTTTTCTAACTCAATCTTTCTTGGTATCATTTTTTATAGCATGAAAATTAGGAACAGTAGTTAGTGAATGATGATTAAACAAGATTTGACATATACAGTGTCCATAAGATTTTTTAGTAGAGAAATGCTCAGTGGACATTAACAACTTCTCTCCTTGCCATCATAATTAATATAAGAAGAGTAGTTTAATTACTTAATGCTATACCTGATTTCTATTCTCGAGAATACCTCCATTCTACAATCTCTTTTACTTGATTCTCTTGTTAAGGCAACCTGGTCACTAATATACTTTTTTTTCCCTGTTTGTTTTTTTTTGTTTTTTTGTGTTTTTGTTTTGTTTTGTTTTGCAATGAATACATATTGAAAGAAAAGGTAATTATACCTCTTTGCCGCTGATAATGTTTTATTCCACCAGATCGGCACCAATAGAACCTATATTATATGTAGGCAGTCACGTAGTATTTATTTTCATTACAATTTTTAAAGACTGAAGTGTTGCTCACATGGTTGATTTCCTATTGGGCATGACCTCTTGAAATGTGACTCATTTAACTAATAATCCAATTATTAAACTTTCAAATACTAGGTCTTTAAATATGTTTCTATGGGACTTAATGTGTTATAAACCTTTGCCAAATGTTATTCAAATATCTTTTTATCATATTTGAAACATTGCCAGATTAAGACCTCTGCTCAGCAGGCATGATGTGGGGATGTTAGAACTTTCATCATTTCTAAGACTAATTATTGTGCCTCATAATGATCTATTCTCCTAGCCAACTGCACCAGTACATGGCACCCGCAATGGATGGCGAGAAGAATCCTCACCCCCATCTACATTAACAGGCTGCTCTCCTGCACTGGCTTTCTATGCCCAGAACTGCTTCTAGGACAACAACAAACAACATGGCTTTTTGGAACCTATCCTAAGTTAGCTTTTGTACCATATTAAATTAAAATATCATTTAGCATCTACTTTGATTCAAACTTATTTCAGGTGCTGAGGATACAAGATTTATTACATCATATTAACTTTTTACTGTCTAGAGGTTGATGAGAGAATAAATTTGTGCTGGAAGATATGTGAGCCAGTTTAACATGAATGTGCCAGTCAGGTGCAGACTACGGAGCACCCAGGGGGTATTTCAGAATGTGTAATGTCATGGAGGCCACAGAAAACAGTTTACTTCAATATGCCTTTTTGGATTATTGGAGCTTAAATATTAGTATATGAAATGCATGACTAATAATAATAATAATAATAATAATAATAATAGTAATGCCATTGGCTTCTACTTACTAAATACTTCATATGTGACAGATAATGCCAGCTGGTTTTATATACATTATTTCCATTAATCTTCACAGTCCCACACTGAAACTTATTTTTATTCCTGTTTCACTGGAGAGGAATTTGAACTGCAAAGATCCTCATTAACATGCCCATGATCTCCAGCTAGAAAGTAGCAAAGTGCCAGAGCCACATCTCAAACCAAAGATCCTCCGATGGTTGTGCCTGAAGAGTCTAATGTACAACCCAGGGAACATAGTCAATAATATTATAATAACTGTACTGTGACACATGGGAACTAGACTTCTCATGGTGATCACATCGTAGGGTATATAAATGTCAAATCACTCTGCTGTACACCTGAAACTAATATAATGTCGTATGTCAACTATAATTTAAAAAGGAATCTATTGTGCAATCCTTGTAAGACTTGGAATATTTCTGTGTTGGCTGAGGGGAGTTAGTGAAGGACTTGACTCCCATAAAAAAATTTTTAAAAATAGGATATCTCTGTGACTAATGGAGTAGTTAGTTGGATTGTAGACTTTGCTTTTCCTGTCAAACCATGCAACATAAACTAATATACAGAGGGTGCCAAAAAAATGTATACACATTTTACAAAAGGAAAAAATTGTATTAATATTACACTGATGGTAATCACTTTGAGCACCTTTTCTAATTGCAGAAGTCAAACATGACTTGTATTCATCTTTTGTTATCAGTATATGTTGAGTATTACAATTTTAATAGTTTTTTCCTTTCTTAAAATGTGTATACATGTTTTTGGCACCCTCTGTATATGAAGTTAGGAAAGAGGGGGATACTATTTACAAAAGATTTGTAATCAGCTTGCTGCTCCATTCCAATTGGAAGACATCATTTCTTTATCTTGTTTTTTTTTTTTTTTTTTTTTTTTTTTTTTTTTCCGGAGGGGAGGGGAGAACTACTGTTTGAGTCCGTGTTACATAATTATGCCTCCCTTCTCTTTTCTGTCAATAGCTAAACTTCTGTATATGGCTCTTCATTAACTGAAGATTTTGGCAACTGACTCACCAGATCCTAACCACTGCCATTGTTGGATGGCACTATCTGGCCTTTCCATTTCTTTATATTCACATTTCCAGTGACCTTTTCCTCCACTCCACCTCAGCCGCCACTCTCTGTGCCATGAAACAGGATATCCCTACCTGAACCTCTACTCTGAAATGTTAAATTAAGACATCCTGCTGTCGCCCTGTACTCCTCTCCCTCTTCTCACCCTGTTCTCTCAGTTACTCTCACTAAATATACCATTTGACTCCAACAGGACCACTACAGCCAATTCTTCTGTCTTTGCTTCATTTCTTATCCCCATTGACATGGCCCCATGTATCAATGACTCTCTTGCCAGTGTTGTGCAGTCTTATGCTCTTTTGTTCCTTATACATCTATTTGGAAAAACCTATCCTGAATTAATACCATCATGTGAGTTTTTCTGTTGGCGGGCTACTTGAGAAGGTCATGCATCCCTCTGGACATCTGTGCTCACCAACTTTAACCATCTCTCAGAAATGCGGGACAATCCCACCCAATTTCTTCAGTTATTATTCTTTTCCATTCAATGCAATTTACTCGCCTCAACCCCATGACTATGTCTTTGCATGTTACTCTCAAAACTGTCTTCCTGCATATACTATGTAAATACTTCAATCTCCTACCACCAAACCGATAACGTTTTTCAGCAATAATATCCATATTTTCCTCTTTCTCTTTTAATACAATGGAGGAGATACTCCTTTTTCTTTTTAAGATTATTTTCTATACTGAATTGCTGGACCCTGTCTTTGCCTATTTTCTCAAGAATTTTTCATTTTCATGAAAACAAAGCAACAACAGAAAGAAAGAAAGAAAGAAAGAAAGAAAGAAAGAAAGAAAGAAAGAAAGAAAGAAAGAAAGAAAGAAAGAAAGAAAGTGCTGTTTATTTCATGCCTTTTCCCTTATGCATTTCTATTTATCTCCTCAATTTCACAGCCACATTTGGAAAGAATTGTCTGCATTAGTTGATCCTATTTCTTTTTCCATAATTCACAGAACAACCTTCTTTAATCTGGATTTTGCCTCACACTTGTATCAAAGCTCTGCTGCTATTCTTGTTTAATTCAAGGGACTCTTCATAATCTTCACCCGACTGCCCTTTTAGCACTTTGTTGAAATCTTTTCTACTTCCTTGACTTCTATGATGCCTCCCTCTCCATGGTTTTGTCATATTTCTCCGTCTATTCCTTCTCAGTCTCCTTTCCCACCTGTTCCTTCTCTATCCAATCGCCAAAGTGTGGAGTCCTTCTGGTTCTTTCTGTTCAGGATCTTTCTTTATTATCTCTCTATGTTCTTCCTTCAAGCAACCTCATTCTTCATCATGGCTTCAACTACCATTTAAAAGCCAATGACTCCAAATTGGATCTTTTTTGGGGGGGATTTCTGAGCTCTAGAACTATAGGTAGGGCTCTCTTTGGGATACAGACATTTAAGATATTTTATAGCCATTTTGACTGAACATAACAAAAATTAAAAACATCATCATATTTCTCCAGCTGGAAACATGAGAGTCATTTTCTTCCTTCTGTTCTCATCATTAACCCATCCAGTCCATTCGTTTTCTTAACCAGCTATGAAGTTCATGTATTTATCATCATTTTCTCCTCAGGCCCCTACCATGTTACCCTTTACTCTTTCCTGAACAAGGTGTAAAATCTTCCAAATTGGTCTTCCCATATCCTCTCTTGTTCATGTCTGTTCTATTCTCCAATCATCAGCATGATGGTGTTTAATAGAAATTGAACCTCGTCATTTTCTTGCCTAAAGTTGCCCAATGGTTTCTCATTGCACTTAGAATACAGATCACCTGTCTTTAAGGGCCAGCCAAGTGGCTCAATTGATTAAGAGCTCGCTCAAGAGTATGAGCTGAGCTCTGAGCAATAGCAGTTTGATGCCCAGCCCGAGCTGAGCAGCCGCTGAGCTGCCTGCCAACAGGTAGCAGGATGGCTTAGCTAAAAAAAAATCACCCTTCTTTAATGGGATCTACAAGGCCCTGTGTGATCTGCCCTCCACTCATTGCACCAGTTTGATCTCTATCTATTTTCTGCTCTCTATGCTCCAGACACATGGGTTCCTTTCAGTTCAACGAGTGTGCCAAGCAGCTCTTCATTTCAAGAGATCTGTCCATGATGTTTCACTTCTCAAAATACTCCCTCTTTCTTACAATGCTACCTCAAGTTTCAAGTTGGCTCAAATATTAACCCCCCTCTGTGCCCCTCTCCCTTTCTACGACAGTGGCCTCTTTGCCTGATACATGTAAACCAAGGTAAAATTTTGTGCTTTATTTTTTTCACATCACTCAAAACAACATGTAATGATAGCCCTGTATAAGTGTCAGTTCCATGGCCCCCAACACCTAGCATTAAAGTTCCTGACTATAAATATTTGTTAAGCGAAACAATGCTGCTTACATTAACTAAAGATGAAAGTTACTTCTCTTCAGGGTTGTTTTTTTTTTTTTTTTAAGTTGCCTCAGATTAATTATAGGCTAGCTGAAAATTATTAGAGTGGCAAATCTAAAGTGAGATTTTCATTCTCCTTAGTGCCACCACATATTGCAGAAATATTGGTTGTAGAATAATGTACCCAGGCTTAAAATGAAAATTCCAACAGTAGAGTTTGTGTTTTCTATGCTTTCTACTGAAGACAGTTGCCAAAACATGAATAGAAATTGAAATGATAATAGAATATGAGAAATTGGTGTCATCTAAACAAATCAGGTCACATTCTGAATTAGATGCTCAAGTTTCCAGATAGGCACAGTGATTCTGAATTTCAACACACCTCTCTTTTTCCCACAGCAAATTACCATTTTTTCAGAGGACAATAAAATCCTCTGGGGGGAGGAGACCAGAGCAGATACTCTTTTCTTTTAAAAACATTTCTGTCCCTAGTAAGAAAGCAGTTGTGTTTCTTCAAGAGTTGTTTTATTTCTGCAAAATTAGACTGAGAGTGTTTATAATGAGTATTACTCAGGTAACTTAACTCCAAAAACGTTACTGTAAAGAAAAGAACCCACGGTGTTTATGAATTATAGTACTTATAAAAATACACATTTGTTATGCTACTGTTGTGGTATCATAGACAGAACATTCTTTGAATATTTATAACTTTCAATGGCTTAAGTGTTGTCCCTGCTAGGGAATGTCATATTTTCTTTTATCCATTAATGTAATATCTGTTAAGCAAATGAGGATATCATTTAAATACAGCATTTTTCCTACATGTAAATTAGTAGCTCAATGATGAACAATTTGATTTAAAAATATGCAGAATGACATAAGTGACAGGTTTCCTTTTTGTTACATTTTTATATAAAGCATTTAACTAAAAACATATTATCTCACTTTGCCCTGAAAGTAAGTTGTTTCTGCAAAACTTAATGATGAGTTTTGTCAATTAAAGAAGGTGAAGACTTTGATTTTATGGTTAAAATACCAAATAAAATGAACGGCTTCATTAATTATACGTTTTCTAACTTTCAATTCTACTTTTAATGAAATATAATTTTCCTATAATTTATTAATCATTTTTATCTTCCTTCCTCCTTGAAATACGTACTTAGGTTGCTCAAATTATTTATCTCCAAAGTAAGACCTATCCCATGTTGACAGACAGGAGTTCCATCTCAGAAAGATTTCTCACAGTGCAGAGTCAGTTCAGCTTAAACCATCAGCGATATTGAAAAATTATATATAGTGTATATCTTAATAACAGCAGGAAACTCACACTGTCTTTATGCCAAAGCATTCATGCTCTTAATTTCATGATGGCATTTTTAGTTTCTAGTAATTTAGAAAAAGGTAATAGGTGACAAAATCAGGAAATGAAGTATAAAAATATGGTATAGAACTCTAGCTATATATAATATCTATAAAATGTATAAAAAGGCACATTTGCATTCCAATAACACCTGTGACATTTAGATGGTCTATAGAATTCCTGCTTTCGATTTTTGCCTGCATCATATGCCAGTATTAGGTCTCTCTAAACACAGTCGGAGACTTTAAAATAGTAGAGCACTCAGAGAATATATTGTGCAGTAAATGGTAAATTTTATGCTTTTCTATTTTTATCATTCTTGGTTTTAAAGTGGTTAATAAAATTATAATTAAGTTTTAAAAACTGAGAAATTCCAAATTAAGAAAAAAACAAAAAACAAAACAAACCAAAAATTTAAATGACCATGGTTACAAAGGAAAACTACAGCTTATAAAACTTTCACTTTACAGGATATTCATAATCACCATGGCCAACAATATTCTAACAATAAACATTAGCTTTATGTCTTATCTTCTGAAATATACTTGCTTTTATGTAGATGGGCAGAATCTGCTCATTAACACAGCAAATACCCTTGATTTTCATTTAATGATCCCACTAGCATACAACAGATTTTCATTCACATAGTTCACTACACACTTGTTATAGATTTTTTTCTGGCAACATTTATCTTTCCTGTTTTATGAACCAAAGCTCTTTTATGTTTTCTACCTCTTTTATATAAAATTCTCATAAATAATTACTGGATTTCAAAGGTTCCTGGCAGCTGGGCACTTGATAACAGCTATTTCTAACTGATCTTAAAAGAAATATGATGGTGAGGTTAAACCGAAAACCTACAAACAGAACAGCCTGCTTATTTCCTTTTTCTTTCTTTCTTTCTTTCTTTCTTTCTTTCTTTCTTTCTTTCTTTCTTTCTTTCTTTCTTTCTTTCTTTCTTTCTCTCTCTCTTTCTTTTCTGCTTGTGAGTTGGCATTTGTGGCACTGTACACTTATGCACAAAGAAAAAACGAGATGTCAGTTATTTACAAAAGTGCTATGACTATAGGCAGAGTGCAGAAAAAAAGTGTAAAGAGAAAAGGTAGATGTTTGACAGTTTCCTAGAAGTTATGTCTGAAAGAATGACGGGATTGACTAGAAAATCAGAAAACAAGTTTCTCCAGGAGACAGAGCTATCAAAGCGCCTGGTCTCGCATGGGCACTCACCGCTGCTGCGTCTTCCCAGGAGGCCGCTGCTGACCTCCAGGTAGGTGGGCTGCTGGCGGACTCAGCGCTGTGTGCCTAGGTCCCTGGCACTGCTTGCATGGGAATGGTGGCCACCAGCCTTCTTAGGAAGCAGCTCTTCTTAGGAAACAGCTTTTGACCTGGAGAGAGAAGGACATTCCTTACATAGGGTCCAATAAACTAGTATGATCACACTTGAATAATCTACATATGTAAACTCAATTTCTATTGGTAACTCTTATGTCTAAACATTTATAACCACATGAGTTTTAAAGCTTTTTACCCCCCTGGGAAAGACGAATAAATGGCTGAATTTGATATAATTGTGCATTTTTAGCTATGCACTATTCACTAACAATATAAATAAAACACTGAAAGCATATAGTTGGTTACAGTTAAATAGAAGATCCATCAAGACTTTGGTTCTGATCTTCTTGGTGCTGGATTTCATTTTCATGCAATATTCAAGTTATACTATTCAACTCTAATATAATCATGTAACAGAGTACATCTAGCCTATTTACTTTATAAAACACATTAATGAACTCTGGTAGTAACAAAAAAAAAATTCAACCTTGTGAAAAGAATTTTCCTTTCTTTATAAGATGATAGATGACATTATTACTTTCAGAAGAGAGAGGAGACAACACAGCTGTCTTGGAAAGCTCCTTCCCCCATCCTGGGGTTCCTTTCCAATTTATGGGCACTCCATGAATGTAACAATTCAGGCAACTTCCACCCTTTCACTTCTCTGCCCCAGGAAAGGAGAAGTGACTTATCTGATGGGTGAATTTAGAATAAGGCCTGGGTGGTTTTAGCCTTCTCATCTTCTTTCTCTTGGGAGCTGGCCTCTCCTCAGAAAACACATGTTCTTTACTGTTGTCCTATATGCCATAAGCTTATTCAGGGCCATGATGGAGGTAGAGGGTGGAGGTGGTAGCCACAGCTGGGGGTGTAAATTCAAACCCGGGGAGTGTTAATGGTTCTCAGTGTTCTCTACCATGGTCACAGTCTCTCCTCACCTACCTCTCCAATCTCATTTGTGTGCATCTCCTAACATACATCATCTCACTCCAACCAGAGTGGCCTTCTTCTCCTAGTTAAGTTGTACTCTCTACTGCATTAGGGTCTTTGTACCACCAGCCTCTGCCTGGAATACTCTTCCCATTAATTTTCACATGGCTGGCTCCTTCTTAGCTTCAGTCCTGATTTGAATGTCTCCTGCTCAGCTAGTCTTCTCATCCACCCAATGTAATTACCAACTGTCTCTCCTTTACTGGGGGTATTACAGTCCTCTGTTCATTTAATTCTAATATAACTCAGTGTGCCACTTGATTTTGAAATTTTTGTTGGTTTGGTTCCCTTCCCTGGACTCCAAACTCCATGAGGGCAGGGACCATGGTTGTCTCATGCATTACCGCTATATAGTAAGTGTTCACCCAACACTTCTAGAGTAAATGATTGAAAAGGCATTGGTAGACATGGAATATTAAAATATATGTGATTCTTGGGAAATATTAAGTGAGACACAATTGTTTAAAATCATCATGTAATATTTTTGAAATGAGAATAGAGGAACCGTAGTGTTCAAAAGATACAGTCTTCAAAGATCAAAAATAAGAATACCCAGAAAAAAATAGATGCTTTGTTGCATCATATGATGTGAGCCTGTAATAAGATACCTGAAGGTGGTATGTATCGTTTTTCAGCATGTACTTAGGAAATTGTGTACAAAGGAAAAAGTTTTCATAGGAAATATAGCATCCATTGAGTATCATCAATATATTCCAGCACTGGAGACATTATTCAGGATATCCCAAGTGGCTAAGTAGAAAACTCGATTGTCAATTGTAGCATGTGCTTTGGACCAATATGCAGAGTGTGTGGACAACACGACCTCTTTTCAGCCCACTCAAATGAGTGGAGAAATCAAAGCCCTCATGTGGGTTTCCTTTTGAGCCAGCTTTAGTGGTAGGTGTACCTATGATGGTGGCAACAGCCATGAAGGCAGTGGCTGCAGTACAAACAGCACTCGGCAGCCTCAAACTAGGGAAGAAAAACAGAATTCTTAATATGTCATGAGATAATAAGGTTTGGTGAATGGCAATTTCCTCTGCAGATGAGTTTTTAGTAATTACATTTACCAAGAACTGTTTTCTCTGTTTATAGGTGATTGTGTATCCTCTCATAAATTCTCTATGTACAGGAAGAGTACAACAACAAACAGCTTCTGAAAACAAACACAATCTGAAACTCATTACTGAGTAAACTAAAATAAAATAGGGAAGGACTGCAGTCACATTTGTACATTGAAGACTTGGACCTGCAGTTGTCTCAGATGGCCAGCCTCAGACTCTGGACTTTCCAAGGCCATTGAGAGGGATAGAATTGGGGACTTTCTTTGGTACTAGATAGTCTTTGATCTCAATGAAATTCTGAACTAATTGAAGCAAGGTTTACAGGAGATGACGAACAGACTAAAATGAGACTGAACACTGTCCCAAGGGACCAGAGCATACAAAGGGATTCACAATGCAGTCTGCTTAAGAATTCTTTGGAAAAGGAGCCACACAGATGTACGAGTTCAGACAATTAAGTCTGCGAACTCATCCTAGAAAAAGTACTACATAACTCATTGCTGAATATCACTATGGTCACCTTTAAAGTACTCCCCTTGGGAAGCTATGCCCCAAGGCCAGCACCTAGTCCGCCCTTCAAAGAAATTTTGGAACTCTTTCTGCAATGGCCATCAGAACTGTCATTGTGTTACCCTTGATGCCCTGAATGTCATCAAAATGTCTTCCTTTAAATATTTCCTTTACCTTCAGGTAAAGAAAGAAATCTTTGGGGGCCGGATTAGGTGGTAGGGAAGGTGTTCCCATACAGTTTTTACTGGCTAAAAACTCCCTCACAGACAGTGCCATGTGAGCTGGTGCATTGCTGTGATGCAAGAGCCATAAATTGTTTGTGAAAAGTTCAGGAAGTTTTTGCCAAACTTTTTCATGCAGCCTTTCAGCACTTCTAAATAGTAGACTTGGTTAACCGTTTGTCCAGTTGGTACACATCCATAATGAATAATCCCTCTGACATCAAGAAAAGTTAGCAAAATCGTTACAACAAGTTCGTGATCTTAATTGTCAGACCTCGTATTATGCACTTCTCAGTCTCTGGATTCTGGTGGTATTTGGTGCTTACAGACCACTTAGAGGAGGTTCCAATTAGGAGGTAGGCAAGTAATACCTCAGGAAAGTCTTGAAGGTCTTGGAGTAACTCTCAATATGTGCCCAAATGATGTTCAACTAAGTTATAGATCTAACAGTAGTGCATGCTTTATAGATGCTTATATTAGGAACATTAGCCACATCATTATAAACTCAGTGCTTTTTGAAAGTAAGTTATCAAGGCAACCATTATCAAAAGATAGTGATATTATATACACATATATATATATATATAATATATAATATATAATATATATAATATATATTACATAAAATAATAAAATATATAACATGCAACAACTATAATATATACTAAAATACAACTATAAAGTAGGATATATAAATATATTTTAGTATCAATATATTTCAGATGTAAATATAATATATAAACCTATTCATGGATATATATGTTTCATCATGAAATTATATATATTCAGGAAGACACTGAAAAACATATATCATTTTGCCACTATATGATTCAGATCCTCAGTGCAGTCTTTTTTCTCAAAATGTCAGAAATTTAAAATATTTAAAAAAATAACTACATGCATATGCAAAGCTCCAAACATATGCAAAGCATTATGGTAGGTATACAAAAATATATGATATTGGAAGCTGTTTTAGAGAATGCATTCCATTGCATTCTTTGTTATCCAGGGTAGACACATATGTGTACATACACAGAGCAACTCAGTGTGCTTCATTTCTAAAGTATGCATTCCTGGAAGGATTCCTGCCAACGAAGTGAGTGTGGCAGTGAGATATTTGAGCTTTCATGTCATCCTTTTAGAATGTGGATACATCACCAGCATGTAATGGAGATTAAAGCTAAATAAATGACCCAATAGTCAACCTTCTAGAAATGGCCATATTTAGCTTTCAGGGTAATGTTAACTTCACTGTGGTATTAGTAATCTCATCAACTTTTTGGTTAGGGATGGATAAATAACTAGCTTTTAGTATGTAAATTACCAACAAAAAACGTTTTATAGAAAATGGGTCAGGTTAGAGATGTAAATGAGGCCTAAAATGTCTCATTAGGTTTTGAATTGCCATTTTTCTGTGTTTTTTTTTTTTCCCTAAGCATTATAAATCTTGCAAGCTTTGGGGGTAATTTTCTTGCTTGAATAAGCTAGTAAGATCTTTTCCAATAATAAATTAACTAAAATACTTCTCAAAGCTATTTCTGCTTGAAAAAATAGAGCAAATTAAATATTGAAATATAATTTATTTTAAAGTTACTCAATATTTTTTCCTAATATCTTTAGGGAATAAGTTATACAGACCACATATACAGGTTTCACAATGGACATAGTGTTTAGGTTTGGAGAGATATCTTTCAATGGCTCTCATTTAAAATCGACTGTATAGGGGCCGGCCGAGTGGCGCGGTGGTTAAGCGCTGGCCTGGGAAGCCAGCGGCCCCGGTTCGGTCCCACATATGAGGGCCAGTGATACTGCCCTCAAAAAAAAAAAAAAAAACAATAAAATCGACTGTATATTTGCAGGATACGTATCAGACCTTGGGCCAAATTGTTAACTATAGAATATGTCTATCTTCTGTGAAGGGATAGATCTATGATTTAGCAAAAAAGTATCTCTGGTTCTCTTCTGACAAGTTCTATTTGTAATGCTTCTTACTGATCTATACTTTCAGAACAAATACTATGCAAAAACATGATCTTGCTCACAGCACTGCTCTTGGGCCAGATTACATAGTGAAGTGATCACTGCAGATGCAAAAGCCAGGCAAAACTGTTTTAGATCTTATGAGACACTAATAAAACAGTCACATCACAGAATGAAACTGTCACTAGGCAGTTTCACACATGTTACTTTTACCACATCAATTTCTCTTCTACAAACCACTAATTTACAGCAGTCTAAATTAGCCTTGTGTGACAATGTATGACGTGTCTGTTCGCTGTGTGCATCTATCACAGCATCGCCAATGTTTAGGACAGTTTAACATATCAAACTCAAGACAGGGGGCTGAATTTTTGTCACTCTAAAAGCTCAGAAGTGAAATAGTAAATATGCAATTACAGCAACTACCTATATTTAACCAGCTTAAAAATATAAATGGGAAATCAATCAACCCAGTGTCATCATCTGGTTTGTTTCTGTGTTGGGCCTAAGAATGAAGAAATGAAGTCAATGGTCATAAAACCACGTTAGGATTGCTTTCTTTTAATTGTCAGCAACAACCAATATCCCCACCTTCAAAAACAATCAACTCTAAAATACCCATTGTAGTATTTGCCTACTCCTTTGTACATCTTACCTGAATATTGTGCGCTAGCAACCTCTCCTGTGGTTGCAAAATGAAGCCTTTTGCGTCTACTATAAGCAGTCTAAATTATAGGTATATGTGCATCACATTTTCTTTCAAAATAGACTTTATTGTTTCACTAACTTTATACATTAACAAAAAGACTGGGATGCTAAATGCCTCACAAAAGTATCTAATTTAAATTGGTCTGTGCTGCCTACTAAAGTTTTATAGGAAAAATCAAAGATGTTCTCACATGTGTGAGCAAAGGATAAGTGAAAGAGGTGACAGCAGATATCCAGGCTGTTTGGGCCTACTTTCGGTGGGTTAATATAATAGAGCTACTCAGGGGTTATGTAGCTGTTTCATGTTGTTTATTTTGAAGAAAGATAGTTACTTCAGATAGACAGAACAGGCAATCTGGGAGAGAAATATTAAGAGTCCTGACATGTATTTATATGGTCAACATATTTTTTTTTCTCACTACTAAAATTCTATTATCTATCTGCCTAAATCTTGCAGTTTTTCTTGTCTTGCCATAGTCCATTGGGTATTCCTTCAATTTTTGACCTTGGTTACATATTGAGAATGGCCTCAAACCTTCTCTCACAGTCTGGCCATGGTCTCCTTTAAAGAGCAACCCACTTCACAAGGTTTCAGGAGGCAAGAAGACACACCATCGCCCCTATACTTCTGGTTATAATTACTCATTTATCTCTCTAGTAAATGCACAGAATTCAGCATCATATTTTTGCATACTTAGAACTAATAATCATGGCTAACATTCACTGAACACTTACCATGTTTCAGACAGTCAGTTTATCCTAAACAATCCATACAGTAAGTAACATTATTCACCCCTCTCTACACATGAGGATAGCAATGCTTAGAGATGCTAGTTACCTTGACCAAGATCACATAGTGTGTAGTGGTAACAGAACTTGAATGCAAGTATGACTCCCAAATCAGTACTCTATACAGATAAATACAGCATCTCTGTTAGGCATATGCTTCTTATAACTCAGTCTAGCTTCTAACACATGTTGTCATCTGTGTAAGAGCATCTAATGACAGAAGAGTTAGAGCTCTGAAGCTGTCATGAAACTAGCCAGTACATCTCTGCGAATAATACCCCCATTCCCAGGTGGTATCTGAGGGGGCCATTTTTTCCCCTGACAGAAAGGTGAATATGAGCTGGAACCCATATTCCAGCAGGAGTCCTTTATGCTCCTGTCATTTATATGATGATCTAAAGGCTTTTGGAATAGAATTACATTTCTTGGTAAAGTCTTGGCATAATAAGTTCAAGAAATCCATTATCAGTAATAATATGCCAAATTACTTAAATCTTTAAAACATTCAGTTTTTACAAGTATGACCTCATTTTATTCTCAAAGTAGCTTTAAGTTGTGCAGAACCCATATGCTATCCTATTTTGTCAAAAAGATTAAGAGAAAGAATGGAAGAGAAGTTAATATTTACTTAGTATCTGCTATTTGGGTACATTATTCTAAGTACTATACCTAATTTTTTCCTTTGAATTATCATACCTTCCGTATGGTGTTCAAGTGCTTACTTACATTTTACAGAAAACTTAACTAGTTCAAAGAGTTTAGTTAACAGCTTATAAAAGGGGCTAGAATCAGAACTAGAACTTGGGTCTCTTTCCAAACCACCCTCTTTTCCTTATAACTCAAGTTCAGTTGACAACACTCATTCATTGCTTATATATGGCCTTACGTCATTCGTTATGTCATGCATAGGTAGGCGTCTTGTTCCTCCACTTTGGTTTTCATTTCGTTTATGGAATGTGTTTTATTTTCTTTGAATTACAGCATGTACCTTTTAAACTATGCCTAAAAGGCCAAGTTAATTCAAACATCTGTGATTTGAATATGGTCTGAAAATAAAAGGAGGCTTTCCAATTTCTACTTTCATTCATTAGCGAGCAACTATGTCTTTCAAGCAATTGTGGACTGCATTCATTCCTGGATAGTAACACGTTAGATGAGCCATTAGGAGACTCACAGTTTGAACTTATTATATTATCCTATGTCCTCTGAGAGTCTAAAATGACTTGTCCAAGGTTTTAATGGGTAAGTAGCAAAATCAAGCCTAAGTACACACCTTTGGACATCTCTATGTACTGCACCTCTGTATAAACTAGTGAGTAGATCTTGAAATTTGTAGGATATTGTTTACTTAGCAAGCAGCCAGTAGAATATCATGATGCTCAATGAAATTTTTAAATATCATGTTAATTATCCATAACAAGTCATCACTATGCTGATTAGTTAGAAGAGGAAGAAACATTTATAGGTCAGTGTAATTTAAAATCAATGGGCTGGATTCAGAAAACACAAACTATATTTCTCACTGGTTTAGTCTGTATATATATATATATATATATATGTATTTATAAATGACCTATTATATTTTGAAAGTGTTAGTATAAATCAGAATTTTGTTCATAGATTTTATAACATTTCCCCCTGCCTCCTCCATCTAGTTGTTTTATGTGAAACATAATATTGAGAAAAAAATTATGAAGGCGAGCTACATTGCAGCACATAGCATAGAATGGGCAAATAATAAATATTGAATAAATTAATGAGAATAGGCTAGGTAGCATGATTTCACTGGTTGAAATAATCACTGCATAATATGTAATAACATGATAAAAGGAATTATGAAAAACATGTATATTTTTAGCCATGACTCTACATATATCTTATAAGATCATAGAAAATATCTGACTCTTTCATCTCTATATAACCAGCATCAGGTAGAGTAGTAGACCTAAGTCAGACACTCAATGCACAATGTGCTTCATTGATGAAAGCTCCCTGCTCACAAGCAGTTTATAATCCAAGAGAATAGATACCTGAAGGATATTTTTCATCCTCTTTCTCATTTCTGGCCTCAGTTCTTAAAGAGGATGGCCAGATTCTTGCAAATAATTGGGAGGAAGCTTTGTTTTTTCTCTAACTCACTTATCTATCAGGCAGCATGTAGCCTAGCCTCATATCTTCTCCTAGATCCTGTCTGCCCGTGGATTCTACTCCTTCTGGGAGGGTAGTAGTTTCTAGCCCTGAGGGCAAGCCACACACCTCTATATCTGCCCCTGATATGCCCTGGCATTGTAACTATTTCCAGTCACAGATCTAAAAGTCTAAATTTGAGGAAGGATATAGTAAGATGCCTAATTTGGGACTCAAGTCTAAGTCACATTCATGTACCTGGCATTGCATATTTCTAATTATTTTTCAGAATGCAGAATACAGAGCAGATCACAGCTGAGTGATTAGACCTCACTCAGACCATAGCAGAAGATATGATATGTGCTTCAAGTTGTTCCATTTTTTAAAACACACCAATATGATTTTGTTGCTCAGTGGGAAAGCTTGTCATAATTGTTCATCTAATAGTTGTTTTTTCTTCCCAATTCATTTTTTGACTGTTTTTTTTTTTTAAAGATTTTATTGGGGAATTGGAGGAGGGGAACAGACAAGTTGCTGTCTTTTTGTTTTTCAGCCTACTTGTGGAGGACGTTGCTTCACTTGGCCCATGTTGGTATCGTCATTGCGTTCTTCCCTGATAAGGCAGATCGGTCGCCGGCCTCTGGATGGTCGCTCATTGTGGCTATTGGCAGCTCACGCTGGCTGCCAGCTGCTCACGCTGGCTGCCAGCCACTCACTGTAGCCTATGGCAGCCCACTGCAGCAGGGGCTGCAGCCTACACCGTCGCCGGTATTTGCACAGCCCAACTCCAGGTGGAGCTGTTGTTAGCTGTGGAGGGCAGTGTCACCGGCCCTCATATGTGGGATCTGAACTGGAGCCGCTGGCATCCCAAAACCAGCTCTTAACCAATGCGCCACTCGGCCGGCCCCATTTTTTGACTTTTAACTACTAATGTTTTAGCTATAATACTGTTGGCATACTCAAAAAACATTGCACCTTCAAGAATTTTATGTTCAAATCTCTTCTGAACCTCACCCCAAACCTAAGTTGTACATAACTTGAACTATTATGCCTTATAGTTTTTATCTATTAAATTCCAGGAATTTCTGATTAGGAAGGTGAAGTCATCATTTCTGGGAGTCAATTCAGTTATAGTATGAGAGAAAATGGGAAGAGCACTGGACTGGAAGTCAGGAGCTCTGGTTTTACCCCATTTAGGTATATGACCTTGCCCAAGTTTAATTTCTCTAAGTGCCAGTTCCCTCATTTGTAAAATTAGGATGTTAGATTAGTTGTCTCTAAGATATCTTCTGGTTCTAATATCCCATCCTAGGAGCGTCCCACTGTGTCATAGAAGACTGGAAACCTCTAGTTGATTGAAAGTTGGTTGGGAGACAAATTAGATTTTAAGGGATTTTGAAGCCTTACTTCACATAATGCTGTCAGTGAATGGCTTTTTATTCATAGCTTTGTAAAAAATTATCTCACTTTTTGGATTGCTCCTTTTTTCGGTATAATTATTTTTTTCAACTGAAATAAAAACAAAACAAAACCCATGCAAAATACTCTATATAAGAAGTGATATTTTGATATTAGGGTTTCAGGCAAAGAAATATTCACCAATTTGCTCAACACAACAGTTGCTAATCAGAGAATAAATTTGAATCATACGTCATGTTTGAATGAACCCAAGATGTTTTGCTTTGCATAGGTCATTTTAAAAAGAGAGATGAATGGGAACATTTTCACAGCTCTTCAGTCTGATATGCATATGCTATTTCCAAGTGTTTCAAGCAACTTTCATATTTTGCCTTTATTTTGTCCTCATGGTGTTTCTCCAGACTATAACTCTATTTTTGTGTGTGTATTATGATACAACTTAGAATTGCTTATTTGTAATACATTTGATTTGGAACCACATAAATCTAAAATAAATTTTTTTTAAAAAAATGAGAATCTCTTGGCTTAAATCTCTCTAACTTCATGATATCAATAAATCAACTAATCACTCTGTGACTATAACTACTTTTAAAGTTCAGTTTGAGTGGAAGAAATCTATGAGCTCTAAAACCATTTAAAAATTGGTAAAGAATATAGAGAATATAGTATATCATTATATAACCTTTAATGTAAAATTATATTGATGTTAAAATATTTGTAAAAGAAATATTCTCATTTTCAATTGATTTTTTATTTTTTTTTAAACAGTGTACAAACTTTGGAGTGTCTGGGCTTGGCATGAAAAGTATCATAAATTAACCAATACAAATGAAGGGAAACTATTATTTTTCTATTTAATGTGTGGGTTTTTGCTTTGTTTTACTTAGTGGTAGGTTTTCAGGAATGAGTTAAAGTTGTAAAGTTATAAAACAAGGGGTAGGTATATCTATGTCCATCTTCTGACCTGAGTAAGGATTTATCACATTTTGAAGATTCTGATTAAAAGGAAGATATACTTGTATTCCTCTTCAGCAGACTGCCAAAGATTATAGATACACCTCAGAACTTATAGATGCACTCGTGGCATCTCCACCCAGCAAGGATCGATGTGTGTGTGTGTGTGTGTGTGTGTGTGTGTGTGTGTGTGTGTGTGTGTGTTTCGGTGTCTGAATGTTTTCTTTTGTGTGTGTGTGTGTGTGTGTATGCACGCTTAGTCACATGCATTGAGAGTGTTTCAGAGCTACACAGAGCTTCTATATGTGTATAGAGAAAAGAGACAAGCACCCTTTAATAAGCAAATACTTAAGAATTAGAGAGCACCGGCCTAGCTGGAAAGAGCTAGACTGATGAAAGTTCAAGCTGTCTTCGCACCCATCAGCAAAACTTTCCTTCAAAGGATCTTATCCATGTTACTGTCTTTTTTCCCCAGCTCTCTAGAAATGGTGAGGGGAAGTAAAGAAAGAGAGCGAGGCAATTTCTGGAAATATCTCCTTCAGTCTCTGACAGGAATTTACAACTGGTACAAGTTGATGTCTGACTAATAGAATCTGGGTTTTGCTATAATGATTTCTATATGGCAGCTTACTGGTCTTATTAGCCTGATCTATATATTGCTATACTCCATAAATGCTTCCTGAATTTGATGATATCTATTCATGTATTCCCCATTGATTTGGTCAACTGCATCTATCTGAACTTTCTTTGGGATGGCTGTCCCATTCTCTAATCAGGTTTATAAGAGGTATGTAATTTCATTATATCTCTTTTATATATACTTCTATTTCTGCTATACAAACACAATAGATAATCAGCATTTCTTGAGTACTGAACCTACAGAAATGTAGATTATATATTTGAAATTTTCACATTTACTTAGTTTATTAAGAATAATTTATAGTCCTGTTTTGCTATGATCAGAACCAATGTGGCAAAGCCACTTATTTCCCTTTGAAGGCTGTGCGGTGCATAAAGGGAGAAAAGTCTTCATATACATTGAAAAAATTAAAATAGAAACATATAAATTACTCAAAAAACAGCTTTATATGGCAACTTTTAAACCAATCATGTGTTTTTTATATGAGTATGCTATTTCAAAATTACTAAAATTTTCAGGTTTAAAAGGCTTGTTACAGTTTATACTTAATGGTTATTTACCAATAATTGTGCTGACCTTTTTTACCTGCTTAATTTTTAACTGCAGTGCACTTGATATACAGTTTAAGTCTATCCATGCCCCCTCCCGCCTCAGGCCCATGTCCTATCTGAAGTAGCACTATGTCTTATAGGAGGTCAAGGCACTCACTCACAAGTGTTCCTTGGGGAAAACCTAATGTTGTCGAATGTCCCTGCTCAAAAGAGCAAACTTAAAACAAGATATCACATTGATCCAGCCATCACTGGAAGCTGGGCCTGGTGGAGACAACGAGAACTGTCTGGCAGGAAGGGAGACCTGATCACAACATCCACTCACACCTCTCGCTAGCAAGAGGCGGACCTTTTCTTGTCACAGCTTGTTTCACTGACACCATGCCCAGCAAGAATAGGGGAAGGCTGCAGGGAGAGAGCTGATGGCCGCTCTCAAAGGACAGGGGAGGAATAGAAAGTCAGGAAATTCAAAATAAATAATACAACTCACTTTCTGATGTAAAGTGCCAAAGATGTCAGAGGGGAATGCAAATCCAGCACAGAAGACCTTTGTTTCTTTCTCTCATATTTTGACATGTTTCTAGAATCACTTGATAGCACTTGCATTAAGCTTCATTTCAGATTCCCACTACAAGTCAAACTACGAGAGGCAACAGAGTGTGACAAAACTTTCCAAAATAAAAGACCAGAATGAGTGCTTTGTTGATTCTTCATTCATTGCATTATAGAAAAGACCAATTAAAAAATTAAAAGTCACATTAAAATCAAATTTCATGTTAATAGTTTTCTGTTATTATGAAGATAATATCTAATTTTCACAAACTCTCCAATTATTCTTATAATTCAAGTTACCTAGTGTGTGCTTTTTCTCCACTATAATAAAGCTTCACAGTCTAAATTAACTCTAAATGCTAAGGTCAACACTGTTAGCTAGCAGGTTATCAGGAGTAAACGATCAGAATCAGTGGGAAGTGTTTCACGAGGCACCGAGGGGTGCCGTAACCACAACGCATGCTTTGCACTTGCAATAGTTGTACAAATGCAAACTTCTTAGAGAAATTGTAAAAGCACGTTCTGAAAGCATGAGCATGTGTTTGAAGAGTAATGGTAAGTGGCATGAGCTATATTTCCCACAGAATGACATCAAAGATCTAAGTATAAAGAAATAAAACCCAGAAAAAAGAACCTTAAATTGTATTTTCTCTCTGATGTTGCGAGAGAGAGAGAGAGAGAGAGAGAGAGAGAGAGAGAGAGAGAGAGAGAGAGAGAGAGAGAACAGGAAGGAATTCCATTTTCACAGGCAATAATGTGTTGCACAATTTGCAATTAAAAATAAATTAGGTACAAAATCTGCAACAGATTGTTTTTAAACTTTCATTAAATCTCCTGAGTTATGCTGCTAGATGTAACGTGCTAACAGAAATGCTAGGGTTGAAATGAGTTTCTGGCATCTGAAAAAAAATTATGTCTTCAATCTCCACAAATTTACTTTACAGTTTAGCTGATTGGATGTAGCATTTTAACCCCATTTTGGAGGTTTAAGAAGAGCAAGTACCATAATCCTCCGTGGATTTTGATCACTAGCACACAGGCATGTAACATTCTTTGTGTTAGGGGAACCTTTATCCAGGATGCAAAGCTGGTACCGAATTATAATCACATTTAAAAAGATTGTGAGCCTGGGGATATGAAGCTGTGCACTCTCAAGCTTAGCCAAGAAGATTTCAGTAACCTACTCTGGGACCATCGAGATGATTTGATAAGAGTATTCTGGAACCTTGAAGTTCATTTTTATCAGGAGTTTTGCATTCGAGGTCTCAAACATTGGACCTTTTTAAGTGCTAATCAAAAGTATTTCTTTGCAAGCTCCAGCAATGACAGTTACAAGCAGATGAAATTAATAAGAAAAAGAAAAAAAGAGAGGGACAGACACAATAGTTTAGCCCTAAATAAAAGAAAATCATGAAGACCTAAAAACAACTTCTGATGTCTTAGCTGTTATTTCAGATTTCTTTGCTTCATTTGTCTGAAAAGGATTTGTCAGATATTTTCGGTACTCAATTTAAATAACTTCAGTTATTTAAATGACAGATGCCATCTGTATCATAAAGCAGTTGACTATTTTCCTGAACTTTTTTTGTTCCAATGAATCAGTGAGTTATTTATAGAGTAGGTGCTGCTCACTTTCAGTCTCTAATATAAGACACAAAAATAAAATAGACATAGAGTTCAGAATCTATTTTACATATTCTTTCATAAAATGATCATTGAACATTTATAAAGTAAAATACAGTTGAAGAATAACATAAAATAGTCATACATAAATATTTCTCCATCGTGGATATGAGTGAATAAAGATACAGATGGTGGAGGGTCTCTGGGAGATCAGGAACATGTGTCTTGAACCACAAATCATGAATTCTCTATTTGCTCTTTGGTAATCAGTGAAAACTTGGGGAGCTGTTTCCCTTACATTTGCGTCATTTTGATTTAAAATGATAAATAGCTATAATAATTTTTACATATATATTTATATATATATTTCACACACATACACATACACACACACAGAGGGTGCCAAAAAAAGTATACACATTTTAAGAAAGGAAAAAGCTGTATTAAAATTGTAATACTTAATGTATACCGATAACAAAAGGTGAATACAAGGCCTGTGTATACATTTTTTTGGCTCCCCTGGTATATAGGTAATAATAAGGGGCTCTAAACTTTTTCTCATTATCTTAGTATTTGTGTTGTAGTTTCACAATGTCATGTGGGGGGAAGGTCTTTAGGAAGCAGTCGGCACTAATTCTCACATACTTTGTGTAGGTGGCAACAATGGCTTGGTACAATTAACCCCTTGAATATTGAAACCACACATTTCTATAGCAGAATTGACAGCTTTCCAAGAGAACTCATCATGCTAAAATTACAGTTTTCACCTGAATGCATTATTTTATGTGACCACAGCATCATTCATCTGCCACTTCCTGCCCAGCACACAATTGTATGAAGACGCCCTTCAGTTGCCACAGGTCAGTTTCTTATGTGACTGTCTAAAACAGTGGTCGGTTCATGTCCTAACAGGTATTGCATCATGGATTTGCCTTTTGTAGGTCATAAGATCGTAGGTAAAAGTTCTTTAAAACATAATCCTTCATCTAATCTTGCCAAATGCCTTCTCTGGATTTTTCTCTTTCTGTTGATGACAGCAGGCATCATTTTTCTGAAACATCTAGTATTACATGACCTCCTTTGTCCTCTTGGCTTCCTACAGACGATGTAGTATGCAGTATCTCTCACTTTTATTTCTTTTTGTCCATTCTATTTTTAAACATTCACCTCTGATTTCTCACGTGTCCCCAATTAACTCTAACAACAAATAGACCGAACTTCTTAAAATGATACTTGCTTATTATTTCCTTGCCCTAAGGCCTTCAAAAACTTACATCTTCAATATAAACTCAATCTCTTTCATGGATTATATAAATAACTCTACAAATGGCTTCTACCTTCATCTCCCACTTGTCTCCCAGTTTAAGTACCTTCAGTATAACATCCTATGAGCTGGACTTACACATTCTTATTTATGGTCTTTTGCTCACAGGGTATTCTTCTACTAGAATTCTCTCTCTTGTTCTTATTGCCTTAATAATCCTACTCATCCTTCAAGGTAAACCTCATTTCACTCCTTCATTAAGCGAGAACTTTCTGGCCTGTGGAACTATTTTCCTTTTTTAAACTTCTAATACTTGTTAAATCTATATCATGATAGACCACTAAACCAGAGATACAGTAGTTGTTCACTGTGAAGGTGGAGTCCTGAAGTCGGGGAAAAGACAAGCAGGGAAAAGACAAGCCAGATGGTCTGCTTGTATCTGTTCAGTGGCCCTGGCTCTGATAGGCCTGGCTGCTGTCTGAGCCCTATTCCTCACAAAGCACTCCAAGCAGCTGACCTTGGTCTTGGAAGATTGTATGAACTTCAAAAAAATATTTGAAACCTGCTATATGTTTTGTAGCACATCTTAAGAGTTGGTAAATTTGGTCTTTGTAATAATTTAATTACTTTTGAAAACAATTTGCCCATTAGATTTCTCACTTTTTAATGACTTTTCCAAATGCTTATTGATTATCAAGGAAATATAGCCAATGGTAAATTAGTGATTCATGGCCAAGTTACTTCAATAACAGAATTATAATGCATTCAATTTGTGCAAAAGTTTTTTTTATTTACTGTGACTTTTCATTCATTTTAATGACTTTACTATGATATGGAGTTTGACCTCCAAGTTAAGAGATCACAGAGCTTCATAAATTCTAAGTCTTGTGCTTCTAAAAGGTCAACCACTACCCCAAACAATCTTATTAACAAAGGTAACCTTACTTTGCCTTAGTTTCCTGACATCATAAGAGCCTTACACACATACTACAAGCCAAGTGCTTAGCCCATATCACATCCCATCCATGCCATCAGCCCATGAGACAGTTAAATTCATTTTATAAATGAGCATGTAAAACCCCCATAAGACTTGGGGGTTACACTCAGCATAAAAAACTAGGATGCCACAGTACCAGGTTCCTGCCCAAGTATGTCAGTTTGCAAAGTCCTCCTTACTCTCTACCATGGTGATTCCTAATTATCAATAACACTCCATTGTTACAAATCTCTTTCTATATCTGTTCTCTTTTCTTACTTTTAGTCAATTATCTAACAATGAAAACAAATTTTGCCAATTCAATAAGTTCATTTATGTAATTACATACAGCTATGTCTCTAAAACCTTGGATTTTAGGACTAGTGTCAGAATTAGAGAAATAGCGATAAGACTCCAGTTGAAGGAGGGCCAATCATACCTGAGCAGCCTAGGTTTTCAAGGTCAAGGCTTTCTGGGAATTGTAGGGCCTGAGGCCAAATGCACAGTGCCGCTAGTCCCTGCCCTGCCTGAAGACAGAAAAATGAGAAGCTGGCCACTATTCTGTCTGGGTGAGAGTTTGGAAAGAAAAGAGTGTGGTGGGCTGATTCTCTGTGTGAGTCTCAGATCATTTTGTGGTTGACTAGGTTCCCCTCCAGCTACTGGTCAGAGAATATAAGACTATTAAGGCCTGAGGTTGGGAACAGCAAGATGGAAGGACCAGGGCCTATAGGCAGTCTAGACAGGAACCATAGGAAAATACTGCAAGTCATAATCATTATCACATACTTTACAAAACAGAATCTTCAAATAATTAGACAACTTCAAATCAGAAGGGCCAACTCAGAGCTAGAATTCATGAAGAAAAGTCACAAAAGGAAATATCAAGAATGGTTCAGGAACTTAGAAAAATATCTGAGTGAAAGAAATAAGTCATTGCAGCAGACAAAGCTTTGACCCTGAACCAGATTTCTGCAGCAGCCACAGAACCTCTGTAGATTCATGATGGGAAACTATAAGTGACACAATAGCTTACTAAGGATATTTAGAGAGGATCCTCAACCATTACTTCACTTGAGAATCATTTAGGAGTCTTTTTCACAAACTGAAGCCTGAGTCTCACCAGAGAAAACTAAGGCATGACCTGGATGGGGTGGGAAAGGGGGCATGACACTCATGCTTTTAAAAAATATTTCTAATCAGTTCTAGTTTTTTTTTTTTTTTCGAGAAATAAGAACAATCACTAGGATATAAGATCATTGGAAGCACCCAACTGATGCAAAAAATGATGGGAAATGGGGAAGCAATGGCAGTAAGTGCACTCCCTTTATTAATGCAATCTCAGATTATAAGGGCCCAGGTTGTAGAAACTATGTAGGAATGACAATACTATTTATAGAGCAGACGTTTATCCCCAGGAGGCTAAAGGCCACGCCTTTTTTGTTTTTGTTTACATTTTATTGGGGAACAGCCATGGTCATTGGTTACACATTGCTTTCAAGCTACAATGGCATAGCTGACTCTTATAAGGTAGGCACAGTTCACAGTGGCCCATGTGGGGACTGAACTGGCAATCTTAGTGTTATTGGCACCACGCTCTAACTAACTGACCTAACCAGTCACACTGAGGCCATGCCTTTTTGTTCTACTCATAGTTTTAGCAACCAGCACTGTGCCTGGTCCACGGCAGATTCTCACTATATAATATGTGGAATGAATGAATGGATTCCAACCACTCAATGGCACTTGTACTTCAGACTGACTAATTTTAATTGAAATCTGCCAAGCATTATTAATGAACACATTCAGTTAATATTGCATTTAAGCCTTCAGGTAATAATTTAAGACAACCTGGAGAGAGTTGGGGAAAGAGAACAGACCCTTGGAGTTCAAATCATTGTTTTGTCTCTTACTAACCAGGCAATATTGAACCATGTACTCAAACTCCCTGGCTCAGTTTTCTGATTTGTAAAATCAAGTCATAACATCAACTTAGCAGAGCTGATAGGAGGATTAAAAATAAGTATATAAGGTGTTTAGAGCAACACCTGGTGATCAGCCAACTATAAGTAGTAGTGTTATTAATAAATAGCATTTTGCCTAACACAGCTACATATACTAGTTCCATTTTTATCAGGCAAGAGGTTGGCAGGGATTAAATGTTAACTATAAATTAATGAAGTTATAAACTAGACCAAGGGGAACCTGCTACTAGGAATACTGTCACTTTTAAAATGTATTTGAATAGAAATGAAAGACTTTTCTATGTTGGCATACAAATATTATCTTCCCTCACTGCTCATAGTATCAAGGCAAACATTCTAAATAAGGAATGAGGCAGTTATATGTAATATGCAGAAAATTTAGAAATGTACCTAGCACAGAAGATTACTCAGGTGCTCTGGGAAATAAATATTATGGAATTCTGTTTGAAAAACTGTAGCCAGGCAGTTTACAAAAGTGTGAGCGTGTTCAAATTTCTGAAGCTTTATAAGTGACCTAAAAGTGATAAAAATGAGAATAAGGAGTTAAGTACAAATCATAAGATTACTTTTTCTTCCAATAAACCTTAGCTAGTAAAACAAAGATTATGTTTCAATTTTTAAAGGTAATTTTATGAAGTAACTAAATCAACTCCTAGGGCTAAGACTATATTTTAAAGATAGCAAAGTGGTTCCACGTATCTTGGACATGCCAAATCTTTCAACACATTAGAATAATTTCTGGGTTTAATGTCATAGTCTAAATGTTCATAAGAATATACATGTGGAATCTGCTCGTAAGATGTGATATTCCAGAGTGCAGGAGAAAACAAGTATTTTCAGGGGCCAACCACTGTCCACATCTTAGTGACAACCTGACTAATGACATACTCACATGTAAGACAAACCCAGACTCCCCAGTTGCAATTGCCTACCTGAAATGAGAATGAGGAAATAGGAAAACGCAGAGAGAGAGAGAGAGAGAGAGAGAGAGAGAGAGAGAGAGAGAGAGAGAACAAGAGAGCGAGAGAGAGGTATTTGTTTTCTGGGAACAGTCTCTGATATCACTCTGTTGTGAAGCTAGTCTTTTTCTCTGTACACATTTATGAGGATTGATTAGACTTAGAGCAGGTCAAATATATGATACTGGGCTAGTTCCACCAGAGAGATAAGATGGCCAGTGTAATTAACATGAGGGGAGGCTGGTCATTGGGCTAGAATAATGAATGTGGCTGGTGCAAGAATGAATACAGCAAAAGAGGCCAACGTGTGTCCTTAGAAGACCGATAGTAGAATATGTATACCATTGCCATCTTTCATACTGAATAATTAGAAAAGAAACATGAATACCAATCAATAAGTGGTTAAAATATAGCATTTCTTGCAAATAAAAACCAAAAAGAGATACCACCTCACACTAGTTAGAATGGCTATCATCAACAATGCAAATAATAGCAAGTGTTGGAGAGGCTGTGGAGAAAAAGGAACCCTCATATACTGTTGGTGGAAATGCAGATTGGTGCAGCCACTATAGAAGGCAGTATGGAGGTTCCTCAAAAACTTAAGAATAAAATTACCACATGACCTAGTAACCTGGGTATCTACCCCAAAAATCTGAAAACATTCATCCGAAAAGATATATGTGCTCTGATGTTCATTGTAGCTTTATTTATTATGGTCAAAACATGGAAACCAAAGTGTCCTTTGATAGATGATTAGATAAAGAAGATGTGGTATATATGCAAAACGGAATACTATTTTGCTATTAAAAAAGATGAAATGCTGCCATTTGCACCAAACATGGATGGATCTTGAGATTATTATGTTAAGCAAAATAAGTCAGACAGAAAAAGTCGAGAACCATAGGGTTCATTGGTATGTGGGATATAAAACTGAATGCAACAAAGGAACAAGACAAACAAATAAAGAAACAAAAACTCACAGACACAGACAATAGTTTAGTGGTTACCAGAGAGTGTAGTAGATGAGGGTAAACAGGGTCAAATATATGGTAATAGAAGAACTGACTCTGGGTAGTGAACACACAATGTGATATATAGATGATGCATTACAGAATTGTACACCTGAAACATATGTAATTTTACTAACCATTGTCACCCAATAAATTTTAATTAAAAAAATATGGTATTTCTGCATAATAGATTCTAGTTTTAGTTGATGGTAGATTTTACTTTCACAAAATTATTTTATTTTCGCAAACATAAAGTATTTTGTTTAAAAAAATCTACAATATAACATGCAAAAGATTCACAATAGTTACAAATTAAAATATGTATGTAGTATTCTTCTATTAAATATTTATATACTATAAATACCTTCATATAAATTCCTGTGAGCATGCATAAATTTATATATGCTTCTGTGTGTATAGTAAACACCCTATAGTAAACAAAATAACAATAAATAAATATCCTAGAATGTCACAAACATTTTCTTTTTGATAATGGAATTATGGGCGCCTTTCACTTTTTTTCTCTGATAATCATCTGAGAACCAGAGCATGGAAATCAGGTAGAATTCGGTTCAAATCCAGAACTTCCTAGCTGATGACCTTGGGAAAGATATCAAACCTTGCTGAATCTCATATTTTTCTTCCTTATAAAATGAAAAACAATCTTTGAAGACAGAAGGGTTATTTTGGAATTAATTTAAATTATGTTTGTGCTTTCACAGAATCTGGCATAGAATGAGTGCCTTTTCAATGCTAATTGATATTATCATTCATCCTACAGAAAATCTGCATTGTAATTAGAGATTTTTTAAAATATCTGTTAAAAACAAAATAAATGGCAGCATGGACAATGGAATAAGGATGCAGTGTAGGAAGGGAGCTGATGGGAGGGAGCCAGTGCAGTGTCCTGTGTTTGAGCAGGAAGTTTGGGGAAGGAGACAGGAGTCACAGTGACCACTGGGCAGAGAATAGAAGTGATAGCAGCCAACAGCTCCACAGCATTACTCTCCCTTAACGTCCCATCAGCTATTGAGTAGATATCAAGTATAAGGGGGGAAACCAAAAGGTTTAGATATAAAACCAAGATCTGAGGTATTGCTGGGACAAAGAAACACGATGGCCTTCTTGATGAGAGGTCAGCATTAGATGACATAATACTGACATTGTGTAGCAAATCTTTATATAATCATTCTTAATTTATTCCACTTATAGGTGGTTATTTCATGATCATTCCGTTGTATCTAGAGCCCCCAGATCAAGATTCCCTTTCAGGTACAGTGCAGAATATACAATCCTAAACCTGTGTCACCACCGTGCATCTCTACAAGTGACCACAAAATCTACAGCCCAGACAGAGGTGTTTTAACTGATGGCATCCTGACTCCATTCCTCCTAAATAGGATGGGCTAAAAAAGTATTGCCGTTGGCCGGCTGAGTGGCGTATTGGTTAAGAGCTGGTTTGGGACACCAGCGGCCTGGGTTTGGATCCCACATATGGGGGCCAGTGACACTGCCCTCTACAGCTAACAACAGCTCAACCTGGAGCTGGGCTGCATGAGCCCCGGAGATGGTGTAGGCTGCAGCCTCTGCTGAAGTGGGCTGCCATAGGCTACAGTGAGTGGCCGGCAGCCAGCATGAGCTGCCAATAGCTGTGGTGAGCGGCTATCCAGAGGCTGGCAACCGATCTGCATCATCCGGGAAGAACGCAATGACGATACCAACATGGGCAAGTGAAGCAACGTCCTCTGCACCTAGACTGAACAGCAACAACAACAAAAAAGACAGCAACTTGTCTGTTCCCCTTCCCCAATTCACCAATGCTGTGCCCCTCCCCCAATTCCCCAATAAAATACTAAAAAAAAAAAAAAGTATTGCCCTCATGAGGGAAATTCTAGACTATTTTTTCCTTCTTCTCTGCTTAGCAGATAAGGATGCCTCCCAGAACTGATACCTAAAGTGCAATGCTTTGGTTACATGAAGACCTAAAAGTGATGAACTAATATATCTGAAATGAACAATCTAAGAGCCTTGACTACAAATTTTCTGAAACCTCCATAACCAAAAGCAGCTCCCTGTGAAGTTTTAACATCAAAGATCAAGTTTAGAGTTGTTAGATATTTATGAAACGTTTTTCTTAGGGGAGTTTCCTTTCACAGATGTTCAGGAGATAGATACTGCTCTGATAGAGTGAATACAGAAAACAGCACATTAATTCAAGGTTATGAAGTGAACATATTCTTTAACCTCCAAGCAATATGTTAGCAGTTCTGCACATGTTCCCTGGAAGTTTAGTTAAAACAAATAAATATTACTTTTGGTGAGGAGTAGTCAACTATAAAATTTACATATAACTTTTCAACTCTTCTTTCAGTTTATTTTTGTTGTTGTTGTTGTTGTTGTTGTTTTTCTATTTAGGTGGGAAGGGAACAGAAAAACTAGAAGCAAAATTTAGGAAAAATGATATATTGATGCAGAAATTACAGTCTCACGAAACAATACAAGAGTGCTCTGACCCCATGATTACTTTTATTACCACAGGCAGGCAAACAGCATCTAAATTCTTTATTTCTCTCTTCACAGTGTTCATCCCCTTTTGGTAAAACTGCACATAAATATGACAGCAAAGCAGATTTTCTTAGTGACTTGGAAGAGCTAAAATGTGGCTGAAATGCCCTCCCTTTCATTCTAGCTTTTTGCTCAGTTCCCTAACACTTCATTCATTCATCAACGTGTTTAATACACATAATAAAGGGCTACCATGAGCTGAACACTGGCTCAGCAAAAAGATACAGGGATGAAAAACAGAGGCTTTCATCTTCAGGATCCTGTATTGACTGAGAACAAAAGCAGCCACTCGATAATAATAGTTGACATATGCTTTGGAAAGCTTTAGGTTAGGCTTAGTAATACCAGGCCATCTCTGTAATACAGAGGAGGATAAGAGGAAGGTAGGCAATGTCAGGAGTGGCCTCCAAAAGGAGAAAATTGTGAGTAAAATCTTATAACAAGTTAAGTAGAAACAATTTAGATTTAAAGTGGATACTTAAACACAGGCATTGACAACCCAAATAAGAAGAAAGCTGACTTTTGTTTGCTTGTTTTATTCATAAATGCACATAAGTCGAGATCATTGGCAATTGACATAGCAGTCCTGGAAGGCTGGATCTTAGGTCAGACGTGGAAAAAGCTTGGACCTGGCCTAACCTGTGTCACAGAATTGTCAGAAGCCACAGGTACTTGTTTGTACCAAATACCCCCAGAGTTGGTGTGTAGATGATTAGTTGACAGCTATTTAAGCAGCAATTAGTCCTGCAGATCCCCTCCCACAACCAGGCAACAATTTCTCATTTCTACTGAGCATATAGGCCTAGAAGTTTAATCTTTGGAGATGGTAAGAGGACTCTAGACTGGTGACACTAGGATAATTGAAGAGAGAGAGCACATATTGGAAGTAAACATTTACATTCTATAGTAAATGTTGCGATTCCAGTCTTTTTAACTTATTTGACTCATAGAATGCTTGTAGCCAGACATAGAATTTCACTTCACTAAAAAACCCTTATTTGGCTATCCTTAGAGAAAAAAAAAAAATACTGACTTTGGAGGCTCTCCAATGAAACTGTTCAGTCATGTCACCCTATGGTGGGGACTACAGCTAACTCAGCAATGTGCAAAGAGCTTTTATATAGTTCTTCCTTTCTATGTTTTCAGATACAAAATGATAGCAAATGGTTTCCAGATTTTGAAGAAAATGTGACATATAAAACAAAGACAAAAATGAGACAGCAAGCACACTGGAAGAAGGATAAATCATGCAAGGAAAAGAAAAAAGAACAATGAAATCTCAATAATCATTAGCATTTTCAGAGAAGAACAGACATTGCATCCATGAAAAAAGAATAGGATGTTATAAGAGAAAAAATACAGAAATTTAAAAAAGCTTTTTGAAATTAAGAATCTACAGTAGTAGAAGATTTGGAAAACAAAATGTTATAAGAAAGCTAAAAAGACAAAAGATATGGAAAATGGAGTCCAATTTTTTTTTTTTTTTAATAGAGGGTATATCTAAAAGATCCACCACCTGATTAATAAGAATTCCATAGATGGCAAATTGAAGACATTGAGAGGGTGAAATTTTCAAAGAATAAATTCAAGATATGTCCCCAAATCAAAGGATATTATTTTACATATTGAAAGTAACTTATGAGTGCTTAGTACAAGGGGTAGAAAAAGACTTATGACCATCAGACTCATCATTACGATATTCTGAATTTTCAGAACACCAGGAGCAAAATGAGAGTCTCCTATAAGCTTCTAGAGAGTGGAAGAGAGAGGAGCAATGTCTTGAAAATTATGAGGCAAAAATATTCCTCATGTAGATTGTATACCTACACAAAAGATCAATCAAGTCCAAGAATGTGAATAAATGGATTTCTTTAAGTTGGAGAAATTGACAATATATCTAAATATTTTAGTGCAATGAGAAATATTTAACCAGTGAGGGGTGAGTTTGGGGTTGAACTAGTGATATATAAATAAAAAATTAACCACAGTTTAAAATGGTAAGATTGTGTTTATTTTTGTAACAAACTGCCAAACTGTTTAAACTGTTTTCCAAAGTGGCTGTAACATCTTGAATTCCCACCAGCAATGAATTCTTTTTTTTTTTTTTTTTTCCTTTGAGGGCAGTGTCACTGGCCCTCATACGAGGGACCCGAACCAGGGTCGCTGCCTTCCTTAACCACTGCGCCACTCGGCCCTCAATGAGTTTTTTTTTTTTTTGATCCACATTCATGTAAGCATTTGATATCAGTGTTCTAGATTTTGGCCATTCTAATAGGTATGCAGTGATAGCTTATTGTTTTAACTTGCAATTTCCTAATGGCATACTATGTTGAACAACTTTTCATCTGTTTATTTGCCATCTGTATGTCTTAGGTGAGGAGTCTCTTCAGATATTTCACAATTTAAATTGGGTTTTTCCAGCTGATTGACAGTTCTAAGAGTTTTTATTGGAATATTTTGAGTACCAGTCATTATCAAACATGCATATTGTAAATATGTTCTTCTAGTCTGTGGCTTGTCTTTTCATTCTCTTAAAAGTTTCTTACACAGAGCAGATTTTAATCAAGTTAACAAATATTTTTAAAACTTAGGATAATTTATTGATTTCCAAGAAAAACCAAATTTGCAGGAAAAAAAAAATAGTACAGCTTTGCTCTCAATAGTGTTTAGATTGTCTGTTCAATGTAAACATGAAATATTTATTTAATCAAGATAATTATATAAATATACTCAGAAAATTGGGGGACAGATGTGTTTATGCATCAGTGTGGTACTGTTCCAGTGAAAGAAAGTTAAAGCACCCTTTTTATTTTGAGAAATTAGGAGATAAGGCTGAAAGTCTAGTTATCAAGACAAAACAATATAATCATATTATTAAGAAGTATTGAGGCACATCCCAAAGATCCACTGCAGAAGTTGAAAATGGTTGCTTCCAGGGAGTGAAATATTAGAAAAATGGAGCACTAGAACAACAAATTAAATACATAAAGAAGATAAAACAAATAACAACAAAAAATCAAAAACCAAAAAAAGTGTTTTTAAAAAATAACAAGCTTTACAGAATTATTTTATTTTCTTTCCATTGTGTATAAAATGTATTAGAAATAAAACTAGGGCCGGCCAAGTGGCGTGGTGGTTAAATGCTGGCTTGGAAAGCCCACGGCCCCAGTTCGGGTCCCACATATGAGGGCCAGTGACACTGCCTTCAAAACAAAACAAAACAAAACAAAACAAAACAGAAATAAAACTAAATCTTAAAAATGAAGATGGATATCTGTTAGCCAGAGAGAAAAGAGGGAGGAAAGGATGGTGTTCCTTCCAGGTTCGCTTGCTCATGAGCAAGTGTAGAGATAAAATAAATCTTATCCTTTCAAATTTGCACAAACAGTTCAGTATGCTGGAGATAAAGATGGCCTTCTCAGGTTGGATTTTTCCAGATGCAAACCCTGAAACAAGGATTCAAGTCCACATTGTTCATTTGGGAAATGGTGTGAACACTGGTAAGAAAGTGGGAAAATGACACAGGGAAGTGATACTTGCTAATAAATGAGGTCTATTAAATCAGCCAGCACAATAGACAATGACAGCTTAACCACGTGTGGAAATTCTGGGAAATGCTGCAAAACTTTGAGAGACATACTAATAGATCAAAGGGATGGTACAGGGCACTGACAGGCCTTCTACAATTGTGTAAAGGGGAGGTAGATATTGAGTATAGATGCTGACTCCACACAATTAGATTGGCTTCATATTTCTATGTCTCTATACACTAAAGATAACTGTCAAATCAAACTGTTATTTTAAATAGGTGGTAGTACAATTTTCAATCACACATCTCTGAAGTTGTAATAGTAATATCTTAAGTATTTTAATGCATACACATTAAGTGATTCAAATATATCTTGAATTTAAACTGTAATAAACCCAAGACTAGTATTTGCTTGTAAAAAAAAGTCTATGAGCATCAACATTAAAACTATACTCCAGGCTAATTATAGAAACTATATTTCCTTATGTATTTAAATTTTTTGATTAAATTCTGTTTTCTAGCAAACATTAAAAAATGTTGTTTCTATAAAACAGTATGATGACAATGGTCTGAGGAAATAAAGTGAAATAAAGATAAAGTTCCCTAATCTAAGGGGAAGAGTTATTTGATATGACAATATTTTCCTATTATTATTATCATTATGTGCCTTAAAAGAAGACATTATCAGAGAGTAAAGGTGCTGATTATGCCTATGTTACTCCCATGTTATAATAAGATTGCTGAAATAAAACATTTATCCAGACACTTTAGAGAACTACCAATCAATTAGCATTGATGCTGACTAAAAATAAAAATAAATAAATAAATAAATCCAAGATGGTGGAGTAAACACTGTACCTGTTTCCTTCCATGAACACATTAAAATTACAGAATAATCAATCTGGAGAACCATCTGAAGTCTGGAGGAACAGTTTTAAACTAAGGATATAAAGAACAAGCCATGTTGACACTGATAGGAGGGGTGGAGATGAGGAACAGGCCCCAAACCTCTGTGTGGAGGTTGAAAATAAGGAGGGAAAGTTCAGTCATCAAGGTTCCCTCCAAGAAATGAGGGACCCCAACCCCACACCAGCTCCCCACCCAGAGTACTGGTGCTGGGGAGAGGAGCCACTACAATGTCTGGCTGTGAAAAATAGTAGGGATTCCAACCTTCCAGGTGGGACAGAAGGTGCAGGAAACCCAGATGTCCTCTTAAACTGTTCACACACAGACTCACTCACAGGCACTCACCCTGGACTCTATTGCACTCTTTCTTGGAAAACTATTAGAGGCGGGGCAGGTAGAGACTTGTCTTGGTGTGCTCGGAGACTTTTCCTGAGTATCTCCAGGCTCAGCACTGGTACCAAAGCAGAATCTATACTAATCTGGTAAATACAATTCATCCCACTCTAGTGACGCCCTGAGATCCTGCCTCACACAACTTGCATATCTAGGAGGTATTATCAGTAGCTGAACCTTAAGAGAGCCAGCAGGTAGCAGAAGGCCTAGAGGTGTCCTAGCATTTTGCAGAGCTACCCCAGGTCCAGCGCTGGTGGCAGCCATCCTCAGTTCACAGCATGGCCTCTCCCATGCACCTCCAGGTTTAGCACAGACAGCAAACAGCCAACGATCATTTTGTAGCTTCTGTTAGCTAGCCCCTAGTCAGTCACAGGCAATGGATATTCTGGGCCTGTACCAGAGACTCTCCCAAGAGGACCCAAAACCAACATACTCAGAGGTTGGTTTCAAACCACAGCATAGCACCACCCAATTAGCTCCACAAGCGGCACACCAAAAGGGTGGTCTCAACAGGCACCCTGGGGTGAATCCCACTCAGTGGGGTAAGCTCTTCACATAGCAGCTTATAAGTTGTGGACATGGCCAAACCCCAAAACCAGTGAGCCTGAGGATCAATGCCATCCATGGATGTGCCAATAGCAATCAACACTGAACTATAACAGGAAGGCACACACAACCCACACATGGGACACTCCTGGAGCACCCAGCATGGGTGTCCAGGGAGGCTATGCCAGGGCCCCACAGAGCACCTACAGAAGTCCACCCAGCCAAGAGTAGGAGACAAAGCTGATCTACCCAATACATAGAAACAAATACAGAGAGGTAACCAAAAGGAAGAAATAATGAAAATCATTTCAAATGAGTGAAAAGGAGATAACTCCAGAAAAAGAACCAAAAGAAATGAAGGCAATCAACCTACCAGAGACTGAGTTCAGAACAATAGTTATAAGAATGCTCAGGAAATTTTTGAGAATTTCAACAAAGAGATAGCTAGCACAAAAAAAGGACATGGAAACCATAAAAAAGAACCAGTCAGAAGTGATGAATACAATAACTGAAGTAAAGAATGCACTAGAAGGAATCACCAGCAGAGTAGATGAAGCAGAGGATCAAATCAACTATTTGGAAGACCAGGTAGCAAAAAACACCCAATCGGAACAGCAAAAGGAAAAAAATAAAAATCCAAAAAACTAAGGATACCTTGGATTTTCTGGGACTATATATGAATAATAAAAAAAGGCAATCGTGGGCCAGCCGAGTGGCGTGGTGGTTAAGTGCTGGCTTGGGAAGCCAGCAGCCCCGGTTCGGGTCCCACATATGAGGGCCAGTGACACTGCCCTCAAAAAAAAAACAAAAAAAAAAAAAAAAGAAAAAAAAAACAAAGGCAATGGCTACATATATATCAACAATTTTTTCAATGTAAATAGATTAAATGTTCCAATCAGAAGACATAGGAGGGTTGAATGGATAAGAAAACAAGACACTTACATATGCTGCCTACAGAAGACTCACTTCAGATTGAAAGACACACACAGATGGAAGTAAAGGGATGGGAAAAGATATTTCATGAAAATGGAAACAAAACAAAACAAAACCAAAAAAAGCTGGGGTAGCAAGACTTATACCAGACAAAATAGAGTTTAAAACAAAGGCTGTGGCAAGAGACAAAGAAGGACCCAGTAATCGCACTTCTGTGTATTTATCCAAAGAAACCCAAAGGTTCCTTCGAGGGGATGTGTGCATCTATATGTTCACTGCAGCATTGTTTACAATGACCAAGATGAGTGTCCATCGATGGAAAAATGGATGAAGAAGAGATGGTACATATATATAATGGAATATTGCACAATTGTGGAAAGGAATGGGTCTTGCCATCTGCAACAGCATGGATGGACCTGAGGGTATTATGCTCAGTGGAGTATGTCACACAGAGAAAAACAGATGCAGTATGACTTCACTTATATATGAAATGTAAAGAACAAAATAAATAAACAAATGAGAAGAGAACTGACTCTGGGTGTTGAACACACAATGTGATATATAGATGATGTATTACAGAATTGTACACCTAAAATTTATGTAACTTTATTAACAATTGTCACCCCAATAAACTTTAATTAAACAAACAAACAAATAGAACAGAAACAAACTGAAAGATACAGAAAATATTTTAAAGGTAGCCAGAGTGGAGGGCAATTGTAGGGATTCGTGAAAAAAAAGGGAAGGTATTAAGAAGTACAAGTTAGCTGTTACAAAACAATTATGGGGATGTAGTATATAGCATGCAGAATACAGTCAATAATATTACAATATTATTGTAATAACTATGTATGGGGTCAGATGGGTACTAGATTTGTTGGGGTGATCGATGGGAGGTTGTTAGGGGGCAGGGTGAAAAGGTGAAGGGATTAAGAAGTATGAATTGGTAATTACAAAATAGCCATGGGGATGTAAAGTAAAACATAGGGAATAAAGTCAAGGATATGGTAATAACTATGTATAGTGCCAGGTGGGTACTACACTAGTCAGGGGATCACTTCTCAAAATATTAAATGTCTAACCACTACATTGTACACTTGAAATTAATCTAAAATAATATTGGATGTCAATTGTAACTGAAAAAAAAATAAATAAATGGAGGTAAGCAGAAAGGGAATAAGAGGTCCAAATTTCCAAGCGCCGGCAGAGTGGCTCAGTTGGTTAAGATCCTGCTCAAGAGTGGGAGCTCTGAGCAACATGGTCGCCAGTTTGATTCCCAGTTGGAGCTGAGCTGCCACTGAGCTGTTAACAGGTGGCAGGATGACTCAGCTATTAAAAGAGAGAGAGAGAGAGAGAGAGAGAGAGAGAGAGAGAGAGAGAGAGAGAGAGAGAGAGAGAGAGATCCAAATTTCCAGGCACAAAACAAATCAGACTTCGGGATGTAATATACAGCATAGGGAATATAGTCAATACTATTTTAATGTTTTAATAACAGAGTACAGTGTCAGATGGTTGCTGGAATTATGGTGATCACTTTTTTAGGCATATAAATGTTTAATAACTATGATGTACCACTGAAATTAATAGAATATTGTATGTTAACTGTATTTTGAATAAAAATTTTTAAAAAAAGTAAACATACCAAAGGAGATTTTACAATGGAAAAATGCAGGCTATCTGCTTCTTAACTCAATGAAACAATATGTGATGCAATATGAAATATACAGCCATATGTATAAAGTATTCAAGATTTCTAAGTTGTATCTAATCAAACCTGTGAGCCTAACTATAAACTTACAGAATAGAAAGGGCTACAGAAGTGAAACACATCAAGAAGAAGCCATAATACAAATGCAGAGCTTGGAACATTCTACAGGAAAATAATGGTTATGATACTTGAAACATATTAATGTTATGGATAAACAAACAATCAAGAACAACAGAAAACAAGGTGGGAGAGGCAGAAAGACCATTCTAGAGTAAGAGATACAACACCCAAATGCTGTGCATGGACACTGATTGTATCCTTCCATAAGAGATTTTAGGGACAATTAGGAAGTCATGAACATGGGTAGTGTCAGCTGATATCAAGGAATATTAACTTTGTGAGATATGATGGGCATGGTAATGGATTTGTGATGCCATTACATAATGAAGTATTTAGGAGAGAAATGTCATGCCGTCTGTGATTTACATTAATGTTTAAAAAAGAAAAAAGTATTAAATCTAGCTTATGAAGTAAATGGTATTCATTACCCCCTCTAATTTTCTGTATATTTGAAAATGGTCCAAATGTAAAATTAAATACATCACATAGACCCAGAATAACTTAGTGGAACTATGTTCTTTTTTTAAGTCTAAAAATATTTCATATATTTGAATTTTTGAGATCAATTACAGAATAATAGAATTTGCAAACTAAAAGGATACTTAGAATATGTAAATTGATGAAATTTCATATGTAGAGAAATTGCTGACCATAGAATTGAACTGATTTGCTTAAAGTGACAAAGCGAGTTATTTGCAGAAACAACAGTAATTTGAATAGATGTCTTTTTTTCCTTATGACCAATATTTCCTTGAGAATGAGAGTCACACCTAATTAATCTCTGTCATCTTTTCATTGCCCAGAATACATTCTTGGATTAGCAATACATCAATAGTTTGCTTATAGAATAATTTTATCTGCTTTCCAAATCATTTTACCTAGAACATATCTGGTTTCCATCACTGTAGAGAAATGAATAAGATCAAATAACTTTAAAACCAAACATTGCAGTTGGCCAAATGTACTCATTTCTGAAAATGGAGCAGTGAACAGCAGCTCCAAAACTCTAGTAAAAATTTGACTACCTGATTCTTGTTTTTTCTTCGTTACATTTGTGTACATGTTGTTAGCTTTTCTATCTACTCTTTAGCTTTAAAATACCAACATTTAAGCCTAACAATACTGAGTTGCCAACACAAACAAAAATGCTAAATTTAAAAAATGTGATTCTTTAGAAGGAAGGTCAATATTCTCATCAATTAACCCTCATTTTTCATAACAAAAAACGTGGGCCAGCTGCTGAATCAGGTACTTGGGCAAACATTACTGCCTATTTTGTAAAATCAGCTGTAGCACATTTGTGCATGGAAAGAGTAGCTGATTTTGCAAGATGTTGAAATATGCAAGCTACATATGGTTCACTATGTTTCCCACTGTATTGTTATTTTCAATCAAGACAACACATTAGGCATTTGTACTCTCCTTCCATGGCAAATATTATCCTTTACACATATTATTGTCCTAAACATACATTTGACTTATATAATAATGAAAAAAAAAAGAACTATTTATCCTCAAGATATATTATATCTTTATAAGGTTTCAATGACAAGGAAAAAAAAAACCAAACAAACGTTAGTTTCAGGGATTATATTTTTCATTTTAAAAAATAAATATGGGTTGACCATACACATGATACTTTCTATCTATTGATTCCTCTTATATATGTCACATTGTTAAAAGAATGGACTGTAAGATATCAATTAGCTATTTGAAAACCATGTATAGTGTCCTAGGGATATTAAGAAATTAGTTTTTAAAGTTTTCTAGCAAATTTCATGTCCTAAATGGAAAAAGAAGAAAATGCAATACTAGGTTCTCTCTTATTAAAAATGAGGTAATTTTATTATATTTATCATTATAATTTCTGCTTTTTAAAAGTGTTCCTTCTTCTCTTTAAAATCAACTCAGAGTCTTTTAAAAAATATTTAGATATTTTTAAATTTAGCTACTCAGACATCTATTGTTAATATTTAGATATGTTTTCAATAAATATGTTATAAAGGTTTGATTACTTCTTTAGAAAAAATAGAGGTGATGAAGATGGAGGCATGTTTTGAACATTTTGATATCATATAGTACAATAATTGTATATAGATATATGCCACCCTATAAAATTAAATTAAATATAATATTCCAAAGCAAAGAACATTAAGCTCACCAGATGATGAAGAGGAAGAGTGAATAGGTGATTTTAATGTGATGTACTGAGAACAAGATTTCTGAAAGATGACTACTACATGACATGAAAACACCCAAAATGTGAAAATTTTGGTTTATGTTTTCATCAAGTATTCAGATTTATGCATTAACTGCATTGAAGTATTGTCCATAAACAATAACATGCAAAAAATAATTGTTCATTCACTATTTAATTTTGTAAATTATGGAGAAAATGTTCAAGTTGATCAATGGCTCTTGTAGGTTTTTTTCAGTCATTAATATTGATAGAAAATATTTAATAAAATAGTAATAATAAAATATGAAAATCAACAGGCTGAATCAGAGAAGACTATGTTAAAGAATACCTCCACACTTGAAATATCTTCCTCTTTGCAAAGCCTAACACAATGCACCTGGAAGGAATTGAGGAATCAATTAAAGTATTAGATCTACTGATATTCATTAGATTTCAGATAGAATTTTCTTGATAAGATAGAAATGGGTATTCATATTTTAAAATATATGTATATGGACTTATACTGATAATTATACGTTTTCCAAACATGTTTGTCTAACCTAATATTCTTTCAGGTCACACATTTCCTAAGGAGGCCTGTGGTATTTGGCAACAGTACTATAAAGGTAAGAAGAATAAAGAAAGTAAGAAAGTATATTTTTAGGATAATGACAAGTTCTCAGAAGATACTAGACTCTCATTGATGGCAGCTGTCTTCCCAAGTGCTCTCCAGATAGTGAGGCAATAGAAGTGATTGAGTATCAAGGGAATAATAAGAATGACACCAAGCTAATGAGTACTCCAGTTGTGACTTGAGTGGAGTGGCTTGCCCAAGAAATCAAGAAGACTCCTGGAAGCAGTCACTGTGGTTGGTGGTTTTGGTTTTCATGTCAAGCTTTGCAAATATTTAAGCAATTCTTTTGTTAGCAAATTATTTTAAGGACATAAGTCATTAGATATATTTGTCCACTATTATAAATAACTTTTAATACATTTTGGTGGAACCAACTGTTTTGTTGGTTACAAGTACTGTTGAAAAACACATTGGGGAACTTAGGCAAAAAAAAAAAATTATTAAAAGACAATGATGAGAAGCTTAAGGAAGTGAACTTACCACAGATATACTGCATAATAATATCAATGAGTTTTAGTAGTATAGATACATTTCTGTTCTGCTTTTCTCCTATATGTTGTCCATCAAGCTAGCTTTATGAGACATTTTAAATTTTTATACCTGCCCTTTGATGATGTCACAGAAATAAAGGAACTAAGATGAACACATTTTCTTTTCAATGAAGCCCTTCATTTTTACTCCCTACTAAAGCTTCTAGAAATATCTTCAACTATCCAGACACAAAATAGTCACTGTGTTTGCTATAAGGGCACGTGCTCAGTAAGAAAGGAAGCATCAATATAAACTCGACTCTTCAAAGAGACCCAGTTGTCTCACCTCTTCCATGAAATCCTCCCTTGCATTCCGGTCCAACTTAATTTCTTTTCTTGAATGTCCCTTTTCTTTTCTTTATGAAAATAATTAGATTTGTGTGTGTGTGTGTGTGTGTGTGTGTGTGTGTGTGTGTGTCATTACTGAAAGGATGTTTAATTAATTAATTAATTAATTTATTTATTTATTTTTTAAAGATTTTTTGGGGGGAATTTGGGGAGGAGAACAGCGTTGAGGAACCGGGGAAGGGGAACAGATAAGTTGTTGTCCTTTTGTTCTTCAGTTTAGTTGGAGGAAGTTGCTTCACAGGTCCATTTTGATACCATCATTGTGCTCTTCTCAGGTGAGGTAGATGGGTCACTAGCCTCTGGGCGACTGCTCACAGCAGCTGTTGGCAGCTCACACCAGCTTCTGGCCACTCACTGTAGCCTATGGCAGCGCACTGCAGCAGGGGTTGCAGCTATGCTGTCCCGGGGACTCACAGCAGCCCAGCTCCAGGTGGAGCTGTTGTTCACCATTTTAGCTGTAGAGAGCAGTGTCACTGGCCCTCATATATGGGATCCGAACCAGGGCTGCTGGTGTCCCAAGCCAGCTCTTAACCAACGTGCCACTCAGCCAGCCCTGGAAGGACGTTTAGAATCACTCAAATCCATATAGTGGTGTCAGGTGAAATATCATTTTCTCATGACTTATGCCCTGAAGCTTCTTAAATATATTTCCCCTGTTACTGTAGTCTAGAGGATTGGCAAGAGTTTTCCAATTTTTATAAACTTATCAACATAACTGAATATTGAACAGGGTGGCCATAAAAATATAACTACTGTGAGCTGGCCGAGTGGCGAGGTGGTTGGGAGCTGGCTTGGGATGCAGGTAGCCCCGGTTTGGATCCCACATGTGAGGGCCAGTGATACTGCCCTCTAAAAGAAAAAAAAGAAAAAAAAGAAAAAATAATTAAAAAATAATTATATATATATATATATATATATATATATATATATATATATATATTACTATTGTTAGATATGGAGAGGCAGAACTTAGATACTGTATTGGAAATGAATATCAATATTGAGAGCTACAAAATATTACGAAGAAAAAGAGTCCTTTAAGCAAGACAATGCACTTAGCTTTCAAAAGAGTGGTCCTAGGATTCCATTGTTCCCTGGAACAATTACATCTTTTACCCATCTAATAATGAAACAATGCTTTCTCTTTCTGTTTCAGACTCCTATAGTGTGCTGCTTATTATGCATTTTCATTTGTTCCTTTCATGATACTTTTACATTTCAAAATCAGTTGAAAACCTCCATTGTCTTAGTTTGTGTTCCTGAGCCTTAAAATAAAACAAAGAGAGTAATCATTTGAATACCAGTCTGGAGGCTTCGCTTCTTTTGTGTTATTATATCTTGTTTAAAATTACCACAGAAGTATAGCTTAGGAGCAGCTCTCTTCTGTTAATCAAAGTAGGAATGATTGCGACATAACCTTATCATTATAAACGTTGAAGTTTGACTCCTCCAGGCTCCACTAAAAAAGTGTCGCCCCCCCCAATAAGATGTACTTTTACCTCTAGAAAATATAAATGTGATCATTAACTTACCATGTTAAAATATATATATATATATATATATATATATATATATATATATATATATATATATATATAAACAATCCAGCCCATGACTGTCCTGCTGTTTGCTAGAATGTTTAGAAACTGCCAGGGTTTCCTTTCCTTTCGTCTTTTGATTCCGTGTAATGAAAGAAGACAAGAGATTAGAAAGGAGGCTCAGAGGACTGAGTTTTTTTTTCTTTTCTTTTTTTCTTTCCTTTTCTTTTACTTGGGAGAAGAAACTGCATTTTTAGCATCCGAGGCTGACAAGTTCGAAAGCTGACAATATGGACCCCAGTTCATTCTAAATAAAGTGAACAATCTAAAGGCAGAGGGAGTCTACCCTGCAACATTGTGATTGATCTTGCCCAGACTGGGGAAAGATCCCGGGCTGCTGTGAGTTTAGCGCTGAAAATGCACAAGTGGAAACTTATCTATGTTAGCAGTCACACAATTACTTTATAGCAATGTTTTCTGTTGCCTTCTCACTTGAAGAGAAGCAAGATGAATTATCTTGATTGTTTTTGTTTAGGAGGCACATCCAATTGTCTAGAGGCTAGGCTGAGAAAGTTATTTTTGTTGTTTTGGGGTTTCTTAGATGGCAAAGAAATTTGCACTGCAGCATCGTTTTCCAGGAACGAGAAATGTGCCCTCACGTAATTATGTGAAATGCTTTAAATACAGTATGCGATAAATGTATTGTTTAAGATGGAGGTAAAGGCGCTCGATATCTGTGTTCTTTTGTCCTTCAGCAAATCTTGAGGAGGCTTATTACAAAGAGAAAGAATGTTTCATAGAGCTTTGTGCAGATTTAAGCATATGGTCAGAGTCCATGTGTGCAGGCATGCATTTCCATGTCTTCTTCACAGATAAATGTGCAGGGCTGGCTGGAGACAGGTGCAAGCAGTGTGTTAGCATCTGGCCTCCTGCTCTGGCTTCAATCATATAGGTAGCTTTACTTTAGCAAAGCAAATTAGTAAAGGATCACAGGTCTGATGCTCAAAGAAACCAGACAAGCTTAGAGGAAATTAGGAAGAAAACAAAAAAGCACCGTAAGATATTCGTCAGTGCAATGATTACTGGGAGGCCAATGTTCCTTTCTTGGTATTTAGCCTTTCTTTTCATTTGCCTATCCTAGTGAAGGCCCACACCTTTCCATTCTCTTTGATTTATTTTGTTTTCCTGATCTCTCAGGCAGCTTCTGTCTATGCTTAAAAAGGCATGTGTCCTCGGGGTACTTTTGCCTGGGTGGGCATTCCTTTCAGTTTCTGTTCAAATTTAGTGCTAATGACCTTGTAATTCTACTGACTTTTCAGTGAAGGGCAAAGTACTCAAAGCATGTCATCAAACTGTCAAATGTAATGAGATATCGTCATCGTCTGTGTGCTCTGCATCTTTGGGTTTTATAGAACAGGAATTATGACCAATGTACAGGAAGATAGATTGGGGGAGGTCATTTTGGTGTAGTAACCAAAAGCTGTTCTACATAGATTTGCTTTTTTAAATGAAGATTTATGGAAAAATTGATGTAGGGGAGACATTTCAGGATTAGGTTTCCAGAAGGGCCATAAGGCTAAGCAACTTATATGTAGGAAATCCATGGCATCTGCTCAAATCTCTGGGACAGGAAGCAAGGCTGAGTGCAGTGACTGGTATAGCCATGGTCCTGGCAATGAAAGATGAAGAAGCAGCCTCAAAAGACATTTATTGCCCTCTGCTGTTATTTTTTTTTAGGAGAAACACTTGTGTGGCTTTGTTGGTTTGCAGGAACTAAGGAGAAAAAGTAAAAGATGAAAAGAATTCAGGATCAGTTATGTAGTGGTAAATGTAATTTTCTATGACAAAGAGAAACAACATGGTTTTCATCATTGATGACAAGCACTAGCTGAATACTTCTTTCATGAAGTTTAGATAAGCCATTCAGAGAGAGATCAAGGCAAGAGCGAAGTGGAAAGGCACCCATGACTAGCACCAGCCGAGGTGCCAGCCCTGCCTGGAAATTACTAACTGTCCACCTTGACAGAAGCACTCTGAGCATCAGCGGTTTAATGATGGTTGAGAAGATGATTTGTAAGGGCCTTTCTGCTCGAATACAACCCAAGTTTATGCATTCAGAAGTCAGTGGACTGATTTTGATTGTTCCTGACTGCTAGGGAAATTCATGGAGAAAATGGGATAAAACATATCATTTCACACTTGCTTTAAAAACCTTTCTTTAAGAGGCCTGCATCATCTAAATCATTTCCAAAGAACCCTAAATTTTAAGAAGGAAAATCAAATAATTATTAAATTAACCACCTCATTATGGTTTATTGTTGAGCACATTTTATTTAAAATAGAATAAAAAACGTATGAGCTGGATAGACGTTTGAATTTTGACACAACTACAACCTTTGGCAAGTTACTTTGGGTCTCTGCCCACAGTTTGCTCATCTATGAAGCAAAAATAAGTTTTTTTGTAAATAATTTATGAAGATTAAATGGCATCTATAAAGTTGTTATCAAAGTGACAAGAGTATTTGTTCTTAATCTACAAGAAGTATTTTAATATTATAGATGGAATTTTTAAAACAGATTATTAAAATTGGAAATTGATAGCACATTTAGGTGACCTGGACCATATTTTCTATTATATACTACATTTCACCACCTCTAAGTTATTGTTGTTTGTAAGATTTGTCATTGTTTACATATCACTGGGAAAGAGAAAAATAACTAAACTATGACATAATACTAAATTGCCATCATTTGCCTAATTTCAAAAATGATAGAATTTGAGAAGCATGCATGTTAGAATAATGACATACAGTAAACTGACATATAGTATAGTTTAGCAGTCTCATTTTCTCATTTTAAACTCTATGTAGGATATGTTTATGTACAGTTGCTATTGAATTCTTAGGTTCCTATATGAAGATATGTTCTGTTTTGTGTTAAAATGTCTGAAATGTTAAAAAAAAAAAAAAAGATGAAGGGTCATATTGTAACTTGCATAGCAAGGTACAGATCTACTATAATGTTTATCGAGTCACCGGTTTGCCCTCTTTACTCTTCCAAGTAGATGTAAGCTCTGTAAGGGGAAGAAACTTATCATAAATTCCCATATGTTCTATCATTCAGCAATAAGACACATCCATAAGTTATTCAATATATATTTTTTTAAATTGACTTATTGTAAGGGTGCAAACACTGAAATTCGAGCCATTTGATAGTGACTGAATAATCTAAAGTGGGTGTTTGTTTGAATTTGTTCACCAAACCTTGTGATGTACATGAGACAATGTAATGTCTCTCTTTACTAGACTCAAGGTCAGTGGTAGACACTGGGTCCTTCCTATTCATTTATACTTATTCCAGTAATTGGGGCATTTGGTGATTATAGGAATGCAATAAATGTTCTTCTATGAATGAACAAATGATTTTTTACTTTAGGACACATCTGTGTCTAGGAAGTCAGATGTAATATCAAGCACTGGCTAAGTATATCACTGAAATAATACCTAATGCCTAATTTACTATTTTCATCTGGTTTTCTAGGGAGGAAGGACTTTGTCTTTATTATGTTTTATATAGCTATCAATGCCTGCTGGATTTTTTTTTCGGGGGAGGGGGGTGCTCAGCAGATGAGCTTTAATGATACTAGTTGTTATAATTATATTTTTAGCTTGAAGGGAGGGAAATAGTCTTATAATACCAAATTACTCATTGTGTTTGAAAATTATCCTTATCTCCTTATCTATTTTTCCCAATGCTAGAAATAAAAACCTGACATTAAGATCTAATTACATGACAATAATATCAGTGGACAAACTATACATAAGGTGTTTGGTATTTGGAGTCACAAGTCTTAAGCTGGATTTTTGTCACTTTCTTGCTTGTGACCTTACTCAACTTGTGGTGAGACGTGAATGACATGCAAATAAAACCACTAGCTAAGCTGTAAGGTAAAAATAACACTATAAATTTGGAATATGATTAACAGTAAACTGCTCATTTTTCTACTTTTAGGTAAGAACAAAATGATCATTTTTGTCTGGCTACAAAATACAAAGTCACCTCTAATGTGGGTACAAACTTAATTTCTCCAGGTATGGTGGAGCTCTCAGTACAAACAGATTCTTATGTCATTGAAACTTCATACATAAATACAATTATGTTATGTACTTTAATGATTTCAAAAGGATAAAGTCTAAGATGATCTTCTCAATATACATGATGCATGATATGTCTGAAACTTGAAAAGGAAAAAAAAAAATTGCCTGAGGAAGTGAAGCGGAGTCAGTTTTCATACAGGCATGCTATTTCATGACCATCAGGTGGAAACTTTTCAGGTTTAATGCTTTATAATTCTTCCAGCTGAAGCTTTAGAACTTCAAAGCATTGTAGAACATTTCAAATTTCTCTTCTGCCCATGAGAAAACCCTTTGCATTGAAAGTTGCTTTCAACTGGAATCCTACATTTGGTATTACACAACAGCGACATATTTTTATGGAGATTAAAATTACACACCAAGAATGTAAAGTTTCCCAAGCAAAACCATTGCTACTATTAAAAATGCTCCCACTGCACACTATGAAGAGCTATGACCTTCTCTTGTCCATAAATAATGCGTACTATAATACATTTGAAAACCATTTATAAATTCCATATTTGCCTAAGAAATATTCATCTTCTAGCCACCTGCAATTTACAAAGGGGATTTACTTAAGCATAATTATGTTTCCTTTAACTAGTCAACAATAAATCTACCACCAATTGCAAAGACAGGCTATCAGTGGGTATTATGAAGAAAATGACATGAAAATCAATATGTAATTCCTGGGGAAAGGGCATGCTATACTTTTAATTTGAACTACTAGTGGTAAGTCATGAATATAAAACTTGACTCTGTAAAAATAATTTGTATGCTGTAAAACTAGGAATCATCCTTGACTATCTACTACTCAAGAAACAGTGTATTATCCACTCACAGAATCTGTGTGAAGCTGGCCCCCTTTGGAAACTAAAAGAGCTCTTTGAACCATAGAACAGATGTAATGAAAATTGGTTCCATTAAATGCAGCTGGCAAATTACAAACTGAGAAATTAATGCACCATACCATGACTCTAGGGGCTAAAATGAATCAAGGTGTGGTTGCCAGATGTTCCTGTTTCCTCACCACCTCCTCAAATAAAAACATTTCTATTTAAAGATTTGTTTAATATCATGCAAATTATTGATATAGGTATGCAAATTATGAGATCATGAAGATGATTCAACTGAAACAGTAACTGTATTGTATTCACTGTAATAACATTTTTAAAGGAGCAAAACCCTACCATGTAATTCGTACATGCCCCTTTGGGCTTGGGAAAGGCACTGGACCTCCAGAAGCACTCACTCTCCTATGAAATACTGTCTCTGAATTCCAAAGGGACAAGAAAGTTGATGCGACACCATCTATAAACAGCATGCTCCTTTGTTGATTTTAATTCTGTTTATTTCAACTGGGTGTGCTGCTGATGGCTCTACTGGTAGAACCTGACAAAAGTCCATTTAGCATCTGTTTTTGAGGTGCTCTTCAATAGTTCTGAGTATTCCTCTTGAGTCATTAGCTAAACATTGTTTCAAAGAACTAAACTTGCAAGGATCCCCCTGTGAAGACTAAAGGGGAAGGAACTGAAAGCATATTCCCAGGTAACCCAGGCAATCCCTGGGATAATGCTTACTTCTCTCCTTAACTCCTCAAATAAATGAATGAATGAATGAATGAATGAATGAATGAATAAATAAATAAATCTTGCATGCCAGATACTTGGTTGGTAGATTTCTATTGAGTTATAGGCATATAAGCAAAACTTCCTAGAACTGAAATAATCAACTTTAGTGTATTTGAAAATACCTAGGCTCCTCTTAGCAGTTTAATTTATGTAATTAGCTAGTTGACTGTTTTCAAAGAACTACATTTAGTCATTTAAAACATGGACTTTTATAATACCTAATTCAGTCCAGTTGAGGATACAGAAATTACTTGAAAGGGTTCAAATGAGGATCGAATCACTGGCAAAGTTTTAAGTGGAGTGGTGGGTATATGGATATATCATTACATTATTTTTTTGTATGTCTAAAATGTTGCAAAATTATATTAAAATTTAAAAAAATATATTTTTTATGAGCTTATGTCACAAGGTTTATGGAGGGAGAATTCTGAAGGAGTTAATTATCAATTACCTAATTTGTTCTCTCACTGCAGTAATTTTGCTTTTTCTGGATTTCAAACAAAAAGCAAAGATTTGCTGAATTACATCCACAAATGTTTGAGTGCTCTATTTCTCTTTCCCTAATATAAGTGGCAGCACATATACTTAGCATGGGTGTTTCATTTACGTGTATTAAGGAGTGCATTTCTTTATATCTTCATAGAAAAATAGCTAGTTCATAAATATTAAATCTACAGGGGTGAACCAGGCTAAAGCATGACAAGTATTCTGATTCAGGAATTGCAATAATAAATAATGACTCAATTACAAGTCATTATTTATTACAATGCACTCATGTTTTCTGAAAGCTAAAATATACACAAATGATCTGTTATTGCAAAAATAAGTCCTTCTCCTATTCTTTTAAAGCTGTTGTTTGGCAAGAAATAAATGACTATCTTCAGTTCATATATATGAAGAAAAATATTATAGTAAAATTAATAAGTGTATATATTTTAGGCATATGTTATACACATTACAAATTCTATAGTAACCAATTACAGTATGTAGGTTGGGGTGGCCTATTTACTTTTCTGTCCAATAAAGCACTTTTCTAATTAGTGCACTGTATCATACAGAATTACACTACTTCCAGATAAATAACTTTTTTGTAAAGTGCACAGATATTGTAATATGCATGTTGTATACTTTATAGCTATTATAAGCATGCAGCAATGACAATTTTCCATTGCTTTATAGTAGCATTATTTCTACATGAAGAGACATATATACCAAATACATACAATTACCCACATACCCCATATGTTTTACAACATGCATATTCTACTGTTAGCAATTTCCCTTTGCATCACATCAAAATTGTTTTGATGTGCACCTAAGTTACTTTTACAATTCTATAAAAGGTCAAGCAAGTTTCTATATGAATAAAAATGAGTTAATTGTATATAGAAAGCTGTGAAAGAGTCAGCGCAAGTCTGTGCACACCTCAGCATTCTTTCTTCCATGTAGGTATTCATTCGATCATTTGTTTAGGAGAAATTTTGATGTGTGTAGTAATTAATTGAAATAAATGAAAAACCTGCCTGATATCCAGACTACGTTTGCTTCAACAGATGCAGATCCTCAAGCTCTGAATGTCAGCCAATTAGTGTAGTGGAGACATTTTACATGGCTGCTGCCCTGTAAAGTGATCTTCTTTTCTGGCAGCCCGATTTTCAGACTCCACTAGGGAGGTCAGACTTTCCTTAATTTTAGTTTCTTCATTTGATCCATAAGTAAAACCAGCAGATAAATTTGATGGCCTTTTTTGTTTGTTTGTTGGTTTCAGAAGATTGCTCACCAAACACCACAACACATGAACAATGATAATAATAATATGAGGTTTGGGGGTTTTATCTTGCCTTTGAATAAATGTCAGCCAACAGACTACTTTTATCCCTGGACATAGTATAGAGAGGATTTTGTTTCTTCACCTTATATAAATAATATAATGGACTAAGAAACAAAGATAGGGAAATGTACAATTTAAGATTTGTACATTCTGAGGCATTTAGCAATTTTATCATATTGGGCAGTTGGAAAAGTCATGTCGTATTTTTTTCTGTTTTTTGTTGCAAAAATGCATCATGACTTTACCGACAACCCAATGTATGAAAATATCTCCAAAAATCAAGGTAGAAACTCGCCTTTGGATTCTGTATAATTGTAAGTAAAAGTAAAACTTTTTTTTTAACAGATAACATAAATTTACCTTTTAAGATTTTAATTTCTTAAAATATGATGAAAAAAATGAAGAATTACTGATATCTATCTATCTATCCATCTATCTATCTATCTATCTATCTATCTATCTATCTATCTATATTACTTCCTTTGTTCAACCCAATTCACTAAACTTTTATTTTTAACTAATGCCTATGCATTAACAAATGGGACAGGTAAGACATCACAGATAATGACCATATAAAATTTTATGTTGTTGGCAATAGGCAGTTAGAAAACTGCTGACCCACCACACTTCTGTTGCAGAGGACTAAATTGACTCTACAAATTAAAATAATAATCAACAAAAGCAAATTTTTTCAAGATGCAATATGCAAATATCTAATGTACTTACACTGACACCAGCCCATTCGTGAATGGGTCAGCCTATGTGCAAAATGAGAGGGGAGATTAGGCCACATGGAGAAAGCAAACATGACTTGGGCATAATGAAGTTAATTGGAAATAAAATACATAACATTTATTGGACTTTAAACAGTGAATTCCAAAATATTTAAGTTAATACAGAGTTTCACTCTTTTCTGAGCTAAATAAAATGACTCTAAAATTAATTTCATTGGTTTTTTTAATTTGCTGTTAATAAAACAAGCTTTTAGAATTAACTTCTTTGTTTTTGAACTCACTGCAATAAAAGTCCACAAATGAACTTTAAAAAAAAAAAAAATCATGAGTGACATTCTTTCCAGATTTAGGAAGTATGCTCACCTGATACATAGATAACAAAAGCATATATAAAATCTTGGAGATTTTACTCAGTATATTCAGCTTAGAACTTGAAAAAGCCCATTTATCTACATTATATCTGCTATATAGAAATAAGAAATGCTTCTCTCTTCTCAGAGATACAAAATATGACATAAGTGAAATAGCTGATTTCAAATAATCACCTAAGAAATAAAAGATATAGAAAACTAAATTGAACTTTCTAACTCTGGTAAATGGCATAACAAGACGATCTAAGATAGGAGGTGACAAATAATATGGATATTATATTCTCAAAATTCTGCTCATTAAATGGTCTACATTATAAAGATTTTCCTATATATCCAAGACGGAAAGTAAATATTTTATAATCTCCAATTCATCCTGATGTATATATACAAATGAAGGCAAAAGGAAAGGCATTTTGCATGTTTTTAATTGGCATATTTGGATAACAAAATCGTGGAGAGTGATTTACCATGTACTTTTTAGTACTGGAGCTCTCTGAAAGCATATTTGTAACTTATTAGAATAAAATACCTCTCAGATTTGTATTTTACTTTCCCTTCTTATTGCTACCAGTTTGCCCTAGACAATTTATTAGCTTGTGCTTGGGTAATTATAATAATATCCAATTTTATTTTCCACCTTTTCGCCCTTTGTTTTTAGAATGTTAGCAGATGCTGGTCCTTCTACCCGGAATATGTCCTTGCCCCTGTACCTCCCCCCACCACCCTGTCCCTATCCCTGCCTTTCCTGATTAATTCCCATTTTCCAGTTTCAAAATAAAGGTCACTATCTCCTCCATGCCTTCTCTGACCCCATCTCCCAGACTGGGGTAGGTGCCACCCCAAAATATGGTGTTTACTACACCTGACTCTTACCACTGCTATGCCCTGGGCCTTCTGGATAGTGGAACATGGGTGTCCACTTGTTCACATCTGAGCAGAGTGCTTGGCATATCGTTTGTGCTCAATAAATATTTATTCAATGAATAAATCCCTAACCACTGTCAGACTACTATTCCTTAAATATTTCTTTCCTCATGTTACTCTTTTGTTTAAGAAGCTGCTCTCTTTGGTTATGTTATCAAATATAAACTCCTTTGCTTCATTTCATTATAATCTGGTTTATTTCCTTAGAGTTGTCACACGTGCATCCGAAATTTTTCCTATGGTCATCCCGCTGCCTAGGATGCTTGCCTCCCTTTTCAGCTCATGGTACCCTGTTCCTGATACCTTCTCTAATTTGATGTCAGTTCACATTGACATTTTTCATTGTTCTATACATATTTGCCACCCCGTTTAGCTCCTGATCACCATGTGAATTTTATTCCCTAACTAGACTGTGATTCTTTGGAAATAGCAACTGCTTGGTAGCCCTTATACGATTTTAGGTTCACAACAGGTGGAATTAAATATATTGCCTGATTCAGAATCCTATATTAAAAAAAAAAACAAACCCAAAAAACAAAACAACAAACAACTATTCCTGAGGCCACAGAACGTGATGAAATTACATGTCAAGTCAGAACCCTAGTCAGTGATAGGGTGATGATGCCATGCACATATAAAACATGCCTGCTTTACAGTACAGTCTGCTGTGCCATTGGCTGACTGATAGAGCTGTACCAATTACCCATTTAAAGACATCTTTGATGTAAAATCCTAGGCATTGCTTTTCCAGAGACCCCTTACCGTCTCTGTAGTCTTAGGTGATCTACTATTTCTGATACTTAACATTATAGGAATTCAAATTCAGAATGTTTTTTGTATATCTTGAATACTTTGTGTATTTCTTCCAACTGTTGTATAAAAAACGGCCTCTAAAGATGGCCTAGTCCAACAAATGACTCCTCAGAGCTACAACCTCCACTGGAGATGAGGGCTCCAAGGAAAACTTCAGCTGGAGGCCGAGGAAAGTTGTTCCTCTATACTAAGGAACCCAGGGATATTGGTTTCTGGAAAGCTATCTCTGATACTCAGCTGGATATAGCACTGAGGGGAAGTGATACCTCCAAGCTTGTGGCCACTCTACAGGTGTCTGTGATCTGGTATCATCACTATATTAAAAATGATTCTGGGAGTTAGAGTCACTTTATAAGCAGTTCAAGACGATACAAGAGTTTGGTCTCAGATGTGTCACCATAAGTGCCCTTTTGTGTACAGTTTAGATAAGACTAGAAGAATGAATTAAATCCTTTAACCTTCATCCCAAACTGACCAGGTGGTTTCTGCTAGGACTCCAAATCCTGACTATGTATTTTTTTTTAATCATTATTATACCATCTCTTTGGATCTGTTTTTAATAATATGCACCTGCAAGATATTAGTCAGGTAATTAATATTACCTTCAAGGTCAGTCACATCAGTGATCATTGGAGAGGTAATTAAAAAGTCAATCTAACATTTCTAAATTCAGCATAAAGGGATAAACAAAAACACAAGACTTAACTGTAGGAAAATGAAATGCATGTCTTATGTTTTTTATTATGAGCCATTTTAAATCTTTAATGCTTTAAAATAAATTACATTAATTATAGCAATAGGCTCTTGATTTCTTTAGTGTGAGGTTGCACTGTGCTGTCAACATGAAAAGAATCTTTAGAGAAATATTTCAGGTTTCTTAGCCCTCAGACTTTAACATTAAAACACTACATTTACTATATTAAATTACCCGATTTAGGAAAAATAAGATGTGCATGTAAAATAATAGAAAAAATTTAGTGGAGGTCTAGTTAACATTTATATTTTCCTGCTTGGGGTTTTCCAAATCAATGTGGTGATTTCTATGTAAATGTTTACATCATCTCATGGTTGTATGTTAGCATGTTTAAATTTACAAAGAGTGAATGTATTTGTTGAATTCCTGGTAGGATATTTCTCTCAAATGACATATTATTTAAAAAACTAATTTTTTATCTAAAAACCTCTATTATTTCATATTTTTATAGAAGATAACATGTTCAGAGATATTTCTAATCATTTGATCTTTGCCTCTTTAGTTTGATTTAGGAGTAAAAAAAGGTACTAAAAAGGAATATGATGATAATAACAGGAAAATAAATATCACAATCAACAAAATTTATGGAATGGCAGGTTTCATCCAGATATGAAAAATATTTTTTAACAGTTATAGAAATCCAGTAATGGATAGTAATGGACTGTCAAAATAGTGCAAGGTATACGCTCTATCATGTTTCACATTTGCTTAGCAGAAATAAAATGAACAACTATATGTGTCGTTGGGAATTTGAATCAGATCCACAGAAAGACTTAAGACACAGAAAGATGGACCACACATGATGGGGCTGTAGTAGAATTATTGAAGATGGAAAGTCACCTGAAATGTTTCTGATATTACTATTCTATGTATTCAATGTACGATCTATTAGCTAATAATTTTCACAGATAATTACTAAAAATAGTTGACTTGAAAGAAAAATTCACTTAACATCGAAGTTTTAATTCTCATGTCCATAACATAGTACTGAATACAAAAAACAAGACATACCCCAAACAAGCACAAGGATGCTGTATACCTAATAAAGGAGTGAAGAATTCACATGCTTGTGTTGTCAATAACCCATACCAACGGAAACCTAACACTCAGGCAATGATTCTTCATGTTTAGATATCAGAAATAAATAGTGGAACAGGATAAAGTATTATTCTCATGTGAGTCTTTACTACTTAGTGACTTTATGTTTTGTGAAGTTTATTTTACCTCTCAGTGATTTAAAAGATTTTGATTCCAATTACAAAAATACATACTTATTCCATAATATATAATACATTCCACCCAGTAAAATATAAGTTTATTATTATAAGATGAACTAGCTTTTAAGAATCATTTGGAAATGAAATACATTTACTATGTAAAACCTACTTAAAAAGAGGAGTATTATTTGTATTTACCTAGGGACATTAGTCTATATGAGACAATTGGATGTGCACACACTTTGAAGTTTGCCCATCTAACTACAAATCTTAAGAAACTGTGTGGGATGGAAGCAAATAAAACAAAAGGCTATAGGGCAGGGACCTAGCCTGTTTTCCTTACTCTTAGATGCTCTGGCCCTAGAGCAACTCTTGGCACACAGCTCTGTGGCTTTCAACAAAAGGATCTGCCAGGGGTGACAAGCATTGAGAACAACACACAGAATGATTTTGAAGTTCATTGAAAAGAGTATTTAATTGATATCAATTAAAGAGATAATGCATGAGCCAATTTAAATATTAAAATATATAAATACATAATACATGAGAAAATTTAATTGAAGGATTGCACTGAAATAGTTTTGAACACCTATTATTATAGTTGCCAGATGTTAGACATATAGCCACGCACACAAAGGTAAAATTTATGATGGGTGGAGATAGGTGAACCTTTTATTCATATTTAGGGTGCTGTTGGTTCCAATGATGAGAGGAAGATAAAGCAGAGTAAAAGGGATGAGTAGTCTCTAAAAGGAGTTTGTTTCCATTTTGGCTATTTAAAATGTGATGGCCAGAGAAAACCTCACTAATTGGCAGACATTTGAACTGAGATAAGAATAAAGTGAGGTTGCAAACTATGAGAACATATGAGGAAGGAACAGTCTGGGTTAAGGGAATGATAATGCAAAGGCCCTGAGGTAGAAATGTTTTAGGCTGTTCAAAGAAATAGTAAAGAGGTCAGTGCAGCCAAAGCAGAGTGAGCAAAAGAAAGGAAGTTGAAAATGCAATAGTGTTCCTGTCCCCATGGGCCTCAGAGGTCTTGCAAGGCCTTGTAAGGAAAGCCTTGGCTTTTACACTGAATGAGATGGGACTTCCTAGTGAGTTGTGAGCAGAAGCATGTCATGATATGAATTCTATTTTAACAGCTCTCCTGACTACGGATGAGAGCAGACTGAAGAAGGCAAAGTGTGGAACGAGGGACATGACTAGGAGGGCTTTGTAATAACCAAGGGGGAGACAATTGTCACTCAAGATATTCTGAGGGTGGCGAGAAATGGTTGGTTCCTGGTTCTATGCTGAAGTCAGAGTTGAGAGGTTTTGCAGATCAATAGGCTTTGCAGACTGAGTTGGGGTGACGAGGATAATTCCGAAGATTTTCATTTACTAAATACTTCTGAAGAAGCAAGTTTGTGAGATGGAAAATCAGCACACATATTTAATTCATGCACAGAGAATGTAGTCCAAAATGAGTTTCCATTATTTCAGCTTAAGAGGGAAAGATTGGTACTAATAGGTACCAATCTTTTGCATTAGTACCAATCTTTTGCGTTTCCTTTCTGTATGACAAAGTACGGCAGATGACTTTTACACAGGTCACTCAGGAGCAACTCACTGAGTCAAGGTATGATGTGACAGAGACACCGACTACAGTGTGGCACTTGATTCAAATTAAATCATGAGTAATAGTGATAAAAGTTTAACTTCAGCAATAAGTGTCTATGAAGCTACATTTTCGTTAGCTTGACTAATAATGTGCCCAAATTTCCAGCAGAGGAAAGCAAATAAAATATGTTCTCTCAGACATAATGTGATCTGGATTTGAAGTGAAGCCCAGGCTTTCATGTACCTAGATAGCCATGTACCATTGTAGATGCCAAAATCAACTTGAATGCAAAGACCCTAATCCATGCATTCTTAATAGGACAATATTGCCCATAGGGGGCCAACATTGCTCCAGGAGGAAGGGTTGAAAAAAACTTTTATATTACAATGGTTTTTGCTCCTCCAAAGGGGTGCAGTACAGAAATTGATATACAGTGGTAATAAAATCTAATGTGTGGGTGGAGATGAGGAAAATAAAAAGTCTGAAAGGCTCCTAGGGGGATAATAATGAAAAAAAGTTTGAGAAAGACTGACAATAGTAGCTTAAGGGCTAGGTTTCTATAGATGAGTACTTTTCTTAAGCTGTAAATACCAAGTGTGTGTTTTCATCAAAACAAAACTAAACAATAGTTGAAAAGGGAAAAATCACCGACACAATGACAGGAAAGAATTTGAACGTACTGCCACTGTCATCCTTGTGGCCCAAAGGGCCATTCTTGTTTACTTGCTTAGTCTAATAGACAGAATCACTAAGCATCCTCATGTGTACAAAGGGAGAGGAAAATTGGTCACTCAGAACCTTCCGGACTCCAGGGACCATGGGTCAGAGCTGACAGTGACAACCACAGGTATTTATCATACTGGTCAGTTTGCCATAAAGTAAAATTATACTAGAGTCTCACTGTCCACAGGTTTGGAGCTAAACAAAGAGCTAGAGACACATGAACAGGTATGAAATCCATGCATTCTTCTCCCGAGTTAACATTCGATGAATAACCCCGGGGAAAGGAGACAGATGCAAAATGTTGTTCGCATCCTCCCTGTTAGCAAGACGTAGACCAATTGCTGGTAATCTTATGAAACAGGCAGTTTGTATTTGGCGACTTGCTACATTCACTTTTCCTCAGTTGCTCTTCCTGGGTTCCACTCTTGTACCCCCGTGTATGTATCTCAATGCATTATTTCTGACGGCCCCACGCTGCTCCTTTTCAGTCTCTCTCCATAGTTCCTTTTCAGCCTATTTACGGAATGAAAACAAGCCCTCCGGTGGTCTTGCTCTCTGGCTTCTCATCCTATTGTGGTTATTCATACTCTCCCCTTAGCCAAACTGAAACGCTCCCATAACTGCACCTTATATGCGGAGGTGTTTTTTGTTTTTTTTGTTTTGTTTTGTTTTGTTTTGTTTTGTTTAAATAAAACAAAACAAAAACAGTATCTCCAGTTCTGACCTCTTTCTTGAGCATCAAACTAAAAATCTGAATCCACTCCCAGGCATAAACACTAGCATCTCAATAGGCCCACAATAAAATACATTTCTCCCTCCCTCTTTTTCTGTCTGCATGGCCCCCTTTCTGTATCCTTCCATTCACTTATTAGCCCATCTTCTAGTTCATGGTGTAGAAATCTAAGAACTCTTTCATATTTCATTTCCCACTGTAGTTGGGTAAATTGTGGGGCGTTCCTCCCCTCCCTCCTGCCCACCCAATAAAGTTATGTGTAAATTCTAATTCGCAGAACACAGGAATGGATTTTATTTGGAAAAAAGTATCTTTGCAGATGTAATCATTTAAGGATTTCCAAAAGAAATCATCCTGGATTAGCAGAGTAGGTCTGAAATTCAATGACGTGTCCAGGGAACAGGAGACACAGGGGAGCGGAGAGCCTGTGAAGCGGGCAGCACGAGGTGATGCAGCCACAAGCCTAGGATTGCGGGGAGCCACCAAAAGCTAGATGAGGAAAGAGAGGTGTCCCTCCTCGAGCCTGGGGAGGGAGCGTGGCCTAACCAGCACTTTCATTTCTGACTTCTGGCTTCCCAGACTGTGAGAGGATGCATTTCTGTTGTAGGGTTTGTGGTAATTTGTTATGCCATCCCAAGGAAATTAATACATCCTCCCATTCCTTAAGGCCAATCAGCCAGTAAATCTGATTTACAATGTGATATACTCATTCATTGCTTAGTTTAGGATTTTATTCTCAGATAAGCTCTTGACTACAATAGTTCACCTCATATTAAACCGGAGGTTACATGTGTTAGAAGGGAAAATATAAATATATAAATATAGCTATCTTATCAGGTTGCCTCAATGGAAACAGCAACAATCTAATGAACATGTTTTTTCCTGATTGCATAAACATGTCTACTTTTATTTCATGTTTTATAAGAAAAAAATTGGGAGATTTCTTAGATATTATTACATTAAGGGGTACTGTAGAAATAAGTCCCTACAGGCAAAGCATCTTTGAGGCATTGAGGGCATTCTATCAGAAAAGCTTAGCTTCTGAAGTTGAATTGACCAAGACTGTATTCAGGGAAGACATTTACTCTGTGACCTTCAGCAAGTACTTTACCCTGCTTAGATCTCAGTTTCCTCACATGTAAAATGGGAATGCTGTTATTATTTTTTCATATGGTGGTTGAGAGGACTAACTGAGGCACCATTTGTGAAGTGAATAACACAGAGCCTGGCACATATTAGACATTCAATAAAAACAAGCTCTTATGACCATTGAAACAAACAATAGTATTCATATTCTGACCAGGTGTCAAGGTCATGAGACTCCAGAGAGTTTATAAGAAATCTCAGCTTGTTATTGCCTGGAGTGTCACATCCCATGGTTCTGGGCAAAGATTTCAGGGGGAAAAAAAAAAAAAATCACAACCTGAGAATATCGACTGTTTTACATAGTAATTTGTTTTAGATAATGTAGATACTTTCGGATTAGATAAACCTTTCAAATAACCTCTGGGTTCTAATATTTACGGTGACTAATACAGTCCTTGGCATATCACCTTCTTGTTCTGCTTCTCAGTTAAGATGAGGCCAACTAAGAAAAACACCACCCTTTCTCCCCCTGCCCTGTAAGATTACCTGCAAATTTGAAATTTAAGAAATTTGTTAAATGTAGGATATAGTGCATGAAATAACTGCCAATACTAAGCTTCAGTAATATTGTCTAAACAGCCACTTGAACATTTTCAATATTTATGTACTTTTTAACTATATGAAGGTAAGAAAGAGATAATAGGCCATCTTCTATATCTGTAAAAGTCTTCTGTTAGATTTCCCTCCACTCGCAGGGAGATTCTGTTTCCATAGAGTTAAAAGGGGAAAACAAATCAGAATGAAATGGGTCTCAGTACAATTCCTTTGTAAACAGCTTGTAGAAAAAAATGTACTTCAAGAAATGTATCACTGATTACAATTACTAAAAGTGAAAAGGTTTACCAAGCTTGTTAATTCTATTTATTTTCAGGAGCAGTTTGGTATAATTTTCAAATTCCTAGTATATCACAAATAATAACCCAGAGATCACGTTTTTCACAAAAGTTAATACAACTTGGACAGCTGAGTTTTGATTTATGAAAACAAACAAACAAAACCCAACTAAATAGGTTTATAATTTATCTTTAGGTTAGTGGGTTTCAGAACTGAATTGTTGTTAATTAGCATGTTAATACAACTATGACCCATCTAAACTTGTGGGGTTCTAAGGCAATTCTTGCCATGGTTAAAAATTTCTAAATCTTGACATGTGGTTGACATATGGTTCTACCAACTCTACAATGTGCTGCCAATCAGTATTTTGGACTGAAGGAAGAGTTCACTGATAAAGAAACATTTGTCTTTAAGTGCTTGACGTTGCTTCTGGCCTCAACATTGTTTGGATACAGTACAAAACCCACCAAACATCCAAAACCATAGAACAGACCTTCAAATTTTCACCATAATGAAGATGAATTTTATAAACTGCTCCTCTTAAAGGCACCAATCTATGCAAGCAGGTGCATCTAATATTGGAATACACAGAACTCAGGACCAAATGTCTGCATTTGAATCTGGGCTGTACATTCACCACACTACTTTGGGCAAGTGATCTGATTCTTCTGTGTGCCTCAGTTTCTTTGTCTGTATAATGAAGCCCCTATTAATATTGTCTATGAAAAAAGTTGAAATGAGTTAATACATGTAAAGTGTTCAGAATAGCACCCAGAATATAGGAAATGGAGTGTGAATATTTGCTATTGCCTTTAACTTCCTATCAATTGGGATATTGCTTCCTGATCATTAATTAACAGCAGAAGCCGGAGTAACTTACATGAATGATAAATTGGAAGTTGGTATTATCACAGCACAGGGGGAAAAATGAATATGATTCTATCATGTAACCTGAATATTCTGGAAAGGGGTAAAGGGAGTGAAGTTTTGTAGACAAAAGCCATGGTTCAGGCAATAAGGTAGGCCACTTAAATAGGAAATAATTTGACCCTCATAAAACAGATGAGGAAAGTACCATTAGTCTCATCTTGAACATGAGAAAGGCAAAATAGAGACTTGTAGAATCAATGATCAAGAACAAGCAGCTTTGATGAATACTGAAGGGAGAATGCTTTCGTCTCCGCCATGGCTGAGCTGATCAGAAGAAGCTTCAGGGAGAAGTGGAGAAATATCAACAGCTACAGAAGGACTTGAGTAAATCCATGTCAGGGCGGCAGAAGCTTGAAGCACAACTAACAGAAAATAATATCGTAAAGAAAGAACTGGCCCTGCTGGATGGGTCCAACGTGGTCTTTAAACTTCTGGGCCCCGTGCTGGTCAAACAGGAGCTGGGGGAGGCTCGGGCCACAGTGGGGAAGAGGCTGGACTATATCACAGCTGAAGTTAAGGGATATGAATCCCAGCTCCGGGACCTCGAATGGCAGTTAGAGCAACAGAGGGAGAACCTTGCTCAGCTGCAGCAGGAGTTCCAGCGGGCCCAGGCAGCAAAGGCAGGGGCTCCTGGGAAAGCCTGACCCCGTGGTGGGGGGAAAGGAGGGAACAAAGCAGCTCTAGGGTCTATATTGTAGCCAATAAAATGTGAAAACACCAAAAAAAAAAAAAAAAAAAAAAAGAACAAGCAGCTTTGGCAATGCTTCCCCAACAAACGCTTCACCTGTAACATGTGCAGGTGATAAATTTACACACACACACACAATCATAATGTGAAAATTAAAATGTACGCATAGCCTTGTTTTGAAATAAATTAATTTTCTAAAACTAGTAAACTTAAAATAATAAGTACAGAATGAGAAGTACCCATGAGAGCACCAAGTTCTGTTCCCAAATGACCCCCAAACAAATTCACTTGTTCCTTTACTTTCTGAAGGCCTAATATCTCTGCCGGATAAAGAGACCCAACCCACCAGAATTCCTGGTTGTCCAGTGTTTCCTGTCCTGCCTGATCCATTCTGACCAAGCTTTCTTCTGCTGTAGCGAAGCTGAGCAGCTCTCCTGAATGAAAGCCATGGAAATATCTTCTTTGCTATAAGGTGCAATGTCAACCCTCCCTTGTGCTCTCATTGCTTCTTTCTGTTTTACATGGCTTTCAGGAAGCTCACACTATCCCATAACAAAAGGGGGTGAGGGCAGGGAAGTAGGGTAGGGACATGAATGAGAATCAATATTTGTAAATGAAAGAGTATAGAAATCTTGGTTCTCTGAGTAATAAAATCTCCCTGTTCACCTCGAGCTCTTGGGCAAATACGGGATCATCTGAGTGTGGTTTTTATATATCTCTGAACTCTTTACTTGACTTGCTAATGTGGGCTCAAATTCTTCAGCATCATCTATTTTGTGAGGATTTGATTTCATATCGAAGATCTAGGAAATAGTATAATACGATAGTTAAAGGGAATGGAAGCTATTCTGCTTTCACAAAAGGAAAGAGAGATGCCACAGTTTAGAGACCCTGAAAAGTGTAAAAAAAAAAAAATGGTGGTGGGGGAGGGAAGGGGTATTTGAGAGTGATGTGAACACAGAAAAGGCAAATTCTGTGATGTGAGTTCAAAGGAGTTGTACCACGACAGAATGAAGTCCATTTATGTGCTTCTCATTCTCAGCATTCAGACATTTACAAGTAAACTACTAAATATAACAGATTACAAGTTCGCTGAATCAGAAGAATCCCAGCTTTTGGTATGATTAAGTTTTAATTGTATGTCTCCTTTGGGATCACTAGTAGCTAATAAGCTCATTGAAAATAGGTCTTTAAATAGCAGGAGTAGTAAGAGTCTCTCTATGCACTGTATTTTGATATGCTTGGCTGCCTATGGCATTTTGCAGCCTGCAGTCTCAAGTGTTCAGTTTTCGTATTAACGAAATATCTAAATAAAACTCAAAAAATCCTTCATTTTGAAATGATATCAGACAAACAGCTCATGAGTGGGTTTTGTGGCTGTTGTTGTTAAACTAATCAATACTCTGTTTTTAAAAATACTACCAAACTTTATTCATGAGAAAAGCCAATTTAGAAGACACATATCCAATGGCACAGGTTTCCTAGTTTTAAATAAATAGTAGATGAAACAATTCATTTTTTTCCTTCTGTATCTTTTAATGCTATTAGATACTGTGTCTATGATAAGCTTACTTTTCCAGGGTGTTCAGTATACTCTGATAATACATGAGTTAGTATCTTTTCATGCCATAAGGGTATCATCTATAAGTTGTCAATGTCCAGTGTTTAAATTAAGGAAACAAGATGAGTGTGTGGAATTTATCAACTTTCATGATAGCATTTTTAATCCAATGGGCACGTGTAGGGGGCATTTATTTAATTTGTCAAATTGTTCACATTTCCCAAAGACATGTGGAAGTATCACTGCAAGGAAGATTATTACTAATATATCAGTTCCCTTAGAAGTATACCAGTTCTCGGAGTTAGTCCAAGAATTCTTCAGGGCAAGCTGGAACAGATAGAGATATACAATAAGAGCCATTGCTTCTCTGGCTAAAAACACACTCAGATCAGTATGCCTACAGATACAAGTCCAGCTCTGTCTTTCTTTGCCTCATATCCTTTAGTGATGGCATGCAGGTTAAGTCAAGTTTCTTAGCGGGGCATTTTACAACATCCACGAGTTTACATGGGCCCTGTTTCAGCCTAATGTCTCTCTAGTTCCTCTTTCTCAAATTACCCTGTTTCCTCTAGGGTTACTGAGTTCCCATTGGTAATGTTGCCAAGAGATTTCTCTTCTTTGGGACTTTACATAGGCTTTGTCTTTACCTTTTATCTGTTTAACAAATGTCCATTCAAATGTTCATAGAAATCTCAGATTCCTTTCTCAGGAAGCCTTCCTCATTTACATGAAGTTTCTTTTCCTCTTCTTGCACCAATTATGTTTTTTTCATTAACACATCACAGTGTAGTGTGTATGGATAAATAGACTATGGAATATCTTAAAGGAAAGGATTATATATAAGTCATTGAAGTTCAATCCTCAGTACCTACCATAGGACCTACCTAACAGTGGTAGCATGCCAGTATCTGCTCCATTAATAAAACAGTTTTAATAATTCTATGAGCATAAAACACAGTAAATAATTATATGAGCATAAAATAAACATTGTGAAAACTTTACTGTAAGTACAGATACGGGCAAAATACATTTGTCAATCAGCATTTCTATATTAGAGGAAATTTAATTTTTGGATGGCAACATTTACACTTGAAAAAGAGGAAGAAAGGCAACTTGATTTTTTCTCATAACTTGAAGTTAAGAACTCTCGATATCACCTCTCTCCATTGTATAACAAATATGTTTATTTTACCTTTTTTTAAAGATGCCCTTTAAGAGTTTATAACCCGTTGGCTAAAGTACAGTGGGAAAGATGCTCTTATGGTATTTTTGACCTGACATGAAGTATGTGTCAACAGAAACCTTGCAAAGTTGCTCTCTCAGGATTCCCTCCCAATTTTCAGATGGCAAGAGGTCCAGATAGCATCTCAAAGCTAAGCCTTTTGAGGTTAACTCATCATTACTATGTTTCCAGCCCCAATCATTTTCAGGCTACAACTGTCACTTCATTGATCACATCCCTTTGCCCACAAAATCAATAGCATTGCGTATCAAGAGAAAACATTTGTTATAGAAATGTTAGACAGACCTTCTGACCACAATTGAGCAAAATATATCAAAGCACATTAACCATGGGATGATTCCTTAAGTTTATTTTGGTTAACAGGGATAATTTAAAGTAGAAAGATGGCCCAAGAGAGAGATTATCCACAGTTTTATAGATTTACCAACTTCTCTCTACTTAGGAACCCTAATTTCCCACATGCTCACAGCTCTCCCTGGTGACTGTCTGTGGTTTAATAACATATGTTGCCTGGAGGGCTATGGAAGAGCAGAGAAGTATCCAATCCGACATTCAATTGTAAGAATTGGAAAAGGGATCACTCCATTTTATAGTACTGAAAACAATTTCAGGTTAAAATTCTTATACCTCTCAGATACACAATCAGTCTTAAAATTATGAAAGCATAAAGCAATAGCAGAATTTATTTGGGGAAAAAAAAACTTTCCATATTTTTAAAAACTTATTTACACTAGAATTTCTTTACCCTAAAAACATCCTAAGTTATTTACAAATATCTATGCTAATATAATATTAAATCCACAGCAAAAAATAAAGAGATTGCAAAGTTTGTTGACCTCCTCACCAAAGAGCAATCTATTAGATTCATAATTACTAATGAAATCCAGTTTTTATAATAAACTTCAACAAATTATTATTTCAGTATGATAATGAGAAAAAAATGAGCTATCAACTTTGTCTTTAAATAGGATCCAGACCTACTGATGTCTTAGCTTTTCATTAAGAATTTGCTTTTCCTTAAATAAAACTCAAGATTTTTTCTTTTTTTTTAATTTCTTATAGGTTTGGTTCCAAAACAGTTGACACCAAATTGCCAAGGGCTAGAATAAAAGGAAGGCTTTAAGAGATGTGATGGAATGTTAAATAGATTTTAATACAGATGAATAGAAAAGCATGCTTTTGCCTACAAACCTTAAGAGTGTGCACATTCACGCATGTGTACGCATACACACACACACACACAAGCATACACACACACACACACACACACACAAGTAAAAACAAAACAAAAAACCCTGAAGATTGAAGATTCATGGAATTTTGTGACCAGATTCAGCAACGTAGGAAATAAAACCCACACATAAACACACATATGCACATATCTGTGCAAACACAAACACAAATCTCAAATCCGTGATGGTCAGATTCTACTTAAATTTAGGGAAAAGGTTGCACATTGGTCTTTCGTGACTGAGACTACATGATACCAGCAATATGCAAAGTTAGCTCCCCTAGAATACAATATAGATAACATCGGCAATACTTATCTAGGGAAGCACATCTTTCTAACTATGAAGAACCAGTTCAGACCTTTTGCTTAGTTCAGATCTGGGCCTCTTCTCAGCAGGTGGTGCCAATAGTGCCAAACAGTGCTGAATTAATTGGGTTTGTTTGGCTCTGTCTCCAGTAATGTATCACTCACACACACACACACACACACACACACACACACACACACACGGTGCCAAAAAACGTATACACGTTTTAAGAATGGAAAACAGTATTTATAATTGTAATACTCAATATATGGTGATAACAAAAGATGAATACAAGTCCCATTTGACTTCTGCAAATACAAGTAGTGCTCAAAGTCGGTTACCATCAGCATCCAGACACTTCTGATTACGGCAAACTGCTGCTTCAGTGACACTGATCAAAATGTACACTTGTATACATTTTTTGGCAATATATATAAAGAAAAGAAGGAGGAATCACGTTGACATTTTGTTCCTTTATACCACATGTCTAGTCACCTTATGTTCTTAGATATTTAATAATCTGACCACTTTGAAACTTGACAGCTTGAACAGAGTACAGAAAAGAAGTTCTCATTAATTATGATTTATCACTACTCTATCCACTACTCTATCACTTTGGATATAATCTTGTTGGAATGGCTAATTCCACATATTTTCATTTAATACAAATATTCACTTTGTATATATGGAAATGAATATATAATGACATTCATATTGCTATCTTTTGGGGGAAGGGCTTTTATTCCAAAAAGACAAATGTTAATATGCAGTAAGAAAAATAGGCAGCATTCACCCACAGGGACATTTTGAATAATCTTGCCTATGGCAAATAGATGCTATACTTTGTAACTGACCATTTAATCAAGTTATCTTAGTTACTAAGCCTAAGGATATTGCATTTGACTAGGAAATTCCCATAGGTCTAAGAATTCTTAATGGCTGAAAATACATTTCGATGTCTACAGAGGGTGCCAAAAAATGTATACACATTTTAAGAAAGGAAAGAACTATTAAAATTAAAATATATATATATACCAACAACAAAAGGTAAATACAAGTCATGTGTATACATTTTTTTTGGCATCCCTGATATATTTCAGAATCTCGATGTGGTCCCATTCTAACTGTGCAACTTGATTTTCACCTTTTGCTGACTTTGCTCCAAGTGGGACTTCCTTCTCTTTTAAGTTTCCACTATCAGTAGTGTTTTTACCAAAAGATGAAGCACCTGGCTACATCTATGTTCTGATGTCTTCTACTTTTTTCATATATCCTAACCTTGCCTCCTCAACAGATAGAAACTTGAAAATACAAGTAAGAGTTTAAAATTCATGTGTACTCGTATACCTTTGAGGATGCAATTAAACACAACTAGCATGCTACCTTAAAAGTAAATAGATAGGGCCGGCCAAGTGGTACATTGGTTAAAAGCTGGTTTGGGATGCCAGCTGCCCTGGTTCGGATCCCACATATGAGGGCCAATGACACTGTGCTCTACAGCTAACAACAGCTCCACCTGGAGCTGGGCTGTGTGAGCCCCGGCGACGGTGTAGGCTACAGCCCCTGTTGCAGTGGGCTGCCATAGGCTACAGTGAGTGGCCGGCAGCCAGCGTAAGCTGCCAATAGCCGCAGTGAGCGACCATCCAGAGGCCGGCGACCCATCTGCCTCATCCAGGAAGAGCGCAATGATGATATCAACATGGGCCAGTGAAGCAACGTCCTCCGCAACTAGACTGAAGAAAAGACAGCAACTTGTCTGTTCCCCTCCCCTAATTCCCCAATAAAATCTTTAAAAAAAAGTAAATAGATATATCTTAGAGATAAATTTGTTCACAATTATCTCTGATGGTAGAATTGGAGCTATTTGAAATTTTTAATTTTACTCTTCTGTATTTTCCAAATCATTTATAATTGATATTATTGGTTTTATAATAAGAATGAAAAACAAATGCTAATCAATTTGCTTTATCTGACTATGGAAATGGAGATAATGGATATGATATTGTATTAAGTTTTTTTATTTATTTATTTATTTATTTTTTTGAGGGCAGTGTCACTGGACCTCATATGTGGGATCCGAACCCCGGGCCGTTGGCGTCCCAAGCCAGCACCCAACCACTGTGCCACTCGGCTGGCCCTTGAGTTTTGTTTTTTAAACCCAGTTCATGATGTGGTTTTCCTTGCTAAGTGTTAGAAGTAGTTGAAAGTACAATAACAACACAAACTAGAAGTCAATAAAAATAACTGCTGAATTGATTTAAACACAATTAAATATGTCTAACAGAAACGTGCTCTGTCTCATCTTTCTTTTTCCCTCGTTAAAAAAAAAAAATGCTAATAGCCATCCTCTGAATAATGTTGGCAGTGAACTTGATTTTGTCTTATTTCTCAGTGTTACTTATTTTCTGTATCAGTGCTGTTGGCCTGATTAAAGGCCCATATTATATATTATGAACTTCAAAAATTCACGATCCTGGACCCGTCGGGTGGTGAAACACAAGATACTTCAATTAGATTCTGGTCACTACCAAAACACCTCATCACTGAGCATTAAGGCGGTCCGGGAGGGGAATCCGTATAACTTTGATTTTTCTGATAAATCAATTGTCTTAGATTACAATCTTCATTCAATATGCTCTGCTATATTTCATTTCCCTTTTAAAAAGTCATTTACTTATCTGGGGTTACTTTGTGGTTTCGTCAGTTATTTAGAATTTTTGAGAGTCATCAGTTCTGCATGTTATCTTCTAAACTAGCGTGCATTTTGTTTCTCAAAAGCAATATGAGTATTTGAGGAATTTGGGTGACATTTATTAGTTTTTTGTACATCATTCAAAATGTTTACTTCTAAAGCTACCTTCTGTTCTAGAAGATCGGTTATATTTCCCCCTTTTCTTAGTGATTTTATGATGTTTTGAAATTAATACAAATAACTAAGTAAAGAAAAGCAACTAATAACCCAAATCGAAGCCAAAGAACTGAAGGTGAAACTAAGTTTTAGTGGCAAATATAGGCTCTTCTAATGTCTAAAATGTATTTTGTAATGCAATGTTAGTTCTCTGAAATATTTCTTAATTGGTTTATAAAAGAAAAGAAGTCTATGCATAAACTCATATCCTCTAGGTTACTATATTTCATTAAGAGTTCAATAATTATATTTTCTCATCTATATTTTATCTGTACATATGCAGAAGTATACAAACACACACACACACACACACACACACATATATACACACTGTGCCACCATAATGTATACACATTTTAAGAAAGGAAAAGACTGTATTAAAATTGCAATATTCAATATATACCGATAACAAATGATGAATATAAGTCATGCATATACATTTTATTTTTTTTGGCACCCCCAGTATATATGATTTTTTTTTTAATTTACCCAAGGCATCATTAAAAGACAGTATCTGAGACATAAAACAAAGATGTGTAGACAATTTCAAATAACATTCAATGGAAAGTCTCTGATGCACTATAATTGTACTACATGCATTGTATCTGCAGCTGTCTATACAAACTAATGTTTTGGGTATAATGAATACTAATGCTTCCTGGAGGTAATTGTCCTATTCTATTCAGAGTTCAGTAGTTAGGTTTATTAATATTAGGTGGTACAATGTTTTTAGCTAGGCAATCAAGTTTTCTTTAAAGTGAGCTACTGCAGGTTACAGTGTTTATTGACTATCCGGATTGCAATTATGAAAATATCATTGAATTTTCAGTGTTCCTGTGGTTAAAATATTCACTTACTGCAGGATTGAATGTCTACTATAAAAAGCTTAAAACGACTGACCCTCATTTAGCAAAGTTCGATTTGGAGAACATGTATTCTTTCCCACAGCTTCTGCAATTATCAAGGCAAAACATTCTATTAGGTTCTTTAATCAATGTTTGTTTTCTACTTGCAGAAGCTGCTTCCCAAGACAGGATATTTAGTACCAGTAAGGCTAATTTTAGGCTGTGTTTGACGGTGAGGGTTCCTGTTCTCCTTCATGGCAAGGGTTGAATGAATTTTCTGGCGTTCCTTGGGAGTACTTGACCCTGAGAGCTTAACTCAGAGAGTTGTGGAAATGAGAGATGAAGAGATTTAAGAATAACCTAATTCATCCTTCTGACAATTTAGTACTGATTCCTGCATGACAAGAGTTGGCTGGAACCTGTTTCAGGCATTGAGGCTTCTGGAAATGACTAGAACTACTGTCCTGCTGGTCTTCCCTTCCTTCCCTCCCTTCCCTCCCTCCCTCCCTTCCATCCCTCCCTTCCTTCCTTCCTTCCTTCCTTCCTTCCTTCCTTCCTTCCTTCCTTCCTCCCTCCCTCCCTCTCTCCCTCCCTCCCTCCCTCTTTCTAAGTCAAGCCTCAGTAGTTTAGAATCCATTTCTTTAGCTGTAAACATTTCCAACTAGTTTCAAATCACTGAGTCAGCTAAAAGGTAAATGGTTGTTATGTTTTTTGTGTATTTGTTTTGTTTCTTGTTGTGCTGTTTTTCATTGGGCTTTGGTTTTTTACATTAGACTTTTCTGTGTTGGTGAGGATGAAGTATAAATATTGCTCCCCCTTTTCATTGCTCCCCAAAGAGAGAATGGAAGCAAAAAGTAATAAGTTAGTGCTATAGGGTAAATGTTTAGTTGTCATTGATACAATACTTGCAGATTAGAACCTTATTTTAGGGCAGACCATATTAAATCATCTAAATCAAAATTATCAAGAAGTATGCAGATTTGGGATATTATGGTTTTCATTTTGATTGGAAGTGATCTACTTTTCATAAGCTACAGTGTCAATGTTCAGAAAACTCCAAACGTACATGAACAAACAGCATTTGCTATTATAAAACAGTTAACTTTCAATGATTTACTGTTGAACCTAGTGATCTGGAATTGCTTTTAGTAATGTAGGGGTTTCATGTCATTGGAGGGAAATGGTGGTTAATAGAGGGAACTAATTAGTAGAATAAGATCCCAAAGTAAGCAAGAAATAATATATTCAAGATCAGACAAAAGAGGGGAAAGACAGGAATAATTTTACCATAACAGAGAGTGAGCAAGAGTGGGGGGAGTAGAGAAAAGAAAATAAGAGGACAGAAAAGAAAAGAAAAAGGGAAATGCATTTACATATCATTTTGAAAAGTCACATATATTAATTGAGAAGAAAGTTAAAGGGCCTCATTTTGACCAGTCTTAAAATTTCAGGTAGGAGACCAAGTTATTTGTCATGTATGAAGAGGACAAGAGAAGAGCTGGAGGCCTGAAAAAATAATAGTAAGGCTGAAATTTTAATTGTGCGACATATTTTATAGAATACTTCTCAAAAAATCACTTTCCAATGGATTAAAAATATTTAAGGAATGGATTAATTTTAAAATATTAAAAATAAAAAATAGCATATCTATTTACATAGTATTCAGCATTTATGCAGGTTTTGGGAAACCCCCAAACCAGACACAAATAGTGGAGCACAAGAAAAATAATCTGCCTCCAAAGACAGTAGGTCTAAAATGCTACCTGGCACCAACTAGGAAGGCAACCTAACCCTTGTTTGCCAACCTAAGTTCTGCCAATGACTAGTGGGAGATATCATTCTTACTTTCTCTACTTTTGGATACCAAGTTTAGGAAGGGAAATTAGTAAAATTCCTATTAGAGTAATATTTGTAGCCAATCTAATTAAGCATTTGCTCACATTTCTAGATTCCCTCAAGTAAATACCTCAGATATACCTCAGATAATTAACATGAAGACCACAGTATGTGTAAAAATTTTGAAACATCCAACACGAATATTTGGCTGTTGGTTCAGGCAGAAGAGATGCAAAGCAAAGTTGCTCCAAATTTTCTAAACATTCCATAAATTAATACATATTAACATATATCAAATTAATCTGACAATACTGTAGTAATCTAATAAAGAAACAGAAGCACTTGAATTACTTTGGAAAACAAAGAACTCGGTTTTAAATATGAAATTTTCCAAATTGCATAAAATCTAAGATAACTATATATATATATATATATATATATATATATATATATATATATATATAAAGTGAATTAATAAAAAATACAATCATATTCATGTTTTATGGCTCTTTGATCTATCTGTAAGTAAATTGCACAATATTTTAAATCTATGGCTGAATTCATTTATTCAGAATTATTTGATATCACCTGTTCAAATGAATAGTTGCTTAAAGAACTGCTATGCATTATACACATCACTATATATTAAAACATGAAATTTAAAATGCTTAGCACTTGCATTGCAGTATTTATAACAGCAAAGATTAATTTATATTTCCTTCCTCTTTAAATAGGTTTGTTTAATTTTGCTGATGATTTTGAAGCTAATCTGAGATTCTATCTTGTGAAAAACTCATCTTCTGTCCTGTAGGTTTACATTAAATTTTAAACATTAATGTTAGCAACAGAACTCTTTCTTCAAACATAATATTATGAGGACATTAATTACATAAAACAAATAAAACCAAACAAACAAACAAAAAGAAAACCCAAAAAACCCAGCAGAGTTTAGATTGAGGCATAGGTGAGGACCTGTTAGCCTTAGGTCCTGCCTCTCTTGGGGTGTTTCTAGGAGTTTTTGAAAAACAACTTGAAACCACTGTCTAGATGAAGGGGCACAGATTTTTCTCTGAGTTGTTTTTTATTAAACTGATACAATTATCTTAGTGACTATTTTCATCCTTTATGTAAAATCACACTGTAGGACATTAAAAGGGCAAGTTGGTGAGATTTTAAATAAAACATTACTTTTACTTTCCTTTTCTGTGACTAAAATTCAAGGATAAACCTTCTCAGTCAGTTTAAAAGTATATTTCCTATTGGCAGATTTATAATTAGGGCTAAATATAGATTCAAAAAAATGAAGATTTCTAGACTTTTATCCTACCTAAGTAAGTCCTTTTAAAAAGATAACTTACTCTTGAGTGAACGTTTTAAAATCTTCTATAAAACTTACTGGCTCATTTATCACTGAGAGCCAGTGTGCAATTTTTCTGATTATTACATGAATGTTTGTCAGAAACATTGGCGTGAGATGGCCCATCTGTGAACTGAGAGCCGTTTATACCATTTGAGTCTTCTGAGTACACTTTTGGCAAAGTCCTGAGAATCTGTGATAGAAATTCAACAATGTTGATGCTGAGTGTGCAATCATCTGCTTCCATTTGTCTCTGTGGTTGGCATGGATTAATAGACCGAGGCAGGAGATGGGCATAGCACAAATTGAAAATAATGGAGCATTTTGCACCAAAGGAGTCAGAGGGTAAGAAGTACAATGGACAGGCGAGGAAAAGGTCAGCAGGCTGGAGGCAGTGCAACGTGTCAGCGAGAGACTGCGGCAGCTTTGGGACAGTTACAGCTCAGCACACTCATGTCTAATGAAGACTGGGCCCACCTGCTGTATGTCACTTTACAGCCATTCCAGAGTGGCTTTTAGAGGACAGCCTAATTATGGTTCCATGTGAAAGTGAAAGCAAAGTCTATTTAGGTGACATTCGCTAACATTTCAGGGGGAGTGATGTACACATTCAATCCTATAGGAAAGATTGCAATTATCCAAAAGATGGATTCATTGTAAACAACAGATACATCATTTAGAATTACAGTATATATCCCACTGATAAGCACCCTCATTCAGGAGTCTGAATAGAAACATGACCACTAGTTATTCACTGAAATGTATCCATTGCCTGCTGATATGGGCTAGAAAGTGAGCACTGGGAAGGCTCAGTACTTCTAGATTCCCGGCAAAGTGGCTACGTGTAGTCCCGGGAAACTTAAATAGGGTAAAAATGACATAAAAAAAGCTATACCCATCTGAGACTATATGCCTTAGGTTGGTAGGAATAAAATCCGGACAAAGAAGGGTCAAAAATGATGATGCTAATAGTTTGCCAGCATTTTCCCCAAGGACAGTAACTGGCCAACGTAAGTATGATGAATTATCTATATAGCAGCAGTCTCGCCATAGTGAGGACTGTGGTGAACAAGGCTAAAAACTAGGAGCTCTGATTTCATTCTCTTCTAAACTGTAAACTTTACAAGTGTGTGGACTGGGTCAAGAGAGTATGTGTAGTGCCTAGCTACCAATATTATCTCTTGTAGGTATTCAAGAAACATCTGGTGAATGAAAGAATAAACACTGTTATCAGAAAAGATGTGGTCTGCAAAAATGAGAGAGATTAAGTCTCTGTCTTTATAGGGGAGTGATTCTTCACTGGGAATGTGAGTGCAGGCCTGTGTGATTTCTCAGCTCCCTTCCACTCTATGAATTTATAGCTCAATAATTTAGTAAAAGTGGGAAAGTGAAGAATGTCCAGCTGGTCTTCACTTCCACTAAGTCAACCTACTGGTGTGATTGAACTGTGCACATCTGCGGATCAGCGCAGGGCGGGAGAAGAAGCTCTTATGGGAATGAAAGCTTTCTGTTAAACATAAAAAAAACCCAAAAAACCTGAAATCAAAGAATATTAACATTGGAATGTATCCTTTGATCAGGTATAAAACTATTTAGAAATTCCTTGTGTGAGAAATTGAGCAATATATTTCAAAACTGTAAAATATATATATATATATATATATATATATATATATATATATTTTTTTTTTTTTTTTTTTTTTTTTTTTTGAGGGCAGTGTTACTGGCCCTCACATGTGGGACCGAACCGGGGCCGCTGGCTCGTAAAATATATTTTTAAAAAGCTGAAAGATTTTATGCTTAGATAAGGTTCAGTGTGTATGCACTATACTTTAAATAGGTTTTAATAAACATTTGGTATTATGGAGCCATAATATGAAGCATTTTTTTTGTTAATTTTGTGCAAATTCACAGCTAATGACATTAAAGCTCTAAATGAGCAGTTCTAGTGTGTAAATGCCTGCTAAGATTAATACACAAAATCCTGATATCTCTCAACTGTCTCATTAACTTGATAACAGGCCCAAAGGAGTTTCAAATCCCTTAACACACACAAGACATATTTTCTACCATTTTTCCTTCACACCACCATAAAAATGGAAATTAAACCACATAAAAAAAATCTTCCAAAAATATCAGGGGGCCAATCTAAATAAATAAAATACTTTAAAAAAAAACTAAACTACAAAAGCCTTGCTGAAATGCTACTAAAGAACTGACTTATATTTACAAAAATCAAGATGATCTAAACTTAGTTTATATTTTATCCCAAAACCCAAACATGTAGGGCTATGGGAGAAACTGGAAAATGCTGAATGAGCTAGTCTATCAAGGTATTTGTTTTCCATAGAAACTAAGCACCACGTGTGGGTTAAAGATGGACTTTCAAAATCGAATTGTGCATCTGCTTTCAAGAGTTTAAGTCAAAACCATAGTGTTACTGCACCGAATCCTTTTGTGGTCTAATAAGGAAGAAAATAAAAACAAATTATCCTCTTTGTTACGGAGGATATGCTTTACAATATCACTGCATGGTGACAACTTCTTGTCCTCCTGTCACTGCCTGTCCTTTAGACCATACTGCAGAAAAGCAATTTTCTGCCTCAAAAGCACTCTATTTTTTTAAAGTTTGTCTCTGGGCAATTTTCAGGTCTAGTAGAGCTGCACAACTGTATACAGATGAGAAAGACCCAAAATAGGGCAATTTATTTGATTCCTCCTCTTCAAAACATTTAGCTGAGATTGCATATCCAACAGAGAAAGCCCAAAAAAGTATTGAGGACTGACCCCACAGGGACACACATATATCCTTTTTGTAAATTTGCATTAAACATAGTTTCCAAATAATGTAGACATCCTAGAGTTGGTTTTTGTTTAATGTAAACCTTTAACACTAAAATTTCTCTAGGATATTAAAAGCAATTTCTACTAAAAAAGGGCAAATCCCTAAAAATAGGTAAAGGCAGCACATGAATTTTCAGATGAAGGCTCCCTTAATTTAAGTGATTGGCTCATTTCAATCAGTAGTTTAGTTTTCTGGTTGAGGAATAAAGGGCACCTTTGATGTAAAAATGTGCTCTCCCAATGTTCAGTTGCTGATAATTTCACACATATCAATGCTTGGTCCTCGCATAGCCGTAACAGCCTCCTGATGTAACTGCCCTCACACAGTATGGGATGTTCCACAATGATCTCTTACCCTAGTTGGAAAACAAGTTTATGTATAACAGCGTTAGTTCAGAGGTATGATTTAAACATTGTTAGATTTTGGACTTAATACTTGCTGACATATTTTCTTATTTTAATGCAGTTTTTTTTTTAAATTATTAACTCTGTCAATGCTGAAGTATGACCTTCTATCCATTATTCATTTTAATGTCACTATAAATGTTTGCTTTCATAAATATAGTATTATACAGTACAAATTATAACGTGAAGAATATTAAACACGCTTCTTCTGACGAACCCACAAATTCCCATGTCTCACACTTAGAATTTTTAATTAGAAAATAATCACAAATATAAACATCGTTTATAGAACAGCAATCTTATTGGCCCTATGATTCTCTGCCTTTCTTCCTACTGATGTGAGTGTGTGGGTGTTTGAGGTCATGTGCATCTGTGTATGAGCTTGTTTGTGTGTCTGTGTGGTCATGTGCAGCTGTGTGTGTCGATGTGTGTATGTGTGGTCGTGTGCACATCACACATCTGTGTGCTCATTAGTCTCCCTATCTTTTGCTCTTTCATACTCTCTCGCTTTCTTTGCTTTCTTATTCTCCTTTAATTTCTCTCTGCTTCTATGTTGCCTGCTTTGAGATTTCCTAGAGGTAGTTTATGTGCCCTTAGCCTAACGATAAACAGACATATAAAAAAATAAAAGGAATGCAGTGGAAATCATATACAGAGAAAGCAGGTATATTTTGAACAGAAAAGAAGTTATTTCAAGTCTAGTAATGTTTTGTGTAGAATAACCTAAAAACCTTGTTAAATTTTCACAAGTGCCATAACATTATTTGACCAGTAGATTCTTGATCTTAATTCCTTGTCACACATTGGCTCCTAAACTATGTTTTTTATACTGCCTCCAATTCTCACTAGACTCCTTTTTCAACTTCCTCGAGTCCAGCTTGTGCCCCTGTCACTGGGGAGAAACTGACCTTCGGTGAGGTCTCTGACGACCTCATTACAACTAAGCCCAAGGGCCAGTCCAATTTTCCAACCTCATCTTTCCTCCATCTCTCCCCAGCATTTGTCACATTCTGCCATTTCCTGTGTCTCAAACTGCTTTCTGATCTCAGCTCCTCATTCCTACTTAGTTGAGTCTGGTTTTCTTCACTGTCTGCAATATATTTCCTTCAGTTCTTTCTAGTGACTCAAGGTGAAAACAGCAAAGTCTACTACTCTCTCTTTTCATTCCTCACCTGGGTCTAGATATTTATACCTGAAACTGAAAGCTGTCCATCGTTTTCATCATCATCACTGTGTTAGGCTAAAATTTGCCGTCTCTTAGTAGACAATATATCCATTGTCACTGCCTTTGGTATTTTTCATATGCCTCCCCGGACACATACAGATAAGATATCACCACTTTGACTGAATTTCAAGGACCTGGCCCTAAAAAGCAATTTTTTCTGACAAGTCACAAAGTCCTTAATTTTAGGCAAGCTTTGTGAGTTCCATGTATACGTTTCTGTCCTTTTAGCTTGATACTTTCTTCTTGGTTGTACCAGCGTTTCTCATTTTTCTCTTGCTATGCATCCCTCTAACAACTAAATGTGACATTTTTCTTCAATCAAAGTTGGCTCAAGGATGTGCCATCTGAAATTACTCCAAATTTATATTTATACGCATTGCATATAGGACTTGTCTTTAAATTTCATCTTTTCTATCTTTGTAGAGTTTTGAAATTTTGGCATCCTCTTGTGTGTTACTAAATTGTTAAATTCACATCATATGATATTAATTTATAATATAATAGCATTGAAAGAAAACTATGTAATATATGTACTGATATAACTCACCCTTCAGCTCTCCATGATCATTAAGGAAGACAGAGCATAGGTAATTTGAATCTACATAGATTTAGGGCTTCATGCTAGCTTGCCGTTTCAATCTTCTTTGCCTATGCATGCCTAGTGGATATTTTTTAAACATGGTAAAATTGACTGATTTAAGCATTCCTTCTCTCTCCATTTCTACCTGTCTTTTGAAAGGCAGTCAAGTGAGCACAGTGAGTAAAAACAGTGAAGAAGAATCAAGGGTGTTGGATAAATCACAAGTGGAATAATTGAGAGATGCTTGGCTGGAATCACAATATTTGGCCTCAAGCAACATAGAGTAAAAATGGGGTAACCAATTTTCATTAGAATAGTCTCTTTATATATGCAAACATACCAAAGGCGAGAGCAAGAAAACACATTTAGAACTATATTTACTTCTAATTTTACTTTACCTTGTCTAATTATGCAAGTTATTACACTGCACTATGGATTTTCTAAGTGATAGATAACATTTCACTCAGAGGCTGGTGGCATCAGTCAGGCCTCAGTGGCTATAAAGCATTGACAGTTTAAGGCCCAACTGTGTGAGGCTGCAGGATTCATTTTGGTTTCTTTAAAAGTAATGTTGTAGCGGTGTCAATCAGACATTATCAGGAGAAAAAATGGAAGAAAGCCACTGATGCATAAATTTATCTCATCTGAAATCCTTTCTTTTCTGGCGGGGGAGGGAAATGGGCTGCACCTCACATTTGCATTGCACTGGTGGTTTACTTTTGTTGTACAATAAACATTTCATTTTAGCGTATAGATGCACAGAAAGAGGTGACTGAAATCAAAATTCCTGAGAACTGTGAGGGGCATGGAATCACCTTGCCGTCACATTAAAATAGGAATTTAGAAGGCTTTTTTTTTTTCCAATGTCCATGTCTGATGTATATACATATTCAAACAATTTTCCTCCAAAACTCTTTTAAAAATATTCAAATACTATGGTATGTTGTTATGACATCAGGGAGCCAGTCTCTAACTTTCTGTGGTTCCATTTCACAAAGCAGAGATGCATTTGCATGTAAAACACTTGTCCCCTAGACTATCATCCATAAATTTCCTGTACAGTGTCAAGGTCAATAAATGGTTGTAGTTTGGATGCTTCTAGAAGTCACACGACCACTCTCAGGGGCTGGGTAAGTAATCTACTCCACCCCCAAATTATAGATAATAACATCAGTCCTTATATCTGCCATTCTCTATCTTTCCACTGTGACTTAGGAGTTTCATCTTTACCCCAGTGATCAAGGTGGTGTCACATGTGATACATCTTTCTCACATACATCTATAGTGTCTGCCACTGCTTTCTATTTCCTTGGTCATTATTATAGCTCAGGCTTTAATTCTGCTACTGAGTTAATCTGTCTGAAGCAATATTCCTATGTTGCCAGAATTCTAAAGTGTAACATACATATTTCTCATCTTAGTAGTTAAATGTCTCTATACCCTGGTGGAGCCTCATCACTCACAATTGCTGCACAAAATCTTTAATCCAGACAATCTGATTCCCAACATTCTTTTTTCTTCTCTGTCTCTAAACTTGCTTATGCGATTCTTCCCACTTGAAGTACTCCTCTCCTTTTCATCCACCTATCTTCTGATTTCATCCACATTGTTCAAAACTCAGCTTAAGCTCTGGATTCACTGAGAAGTCATTTCCTGTAACTCTAGTCCTTAGCCCTCTTCCTAACTTCAGAATTCGATAGCAAATCTTCTACTTAGTCCATCAACACTTCATCCGTTATCCATTGTGCTTCACTATCAAGACAGGCTACATAATTGCAGGGCCCAGTGCAAAATAAATATAGGGAGGATCTCAGTTCAAAAAGTTTTAGAATTTCAAGACAGCAAGAAGAGCAGTGTAATAAACCAAGCTTGGGGACCTTCTAAGTGTATGATCCTGTGAGACCACATGGGTGGCATATCCATAAAACTGGCCCTGTTTGTTATATTATGTTGTCATTAGACATTTGAGATGTATAATATATACTAACTTACCTATCTGAATCGTAAGTTGTTTGGGGAAGGGTTGGGTGCTTTATTTGTGGTTTTTCCATAGCACCAACCATTATATGATACTTGTGTACTAACTCATTTATTATATATTTATATCAGGCTTTGCTAACAGACATTATTATCATTGCTATTACAGTAAATCAAGCTTTGAAAAGCCTTCTGTTGAATACAAATTTTTCAGTAAAAAAATTTCTACTGTCCCTCAAAAGAATGACGATTATATATGATATACACACAGCACATTATAATTAAGCTGCAATTACACCATTTTGCACCTTTTTAATTGAAACATATTTGACATATAACATTGTATAAATTTAACCTGTACAGATGCTGATTTGGTACATTTATATATCACAATATAATTGTCATTGTAGCGATAGTATCTCTAACACATCACATGATTATCTTTCTTTTTTGTGGTTGGAACAATAAAGATCTAGTCTCTTAGTAACTTCCATGATTATAATGCAATATTGTGGTCAATATTCATTATACTGTCGATCTACTAGTTGCAAAAGATTATGTTATTTTAACTTTAAGGGTTTGTCAAAATCGTTTAGGCTTCATGTTATTTTATAGTATTTTTGTCTCGTTTTCACTAGGCTCCAACACAGTATAATGTGCCTTTAAAGGGTAATGATACTATATTTCTCACCTCAGTAAATCAAACCACAACCGGCTTGCTGATTCACCTGGTATTTTAGATTTTGAAGAGTGATAGGAAACACAAAGGGAAGAAAAGCCAGTAGGCAGAAGGGGCAGGCAGGCAGGAGGAGCACTCTTAGGCGGCATCTTCTGAAGCTTTCTGAAGAGCCCAGATACGCCACATTTATCTCCCTCGCTGCCTCTCTTCTCACCGTGGGCACTTTCCGAGTGGAAGAAAGAAGCAAATAAAGGCTACCTTGCAAAGCACGGTACATATTCCTATTGGATGCTGTTCAACCCATGACTGCATATGGTATCACTCTTAAAACTAATAAAAAATAAATGGCAAGACTTTCTCCAAAAGAGACTGACTGTTCATCTTCATTCAGTCTTTCAAAGTGCTACACTTCAAGGTGACAGTGCTACGTATGGCCCATAAATCCATCCCGGGCTTCCCTTTAGACAGTTATAGGACATGTTAGATTCCTGAATTATCAGCTGATTTTATTTTGCCAGTGCTTGGTAAAAGTTCTTTTTAGTATAATGGTTTACAAAATGTTTCATTGTAGAAAAATTTGCATAAAACTCATTTTAAATTTCCTTGGATAATCAGACACAAGAACCCATCGCATGTTGTCTGGATGACAGAGGAGCTACTTGTGATTTGAAAGGTTGAAGTTGAGTTGACTTTTTTTTTCTCCCCGCTATTTTGCTTCCAAAATGACCACATAGTTATGAAGCTTTATAATGACTGTTTTTTGTTTTTTTTACACTTTTGGGTGTTCTAAATCTACCTTTTGCTTGAAAAAGCATTTTTATAATTATTTATAAAAAACGACACACAGTAAAATTTCTACTCTGAAAGCAACGAAAAATTGCAGGTAATCAGAGGATTCAAAATGCAAGCTGCTCAGGGCCGGCCCAGTGGCACGGTAGTTGGACACTGGCTTGGGAAGCCAGTGGCCCCAGTTCGGGTCCCACATGTGAGGGCCAGTGACACTGCCCTCAAAAAAAAAAAAAAAAAAAAAAAAAATATATATATAGATATATATATATATATATATATATATATATATATATAATTTAATTTCGTGCTGGCCGAGTGGTGCAGTGACTAACAGCTGGCTTGGGATGCCAGCGGCCTGGGTTCGGATCCCACATATGAGGGCCAGTGATACTGCCCTCTTAAAAAAAAAAAAAATGCAAGCTGCTCTTCTCAGGTCATGAGACAATGAAATATTAGATAAACAGAGAGTTCTGTAAGTACAAGCATATAGCTTTTATTTTAACAATGAAACCAAAAAAAAAAATCATTTTTGTATGTACTGGAGGGAAAATGGGCTGGAAAGTCTATGTAGCAATTCATGAAATGGTGCAACAGATTTCAACAGATAGTAATTTTATTCAGATGCTTTCCTGAATTCAAATCAAAAAATATATATAAACAAAATAAAATGTAAAATATATTGGAAATGTAAAGGACCTCAAAATGGAATACAGGAAATTGTACGTCATATAATTTACTGAATAGTAATAGTTGTTCATTTTAAAAAGAGATAGAAATATGTATTAATGAATTCTTTGGGGATGAAGGACATTGGACTTCAGACTTTGTTTATAAACAGAAAACTGCCTATCTTACAGCTTGGACAGCTAATTCTACCTTCTAATTCTTCAGTAATTAACAAAGGCCAGTCTGGTAATTATTTCCTCATGTCTTAATGTCAGCTCCTTACCCCTGGGTATATAGATAAGATGTATATTTTGTAAAAAATTATACCAAAGTGGTGGCTGGTTAGTTCAGTTGGTTAGAGCTCAGCGCTCATAACACCAAGGTTGCCGGTTTGAACCCCACATGAGCCACTGAGCTGCGCCCTACACAACTAGATGGAAACAACTACTTGACTTGCACCTGATGGGTCCTGGAAAAACACACTGTTTCCCAATAAAATTGAAAAAAACTATTATGCCAAAGGACTATCATCATATCAGAAACTCCCATATTGCTGAGTATGGTAGGAGACCCTGGCCAACCTTCCACAGTGCTAGCTTCAGCTGTAATTTTCCTGGGCATGGTATTATATTGCTTCCCTATCCTTTTCTACCATTATTCTGGTAATATTCTTGCCAATTAACATGTGTGTATATGGAGTATGCTTCTACTTTTATAGCAAGTAGTGATATGTTTGGGTTTGGAGCTGTGACTAAAGGCTTAAGGACACATTAGAAATTCGCCCTGGAGCTGCAAAATGTGGAAAAATAATACCAGCTTCCTTAAGATACAAAATCTGGGCACTGGACTAGGTGCTTTTCCTGAGAACAAATCCATGAGGTTTGAATCATTACCTCGGTTTTGCAGTGGAAGAAATAGAGGCCAAGCAACTAATAAATGGCAAAGCTGCTGTACTAATTCCAGTTCATTGTTTTCAATGAGAACTAATATTATCAATAAGGGTTAGTACTTCTGGTTCTCATTTTTGGTATAAACTCATGGACTAGCCTGTGAACTTGAAACCCATTTCTAATAATGCATTCATAAGGAAAATGCAGCCCTCAAACAGTTTAAAATTATTTTCATAGTGATTTTTAGATTTTTAAGGACTTTCCAACTTATGGATGTATAATATACGAAATGTTCTGTTTGCAAGTTCATTTCTGAAATGTGGATTGCAGATAAATGCCATGGTCCCTTTCCTGCCTGTATATATATATATATATATATATATATATATATATATATATATATATATATATATATATTCATTTCACATTTTTTCTACTATATTTTTGGCCAGGAAAATGAGGCTTCCATTTTCTAAGCTTTCCGTTATAAATCAATATCCCCACATGAGACGCTGAATTTTAAGAACCCAAGGATTTCCATATTGGTCAGATGCATGGTTCATTCAATCTCTTTAAAAAATTGTCTCCCTGTTACGCGAAGCCCTGCTGTTGACCTGGCATCACAGACCTTTCTTTTTATCTCGGAAGTCTTCCATTCCCTACTCCATATTTTTTTAGTTAAAAAAATAATAATAAACGGGCCTGCCGAGTGGTGCAGTGGTTAAATGCTGGCTTCGGAAGCCAGTGGCCCTGGTTTGGGTCCCACATATGAGGAACAGTGACACTGCCCTCCAAATAAATTAATAATGATAATAATAATAATAATAATAATAATAATAATAATAATAATGGTATGGGAGGGTGGAGAAAGATAAAGCAACAACCAGAGGTGATGAACAAAGTTTGTGATGACAAAGGAAAAATGAAAAGGTACAAAAAAGGAAAATGATTAAGGAAAATGGGTGTCTGAGTGTGGATCAAGTGTGGGGAGAAAAAATTACTATAGTCAATGACATATCTGCTGCTTTCATTTACTCCATAAATATTTCACGTTTTGCCTCTCTATAACCATTTTCTTATTAATGATATGTATTTAAGGACAAAGGCTAGTGGTTTTGTTTTGTTTTGTTTTTTCTTTTTTCTTTCTAAAGAATTTTATGCAGTGAAAAAACATAACAGGAATCTCAGATTTCCATGAGTCCTGCAAGAATTTGTTTACCTTCTCATCATTTTCTTCTATAAGCTTAGCAATAATGAATAAGTCTCAGAATATTTATCAGAGAAACATGCGATCTTTGAAATTGCAGACACTGCAGTGCATACATCATCCTGCTCATTCCTTGAATTTTGGGGCTTTTCATTAAAACTGAAGTGATGTAGTGTCATTAATGGGGAAATGGGAGTGAAAAGTATAAGTTATTTGTCAATAAGGAATAAATTCTCAAACTTTCCATACTACTCAACTTCCATCCTTTTTCTAGAGAGTTCTAAAGCATTTTAACTAGGAGCATTATGTTCTTCTAATTGTTAACTACTTGCTTGAACTGCATAAATTTTCATTCTATCCAAGAATGTCCTGATCCCCTCTCCCATAATATTTCTTCCTGCTCTCTTAAGTGGCCTTTTCTTGCTTTCTCTTCTAGCTTTGCCAGAGACATCATTTGGAACCCTCTCTTCCCATAGTCAAATAAAACTAAAGAAAACAAAACACAACACAACAACAGTGAGGACAAAAGATGTGTATCTTTAACTATCATCTTGCATTTCTATCTACTACACTCTGCTCAGTTATTTTGGTGAGCATCATTAGGGTTCTCAGTGTCCAGAGAGATGCCAAGGCCTCAAAAGTCAAAGAGAAATAAATGGCATTTTTTCTTCTGCCAAGATTTTAATAGCCAAGTTGAGGTTTAATTGCACTGCTATCTGCCCAGGAGTGCAGTTCTGGTCCTCAGCTTCACTTTGTCTGAAACAACTGCTCAAGCAATATATTTGCATGATGACTCATAAAGAAAATGTAAAATGTGGCCTTTATGAAATGGCAATACAAATGGCCCATTTGCAAAGAAACACAATGCTATAGTCAAACTGTGCTTCCAAAGTGCTTCAGGCACGTGCCTTTCTAAACAAAGTTGTGAAGATAGATAAGTCACAACAACCCTTCTGAAAACCCCTATTTCCCTCCCATTCCATTTGCCTCTGCAATATTCTCCTTAGCATCTTAAGAAACCCAACTCCAACCGTAGCTTGATTGCCTTGTTATCTAACCATTTCCACTTTTCCTTCAGATTGTGCAATCTGAAAGCTCCCCAAAATGATGTGACAAGTACCTTCTTAAAATGAGGGAGTAGAGGAGAAATCCAAGATGGTGGAGTAGATAAACATGGTGCTTGTGTCCTTCAATGAACACATTAAAATACAAATAAATTATACAACAATCAACCTGGAAAACCATCTGAAAGCTAGCCCAACAGAAGTCCTATAATTAGAAATGTAAATGAGAAGCCATGTAGAGACTGGTAAGAGGGGCGGAGATGCAAAATGGGCCCCAATCATCCCTGTGGTGGTTAAGATTCAGGAGGGGTCTCTCAGTCATGGAGGTCCCCCCCTGAGGAGTGTGGGAACCCTAATCCCCATACAAGGCTACTCAGCCTGGAGTACTGGTGCTGGGAAGAGGAGCTGCCACAACATCTGGCTATGAAAAACAGTGGGGATCACGACTATTTGGGAGGGACAGAATCCTGCGGAAAACAGACATCCTCATCAAGGGCATGCGCACAGACTCACTCACTCGCAGGCACTCACTCTGAGCTCCGGTGGAGGGAAAGTGACTCAGGAGGCCTGGGAGACTTACAGGAGCAGAATGAGGTTCATGGCTTCAGAAGAATGACTGAAGGACACTCTGCATTTTTCCGGTGAGGGTTCATCCTTCTGTGCAGCTGGTGGGTGGCCACCATCTTTCCTATGTTGAAGCCGCCCACACAGGCCAAATCTGAATTGGATTGGTCTGCTGAACTCTACCGCTCCGAACTCTGACTCAGCTGGAACCATGCCCCACTCAACTTGCACACTGCCATAGGCACTTTCTCTGGGTGCAGCTAACCCCTTCCATACTGTACTCTTTCTTGGAAAACTTTCAAAGTTCATAAGCCCCAGGTGAACAATGACTGACCTGGTGTGTTCTGAGACTTTTGCTAAGTAGCTCCAGGCTCAGCACTGGTACCAAACCAGAGTCTACATTAACCTGGTGGCTACAGTTTTCCCACTTCAGTGACTCACTGAGACTCTGCCTCACCTAACTATGTACTACACCAGACTTTATCAGTGGCTGAAACTTAAGAGAACCAGCAGGTGGCAGCAGGCCTCTGGGTGTCTTGGCTTTTTGCAGAGTTACCCCAGGCCCTGAACTGGTGGCAGTCATCCTGGATTCACAGGGTGGTCTCTCCCACACGCCTCCAGGTTTAGCACAGTCAGCAAACAACCATGAATCACTTCGTAGCTCCTACCAGATATTCCCCAGCCAATCACAGGCAGTGGGTGACCTGGGCCTGCACCAGAGCCCTCCCCAAGAGGTCCGAGAACCAATATACTTGGAGGTTCGCTTCAGACCAAAGTAGAGTACCACCCATTTAGCCCCATAAGTGCCACACACAAACGGTGATCACAATAGGCACCAGAGACTACTGGGGTGAATCCCACTCAGTGGGGTAAGCCCCAGCACTGCTGCCCATAAGCTGTGGTCCTGGCTACACCCCACACAGTCAGCCTGAGGGACAATTCCACCTACTGATGTGCCAATAGCAATCAAGGTTCAACCATAACAGGAGGGAACACAAACCCACACAAGGGACACTCCTGGAGCACTCAGAGCAGGAGACCAGGGACACTATACCACTGGACCTCTCAGGACACCTACTACATAAGGCCACCTGACCAAGACTGGGAGACATAGCAGATCTACCTGGTGCATAGAAAATATCAGAGAAGCAGCCTAAATGGGGAAACAAAGAAATGAATCCCAAGTTAAAGAGCAAGAAAAAAATCCAGAAAAAGAACTAAACAAAATGGAGGCACACAACCTACCAGAGACACAGTTCAAAACAATGTTTATACGGATGCTCAAGGAACTTGGTGAGAACTTCAACAAAGAGATAGCAAGCATAAAACACGACACAGAAACCGTAAAAATGAACCAGTCAGAAATGAAGTACACAATAACTAAAGTAAAGAACGTACTAGAAGGAATCACCAGCAGAGGAGATAAAGTAGGGGGTTAATTCAGCGTCTTGGAAGACAAGGTAGCAGAAACACCCAATTGGGACAGGAAAATAAAAAATAAAAAAAAAGAATTAAAAAAAAAGGACAGTATAAGAGACATCTGGGACAATATCAAGCATAATACCATTCACATCATACGGGCACAAGAAGGAGAAAAGAGAAAGCAATGGATTGAGAACCTATTTGAAAAAATAATGACTGAGAATTTTCCTAACCTGGTGAAGGAAGTAGACATACACGGCCAGGAAGCAGAGGGAGTCCCAAACAGTATGAACCCAAACAGATAACAAAACCCTTACCTATGCTTCCTAGAAAAGATTCACTTCAGATTGAAAGGCACACACAAAATGTAAAGGGATGGAAATGATATTTTGTGAAAATGGAAATGAAAAAAGAAAAAAAAAATCTGGGGTAGCAATACTTATACCAGACAAAATCAACTTTAAAACAAAGGCCATACAAAGAGACATTGAAGAACCCAGTAATCCCACTTCAGGGTATCTAGCCAAAGAACCCAAAATGCTACTTTAAGGGGACCTGTGCATCATATGTTCATAGCAGAACCACTGTACAATGGTCAAGATGTGGAGGCAGTGTGGGTGTCCATTCCATCGATGGGTGAGTGGATAAAGAGTAGGCAGTACATATACATACAATGGAATATTGCTCGCCAGGGAAGGGAATGGGTTCTTGCCATCTGGGGCAGTATGGATGGATCTGGGAGTATTGTGCTGAGTGGACTATGTCAGACAGAGAAAAACAGTTGCAATGTGATTTCACTTATATGTGGAATCTAAAGAACAAAATTAAAAAACAAAACAGAAACAAACTCATAGATACAGAAAATAGTTTGATGGCTGCCAGATGGAGAGGAGTTGGGGGTGAAAGAAAAGGAAGGGATTAAGAAGTACAAATTGATTATAACAAAGTATGTATGGGGATGTAGGGTATAGCATAAGGAATATAGTCAATAATATTGTAATAATTATGTATGGTGTCAGTTGTTACGAGATTTGTTGGGCTGATTGATGGGACAGGGTTGCGGGGGCAGGGTGAAAAAGGTGAAGGGATTAAAAAGTAAAAATTGGTAGTTACAAAATAGTCATAGGGATGTAAAGTACAGCATAAGGAACATAGTAAATGATATGGTAATAACTATGTATAGTGCCAAGTGGGTACTAGACTAGTCAGGGGATCACTTCTTCTGATATAAATCAGAAGATTTATATCATGTCTAACCATTATGCTATACACCTGAAATTAATATAAAATAATATCAAATGTGAAATGTAATTGATAAATTTATAAAAGGGCATGAAGGAGAAGGGGAATAAGAGGTCCAAATTTCTAGGTAGAAAACAAATAAGTCATGGGGATGTAATATACAGCATTGAAAATATAGTCGATAATATTGTGATAGCATCATACAGTGTCAGATGATTGCTGGACTTATCATCGTGATTACTTCTTTAGGTATATAAATGTTGAATAACTATGGTGTACGCTGAAACTAATATAATATTATATGTTAGCTATATTTTTAATAAAAATCTTTAAAAATAAAAGAATCTTAAAAAATAAAAAAAATTGAGGGACAAAGAAAGGATCTTCTTTTGCAAACAAGGGAACAGCCAAACTAAAAATGCCTTCATTGCCATTCTGGTCTCATCATACAATTGTCAATTGTACATTGTCAATTGTACTTGTAGTCAATAATGAAGACCAAATTCTAGATGTGTCCAAGATGTACAATAGCTGTGTTTCATCCCATTATATACTGAGTGTTCAGTTTTGTTACATGAAACAAAATGCTTCTCCCCCAAATGTTGACTTTCAAACAACATAGGTAATTGTAAATTGATTTTTCTGTCTGACATGAACAGCTATGGATATTACACAAACTTACTTTATTTACAATGCTGGAATTTTTGAAATTTATTTATTATTTTATTTTACTATACTGGCATATAGGCTCTTTGTCTATTTCCAACCAGTTCACCTAATTCAAAATAATAGTACAACTGTGGGTATCTTAGGAATATTTAGATCACTCATTGAGGACATTAGTATATTAAATTATAAAAAAACGTCAAATATAAGCATATCAAATCAGATCAATCAAGTTTTAAATAAAATCTGTCCTTCACTAACATACTATGTGCTGTTTGGAGTGCTTGAGTTGCCATTTTACATTATGGAGACAAAAAGATGGTATGCTTTCAATATAATCACTTAAGAATTTTCTTCCATAACTAACAAGGAGAGAATATTTTCTTTTATATGCATATTATAAAACAAAAGAAAAAAATGTCTACTGAACTTGCAATTTTAGTGTATATTTAAATGATTTAGAATATTATTTAATTTAACTATTTAATCCAGATATCTGCTGATCATGTGAATGATCTGATTACCATCATGAAACTTTAAAGAAATTCAAAGATAAAGTAACAAATCACATAAACTGGGATATGAGTACACTACACAAATATCTACAGATACTTTTGTCTGTTGGCAAGGGTGAGGATGAATAATTTGATAGGAGCAAAGATGAATTTTCCTGTGTTTCATTTTATGGGACTACTGTTGTAAATAACAAACCCAAGGCATTCCTGGAAATTATGATGAAATAAGAAAACACAATAAACTTTTCTGAAACATTAGAGGTAAATGTGTATTTAAGATACTCATGTTTGAGAACTCATACTTCTATAATACACCTGAATATTTTCTTACTCATCTCTATTGTTCATTGAATTTTAAATACAGACTACTTAAAAATGGAAAATTTATAATAGATCGCAGCAGTTTTTTTTTTGTTTTTTTTTTTACTGAGAAATAAACATAAACTATGAAATAAAGGCATGGTATACCATATATGATATATTAAATTTAAATGTATTTTACTTCCAAATTTACAGGTAGAGCTTATTCAACTCATAACTAGTCACTTTGAAAGTTTGACTAATTATGTTAATTTTGCATACAGAGTCACTCAAGCGACTAACTCACCTACCCCAAAGATGATTTGAGAGAGTGAAATCTAATATCAGTTTGAGAAAAAGAATTAGATTGTCACATCATGGTGGTATTGGCTGTGGAGGTAATAATGGCTTCATGGTGGTGATAGTAGGCAGAAGCAAGGTTTCTGGAACTTCCCGTGGCAGGTCTAAATATTAAGATGGGATTATTGTGTTTGAGTGTACAAATGTATACACAAAAACAGTCTCCATTAAACTGATAAGGAATTATTATTCTGCACTCAGTTTTGTTTTGGGCTATTCTTGGTCCTGCTCTGTGTGTGTAAAAATTATCATGAATCAACTGTGACATTTGAAATCCTAAGGACACATCTGTGTTTGTAAAGAGCCTGTGTCTTCTTTTGCACTCTACAGAAGTTCAATTCATATTAATGGGTGGATGGAATATTTGCTGATGCTATTTTATGGACATTTGTTAGTGAAGTGGTGACTCGGTCTGGTGAAATTCTATCACACTTTTGATGTTTAAATGCAGTCTACAACCTACTTTATGTTTGTAAAGTGAAATGTACTTAAATATATCCAAATATGATGAGGTACTGAATTTTTTTCCAAGGTTTTTTTTGCCTGCATAGTTTTCCTTCATTGATTCCATTTAAAAAAATGTGGTTGTAAGCATCACACTATCCTTAAGTACCTATAGTTTAAAAAAAAATAAAATCAAGAAAACATCCTCTTATAAAGCTACTGTTTCCCCTGTGGTCACTCACTGATATTTGCAAAGCAAGGTCACTTTTAATGCCATTGAAAATGGAAGGAAAAAAAAAATGAGGGGAAACTCTTTTTTTGTCTTCACTGATTCTGCCAAATGGATAGCAGACATTGATGTTACAAGAGGGAAGGGCTGTCACAGTCCCTTATTCCCAGCTCTGCCCTAGAAACAGTGAAAGAGGGAAAACATTTTTTTTTTCCTACCGTGTATACAAAATATAATACAAAATATTAAAATATGTATATCCTTCAGGAAATCAACACAATTGTTAACATTTGCTTTGAAAACAGCTTTCTGAAACATACCTAAAATACTAGGATTCAAAAAGAGCCTTAGAAATTGAACACACTTCTATAAAATTAATTAATCACTTTGAGGATTTAGCAGGAGGAAATGGCCATAAACATCTTATACGCTCAGCTGGTGGTAGAAGGTAGGCTGAAATGACAATTTTGTATAAAAATGTAAAGAGAAGGGAAGAAACTGAAATTGGGAATAGAGATATATATGTTTGGGACAAGCAGAAAACACATTTTATATCTACATGTGGCCTACAGAGAAGGAGAAGGAAAAGGTGAAAGATTAATAAGAAGAATTTTTTTTTTTGCATTTTCTATCATCTATGTGAATTATTACCTAGATGCCTGATATGTCCTAAAAGAAAAACTGTGATGAATAAATAAACAGCTCTCGAAATCTTCAATAGGGTGCTTTACCTTGCAGGGAATATTATCATTGGCTTTTGATACAATTTCTGCTGCAGGGAAAGACTTTCAAAGCTCAGAATGCTGAAGCATTGCCAGGCGCTCAAAGACCCCCTGCCGAGCGCGTCAAACTAAGAAATCTCTCTGAACTTGTCGAATTAAAAGTCATCTCCCTCTCTCTGCAACCCCTGCATGAGCTGGGAAGCTCTGTCCTCATTTTTAGGCCCCTCCATGATAAACAAATGGAGCCTAGAGCATCTTTATTCTTTACAGCAATGCAATTAAAATTCTTTTAAAAAACGTAATTGAAGGCAATGAATTTCAAAAGGAACTTCTAGTTAACAATAAGACCAAACTGTTTGAGAGGGCCACATTCTGCTTTCCATTCTGTTAAGAACCAGAGAAGTGTCCTCTTTTGAGTTTTATTATTTTGATTGTACATCAAGAGGTTGTTCTAAACTTAAACATCTCAGCAGGATTTATGGTTTCTGGAATGTCATAAGACTTAATTACTCAGACTGCAAAGAGGAGTACCCTATTAAAATATGAACAAAGCCATATGAGATCACTGGTTACTGCAAATCATTATTTATCTATCCGTCGCACAAATTAAAGAAGTTTAATTTGTGTTTGCATTTGGGGGCACCAAAGTGCATATTCTCCCCCCCCCCCCCGCCCCACCTGGTGTGTTCATAACACCAACACCATTGTAATAATTTGGTAATTCCACTAGTATTGAAATGTTGGGGCATCACTACTATAAACAAAAACAGTAACAAATAATTCCAAGAGTCCCTTGTTAATTAGCAAACATGAGAAAATTATTTTAAGTGCTTTTAGAAAATTAGAATGAGAATGAATTATGAGTTCCAAGTATCAAGGATTTTTTTTTAAGTATTATTTTTACAAAGGCTGAGTGTTACAAAGTCTTTGAGAATTTCTAAAAAACATGTATCCCTTGATCCAGATCTTTATAAGCAAGTACTTATATTGGTGCTATTAATTGCTCTCCAGTGTCTAAAATATAATGTTTGATGGTAGGAATGAGAAGAGGGTAAATGCTAAACATTGTGTCATTACCCATTGAATCCGGTTTTGAAGATGTGTGTGTGTGTGTGTGTGTGCATGTGTGTGTGTGTGTGTGTGTGTGTGTAATTTTTCTAAAGCATACTTTTATTTGTAGAACTTATCTTGCTTTCCAAATCAAGATTATTGGCCAAGGGGACAGTCAATGGTATAAAAATGAGCATTGTAGTACATTGTTACCAGGAACAGAAATAACGCATAAAGGTGAATGAGCACATTTTGTGGAGCAGTATTATTTCAGTTATTTGAATACAAGGTGATGTTTAAAAGTAGAAAGATTTCAAACAGAGAGGAATGGGGCCAAGGAGAGTTGTTAAAAAAAAAGGAGAAAAAGTGGTGGATAATCAGCCTGGCATCCCTGCAGTCACAGGAAGTTTGTGAAGAAGGGGCATCAATAGTATAAGATATTGAAGAGAAGCTCAGAAGAATGAAACTAAGGAAAATGTAGGGAAATCTACTGATTAATAGCAGTTTGTTGCTCAAAGAGGAAAATATTTGGTGGCAAGAGTTTAAAGAAAAACATCTTTAAAAATGCAGACACTGAGGAAATTACACTCATTCAGGTAATTTTTGAGGTAAGAGAACAACTAATTAACAGAAAGGACAATGGGATTGTGCGGGAAAGCTTGTTTCTGATTTGGGTTTTAAACATATTCAAAATGGGAAGGAGATCATTGAGGACACAAGATCCCAGAAGATGATGAGCGAAGGTGACAGTCCTGGAGAAGGAGGAAATCTATTGGAGGACCCAGGGTGATAGGTTCAGAAACCACTTTGTGAAGAGAGAAAGGCAACTTTTTGGTTTCGTGTTAGTCTAATATGAAAATAGGACACTAAACCAGATAAAACATTGACTTAAGAACCGTAAGCAGTGTTTCAAATAAACTGTTCCACAAACATATGTAATAAATTCAATTTTAACCCAACAATATATGTATAATATATTTGTTATTTTAATTGAGTTTTAAATAATATTAGTTGACGAATTGAACCACAGCACAAATTAAAGATAAGCAAGGAGACATTTTTAACATAAACAAATAAATAAATATTGTCGTATCATTCAAGGTCAATTATTGCAACGATTGAAATATTCCAATAATAGAACATAAATTAATTTATCAGTTTCTTTCATAGTCTTTGGGTTATCCCTGTCCTTTGTTTATTTTAAGATTTTTTTTTTTAATGTCATAAAATTATATGTTTAAAGTACTTTGAGTTTCCCTTTTATTTTAAGGAAACCAAACATGTTGAAACCACAACCAACTTATTTTTCTGGTTGACAAAATCAAATCAGAACCATGCCATCCAGATGTCTATTTAAAGGAAGACTGTAATCTATTCAGAAGTCCTTGCTGACATACCCACATCTTAACCCAGTTCAGAAGACTTCCTCAGCAGCTCCTCTCTAAATATGTGTGTCCTTCAGTCAGAACAAAGAAGGATATCATTTTCTGATATTGCAGTAAAATGTAAGTGCAGTCCTATAGGTTACATGTCGTGAAAATCCTTTCTCTGCGTAAGGATTCAGGAAGAAGCAAGTAGCACTGAAACTGACTTAGCTATCTGAGCCATCGCTACTACACCTAGTGGGTCATAAACAGTGATCTCGCTATTTGATTTACTCTCCTCCTGGCTTCATTTTGTTATTAATTCCTGGATTTGGAACAAGTTTGATGAGTACAAGTAACTATTACAACAGCTTTTGTAGTGAACCAAGAATGAGGAATAACACATAATAGGGATGATTAAAATATAATCTATAGGGCCGGCCAAGTGGCGTAGTGGTTAAGCGCTGGCTTGGGACGCCAGCGGCCCCGGTTCCGGTCCCACATATGAGGGCCAGTGACACTGCCCTCAAAAAATAAATAAATAAATAAATAAATAAATAAATAAATAAATAAATAAATAATCTATAGCCTATTTGGCATTAAATTTCTCAAACTATGTGCTTCTGTCTGCTGACACTTGGAACTGTTTTTGATCTAATTGTATATTTGTCAAGGTGTCTGCATGTTGGTATGGAGTTGGTAGTTGTTTAAACAAAGGTGGAATCGCTTCATTACTGTAGCAGTGAGATTTTAAACAGCTTGATTCGTTCCAAAATGGAATAAGAATTACTATTATCTGTCTTTCATTTCAACAAAACTGTATGGAGCAGTTATAGTATACTAAAGGCTTTGCAAAACTTTGGGAAATGCAAAGGTGGTTTCTCTTCTTAAATATCTTAACATTTAGCTTCGAACTAACTTTGCCTCCATTTCACTTTTTATGTCTGGCATTAGATGGTGGATCTTTCTCATTATTTTTAGGTACCTAAGCTTTCAGCTGTTTCCATATTTGAGAAAATTTCTAGTTTGCAAGTCTTGGTGGAAGACACTCTCCATAGACAATAAAAACATCACATGCCCGTGGCAGTCATGGCGGGCATGCAGGCCTCCACTGACGGGAGAACACACTGCAAAGAGTGGAGTGTCGCTAACATGCCTCCAGCTACTGCAACTGCGGGATTCAGACTGTGCACACTCGGGTCATGCTCTCCCTGGGGTGCTCTCAGCTGAAGCCTGGCCACAGCGAAATTACTCCAGCCCAGCTTTTTATATCCACTTGGGAATGCTTCAAAGGAGCACCCTTTGCACTGCAGCTCTCTAGCAGCCCAGCTGGGACTCCCTCGGAGCTACACTGACACCGAGACTCCTCCTAGTCAATCCTCCTGTCTTCACACTCCCCTTTCCTTTCATGCCACACTTGCATCGTAGCCTGCATGCCCTCCTCGCTCACTCCTGCCTTCTTTCCCTTTTATTCTTCACAGATGTTTTCTTCAATAAATCTTTTGCGCATATAATTCCTTTCTGTCATCTGTTTCCTGGAAAACCCAAACAGATACAATGTCAGTCCTCAAACCTGTCCTTGATGTATAGGATTTTTTTTATTTTTTATCCTCTCTCCTCAGAGAAGGTCCATGTATTTCTTTAGGGAGGACCTCCCTAAGATGTACACAAACAGAAGTGGGGTCCAGCTTCAAGCTCCCCTTATGATATTATGAAGAGCCAAAATCAATAAATCTGTTTCAAATGCAAATAGTTGGTTGTAGTCCAGGGAAAGTATGCAGAGCCAAAATTAAATGCCATCACAGGCTCTGGAAAATTTCCTTGACTGAAATAGTCATTCTTTTTTTTCAGAAATTCAATGGAGAGAAGTCTATAAAATGCCACTGCTATAAATCAAAGAATTTCAAATAACAATGCATGGAACTTTTGCTTGTCCTTCATGTTACATGTATTTGAACTGTTCTATCATATTACTAGTTTGTTCAGGAACTACTGGATTCCATGTGAGGAGAAGGTAGAACATGGAATGTTGAAAGACCCTTTTACTTCTTGACTTGGGCTCCAAATTGGTGTTTCCTCAGGTCTTCAAATATTGATCTTTGTACACAAGGCCATGGGACTAAATCATGATGTATTTAGAAACATAATAATCACAGTAGTCTAACAGTTCATTAGACCAATGCTGTTCACAAGCCTCAGAGATACTATCTGGGCATTGGAAATATTAAAGAGCATTAACCTATACTTAAAATTCCCATAGAATTTTTAAAGTAAACTTCCATTGTCTATCCATTTATGCACATGTGGGCATTTTAGAAGCAGAATACAAGAACCAGTATAATGGGAAATAGCCTTCAAAATGGCCCTGGGCAAGAGGGACCAGAGGAACCTGAGCCATAGGGCCTTGAATAGGAACACTCTCAGAATCTGCTAAGAAATGGTTAGAATCTATGTCTATCACTTTTTGTTTCTTTGTCTTGTTCCTTTGTGACTTTCAGTTGTATATCACATGTATCAGTGATCTCATATGGTTCTCAACTTTTCCTGTGTGAGTTATTTCGCTTAGCATGATAATCTCAAGATCTATCCATGTTGTCCCAAATGGCAGCATTTCATCTTTTCTTATGGCAGAATAGTATTCCATTGTGTATATATATACCACATCTTTATCCAATCATCTACTGAAGGACACTTTGGTTAGTTTAGTGGTTACCAGAGGGTAAGGGGGGAAAAGGATGGTAGATGAGGGTAAACAGGATCAAATATATGGTGATGGAAGGAGACCTGACTCTGGGTGGTGAACACACAATGTGATATATAGATGATGTATTACAGAATTGTACACCTGAAACCTATGTAACTTTAGTAACCATTGTCTCCCCAGTGAACTTTAATTAAGGTAAAAATAAAGAAAAATGGTGAATGGTGAAGTATGAACACCACAATAGGCAGCTCTTCTGCACCCTACTACTTAAAGCATTTTATTAGAGTATATGTAAATAATAGGAGCCGGAATCCTAGGGTCCCTCTCCCATCTACAATTACTCTCTAGGGTAGTGGCCCAACAAGACTAGGAAAGTCCTATAGGAGGTAAAGTTCCTCCACTCAACTTCTTGATTGCAGAATTTTAAGTCCAGTCTGTGCTATCCTTCAGCTTAATTCCCTGGGTATTAAAGTCCCAGCATATCTATTTTGACCAGTTCATATAAGTGGGGAAAACCCTTCAGTGACCTTTAAAGACATGTGGCTCTCCCTTTCAGGGTATCATGCTAGTTACATAACATTTAGCCAGAGATAGTAACACTAGTCATACATAACTGCCAATACTGATTCTTAAAACTATAAACTCACTGACAGCTTTATAACTTATATTTCATTGTCTACTTTTGGCCTAATACTTGCCCTTTTGTCTTACTAGGTCTAGATTACAGACCTCTTCATTCACATTTCTAAATGCCCTTCTAAGATACGCATGCACAGAAATTCAATGAAAGATTTCTCGGTGATGTTTAACATCTCCAGAATCTACCAACTGGCCAACACACATCCCAGACAAGAACAAAATAATATGGACTCTTGATACTAATACAAATGAGTTTTTACTCCTTATCACATTCCCTAGGAAAGGAAATACATGATGAAGGTTCCCTGGGCAATGCCTTCTTGTTAAATAGTGTAGGACTCTGGAAAGGTAGGTACAGGGCTGCTTTTCCATTATTTTGTTTACTCTGAAATCAGTCAGTCATACTCCCAGGAAGTATTTTTGAGATTTTGAGATCCCTGGGCCCTCATGTACTTGTGAGCACCATTAAGAATTTGGGAATCTCTCATATATGATTTCCAACTTCATGGGAAGAAAAACAAAACAAAACAACCACCTGTTAAGGTGGCTTGTTTGTGAATAAGATTTGCATTGCAGTACTACTGGGTAGCAGACTCATTGGCTAGGCATTGCCTGTATCACCAGGCCAGGTTATTGAACTGAGGGGTGGACTTTTTGAATGTACACTGTGATAAGATGCTATTAGTACATCCGCTGTGCTGTCAGAAGACAGGCACGATCTGCTAAACAGTGTCAGAGCCATGGTATCTCCTTCATATGGTTGCTATGAGGACTAAATGAGTTAACATAAATAACTCAGTAAGTGTCAGTGTTTCTTTTGATAGAATTTTTAGCAAATTGATGCCAGAGATCCTCAAGGCTATCCCAAGGAAGCAAAAGGATGCCAATGGTTTGGAGCTAAGAGATTTGATTATTGAAGGAAGCAAAAATATAAGCTCAGAGAAAATGCACCTAGGGTCAGTAACCTAAGAAAGCAGACAAGCGAAGGGGAACTGGAAGATGAAAAACAGACTCTGTGAGGGTTTCTTCACCTTCCATGTGGTTATGGTTAAACAGGAAGGGGAGTAAGTTAGAAGTAGATGTGTTTGGAGCTAAGATAATTCATAGAAAACATATTCCTCATGGATTCATGCAAGTCAAATCAAACTCACAAGGTAAAGGGAAAATAGGCATTTCAAGTCAACTGTGGTTCATAGGGTCAGATGATTTTGAATTGTGGGGAGAGGAGATGGGGTTTCAATCAAAAGACTGGACAGTGGCTGGTGATCAGGACAAGTGGCCAGTTTCTAGGGTGGAAGCCTGGCAATGACTTGTGGTGTGTTAGACACCAAGCAGATAGGTGTTATTCAGTGCAGGGGCCTACCTTTTACCTAAAACTTTCATCACTCAATGATTTCCTAGAGTAATTAGAGCTTTCCATGTTTCATAGAGAGCTGCCTTTAATAAGTATTAGTTTTTAAAAGATGGATTTTTCAAATGACCTAAAGCTGAACAATATTGTATGTCAACTACAATTTTATAGTTGTGTGTGTGTATATATATATATATATACACACACATATATAAATGGATAGATAGATAGATAGATAGATAGATAGATAGATAGATAGATAGATAGATTCACAAGATATGGAGTATAGGATAGGGAAGATTCAATGGAATTGTAACAGCTATATATGGTATGAGAGGGGCAACAGATTGGGGGAAGAGGATTATCACTTTGTGAGGGCTAAAATGTCTAACTATTGCATTGTTTTGTATACCTGAAACTACTAATAATAAATTAAAAAAAAAATTAATGAGCTGACACAAATATCTTCTAATTGACTCTGTGTGTGTACATACATATGCATATAAGAATAGGCATAATATGTTTTGACTTAATTTCCAAAATCTAGTGATTATAGAACAAAAGGCAGGAAAAATTATAAAAGGGCATGTATTATAAAATATACTGTAGTGATACTATATATGAAGTCAGACAAACATAGGTTTGAATACTATCATTTAGTCCCTGAATTAACTTAGATAAGCTTAAATAGCTGCTGTCGAGTCTCTTCATCTGTGACACAGAGATAATGTCTACTTCATGGATATTTGAAAAAATAATTAAAATTAAGTTATGTAAATTATTTATCACAGTAGTGTAGTGTAGTGACTTTTCTTTTCAATCTTGGTTTTATGACGATATTCACAGTCAATGAAGTTATCCACAAATCAAGAAAATGTTCACTACAGAATCTTGTTGGTCTTTCTATAGTACATATGGATTTATCAGATAAGGTAGAAATCATAAGGGTTGCTATTTCGGCATTTCTAGACCAAGGGTCAACCCACTATAGCCCATAGTCTAAACCCAGTTTATGCCTGCTTTGTAAATAAAGTTTTATTGGAACACCATTGCACTCATTTGTTTACATGTTGTCTATGGCTATGTTTTTACTACAATGACAGAGTGGAGTGGCTTTGGAAAGGATAGTATGGTTAAGAGTGCCAAAAATATTTAAGACCTGGCTTTTTCCAGACAAGTTGACTTACCTCTCTTTTAAACTTTTAGTCTTAGATTTGAATAAAAATCCAGTAGTTGATAAAAATGATTAACAAAATATAACACAAATTATATCACATAAATTAATAGATGCAATTTAAGAAACATTGGATGGATAATCCATAAAAGAAAACAGTAAGCATTATATGAAAATATATGATGTATCATTTAAAAGTAATGACATCTATATACCAGCCTTGGCATAACCATGATATTTAGAGGTATGCCATTCAATTCAATTTTCCAATTCATTAAAATAAATCAAAACTTGGCTAGAAAATAATACTATTGAGAAATAAAATATAATTGAGAGGTAAAGTAATTCTACTACCTTGAAAGGACATGCTCTTCATTAATGGTTACTTGATTTAAAGCTGCTACGGATGTAGTAATTGCAGCAGTGCCTATTTCAAATTCAGGAACATATGCAGGGGGTGTACGAACCATGTTCCTGGGCAGTAGAAGCAGTCACGATTCCAACAATAGCAATGGTGGCAGCGATGGCCCCACCAGCAGTGCCAGTGCAGAGTGTAGTCTCTGAGTAATGCCATTTATCTTGTTTACTTCTCCCGCCTGGAGAATGGAGGTAGTTGTGTCCTATAATTTCTTACCTCATCCCTCCTTTCCTCCTCCAGCTTCTCTAATATTTTTTCAACAAAACCCTGTGTTAAATCCCTCTCTATGTGAAATACATGGAGTATCTCCTGATTTCCTGATTGAATCTCACCTGCTATGGTAATTTCCTATGAGAAGTTAGATACACTTAATTCAATATTGTAAAAGATACAGTGATGTTAATTAAGGCATTCCTACATCCACACAGGTGCTGGCAGGAGCATGGTAGACAAGAAAGGCAAGTCCTTAGACAAAATCAAAAGGAAGGGAGTCTAATATAAACAAGCTGTCACCATGTGACTGGCTGGTCTCTGAAGACATTTCACAATATTGGGGCTCATGATCTATGTCTGCTGTTGGCAGCTTGGGTACTGATCACTAGTGGCTGCTGGCTTAGCCTTGGCAAGGGGAAGTTGTCCTCTAACATTCGCTTAACCAACTCTCTGTGTAAAATTCGACATGTACTGGGTTGAATAGTGTTACCTCCCCACACCCACCCCCCCAAAAAAAAATTGTGTCCACCTGGAACCTGTGTCTATTTGAAAATAAAGTTTTTGCAGATGCAATCACTTTTAAGTTGAGGCCATCCTGATAGGAATAGTCCCTCAACTGACTGACTTGTGTCATTCTAAGAAGAAAATTTGGACACAGAGACAAATATTCCATATGTGAGAATGAAGGTAGAGATCAGAATGATGCATCTACACACTGAGGAATGTCAAGGATTGTCAACAACCACCAGAAACTAGGAAGAAGCCAGGAAGGACTGTCTAGACTCTTTAGGGAGCATGGTCCTGTCAATACCTTGATTTCAGTCTTCTAGTCTCTGTACCTGTGAGAGAATAAGTTGGAGTTGTTTTAAGCCAACTAGTTTGTGGTCATTTCTTATATCAGCCAAAGGGAACTAATATAGATGCTTGTTTGAAATTTCTAGAGTAGTTCTGTCTTTTTTGTCTTTTTCCATTTAGTTACTGTCTCAGTTCATTTGGGTGGTTATAATAAAAATATCATAGTCTGACTGGCTTAAACAACAAACATTTATTTCTCAAACAGTTCTGGAGGCTGAGAAGTCCAAGATCAAGTTACTGGCAGATCTGTGTCTGGTGAGGACCTATTTCCTGGTTCACAGAGAACTGTCTTTTTGCTGTGTCCTCACATGGTGGAAGGGAAGAGGGAGCTTTCTGGGTCACTTTTATAAAAGCCCTAATCTAATTATTAAGAGCTGCACCCTCATGACCTAATCACTTCCTAAAGGACCCACCTCCTTATACAATCACATCAGGGATTAGATTTCAAGATATGAATTGGCAGGGACACACATATTTAATCTATTGCAGATACAAACAAATACAGGCTTTATTTTTCAAATAGTCTGTAACTCTGATAAACAATTTATCACAGTAAAGCTATATTCCCACCAGGCTAACACATACTAAATCTTTTGTGTATTATTCCACCATTTTTATGTATTGAAGGCTAGGGCATGGCCTCTGGAGCCACATGGCTGTGGCTTAAATGTAGGTCTTCCACTTGCTAACTGGGTGACCACTTTGTGCCTCTGTTGTCCAGGCTGTGTAATTGGCAAAATAACAGTATATATATATCTCATAAAGTTTTGAAGATTAAATGGGCTAAATAAGTGTAAAGCACTAGTTGCCAATGACTGTTGTCACTGATATACTGTTTCTGTATAATTGCAAACTATATATTGAATTTTGTATCTGCATTGTTTTCAAATTGACATATATACATAATATATGCCAATTAAATATAATCAGCAACCATATTTCTACATCATGCTTACCAAAGGAGAGCATGAAATGACAAACCCTGAATAAGTTTATTTTTAAAATAATGAATCAATGCCAGTATTAAAATTAATGAAACATGGTCTCCATCTGTTATGCTTTCAGTTTTCTTCTATGGGGTCTTTATTCAAAGTTGTTACATGTTAACATGCTATGAGGACTTTAGAAACATTCTGCATTTTATCAATTCTGTTTACATGTGAACCATTCTGAAGTGAGAAAGACCATCCTCCCAAAAAAATCAGTTCCATTCTTATAAATCCTGAAATATATTATTTTTAAAATTGCCATTATCTGCAAAAAATAGTTTGTCACTTCAATCAAACTTCAATCATGTCTAAATATTATTTGGGAAAAACAACTATATAAATCATCTCTTATGGGTTAAATAATTAGTAACAACTCCTTATCCCTTTATTCATGCTAGGCTTTTAAAGTGTTAACCAACACACACACAAACACACAACCCCAGATGGGCTCCACTTCCCAAAGGCACAGATGAGAGGATGAGAATGAATAGATGACCGAAACCTCAGGTCTCCATGGAAGGCCTGAGCAAGCTCATAGTTCAGTGATTATTTTGACAGAACTATATAAACTGCCCAGAATCCTTTGTCAGCCATGACTGAAAAAGCCGTTTTCTCTCCATTTTTTTTTAACTGTATTTATACTCTAGTGTCTAAGGTTAGAGTTCATGTAAGCAGCTAGAAGGTGAATGACTATGTTTTCACAAAGATCAGAAATTTGTTCTACATGAACTTTTCTCTGTTTTGATGAGTTGATCAGGAGCATATATGAAAAGAGAAATGACTTCCTTGCTGAGTCCAATGTTACATCCCCCTTAGCCTTTAGAAAACATCCCCTGTGTTCACCTGCCATTAGCATTGCTGCTGGATATAAGTGACACTGGACCTCTGTGGCAATCAAGGTTATGAAAGCACTGCGAAGCACAATCTGTCCAGTCCTGCCTGGGGTGTCGCATGCTAAACTAGTCAAAGTTGTTGAAGCACAGTAATACCTTGGTTTGTGAGCATAATTCATTCCAGAAACAAACTACTGTATTGCAAGACATCGCTCGTTTACCAAGTCAAAATGTATTAGAAATGTTTGCACATCTTGCGGAACACTCGCAAACCAAGTTACTCGCAATCCTAGGTTTTACTGTATTTCAATTCTACCATTCCAAATTATGGACACTCTACTTTCACTCTAATAACGAGACATAATTCAATTACCCATATGCCTTGCTTTTTTTCCTGAGCAAATACCTTCTATTTGCTACAAGCCCTAAGACTTTTTTTTGGATTAATGCCGGCAATCGATAGTCATTCTTTTAGTGAATAATATTCTTAGAATGTCTGGAATGCAGAAAATAGTATCAAAGTTTGAGTTGCAATATCTGAATGCTTAGTGTTAGTACTGTCATGGGTAGTCTTGCATTAATCATTTACACATTCTGAACCTTGGCTTATCTAAATATGAGAAAGCTAGACCACCTGGCTTCAAATGTCCTTACCATGTATAATGTTTTATAAATTTTATGAACGTGTGATTCTACTTCGTGTAGAACATCTCTAACCATTTTATTCAAAAGATTGCCACCATTTTCTTAATTCAGTTTTACTAATAAGACTGAATTAAAAGGTTAAAGATATTACTGAAAGAGGAATTAGTAGAATAGAGAGTCTACAGGGAGCAAGTGAAGATTGTATTTAAAATAAGTTGTAGCCCACCTTAAAACAAATTAAACTTTAAGGACCAGTCAACAATATGACCAAGCTTGCAAAATGAGAGATGAGATAACACTTCAAGAGCAAAATTAAAAAGGAGTAAGAAAACTACACTTCATAAACTAGAAAAGAGGAAGAATATTAATTGGAGAGATAAAAGAATGAGAGGGAGACAATTTAAAGAGGAGAGGATAAAATTTAAGAAGACAACCCAATGAGTAATGAAAATTATACTTCCAAATAGTATTTTTTTAAGTTATATATAAGAAGCCTCACATTTGGAAAAATCAAATGCAGTCACCAAGACTAAGTGCAACAGGGCTATTCAATTTTGATTTGCTCCTGAAAATAAATAAAAAATAAAAGGTAGAATAAAAGGTGAGAATATTATCCAGTGTTTCCATTCCTTATTTGTTCCTGAGAAGGTTCTTATTTTTAATTGAAGTAAAAATTGAATCTTTACTGTTATTACTTTTTGTTTTCAAGTATCTTCAGTAGCGAGTCCTGGCAACACATAACACTGGTGTGTCACAGAACTGGTTTCAAAAATGAATTTGCCCTAACATAGTAATTTTATATTTATGCTTTACCTCATATAAAACACAGTTAATTACAGAACTTGAACAATAGTCCAACCACTAGAGAGTGATTTCTAAATAATATTGGAGAAGAGGTAGAAAGATCTGAATTGTTCTCTCAACTGTTGTTTAGTAATTGTGTTGTCTTTGGAAATCACTGTGCATCTTATTTCCATTATACATAAAATCTGCATTTGCTTAGGTTGCAGTACTGCCATGGCAGTTAGTTTGATATGTGTGTGCTACTTTAGTTTAAGAAGTACTCTTCAGAATGTTTGAAGGCTGGTGGGAAGGAACCAAATCACTAGGAAGAGAGAAGCATTGAAGACACCAAGGCCAGAGGATCTGGGAGCCAAACTTTGGCTCCTGATAAGACAAGATGGGGTGACATTCAGAGTATAGGGTGGTGTGACTCATTTTCTCTTGGATGAAAGGGCTGGGGGATGGAGAACAGAGCAGGCTGAGGGAAGTTCGTGGATTTGGTGGTAGATGTTTTGTTTCTTTCAGAAAGTGTCTATGATTGTAAGGAGCCCCACGATTGGCTCTATAAGAGAGGTATAGGGCTGTGAAGATACTGAGGAGGATTCAAAAAGAAGGTCCCAATTCACATGGAATTTACATTAATGCTAATGGGATTATTAAAAGAGGAGAAAGTTTCAGGTATATCCTTGGAGACACGAATGACTTTTTTTCCTGAAATCTATCACTGATACGTCGCTGGAAATTGTTAAACTTATGTCACACACATATACACACCTCTCTTCTTTTTCATCATAACATGAGAAAAATATTCATTGTGTGTTCATTATGGAATGCGAGATTGAAGAAAATAACTGGAAATTTTTCTTGCCAGAAAAGTAGGAAAGTTCTAGAAAGTTAGGCCTTCTAAATTATATGAATAATCTTGTAAAACTAGGAGTACCAGGTCAGGAGTTGCACAGGGAATTTGAAAAGACACTGTGCATGATAACAGGCTTCCTAAGGTAAGATTTCCAGTAAGCCAACCACGGTGATACGTGTGTGAAGCAATGGAACTCATCACAGTAGAGAACACTGTGCAGTAATTCAAAAGGGTAGAAAATACAAGTGACAGAAAGCGATGCGTTTATAAACCATCAAGAGCTGTGCCTCACATTGGGAATATAAGCAGACCTGTGCCTAACCATGTGAGGTCTGTTGATCTCTTTGAATTCTTCCTTTCTGAGAGGCAATAAGTAGTCCTGAAAATAGATTTCTTAATACATTCCTTCCAAAGAATATTTACAATTGAGGGAAATTTTTCCTGCTTATATTCAAGCCTTCCTCTCTGTTCCTTGAGAAAACTGATAAACAGGTGCTTTCTCCTTATAATCTGCCCCAACCAAAATGATGGCAGAATGTTGATTTCACAGCTTACTCTGTCTCACTTTGTAAATACAAGGCACCGAGGTTGACAGAGTTCTAGCAAGGAGGCACACTGAATTTGGGAGAAATGGTGTTTGCAGCTTCTCACAGCCTGTTACTACAATGCATTGTGAAATAATATTGCATAATTCATAATAAAAATGTCCCTGAATAGTGACAGTTAAAAAAAAGTAATAAGCATGCCTACTGCAACAACGACAACAACAAAAATCTCTGAAGACAGAAGTAAACCTTGATAACGTGGAAATGATTTTGAACCAGCCTCTAAAGATAATGCTCTTTCTGCTGTCACACAAATACTCCCTTACCATAGAAACATAGAATGGTGTCTACTTTTAAAATGTTTCTACTTTTAACATGAAAGATAAACTCGAAACCATTTCCTTACCACTCAGATAGGGTTGTATTAATCTATGAAGAAGAGAGTATACTAGTCGATATGGGAACTAAGTTTTCTCTGTATATATTATTGTTCCCAAATTCTGAAGACATGAATACTGAATATAATTAGAACATTGACAACAATGCAAATCAATTAAATCATCTTAGAAAATTGCGTTCTGCCTCAGTTAAATAGGCTGAGCCAGTTATCCGGCAATACGGAGGCATCTTGAAAAATTTATCATAACTCTTCATTGCTCTTCTCAAGCACAGACAGAAAACTTTTCTGAAAAGGCAATTTTTTATCTGAACTTATGGGATAAAAGGATGACAAGAATCAAGCTCCCTTGCTACTAACTTTCTGGCTGCTGAGGTCAGTAACTAATTTATCTGGGGGAAACAATTCTCCCTTTTTCCTTACTCTCCTACTGTCACCAACTCTGAGGATCTCCAGGTGCCAGTTAGTGAGAAACACCTATTAACTTAGACAAGAACTAGTAGCCAATAAACTATCTCTCTGTAATCTTTTAAGTTGATATAAATATCAAATGTTATTTAAGGACCAAACAGTTTGCACAGTGAGCAATAAACTTATCTCCCCAAGGCTGAAAACACATAAATTAATATATGTGATCATAGTTTAAAGATAGAAAAATAATTATTGACTGACATTGCAGTTTTTATTTTTCATTCTTTTAACCAAACTTTCCTTGGAAACACATTTACCAGATATTCAGAATATGTGGCTCCATGGTTGCAGTGTCCACATTGCTAATACATAATCTATACTGTAATGTAACTTAGAGAGTTTGCTATGTTGTCAATAGAAATATATTTAAAAATTAAACAAAATATATTCAATAATGTTGCTCTAAAAGTAACACACGTGCAATTCATTATTTTCAAAATGTCATAAGATTCTATATTGGATCTCTCACCCCAAATCTCAATTTATACACATAATGGTATAATCATATTTAGTAATTCTATAGCTAATAAGCAACCTAGGTATTACTGATTTTTATTAAATAAATTGCTTTAAAAATCACATATTCAGCTAAAGATCACAAATCTGTTCTTGATTAATATGGGAAAAGATAAGGTTATGCTTTTTAGGAAAAATAAGAAAAAGGGTCATTCATTTCACACCTCCCACATAAGAACTTGGCTCTTTTCATAATATTCCACAGGATAACCAACTTCCTTTTGTATCTGCAAGGCTGGAAAAGTTTGATCCCCTTAGGTCAAAGGAAGTTCCTAGTATGAATCTCAGGCTAGGTGCTGCAGGCAGAAGGAAAAAGATACGGTTCTTTCTCTCAGTGAGCAGTATGATAATAAACAACTGAAATATGTTATGGGAAGAGCTACAAAAGAGGAAAGAATAGAACTATGACAGAGTAGGCGGAATGCCGTCTGCTTGGAGATGTAAAGAGGAGTGGATAGGTGAAAGCCGAAGCTACATTAGCCCTGAAGGATGAAAAAGACTTTGCCCAATAGATAGGGCAGTTGGGGTCTTAACCAGAAAGCAGGATCTGGATAGGTAGAATTGTTTAATATATCTAAGATTATTAGGAAGGTGCCTGGACTGTCAGAAGAAAAACAAAACAAAACAAAACAGAAGTCTCAAACAGGAGGACTTGCTAGCAATAAAGATTTGAAATAATGCACATTACCTGAATAACAAACTAAGTAGAGAAATTAAGAAGGAAAAAAGGATGGAGACAGGAAACTGAAGGGGATCCAGATGACACTAACATTTTTTTTGTATTTAACTTCCATTTTTAGGAATTTTTATGTTGAGTTACAAAATACAAATCAATATTAGACGAAGAGCAACAGAAGTATAAATAAATTACTCAAAAAGCACGTCCACCACAATAGATGTAACAATTTTCTCTTTTCATGATATTTTCCAGTTCTTAACCATATATACATGATTTTTGGATGGTAACAGAAAAATATAGAAACAATTAATATTTTGCCTTTTTAATTAACAATAATATAATGATCATATATAGTAGCCTTATGTCTGGCATATATTCCTAAAAATATTTTTTCCCATCTACAGATATTCCATAAAGTTTTCAATATTTTTAGAGGTTGCATAATGTTTAAGTTGGTTTGCAAAACTTAATTTGAAATTTGTTGGTTTAAGTTATAGGCAATATTTTGTTATCATAAACAATGTGGCAATAAACCTGCTAATGCATTTTCCCTTTTGATTTAGTTCCTTATGTTTCATTCCTAGAACAGGATCAATAGATCAAAATATGTAAATATTTTAATAGCTGTTGATAAATATGTTTGCGTTGTCTTTATAAGTTATGCATCTTAAGTATCTCTCTCCCAACTAGTCTGCAAATTATTTGAGGTTAGAGACCATGTTTTTTAATTAATGTACTCCAGGACCTAGGGCACTGCTTGGCACCTAAGAGATGATCAATAATATTTGTTAAACAATTGTGGCTGACTGATAGTTGGCATGAACTATCCATTCTTCATCATTTTAAGAAACATAATTTGGAGTTTAGCAGGCATGTCATGAACCCACCTTAAATACAACCTTTCTTAGTCTCCCATGCAAGCTATATGTAGTTAATGTTAGATGTGAAGTTAAATTCTGGCCATTGAGTATTATATGAGATTTCCAGGGAAGCTGCTTAAAAGATGATGTAGGTGGCAGATTGCCCTTCCTACAATTATCTTTCCTGATGCCTGGAATGTAGATGCAATAGCTAGAGTTCCAATAGCCATTTTAGACAATGAGTTACCTTTGAGACTAGAATCCAAATACTTGGATAATGAAACAAACAAATGAAAAATAGAAGTAGCCTAGATCCCCCAAAACCATGGAGTTGCCACATCTTCCCTTGACTGCCTATATTAGGACTTATTTTATATAAGGGGGATAAACACCTACCTTAGTTAATTAAGCCAATTTTATTTCTGGAATTGATTTTTCAACAACTGAACTAAAAAGCTAATGATAAAATAATATTAAAAGAACTAAATAACTGATAAAACTAATAATGCCAATAAAAATGAGTGTATTATTTATCCTTAACCTTGACCACATATTTTTCAATTTTAAGATTTATTCATTGTATAAATTAGAAATGTCGACTCAGATATTTAAATTTACATTTATTTTATTATTAGGAATGTTTACTTTATAAACTGTATTTAATATTTTGTAATATAATGATCTCTTGACAATGTATTTATTTGACTCTCAGAATTCTGTCACCAGTTTTTATGAACTCTTTATATGGTAAACCATGATACCACATCTAAGTTTTTTTTTCATCTGTCTTTATCACTATTCAAGTCATTTATTATTTTTATAACATTTTTTATTGGTATATATACATTTCTAATTTTCCTGTGTAACTTTTCCAAGAAGATAAATTAATTGTCCCTATAGAGAACTGATGAATATTCACATTTATTTATATTTATTTCCCTAGGTTTCATTTTAATTTCCAGATCCATTTAAATTGAATTTTGAGAAATACTTCTCTTAATTATTTTTTTAAATTTAATTTTCAAAGTGTACTTGTATATTAAATATAGCAAATTACCAGAGTTAAATCCTGGGTCTAAATGATATATTTCTTAACCTCATTATATTTGTACTTCTTCACCTACAAAATTGAGAAAATTTTTAGGATAACCTGGATTAGAAATATAAAGTGTTAGCATAGTGCCTAGCCCATAGCATTTAGTTCTATAATAGCCTTTTTTATACAAAGTAAGTATTTTAGTGCATAAAAAAACCAAAAACCTTGAAAACAATTGCATTAGCTCAACATTTAGTTTAGCTACTTTTTAAATTCAAATAATCTCAAATAAGGCTATATTTCAAGACTTACATCTTTAATTTGCACTTTTTTTAGAGTGCATATGTCAATCTCGATATGTATACTTCTTTCTTTTTTCCCCAAATCAAATGAAATGTTCCTTATTTTTCAGGGGGAAGCAGGTTTTCCTGTGGTCACAGCAGTACAAGAAGGAGAAAAAGAGCTGCATACTAAATAACTGATAAAGGATTAATACACTTCTTACTAGATAGGCTTTTCCAAAATATTTGGAGTTGATTAATGCTTATTCCTGGGAAATTGGTAAAGTTTGCTGGGTTCTGAGTTTAGTGGAAACATTTAACTGAAGAAAGCTTCTGAGAGGTAAAACATTCATTTTTCTTTGCATTTAGTTCCCGAATGGAGACAAATAGCTTAAAAGCAATATTAACCTCTATGTGCTTAGGCTATTTATCTTCATAAGAAACCGTCTGAGAAGAAGAAAACAAAGCCCATAAAAATGATTTTATTTAATCACACTAGTATATCTCACCAAAAATCTTTTGTTATTTCCTTAGGGCTTAATTCTAACTTCAGTAACTCATGCACAAATTCTATGGATGTCAGTGGAAGCTGTGCATATGCAACTCAGGCCCAAATTTGGTTGTCATGGATGAATTAGTCAAACAGGGCTTTAGATCAATTTTTTTTCAAACACAAAGTGCTCTCAGCATGTAATCCTTCTCCATCTTTCCAAATTTATTGACCTAATCCAGTAATAATTATTGAATCTCCATAGCATACATCAAACCACACTTTCATGCATGCACCATAGAGTCAGTGGCCTTAAAACATTTACCTTTCCACATAAATGTTAATAATCTTGCAGCAATATTTCATCGTAGCCAAAAGAGAATATTGTGACATGCTTTGCGACAAGGTCAATTTCACTTAAGGAAAAATGCTAACATTTTAAAGTCAGCCATTAAATTAGAGTTATTATTGCATTTTCGTTATCTTGTTACAGGACAGTAATCTGATTTCACTAGTGCCGCAGTTATTTAGGTAGGCTTATGATATTTATTCAAAGTCACAATGCATAAGTGAAAAAAATGCATATAATTTTTCTAAGCTCCAAAGAAATTGTGTTTCAGAAAATCTGCCTTTAAAAATATTTATCTAGATATTTTTAGCAAGTAAATTTTTCCTTGTAAGGTAAAACTTCTTCAAATTGCATGTAACTGGTTAGAATAATATTGCTTCCCTCAAGGCCTAACCCCAGAGCTCTACTTAGTGAGTAAATTTAATGCTAAATTTTTATGTACCTTGAGCTACACATGATTGGTCTTATAATAAGTGTCTGCAGATCCTGCTATTGAGCATCTGAAGAGAGATCTTAATGACTCAGTTACTTTGCCTGAAATCATTTAAACTGTCCTTTTCCTCAAGTGCAGTACAAGAGACACCCACCCATACTGTGGTGGATTGTACTCAGTGGTATACTGAATTGTGCTAAAATTGTAGTATGCCATAAGGATCTTCTGCAGAGCTTTAAAAAGGAAGACACTTGGGCCCTGCCTGCCAAAACTTTTAGTTATGTGGTCTGGGTGTGTGCTGCATTTTTAACATTCCCTCCGAGTGGCTCTGACGTTAGTCATCCACAGCTCAAACTTCTGACAAACACTGACATCCTGAAAGTGGACGCCAAGTTGACAGTAGTGTGTGGTGCAAAGGCAAGAGTCAGGAGTGCTGTGTGCACATTGTCATTTGCATCAATTTGCCAAATGCAGAGAAAGCTCAATGTTAAGCGATCCTAGTAACCACCTAGGCTTTAAAAAGCACTCAATGATGGGGAATTAAATAAAATACTATTTTTTTTAAATTGATTCTGTTACATCTTACAAACATTGCCATTGTGATAGTATCTGTCGTGATCCTTACATCACTGACATTTATGACTATGGGCTACATTGTGTAAACCACTCCCACTCCAAAAAAAAAAAAAATCATATGTTGAAGTCCTTACCCCACTTCCTCAGAATAAACCTTTTTTTTTTGTCTTTAATTAATAATGACGCCAGGATGGCAGGCATGGGTGCAGACTGTCCTGGGGGAACGGTACCTATATTCCCTCTAACTATAAGGTGTACAGAGTTGGATTGTGAAGACATACTCAGATTTCCCTTCGTGGTATTGGACCTCATGAAAAAGAACAAACCTGAAGATAAAGAGTTTTTCATACCTCCTGACTTTTAATATATTTTTTTGTTTTGTTTTGTTTTGTTTTTTTATAGAGGGCAGTATCACTGGACCTCATATGTGCGGTCTGAACCGGGGCCGCTGGTTTCCCAAGCCAGCACTTAACCACCACGCCACTCGGCCGGCCCATACCTCCTGACTTTAAAGTACAGTGGTTCATACCTATTATATATTATTTTTCTGGATTGTACTTTTTATTAATATAAAAGTATACTTGGGGAACTTCCAGTAATGTCAGCAGAGTGAAGTGGTCATGCAAACAGGTTAACAATGATGAAATTCAGACACAATTTTAACTACTACTTAAAGACCCTGGAAATCATGCAGAAGTGAACGGATTCTTGAAAAACTGCCACAAAAGAAGTTCATAGCTTTTTTGCCTAAGTGCTTGCCAAAATTTTATGCAGTAGAAAAACACATACTGCCTTACTGTTTTGGCTTGAGGTAGCAAAGGGAGACCAGGGTTTGGAAAAACAGCTAAGAAATACCTACAGCCAGGCAAAGTCATTGAAGGGTACACTCTTGAAAAGCTTCTACAAAAGGGGTGAGACCTGTGAGTTTTTAGCTTTCTTGACCAAGTATACTCCCTGAAAACTCTGGCTGTGAGAGCAGAAAAATGTAGCGCATTTGCTTAATTAAAGATGGCAAAAGGAATGCACTGTTGGAACAGAAGCTGGAAATTTATGAGGAAAATTCTGGAAGTAAGAGGTAAAGAAAAAGAACAGAGCCCCCCTCCCCAATCTGAGTATAAACTGCACAAACCCCAGGCAGACTTCTAAACTCCATGGGCAGTGAAGACCTAGGGGGCTTGAGGTGGGGAAGGACAAGCAGACAGCAGAGAGAAACTTATCCCTAGAAGAATCTGCTGCACTGGGAGACATTTTGTGAGTTTGCTACTTTTTCACCAAAGGCATTTCCAAACCCGTGCATAGCTCCTGTGGCAGGCAGCTGGAGGGGCCTTGTTGGGTTGAGGTGTCAGAAGACACGAGTTGCAAACTGGTGGAAAAGATGAAGTTTTAAGAGGATTTTTCCAGAGATAAGGAATGCACAGAAGCTATGAACCACAGTATCTAATGTAAATTTTGCCCAAGTACTTAAATGATCACCAAATTGTTGAAGCACCGCGGGCATGCAGAAGGGAACAGGTTTTAAAAAAAGGGCTCAGTTTGAAGGTTGAGTCCAGACAAGTTAACTGCCTATTTGCAACGAAAAATGAAACAAGGAGGACTACATAGCCAAGCTTGGAACAAACACAAAGAAACTGGGATGAGGCGGTCAGTGTGGCTACGAGGCCAGCATGAAACCAGAAATCTGGCCCTTCCATGCCTGGTGTCACTTAGACTCACGGGGCACTGACTGTGGAGCAAAATGGCCAGGGTTTCGTTTCTGCTTCACTGTTTACTAGCTGTGTGAACTTTAGAAGACTGTTTACCTTCTCTGTGCCTCTGTTTGCTCATTTCTTATTTATTTATTTATTTATTTATTTATTTATTTATTTATTTATTTATTAGCTGAGCCATCCTGACACCTATGAGCAGCTCAGCGGCAGCTCAGCTCGGACTGGACATCAAACTGCTGTTGCTCAGAGCCCAGCTCGCACTCTTGAGTGAGCTCTTAACCAACTGAGCCACTCGGCCAGCCCTGCTCATTTCTAAGTGGCAATAATAATAGTACTTCCTGGTTTGGGCATTTGTGAGGATTTAAATGAGATGATATATGCAAGGCACCTTAAGAATGCATGTATCGTGTTAGCTATAATGACAATAATAATGTCATAGAAGGAGATAATAGAATTATCTTTTCAGCACTGATATGCAATTCCAGGGTGAAAAGTGAGTGTTTGGAGGGATAAACCTTGAGTTTATTAGAAAACACTCTGAATTGGCTATGATAATGCTAAATTGTAAAGTAACAGAAGCACAAAATATAGTTACGTGGAAAAAATTATACTTGTTTTTTTTTTTGTATAACCAAATTTGCAGCTTTATATTTGTGCCTACTGCTTATGCACACATACAGGCATGCTTCCATACAGACTCATATGAGCTATTGGCTCGTAGAAGGTACACTGGATTATAGTTTGCTTATTACCATTCTGATTATTTTATAAATAGTCTAATTGTCGTTCTGACTTTTCTTTTCTAATCAAAAAATTCAGGAAGTTATAAAATTTTCATCTTTTTAAGAATTTTGTTTCATTTCTATTATTACTAAGGGAATGTTGTCTATAAAGTACACACAAAAATATTTCGATTCCATTTACTTAATATAGTGTTAAAATTTTCATATAATTTAAAATGTTTTCTTCCTTGATCATTCATGCACTCGGATCCTCACTGTTGCCTACCATGGATGTCTTGCTGGCTAAACATTGGGGATATAATGATGAATAAAACTCAGTTTCTACTCTTAAAGTTCTCACAGGGCAATGGAGATACAAATACACAATAAACTTTGAGACGAAAAGGAATCATAGCAGCATTAGCTGTAGGCAGGAAGTACAGTAGTAGCATTAAATAAAGATCAATTTAAGAATTGGAAAGGCATATATGAGGACTTTATGAAAGACATGTTGTTTAAGCAGCCTCTTAAAGCATGGGAGGCATTTTTTTAAATAGAGGATAAGGATTCTAGGAACAATGCAGATTATGTGTAAGTCACAGTCATATAACATAATAAGCGAGTTCAGGCAATTGTAAATAATTCCAAATTTTGAAGCACAGTGGGAGGTAAAGAGGAAAACCATGAGATCCAATGGAAAGATAAGAATTCAGGTTGTAGGCCGGCAGAATGGCACATTGGTTAAGAGCTGGTTTTAGGATGCCAGTGGCCCCGGTTCAGATCCCACATATGAGGACCAGTGACACTGCCCTCTACAGCTAACAACAGCTCCACCTGGAGCTGGGCTGTGCGAGCCCCGGCGACAGTGTAGGCTGCAGCCCCTGCTGCAGTGGGCTGCCATAGGCTACAGTGAGTGGCCAGCAGCCAGCGTGAGTGACTGGCAGCCAGCGTGAGCTGCCAATAGTCGCGGTGAGCGACCATCCAGAGGCCGGCCACCCATCTGCCTCATCCAGGAAGGGTGCAATGACGATACCAACATGGGCCAGTGAAGCAACGTCCTCCGCAACTAGACTGAAGAACAAAAAGACAGCAACAAGACAGCAACTTGTCTGTCCCCTTCCTCCAATTCCCCAATAAAAATCTTAAAAAAAAAAAAAAAGAATTCAGGTTGTATTTTGATTTAATTCATATGTAACAAGATCTTGAATTAAGGCTGTATAATGAAAACTGACAAAGGGAATAGGTTTTAGGCATACCTGCATCAGGACTTGGTAACTGATAAGCTACGCCAGAGGAGGAGATAGTATGGGTGGGGGTTTGAGACTAGAGGATAGGCCAGGTGTTGAAAGGAATGTAAGGTTTACTCAGATTTCTGACTTCGGTTGCTAATGACTTTATTAATAGAAATTAAATATCTATGAGAAAGTATAAATTGAGAGGGGAATAATGTCTCTCTACCTCCACATTTAGATTTCAAAATTCCTGTGGTACACCAACATGGTACTGCTAGTCAGAGGTGGGGAATTGGGATTTGACCTTTGGAATTCAAAATAGAGCCAGGGGTTCTGTTTGGAAAAGATGGAAATTCTGCCAATTCACTTATGTATGTAGAGTGAGATGAGGAAAGAACTGAAGACAGAACCATAGGAGGCCCAGTTATTTAAGAGACGGGCAATGAAGTGGGAATTGGTAACTGAAATTGTATTGGTCAGGGTATTCCAGAGAAATAGAAGCAACAAGATGTATATCTGTATATATCTACATATCACCTATATCTATATCTATTTCTATCTCTATATCTGTATCTACACCTATATCTCTATCTATATCAATATCTATATCTACACCTATATCTATATCATCTATCTATCAAGGTTAATTATAAGGAATTGGCCCATGCTTTTGTGGAGGCTGACAAGTAACAAAATCCACAGAGGAGGCTGGCAGTCTGGAGGTCCAGGGAAGACTTTCAACTGGAGTCCAAAAGCAGTAGTCTTTTTTTTTTTTTTTTCCATTCAAGGCCTTCAACTGATTGGATGAGGCACACCCACATAATGGAGAATACACTGTTTTACTCAAAGTCTACTGATTTAAATATGAACCTTTTCCAAAAAATACCTTCACAAAATCATTTAGAATGTTTGACCAACTATCTGGGTACTAGGGCCTAGTCAAGTTGACACAAAAATTTAACCATCAGAGAACTGAGGAAGATTCAGTAATGAAGATAGAACAAGAGAGCAAGAGAGCGTGCGAGGGAGATTTCATTAAGCTAAGAGAGAAAAGAATTTCAAGAAAAAACAATTGATTCTGAAGGTTTTAAGCAGATTGAACTGAAAATATGCTACTGTGTGGAGAAGTGGCATGTCACTGTGACAGAATAACTGCCTTTTCACGGAAACCAAAGAGCAAATAGTTGAGAAGTTAATATGAGGTGAGAAACAGGAGACATCGTGTGGCTTGGGAAGAGAAGTTAGAGAGCGATGGCCAAGAGAGAATAAGGTTAAAGGGGATCTGCTTTTTCTATCAGACTTGGAAAGAAATAAAACAAAGCTACTATGATTAACACCTTGAATGATGATAGTAAAAGTGACTGTAGCTCAGTATGCTAACGCTGTAGGTGTAACTGCAATTTAATAGTATTCATAGAAACATGATACTCTTCACCCTACAGTGATTCTCTAGTAGTGAAATTTCAGTAAAATTTGGGGTAGAAGAGAATATTTTGAATGCCTTTTGAGCTCATGTCAATCAAACAGAACCACATAGGTAGCTGCTTTCTCAGCAAGAAAGATGGGATGAAAGGTGGCCATAATGGAACACTGGGTAATTTTTACCATTTTTCCCCTAATTATTTCTCATTATTGGTCAATACTATAATCTCTAACAAAGATCATTTAAAATTCATAAGAATTTTATTCTATCAAAATAATACTCTCATTTATTTTATATCTCCCTGTAATTAACATTTTTTGAAGGTCAACACAAGGTAGTGGGGAGAAAATAGGAATGAAATATTTCAATGACCGGGCAAACTCATTGTCAGTAGTGAGATCTAGACTTAGCTTTTTAATATCCCAGCCAGTACCCTATCTTTGCAAAATGTATTACACACACACACACACACACACACACACACACACACACATACACACACACACATCATGGATACCCAATACACAGACAAGTCTATCTATTTCCTATTATGGGCAATTATCCTGATTTATGTCATAAAATAAACCACATGGCCCATGTGCAGTAGTCTTTTCTTTGTTTTCTTCAAAACTTTAACACCACTAAAAGGAGAAGAAAAGATAGTTTGATGCACACCATAAATGTAGGAACAGTATAAAAAAATCTTCACTAGTAAGATCTCATAAAAATATAACACATTTTGGTCACTGCTACAAAATAAGCTTTCAGCAGCTGGCAAAAGCACATCTAATTTGAGGTAGGGAACTAATCTCACTTGTTCCACTTGAGTTGGACAACCAGGTGCTTTGCTGCGTTTACAGAACCTCCATTCAGTATAATGGGTTGGGGTCACTTCATCTAATGATTCTCATTATATTGAGGGCATATAATTATTTCAGTGGCTTGTTTTTAATTGAAGAATAAAGAGTTTCAATGTAATAAGGAAACTAGCATCAATTTGATTTTAATATCTGGTAAAATACTAATTCACAAGAATTCATTTTTGGTAATGGTTTCAGAAGAGAATTAAAAATAAGATCTAGTACAGAAGAATTTATTACCAAAATCTATCCTTCATCTGTTTAAGAGATTTGGGGGGAAGGTGGGTTTTAGTGTTTTAGATGCCCCACTTTTCCATTCCTTGTCCTGGAACAACTACTAGCAGTTTATTTTCTATATGGCTTCTTTATGTCAATGGCCAGCAGCCAACTCAGCCTTTTCTAAGGGATAGAGTAGGGCAAGGGAAAAGACATGAGCTTTTGTGCAAAATAGGACTTTGCATGTATGATTTCATGGGTTTGGTGCAGTTAAATTTGAGGAATACAAAATTACTGCATTGTGGGTCAAAAGTTGTATGACATTGGCAATTTTATGTGGTTCAAACTCAAAGCAGTCTCACCTTAACAATAAACAAACTAAGGCTCACACATGTGCAATAACCTACTCAAGGTCAAATAGCCAGTATATTGCACACATATAAGTTAAACTCTGGTATCTTTATCATTCACATCCTTAGGAAAATAAGATTCTAAAAGTAAGACTTCCAGAAAATTTGGAGTTCCATGGGTCTCAGGATCCACTGCTAGACTTTATTTCTATTCTATGTTTAAAAGTTGCCCAATCAGGTATGTTGAAAGGTTATTGGAGGCACCTCAAGAAGCTCCCAAAGCCCAAAGCTGGAATGATTTCAGCTACAAAATAAATATAAAAGCATTGGATTATGGGCCGGCCAAGTAGTGCGTTGGCTATGAGCTGGCTTGGGACACCAGCGGCCTGGGTTCGGATTCCACATGAGGGCCAGTGACACTGCCCTCTACAGCTAACAACAGCTCCACCTGGAGCTGGGCTGTGCGAGCCCCGGGACAGCATAGCTGCAGCCCCTGCTGCAGTGGGCTGCCATAAGCTACAGTGAGTGGCCAGCAGCCAGCGTGAGCGGCTGGCAGCTGGTGTGATCTGCCAAGAGCTGCTGTGAGCGGCCGTCCAGTGGCTGGTGACCGATCTGCCTCATCCGGGAAGAGTGCAATGATGAAACCAACATGGGCCAGTGAAGCAACGTCCTTTACAACTAGACTGAAGAACAAAAGGACAACAACCTGTCTGTTCCCCTACCCTGGTTCCCCAACGCTGTTCCATGCTCCCAATTCCACCAATAAAATCTTTAATAAAAACTCAGAAAACAAAAAAAATCATTGGATTATAACTCACTGCACAAAATATATATACCTATGAGTCATACTGATATAAATAAAATATTGAATAAGTAAATGGCAGAAAACAGACAAGTCTCCTGTGCAAAAGTTTAAATAATATATGTGGATACTCTGACCTTAAGGGGATGGCACGTAACCCCCACTCCTTAAGTGAGAACTGTGCATAGTGACTTTCCTTTAAAGAGAAAGTATAGAAAGGGGGAAAATAGAGAAACTTTATAGTCGAGGCACCTACCAAACACCCCCTTAAGCCAGATGACCGAGGTTAACATCAACGGTGATAAGTCATGCTGACAGCATACATCCTTGATATGGAGTGATGAGAACTGCACTTTATCTCTGTGATCTTTCTCACACACACACAAAAACACAACAACAACAACGTATAACCCTAGTCTAATCGTGAAAAAAAAAAAATCTGACAAATCCCAACTGAAGAACACCATACAAAATACCTGATTAGTATTCTTGAAAACTGCGAAGGTCATGAAAAACAAGGAAAGTCTGAGAAACCACTGGAGCCAATAGGAGTTTCAGAAGATATCACAACTGAATGTAATGTGGATGAAGTCCTGGCACAAGAATAGCAGGTGACATTAGGTACAAGCTAGGGAACTCGGAATGAAGTATGGAGATAATTAAAAATAGTGTATCAATATCAGGCATTCATTGTGGCAAATGTACTGTATTCTCCAAAGATGTTAATAATAGGAGAAAGATGTGGGGCATATGAGAATTACATATTTTTAATAGTAATAGAAAACAGTTGTCTTAAGGAATTAAGCAAAACTGGCAAAGGCCATCTGGGTATCACATATTTTAAATATCTCATATTCATTATTAGTTTATGTGTATTTGTTATAAAACTTAAGATTGTACAACTCACAATGATATGAGTTTTAAAAAAAAACCAGTAAAAGCCACTGATGCATCTACATTTCAAAAGAATATAAAGATTCACTAAACCATTAACAACATACAAGTACTTTATTACATCATAAAATAGAGTACTGAGAATAAGTACAAACATGTTCACGTCTTGAATCCCTCAATGAATTGTTCTAGTTCCATGCCTGCTCGCTTTATCCATCCACAGGATATTCAGAGCAACTCAGTATATTACAATGGGAGTAAAAAGAAGTTTACTTAATAGTAACCTTCAAAAGTGTTACTGTAGTTCAAGTAAAGTAATGAAAAGTATTATCTATTTTTTAAAGAATTGCAAAAGTTATTACCTATTATTTAATCAGATTCAAATGATCATTCCAAATGCTGAAATAATGCTACAATGTTCTCCCTACATGCATTTACAAAGACCATGGTGTCTTGCCTTTTACATAATGCTATTTAAGGTTTATTTACTCATTGTGACCATTCCAATGCCCTCACAGGCCAGCACAGAAATGAGTAGGTCTCTAGCCCAATGGTTATTTTTTCAGGATTTTTGTTTCATACCCTGCATTTGTAATATTTTTTCAGACCGGTTAATGAATTCAGACTTAGTGAAGAAATTGAATACTTTCAACAACTGTAAAAGCCACATTTGAGAACATGAGATCTCTTCAAAAAATTCCAAAATATTTAGAATGCCCTGTAAGACTTCCTGAGAACTCTGCTGAAACTTGATTTTATATGAAATCTGTTAATACACAAATGCTTAAAATGTATCAAATGATGTTGCTGTAATATGTCATATATTGCATTGCTAATATTCTTCAGGTTAAAAAAAAGAATACAAGAAGCACTTATCTCAAATGTAACACATTCCCTTTTACATAACATCATTAGAATGTAGTCATTTCATATCATCTATCACCTGTCACAATTTTCTTAAAATTTCTAACCTCTCAAACTTACTTCTCTTATTACAGACCACATGATTTATGAGTAGCTGTAGAGACAGCTGTGAGATTAGCATTGTAACCTGTTGCAGATCACCTCAGAAACAGTTTCTTCTGAAATGTACGGTCACACTGAAATGGAATTACAACAAATTTTGGGGGCAATTCTGACTTGTGCTGTTAAACTTACTTGCTCCATTGTAAGGAAAAAAATTATAGAAATGGGAAAATATTGGGGTACTTTTATTTGTTTTTACTTCCTATGAAATTAATATGGAGACTTTTTAATCAAAAGTTTACTATAATGAGGTACATTTTCATTTATCTAACATCTTACAAATGCATAGATACGCATGTGTCCTTCTGCTCTTTGTATTTTAAAATAAAAAACTTGGAGCAAAAGGCAAAATGAACAAGCGAGAGGGCCCTGCATCTTCAACCAAGTGATTTTGCTTTTTCCTACCAACAGTTCAGAACTTCCATGGAAACATTTTTATGAGTGGATGATGCACGTGAAATTTATAAACAAATATTTATTTGTATTAGTCCCTTTTCTATATAGTATAATCTATCTGTCTATCTATCTATCTATCTATCTATCTATCTATCTATCTATCTATCTATAGACACTTTGGTCAGTGTTGCTCAAGCAGTAATTAGCCATAATCAGAAGTGTCTGGATGCTGATGGTAACCACTTTGAGCACCTCTTGTAATCGCAGAAGTCAAATATGACTTGTATTCATCTTTTGGTGTCACTATACATTGAGTATTACAACGTTAATAGTTCTTTCCTTTCTTAAAATGGGTATATATTTTTTGGCATGGTGTGTGTGTGTGTATGTGTGTGTGTGTGTGTATGTGTATGTGTGTGTGTATAGTGTGTCTACAGAGAAGGGGTTAATAAAAATGCAATATACATTCTGAAGATGGTGAATAGTGACCAGAAAATAGGTTATTTATAATAATAAGTAGACATTTATCAAGAAAGGGGCCAAGTTTACACTGAAAATGGTTTACGAGGCCTCACAGGAAAGTGGGTGAATAGGACACCCAGCTGTATAACATTTTAAGCCCTGGACAGGCCAGCTTGTGTCCTGGACACTGGGCTGTGCATGGCACCCTGTGAGATGGTACCCTACGGAGTTTAAAGAACCTGAACATTCACTACTGATGGCTATTCTCTACATTTCCAGTCAACAACCAGAGGAAAGGGTATTTTTACACCTATCCTTCAATCTCCTCTTGTATTTATGTATGTGCTCTTGTTGATTTTACTTGGGGAAGTTGTGAGTGAGAAGTAAGAATATTTTAAGGATGTTTCATTTCTGCTTTTTATCCTTTGCCCCGAAAAAAAAAAATCAAGTTTTAGGTCAAGAGAATTTTTAAGAGTCTAAAGTAGGGATTTAGGGATTCAAAGTCTAAATGAAGAAAACCACATTGATTTAAAAACTAATAATTGTGATATTGGTATGTAAGTACCACACCCAACAAACTGTATAATGATATATTAATTATATATAGTAGTGCCCTCTAAAAAATGTGAATTTTAACCATACTAAGATTCAATCTGAGTATAGCTTGAGCTCTACTCTCTATAAATTTACTTTTTCATTTGTATTTTTCAAATTTGTATTTTTCAAATATAAATAATATTTGTATTATTTTTATAGGTTACAAACACTTTAAGATAGTAAACTACTTCTTTTGTTATTTTTTAGTTTTCCTAAAATCGGCAACAGGACTGCCTTCCTCTCTCTCTCTATTAGGCACCCACCTTATGCAAACTGCATTTTCTATACCCCTTATCACTAAGCTTCTTGTACTTTCAGCCAAGACGAAGCGCTAGCCAATGAGTCAGGTCTCACTGAAGCAATGATGGTGTCACTTCCCTGTGACGGTCCCAGCCTCTGGGCTTAGGTGACACCCCAGCCTCCTTTGCCTCTCCAGGTTGAAGTATGGTGATAGCTTCTGCCACTACTGGTCACTGGCTTGCCTCAGTGTCCTCTGTTTGGACTTTCAGTTTTTCAGACACTTTTGTCCAAGTTCTTTTTATGGCGTCACATGGCTTAGGCTATATTTTTCTGACTGTCTGCTGTCTTACACAATGGTATACTGAGGGAGAATGAGAATGCTATGTTTGACACCTGTCTTGGTTTTATAATGGCTTTTGAATACTGGGCATATTACTGAGTTTATTTCTGATCACGTGTCTTCAGAACATTCAGCTTAGGTTTACTTTTTTTTTTTTTTCCTTTAACTCCTCCCAACATTTATTATAGTGGACATTGTTAAGTGTGTGGCTCTAGTTACCCTAAAATCTCATGGGAGACAATAAATATCACCCGGTAGCAGCAATAACAAGAGCTGAGTTTGAGTACTTTATATATACAAGATCCTGCACTAAATACATGTATTATCTCTTTATCTGTCACAAGAAAATATGAAGCTGATACTAAATTATTCCCACTTAACAGATGAAGAAATGGAGGTTGTCCAATATCACACAACCAGCTCAGAGTCTACCCCAGAACCCAAGCTTTCTACCTTATGCGTTGTTGGCACTGCTTCCCTCATTCAATCTTAGTAAGTTGAGATGTTCCTGAAATTTGTACAATTCTCAGTTTTGACTAAATAAAAATTTTTGAAGTTCAGTTGCTATTAACTGCCAATATCATTTTATTTATTTATTTTTAAATAGTGCTACTTACAGTAGTTTTATTATTTATTTATTTATTTATTTATTTATTTATTTAGAGATATTTTTTGATGGCAGTGTCACTGGCCCTCATACATGGGACCCAAATCAGGGCCGCTGGCTCCTGAAGCCAGCACTTAACCACCACACCATTCGGCTGGCCCGCCAATATCATTTTACAATTATTTTCTAAGAGCCTTACCTGATGCAAACTGGATTGGTTTTACTTCTCCAATATAGACTGGAATGACAATTACATGAACAAATATTGTCTACATTTATATATTCTATGTTGATTTTTTTGAAGTAAAGATGTTAAAATTAGAATATACATTCTACAGGAAAAAAAATATGATGATGAAATACAATAAAGCAGAGAAATGGTAATGGAAATGAAAATTGAGGAAAAAAAACAATTAACAAGATTCAAATCTATTGTAATATCTTATTATATGCTTGGCTACACAACTAAGCATCATGCAGTTTTATGCTGCTTTATTTGATATAGCGATGGTGGTGTGGATGGTTGATTCTCTCTAAAGTGAACTAGTCAGGCTCCTACACCCAGTTTAAATGTCTATGAACCTCTGCTCAGAGTTCTGATAGTGCAGACGTAGAGGTCTCATATACTGACATTTGCTTTAAACCTATCCAGCTCACCATGTTGTTTACTGCATCCAGTTCTTCCACTACTGGGATAGTTTCATATACATAATAATGTATCACATATGGAGTGACATAAGGGAGAATAAACAAGATTAGCTCAACAACTGTTAAATGCCTTGACCTCAAACATTCTCCCCTACCTACTCTCCTAGAGTGAATCTATTCAGAAAAACCCAAACTGGCTGGATGGAGGATAAGAAACTGCTTCCTCTGTCTTGTCATTCAGGTCTGAACCAACCAAGTGTCCTTTTGATATCACTGTAATCCATCTGATTTAAGGGAAGCATTTGATTTCTTCAAGTGGGTCTCCCTTCCACTTTAGGAAATAATCCTCTTTCCATCTCCTACTCATTCAATAAAAAAATACCATCTCATATTAATAACATCTTTTCCAAAGAAGCTCAAATCATTTTTCAGATATTCCTCTAATCCTCACAGCACTCCTAAGAGGTAGGTAATGTCCATACAACAACTCCTCTCAACCAAGTCAGAATGATTATGCAAGGGTATTAAGTGCCCATAGGTATTATTGAACTGACTTTCATTTCCTCTAAAATATATATTTACTGGGGATTGAAGCTGTGCATTTATTTTATATATATATATATATATATATATATATATATATATATATATATATATATATAATTTTTTATTTTTTTATTTTTTTTAAGGATAACATTTTGACTTGGGATAATAACTGTGTTGTCCATAGTATTTTTGACATTGATACAGGTACATTGCTTCTAGCAAGATGCAATTATAATTCATTTGGATACTGGGTTATACATCTCTAAATTGGAATATATTTATCAGATTGAAAATATTAAAGATACAATTTATGAATTCTATAAAATGATATTTTATATTATTGCGTTTAAAAATCATCTTTTTAAATGTGTGATGACTATAAAGGAAAATAAAGAAGTTTAGATTGCTTTCTGGTTGCCTGACAATTGGCTCTTGAAGCATAATACATATAATTACTAAGACTGAAGGAAAGGATGTGAATTAAAATCACATTACAAAAGATTTGAACTGGCTAATGAAAAAGTCATCAGAACATTATAAGAACATTCAAAACATGTGGTTAGGTGCTACCCTGATGTTAAACTAAAGAAAGCCTCGCTCCACTAGCATAGTATAAAGATAATAACAGGTAACACATATAATGCTGATTATGGATTACTGTAGTTATTAGTGTGTTAACTCATTTCTTCCCCCAAACAACAATTATCATCCTCGTTCCCAGATGAGAAAACTCAGGGCACAGTTTCCATCACCCATCTAAGATGGTAGACTAGGATTTAAATCCACGCTGCTCAGCCTTCTATCCTCATTCTTTAACCCCACTCCTCTGCATATACTTGCATTATGTACTTAAGGTGTCAGCATATCTCTAAGGAGATTTTTTTTTTAATTAAAAAAATGAGAAGAGATTGATAAAAAGTGGGAGCAATTGCTAATGTTGATTACAGGATATCCTTCCTGCCTCCTTGGGGGAAGAAAGCTGGATAAATCCAATTTGCATCATGTGCACCATTCAGAGTTGGTGGTAATTTCTTCAGAGATCTTTAGAGACCTACGATGTCATCCTCACACAGTTTCTACTAATGCATAGCCCTCAACCTCCTCTTCACCTCAGCATGTGATATAACTATACCCTCTAAGGGAGGGTTAGAGGTTTGGATAAAGGAATGGACAACAAACAACCTGGTTGAAAAACAAAAACACCAACTGCCTATTGTACCACAGTTTAGAAAATAAATATTTACAGGAAAGGCAATGTAGAACACAAGGAGTGATACATATTTAAGTGTCCCTTTAAAAATTGCAGATCAATTCGGTTAAGGTTTACAAAAAAGCATAATTTACCACCAAACTAAAATTTAAAAATAAAAATATGTGTTATTTATGATTAAAATATAATTTACTTTAATGAGATTAAAATAATGGAAGCAGCTAACACTGATTGAGTGTTAACTATATGTCAGTAACTGTGTTAGATCTTCATATGTATGATGAAATTTTGTTTTTAAATATACCTATAAAAGATATAATTATTGTGCCATATTTCAGAATAGGTAACTGAGGCAAAGATAAAAGAAGTAGATATATTCAAGGAGAGAATCAGTAAGTGATGGAGCAAGGATTCAAAATCGGTTTGCCTAAATCCGAACTTATAACCACTGTATTATTATATAAATGCTCATAAATTTCTAAAGTTAATGAATATTCAGTGTGATGACACTTAAAACAGCACTTCAAAAAATACGTACTTGTAATTCTAATCATAGATAATATTTCCTTCATCCTGGAATAACTTCCCTTCTCCTCTCCTACTTGATATAAAAAAGCCTCAGAACTCAATTTAGGCATCATTTTTCATTGAAAATTATAGCCCGATCTCACCCGTAAATATAAATGTAAACATTGAAATAATATATTAATAAAACTATTATGACAATTAAAAAGTACACCATACCCAAATTGCTTTTCTTTCAGAAAGAAAAAATATAGACATATGTCAATATGTTTACATATTAAATATACTTATTAGATTACATATAAATAAAGATGGGGGAATGAATGTATTTTCATGTTGATAAATGCAGAAAGATATTCAATAAGATTCAACATTTATTCATGACTAATTTATTAAAAAAAACACTATAAATAGAAGGGTACATATTTAAGCTGATAAAGATATCTACAAAAACCTTTTAAAATATTATATGTCAAAAAACATTTTCATTAAAGGAGTAAGGAAAAGTTGCTTGCACTAAATATGCTACTCAGAGTAATAAGTCAAGTAAAAGAAATTGTAAGAGTTAGAAAGAAACAAAAATATCAGTTTGAATATAAAGTAATGATTATCCCCAAAACTCTAAAATATATGCTGGAAAAAATATAAAAATCGATAAGTGAGTATATCAAAGAGGCTTTGAATAACAACAAATGCAAATATAAAAATCAAATATATTTCTATAGTTAAGCAACAAAGAAATTATATAATTTAAAAAAAAAATTAAAATAGCAGCAAGTATATACAGCATTTAGAAACATATGTGATAAAATCTCAAAAGACCTTTTGTGAAACTTAGCAAGCTGTTCTTAAATTTTACATGGAAGAGCAAAAGCCCTCAAAGAGCTGAGGCACTTTGAAAGAAAAAATAAAGTGTCCATCAGATAACAGGACTAATTCAAAACTGGGGAAGTTGTAGTTAAGATGATGTGCTAGGAATTCAAACATAGATCAACTAGAACAGAAGCTAAAGTCCAAAACACACCGACAAATGTTTCGGAATGGTTTCAGCTTCCTGATTGCTGATCAGTGGGGTAAAGATAGATTGTTAATAAAAAGATGCTTGAACAACTGATTACCTCTATGAGAAAAAATGAAATTGGATCCTTACCTCACACCACACACCAAAATCAATTTCAGATGGACTGAGGACTTACATCTGAATGGCAAAACTTCAAAAGTAATAGAAGAAAATATACGACTGCTTTATGAATTGGGATAGGGAAAGGATTTTTTTAATACAACATGACATTCACAAATCATTAAAGAAAAGGACTGATCAATTTGACTACATAAAAATGAACAATTCTGTTGACTGAAAGATAACAGAGATGAAGTGAAAAAAACCTACCCATAGTTTGGGAAAAGATATTTTAATTTTGAAACATATAACCATAAAACAGATTCATATATAGTATATAAAATTTATAAGCAAAAATACATACAACCCAAAAAGAAAAATGAGGATAAGACATGAAGAAACATTTCTCTACACCAGAAATGTTAATGGCCTAAATATTAGTTGAAAATTATTGGTAATATTGCCATGCATATTAAAAGCACAATGATGTGCTATTTTCCATTCACCACATTAGGGAAATTTAAGAAGTCTGCTGTAATAACTGCTGCTGAAGTGACACAATGGAACTTGGAAACTGCTTGTGGAAATGTTAATTTTCTGAAAACAAATTTGGAAAACAAACAATTTGGTATTATCTTAGAAACTTTATATGCTTATATCATATGACTCTGAAATTCCGTATTAGGAATTTACCTGTATTGCTGTGTTTCATGTATATTTATCACAATTCACAATAAAAAAATGTACATTGCACACACACACACACACACACACACACACCTATAACACTAATGAAACGTTTAGAAAATAGTGCTTATACTTACTACGTGTTATCAACTCTTACATTTTCTATTCTCTTCAAAATCATGTTTTAAAAATAGAGGTTTTAACTCCGTGAACTGATTTTACAGCGTGTTAATGGGTCACAACTCACAGTTTGAAAAATACTGTCCTAGAGAAACTCTGGTGCATGTGGTCCAGGAGACATCTAAAAATGCTCATAGCTATACTGATTTTAGTAACAAAAGATGGAAATAACTCACACATCCATTAAAGGAGAACAAAGAGGTTTACTCTGCTATGTTCAAAAAGTTCACATCAGCTATACATACCAACTGGGTACACTTTTAAGATGATTAATATTGAGTGCAAATGGAAATCATAGTAGGATATACATTATAATCTACATTTATAAAGTTGGAAATGTGTAATACTAAGGACATATTGTTATGTACATATGTGGTGACACTATAAGGAAATGCAGAAAAATAAGAATATTTTTTTACCTCTAGGATTAGGGGAGAGAGGTTTGTGATCAGGTGATAGCAAACTAAAGGCCTACTATATTGGTAACATGGTGTCTTTTGGGTTAAGGCTATCCCAGTTTACTTTTTATTGTTTATAAATCTTCCCACATGTGTTGTATGTATTCTGGTATGAAATTCAAAAATTTCATAATTTTTGAGGAGGATGTGGCTGTGCATATGCATGTATATACATCCTGGGAATTTGTTTATAAAAAGTATGATATCAATTAAGTGGAATACTATGTATGTATATTCTGGGGATCTGATAACAATCACTAAAATCATTCTGAGTTAAGTCAAAAACACCTAAGAATAAAAAAACTGCCTTTGAAAGTTTTCAAATATTTGGTCAGTAAATTGTCATTTAAATTAAAGAGATTTGTTAATTGCCCTTAAAAATATGTTGATAGTTTACTATCAAGAAAATAATGTTGAAACATGTAGGACACTATATTATAAGGCTATGAGTTAGTAATTATAAGTAGGAAAGCTATGATATACTATTGACATTTTCTTCTTATCAATCTGTGATTACATTTGAAAACCCTTACTGAATATTCATGTTATATAAGGTATGACCATAGTGGGCTGTGTATGATATGCTTTCATAGTGTAACTCTTTTAAAACTCATAAATGTTTTATTAATAAAAATATTTTTTTTTCCCAATTGTGATAGTCTCTCTATACAATGCATATTGTGAAATAAATTGTACCAAAAGCAGCAGTTCAACAACGGCTTCATACATAAGCCTCTTCTATCTCCCCATACTCCTTGGACTATCCTTGTCTGCTGGGAATCAACTGCTCTGGGGCAAGCCATGCAGATAAATAGCATGTTCTTCTTGACAAAAGGAGCTTCGATTTTCACCTAACTTCTACGAGGGCTGGGGGAGTAAAAAGGGGAGGGACTTCTTTTGGAAGACCAAGTATTTTTGTATATATCAGAGTATATCTGGGCATTTTCAGGCTAAAGCAGTAATCCAGAATCTTCTCAGCAGCTCCTAAGATGGCTCTACTTCCCCCACTAGTCTATGGCCTCTTCAGGGGCGTCCACATCCCTCTAGGAGGGAGGGGTACCAAAGCAAGTAGGCCCTAGCAAGTGCATGCCTGTCTCGGGGTATTCCACTTCATGTTGAAGATTTACTACCGGTTCTCCTAGTTTTCTGTGCTTTAAGTATTTTTTTTTTTAAATCAATGCCTCTTTGCTTTGAGACAGATTATATGTAAATGCTACTTTGAAAAAAAACAAATTTAGATATAATCTTTATGCCCAATAATTGTTTAACATGAAAACTGTAGATGACAGAGTGATGTGATTTTTCTTGTTGGGAAAAGTTTCCTCAGTATTCTCAGCTGAACTAGTGACCTTTCCTGTGGAAATAAGAGCTGAAAAGTCACCTTATCAATAAGGAGGCGCATAAGAAATCCTGACTAGTTAGAGCTGTTTCATCAAAAGGAAATTAATAAGATTTTATTATTAATGGGAATGGGAGTGTTAGAGAATGAAAACTGTAGGAAATCACTGAGCACCTAAAAATAACAACAACAAAAATAATAATCATATACAGTATTTTGCCACAAAAAGAAAAGGTAACATGTTCATTAAAATGTCAAGTCTCTATCTCTCAATAGCTGTCTATTGAGGATGAATGATCAGGGCTGGCTGAGAATACCTATGGCAGAAAAAAGTAGGATATAATGTACCAACTAACCAGGAGGCCAGGATCCAATATGGCTATATCTGAGATCTCAGGGGTAAAGAACACGAAGACTGGATAGAATTCACTCTCCCAATGTACATTACTGGTGCCTGCCATGGACATGAAACTGTGTTAGGCTTTGGAGACACAAGGACATAGGCCCGTACCTGCAAGGAGTGTAGCAGTGGAAATACTTTCAAGGCATAGTTAGAACACAGAGACTAACTGTAAGTGTGTGCAGTTTATGATAGGAAAGATATTCAGACTGCAGAGAAGGGGCAAGAGACAGTTACGAAAAGGTACGGCGGATACCTAAGCTGAGTTTTAAAGGAGAGTAAGCACAAGATCTTTTTCTTGGAAGGTTTGGGCCTATCTCAGAAGAGCAAGACAGCAAATGCAAACAGATCAAGACCATACCTGGAACGGACAGAGACTCGACAGAAGAGACACCCACTGCCTCTGGCTTTCAGCATACTCGAGTCATTCTCTTTTGACCTTATCTCTAATTTCTTCTTATTTATATAGCTTGTACTTAGTCCACCAAAATGGCTATTTTTGTAAGCTATTTTGAACATACCAGAGATACCAAAAAGAAAGTATACACGTGACTTATATTCATCTTTTGCTATCAGTATATATTGAATATTACAATTTTCATAGTTTTTTCCCTTAAAATGTATATACATCTCTTTCTCTCTCTCTCTCTCTCTCTCTCTCTCTCTCTCTCTCTCTCTCTCTCTCTCTCCACACACACACACACACACACACACACACACACATACATATAAACACTGTATGAATTTACATATATACATACTTTACACATAACTTTTCTTATATATTTTCAACATTGTTTTTCTTTCTACAATCTTGAAGCAAGTTCACCAGCAAGTTTAGTATTGCCTGAATGAGATATAGTTAAGAGCTAGTTATGAACATGGTGGATAATAAAGGGGGCTGGAGGAAGTATATGCCAGCATAAGCCAAGCTCCTAAGCCACTGGTCTGGCGGACTGCCAGTGGACATCATAGGCAAAGAACCATTCCATCTGATCAGAACTTTGCACATGAATTCATCATGTCCCTTCTCCCTTCTCTAGGTGAGGACTTAAATGCTAGTTACGCCATGCATACTAGCATGTTAGAGCAACTTCGAATCTGATTTGCCTGATTTCAGCAGGCCCCGGTGGCCAATAAGGAGAATGTAGTAATGAATCATAGATGTCACTAAGTTTCTTTCATTAGCAAAGACAGTCTTATTGGACCTTCCAGGGCAAAAATATCATTCCTTAACTTGGATCCTGGGAAGAATTTCTGGTTGACTGAAAAACATTTTAACTTCAACTAAACAATATTGCCTCTCTGTTAATTACCATAAAACAGTGAACTACCCATTCTTGATTTAGAATTTAAACTTGAGTTAGGTTATTTTTGCTTATCTATTATGGACTCTAGGATACTTAGTCTCTGAGCCTGCTCCAGCCCAGTCCTCATAAGGTAGATACAGCCCGTATTGCTCCAAGGAGAGTGATTGCAATCACCTAGCAGAAAAGTAAAAAATGTTAATCACAGCCAGAGAAGGAAAACTTTATATTGAATTATGCCCTTCACTCTTGGGAAACAAACGAACAAAAACAGTGATTACTTTCGTGGTAAAACTGTCTGGCATTCCCTCTGTACTTGAAACCAAATGCATACAAACTTGTGTTATTATATAGCACATACCAAATTTCAGAATTAAACATTAACAGTCTGGAGTTTATTTTTCAGAACAAAGCATATGTAATTTCTTTCATTTTAAAGGACAATATTTTTATATTTCTAGTTGTTTAAGCCATTGTGCATTATCTAACATTATAAGTAATGTTTAGATGCAACATGGAAGGCTATGAAGATTCAGGCATGAAGTGTCAAGGTATGAAAAAGTATCACCATATTCATATTATTATTTCAAAATACCAATTCAATAAACAGAATCTAATTCTTATCAGACAATTTATAAAATTCTTCTTTAGACTAATGGAAAACATTGTCCATATTAATTAAAAGGTACAGTTAAAAATGCATTTAAAGTGCCAGATAATTTAAATTGTGCTATTCGACCACTTCTGCTTTCAATCAGAATGAATGGGTAGCAGCTTAAATAACAGAGGAGTGGGCAGCTGGTGTATTGAAATAATACCAACCTAACTTATTTGTCACAATACATACAGGAAGGTAAAGGACTTCAAACCACTCTACTTGTTTTATGCTGCATTTGGGTCATAGGCACTGGAGGGCTTATTTGCAAATGTTTAGTCTATCAGAAACATGGTTAGTACTCTTCCAGGCTGCATGCAGAGTACACTAACGAATGCACAACCAGGCCATAGGTGTTGATTAGACATGTGTGCTCAGAATGAGAATCATCAAACACTGCTCCAGCTAAATTGGCTCTTTTTCACTCTAGATGTTTTTAATGAATTCTGTAGGGACTAAGAAATTCACAAAATTTAAATTTAAGTTAAAAAAAAGAAATAATTTAAAATTTAACTAAAAAATTAACTAGTAAATTTTAACTACTAAAGTGAACTAAAAAATATTCTGAAAATTCAGGAAGCAGATATTCACTTTTAGACTAGCCATCATTAGCTTTATACTGATGTTAATATGCTAAATTAAAAATTAAATGAAAACTCTCCTATTGATTAATAGTCGATATCTATCTAAATTTGTATGCCATGATAGCATTTTTCTCTTCTTTAATAGTTTGCCTATGAGACTTCCATCTACTCTTATGGAACCATGAAGCATAATTGATTTACATTTTGGAATCTTTGTAAAATATTTTTTCCAAATTATTTTGTGTTTCAGTAACAATGCTCATTGTCCAAAGATCTTAGCTTTCTAATTTGATAAGGAAACTCATTAGGAGATGGTGTTTTAATTACAAAGAAGAAAGAGATACAATGGCTGAGACATGCATATGGCTGCCGATGAGCAATAATATACACAATGGAATAGCGGTTGGGGAGTATGGCTGAGCCCACATCTGCAAATAATTACAATGGTAAAAGAGGCTTAGATGAGATGCATGGGTGCTTCTCTTTTTCCTTCTCTGAACATTCTAGATTTATTCCCAGCTGAAAGTTTGGGAGACATTATTCTAGACTGATTAGCAAAAACAGGGTAAATGGGAATATTCAACTATAAAATCCTTGTTTATTGTACTCTGGTGTGCCTTCATATCACCTCCAGCTTTCACACCAAGTAGAGTCTTTTGCAAAGACCAAACATATATACTCATGTGTATCAATTATTGAGTGTTTTCCTACGTAAGAAATTCTCCCAATTTAATCTAATGTATACACGCACATGTACACACACACACACACACACACACACACACACACGGTGCCCAATAAATGTACACATTTTAAGAAAGGAAAAAACTATTGAAATTGTAATACTTAATATATACCAATAACAAAAGATGAATACAAAAAAAAGTGTATATGTTTTTTGGCACCCCTGGTGTGAGCGTGTGTTTGTGTGCGTGTGTGTATGTATATTATGTATATATACAGTTCCAAAAATTTCACTTCTCTTCCTCTTAAACCACAGTATTCCTGGTTCTTCTCCACTTAGATTGATCCATCTCTCCAAGGCTGTAAGTTCTCCTCAAGTTTAAGTTAAAGGCTAAACTCCAAAATTTGAGGAACCAAATATGATTTTGTGGAGGATTCACATCCCTTGATCATTTGGGAAGAGTCTTGTATGCAACCGAATTGGCACCCTGATTCCCAGAGCTGTTAGAACAGCATTGCCTCTTTGCTTATCTTGAATGTAAACTATGTCTTCACTTTTATCAGTTCTTTCTTCATCCCTTCTAAGTGAATGAAGAACGTACCAGTTGAAGATTGACAACTCAAAAAACAATACATACACAGTGACTGAATATGTTTGAAACAAAAGAAAGCAACATAACAAAGATAGAGATAGAGATAGTCATACATATAAATGTGAAACAGATGTAAAAATGTTAGCAGTAATTCTTCTTGGATCAAAGAAAAGTAGGTGGCTTATATTCTCTTCTTGATGTTTTGTGTATTTTCTGTGTTTCTTCTTTAGCAGATAGAGTGGTGTGAATGGCTGTTATGTTTCACACATAGGTGTGGAGGGTAGGAAATGCAGTAGCGTTGTGGAGAAGATATTCAGAGAAAAACTTTCTACATGAAAAACATGCACACAAGGCTCAAAGCCAAAAGAATACATAAGGAAGAAGGTTAGGAGGCAGTCTAGTTTTTGGACTCCTGTTCTTTGCATTTAATTTGTTTTGGAAATGTACTGAAGAGGAAGAAGTGTTTTTGCATTGAGTCTTAAAATATAGGCCCAATTTCAATACAATATGTACATGTGGCTGTCTGTCTGTGAGTAATAATATACATACTCTAACCCCATGGGCATAGGAAAATATAAGTTACATGCTTTTGTACAGCATTTGTAGAAAGGGGTAGGTAAACAAAGCATTATCATTATATTTATGTATTATAATTGCCAAGGCAGCCTACCATAGTGAAAAACAAAGGATATGGACTCTGATAAAATTGGTTTTAAATCCAGGCTTTCCTACTTAATGTCTGAGGGTGTGGGGGAAAATGGGTGATTCTGTTTAAGAACCAGTTTTTTTTTTTTTTTTAAACTCTAAAATGGGAATAGTAATGGCATTAAGTCAAAGATGTGTATGTAAAGTGCTTGCTTCACAGGTGCTCAAAATGGGCATATTTTTTGCATTATATCAGTGAATAATAAAGATCTATTTTGCTTTATCAAAATGGCATTTTTCTAAAATAATTAATGGATCGCAGATTTTGTGTATAGCATGAAATAGCGCATTCTGAAATTACACTGGCAATGCAGCTGTCTGGAGACATAATTTTTCCTACTTTTTTCTGTTTGACATTTTGCTATTCTTCAGGGAGGAAACACCTCGCTAGGGATTCCATTGTTCCTGGGAACACAGTTTCTAGGGGTATTTTATAGTAACTCAAAGATCAGACCTGTATATAAAACCCACCATCAGCAACAGAGCTGATATGACACACAAAGTCCTTAAAAATAAGATTTACCATCTTTGGCTCCTGGAGCGTTTCTAATCATATGGCTTGCTTTATACTTCATGATCCAACTCATTTTAATAAGTATGAGAAAATAAAAACAAAGAACAAAATTAGTTGTTTTCCATTTCTGATTAAACACTCTGGCCCTATAAGGAACATGCCAAAATCTCTGGGCGAGAAACATCTAGCCTAGCTTGTGTACCCCGAGGCTTTCAGGTCGTTCCTGAGATGGGTGTTGCAAGCTCATGATAGTGTATGTCTTACCTTAGGTGGTGTGGGTGATGTGTGTCCATGTACAACTTTGCCCAATGTAGGAGGGTAAATAATGTGTAAGTACAATGTAAATAAGAAGATAGAAGTGTGTATGCTCCCCTGCTTTGTTGTATTAAACACTTTATGTAAAATTCTGATCTATAAAGTAGTAGTAACAATATCTACTTCATTGAAAATGAAGAATATATGTATTGTGCTTAACATATGTCTAGCACATAGTGGGTGGTTCATAGATTTTGATTCCCTTTTTCTTCGTTTCTCAACCTCTTCAATATCCTACCATCCAATTATTAAGTCTCAGATAATTTCAAGAGATCTCATGGGAATATGTTTCTTATCAAGAATAAATATATTTTTTAAATAGATTCCAATGCTCTTTTGAAACTCTTATCTTCATCCATCTTTTGTCCTATTTTAACATCTTGATTACTTTTATTTGAATGTACTTGCCAGCTAACTCCAATGCCTGTATAATCTATGTGCTTTCTTTTATTTTTTAACCTTGATTATTGGTCTAGATGATGACATCTAGATAACTCCGGAAGGGGTTATGCTTTTTACTGTTAGACATAGAACTTAGACTCTTCAATACGAAGGACTGTGTCTGGTTAGAGCTAAGCTGAAGATTTTGCTCATCTCAGTTCACATCTGCATCATTCCCGTTCCTTTGATGTGGCTTTCTGGACCTGTGATTTAGAGTCTGGCATATCTTTGTCCACTGAGTCATAAAAGACTACAGGAGATTAAGTTATGACCTTCAGAGGTTTGAGCTTAGCAATTTAGTTTCTTACCCTACACAGCTTCAAATTTGGGAAAAGTCTTGATAGGGAGCCTGGTCTGTGCTTATGGCAGGTCACCTTTACTGGGACCTTGTTTCCTTATCACTGAAAAACTGCAGGAGAGCCCCTTAGCTTTCCATTCCACCCACAGCACCCAGTAAATATTTTCTGGGGAAAATTGGCTTTGTGTTTGCAGGTCCTTTAGATTCCTATCCATCACACCAAAACTTCTATTGTTTTGTCTTTCCCCCAGTGGAGTATGCTTGCCGAGGCCAAACCCTATCCTTGATCCACAGCTTGAATACAAAAAAAAATACCTTAGAGAGGAAAATAGCTGTCAACTCTTGGCTCACCTAATACAAGGTCTCCTTTCAGGGATTTTATTTCCCCTAAGTCCTTGCTGCCATAGCTTTCCACTGTCTTTCAAAATATGATTTTACTATAAAATATCTACTTATTTCCTAGTTGTTGCAATGGCTTCATATATCAGAGCCAGAAAAGTAAATTTCAAAGATAAATAAATTTAAATTTTAGATAAGGTGTTATTTTTAATACTACATAATTGGAGTACATAATTATAATATTGGTTTGCCTGTCTAGCAGCTCTTTGTAAGTGTTATTTCTGAAATTTGTGTTTTTCTTCCAGAAATGCAAGGAAACCTAATAGAGTAGATCTAGAACTGTGCTGCTTGAAGGATTTCATAGACTTTACTTTGGGGTAAGTTCAGAAAATTATTCTTTTCAGGACAAGGATCTTAGAGTGACTGGGAAGGAGATCCGAAGTGTGGACCCATAGGGAAATAAGTCAGGGTTATATCATAGCACAGAGATAGTCAGGTTGGGTTAACAAAGATCTGAACTAATCAAATGGAAACTTTACATGTTAAGTAGATTCCAACACTGAGTTTTACTACCAATGGACATCACAGCTAAGCACTGGATTTTATATTAAGTCTAGAGGTAGACTAATTTCAAAATAGAGGAGCACAAAATGAGAGCTGGGTAACTATTTACAATAGCCAAGATATGGAGGCAGTCTGGGAGTCCATCAATGGTTGAATGGATGAAGAAGATGTGGTCCATATATACAATGGGATACTACTCAGCCATAAAAAGAATGAAATCTTGCCATTTGCAACAACATAGATGGACCTAGAAGTTATTGTGCTGAGTAGAGTAAGTCAGACAGAGACAAATATCTCATGATTGCACTTATGTGTGGAATCCAGAGAACAGGATATATGAACAAACAAGACAGAAACTAGCTCACAGATACAGAGAACATTTTGATGATTGCTGGATGGGTGATTGGGAGGGTGGGTAAAAGGGGTGGGGATTAACAGTATCAATTGGTAATTATAAAATACTCATGGGATATAGTATAGCATGGTGTATAGTTAATGGCATTGTAACAACTATGTATGGTGTCAGATGAGTACTGGGTTTAGCAGGGTGATCACTTCATAAGATACAGATGTCTAATCAATGTGTTGTACAACTGAAACTAAAATAGTATTGTATGTCAAATATAATTGAAGCAAAACAAAACAAAACAAAAACAACAACAACAAAAAACTATATAAAAAATAATGAGAGCTGGGTGTGAGAGCTGGTCTTCCCAGAACTTCATTGCTGATGGTTGATTCATTTGTGCACTATAAAATTATGTATATACATATGTGTGTTTTTTCCCAATATAAAGGGACTCATCTTGTGGGGTTGTTTTGATACTTGAATTAGTTTATAGATAAATGCTTAGGGCAGTCCCTACCAAGTAAGAAGTTGTTATGTGTATTTGCTGTCATTATTATCACTTATATCATCATCATCATCAAAAGTTAAGGTGAAATAATCACCAGAATTTGATTCGCCAGTCAGAGTTGGATTACAGCCTGCATGTCTCCACTTGTGAACTTTAGCCAATACTTTATTTATATCACTTTACAGTCCTATCAGAGAAATGCATATGATTATTTATTATTTCTATGATAAAATCATGATCATTTCTACAACGCAAAATCGATATACTACTCAAAATACAGCTAAATATATTTGTCTTTTAAGGTCTGGTGATTCTTCTCCACTTAACCACAATGAGATGTTCATTTACACTGGTGAGGGCACTAAAAAATACTGACCATATAAGTTATATGAATCAGATAGTGCAAAGGACTACACAAATTTCTTTAGCATGAAAAATATCAAGAACTTTAGAGCTTGTCCTACTTTTAGGAAAACAGGAGCTGTTGAAATGAGAATTGTTGTAGTCTCAATGGCAATATGCAAGTATTGGATTATCTAATTATGTTTTCTTAAGAAATAATTCATAAAAGTAAATTTGGTGCCTCATGTTGTCTCTTTGGTTTCTAAGATATAATCTAGCTATGTGCTTTATTGGGCTCTTAATTGAGGAACTGTATCCTTTGTTGTCCTGGAGTTCTCTAAATTCCAACAAAAAGAAAATAAAGATCAGTAAAAAGCCTATGTATATTAGTGTCAATGCTTTATTCTAGCAATGTAACTGGATATCCAAAGACAGGGGTCATCCTTTGTTGCCTTAGCAAGCAATAGTGATACCTTCCAAGGACAAGCTGTGTATTATTTGTAGATAGACTATGACAGAAAGAAGATCTCTATGTCTTTGCTTCAACATACTGAAAGCACATAAAAGAATCAGGCAAACAAGCTGGTATCACATATATTATCTGGCTCATATCTGGTGGTTTTATCTGACTTATAGGCATGTATCTGCATAGCTGAGTAAAACAAACATACTGAGTGGACGACCGTTCCCATTGGGGTGAACCATTCATGCTTAATTATTCTGATTTCAATTAACTTCAAGCATAGTACTGAGGACTAAAACTATTGTCAGTGACAAACTTCACTATCTAAGCATACATTAACATGAATTTACTTTCCAGGAATATCTTTCCCTGGATGATAACAGTTTGTTTCAGGAACCTCCTAAAATGCAGTTTAGCTCTGATATCCATAGATCTAAGACAGTGATAATAAAGAATGGATAAGAGTTACTGCACAGTTTAAAAGTCTTAAAACAAAAAGGAAAATAATTCAATGTAAATGAAAATAGAAGTTCACCTTCATTTTATAAATACTTAAAAATAAGCTAAAAATAAGTGATTTTTAACCCTGGCCCATATGTATTCAAAATATATATGATTAAAGACTTCAAGTCAGAACTCTCTGTCAAAACATGAGTTATACCTAGAATCACAATTCACATTTTCATTATTTTCATTAAAAGTCACTTTATTAAAGGAAATTAAAGATGCTCATTGTTTCATTCCTTTCCATTCAGGGTAACAGTATCTATCAAATAATTTCAAATGTTTCAAAAATTTAGGTCCTTTGAAACAGACCCTTTATGTAGATGGACTTAAAAGTTATAAGCCAAAGAAAAACATCTAAACAAAGGTCTGAAAAGTAAATGTGGTATTTTAAGGTAGCTAAGGATTTAAGATGAACAGGGGACTTATATTAACAGAACTGAAGGGCATTTTACACAGGGGACAATCCACTCACCCAAATATCCTCCCTTCTACAAAAAAGTCATGCTCTCTGTTGGGCAGCAAGATGTTAATTTAAGCTCATCAGTTAGCAATAGAGAATCAAAAAAAACTTCATTATCCCAATATTCCAGGAAAGTGGCAAGTGATATTAAGTAAAATTTCATACTTTTCCATAAAGAGTGATAAGAAATAAATATACCAGGCAGTTTTAAGGCAAAAACTAAACAAAACAAAAAAGAAACCCCAAGTAATGGCAGAAAATACTCATCATTCGCAGTTGGAATACTTTAAAATAACTTAAAATCATTTATTTTGTATAGACACCATATTCATACATAGGAATATATAAGCACCCTTGGTAATATCCTTTGTCATTCACAGATTATTTCAGTTTTACATATGACTCTCCCTTTTATTATATAATAATAGTAAAAAAACAATTCAATGCCAAATGTGTTCATATAGTTAACCTCAGTGACGTTGCAACATGGATAAATGGCGTCCATGGTTAATAAAGCTTTAGGTTAAGGAACATTTCAACTTTCCAACTGTCCAAAAAGAGAAAACTGACAACTTGGATTCTTCTTGCTACCTGAAACACTGTTCATTTTACATTTCTAGGGCTATGAAAGTGACAGACAAAAAGAAAGAAAGAGGAAGATGCAGGGAGAAAGAATGACAGCAGGAGAGAGAGAGAGGGTGAGAGAGCGAAAGCGGGAGATCGATCTTGGCTGTTTAGATATCCCATCCCCACCCTTAAACAGAATATGTTTATGGGTAAAATAACAGCCTGCCAAAGTCCAGTATTCATGCCAAAGAAGCAATATCCTTAGCTGAGAAAATGCATCTGCCCATGTGTTTTTGAGCTTGAGTAAGCCATCTCAATAGATAATTAGATATGATTTTGAAAATTAATGGGTCAGAATCACATCCTTTGTAATTAGGTCACCCAAGATGAAAATCTGACTTCATTCTTGTTCCCTGTAACAGTAACCTTTTGCTCCCCCTAGATCCCAGAAGGCAACAAAATGATTCAACCTTACTAAAATTTCACCTCCAGTAATCCATTATATCTTAACTTACACATTAAGATTTTAAAACCTCCATCTGGTGGACATAACTTGACCCCTTTTGATTTATAGGCAACCTGTTTTCCCAGGTAAGCAAATTAGCTTCCCTTTGACCACCTGGCAGAGGCAGGAACAGCTGAGGCAAGTCTGCTCTCTAGTGAGCTGCTGCTGCACTGCCAATGTGCCATTAAGAGGGAGGAATTCAGGGTGATTTAATGCCTATGAAATCAGAGCTTAAGTTACTCACAGAAACTAGAGGCTTAGGGAATGACTCCTTATCCTTATCCATGGGGAGATCTGAATCAAGGGCTATGTCAGCAGTGGGGGAGTCAATCTCTTTGCCTGAGTTGAGGCTTTAGCGGTGCTCTTGGAGTTAAGTGAGAGGTGCAAAGACAAATTCCAATTATACCCAGAGGTTAAGGTGGGCGATATTATAGGCCAGGGTTTCTCAACGTGTGGCCTGCTCATCCCGTGCATCAGTGTGTTCTGAGGCAGGGATGGGGAGGATGTCTGTTGAAAAATGCTAGTTTCTCCCTAGTCTTCCTGCTCTTCTGTAAGTGATTTTATATATAGAAGGACATACAAAAGGAACAACCGAGTATAGTCAGGGAATTGGCTTTATTTTATTTTTTTCTCCTTTCATTTGTGTGAAAGATTTTGATGTGAATGTGAGGACATATCATTTTGTTGAATAGGTGTATAGTGACAATGTTAAACTTTACTTGAACCCTGTGTTCCTGGAAAACAGCGAAGGTTAAAGTGTCTCTTCATCCTCTTCCAAGATACCCCCACCTTCTGTGTTCCCAGAAATGGCCAGCTGCCAGGGACATTTCGGCCTCACAGGTTCCCATCTCCACCCTTCCTCAGTAACATAGACACAACTCATTTCCATCCTTCTACATGACATCCTTAATGCTTGTGGATGAGTCCCTTGTCTACCTGCCTTGATGAAACCCCACCCCTTCCCTTTTTTTTGAAACTTTCCCCGTTAATGAATGTTTTCCCTATTGTAATAGCCTGATTAAAATAATCTCCTTGGGTCAGCTGAATAGCTCAGTTGGATAAGAGCACAAGCTCTGAGCAACAGTGTTGACAGTTTGATTCCCACATGGGCCAATGAGATGAGCCCGAGCTGAGCTGCCAATGAGCTGCCAACAGGTGGCAGGATGGCTCAGCTGGTGAGAGCAGGTGCTTCTAACAACAAGGTTTCCAGTTTGCCTCCCACATAGGATGGTGGGGTACGTACACTCCCAAGATTGAACACAGCACCTTGAACTGAGTGGCCACGAGCTGCCAACAGGTGGCCGGATGGTGACTGGACTTGGAGCTGAGCTAGCTGCACCCTCCACAACAAAGACTGAAGGGCAACAGCTTGGCTGTTCCCCTCCCCCAATTCCCCAACACTGTTCCCCTTCCCCAATTCCCCAATAAAATCTTAAATAAAATAATAATAATAATAATAATAATAATAATCTCCTTAACTCTCCAGTGCATTTCATTTTTCAAAATAGCATGCCTATTCATTGTTCTTAACACTTATTTGCAAGAGAACATGGGGATGATAAATTTACAAGAATCATAAATTCAACACAAATAGGAGCCAAGGAGCATATAGCATTTGTGACAATATTACTTTGTTATGCTATTAACCATGCAATATATAGTCAGACTTGTATTTTTTTTTTTTTTTTTTGAGGGCAGTGTCACTGACCCTCACATGTGGGATCCAAACCGGAGCCACCAGCTTCCCAAGCCAGCACTCAACCGCTGCACCACTCGGCCGGCCCCAGACTTGCATTTTTGAAAGGCAATTTTAGCAAGAATCTAAAAGTTGTTTGAAGAAATGAGACAATATCTGGCAGACCATGTAGCAAACTATTTAAATTTCTAGACTAGAACAATGCAGAACCATTAAAGGGAAGAACAGAGCCTTTATAGAGCTGGAGTTGCAAATTTCAGGATTTTTTACTGTGATTCAACATAGCGTTGGAAGTCCTAGAACTACGAGGTAAGAGAAAGAAATAAAAGGCATCCAAATTGTGAATGAAGAAGTTAAATTGTCATTTTTTGCAGAGGACATGATTCTATATATAGAAAACCAGAAAGACTCAACCAAAAATACCATTAAAAACAATAAACAAACACAGTAAAGTTCCTGGCTACAAAATCAATGTACAAAAATCCATTGCATTCCTATATACTAACAATGAAATTTTAGGAAAAAGAAATGAAATATAAAATGTATCCCTTTTGTAATTGCAACGAAAAGAATGCAATACCTAGGAATAAACTTAACAAAGGATGTGAAGGATCTATGCACTGAAACCTATAAGACATTCTTAAAATAAATTGAAGAAGACACAAAGAAATAGAAAGACATCCTGTGTTCATTAATCAGGAGAATCAACATGGTTAAAATGGCCATATTCCCCAATGCAATATACAGATTTAATGCAACCCTCATCAAATTCCCAGCAGCATTTTTTAAAGAAATAGAACAGAAAAGATAATCAGATCTGTATGAAACCACAAAGGACCTCAAGTAGCCAAAGCAATTCTAAGAAAAAAGAATAAGTCTGGAGATAGCATACACCCTGACTTCAATTTGTAGTACAAAATGACAATAATCAAAACAGCATGGTATTGGTGAAAAACAGACACATATTTCTGTGGAATAGAATTGAAAACCCAGAAATAAGCCCACATATAAATGGGCAGATAATTTTCAACAAAGGAGCCAAAAACATACAATGGAAAAAAAAAGCCTCTTCAATATATGGTGCTGAGAACATTGAAAAGCCACGTGGAAAAGAATGAAACTAGGCAGCTATCTCTCACCATATACTAAGTTAACTCAAAATGGATCAAAGATACAAGACTTGAAACAATAAACTGCATAGAAGAAAGCTTAGGTACTAAATTTATGGACCTTGGGTTCTAAGAGGATTTTATAAATTTGACTTCAAAGGCAAGGGAAGTAAAAGCAAAAACAAATGAATGGGGCTATATCAATCTACAAAGCTTCTGCACAGTAAATTATCAACAAAACAGAAAGGCAACAAACTGAATGAGAAAAGATATTTGCAAACAATACCTCTGACAAGGGGCTAATATCCAAAATATATGAAATACTCAACAACAAATGATCTAATTAAAAAATGGGCAGAGGACCAGAACAAACACTTCTCCCAAGAAGACATACAAATGGCAAACAGATATATGAAAAAATGCTGAACTTCACTAGCTATTAGGGAAATGCAAATCAAAACCAAAATTAAATATCACCTCACACCTGTTAGAATGGCTATTATCAACAAGACAAATAACAAGTATTGGAGAGGTTGTGGAGAAAAAGAAATCCCCATACACTGTTGGTGGGAATGCAGATTGGTGCAGCCACTATGGAAGGCAGTATGGAGGTTGCTCAAAAAATTAAGAATGGAATTATTATATGATACAGCAATCCCTCTCCTGAGTATCTACCCCAAAAATCTGGAAACATTTTTCTGTAAAGATTTATGTACCCCTATGTTCATTGCAACATTATTCACAGTGGCCAAAACTTGGAAACAATCAAAGTGTCCTTTGATGACACTGATGAGTGGATAAAGAAGATGTGGTATATATACACAATGGAATACTATTCTGCCATAAGGAAAAATGAGATACTGCCGTTTGCGAATACATTAATGGGCCTTGAGATTATTATGCTAAGTGAAATAAGTCAGACAGAAAGAGTTGAGAATCATCCGACTTCACTCATATGTGGAACATAAAACTGAAAAAGTGGACAAACAAACAAACAATAACTCATAAACACAGACAACAGTATAGTGGTTACCAGAGGGGAGGGGAGATAGTAGAAGAGGGTAGAGGGGGGCAAATATTAATACATGATGATGGAAGGAGGGTTGGGAATGGGTGAGAAACACACAATGCAATATATAGATGATGCATTATAGAAGCATACACTTGAGACCTATATAATTTTACAACCCAATGTCACCCCAATAAATGTAATTTTTTGAAAAACCCAGGATTTTATAAAGCATTGAATGTGGGAACGAGGAAAGGAAAGGCCAAGGGTGACTAAGAATCTTATCTTCACAGTCACTGATTCAACTGGAAAAGACAGGAGGAGTAGGTGGTTTCCTGGGATTGACTTGTTTTTAAATGTATCCACACCCAAATGTTTAAAAATAAAGTGATTTAATGTGATTTATAGAGTATAATAAAACACCATTTACAAAGTAAAATAAGTGAACAAATTAGACAATAAGTACAGGAAAAACAGCACAAAGCCCAGAGCGAGGTTGATAAATAAGATGTGTATTTCATATTCCATACATTTGTCACACAAATGAGTTTTCTGGAATCCAAGGCAAAGAAGGGGACACAATCAGATTATGAGACCAATTCATAAGCTCAAGAGAAAGATAACTGGGAAACTAAGTATTCAATGGCTGAGAAAGTTCTTTCAAACATGTTGAGTTTGAAGTTCTGAAGTAATTTGGACAGAGTATTATTTTTTTTAAATAGAGAATTTTTGTTTCAATTTAATAGTTTAACATGCTGACAACTCATAATTGCCATGAGGATTGGATAAATGGAAGCCAGAATCCTATGTTATGACAGAGAGAAAGGGCTGGGAAAAGAATATTTTTGAGAGCTGAATTTATTTTTAAATTTGGCTTTACCAATTTGCAGTTGAGGCAGATGATTTTTGACACTTACAAAAAAAAAATCTAACTTTCTATCTGATTTTTTTTTAACTCCAGTAAATTGCCTAATAAAGTAGTTAAACTATAAATAAATAAAAACAGAATCAGAACTTTGAGTATTCTTTTTCTTTTCTTCATGATTCCTTTTATATTCAAGGGTTACAAATGTGTAGAATGTGGATTTAATCAATTTTTTTGGCAAGGAGCATGTGCAGGAGGTCATTTTAGTAGGCATATTAATCATTTTAAAGCTCAGAGTTTTATGAACCTCAATGTAGCATATTATACTAAAAGGATTAAATGTGTCATTATGAGAAAAAGGAAACTTTGCTTTACTGACAAATTGTAGCCTAATAGAAGAATGAAACTTTTCACTTTTACAGAGTAAAAGCAAATTATTTTAACTTTTCATGAGGAATTGTTTTGTAAGTCATATCCTCATCTATGAAATCCAATGGCTTTTAAAAATCAGAATACTATTTTTCTTAATTACTTAAATTTTATTTGAGATAAAAAGAGGAAGAGAGTGATGACAGACAAGTTAACTGTTCCATATTGTACACATGCTTGATGTCAGGCAGGATGTAAGGAGTTATATGCTTATTAGGGCTTTAAAACAGCCTAAATTATAAAGTTTCTACCATATACAAATATAGATGGGGAAACCAATGCTCAAAGAGTCTCCATGCTTTGCTTTTAGTTCAACTGGTAGCGACTTTAAGAACTGAAATTTTAACTCAGGGTCCTAATCCCAAACTAGTGACTCTTTGTTAAAAGAACATTAAAATGACCCCTTTTCTTTATTTTCATCTCCAGATTAACAAGATTGAGGATTTCTTAAGAAAGGGAAAATTTACCAACGTATTATAGTGTTAAAATTGCATCTTATCTTCAAATGGAAATATGACAAATGAAAATAAATGCAAAGAGCAATGTGAAACTGCTTATTTATTTGACAGAAACTGAGTGAGTGCAAGTCACCTTTTTCAGAAGATAGAGAAGACAGAGGCTCAAAGACATGATGATATCCCTGCATTCAGTTTTAAGTTTAAAATCAAACTTGTTGTAGTTATTAAAAAGTCAAGGTACTGTGTTATTTTCCACCATGATTATCGAAATCTAATTTCTATATGTGAAATGGAGATGTGATCTTTTATAGAACTTATGTATTTAGCTTTATATGAAATGTTTTGTTTTTATCCTGAGAAGTGAGAATTATGTAGAGTTAAAGAGCATGGATTTTGGGATCAGCGAGGTCTGAACTGACATCTTCATTCTACCCATTCCTGTTTCTATTACTCAAGTTTTAAGGTGTTCACCTGTGACATGGCGGTAAGACAAGTACCTGCCCCTTAGTGTATTTACAAGTCTCAAATGAGATGGTATGCTGCAGTGGTTAGCAAAGTGCCTAGCATTTGGTAGTCATTTTTCTAATAGCCACTAAAGTTTATACTATTAGCAGTAGTTTGTGAAGTCCAAATGGAAAAGTTGCAACTAATGATTATTTGCTACTAGAATAAAATCAGGAGTCTGGCCTTCCTATATTCCCAGTCTTTCTTCTTTCATATCCATTTATCCTCTTACAGTTTTTCCCATTCCTCCACATATTTCTGTAGAAGATAGATAGATAGATAGATAGATAGATAGATAGATAGATAGATAGAGAAATATATAGAAAAAAATATATATATGTACAATGCAATAGTTAATATATGATAGTAAATAATATATGATATATAGAATATTTTATATACATATATTTAATTTCTATTAAAGTTTTGCATTATCATTTATCTCCTCATCTACTTGTCTTACGTTTCTGATTACTTTATAAGCTCTTAGAGGACAAATGTTAAAATCATCTTATTTTGGGGTAGATTGTTATAGTTCTACTTGGTACCTCATATGTTTGAACAGTGAATTGATTTTTAATTTTTGGACTAAAGATACGTTAGAGTTGATTTTATTATTATTTTTTAAGATCACAGCATGTGAAGACAGAGCAGATCAATGGCAATGTTTAAATAGAAAAATCTTAAAGAGAAAAAGAAAGACTGACATCAAATTATTTTGGTATCACTTCCTCCCATTTTTCTGCCCTCTACTTTTCCTTCATCCTTCTCCCCCATGACAAGGACTAGCACACCTAGACTCCATTTTATTTATGTGTGTAAACTATTTTTAGCTTTTGAGATAATGTTGCCATATTTGGAACCCACAGTGGAGAAGAAAATGAAAAAAAAAAAACAAGGTTCCAATATTAAGTCATCAGTCATTCAGCTCTGAAGAAGTGGAGTCATAAAGCAGGAGTTGGTCCACCCAGCACTAGCAGAGTCACACACTGAACACCGAGAACTGCAATGGAGAAAGACTGGCTATTTTATCGTTGAATGGAGTTATCCAGGGAAACGGGAAGTCAATGTTCAAAAGCCTGAACTCTGTAGGTTATAGATTATATAGGGCAAAATCACAAGACCCCATGGATTAAAGGTTTGGGGTCGTGTTGGGAGCTGATTAGTTGGAGGTGAGGTAAGAGTAATATATCACTTTTTCAGATCCTGAGAACAATTCTGAGGTCTGTTCTGGTGTCCCTCTGTCTGGTTTTATGGGGAAGCAGCCAGGGGGTTGTTTCACCTTATGTCTCAGGAACTGAAACATAACTTAGGTCAAGATGTTATCTGTAGCCTGCCAGAGGTCTGGACATTGTGACTATTAGTCAGGTCCAGGCTACTGTCTTCTGTTGCCTCAGGAGTTGCTGGTTATGGGGAAAGGCTAGGTCTCTGAGGGGTATAGAAAGAGGAAAGTGATTTCTAGAGCTAGGATTTAAAACTCAATTAAATCATTTAATAATCTATGAAGTCAACTATTATTTTATATATATTCATTCACAGGATGTGAAGTACAGCATAGGGAAGGTAGCCAATGGTATTATAATAGCTATGTATGATGCAGAGGGGTAGTAGATTCGGGGGCGGGTTATCACTTTGTGAGGGGTGTAAATGTCTAATCATTATGTTGTTTTGTACATCTGAAACTGATAAAAAATTTAAAAAACACAACTAAATTTAATCAAAGTCATAAAGACCCTCAGTTTCAGTAGCAATTAAATTCCCTAATAACTGAAAACCATTGCACTCTTTATGCATTATTTTCCCTTAGCACTAATGATTCACATTGAAGAGTATGTATATATTTTGAAAACAACTGGTATCATAGATTAATGGCATGATCTATATGTGTTTCCTCCATTACTTAGAAAAGGGGTAAGTCACGTCCAAAGTATGGCTGTTCCACCTTTGGCTGGAGACACTGAGGTGTTTCAAGGCCAGGTGTAAACAAGTTAGAATCCAGTCAACCAACAGAAAACAATGACAGCATTTGTAAGGACTTTGAAATTGCAGCTATAACTTCTTGACACTCTATTATTTTTCATACATCATAGATGTCTTAGAACAGGTTGAACTAATGTCACAATCCAGGGTCAAAATAAGTAGAAATAAAGAAACAAGCAAAAAAACAAAAACAGGAAAAGTCTCTTCATACCTTTGCCTTTAACCTTCCAGAATATTTAATGAATGGCTTGCTCCTGATTCAGAACATGCCAGGAAAAGTTTCTAAAGTCCTCATAGAATAAGTGTCTTTCAACATTAGACGCTCCTCATTCTCAGTTTATGCAGAAAAACTGATAACCCAGCAGCTTTCTGATTTAAATGATCCCTTCATCAGTCTCTAATCTATGCTGAGAAATACATTAATTTCAGTAAAAGTAAGATTATTTTTAAATAATTCAAAAATAAATATGAGATTTGATTGGAATAACAGATAAATCTAGGTTATTTAACATTCTCTGTAACTTAGTTTTTACAAGTATCTTTTTAACGTCTAAAAATAATGCGACCATTTTATATATAATTTGGAATACAAAGAAAAGAAAACAAGAATGTCCATAATCACTCACATAACCCTAAATTGACACAGACATTAGTGTCTACATATTGTTAGTTTTCTTTTTGTTGGATAGTTGAGACACAGTCATTCCATAGTACATTAGTACTATGTACATTAATGTTTCAATAATTGACAAACAAATGTATATTGGTTTTAATTTTGATTTTTCCCCTTTTAATAGGTACACATTTCCTTGTTACTATATAGTCTAGATTGGTATTAATGGCTGATTATTCATATAAAATATCCAATAAACATGTCAAGTTTTATCTAAGAATCCTCCTGTGGTTAGATATGTATTTCTAAATATTCTATAAATGTACCAAACAGCTATCCTTTACAAGTTGCTTACGATGCCATTGCAATTGTGAGGGGGGAAAAAAACTTAGAAAACAACATATTTTTATTTCTTCTGTATAAGAACATCTGCTTATGCAAGTCTATTATATTTCTAAATTGAAAAAAAAAATAGAATTCCATATAGTCTCACTATTACATGTATGGTATCTTTTAAGATATATGCCCAGAGCCACAGATAGGACACAGACCTGGTAAAATAAATATCAACTCATACTTTCCCAAGAGGTTTTATTTCACTGAATATTATTTACTAATGTCCATTATCAGATTAAGACATTTCACAACAACTAACCATCTCACAATAACATTAAATTACCCTAATTCCTTCTTCTAGAAATCCCATTGCACAGCCCTTGACATCTTCCTTTTGCAAAACATTCTGTAGGTGGCCATTTTGTCCAAGTAAAGCAAAGCAGCCAAGACATGCCAGAGATTATGCAGTCACCTAATTGGCCTCCTACAGCTCTCTCTGTAAGGAAAAGCCTCAGCACTAATTCTCTCCCCTAAGGAGTGGTTCCTCCCCAGTGACAAACAGTGCATTTGATTCTGTGAGTGGTTAGAGTGAGCAGGAGGCACCCAATTGATGCACCAAACCCCAACTGTTTGTGGTAAGGGGTACTTTTTGGATATAGGTCCTTATACAAGATTTTCTCTACAACTGATTATCCCTAACCAGATTAACAGTTTCCTGCACATAATGACTTCAGGGGGAAAGATTACATAAATGCAGAACACATAAATGCAATAAATGTACAGGTGAGCCCAGATTTGATGAGGCTTCAGGCTTCTTGGGGGTTAGTTCCTGAATCTGGGCCAAGAAGACTGTGTCTAACAGAAATTCTATAACATCACACAGGCCAGCTTTAGGCTACATCATTGCTTGGGTGAGGGTTGTCAGGAAAGCTGGTCTATTCTAGGAAATTTTCTCTCCCCAGTCAGGCTCTAGTGCCCTCCTTTCCTCTTTTCTAATCCCCAGGTCAAAACTAAAAAGTGAAGAGCTGATGACAGTTTAAAGTGTTACACCTCCCAGGGGAAAAAGAATTTGAATAGGCATTGAAGCTTGAAGCTAATGGGTGAGGCTCAGATGGAAAAGCCTCAAGTATCAGGAGATGCTCCTTTCATACAGCTAGGATACAGGAGGATTTGGGGGAGCAAGGAGGTTTTCCCAGCATCCTGATGGCACATCTGACACATAACCTTCCACTCTGTTTATATTTAAGGCCACAACCTCGTAAGTACATACTGCATGACAACACTTCTTTTAGTGGGGAGGAGGGAGTCTTGTCAATGATTTACAATTCCCTAGGCTTGAGAAGGAATCCAGTCTATTCTCTTTTTTCTTTTATTGGCTTAGATTCATGTGTGGGATTAATAGAAAGACCAGTAGTTTATTAGCTATAGCAGTTAGACCTCCCTATGAATGCTACTTACTAGTTACATCCTAGGCAAGTATGTTTCCCACACTGAATTTCTTTTCTTTCTTTCTTTATTTTTTTGTAAAACATAAATGATAATTCTTACCTCCCATATTTGTTGTATGGATTAGATACAATATACATAAATTCTCTTGCATATTGTCTGGCACTAAGCAGGCACTCAATAAATGGCACCTCTTATTTTTTTCTTGGTTATATACACTTTTAAGGAATTAATGGCTATTGGGTCAGGGGATTTTAAAAATAATGACTATTAACATTGTTAGATGGTGTGTCGGTATGCGTGTGTTTCAGTATTTTAATGATGTTATTCTGGGCTATCAAACACATAACTGCTTTAAATGATTATTGCACCATTTTCTTTATTAACCCTTATGCCTGTGTCTAGTTGAACAATCTGAGTTTCTATGTTCACATTAATGCTTATAACATTCTCATGGTGTCTGGAAGAGATAATAGTCTACAGAAACCACAATTATATGAAGGGTAGGATAGGAATTTGACTAAGCAGATTTTATCTTAAATATTTAAAGACTAAGCAGTAACCATTAATTCTAGTGTGAATCAAGAGACTGCATTTTAGCATGCAACTTCAAAAATTTATCACTCAATACCCTATGACTCTCAAGGGAAAATAAGACACTAAAAATTATAATTTTTCCAACCTTAATACACTAGTCCACAAGTATTATAGATGTGGTAGCCCTTTTCAATGGTTATCTGCAATTCCTAGTCTTTTTTCAACCCTTCTGTTCCCCAAATAGATGTCAAACATCAATGCAACCTTTAGAGTGATTGGTAGTAATATCTAGTATTACTAGAGCAGTAATTCCTGAGCCTAACAGTGTACTTTAATCGCCTGATCAGGGAAGCCATTTAAAAAATACAGATTCCTGACCACCGCTCCAGACTCTAAATAATCTTCACAGGCAGGTCATTATTATTAACAGCCAGCTCTGAACATGCTGTAGAATATGTGATTGCAATGGCAGTGCTAATACAAATGAACAGCTCCCCAATTTTTCTTGTGCAGATTGACAATAAAGAGGGACAGAGGAAGGGGGGAAGGAAATTGACATTTGTTAAATATATATTCTTAGTCACATGTCGTGCTGAACAATTTTTCCCATTTAAACAATATCACTGTATATTATACGATTGGGTTGTGGGAAAAGTCATGAGGCATTTTTTGCAATGAAAAGCTTAGAAAAAATACATCATGACTTTTCTGACAACCCAATATTATATGTATTTGACAGTTGGAAAACTCGGTTTAAGGAGGTTAGGGAGGTTAGTCACTTTGCCTAGCTGTGGCATTTGTACATTTCATCAATGATGGCGCCTGTATATGAACTCAGGTCTATCTCAAATTTGCTGTTTTCTCTCCTAGACCACATTGCCAAATATAAATGATGTGAATTCAGTGGGTTAGACCTGGTTGAAACTTTTTCAATCTCTCCTCTGTTAACTGCCTTTCTCTTTGTGCAAAACATATAGCCACAAAACAATGATTCCTTTCTAACATACAGAAATTCTTATTGATGGAAGTTATTGGGCAAGTGGTAGAGAGTAATATAAAATGTGATGGGAAAAGGGTCCTGCTTTCAGGTAGCCACCAATCTGGTTGTGATTATAACAAATCTACAAGAAAAAAAAAATGGAGGGATGAAAATTACTAAAAGTGTGCCAAAGAAAATACACATCTCATCAAATTATAATTAATTATAAAATTATTATATAACATATGATTGTATATCCCATTAAGAAAGGGGGAGAAAAGAAAGCATACAATTTAAGCTTAAATAGCATATCTAATGTTAGTCTTGCCAATGTAGGAATGATTCCTACTAGGTTCTCATTGCTTTGAAATATTGTTCATCCATTTTCAATGATTTAGTCATGCTTCTGTCAGCAGTTATATGGCTTGGTGTGTGATAGCAATCTTTTGCAAATAATCTAAATAATAAAACAAGTAGGCTTCATCTACTTGTGGGTATTCTCCTTTCCAAGGTCCAGTAAAACACTTTATTTCCACTTTGAAATATTTGCTTCACTAATATCAAATTCATGGTCCTTTCATGGCTGTTTCTGTGCTTTCTGTATACACAATAACCTGCATTTCAATAGTGAAGTACAGTGTAGTCTTTTAAAGGCATTTTACATGACAATTAACCTTAACATGTTTAATGTTAACGAGGTACATAACTCAGCTGAAGGAATGAAAGGAATCACAGTTATGACCAAGCTAGCACATGCCCAGACAAAGACTATGACCTAATGACTTCTGCCCAACCAATTGTAAGGTGCATCTGGATTTCAAAGGCATTAAAAGGTGAAAAGTCAGTCATCTAAAATCAATTTAAAATGGTAATTAAAGCATAATAAAGACTTTTGAATGGGTGCCAAGGGAAAGCATGGCAGAGGGGTTAATTTTGAGTTCATTTGGGGATGGTTAGGTTAAATGGGTGCAGAGGAGGAGAGAGAGAATTCCAGGGGAGAATCGCTGGGTAAAAGATGCAGTGGAGAGAAAACAGGGAAGATTAAATGGCAGATAACCCACAGACATGAGAAAGCATCACAGTTAACACATCCCTCTCTGTTAGGACTAGAGGCTCTCACTATCTTACAGATTTGATGTTTTTTACCACCTACATAATAAACTACAAAATATTTAGAACAGAATCCCAGACCTTCACGAATGGGTCTCCCCCTTCCATTTCCATTTTCTCTCCCTCTCAGCCCGGTGCACCATGCTTCACTACTGCCTTCCTAACTCCATGCACTGCCTGGAAGACCCTTTTATCTGAATATCAGTCCTCTTATTTGAATACACTGACCTCGTTCAATGCACAATTATGGAGAGAATGGGCATTTCATGACCCGTAATCCCTTCCACAAGACAACTCCATGAAAATTGCCTGGTGGTTTACACTCGCTAGAGCCATTTGTGGAAGCAGGTGCTATTTAGCTGTTTGTGGCTGCCTGTTAGATTTGTGGTCAGCCTTAAGAAGAGCTTCCCTATTACTGATTGCTTCATGCACAAGGAGCGAGCTAAACCATTAAAGGTGACTAGTGTGACACAGGTGTCGAATTACTTTTCTCAGTATGTTACATTCCGTGCTTTTCTACTATCAAGAAAGACAGCGAGGTGGTTTGCTTGAGGGTGCACTATGCATGTTTATGCGGTATTATTCATGAGGTGAGACACCATCTCAGCCAAGTCATGGTTTGTCTCACTTTAACGAAGTACTGCTTTGAAAAACTTTCGGGTACCATAATTGCATTTTGAAGATATATACTAAATTGTTATTAGGCTCTGGTTAGGAAGTTTGCTGAGGTGTGAACTGACCATTTTGTTCCTTTCTATTTTATCAATAGTTGTTTCGAACTCCACAGTCTTCAGAAGACAAAAAGATGCATTGGAATATCAAAGGCTGTAGGTTTATTACTATACATTATGAATAATTTAATACAGTAACAAAATAGCACACTGATAAAAGCCAACAAGTAATATTCTATTCATAGTTGACTGGATAATCAAAGTCATTGCAGGTGCTTTTTCTAATACTAATTTAAAATTTGCATTATGGCTTTCTGCCTTCCCAAAAGATAAGCTCCTATTTGATGAGGTGTACTGAATACCCTTTCGAGTCCCTTACAAATGGGTCAAAAGTACACTTTGACTGTGCAAAAGAAGGAACTAATTCACAGATAAAGGGTTATTTCCCCTTAAATATTTCACCTTTTCTTTATTCTATTGGTCTAGTATTTAAAATTCTACTGTCTACAGATTTCCTGTAAAGTTCCACAATGATCATACTGACCTTAGAAAAAACTATATAAGATCATTGTATCATAAAAGAGTTATAATTAGATTGTTGAGAATTGGCAATCTTCAACTCTATCATATATTTATTGTAAAACTGGTTGGCCCCACTTTGTAAACTGAAAATTAAGCTTGATTCCATTGATGATTGGGTTACAATGCAAATTTTTTATCCTTCTCCAGAAAGTCTGTCTACTAGAGAAATTAGATGGTTTTCCCAGTCGCACTTGATGTTTTGTTTTATCTTCATAACAAGAGAAACACGCTATTTACAATTTTTGGCCGCAAGATATAATTCTACTCGAGAAAACGGGACAGAGCCCCTGGGTATCTCTGAAAGGGTTCTTTGAATAAATGGGTGGCTCTGTTTTGTTTTGTTTTCAAATCTTTGTAGTAGACAGAACAAGAAAAGTTCAAGGTCATTTTTAGCTTTTAGAGTGATTTAGATCTTTGAGATCTTTGAGGACTTAGATAATATTTAGCATGTTAATTAATCATAAGAGGCTGGTTTAGGAATTAAAAATGATATCCCACATTCTTTTCTCAGACAGAGCATGTGCTTGATCAAGAACAGTATCAGGAGCTCTAATCAGTAATCGTGCAAAACAAGTGTCAGAAAGGCTAAGAGACGATTTCTGAGAGAAATGTTTTGGGGCCACTTTGCAGGTAGAGGAAGAGTGGCGAGTCCAGAGACAGTGTTCTAAGGACTAAGGTGTGGGTGCAAACCACTCAGCACTATGCTCTCCCAGTATCTTTTGCAAGCCTCACTTTTCACAGGGAAATTACTAGTACTTTTTCTTAAAGCCCAGACCTTTTTATCTGATCAGCTTACATTCTTATCTAAGAATTTCAATCTGTGTGTCAGTCAGTGACAGCAACCCAGAACTATGCCATCTTTTAAGGAATCAAAGCACAGAATCTCTGAAATCAGGTGATAAAATACACAAGGAATGAGATTGATTTCATTCTGTTTCTCTCAGAGCAGCTGAATCACAAAAGACTATACAAAAAGAAAGGCCAAGTCTTTTCTGAAATTGCTTGGGTTGTGAGGTGTGCATTTTCCTTTAGATTTAGACATTAGCTCAAAAATATTTTAAGATAGTTAATAGAAAATAGATTTGTCTATATAAGAAAGTGCCTGGGTGCTATTCAATATGCTGTCCAGCAGACCAGAAACAATGTAATTATGGTTGCTCCTTTTCATTTTCATGTTTCTTAAGAAAACCTTCAAGTTAAATTTTATATTTAGTGAACATACAATGTGATAAATAGACGATGTATTACAGAATTGTATACCTGAAAACTACGTTACTTTACTAACAATTGTCACCCCAACAAACTTTAATGAAAACAAAAAAAAAACATTATCTTTAAATATAGATATTTTAATTCTTTGGATCAGTTTCCTATGTCAGTAAAATATGAAGCTTATTTGTAAACCATCAAATGTGTTGTCCAATGGCAACTAAGGATAAAATATTTTTACCTGCACTTAATTTTTGAAGTAAGAAATTACAAATAGTTTATGTAGGGCCGGCCAAGTGGAGCATTGGTTAAGAGCTGGCTTGGGATGCCAGTGGCCCCAGTTCAGATCCCACATATGAGGGCCAGTGACACTGCCCTCTACAGCTAAAGATGGTGAACAACAGCTCCACCTGGAGCTGGGCTGCTGTGAGTCCCCGGGTTGGCATAGCTGTAGCCCCTGCTGCGGTGGGCTGCATAAGCTATAGTGAGCAGCCAGCAGCCAGCGTGAGCTGCCAAGAGCTGCTGTGAGCAGCTGTCCAGAGGCCGGCAACTCATCTGCCTCACCTGAGAAGAGTGCAATGATGATACCAACATGGACCAGTGAAGCAATGTCCCCAGCTAGACTGAAGAAAAAAAGGAGAGCAACTTGTCTGTTCCCCTTACCCAGTTCCCCAACTCCCCAATAAAATCTTTAAAGCAAACAAACAAACAAACAAAAAACCAAGTAGTTTATGTATTCAGTAAGAACTTGTTGGACACCTGCTTTATACAAGATCCTGAATTATTCCCAGAGGATGAAACAAAAATGAAGAGGGCCTTCTCCTTCAAGTTAGGGATTTATGACCTAATAAGGCTCCTAATGTCTTCGTGCTATTCTCTTTTAAAATTTATTAAAAACAACACACACACACACACAAAAAAAAAAACATTTAAAGAAAAGAATTCACATTCAGTAAGTTATGTCTAACTGAAATTATCATCTGCTATACTATGGGAATGTAAGGTGTGATATTTATTGAAAACCTACTACATACTAGTTACTGCTAGATACTTTACAAGCATAATCTCATTTTCAAAACAAATAATTTCTTTTAAAACATTTTCAAATTTACAGAGAAGATGAACAAGTACCCCAAAATTTTACAAATTAAAAAAAAAAAAAAAGTTCAAGTATACTGAGAGGCCTTGTTCAGATTTCACTCACCTTCCCAATGATTGAAGCAAAAGGCCCAAATCTAGGACCAAGTATTGTTCTCACTCGTCTATCTGCTTCACCTCCTCAGCTCCTCAGCCTTTTCTCAGCTTTCATGACTTTGCCATTTTTGAAGGTAACAAGACAGACATTTTGTAGAATGCCCATCAGTTTGACTTTTCCTAATGTTTCCTCATGATTATATTCAAATGATACACTTTGGGCTGGAACAACACAGATCTAGGCTGTGCACCTCTCTCACTGCATGCCATGGGTGGCTTGTCATGTCCATTTGTCCCATTCCTGACAATCTCATTTTAAATAAACATCATTTTCTGATTATAACAGGAATATATATTCCATACTAAACTTAAATATTGCAAATATGACTAATGGGCAAATGGGAAGCTCATTATGAATTTCCTGCCCCTTATCTACTCTAATAGACTAGCATAAAACCATCCTACTATTTCCTGTTTGCATATTTTAATAGGCAGCAACCTTGCTCATATGCTTCAGATTATTTGTTTTAATTCCCATAAACAACCATATGAGGACTTTTTTTCTACCTGTGATTTGTTAATAAAGACATTTGTCCAAGGTCATACATTTAAGGAACTAAGATGCGAAGAGGTCTTTTGACACAAAAATTCCAAGTTTCATTATTTGTTAAGTTTTAAGTACATTGTATGTAAAGACTTTATATGTCAGATATTAAACCAAACATCTTTAATATCTGTGAATGAATTTTTTTTTATTAACAAAATTGAATATTGTTGACTATGAAAATAACATTGTCCAGTTTGGGTGAGGAAAACAATTTCTTATTGTCTTTACAGTAGTAATCATAGTACTTTAAAAATGTATGAATTTTCCCTGATCCTCTGGGTGGCTTTCTGTTCATATATTCGCTTTGCCTATATCACTTGTTGCCAAATATTTAAAATCTTATAACCGAAGTGTTCTGTCGAAATGAGTCCTGTGGTAGCATTAAAACAATGAGATCCTATTTCTAGTCTATCACTACCAGCTATGTGAGGAAGCTTTCATATTTCCTTGCTGCCTCAGTTTTCTTTTCTGTAAAAATCAAGGGACAAACTCTCCTTGCTTTTGCACATATTATTATGAAAATTACTACATAGGAGAATGCGATATATGTATGAAGAGATGAGAAACATTTTTTTCTCTTCATTTCTCCTTTTCTTCTTTTTTTCTCTTCTTCCTCAACTGCTACCACATTGTCCTATGACAAACTGTGCCACACTACATAGTATTCAGGGACTATTACTCACCATGATGTAAAGGTAACCCAGTTTTTTCTCTGAAGGCTTTAGGGAGCCAAATCAACTGCTCTGATCCTTTAAGCCAAACTCTTTACTCCCTGTCTTTTCCTTTCTCATAAAATAACGTTTAAGTGCCTCAAGGACCCAGACATTGGGTAAAGCAAAGTTTGGAATATGGTGGGAGATACTGGGTGGTTTGGAGAAGAAAGTAGCTTTGATTCCTGCCAGAGGCATTTTTCAGAGGGGAAATACAGCTTAATATCATTTTTCACTAAGTGACTGCTTACTGCATATGAACCCCATCTTTTTTATTTTTTTTGAGGGCAGTGTCATTGGCCCTCATATGTGGGACCTGAACCAGGACTGCTGGTTTCCCAAGCCAGTGCTTAACCACCGTGCCACTTGGCCAGCCCTGAAACCCCTCTAGATCCTCATCTTCCCACACATCTCCATCACACTCCTCCCTCTCCACTTTCTCCCACCAGTCTCTTACTTTTAGAATAAGTTTCAGGTTTCTATCTAGGAAGGCTCTATTGCCTTCTTCCCTCCAATACTTGTACTTCCTTCATCAGGAGACAGAAATGAGGTATAAAAGATGTGGGCAACACAAAGTTACATGAAGCTTATACCTGAGCTTTTTGAGTGACACTGGTTATTCTCTTGAGAGAGTGGATTCTTGAAAAGGGATGATGGTGAGAGCATAATAAACCTGTGTGCTTGAAAGGTACAGAGGGGCATGGAGCCAATAGGCACTCCTGAGAAAAAATGCAACAAGTTGTAGGGGTGGTCTTGATCATGAAGTATCCATCAGTGTGTTACTCTCTGGACTTGTAGTGAAAGCAGAGCTTTCTCTCTCTCTTTCTTTCTCTCTCTCTCTCTCTCTCTCTCTCTCTCTCTCTCTCTCTCTCTCCCCCTCCCTCCTTCCCTCCCTCCCTCCCTCCCTCCCTCCCTCCCTCTAACCCTCTCTCTCTCTCTCTCTTCCTTTCTCCCTCCCTCCCCCCATTCATGTATTGAATCATTCATCCGTTCATCAGATACCAAGCACTGCACTGTAAGGCACTGTGACAGGAGTTGGGAAAGAGACTACAGTGGTAAGACATAGTCACTGCTGTCAAAATACTTATAGTACAGTGGGGGAACAGATTATACAGTAAAAGTCACTTTAAAAAAAAGTTTGGGCTTGGCTTTTCTTTTTCATGTGATGAGCATCATGCCATAAAACATATATTTATTTGGAAAATAGAGTGTATCAAAATTTGTGATCCTAGTTCTTGAGCAAATCAATCTTAAAGGCATCTGTGCACTGCTGAGAACAAGTTTTACTCAGTGCACATCCTACTGATCTTTGCTGACATATACAGTGAACTCAGCAAATAAAATTAAAAACTTAACCTTGCAAACAAAGCAAAGAAAGAGCAGGGAAAATTTTAATTTATAAATGAATTAAATTTCAATTTACCTCAGTAAAATTTAAATTAATTACATAACTGTAACTTTAAAAATGTCATGAAATATTCCTACCCTGGGGGACACCACTGTGTATGATTTGCCATTGTCGCTATCTCAAAAAAGAAAAAACAAACAAACAAAAAAGAAAACATTGTCATGTTACCTGACTACAGTATAATCTAAAGGAAACAAAATATCTTGTTTTGGTTTTTCACTCTGAGAATTAAATTAAAACTCACTCCTCTTATTTAGTTCATTATAGAATAATAAATATTATTGCCCTAAATAAAATATAAAATTCCTTCTCATTTGATTTGTTATTCTTTGCATTAGAAGGAAAACATTAAATTGATTCCTAGCTCAAATCAATAAATGTTCATTATCAGTTTCTTCCAGGCTCAAGTCCATGTGTAATTTGTGACTCTTTTATTAGGGCAACGCTGCTCATCTGAAGTAGCTTGGCATAATGAACAGTTAAGTCAATGGAATCTGTTGTGAGAAGGTATAGATTTAAATCCTGGTTGTACCTCTCTGTAATTCTGTAAATTCAAGCAAATCCTGTCTTCTTAGCACAATTGTGAAGATTAAATGATTGGTGCATGAAAATGAATTTGTTGACCCCAGCATTGAGTAAATAATAAATAAATGCATGTTCAACATTATTAGAGGTAGCTACTTTTGTTTTTCTTTTTTTTCCCCATGTATTTTTATATTTTTTTTAAACATCCGTTGAGAACCTTAGATCATTAGAGCACCATTCCCTAGTGAGTGAGTCCATTTAAGATTTAGGTCAGGGCTGGCAGAGTGGTGCGGTGGTTGGGAGCTGGCTTAGGACGCCAGCAGTCCCAGTTCGGGTCCCACATATGAGGGCCAGTAACACTGCCCTCAAAAAAAAAAAAAAAAATTTAGGTCAACAACCTTAAAATTTAAAAATGCAGCTTATTATACACTATTTTTTTTTTTTAAAGAAGCACTGAGATGAGGGAAGGGCTCTACCTAGCCAGCTAGGATCTAACCTTTCAAATCACAGCCTTATTAACTGTCTGTGAGAGTGAGAGTATAATACAGCATGCATTTTGGTCTTGGCCTTGATTTCCAAGTCTCTTCTGCCTATCCAGGATAATTTCCAGATAATATTTTTAGCTGCTCTAAAGTAAGGAAAACTTTCATTACAGGATCAGTGTGTACCCTGCTTTAGAATGGAACCTCCATAGTAGTTCTGAACAGAAGCACACCACTGTATCATGTTCGAATTTTCTTTTGTTTTCTCGTACTGAGAGTTTCTAGAAGTTTCCCTGAGATATGCTTTGCCTGCATTTTACAAATCTTTTTGACCGCCAAGCATCTCACTAGCCTGTGCTCACTGACAGAAGATGGATTCTAATGCATGTGGGGGCACTGGAAATGCCCTAAGAGGTGACAAATGAAAATTGGCCTGTCTGGGAAATTTCCAGAAAATCTGTCAGTCTTCATCATGTGCTTTTTAGGCATCAAGCAGAGGTCGTAAATTAGAGGTTTGTTGCTAGATCTAGCCTGCAGATATTTTCTGTTGGACCCACATTGCATTTTAAAATATTTTCAATTAGTTGTTCACATTAAAAAATTAAGAAATTTCATATAAAACTTACAAACTGGAAGTCATCAAGAGAGTAAACCTTAATAGTTCTCATTACAAGAAAAAATAATTCTGTAACTCTGTATAGTGACAGATATCAGCTAGATTTATTCTGGCGATCATTTCACAATATATACAAATATCAAATTATTATATTGTATGTGTACATTGTGGAATGATCGTCAGAATAAATCTAAATATCAAATCATTATATGTATCAGGTATACAATATGTTGATTTGATATTTGTGTACATTGTGAAATGATTGTCAGAATAAATCTAGCTAATATCTGTATATACAGAAGATGCCAAAAAAGTCTATATACATTTTAAGAAAGAAAAACTGTATAAAATTATAATACTCAATACATACAGATAACAAAAGATGACTACAAGTCATATTTGTCTTCTGAAATTACAAGAGGTGCCCAAAGTGGTTACCATTAGCATCCAGAAACTTCTGATTACAGTGAACTACTGCTTGAGCAACGTTGATCAAAGTGTCCACTTGTATACATTTTTTTGGCAACCCTGGTATATGTTCATACACAGAGGACCCTGGCTCATAGTAATTAATATAAATACTAGCAATTCTGCATGCTTTAGTTGGTCCTTCAGTTTTCTAGTCTTCCTACCTACCCATCTGTCCCTATTTCATCAATTACTTTGTAAATTGTAGATGTCTGAATTTTTAACTTTTTAAATCACCATTTTTTTTCCTGAAATAAAGTGGTGCATATAGACTAGCCAGACTCCAAAGACTACAATAAAGAAACAATTGCAAAGTAAAGATAGAAGAAAACAAAACAAAACAAAAAATCCCAAAGTTTTTCTTTAATGAGAAAAGCCAACATCCTACAGATTGTTAAAATATCAAAATTACCATTTGGAGAGCCAGATACAGATTTTATAATTAAGTTATATGCCAAAGGCAGCCAGATAAAAGAATTTGAGACTAACATTTCACCATAAATAGAAATAGCTTATGACAAGGCAAGCTTTTGTTTACCATTTTGCTATTTTTAAATTTAGTTGTAGAACTCTGGGAGCAGAATGTAGATATTTATCTTTAAAAATAAAAAAGATTTGAGAATAATAATGTTTCATATAGAAAAGGATGTAAAATTGATTTTTAATGAGTTCAAATGCTCAACTTAAAACTATATATATATAGATAGATATAGATAGATAGATAGATAGATAGATAGATAGATAGATAGATTATAAGTAGCCATAATACATTTTCTGTGGTTCCATAGGCTTTTTTTTGAAAAGCAGTGGGTTAGACAGAGCACTGGAGAAAGAGTCAAAAGCCCTGAGTTTGAGTTCTGAAACTGACACCTTTAACTTTTCAAGGACACTGTGGATTACTCTATAAAAGAGAGCATTCCTGTGTGATATCATACAGGAGTGGTATGAGCATCAATTGAGTGAATTAAGTAAAAACTATTAACAAATATTAATGAACTGCAAAAGGCCAGTGGTAGTGCAATTTATACACAAAATCCAGTAAAATAAATAATTAAATTAATCATCTAAGAGTTTTTAACAATTCTTCAAATCTGTTGATATCTTAAATAGTCAGCATATCTATATCTATATCATCTATATCTATATCTATATCTATATATATGAACAGTGTGATAAAGTAGAAAGAAATCTCATAAGCCTCTCTTCCCTATAGCCAAGACTATTTTAAAGCTAATAGAAATTGATGCTGGACATCAATGCGCTGCCCAAAATAGTGTTGTCAGTAAAAATCTGTGCTTTCTAGTGGTGAGATGCTGGGAAAAAAAATCACCCCATTCATTATTCTGGACAGATGAGAAGCCTCTCCTGGGAAGTCTGTAAAATCTACTGCAAAGAATAAAGCTATAATATACCGTCAGCAACAATTTGCCTTGGCGGGAGATGGACAATATGATCTAATAGTCCCTTTTATTTCTAATTTCTATGATTCTGTGTTTTCAAGCTTTATATAGTTCTCTTAACCCAATTCTGTTACATACTGAGCCAGAACCTCCCAGCATTTGTGCTGTTCCCTGGGGTTATCAGGCACTTCTGGAAAATACATTACACTTGGATCAGTGGATTAACTATTTTATGAATTCTGTGTTCTGAGCCAAACCTGTGTGTTTACATGCAAACTATGATTGTTGTTATGATCATTATTAGTTAATACAGAGAGTGTTTTTCAACAGGTCAAAAATCAGCAAGGAGTTGGAACTATGCCTAAACTGCTCTTAGTATTATATTTTTAGCTCTAATGGTCACTGCCTCCTGAAGCTCAGCCCCTCCCCTGTCTTGAACCCTGCTACATAGATCTGCCTTAAAAACTCAGGCCCCCTTAGTGTCTATGGGAGAAAGGCTAAATTCATTAGGATGACAATTCCCACCACAATTCCTACAAGTTTCGGGAGAAATTATTTATCGAGCACCTATTTGTACTGGTCTAAGGGCTGAGGATACAACAGTGAAACACAACAGGCACATATTCTTACCTCATGTGGCTTACTTTTAACAGGGATTCAAACAAACATGATATGTAAGTAAAATGTAGAATATCTAGATAGTGGTGAATGCTAAAGAGAAAGAGAAAGAAGGAAACGAGGACGGTTAATATGCTGAATGGAGGAAAGTTCACTTTCACTAGGGTGACCAGGGGAGGCTTCTTGTAATTATTGCTCTTATCACATTGAACTATTTATATTGTTACTTGTGTGTTCTTCACTCAGTAGGAGAGCCACTAACATGAATTTTACATCTTGAATGTCAAGTAATATTGAACCATATTAGTTAATTAAATGGTACACTATGATCTATACACCTTCTGTTTTTAAGGCTCACTCACCTACATTTGATCTCTTACTAAGTTTAGGGAAGACAAAATTGAGGCTCACTCTTGGGCATTTGAGTTTAAGGAAAACCACACAATATAAGTTCAGTGAGGGCAGGGGTATGGTCTACTGTCTTTACAACAGAATCCCAGGCCCATAGGAGAAGGTTGAAATAAGGGCTCAATAATTTTTTGAATAAATGAAACTTTTGGGCAGATGAAAATCCAGATGTGCAGTCAAGAGAAGGGGAGATTAGAATAAATCTCCCCTTAACAGTTATGTGGTATGCTGCTACTTCACAGAGTCTGGAAGTGTGAAAGAGTATATATGATTTTGTCCTCCTGTTAATAAGATAGGCAATTCTAAACCTAGGAGAGAATGGATCAACAAACACTACCCTAAAATTTTAGAATGTATAGAATAGGTGCCTCCTTACAGAGGTGCTAGAAAAGAAGAGAGACTTCTCAGTTTTAATTAAAAAACAAAACAAGGGCCGGCCGAGTGGCCCATTGGTTAAGCGCTGGTTTTGGGATGCCAGCGGCCCCGGTTCAGATCCCACATGAGGGCCAGTGACACGGCCCTCTACAGCTAACAACAGCTCCACCTGGAGCCGGGCTGTGCGAGCCCCGGTGATGGTGTAGGCTGCAGCCCCTGCTGCAGTGGGCTGCCATAGGCTACAGTGAGTGGCCCCCAGCCAGCGTGAGCGGCTGGCAGCCAAGCGTGAGCTGCCAATAGCCACGGTGAGCGACATCCAGAGGCCAGCGACCGATCTGCCTCATCCAGGAAGAGCGCAATGACAATACCAACAGTGAAGCAACATCCTCCGCAACTAAATTGAAGAACAAGAAGACGGCAACTTCTCTGTTCCCCTTCCCCAATTCCCCAATGCTGTTCCCCTCCCCCAATTCCCCAATAAAATCTTTAAAAAAAAACAAAAAAAAAAACAAAAAACAAAACCACAGGCTCTTGTGGAAGATTAAAACAGCATTCCTCCACCTAATTACCTGGAACACAAAAATCGCCGGTGGATGGGAGGGGCGTCAGAACTTTATACTTTTAGTCGCCACTATCACTCTTTTAAAAATAATACCAATGAAATTCATATGGTTTCTTATGGAGGAAATTTTCCACGGGATGATAATAGGAAGCTATGAGAAAGGAGAAAGGAGGTTGAGAATATTGAGGTGTGGGGATGGGGGTGGGGAGTGAAGTTTCTTGTCTATTTCACATTTTACCAAGTTCAGATTCTATTTAAATTGCTTACAGGCAAAAATATTACAGAATGGAAACATACACTAGTAACTTATGCAGAACTTTCTAAATCCCATACTTAAAAACACAAACCAGCAAATGAAGTGTGAAGAAATAGTGGTTAACAAGTCCTTAGTAATAAAGAAGAATTCCAAATCAGAAGACCTGGGTTCAAAACTTGGCTCTGCATTTACTGGTTATCATTTTCATACCTAATAGCCTCTCTGAAAAGTAATTTTGTTATCTACTCAATAGGGATAATAATATGGATATCAGACATACCTCATAGGATTTTGTGAAGATCAAGTGGGAAAATGAGAGGTAAAATGTAAAATAAGTGGAAAAATGTTTATGCAAATATTAGTTATGGGACAGATAGTAAAACAGACAACTGTCTTTCATGTACTGATTATGCGGCAAATAAAAATGAGGGATGTAGATGATAACATATTTCTCTTTGCTGCCTATATATAATGTCCATTAGAATTTCTTTGTTTTATAATAATTTAAAAATTATGCACACTTCAGGTTATGTTGATCCCCCTCAATAGCGTAGTATCTCTAGTCTTCCTTACATTATCTAAAATTCGATTTTCTTTTCTTTAATATGGTTTTAGACACTTACATTTAAATTTTTTTTGTTGCATAGATAGTTTCTAAAGGATTATGTTGTCAAAATGCTTCATAAAAATATCAACTATTTATAATTAAAAACAATGGTTTTGCCTGTAGTAGCTTGCAGTAAAAAGAAAAAGTATATGTAACATGGCTATGTTAGCTGGCTGATGTTGCAGTCATTACTTTCAACTTGTAACCAAAACCATAAATACCCCCACAGTTACTGGCTGAATTAACATATCTTTACTATTTTAGGAAACTCTTACCCAGAGAGGTAACTGCAAATAACTTTATGGTTTGTATCAGAACTCTCCAGAAGGTACAGAATTAGTTTCAGTAGGGAGCTCAAATGTGCTCATCAAATTTATAAGACTTGCTTTAAAAACTCTGCTTGCTGTTTCTACTAATTTTCAACTATTAGGTCAAGTATTTGCCTAATCTTAATCAAGCCCATGCTCAAAAGTTTCCAAAATCTTGGAAATGTTTTGCTTTTCCATCTCCTCTCCAAGAGTCTACTATGATTCTGTAAATGAAATGTAAATATCACTTAGTGCAAATAAGCAATAAACAGGACTGTGCTTCATCACCAGGTTATTTTTGTGAGCTATATTCAGCAAACTGGAATTTGAAAAACTTTAATAAGAGATTTGAAAGAATTAGCAGAATTTTGTTGTTATTATTGTTAGAAGAATTCTAACTAATGCAAACATCTTTTGAACTGAATTATGAAAAAAAGAAATTAAATTATTATCTATATGAAGTGGAGCTTTTGATGCTTGACTTCTACTTCTCAACACACTGAATCAATGTTCAGTTTCATACAGAAAAGAAATACTTGACAAACTAAAAGTTTGAACAGAAAAATTAGCTAATTATTTTGCAAACCACATGACCTTTGGAAATGTTCATTGGACTGTTTGCAAATGCAATTGATGCATATTCAGAATTCTACATTCATTATAAAATGTGAGACAGTTTTCCCCTTGTGAAAATTAAATCCCAAGAAACATAGACTAAAACAAGAGTGTTTTTCTGAATTTGTTGCACAAGTTTAATTCTTCTCACCTGAAATGGGTGTTACACATATAATAAATAGTGAGCAGACTTTAATTGTCTATCTATCAATCATTCACATTTATAAAGAATCCTTCATGTGTGTATTTTAAAGTGATGTACTAAAAAAATGGAAATTATGCTTTCAGATAAAAGCAGTTCTAAAAATATTTTAAATGTGGGTTTAAATTTAGATAATGTGGCAGTAGATTTCACCTAAAAGAGAGTGAATTTGAAAGGGAACGATGGCAAAAGAAGGCCTACAGTCATACCAAATTTGTGTTTGATAAAATATAAGATCCATCAAATCTATGCATGGAGGTCTTGAGAAGTATATCTTAATGGAAATATGGACATAAAAACTGGCTGTATGACACATCTGATCTAGTCTTTGATGTTAGGCATTTGTCAGACAGTAGAGTGTGGTTGGTGCCTAAAAACTATATGAGATGCCTTTTTTTTTTTAAAGCTCTGTAAACTCTCTCTTGCTTCTGTAGCTCAAGGAGTAGTACTAGAGAAATTTGTCTTCTTTATCCTCCAACAAGTCTACAGAGAGTTGCTGCTCATTTAAACAGAATAACCAGAAGAATTATCACCTGAGATTTCCAATTCTTAACCTACCTGGATTTGATGGTTGGTCACAGTTAAGAGGACAAAGAGTTTAATAGATGGAGAGATGCCTGGGAGCACATGTAAGTAGTTTAACAATAACCAATAAAACTCCTAAGTAGATATTGGTGTAAATAATATTTTGAAGTCTACAAACAACTGATCACTGACTAAAACGAGTGGGAGATTTACCACAAAAACAGACCAAGCTGTCCTAGAAGGTATTGATAAGCATTTTTAGTATTGCACAGGAAAAAGAGCTTCGGTTCCAAATAATGCCAAAAAAGTAGTACAAAAAGTTTTTTTAGTTATCTAAATAGTATGTCAAACAAAAATGTTTGCCTGGACCCTAAATCACTAACTTCATTAGCTGCATGATAGAGGTCAAAAGGAAAATCCAAGACAATTAGAGAAATAAACAAAAAACTAAACTTATTATTTATTCCTCTTCCCAGTGCCTTGAGGCACTATTGCAGTGGGGTTAGAAGCTTATTAACTATTTCAGGCCATTAAAATACTATTTATTGAAAAGATCCAAGATGGCAGAGTAGATAAACACTGTGCCTGCGTCCTTCCATGAACACATTAAAATTGCAACTAAATTACAGAACAATCAACCTGGAGAACCATCTGAATTCTAGCCAAACAGAAGTCCTATAATTAAAAGTATAAAGAAGTCACGAAGAGACTGGTAGAGGCATGGAGAAAAGGAATGGTCCCCACACCTGCGTGTGGCTGTTGAGAATTGAGGGATATCTCAGCTGTAAAGGTTTTCCCACAGAGAGGTGAGAAACCTGAGTCCCAAACCTGCCTCCCCAGCCCAGAGTACTCATGCCAGGAAGGGGAGCCCACACAACATCTGCCTGTGACAAACAGTGGGGATTCTGAACATCCAGGTGGGACAGAAAGCTGTGGGAAACCCAACATCCTCTTAAATGATCTGTGTACAGACTCACTTTCTCTCAGGCACTCACCTTGGTCTCCAGTAGAAGGATGGCAACTCAGGTGAATGAATGTTGGAGGAATATGGGGTTCCAACTGACGTGTGTGGCTTGGAAACAAGGGTTGGAAGACAGTCGCCATATTCCCCATGTGCTGGCACCATCTTTCCTGTGTTGAGCCCTCCCCCACAGGCCAAATCTGAACCTGATTGCCTGGTGAGCTCCACTGGGACCCCACCCCACCTAACTTGCACACAGCTGGAGGCACTTTCTCTCAAGAAGCCACAACTGACCGCATTGCTTGATTTCTTGGAAACTATCAGAGACTGCAAGTTCCAGGTGGGCAGAGACTGACCTTGTTCTGCTCAGAGACTTTTGCTAAGTAGCTTCAGGCTCAGCACTGGTACCAAGCTAGAATTTATTTTAACCTGGTGACTGCAACTCTTCCAATTCTAGTGACTCTCTGAGACACTGCCTCACCCAACTTGCACATTGCACGAAGCTCTATCAGAGGCTGAACCTTAAGGGAGCAGGCAGGTGGTAGCAAACCTCGGGGTGTCCTGGCTTTTTGTGGAGCTACCCCAGGTCTCGTACTGGCAGCTGACATCCTCAGTTGGCAGTGTGGCCTCTCCCACATACCTCCAGATTTAGTACAGGCAGTAAACAACTGTGCTTTATAGCACAAATCGATTTGTAGCTCCTACCAGGTAGCCCATGGTTGGTCACAGGCAGTGGGTAACCTGGGCCTGCACCGGAGTCCCTCCCAAGAGGACCCAGAATCAACACACTTGGAGATTGGCTTCAGACCACAGCAGAGCACCACTCCATTAGCCCCACAAGTGGCACACCCAAAGGACAGTCTCAACAGGCCCCAGAGTCCACTGGGGCAAATCCCACTTAATGGAGTAAGCCCTTGCACAGCAGCTCATAAGCTGTGGACGTGGCCAAACACCACAGTCAGTCAGCCTGAGTCAATCCCACCTACTGACTTTCCAATAGCAATAAAAGCTCAACTATAACAGGCAGGAACACATAACCCAAACAAAAGACATTTCTGGACCACCCAGAGCAGGTGACCAGGACACTGTGCCACTGGGCCTCACAAGGCACCTATGACAAAGGTCACCCGGCCAAGACTATGACATAGCAGGTCTACTTAGTAGAGAGAAACAAATACAGGGAGGTAGTTAAAATGAGGAAACAAAGAAATGCATCCCAAATGAAAGGACAGGAAAAATAAAACAGAAAAAGAGCTAAATGAAGTGGAAGCATACAACCTACCAGAGTTCAAAACTCTGGTTATAAGGATGCTCAGAAAACTTAGTGAAACTTCAACAAAGAGATAGAAAGCATGAAAAAGGTCACAGAAATGATAAAGAAGAACAAGTCAGAAGTGAAGAATACAATAACTAAACTAAAGAATACACTAGAAGGAATCACCAGCTGAGTAGAAGAAGCAGAGGATCAAATTGGCAAATTGAAGACAAGGTAGCACAACACACCCAATCAAAACAGGAAAAACAAAACCAAAAAATTGAGGACAATTTAAGAGACCTCAGGGACAACATCAGCATAACAGCGTCCTCATCATAGAGGTACCAGACAGAGAAAGAGGAATAAAGGATTCGGAACCTATATGAAGAAATAATGACTGAAAACTTTTCTAACCTGGCAAAGGAAATAGACATACAATTCCAGGAAGTACAGACAGTCCCAAACAAGATGAATCCAAACAGGCCCCACACCAAGACACATTGTAATTATAATGGCAAAGGTTAAAGACAAAGAGAGAATCCTAAAAGCAGCAAGAGAAAGGTAACTAGTAACTTATGAAAGGGCCCCCATAAGATTGTCAGCTGATTTCTCAACAGAAACTTTGCAGGCCAGAAGGGATTCACACAGAATATTGAACGTGATGAAAAGTGAGGACCTACAACCAAGCATACTCTACCCAGCAAGGCTATCATTTAAAATCGAAGGACAGATTAAGAGCTTCCTAGATAAGAAAACGCTAAAGGAGTTTGTCACCACACAGCCAGTATTATAAGAAATCTTAGAGGGACTTTTTTAAGACAGAAATAATAATAATAATAATAATAATAATAATAATAATACAATTATGAATAATAATAGCAATAGCTACATATCTATCAACAATTACTTTCAATGTAAATGGATAAATACTCCAATCAAAGGCCATAGAAAGGATGAATGCATGAGAAAGCAAAACCCTTACATATGATGGCTGAAAGAGACTTACTTCAGATTGAAAGAAACACCCAGACAGAAAGTAAAAGGATAAAAAAAAATATCTCATGAAAACGGAAACAAACAAAAAAGCTGCAGTAGCAATACTTATACAAGACAAAATAGACATTAAAACAAAGGGTGTAAGAAGAGACAAAGAAGGACCCCATGAATTCCTCTTCTGAGTAGTTATCTGAGGAAACCCAAAACTCTACCTCAAGGGGATCCATGCAATCCTATGTTCATTGCAACATTATTTACAATGGCCAAGACATGGAGGCAGCCAGGGTGTCTGTCCATAGAAGACTACTAAATAAAAAGAAGGTGGTATATATATATATATATATATATATATATATATATATATATATATATATACATGGAATATTGCTTGGTCATGGAAAGGAATGGGTTCTTGCCACCTGTGGTGGCAAGGATGGATCTGGAGGGTGTTGTGCACAGTGGAATGTCAGGCAGAGAAAGACAGATGCAATGTGATTTCACTTACATGTGGAATCTAAAGAACAAAATTAACAAACAAAACAGAAACAAACTCAGATTCAGAAAACTCTTCTTTAAGAAGGTTGTCTAACGGGAGGGAGGTTGGGGCTGTGGGTGAAAAAAGGGAAAGGATTAAGAAATACAAATTTGTTGTTACAAAGTAGTTATGGGGATGCAGCATACAGTATAAAAGATAGAGTCAATAATATTGTAATAACTATGTATGGTGTCAGATGGGTTGTAGATTTGTTGGGGCGATAGATAAGAGGAGGTTTGGGGCAGGGTGAAAAGGTGAAGTGATTAAGAATTCCAAATTGGTAGTTACAAAATAAGCATGGGGACATAAAGTATAGGAAATGTAGTCAATAATATGGTATTAACTACATATAGTGCTAAGTTGGTACTAGTCAGAAGGATAACATCCTGTTTAAATATCTAACCACTATGCTGTACACCTGAAACTAACAAAATAGTATTGAATGTCAAAAAAAAAAATAAAGAGGAGCGAACAATGTGCCCTCCATCAGAAAAAAAAAAAGGTAGAAAAACTTTAAAAAAATGGTATTTATTTTACTTCTAAAATAACATGTTTTGAAAATTGTCATTTACAACAGAACCATCATGGCCATATAGGAGAACTTGCTCCCACTGAGTTCAGACTGCCATGCCATCCATGAAATCGAATTCCCAAATACTATGACATTGTGCAGTACCTTACGTTTTAGACATTGGTCAAAATAGGAAAGATTGGAAGGCACCAGAAGAAGTAGAAATGGAGGTCAATGTAGGTGAAACTTTGTGCTTTTGTGTTCATGTGTGTAGAATTGCTGCTTCCTCTTATTATCTGCATGTGAATTAATTGTAAAGCCTGACAAGGTGTTCTCTGGATTAGTGATGCCTGCACAGGTTGCCATTGGATTGACAGCTGCAAATGTTCCTCATGGACCCAGTTCCAATCCTCACTGTAATACTGGAGCTTGTGGAAAGCTTAGCAAGATGATCACATGCCAGAAAGTGGCCATCTTTGGGTAACTGTTCTAAAATGGGAAGTGTTTGTGTTAACGCAATATTTAGAGAGGTTAAAATTGTAAAAGTGTGCCTCTATTTACATATGGTTTAATAGGTTATGTTTGAAATATTAATTTTAAATGTCAAAAATCTCATGGAACTCCCAATTTTTGTACTTCTACTTCTAAAAATTGAGTAAAACAAAAATATTTTGTAAATATACTATACTGCAGAAATGCTTTAGGTAGATTTGCGTTTTATTTTTCATAACACTTATATGCAGTAAACAGTATTACATGAAGACAAACTATTTAGTTCCCAGAATATGCTTGTGGAGAGGGATCCATGTGTGTATTAAATTGGATATTCTTCTAAATAGCTACACCTCACAGTTGAAACCAACAGGCCTAAAGAACAGTAAGTATTCGAAATAAATACACTTGGCTTTCAAATGAGGTTTGTCTAGTGAGCTAGACAAATAGACAGACAGAGAGAGAAAAGATATGCATATTTACACAAGTACTATCACTTTGAGCAAGTCACTTAACTCTTTCAACTTTAGTGTCCTAATTTCTAATAGTATTTTGGTAAGAATTAAATAATAACAGCTTAAGAAAAACTTGTAGCACACTGCTTGGCACATTATAGGTATTCAATATCTCTTAGCTCTTATCCTTTCTCTCTATTAAATATTTTACATTCTTATATTCTCAATATATGTGAAAACCTAAATTCTCTCAAAATGTTAATAAGGGAAAAAAATAATCACTCCAACAGAAAGATTCATTGTAGGGTCACTTTATACTGTAAATGGTTCTAGTGTATTTAATATATTGCCAATTGTAACTTTCTCACATGTGTGCATCTGGTTCTTTGAATAGGGTGGGGGCCTCTAGATAACTTGGATAACAGACTCTTTGCATCTCATGCTTTTAATTGAAAGTATGATTTAAAGCATACTGACACTTATTAGAGACCTGAAAAGGTAAATGGCTTTGTAAATATGGGATCAATGCTATAATAATCTGTCGGGATCACTATAAGATTTTTTTGTTTGTTTACAAGGGAAATGTGTATTGAAAATATTGAGTCATGCAGTTGCACAAAACTGTCCTGTCAGTGTTAATTGCTGCTCCATCTCCCTGCTTTTCAATGTGGTAGAATATATTTTTCTAGTAGCAGCATGTGGCTCAGTGGCAAGCACCAGAAGCAGTTTGAAGCTGTCCGTACATTTGGATGCTGCTACTAGCATGGATTAGTCCAGGTAGTCGTAAACGCCAAGATTCATCAATTCTTCCTAAACATTTCATAATTCATCTCTGATAATCAATCTCTCTCTCTCTCTCTCTCTCTCTCTCTCTCTCTCTACTCTAGTACTGGAGCATTGCCTACCATAATAAACACAGGATCTTTCAAATATATAGTTTTTATCCTGATCTTGGTGTGTGTAATTTTTAATGTTTTAGTCTGTACAACAGTGGGGAAGAAAATCTCAGAGAATAATTTCTGAAGATATTTTACATTATATACCCAGTAGAACAGTAAAATTCAACAAAATTCTTACATATATACATGGGAAAGAAATCATTTTATTACATCTTATTTAATTCATCTTATAGTTTTGGTTCTGAGTATGACTTTATTTGGTAGCTGTGTATTATTGCTCTACTAGTTTTTGGATATCTAATATTTAGTCATTTTAAGAATTGCCATTTATTAAGCATTTACTTTGTGACAAGAGCTTGCACCAACCTCTGTTTATGCATTTATATTTCCTCAAAATGTCTAAAGTTAAGTATTATTTTTATTCCCATTTTACAGATGAAGACATTAAAGCTTAGGGAATTTAAGGAATCTGTCTAAGGCCAATCAGTAAATAGTAACTCAATATTTCAACCCAGAGCTATGTATCTAAATTATTTCTTGATTTTAACTATTTTAGATGTTTGCAATAGTATACAAGCCACTTAAAAATGTTTTTGGATGAGATGGTGTGACAAAGCTTACTTTCTATATTATTTGTTGATAGCAGTTGAGAGAAAACTGAATCCCAAGTCTGAAAATAAACATGTATAGCATTAAATTGGTCAATACATGTTTTCTTTATTTTCTCAATTCAATAATTATAGAATTTTATTTATTAAAGTAAAGGTGTAGAAACCAAAAGACAAAGATTTTATGCAACCATACATATAAGCCTAGCTTCCGGAGGAAATAGGTTAGGTTCTATTTGAGTAACAAGAATTTGAAATAGAAATCAAGGTTTTCTTTAAAGTGAAAGAACACCATTTCCCATTTAATTAAAAATATAAATCAGTGAATTGATTAAAGAACCAAAATAAGCACTAAACCACCCCTGTCTTTGACATTTTGGACTCCATTTTATCCCAGAAGATAATGAAAATGCCAACACTATCTTCACTATTGTGGCAGCAACAGGGCATCTTTCTACATTTTTTTTCTTTCTCCTCTTCTAAATTGAACCCTGGAGAGCACAGGTGGGTCTTTGATAATATTCTTGGGAACTGCTGGTTGCAGAAAAATTAGGTGAGATTTTTTTAATTGACAATTTTTAGATTGACAATTTCATTCCAAGATTCCTTCTGTGTTTCTGTGTGCCAGTTTTAATGATCACTTAGAGTAAGTGTACTGGATATATACTTATCAACTCCTCATTTCCCCTGTGGGCCACACTGTGGATTACAAAATACAATTTCCATTTTGTCTGCTGGTGGCCTAAATAAGGTACACACAAAACAACAAAGATGGGCTTCTTAATTTAGCTGGGTAAGATGCTCATATAGCAGTGGCCCTGGGGGTTAGATTAGAGGAGAAAGATAAATAGATTCTACCTCAGTGGAGTTGAATAATTTCTAAAAGATTTAGCACAAAAGAACTGGGCCATCCCACACTATGAATACTTAGAAAAATCAAACAATAACATCTTAATTTTTCATATTCTTTAATACAGGGATCCATGGCATTACATGCAATTATAGCTTATGCTTTTTTTAAAAAGCAAAGCTATCATAAGAACAAAATTATAACAGGAATGGTAAGGATATGAATCTCATGGTGAAGGTGTATGAAAAGTATTTTGGATTATGAAATGGATAGCACACATATCATACCTCATGTTATTTGATTTCCAACATTAGCATCTTCAGTAAGTATAATAAATATAATAAATACTGTGGTTAAAGTATCTTAACACAAAACTATATCTAAAATTTCTGAATAATGCTTATTTTTAAAATAAATTTTCCCATCAGTGAACTACATTTTCTTCACTGTATTTTCTCCGATACATGACCCTTTTGCTTTCTAAGCCAATACATACTCCAAGCCATAATTCTTATCATAATCATTGCTGCCATTAGCATAGCAAAATTTAATGAGTGTTCATTATCAGCTAAGTCTTAGGAATCCAGAAAGTTACACAATATGATCAGGATTAAGCAAGTTAGGAAGACTGTCCATGTATGTGAAGAAGATAAAGAATCATTCCCAAAATGGCAGAACATGGTGGTTTGTGAATAGCATAAGGTATCATGGAGGAAGTGGAATTTGAGATGGAACTTGAATAGTTAGGACTTTATACGAGAACATAGAAGTGAGAAAATATTTTACTGCTGCAGTATAGCAAGAACAAAGGTATACTCTTCTTAAGCCCTTTGACTAAAGTTTTACATAATGGGAGATAAATGGAAGGATAAAACATTTGATAAAGCATGGCGGCTATCAACCTACATATGGTATTTGTAATTTCTGTTGGAGGCAATGAGGATGACTGAAGATTTTGAGTTCAGGGTATGATAATTGCAAGTTTATATTTGGAAAGTCCATTTATTTGTGGTCTGATGTTATAGAGGCTGCTATAGAGAATACCTAGGACAAAGAATATGTCTTAAATGTAACACTCTGGTTTCCTACAATTGGCATTTTCTTTTTCATACATGTCACTTTCTTTCTTCCATACTTATTAGGTAAAACTTTTATTTACCTATACTTCTGGAAATTAAGATAAATAATAGTTTACTATAGGAATACAAGAGATATTCCAAACACACTACAGATTGCCAAAAAAGAAGTAGGACTTGAGTGACAGAACATTCTAAATGACAGAAAAGAACATTAGAGTATGCTAGGAGAACATCAAAAGAGAAAGGGTTTGAGCTGTTTCTGTAAACATGTTTATGTCCTTCATTTTATATTACCTAGACTAAAAGGAAATAGAACACAATTTAATTTAAATTTGATTATGATATATTAGTTTTTGTTATTCATCTTCCCAACAGATATAAATCATTTGCACACTCTGAAAAGTGCTTGACAGTACAGGGTATATACATACTTGTTAGTAAAAAAGTTTTACTAACTACAGTGTTTTATTAATAATTCAGATAGGCACTCACATTTACTTAAGTAAGAAATAATCATATAATCTCAGTTGTACCTTATATGTTCTCTATGTGTCTATGGACACAACGCGAATTACAATTATTTCTTTTGTATCATCTATAATACCACCAAACAACTATTACATTACCATTAATTCTCAATAAACTTGGTGAATAATAATCAAGTCTGTAATTAATTAAGAGCAAGGTAAAAGGATAATTTATAGTGAAAAAATAGTATGAACACCAACCTGATCAAAAATGAGTAATTTAGGTTTATGGTAATAAATATAATTTGATGAGTTAAAGAAAATTAATATGTTGTGCATTTTTTTCTTTTCTACATTTTAAAATTATATGTACTTAATTTTTGTTCTATGTGCTACCATATTAAAATATTCTTAATCAATTACATGATTATCCTATATTAATTGACCCATAAAATTGCATTCCCTTGAGCTTTTGAAAATCTTATTTGGCCACATAAGCATATCCTTATATTCATTCATTCATTCATTCATTCAACAAGTATTTATTATTCATCTAATATTACCAGTCACTTAGATGAACAGTTTGAAATGAATAACTTTCTCATGGAACTTATATTTTAGAAATGAATACGTTTCTCATGGAACTTATATTTTAACCAGGGAAGACAGGTACTAAATAAATATGCAGGATGAATAATGAGTATATATACAATATGCCAAATGGTGATAAAAAAAATACGTAGAACAATAATGAACAGGAAGAGGATAGAAAATGATGGAACTGTCAAGAGAGACAGTAAAAGCACCATTTATTTTATGGAGAATAATCAGGAAAAGCATTATCAATAAAGCACCATCTGAGTAAAGGAAACTGTGAAGGAAGTGCTGATTACACAGAAATAAAACTTCACTGCCTTTGAATTTCTACTGAAATTTTTCCTTACATATTAAAAATACTCCTTATCCCCAAACAAACACAAAGCCCATTTGTGAATAAATTTTCCAAAATGACTATTTGTAAGTTAAAAGTCTTCTTGGTATTCTGCCTGTAAACACACTTAAGAGATCCCAACACTTCAGTTAAATGAAATTTATCAAATGCTTACTCTGTACAAGACTCTCTTAGACATCTGCCATTTTGTCTAACAACCACCTCTCCACATTTTCTTAGAAGCATCTTAACTTTCCTTGGGGAATTGAGCATTCCCTTTCTAAATGTGACGCAGGCCATCCAATCAGCATGGACTATAACCCCTGGCTACAGAAACTCACTCAAGGTATGTTTATGATACAAGACAGGTCCATCAGAATCAGTAAATGTCAGCCCAGATGCTGTTGGTAGAACTACTGAAAATGGGTATTCCCATTGCTGGGTTTTCTTATCATTTAGGATATAAGCTTGAAGTTCTTTATCCTCAGCATGTCACCATGAGAAAAGAAAGTGGCTGAAATAAAGCCAATAAAAGACGAAAGTAGATCCCATGAATGAAGAGAATCCCTGGCAATATTGTTTTAGCAGCTAGATCCAACTATGCCTGAAGCCATTACCGGTAGACCTTTTTCTGTGAGACCAATGGGCTAACAAATTTGCAGGAGCTTTTAGGATTATGTTTCTTACTTGTAGCTGAAAGACTTATGACCAATACCCAACACCAGTAATCTCAGTCGTATTGGCTATGCAGAGTTTTGAAAAGAAAGAAAAAAGGTTTGTGACAAAGTAAGAATGGCCGTTTCACTATCCTCTGATCAGTCTTCTTTCTGTGCATTTCTTTGGGATGAATATCAATTAGCTACTTTAGGTAGCATGAAATACTGATGATTTCTACTCAATAAATATTTTATGTGCGCGTAAATGTGTAAGAAAAATACCTGGTACTGGGACTATTCAGAGATGAAATGAGTCAAGTTTCCTACTCTGAACACACAAATCTTGAGCTTACCTGACACACAATTACAGCTAAAATAGGCCATGAATGAAATCAATGCCCTTATAAAAGAGGCTCCAGATAGATCCCTCTCCCTCCTACACGTGAGAACACAATCAGCAGTCTTCAACTGGGAAGGCAGCCCTGGTCCAATATGCTGGCAGTCTCAACTTAAACTTCCAGATGCCAGAGCCATGAGAAATACGTGTCTATTATTTATAAGCTACCCAGTCTCTGGTATTTTGTTATAACGGCTCAAACAGAATAAGACAGTTGATATTTATTGAATAAAGTTTTTAGAATTTTCTTTGAATGCTATCAGCTTGCACATGTGTTTTTAAGCAATTTTAAAATGCCTTTTTTAAACCATTGCTGCCCTTCATCCAATTAATAACTATGTGTATTAATAAATGAGTTTTCATCCATATCTGGAAGAGTTTGAGATTCTGCTAAAAATACATTTATAGTGATGTAATGATGATTTTGAAAGAAAGCATCCTGCAACCAGGTATTTATTTTTTTTAGAGGGCAGTGTCACTGGCCCTCATATGTAGGACCCGAACTCGGGCTGCTGGTATCCCAAGACAGCTCTTAACCACCACACCACTTGGCTGGCCCTGCATCCAGGTATTTTTAACAATAACAACACAAAAGATTCTTAGCATAAAAATAAACAAAATATGTCAATATGCCAAAAGTATAGATAGATAGATAGATAGATAGATAGATAGATAGATAGATAGATAGATAGATATAGATATATGTAGATATATAGAGATATATAGAGATATATAGAGATATATAGAGATATATATATGTATAGATATAGATATAGGCATTTCCTCTTCCTTCTCATGTCACATTCTCACCATAATAAAATGTTCTCACACTACCCACTGACTACAAGATCCTGGGATCTCTGCATCCTCTCTATTACAGACCTATTTCCAACATGATCCTGAAGCATCTGCCATGTCCTTAGCACCTGCCATCGTTCCCAAACTTGCTCCCCTCCCCTCTTTAAAGGGTAGATGTAACACAATAACCAGGCTAAAAGTAGGAAACACAACAGTTTAAAAAAATGCAAAAAACATACTTTTCATTCTATTAAATGCCAGGCACTGCTGAAACGGGTTACATCTTGGCACTTGGGTTCAGGTAAATAAAATAACAAGGTCTATTTTTTATGTAGTGGCTGCATTAGTGAACTGGTCAGAGGTACCTCTCTGATTTCTCAGGCATTTTTAAAATCTCATGAAAATGTTTTCCAGTTGTATGTCATTGTCTTTTACTTATCCAGCCATGGTTTACGGACACACAAATACCAGAGAGGTGAAATCTTTCCCCCTCCTCTCCCCCTCTCTCCCTCTGCCAGTGCAGGCCTCTGCAGTAACAAACAAATAGGTCTGTGCCAGGCATTGGTGTAGGTAGCTGAGTTCAACACTGCTGAGCAGTTTCTACAGCACAAACACATGGGTACTTGTGCTTCTCCCAGGGAACAATGAGCAAGTACATCTGTAGGAACTCTCCTGCCTGCTGGGATCATAGTTAGGAGTCCCTGAATATCAGGCACAATTATATCCAAATATAAGTACAAAAAGTCATTTTGACTCAACCATAAATTATTCTAGCTGCCATGTTGTCTTACCCACTCTCTTTCTCCTTTTCACTAGAGGTAATAATTGGGCAATGCTCTGTGCACTTAAATAATAGCATGGTCAATGGTATATTTACCTGTCTTACTGGTAAGCTCCCTACATAATAGGGAATGTTTTCTACCTGTCATTATTATTATCATCTTCAAACACAAGACCCGAGCCATTGTGTTTATGAGGTCTGGAGACGGAAACTCGTAGAGAATCTTTTGACTGGTCCATCACTTTACCACTGTTGTCTTGTGGGTGGCCTGTCAGCCTTCACGATAAGACTTAATGCTACTGAATGTGAGAGAAGAAATGAAAATCACTGCTCTTTCCTTTCTGAAGTTACATATATTTTATATTCTTCTCACCTATCTTAATATTAGTGCATAGGCTTCCATCCTTCGTCAGGATATTAAATTTAGAGTATAGAGTTCGTGATTTTTTTTCTATTAAATAATTTTTAAGTACTATCATTAAAACAAGGAGCTAAAATAATCAGCCAGAGATAAAGATGAATTTAAGAAGAGGTAGTTACCTTTTTATTTTTTATTTTTTTAATCCATTCCTATATGTTCGTACGTATAACATTGCAGTTCTACAAAGGACTTTGCCAACATCTGGCAGATATTGCATGAAATTCACCCAAAGGTTATAAAATGTATAATTAATGATGCAACACGAAGTGTAGTAGACTGGCACCTTTACTAACTTAAATCTATCACTTATAGTAGAAAGTAAACAGAATTGGTTATATAGATAACTAGCATGAGGCCATCAGAAGAATAAACATACAAAAAGTGAATCACATTTTCTTTCCTCTCATATATATATATATATATATATATATATATATTTTTTTTTTTTTGAGGGCAGTGTCACTGGCCCTCATATGTGGGACTGAACTGGGGCCGCTGGCTTCCCAAGCCAGCGCTTAACCACTGCGCCACTCGGCTGGTCTTCATATTTTATATTTTGAGAATTTTAAAAATTGCTAAGTGCAGTAACACTTTGGAAAAGTCATGTCTGATGGGATCACTTTTTTTTTATGTTTATTAAAAGAAAAAGAGCCTTTGTTAGCGTGCTTTCCTTATTACTTTAATTTCGTGTTGGCAGATCTCCACTCTCAGACCCCTGTAGACTTACTGGTCCTGGAGAAAGCCTTTCTTCTTCGGTCCCCTGAGTAGGCTAGTGACAACTGAAAACACGCAGGTAAAACTAACACAGAATAGTCATTTCAGAGCCAATTTTCTGTGGTGACAAAGACATGCCGGCAGGTTCATTTGTGCCGCTTGTTTCGAAAACCCTTTTCTACAGAGCCCTTACCCCCACTTTTATAAAGCACTAGAGATTATTAGGGAATCCTTTTGAGAGATAATTTCATTTTTTCTTGTTTCACTTCCTGTTCATCTTCTAAAGGAGTGTTTACATGCTCTCTGCTTAAATTTATAACAAGTAAACAAAACTTACATAAATCAGAAAGTCAGTAATTTCCCATTCCTTTGGCAAAACAAATCATTTGTTTCCTTAGTGAAACTCAGACCAAAATCAAATGCACTCAAACAGCCTAATATACACCAGAGCACTGGACATTCACAAAATCATTGACTGAAAAAGAGAAAGTGGTGAAGAAAGTGTGCCCTGCAACAGGGCTGTCCTTAAATATATTTATGGTATTAAAGATTTATTATGTTACCAATATTCACACAGTACCCCTGTGAGGTCAAGCATTTCCCCATTTTGTGGTTAAAGAAATTCAGGCTCAGAGATGATAAATAATTTACCTAAGCTAAATAACTCCAAGAGAAAGAGCCAGAATTCAAACTCAGTCCTGAGTCTGAAGTCCAGATTTCCATCCAATCACATCTACATATATATATTGGAAAACAACTAACATTATGAATAGTATTTGTACCGGCAGAATATGTTGAACAGCTAGAAATTAGGAGAAAAGACAATCTGCATATCATTATATTTAAAAATCACACTCATACCTATAATTTAAAGACAAAATCATCCCATTATTATCAGAAAATTTAACCCTTAAGCTTTCACCACAAGTCTAGTCCTAAGTAAGTAATAAACAATTGTGAAGAGAACTTGAAGCTTAGAATAAAAGACACAAACCCCAAATGTTATCATTTATAAATTAAAACAAAATTATGCGATGAAATCTTGACATTAAATAGTATAAATAGGTGCTTCATTATGCTTTTATAAAAATCTAAAATGATGCAATATTGAAGACCCCAAACTCCATTAGGGACTGCCACAGGTTTAGTGAAAAGTCTGATAACACTTCATATCCCTGGAAGGTTCTAGCAGGGATATGAATATGTTCACAGTGGCCATGAGAAACCAAGCTATTTTATATCATTGCATATACCTGCACACCCCAAACAAAACAGTGAAGAAACTCATTGCACATGCCACCAGTACATAAGGTTAGGAATTAGGAGATGTGTATTATAAACCAAACTCTCTCAACTGCTAACAATGAGACCTCCATCAAATCAGTCTTCTGTGAAAGCCTCATTGGTGAGTTGAATACATTAAAACACCCATCTCACATGCTCAAATAGCTACGAGGGGCTCAAAGAAGGTAAAACTCATGTGAACATTCTGTAATTGTAAAAACGATTCAAATATGATTGTTACTGTCATGGTGGTTTATTTCTGAGATTACCGCTATGATATTGTTGCTGAAACAGCTGGCTACCAGGAAGAACATCTTCATCCCCTAAGCCACCCATCCAGAGCCATCTTCCTCCATATAGAGTAAGGTTCCATAATTGGATGACTGCACTTATGGCTGGCAACTTGAGAAATCAGTTATAAATAGGAGGTTTCCTATACAGGAAGCATATAATGTGATAAAAGCATATATTTCAAGCTCATGAAAGATACATTAATACCTTAACAGTGAATAAAGATTTAAAAAATCAGGTGGAAGGACAGACATTTAGGTAAAAGTATTTCATGGTAAACAGATGGGAAAATCTAAAATAGCACCATTTTAATGATTATAATGATTATATAATTTTTTATCAGATTTTGAAATGAACTGTTTTTTTGTTAATAACAAACAACCGCCAACAACAACTCTGCTTGCTTTTAGTCTTATTCCTTTTCTAAAAAGTAGTTCTTTTTTTTTCTCCCACTTAAAGTGGTCATAAATACTGAGTTCTATCCAACAAAGCATTGGGCTCCAACCCCTTTCAAATTTCCTGCCCCAACATAGTCATTAAAGTGCTTTAAGCTAGGGAACTTTTTTGTATTTAATCTACATATCTGTGTTCTCCACCCATTTCCTACTTCTCAATGCCATCCAATAACTATTAATTTTTAAGCTGCTTAAAAGAGATTTCTGAGATTTTAAACCCTTTTTTTATTTTTTTCCTTTTCCCTTTCTGAGTTTGCCAGAAACAATGTGAGAATTCAGGCTGAGCCATAGCTCCATCTCCTGGAAGTGCATATCACTAGCAACAACTAAAGACCCAGAGGCACCGGAGACATTTCCTCACTGAAGCGTTCATATGCAGTCTGTGTGCAAAAGGTCTGCATGTCTCACTCACTAAGGGAAATTATGTTTCACTCAATCAGAACGAGGGGAACACACGTCTTGGAAAACCTTCAGTTACTGAGGGAAATTACGTAGCTTGAGCACAATACATAGCATATCTCACGATAATGCCTCTTCTGAGTGCAGGTTGCATAAACCAGAGAGCTAGCCTACAACCAGAGGAGAAAGCCCTATTGGCATATCAAAATCACAGCTTATTTTATTATGTCCATATTTTGGAAATCTTCATTTAGTGCCATTTTCCATTTTAAATGTAAAATTATAACTTACATCTAAACACTGGCCTCTGGTTACTATTTTCCATACTGTATTTTCCTACTGGGCATATGACTATCTACTTTCATGTTAGATAAATAAAGTTTGGTTATGCCAACTTGATTTCTAATTTTGCATATTTATGTATCCATTTTAAATTTTGATATATATGCTGACTCACATACTTATTTTAAAACTTTGAAATAGTTACTGTCCATATTGTCCATTCCTGCTTAAAACCAAGAAAATGGATTTTTATTGCTTCCAATTATTTGTTCCATGTGTCCCTCTCTCCCTGAAGATAACTTGAGGCTATGTAAAGTATGAGGGGCTCAGCTTCTGTCCAAATATATAATAGAATCACTTGGTTTCCTCAGTTCTGTCATACACATCATTACTACTTTTATTGTCACATTTGGAAGTTAGAAAGATGGAAGCTATGGTATTTAATATGGATCAGTTGTTTATGTACAGAATAGTCCAAAGATTTGAGTAAGAAAAGTCAATGAGCATTGAACTTATTTTATTTTTGATTTGTTCTTTTACTTTCCTTAGCATGTTTTTCTCTTCCATGCTAGCACTCCATAGAAGCTAGACAACCACTTTCAGTCTATTCCAGGCTCTTTAAAATTGTATTAAATAGAGATTGAGATCCATTTACTGCATAATCAGTTTCTGATTTGGAAACAGAAAAAGGATATCTATGTACTATTAATAGTGGATGAGCTAAAGCCAGCACTCTGATATTAATAAAATAAACACGAAGCATAATATAACACAAAGTCCAATTTATTTAAAGTGATTGGGAATATGGCCTTTTGGCAAGATGAATATTGTGCAAAAACTAAAATTACCGTATCTATTTATAATAGTTTTCAAGGTATTAAATATACATATAGACCACACTTATTAAAATTAGCTCGGCCATAATATAATCTCACTTAATTGCTTCAGAAATAATATTTAGGGCCTCAGGAACATTATGATGAATGCTGAGTATCAGTGACAAGTACTAAAGTACTTAGAAAATAGGAGAGATACGAATTTTGTCCAGGAATCAGCATATATTTCTGTAAAAATATTTCTGCATCTCTGTTTCTGTACCTAAGATGTGTCTTTTTTTTTTTTCCCCCATGAAAATGAAGTGGAGAAAATGTGGGTGCAAGTCTGGATATTTCTTTGGGGCTAAATGGATTTTGGATAAAATATAAATTTGTTTCACAATGAAAGCATATATATACCTGAATTCCCCCAATCTCCTGTGCGCCTTTCTTCAATTAACGTTCTTCATCCAATGTCCATAAAGGAGCATGCATTTTAGATTAGAGTTTTCTGTGGGCTTTTTGATGATTGGCTTATAGCCAAAGCACTTACCCAGTTATTCAGGATATATTTTAGAAAACCATGTAACTGCACCTAAGAGTCTTTAATTGCTAATTGTTCCCACTAACTGTTTAGTATATAATGCAAACAATAATACATGATGTCAGTTTGAATTTCAAGATTGTTATTCAATCTCAAATTTCTGCTGTGTTATGCTCTCTTCCTGTGGTTAATGATGTCTGAAAAACCCTCAGTGGAGTAAGAATCCTGGCTTGGGTAAGGGACAAAGTCTGTATTAGATGCATAACAATAAAAAAAAAAAAGAAAGAAAGAAAATAGAGGTTTGAGTAATAGCCTACTGTAAGTCTGAGTACAATATTGATATTGAGAACTATACAGAATGAAATGAATGGAGACTTTTTTGCTTCCAATTACAATATACATCTCAGTAACTATTCAGAGATTAACTGCACTGTCGATTATCAGTGGAATTTGGAATCTGTATTTCTTTTTTGGAAATCTTGTCACCTGCATCTAAAAGAGCTCCATTATGCTCTGGGAATCACTGTCTCCAGGTCTTATTCTTAAACGACTGAGACAAGCTCTCATAATTTCTGGGGAACTCTCTCACGGATGCTCAATGATCCATTCTCCCTCTTACTCCTACTGGCTTAGGCAAGAACATGGAAACCTTCTTGTAACAGGCAATGGAAAAATGTGATGCGGCCAAGCTCTGGCTAGCTAATAGTCTTTCAAGTACTTCTCCCTGTGTTCTGTCTGCAGTTTCAGTAAGATTTCCAGCACTTGAGGTTTAAATGTCCTCTAGTGCTTTGGAAGCTGGCACCTAATTGGTTCTTCATGTTGCCAAATGGCTGAGTGTTTTCTTCATCGACTTGGTTTCTGCCAGATTCTGGAATAGAGAGTAGTAGGATAAGAGAGACTGGGGAAGAATAAAACTCACTCAAAGAAGGAATAGAGCAGATCTGGGAGTCAGCGAACAAATGGGGGAGAGTGCAGAAAATACAAGGAAAAAGAAAAAGAAAAACTGTAGATTGGTCAAAAGAACAGGGAGACAAGATTGAAATGAGGTGTTGGTATGAAAGAAAGGTCTCCTTGTGTCCGAGAAATATTTAATGGGAGTATCTACATATGTGTGTGTGTTATCTGTATATGTTGATACATGCAAAACAATGTTTCCTTCTTCCCCACTTTCTTTGGTCACAAAAAGCACAACAGAGTATTTGGTTCATCATTCCCATTCCACACTACTCCTTATTATCTAATTTTGGTACATTGCATATTGTCCATTCCTTCACTTTTCCTTGTTTCTGTGCTTTTTACTTCAGGATTTAAAAGCTCTTCTCATCAACACATCGATGCTATTTCCCTTCCCCTTGAAACTGATCTGCCTGTGACTGGCTTTGGACCATACAATGTGGTGGAAGTGGAATTAAGTCTTTCTTCCATGTTTCTATTGGTCCTCTTGGAATTCTGCTCAGCTGCCATATGAATAAGCCTGGCTAACCTACTGGAGGATGAGAGACCAGGTGGAGCAGAGACGAGTTCCCCTAGCAACGGTGATTTTAGACTAGCCACCTCTCTATTGCCCTGGCTGCAGACACAAGATAAATGAATAAAAACAGAACTACCTAGATGAGCTCTACCCAAATTCCTATTCAATTCTATTGAACCAATAGAGTTAAGGATTCACTAAAAATGTGTTAAGCCACTAATTTGCGGGGGGGGGGGGGGTAATTATGGGTCAAAAGTTAACTGTTGCAATAACCAACTTATACTCTTGGGTAGCTTAATAATTTTTGTGTAGTGATAAATATATTAAGTATTAAATCTAAATTTAAAATTCACATTTTTCTTAAAATCATCTTTATAAATCTCCCGTGGACACTTAGATATATGAATTATTTTCATGGTTCAAGATCCAAGATGGTTTGAGAAATATCAATCTGTAATTCTTGCATTTTTTTCAACTTCCATTAAGACTATGTCTATGGCACAGCATAAAGTCAGTTATCAGTTTATTTGTTCAACACAGACAATTGTTTTATAAAACATAAGGCCTTCTGGTCTTGAATCCTGGCAGGGATTTTAAGACTTGGAATTTTGGTAAATGATATACTTGGGATAAAGAGTTATCAATATGGACAATCAAGATATATGAGTTCTAACTCTATTGAGTTTCTACCTACCCCCATTCATAATAGAACCAAAGCTCCTGAAAGAAATATTTAGATTTTTTCATCTGCTATAATAATACAGAGATCTATTTTCATCTCATCTCTGTTTTTCATAGCACCTGAATAATTTCAGGATTCAATAACTACTCAAAAAATTATTAGTTCTACCAACATCAGGCAGTCAAGCAGTTTATTCATCATTAGAAAGCCTCTTGACTCCAAATGGCTCTGGTAATATACAGAGATGGTAATGACATTACCTAATTCTGTCATGCACACTTAATTCAATTTTTTCTCTATGATTAAAATGGAAATTACAATTTAGAGTTGCTGTTCAAAAAAAGGGTTACAAATTCCACCTGAGTTTTAGAAACGATACCATATACTTAAGAGGAGAAACTTGGTAGGGTTTATTTCAGTTGAAAAAAAAATGTTGAAAATTGGTTTTGAAAAGAAAGAGTACTATTAAATGGATAAAACTGTCCAAAGATTTCTGTTTCCATTGGGATTTAGGCAGGAAATAGGTGGTGCACTCATATTGAGTTATGGAGGAGAATGAAAGCACTAATTGCAAACACGTGGGCAGAAGCTCTGCACTCTGGGATTAGTAGTAGCAGGGAGCATTATCAACCCTCTCAGGAGGGAGCTCTTGCTAAACTCTAAAAGAGCTGTTTGGAGAGGGCAAACTATGAAGAACTGTGGAGTCCTTTAGGCAGCCAACATGAGGTGATCTGTCCAGGAAGGAAGGAAGATACACCCTGGCCTCATGCTCTTTCTATCCTTTGATCTGTCAGTGCTGCACACTGTCTAAGCACAACAAGAAGCCAAGGGAAAGATTACTCATCAATTACATTGATTCAATTCAGCCACCTAAGACATCAAGCAGTGGGGTCGAAGATGGAGATGAGTGGTCCAGGAAGACAGATGGAAGATGTCCAGCAGTTCCTTAACAATGAATGAAAGCTTAAAGACATTTTAAGGAGCTTTTAATTCACTGAGAATAGTGGCATATCAAACTTAGGAAACTACTGTGGTATGTGTTTTCATTGACAATTGTGTAGGGAAGGGAATTATAAAATATTGAAAATGACTGGGAACAAAAACAGGGCAGGATGGAAATGACTATTTCATCTCTAGTCAATTCTCCATTCTCTTAGAGTTGCATTCTTATTATCACCTATTTATTTCAATGCCATTTTCTTTGAAATCATCATTATTTTCTAAACACATAATCATGAAAGTAAAATAATTTACATGTTCTGCTAGAGCCATCTATAGAACTCTTTAAATTCATGAAAGGGAATGAGTCAAATTAGGCAAGTTGGTAAACACTTTTTGCTTAAATTTTCCATCAATATAGTGGAGATGATAATAGCCCCTACCTCATAGGGTTGTTGCAAAGGTTAAAATAAATCTTACAAATAAAGCAGCTAGAACTGTGCCTAACATATAGTAAGCACCCCAACAATGTGACCCAGTGGTAATAGTAATAAGGAACACTGATTGCAAATTTTATTGATTTTTAATTTCTATCAAGTTTCATCCATGTCTTACTTGGTAAGACTCTTAATGTGACTTGGAATGATTTACATGATTTTAGGAATATATATTTCTACTTAGCATGCTTTGGCAGGCAGGATATAAGGATCCAGAGCCATGTGGAAGCTGACTTCCCCAGAGGAGAGTTCACAGTGTGCCTGTTTCTTTATTGAAAGTACTCACTAACAGAAAAAAAGATGCATCCATTTGGAAATCTCAGAATTAAAATATATTCCCTATCAGAATGCAGGATTTGTGGATTTTAAACTCAGTGCTTTAACCATTCCCTGGATGTTCTGATAACATGTCAGACCTTCCTCTAAATCCCCTCCTCAGGTCAAGCTCCAGCTCCAGCTCAATTCAGATGCTCCCTGGCTGTTGCAGACAAAAGACAAAACACCCTTCTTGATAAAGATAGATTATTAGCTTTCTTTGTTTGGAGGCAATCAAATACTATAAGAACTGAAAGAAATGTGCTAAAGACAGATAATCGGCTAACTGAAACTTTCCCCACCAAACAGCAGAAGAAACTCAAATAATATTGATTAAGGGAGAGAAATGAGGGTAGGTATACACATACTTCATTGGAATTAGAATTCCCCACTTGAAGGTGATTGTGAGAAAGGTTATCAACTTGCTGTTTGGATCATCTGTACTTCTCTCCCAAATCAGAGATAATTGAGAGTTCTCTGTGGAATTCTCACTCAGGCATTGATGTGACTTTTTAATGTTCTTTGCAAGTCTTCTTTGAGCTCAAGTCAATTGCTCCAAGATAGAAACCCACAAACCACCTTTGCTCCCTGTTGATTTTTGTACTTCACCATCTACTCCATCACTACAATTTCAGTGCCTTCCATCTACTAAATGAATTTGATAAAATCAATGAAAGCATCACTATTACCATTGTCAGCGATGGGTCTTTCAAATTGTGGGAAAAACCAAAAGCCCAAAGAATTACAGAAACATGTTCTGATAGCTGGAAAGAAAGAATAAGAAAAATCCAAAGTAACAAAACATAAGCAACACTATGTATAAATACAACAAAAGAAGAGCATGGAACAGAAAGGTGGGTAAACTGGATGTGGGGTGGGAGGCTGGAAATTTTGATGTCTCCAAATCTGAGGAAAGTCATTCAACACTAAGCCTTATTCAGTAATAAGAATAAAGGACTCCTGCCACGCCAACAGCAGCGCTTTCACTTATATAGCACTTACTAAGAAGCCAGCCATTATATAGTTACAATGGCCATTGCAATTGCATATACACTTATTTAAACTTTTCAACAATTTACAAGGTAGGTACTATTCTTGCCCATTTTGCAGGTAAGAAAACTGAAAGGAAAAGAGGTTAAATAACTGGTTAAGGTCAGACAATCCACCCTAGGGTCTAATCCCTTAACTATATTTTACAGTTTTCATACGAGTTATAATACATTTTAAATTCATGCAGTGGTATTTGAGGGTTTACTATGTGTATAACCACTAGGAATGGGTGTTACAAAGAAAATACACACAGACACATGCATATACATGCACATAAATAGAAGAAGGACCCTCAAAGACAATAGCATTATTATTTTAGATGAAAATATCATATGTAAATATGCAAGAAATTGAGAACCATAACAAGGCAACATATTAATACAATAGGCTGCATGTTATGTGAAAATAAGAAAAAGAAAACTCAGCCTCAGTTTGGATTATATGGAGGATTACTACTGGAGGAAGTGAATTCTAGAGCAAGATTTTGAAAAACAATATTGTAGAAGAAGGGTGATCCTTAGAAAGTTACAAATGGGGAACTGGAAAGTCACATAGAGAAGGGATACCACATGCCAGGTGTACTTGTGGAGGAAATTCTCGCTTATGACCCAGCATTTCCCCTTTTTAGCTAATAAATTTAAGCAAACACATTCACCATTCTGAGCCTCAGTTTCCTCATTCATAACGTGAAAATCCATGTTACAGATGAAGTCATGCCTCATTCATAGTGATTGTTGTAGGGATTCAGTGATGGATATGAAGCCCTTACAATCTCACTAGAAAGAGTAGCCCAGTGAATGGAATCTCGCTATTACTAAAGGAAGAACGAATTTACTTGGCTGACATTGAAAACAGCATGAAAAACAGTAAAAAGTAAGATCTGAAAACTCAGTGCCTAGAATAGTAGGTGTTTTGTGTGTGTGTGTGTGTGTGTGTGTGTGTGTGTGTGCGCGCGCACACATATATAATGACTGAGTGGGGAATCTAAGGGATTTAATTACATTGGAATTAGGAGAGTGTCTACAGAACCTGGCATAGGAAAAGTTTAAACAAGTAAACAATGGCACAATGTTGGTAACAGCAGAACAGTGATGATGTTTGAATGGCACTTGGGAGAACACCATGATAACCCTCCTTACCAGTAAAGGTACATTTAACGCATCTTGGATTTCACTTTCATATGTTTCAAGTTTGCTTGAGAAAATGTATCAATGGTCTAGAACAGCAGTTTGCAATTTACATTTCTTACGGTCCAAAGACTCCTCTCAGATAGATTTAGGCAGGGAAGAGCCAGAGGGAGGCTGAAATGGCAGGGGCAGTAAATTTCCAACCCCAATTAGTGGAAATTTCACTTTTGTTTGTTTTGTATACTGGTGTTACCCTTAATATCTCACTTGAAAACAGGTTTATCTGCTTAAAGTATGGAATGTACTGACCCAGAATACCTTGAAACACAGAGTTATAGAATTATTGGGAGCAAAGGACCATAAGGATCACCTAGTCCAACCATTCATCTGAGCTCTGAGTCCCTCCTTTCAGCAAAATATCGTCTAACTGTGCCACTAAAATTCATTTATTTATTCAGCAAACATTAATGAGGCACATTGTCTATCCTATGAGCCAGGCCCTGTCCTTGACATTGAGGATATGATGACAGATAAGACCAAATGGTTTTCCACCTTCATACGCTTACACTCTAGACATTTCCATGTCAGGCATTTAAAGAGCAATTCTTGTTGCAGTAAGTTTAGTGAAAGAAACTGAGTTCTGTTGGCATCCTGATGAGAAAAACCTAAGCACATCTTGGGAGACTCCTTGAGGAAATGAGTTTTCTACTGAGACCTAAGTGATGAAGAAGGTTTTAGTGAGGTTTAGGTGTGGTTTAGGCTGAAGACACAGCAGAATAATTTTGGAGGGAGAAAAGCTTGGAAACTTGAGGAGCTGAAAAAGAGGCTAGTAAATCTGAAGGGAAGTGAAATGAGAAAAGAGCCAAAAGATGACCAAAAAGTTAGGGAGGGACCAGCTATTCAAGTCCCTCTAGGTAGAATGATCCTATGTCCCTGATTACTTGGGACAGTCCTAATTGATACCTGTTAAAATTGCTCCTGTTACTCTCAAAAGTATCCTAAACTGAATGATAAATTGTATCCCACTAAGGCACGTAAAAGACTTGGGACTTAAATATCTTATGTCACTGAAGTATTTTCTGGAGGTGGTAGGCATATTCTAAAATTTGACTTATAAAAGAATCACTTTGGGCTGCAATGTGGCAAATAATTTGAGGTAGAGACAATAGTGGATGAAGATATTCCGTGGTTCAGGTCAGATATCAGTTTGTGAAAGGGGAGATAGATTGGCCTAAAAACATTTAGGATATAGAATAAATGGGGCTTAGTGACTGATAAGTGAGCTAGGAGAGATCTTTTTTCTTTTTCACATTTTAGCCACTGAGGGTATTATTTCTGAAACTAGATGGGAAGAGGAACAGGTTTCTGATAAGAACCATCGTTTTGGATACATGGATGAGTTGCCAATAAGGATGTTTATTCCATCTTGCCTGAAGAAACTGATTAAACATATTCTCTATATGCCCAGAACACAAAAAGATATCTGGCAAGTGGTAGACATACATTAAAATGTCAACACAAACATACTAACGGAAGTCGTAGAATAAAGGGAAAAATCCAAGTGGGGTGTATAGAATAAGATAAAAAGATGATTAGGACAAATTCTGAGGAATTCCTATGTTTAATAGTGAAGTAAAGGCAGAGCTAGACAAGGAGTCAAGGCTCCAGATGAGAGAAAGGAAACTGAAGTAACATAGAAATCCAGTGTATCAAGGATGAAGTGGCTAACAGTGAGGTATTGCTAAAAGGCTAAATACGATAGCAACAAAAAATGAGCAAATCAACACCATGGACCCTTCCAGGCAAAGACTGTGGTGGTATGAGCATAGAGTGTAAAGTGAGGACATGGAATAAACTCAAGTTGTTAGAGAAGAGTATGGTGGAAAGGAAGTGAGAAATAGGACTATATTTGGAGGAAGAAATGGGTCAAGTGAAGACCTAATAGACAGGAGGTTCAGGCTTAAGTGCTAATGGGAAGAAGCTACTAGAAAGGGAAACATTGAAGATGTAGAAGAGAAGGGATAATTGATAGTGCAAAGTTATGGATATAGTTGGGTGCAGAAGAATGGGGAAACTCTACCTTTGTATCAATGCCTTCTCCTAAAAGGAGAGAAAAAAGAAAGGGGAGGTGACTTGTGGATTTGGTGGTCAGGATATGATAGTTTCCCATGTGCCTCTACTCCTAGGAAAATAGATATCTTCCTGAAGCAGAAAGTTTAGTGACAAGAAATAAAACAACCACAGTGAACTCACTTTGAGTGTCAGAAAGGGACTGATTACACTTGAAAGAGTAAATGCCAGGCCGTGAGCACTTGAGAATTAATGTTTCATTTCATTCATCTTTAAATTCCTAGGATCTAGCTTGGTGCCTTGCACATAGTAGACCTGAAATGATTGCTGAGGAAATGTGCTAGCCTGCTAACATCAACACTTGGTTTCTGTGCTTTGTAGGATCCTAAATGTTCAAAAGATCCTAACAGAATTCTTGAAGCAACCAGGCAATTCACAATGGGTTTTGGGGGACCCTTTGGCCTGGGCCTTCTAGTCAAGCTCTCAAAGAACCAGTTCTCACCAACATTCTCATAGAACTCTGAACATATGTTTTCTGTAGTAGTTAGATTGTACCACAATTGCATGGTTGCATGCCCAACATCCTTCCCTGCACGTAGACTCTGAGCATTTTGAGACAGAGACTATGCCTTGGCTTAATTAATAAAAATAACTGCACTCATCTCATTTAATTCTCTCAATAAACATAGATACTAAACTTGTCTCCATTCACTACCTAAGGACACTAAGGCTTACAGAGAGGTTAAATAACTTGTTTAAATTTATGTACCTTCTTAGCAAGCAAGTTTGAATTGCAATCTAGGATTGCCTGACTTTAATTACCAATCCTCCTCTTAGTCTTTCTTCCTCTCTCTTTCTTTCTTTTCCTGTCTCTCTTTCTCACCTCTCCTCCATTTCCTTCCTTCCTTCCTTCCTTCCTTCCTTCCTTCCTTCCTTCCTTCCTTCCTTCCTTCCTTCCCCCTCCCTCCCTTTCAAGTTCAACAACTAACACAGTGTCAGTCTCAAAAGTGGCATGGTGACATTTAATGCATATTGTTTAAAGAACAACTAGATGAAGGATGTTCAAGATAGAATCTACACTGGCCCTCACTAGGCTGTTATGTCACCTCTAACTGACAACACCCACCAATGATCCAGGTATGTGCCATTTTAAATGTTTTGAAAAGCAAATCAAACCACATCTCTTTTCACAGTGATGTGCACTTGGCATAAGACTGATCTTTTAAGGAAACATTCTAGGAACTGATTTTTAAAGACTTGGGTTTTTTACTTAGTGAGATGAAAAGGATAAAGTAAAAAGCACTAATACCAGCCTTCTTAGTATTTTTTTCACTAGTGATATTGATAGCAAAACCAGAGCACTTAGTGGTAATTTTCATAATGGAATGCACAGCCAAAGTTTAAAACAAAACAAAAGACAAAAAACAACCTTTCTTAAAAAATGAGAGCAAGATCCTGAAATATCATAGCATGTTCTGGAATTTATTTCACATTCTTGCCATTTGATTTATGAAGAGAAAAATTACTATGATAGATATAAGTTGGCAGTTGTGATCATTAACAGCGAGCTATGGCCCATGGGCATGCAATAAAATGCAGTACTTATTGATTCCTTTTAACGTTAACTATTTTGAGGTTGTGATTGAAAATTACTGTTGAATTGCAGATAACACTAGCTGTGCTCCACACATGATAAAAATTTTAAACTGGTTATAAAAACAGTTAAGGTGTTATTATGTTTGTGTCATTAGATTTACTTTACTGACATAAACAGTTCAAAACAACACACATTTATATGTAATTTAAGTACTATCTATTCAACTTACTTTAACAAATAGAACCATACACAGTGCTTTATGCAAATGCACAAAATGCAGGTTTCTTTCAACTTGACTGAACAACCATCGTTCTTTTATTAAATTACTTTTCATATTGTTTCAGTAGCATACTTTCAAAATGAACTTTTTTGTATATGAGAGGAACTGCTCCTCCAAGGAGAAAAAAAGTGGAGAAATAAATAAGGCTAAAACAGGAATGAAAGAAAGGTGGATTTATTGCTTCTGTATTCTGTGAAAGAGATTAAATAAATTCAAAGTCAAGCATCAGAATGTTTCCCAAGCAGAAAACGTCTCCTTAGTAACTGGGTGAAGTCTATGTTAAAATAATCAAACAGCATCAATTTTAACAGGAGGGCCTATGGGAGACTGTCACTGGAGTCATTTTAAGGGCAAAACTCTGGGTGGCTTCCAGCTTGGGCTGCCACACCCCATGAAGTTCCGAGGCAGTATCTGAGACCCTATTTGTTGTAAATAGAATCTCTGCCAGGGAGATTTCATGGGGAAAACCTTCTTTCAGATCCATCCTTTGGAATGTTCGCATAGGAATGTTTTATGCACAAAGAGAATAAAAAATTTCCTTAGTGATGTTGAAAAGCCAACACATATTCTTAGCTCACATTTACCTCTTCAACTGGCAAGATGCACTGTCCTTCAATTCAAACTTTAATGGCACTTGAAATACTACTGTCTTGCTCTGTTTTCCTCTGTGTGAAAACTACAAGTGGATGATTTGGGGCCAAAACATTCTCCTCCTTAAGTAGCCTGCCACCAGGGTAGGCTTGGGTACCTCCCGCAGTGCATTCCCATTTGAGAGATACCAAGGTGTCATTCATAGCACATGTCAAACCTTGAAAGTTGTTGACAATTTAAGATGTACTCTATAGGTGCCTTCTTCAGTTGAGAAAAGGGGTCCATGGTGAACGTTTCTATACGTGAGAAAATAAACAGATTTTCCTCTACTAAGCTCACTTTCTGTCAGAGCCAGGCTTCTTTCAAACACAGACTTAGAAATAAGGACTCTTATGAATGAACAAATAATAATGTGGGTATAATCCATAATTAAAATTCTCTGAAAGAAAATTCTGGGGAATAATGGAAACGTTTGTGTATATAGAACAGCTATGTGATGTATTTTTCCACCCAGAAAGGAGATACATACTTGATTGAATTATTCAAGAATTCCTATGTAAACTCCACAAGTGTAAGATTTGGGCTTTCCTCTTTCCCAAAGCACTTCCAATGCCCAGCACTGAACACATAGTGCCAAACAGGCAGTACATATATGGAAAAAAAAAAAAAAAAAAAAAAAATATATATATATATATATATATATATATATATATATACTGAAGATAAAATCAGTGTTTTCTAATTTTTTAAAAAAACAAACAAAATAAAACAACTTGGCAGTAAATAATTATTGTTTTTGGCATATGATTTTTTGTTTGTTTATGGGTCTGTTTGCAAAAGCTAATTTGTAGTGTGGTGACCAGTTTGGATGGATGTGAATGCATTTTGATACATGACTTATGATTATAGTTTTCAATTTGAGGACCTGTTATTGGCTGCTTTCTTTCTAGCGCCATATTTTTTGTAAATGAGAATTACCCCTTGTTTGCTCTCTGTTGGCTGCACTATGCTGCTTGACTTTTGAGCTATGCCTAGCTTTCCTAAGTTATTAGAAAGTGTGCTCACCATGTCCTTGAAACATTTCTTTTTGTCCCTATTCAGTCAGAATGCCCATCTTCAGTTGCCCACCTGGAAATTGCTTTGATAACCTGCTGTCAGCCATTCTCTTTACAAGACCAACCTATTGAAAGTGAATTACCATAAGTATGACTTTTCTACCAGTGTACTGACAGTGCTCTGGGCCCTCATTAATGCAGTTCATTTTGCCACTTAATTTTAAATATAGCATACAGGGGAGAATAGCCTAGAAACTGGATATCATATCAATGACAGGCCTGACCACAGCTCAAAGAAGTAGAATCCTCAGCAGTCTGCCATGCCATGTTCTCAATTAGAATTTCAGGGAAGAAACAAGAATTTGTCCTATCACATTCAGTCTCTCCTTTTCTCTCCACTGGTGCTTTTTTACAAATCCTAATTCTACCTTTTCTAACACCTTTTTGTTCCCTCTCACCTTACCATCCAACATGGAAAAAGAGGGATGTGAAACAAACTTCTAAACTGTCATCATTATAGGTGGTTCCTTAATTAGTATTTGGATTTCCGCTGTCCTAGGCTCTATCATTCAAAGGGAAAAACAACATAATCTTCATAATCCTTCAATGGTCAAAAATACTTAATTTGAGTATACTACTTATGACAATCATTTTATTTTTGTATCTCTATTTATTCATATTTTTCTTTTTTATTGAGATATAAATGATGTATAACATTATATTGGTCTCATGCATACAACATAATGATTTGATACATGTATATATCATTTAATGATTACCACAGTAAGTCTAGTTAACATCTAGTTAACATCTATTATCATACATGATTACTTTTTTTTTTTTAAGTGGGTGGTGGGCTGGATTTGCTTGTTCCCTGTGTTATGTTGGATGCCAGGTTGGGCAAGAGGGTCACAGGATAACATAATATTTTTTCTTTAGTATTTAAGTAGATGTGAAATTTTTTTAAAAATTAGAGAAATGGAGAGAGGAATGAATGGTGAAACAATGGATCAGAATTCTGTTTTGTAGGAGAGAAAAATTAGAAAGGAAGAAATAATAGTATCTTCTTTTCTTACTCTCACCCACAATCACCTATTAACCTGTAACAGCGGCTTTCTGGTCTTACTAAGAAGTTAAAGGTAAAAAGAAAAATCAAGCAAAGATAAACTTGCCTCTTCTCAAATACAAAGCATGAAATAAAAAATTTGAGTTACCCATCCTCAAGAATGCTAAGTGAAATTTAACACATTCAAAAATTCAAAAAGACAAATCCACAGTTATCTAGAACCAACAGAGTGTCATCCTAAATAAAAACCTTTTCAAGTAATTGAGGATAACCTTCTTTAAGTACAACCCTTCTTTTCATTTTTAACTATCTCTGATGGAAATCTGGTTAAAATGCATGGACATGTCTCAATTTTCTTAAGCAGAGAACACTGAACATAATTTAACCTTTCCTTGCTGCCTCGGGGTGATCACTATAAAAGTCAGCTGCTGCATTTTGCTGTAATATGACGATGCCCTCAGGGACAGCTGAGTGCATATACAACTGTCCCACTTGACACAAAGTGAATCCAGGCTCTGGTCTTTCAGAATTTTAATTTAATTTCATTTTTAGAAAAAATATTTCAGGTTTTTAGATATTATTTGTTATCATTTTCAGATGGACCCCACTTATAGCAATGTTCCCCACTTAGAATTTGCTGTGAACTGGTAAACCATCTCATCGGACTGTGTGTATGTGTGTGTGTGTGTGTGTGTACACATGCGTGTCTCTGTATGTACTCACACACAATACATATAACATATATTTATACAAATAACATGATTTATATAAAATTTGGTTTGGAGAGAGGACCTAAAGGGCTCTTGTATTAGTAATTGCACAGCTCTTAGTGTACTTTTCTAGTATACGTTTACTCTATTCAGAAAACCTGTTATTTTCTCTGCTCTTTCTGATGCTTAACTGTGTTCCACACATCAAGGGTTCTCAAATCTAACCAAGCCCTAGAATCATCTAGGGAATCCTGCTAAAAATGCAGATTCTGATTCTATCAGTCTGGGTAGGGGTCTGAGGCTCTGCATTTCTAAGAAGCTGGCAGGATCGCACTCTGAATAGCAAGATTTGATTTTTCAAGTAATTAGATAAGTGATCTAGATCAGGAATGGACGGACTATTGCTTACCGGCCAAATCCAGCCCACTGCCCATTAATATATGGTCTGTGAGCCAAGAATAATTTTTACATTTTTAAATGTTTGGAAAAAAACAAAGGAAAGAATAATATCTTATGACACATGGCAATGGTGTGAATTTCCAATTTTCATGTCCATAAAGGAAGTTTTGTGGAACACAGCCACACTCATTCATTTACTCATCGTCTGTAGGTGTTTCTGTGCTACAAGAGTTGAGTGGTTGCATCAGAGAAGGCATAGCCTGCAAAGCCTAAAGTATTTACTTGCTGGCCCTTTATAGCCTGTGATCTGGACAATAGTGCTTTGTATTTGAGCAACACTTTCTCATTTACAGAGGGCTTCATTTCCTTTGGTACTGTTAGTGGGTGCCATAGACACTATGGGTGCAGGACCACCCTGTGAAGTCATCCTGAAGGATTCCCCAGGGGGTGGGTGGGTGGGGGGAAGACCTCCTCAAAGTCACAAGGTAGCATATAGGCTAAAAAAGACCCATTAGAGATGACAAATAACTAGTCCCAGATTACATGCCTGACAAGAAAAGAGACAGAACAGAGCATAAAGTCAAACATGTTTCTACTGCACCATAAAGTGATGTCCTAGTAGAATTACTGTAGTGACATTTCCAGTTTTTTTCTTCAACTAAATTGTTTTAAAATTAATGTCCTTTCAATCATTTAGCTATAAGTGATGGCCTTTTATCCTGATGGGAAAAAATATCCTTTAAAATGATAATATATGCCAAAACAATCTCAACTAATATTTTCTTCCAAAGTTTTAATATCTAAAAAAAAAAAAAAAAATGAAAACAGCAGAATTCACAGTTATTGAGAAATAATTTATTCTTCTTTTAGGTGAACATAAGTTTACTGGCTTTTCCCCAAACACTTATTTGATGTAAAACAGATTCGACTGAAACCCTAACCTCTACTCTTTGGAATTAAAGGGCAGCTTTCAAAATAATAGTAAATCCTGGACTCATCCCTTGTTATTGTTATTATGAAAGATATTTTAGATCTATTGAAAATATTTGTTTAAATTATGCTTTAATTATTTAAAAATATTTATTAATGGTTTATAGAGTCTAATACAATATTTTATCTTCCGTTCTGTGATCTATATAATTGAAAAGTATGATTTTACAATTAGAGTGAACCATGGGAATAAAATTATTTCTTTATTAAATTTATGGAAGTAGTTTTGTCTTTATGTTGACAAGGGGTGATCTGGATTTATCTTCTTTCATTTCCCCCCAGTAAAACTAAGGAAACAAGGGAATCCCTAGTTTCCAAAAGGAAGTATAATAGGCAACACAAATCTTCCTTTATTTGATGCAAATCTCTCTACTCTATTACAAGGTTTCTTATCAGATTTATCCTCCATTAGATGACACGTTAAAATTTATTAGACTGGGGCCGGCCGAGTGGCGCATTGGTTAAGCGCTGATTTTGGGATGCCAGCGGCCCCGGTTCGGATCCCACATGAGGGCCAGTGACACTGCCCTCTACAGCTAACAACAGCTCCACCTGGAGCTGGGCTGTGCGAGCCCCGGTGATGGTGTGGGCTGCAGCCCCTGCTGCAGTGGGCTGCCATAGGCTACAGTGAGTGGCCGGCAGCCAGCGTGAGCGGCTGGCAGCCAAGCATGAGCTGCCAATAGCCACGGTGAGCGACATCCAGAGGCCAGCGACCGATCTGCTTCATCCGGGAAGAGCGCAATGACGATACCAACAGTGAAGCAACATCCTCCGCAACTAAACTGAAGAACAAAAAGACAGCAACTTGTCTGTTCCCCTTCCCCGATTCCCCAACGCTGTTCCCCTCCGCCAATTTCCCAATAAAATCTTAAAAAAAAAAAAAAAAATATTAGACTGAAACATGAATAGAAAGTAAACTAAAATAGGAGCAGAGAGAGGCTAAAATTTGGCTAATCAAAATATAGTTTTAGATGTACAATATTGGTAATGTACGTTTCTCAATTGACAGCCAAATTATTTGTCAGGAAAATTTTGTTTGAAATAAACTCTTTTGTTTTCAACATTCTCCTATGGAAGACTGCTGCAGTGTTATCTTAAGGATAACTTAAATACAATCAAACAGTCAAATAGCTATATGAAAAGCCTGTTTGACTTCCTTTCGTGCACTAATATTCTCTTGCTTGAGATGTTCTTGATATCTTGTTAGAATTTGACATGGGTAATTGGCATCAACATTTTGGAATCTCAAAATTTGATACTTTTTCTCATAATGGCATTTCTAAGAGATATATATTTTATTCCTTCATAATTACCTTCCTGTTGTTTTTCAACTTTGCTTCTTTATTAAATTCATAGTGAAAATGAAGGGCTCTTTTCTGATTGTGATCTCTCTCATGCTTTTTCCACCACTCCTATGTCAAAGTACTTCAGTTCCCAGGTACCTGTTTCCTCTGCCTGGATAGTCTCTTTCTCTCTCTCTCTCTCTCTCTCTCTCTCTCTCTCTCTCTCTCTCTCTTCCTCCTCCCTCCCTCCCTCTCTCTCTCTCTCTTCCATCCTGGCCCAATCACTCTATGCCTCATGTGGTAGAAACTGACAAGTTTTTACCAAAGCACCGCCTTTTGCTTCTGGGCATATGACTAGATTACATTCCCCAGCCCTCCTCCACTTAAGTGTTGCTAAATTCTGACCAATGGAATATGGACAGAAATAATGTAGGTCATTTCCAAGCCTAAACATCCCCACCCCCGCCAATGAATCCCTATCTATTTCTGATTTCTCCCTATACCTGGCTGAATGCAAATAACTCCTAGAACCTAAAAGAAGGAACTGTTAACAACAGTCGCTTGTGTCCTTACATCAACTCTTAGAAGAAAGCTGCCCAGGAAAGATGCTCTTCCAGGTATACCCATTTTAGACTGTTGTGCAAATAAGAAATAAAAAATATTGAAGAAAGAAAGGCCATGAGACTTTAGCATCCCTTAGTGGCTTCAAACAATAAAAATGATTATCTCATAGTTTCTGTGGGTCAGGAATTCAGACATGACTTAACCGAGTGCTTGCTGGTTCAAGGGGTCTCATAAAATTCCAGTCAAACAATAGGCCAGGGCTGTGGACTTATTAGAAAGCTCCAGTTGATGGAGGAGGGGATCTGTTTTCAAGGTTGCTCACATGGTTGTTGGGAGGACTTGGTCCTTTGCTTTGTGGGCCTCTCCACAGGGCTGCTTCATGACAGGACAGCTCACTTCCCCCAGGGTTGGCAATGAGAGAGAGAGAGAGAGAGAGAGAGAGAGAGAGAGAGAGAGAGAGAGAGATGGAAGCCAGTGTTTTTTGTTTTGTTTTGTTTTTTTGAGGGCAGTGTCACTAGCCCTCATATGTGGGACCAAACCGGGGCCGCTGGCTTCCCAACCCAGTGCTTAACCACTGCACCACTTGGCCTGGAAGCCAGTGTTTTTAACATCTAATCTCAGCAGTTCTATACCTGCAATACTCTGTCTGTTAGAAGAGTTACGCAAAGTGTAGACATTAAGGTAAGGGTCATCAGAAACCTTTTTCGGAAGCTGGTTCCAATGCTTTATATGTTTCCCTTATTATCCATTTCTTCTGGAGCAGAATTAATCTTGACCTTTTCTCTCTTGTGATATATAAACATGCTCAGAGACACCAAGTATGACTGGGGGCATTTTGTATTACACGAGAACACCTAGTAAAGAGTTCAAAGAACTTGAAAATTCAGCCCATGCTCCTGAGTCTTAAACTCATCAAGACACCAAATAAGTTAGAGATGACCTAAATGGTGAAGTCCTTACTAAACTCTGAAAGCAGAAAACAGTTTCAGGGAACTCATTCACCTCTTCATGTCTGACACATTGTACTATGCATTGCTTTTGGTATTAACTCAGTAAATATTTGTTGATCAAAAGGAATGAGTGTGTGAATGATGGATAAATTCTACAGATTTTAAATGGCTAGTTTGTAACCAAAAGTCTTATTTGGGAGAAATTATAAGAAACTGAATCAATAAATACTTGCAAACTTCAAGCACTGATTCATATCTCCTAGATCGAAATGCACAGGGAATTTCTAAAATTTTTAAAGTTTCTCAGTGGAGCTCACATATGAATATATACATAGAATAAATAACTCATAGATATTCTGCTTATGCACTTTGACTATAATTGTTGGACTATAATTTGAAATCATTAAAATCATAATATTAAAAAAAACAAATTCCATGATCATGTGAGAAATTTTCAGAGTCCGTTTGTCTGTCATATATGCTTGTCAATATTCAGGTCACAATTATGTTCTTAATTCAAAGAAAATTCTATGAATGGATTCAGCCTACCCAGAGAATGATATATGGACTTTGGTCAATTCTAGCTATTTGGATTAACTCCAGAGTAATAAATCAGTTGCATAGTAACTACTTTTATGACTGAGAAAAAAAGCATCAACAAGAAAATTGTACGTATGGGCATGTGTATAAAGATAGATGTGTCTTTCTTTAGTGTTCTCTCCATTGAACTCTCAGTATTCTAAAGAAAATATTGAATCTCTATAAAGACATCGATGCTTAGAAAGGTCACAGAAAACAAACATTGATACATTGTCCCAACTACTAAAAATTTCTGGTACCACAAGTGCAGATCTAGAAAACTTTCTATGTAACTAAATGTTAAAACATGTTACTATATTAATAATATGGCATATTAATGGCATTCTAATTAAGGAAAATAGATGAAAGTATTGCCAATTTTATTTCACAGAAATTTAATTCTAACACATGTTTAGTTTTCTTTTAGTTGACTGTTAATTTGTAAATATTCTCCTATCCTTGAATCTTGGGAAATTCCATTGTGAGAAATTTAGACAAAGATATTTATCATGGAAAGAGGTAAAAACTAGATAAAATTAAGAAGCTTATACCATTTGGGAAAAGGAAACATTACTAAAATTATAGATATATATATATCTATATATATATATATATATATAGATATATATAGATATATATCTTCCACGCTCTGTACCCTTAAACATATATTTACAATACCATGAATTTGATTATAAGCAAATTTTTAAATTTGATATGGGTGACATTTTCCTTTAATGTCAGCCATATAATAAATAATAAATATTCTTGTAATTGTGCTATTAAGGATCTTAACCACAATACTAATTATGAGGCTATTAATCTTAAGGGCAACATCTAAGTATTTCTACCAAGATGGACGATGACATATGGTAAATTGCCTCGGCTGCTTTTTTAAACGATAAGCTTTTGAGATAATGACAGTAGTTCATTAATCTTTGATTCCATGATGTCTGACACACAATATATGTGTACAAATATGTCTTAAGAAATGAATGAATAAGTGAAAGGGAAGGAAAGAAAAGAAAAAGAAATACAAAGGAATGGCAATAAATGAGTGAGGGACAAGGTAAGGAATCCAAACTGATCCAGATCAAATAAGCTCTGTGAGCCAAGAACACATGAGATGATTAGGACAGATGCCAGTAGTTAGAGTAGTTTGCTTTTTTAAACGCTCACCCTTATCTAAAGTAAAAACAAACAAAGGAAACCTACTACCTTCAAACAGTGAACTCCATCCGTCACCAGATAAAAAGCACTATTCTTCCAAACATTATGTATAGTGTATTAAATCAAGCATTTTTCATACACATAAACTATATTTCCCATGAACATTATCATCTCTCAGTACATTATGTATTTCTGATGATCAATAAATAATGAACAATAACAATAATGACAACATCAACACAGGCCCTGGAGATTACAAGGCTTGCACTCAGGCGGTCTGAGCAAACAGATGGTTTCTTCACTGGGCCCTGAAAGCAAACCTCCTTGCCTTGTATGGAACCACTAACAGCAGTAAATCCCTGAGCAATTGGCCTTCCATCAAAAACAGTCTGTATCCAGTCTCAGGGAGTTCACAATGAAGGACTTTTGGCAATGGCATCTCAGTTGATCACTCCTGTAATGAGGCAATTATAGTCAGAGGGGTTGTCTGTGATGTAACCCAAGCCCTCATTTCTACACAGCTGTGCAGACCATCAACTAAAATTGTACCAAGAAGTCAATTGGGAGCCTATTCAGAATATGGGATATTTATTGGCTGAGGATGAGGGAAGTCTATTTGTTCAACCACAGTGGCATTTATCTTTGTCGGCTCTGGGCACAGACACTGGAGCATGTGCAAATAGCAGCACCGCTCCTGCCGGGCAGGCTCTTCTGGGCTCACCTCTGACCCTATTCTCTTGGGCCTTGTCTGTCATTCCTGTCTCGGGCCAGCCTGACCCTGGGTTTTGCTTTTTCTGACTCCATTCTCTGACTCCATCAGCTTACACACACCGACCTTTTAACTTTTATAACTGCCCAAATGAATTTTTCAGGATTTGGAAGCTTAATCAATACATAAGGATGAAAAGATTGCAAGGAGTGGTGCGGGCCCAGGTGACATTAGATGGCATGGTTTCAATAGATATGTTCTTGACTTTTTTTTTTTATAACCTTTGGCCATTTGGAAGAAAAACAGAGATGAAGTAGTGGGATTTCCTCACTCAGGGGCAAAGACTGGCACCATGAGTGAGCCAACAAGGCAAAGGCGAAGGATGCTGTTACTACACTATTGCGATGTCTGCCCATAGGTCAGATGGTGGGAGGAGTCAAGAGCAGACAAGGCAAAAATGATGGCCTGGGAACAAATAGAGTCCCAAATAAATAGAGACTACAATGAAGATAAAGAACATGATGGGGGTAAGGAAGTCAGAGAGATACAGTGACACAGTGTTGTGATTAAAAGGGGGGATCAAACATTGAATTCTGGAAATAATATGGCTCTGAATGATAAGAAGTTCTAAACCAACCCAGTTCTCTACTCCTCTAACCCTCTAACCATTAATAAACAGTTGATATTGATTTCAAGTAGTGAAGCTGGATGTAGCAGTGGACATCAAAGAACAGTTCCTTAATTTATTTAGAGAAAAGCCTGGATTCAGGTACATGAAGAAGTAGAAATAAAACTAAGCATGAGTTCAGCAAATAACTTTCAAAACACATGTACATCTGTTGTTAAACTATTTGATTAAAATCCAATTGAACATTACTTTATTAGAAATCACAATGGAATTTACAATTTTTTTTTCCTGAAAGAAAAATATTCAGATATTTTAAATAAGGTAATTGGAGGGAGGCAGAGAGTAAACTTATGTAGGAAGAGCAGTATCAAAAACAAAAACAAACAAACAAAAGAAATGTCCTATAAGGTAGAGGAGGGGAGAAAAACAATGGGCAGAGTAGATATGTGACAGGGCAGGGGGACTCTGACTTCAGTGAGCTGGGATGTGCTCCTGAGGACCATGTTAGCACAGCTTCCAACTCTGGGTGTGAAATCTCTTGTCTAAAGTCAGTGTAGGGCGCTGGGTCAATGAAGACATGAATGTCTACAGCATGGGAAGATTTCAGGGGTCACTTTACGACATGGGATGTCAATAGAGAAGGTGGAAAAGAAATTGCAATTTTCTAAGTGCCACAATGAGAAGGGCAGCAGGCAGGAATGGATATGCTGGAGTGGAAGCAGACATGATCCAGAAATGGGAGAGATAAGAGACCAGCTCTCACAGGCACTCTCATCTTTTGATTTCTCATGGTGGTTGCAGTTGAGACAGATAGGAGATTCTTGAAAGACCAGATGTGGAGCTCGGCTGCTTTTTTCTGGACTGCAGTGGGATGCTAAAGCTCAGAATTGGGCCTGAGAGCAGAAGACTTAACTTTTATCTTTGCTTTATTCTACTTGCTTAGTCTTCTGAATCCTTTTAATCCCTATGGTTCTTTTTTCTCCTAATTTATCCCAACTTTCAAAATATTTTCATAGGATTTTATAGTTATTTTCTTCTTGGTACATTCAACAGAAATGAAACCTTTAATAAAACATAATCATGTATTTAGTAGCAGACATTAAATGGATATGATAAATGCTTTCCAATAATCTATATGATATTAATAAAATAGGGCTGTATAGATAGTGAATGGATCTCTCAGTTAATCATTGATATTCAGTGAAGCAAGCAAACAAAATCCAACAACAACAAAATGATATTGGAAACATTTGTTTCTAAAGTTCATTAAACACTTGTTTGAATAAAATGGTTAACTCCAATGCATGCTGGGTATCATTTCCAACAGTCTCTCGTTATACCTTTGTTGTTGGACCTAACTTCATACAATTAAGGTAAGGCTTTTTTTTTCAAATAATAGATGCATACAGTAAAGAAAAGCACTTTTTGATGCATTTAATATAGATATAATATCTTGCTATTTTCAGACTTTCATATATAAACTATATAAACAATATAAACTATTGTTTATACAAACTATACAAACCATATATAAACAAGATGACAATTAATGGAAAACTTTGGAATTATCTTATAAGTTTGAAAGACCTTAGAACTTATGTTCACCCCCTTATTTTTAGCGATGAGAAAATTTGAAACTAGAGTCTACCAATGACTATGTAGTTGGTTGAACACACAGGACTGAAATCAGGGATTTCTGGCCCCACATCACATGATTATTTCCATTTTACTATTGATAAAAAGTGGGAGTAAAGTTATTTATTGTTAACTGATTTTACTAAGGAGACAACAACATGCATTTGATAAAGCAAGTGCACAAGGAGGAAAGGAACTTTTTCTGTGGGAAATGACCAGTTACTCTCTTCAAACTCAATTTTCCACTTGAATGTAAAGCGAAGAGGCATTGATCTCCTGTCTGTGACTTTCTTAAGTTTTAGACATTCAATAAGTCACTGATAGTGTAAAAACATTATTTAGTTAAACCAGGGAGTCAATTTCAATCTTAATTCTTAAAAAAATATTCCCCAAACAGGAGAAATCAATGCTAAGCGTATATTTAATCACACATGGGGAGAAATAAGCTGACTCATTTCAGGAGTAATAAGAAACACAATTATCAAATATATTTCTAATTGGAATTATAATTTAAGGGCTGATATAATCATCACTTATTGAAATTTTGTGGCATACACCCGGAGACAGTGGGGCATGTTCAAAAAGCATCAGTGCAGATACCTAATTCCTTTAATTACTGAAAAGATGTGGGCTATATTCCTAACACCACACCAAGATGAAAGCTAGAGAACAGATCTGGGATTAAATTCCTCTCTTAAAATGGACGTAGATTTTTGTGAACTTTTCTGACTTTATATAACGGATTATTTATATTGATAAGTAGAAAATATTCAATCCCTCTTGAAAGAAATTGTGCATCCGTGTGCTAAAATATCCATTGTAGTTGAAAATAAGGAGAAACTGATCAAATCAAGAGAAATAAAAACTCTTAAAAACAAATCTCCTTTGTAAGCATTAACATTATTCACAAAGAGGTGAAACATCATCAAATTTATAAAGTGCTACATAATTCTACAAAGTTGATTATGCACGGATTTATTTTCAATATACCCAACTGTTAATGTACTGACATCAATGTGGACTTAAGGAAAAGCAAAAGAAAGAACATTTGGATTTGGAAGCGGTTGAAAACAGAACACAAGTATCTACATTTCTATAAACCCCCAAGCTTTCTTTAATTGGGCTTATTTATCTTCAGTTTTAATAATGTTACATTAATTGTTTTATAAGATTAAAGTTAAATAAGCTCAACCTGTTTGATATGTATTTGCTTTGCTTAAAAATGACAGAAAGATAATTACAGATGTAATCAAAAAATGGACAAAAATAAAATGCTCTAAATTCTAATAACCATGAGGATGTTAAGGCATTAAGTGCGAACTTCACATCCAATTCATTAATAAGTTCTTCCAGTTTTTTCTCCAAACAGATTCCAAATCCAACTATTGCTTACTACCTCCTCCCTAGCTCAAACCACCATCATCTTCTCCTCAGATTATTACCAGAGCTTCCTATTTCTATTAACGTTCTTGACTCTCAAAAGCTATTCTCCATGTGGCAGAAGGGGTGATAGCTGACTCAACCTAGTCTGTGAATGGTGATAGCTAAATTATCAGGACATTGTGAGCCAGTTGCTAAACACAGTAATTCTTAAAAAATAAATTACATAGAGAGCCAATTAACTTTTATTACAAACAAAAATAACTACTCAAAACTCATCACCTCATTAGTGTAATAGTATATTTTACTATTATGTAAGTGCATAAGATTATTTACATCTATTCTATCTGCATGGGACAAATCATATCTAGACTTAACAAAAGTAATGGAGAAAAGATTAATAATGTAGATTATGCTTAAGAGTGTGCTGAGTCTATAGTCCATATTTTGTATAAGACAGAAAACATGGAGGAAATAGTCTTCCAAAACTTGGAAAGTATTATCTGTTCCAGCAAAGTAATAATTCAATAAATCAACAAGAATAAAGTTCCAACATGCACCTTTGTTGGTTCAGTTTCATCTTAGTATTGTAAATAAAAATATCAACCAACTTCGATGTCAGAATGACATGTTTTAGAGAACCTACTGTATTCTGTAAATACAGTAGGTTCTCAAAAACATCTCTTGAATGGGTTTATTAATATAGCCTAAATCTCACTTCCTCTCCTCCCTCCCTTCCTTGTTACCTTGCTAAGTGGTATCGATTATCATTGTAACACAGGAATCAGGACCAATTCTATTCCTATAAATGCCTGAAACACTGAGAACACTTGGCTGGCCACTTCGTCTTTTTCATCTATTATTTCTGCATTTCCTGCACAAAAACACCATTATCCCTTAACCATCACCTAATGGCATTTCTAGAAACTCATTGAGAACTTTACTATGAAAGTTGAAAATGAAAGTGAATATAGCACCCTTTTTCTGGGACAACTGCAAGCAAAGAAATTTTGGGAGTCTTCACAATATGGGGTTTGCATATTTTCTTTAAAACTGAAAAACTGCAAATGCAAGTCTGTTGTACAGATTACTGTTAAATTGTGAATGCCAGTTAAAGTCTAATGGTTAACTTCATTAAATAAGCAGTGCTTCATATACCATGCAAAATTATCTGCCACAGCATTAACAAAAACCAATTAGTTAACTAGCTAAACAGATATAATACAGACTTCCAAGTTTATGGGGAAATGAACAGGCCTTAACTTTAATAGTATGGAATATTCTTTTATTTAAATTTTATGACTCCTCATCCGGGTTTCATTTAAAATGTCAAAATTATAATGGTAGTGACATTCATTTTATAATAGTGTTTGAAACATATGCAGTAAAAAGGGTTGTAATAATAATACTACAAATTACATGCTTATTTTTCCAGATCATACCTAATAGACTGTAATATCATTTTCAGTCACAGTTCACCGGAGTTAAATTTAAAGCATAATATTAAAGTCAAGGTTCCTTCACATCTAATTAGACATTAGAAACAAATGTGGCCAGGTCTGCATTCTGTTAAATATATGCAAATGACCCCTCAGAGGCGATGGAACCATTGAATGACATTAAAGGTAAAAAGTAACCCACTCTAAAGGTATACAATAAATTACTAGAGATTTAGCTTTGGCATTGTGCAATATGACATCTCAGTTTCTGCAGGACACAGTGAAGCATAAATTGTACCCAGCTTGTCTCCCATTGCAAAATATTCAGAACAAACATAGAATATTTTATGCTTAGAATCCAAATTCTGGAAATTATGCCAGCAATTGAGGCAGTTCAACAAAGCGCCTATCATTGGGGTATGGATAGCACCATTGCAAATCTTGGCAGAGTCATTTATTTTCAGGAGCACCAGGGAAACATTAAAAAAGAATGCATTTTGTTCATTCTTTGGAAATTCATATAAATAAGTCTTAGCTATAGACTGCCTTTAAAGGTGAGAACGGTGTTTTTTGTTTTGTTTTCTTAAACCCATCCTCAATAATAGTTTTACTGCATTCATCCTCACAAATGGATGGGGGAACTAATTCCCTGAAGTTCCATCACATAAAATCATAGTTAGATTTTTCTCTACTTCTGTTTTTTATCATCTTGCTGAAAAATGAAATTGGGAGGTAAAGGTGATTTTTATGACATGTGCTAGCCTGCCATATAGCTTGGCATGCTGACTGGAGTTTTCCAGACAAAGACTTCTGATTGGCTCCCTGTGGACCAATCACATTCTTGTCTTGTGTTTAAGTGCCTATTTAGAAAAGAAAAGCAGTAGAGGCCAGTGATATAGTGTTACTTGAAAATGCTTGTCTTGAATATTCGTATGCTAGTCCAAACACAAAGAAAATTGATTCTTGCTCTTAACCACTATGTATGTGGACACTGAAATCATTGTAATAAGTGCTTTATATATAAATATAAATTTTTAGTGAATAAAAATTTTTTAGCCCCATCTGATATGTTAGATTAGAACTTTTGTAAACAGAACTTTTGGTTTTGTTTATAAACTGCAATTAAAGTAAAGAGCTTAAATGATGGTAATTCACTCTCTTGGGGCAAATCTTGAATGATGATGTAAGCATTTTCACTGTTCTGCAAATCAGCTGGTTTCAGAGGAAACTGTATTAGATGCATTGCCATAAAATTGGGTTAATTGAAAAGTTTGAACACTGCAGTGGACCACGATTTCTTTCAGCTGAGAACCAAAAAAAAATGTATTTCTCGATATTTCTCTGTCAACATTTACCAACCAGGGAAAATCCTGCCCATAGAATATTTCAGATTCTTAATTTCCCTTGTGACAGATCCAGGATTAAATAAAATATGGAGAACAAGAGAGCTTGCATGTTACCTTCCTTAACTTTGGTGGACAGGAATTTGTGACCTAGAGGACAAAGTTACTATCACTACAAACTTCAAAAGTATAGTTAGCTTAACTTAATTTCATCTATAATCTATATTAATTTAAGGATCACCTTGACCACTTTTCAAAGTGCCTAAGGGAAAAAAAAGGAAATTGAATTTGTAATTTACCTACTGAACTCATGGTAGGAATCATATAAAAGAAAAGCCTAATTACTTGCTATTACTCCTCAGTGAAGAATTCCATACTAACAATGATTTGGGCAAACATTCCTTTATAAGGTGAAACAAAACTTTCCATATCATTTCTGTTCCTATTAGGTCTTGATTTTTGTTTTAGGACAACTGATATAACAAATGAATTCATTTTAGGGTTTACATTTCTCCTGGAAAATTACTGCCAGATAGATGTAGGGAATAAAAGTGCTATGAATAAGATTTAAAGAGAGAGCTATCCTTGCAAAAAAAATATTTAGTTCTGCATATCTAAGCACTTTCAACCTGCTAGCATTTTGGCACATCATCATTTCTCCAAGAGAACAAGGATACTAACATTAACATTTGCTCTAACACCTGATGAGCTGGACATGTGGGGAGGCTTCGAACCTATTTACAATTCCAAGATAATATATGGAAGCCTAGATATAAAAGAAACAGTGAAAAAGGAAGGCCTGTTTCCTAGTGAGCATGATGAGTAAAGCAGAAAAGAGTCTGAAGGAAAGAGCACAATAATTGCCCAAGCCGTACCTGCACAATTTCTTCTGTGTAATAGACTTGAATAAATATGCAATATTTTCCCAAGGAAAGATAGTGTTTTTCAAAGATGTCGCTAAGAAGTGAGACACACTTTTGGATATTACTTAAATGCATTGGACAGAATATGAAAATACAGTTGATTCTGCAATATTCAAACAGTAGAGAAAGAAGAGGACATGCTGGTTCTCATTTCAGCTCTACCAGTCACTGACCCTGCCCACTCAGTGTGACTTAGCCCCAAGGAGAGAAAGTATGATCTGGGGCAGGTCTCATCATCTCTCTGGATGGGATTCTTTATTTTAACAGAGAGAAGAAGGACCCAGACACATCTGAGGTCTTCTTTCGTTTTAGCACATGATTATTCTAGTAGGTAAGAGATCAATAATTCAAGAAAACTCTGGATGTAAATCAGGGGGCTTAAAAAGTCAGAGGATTCTAAGCCGCAGTGGTATGCCCTCTCCAGATAATAAAATTTTAAAAAGACTTTTAACAGAGACTTCTATACATTTCTTAGAAATAAAACTAGCTCAAATGTTCAAACAATTAAAGAGCTATTATTGGCTATTGATAAGAGCTATTAAAAATAAATTGCTTTTGTATTCATCTCTTGATTGTATGAGGGGAATCAGCAAAAGGGAAAGCAGAGATAAACTCCACTGTAATTCCCAAGCCATATTTTAGACTACAGTTGCAACATTTTTCTTTGCAAAATCTTGTTCAGAGCTGATAACATGGGGAACAATAGATTGATGTTAAGTCACAGCTCTTTGTTTCCCAGGGCCCTCCCTCTGGCAGAGCAGCCAAGGAGCCCGGAGGAGGGGTGGGGAAAAAGATGACAGGCAGGGAGCTCACACCTTTCATAATGGCTTGTGAACAATCAAGAGCTGATGGTATTAGTGAAAGGTTATTATTTGAATTAATCATACAAGTTTAAAACAACTTGGCATTTCAAAATGTTTCTGGGTAGGCGTAGTTTCCAAACTGCAACTGTGACAGAGTAAAATGCTTGGCTTGTTGGGAGCATGTGAGCCTGTGTGTGCAAGGAAGGGATGAGTAGGTGTCTGGAATGCAGCCTCTGTCACCCCTTGAGAGTCCTGCGGGCCCTAGACAGATGGAGCAATGCCATTATCCCTTCTACTTCATGATTTGGGGAGAGGGGAAAGGAGGGAGGGAGAGAGGGAAGAAGCAATAGAGGAGGAAGAGAGGAGAGCAGGGAGAGATGAGAGAGAACATAGAGAGGGACCTAAGAGCTGGCTTTAGCTTTGTGCTAACTGGTGATCCAAGCAAATCATTTCCTTTCTTTTTGTTTTGGTTTTCTCATCTTTAGTAATGGTCTGACTTACTGCATGGAAGTATTGAGTGCATCAAATGAGACCATATATGTGATGATAAGGGAATAATTCAATGATATGAAAGAGTTCGAAAAAGAAGACAAGAGTAGGTAGGGTGAGTGAAAAATACATGCGCCTCTCTCTGTTTGAGGCTGAGTAGTGGTTTAAAGTAACAAGCACTGAGTACCTACTGGAGCGAGGCACTGATTCAACTCCTACGCTAATCAAGGTCTGGGGAATACAAAGATGGACAAGACTTTCTCTGACATTGAGGGCCTTGTAGTCTAGTGGGAGAGACAAATACTTCAACAAACCATTTCGACAAATGGTGGAAAATGGTATGCTAGAGTCTGCATAGGCTGATGGAAAAGCACACAGGAGACCTCTAGACTGATGCTGGCTGGGGTCTTGTGCTTGAGCTGAGCCTTTCAGAGTGAGTATATGAAAAGGATAGCTCTCTGGCCGACCGAAGAAGCAGGCAGAGCACAGGCTCAGAAAGCGCATGGAAGCATGCTGGGTGCCTCGGTGTCACTAAAGCATGATGTAGGATATAGCTCGTGTTAGGGCCAAGGCTGGAGAAGTAAATAGGGCCAATTTGTGCCACCTTACAAAGGAATTTAGACTCAATCCTGTAACAACTGGAGCACATATATGAACACTACTGACAAAGTTATATTGCATTTTCTGTTATGTAAACCTATTTAAAAAAGGTCATTCTAGAAGAAATACAGAAGGATTAAAGAAGATTTTCAGAGTGAAGACTGAAGTGTACTGTGATAGTTATTTCGTGTCAAGACATATGTTATGCCCCTGCCTCATTCAGAACATTCTGAGAGCTCACCAGCCCCAGAATACACACTGACCGTCTCTTTTCTATCATTTATTCCGTTCACTTTCCAAAAGTGAGGCCCCACCATTGGTAGTTGTACATGGGTTGTCCAGCTCTTATATTAAAAATCAATATGTTTGATACCAAATGCTAAACGCAATTGGCAACCAGGATGTCAGCTACAACTAGAAATGTATGTATGTGTGAACATGGGTTTGTGTGTTTCGGTCCCTAAACTAAATAAACTGCAGAATTAAAAGTAAAGCAATATTTTACACGCACATAATTAGGTAGGGATAATAATGACAAGGAGGATAGTTATTTTTTTGGTTCATGCATTTTATCATAAAATTTTGAGATGGCAGCATAATTGCATTAATGACATTTTTGTACCTACGTCTTGATTTTAGTGTTTTTAGTAAAGTTACATTAATGTCACCAGCTCTCCAGTTATTGTGTGATAAGTCTATGAAATACACACACACACACACACACACACACACACACACACAAACAACCAAAAGGTAACAGTAGTTTAATGGTCCTATATTTTAGCGTTAGTGGTATTGTCTATTGTTGAAAAGTAATTCATGATTTTTTACAACATTTTAGTATGAAATAACTCAAAAAACAGCAATAATTTAAAACTCCACTTTTTTTCCAAGGGGCTGTGGGACTGTTAAGGAATGAATTCACTGAATGTTTGAAAACTGTACAATTGTGGGGTATCACATATTTAAGGACAAATAATTTCTAAGACATTATTAATGATACATGTCTGTGTGCTTTCTTGCAACATATCTTTAAAAATGGGTTAATTATGATATTGTGCAGTTAGCAATTCAAAACGTAGTACAAAGCATGGGAAAAAAAGGAACAGTAAAAAAAACAACCAAATATTTCTGAAGTCACTTTGAGAAGCAACTTGATGAATGACCTTGAAAGTTTAAAAAACTTCTCAGGAATAGGTACCAAGACTGGAGAAAGAAGAAATATCTTAATTACACCCCCTCTGTCAGATTCTATTGAGCTGATTTCTTCCTGCCTTTATAATATCTATCAGTCAATCAACACACATTTATTATGCACCTTGATTCTCCACAACCTGGAATGAACAACTTCTTTGGCTGAATGGAGGCAGAAAAACATTTAAAATGACTTAGCTGATTGTTTCAACAATTAAAAAAGCTACATGATATCTATACCATTCTGAATTTTAGTCTGATGAACAAGTTGTTTTATTGAATGTTCATAACTGTATATTTAACACAGTAAGATGGAGACCAATACCTCTATATTGATGGAGAAATAACTTTCTAATTTGCACAGTTCATAACCCCTTGCCTGCTCAGACATAATGATATTTCAGGCAGGAAATATGATCAGAATATAGGTCAAAAGGCTTAGGTTGACATCATATCTCAAAAATTAAAATGTCTTCAATTAACACCATCTCTGTCACTTGATTCTTGCTAGGGATGTCTTCACTAGAAACTACAGGCCGCTATTTTTTATTTTGCCACAAATATCATCTCCAGGAGGTTATAAACATTGACCGGAACATTTCCATTACAGGGATCTTTTTGGAACACAGCTCTTCAGGAAGGAGCTTTTGTACACTTAATCATCAGTTTCATTTTGATTAAAACAGAAGAGCAATAGCAGAGGTCCCCACAACGTATGTGAATATGTGAAATTGCCAGCAGTGGCTGGTGAGGAGTATCGGACTCCCTCTGCTTCCCGAATGGAATCCACTGGGCCTGCGCCTATCAACATTTGTAAAGTTAACTCCAGCAGCAATAGCTGAGTGGTTGTTTCACTTGGCCAGAGACAGCTTTTCCTTACCATTTCTCCCTATATTTCCCATGATCTTCTAATTGTGAGGAATAGAATTAAATACATGGACTAAAGGATCTCAAGAGATGTTTACACTTACACACACACACACACACACACACACACTCACACACACACATTTGACTGGTAACTACAACTAATTGTCTTGAAAGCTATAAATTTGCATAGATTTTTCACCCTATGCTTCTGTTTTTCAAGATTGCAACATAAAAAAGAGGTCTTGCAACATAAAAAGCGGTCTTTTAAATGTTTTCACATAAACTTTGAAAGCCATAATGAGAAAGGCTATGAGATCAGATTACTTTTGTTTACCTTAAACAGGTCTGTTCAGGGTGCATTGTTTTGTGATTAAATTCTGTGTTAGCTGACACTGGAGAGAAAAACTTTTCATTTGCTATCATAGAATATTAGTCCTATATTCATATAACACAATGGCAGTACATGAAAAACTGTTTTACAAATCTATCTCAACCATCCCCCACTCGGCCAAAGACAACTTGACCCTTTAATAACTATCTGATTCTGAGTTGGAGAGTTGATACAAACGTTCTAGAGCTACCTATTGAGTCATTCTTTCCCCTGTCCAACAAATCTTTTTGAGTTTTTACTTTGTTATAGGCATATGATTAGCACTGGATGTGTATACATAAATGGGATTGACATATCTGTATATACAAATCATGACCATCAGCGTTTTGACTTTACATTGAAGAAATGCATGTTGACAAACACAGCTTAAGCCATGAAACTATCCTAATTTTAACCATCAACAACAATCTTTAGTTAATCTTATTAATCTGAAATTAGATTTACAAGAAACAAGTACCAAGGTCCTTTTGGCTACCAGAAAAGCACAATTACATAAAATCATGAGGTGGAAACATCAAAGCTCTTTATTTTGACTGGCTTGATACATACCCACTGATTTTCAGATATCTCTTATCTCAATATAATTTTCAATTCAAACTTTTTGTTTAAAATTTGGGTCAAAATATGGATATCTTAAAAGAGATAGCTTCTAGGTGTGAAAATGAGTATAAAAATTAATAATCCCAAGTTTAGAATTTTCACTCTTAAATAAATATTTGCATATTAATTTTTTCTTGATGGGAAATCAAGAAAGTAATTTATTTAACTAACATTTTACCAAGGCAGTAGATAATTTAGTCATGGTCACAGTAGATCTGTGTTACACATGAAGTGAGCTCTCTCTCTCAGCTCTCTCTCTCAGTTCTATCTATCTATCTATCTATCTATCTATCTATCTATCTATCTATCTATTTAAGAAAGGAAAAAACCGTTAAAATTCTAATAATATATACTAATAATAAAAGATGAACAAAAGTCACGTTTGACTTCTGCAATTATAAGAGGTGATCAAAGTGGTTACCATCAGTGTCCTGAATACGGCTAATTACTGTTTGAGAAACGTTGACCAAACTGTACACTTTTATACATTTGTTGGTATCCTAGTATATATAAAACCAAATTTAACTAGTCTCTGATGCTTAAGAATCCTATTACATTTCTCTGCTCAACTCCTATTTCAGATCTTTTGTTAAAAAAAAAAAAAAATCCTCTTTAAGATCTTCTTCCACATCCCTGATTTTATCACCTTCTTTTCTTGTCACTCTCAGCAGATGTCCAGGCCACCAAATTCTCAGAGAAAATAGAAGCCATCAGATGAGAAATCACTGAGCTTCACAGCAACAAAATACACTTGCATTTGTAACCATTTGTCATTCATTTTCTCCAATAACAATAGAGAAGGTATACATTTTTCAGGTTAAAGTCAATTATATACCCTTGATTCCATTTGACCTCATCCTTCCAGGAAACTTTCACTCTTTATTATCTCTCAGCTCACTATATCTTCACCTTTTTTATACAGTGATCTTCCCATCAAGGTGTAAAAAATACTTATCTCTCCCTGAACCTCACTCCCCTCAACTCTGACTATTGTCCTATTTTTTCTTCTTATTCATGGCCATCCTTGTCTAGAAAGTTGTTTATACTTATTAGTTTCATTTTCTTACCTTCATCACATAACAGTGATGAAGGCAGAATATAATGGCTGGCACAAAGTGATCCCAAAAGGCTCCTACTACAAAAATCAATAGTTATTTCTCAATCTTCATCTTACTTAGACTCAAATCCCTTTCTTATTTGGAATTCTAGTTTCTCCTTTGTTGCTCTGTGTTTCTCAACCTCACCTGTTGGCTCTTTTTTCTCTATATGGGTATGTTCCTCAGAGCTGTACTTCTAAATACACACAGATTTCTTTTCTTTAAATGCATTCTCTTTGGGCAACTATATACCTGGCTATGGCTTAAATTGCCATCTGTACCCAGATGACTCCAACTTAAAATAGATGCACAGACTTTCCTGTGTTCCAGATCCATGTATACTCATATATCTGCTTATTTGACATCTCCATTTTCATATTAAAAACAAATCTCATATCCAGCTTGTCCAAAATTGTTGATGATTTTTTCACCCACCCCAGTCTTTTAAGGATATCAATATAAGTGAATTTACTCTTTCTACCCATATGATGGAAAAGTGAAGTCAACATACATCCCTAAACCTAACCCCTTAAACATGACTGTTAATTTTACCTCCTAAATGCCTCTCAAATCTGGCCCACCCCATCTTTCCACTGTGACAATAATCACAAATTTTAAGTATATTCATAATATACTAGTGTAATTTTTCTATGTGGCCTACATGCATTCACTCTGGTCTGTTTCAATTAGCTCTCCATAATGCAGATGCACACATATTTTCAGAGCACAGTGCTAGTCTTCGTTGGCTACCAATTTTCTTAGTATAGAAACCATAGTCTTACCATGGACCATGGGACATTAAATGACCTGGCCCCCACTTGCATTCCAACCTCAGATGCAACCCTTTCCCTCTTGTTTTCCACATGCGAGGAAATCGGCCTTTTGGTGCTCAAACTGTACATTCTCTTTTCTGTCTCCTGGGCTTTACACATATTGTCTCCCCATCAGGATTATTTCTCTTCTCTCATTTTTGCTTAATTAACTCATACTAAGTTTACGAGTTACATGATAAACTTATCTTTCTCTTCCTTCCTATACTGCTCTCCAAACTGTCAGATATTCTTGACTTTGCCATGGCACTTTTTAGAATGCATCTACATTTGTATTTGATATTTTTGATAACATCTTTATAGTTCATTTAAATGCAAATTAGGTGAGTAAAAAGACTGTGAATATTTTGTTCCCGGTCATGACCCCAGTGTGTAAGCCTAGTGCAAAATATAGAAATCGCTATTTATTGGATGAATACATGAGTGAATGAATGGATAAATCGACAAGGATAAATTGATGTTGAATGCTAGATGCTGATAAAGTTCTGTGCTATTTAATGTGAATATTAAATATTATTGAGTATATTTGGTAAAATATATTGAATATTTTTGATTTCATGTGATCATTAATTCTTCAACATATTTGTCATTTACCTCTAGACTTGGTCCTTAGGGTAGGAGTGAATTTTTACTATCTCTAACTTCCCAGATATTAGCACCAAATTTATTTTATAGGGGAGCTCACTAAATGTTTGTTGAATAAATGTCAAAAGGTGAAAGAGAAAGCAGTTGCAGAGATTAAAAAATCAAAATAACTCCATGCAAAATTGGTTTAATTTGTGAAAGTGGGAGTGATATTAAAAAGAGAAAAGCCACTGTGCCTTTCTTTAAGACAACAAAAACAAAAACAAAAACAAAACAGCAGTGGCTCGACATCTTCAAGTTTCTTAGTTGTTTCATACTAATCATCTTGACTCAAGGTTGTTATTCTCTAATAATGTTAAAAGAAAAAGAAATAATTTTAAATAAAGGTGTGTTTTTGAGAGGGGGATGAATTCTTAACATAAGGGCCTGGTCACTGTGGGCATCGTGGGGTCTCTTTCTCTGATGTTTGCTAAGAATTGATGACAGTTTAAGTTTAGTTCTGCCTGGAACCATAGGAACTAATTGGAGGACCCTCTCACTTACAAGTTTCCACTGGGAAGAGTGCTACAGGAATTCTCCCTGGAGACGGCCCATAGCAACCAGGACAAAATAGTAACTCATCTCGGAACTTCAATCATCAAATGCCATGAAATGTATTCCAAAGAAGAGCTTGTTATTTATCAGTAATATTTGAAGACTCCAGAAATGTTTACATTTTATATAATCTAACCATCTTTTACAGCACCTGTTAAGTTGCCATTAGAATTATAGTTCTTCCAGTCCTTAGTTTGATATAAATCAGTCACCTATTTGTGGAGTGACCACAGGGTATTTAACATGCATTAGAGGCTTGGAACTAGTAGTTGCTCCTTCAGGATTTATCAATTAAGAGGGAAGATAAAACCAGTGAAAATAAAATCTTTACAGACATATAAGCAACAGTAGTACTTATAAAGAAGTGCAATTATAGGGGAGGTAAACATGAAATTCTGTAATCACAAGGGAGACGTATTTATGGAAAAAGTCATGAAGAAGAGCCTTGGAAACTATACAAAGAGGAAATGATATGTTTGTTCGTCTAGGAGGGGGGATTTATTTGAAGCACTCAGAGAGGTTTAGAAGACATCTATTTCCAAGATGGGAAGGAAGGTTGTGTAAGCAGACAATAAAACAGTGGATGGGATTAGTGGGAATAGAGGGTGCAGATTTGGTTTATATGCATTCAGGAACTAAATTGATCCTTGGGGATGTCTGTCTGGGCTACTTCAACACTTGCATACAGTATCCTTGGCTAAGTTCCAGCCATTGATCCCAGGAACACTGTTCCACTTGATGCTGCCTGTATCAGAGCTTCTGTGCTGGCATAAGATTAGATTCAGAAGAGTCCAAAACCTGAGGTTACAACTTAGTTCAGCCATGCTCTGTACTAGCTGTGTGATTTCAGGTAAGCTACTTACATTCTCCAGGCTTCCATCTCCTCATCCTTACAATAAAGGTGTTGAGTTAGACGGAGATTCTCAATAGAAGTAGTACTGCCCCAGGAGCTTTTGAAAATTTGTAGATATGCTGCTTTCATGTAACAATGTTTGGGTGCACCATAACCATGTAGTGGGTGAAAGCCAGGAGGGTTAAACACCTGGTGACTCACAGGCCATTGGGGATGGAGGGAAGAGAAGTCTCATCTTGTGTAGAACTTTCTAGTATACACGTTCAACAGAGAAATCCTGTTGCATTTCCAAGTCTATAACCTAATTGCATTTAGTTATGAACACAAAATATTTGGGGCTAGGTTTTAATATACATAAAAATTTCCAGGGGTACAACAACCATATAATGAAAGATCATGCTCTGTTTTGTTTAGAATTTTACTAAAAGTTGTTCACCATTTTTGAAAATCCTATCACCAATGGTAATGTTGCTCATGGTACTTGATTTGTCAATATACTTTCAAGGGTACATTTATAGCTGTGCATTCACTGCGCCCTGTGTACAGGTATAAGATGCAATGGATTTAGTGTCTTCTATTGCAACGGCACATGAATATTTCCATGTTGACATATATAGTCTTCTATTACAAATTAATTTCATTTTCTTTGAAATTACAGCACTATGTTAATTTCTGAAGTGATGATTATATGCAGATTATGCTTTCTTTAAATTTTACTTCACAGAGTTTTTATAATAAAACTGTTGGTGTAAAAGGGATTCTAATAGGATTGAGAACCAGTGGAGTGGATTGTCTCAACTTCAAGCTTTCAAATTGATGGGTTTGTAAGTTATACATTGATCTGCAAGGAATGAGAAACTCTTAAATGATTTTTACTAGTGATATTCAATTCGCTATCTAAATCCGAGAAAAGGCAAATAACTGGAGCAGACTATAAATTTATTTTACCACCTTCCCACTTAATTCAACAGAGATGAGAAACAGCCATTATAATCAGGAGATCAACACTAGCTGAGCATCCATTGCTTTAGGTACTACTGAGAACTCTAAAGAAATGAGAAAGTATTTGTAGCCCCAAAGACAACTTTTAGACATACACTTTATTCTCAGAAAATAGATTTAGATTCCTTTAAAAAAGGGAAGAACTTCACTTCTACTAAAAAATTAAAAGAATTTTTGAATTATACTAAAATTCTATTCAATGTTAGATGAAGAAATAGAAGCTGAGGCATACTGATTTTTCAGAGCACATGTTGTATTTCCTGATTTTCACTGCTTTGACAACTGGATAACCCTCCTTTCCTCTGCCTCCTGTACACACATACTTATACACCAATCATTAAAGTAATTAAGTCAGGTAAGCCCATACCAGCTCGATCAGAATGATGTTGAAAGGTTTCTAAATAGGATGGCATACAAATATTTTAGAAGTATAATCAATAATTTCCATTCTATAGGACTTTTTAATTTGCACATGTCAGTCCTTGAGAGTAAAGCCCAATAAAATAGAGTTTTGTCAGTCAAATGCCTCAATTTTTGCTTCACATTTCAACTCTGAAATATGATCATCTACTAAAACAAAACTTATGGGGCAGAAAGGCTTTTTCCCATTTTGCAAATGAAGCAGAAGCATAACTATATGCCAGGATGTCCAGCAGCTCTGCTGGGCATTTCTCATTCCTCTGCTAATGTGACCTTCAAATGACAGAATTGGATCAAGAATGACACATTTTGATGGTTCTTGTAAAAGTAATGGAGCTGCTGTCAAAAACACCCAGGATAACAATGAAACTGGAATACATAGTAGGTGTTTGGGGATGAGAGTAGGAGCTAATGTTTTCACTGTAAATGTTTCTTTCTTATTAGTGTTTAACTTGCGAAAATTATTGACATCCAGTTTCAAGTGATAAAAAAGTATAATTGGTCTAATGGAGCCACTGCAGTCAAAAGAAAGGTGAAACAGCCTAATAATGCTGGTTCGTGGCATACTGAAAGATTCATTTATTCCCTCACTCAAATATATTGATTGACTACCTACTCTATGCAAAATAATATTAGTTACTAAGGAAGAAGAAATGGTGCCTAAAGATTTATTTACACTCAAAAATAGCTTTTGGTTGAGTCTAAGGAGCTAGAAATAGTCAGAGGAATATATGTTTAATGTCCTATTTCATATTACACATTTTTTCATTGAAGAGGGAAAAATAACTTCAGTTTTTGGAATGAGCATAGAAGGCTTCCTGGAAGACATGACACTTGAACTAGACCATGAGAGATGGAGGGATAATTTCAGCAAATGGTTTCCAGTCAGATGGAATTGTATAAATTCAAGAATTCCAAAATGTTCTCTGAGGAATCAGGAATGGTTCTATTTGACCCTTGAGTAGAGCCATATTAGGAAAGAAGGCTAGAAGTTAGGCTAATGGCGATGCAGAGAGGAATAAAGGAAGGATAACAAATTTGGGTTATATTTAGTAAGTAACTAAACACCAATAAGCATGTGCTCAAAGATTTTTAGAAAGACAAATTAGCATGGTGAATGTAACATTTCTGTTCTCAAGTACGTGCTCTGGGATTGAACATTTTTAAGAATTCTCTGTCGTTTTGTCACATCCTAATCATTCACCAATCCTGGGTAAACCCAGCTGTGATCGCTCTCTGTTCCTGGTCCCTGAATAAACGACATTGTTGCTTTGGAAAGGAGTCAATCATTGCCTGTTAGCCTGACATGATCAATGAACAATTTGAGGAAAATTCAATAGATTCTGCCTTTATGCTCACAGTTGAGTGGACCAAGCATGGCGCATTCACAGGCTTGCCATGGGCTTTTGAGTAGACAGTGGTTAGAGCGCTGCTTCACAGGGTCCTGAGAAAGCAGACGGACCAAAGAGGCTCTGTCTTCAAGTGGTTTCAATAAGAAGACTTACAGATAATGGGCTGCAGAGAGCAGAGAAGTCAGAAAACAGGAGGGGGTCAGAAGTGAGGAAGAGGAAGAATACATTAAAAAAAAAAGCAGAAATTATGAGCTATAAAGAAGGAGGAGGAGGAGCAGAAGCAGAGTGTGCAAAAAGGAGTTCACTGTAGGCCTGACAGCTATCCTTTCAAGGGCTGCTGACAAGTTGAGCCCCTGACAGGAAAAACCATAGTGCTAAGTCTCTAGGAGCTCCCCTGGCAGATGAGGCTGCATATATGTTGTTTCAACTCATTGCTGGGAGAATCTAGTGTGTCCTGTATGACTTCACTGGAAGAGGGCCCCTGGAAGTTCGTGTCTGGTTTCCTTCAGACTTCACCCCATGTACCTTTTCCTTGGCTGATTTTGGTTTCTATTCTCTTTGCTATAATAAATCAAGGGTATGACTATAGGCTGATTTTTGTGAGTCCCAATGAATCATTGAACCTGGAATGGCCTTGGGGGACCCTGACACACAGAGCTCTCATAATAACTTATAAGTGAATACAGAAGCCTATTTATTTGCATAAGTCTGTAGCTGAGGAAAAAAGCATAATAAAAACAGACTTGGATGTTAAGGACTGGTGTTTGATACTTGTGGTGACAAAATATTGTTCGTCATTTTCGGTATCCTAAATAATTTGAAATGGCATCAGTTGTATTGTGGTCTTTATGAAGACTTACTATGCAGAGATTGAATCTCACATTCCTTAACTTACAATAAACCCCTGTTACTTAAGACAAACAGGGTTTTAATTCTTCTCTAAAAGAGCCTAACTAACAAATGCCAAAGCAAAGTGTATAATCAGGAAAAGTGATACTGCTACCAATGTATGGTTTCCAACCTTGAGAGAGTCTTCGGTGCTACCTGGAAATACTTTCTTGTTTTGGCAACCTTTTGCTTTATCTTCTAACTTCAAGCTTCAGCTCCACTTCTATGGTTCTTTGCATAGGACCTTAATCTCTTAAAAGGAAATAAAATGCACCTGCGGGAAGTCTTCTACCTCCAAACCTACCCCCAGGGACCCTATTCTATAATAGTCTAACCTCTAATTATGGAGAAAAAAAAAAAAAAATATATATATATATATATCTTCCTCTCCAAATGAAACTGAGCACTTAATTTCTGCATTGGTTTCTATCTTTTTACTTGTGTAAGTGCTGATTCATGCAGAGAATGATCTCTTCTTCCCTAATATTGTTCATCTCTCCTCTCTACAGTGCCTTTCTTCTATGTATGTACACAAATCATTTAAGTCTTTTACACCCTAAAAAAACACAACAATACAAACAAAAATAAAACTCCTCATTTTATACAAACTATCACTCTGTAAAAGTTTTGAGATGTGGAGGGAACTCAGCCTTCACTGACTTAAATCTTATTCATTTCTTGGCTCCTGCCCTACAACTTTATTCAAAGACCCATTAGCTACAAAATTCAATGGCTTCTTGGAGTCTTAGTCAAGTCTGTAATAACTCCATTGACCACTTTAACTTGAAATGTTCTCCCACCCATTCCCAATTCCCATTATCACTGCATTTTTCTCTGCCTTCTCTCATGTCCTCAGCCACTTTTTCTGACTCTTCCTCTTCAGCTTGCCTTGCTGTCACTGTGGCCCCCTCTTGGTCCTCCCCTCTGCTTCCATGAGGTTGTATGTTCTACATTTCCTCTCAGAGCTCCCACACTACCCTCCTCTGATGACTCCTAGAACTATGAATCTCGAGCTCACCCTTCATCCCATGCGCCGGACCCTCCTAAATACTTTCTGAAGATTTCCACTGTGATAAAAATTTCAAGATAACATGTCAACAACTAGATCCAGTATTTTGCTATTAGATGTGTTCCTATTCCTTTATATTTGATCTGATTAACAATATGACATCTACATTCTAAGCCAGAAGATTTAGAAATATATTCTCAACTTTATTTTCTCCCTCACACAGCCAAGCATTTCCCAAATTGTACCAGCACTGCTGCTCCCATCCCAAAAAGCTTTCCCATACTTGCAACTCTTCTCCATCTCTACTGCCACATCCTCAATGTATGTCCTAACCACTGTCACCAGAAAATTGCAAGAGCTTCCTTTCTAAGTCTTTTTGTCACACCTCGCTATAACCTACTCTCTAATCATCCTAAAAAATGTAATCATGATCTTGGGCTTTTGAATCGGGTTGCCTAGGTTTGAATCCTACCTTGGCTACTGTCTTGCTATGTAGCCTTAGTTAAATAATGTACCTATCCTGTGTCTATCATCATAGTGAAATAGAATATTAATAGCTATGAAGGTTAAAGGAGTTAACATATGTAAAGTGCTTACAACTCAATGTGGCATTTAATAAGTGATCAGTAAATATTATTTTATAATCATATATCATATCATCATATGACATCATATCATATTGTTTTTTTATCTGAAAAACTGTTCCATCTCTGTTGATACCAAACATGTGATAATCTGAACGAAGCAGAAGATTCAACATGAAAGTTAAGCTTACTGCTATTATCCTTAAAACACTAACTACTTCCTTATCTATGGTCTTAAAATACACGATTTCACATTGTTATCAAGATGATACCACACCATATACCATAACACTGGTCTTTGCCAGGAGAATGTAAGATCTAGATCATATTTATATCACTATTCCCAGAATGAATGAATGAATGCTTTTATGTAGCCCATCATGATCCAAATTAGATATTGCATTTTTCTGAAGTATTCGTGATAGATAAAAGTATCAAAAGGTAACATAATATTAAGCAAAGAATTATCAAATCAGAATGCAAAAATAACCTATGAGTATTTGTTACTTATGTATTTTTATTTTTTATCTTTTTTTTAGAGGGCAGTGTCACTGGCCCTCATAAGTGGGATCTGAACCAGGGCTGCTGGCATCCTAAGCCAGCTCTTAACCACTGTGCCACTCAGCTGGCCCAACCTATGAGTATTTAGAATGAATACACAGGCCTTCTCTAAATCTTTCAGAATTTATACTATTAAGTATGAGACATTCCAAAACTGTTGTTAAAACAACTGAAATACTAATGAAAATAAATATTTATTGAGCACCTACGATGTGGAAGGTGACACATTAGAGTTTTCTCACAGTACCGAGAATATAATTGGATTAAAAAAACAAGGAATAAACAAATCTTAATAAAAGGCAAACTGTAAGTCATACAATAAATGTCTTAAAAATGTCCTCATATTCAGGAAAAGGATGGAAGGATATATTAATAATATCCTTGAAAAAGCCTGATGTTTGCTGAAAGCTTCAAGGATGAGTATGATTTGAGCAAAGGCAGATGGTATAGACATGGTGTTCCAGAAATAGGAAACAGTATATTAAAGATATATTAGTATAACGTTGTTTACCCTGGTTAAACCCTAGCAGTGGTCTGATGAGATAGGAAAGCAGTCTTCTTGGGAATAGGCACCAAAGATGGCAGAAGAAATGATGAAAATAGGGTCACATCTGGAACTTCATTCTGGGATCAGGTGAGAAATATTATGAGGTTTCATACCTGAAGCACATTTGCATATGATTCACTTTGGAGCTACCATAATTGGTGACTGAACATAATTTGTAATGACACCCCCTCAATTGGGGAAAAATAGTCAATGGGCTAAGAGAAAACTAGTTGAGCTAATTTTGCATTGTGCCATAAAGCACAAGATTGACAGACAATTTCATTCAAGATAGAACCAGCCTTGATATTTAAGCAAAGCATTCAAAATAGCACCCCACTGACTGAAGGCAGGCAGACATTGGGAACCAAGCTCTTAACATGAAATGCTCACAGGGATAGTTAGCACTACCCTCCATGGGGGCAGCTTTATGCAGTTGTCTCAGAAATTTACAGGCAGTGGTTCCAAGCAGTAAATTCATTAAAACCAGGAAACTGCTTAATTAGTTTAAAGTGACAAACACTTCTAACAATAAATGTTTGAACTACATGGGTTCCAAACAAATTTATCACAATCAGAACTTTTACTATATACCTATAATGACTAAAAGAGTAATTCACAGTAATAACATGTCCAATTGTGCTCCTTAACTTTTCTTTTCTTCTAAAATAGAACTTACTTGTTTTAAAGGGTGTTGAATTTCCACCCATACTCACTTCCAAAGGTTGTATCATTTTGAGAGATGCTGGCTAATTTCCAATCTGTTTTGTCCTATTCTTCATTGCCCCAAAATGTATATAGATGTGATTCTGGATTATTATACAATAGGGATATTCATGTTATGTTTTAGAAACCCATTACAGAGTCTAGACCAATAACATTACCGAAGCTGAATGCATTCTTTATTTATTTATTTTTTTATTATTATTTTTTTTTTTTTGAGGGCAGTGTCACTGGTCCTCATATGTGGGACCCGAACCGGGGCCACTGACTTCCAAAGCCAGCGCTTAACCACTGCACCACTCGGCCGGCCCAATGCATTCTTTAATGTGTATAAAAATCTACACCTTTAGGCTTCATTATGGGCTGTTTTGCAAGAAAATATCACAGTTTATTAATATACTAAATAGATGAAAGTTGTGTTACTCCCATAGACATTTATTTTAGAAAATTAAAAAGCATGTGAGTAGTGATATAACTAAATGTTATTACCACAGATGATCCCCACTTCTAAGGCCCTCTGATCTCCCTCCAAACCACATACACCTTTCGGAAGAACTTCTCAATTGAATTTGAAGTAGCAAATGCAGCCAATAAGATACAGTTTGTAGTTGCTTCTGGCACACAAGTAATGAATCAGGCCAATCAAAACTAGTGGGGAGAATATCAGAAGCCTGCAGTAAATACAAATAGTGTATTCAAGTTTAGGGAAAAAAAATGATTATCTCATAGTAGAGACCTCATTTTTCTAGAATGTAAGATGCCATTTTTACCTTCTCGCAGGATCGCCTCTGGGAAGCATAACATGGCCAAAGGAAAGAGCAGGAAGCCATAACATTGTAATAATTTGCTTCTCTTCCCATCCCCAGAGATGTTTCCTGGGAGCGGTCACTAGTTTAGTAGTCACAGATCTTTTCTGTAACGCCTGTTCAGGGACAGCACTGAGCAGCATCCACACCAACAGTTCTCACAACAGAAATCCCAATTGATTGTATCCACATCATATTAATACACAGCCAAATAATTTAAACCTAAAACAGTTTGTATAACATTTCAAGTATTGAATTTTAATTGAGGAATATATTGAATAAACGGCAACCTTAATGATTCACTTGTACATAGCATATTTTTTTTGTGTATTAAAAATATTTTCCTAACTGGGTTCTAAATAGTTCATTTTTAAATTACGAGATTATAAGAGTGTTCCTAAAAGGGCATCTACTGTCCACATAAATATCAAAGAAATTCCTGATGATCAGTATAATTTCAGCGAATACAAAGTGAATTAAAGGTAATAGGCATGCAAATAGAAGAAGAAAATGTGTGACTTGCTGTTTGAAGTTTTCTAACCTAAGTTCATTTAGTATTTAATTAATAGTAATGGTATTAATTATACATTATATAATTTATTGAAAGATTTTTTAGGTGTTTGATTGTCATAAAGCTTTTAGAGGGTCACTCACTCTCCTGACACTGATATTCAGAGAACTCATGTATAAACCACATTTGTAATACCACCAAGAAAGTGTCAGCAAATACAAAGAATTGCTTAGGGAAAAAGTATTCCTCTTAGAGTTATTTTTATGTTTTGTGTATAAAAGTACAAATAAACAAATAGAACATTTTAGCAATTACAGTTTTAGAAAAGGTCATATAGTTACTTACACGGAATCTAGTCATCAAAAGTATGAAATTCCATCACGACCCTGCAAATAAACAACAACAAAACCTAAGACAATATTATTTTACTCAGGCCACTTAGTTGAACAAGACATAATAAACCTGACTATATGATTTATGACTCAATTATATGCATTTATAGCATTGATGATAGTAAATATTAATAATAATGGTAACAATAATAGTATTATAATCCTTTCCAACGATTAAACTGGGGCATGTCATAAATCTATCCTTTTTATAAAACATGCTATTCTTTCACTTATTAGGCATTCAAAAATGTCAATTTGTTTACATGCATGCTGAGGAAAACAACCAGAAGACCAATATAACAATGGAGAATAAAACAGTGGACTTGTATTCTGAACTAGCATCAACATATATTCAGAAACTCAATTCAAATCACAGGGAAAAGTAGTTAATACATCATTGTGGCTGTCCAACGAGTTTTTATAAGTCATCTCTGGATACTGAAAAAAAGACAATCCGCAGTGTTTCTACCACCACTGATGTGGCATTCGTAGTTTGGGTTGCAGGAAGCCAGTGGGATGTTGCTTGATGTTAGTTCACTCTGCTGTTCTGACACGCTGCCCAGATGCTCCAACCTTGTTTCTGTGAGCTCAGAGCTGAGTCTGAATTCCTCAAAGTATGGGGGAAAAGAGTTATGGTTAAGGCAGGGCTGGAGTAGTAGTGAACCAGCACCACCTGCACTGATCTGCCCTCCTGGAATTTGTGTGAAATCAGCATGGTGGTCTTGACTGGATGCTCATATAGCTCAGCGCAATATGGAAACTATACTATGAAGTCAGGTGTTTGTCTCTCACTTACTCTCACCATTGTTTTCCTTTCTATATCATAATATCGCAATGTACAATCATTTTATGAGAAAAGCTATAAATTCTATGAAAGGATCTATATTTTCTTAGCAGATGGTTTTCTGTCGGTGTTATCTGATAGGCATTTAAATATATCTGTGTCTTTGCTTACAAATGAATAATATCAACAGCTTTAGATTGTCCTACATATATTATCAGAAGGTTTAACATTGGGTTTTCTTAAATTTCTTGTCTCTTTTACCTATGGAACTTATGAGTGTGATGATACACAAAGCATAACCACAGACGTTTAATCTAGGAGGAGTCTCTAACAATAAGATGAGCTTTAAAATGGATAGCAGATTTTGTACAAGCTGTATGTCAAGAAACTTGACAGAGTTAAGTAATACAATTGTAAAGTTAAATAACAGAAGGGAGAGGCATTAAGAGGCAAAGAAAAGATAGAAAATTCGTGTTTTCAGATGAGATCTGTGAGGAGGAGGAGAGTAATCTAAGTAAGGAGACATAAGAACCCTCTACAGTGAACAGAGACTGAAGAGAAATTGATTTGGAAAGAATAGGGGCATAATCATGGTGTTGAATAGTGCATTCAATAATGAGTCTGATTCTTGGAAATGCTGATTTGAAGGCGGGGCCAATAACTCTGAGAGTGACACATGCCATAATTTCCTCAGATAGAGAGCTATTCCATACCCCTCAATGAGAACAGCCTTCATGCAATTTCAGCAGCTATGTTGAGTAGTAAAATGGAGACAAAAGTTGAATTTAGAAGTCAAAGGGATACATGAAAGTGATGAAATTTCAGGAGAACACGAAAAGCGATGGAAACATTCCACAAATCAGTCAGTAGCAATGTTAGAATGTGAGAATGATATGATCATCTATCTGTGGTGGAAGGCAGTTTGACGTAGCTCTATCTTTTGCAAAGATGTCAATTAAAAAGCCCCCTGAGAAAGGGAGGAAATAAACAAAAGAATTTCTGAAAGTGTAGACAATTTGAAACTATTACAAAAATAAGGAAACAGTGATTTAGTGACAGCATATGCTTTATCAAACATCAAGGAGAAAGTTAGTAAGTCTCAGTGGAATCACTTTTGATACCAAAATCTTTGCTTTCACAGTCAAACAAAACAGTGCTCTTTAATAGCAACACAGAATGACGCAGGTGGCTCGTGCAGGGCCCTGCATGCCAAGGCTGTTCCCACTGTCCTGGCAGAACATGGGATAGTTGTGAACACCAACAGAACCCTCAGCTTCACATGGTACAACATACCATCAGTCCCTCTGTAATTTGTCCTTGAACTGCCTGTTCTTCCAGCATGTATTTCTGTCTTGTCACACCGCCTCTCAATCCCTCCCCCTTTTCTGGTCTCCTATGTGTCATGCCTTCTGTAGAGGTTTTCACTTGTCTATCTACAGGACTGGGCTGACCAGCCTCTTCCGAATAAACCTTAGCTCTTCTCAGTGTATTCTATGCTTTTGTATGCCAAGAACATAAGTACTGTTTTCTGATTTTGTTCATTCTTACACCTTCTCACTGACTCAAATCCTCTAACCAACCCCCTCCACTGCACAGTCATATATACATACACCTCTTCTCCTCTGACCAGTCTGCTAAATAATATGGCAGAGAGAGGTGAGATAGTCTGTGTGTGGTGACTCAACCTAAATCAATCATGCTCAGCCAAATCTGTAAATATATATATATATATATGTATATATATATATATATATATATATATATCCATTGAGTCTAAAAAACTCCAAGATTGCATTTTAAATTTCATTACTCTATAATGAGGCACTTGCAATTAGTCTATTTGAGCTTATATTTTGTCAAAAAATATAATGCTTAACCTTTTGGCAAATAAGAATTGATTCAGAGGGAACATTAGTGAAATAAAGAAAAGAGCACAATCTATCTGGGGTCTGTTATTTGTCTCAATTGCTTAGACTGTTTCCATTTTTTTAAATGAACAGAGTGGTGTCTAGCATCTGCCAAATGTAGCTCTGACAAACAAGAAGACTTGACTAAAAGAAGCTGGAACGTGGATTGAATACTGAATTCATCAGGGGCAACTAAATTTCAACTAGATGACATGATGCTTTTGGCAGCTTGGCTCTCCATATTAGGTGCCTATAACCCTAGTGTTTTGATATTCAATTTTAAGTGAACCTTCTTAGATTCCAGTCTTCTATGCTACCCCTTCACACTTTTGTCCTACACAGCCTATGATTCATTAACCCTGCTATACTATACCTATCTGATGAATTTCCCATTCATCCATGCATGGTTCGTTCACCTTTGTGTGCACCTCTGAATTAGGCATGGGAGGTGGGGAGGTTGATAAAAAGACATCTGCATTCTTTCCCTTGATATAATGAGTTTTTAATCAAATTGGGAATCCCAGAACATTTTCTCATGAAGTTACAAAAGTGCAGACTATGAGGCCGGCCGAGAGGCTCAGTTAATTCAGAGCTCACTCAAGAGTGTGATCTGAACTCTGAGCAAAGGTGGTTTGATGCCAGCCTGAGCTGAGTTGCCGTTGAGCTGCCAACAGGTGGCAGGATGGCTCAGCTAAAAAAAAAAAAAAAAGTGCAGACTATGATTACATTCCAAACAATAATATAGAGCTATAGAAGTTAGGAGACAGAAGGGATCGTTCTAATTTAAAGTCATTCATTCATTAATTAATTAATTCATTCAATATATACTATCTGGCACTATTCTAGATGCTAGGAATGCTGAAGCTACAAAAAATATATAGCTTTCAGTTGGAGGGAGATGTGTTTAATATCAGATAGCAACAAATGCAGGGGAAAGTAATGCAGGTGACGGTAATAAAGGTAGTTGAGGGGAAGCTTCAATTTTAGATGAAATACTAGGAAATTTCTCCTTGGGAAGGTTATATTTGAATAAAGACCTATACAAAGTGAAAGTGGATTATGTAAATATCTAGGTAAGAGCAGATATAGACTTTGTGATGAGGCATTAAAAAAATTAAATCTGGAGGCCAGTGAGTGAACAATGGGGAGACTAGCAGAGGGTAAGCCTGAAAAGTATTAGGATGGACCAAGATCATAAAGGGGCTTGTAGGCCATAGTAAGAATTTTGGCTTTCAGTTAAAATCAGATGCCTTTGGAGTATTCTAAGGGCAAAAATGATATAAGGACAAAAATGATATAATCCTGCTTCCATTTTGACAGGATTATTCTGGTGGTGTGTTGAGAACACCCTGACTTAGGAAAAGGGAGGACAGAATCAGCAATATCAATGAAGAGCCTATCCTGTTAGTCTGAAAACGAGATGATAGTAGACTGGAAGAGGGTGGTAGCCATAGAGTGATGAGAAGTTTCTGATTTTGGAGGTATTTTGAAGGTAGAACCTAAATATTTTGCTGAACAATTGAATCCTAAATGAGAGAAAAAGAAGCATCAATGAACAAACCATATTTTTTTAGCCTAAGCAATCAGAAAACTAGAAAAATGGAGATATCTTAACTGAGTTGGAGAAGATTAAATTATGAGCAGGTTGGGTGAGGCAGGGCTGAGGATTTTCAAGTATTTTGCCTATGTTAAGTTTATTAACTAAATATTTGTGTGAAGATGTTGAGTAGGCAGCTGGACATAGAAGTGTGGATTATGAGCAGAGGCCTAGGTTTGAAATAGAAATTTGGGGGTCATCAGTATTTAAAACTCATGGTACCAGACAAGATCAACAAGAGAGGGAATGTAGACTGGAAAAAATGGATATCCCGATTAAGCACAGTAAACATTTCATCTCAAAGTGAGAAAGATAAGGAGGTATAATCAAAAGGTTTTAAGAAAGATCATTTGGAGAAGGAAAAGGAATGCTATTCAGTGTGGTATCCTGGAAGCCAAGTGAGGGGAGTGTTTTAAAGAAGTGAGATCAATCAAAAGTGTCAAATGCTAATGACAAGTCTAGTGAAATGAGGACTGAGAATTGTCTCTTCTATTTAATAAAGTAAATGTGGTCACCGCTGTGTGTTTTCTTTTCTTTCTGGACACATGAATGACTAGATTGCATTGGACTTGTTATGAAGGTAAAAAATGGACAACTATTTGGGTTTGTTTCTCACTGCAGCTTGCCTTACTGTACCTGATATTGTTAGTTCAATAGTAATCTTGATAAGACCATTGTCTGGCATGATAAGAGCAAACATCTTATTGGGATTGGCAAAAAGTAAAATGGTAGAAGAGAAATTAGCCAGTGTAGATAATTGTCAGGTAGAGTTTTTCTGGATACAGAAACAAAGAAGAGGAAAATAATAAGGTGTTACAGATGGAAGAAACAATACCACTGTTTTTTTGTTTGTTTGTTTGTTTGTTTTGTTTTTGGAGGGCTGTGTAACTGGCCTTTACATGTGGGATCCGAACTGGGGCTGCAGGCATCCCAAGCCAGCTTCCAACCAACACACCACTTGGCCATCCCAAAACAATACCACTTTTGATACCGATAATAATGCTACAGTAGAGAGGGAAACACTGATGAAAAAGTGCGGGGGACCAGCCTCCGCTGACCAGGGTTTCCCCTCAGGTGGAGATGGCGTCGTCGGCAAGGAAGGAAAAGAAGGGAGAAAGTGGAGACACCGGGGGAGTTAAAGAGAAAGAGAAAAAAGTGTCACCCTTTATTGCCAGAGTATGTTCTTTTTATAGGGATTCTTGACCATTACCTCAATCACATGAGTTTGGTGGTTTCTAGTTCCCAGGATTTACTCAGTCTTTACTTATGTCTACTATCACCTAAAGAGTGGTTACCATGACTACCTAGCCATTATCCCAAATTCCAGCAGCTAGACTCACAGGGCTATACTAAAAGGACTAGGAGTGGCTGTGTTTAGGGTAAAACCATGTAAAATCTATTCCTATGTAAATACAATACTTAACATCTTTTGTCCTAGGAGGGCTACATCTGTTTCTCAGTCAAAGCTTCAGTATCTGTTAAAGAATTTAAACAAAGTTGTTAACATAGCCTATGGTCAGGAAGTCCCCTCCTATCAGAACTCTCATGGCCTGAAGACCTTTAATCTTCAAGGAGACCATTCACAGCAGGGCCCTTAGGCCACAGGCAGGCTTTTTGGCCTATGTTGTCAGAGGTCTGTGCCTCAGTTTCCAAGGGGTTTGAGTCCCCAATATCTCAGTTCAGGGGTCCCCTCGGGTTGTAGCCTGTTTTAGGGAGTTTCCTTCTCTTTAGGAAATCTTGCCCCGTTTCTGGCTTACACAACCAGCTATCATCAGGGTACCCCAGGAACTTGTCACAAATGCAGTGAATATATTGTCTCCTATAGGAGGAAAGGCACATGGGTTCATAGAGGCAGGAGATATTACATGATCAACCATAAGGCAGCACGCCAAACATCAAGTGCTGAGCAGGGCAATGTGACCTTGTCAGATGTCGGCCCCCAGCAAAAAAGGAGTGAGCAGAATTGCTAGGATATGTCCTTGAGCAGAGGAGAGGCTGGGATTTTATATGTAAGGAGAGTTTTCCTTCAACTGAGAGTATAGATCCCTAGAAATGGAAAGAAAACAGCACCCAAAGGAGTAGATGAAGGTAGGTGAAAAGATGATGTGATTTGATGTGATAGGGGCTTGTGTAAATTCTCTTCTAATTACTTCTGTGTTCTCATTGAAACAAACAAACAAAAAGTTCAACTATGGCTAATGGGAAGAAAAAAAAAAAACTTGAGTTGAATCTTGAATATACGTTGGGTTAGAATAAATGGAAAAGAGATGAGTTCATTACAACTGGTAAATAAGAATAAAGGTGAGAAGATAGAAACAGGCAAAGCACATCTAGGGGAACATTGAGAAGGTAAGTTCACCTGGTCTAGAATTCTTGTTGGGGAAGAGTGAAAGGTAAGGAAAATAGGTAAAATTTAGGTAGTCTATAGAATGCACTGGAAGACCAGCTTGAATTTCCAATATGCAAATTTAAAAAGAATAATTTAGGAAACAAAATATCTGGGACCTAGGCTTGGCTGTTACTAGTTTTCACTTTATTTCTTTAACGTTGGCAGATGAGGTAAACTTAAAAATCATTTTCAGCTTGGTGATTCTATGATGTTACTTAACTTACTCTAATGGCAATAGAAGTCTGTTGTAGTTTTTGAGTAGTGTGTATAATTGATATTTTGATATTTGTTGGGTTTTCCTGAAGAAAAAAAAAAAAGGAATATCCTCTATTCCTTCTCATTCTGATGAAATCATCCTCATTCCCATCAGGGAATCATACCTCTTGTATTCTCTGTTGATTAGTTCAGAAGGGAAGACTGACACCCCTCAGCTCCAGAGGAAATCAAGGGACCCACATTGGCCATTCTGCATTTTCCATTCTCCTTGCTACAGTAGTGTCAGAAATGTACACATGAATCAAAGCAGGACAATCAGACCCAATCTGAGATTTTTTGTTGAGATTATTAGAAACAGAATCTCTCTTCCCACTGGAATTGCTTGACTGGTAAGAACTTATACCTGGTATCTCAGCATTCATCTCTGTATCACGAGATAAATAGGTGGTTTGAGAATCAAGCTTATAAGGAACCTATAGAAGGAGGGAGTCATATTTTTGATGGCATCACTTGAACATCTGCACCAAGATGTATTGTAAGGCAAATCTGTACCTGAACTTTTTTTTTCAGCTGAGCAGTCCTGCCACCTGTTGGCAGCTCCGCGGCAGCTCAGCTTGGGCTGGGCATCAAACTGCTGTTGCTCAGAGCTCAGCTCGCACTCTTGAACGAGCTCTTAACCAACTGAGCCACTCGGCCAGCCCTTTGTACCTGAATTTCTTTTTCTGTAAACACAACATAAAACTACCGTCTTCCAACCCATTTTCTTTTGCTTAAGCCAATTTGAGTTAGAATTCTGTCACTGTTATCCATAAAAAATCTAATTAATATAAAATGATGAGGGCCGGCTGAGTGGCGCGGTGGTTAAGTGCTGGCTTGGGAAGCCAGCGGCCCCGGTTCGGGTCCCACATATGAGAGCCAGTGACACTGCCCTCAAAAAAAAAAATAATAATAAAATAAAATAAAATGATGAAAACTGTTTTTATAATGATAAAAAATCTGGTCTAGGGCCGGCTGAGTGGCATGGTGGTTAAGAGCTGGCTTGGGACACCAGCGGCCCCAGTTCGGATCCCACATATGAGGGCCAGTGACACTGCCCTCTAAAAAAAATATATAAATAAAAAATAAAATATTTGGTCTAGTGTGTAGAATGGAAAGAAGGAAGATAGCAGACATGCAAAGATCTGCTAAAGGGATTACTCATAATCTAGCTTGGGTCTCCTGAGAGAGGTAGATGCAGGAAGGAAGAGGAGCTACAATGTGGAAGAAATGTCAAAATGATTTCATGTTTGGATATAGGATGCATCACAGATGACTTAGAGCTTTCCATCTGTGCAAATATGAGAAGAATCAGTAAGAAGAAGGATTACATCCTGAAGGAGTAATCAGAATAGTTAAGTGACAACCAATGTAATTTGCATCTCCCATATTTATTATATCTTAATATGAATTGTAACATACAGCTATAGAAACAGCAAAACGTTTGATCAACTATGTTCCTTCAATGCTTGCATAGCGGCTAATGATAAGTATCAAATGAAAGGCCAGATTGTATAGAAAGTATTGACTGATTAACTGGTGTCAAATTAGAAATTCTTATTTCCCTTAACAATGGTTTTAAAAAAATCCTCCCATTCGTGATGAGCAACCATCCAGAGGCCGGCGACCAATCTGCCTCATCCAGGAGGAGCGCAATGACGATACTAACATGGGACAGTGAAGCAACATCCTCCGCAACTAGACTGAAGAACAAAAGGACAGCAACTTGTCTGTTCCCCTTCCCCGATTCCCCAACGCTGTTCCCCTCCCTCAATTCCCCAATGAAATCTTAAAAAAAAAAAAAAAAAAATCCTCCCATTTAGGGGAGATTTCCAGAGTATAAGTCTGGAAAGTTACATCCTGTAATTCCTGTATTTTTAAATAGTTTCATATAAGACAGAATATCATACTGGAAAATGCTGTGGCCATATTTCAGAAGATGAGAGTTTGAATCCCAATTCTGCAAAACACTAGTTGAAGATCCTTTTCAAAGTCAATGTATCTGCTTAGCCTCAGTTCCTCATCTGTAAAATGGAGTCAGTATGATCTACTTCATAGCCATGTGAACGTTGAACAAGATAACATACATGGAAGACGTGTATATGCTGCAAAGCACTATTCAACCACATAAGACTGTCATAGTTACAGCACAATAATCAGAAATAAAATGTTCACTTTTCCTGCTGAAACCTAGTGGTTTCCAACCTATCTTACAAATGTAATTGCTTTGAAAGTCACTTTTTAAAAGCAGATGAAATAGGCAACTATTTTTATGAGAGAGGATATAGCACAGTGGATAAATATTATAGGCCTCACAGCGGTTAAAGGCATGGAATCAGGTAGACTAGCATTCAAATCTGTGGTCCACTGCTTACTACCTAGGTGACTTTGGCAAAGTTACTTATCCAACCCCCTCAATGATAAAATAGTCATTGTATTACTTCTGGATTGTTTCAACTATGAATGAGGTAATCTATATAAAATATATAGTTACAGTATGGTCTGACACAAGACAGTGCTTACTAAGTGATCCCTTTTACTAGTAGAGGTGAGGTGTCAGGAGCACTCTAGAAACTGAGAAGTTCATGGAAGCAGATATGTACATGAAGCCAAGTGAAGATAAATTCCTTTGAGCTAACTTTAGGTCTTTTGGAATTTTTCATGAAACCACAATTATCTTCAGAAGAGGTCACCCACTGAGCCTCCACAAGATACCAACAGATTAGAACAAATTTATTACCTCATTGTTTCCAAAGACAGATAAAGCCTGTGGTTTGGTATCAGAAAAGGGGAGAGAAAGTTTAGAGCATATGCAGATGTGGGAGGGGTGTCACATAGAAAATCTCTGAGTAAGAGGAAGCAAATTACTCATTGGAGAAGCAGGGACATAAGAAAAATGTCAAAACGGAAAATTGAAAGAATGGATAATCACCTGCAAAATTATGTACCTCATATGAGTTAACATAGTATCAAAATAAATAATCTGCAGGTAGACAAATGTGCCCTATTTTGTGGATAATTGGGTATATGAAAATCTACCATTGAAATTGATAAATTTGGAAACCATTGTTTGCCTTATTAAACTTATCCCACGTTACACAAAATGGAGTAACCTCAGGGTGCTTTTACTTATTTAATTTCCCAAAGCTTATTCAGAATAAAATTCAATGGTCAAAAATAACATGTATAGGGCCGGCCGAGTGGCGCATTGGTTAAGAGCTGGTTTTGGGATGCCAGCGGCCCCGGTTCGGATCCCACATATGAGGGCCAGTGACACTGCCTTCTACAGCTAACAACAGCTCCACCTGGAGCTGGGCTGCCTGAGTCCCTGAGAAGGTATAGGCTGCAGCCCCTGCTGCAGTGGGCTGCCATAGGCTACAGTTGAGTGGCTGGCAGCCAGCGTGAGCTGCCAATAGCCACGGTGATCAACCATCCAGAGGCCAACTACCAATCTGCCTCATCCAGGAAGAGCGCAATGACGATACCAACAGTGAAGCAACGTCCTCTGCAACTAGACTGAAGAACAGGAAGACAGCAACTTGTCTGTTCCCCTCCCCCAATTCCCCAATAAAATCTTTAAAAAAAAATAAAATAAAATAACATGTATATACTGCCTTTCAGATATTCTTTGCTATTAAAAATAAGTGATAATACATTATTAGTTTCTTGTTAGTCTAAGAGTCATGGAAAATTTTCCTTATGTTAAGACATAGTTTTGTGAATTGTGTGTCTCTTATATACTTCATTTGCTCTTCTTCTTCCAAAACTGGAAAGAACATTGTGTTTGGTAATAAAACAGCTAAGTAACTAGTAAGACATACTTTAAATTTTGTAAGCCTCACTATTCTAGAATATGTTATGAGAACATATTCTAATTGCTTTACTGATACATGTTGAGAGAAATCACATGAAAAAAATTCACACACTGCTGTGTTGTGGGTCATGGGTTTTGCTGCTAAACCCAGCTGAAAACATTAGTATAAACGCAATTTTTGACTTGGAGCAGATTACTTGTTGCATGCTGGTTTTGTTTGTTTGTTTGTTTGTTTGTTTGTTTACTGATTATCTGCAAATTAGCTTTATACATACAATCTGAGCGGGAGTTTGTGAACTTTATCAAGGTAATATGCATAAACTTCCCTGAAATCCCTAGCTGAAAGAGAAAACGCCATGTAATCTTACTTGCTAAAAATGAGACCTTTTGTAAGCCTTAGTTAGAATTTTCAATTTAATTACATTAAGGAATGTGAATCAATCAAATATAATGAGCAATAGTCATTGCTATTTGTGCATTTTAAGATCATTAGGGCCCAGAGCTGAGTCACTCACTTGTTTTTTCTTCTTCCACAGCATATAGTTCTTAAAATTGTTGTTAACGATTATGGTAGTAGTATTAGTAGCATCAGTAGTAGTAATAATAATAATAATAATAATACTATAATTGCCTGGATTATGGCATATACCATTCCTCTTTCTGGGCATTCATAAGTTGGGGGGTGTCATTCAGGGTTTACTGATAGGGCTCAAGGCACAGCTCGGCATTTAAAAAAACAGAAAACGTTAACATTAAATTTTGCTACATTTAAAGAAGCCAGAGTTCAAAGACGAACACAGATAGTGGGGCAATGATTTCAATCATATATACATGTTTTAACAACTGGAGGTGCAGTACGCCTACCTTGATGATTGGGCTCTTTAGGTATAACACACAAAGTGTTTAAGTTTCTTGCCCTTGTTAATCAAGTTTATCTTATTGTTGAATAGAATTACTTTATTTGTGTACAATCCAGCAGTATCAGTTGAAAATAAGAGTTACATGCCTTGGTGTGATTGGGGTACAGTTTGGGGGGATTGTTCTGAAATCAGCAGAGGTACAAATCATGTTCTATAGATTCTTGTCTGAATATCCAGCACTGTGTATGGTAGCATTTCATCCTTTGCCACCTCTGCTCTTTGTTAGTGAGATTAGGCCATGAAGAGATGGATGCTTTCCCTTTAATTTCTTCTTAGATTAATGTCTCCAGGTTTTAGTTTATTTTTATTTGCATGATAAAGAATTTAGACCATTGTGTTCAGTTCTTATATAAATATTTATAAATTTAATTATATTTTTCCCACTTTATTGAGATATAATTGACATATAACATTGTATAAGCTTAATGTGTACAATGTGTTGATTGTACATATATATATTGCAAAATGATTCTCACAATAAGGTTAGTTAACACATCCATCCATCACCTCACATAATTACAACTTGTGTGTGTGTGCGTGTGTGGGTGTGTGTGTGTGGCGTGTGTGTGTGTTAATAATATTTAAGATATATTCTTAGTAACTTTCAAGCATATAATAGTGTGTTAACTAAAATCATGCTGTACATTAGATCTCTAGAATTTATTCATCTTATAACTTGAAGTTTGTACACATTGACCAACATCTTCCATTTCCCCCAACCACTAGCCTCTGGCAACTACAGTTATACTTTCTGTCCCTGTGACATTGATGTTTTTAGAAGGTTTTATATCGCACACGTAAGTGAGATGAAATAGTATTTATTTGCCTTTCTCTGACTGACTGACTTCACTCGCCATAATGTCCTCAAGGTCCACTTACGTTGTAGCAAATGGCAGAAATTCTTCTTTTTCATGGCTGAATAATGGTCTGAATAATATTCAGAATATTTTAATAGAATAATATTCTGAATATATATCACATTTTCTTTATCAATTCATCCATTGATGGACACTTAAATTTTTTCCTTGTCTTGGCTATTGTGAATAATGCTACAATGAACATGAAGGTACAGAAATCTCTTCCAGATAGTGATTTAATTTGCTTCTGATGTACACACCGAAGTGGAATTGTTGAATTATATGATATTTCAATAATTTTTGAGGATCATCCATACTGTTTTCCATAGTTGCTGTACCAATTTACATTTCCACCAATAGGGCAAAAGGGTTTCCTTTTTGCCATATCCTTGCCAACACTTGTTATCTATTGTCTTTTTGATGATAGCTTTTCCAACAGGTATGGGGCAATAGCTCATTGTAGTTTTGATTTCTATTTCCCTTATGATTACTGATGTTGAGCACCTTTCCATGTACCTGTTTTTCATTTGCATGTCTTCTTTGGAAAAAAAAAATGTCCATTCAGGTCCTCTGCCCTTTTTTTTTTTTTTAATTTCATTTTTAATTTTAATTTTTTTTATTTTTTTGCTATTGAGTTATTCGTATAATTTGGATATTAACCCCTTATCTGCTATACAATTTGCAAATATTTTTCCTTTTCTTCAGGTTGCCTTTTCCTTTTGTTGATTGTTTCTTTTGCTTTGTAGAAATTTCCAGCATTTAAATTGTGCTGTAAAATGGGTGTCTAATTTACTGTACAAATCCATACACTTTTAAGAATGCAAAGGGGGATGAGAGTCAGTTCTGCCAAAGCAATAGGCATCCTTTCCTGGGTCCAAAAATTATATATGGTTACTGTAATTGTATATGCCCTAAGATGGCAGGGGAGAGTGTGCCTTTTGCTACTCTCCCCCAATGCTTAATGAGAGTAGATTTGTTTCTGAATAATTCTTTCTAAATGGATTTTATAATAATTGAATCACACTTTAACTGCACTAAAGGATCTTGCTATTTAAAGGAATTGTATGGTGATTCCTACTGCAAATTGGATAATGGTAATTCTTCCCATCCCAAATTTCTCTTTTGTAAGTGTTATTATAGGTTAAAATTACTTAGCTCCTAGTACATCTATATAATAATTAGTGCCTAATAGCTCTGTAAAGAATATATATTAACTAATTTCCTGACAATATGTTTGGAGTCACCCTTTGCTTTTTCATTTCCCTCAAAGCCCAACTTCAATTCATCCGCAAATACAGTTGGCTACTCCTTTAAGATATATCCAAATCTGATACTTCTTACCACCCGAGACCAAGGAACCATTACCTCTTCTCATCTTGTCTACTCCAGTCACCTAGAATTCTGCCTCATCTGCAGAACATTCTTCAGAGATTTTGATCACAGGTCACATCAACATTCTCACTTCAAACCACTGCATTAAATCTCTTACTTCCTCCCCTGCTTTATTTTCCTTCATAGCATTTATTCACTTTTGATGTTAGATTATATGTACTTGTTTATTTTCTCTCTCCCTAAATAGGCTACAACCTCCATCAAGGCAGGAGTCTCTTTTCCTACTATATCTGAAGCATTTAAATAAGTGCTGACATATGATCGGCATCCAATTCATTTTTTTTGAAAGAATATATAAATAAATGAATTTGTATAAGAGTATACATATTAAGTCAAATATCAGGTTGAAAACTTCAAAAAAACAAGATCTTGCATTAGAATCTCTTTCTCATTCATTTTTTTACCCTCTAAATGGGAGGAGAGCTAGTGGGAAAAAAGGTCAAACAATAAGGAATTTGAGCAGTAAGCCCGTGAACACTGAAGACTTAACTAAGAAAAAAAAAACCTGTACTTCTTGTATTAATTTGATGTAAAGCTTTAAAGAATCTGAGATTGTTCTCATTGAATGCATTGCTCTTTTTAAAGAGTAGAAATTCCTGCTTTTCAACTCTGATGAAAAGATGGGCTTTCTGCCATGCCCTAAAGATCACCAGAGTCGTTCTTTGTTGGCTAATGGAAGGCAAGGAGGTCCATAAGTGAGGGTCTTTCTTAGTAGATTTCCAGCCCCTGGTTCCCTGTAGATGGAAGTGGGGAAATACGAGCAGTGCAGCAGCATTCCAGCTGATCTCAATTGCCTTGAAGTTGCCCAGGGAGGAAGGCTGATCTCTAAGTGGTGAAGGCCCAACCATTTAGTGCTTTATAGACCATAGACTATTGCACTCAGAAGCAAATAAGCAGGCGGTACTGACTGCAGAGCTCTGATGGAATGTGCTCCCTGCAGCTCAATCCACACAGTAGCCAAACCCTCTGTTCTGCCCTAGCTGGAGCTTCTGGATATCTTCCAAGGGAAGGCAAATTGCTTAACTCGAACAATAGTTACGCAGTTGCACAAAGCCTAGTGTCCCTATCTAAATTGGAAGTGTACTTAATTCAGGACCAGTCTTTTGATGGGAATCAAGGAGTTTTATACCATTTACAAACTATCATGATGTCTTCCTGCCAAAGAGTGGAGTTATTTAATAATGCTATAAACCTTCAAAATCAATTTTGACAAGTTTGTGTTTTAAACACCCGAAAAACCAGAAATGTAGATGCTAATGTCTGAACAGAGCTTCCAAAGACCTTTACAATTTTTACTAAAAACCCAGGTGAAGTTTCTTTTTTAAAATTTCAACAGGTACATAATTATGTGCTAATTAATATGTAATTATATATTGCCTATTTTTTTACCTTTATAATTCTCTATGTTAATGAATACAACTTGGTGAGGTGGTTGTGTAAGTTTGAATATAACAGTTAATTAAGACTGAATCACTTTCCCTTTAATCTTGGTAAAGTACAAAAATGGGTAGATGAGAAGTGCTTTTTATCATCCAGGCCCCAATGCCCTGTTCCTCTTGTTTGGAAATATTGGGATCAAAATGTAGTAATGATATCTTTCGGATGTCTTATGCTTTCTGTTTATAAGCTGCTTCTGCATGTACTTGAACTTCACAAGGGCCTTGGAATTCTTACCCTCAGTTTTCAAGGGAAAATACAAGGGAGACTCAGAGAGTCTAAATAATTTAGCTACAGATATTAAATTAGTGGTAGAGTTGGGATTAAGTTGCAAACCATCTGACTAGTGTTCTCACTGCTCTGTGTCACTTCCTCGTCCTTGCTCATGTGGCTCCTTGTCTCTTTTTCCTAACACTCCTGTATGTGCTAGGTCCCTAGCTATGTCGTATTGTGTAGATCGTAGCTTTGATCTTATAATTTATTTTAAAATGGCCTCAAACCCCAACATCAGAACACATAGAAATTAAACTTTTCAAAGATACATAACATTAAGAGTCCTTTTGACATGTCTTGTCAGGGAGACCACTTCATGGACAGTGTAGTGGCCTGACCACTGCACTGTACATCTGAAGCTGCCGCTGAATAATGTTAGATGTTGACTCTAATTTAACACATATATAGTTATGGGGTGTGGAAAATAGTGTGGGGATGGAGTCAATGGAATTGTAATAGATATGTATGATATTGGGGATAGGGGGACAAGGTAGCGGGGAGGGGTAGTCACTTGTAAGGGGTGAAAAAGATAACTATTGCATTGTTTTGTACATCTGTAACTAATAATAACAATAAAATAAATAAATAAATAAGAGTCCTTTTGAAACTCTAAAATATTAACAATGCTTTCTAAGTATGTTAATTGCATCTCTCTAAAATTATTAATGAAGCAAAAGTCTGATTAAGGCATGAGCAATAAGATTACACTCAGGGTAATTCTACACAAGTGAACTTCTAATTGCAAAAAAATTCAGATGGCTTAAGCAAGGGCATTCTTATTTTGTACATGATACCTGACTATGTAATGAAATGGTTGAATCAAAATTTTCTAGACACATTAATTTAGAAAATGATACTCTAGAGCTGTGTGTTCCAATATGGCAGTCAGTAAGCACATACAGGTATTGAGAACTTGAAATGCGGCTAATCTGAATGGAGATGTGCTGTGAATATAAAACACACACCAGATTTTGAAGGTTTCATACAAAAGAAAAATATAAAATATCTCACTAATATTTTATATTGATTATATTTTGAAATGATATTTTAGATGTATTGAGTTCAGTGATATATATTACTAAAATTAATTTCACTTTTGCTTTTTAAAAAAAAAATGGCTACTAGAAAATTGAAAACTACTCATGTGGCTTACAGTATATTTCTATAGGACAATATTGAGAACATCAAAGATATCTAAGATATGACTTTTATCCTTGCTAGAGGATGAGATGAGGTTTATGTATGTGAAACAATTTGAGGTGGGAGGATAGATCAGTTTATGTAACAAGTGATTTGGCAAAAGAAAATAGCATCCCCAAATAACCTCATAGAAGGGAGATATCAGTGTGGTCTATGAAGGGAACCAAAATTTTGCCACCCTGAGGCTGACCTTTGAGATATTGCCTTTAAGCTGTTTGTTAAGCAACAGGACTCAGAGGCAAGCCGAGTGGAGCACCGGTTAAGAGCTGGCTTGGGACGCCAGCTCTGAACAGCAGGGCCCCGGTTTGGATCCCACATATGAGGGCCAGTGACATTGTCCTCTACAGCTAAGATGGTGAACAACAGATCCACCTGGAGCTGGGCTGCTGTGAGTCCCCAGGATGGCACAGCTGCAGCCTCTGCTGCAGTGGCTGCCATAGGCTACAGTGAGTGGCCGGCAGCCAGCGTGAGCAGCTGGCAGCCAGAGTGAGCTGCCAAGAGCCGCTGTGAGTGGCTGTCCAGAGGCAGGTAACCGATCTGCCTCACCCGAGAAGAGCGCAATGATAACACCAACATGGGCCAGTGAAGTGACTTCCTCCACAACTAGAATGAAGAACAAAAGAATAGCAACTTGTCTGTTCCCCTTCCCCAATTCTCCAATTAAAAGAAAGAAAGATAGAAAGAAAGAAAGAAAGAAAGAAAGAAAGAAAGAAAGAAAGAAAGAAAGAAAGAAAGAGGACTCAGAAAGAACTTTTGAGCCTCCCACCCCCACCCCCTCCAAATTTCTCCTGCCCAAGAGATTCAGGCAGAGAAGCCTGCTGTTTAGGAAGACAGTCTGGGCTTAATCACCTTAAGAATCTTCACCCTAGCATCAGTCAGGAAGATTCCAACCCTGTTAGGTAGACACCCCCTGTGTCCCATTGTTTAAGAGTTGCCAGCAAGGATGTTCCTGCCATTTATGCTCTGCTCTTCCTCAACTACCTGTAAATTGCCCATTCTCATTTCTGAAATCTAAGACCCCTTCCTATCCACTTTCTCCTGTGTCCAAAAATGTCTTATATACCCAACGTTACCTCACCGTCTTTGGAATTTCCAAGTTTATGTGAATTCTCCATGTGCTTGTATAAAAACTGATTTTCTCCTGTTGATCTGTCTGTTAATTTGATTATTGGTCCCGCTAGAAGAGTTTAGGAGGTGGGAAGAAAGGTATTCATTATGTATTTTAGCCCCCGCTTCCCCATCTACACAACTTGAGGAAAGTTTGATGTTAAGAATTGCGAGTGAACCTTTAGATAGGCTTGATAAGGAAAAGGGAGAGGATGGTAGGTACCACTGTCAGTGACCAACTAAAGGAAAGGAAAAAAAAGATTAAAAGATGGCAAAAGGACAATGAAAAACCTGACTTTTTTATGAGCACCAAAAGGATAAGTACTAATACAAAATGAGATGTGTTGTTTTTTTTTCCCTGATTTTCTCTTAAAGTCTGAATTCTAAAATTAAATGTGGGAAGTCAGATATGCAACGTTTTATGAGGCCATGTGACACATGCTTTTTATTCCTTAAAACAAATAACATTTGTTAGTCACGATTCTAGTTCTCTCTGCCTGTTTCTCTCTTCTGAATTTAATTTGTCCCTTTATTTCTACAAAAGCACCCAATCTGAAACAGCTTTGCAAATCATTATGGGCTTTCAATGATAAATGGCTCATCGCTCCATGCATTTGTCAAAATCTCTTCAAGTAGAGAGATAACCTAAGGACATAAACATTAACATATACAGATTAATCATTTATTCTAGTTTTGGTTATGAAATCAATAAAAAAATAAATCAATTGTTTAAACATAAATTTCAAAAGGCATACCCAGAAGAGGTGTAACTGATAATCTGGCTTGTTTCAATAAGCACATGTGCTGAATCCATATGTCAAAGAGAACACCAGAAACATAATCCATAAAAAATGTTTTCTTTTTAAATTTGGAATCAAAAATGGTAGACTGAAAGCTATGTTTTATTAGACTCTGAAAGAGTTGTCTAATTTATATGAAATGCCAAAATAACGAAGTTGTTTCTGGGTAATCGGCCTGCTAATCTTATATATTAATTCAGGTCATGTCCCACTACCGCTATCTTCTATTTAGTTATTTTTATTTATGTACCATTAAGTTCCGTTTTCATTACTTTGGAAGTATAAAAAAAGGACAAACCCACAGTATTTGGGCAGTGCAATCACATCATTTACAATTCTCAGAAGATGCTTTTCTTGATGGAGAATACAAATGACAGTCCTTGACATTGTTTCAAAAACGGTTTTTACTTCTTTAATTAGTAGTTTCAGGCAAAACCTTCTGCTTGAACCCTTAACATTTTCAGACACTTCTGCCTCCCTTCCAAGCTGATTCTTCCTAAGTTTGTGCTGAATACATTCTTGATTTGCAAGAAAGCTGCTTTCAGGCCCTTTCATATTCTGTTATAATCCCTGAATAATTACAAAGATACTCTCTACAACAATAGCCAAATCCAGGAGGAATTCCGGAGATATACCTCACTGAAAAATTGTAGTTGGACATCTCAGCTAAATTTGCCTCCCATAGGGCCCCAACTTAGAAAACAGTGCTGTTAGAAATGCTAAAACAGGGGAGCTCAAAGGTTATGATGACAATAACTTTGTATCAGTGGAAAACACTGATAAAGTAAGGGAAACTGATATTCAATGAAATATTTCATTTACTAGTGGATAAATCCTAGCTATAAAAGGCTCAGTACTAGGACAGCAGAGTCTAAACTTCTTAACACTCTACATATAATAATATCTTGCCCTTATGGTTTCAAGCCAGGGGAAATTTGTACTTCTTTGTCCTCTCTTTGCTTTCCTATAATTATTTGTATAGTTTTCCTCATCTTTCTTCCTTTTTCCTTTCAGTCACTGACATAAAAACCATATTAGAGTACCGGCTGAGTGGCGCGATGGTTAAGTGCTGGCTTGCGAAGCCAGCAGCCCCAGTTCGGGTCCCACATGTGAGGACCAGTGACACTGGCCTCAGAAAAAAAACACACCAGACATATTAGACATTCTTTGTTGCCACAAACTGAAGAACATCAAAATACTATTTGTGTAATTACCTTATGTTTGGCTATTTGCAATTTATCTTGTTACTAAGCATCAGTAATTGGCCATAATTGCTGATTTAGGGTAGAGATTTATAACATGTGATTTTCAGTTTTTGTCATAAATCACAGTGAAATATACAGTTCACTGTAATTTATTACATTAATATTTGGGGGATTTTTTAAAGTCTTCCCTCACCAAAGCAATGTAAAATGCCCCTGCATAGTTTTGTCCTAATGGCAAATACATAATACCTGTCCTGCATTAATCTTGAAAATCCATTATTGATATATAATATGTAGACTGTGAAAAATGTATGGCTCTTGTTTTCTTACACTAAGATAAATTTAATAGGTTCAGTAATGTTACAAAGGAATTGCTCTAATCATGAAAGTAGAAAGCTAAGAAACGCTACTTCATGCTTTTTTGCAGATGCATTTTTTTAAAATCTTCCCAATTAGAATGTGAATGTTTGAGAGACTGATTGATGCTCATTTATAACCAATCTTGCCCAACATCTATACACTGTGCATCATATATGATAGTTATCACTTCACAATTTCTAATAACACTCATAATTTCACATCAATGTCATTTCTAAGACAACTGAAAATACATACAGAAAATAACAAAATCATACTTTTTAAAGGACAGCACATAGGTAGACAGGAGTAAATATTAATAGGGGCCTCTAGAATATTTTGCTTCTGCTTCACTGTAGGACACAGCGAACACAGTGATTTTTAGACAGATCATGCCCTGAGATATAAATCTTGTAGTGCCAAGAATCTTTGACAGGTTAGTGGCATGTCAACAATCCTAACGAAAATATTTATAGACTACATAAGCACATATAGGGTTAAGGAACTAGGTTTCATTTGGTCCTTTTAGACCCCCAGGGTAGCATGGTAGATTTTCAAGAAACTTCAAAATAGACTTCAGGGTGGATAAACAAGTCCTAGCCTGATGATGCTCTGGAATTTATCCAGGTTGTAGGTTTTCAGATGAAAGAAGACCTAAAGTACAGCCCCTATACGAAGTGCGTGTGTGTGTGTGTGTGTGTGTGTGTGTGTGTGTGTGTGTGTTGGGGGCGTGGGGAAGGATGGTGGGGAGGCAGAGGCGGTGAGTAAAGGCCAATTGACATCTCTTTGGCAACTATGTTCACTTTCACCAGCTGTAAAGAAAACACCTCCTTAGATATAGGACTAAATCTCAAGCAAGCACAGAGCTGGGGAAAGAGTTAAATGTCATGATGAAGCTTAGAGTACTATAATGTAAATACCAAAGAAAAACAAATCACTACAAGCATTTATATACACAACCCGATGGGCTTTTCGATAAACCACTCAAGAGGGAACATGTACAAAAATATGTTTCCATTGGCAAATGCTTGTTAAATCTCCTAAAGCAAGTTTTTGGCTTTACCCCCTGCTCCCAAAGTACTCAGCTCAATCTTATAAATTGGTTGAGGTTGGGGAAAAAAACAAATCAGCTCCTTAGGTCTTTGTGAACATTTCACTTTTATTTTTAGAAAAAATTTTTTTTCTTTTTTTCCAAAAACTGCAGATGTGAGGAAACTAATATTGAAAGTCTCCTGTGAACTGTTTTACACCTTACCCCATCAGAGTGCCCTTGGACTAAAACAAATTGGATGAAAAACACAAACCTTGGAGCTTCAGATACTCAAAAGCTTATTGCAGCTGAAAAATGCGTAAACTATTACAGCCACCAGGCCTATTAACAACAAGGGACAGATCTACCTTGTATCCCTTGTAAAAGTAAGCCTACTATAGCCTCCTGAAGCAAGCAAACTTCTACACAGGCTCAAGCTTCTGTACAGGCTCCCCTTTGACCTGTACTATAAAATACAGTCTCAGTTGTCTTTAATTTAAATTACTAGTTAGAAGAGAATGATTAAAATGTTTCCTTGAGAAAAAAATAATACAGAAGATATATTAATTGTATTCTATATTTCTGATTCATACGTAAAGATCACAATCTCTCCCAAGTCCCGTTGATTTTTTTTTTTTTTTAAGATTTTATTGGGGAATTGGGGGAGGGGAACAGCGTTGGGGAATCGGGGAAGGGGAACAGACAAGTTGCTGTCTTTTGTTCTTCAGTCTAGTTGTGGAGGGCGTTGCTTCACTGGCCCATGTTGGTATTGTCATTGCGTTCTTCCCGGATGAGGCAGATCGGTCGCTGGCCTCTGGAGGCCGCTCATCGCGGCTATTGGCAGCTCACCCTGGCTGCCAGCCACTTACCCTGGCTGCTGGCCACTCACTGTAGCCTATGGCAGCCCACTGCAGCAGGGGCTGCAGCCTACACCATTGCTGGGGCTTGCACAGCCCAGCTCCAGGTGGAGCTGTTGTTAGCTGTAAAGGGCAGTGTCACTGGCCCTCATATGTGGGATCCAAACCGGGGCCGTTGGCATCCCAAAACTAGCTCTTAACCAATGCGTCAGCGGGCCCTGAATTTTAATTGAGATATTCAACACTACACTTACACTTAGCTCTTCTGAAGCAGGTACTGAGATGTGCTCTTGGTTTACCAGAAGTGTAAAACACATATGTATGCAAAATTGTATGGAGAAGTCATATGCAAAAGCAATTTTTTTTCAGAGTATTTAAAGGGTAAAAGTCATTGAAATCTATATGCAAATATGGATTTGGGTATTTAGGACAGGCGAGGTTCCCAGCTGAAATACCACCTTAGGATCCTTTTTTCTAACTTATATAGAGAAGTCATCTCTGACTCCACAAGGAGAATTTCCAGGTTTCAGAAAGAAATGACTCCCTTTGACACGTTTCTTACACACAAACACACACACACAATGCCTGTCGAATAAGCATATGAATAACAAAAGAAAAAAAAGAGATCAAATCATTTGCTCCTCAGGTTTACCCAGCCTTGTGATAGATACTATGAGAAAAATAAAAGTAGTAAAGAATGACACTCAAGATTAGACCTTAAAAAGAAAGCCAAAGTTAGTGGATCCCTAGCTTTGTTCTTTTCTTTCCATATCTATGAGGATGTTCCTTTTATCTTCTTCATTGAGTTCTTATAGAATTGAACTTTATGACTGTCTACTCTAAACATATTCTATAAACAAAGTAACATTGATTTTTTTTTTTTTTTTAGCCTCCTGTATAAAGCTTATTTTTCAATAATTTGTGTTTTTAGAGTATTTGTTTTCTGGGCTCTTTCAAGGTTTCCAAATCATTTTTGCACATGCACATAAACTCATCTCTTGGACTAATATGAACAATAGTGAAAAGAATTTTCTTAACTGTGACATGCCATTTCCTGCATGTTACTAAAGATCAAAGAACATTGGGATGGGGTGTAAATTCCAAATATTTCATGCTGTGATGAGGAAACTGAGGTATAAAAGGACTAAATAATGTTTCTAAAGCTATTGACAGAACTGAGAATACCATAATGATTATTTGAATTACCAGGTAATGTCTCTTGTTCTATATTATAGCCCCATTTATGTAAACATTTCAAATAAATGCGTATTTTTTCTTTTTCTTTTTTTATCATTGGGCAATTTGTTGATGAAATTGCATTTCCATTAAGCAAAGAGTCTTCCCTTATGCCAGGGTAGATGTGATGTGCCCTCTGTTAAGAGTTTTTCCTGATGCAGTCAAAGCCTTTTCTCAGATATAGTTGAAAGTGACCAAAAAGAAAATAAATTTATACTGTTAGAATATATGGAAAACCAGAAGGAATATTGCATTGTAATTGCCATGCGTAATTTTTTACAGATTTCAGTAAATTAACACCGTCTATAAATTTGCTTAGCATCGAACCCACCCCACATCTTTGGCAAAGTCATTAACCCTGGAGCTCCATCTCCTATATAATCATCTGATAAGAAAATGGAAATCTTTTGATCCCTTTGACTATTTACCACATCATTAAATACATCATCTGTATAACATTGTACAAAAATCTGCCTAATATTTACTTGTATCAAGTGCTTGATTTAAATCCAAGAAACAGAAATAGGAGTGACTGGGAGAGTGAGAGAAGCCGTCCCTACAGATATGGATCTCAGAGGAATGGCTTGGGCTTGGCAGAGCAAGACAGTGTCCAGGTCAGAGCCAGAGATTTCTGTCTCCCATTTCAGCAGCAAGTGAGACTTTAAGTGGAATTGGGATATTGAGTCAGGAGCCAATAGGTTGAAGCTCTATGGAAAACTGGCTTGCAGCAGGGAATAGAAGGTTATTTGCACAAACCCTTAGGACAAGTGAACCTGTGCTGAGTGTTTTCCATGTTCTTAGGGTAGGTTGTTGGGGCACTGGTCCATTTAAAGGCTATGAGTAAATTAGTAAAGACACAGCCACGAAAAAGACACTGATCACTGTTTAGTGGTTGAGGAAAGAACATGTGGGAAGACAAGCCCAAACAAATAATGTGGTACACAGAGCTGAGAGCTACTGGATGTATGTAGGAGAATATGGATGCACAGATGAAGAGTGAAAAATTGTGCCATGGGGGTCTGTATTAGTTTCCTATCACTACTATTGCAAATCACCACACATTTATAGGCTTAGAACAACACAATTTATTATCTTGCATTACTGGATGGTAGAAATCAGAAACGGGTTTTACTGTGCTCAACTAAAATTGTTGACAGGGCTGTATTCCTTCTGGAGACTAAGAGGTCATCTGCCTCCATGCCTTTTCCAGCTTTTAGAGGCTGCTCACATTTCTTTGTGGTCTCCATCCAGCACCAAAGTCAACCATGGCTGTGTGAACCTTTCCCATATCATATCACGCTGACTGACATTGCCTCCCTCTTTCTCTTACAAAGACCCTTGTGATTGTATTGGGCCCCAACAGACAATCCTGGACCACCTCCGCATCTCAAATTCCTAATTTAATCACATCTGCAAAGTTCCTTTTACCTCATAAGATAACATATTTACAAGTTCTAAGGATTAGGACATGGCGTCTTTGGGGGAAGCTGCATTATTGTGCCTGCTACGGTGTTAGAGAAACTAAAGGTAACCTAAGATTTCATATGAGATGATGTTGGTAGGGTTTTGTAGCTTGAGAAGATTTCCAAAGAGGTAGTGAATATGCAAGAGAAGGGGGGAAGATGGATTCTAGGCAGAGACAGCCCTATACAAAACAAAGTCAAAAGTCTTTCATCCATTGCTTCCTTGTTAAATATACAATTTACCATATAAGCAAACTGCCCTGTCATTCCTAGTCATTGTGCTCACTGCTGGCATCTGCTACTCTCCTGGAGATTTTTACAGATTAATATCATATTTCTGTAACTAACTAAATACTAAGGGTAAGCTAGCCCATCTATTCAAAAGGTTCATTCTTTTCTCTCTCTTTGAAAACAAATATAACATTTCTCTTGCTTAGAGTTCAAACAACTTTTCAACATTCACGAGCACTGAAACCTACAATTACAAATAGTGCTGAGATAGGATCTGCCTCCTCCTTAAGTCAACAAGGACTTCCATCATCTGGTCCTGTTGATTTACATATACTATTTACAAAGTAATTGCCTCCTTCAGTGGCCTATTTTGAGCTCTAAACTTTCCATCAGGACAAATGGATTGGACACAATCTATGTTATTTGCTTTTCATGGTAAAGGGTCAACATTCTCCAGTCTGGGTGAGGAGTATGTGAAAGTGAATCAAAAGCAGAATTAAAAGGGGAAGTAAGGAGCAAGACTTTGTATGTTCATGATCCTTTCAGATGATCAACAGCAAACTGTCAACAAATGACGGCCTCTGGTTACACAGCCAGACTACAGGGACAATCAAGCCAACCCTATGTACCCACAGCATGGATAGATGCCCAGGATCATCTGAAATATAGACAGCATGGGGTCTGGGGAGTGCAATCAAAGCTGCCTCCATTGTATAACTCAAAACTAGTAATCAATGCTCTAGTCCAAAACTCAATGGAGATGTCTAGATGGTTTCAAGTTAGGTTTAGTTTGGTTTAATTTTTCTAGGAGTGTTCAGCAGATGTCTGCCCTTGAGAGTTATACAGAGGTCTCTCATCATTTAGGGGTCTCAGATCAAGCTAGATAATTGCATGTCCCCCTCAGAGAGATGCTGTTTGCTAGTAGACTTAAGCCTGTCTATTCTTGAATATCCCTCATGTATGATCAAGCCACAAATCTAACTGAACCTCAAAGGTAAAGTGGTTAACCTCAAGGGAACACAATGACACAATGAGGTTGGGGCTGGAACACAAAGCCTTTCTTTTAAACATCACTTTTCACAGACTGCTCTTTTATTTATTTTATTTTATTTTTTTATGGAAAAATCTACTGACATATATTATTTAAGAATATTTTCATGTTGCCTTTTTATGACATATTTCTTTTTCTTTTGTGTTTTGTCCCTCTAAATATGTCCCTACACTCTTGTGCTATTTCTTTGGATTTTTCCTTGGTGACCTAGCCTAATTTCCAAGGATAGTTGCATTCCCAGTTGCTTTCCAGATTTCTTATTGCCCTGATTTTTGCAAAGTTTGTTTTTTTTCTATTGTTTTAGTCTTTTCTATGCATTGGGACTTTTGGCTACTGTAGGAGTTTCCCTTAAAAAGCAAAAATGCCATGAGGACTTATTTAATAAATTACCCAGAAAAAGGCCATAAAATATATCCTATGATTGTTTATATCTCACCATTCATGGTACTGTCCATGGATCTTTTAGGAACCCTTGGCAGTTAAGCAATGGCTAATATTTAAAAAGTGCCTGTCACATGCCAAGCACTGTGATGAGAGCCAAGAATGTAAGTATGAGATGAGAGGAAGGGATTTAAATATGAGAAAGATATCCCTGCCACAAAAAAGAAAAAAAAAGTCCAGAAAGAACACAGACATGCAAATAGTTATAGTGCAATGTGATAAGTGCTTTTACAAATGTATGAACTAACTCCTCTGGGAGCACAGATAAAGGAGCAATTAATTCTGCCTGAAGGAGTTCAGGGAAGCTTCAGATAAGAGGTCATATTTCAACTGGGCCTTGAAAGAAGAGTAAGACTTCACCAGGGACTTAAGGATATTGAAGAGATACAAGGGAATGGGGAAAAGTATATAACAGATAGAAGGAGCAGCATGAACAAGGGTTCATAGAAGTCCATGGCACCATCCCAGGCACATATTAAGCTCCAATAAATGTTTTTGAACAAATGACTAGAAGAATGAATAAATGCTTGAGGAATCGACTACAACTTTACAACTCTCTCTTGTCCCAAAGTGTGGGTATTTTGGGGTAAGAAGAAGGCATAACTGATTGCATACTACTCACGTGGGTAATTAGCTGGAGTACTTCTGCCAGGGTAACCATAATTGGGCATGGAGATGGAGGTCCTCCAACAAAAATCTCACTCTTTCAATCTCACAAGTGACGAGTGGAGGCAATGCAAGGGAATTGCAAACTTAGCATCCCTTAACTTAGAACTGCAGCCTCTTTCTGTACTAACAGGCTAATCAAGTGCAGTGATTTAATCACTGGATTTATAGCCAGATGGTCAATAACTAGCTCAAGAGGAAGGGGGAGAGGCGGGTGGTAGAGCATGCCATGTAGTCAGAACCGCAAGTAAAAAGTCATCTAAGAAAGGGAGGTTGCGATATGGTAATGGTCACTGCACTGCATATAATAGGGGAGAACACAGTGACAGAGGGACTAGAAAAATGAGTATAGGCCAGACTCTGCAAGGCCTTGGAAAACAAGTTAAAAATATATAGGCCTAAGAGAGATAAGAACATTTGAAGCCGTTTCAGTAGGAATTCAAATGAGGTAGTTTGAGTTCCACAATAAAAATTACTCTGCCTCCGGAAGGCCTGTAGACTGGGAAATATTTGTGCAGGTTGGTATTTTGGTGAATAGACAGGAGTCTATTGCACTTGACCAAGCAAGAGGAGATGGTAGCTTAGAGTTGGTGATGATAATGGCATTGAACAGAAATGGACAGACTTGGGAGAGAATTACAAGGTAAAAAGGAAATTGTAAAGCTCCTGTTACAAATATAAGAATTTATTAAATATTTGTAGAAAAATTTAAATCCTTCCAGTTAGGGTATTTGTTGATTCCTTCATCTTTTCAACAAATACTCCTGAGTACCAGTTATATGTCAAACAAATTTGGCCAAGGCATTGAGGACACAGCTAAAGTCAAATAAATAAGATCACTGATCTAATACACCTTATATTTTGATAGGGAAGCATATAATAAATAAATAACTACATGGAAAGAATAATTTCAGCTAGTGCTGTGAATTGGGGTGGCAGGAAACTTCATTAGAATGGGTGGTAGGAAAGGTGTGTTAAAAGAGAAGACATCTGAAGTCACTTAAGCACAAGAAGCCAACCATCTGGGAATGGACCATACATATTTTCATCTTTGAATTAGGTTTCCAACCAGTCTCTTTATCACCATGCTGATATATTCCTTTTGTGAAGATTCAAAAGTTTTCTTTTAAATATTTGTCTATGCTATCAAGAGTAGCAGTGAAATTATAAGAATTAGTGATCCCTTATAGGATATTTAGCTGCCTGCAGCCTCAGGGACAAAAGAGACTCCTATTAGTACTAAAAAATAAAAGTTGAAAAACAAAAAATCATGAACTAAATAATAATTCTCAATCCCACCACAAAAATCCTTTCTAAATGCCTTTTTTTTTTTTTTCTAAACAGATTCAGGTTTAAAACTGATTAGGTTATCTATTTTCTTTTTTAAAAAAGACTAACATTTCAGCATATATTTAATTGCTGATTAATATAATGATCTAAATGCCATGAAATTAATAATATCAGAGTTGCTATTTATAGAAATACCAGATGTCTGGAGAAGTCGTTCTTTAAGTGTTATAATTTTTACCTTATATTTCTGTCAATTTTTAGTAATTTGTTTTAAGTTATTCATTTGACTCTTTTTGAAAGTTATTTTAGGTTGAAATCTTGAAGACATGTTGCCTATTACGGGTTACTAATGGCTAGAATTTCTAAAAGATAGATATGTAAATCTTTCTATATACCTATATCTATACAGAAATATCTTTATATTTAGATGAGACATTTTTATTTAGTACATATAATATAGTATCTTAGCACACAATCAAATTGCTTGAGCTACTTCTATTATGGTGTCAGTGATGTCCATTCTAATTTTCCATGTTCTTGTAGAGAAAGAATCTGAAACCTTGAGGGAAAAAGAAAACATACAAATGCTATTAGAGTGCACATTTTTGAGCAGCAGGAAGTCAGTAGTAAGTGTCAGAGATTGATCAGAATTGTGTTCTATATATAAACAATTGCCGTCAGGTGTGCCCTGGTATGAGGTCATCCATGCACCCGAGCAGTAATTTGAGCAATTTAGAATTTCAGGCAGCCTAGAGAGGGAATAAATTATTGAAAAGTTTAACTTCAAGTGTAAAATGTATCTTCATGGCAGATTTCTCAAAGAAACAGATTCTGTCCTTTCATGTTAAATTAGATTTGTTTGTTGAATCCGAATTTTTAAATAATTTATTTAGATACACGCACACAAATATGTTTGTGTACCGTTCGTTTTGCAGAAGGAGGAGGTGACCTCAAGTTAGGGAATAGATATCCATATATATGGGGCATTTTTCAACCTGCAACATTCCATAAAATAAAAAAGGAAGTGCTTTATTACTAAGGAGATGTTGATTTTTACCCAAACTCTGCTATTATTTTTCACAGTACTGAAACCAAAGCCAATAAATAGAGATACAGGAACTGACAAAAAAAAAGCAAGCACTAAGCTCCTATTTCTAGACCGCTACTCTAAATTATACTGACTCTATTATTTAAAAAAAAAAAGTTAAGAATTCATTCTAGAAATTAGAATCTCAGACAGATTGCATTTTTATTAGCTTAGAGTCTATACTAACCAAATGAAGCAGTCTTCATGTCAGAGAATTCACCCTATGTCAGACTTGTTCGTGGTCCTTTTCATACACACTCTTTTCTTTCTCCTTTATATTATTAGAGCTCCAAGGTTTTAAACTACATGACCACATTTCCAAATTTCCCTTGAAAAGGTGGGCTTATGACCAAGTGGTGATTAGTGGGACATGAGTAGAAATGATGTATATTGCTCAGAGTTGCATTCCTAAATAAAATAAAATTGCCCTGAACTGGCTCAATCCCAATGACTGGGATGTAGACACCTTGTCTGGAGCTACAACCACCATCTTGAACCCTGAGGCAAAAGCCTTGTGTTTCTCTTAGGCTTTGTCGTTACATCAAAAACTGATGAACACTTACCTTGTTTAGATCACTCTATTTTGGGATCTACACTGTCTCTAACCAAGGACATACCTCTGCATCATATAACTCTTTCCGGTGTTCCCCAACTTCAAATATCTTACTCTTTATTTTATGACTTATAAAATGATCCCTTTAATTATGAATTAAATTTTAAGTGCTTATATGAATTGTTCAATTTGTTATATATTTTTGAGACTCATGCTCCTCAAATGCAAATGAATACTTTATTGTTTTAAAATTAAAATGTATTCTCTCCTGCTCGGTAAAGTTTTGGGTGAAGGTAGAAATGCTAGAAGTATATAAATAGTTCCATTGTATGAATGAAATTTAGCATTTCAAGATGTTTTTGCCTTTTGGTTTGCCGGTATATCATAGGATAGTTATGAAACCACAAGTCACCTCTAAGGGCTCTTCTGGCTCCTGCAGGACTGTGACTGCAAGTTACAACTAATCAAGGAAGAACATTGGGCAAGAAGAGATGTGATCTTGATTCAAAAGTAAATATAAACGATTCACATTTGAAAAATGCTGCAATACAATTTACGGCTTCTGGATAATAAAAACTCATTCCCCTTAATTGTTTTTAAGATAGAAAATTCTATAAGGGTAGAGATCATTTCGATTTCATTTGCCTCTGTATTCCCAGTGCTGAACCCAGCATCAAATCAAAGGGACTTCATAATGTTTGCTGAATGCCTGAATTAAAACCATATTTTAATGCAACATTTCATGTTGGAATCCATCCTGAAGATTGTCATCAAAAGAGAACATGAGAGTAGACAGGCATACCCAAAACATTCTGAGGCTTCAAAAGGGATGCCTAAGCTGATTTCAAAAGAATGAGTAGGAGGGAAGATGGAAAGAAGACAATTCTATGGATTGAATCGCATATGAAAAATCACCTCTGCATAAGAAGTAGAGTAGCAAGGATCATGCTGGATCACCCATTAACCCTAGGAAGATATAAAACCTGCCTAATTAAGTAAAAAGATAATCTAATGACCCCACAATTCCACTCTATGTATCTACCCTCCAAATTGAAAATAGGTACTGAAACCAGTGTACATACAGGTGTGTTCATAACAGCATTAGTCATGATAGCCAAAAGGTAGAAACAACCCAAATATCCATGAATGGATGAATGGATAAAGACATTGTGGTGTAAAATACTGTGTAGTGCATACATATACAATAGAATATTATTAAGCTATACAAAGGAATAAAGTACTGATACATGTGACAACATGGCTGAACCTTGAAAACACAATACTAAGTGAAATAAGATAGACACAAAAGGTCACATATTATACAATTCTACTCATATGAAAGATTTAGAACAGATAAAGCCATAAGAAAATATTGCCATTTGGTAGTTGCCAGGGGCTTCAGGGAAAGCAGAGAAACCAACCACTTACTAGGTCATGGGGTTCACTTTGGGGTGCCAGAAATGAAAATAGGCATGGTGGGTGTACAACATTGTGACTATACTAAATGTCACTCAGTTGTTCATTTTACAGTGGTGCATGTTATGTTATGTGCATTTCAAATCAATAAATGCTTTTTAAGAGATAACTTATGACCGAGTTTCATAGACTGTTTTTGAAGGATTTTTTCATCAGCGTTACTGCAATGCTACCATTAATCTTGCATGTTATTATGTTTCCTGAATACATTTATGTTAAAGTTACAACAATCAGTTCATTCCAAAGTCTAGTCACAGACTTTCTCAATGAACATTACTTTTCTTAAAGTATGAGATCGCAAAAAAAAAAAAAAAAAATCACTTTAGGTACTATTCATGAAAGTTAACTGAAACAGGCAGAGCTAACAAACATCTGTGGTCCTTCTCCTGGACATCAGGCCAGGGGATGCAGTGTGACCAGCACCCAGAAAAGCCTGACCACAGCCTGCAGTAGATGAGGTGTGCCCCCCAGGTGAGCTGAGCCCCTACCCTTCTCCCCTGCATTACACAGGTGAGAGTGTCCTCTACCCCTACACTCCAGGGAAGGCCTCCTCTCGCAGTTATTCACGCAAAGGGATTGGAAGAGCCTGTTCACTTTCAAAGAAAGAGGCAATTCATGAATTTTTATCACATGCACAGATGCAGATATGGGTCAAGGGGAGTTTTGCTGAGGCTATCTCAACACCTCCTACTTCCTGAGGGACTAAGTCAGAAAAGGGGGCACTAGTAAGTTTTATATTTTCAGTAAAGCTGTCAAAATGAATTAAGCATAGTGAGCCAAGCAGAGCAATGTGTTTGAGTGGAAGCTTAAAAATAAACAAATCTATGTTTCATTAAGACAATTGCCAAGATTTTTACCGAATAATAATATGCATAGAAACAGTTAAGTTGGTTACTAAAAAAAATCATCTGTATAATTTCTCTAGGAATCACTTGCAGTTGAGGAGAGTAATTCCTGGTGTATTGCTCTGATTACCAAAGTTTCTGTGTATATTGATCAAATTATCCAGATAATTGCCTTATGAGAGTGTTGACTGTAGAGTCCACAGTGCAAATATAATGATAACAACAATGACGATAATAACAGCTTACATTGCTTGAATGCTCACTATGTCCAATGCTTTCACTTCACTAAATCAAGCTAAGCAAACATTCTTTTCTTGTATAATATAGTAGTTAAGTGCACAGCCTCTGGAAACAGTTTGTCATATTCTGATCCCAGCTCCAATCTTAATCTCTCTGTCTCGACTTCCTCATCTCTAAAATGGGGATAATAATTATACATACTTTGTGAATATTAAATAAGTTCATATACGTAAAGCACTTAGAACAGTGTGTGGCATACAACAAGCACCATCTAAGAGGAAGCTATTGTCATCATTTCTTAAATGGAATTCCTATAGTGAATTTGCTAAACCTTGCTCAGCATAAAATAAGAAAATCCAGGTAGGTGTGGGAAGCATTGAGATGCCAAGTTTCTGCATCAGTCCTTTGTATGATAGTTGGGTAGTTGTAGCACTGAACTTGCCATTTTTGCCAGTGCCTCTTGTATGACCGAACCCTGCTCATGCTTCACTGCTGCAGTACCCATGGCAGCTCACAAGAAAAGTGATAAAGTAGTCATTTTAGATTAAAAGGGTGCTGACCAAAACAACTCCCAGAAAAGAAGAATCCCCCATGGTTTCAATGAGGTGTATTTTTTTCAATTGCAGATGTCATTTCCACAAATTTTCATTTTGGCATTTGGCACATGCACGCTATTTGAAAGCAATATTGCACATGTGCTGGCTGTTACTGTGACATGCTTTGGGGACTGCTTCACACAAATTAGGTGAGAACTTATCTTTGTAAAAGAATGTCTGTCACTGACAATTACAGTGATGCCCAGCCAATGCCCACAGTGAGAATATGGAACGTCAACATGTATTTCTCAAGTTTTATAATTCAAGGAGGAAACATCAGGCTTGAATGGAAAACTGCAGCACAGTCTTTCCAACTGCCACACTTGTGCCCCCATTAAAAGTGGTGGAGCCTGGACTCTATTAGTTAGCATAAGTCACATGCGAATAAAGGAGTGAACAAGCCACTACCCACTGCCATAAAATGGGTCACTACTTTAATGAAAGACGGCCTTGTGCTTAACGTATTTGGGTACCAAATCAAATTATGTAGTATTACAGGGTGTTCTTTCTTTTTTGTGTGTGTTTAGCAGTCTTTTTTGTTGCTTTAGAAAGGCTTGCTTTTGTGCTGAGCTGTTCAACTGAATCTCTTTGTTGAGAAGATAACCAGGACATTTAGGCTCACGCACCAGCTTTCTGCAAACTTTTCAATGGAATATTTTAACATACATAAGCAACCTTGAAATGTGTGCTTAAGGTTTTAAGTGGAATATGAAAGCCAAAACTCAAAGTGATGTTTAGTTTATTGGTATTCACAGTGACAATTTTTATGTGTTTCCTGAAAACTTGAAATGAACCTTAGCCTTGAGAATTTAAGATTAATATTTTTAAGTCATAACCCTGGTAACAAATATTTTAAATAAAACCATCAACATCCCAATACATTTGACATTTCCCTTGTAATTCTAAGACAGTTTTAAAGCTGTAATGTGACATACGTAATGTACTAAATAAATGTTTGCTTATCATAAAACTAAGATGTTTTGTGCAAAAATATTTTGAAAGGCATTATGAACTTTTCAAATATTGCTTTTAATGTTCATGAATACAACCCCGTGGAACTGGCTAAATCAATATATTAGAAGAGCATTTGGGGTGAAATCATGCTCATTAAAATTCAGACAGTATACAATTTAAATACCTTTCTGCCTCGTTTTCTCTTTCTGATTCTGGTGACTGTGATAATCAGCTCTGCTGAGCTATGAGAAAAGAAACAATGCACCCTCATTTTCCTCTACCAGCCTTGAGTTCTTGGCCAATATAATGATCATGCCAGTAACAGGTACAAGATAAAGCAATATCCTCAGCTACCATCAAAGGCTGTCTGAAGGGCCTGGGATAACAGCAGAAGCCTCATCCTAAGATCATTTGGCCAATTTTACTGCCACTCATGCAGTAAAAACCCAGCTAGTAGCTGTTAATGGTACCTAATAGTTACTGAGTAGTTACTATGTGCTAAGAGCTTTGCTTGTATCATCTCATCCAATCCTTGCACAACTAGCAATTCCACTGCACGTCCACAGTGAAACTAGGCTATATTATAGCTATCAACAGCTGGTATTTATTGAGTACTTACTGTGTGCTAAGTGCATTACTTGCATTATCTCATTTAATATTCACATCAGCCCTATGGTTTTGTAAGCATAAATTATTTTAGTTCATTGTGCCTTACTGGGAGGCCATGGTCACTGATATTCTTTTCTCCCCCTCATATGAATCTGGTTCATACTGAGAAACAACTTGAAAATGAAATGACTAAAGAGATGAAGAAGAAATAAAAAGAGGAGGGGAGGGGAGAAGAAAGAAGGAAGAAAAACTGTTTTATTGACTTACCCACTTGATGGGAGTACCAAGACTATTTCCCTTCATTCTCATTGAAATATGTAAGGTATGTATGCTTATTTTCCCTATGTTAAAAATGAGAAATCTAGGCTCCTAAGGTTAAATAATTCTGGCAAGTCAATATGACCCACAAGTGAGTTGGCAAACATCAGAACTTTGTGTCAAAGCCCCAAGTTCCCATGTCTGGCAGACCTATACCTGCTCGCCACTGCCCAACACCTATGGAAAACATCTGAGCCATGGACCTTCCTGGAAGGCAGGAAGCATGACTGGTGCCACATGATCTTATGCTGGAGAGGACCAACAGGGAGAAGATGAACCTGCAATGTAGAAATCACTTTTGCCTAGTGGGGAACAGCATTCCTGGGAGTGGGTAGCTGCACATCATACAGCAACTCATTGCATGAGAACCAACCCATTGGTCCATGCACAGTTTGGTAATCAGTTCGATTTTCCAGACCTAAGAGAGGGGTGAATACCATGTTGACTCTTATGCATGCCATAATTGCAGTATCCTTTTCCTTGGCCTCCATTCGTGCTGCACTGCTTTTAATTATGTTATTTTTGTACCCATTTTAACATGTACTATGCCTCCATTTTCCTTTAAGGAATATGGGGATCAGTCAGTGGGATGTGAAGAGAATCACAGAATATAAATATATCATACTGTCCTTGGCTACTTAGTTGAACTGCTTTTCCTGGATTTTGAGTGTCATGAAGGTAGGGACTTACTTTGACCACTGATGAATCCCCAGGACTCTTCATAGGACCTGGCTGACACCTATAAATGTTAGTTGGTTTATCTAGCTAACACTATGCAGGTTTAACATAGATACTGTATATGGAAAGAAAAACAGAGAATAACTATTAAAGTAAGAGATGAAATAGGCTGGAAAAAGTACTATTGCTTCATACATTGGTTCATACCTTGGATCGAACTTTTGACTTATCTTTCTCCCCACCTCTCTGATGCTGTCTCTTCTTCCTCAAACTCTGACTGTAAGACGATGACCTTTGTGTTAGATCCATCCTTGACACTTGGGCACTGGGTATTTCAGTGGCTAGCCTAGCTCACCGCAGCCTTTCTACCATGATTCAAAAGCAAAGTTGGTAGTCATTTAAACTTGAGTATCAATTTTTATTTTACACCCAAATTATAAAAGATTATTTAACTTTGAACAAGTGTGCAGGGCCGTCTACATAATCATCTCAGAAGATTTAAAGCACCATAGGAAGCTGATAAATTGTTTTTAAAACTAAGCACAGGCATGGTCTAATATAGATGGAATCGATTCAGTTAAAACATCCACTATGAAACACTTAAAAAGGTGATCTCAGTCTGCCCCTAAGCTCTGAGTAGCTGCCTTTTGTAGTAAGTTAAAATTAGAAATTGTTAAAAGTAAGCGATATGTTTATGAAGGCTAAAGAATACTTGGAAGCAATATTTAAATATTTTTAAAAATATGTCTGATGCAGAAGATTTCATTTTCTGTTTAGAATTACTGAGGCGCAAGATAAGACTAGGAAAGTTCATCCGGCCATGTATATTTTACTGCAAACATGTCATTTTAGACATCTTTCAAAATGTATCTGGAATATGGAAAACAGTCCTTCAGAGCTATTGTTTGGCATAGCTCATTGACATACTGATGTTTGTAAAATCAATCAGATCAGGGCAACTGTGAGGATTTTTTGGGTTTTTGTTTTTTCCATGTTTCAGTGAATGGAGTCTGAAAAGTTTTAGTAAAAAGAAAAAGAAAAGAAACATATAATGCATTTTGCCTATAATTTTGCCCTTAAAAATAAAATAAAATAAAATAAATAAATAAATAAAGAGAGAAATCTAAAGAATTAGGTGCCATGTTCAAAAATATGGCATAATTGGCTAATGTGTTATAATATACAAAGACTTCAATACATATTCCAGAAGCTGGGTGCAAAGGCCAGGTTCTCACCCTATCTGCAATTAACTTTCAGGAAGTCAAAAACTACCAGAACCTCAAGGTGTCTCCTAAAACACTGACAACAAACAAAGCTCTCTGCTTCCCAGAATGGTTATAAGGATCAACTATCATAAACTGCATACATGAAAACACTTTTAAAAAAGAGTGTCTCATAAATGTTATGCAGTAACAGTGTAAAAATTGTTATTTAACTAGAACAAGTGATTATCTTGGAAATTCAATAGAATTTGAACTTGTTCTCTGTATTTATTATGTTCTTATTGTCTACACTCTGAGGAGAAGAGGAATATGTGTTGGAAATGACAGTTTTAGAAAACGGTACTGGAATGAAATCTCTTATATTCTCCCTCCACTTGTGGCAGAAGGGGATGACTGTTAAGCTTAACAAAAGCAGGCTTTCTTTTAAAATTAGATTCTCAAAGGAATAGGTTTTTACAATAGTTAAAATTCTTAACCAAGATATAAATTTAATAATATAGGGGACAGAAGAAAGGGAGAATATTTGAATCATTATGCAGGAGAACTAGCAGAAGATTTGGTTGTAAAACAATGATAAAATGGAGAATCATCTCCAGGCAGTAAAGAGTCATATCTCTACCTGACAAAAGTTTTCCAAAGTTCTATTTCTTTACTTTCTTAAACCTCTTTTGGTATATCAATTCCAGCAATATTTTGGCAGCCTAAAATTACACCATTCTGACCTTGACATTAGTATTCAACAGCACTGATGAAAGAATGACAGCTTCTCCATCCTAGTGGGTGATCTTGCTGGCTTTTACATTCATGACTATGGAGTTTCTGTCAAATGTGCTTCCAGCTGAATGATCACATTCTTTTGAATTATGAAGTGGCTACGAACTGTGCTAATTGGGTCTACACTGATGCCACTGATATGGATTAAACAGCCTTGATTATCTCAATGTCACAAACATGTGTACTTTTGGTATACATGTATATTCCACCTAGAATAATCCATAACTATAGCTAAGAAGAATTGTTTTATTTAATTAAAATTATCACCAAGGACATAAGATGAACTAAAGGCACATCATGAAGAGATAAATGTAATAGCTAAGAAAGACTATAATGAAAGGTTAAATACCATTATTATTTTTTATTATTTATGAAGTGTGAACAGTGTGCTTGGAAGGGCAGAAAATATTGAAGCAGGTACCATCTTCACCCAGAAGACCTGAACTATAAATACAACAAGCAAAGAGCACAAATCAAGCCACAGAAACAATAAGAAATAATGTCTTGAACAGCTGTTTCATTTTATGCATTATAAAGGCTTTAGTACACTTCAATACTGTTTAAACAGTTAGCTCCTAAAAGTCAGGGACATGAACTAGGTTTGTTCTGTAACCAGTACAGTGGCATTTTTAATAAGTGAGGTTCTTAATTAATTATTGTCTGATGTAACAGCCACTGTGAGATCCTAGAGGACAGTAATGAACTTGTGCATCAGTTTGGTGCTCTTCAATGACACAATTATACTGATATTTTACATTGGTGGAATTTGAATAGAATAGTTAAAATTAGTAAATTACTAAAATAAGGTTCTAAGCTATTGAAAATCAATGTCTATTAAATTATGATAGTGTATTAAGGGGGAAAAATGCCTACTGAGTTGCTCTATGCATTTAATAATATAGGCATGTTGGTAGTTAATTAAATAATTGTATCATGAAATATTTCACCTTAAGACAATACATAAATTGATATTTTAAAATCTCAGGTTAAAGTTAAATAGCTAGGTTTTAAAAATGTTAATAACATTTTGCTGTGTTTGCTTCTTTTTTTTTTTTTAAATAAAATAATACACATAAGATTACAGTTGCATTTGTGTTCTCTGGTCACTTAATCCCTACCCAAATGGGTAACTGCTTTCCTGAATTTGCCTGTATTTCATACATATATATTCTCCATAAATAATATGCAGTATTTTATGTGTTTTATAATTTATATAAATGATTTTATAGTTATATATCCTGTAACTTGCCTTTTCCATTCAACATCAATTTTGAGAGTGTCAATGTTGATATAACATTAATTTTATATCAACTAAATTGTATCAATCTAAATTAATTTCATTAATTTTAGATTCTTTATAGTATCTCAATAATTCATTATTCATTTATTCATTTAATTAAGCATTTATTGAACATTTACTACGTCTAGGCAGTGATCTAGGTGATGAGGTCATAGCAGTCAACTAAACAGACAAAATGGCAGCTCTTGTGAAATTTCCTTCCAAGGGAATAGATTCCAATGGATGCATACTTTTTCTTAGAGATGTTTTCAAGTTTATATTGTTGTAAACAGTGCCCCCATAAACAACTGTAAACATGAGCACTTCTTTATTTGTTTGGGAGGAGAAAGAGGTGTAATATTGGTTTTGTAGGTTAGGCAAGCATGCAATTTTCTTACATAATGCAGGCTATTGTTTAAATCCTGATTGTTATGTTAACACACCTAGTAATTATGGACCAGTCTTCATTTCTCTCTCATGGATTATGTGTTCTTATTTATTATCTATTTGTGTTTGGGGTTGTTTGTCATTTTCTCATCAATGTTTAGGAGTCTATATACTCTGGAAATTTATTTCTGGCCAGATGAATTTTTGTACTAAATTGTGACTTACATTTTTTACTTTTGTCTTGCAAAGTTATTTCATTTAATACAATAATGTTCACCAGTATTATTTATGGGTCTGTATTATTTCTCGCTCTTTAAGGAAATCACCACTTACCCAATGCTATAAAGACATTCTGCTATATTTTCTAAATAAATATTTTAAAATTTCATTGTTCATGTTTCTGTTTTTAACTCTTCTAGAATATACATTTGCATTTGAGGGAAGCACCTAGCTTTACTTTATTTTTCCTTATTTGTAGCTATGGTAGTTACTGTATGTGTGCACTAGGATTCTTCTTATCTTATTTCTGGTCTCATGGGAGGAGTGCTCTTTCCTAATCTCTTTGGAGCTAGGTGAGCTCATGTGACTTGCTTTGGCCAATGGACTATGAGCAGAAGGATGCACATATACATTTAACATAATGAAAATAAGCAGGGAATCAGCCTTCAGCCCAGATTCTCTCTGAGCAAAATTATAAAGTGGGGAAGATTTCTTGGATGTGCTTTCATCCTTCTTTGGCTTCAATCAGCCACCCTTTGCCTCCATGTTTTCAGGTTCCAAGGTAAGGCCTTATGAAGGTTTTAACCTCTGGGTTTATCTCTTCACTCTCCACAAAGCAAACAAAATTACTCTATCCTAAAATCCACTCTCTAAAACACACTAAAGTTTCCCAGCTGTCACCATTGGATAGAAAAAAAATGACTCAAAATTTAACTGCTGCTATTTTTACCCCCCAGCAATGAATTCATGGTAATAGGACAATTGCATTATGATAGGGCATAATAGAATAAAGAAATCTTCAAAAATCCTGGGATATGCATTCCCAGAAATTTGAAATTAAGCAGACTTGGTTTTTAAAATATTTCTGCCACATCCTAGCTGTGTGACTTCTGACAAGTTGCTTAGTTACCCTACACCTCAGACAATGAAATAGTGATCCTCCTAGTACAGTGTTGATATGGGACTTAAAAGCTATAACATACTCATACATACTGAATGCCTAGACCAGTGTCTGGTAGGTAGTAAACACTGAAAAAAAGTTACACTATTATTGCTCTTATTTTTATTTCTCTTACTGATATTTGTAATAGTGACAATAGTACAGTTCCATGCTAGCACGAGAAATATTTTCGAATATAGTGCTGTCCTGCAATCCCTAAGATGGGCAGCCTCCTGCTGTGCCCATCGGAAAGCATTGCTCCTTTCAGCCTTACATTTTCTGAAGCTTCACAGATAATACAGAAAATTTAGAAACTGGTTATTTATTAAAAGCAGTTACTGCAAATTAACCTGGCAAGAGTATCTTATTTGTAAAGAGAGATGGAAATCTGCAAACAAGTAATATTTTCAATGTCTTTTCCACCTTTGTCTCTATCGCTAGCGAATTCAAAAAGAATCTTCTGGCTTTCTAAAAAACATTCTACCATGGAATAAAAGTTTCCCATCATAGATCTCAGTTCATATTTTCCAGCAGAGAAGCTTAAACCCAAATAGAGTTTTACATAGTGAGAAATGGAATCTAAAAACTGTTAATGAAAGCACTAAAGGTTTTGGATTCTGATTTCATGTTTTCAAAAGGTATTTTTATTTTTCTCTTGAGTTTTTAGAATTAATTCTTCCCATTTCAAAATAAATCAAATAATTTCCCCTTATGAGATTTCTTATGGAATAAAAGATACTATGTCTAAACATCTCTCTTTCAATTTCATAGGTTCAGAGTAGTCAGATTATTTTTAAAAGCTTATAAGCTTATATTAGAAGTTGTTAAATAACAAGCATGATGCATTTACTAGAAATTGAAGTGAGGACAGATGAAATACAAGTCAAAAAAAGTGAAAGAACTTTCTAGTGATTAATGAAAAGGCTAAGGGATTAAACTCATCCTAAGAACTAGCTAATGACGATGATGGTGCAGGTCTCATTATTCCAGGAATTATTAATTTGTATTCAAATCAGTCAAGTGTGAGACTTAATTAAATTTTACAAAATGTTTGATGATGTTATTATTAGAGAAAGTGTGGATCAATATTATTATCGCTTCAATTATTTGATGTGATTACAACTTTCTCTATACCTACTTAATTTAATATAATTTTCAAAATAATTTTTTGAGTAAGCTTTTATATATTTGTCTGTTTTCAATAAGAAATAAACATGCCTCCAGAAAATGGGAAGTATTTCCATATGAATGCCTAGCAAAATTAATGTTAAATATGTCAGCCTGAACTTGATTTGCAAATTTTAGTGTGTTAATGCCTCACCTATAAAAGTTTCTCAGCTGACTAATATAAGAAACCTAAGAACAGTATTTTGTAATGCTACACTATTTTTAAGTATATAAAATGCTTTCTCAGGCATTACTGCATTTAATCTTGGCTACATCTTCTGATGTAGGATAAAAGACAGGTTACTCCCCATGTATGAATAATAAACTGGGGCTTAGTGAATTGTACTAAGATCCAGAGCTGATAAGTGGTGTCAAGATGAGAGTTCACAGTGCTTATGGCACTTTGTGCATCTCATGTTTCCTTCAGCAGCTTTACCTGGGAGCTCAGATCGCTGTCCATATTACTCTGACAATTTAACAGAGTGTGTAAATATGTGTGTGGCATGTTGTATGTGTACACATGTATGTACATATATATATATATATGTGTGTGTATTTATGCATATTCCTTTCACCTATGAGAGCTGTGACCAAAAAGGAGCATCATATGAAATACGTATCATACCAAATATATATACTTTTTCATATTCTAAAGTATTTTATAGTAATCACTAAGACTCTAATTTGGAGTCATCAGCAAATACAACAAAAGTTAACAGGATGAATTGTAAACAACAGAAAGTTGATATTAAAAGTTAAATTTTATTTTCATTTCTTACTTCAGTATGCTCTTTAGTCTTATTGAAATGTGAATTGGGAAGAGGCTAGCATCTGAGTCCTTTTATCTTGCAGTCTAAAGTTTACATTTTGGGGCATGCAGAAATTAACCTTTACTTTTCAACAGAACAGAAGTGAGTCCAAGAATCTTCACGTTGAGCCAGGATCCCTTTGAGTTAACAATTATTGTTTGTGTGTATACCAGAAGAAGATAAAACAAAAAAAATTAAATCTGAAAGATCAGAGAAGCTTAATATAGCACCAAATAGCCCCTTGCTAGGATATTCCAGATGGTAGGGGAATAGGGGCTGCAAAGGAAGCTGGGTAGAGTGTATTGCCCTGAAAGTAACCAGAGTTAATATGAACAGCATGACAATGACATTGCTTTCACTAAAAATGCTAATAATCTGAAAGGTTTACATTGCTATACAAGGTGGGCTTTCTTGGTTGGCATCATTTTGATCATGATAAACATTAATTCCACTGCTTCTTGTTTTCTTTCCTTTATGTTAAATGACTAGAAATAGAAATTATATTCAGTACCTAATTACTATAGTGGCTAAGGTTGTATTTATAAGATTCACTTAAATTATGAAAATAGATTCCATGTAAGCTGCTTTCTCTAAAAAAATAATCAGCACTGAGTTTTTCTCCTTATTATCTCAGTGAGTCAACTTGATAACTGGATAATTAGTTAATGACATACTTGCACCTTTAAAAATTTCAATCATATCTTAAATGAATAAGTGATGGTTTTAATGCATGATTTAAAAATATGACCCCTTCAGAGACTGTACTGACATGGGAAGTATGCCAGATGCACCTGTCATTAAAACCACACAGGGAAGACATATCATTGCACTGATGAAAATGCAAATGGCTTAAGAACTATGTCAGAGATTTCCAATTCATACATATAGTGTGTCTTAAAGTTTATTTTTAAATGAAATAACATAAAACCTCCTTTACATCTCAGTCATCAAAGAATGTCAGCTAAATTTCTAAGAATTGAAAACAAACTAAATACATCAAATTAAAAAAAAATGTGATCAGTGTAATAAGCTCTACATTTTTTGCCCTGTGAAACCTTAGGAATTTGATGTTTTGGAAATAATGTAAGCTTTCATGAGTGATGTGGATACATTAATTTGGTTAGCATATGGACCCCTTTGAAAGGCTAAGTACCCTGAGCATGGCTGACTCCCATCCACTCAGTCTCCATAGACTTGAGGTTGGGAGCTATTTCCTTTAAACTTTCAATGACTGATAATAACTATCCTTACCATGCTTTTCTCCCTCCTGCCATACAAATGTTTTTAATCTTATTATCATTGGCATTTACTCTTTATAAGGTGGTAATTATAACACTAGTCAAAGGCTGGTTTAAAATATTTGTGTTTAGTGAAGTTTTTCCATGCTTAAGTAGTGATAAGTGGGTATCACATGTTCAGATGTTGGATTGATCTGAACACTATTGAGAGGGCTGCCTCATTCAGAGGCAAAATGAATTAGGGACCCACTCATGCTACTTCATCAAAATGGCACAAGAATACTCCTGAAAATACATCTCTAGTTCCTGTTTTCTTCATGAAATGAAGGGCTTCATACTTGCTAAGAGGCATGCTGATCAAGCAGAAGGCCAGGAAGTGAGAAGACATGACAATGAGGGAAAATGGAAAAGAGGGGCTCTCTCTGACAGCCTGCATAGAGCATAAGGAAATGGAATTGATGGAAAGTTTTGAAACTGAGGAGATGTTTCAAGGTACAACGAAGTCATATCAAAAAGGACAAGCAATGAAGAGATTCAAGGAGGTGGAAAGACATCATTAGGGAAGTGAGGAAGGGAAATCATCCTGGCAGCCACACCTTAGATAGAGATGATGAAAGCAGGCAAGATTGCCATCCAACTGCCATTCAGTAATTTTTTTAAGGAAGAGCTCACTCCAGTGGAAGTAGCACAGGCTGCACAAGCTGAGCCTGGCAATTTCATGATTTCTTTTTATTTAAGGAGTAGTTCCAATTCCTTCTGGATGAACTCAAATTTTATCATGAGCTTTGGCAGTAAGTTTAGCCCACACAGTAAATGCATTGCAAATTCATTAACATAATATTTCATAGAATGCCTCTACCAACTTTGGAACTATAAAAAAAATCATAGAAATATGTTTTCCTTTTAATGTCTCTGGGAAAATAATTTTAATAAAATAGTTTATAAAATACTTCTGACTAAAGGAGAAAAGAAAATAAAGCACGTGGCTGTAGCTACATAAAGACCAATTCTACCTATAATTCTTTTTGTAGGAGAACTAGAACAGGATAGTACATGGCTCAGATCATGGGCCGCCCTGTGGTTAGTCAAAAGCTGTCCTAATCAATTTCTAGTTGTGTGACATCAAGCCAGTTAAATCACACACTGTTTCATCAGTAGCTCAGTAAAATGAAGTCAGTAAAATGAGGATAATGATATGCATCATTTACTCATTGAGAGAATTAAATAATACCAATGATGCACTTGGAACAACACTCAGCTCTTAGTAACACTTAATAATATCTATTGGACATTAATAACGTTATAATGCGAACCACAAGGTTTAGCATCAACTCTTTTCTATCAGCACTGATACTGAACACATTTAATACATATATATGTATATACGTATATAATAAAATTCATAATGACTACTTAAAAAACTGATCCTGGCTGTTATTCTGAAAATGCCATTGCCGTGAGTGAGGCTACTGCATGTATTTCTGTGTCATGATTGAATGCACCATCCTTTCTTTTGATTACTAAAATACTAAAATTCCCCTGGTCAAGTCATTCATTATTGGTTTTCAGACGAATATGACAAGCCACTGTAGTTCTGGTTGCTAAGCAAGTTCTTGGTATGAGAACAGTACATTTAAATAGCACAATATGGATAGGATAGATTAAAGGGACAACATTGCCACGGGCCATCTTAATTCACTTTTTCCTTTGAATTAAACCCTGAGTCAGAAAGTAGAAGATGGAATTGTTGAGAAACTAGTAGTTTTAATGCCAACCTGTTAAAAGTCCACATGTAGAATTTCTGCATGAAACTCTAGAAATCTTTATTGGGTGTTACCCAAACATGATGGCTAGAATTCTGATTAGTGTCATTTCACTCACTGAAGTGGGACCTGATAAAGCCCAGGGGTTCTGCCGGGTCGCATCTATTGTACTGTGAACATGACTGCTTTCTTATTGACCTTACACAGCCCCTTTCGGTTGAATTGGCAGGGGCTGTGTCTGTTAATTTTCTGGATCTACTGGATCTCAAGGCAAATAGCCAACCCAGGAGTCTTGGTTAATTTTAAATTGCTTAGTGAGCTTTGTGCTAAGTACATAGTAGGCAAAACATAGTAAGATGAAAAAAAAAAAAAACTTGGTGTGATTTATAAGGGAGCTTATATATCTTGAATGAGAAATGAAGTGTATTGATACATTCTAGAAGAAAGCTCAAGGGGAATAATGAAAAGGAAACAAAACTGGAGTAAGAGATGAGTGGGCTCAAAGACATAATATGTACCGATGTCATACAGAGTTAACCAGAGCCTCTGGTATGAGCATAGTATCTTTTTCTTTCTTTCTTTTTTATGAGGGCCGTGTCACTGGCCCTCACATGTGGGGGCCACCGGCCTCCCGAGCCAGCGCCCAACCACCACGCCACTCGGCCGGCCCATGAGTGTATCTTTTAAAAACAAGGCGGAATTGCAGCCGCTGCTGCCACCCCCACCACCGCAGCCCCTACCGCCGTAAAAACAAACAAACAAACAAACAAAAAAACCCAAGGCCAACAACAAAACACCGAATGCACCTATTTTACTCTCTCAGGACATAAGGGAAATAGAGCCAGGCTAATTAGTGTGCATCAGAAAGAGGAGCATATGGAACGCTCTATTACAGGATTCCAGAGGTCGACGAAGCATTTAGCCACACAACGGAGAGCGCTGACTCATATTTAATCGCGTGTGATGGAGTAGGGCCTGCTCCCACAGAATCGTCACCCCCACAGAACTGAGGGTGTGGGTGGCGGCTGTGGCCAGGATGCCTCCAATCTCATTCTGTCACAGATTGTCTTTCTAAGCCAGGCATGTCACTGCTATAAACTGATGAGGTGACTAGTGATTAAGGCTAAGTGGATCTTGTTAATTCAGCAACACTTTAAAATAATTGAACATGAATAAAATGGCAAATTATAATCAAAGTCCTTTGGGAATACATTTGAAAGCTACATAATGCAACATTAGTTCATCATGACTAATACTATCATAATTAATATTACATGATAAAATAATGACTGGCTTCTTCTTCCGAGCTTGAATATTTATGCCAGCAAAGAGATGCCCTGGCATTTGACATTGGAGTGAGGTGTGGAGCTCAAAGAGTTGGAGAACAAAGGCAATCTTTTTGTGCAGCCCTATTTTTTTTTTAAACTCCGTACTTTCCTATTGAACTGCTTTGTTGGCGTATTCAGTATTTGGACCAGGGCATTTTCCATTAAGCTCTGGTGTTCAGAAAGAATAGGGACGATGGTAATAGTCTCCTGAAGTGAATTCTGAGGTTTCAAAGCTGAAAGAATACAGGAGACAATAACATGTTTGCTTTAAGAGCTTTTGAGATGTAAGTAGTGACCTCTGTGTTTCCAATAATGCCTGATAATTGAATGTAGACACTGCATATTGGAAAATAAGGTACTTGCAAGGCAAGGATCATATTCAACTAGCCCTTGTAATTGAGGGGCACAGTTTATCCGAGATTGTGAACCCTGCCTCAAAGAACCTCAATAATCATAAGCAGTGGGGGATTAACACTTTCTATAGTGAGGGCAGTGCAATTCTTACAGCAGGTCACTTAGAACAGAAATAAAGAAACAAATGGAAGCAGAGGGTGTTTCCATGATATTACCCCTGAGAAAATAGGTGAACATGGAATGAAAACCTCCAATGGTATTTTTAGGGTACTTTTGAGGCTGATTATAATGTAGCAAATAGCTGGCGGAAGAGAGAAGTGGAGAAGCACAGAACACAAAGCGAAATTAAAAGAAAATCAAATGCACAATAAAGCCAAGTAGAGATAGGTGAAGTGGGTGACAGCAGGAATGTGTAAAGCCTGTTTGGCTTTTCTCTTTGGCAGGAACTGATGTTTTCTGGACATATACTAGTGAAGATGCCTCACGTTCTTCAAAGCAGAAACTGACAGTCCACGATGATTTGTTTGCTTAATGACTGTGATTTACCACTTCCCTGTGAGTCGTTTATTACTTTGACACATTTAGGTCAAGAGAAGTGAGCCCTCAGTTCAAATACAGGTCACTGTCCTTTAGTGAACTGCAGCAATGGATCTTACCCATTCAGCAATTTTAAACCTCAAGATATTAATGGGAGTTTCAGTCATGTGTCTCATATTCCATCCACATCCTTTTTGCTGAATGTACTGTATATTTTACCCTTTCTATGGCGTGTCAAATTGTTCTGCTTTAATTTAAACAGAATGGCTGCAGTTGGGTGAGGGTTCACTTTAAAACAACTGAAAAAGAGCTATGATCTCTATTTTTCAACTTCATAAAACAATCAACAGAGGCATGCCTTCTGCAAGTCTTATTTACCTGGCTTCTGAATTTTTTTTTTTCCCCTAGAAGATAAAGACTGAAATGTTGTGATAAATTTCACCAGAGTCTAAATTTGGTTTTGTAACTAGACTGGGTGAGACGCTTTATAAATGACAATTTGAACTTTAGCTTATATCTTCTTTTCTTGATCTCTGGAGATAATCACTGTGACCCCAGATCATTCCTCCAGATTCTTTTGATCGTCTAAACTCCAGTGTCTTTACCAGTTTCTGTGGGATCTTTGACCCCCTCTGCAATGTCCTCAGCTAATTGGACCGTAGCTTTGCACTGTTGGCTTGACACCACAGGTGGCTATGCTTTTAAGAAACACAATGTCATGTTCCTTTCACGTAGAGTTATGAATCCATATTTTGTCTTAGAAAAACCTGAGGAGAAACCCATTTTAGCAAACGTTATGCACAGAATGGCTAGCTAAGGAGAGAAACAAACTTTCCATGGTCATTGATGAAAGAATGCAATCCTTCATAAAAACTCAGCTGAAATAAAATACCACAAATTTGACACTGAAAATCATATCTTTTTATTAAATTTTAAAGGCAGATAAGGAGAAATCAAGACTTGTAATCCCTAGCATGTTATGATGTTTCAGTATACTGGAAAATATTCCAAAGGGTGAGTATGTGTTTTTAAAATACTTTTATTAAATAATTACTAAATTAGAATCCCTTTTATAATAATATGTAAAGTAGATATTATTCAGATAAAATATTAACATGTTTAGAGGAGAGATGTATTAAAAAGTTATGACAAAAACCAGACCAGTTTATACTTTAGTAATTATAAAGAAATAACTACATTCAATATGGCTACAATGGGCCCAAACTCCACCTGTGATGTCCAGATAAAAAGAGCTCTAGCCCTGAATAAAAGCTACAGGCATGAGTCACACACAATACCAGAAAATGTGGAACTTAGTATAAATCAAGTATTCTTTCTAGAATACTTAGACACCTAATTACAAAACTAGATTCTTCACATGAAATCAATCTCTTCTATACTTTTCTCTTTATATGTATTCCAACTTTTATCATTCCCTCTAACTCTTATAGGAGTATGAATAATGAAAAAACAGCCTCCTTTCCTCCTTACCTTCCTCTTCTTCCTTCCTTCCTTCCTTCCTTCCTTCCTTTCCTTCCTTCCTTCCTTCCTTCCTTCCTTCCTTCCTTCCTTCCTTCCTTCCTTCCTTCCTTGCTTCCCTTTTTTTGAGACACTTACTGAATTGAACAAAATCATAGGTATACAGAGGATCTCAGAGACAAGCTAATCCATCACTGTTATTGTACAGATGAGAAATGGAAGCCAAATAGGATTAGCAGTTTGCTCAGGACTCTACAGGTAATAAGATTCAGAATCTGAATATGTATCTTCTGCCTTCTGGTACATTGTATTTTTCTTTTATACTTCACCATCTGATAGCTTTAATTTCTCACAGGTTTTCTGTTGTTTATTACTAGAAGAAAGCCTCCCAGATATACTTTGTGCCATTAGTTATGCAAGCGTTTCCCTCAAAGTTCTCTTTGCCATGTACCCTCCACTACTGCATTCACATCTGCACACCTTCAGAAGAAACTGTCACCAGCGGGTATCTGTGGCAAGGTCGTTGGCTAAATTTTCATCCCAATTATTCATCAAATCATCCTTTTAACAAATACTTCTGAAGCACTTGCTGTGTACCAGGCACTGTTCTAAACAACAGGTTTAGAGCAATAGACATAAATTATCATCTTGGAAATTATCATCATGGATAACATATTCAGACAGAACATACAAGGAGAGAAGGAGAGAGACAGAGAGAGAGAGAGAGAGAGAGAATGATTATCAAATGGTGGTGACTTGACAACTCTATGGAGAAAAATAAAGTCAGGAAGGTAATTAGAGATCATAGGGAGTAGGGTTACTATTTTATATGGGTATTCAGAGAAGGCCTCTATTGTAAGGACTATCTGAAAAAATGACTGAAGAAAAAATAGAAAAAAAGAGAACTGATGAAAAGATCTGGTGGAAGGATGCTCTAGGCAAAAGAAAATTCTGAGGCTGCCATGTGCTTAGCGTATTCTAAGAATATTCTAGGATGCTAGTAAGGTAAGAGCCAAGAGAATGAGAGGAAGAATTGCAGGAAATTTGGTGAGAAATAGATGTTGAAGAGAAGAGGTATTTGGGTAGAGGTTGGTATTTTAGAACTTTATAGATCATAGATCAAAGACTTTAGTTCTTTCTGAGAAAGATGGGGAGCCATCTAAATTTTTGATCAGAGGATTATTATGATATGGCTTATGTTTTAAAGGTGTTGCTCTGATTATTGATAAACAGACTCCAGAAATCCAAAAGAAGAAGCTAAAAGTATGATTAAAAAGCTATTTCAATCCAGGCAAAAACTTATGGTAGCTTGAACAAGGGAGGTCGAGATGGAAATGTTTAGAAGTGGTAGGATACTGGATCCATTTTGAAGGTGGAGCCAACAGGATTGGCTGGTGGCATGGATTTGAAATGTGAGGGAGAAGAGTCACAGGTATGCCTAGAGCCTTCAAACTGGATATGTCAAGTAGGCCTTAGATATATGAATCTGGGGTTCAGGGGAGAATTTCAGACTATAGATAACAATATAGATGAGGAGGAAACGGAAAAAGAAGGGATATCAGGTAGGAGGGAAACCATGAATGAGTGGTGCCCAGGGTACCAAGTGGAAAATGCTGAGATGTAGGAATCGACCAACTATCAAATGTTATCAGTAGAATGAGGAAGAACTGTGGGTTTCACATTCAATTTTGCAAAGGGTGCTAGTGATCTTTTCCAGAGGGGTTTGGTAAAGTGGAGGGAGCAAACCTGATATTTTGTGCATTCAATACAAAAGGAGAGCATAAGGATTGGAGACAGGGATGGAATAAATTAATTCTGATGCATCCCATGAGGGTGGTTGCAGAAGGTTTCTTGGAGAAGGTGAAACTAAACTAGGTCCTACACTCCCCATAAAACCTTGATAGGTAAACATCCTGAGAGGAGCAATGCTTCAGGGAAACAGAACTGCTTGAGAAAAATTTTAATCGGTGGAAAGTGCAAAACATGCTAGAGCAATGGCACGCAGGTTAATATAGAGATTATAGACAAAAAGAAAGTATGGACTAAGGCAGTAGCAGTTGAAACAAATAATGAAAAGCAAGGATTGGGCAAATTATTTTGGAGGTTTGTTTGACAAGATTTGTTAACTTCTTGGATATATTCAGTATGAGATGAGGAGGCCATGTTTAGCCTAAGTGTGTGAGGTTTTTGCGGATGCCATTAATTGGTGCAACAAACAGGCCCCGCTAAACAATGAATTTGGGGTCAGAAGTAAATATTCATTCAGCCTGTGCTGCTAACAAGGTTCACGGCATTCATTTGTTCTCTCACTCTTGTTTTCACTCTCAGTTTTGACTTCAATTTCATCACATCAGTATCTCATCATATGATTCAGTTAGACTCTGAGATCCATTTAACTGCAGTAATCCATGATTCAGTTACAATGATACAGATTTCAGTCTTAGCCTATTGAGTCTGAGGTATCATTGAGTCTGAGAAGTCATCAAGAAAATATTCGAAGGCCATATAGAAAAGAGCCCAAGGAGAACTTATAAGGGTAGCCAAAACGTAAAGAATTGAGGATCAAGTAGATAAAGCACAGAAGGATCTAATTTAGCTCCTGGTGGTGGAGGAGAAGCTTGTCACAGTGTAGGCTTTCCAGAGCTAGCAAGGGGTTGATGCCTGGCAGCTAGAAACAGCTGGTGAGCTTCCAGGGGCACCCAGCCACATCTCCCTTCCAAGGTTTGCAGTCTGTGCCAGCGTGCAGTCACTCGGCTCCCCTTTGAGAAGCAGAGCCTGGATTCCTCCATGTCTCCTTCTATGAAAGCCTAAGTTCATACATGTTTGAAATAGAGTTAGGCTGAAGTGTTTGTCAAAGAAGTTTTCTCACCTAATTTGCAGGTCCACCGGCCTCCTATCTTACTCATTTTTCAATCTGTTTGGACCCACGTCAGATGTTTTTGTCAACTCTAGTGGAGGGTGTGTCCTTGGAGGCATGATGCCTGGAATATAGTAAGTGCCCAACAAATATTTGTGGTCCCCTGGCCAGATTGTTCAGAGAGGATGAATACTGAGATAGAGGAATTTACTATTTTCTCACGTGCTTTTAGTAGGAGTCTGGATACAACTGATCAAAAAGCAAAAGCAAGTAGATGTAGATAACACCATCCTTCTACACAAGATGCTTTCTGGAAAATATATGTGAACGACAAACAATAGATCAATAGACTCACAGGATAGAAAATGTTTTCACTAAAATTAAATAAACACACATTTACTTCATAATTTAATCTCACATTTAGATAAAATTTCAATATTGATCCAGTATTTTGTGAATCCTTCTTAATGTTTTCCCTCCACCTTTTAATCACATTGTTGCCCACATTAGGCCAATGAAAGGCTGTCTAAGGGTTTACCTTTTAGCACACCTGGACATTTTTGTCTTTGTTTCTACTGCATTGTGTTTATATAAAAAGGGTGATTTGTGGGCCAGCCTAGTGGTGCGGTGGTTAAGCGCTAGCTTGGGAAGCCAGCGGCCCCGGTTCGTGTCCCACATATGAGGGCCAGTGACACTGCCCTCAAAAAATAAATAAATAAATAAATAAATAAATAAAAAGGGTCATTTGTAATTCTAGTATCTACCTTTGATTATTTCAGCTTTCCATCAGTAGTTCTATATAAGGACACATGTAACTGGTCAAGTAACAAACAGGAACTACTATATAGATCAGCGTGAGTATGCTGGGGAAATGGGACTGGCTGGCAGGAGTCAGCCAGTGATATTTAAAATCATTGTTCATTAGTTCATGAATAAATTTCCAAACATCCACAAGAGATGTAGCTTTTGGGGCAGGGGGTGTCTAATGTATACAAGTGGTTCTAAAGGTCAAGTATGAAAGTTTGGGTTACTTGTGAAATATATTTCAACTTTATAAATCTTACTGTGCCATTGTCAAGATTGAGGCAAAGTACTAACATTTGTTGCACACTTGACTGTAAAATGGGCATTTAACCTAATGGATAGATAGACAGATAATTACAAAGTCTAATGTATTCTCTTCACTGATCTTCCACTAATGTATTATAATTTCCATTTTGCAAATGAGAAAACTGAGGTTCAAAGGCATTAGTAACTTGCCCAAGGTCACAGACTATCTATAGTGCCTCTGGGGGATCAGTGCTCTGTAAGAGGCACAGACAACTTTGGGGTATTTTGCGAGATCTGTAACATAACCTGAAAGCAATAAGAGTTTGCTCCAGGAGTTCTTGTCTCCAGGCACTTTGATCCTTGGGATTTTATCATGCTGTAGCAATTTCCTGGCAGGGAAGAACAATTAGGTTCCTGTGAAATGCCCTGGCATCTGTCCATGTGCCATGAATGAAGCATGACATAACCCCCTCCACAGCCATCACTGAAGACATACTGGGTTTAAGGCTAATATGTTATTTTAATAGTTAATTCTGGAAGCCGATCAAGAGCAGCCATCATTTGAATTTGGCATGATTTCATTGATGCTTGTTGCTCATACTTTCATTATTCTCCAGATGTTAACATATTTCTCTGTGATGCTAATTTTTCTTTTGCCAATTATCTCTGTCAGAATCGTAAGGCAATTATCCTTTGGGTTATTTATTTGCACATTTCTTCTATTAAAATGTAAGCTCCACGAGGGTAGAGATATCTATGTTTGTTTTGCTTAGAATCTTAAAAGAGTATCTGACACAGAGTATGTGCCCAATAAATTCCTGTTGAGGAATAAGTGAAAATTGTGCCCACAATTTTCCTGTTGTGTGGAAGCTATTAAAGCGGAATGCTTAAAAATAGTTTGAATGCTAGACAGTTAAAAAAAAAAAAGTCAGTTCTTATGTTTTTACTTTAAAACCATTGAGTGGAAACTTGCAATCCCAGAGTGATGGACTCCTTGGATCTTATTCCTGGGCAGCTCCCAGGATCATTGTGTGTACTTTGTGCCAAGAAAGCAAAATATTTTTTTTAAGCAACAATATTAGTACAAGATGACTGATGCTAAAAATTGTCCTATATATTTTCAATTAAAAAATAGTACTCTGAATAATCCACTTTTTATTATCTGTATCACCTCTCCAGTCGGTGAGCTTCATTAACTGACAATTTATCTCTATTTTTAATCACCCCATAAGAAATGGAATTAATTTTTCCTAAATCTTCCTGAATGTTCTTAACTAAAAACATACATTTTTAACGATGTAAAAATATGATCCCTGTTAGTCATATTTCTGTTTTATGAGCTGAATTGTAGGTGGACATTTCAAATGCCTAGGAAGCATTTTTGTTTTCCTTGTTCAAGTTTGAAACTCCCCTTTTGCTTTCCATATGAGCAACTGCAACCCACATAACATTGGGCATAAAGTGTTTAAAAAGCACTGTCCAGAATTACTGCTGCCTGGGGGACGATAAATGATATTATGTGAAGTGTCATGGTGTTGTGCAAATAGGGAATTCATTTTCTATTCAGATTCCAAGCAGGAAGAGCCTTTTCCCTGCCAAAGGTGGTTTCAAACCCCTCACTAATAGAGTGTGCAAGCAGATTCAGCCAGTGGAGTGAGAAAGGGCAGCTACTAGTGTGAATGATGCCAAGCCCATTCCTGACACCCAGATAGGAGGCCAAGGCCACGGAGCAAAACAGTTGCTAATAAAGCCAACAAGTTCATTTTTAGCACTCCATCTCTTGTTTGGATAAACCTAGAAGCAGAGATCTAAGTATCATGAATCCAGAAGTGGTCATCTGAGTGTACATCTTAGACTGTAGCAAGAGTGAAAAACAGAGTTTCTTCCATGCCTCCTTCCTAAGGAAGAAATGAAGGCAGATGAAGGAACCCCCTGGGTAACCTTTCATTATATTTATTTATTTTTTTATTGCTATGTACTGTATTTTAATGCAACAGTTTACAAATGGGTTGCCTGCTACTATTAGCAGTACTGTTCTACTTGCTTCAAAGAAAGATGTAATATTAATAATAATATTAATAATAATAATAACACAGACACACCTCAAACTTGCAATAACAGATAAAATGTAGGATATGTGGAATGATAGGGATTTATCTGTAGTGCTTCTTATAATAGAATTTCTTGAGAATTTTGAAATAAGTGATTTCTAAAATGTTAAATGTACATACACCTCTCAAGAAATACATCTATGAACCAATGGACATCCTTTTAGTTTTTGGATATGGGTCCCTATGGTAAATATTGTGTGCTCAATTATTATTAACACACATTTATTTGGAGTATAAAGTTTGCAACTGTGAGCATTAAATGTAAATCCCTGAATGGGGTAAGAATGCTCCTGCTTCATTTACTGCCTCAAGATTATTTTCCCAGAAGAGTAAAATCTACATAGGCAAACACTTTTTTAAGCATCACCTTCTGATGCTCATCTCAACCTTCAACATCCATAGGAATCACATGGTGAAATGCAGCTTAGGATTCAGGAGGTCTGAGTGGGGCTTTGGTGTCCACATTTCTAATAAGCTCCCAGGTGATACAGATGCTACCGGCACATGGACCACACCTTGAATGGCAAGGCTTTAGATTATGTAATCTTATACACAAGTACAAAAATGATGAGACTGATCAAAACTTCATACAAACTTTTACTGTCCTCCTCGTTAGACATCCATGGGTACTGGACAGTACATGGTTTTTGTTTTTGTTTTGGTGTGGGAGTCCTCCCCTCTGCTATTCTCAGGCTGACTCTTAACTCAGTAACACCTAAGAAGGGTTTTCTTCACATTAACTGCCTGTTTGCTTTGGCCCTTTTGAAATAAATTTTGATACTTTTAGTCTCAAGGAGACAAAAGGAAGCCACATGACTTGGAATTCCTGGTGGTATCTTGAAGATGGCCGTTCTGTTTCTCCAGCAAGGAGGAGGAGGCTGACATATGGCTATATTGCTGGGCTGCCCGTGCCATCTCCTGAATTGCCAGACCACGCTGTAAGGTGCAGCAGATGGCCAGAGCAGCGGGACGTGCCAAACCATGCACTCCAGAGCCCCTCTACAAGGCGCTCATTCTGGTAGCGGTAGCAGGGCTTAAGAATATGCTTACGGCCTTTCACAAAGACAAATGATCTGGTAGCTTCTCAGATGGTGCAGCTGGAATCATCATATAGGGTGGATGATTTACCTCTGCTATGCACTGGCAATTTAACATTGCAGTAGGGAAAAGAAAAAAGAAAAATAAAAAAAACACAACATAACACTTATTGAAAGACTTCAAACTTGACCTTTCTCTCCTGAGCTTGGGCAAAAACAGCTATTCTCTAAGCACATCATCCCTTACAACAGAGAAAATGAGCTCCATTTCCCATTATCAAGGAGGTCTCCACCTTCCTCTCTAGACTTATCTCCCTCTCATGCCCTCCAACATCCTTCTCACCAATCTTTTCCGGTCTCCACGTTTTTCCTCTGGGTTTTTGTAGTTTCCCATCATGCTCCGCCCTGCCTTTTTAGGTATTCAAAGTCTACTCAATCTTTAAGACACATCCCGTATCCTAACCCTTCTTAAAGACGTCTCCAAAGACACACTGTCATTCTCCACACTTCTTATAAGATTCAGTTATTTGGCAGGGAAGAGTGTCTCTTCTTGACAATTTTTTTTTCATATTTAATGTTTCACATGGGCATAATTGCTACCCTCATTTAATCTATAAGTTTTTTAATAGCAGCAAATATTCTCGGAATTTTAAAATCTACTACAGTGGGTGAATACATTCCTACTTAGGTTTTGCAGTCAATCATATGGCAGGTATCGACAGTGGCTTTCCCCACCAAAGGCCTAGCTCACTGAATCCTCATTCAGATCTTGAGTGTTCATGAATAAAACACCAAAATAGTAGTAGAGGTGCCTCGCCTGGTACTCATGTTCTCTTTGCTCACAGCAACAAAACGAATCCACACCCCTTCTCCCTTATGTTCTAGCAATTCCAACTATTTTCTTTTTGTTGTTCTGTGGTATACAGAGTATGAGGTTATCCCTGTGCACCCAGGAGGCTTGCTGATGCTGCTCACTCTCGTGTCTTATATCCTAATGATTACCCAGATTTATTCTTTGAGGGGTTCTATAACCTGGATTTTGATTTGTGTAGTGTGCATTTGATTAAAGAATTTACTGTTACTTGCTACAATAATGCCACAGAAAGTTATTATTTTGTTTTGAATCAAATTTCAAATCCTTTCTTGGAATGAGCTCCCACTCAGTTAATGCCAATTGGCTTAATATTTTCATCACCCAGTCACTCCACACAAGCCTTTTCCAAGCTGTGCCATATTCTTGGAATGCCTTCTCTTCCTGTCTGCCAAGTTATCTCTATTCCATCATCCAAACAGCTCACACAATCCTACCTCCTCTACACAGAACTAGTTGGAAAAGGTCTAATAGTTTCTCCCTATACCATCCGGTGTGATCATTAGCCACTTAAGCTTCTCTTACTCCTCACTGCTCTACTAACGTACCTACTCTTGATATGGACACCAAGTACATACCCTGTTTTGCATTGTTCAGTAGTTTTTGTCTTTTGCCCTCGTATATGCTGTCTTTCAATTCACATATTTTTAGTCTCATAGTCTACTTTTGACAGATTCCACAAAAAAATAAGATTAAAATGAAAGACCTCCGTCTAGTGCCAAGTGTAATATCATGTAGAAACAGATACGTAATACATACGGAGATTTTTCGGATTTGATTTTTTAACGTACAAAGAATATGGAACTTATTTAATGTTTCACAAATCCATCAGGACTTGCCAGGAGAACTCTTTTAGCCTTGGGCAAGGATGGCAATTTCCATGGGGGTTCATTTCTCAGGTGGCAGCGCAGTAACTGTCGCTGGTGGTAATTGTAGGCAGTACAAGGGGACTTCAAAAGCTATCCTCAGTGCTGAGGAACAAGATCATGAAAGGTCATCCATTAGAAGAGAAACTAGTAGGGACATTGAGTCCCTTCGAGTTGCAGGTTATCAACGCTTCACTTCTTTTAGGAAGGATGAAAAAAGTGCTGCTAAAAAGAATTGGAAAATCACCTTAGACATGGCAAGTTCCTCACACAGAGTGGGTGCTTGATGTGAATTCATCAAATGAGAAAAGGAGTCTGCTATTTAAAGAACTGTGATATAAGTGATAATCCCATTGTTGCCCTCCAGTGGATCTATCTGAGGAGACAACTTGCTAACTGAATTTTCTGTGGGTACTCTGAAAATGGACCAAGGGGGAACACGAAGTTGTCTGTACTTATCCAGCAGTGATCAAAAGAGACCAATCACGTATCAAGAGGAATAGCTATGAAATTTGTAGGGTCCAGATCAAAATGAAAATGCAGAGCTCCTCCCCTTTCAAGATGGTGAGAGCGGACGGGAACCAAGCCTAGGACCTTCTAAGCACAAGGCCCTCAGAGACAGCCCTGGTTTACAGCCCGTGAAGATGTGCCTGTCCAACAGACTTGTCTAGTGTGACTACAGATTCTGAGCATGATGAGAGTACTAAACTAATCCAACACCTGGACAAAATATCCTTTTAACAACCAGTCTTTGCTTAAACATGATACATTTTGCTTACAAATTCAGTTTTCTAAGTACCTTTATACAAGAAAGGGTGATCCCTGGGAAAGGAGAACTCATTTTATTCATTCTGGTGCCTCTTTTGGTTTCTACATTAGTCATTTGAGATTTTAATTAGCAAAATAATGTAGTGTATATCTTCATGTTCTTTTTTTTTTTTTTGAGGGCAGTGTCACTGGCCCTCAGGTGTGGGATCGAACCGGGGCCGCTGGCATCCCAAGCCAGCGCTTAACCACAGCGCCACTCAGCTGGCCCTCCATGATCTCTTTGTAGTTGGGAGATCTTGCATAAAACCCTTGAACTTTTCATCCTTTTTTTTTTTTTCATGTGTAAACTGGGGAGGATAAACTTCATCTTTTGGGTTAATTAGTATTTACTGATGTCATGTATGTGAATTTCCTGGCACATACTAGTCACGTTATGCCCTTTTTTCCTCCCCTTCTTTTTGGTCTCACAATTCCCCAATCTCACCTCTCTGCACATGAATCTATCATTTCGTACCGGATGAGAAACCAGGTTTCTGGGTGTACAGCACTGAGGGTCAGCTCTACACTCCGGTTATCAAACTGTAAGGGATACAACTGGGCAGTCAGCTGGCCCACTTTCTCTTTGATACCATTTAGCTGCAACGGAACCTATCCAGATGGTCCGCAGCCCTTGTATCTGGGGAAGAAGAGGATAGGAGAAAGGAACAAGAGCCGAAGACATGTCTCATCTCTCATTATATGGGTACTATCAACTTCTGCTACTCACAACTTATTTCATCCCAGGGAGGAGTCCAGGATAAAAGAATGGAGGGGATTGGGTGAGGATAGGACTAAAGAGAGATGGAAAACAGATTCAGCACTTTGACAAGCTGGATGCAAAGATGCTCTGGTCTATTTGATCAAAGTGGGGGAAGAAACACTTTTGTCAAACTGTCTGCTTTGTTTACGGGCAATGCCACTCTCGCACATCATTTGCCTCTTTGCATTAATGCAATGTCTACATTTTATTCACTGTTGGACGATCAGTGTCCAAAGCATTTTTCTGCTGCAGATTTATTTAAATTTACTGAACTCTTAAGCAGCCAGCTTACAGAAACTACTATAATCCCCTCTTCTTTACTCATAACCAAAGACACATATCACACAAAGAATAACAAAAGTATGAGGAGGATTAGGAGAATTTGGTGTCACAGTGAACAAAGCACAGCTAGCATTATGCTTTAAAAATAATGGCTTTTCTGTCTCATGGGCAAGAAAAATAACTTTTCCACTGCATAATAAATTTATTAGCCTTTCCGACCTCATCATCCCTACCTTAACTTAGATACAGCATCAAAGGCAAGAACATGTTTGACAGTAATATTTTCCAATTCAGCTTTTTAACATTCACTTCCGCTTGGTTGCTCCAAAGTTACTGCGTGAGCGCCACCTGGTGGGAAATTTGTAAGTTGCGCAAGGTAGCTTCCCACAGAGGTGAAGGATAATATATAGTTCGAATTCTTCACTATCCAAGGACTTGCTAACAGGAAAATATGCCTTGAAAGACCAATCATGATTCAGTAGCCCATTATATACACTTAAAAAGGGCAAATCGTGGCTTTTACTTGCTAACTAAACATAGCATTTTCCATTTTTGCACACCCTGAAATGTTCCTCTTTTCTGTTTCTTCTTGTTCCAACCTATTCACCTCCCATGCATTCTTAACTCCTTCAAGATGTATGTAGCTCATCATTTGGTTCCTCCAGGAAGCCTACCCCTAGGCTTTGTGTCAGTAAAGGTTCCCATAAAAAAATAAAAAAATAAAAAATAGCACCGGGCCGGCCGAGTGGCACGGTGGTTAAGCGCTGGCTTGCGAAGCCAGTGGCCCCGGTTCGGGTCCCACATATGAGGGCCAGTGACACTGCCCTCAAAAAAAATAGCACACTAAAATTGGATCATTTGAGGAGAGTTCAATTTAAAAACATTGACAAAAGGGTGGGCAGATTACAGGAAACGCATGGATGATGGTGCAAAATCCCAATAATAGTAACAGCTACTACCCTAGCTCTGAAGGTGAGGCGTGCAGGAGGGGTGTCACAGGTGTGAACTCCGAGGATAGATTACAACTCCCCGTCCCCTACGGTTGTCCCTCATTGGCCAGTCCCAACAACAAACCAGAGAGCAAAAGAACCCACCCAAATTCATCTTCGGGGGTATAGGGAAGGGGAAGAAAGATATTAGTTAGATGTGGAGAGACGAACGAAAGATAGTCATGACTGCCCACAGTCTGCACCTTTCCCCACAGCCCTGGGAACCTACTAAACTAGAACACATTTATAGACAGCAGATTGAACGATTAAATAGAGAGATAAACAGTTACTTTGAAGACGGAATGAAGAACAAATCACGTTTATACCTTACTCTTACCTCTTAAACTATCTACCCATTTGAAGCTACCTTTATTACCTTATTTTAATGTTTCTACATTTCAGCGTTTTTCTTGTTTAAAGGTGTGTTGGGGGTTATATTAAAAGCAGCGTTGTTTCCAGTTCTGCTAGTAGCGGCCCATTTTCATTTATTACTTAGAATGGACTAGAAGTTTGAGGATTCAGTCTGATAAATTAATATTAATTAATGTCCGCCATATCTGGCCTCTCAGTTTTTGGGGAGTATCTCAGGAGGAGGAGTTCTTCCTCCTCCCTTCCTCCCTTCTTTACTTCTTTCCTTCCTTCCTCCCTCCCTTCTTTCCTTCCAATCCCTAGCTCTTTTGAAATTAGCATATCTTTGGAAGCCACACTAGGCAGTTAAGTATCAGAAAGTATCAATAGCTTTAAGTTCCAAATTGTAAATGAAGGGTTTCATTTGTAGGTTGGTACAGAAGTTCCAAAAAGAGGGGAACATGCTAGATTAATATGTGGGTGTCACAGATATGCTGAGTTGGATCTGTGGAATATTACCAAATTATAAGAGGAGGATTACATCAAAGGTTTCAAGGAAACCATTGCTGACATTTGGGGAGAGAACTGTTTTAGAATATCTAATTCATACCTCTCCCTTTATAAGTGAAGAAAATGAGATCAAGGTTTCCAGTCACACACTTAAAGAGAGAGGCAAATTAGCTGAAATTTTTAAACCACAATCCTCATCTCATAAATCCACCCAGTGCTGAAAATGATGAAGTAAAATAGGACTTGACTGAGTGACGTGGTGATGTAGTTGATATTTTCTTTCTTTCTTTTCTTTTTTTTTTTTTTTCCTGCAGTAGAATAAATAGAAAAATTGAAATCAACTTCCTTCACCCTTTCTTCTCACCCCTCATTCTTCACCAATGGCAGTAAGATAAAAAGATCCAGTGTTTTGGTGGCTAAGAGTCAGAAGAGAATTCTACAGTAAACATGTGTATTCCCAAAATGTACATCTATTGAGATAGTGGTGATTCTTAACAGGCTGGAAACTGGGTAAAGAGGGATTGGAGGATGGGGACTGAGGGAGACATGAGGGACATGTGTGTGAATGTGTACATGGAACCCTTGCAAGTCAAGAGACACATTCCCATTCTTAAACCCTACACTTGCAATGGCAAGACCTCACATAGGGATGCCAGTGAAATTGGGAGCCTGTTCAAGTTCTCGTTACTGAGGTTGGCATGGGTGGCAGGGGTCATAGTGATTCTACCATTTCAACTAGCTGCCTGGGCAAGGATCAAAAAGCCTCCATGTACCCAGCTTTGCTCCTTATCTGGACTACATAAACCTTGGAGCTCTAATACAGTCCGAGGGCACGTGAGGGCACCCCAAATTGACTGATATTGGACCTTTTTGTCAACCTTGATGACAGCAGCCTCATGATGGATTTAATCTGACTTAGAGAAATGAAGGTGACATTTCTTGCACTCTGTGTACCACAGAGCAAGTTGTACCGGTTACAAGTGTAACTTTTCTATTGCTATCATCTAATCGTTATTTTGATGGGTGAGGGGTGAGAGCGAAGTACCAAGTAGATTATTTCATCCACCAACTTTTATTTTTAGAAAGTGTATTTTTGAAAAGATAATGTTTCTTACTATACCATTTTTCTGGTCCACCTAAAAAGAGAAAAATAGATTTTTACAATTCTTTTTGTAGGAACATAAGCTCTTCAGGGCATAGGGCTTGTGCACTGAATTGCAGCCCAGCATGAAATTTTACAGTTGAGTTATGAACCCCTGACAATAAAAGTTTACAACAGAACAGCCTGGCTTTTCCAGCTTTAGGAGCAGGGGTGAAGGAAACATCCATGCTCTAACAAATACTGTTATCCTGGAAATATGATATTAATGACTGCATATTTCAAGAACAAAGAATTAAAATGTGAGAAGGAAGTTAATTAGACATACTTGAGAGATATAGTATGTTTTATCCGAGTCATGTGCACCTTATTTACTTAAAACAAATGTAAACTCCAAATGATTTGACATCTCTTTCAATTTTATAATTAAATTAGAAGATTTGAGAATTCACAGGTTTTAAAATTAAACTACTATTGACTTTAAATTATCCCTGTTAAGAGGGAAAGTAATAGAATGAATAAATTAAATTCTCTCCACATACCCTGATGCTGTACCATTAATTTCCCTCCCAAAGACAACTCTCTCTATTGAATACATTTATACTACAATTATCCATGAAAACAATATTCCAAAGAATCAAAGGGGTACTTTATTGTTGTTGTTGTTTGTTATTATTTTTTTAACAGAGAAAAATGATTGGCTGTAACCTATTTTGGGGGTGTGGGGGTCCTAGGCAACTGAATAGTGCCATTAAGTAAAATACACTTGTTAAATTGATAAAAAATAAAAATAATACATTAATCTTTTTTTTTAAAAGTATTTGACAATCTCTTGAATGGTCCTAAATAAAAATCTCCATGAATATAGCAGATTTTCCTGGGTATCACATAGACAGAGATGTGCTTTACTCTGCCCAGTCTTACTTTATTTTTTTTAACATGATAACCATGGACTGAGTGTATAAGTTCACTAGCAACATGGTCAGTAGTGAAACCGTCATACCATCAGTTCAGTTTGCTTAACATCCAGGGCACTGAGGAATTATGCCTTGGAGAACAGAGTAAGGAGGACACTAAGGATGGAGAGGCTGTGAACTGCACTGCTGGTCTGTGGCTCATTCAGGGTGCGGGGGTTTAGGGATTCACCTACGCCATGTTTCTTGGGCCTCCTCCCCAGCACAATAGTAATCACCAATCACCATGACAGAGACATTTGGGCTCAGGGTCTCAGCTAAAAGAAGCTTAGGTCATCAAAGGGATGTTTGCAGGATCCACATGAAGTGTTACAGTAAAGCACTTTATGAACATAAAGAGTGGTGCATCAACATTGTTTGTCCTTAGGGAAGGTCCACTATTACGGTGAACTATAATAACCTGAATAATTTATTTCACAGACAAGATCGGAGTAATAACTACCATCGATAAATAACATTTTTCCTACTTTCTATTGGACTGTCAGAGTCTTGTTTTCTTAGTCTGGTGGATGAAAATGGGGTTCTACAAAATGTAACCTCCCAAGATGATCTGGTTATAAATCCCTAACTGGGCAGGTCCTGGTGGGTAGTCACATCCCAGGCCCATAGAGTCTTTAGTAAAAGGCTTATCTTTGCCTTAAGCAAGCCCTGTCCATTGTTCCTGTACAACTAGGTGAACACACCTCCAAAATGCCTCTTCTCAGACCCCTCTTTCTAATATGTGACCACCCTTTCTGACTCCTCCTTCTAAAGCATGGTCACACTCAACACAGCTCATAATCTTAACAGATAATCTGAGTCCTGCCTTACTTTCTCCCACCCTCATGTAATCTTCCTTAATCTCAAATGCATGAAAGAAAACTGCACTGTTATTATCAGAAGCATTTTTCTGTCTGTTGAGATCTTGCTTCCAGGTGTATCTCTGATTCACACAAATTTTTGTAAAAATTCTCTATGGGTTTGGACATTCTTACATTCACAAGAGGAGCTAGCATTCAAACATTCATTCATTTGTTTTAGTCACCACCCAGCAATTTAGTCTAGGCTGTGTGTCAAACACTGATGGTTGCTGGAGATCCCGATGAATAAAACTCATCTCTACTCTCAAGGAGCTCACAGTCTCAGGTGGAGGAAAACAAGTCAGCAGACACAGATACCTGAAAGGTAGTTACAGGGTGAAACAGGAATCCTTAGGAAGGTATCCGACAAACAGGGGAGGCTTCTTGGAGGAAGTGAAACTCTATTAAGCATCGGGAGCTCTCTGATGAGAGGGCTATGGACATAGACAACAGCAGAGTGTTCAGGGGACTCCTAAATGGTGACTGGTGACAAGCCTGTGGGGATGGGCAGGTGGAGGCTGGAGAGAATAGCTTCAATGAGTTTGATCTGTGGCTAAAGGAACTGGGGAGCTGTACCAGGACTAGATTTACACTGCACAAAGATAATTCCAATGAGGTAGAAGGAAGGATTAAAGGGGAAGAGGAAGGAAGCCAGGAAACTTCATGTGCATGTTTGCTTATTTTCCACAATGAGCACGGATTATCTAGACTTTATATTTTAAAGTTTTAAAAAATAAAATAAAAATAAAGTTTAGAGCCTAGTTGCAGTGGCCGTGAGAATGCATTGCACCTCTCAAATCTCCAGCTACAGGGAGTGTATGTGACCAAGGCTCCCAGGGAGCTGAGCTCTGAAATCCATCACAGCTTTAGTTCCTATTAGAGCCACTGAGGAGCACAGCCTTCCCTGATGGAGACGGTGACTCAGCTCCCCCCAGCCTCCTGAACCCTGTGTAGACCATAGGGCACCTCTTTTTCTCTCTTTCACTCTGAGCCAGACTTAATATTACAGTCTATGAACTCTGACAGGCTTCCCGAGCTCCCTCCTCATTTTTTCTCATGTATTCCCCCCTCCTCACCAATGAAGTCCTTGCACATATTATTCTACAATAGTTTGGCAACTACTTCTCAGAGGACTTGGGCTAATGTATTGGCATAGTATGACTGACCAAATAAGAACTCGTTATATAGATTACTTGAATAATCTTAAATGAAGGCTATGTTTTATTAATTTCTCATTTTTATCTCAGTGCCTGGCAAAAGAAGACAGCCCAACAGTTTTGAAAGGATGAAGGAAAGAATAAATGAATCCAGAGTTGATCCTGTAACAATAGGCTTTTCCTCATAAATCAAGGTGACATATCAACTATGCTAATTTTTTTTTTAAAAAAAAATAGGTGTACAAAAAGAACTTGAGAAGTAGTGTGCTAACTTTTGATCATTGAGAAGACTGACAGTAGAAGTCCTCTTCTCCAAAGTGATTGGAGCCAGGATTGCAGTTGTTTAACTTTAAAAAGTCAGTTAACAAGGAGGAATCATAAAAATGATTCACACTCTAACATTTCAGTGTAACTCAAGACACATTCATATGAATTTATTTGTCAGTGTTTCATAGAATCATAGGCTTTTCTCTGAGTAAGTTTCACTGACTGGCCTTCTGCATAAAACACGTACAGAATACAGAGGGTGCCAAAAATGTAGACACATTTTAAGAAAGGAAAAACTATCAAAAGTGTAATACTCAATATATACCAATAACAGAAGATGAATACAAATCATGTTTGACTTCTGCAATTACAAGAGGTGCTCATATGGTTACCGTCAACATCCAGACACTTCTGATTACAGTGAACTATTGCTTGAGCAACGTTGGTCAAAGTGTCCACTTGTATAGATTTTTTTGGCACTCAGGTAGACTACCCACAATTTCTGCTTGCGATTCCTTTAAATTGAATTAGAAATTCAATCTGAGTATAATAAATTCCATCCAAATTTTAATGAGTTTTCCCTACATATTTGATAGCTGTCCTGCCTATACCTAATGTATAGAATTTGTGCTCATGTATGTGTGTATGTGTATGTATGTATGTATGTATGTCTGACTTGCATTTGTGTGGGGGTGGGGAGGGTGCTCGATTTTCCTTACCTTGTTTTCATCTGGAACAAAATCAATTCCAGTTAACCCTACTGATCAGTTCCCCACTCTCTATAGCAAGAGGCTGGTTGAAATCAAGAGGACTAGCAGAACTGCCTCAAATCAGGTCATTTCTTTCTTTCTCATGAACCCAACCTGTTTGCAAGGCAGTACATTTTCTACCTCTCCACAGGGTAAGTTTTACACCTCTATGGGGAAGACTGTCAGTTGCCCAGAGCTACCTATGATGGCAAAAGTACTACCGTGAAATTCTGGAATGATACATTACTAAGTGAGTTGCAGTGTTGCCACTGGGTTACACATTCCAATCTTAGTTCTATCAGAAATAATGCTGCCATTTAGATTTCCATCTGCCTACTTTTCACATCCTAATATGGGAGTCAAAGAATTCCAACCCCAGCAATCTTTAGAAAGTCTTCTAATTGGCTTTAGTAGAAATACATTCGTTTCACATGCATATTTCATCAGCTATGTAATAGTTAATAGCTAAATTACACAATTGCAATATTAAGTGCATCTGAGATAAACAAATTTGAGAAATTCACAATGGACCCTTAGGAAATATTCCACCTAATGTGCAGGAGAGGAAATGAGAAGGCATTCTTGAGGGTAGTCTACTAGCCAAGAACATTCAAAGTGTGAGTTCTATCAGCACATATTTCAGGGAAAATGGTGAGCATCACTAATTCAGTGAGTTGGTGAAGTGGTGGCTGATTGGGAGTACTGCTGCACTTAACTGGACAAAGTATTTGCTGGCACAACACAGCAAGGTCTGACATTCTACTATGGGAGGCTCTCATCTAGACCATGCATTCATATCTGGGCACTGTATACAAGCAGGGCAGTGGTTCCAGTTTGATTTACTTTATGTCAAAAATTGTTTTGACAGATTTCCCCTTGACTTTAGGCTCATTTGGACGATTTGAACTTCTTTTAAACATATCAGATGAGTTTTTACACAGTTTCTTCCCATTTCTCTCAATGCTTAGGGTTCCATCCCAAGCCACCCTTCTAAGATCTGTCTCCTCAACTTTTTGCCTTTGACAATTTTGAATCTTTTCCTCTGTAGACTCCATCCCTGGGAATTTCAAACATATTTTACTTCAAAAACTTGAACAATTTCCTTTGATCCTCTTATGCCTTTTGTTAGCACTTTCCCATCTCCCTGTTTTTCTTCCATGATTAACATGGAATACTTTCTAAAAGCCTACCTCATCTCTGCACATTTCTGGGGTGGTTCTTCCGAATGACCTTGTCAAGGAAGTGATTTTCTCATTATTCATTTTCTCTAAACTTCCTTGAACATGATTTGGATCATCTTATCATTGATTCCTTCGACAACCCCTGAACATGATTTGAGTCATTTTGTATTTTCTTCTTCCAGGTCCTTCTCCTTTTCTAGCTGTCTTATGCCTCCACCTGGTAAGAGTTGCCAAGTGCCATGGATCTGAACACAGACTCTTGAGTCAGGCTGACCGAGGCCAAATATTATTAGTCATTTGACTTTAAACAAAATACTCATTGCCTTATCAGCACCATGGGGATAATATTGGTCCTTACTTCAAGTTTATTATGCGGATTGCGTTATCTCATATACTTAAAGAGCTTTACACTTTATCTGATGCAAAATGAATGTTCAATGACTATAGCTGATTAAATAAAAGCTGACTTCTTTCTTTCCTTTTTTTTTTTTTTTTATCCTTACTTTAGGCTCATTCTTTAATGACTTCTAAAACATTCCTGGTTTCAAGACCTTCTGTATTACTGTTTCCTAGCTCTTCAGCTCTAAGCCTGAGTTATTGAATTTATTCTATAATCACATTTCTAATTACCTTTAAAACATACCCACTTCTAAAACATACCTACTGTATTGTCTCCATTGCTATTTTGTCATAAACATTGATCTTCTTGCTTGACTTACTGTGAGTAATGCAAACATTTGAAGATGAACATTTTTCTGTTCTTCATTTGCTTTTCCAACCTCCTTCAGCCTTGCTTTGAGGTCTTCAACACTTGAGCACTGAATGCTCTGATAGTGTGTTAATTGATGTTCATGCCTCAAGCCTACAGCCACCAAATCTATTCACTTTAATCAATCAATATTTATTAAACATCTATCATTGGCTACACATTGTTCTTGACCCCTTGGGGGCATTTGCAAATAGGTCGGACAGGACCTCCACCTTATGGATCTCCCAGATCTGTAGCCTGGCTCTCACTCTAGCCATACATTACAGTCACCTGAAGCATTTTTGTCTGTATCCTATTCACTTTTATATGTGTATCAATTATTAAAACCTGTACAAAGGACTGTGAAAAATACAGGGTGAAAAGTCTCAGTAACGACCTTCCCCTGAATACCCATCGTCCTAATCCACTGGTTTTCTCAGGTTACACACATGAGCATACAATGGCTCCTGATTTTCCACTTTATCGATCCTAACTGGGCCTTGCAGAATTCTGTATATTCGGACCTCACGACATCCATCCAGTCTTTTCATGCTCATTCATGTATCTGTGCCATATCTCAAACTAGATCTCACACATCACATGCTTTTCTTTTACATTTCAATCTTCCAAGTTTGGACTTTAACTTTCACCCCTGCCACAAAGCAACTGTGGACCATACATAAACTATACTAATCTGTCCCTTCTGTCCACAACTAATATATTTTAAAGCATATCAGAAACATTAGGGGGTCCTTCCTCCTTTGGGGTTCCAAATTGACTACAAAGCAATCTGGTCTGGTTACCCTGGTTCTTCACTGACTTCAAGCTAAAGTGGGAAAGGGACTGACAGAAGATGAGGGGTTTTCTCTGAAAAGAGATGCTGGAGTGGTATGTCTAACCTCCCCTGGCCCCCACCTCAGTCACACAGGAGGTTGGTAAAGATGTCCTTCTGCCACCTCAATTCTAATGAGAGGGACTTCAAGGATACCGAGCATGTCATTGGAAGTGTTTGTCAAGAGAAGCAACTGCACTTAAAGGATGGCGTTCTCTGGAAAAGCCTGTCTAGACAAAAGGCACCTAATGGAATGTCCTTTATTGGCACAATAAAGACAGGGCTGGGTGGCATGGCCCACACTTCCTGAATTTGCCGTGAAGCGGTGCAGGGCTTGGGTTATTCTGAAAGGGACTTGTTCAAAAAGACTATCAGCCAATAGTTGGGAGACTTCAAATGAAAGAGTTTATGTGGGGTATACCATATAAGCAGGGACTGAGGAAGGAGTCCCAGGCAGCCAGCCAGGGCCCACAGCGAGCAGTAAGAAGGCTTCTTTCCTCTCCCACCTCTGCTGCTGAAGGAAGCCACAGTCAGTGAGAAAGGGAGGAAGAGCAGAAGTATCAGGCTCCTGAGAGCCTGAGTTGGACCATAACTGGGGATGGAAAGAAATTTTAAACCGAATGAGAAAGTGGAGTTTGCTTCAGATCAGAAACGATATGGTTTGTAGTTGAACAAAAGAACCAAAAGTCTTGGCTCAAGGTTTTGTCCAGGGATATAGAAGAACGATATGTACGTTTTCAATATCATTGGTGAACATAATTAAATTGTTTCCTGCTTTGTACCCTCCAAATCCAGGCCTTTCAGTAAAAGAGGCACAGATGTTCATGGCTTACATGGTAATATTATCACTGCAACAGAATAAAGGTTGTGAGGGGAAAGAGACAGAGACGCTATTCGGCTTCTTTGGAATTTTTTCTACCCCAGAGCTCAGGAAAGACTCTCCCTTAGCCATCCCTTCAGATTTACTGAGTGTTCACTCCCAGAGTTCCCTAGGGTTAGACTCAGTTTTTCATTAATCTATTTAATGTGAGAAGCACATGTCCCCTCTTCCAGGAATGTTCTTCCCAGGTGGCAGTACACCATTGCCAAATAATTTAAACAGCCCCTTCTTCTCACCCTCTAGAAGACTCCTTCATTTTACAGTAGACACAGAACCAGTCCCTAACTGGGAGTATTAAAAACAATAGCCCCCTGCTTACCATTTGAGCTCCTTTTGCACACAGCAAATTCATCTTAAAGGTGTTGATATTGTATTATATTACTGCATTTTGTTTGTTTGTTTTTAAATTAAATTCTCAACCCTGAAAAAATGTAATCCCTGACAATGTACCAAAGAAGTTTTATTAAACAACAAAGCTCCTTAAATAGGAAGAGGAAATCTCGTATGTTCTCCACCTTCCCTATGATTATTTGTAACCCCCACCCCCCTCGGATGTGGCTGTATTTAGTCTCAAGTACATTTCCTGTAAACCTCATGCCTTCTGGTGGATCGTTACTCCCAAATGCCCATGAGAAAGCTCTTGAATCCACCTTTCCTTGGCTTCTGCTTTTAGGTTGAATGGTTCCCCACAGAGTTCTATACTTTACACATATTTTCTAATTTCCATTTTTATTTTTATAAATGATTCCCTAGTTTATCCCCACCCCACCTGTTTCTCTTTTATTCTTTTTATTAGTCTTCTTTCTTTCTTTCTTTTTCTTTCTTTCTCTCTCTCTCTCTCTCTCTCTCTCTCTCTCTCTCTCTCTCTCTCTCTCTCTCTCTCTCTCTCTTTCTTTCTTTCTTTCTTTGTCTGTCTTTCTTTCACCAAAAGAAAGTCTCAAAATAAATTATTTCTACTTATACATCTTTAATTGTGAACTAAGTTTTTGCTGAAATGAACTCAGGCATGCCTGCTCCAATTTATCAGCTTGATTCAGGCAAAGTGAGCCTAATTTTAGCTTTGCATTCCCTTCGGCATTAGGTCAAGAACACCTGTGACTTTCAGCCAGTCTGCTCTTCTCTTGACCACTGTCCTTTTAAGCCATCATATACATATTTTTAATGGGCCCATATATTAATCTATTTGGAGACTCACACATTATCAGAAAAGCTTTATAATAATCAGTCTCATGTGTACTCTCTCATCACACACACACACACACACACACACACATTTTAGAGTAAAATTGGAATAAGGATAAGTTACTGTCTTTCTAACCCAGGCTGTCAAAAACAAGGTCCATCAAGATGAAGAAAGTGGTATGATTCCAGATTCAATATTTTGGGTGTGCTCAGTGTTTTGTTATTTTGGAGAGAAATGTTTGCACATATTAGAGAAATATATAGAGGCTGTGAGGTCTGAAGACATTAGCTAAGCCAAGAGAGATGTTTGTGGAACTATCTCTCAGGTGAGGGGAAACAAATGATGAGTACTTCTCTCACTTTTCAGAGTACTGTGATGGTCTGGGGCAGTATTTATAGTTGAAGAATTAGGTTAACATGCTCATCAACAAAATAAGAGGTAAGACCTCTATTCCTCAGATTCTCTCCTATGCTCCTAAATATATAAGCACCCAACAGGTGATATGGCAGACAAAATGACAAGGTGTGTGAAGTTCCACATGAGAGAATAATGAGGTGATACTGTTGTGGACTGAGTGTTTGTTTCCCCTCAAATTGATGTGCTGAAACCTGACCTGCCATGTAATGATATAAATAGGTGGATTATTGGGAAGTAATTAGGGTCAGATACTTAGGATTGCTATGCCCTCAAGAATGGGATTAGTGCTCATAGAAGAGTCATGAGAAAGCTTTCTTTTCTTTGCCCTCCATCTTGTGAGGATACAGGGAAAAGCTGGCCATCTGCAACCTGGAAGACAGCCCTGACCAATACCTGACATGTTGGTACCCTGACATCAAACTTCCAACCTCCAAAACTGTGCAAAATTCATGTCTGTTGTTTATAAGCCAGTCCATCTATGACAGTTTGTTACAGCAGCCCAACTTGACTAAGACCAATTCTGTGGTTCCTATACTCTATGCAGAAAGAATCCACAGAAGATAGAGGTGATTACAGGCTGTAATACTCTTGGGGAGCCTTAGAGGTAGATTTAGAGATGCAGAGGGAATAAAGGAGGTGTCCCCCATTGTGAGAGTATATGGGGATGGGAGGGTTAGCAGGAGTGAGTAGGATATGGACTGTGCAAAAACAATGTGAAGAAATTTGAGAAAAGCATATTAAATAATAGGGCATGTGAAAACCTCCCTGAATTCATCATCACACACACTCCTGAAGGTTAATCAGAAGAGTTTCCTCAGCTCTGAAAGGAGTAGAAGAATACATCAGAAACTAGAAGAATCATATCAGTGAAGAAAACAGACAAATATCCCTATTCTATTTTTTTTATTTCTTTTTTTTAAATTTATATATATTTTTAATTAGCTTCAGGTGTACAACAAAGTGCAATAGTTATACTTTTTACCCCTCAAAGTGACAACCCCCCGCCCCCTACCATTTGCAACAAATATCCCTATTCTGATGGAGCTTAAATTCTAGTGAGGGAGGAGACACTAAAGAAATATTAAATAGTAACTAAGAAAATATTGTTATTATTGATTGTATCTAATTGATTATATCATAGGCTATGATAAATCCTATGGAAAGAAAAAGAAAAAATAGGTCAGGGTGAGGAAAGTTGGGATTACTGAGAGGCAGGCAGTTGGAAATTTTGTATAGGCTGGCCAGGTTGGGTCTCTCTGAGAAGAAAGCCTTTGAGTAAGAATTTCAAAGAGAGGAAGGAGTTAGCCATGCAGGTTTCTGGGAGACCCGGGAGATGTCCAGGCAGTGGGCACAGTCAGTGCATGGGCCTAAGATATACGTTGGCAAGGCTTGAACAGTTCTTGAATAGGGTAACTCAATGAAAGGATATTCAGTCTCTATAAGAATTCTGCATTATTTATTCCATTGTTTGTTCCTTCTCCCTCCTGCAACCTCCGCCTCTTCCTGTCAACTGCCTTCTTTCAATCAATATTAAAACTAGTTTTGAATGTGTGAAAATTTATCCCTTAAGCCTATACTCCCTTCCAGTTTCTGAAATAACTCATCTACCTCCTTCATAGCTAAATCTCTCGAAGTTTACCAACTCATGCTGCCTTTCCTTCCCCAGTCACCTCTATCATCCAGTCCATTCTTATCCCCTCTTGCCTCATCAGTCTTCTAAAGTGATTCTTCAAAGGTCACCAAAGAACTTCGGGTTTCTAAATCCAAAGGAAACTCTTGCTTTCAATTTGCTTGACATGTCTGAAGAACCTCCTATCTTCTTGAAAACTTTCCCCCTGGCTTTCATGACGCTATGTTTTTCTTCTCCATTCTCTTAGATCACTACTTCTAAGCTCATGTTTTTCCCCTTCCTCCTCCTGAATTCAATCATCAGGAAATAGAATCCTTGAGGGCCTGAGCTTGGATCCCCGTGTCTTTTTACTTCCTACACTCCTCTACAGCATTATTTCAACTCCAGTGGCTTTCAATACCATCTATATGCATATCATCCACAAACATATTTCCACCTCAAACCTGTCCTCTGAGCCACGGATAAGTATATCCAAGTGTCATCTTGATAGCTCCACTCGATATCTCACAGATACCTCACACCATCCCACCAAACACCTATCGCAAATCTATTGTATTCTATTGTATTCCATTGCCCTACACTTCAATAAATAGTACCTTCATGTAAATACTTGTACCAACCAGAAATCAAGGAGTCATCATTCACATTTCTCTCTCCGTTATAACCCATATTCAAATATTAAAAAAATAACTTGATTTTCCAAAACATCTCCTTCATATCTGTCTACTTCACTCACCTGCACAGCTAAAACCCTATTCCAAGTCACTGTCATCTCTTACCTGAGATATTGCAATATTCATATAACTTGTCTCTCTACTTTTACCCCTCACCCTCTTCCATCCATTCTCTACACAGTAACTAAAGTCATATTTTTAAAACACAAAATGCTTTATGTTCCTTCCTTTGCTTAAAACCCTTCAATTGTTCTTGAATCAAAAATTCTTAACATGGTCTACAGAACCCTGTATGATCTAGTCCCTATTTCCCTAGCTTCATCTTGAGCTACTCTCCCTGTCACTCACTGAATTCAAGTCACACAGGCTATCTGCTTGTTCATTCTTTCAATCTCTCATCCTCCCTCCTTCCCTTACTCCCTCCTCTCCTCCTGTTCTTCTTTCTTTTTCTTTCTCCAGACCCCAACCCTACTCTCTCATTTATGGGAGTGCATGAGTCTCTTTTCCCACTGAGAACTGAGCATATTTGAGTGAAAGGAGTCCCTTCTGTCCTCAGTCTCTTCAACTCTTCAGCCAACTCCTACTTACCCTTCTGGCCTTTCTTAATACTTTGGATTGTCTCTTGATATATAATAGACTGCCCCAAAACTTAGTGGCTTAACAAAAAAACAATTCATTTGATTACAGATCATCAATCTGGGTTGAACTCAGCCAAGTGGTTCTTCTGCTGGTCTTCACTAATGTGGCTACATTTAGTTGATGAGTCCACTGTGTCTGGGACCATTCTCACTCTCTCCTATCCCTCTCCATGTGGTCACTCCACATGGTGTCTCCACGTGGTTTAATGAAATACTTGGCAACTCAGGGAACCCAAGAGGGCAAAGGCAGGAGTATACAGGCCTTTTTAAGTGGTATATTGTAACTTCTGGCACACTCTATTCTAAGTTATTACTAATGAAACAAATACTTGGAAATGTGGTTCATTGAAGCCACCAATGTACCAGATTATGACAATACATCCTAATATAAATTAGCTGTTATTAAAGGAGGGGAGCTAGCCTGACAATGCAGAAAATAATAGGAAGAAATCTGAAATTGATTTATTGACTTATTATAGTTTAGATAAAGGAAAGAAAAGATAAGAAAATCCAATAACAGCAAGTGTTTCCGTCAGGGACTAAAGAGTTTTACCACAAGAAAAGAAATTAAGTCATTTTATTCTTCTGTTTACTAACTTTAAAACAATATCCTTAGGTTAGAGAAGTTGACATTGGCCACAGAATTAGCATAGATTTACATTTACAAACAAAAGTTCATTTAACCATTTTCAACTACAGTTTAATTGAAGATAAAAATGCTTGATTAATAATAGTCTCTTACATAATTTCAACCACATCTATTGAAATTTTCATTGTAAGACTAAAGGATGGTATGTGTCTACATCTAGCAAACACATACTATAGTATTAGTATTTATTTTTATTATTATGCCAGTTAACAGCTGCTTGGTACAACCAAAACAACAAGAACAAATGGCGTTTGATGTTAGCTGTAAGCCAGGCACAGTGAGAGGCATGGGGTCTTATTCACTTATGAGCAAGTCTTATGTCCATCCCCCAGTAGCTCACTGTGTCTGCTAATTCTACTTCTAATCCAGACTGTCATTCAACTTTGTATAATAAAGAAGCCTATCAGGAAAACATGGAGGATGGAAGTAGAGAGAGGTAAACTATTGAGAGGGTTTTTTTGTTTATTTGTTTGTTTTGCAGCTAGATTAATGATTTATATATTTCAAGTCATAAAAGATTTTGCCATAGATATTTAGGACCATTTTTCAGAATTTTCATGGAAATCTTGAGTCACTGGTGAAATGCTTGAAGACTAAAAATGCTACTTGGAATTATCTTGATGCCTTTTTGTTTATTTCTCAAAGCCAGTTTGGCTTTCTGAAGCATTATTGAGTGTGTCAGAGTTTCTGGACATGGCAGGACATTTAGAGAACTGGCATTCCATTTTCAAGTGGAAAACATCCCAAGGTTGTCACTGAAGAGTTCATAGGTTAATACAATTATCTTTGTAAAGAAAAGATTACACTGTGTTTGAAACAAGTGTCATAATAGTGGTTTGAACCAAATGGTTGGTCTAACGCAATAAAACAATATGTAAAAAAACGAATAAAACCATTTTCTCTTATATAAAATTCAATGTTGTGTTGATAGTTCATTATATATTTATATTATATATATATCCCAGATCTTTGATAATATTTTCCTCTTAATTGGCAAGAAAGCACCCATCATGGAAAAATATATATATTTGTATTTTTATTTGTAATTGACATTTATTACATACTTTCTGTCTAAAAGAAGTTCTAACTATAGTATATCATGAAAAAAATAAAATGAACTGCAGAAAAACTGCTAGTAGGAAATTCCCTTTTAAGTTTGACATTTGGTTTTAGCAACACCTCTAAATATCTACAGATACTGTCTTTAATCAAACATTTTTATCTGCAAAATTGAACTGGAAATTACTTGTTAATGCCCAGTTAATAGCCCCTTTTCTTTCCCAACAGCTAAGAAAAAGCTCATTTTAGAATAGAATTAACTAGAAAAATGACAATTCTTAGAATTTACGGCTCCATTCCTAGTTTGTGTCCATACTCATCTAAGCGCTTACTGATCAAATTGAATAAAAGCAACATTAACTTTAAAATCAATCTAACCTCATTCCATGCATGTATTTAGGCCATCTTGTACATTGTAAAAGGAAAAAAGAAGAAGTCATTTTCTTGTTTTCTTTTCCATTTTCTTAATCATGGAAATCAGGTTTCTCTTGATTCTGTGAGGATATAATGCTTCTTTTTCTATGTGTTAGCTAAAGATACTACATTAAAGTGATATTTAACTCTTGCAGAAAATATTTACTAACCATATTGTTCTTTATTGCATTTTTTAGGTTTTATATTTTATTTAGCTATATTTTGAAATAATATCTTACCTAGGACTTCAGAAAGAGTTCCCAGAATGTACACTATAAAATGGCATTCAGTCCATTAGGGATAGGGCCAAACAATATGCATAAAGGCATTCATTAGATCCAGAGTGGAAACAAGGAATTAAAATGTAAACTGTAACAAGCAAACCCTCACCTGTATATCTTCATGCATATAAAACATATTTAGCTTCTCATAGAGCAAAAAAATGCAAAATATTTCTTCTAGTGTATTAACTCTGTTACTAGCCAAAAGATACTTATTTTTCTTTTCTGTCCTCAATCCCGTAAATCTCTCATTGCTCTGCCTTATAATAATCAATAAATCATATCCCAGATATTAGGGCTCAAGGTCATTTCTAAAATGACGAATGGGATTCTGTTCCTCTATAGAGTTCGCTGTGTGATATGTTAAGTGTATAGGAGCTGGTGATGGAATACAAGGAATGTGTTTTAGAAAGTTTCCTGTGAACATGCCATCATGAATCTGTTTCTGGTCTTTGTCACATCAGAAAATTATGAAGGTTTGCCAAAAATAAGTCTAATTTTTGTTTGTTTGTTTGTTTGTTTTATGCTATAAACATAAGTCTAAAGAGTTTGTAATAGATTGTAAACTCCTATGAGAAAAGAAATTATATTTACATAAGCCTGTGTATTCACTCAATGAGGCCATGTGATAAAATTGAAACAGGGATGATTTTGGAATTTGAACAATGTAGATTGGAATCATAGCTAAACCAGTGGCTAAGTCACTTTGCTTCTTTGGACATAGGTTCTCTTAATTCTAAAGGTAGAAGAGTATATAAAATGCATGAAGTAGGTGTCTGACTTCTTATAATATGGCTCTCTAGATACCTATTAAAAACTGTCCTCCACACCAACTACTTTCCACACATCCAATTATTTTCTACACATTGTTCAGATCTCACCTTATTTATCACTTCATTGATAAAAAAATTTTTTAAAAATCACTAACTCCCCCTTGCTCATTTTAGATCGAGCTCATATTTTATACTTTCATGGGGTTGTATTTCTTTTCCTTAGAGCAGGGATTGGCAGACTACAACCCATTGAGACAAATCCCGACTGTCACTTGTTTGTGTAAACAAAGTTTAATAGGAATTTGACCACACTCAATTATATACGTATATTTATGGTTGACTTTGAGTTGAGTAGATGCAACAGAAACTGTATTGCTAGCACAACCTAAAGTACCAGAGGTGCCAAAAAAATGTACACAAGTGGACACTTTGGTCAACATTGCTCAAGCAGTAGTTCACTATAATCAGAAGTGTCTGGATGCTGATGGCAACCACTTTGAGCACTTTTTGTAATTGCAGAAATCAAATATGACTTGTATTCATCTTTTGTTATTGATATATATTGAGTATTAAGATTTTAATACTTTTTTTAAGTACCAAAGAAAGTTTTCCTTTCTTAAAATGTGCATACATGTTTTTGGTATCCTCTGTATTTACCATCTGGTCTTTCACCGAAAAGGTTTGTTGACCCTTGCTTTAAAGAATTTATTTTATTTTCCAATGGTGCAATATTAGTAAGGCTATTTATAAATTACCCTACTTATATAGTAATGAGCACAACATAAATAAAAGAAGTGGACAACATTTTCATCTGTAGTTTAAGATAAAATCACTATAGATATAACCAGTTTAAGTGTTATAAATAGCCTTATTGTACATCCAACACTGTCTAATCTATACATAATAATTTGAAAGAGGACTTAGTTATGAATGAGCAATTCATGAAGCTCATACATTATGGACTTTATAAAATATGCATAAATTAAAAAACCATTTGTCCCACATTGAAATACTTCAGTGACAAATGAATAATATGTAGGCAAAGGCTAGAGAACTAATCATGATGGAATAACTTTTTATTCAATTACTTTTGGCGTCACCTCTGTTGCATTACTGCTTTGTTATATATTACTGCTCCCCCTCCCATATCTTTTTTGCATAAACAATATATCAGAAAGCATTTTACAATGAATGCCCAGCAGCTCCTGGCCTTGAAGAGCTTATTCGCCTAATTGTGCATCCCTTGTGGATTTTTCATAATACTTTACAGATCTAATTTAAATACTTTTACAAATTCATCAAATACATTCTCCGAGGCACATTTACTCAGCTTACTTTTGAAACTTCTAATGAATTCTCTCGATATGTAATTTTATACTCAGCATCATGATTTGAATTAAATATTATTGAACAAGGTGTTCATTATTGGATGTGAATTATAATTAGAATGATAGGCAACCTTAACTATGATAATAGTTTTAGTCAATTTCCTATGGGACTGCCATTTTCAATCCAGTACAAAGACCAATACCCTCTGCTAAAAGTCTGTTATAAGGGTTACAAGTAAATTAAATGATGTCAGTTCTAGCTGCTTAAATGCTAGGATTAGCAGATACGATTTAACTCTTAAGAGGCAAATAGCAGGCTGTCACCATGCCGCAAATCAACAGTACAGACAGTTGACCTGTTTTATACACAATTTAGCATCCTGATATTGAGAGATGACCTAGATTTTCCAAGAAACACATGTGAACCTTGTAAATGATTGCTGTATCCATCTATTTCACATATGCATCAATGGTAGAGACAAAGGTGGACTCTAAAGAAAATCAGAGCAGCCAACACACTTTCTACTAAAATATGTCCATGTTTTTATATTATCAAGAGATATCTTGCACAGATAAAAAAGCTTCTCTTATAGTAGTTGCATTAGGTAGAATTATTGCTTTTTCTTTTCAAAAGTTTTACAATATAGACATTACATTTAATATGGAAAATATATTTATAAACAAAGGGCAAAATCTACTATAATCATGTCATGGCCACTGCAAATAAAGCTGCAGTGAACATCGGAGCACATAATATGTGGAATATAAAACTTAAAAAAAAAAAAGGGAACATAACAAACGCATGAAGAAACAAAAACTCATAGATACAGGCAATAGTTTAGTGGTTACCAGAAGGTAAGAGGGGTGCGGGTGGTAAATGAGGGTAAAGGGGGTCAAATATATGGTGATGGAAGGAGAACTGACTCTGGGTGGGGAACACATAATGTGATATGTAGATGACATATTACAGAATTGTACACCTGAAACCTATATAACATTGCTAACCATTGTCACCCCAATAAAATTTAAAAAAAAACAAACAAACAGAAAAAGCTGCTAAAATCAGATATCATTGATTTATTATATTCAATGGGCATTTTAATAAAATGTGGTATGTATTTCCAAGAGCACAGTGGTTTTCAGATCACTGAGATTGGATTTTGACGGAAGACTAAATACCTTTGTAAATACCTTCTGTATCATTATTAATTACCTAGGATGATGCTTACACATAATAGGTGTTCATTAAATGTCATTTCCTTCCCCCATTTGTGAAGAATTATCCACTGGTCATGGTTAGTGAACATGTTAATCCTTCTTCCTTTCTGTAACTCTGAATCTCCCTTTATAATTAAATCACCTGGTGGTAAATGTGCCATTAACAGGACAACATCTCAAAGGAATGTTCACAGGAGATGCAATTCAGGAATAAAAACAAACAAAACACCCTCTTGTCAATATGCTACTGTATTCCTTTTTACTTTTTTATTTTTGGCATGGCACGTTGGTGGGACATTTAGGGGTTCACTGCACTGCAGTGAGTCCTGTGTATGATATGTTTATAGCCTATTAGAATGGTTTTAAAAACGATAGCTTATTTCTATTTCACATCACTGAATGTCTGGAAAGTGTCAACCCATAATACATTCTTCTTCCTTTTACCATAAGCCTCCCTTCTAAAGAACACTGCAAGTCCAACCTGAAATTATGTCTGCCTCTTCCTCTGTTTCATCCCAACTATCTCCATGTTCTTCCATCTCTTACAATCTCAATTTTATATCAGAGCTCAGATAAAAACAAAATTACTCTTCCTGTCTTACTATATAGAAATAATCCTTCCTTTCCTCATTTTGGATGTGCTTGTTTGTATGTCCAAGAATATGTGTTTTGTGTGTGTGTGTATGTGTGTGTGTGTGTGTGTGTGTGTGTGTGTGTATTTGAATTCTGTGTGTGTGTATTTGAATTCATGCTGCTATACAAGTGAAGAGACAATACAAGTTATTGGGAGGAAGAAAAATTGGGTAAAAATTAGGTAAAAAATATTAATTCATGTATCTCTTATCAGTAGATCAGATTTATTGCTGTTTCTCACACTTTGCAGAACAGTTTTTTCCCAATTCAAAGATGTAGGCTGATTAGCACAAACAATATAAAAAGATCTGCTTTTAGCCCATATCCTAATAGATATGATTCATTTACTTCTTTTCATGCATTTGTTTTCGTTGCAAGAAAAGGGAACTCACCATCTGTGACCCAGAGCAACCATCAGAACCTGTGTCTCATACTGACAATTGGGTTTAAGGATTTCTCAGGGAAGGCAAATAGAAGAGGCTCCAATCCACACTGTTTCTTTTGAAAACTCTTTAAAGAGAGAAGATAAATTCTGAAAAATGTAGCACAACTTCTGTTGCCTGACTTACCAGAAAAAAAATAATAAAACCCCTACTTTTTGTTCACAGCAGGGTCTCCCGATATGTGGCAGATATTCCTAAAAAAAGAGTTTTAGAATTTACAGCAACATGGCAGACTGAGCCGAAGCCAATTCACGGAGAATACCTAGAAATGTTGGATGAAAGATAATAAACATTCATTTTATATGAATAATATCTATAAGAAAGAAAGAAAGAAAAATCAAAGAAATGCAAAAAAAAAAAAATCTCTAAGTGCTAGAAATGCAGGGGAACACTCTAAGCTAGGGCACGAGTGGCTGCCTCAGGGACTGCAGAGGGCATAGCTTGAGATATGGGCCCTAATGGCTGGAAGCCAGGTGTTACTGTCCACAGGCATGAAGCTGGTCTCTCCCTAGACCAGACCACTTGCTGGAAGAGACACCCCTGCACAAAGCTGAAACCCAAGAGGTTTCCCTTAAAGGAGAAATAGACACTCCCAATCTACAGACTCTGGGAAGCAGTAAGGGAAGTTTTCCTCGGCCCTGTCTCTCTGGCTGGAAGTGGAAGCCTCAGCTACATACAGGCTGAAACCTACTTTATACAAACTATGGAGTAATAGATGCTAAAATGAGAAATTAACCTAAAAATGTTCCAGATTGGTAAAATCACCGAGAGAAACAAATGCGGAACTTTTCTACAGAGATACGTCTACCACTCAGGAAGCACAGGATTTCAAAAATACATTCACTGATGATACATTACACACACAAAAATGTTAACCATTTGAATAAAAAAAATCACCAAGGGATATGCTATACTAATGAACAATGAAAATAATTAGACCTACATGAACTTCAGATAACAGAAGTTTGAAATCATCCAAACTATTTGTGTTTAAAATGACTGCATATATAGAATAATAGATTCAATAAAGACAACTGTAAATTTAAATTGGCAAATTTGCAAAAGCAACAATTTATAAACATGAGAAATATAGTCACTTACATTCATAGCTCAATAGATGAATCCAAAACATATTAAATAGGGCCAGCCGAGTGGCATGGTGATTAAGGGGCTGGCTTTGGATGCCAGTGGCCCGGGTTCGGATCCCACATATGAGGGCCAGTGACATTGCCCTCTTAAAAATAAAAACAAAAAACATATTAAATAACACCTTGGAGTGTCATGAATTTTAAGATAACTATGTGAGATTACTCAGGATGGAGTTTGTTTCTATAAAGAGAAGGAAAATATGAACTAGAGGCCTGGAGGTAAGAGGAGAAGGCCAATATATGTATATCTAATAGAGTTCCAGAACAGACTATTAGAATTATTACAGAGAGAAGCGATATTCTAAGGGGTATTAGCTAATAATTTCTTATAATTAAGAAAAAACTGGTCTTGAAGAAACACATTGATCCTGATTAAGATTTATTCTTAGACCAAGCTGATGAAAATGAACATCATTCAAGATGAGGAGACAAGGTTTAAAGCAACCAGGAGTTTAAAGGAATAACAAAAAATTAAAAGGTGGCAGTCCTATTAACAGCAACTACAGAGGCCAGAAGACAAAGATGTTCCAAAAAGATATTAATAAAAACAAAAAAGTGGCGCAGTGGTTAAGCACTGGCTTGGGAAGCCAGTGGCCCTGGTTCAAGTCCCATATATGAGGGCCAGTGACACTGCCCTCAAAAAGAAAGAAAAAAGAAAATGTAAGATAGAAGGATATAGGATATGAACAAAATTAAAGCACTTTAAGGTATTTGTCTTGTTAGGGGAAATAATAGAAATTATGATTGATTAACTTTCTATTCTGTTAAGACAGAATATTGCAATTTTAATAGAAAACACTAGAGAATCATAATAATATTTATAACTTCCAGAATAAAAGAGGATAACGGAATAAAAAAAATTAAATCAAGGAAATATTTGATTTATGAAGGAAAAGGTGAAAACAATCATGGTCAAATACATATATATATATATATATATATATATATATATATATATATATATGGTATAAGTAAGGCCTCATGCTGGTGACAGAAATAAGTGTAAAAACATTATGTCACATTAAAAAGGCAGATGTCCTCATATTAGATTTTAAAATGTCCATTAAGAACAAAATTAAGCTGTATGTTGCCTAAAAGAGGTATACTACAAATAAAATCGCATATAAAAGATACATATAAAAAGATACTGGAAGACAGGAGAGAGAAAGCAGCTAAGAGAAGAAAATGTAGCAATATTAATCACAGGCAAATGACTTAAGACAAAATATATATTTTAGACTAAAGAGGGTTATCACTGATGATAAAAACAAATCAAATGATGTGGAAATATAACAATCCTGATCCTAAGAACAGTGATTCATAGTCTGTAGCAAAAATTGTCAGAGAAATTGACTAAACCAGAAATATAATAGTTTTTGAATTTCTGGTTGATATGTACAGCAGATATAAAACAAAACTCATGAAGCTACAGAAGATTTGAACAGGACAATTAACAAACCGATATGCTTCACAGACATAGGGTCTTACAAACCATACTTAGATTACATATAAACTACGTAAAAATATCACCCGCATACCATCAGAAGGGGCCGGGGGTGAGAGAGAGAGAATAGCTCCACATTTACCAAAGAATTGATTAGGAATTGATCACACTATCTGACTACAATAGAATATAATTTAACATTGATAAATGTTATCAATATGTGGCGAAATGTTATGTGGTCCCACATATGAGGGCCTGTGACACTGCCCTAAAAACAAAAAAACAAAAAAACAACAACAACAAAAAAAACCTACTGGATAGGGGGTACTGGGGTAGGAAAAACAAAACAAAACAAACATAAAAACCAAACCTATTGGATAAATCAATATAAAATTCCCATTAACAAGTGGGAGAAAACTCCATGAAAGTAAATGCAAATCAATTTTAAAACAGGAGGTACAAAATATTTGTAGAGAAATAATAATATTTCAAAAATAATATTTTTGAAAAACAAATAGAAACTAAGACTTTTCTCTTGGATGCTAAGTTTAAGAATTTAAGATGTCATGCTCATCACATTACTCTCTATAATCAATGTAATTGCAGTACAATTTTTCGCAATGTATGTGTGTGTGCAAGTGCAACTTGTCAAGTTAATCCTAAAAAGCATTCTTGGAAAGGGCAACCAAGAAAATACTAAAGAAAAAAGACAAAGAGGAGAAAAAGAAAAGGTATCTCCTTGATGTGTATTTTCTGGTTTTGCCCATGCTTGAATTATTTAATTATTTAAACTTCCAACTATCCTATAATAATATATTACTTACAATCTGTGGAATCAGCAAGAGGTTATAAAAAACAGACCAAGCAAATAGATCCAAGAACCCAGACACATGCCTATATGTGTATGAAAGTTGGTTTATGGCAGACATGGACCTTCCTAGCAAGGAGGATAAGAAAGTAGTCCATAAATGAGAAACTTTGGTTATCCATATTAAAAAGATAAAATGTGATCCCTAGTTCACAAAATAATTAAAAATAAAATTTAAACATCTTAGCAGATGCTGTGGGCACCTCATCCATATTTCCTGGGTATAAAATTTCAGTACATGCCAATGTGTCCTATACAAGCATCTGGACTCTTCTTGTAAGCTTGCACTGGTCCATAGCAGGGCAGGCAGGAAATGCCTCCCAGTTAACATCCCTGGGAGCAGCCCTCAGCCAATGACAGATGCATGCTGGCCATTCCATTTTTGCCCCTCAAGAAGGACAACTCACATTCTACACTGTTCTAGGGTTTCCCAGAGTGATTTAACTACAGTGTCCCAGAGCTATAACCTATTTGAAACTGTGTATTTTATTTGCTTTTCCCCTTCCCATCTCACGTTCTCATTTCTCTATCCATGCTGTCTGGGTTCAACTACCATACAAAGGTGCTGCAAACTAATCATTGTCTCAGGGCTTGCTTTTAGGAGAGTCCAACCTAAAACATTTATAACACCTTCAGAGGAAATAAAGCAATATATGATATTGTGGATAGGAAAGAGCTTAAATAGATGTGGAAAGAGGGACATATATTTAGTCAAACTCTATAATTTAGTCAAATGTATCAATTATATAAATAATTATAATTTCAAAATTATATATGAAAAATTCATACAAAGGTAAAGACTAGAATATATTTGCTGCACATATAATTAATAAAGGATCAGTATGGAGATTAGATAAGAATATATATAAATTAGTAGGCATAAAAATCAAACAGTAAATAGAAAAATGGACAAATAATATGAACAGGAAAGTCACACAAAAAGGTCACACACAACCCACTGATAAAAATATAGTTTTTTTTCCCTTTTTATAGGCAGGTCAACTGAAGTTGAGAGGACTTTAATATTTTCCTCAAGGTCACATAGCTACGAAATGACAAATGAAGGATTCACGCCCAGATATATTTAATTTCTAAGTTTATACATTTTTTACTGATTTCATTAGCGTGTTAAAAACCTGTCCATTAGTTCTGAAACTTCAGAAGTATCCAATTTGAGGAAAAATGATTAGGTTATATACTTAGACTCAAATAATCATAAAGGACATTTATCTCCTTAGTTATGAAAATCTTAAGGGTTATAATTATGTATATAAAAGTTAATCATTTGTACTAATGAAGAAGCATGACTAAGTGGAATTAATAAATGGTATACAAATGATATTTAAGACATTATGTTCAATATCTTGAATCAAGTGAACATTGCTCAAAATGTTTTTCAGTAAAGAATCAATTGATTTGAATTCCTTTTCTTCTACCTTGGGTATCCCTGTTAGAATAATAACCCCTCCAAGAGCACAAGACAAAGGACAGGCAGATGGGAAGGGCTCAACAGCCCATAAATCCCATAATGAATTCAGTGACAGCCAATAGAATCTACTGAAATAAGGGATCTTGTATATTTAATTCAACAAATACTTACTAAACATGCTTTGTATACAAAGATGTGTATAAGTAATTCCCCAACGTTTTCTTACCACCGAGCCAGTAATAGAATAAGGCAAATATGCAATAAATATAGCAGGAGATAAAGCAAAAGAACAGTCAAATGAAGATATAAGTAAAATGCTTTTAGAGTGTAGAGATGGGCTTATCATTTTGCTACTGAAGCATCATTTTTTTCATATATACAATTTAGATATTCTTACATACAGTTGCTGCAATCTGGTACTTTAAATACAGGTAATTGTTGACACATTTGAAAAAAAGAAAAGAAAAGAACCTGACCCATAGAAAATCCATACAGCTGAATACCCTGTATAAAAGTAACATATTTAAAAATATAAAACTATTCAGTGATAGTAAATATTATAGCCATGTAAATGCATTGATTTAATGCATAATTAAATGAATGTAAATGTACAGTGTAATGTAAAGTGAAACATTATGAATCTCATATTCATAGTATCTTTCTGCTAATGATCATACATTTACCACAGTGCAGTGGCCCACACAAACCTCAGCTGGGGAGCTAGCATTTCCCCCCTTTTACAAAGTAACTGGCCCCTCTCTCTCTGAAAGGAGCTACCAGGAATAAGTCAGCACAGGTAGTGATGGCTTACTGTTCTAGTTCATTTTACCTAGTCTCCCCTTACTTTTAATCTGTTTACTCATTAATTAAATGTTTACTGAGTATCTATTCTATGCCTGGCCCCATTCTAAGTGCTAGATACACTGTACTGAATAGAACATAAATATCTCTTCGTGAAGCATGTAGTATATTATATGCTTAGATAAGTATATCTAATTGCAATCACTGGTATACACACTAACATAAAAGGATAAAATGCTTTGCAAGGGAATAATGGGGATTTATTTTAAATTGAATATTCAGGGAGGCCTCATTGAGAAATATTCCAACCTTGCACAAAGAGTGAGGAAAATCATTCCAAGCAAAGGGTTGACTAAAGCATGCATGAGGGTATGGATTCAGAGTTGTGCTGAGAAAGAGTTTGGAAAGAGTGAGGCTCCGAGGCAAAGAAGAGAGGCTAGATGGCAGTGTGTGGCACAGAGCAGTGCAGGAAGGGCTGGGGAAGAAAGCAGGGGTCGCCTTATGCAAGTTCTTGAAATTAGGTCCTGGGCATTCTAGGTGCAACCACAAGTCATCAAAGTGTCTTAATCAAAGGCAGGATTAGTTTTCTATTTTAAAAAATGATCTTTCAAGGGTGTGTGGATAATGGGTAGGAGGGAGGCAAGTATAAGAAGAGACCAATTATAAACTCACAGGAGTCCATGGATAAGAGGGTGGTGTTTTGGCTTGGGGTCGGGGCAGTAAAGATGATGATAAAATAAGAGATTTTACCAAATAATTTGAAAATGGAATTGTTTAGACCTCATGTTGGAATTCCCAGTGAAAGTGAGACCCAAGAATGCATTAGAATTATGTAATTCAAATTATAAATGAGAATTAGAAAAAGAGGATTAAAAATTAAAATTAAGGAATTAGAATTAGGAAAAAAAAAATTAGAATTTTCTCTCTAAGAAAATACTATTAGTCCGCTCCTGATACAATTCTGATGAAATATAAACTTATGCTTCCGTATAGGAAATAGGTTACACATTCATTATAGCTCTTAACTCGACCTTTCTTGTAATCAGCAGTAACAATGTTAATGGTTAGTTCTTTCTGAACTTTTTCATTGAGACCATCATCAAAATCCTCTGCCCTTGTCTGCATGTAATCAGGCTTCTTCTCAGTTCTTTTTCCTAAAGAGGTCAGTCCAGATTACATATTTTAAATGCTCTCGTTTGCTATAGCATTTTTTATCCCTGCTTTGCAAGGCTCATTGCCTTCACACTCCACCATCTGGTCCTCTTCTCCCTCCCCCACATAAAACACTTACACAGTTCTTTACTAACCATGAAATACACAGTTGGGTGGCCATCAAATCAGACTAAATCTAAAGCAAGGCCTGCTTAAGTAATTTCTGAATAATTAATAATCAATTTCAGAAATATTTTTGTTTTTCATGCTTAATAATAACTCTTTAAATGCTATTGCTCAATATTAACAAGAGAAAGTTTAAATTAATTGAGTACCAAGTTTCTAAAATCCTTTTTTCAATACCAATTACATTTCTAACTTTATCTCAATGCAATTCCTTTATTCATCTGTTTTACTAATGCTAACCCTGGAATCAAGCGCTCAATAATTCATACAAAATAATTTTTGCCAGTTACTTCCTTGGTGAATGTACTGAAGAGTTATTCTGTTAGCATATACTCTCTAATTTTCATATCCTTGACTGAGTAATTCCTTTAGACTTTTCCCCAATAAAATATATTTGATGTCTTTTGCTAAAATCACTTAAACAGTAAGATTAGGCTCACATTCTGCACCTGAGACCTCCCTTCATACTCTAGGAAAAAGCATATTAGCAACAGTCTTGAGTATTTATTTAAAGTTTCTCATATATTTATATGCCAAGTGCCCTTAGCCTTTTATTGCCTAATTTTGGTTCCCTAATCAGTAGAATTATAATACATCCTCAATCATTTTTCCTGAAAGAATCAATTCTATCGGGTTGGTAATTTGTCTGAGATCTTAATAAACCATATTTATATAAAAAAGTTTATTTTATTTGATTCCCGATTCTATTTATGCAACATTTTAAAACTGTATTACCATTATTTTAGTAAGAAACATACAGGACAACTTCTGGAACATTAGCAACCATTTTAATAACACATACAATACCATACTTTTAAATTCAAAGTGGTTTTTATTATAAATGAAATACCCGTCTTTCCCAGCAATGACCTAGAAACATTTAACAAGACCATAAAACCATAACAATCAGGAAAGCAGGTTGTTCTGTTGGGAAAACAATCTTTATGAATCTTCAGCAGTGTTTCTCAAAATCAGAGTCCATAAAAACCACCTATTAAAAATATCAGGGTCTGGCCGAGTGGCGCATTCGTTAAGAGCTGGTTTTGGGATGCCAGTGGCCCCGGTTCGGATCCCACATATGAGGGCCAGTGACACTGCCCTCTGCAGCTAACAGCAGCTCCACCTGGAGCTGGGCTGTGAGTCCCTGGGACGGCATAGCTGCAGCCCCTGCTGGAGTGGGCTGCCATAGGCTACAGTGAGCGGCCGGCAGCCAGCGTGAGTGGCCGGCAGCCAGCGTGAGTGGCCGGCAGCCAGCGTGAGCTGCCAATAGCCGCGGTGAGAGACCAGCCAGAGGCCGGAGACAGATTGCCTCATCCAGGAAGAACGCAATGACGATACCAACATGGGCCAGTGAAGCAACATCCTCCGCAACTAGACTGAAGAACAAAAAGACAGCAACTTGTCTGTTCCCCTTCCCCAATTCCCCAGTTGTTCCTCTCCCCCAGTTCCCCAATAAAATCTAAAAAAAAAAAAAAAAAAAAATCAGGATGCACACTTGGGAAGCAATATTCCAAAGGTGTAGAAAGGGACCTTCCAATGCACCTTTATAACACCCTCCCTGGGAGCTCTTATTCACACCAACAGGGAAGAACCAGAGACTTAGATTAAGCTCTGGTAAATGGCTATGTAACAAGTCACTAAAAAGAGGATAGAATTAATCCCTTAAATGAGAGAATACCGTGCTGCTGATACAAAGGCAATTTCCACAGAAATCACATTTTTTCCTTACTTCAGCCCTTATGTAAAACCAAAGAGAGAACCTGTGGAATTATAGCACACATAAAAATCATGTAAAAATAACCAACCGAAGCTACCTTAAAACTTTAGAAATATATCATCAAACACAGAATTACAATCACTTATTTCATCACATGAGATTAAAACATGGGACATCTAATCATAGCTACCTCTTAAAATCAAAAGGTATTGTCTGTGATGGCACAAAATACCTCATGACAGAGCCACACAGGCACTTGCTGAGACTATTGCCTGTAATTCTACCTCTCTCCTTACCCAGGTGTCATTATTTGGTAATCAAAGAGGTATCAAGTTACTCCACTGATGCTTCTTTTCCATTTTTCTGAAATTTGCCCTTTTCTTGTAAAAGGGAATGAGAAAAATTCTAAGTGAAATATCGCTACCTACACCTAAGGATCGTGATTTCATAGGAAAAAAAAAAAGAAAGGTGTGATGATACAGTCCCTTTTTCCCTATGTGTACTTGCAAGCAACAACCTACTTGTAGGGGCCTGGGGATACTGCAGATATTTTTGTGCCTTAACATTCAGAATTCTCACCTAAATGCAAGGTGACAGCAACTACTTAGGAAGAAGCAAGGCCCATCTGACACAAATGTATTCCTAATACATGTTTGAAGAATTAATGGATACGTAAGTGTAAATAATTTGATAGAAATTTAAGAATTAGAAAAAAATAAAGTTGTAATTAAATAGTTATAAAACAAAGAGAGGGATGTCTAAAGTCTGTAAACACTCCAAAGCCTTCGGGTGTTAAATCAATGTGGGAAATTGGGACAAAATTGGGGGACTCTTAGCTGGGTGACATAATCAAGTTTTATTTGTAATGGGAATAGGTCAAACAGAAGTCAGTTGGTTTCTGGTAAAGTTGAATATTGATGTCTTGAGCTTGGGATGACAGCAGTTATATAAAGTTGAAGGTTATGGAAGGATCAGAGTTGAGGAAAGATATTTAAAACTCATCAGTATTACATGAGAACCTACCATGTGCAAGGTACTTGTCTTAGCAGATTCATCATTCCCTTTTGTTATAAAACCCTTAAGCTGTGGTTATTTTTCTTTCCATTTTCCTTATAAGAAACTTAAGTCGGCTAAGGGCCACTTCATGATCAGCACACACATATCAGGAGCAGTCAAGAAACTATTTGTAAACATTTTTGAATAAAACACATGTCTGATTGATACCGAGGCCCACTCATCTGCTTGTCCACATGGTCTCTCTTCCATGGTTTTCTGGTTGAATATTTTGCATAGCGGAGTTCCAATGCATTCTAGTGGAAAGAGAACTGGCACCCAGGATACCAGGGTTTATTTAGTTCTGTGTGTGCATCTAACCAGGTGCAACATTTTCTGCCACATATTCCACAGGTAGTCATGTGATAAGACTTTTGGGGAGATAAACATGAATAACTGTAGATTCCCTGAGTTTGTACATAAAAGAACATGGTGCAAATTCATGGTAATTAATATTCATGTGCCATGTCCATATTATTAAAAACAATAAACTAAATAATGCTAATTGAATTATCTATATTCCCAACACCTATGATCCATGGAAAAAAGAGAAGGGGACTTCATTCCATTTTTGCTTTCCAAATTTTAAGATGATTTCCCATAAGGAAGCACTATGTAGAATATACTGAAATTTATATTTAAAAATAATAATAATAATCAGTATATTTTCCTTTCAGCAGTTTCATTGATCACTCCTATACTTTTGGAGCCTTTGTATCATGCTATGTTTTCCTAACTCTGAAAGTCACACTGTCCTTAGATATTTATTTTTTCTCCTGAAATTTTTCTTTCAGAAACCATTTGGCAACAGCTGGCCAAATGTCACATAGCCCAGTTCTGGTATACATATAAAACATTTTAATATCCAGTGTTGTCAGAAATGTGGGGAAAGCAGCACTCACACACACTGCCAGTGAGAATGTGAATTAGAAGAGGAACAACTGCTTGGAGAACAATCTGATACTCCTCACCCTCATTAAAAACGTGCACTCCCTTGAACCAGGCAATCCCAGTTCTAGAAATCTACCCTATTCCAGTGTTAGTATAAGTATATAAAGATACATATACTAGCATTTTCGGCACAGAATACATAAAAATAACAAAATGTCTACTAGCAGAATTACTAAACAAAATACGGTCATGTAAAATATATAATGGGATAGGTTGTAATAAATAAGGAACATAAAATGAAATGGAAAGATGTCTACTCTATATTATAAAATGAAAAGGAGAAAAGTGGAGAACACATTTTATAGTACAAAACAATTTTTAAATTCTCACAGGCATGAGAATGAGAAGATCTTAGGTCAAGTTTCTATATTTGTGGCAACACGGGGTGTCTTAAAGCATTAGAGAAATCACCTGGGTAAACACAATGGACATTTAAAAGTCTGTCCATAAAGAAGATCCATACAGGCTTTCCTTTCTGAGACAGCTGCTGAATTGAACTTCTGGGAAGGAACACTATTGCCATGCAGTATGCATCGATGCAGGGACAAGGCAGTTTCTCTGTCTTGGTGACAGAGTATGGGGTATTACCTCAGCAGAGGTGTTCTTCTTCATTGTACCAGTGTGTCTGTGTTTTGTTTCTGGTTTGTCATAACATAATACACAGTGTTGCACTTTTCCTTTTTTTCCATTTTCTATTTTCTCTCTCTGTCTTTTAGAACCATAATAATGAATTTTCTAAATGGAAGTACCAGAAAACACTACTCATATATTTTTTCCTAGACTTGAAAAGTAAACAAATCACTACTTAATATATTGATAGTGTGAAAATCACTATACCTAAAAATATTAAGAATTCAGTGATAAGCTTTATGAACACCTATGTCCCCTATAATTTTAGTGTAGATTTATTTACATTACAGAACTTATTTTATGTCATTATTTCACATTAGCATATGCACATATAAACATATTGCTTGACAACAAATAAATTATCTTCCTTCCTTCCTTCTTTCCTTCCTTCCTCCCTTTCCCACTCTCTATTGATGATCTCACCCTTGGTCCAGGGTTGTGAATTTAGGGCTATTTATTAGCTCTAACTGATAAATTGAATCTTAGTTACTTAAAGGCTATATTTGCTAGGTGTTGCTTTTTTTTTTTTTTTTCTTTTTTGAGAGCAGTGTCCCTCATATGTGGGATCTGAACCGGGGCCACTGGCTTCTCAAGCCAGCACCCAACCACCGCACCACTCGGCCGGCCCGCTAGGTGTTGCTTTTTAAGTCAGGGAATTATACCTTGATATTGTAAACGCCGCTTTAAAAGAAGAGAAGATAAAAAAAAATTATAAAAAAAAGACTCAAGTTTTTAAAAGGTACAATTCAATGAAATTACAGCAGGCAATTACAAAATTATCTACTTCATGAATCTAAATAGATTATCTATAATCACATTAATGTGATTGTAGCCTAGACATATAAAGTTTAGTTTGATGAAGATTTAACATGCTTTCTCACATCCAGCCAACCAGGGTCTACCTTTTTAAAAACATAAACAGAAATAAATGCCATTGTAATTTCACGCTTCTTTTTCTCCCTCAATTAGTTTCTATATCATTAAGATTTTCTAGGTAGGGGTATTACCATCTCAAGCTCAAGGCTTTTAAAGATTTCTTTCTATAGCAACAACATAGCTGGCAACTTCTGGGAGGTAGGTTATGACTTCAAGTTTTTGTTCCCATCATTTGAGGTCTAATAGGACAACTAATAGATCAGGTGGGATATTCTGAAATGTGATTTTTTAAATTGCTTTAAGTACTTCTGACCCAAACCCATTCATACATCTCCACAAGAAAAGCAGAAAAAAAGCTCTGGAGGCTTGGCCATAATGTGCCAGTCAAGTGCTCCCAGCCCTTTGTGGATGTTCAAAGCTTAGCAACTCAACTGGGCCAGCATTGGTTAAGTGCTGGTTTTGGGATGCCAGTGGCCCCGGTTCGGATCCCACATATGAGGGCCAGTGACACTGCCCTCTACAGCTAACAACAGCTCCACTTGGAGCTGGGCTGTGCAAGCCCTGGCGATGGTGTAGGCTGCAGCCCCTGCTGCAGTGGGCTGCCATAGGCTACAGTGAGTGGCTGGCAGCCAGCATGAGCTGCCAATAGCCGCGGTGAGCGACCATCCAGAGGCCTGTGACCGATCTGCCTCATCCGGGAAGAGCGCAATGAGGATACCAACATGGGCCAGTGAAGCAACATCCTCCGCAACTAGACTGAAGAACAAAAGGACAGCAACTTGTCTGTTCACCTTCCCTGATTCCCCAACGCTGTTGCCCTCCCCTAATTCCCCAATAAAATCTTTAAACAAACAAAAAAAAAGATTAGCAATTCAAAACAACTAAAAAATAATAACAAACCCTTGATATAAAAGGTAAGCGTATATTTGTTTTTGTGCTTTAATTTTTTAACAAATTAAATCTAAATTTAATTAGCTTATATAAATATAATAGAAAGAGTCAAGGTTATATTTTGTCACTATTGTGAATTATCTCAATTTATGAAGTAAATAGCTCTGGTTGAAATTCTGGAAGTGTAATTATTTCAGGATATTTGAATGTGAAATTTAAACAGAAGTGACTATACCATATAATTTGCATATTTACTCACATCCTGTGGTAGAAATTTATGTATACATTTGACAGACAAGAAAATCTGTATCTTGTTACAAAGTACCTACAAAGGTGAAATTATCCTTTTGGTACTTTCTTAAAGTCCTCTAAATAAAGACACTGAAAAACCACTCTGATAATCTACTGCTGTTCTTAGTCCAAGTCACTATTTGGCTAAAGCTCTTGAATTAATTCATAGTAATCACATCATAGATGGAAAAATGGTAACATATGATGAGTCTCTAACAAAGGAGAGATTTAATGCAAGCATTTGTAGAACAGAATATAGATAAAGTATCCAATTATACAGAAATTTGGAAGTATTGCTAATTTTTCTTGGTATGACAGAGTGAATAATAATCTCAAAGTTTAAAGAGGCAATGTTCTAACTAAAGCAATTTATAGACCAAAAATTTTGTGTGGAAACGTAATGTAGACCTCCAAATTATCCCTTATGATTTATATTTAAAATATTGGTGTGATCCTCAGTCTTCTGACTTCAACCTGCTGCCTAACATAATCTCCTTTAATTAGCTAAGTAGATTTGTAGCCTGTTTTTTTTTTAATTGGGTAAATTCCAATTTTATGTCAGTTGGAACATTGCCTATATCTAAAATCATTTGAAATAGCTGAGTTAGTCTCAAAATATTAATAGGTACTCAAATACTGCATGTAATAATACTGCCTAATGCTACATATGGTCTCTAATACTTTTCATGAAAAATAAATGGATAACCATAAAACTGAATTGACACCAATAAACATGGATAGGGGTCCTGTTAATGGAATAGTGCCATCTATAAAATAAATTGACTAAACATTAAAATTGGAATACTATTTTGATCACAACTACATTGACATAGATTTTATTTTTTAAAGTCAAAGAACATTTAGAACTTAAATGTTGCTCTGCAGCCTCAGAGCAATCTCTTAATATTTAGTATAAATGTGTATAACTGCTGTTAAAAGACAGCTTTGTCTGAAATAAGTAAGGGATTTCACATTTTAGTTCCAAACCTATTGTAAATTTCAGGTTAATATGTCACAAGCAGTAAGATTAGATACTAGGCACCCGATATACCAAATTATTCTGCTACAGCAAGATTCAAGGAGCTTGAGTTTTTGTATACCCGGTCAAATCCTTGTTATTCAATGGACTACTTAACTGATTATTTAAATATGTTTACTACAGTTTAGAATATCACTTTTCAAAAGAAATCAGCATATATGTACATAGCACTTACTATACATTTTTTAAAGATATAAAAAACACAGACTAATCGCTAATTTAAAGGTCAATTTTACTCTAATTATATTTTAGCCAGATGTGTATTTGATTCAGAACAATAAGTAACCATGTACGAATGAGGTTCTACTATTTTAAAATACTTGAATGCTGTTTACTTTTTAAAGAGTTGTGCTAAATGACCTTATTTTATTGGGTGAAATGGTTATAGGTTAAATATCACACTTTAGAAAAAAAATTAAGATGATGACTCAAAAAAGTAAATGAAGATTTTCAAGGTAACTAACTAAAAGATTACTTACAAAGTTTGGCCAATATCTTGGCTACACCTGGTCTTATAAAACCAGGGTGGAGGATGCCCATTACTATGATTTATCTACTATCTCTTTCAATATCCCCCCAAGTGTACTATAAGAAATACACTTATATCTTTAAGATGCTTTAAAAAAAAAAAAAAAAGACAAATGTGTTCGGGTCAAATGATGTTAGGAAAACATCATCTATATTCTCTTGCAGAATTCATAAGGCCAAGAACATACGGGTCCTGAGAAATCCTCCAATATAAACAAACACACAAAGAAAAAACAAGTAAGCAAATGAAAAGAAAGCCCAAATCTAACTATATTGTAGTTTTACCATATGATTAGCGAATTTTTGACTAGCTATAACGGTTAATCTAACTAACCATTACCAGCTCAATATTCAAGGCAATACCATTCAAATCATTTTTCAAAACTTCACAGCCAGTTTCTAGGACTCTTTGGAACTTATTCATATTTCATTAGTGGAACTCATTTTTCTTTATTCTTTGTGATGCCTCTCAGAACCCATACCCCAATCACCTTCTATGAGGCTTATGGAAATATCCTTCCCTCACTTTCTATCTCAGTGTTGCAGTCCTTGAATTCATCTTACTAGCATACATTCAGCTTAACAAGAAAAAAAGAAAACCACTATTTTGCACAGTTCCTTCATTTTCAAGGATTCTCATACATGTACAGGCAAGTTCAAATTCTCAAATCTATAATTCTTGACACCTGCAACGCAGCCCACTCTTGTACTTGAATCCACTAGTTACCACACAGAAGCCCTGCTTTCCCAACCACACAGAGCACATTTCTAGCTTCTGCACCTCTGCTCATTCTCCACTTTCCTGCTATGTGTGAGATCTGTGTAACTGGGTCTATATCGTTTCTTCAGTTCTTTCTACTCAAAGAAGGCTCAGTCATCCTATTAGTTTGTGGTACTGGGTCATTCCACTTCATTCTAGTATTTCTTAATAACTTTACCTCTACTCTTAACCATTACTCTCAGTTTCAGGCAACACATGCTGCCTATTTTATCTCTTTATTTGTAGGTTTTTAGTCTACCAATCAATTAGCTTCTTGGAGGCTGGAAACATAAACATATTTATTTATTTTTTACACAGGGAGAAAATCTAACATAGTACCTTATGGCAGGTACTTAATCATGAAGTACTGCTGCTTATATATTCATTTATTTATTCAACCTCTTATTGCTTGAATCATTCACCAAATATTTATTGTCTATTTGTTGCCAAGTTCAAGGCCAGCCCATTTTATTTTAGAGGTGCCACAAATTCTCTGTTAATCTTGCTGGAGTGTGTGGGGGTAGCTTGCTGTTGAAGAGTGGAAGAAAACAGGGGTGGTGGTAAGCAGTTAAGTATTTTGAGGGGATGAGAGCAACAATCAAGAAAGAAGCTATATAGGGGACGGCCGAGTGGTGCTGTGGTTGGAAGCTGGCTCGGAATGCCAGCGGCCCTGGTTCGGGTTGCACATATGAGGGCCAGTGACATTGCACTCAAAAAAAAAAAAAAAATAGAAAGAAAGAAGCTATGAGGAGAAGATTGTTGCAGCAGCTTTCAAGCATAGATGGTATGGGCCATAAGTTGTCCAATTCTTTATTAACAGCCACCCTTTATTAGTGTTGACCAAATGACATTCAGATGTCTCAGCTATTGAAATGAGGAACTAGAATTCAGATGCAAATCTGTCACAAACTATGTTATAATTCTATCACCACTTAATATTTTTCAAAGGGTTTCACATGTATTATTTAATTAAATTTATTTTTTTATTTTTTTATTTTTTTTTTAGCTGAGCCATCCTGCCACCTATTGGTAGCTCAACGGCAACTCAGCTTGGGCTGGCATCGAACCGCCTTTGCTCAGAGCTCAGCTCACACTCTTGAGCGAGCTCTTAACCAACTGAGCCACTCGGCCGGCCCTTATTTAATTAAATTTTATATGAACATCAATAAACCAGAAGAATCTGGGATATTTGGTCATTCCCATCTTCAGTTAATAAGCTACTCCTCTGTGAAGCACCCAAAATAACACCTCCCTATAAACAGACAGTTTTTATAGCAGCAGTCTCCTTTGAGCAGGCTTATAGAGAGCCACTATTGGGCATTAACTCTTTTAAGCACAAGGTTATCATCTATGAAACCATATCTTATTGAACAGAAGTCAGGTAATCTAAAGACTTAATGAAAAGTTCCTAAGGTTCATGCTTCCTTATCTTAGGGACCCACAGAATGTGCCTCTAAGAGTTATAAATTACAACAGGCTGAGATGACATATAAAATCAGTTCTTTGTGTTATGCTATGTTTGAGAACAATGGGAGTGTTCTTCAAACAATGTGGGCTAAAACAATCTCTGTGTGTGTTTCTTTAAAGATAATAATAATAGGAAAGCAGAGCTGGGAGTCAGGGACTCTAGTTTACAAACACGGGTTTACTGAAGCTGCTTCATACTAATAACTAGGTTCCAAAATGAGTCAAACAGAAATGGAATGCTGAACAATTAAGATTCTCTCCCCATAAGCCCATCTCTATCATTTTATTAAAGGCTATTGGGAAAACCCTTACTGAATAACTAATTCTAAATTATATTCGATGAAAACAAATTAATGTAATAATTTTCTTTCTGAAATTAATTTAAATCTCTGTGGATGCTGCAACAAATTTAGTCTTTACTATGCATACAAAAAGTTATGAAAAGCCTTATTGCACTCACTGCTTTAGGCAAAGATTCATTGCTCCACAGTCACTGGTAATAGCCATTATTTCAATTTAGCAAACTTGCTTTAATCAATCATTTTTGCCTATTTGGCTCAAATATTTAAAATTACTCTGTATTTTGTCAATATAGATAGCATACTTGTTGAGATGCTATTGGTATAATGTGTATTGTTTCCAAAAGGCTCTATTTTGCTTATAAAAATTCTCCCCATGTATTGTATATATTTTATATTAGAGGCACATCCAATTTTATTTTTGTCATTGAATTCAAGCACAGAAAATACAATCTTCATGCATATTATAAAATCCAGATGTGGCTGATAATTTAAGGGCAAGATGAATCTGTATTTACAATGTGGTTATTTCATATAAGTGAATACTAACTTTTGCTTTAGAAATGTTTCAAACTTATATTTATACTAAAATTGTCCTTTTCTTCCCATTAATCAAAATATTGCCATTGGTAGAATTTAAAAATATATTCCAAACAAAAGCACTTTTGACAGGGTTTTAAAAAAAATCCATTTGTAATTGATCTAACAAACACACATATTAATTGCATAAAATACTAAATGAAAATGAAACTTGAAAAGTTACAAATATTTTTGATGGTGTGAGAAAAGGAACATTTAGAAATTAATAAACCAGTTGTTAGAAAAGTTCATTGGAAGATGCCTAGAGGACACGACAACAGCATATATAGGTGTTTGTCACGTAAATACTTTTCAGGATGGGGTCCTACAGTCAGGAAAGAGTAGAAGAGGGTCCCATCCAATTTAATAATCTCAGGACAATGTACGCAAACCCAAGTGAAATCCTTTAAGTTCCTTTGATCTCCGTTTCTAAGTCCCTGGACTGTTCTATTGAGGGGACTGTACATGAGCTCAATACCAGATCAAGACAAGCCATGGATGACCTTAATCCACGTCTTGACTCAGTCAGTGCCATAGCTGTCCCCTCTGGGTAGGAAGCTCGTCAGGGGTCCCGTGAACTGAAGACTCCAAACTGGGAAAATTTTCCCAAGCTCTGAAAGTCTTTGGACGAGGGAACTGGCCTTCACTCAAGTCCCTGCTGGGATGTCCTGTGCAGACAGGTCCTGAAAACCTGCCAAGTTAAGGAAGTGTGAGAAATCTCATAAAAGGAAACCCTCCCTGGCTTTCAACTTTGCTTTTTGCTATTGGCACAGTCAGATCCCAGTAGATGATAGATGTAATAAAACATGTGGAATCAGTAGTTCTCACACACTGTTTCCTTGCTTCTTCCTATATTGAAGATCTACACACATATGATCCTGGGTTGTGGGCTATGACAAAGCTGAAGCCACAAAGCCTCATTTAGGGAAAAAAGAAGTAACAACTACGATGCATTCAAACAGGTATATGAGGGTATAAGGACTAAATTAGAGACTAAAGACTTTTTAACAACATTCCATCATTTTCCACCATTTACTGTTATTTATTCCTATTTCCTTCTTCTTTCTCATTCTTGTTTCTTTCCCTCCCTCCCTCCTCTCTTTCTTTCTTTCTTTCTTTCTTTCTTTCTTCCTTTCTTTCTTCCTTCCCTTTCCTTTCCTTTTTCTTTTCCTTCCTTCCTTCCTTCCTTCCTTCCTTCCTTCCTTCCTTCCTTCCTTCCTTCCTTCCTTCCTTCCTTCCTTTTATTTCATTTATTATTTGTTTGTTTGTTTTTGCAATTGATGTTCTTTTATGTTTAGCCTCCCATATTTTCCTTCCTGGTTTTGATCATAAAATATTGTGCACTGGTTTTATGTAGGCCCATTGTGTCAACAAGAAGGCAGAGAGATATCTGCCTTCTGATCTGACCCCACAGTGAGCAGGGAAAAAAAAAAAGTAATAATAATATAGTATTCTAAATATCTAATTTTCCTAAGAAAATAACTTAAATATAAAATCCATGTTAGCAGGAAATTCAAAAATCAAAATTAAAATCTTATGTTAAAATAGAAAAGTAGGGTTGGGATCAAAGATTGTGTCACTTGGAAATCCTATAAATGTATACATGTTTGCAGTTAATAATTATTTTTTAAAATTAATCAAATCTGTATCATTTTTACCCATTTTTTTATGAATAATAATCAACATTGTACAGTTACTTTCTATTTGTCATGCCTTCACAAAATGCTTCTTTCTGGATTTAGTTCACAATATAAATACAATTCTTACAAATTTGTCTACTTTATGTTTAATGGTATGCATAAATACCCTCCCTTTTTGTGCATGTAAGAACGTCATCCAAAAGTTCAATGCCTATGTGACTTTACAGTTAAATAGCCAAGTTATGTGCACTAATTTGGAACTTAGAATAGTTTGTAACTCATACATTGAAATAAAAATGCAAGCTTAGATAGATAGATAGATAGATAGATAGATAGATAGATAGATAGATAGATAGATACAAACAGAAGGGTTCTGCTCTTGATATGATTTTAATTTTACTTAAGGGGAATCAGTGCTAGAGAAAGGTTAACATATTTTACCCACTCTAGTTTTGAGTACTTCCCTCAGTTTCCTGAATAGTAAATGGCTAAGACTCCATTTTATGAGCATGTGCCCGTCTTTCATGAACACCCAGAAACTACCAAACCTTGTCCCACTCCTTAAGGGCAAATGGCATCAGAAGAACATGACGCCTGAGTCTGGGCTCTTGGAGGAGCCAGGTGTTTTCTGTGAGGCCTTGACCTTCCCAGGTCTCAGATTCATTTTCTGCAGCATGATGATAATGCTCTTTCACTTGCTTAGAGAGTTTTTAAAGGTTAAAAGAGGGTGGGATTAATGTGCTTTGATAAAACAGTGCTACAAAACAGTGCTTTCTTTTTATTTTATTTTAGCTTATTTATGTAATTGGCATCATGTCACTGGAATTACCTCGAATTTGTGAATGAAATACATACTGATATATTGTAATTTTCATAGTGACATGGGAAATTCAGATACATTTAAAAAGAAAAGTAATAAGCTTCCAAATCTGAGTGAAGATGATGTACTTTAAATACAGTTTGATCATCGCCATAATAAAACTAATTTCCTCAGTGCTTCATTTTCTCTACAAAAACAACAGACAGACTTCTTATCATTATCATCCTTTAGGTAATTGAGGAAAACTGTTTTCAATGGTATGGTGAAACGTTAATGATAATTTAGATAATTTAAATATATGTGATATATTTTAGTCAATATGAAATATAAATAATACATTTTTCTAATATATTAGATTATTAATTTCTTAGGAAAAATTACTGCTATGAATATTTTTCATATTCTGATATATAATTTTTCTAAATTTTTTTAAAGATGACACAGTATAATGAAAGGATATATGGAAACATTTAGGGGAACATCCCTGAACTCATACTTGATACCACAGCTTTTGAGACATTACCTTAGTGGTATGTTACAATATTGTCCCATGCATTGGACAGTGGCACTTGGCAGGGCCTGAAGTCTCCCCTCAGCTCACTGCAGAGGCATGGATGCCAGACAGCAATAATCACAACCTAGATGTGTCAGTTATAGCATTACCAAGAATACAAGTGTCCAGAGGATAGCATTTAATAAGGGTAGTACCTTTTCTTAGTCAACCTAGATTAACCTAGATTGGAAGGGTATTTTAGATAAATATAAAATTATGGACTCTTGCTAACAGGCATATGAAAAAATGTTCGATCTCACTGGTCATTAGGGAAATGCAAATAAAAACCACCATGAGATACCACCTCACTCCAGTCAGAATGGCTATCATCAATAAATCAACAAACAACAAGTGCTGGTGGGGCTGTGGCAAAAAGGGGACCCTGCTGCACTGTTGGTGGGATTGTAGATTGGTGCAGCCACTATGGAAGTCAGTACGGACGTATCTCAAAAAACTGGAAATGGAACTACCTTTTGACCCAGCAATTCCACTCCTAGGTATTTATCCTGAAAAACCCAAGACACAAATTCGAAAAAATATATGCACTCCTATGTTCATTGCAGCACTATTTACAATAGCCAAGACTTGGAAACAATTGAAATGCCCATCGGTAGGTGACTGGATTAAGAAACTGTGGTATATTTATACAATGGAGTATTACGCAGCTATAAAGAAGAAAGAAATCGTACCATTTGCAATGATATGGATGGACTTAGAGAACATTATGTTAAGTGACATAAGTCAGTCAGAAAAAGACAAATACCATATGATCTCACTTATATGTGGAATCCGAAAAACTGAATGAATGAGCAAAGTAAACAGAAACAGTCTCATAGATATAGAGGAAAAACTGAGGGTTGCTAGTTGGGAGGGGGGTGGGGATGAGGGAGAAGGGGAAGGGATTAGACAGCATAAATAGGTAACTACAATATTGCCACAGGGATATGAAAGACAGTTCGGGGAATATAATTTATAATGTTGTAAATATTTTGTGGGGTGCCAGATGGTCACATGTCTTGTTAGGGAGGCCATTTCATGGATAGAGTAGAGGCTTGATCACTGCACTGTACACCTGAAGCTGGTGTTGTACAATATTGTATACCAACTGTAAGTGAATATATAGATAGTCACGGGATGTGGATTATACGGTGGAAGGGAGTCAGAGGAAGTGTAATAGAGATATATGATATGGGGGGGCAGGAGTGGAGTGGCGAATTGGGGGAGGGGGTTTTTCACTTTGAGAGGTAAAAAGTATAACTAGTGCACTGTGTTGCACACCTGAAACTAATTATAAATAAATAAATTAACTTAAAAATATAAAATAAAATATAGATAAATAAATAAATAAAATTATGGACTCTTAATAAAAGGCTGATTTATTAATTATTCATAGCAGTCTTGATCTATAGCCAGAGAGAGAGTTGGATTAGAAAAAAAATAATAAAAACTATGAAGGTGCTCAGGTGAGACATAACCACCGTTGAAGCATGGATTGTTGTGCTGCAAGGTCCATTTGTTTACAGTGGTGTGTGAAAGTTGGAATACTGAAAAAGATGGAAAACAATAGCAGACCCTGTTTTCCCTAAGAGACACTTCTATCTATTCAATTCTCAAGGCGACTGATATGAAATAATATTTCAGTTAACAATCAGTTCTGAAGTTATTCCTAACTATGAAATGAACCAATTTACAACTCTGTATATCTCAGTAATGACTATGTGCTTATTTAACCATAAAATCTATAAAACACACCCACAGAGACAAGCAATTTGGCAGCAATAAAGCTACTGAAATTGCTAAGGGTAGTCGATGAAGTAATGCTAAATTGGATGCCATTTTTATTCAGGTAAATACTGTACCCATTTGTCTGTGAATTACTTTTTCCAGGCTCTCTTTCAATGATTTCTCAGTGAAAGAGGACAAATTCTTTGGCTTTAGACCTTTGCTTTAATGACGGTGCTAATTTGAATTCTTAGTATATTGGTTACATTGTGTTAGTTTATTAGGCAATAATGCACAGAGTCACTTCATCAACCAAAGTTAATATTCTTTGTGTATTTAATTAGATTCAAGAAGGAAAAAAAGCAGGTAAAATGTTAGATTCACTATAAAAATAAATCCAAATATTGCCTAGATTAATTGTGGCTCAGGAATAAATCGATGATTGAGTGTGCATTGGAGATGTTAAATCATCTAAAAAAATATGCTAGTGAAAACTGTGTTTTCAGACTTACAACTTCATAGTACATCACAGAAAAGCCACAACTCTGAAGAAGTTCCTTTCATTGAGATTATTGCAGTTTTCCTCACTACACACTCTGAGGAAAACAGTCCATGGAGACAACCACAGGATGTGCTCATAGGTTATGTGAATACATATAAAATTACCAAAAAGCATTATAATGTAGAATTTGTAATTTCATGATGAATCATAGTTTAATAATACAATATTATAAGCATGGGTTTCAAAGTATAATTTCTTACATGAATGTGTTCTTTTGTTATCTGTAAGTTCATCAACATGGTGCTTAATCAACAGAAGCCAGATGCAAGTTTTGATGTGTTGCTCAGAATGTCCCCTGCCACTTTGCACACTGCTCATGTTGAAGAGTAAAATTAATCACTGAAATGCTATTAGATTGGATATAAAATATCACCGAGTTCTCATTAAGTGTCATCAAAGCCAAAAATAAAACTCTTTCCTCTCTTTTCCCTCTATCATTCTGCTAACATAGATGTTACAGTCTTGGCCCAATGGAGAGGAATTTTATTATCTCCCTATCACAGGATTTCCATAGGATAGACCTCCTGTGCAGTACATTTCAGTTTAAGGTTTTCTTCCATATAAAAAGGGTGTCCAAAAAATGTATACACATTTTAAGAGAGAAAACTGTATTAAAATCGTAATACTCAATATATCCCAATAACAAATGAATACAAGTCACATTTGACTTCTGCAATTATAAGAGGTGCTCAAAGTGGTTACCATCAGCATCCAGGCACTTTTGATTATGGCGAACTACTGCTTGAGCAACGTTGACCAAAGTGTCCACTTGTATACATTTTTTGGGCACCGCTGATATATATGAAAGTAAAATTTCCACATATAATAAAAATAGATTCCTTAATTGAGAGCCCAATCAATGACAAGCACTTTTCAAAATGTTTATATATGTACTAGGATGTTTAATCTTTACAGCAATTCTATGAAGTAAATTCTGTTATCTCCAATTTATATATTAAAAAAAGTGGAAACAAACATTAATGAACTTGCACAAACCTAGCAATTTGAAAAGATGGAGTTCAAATCAAGCCATTCTGACTTCATATTACACTCTTCATCTCTAAGCTACCTTTACATATATAATGTAAGGATATATTACACATATAAATATAAATAGAATACATTTTTTAAATATCAAAATTAAAAAATATATATATAATTGAAAAAAGTAATATGACCTAAACAATATAACATTTGAAAGTAGGTTATATGTGACATTCACAATTTTATTACAAAAATAAAAATAAGTAGCTGGTCCCAAAGAAGTGAAATTATTTTCTTACCATCAATGAATTAATCAGTAGAAGGAATAAAGTTATAACTCTTATTTTCTGAGATTGATTTGTCTTTACTGAATTATATTATTGAGATGTTTCAAAAAAATTTAATGCATCACTAGTAAGTTTTGATCGTGTATGGTAAAGCTTGCTCTAAATGGCTCCCAGGGATCCCTGCCTCCTGGGATTCATGCCTTAATGCAATCTCCTCCCTTTAGAATAGGCTAGACTTAATTCACTCACTTCTAATGAATAAAATATGGGACTTCATTCCTGAGAATAGATTACAAAAGGCCAGCTCTTCCATCTTGAGTTGTCTCTCTTTCTGTCTCTGACTCTCTTTCCCTTTTTCAAGCAGTGCCCCAACTCTGGGAGAAGCCAGGTGCCATGTTATGAGTAGCCATTTAGAGAGACTAACATAGCAGGAAACAATCTTTATCCACTAATGAATGAGAACTCAAAGATTGCCAATAGGCACAAGACGGCTTGGAAGGGGATCCTCCCCTTCAGGAACATTGAGATGACTGCAGCCCCAATCAACATTTTAATGGCAGTGTCAAGAGATAGCTGAGCCTGAATCACATCGTGGAGCTGTAGCTTGATTCTTGACCCACAGACATTAAGATTTGGAGTCTTTTTTTTTTTTTTTTGGCAGTAACACAGAACAAATATACCATGCATAAATACATACAGAGAGACAGGCATAAATCACAAACCAGCACAACTACATTTAAAATAGCATACTTTCAAGGACAGAATTCTATTTACTTAAGTGAATGATATTGTCATTATCCCACACTATTTCAACTCATGCCAATCATACCAAAAGATAAACTTTGTCTAAAAATTAGCTCTAATTAAGAATTAAAAGAAAACAAGTTCTTTTTCTAGGAGATGAAAGAGTGGTTAAAGAGACTACATTTTTAAAACTTGGCAATAGCCAAATTTTTTTCCCAAATGTAAGAATTAATTTCTCCACCTCTACATGCGAAGACTGGTGAACACCATGTTCCTGCCTTTATGAAAATATAGCCACAGTTTAAGAAACATGTTTTGTACTACTAAAAATATTTTCCTATAATAAACACAATGTAAATGTCATGCAACTGTGTTATTTCAAATATCTAGTGGGAAAATATATTTTGAAAGTGAGTCATTGCCCCACCCCAATGAAACTGATTTCTAATAATTAGCACCACATCAGTATTTTTGTTACTTTCATAAATTAATCTTTTTTTCAGTTCAAAAGCAAAAATATAAAGTGGATCTCGGTGAACTGAATAAACTCTAAAATGTTTTTGTTTAATTCTTAATCATTTCTCATGACACTTGTAAATTCTAAATAGACTATGGATTTCATCTCTAAGTATTGTCTTCCAAAAATGACTACAAAGAAATAAAAACAAGTCCAATGGATTTCAGAGGAATGCTAAGTATGTACCCATAAAATTTAAATGTGACTTTTGGGGAGCTTCTAAAGCCTCTGAAATTCAATAGAGGATCTGCAGCTGAATCTGTGAAAACATCCAGTTGCATTCAAACAATGCTCACTGTGTGCATTCAAGGTGAGGGAAAGGATGATGATGAAAAATCTGTGCACTGCTTTTGAAGTTTCAAAGTTGAAATAAAATTTCAATGTACTCTTTACATAGTACATATTTCTGCCATATTCACTAATTTCATTTTCATCTATTCTTAAGAAACGCATCTCATTTTCTTCCAATAGTTCTTGGCCCCTACTAGAGAGGCACTGTATTAGGGAAATGCTACGAATAAGAGGAAGCAATTTAACTTTCATGGTTAACCATAGAAACACTTGACTAAAAAACAAGTTTTACATAAGTGCTTTTTTGTCTAGTTTATTTTCCTATTTAATGCCATCATACTGATGTCATGATTTTCCAAGTATTCAGTGAAAAAAAACAAACAGAAAGAAACAAGAACTTCACATTCAACATTTTGTTTTCTTTGAATGTGAACCATTCTTTGAGTTAGTGTTATTATTATTAAAGGTGCATTAATATTTCCTAATTACTGCTTAGAATTATAGCCAAGAAGTAAAAAATAAACAAACAAAGCAACAAAAAATAACAAACATTTAGAAAATAATAAGACCTAGTAAATAGAAATTTAAAACAAAAAATCATCACCAATGGATAGCCCAAATGTCTACCTAGGAAAGACCGTGGTATTATTGGTATTGCATTAAATGATAGCTCAATAATTCTGACGGAAAGGGGTACTGCAGAGTGGCTGGGCTGGAGAGAAACATAGCCTATCCCTCTTTCTGGTAGCAAGTGACATCAACATTTCAATCCTATTATTCTGGATCAGAGATAATTATACAGGAATTTTTAAAGAAAACATTTATTTTTCACTCTTAAAATTACAGTAGTGATATCTGTGAAGTTTAATATTTACTTCTAAAATCTTGTCAGCTGGGTAGTGGTGGCTTGCCTTAACAAGAGCAACAGAGATAATAATTGGATGTTTTAACTATGCTACTGAGATGTTATTGCTCTTTAAATATGTACTTCTTAAGACATGGAAAGTTATATTTTAAGTTCTCCCTAAATTTTTCTTTATTTATGAAAAAAGTATTATTTTTAAATAAAAAGTTGGAAAGCATTCACCAAAGGACTTTTTGAAATTAAAATTCACTGATCCATTACTGTTTCAGGGTCTTACATTTTATCCATACAAGATTTCTGAGGATCTTTATAAATATAGTGTGTACTTATTCTTCTAACAGGCTGCTTAATGATTTGCTATCATATCACAGAATGCCACAACACAAAGAAATTGATAATAACAGAGCTGATGGTCCTAATTATGTAAGTCACATGCAGTAAGCATTCAAAAGGTATTCAGAATATTTCGTGTGTGTGTATGTATGTGTGTGTATACAGGAAATTGTATGGGAAATGTATATACATTTATACATGTATATATATCATGTATAGATAGAGACAAGAAACACACACGCACATATATATTTATACCATTTTCTGTATGACAAATCTTTCAAGCTTGAAATACACTAAATAGAGCAGTATGCACCGTAACAGGGAAATAGGTTGCAAAAATAATTTCTTAACCTTTTCTGTTCCCCTGTTTGAATGGTGTTTTGATATCTTGGAGTGTCACATCAAAAGAGGGAAAAAGTGTTATTTGCGTTCATTCTATAGCTAACCGTTTGCCATTTTAGGAGTTGACAAAATGTCATGCGTTTAATATACATTTCCATTTCCCAGTTTTGCAGAATTGACAACAATATAACTCTCTGAAATTAACTTTGACCCAAGATCCTTTTCTTGCATAGTTATTGTCAATGCTGATTGCAATGAATGTATTAAATTTTATACAATTGTTGGGTTTGAAACTAAAATCACTCAGAAACGTACCACTAAATATTTATTCTAACAGTCCCAAAAGATTTCAAAGATTGACACATTTTAATTAAAGTAAATGAGGAGAGATAAAATCAGAGAATGCATATCCCACCATAATTATGCAGTTAACAGTTTGACTTCAGTTTCTCCTACGTAAACCCTGTTCCTGCAAGGAGCATTTCCTAAAGCCCAGCACAATAAGGAGATTATTCAAATTTGTAACAGATGAATCAAACACCAGCTGTATAAAATAATATTCAAATTATAATTTATACATATTTAATACACCTTAAGGTATATTAAGGTGTAAGGTATAAACTACCATAAACATTAATAAAATATTAATGGTGCATTCTGACAAGAATTAAAGATGGGCTTGATTCAAACAGAACTCCTACAGGGGAAAATATGCACTTTTTATTTTATGATTTAAATTCTGTGGAGAGCACAGTTTGATATGCAACACTTCAGAGAATTACAAGCTCTAGAAACAATCAACTTTCATTCTAAATGATAAAAATTAATACAGATGTAATTTTAAATTAAATTTGAAGCATTTTTATAGGCAAGAAAAATGATTATGGAAATTATGAACCTTAAAATACATGTAATCCACCAAAGATTATGTTTTAAATTGCAATCAAACTGTCATAGTAATTTTCCTCTTTAAAAAAAATATGTTAAGAGGGTAATTTTGGTTCAGAAAGTCAGTTTTCGGCTCTTTGTCATTTTTTTCCCCCAAATTAAAGCTTGTAAGATTGATGATTTACAGTTCAAAATGTGCAGGTTTTTAAAATACTCAAAGTATTTGGGGAGAATTAAAACAACACAACTGAATAAAGGTTAAAGGAAAATACCTTTCAGAAAGCAAAGAGTTGGCAATTAAAAACACACTCATAGGAATAGAAAACAATAATAACAAAGGTTATATTGTTGTCAATTCTAATGTTTACTGCTGTAGAACATTAGAATGTTGCCATAGATTTGACGTAGATAACTATTTACCAAATGGAATATATACAATTTGCATATGAGAAAACTTTGTTTCACTGGAATACCTAAGACTACCAGGCAAATATAGCTTAACATAGCCTTCAGTTTGACTCCAGCTTTATTAAAACTAGAGGAAAAACAAAGCCATATGCTTCAGAAAGTGCATTTGGGCCACGAGGGAAAACCTCAGCACCTTTAGTGTGATGAGAGAGTTCAACAGATCATGTTGTGAAATCCTGTGGTCTCGGTTCTCCAGCACAAGACAATAAAAAATCTCATATTCCTTTCAGACTCCCAGCAGCTGATCCTCAATGAGAAGGAGTCTGAAACTTAGCATGGGGAAAATTAAACACTGATGTTCAGCCAGATTTTCTTTGAGTGTTTTTTGAAATAGTGGGGACAGGGTGTGTGAGCCAAAGGTATTTACAGACAATATGCAAGCTTCCTAGTAAAGGATGCTATTACTTTTACACCAAACCTTGTTGCTTTATACTTCAAATTTATTGTAAGTTTTTCTTCAAGTACTAAGACATATGGTATGTGGGTGTTTAATACCTCGGCCAATCATGCCATGACTCCAGGAGCAAATGCTCAGAAATGCAATGCAAATTTGATATGTTTTAGCAGTTGGGCCATTGTGTCATATTTAATTTCACTTACATCCCTGAAATAGATAAGCAGTAAAACAGGAGTTGTCTTGATTATTATGTATGGTAAATCATAGTGAGACAGTCAAATTTGGAGGTGCGATAAAAATTCCTGGCTGATTATTGATCATTTTTGGACATTTGATAGATCATAAAATGTATTTCATTATAGTTCCTTTCATTTCGATAAAAATTCCTGGCTGATTATTGATCATTTTTGGACATTTGATAGATCATAAAATGTATTTCATTATAGTTCCTTTCATTTCGATAAAAATTCCTGGCTGATTATTGATCATTTTTGGACCTTTGATAGATCAAAAAATGTATTTCATTATAGTTCCTTTCATTTGAAGTATCTATATTCATCTATATTTATATAAATTCATTCAAATTTACTTTTTGAAGTTTTTAAGGAACTATTCTTTCTTCAGTATTCTAAATATTCTGTCCATAATGATAGAATGGTCAAAGGTGATACGGAAATACAATAATGAATGTATTACATAAGATTATTTCATTTTCATATAATTCCTAAGGTTTTGGGGGAGGGCCTGATATATAGCGATGGTATTAATGTAGAAACATTAAGTAAACAAGGCTTTGTTTGACTCAGTTGACTCAGTTTATAGTTACAGAATATTAAGATAGAAATTAGAATATAGACGTCAGTCACTTCTTCACTTCTATAGAACATTAACTTTATGTAGCTGTAACTTTAGGAAAGGTCTAAAAATCTGAGAGGGTATGTGTGAGCTGGTATATATTATGGGTAGGAGGCATTGCGTTGTTTACAACTGGACCCAGCCTAAATATTCTGACTGGCCCAAATGTTCCTGCATCTATACTAAAAACTGTAAAAATCTATGTAGTCTCTACAAGCTTTATTTTATAAGTGTTTGTTTTATTTTTCCTTTATTTATTATGATTATTATTTTAATATGGAGAGCTTCACAAATTTGCCTGCCTTCCTTGTGCAGGAGCCATGACACTCTCTATTATTCCAATTGTAGTATACGTGCAGACAAAGCAAGCACTGTGGGTATTTGTTTTATATGAGGTTATGTAGAGTTAAAATGTTTCAGAAGTAGAATCTTTCAGCATAAAACCTAATGAAAGTCACAAAAGACAAATTTCCCATAATAATGAAACCCATACTAACATTCTACTTTTAGCCACTTTTGCTTAACTACAGAACTTTTATATAAATAACTTTTTTTTTTAAATGAAACATAATCTAGTGTGGTGCATTTTATAATATTGGACTTAAGTGTGATGATTTTATATGCGTCTGAAAATTATCTTTATTAGGAAAGACTACTTGAATATAACAAATGATGTATATTATATGAATTGTTACTAAGAGATATCTTACTATATATACTGTATTGTAGAGATTTGTGAAACAGGCATATAAGCATATGTTGATGAGATTTTTGTTTTTAAACTATGTCATTCTGAATTATTTGAATAATCATAAAAAATAAGTGAAATGCAATATAACTTGCTGATAGAATTTCCTCACTTATTAAACCTTGTTAACCCCCTGGTATAAGATTTTAAAAAAAATATGTCTGCTAACATAAGCAAAGCCACAATAGAAACTGAGCAATTTCTGACTCAAATTAAGTTTCATCTTCCCAAGTGAGGAGATGTGGTCTGATCATTTGGATAACACAGAATCAGAGATGAATTTTAGCTATATAATAACTGAAAATGTTAGAGTTTGGTAATTTTTTAAGTAACATTTTATTTTCAGAAGCTTTGTAATTTACTTTCAATAAAACCTACATTTTAGATGAGCTCTTGATATTAAGATCTTTATGGTAAAGATAATCGATCAAGATAAAAGTAAATACTGGGGGTGCCGAAACAATATATACAAATTTTATTTTAGAGGGCAGTGTCACTGGCCTTCATATGTGGGATCCGACCCCGGGCCGCTGGCGTCCCAAGCCAGTGCTGAACTACTGCGCCACTCGGCCGGCCCAAATACACATTTTAATAGATGTTGCCCAAGCAGTAGCTAGCGGTAATCAGAAGTGTCTGGACATTGATGGTAACCACTTTGAGCAGCTCTTGTAATTACAAAAGTTAAATGTGACTTCTATTCATCTTTTGTTATCGGTATATATTATTGTAATTTTAATAATTTTTTTCCTTTCTTAAAATATGTATACATTTGTTTGGCACCCTCTCTAGATATTTACTTCTTCTGGTAATCAAATGACACTGAATACCTTACTTGTTTATTCTTCATGATCTCTCAGTTGGATATGGTATATCCAACTTTTTGACTCATCCTTCTAGCCATAATCCTACTGATTGATGAAAGCAGGTTTGTATGTTTTTTTTTTCGTTTTGTTTTGTTTTATTTTACCATACTCCAGACTTTGGAATAGCATCTGGTCCATTGATGTCTTTCAGTAAGCATTTATTGAATGGATAAATAAATGAAAACCAGATAGACTATGTGCAAAACACATGCTAATATATATTTTTAAAACTATTATTATTCTCCAATAAGGCTAAGACTAGGAACTATCACTTCTGTTTTGTTTGTTTGTTTGTTTGTTTCATGATAATCATCAAGGTTGAAATAATTTTGGACTTTCTTAGAAAAGATAAATTGATGTGACAGAAAGAATATACTTTGGATTGTTGAGTCAATAATCTGAATTCTAGTCTAAACTTTGTCTGGACCTGTGGTCTTGAACAGATCGCTCAACCTATCTGATTCTTGGTGTCTTTATCCATTAAAAAAAAAGGAAAAACAAAAGCAAAAAATTATGAATGTACTTCTGGCCCTAAAACTCCAGTAAATTAAAGAAAATTATACTTGATGTGAATTACTGAGGATTTTTTTTTTCCAGCAATAAAGGTACTAATGAATTCATTGCTTTATTTGTTCAGCAAGAATTCAAGAAGGGTCCTCCAAATCCTGGGCCCTGGATTTATATCTTTCCTAAACCAAAAGTGGGGTAAACAATGAGACACTGACTCCTTTACAATCTGCCAGACTTGAATTATCGTAAATCCAAAAGGAATCTATCAGCTCATTAGGTACTACTGTTGCTGTCTTAACCTGAGGGAACCTGGTCACAACCCCAAACACAACACTACAAGTCCTGGTTTCAAGGATGGGGGCATATTATATGCAGATGCAACACACAAAGGATTTCTCTGTGCAATAAATTGGTGTTTGCAACAGCTGAGCTTACTGATAAATCAGTGAAATTAAAATCCATGTTATATTGTATATTTAGTTTTTTTGTGTTTTGTTTTTTTAAAGATTTTATTGGGGAATTGGAGGAGGGAAGCAGCGTTGGGGAAATGGGGAAGGGGAACAGACAAGTTGCTGTCCTTTTGTTCTTCAGTCTAGTTGTGGAGGATGTTGCTTCACTAGCCCATGTTGATACCATCACTGTGCTCTTCCCAGGTGAGGCAGATCAGTTCCTGGCCTCTGGATGGCTGCTCAAGGGGCTCTTGGCAGCTCACACTGGCTGCCAGCCACTCACTCTGGCTGCTGGCCACTCTCTGTAGCCCATGGCAGCCCCTTGCAGCAGGGATTGCCGCTATGCCGCCTTGGGGAATCACAGCAGCCCAGCTCCAGGTGGAGCTGTTGTTCACCATCTTAACTGCAGAGGGCAGTGTCACTGGCTCTGATATGTGGGATCCGAACAGGGGCTGCTGGCGTGTAAAGCCAGCTCTTAACCAACTCAGCCGGCCCGCTTATTTAGTTTTATATATTCAATCTGATTTTAATAATTGACGGAGCTGCAAAAGCATGAAATACCATGACAAGAAAAAAGTAAACTAAGAAAACTTTGAAATTGAAAGTTGTTTGTTTCACTAGAAGGATAATTTTTTGATGGTAATCAACAATAATGTAGGGGACATCAGTCTTAAGAACCCCAACCTGTATGATGTTAGATGACATGCTTGTTCTCTTTGGTTAGACTAACTCTCAGGTCTCATGCAGATAGAAAATTCTATAAATTTCAAACATACTATAGATTCCACTTAAATGTGTGTACCAGAAAAAAATCAATGAATTGAGGGGAATCGAGACCATCAAACAAACATTGACAAGTCTGGCTTTAAGAGAGAAAATAAGACAATCTCACACAGATTAGCTCTATATTTGTTTTCCCATGAATTTGCCTTATAAAATAAACATTTAAATCCCTAAAAGGAATGATTATGAAATAACGAAGTTATGTAGCTCAGTAAGCTCACCCCACTTCACCACAGAGCTAGAAGATGTCATGTTTCATTGCCATTAATCACAAACCTGACTTGACTGAAATCTGTGGTTGCTCATTGATCAGGCCCTACCACACACCTGAGGTGGAATTCCTCTCCAGTGCAGAAGCCTCCTGTTTTATATTAATAACGAAATAACCCTGCCTAATATTAATAAAGCAATAAGCAGATGCTCTAAGGAATTAAAGGAACTGCTACCTGGTACACTGAACCCAAGTCATTTAGATGTACTGCCCTGATTCGCCATGTATCTATTTGTTATTTCAAAACACCTTGGTCTGCAGGAGCACTTGAAGCACATTTATAATGAAATTCTGAGGAGGTAATTCATCAAATTGCAGTGTGAATTGGAACAGGTTTTATAGCAGTTTTGAGGCGGAAAAAGTCCAAAAAGCTAAAATGAGTGGTACTTTACAAAACACATGGAATTGGATAATATAAAATCAACTTTCCAGCTAAAGGAATCTCTAAGCTCTTTAAAAAACATCACTTGAGTGGCGGCAGGCTTTGGCAAAGCAAACGAGGACACCGCAGTGATGAGCTGCAGCTCACCCCAGGCTGGGGACAGTCAAAACAACTGTGAGGACCGCAGCCTGCTGGTGGTGGCACCTGGATGTAAATAAAATCCAAGGCTTTCCGAAAGGGTTCGGTTCCTTTCTTATATGTTTCATTATTTATTTAACAAATGTTCAAACGTAAACTACACATCCCTTGGCCACAGTTTCCCATAGATTAGCTTTTAATTTTCAGCCAGTGGTATTACCTACTGCAGGTCTTAATACTGAAAGTACGCAGTGATTCTGATTGGTATCAAATGGTATGACAATTTTTCTTACTGAGATCACTTTCTGCAGATGTTTTCATTTTATTTTCTGTTTACTCAAACTTGCAGGGAGGCTAATATTACTAACATACATGATATAATTCAAGGCTTTTCTTTCTTTCTTTATTTGACTGCAGGAACCATTTAAAAGGGTATCAAATTACACTGAAGTATATGTTTATATAGCAAAATTGCATTATGTAAAATAAAAGGAAATTATTAGTTTACATGCTTTATGAGTTATTTGTATAACAACTGTCAATTTTTTGTGAAAATAACATGAAAAAATATATATACATATATTCATAAATATATATAAAATTGAAGGGGAATTTAATGCTAAGGACTAAATATGGATGTATTTTAAAGTCTAAGATAACAAAATTTTCACAATTTATGGAATAACGTTAATAACATTATGATCCATGTTGTTGGAAGATTTATTACTATTTAGAATTGTCTCACATGATATATATTCGTACTGTAATATTTCTTCAACTTCCAAAATACAACCTTTATATGAAAATAATATATGGCCCTCTATTAACAAAGTACAAAGTCCAAAATACAGTATCCCACATCAATGTGCTAAATTACAGAAGAAAAAAGAAATCAATGGTTTAGTAAGCACATGGATTTTGGTTTAATTTACATACATTTTTCTTACTATGAAAATTATATATGATTTGATGGAAATGAAATCTGAATAGCTTCATGACACTAAGAATCTTAAAAATTATTGTTTCAATTGTAATCTGTGTGAAATATTTATTTAAAACAATAAGATCTACAACAAAGAAAAACCATGTGAGTGTGCATGTATGTCTAAGAAACAGAAAGAGATAGGGAGAAGGAAAGACAGGTAGGGGGAGAGAGAATGCATATGCATGAATACATTTAGAAATACAGGAAAGGAAATTTTTGTTTAAAAGTGATACAAATATATTCCTCATAAATATCAGTGTTTCCAAGTGAAAATATTCAATATGAATCTTTCTTTATGTTGTTATGGATCTACTTCAATGTAGGTGAAAAGCTGATACAATTTTATGATAATCTAGATAAAAAGACATTTACTTTTACTCACAGAATAAAGTCACATATTTCTTCTCTATGTATTGTCCACAAAGGGTAACCAACAGACTGTATGGAGAATTGTACATGAAACACACCCCTAATCTATTTAACGAGATGAGAATGTTTGGACACTGCTTTCAAACTTATAAACATTTGAAGCAAACCTAAAAACAAAATATGTTTTCTTCTGTGATTAGCTGTGAGTATTCGCATCTGCCTAAATATTTATTTTCTGAAGATGTATAACCAAAATGATAATAACATGCAATTCATACTGACTTTTTAAGGATTGCTCATTATTTTATTTTATTTTATTTTTTTTTCGAGGGCAGTGTCACTGGCCCTCATATGTGGGACCGAACTGGGGCCGTTGGCTTCCCAAGCCAGCGCTTAACCACCGCTCCACTTGGCCAGCCCAGGATTGCTCATTATTTAACTCGTTATTTAACTGCTTTAGAAATATGTAATTTCACAAATATGTTAAAAGTAATATAAAAGCAAGAGCATTTTAGAATTCTCTGGCTATGTATTAGGAATACAAGCAATGAGGATTTTTTTAAGTGTCTTTTTAACAAAATGATTTTCTTTTTTTTTTTTTTAACAGACAACATTTAGGTGAATTTCACTTTAAAGTTCAAATATCTGTTTCCTTCTTACTAAAGATATAAAATCCTCAAAAATCATTTGAAACACAAGGGGATGAAAAATGTGCCTTCCAAATCTTCTTTTAAGATTATTAACTGTTTCTCTATGAGTTTAGATCACCTTTGTAATATTTCCAATCTTGTTTAGCTCACTATATACTTAACAGCATCCAACACTGTTTTCAAAGCAGTTACAGCATTATGATTAAATTTACAATTTTTAAATGTTGTTTTCACTTTTTCAACAGAAGCACTCAAAGACTTACAAGAAGCTAGACTATTCATTGAGAGTCTATGTCTATTATGATATAATGATTATTCCAACTCCCTCTATTTTTTATCTGCTCTAGTTCAGTTATATACACAAAAATGCTGGTTATGTCTTCCTCCATTAGCAAACACTGCACAAAAAGGGTTACAGTTTATCTTGGTGAAGATTTCTCTTAGGAGCTTTAAAAAAAGTGTGAGCATAGGCAGAAATGCATATAGCTATGATGTCTGTATTCATATTTGTAGCAGGGCTCTTTTTAATGTACCTATTAGTGGGAGCTAAACAGTTTGGATGTTGAAAGGAAGGGGCATGCAGTTGATGTGTAGTTCAACAGTCACTGGAATGCGGAGCTCATTAAATAGAATATATTTTATATAGCATCTTGAATTGCAGAAAATTCTGAAACCTTGGTGCTTACTTTTTGCCAACGTAACTAAACTACGCTGTTAAAAATAAAGAATTAAATCTAAACGTGCAACGCCCTGAATCTTCTTCACATAAGTCATTAAAACGCAGGCACAATGAAACTTTAAATTCAACCACGATACGCTATGATTTTATTTAAGGGAGGAGTTTGACTGAATTACAATAGCGACAAACTACAGTGGTTTTTCATAAGTGCATATTACATCCGAAGAGATACGATATTATTGCAGAGGCTGTGGTGCCCGCAACATTTCTACTCTAATACAGAGAAAAGGGAGTACTTTTTCAAAGCTGGCCCTAGGGGGAGCAAATTGGGTTCTTGCCTGAGGCACACACATTGTGGAGAAGGGATGGGATTGGGAGCATTTACAATAGATAGGTATTGCTGTCCGTTTCATCTAATCACCTGCGGCTGTCTTTGCTGAGCTTCCGGGAGGCTGCAAGACTTCATGCTTAGAAGCTGCATCATGACATCCTGACACAACTTGGATATAGGATGCCTCAGGGCAGCCTTGAAGCAGAGTGAAGGTTATTGTGGCTAAATGAATGAAACTAGACAGAAAAAAACTCTCCATGGCTTAAAAAGAGCAAGGTATTTTTTGGTGGTTTCAGGTATAAAATTTTTAGGGGAAGTGGTCACAAAGACATAGACTTAGATGCCTACCAAATCTAAGCTGACTTAGTCTCCCACAATTGCTGGATTTATTGTGCATTTACAGTGTGGTAATGTTAATCTGTAAATTAGACAATTACTTAACTATTCACAGGTCTTAGGCTCATGCTTCCATGAAATCCAGTTCAAAGTCAATCCTATCCAGAACATTTACTAATTACTGTTATTTGATTTTAGTCTTAAAAGAGAGAGAGAGAAAGGAAATAGATCTTTTAAACTAGATGGAGATTGTTACGTAAATTAACTTCATTTTTAGTGTTCCAAAACAAATGTAAAAGTATGAAACAGAAAAAACATACAACAATAAAAGTCACTATGAGATATATCGTCATAGGGGCAAAGCTAATAATCAAAAACAGAAACAAAATAAACAAAAACAAGAAAACTTTCTGATAATTCATTCAGTGCTATACAGTATATAGAACTATAGAGAATTTTAGTTCTATGGTGACAATTGAATAGGTTCAAGATAAAACACAGGGACGTACACATGCACGCACACACACAGGCTAAGGCACCTGATTCCCTATCCCATAGCTCAGGGACCAGGCTTTTGTAAACTTGGAGAAGAAAACCCTCTGTGGGTTTATGCAGAGTTGAGGGGCTTGTAAAGCTGTCTTGAAAGGAATTTGAAACTACCCATTCACATATCCCAGAAACACACACAATTCTCTCTCTGAAATAGGTGTAGAAATGTATTGGAGCCGACAGCTGTGCAAGCTGCTAGCTTGAAGAAAGCTGTCTCCCCTGGAGTTAAACACACATTTTTGTGCTTCCGGAAGAAAATGAGAGAGGGGGATAAAAGAGGTACTATTTTACCTGCTCGACAAAGAGTGAGCTCTTGTAGGGCTCAAGGGAGAGTTAAACTTAACCATGTTATTTTTTTCCCCTCATCTTTTATTTCTGTTTCTTTGGTAAATTAAGAATATGGAATCAACTTATTTTCTTTCTGTTCCCTCCACCACCTCTACCCCACAATTCTCCTTTCTAATAATTATTATGGTTAAATAGAAGGAACAGATTTTGCAATTATAAAGGAACCAGGTAAAACAACCACTTCTGGAGGGTATAATTTTTTTTTTTTGATATGGGAAAAAAGTTGGTAGAGCGTTTAAAATATAATTAACATCCTAGTTTATTTAAATAAACACTCATATATCTGACTTCATCCATGAAAATTCCAGGGGGAAAGAATCTACTATTTGCTATTTCAGTCAAGCAGAACAATCTGAATTTTGACAAATGACCTTGAGTGTGAAACTATGACAATTTATAGACCCCCAGCAAACATACTGAAAAGTAGTAAGGACTAATGTTATTGCATCCCAGGAACAATATTAGCTATTTTACCCAATTAATTTATTAAATGCTCACAACAAGCCTTTGAAATAGGTGATTTTTATTATCTGCATTTTACAGATGAAAAATCTGAGTCTCAAAGAGGTAAAGTAATACGCAAGTTGACTTGAATCAATTTACGTGATGCCAATTGCTGGGCTATTTCAAATGGCAGAACACTATGACTAGATTATGCATGTAAAAACACCACTAACAACAAAAAGATTCACTGGGGTTCAAATATTCTTAAACATGGGAGGAGGGAGAAGGCAGTTATCTCCTTCTTGAAAATGGAGGCTGAAATTAGGTAAGGAATGCAACAAACCTAATATTTTCTTGTAACACTGAGTTCAACTTGTGAATGCCACAAAAAATTATTTCTTCGTTAAAAAATATATTTATTAGAATTTAAATAAAATTATATCAAATGAAATTTAACAAGTATTTTGTAATAGATTTATAAATGTAGATATGTAGAAACATGTTTACATATCCAACAAAGTAAAGGTTCCAAATGTTAAGCAATTAAGAGTGTCAGGTATGCAAATACCAACACTACTCTATAAATTAGCAAAATATCCCAGGGATAAACAGTAGAATCCATCAATATATGATGATGAACAAGGCTGAAAGAGAATATGAATGGGGAGAAAGAAAGAAAAGATGTGAAAGTTATGCAAGTGTATACACACACATGTGCCCAAGTGACTGGAGTGCTTTTAGCAAAAAGGAAAAAAACTAAATCAATGAAGTCAGAGAAACTCTACCAGAATTAATCGATAACAATAATAATAAATAATCTGTCGAAAGACAGCTACATAATATAAATTAATGGAGTCAGTATTCTTTAGTGGCTGTATGAAAGTACTTGTGAGACATCAGACATCGCATAAGTGAGAATGTATCTTTCTTTTATTAGAACTGTGAGACAGCACACATGAGACTTACTTGTACACATTCACCACACAGTTTTACCTCCTCTGCTTCATTTTAATAAATTAGCAGAACCACTAAAACTGTGGGATTGATTTAAACACAGACACACACACACACGTACTCAAGCATGCACACACACACATACATGAGTATACATACTTATGGTAATCATTATTAAATTGGACAGATTCTAAAAATATAGGGGAAATATAAGTAAACATATAAAGATAGTTTTTAGAAACAGAGTTCATGGACCTATGTGCAAAATAAATTAACCATGATTCTAAATATTGATTTCCTATAGCCATTTTAATATACACACAAGTGGTTTTAAGGTTCACATGATTACTACAAACTGGGAGTCTGGTAAAAATAAGATAGTTATCTATTGATGCATCTGAGCATCTGGGTTATTTTGTTTATTTGTTTGATTGTTTTTTAAGTATCAAAAGAGCCCATAATGTAATGATATTCAGCAGCCTATTTTCAGTCCACAGGAGTTGTGTGTGTTCTCTAACATCCAAGAGAAGCCAACCAAGTACTATCCAGCATTGGGTATTTTCAGCACTGGGGGATACAGTCTACAGTCTTGTACATGACAAATTATCCTAATGTTAGTAACAAATGCAATGAAGCAGTAAGTGTTGCACGATGGGGGGGATGGGTATTACATAATAAGTTTAGATCCTCTACAAACATGAATGTGACTTGTGTTCTTTCTTTTATCCCTTCCTTCGAATCTTCCTCTCCCAAAGCTCATAACTGAGATACACACACGCACGCACGCACGCGCACAATCCTATGCGCACGCACACACACAGAGCAAGATGGATGCTGGCTGTTACTATGTCAGTGAGTATCTATTTTTTTTTTTTTTGAGGGCAATGTCACTGGCCCTCATATGTGGGACCCGAACCGGGGCCGCTGGCTTCCCAAATCAGCGCTTAACCACCACGCCACTCGGCAGGCTCAAGTATCTACATTTCAAGGGTATTTTTCTTAGGCTATTTTTTTTTCTTCTTTAAATATATTGTCATTCTAGTCATTATTGCCCAAGCATATTGAGGTAGAAGGCAGGTTATGGCTTTGTATCTTCTGCACCTAAATTGTTCCCCTATATTTTGGAATGTATATGCGCAGGTGTGTAGGGTTTGATTTGTACGGCATAACTAAACGTTGTCCCCAAAAACAACTACAATGAAAAAACAGGAGAGTGAACTTTTCCTGCACAATTTCCTGATCAACTGCCTTTTCCTCTTAGATAGTGATCCTTATCCTTCAAAAAAATTCACTTAATATTTTTTTCCAAAAAATGATGTGGTTTTAAGGATTTGGTTGGTCAAATAAATTCCATTTGTAAGTAATCATTTCTCATCGCTCTTTTAAAATCACTATACTTATTAACGTCAATCACAATTCATAATCACCTAAGTTTACTGATATTTTAAGTCAATAGTGCCTTGACATAATTATAGGAAAACTCCAAATAACATATCATTGATTCATTTCAAGCTTTGCTGTTGTAAAAATTATACATATGTAATAATGTATATGTAATATGTATGTATCATATATAATTATGTATTTTATGTAAATTAGTATATATTATATAAATACTAAAATTTAAAACAAAGCAGGGTATATAGCAAGTACTCAGTAAATCTTAATTAATTCTATCTTTTTTCTCCTATTTGAGTTCTTACAAGAGAGAGAGTCAACTTGATTTTCCACCTTCAATTTTGCCATTTTCATATTGTGCTATCTTTCAACTGTCTTCAGATAAACCTTTCTAAAATATTGGGTTGTAGGAAAAGTCATCACATTTTTTTTCTGCTTTTCATTGCAAAAATGAGCCATGACTTTCCCGACAACCCAATATAAATGTAGACACATCATTTCTTTCAGTGTTTTTTCATCACTTCATATGGAACACAAAGCCCTTGGCTTCAGAACCACTTCCAGGTGAAGAGATGCCCACTTTCTCTGTGTATTCCTAGCATCTCCTTCTTGCCTCCCTATAGTGCTCATAATAAATACTCTATTACAAGTCATCTACTTTCGTTTTGTATCCCTCATTATGTTGTGAGCTACTCATAACCGGAAATGGAGTTAGTAGGCATTTAACACATATTTGGTAAATGAACGGACAGTTCATGATGGTGGTTGGACAAAGAAAAACGTATCAACTACAGGCTGCAGAACAGACATGAATATATATATATATATATATATATATATATATGTATATGTATATGTATATGTATATACATACATATATATTAAATATATATACATGAATATGTATATATTATATGTATATATATATTTAATAATCTACTTAGTGAAAGTCTCTTGTGTAAACTAACTTGTTCTAACAACATATTTTAGAGAAATGCTTCTTGTTGATTTGGAGTAGTTTTACTCCTAAGATTCATTAATATTTCTGTGCAGGAACCATTTTTAAGAGATTATCATCTTTCTTGCCTCAACCCTCCATATTTCCCTCATAGACACACAGCCTGTAAAAGTATACATGACATTTCTCTAAAGCGCTGCTTTTATTGTACCACATCCTCATCTATCTTACACATGTTTCCCTATGAAGAGAAAATTCCTCAGTGGCAGACAGCCATTTAGCCCAAGGGTAAGCCTTCCTATTCCTGATGGCCACTTGAGGAAGGGTCGAAAGATCCATTTCAGCCTGATTCAGGATGCTGTCATGGGGAAGACTGGCTGTAGACCTCCTGCTGGGCTGGTTCAGGCTTTGTCAGCCCACATCACTGCTTAGCTTCTGCCTCTGCCCATTGCTGCTTGCCCTGCCTTTCCTTCACAAGCGTTCATTTCTAATACACACTTTGAACCTCAAACTTCATCTCAGTATCTGCTTCCAGGGAACCCAAATGGCAACAGATGGTCTTCCTTATGTTCTCTCCTGCCCACATCATCCATCATTTCATGGCCAATTCACATTTTCCAGGTCTCTCTTGACTGATGAGACCTAAGTTGAACTGATCCTACTCAACTTTTCCAAACACTTGCTACCTTAGCAAATCATTCTGAGGAATATTTCATTATTTGTATCTAATGTGTGTGTGTGGGCACATGTGTGCTTTCCTTATCGGTAGAAGCCTGTTCAATTAACCTCCTAAATTCAGGGGTCACCTCATTCTTTTTTCTTCTATCTATCCATTTCAGGTAATATAATACTTATTGGAAAGAACTACGTGTTAATTACAGAATAAAAAGTAACAGATTTTAGGTAATGCATATATTGATGTTGTTCAGTTGTTTGTTTACATTTCTGTAAACCAGACTTAAGATAATTTGGTTAATTTTAATTTAAAAAGGAAAATAAAGCAACATCCTATGCATATTTTCTAATACATATAATTTGAGTGAGGCATTTTGCAGAATGTTCTGTAAAGGGAAGCATTTCAAGTTTAGAAGCATTCTTACATTCTTGGCTCCATATCTGCATATAAATTGAGGTAGACTTTTTAAAATCCTATAGCCAGGGGTAAGATGAATTACCAATTAATGTAAAACCAGCACTAGATAATGCAGTAACTTAAAACATGCTTTACTTTGAGCAAAGCCCAAAGTTCAACCTGCTATGTCACAACCATAGAAAATTGATTCTGTCAAATATAATTAAGAGATTTTGATGTGTGTATTAGCACTTTGTTTAGACTTCAAGTTACTAGTAAAGGTATTTCAAATGGCTATTATCATAAATAATAAAGGTACACTTAAATTTCAAGTAACAGGTCACCCTTCAAGGAGATGAGATGGTCCACTAATTATTTCTATCAGAAACAAGCAGTTTTTTCTCCTTTTCTTTTTCTATGAACACCTGTGAAGATTAGGGGATATCTTTATTTAGATGTTTGATTCTTACTGAATTTCTCCAAAGTTCTCAGTTAAATCTAGGAATTTTGATGCAAGTTGGAAAAACACAGATTTAAACCACACACACACGGTTTGCAAGGATCCTGACTTCTACATATACACATGGTATTACTTTTAAAATCTCCTAAAAGTAATATAAATGTGTACTCTCAGACGTAAAAACCTACTTCAACTTCCTACATGTGTCCTTCTATTGATTAGAACAGAACTGTGCTCTGGCTGTGAGGGTTTTTCAAAATTATTTTCAGAATTGAAACTCTCTCTCTTTCTCTCTCTCTCCCTCTCCCCTCTACCCACTCCTTTTGTCCCTCTGTACTTGAAACTCTTAATAAATTTGCCTCTGACTGCATATAGTTGAGGAAATTTTTTTTAACTGTCATTTTTTTCTTTATTGCTACTTAGAATATTGTGATGTCTGTACCAAACTTTCCTTTTTATGAGTGGTAAACTAATATATAATTTTAATCCTTTGTATGTCAGTTCCTTATATGGTAAAACTGATTGTTGTCTAGAATATATAAATTGCAGATAACCTATGTATTCACTTCTTTCTATATAATACTTGAAGTCAAGATAAGCTTAAAAGTGTGCTTAATGGGATAACTGATTTGCTGATGGCCTTTCAATGGGAGAATTGCATTTGGATTGGCAATCACTTATGGACATAGAAAATAAAAGCTTTCATTGGAGTCTGAAAACTGTGATGGAAAGCTCACTTCAGACTATCTTTTGAGCACAGAAAAGAAAAATTACTTTGTTCTCCCATGACACTTTGTTTTTTGGGAAAGGAGCACAGTCTAGAAACAGGCTAAAAGAATAAATAAATATTTTTGATAATATTATTCTATGTAAAAGACTAGCAAAAGATGGATAGTTTTTGTTATCTTCACAAACAGCATACCATGTTTTCTAAAATACTTTACCAGAATCTTGCAGTCCAAGGAAAGAAGAATTCTCCAAGATAAGAGCAAACACACTCTTTGAAAGTAATCCCAGGTATGAGGATTAGAAAGATAACTTGAAGCTTCATTTCTTCTATCTTACCACATCTTTGCTCTCTCACAGAAATATAAGTGATAAGTTCTGTTTAAAAGAAAACCACATTCGAACTGTATAAACTGAATCAAAATGTATCCCCTACTTGTTGTGGCACTATGGAGGGACTGTCCCTTACTAACTCTGGGAAAGTTAATACAATTAGTTGGCTAAAATGTCCCATCTTTAGACTATTTGCTTATACCTGATAAGAGCAAATAATAGCAAATTTGAAGTGGCTGTTTTCAATGCTTTAGCAGGGCAATGATGCTCCTTGATATAAATTGCACCAAGAAAGACATTACATTCAACAATAACAATTTTTCAATATAAAAGACTTTTAGCATTGGAATACAAGAGAGCAGTTAAAAAAATATATCATCTTTTGTGCTTAGCATCCTTGTTTTTTAGAAAGAGCAGCGATTAGGTGTCACAGATGAATTCTGAGGTTTACATAAGAAGACGAATTGAAAACAAAGCTCTGAGTTTGGTTAGGGAGTTGGGGAGATTCTGAGCCTCACACTTCTAAAGGGATGCTAACACTATAGTTAGTTTTGTTTTGATTTTTGGTGCTTGATAATATAGTTGTGAATGAAAAAGCGGCTCTGTAATAAAGTAGCTTCACAGGTGATCTGATCTTAAAATTCCTAACTGGTCAGGCAAGGCTGGTGGTCAGGCAAGGCTGGTAGTCAGTCCCAGGCCTATAAAAACGTTAATCTTGGCTTTAAGCAAGCCCTGCCCATTGTTTTTATGTATCTAATTCAACACACCTTTGAAATGCCTCTTTTTCAGACCTTCAAGGGAAGATACAATCTTAACTATCCTGTACCTTGCTTTCTTCTACCTTCATGTAATCTTCCTTATGTTCCCTCCTTAATTCCAAACATATAAAAGAAACTGGAAAATGGTCATCCTTTGGAGCATTTGAGATCTTGCTGCCTGGCATGTCTTTGGTTTGGCTCAAATAAATTCATACAAAAATTCTCTACAGTTTTGGACATTTCATATGTACACATACCTAAAGTAATTGAATTATTTTTGTATACCTGACACTAAAAAAAAAAAAAAAAAAAAAAAAAGTATTGGGGAGGGCCGGCCAAGTGGCGAGGTGGTTAAGTGCTGCCTTGGGAAGCCAGCGGCCCTGGTTCGGTCCCACATATGAGGGCCAGTATTACTGCCCTCAAAGAAAAAAAATGTATTGGGATGACAACGTTCAACACAAGTACATAGGATTCAAGTATACAATTCTATAATGCAACTTCTATATATTGCATTATGTGTTCACCAGCTAGAGTCATTTCTCCTACCACCATCATATATTGGACCGCCTTTGCTCTCTTTAATAGTGTTTAAAAAAAATAAAATTAATATATGATGATGCAGTGGAGTAATTCATGAATGGCATGATGGATGTTTCAAAAACACAGACAAAACAAAATGGAATGAAAAGAGCAGAATTGAATATTGACTAAAAGATAAATTCATTAAAAAGGACAAAAATTTTGGTGACCATAGTTTATATAAGTCAATTGCTTTTAAAGAGATCTGAAACATTCTTTTGCCAAGTTTAATACATTAAAAATGTGGTACTGTATACCATTATTAATTTAAACAAAAAATTAATATTGGTGATAGTATTATAAGATCTTGGTTGAAATAAATGTGTTTACTGTGTGTGAGGGAAAGCCTTAAAAAGATGAACAAGATTCTAACAATTGTAAAAAAGGAAATTTCAGATGTCACATATTAGGGAACCTTGATGTAATTCTGTTAATGAGAGGTAGGAAATTAATCACATTTTTCTTGGACACCACTTGGAGAACTGAATTACTAAGTTACCAAAAAAACCTTATTGTACAATGACCTTATTTATAAGGTAGTTTCATGGCATGGACTCAAGGGCATCGCTAAGACAAAGCTCATACCAAATCATTCATATCCATTTTCTTTAATAATCTATTAGGAGCCTGCACTAGACTGAAAAAGCAGCATTTCTTTTAAGGCCTTCTGTAATTCAGATTTTATCAATGCAAGCTAACTCTGTGGTCAATTAAACCTGAAGTTCGTGCCGTTTTTATGTTTCTTGACTATAGTAGACTTGAAAGCAAATATTATTTTCTATGTTAATAATACAAGGGATTTCACTAGCAATATTAAGTGGAGCAGAAAGGCACCTAACACCCTATTTGCATTATAGCAGAATGGATCTAAGAACAGTTCCAACCAGAACTCTTAGTCAAACACATTAACACCGTCCATGTACATAGTGGAATGCTCAGGAGAGACATGGAAATATTCTTTAAAGTTCCATTCAGGAATTTTCTCCAGAATGTCCTTGTGTCTATAAATGCCAAGTCTCAACTGTGGGGTAAAAAAATATAATAAGTGGCTCTAATGTGTTGCAATCTGAAAAGAATCTAATTTGTAACTGAATCAAAGTTGTGCTCCCTGCACCCCAAATCCTGAGAATCTATTCAAAATAAATGAAACTTTATTTTGGCTGAGATGATTGGAAACATACATTTTTAAAATATCAAAATATTCTCAAAAAGTCCAAGGTTGCCTCAATATTTTATTTAATTCCAAACCCTGAGATACAAACACAAGTGCCAAAACTTACCAGTGAACCATTGGATTGCAAGGGATCAGTGGAAGTGCTCTTATGGATACAAAGTACAATAAATCCCTTAGAGAGAAAGAGGAATCCATTCTGCTGGTCTCCAGTTCATGGATATACTGCTTCCAATTAAGGCTATTTTATTTAGCTTCCTCGTTTCTTTTCCCTCCTATAGCTTCATACAATCAGAATGTAACATCATTTTCTAGGATTTGGGTGATTCTTTCATTAAGATCAAGTTATTTCCCTTTTTTATTGTACAAAACTTGCATGGTATTATGCTAATTAAGTACTTGATGGATTTGACTCACAAGATAAAGTTATTATGGTATCCAATATTTAATCATTTTTGTCCTAAATTATAGCTTATTATAAATATGCCACTTAGCTTTTGGTAGTCTTCTGCTATCATGTTTATAGATGCTATGATATAAAGATTTTTATGAATATATATATATATATATATATATATATATATATATATATGACAATTTAAATAGCATCACAGATATAGCCATTTGGTTCAGTTCTAACTGATTTCAAACTGGAACAGCTTTGGGAAAATAATATTTTAAAAAGAATGTTGTGACCCATGAATTTAAAGACCAAATTGTATTATCAAATGTCATTTTAAATATTGAGCAGTATAATGTGGGAAATATACTACATATTTCATTATCAAATGTTACAAAAATTTTTCTCCTAAAATGTTCATCTAATATATATTTTTTTTCTTGAACATTATGTTTTTTGGGGAGAAGAGTGTAAACTTGTAAGACTAGCATTACACTGCATTTAAGAAAAAACACAGGCAAACTTAGAGATCAATTAAAACTTATCTTAAGCAAGCCTATTCATTTTTCATTATATACTTTTCTTATTAAAAAAAAGTGCCTTCTAACTCCCTTGTGATTACCTCTGTTCAAAGAAAAGCCCCTGAGAGGTGTAAACAGGACTTAAAATCAGACTCAATTTCTGCTTCATTCAGAGGTACAGAGAGGGTAGGGCATGGCAAGGACTAGAGCTTCAAAAAGACCCAAAGCATGAAAGAAAGTCACCTTGTTAGCTGATGGAGTAGAGTGTATTTGCCTCAGGGATGAAAGCTTTATTGACTATCCCTGTTTTAAATGGACCCTATCAACTATGTCATCATTACCTATAGCTGAGAACCAGATAGATCTACCCTAGATATGTCACACAGATGACAGGATTGCTCGAATTGCTTATTCTTTGCTCACACAAAATAGGTGAGAGAAATATGCACATTTTTGCTGATTCAAATATTAAGTAGGAAACTCTCTCTGGCCTTAAAGTGGTTAGGGAAAAAACAGAGGACTTTGAGTAATAGACTCCTGCCTGCTTTTGCATTTTGTGTGTTCCCAATGTTATACTGGAGGATCAAGAAACATGTCCACTGAATTTTCTTAAAACAGCACATGAAAAAGAAATGTGTACTTATCTTCATGGCTTAATTTAGTGTTCAGATTATCCATAAATTAAAACTCTATTTTATACATCAATTAAACCATGCTAATTGTTAATATAATGCATTTGTTTGAGAACTGTGTAACTCATTTCATACATAACTTTCCTGCTTTACAGAGGTTTCATGATGTCGGGCTAAATCATCATTCTTAAAATGTTCTAAGAAAGGAAATCAGTATATATATGTGTGTGTGTGTGTGTGTGTGTATATATATATATATATATATATATATATATATATATATATATAATTTATTTTTGTTTCCCTTTAGAAATTTTATTGGGTACAGTGTGTTTTTCCAGGACCCATTAGTTCCAAGTCAAATAGTTGTCTTTAATCTAGTTGTGGAGGGCACAGCTCCGGGGCCCATGTGAAAATCGAACCAGCAACCTTGGTGTTATGAGCCTGCACTCTAACCACCTGAGCTAACCAGCCACCCCCTGGAGTTATATTTTAATTGACCCTCATCTGGTACCTTTAATTGTATAATTTACCAAGTCATGCAGAATTTTTTTCCACGTAATTTGTATATGTTCCAGTCTGTTTCTATCTAGGCTGCTTAAGAGCTTTACCTTATTTCTCTTGTATTACTGCCCAGATTTCATTGTTTGACTTTTCTTAGCTCTTCTCATTGCCCACCCCAACCCCACCTTTTGCCATATCCTACTTAACTGAAGTTGATTCTACATTTAGAAAATAGTCTGTATTCTGAAAGATATAAGTTAACAAAACCTTCCTTCAAAGAACTTATAGTAGACAGACACAAAGTCAGAGAAAGAGAGAGAGAGAGAGAGAGAGAGAGAGAGAGAGAGAGAGAGAGAGAGAGAGAGAGAGAGAACAGGCAAAAAGGAAACCCTAATTAGAATGTTTCTACAACAAGGTAATCAGAGTTGTGAAGAGCCTACAGGAGAAGCAACTAATTTTGTTTTGTTTGAGGATTTATCAGAAGTAATAGCTAAGTAAAGAATTTAGTACCACATATGAGAGCCAGTGACACTGCCCTCAAAAGAAAAAAAAAAAAGAATTTAGTAGCAGGATGGGTTTAGCAAGCTTTTCCCTCCTTTGGCAATATGTAGTTATGGAGGGAAAAGCTTCCCCAGGCATGGAAAGGCTCAGCTGTGAGAGGAAACATATGTTCATGGATTTCAAATCATTTCTTATGGTTGAAACAAAAGACTTGCAAGAGAGGAATGGCTTAGGGCTGGTAAGGCTGGAGTCAGAGCAAGATCGATTTTATACTGTTATAGAACCCAGGGGCAGATGATACTACCTGGTTCGAAAATGGCGGAGGGAGTTGAAGAAAAGTGTATGGCTGGAGGGATATAAATTGTTGGTGGTGACTTATTATATATGAAGTGTTGGGAGGTTGAGGATGACCCTAGGTTTCTGCCTAGGACACCTCGACGAATGAATAGTGTCTCCCTTCGCGGAATAAAGAAGGTGAAATGGAAGGTTTGGGGAGAAAGATGTTTGGTCAAGTAGTATCTATCACATTTGTGTCCATCACTTTTTTCCTTAAAATCTTTCAAGCAGGGAGCTTCCCATTACCCTGCAAAAATATCCATCTTCTCCATTAAATTGTTCATTGCTTCAAGCCTTCACTGCATTTGAAGGTGGAATCTGAAGAAAGTGGGAAGATGTGGTAAGCTCCATAATTAGCAAGTTCTACTCCCAATGATTTTTTTCATCTCAGTCTAAAAGTTGGAAACACAGGCCAGAACTGTGACCGGAACATACATAATACGTGCTAGACTACCCTTAGTGAAATCAGTGAAAGAATGATCTATTCTGGATTAAGCACATTTAAACCCGATTACATAGTACTATAGAAAAAATAAACATAGATATTTATACAATTATAACAAATTGTTGTTGGTGAAAATTTATTCTCTATGTCACAACTTCTGTATTTTGGCAAAAGTGCTCTATCTTTCAGTCTATTATTCAAAGGATCATTGAAATAGAAAGTGGAGATCATCTCTATATATTGAAAGCTCCCCTGTAAGCTCTTTGATCTTCACCTGCTTTCTGCCCAAAGAATTTGTGAGCTTTTGTCGACATCAGTTAAAACAAAGAGCTGTCTCACTGGTTGATGGTTCTTTGATATATGGTTGTACTTTTTTGTAGAAAGGACACACAAGTCTTTGTCATAATCTTGTATTAAAATACATGTTATTATCTAAAGGTTTCATGTAAATTGGATTTTATGTTTCAACATTAAAATCAAAGGAAAAAAACCCTCTTTTGGTCAAAATTATGTTGTTATTTTTTAATTATCTAATTCCATCTGTTAATGTGACAAAAGCCAATAGGAGAACTCTCTAATATTTTCATAACTTTTTGGTGAAGATTTTATTTGCTACTTTCATCATTTGATTGATACAGCAACAAGCTAACTAGAAACAAAATTCCAAAACATATTATTATTGTTGAACTGGTAGTGTTTTTACTTTATTTAGTGGCTGAAAAATTCAATGAGAAAAAATTTAGAAAACTGTATAAAATAAAGATGGCAGTAACTTATCAGAATTATATAATTTCTGCTTTGAAAAACAATTATATTGAAAAAAATTTAAATATTTGAGAATTTGCTAAAAGCTATAAACTATTCTAATATGAATATAAATATATAAAAAATTTTGTATTTAAAATTTTATTTCTGTTAACTCCCTTAATTTAATTATATCAGTAGCAGAATATATATATATATATATATATATATATATATATATTATATATATAATATATATATACAAATATATGTACCTATATATTTTAATTAAAGCTAATTAAAATGTTAAAAGACTACTATGGGACAACAGTACTTGCTATTCAATGTAGATGCTTAAATAACTAAGAAGTGCAAGTTAATGATTCTGTTAACAGGATTTTACAGATCATCTACATTTTGCATAAAATTACTATTCATACAGGTAACTTTAATGCTCACATTGTCAAGTATTATTTTTTCCATGTAATGCTTTTATATATGATTTCCTTTTACCAAGACTGTGTGTGTCTATTATATATATATATATATATATATATATATATATATATATATCTATATATATATCTTACACACACACAGAGGTGCTCCTAGACTTATGATGGGCTTACTTCCCAATAAACCCATCATAAGTTGAAAATTCATTTAGTATGCCTAACCTACTGAACATCAGAGCTTTACCTAGTATGCCTTCAATGTGCCAAGAACACAATATCAAAAAACACTGACAACACTGTATAGTATTAGTTGTTTATCCTCATGATGGTGTAGCTGACTGGGAGCTTGGGCTCCCTGCTACTGCGCTGCATCAGGGAAGGGTATTATATGGTGGATTGCTAGTCCTGGAAAAAAAATCAACCTTCAAAACTCGAAGTACAGTTTCTACTGAGTGCATATAGATTTCACACCACTGTAAAGTCGAAAAATTGTAAGTCAAACAATCATAAGTCCAAGGCTGTCTGTATTGTCCCATCATTTAAAAGATAAACTTCTACCTTCATCATGAAGTCCTTACAAACAGACCAGAGGAAAGCTAGCAGGTTCTCTCCCTTTCTGTGTAATCTTTCTTACGAACCACAACTCTAATCTCTTCATCTGCCTATGTACATGCATCCAATTTTTTTTTATCATTCTTTCATATTTCAGTTTAATATTGCTTCCACAATTTGTATATGTTGTGAGCTTCTCTACTGGTCTTCCTGTTTGAAATTATACATTCATAACAGGTGAGGGTGGATCTCCATGGCTCACCTGGTAAGTGTAGCACAAATGCACAATACCCCAGGAAGCCAATTCCCCTGCTTTCTCAATGACATGGCCACAAACAAAGACGATAACCCCATTCATTCTATATTCTTTTCTGTGCATCCCTACTTTCTTAGCAAACTGGCTTAGCAAACACGGGATCTCCAAGAAAACAACACCACCAGCAACAACAACAACAACAACAACAACAACAACATATCAGTGGATCATTTAAGGCTATCTGTTTAATGGTGAAAAAGCAGTAGGTGGGTAAAGGGACATTAAAGGAGCAGTTTCATGCATTAGAATCTATCTAGATTGCATCTTTTCAAGAATCTTTGCTGGTACTAAAAAATTCTGTTAAGAGAGAAGGGTTCTCTTCAACTTCATCACAAATTGTAATAAGAACCTGTAACATTTGCAGGTTTTGAGATATCCTACAATAAGCCAAGTGCCTCGATCATATTAGCCATTCAATATAGGTAGAATAGCATTAAACACTGCACACAGACAAGATATACTGATAATAAGTTTCATTCGAATTCCAAAATTCTAAAGTGAGAATTCTCTATTAACATTTTTGCTTGGATTTCTTTTTGAGGATATATAAAATTATACTTTTTTGATATTATATTATATATATTTTATATTATGTATGTGAACTAAAACTCTTCTTTCACATTTGAGTCTCTTGATTTTATTATTTCCTTTAAATCTTTAAAATAACCTGTTTAACATTTGAAGATCTAAAATTGGGGGTTATGTAACAAGGTACAAACTACATAAAGGAGTAATACATTGAGGTGAATCTATTTGAGTTCCAATTCTTTTAAGTAACACAGAGATAATGAAACTTACAAATAAATGAATTATGCACCAGTTTTACTGTCTAACTGCACCAGACTGAAGTACAAAATGAACAGTTTTTCCCTATCTTTTTGCCAGTTATGAACGCAAAATTGTATTTTAAAAACCTACCAAACACTAAGAATTTTTCATATGTTGGGAAAAAGATTTAAATGTCTAAAGTGTTCAAACTGCTCAAAGTAATGCTTTTAATTTAAAAATACAAAACATGTAAATAGATTCTCAATAAATACCAAAACAAAAATAATATTTCTTTCAAGTAGTAGGCATTTTGGGATTCCTTTGCCAAGACCATGTTTGTAGAGACCAATACATTTTACACAAGTTAAAAATAGAACTATTTAGGGTACATTAAAATCAGCTTTTCTAGGAAATTTCTACCCATAATGTAGAAATGTAAATGCTGTACCAATTTAAGATATGCAAAATGGATGTAATTCAGACTTAAATAAAACAATAGCACATGTCTTAAGTGACATCACAGAGATCTAGGTAAATGTATGAAAGCTATACCAAAACAAATTGAGGTAACATGATATTTTTATGAAGACACCCAGCAAATGACAGCATATAAGTGGTTGACTAGTTTTCCCACAAGTCTATTGCAAGTCTGACAGTGATGTTTTAGCAACTATGTTGTATTTATTATTAGACTGAACTTCTTGTTCAAAAGAATAACTAGATCCCCATTCTTGAGCAACATTATGGATGACGGGAAAAAGTGGGGGAAAAGGAATTGGTATTTGTACTCAGATTCCCACTACACTTCATTCCTGAAAGAATTTTAATATCAGAGAGTTGGTGAAATAGAGAAAGATAGTTTGGCCAAATGCCCATGATGATTAAGTTCAAGTCTAGTGCATGGCTTATATCAGGAGGTTTCAGATACATAAATACCTTTCTGTGAGATCAGTCAACTTCGGAGATTTTGCTGGGGTACCTATACTCATACCTATCTCTCATGGTATTTGTAATAATATAAAACTTATCACACTTTCCCCAAATTAATTTTGGAGGCATCTCTCTTTCCCATCTCTTCTCCACTAGAATACATCCAAGAACTTGTCTTTAGATCTAGCATATTTTCGTTGTTCAGCAAATATTTATTGATGAATTGCAGTGATTCTGTCTAAAATGCTAATGACAATTAATAATGCATACTTCATAAATGTGCACACACACGTGTATCTAACATAAGGAATGGTAACAAGTCAGTCTAAGTAATAACATTCAACTTAGAAAAACTCCTTTCATAGATTTGTCATTCTGTATCTCAGCTATTGTTAAAAAAAAAAAAAGAAAAGAAAAAAAAATTCCCCACTCACAGATCTGCCCACTTCACAGAGTGGTTTAGATTCCAATGTGAAAGTAATGTTTTGAAAAAATCTGTAACACAAGCTCATACAAAAATGTAATACCTATTTTTAAAAAAAATCTAATGTCCTAGAGACAGATGATATCTGGACTACCATTGAAATATATTGCAGGTCATTATTGCACAAATGAATGAATAGGGATGAATTTAAATGATTGTATGCATATAATATGGACATTTAAAAAAGAGTGGATAAATGCAATTAAGAGACCTAACTGTAACAACGATACTGAAAAAAATGTACCATTAATCTAACATTTGCTAGGCACTTTAGAGATCTCTTACTATTTAGCTATCAGGACAACCCTTCACTGTCAACATTACCTTCATTTCTCAGGTGAGGAAACTTAAGATATGTAAATATGTTGGAATACACACAGATAATAAATGGCAAAATCATACGTTGCTCGGTACTGTTATCTCTTCTATGTCTGTTTCTCTGCAATTTGGTTCTAAGCCATTTGTTAAAAGAAGGTAACCATCTTAAAATCATGGAACACATCACATAATAAGCACTCCACTAATTTCAGCTCATTCATTACAACTTGCCACTTAACAAATAACCTTGTGTGATTCAATGTAGCAATTTTCATGATTATTTCCTTTTATTTTTCCTCATCTCTTTTTTTTGCAAACTGGGTTTCTTTGTCAGTTTTGTCACAACATTTATTGCTTTACTTTCTATATTTCAATAGTTTTGAAGGATAAAATAATAGCTAATTTGTTAAACTCAAATGGGAGAAGTCAGGAGCTTTGGTGTTTTTTTTGGGTGTAGGAACTTAGAAAAAAATCACTTAACAAATTATGAGTGGTGTTAAGACTAACACAAGGTCTATTCCTAGTCTCGTGGCCTTTTCATAATATATATTACTTTCACATCATGTTTTAAAACCCACATTATGTTATCAGAGACGATATTGAAATGTTGTAAATGTACAGACATATAAACACATTGAATGAGGTAGATTACACTTTATTGTAATCAACTGAGTCTAGAAACTTTAAAATAACACACAAATGTAAATGCTGTATGTGTCTGTGAAAGAATAATAAAGAACAACACTGGTTCTTGTTTCATTGCGTTTGGAATGGGGGCCCTTTTTGTCCTGTAATTTCCCTAATTAGTCTCAATTGTTTTCGTCCTCTAAGTTAGCAGGCCAAGATAGTACCTGCTTTATTGCCATGGGAGGAAAACTTGCTCTTATTGAGCTTTATTAGATATTCCGTTCTCTCATTTAGAATCCTATTAAGTTTCCCCTTGGCATTTTCTAAATCAATTAGTTTTAGCCTTACCCTTCTTAATATGCTCCTTTTGGAGGCTCCTAATTTTAGTCCCTAACTCTGGTATTTGTAGTTGCCTTTCCCTTTTCTTTTGGGCAAAGATTTCAATCAATTTTCTCTGCAATACTGCTTTGCTAGCATCCCACAGAGTCATATCTGTGACCTCATCATTATCACTGTCTGCTAAATATTCAGCCCATATGTCTTTGAGCTTTTCCCTAAACTATTGCTGCTGAAGGAAGTAATTATTACTTTACCATCTTAGCACTCCCTTGTTGCTTTTCAAGGAAAATAATTCCACACCCAAGTGAATCATTGCAGGGTCCAAAACTAGAATCTTGTCAATAGAACAGCAACCTTGCCCCCAGTCTCCAATGGGAATAGTGACAATGGTGTGGAAAAGGAATAACAGTTTATTAAATAAAAAGTGAGTTTTGGTCACAAGCATGCTTATTTGTTTAAAAATCAGTAAAGATGGTAAGAATGTTGTATGGTTGCAAAGAATTAGAGGATGATTAAATTTTAGCTTCAAGTGCATGAGTATTCCCCATAATCATTAGGGAATTGTTTTGGTAGTTTATTCAGATATTTATTTAGTTTATGTACTTGTTTATATAAACACGTAGAAATTAATTGCACAATACTTTCTTAATTCACTTAAAATAAATTTTAAAAGACTGGCAGGGAATATATAACATATTAGTTCTAATTTTATTTTTTAAGTAAGTATGGATAATTATGGGCAATTTTAATTTTCAAAATAATAATTTCCAATACACTCAAAAACAATCATATATTTATCATTGGAATAAAACTGTAAAATAGTTAATATTTATGTACTGGTCTGTTGTGGTAATTTGTGTTTTTTGGGATTCAGAAACTAATAATTTGGTTACCTTATGGAGCTAAGGAAATTGAGTCAAATTCCTGGCAACTGTGTCTACTAAGAAATATGCTTCTGCTTTTTCTGTTAAAAATATTCATTTTTTCCTAGATAAGTATATAGCAATATACTTATCACAGGATTGGAAAAACAAAGACATTCTAGAAAAAAAAAAGAATAAAGAAACACATTCATGCAAAATATCAGTGATGAGTAAGACCACAGAAATGTAATTTTTACTCACTAAACAATTTATAATATGGCATGTAAAAGCTGAAGAAAATAATGAATTATTCAATAATGTATTCAATACTAGTTCCCATGTTTTTGTAAGAATATGACATTTGGGATCTAGTTTGGAAGAAATGCCATAGAATGTTCAGTGTTCCAGTGTTTCAATTTCAATTGCCACTACAAACATTGCTGGTATTGTTAGTGTGTGTGTGTGTGTGTGTGTGTGTGTGTGTGTGTGTAGGTGGGGGCGGGGTTCCACTGTAATCACCATTCCTTTAGAGCAAACTTAATATAAGAGAGCATCCAATACAATCCTATCTAAACACATTTTTTTTTTCAAATTGTTTTCGAAGTTGAATCATATACCCTGCAGTTGAATCATATACCCTGAATCATATACCCTGCAGTTGAATCATATACCCTGCAGTAAAGGTTGCCCCCAAGTGGTGCTAGGAGTATTAAGTGCCTTAATAGCCTCTACGCTTTGTTGTTTCCAAGTGTTTTATTCACTAAGGACACTTTTACTCATATTCAATTCTCCTATTACCATTTTATCAGCATCTTGAAAGTCTACATAGAGAGGTTTGGAACCCAAAAATGGTTTTGCTTTATAGATTTTGTAGATACGGAAATCACAAACATTTTAAAGAAAAAAAAAAAGAAGAATGGACACACCATTTTATCTGTATGTGTACGTAACATTTTCCTTTGGATTCTAATGTTGGTTGTAAATACCAGAGTAATTGGTGAGGGTGACAGTCATCTTAGTGTCTTGTGAAGGATGCCACATTTTAACTCCTGCTCCCATCCAAAATTATGATCTCCCCTGGTCCTGACAAAAACCTAAAATTGCTATTGCCAATTCCTAATGCCAATTACATATGAGTTAAGTCATTAAGGACACTGGTATATATTTTTAAAAGGTAGAAAAATCAAAGAAATGGGTATTTATTATCCTTCGTTCTACAAATACAGACCTTGAAACTTAGTGATGTTAGGAAAGTGGTACAAAGACCCACAGAGCTAGAAGTATTGGAACTGGCATTCAAATCTGTGGCTGATTTCCGTGAACTACTGCTCTGATTTCTCTGCAACATTTCTACAGGTAATGTGAAACAACTTAAATTAATTTAGGTTAGCTTTTGAAATTCATGTAGTATTCACTTAATTAGTATATATATATATATGGTATATATGATAGACAAATTTAGGAGATAATGATTAGATTAGCTAATATTTATAAAGAGCTTACTGTAAACTCATCTCTCAAGTCTTCTACATACATTATCTCATTAATTTTTCAGCAAGCACCCTATCTATGAGGTAGATTACTATCTCCATTTTATAGGAGAAACTTAAGGTTCATTGTTAACAAACTTGTCTGACATCACTGTGGCTGCTATTCCAATCAAATTAGTCTAACTACAGAACCAATGTTTTAAATCATTTTAGTGTACTAATTTTTAAAACAAAATAACAGCTTCAAAACATATAAAGCAAACTTAGCAAAAACTACAGAAAAAAAATGAACAAATCTGCCACCATTACAAAGATTTAAATATTCAAAAAAATATATAAATCAACAAACCAGAAATTAATAAAGGTAGAGAAGATCTGAATAATCATCAGGTTCATCAAACTGATAAATATAGAAATCTTCATCCCATAATTGTAATATATACACAGGAACATTTAAGAAAAACGACCATACTGGAGGTCAGTGCTACACAAATTGAGGTTCACAGTCCAGATTGATTCATGAATGCCTGTTAACAGTCCATGAAAAAAAAAGTTCAGAAACTAGTGGCAAGCATTTAGGAAATTTTATAACAATTTGACACTGACATACAAGAGCATGATCAGTGCGCAAATGTGATTTGGACTCTATGTATTATACAGAAGTTATGTTCTTATGATGCAGCTACAATAACAGGTACTCAGGTTAAGAATTTGTACCAGTGGGCCTGCCAAATGGCGCATTGATTAAGAGCTGGCTTGGGATGTCAGCCACCCTGGTTCAGATCCCACATATGAGGGCCAGTGACATTACCCTCTACAGCTAAGATGGTGAACAACAGCTCCACCTGGAGCTGGGCTGCTGTGAGTCCCCGGACGGCATAGCTGCAGCCCCTGCTGCAGTGGACTGCCATAGGCTACAGTGAGTGGCCGGCAGCCAGCGTGAGTGGGCGGCAGCCGGTGTGAGCTGCCAAGAGCAACTGTGAGCGGCTGTCCAGAGGCTGGTGACTGATCTGCCTCACCCAAAAACTTCACTTTCATTATGTTGGATGCTTCATGGATGGACACATAGGATATGCTTTTGTTTCTTCTTTTGTTATATCTTCCTTCAAACATTTCAATGAAATAGTGCTTTAGAGTCACCTAGTTTTTTTTTGTTTTTGTTTTTTTCACTGAGCCCTCCTGCCACCTGCTGGCAGCTCAGTGGCAGCTCAGCTGGGGCTGGGCATCGAACAACTGTTGCGCAGAACTCAGCTCACACTCTTGAGTGAGCTCTTAACCAGCTGAGCCACTCGGCCAGCAGAGTCACCTAGTTTTCGGAGGTAAACTTCTTCAAATAATTTATCATTTTCTAAAAATGAGTAATTAGTATATAAGTGAAATGGCCTGTCCTATTTTGCACCAATAAGTATCCTGTTAACTTTAAGGCTATTATTCTCTTTCAGCTGACATGGCCTTTTGGATTTTGGAGATTGTGAAACTCTGGAAATCATTGAATGTGTCCAAAAATGGAGAATATCAGTTTTGATGCAAAGCAAGTGTTATTTTTTACAGTAAATGATGAAACTGTATAATCTCAAAATAAACTATTTGTTTAATTATTAAGATATTTATGAAATCAATGTGAATAAAAGTACATTATCAAATTGCTACTACTAGAGACCATAGAGTTGTGTATCTTATTAAACAACTTTTATTTCTTATCTTCAAATAAAATTGTGACCAGGTCCTACTATCTACAGTTAATTTTAAAATGTGCTATGCTCTAAGAGAAGTAAAAGCAAAAATAAATGAATGGGACTATATCAAGCTAAAAGTCTCTGCACAGCAAAAGAAACTGTCAACAAAGCAAAGATACAAACAGCTAGTGGGACAAGATATTTGCAAATAACACCTCTGATAAGGGGCTGATACCCAAAATATATAAAGAACTCATACAACTCAACAACAGACAATCTAATTAAAAAATGGGCAGAGGACCTGAGCAGACACTTCTCTCAAAAAGACATACAATAACTGTCGATTGATATATGAAAAGATGTTTAACTTCAGTATCTATTAGGGAAATGCAAATCAAAACCACATGATATGCCACCTCACACCTGGTAGAATGACTATTATCAACAAGACAACTAATACAAGTGTTGCAGAGGTTGTAGAGAAAAAGAAATCCTCATATACTGCTGGCAGAAATGTAAATTGGTACAACCACAGTATGGAGGCTCCTCAAAAAACTAACAATTGAATCACCATATAACCCAGCAATCCCTATTCTGAGTATCTACCCCCAAAACCTGAAAACATTTATCTGTAAAGATATATGTACCTTACTATGTTCATTGCAGCATTATTCTTGGTGGCCAAAGCATGGGAATCACTGAAGTGTCATTTGATAGATGACTGAATAAAGAAGATGTGTTACATAATTCACAATGGAATATTACTCAGCCATAAGAAAAAGATAAAAAGCTATTGATTATAGAGTTTTATTTTAGGGAAGCACCCTAATTATATTGGTGTGTTAGTGCCAGACATAAACCATAAGAACTAGTTCATTACAGTTAAGATACATCCATCCATGTTGTGATAGTACGGGAGGGGTGGAAACGCAAATGACAGAAACCAGTAAATTTCTCCATAAAAGTGTACTCAAGAAAAAAGCAAAGAAGAAAAACAAAAGTCTTCCTTAGTCAGGCCCTGAAAAATGCTAGTTATTCCATATATTTATATCACAACTTCAACAAAAATAAAGTTAAAGGGGGAAGAAGAAATTTAGCCACCTGGAAACAAGTTATAGGGAGAAAAGACAGTAGGAATTTGGAACCAAAGGTACCTACTAAAAAAATAATATGTTCTATATAAACCATAGTTATTACTGAAGACTTTATGATACAAAAACAAACAAACAAAAACAAAACAAAAATAACACAACTTCTTATTTCAGAAATCCCCATGAAGAAAAATATTCAAGAAGAAATTAGTGAAACTATGCAAAAGCCTAATAAAACACAATTCTCACATCTACCCTCATTTTGGCATACAAAGCAAATGGGAATGAAAAATAGTGTTCATTAGTTATGTTTGTCTATACCTCCATGGACACTGTGGAATTTTACCTTAGCCCTGTACTCCCAGAAAACAGTTTTAGTTAGGAAATACTTCCACTTTTTTGTTTTCCAAAATTCCCACTCTCCTATGTTCCAAGATACGGCTAAGTACAAAGGACATCCAGGCCACCACATCTTCTAAGAGAAGGCCCACTCCATCCTTCCTCAGTGACTCAGATAAAACCCACTTCCAACCCAGCTTTTCTATGCCTTTGAAATCTCCCTCATCAATGAGTGTTCTTCGACAGTAATAGCCTGGATAAAACCATCTCCTTTACTGTCTGGTGGTGCATTTAGTCTTTCACACCATAATTATTTTACCAGCAACAAATCAAGGATGCATTCAATGCTAACCTTGGTGAAAAGAATATAGCTGTACCTCTGCTTTCATAGGCTGTATTTGAGTGAAGAAACTATGATCATAAGAGCCCTGGCTCTATGTGGGGAGAAGAAATGCCTCTCAATATAGGCTATTAAGAGATACGTGGACAGATTTTGCATTAGCCTTCACTGTTAACATATTTTAAACTTAATAAATGTTTTTAAACTTAATAAATGTATTTTTTAGTGTAAGTAGCAATTTGCTTGGACATGATGGACCTTTAAAATTGTGCTTCTATTTTTTTCTTTTATGTGTAGTACAAAGAAACCTTATACCTCTTAGAAAAATTTTCATGAAACAGACATTTAAAAAAAAAACTTACTATAAAAGATTTCTACTGATCCTTTTTAGACCTAGAGTAAATGTAGATTTCAAAAAATATGCTGTTTTAAAAGTCAGTAGGCGTTTTAATGGATATCATCCAAAGTATCCAGTAGCACACAGAAAATATACTGATATTTGCAAGTAAAGACAGAGAGAGAGAGAAAGAGAGGGGAGAGAGAGAGAGAAAAGGAAGGAAGGAAGGAAGGAAGGAAGGAAGGAAGGAAGGAAGGAAGGAAGGAAGGAAGGAAGGAAGAGAGAGAGACCTGGAAAGCAGAAAAATTACACTTAATCCAGAGGTGGTTGTCTTTGTAATAGCGATTACAAGAGCAGCTTTTCCACCCTTATTTGGCTGCTCCTGGTGTGAGGTGTCAAGGCGACTTACCTTGTTTCTTGTACCTTTGCCTTCTCCATCCCTATCCTACTAAGAAACACAGGGATGAGGTTGAGTGTTATATTCCACTGGGGTGGGATGAAGTTTAGATAGAGATGGGGGTCTGAAAAAATTCCCTCCAGAGGAAGTGTTATTTATTCTACTGAAGCAAAGTGTTCAGAGCACCATGTGCTTAGAGCATCTCAGAGATGTAAATTAAGATGTAATTAAGACGAGAGGGGGGCAGTCTGAGTGGTGGATTGGTTAAGAGTTGCCTTGGGATGCCAGCTCTGAGCAGCAGGGACCCGTTTCGGATCCCACATATGAAGGCCAGTGATGCTGCGCCCTCTACAGCTAAGATGGTGAAAAACAGCTCGACCTGGATCTGGGCTGCTGTGAGTCCCCTGAGACAGCGTAGGCTGCAGTGGGACTGGCCGGCAGTTGGAGTGAGCTTTTGTGAGCTGCCGTGAGCGGCCGTCCAGTGGCTGGCGAGAGACTGCCTCACCCGGGAAGAGCACAATGATAATTACCAACATGAGCCAGTGAAGTGACATCCTCCACAACTAGACTGAAAAACAAAAGGACAGCAACTTGGGTCGGCGGAGTGGCAGGGTGGTTAAGCACTGGCTTGGGACGCCAGCGGCCCTGGTTCGGATCCCACAGATGAGGGCCAGTGACACTGCCCTCAAAAAAAAAAAAAAAAAGGACAGCAACTTGTCTGTTCCCCTTCACCCATTCCCCAACGCTGTTCCCCTCCCTCAATTCCCCAAGAAAATCTTTTCTTTAAAAAAAGCTTATATATATATATATATATATATATATATATATATATATATATATATATATATGTCATGACACATTTTTTGCAATGAAAAACATAGAAAAAATACATCATGACTTTTCCAACAACCCAATCTACACACACACACACACACACACACGCATACTCTAAGTATCTGATTCCAAATATGCATACTCATCGGTTCACTCACGCACTCACTCATGTTACTGAATCACTACTACAGAGATGAGGTAGGGATCTTTCACACAGTCAGGGAAAAGTTTCTCTGAGCAAATTTCAGGCTCTTTGGATACAAAGCTGAATGGGCTCTGCCATGAGGTTCATTGAGTTCAGAAAAGAACACACACTCAGGATAGCTTCTTGTCAGTGTGACTAACTTGCCTATAACTACACAGTTTACTGGATCAAGAACTGAGACATCTACATTAACTTGACTTCAGTATTGCAGAAAATTCCTTCCCAGGAAGATGAAGTTACAAATAAAATGGTGTGTTTTGAGAAATTTCTGAAAATTTATTTATTTATTTAATGGATAAATTCCTCCATTTGCCCTTTCTCAGAACAATACCTTGCTCAAATGGGTAAACCTTAGCTTATCAAATGACTGCTTCCTCAACAAGATTTGTTTCACCCTTTTGCAGCAATGGTCAGATATATCTGATTGAGTATTTCCATCTGCTGACTACAGATGGAAACGTCCAGAAAGGAAGTTTAGGAAAGCAGATGTACATTTTTCTATATTTTTATGTTTTTCAAGATGAATAACAATTGGAAATTTTTATACATAAAAGTAATGTCTTTATATACAAAGTAGCTCAAATTGTTATTATTAAATACATGCAATAGTCAAAATTTTGATTTTTTTTTGTGGATTTCTGACATATTAAAAAAAAAAAAAACTTGAAATCAATTAATGCAGAGAAAGAGTTCAAATCCTTTTCTCTCCCGAGGCCATCAGACATTATTATATTACAAACATTATATTATATTACAAACATTGTATTACATTACAAACTCAGTACAATCAAGTTGAAGTAAAAGACCTGACTTAAACCAGATCTCAACATCCTATACCTGTCCACCCTTGAACCCCACCCCCACCCGGCTTCTGACATTAACTAAGACTGTTTAAGTGACCATAGCTTTTAGGGCAGTGGGCAATAAGGCTGGCTTTGTTTGATTCACAGAATATGCATTTTTCCTTTTTTGTCCAGAAGGTGAGTGGTTATCATTAGTAATGTCCTCTTATTTGTTATATGTTCAGCCCATGTTTATTGTCCTATTGTAAGCAGGACAAAAAGAAATTTGCAAAGGAAAGAAAACTGCTTGCTTGTTCTCTGAAGTAGAGGGCTCTGACTTATTCTGAAACCAGTAGGTGGCAGTAGTGAGCAAGGGGAGAAATAAACTGCCAGATGCCTCAAGATCAGGACAAAAAAAAAGAAAAAAAAAAGGAAAAGATAGTAGAGGACTTGTACTGGATAGCAAGTATTGCATTTTTAGCTGGACAAAGACACATGGAAACTAAATAACAAAATTATTTGGTAGAGGAAGGGCGGGATATATTTCTGATGTCTTTTTATTTTTTTAAGGATTTTATTGGGGAATTGGGGAAGGGGAACAGAAAAGTTACTGTCCTTTTTTTTTTTTCTTCAGTCTAGTTGTGGAGAATGTTGCTCCACTGACCCATTTTGGTATTGTGATCATTGCACTCTTCCCAGGTGAGGCAGTTGCTCGCTGGTCATTAGACAGCCGCTGACAGTGGCTCACGGCAGCTCAGAAAAGCCCAGGCCAGCTGCCAGCTACCTCCACTGCAGTCTGTGCTGTTACAGGGGACTCAGGGCAGCTCAGCTCCAGGTGGAACTGTTGTTCACCATCTTAGCTGTAGAGAGTGCACCGTCACTGGCCTGCATGCGGGTTCGTTTTTTTTTTTTTTTTTAGAGGGCAGTGTCACTGGCCCTCCTATGTGAGATCTGAACCAGGGCCACTGGCGTCCCAAGCCAGCTCTTAACCACCGCGCCACTCGGCCGGCCCACTAGGGCCTTGCTGCTCAGAGCTGGCATCCCAAGCCAACTCTTAACCAAAACACCACTTTGTCAGCCCTCTGATGTGCTTTTAAAGAAAATGAATGGATGAGTATGTTTGAGCCATCATTTTGTTTAGCAAAGGAGTCCCCTTGGGCAGAGCCTGGATGGGTAAGAGAACTGGTCCTGCACAATGAAGTATAAGGATATTGAGTTTCCAAGTGCATCTCTTGAGAGAAGGATCATTGACTCAGGAAGAGGTTGAGGTAGAAAGAGATGAGAAAGATTTAGGGCCAAATTTGAGAAGGAACCAGCATGTTGGGTCATTGGGGTAAAAGGGTTGATTGATAGGACAGTATTGTCTGAAGTTATTTTTTGTTTTCTTTTAGCTGAGCCATCCTGCCACCTGTTGGCAGCTTAGCGCAATTCAGCTCAGGCTGGCATCAAACTGCTGTTGCTCAGAGCTCAGCTCACAATAGCACAGTATTGTCAATTAGAGAACACCAACATCAAACACTATATTTTGATTTGGTGCAATATCTTTCCACAGTACCAAAACATCTGTCAAATTTGTTTGTTAGTGATCTCTGAACAAGGAACAGAGGCAGTGCCCAAGCCTAGGTAAAGTAGGATGAAAGGAAAAACAAGAAGGTATTGGGTTCTCCACTCCATGTGAAATAGGCTGCTCAGATGTTTTTATTAGCAGACAGATGAACCTCAGGATGGAATTAGCCTGAGAACTTAGATTTATGTTACAGGGGCTTGAGGTATAGAAGAGAATACCTAAAGTAGGTGAACACATTTTTAGATGGCAAATATAGAAATAAGAAGTATACTGTGACAAGGAGTGAAATTCATTATGCTATGAATAAAAAAGATATGCTCTTAAAATTCTGATCTTAGCATTAAAAAGTTTAATTTTTGCTTATAATGAATAACCAGTATCAAAAACAAGATGTCATCTTCAGTAATTATTCCACTTCCTGCACTGTAGGCCTCTTGAAGCTGAGCAAAAGTATGACATAAATCAACCTTGTATTTCCCTAGCAATTCTTCAATATCACTTTTCTAATGAATAATCTTTGTGCAGTGACTGAAAGCCAAAACACTTCCTCTACAAGAGCATTTTGTTTTAAGTCTTTGGGTAGATGGTTGTGCCCAATTCAGAGAAGGTAGACTATGAATTATCTACATACATGAAAATCCACCAGAACCCAAATATTGGCAGTACCATCTTGTATTCACCAGACTCAGAGTAAATATGAACATTTAAATTTCAGGTAACTCATAATCTTTTGGTATATCAGTTTTTCAACCTTTAAATGGAGGTATCATCTCCCCCATAGAATTCACTGAACTTGTATAAGGATATAGGTATAACCAAAATGGAAATAAATATGTCATCATTATTGTATAAGATAAAAATCCTTCAGTAAGGAGGTAGACAGAAGTGGTTTGACATGTACTTTATATTTTATATAACTATAGTATTTCCATCAAAAATAATTAATTTTTAACCTTTATAATTTATGTATTCTCTCCCATTTTATGCTTTCGTGGGTGTCATTATCAGCTGCCTCCAAAACTGCCTCTGTCTCATATCACCTCTTAAATATATAATCGTGAACCTGTGTTAACCATCTGTAGTCTTACATGTTCTACCTGATTATATTATAATTATTATATTAAATTAATTGGAATACAGAACCACACCTACTATTTTCCACAAAGGCTATGGATTTTATTGCCACTAGAGTCTTATATATGGTAAATTCATAATTAAAAAAAAATTATTGACTAAACAAAAGATCTATTTCAAAATTTAAAAATGGAAGGTAAAATAATCCATCCTATGATGTCGAGCAATTCAAAAATTATAAAACATGTCTGTCTCCCATACTTTATTCTATTTTTTTTAGAGGGTAGTGTCACTGGCCCTCATATGTGGGATCCGAACCAGGCTCCGCTGGTGTTCCCAGCCAGCTCTTAACCACCATGCCACTTGGCTGGCCACCACACTTTATTCTTGATTCCCCACTTTCCATGTTGGAGAGGTAGGTGGGATGTCCAGACAAGAGTATTTGTTGCCTAAATCATTATAGTCCCCTTTCTTTTCTTTGCTAAGCAATGCATATAGAAAATGACTAAAAAGAGAAAATTCACTATCATGTATAAAATAAAAGTGAGATCTCCCCTTTCCATTTTTTAACACATTAACCACAATTGAACTATAAAGAATTTCTAGGGGACCTTCCTAGTTCTCTCCCTTCATCCTGCTCCAGGAGCTTTTCAATTTGTAATTGTTTCCACAGCCATGAAACATAGTTATTAGAAATGAGACCATGCAAATATCTTTATTATCATGCAAAATGTAAGCAGATTTCAACCCACTACAGAGTCAAACATTTTACACCTTTCTCAAAAATATTATAAAGCATGAGCAACAAATGCTTTGGAGAATGGGAGAGAGAAGAATCTTAGCTTTTAAAATATTTATCACTATGTAAAAAATGAAAAATCAGTGCTATTTTGACAAGGATGTTTTCAATTCTGTAATATGAACATCTAATGCTGTGTCTGAAAAGGGTTAAAGAACCAATCATAAGGGTCACATTGCAATGGGCTCCAGAATAACTTGATGGGCAGCATCTCTCCCTAGTGTATAAGATACAGAGATGCAATTGGTGAAGCAAAGTTTATCACTGTCATCTATCAGTTGTTCAAATAACTGGGCCTTATCCAATCCTGTGTCAGCCTGATGGACTTTACTGGTTAAACATCACATCATTCCAGTGCATTAGAAAATGTCAGTTTTCTATCTGGTTAACTGACCAAAAGAATGATGTTTTGAGGCAGCACATGTAATGTAACTGAGGATAGCAAAATATTTATCTGCATTTTTCTTACTAAGGAAATAAGGCAAGTTCATGAAATCAAGATGATGAGATTTCCTATGATCAACTAAAAATAAATGCAAAAATTTTTGAAGATAATTTTAAGAGTGAAAGCATGATCAACTCAAACAGTAATGCTCCAAACTAAGAAACTCAGTTAGACAGCAAATAACAACAACAACAATAATAATAATAATAAATAATAATAAAATCATTTATGTTGACTAAAACACTGCTGAAAAAATTTAAATACAATATTATTGAATTTATATTTCATTACTTGTGAGACAGAGAAACACTGCCAGCTAGGGCATGTAAAGCTTTACCTTCTCTGATGATTTAGCCCAAATTTTTAAGGAATTATGCATTGTGGAATTTATCTGTCTCCACCACAAAATTCACAGTTAATATTTGTTGGTCCACTCATACAGGGCTACATATTAGGTTCAATTTTTATGTCACTTTGCCCTAACAAAACATTCTCAAACAGGTGTGTTTATTATCCTGTTTCACTGATGAGGAAATTGAGACATATTTAAGTAATTTGCTTAAGACTACACAATTAGGACATATCAGAGCTGGGATTAGAACCTATATAATCTGACACCAAAATGGCTTTTTTTTTTGAGAATATTTTAAGCATTTATCTAACTTTAGTTTATTTTGGCCATCAGTTTTAATATTTTACTTAACAAATAATTAAGTCCTTTATATGCTTTGAGAGTATTTATACATGTATTTCTCCTAAATGTAGACAATAAATCTTTTCAGAATATCCTAAGCATCATCATATGATGAAAATATCCATCATCATACATGTTTTTTTAACACCCCAGTGAAAAATAAAAGCATTTTATTATAAGGATTCTGGCTTCCCTACTCATTTTTTCCCTTTAAGAATGGCTTCCCCCTAAATTCATAATTTGAGACTGAGAATGAAGGGTGAAGGCTACGGTTTGCTAGAATTGGTTCCTTCTTGCTTCTCTCAAAATTATGATGATGTGTTCAATCTTAGTTAATATTTATTATGATTCTTTATGTATTTGGCATTATTTGGATATTACAGATTCAATGGTTGACATTTAAAAACTAGGAAAGGTCAACAGAGCTGATAGTAAAAGTATCCATTATCTAGTAAACCAGTATTAAAAGTCCCTAATTCTCATCACGTCTATGTGGGCCAAAGCAAACTATTTTCTTCCTTACCCAGACCCTTTTGGCCATGGTGGAAAAAAGAAGAGAAAATTCCATTTCTTGGAATATGCCTGCATATACAAAGATTCCACAAGAAATATTAATACTACAGAAATTAAAATACTTCAAACACTCAATTGCCATAAGAGTTATGTAATAGAGTTGACCTACATCTAAAAGAAAAAAGAAGCAGAGTACATAGCATGAACAAATATTGAATGTCTGCAGATGTCGGGGGTGGTGGTTCTATGGAGTATAGAACAAGATACTAATTCATTGCAACTATACCAATAATGTGTATTCTCTCATTACACACTTGGGAATGTTTTGCTAATGCCACCAGTTTACCGTATCCTGCTTATAAGTATCTTCTATAATATAATGGAAATGTATGTGACAAAAAGTGCTGATTTGTTAAGACTTGAGTAAATAATAGAATCTGAGTTTAGGCATCAAAGAGAATAGTGAAAACTGATTTTAAATATGAACATAGAATATTTAAGTACGATTGAAGGCATTAGCATAATGGATTTGTTTAGCTACAGTCAATGAAAAAAACAAAAACAAAAACAAAAAACAAGAAAGATACACAAACGTTGAGAATCTATGTACTGAATGCTGACTATAAGAGGATCTTCCAATAAGGGATTCTTAAAGTGAGTAAACTATTGCACGTTTTATGATAAACAGAAGATATAACATTAAGAATTCTAAAACTACATTCAAAGGCAGTCTGTTGACATAAATCCCAAAACTTAATCATTATATTTTAATGAAAAAAACACTACAGAAGTAGTGGTGAGGAATTTTATTATAATTTGAATCTTATAAATAATAAAGAGGGAAATTTTGAATGACAAGGTTTTTAGTGTACATAATACCAGAAACTCAATGTAATTATTTTCTTGCAGAGGAAATATGTAATCTCACCTGGATATATGACCAACTGCTATTAAACAAATGCAATATCTGTACACTATGGATTATCAGAAATCAATGCATGACCACTGTGACATTAACATTTGCTGCTTCACTTTAATGTTTTGAGTGATATTTTAAATGTGTATTAAATCTTTAAGAAGTCAGAAATTTATAAACTGAAATGAGTTGGTTTGGTTATTGTATTTCTTTAATTAATATTTGCTTTTTTTATTGGATTAGTCAGTTCTTGATGAAGACTGATTCTACCTAGTTATATTTCCAAATTCAACAACAGTTAACAAAGCGGATTTTCTCTCCTTTATAAGTTACCCCAAAACAAAATCTGCGAATTAAGATCTAGACATTTCAGTCATCAAGATCTGTTAACTCAAGTAAATGAAGGAAACGGAAAATATATAATTTTAATTGTTTATCAAATAATAATTATTACAGTCATGATAATAATAATAATGACCATCATGTATTATGAATTATCACAGGACAGACACTGTGCTAATGTCAGGCTGGCATCATCAGTTCATTTAATTTTTGCAACAGCAGCACGAGTCATTTCTTTTTCATCAGTTGGGAGACTTTTAGGTAGGACTAGCAGAAATGCCAACTCAAACTATTTTCCAAATAAGGAAAATTATTGTCTTGCAAGAAGTCCAGAGGTGGGTGGTTTTATAGTTGGCTCAATAATGTAACCAACTACTCAGTTATTGTCATCTCTCCACCTGTCATCTTATGAGAGGTGGATTTAGTAGTTGGGCTGGGAAGGATGGCTTTGATCTCAGATGGAACTACCCTCAAGTTGTATTCCTCAAAAAGATGTATTAATGTCCTGACCAGACATAACTGTGAATGGGACCTTCTTTGGAACTAGGGTCTTTGCACATGTAATAAATTTAAGTGGAAATTATTAGCATGTACCTTGATGCAACAGGATTGGTGTCCTTATAAAACAAGAAATCAGAGACATGCAAGAGGAAAATGCCATGTGGTGACAGAGACACATAAAGAGAAGACAGATGTGTGAAGTCAGAGTCAGAGATTGGAGTTATCCTGCCACAAACCAAGGAATGCTTGAGCTACCAGAAGGTGGATGAAGCAAAAAAAAAGGATCCGTCCCCTGGAGCCTTTAAAGGGTGTATGGCCCTGCCAACTCTTGATTTTGGATTTTCAAACTCCAGAACTATAAGAGAATACATTTCTTTCTTTTTTTTTTTTTTTTTTTTTTTTAGGAGGGGGGAGATTGGGGGAGGGGAACAGCGTTGGGGAACCAGGGAAGGGGAACAGACAAGTTGCTGTCCTTTTGTTCTTCAGTCTAGCTGTGGAGGATGTCGCTTCACTAGCCCATGTTGGTTTCATCTTTGTGCTCTTCTTGGGTGAGGCAGATTGGTCGCCGGCCTCTGGATGGTGGCTCACAGCGGCTCTTGGCAGCTCACACCAGTTGCCAGCCACTCACTCTGGCTGCCGGCTACTCACTGTAGCCTATGGCAGCCCACAGCAGCAGGGGCTGCAGCTATGCCGTCTCGGGACTCACAGCAGCCCAGCTCCAGGTGGAGCTGTTGTTCACCATCTTAGCTGTAGAGGGCAGTGTCACTGGCCCTCATCTGTGGGATCTGAACCAGGGCCGCTGGCATCCCAAGCCAGCTGTTAACCAATATGCCATTTGGCCGGCCCAATACATTTATTTTTTTTAAGCCACCCAGTTTGTGGTACTTTGTTATAGGAATCGTAGGCAACTAATACAGATCCTACCTTGGTCCCAGACAGATACAGTAGTGCCCATCACACCCAGATACAACAGAGAAAAGATGAAGACATAGAATTGATTCTTCTTGGAGTCTCCTTCACAGGAGGGAATAAATCAGTGTCAAATTCTATGCAGAACTCTATTGTAAACACAACTATAAGGCAATGACCAATATGAGGAACAGGATTGCCATGATTTGCTTAGATTGAATCATTTGAGGGAGAATGGTTATGAAAAAATCTATCTCCCTTACAACCATTGCTTCCATTACCATTGAGGGAACTTTGGTATGCCAGTGAGGTCAAATGCCATAAAGTTGTGAGTCAGGTGTTTTTGTTTGTTTGTTTGTTTGTTTGTTTTAATTTAAGTTTATTGGAGTGACAATTGTTAGTAAAGTTATACAGGTTTCAAGTGTACAATTCTGTAATACATTATCTATATATCACATTGTGTGTTCACCACCCAGAGTCAGTTTTCCTTCCATCACCATGTATTTGATCCCGTTTACCCTCATCTACCACCCTTCTCCCCCATTACCCTCTGGGAAACACTAAACTCTTGTATGTGTCTATGAGTTTTTTGTTTTGTGAAATCAGGTTTTGAGGCCAGCCAGAGCAGTCCCCCACATCACAAAATAGATTAGCATATCAATTACTGCTGGGCTTATATAGTTATGGCACATAGTCCTATTTTTTGCATAAGTTATCATAATTTACTGTACTTTCAGTTTACTGATCCTAAAGAGGATCATAGCAAAGAGATTGAACATGGACACTTGATATTTGGTGTAAAACTTTTTGGATCTTCTAAATTAAATTCAGTTATACCCTAAGCTTCAAGGAGTGATAGACTGTTTCCATAGTCAAGTACCACAGCTTTAATTCATAAAACACTTTCCTAGTAGAGGAAAAGGAATGGCATGGGGAAAATTAAATAGTAGATGCTATGTCAGAAATAAAGTGCAAGAGAATTAGAGGCCATCTGCCCCAGAAAACGGAATGAAAAATAGTATGCAGGGTGAATAGTACTTAAAGGCCGAATATGAGAGATCGACAGACAGGCAGAGAGAGAGAAACAGAAAGAGAAAGAACACAAAGGCTGAGAATGACGGAGGGACAGAAGGTGAAAACAGTAAATTAAAGTGACAATTAAATTGAACACTTTGTTTTAAAGACCCCCTATGTTTTAATATACTTATTCCTTCAATCATAAATTCCAGAAACATGGTCTCCTGATGGTACTGGTTTGAGAAAATAGATAGAGTGCTTTTCCATGAAGGACATATATAAAACGTTATTTAAAATATGTCTCAATAGAAACCTAGGAATCTGACATAGATAACTTCAATGTCCATGGTATGCATTTCATTTTCCTTTCTAGTTTTGAAAAGCACAGATGTTGACTGTCATGTGTATATGTATGCATATGTACTTGTGTGTATATGTATGTGTAAAGCAATGATTAGAGCTACATAATAGGGACTGTAAACACTATAAACTGACCTTACCAGTCTAACAGAGGTAGTTCAATGATATTGCCCGGCTGTAAGACCCTATCACACAGATTTCCCTGTCAGTATTTTTTCTTTAATTGCTTTTACCTTACTTTCCCAATTCAATCAAAACTTCTCTTCAGATACCATCATACATCACTTAGAAAGAATCTGATAAATTTAACCATACAAAAGAACAAATGCAACTACTGATATGTTCAAACAGTAATATAAGAGAACATGCTATTATAATGGGAGATTATGTGTAAGGTAATGCTTCTCTAACAGAAGAATGCAGAAAACAGAAAAAAGCTGGGGCCAGATTATTCACAAAACCCTGAAGATATTGACTGACTGCCATCTAGGACAAGTCTAACCCCAGTTGACATGTTTCAAGCTATTTTATCATTTTGCAAAATTTTTTAAAATTCAAGAATATCTTGGCCAGTGAAGCGACGTCCTCCAGAACAAGACTGAAGAACAAAAGGACAGCAACTTGTCTGTTCCCCTTCCTTGATTGCCTTGTCCAGTGCCCCCAATTCCCAAATAAAATCTTAAAAGAATATCTTGGCAGTTACTCAGCATATGTAATTATTAATATGATATCATTTCAAATTCATTTTTAGTATATAAACATTTGTTTCAAAACATCATACCTTAATTATGATATAGATATATAGATTATATTTATAAATGTATATATATATGTAATACAATTTAAAGTCTATTGACAATATTCAATGGCTTAATATAAAGCTACTCTTTACTTATATACAGTTTTAATATGTAAAACCACCATAAATAAAGAGCATAAATGATTAGATCACTTCCACCTTTATATTTAAACATTTGAACAGCTAAAATATTCTTTGTAATTGAAGAGGTTCATCTACAGGGGTCAGCATTTGGCAAATGCCATCATATTCCTACAAGTGAAAGCATTCTTGAGAGCTGTGAAATCCACTTTCCTCATAGGAAGCAGCTAGAGTCTGGTATTAGAGCTGGTCCTAAACGTGAAAGTGGCCGATAACATATTATACAATATTTTTACAAGTATCAACTAAACAAGCATATCCTCAGCCTGTAGTAATTAATAACCTTTACATTCTGGATTTTATTGATTAAACCATTCAGGAAACACCAAACTATTACAGCGGGGCGTTCTGGGTCAGTGATGCCTACACAAAACACTACGTTCCCTATGCATGTTTTTGGTGAGTCCTGAAGTAAATGACAACCTGTGTACCACCACCCTTACATTGGTCAAGGCGTTGAAGACACACCAGAGTATCAGAGTGTATTGCTGGATCAATGACCACAATCCTCATGCATAATGCCACATCCTGATGCTCAGTCATGTCTGAATATATTAATATATTACATATCAGTGAGGATGGTGTTTAGAGAGTAATAGAATTTGCTTCTTGGAGGAACACATTTACTCTACTTACTGGTGTTCAATGGAAATTTTTCCTAATGAACGACTTATCAAAACACAGAAAGCATTTGAAAGCAGCATTACTGATTGGGTTAGGCTTTACTTAAACTACTTGGTTTAATTATAATGATTAAACTGCCTACTGGGGATTCAATTTTTAATGACTTAATTTAATGTGCCGTCCATTAAAATGTCACCTTGTGAAGTTTTTCTTTATCCTGTTATCAACTGACTGATCGACCAAGCAAAGATAAGCATCATCTGAAAAACAGCTACTGAAGCAACTGCAAATTTTGGTCTACAGGCTTAGATTTGTAAGTAATATAAATTTTCCCTGCTAACACAGTTAATTTCTGAGTTTGAGGCTCCATTTTAGAGGAATAAACAAAGAAGTAAAGAAATAAACAGAGCATACCTCATACCTTTCCTTTTTGTTTTTTTCTTTGAGGGCAGTGTCACTGGCCCTCATATGTGGGAACAGAACCAGGGCCGCTGGCTTCCCAAGCCAGCACTTAACCACTGCACCACTCGGCCAGCCCTCCTTTTTGATTTTTAACATCAGCCTTAAGAGACCCTGGTTTAAGTCAGTGTAGTATAGTTAACGGCCAACTGAGCAGCACCAACCCCCACCACTGAAAAACTTTAATGTTTTCTTTTCTATAGAAATGTTAAGTATAAAAATGTTAAGTCTCCTCCCCAGTTCTTTAAGTTTCTTGGCTCTTGGGCATTGATTGCTTTTCTGACAGGAAGATCCCCCTTGCTTCTTAATTGCTTTGTAAATTAGTTCCTGAATCTGAAACAATAGAAATCTCCTACCCCTGTTTCAGATAACTATTTGAAAGCCTGAGACTTCCTAATATCACCCAGGCAAGGAAGCTAAATGTCAAACCCATTCTGTGTTCAGACAACTGACTCCACCTGAGTGATGGACTGAATAGCCACAAGTTTCATAAGAACTAACAGATTTATATTTTTGTCCTCATTCAGGAGACTTGAGGATACAGGGGATACCCCAACAAGCAAAGAAGCCAACACGGTCTTCCAGGTGGAGTTTGAGACCCCTTCCTCTCATCTGAGATCAGCTAGGGCGAGAGTTCCATGAACCCCAATAGGCAAGGACAGCTCTACGCCCCTGCCCAGCAGGAAGCAGATACAGAAGAAGAGACCTCCTGTCCCTCAGCTTCCCATAGAGATTTTACAGGGATCACGTCTCAAGGAAAACCTAGGCAGGTAGTTAGAGGCAGGCATTGGGTCTCTGCATTCCTGCACGTCCCACAGTGTGACCACCTGGGGACATCCCCTCTCCACCCAAAACTCCCCTTTGTATTGTAATTACCTACCCCTGCGGGAAGAGCAAATGGATGCAAAATATCCAACTAGATCAGACCAGTCACTCACACCTACACAGTACCTCTTGTTAATCACAGGGGCCAATCAAGTGGTCCTATGCCCAGGAAGAACAGCCCATCCTGGAGAAAAAGGATAAAAACCCCAAGTCCTGGGAGGGAAGCGCGCGAGGCTGCTACTGCTACTTCTGTTGCTGCTTCTTCCCTTTAAGCCTCACCTTTGCATGTGCCTCCTCCACACTCTTTGGTAATGGGCCCTTGGGCCATCCTCTAGTCTGGATGTACTGTCTTTTCTAATAAACTACTTAATATACTGCTTTACTCTGGTATCTAGTTCAATTCTTTGCTCGAGTTGCCAAGGACCTGGACTATGCGCCGAGAAAGGCCCACTCTCCGACAACAGTATGTGGTAGGCTGGAGTCTATTCATATTGGCTTCTGCTGGGCTGGTTGATTGTGGATGATTATCAAAACTGTAATCTTGCTGACATACTGATACCCCACATTCTCACAAGATGGGTGTCTTTGCAACAGAGAAACCTAAAAAAGACTACAAATCAAAGCTACCCCAGAGCTGGCTCTTAAATATTTACCAGCACAGCATATGCTACAAGTAATCAACATTAAATTAAAAAAATAGATATTCTTAAATGCCTTTGTGATTAATATGGACTGCAGTGTGTCCCCCTATAATCCATATGTTGAAGCCCTCACCCCCAAAGTGACTATATTTGGAGACAGGACCTTTAAGGAGGTAATTAAAGCTAAATGAGGTCATGACTATAGGACCTAAATGTAACATATCTAGTGACCTTAAAAGAAGAGGGGGAGACAACAAGATGTGTGTGCACAGAGGAATGGCTTTGTGAAGACACAGCAGGGAGGTGCTGTCTGCAAGCCAAAGAGAAAGGCCTCAAGAAAAACCAAACTAACCAACACCTTGATCTTGGATTTCTAGCCTCCAGAATTGAGAGAATACATTTCTGTGACCTAATTTCCTGTACACTCATCAAAGCATTAGACAGAGTGAAGAGCACCGATATGCATAAAGTATAACTCATAACCTAAAAGAGCTTGTAACCTTATTTTGACATATGACATATGTGAAAATTATAATGCAAGTGTGTATGTGCAGGTAAACAGAATCAAAGCAGCTCACCAGAGGAAGAGGAAACATCTATTTGGGAAAATAGAGTTCATGGAGGAGGAGGCAAATGAGCTGGGTCTTAAACAGAATTTTGATAGGTGAGGCTGAAAGGGAGCTTGATAAGTCAAAGGCAGAGAGATGAGGGAAACAAAATATATATATATATATATATATTTTTTAATTAGTTTCAGGTGTACAACACAATGCAATAGTTATACTCTTTACCCCCCAAAGTGAATACCGCCCTCCCCCAGTTCGCCACCCCAATCCCCCCCCATATCATACATATCCATCACAACTCCCCTGACTCCCCTCCACAGTATACTCCACATCCCATGACCATCCACATATTCAGTTACAGTTGGCATACAATACTATACAACATCAGCTTCAGGTGTACAGTGCAGTGATCAAGCCTCTACTCCATCCATGAAGTGGTCTCCCTAACAAGACATGTGACTATCTGACACGCCACAAAATTTTTACAACATTATTATATTCCCCGAACTGTGTTTCATATCCCTGTGGCAATATTGTAGTTGTCTATTTATGCTGTCTAATCCCTTCCCCTTCCCCCCATCCCCACCCCCCTCTCAACTAGCAACCCTCAGTTTTTCCTCTACATCTACGAGTCTGTTTACTTTGATCGTTCACTCAGCTCTTCAGACTCCACACACACGTGAGATCACATGGTACCTGTCCTTCTCCGACTGACTTATTTCTTGGAACATAATAGTCTCTTCACAACATTATCAATTACATTCCAAGAACTGCCCCATATCCCTGCAGCAACATTGTAGTCCCACATACACTGTCCAAAACCTTCCCCCTCTCCCTCTTCCCCACTCCCTCCCAGCCAGCAACCATCAGTATTTCCTTTATATCTGCTTGATACGACTTCAATCTTCTCAAATTGTCTCTCTGGGTTAGCTTGTTTACCCCTTTCTTTTGTTTAAAAAAGCCCTTTTAACATTTCTTGCAATGCTGGCTTGGTGGTAATGAATTCCTTAAGCTTATTCTTTTCTGAGAAGCTATTTCTCCTTCAATTTTAAGTGATAGCCGTGCTGGGTAGAGCAATCTTGGTTGTAGGCCGTTATTTTGTGTCACTTTGAATATCTCCTGCCACTCCTTCTGGCCTGCAGAGTTTCTGTAGACAAGTCAGCTGTTAGTCTAACAGGAGTTCCTTTGTATGTAACCTGCTGTCTTTTTCTTGCAGCCTCTAGGATTCTGTCTCTGTCTTTAACCTTTGCCATTTTAACTATGATGTGTCTTGGTGTGGGCCTGTTTGGGTTCAGCTTGTTTGGAACCCTCTGCACTTCCTGGGCATGTATGTTGATTTCCTTCACCAGGGTAGGGAAGTTTTCAGTCATTATTTTTTCAAATACATTTTCGACCCCTTGCTTCTTCCCTTCTCCTTCTGGGATCCCTATGATTCGAAGGTGGTTGCGCTTCACCTTGTCCCATAGGGCTCTTAAACTATTTTCATTGTTTTTTATTCTTTGGTCTTTTTGCTCTGCCAACTGGGTGAGTTCTGCTATTTTATCTTCCAAATCGCTGATCCGCTCCTCTGCTTCATCTACTCTACTGGTGATTCCTTCAAGTGTCTTCTTCATTTCAGTTATTGTATTCTTTAGTTCTAAAAGGTTGTTTTTTATGGTTTCCCTATCCTTCTTTATGCCCTCACTAAGTTCCTTAAACATTCTTATCATCAGTGTTCTAAACTCTGTCTCTGAAAGGTTGAATCCCTCTGTTTCATTTGGTTCCATTTCTGGAGGTTTCTTCTGATCTTTTACTTGTGACATGTTTCTTTGTTTCCCCATTCTGGCTGTCGCTCTGGGATTGCTTTGATGTATTCGATAGGAGAGCCCTGGCTGGATCACGCAGGCACACAGCTCACGGCCCAACACTCCCAGGAAAACTCCCAGTCTCAGCCTGTCCCAATCAGCCGCTTGCAGATCAGGCCGAGTAGCCCGACAACCAATCACCAGCCTGGGAACTCTGCAAGCACAGTGCGGAGAGCGGGACCCAAGGCGGCTTGCACACTCCCGCATCTCAGTGAGCAGCCTGTTGGATCTGGATCATCCCACTAGGCGTTTCCCTGGCAACGCAGCACAAGTCAGGCGGAGGGTGGGGACCCGTGGCAGCTCGCGCACTCCCGGGTCTTAGTGAGCAGCCTGTTTGAGCCGGAGGGCACCCGCCCAGCGTTTCCCTGGCAACGCAATATAAGCCAGGCAGAGGGTGGGGATCCAAGGCCGCAGGCGCGCGCGCACGCGTACGCGTACTTCTGCGCCAATTCCACCAGACCAATTAGGTCTTGGACCTGATCCTTCGTGGGAGGGCCCAAGCCCGACAAAATGGCGCCCTCCATATACCACTCGCGTGCAGGCTCCAATCCACGGGAACAACAGTTCAAAAACCTCCAGCCTTTGCACCAAAGGTGCTCAGTTCTGTCCGTCCCTGCAGGCTTCCGGCTCACATAGTCACTCCCTCCACCAGGAACCAGGTAAGTGCTCACCGGCGAGCAAGCCCGGGTGCCGGCCCCACTGATTCTCCAGCCGCTCTTAGCCTCACCGAGCTGAGCAAAGAGAGTCCTTACTAATTTAATGCCAGCTGTCTTAGAACTTCTCTTCCTGGCAAAGGAGCTCGGGGCTGGAGAGCTTGGTGTGCGGCCAGAGGGTCTCTCCCCCAACCAGACAAGCTTCCCACGGCTGGGGCTTCCCCTACGGGGCTCGCCCTCTCTCGTCTCCGCCCGTCCTACCAGACCCGATGCGGCTTCCTCTTTAAGTTCTTCGTTTAGTGGTTCTGTTCCTCCAGTGTTCTGGGGACCTCCAGGGTTGAATGCTGTATAATTTGCTTGTAATTTTGGTGTGATCCTGGGAGGCAATTAGCACAGCGTCTGTCTATTGCGCCATTTTACCGGAAGTCCCCCAAAAATATTTTTAATATTACTGATAATTTAGTTTTGTGACAGCTTGAGCTTAATTTAGGAGAGTAGTGCAAATAAGTGTTTTAAGAACATTAATCAGTGAGCCACAAAAGGACTTGCTGTACAAGGAGAGTGTTTTAGAGATGGAGAGAGAGTTGAGGACCATTCCAGAGATCACTAAACCAACAAAGCCCAGAGTTGAGGACAGATTCCAGAACTGGACTCCCTGTGTTCAGATCACAGATTAATGATAACAGTCCCTAAGATTTAGGTGAGAATTAAATGAACAGTATAGCATAAGTACTTACGTTTGAACCTGGCGTATGTTATGGATTCACTAAAACAAGAACAAATAAACAAATAAAAAGTTCTAGTTAAAATCATGACGATATGGACTAGAGAGGTGATGACTATCTTAGGTACCTGGGGCTGCCATAACAAAGTACCACAGCCTGGATGGCTTCAACAACAAACATTCATTTTTTTCACAATCCTGGGACTAGAATTCCAAGGTCAATGTGCTAGCAGTGTAGTTTCATCTGATGTGTCTCTCCTTGGTGACCAGACAGACATTTTTCCTCTTTATCTTCACATGGTTTTCCCTCTGTACCAAATTTGTGTCCAAACATTTTGTAAGGGCAGCTGCTATACTGAATTAAGGCCCACTCTAAAGACTTCCTTTTAACTTAATCACCTATGTCCAAATATCATCACATTCTGAGGTACTAGGAGTTAGGATTCCAGTGGAGGAATTTTCAAGGACACAACTTAGCCATTAACATTGATAAACAGAAAGCTAAAAAAATGGTGTGATCATTTGCATGCTGTCGCGACTATGAGAAGAAGGAGAAAAGTAAAAGATGGCTCCAACATTTGGCTCTATGGGCAGGACTGGGTCTATTGACAGAATGATCTAAAGGAGCCATAGACACTTGTCTAATCATCGTGAAAGAGTGAAGCACCGATTTTAGTGTCAAACAGATTCAGATTCAAATTTCAAGCCTGTTTTGAGAACTGGAGCATTATCTTTTGAAATCGTGGTGAATGCGTGTACAAATCACAAATTTTAAATATTCACTTTGTAACATTGTTAGGATAAGTAAAGGAGACACATTCTGTAAAAGTGTCAAACACAGATAGAGGTCTGGCAAATGTTTCCTTTTTTTTTCCTTCAGCATGTTGCGTGTTATTACAATATTGTGGGGGACGGTAAGGAAATGTCAAAGCATCCCCTTGTCCCTAAGGTCTACCGCAATATTCTCCTATGAACAGTTATCTTTAGAGATGCTGTGTTTATAGAACCCCTTAGAAAGTGTATTTAACTTATCTATCACCTAGTAGTAGGGCGATTAAGGAAAGGTACTACATGAATAAAAAGAGAACTGTATAATGAAAAGAATGACAAAATTTATTTTAAATAATTTTGTCCTAAGACTGACCATATTTACAATAATTATTCCTCTCAAAAGTAAATTGGAGTCAGTATTTATATTTTAATTTTATGTTTATTTCATATCCATGCCCCATATTATAAACATGACTTGAACAATCTCATGGCTCATTTCAAAAATGAAGAGAAGAAACTGACCATGATTTATCTGAAGCAACTAAAATTGTTAAAATGAATATTTTATAATTTGGAATTTGGTGCTTTGCTTAGTGGTCCATGAAATACAAAATAATTAATTTAGAGATTATACACTAAATTCAGAGCTGAATTCAGAATAAAGATCAAATTTCATAACTGAATGTCTGGTGCAAGCAATTTGCTACCTAGTCTCTAGTTAGTATTATGCTGTGGAGATATTGCATTGAAAGATAATACAGTCATATGATTTCTGTCTATCAAGAAGTTCTATAATTTCATCTTAACATCCATGGAGATGAAAGGAATGCTCTTATACAAAACCTTTCCATTTTTCCTCTACTTAAAGTAGCTTTACTACATAACTTATAAAATATCTATTTTTTTATGTATCATATGGCATTTGCGATACGTTTTACACTGAGGGAAAAGCAGCTGCACGTAATTGAGAAATTTAAATGGTAAGTTATCATGATTTTAATAAACTTTAAAGAAATACCCTTAATGTCAAAACTCATATTCTTATTTTCTTTTTTTTTTTTTTTGGAGGGCAGTATCATTGGCCCTCACATGTGGGACCTGAACCGCGGCTGCTGGCTTCCCAAGCTAGCGCTTAGCCACCGAGCCACTTGGCTGGCCCATATTCTTATTTTCTTAAACAAAGTGCATCAATAATAATCTTATTCCTTTTAATACCTTAGAATTTTCATTATTTAGTAGCAAATTTTCTACCTTAATGCAGTATAAGGACAAATTCAGGACCCAGTGAGCTTTGCAGAGTGGGTCTGCTCGCCATTGCTCCCCTCCAAAATATATGAGGCCTCCTTGCTTTATTGTGCCCACATAACTAAGTTTTTACTCTGTTTCTCACTGTTTTGTCTATTGAGCTATATAAGTTTTCGTTCATTGTTTCTTGTATCTATAAACTTTTCTTTCTTCCTTTCTTTCTTTCTTTCTTTCTTTCTTTCTTTCTTTCTTTCTTTCTTTCTTTCTTTCTTTCTTTCTTCCTTCCTTCCTTCCTTCCTTTCTCTCTCTCTTTCTCTTTTCCTTCCTTCTTCCTTCCTTCCTTCCTCCCTCCCTCCCTCCCTCCCTCCTTCCCTCCTTTCCGTCTTTCGTTCCTTTCATTTTAATCATCCTGAAGGAAGGGGATAGTCCTTAGACACAGCATCACTCTACAACAGAGCTCAATTTGGGCAAGTCAATTCTCTGTATTTTGGGTGGGGGAGCAGTGTGATTGAGAGGACTAAATGGAATGGCATAGGGCATATGAAAAGACCCAGCCTATGCAGTGGTAACCAACTGCATTTGTGCTGATGGCCCAAAGGCTTTGCACTTTAGTGACATCTGTCAACCTGGATAAATGAAATTCACAACTATTTCAAAATATTACTTTGAGTTTTTGTACTTTTGAAGTCCTTTGACTTTATATAACCAAGAACTGTACATCTGAGGAGTCTCACGGACCCTCACTCAAGGCAAGGAATAACGCCTTGCTGTGTGTGTCATTTACTCCAGGTGAGGTACACGCTGGAAAGATGGTTTCCGAATGGTTTAATAAGATCACAATTACACAGAGACTTTTCCTGCAAGATACGAGACTATGAGTTACTAAATCAAGTTCCACATAGTCATCGCACATCCCCTGATGATTCTCTAGCCTGTGATAAAGAATACTCTTGAAGATAGCTTATGCATAATATCTTTAAACAGGCAATGGAAAACTACTCCAGCTGAAAAAAAGCTAAACAAAATTCTAGCCACACACACACACCCATATTAATTCATCAAATACAAAGGGATATATAACTATTCTGACTATTAATCTAAGGGTCATTTATGTAGCATGGTGAGAAATCAATTTTGTTCCCTGAAAACAGTTCTGTTTTTTGTGTTTTTCTTGAATAAATATTGATTCCTGGGCTTTACCTCAGAAATACTAGACAATCTTTTGAGAATTCTGTATTTTTTCACTAGTTTTCTTGTGATTCTTAAGCATACAAAATTTAAAAGTACAGATTTAAGACTGGTCTTACTGTTTTGGTATTTTATTTGTGTTAAATCATTAGAGTAGAAAGCAATGCATCTATACTGGGTGCCTGACACCACCCATAGGTTCATCAATGCAACCGATGCTAAATAAGCAATGTTTCCTTCTATTTATTCATCATAATGGACAACAGGGCATGTTTCTCTGTATTACTAGCTCATTCAATCCATACTTATTGACCATTCACTCTATGTTAGGGAATAACACAGTATGCTAATATGTATTTAGGATAAAACAGTAAGCAAAGCAGACACTGGCTTACTCTAACAAGACATACATCCTGTTCTACTACTGCCAGGGTGCTAAGAAACATGTATGAACACACACAGGTTTTCATTTAGAGAATTAAATTGTAACTTATCTAATTATATGACAGTTGAAAGACCTCAGAATCAATGAGGATGAGTTCACTCTGAAAATGTATGGGGATCTAAGGAACCAAGCCTGTGAATGGAATGTTGGGCCCTGCTACTAAAAAATGAATCAAGTATAGAAGCTGAGGTTTTGATTTGGTGTTTCTATCTGTCAAATATTTCCTTTCTCCCCAGAAAAACATACCATTCACATTTGAATTCTTTCTGGCCTTGGCTTAGCAACTTTAGAAAGTTATAGTAATTTGGGAGCAGCAGAGTTGCTCAGTTGGTTAAGGGATCACTCAAGAGTGAGAGCTGAGCTCTGAGCAACAGCAGTTCGATGCCCAGCCTGAGCTGAGCTGCTGCTGAGCTGCCAACAGGTGGCAGGATGGCTCAGCTAAAAAAAAAAAAAAAGTGATAGAAAGTTATAGTAATTTAATTCCCAGAGATAACAGCAGCACTTCAGTTTTTTTCATTCTATAATGTTTGGATTTTCCTGAGGAAATAACAATATGGTTCCACATAGGAATATACCCAATGGGATTTCCAATCTCAGTTTCATAATGATGATAATTATTTATTCATATTTATAAACCCATCCTTCCTTCTGACTTCTCCCTCAAAGACAAACACACACACACACACACACACACACACACACACACACAAACGAGGCTTGGGGCATGGCAGCATTCAATGTATTTTTAAACATACATAACAAAACTACATATTTTAAGTATACTATAATACTTACAGAAAGCCATTGGATATTAATACTATATAAAGAGGGTGTAACAAATGTACACACATTTTAAGAAAGGGAAAAAAAAACTATATTAAAATTATGCTGATGGTAACAGCTTTGAGCACCTCTTGTAATTGCAGAAGTCAAACGTAACTTGTATTCATCTTCTGTTATTGGTATATATTCCGTGTTACAATTGTAATGCATTTTTTTTTCCTTTCTTAAAATGTGCATACAGTTTTTGGCACCCTTGTATATATGATTTGTAAATTTTCACAAAAAGCTGGCAATGATATGTTTTCACACTCTCTTTACGGATGAAGAAACTCTAAAGACTCAATAATTTGTCAAAGGCCAGACATCTGGGCAGTAGCTGTTCTGGGTTTTCTTTTTTCAAAAGCCCAAGCATTTTTATTATGACACCCATAGGAAGCTCCTCTGAGCATACAGAAGGGCTTGTTATGGAATTTGTACCTTGATGCTCTATGCTACTCTCTTTTCCCACTATGATTTTCACATGTTTTAACAGATGTGATGATAACATTTAAGGGGTCTAAAATGAAATGCAGTAAGCAATTTATACATCAGGTTAACATCATATCTACTTTTTCATATGTGTATTGAATGCAGTGAGCAATGAATATGGCTCCCCAAATTTCCTATCTGGCTCATTGCTTTTCTGCTTCATCCAAGCAAGATTCTTGTTCTAAATGTGAAAATATTCTTGTGAGCTCCTTCCTCTTGCAAGTTCTGTGATTTCTTTAAGTCCCAGACAGTTCAAGATATCTGTTTCAGACAGTTCAAGATATCTGTTTTAATGGTACCCTAGCAGGCTTTGATGGAATATTACTGAACAAAATTCTTATAATCTGTGTTCAGTGGCCTCCTGTGTTGAGTAGCCTCTAATTCTTCAAAGCTATCGCCAACCCTTCTTTTTCCACTGTGTTTGCAGAACAACATCCATCTCCGCAGATTCCTTTTAAACAACAAATCTTAAAAGTCTGTTTAATTATCAGCAGTCAGATCCTCCTTTTCTAAAAACAAACAAAACAAACAACATAAAACAAACAAAAACATTTACACAGGATATTTCTCAGAGGTTATATTTGACTGTTTAATCATTTGTCTTCATTCTTTAATCAGAGTCCTTGCTTTATCCCACATATCTTCTTTTTCCTGCCCCTGAAGTTCCATCTTCTCATATTTATTTATCATTCTAAGGATTTTTTAAACTCCAATTTTCCCTTTTTGGGGCCGTGTGTTCTAACTCTTCTCCTAATCTTTAGTTTGGTATTACTTCCTTTTTCTTGTATTCTTTTTTCTTAGACATCCATTCCAGCCATACTGGGTCTGTTATTCTCATTTTCTTTAATCATCTCCTCCATTTCTTTCTCCGTGATCTCTCCTCTACCTCCCTTTCATCTTCTACAGATTTCACATAAAACTACTACTTCTGAATGTTTTCTGATTCCTTTTTATTTTTCCTTCAAGGGTTTAGGCCATATTTAGGCCATGAGCAGAAACTTTATCTTAAAAGCTATCTTGTCTTGCTTTGTACATTTTACCTGCTGGCTTATATTTGCCTTAGGCCTGGAGATACTGCCTGGAATGTAGAAACCATCTTATCCTAAAAGCCATCTTGTCTTGCTTGGTGCTTTTTACCTGCTGGCTTGTGTTTGTCTCTTAGGGGTTTATGATCATGGGGCCTGGGCAGTCCAGTCGGCAGCCTGAGGACCAGGATGTGGAACCAGAGGGCTTGGTCATACCCCGAAACCCTTTGTTGCCAGAAACAATACAATGAAAACACCCCTGAAACATTGCAGGGGAACAGCCTTGTTTACCCCCTCTTATAAAACTTCATACCCGTTTTTGCTCAGGCCTTTTCTAGTCTGACCTCCTGCAGCTCAAACATGCGAAATAAATTCTAACAGACCAATTTTGGTCTCCCAGGACTCTCTGGCCATGCCTAACAAAGGGTTTATAAATTTTCCTCTGCTATTTTCTTACTCAAACCCCGTTCATTGCAAGCTTCATCATGGCTTCCTTCTCCTTTTGTCTACTGCCATCACTTGACATCCACCTTCTTTATTCCCCTTCTCTCTCTGAAGTCCTCTCTCAGTGCCTCGTTCCCTATCCATACCCAGGGCATATGGTACCACTCTCTCTTTTTCTCCTCATCCTTTTATTTTGAACCCTTGAATCTATCCTTTCTGTTCCATCCTCACTTTTGCTTTGATATGTGCCTAACTGGTTTGCGTAGGTACGGGCCTTTCCCTTCAAAGGTTAGGTATGACTCTCTTTTTTTTTTCAGGAAGCACTATGTGCCCTCGCTCTCCACAACTAAAATAATGCTCCTTATAACATGTTCATTTCATTTATATGTGGAATCATATGTATATCATGGGATTCTTATGCCAGCCAAATTCCTTCTTTGACTCTAAGTGGCTAACCTCATTCTGACTTTGCCAGTTTTATTTTAATTTTAGGTTATACTACTTAAAATCCTTAACTTACTTTCTTATTTTAAGTGAAAGTGTTAAAATAGGAAAAACATATTATTGTACAAATGCGATCCATAAATTTTCCACATTCATTGCTTTGCTGAGGAAAATACGAGCATATCTTTATCCTTGACTTGTTAAATAGAATGGCACAGTTCTCTTTCTACTTCTAGGTTCCTTTTTTCTTTGTATTGTTGCCTCTAAAGTCAACTCCATCTGTCTGTTGCTTTGAATCTACAAAGCAACTCTATCTTTCTATTGCTTTCTTTTATGGATTTGAATTACAGACAAGACCCCCTGTAGAAAATTCTAGTTGAATTAATGATCAGGGTCCTTTCCATAGACTAGTTGCAAAGCTATGTTCATCTTTTCTGAAGGAGGCACATGCAAACGCAAACACACACACACACACACACACACACACACACACGAACTTTTTAAGTTTAAATATCTTAATATATTCTTAAAGTAATAACATATTAAAGCAGCATGACCATCTTTGTTTTTTTTCTTTCTTTGTCTTCCTAACATATTGACATTTTTTTTCATTTTATTTTACATAAGGTCCTCTACATTTTGATGGACAAATCAAAACTACAGAACTACAGGAAGGGAAAAATACATTGAGTCTGTTATGGATACATTTCTATTTATTGTGCTGTTACTCAGACAGTTCCTCCACCTTCCATTTTTATTTCACACCATACTCCACAACTCCGTCTACTGACTTGACTGGCTCCATTATCCCATTTCTCAGGCAAAGTTCTCAGCCAATAGGATCTATACTGGGTTCTTCTCTCCAAATTCCAGACATTCTTATGTGAATAAAGGGGAGCAATGTTCATGTAGAGCTATATTGTACATCTATATCCTAGATTTTCACTTTTATTTCCTTTATCCCTTGAGGTTTGGATTAATCGAGTAGACTCTAGAATCAAGAAAATCTTTGTTAATACACACAACACTTTCTAAGGTTAGTAAAGAATACACTGTTAATCTAAATTTCATAATTAAAAATTTAAAAACAGAGAAACTAAGTAACTAGATAAAGCTCCTTAAGAAAATCAGTGAAAATGCATTACTAAATACTAGTCCTTTGGATATGTCCATAATTCTAGATCCATGACACCCCTAATGATTCTTACAGTTCTACTCTTTCCCCTGTACAATGATTATAAATTACTAAATTATACATACATTCTCTGGTGTGTGTGTGTGTGTGTGTGTGTGTGTGTGTGTGTGTGTGTGTTTGTTTATGTGTGTGTTGAGAGGAAATGGGAAAAAAGAATGGTAGAACAATCTACTTGATTTTAATATTTGGCAAATTATCAAGAAGATGAGTCAAAATTCTATTTCAAAATAATGTATAACTCCAACTATGTAATTTACCTTCATATGTATAGGGCTAAAATACATGATTTTTTTAGTATTAGAAACTAGTATTTTTAGTATTTTACAGTTTGGAAGACAATTTCAACTGTTTTCAATTAAATACATATTAAAAGTTAAATATATAAGAACTCAACTGCATAAAGCTCGATAAACGTAATATAGTTTATATTAATTAAATGCTAGCAACAAGCCAGGCTATATACTGAGCATTTTATATGTTCTAATTTATTCCATACAATGGCTCTATAAAGCAGTAACTATATCATTCTCATTTTATAGATGAAGAAAATAAAAATAATAAAGAGCATCAACTTGACTTGTGTCATACAGTATATACCCGGTGGGGCTGGACTTCAAACCCAGGGAAACTGGTTACTCTCCACTATCAAAGGTATATTGCAATACTGGTATTTCTATATTGCCACCATATGTAAAATGTGTCATTACAAAGTTGTCTCTGATATCAAAAATATTGTTCATAATAAAGCTCAAGGGTGTTTTTGTTTGTTTGCTTATTAATTTGATAGAAGTTTTGATGCAAAAATTATGCTCTTTAAAGGAAAGCACTTTTATTTATTTATTTATTTATTTATTTATTTTTTGAGGGCAGTGTCACTGGCCCTCATATGTGGGACCCAAACCCGGGCCTCTGGCCTCCCAAGCCGGTGGTTAACCACTGTGCCACTTGGCAGGCCCGAAAGGAAAGCACTTTTGAATTTGAATTTATATGACTATTATTTATTGATTTGAATCAGTGATATTATTTGTGCAACTATAATCTGTATCAGACGTAATCAAGTCACAGGAAAATAATAGTGTAATAGCATAATAGCTTGTAAGATCATCGGGTAATACTTCCATTTGATTCCCTAAAAAACTACCATATACTTGTTTTTTTTTAAAATGTAAGAACCTCATAAATATTTGCTATATGGAAAAGGCATGCAGAGAAGTAAATATAGAAAAATAAAAGGGGCAAGCATAGAAATTGGCAAATATTTAAAAGAATTATGTTTTAAAGGAGCAGAAAAACATATTTAACTAAGATAATAAAAGTTGATTATAAGACACATGACTTCTTTAAGAAATCACAGTAACATGAAAGATTGCAAATATCCTATTTTGGACTCCATATTGAAAAAATTGAATTTAGTAAATATTTTTTAATGCATCAGTGAAGATGAAAAAAGTCTTTAATTTTAGAAGTTTAATTTTTTTCTAATGTCTGAGAAATACCTAACAAAACGCATTCATTAATCAAAGCAGTTATGCATTTATTTATATATGCATATTGAATATCTATTTTATGTGAAGCAATGTAGAAAATATACCATATTATTATTGTGTAAAAACTCCTATACATTTTGTTAAAATACATCTTGAAATTACAAAGAAAAAGATAAATGAGAAGAAAGAGTTTTATGTAGAGTACAAATCCCTACCACTACCATTTACCACCCTATCCTGATGAAAACCTTAAGTTACTACAGTTGAGTGCCCTAATATTATTTATCATAAAAATTAATTTAATCCTGTATGCTTCGTGGAAACTGATCATATTGAATTTTCCTTCCTTGAAAGTATTAATGAACAATAAAATGATGCATTTTATTAAAATGATTCATTTTATTAAATTTATCATACAATGTGCAGCATATCAGAACAGGCATATATGTCTTGATTATAAATAAGGATATCTGCCAAAAATTATGAGTATTTCTGCACTGCTATAACCATCAAACCGGGATTTTATATTTAAGGTCAGTCTTTCAGAAAAATATTTCTACATGTAATATTATCGATAAAGCCACAGATATTCTGATAGCATACAGAGGTCACTGCTAGTATGACCATCAATGAACAAGTTAACCCTGACCATGGGCCATCAAACTATATATGGTTAAATAAATTCAAATACCTTTATAATATATTATTATAGTTTTTCAAAATAAGGGTATACTGGACCTTTTATGATGAGACTGTGGCCTAGTTTCACAGTTATGGTTATCCTATTAACATTCAATCAAATACTAGCAATTCCTGAGTGACTTGGGGAAATTGACAATAGCGGAATGACTTCTTAAAGTGGCAGCACTCTTGTGACAACGTGAAATACTGGTAGCCTAGATTAGTGGATAGCCTATGTACCTATAATTACTTGTCCAGTCATTTGATTTTAGGAAACAAGAGTAAGGGACAGAAAGGCATATTGTTAGGATATAAATTTACAGAAGGAAAAAGTGAATTGATATTCTTTAAATAGAATTTACCAAACTTACTACAAATTCACAGCAGCGCACATTACTTTTGCAAGCAGTAAGTTGAGAAATTTATACAGAGAATGTTAGGATAATTTTATGCTACACTAGAATACAATTAAGATCACCTACATTTCCAAACAAGATTATCTTCTGTGTAAAAAATCAGTTCAAGTCAAGAATTTTGAAGAAATTTCAATCAACCTCAGTACTTTTTAATGTTAGAAGCTATCAGTCATTGCGGGTTTTTGTTGAGGTTGTTTGTTTGATGTTTTGTTTTTTAATAATGGTTGCAACGAACTGCCGCCCTGGGTCTGGATAGTTGCATGTACCTTGGAGCAAATCCAGAAGTACAAGATAAGCCTTTAGCTCACTGACATAATTATCCTTATTTTGTTTGGAATGTGCTACTTTGAAATCATGTTTAGTTTTCTTTCCAGCTCCCATGACATGTTTATTGCAATCAAGTATAATTACTTAAGGTCTCCATTCCTTGCCAACCAACAATTACTTTGTGGTGTTTTGCACTAGTACTTGAATCCAGATGATGACTATGCAAAGAGTAGAGTATTACCAGTTATCATATAACTGAATATCTGGTTTCCATATTCTTTAATACTTAGCATAATATTATAAAATTAACTCCCAGAATGGCTACACTTAATTTCTTATAACCACATCCTAACTTAAAGAAGATGAAAACTATTACAAAGTAATACTGAACATATTCTCTCCTGACTATATTTGATGGTACCTGTTCTTAAAATAACAATCCCTCATATGTCATATTAATTTGTTAAACAGTGAAATAAGTGCGATTTTTGTTGTCAGGTTGAAAAGCATATTCACATTACAAACCTAACCATTAATGAGTGGAAGAACACTGTATGTGATTTAAATATTTGTACTTACATAAGGTAGCTTTTAAATGAGAAAATAACTTTTGTAAGGAAATGGATTATGGTATTTTGAATGCCTTACTATTCAGAGGAGGAGTAATAGTTCTCTAAATATGAAAATAATGTTCTTAATTGTTGGGCTTTCCCTTTCACAACAGTTTCCTGCCCAAGGGTAAGTGCAAGACCAAACTGACATGAAGAATCTCAGGGCCACTATTTTAATTTCTGTCACTCACAGCATTTAGCATTTGAATGTCTCAAAGGAAAACAACTACTTTCATTTTTGTCTCCTGCAGCCACTCTGCCAGGGGAGAGGTCTGGGCTCAAAAAAATGCAGCTCATTAAAATGAAGAATTTTCCCTGATTTTGATATTCACAGTTCACTGGGGACATACTACCTATTCACCACGTTATTTTGTCAGGAAGAGGGTTGCAACACAGCAACTATACCTTAATTAAACAGCTTTAATCAAATTCATAAGGTCTCCAACATTTATTTATTGAACAAGTTGAATCATGATACTGACATTCTTAACACACACACACACACACACACACACACACACACACACACACATTTTACATTGTTAAGGTTTTTCCTTCCCTTATTTAATTGGTGCATTGAGCAAAATTCAGAACAATACTTTCATCTGCCTCATAAATGTCTGACTTCATGCAAGGTACACCCTCTGTTTTTTCTTGCAAACGATTTCTACTTTCAGATGAATGGACATATTTTCTCAGCCCATACAAGTTCAGTTTCAGAGTCATTAGTTGAGAGTAGAGGATTTGTCATTACAAATTGAATTTTGTAAAGAAAAGCTCTTAATATTCTATTTATCTTTATCATCATAATGCATTTGGAGTAGAAAGGCTTAAAACATAACAATTCGTTTTAAAAAGTTCAACAAGGCAACACACAATCACATCAATATACAAATTGGGTATAGTAATTTTTTATAATAGAGATATTGACTTTAGACTTTAAATATATCTTCTTACTAGCTGGCTTCTGCAAGCAAACTGCAAAAAACTCAAACAAACAAACACCCTTCTTGTGCTTCCTGAGACATTTTTGTTCTGTCTTTTAATTGTTGTGAATAATTTTGGCTCTATTGGCTTTTGGCACTAAAGGGCTTTGTGGTTTCTTCTCCATTTCAGCAGATAAAATGGGATTTCTTAAGCAAAGTTTAGTGATCTCTAAATTTTTACTTTATATATAAAGGACAATTTATAAAATATCAGCCCAAGAATTTTGCAGAAGTATACTATTTCTTATTGTAAGTAAACCTTAAATAAGTACAGGGCTGTAAAAATGAGAGAGAAATAGTAAGGCCTTAAATTTTTCGTTGAGCAACCTGACAGTTAATATAGGAAAAGTTAATGTTATCAAAAGTCCAATAGATGTGTCTATTTTGCACCTCATGGACTTATTGTTTGCAGAGAACAACCTGTATAACAATAATTCATCTTGAAGTTATTATATTTGTATTTAGTCCACTGCCAATATTGGTATAGGATGCCAGGACCTGTAAAGTTCCTAAAATGTTCTGGAAACGTTAGAAAAATTATCAGTGAGTGCAAGTGAGTGCTTGAAGATTAGGTGATAAGAGTAGATGTGGGTCAGACTATAAAAAAACTATGAATGCAAGGTTAAGGATTTTATGATATTAAGTTATATAGAGCTATTGGGCATTTCTGAATGGCAGACAGACATAATTTAAATAGTTTTAGGAGCAATAATCGGGTTATGGTGCACACAATGGATTAGAGTATTAAAAAATTACAGACAAAGGACATGAATTGGAGAGACTGATAATTAATCTGACATGAGGTGACAAGCCTATATTAGAGTCATAACAGAAGAAAAAAATGGGTGGAAATATAAGATATTTTGAGAAAAATAAAAACAAACAAAAAAACCCTTTGGAAATGTAGAAATGCAAATCTGGAGAGGATGGTGGCCAGATATAAAAATTTGGAAGTAGGCATACAATATAAATAAGGTAGCCATAAGAGAAGGTGAGAAATATAAGGAGGTGACAGAAAAGTAAAAGGAGTTTAGATTTTAATTCTGGAAACATTTCACATGAGGTGGGTAGGAAGAATAATCATATGTATATAAGGAGAGAGACAGTTGTCGTTAAAAGTTGGAGGAGAACTAGAAAAATGTAGGAACCTCATTAATGCCAACAAAGAATAACCTTCAGGAGGGAGGTTTACCAGAGTCAAGTACCAGCAAGGATAAGGGAAATCGATGCTGGAAATGAATGACCAAAGATATATGGACGTCATAGATGACTTTTGTGGATATAATTCAAAATAGTGGTGGATGACAAAAGCAAGATTACAAATTAAGGAAATAGTAGGCAGTAAGGAAGTGTAGCTAAAGTTATAGCTCACTCTTGTGAGAATGATAGAAAGTGAGAGGTAGGGAAAGAGTTGTAGAATGAAATGAAGGATTGATTGATTGATTGATTGATTGATTTTTCTTTTCTTTTTAATGTGGAAGACCTAAGTTTATCAGGACAGACAATGAAAACAAAACCTGAAGAATGAGATATGGAAGCTGGTGAAAATAAAAGTGTGGGAGTTAATGGGGAAGGAGGTGGACAGTTTGGGGTGTAATTTGTATCATCTTTCCTTCCTCAGGTTGGGTAGACATTCCATATGGGGCACACACCTTTCACTCCAAACAACCATTCTTATCAGTGATTTAGAAATACTTTAGCACTGTCTGCCTTCATTGAAAATCCATTCTGAGTTGTAGTATATTATAATATTACATTATAAAAATGTGTAACTCTGAACAGATGTATCTTTGACAGATTTTTCACATAATTTCTGTAAATTAGAAATATCACCATGAAGAATAAACATTTATTGATGTGCATGGCAGGACACTTTTACAGTGCTTAAAATAAACAATATTCTTTTGACTACATAATTTGATCTGAAAACCACAAAGAAAGAAAAATAAAATTCTTTCCATATGCAGTGAGTCACTTAGAAAACTTTTGAGAATCAATGTGAATGGCAAATAGTAACTTCAATGTGAATAATGTAACTTTTAGTTATTCCTAAAAAAAACAAGCAAACAACACAGTGGAATAGTTCCTAGGCTTAAAAACTCTTAATAAGAATGCCCAGTTGTTGTAGATTATTATGATAAATTGGACCTTTTGTTTGTGTCCAGTCGCCACTGGGGAAGAACTATGACAGTTTCAGATGATGATTTATTTATTTCCCAGGAGATATTTTCTCCTACGTACACGAGAAGCAGTATCTTTGAGATATTCTGTAACCCTCCCCTTGATCTCAGTGAACTCACACAGCTAACCACATGTCTCCTTTCTAACACCTGCAAGTAAAGTGACCCAAATCATTTAAGCTCATTCTGGGACTACATAAAAAATGTCTATAAGCTATCATTTCTCCATCTACAGAATCCCTCTAACCTCTTCTCCTTGGCCTTCTTCATCACTTTTCACTTAGCTCCAATTTCAATCTGGTTTCAGGAATTGACATCTATGTCTTGACCTAATATTCCCAGTTGGGTTTTTGCACATCTGTAGCTCACAAACTCAATGTCTAGCTTTGTACTTTATAAGACACAATACTAGGTACAAGGTAAAATAGGGGACATTGAAATCACCAGTTTAGTCCAAACTATTGTCTCTTGAGGGAAGAAATTCCACATCAACTCACTTTACTTAGAAGTTCTGTCCATTTACCTGATCATTTGAAATCACCTTATTTTCAAGAAAGAGATTGTGAGTCACAACAAATTCAAACCAAAATATATGATTTAAATATGGGTAGGAGTGCCATTGATTCCTATGCACCTTTAAATTTTCTATTTAGTTTTACATTAAAAAGCATTTTGAAAACAGCCTACAATTAATCCAAAATACTTAACAAAAAAAGCAACCAAAACTCATGCAATTTATGTAATATTCTCAATTGATTTAAACTACATCTGGGCCGGCTGAATGGCTTGGTGGTTAAACGCTGGCTTGGGAAGCCAGCGGCCCCGGTTCGGGTCCCACATATGAGGGCCAGTGACACTATCCTCAAAAAACATAAAATAAAATAAAAATAAACTACATTGCATTCACATCTCAGTCTAGATCTGGGTTTCTTTACTAGTGTAACAAAGGAAGCTATATCTCTAATTTGTAAAAACTAAATGATATCAATTATGTAATGCTGGTTGTAGTATCAGCAAGGAAAACAAACCCAAAAGCTTCCATATTTTAATGGTTTAACTCAATGGAAACTTACTAAGTCTAAACTGGATGACCTAGATTAGTAGGTATATCTCTTCTAGAGGGATCAGAAACCCAGGTTCCAAATCCTTCCACTTAAATGGATCTACAGTCTTGAGCTTGTGGCTCATGAGGGAAAGAATACAGCAATCACACATGGGAGTTTTTGATGGCGCAGATGTGGAATTGGATCACATCATTTGTACTAACATGCTATTGTCTAGAACTCCGTCTTTTGGCACACTTAACCATGTAGGATGTTGGGAAAACTTTATCTGGGTCCCAGAATTAAGAGGAACATATTTGGTGATCACTTAGTAGTCTCTGTAATTAGATTATATAACAGTTTATGTTGCAAACACTTGTTTTATTTATTTTTTTTTTAATTGGAATAGCTAGAAGTTTGATGCTGTTGCTGTTATTGTTAAATACAGGTCCTATGGTATATTTTATAAAATGAATGAGGTCTGGTTTTATTCTGTTTCACTTCTTTGTTCCTTTTCTGAATGCCTTACATATAGAAGGTTTCACATATTTGTTAAACTGAATTGTATCAATAGTAATAATAATATAAGAAATCTGAGACTCTACTAGACCTCTGAAAAGTCTAGCTTCTAAGAAACTTCTCCAAACCAGATATATAAACGGCAAACAGATATATAAAAAAATGCTCAACTTCACTAGCTATTATGAAAATGAAAATCAAAACCATAATAAGATATCACCTCACACCTGTTAGAATGGCTATCAACAGCAAGACAAGTAATAACAAGTGTTGGAGAGGCTGTTGAGAAAAAGGAATCCATATACACTGTTAGTGGGAATGCAAACTGGTCACTGTGGAAAACAGTATGAAGATTCCTTAAAATGTAAGAATAGAATTACCATATGACCCAGCAATCCCTCTCCTGGATATCTACCCAAAAATTCTGAAAACATTTATCCAAAAAGATATCTATAATCCGATGTTCACTGCAGCTTTATTTACGGTAGCCAAGACAGGGAAACAATCAAAGTGTCTTTCCATAGATGTTGGATAAAGATGTTGTGCATACACACAACAGAATACTACTCTGCCATAAGAAAAGATGAAATACTTCCATTTGCGATAACCTGGATGGATCTTGAGATTATTATGCTAAATGAAACAAGTCAGACAGAAAAAGTTGAAAAACATATGGCTTCACTCATATGTGGGATATAAAACTGAAAACAACAAAGGAACAAGACAAACAAACAGAAACAAAACTCAGACACAGACAGCAGTTTAGTGGTTACCAGAGGGTAAGGTGGGGTGGTGGTGGTAGAAGAAGGTAAAGGGGATCAAATATATAGTGATGGGAGGAGAACTGACTGTGGGTGGTGAACACATAATGCAATAGATGATGTATTACAGAATTGTACACTTGAAATCTATGTAGTTTTGTTGACCATTGTCATTCCAATAAATTTTAATAAAAAAATAAAAGTCTAGCTTCTAAAACATTATTAACTCTTAAAAATACTTATATGGGCCTGCCAAAAGGCGCAGTGGTTAAGCACTGGCTTGGGAAGCCAGAGGCCCCGGTTCGGTCCCACATATGAGGGCCAGTGACACTGTACTCAAAAAAAAAAAAAAAAAAAAACTTATAAAACTCCTACAAGAGATATTTTTTTAAAAAATACACTTTGTGTAGGACAATATGAGATAGAGTATTTCAAATTAACAGTTTAAAATGTTTGTCTCTCTCTGTATACTTAAGTGCTGGGTATATTCACTAACTGAGCTATTCTTTTAATAGATGTTTATTACATACCTTATGCAATAGATATTATGGATATAATGGCAAACCAGTAAGACAAAGTCCCTGCTCTTCTCCAGTATCTATTTTAGAGGGATGAGATCAAGGACAAGGCAAACAACAGAAAATTAAACAAATTAATAAACAAAAAATGTTCCAATACTGAAAGAAATTAATAAAAAATAAAAGAGTGTATTGAAAGAACAAGCTGTGCATGCATTCAATTTAGGTTACATATTTAAGGATAGCCTCTTTGAGGCAGACCGACTTCATGGACAGGTTGACTGCATCACCAAGGGATCCAAAAATCAGATTTCTGCATCTGGCTTACTGCTTTCCTGTCACCGTATTGAAATTCTTACTAACTTTATCTTTGAACATGTGTTTCATAAATGAATCCCAAAGGGACTCTGGAACATGGACCTCTTCAGAGGAGATATGCTTAATGTGAGTATGTAACTTTCTAGCAGCCTCAGTCACCTATCATGTTCATCATGGCCTGTGAGTATATAATTCTGTTGGATCCACAGTACAGAGGAGTTCAGCCAGACTCAAAGCAAGTACAAAGTAAGCATGTCACACCTAGGACAAAGTGAAAAAGGTACTGACAGCCCATTTCAGTGCAGAAAGAAGGCAGTGGTGTTCTACTAAGTATAAATGACGTAAGGACCCTATCACATATTTTCTTACTTATGACACTTCCCTGTATTAGCCAACCAATAATATTGAAACTGATGACATTGAGAGAAAGGCAAAGAGTGTTCTTTTTCCTTTCAATCTTGTATTACTCATCAGAAAGCCAAAGTAGAGAGTATTTGTAGGATGTACACATACCCAGAAATAAACAAAAACAAAAACAGGATGACTTAGTTTTCTGCAGCATTTCCATTGTTGTGGTAAAAACAAAATTCATATGCATACACAAGCTGCAAAATTCGAATTGTGTAAATTTGGTGCTTCTTCATATGAGTTGAAGGGGCTTATATTTTCATTCCAAACTGCACTGCACAATATGAGATGAATGTTAAAATGTATGCTAATAATTTAAATTTTAATCTTTTTACTTAGAATGATATTAAGTAGATAATTATGAAAACACTATTTCAAATAGAGAGAGAGAGAGACTGTAGAAGACATGAAAAAGGTTTATATTTTAATGCCTTCAATTACATTCATTTCTTGCCTTTTGAACAAAGGCCACCATATTCTCATTTTGCACTAGCTTTACAAATTTGTAACTGGCTCTGCTCTGAGACTGACATTTGAGGTTAGAACTTCATGACAAAAAATGTCAACTTTGACAAGGTGGGAGGAAGTCCCTTTCAGGTATAAGGGAATATCAGTGCAAATGATTGGAGATGGGAATAAGCTAATTATTTTCAAGGAACAGAAAGAACGCCAATGTCTCTGGAATACAAAGGAAGTGTGTAAGGCCAGACTGGTATGCTGAGGCAAGAGCATGTAGGCCTTACATGTTTTTTCTCTGTCCTATGTTGGACAGCTATTGAACGTTTAACACAGAGGAGATACATGATTGACACAGATGATAAAAAATTATCTTGATACAACAGATGGAGGGCTGAACTGTTGCCAAAAGGTCCCCTCCTATTACAAACATATTAAATATAGAAATGATATATAAAATGTTAATAACCACCAACAATGTTTAAAAACATGGCCAAGCACAAAGAAAACTCCTTGAGTGCCTTAGGTAAGTGAGAGAAATCAAAGACTTAATTGTAATCAGAAGCTGATAACATATCAGATTTGAAACTTTTGTAGGATGCTAACTCTAAAGCTAAAACAATGTGAGAAAGCTAAGTGGCCTTCTACCAGAGCCCAAAATCTTGAAATGCTTTTGCTTTCATATAGACCAGAAAATTCCTCATACTCACTGGCACAAAAATGTAAAGAAGCTCGGAGTGAGTCAAAGAAATTAAAACCTGCATGGACCGAAATATTAATCAGAGCTCAATTAGTATGACGATGGGAGATTTTTAACATCATATCCAAACTTGATGTAAGAGACAGTTACTATTGAATAGAACTTATGCCAAAAGTAAGTACATATTAACTTTCAATGAAAAATGTATAAATATTTACCCAAAATGACCCTGAAAAAAAACAATGAAGCAATAGAAAGTAGACCACAAATTATGAGAAAACAAACATTAGGAGATAACTAATATACTCCATATAAAACACAATGGTAATTCATAGATCATATAAAACATGGAAATAATTAAATATTTAGAATCAAACCACTTAGAAACATTAAACACCAAAATTTTAATACATCTGAAGTGGGATTAGAGAAAAATTTATGAAAACATGTATCACATTAAATGCATGAAAACATGGACATTTAAGAGCAAAGTACTCAACTTAAGAGATTAGAGAAATAACAGAGGGAAAACAATGGAAGTAAAATGAAGAAAAATTAAGGTAGAAGCACAAATGTAAAATAGAAAATAAAGACATTACAAAAGATTGACAAAACCAAAATTAAATTTTTAGAAAGCTAATAAAAGGGATAAACCTATAGCAAGACTAATAAGAGGATGCTAATAAAATATTAATGGAAAGGGCATATAAATAGATAAACAAATTACAAAAGAACACATTGGGAAATTTTATGCCAATAAAGTTGAAACTTAGATAATAGAAGAATTTTCAGGAATGTTCTCCAGATTTTATCAAATCTTCAAGAATTGATAACTCTTGTTGTAGAAACATATACAGAGAATATCATTTTTTGAGATGAGTATAGTTTTACAGCAAAACTTGTTAAATGAATATTATAAAAATGAAAATGTATACAAAAATTCTAAATACTATATTAACTGATTCCAACATAGTATAAAAATTACAAAATGAGCAACTAGGTTTCATATTGGAAATTCAAGGATGGGTTAACATTAAGGAATCTTTTTGTTTTAATTTACTTTCTTTTGTTTGTTTGTTTAACTATAGTTAATATACAAGCTTATATTGGTTATATTAGTTTCAGCTGTCCAAAACAGTGATTGAACTTACAATGTGGTCACCTTACTAATTTGAATAATCATCTGTCATCGTGTACATTCATCACAATATTATTGACTAAATTCCCCTTCTCCTTTTCACCCATCACTCCACACCTCCCTTCTGGTAACCATTGCTGTGTTGGTTTCTATGTATCTGTTTTTGTTTTGTTTTGTTTCTTTTACTGTAATCTAACCTGTTGAGCTATTAAGTGGGGAAAAATTTGATCATTTCAAAATGCAGTAAAGAATTTAATTAATTTCAACATCCATTCATCCATTTATATTTTTATAAAATCATAAATCAAACTAGGAACCCAGTATAATTTTATTAACTCAATAATGGGTTTCCATGTAAAATGCTATAAAACATCGTTCCAATGATAAAACATTAGAAGTACTCTCATTAAGTCAGACTGCTCTATCACCTCTTTCTATTCAACATTATAATGAAGGATCTAGTTAGCTAGACTGGATAAAAAATATGAGTAAAAAAGAGGGAAGAAGAAATTTTAAAATATTGTTCAGTGATAAAATGATTGTTTGCATAGAAATAAGAGAATCTATAAATGAGCTAGACAAGGAGAAATAAGTGTTCCAGATACCAGCTGAGTTTTAAAAAATCAATAGCTTTCCTATAGAGCAGCATCACCAAATTATAAAATGTTATTCCATGAATCCTAATCAAAATAGCACAAACCTATAAAATAATAGGTAATAAATCTAAAAAAGTGGTACAGTGTTTCCATAAATAATTCTATAAACTTGTGCTAGGAGACATAAAAGGAGATCTAAGTCAATGGGAAAATAGACAATGATTATGAATGAGAAGATTTATGAGAGTAAAATATCCATTTCTTACAAATTAATCTATAAAATGAATACGATTATCCCAATATTGATTCTTTTGTTTTAATGTTTCAAAAACTATTTTTTTAATTTAAAAATATATTTTGAAGTATAATTCTGGTAGGAATATATTTGGCTTTGAGTAAAACAGACAAATAATAGCTGAAAGCATGCAAGAGCAGAGGCAGAAGTATAAGACTGGTGCACCTGCTAAGAAAGGTCATTAAGGAGCAGGGCTTCCCCTCCTTTCCTGCTCTATCACCCTTAGTGTGTGGTTTTTGTCATCATGTTTAAAAGTGGCTGCTGTGACTTCAGGCATCGTCTTTGCATTTTATAGAGGAAGAGAAATAAAGGCAAAATAAGGCAGAAGGGGGAAACAAAACAAAACAAGAAAACTTCAGTCCTACATTACATCCTAAACTCGACAAATGCTATCCCAAGTGTAAGCAATTATGAAGAGATACATATTTTAGGTTTCTAGTTCTCAACGATAAATTTAATAGAATGCAAGCTTTCTGAGTGTCAGGATCTTTGTTTTCCTATAGATGCCTTCCAACTACCTGGAAAAGCACCAGAAATAGTGTAGGTGGTCAATAAATGATGAATTCAAGGAAAAATGGTGATTGTGAATGGATATGTGTAGCCAATTTATGGTATTTTCCACATAGAGCAAAAGGCCAAGAACAGTCAAGAGAATGGTGAAGCAAAGACTAAAATGATTAAGATTGGGATTTATCTTCAAGATTTCAAGAATTACAATTCAGTTAAAACAATAACAACAGTTTAGTAGTATATCTGTTTGATCAATGGACAAAACAGAGGAACTTAAAGTAGGCCCACACAAATATGAAAAATTGGTATATGACATGTCGCATTGCACATCAGTCAAATGGTATTGGGATAATTAGCCATTCAAAGGGGAAAAAGCAAATTAAGATGTCTACTTCACATTATATTTTAAAAAGTTATCCAAATGTATTAAGAATACCAATGGCAAAATTAAAATTTTAATGCTTTAGAAGGAAATACAGAAAAACACCTTCATTAACTCGAGGTAATAAAATATGAGTATGTTAAATCAACATATTAAACATCATATAGGATATTAATAAATTCAACTATAATACACTACAATTAAAATTTCTTATTTGAGAGAACACATACAACATTAAAAGACAAATCACAAAGAAGAAGAAAATATGTCTCTTTTAATACAGTTGAGAAAGCAATACTGCATATTGTTTATGTACACATATATGTATGTTAGCATAGGAAGAGAACCAAAATTTTGCTACCCTGAAGCTGCCTTTTGAAATATTGACTTTAAGCTGTTAATTAAGAAACCAAAGACTTAGAAAGAACCTTTGAGCTTCCCCACAGCCCCTTCCAAACCTTTCCTGTCCAAGAGATTTAGGCAGAAAAACTTTTTCGGAAGGGAGCCTAGGCTTAATCACCTTAAGAATCTTCATGCTAGCATTAGTCAGGAAGACTCCAACCCTGTTAGGTAGACACCCCCTGTGTCCATTGTTTCTGAGTTGCCCAGAAAGAACGTTCCTGCCATGTATGCTCAGCACTTTCTCAACCACCTGTAAATTGCCTATTCTCACTTCTGAAATATAATATCCCTTCCCACCCCCTTACTCCTTTGTCTAAAAGTGTGTTGCCTCACTGTGTTTGGAATTCTCATGCTTATGTGAATTCCCCATGCACATGTATTCAACATTTTATTTTCTCCTGTTAACCTGTCTCTGTTAATTTGTTTACTAGCCCAGCTAGAAAAACTTAAAAGGTGGGAGAAAAAGTATTAATCTTTTTTTAGCTCCCAAAACATAAAACAAGATAAATAGGAAGGGGACATATAAAGATTAAAATATAGTAACCTTAGATAAAGTGAGAAGCTATGAGTAGTGAGAATAACAAGAAATAGTAAGAAAATTTCAACATTTTTAAAAAATTATTGATTTTTTAAAAAGTAAAAGTATGAGACAATTGTAACAAAATATCAATATCTGTTAATACTATGAGGTAGATATAAAGATTTTACATTCCATACTTTTCTATTTACAAAAATATTTCGTATGAATATGTTCTAAGTCCCTAACAAAAGTGTCCTCTGCTTTGTTGGGAATGGATTGTAGGTAGCTGAACTTGGAATAGAGGATCACTTTGGTTTCAGAGGCAAGGTACAGAAAGAGAGATGATGGGAATTTGATTTGGAATGGTATTTGTAAAGATAAATTCAGCAAACCTGTTGTTGGCAAGGATGTGGAGGAAAGGGAAACCTTGTGCACCATTGGTGAGATTGCAAATTGGTGCAGCCACTATAGAAAACACTACAGAGGTTCCTCAAAAAATTTAAAACATAGATCTACCTTATGACCCAGCAAATCCACTTCCCGGTATCTCTATCTCTATCTCTATCTCTATCTCTATCTCTATCTCTATCTCTATCTCTATCTCTATCTCTATCTCTATCTATACACACACACACACACACACACACACACACACACACACACACACACATACACCCCTATGTTTATTGCAGTGCTATTCACAATAGCCAAGATATGGAAACTGTTGTAATGCTCATCTATAGACTACTGGATAAAGAAATTGTGGTACATTTATTCAATGGAGTATTACTTTGCCATTAAAACGAATGAAACCTTACCATTTGCAACAATCTGAATGGACCTAGAGAATATTATGCTAAGTGAAATAAGTCAGACTGAGAAAGACAAATGCTATATGATCTCACTTATCTGTGGCATCTAAGAACTGAATAAATGAGCAAACAAAACAGAAACAGACTCAGAAATACAGAGAAAAAAACTAATGCTTGCTAGATGGAGGGGCTGGGGGATGGGGAGAAGGTGAAGGGATTAGAAAGTACAAATTGGTAGTCACAAAATAGTCACGGAGATGAGAAATATAATATGAGAAATATAATCAATAATGGTATATAGATTATGTAGGGTACCAAATGGGCACCAGACTTATCAGGGGGATCACTTCATAGATTGCGTAGATGCCGGACCACTGTGTTTTATACCTGAAACTGATGTAGAAACATATTGAGTGCCAACTATAATTTTATTTGTATATATATTCACAAGATGTAAAATACAGCATAGGGGATATAGTCAATGGTATAGTAACAGCTATATATGATGTCAGAGGGGTAATAGACTGGGAGGGGGGTTATCACTTTGTGAGGGGTATAAACGTCTAATCATTATGTTGTTTTATACAACTGAAACTAATTTTATATATATATATAAATTCAAGATATACTTGGAGTTAAAACAGAGATGGGTAATAATTAGAAAGACCTGTGGTCACATATATTGGAGAAATACAAACTAGACTCCAAGCTTTGGTTTGAGGAATTGATCAATGGTAATGTCATTTCAGAGATGGGACTGACTGGGGGAGATGTGTGTTTGGGGAGGAAGACTGAATCAGTGAATCCTTTTTACTTATGTTTGCTGTGCCTAGTATACATCTCGGTGAGATACAGTTGGATGTAAAATTTGTAGTTTAGCAGATAGGTCTAGGTTGAAGATACACGTTCTGGAGTTATCTGTACTGAGATGGTTCCAATCAGAGCCTGGATGAGATCACCTAGTGAGAGATTACAGATATGAGGAGAAAACCAATAGCTCTAGCTGAAGAGTCCTTCAATAGTTAGGGGTTGGCGATAGAAAATTGAGGAGGGGGGGAAGAAGAGGAGGGGTGGGAGAGAGGGAGAAGGGAGGAAATAAAATATAAGGAGAAACAGGTAACATGGTGTCAATAAAGGTCAAAATGTCAAATTTTGGGGAAACAAACTCCAAATACGGGAATGTTGTATTAAGTGGGAAATAAGTAGCTAATATATTGAAACATAGGGGGTAACCTTGACAAGAGCTAGAGTGGTGGAATGGAAGACATCTTAAAATGTTGCACTATATTTTATGTAGGTAGAAATGATTCATTTGAAATAGGGGGGATTATATATTTTAGAGAAGGGTTATAATTGTTAGGAAATAGAGAAAGCAAGAGTGGATATGATTCAAAGTAGAAAGGATAATGTTCCTTCAGTCTATTATGAGAGAGATGAAGAAAGAATGGATATAAATATTGGTAGATGTCTATAAATCTAAGAAGAATTCATAGAAATTCCTCTCTATGATGTGGAAATAACAGTTTGATCCTAATTTCTAATTACTTTGCTATTAATACAACTGGATGGCAAATATGAGAAAGTAGGATCAGGGCCAAGATTTGGGTGTTACCTTTCACACTACTGGAAGTAGACAGCAGAGCTTTGTATTATTCCATGTTTTAAATTTATTCAGTTATATTTTATTGACTGCAGTATCTGGTATGTTCCACACAACTAGTCTAATAAACTTTATTTTCAGCCACTGCTACCATCAACTGCCTCAGATCTAATGTCAACTAATGTCACCTAGTACCCTCAACATCATTTTGTGCTAAGTGCTCCCTGGGCTCAGTGCCAAAGTAAAAATGTTTGAGCTGTAGGGAACATTTCAATGTTCAAAGTACACAACTCCCTTACCCACCTTACTCAAATTCACTCAACTCTCATGCAATGGGAAATAAACAAGCACTATGTTCTATGTAATAAATTCTATGTGAGAAGAATTTTTACAGTTGTTCAAACAATGTATCTTTTAGGTAGCAAACTGTTAGAATTAGGAGAGCAATCAGCATGTGCACTCCAATTCCCCCAACTGCTCTTATTAGGTTTACTTTTGAAAGGATACTACTCTTTCTTCTAATAATTTTACAGTGGTATGATTTTAGACACAGAGGAAAGAGTCTGCTTTATTTACTGACTTAGAATTGGAATATTAAAAGCTAGAGGGGACTAAAAGACTTAATCTACCCCCCTCTTTTTTTTTTTTTTTTTTTTTGAGGGCAGTGTCATTGACCCTCATATGTGAGACCGAACAGGGGTCGCCGGCTTCCCAAGCCAGCGCTTAATACCCCCCCTCTTTTTGAATATGAGGAAACTTAGGAAATTTTAGGAAGTTAAATGATATGCTTGAGTTTGTGAAAAAGCTGAGATACAAATCGTTATTTTATATTTAGGCAAATGTTTATTCTAGTTTACTTTTATTAGGTCATTATGACATACTCTACAGGTTGTGAATATATATTTGCAATTTCTCACCTGCTGCTGAGATTTTAAACTGCACTGATAGTAGTTGATTGCATTGATGTTTCTCAGCGATTTCTAATGCTAACATATTGCTGAGGACTACACACCTGATGGGAGTGGCAGTTAACCTCCCCCATTCTCACCCTTTACTCTGTTGGGAATCACTGTTTTCACTTTGACAACATTTTAAGGAATTTTACTTTCTAGCTTTTATTACAGTAACTGCTACAACAGTAAGCATGGTTTATCAAATTACCAAGTCTTTAGTCTATTCCACACACACACACACACACACACACACACACACACACTGAATCGGTGTGAAATCTCATCACTGATTTAGTTTAAAACACCCACAAAGTAAAGAAACTCCAATAATATTATTATCTGATTTCTCAACAGAAACTCTGTAGGCCTGAGAGATTGCCAGGAAATATTCAAAGCGATGAAAAGTGATGACCAACAACCAAGACTACTCTACCCAGCAAAGCTATCATTTAGAATTGAAAGACTGGTAGAGCTTTCTAGATAAGAAAAACCTAAAGGAGTAATATTCCAAAGAATGTTAGAGAGACCTCTTTAAGGAAAAAATAAATAAATAAATAAATAAATAAATAATAATAATAATAATAATAATATGTCAGTAACTACATATCTATTGATAATAATTTTAAATGTAAATGGATTAAATGCTCCAATCAAAAGAGGGTGGCTGAATGGATAAGAAAGCAAGACCCTTGCATATGCCACCTACAAGAGATTCACTTCAGATGGAAAGACACACATGAAAATGGAAATGAAATGAAATCAATCAATCAATAAAAAGCTGTTGTAGCAATACTTGTACCAAACAAAATACACTTATAGGCTTTAAAACAAAGGCTATAACGAGAAACAGAGAAAGACCCAGTAATACCATTTCTGGGTATTTATGCAAAGAAATTAAAAATGCTACTTCAAGGGGACATGTGCATCCATATGTTCACTGCAGCATTGTTTACTATGGCCAAGATGTGGAGACAGCCTGGGTGTCTGTCAATGGATGAATGGAAAAGGAGTAGGTGGCAAATATATACAATGGAATATTGCTCAGCCAGGGAAGGGAATGGGTTCTGGCCATTTGCAGTGGCATGGATGGACCTAGAGGGTACTGTGCTAAGAAGAGTGTCAGGCAGAGAAAGACAGATGCGATGTGATTTCACTTATATATACAACTAAAGAACAAAATAAACAAACAAAACAGAAAGAAACTCATAGACAGAGAACGTTTTGATGGTTGCCAGATAGGAGGGATGTTACAGGGGTGAGTAAAAAAGGGGAAGGGACTAGGAAGTACAAATTGGTTGTTACACAGTAATCATGGGGATGTAGGGTATAGCATAAGGAATATAGACAATAATATTGTAATGGTGGTGTCAGAGGGGGTACTAGATTTATCGGGGTGATACATGGGAGGGGGTTGGGGGCAGGGTGAAAGAGATGAAGAAATTAAGAAGTACAAACTTATAGTAAAATAGTCATAGAAATGTAAAGTATAGAGAATATAGTTAATAATATGGTAATAACTATGTATAGTGCCAGGTGCGTACTAAACTAGTCAGGGGAATCACTTCTTAAATTATTTAAATCTCTAACCACAATGTTGTACACACAAAAATAATATAAAATAATACTGAATGTCAACTGTAATTGAAAATTTTAAAAAGGGGAAAGAAGAGGTTCAAATTTCCAGGCATAAAACAAATAAGTCTTGAGGATATAATGCACAGCATAGGGAATATAGTCAATAACATTTGATAATGTGGTATAGTGTCAGGTGGTTGCTAGACTTATCATGGTGATCACTTCTTTAGGTATATAAATGTTGAATAACTATAGTATGTACCTGAAACTAATATACTATTGTTAGCTATATGTTAGCTATATTTTAATTTAAAAAATAATCTTAAAAACACAAACAAAACAAACAAAAACTCCTAGGGGGTGAAATCTGGATATTTTAGCCTGTTTGCTAAAGGACCCAATGTAAATGCCTTGCTCAATTATGTACTTAATAATAATGTTGATTATTTAGCATTTAATGAAGTTCTTATTATCTAGTTTGCATTTTTCACAATTTGTAGTTGAAGAAAATATTTTAAAAAGATGTCTGGCTTGGGCCAGCCAAGTGGCACATTGGTTAAGAGTTGCCTTGGGGCATCAGCTCTGAGCAATGGGGCCCTGCTTCGAATTCACATTAGGGCCAGTGACACTGCACTCTACAGCTGAGATAGTGAACAACAGCTCCACCTGGAGCTGGGCTGCTGTGAGTCGCGGGCGATGGCATAGGCTCAGCGGGGCTGGCCAGCAGCTGGCATGTGCTTTTGTGAGCTGCCATGAGCCGCTGTGAGCGGCTGTCCAATGGCCAGCAAGCGACTGCCTCACCCAGGAAGAACACAATGTTAATGCCAACATGGGCCAGTGATGTGATGTCCTCCACAACTAGACTGAAGAACAAAAGGACAGCAACTTGTCTGTTCCCCTTCCCTGGTTCCCCAATGCTGTTCCCCTCCCCCAATTTCCCAATAAAATCTTAAAAATAAAAGATATCTGGCATAAAATTTTTGTTTTGAAAATAAATGTATTCATTAAGTATCTAATATCTAAGAAATATAATACCCCAATCAATCAAAATGAACCAAAGCTTTAGAATAATAAAACAATTTCTTCTATAGCTTTAAATTTTAAATAAAAATTAATCTTTACTATTAAACAAAGAAAATATTTTCTAAATGGATGCTACTTAAGGAAATTGCAGATTAGTGTACTCAATATTATCCTCAATAGTTTTTTTGGGATTTCATAAATTATCACAGTTGTAGTTGGATAAATGAGTCTACCATAACATCCATTCAATGATCTGAATAGTATATTTTCTAAGTATTAAATTTAAAGCTTCTTATTTTCATTTAATTGTTCACTCATCAGTGAACAGTTCAGTGCACTTCCAATTTACCACTCACATATTGAAAGTAAATAGCTTAGTGGGAATTTGAGAAAAATAAAATTCTTTAAAAAGAAACTGGGAGTAGTTTGTCAAGTCTTTAAAATTCATAATTAAATGGACTGAGTAATGATATTAACAAAATATAAATGATTATAAAAAATCATATAAGCAGAGTCGAAAGGAGCTTTTCGGTGTCCTTTAGTTCTTCAAAATATGTATATTTTAATCCTTTCTTACCTGTCTTTAGTTGTCAAGTTCACTGTCCAATTTATCAGCTATCATTGCACTCACTTTTCAAGTAAAGCCTTCCTTGAACACTTCAGAATGAGTTGTTCCTGTTTTAGCACTATGTTAAGATTTTGCTTTTAAAAAACATGTATTTGCTATTCATGCAAGATGTAGCTCTTTTTTCTTAGAAGATATGCCTTGAGGACAGGGCTTGTGACATATCTATCTCTACATAATTTATATGCTTTAACTGAATATTTGTATACAACTTTATGACCTATAGTGTGTTTTCAGTTCCCTTATCTGAATTTGTATCTGGACTGTAACAGTCTGTTTTAAGTATTTCCTCTACCCGGAAGTACACATATTAAGGCTTCTTAATTCAATAATCTAATTAAATAAATAATAATAATGATGACAGCAACAACGATGATGATGGTGATGATGATGATGATGATGATTCATTGTCTAAAGCAATAATACCAAATGTAATTTTGTGCAGTGATGGAAATATTCTATACCTGTGTCAATCAATATAATAGCCGCCAGCAGCAGGTAGCTATTGAGCACTTAGAATGTGGGTACTGTGACTGCGATTTTTAATAGTCATATGTCACTTATGGCTGTAACACTGGAGAGAACAGATTTAAAGCAGAAATTCCTCATCTTGGGAGGTTTCGATAGGAGGTTTCAATAGGTGGGCCTTTAAGGTCAAACTTCCTTTAAAAAAAATGTGTAACAGTTACTTTCTTAAAGATTTACTGTTCACCTAAAAAAAGTTCTGAGGAGCCATGTAGTAAAATCATATATATTTATGTGTATTTATATATCTATAAATATATACAATTATTCATATAGATGATATAAATACGTGTATGCAATTTGTATATATATATATATATATATATATATATATATATATATATATAGTGTGTGTGTGTGTGTGTTTTCCAACATAACTTGAAAACTTGTACTCCACAATCAATACAATCACATCTTGTGATATTTTCTTTTTTAGAATGCCATTTTTTTTTTAAATTTTGTTTTCAGTTTCAGTTTGAAAGGCCAAATTACTGTCTAAAGGAATACTGTACACACTCTTTAGCATGTTTTAGAGTCCAGTGAAATATAAAAATATGAAATATAATATATACAAAGCCAAGAGTGTCTGTTCCAGTAAGATAGTCTGTTTACTCTGCCACTGTTATTCAATGCCTGCACTCATATGTGAAAATAACAGTTCTTACCTCACACCCTCTCAACTCCAGAACCAACACCAAAATTTAGTAGTTCTTTTAGTCTTATCCAAAGTACTGATGATGACTGAAACAAGTTAGGTTACATACTTTCCCTTAAACCAATCACTATGACTATAGGAATGACATATGCTGATTGATTTATGACTCATCACATTCCCTAATCCTTTTGGCTGAGGTAGTGAGAGTTTAACTCAAAGCAAATGGAATAGCCATGGGAGAGGGCTGGGTTTTCCCCAGCTAATTCAAGAGACTAATAGAACCAAAAGTAGACAAAGAAACACAAAATTTTGTGAGCTTTATGAAAGCAGAGTTCTTATCTCTTTTTCTTCATCATATCCTCAGTGTATAACATGAAGTCTGGGGAATAAGAAGTTAATAAAATGGTTGAATCATAATGCATGAATGCAATTCCATTGCTTCATCTATCGCTTACCTCTTTTTCTCTTGCCCCAGCTCTGTCCATATATATATATATATATATATATATATATATATATATATATATATATATATATATGACATGTGCACATAGGACGTGTTTCTGTTGGTGTCATATAAACAGGATAAAATCAGCATGTCTAAAGGTAAACTGACAATCCTCCTCTCCAAACAGTCCCTCTTGCTTCCCTTATCATCAATATGCTAGCAACCTTGACATACTTCCAACTCATTACTTAATCATCAGTTCTTGATACTTCTATACCTGAACACCTCATCTGTTTCCTCTTCTACTTACGTATCACCGTCTTTTCTTAGTTCATATCATCTTCCCAGGTTCATTTCTGATTTTCCTGTATCTGATGGCATCACTTGCACACATAGGTGCTTCTAAAATAAACCCTGATAATGTCACTCTTCTTTTTAAAAAGCTCTTCAATTATTCCACATTATCTAAAAGTTAGTCTAAATCCCTTAATATGTCTAATCTTCATTTCTTATCAAATATCAAATCATCCTCCCTATGGTTTCAATAAATTATAGTTCTAATGATAAAGTGTTATTTCCGGCTTTTATCCCTTTGATGACATCCTCTTTCTTCTGAAAAATCCCTCACTACACATTATTGTTCAATACTTTCCAAGAGTCATGGTTCCCATAAAGCATTTGACAGTTGTACCTTTCCCTTCTCCAAATTATTGAAAACTTCCTCCTCTTCATTGAATACAAAGTCTGAATTGATACATCTGAGATTATTCATGCTATTCTTTGATCTCTCATAAGAGTAAACCATCAATATTGAACATCAACAAAATTAAATAAATTAAATATTTTAAATTAAATAAATTAAATATTTATTCAAAATAAGTAATGGCACTGGTGTAAACTACTAGTTGTGATATGAGATGGTGAGTCAGAAGTAAAAATAACAAAACCTAAATACTTTGACATGTCTGTTCCTTAACCCCCCTCAAGTTGTATTAATACCTCTAATATTACATTGAAGATATAATGTAAAAATGAAATCTTTATAGTCTTTATGGTTAAATGCCCCATATAAAATATAGGTTAAGAAAGCAGAAAATTTTAATAACAAATATCTTTGTATATGACATGGATTGTTTTTCCCAGGAAACAGACTCTGAGATTGTGAAATTTCAAAGCAGGGCTTTTACTGAAGAGTGCTTTGAGAAGGGATCTCTGGACCTGGGATAGCCCTTTGGAGATGTCTCAACTAGAGGTGAGGAAAGGGGCTTGAGACCCCTGAATATGACAGTCTTTGGATGTAGTCTGCCCTGTAAAAGAGTGTGCCTTGTAAAAGAGTGTTGAATTCCTAAACACCTGTATGTGAGAATGTAACCTTATTTTGAAATAGGGTTTTTGCAAATGTAATCAAGTTAAGATGAGGTCATACTAGATTAGGGTGGGCCCTCATCCAATAACTGGCATCCTAAGAAATGAGTGAAATTTGGACTCAGACATACAGGAAGGATGCCAAGTGCAGATGAAGGCAGAGACTGCAGTGATGACTCATCAAGTCAAAGAATGCCAAGGATGCTCACAACCCCCCAAAACTAGTTAGAGGCAAAGAAAGACCCTCCCTGAGAGCATCAAGAGCATGGCTCTGCCAATACCTTGATTTTCAACTTCCAATCCCCCAGAAATGGTGAGACAATAAGGCAATCCATTTCTGGTTTTGTTTTTTTGTTTTTTTTCTTTCTAAGCCACTCAGTCTGTAATAGTTTGTTATGGAGACAATAGAAAACTAATACACTCTTTGTGCCTGATGGCAATTCCTGTAAGATCTCATCTGTGATAATCTGAACAACAGGGCAACTGGGGAAATAAGTGTTATATTCTAGATGAGATATAAGGAGACAGATGACCTGCAGCAGCCTCTGCAGCAGTGGTTCTCTACATTATAGTGTCAAGAGAACCCTCTACAGCTTCAAAAATTATTCAAGACTCCAAAAACTTTTGTTTGCATATTTATTATTCTTAAATATAAAGAAAAGTGAATTAAAATGTATTTTCCTTTATTTAAAAGAATACCTTGAGTTCTAACATAATGTTTTAGATGAAATTTTAACATTTAGAAAAGTTGTTGAAAAGCAAAACAGCAAAGTATATTGATTTGTGTTTCCATGTATTTGTAAGGGAAACCCGTGTTTCCAAAATAACGTTTTATTAGAGGTTCTCAAACTATGGTTTGTAGACAAATTCAGGCTGCTGCCTGTTTTAGAAATGCCCATGACACAAAAATGGTTTCTATGTTTTCAAATGGTTGAAAAATATTCAAATGTAGAATAATATTCCATAGCACATCAAAATTATATGAAATATATATTTCAATGCCCATAAATTTAATAATTTCCAATGCCAAAACTTTTTAATTTGAACACAACAGTGCTTTATTTACATATTGTACATAGTGAATTTCCAGCTACATTGGCAGAGTTAGATATTTGTTATAATCAAATTGCCCACAAAGCCAGAAATATTTATCATCTGGACATTTAGAGGAAAACATTTGTCAACTTGTACTAGGCAAAAGTAAGGTTAGAGCTAGTAGGAGAGAGAAGTAAAAGTATTAGGAACAAATAAACTTAATCTCTGAAAAATGCACATAAAAAAATCCATTACCCTGTAATATTCTAGAAAATATAAGAATACAAAACATACATTCCATTAACCATCACAATAACATCATCATCATCACATATCATAATTCCTCTGGAATATCCCATTGTGTGCTCATGAGAGAATTAGAATGAAAAAAGGTAAATGACTTCTTAGTATTATTATGAAAGCAGTTTTAATTTTGTAGATCCTCAACAGCAGTTCAAGGTTCCCTAGGGCTTTCTAGTTTATACTTCGAGTACAATTATTCTGCAGTATGCATACAGTCAAGAAATATTTTACTTAAAATATTCAGAATAATTAAAGAAGTTGTCTACTTATACAGGATAGGATGAGGAAAATTATCTTTGTACTTTGTGTCTTTGATCTTTCCTGTGTGTGTGAACCTTACACTCATTTCCAATTCAGGTCAAAGGGGACAAAATGAGAGTAGCCTTTATGTTTCTTTGAAGGATTCTACTTTTGGCAGGCATTAAGTTTATTTTTATGTTTCTAAAACTACTAGCATTTAAAAAAGTAAAGGCAATGAATAATATAAGGGAATTTCTTAATGTGATCATTAGTTTATATATAAACATAAATATAATATATATATATTTTTACATACAAATATTAGTATATATACAATATAGTATGCATATTAATGTATATATATATATAGTATAACTACTGATCATCTCAACTTTTAAAATGTCTCTAACATTATAGAATGTTTCACTCTTATGTAACTATAAGTCAGGTTTTATATTTAAGCACAAATTGGAGCTGCAGCACATTTTATGTAAGATTGAATGAGGTAAATGGAAGGTTAGAATTTTGAAATAAAAATCCTTTGTTTTCTCAAAGCTTGCTAGTGTAAAAGGCCATTTATGTCAGCCCTTATGTCTTCTCAAAAGGGCCTTGATTGATAAGGCAATTCGAGACTGAGGTCTTTACTTTTAAACAAAAGAAGAAACCAGAAAAATATTATAAGACTTCAACTTTAGCAAAAATATGAGGAACAGGAAGAAACTATAGATTCTTGAATCAAAACTGTAAGAGGACAGAGATCCAAGGATCTATGTAACTAGTAATATTAATGATCTATAATCAGAGAAGCGTCCCAGGAAAAGACAGGGATCCAAGAAAGAAATCTCCCTTAAAATATAATTGCACAGAAAAGGTGAATTAAAAGCTGCTCTTCTGATTGGCATATCTAGGCAAATAATCCTCCCTCAAACCTTAGTGACTGGGGTACATTAACCCAGGACACAAACACTTCTGGGAGTAACTGTCTTCCCATGTCTATTCCATTCTAGATAGCTTCCACATATTCTACATAAGAGGGTATTTCCTCAATATTTCTAATTAGAATGTACTTCTACTCTTGATCATCTAACTGTTCAAAATGGTAAAAAATACTGGGAATGTATTTAGAACAAAAAAAAAGCAAATCTCTCTCTCTTTTCTTTTAATTTGTTGATTGGGTCAGGAAAGAGAAAAATAACCTTTAAACACTGATTATCTTATTTTCTGTGACTCAGTTCATGGTACCCCACCTGACAAATATATCCTCTCCCTAGTTTATGTAGTAGAACACTTGCTTAAAAAATGCCTGTACAGGGGCCAGTTGAGTGGCACAGTGGTTAAGCGCTGGCTTGGGAAGCCAGGGGTCCCACATGTGAGGGCCAGTGACACTGCCCTCAAGAACAAAAAGCAAAAATGTGTGTACAGGAATAAGATGCAATATAAAAACATGAATTAAAATATTGCTGCTATAATTATTTTGTATTTAGGTAACATATAATAAAATGTGTCTATTTCAAATTAATTGCTTACTCAGGATTTAATTTCTATCCTAATGTCTGAAAATAATTCATATCACTTACCTTAATAAATTTACATGCTAACAATAGGTCTGATTATTTAAAAAATATTACACAGTATTTTTCATCCAATCTATAGCAACTCATCTGTTTTAATAGAAGGATATATATATATATATATATATATATATATATATATATATACACACACACACACATACATATAAATAATATAGTATGGACAATATCCTATACTTTCTTATAATATATATAGGATAAATCCAATAATCTTTTTGCTATGAAAAAGAACAAATAAAAACTGTATTTCTCTTCACTTACTGTCTAATATGCTCCTGATCTTCAGCTTGAGGTCTGACTGAATTGAAAACTATTATATAAATCTACAAAGAAAAACATTTCTAAAACTAAGAATCTGTGTAGCCAATTAATGGTAAGAATGGAACATGATTCAACATTTGAAGTGATTTTCTTTGACCAGGTATTCATATTCTCCTTTACCCTTTCTGTTTAAATCATATAAATGATTTTTTATTTAAAATGGATTAAAGGTGCACATCTGCCAAAGTATAAAAGATAGATATATTCAATATAACAAATCAATTATCACAAGTCAGTTTTGTGATTGCTACACATAACCATTGTGAATCCTTAAAGCTTAGTAATTGTTTAAAAGTATTAGGAGCAGAGCTTGAAGACCCTGGTGCACACTAAATGCGGTAAAACTGGAAAAGTCAGCAGACAGAGGCTGAAGTTTGCATTTTTACCAGATTTTGATATTTTGACAAGTTTAGGATCTATTACATAAGCTACAAATCTATCATTAAAGAAAAATAGCTCTGTGCTAGTCTTAATCAAAGAAAGTATAGGATATTATCTATACTGTATTATTTTTACATAATATGTTCTCATTAATTATAAGCCAAGTAATGCACTAAATTCAACATTTTTTTTCCCCCCACAGTAGTCTGGGCCAGTTAGAGGGTGCTGAGCCACTAATCAGAATTCTCAGAGATACCACACTGCTGTTTCTCCACCTTTGACGAATCATTAAGAAAGTACCTTTTGAAATAACCTATTCCCATGGCCTTACACGATGAAATGTGAGAATCCCACAACCCATGACTAATGAGAGAGATTTTGATTCATAAAATCTGGAAAGAAAGCAGATTTATATTTTAATTAATCATTGGATGACATCAAAAATGACAGTGGGATAATCTACCACAAATAGGACTGTTGCTTGAATAGATATCTCAAATGGCAGAGGAAAAGGGAAGTTTAAAGCTTGTTGCCATAATAAATAAAAGTCCTGCATGTGTCGTATGAAATGATTCTAAGTTTTATCAAAGTGAAACTCTGAACATCAAGCCCCAGAATTAATCAAAGTGGCTACAAAGCATTTGAACAGAAGTGGAAGTCTAACAAAGATGAATTGTGCAAAGAGGAGCTGGTTCCAACTTTAGAAGAAAAAAAAATTACAGTCACTCTAATGAAGAAAGAGGGCATGCATAGAAAACTTAATAGACCTCTATGCTCTCCAATTTTTTTTGTATACTCTGCTTGCTCAAAGTATGTCCATCTTAATCCTCAAACCATTGTAAATGAAATTTTTGTGGTACTAAAACTATCAACCAGTAAATTCTAAAATAATGTGCTCTTATGGACCGAATGCATGTATCACCCCAAATGCCTATGCTGAAGCCCATTTTGGCATTATTTGGAGTAAAGAAGCATTTAATTAAGGTTAAATGCTATAATAAGTGTGGGGCCCTGATTCAATAGCATTGGTATCCTTATAAGAAGAGACACCAGAAAACACTCTTTCTCTTTCTCCTTCTCCTTCTCCTTCTTCCTCACCCTCTCCCTCTCCCCCTTCCTCTCCCTCTCCCTCCCCCCTCTCCTCCTCCCTCTCCTTCTCTCTCTCTCTCTCTCTCTCTCTCTCTCTCTCTCTCTCTCTGTCTCTGCAAAACAGAAGAGGCCATGTGAACACACAGATAAAAGGATGTTCTCTACAACCCATAGGGGGAGCTGTCACAAGACACTGACCCTGCTACCTCTTTGATCCTGGGCTTTTTGTTATGACAGTCCAAGCAAATAAGCCATGAACATGTCACACATCACACACACTCGTACACAAATCTCATAGACTGGTAAACAGGTACTAATTATTATGCAGCAATAGAAACATAATAATCCTATAAATAAAAGTTGAGGTGGAGACAGGATGATAAAAAAATAACTATATTACCATAGCAACTGAAAGTCCAGTAGAGAGGACGAAAGCATTTGAGAATTATACTGTACATTACATCAGCACTTATACCGCCAGAAAGACTTCCATCCATTGTTGCCATCCCTCCCTTATATCCCACCTTCTTCATCATTATTCATAATTTGTGTGACAGTTGAATAATAATAGTGTAAGCAACAAGAGAAAATATTTATAAATCTCACTATGGACTGTATATAAATTATTTATGTTAACCAGCATTTATTAAATTAAGTAAACATATGTTAAAAAAAAATACCAGGACATTTTTTTCTCTGCTAAACTTGATATAATATCTGCCAATAAGTTAGCCACTCCAATCAGTTTTCCTTTGCTCATATATCCAACATGGAGGGTCTGTGATGTTAGAAACTGGAATAGGCATTAGAGATATTAATATGTATAAAACATACTGTTTCTGAGGAATTCACAGTGTAGAAGGACATTTCAAGTCAGAGCATATTATAATATGATGTTATAATATAACAATATGTTATGGTAAGTGCTGTGAGAGAGGTGAGAATAAATGCTACAGAGGCCAATGGAGTCACCAAAGATGTCTAGTAGAGTAATGAGGAGGTGACACTTCAGTTTAGTTGTGAAGGTTTAATAGGATTGCTCCACATGGAGAAGTGGCTGGAGGAGGAAGATCTAGGAAGAGAGAACTGATGAAAAATTATGAGTTATTAAAGAAAATGGCATGCTTGTTAAATGGAGAGTGTTTGAAATGAATAGATTGTCACAGTCATGAAGTGGAGACGCAAGAGGTGAGTTGGAAAGTAAAGTATAAGATCCTTGGGAAGAATATTAATGTACCAAGACTTTGCAAGGGTACTATGGAGATTTTCTCTGGGAATTAACATGGCCAGTTATATTTTAGAACAATAGCCCCAACAGCAATGCTGAGGGAGAAATGGTACAAGAAGAGACTAGCATAGGGAGACCAATTAGGAACTATTACAGAGTCAAAGGGAATGAAGTTAAAATCCTGTGTAAGAGAAACAATGGAAGCTTCGTATTTAAATATGAGAAACATCCATAGGAAGAATATTGAGAACTGACTCAAAATTGAAGGCAGCAAAATAGCAAAAAAATGTGGTTTTCTTCATTAGATCTGTTTTTAGGCAAGAAAAATAATAATGTGAGATAAAATGAAAGATCTTAATTTTTAATATTTTGTTTTGTTTGTTTTTATTTTATATCCATTCAAGGGAAGTAGTCTGCTGAGAAATAATATGTGGAACATATTCACAAATTTTCTTAGAATTCTGTCATGATTTTATTCCTAAAAATCAAAGTTATAAACAAAGAGAAAAAAGGTCACTTGCCTCTAAGTGCCTAAAAATGTATCTTCTGGGCCGGCCGAGTGGAGCGGTGGTTAAGCGTTGGCTTGGGAAGCCAGCGGCCCCAGTTCGGGTCCCACATATGAGGGCCAGTGACACTGCTCTCAAAAAAAAAAAAAAAAAAAAAAAAAAAATATATATATATATATATATATTATATCTTCTTATGAAAACATTCAGTTGCTACAGAATGAGAAAAAAAAGTAAAGCTTGTGGAAAAAATGAGCGACTTCTTTGTAATTGCCATACTTGCTCTACAGCATACATTTTTAAATGGGGCACCATACTGAGGTGGGGAAGAAACATATGGACTAATTTATGATGGTTTTAGAATATGAGTTAATATTATGAGTATAACTTATCATTAGAAGTATTAAATAGGGCCACACTTGATCATCTTTTTCAATTATGCAGTGAATATCTTAATTTGCTAAGTTCTAGTTAAGGTTTCACATTTTAGCAATCAAAAATTATTAGTGACATTTTGCTGGAAAACATGTCTCACAATTTTTGCAGATCAAGATGTTTTACACTGACACATAGTAAATAGCTATTAGGGAGACTCTTCAGCAACTCCATGTGTATTTTAATAAGATGAGGAAGAGTGCTAGACTCAAACTGCCTGTGTACTGTTGGGCAGCCTGACATATTTGCATGTGTTTATTTATGTAAGTCCATGTTCCCCTAAATTCTAATTACACATTTGTAGGATCATTAGGCATATACACTCTGTGATCATTATTTTGAATGGAATCATAACTGAGATGGCAACAATGTCAGAATAAAAATAATCTTTGCACACCAAAAGTTTGACAATTGACCTTTTATCAGAGGGTTGGAGGTGGAACTCTTATTTCTTCAGTGGTTAATCATTCCTTTCTTCCTTCTTATCCTGTACCTTTAGTGATAGCTGATATATAAAGAGAGATTTATTGCCTTAACAGCTCTCATTTCGATTCTATAATAGTAATAACTATGACTCATTGAGTGATTGCTAATTGTCAAGGAATATATACATATATGAAATATGAAATGCACATTTTCAAAACAACCCTGAAGGTAGGTGTTTAGCCCCACTTAAGAGCTCACTAAACAGAAACACTCAAAAAATTATGTGACTCAAGTTCACACAATTAGAGTGAAAATCTCAACTCAGACTCAAGCCTGATTAATGCAAAGCCCGTCATTCCTCACTCTGCTGACTAGTTCTCTGCAAACCAGAGCTCAAGATGGTCAATTTAATATACCTAAATAGACCCAGGTGTTTTCCAAAGGACTACAAACTCAGAAATATCTCAGGAGAAATTTTGCACCTCCCTTGCCTTATTGCATACCTAATTGTGTTTGTTTTCAAAAAAACTTTCTCATCCAAATGGCTAACTTATACTGCCTCTGTATGCAATAATGAATAGGAACACGATGTGTTAGATCTTGAAGGGCTCGAGACAGGGTCTCGTGTTTTTCATTCCTCCATTATCCCAATTTTTCCAATGACAAAATGGAGGCCCAGAAAGAAAGTGGTTTATCCAGAGTATTCAGGGAATTTTAGTGGCCAGACATATAACTTAGACACCAGTGCTCCTCAGTCTAAGCTGATTGCTTCCCCTTCCAACCTATTAGCATTTTTTTAAATATTAAAGTTCATATGCAGACACCTGAAAGTTTGGTAAGCATTCACTGATTGTACAGCACTTGCTGTGATATGTACTATGTATATGTAACATGTAACATTATATATATATATATATATATATATATGTAATGTGTGTATAGATATATGTAGATATAAGTAGAAATAGACAGAAAAAGAGATAGATTATATTCATTTCCTTTGAAAACTGTATAATGTATTGGAGAGCTAGATATAAGACAATGAATTAAGTACAATAGGAGAGTTGGCATACTGGAAGGTTTCTGAGCAGGGGAATAACAATAAAATAGTGTTTTAAGGGTTCACCTTATGAGACAGTGTAAAACGGATGACATAGATACCATCTGGAAATGGAAGCACTGGCTATTGCAATAATCTAAGTATGAACCTAAGAACATAGTTCAACCCAAACTCTTTCAACTCCCATTTGACAAATATGCTTGTGTGTGTGTGTGTGTGTGTGTGTGTGTGTGTGTGTGTGTGTGTGTATTGGGTTGTCAGAAATGTCATGACATATTTTTTCTCTTTTTTGCTTCAAAAATGCATCATGAGTTTTCAGACAACACAACATATATACATATGGTCTTATTTGGCAACTGCAAGACTTAATTGACACTGCAATAGAAGTGTATTTGTTTCAAAATCCTGGATGTGCCATTGGCATGTATAAGGCTTCAGTAATAAGATTCATAAGAAAGTAATCTGCTATAACATCTTTATAAAACCATCCTGAATCATTAATTAATTGATTCATGCATTTGATCAATAATCATTTATTTCCCATCTACTATGTTCCTGGCACTGGGGGAACTAGAACAAATGAGACCATGATATCTTGAGTTCAAGAGGTTTACAAATTGCCATCCAGTTGAGGAAAACTTACATGGAAAAATTAAGAACACTTGATGAATGGGGGTGATGGCAGGGAGAAGGGAAAAGAGGGATGACATGAGAGACATTTAATAGTAAAAGATAAAGCATTGATTTTAGAAGATGTTCCTGATGAAAATTATTTCAAAATAAAAGACAGATAATTTACCAGGAATGTAATAGCATGACAGGAAGGGATGGTTTGGAAAAAGTCAATAAAAATTATTTTTCCTCCTTTTTCCTCTTCCAAATGTATCCTGTGTAGCTCTCTCATTAAAGAAAGATGATTGCACCAACTCAGTATGTCACATCTAACTTTAAGATTACCCTAAGTGACAAAAAATAATACGCAAAAGGTAGAGTAACAAGTTTGGACCCAAGGTTTTTAAATAGCAAGATAGAACAGTTAAACAACAATACAAGTAAACAAGAAGCAATCAATTTATTTTAGCACCTGGGCAGATACAAATTAAATTTCTGAAAGATACAATGAGGAATGTCTTCTATAATTGGAGACATTAAGAATCAAAACTTAGGAATATCTATGAGACAGTTTCTGTTTTCATTGCTCATTCATTCAGTTTTTCAGATTCCACTTAGAAGTGAGATCATATGGTATTTCTCTGACTGACTTATTTCACTTAACATAATGTTCTCTAGGTCCATCCATATCATTGCAAATGGTACGATTTCATTCTTCTTTATAACAGAGTAATACTCCATTGTATAAATGTACCACAGTTTCTTAATCCAGTCATCTACCGATGGGCATTTCAGTTTTTTCCAAGACTTGGCTATCGTAAATAGCACTGCAATAAACATAGGGGTGCATATATTTTTTTGAATTAGCATCTTGGATTCCTCTGGGTAGATACCCAAGAGTGGAATTGCTGGAACTAATTAAAAATAAAAATTTTTTAAAAAAAAAGAAAAAAAAAGAAAGAAAAAAAAAAACTTTAGGAATAGATCTATACATTGTTTGAAATGAATTTTCGATAGACATTATAAGGAAACCTGCTCAGTAACAGTCAGAATGACTATATTTTGCCTTGATAATCATTTTCTTATGTCTCATTACTTCTCAGTGAAGAGCAGCACCTTCCTCCCCCTGATACCATACACATGTCCACCTTCAGTGCCTTAATTAACTCTGCAGTTCTGTGTCCTAGTGCCATCCCTCCTCTCACTGCTCCCTTCCTTGTGTCCCCGAATCTACCATATCCAGGTGCGTTTTTGCAAAAGACCCTCCCCATTGTGGAACCTAAGACATATTGATGTATTTCGTTTTGTCAGAAAAATCAGGAGCAGAAAAATATGATTCTATTATATGTATCTAAAATAGAATCACAGCCACTAGCACAAGTACACACACACACACACACACACACACACACACACACACACAATCTGTTTGACTGTTTCTGAGTTTTCTCTTAATATTCATTTGCCACTTGTTCATTCATTTTCTAACCTGGTAGCTTTTGCTAGCAGGCAAGTAGGAGCTAGCGCCAAGGGTTTAAGAAAGCTGTACCAAAAAACATTTAAACTGGGGAAATGCTACCCATCTTCTTATGTTTATTTAAAAAGGGAGGAAATAATTGCTTTTATTTTGCAACATCTTAAGGTAACTAATGGACTGACGGTGCAGAATTCATAACTGGATGACCATTACATTAAGTACTCATGCTCTGTACTTATTTCCCAAAGGTAAGCCTATATTGTTCACACTCATTTTCTCTAACTGATTTTCTTTTACACTACATATTTATTATCTGAATAAGAAAGAACTAACGCTGTAAATCTTGGCCATAACAACAGTTTCAATGTTTGAGACTGACCTTGAAGATCAATAATATTGCAATATTCCAAATGGGTTCCCAGAAAGTTTCCAGTTATACTTTACTACATTTCAAGGAAAGATGACTAAAATTGCTATTGTGATATTCATGGGTTTGGGAATTTCATAAGATCTCAGAAACTATACCTTGGGAATTTCAGTATCTTAATTTCTACACCATATTTGTTTTCTTTGTCTTGCACTCATGTGGCCTCTAGCTCTTTTGTGAAATATGGGGATTGACTGGTGCTAAGCACAAAGAAGGAGCTTCTAAAATGACAGATCATTCATTGATGGAGAATTCATTTTTTTAAAACAATATGTGTAATTTTCCAAATCATTTGCATTCTATTCATAAGTACAGGTGCCAGGATAGTGTAATGGTGTACTCCCTGCTCCCCATTCTCATCATAATTCTTAACTTACAATGATTTTTTTTACCCCTGGTAATTAAATTTAAAGCACAGGCACTAAAGTATATAGTTTGCATGATCATCACTTTGATGCTTCAGCTTTACTTTGGTAACTGTTGCAAAGTATCAATAGAGATTTGCAAATGAAGAACAATTTTCCCCAAATGTTCTGTATGAATCATATAAAATATATTTTTTCCACCATAGCAGTGGTCTTATGGTAATAAGATGATAATGCAAATTGTAAAATACAATGTAGCAATCACAGCAAGTGCAAATCATTAGTCAGTTCTAGCTTTGAAAAATGGTCCATTTGATTTCAGTGAATACTTAACTTTGTTTCTTAAATTCAAGTCTTCTTTACTTAGGCACTAATGAGTTAATCAGTCAAGTCACCAATGCTGCAGACCATATCTATCACAGTAAAATTCTTATCTTAAATGTCGACATACTTATTTTCTTTGGTGAATAATTAAATATTCATTAGGGATACAAAGCAAGACTCATTGAAAATAAATATTCTAGAATATAACAGTAATAAGGAAGAGAGGGAGAAGAGCTAACATATATTATATGCTCTTAGACAACCATTATGCTGAGCACACTCAATGGTTTAACTGATTTAGTCCTAGTGCAATATTAAATAGACACTTTCATATCCCAATTTTCAGATGAGGAGATGGAGATGCAGAAAATTTAAATAATTTAAGTAGTCAAAGAGCTAACAAATGGTAAAGCAATTCTAAAGTCCCATAATCATTGCCTCTAGAAAGAAACTTAGAATTTTTCTAGAGCTTTCTTTAAAACAAAAGTATATTATAATCCAACAATAAGCTGATAAAGTATTTTCTTCTGTATTAAACTTAAGTCCCGCAAGAATACATTTAAATTGATGTTCTGTTAGTGTATGTTCAGTGAGTGATTATATCGAGCAAATGATCATACCCATGAGATATTTTTATACATTTAAGTTAATATTCACTGATACCTTTCTCCTGAATCTTTTCCAAATCTACAATATTTGTTTCTTAACCTGAAGCCTAACATAGAATAATTACTCTACTAAGGATTTAATCAGAACTGTATATAATAGGAATTCCACTATGCCATATTTCTATGTATGTGTTTGTTTATTGTGTCCTAGTAGTATTTTCATGCTTTTAACTACAGGCATTAGCTTATGGCTCCAGGTGTCTTTTAGTTATTCTTTGAAACCCACCACCACTTTTCAAATGTTTTTGTTAGTTATCCTATTCTAATTTGTATTGGAGTTTCTTGTGTACCGGTATTTTATTTGCCCACGCCAGCTCTTTCATTGGATCTTATAGGAACTGGTTTCTGGAGTTGTGGGTTCGCTTATAGGATTTGGATTATGGAGTAGGTTCAGAAACAATCTCTTTCATTATAAACTGTGTCATCTTGGACAAATAATGATTACTTAAGGTCCATTTTTTTTAGTTTTCTATTCTGTAAAACGAGGTTAACACTGGAACCTACCTCATATGATCACTGTGAGGGTTGACACATGTACAGCACTAAGAGCAGCATTTGGCATAGAACAGATATTGTGTGTTACTACTACTGATACACTAGTTTCTATATAAGCTGTTTTAAAACTCTCTTTCTCAAGACTCTCTCTTAGTCAATTTGGTCTGCTCTAATAAAATACCATGGACTGAAGAGCTGAAAAGAACAGAAATTTATTTCTCACAGTTCTGGGGGCTAGAAGCCCAAGATCAGGTACCAGCATGGTTGAGTAAGGACCCTCTTCTGGTTCACAGACTTCTAATTCTGTCCTCATATGGAAAAGAGGACTGACACTTCTGTGGGGTCTCTTATATAAGGGCATTAATCCCATTCATGAAGGCTATGTGCTGGTGACATATCACCTCCCAAAGGCCCTGCCTCATAATACCTTCATATTGAGGAGGGGGGTGTCAACATATGAGTTTGGGGGAACACAAACACTCAGACCATAGCACCCCTAAATTCTCCTCTAATCCCTCAGTCTCAATAGATGATCTACCTCTTTCAATGGTCCAGAGAAAACAGAAGCTATTAGGATAGAAACTTTGTTAACTTCTCACCACGCTCCCCTCAAACTAAGGACCTTATCTCCTTCTCTTTCTCCCATGATAGAAAAGTGTCCTATTACTCCCTTTACTTCTGCTCTTAAACATTATTTTAAAACAAAAGAAACAAACAAAACAGAAACAAACACATAGATACAGGGAATATTTTGATGCTTGCCAAATGGGAGGGGGTTAGGGGATGGGTCAAAAAAGGGAAGGGATTAAGAAGTACAAATTACCAGTTATAAATATAGTCATGGGGATGTAAAGTACAGCATACAGAATATAGTCAATAATATTGTAATTCCTACGTATGGTATCATGTGGGTACTAGACTTTTCAGGGTCATCACTTCATCAGTTATATAAATGTCTGTTCACTATATTGTACACCTAATAATCTAATACTAATATAATATCATATGTTAATTATAATTCATATATATGAAAAGAAATCACAAGAAAATGAAAAAATCTCTCCTGTAAGTTATTTATTTGTTACTCTTTACAGTTGCAGTTCACAGCCTCTACACTTTCCTATTCCATGTTTTAACATTTTGTTCAATCCCCAGCCACCAGAGTTTGGCATCCTCACCAGGCACTGTTCTGAAAGTGTTCACTGAAGGGCTCAGCCATGTCTCAGTAGTTCACATTTTATAGACATTTTCTATTCTTTGCTACAGTAAACCTCTTTGTATGTATAACACGGCTTGATTACATCCTTCTTTTGTAATACTTGGTTCCTGGTTTCCATGATACCATGGTTGTCCTATCTATTTTTTTCATTTTCCATATCTTTTACTAGACTCTTTTCCTCCCTACCTTTAAATATTGATATTTTCAACATCTTTCTTGCTTATTCTCTTTCCAATCTTGCACATGCCATGGCTTTACTTTATCTTTATTTTTTTTTTTTTTGTTTTTTTTCTTTGTTTTTTTTTTTTTTTTGTTTTTTTTTTTGTTTTTTTTTTTAAATTTTATTTTATTTTTAATTAGTTTCAGGTGTACAACACAGTGCAATAGTTATACATTTTACCCCTCAAAGTGACAACCCCCCCACCCCCAATAGTTTCAGGTGTACAACACAGTGCAATAGTTATACATTTTACCCCCCAAAGTGACAAACCCCCCACCCCCAATACACCCCCACACACACCCCCATATCATACATATCTATTACTCTTCCTCTGACTCTCTTCCACAGTATAATCCACATCCCGTGACTATCTATATATATTCAATTACAGTAGGTATACCACCTCCACTTTAGTAATACAGTGCAGTGATCAAACCTCTACTCCATCCATGAAATGGTCTCCCTAACAAGACCTATGATCATCTGACATTCCACAGAATATTTACAACATTATTAATTATATTCCCCAAACTGTTTTTCCTATCCCAGTAGCAATATTGTAGTTGCCTATTTTTGCTGTCTAATCCCTTCCCCTTCTCCCTCATTCCCATTCCTCTCCAAATTAGCAACCCTGATTTTTCCTCTATATCTATGAGACAGTTTCTGTTTACTTTGCTCATTCATACAGTTTTTCATATTCCACATATAAGTGAGATCATATGGTATTTGTCCTTCTCTGACTGACTTACTTCACTCAACATTATAGTCTCTAGGTCCATCCATATCATTGCAAATGGCACGATTTCATTCTTCTTTATAGCGGAGTAATACTCCATTGTATAAATATACCACAGTTTCTTAATCCAGTCATCTACTTTATCTTTAAACTGACAGTACAGATTTCTTTTCCAATCCCAATTACACAGTAGACAACTCAACTAAGTCTTTTTTGTATATAAAGTGGTTTTTTGTTTGTTTGTTTGTTTGTTTTGTTTTGCTTTTTAGCTGAGCTATCCTGCCACCTGTTGGCAGCTCAGTGGCAGCTCAGCTCAGGCTGGGCATCAAACTGCTGTTGCTCAGAGCTCAGCTTGCACTATTGAGCGAGCTCTTAACAAACTGAGCCACTCAGCCGGCTTTTCAACTAAGTCTTCTACAATCAAATTCCTAATATCTTTCAAGTTCATTTATGATTATTCATCTCTACTATCACTACCACAGGAGGCAACTGATATAGTGAAAGGAGCAATGGATTGGGATCCAGACTGACTGTGCTTCAAAATTTGGTTCCAATCTACTCTGGTATATGACCTTGATTGAGCTATTTATCCTTTCTGAGTCTCAGTTTTGTCTAATCACTGTGATTGGACAGAATGGCACCAAAAACATAGGATCCTAGTGAAGATTAAGTGAGATGATGTTTGGAAAAGACCTAAGTGTTCAAAACTTAATAAGTAATGTCCCTCTCACTTAGAACAGGCTTTTATAAATTATTGCCTAGACTAAAACAATAGCTTCCTAATGTTGGCCTCTCTGACTCTACTCTCCCCTCCTTTAAATCCCATCTTTACAGTCTGGCGAGTCAAATTTCTAAACACAAATTTTATCACATTACTTGCTTACATGAAATTTACTTTAACTCCGTGGTGCCTAATGGATTACATTAATGCTCTTTGGATTTCAACCCATGGTTCTTCATGAATCCTTTCTTAGTATCTTATCTTGCTAGACCACCACAACCCAGGCTCACAAAATTTCTTCGAAATGGCTGAAAGCCACCCCTTCTCTTAAGCTACTATTTTTTTAATACCCGTCCTCTCCCTTAGCAATTTATCAAAGAGTCATCTCCTGTGTGTCTGCTTTCTGACATTTTCTCGAGATGGCAGAACTACTGCCCCACTGTGTTCCCATTCTAACCTGCACAACCTCAGGCTTAGTTGTTATTTTGCTGGGTTGTCATCATTCACATATCATCTCACCTAGGGGTCCCCAGGTTTTATTTTATCAAATCTGAAGTCTCATCCTTTTCAGAAAATAGATTCCCTAATCATTCGTTGAATCAATGAAATAATTAAAAAAATGATCCTATTCAACCCTGACTAGACTGTAAGTTCATGTTACACTTACCTTTGCAACCCCTGCATCACTTAGCTGTCGTAAATATCTCAAAATAGTGGCCAACACTTATTGATTTCTCATTATGTATCAGGTACAGGTCTAAGCACCTCGCTGCTTTCATTTAGTTTTCTTAATAACCTATGAGTGAGTCAACATAGAGAAGTTGATCAATTTACCTAGGTTGAACAGCCTGGATTGGAATATAGTCAGTTAACTCCAGACTCTTGACTTTTAACCACTGTACAATATTTTGACATGACTCTAGAAATTATACAGCTCCTGAAAAAAAAAAAACAAATGTTTTTTTAAAAAACTATAAGTATTAAGTATATATGGGTTATGATTTACCATAGAAATATTTCTGAGAGCATAACTTGTTCTGAGCTTCTAAGACACTTTTCAGTTTCAAACTAAATAATCCAGGTTATCTCACTACCGTTAAATCCTTTCTTTTATATAGAGCCTCCAAGGAATCAAATAGCTAGAAATATATTAACTGCAGGATTTAAATTGCACAGTATAGTTTAACACAAAGAAATTAATTGAAAAAGTTTTAAGAACATCATGTTCTTCTCCAAGAAAGGTTGCTACCTGGGAGCAAAGACTAGCTAGAGGGTTTATTGAGAAAAAGTTTTTCTTTTCTTTTTTTTTTTCCTAAACTAATCTGGGATTTGCTGTAAATAATATATGCAACTACCCTGTCACCCTTTCATTTTCTTTTAAATTCTATACAAATATAATGAGGCTTCTGATTAAATTTCTCTGGAATAAAACTCTCTCACATTACCTGTGAAAGGGCTTCCTCTTTTTCAAACCCTATAGGGGAATATATTTCTTTGATGCATGTTTATATAATAGCAAGACCTTATTACAGTGAACTTAATTTTTGTTACCTGTGAGTAGCATTTATGTTACAATAAATGGTATTTCATTGTGGCTGTATGGTCATTCTACAACTCTCCAAATATAATTTTCTGTATTGTTTACTCCAAAGACAAACAAATAAACAAAAAAAATAAAAAAAATCTGTCCTCATTTATGATAAAAATAAAATAAAAAATGTGCAAGTTTGTTCAATTAGTAAAAGAAAAATAATCAAAATATGATGTACAACATCTTACAGATATTTGCATTAGAAAAGTTGGGCCGGCAGAGTGGCGCGGTGGTTAAGAGCTGGCTTGGGATGCCAGATCCCACATATGAGGGCCTGTAGGGCCAGTGACACTGCCCTCTATAAAAAAAAAAAAAAAAAAAAAAAGAAAGTGGTACTGCTGATACTAAATGTTTCTTGCCAATATCTATATTTCTTTGTGTACATTTGGAAAAAAAAAAGAAATCTGGGCTTTTAATAGGCCATTTTCTCTTGTAAAACTACTGTCTGCCAAGGCTGACAATACAAGCCATGGTAAATTGATGATTTCACTCATAAAAACCTTAATTCAGCCAATAGTTTTGAAAATGATTCCATCCTACACAATTTAAGAAAGAATTCCTCATTCTAAACCATGATATCAAAATTTTCAAATGTCATTCACTTGCTTACCAAGTTTCCCATATAAAACATATTTGTTGTGTAGCTATTCATGATGGACCTACAAACTGGTTATTTTTTGAAGCTGAGGCAATGAGCTTATTATTTAAAACAATGATGTTCTCAGGATTGAGTTGATGTACCATAGCAGCAGTAAGCAATTCACTAGTGAGTACATCATGCCAAATGACTCTAAAGCACTACTTCAGTAATATATTTATATCACAATACACAATTTAAATATTACTGGATATTTTAATAAGCAAAAAATTACATTTAGTTGGAGAAGACAGTACTCTTACAGTCAATCTTGTTCGAATCTAGACAAAGAAATCTAATAAGAATGTAATTATAACTTAACTGCCTCAATTCAGATAGGTTAATGGATTTGTTGGCTATCAAAACAAAGGGTTATATATGATTAGGAGCAGAATAAGTCCAATACCTGCCAATTTAAATTCTTCTCAGGATCCGGGCCTCATATGTCTGCAGTTCCTACAAATTGCTAGGAAAGTTTGCTATTTCCTTGCTAGTGGAAGCACTGCAAGTACAAATTACTCAGTGTCTTTAAGCAAAACATGTAACAACTATGTCAGACTTTCTATAGTAAGAAACTCTTTATTAAAAATTGTAGGGGCTGGCCGAGTGGCATGGTGGTTCAGCGCTGGCTTGGGAAGCCAGAGACCCCAGTTCGGGTCCCACATATGAGGGCCAGTGACACTGCCCTTAAAAAAAAATTAAATAAATAAATAAATAAATAAATAAATAAATAAATAAATAAATATTGTAGCACAATGTAAAATTGTGCATTTTATTAAAAAATGCATCTTACCCCAAGAAGAGCAATCATTCAGATAAACCTAGTAATTTTATGATGAATTCTTAGCCTGAACACTTTATTATTATTTTTTTTTCATGTTTGAAACTTTCCTTGAGTTCCTTCAAGGACAGTTGCCCTGTGTGTGCAGACTTGGGAGTCACAGTCAGTCTGTCCACCTTTCACCAAAAAACCATCTTAGCATCTCTCAGTGGGACTTCCCCGTAGGCCCTTCTAGTGTTAACTACTGAAGTAGCTGAGTTTAAATTTCATTCTAAGCTATTCACCAAACAAGAAAGAAGCCCACTTCGCTTTGAGTCTCCTCAATTCCTGCTTACTTACTTAGGGTGAGGGGGCTATTCAGGCCGATTGTTGAACATGTCTTCTAAACCAGATTGTATGCTATCTGCTGTGGGGAAATGATAAATGTGTGTGCTATTTTCCAGAAATGGGTAGTCCCGAAATTTTAGTGAGCTTGTTTTGAGTTTTACACATAGCTATTGATAGATTTGGCAGCAGAAACATTTCTTCCATAGGCTGAGGTAACTTTATGATTAACCTCATATTTAAGATGTGTGGCAAACCAAGTAAAAAAAGTAAAAACTGAAACAAGGCCAACTGATATTTCCAGGTTGATATTTACTTACTATTTACTTATATGAGTAGGAAACGGTAAACACTTCTCTTTTTCTGCCATCTCCAGTGTGGCAGCAGAAGAGGGCTCTTTGATGTGGGATTCTAAAAACGCTGGGATCTATGTTTACCATACTCCTTCTATCTATTTTCAATGTTAGAGCCAGTGTGATTTCTGGGAAAATGTAATTTAGGTCACTTTACTCCCCCTTTTAAAACTCTCCAGGACCACTTTTAGAATTACTGGAGCTGTGCTGTCTAATAGAACTTTCTACAAAGATGGAAATGCTTTATGACCCTGCAATGTCGAATATGGTAGCCACTAGCCATGTGTGACTGCTGAGAATTGGAAATGTGGCTAGTGCAACTGAGGAATTGGATTTTTTTTCTTTTTTTTCTTATCAGTTGCGGATGTACAAAACAATGCAATAGTTATCGAAGAACTGGCTTTTTAATTTTATTATATGTAATTAATTTAAAGTTAAATTTGAGCTAAATAAATAAATAACTAAAAAATAAAAATAAAATAAAATAAAATAATAAGACTCTCACGTAGGCCCCACATGGTCTGGCCCCGTTTCATGGATCCTAACCCCACTGGTCTCACCACAGCTGTTACCTCTACCTGAAAAACTCTTCCCATAGATGTCATTTAGAGAGAAGTTCTAGAGTAATGTCCTTAAGTAGACAAGAGGGGGTGGGATTTAGTGTACAGGGAGGGTTTGGCCTTTGCTAGGAGCACAGGGAGTTTGTCAGTGGTATCAGGATTCTAGCAAACTATACTGGAATGCATGCTTCCACATGCGTGGGGGTGGGGGTGGCTTTTAATTGTTCCCAATTTCCCAATAAATCAGGACTCAATATTATTAGCTGATAATGAAAACTGGCAAGATGGCACTAGAGATTTGGAAAGAAAAGAGTTTAGGTTTATAATATCATATAGTCATCTAAGAATGTGGGAAATTGTCATCTAAATTGTGATATTATATAGTCACTTAAGAACATGGGACATTGACAAATGAGGGTATATAGTATGAATTCTGCAGAACATTGAGAGCTTACTTGATTTAATAACGTTAAATTAAAAAAAAAATCCAATTAGCATTGTTTTGTGCTGACTGCATAGGGAAAGCTAAATTTAACCTTTAGGTTTAGCTTAAAAGGTTCCTGAAAGTGTGAAAGGGGTGAGAGAGTTGGTAGGGCAAGCATTAGAGGGATTATAATGACTGGCCAAGGAGACAAAAGAGAGTGGGGGTTGGGTGAGGCGAAGTGAGAGTGAAAAGATGCTAAAGATCGTAGGTTACCACAGTGTTAAAGCATTACTGAAATACAGTAAGTGATGTCTGATACATAGCATAGTTGAAATTGGGATGACTGAGTGTTGTTGATTTGATAACAATGAGATCAAGGTTTAAATATGTGACTGAGATGAGGTTAAGTCACTGAAAGATACAGGGGATTGGAAAAATCATCCACATTGATATTAAAATTACCAAGAATTATGACTGGAGAGAGGTATAGTGATAGTAAACCAGTAGTTAAATTCTTTAAAAAATGAGAGGTTAAGAGTGGGGAGAGGATATGAGGACAAAAGTTCAGCGTGAGGCAATTCCTTGGGTGTTAGAATTGTTCTGCATCTTGTGCCAGTGGTTATAAGAAAGTGTTTTAGCTGGGCACACTGCTCTGCTAATAATTTGTGGTGAGAAAGAGGGGGATGGATATTATGTAGTCAGCTCATAGTGTGTTCCATAAGTACCAGTTATATGACCTCAAAATAGACAATTGGAGTTTTACAAACTGCTTTCTAAGCAACATTAACATCTTATAGCACCTTAATAGACCTTCCATCAATAAAGGATGCTATGATCATCAAGATTCAGGAAATCCTGGGTTAACAAAACTTAAACTGTTGTATTATATCAGTACTTCTTATAGCCTTCAATATTTTAATGTGCATCATGACTCCCCAAAAGAGAGATTTAGTATTTAGTAATTCCCAAACTTTATCAACTCTTTCACTGTGCTATTTGAGAATACTTACTAACGTCTCTTATACTGTAGGTTTCCTCAAAACATAGTTTGGGATAGGTTGTTGAAGATAATATCCAGTTTTCTCAAGAACAGGAGGATGGGGTTGCATGCTCAGTGGTTACCGATGAGCATGGAAATTAGTAAGACAATCACCCTATTCTATGATGGAGACATATTTTTCCCTTAAGATTTTATTGTAAGGAAACTTTGATCAGGTGCAATGATCCAACATAAATATGTTCATAGTAGCATGTAATAAAATTTTTAGAAATAAAGTGAATGAATAATGGATTATTGCTTAATTATGCTGAAACCATATAATGGGAATCTGTGAAGCTATGTAGCATGTTATAGTACTGAAACACATACTGATTTGGAAATATATTGGTAAACAAATAAAAACAACTTATAAGTAATATGCACAGCATAGAGTCTACAATATCCAAAGCATAAGGACGTACATTTGCTTTTAAAAGTATACATGTGTGTATGTATGTTTAATAAAACAAAAAATGAGTATAAAACATATATATTAAAGTGCATTATACCTGAAATGTGGAGTTATACATAAATTTTCTTTATTTTTGATCATTTAGCTATTATTTCCCAAATTTCTATAGTAGTCACAAAACATATTACATTTTACAAAATGGTTAAATTGATATATCTGTTTGTGAATGCATTTGTGTGTATATGATTTTTGATTTTCCCCCTCTAAGATCTGTTGCTCTAATCAGTTCTACAAAGATTGAGTTAGCATTTTAGAGACACATTAAATGATAGGTAATCTCTTTTCTGTATTATTTACATATACAATATTATAGATACAAAAATTGTTAGTCATGCCATGATATTACTTTAAGATGCTTTCAAAAGAGCTCTCCAGTGTAATTTAGTAATGACACTAAATTTTATTTTTAATCATTACATTAATCAAGACATTTTGGAGAACTGTCAAAATTAAATTTTAAATCTTAGGCTATTTCCTAAGGTTATTTCCTTAGGTTAGTTGAGCAATTATAATTTTGAAATATTTTATGCTGCAATATAGCCATTCCCTTACTCAAAGAGTCTCTACTGATCATTAGTCATTAGATATGGAGCAGTAATAAAACATTCATTCACATGCACTTATGCGAACCATATACACTTTTCCTTTTAATTAAGAAGTTAAATTTTAGGAAGATTTGGGCAAAAAAAACATGGATATTCAGGGCAAGATCTGAATCATGTTTTTACACTAAAATAAAACAATTACGTGAAGAATTATTTTGTTACATTTTCAGCTGGAATTTCACAGGCCTCGGAAAACTCCCATATGAGATACTTCTGCCAAAGATAAATGAGTGCCTATAACTTGTACATGAACCAAGATAGTCAGAAAAGATGGTGCTAATATTTTTATCCCTAACGTGTTACTTAAAATTAAAAGAAATCTTGGGCAATGCTATATTTTCTGATTCTGAGATCACTAAACATTGTAGCTGCATACAACATTTACAAGCATATTTAATTGCTCAGACCCATTAGCATGAAATAACTAAATGTAACTTTAATATCATCTTTTCCAAGAGGGATTTTTTTAGTTGAAATATCTAAAACTCAGGTAGATTTGGGAGCTGTTCAAAGTTACACAGCTTTTTATTATTCACATGTGATCTAGAACCCGTCTCCTCATTGACAATCTTGCAATTCTTCTTCTTTTTTTCTTTTCTTTTTTTACTGGATGATTTAACTGTAGAATTTATGTAACTTATTTCAAATAAACTATAGAGGTACCCACTTAAAACTTGTGCAGTGTGCTGATTTCAGTCTCACTTTATGTTTTATTTGATGTTGTTATATAGCTATTACAGCAATAAAACAAGAATACAGCATGGCACCACAGTGAATTGTTGATTTATTGACATTAGTTGACTATAAATACAATACAGGACACTTTGGACCAAAAATTCTATGTACTGTTTTTCAGTTCAAACACCAAGAATATTTCAACTGAAGTCACATAATTAACAATTTCAGATAACATATGCTATTTAAAAATGATTTTAATGTTCTTCAGTTGAAAATTTATAAGCTATAGATATGTAGTATCTTAAAATATGATTCATTCATCATGATATGTACAAATTATCCAGATAAGTGAGGACATATAGGCACTGCTTCTATTTTTTTTCTCTCTAATCTATATTCTGCACAATCATCGGAACGATCTTTCTAAAATGCGGTTCTAACTATCACTCTCCTCTTTAAAAAGTTCCAGGGTCGCCCTATTGCCCATTGGATAAAATCTATAATCATTAGCATGAAATGCCAGGCTCTTCATGACCTTGCTCTTACTTGCTCAGCGGGACATGCTTTATTCCCCTGTCCCCCTGCCCTTCAATGCACCATAGAATTCAGCAGTATTGCATTTCTGGAAGACCTCTCAGCTATTTTTCCCACAGCTGTCAGTGCTGATTCCCACTATAGCACAAAATTATAATGTTCTGTCGACTCCCTTGCCTTTGACACTAGGCTTCAGGTTCCTTATTGGCAAGGACCGAGTGGCATTTGTCTACGTATCTCCAGGGCTTTGCACAGTAATTGGAACTCAGAGTATATATTGGAAAAGAAAAAAAAAAAAAAATGGAAAAGAACGACAAAAAGTCTGACTGGTTCATTTGAGTATCTGCTTATTTTGTCAAATAGATTTGTATCAGGAACTAGAAATCCCAAATCATTTTGGCATATTAACACATGTCCTCACATATAACTACATTTAACCAAGTAAGTAGATAACATGCAGATCAATAGTTTCCGGTTCCAAATTTTACTGCAGACAAGAATCATCATCTGTGGTTCATTCTAAAATGAAAATTTCCCCCATGCCATTCTAAGATTATGATGCAGTTAATTTGTGGTGGAGCAATCATGGAAAAAACAAAACACAAAGACAGATATCATGTTTTCTGTGATATCCTATATTCCTGTAATTAAATGATCTCCTTGCCAAGTAACTAGGTTTCAGATAAATGAGGATTTACTATTGCATTTAAAAGCCATTTCTTCAAACTGCACTAATCATTACAGTTAGATGTTGTTTGCCAACATGTACAAAAAATAATCAGCAATTTTTCCCCTTATTCTTCACCTTATTCACTCAAAGTGACCAAATTAAATTGCGCATATGAAGAGAACAATTGTGAGCCAGTTCCCATCCGTATTATGTAAATATGCAAGTACTACTGGTGTTTGGATATAATGTGCCCACTTATTTCAAATGCACAGAAAGAATAATAGTGCAGAAGGAGCTGAATAAAAACACAGTAATCAATTTATGTATTTTTCCTGTTTCCCTTTGTTTTTTTTGTTTGTTTGTTTGTTTTTTGTATTTCTATGATTTCAAATTATTCGAGCTGTCCAGCTTATAAAACAGGGAATCCAGCTGACTTAAAATACAGAGAAATAGGCCATACAGACTCTTACAGAAAGCTCCTTAAGAGCTTCTATTATCTACTGGAGAACTAATGCACTCCCTTAATTGCGCCTGCTGGGTGATCACGCACATCAGGCTGAGGAATTCAGCCCCACACAGAAATGCGAGGCTGCGAAAAGGACATTTGCTCAGCAAGAAAAGGTTGCAGAAGCCCTTTGACAAATGAGACAAAGCCAGTCAAGTCATAATAGAAGGGCCTTTTGAACATTTTCAGTAATTTGGTTATAACCAACTCTGGAGTGCATAGCAGAAGATTCTGAACCAGCCCCTACTTTTCCATTAGGGAGGCTAATTACAGTGTGTCTTTCAGTGGTAGATTTATATTTCCTCCATAAAAATGCTTAGCAAATATAAATTAATTTGTTTGACTTTTCCTTTGTCCGTATCTCTCTTTTGTGAAAGGAACTGATACTGTCACATTAGAGATTGCACACACAGAGGGCACCATTCGCTAAATATTCCTTGTTCAGCTGGCCACAGATAAAACCAAATGCACATTAACGAGAGATCAACTCCCATTTCTCAAATGGAGTGTCAGTTCTAAAATCTTGTTTTTACAAGTCTGGTTGAATTTCACTATCTTAATTCCATTTCTCTTCAAAAAATTACTTTTGATCTGAATGATTTATTTTCCTTTTGCAGAATATATCTGTTGATAGCCCAGTTATCTGCTTAAAAAGACTTCTATTTGTGAGGTGGCCTGAGCAAAGGGATGTTCATCTCTTGCCTGGGTGGCTAATGTCACGGTTAATACAATGTAAATTTTTTTTTTTTTTTTTTGAGACACATTCTTCCTAAGAAGCAGAGTAAACTGCGCCTTGCAGATATGATCTTGAAGATAACCATTTGCTGGGAAGAAAAATAAAAGTATATACTACATATATACATATATTAGGAAGATATTTCAGTTCTTTAGTCAGTCAGATTTACTTGCTTTTTCAATAAAACAGTATCAATGGATTGCCACTCATATATACATCATTAATGGAATAACAAGGCTTAAAGTAAGGACTAGCCAATATGAAAACACAAAGTTATGGGTATAATAGCATAGTAAGCAAAACTAAGCCATGGGAATTAGGAGGAATAATATAAGCATTACTTTGCTCATGGTTATTGAGAAATTCAAATGATATTTTTTTTTCAATAAATATTTAACAAATTTTTAGTAGACAATATAAAGACAGTGGTAAACAAACAGTCTTGGACTCAAGATTTTTGTAGCTTATATTAAAAACAAAGTGTGACAAAAGTCATGGGCTTTATAAAATCTTTGAGAACATTTAGACTGGTATAAAATTATTATTTGTTAAATTTATGGTTTGTTAATTAAAAAAAAAATCAATAAATTTATATGGTCTGACCTAATTGCAAAATGTAGATAATCATTGTGAAAACACTTTGCAGTGACTGAGTATCTTGTAAACTGTACAATTCTTAATACTATTTAGCTGTTATTATTAAAGCCTTAAAAATTTTTAAACTCATATCTTGATAGTGACAATAATCAAATTCTATCATGACGTATTCAATCTATTTTAAAAGTCAAGAAAATATATTTTTCACTACATCAATTATGTTCTTCTTAACCTATTACATCTTTGTGTTTGCTACTTCAGGATTATTGTTTTAGTTTCTTGTATTCCTGAAATTGCCACCAATATTTTTATAATTTATAAAATACTATTTTCCTTTCTGCCCTATATTTTCATTGTTAACTTAGTTATATTGCAGAGCAATATTTTTATATTGAATATAAAGTTAATATGTAAAATATTACATAATTTAGCCAGAATATAATAATTAAACCTTATTGAGCACCTGCTGTGCTGTATGCTACCCTCTAGCTATTTATGTAACCCTTACACATTGCCAGGTAGATCTATTATCTCAATATCCTTATATGAAAATGATTTAATTCAGTGTCTATTTTTCAGCTGGGTGTGTATGAAGGTAAATGTATATATTCATTTATACCTGCATTTTTACACTCAGTCATTCAGTGAATATGTTTTGAATACCTGGGTTAAATACTGAGAATACAATGTTGAATGAAACAGACAAAATACTTATCCTCATTGGGTTTGCATTGTAGTGGGAACTGAGTTCACAAAAGGATTTAAGCAATAGAAGGTTATGCAAACTATAATGAAAAAGTATTAATTAAAAATGGTACAAAAGAAAACCTGGATTTAACAAGGACTCAGGAGTAACACTAAGTATAATTTCATCATAATTTATTTATTTTAAAGGGTATTGGGGAAAGTTGAATAAAACTGTATGTCATAAGCTTTGTGCAACACCTAGTATTTTATAGATGCTTAATATGATATTGATATTAATAGATTTTCTTTTAGTTATAAATATTAGCAGTAGTATTAGCATTAGTATATATGGAACCCACATCTGCTCTGGGCTCTCAAATAGTAATGCAAGGGATAAATCTAGTAAGTCAAACATTAAAAAAAAAAAAAATTAATATAGTGGGGCTGGCCGAGTGGTGCAGCGGTTAAGAGCTGGCTTGGGATGCCAGCAGCCTGGGTTCAGATCCCGAATATGAGGGCCAGTGACACTGCCCTCTTAAAAAAAAAAAAAAAAAAAAAAAAAAAAAAAAAAATAATAATAATAATAATATAGTAAAAGCAGCAATCATTCTAGAAAAGCATCAAAAGTGTCTCTGGTCCTAAGACTACACTGAAATTTTTCCCACAGTTCAAAGTGGTTGATTAAAACTGTGGCATCATTTTTATGTTAGATTACATAATGATTGCATATTTTTCACAACGCTTCTCAAAAATACCAAAAGATACCAGGTCACCATAATCATATGGATGGATGCAGTCAAATTAGTTCTGTTAGTCAGCTCCCAGTGTTGTTAAAGAAGATTTTTATAATATTTTAGATTATGTGGACTACATGTCCAAGAAGAAAAATCTTCAAAAAGATATTTCTCTAAACTCAAGTTACAGTGAATAGAAATACCTGGATTGTACTTATTTTTACTATCAGCTGAGTAAAGACACACATCATTTAATAGATCCTTTAGCCAGGGACATGACCAAACTTCCCTTTGAGAGATGTGTTATACAAAAGTGCCCATGACTAAAGAGAACCTTTGAATACAACTGAGCTGAGAAGACTAAAATTATCTTCAAAATATTATGTTAAATCCATAACTAAACATAATGAATTCTGAATTTCAATCCAGGTCTATCTGATAGCTAAACCAACTCTTTATCTTCCATATATATATATATATATATATATATATATATATATATATATATATATAAATCTGTTTTAGGATAGCAAATGTCAAACTTGGTTTTATTATGTCCAATAATTGTTAGTATATTCCATAACTATTAGTATACTTTTTTGCATTTTTTATTCAAAATAAAATTTCAAAACATTAAAAGTATTTCCATGATAGAATGAACAATTTAGTAAGAGATGGAATTACACTGTTGTTACATTGAGGAAGTGCTGAAGAATCTAAACAATATTTGATTTATTTGAGGCATACTTGCACCAATTTATATCTAGTGTACTTGAAGTTAAAATTTGTAATGAATGAAAACTTTCTGGTATAAAGAAGTATTGAATAGGAATTGTGCTTACTTCTATGAAGTATTTTTTGGTAATAAACAACTAGCCGCTGTATTTTTATAAACACAAAAAAGACTTTCTATAATCATAAAAAATATAATATGTTCAGTAATAAATGTATGAGAATTATTTATTAGTGTTTATTAGAAGCTATTGTGATGGTTAACTTTTATGTGTCAACTTGGCTGGGAAACTGTACCCAGGTATTTGAACAAACATTATTCTGGATGTTTCTGAGAAGACTTTTATGTGTTTTTTTTTTAAGATTTTATTGGGGAATTAGGTAGGGAACAGCATTGGGGAACCGGGGAAGGGGAACAGACAAGTTGCTGTCCTTTTTTTTTTTTTTTTCTGTCTAGTTGTGGAGGACATTGCTTCACTGGCCCATGTTGGTATCATCATTGCACTCTTCTTTGGTGAGGCAGATCAGTCGCCGGCCTCTGGGGAGCTGCTCACAGCGGCTCTTGGCAGCTCATGCTGGCTGCCAGCAGTCTTGCTGGCTGCTGGCCACTCACTGTAGCCTATGGCAGCCCACTGCAGCAGAGGCTGCAGCTATGCAGCACCGGGGACTCACAGCAGCCCAGCTCCAGGTGGAGCTGCCATTCACCATCTCAGCTGTAGAGGGCAGTGTCACTGGCCCTCATATGTGGGATCTGAACCGGGGCCGCTGGCGTTACAAGCCAGCTCTTAACCAATGCGCCACTCGGCTGGCCCTGAGAAGACGTTTTTGATTGAGATCAACATTTAAATCAGTGGACTTTGAATAAAGCAGAGTATCCTTCATAATATGAGCCTCATCCAATCTGTTGAAGACCTTGATAGAACAAAGACTGATCTTGCTGAGCAAGAAGGAATTATGCCAGAAGGCTACCTTTAAACCTGAACTCCAACTCTTCCCTGGATCCCCAGCTGCAGTTTACCCTGTAGATTTTGGATTTGGCAAGCTTCCACAAACTCATGAGCCAATTCCTTAACATAAATCTCTATTTTCTATGTCTCTGTCTCTCTGTCATTCTTTCTTTTGTATCTGTCTCTCTCTGTCTTTACACACACATACACACACACACACACACACACACACACACACACACAAAACTCACCTGTATGTTTTTCCAGAGAAACCCAACTAATACAACCATTAACCTAATTTGCAAAAATATCTGGGGAACTGGTAGCCTGAATAAATATGAATATACACTAAATAGAAATTAAATACAAGTGCCTTTGGGGTAATTTAACTAACTAAAAAGATACAAAAGTAAGTACTGTGCATTGATGTAAATCAAGAGCAGTGAATCTAGAGTGGATTCAGTCAATCAATGAATTGATGAATCAATGAACTGATGAATGAAAAATGAACTGTAATGAAACTATCAGGTTTGACCAATAGGAAAAAGCAACCATGAAATAATTAAATTACATTGAGCATAGACTGCTGGCTAACAGTGGGAAAAGAAAAATAAGAAAAGATGAATGATATAGAAATATTGTCATAGAAAAGTTTTATTAAATAAAAATCTGAAACAAAAACTGGCCAGTCTTCTGCAGGAGTTTCTATAGATCACAGTCACGAAACCTGCAAAAACATTTCCTTAAAAACTAAATTTGCCTCCATTATTGAGTGTCTAGTGTTTGGCAGGTGCTATATAATGAGTGAGTGAACTCTACAATCCTATGTGGTAGGAATAACATCTCCATTTTATGCATTGGGTAACTGAAGCTGAAAAAGTTAAGCACCTTGCTCACAATTACATAATTAGAAAGTGCTGCAGAAGACATTCAAATTCAATCCTATTTGCTCCACAACCTTCTTCCTAACAGTATGGTGCAGAAGCACACAAATTATCAAAAAGAAGTTTTAGATATTTAACCTTGAGTGATTTTTAAATAAGTGAAGAATCACCATCTATCCTGTTTTAGATTAAACTCTTCTGATATGAGTATAAAAAAGAGCTATTTTATGAGTTTTTTTTTCCCCCAGGTTTACTATTGTACATTTATTCCTGCAGTAGTTTTTTGTGATTTAACTAATCACTGAGATAATGAAACAAATGAAACTTTTTTTTTTTTTTTTCAGAGGTGGAGTGGTTAAGTGTGCTCAGGATATTTAAAGCAGCAAGCAAAAGTTATCAAAACTACACTGCTGGTCTTTAAAATAACGTAATTTTGTTTGAAAAGAATCTTTGTACCACACAAAGTATGCATTTTATTTCTTGCATACATTTTCCTTCTATCATTAAGCCACACTTTTGATCTCAGTTCTCTAGAGAATAGTCTGATTTTGAAAAGAGAACTGCCTTTGTCTTCCTCTTCATGGACTTAATTTTCACTAAAAACCATATAATAATAGACCAATGTGGGTCTCATTTTTATACCTTGAAATAATTATTGCTGTTGGAAAGATAATTTTAAAGGGGCATATTCCATTTGTAGGTAACTATCAACACAGATCCAAATATTGGTATAAAGTCATATGAAGATACTATATGCATGAAAGATGTAAGTTTATTTTTGTCTATATCTATGTATGTGCCTAACCACATCATTGATTGTATCATGCACAAGGACAAATTTGGAATATTTTTTAGTTTTAAAACTATCTGTTGACATAGTATATATAAATACAATTTGTCCTGTAAACTACCTCAATGTTTTCTTTTATATTAAAACAAGACATTTATTTCCCCAGAACTAAACAAGTTGTTTCAACAGGGAACTAGGGTAACAACAGATGTCAATGTAAGTTTTTGTACAATATAATTCCTATTTTTCCTAATATATTACCGTCAAATAACATAACATACATCAGGATAAGGAGGACTGTGAGGTATTGTCTCTAGAATTGCTTTCATGGCAATAGCTTAGATGTCACTCTCCTATATACCAAATAAAGTAGGGAAGAATTAGTTTAGAAGAAAATGTGTCTACTTTTCAACATTCCTAACTTGAAACACTAATGGGATTACCAGATATAACAATGCAATTGAGACTTTAGAGTCAGAATATATATTATGCGGAATCCTATGAAATTGTTATTTGACCTACAAAAATGGCAACTCCATATGCCAACCCTACATATAGCTTTTAGAGCTCAGATTACAATTGTGATATTGCTTCAGAAGCCCCAGTAAAACGTTCAAAGGGGAACTCAGAGAAAGGGAAACTCATTTACAAGCCTCCTTAGTATCGCCCTTTGTGTGTGGTTATCCACAGGAAAGGCTGACCTTTCTTGGTTTAGGTTTTTATCAGTTATTAATAATCAAATTTTAAATCGAATTAAAAATCATTCTGATTTAGTGATGAGCTGCCTTTGGGTCAGAGAGAGTGGACAGAGAAGAAAACCACCGAAAAAGTTTTTGCAAAATGTCTCACTGCTCTGGGGAGACAAGATGGGTGAGATAATAAAACATCTAAATGGAGAACTTTTTTCCCCACTGGGCCAAGACTGGAGAAAGGTGGTAAGATGCTGTGGTTTTCGAAGCTCAGCCCTCCTTCACCCAACAGTATCCTCAGAACCGGTCTCTTCTATAGTCTCAGAAAAAGTCCTTTGGGTGGATTGTATGGTTTTTTCTTCCTGTTCTAAAAGAGTGATGTGACATAAGGCTGACCAACTTGAGAATTGCATGGATCTGGCTACAGTTTTTCATGGGGGAAGAATGTGTGAACCAATTTAGGCCAATGTGAATTATGCTTCAAGACTTCAGCTAACACTCTTTGGAAAGAATCATCACTGTGCTAGATAGATTTGAAGCTGGGAGAACACAGGTCTGGAGATGCTAGGACCTACCATGTATGAAAAACCTCCCTGCAAGTGAGGCCAACATGGAAGAGAGAAAAACCAGGAAACGGAGAGAAACTGGGACTGCCTGATATTTTTTAATCTCTGATTTCAGCTTTGCCTAAGACATCACTTTTCAATTATATCGGTATAAACTCCTTTTGGTTCAGGTAAGTTTCAAGTAGGTTTTCTGAACTTTCCTGTTTAAAGAAAGTCCTGATCAATACATAGGGAGAATGAGATGACCAGAGGAAAGTGAGAGAAAGTCCTAATTTACCTCCTTCTGATTACGCTCTCAGGGACCGCATGCTCCTTAGGAGGTCTCAGCATTTGGGGATATTACTAGCTGACAGTAGCTATTTATGTTGCATTGTGCACAGGCTTACAAAATAATAGCATCATTACCCTTTAGAATCAAGAGAAAAGTCACTATGAGATTCCTTTACACCATTTCTCAAACTGCACCTATATATGTATTATGATGGAGACAAATGGAACTCCTACCGCATTCACACACTCAATCATTTTTCAGAACCTCTTACCGAAAAACTTGGTTACTATCTATACATTTTACAAATGTATTCAAAACTTACTTCAATTTGAATCTATTTCTCTGTAAGTAAATACATCATTCTTATAGCCTGTGCTTTCATTTTGCTTTCTAAAACGTCCTTTTACACATTTTCCCCTATAAAAAGTTTATCTTTCTTTAAGCTCAGCCAAAATATCATGTCAATGAGATCTTGAGTATCATCTTTCTCAATCCACATCATAAAACATACATATATTCCCTTGATTTTACTGCCCACAAATATTATTTAAATGCTTACTAATGTGTCAGATGCTATGTTCATTTCAGAGGATTAAAAAAAAAAAGCCTAGTCTATATCTCTCACCTAAAGAAACTTAGAGTCTAGGGATAATTACAAAACAGTATATTAACAATTGACCAACCTCTGAAAAGAGCTTCCAAATACATAATTACAACTGAGAAAATCAAAAGGAAACAGAAGATACATGGGCTGTTGATTGAAGAGGTAACAGGTGAAAAGGAGCGATTCTGCTGACACAGGTATGAAATATCAGGTCATGAAGATGACTCACGGAGGAAACCGAATTTATCATGAAGTGAACAGAAGAACTATTGAATGATTGTAAGGAATAACCAGGTTGCATTTTAATGCTCACTTTGGCTTGAAGATGATACATTAGTAGATACTCTTTTGCATCGACTTGAAGAAGACAGTTCTGGTTTATGCATGTAATCACGAATTGCTCCCTTTCGTTCTCAAAAATGTCCTGCCTTGGAGAGAAAATTATGTGGTCATTTTAAGAGTGAACTACTCTGAAGGAGAATTAAGCTGAAAGAGGCATGAGAAGCCAGGTGGAAATGTGTCGCATTAATGTATATCCTAGAGAGAAAGGCACCTGAACTACATTAGTAATTGGGGGCATGGAGCAAAACTGGGAAGCGTTTTGTTCTACCATAACCAATTACTTGTACCTAGATTTAGAACTTAATGCATTTTGGTTTGTGTTAGGATTCATTATTTAGATGTTTATTTTCCTCATTCAATCTTAAATTCCTTGAGGGTAAGAACTACCCTCTTTGAAGAACTACCATCTTCCAATTATGTTTTTCTTCAGTGATTAGTGCAATGCCTTGAACAAACTGCTTACTGAATAAGTGTATATTGATTTGAATTCATAAAAATTTACCAGTACATTTAGAAAGAGAAATAAGTGATTAAAGGCCTTTGTAGGGTTCTCTATTATTCATGAGAAATGGAATTTTATCCTCATGAGTTAATGACACATACAGTGTATGGTTTTAACCCCTTTCTCCCTAGTTCTATTAGATAACTTCATTATATTGGGCTATCAAATGAGTTTGCTCTTACTTAAAATACTTAAAGTCCTGGTATCAAAAGAAAGGGCTTTTATCACAAATTGATTGAAGGGAGGCATTGGGCTTGATAAACAGTACAGTGTCAATAAAATTTTTTGAACAACTAAATTCTCCATATTTGTTTAGTTGACAAAGATGAGTCTTGGTTCCCTCTTACTCTGTTTCCAAATTTTCATATACATTCTTTTTTATGTGATTCATAACAGCATATAAAAATTACTTGGGCATGTATCCTTGAGCTCCTTGAGGTAAAAACTATAGCTTATGTATTATTATTATTCCCATTACCTAGATGAATGCCTTATACTCAGCCAGGCTTTTATTCCTTTAGAAGCATCAATGTTTAAGTAATTACCTTTGCAGAAATGATGCCTTAAACTAAACCATCAGAACAACAACCATTCATTTAAAACACTATCAAAGTAAAGGGGATGATATGTAGAATGATAAATTTGTTGTTATACGCAAAATCAGGCAAGCATCAAATACGGTTGTCTATCAACAGTCCATGTTATAATAAGTAGATCCCCAAGCACTGCTATAATTAACATCCGATATAAACTTACACTGTTCAATTTAAGTTTTCTTCTCAAATTAAATTGTTTTATGGTTTCCTGGGGAATCGCTGTCTGAAGTTTATCAGCATGATAACTATGATTCCATATACGGAATCTTGCATGAAACAGCAAATTTGCTGCTACAGAATTCAACATTTTTATTATTCTTCCGGTACTGAGATTTCTCTCACCCTGAAATATATACAATTCAACAATGTGTATTCTAGGTCATATTTCATTTGTAATGCTAAGAGCATAATTGCTTAGCAGGTATCCTCAGTGTGAATCATACTGGCACCAACCCTTTACATTTTATGACCACATTTATTCCCTGTCTGATTTTTCCAGAACTCAATAAAAATTATTTATGCCAAAAACTTCATGATGGATCTATAACTCCCTCATATTTTGACCTACTTTTCCCCAACAACCTTAAAAGGTCCTGACCTCTATTATCAAAATCTCAATGCAGATGGAAGCTCTGATGAGATTCTAATTAAATGAAAACCTTTCTGTAATTATACATGTTCACTATTTAATGAGAATCTTTCTATAATTAGAAATTTATTTGGACACTTTAAGATTTCACAGGCTGTTGCTGTGGTGTCCTAATTCAAACATTTTTCATTCATGAGGGGGCAAAGTTCTCTTCCCCACAAATGTATCACTGCCAAGGGAAATTTCTCCTTTAATTAAGTGTACTATATTGTTGAATGATGACTCACAAAACTTATTCTCACTCTTCCTTTTTTGTTCTTAACACACTGCCAAATTGGTACCGTAAGAGATACAATTTCACACTTTCGGTTATATAAAAACTGTTAATCTGTGGCCAAATGATATTCTAATTATCAGTGAAAAACATTAGTTACAATATACTTCAGAAAGAGCCACATAATCCTTTGAGTCTGTTGGGGGTAATGGGGACAATAGCAAAAGAGAGAAACAAGAGAAAACTGCATGTACAAATGTCTTAGTTGGCTAATGATTGGACTTGGGGGTAGGGACACTGGAAACCTGAGAAATTCAGTTCACCATAATGAGGCTTTTTCTAGAGCTCAATTTTATGTTTGTTTCCTCTCTGTATCTTCAATCATTTCATGACAAATCAATTTTGTTAACTAGCTTGTTCTTGTTCCCTCGTCAGTACCTTAGGGAAACCACACTCCTTCCAGGCTCCTTCATCCACAGGAAACAAAGTTTTCCTCACAAGTAGGTGGTTCCACACTTTGAACCAGATAGTCACAAATGACAAAAGCAGATGCTGGGAATAAAGCTGGCCGCAGGAATCCCATCAACCAATGGGGCAGTGTCTGAGGAGTAGCCCTTCCTACACTCTCAAAAACACATTTATGGCTTTTGTTTGTTGGCCTGTCATTGCTTGAAATCAATTATTTCCTCCCTAGCTGAGGGGATGTCAAAATTCTGTACACTTAGAGAATCATAACATTCCCCATTACTGAGAATACAGTTTAGCAACTTTAGTGCAACACCTGAGGAAATGAAGACACTGAGTGAAGACACTGAGAGCAATAATCTCCAAATTTTAAATCTCCCAGATCCGTAGGACCAGAAATACCTGATAAAGCTCAGCTGCATGGAGGAACCTAAGTAGCATTAGGGAAAGCGTATCAGCATAAAGTATAAGCTGACCCAATGCTGTTTGTCTTGTTTGGATGCAGCCATTTTATTGGTGTCCCATGGAATAAAATGTATATAGATGTATATACTTGCATAGCTTTCTAGTAAATATAAACTTACGAACTTCAAGAAAATTTGGAGTCTTAATTTCCCATCCCCCACAAAAAAAAGATTAAGCAGTAACAAATATTATTTGAATATTTAAATAATGTTATGGTTACTTTAATCAAAATCACTTGAGAATTGTCTATTAATATGTAAAATAAAATTAAAAAGTTTATTCTCAATACCAGCCAAATATTTGAGAATCAATAAGCAAATGAAATATGCAAAGACCTCCTTCATAAAATTAATAGCATCTAAGAAAAAATAGAGATATTGTTGGCAATGCTTATAACTTCAATCTTACTTGTTTATCAGGTGTTTCTTTGGAATCTAGGCATTGGTGCTATAGTATTTTACCTTTGATATGCTGTGAATCATGATCAATTTGTTTCATGTGTATGTTTAATTCTCCCATTTAGATTTCTAAGTAGTTTGAGAATGAAGAGGTGTGTTCTTTTATATCTTCCATGAGCCACAGAAAGAGGGTGATGGAAGTAGCCAGTTCCCTCATGTTGAATGTTAGTATAGTAATTTAAAAGTGTCCCTTTTCAATGCAGAAACTTAACCATGTGAAAATGTAAATGGCTTTCTAGTGAAAGCACATAATTTTCAATCCATTAGATTTTTTATGTTTAGAAAATAGGTGGATGGTTTGATTATTCTAAATGCACACATATATTGTCCTATATTGGAGCTTTCAAATTTTTTCAAACAAAAGTAGTATATCCACTATTTATCCTAGAGCATTTAAACAGACTATTTAAAATTTTCCCCTCTCAATTTATTTTTTTCAATGACTATTATTTACTCCAAGAGAAAGTTCAACTTTATGGATAGCATCATTTATTTATGACAGAATGAATCTTTTAAATCTGATAAAAATTACAAGGTTATAAAATATATTAAGTCCTCTAACAGATGACTTAACTTCTACACTTTCTGACATTTTCTGCAATAACATTTTATTTTAAATGTCAACCATACATAAATTCAATCTTGTCACAGACACTGAGATGTTCAAAAGTTCTCAATTTTAGACAGAGAGTGGGAAAATTCAGGCCAGAGAGAGAGAAAAAGAATAACTTCAAAAGCCTGTATCTGAAATACCTTCAAATGTTCATCCCTTCTGTAATTAGGGGAAAACAAACAAACAAACAAAAGAAAACTGAAGTGTGTCAATAAATTATGCAATGCATCATAAATTTTGAATTGTCCATTGAAATTGTGGCACAATGTTTCAAAACATTGCCATAGAGAAGGAAGAAACAAATACCACTTCTTCCCATATTTGCAATGTAATTTCTTTATATATTTAAAGAAAAAGGAAACCACAAATTTAAATTAAAACAATCTTTCAATATTTTAGAAATGAGATAATTTCTAAAACGCTCAATAAGCACATTTACTTCTGATTTCATATGAGTTTCTAGCTAGTTGTGATATATAACTAGAACAATTTTGTTATATTTTAATTATTGTAAAAATTAATAATATTTTGTGCATGTTAGCGATTAGCTAGTTGGCATTAATTAAAATTTTCAATATTAACTATTTAAAATGATTTTTCTCCTGGATTTTATATTTGTTTTAAAAAAGTATATAATTAAAAATAGATGGTGATACTTATTCATAAGATTAATTCTTGTCAATATGTGCATTTTTCATAGTTATATTCACTACTTTTTAGATAAATTAATAGAATAGATCACTATTTCTATTCTCTTTTTTCCCTGCTGGGGGCAATGTCCCTCCATTACTATTTAGGAAATGACTAGAAACTACTCACAGTTACAGAAGCAAAGTGTTCTTTTAAGCAACAATCTCAGTCACTAAAGTGAAATGGGGCAGCATGCCAAATATATGTCCTAATAAAATATTTTAACAATTGCAAACATGTAAAATTTTATTGCTTATTTCTACAACCTGCATTGTAAATTTTTTAATGGTTGTAATAATGAATAGGCATGAATTCTTTTTTCCCACCTGCACAATAATTTTATATAGAAAGTGTTTATTACTAAAATCCTGAGAGCCCCCTAAAACTAACTATACATTTTCTTCTTGATACTTCTTATATGATAACTCATAAGTTGATGAGATAGAAGACAAAACATGAGTAACAGATTGTAAAGAATATTCTTATTTAGCACAAAGAAAATTATGGCAGCCTATGTAGTTACATCCTTATTTTACATATTAAAATTAGCATTTCATGTTTAAATTCAATTATATTCATTTAAATTCATTTTGTAACATTTATAATTATTCAAGAATGATGTATAACGATAAAAGTACAATCTATTTTTTAAAACCTATACTAACAAAATTATGACACATCATCATGAATTGCATTTCCTATTTGATTTACATAACTATTTTTATGCTGCTTGCATTTAATTTTATATTCAGAAACAACTGCCAAGATTTTATTGCTAACTCATTAAACACACACACACACACACACAGACACACACACATACACACACAATTAAACATAGAGACAAGTGATAAACACTATACTTTATAATTTGTAATGCCTCAAGCAGATTTCAAACAGCAAGAAAAATATCATTTTTTTCCTTTATCCATTAGGACTTCTCTGACAATTTTGGGTTAGGGTGCTCTTTCTCCTTTTTGAACCATGAAACTACCAATTTTTGGAGTTATTTATATACACAATTATAAACGACATTGTATTTCCTTTTGTTCTGTTCACATTTGTCGTTTACACACAGGAACTCCTTAAAGACTATGGCAGTGTATTTATTTTTTATTATTTTTACCCCATGGTTTCTCCAATGTTCGCAGATTCTAAAAGTGAGATATAAAACAAGGTCTGAACAAATCTGATCGTTTTCTCATTAAATTTTAAGGAAGCATGTATTTCATTTACAGGAATGAATGAATACTCCAAAAGATAAGCAATTTGGTTTTTTACATGCATTCAAAATTTGATATCACCATATAGATTTTAACACTTGGACCATTTTGGAAGAGAAGGAGGTGACTATGAGATAGTAGGCTTTCATCATGGAATCAAATTATGCACACACACACACACACACACACACACACACACACACACAATGGCTCAATCATAGTTTGCAAAATATACTTAAAGATAGAATGAGTCAGAGTAAAGAGTAAGAATTGAGACTAGGAAAATCTCTATTATTACTAATCACGATGAAGAGGTTCAGAATGATCCTCTCCAAAATGGGCCACTTTGGAATATGGACTATTTTGAGCTGAAAGCAATCAAGACTCAGCAGATTCGTAAAAAAAAACATTTAACTGCCTAAAAATATTTCAGCTAAAGGCCCTGGTCCCAGAGGAGAGCTGTCCTCAGGGGCAAATACAAAGAATATGGGTAAGTTGTGGGGATAATGGGAGCCGGCAGGGTCTAGAGATCACAGTCCTCTCTGTGTCCCAGTGTGTCAGCATGGCATGGCATACATGTGTTTACCAAACATTTGCTCTTCCCATCTCCTGTAAATTGTCTTCCTACCTTTTGAAGTCCTAGGCTTTAACAGACCCTATCCCCTTCAATTTAGCACAGGGTGGCATATAAACCTCAAATGCCTGGTTGCCTGTGGGTATCATATGCTGATGGAACCCCCTACATACATATTTCATTTTTCCTGTTAATCTGTCTTATAATAATTTGATTATAGACCATCCAAAGAACCTAGAAGAGAAGAAAAAAAAATCCAACAATGAGAAGAGTAACAGTCAGAAATGTGTTGGGCATATTTTTCCTCATGACAAAGAGAAACAGCAAGAATCCAAGTGGAAGACTTTGAAGTTCTCTGGATTTAGTATTTATCGTCCACTAGATGGTGGAGATTATAGTTACTTACTATGGCTAGTCTAAATTATTCCCCTAAGAAATTAAATTATTGGTTAAAAGCATTGAGTTCTTTCAATTAAAGAGGAGCTATTCAGTTAATGGAATATGAGGAAACATAGCCCTACTTCTTGAACTTCCTATCATCCAAGATCTGAATGCAAATGTGTATGAGGAATACTTTTACAAAGTCCATTCAAGAACTGTCTGTCCTAGCACATGAACTTGAGCACTTAGGACACAGTGACAAGTATATTATATTGTGGACGTGAAAATAGTTATTAACTGTTGTCATGCAGCAGCCTACCTGTCTGCCCCATGCACCTTCCCACAAAGAGTGGAGCGTCTATAAAGACAGATCCTTTTAGGGACATTGCTTTAACATTATGCCTATTCTGTTTGTACCCCTGTTTGGCCCCAGAAGATGGCTGGTTGGTCAATGATGGATAAGATTCCTCAAGGGAGGAACAACCTAAAACAGGCACAGTCACATGAGCGCCATAAGGAGAAATCATGGAGTTGATGAGAGTGGGCACAGACCCCCTGCCTTGGAGCTGACAGGCTGCTTATGGGCTTAATAATGTGATAACATCTGTCCTTTGTGTAGTCTTATCAGTGAGTTTTGGCATAAGAGGTTTCTGTCTCTTAGGGAGGTGTATATACAATAACTAAGTACATCATGGGACTTTTGGTAATAACAGCTTGCAGGCATGGGTGATTTGGTCCTGAACTAAGTTCTCAGGTATGAGACTCACAGACCGTGGAAGATACATTGATCCTTTCTTGTGTGTGAGACAATAAAAGGAGCACTCAGGCCGAATTCGGCACTCAGTCCATGAGACTTGAGTTCCCTGGCCCCATGTGCGTTTTTACTCTCATTTGTGTCTCTCATTCTTTCCTTTCTTGCTCTCCACTGCTCTGTCATGCAGGATGCGACAATTAACTATTTGGATAATCCAGTTAGCTCTCCTTGCCTCAATACAATGCCAAACAAGCAATTACCTGATTTAAAAAAAAAAAAAAAAAAGTATTTCCATATCATTTGGTCAAAAGGAAAAATATGTATTTTTCATACAGATAGGAGAATTCTGTTATCTATGAAAGTGGTGACTTAAAATTAATAATTTATTATGTTAGTTTACAGATCAGTCTCTTACAAGCTTTCTCACTGTGTGAATATCAAGAGTTTCTGCCTCTATAAATGAGGAATACACCACTTGGTAAAATAAATTTTTATTTAATTTGGCAACCAATCAATAGTCATTTAGCAAGGATGAGTGCAGTAATTCATTGCTCTTTACTTTATGTACGTATGTATGTATGTATGTATGTATGTATGGTTATGAATAGGATCACTAATAAGACTTACAAACTGTATCCAGATTTATTTCATCTGGAGATAAGGATGGATTGAAAACTGTATATAACTGATTGCTTCTCCAGTCATAATTTAATTCTTTGTTTACTATAAGAGTTCTCTTGAACATTCCATCAGGAGCTTTATTTCAATATATTTAACAGAAACCAAAATGTTCTATTTGACACTTGGCATTCCCTATAATTGGTAATTACATGATCATCTTTCTAGTTGCTTAGGCTGAAAATCAGAGTCATCTTTTAGCCCTTTTCTCAACAAATCATAAACTTTGGAGACAGAACTGAATTCTGTGACTACATGCCATTTATTTAATTTCTCTCAGCCTCCATTTCTTGTGTATAAAATGGAGCACATATAGTATTTCTGTGAGGGGAAGAATTTTTGATGATGCTTACATACAACTGAGTACAGTTCTGGCTCAAAAGAAAGACTCAATAAATGGTTGGTTAAAGAAATTGGGAGCAAATTACAATGCTGATGTAACTGGGCAGCAACATGTGCCATAGTTATGCCAGGAAGATAGCTGGCTTTTTTAAATTTTTGAATTTTTGTGAAAGATGCCGAAATAGAGTATCAGTCTTTGCAGACACTGCAAATGCTGGCTGGATATTTATCTGTATGTACAATGAAACAAAGTTCAAACTGTCATCATTGTAAAAATAAATTTGAATTTGGCATATGGAGCCAGTAAGTAAAAAAAAAAAAAATGTTAGATATATTAAAACATTGTCATAACATGTCTGAGTTGAATGGAATCTTAGATGTCATCCAAATTTCTTCTTTCATATTTGAGGCTAGTGAGAAATGAATAGTTAGACTCAGTTGGCACTGTCAAATGACAGTGCATCAGCTAGACTCACTCTATTCCTTTCTATGTTAATTGTTTTTTTTTTTTTTCCTTCGCTCCACCAAGGCATCTCCTAAACTGAACTTTGAAGGTCAATGACCATATTTCTTACATCTCTCCCCACCAAATGTTATTCTAGAATCCACTGGCATTTGTTAAAATTGAAATGTAATGTAATAATATAAGCCTTTAACATACAAAATATCAAACATGAAATTCTTATAAGAACCATGTTCAAGTAATAACTCCATATCCTCATGGTCTTTTCTACATCTGTTTCAAAATATAACCTCCCCCCTCACCCCCTCCCCATTTTTTCAGAACTCAGGTCTACTTAGTAAAGTGTTAATTATATATTTTAAATATTGATTTGATTTGCATGAAACATACATCATATAATACTGTAAATGGTGTTTTTAAAAATAGTGATTTTAGAAAATCATATTTTTAAGAGAGGTATAGGTAATGAAGAAACAGATATCTTGTCATATTATCTTCCTCTATATCACTATTAAAATTATAATGACAGCATTAGAAATTTTGTAGGTGTATGATGATTTTTCCCCCTGAACAGAAAACAACAGTGTTACATTGAAAACAAAATTAAAGAAAGCAAGTTTTAGTAAAAAAGAATGGCATGTGAGCCAGAAAAGATATATTAATATAAATATCATTCACAATTTCTAACAGGTCTTATATATTTATTGCTTATTTATTTACACACATGTTAACATCTATAAATCTCCTGTATTAAGACAATTTTTGTATTTCTTAGTTCTTGCTATTAAGACAAATATTTTGATCAAACATTTTCATTTGTTGGAAATAAAAATGTCTCTGTTTTTTTTTCTTTATATGCACTGAAAATATCATCTAATCTTTTACAGATTTTTAGATTAAGTAAACTTTCATGGCACACAGTCAAACACTCTAATTTTCCACACGAGGAAGCTGAGACCCAGAGGGTTAAGTTAATGTAGCAGAGTCGGGGCTAGAAATTACTGTATGCCGTGATAACTGTATATGTAGTTTTAATCTCTATATTTATTGCCGAAGAGATTTTATTCATTATTTGATTTCTTGGTTTTGTTCAACCCTAAATTAGTTTCATAAGGAAACCCTTGATAAGAAAAAAAAATTCTTAAAGCAAACAAAATCTATCAGTAGATAGCAAGCACAACAAAACTCCAATACGATGATTTTGAAAGGAGGACCTCAAAATAATGTTGTTCATCAGGTGTAACTGTTAACAATTCTTTAAGTACTCTTCCATGATTTTGTTTATTCTACTGTGTCCACTTAAAGCTTTCCCTCCCGTAGGTATTCCATTTTTTCATACACTTTGAGACTCAGATCAAATATTACCATCTCAATTAAGTATGACTTGATTTTGTACTAATAATTTACTGTTTCTAAATTTTTACAGCAAGCACGTTTCCCTCATGCATGCCTATTATACACTACATGATATTTTTGGAATATATATGTATATATATGTATATATATATTTTTCCCCTTCAACAGAAATTTAGACTTATTGAGAGAATGGATTAAGTCTTATATCCTGCCCTGCCCCCAAGCCATTTAACACTCAATGAAACATTTTCCGAATGAAAGGGGATGCTCTCATATTCAAACTGGGGAAGAACCCTAATCTGACAAAGGTAAGTATAACAGATTTGTTTCAGCTAACTAATATAAAATATAAAATAACTATGGCAAACTAGTACACCTTCCTAAGGTTTCAAAGTAATAAGTAATCTAAATTATTTCTTCAAAAAAGGTAAAGCCTTTAAATTCCATACTCGTTATTTTAATTGAATCTGCACATGCCATAAAAGGTAGAAAGAATAAGCAAGAAACATGATAAAGAATTAATGCAAACAAGGACGATCGTGATAATATTTTTTTTTCTACGTTCTAAACTTTGTGTTTGAGGTGAAAGGCAAAATGCCATTAAGTTAGCAGTGAAATCAGCGAGAGGTTTTCAAGATACATGTAGGTAGTGCCCTGTGCATCGCCCTCGGAAATCACCTTACCAGAGGAAGATGGCTACTGTGAACATCAGTGATGCTGCCCCAAGTTGCACTTTTTTTCCTGGCTGCTCAAACATAGTCATCCCTGCCAGAATGCTAATGCTGCTATTAGCAGCCCTCAACCAAAGATGGATGAGGAGTCAGTGGATAGATTTTCCAGGGTTTGGGCTTGTTAGGATAAAGCTGAGGTGGGTTCTACCTCCCAGAATTTCGTATCCAGCAGATTCCAGTTGTCCACAATTACAACTGGCTTGATACCACACTTTTGCACCCTTCTCTTCCCTGTCTTACTTCCTCTCTCCTACATTGTTAATTCCTGGGATCACAGATTAACTCCCAAATAAACTAAAATTCTTATTTCAGAGTTTTCTTTTGAGGAAAACAAAGAAACAGGCAAACAAACAATACAAACCGAGACGGTATCTTTGGCTAATGATGTATTTCAGATAAACATTTTCTGGTTCTTCTTATTTAAAAAGTTGGCACTTAAAACATTTTTCTTGTCTTCTGAGTCTTCTTTATGTTTACAGTCTATGAAATCCCTCATGACCTAACAAGCTAGAGCCCAAAGTCAACTCCTCATATTTACAGATGACCTCATAAAATGTTTTTCTCACACAGCCTTCCAATTACAGGTATTAGGGACACAGAAACCTGTCAATGTTAGAGTTCAATTCAGAAATTTGACAAAATGAAATATGATGTATAAAAAAAACATACTCATACTGCAAAATTTGATTCATGAAGAGAAAGCTATTGACTGCTGATCTATATAGAAAAAATACGTATTTACTGATATACAAAATATATGACTTGAAAACTTTAAAAAATGGCATAATGCTACATTTTAGGTGAGTTTCTTCTGCTGATTCAAGGAAAACTTTATCATACAGCTGCAAATTGAGTTAATCCGACTACTTTGAATAATGTTCCAGTGTATAATCTTCTCAAATATATACATATATAACTTGAAGATTGGTTTTCCGTTGATAAAATAAATGCATGTACCATACCACACCAGTTCATGAATTCCTTTCATTTGTAAACAATCAATGAATATATTTTTTATTCATTCATTCATCCATCCATCCATCCAGAAACATTTGCTCAGTACCTAATAAACTCTGTTATTCTGCAAATGGGGAAAGCAGGGACAGTCTTTGTTATTCAGTGTTTTATAATCTAGTAGGATTTTAATTGAATTTTTTATCACACTTAAATGCTGAATAGTACAAATGTTTAGTTTTACTTTGGTTATCAAAGAGATTTCATGGGAAAATGTATAAAGTGTAAATAAATATAGCCTTTAGGTAAAAATCTGAAATATCTTTGAGATACTGCATAGATTTATAAAAGACCTTGTGATAAAAGCAAAGTTATAACACAAGTACTTTATACTTTTGTTATTTATCAAAAGAATAACAGATCTTTATTTTTATTTTGCCCTGAAACATTAATTGCAACAGATTTATGAATGACCTAATTCTGTATTAACTTTTAGATATAAAAACTTTATTACAACACTTCTTATGAGAAATGTGACATACAATTTTAAAAAGCAATTACCAAATATTGTACTTATTGTCTTGGCCTTGAAAGGTATTTTTTTCCATGATTAGCATGCCTATGTAATTTTAAGCACTCCTCTGGCTTATGTTAAATTGTATGTTTAATAATTTAGGTAAAAGCATTGAAAGCCAAGATAAGAATTCAAATAAACTATCTATTTCCTCACTTCCCAAATATTCATAAATCTATTAAAATAAATGTTTATACTCTTTACCATCCCAGGGTTCATTTACAGTATGTGAAATTACTAAATTTATAATGTATAGAGTTTCAGGTCTTCAGAATGATAGTTGCTTACTAAAGATAAGAAATAAGGTATTTTCTTATTAACCTTAACAAAATTTCATTGATCTTAGTAAGGAAATATTAAAATCTCATCTACCACTACATTACCCTAAGGAAAAATGTAGGACAAAATATAATGCCTGAACTTTAGATAAGTTAATAAAGTTATCTGATCAATTTTATTGGGAAATCTTGAAAAGTTCAATGAATGCTAATTTTAAAAATTCTAAAGTATTTGATGATTTATATTAATATACAGTGCTTTTTAAAAATATAACCAGAAAAGTCTAAGTAGGTTCCAAATAGATAAAAATAATTCTAGGGCCCGCTGAGGGGAGCGTTGGTTAAGAGCTTGCTTGGGATGCCAGCTCTGAGCATCAGGGCCCCAGTTCAGATCCCACATATGAAGGCCAGTGACACTACCCTCTACACTTAAGATGGTGAACGATAGATAGCTCGACCTGGAGCTGGGCTGTCGTGAGTCGCTGGTGATGACATAGGCTGCAGACCCTGATGTAGTGGGCTACTGTAGGCTACAGTGAGTAGTGAACAGCCAGCATGACCGGCCAGCAGCCGATGTGAGCTGCCAAGAGCAGCCAAGAGTGGCCGTCCAGAAACCAGAGACTGATCTGCCTCACCTGGGAAGAGCGCAATGATGATACCAACGTGAGCCAGTGAAGCGACATCCTCCACAGCTATACTGAACAACAAAAGGACAGCAACTTGTCTGTTCCCCTTCCCTGATTCCCCAATGCGGTTCTCCTCCCCCAATTCCCCAATATAAACTTAAAAAAATAATAATAATATGTAAATGAAGTCAGTTAACAAAATGTGATTTCCCTAAGGGTATAAATACTGCTTATCACTTTGTTTCTCCAGAGACTTTATTCTGGGAGTTGGTTGTAGTACATGTCATTCAATCAATGTTAGTTAAGAGGACTTCTATGTAAGAGCAAGAGGCTAATGGAAAATGAATAAAATCATAATAGGAAATAGTATGTAAAAATGCTGTATAAAGAAAAATGTTTCCTCAGTTTGAAGCTTTATCCAATAAATGCCTACATGTCACTCATGATATGACAGTCAGGAAATAAATGTGGTTTTACTGTATTTACTCATAAAGGATTGTAGGTATCCTTTATAATCATTTTATTTTATAAACCTAATATACTTTATGCATTTACTCATTTAGAGGAGGTCTGGATTTCTGATTTATAAGCCTAGATGTCTCCTATTTATTTTTTTAGACCTGTGCCCTATATTTACTTCATAGAATAAAGACAAAGGAACTGCTGAAAAAAAAAAAGATTTAAATCAACTATTTTTATTTGTACAGAAGGGATGAAGCAAAGGGAGGCCTAAAGTGAAAAATGGGTTGATTTATATCTGCTGTTGCTCTATGCGACTCACTAGAATCATTTTATGTTTATACCTTTACAACTGGAAAAACACTTTCTATAAACCATTTTGGCTTCCTCACTACTGAGTATGATAGATACGGATGATTTTCCAGACATGCAAATAGATAGAGAGAGAGAATAAGCATCTAGCTGACTTTTATAAAGACAGTGAATGAGGGAGACAAGGCTATGAATTAGCTTTTTCCCACTGGATATCACATATGGCTTCTCAATAAAGCAGACATATCTTTAGAGATAAATATTTGTGTGTGAACATATGTGTGTGCATGCACATGTATGTGTGTAAATCAATTATTTTATTATTGGATTAGGCTGGTATCTGTACATCCTATAATGGCTGAGGATACCACAAATTAGGGTAAGAGGTTGACATGAAAAAATGCTGACTGAAGAAGAATTAATCCCATTTCTGAGCTGCAAACTGTAGCAAGACTGAAGATGAGTCTCAAATCTGTGCCAACAGATCTGATGCAAGCTTCAATTCTCTCTTTCCAAGTGTTTACAAGTTATTTCCATATTGATGTCTTCTGCTTTCACTTCACAATATTTTTGAAACAGTACACACCTGTTTTCTTTCTCAGTCCCCTAACAGATGTCACTCCAATTTTTCTATTTCCTTTGATTACTGCATTATACAGTCATCCAAGTTTGATATTTAAGCTATCAAATATTCCTTTGAAAACTTACACTTCCATCCTTTTCTTCTAATTTTCTTTTCTGTTGCCTTAGGTGTGCTGCTCAATAACACAGATTTCTATTCTTTCCCTCTTCTATTCCCTTACTTGTCTAAATTGTTCCAAACAGCATATAGATCTTAAGAACATATAACTTTTCATTTTCTTCTCTTCTTTATTTCCTCTCCAGCTCTCCTTCTTTTTCATCTTCAGCTTTTATTTTTCTTTTATTTCTCTCTGAAGTCATCATCATCATCGTCGTCATCATCATCATTTTCATCTTCATTGCCCTGATCAATGTTAACAGATTTTCAAATGTATTCTGAATTCTCTACCAAAATTTCACATACAAGACCTTATTTAAACATCACAACTATTATATAGGTCAAAATTGATATCACCATTGTACAGAAAAAGACTGGATATTGAGATTAAGAGTGTACTAATTTTACATAGACAAATACAAATAATCTGAGTCTACATACCTGTCATAGCATCGTGTTTACTCAACACTACCCAACAAACCTTCTAAAAATGCCCTATATGGGAAATAAAATTGAAGGAGACATATCTTTCAAAGACCCATGAAATTCTTCTTTTTCCAGAGTGTAATCTAAGTTCCTGTTGATATAGTTCTACTTATTTTAAATACCATTTCTAACAAGTAGGTGGAGTCCCTGAAGAGTATAGACTATTATCTAAACTTCCATATACACCTTGTTGCCAAGAAGAGGGCTTTCTCATGTCAGGCGCTCAATATGTACCGGGTGGGTCAACCAGTAGGCTTTCCACAATTCCCAAATATAACCATCACACAATAATTAGGTCAGTAATAATGATATTTTTCATCAAAGTCATTGTCTATAGTTTTTCCATCATCCAGAAGGAATTTCATGTTTCTTTACCATCAATATGTCAATAATTTCTCAGAAATGATAATTTAAAATCCTCCCCTCAAGAAATATTTTCCTTGATAATATTAATATATTATTTGTTCTGTGTTCAAAATTATAATATGTTTCATGCTTTTTCCATTTAATCTCAATTAATTCCTTACCAAGAATATTGCAAAAATTTAAAGACAGGGGAATTGCTTTGTTTCTCTTAAAAGTACCTATTTAATGCACTTTACATGTTCACTAAATTCTTTATGAAAATTATATCTCTATCTCTATTCTTAGCTACATCAGAAGACTAAATAATACAGACCCTGAAAAGTGTCATGAGAAGTTTGAATCTCTTCACAAAGAACATTATTATTGTCTGTCTATCCTTCCTAAACGTTATATTCACAAGTTTATTTGTTCAACGTTTTTTTCTCTTTACTATTACAATTTCATTTGGGGATCTACATGCAAAGAGTAATGATTTTCTGTCGAATAATCATAATAATCATAATAATAAATAAATAAATAAATAAGGCTCAGAACTTGTCTTGAAGTAATATGGGTTATGTATTCTCTTTTGGAATATAAAACTGGTATGCAAATTGGTAGAAATACAAAGAAAAAAGAGTGCCAAAAAAGGTTTTAGGATTTTGTAGTGTGGTGCATGTTTTATAAGAGTAGCGAAGTATACTAAGAAGGTTTAATGAAGCAGATGCAATTATTTAAGGACTGGAAAGATTTCTAAATTCATATCAATTCCAGTGTTACTTTTTTTTTTTTTTTTTAGAGGGCAGTGTCACTGGTCCTTATATGTGGGATCCGAACTGGGGCCTCTGACATCCCAAGCCAGCCTCCAACCACTGCGCCACTTGTCCAGCCCAAGTGTTACATTTTAAAATAGATGAAAAAGTCAGAAAGAACAATGTGCTTGAATCTGAATTTTGGATTTTGATATCATACAACTTTTATCTAGGATTTTTAATTTTCATGTATATTTAACCTCTTTTTTATAGTATATTTTGTATTCTAGAATTCTTTCAGATGTGTAATATACATGTAATACATAAGGTCGTAAGTAATATAAGGGCTAAAACCATACCTTCCACATACAAGTTCATGTTCCTTGTAATACCAAGTAGAATGCTAAGCATAGAAGCATTATTTTTTTTTTAGAGGGCAGTGTCACTGGCCCTCATATGTGGAATCCGAATCAGGGTCGCTGGCATCCCAAGCCAGCTCTTAACCACCACACCACTCGTCGGCCCAAGCAATTTTTTTTCCCGCCCCCTCAAAGTGAGATTCAAAAACCACTTGCATGAGAATCATCTAATGTACTGTTCGATGTTTAGGTTACTAAGCCTCATTCTATACCACTTGAATCAAAGGATTTAAAATTCCTAATAAGAACTCCAATTGATTCCCAGAGAACATTAAGGCTTAATAGACAATAATACAAAAGGTATTAAGTACACATTTATTGATTGATGCAACAGGATGATATTGCTGGAATTTCAAAGCCCTTGTCTTGCCAATCTAATTGGCATATGTTTCAAACTGAGCATATACAAGAGCAACTGTATTCTGAAGGATTTGCAAAGTTATGATGGAAAGGTTGTCCCAAAATTTAAACTAAATACTTCAGGCAAAGATTCTTGAAGAGGGAAAAAAAAAAAAGACAAGTGGATGAACAAAAGATCCTGACACTATGATTACGTGCTATGTTACAACTCCTAACTGGTTCCCATATCCCTGGCCCCAACCCCAACCCAAGACACAGTATAGAGGATCGCAAACGAATTCATAAAATCTTGAGAATATTCATTAAAAATGTATTCTTTGGAGAGATGTGGACTGAGAAATAAGTAGGCAGCCTTAGAAAACTCAAGGAAACATTTTTGAGAAAGGAAATTCTACATACCACCTTAGGAACTAGGCCCAGATGAGAAAAACTACCAAATTTTTCCAAGATGTAATGTCACATTAGGCAGTGTGTGCGTGTGTGTGTGTGTGTGTGTGTGTGTGTGTGTGTGTGTGTAGGAAAAGAAGGATGCACCAAAACCAACCACAGTGGCACAGTGGGATGCACTCCTGAATGATGAGTGGAGCTGACTATATGAGGTCATTGATATTGTCTAGAAGACACAGTAGAGTCCAGATCTCTACCAGCAAGGGCTGTGCTCAGTTCCACTACAGATGTTCCTGACCAAATGTCCATGGCCACAGGTCAGAAAAATGGATATAAAACAGTATACAGACCTTAAAGAGGAATTAGTTAAGAAACAAACTATTCTTCAAAAGTAAGTCTCAGTGAAAAATATACCTAGTATATATTATATCAAATAGAAATTTTAGACAGAGTTGCCCTTAGTAAGCATAAGCAAGAAGTGGTAAGAAAGATACAAAGCAACATAGCACAAACAAATGAGGAAGTTGTAGGGTTGAAATAAATAAAGGGAGGAAGAAGAGAAGAGAGAAGGAGAACAGAAGAGATGAATACAACAAGCAAAATAATTCCTATCCTGGTATTAAAAGCAATCTGAAGAATAGAGACAAATTCTCTGGGTGAGCTACAAGCTCTGGAAGAATTTAACAGAAATATAAATTTTATAAGACAATGTTAAATGATATGAAAAAAAACAATAGAAGGTGTGAAGGGAGATTGCTTCTTCTAGATAAACAAACAAACAAAAAACGATATGTCAAAATAGGTTAAAATGGTGGATTTCACTGCTACAATCTCAGGAGCTTTACAAATTCCAAGGCTTTTGTTGCCTCAGTATTTACTGATTTATAATTCTGGGGTACATCCTGGACCCTAAGGATTTAAAAAATCTTTTTAAATGATTCTAATATGCAGCCAGGATTGGAAATCACTGACTTTGAAACACCAAAAATACTACTGACACATATGGAAACTCAAACAATGGAAAAAGAGCTTAAAATTTAAGTAAATTAATGGAAAAAGCAAAGAATTTGAACCAGAAAGTATACAATAGAGACAGAGAAGAAAGAGGCTCCAATATAAGGATGACTGGGTGTCCCTGAAATAGAGACTAACCTGTAAGAAAATGATGATCAAAAGTCTAATAAATGAACATTTTCATGAAATCAAAATTGAAACTGAAGATCAAAATTACACATTACAGCAGGAAAATGTTGTCTAGAATAACCAGCTTCAAGAAATCTATGAAGTGGGCTAGCCGAGTGGTGCAATGGTTAAGAGCTGGTTTTGGGATGCCAGCGGCCCCAGTTCGGATTCCACATATGAGGGCCAGTGACACTGCCCTCTACAGCTAACAACAGCTGCACCTGGAGCTGGGCTGTGAGCCCCGGAGACAGTGTAGACTGCAGCCCCTGCTGCAGTGGGCTGCCATGGGCTACAGTGAGTGGCCAGCAGCCAGGTGAGCGGCTGGCAGCCAGCGTGAGCTGCCAATAGCCATGGTGAATGACCATCCAGAGGCTGGTTACCTGCCTCATCCAGGAATAGCGCAATGACCATACCAACATGGGCCAGTGAAGCAATGTCCTTCGCAACTAGACTGAAAAACAAAAAAAACAGCAACTTGTCTGTTCCCCTTTCCCGATTCCCCAACGCTGTTCCTCTCCCCCAATTCCCCAATAAAATCTTAGAAAGAAAAAAAAAAGAAATCTATGAAGTAAATTATTCAACATTAAGGATTAATAAGCAAATAAATTTCAGGCAATCCTGAAGAAAAAAAAGAACAAGTCATTCACGGAGGGTGGGTTTGGGGGTGGGAGCAAAGAATCAGGGTAGCATCAGTTTAACGTAACATTTCAGCTGAAAAATGTGATACAATCATATTTCAGCCAACTAAAGTTAGCAGAAACAGCAATTAGGTTTTTTTCATTTATAAAAAGGACAGAAACAACAAGAACAACAACAAGAACATCAACAACAAAAAAAACAACAAGGAAACATGAGAACAGTAAACCATGCTTAAAAAACCCAGTCATTCATAAAATTGAGACCACCGCTTCAAGGCTGATTGGGTACCAATTTCATGTGTGTGGAAAGCTAAGAATAAAGAACTAAAGAAAGTATGGATGTTAAAACAAAAAGAAACAAAAAACCATATATCTCATTTTTATTTTACGAATAAAAATAAGGATAAAGTAAAAACAATATAACATCTCACTATCTCATAGTTTCCAAACCTCTAAATATTCTGGTCACTTGATTATGAATAATTTTGCTTTATTTTTGCACTTTCTAGAAGAGGGTTGACAAACTTACTCTGTAAAGGGCCAGATAGTAAACATTTTAGGTTTTGTAGACCATGGAGTTATTGTCAAACTTTTCAATTCTGCTTTGCAAAAAGCAGCTATAGGCAACCTGTGTGGCTTTGTTAAAATATAATTTTGTGTGTATAAATTGAAACCTGTATGCATATACTTTGCATGTGTCATATATACTACTTAAATTTTTTTTCAACACTTAACAATGATAAAACCATTGGTAGCTCATGGGATTTATCAGAACAGGAGGTGGGCCATATTTCACCTGTCAACTAGTTTGCCGACCTATACTTTGACCAATGCTTTTCATCTTCAGCACTATTAAGATTTTGGGCTGGATGATTCTTTGTTGTGGAAACTCTCCTATGCACTACAGTATGTTTAGCAGCATCTCTGTCCTGTACTCATTAGATTTCCATAGCACATATTAGACACTGCCGATGCCTCCTGATTAAGAACCACTGTTTGAGACTATTAACCCTGTATGCATTAAGCATAGATAAATTCCAGGTAAAAATTTTATTGACAGAGAATTCAGAGAGACATTTCCCTCTATCTGAACACTAAAGCATTAAGGCGTAATATAATTGATTTACTTTAGTTGTCTTTTCTAACACTCAGATCAATGTAAGATAACCAAATCTACCTCCTCTTTTTTAAAATTAATTAATTAATTAATTAATTAATTAATTTATGTTTTAACTTCACTTGAACTATTGTCAGGTTTACCACCTACTCTATACTATTGATTATGAGATTCCATTCACATTTCCTGTTCGGGCACACTGAAAATTTAAAATAAAATTAGTATCACCATTTAAAATACGAAGGTTTTGGGTATAGATGATGTTTAGCAAAATCATGCATAATGCCTCTATTGCGAGTAGAGAGATTCCTATCAAGATTAGTTTAAGGTGGAAACCTATAAGAACAAAATGATTTAAGCATTATCAGATCTAAATTGTAGTAGTTTTCTGATATATACAATAAACATGATATTTTTATGTGTATATAACTGACATATGCTATCCTATAAGTTCCAGGTATATATCATAGTGATTCAATATTTATTATACCTTCTGAAATGATTCCCATAAGTCTAGTTACCATCTGTCACTATAAAAAAGTTATTATAATATCATTGATTATATTCCCTAGGCTGTACATGATTTTAAGTAATACTTCTGTTTTATGAAATCAAGAAATGTAAACACATACAGAGAATTCCCTCAAAGGGATAATTTAAGAAAGAAACTTAGTGAAATGTAAGGCTACAGAAGCCAAACGTAAGTTTCATTTGCATGTGCTTATGGGTGTGCAAGTATACTTCCATGAGAGAATTTGTGTGTTCTTCATGATTCCAACTGACTTCTGGGCTAAAAAATATCAGGATTCAATAAATCCTTATTGAGTGACATAATATATATTGCAACATCAGCAATCCAGTTTTTATCACTTACAAAGAACATTCTAAATGAACTGTACATTTCAAATTTGCCTCTAGTCCAATCATACATGACTAGATTAATGATTTTACCCATGCATTCCATTAGTATTAATTGAGAAGCAACTATGTGCTGGGCACTGTTTTTGGTACTGGTGATCACCATAAAGAATACGGAAAAACTACTATTCTACAGGCCTATAGACTAGCAGTAGAGGTAGTCATTGTGATGACTAAATTTAAATTAGATGAAATAAGTCATCTAATTTAAAATCAGTAATGTTTACTTAAAGATGGCAGCCTCCTTCTTTTCTGTCTCTTGCCCTTTACTATCCTTTTACAATTTCATTCCATGTAATAAAATTAAATGTTGCAATTTTTTCTTTCCTTTCTTCCATAGCTACTGGAGATGCATTAGCTCTTTTGCTTGATGATCAAGTGATTAGCAGTGCTTAGAGCTACCCGAGGTTCTATGTGGTTTAGTAATTAAAAAGAAAAGAAAAAAAATAATAGTGATATGAACATAGTAAAATCCATAAGAAAAAAAATCCAGTCAGTATTATGTGATGCTAAAATATGCTGCCTTTCAAACAAAGCAAACACATTTTCTTTTGCAACAATCCTCATAATGTCAATATGACCTCTGGGATCTAGTCCAAGAAGAGCTCTTTCCCAGAGTTAGCTAGCATCTAGGGTCTATATTTTATATATAATTTACAGAATTTAAGAATATCCCTTATTATTTCTCCAGAATTTTGGAGTACTTGAGGTCAATATGGAATCTGCTGGATAAAGGAGCCCATCCAACACAGAAAAATGCAATAGAAAATAAATTGAAAACTATGGTTCAATGGACAGTGAAAATCAATGATGACCAAATGGACCATTTTGCCTCAGAGATTTTTCACTTCTCATTGAATCAAGTTCACCTGCTAATAGTTAACTTGGCATTTTTTCCACATTGGTAAATCTTTCGGTGTTAATTTTAATCATCTGCTATAAACTGTCCATGAGACAACTCTACTCTGGTTGTCTTGGTGGATGAGAGAAACCAGTTTTCAAACTGATGCTGAATTTCAATTATTTTTCAAGACAAAAGAAAGAGAGTTCCCAGGCTAATGCTAATTGACTATGATGACCTTCAACTGAACTTGGGTGTAGCTTCAAAGTTCCTTCTCAATAGAGGGTTCCACGCGGCTACTATATTACATTGATTAGAATTTTTCTGTGAGATAAAAGTAGTTTTTTTTCCCCTTTTGAAGATACTGTAGATTAACACTTTGGAATTACTGCGTTTAATGGAATGGCTATAAAGAAACTAAACCCTTTTACCATTCACTTATAAAAAATATGGGCAATATTCACTGATGAATAAGACTGCTGTTCTCCTGAGGGAACTTAAAGTCAAGTACAAAAGATGTAAATAATTACATGCGAGACAGTGTATTAAATGTTATGCTGTAGATATTTATAATTAGCACAGATGATCAAAAGAAGGGAGAAATCAAATATGCTTAGAAGAAGACTTCACAGAAATAAAATTAGATATGAGAAAAATTGTATTAGTTGGACCAAAGGAAGAGTATTTCAAACATAGAAAATACAGACAAGTAAAGCATGAAGGTGGGTAATTCAGTATGGCTATATGGAGGTCACAAAATATGTGAGGAACAGAAATGAAGCACCATCAAAAGTAATGGCAAGACTTGTGCGCCCCCAGAGAAATATTAATCTATACTATAGAAAATGGAATGGGAATGGACATCTTTAGAGGCATGTGAGGCTAACATAGTCACATTTTAATTTATAAAATTTAGTCTGGCTGAAAAGACGAGCGATAATTTTAAGAGGCAAAAGAACAGAAGCAGGGATCTAAGTAGAGGTTATTGTAACAGTCTAAGGAAGAGATACACAAGTTTGACCTTGGACAGAAATAGTAGGGATAAAGAGGAATGGATTGGCCTGAGGAGCATTTAATTAACCTAGGTACCTAATGGACTCTGGGAGCAGGAGGAAGAGGGGACTGAAAGATGACACGCTTCTGTCATGTGTAATTGAGTGATCAATAAAATAATTAACTAGGAGAGGTTAATGCAGAAGGATAAAATCTGGGATCCAGAGTAAGCAGCAGAAGCATGATAAATTCAACCTTGACATGATGACTTTAAGATAGCGAGAACCACCCAAGGAGAGATTATCAAATTAAAAAAAAAAAGGATTTATGGATCTGGACACTGGTCAGAGTGTTGTGCTATAGGATTGCTTAGGAAAACCAATAATCTTAAGGTTTAGAGAAGAACCAGGAAATATATTATGAAAAATTCCGATAGCAAGTAATATTTCAAGAAGCAAGCAGTGTTAATGAGGAATCAATAATAGAAGACAATGACAGCCTATCTAGGACTTAGTAAAAATTCACTGGTAATCTTAGACAGAGATGTTTTGCAGGGGGAGTAAGGTGGTGGAACAGGCAGAAGATTAATTAAGAAAGGAAAAATGTGGTCCACTAGAGCTGTGTGCAAAATAGGATGCTTTGTGGTAAAAGCAACAGAAATCCAACACCAAGTAGCTTTTGTGTGAGCTAACTTACAATATTACATAATAGAAATTTACAGGTAATGCAGGCTTTGGGGTTTTTCAATTTAGCCTTTCAATGTAATCAAGGCATTTCTCTTTGATCTTTGCCACCTTCAGCAGGTTTCATCCTAAGACTGGTTCCTCCATGGCTTGAAGACAGATTTTAAGTACAAATTTCTCCATTTATATTCTAGAAAGAGATGGATAGAAGCCCACCCACTAGCATGGACTAAAAGCCAGGTCTTTCAGTTTTGTTAGACAAACTTAGGAAACATGTCTATCTCTATACCTAGAACAATAACCAAGGAAAATTCAGGTTCTGTGAAACAGAATCCACGTCTGAAGATGGGCCTGGTGGATAGTTGAACAAAAGTAGTGTTCCATCAGGAGAAAAGTGGAGCAATATGTTGGATAGGCAACCAAGAGTGTCCAGCAAAAAACATATGAAACACAAGAGAGGTCGCTCACGCAGAGCAGTAGCTAAAGGGAAAAGACATACAAGAGACTTTATAACGTTACATTTTTGCCTTTTGTTCTTTTTCCGACTGGTGTTTTGTTAAATTTGAGCATGTTTGTATGCTGAAAGAATGTATTAGAGAGAGGGAAGTTGAGAGTAGAGGATAGACATTTAGATTAATGGAACAAAGCCTTGGATGACAGGAGCTAATGAAACCAATGACACGGGTGGAGAGATCACTGCAGACGAGAAGGAATTGGCAGGTAGATAGGTTTAGGGTCAGGGAAAACTTGGGGAAGGGATGGAGAGTATCTTTACACAAGAGCATCTTATTTTTCATGTAAAGTCGGAGGGGACAGAAGTCATTTGGTTAGAATGATGGGCAAGTGGGTGCTATGTGAGAGTTTGTAAGAAAAATTCCCTTTTCTGTTTCTATTTGTAATCCTTTTTCCAGTTCTAAGTCAGAGTGTCAGCACAGTGCCCTTAACCCTCCTGAGATGCTCTCTGGCCCACCCTGTCTCACAATTGCACTTTCGGGCCACTTTGTTGCTATCACTTTTAACCCCCTGCCCTTTTCTGTCTGCTTTTGAGCCTCTGACCACCCCAATTTCCTGCCCTCTGCCTCTCTTGCTTTCCCTCTGAGGCTTTCTGTTCGCATCCATATTTCTCCACTGTCTTCTGTCATGACCTTCAACCCCACTGTCTGAGAGAAAGCTAAAGATTCCATTTGAAGAGGATGAAAATAATCTATTTTATCCAAAATAGCTTACTACAAGATAAAGAAAGGAGCTTGATACTAACAAAATATAGCCAAAAATTCCATAAGAATAACTTTTTAAATTTTTGCCAGAATATATTATGATATAACCTTGACAAATTATATGTATGTATACATATATTTGTATGTGTGTGTGTATATATATATATATATATATATATATATATATATATACACACACACACATATATTAATGGTAAGGTATTTATTAAATAAATTAAAATTATAAAGGTTAAAATAAAATTTCATTTAAAAAATACTGTAGTAATTATAGCATTAGGTAACTACCTAATGTTTTTTATTTTCCTCATCAGTTCATAACTGATTTATTCAGAATTAATGGCAATCGATGCCAGTAACTTCTTCATTTGCTAAAATATTTGCCAATAGAATAGAAAAATGCTTATCTATTTTACATAGGTTTTTCATTTGTGCAAATACTGCTATTCAATGTGACATTATAGAAACAGCTTGATTTTCAGTTACATAAAGTGTTTATGAAATAGACAAAAGACTAAATTTCTGAGTGGACCAATTTTGCTTTCTTTTTATAGGAAATGGACATAGAATTATTCTCCTTTCAGTAATAGACCTACATAAATTGTAAGTGGCTGTGATTTTCTCATTTTCCCTTCCCCCACTGGCTTCCCATTTCCACAAAAGGGGACAAATGATCACAGGAGCTTTGAATACAATTTCTGTTGAGTTTGTTTTTTTCCCTCACCTTAGGTGACCAGATCGATAGACAGCCCAGCAAGTTGAGAGGAAAAAAAAAAATCAGATGACTGGAATACAGCCAGAGGCAGTTTCTCTGGTTCAGCAAGAGTCCATTATGATATTACAAAGTTTAAAATAAATGATATACGAGGAGGCACTCATATCTCAATAAATTTAAAAAGGAAAATGCAGATATTAAAATGACTCATAATAATACTAATGTCAGAATCACTCTTCCAAAAAATCCAACATAATGAAATTGACTTTCCAAAGTCATGCATGATTTCCCACTTTTAAAAGTTATATGTCTTTATGGACACTAATTAATATAAGATAGCCACCATGCAGTAAGTGCTACTTTAGTGGACTGCAGGCTAAGATGGCTACTCACATGTAACCTTTTTACAATGAGCAGGGGAATCAAAATGAATGAATGTTGAGGCCAAAAACCAGTGGTGCTGCAAAGGAAGTCTTCCTTTTCTGTCTGCAAGAGGGGCATAGCTCCTGAACTTCAACTGGCTCTCAGAAAGGATGAGGGCACTGCTATGCCCTCTTTTCCATTCCAGGAAATGTATTGATCCATTCAGGTATTTATTTATTTAAGAGCACTTGCTGAGCTCCTACATTGGGTAAGGCATCATAGAAATCATCAAGTCACAAAAATCACAAAATCTCAGGAGGTGGATGAGTTTGTTTCTGGGCGTAGAACATGCACCTACATTTTATTCATTTGGTTTTCACTAGTTCTGAAAAATTCAACTAAATTCTTATCTTTTCTGGGCAGTCTTACTGGACATCACTCCTCCATCCTTCCAAAATTCTGAAAAGTGTCTGCCTTTCTTACATATCTTTATGTTCTAATTTCTAATATAATTTGAAAGGTAAACAAGAATGATAATAACAATTAATATGCATTGTTCATCTGTCAATTACAGCACTAAGTGTCTTCATCAAGGAGACATCAGGTCATGCCTTTGGTGACCACATCAAAACCTGTAGAAAAAATCAGTGACTCAGATTTCTTACACCATCCAACTTGAACTGATTATCTACCTTCCTATGAATCTAAACATCCCTCAGAATTATGCTGTCTTACCTTATACACCTGTTTAGTTCAATTACTTTAAAAAGATTTTCCCAAACTATTCAATTGTTTTTATAAATCTTTATATCCATCGCCCTAGCATTTGAGAGCTTTAAGGAAGAAACTATCAGTTACTGAATGCCTATTGCACATATTGAATTATTTAGCATCCATAACCACCCCCATGAAGTTCATGCTAATATCCTCATTTTATATGAGAGGATACTGAGACACAGTAAGGCACAACACCCCACATACAGTTTTCATAACAGAAAGTGGTCATGACTGGGATTCACAAACAAGCCATCTGATTCTACAGTGTTTTCTCACTTGTCCTTCTGCGTCCCCACTCTACAAAGCTCAGGGTAAATTTTAATGGACTTATATAATGAACTTAAGTTGTATGCTATGTCTGTTACTCACCATGTACACAATGGAATACTATTCTGCCACAAGAAAAGATGAAATAGTGCCATTTCTGATAACACGCATGGATCTTGAGATGATTGTGCCAAGTGAAATAAATGAGACAGAAAAAGTTGAGAACCATATGATTTCACTGATATGTGGGATATAAAACTGAAAGCAATAAAGGAATAAGAAACAAATAAACAAAAATTGATAGACATAGACAATAGTTTTGTGGTTATCAGAGGGTAAAGGGGAGAAGGTGGTAGACAAGGGTAAACGGGATCAAATACAGGGCGTTGGAAAGAGAACTGACTCTGGGTGGTGAACACACAACGTGATATACAGATGATGGATTACAGAATTGTACACTTGAAACCTATGTAAGTTTACTAACCACTGTCACAATAAACTTTAATTTAAGAAAAAGGGGGAGGAGGAAAAAACAAAAGTTCCTTAAAGGCAGAAAATAGTCCTGTGACTGACTAAATGTATAGTTCTGCATTCAGAGTTGAGTCCATACATACCAATAACTCCCTAATAAGTATAATAGTTTGCATCCAAGTTGCATTGATCTACTTGGACCAAAAATTCCAGAGAACCAAAAGGTTGTCCTTCCCAGAAATCCTTCAAGAATGCTAACTCTAATGATTTTTATATATCCTAAAGAAACAGTTTGCTTTCACAGACTCAAATTTGAAAGGAAAAAAAAAAGAACAACTGGTAATAAGTGTTAGATACTGAATTCAAAATTTTTATAACAAGGTCTAACTTACAAGCCCTGGAAATTATATGCCTGTACTTCCTATAATGGGAACTATACTTTTTCTTGGATCTACCATAAAGGTACTGCAAATTAACTTTGCAGTGGCACATATATCCACAATATCTGATTTGATACTTCTTTGCATAGAAAATAAATTCATTTCTAATGTTGCTCTTACTTAATATTAAAATTTCTATATTTATCATATGCATAATATTTATAGGTATATTATACTCTATATAGTATGTACATATATAATAATAATATGTATATAATAATGATAAGTAGGTCTATTCCAAAAGACATGCCTTTAAAATTTACATTAATGTTTTTTAATGATCTTAAGTGGACAGTTATAGCATTTTTTCGTTGCTGTGAAAAATGATTTTAAGACTATCTCCACAATGTACATTCATCAGGCAGTTTCAAATGTTGTTAATAAGCAATTAAAGTATCTTTGGTATTCAGACACTGAATCCATTTGCTGAAGATATGCCTGTTTTAATGTTTTAGAATGTGCATTATATCTACTTCATTCTTATTCCAGGAACTATGCCAAAATTCTTTCTCTAAAGTGAAAAAAAAAAAGAGGCATAAATATTTTCTGGAAATAGAATGAAACACTTTGTTGAGGCACAAGAACAGTTTTATAAAAATGGAGGCTAACTTTTCAGTTTTTAGTAATTCAGACATCTACCTTTAACCTCATTAAAAGTCCGTTTAATTTTGTTTGACCAAACAGAAAAATGGAATTTTGGTTGAAACCCTACAATGGATACAAATATAAATAAGCAGTGTTAAATTTTTATCACTTAAATACTTTGAAAAACAAGCGCTTTTGGGAAAATTTTCTATTAAATGTTATTCTTAATTGAAAGTCCTAAAATTACTCTTATAAGAGGAACATGTCTTAGTATTGCCATTTTCAAAGGGAAAAAAATGTACATAACTCATGATTGTGTGACTTAAAATATAGTATTGAATATTCACTCATTTTAATTCTACCATGAATAAAGTCAGTCCCAGTGTAATGAACCATTATTCATTTATTTATTTCAAATGCAATTTATTAAAAATACACTCATTGCCTGAAGGTCTTTGGAAACACCATAAACACACAAAAATACCTGAATTAAATTAAATATATCAACAGCTCAACTCCTCATTTGAAAGAATAACAGGTTGAGACAATGCCACATCACAAAGACATATTCTGTATTGCATGTGTATACAATTTAATTATGATAGCTTGCTCACTATCTGGTGTCTACTGAGATTAACTACAAGGATTTAGGTGGGTTTTGATTTTTAATTTTTTTTTTTTTTTCGTTGAGGAAGGCTGAGTAAGAACTTTAACACATTCAAGTAACAAAGTGATTGTTAGTGAAGATCCAACAGAAAAGCTACTCTGGAGCTTTACTGGTCCATAGAAAAGTCTTTTGGAGCTTTATACAAAGGCCAAATCCTGAATATTTAACAGCTTTCTTAACTCACTAGTATCATTGTTTCTCTTCTCTCACTATCTGAGTTCATTGTGCATTTGATTATCAGCCTGAAAATATGAGGCATCCACAAAAAGGAACAAGTCTCTCAGTAGCCATTATAAGGTGTAGCTTCTTTACTTTTTATAAAAGCCTTTCTAAGACCCCCATCTAGCCCAAATATCTCCTCTTACACAGCATTGGAATTGTCAAATGTCAGCCGAAAAGGATAAACACAGGAGAAACTATCTGATATAGTGAACTATGAATGGTATATATCACACAGGAGATGAAGGAAGATGGTGAGTTAGCCTTTTCCATAAGCAAAATCATACAAATAAATTTATCAGATTAGCTAGCTTTCACATTAGAAAGTAACAATTAATATGCTGAGGGAATGGAACAGGTATATTTGGGTTGATGACAAACATGTGAAGGAAAAGCCTTCAGCACTGTGTTGGGGACTTCTGACAGAAAACAGTGGGGGAAGGTAATTAGAGTGGACAAAAAAAAAAAAAGTGCACCGGAAGTAAAGAAAAATGTTCAAGAAAATCTCTTCCTGCTTCTCAATTTTGCTTAAGGCTAGCTCTGATCTTTTGTCACGGTGGTTTACTCACATAATATATTTTTTACTTTATTTAAGCAAGAAATTTCACATTGTTATTAAGAAATACTAGCATTAATAGATCTTTAAAACAATTGTGATGACACTTGAGAACCTGATGATAATTATCAAGTTAGTATAGGTTGCAAAAGCATTGTACTCAGAGGGTTGGCTGGGTCTATATAGAGTAAACTATTCCCATTTGAAGGCAGCAAAGAACAGTTAGCATTATCACAAATGTGGCTTGCAATACAGGAGATCATGAAGGTTAGTCTTGACTTAGAATAATAGTAACATAGAATCTGAGAGTCTGTAGGTACAATTTCAAGGTCGTTGACTCCAGGAATCTGTATTGTATTCAGATGCCTTCTACAACATCTCTACCAAGTTGTCATCTGGCATGTACTTGAATGCCTTGATGGTTAGTGGAATGCTAGATGACAGAATGAACACCTTACCATGATCAGGCTTTCCCCTATTCGCTAACGTTATCTTTTAATGCTCTACCCCCCCACCCCCAGCTTACTCTGATATGCCAACCTTATGGCTGTTCCTCAAATACAGCAAGCCTCAGGGCTTTTGCACTTGCTCATCCCCTTCATCTACCTCTTCTCTGTGTGCCTTGCTCCCTCCTTCTCTTCAGATCTCTCTTCAAACACCATTTATTCATGATGCCCTCCTTGACCACTCCAACACTCTCATCTAGCCTATCCTGTTTTATTTTCTTCCAGAGCACACATTGCACATTGTTATCTGTCATGATATATAGATATATATATATAGATATATATAGATATATATATATATATATATATATAATTTAAATTCCTTACTTTAAGTCATTTTTGTTAATTGATGGCCATATCCTCAATGGTTATATGGTTGCTAGCTTATAGTCTAGTAAATTTATTGAACAAAAGAATGGAAAGTACCACCACCCAATTCTACAAGTCAGAAACCTGAGTGTATTTAATGCTCTATCTTCTCTTATAATGCCCACATCTAATCAATAGCAAAGCCCCACCAATGGTAACTCTAAGAGGACTCTCTCTCCACTGTCACTTCCTAGATCAAAGTCCCATCACCTCCTGCTTAGATGAATGCAACAACTTCTAACCAGCAGTAACAGCTTCTAACTCCCTACCTCATATTCAACTTCAGTGCATCTCGTTATAATGATGCAGCTAAGGGATGTCTGTCTCTAACATACAAATCTGGCCCTCCCCTTGCTTAAAAATTTGCAGTGCTTCTCATTTCCCTCAGATAAATCCAAACACTTAAGGGTTCTGATTTTTGTTTGCTTGTTTTTGTGTGCGTTTTTAATCTTCACCTTTATCTTTCCCTGATTTCTTTGTCCATTCAAAAGATCTGTTTAGAAACACTCTTCAAGAAGTCTACCAATCTCCCTGAACTCCATTAGGAATGCTAGCTGGAGACTTATCTAAAATGCACTGTATTTACTGTCATGTTGCAGTTATCACACTGCGTTATATTTGTTTGTTTAATTATATCTTTGCTACTAATTTGGGACTGTAAGCACTGTGAAGTCAAAGATCATGTCTGTCTTTTTCATTACTGGGCCTCTGGAGCCTAGCAAAGAGGAAATATCCAATTCGATATACATTGTTGGAAGACAGAATAAATTCAACCCTGACTCTCAGCATGTCACCTTAATCTGGATTGGGAATTTTGACGTAGTTACAAAGATAAGGTTTATTTGTCTGGAGTCTCTTGAATTTCTCAGCAGTGGTCTTAAATAGTCTGCAAAATAGAATCATGTAGTTGGACAGATGGTACAAGCATTAGTTCACTCGGCAATTTTGTACCGAGGACAAACTACATGTCAAGCACTCTTCTAGGTGTTTGAGAGTGGTGAACAAGATAGATAAGGTGGCTGTTCTCCGAGTTTGCACAGTACTTAAGGAAACAGACAATGAACAAGTACAGATATAAATAAAAATGATCTTTTCTAATAGCAATAGCTGTTATAAACAGGATGTGATGATACAGGGTATCTGGAATGCGAGTCTTTTTATACTGAAGAGTCAGGGAAGGCTTTTCCTCCCCAGAGAAAGACTGAATTTCGATCTGAGTGACAATATAGATGCATGCACACACATTTCTGGGGGGAGAGTTTTCTAAGCTTGGTGGGCATAAGCTCGGTGTGTTTCAGGGACAGAAAAGGTGGTGTGAGTGGAATACTGAGGTGTGAGGTGAGGGGCCACCTCTACAGCCATTGGGAGTGAGAGTGATTTTATTTTAAGTTGAATGGGAAACCACTGGGACATACCACCACTTATAAGATCAAAGTTCATCTACATAGGATCCAATATGTCTCAAAACTAACATAGTGAGTGTGGGGCATATATTTGATGCTACTTTTGTTTAGCAACTCACAAATCATTATAATTAGGAGGATAGTGAAAATTCTGCACTCTTCCTTTTAATTTTTCATTCTTTTCTTTTATTCAGTAAGCTCCAAGTAACTAGCCCTGAGGGGAGATAGAGTGATGAATAACCTCATTCAGCTCAAAGAAACAACAACAAAAAATCCCCAGTTGAATGGTTCATTGCAAGCTGTAAAATGGTCATTGTTTAGTGGATGAAGTTTCCTCTTTAGTATCCAGGCAATGACTAATGATTTTTCTCCACTTTTAAAAGAATGAATAAGCCCCAAAGGCCTCAGAGAGATAAGTATTACTTTCCTCCTGGTAGCTCAGCTAGTGACTGAGAGGGAAAAAGAAACTGGACAATATTTCAAAGCCAAAACCTATAAATGTGATAGTAGATACTGCACTTCTGTATTCCTAAATCATGTGGTATCCAAATGGTTTTATGCTATTCTATGTGTTTTCTGTTTTACCCATAAACTCACTCATTTGAAGTGGGCTTGCTTGAGATATGTTTCTGTGTGCCCTCACTAAGCATAACTGCATCCCCTGTGCTTCCCAAAGGTAAGCCATCTCCATGGCTGAACTAGTACTCAAAGACTCCTGTGAAATTGGATGATCAGTGGACACCTTGCACAAATAACAATTCTACCAGACTTAGATATTTATTTGCATAGTTTTATTTTCTAGGGACAATTTTCAAACAACAACAACAACAACAACAAACAATTTCAAAATAATTGCTCATCTGTTTGAAGCAAAATAGCACACTGAATGCTAATGTAAGGTTCAATGAATTACTTTCATTCTCTCATCTCTATTAGGAAAAATGTCACAGGTTAATATATTTGTGCCCCACTGAGAATTAAAGAGGAAACAAAATGCTTAGTGTTTGTAATGAGGTCGTGCATTAATGTAAGAAGGTCATGCCAGATCACGTATAATAGATATGGCAACATTATTTTCCACAGTATCTAGCCAAAGGGGACTCAACTCAATGATGGACAATGCTTTGAGAAATATTTATTTTTGATGTGCAAAGGAAATAGAACTAGAGTATTCTGGTTGATGGAAGACATAAATAAGATTTCCCCACAAAGGCAAAGTTCTTGCAAGTTCTATTTGCAAGTTCTATCTTCCAAGTTCTATCAACTTGCAAGTTCTATCAACTCAAAGTTCAAGGACTGGGTGAAGAGATTGCAGTGTTTTGTGATGGCTGTGGAATACATCACCCAAGTTTTATATGTTGAAAATGGCTTTAGTTATTTGGAGAGATTGCCAGATTAAATGAACTAAACATTGATACTAGACACATAAAAAAAATAGCTATAAAGAGGAGAAACCCTAAATGGAACATACCTCCACATCTTTTAATTTATCAGCCAAATATTAATATGGGCTGTTTATAAAATTAAATTTATTGACAATTTCAGTGTATTATGGGTTCCAAATCTATTTTGGGAAAAACAACTTGGTTTGAGAATTTTGAAGGTGACAGTTAAAAATAAGAACCTTCAGCACTCAGGATAAAAACTGAATATATTGCACATTAAAATATAAGAATTAATGTACATTAGAATTTGTATTGGAATCATTATATAATGTTTCATATCTTGCAAAATCATTTACTATGCATTGTATTATATAATGAAAACCCTAGCAAATAAATACAGCATATTAACTAATTTAAAGAAAAGTGGAGCTAATCTAAAAAGGTAATTCATAAAAGAAGACATATGAATGGCCATTAAATATATGTAACGTGTTAAATATCAACAGCGATGATATCATAGGAATGAGTGAAGAATTTACATCAGGTTTGTTTTTGTTTTGTTTTTTTCTTTATAATAAACTGATAAAGATTAAGAAGAATGACTAGATGCTAGGAATCTAAAATTTTCTAAGGAGTGTGATAATTTCAAACATAGCTTATGGGCTTTTGCGTGTTGGTTGCCTTTGTGGAAGGAAGTTCGCAAAAATGTGCTTAACAGTTCAACTTCTGGTAATTAATCTTAAAGAAATACAAAAATCATAGACATAAAGATATATATCAGGATGCTGTTTTCAGTAGTGCACATTTGACACAACTAAAGTATTCCATAAGAAAGGATTACTTTAGATACTGATACTGTATTTGTATAACACAATACTATACAGTCATATATTTTTGTGGAGATTGGTGAGGGCATTTTCATCCTTAGTCCTGATGTTTCCTTCCAGGTAATTTAACTAGCTGAAAATAACTGGCTGCTTTTCATCTCCTCACAACTCCTTACCATGGAGAAATGACCAACTTTGATGAGTGAGTTTGGGGAACAGGAAAAGGGTCTAAGAACCCTGCCTTTTCCTTTTGGGAGAAAGTTTTCCTGTGGTAGGATCAGCTGTCCTTCATTCCTCCTGTATTTAAAACTGTCCGGACAAGAGTCTTGGAGAGTAAGACCTAAATCAGAAAGGACCATCTGTTGCTGAGTGGGCATGCAGTTTAGTTTGGGGTTCAGTACTAATAGGGCTCTTTGATGGAATTTATAAGCCACTTATTCCAACCTAGTCTCTAGCAGTATTAGAGATAAAATTCTGGCCCCATTTACCAACACTTTTGTCCTATACTGTAAAAATGTTTCAAACTCGGGCAAGGAAGAGAAGCGCTCTTTATTGCCCCCATCAACACACTAACAAAATAATATTTAAAGTTGTAGAAGTGTAGTGTTAAACAAACAAAAAAAAAGATAGGTACAAAAACTATTGAGTATAAGGCTTATGCAAAATATTTTAACAATATCTATCTCTTCTTATGAATTGATGAATCCTTCACATTTAATTTCTCATGTTTTAGTTTGTATGTATTTTCAAAGTTCTCTGCAATTAGTTTGTATTATTTTTTTCTAATTAGATTTAAACTATTACTTTTATGAGTAAGTACCCAATTCTGGAATCATCTTCCCCAGAGGTTATTAGACACAGAAGAGAAACTTGTCTGGCTGAGATGATAGCCCTTATTCTATATGAAGACAAGGTGATAAGTTAGACCAGCTTAAGTCCACCTGAGAACATGGACCTGTGTCCACATAGTTGATGGCTTGTTGGTGACAAGGATATTATTATGGAATTTTTAAGTCACTGCCTCTGACAGTTTTACTGTAGGCAAACTGAACACCTATGTGAGCTTTGCATTTTTTAACATGCTCACTATCTGACCCAAGCTTTGGGATATAATGGCTTTGTAGTCAAATTTATCCAAGTGGATAAATTTATGCCCTTGTGGATTTGGATAGTCAGGTGTTCAATGGAATGCTTCAGTTTATGTTAAAAGAGAGAGTTTCCTCTCCAAGAAGTCTTTCTTTAGAAATAAACTTTGTTCATTAGCCTCATGAAAGGACTTTGAAGATGAGCATTTTTTCTTTCATGAATGTGTGCATATTTTACACTATAATCATAACCCCAGACTGAAAAATCATAACGAACTCCCCACGAAGAGTTATCCCTGCTAATATTCATCTTAGCCCAGCTCTGTCTGGTAATGAAACCTCAGAAATATACATTTGTAAATGTGCATGGAACAAATTTAAATTTTAATAACTCTGGGTACTCACATGTCAAAAACAAATTATGAGCATGTAAGAGCATAATTAGCAAAGTTTAAAACCAGCGCATTTTAAAATGTTGAAGCTTCCACACAACTGCCATCTTTTATGATATAGTCAATCCAGTGTCAGCCTGTTGAAGAATGTTTCCATTTCCTGCTGCATGACTTCCAAAATCACATTCATAATCCTGCTCTGTGCTCTCCGAAACTGTTTAGCTCTGAAGAATAAATAGCAATTTAATATGCTTGTTTCCATAATAGCCTTGTTCACAGAAATATGAATTTAAACTTTAAAGGGCATAAACCTACTGCACAGTAACATTTACAACTTCCTGTCTTAGAAATATGGCGGTATTCTTAGGAGGGTTCTTTTTTTTTTTTTTTTTTTTTTTAGCTGAGCCATCCTGCTACCTGTTGGCAGCTAAACGGCAACTCAACTCGGGCTGGCCTCGAACCGCTGTTGCTCAGAGCTCAGCTTGCACTCTTGAGCGAGCTCTTAACCAACTGAGCCATTCGGCCGGTCCCTTAGGAGGGTTCTTATTGCAATAATGCATTTTTATTATTTGTAGCCAGTATATGATACCTCTCTTATGTTATATATGGGCACGACCAAGGTCCAGGTGCTCAAATGCATATTTAATAAGACATTCCAGCAATTAGACCGAGCCCCTCTCCCTTTTGACACAGTGTGTTTCAGGACTAAAGCATACAAATGTGCAGTTTGTGCACAGTTTGTACAGGTCTGTACCATTACTCCAGGGGGTGCCACTCACCTAGACCATGAAGTGAACAGTATCAGCATAGGGTCATTTCTAGATTTTCTACATGTGTATCAGATATCAGATTTAATCCAAAAGAGGTGTTGGAGTTTACAGTTCAAAATTAGCTCGCCCAATGCCAGGAAAGTGAACTTTGGTGATGAGGAGAATCAGATATACCCAGAGAGGTCTTGGAATATTGAAGAGTGATTGAGATCCACTCTTTCTGACAGCAGGATATGCTCAGATGTAATTTAAAATAGAATTACGGGTAGATGTGTACAGCATGAAATAACTTATATGGCCAGAAGAAGGACAAGAGGAATAAAAAGAACAGACACAAATTGGGAGTCACTCTCTGTTCATGACTGTTTTAGGTGGTGTACTTTTTGATCCTATAACAATCTTATGGCAATTTTATTCAAGTACATCAGTTCTGCAGCTTAAATAATAATGGAAATAACAAAGTTATTATTAAATAACATAAAGAAAGAAAATTTAAAAAGAGAAAAGGGCAATGAATGGGGGCAAAAGCTCTTTCCCTAAAGTTTATCTGGCTTCAGTCTGTCCAGATAGGTCCAAAGAGATACACTCTTTATCGTTCTTATTCTTTTCAATTCTAGTGACCTGAAAAAATTCAAACTTCCCCAAAATGATACAAATGATTGTCTTCCCACTAATGGGAATATGCTCATTTGTTTAATTTTCCTAAATTGGAATACTCTTAGACAGTCATTTCAGTATACAATCGAAAGCAGATAGCAAGGAAAGAAACAGAGACTCATTTTATTTTGCATTAGATTTTGCCATGGGGCTTGATATTTGAGGTTAAAAGAATAATAAAACAGGGCCAGTTGAGTGACTCAGTTGGTTAAGAGCTCTCTCAAGAGTGCGAGCTAAGCTCTGAGCAATAGCAGTTCGATGCCCAGCTCGAGCTGAGCTGCCAACAGGTGGCAGGATGGCTTAGCTAAAAAAAAAATTTAAAAAAAAATAATAAAATAAATAATAAAACATAAGGACTATCATTCATTCCGGCTGAAAACAAGACTAATCAGGGATCAATGTCTGGAAAATTAAAAAGACTGCCTGATTAATTTATACAGTCTCCTGTTATTTCTAAAGGGCATTAACGTACCAGGCACCTTCATAGTACCTCCCGATTTTATATCTAAATCCACTTAGGTAGATTATTCTTAAGAAAATTTAGTTGGCCAAGGAACAAATGAGGATGGTGTAATTTCCGCTATCTGTACTTTCCCTCAGGTTGTTAATGACAAATGCATTCCAGTTATTTATTGCAAATAGATTAAAGGTGTCAGTTCAGTTCAATTCATAGCAATCTTATACTTTTAAATTGTATTGGGAACTGGGCTTCTTCCCAATGCTGACAATGCACACGATTGCTTTCCAGGGGACTACCGTCCTCAGGAGTACATTTGTTTATGTTTATTACTTTAAAAAATGAAGGTACCATCTGCTCTTGCCTCCTAGTTTTTAAAATGGTTTAGAAACTCAGGTCATAATGAGAATAACTACAGTGTACTTCCATGGAGTTATTTTCATTTGTAAATAATAAGCTATGCAGCCCTTTCTTTCAGGCCTGCAATGGATAACGACGAATACAAAATGACCTATAGAAGCAACATGTTTTCCCAGAAAGATATACACGTTAGATCTCTACAAGTGGTCTCATGTAGCAACAGAAAACTAGTTATTATTTTATATCTCAGTGCCATAGATATGCATGCACATCACAAGTAAAACTATTTGTGGTTAATTTATACCAATTTAATGTTAACTAAATAAATACTTGCATTTACAGACCACCTTCTTACTCTTTATTTGGAACTGTTTAAGACAGGGGACAGACATAAGTCAAACGGTACATTATGCAGACATGATAATAATTAGTCTATCACTGCAAATTCATAACATAAGAAACAAAAATATTTAAAATATAGTTTCACAGGAACTATACAGGCTGTAACATTCTCTTTAATAGTTAAACCATACCAATGGGCAATAATAAAGAACAGAAATGTGCAAAATGTTATATCAAAAATTAAATGGACTGTAATTGAGTTTTAATTTTGGATCCATGAAGACCCTAAAATTATGTGCAAGAATTTGGGGTTTTAATGCATTTGTACATCTTACAAAGGGTCTATCCAAAAGTTTTATCAGTTTGCCAACAGGTCTATTCTCTCAATCTATAAATTGTTATTTCATATCAAATGAAATAAATACAATGCATTTAATAAAATATTGTTTTTGTTTAATTATTCAACTATTTTAAAGTTTGTTTAAAACACAGGACTGTAAATACACTAGGTACATGAAACTAATCCATAAAACATCTGTCTTTCTTTTAAAAGGATGGTAAACTCAAGGGAACACAGGGAGCTTAATAAAGGGAGATTGTTATAAGTGTTCCAACTGTTAGAAAAATAGGCTGAATAAAGCTAACGCTGAACATTTGTTAGGTGAATAGTTCTCAGCGAGAAATTTACATCAAGTCCATAACTCTGGTGCAGTGCTGTTTGATTCATATTTTTAAAATAACAACAGATTTCATTATATCATGTTGCTTTTGAAGCATTCCTGCACAGATATTAGGCTAATGACTCAATTTGGCATCATATAAACAAATTACTGCATAAATTAAGAGCCTGAAATGGAGTGGCTTAGTTCCCCTTATTTTCAACACTTTGTTTCTGTGGATGTTAAGTTCACTTTAGACCCATCAGTTAAATGATTATGTTGTCATGTTCATATTCATAATATTTTTATATTTGACAAGTTCTCTATTTATTAACAAGGAGAAAATTATACCATATCTCTGCACTCAATGTGAAGATGTATTTTACACATCTTAAGAGAAACAAATTTAAGCATTTATAAGCAATAAGCTTATCTGAGGGCTTAATGAAGGGATAGGGTGATGGGTGGAGTATTGCCCAATTATTATGGCTTCACTCTTACTGATAAGTATAAAAACAAATACCTGGTTTCTATTCAGAATAATTGTATTAGATGCTTCAGTGAGAAAGCCTATAACTGAGAGCTGCTTAAGGATCCACCTTAGTGAAGTACATTGTTACCTGGCTCTGAGCCACTCAACTCCTCCTCCACTAGGCCAACTCAGGCAGGGAGGGCTTTCTTCTTTATTCCAGCAGCTAAGACATCTTAACGTAATTATATAACTTCTTTCTTCCTCTAATATTTCTATCCCAGTAAATGTTATTGAGAGAGGGAATTTGAGCCCCTTACCCATTTATATAGAGTCTCATACTGCATAATGTCACAGAACTTGCTCATGATCTGGTGAGACGTCTAACAAGAATTGGTATGAGTATAGATTGAACCCCAAATTTCAAAGAGAGTGTTTTCACACAAAGATTTAAATATGCATCTGTATCATAAAAGATTTAAAAAAAATAAAAAATTAAATAAAATACTATGAGTATTAAGTGTATTCTAATTTTTTTTAAATGTTATTCTGTACCGTTTGTAACTTTCAGCAACTGACAATTAACATTTTATGCCATTTTAGATACTAATGATTACTTTAAATTTCTTTAGTCCAAAAGTTTCCTAAAACATGTTTTGTGAAAAATGCCTGATAGGGCTAGGATAGATAGTGAGGTGTAAAAGAAGAAGAAAGTAGGTCTTCAAGCAAAGTACAAGCAAAAAGCATATAGTTCTATCTGTTTTTGTATTAGTCTTCCCTGTAATCTTTCCCTTAATTTGAGTTTTATAGCTGATAATATTTTTTAAACATTGGTTTGTTCAAATTATTTATACAGATGAGGCCTAATGAGACCAAGAAATATGCCCAAAGCCACATATCTAGGTAGTGGGAGAACTTTTTTTCCACCATCCCAAATCAGTTCACATTAATTCAATGTCCTTATTTATCTTGTTGGCACCAAATAGTTTTGTACATTAAAATGTATTCATTTTTGTACTTCATGAAAATAGTGGATCAGGAGTTAACATCTCGTAGCTCTAGTAACTTCTAACTGTAACCTTATGCATAAACTGCAAGCTATTAAATCCAGAGTATCCTGTGCTTATTTACTAAACCCAGGCAAGGGATTAAGAGAAAACATGGAACAGCCACAGTGAACTTCACCCTTCAACACCTGCTTAAGCATCCCTGGGTTTTGACTTTACTGCTCTCTCCTTCTCTCAGAGCTTGCTGGAAGATTTTAATTTATAGAATAAGCTGGTCAAATATTTGATGGGTTTCTACTGAGTTTATAGAGCTTGATACTGAGTATCAAGATGGAAATGAATATAAATGTGACTATCTTAAGGAGACAGAAGGTATTTAGAGAATAGAAAGCATTTCAAATTATGCCATTTATTGCCTGCTTGTTAAATCATTTTATTGTTATATTTTTCAGTTATTTTGAAAATTGGTAGATTCAGCAATAGTATACAATAAGCAGAGTCACCCTAAATGATAAGGCAATGGCAAAGAACATGCTGCCATCAATGGCCATGGTTCTGAGCCTGTTCAAGTCCTCATTTACTTTAAGTAACTCAATGACTCTGGATCTTCTTTCCAGAAAAATATCTGACTACATATGCATACACATTATTTAACTTAGTTTCAATGGAAGTTCTCAATGAAACTGATGTTGTGTGGTTTTCATAATCACCACTTCTTAAGAGGCTTGGAACTCAGATTTCTGCGAGGTAATGCTAATTGTGATCGTTATCCAAGTACTGTCTAGGTGTCAAACACAATGGTAACCATTTTGCAAGCATTCTATCATTTTGTGTTTATAATAAGCTTAATGTAAGTCCTGTTTTCATCTTCATTATAGAGATGAGGAAACTGGAGTTAGAAAACTTAAATAACTTGCCCAAGGTCACAAAGTATGTGAGTCATAAAGCTGGGCATTGAACTCTGGTCTGTCCGGTACAGACATGATCTTAAAGCTAATGTACTTAAATAATACATCACCTATTTAAATAGTTATTCTTTTGTTATTATGTGGAAACATCTGAAAGAACACAATTCAATACCCTTTCATACTCCACACCTCTATTTCCCAATGTTGTAAGTAAGTTACATTAGTCTTAAAAGTATCATCAGCCAAATTTAAATGTTTAACTTTCCTATTCCTTCTGGGATTTTTTAAAATCAATTTAACAATTTTAAGTGTATAATTCAGTGAAATTGAGTACACTCACAATGTTGTGCAACCATTGCTGTTATCCACTTCCAGGTTTTTTTCAACATTCCAAACAGAAACTCCATTCCCATTTACCAGTATCTCCCTATTCTCCCCTGTCTGCAGCCTGTCACCTTTACTCTACATCTATCTCTATGAATTTGCCTGTTCCAGCTACCTCCAATAAGTGGAGTCATACAATATTTATTTTATTTTGTCTCTCTTATTTTACTTAGCATAATGTTTTCAAGGTTCAACCATGGTGTCACCTGTAACAGAATTCCATTCCTTTTTAAAGCTGAATAATATTTCATTGTATGTATAGATCACATTTTCTTTATCCTTTCATCTGTCAATGGATGTTTGGGTTGTATCCATCCTCTGAATACTAGTAATAAAACTGTTATGAACACTGGTGTACAAGTATCTGTTTCAGTCCCTTCTCAAATTCTTGCATCTACTTAGAAATAGGATTGATAGTTCACATGGAAATTCTATTTAAGTTTTAAAACATCCTTTTTTTTTAAAGATTTTATTGGGGGGTTTGCCGAGTGGCTCAGTTGGTTAAGAATTGGCTTAGAGTGCATTCTCTGAGCAACAGGGCCACCAGTTCGATTCCGGCATGGGCCAGTGAATGCTGTGCCCTAGCTGAGCTGTCACTGAGCTGCCAACAGTTGGCAAGATGGCTCAGCTGGTGTAACAACAAGATTGCCTTTTCAAGGTGGGCTATGCCCAGCCACAACTAAAGATTGAATACGGCACCTTGAGATGAGCTGCCCCAGGGTGGCTCCATGGATAGGTCGTGTGCTCTTAAGGCTGTTGAGTTTGACTCCCGCATGGGATGGTGGTTACGCCCATCTGCAACTAAGATTGAACACAGCACCCTGAGCTTTGAGGCCACAAGCTGCTGACAGCAAGCCAGATGGTGACTGGTGCCCTCCACAATGAAGACTGAAGAACAACAACTTGGCTGGTCCCCTCCCCCAATTCCCCAACAAAATCTTAAAAAAAAAAAAAAAAAAGATTTTATTGGGGAATTGGGGTTGGAGGACAGCGTTGGGGAATTGGGGAAGGGGAACAGACAAGTTGCTGTCTTATTGTTCTTCAATCTAGTTGTGGAAGATGTCGCTTCACTGGCCCATGTTGGTATTGCGCTCTTTCTGATTCGTCACCGGCCACTGGATGGCCGCTCACGGTGGCTCACGGTAGCTCACTGCAGCAGGGGCTGCAGCCTACACTGTCTCTGGTGACTCATGGCAGCCCAGCTCCAGGTTGAGCTGTTGTTCACCATCTTAGCTGTAGAGGGCACAGTGTCACTAGCCCTAAGGTTGGGTCCGAACCAGCCCTGCTGCTCAGAGCTGGTGTCCAGGCCATCACTTAACTAACGTGCCACTCGGCCAGGCCAAAACATCCTTGTTTTTCATTTTCCATTCTTTTCTGAATAAGTTATAAACTATCCCCAACCATCCTCGTCCATGAAGCCTCTGCTTTCCTTTCCAATACTAATGATATTAGAATGTTCCTCAACTCTTTATAACAAAACCAAACAAAAACCAAACAAACAAAATCTGCATCTTTAGTGCTTGCTATGTGTCAACTTTTATTCTAATATTTTTAATTCTACTACCCAATTCACTAAGGTGCTATTTGTCATCGAGCAAATGCACAGTAAATGTTTATACCATAACATTTTTTCTCCTGCTGTGTCTTATTGTGTTTATTTCAGTGTGTTATTTTGTCTGCATCATTATTTTAGACTGAAAAATGAGGAACTAGTCCCCGGTGCGATAATACGTTAGATTCACTGGCTCCCTTCCCATCCATATAAACACACTGGAAATTGGTGGATACAAAGAAGAGAGACATTTCATTCAGCTGATATGCAACATGTGTTGAAGATGCAACAGCAGTTTTTCCACAAGATATCTTAAAATCACCAAAACATCATTTTATATTTTTAATATATGTGACATGGATGACAGTGCACATTTTTCCTAAACTATTCCTTCCTGTCAACTTCATAAGATCAAAAACTACTAGAATAGTGTACTGAAGGAAAAGCTACAGTATGCACTGATTCAAAGATAGAATGGAAAGTCAGGAAGGGGGAAGTGAAATAACACTGATGGAGTACCTACTGTCTGCCAGACACTGGAGTGAACTAGCTGATTTATACACATCTACTGATTGACTTTCCTCAATAGCACAGTGATACAGGGAGGTCCCTATTTTACAGGTGTGGAAATGGGGCTGGAAGAGGTTAGTGGTCGGCCCAGGTCACGGGGTAAACAGCAGAGTTGCCATTGCTCAACTGCTGCCTCACAAGGTACAAAGAAACTGCATGGTAAGGAGACACGGGCCGCTGAGTGTTGAGTCCCCCATTTGCACTTACTCCAGTAGCTGGTCACTTACACAATGGTGCCCTTAAGGGAAACCACCTTATGTTATTATGCATGTACTTGTTTATTTTTCTTATACATTATAAGTAATTTATTGGGTTTAAAACTATAGATTTTAGAAATTTTCTTTGGAATCTCAGGTGACCATCCAGATGAATAGGACTTAGGTCTGTAAGTACATTTAGCTAAATGAACTCATTAACAATTAATAGGGCAAGGAAGTGCTGTTTTTTTCCCCCTTCAAATATCATTAATGGTGTTTTGGTAACACATCAACTAATTCACTTTTGGATTTTTTTTTTGTTTTGTTTTGTTGTTTTTTTTGAGGGCAGTGACACTGGCCCTCATATGTGGGACCCGAACCGGGGCTGCTGGCTTCCCAAACCAGCACTTAACCACCGCACCACTCAGCCGGCCTTCACTTTTTAAATATATGCATTAAAGTTTCTAAGTACTTTAATAAAGTTTTTTCCAAGATAGATCTACTCTGAATCTGACTGGCATCTATAGGTTACTTTAAAATTGGAGATGCATAATGTCTTTAAGATAACATTATAGGGCCGGTGGAGTGGCGCGGTGGTTAAGTGCTGGCTTGGGATGCTAGTGGCCCCGGTTTGGTTCCCACATATGAGGGCCAGTGACACTGCCTACATAAGAATGCATAATCTTAAATATGATTTAAACCCATTCCCCTCTTCCTATAGTAGATACGATCTATTTCCAATTAAAGATAGATTTATCAAAAATTTAAAAAAAGATAGATTTTGATTGTGGAAGCTTGGACTTTAAGCAATGACAGATACTGCATTCCAGATGAAAGAAATTCCATGTTAAGAGTAAAAGGTTGAATGAGAATAATTCCTCTACTACCTTAATAAATTAGCTCCACATCTGAGAGGAAAATTATAGCACAAAGAAAACTCGGTCAACATGAGATATTATAAACTACAAATAACAATTCCAGGAATGCTTTGATTTTCATACTTCAGTTTCTAGAAGTGTAGAGTTGATATGTTTCTAATTAATACAACACTTGTTCTTATTAAATTCAAATTCTTAAATGATTAATTCATAATTTAGATTGCATATGATTAATGATATAGATTTACCATATCAGTAAACATTTTTAGGGAGCATTTAAGCTGAGAAATTCATCAGAATATTTTGTGAAGGATATAACAACAATACACATTATAAGTGAAATATAATATGCATCAACATACACACATATTTAGGCTTCTAAATACACCTAAGTTATATATCTTGTTTCTAATACCTTAAGTCTCCTGTTTATCAGCATTGACTAATGCTCCCCTGAATGCTCTCTCTTGACCCCACTCTCACCATGAGGTGTCCTTTACTTAAGTCATTTCTATCCATTTTTCACATTTCAGCTCAAATAACATTTCTTTTTTATAAAGAAAACCTGTACATTACAAATATTTCTAAGATTCACTAAATAATGCAATAGATACCTACTACCTGCATTTAACAAAAGTTGACATTTTGTGATGTCTGATTCAGTTGTTTTCTTTTTATATATATATAAATTTGCAAACACACATAAGGTTAAATAAACACTGCATCTCTTTTCCCCCTTCTTATCCCAGAAGCAGACTTATCCAATGCTGATATGTATGTATGCCAAAGACTCTCTCCATGACCAATGTTAGTCAGGCTCCTCTGAAACTTTTTCTCAACTAGGCCTCAACCTTTGGACTTCACTCTCTGTCTTTTCACTGCCCAGCTTTCCCAAAATCCCTGCTAAATTAGTTTAATCAGAATCCTCTACAGTCAATATCTGGCCATCCTTGATATCTTATCAAACTTCTCATCCCTCATTATCTTCCAGGTGAGATCACCCCACCTGCCTTCAGCAAGAATCCTGTCAAGTCAGTTTAATCAGAATTCCTTTGATGTTTCCTCCCAGTAATTTTTATCCATTAATGCCAAACTGCTCCTTAGCTACAAACCTCCACTTGTGTTTGTGCTTGTTGTACTCAGAATTGAGTCCAATTCTATACTGGGGTCTCTTTTTCCATATAACAATAGATACTGAATAGAATCTGTTTTTACCACTTTACTGTTGAGCTTGTTGTTTTGTTTTTGTTTTTAAACATGTTTTATCATTACCAGACAAGTTTTATTTTTCCGCTTACATATGTAGGATCAATGAATATAGATATTATTTTTGTGGTTTATTTTTGAAAGTTTCACGTAGGTGGTATCAGGATGTATATACCATTATACCCTCTTATAGAACTTGTCATTTTCTCTCAAACTACTTAACATTTTGTAGTTATATACTTGTTCAAGTACTTATTTGAACAATGTGACTAGATTATAAGTTTTTTGAAGACAGTGACCATATGTGTTTTGCTCATCAATGAGTACTTACTGAAAATATTTTGATTAAAAGGACTGTTGCTGGGGAAGTAAGGCATTTTTAGATCATGGAGACATGGATAATTTGAACTCACACTCAGATAGAATGAACTTAAGCAGTGTTTGAAAAACACAATGTGTATTTTTTTTTTAAGTCTGTGGCATTTTTCTTTCAATAAGCACTTATCCTGTGCCCTGACATTTTATTAAGCTATACCAAGGCCAAAGTGAAAAATATAGTCTCTGCCCTAAAGTAAATAGCAATTTCCAAGAGCATTTAGATATTCTTCTTTGAAACCTACATATTTGGCAGACTTTACTTAAAAAGGTAATATCCCTGTTATTATCTATTGAGTTGGTTGGAACCCAGGTCTTGTCATAAGGCAGCCCTCAGTATGTGATTAAAAAGTGATTCATAATAAATTACAACTTTTAGTCAGTAACTTCAAAAGAATACCTACATAGTCACTCACTACATTACCTGCTTGTATTTTCAAAGATTTCGGTGATTAAAAATCAATGTTACTCTTATGGATATTTGCCTGTAAGTGGCAGAAATCTTTCCAAATATAATGATGATCCATATCCTCTAAAGCAGATACTCAATTCAAGACAATGGCCTGCACAGATATGAAATTGGACATGTATGTAGAATGGCAAGAAATCAAAGATAAATTAATGAGAATGCTTATAATTACATTTATGTGTTTTCCCTGTAATAAAGCATTGAAATGAAAATGCACATCTGATTTGTCCATATGCTTAATGAAGGGGAAAATTCAATCTAATTACATTCCTGTTGAATATTTACTCCAAATGTAGCATGCCTTTAGTTTTTCAATATTTTACTTTAAGTGATAGTTCCAATAAACATAACATAATAAACCAGAAAACAAGGTAGCTTTCTCCAAAACTATTTTTTTATTCTAATGTACATTAAAATTCACTAAACACAAATATGTTTTAAATCTAAGGTTCTGTTATGTAATTCTATAAAAACGTATTCATGAACTTCTTACAGATTCCTTTATAGAGCTCACTCAGAAAGATACTATTTATAAATAATAAATAGTACTTTAAAATTAAATTATATATAATTTTAATATTTAAAAAATAGCATGTTATTAATAGAAGTGTATTCACCTATTTGAATTTGGCCTTCTATGATTATATTGCTTACATCAATTACTAAAAGGTGATAAATATTTTTTATGTGAAGCTATTTAATTATAAATTATACTTTGTTAGATTACTATCCATGTGAGGAATCTAATAATTAATCTTATCAAATTTTTATTTCCAATTTAAATTACACTCATTTTTCCCATGTACTTATTAAATTAGTCTTTACATCCTGTAACTACCAAGAAAAAAAATATGTATATGGTCAGATTTAAAAAAAACAACAACAGATATTATATGCATAGGGGACACAGGTAAACATATTTCTCTATAAAGTTTAAATCTGATCAGGAATTTACTTTAACCCCATATAAAGACAAATCACATACACACAGCTGGGTTGCATATCAATTGTGAGCCATTTTCCTCTCTGCCATATGCCATCTTTTCAAGGCAATATTGATGTGATAATATGAAGGAATAGAACAAATCCAGTTATAAATCACAACTGCTGCTCCAAATCACTTTATGAGTATCACTCTTCCTTTTCACTTTAAATTTTGGGAAGAAAACAAATGAGGAAGGAACAGGTAGGAAAAAACAAAACAAAACAAAAACAACAACAACTACAACAAAACTTGAGGTTGAAGCTAAATGAATAAACGAAGCATAGATTTTAAAAAAGTCAAGAGGCTCTGTGATATCCTGTGCTTTTTTGGAGGATGGCATTCTTCATCAAGTGCTGTGTGTCCAAGGGTGTTAGTGTGAGTATGTTTCTTCAAAATGGCATTGGCCGGTGTTATGGACAAAGTTTCTGTCACACAAAAATTCAGATGTTGAGGCCCTAACTCCCAATATGGTGTAAACAGGTAGAGCTTTGGGGAGATCACTAGGTTTAGATCAGTCATAAGGGTGCAGCCCCTATGATGTGTTGGGGCACATATAAAAAAAGAAGGGACACCAGAGCTTCCTGTTTCCCCCTAGTAAGGATACAGCAAGACGCTGGCCATCCGCAAGACTGGAAAAGGGCCCTCACCAAGGACTAAATTTGCTGGCATTTTGATCTTGGACTTCCCAGTCTCCTTAATTACGAAAAGCAAATGTCTGTTGTTCAAGTCACGCAGTCAATGGTATTTTGTTATAGCACCCTAAGATAAGACAGTTTGCTATTTTTGCTTCAAGTCAACAGGAAGTGGCGACTGGCAGCTAAATACTTGTTTGTGATCCTAAGAATCTTATAAAAGAGACATTTAAAATCATAGTTGTTATTCTTATTGCTCTTTATAGGGCTTCCCCACTAGCACAACTTCTCTGTGGGTTTGTTTTCAAATTGATCAAGCAACAACTTTTGGTTTCTCAGCATCTTTTTAATCAGCTGGTCCCTAACTCAATGGACTAAAAACAAAAACAAAAGCAAAACAAACATACTACTCCTGCCTTACACACATTAATAATAATAATATAATAATAATAATAATAATAATAACTTCAGTAGCACTTACCATGAGTGGGAACTTCATATTAACTCATTTTATCCTAACTCATTTAATGCTTAAAACATCCCTTTGAATTAAATCACTTTACTATCCCCACTCTATAGATAAAGAAACTGAAGCATAAACAGGTACTTAATTTGCCCAAGGACACACAACTAGGAAATGATAATTCAAGGACTAAAATCTAAACATGTTAGGTTCAAATTCTTGCTTTTTAACTCATATTTAGTTTCTAAAGTATTTAAGAATAAAAATAGTTAACTAATTGTTTATTGCTTTTAGAATAAGGTGTATACACTTACAAATAACACTTAGCATATCACTTATTTTCTTTTTACTATCATCTTTTTCATTACATTTTTAAATTTTTTAAAGTATTTTTAGAAATAGAGAAATTAGAAAATAAAGCCTAAAAGAAAAAATAAAATAAAATTGGCTATCCTTCCATCATCTGATTACCAATCTAGCTTTTTTATAATAGCTATTTTTCTAATAATACAATTACATGTTTTCAAAATTTGGGTCAAATATTTACTTAAAACATGCCGGTGATATGATTTTTTTAGTTTAATATGGAAAGCTTCCTGTGAATAAGCTCTGGCCTCCTTTTTGTCATTGAAAGCAATTTAAGGTAGTTAATCTGATGTTGTATCTATTCAGTATATAGGTTTTTGATGTATTACATCTCTAAGTAGGACACCTAATTCAATAGATAAGAATAATTTAATATAATTTAATGATATTAGCACTTTGAAAAAAAAAAGGCCAAAGGAATTGAGCTTCGAGGTAAGATCTGATCCAAAATTAGTACAATATTTTTGGATGAAAAGTTGGAACTGAAAAGGCAAAGCAAAATAAAATTATGAAAATCTTGGAGTTTGAAATTTAAGCTATGAGTCCAAGAATTTGTATTAGAAATAAGTAAAATTGTATGTGCTCAGAGTATGAAATCATGAGAAGTACAAGGTGTAAAATTATAACAAGTCTATGGGAAGACACTCTACCAGCTGCTCTCCCTGTACATACAAGCATTTTCTGACTGAATTTATGTTCTTTCACTTGGTTCTTCTCTAGCTCCTGTGGCCTACCTGTGAAATTGCTATGCTAACACTTTCTTAAGATGTGTTAAAGACCACCAAAATATCAACATTTAATTGAAAATTTCTCCCCATAATAATCACAAAGACCACCGGGATTTTTTTTTTTGTTTTTCGTTTTTGTTTTTTTTTTGCTAGGTAGAAAGAAAGAAAAAAACAAGCAAGCAAGCTGCATTTGTAATAGAATTTTCTATTTGAAAGTGTTCCAGAAACTTGTGAATAGAGAAAGGTTAACCAGTAATTGAGGGCAGGACCATATTCCTCAGTTAGACTGTATTTAAAAGTATTTTCACACTTATTATTTGTGCTATAGAAATTTTAGGGTATCGCTCACAGGGATACTACATATAACCTATTTTCTACTTAAAATTGCTTCTAGAGATGTCAAATTTAGGAACTGTGCAAATTTTCAAGTCAATTTTGTTTTTAACTTGTTTTTTTTTTTTTAGCTTTAGAATTTAGCACCTTAACGAAAACAAAGCAGGTGCCGATAAATGGCTGTTAAAGAAATGTTAACTCGCTATTTTCCCAAATGCCTTGGCCTCTATTATCTCCCTGAACCTGACATACAATATGTGTTGCTCTGTGCTCAAAGATCTAGTTAAAAATGTTAGCTGGAATAAAACTATTTTATTTATAGTTTAAAAGAAGTTGACCCTCTTTACTAGTGATTTTGGATTATTATTAATATATGTTTTTTAATTACCAGTAAATAGTATAGCATCTAAACATACTAACATGACAATACATGTCTCTGAGATGGTGGATGAAAGGGATAGTTAGTGAATAAATGAAGGAATGATGGAGGTAAAAGCACTCCTTGTTGTTCATATGGGCTTTACTGTCTTGCACATATTTTGGAAATTTCTTTTGATTAAATAACAGAAGTTAGACTATTTTCAAAGGAAAGTAGGAGATCATCAAAGGAAAAACAAAATGGAATATAAGCAAGAAGACATGCCTTGAGGCTCTTTTCTCTTCTGGTTGAGGTGTCTCAGGTAGATCTCTTATCTCTGCAACATGGGTAATAACAATATCTCCTCATATCAGATGTATTAATTGAGAAACAAGTTCATTTGGAAACTTTCAGCAATGAATATATAGAGTTGAAAAATACACATAGTTTCCAATTCTACCTTTTTCTCTTATAGGGATGTTTCATGTTGAACCAATGCATACAAGAGGTGACCAAACAATTTGGTGGCTGCTTAAATTTAAAAATATACATATATTACAGTAAAAGGCACATTACCATTAACCCCCCTCAAAATACTCCTTCTCACTTTGAACACACTTATCCCTGCCTTTCCATTGGATTGCACTTGGCAGCAGCATTAACTGTATTTCTTTATCACAATGGAAAGGCTCCATGTCACGCATTGCTTTTGCTAGGGCAATTTCTGTCAAATAAAAACATTACAGTGTGTCCTCATCCTCCTTATTCACCGGATCTGGCACCATGCAACTTCTGCCTCTTCCCCAAAGTCAAAATAACCATGAAAGGAAAACATTTTGAATGGATTCAGGACATCGAGGCTGCCAGGACAGCAGAACTAAAGGCACTCATAAAAAAGGACTTCCAGAACTGCTTCAGAAAGTGGCAAGAATGAATGGATATGTGTGTTCAAAGTCGAGGGGGACTATTTTGAGGGGGATTAATGGCAATTTGTCTTTTACTGTAATAATTTTTTTATCTAAACGTTCACCATATTTGTTGATCACACCTCATATAAATGACTGATAAAAGAGGAGTAATAGGCCTTTAACAAAGGTTTTGCTTCTATATCTAAAGTTGCAATGAACCAGAAAATTCAATCACCAAAGGCTGAGTCTGCCTTATATGTAGATATCCAGGTTGATCCATTGTCCATCAAAAATAGATTTTAAATGTATTAATCCATACTCTTTTACCTGACTGCCCAAGAAAGTTACTTTTACCAAGACTGGTTTTGGATTCTGGACCAAAGTAGTCTGTGAATATACTATAGTATTCAAGAATTAACCCTTGGAATGCTACATCGTTACTATGTGCATCAAGCCATGAAATCAGACACTCAATCAAATCCAGGATGCTATTTCTATTTCCACAATAAGAAGTAATTATCTAACTGGCCAAAAGTATAATGACAGTTATTTGACAATTTGTTCTTGGTATTTGAAAATGCTAGCTTATCAAGCTGAGTGATTTTAATGAATATAAATTGCAGTGATCCAAAATAGAGTTCCTTCTTACTTTCTTTTTATTGTATTGCCAATTCCATTTTTGTTCCCATTTAGCCTTTCCCTTGTCTATTAAAGAGCATTGACAAGCAATCTATTTCATGCTTATGCTACAAATTGAAAATAAAATTTCCCAGAGATAAATTAAAGTCATAGTCTTGATATGATATGTTTGAACATTAAAGTTCTAACTCTTTTTTCCCCTAAAACCTTTTAAAAACTTTTGAAATTCAATACAAGTATGCATGCCTTATCAGTGATTTGATAACAGAAATCAGATGTCTTAGAATGAGGGGAGAGAGTGTGTGAGTGTGAGTGTGAGTGTGTGTGTGTGTGTGTGTGTGTGTGTGTGATTAACATTTTCCCAGTGAGGTATAATCCCTACTTCAGACTTGTTTTACCCCTTCATTTCTATCATACAAAGAGACGTACTGTTTTCTAACTAATAAATACCACCTCAAAGAAAGCAAAGATAGGGGGCAGTGGGTTCAGAAACTGGGACCCAAGTAATGTAATTTTTTCCTTTACAGTTAAATTTTTTCCTTTACAGCTTGTCTACTTGATAATACTAGACATACAGAGCTATTAGCATAACAGCAGCAAAAGCTCTTCTTTGTCTTAATTTCTGCCACACGGTTTGGCATTAGAGACTGATGTTGAGAAATTATGAAAGGATGCATAGAGTTCTAAAAACAAGTTCAAGGAAATTCATTGTTTCACAGAACCATGGAGAAAAGTTTTTCCTCTAAGATATTGAATGTCTAGAGGTAAACAATGCTACCTGGATACGGTTTTCCTTTGTGAACCTCAATAATTAAGATGGACTCCTGTGGCTAAATGGACATAAATTTAAAGTACAGCCTAGTACAGTTTGCTGTTAGGGGACTCTCATGAACCTTGCACCCCAGGAAGAATCTTAAATTGAACTTCTAACCTCCTATATCATCCTGTTTATCCTGTCTGTGTCCACCACTGCAGGGAAGTTTCTTCTTATGTCCATGCTACCTACCACTCAGCGGAAAGACTGTGACCTGTCCTGACCAATCAGAAATGCACAGTTTGGAAACCTCATTTCTGTCTCTACCAACCAATCAGAACTGTACAAGTTAAAAGACTCATTTGCATGAAACAAAACCTAAATGTAAACTATGGGCTGTGGTTTCTCCATAAAAGTAAGCTTCTCTTTTGTCTCTATGGGGCACACTGTTTCTACTGGAGGCTGTGTCTTCCTGGTTTGCAAACTGTTCACTTGAATAAAGCTTCCTTGGTATCCTCTTGGGGAATACTTGTTGATACCTTTATATATTCTCTCTTCAAGTATCATAAATCATCAGGCATGAAAACTGATTCCTGTTTCTTGTTAACAGGATTGTACTACAATCCCACCTCTGCTTTGTGTTTTTGAGTGTCTATCCCACCTGGGGACTGGGTGAGAAATGTTTCCAATGAAACACACATGAGCTGGAACTCAATTAGGATGTGACCTGTTTTTGACCTTGTTTATGCATAATGGCTTTTCTTATACTCTTAAAACTGACCATTTTTTGTTACCTTTTACCTGCTATTGCCTCAGATCTACAGAATGCTAAGGCTTTCTTGGATCTTTTAATTCTAGTTTATAAGTTAAACTTAACTTTAGGTTGACACTTTCAATGTATATAATTATAAAAAAAAATCTAGTTTCTTTTTCCTACATATGAGTCATTCCTCTATAGATATCTGTATATCTTTTTTTTTTCTTTTTAAAAGATTTTATTGGGGAATTGGGGGAGGGGGACAGTGTTGGGGAATCAGAGAAGAGGAACAGACAAGTTGCTGTCCTTTTGGTTCTTCAGTCTAGTTATTGAGGATGTGGCTTCACTGGCCCATGTTGGTATTGTCATTGCACTCTTTCTAGGTGAGGCAGTCACTTGGTGGGCATTGACAGGCAGCTCACGAAAGCACACACCAGCTGCCCGCCTGCCCCACTGCAGCCTACAAGGTCGCCAGCAACTCATGGCAGCACAGATCCAGGTGGAGCTGTTGTTCACCATCTTATCTGTAGAGGGCACAGTGTCACTGGCCCACATGTGGGATCCAAAACAGGGCCCTGCTGCTTAGAGTTGGCATCCCAAGCTAACTCTTAACCAACACACCACTCAGCCTGCCCTATATCTGTATATCTTTAAAATTTTTATTTTACCAAATTCTACACATGGGATTATAAGTAGTATGTATTTAATTTAGAACTGTAGGATTTAAATTTGGAACTTTCCAAAATATTCACCAAACAAAATAAACTTTAGTTTTTTTACTTCCATCTTAACAGTCACAAAGAAATGTAATATAAGAAATAAGGGACAGAAATCTATAACCCTATGCTGTGACAAAATATTTTCTTTTCACTTGGGATCAAATAAGCCCACCAAAAAGCACATTAGTTAATACTAACACATAAATACCTTTACTACAACACTATAAATGTATTAAATGTATGTCTGATTATTGGTTTATAACCCCCCTACAAAAAAAAAAAAAAGAAAAAAATACTTGAGGCAATTATATGAAAATATAATGACAACCCTTACGCATAATAATAGTGCCTTTTATATTGAAATGTGACAATATTAAAATACATTTGTACTCCTATTCATATCCTGAAATATTATTTGCATATTTAATGTATTATCCATATGGTTCTTTCTATCTTTGAGATTTACATCACTATGAGTTTAATTAATTTTGGATTTCATTTTTTATTATTTTACAGTGAGCAACATCAGTATTGTGTCTCTTACTCTTTCTTGTTCTTCTCTTTGTTAGGGGCAGGAGGGCGTTGAAATGCATAATAAAACAACACCTTTCCCCGATCAGGATTGTTTTCTAACTTTTTGAACTATCAATATTTTGTTGACAAAGCAAAGTTACTTTCATCATCATTCATGGGTATTCAATATTATTTGGCTTTTCAACTACTGATTTTTGGAAAGACTTTCAGTTACTTTTCTATTCAGTTCTCAAAGTTGAGAATTTACAATCCATAATTTTTGTCTTGCTAATTTGGTTTTCAGTTTTTTTCTTTTGTCTACATGACAGTTTAGACAGGAGCTACGCCAAATTCTTGTAAATTGAAACAATAGCCCTAGTCAAAATCAGAGGCCTATTAGTATTCAGCATTTAAATACTTCAATTAAAACAATTAAATGATTTCTACTAAATTAAATGCAATAAAAAGGAACCCTGTTGCTTTGCAAGTCCAGATTTTAAAAATACATATAAAAGTGTAATGTTCAGTTAATGTTCAGTACATTTTCAGGATAATTTAACCTGAAAAGCATTCCTGGAAATCTTATTTCCCATTCCAGACTATCACCTGTGGTGCAGAAATTACAATGAACCAGGACCACCAAGCTACATTGATCTGATTCAGTGATATTCCACTGCCTTCAGGGACGAATTCTGACCATTGAGAGTTTCTTTTGCCAAACTGTCTCATCCTAAATTGCTTTTTGCACAGTAATCTGACTAAATATTTAAAAATGGCCTTTCAATTTTATTTTTTATTTCTTACTTAAATATAACATTTTTAAATTATATGATAAACCTGGTGCACTGTCAGCCTACAACTGTCCCTGGATACTCTGATTTTCCCACATATTCACCACAAGGAAGTTTTTACTCTTATCTTTTCAAGTTGATAAACAGTAGCATACAACTTGATCTAGAGTGTTGGAAAATATTATTCTGTTACCATTCTTTGTGTTATTTGCTACTATGTGTGATTATCTGTGAACCGCCAAAGGAAACTTAAGTGACAATTGTTGATCTCTCATAATGACAGCATCCCTCTTAGTGAAATACAATAGTAGAGGTAACATTTAATTTTAAAAACAAGTTTCTCAATAGAAGTGTTGGATTACAAGAGAAATTGCTAATGTGTCTTTTAATCTAAGGCTTACTGGAAGGGGATGTTTTGTGATAGCATGAATTGATCACTTGGTAATTAGATGGAATGTAAACATTTAAATAAAACTTTGCACCTGCCACTTCTGTCAAGGTTTCATTGCTATGCATTGATAGCCAATTCTTAAGAGTTCTTAGCCATAAGGAAGATAATTCATAGTAAGTATAGAAGAAAATATAACTGCTGGTCTGGTTTAGCTATAGTCAGCAGAGCCAGGATGGATATGTTATATAACCTTTGAAAATTATATCCATGCCATGAATCAAGGGCCCTCCTGATTACTTGTAGTAGTTCCATGATCCTGATATAGGATGGATAGGTATGCATCTCAATGGCCTTGTATTTAAATACCCTCTGTCACCTCTCTCCTTTTATAAGTAGGGACTGAATAGGATCTCTGAGAGGCACACTTTTGCTCACCTCCATTCCTACATCAGCAGCAGATAACAGGGATCTTAGGAGTCCTATGAGCTCAGAGCAAGATGGTCTCTCTGGAGACCTCTACCTTTCCATCAGTAATCAGGTGGGAGCGCCGGAACTCTCTCACCTCTTTGTAAGGTCACTAACTCTCCTTTCCACATCATTCACTGTTTTGCCACCACAAACTGCATTAGAACAAGAGGACTAACCTCATTTTGCCCTCTGCTACCTGTTAGGTCTATCAGCAGAGAATGCCCTGCACATCTGGTGTCCTTTATATCCCTTTAGTGAATCTCATCTCCCACTGCTCATCAACGCTAGAAGCTCTTCCCTTGAGCCATCTGGAAGTCATGATCAACTATTAGCAAAACACCCTGTGCCTGCATCCTGTTCTCTGCTTATTCTCTTCACTCTCCTTCTCTTCCCTGTAGACACTGCATCCCCTGCTATCCTCTTAATTTTTAGTGTGAGCGCCTCTTGGCCCTCACATGCCTTGTACCAATTGGCTTCTAAGTGAGTCGAGTGTCGTTTTTGTTCATTGGCACTACTAAATTATCCTCTCTTCTTTCTTCCTGAAAAAATGTCAGCTTTGAATCTTATGGCACCAGACAACCATACTTATACTCTTGTAGTTGGGATCATCCTTCAACATTTGGGTCATTCGCCATGTTCCTGGAATGTTTTAGCTTCCAATATCACTGTCACTCTCTCCAACACCACTCTTTTCATAACTCTTAGTGATTGTTATATAAAGGGCTGATGTGCTCTTCCACCTGTAGTCAACTTGTCATACCTGTACTCTTGATCCCATGCCTTTTCTCTTTCTCAGGCTTACTCCAACAATTTCCCCCTTAACAACTTCAGCATCAATAGTTCCTTTATTTTTTTTTCCTTTTTATAAAACCATTCTTATTATATGCCCAGTTGTTAGTCAAATATTCAAAGAAAAAATACTCTGTTGACCTGACTTTTCCCTCCAGGTATTGCCCTATTTTTTGTCTTCCGTTTATGACAAAACTCCTGGGAAAAGTTGTCTAGCCTAATCGTTTATGATATATCTCTTCTAGTTTCCTTCCAAGTGTTGATCTTAGGAATAAAGGTCTTTGGGAAACAGATATACCTCAAAGCAATTAATAAATTCCACCTAACTTCATAGAGCATTTACTAATCTCAGAACAGTTTGTGCAAATACATCAGAAAAGCTTATTTTTCTATGATAAGGATAAAGGAACTCACCAATCAAGTGACTCGACTAAAACTGCTTTTTGTGAGGATCACCAGTGAGCCCACACCTTACTAATATCAATAGTGAATTTTCAGTCCTTATGTTACTTGATCTATCAGCTTTTGACAATTGATCTCTCCCTCTCTTTGAAACATTTTCTCCATTATGTTTCTAGGACACCATACTTTCCTGGTTTTCTTCCCACTTCTCTTGTCTCTATCTTGTTCTCCTTTGCTGTTTCTCCTTATCTCTCCATCCTCGAAAATTGAAATCCTCTAGTGCTCTTTCTGTGTATCCTTTCCCTTTTCTATGTACATTCAGATATCTCATTCATTTTCAGGTTTTAAACGATATCTAGGAAATATAGCAGGGAGAGTGATAGCACATGTCCTTTAAAATGTTCTAAAATTGTATTTTGGACAACTTTTTACCTCATCTTGTCCTTATCTTCCAAAATCAGTATTCTAAACTTTCATGTTCTAATTACTCAGTTTCATTATCCTAACCAAGTTGTATCACCAGGCTTATTTTTCTTCACCATACCCAGGTTTTTATATATAGTTTTAATCCCCACTTTCTTTCAGAACAAATATCCTGAGTTACTGAAAGAGATTTTTGATATATCACTCTTTCTCTCCTTTAAACACTCAGGAAAATTAAGGAGCAAGGAGTTTCAATCTATCAGCCAGCCAGAATACACCTCCAGGACTCTTCATTCCTTAATCAGTTATTCCTCTGCACTAGGATGACTGAGCCTCAAGCTACTAAAATCTTAGGTAATGTATGACTTGCCTATTATACCAATACCTATTAAGATGAGCTGAAATGTTTGAATTTGAATTGATGATTAGATTAGCTGTGATTCTATCTGTAAACCCCTGTCTTTGTACAACTGAAAAAAATACTGCTTTCTGGAAAAATGTTCAAAGAGCTCTGCTAGTTGATCACAGATGTGCCCTGTATTAGTTTTCTATGGTTGCTGTTATCTCAAACATTGTGGTTTAAAATAAAATATATTTATTGTCTATATTCTAGAAGCAAGAATTCTGAAATTTGTTCCCTGGGCTGGATCAATATGTAGGCAGGGTCATGCTCCATCCAGAGGCTATAGGAGAATCCATTTATTGCCTCTTCAGCTTCTGGTGGCTCCTGGCATCCATCCCTTTGTGGCTACTTTTACTCTGATTTTCCTCCATGGTCACATCCCCTCTGCTCCTGTGTGTTTGCAAAATCTCCCTCCGCCTTGCTTTTATGAAGATACACATGCTTACATTTAGGGTCCATCTGGACAATCATTCCATGTCAAGATCCTTAACTTAATCATAATTATTAAAGTTTTTTTTTTTTTGGTTTGTTTGTTTTTGTTTTCATTTGTTTGTTTGTTTTCACCATATAAGGTAACAATCACAGATTCTGGGTAATAGATGTAGATATCTTTTACAGTCATTTCTCAGACTCCAACACCCCCAAATCTTTTGCACAAATACTAAGAAATATCTGTAAATGTCATAACTTAAGTGAAAAGAAAAATTAAGTCATCAGCAATTGTGTCATAGTTTAATGTATTTCAAATTTTGGATTTCTAAGTCTCTATGATTTATCTCGCCTATGTTTTATTTTGCTTACATATAATTCAGATTATAATTCATTAATGAGTAAAGAGGAAACGTGTAAAAATATGAACTTTCACATATATCAGAGTATAATTCTAAAAACGTAATGAAAATAGACAAATCCTATTACTCTACTGCAACTGTACAATCCAGTATGAAAAATAATTTACACAGTGACTTCAATTCTGTTATTATAATTTTTGCCACAAGAATGAGGTGTCAGATTTTATTGTCTGATATATATTTGGGATTAGAATCACATGCCCTAACACCCTGACCTTTATGCATACTCTGCATTTTGACTGGCTAACCTTCCATTCCTTCTTTCTATTTAAAGCTTTACTAAACTAAGAGGTGCAGGTGAAATATCTGGCCAGTAAATACATACAAGAGTAGAAGGTCAAGCTGATGGGGGAGATGGCTACATTTCACATTGGGTATATATCATCCCAATGCTAAAACCTCATTCACATGTAGTAAGTTAAAAGAAATGTAAAACAGCATAATTGAATCCATTCTCTAAAAATGAATAAAATAAATGTGGCACACTTAACCCATTCAACATAATGGTGCAATTTCTTAGCCTTCCATAGAAATACCCTTGAAAGATTACCTGAGGTCACAAAGTCAGTTTTCATTATCACCAAAGTGATGCCTATGTGTATGTGTACTTAAGCCCTGTATAAGGAAAAGTGATTCCAATCTGTCATCTTTCTTGGTTGATATAAAATCACAGATTGATTATGACTTGCTCCAGCTCATTTCTGCCAGAGCTTGTACCAATGGATTCTTGGCAAAACTACAGTTCATGACAAGTAAAGGCTTAACAATTTTACTATAAGCACCTAGATCATCAAAAAGCTTTTTTTCAAACTTCCTTTCAAATGAAATATTTCACTTATAAGCACATATCCATCTAAAGAAATCCACATTTATATTTTCTATTTTACTAGTATCCTTAGTATATTTTTCATTAGAACAAGAGTGCCAAAAATTGCCACCTAACTTTAGAATAAACTATATTTTAGATATTGGACACTAATGAAATATTTAGTTTAAAAATAAATCTAAAATCTCCCTGGATTTTGATATACAGTATTAAGTTTATCATTGCACGTGTATATTTACAACAAATAAAAAATCTTACATACAACAAATTTTGTATTAATATTGCTTCAAGTGAAACTTTAAAAGAAGGATTACATAAAAAATATGCAAATAATAAAGATTCTTTTCTATGACCTCTATACCTTGATTCAGTATGCCTGACAACTTTACTCATGTGAAGGTAGTAAATTGTGAATTAATTAGATACTTAAGTTTTTGAATGTCTTCCAAGAACACACATCATGGAAGAATGTTCCCTTTGTCTTTAAAAAATATATATGTACATAGTAAAAATATGTAAGCATAAATATATTCTGCCTGGTCAAGGGAAACTAAAGTTTAAACTTCACCATCCTAGCATAATAGAGTTTGAGTGTACAAAAAGAAGCGCCTCATTTTTACAGGTAAAGAAACTAGTCTCAGAGATTAGTCACACAGCGAGATACATTTCTTCCATGAATTTAAAAGGTCACTAAGTTATATTAGCAAAATAAAATAAAGTTTAAAGGAGAAAAATTGCTTTTAATTGTATGGTATTACAGTGTTTCTATTATTTACATTCTATTTAAAGTAACTTTATGTTATTATTATTATACCATACTGAATTTTAGCAAAATATTGATATTGCATCAAAACACAATATATTCTCTAGTATACAGTATCTTATATATCTAGTATAGTATGAGGAATTGATATCATATATTTCCAGTTATATATATATATATATATATATATATATAGAGAGAGAGAGAGAGAGAGAGAGAGAGAGAGAGAGAGAGAGAGAGTTGGAGTTAGTTGGAGGGTGATGAGAGATTGAACAGGATTCTTGTTTAATATGTCTTATTGTTTCACAACTTCTTATTTTAAAACTTAGTGGGAAGAATCTACTAGAGAAGTAAAGGTTGAACATCAAGATAAAGATATTAGACTAGATGTTTCTTAAAAGTCTGGAAACATACTTATATAATTGAAGCATATTAGGAGTATCTGGCCATGAACTGAGGGATTAAAAAAGGAGAGGGTTGATTTATATGCAAGTTTAGGGAATTGGCAGTTTCTATTGAAATACTGGGTAGTGAAATCTAACTTGTAAAAGAAGAAACATGAGTTAAGGAGACATAGCTGATGAAATGGAAGAAGGAAAACTCAATGGAAAGAATATCCTAATGAGAATTTTTAAAAAAGCATAATGAAATAGTTGGCAAATATGCTTAAAAAGGAAAGCATGATTTAGCCAGGGAACACAGCTGTGGGTTTAGTTATTTGGGTGGTGGAGTAATTACAGATAATGACATGGACTGAGAAATGATACCTACTTTGTGGCAAGTTGTGTTTTTGGCAATCTAACATCCTGCCATAGTAGTAGTAATCCTTATCTAAAATCTAATATGTGTAATTTATGGATTTAAATTTCTTTCATTACATATTGGTATTTAATGTACAATGACATATGGATTTTAAGGTATTAAGAGCTAGTAAAAACAAAACAGAATGACTGTGGTATTTACTGAACTGTAAAAGACAACAAAACAAAAACCCAGAAACAGGAAAGACCTAGTGAACTAAACTCTCCAGTAGACCTTTACCAAAGAGGCACCAAATACTGATCTGATTGGTTACTGCAGGGAAAAGAGATCATCAGTACAAAGATTTTGATTTGTAGACCTAAAAGTAATCTGAATTCCTAAGCAACAAATACAGGATTATTCTTGCAAAAATGCCTTCAAATATTATTTATATTTTTCTTTTAATAACTACATTTATAATTTAAATAACATTCAACACCTTTTTTTTTTTTTAATGCCAGTATGCCTTGAGTTCCAGCACTGTAGCAGGACAAATAAAAATTAATGAAGCAAAACTTTAAAAGGACATTTGAAATTCTTAAGTCTTTATTTCACAAATCATAGTCTGAAACATCCTTTGAATGATAGTTTTTTAAATGTGCTTGAAATGTAATAAAATTATGAATCTTTAATTTTCATGCAATATATTAGAAACAATCTAATGTAAATTAGGGAAATATACTCAAATAATATCAATATTATTTCATTTTATCATATTTACAAATGTGGACAATACAAAGTATACTAATTTTTCCAATATCTATAAATTAATGTTTTGAAAGCCCTGGATTTGATTGACTACTAACATCTATATTAATATGCTCCAATATAATTATTACAGTGATTTGGTGCTACCAGTCGGTTGACTGGTATAAAATTATAACATCATCATCTGTGCTTATTTTACTAACAAACAGAACCCTAACAATGATAGAAAAATAATGCTGATACAGCATAGCTTGATTATGCTTGGACCATGTTATCCATGATAGAAAGATGACACTTTGGTAGGAGTTATTGATAAATTCATAGTTTATGTTATAAAAGAATAAAAAACAGACTACAGCTCTGGGCATTTTAATTAAGGAAATATTTGTTTGAATTGGATGAATCAAATATTTTAGAAGCTTTATATACATTTATATGTATCCATTAAGTGATTATCTATCTATCTATCTATCTATCTATCTATCTATCTATCATCTATCTATCCATCTCTCAGGATATAACAAAAACACATCTCTCTCTCTCTCTCTCTCTCTCTCTCTCTCTCTCTCTCTCTCTCTCTCTCTCCCCTTAATCTACCTATTTCTCAGGATGTAACAAGGACACATCAAGACAACTAATCTGAGAATAAATGAGTTCTCAGTTAACCAGTGAGTTGAAGAAATGATTTTGTAATTCATATTTCAAAGCAGTTATAGAAAATCATGTTTTCTTTTTAAAAAAATCATACTGTACACTTTTAGGTAAGAATAACTTAATTAATACTACAAACTCTGACAGGCACTTATAAAGAATTTAAAACCATCAAAACATTAATCAAAACAAAATGAATTTAAGTATAAAGTTATACAATTCATAATATCATATAATATAAATATACTATATATATATTACATAAATATAAATGAGCAAATGTATAATAAATAGATATAATTATAAAGGAAAATTAGGTAGGAGAAATAAGAGCAAAGAGGTATGGAGTTTAGTGCCTAAACTCTCATGTCCTAAAGCCCTCTGCTGTTAGTCTGAGAGAGTTAAAAATTTGGCTCAGTGCTTTGCAGGTGCCAAGAGATGAGGGAATCATACAAAGTGACTGGAATTGAGGTATCAACAAAATAAAAGCAGGCTGGCTGGTAGCAGGTAGAGTGCCTGGTAGGGAGAATGGGACCCAAGAGTAGTTGCTTCCCTAGCTAGTTTCCCTCAGGCAATGTCCCTGACCACTGAAGTAATAACTGCATCTAAGTTTTGTTAATTCAATTTATTCAATTATTTTTTTGCAAATACACATGGAACAATCGTGTCACATCAGAGCATAATTCACAAAGAATGTTGGGACAGTGGAGAGCAGGAGAGGAGACAAAAGGATTAGACCCAGTTTTCTGATTATCTAGAATAATCTTTTGTGTTGCTTGTTTTTCATCTAAAGGAATGCATTTTTATAATTACAGTTGTTTTATTTTGTCTTTAAACAGATGATGGTAAGATAAAACTTCCTAAAAAGTACATGAAATACAGCTGGAAGATGCTGTAGGTTAAAATTAGAGCCACTTGCCTGGATAGTTAGCTGATACCACTCGTGGAAATTTAGAAAATTATCAAGGATACAGTCTGAAAATAAAGGCCACCGTTTTCAAAGGTGGTGGCCACAAAGTACCTGGAAGGCAGGTTCTTCCTCCAGTCCCCCTGCAGTTGACTCATCTACTTTGGTTTCCATTCCATTCCATCAGCAGACTCCTTCTTCCCTCCTGCATGTCCTATTTGCAAGTTCCTGTTTCTGACAATGGCAAACTCTAGACTAACTTTAATATTGATTTCTCATTTTATCACCTTCTCACCATTTTATTTTTTTTTCAGGTCCAGCCCTAATGAGAGAAACATTCTGCCTTATCCTAGCTAATAATTTTGTTGGTTTCCATCACCTATATGGATACAATCCACTATGTAGTAGAAAACTCCCTAATTCAAATAGCCGAAGCACTTATGTTCCCATAAAAAAAAAAACAAAAAAAACCACACTAATATAGTTTCAAATGAGCCATTTAAACTGAGACAGTAAATTCAAGAGGGGGCAATGGGATTCAGGGGTTGGGGGGGAATAACGGTTTTACTTCAAAGCGATACTTTGAATTAATGAGTATAAAATTGAATTTGTACAATTCTCCCAAACACTGAATCGAGTTAATTTCCACTCCTAAAACTGTCATGTTAAAGAATGAACATAGATTAATATGCTATAAATAGGATTGACAAATACAGTCAATACAGCTTTACATATACACATTACAATATAGCTTATTTTTCTAAATTCACAGTCTGGTTCAAATTCCAGATAACTGCATCTAATCAAAACCTATCTTCCCCACTATTCTGCTTCATATTTTGAAAACGCCTCAGTCTTTTCAACAGCTAATCTTACAGTAGGAACTCCTCATGCTTGTTTTTTCCCTGGTTAAAGTCTCCTTCTGCTCCAAACGCTTTTTGTCATTCTTTTTGTCAATCTGGCTATCATTGATTCCATTTCATGAAGGTCATTTAATATATGAAGTGACAATGGAAGGTAAAATCACAAAAAATAAGTCATTTGTTTGAGATAGCCAGATAATTTTTTGTATCTATTAGGTGTACTTTCTGAAGATAATGAAGTGGTCATTTGGAATTTCAAATTCTTTCTTTTTTTAAAAACTGTAGCTAAAGGAGATGACTTTGTGTTAGAAAGGCCTCTAAGTAACTCTCATGTTACTTAAGTTCTTTTTAAACACAAAAGTGATCTCCTCAAGATACTATTAACTGTGAAGTCTCTCCAGTCATCTTTAATTAAAAAAAAAAGTTAAAATAATATTAATAAAATGTTGTTTTTCATTTCTACTGAATGAAATGGGTTTTTTTGATGTTGTTTTTTATAAACTAACACAGAAATGACCATATCAGTTCCTTCAGATAATTTAATATTTATAGGCAGATATTATAAATCAAAATCTAGATTCTATTCAAAGGTAACTACATGAACACATTAATGCTATTTCAGAAATTGAGTGATTTTCAGACCTAAAGAATATCATTATTTATGGACCACAAAGCCCTTTAGAGATACAAAGAAGAAAATCCTTTGTCCCAGCATTCTTGAGCACAATAAAAAGGACGATGATAATGTTTTGATAAAACCCACCTGTATTGTGTCTAAAAATGGTATGAGTCAACTGATCAAGGAATTCAGTTTAAAGTCCCTATTATTTGAATTCTCCATCAACAAATACTTAGAGTTCACTCTTGACAATATAATTGCACATGTTTATTATATGACAATTGCTCTCAAGCAAGTTAAGAGAATATGACTAATAGACTTAGATAAGTCCTTTTTATTATTAACTTAATTTCATTTTGAGTGGACACAAGGGAACATATAGATGTAACAAATTAATAAACCACAAAAAGTGAGCCATATTGGGTAGAACTGAGACCACTGAGAACTACGTTTATCTGACAAAGGTGATGTGAAAGCTAGAAGGGCTTTAGGATAAAGAAAAAGAAGTCTGAGGGCAGGCAATTGGAGTATCAAATGCCCTTACCAAGTGGAAAAGAAATAAAACAGTAATAAAATAGCTTACACCCAGTCATTGTTGTATACTAGGACAGACTGGAAGTCTCTGAATGCTAGACTAAAGACAAACTTTATTTTTAAGACTCAATGTATTCCCTAAAGTATCATGAGAAAAAAATAAAAACAGTAATATTATGAAAAAATGCCTTAGATTAATCTGCATAGGAAGAAGAAAAGTTTGTGCTCAAGGAAACCAAGTAGGAACTATGAAGCTATTTTTGACAGAGGGGCATTGAAATTCATTAAAATGTCAAAGTTGAATTAGACAAAAACACTGATAAACTTTTCTCCCATTAGGAGAAAGAGTAAAGTCTAGACTTGTTTGCTTTAAAGAAATATATATATATATATATATATATATATATATATATATGCTTTCATATATATATATATATATATATATATGATATGCTTTATAGTGTTAAATAAATTACCAAATGCAAGTAGCTTATAGCCAGTAGATAATACCATAATACCACGGGGATGAAACTTCTGAAAAATAGGCTAGGGCTAGAGTTATATACTATTAACTTGCTATTCACTACTCCCTTCAAATATTCTGTTTATAATGAACATCTCACCAGATGTGAAATATCCTTTAACATATGGACCATATGTAATGAACTCAGGTTGTATGCAATTAAAATAGAGAACAACTTTACCATTCCCTTTAAGATCAAAGTGTATTTCCCTCAGAAATAAGATATTCTACCATTTGGCAACACTATTATTAAAGGATGATACTTTATAGTTTGCTATCTCATGCATTTTAAGGGCACAGGGATAATGAACTATATTTTATATATTGAACACTGCAAATTAATAAGATTCTGTTACCCCCAATGTCATCACCTTTTAGTAAGAACTGGCATCAATGAGTTTTATTATTGAATTTAAAGATGGAAATTGAAATGCTGAAAAAGCATTAAGAAAATAAGCTATTTTGAGAAAAATCACCTTATTGTAGCGTGGCTGCTTTGACTTGTTATAATGGGCTTTTTGTCAGTTCTATAAGAGCCAGAGTAGCCTTTGGTCATGCCCCTCTGATAGAAAAGAAAATTACTTGAATTATAAACTTGAGGATTTAATAATTTCTCTTTCCATTAAAATTCAGGTATTAGGGCCAGCAGAGTAGTGCGCTGGTTAAGAGCTGGCTTGGAAAGCCAATGGCCCTGGTTCGGATCCCACATATGAGGGCCAGTGACACTGCCCTCTATTGCTAAGATGGTGAACAGCAGCTCTACCTGGAGCTGGGCTGCAGTGAGTCCCCAGGATAGCATAGTAGCAGCACCTGCTGCAGTGGGCTGTCATAGGCTACAGTGAGTGGCCAGCAGCCAGCGTGAGGGGCCGGCAATCTGTGTGAGCTGCCAAGAGCCACTGTGAGCGGCTGTCCAGAGGTCGGTAACCGATCTGCTTCACCCGAGAAAAGCGTAATGATGATACCAACATGAGCCAGTGAAGCGACGTCCTCCACAACTAGACGGAGGAACAAAAGGACAGCAACTTGTCTGTTCCCTCTCCCCAATTCCCCAATACTGTTCCCCTCCCCCAATTCCCCAATAAAACCTTTAAAAAAAAAAGTCAGATATTATTCATCAACCTTACTGATTATGAAATAAGAATATAATTAAGCCTCTCTACTTCTAAAAGTTTTAGAACGGTATAAATATTAAAATACATTTAGTTATATATTTATTTTTGTGGCTTTTAAATTGTATTACCTTATGAGTAGTCTGAAAATCTAGAAATGTGTTGTCCAGTATAATTTTTGGTAGTATCATGTGCTGTCTAATAGGGTGGTGGCTCACTGCATTTGACTATTGAGCAGCTGAAGTATAATGAGTGCAAATGAGGAACTCAATTTTTAATTTGATTTAATTTTAATTGATTTTAATAGTCCCATGAGGCTAGTAACTACTGTCTTGGACAGTATCTGAAAGATAGAACAAATGGTCAAGCCACTATAACCAACTTGTTCTGCCTGGATTCTGAACTGGGCTCTATGATCACTCCTAGAAAATAAGAAGAAGAGTCCATACCCTAAATTGAGCTAAAATTTTCTATTCTTGCATCTTTTTGTTTTAAAATTAGCCTATCTTCACCCTCAACTCATTCCCATTGTCATGTGCTTTTAAAAAATCAATAATTATCCTGTAGGTTCCCTTCTTCAGACAGGATAAATCAAGTAAATAACTTGATCCCTGTTGTTCAGAGCTAGAGTTTTTTTCAAGGCTTTTCCTCTTCCTGCAAAGCCACTTCTTTTACAAATCTGTACAGATTTGTAAATCTTTTATTTCTTGGAACTACTAATACAGTTTCCTAAGTGGTTTTCCTATCTCCATTTCTGCTGCTCCTCCATCTACCCTAATCGTTCTTCAAAACTGATGCTCTCTGGTATTTCCCAAATTGAACCCCAGTGTCCCTTAATGCTGTCAAATTCACTAGGACTTGCTTTTGTTTTCTTGCGAGGGGGAAAATGCAAACTCCTCTGTAGAGTTGCAGATGTAATTTTATGCTCTAGTTCTCTCATTTCATGCCACTTTGCAATTTTATTCTATGCTCCTTGAGCATGTAATGTTGTTCTGTGACTGTGATCTTGCTAAATACTGCATATATAGCCTTCCTCTCCTATACAGCTTGAATGATTCCTACAGCCCTTCTTCCTAACCCTCACCCCTCCCCTCCATCCCCACTTTGGAACACATACACACAGACACACACACACCCCACCCCCCCACCACCAACAACAACACAACCACCATTTCATTCATACACACACCTATTATGCTCAAGAAATACCTTCTCTAGAAAATGTTGCTTTAGCCCCCCAGAATGACCTATGCACTCACTTCTCTAGTTCCCAATCCTTATTCCTGAGTTCTATCACAATGCCCACCACAATGAATTTAAATTGTTTTTGAAATGATTATACTTTCTCCAGGAGCCTGTGGGCAACCAGAAGACAGGAAGTTAATCTTCCCTCGCTAGGTCCCCAATATCTGAGGCCATGCACCTAGCCCTCCAAGAGTTGTGAACTGTATGGATAAATGTCAGAATAAGAACAGACTGACACTGAAGACTTAGAGATAATCTAAAAATTAGAATAATCCGAAGATAAATAAATGTCTGTATGAGTATTTTTTTTTTTTTGAGGGCAGTGTCACTGGCCCTCATATGTAGTATCTGAACCGGGGCCGCTGGCTTCCCAAGTCAGCTCTTAACCACAGCGCCACTCGGTGGGCCCTGTATGAGCATTGAAAGCTTCTCATTTGCAGCTCTAGGAAAACATGATTCTGTTGCTATGTATGTGTGCAAATATATACAGTTGCATATATATATATATATATATATATATATATATATATATATATATACACACACATGTTTATATTTCATTATTCATAGTAAGTATATAAACATGACTTGAAAATTTAAAAAAAAATGTTAAAACATCTTCTAAGAAAAAGAGAGTTCTGAGCAAAACAGGTTATAACATTATTAATAAAATATGTGGTGTTGCTACTATGATCTCCACTTCGTTATAAAGAAATGAACATCCTTATACCTCTCACTTATGAAGACATTGCCCTGGCCCTTTCTCCTCTTTCTTATCCATAAGGAGACAAAGGAATAATTTAAATTATTTCACCAGTAATTTCATATCATGTTTAGGCTATCACAAATCTAGCTCCAGTTAACACTTTCTAAAAATCAATGGAGTTTATTCACTGAAGCCTTTGTCTCCAACTGTATGAATAAACAAATGAAATAAAAATTCCCAAAATAGAAAATAATTTATTTTATTATACAGTACATCTGTGAATGACCCTTGCAGACATTTTATAAGCATAATCATTATCTACTGTATAAAATAACTATTTAATTTATCATACTCAAGAAATACACTTTAATTGCCTGAGGTGTCTATGCCACTAGACGGGAGTATTTCCAAACAGCTCAAATGTTGAGTCAGGAAGATACCCAGGAAAAGGTACTAGTTAAGGAATAGCAGCCAGGACACAGCCTAGGTTGTACAACACACTAGAAATCTCAGTAGCTAAGATATCAGGATCTGAACTATTTAGAAAATCCAGAATTCAGAATTTGAAGAGTATTGTTGTCTCTATTGAAATATCGGTGAGACAGATAACTCTGGAAGTGAATTACATCTTCTCTTTACAAATAGAGTTTCATTTAAAACCTTGTATCTTAAATTACTTTAATTCCTGGATGAGCACAGAGCCTGCAGCATACTGATATTTCTCTATTCAATTTGGAATAGAGATAATTCCCAAGTAATTATATTAATGTAAGGAAGACACAAGATAACCAAGAATCACAGGTAAAACCAAAGTTACTTATGTTTACATTTGAAATAAACACACAGATCGAAACCATTATGGCAACACATTGCAAAGAACTGAGAATTTGTTCCATCCAACATTACTATTTAGCTCCAATTAGAAAAAATAGTTCTCTCTCTCACCTTTTGGGAGATTAATACAAGAGTTAGTGATTCATATTTGCATGAAAATTATTTAACATATAGCATTACAAAAGGTTAATTGCTCTAAAATAACTCATGCATGCAAAATAAATGTCCCATACTCCAAAAATTTAAAACCAATCATCAAACAATTGCCCATAGACAATTGGCTCTGCAAAACAGCTAACCAAAGAGATCATCATCATAAATGCATATGAGAAATTTACATAGCACGACTGACATAAACACACTGAATGAAATGAAAAGATGAAATTTTTCCTCATTATTAAAATGACCTGGCATGAATCTATTAAAGTTCTATGGAAAATATCATTAGAATAAATACATGTTATCAAAATTATAAAATGGTAGGCTAAATTTAAATAATAATATTAACTTTATCATGCATTTAAGATTATAATAAAGTTCCAAATATTTAGATGTTATAATTTTTAAAAAGTTACTGCATAAACATAAGCACTTACTGTTATTTCTTTGCAGCAAAAAGTCTATATCCACCATAAGAGCCTGAAGTTATTGCCTGTTAAAAAGAGACAAAACATAAATATGTTAATTTAACATACAATAAAGTTTAACTTCCAATAGCTAATAAGATTATCTGGAATTCTGTTTGATTTTACAAATCTCTCCTAATCCATCAAGCACATTTGAAAATAATAACAGAAAAAAGGTCTAATTAAATTAGAGAGACATTACTTCTGAGCTGTTAGAACTTATATGATGGGAAGACATAGGTCAAGCTCAATGTATCACTCAATATCTAATCAATTTACCAAAGAAAAGAATAAAACTAATCATCTATGATATGCTTGATGTTGAGTAGTATCTGGATATTTAACCTGAAATAGAGAAATTAAGTAATTATCTAAATCGCTCAGGCCAAAAGACCAATTTACAAGAATTACCCAGCTCATTGGGGCAAATATTATTGGAGTTTATTTTTTGAAATATTTATTTAATGCTAATTTTACTTTTCATGGTTGGATATTATCAAACACACAAAGAAACATAACATGGTTTGAGTTAGACAGTATCACAAATAAAAATATCTGAAAGAATATTTATTAAAGTATTTTTCAATCTTAAAATGATTTGCATTTTTATTTTTCTGAAAATAATTAAAAATATACTCTAATTATATGGAAACTTGATTTGGACATAAGTATCATTTCTTTATAATTTTGTATTTCTGTTGTATCTGTTTATCCATTTTAATTTCTTTTCCTTTTCAGCCTGTTAAGAAGACAAAGCAACTTTCAAAGGTTTTTCCAGAAGTATGCTCAATAATAGTTTTAAAAGCTAAACCTTGCCAAAATAGTTCCTGCTTTATACAATAGAAGAGGTAACATTTAATACAAAATTGGAAAGATACTATTTTGTTTAACAAGCTTTCCTTTCTTCTTTTTTCTTTTGTCAAGTAATCAGAATCCACTGACATAGTGTAACCTAAAATACCTTTATAATGTTAAGATTTAAAAAAAAAATTATACCAGTAGAATTTGGAGAAAATAATTTTTAAAAGAAAGCAAATGTATTAAATCTAAGAAATACTCTTCCATTATATGGGGGTTGGGGGGAAGGAAAGATTTTAGGGTAATAAGAGTTATTTCTTCAAGAAAGATACCAAGATAAATAATAACTTAAATTATGTACTATCAAGTCTCTTATTCAAAAAGCTATTGAATAGCAGTTTATTTGAGGTTAAACTTGGAGAATTAGAATAAAAATATTATTAATCCATGGCCTCTTGCTGTTTAGTGATTCTGCTCAGAAGTGTTAACATTTTGACATTATGTCCTATAAATTCCACACCCTATTTTTTAATATAAATGGAGGACAAATCTTTAAAATATATTGGTATAAATTTACTTTTTGAAAATTTTCAAATTAATTTTGAATCTTATAATACATAGATATAAAGAATAATTTTATTTGTTAGACTAAAGCTGTATACCAAGTCAAAATAACTTTATGATTAAACAATAATTTTCTTTCTATAAACATAATTTTCTAGCCATAGACATTTTGATATGTAATCTTTCTTTGGGGCAACAATAGAGACATCATTTGAGATAATTCTTAGTTTCCTTGCTTTACTATGTAGTTACATGCTTACCCTTTGATAGTATTTTTGTATTTTTAATTGTACTACTCAATGGAAATAAGTTAGTACCTCTACATTCTTTTCTCCTGTTGAGATGACAGAGGGTATTAAATCCTGCTAAAGATATATGTGGAGAGTAGAAGCTACTAGTAAATGGGAGGAAATGAACAGTTCCTTATTTTAGATTTAGATTGCACTTATGGTGGTTGAAGAAAGATTAATCATGAGATTAAAACACCCATAATGAATTGCTTCAACACCCCAACTCCTGTTTTTCAGTGTGATTGCTTCCCTCTTGCCCAATGCCCTATGTGGGTATACTCTACCTGACAGCATTATGGGTTCTGCCTTTGTTGAGGTATTTGTGTTGTATACATTTTTCTTTCAATGAATATGATTTGGAAACTGTGGCTTTGAAAGTTGGAATGGGGGCCCCGGGGCCCTTTCTGTTCCCTGTGTTCCCTCCCCACCTGCAGCTCAGAAGCCATTGCTGTGAAACCTCCAGGTTTTCAGGGAGCAAAGTCTAAAATCCATTTCTCCATTTCCATATTCTTTTCTCTCATTTCAAAAACAGTAAGACAAGAAACATGGGAAGATATATAGTTTGGGGGAAAGAAAAGGGAAATGCAGATAAGAAACAATGGATTTGAGCAAGAATAAAGGAAATAGGAAAAAAGGCTGTTTCAGGTAAATTTGTTATGTATGTGCCAAAGGTTTAGGAGACTGGTTGGGAAATACAGCCTTGAAACAAAGCCAATTAAAAGAAAAGACAATATGACAAATACATGAAACTTTACAGACAGTGTGAATGTCTTCATTCTCCCAGATGCTATATCTATATGTAAATATAAATCTCTGAATTTTCTGATAGTTCAGGTAATTTACATGAGCTATGTGATTCAATCTGAAGAAGATTTTAGTGTGGTTATTTTCCAAAGACAAAAATGTAAAATACAGGCTCATTTCTAAGCAATCAAAGACATCTGGTCACCCTTACATTATGCTAATAGCCTTACAATTCTGCCACATCTTAAGCTACAGAGGTTGATACAGTATAGGAATTGATTCATAAAGTACAATTCTGTTCCCTAAAATGTGACTGTGGTCCTGAACACAGTCATTACCCTTTTGGTATGCTCTTGATTGTTAAACCAACTAACATCTAATTACATTTGGAAGAAAGAGGGAGAGCATGGGAGAGGGAGAGAGAACAGGGAGACAGGGAGGGAGGGAGGGAGGGAGGGAGGGAGGAAGGGAGGGAGGGAGGGAGAGAGGGAGGGAGTGAGAGTGAGAGTGAGAGTGAGAGTGAGAGAGTGAGGGGGGAGAGAGGGGGAGAGGGAGAGGGAGAGGGAGAGGGAGGGGAGAGAGAGAGAGAGAGAGAGAGAGAGAGAGAGAGAGAGAGAGAGAGAGAGAGAGAGAGAGAGAGAGACTGGAAAAATAACCGTCATGTTCAAGTAGCAGTTCTAAGGAAGCCTGGAGTGTTTGCAGGATGTTAATTCTCTCCTTTAGAATGTTTGGAAGCTCAGCACCAGACCCTGGTTTCCAGCTTGCCAAAAGGCATGCTGGTTTCTTGGTATGGTTTTCTAGCTCTTTTGCTATTAGTGCATAATTTGACAGTATGCTGCCACGGTAACAGAATTCATTAAGGGCTTTCAGTTTTGTTCTGCCAATAAGGATTTTTGGCTGCATGTAGTGCTGGCCTCTGAAGATTGATCCATAATATTTGTCTTATAAAGCCCTGTCATCTCATAGTATGACTGATGCTACAAAATAATCCATAATGAGGCAGGTTCTCCCGGCATGAGCTACTCCCTGAGGGTGAGTTAGGCTCAACTGGAAACCACATTAACTTCTTCAGCATCAAATTTGGGTGCTTAAAATAGACTGAATGAAAGTGGATACATTATGCAGTTCCATCTTGTACCATTGGTGTTGTGGAATGGATTAGAAATGTAATCCTTAATGTTCATTCTCTACAATATTGCATTACAGACAAAATAAAAAACAAAACCTCTTCCATATTCTAACAATTTTCCATGTACAGTCATTTTCAGAGGCCAGGTTTGCTGGAAATAGCTTTGTGGTTGATATACTAAAGAGAAAAAAAAAGTCTTAATGTCTTAACTAATATTTTCCTGTATGATTTCAGGAAAAAATGTAACATACCTTGTTAGCTTTAGCTATATGTTTCATTCCAGGTCTTTACATTTGACCACTTGTTCTGCTTTTAATAATTAGATAAATTCTGAGTCTTGTTTTTGAGGTGTGCAATGGTCACAGTTTAATAATCCTTTGAAACCTTTTTTGGCTAATGAGACTAAAGGCATTGGGGCAATCTCCTTCAGGATTGGTGGTTCTAGAATGAAGAACTAAACCACCCTTACATTTTTTCCTTATATTTGTGTGTGGTACTAGTGAGAGATTGAGAATAGGGCAAGCCCAGTAAGTATCCTGAAAATAAGTTAAATCATATTGGACAAAGAGAGGAAATAAGTATAATTTTTAATTAGGACAGTGATTCTCATTCAGGGGCAATTTTGCCAAACAGGGAACATTTGGCAATGTCTGGTCACATTTGCATTGTCACAACCAGAGAGGTGCTACTGTGATCAAGTGAATTGAGGTCAGAGATGCTGCCAAATATCCTACAATAAAATATCCTACAATACACAAGGCAGCTCTCCCTTCCCCCATAGATGGACCAACATGTCAGTAGTGCTATGATTCAGAGACCCTGATTTAGGCGAAGTTTGGAAAGACAGGCAGAGTAAAAATCTTATTTGTCTACAGTTCAATTAATCTGGCTAATAGGGTAAAGATGATGAAATAAACTTGCAAGGACAATTGGTTTTCAGCTCTGAGGAGGGTACGGTCCTCAGGATCTCAAAAGAGGTAAACCCAATGCCTTTTTCAGTAGATGTGCAAAAAGGGAGCCCAAACACCACCATCATGTTTTACATGGGGTTGTCTGAGTGGCTCTACCAAAGAGCAAGTCACAAACACAGGTGCTACCAGATGACAAGCCTACATGGCGGTGGTGAAAGGTAGAGAATCTATGGTTCTATGTGCTCTTTTTGTCAAGTTAGTTCTCAACATTTTTCCTCTTTAATTTACTATTTTTGTCATCTTATACTATACTTTACAATGTTTCTTAATATTTTCATATGCTACTATATTAATTTACCATCCTTTTCTGGACTTCTTTGTTTGAATTTTTATAATTTTTTTTTTTTAAGATTTTATTGGGGAATTGGGGGAAGGGGAACAGACAAGTTGCTGTCCTTTTGTTCTTCAATCTAGTTGCGGAGGATGTTACTTCCCTGGCCCATGTTGGTGTCATCATTGCGCTCTTCCCGGATGAGGCAGATTGTACTCCCACCTCTGGGTGTCGCTCACCGCGGCTATTGGCAGCTCACGCTGGCTGCCAGTCACTCACACTGGCTGCCGGCCACTCACTGTAGCCTATGGCAGCCCACTGAAGCGGGGGCTGCAGCCTACACCGTCGCCGGGGCTCTCATAGCCCAGCTCCAGGTGGAGCTGTTGTTAGCTGTGGAGGGCAGTGTCATTGGCCCTCATACGTGGGATCCGAACCTGGGCCGCTGGCATCCCAAAAGCAGCTCTTAACCAATGCGCCACTCGGCCGGCCCAAATTTTTATAAATATATATATATATATATATATACATATATATATATATATATATACACACACGCATATAATGTAATTATATATATAATGCAATTATATATATATTCATATGTATGTTGCAATCATTTTTGAAGCTTTATTTATATATATAATGTAACCATATATATGCTTTTTTTCCCATTTGGTTGCTTCTTTTTCCTAAACCAAAAGGACTAAAACTTGGCCTTATCATGGCTTAGATAGAAGAGTTGAAATCTCAAAGAATATGGACTCCTAATAAAAAATTATATATGTAAAGTAATAATGTTTCACTAAGAATTTGTAGCATTCATTATTTAGTTAACATAACTCATGTCTTTCTCCTTTCCTTCACCCTTCCACTCTTTTGCTTTCTTCTTACCTTCTTTCCTAATCCCTACCACATTTACTGATTTACTACCCTGTGGGACATTGCTAAAATAGAAAAATAAACAAGGCATGATCCATATCCAACAGATACGGAACTCAGGCATGAACAGAATACAGTTCATCAACTGAGAGAATATAGTAATCAAATCTGTCAAATGTGCTTCAAAACTGATTTTTCTTTTCTGTAACAATTTGTTCACAACTGATGAATGTCATTGTGCTTTATCTTGTTATGCTTTTTCATTACTTTGGTTTGTACAATATTAATTCCTAGGTAATATATTTCAACTACATGTGAATATTGAGAAATTGTCATTAGTATTAGAGGAGAATTCTGGACTTATAAATTAAGAGTTTTTCATTATAAGTCATTTATAAATGGTATCAGAAAAGCATGATACAATGAAACTTATAACAAGCATCTTGTAATCTAAGTAAAAGAGAGGTCAGCTGAGAGTGACTATCTCCAATCTGGACGAGTTAGGTACAGATCTGGGTGAGATTCCCAGCGCAGGTATCATTTTTATGTAAAGTCACATGGGCAAGCCTCCAGCCATGGAGACCAAAAACATCGAGAAAATGCTGGGGAGTTTTTGTTTTTTGTTTTTGCCTTTGTTTTTTTTTAAACAAATACTACTTCTACTCTTAGGCTGCTTTAACCAAAGACATACTATCTTATTTGGCAATTAGAAAAATATTTCCAATAAAAGGTTTAATATCTTCTAGTGCACATGATCATAATCAACAATGATTCTCACTACTTTAAATTTTGTTCTAATAATTATTCAATGTTTCCCCAATTTAAAGTAGAATTAAGTACTTTTCCTTCTGCTTTTCTAATAAAGTTATAATTTAAATAGTTAATTAAGCATTTTAATAATAATATTCTACAAAATAAATCTCATACATAGTATAAAGTTTTACTGATTCATTAGAATCAATATGAATAATTATTGGGTTGTCGGAAAAGTCATGATGCATTTTTGTAATGAAGAACATGGAAAAAATATATCATGACTTTTCCAACAACCCAATATAATCTGCCATTAAAATAATTTGTAAATGCTATAAAATAATAGTAGGATAACTTTATTAGATAACTATAATTTTAGTAAATTTTTAATGTTTCCTTTCATTAACTTTTAAGGATATCAAAAAGAGATCAGGTGATGAAGAAGACTGCATCACAGAGCCCCATAGCACACCTATTACATAAGGCCACTCTACTAAGACCAGAAGAAACAACATACTACCTAATATGTAAAAACAAATACAGGGAGGCAGACAAAATGGAGAGACAAAGAAACATGTCCCAAATAAAAGAACAGGACAAAGCTCCAGAAAAAGAACTAACCAAAATGGAGACAAGCAATCTACGAGACACAGGTTTCCAAACACTGGTTATAATGATGGTCAATGATCTCAGTGAGAACTTCAAAAAAGAGATAGAAATAATAGCATTCATATACAATAGTTATATGAGACAAAATAGACTTTAAAACAAAGGCTACAAGAAGAGACACAAAAGGCCTAGTAATTCCACTTTTGGGTGTTTATATTGGATTGTTGGAAAAGTCATGATGCATTTTTGGAATGAAAAACATGGAAAAAATACATCATGACTTTTCCAACAACCCGATACAAAGAAACCCAAAACATGATTTGAGTGGAAGTGTGCATCCATAAGTTCATTGCAGCATTTTTTACAATAGCCAGGAGAGGAAGGCAACCTAGGTGTCCCTGAATAAGTGAATAGATAAAGAAGTGGTGGTACATACATAAAATGGAATATTACTCAGCCATAAAAAATAAATAAAATGTTGCCATCTACAGCAACATAGATGGATGTAGAGGGTATTGTGCTAAGTGGGGTAAGTCAGACAGAAAAAGACAAATGTCATATGATTTTGCTTTAAATGCAATCAAAAGATCAAAATAAGCAAACAAATGAAACACAAATTTAAATAAATAAACGAATAAATAAATAAATAAATAAATAAATAAATAAATAAAGTAAGAGTTGTTCATATTCTCCTGACATAAAAATAGTCACAATAATATCGACATAAGGGAATACAATATAGTATAATATTAAGTAGCATATTTATTTAAAATACAAATATATGAATTAATATAAAATATCATTTTGTAATAAATTTGCTCTCTGTTAGTATAAGAAAAAAAGAACAACCTCTCATTCTTTTATTTGAAAATATTTAAAAAGCCTAATACCTGTTAATGACACTATATTAATAAGACAATTTTAGTAGGTCTAGAACAAAAGCAAACACTGTTTCAATGGTGAATGCTATTTGATGACAATCATTATTATTCACCAAGAAGGTAGATGGCCAGACACTAATTACATGGGCTATGGAATTAGACTCAGGGTTTGAATCCTTAAGCTACTTCCTATTTTTACAAACATATGCAAGATCACCCTAGTCATCAGTTTCCTCTTCACCATAACATAGATACAAAACCATTCCCTTCTCATATGCTTGTTGCGGGAATTAAATTAGAAAATAGGTGTGAAGCATTTAGAAGAGGTATGCTTCACAGATTCAGCATTTGCTAAATGCTGTTAGTATTTTACCAATATAGGTTTAGTATAACCAAAATGTTCCATTAAAAACAAAACCTAATTGTTGGCACTAATATGTACCCCACAAGGGTCACAGATTAGTCCACTGCCCCTGACTGTATGGCATTGAACAAGAACAAGGGTCCTTTCTCAGACTTAAGCAAATCCAACTAGTATACTTCCTGGAACTCAAATGCATCATTTCTAATTTGAGGAGGTTGAGCTAAATGCTTTACATGATTGCAAGCTCCTGGACAATAAGCGGTTGTATACTTCTCTGATTTTATAATAAACTCTAAGAGACAACGTTACCTGCTGAAAGGAAAAAGAACTTTAAAAATAATAGAAATAGCTCTTGGTGTCCATTACATGCTAGGCAGAGTACTGGGTTAAGTAACTAAGACTTAAAATGTTAAATATCTCACGACAGCAAACCAACCAGCAACTAGTTGGAACTGGAGTCAGAACCCTAAAATGTTTTCCAGGCTTGGAACTATGTTTTTTTGTTGTTTTGTTTTGTTTTTGTTTTTAAACCAATTTCCCCATAAAATTGAGTGTATAATTTTTATAAATTGTTTAAGGAAAAGTTAAAGATGGCTAATTTTTTGTTTTGTGGCATATAAGCTTATTTAAAGGAAAAACAATAACAAAAATGATAGCAAAACAATATTTTAGAATAAGAATACTTTTAAAACAAGCTGTAGGCACTCTGATTTGGAATATAACCAAATGGGTTATGACAATAACAAAATAAAGTGAATAATTCCCCCAACCCAAAGAGGTCTGATTTAAAATAAGTCATTCAATGTTGTAAAAAATTCAGGAAAATATGAATTCTCCTGTGGAAAACAGAATTATTTGTGAACCATCTAAGATTCTGTAAAATTACATATTAAAAAAACATCAATTACAAACAAAGGAAACCAGATTGTGTCAGACTGAAAGGCTGTGTACGTCAGCCTCCAATAATCTCTGCATTCCATGATCAGCATACCCTGTATGGCTTCACAATGTCAACATAGTACTACCTCAGCCTCCACCAAGGTAGTTCTGACTACAGGCAAGATAGAGTTCTGAGCTCTGTTTCTTATCCATCACTGCCAATAGCTACTGACATATTTGTTAAGGATACTCCAAATTGTGACCTCAAAAAGGTAATATCACTTTTCAAAGCCTGAATAACAGTTAGAGAAGGGCATCACTCCTGGATCCAATGGGATATTTACTGTGATAGAGAAACACTGCTTGGCTTTAAACACTGTGACATAAAACATTGTTGGAATATCTTAGTAGATCATCATGTAAGAAGTATTGAGAGTTGTTTTAGGCATGTGAGGTAGTACCATTGTGATATAAGAGAGCGTCCTGGTCCATTTGTCTCTAGCATATCATTCATTTTAATCTACAGCATCATCTATTTCTGATGAAACCAAATCCAAATTCAGCTTGGATCTTGATCATCTTCACCAAGTAATTCAAATCTGAATCTCCTCAACGTCCTCCCTAATCAATTCATGGAAGGCATGACAGAGGTGACAGAGGGGAAAGAAAATCATGAATATATTTAATTTTCCTCTCTCTAGTTGTGATCGTTTGGAAATAATCCAAAATAAAGGGCGATTGCTTTCAAAATTCAAGAAAACGTTGCATAAGATCTCACAGTAACCTATGATAAAGGGGGTATTAGTTACAAAACCTGTTCATATCTATTACAATGGCTCTTTGATTATAAGCCCTTTGTTCCCGTGAAGCTGAATGACTATGCTACAGTGTGCCAGACAATAATGTTTTTAGTCAGTTAAGGCAGGCAATACAAAAAATCATGAGATCCAGTTCAGGTTTGGCCACTTCACATTTGTAAGACCTTGGGCACATTCCTAACCCAATTGGCTCTCAGGCCTTTCACTCCCAAAATGCATACTTACAACTACTTTTCTGTATTGTGAGGATGCAAACATGAGATGTAACTTAAACACAAAGCTATTTGACCATGATTATACTAGTACAACTTTAGAGAGGAAGGATCAAAAAGGTCTCTAGCCTTTCTCCCATAGCATTATCTGAAAGAATAAACACAATTCTTTCTAAAGCAAGCAAGGAGACAAAACTAACACTGGTATTGTCCCCTCTATTGTGCCTTTCTCCCTTACAATCTTTCTTTCAATCTGCCCGTCCTGGTGCCTGCCTCAATCAATGGTGTTTAGAGCTTCAAAATTATTTCCTTTTTTAATCATCCTGTGGAAATCCTGAGGGTCTCCATTTTTTTTTTTTTTTTCCCTTTCAGTTCTTCATCACATGAATCAGGATTCCTACCAAGGACTCTAAATTGGTCTCTCTTTCTAAACTGAAATCCCTGCTTCAAATACCTTGATCAATATATTATTTGGCTTCTCAATATGTTTATTGCCTTCAAACACATAAATGGAACTCATGTAACTTGTTTCACTGTCTTTCATTAGTAAATATTATTGCAACCATCAAAATTAATTTTCCTTATGACCCAGTCTTCCCACAAATATACATATCATTCTTACCACTCTAATTGTTTTGAAGTACTTTTTAACTAGGACTATTTTCAAATAATTACTTAGAAAATAAGGGTTGTGAAGGAACAAAAAGTGGTCAAACTATTAATAGTCTCCTTAAATTCTCAGAATATTTTTACTAGATGCTTTGGAATTTTTAAATAGCCTCAATCTTACAAATCATACCATTTTCTCCACCAGGAAGGGGTTCAAAAGATACAAACTACCATTTATAAAATATATAAATCATGGGGATGTAATGCACAGCATGGTGACTATAGTTAGTACTACTGGATAGCACATTTAAAAGGTACTAAAAGAGTAACTCTTAAAAGTTCTCATCACAAGAAAGACAAATTTTGTAACTATATATGGTGATGATGTTAATTCGATTTTTGGTGATCATTTCACAATATATACAAATATTAAATTATTATGTTGTACACCTGAAACTAATATAATGTTATATGTCAATTACACCTCAATGAAAAAAAAAAAAGAACTCCTTAATGATTGTATACATCAAAAGTTGAATCTAGTTTGAAAGATAATTTTATTTTAATCAGAGGTTTTGTTTGGAGTTGAAAATCATTTTGCAATCAATATTTTTACCGTGAGTGTTGAGAACTTTTAGATCTTTCATCTCTATAGAAATCTATCCGGAGTTCCATGCCACAATAAAAACTTCTCTAAAATAATTAATCTATCAATCCTTGGATAACTTAATACCAATGGAAAGACCTGAAGGTGGGTTGACCTAATTGAAAATAATTACAGAGCAATACTGTAAGATGTAATCAAAGAATTAATACATATCAAATTCAACAACCACTCTAAATTGTGTAGAACGAGGCAGCAAAAAAGTAAAACCTATTGCATGAGTCTATAAAAAAATCACATATAGATTTAAAAACAACTGTGATGCTTTTCATAGGAAGCATTGTTCAGATTTATATTGTTCAGATTTACGAAAAATAAGAAAATAAAGAAGTTCATTTTCTCTGAGTGATTCAGTTTTAAAATAGTTTTTAGTCCCTTAGGTAACACAATTATTGTAAAGTCTAATGTAAACTTCTAATTAAAAAAATAATAGGTGGAAAATTGTCGTACTTTGAAGTGCTTATGGTGATGCTTTTGTAAATAAAGTACTATAACAAATGGAGAAGGTTTTATTGCCTTAGGATTATTTTGTATCTACTACTGCACAAATATGCTGCCAAGGAGGAATGACAAGAGGGTAGAAGCAAAATTAAATGCTTACAATTGCCATTAGCAATTGTGAAAAAAAAATATTAATCTGTCTGGAGGAAATGAATGGACATGATTAGAGACCAAAAATCTTCATCTTATGGAAATCAATAGCCTAGATGCATTTCCATCTGATAATGAATTATGGGTTAGTGAGCTGAAGATTAAATATGCCTTAGTATATATTCTAACCACATCTATCAAATTTATGTCTCTATTTCTCAATCTGGTTTAGACAATAATATATCATGGCTAACTATCTCTTTATTTTCAAAAGTAATAGTTATTCAGACACTACATAAAAGAAATAGGAAAGTAAATCTATGATTTGTTTCCTCAGAGCTCATAAACCAAATCAGCGACAAAGGAATTACAGTTAATTTATATCAAACAAGGTGATTGGCAGATGAAAACTTTTTGTTTTCCTTTTTAAAACATCCAGCTATATTAGCTCAAGGTACAAGATATATCATTATGATGCACTGTACATTACCCACATATACATATAAATAAATGAAACGAGGGCATATTTCGAGAACCTCATAATAAACAGTGTTTCATAGAATCGCAAAATAGATTGGTTGTGTCTAGTCCCATTTATAACTATGGCTCTAACCTAATCCAAATAGAAATATGAATGCATTAAACCTTTATGCAATTGTCCTTTATTAACTATCTACTGGAGTCTGGTTAATTGAGATTAGAGCTTAATTGAAAATCTTTTATAGTATGCATATTTTATGTCAGAAGAGACATATACTAAAACCTCACTGCGAAACAGTTCACATTAAGACTAGATTTCTGGAAGAGAGAGGGTGAAGGGGAGAGTGTACCTTGGACTCCATTCAAGGATATTCAATTACAGAAGAATGAAAAGACTATTGTTGTAGGGAATTACTTACATGGTTTTATCTGTAAGGTGGTTTTAAAGTAAGATTCCAGTGCACTTGTTTCTAAGAAAAGTATCCCTCTCCTACTAGTTCTGACACTCCCAGGGGAAGATGAATACCTGGAAGATTGATTTGAACTGAAGTTTCTCACATAGGTCCCAGTAGAGAAGGCTTGTCTTCATATATTGCAGAGCGTTGGCTTCAGTAATGTAAAAATCTCTCTGTCTACAGATCTCGGATAAGTATGTTTTGTGCTTATATCTAAAAGCTAAGGATAGTGGTAGCAAAGTAGGAGAGAGATTGGAGGTGGCTTATTGCATGAGGATCTGCTATCCTGGCAGAGTAAATTCACATGGGTGTGACACTGTGAGGTTTAGATCCATGAACCAGGAGTTGTTCTTCATCTTATCTTAAAGATAACATAAATAGCAACATTTGAGGAGGCAGTGGGTCACAGTTGGAGTCCAGGGATGGGTCAAAAATCCTCATTCAGTGTGACTGGTTAACTCAGTTGGTTAGAGTGTAGTGCTCATAACACCAAAGTTGCTGGTTCGATCCCGATGCCCCTCACAACTAGATTGCAACAACTGCAGTAAAACCTTGGATTGTGAGAAACTTGGTTTGCGAGTGCTCTGCAAGATGAGCAAACATTTCCAATACATTTTCACTTGGTAAACGAGCAATGTCTTGCAATAGGAGTAGTTTGTTTCTGGAATGAATTATGCTCGCAAACCTAGGTATTACTTTATTTGACTTGCAGTTGATGGGTCCTGGAAAAATACACTGTTCTCCCTTCAAGTCTCAGAAAAAGAGAATAAATAGAAATTTAAAAAAAAAAATCCTCACTCAGTTCTAAGTGTGCTTAATGTGCTTCCACAATTTTCCCTCACTGAGTGTCAGTTGTTTCTTCTGTAAAATGGGGATAACACAACTTGCCCAGCCCATATGGTGCTGTTTTAAAATGAAAGGTGGAAAAAAAAATTAAAAAAAATAAAATGAAAGGTGGGCTGCTTTTGAATGCTTTCAACAGGTGTAAAGCAACAAGCGAATACAATAAGAATTAAGTTAGAAGCCTGATTGCAGAGGAATTTCATTTACTTCTGTTTCATGCACGAGATTACTATTTGCAATATGTTGGAAACTCTCAGGACCTAGTTATCTTTAGCTGATAGCCTCAGCCCTTTATTGCATAATTTTGTTTGCTGACATATGAAAGAACCAGGCTTTACAAGCTCATTAGAGAGGTGACACCTGCTTCTGCACGTGAAACAACCTGTGCTTAACGCGAGGCAGCAGCAACTGCCAGCACCTAGCTCAGGGAACTCGATCAGCATAACATTTCCCCCATGAATGCCATGGAGAGAAACCAATGGTGTGTGCAGAGAAACACTTTGCATGCAGTGAGCACTAGTGATGTTCTTTTCAGTGCCATCAGCCTTGTGTGCTGATAGGATGATAGCTGTCAATCAACTCCAATCATTGACAATTTTGATTTGAAACCTGGTAGTAGGAAAATGGCTCCCACATTTGTCCTGTGGCAAAATTTCTGCAAAATTCATACTGTAGAGCAAACCTGGAAGAGAGTCTATGACCATCTCCTCAATGACCTGTAATCCTAGATTTTAAGAACTCTTTGCACTTGAGAGTATCTCTCAGGAAAATTTGGGTGGAATAGCTCAGTAGAACATCAGGACTAGATGCAAAGTATATTATCACATTGTTTTATGCACTATATAATGTGATTAATACATATATAATCAATTCGCACTGTTTAAAGATGTATTACCATGACCCTTACATGTTTAATGAAATTATTCTCTCTGCTTGTATATGTGCTCCAGTCAGAAAAGTATGACCACATGTAGGTAGTACAATCTTCTTTTGTAGTTGTAGATCTGACTTATTTACTACCAAACATGTGAGTCATGGACTATATACTAGATGCCTACACCTCTTAGGATCCACTCACTTACTCCTTACAACACTATAAAGCCTTTATGTCAGTGAAAAACAGTTTCTCTATAAAAACATGTGCTGTCATCTGCCAGAAAACCACCATTGTAATTATATAAAGCGATAATGCCTCTGAGGTAACCAGTGCCCCTAAGATTTGGACAGTGCACAACGTGCACACACACAAACTATGATGCTGAATGAGGAAGAAAAGGAAAGGAATAAAAGACACATCTTTGCCCGAAACCTCAGTGACTGGAAGAAAAATGTTGTTGTTAACAGTGATAGTCAGGAAGAGCTGATTAGAGGTTGGGAGATAATGACTTCAGTTGTTGATAACTTAGGTTCAAAATGTAATAGGATATCAAACAGGCAAGTCCAGTATGTTGAATAAAGCTCCAAGGAAGATTGTCAGGATTAGAGCTGAAGATTTTGTATATGTTTGCATTAGGTAACATTTAAAACAAAGGGAGTAGAAGAAGAATTAATTCAAAAGAGAATTTACAGACCAAAAAGGAAGCTTGATAAGCCTGTTTTATTAAACTATGGAGGAAATGACAAGATTTGAAGGGGAGGACTCCTGCATACAGTTGCACTGTTGTGCACTGGACAACTCTGTGGGGTGCCAGCATATCTGCATCATCACAGATTTTCCAGAAGATGGCAGTGAAATGTCTAGAGGGAAGAAGCCCTCTACTTCACAGAAAGGAGTAACACAATAGTAATGATACAACTCTAAAGAGTTACCAAGCCATGCTGATTTCATCTTTCAAAATGTTTACATTCTCAAATAATCCTAAAATAAAACTCTGACTAGGACATACATCATGATCCACCCTTTAAAAATCCTTTAGTAGATTTCCATGAACTAAAATATAAAACCTGAACTCTTTAGACTAACATTCAGAACCCTCCATAGTATTATTCTTTAAGAAGAAAACCTTCCAACCTAAACGGACTTTTTATTCTCCACCAAATATATCCTATACTTGCCCGATTTTCAGATTTTTTTCCATGCTTCAACAGAGTATATTAATATAACTACTTTGCAGATCATATAACTGAAGTTTAAGAAGTTTGTTCAAGTTATAAATATCTAAGATACATGTCTTTGTCACTAGGAATATTAATTTACTCAAATTAATTTAGAGACTTTATATACTCATTTGTATACATTACCTACCTGTCATGTTTATTTATTGAATCAGTTTCTTTGTATAAGCTAAGTTGTTTAAAATTTGACATACATTTGTAACCATTAAATATATAAATATGATGATGATGATGATGATGATGATTCAGTTGTATCTTATTCTGAGATAAAAGTCTGGGCTAGGAAAATAATCTGTGTTTTTGTAATTTTTAGACTTGAAGTATCACAGTGTAACAAGGTATAAAATGAATACTTATGAAAATATTTCTTCACTGATCATGCCTATTGGCCAATTAAAGCTTCCAGGATGCAGAGTCAGCTCTCATTTGTCATTGTTAAAAATGATCCATGATGGAGCCACAGGAACTCTAATCCATTGCCAGTGGCAAAGCGGAATGTTACAGTCATTTTGGAAGACAGTTTGCCAGTTTCTTATAAAGTTTACCAGAGTTGTATCATATGACCCAGCAACTGCACACTTAGGTATTTACTCCAACACTTATGTGCACATAAGCGTTTATACCAGTTTTATTCATAATTGCCCAAGATTAGAAGCAACCAGGATATCTATTGATGTGAGTAGATAAATAAGTTGTGGAATATCATCAGACAATGGAATATTACTCAGTAATAAAAATAAATATGCTATCAGGTCATGAAAAGACATGGAAACCTCAACTGCACATTGCTAAGTAAAAGAAGTCAGTCTGCAAATACTACCTACTATATGATTCCAGTTATACGACATTATTGAAAAGGCAAAACTATAAAAAATGAAACGGCCCAGCCTTGTGATTGCTCTTTGAAGTGGGACAGTCTTGTGGGACTGAGCCTTTAACTTGTGGGGTCTGTGCTAACTCTGGGTAGTTAGTGTAGAGGTATTGTGAGTAGAGTAAGAAACAATTTTTAGTACATAATAAAAAGCCATGAAATAATAGCATTCATATAACAAAGTACAGATGACACTGTTGTCTGCAATAGTGATGGTAGCTTTTCTCCAACTACTTTGCTGGTACCCTCTTCGACTCCCCTGCCAAACAAATGCTTCTTCCTTTCCTCTACTACCAGAAGCAAACTGTCTCTCTCTCTTTTTTTTTTTGATTTTTAAAAAATTATTTTTCAGTTGTGTTTACATATAATATCTTAGTTTCTGCTGTACAAAACAACAAACGTTAGATGAATACAAAATAGTCAAGGGTATGTAAAGTACAGTACAGGGAATATAGTCAATAATATTATAAAAACAATATCTCTTTAATACAGACTCACTATCCCTCTGAGCCTCCCCATCTCCTCACGATACCCCTCCTGAATTTATTGCACTAACCAAAATTCATCTTCAAAGAGTTTACTGGCATTATTAAAAGGTTTCCAGAGACCATGGTACACAGATTGTGGTGGAAAACTGGTGCCAAACACTATTACTGTTAAACAATAATTTACAGCTGTATTTTAATTTTATCCTCCTTAATGTGTTAAAGCTTTTAAACCACATTTAATTTCTTTCTTTTTAATTTCTGATCCCTGATGACAAACATATATTTTTGCAAAATGAAAATATAAAAGTTTCTTTATATAGACTATAAGTTTATTAAACTACAGAATTAGTTCCTTATCAATAATTTATACTTAACTGTCTTAGATTGTTTTTAACCAGTAGATACATTTCCTTTATTTAGCAGCAATATCTCTTTCCCCTGCTTACCTAGGAAATTTGGCTTGCTAGTTTGCCACATCTGCTGTGTCCTCACCTTACACACAATTTTCTACACAAGTTTTGTTTCAAATCCCAAATGTGGATTTGGAATCATTAAGAAAAAGGAGATAGATTTCCAGTCAAAATGGTGGAGAAGGTAAATGCTGTGCTTACCTCCTCTCTTGGCCACAACAAAATGACAACTAAACTACAGGACAACCATCACTGAGAATCACCTGAAGCTTCACTGAACTGAAGCCCTACAACTAAGGATATATAAAAGAAGCTCCCTGAGACTGGTAGGAGGGGAGATATGTGGAATGGGCTGGTCCCACACCTATGTGTGACAGTTAAAAATCAAGAGGGATATCTCAGCTGGAGAAGTTCTCCCCCACACCCGCTGCACTGATGCCTGAGGAGCGAGGGCTCCCAGCCCCAAACCAGGTTCTTCAGCCCAGGTTTCCAGTGCCAGGAGGATAACCCACAACTTCTGGCTGTGAAAACAATTGGAGATTGTGGCTAAGTGAGCCAGAAGGTGGTGGAGTCCCAGGCACTCCTCTTAAATGTCCTGTGCTTGGACTCACTTGCTGACAGAATCACTTACTCTGAGCTCCAGTGCTATGGCAACAGCGTGAAAGGCACCAGGAACCCGGGGGAGGAACTGAATTGTCTGGCTTCAGAGCAAGGGCTGGAGGTACAGCTTTCTGTCAGATAGACATGCTGGTAATATCTGTTGTTTCATGGTTGAACCCACTGCCCTCTTGGTGTACAGAAACAGGAAGCCACCATAACAAAGTATCCATCAACCTGGCTAACACAATTCACCATGCCCTTTTGGTTCCCTGAGACCTCACCCTACCCAAATCTCTCAAAGGTTCACAAAACTCAAACAAGCAGCATCTGGCTTCAGCATGTCCTTTACCTTGTTCTGAGCATCCGCCTGGCACTAGCAGCAGACAGCCTCAGTTCACAGCTTGGCCTTTGGAGGCACCGCAAAGCTCAGCATGGGTGGTGGCCATCTGTGGATTGCTTTGTGGCTCATGACAGGTGGTCCCAGGCAGGGCACAGGCTGTAGCTGAACTTGGCCCTTCCCAGGAAGCCTCAGGCTGGCATGCCAAGGGGCCAGCTTCAGACTGAGCCAGAGCATTGCTGGCAGGCTCCAAAAATAACACACACAAAAGGATAGACTGGGCAAACACCAGAGCACTGCTAAAGCAAAACCTGCTATGTAGGGTGAGCCCCTGCACAACAGCCCCTCCACCGTGTCATGGCTAATCCTCACAGCAAATCAGCCAGAGGGAGAATCCTTCCCATTGTGCTGCAAACAGCAAAAAAGGCTCAGCTACAATAGGAAGGCACACACAGTCCACATAAGGGACACACCTAGAGCACCTGGCTCAGGTGACCAGAGAGACTGTGCCTTGGGCTTCACAGCACTCCTACTACATAAGGCCACTCTACTCAGATCGGGAAGCATAGCAGCTTTACCAATACCTAGAAACAAATACATGGAAGAAGCCAAAATGTAGAGACAAAGAAACATGTCCTAAATAAAAGAACAGAATAAAGCTCCAGAAAAAGAATTAGAAGCAAACAAATGGAAACAAGCTATCTATCTGACAGAGTTCAAAACACTGGCTATAAGCATGCTCAGTGATCTCAAAGAGAACTTCAACAAAGAGATAGATAAAACAAAAATTGAGATAGAAAACATAAAAAGAAACAGTCAGAAATAAAGAATACAATAACTGAAATGAAAAATACATTACAGTAAATCAATAGTAAATTAGATGAAGCAGAGGACTGAATCAACAATTTAAAAGATAAGATAGCAGAAAATGCCCAAAGATTACAGGAAAAAAAAAAAAAAGGAGAGTTTAAGGGACCTCTGAGACAACATCAAACATACGAACATTCATATCACAGGAGTATCAGAAGGAGAAGACAGCAAGGATTTGAAAGCCTACTTCAAGAAATAATAACTGAAAATGTTCCTAACTTGGCAAAGGAAATAGACATACAAGCCCAGGAAGCACAGAATGTTTCAAATGAGATGATCCCAAAGAGGCCCACACCATGACACATCATCATTAAAATGCCAGAGGTTGAAGACAAAGAAAGAAACCTAAAAGCATCAAGAAAAAGGCAACTAGTAACATAAGGGAGCTCCCATAAAACTGTCAGCTGATTCCTCAACAGAAACTTTGCAGGTCAGAAGGGACTGGCAGCAAATTTTCAAAGTGATGACAAACAAGGACCTACAACCAAGATTAGTCTACCCAGTAAAACTATCATTTATAACTACAGGACAGATAAAGCACTTCCCAGACAAGAAAAACCTGAAGAAGTTCATTACCACCAAACCATTATTATAAGAAATCTTAGAAAGACTTCATATATATACATATTATACATATTACACACACACACACACAATTTTTTTCCAAAACTTTTAATAATAAAATGGCAATAACTATGTATCTATTAATAATTACTTTAAAGGGACATGGATTAAATGCTCCAATCAAAAGATAGGGTGGCTGACTGGATAAGAAAACAAGACCCTTGCATATGCTCCCCACAAGATTCTCACTTCAGATTGAAAGGCACACACAGACTGACAGTAAAGGGATGAAAAAATGTATTTTATGAAAATGGAAAAAAATATAGCTGGGGTAGCAATACTTATACCAGAAAAATAGACTTTAAAACAAACTATAACAAGAGACAAAGAAGACTGAGTAAACCCACTTCTGAGTATTAATCCAAAGTAACTCAAAACACTACTTCAAGGGGACATGTGCATCCATATGTTCATTGCAGCACTGTTTACGATGGCCACAATGGGGAGACAGCCTGGGTGTCTGTCAGTGGAAAAATGAATAATGAGGAGGTGGTACATATATACAATGGAATATTGCTTAGCCAGGGAAGGGAATGGGTTCTTGCCATCTGCAGCGGCATGGATGGACCTGGAGGGTATTGTGCTGAGTGGAGTATGTCAGACAGAGAAAGATAGATGCAATGTGATTTCACTTATATGTGGAATCTAAAGAATAAAACAAAGCAATGGACAAAACAGAAACAAATTCATAGATACAGAGAACATGCTGATGGATGCCTGATGGTCAGTGGATTGGGGAGGTGTGTGAAAAAGGGGAAGGGATTAAGAAGTACAAATTGGTTGTTACAAAGTAGTCATGGGGATATAGGATATAGCATAAGGAATATATAGTCAATAATATTGTAATAACTATGTATGATGTCAGATGGGTACTAGATTTATTGAAGTGATTGATGGGAGGAAGGTTGGGAAACGGTGTAAAAGGTGAAGGGATCAAGAAAAACAAACTGGTAGTTACAAAATAGTCATGGGGATATAAAGTAAATAATAGGGAATATTGTCAATTATATGGTAACAACTATGTATAATGTCAGGTGGGTACTAGACTAGCCAAGTGGATCACTTCTTAAATTATATAAATGTCTAACCACTGTGTATATACCTGAAATAAATATAAAACAATATTTATTGACTGTCAACTGTAATTGAAAGATTATAAAAGGGGGTAAAATAGTGAAGGGGAATAAGAGATTCAAACTTTCAAGTATAAAACAAATAAGTCATGGGTGGGCCGAGTGGAACGTTGGTTAAGAGTTGGCTTTGAAAAAAAGAAGAGTTGGCTTGAGAAGCCCGCTCTGAGCAGCAGAGCCGGGTTCGGATCTCACATGGGCCAGTGACGTTGCGCCCTCTACAGCTTACATGGTGAACAACAGCTCGACCTGGAGCTGGGCTGCCGTGAGTCACTGGCGAAGGCATAGGCTGCAGTGGGGCTGGCCAACAGCTGGCATGCGTGGCCGTCCAATGACCGTCCAATGACCGTCCAATGACCAACTGCTTCACCCGGGAAGAGTGCAATGATAATAAAAACATGGGCCAGTGAAGTGACGTCCTCTACAACTAGACTGAAGAACAAAAGGACAGCAACTTGTCTGTTCCCCTTCCCTAATTCCCCAATTTTGTTCTCCTCCCCCAACATCCCAATAAAATTTTTTAAAAAATAAAATAAAAAATAAAATTAACATAGAGTCTTACAGATCTATGTTTATCAAGTACACTTTGGAACCTTTACCTAAATTACAAAAAACAAAAAAGACAGAAAAAAATATAAACCAAATAAGTCATGGGGATGTAATATACAGCGTAGGGAATATAGTCAATAATATTGTTATAGCATAGTACAGTGCCAGATGATTGCTGGACTTATCATAATGATCACTTCTTTAGGTATATAAATGTTGACTAACTAAGATGCACACCTGAAACTAATATAATATTCTATGTTAGCTATAATTTAATAAAAATCTTAACTGGAAAAAAGTAAAATGAGATAATTTCACCATACCTTTTTTCCTACTAGTTGAATGTGTGACAATTGATTTTCAATCACTTTGGGGTATTTAACCATATGAGGAGGAGCTTTGTGTTCATAAAGACAAAAATCACCCACTTGATTATTTAGTCTCAAACAAAAATTATTTTGCATTTCAAGTAATAACGCTGTTCACTGATGCCATCGATCCATGACTGCACAGGACATCTGGTTGGGTTCAGTTACAATGAATGGCAATGAAGGCAAAAGAGAGGGCAATGACATACTGTCAAATGTTTCTGGACATAGATGAACTATAGGGAGGCACAATGGTGTAGGAGAGTGACAATTTTGAAAAACACAATTACCCTGTCAGGGCCAGAATTCTAGCTCTGGATTTTAGTTGCTATGAAGCTTGAGAAAGTGACAATTCCTTGATCATATGCAGATAGCATCACTTCTCACATAATTGTTGGGAAATATAACCTAATGTAGTTGACTGCCCTCCGTACATATTTAAAAAGTGATAGTATTTGTAGCAGCAGGAGTAAAGACTTGACCAATATTCCTATTTTTCTTAAATCCTAAATTCCCCACTAGATTTCTGCACATTCAACCCTTTTAGAATTTTTTTTTTTTTTTTGAGGGCAGTGTCACTGGCCCTCATATGTGGGACCGAACCAGGGCCGCTGGCTAGAATCTTTTTATTGTCAGCAGTTTTAAGAACCACACCTTGAGGGATAAAATTAATTGGTACCAGCCTAAACATGCTGTCTTTTAGCGTTCGTGGTAACTCATAAATTCATTAAGATAGTTTTATCCATCAGTAGGGAGGAGTTGCTCCAAAAATTTATTAGCAATTGTCCAAGATGCTGCTTTCTTTAAAAAATGTGCTCTAAGTGTGATACCCCAGTTTTAAATAGTGCCCTTCAAAGTGGTGTTGAGGATAGAGTAAACAAATATAAGGTCACCATATCTATTGTACAAGTTAACATTTTAGGTCCTTCTCAAGTTTCTCCATTTCTGATAAACTCCTATCTCAATAATTATTATATAACATTTTGTAATATCTCTGAATTCATCTTAGATATCTTGCTATCTATATATAAATCTATATATGTATATCAATCAAAAATATAGATATAGATCTATAGGTATATCAATAGATGGATATAGATACAGAGATATAGATAAATGATATATAGATATACTCGCACATACATATACATATAACTTTCTAAATTATTGTGATAAGAAATGGGCACAGTTTTATAGGTGCATACATATAAAATATTTATGCTATCTATAATGAATCATTAATCATATTGATGTTGCATAACAGATGTTATTTAATCTTTCTGCTTGAAACATAACTTTCCTCTCAAGGACATGACTCTTAGATCCTTTCCCCTTTGTGCTGAGCTGCAAAAAGCACAGATTCTATATTCATACAGTTCTTTCCTTGATGTCTGGCTCCCTCATTTATTGTTTGTCTGATGTTAGCAAGTTACTAAAAGTCTATGAGACTCAGCTTTAGACTTGGAGTGCTGTGTGAGGATCCAAAGAGAAAATGTACTTAAGGTACCAGACATATTTAATGCACTTAATTGATTCTGATCATTATTATATTTTGTTTTGTTTAATCTCTAAATTTATTGTGTTAACATTGACCTTGATATTAAGAACAGTATATCCAATGACAAGAAATTATAAGATACAAAGAAAGAGCTCATTGGTGGTGTAAGCCATTTTGTAGGCAAAATTGTAAAAAGGACACCCTAAGATTCCTGTCTCTGGGGTAGTCATCAAACTCTAATCTAGGTGCTGCAGGAATTTGGCAGCTGTAATTAAAGTCCCCAGTCAGTTGACGTTAAAATGTGGAGATTAACAATAGCATGACTGAGTTAACCACACATTTCCTTTAAAAAGCAGGAAAGGAAGGTACCATGGGAAATTAGGGAGATTCAAAGATGGAGTAGAACTTGATACACTATTGCTGGTTTTGAAGATGGAGGCAATATTAAAGATGGAGGGGCCTTGAGACAAGGATGTGAGCAGCCTGTAGAAGCTGGTAAAAACCCCTGGCCAACATCCAGATAAAAATGGGGACCTCAAAGGCCGGCCGAGTGGCTTAGTTGGTTAAGAGCTCACTCAAGATTGTGAGCTGAGATCTGTGCAACAGCAGTTCAATACCCAGCCCCAGCTGAGCTGCCAACAGGTGACAGGATGGTTCAGCTAAACAACAACAACAAAAAAAATAGGGACCTCAGTCCTATAACACAAGGAACTAGTTTTTACAGCAATCTGATTGAATGATTCTTTCCCATACAACCAGAAAAGAGCCTGGGCTAGTCATGAGACCCTATGCAGACAACTCGGGTCTTCTGAATTTCTTACCTACAGAACTGTGAGCTAATAATGAGGGACTGTTTTAAGCCACTAAATGTTTTTGATAATTTGTTATGCAGCAACAGAAAACTAATAGTCATTGTTTTTTTTATTGTTTTTCAGTTATGGTGCTTTTCCTTGTGTAGTTCTGGCTTGCAAGTGTCCGACAAATGTCTATCCATGGAATATTAAAATATGTTTTAAATATCTGCACTTATCTTTTAAGAAAAGATGTTTAAGATATAAGAGATTATCTGTTAAAGATTCTACTAACGAAAATGAAGAAGAATAAAGATTCAAAGAAATGTATTTCTACACCATTATCTAGGGACACTACTCCTGGCTTCCTCAGTGTATTTAGATTTTAAATAACCCAGATCAAAGGTAACTTGATATACTTCTTGATGTGGCTCACACTGTCTAATATATTTAAATTATATGCAAGTAAAGTTTAAATCCTATAGTATTTTTAAGATGTGAAGTTATTGATCCTATCTATAGCTATCATGCTGATATCAAATAAACACCCAATTCATTTAGTTTCGCTTTTATATTCATTTTAATTTGGTACTTTAAGCATCTGTATCATATTCAAATCATTTAAAGTATTTTTATGAAGGCACTTTAAAGGCAATTTAGCATAGTGATTAAGATAGAAAATTCTTATTGTATTTGAAACTCTGTTCTATCACTGCAGCTGCATGACTTGGGTATTTTACTACTTCTTGCTGTGTCCCCGTAATGCTGTTAATAAAAAGGGGTGAGTAATTATGCCCACTTCAGAGATTGTGGGGAATAAAGTTAATATACGCGAAGTACTTAGACCAGTGCCTGACATCATAAAACTTCCACAAGTATCTGATGTTATTATTTAATATTGCGTGTTTAAATTCAAAGGTTAAAAACTGCCTTTATGTAGAATCTAAACAGTTAAATCTGTCCCTTTGGTTGTACGCTGTGACATTTCCACTGATGGTAACAAATTGCTTTGAATTAGGTCTTTTTTTTATATTTTGGTGTGTGCAAGTACCCACATTTCCAAGAAAAACTTTTTTTTGTTTAAATCAAAATCCTTCTTTCTATTAGAAGAACATTAGCTTTACTAGGAATTTAAAAAATAAAATAGTGAATTGAGGGTCCATATTTACATTATCCCAATGGGAGGCTAGAGAGTAGTTAGTGTTCTCTGAAGACTGACAACAATGCCAACATTAACTTATGAGTCTTTCCTAAATTACTGCCAAAATGTGCAGCATCTGTATGTTAGACCACTGAACTGGAGTATATAAGACAATTTCTGAATTCACTTTTCTAGGATTAAAAGGATAATACACCAGTGCCACCTAGTTGTTCAAATACAATGTGCTACATACTTATTCTTAGAGAGAATTATGCTATGACATGTAGGAATATAAAATTTTAATTTCTGTTACCGTTGACATCACCCTTGTGTTATTTCAACAAATATTCCTCTTCAGCAGTGATATAAGTGATAAATTTAAGGTTCAGTTTAGGTAAACATTCCTCATGTTTGTTGTATTTATACAAGAGATTTAACAAACTACACATAATAATTTTCAATATTTTCTTTAATTTTGCCTGAATTATTTAACACATCTGTCACATTAACATATTAGCTGTGTATTACTGTATGTCCCAGAGTTTCAACCTTCACAAAGTAGAGCATATGCTTTCTATTAAAAGTAAGGCAGTAGGGCCAGCCGAGCGGCCTGTTGGTTAAGAGCTGGTTTGGGATGCCAGTGGCCTTGGTTCGGATCACACATATGAGGGCCAGTGACACTGCCCTCTACAGCTAAGATGGTGAACAACAGTTCCACCTGGAGCAGGGCTGCTGTGAGTCTCTGGGGACGGCATAGCTGCAGCCCCTGCTGCAGTGGGCTGCCAAAGGCTACAATGAGTGGCCCGCAGCTAGTGTGAGCAGCTGGCAACTAGAGTGAGCTGCCAAGAGCCACTCTGAGTGGCCATCCAGAGACCGGAGATCGATCTGCCTCACCCAAGAAGTGTACAATGATGATACCAACATGGGCCAGTGAAGCAACATCCTCCACAACTAGACTGAAGAACAAAAGGACAGCAACTTGTGTATTCCCCTTCCCCGATGCCCAAATCAGTTCTCCTCCCCCAATTCCCCAATAAAATCTTAAAAAAATAAAATAAAAAAAAAGTAAGGCAGTATATAAGCTATCTCATGGGTGACAAAAGGCATTTTATTGCACATTGCTTAATAATTAACGGCTTACTTCTGTAATAAGGTACATCCACAGTTAATGGTTCATATGTTTTACCCAGCCTAGGGAATGTCTGGAGGGAGGACTGGGGACCCTTACGTGAAATGACTGCAATGTATACTGATGTCAGTTGGTTCTGTGAGTCAGGAAGACCTCCAGTTCCCCCACGTCTAGGCTAGAAGTGAACACCTGAGGAGACGAGCCTAGGAGTCACTCTACAGCAAGCTGGAGCCAACGTGTAGAAACTCAGGGATGAGGGTGGCCTTGTAGGTTGTCAAGTTCAACAAAGAGCTCCAATGTTGATTAGACAAGTTGTGAGAGGAGTGGAAACTAAATAGACAAAGCTAAGTCTACATTTGTGCAGTTACTGAGGACTCATGCAATTTCAAGATGAAGAAACTAGACAAGAGCACTGATGACTCTCAATCCTATCCCTTCCCATGTGCTCACCTGGCAGAGTTCTACCAAGGTGGGAATTTGTTGTCAGCCTTTCTTCCTCTGCCAAATGGACTGAGAATTCATTGCCTGCATGGGGCTCTGTCATTAGGCAATGGTGCTATGGGAATGGCTTTGAGAACAAGATACACAAAATACATAAAAAACAGTAGGAAGTGAAGACTTAGAGAAACATCAGCCAAGGGAAGACAAGATGTGATGATAATCCCCTCTTCTCTCAAGTGCAAATTCGCATGTCCCCACATGATAGACCAGGAGAGTCTGTCACATTGTGTTTCATCACATCCTTGAGATACTGTGATGCGCTCTTGCCTGTTACCACACCTAGATGATCGCCACCTGAGAACATACTCTGAAAGTCCACACAATAAGTAGTTTTGTCCCTCCTGCTTTTCCTGACTAGGAGTAATCACACTGACTGGGTGAATTGCACTTAAACTTTAGTACCCAGTCCTCAGCAGCAGGCATCTCCTGTCAGTCAACATTTGTTTAAAGGTGCCAGGTACTGCATGAAGGTGATTGTGTAGTTTCTTTTCTGAAGTTTTACCAAAAATCAAAACTATTCAGTGAAAGAAAAATAATAACATGACACTTAAATACAGGTATAGATATTTTATATCCAAACACAAAACAAAAACCAACATTTCTCTAAATATTGAAAGGCAAATGTTGAATGTGGTAAAGATGCAAGAAGGCGGGCAAGATACAGAGCCATATTGCAGGTGGCAAATACCTGATAAATCTGTGGCCTGTGGTAACTTGGAAGGCAGGCTATACGTAGCTATACGTGAAGTGAAAGGAAAACATTCAGAATGGCAGCATATGTTGACATGACTTTCAGTGTTTAGCAAAATATTAAAAGAAAAGAATGAGTCCAGGCATGGATTCTATGCAAAATGTAAAGGACATGAGAGAATAGAAATATGGGAGTTCTAAAGATTGCAAAAGACAACTGTTTGAGACCTCAGTAAGAGATAAGGATGAAGGAGCTTTTGAAAGACAAAGCCAATTAAGACCCTGACAGGGACAATAATCACCTTTAGGGTGTGGACTACTAAGGAATCTATTAGATGCACTGGCCTCAGAGTGGCTACCAAAGAAGAGTGTGTGTGTGCGTGCGTGTGTGTGTGTGTGTGTGTGTGTGTGTGTGTGTGTAGAGGGAGAGAGGGAGAGATATGGGGAGAGGTAAAAAAAATAAATCAATCATGAGAATTATGTCTCAGAAAGAATTTTGGGTTTGTTACTGATACATAGAACTTACTGGAAGTATGTAGGAAGTCTACTAGATGTCTAAGGTGATTCTATTACTAAAGAAACCACAAGCCTGGGCTAACGTCACCTTTGACTCTGAATTTTAATCCCACTCGTAGGCCCTCAAAATTTGGGAAAAGTGCACAGAGCGCAAGTGACATGTTTACAAAGAAGAAACACAAGGAAGAAAGTCCCAGTGGCTGTGGAGTACAATGCACAAGATAATTTCTCTTAAAGTGCTGAACTGGACTCTAATCAAGGAACTTTCCCCACCACCAAGTTAAAACACCTCTCCATGGCTCTTCAGAAAGATTTCATTGCTGTGTTGGACCAATGACTGGTGTGTGTCTCCCTCTTTCCTTTTCTGTATGGGGATGTTTTTTTTTGTGTGTTTTTTTTAAAGATTTATTGGGGAATTGGGGGAGGGGAACAGACAAGTTGCTGTCTTCTTGTTCTTCAGTCTAGTTGCGGAGGACATTGCTTCACTGGCCCATGTTGGTATCGTCATTGCGCTCTTCCCGGATGAGGCAGATCCGTCACCAGCCTCTGGATGGTTGCTCACTGCAGTTATTGGCAGCTCACGCTGGCTGCCGGCCGCTCACTTTGGCTGCCGGCTGCTCACTCTGGCTGCCGGCAACTCACTGTAGCCTATGGCAGCCCACTGCAGCAGGGGCTGCAGCCAATACCGTCGCCGGGGGTCGCACAGCCCAGCTCCAGGTGGAGCTGTTGTTAGCTGTAGAGGGCAGTGTCACTGGCCCTCATACGTGGGATCCGAACCGGGGCCGCTGGCATCCCAAACCAGCTCTTAACCAATGCGCCACTGGGCCAGCCCTGTATGGGGATGGTTTTTACAGTTATCTCATTCTTGCCTCACCATTGTACAGTATATGTTGAAAAGGTCTCTGAACAACAAAGATCAATTACAAGGATTGGAAATGTAAATGCCTAGGGAAGTATTGTTGATAGTACGGGGGTGAAGTACCGCGCATATTCTGAGAACTGTGGAGACTGTGTTGGGTGGGAGAGTAAGAAGTGCCTGCCACCACTCAACTTCTACAGATTTTTCCATGTAGACCAGATGCTGCCAGTTCCTTTTACATTTGTTAAGAAGACAGAGAATTCTGGGTTTTTATGTAATGTTGGATCAAAATGTTAAACGGAGATGCTGCCAGTTCCTTTTACATTTGTTAAGAAGACAGAGAATTCTGGGTTTTTATGTAATGTTGGATCAAAATGTTAAACGGAATTTTATGACTAATAGAAACATTTATATAGTTGAATTTGACTTGGGTGAGCCATTTGTTATCTTTGAAGGCTTTGTTGGTGGTGGTGGTGTATTTTACCGATTTTATGTGATTGTGATATGACACTTAACATGAGATCTACCGTCTTAACAAATTATTAGACATACAAGTGTTTAAGCCTAATCAAACAGACAATGCCAAAATAAGATGATCATAAGTAACTGATTACTCTAGAGTAAAGGCCGGAAAGAATGCCACTGAGTGTGTTAGGTAATATAAATTCCTATCCCACGGCCTCATGAAACATTTTAAAAATTCCGACATCTCAAAAAGAGCCTCCTTTGTTTGCTGGGATCACATGTGCTATAGGTTCAAACTGAAAGGCATGTTACCTTTAAAAATACAGAACAACAATGATGTCTAAAATCAAAAATCAACAGAACACTGATCTGAGTGTATAAGAAGAGGCAATGCTCATTTCTCATCTGCTTAATTTGAATTAGAACTTCATCAGGCTGGGAACACGTTTGCTGAGATGAATTCTTTGGAACTCTCATTTTGAAAATGAATGTTGTTAATAAAGCATTAATTCAAATTTGAAATAAATTTGAAATCTATAGTTATCTGAGTTTATAATTTTGACATCTCATAACATGGGTTTATTGTTGAGGTTGGGTTTGTTGGGTCGTTTTGAAAAAGAATAAAAGAAATAGTAGAGTTCGACAAAACAAAAATGTTAAGAGGGAAAAATAAAGCAACTGAGCAAGATCAACATTGTAATGCATGTTTCTATATAGAATAGCACTAATGAAATACATTCAGATTGACTGTTTTAAAATCCCTGTAGTACATTCTTTCTGTTTTAAACACATGAATTTTTCCACAAAATGACAAATCTATTGATAAGAAAATAGAGCACGCCATCAGCAGTAAGCCAATTCTCTCTACTTGATATTTGTATCCACATTTGTATTTTTTGCTTTATCTTCAGAATCAAAGCAAAATGTTAAAATCATTTAAATTACATCTTTATCACTGAGGGATTAAAAACATCAGCAAATGAAATCAGTGGCACTATGATGTTTTATTTACTGTTTTACTCAATTTATGGCTTTTTCTAATTTAGTTATTTTGACCAGAATATTTATAGACAATAGATAAAATTAAGTTCTCATTTCCCCATAAATACATGTCCTATCTAAAGTTATTTCATAATTCTAACTTCATATGATTTGTGAAGATACAATACACACATTTGGAGAGATGGTCTATAAATCAGAGAAGCACAACAAGTAGAATGAAATAAATAATATAAACTCCTGAGTATATTATTGGTTCACAATACTTAAATATGAAAAGAAATGTTTAAATCACTGTAACACATTTGATTACCCAAGTCATTCACTTTATGGGACTCATCTCCCCTTCAAGTGGACAACAGACCTATTTTTACAGCAATAGAGGAAATCCACACTAGTTATCTGGTTCTTTTGTCTCAAATATGAAAATACAGCCAAGGATTGCCAGGCATGGGGACAACCAGAAGCAGAAAAGAGGTGACTAATATAAATAAGTAAATATTAAAAAGAAAGACACCGGAATGGATACTCCATAGACTGGACAGAACTTTTAAAATTCTCATTGACTACACCTCTTGATGTTATTGGTGTTGTCATTTCTCCTCTATTTTATCTCTAAATATTGGAGCTTTTAAATATTGGTCCTACATCCTTCTCTTTTTTTTGTGTCTCTCCACTCTAGTTTATTTTATCCAGTCCTCTGACATCAAGTATCATAAAATTCTCAATAGTGTATCTTCACTTTTGACATCTCTTTTGAAACACAGACTCATATATTTAACTGCCTACATTGCATTTCCACTTGATATCTAAGTTTATTTCAACTTTCTCATGTCTCCCACTATACCCAGCACTCCAGCCTGCTTGTCCTAAGTCTTTCCCATATCAGCCAATGCCGTAGTCCAAATCACTCAAGCCACTATAGATGTCACCTTCATCTTTCTCTGTCTTTTATCTCCCACATCTGACCTGTCTCAGCCTAGAAGAGTATTCCACCAGATATGGCCATGGTTGGTTTCTTCTGACCTCTCACGTCTTAGCCAGTACACCACTTGTTTAATGAGATCTTCCCTTGTGACCCAATTTACTGATTTTAAATCAGTGACACCAGTCACTGATTTTCATCTGTGTTTTATTTTCTTTATAGAAATCACAAACTGAATTTAGAGTTTTTGTGTATTGTGTTTACTCACAGTTAGTATAAAAAATGGTACAAGAAAATCATTATTCAGATACAGAACAGACAAAAATGTGGCATTAGTTAAAACACTAATAAAGTATAAAACATCATGTTATTAGACCACAAAGGAAATGTAATCCCAACATATCACTGGTCTGATAATGAATACTGTTAATATGCTCTTAATAATCTAAAATACTTTTGGCTTATAGGCTATACACACATAAATATATACATAATTACAAACACACATACAAATATATGTATATACAGAATGTATATTTATATATATATATATATAGTATTGCAACACAGAATGTACCCTGAATGATCTTGAACTTATAAAAGTAACAGAAAGTGACATACTAGGAAGAAAAAAATGATGGCAAAAGGAAGAACAATAATAGGATTATCAAGAGATATTGTTAAAAGCATATGGCAAAAAAAGAAGTACAGTTTTAAATATAGTATTCAAAATTATAATAGTAACTAATAAGGATAATAATATAAATACCAAATTTGGGGAGGTAAGTAATGAAGATAAACTGAACCCTCATCGGTTATAACAGAATAATTGTCTGAAATTGAAGTCAGGAAACAGGAGGCTTAAAAATAATTTCTATATAAACTTATAAAGGTAAATCTAGAAATAAAGTGCAGAAAAACTTAACAGCAGAATTTGCCTCTGGGAAGCAGGATAGGGGATAGGAATGGAGGAACACGATTCCTTTGCTTTACTTAAGATTCTCTGTATTATTCATATGTTATCTTATTACTTTGATATTTTTAAAATTAAGCTAAAAACAGAAATTGCTGATGCTTCTTCACTTTACTTATACTCTTCAAAAAACTGATTCCATAAAACATAATTTTCCTACATATCCTGTGACCAGTGTTCTGTTTATTTTATGTGCAGATTTTTTTTTTAAATTTTATTGGGGAGCAGTGTGTTTTTCTAGGACCCATCAGCTCCAAGTCAGGTGGTTGTCTTCAATCCAGTTGTGGAGGGCACATCTCACTGACCCATGTGCGAATCGAACTGGCAACCTCAGTGCCATAAGCACTGTGCTCCAACCAACTGAGCTAACCGGCCGCCTAGGGCAGAATCTTTTGCAGTTGCTATGTCCTGTGTTCTCATCTTAGTCACCTTTAAATAAAGTTCTAGCTAGGCACATTGTTTATCCACAAATGCTTTGGATGGGTTCTATTCTTACAGCCCTCCTGTGACTGTTAGAATCCTCTTTTCAAACATTAACTGGGAGGGTTGGCAGTTTATATGCATAACCAAATGCCTAGTCTCCATCAATCATTTATCTGGTTTGGCTCTGCTGGACAAAGGAGGGGTCTTTTGTTCCTGCTCTCTGGTCAGATGATCAAGCTGAGTGGAATTTATTGCTAAGTTAAAATGAGCCATTCTTCCTTGTCAGAAAGAATCCATGAAACCCTACATTCCTCTGAGAGCCTGGCTCTCTTAGTTCTTCCAATTTTTGTTCCTTCCCATTACTAACTTAATATTTCAGGGTAAAACCAGCCTTTTTCACTTTTGTGCCTGTTTATTTTGCATTATTATAAGTTGTAGCTTCCAAATGGGTGTCTAAAAAATGGTAATGGGGAGACAGTGGTGAAAAGGTATTAGCCAGAAAGCAGTTTGCATATACTAAAACATTTTCAATTCTCTGCTTAATAAAGTTCTCTAAGAAAGGATTTGCAGGCAAAGCATGTGGAGAGGGTTTTATCACCTTCCTGCTTCTGTGCCACCATCTGGCCATGCTGTGAGAATGGAAAACGCATCTCAGGGTTTGGGTGAGAGTGATCCTAATGGGCCACAACACACGATGGCAATGGACAAAACTGTTTTCATTTTAGCGACATGGCCATTTATTTAGTTGTGTTTATTTATTGTATAAACTTTCATCTTCATTATCAATCCATTGTGTTCATTTAGCTGCTTTCTGTGATTCAAGGAACTATCATTCAGATAGTTGGAGGCATCCTGAGATGGCTGAATCAGAAGCTTTGTGTTGTGTTCTGACCAGGATGGGAACAGTATGATGCTGTCTACCAGAAACTTCCTCAGTGGATCTAAAACTTGACTGAGGCTACAATTCTGGTCATTGGCTGTCAACTCTCTCCTCCACTGTTGCAGTATCCTTTGAACTCCAAAATTTTACAGACCTTGAAATACTATGTTGGCAGATCACAACATGGGAAACTTAAATAAATAAGCAAATGCTTGATTATATGTAGGTAAATATTGTTCTTCTGACCAGGATGGGAACAGTATGATGCTGTCTACCAGAAACTTCCTCAGTGGATCTAAAACTTGACCGAGGCTACAATTCTGGTCATTGGCTGTCAACTCTCTCCTCCACTGTTGCAGTATCCTTTGAACTCCAAAATTTTACAGACCTTGAAATACTATGTTGGCAGATCACAACATGGGAAACTTAAATAAATAAGCAAATGCTTGATTATATGTAGGTAAATATTGTTCTTCTTGCCAAGATCAGAGAGCGAATGTGAAGTGGTTTAAGGATAACTGGCACTTTTCATTTTTTTCTTTGTTGTTGGTTTCAGTTGTCCGAATGACACAGTGGTACACCTTTAACATTTTAATATATATCATTTAATACATAACATGCTTCAACAATTATACCTCAACCTGGAGGTCCAGGTCAGATAATTGGTCATTTTGCTCAGACCTGAGTTGGTTAGATAACAACATGAAGCACTGGGCAGGAGCAAATTTTCAGGCTAAGTCTGTTCTGTTGGTTACTTTTCCTCATGCGTGAATGTTCTGGAGATATATATATATATATATATATATATATATATATATATATATATATATATATATATATATCTCTCCTCTAAACATAACTATAAATAAAATGAAAAACTGAAGATAGTTTAAACCCACAGTCCTATTGAGTAGAACCCAACCAATGTCTGCATTATAACCACTTTTAAACCAACAGTGATTCCAATATAAATCACTGTCAATAACTATAAAATTAAGTCACACAATTAATAAATGTCATTTCCCATTGCTTTTCATTTGCTGGGTTTCCCTTGATCAGTTTCTCAGACTATACAGACTACTTATTTCTATCCTGTTTCTGTTTTCAATTTATGCCAGAAAAGCATCTAATAGATTTATATTTGCTCATAAAAAAAAAGAACCTGATGCCTATTGTTATTTTTCTAAAAGAGTTTAATGCTATATTTATTTGTAATTTATGTACAGCAGGAGGAAAATTCAATGTGCATTTCCCCCTATTAAAATTCTCCCCAAATATACACTGGAAAAATATCGGGAACAGTGCAAATGAAGTAGCCTATTTTCAAATAAAGAACCCAAAGATAATTACACTGTTGACTCTCTCCTTACTGGGTCTGGGAAATCTGAAATACCTCATCTTGGGCATTGTATATCTGCAATTGTTGGAAAACACAAATGCAAAACCATTTCCCCACAAACTAATATTTTAAATAAATTGTGTGCAAAATTGTATGAATCTAATAAATATTTATATGAATATATATATATATATATATATATATATATATACAATCTTAATATTTTTCCTTAAATAAGTTGTTTTTAAATTAATTTTAAAGAATTAAACTGGTTATTTTAACACTACTTAATGGAGAATTAAAACACTTTATAAGTGAATAGTTGTAACTATGTCTTCACAGGGAAAACTTGAATGTGGAATTTCTAGCAAAGCATAATAAAAATCTGTTTCTGTTTCTCTATTCTATGCATATGATGAAAATCAACTCATAATCCCATAAGCCATAATATTCTTGGTGTTAGACTTTATTCTTCTATCAATTTTTCATTGATACTATATGCAATAAAGTAGCTCTTTTGAATTTTCATATTCATTTGTATGTGAGGGTTGTGAGGGAGACTGTGAAATCTGAATCACAGATATCCATGACTGTAAATTTATCTTAGATCCATCCTGGAGACCAACCTATCTCCATGTAAAGACATCTTCTGGGCAAAGAACCAGTGAACTTCACATGCAATGAAGCTCAATGAAGAGACAGGTGACAAGAGGGCAGCATGGCTCTCAAACTGTTTTCCTAAGTTTGCAACTGCACAGAAGTTTTAGGCAACCCAAATGCATTTACCTTAAGTACAATGAAGCATTTTTTTTAAAGAAATAGTGTAAGAAATACTTGATGTTGAAAAATTGTCTCAAAATATCACCATAGCCAATACTTAAAGTCATTCACAATGAATAAAAGGTCCACGATAATTTACAAAATAGTTTAGAAAGAGAAAACAGCTCACTTGTTATTACTGTTTAGCTCACCAAAATAGATACATGTATGAAAGTAACAGATTTGATTATATAGTTAGGCAAAGGCACTCAAATTTCTGTTCTATTATTTGATAAAATATTGTTTTTCCAACTCCCTTAACACAAATGGCCAAAACAGTAGTGTCAATACTTTGTGTACATCAAATCTACTATTTCTTCCTCCATTTCCTGTCACCCCCAAATACTCCAAACCTACTAAATTAGAATCCCTGGAGGTGAATCCAGGTGATTTGACCATACATACATACATAACCCACAGTTTGAATCCATACCATAGGTTGCAAAAGCCATGATTAAACTAGCATTTATTTTTATTTTTATAAGAGGTGGCTAAAGATAGGTGCTGAGGTAACCACATACTCTGGAAAGTATCTGTGCACTTGGAAGCACTTGGAACTTGGTCTGTTGAAGGCAAAATCCTCTCAAGGGAACATAAACCTCCCAGACTCATCCATTCCATCTTGGGCAGCTTTGCCCTTTCTTTCTGAAATCAAGAGTATCAGTGTGCCTCTTAGTCCTTTCAGCAATTCCTTCAGTGTTAGTGGCACTAGCCCAGGTAGTCTCAATGTCCACCTCACAGCTGTGACATGCTTCATATCGAGACCTTTTCTATCTCCTGTTTCCACCATCTGAGACCCACCCACAGCCCTGAATGGAAATGTCCATGTGAGGGAGCTGGGGGTGTTTGAGAATGGAGGGCTGGTTAGTCTGGCAAGGAACCCCCTTTGTTGTATACAGCTGGAAAAGGAATCCTCCCACCTCTGGGAATCACCTGCCACAGGGCCCAGAGCCTGCTATTCAGAATCCTTGGCTGTCACTGGGCCCTGCTATTCAGACCCTGGGATATCCCCTAGATCCTATATCCAGAACTTTCTGACCAAGGTCAACTTGGTGACATTAGTAGGGTGGGGGGCAGGGCTTGAAGGAGGACCATCTTCTTGATGTGACTGGCATGTGAAATTCAAGTACATTGCACCCTGAGGAGTAAAGTGACACATTATTTACACCAAAAATGATATGAGAAAGAGAAGTGGGATATATAACATATGCTTAAATATCTATCACCATAGATTTTACACAAATGAACACCAACTTGCTATTTCCATAAAAACAGGTTTTACTTTGTGGATAAGCCCTAACCAGAATTTAACCCCAGAATGATATATGCTGACACCATCTACTTCTAAGTGGGTTTATTTAATACAGTCTACAATAAAGAAACTTTTATGTAAACATAAACACTTATAATGAGTATGGTAAATTGCCTATTCCAAAATGCCCAGCAATGCATTTCAAAGACAGGTATAATTGGTGGTTGTATTGTGTTCTATTTTGTATATACTTTAAGATGGACAAATAAAAGTAGCCTTGTTTAACAGACACTATCATCCGCCTACCTAGCCAATCTCTTCTTCATCCTTTTAAACAGAACTTCAGATTTTATCTAAAGCTCTACTCTTCCCCCACAGTCAAATCCATCTGGGTGAACAGACCACAAGTCCTACTACCATGCAGTTTCTGATTAATCTAATATTAAGATTATGTTTCTTGCCAGTAACTTGTTCAAGAATGGACATGCAATGGAACTGTGGCCGATAAGATATGAAAAGTTAACTTCTGGGGGGTTCTAGGCAGAGTTTCTTCACCTCTAGAAGAAATACACAAGAATAAATGGGTTTTTGTCTTCCTCAAAATTGAGGTGTTCGGATGCAGCATTTGTATTCACTGAAGCCATGTTGCTGCCAGACTGAGGAAAATCAACACAAAGTAGGAGGTACAGAGTGAAAGAAGAAAACAACATGAATGACAGAACTGGATGGCTGAATTACAAAAAATAAACAAACGGAGAAAAAATAAGGCCTGTATTGTCTTTGAATTTCCTAATAAGTATAAAATAAATCCCGTTAATGCTTGACTCATTTGGCGTCAGACTGTATGTAACTCGCAGCCAAAAGTCTATTATCTGATAAGCTAGGCACTCAAAACAAGTCACAATCCTTGGATTGCTAATCCAAACATGAGATAGACTATAGTGACAGTTTCTATATGTCGTAAGATAAATAACAGTATGATTAACATAGCTAAAATGTGCATAATGGAACCTGAAAGAAAAATATTAGCTATGTTTTGAGGGATGATGGTCTTAGCTGCCACTGATACAATCAAGAATGGGTAGCTAGGCTCTTGATCTCTATGAAAATATAGATTTGACTGTTTCCATCTTGTAATGAGATCATTGAGTTCTAGTTTTTACTTATGTATTTTACCAATGTATAAAATTAATTAGATCTATTCAGAAGTTTGTACAAACACAGCCTAGTAGGTCCCACTGCATGCTTTTTACAGAGACAGTCTAATTATACATCCTTTTTTTTTCCTTTTTTTTTTTGCTGAGCCATCCTGCCACCTGTTGGCAGCTCAACAGCAGCTCAGCTCGGGCTGGCATTGAACCGCCGTTCCTCAGAGCTCAGCTCGCACTCTTGAGCGAGCTCTTAACCAACTGAGCCATTCGGCCGGCCCTCTAATTATACATCCTTTAAGGATAATATTCCTTCTGAGAATCCATCCTTCAATTCGTCTTCCTCCTAACTTAACATTATATTAAAATTATGATATACGAATGGTTGAACCCCTGCCACCATGACAACATTTGGGACACTTGTTGTCCAAATAACAATCCTATTTCCTGGACTTGAACCAAGGCTATTTGAAAGCATTTCTGAAATCACAGGATGATTAAAATGAATACCCACCTACTGAGTCAGCCCTTCTTCTCTGGAACTTATTCCCTTCTCATTTACTCCAGGTGCTTTTCTTCACCACCACACCACTACTGTGTAACATGTTATTCAGAAAGTTATATCTCAATATATGCCGTTACACAAAGGATCAGGAAAACAGCTTTATTTGGTCCTCCTGAATGCACTGCTGGCAAAACCTAAATAAACGCTGTGCTTTATGAGTGTGACCCTTTGCAGACACGATATGAAGTTCACTCTATTGTCTTTGGGTCCTCAATCTTTTCTCCACTTATAGCTCTGGCAGTCAGTAATGAAGGAGGAAGGTCAGTGTTCAGTAACTCTGCGCTTGCTGATCTTTAACATTTTCAAGAATGACAGATTCACTTCCCCTTCGCTGTACCTGTGGAAGCTATTTTCAAAGAGCCTGAAGATTTATGCAGCTCCACCAACAACACAGCATAACTTTAAAAAACAAATGACACCTGTCTGGCGGTTCACGATGTTGGATGATTAATGTCACACGCTTTTGCAAACAAGAGACCGCTTCATCTTTTTCCATCTTCCTAAGGGCTCTTGGGTAAAGGCAGAGTGGAACTTTCATCTGTTCTGTGTCTTGTAAGTAAGCATGCTTATGATGATGGTATCGGATGTGCATCCGGACCTGTCCACTGTGCATTAACCTTACGCTCTGCAGTGCGACCAAATACAGATGCGATGGAATGGAGCTATGAGCAACAAACAGAATGCACTCCAGAGAATCTGTGCCATAGGTGGCTGAGATGCTTGGCAACACAATCATCTGTATCTCTTCCAGCCACTAAATAATTACTCTAAGCTAACTTAAATGTACATCAAGAAATTGCCATACAGAATGTTTACTGCTCTACTGGAACTTGCCTAATTACATCAGAACGCAAATGACCCTCACTAAAGGGGAAACTATGACAAAGCATATCATAAACACATAGTTGAGGTTACAAATTTAAGATGCTGTTTTTCTGATTATTTCATTGATAAGTAATCCTTGTAGACATTACATTAATATGCTGAATGTCATTGAAAAAAGGAACTGAATGAATAATGAAACAATGTAATCAAATACATACATCAGGTGTTTTTGCTCTAGGTATTTGAAAATCAAAGTCTGTAATTTTTTAAGAGATATAACTTAAGGCAGTGTTTCTTCAGGAAGGAATAATTAGTAATTATTAAAACAGGCTCTAGAGCCCCTATTTGGGTTTGAGTACCAAGCCTGAAGATTTCCTGCAGAACAAACCTAGAAATGTGATTTAACAAACTGTACCTTCCCCTTGCCCATTTACTAAATCAAAATGATAGTAATACTATATACTATAAGTATGTTTGAAGGAGTTAAAAAAAATCACTTACAACAGTGCTTGGCATGTGATAAGTCTCAATAAATATAAACTGAAAATTAGTATTATTACTCTTCAAAAAGTTAGTACCGGGCCAGCTGAGTGGCGCGGTAGTTAAGAGCTGGCTTAGGACGCCAGCAGCCTGGGTTCAGATCCCACATATGAGGGCCAGTGACACTGCCCTCAAAAAAAAAAAAATTGGTACCTCAGAGAATTTAAAATATGAGGGTTTTAAGGGAATACATCAAAAGACTATAATTTAGAAACTAGACTTTAAAAAACATTGAAAGGCCATTAAGATTACTTTTTGGAGGGAGAAAATTAAATTAACTTCATATAGGAAACATTACATTTCTTAGGGAAACCCAACTCCATGCCATACCAGTTGGCATGCCTATACATTAAATGAAAAGGGACACAATATAAAAAGACCCTGCCATATGTGAGTTCTGGCAATAATTCATTTAACAATGTTTGTCACTATTTGTCAGACCAGAAGGAGCAAAATGGATATAGTTCCTGCCTTGAAGAAGTATCTAGTCTTGTAGGGAAAGCAGGCAATGAACAAGTTGCAGTCATGAACTAGAATGATGAAATTAAGCACTGTACTGTGAGAGAAACTGTACATAGTTTATGGAGGGGGTGTTATTTTTAAATGGGATTATCAAAGAAAGCCTACACAAAAACTCAGATTTTAAGAATGAAAATAAGCTAGTGTTATAACAGACAAGAAGAGAGCCAGGGATTCATATTTACAGTTTATCAGGCACTTTTGTAGGTACTAACGATTCAGTAGTAACCTTATAGATACAGGTGCTGCACTTTTGAAGCTTATAACCTAGACAGGGAGGAAAAGACACATTTAATTTTAAACAAATAGGTAATTATATAAGCAAAAGGAAAACACTGAGGGGGATTTAATTAGAGAGGAAACATAACTAGATACACGGTTTTAAAAGATGGATACTATCTTTGGTTGCTGAATAGGCAATGGGATATAATCAGGGAACATTGCAGTAGAGGAATGAATTAGGAGGTCACTGTCATAGGTCATACAGTAGATGAGGGTTGCTTGAACTCAGACAGTGGCAGTGCAATGAAAAGAGACTTGAAAATAGATTTGAAACCGACATTCAACACAGATTCAAGAAATACAATGATGGATTTCTTATAGGAATAGAGGAAAGGAAGAAATTAATACGATACTAAAATTTCTAATTTGAGAAACTTCCCTGATGGTGATGTCATTTAACGGGGGAAGGAGCAGGAATCAAAATAGGTGAAGTCTGGGTGGAGAACACACACTGTGATATACAGGTGATGTGTTACAGAATTGTACACCTGAAACCTATGCAAGTTTACTAACCATTGTCACCCCAATAAACTTTACTTAAAAAAAAAATGGAAAAGAAAAAAGAAAGAAAAAAAAACCAGGTAAAGTCTGTATTGTCCATGAGACACCCAAGTGGAGCTGGTAAGTTGACAAGTAAAAAACTCAGACTCAGTGTAGAGGTTATTAGCTTTTGTTTTTTCAAGAAGTATTTAAAACTATCTGAATGGCTAACGTTTTCTAGGGAGAGAATAGAGACAGAGAATAACAAAAGAATTAAAGAGAATAGATTTAGTTACAGTAAAGGTCAAAGTGGACTCTTCTCTCTTCTGGAACATGATATTTACTGAATTCTCCAATTGGAAATTTAAAATCTTTAATAGACAGTGTGTCACTAATGTAAGTATCTTTTGCCAATGCTCTTTATGCAAAAATGTTTTGTTTTGCTTTTTCCCAGAAATATAAATTAAAGAGTTGAATTTTATGTTGGTTGTCGATAAATTTATTAGAGCTGTGGTATAAAAGTTCCCAAAGTGGGTCAGTACTCTTAAAAAAAAAGAATTAAGTTCAACACTGAACATTAAAATAAAAGATAGAGCTAATTTTCCATTTTTAATCAGTGGTATGTGGCATAGTATATGGCATATATGATAATAATGTATTATTACTATGCCTTAATGCCTAGATCTTTATTTAAAAAAAAAAATCTACATTGTAAATCCACATACCATTTTGATTACAAAAAGAGGAATAAAATATAAAGTGTAAATTTAATGATAAAATGTTTTTGTGGCATTCAAAATATACTGAAGAAAATATCCCTGAGGCTTCTGAACTATTAAATAGAAAAAAAATTGCTTGATATGCTTATTTTAGAAACATTAACATAATGGAATACAATCAATAGAATCTAATAATTACAGCAAATCCACATAATTCCCATAAGTAAACATGTGCTGTATATGCTATACAAATTACTATCTTGTAAAATGCTTAATTGCATTCTATGTAAGACAATTCATCAGAAAATAAGACTATCTCATTTTACTCTTGAGAGCATTTCAGAATTTATCTAATAGCAGTAGCAATAAAGAATCAAATCTCAAAATTCGTGCCAGATAAAAAACCAGCACAAGGAATGTGCAATGTATGATCGCCATCCAATTCAGATACAATCAAATAGCTTCTAAGTAGTTTCGGTGATAGGAAGTTTAAGTGAAAGGGAGGTTTTTAAACTGTGATTCCAGTATAACATTCTAATAAGTGACATCAAAATTACCATTGGCTTGCATTTTCAATGCCTTTAAAATGTGTTTATGTAAACACATAAACAAAAATGACTTTCCCTTTTCTACAATTTCCAAGTTAATTAATAAGTATATATGATATTTTGTTTGGTCCAAATAATTCAACACCAGTTTACATGTATGTAGTATTTACTCTAAGTTATTAACTTGTCATATTTTATCCAATTTTGTCCCTCAAGTTTATACCAGAAGAAAATAGAGGAAGAATAGAAAATTACCAAAGAATCCATCGTTTCTTCCTTTTTCTCCAACTCTATCCAAAAAACACTTTTAAATAAAATGATGCTGTCATGACTAGATTGATTTCAAACTGAAGTGATTAAAGTTTTATCTTGTGAATAGACTCAACAGGGAATTATATTTCTCTCCTGTCTCCACTAATGTCTATTTTATCAGTTCCATATAAGTTAATAAGATGTTTAGTGAATAGCAATCTCTCCATAGGTTTATTCTTCTAAGCACAGTAAAACTTAATTTAATCACAGCTTCAAAATATCATACAATAAAACTAATTTAATTACACTTAGCAATGGCCACTAGACTCATTAAAATGTTAATGGAGCTTATAATTATTAAATTGCTTAATGATTGCTAATAAGAATAAATGACAAAATAAAATTTAAGTACAAAACAAAAATGCCCTCAGGTAATTCTCCCCAGCTTCAATCCCACTTGACATTGTTACGTTAATATCCTAAGAAACATGGCAGATTTGAGACTTTCTATAAAGGACATAACATTGAACAATATTCAAACTAAATGTCTTCATGTCTTGCTAAGCCAATCAATTCCTTCATATATAATTCTGCAAACCATGTCAATGTACTAATGATTTTCTAATTAGAATAGAAATATTAGCAAAAATGAAATTCTGATATTTTGATAACTGTATTTTGCTCAGCAAAGTATATATATACATAAGTATATCTTTATAGAAATTGAGTCTCAATATATTTAGAATTTTCTATCCATTTGTCATAATTTTAAGGTTTGCTGCAAGAAACTCCTAAAACAAATAATATTTGCTTTTATATATTTTGATGAAATAATTTTATCCTGAGATAATTACACATGTATAAGGCTATTATAAAATAGGGGTCAGGAAAACTACTATTCCACAGTGGGAAATATGTATGTACAGAGGGTGCCAAAAAAATGTATACACATTTTAAGAAAGGAAAAGATTGTATTAATATATACCAATAACAAAAGATGAATACAAGTCACATTTGACTTCTGCAATTATAAGAGGTGCTCAAAGCGGTTCCCATCAGCGTCCAGACACTTCTGATTACAGCGAACTACTGCTTGAGCAACATTGACCAAAGTGTTAACATATCTTAAAATGTGTATACATTTTTTTGGCACCCCCAGTATATCCCTTTGAAAAGTTATTGACCACTTAATGGTCACTTGTGTATCAGTTTCTTTGATACATTAAAACACATGAAAAAACTAAAACTTGCCATTCCCTCTGAAAGACCCATAAAATAAAGTTATGCTTAAGTCTTGTAGTTTGCGGAGTAACACTGAAAGGTTTTCTGGCCCCAAAACCTGTCCCCCAAAACTTTGTGATAGTGTTCCGAACTTATGAAATAGAGTGTGTGCCTTAGAAACTGTTCATCTACATATATATATATATATATATATATATATATATATATATATATATATATATATATATAAATGATAAGTGAATGTTCTGGAAACAAAATGCTAGTTGGCATTAGGGTTATATATCTAGCTGCTAAAGGCTCCCATTCTTGCATCTTTTCTTTTATATTAACCAAATATGGTAGATGGGAGTATTAAGAACCCACATATGGATCAGACACCCAAAATATATTCAAGCATTCCTCCTATTTGATGCCTGTATCAACTATACTCAGCCTATTTCTTCTTTCTCGTGTCATTCATTCTTCCCCTTGCTTAGTATTTTCCAGCTACCTTCTTTCTTTTCTGCGAACAGCTCAGATTCACACCTGTCTCACAGCTGAATCTGAGCTGTTCGCAGAAAGGAAAGAAGGTGTCCTGAGACCGGCTGTTGCACTGAACTGCTTTTTGTGCTTTTTATACTTTTCCCACAAATTATCCTCAGATCTTTTCACCATTCAGATCTCTACTCAAATAGCACCTCTCAGGGAAGACTTTCCAATTACCCTAGATAAAGTAGCCAACTATCTCCATTCTCCAGGCAATCAAGTACTCGGCCCAACTATATTTTATAATAGCATTTACCACTATCTTAAATCATTTTGTGTATTTGCATACACGTTTAACATATGTTTCCTTGCATTAGTATGTTAGATTCCTGAAGGCAGAGACACCATCAAACTCGTTTGCTATTGCAGCCCCTAAACCAAAGGAGTGCTCAGCACATAGAAGGCAGCAAGCACCTGAACTTGGTGTCTGTGGAAAATGCAGGTTAGGGTGAGGAAGCTTAGAACACTATGTATTCATTTCACAATCCTGTGCTGTTGCAGCTGACTTTTAAAAAGCTAATTGTACAGCTTTCAATGCAGGGCCATCACTTTCATCCATCTAAACTTAACTTGTTGGTTTCAACTCATTTGTCCAGACCTTCTGAGATTTTGATTGATTCTAATTGTCATAGTTTTCTCCTATATAAAATATTTTAATACCAACCAAATAAAATTGTTGTGAGATACTTAAAAATTAAATGCTTAAAATGATACTTAAAAGCAATTACAAAGTAAACAGTGTCAAGTGTATATTAAGTAGTATATGAATAGGAGGCATTATAACTATTTTTTTAATTAGAAAGTAATGAGCTTTGAATATTTATCTTTTTTTTTATTAAAGTTTATTAGGGTGACAATTGTTACCCTAATAAGTCTGAAAGCATTATAACTATTAACAAAAAGATTAACTGTAGCCTTTAGCACCTCTTAATTTATAGATATGGAAGTGAAGGGCAAGCATATTATCACTTAAGTAAAAAAAAAAAATTATGTGTTTAAGTCACTGTATTTTTTATAAGCACACATTTACTTTCACAGAGTTGAGAAAAAAATAAAAACTGTAAATACATATGGTGCTAGGTTCATAATATAAATCTATTTGTTCCCACAATAGGCAGAGAGGCAATGGAAACTCAAGTTCCTGGTTTTCATTATTGGGCCTCATGTTTGCCCTACATCTAGCTCCTTTGGGAATATGGGTAGTTTAATCTCCATGGACCATTAGCTGTTGGCCTCCTGTCTGACAGTGCCAGCAAAGATGCTATTTGTAATCATTCACATCATGAAGTATATACATAGCTCCTATGAACAGGAATTATATTTTCAACATCTCATTTCATTGGGTCACTGATCAGCCATCATGTGAGTCTTAGACACGGCCCTATTAGAATCTGGAGCCTAAGAATAATGAGATGTGAACTCCACTACTAGCCACCTATCATTCTTCTAGACTATCAGTTGACATATAACATATGGCAATTCCTAGCTTAATGAAATCTATCTCATTCAAAAAGCAAAGACAACATAAAAAATAAGAATTATTTTACATATGATTTCTTAATCAAAATACAATTAATTCTTTTAAATTTAGCTGTTAGAAATCATAGCAATAATGGTAAAGTGTCCCTCTGGCCTCTCTCTTAGGAGCTGATGTGGTAAGTGTGAGATATTCAGGAGCTGAATTTATTATCACTTATAGGTTATATTTTGATGTTTTAACATAAGATTCTGATTTCAAAGAAGTGCATCCCTATGGGGTGAGGATGAGATGGGGACCAAGTTATCAGCAGAGGACTATAGAAATCAGCTGAAGAGTATATGGAAAGCCCACAGACATCCACCAAATCATATTTAATAACTGTCTATGGATGAATTAAAGCACCTACTGTGTGCATGCCATGTGCATCAACCACCATACATGACCCAGTAAGAATTTCAGAGGCTAACTCTCAGCACTCGAGTCCCCAGCAATGAGGGGTGGAGGTGGGGTGGTACTGGGGCCCAAATTTTACCTGAGGTGCTTTAGCCAGTTCATTTCCATGGTTCATTTCACTGAGGCCGACTACTTTCTCAGTAGCCTCTGTATACTCTATGCAAGCAAAAATTAAAACTATTAGCAAAAAGAGCATACGCATCATAGATTGTAGTGACATGTGAGGTTCATATCTGTTTTGTGTTGTCAGATGCCAGTAAAAGGCTTCAAGTCATAAGAGAAACCAAAGGCAATCTGGTCATATCTTAATGCCACTGTTAAGGTTTCATTCTAATTTAAAGAAGAATATAAACAAATAAACAAAACCAACCTTACTCTTGGGAGTAAGAAGTACTTGACTTATCTGATTGTATTTCAAGAATATGTGGAGAAAGAACCACAGCTAATTTTCAAATAGAAATGGAAATTTGACATAACGAGGAAAGAAAAGTTGTATTTCAGAAAAGAGAAATGTACATAGAGGCATAAAAAAGGAGACTAATTTAAACTTAAAGCTGAGTAAACAAAGAATAATTATTAAAATAAATGGATTATCATCATAATTGAAATAATGTTCTTATAATTCAAAATGAAAAAAGACTGATCAAGGAATCAATAAATACATGAAGAATAATTTCCCACTTAGATATACACATATAACTTCCCCAACAAATCAGTTTACTGGAGCCTACATAGTACAAGAACTCTCTTCTAGTCAACATTTAAATGCAAACCAATCTAATTTAGCAAGTAAAGACACATACTCCTAGAAGGAAAACATTGTGAATAATTTGAATAGGATCTTTGCTTGGAAACCACTTTCATTGTATTATCAGAAAACCCACTTTAATTTGTTTCCAGCTGTGAGTTGGTGCAGCATCCTGTAATGGAATCAATGCGCAAAAGAAGCATTCACTTCTGACTCTTTCTGTCTACAGTGGCAGAGTACAGCTGATGAATCACATTTCCATCCACAGTTGCTTAGGGCAGGGAAGAAGCAGTATTTTGGGTTAAAAGGTATTTGGTAGCAGCATTGTGAACAGCTGCAACTCATTCTGGAAATGACAACTATCAGAGACACAGTGCACATGTATATCAAGTGAAGGTCTGTTTACACCAGCCATAAGCATAAGAGCAATACTAATATAGCCAATTTGCCTCTGCATTATTGGAAGAAACCCTAAGGACAGAAGAAGACCTTCCAATGACACACTGTGGTGCATCCACTACTCAAGCCAGAGGAGGCAGCTTGTTCTTATTCTCAGAATCCCTGCTATCTCCCACTGCTGACTGCACATTCTCTGTGTGTGCGTAGCTGACAGGAGAACATGACAAGTTGAGAATCAGTGCTTCTTGCTAGAAATGAGTAATTCCTCATCTTCTTAAATCCAAACCAAGGATAGAAACTAATCAACCCCTCCAGGTTTTATGCCCTCCAGAGAAAGAGGCAGAAAAGTTGAGCAAATCCTTTTGCATTACAGTGATATATAAATAGAAGAGCTGTGCATGATCAGTTCCCTGCCTGATCCTGGGTGCAGATCTGCAATGAGCATCAATCCACCGTGGACCTCCGTAATTATGACTGAGAGTAGAAGGGTGGAAAGGGACAGATCCCAAGGTATTCGTCAATTCTTTTGCAGATGATTCAGGAACCAGAAGTCAATTATTTAAATTAAAAAAAAAAATTCCAGAAAGGGCTGGTAAAACAGATGGAGTCATATCATCCATATGACAGGAAGTAGTAATGGGAGAGGGTAGATTTCAAGAAACAAGAAGCTAATGTTGCACTGTGTTGGAATAGTCCCTCAGAAAAGAGGACCAAGCTCACCAGATCACTGATGGGAAAGATAGCTGATTTTAAGAAGTATGGTTAATTAAATTGGCAACACACATTGCAACGTAATTCAAAGATACTAGAATAAAAGGGACACCCACAGCATTCTGAACTGTACAATCACCCCACCTCTGTACTCAGTGATAAAACTACCCATAAGATTCTCACATGTTCGGTGGGAATAGAAATCCCAAAAAAGTTACTTTATGTGACAAACATGGCAAAAAAAGTTATAACCCAATGCAATGGCCAAGTTTTTACTGAATTGCCTCTATTTGCATATATTTATTTCTCTTGATAAAGATCTTATAGAAGCATTATAGCTCAAGTGCTCAAGATGAAACTTGGGAAAGGACCCCAACACTGACACATTTAAACAGCTGTAACCTTAACCTGCAAATTTGGGAAAACTTCTATGACCAAATCTCAAATCTGAAAATATTGGGGTACAATATGGCAAAAGGCCTTGAAGGGAAAATGAAGGAAGTGTTTTATCATCAAAATGATAAATGTTTTCAAAAAGTTTATTATTGCAATAACAAAAGCACATACCCTCCCAACCCAACCTCCCCCAGCATACTGTTCATTTCATAAAGGTAACTCAAATAAAAACAGTCTTTTTATAAAAAGAAACATGGAGGGAAGCCAGAGTATGAAATCTCTTGGCTTAACAAAGGGAAACAAAAAGGTAATAATTGAGATACGGTATCTGACACTGATAAGATGCATTCCCAGAGAGAAAGCTAACCAAATTGTGTAAGTAGTATACAAGAAACAGGGGACCAGGACAACTTGTATTTTCCCCTGCCTGCCAATCTGTTTAGAATACAACTGTTACCTTTGCAAGTGAAACACATTAGCCAACAAAGGTGACATTAGTTCCTCTTTATGTATTTGGAATAATTCACAAGCTAAGTGTTTACCAGTGGCAGTTTTCAAGCCACATCATTGACCCTTCCCTCCAGCAGTGCATCTGCTAAGAGATTTCATGAATGCATGCTTTTTCTATTGCCTAGAAGTTATCAGCCTGGGAAAGGCATTAGAGGTCACAATCCTGCCGGCAAATGTTAAGGAACAATTTTCTTGGCATGTATCTAGCAGTTTGTTCCATTAAAATCAAATTTAAAAGAGGATTTTTAAAAAGACTTCAGCGATGCTCACACCTGGACAACTGCCCAGAAATGAGGGGATGAATCATGTCATCCTTTTTGGCTCCGAATATTATAGATAGAGAATGAACATCATTTTCCCTATGTAAAATCGGCTGTTTTAATAAATTTGGTAAGTTCATTATGTCTGCTATTATTTTTAGTAGCTTTGGGGGCAAGAAGGCATAATAGATGGTCTAGCTTTAGGAAAAGGCAGAAAATAATACAATTAGTGTTCAAATTCAACTGATCAGAACTACCACCAGATGTGATCGTTACTTACAAGTGACTTTAAAGGGAAGGCTTCTGTTGTAAGGGGTAATTAGACTATGGAATGTGTCTTCTGGAGAGGTGAAAAGGATGTAGTAATGGGTTTTGAAGTATATTTATATGAAGTAAACATACAATAAACATTTCTGAGGGCCTGTCACAGCTAATGCTGCTTTCCTACTCATTCATCCCAGGAAGTTTCCTCCAAAGTATAAATTATGTGATATGGCTTTCTTAACTTACTGAGAAGAGTTTTCTTGCTCTCATATTTCTAAAAGGAGTTGATGAAACAGTCTCCATCTCATATCTATCTATATCTATCTATCTATCTATCTATCTATCTATCTATCTATCTATCTATCACTGTTTCATCAAGTCTTATTCTGATATTTATGAAGGCTTATGATATGTAACTGGGTAAACGAAGGTATGTATCATCAGATACTCTGTAGAAAATGATGAGGCAGAAAAGGGTTAATAAAAATGAGCCTGAAGGGAGACAGCCCAGGCCTGCATCCCCTCCCCAGGAACTGCCCAGGCTCATCCCCTAGAAATAAATCTAAAATGTCTAAGCCCTCATAAAAAGAGGAGATAAGGCCCAACTGATATTAACTGGTTCTTCACACATGTTCAAACTGCCAAAACCTGTTCATTAGTTGAACTCTAGCCTAATTATAATGCACTTAGAATGGAATGAACATGAAGGCAGCCCCTCCCCCCACACCCATGGGTTTTTCTATATGCATTCTGGGTAAGAGCATGAGCAGAAAGAAACTAGTTATATAACCAACATGTCAATCAAATGGCCTCAGTCTATAGGTCACATCTCCTGCTGTAAGAAAATTTACCTACCCTTCCTAGATTAGAAAAAGCTAACCTAAAGTTAGGTGCACTGATCGCTCTGGCAACTTCAATGCTGGCATCTTTCTTCTTGAATAAACTTACTTCCTTGCTCTCTTCACTTAAGTCTGAGTCTGTGAATTTATTCACCTTTTGCAAATTACCAGAGGTTAATTCCAATGACACAACAGAAAATAGGAAGTGGTATTATTATATCATGATTATTTTTAAATCAAGAAACTGGCTGATATAGGATTTTTGGGGACTAGGACTACTTATTGACTCAGCATTTCTTCCAACGCAGGTGAGATGAAAATTTTTCACTCTAGTCTGTAGGATTTTCCTTTATTTTTTGGTTGCTAACAGGTAAAAAGGGTTACTCATGCCATGAGCAGATCACTCTATGTTATTTCTATCACAATCAAGATAATATATGGGAATGGTCCTTGAATCTCTTCATATGTGGGGGCTATCAATTGCTAAGTGAGATCATCCAAAAATTATTTTGAGAACTTAAAAGTAACATAATATTTTATATCTCTTACCCATGTACAATTTCAGTAACAGCCATATAAGCAGTTCTTTACTTTCCTAATAAGATACTTCTGAAAATTCTTTGAATGTCTAATATACGAAAAAATATATTTATAAAATTTATGATAAAAACCACTATTCTATAGCCACTAATTTTTTGCACTTGAAGTTTAGCAATGCCTTGCCAGAATGGGGTGGTTGAGGACTTTCACCAATCTTCACTGAAAAATGCTACAAAGAGAACTGGAGTTCAAGCATCTTCTCTACCCCAATGCTGCCAGGATTTTGACAAACTGTTATCATCGGAACTGCCTGCTGGAACCATTAGGTGTCTGGAACAGGACATTAGGTAAAGAAAAAGGGGTCAACCTCTCCCTCTCTCCCTCCCCCTAGGAGAGGAAATTCTTATTGTCACATTGAAGAGACAATCCAAGTTCCCCAAGCACATGATAGCCTCACAATAAAATTTGTTACATAGCAAAGATGACTTATGTATGAAAATAGCAGTTTGAATGTATCAATGTTAAATATTTGAAAGCATCTTTTGTATGGTATTCAAGCACAGATGTTTGAAATAATTTGCATATTCGATTTGTGTTGTCAAGAAAGAAGTTTTAATCAAGTAAAAAGTAAGACATTATTTCATTTATTTGTAAATACATCTGTATAAAAGAGAAGGGAGAAGAGTTGGGTAAGACAAAATGGACACAATTGGGAAAGAGAAGATGATGAGTAAATGAGAGAAAGCCCAATAAATAACAAGGAGAACAGAGTTCCAATTAGTCATTTTATACCATCAAACCCACATAATTTTAATAAGCATGGAAGAGCATATAATGAATATGCTTTCCTGAGGGGGGGCAAAAATATTTCTATTTTTCTCTATGCTTTCTTTCCTGCAGTAGTACCTGTATCTTGAAAAGTTTAAAATTCATCCTATCTACTACAAGGACTACACTTAAACCTGCACAAATTACCTCCTTAGTTATATATTAAGCATGGAAAGGAAAATTATTTCTTCTAAACTAAAATTTGAAAATAATATCTTTTTTAAAAAAAAGATTTTATTGGGGAATTGGGGGAGGGGAACAGCATTGGGGAAAGGGGGAAGGGGAACAGACAAGTTGCTGTCCTTTTGTTCTTCAATCTAGTTGCGGAGGACGTTGCTTCACTGGCCCATGTTGGTATCGTCATTGCGCTCTTCCCGGATGAGGCAGATCGGTTGCCAGCCTCTGGATAGTCGTTCACTGCGGCTATTGGCAGCTCACCCAGGCTGCCAGCCACTCACACTGGCTGCCAGCCACTCACTGTAGCCTATGGCAGCCACTGCAGCAGGGGCTGCAGCCTACACCATCACCGGGGCTCGCACAGCCCAGCTCCAAGTGGAGCTCTTGTTAGGTGTAGAGGGCAGTGTCACTGGCCCTCATATGGGGATCCAAGCCGGGGCCGCTGGCATCCCAAAACCAGCTCTTAACCAATGCACCACTCGGCCGGCCATGAAAATTATACCTTTAATGAGTACCTACTATATACATCAATGACTCCGTGACACACATTCCCATGCATGAGCATTTTCTATGGTATTTTTATTTGAAAATCATTGCTCTGTTTCAAATCTACAAAAACTTGAGAAATAAAATAATTTAGAGAAATATGTTTAAAATTCAACTATAATAGGTGTCAAATCTTAAACGTGTGTGTGTGTGTGTGTGTGTGTGTGTATAAATATTGGTTTGTCAGAAAAGTCATGATGCACTTTTCAACAAAAAACATAGAAAAAATATGTCATGAATTTTCCACCAACAACCCAATAAATAATATTAGGATTCCCAGGAAATTTTCTGCAAAAAAAGAAACAGGTGAAATGTCTTTATGGTATTTGAGATCATTGTCTGACTTGGGTATGAAATTTGAGAATACTAAATGTTCACAATTTTAAGAAGTTGCATAAAATAGGTAAAAAGTATTTCTCCAACTCAGTACAGTGTATCTCTGATAAAGAAGGCATAGATTTCTTCTTTCTGTTTCTAAACACACTAAAAATTAAGATCAAATATGAATGTTGACATTGAAAACATTCTCCATTAATCATCCGTAGGAATTAATGGCCTAATGCCTCAAAGTATCATATTTTATTAACTTGTGTTTTACTGTAGTTCCAAAGACTATACCCAGGTGTATTTATCCCTCACAATATTAAATGTTCATTATGTGTCTGTAATTACCTCAATATCTCATAGTTTCATTGCTTTCTCTATTTAGCTTTTTGTGAGTCCTTGTAGCAAGTCCTTTGGGAAATAGGCAACATTGTTCCCAAAGTAAGATTTAGGTGCTGTTGTAGAAATGCATACTAGGGAGCAGTTATAGGAAAATAACCCAATAGTTCTATCAGTCAGACCAGGGTTTTTCAAAAAAAAATCTTTGTGTTGTCCAGCAATAAATATGTATGCATGTATATGAGAGAGAGAGAGAGAGAGAGAGAGAGAGAGAGAGAGAGAGAGAGAGAGAGAGAGAGAATGTACAAGCAAGCAAAAAATCAAGAGACAGAGAAGCTTCTTTATAGATTAGAAAAAAAGACACTCAAGTAATTTCTTGCCCTTCCTCAGCAAAGGGCCTCTTTACCTAAGGTTCATGGCAGCTCAGTAGAAAAAGGTCAGTCATTTCCTCACCCCGATTCTATCTGACTGGACTCCAGGGAAAGCTACTTGAGGTATAATCCCTTTGCCAAAATGCAATGATTGCAAAACTTACTGTCTACTCCTGTGGTTACAATTTATAAAGCCAATCTTGGAGACAAGCTGTAGTCTGTTGTCTGTAGTAAGAATTGTAAATGAGCTGCTGAGACATCCTGCTTAGGGAATTCCATTGAAAAAGGTTAAGTGTAAATTGCCCTTTGGATTAGTCTGAACACCCCCATTATAAAAGTAGCTGAAACTATTATGTGGAAATAAAAGTCTCCAAAAAAATGATAAGAATGCATACTTGGAAGGCAATGAGGAAAGGTAAAATCAGGCTCATGTCCTCAGTCAATACCTATAAAATTATATCTGTTAATAGGTTAAGTAACATTTTATTACTATTACAGGAAAGGACATGAACCAAAAGTTAATTTTAGAAAGAAAATTCTAAATGATTACTATCTAAAGAAATGTATTAGATTACTCCAAGCATACAGTTCACATATTATGAGCTACACACTGACTCTTTTAAATACATTAAAGCATTTCTGGAAAAAAAAAAAACACAGTAAAATGATATTCAAATTAAAATATTAATTCAGCTTTAAAATTTTCTAGGTTTTTATGATGCCAATTTTTTAAAGCATGACCTCATTCCAACACATAAAGAAAATACTAAAGATTGCCTGCCGTTTTAAAAATGTTATACAGAATGAATAATTTTGCAATGCTAATAGTTACTCAGAGGAAATCTTAACAATAGTAGTAGAGAAATATAATGAAAGACATTGGACCTCACTGCATCCTTCCCCATCCCTAGAGCTACTTCCCAGAGGCAATCACTTTTAACTATTTTTGTTTTTAGTTCCTGTGGTAGTTATTTCTATATCTCTGGGTAATTTCTTGATTCATTAATATTGATCATTATCTATCTATCTATCTATCTATCTATAGTTATATATCATATATATATATATATATATATATATATATATATATATATATATATATATATATATATATATATATATCCCTGCTCTGATAGATGAGAATTAGCTGATTTCCCATTCTACTGTCCAGCTGTCTACTCATTTTTATGTTACTATTTTAATTCCTTTGGTGTTTACTGTTGGGCTTTTAATGATATACTTAAAACTTTGTGTTAGGTAATCAAGCTTACAACTTTGTAAGATGATGAAATTGGAGAGCCAGCTTTTGCTTGCCCGTTTCTTCCCCACTTGTGTCAGCTACATGTAATTTTACAAGTTTACGTCATAATGGTTGAGAACATTTGCACTGATTTGTACCATTATGGTCACATTATTTGTTTAAAAATGGATACAAAATATTGAAAACCGTTTTGCATCATTTATACCATTTGACTAGGAGAATATTATTAACTACCAAGGCAAGTCAAGGGCTAAAGTAACATGTTCTTGTCTATGGCAACATAATCTTGAACTTTCTGCCACTCCAAGGACAAGGTTCAAATGGGTTCCCTTCAGTTCTCCGTCAAATCACTCAAACTAAATTGTCCCCCATGCTTGGACCATGAATTACTGGCATGATTGTATTAATGTATTTATTTATTATGGATATATTATTTTCAAAAGTGTAAAAATTGTCTTGTCTTCTTGTTGGGATAAGAAACACCATGTTATTATATTTTGGATTCTCGTTTTATCGGTTTCAGATCCATTTCATTATATTTCTTTAAACCCAATGATTTCTTTTCCTAATTTGATCTGATTTATTTCAAGTTTGGACCTATTTAAATAGATTTTCTTCTTTCTGAAATTTCCAAGTACTTTGTTTTATTCTTATACTCTACTCTTTATGTTCTAAAATTATACTATTCATCATTTCAGCCAAGACATTCTTATTCTATTTGGCAGGATAATTTGAAGACATACATCTTTCTTTAGCTGTGGAAAAAGTCTTTTTGTATTATTTCTTTGATAATTTTTGTACCTCTGTTATCTATCTAGTTTCTTTTTGGAACTAATATTAGATGAATGTTTACTGGTTTTACTAGATTGATCCTCCTGCTTCTTACAGTTTCATGTTTACTTCATATATTTTTTAAATTTTCTAAATTCTAGAAAATGCCCCATTTTTTTTCTATTGCTACAATTTTTTTTTAAATCATATTGTTTAGTTATAAAACATTTCCTCTTCTCTGTTTACTTTTCATAGCATCCTTTTAACTGTGTGAATACATAAACTTCTCAATTCTTTTTTTTAGGTTACTTAGTGCTTAGGGACATTTTCAAGGGGTCTTAACAGTTCTGCACATCTTGTAAGTAGAGCCATTGGCTTCCTTTAGTCCCGATTATCTTTTCATGGATGTCTTTATAGAAAACAAAGCTTTGTGAGATATAGTCTCCCTTTTGGAAAAAGGAAGGCTTACTTACTGTCTATTTTGATAAAGATATGTTGTCTTATACTTATGCCACAGTCGGGAAGGCTTATTGTCCATTATAAAGATTTCCTAACATCCTTGTTTCTCTTCTGTAACTCAACACATTGTATGGGTAAGTGTCGCTTGGCCCTCCTTGCCTCAATCTCTGGGGATAACGGCTTAAGAAATTGGGAGGAAAATGCTGATATGCTGTCCACAGCTATTGTTGTGACTAATAAACAGTCCTTTATATCTGAACAGAAGTCTCATGTCTCTTTAAATATCATAAAACAATGGCAAACAAGTCAAGGCAAGAAGGATAAAATCTCAAACCCTTCACAGTTCTTGACATATATATGTACTGTTCTTTTATTATTTCTCTTTCCTCTGCAGTCATTTTTTTTTTTTTTTTTTTTTTTTTTGTGGTTAATCATTGTCTTTACATTTTCTGTTATTCTTCAGGCTTCCTTCAAATGTCTGGTGTTTATCTGTTTACATTTAAGAATGGAAATAAATAAGAGAAGATGGCATCTCACTATGCACTTTAGGGGTTTGAAACTGGCAAGCATCTGAGAAAGTGGACAGGGCACTTAGATACTTTGCTGTGGCTGTTGTAAAGAGAAGGTCAGAAGTCCATCTGCCACATGTGCACAGCTGTGCTCTGGAACATCAACATTCCTGCTGGCCTAGTTTTTTTGTTTCTTTCTTTTTGTTTTCCTATTAAAATTTATTGGGGTGACAATGATTAGTACAATTACATAGGTTTCAATTCTTTCATACATCATATATATCACATTGTATGTTCACCACCCAGAATCAGTTCTCCTTCCATCACCATATATTTGACCATCCCTTTGCCCCCTTACCCTCTAGTAACCACTAAACCGTTGTCTGTGACTATAAGTTTTTGTTTGTCTTGTTTCTTTGTTGCTTTCAGTTTAATTGCCCACATATCAGTGAAGTCATATGCTTCTTGACTTTCTCTGTCTGATTTATTTCGCTTACCATAATAATCTCAAGATCTAGCCATGTTGTCGCAAATGGCACTATTTCATCTTTTCTATGGCACAGTAGTGTTCCATTGTGTATATACACCACATCTGGTCAGTTTTCAAAACTTAGCGGAGAGAAAAAAAAAAAATTTCCCCTAAATGGTAAAGATTTCGCTTCTGGCCACTTTGTAAGGCAGGTAGAAGAGTAATACAGATATGATTCAAGTTGCACACATGTAGATAGACACACACACACTTTGTGTGTGTGTGTGTGTGCACGCGTGTGCACTATTTTTGTTAATGCTCAAAATGGTATTGGCATGTCAGAATTAATATTATAATACTTACATTATAATGATTATAATGGCATTAAGCATAAAGTACTAGCCCACAACTCCATTGCACAATGGTTCTAATTTCCTTCTACAGAGAAAAAACTACTTCCGACAAATCTTTTCTCCTTTGACATCTACTCTAGTCACTCATGTAACAACTCTAAACAAAATAAGAGACTAGATAAAATAAGAGACTAAAGTTAATGAGAAACATTAGAATCCCCAAATTTAAATATCCATTTCATTATTTTTCCATCTGTTCAGTAATTTGTTTTGTTATGATTTCTTTCTTTTGAAATGGATGATAAGAGACAAACTTCTATACGTTATCAGCAAAATTTCATTTCCTGAGCATTTTAAACTCTCATCCCAATAATTCAACTTATCTCACTGATGAACTACTAAAGAAAATATTTCTTATTCTTATTATAATAGCAATTTTTCTGTATATCACATGGGAGAATCATGTTAAAAGTTTAAATATGCCCATTATTTTATATTCTAAAAGATTTTCCCCAGAAATACCAGGGGTGCCAAAAAATGTATGCACATTTTAAGAGATGTTAAGACTTTGGTCAATGTTTTCCAAGCAGTAGTTTGCCATAATCAGAAGTGCCTGGACACTAATGGGAACCACTTTGAGCACCTCTTGTAATTGCAGAAGTTAAATGTGACTTGTGTTCATCTTTTGTTATTGGTATATATTGAATATTACCATTTTAATATAGTATTTTTTTCTTTCTTAAAATGTGTATACATATTTTTTGGCATCCTCTGTATTCAGTAGCATATTTTTGTACTTATATCTTCCAAACAAATAGTGGTTTTAATACTACCATTGTGTATTTGATGATCCACAATTCTAGGGTCAGCATGAGTAACTTAATTTTATAATTTTATGACCCTATCTTTTATTTTAATCACATTACTCTAACTAACTCTTCCATTACCTCATGGCAGTCATAGATATGGTCTCATTTCATTTAGAACTTTTAAGTATTTTTAAGCTGTCATTTAGCCATATTACACCTTACTTGTTTGTGTTACTTTTCCATGAAATATTTCTAAACACTTTTCATTCTACCTGAGGGCATAGAAAAGTCCATGTATAAAGTCAACAAGTTTAGTAGAATTATTTGATGAATTACAACGGGGCTTCTTCCGATGTCTTAACTATCACTATTCAACTAACCAAAACTTTATTTGCTCTATTACCTTGAACAACACTGACCATTAAATGTCATAAGTCTTCTGTTTCAAGATAATAACATTTTCACTGCATTCATTTACTGTCAATTTGAACCAATTTGAGCAGAACTCTTACCTAGTATATTGTTTCTCAATGTTTAAGAAAATTTTCTTCATTTATCTACTAATGTGCATATTCTAACAAAAACTTTTATTTTTTCTTACTACTGTAATTTTAATTTGTGATTATGTAAGGGTATCCCCGCCTTTATTTTTATATAATACAAATTTCAAATTAAACCAATTTCAAGTACTTTTTATAGGTGGGACACTGATATTGAATTCACGGATAAAGTCATTCATGTTTTTTGCCATTTAGGACATTACAATGTGGTTTCATTGATCAGAGGTTACACTGTTTAACACTGTTTAATGTCACCTTTCTGTTTCAGTTCTGACCTTTTGACTATAATAGTCTCCTTGCTGGTTACCTGGCTTCCAGTCTTGTCCCTCTCCACCTGATTTGCCATGCTGCTAAAAGTGATCCTACTAACATTCAAATGTGACATATCAGATGCCAACTCAAACTTTGTGCATGGCTCCTCTAAAGCTGCTTAAAATCTGCATATTGTTATTTCTTAAACCTTTCCCATTTGTAAAATACAAAAGAATTATAGTGAATTTCTTGTTGGGAACATACCGTTCTTCCTGTTTATGAGTCTCCCTACACCTTAGCCCTTTTTCTTAAATGAATCTTCACCACTAGTTTTCTCTCACAAGGCCCTACATGATCTCTGCCCCAGGCTATGGCTCTAACTACATTCCCTCATTTATTCATTGCATCATAACGTACTGACCATCCTAAGGTTCCTCAGGAATGTCAAGAACGTTCCTGTCTCATGGTCTCTAACTTTGTAGTTTTCTCTGACTGGAATGCACATTCCCCATTTGCATGGCTTCCTCTTTTTTATCAGTGTGACCTCCTCATGGAGCCTTCCTCAGAGATCACCTGTCCTAAAATACCATTTTGTTCATATTATTTTTAATTTTATTTTCATCGTGGGTGGTGTTCTCTTCATAGTTTTTAAAATGCCAATATTATATTATTATATATAAGTTATTTATTGCCTATTTCTTTCTCAAGAATGAAGCTTTACTAAGACAGGGATTATGCCTTTTGACTGACAGTGATAGCCCGAGTAACTCAACCAACACTTGGCATTTGGAAGGATTCAGCAAATTTTAGATGAATGAATGAAATGAATGCCAATTTTTACTTATTCTTTAAAAACTACTTTCAGTATCACTTCATTTATCAAAACTCACTTGACTTACCACCCCACAAATCAAATTATAATTTTACTACTTAAACTTCTATGATGCCTTTGTTAACAGTACTTTCCACAACTGGTATGCAGTTCTTTTGCTTTCGCTGAATCCTATTTATCTTACTAAGTAGCAAAACACAATGACAAATATTTAAACTGCAGGAAATTAAGACTAGTTTTCTAACAAACATTTGGATGAGATAGAATAGATAGATCAGAAATATATAAATATAATCAAATGGCTTTTGATAAAGCAACAAGGATAGTCTTTCCAACAAATAGTGCTGAAACAACTCCACACCCACATGCCAAAAAAAACACCAAAAGAATCAGGACACAAATCTTATACCCTTCTCAAAAATAAACTCAAAATGGATTATATATCTAAATGAAAAATGCAAAGCTATGAAATTTTTAGATGATAACACAGGAGAAAACCTAGATAACCTTGGATATGGCGATGGCTTTTTAGATATGACAGAAAAGGCTGGATCCACAAAAGAAATACTTGATAAGTTGGGCTTCATCAAAATTAAAAACTCTGGGGCTGGCCGAGTGGCACGTTGGTTAGGAGCTGGCTTGGGATGCCAGCTCTGAGCAGCAGGGCCCCAGTTTGGATCCCACGTATGAGGGCCAGTGACACTACCCTCTACAGCTAAGATGGTGAACAACAGCTCCACCTGGAGCTGGGCTGCTGTGAGTCTCTGGGGGATGGTGCAGGCTGTAGCACCTGGCTGCAGTGGGCTGCCATAAGCTATAGTGAGTGGCCGGCAGGCAGACAGTGTGGGAGGCCGGCAGCTGGTGTGAGCTGCCAAGAGCCATTGTGAGCAGCCATCCAGAGGCCGGTAACCCATTTGCCTTACCTGGGAAGAGCGCAATGACAATACCAACATGGGCTAGTGAAGCAATGTCCTCCAAAACCAGACTGAAGAACAAAAGGACAGCAACTTGTCTGTTCCCCTTCCCCGGTTCCCCAATGCTGTTTCCCTCTCCCAATTCCCCAATAAAATCTTAAAATAAAATAAAATTAAAACTCTGTGAAAACAATGTCAAGAGAATAAAAACTCAAGATACAGACCGGGAGAAAATATTTTCAAAAGATGCATCTGATATAGGGCTGTTATCTAAAAATACAAAGATTTGCTTAAAACTCAATAATAAGAAAATAGACAATCTGACTTAAAAATTAGCAAAAGACCTCAACAGACACCTCACTGAAGAAGTTATACAGATGGGAAGTAAGCAATGTGAAAAGGTTCTCCACAATACTAACATATATGTCATCAAGGAAATGCAAAATAAAACAACAATGAGTAACCACTACAAACCTATTAAAAATGGCTGAAATTAGAATACTGACAACACAAATTGCTGGCATGGATGAGGAATAACATGAACTCTCATACATTGCTGGTGAAAATGCAAATGGTACAGCAACTTTGTTGTAGGCCAAGTGAGTAGCACCCCACCCCCTTCTCACTGCAAAATTTTTAAGTCTTCTTTCCTATAGAAATGTTAAGTATAGAAATTTTAACTTTCCTTCTCCCTAGTTTCTTAGTTCCTTAGCCTCTGGCTTTGATTATTCTTCTAATCAGTTTCTTAATCCGAGACTAAAGACTGCCCCTAGACTGAATCATAGAATTCTCCTATCCCCCTGCTTCTTGATTGTCTTGTACATCAATTTTTGTTTTCTTTTTTTTTTTTTAAACATTCATATTGGTTGCAGTAATTATGGGTTTCTTTTATTTATTTATTTATTTAAATTTCTATTATTTTTTATTTTTTATTTATTTATTTTTAAAGATTTTATTGGGAAATTCGGGGAGGGGGACAGCATTGGGGAATCGGGGAAGGGGAACAGAAAAGCTGCTGTCCTTTTGTTCTTCAGTCTAGTTGCAGAGGACGTCGCTTTACTGGCCCATGTTGGTATCATCATTGCGCTCTTCTCACGTGAGGCAGATCGGTCACCGGCCTCTGGACGGCCTCTCACAGTGGCTCACAACAGCTCACACAGGCTGCCAGCCACTCACTCTGGCTGCCGACCACTCACTGTAGCCTATGGAAGGCCACTGCAGCAGGGGCTACAGCTAAGCAGTCCCGGGACTCACAGCAGCCCAGCTCCAGGTGGAGCTGTTGTTCACCTTCTTAACTGTAGAGGGCAGCTCTACATATGTGGGATCTGAACTGGGGCCACTGGCGTCCCAAGCCAGCTCCTAACCAAAGCACCACTCAGCTGGCCTCAGTTTCTTGATCCTAAACAATAGATTGCTTTTATTCAGAACCATAGAAATCTCCTAACCCTGCTTCAGATAACTACTGAAAAGCCTGTGACTTTCCAACATCCCCCAAGCCATTCTGGACCTAATGCTTGGATAATTCCTCTCAGAGAACATTTCCCCAGGCCAGTAAGCCTAATGATTCCTTTCAAACACATTTAGGGCCCAGCTCCTGGACAATTGAGGCCACCTGAGTGACAGGTTGAATGGCCACAGGCTTCATAAGAGCTAACAGATTATTAATTAAAATCTATTGTTTTCCTCATTCAGGGGCTTTGGGGATACAGATGATACCTCAGCAAGATTGCCAGTCACATCCAAAGAAGTGAATGGGGTCTTCCAGGCAGATCTTGAGACCCACCCTCCTCTCATCTCAGATCAGATAGGGTGAGCGTTCCATGAATCTCCCAATAGACGGGGACAGCTCTATGCCCCTGCCAAGTAGGAAGCAGCTACAGAAGAAAAGACCTCCTGTCCCTCAATTTCCCATAAGGATTTTATGGAGGTCATGTCTCTCAAGGGGAAAAACTAGGCAGGCATTTGGAGGCAAGCATTGGATCTCTGCATTCCTGCATGGCCCACAGAATGCTACTGCCCAGAAGACCTCCCCTCTCCACCCCAAATTTCCCCTTTTCATTGTGATTATCCATCCCTACAGGGAAACAAATGGGTACAAAATACCAAACTAGATCAGACCAGTCACTAGCACATGCGCAGTCTAAAAAGATGAGGTAATAACCTCTTGTCAATCACAGGTATAGAAAGACAGCCCATAGTAGAAAAAAGGGGATAAAAACTCTAAGTCCTGGGCAGTCAGCCCTTCCTTTTTTTTTAAGCATTTTGAACCTCACCTATGCACACAGTCCGCTCCAAACTCTTTGGAGTATACTTTCTCTTCTAATAATGGGCCCTTCAGCCATTCTCTATTTCTCAGGCCTGCTTCTACTTCTTTAAAATATACTATCTCTTCCAATAAACTTCTCTTTTACTATTTTACCTCAGTATCTCATTCAATTCTTTGCTTGGGACACCAAGAACCTGGAGTCGAGAAGAGTCCATCTCCAGTAAAAACTTTGGAAGACAGTTTGGTGATTTCTCTTATCGTCGGTCCAGCAATCACATTATTTAGTACATACTCAAAGGAGCTGAAAACTGATGTCCACACAGAAACCTACACACAGATGTTTAATGTCTAAAACATGGAAGCAACTAAGATGTCCTTCAGTAGGTGAATGGATAAACGGTGGTATATTCAGGCAATGGAATTTTAATTAGAGATAAAATGAAATTAACCATCAAGTCAGAAAGACATGGATGACAGAAGTTTTAAATTTATATTGCTACTTGAAAGAAGCCAATCTGAAAAGGCTGGAAACTATACAATTCCAACTATATGGAAAAAGGCAAAATTATGGAGACAATAAAAAGATCATTGGTTGCCAGGGAATGGGAGGAATAGATGGGATAAATAGGCAGAACAACAGAATTTTTAGGGCAGTGAATATATTCTACATGATACTATAATGATGGAGATATGTCATGATACATTTGCCTAAACCAACAGAGTGTAAAACACCAAAGTGAATATTAACCTAAACTGTGGACTCTGGGTGATAATGTAAGTTCATTGATTATCATATATGTGATCTGGCAGGGGATCTTGATAATTGGGGGAGGCTATGCACGTGTGAGAATAGGGGATATAAGGGAATATCTATACACTTCTTTCAATTTTGCTGGGATCCTAAAACTGTTCTAAAAAGTTAAAGCTGTAAAAACAATGTATTGGGATATCACAGCAAAGGTAAATAGTTAACTAAAATTCCCTCTTTCTTTAGCAATCTTACCTACCTGGAATACATAACTCCTTGTGATACCAAGGAATGCTATGAGTAGCAGTAACCAAACCCAGAACATTGAGGCTCCCTGGTTAAAACTGATTTACAATTTGGAACTACAGGCTTTTCTTTTGAATTCATTAATCACAAGTGATTGGAATATCCAGATATAGGTTTTGATTTAGTTTGTCTGTATCTTTAGAAATGCTGATAGCCTTTAAAATCATTATCAGTAAATAATTTTTCTTTAAACCTCAATGGATAAAAGGTTGAGATGAAGAGAAAGGGGAAAAGCAAGGAGAAAGTGTTCATTTCTTGAAGCAAAAATGCTCATGTATTTTCAAAACTCTTTTTCACAGGTGTTTGAAAACAGAATATGGAAGGGAAAAGATTATTGTTTTCCCCTTAAATCATTTTGGTTGGTTGGTTGGTTGGTTTGGACTATCGAAATATCTAAAGAAAGGGCCAGCCAAGTGGCGCGCTGATTAAGAGTTGGCTCTGAGCAGTGGGGCCCAGTTCGGATCCCACATGGCCCAGTGATGCTATGCCTTCTACAGCTAAGATGGTGAACAACAGCTAGACCTGGAGCTGGGCTGCCTGAGTCGCCTGCAATGTCATCGGCTGCACTGGAGCTGCAGTGGGGCTGGCCAGCAGCTAGAGTGTGCTTTTGTGATCTGCCGTGAGCCGCCGTGAGTGGCTGTCCAATGGCCAGTGAGCAACTGCCTCACCCAGGAAGAACGCAACAATACCAACATGGGCCAGTGAAGCAACGTCCTCCACATCTAGACTGAAGAACCAAAGGACAGTAACTTGTCTGTTCCCCTCCCACAATTCCCCAAGAAAATCATACAAAAAAAAAAAAAAATCTAAAGAAAAGAAAATATTCCACAAGAATCTCACACATATTTCTTGGAGTCTCTATTTAATTTGTTTTAATCACATTCTAATTTATAAAAATACATTTCGAGAGTTTTTAATTCTCTTTACATATTAATAAAATTATTCTCACAAAAATTTGAAATGCTCATGTTTTGGAAAAAAAGTCATGAGGATAACTTTTAACTTTTTAAAGGTTTGCTTCATGCTAAAGAAACAATTTGAGTCTGAGCCAAAGGTTGGATTAAAAATATACTATATTCCACAGCCAAATAAGATTCTCAGTGGACAGATTTGAAAATGTGTAAAAATGCCATACCTCATTAGGATTTTCTATTCTTTCTCAATACCTTGTAGCTTTTATTTAACACAATTACATTAGAGGAAATTTAAATCAGTGTATGCAAAAATGGTGATGAATATTTAATAGCCTGAGAAGAAATGATGATTTTGGTTATGACATCCTCCACACCCTTATTCTTATCTGCAGGGGATACATTCCAAGCCTCCCAGTGGATGCCTCAGTCAGGATAACATTAAACCCTATTTTTTTTTTCTTTCATACAGTGAGTACTGCTTAATGTTGTCGATAGATTCTTAGAAACCACTACTTTAAGTGAAAGGACATATAAGGAAACCACTTTTACCCTAGGATAATTGATATAAACAAAAATTAAATTCCTACAGCAAATATCTGGATACAAAAACTTCACCAAACTTCTAAACAAAGACTCCAACTATTTTTAATACTAAATAAATATTATTTAAAAATTTATTAAATGTGAAACAAATGTGAGCTAGCTATACATTCTATACATTTAAGAAAGATTAATAAAAGTAAGTAAGATCATTCTTTTCCACAATTATTACAGTTCAGAGTCATGAGCTAAAGCCTCTCCTGGAAGCTCAGGGCACCAGGCGGCGCCCACCCTGGACAGGACGCTCTTCCATTGCAGGGTGATGCACACACCCTACACTCAGGCTGACAGAGTGCAGACACACCAGTTCCTCTCACACGCACATCTTTTGGATGTGGGAGGAAAATGAAAGACACTGAGCAAAAGCATGCACCTATGGGCAGAACATGCAAGCTCCACCCAGTGGCTCCGGCCCTGAAACCATTTTTTTTTCTCATCAAAGTTATAAAGAAATGATGTTATTTGAAGGCCTACTATAATACACATTACAAGGTTTAATTTATAAATTATATACAGTAAGAAATAAACAGCCATAACTAAAAAAAAAAATAGAACAATTACAGCAATATATTCTAATATAAATTATGTGAATGTAGTCTTTCTCGCTCTGTCTCAAAATATCTTTTTGCACTGAAGTCACATTTTCACTTAAAGGCAGTGCTTTGTGGCTTCTTCTTGGCATAACTGAACTGCCAGTATCACTATGAAAATCAGGGTGACTTGAACACAAGCACTGTGTTACCTCGACACAGCGCTGATCGCAGAGACAGCAACTCAGTGACATACCAGCATAGCATCTTCAGTGTGGAGACACTGGACAAAGGGATGAGGCACGTCCCAGGTGGGATGGAGCAGGATGCTCCATAACGGTACTCAGAATGGTGCACAATTTAAAACTTATGAATTGTTTATTTCTCGAATTTTCCATTTAATATTTTTGGACTGAGGTTGACTGCAGATAACAAACCACAGAAAGAAAAAAACTGAGGATAAGGGTGAGACTGGTATACTTGTATTTTCTCTTAACAATCCCTCATATTTCTTCTTTCCCTGAATTATGTATTGGTAACCAACCAATGTTCTACAATTTATATTCTTCTCTGTATATGCTTTCTCCTTTGTTTTTAATCTTCTAATCTATAGTTGAAACTCTAATCTCCACTTATATGTTAATTAATTATATTTCTCTAGGTTTTTATCTGTCTCTAAGGGGTTTGAATATATTCCCAATGGCCTATTTGCCATTTCCATTTGACATGTTAATCAGCATATTTCAAATAGACTTCTAAGCAGCTCTTCCACAAATGTCATCATTTCTGTAACTCATACACCATTTTCTAGGTTGAAGTCTTTCAATCAAGCGTCAAAACTGACAGCTTATGGATTGCAACAGAGTAGCAAACATGTTTTTAGCTTGTTTATTTAATATTTAGCCCCCATGAATTTGGCCCAATATATTAACAACTAAATACATAAATTTGAAAAGGACCCCAGAACTGGAGTAATGGAGCAGACTTGGAGAATAGGCAATGAAGCAGCTAGCCTATATAGCAACCTGTATGAATTCACAAAAGTGCTCCCTTCTAACAGATGGTCATGACACTGAGCCAGAGGTCAAGGTTCAGGTAAGTGGACTGTGGGCTATGTTTCAGCTACCACTTACTTCCTTGGATGAAAGAATTATAAGTCAGCTGACCATCATGTGTGATGAAAGTACATAAAGATGCTGAGTATAAAATCATTGGCTCAGGGCAAGGCTGTAAAGATGACTGATGCTAACAGGTAAAGGTGGAGATCCTGAGACATCAGCAGGTGCTACCCGTGAGCCACAGCATTAGTTTACAAACCCTGCTATGCATAAGTCTGAGAGACAACCAGGAGTGATATAACTCATTACAGCCACCTTCTACATAGGGTCCTGGTCTCTTTCATGATTTTAGTTTATTTTTTCCTTCCTGATGAGTACAACAAAATTATTCATTCAGGCACACTATCCTCATTAAGAAATCTTGAATGGTCTCATACTGTTTACTCTTCCAGGGCACTGGGTCCTTAAAAAAAGACCTTAAATGACTATTAAAATCTCTCTATTCAGGACTTACATGATCCCACATTCTAGTAAAATTAAGACATCTGACACTTCCTGAGTAACCCATGAACACCTGAATATACTGGAATATTTATCCTATTGAAATTACATCTGTTCTTCAAAGAACCTATACTTTTCACTCTTTCAGCCTTCTTTTCTTATCATTCTAAATGGTTATTTCTTCCTGCTTGTACTATCATAAAATTTAGTTTATACCTCACATAGGTTTATCAAACATTTTTTTATCAAACATGCTACACATTTTTTGATGCATTTGGCTTATTTTGAACTACTCAATCAAAAATCCATTGAGGATAAGGATTTTCCTTCTTATTACTTAAACTCCTATAATGCCTATCTTGACACTACTTTCCATAATTGATATTCAATTATTGTATTAAATCATCTGATTTAGGTTAACTTTTTGCGAATGTAAAACAAAGTTTAGTAACAGATATTTTAGAATGTATTTCTGACTTAGATTTTCTTAAATTACATCTTTGTACTACAATACAATTGAAGAAATAAATTTAATGTATTCCTTAATATAGGCAACAAATATTTATAAATACAGTATTCCAGGAACCAGGAGAGATACTAGAGATGTTTTTCATGTAACATAGACCAGAGAGTTAGCTAATAAATTAATTAGTTTTTCACTTTTCTGTTGATTGTTTTAATATCATGCTTACACCAGTATAATGTTAAAAATGTAATACACTCTGTCAAAATGTCCTTTTTTCCACTGTTTTATAGACCACAGTTAGCATACAATCGTACCACTCTAGGCCCCAGGGAAACAATATTGTTAATTTCACACTGCTTAATAGACCACAGTTGGTATACAATCCTACAGCTGTAGGCCCATGGGAGACAAGTTCTATAATAATAAACTTTATTATCATACAATTGCTACTTCTTTGTGACTAAGGAGGAAGCCTTATCCATCCTTTCGGAAAGTTCCTGACCCCAAATAAAACTCAATACATGACATTGAATGAATGAACAAATTATGTAAGAGGATACTTCTTGATCTTTCTTTCTTATCAAAAATCGGAATGGATGAAGTTAAGAACAATTTATTCCTCCACAGATGGAAAGGAGGAATATCTTATTTACACACATACATATGTACACATACTTTTTTCACTTCTTGTGATGTAAAGGTTATATTGCCACAGATACATGTGACCACAAACACATTTAATTATTTTAATTAGTATTTATGAATTTGATTTTTGAGATGACAGATACAATCCCAGAATAAAACATTTTTCAGTTTTCAAAATATAAAGGTATTATTGACCAAAAAAAATTGACCTTGAATTCAATCTAGGGTCCAGAGCTATTGTCCAGTTTATAAGAATTGTCTCTCTTACAAGAGAGAAACGTGTTAAATAACAGTACCAGGAAACAAACACAAAGTCAAATTGTGGGGAATTGTATGAAATAACTGACTTGGTTTGTTCAAGTCAATGGTATGATTAAAAAAAAGATAGTGGGAACACTTTAGATTATAAAAAACTTAAGAAATATAATAACCAAATGTAATGTGTGGACGTTATTGGTATCATAATATAAACAGACCAATTGTACACTAGCTGTTTTTAAGAGAATAGAGGAAATTGAATATGAGTTTTAAATTAGAAGATACTAAGGATGTTATAAATTTAGTTAAGAGTGATTATGTAAGAAAACATCCCTATTTATTAGGATTTGCTCTAAACTATATAGGAAAAAACTGACAAGATTTCTAGGACTTGCTTTAAAAGGATTTGACAAAAAAAAGAAAAAAGAAAAAAAGAAAAAAAGAAAAACTTGAGGGAATGAGCCCATAAGAAGCAAGAGCGGCAACATCTTTATAATTATTGGGTCTAGGAGGTAGGTTTTATGACTCTATTCTCTTTGTTGAGTACATTTTCAAAATTATTCATATTAGAATTATATTTAATGATGCCCAGTAAAAAGCCAAGATCTCTTATACATTTCAATTTGCAGATGGTTAAGTTAGGGTGTTATTAAATGTAATTGTAAAATAATATGGTGAAATTAGAGGAGCCACTTGGAGAGAAGTAGATATATTAAAGCAAGAAAATTCACAACAGGTAAAGATGGTCAGGTAGAGAGAAGCTTGTTTCAATAGCTGACAGCCTTCTTGCAGGGAGAAGCCTCAACTATGGGACAGATCCTTTTTCACTGTATTCTGCAGGTTTGGTGAATGTCTGCATGCAGCATGGAAAACCAGAGAGGTACTGGATTTGTCCTTCTGCGGTGGCCACATTCAAAGACAGCGGCACAGGAAAGGAAGACATGTGGTGTAGAGTTTGTTTGCTCTAAAAGATATCAGAGGAAGACATAGCCTTGCTGTGAATGAAATAGAGGAAGCGTGAGCAGCTAGAAATTAAAGAATAAACTGTAAGAGGCTTTTTTTGTTTTTTTTAATATCAAGCTGTTTCTTAAGCTTCATATTATTATTTATTCAGGTGTCATATTATTATCTATTCAGGACTGAAAAAAAAAGAATATTCTAATAATTATAATATGTGTGACATTTTAGACTTTATTTGCCAAGTATTGAATTAAGCATTTTTATTCATTATTTTAACTAATCCTTCATCTCAGTAGGTAGATATTACTATACAATTTGAGAGATAAGAGCAATGAGGATAACAAAGTTTAAGTAATTTGCTTGTACTGGCAATAGGCAGTGGTAGAGCTCAAACTCAAATCTGCCTGTCCGACCTCTAATGTTTTGTCATTGACCCCTGAAATAAAAGAATTATCATAGTTTAGGTTAAAATTAATCAATTTTATGTTAACTCATGTTTAAAAGGCATGCATGTTTTTTTTAAATATATCAAATGTACATTTCTAAGGTGAATTATTTTTAAGACTAAGTTCAGTTGTTTTTACACAAGAATTCCAATATAATTTTATTTTGTTAAATAAAATAAATACATAAATAAAAAGGCCAGTGATTATGGAAACCTTTTTTTCTCTTAGGTAAGAACAATACTGTTTTAATCCATATAGTCCAAACCATGAACCAAGTGGTCCTTCTTTTACAGGGAAAATATATATTAAGTTTTAGATTCAATTCTTTGAAAGTTGCTTGAGACTCGTAAAAGTCAAACTGGAAATCGAAAGTGGAAAAGGAAGAGAATAGAAAACATGCTACTGACCTACTGCAGGAGAGATCTTATTTCATGATTTGATGTCTCACTCAGAGCCTGGTGCTCTGCTTTCTCCTGCAACTTAAGCCTGCAGCAATTGAGGAAACCACTGCCTAATGCAGCTGTGAAAGGTTTCACTCAGTCAATTCTAGCTTAGTCTCTCTTTGTAGGTAAGAAGAGGTCAACTTTACTGAACCACTTGGTTGACCATTAGATAGTCATTAAGGTCAACAACAATTGCACTTCAAGGGAGAGTGACAACTTTAGCATTAAATGCAGATTAGAAAGTGCTTTTTCCCATGAGAGGTCTGTCACAGGAACATTTCCAAAAGATTTCTCCAGCGAAGTTCTGCTGAAGGTTTGTGTTGCAGGCCCCTACAAAAGTGACTGCTTGTGCATTGAAATAGAGAGTCAGTGAGCCCTGATCGCTTGCTGAGTTCACTGCACGGGCGCTTTAAGTTACATGTCCTCTTATGTCACCACACAAAATCCTTCCTTGACACAGACTGACTGGCCTTTTTCTCATTTCCCACTGCAGTGACTGTGGCAGAGTATTCCTTGAAGTAAATGTCAGGGTCTTAAGTGTGGTTTTTTTATAATGTGGTGGAGGAGCATATCAAATTTAGGTAGCATTTTTTGTTTTTGTTTTTCGTGGCTCATCAATTTAGAGAAGGTATTTGAAGTGTTTGAAGGAAACCTGACTTAGGAACACAAGTGTAGTGGTGGCCTAAAATCAGAAATCATCTTCTCCATAAGGCAATTAAATGACTATCTAGAAACCAATTGGTGTGGCGGGGATAATGGAAATGTTTGAATTTTCAGTCTTCAAAGTGGATCCTCAGTTATCTCCCAGTCTTGAAATGCATCTATGGGTCATATATCCTGGGAGCTGGTAGTACCTAGTAGGAGGTCTGCCTTCCAGAACAGCCTCATGTTATAATGTCTTCTGTAAAAATAACTGAACACCATATTCAAGCACATTTGTAGGGCTACGTACATATACGTTCCCAAGCCTTAAAATAATCAGCCTCTGCTTCTCATTGCTATACTTCCTTTAATTTAGAGGAATGACAAATATGGTATTTTATGTGTTAGATAAGTCCATGCACTATGATAATGCTATTGCCCAATGGTGATAGTTTATATTTATTGATTGCACAATACTTTCCAAATGCTCACACATATGTTTTCCTTATTAAAATCCTGTCAGTTAGAGAGGGGGAGCTTACCTTCCAAAATTTATAATGGAGAACTAATCTAGAATACATATTTTTATCTCAGAATTCAATACTAATTTTAGTGGCTAACCTTTATTGTGCACTTACTATGTGCTGTATGCACATTAATTCAATTAATCATCACTAAGGAATAATTAGCTAGAAATGATCATTGAATATAAAATTGTAGGTTTAGGTATTGGTTTGCCAGTATGTAGGTGTGCCAGAAAACACAAGTTAAAAACTGAAGCTCTTGAGTTCACTGAGTGCCTGCTCATTCATGTACTATTTGGGTAATTCTGGTAAATATAATTTAACTTCTCTGTGCCTCAGTTTCCTCCTGAATATGTGTAAATGTTTAACTTGGGAATAATGATAGGCCTACTTCACAGGTCTCATGAAAAAATTGTATCTATTTCTTAGCATAGCAACTGACTTACACTAGTCGCTCAGTACATGTTAACTGCTATTACCAATTTTATTACCTATTTCCTCTACACTCAGTCATGTCTTTAATTAAGAATTCACAAGATACTAGTCCTTAGAGGCAAATTAAGAATGCACAGAGTACTAGCACCTAGAAATAGATTATATCTTTGAACATTTACATTTTGTAATTTGAATCCATATAAACAAATAGGTTAGTAAAGGAAAAAAAAAATAAGCTAAACCTGTTTTGAAGATTATACAGAAATTGTAGATGAGATAATTTTGAAATTACCCTACAAATAAATTAGGGCATGTTATTTCATTTAGACCAAATGAATTTACTTGTAACAGTGAAATAACAAGTCCAGGCACTCTATCACTTTACCCTGATTAAGAGATAAACATCTTCTGGGCCCTTGGCTAGGAAGTTAGGAGCACAAGATAAATAGACTTAGGCCACCACTTCGTGGAATCCAGTGGCAAACACAAAAGGCTGCTTTTTAAAACAACCTGAAGGGTCGGCCGAGTGACGCAGTAATTAAGCGCTGGCTTGGGAAATAGCGGCCCTGGTTCGGGTCCCACATATGAGGGCCAGGGACACTGCCCTCAAAAAAAAAACCAAAAAAACAAAAAAAAAAAAGAAAAAGGAAAAACCTGAAACGTGCAAGAGTAGAAAAACAGACAGGCTTTTATAGACAAAACCCACCTGGGAAGCTTACAGAAATATCCTAGAAAAAGTAATAAATGAGCCAGGTGGGAATTAGAGAGTTGACGAGGGTGAAGAGTAAGTCTGTAAACATAGAAGCAATAAAGTCACCCAGGTGAGAGACAGCATGGCTTATGCACAGAATTCAAGAAATCCAGTGCTGACAGAGTGGAAATGTCTGACTCAAGAAACAAGAGATTATTAGTCTGGGGAAGTATGAAGGGGTCAGGTGACACAAGTTTTGCTCTCTTATGCTAAAGGGTTTAGCTTACATTTTAGCAGGATGTCAATGGACAGCCATTCATGTTTTGCTAGCAGGGGAGTGATAAGGTGAGACCTATTTTTTAGACAGATTATTTTGACAGCTGTAAAAAGGTGAACTACTGGGGTGGTGGTATGTGAGACGGGCACAGGAGGCAGAGGGAAATGTTAGGTGTCATTGCACTAGTTAGATGAAAAATTTGGGGCTAAACTTGAGGAACCTTGGCAGGAATGTGAAGCAGAAATAACATACCTCATGGCGATCTAGAGGAAAAACACAAAGCTGTGACTATTAATTAAATAATAGTAAACCACCCAAATATAAGAAAATAATTCAGGCAAAAATGAGACTTGTTAATCAAGCATTATTCAGGGATGCTACAGCTGCTGAGACAACCCAGTGTAACTCACAATGGGATCTATTCTAAGAATACCATACTCAGTTGGTGTCCTTTGAATTGACTCAACCCAATATGCTCATCTGGGGGACTTAAATGTCTCATTCAGTGTTTCTCAACCTCAACACTGTGGACAGTTTGGACCAGATAAGTCTGTTGTGGGGGACTTTCCTAGGCATTGTAAGATATTTAGAGGCAACCCAGGTCCTTACCCGCTTGAGGCCAGTATCATATCCCCAATTTTGACAACCAAAAATGTCTTCAGACTTTGCCAAATACTCTTTGGGGGACAAAATAGCCCTTATCTAGCCTTATTTGAGAATCCTAGGTTTAATTCATCTTGAAAAGTGCTAAAATAGTCTAGCTACTACAGTGCCCACTGGACCCATTTTATTTGAAAAATTCTATGGGATATAGTGGTGTGTGTGTGTGCGCGCATGCGTGTGCAGGCATTAGGAAGCAGTGAGGATAATGGAAGATCACCGCTAGGTCTGTTCTAATACTATAAATGTCTGCTGATATTTTAGCGCCTCTCCATTCAGTGAGCTTACCTAGAATTGAACAAATCACATTAAAAAAAAACTTCTGATTTCTATTTGATCCCTGTTTTTAAACAAAGTTATTATTTTGAAATAAAACAATGCATGGCTGGTTATCAACACATTTAGAAACTGTTTTTCAAGTTCCACCTAAAGACAGAGTACCAGGTTGCCTATTCACTGCTCAGGTTGTTGTAGCAGATTTGAGCTCAGAGCTTTTCTTCATCAGAACAGTATATAATGGTGTGGTTTTCTGATATTTCTATTCATGTTACTGCAACTAAGCAGTGCATGTCCTAGAAAATCCCCAAGGAGGAAATCAGAATTGCTCTTACTGACCTGCTGACACTTCCTGCCCTACTGGCAGTTCCCGTGGTCACAGCCATGGTAACTCAGATAGATGCATTCACCGGTGAGGTCGATTATTAAATTTCCAGGAGACTGAACTAAACTCCTAGAAAATGGCCATGAATTCCATATACCAATAGCAAGATAAGATTACTAAATAGGTTAACAGACCTTCCAAAGCCTTAATAGTTCTATCATATACAGAATACAAAAAAAAAAAAAAAAAAAAATTTTCCACCAGTTTCTACGTTTGTCAGTGCATACCCAGAATAGAATAGTTGTTTCTGATGGCATATTTTAAAAAAGGAATTTGACAAATTCGAGTGTGTGCAGAGAGCTTCCAGAATGGTAAGCGTCCTAGAAAGTAGAGTTGCTACTCATCCTGTTTTACATGTCAATATTGACAAGCCAAATACTTGGAAAACCCTGTTTGGCAACATAGACAGACAACTTCTTATGGCTAGGGATATGCCATAGGGTTCCTCAAAATATAGTTAGTTGGCAAAATCCCTGCCATAAAAGAAGATGTAATTTACGCAACATGTGACAGGGTTGCACACAACGGAAATGCAATTGTTGGTGAGTGTCAGCAACTCAAAATATTGGGCTGTTGGAAAAGTCATGACACATTTTTGAAACAAAAAACAAGAAAAATATACCATGATTTTTCTGACAACCCAACATTTTATATGTGGGCGATGTGAGCATGCTTAGTGTTTAAACCAGGTTATGAACATGCTTTGCAACCCCAATTGTTGCTCATTTAACTCCAAGCTCACCTCATTATCAATGTTGCTAATAATACTGAATGCCAACTGAGAGCAACTATGCCATGTAAACAACAGGAGAGCCCTGCCTTGTGGGCTTGCTGACTTCACCTTGAACCAGGATAAAATTCACATCATGCAATGGAAAAGTCAGTACATACAAGGAATTTTTAAAGACTACAGGAGGTGAACAGCACCAGGTAGCTTTTGCTGGTTTTAAGCTTAATTTAAAAGTAACAGTGAAGTGTACAGAGCAGCCATTGTTTTACAGGGACGTTTCTTGTTGTCACGATAGAAACCAAAGCTTTCCTAGTTGAACTGTGAAGTTATCAAACCTCGAAAGTCTGTATAAGTATTTTATGGGAAGCACATGAAAAAATGTTTAACCATTATAAAGTAATAGTTTTGTTCAAGAAATCTATAATAGCAATCACACATAAACATGAGAATAGATTACATTCATACAGAAAGTGTTACTTTAATTTGGTATTTTCCAGATGACTCACACCAAACATACTTATCTCACTGAATGTCTCTAAAGTACTGTGGCTTTTAATTTTTCCCCTCTTAAGCTTGTGTCATTTTGATATACACTGTACATTTTTATAGTCAATATTTTCCCTTACAGATAGAATAAATATCCCCGAGAAGATTTTAAGTATTATTCTTCTCTCCTTCCTTTTTAATTTTACACTATTTAAAATCCATTTGATTATGTTAAAAGCAAAAGCAGTTTAAATTATAAATCTTATGTGATTATCTCAAATATTTTTATTTAATATAAATGCAAGCCAGGGGGAAATAAGAAATACCAAAATATTATATTATCCAATATGCAATTTTCAATACAGTTTCTTTATTAAAATCACCAATTATTATTTCACATGAAATTTAATTGAGGTCACTACTCACCTGGCACATTATTTTAAAATTCTTTCTTATAATAATATTTGTTATTGTGGCATTTTCCACATCAATACTTCCTTCACATACATGTGCTTTTTATATCTGGTTATAAAGATAATAGGCATCATCTTTAATTTGATTGGATTAATAATCAGGTTATATATTGAAATGCCTGCCTAGGTCATGTGGTCCTTCTGTTTCCTTGCTGTTAACATAGTCAGCAACATGGAGAAACCTTTGCCTGTGTACCCAACAGTTAGTGACTCCCGACAAGTCAAAATATCCATGCGTTCTGAACAAATGAAACAGGTATTTTAATGATGTGCCTGGAGAAACATATGTAACCACACATGACTGTCATGTCTCTAGCATGCACCCTGCTTTAATCCAAGCTAGGAGCCTGATAGAATTGTGGCTCTCTTGCATTCTTTCCCCTTGATCCTCCTACCTGTATGTCTACTCCTTTTAACCATTAAGCCCTTAGGGCATTAGATTCTGGTCAACACCAAATTCATTTGAGAATAAAGCTTCAGGTCTATCATTCATGACCAAGATACAATAACCAAACCTCAAACTAGAATAAGGTTTTAGTCAAACAAAACCTACACCTTGGCCTCAGTTATGTTTCAGCCCCAGAATCATGAAACCAGAATGGCCACACAGACCTCATCCCCTGTGAACCAGACCAAGCAAAGCCACGATTGACACCAGGACCTGATGCCATGATCAACGTCCCCTGCCTTAGCCCTGACCAATCAGTACAGCCCTGACCAATCAGTACAGTAGCTAGGCTTATACAGCCTAGCTACTAGAGGTCATAGAGAAGCCAGATTTTTTTTTTTTTTTTTTGAGGGCAGTGTCACTGGCCCTCATATGTGGGACCCAAACCGGGGCCGCTGGCGCTTAACCACCGCGCCACTCTGCCGGCCTCAGGAGCCAGATTTTTGAGAGCGCCTGCTCACCTGTGTCTCGTGGCTTGGGGCCAACTCCTTAAATAAACCTTCACTTTCTTTGCTGCAAACTCCTGCTTGTGTCTTTTGTTTTTTATTTTTTTTATTTTTGGGGGCTTGAATGCATGCCAACAAGCAGACCCTTTGAGTCTACAGTAACACATATTCCTTGGAACATGTGAAATTTTAACATTATGACATGAGTTATGCATAATTACTCACTTCAATACAAACATAGAGAACCTTACACTTGTTTAGAGAGAAGTCATTTTCCTGTGAGGGCCCTTGCCTATAGGAAACACTGGTTTCCCTGACATTGAACATCTGTTGATGGAGATCATTTCTATTTAAATACAAATACTTTATATGGCTCATCATTGAAATACATAATGTGCTGAGATTGTTCAGCAATTTGAATTGACAACAATCTTAATTACTAAGATACCTGGAGATCAATTACCAACTTTCTTCTTCCTTGTCCTTTCTATAAACATTGATTATTTTTACACCAGTTACCGTGGTCTATATAGAGGATTAAACAATTGATACAATACAGGCTCTACCCTGTAAAAGCTAAAATCACATTGAAAAAGACTGTCCTATAAATGAGCAGTTATATTAATGTGTTTAGTATTATTGTTGGGAGACAAAGCCCACAGAAGACCAAGGACTGATGATGAACGTGGTCCAAAAACTAAAGATGAAGACTATTTGAAGAGAAATGTCAGCATCAAATAAAGAGCAAGTCATAGAAAAAAATATATATACATTACTCTTCTCACCTGAGAGATTCACTTTAGAAAAGTAGACAGTAATGTGAAGTTCTATGAAAGGAATATTATTTTCCAACTACTGTCTATTGGCCAATTTATTTCCATAACAGGAAATGTACCTCTTCAGTGATAAAATAAATGCCTTCAAAGAAATAAAACATTAGGCTTTAGTATGCTAAGGTCCATAATTGGTGTTGTTTTGGGAGCACCTTCAAAATATTTTCAGAAATGTCTCAGTTCTGGACTTTTATCCTGTGCCTCTATGCCCTGTTTCATTTATCTTCTAACTTAATTCACCTTGCTCATGTTTGCATCTACATGAAAACTGCTCCCATTGTGCCGGACTCACAGAAAAGCAATAAATGTTAATTATTATTATTGTTGTTATTATTATTATTATGTGTATGCCTAAAAATTGGGGCGCAATTTTACATGATACCAGTGACTATAAATTTCAAACATAAGGCCTGTGAATTTATATTTCATCTTGATTATAGATATCTATTCCATTTTATTAGGCTTACAGATAAGACAATTTAAGCATAGAATCAATTAGTGAAATGACTGAATTAAGGTCAACCAGCTAATTGTTTCATTTAGATCAGTTTTCCTGAACAGCATGACACTGATTAGAGAGTATAAGCTTTGGAGTAAAAGAATAATGTGGTCAAAAACCATATCAGTCACTTCCTAACTTTCTGAACCTAATTTTCTTTATGCCCCATTCCTGCCATCCGTAAAATAGTTATAATTATGTTAGTCATAAGGATTAAGTCAAATTGTACATTCAAAATATTAAGCATTATAAATCATACATAGTTCGTGCTCAGTAAATTGCCCTTTTGCTCTTATCAATCAATAATGTTTCCTCTCTATATTCTTTACTAGCTTGAATATTTTGAAATTTAAGTTTCAAATTTGGAATATGATTTTGCACATTACTTAGTCAAATCTATGACTTTTAAGCCTTATTACAAATTAAATATATATGTTATTAGTTTCAGGATCCTAAGAATTAAGCATTCAGATGACTGAAGAGGTATAGCTACATGAATAGAGTTGAACACTTGAATGAAGTAAACTACACATATATAACAACTCCTTAAAATTTATTTCAATATATTTTGATTTTTAGCTATCAATATTATCAATCACCTCACATTATACTATTGAGTAACCTCTATTGGCTATAAGATATTTAACTCACATAGTACCTCACTGATTCTTAGCAGTTGACTTGGAAAAAGTACGTTAAGAAGGACTCCACAGTGAAGTCCAGGTTAAATATAAAATAAAATAAAAAATATTATGGGGCCGGCTGAGTGGCGCATTGGTTAAGAGCAGATTTGGGATGCCAGTGGCCCCGGTTCAGATCCCACATATGAGGGCCAGTGACACTGCCCTGTACAGCTAACAACAGCTCCATCTGGAGCTGGGCTGCGAGCCCCAGCAATGGTGTATGCTGCAGCCCTTGCTGCAGTGGGCTGCCATAGACTACAGTGAGTGGCCGACAGCCAGTGTGAGCTGCCATTAGCTGCGATGAGCAACCATCCAGAGGCCGGCGACCTATCTGCCTCATCTGGGAAGAGTGCACTGACGATACCAACATGGGCCAGTGAAGCAACATCCTCCACAACTAGACTGAAGAACAAAAAGACAGCAACTTGGGTCGGCCGAGTGGCGTGGTGGTTAAGCGTTGGCCTGGGAAGCCAGTGGCCCAGGTTCGGGTCTCACATCTGAGGGCCAGTGACACTGCCCTCCAAAAAAAAAAAAACAAAAAAAAACAAAAAACCATTTTTTAGGGCCGGCTGAGTGGCATGGTGGTTAAGAGCTGGCTTGAGATGCCAGCGGCCCCAGTTTGGATCCCACATATGAGGGCCAGTGACACTGCCCTCTAAAAACAAAAACAAAAACAAAAACAAAAGACAGCAACTTGTCTGTTCCCTTTCCCCAATTCCTCAACACTGTTCCCCTCCCACAATTCCCCAATAAAATCTTTAAAAAAAAAATATTATGATCACTTAAAGAGCACAGGAGAGAGAGTGTTGTCTCAGGTTTTATGATTTGCCATTCTTAGTTAATAAAAGAATGAGAATGAAATTCTCATTACAATATGTTTTCAGTCCATTTACCAAATCTTATAGTCCTAAACTAACATTTTCCTTTTATGATAACTTAGCTTCTTCAAGTCATGAATGCATTTATCCATTTACTAATTTTAGAAATCGTAAAAAAAAATAATGTCATGCTACTTGGACTTTATTTGAAATCATAGGGCATGGGGTAAGTAACATATTATTTTAGCATCTATTAAATGCAGATTCTTCATTATACAAATTTAAACTTAATTCTCAATTAATTCAATTAAGAAGGTATTCTTTTGTCCATCTTATACAAGGGAGAACAAGTCCTGATAGATTAATGTCCAAAACATTTTAGATAACTAGGAGAGGGACCAGAAATGAAGCTCAATTTGTCTGATTGCAAGTAAGTGCCTTTTATACTCTATATCTTTCTGTAGTATAAGAATTAATATTAAAATATTTACCATGTTTAAAGCAATGAACTAGCAACAAAAGTTCATAGGCACAGACAATAGTTTTAGTAGTTACCAGAAGGTAAGGAGGGAGGATGACGGTAGAAGAGGGTAAAGGGTGTCCAATATATGGTGATGGAAGGAGAACTGACTCTGGGTCATGAACACACAATGCAATACATAGATGATGTGTTATAGGAATGGGCACTAGAAACCTATATAATTTTACTAACCAATGTCACCCCAATAAATTTAATGCAAATTTTTTAAAAATATGAAAACATTTAAATGTTTCTAAAAAATAAGCTTGAGGGGAAAACAAAAAACAAAAAACAATGACCTAGCAAAAATCAAAGTTATACAATGGGTTTATTCATGAATGAATGTATTCATTAATTCAACACATAATTATAGCTTTGGCATGGAACCCCTAAAAAGTGTATCTCAGTGCTTACTGAAGATCTCCCCTTAGATGTCTAGAAAGTCCTGAAATTTGATAAAAACTCAACGGCTGCTGCCCCTCTCCCCTAAATCCTCGGCTACTCCGGCAGTCTCCCGTCTCCATAAACAGACATTCCAACCTCCCAGTTGTCTCTAGGTCAAAACTGGGTCCCTAGTCCAGTTTTCTCTTTCTTTTTGTACACCCCAACCAATCAATCAAGGAATATTTTTAGTTATTCTACCAAACCACATTCTTCATGTTGTCCCACCTTCACCACTACAGTCCTGATCTAAGTCACTATCACCTCTAACTTCTATCACCCCAGTGGTTTTCTAGAACCTGTTTCCCTGCTTCTTCTACAGGAAAAACGCTCCTCTACAGTCTATTCTCAACCCAGTTATCAGAAAGAGGCAGATTCTTTTTTTTTTTTTTTTTTTTTTTTTAGGGCAGTGTCACTGACCCTCATATGTGGGACCCAAACCGGGGCCGGTGGCCTCCCAAGCCAGCGCTTAACCAACACGCCACTTGGCCGGCCCAAGAGGCAGATTCTTTCATACCCGTATGTGTGGCTCCAACTCGAGTGAGTTCCCATTTCACTCAGAAATTAAGTTGAAGTCCGTACGGTGGCCTGCAGTGTTGCCCATGATCTGATTTTTGACTAACTCTGACATCATTCTCCTGGGCTCTGCCATCATTTACTACACTCCAGCTACACTGACTACAGTTTTTTTAAACTTTTCAAACATTCTTTGGCATGATGACAATTGCTCTTTCTGCTTGGAATGCATCCCCCGTTGGTATCTGCATGACTCTCCACCCTCTTTCAGGCTTTTGCTCAAATGCCACGAGTTCAGAGAGACTTTCCTGGGGCACACACCTCCAGCACACACACACAGCTCCAACAAGATGGCACTGCCTTCTTGTTTCAGCTCTTATACTGTAAGCAAGAAGCCATTTTGTATTCTATGGAGTGCCAGTATTTTTTATATTTTTGCCTTTTGTTGGTGATTTCACTGTTTAAAATGACCTCCAAGCATAGTGCTGAGTGCTGTCGAGTGTTCCTAAGTGCAAGAAGGCTGCACTATGCCTTATGGGGAAAATATATGTTTTAGATAAGACTCCTTCAGGCATGAGTTACAGTGATGCTGGCCACACGTTCAACGCTAGTGAACCAACAATATACAAAACTAAGGTCTGTAAAATGAAACACGTGTAAAACAACATTATATATTGATAAATGGATGAAAATAGAATGACCAGAGGCTCTCAGAAACCAAAACCAATATTTACCCTAGGAACAAGAGTTCAGTAGTTATAATTTAATATTCACAGAAACTCCATAGAACATAACTACCACAAATAATGAGAATTGACTAAATTTTCATTTGGTATCATGAGTTATATGCCTATCTGCGCTAGGATGTAAGTTTCATGAGGCAGAAACAGTTTTTGGTTTTTTTTCATTGCTATATCCCCAGTTTTGAGAAACAATAAATAGATCAATGAGTATTTGTTTAACGCACATATGAATTAATGCATGAACCCATGACTTTGAATAATAATTAACACATCAATAAATGTAAATAAGATAAATATTTAATATAGCAATAAATGTAAATAATAAGTGAATAAATAAACCAATTTGATTGGTATGATATACTAGGATCATGATAGGATCATGGGATTAAAACACAAATAAGACATAAGCTTTGCTCTTAAGTTTTTCACAAGATAGTTTAAATTCTTTGACTAAACAACCAGCTGTCCTATCCTTTGCAATCTATCAGGTGTCTTGCATACCAATTTCAGACTGATTTTTGATTCTATCTGTGAGTCTACCTCATGCAACAGTCAAGATTATCTTTAGCATTTGTCTTTAGTACCAGAACATAAACTTTAACTTGAAAATATATGACTGTTTTCCTTATCATCCACTACTGTTGTAACAGCAATAATGTGTGGTTCATAAATACACTGCTTTAAAGTCTTAGGAGCCCTTAACTGATTTCTTGGCCAATATTACACTAATGCTATTAGTTGTGCAATCTTAAGTTAGTGACCCCGCCCTTTTGGGTTTTAGTTTGCTTGTTTGTTAAATGCAAAAATAATAGCACCTCATTTACAGGATTTAATTAGTATATGTAAACCTCTTAGAATAATGGTTACATATCATGTGTCAACAATTAGAGCCCTTTCTGCATTAGAAAAAGTCATACATTTCTGAAGATTAAAGTAAAAAATCAAATGCTTTGTATAATAAGTGGAAGATACATGGCTATAAATTAAATTTACTACAATATTTTAGGAGAGTTCACTGTCCAGGTTGTGTTAATTTTTCTGTTGTTAGTTTAGACTAAATTTTATTAGAACTTCATAATTTTGTATCAATATATGCAAATGTGCTCAGGTGTTCCATTTTAGTGGTTACATTTTTATAAATTGAAATGATTACTATGAATATCCATTTCGTTTCAAAATCTATCATGATAAATTTTACATTTTTAAGCAAAAGTGGATTACACTAATGTATTAAGTGTTGAGGTACTCTCCATTCCTTTAATTTTCCTTATTAAAATTATGTAATGTTATCATAATAAAAAGCTCCTATTAATTTAAATGTGCAACTATTTTGCTTTTTTTTTTTTTTGTCACACTTCAGTAGAGGGAAGACACCAACATTACCTAAGACCTCCTCCACACTTTCTATAGTGAAAGGTTCACTATCGGAATCTGTTCTGGGTGCTATAATAAAATATCGTAGATTGGGTGGTTTAAATAACACACATTTATTTCTCACCATTTGGGAGGCTTAAAAGTCAAAGAATAAGTTACAGGCAGATTTGATATCTTATGAGAGCCCTCTTCCTGGTTTGGAGATGGCCTCCTTCTTGCTATATCCTCCAATGAAGGAGAGAGATCTCTATTGTGTCTTTTCTTACAAGGGCACTAATCCAATTATGAGGGCTCTACCTTCATCTCCCAAAGGACCCACATCAATTGTAAATACCATCACAACAGAGATTGGGACTTTAAGAAGTGGATTCCCTGAGGGCACAAAATCCAGTCCATAGCATACACTCTGATGATATAAGTAGGATATCTACAGCTGATGTTTCCTACATTTAAGGCTCCATTCCTATCTACTTCACTAATGTTTGCAGATAATAAAATGAAACAATTCATGGTCTTACTTATAATGTAGTGCAAGAGACCCAACACCTTCAAAATGATATTATTAATGAAAACTGTGCATATTGGAATAAAACATATATAAAATAAAAACACTAGTATATAAAATAAAAACATTCTGTGCTTTATTCTACAAAATTGAAGCTATATCTTTAAATATGCACTAACAATATATTTTCAATATTGTATTCTAGCTTTGCTGACTATAATTTTTCTCCTTCCTAATTTCCTTAGTTTTATTTTGTTTAATTAATTAATTAACTTATTTTGGTGGGGAGCGGTAGTGGTGGCACTGCTAATTAAGGGCCTTCTTTCTCTAATCTTGGCACTAATTTGTTAAAGATAAAGTGCAAGTCTTTGAATTTTAATAGAATTTGCTTGTAAAACTATTTAGAGTCAGTGTGCTTTTTGGAGGCAACAGGATAGTTATTGCCAATAACAGATTCAATTATTTTAATAATCACTGATCCATTTGTGAATGAATTTTGGCAATTTATATTTTTTTCTAAAACATAGACCATTTCAATGAAGACTCAAATTTATTGACATGAAGTAGTCATTGATATTTTCTTTTTCAAAATTAATTACCTCATCCATCTTTGATTGTTTATTGGAGCTTTTTATTAATTTTTCTCCCCTCTTGACAAGACTTGCTAGGAGTTTCTATCTTGTTCTTATTTTCAAAGAACCAGATTAAAAAAAAAAACAAAAACAGTCGTATGTAAATACTATGCCACTTTATATATGGGACTTGAGCATCTGCATAGATTTTGGTATTCTAGCGGGGTCCTGGAACCAATCCCCCAAAGATACCGAGGGATGACTGTATGATTGAAATTATGTTTATCTGATCTGGGGAAGATGAGTGCAGAGTTCTATATGTGTCATTTAGAATAAGCCAGTCATCTGTATCATTTAAAACTTCTCTTTTTAAAATCTGTCTTCCTTTATCTGCTCATATATCCGTTTCTGAAAGAGAGATGACAAGATTTCCCACTGTGATGATAGATTTATCAATTTATCTTTGCAGTTGTGCATTTTCCTTTAAATAAATGTGTATACATATGATGTTAGATAAATACATGATCATGATTATTATGTCTTTTCTAGTTGATGTTTTTATAATAAAGATCTATTTCCTTAATGTGCTTTGCCCTAAAGGCAGAATTTAATATTAAAATAAACCAGATTTCTTTATTTCAGAAAATTATTGGCATTTTTCCTAGGAAGTTACTTACAAACTTTGAGTGATATAAGCTTTAAGAAAGACTTTTGTAAATAGCATTTAAATGAAATTTAATTTTCAAATGAGTGTCGTTTAGTGAGAAAATTTGGTCTATTTATGTGTATCATGATTATTGATTTCTTTTGACTTTTTCTACCATCTAATTTTATGTTACATCTTGCCATAAAATTATCTTACTATTTCTTCCTTTCCTGTTTTCTAATGAATTGATTAAAGTTGTTTTTTTAATCCCTTCTTCTCTTCTATTTCTAATTATTTATCTTTTTAAACATTTCCCATATATAATTAAGTTAACAATATCTAAATTTAATCAATACTTCTGGTATTCTATGATTTTTTTTTTAAGCCTTTGGAAATTTTACATTTTATTTTTTAACTTGTAAGTTTTAATTGTATTACTATTATTTTACCTCCAGTTCTCTTTTAATTTCCCAAGAGTAGTTTTTTTGTTTTTAATTTGCTGTTGCTAGCAGTTGCTTATTTAAACAACTTCTTTACATGTTCTCCACATCTTTTCCTGCTTCCTGTCTTCAATTTTTTTTTTATTGAAGTATAGCCTTTATTATTTCTTTCAGCCACTATCTATAACTAGCCTACGGTTATCTATTACTATGATAAAGTACTCCAAAACTTGTGATTAAACACAACCAGCATTTCATTCTGTCTCATGTTTTGTGGTAAGAGCTTCTGGCAGGGCTTGGCTAGTTGACCCTGCCTTTCCACCTAGTGTTCATTGGATCCCATGACACTACCCTGCTTGTAGCTGAGCTGAGCTGGAAGTTTCAAGAAAGCTTCCCTCATATGCCGTCACTTTGCCAGGGAAAGCAAGATGGCTGAGCCTGCTGGGCCATTCTCTTTTCATGTTTCCTCAGGAATTGTCCATGTGCTTTCTCCAGCTTGATGCAGGCTCAAAGCCTTAAAATGAGTCAGAAGCTGCAAATCCTCCTTAATGTTTCACTCAGAACTGGCAGAGTTCTACCATATTCTGTTGTTTAAGCAGCCACAGGCCAGCCTGGATTCAAGGGGGTGAAACAGTAGATACTACTCGCTGTGGGGAAATGCCTCATGTACACAGCAATGGAAAAAATAATGGGACATTCTAAAGACAGTTTCCTCAACTAGAAAACTCTTCTAGTTTTTGTTAGAAAATATTTTATTTTGTACTTACTCTTGAAATAATTGCTTATCTATTTATAGGACATTAGGTTGACCATTATTCTCCATTGTTAATTTGAAGTTATCATTCTATTGCCTTCAGCATATTATTATAAATTATGAAAAGCATGTTAGCAGAGTACTTTCTATTCCTTTTAGGTAGTAACTCATTTTTTTTTCCTTACATTTTTATGACTTTCTATTTTCCATTGAGCATTTTCCGTTTCTCTATGATGTGTTTAAGTGTGGATTGCCTTTTGTTTATCTTGCCTAGGAGTCAAGGAGCTATTTTAATGTGAGAATTCACTTTTCTTTTGTAATTCTAGAAGAAAATTTAGAAAAAAATCTGTTATAAAATAGCACTCCCACATTCTCTGAACATTGTTCTTTATAGCTTCCATTCTAGCTATTTCCCTTTATATTTCCTATCCATTGATTTTAATGTTTTTTTATGATTTCTATAATTTTTTTCAATATACTGATTCTCTCTTCAGTTATGTCTACTTGACTGTTTAATCCTCCTAATACTTCAATATCTATTATTTCATTCCTAAAATTTCTTTTTTCTTCTTTTAACAAATTTGTTCATGGTTTTCATTTTATATTGTTTGTGTCTTATAGTTTGCATAGTTTATTATATATATATTTTGTTTTGTTTTGTTTTTTTGAGGGCAGTATCACTTGCCCTCATATGTGGGACCCGAACCGGAGCCACTGGCTTCCCAAGCCAGCACTCAACCACCGCACCACTTGGCCAGCCCCTTATTTTATATTTTTAAACGTTATATACAATAATTCCTTTCAGATCATCATCTGAAAGTTATTCTAGTGTTAATTTTCCTGTTTATGGTGATCATTTGAATATTCTTCAGAATACATTCAGACAGAACTATTTGATATTTGCCTCTGACATGGCTGTTGTAGTTTTATTGTGTTCATATAACTTTTCCTCATATCTTGGTGTGAGGTCCTAAAACAAAGGGAAATGTAAACTCAGCCCATATTGTGCTGAGACCGGGCTGCCAATTTGCGTGCTGCTTCCCCATGTTGGATGACAGAACTTTACTCACCTTGGCTTTATTGCTGAATTAATCCTTTGAGGCTCATGGTATCTGGAAGGAGCCTCAATTCAAGAACCACCTCCAGCTTAAGGAGACCTGTGTTCACTTCCTCCAGACATATTAAAATTAAACTCCCGAACTACTGAGGCTTATCTCCATGGAGTTAAACTCCCCAAATCACTGGGATTTAGTATCTTTGTCTCTCTTTGTTGAATTTCTACTTCTTTTTCTGGCACTGTGATATTAACTTTCATTTCTTTTAAGTACATGTATGTGTGCATGCACATAAGTACATGCACATGTTTGTAATGTTATATGTTTGAAATGGGAAGGGGGTTGATTTGTTTTATCTCAGACTCTTATATTTACCCAATCTTCACTAATTTTGTGTTTCTCATTCTCAAATTAATAATACCTATCTAGTAGGAGGAGAGATAGTAAATGAAAGAAAATGCCTATGCTTTCCTCTATTTCACTGTGTAATTCAGCTCATAAATGTATGGTTATTGTATTTAAAATATTTAATCATAATCAAAATTAAAAATCTATGTGTTTAATAAAAAATATTGGAAAGAAACGTATAGGAGATATTCAGCTAGAGATCAAATATTTAAAATTTGGTGATTAGAAAATTATAAGGAGAGTGACCTTTCATATTTAGCATAATTAGATAGCCTGTTACATGGAATGTCTTTTGATTAAGGGGACTGTCTTGTTAGAATTAAGAGCAGGAGCACATTTTAACCAATTTGGAAAGAAACCTAAATTAAAGGCATTTTTTGCTCGTTTTCCTAAATCCAGTTGTGTCCCTCTGTTTTGCCCTAATTTATAGCAATATCGGCCAGGGCTCACAACCAGCTGTAACTGTCTATTTACCTCCATTTAACATGTTGTAGGAGCAGAAACTCACACCCACTCAGAGCTAAAAAAAGGCACAATCTGGTAACAGAAATGTGTTTCCAGTTCCATTTGTACACCTCTAATCATAATGACAGTCAGATTTCAGCTTTTTATTTTATAGAGGAATAAATCACTTTTAGACTTAGCTAGTACAATCTCTTTTTCTTTTCAAATGTGAAAGTGGAAGAATACAGGAAACAGAGTAATGAAAAAATTATTCTTTCAGATACATTTCTTATACTTGCTTTTTCTATAATACAGGAAAACCAAATTAGACATGTCCCTTTTAAAAACTATGTGGGTGGGTGGGCACAGAAACTCATTTATATCTGTGGCTCCTGATGTCACCCTGATCAGAATTTCTATCAAAAATATTGAGGCCAATATTAAAATCATAGAAAACATCTGCCTTGAATAGAGGACTTTGGTGTTTAATCCTTTGAAGCATATGAAAAGCAAAGATATGCTATATGCAAAGTAAAACCCTCTGCTGTCTTTGAAAATCCCAAAGTTAACTTTTAAGTGCACTCACCATTTTAATCTTTACAGATAAAATGTCTAGTAGACAGGCTTATAGATGTTCATGGGTTTTTTTCTATGACTTCAATGCTTTTGAAATGAACAACAAAAATAGTAATCCTTTTTAAAAGTCAAATAGCACTTTAAAAAATGTATATGACTCTATACCATATACATATTTGTAGCATTCTGAAGTGATAAATATTATCCTCTGAAATATAACCTTGTTTTTAAATATACATGGTTAAAGCCACATAATACCTAAATTCTATGTATAACATTTATAGTTGAGTACAAAAACTGATTAATTATAACTTGCTTGCTGATTCATATAGGTTCAAACATGCTACTATATGTAAAAAATGAGCATATTTAAACATTAAATATTTTATTATTTCAAGGAACTTTAAAAAATGTTTTATGTAAAACCTATCTTTCAAATAGAAATGTTTACACGTTAACATATAAAGCACATTTTTCTGATGGCTATTTTTTAGAAAAGTAATACATTATATAGTAAAAGACACAATTTAATTTCCCTGGAAAATCTTTTCATTATTAATTATCTATATTCTTCAAATTCAAGAAAAGTGGCTTTTCAGGAAGTATATTTAGTTGTCTATGTGGGCCATGGCAAAAACAGGGGCAGAGAACTTGTATCTTTATATAGGGACCATATGGCTGATTCTTCTCTTTTAAAATGGACTCTCCAAGCTGAATAGACAGTATTGGCAGAAACACAAAAGCATTTCTTCCATCAAATGCCTATTGTGTTATAAAAATAGATGTGGTGAACAAGCAAAATTGTAGTTTCCTGATTTCTACTGATGTTCAGTGTTCAACAATCAAGAGGAATGCACTTAGCTCTCAATGCCTTCTCAAGACTACAAGATGTCCCTTCGCAATTTCTCCTTTGTTGAAGTGATTCTCAGACTTTATCTGGCCTCAGAATCACCTGGATGGCTTGTTCAAACACAAATTGCTGAGCTCCACATCCAGAGTTTTTCTGATTCAGTAAATCTGAGGAGACGCCAAGATTTTACATTTCTAAGTTTTTTTGTAAGCATTGTTGATGCTGCTGGTCTAGGGACCACACTTTGAGAATCACAGAATTATTGGACTTTTATCCACACAGGGCAGCTATTGCTTCTCAAACTTTCAATAGGTTAGTTACAGAACATTAAAAAATGGTTAAGATCTGTACTCTTTGATTATGTCAGAAAAAAACAGTGATTTGAGTTCTAAATATTTTGGACCCTCCTGAGGTGATTGCAAAGCCAAGTAGAATAATTGCATTGATAGAAATTGTAGTCAGTACAGTACCCAAAAACCATAACAGGTGCTACACAGATTCATATGAAGAAATCTAACCTACTCTTTCTTTCTGCCTTTATCTTTATTTACAAATATTCACTCAGAGAATAGGGAGAAAAGCTTGTGTAAAACTATGTCATTTATTCAAAGGCAATATTTTAATTACCCTCCAAACTTGGCTCAACATCCCCAGATGATATCTTAAGATAATTTGTTTAACATAAAAAAAGCAAAGTATAGGGCCGGCCGAGTGGCACGGTGATTAAATGCTGGCTTAGGTAGCCAGCGGCCCCGGTTCAGTCCCATATATGAGGGCCAGTGACATTGCCCTCAAAAAAGAAAAAAAAGAAAAAAGCAAAGTATAAATAAATTAAAATATATATTGTATTTCCAGTTCTTCACCTAATGTCTACTTTCAGTCCCTAAGCAGCTTATTAGAGGATATTTGTGAAACATGTAGTCTTTGGGAATTTTGCTTCAGTGGATCTGAAGTGTTACAGACAGCATCAGAAATGTGAGGCTATGCAGGGAGGAGGGAAGGAAATGGCATGTCACCCAGAAGACAGCATCTGTTTTTTATGTTGTCTTTGGCATTTGTCAGCAGTGACTCTCTTGGGCAACTCTTTTAACCTTCAGCTGAGCCCATTTTCCTTATCTCTACAATGACAATAGTAATTTCTTTCCATGGCTCGATTGGTGAGAAAATCAAATCAGGTGGACTCTTATTTTCTTATGAATAGAAATAATTGCAGTCTAACATATTCAGTGCTTTATTTAAAAGGGTCGGATGGGTGCCACTGTCAACATGAGGACAGCATCTTTAGATCGCTTATTCTAATGTAATTATGGACCCCTAGCATTCATTTCCCTGGTTTGTAAAAAGTAATAGTAGTTTATACCTTAGAACAGATTAATATATTATCATATATTATCTGCTTTCAATTCTGTTTTTGTCATGTGTCAGTCTCATTACAGTTCTGTGAAGGTTGGTGTTTTTCCCAGTGAGACAATGCTAGGTTTGACAGATTTTAATATCATTGTTATCACTTCTAAAAAATACTCAGTAAATATTCAGAAAATGTATTCACTGGAAATGTTGCACTGTGGATGAATCAATGTTAATAATTTTCAAATTAACATTAAAATAGTATCATTTAAGAGTGAAAGCCACACTTTCAGTGAGCTATACTGCCTTTCTCTTTCTCTCTCTCTCTCTCTCTCTCTCTCTCTCTCTCTCTCTCTCTCTCTCTCTCTCTCTCTCCTTGGTTGTAAAACCTAGCATAAATTTCCATGTGTGGAGTGATTTCAAATCCTGTATTGAATAATGTAGATATGGTAGGGGCGAAAGTGAGATATTTCACTAGGAAATAATGGAGTCTTATAAAAAAAACAACCCTCTGTCAAGAATGATGTCCTCTGTGTGCTCTTTGCCTGTAGTGATGACAAAACATGGCAAGTCGGGTGCCTCTGAGTGATACTACTGAAAGCAAAAAGCTAGCTTTGCCGGTGAACTTTGAGCAATGTGTCTGCATCGCTTCTCTGTTTAGAATGAGTAGTCTTATTAGAGGCAGCTTATTATTATATTACTCTCAGATGGTATTTAGAAATAAATACAAATAACTATAAATGTCAGGTTAAGAATTCTATATATATATAAATAGACAATGTTCAAGTTAAAAATGAAACATGACTCTTCGTCATCTCTTCCTTTAAAGTCTCTGAGCTTTTGTCTTTCTCAAGCATTGGTTAAAATTCAGAGGCAACATACCTCTTTCTATGCTTTAGTCTTGGGAGAATACAGACAGAGCTGAATAATTTCAAAACAAAACAGAAATGATTTGGAATTTGCTTTTAGGGGATCTTTCAAAGAAGAAAAACACATCACCATTAATGATTTCTCTGATTATCATCAATATATAATTCTCAAGGGTGCAAATATGTTTGAGATGTATGGTTCAACATATAAAATCTGTGTTCACTTCAGCCTTTCTGTGAAATCTCATAAAATTGTGAGCTCCATGTAGTACACTAACAGTATATCGTTGCCTCCACGTAGGCAAGAAATAACTATCAAGGGCTTCCTTTTCAAAGATATATAAAATGTGTACATAGGAAAACAGAGGCTGGAGTCAAATTATGAGACAAGAATCTTCTCTGTGAGAGAATTAATGATGTCTTGAAAACATTATGCACAACATGCACAAACATAAAACAGTCACTAAAGTTAAATCTAAGGGCTAATATTTTCAACTCTTGCTTTCCCATCCTTCCTAAAGTTAAAAAAACAAACGAACAAACAAAAGAACAAACTGACATGGGTTGTTTAAAAATGAAAGCTCGAGGGCTCGCGGAGTGGTGTGGTGATGGTTAAGCGCTGGCTTGGGAAGCCGGCGGCGCCGGTTCGGGTCCCATATATGAGGGCCAGTGACACTGCCCTCAAAAAAAATAAATAAATAAATAAATAAATAAAAGCTCTATTTCTTTGCCAGACATGTAAAATCAAGATTGAGCACCCTGCAGCTTCTCTTTATGCCTTTAGCTATCCAACAAAAATGAGAATGTGTAATGGAAAATTCAAGACCAGATGTTTGAGGGTTTATAGCACCATACAATTTTACTGTAGGAGACTTATTGATTCTGTGTATTACATGGTTATTCTTAAGATGTGTGGTATCTGAACCAGGAACTTACTATTTATTGTAGATCCCCAAAAATCACACAGGAAAACGTAGTAATAACAATTTAAACATAAAATACTTCTTTAAAAATATAAATATGAAATTTTCATAATTTCCCTCCCTTATGAAGATCAAATTTGTTTTAAGTATTCACATGAATATTTATATGAATATTCAGCACTAGCACAATTTTCATCAATCAATAAGTCCATTATATATGGTGATAAAAACTTTAATAATCCCTAAAATTGCTATGATAGTCATATTACAATGAATAGATCAGTAGGATGGTATTGCTAGTATAATAAAAATGTGAACTGCTACTCTACATTCTTCATTAAACAACAGTAAAATGAATTCAAGGAGAAATACTCTAGATAAGGCAACAATTTCTTCTATGTCTGATTCATTTTCATTTCTCATATATTCAGTTTTTCCTTTTTTCTCTCCTTACCTAAAGCTGATGGGTTTAGGTTGCTATTTTTTTACAAGTTTGAAGACAGTTGTTATATTTCATGGTATGTTGCTTTAGATAGTTCTTAGCAGGACAAAATTTTGGCATTACACATGTGTACACATGTGTGTGTATGTCTGTGTGTGTGTGTGTGTGTGTGTGTGTGTGTGTGTGTAAACACACATATATATGTATATAAGCAAAGAATATTCTTTTAGACCTGTCCAACAGGTTTTTAATCTGCAGGTTGTCCTCAGAAATTGCTTTCTGCTTTAAGGAAAAGGAAATACATGAAACCGAAACACCAATCTATTTAGTAAAAAGGCATCTGAAGTAGAAGATGCCTATACGCAGGAATCACTGTCACAATGACTTGTGTCACTTCAGTTATATGTGCTTCTTTGATGAGAAAGACAGAATTTTGAAGCTTTGATTTCTGACAGTCTAATTTAATATCTTTAAATCTACTATGTTTTCCACCAATAATGATCTTATCAATAGCTGCTTTATATTTTCACTGTTCTCCCAAGAGAAGACCTCTAGTCTCTGGTGACTTGTTACTAGACAATAATATTTAAAGATAACCTAAAAGTCGTAGAGTTCATGCTCTGGGAAATAAGTTATATAATCTCAACATATACATAGATAGCTGAAAGAGGTTTCAGTAAGAAAAATGTAGAATATCTATTTACAGACTAGGCTTATATTCTCATATTAGAAACTATGATACAGTCAGTCAAGGTGGTTGACAAGAAGCTGCTAGCAGCTGAAGGCAGAGTAACAAAGCTTCTTAAATGTCATTCACTTAGGCCACACTTTTCACAGTAATATGCAATATATAATATCAGGGGGATTCATGGGAATTTTCAAAAATACTTTACAATTTTGTGTGGTTGCTTTTTTTTTTTTTACAGGAAAACATGTTTAGGGCATAATATTATTAAATACTATACTGTGATGAAATAGAAAGCAAATAGGAAAATGTTAGGTATAAATGCAAACCTACCAATAATAACAAATATAAATGGACTAAGCATTTCAAATAAAAGGTAGAAAACATCAGACTGGATAAAGAAGTACCCAACTGTGCTTTCTGCCAGAGATACACTTCAAATGCAAGACAAAACTTAAGTCAAAAGTAAAAGAATGATAAGAAATACCATGCAGCACTAACTAGAAGCTAGAGTGCCTGTTTTAATGTCAAACAAAATAGATATCAAGACAAAGAGTAATAGCACAAATAAAATGTGGCACTGAGAAATGATAAACAGGTCAGGTGAATACACCTGACAAAAGATCCTCCAAATACATGAAGAAAAATTGGCAATACCAAAGAAAAAAGTCAATTTATGAACAGTGTAACTGGAGATTTTAATAATGTCTTTTCAGCAACTGATAGAACCAGTAGGGGGCAAGAAAATCAGTAAGGCTATATAAGACTGAACAACACTATTTACTGAATTGACTTTTATAAAACTCTATACACAATAAGTACAGAATATATATGCTCTTTTCACATGTACTGAAACTTCACAAATCGACACCATATGCTGAGCCATTATTAACAGGCCTCAAAAAAGTTAAGAGTATTGACATCATATAAATAGGTTCTCTATGCTTATGGAATTGAATAAGACATTAATAAAAATAAGATATTTGAAAAATTCTCAATTATAAATACTACCTTGCCAATTGATTTTTAAGAAATTTTCCAATGAAATTTAGTGGAAGAATGGGAATTATTTTTATCAAATGCTTCTGGAACAATTAAATATCCATATGTTAAACATTTAAAAAAGTTAAACATTTACTTGTACCTCAGACCATATATAAAAAATTAATGGGAAAGATCATTAAACATACATGTAAAAATCAAAATTATAAAGCTTCTAGAAGAAAATATAGGGGAGTATGTTCAAATGCTGGAGTAAACAAAGATCTCTTATACAGAAAAATAGAAAGCATTTAACATTGAAGAAAAATAATAAATTAGATTTTATCAAAATTAAAACTTCTGATCATCAAAGGGCATTTTGAGAAAATTAACTTGTAACCCAATGACTAGGAGAAGATATTTTCATCATATATATCTGATAAATGATTTGTATTCAGAATGTCTAAAGCACTTGTGCAATGTAATATTATAAAGTACTAACAATGCTTATGCCAATTTTAAAATGTGCAAGACTTGAACAGATATTTTACAGACAAGATATATGTGTCCAATAAGCACATGGAATAATATCTTACCTCATTAATCACTGGGGATATGCAAATTGAAAATGCAATGAGATCCAACTGTTTACCCACAAGGATGGTTAAAACTGGGAATCCAAATAAGATGAGATTGTGGGGCAAATGGAACCCTTGTCCATTTTTGACTAGAGTGTAAAATGGTAAAACCATCTTGGGAACTGGTTTGTTAGTTTCTTACAAAGCAATTCCATTCCCAGATATTCGTAAAAGAGGAATGAAAATGTACGTCCACCAAGAGACTTACATAAGAATGTTCAGGGCGGCTTTATTCATACTTGCTAACAACTGAAAATCTATGTGTCCATTACTAGGAAAATGGATAAGCAAATCATGGTCATCACACAGCAAAGTACTACTTAGTTAATAAAAGAAAAGTAACATGAATAAATCTAAAAAATCATATGGTTCTTTCTCTTCCCCTTCCCTTCCTAAACACATGAGCCCTAAAGCCATTAAGCAGGGATAAATAGGGTACATGTCTGTTCACGTCAGAGTGGATGCAAGGGAGCTGCTGTGACCCATACTGGGCTGCAGAGACTAAGCAGGAGGCTGTGGGTGTTTGCATAGCAGGACTCCATGTCACTGGCTGTCCGAGCCCAAGTGTATGAATTCAGTATATCTTTGTGGGGGTGGGGATGTAGTTGGCACAAAGTATCAGAGATCAAGTATGGTAAAAAGATTATCCTCAAGGTTGAGCATACCACTGTAGGTTGTTGGAGCCCAAGCAGCTTATAGGGAGGAAAAGAAATGGAACATGGGTAGGGTGAAGTGAGGATATAACACAGACAAGGATACTGATTAAATTAGTAAATATACTAAGCATAATGGGAGACATTTCATGTCTGTGAAGGGAGCTGAAAATATAAAAATATAGGTATCATTGTGAACTCATGGTTCTCAACATACAGAGAGAGATAAATATAAGTATCTATCTATCTATCTATCTATCTATCTATCTATCTATCTATATCTTTCTATCTAGATGTATATGGGTTCTCTGGAAGCAGATGCTAAAACAGAGTTTCATATGCAAGATACTCATAACAGATCAACATTCATAGAAGGTGATGTGGGATATGTGGGCAAAAGTAGAAGTCAAACTTTTCCAAAGCCGTGGTCAAACTCCCAGGAAGATTTGAAACACATATGGCCCTTCACATTTAACCCTCAGTGAGGGATGCGGTTTCTCCATGAAGGGCATGGACCTGGGTGAGACAGCTCTCTGTAATGGAGTATAACCTACAGGACCTACAAGTGAAGCCTATCTGTATACTCCCAGCGGACACATCTCTCAGTCCATGTCACACACACATGCACAAACACACACACACTTCCAAGCTCTGTCAACTGAGTGGCTTGGAAGCAATACCATCTCATGAACAACGAGCACATCTTGCACTCATAGCTATGCTTCTAAATATCATTTTCTATTAAAAGAATCCATTAAAAAACTTCTTGGAGTGTTTGTAGGCTGTGACAGGGGAAATATGAGATTGGAAGAAAACGGGAAGATTCAGTTAACATTCAGTTAGCTCTTGGTGTTGATTCAGTTTAATATGTGAATAATATAAATTTCAGAAGGAGAAAGTAGCATAGAATTGACTGTAATAAATATCGAGCGACTTTGGTCTGAATAAATACTCAGTGAGGCATAGCTCACTTATTTCCAGGCAGGGCTACTAAGAAAAATCACCTACCAAATTCCAAGGACCAATCAATCAATAGACAAACAAGTAATGAAGCAAAATGAAATTGTAGTATTGCTGTAGAAAAATAAGTGATTTACAAAAGAAAGGTAATTCATCTAATAATATACTATTAACTATACCACTGGAGGTTGGAAAATGGTGGAATGATCAACTGTTGAGGGAAAAATGACACATGGATCCTATACAAGAAAGGGTATTATCTAAGAGTCAAGATAATAGAATGATTTACAAACACTTACAGATGTGCAACCATAACTACGGCAACCACGCACTTGATATGAAGAATATAGATGGAAGAGAAATCCAATAAAAAATAATTGAATCAGAACAGGAAAAGGTAGACACAGTTGATTATATAAACATTGTTGTATTTCCAAAGAATATAAGCAAAAACCGTCTACAATTAAAAATTGAGGAAACCTTTCAAGATATATGACTTATGAAAGATTAATTTTATGTATATATTAAAATGATAATAAATTGCTTACACATTAATACAAAAAGAGACAACTAAACAGAGAAATAAGCAAAGGAAAGAATACTGAAATCACAGAGTATTAAATACAGTGGCAGCTAAAATATACTAAAATGATTCATCCTCTCTATTGTTAAGGTAAATACAAATTAATGTAACAGTGAGATATCAATGACCTATTAGACTTCAAAAGATATTTTAAAATGATAACATTTACCATTGGTGAAGATTCAAGGCGAAAATATTCTCACTGGCATACAATGTGACTTGTTGCAACCTTTTGGAAAAAAAAATAATCTGGCAATATTTACTTAAATTAAAAATATAGATATTCCTGCAGCCAGCCAAAATGTCATCTTAGTGGTTTATCATGAATGAATGAATTGAATATATGTATGTAACTCTCCACCTATAAGTTTTATTACAGTATTTTTATTGCAGTGGCAGTAGTAAAAAAAAAAGAAAAAATGTTGTGTTTCCTTTGTTCACAACAGGGCAAAGGAAAATAACAGTAAAATTGCCACAAATATACACACAAATATGTAAAATGTCTAATATATATATATATATATATATTCACACATACCATCATTTCAGCTATAATGCTTGTTTTGAAATACAAATTTGTTCCAATGTGATTGACATATTTGAAAACATTTGCAGTGTAATAGGAATTTTGAGTGAATTTCTGTGCTATTTCTTCAATAAAAACAACAGGTGAAAGCAGAAAATTGTATTCAGCTTATCCAAGGTGGTTGAAAATCACAAAACACTCACATGCACACACCACAAACGTTTTCCAGCTACCTCAGTTAATTTTATGCATTACCCTTCTAGTTTGTGTTCTGTTATATTTTTCTTATTTGTGAACCTTTATATATGGATTAAAAGAAAAACAAAATAAACAAACAAAAACCCCTCATTCAAAATCTCCAATGTGCTGCAGGCACCCTGGTTCTCAATGCCAAGCAGTGCATGGGACAAGTGAAGTGCTATCTACTTGTAAAGGCCTTAAAGGGGCACAGCCAAATCTTGCAAGTGTGGCCTTTTTGTGCTCCCAGTGGCTGCATTAGTGGTTGTAAACATCCCTGCAATTTCCAAACTTTTCAGCTGTGGGCAAAGCTGTGGGTCTGGGGGAGAAAACAGTAACAAATTTTTCTACAGTAATACAGTAATAAAAAAGAAGACTGTAACACTGGATCTTAACAAAATCTTGATGAAATCAAATGACTATTGTAAGCACATGTTTTTAAGGAGACCTATTAATCAGTCAGAAAACTCGGCACCAAGATTTAAGGCTGTGCAAGATGGCTTCCCTTGTTCTGAGCTTTGGTGGTCAGAATAGTGACCCATGCACACCCACACCTGGTGTCACAACCCCCCTTCCTTTTGAGTTCAGATTACCCTTCCTCCTCTCCTTCACTATAGCTCAGAAGCTACAGCCCTTCCGACATGCAATTCCACAGATGACCTCCAAACTTTTTTTTAAGGTAAAGTATATTTACTGTAGTAATTATGTATTTTAAACAATTTATGATGTGTAACATTATGTATGCTACTGTTTTTTTATTAGGTTCCTGTCTTCCTTTTAAATTTAACGTCACTGATGAGTGTTCTGCTCCAACATCATTTTTCGATAAGCCATGTGGTTTTATTGCCAAATTATGCATAGTAGAGTGATTTGGGAAAACATGTGCAACGTTATTGCAGAACTGATTGTACATACATATATACACACCACGGTCACCTATATACATATAAAAACTGTATGTGGTTATATAATCACAAACAATTATGGTCATCAAATAGCTACACAGGATAATGCAATTTCATAATTTTCTTTTAGTTTTATGCCTTCTGATTTTTAAACAATTATCTACAAAATACAATGAAGCTCTTCTCATTATGAAAACCAAAGTAAAGGGACAAATGCATAGAAATTCTGGTTGTTCTAGCAGGGATTTCTTATTTCCTAGGAAAGGAGAAAACACCATTATGGGAGCAGCTTAGCATAGTTTAAAAACACAATTGAATGATATTTAATAGCACAAGTATCCACCTCGGGATTATAGTAGGATCCCACGGTGCTAGACAGAGACACATTCTAAAGCATAATCATGACTTAGTCCAATTACTACATGGCATTATTCTACTGAGTGTAGAAATTTCATGAAAAAGTTATAAAGGTATGTGGGAGAAATGTGCTGAGGACTGTCAGAATAATTTATTGGTATATATACTGTTTTATTTCTCACTGAATTTTATCTTCCCACACCCACACTTGTCACAAGCCATCGTTGAGCACCTCTTTTCAGAAGAAGTTTGTTTTATTAAACCCGAAAGTAAAAGTCATCTGAAAGACTCTTCCCACCCTGGCTCATTTTCCTGCAGTCTGCTATTTGAAGGTTGTTCTGCATGCCTTTGAGAGCAACAAGAAGAGAAAACGCAGAGTTTCTTAGACCAAAAGGAAAAAAAACAAAAAACAAACAAACAAACAAACAAAAAACAATAAAAAAAAACAAAACAAAACGCAAAACAAAACAAGTAGAGGCTGAGGTTTCAGAGGCTGACTGGTCTTGGGAGATGGGGCCATCCTACCTTAATGTCTTTGGGGATTAGGGAGACTTCGAGACTCTGAGAGCACGCTGTGTTTGGCTAAATGAAACTTAGGTTCTCTGCCTCAGGTCCCTGTGCCTTAATCATGATCAAGAAAAGCAGCCTGTCAAGTGGCTTGACCAATGAAAAATATCAGAGACCAACTTAACAGAATGGCCCCATTTTACCCACAAAGCTAAGTCAAGTAACTTTGTAACACCAAATATGAAAACAGTCCAATAGACACATGGTCACTTTCACCACTTCGTTCTTTACTTGAACAATCTCCAGTGTGTTTCCTTCTTACCTATTTCTCCATTCACTGCCTCTCAGTTCTGTCACTGCGTCCACTTACTCTTCTCTTTCTTCTACCTCTGAGTCCAATTGGCCAGAACAGAGGTAGAATTCAATAGGAGTTTATAACTTCCCTAATTCTTATCTTTTTCTATAGGGGGCTGAAAAAAACAAAAAGAAACAACCTACCTCACAACAACCAATAGGTTCTCAGTACTCATAATTGGTGGGGAGAGCAGTGGTTAGAGAGAGTAAGGAAGAGAGAATTTCATTACATAATAAGTCCACCCAAGAATTATACTGCAAAAATTATAGTATCCATTTAGTCAGTTAGAGCTTTTATTGTAATCATTATCTACAATCAATGAGAACATACCTCTGTAATCCACATGGAAAGAATTCTAGGCTGTAATATTTGCATACATTAAACAATAATGCTACCACCAGATGTTTTATATCATAAAGATCATATCTGTTGGAATGGCAGAGAGCAAGCTCTGAACAGCGGAGTCACCAGTTCAATTCCTACATGGGCCAGTGAGCTGAGCCCAAGCTGAGCTGCCACTGAGCTACCAACAAGTGGCAGGATGGCTCAGCTGATGAGAGCACATACTCTTAACAACATGGTTGCCTGTACAACTCCGGCATGGGATGAGAGGCTGTGCTGCTTCCCCTTCCTCCCCCCAGCAACTAAAATTGAACATACATGGTACCTTGAGCTGAGTGGCTGTGAGCTGCTGATGGGCAGCTGGATGGTGACTAGACCTGGGAGCTGAGCTAGCTGTGCCCTCAACAACTAAGATTGAAGGACAACAACTTGGCTGTTCCCGACTTCTCCAAATCCCCAACACTGTTCCCCTTCCCTAATTCCCAAATAAAATCTTAAAAAAAAAAAAAATAAATCTGTGTATGTTCATGAATTCCCTGGAATTCCAAAAGTATCAGGGAATAGGTGCTATGCCTTGTCAGATAAAGAGAATCAACATATCCTATCATTAGAAAATACAAAAATCTGAATGGCCTAGCTTACCAGAAAAGAAAGTTATCAAATCGGCCCTCTCCACTAGCTGTAAAAGTCTTAGTAGTCTAAGGGCAAGTTAACATAGTATACACTATATCTGATACCCTGCTCTACATCACTAAGCTTACAGATATTCTTCAGCCAGAGAAGATAGAGTCACTGCATTTTTCAAAATCTGTGTGACATACAAGCACACCATCACATAATTTGTTAAAAGCAACATAAAGAGCAAGATGTGTATTTTCCAATTTAAAAACCTCTTCATTTCTCTGAAATCAAGAAAATGAATGAACAGCAGACAGATAATACAAATTAAAAGCAATACTCAAAAGCCTACCAAGTCAACAGATATTTTCTTCACTCTAGATATGTGTTTTTATTAGACACAATTCTATAGCTTTCTGGAAGACATTCTATCATAAAAAAAAAATGTATCTTTTGTTGCCTAGAAATATCAGCATCAAGTAAATTTAAATCCTATGTTCTTAAGCACAACCTGAAGGAGAAAACAAATCCTCTTATTTTTGAAGAAACATTTGGAGTAAAATTAAATGACTACAATCTGGGAAGCAGGGTATGGGACTTAGGTTCATAAAAGTTTATTTTCCGGAAACAGTGCTACCAGATGCCTTTTATTTGAATATTAAAATCATAGCTATATTCATTTTATTGCTATATAACTTTATTATCCAGTAATTCTAAAATATGAAGTAAATCATAGTCATATTTTTGTGACATAAAAGTTTTTTGATTATGATGTTTTTCTTTTCAGGACTTTTATGCCCCTTAGAAATCCCTCAAAGCTGACCACCATAGTAATTTTCAAATGCTCATAATGACCTTCATTATACACAGATATTTGTATTTTATGTCACAGTTCCAAAGAGGCTAATTTTCAGTTCTCTATCATGGTTCAAAATTATTCATCCCAAATGTGATTTGATAGTGTTAATAAAGGTATGATATTGTGTAGAAATATCTCCAGCATACAATTTCTTTATTAATAGACAGTTCTTTAAGACACATAGAAAGACTCTGCAATAATGGAACTCAATGTGAAGGGAGAGGGATGATCAGATATTAGTTACTTGCTTTTTTCAGGGTTGGATGGGGTGTTGTAAACAGGCAGAAAGTGTGGGTTGCTGCTTGGTATCCTAAGAATAATTTATGTGAAAAGCCCTAGTACTTCCAATGTCTGTGTGCATCAAAACTAAGAATGACCGGAGTTAAATATTAAATTCAGAAAACCTCATAAAATTAGATTTATGTCAATGGCTGAGTTAATCTTACTAACTCTGCTTTGGTGAAATATGAATGGACTTGATAGACAGTTCTAAACACTGCATAAAACAAATTTGCTGCCTATATAATCTTGAAAAGAAGAGAGATGAAATTGTATTTGTATATTTTTATTATTTTTGGTCCCTTCATTTTCAGTTTCTTTTGTTCTTTCACATTCTAGACTATTGGTGGCATCATACTTAGAAAATATATTTTTAAAGATTTTTGAGCATACTATAAAATGAGTATCTGTAGCCTCACTGTTTTGCATTTAAGTGTAGCAATGATAGCAAATATGTACTCAGTGTTTTGCTTATTAAAGGATAAAAAGTTGGTATCTTTATGCCTAAATAACTGCATCAAAAACAACTGCATATCAGTTATGTCACCTAGGGAAAAAATGAACAGTACAAACAGAAATTATTTTGATTTATCATTTGCCTACAAATATATATTTCATTGCTATAGAACCAATATGCCAAGTTCCTTGTTTTATTAATCTTCTAATTTCAAGCTGTATTACATAAGGTGAGTACAACCAAAGATTGTTGAATTAATGTATTGATAAATTTGTGTCTCGAGACATGAGTCCTTCACATGTAAAATATTTACCCCATATATGTTTTCCTGTAATTTTATTACAATTTATTTAACATTTTTGTTATTGGTAGAATCTTTGCCATGTTGAGTCCAGAATACAAAATGGCAAAAACAAAATTGACATAGGATATACCAAGAGAATAAAAAAAGAAGGTGGATTAACTAACATTTTTTGAGTGACTATTTTCAACTCGTTTATACACTTCACCTAATTGGCTTATTTTAGCAGTTGATAATGATAAATAGTATTATCTAAATTTGAAGTCTAAAGTAATGAAGTCTCAATGAAGTTGTATAATTTTTCTATGATCTCATAGTTATTCATTGGTGGATCTAAAATTCAATGTGATTTCTGTGTATGCTCCTTTTCCATTTGTGACCATACAAATATATAAAATTTACTTAAAACATGCCGATCTATATTTATATAAGGAACAGAAAAGGGAATCTATGCTTTCCCCAAAACATTTTTTATAAATTAATCTTTTTAGAGAGAATCATCAAATAATTAGTATACTAGCAGATTATCTTCACTTTGGAAGAATTTAAGTCATTAACATATTTAAGTCTCCCTTCAACTAAACCCAATCTACCTTTTTCCCTACTCGAGTCCTCACACAGCAAATGCTAGCCAGACAACTTTCTGCTTCCAAGATGTTCCCAAAACCATCCTGGATTCATTTATTTTATTCCCTTTGCTTCCTCTGCTTTGAAGGTGGTATTATTCTGACCACCAGCAGGCAATATTTTTGATATATATATACACACACACACACACACACACACACACACACACACACACACACACTCATATGCCCACACTATATTTTATGATGTATAGGTCTGATCCAAAACAAAATATTCTGCAATCCTAGCCTCTAAGGGTATAGACATATTCCCTCAGAAATGTGTTTGGCTAACTCCCTCACCTTAAAGTCCTTTCTCAAATGTTGCCTTCTCAATGAGGAATAGCTTAACCACCCTATTTAACATTGAACCTCTCTCCATCCCTCACTCACTCTACCTCTTTTTGCTTCTCTTTTTATATTTCCCACTGCACTTCTAAAAATGTCATCATTAATGTCCTATGTTTGTGCAGTCCCCAAAGGCAGGTACGAATAAACAGACACCTAACCAAAATGGTGAAAATTGGATTCTCGCCTTCCTTGGATGCTCTCTCTAGAGAGAACTAAAAAACCTAGAGCTTTGTGGCTGCAACTGAGCACATAAAAATTCAGGAGCTCTACGGTCAGCATTTTTTATGTGGGAATAGCAGCGCAAGTCATTCTGCAGAGAAAGGAAGAGATGGGAGACAAAGTTGGAAGACAGAGGAGGGACAGAACAAGAAAGACACTAAAAAAACTGAGAAAAGCAGTTTTGGCTTCTGACAGCTTTTAAAATATCATTTATTTTTTCAAGAAGCCCAGGCCTACTTCCATGTTTGGGGATAGGGAATAGGCCACTGCTTTCAATGTTACTTAGTATCTGCTTGAGCTATCTCTTTCAATTTTCCTTATGTGAAACCAATATCATCTCAACGAATAAACTAGTAACTATTATCTTTTTTTTCTAAGTAACTTGCATTTCATTGTGGAAATGTCCATCTCTCACAGATTGTGAACATCCTGTTAAGTACCAATTCTCACCCAGGGTGTTTTTGGTTGTTGTTGTTTTGTTTTTGGTTTTGGTTTTTCCCAGTGATGCAGCATTGTTTGGGTCAATGTTTGGTTTTTGATAAATTTGGTCTCTGGTGCCCACAGATGTAATGTAGCATTTAAGTAGTCAGTAGCTTTGGACTTACCCTTTGTCCTCCTAAAATGTACAATTATAGATTGCTTCTAAATGTTTGAAATATGCTGAAATAAAATTTTTGTAAACTATTTACCAGGCACCTAACATGTCTAGATACAGCACTAAATGCATTATACACTTTCATGTAACCATCAAAGCAACTGTTCACCACAGTTGTTTTTGTTTCTGTCTTACATTTCTTCATTTGTGTTTGAGGGCATCAGATACAAAGACCAAGTTAACTAAGTCAATTGCCTAACTCATAGGAGACAGAGCCTGCACTCAACTCAGAGGTATCCTCACCTAGAGGTCAGGAGACAACCTTTGGAGCCAAATGGCCTGGGTTTGAATCTCAGCTCTGCCACTTCAAGGTATGTGATCTTGGGCAAGTTACCTTTTTAACTTTTCAGTTTACTCCTCCTCAAAGTGGACTTGATATTAAGAACACCCACCTCAGAGGATTACATTGAAGGTTACGTGGGTTTGTGCTTAGAATAGTACTGGCTAATAAAAAAAAATATTTGTTGATTTAAAAAAAAAAATTCTCATACAAAACCTTTTTTTTTTTTTCCCCCCACCTTGTTTTCTTTCAGAGAACCTGGTCCAAGGTGATAATAATTGATTGATTACTACGTGATGGGAGTTGGGTAAGAAGTAATAACCTCACTTCTTTGTCATGACAACTTAACAGAGATAGTTTTCCATACATGGCATGTTTGGAAAGCAGAAATATTCTAGGGGTTTTGTCCAATAGCTTTATTTGTATTCTCCCCAATGGTGCTAAATAATAATGATAATAATAATAATGACAACAACAACGATAGGTGACTTGAAAGCAATTACTCAACTACATGATTTAAAAGGAATCGTTATAACTATCCTGGAAGGTAATGGCTCTTATTTTTCATATTTTACTAGTGAAAAGACTGACAGCATAGAAAGCTTAAGTGTCACACAGATACAATCCTTAATCATAATACTTTTTGTACTAAAATATTTAAAAAAAACAAAACAGAATTAAAGCACATCTGTATATCTCTTTGCAGATTATACGACCAAGTAAAATTAATACTTATTTTTCTTGATTAAAATACAAAAATAATAGGATTTTAAGTTTACCAAAATTCTAAGTCCAATAAAAGTATATATTTGGTTCAAATATTGTGCAAAGAATCAGGCACAAATGAACTTAAAGTTCACCATCAAGCACTACTAATGCTATCTCGTGAATAAAATTACTTTTACTTAGCTTTACACATCCCTCCACTAAAGTATGTGGCTACCAAATTAAATGTATATGTCTAGAACAGATTGATAAATAACACTTTCATTGAGTTGTCAGTTGTCATATTAATGCATTACCATTGTATATTTTCTAACAATCACTTGACTCTCCGAAGGTAATTTTAACAGTTTAGTTAAAACATAGAGACTTACTTTTATGAGGCTTTATATTTATTTATTTATTTATTTATTTATTTATTTATTTATTTATTATTTAGTATACTGAGATGGGTGGATGAATATTTGGATCATCAGAATTTAGTGCTGGGTATCCAGCAAAAGAATCATTAACTATCATTTGTTAAGGTTACCAGAACTTGAATGTGTCTTATATATAATTTCTTTAATACAATCTAATTTAACCTGTTTGTGTGTGAACCTTAAATAAAAAGTCACTACTGATATTTGAAATATAAACACTTCATCAGATATAATTGATCTTTCTTTTATTTAAACTTAAAATTCTTAATACTGCTACCTGACAAGTCACTTTAATGTAAAAATACTTGACATGCACATATCTGAACTTTAGTTGAACAATACCAAAAGATAACAGGGCACTTAATTCAGGCTTACTTGCAAGGAACAGATTAATGAAGTAGTATTAGCACTGAAAATTGAACAAGAAGCTTTTTTTTCTTTTATACTGTATAGTTTTCCAAGAAGATATAACGGCTGTTGACATTTATACATTAAACAACAGAATGGTACTGAGATATATAAAGACAGAACTGTGAGGTATATAAGGAGTGATGTTCAAAACTCTAGTCATAGGATTGCACTATATATAGTACACAACTCTTAGAAAATGTTAGATCAAATAGACAACAAATAAGCTAGGATATAGAGTATGAATAAAAACAACATGGGTAAGGAAGCCATCCATGTGTAGGGAGATAAAATTCTTTCTTGAATCAAAAAAGGAAACATGTTATTTCTAATATTTGATGAATATTTATAAGACATAAATCAGACTAGATAGAAAACCACAAAAAATCCAAAAAGTAAAACCATAAATGCTGTATTCTCTGACATAAATATAAGTAAACTAGAAATTAGGAATAAAAGTCTAATGATTGTGGACAAACAAGCTCTATAAATAAAATCGTTCATTCTCTTAATGACATTCAAGGGATATTCAAGAAATAATCATTGAAATTATTATAAAGTTAGAAACAAACACTACGGGAAACACTACACATACGTGTACATGAAAAATTTACAACCTAGATTGTATGTAGAAAGGAAATAAAAACATATAAAAATGATTTAAGCATTCTTTAAGAAGGATAAAGATCAACCATAAAAAATATGAAAGGAAAAATCAAAGACAAAAGTAGAAATTAATAAGCTTAAAACACCAAAAACAGTGATGTCACCAATAAAATAAACTGCTTCTTTGAAATAATTCATAAAATATACATTGCTAGGTTGACAAAAGGTTGAAAAAGGCATAACAAATATAAATCACATAAATAATAAAAACTCTCATACCAGGTTAGGGTGGTGATATAAAAACACTGTGGAAAGAATATTCATTTGAATATGTTCATTTTGTATTTGAAAGCTAAGTAAACATTAATTTAATGGACCTAGATCTAGAAAACATATTTGTTGTTAAAGCTCACTGAAAAGTCAGGAGACTTAAATATATTAGTTATCTAAAAATAAGTTAAAAAAACTACTCCATTCACCACCAAAATTCTGCTAACAGACCACAAGAATAGAGAATATAAGAAGAGTATGGATTAAACTCAATTTTGTAGAAAATAGATTAATAAAATATTAATAAATAGGACTTATATGAGTATTAAAAGAAAGATACATCATGATTTAGGAGACTTCATCCAAGAAATTAAAGGATTATTCAATATTGAGATTTAATATAACTTAGTGCTATAATATATTAAAAGAGAAAAACATATGGTCTTCTTAATGGTTAATGAAAAATCATTTGATCAAATTCAACAGACATCACTAATTAATTAAAAAGAAAAAAAAAAAAAAAGCTTAGCAAGCTAGTAATACAAAGCCGTATCCCGGTAAGAAATTTATCTGAACCATATTCTTACACATAAGTTGACATTATAATGGAGCCAAGGCAAAGATGTTTATTACTAACACTACTTTCAAAATTGTAATTAAAGTTTTCCTTGATTCAACGATATAAGAAAAAAAAGATAAATTAATCTTAAAATGTGGAGATAGCTCTGCTTTCTCATAAAATCTGGGCAAACTGTCTGAAAAATTCTGAGAACAAATATGTGTGCAATAATGTGATCGATGCAAGCTAAAAGTACAAAAATCAATAGCTTTCTTACATGCAAGCAACAACCAATTTTTGAAAGTTATGAGAAAAAGAGAACCTATTCAACATATCAACAAAAACTACAAGATCCTTGGAGACACGATCTTCGGTAAAGGACACATACATTAAAGAAAATGAATAACAAAGTAAGTCTTGTTCCTGAAAGGGAAGACACAATCTTTGGAAGATATAAACTATTCTCAACAAGATTATGATTACTATGAATAAGATATACCACATATGCTCCAAGTTATTATTTCAGTCTTATATTCAAAACACTCTTGTTCTTAAGTGTATAAAAATACATTTACAAGGTAACACTGTAATAAACAGACATGAAGCTTGTCCTAACAGATTTAAATTTTTTTTTCAATGTTATACATTGCACATTAAAATGAAGACCATAATAAACTTGTGGTTGAATATATGTTTTGACATGCCAGACCTAATTCTAATATTAGCATCACGACTAGAGAACCATTTAAAAACGTTCTATGAGTAGGAGGCGTTAATTGTGCTCTACTGATTGAGTTGATCTTTTTAATAGGTGTGCATGTTTATATTAGTTAAGAAAACACACATTTAACAACCAGACTTTGTGAGTACGTGGTAGGAAATAACATAGAGGTGATTTATTTAAATCTTCCATAGATTTTTTTCCCCCATGGCTTTTCAATCAAACAATACCAAACTATGCAGGTTGTAGCAATGCAACCCTACCCCCAACCCGACACACTCACACACACACACACCACCACCACCACCACCACCACCACCACCACCACCACCACCACCACCACCAAACTGTGAGGTTGGGGGAAGTGGCGGGTATTCTCTCTGCACTTACTTAGAGTAACATGAGAAAATGCAAACTAGTAGTGGCAGAAGCTTGGAGGCATTGGAGACAGACACAATCTGACATGCCAGATAAATAAGACAGTTAGGGCTTCACTGGAGAAAAGAAGAGACTCTAGTAAACGAAACAGAGCCAAGCTCCATGCATGCTCATGAATACTACAGACATTTAAAGAATTGTGATGATGCTTGAAATTGTTATTTTCTATATGATCTTATTTGTGATGTTCTACTGTTGCTAACTTAAGAAAAAAAAATCAAAACAAAGCATTCTGATTGTAGGACAAGTGTACAAATCCAGACTTCAGATATGGAATATAAAACCTCTCAGAATGCAGCCTCCTTCAACCTCTCTGCCACCCCTGCCCACACTGCATGCTATTACACATTCAAATGAGATTGTCATCATTTTCTAAACATGCTTTTCATGGTCACCTTTCCATATATCCGTGGCTGATTGTTTACCCTGATTGGAATGTCCTTCTCCAGTTCACCTCTGGAGATAGTTCTAAAAATTCTTTCAGGGCCCAGCCATAATACTTTTTATATTACAGAAGTTATCTGATTGCATCATCCTCTCCCTATCTCTGCTCTTAATACCAAGTACAGGGTTAACTGATTCACATGTTTGCATATACCTCTATATAACATTTACATTGTATTATAGAAATCATTTGATTGCATATTTTACCCTCCTCCCCTACTACTCCCCCATACAGAAACAGGACTGAGGGTGCTTTAAGGTCATGAATGCAAGAGTATTAGAGCGGCTACAGTGTGCTTAGGGAGGAAAATGTAACCTGCTCAGAAGAAATAGGGAGTGGTAATGGAGGAGAGAACTAACCAGGTAGGCAGGCTCATCCATTTGTTTAACAGTTGTAGTGTTCAAAAAGTATACATGGGGAGTGCCTGTGAGACCCAGGAACATTCCACTTCTAAACCCCTCTCCATATTCCCTTAATTTCTTCCCCCTCTTTATTTACTTCCAGCTTCCTGACCCCAAACCCACTCTCCATGTACAGAATAAGGAAAAAAAAAATCCTTACAGAACAACCTTGCCCTCACCTGCCATTTTATTGGTAAGAAAAATAATCTGATCAAGTGCTGACACCGAAAAAAGGTACAGACTTAACAATGGAATATATTCCTTTTCTCTTAGTAAGGCAGGCTTTCCCTTATATCTTTGATATTTTAAAATTTAGAATAAATTATGCTTTCTGAGGGGTTAAGTGGTCTTTTGTGAACTTCGCTATTTTAAACCAGTGTGGTTATATGAAAGTCATCTGGATTGTAAAAGAACCTACTTTTACATTAAGAAAAATAATGGTACCATATTCTATAAGTTGATAATTAACTACATGTAAATATGACAAAATATGACAAAACAAGAGTGTGTCATATTTTTCCTTTGATGCATCTTCAGAGCCCAGCAGTACCTGGCAAATACTGGGCATCCAGTGAATATTTTTGAATGAATGTGCACATGAGTGACATGGAGTGTCATATTCAGAAACAACTAAGACTGTTTATTGTATACTATCTTACAAAAAAAACAACTGTACAATATTGTACTTAATGCATGTTAAAGTTTTCTCATAGGGGAATAGACACAGTAACAATAAATAACATAGAGTATTGACAGAGTAAATCCAGGTGCCAGCTTTTACAGGCTCTTTGAACTTGGGATGTTATAATGCTATCCATGAAGTGAGCATAAATAGACCAATTCGGTGATATCTTAATCTATCATTGGGCAGACTACATGTAAAAACAGACCTACTGATACATACTGATACAAACAGTTAAGTTATAGAGTGGTTGATTTGCTACTCCTCTTATTACATCCATTTTTTAAATATGTATCCATCTGAATTGGTTTTCTTTTTATTAACCTATTGAAGTCATCACCATAACCCAAGCAAGTCGAGTGACATTTCGTTTTTGAGGCTGGCTTTATGAAGGCTTTCTATATTTTTTCAAAACTATAAAGATATAAATTCAATTGCCAACTGATTTAAGGTCACAATCCATACCCCTGTAATATTTTTAAATCCATGAATTTAATACATGTTTTGCATTTTGTTTCTACAGGTATGAAGATGAAAACTATTTTTGTACTTTTCTTTAGAAAGTTAAAAACAAGGGTTTCTTAAATACTCCCAATAAATCCATAGTAGTTTTAGTATAGTAAAAGATGATTAATACTCAAAAGCTTTTGATGTATGTGGCACTAAATTTAATAGTTAGAAATACTACCAAAATCCACTGTACATACTAATGAACATACCAAATCAAAACAGCACCACGCATTTAGAGTTATAACCTCCTATCATTATATCCATATTACTAAGGTGGACTGTTGTTATAATACAGATAATGGCCAAATGGATTAAATACCTCTATAGCAGAGCCTGATTTTCGTGTTGTTAATACTGCTTTTTCAGCATGTCCTATACGTGTCCAAATCCATTAAAAGAAGCTAAAATCATGAGAAACACAATTAAATGTTTAAGTTTTAAAAATCCAGCTGACTTTAAAATGTCTATTCATTTATCTTACCAAACAAGGCATAACCATAGGGCACCATTCACGAAGAAACTGTTAATTAGCATTCACATCTGACATTAGAAAGAGAAAAATATATATATATATCTCTTTGAATTGGCGCAGTGTGCAATTTGCACTGCCCCTGTCAATAGTTTTAGAGGAGTTTCTGATGAGAACTTTGGAACTGATCTATATTTCTATAGTTCCCAAACCTCAGAACACTGGAAAAAACTGAACTGAAAAAATCAATTGGAGGAATTCCCTGTTAATTCAATGAGTTGCTGAGTGCTCTTTTAATTCCTACTGTGTGTCCAGCAGAAAGAAAAATAACAAACAGAAGACGAACTCCTTAATATTCAGGAAACTCTTTATTTAATTGAGGAGAAGAATAAAATAACCATAGAGCAACCTACTAACATACCTATGTGTACATGTGCATATTAATGTGTGGCCTGGATTAATTTATAGATGTAATCATCTACTTATCGCTGGTTTATATTTGTGTGTGCGTGTGCACACATACACATGAACATATATACAAAAAGTAAGTTAGTGCAATGTACTGAAAGGTGTTTCGTGTGAATTCTATCATTGACAGAAAGGTATTATGCCATGAATTTGAGATCAGGTAGCTTGGGGCAAGTGTTGGGCTTCAGAGTCACTGAGCATGGAGAAGATATGAGTAGATAATTCAGTAGGCACATCCCTACCAAAAGTGTTTGATTTTGTCATGCCATCCTGATATGGTCCTCACAGCATATTCCATGACTATAAGCCACCTTCTTTCTCTATCATTTATTATTCATAGTAATAGAGGTAACATACTTTCTTATTGTATCCCACACACACACACACACACACACACACACACACAGAACGTAAACTGCCTAAGGGCAGAGTTTAGACATTTTACCACTGCAAACCACACTAAATAGAGGACCTGGCACACAGCAGATGTTAACTTAATATTTTCCAAATGAAATCATACATGAGGTTAACACTAATTCTTACTTATATGATATAAATGTAGGTGGTACTGGGAGGGAAGATGACTTCTTCATGTTTCAGACAGTAATAATAATAATTATACCAAGGTTAATATTTGGTTGTCGGAAAAGTCATGATGCATTTTTGCAATGAAAACCATAGAAAAAATACGTCATGACTTTTCCTACAACCCAATAGTTTGGAAATGTAAATATTCTTTCTCAAATCCAGATGCAATCCCTCGTCATTGCGGCATTTATTTACTTGGGAGGGCTTAGATGTGTTATAGAAGAATTGAAAGAGAAAAAGTAAAGTAACATTCAGCTGCTGATGCAAAGGGAATGGTACACAGACCTTATCCCACCCCCCATCCCCTCACACACACACCCCAATTACTGTAGTATATCAAGGGCCTCAAACTGAAGCATCCAGCTTATAGGTCTACTCTGTCATTGTTAAAGGTTAGTCAAGGCAGAGAGAAGCCTACCTGTTTCTGGACCAAGGGATTATAGGAAATGAGGAGTAGGGAGGAAGCGGGGAGAGAGAACAGCAAGTTATCAGACACAGCAGGCAATGAAATAATCAGTTAGACTAAAGTGGGGGAGGCCTTCCTGCCTACCCCCCACTTTATTTGGAAATCCCACCACTATCAACAAGGAGGTGGCCAAAGGAAGGCCCTGGGTCTCACTAGGCTCCAGCTCTCCGAGGCTTCACCCTCATCCCAAGACTTTGAGTGGAAACAGGTCCATGAAAAGGCCAGCTCTGGAAAAGTGAGGGGGATAGAGCAGACCCACCCCTGAGGCCAGCACCAACTATGCAAACATTTGTCCTTGTTGAACTCTGAACACTCATATGGGAAAGGCTGAGGCTGAGCCAACAAGAGGGTACTAAGGTATCTGATTAAGCTAGCCTCTGACTTCAACTGCCAAAGCTAACAGGTCAGGCATCACCCTGGTGTACAGGGACAGAAACCCCAGAGACAAGAGATGGAAAATGATACTGGGGCCAAAACCTGGCCTTTTCATTGCTGTGAAAGGCTGTATAAGACTGTGATACAAACCACACAACTAAGGGCAGAGGGTGCAGTCAGTGAAGCTGGAATTCAAACAGGGGTAGTCTTACTGTGAGCCCTGAATTTTCACTTTTACTTTCTCTTTTAAATAAACTACTTTCTTTCCACTCCGGTTCTTGTGTATATTAACTTTGTCACCCAGCCTCACATACATAACCACAATCTAACTAATCATATTAAGGAGAGAAGATAAATAGTGCAAAGGGTAAAGGGATGAGGTTGGCAATGATACTGGGCTGGGTTTGAATTCACCTGTCTCTAGAATCTACCTGGGGTAGAATACTGCATTCTACCTGTGTGATCTTGACCAAATATAACTCCTCTTCATTATCTATGTACACCTAACAGTAGCAGTTACCTATGGCTTAGATTTATCATAAGAGGAAAATGAGATAATGTGTGCAGCAGTGTACACAGGAAGAGCTAAGAAATGTTAGCTGCTGATGATGAGAAAGAAAGAAATTCCACACGCAGACACTAAGGAGTGGGGTCCAGACCACATCTTCCCAATCACAACCAAACCCGATTCTTGCTATCTGCCACCATAAGTCTCTTCCAATCTGCCTCCACCCAAAATTTGTCATGTACCTCCTCATCATATCTCTGAATCCTTGTCATCCCTTGTGACCAGAACAGATGACATTTTGCCTGGTAGCCTTCTCAATATCTATGATTAGACATACACCCTTCTTCCTTTGCATGACTCTAGCATACAATCAGTAATCCCTTTATGGCATTCATCATTTTCTGTGTTTTAGTTATTTATGAATGGTGTCTGAGAAGTGCTTGTGTAAATGACTTACTTTCCTTATTAGATAGAAAGCAAGTGAAAGCAGGAGCTATACAATAATGTAAGCATACTCTGTGAATTCAAGGCATATGGCCTTGCATCTATCAGACTATCAAATTACTTATTGCATATGCTGGTGCCACCATGTACTGAAACTCTCCCCCATACACCCACTACTTTAGTTTTCACTGACACAGTTGAATTAGGAAATATAAAGGTAAAATAAATAATAAAATTAAAAATAATAATTCTTATTTTTTGACTTTTTACATGACTTTGTAAATGAGAAATGTTGATGTTTTACATGAGACACACCTTGTCAAAGTGCTATAAACTCAGAATGGAGAATTAGAAAGCATGGGTTATAAACCCAGTCCTGCTACTAAGTAGCTTTGTGACCTTATACAAGTCACTTAACCTCTTTGATCTGAAATATTTTTCATCTGTTTTACCACTGAACTTGCTTACCTCTAAGGTGCCCCGCAGCTCTAACATTCCAGCATGCTGTGATTTTACTCTGCTTTCATTCTCTGAGATTAGTAAAGCCTGTCAGTTTTAAATAGTGGCAATGTTATTGGAGAGTCATCTTTTGGATTTTGCTCACACTGCTCTTGGCATAACCTTGATGGGGCAGTGCCCCCATGATGCATGACAGAATGCCAAAACGTCACAGTCCACAGTTCAGTCCAGTGAAAAATATAGTTTGGATTTCAGGTTGTCCACTTTCACAGTCTCATTTCAATGAGACAGCCAAGTGCAAGCACTAGATCTCTCTTGTAAATACGCACCTTGGCTTGCAGATTTCCTAATGCGTAGTGACAGTATTGAGCTTAACTACAAATGCATTGTGAACTTGTGCAGACCTGAAGCAATAGGGAACAATTTAATAAGAATACCCTGCAAGCTCCCAGCCTGTATTCAGAAAGCAAGCCAGCAGTTCTGAAATTCTCTTCCCCTTGCTGTGATATTAGTTTATCCTAAATTTATTTCTACCACTGCCTAGACTGTCCCATTTTCATCCCTTCAGGACAATCCCCCCCTTAAAGGTCTTTATAAGTGAAAGTGCTAATATCCATTAAAGGCTTCAAACCAGTGTCCTTCACTTGTCTGAAGAATAACACACCTTTATCTCCCAAACTTGACAATCTCCTCTTCTTTGATAAGGCTAAGATCAAACCCACTCCCTGTAATCATTCCTTAATTTGACACACTCCCCAACAATGTAACCAGCACTGGATCCCTGACTTCAACAAAGAAGATAAAAAATTCCTTTTCATGGTACTGAATGCCTCTATTCTTCTCATAAGCCCATGCTTTATATAAATATTATACTTGCAATTGAATCTCTTCCTTCTCACTTGGAATCATATGTTTATTTTTTGTTCAGACCTCTCCATAGCTTCTCTCTGTTCTTAAGAAAAATAAAAATTCTATCCCTAGACTATAAGACTCTATGTGTTTGCACCCTTGCCTAATTCTATAGCATCATCTCATTCCATTTCCTGCCCATCTGTCTTCAACTTTCACTATGGCAACACCAAACCTGCCTGGTGGCACAAATACCCTAAAGCAATATGCTGGGTAGAAAGTTATGAGATTCAAAAGAAAGAATAAAGAAAGGGTGCATATAAATATGTAAAATCAAACATATGGTGAGAACAGCCAGGGTACGGAAGAGCAGGTGTATTTACAGTGACACAATCGCCCGTTATTACTAATATCATGGGTCAGCAAATCTCTGCTCTGTCTTCTCTACTTCTGTATCTAAGCAAAATGCTTCAGTTATGGGTCCTTGGACAGGGAGATAAGGCAGTCTGTTATCTTGGTGCTGATCAAGTTACCTGAAGAGGATGGGTTGTCAACACAATTCACCAAATCACACAAAAAGGGCTAGTCACTGGCAATTATTTCTCACTTCCCAGTGGGGGTGTTTTAGGATGATGGCATCCTCAGTGGGTTTTCTGTTTATTTATTTGCATCTTAAAACATATTAGGGGGAATACCTCTGTAGTTGCCCCTACTGCTCCATGGGGTGGCTAAATGGTGGAGGGGAGGTTGTCACTTTGAGTGGTAAAAAGTATAACTATTGCACTGTGCTGTACACCTGAAACTAATTAAAAATAATTTAAAAAAAAAACATATAAGGGGGGCCAGCTGAGTTAAGCGCTGGTTTGGGAAGCCAGTGGCTCCTTTTTAGGTCCCACACATAAGGGCCAGTGACACTGCCCTCCAAAAAGAAAAAAAAAAGAAAAATATTAGATTGACTCACATCTGGATGACATCAGTCGATGTATCAGAGAAAGCAGAAATGAAAAGCCTCCCTTCCCTGGAGTAAGAGGGCAGTAGTTGCATTATTAGTGAACTTGGGCTGAGCATCTTGCTTTAGCAAAATACAGTCAGAAAAATGGCTGATATTTGCTGAATACCCAGTAATATTCAAAGTGCTTTACAGTTATCACCTCGTTTAATTCTTAAAGCAACCCTCAATGAGAGGATCCAAACGCATTTTTATCCTCATTTTATAATTGGGTTAAATGAGGCATATAAAAATTGAGCAACTTTCATACCAAAGATACGGATTTGTACCTGGGTGTTCTGCTTCCATAGTCCACCTTTTAAAATACAATACTATGCTACCCAAGACAGAAAGAATATAAAGATTTTTCAAGCAAATGGTTAACAGTTATTGTCCATGGCTGTACCAGACTCTGAGTAAAGGATTCAGCTTTTTTCCATCAACCACTTGTTTACTATTTGTACAAATACAACTTAAAAAATATATATATATATTTATTTATATATTTATATATTTATATATTTATATATTTAAATATTTATTTATTTATTTATAAAATATATATATATATATATATATTCATGCTATTTTTAACCTCCTAGAATATAAACCCAATATTCATTTATCCCTTATTAAAATTACTTTTGATTAATCATTTTGAGTGATCTGCCTATTTGGAGTGTTAAAGTAACCAGATTAGGCCCAAGATGGAGTTGCTTATGCTAAGCTCCACATCAGCAAACCAAAACTTAACTAAGTTTCTAGGCTTGGCTCTCTCCGAAAGGAAGGTCTAGGTCAACCAAACAGCATTTCCCTGCTCATCACCATCTACCTGACCTGACTTAAGAAGTGACCGTGTTTTAACCAATTAGCATAGGCCACTTTGTTCTCTAGAGCCAATGTGATCTTTAAAATGTATTTATTTGAATTTTTTTTTTAACAGGAGGAACACAATGATGTTTAATTGTGAAATATATTTAATTAATTCAATTTTAGATTTAACAGGAGCATTATAAGCAATATCAAAGGCCTAAGTGTGTAGCTTTAATTTTTTTAATCTTATTGAGATAATTTTCAACAATAAGACTGGTGCATGCGTAATAAGTCACTTAGCTCCAGTGAGCCTGGGCCAAATCCTAGTGCCTTCCACCTGAGTGAGCAGCCAATGCAGATTTACTGACAAATGAACCAATAGTATCTTGAGTGTTTTCTTTTTGTAAGAATGACGCAGTGCCTCTGGCAAAGTAGTTTGAAAACAAAAACAAACTTGCCAACCTCCTAGGTTTTTATTTCATGTTACAACAGTAAGAAGGTATTATAATTTTCTTATACAGTATATTTTGGTGGAGAATTTATTTTACAAATTTTCTAGATGAATATATAGAATCTTTTGAGATAAATGGATCATTTATATTTTTTAAGTTTGCATTACTACATTTTTGGGGAAATTGATAAATTTTCAAGAATTGGTTTATCTGTGACTTATAAAAGTGAACATAAAACTAGAAAATGTCTAGTTTCTACTCTAATGGATTTTAATTTAAATATTGTGAAATTATATAAATATGTTTTAATTGTAGTACTTGTGTTATTTAAAATATCAAGAAATATGGATGGAAAAGTTTTAAAATACGTATTATGTACAACATGATGATATTTCAGTTTCTAGTAAGTATCAAGATAAAAATACATATTCATCATGTTCATTTAAAATGTGTTGTAATGGTAGTCTGGTGTTTTCACATACTCTTATCTCATTAGCTTGTCAAAGCAGGGATAGTTTAAAGAGATAATGGAGAAAAAAAGCACAACAGTATGTTGTTTCACCTTCAGTCTGACCTAGACTACATTATGTTCAAATACAAAAGCTTACTAGAAATAACATTAGTAAAATTCAGTATCATTCAAAAAATACAGAGGCACAATCTGGCTCTAGCCGAATAATTTCAGTAATGTAGCTATTTCTCCCTCTGGGACACAGGTCAGAACTTACAGGCTGGTTCTGCCTTTTTCTGTATGCTCCCTCCTGCCCCTCGTCTTGCTGCTCCTGCAAATCCGATACACTAGTCACTCCACTCAAAACATCATCAATATCTTCATCTGCCACGCATTTTAGTATTCCATTTTCAGCAGTTCTTATTCTATAGTTATCATCCAGTGACCACCGTCTTCACTGATACTCCTTTATAGAACTCATTCATTCATTTGTTCACACAAATGTATTAAGCTCCTCTTCTGTACCAACCTGACATTTTGTTAATCCCTTACTTTAATACCACTAACATGCATTATTTATACATCAGACTTAGACCTCTTTTCTTTCTTTATATTCCTGCCTATGATGTCTTTCCAAAGAAAGAATATATCTCCCATTTTGCATAGAATAATAGTAGATAAACAGTGGTTAGGGGCCTGGCTGAGTGGCTCAGTTGGTTAAGAGCATGAGCTCTGAGCATCAGGGTTGCCAGTTTGATTCCTACATGGGCCAATGAGTTGTGCCCAAGCTGAGTTGCTGCTGAGCTGTCAAGAGGTAGCAGAATGGGTCCAGCTGGTGAGAGCACTTGCTCCTAACAACAAGCTTTCTGGTTCAACTCACACCCACCTGCAACTAAGATTGAACACAGCACCTTGAGCTGAGTGGCTGTGAGCTGCCCACAGGAGGCAAGATGATGACTGGACTTGGAGCTGAGCTTGATGTGCCCTCCACAACTAAGATGAAAGGACAACAATTTGGCTGTTCCCCTTCCCTAATTCTCCTACACTGTCCTCCTTCCCTAATTCCCCAATAAAATATTTTAAAAAGAAAAGAAAAAAAAAGTGTTTATAAACTATCTTTTTATTGGTATAATTTCAATAAAAGCATGTTCCACGTAAATCAAGTGTTACCTCTGAGTGAGAAGCAAATTTGCCCTTTGCTTCTAAAGGATTAAACACCTATTATTATTATTATTATTATTAATAATAAATGGAAATGGGTATCCTTTTTGTTTTATGAAATTGATCATGTTCATTTGCAATTGTTATGTATATCCTTAAAACTGCTAGGTAGTCTTGATTTCTATACATTTAGATTTAATTATAAGAAATAAAGGTTAAATTATATGAGAACACACATTGAGCTCATTCTTGAAGACTGGCATGAAGAAATCAACACATTAAAGAAGAGAAGAAATAAATGGCACTTTTGCCATTTCAATTTAATTCTACTGCTTTTCTAATGAATATTCACCTAAACACAAAGTACCTTACTAACTAGCTAATCACAGCAGGAAAATAAGAAATGTAAACTGTACAATTGAATTTAGAATTGTGTTCAGAATGGCTTCACACTTAGCTCTTCCCTAAGGTATGTTAACCAATAGTGAGGTTCTAATACATTATCCTAAGCAAGACAAAACTCTAAATATGAACTCCCTTTCCCTCCTGACATTCTAAGGTATCAAAAATTTGTGTGTTTTTTAATTAGCAAAATTCATGGATTCCATACTCCCCTTTCTTTAGCAAGTTGAATTAAGATTAATTGTGTATTACTGTAAGGTGTTAAAGCCAATGAAAGAAACATTAGGTTTAGTAAATACAAAATTCACCATTTGCTGATGCACATGAATTTTAGGAAGACTGCTGAAGTTACGATTGCTCAGTGACAGTATTTTAGAAAAATTTCATTTATTCAGCAATACTTGAGCTTTTGAAGTAGAAGTAAGACACTGCTTAGAGAAAAGCATGAAGAAATGGCTGATTCTAAAAACAAAGTTTACTCCCGCTGAGTCTTATTTCTTTAGCCATCAAGGATAAATGATTCTCCCTTTAAAAATTTAGGGAATTATATATTTTCTTTTTCTTCTCCTGCACTATCCCTCCCAGCCAAAGTTAGAAGACAAAATTTGAGATAAATTTTGTGTAAAGAGAAATCTATTTTATGTTTATCATTTTTTTCTTAAATCTAGCAATGAAAATGGCCCTTAGAATCAGAAAGCAGCTCATGGCTTAGGTTAGTTTAGAGATGGTACATTTGCTCTAATATTTACAAATTAGCTTAAGATTTTATGTCTCAGTGAACTAACCCCGAAATGTAGGAAAAGCAAATGCTATATAATCTTACAGTTCCAACTAGAAATATTTACAAAATAATGTTATTAGAAGAAGCAGAAGATTAAAAGTGGCTAAATAAGCTTTCCTCACAGAAATTATATATCTTTTTCTTATTTACATACATAAAAACTTGAAAAATCTATCAGAAATCACGTAGTAGATGGCCTAGAAAAGAGTAAGAAAAGAATTGAAAAATAAATGCTTTGAACATAGGAAATAAAAATGATATTCACTACGAGTCAATAACAGCTATACCACTGATATCAATTCTTTTAAAATTACGATAGGTTGGTTCATTTATAAGAGGAACTGAGTAGATAACCTTGATTTCAGCTGTGCTTTTTGCAAAATATCTGGTTATATTCTTACAAAGAAAATGTAAAGCTGTGAATTAGGTCATTGTACAGTTATGTAAGATTTATGGTTCATAAACAATTAAACTCAAATGGTGATTAATGGATTGATGTTATCTTGTATGGGTATTTCCAATAATATAACATAAAACTATACTAGGCAACAATGACTTAACAGAAGGCACAGAAAATATGTTTTACAAATATAAAAATTACATAAAAAATGCAGATTCAAAATTATTTCCTCAGCACACTAGACTAAAGCTAACAAAATGAAATTTAAATGGGCTAATTACTTTGTTCCAAATTTAGGTTTAAAAAAGTCGATTAAACAAATGTAAGCAAAGAAGGCCTCAGATTGCAGTGGTTCATATGAAAAAGATCTGAATGCATTTTAATACACAAACTGGGGCACCTCTGATACAAAAACTGCTTTAAGAGGAATATAAAAATATATAAGCACAAACAAAAGTTAAATTTAGCCTTAGTTACAATAATAGAAATGTAGTTTCTTAGTCACAGATATAAGTTACCTGTTTGTATTTTGCACAGGTCAGACCAAATTTGTGGCATTGTCTCCTCTTCACGTTTTCATTTCTTGTTCATTTAATAATACAGTAAGCATTTTTCATATGCAAGGGGGAATGCCGTTAAAAATCTACTCACAACATTTTAAGGAAACTGACAGCTGAAGGCTTCCAGGAGGAAGGCAATTAAAATGATGAGGATTTCAAAAACCATGTCACATAAATAGTTAATGAAAACTGAGATATTTCCACTGACAAAGAGAATAGCCATAAGGAGTAAATCACACGTTAGAAGCGCTACCATAAAAGTTTGGTTTGTGTTGTCTCATATGGTAGAACCAAGGTTAACAGGAAATAATCATTAAAAAGCAAGCAGGAGACAGAACGAATGAAGACTTTTTTTTTTTTAAACACTTTGAGTTATTTGGCAGAATAGGAATCACCCTTGTAAATATCCATATTTCCCAGCGCCATGCACAATAAAGATGGCTCTTGGGGATGATGTAAGGACATTCCTGTACCTAGGTAAGTTGCAACAGGTAGGAGCAGTGCAGAATTGCCTTTGAAATTATGATTCCAGAAAACCGCATTCAAGGAAGCTACACTATAGTTATCACACTCTTAAGTATCTTAGCATATTTTCAAACGTTTATCCTGTTTATCCTGGGACCAACCAGTTTCACTTTCTTGCATTTACAGATTTATCCCCACTTGCCGAGCCTCAGGGTCCTTTGCTGTCAGTTATCCTTTGCTTCCACCTTCAGGGGAACTATCTATTTATATTTTATGGGTTTCTTTAGAGAAATTTTCTTTCTCAGGGTTTAAACTCTAACTATTTAGCTTTAGGCTAAATTCTCTGGAACTGCCAAAATTCCAACACTCATACACACACTGGATTCCTTAGTTTCTGTGCTCAGAATTTCCCTGACTAGCCTCATCTATGTGAATGTATAGTATCTCCTTACGCTCCTCTAAACTGAGCCTCCAGTTTCAACAGTGCATTCTGGGTTTTCCTTGGTCCTCTTTCTTGAATTTGCTTTTATGGATTTTCTAGGAATGAGTACTCCAGCCATTTCAACATGGCTCAATGTATCCATTGACTCTACTGTTTTCTCTAAATCCTAGGATTATTTGTAATATAGTACTGTCTCATTCTCCCTTCAGCAAAAACCTTCAAGGCATTTAATTTCTCAACAAGGTTTACTGTTTCTCTTTCAGTGGAATAACAAATATCCTTCCCAACTTTAACTTGCCAGACATCTAGATACATTGATGACAAAAGAAGATGTCTTTAACATTGGTCAAGATCAAAGGGTGAGAACTTAGTGTTGAAACCAACAGGAAAAATCAAATTACAATAATAGGAAATAAAGGGAGTAGTCATTATTGAGGTTAGTGTAAATAATTTGGGGGAGTAATAAAATCAAAATCCAGATTAGCTAGAATGAAGACTAGGGTTTCACATGAATTAATGGATACTTGGCTGTGAATAGGAAATAAGAAAAACATAAGACATTTTTTTAAAGATTTTATTTTAAGATAAGGAACAGCGTTGGAGAATTGGGGAAGGGGAACAGACAAGTTGCTGTCCTTTTGATCTTCAGTCTAGTTGTGGAGGACATTGCTTCACTGGCCCATGTTGGTATTATCATTGTGCTTTTCCCGGATGAGGCAGTCGCTTGCCGGCCACTGGACGGCTGCTGGCCGCTCACACTAGCTGCCAGCCACTCATGCTGGCTGTTGGCCACTCACTGCAACTTATGGCAGCCCACTGCAGCCTACACCAACGCCGGAGACTCATGACAGCCCAGATCCTGGTCGAACTGTTGTTCACCATCTTAGCTGCAGAGGGTGCAGCAGCACTGGCCCATGTGGGATCCAAACTGGTGGCATGGCTGCTCAGAGATAGTGCTTCCAAGCCAAATCTTAAACAATGAGCCACTTGGCCAGCCCCATAAGACATCTTTAAGTCAGAAATAAGAAAGGATGTGTTTCAGTACTGAATAAAGGACATTTGACAAAGGAACTTCTTTTTTGCAGAAAGATTCTCATATTGTGTAAAGAAGGAGGCCTTTTTAAGTACCTATCTCATTTAAACCTCACCCACATGAAATAAAACTAACACCTTGCCTTTTCCATACCATGAGGAAATCATATACTAAAAGAAGTCTCTCTCTCTCTCTCTCTCTCTCTCTCTCTCTCTCACACACACACACACACACACACACACTCATGTTGTCTCCTCAAACAGTGTCAAAAGCAACAACGAAAGAGTAACCTCTCTACCTTGGATCACTAGAGTAAATGATAACTCTTTGAACTGAGATCTAGCTTGTACATTGTTTCCTCTTCACAGTTCTGATATATGAAGACACATGAGGACCTTTGTGAATATGATACCATACAGAAAAAAAAAAAAAGTTCCACTTTTTCCATTACAAATACTAATCGTAACCTTGACAATTTTGTAATCTTGTTTTGTTTTTCTTTATACATTATGCCCTATATATGCAGAGGGTGCCAGAAAATGTATACACATTTTAAGAAAGGAGAAAACTGTATTAAAATTGTAATACTCAATATATACTGATAACAAAAGATGAATACAAGTCTTTTTGTATACCGTTTTTTGCACCCCTGGTATATCCATTTATATTCATATATATATATTCATATATATATTCATATATATATATTCATATATATATTCATATATATATATATATATAGAGAGAGAGAGAGAGAGAGAGAGAATTCATATATGTATGTGTATATTTGCAAGCTTCTTGAAAATTAATTATTTTTATTGGAAAGACTTTTTTGCTATCATAATAGATATTATACCTGTTCTATACAGATGAAGCTAAAATGGTGCTATACAGCTTAATCATAAGTGCACAATTAAAGAGCATGAGAATCAGGATTTACTAAAACTCTAACTCTGCAACAATAGTTACCTATTGTTAAGTAGCAAATTATTCAAAAACTAAGCAGTTTAAAATAACAAATATTTATCTCACAGTTTTTGTGGGTTAAGGAATGTAAGCATGAATTAGCCAGGTGGCTGTGGCTTAGGATCTTTCAAATGCTGAAATGAAGGTGTTGGCTAGGGCTAGAGTCATTTCCAGGCTTGAGTGGGGCACTGTTTTTAAGCTTACCCACAGGACAGTTAGCAGGCTGGTAACCTTGATATTATTGTTTGCCATAGACATTAAGTCCTTGCCCCATGGGACTTCCATAGGGCTTCCCACAATATGGCATCTTGCTTCATTCACCCAGGGGAAGGCAGCCAGAGGGTAACAGAAGATGCATTAGAAAGATCCCAGAGTCTTTCTGCAACCTATTCTCCAGAGTAATCTCCTATCTTGTCCAATACATATATTTTCTAAAAGCAAGTCACTAAATTCAGCCCACATTCAAGGGGAAAGAATTATACAGGTTGTGACTATCAAAGGGTAAAATCATTAGGGACCACCTTAGAGTCTGCCTACCATAGATTAGTCTTTCTCTACACGTGTGGGATCCAAACTCCTTTGCTTCTCTTTATATTATAAAGCAATTCTAAAAATATCCATGCAAGAATATTTACTCTATCAAAGAATATTTGGCTAAATTTAACCAAAGAAATCTCAACATTTAATTTGGATACAGCAATCTATTTAAGTGAATTCTTTTTTCCCTCATCATATCACAAAGACACACTTATGGTGGAGTTTCAGGTACAACATATTAGGTCACTGAAGAATTATGATACTTCTGTAAAAGTTAGATGGATATGTAAAAGTCATGTTTTAAAATGTATTACAGATCTGTGGCAGCAATGAACTTTAAATAAACTAAAATTCCAGCAAGGGAAATAGTTCTGTGATGAGGTGAAAATTTTCACTCATTTTATTTCCCTTTAGGTGCATATGCCAATTCTAAGTACAGGCTGGATTGCTCAAAAGAAACCTAGGATAAAGAGAAACCAGCAAAGCTTTTAATAGTAGTACGGGGCTAAAGGGATAAATTGAAAACTTGAGGAGACTCAAATCTGTGGCTTAAATTTGCTAAAATCTGTTGCTCCATGCAGGCTGTGAAGCTAGGTTGAAAGCTTCAAAAATACAGAAAGAAAATCTCTCATAGTCTTGTGGTCCTTAGGAAACAAAGACTTGCCCAGAGGGGAGCCTGATTCCTGCATAGCAACTGCCTCCCCTTCAGGCATAGGAGGGATTTAAATCTATATAAATTTAGACAATGAGGTGAAAGCCTGGAACATCTGAAGGACCGAGCTACATCTCCTACAACTTTTACAGTAAGAAAAATGACTCTTATCAGACTCCCAATTAAAGCTCCGTAATATGTTAAAGAAAAACAGACTTAAAGATAGAGAATTTCAATAGAGAATTCTAATTTAGGAAGAGAATTCAATGGACATATCACAACTGAAAATTTAGACATCTGATATAAGAAATACATTGCATGAGTTTAATTTTAGACTCAAAAGAGCAAAAGAAAGAATTAGTGATCCCAAAGCTAGATAATTATAAAATGCACAAACTAAAGTACACAGTTTGGGGGAGAATGAAAAGACTTGTAAGAGACATATAAGAAAAATCAAAATATCTAACATTCCTATAATTAATTCACAGAAGAAGAGGAGATAATAGGGCAGAAACAAATACTCAGACAGATAACGAATGAGAACTTCCCAAAATAGGTGAAAGCTATCAATCAGTAGGTTCTTAAGTACAATGAACCCTAACTAGCATAAACAGACATGCACAAACACACACCACACAAAACCTATACAGAACATATGTTAATATCCAAGGACTACTGTATATATTAAAATTTCTTTAGAATAAACTTAAAGGTAACCACACAAACACAACCCAGAATTGAGATACATAACATTAAAAAAAAAGAAGAAGAAAAAAAAAATCACAGAATATCACCAAACTAAAATAACAGACAGAAACACAAGGGCAGAGGAACCACAGAGACACCAAACTATCAGAAAACAAAAGATCAAGTGGCTGTAGGCAATTCTCACCCTAAGTGTAAATGGATTGAATTCCCCAATAAGAAGGCACAGAGTAGCAGACCGGATCAAAAAACAGAACCTAACCATATGCTGCCTTCAAGAGACACATCTCAGCTGCAAGGAAAAATATAGATTCAAAGTGAATGGGTGAAAAATGCTAATTCAAGCAAATGGCAACAAGAAAAAGGCAGATGTAACCATACTTTTATTTGATGAAATATGTTTCAAGATAAAAAATATAACAAGACAAAGATGGACATCTCATAATGTTAAAGGGGATGATACATCAAGAAGACATATTCATCAATATATGCTACCAAAGAGGGAGCACCAAAATATATAAAGCAAGTACTAACAGAACTAAAGGAAGAAATGAATAAAAATATGATTATTTTGGGGAAACTAAATACTCCATTAGCAGCTATGGATAGATCACCCAAACAGAAAATCAGTAAGAAAACATCAGCCTTAAATGACATATTAGACCAAATGGACATAATCAACATTTAAAGAGCCCTTCATCACAGAACACCAGATTATATATTCTTCTCTAGTGCACATGGAACATTCTCAAGTTAGACCATATGTTGGGACACAAAACTAGCCTTAAAAAATTTAAGAAGATTGAAACCATATGAAGCATATTCTCCAACCACAATGCTTTGAAACTGGAAACCAGTTTCAAAGAAAGCAGGGAAAACCACAAATATATGGAGTTTGAACAAAATGCTACTAAAGAAAAGACTTGGTCAAAGAAGAAAGAATAGATCAAAAGATACATAGAAACAATTGAGAATGACAATATGACATATCAAAACTTTTGGGTTACAGCCAAAAAATTGGCAGCAAGAGGGAAGTTTATATATTACAGGCTTATCTCAAGACATAAGAAAAAATCAAAACAAATAAACAACCTAACTTTACATCTTAAAGAACTAGAAAAAGAACAAATAGAGCCCAAAGGCAGCACAACAAAGAAAATAACGAAAATTAGAGCAAATTTAAATGAACTAGACAACAGAAAAAAAAAAATAATAAATGAATGCAACAAAGAGCTGGTTCTTTGAAAAAAACAAAAAAAAACCAAAAAACAAACCTGGCTAGACTTACTAAGGAAAAAAGAGAAAAGATGCACACACAAAAAAAACGGAAATGAAAAAGCTTTTACAAATACCACAGAAATACAAAGGATCACACAAAAATACTATGAAAAACCAAATTCAATAACCAGAATAAATGAACAAGTTTTTAAAAATAGATAACCTTCCTAGACAGAATCATGAAGAACTGGAAAATCCAAATAGACCAATCAACAGTAACAAAACTAAAGCAATCAACAAATTCCTCCCCAAAAGTAAAATTTCAGGGTCAGATGGCTTCACTAGTGAATTCTACCAAACATTTAAAAATGATAAAATAATACCGGTCCTTCTCAAACTTTTTCAAAAAATTGAAGAAGGAGGAACACTTCCTAACTAATTTTATGAGGCCATTACCCTGATTAAAAACAAAACAAAACAAAATCTGGTAGAATAACACAAAAAAGAAGACTACAGACCAATATCTCTGATGAATACAATGAAGAAATCCTAAACAAAATACTAGCAAGTTGAATACAACAATACATTAAAAAGATTACACATCAGAATCAAGTGAGGTTCATTCCAGGGCACAAATATGACTTCATAAATGCAAATAGATCAATGTGATATATCACATAAACAAAATAAAGCATAATAATCATATGATCATATCAATAGATGCAAAAAGCATCTGACAAGATAAATATCCATTTATGATTAAAACACTTAATAAAATGGGTACAGAATAAAAGTACCTCAACATAATAAAGATCATACACAGCAAACCTTCAGCTAACATCATACATAATGGTGAAAAACTGAAAGCTTTTTCTCTAAGAAGAACCAAGACAAGGGTATACTCACTCCCCACTGTTATTCAACTTAGTACTAGAAGTCCTGGCCAGAGCAATCAGGCAAGAGAAATAAATAAAAGGCATCTAAATTGGGAATGAAGAAGTCAAATTGTCACTTTTTGCAGATACTATGGTTCTTAAAATAGAAAACTCTAAAGACCCCACCAAAAATGTATCAGAAATTATAAACAAATACAGTAAGGTTACAGGATACAAAAAGCAATGTATAAAAATCCATTGCATTCCTATGTGCTAGCAATGAAATTTCAGAAAAAGAAATGAAAAATATTACTTTTGCAACTGCAACAAAAAGAATAAAATACCTAGGAATAAACTTAATAATGGATGTGAAGAATGTATGCACTGAAAAATAGAAGACATTAATAAAGGAAACTGAAGAAGACACAGAAATAGAAAGAAATAGAAAGATATTCTGTATTCATAGATTGGAAGAATCAACATAGTTATAATGGCCATATTATCAAAAGTAATATACAAATTTAACGCAACACCTTTCAAAGTCCCAATGGCAATCTTTCAAGAAATAGAAGCAAAAAAATCTTCAGATGTCTATGAAATCATAAAAGACCCTGAATAGCCAAAGCAATCCTGAAAGAACAAAGCCAGAGATATCACACTCCCTGACTTCATGTATTACAAAGCGACAATAATCAAAACAGCGTGGTATTGGCAGGAAAACAGGCACAGAGAAATGGCACAGATCTGATAACCCATAAATAAACCCACATATATATGGGTAAGTGATTTTTACCAATGGAGCCAAAAACATACAATGAAGGAAAGAAAGCCTTTTCAATAAATGGTGCTGGGAAAATTGAGAAGTCACACACAAAAGAATGAAATTAGACTCTCTGTCACCATACATCAAAATTAACTCAAAATGGATTAAAGACCTAACTATAAGACCTGAAACATTAAATTGCACAGAAGAAAATATAGATACTAAACTTACAGACATTGGTCTTAGAAAGGATTTTATAAATGTAACCTCAAAGACAAGGGAAATAAAAGCAAAAACAAATGAATGGGACACTATCAAGCTAAAAAGTTTCTGCACAGCAAAAGAAAACGTCAACAAAACAAAGAAGTAACCAACTGAATGGGAGAAAATATTCACAAACAACACCTCTGATAGGGGGTTAATATCTAAAAATACATAAAGAACTTAACACCAAAAAAATAAACAATCAATTTAAAAAATTGGCAGAAACTGAGTAGACACTTACACCAAGAAGGCATACATATGTCCGATAGATATATGAACACACGCTCAACTTCACTAGCTATTAAGGAAATGCAAATCAAAACCACAATGAGATACCATCTCACACCTGCCAGAATGCCTATCATCAACAAAACAAGTAATAACAAGTGTTGGAAAATGTGTGGGGGGAAAAGTTACCATCACACAGTGCTGGTGGGAATGTAAATAGGTACCTTGCAAAACAGTACCTCAAAAAATTAAGACTAGAATTATCATATGACTTAGCAATCCCTATCTACCTAATAAATTTAATAACATTTATACAATAAGATATATGCACCTCTAGCTTCACTACAGCATTATTCATGGTAGCCAAGACATGGAAACAACCAAAGTGTGCTTTGATAGATGACTGGATAAAGGTGTGGTACATAGATAAAATGGACTATTACTGAGCCATAGGAAAAGATGAAACATTGCCATTAGCAAACAACTTGCATGGATCTTGAGATAATCATGCTAAGCAAAATAAGTCAGACATAAAAACTAAAGAATCATATGATTTCATTCATATGTGAATATAAAACTGAAAGTAACAAACTAACAAGACACACCAACAAACAAAAACTCATAGACAGAGACAACATTTTAGTGGTTACCAGAGTGGAGTGAGGAGGTAGAAAAGGTTAAAGGGGGTCAAATATGTAGTCACAGGAGGAAATTTGACTTTGGGTGGTGAACACACAATGCAATATACAGATGATGTACTATAGAATTGTATACCTGAAACCGATGTAATTTTATTAACCAATCAGTCCAATAAATTTAATTAAAAAATAAACAAAAGTGCATATGTATCTGCACCAAAAGTTATATACTAGGATGTTTATAGCAGTGCTACTTGAAATAGCTTCACACTGAAACTACCCAAATGTCCTTCAACAGTAAAAAAAATATGGATGTATCTCACCCCCAAAAATGTGAATGACAAAATCTAGATACAAAAGAGTACATATTAAGGATTTAATTATGTACAGTACCAAAATAGATGAAATAAAACAACTATTAGAAATCACAAATGTGGGTGCAGAGGGTAGTGACAAGAGGATGAACATGTGGGGACTTCTGGTAAAATTACGTTTCTGATGTTGGGATTGGTAACTTGAGTGAATTCAGTTGAATGAAAGTTTAGCAAACTATATATATTTATGGTATTTGTATTTTTCTTTATGTAAATTTTATATCAAAGAACATTAAGGTACAAAAATGATACTGCATATACAAAATATTACATACTTAATCTAAAAACATTGAATACAACCTATGGGTGTTATTCAGAATCCTTTGTTTTGTTTGCTCCCCCATACTAGAAATCCAAGGCAGACAGTATCCAATACAATTGAGGCTCAATTGATTTTTTTCTTTAAGTTGAAAATTTGAAACAGTCGGCAGATAATATAGAATGTTTCCACTGTGGTTGTCTATAGAGGAAGCAGGAATAACAGTGTGAGAAGAGTTATTGAGATGGCTGGTAGCTCCTCTCTTTGATCCAGGATAATATGCAGGAAGTAAATAAAAGGTCTGAGTAACCAACACAATGATTTTAATTACTTACTAGCTCAAGTGACATTTTTAGTAGCCAAATTTTTAGAGAGACCCATTTAGGAAAATAAAAATGAGCCCATTCAATATTAATAAATTCCTTCTTAAAGCAATGACAGTATTTCAATGGAACATTAAAGCATTAATGGGAATGTATGCGAGCTTAGCATGAATAGTTCATTAATTTATTCAGATTGGTGCTAACACCCAATAAATTCATAAAGTTGCATATTTCAAATACGTTGTATTCCAATGCATGTTTGGTAGACAAAATAATTCCCATCCTTTAAAAGCACTTTCTTTTTATATATTAGCTAACATGCATTTAGTGAGAGAAAAAAAAAGATTAATGTGCCATTTCTAAGAGAGTGACCTGCTTCATAGCTTGACCTGTTCAAGCTATGTTATATCTCCATGGATATTTAGAAAAAATTACACTACTTTACTGTAAATTTTCATAATACATATATATTCCCAGTATCCCACTTTAAATATGACAAAAATAAAGTAAATATAAGACATATTAGTTAAAAAATTGTATTGCAGCTTTCATGTATTACTTTAACTTGCCTCATGGTTCTTTTCTCCTTCCTATTCATTGCCAGCTCTCTCAATATTAAAACATACACAATTTATTATTTTCAGAGTAGTGGTCTGCATGTTTGTAGAACTCAGGTTAGATGATAATAAAAATGGAATTTTCAAATAATGAAAATAATTTAACTTAGAAATATGATTGTACAGACAACTTAAAACTTCTCAATACTAGGCTATGAGAGGGAAATAATATTTTAGGCTCATAGAAAATATTTTTAAAAATGTGTATTCCACAGATTTGTTTTATGCCTGCATAGATATATATGAACAGTTCATGACAATTCAAACACAATATAATTTATTGTCATATTAATGGTAAAAAGACAATAAAGCAACAATTTACTCCATAAAATCTATTAGCCTGAAAGAATACCTGAATTACCAAAGGAAAACTTTTGCATTTGTTCTTACTGTTGTTAATACTATGAGCATTATAAATACTTATGTCTGTTTCATATCTGAGAACACTGATGCTCAGACATGTTGAGTGAATTGCCTAAGGTTAGGGATTCTGACACCTATGCCTGATTTCTAGCCACTCCCATAGGTATTTTTTTTTAAACTATAACAATTCATATTTAGTATACTTAAACTAAAAATAAACCAGGATTAGACAAGTGTAAAAAACAATAAATAAAATAAAAATAAACATTTCATAAATTTAAAAAATCATATATATATATATATATATATATATATATATATATATATATATATATGATGTGCAGATCTTTTCTCTTATTAATCTATTTTGTCAGTTTAATTCACAGGTCCAAGGAATAGAACCTAAGAGGGTAGAGGGAATGCTTTTCCTCCCTTACACATTATACAAATACCGATAAAAACATCCATGTTGGATTTACAGAAATGTTATGAAAATGAGAAAGTGAACCAATGGGCAGGCAAACCATCCAGAAGAAGCTATTTGAGGGTTTTAACACATGGACTGTGGTTTAGAAAAAAATTCTACATACAGAATCATTAAAATCCTTAAATACCCAAATCTAATTAAACCATAAAAGATACCAATTAAAAGCATCAAAGACTTTGTTGCTAGATATTCTGCATTGAATTGTCTACTAAAGAGCCAAGTTCTTACTTCATATTCTATCCAAATGTTCTAATATTAATTTCTAGAATTATATCGCAAGGCAAAGAAGTATTTTCATGTACTTTTCGAAAGTTCATAAAGATGAGTTTTCAACCTGAAGAAGCGCTATTATTAACTCTCAATTTTTTATCATGTAGAGAATGTCAATATTGATGCTTCTAGAAAATTGTGACATTACTCCAACAATCTAAACTTGAATACCTGTATGCTCGAGTAACATTACAAAACATATCCTTAGATCTGGCCAAAACCAGCTCTAGCTGTAGTACAGACACACCTCATTTGATCGTGCTTGGCTTTATTACATTTCAGAGAGATATCATTCTTATACAAATTGTAGGTTTGTGGCAAACCTGTGTTTGGCAAATCTATCAGTGTTATTTTTCTAAAAGGCTCAGATGATGGTTAGTAATTTTTTTTTAGAAATAAAGTATTTTTAATGGATGTATACACATTGTTTTCTTTAGACAATACTATCACACACTTAATAGACTACAGCAAGCATAGCTTTTAAGTGCACTGGAAAAATAAAAAATTCATGTGACTCACATTGTTGCAATAATTGTGTTATTGCAGGGTTCTGGAACCAAACCTGTAACATCATCTAGGTATGCCAGATTCTAAAACTAAATTTACTTATACTGATATTTTCACCAGCGTTGATAAGACAAACTAAAATAAAAAGAATTTGATTCAGATTTTTGTCTAAATCTGCAAAAAGATTTAAAATTCTTGGCACATTTTATCATTTGTTAGTTGCTCTTATCCTTTTTGATAATATTTTTACACAAAGCTGAGATAAATTATGAGCTTCCTTTTCTAATTGCATTTCTACTTCACCGCAAGGAAAACCCACTGTTATTCAAATCAATCTTTACTCCCAAAATGGTTGCTAGTGACACCCTGAAATTAGCATCTAACAGCCTCATCAATTTCAGATGACAAAGAAATAAGTGCTCCTATTGTATGATTAGGAGTTAGTTTCAAATGCAAAGATCAGTCTCTATTAATTTCAGAGTATTTGGAATCTTAGAAAAAGTTCATCTCTTTAAAAGAATAAGATAATTGTATGACAGATTCCTTTTTTTCACATCATATTTGAAATAGATACAATCTTTGCCATTGTGCATGTGAAAATTGATTTTACTATCTAGGGCTGTATTATATTTGCTGTCACACTCAGAGAAGATTTGCAAATTATTCTGTTTGCTATTATAGATTTCTATGGTAAACTCTAAAATTCACTATCTTTAATTTTTTTTTCCAAAATGTTTTTGACTCTTTATGACTATTAGAGGAAAGTTTGATTGAAAACTTTTCAGGTAAAAAAACAGAGCTTCATTTCATTTATGCTACATTGTACTTTCTGGGTATTCCTCCCCATGTTGGAGAATACAGAATTGTCCTCTTTTGTTTCTGATGAAGTTAAAGGGGCCCAGAAACTTTCAAGAGACTTGAATATACAACAAATACATTTTTCCCTCCACTTCAAGTTCTTTAAAGGGATATGTGTTAAAAAAATAAAAAATAAAAAAAATAAAAAGGGATATGTGTTGCTCCATTTTCTTAGACTGCAGTTAAATAGAAAAAATAATTTTAAAAATAAAAGGGGAAAGTAAATAAATGTGCAAATCTAACTTGTGGTAGGTTCACTTATACAAGTTAGTGGTTTGCTAAAAACACTAACCCAGAGTGAAGCTGTACAATTAAAGTATATATTTTTAAAAACCTAATTATGAGTTCTCAACTTTTTCTGTCTGACTTATTTTGCTTAGCATAATAATTGCAAGATCCATCCATGTCACAAATGGCGCTGTTTCATCTTTTCTTACGGCAGAGTAGTATTCCATTGTGCATATATACTACATCTTCTGTATCTAATCATTTATCTAAGGACACTGGTTGTTTTCATTTGACATCACTGACATGTGGGACATAAAACTGAAAGCAACAAAGGAACATGACAAACAAATAAACAAAAACTCATAGACACTAACAACAGTTTAGTGGTAACCAGAGGGTAAGGGAGGAGGGGGATCGTAGAAGAGGGTAAATGGGGGTCAAATATATGGTGATGGAAGAACTGACTTTGAGTGGTGAACACACAATGTGATATACAGATGATGTATTACAGAATTGTACACTTGAAACCTATGTAACCTACTAATCATTGTCACCCCCAAAATTTTAATTAAAAAGAAAAGAACCTAATTGTAATTATCACTATGTCAGCTTTTACTGGAGAGTTATTTTATTTTCACCATCTTTTTCATTTTGAAGGCCACATTTCCAAAGATTTATCTTTTAATTAATGAATTTTGGTGGCCAGTATATTAGCTATCCCTTTCCTCGCATTTATTGTCTCACCAGGACTACCAGTAACAGGTGAGACCATTTAGATGTGGAGGTTGTGAGAACATTCTCTTCCTTCCAAAGTCGCCTTTCAGTCCAATCATGGGAAATTGGAGCTAGTTACAATGACAGTGTTATGGACTGAACTGCATCTGTCCACCCACCCATCCCTGTTCATTTCACACGTGGAAGCCTTAACTCACAATGTGACTGGCTATATTTGGAGAGAGGGCATTTAAAGGAGGTAATTCAGGTTAAATGAGATCAGAGGATGGGGCCCTAATCTCATAGGACTTGTGTCCATATAAGAAGATGAAGAAACATCAGGGACATGCCTGCATAGAGGAAAGGCCATATGTGGACACAGTGAGAAGGGAGTCCTCTGCAAGCCAGGAAAACAGGACTCACCAGGGAACAACTCCCCTGGCACCTTGACCTTGGACTTCCAGCCTCCAGAACTGTGAGGAAATAAGTATCTCTTGTTTAACCACACAGTCTGTGGTATTCTGTTAAGGCACCCAGAGCAGCCTAAGACAAATAGTTGGGATTTAATTTTCCCAAAGGTACAGGCAACAAATTCACATACTGACAGTAGGAGAGGGGATATGGTGGTTGTAGGAGAACTGAATGCTCTTCAGCTACAATGACCTCTCGCCTTACTCATCTTTTGCTTTCCATCTTAGCATCTGTCTATCTTCTCCATATGTAATGTCCTTATACTACCAGGGAGATCTTATCTGGATCCCTTTGTCCACTAAATCCTGTACATATTTTAAGTCCTTGTTTTCTCCATATATCTATTCTCCATGTAAACTCTTATTTCCACTTAAAAATTCTTATTGTGTTATGGTCTTTGCCTCCCTTTGGCACTCATATTGTGGCACAGTTTTGTTTGATTAGGTCAGCCTTCTTAACTAGACTGGGATTTCCTACAGTGGAATGATCGATAATCATACATTTCTGACTATCCCCTATGGCTTCATCAAAATTCATTGCTTGGTTCATTTCCCACTTTACCTGATAAAAAACAGGACTTCTTCTAGATTTCACAGCTTCTCTTGATATCAATACCTTCTCTCTATATATTTACATTGTTGGTTTCTAAAAAATGAGTTTTTAAAAATACTTTAAATTTATGTCACTAGCATTGTGTTGAAGTTTTACAGGGTTTCTTTAACTTTTGATGTATCTATATTTGTCAATGAAACCAAAATTATTATAAACAGAAGTATTCTAGGTGGTATTTGAAAAAACATAATGCCAAGGAAAAATTATCTTCCTTTTCAAATAAAATTTATATATATATATATATATATATATATATATATATATATATATATATATATATATATATATATATATATATATATATTTACATATATGGCATATATATGGATAAATTAAAATTACTATATATTGCTTGCTTATTTAAATATGTGGCATATATATGAATTAGTTATTACTTGCTTGAATTTCATTAAAATGTACCTTTCACTTATTTTAAATAACTGAGACAGTTTGTGAATAGATTGATGAATTAATTAAATATGAGTCCTGGGCCGGCCGAGTGGCGCGGTGGTTAAGCGCTGGCTTGGGAAGCCAGCGGCCCCGGTTCAGTCCCACATGTGAGGGCCAGTGACACTGCCCTCAAAAAAAAAAAAAAAATGAGTCCTTGAAATTCATTAGAATAAGATGTAATGTGTTTTTTGCTGGGCAGGAAGAATAAACATGTTCTATCCCTGAGGTGAACTCTGCATGTTCTATTTGGCAGTATGTTTGGTTCTAGTTATTTGGAGACCCCTCACATACAGTAACAGCAGGGTTCTGTTGTCAACATAACCCCTGGAGCCAACTTGGATGAGATAAATTCCTGAAAATGTAGGGTTAAGATGGTGGGTAACAGCACAGTTGGCAGAAAATACTCTGCTGCCTTGTTTAGATCCTGTGACAGAAGTGGACATCTCAGAAATTTCTTTTTTTTTTTTTTTTGAGAGCAGTGTCTCTGGCCCTCATAAGCGGGACCCGAACCGGGGCCGCTGGCTTCCGAATCCAGCGCTTAACCGCCGCGCCACTCGGCAGGCCCAGATATTTCTATTTGAACTTATTCTCCCTGCTGCAAAACACAAGGGCATTTCAATCCCTGTGGCCTTTCGATGGAAAGATCTGAGACACTTCTGTTTATGTCTTGAGGAGAAGAATATGCAAGGGAGAGTAAAAAATCCAGAGCACAATACCCTAGGCTGGTCCCAGGTTTTTTCCGAGAATTTGCCATGGTAAAGGTACAGAGGAAAAACAGATGTGGGAAGTTTGTAAACCTAATAATTTTTAAGTTGATGTTGTTTGTCTTCCATTCCTCAGATAATCAAGAAGTAGAGATCCATCAATGTCTTCAGCAAGTACACAAGTCTTTAACTCAGTGGTTTGGAGAAAATGTTAGGTTTAAAAATTGCTCCAGTGCTTTCTAATCATTGTCAAAATTGTTTTCAAAATTTCTAAAACAATTTTGTACACATTAATCAGGCATGTTATCTACGACCAATCTTGAAATCGTAGGTATTTCTTGGTTGATTTGAATGAATTACACATCAATCCCCAAGGTAAAAAAAAAAAAATAAAAAAAAAAATAGCATTCTTGTTAAAGATGTTTTAAATAAACTTTAATAAGTGAGAAATTAAACTTTTGTGCTAATTCTCAGGTTTCTAATAACAGTGTATTTGAACCTTATAAATCTTGGAAATCTAATTAGACAATGTTAAGTTCTTCCTAGTTGGAGCCACAGATGTTTCACACTGGGAAAATCAGCAAGCCCCAGGGTTTGTTTGGTCTAGAGGAGTGTCAAATTTTCATGGATAATTTAATAGCTAATAACTCTAATTCTTTCCTGTACACCAAGAGATGATAAATAATGATTGCACTAAAACTGTAAAATTAACCCTCTAGGCTAATGAAACTTTTCAGGAACCATCGAGGAAATTAATTTCTGGTACTTAATGTTTCTTTATTGCCAATCTTTCTAGACTTGTATTATACCTCATAATGTGATAGGAAAGGCACATAAACACATTGGAATGATGAAATTCAAAAGGAATTATGTATCAAGGGAACCTTCAGGTATCCTTCATCTCTTATTCTCACTGTCTAATTTATTATCAGAAAAGGAAAGATTCTTCAATTTTGACTTAAAGTGACATTTTTATTATATATATATATATATATATATATATATATATATATATATATATACACACAGTATACGCAACATGAAATAATGAGTTTCCATAAAGAAATTCTTATGCCCTTATAAAAAATGGAAACTTTGCATCAGAATTATACAGCATTTTGGGACACTTTGATGTGACATATTTTATTAAGTATATAATTGGTCAACTGGAATTATTACTACAAAATAAACCTCTGAAAATTTATATAAAGTATTGGGGTATCTAGTACTCAATAGTCATATTTTATTGACTAAAACTGTACTCAATAGTCATATTTTATTGACTACAAACTATTAAAATCTCCTCTATCTTCACTATAGATTTTATCTAAGCTGTGATGTTTTACTCTTTTGGAAATATTCAATCAACTAAAATCAAGAAACTTTCTATTTTTGTCTCTAAAGGAACAATTATCAAAGCCTAGAAGTAGAAATTGAGCAACCACAGCCGTGCTCACGGAGCATAACCCAACCACAGAGGTTTACATTGTATGGTTCATCCTCAGTCTGACCTTCAAGCAACCTTGATGTTTCTAGCTTGGAGATAAAAGCTTTGCTGCCCCAAAAGAGCTAGGAAATAGCATACTTTTAAATCATGCATTATTATTAGCACTTAGTATTTGGAAAACCCAGTCGCGATAGCCTAAGTTAAATCCCTGTCGTTTTTTTTATAGCTGAGTGCACCCAAACACAGGGTAGCAAGAAGGACCTTGGGTAAGCAGGGTATCATCCCAGAACCAACATTCCTTTCAATTAGTGGAACACCTACAGTGTTCAACAATAGTGTTTCCCCACTAAGATTTATGACTAGGATGACCTCATTGAAAATGAGTCCGTAAGTGGTAGATACTCTCTAGAGACAAAACTCTGGCTTCTTCTGTAGTGAGAGGAGGGCGTTGAGGAATTTCTCGACACCAATTTAACTTCTGTCTCTCTGAGTTCCTGCTATTGATTTTTCATCACTGTTTAGATGAAAAATTTGATTATAACTCCAATATAGTAGGGTAAGTCGTGGATTAGGACAATACAATGAATAAATGACAAAGATGATGCAGATAATTTTCTGTATAATCGTTGGCAAAATTTACCTTATCATGGGGGGGATGGGTTTAGACCTTTGATAAGCCTGGTGTGCACTTACTTACCAGGAAATTAATTTTTACTACATGCAAATTGCTATTTTCTAGTGCTCTTTGCCAAAAAGCCTTGGATATAATAAATAAAACCTAAGCAAGATTAATAGAACTTGAGGTCACAAAAACCTTTCTACTCCAACTCACATAAGTGCAAAACTTACTTGATAATCTATTTATATATGGTTTCTAAGATGTCTTTAATCACATAATTTTAGCTTATTATATTTCTCAGTGTTTACATAAGCATAATATTTTATTTATTCATATATACTCAGAATGTACCATTGCTTTTTAAAACTCTAAATATACTCTCTGTCATTTTCCTATTTGTGTTGGGAAATGTTAAGTCATATATGCAGTAAGTTTACTGTTTTCTTTAAGGCTTACTGGGCACTTAAACACAAAACATCACACTAATAAATAAGCAGCCTCACTCACTTATGCCTGAATGATGGTGTTCTCTCAGGTTTTCTAGTAAAGTTTTAACAGTGGGTTTCTGTAGTGTGGGTGAAGTGATGCATATATTGAGGCATTTGTTTTTGAGAGAGAAGTCCTGAAAGTGATGAAGAAAAATTGTTTACCAAACCTAAAAATCATTATAAATCACAACACACCAAAATCAACACACAAATCTCAAAGAAATGTCTCTTAATGAATTAAGGAAAAATTACCATCCTGAAAAAAAAATTAGATGCTTATACAGAATATTAGACACAGTCTATAGATTAGCAATGGAAGAAATTTTACTTTGTACTGAGAATTTTTTTTAATGTTATTGTTTTGATAAAAATTTCTTCCTCTTTTTTTTTCTTTCTTATTCAATTCCTCTTAATACTGCCAATAGCACAGTTGCTTCCTCTGCCTCTGTCTTTGTCTTGGTTTGTTCGATTTTTGACTTTCAGATATCAAGTTACATTACTAACTCTATACAAAGGGAAATAATCTAACGTCTGCACAGGGTTATTAAAATATTAGAAATGACATGGCACCTTAAATATTGACCATGGAGTCCTTATTGGAGACTCTTACTCTTAATGAGGAAGATAAATCCTCATAAAAATTTAGAGTAAATTTTCCTGTACAGCATGGATGTTTTGACAAAGCTGATGTCACTTTGGCATCATGACATTCTTTTCCCCCATGACAGGAAGAAAAAAAACACTATGACAACATAAAAATAGATGTTTCTCTGAGACCTCAATGTCAAGAACCAGTAGTGAATTCAAAGAGGTAGACAATTCTGAATAAAGCATGAATGTCCTTAGGATAATAAAATCCAGTACTGCAAAGGAAAGGAAGGTTCTTTACACAACAATGACAAATAGTGCATATATCTGAAATGAGCCAATCCTTCTCTTCTCGTTAATCCATCTCAATATGATGATTAGTGGACAAAATTGCCTTATAAAATATTAACACAATACAATTTAGAGGCAACTGAGTGAGGTCCCTGCAATTCTTGCTGGGAAGAGTAACTGGAGAAATTCCCTTAAATTGCAAATAGAGAGTTGAAGGGCATGAGAGTAACATACTTTTTCAAAATGAACGGCTTCCTTCTTTTGACATTCTACTGGATAGTCCATACAAATCCTAACTTTATATTAACTCCACTCTGTTTTCTTTGATTATACTGTCATTCTGCCAAACTCTTTTGTAGAAACATTAACGACCATGGAGTGCTAATCCATTTATATTCATTTTGCCCTTAGTGTTGCTTGGGAATCTCTTTCAAACCACCTTTGCTCCCCTTCAATTCCTTCTTGAGCAACAATCCTCAGAAGTTAACATACTTCTTACACCATTAGTTCCATTGTATAGTTTAGCCCAACTAAACTTTATGAAGAACCAACACCAGATCTCATGCTTGGCCCTGAGATAAAACCATGACTAAAAAACACAATCCTTGTCTTCAAAATAATTGCAGACTCACAGTATAAACAAATAAAATTATTTCATAAATCATGAGGAACCATGTTGAAATGTATATAAAACTTTTTAAAAGCTATATAAGCCTTATTCCAGCTTTGGGAGCCAGAGAAGTATTTTGCAAGTACTGGGAAACCACCTCTTGGAAATGCACTCATCAAGGAAGATAGTCTCCTCCCCACCCCCACCCCCCATCTCCCAGTTTCTGTGGGAGGCTACAAGTCCAATATCAGTGGGTACCCCATTCTGAGCTGCAAAACTATCCTCTGTCATAAAAATGTGAGAAGTTTATTTTTTTCTTTAGAGAATGCCAATTAACTAACCAACCCATGGTAACCTGGATTACCAGATGAATTTATTTAGATGTGTGACTAATGGTGCTGTTAAGTACTTTTACTTGACAGCTAGTTATTGTTGATCTTGAGAATGTGCATGTCATGGGTTATGTTCACTTGGCTATATAAAACGGTGAGATTTCTTCCTATCTTTGCATTCTCTTTCACAGTTTGCCTGAGGTGTGTATTCTGGTTCTATGCCTATCCTGTAATAAAAGAGTTTTTTGTTTATTTGCTTTCTTCTACCTTTATGGAGGTTTTCTGGATTGACAGTTTTTCTTCTTTTTTCCCCCCAACTGTATTTCTCAACACAAGCTAGTATTATTAGTATCCCCATTTTACAGATGAAGAAACTGATCAGAGACACATACAGCCAATAAATCAAATACAGTCTGGCTCTGGAGGCATTCATCTTACCCCCTTGCTATCTAACACCCTATGTTATCTCATGTGTGTGCCTCTGTTGAGCTTCATGTGGACAATAATCACACTTTTAACTCCAAAATAGGTGGTGCACTGCTGGCACATAAGAAATAATTAAGTATTACTTTATTTCTTACTTATAATATTGAGTCTGATGGGGTTTATGGTAAGAAATATATTTCTTTTCAATATTTGTGGAATTCTATTTCTATTGCCTATTTCTCTCAAGAGTTTCTACACATTCTGTTTTGAAACTTTACACACATTTCTATTTGTGCCAAAGTTAAAATAAAACAGCTGTGCTTGTTCAATGTCTATTCAAATCAAGTTGACAGGAAACCTATCCTTCTACAAAGACACAATAAATATGTCAAATCTAAATTCAAAGACAACTAGACATGTTTCTTCATTCTAACAGTATTCAAAAGTCATTGTCGATGAGATAAATTCTGCCCATAATTTTTGTCATTGTCTTCCTGCATATTAAACTTTTGCACTGTTTCAATAGAACATGCTAAATTATAGCACAGAAGCTAAACTACAAGCTTAGGAGTAAAAAAAAAAACAAAAAAAGATCTTGGTTCTAGTCCAGCTCATTTCTTACCCACTTTGTGATTTGGAGAAGGCTCGTTAAGCTTCAATTTTCTTATTTCTAATATAAGTAGAATTGCCAGATTAATATAACCTTAACTTTGAGACTATGCACAGTTGAATGATGCATGTGAAGTATCGGTAGAATGTCGGGTACCAAGCAACAACAAATATACATTGGTTATTATGATATAATAATATGATATATTAATATATTATTACTATTTGTCTGCACATGCTTCTCATTGTCTAACCCAAGTTCTCTTCAAGGTTTCCTCCATTGTACTTGCACAACTTGAGGTGCAGTGTTAACAAAGAATTATATGGAACTGTCCCTAAATCTTGACAGTTATAAAATACACTATTTTAAATCATCTTCAAATAAATTCATGTTTAAAAGTCTAGGTGATAGGCCTCAAACATTTGTATTAAACATGTGTTAATCTGAAGTCATATTAAAAAAAATAGAGAAATGTGACCAACGATTCTTATCTCCCTGATTATATTTTTAACTATATTTGAAAGGTGCATTTTGCTTTAGCAAATGCTTCACATCTGCTACTTGAACTAGATCAGTACTGTGTTTTCTGTGGCATTTCCCATCTGATCCGTGTTACTTGAAATGTTCAGGCTCAATTATGGTGAATAAAGAATGAACAATTTTCTCCTATTTTCCAGAGGAAACTTTCCACTCTGCAAGTGTAGAATAAAAGCGAATGTGGTTCAGGAACATTTCAATGACAATAAACCTACTTACTTGCCAGACTAAAAGTAACTACGTTGCAAAAACCGATCTCCCCCTTTTTTTTCAGCTTATTCACAACAATTTACTTTCACCTTAGTTTGTTTCCTTAATTATCTGCTTATTTTCATGGCCTCCCTGCACATAAAAGATATAGAGCTCCTCCTGTGGTTTCTTCACCAGGAATATGCTTCAGTTAGTTGCACCCATGACACTACAAAATAAAGGAAGTGAATTTTGCATGCTTGCTCGTGTACACCTGTTTTTCCCAGGCTGGAGCCACTCTGGGAATAAGGAGCAAGATAACTGGCACACACTGGGCCGTCTGAGAATTCAGGAGCCTGGAAACCTAGGCTGTAAACTAAAACACCAATTTCTATAGCAGCATCTTTATCAGTAGGCCCTGTTATTTAACACAACTGTGATGTGGATGTGATCGCCAGAAGGTGGGACTGTTCTTCACATATTTTATATCTGTGTCAATTTTATGCGTCACAAATAGGTTACATGCATTACATATTTTTTGAATTCTAATTACATCATAAGATTTTTAATTTTGAAACTATTGTAAGAGCTTTATTATCAAAAGCATGTAAATCTTCTACAGAACTAAATACTAAAATATAAATATGGGATAGAGTTTGATATTTTCCTCTCTTTTCTTTTTTCATAACAGATTTCCCAGATTCCACAGTTTCTACAGGAACTTTATAATTCCTTTACATTTGCAGGCCCGGTCCAATCAGAGGTATCAATCATCCTATTTCAATGGATATTGGCATGTTGATTACTGCACATAGTCACAAATATTGTTTACTTCAATGGTGATCATTCACAACTGAACAAAAATACATACTAAACATATTCTGCAACCTAGACTACAACTAATTTTATTACGAAATATGAGTACTCTATTTTACCCATTGTCATTCCTGGTCAAAATTTATAGCATAAAGTAACATGATTCATAATAAGGGCATGTTAATAGCGCCAAAGGATGCTGCAAGGCATATATTCATATGTTGAGTTGGAATTTTGCCATCCCCATGGTGGCTGTGAGCTTTTCTCTTTTTGGCCTCACATTTTACACACCCAGTACATGGCATGTTCCCAACACAACACACACATCCTGTTGTGTCTTACTGCTTAATTATGGCTCACACTCCCAGCATATGCTTCATACTGTCAACAAAAGAAAAAAGCCTACTTCCATTTGGACCAAATATAGTGTCATTAAAATATTCAAATATGCTGTTTTAAAATAACATATGGCCATGAACAATGTTTTTTTCATTTTTTTTTCCTAACAGTAGCTATCCTTAAGGATAAATCATATATTCCAAGATTAAATTAAATGGACCCTGCTGTTAAAGAAAAATGTTTTTGCGCTTCTGCTTGGCTTTGTATATTAGTGTTTATTAAATCTTTAAAAACTTAAATAACCCTACGATAAAATTCAGGAATATGAAAAATTGCGTGTGTTTCTATTATAATGGATTTTAGTATATTAAAAAGTAACATTAAACTAAGTGATTTTATAAACTAGAATAACACAGTTAGGGCTTAAGATGGTATTATACAGTGCCAAATTGCATTATCAAAAAAAGGTTTTGGATTTGCAGTCACTTCCTGAATCCTGTCCCACCCCCCTTTCCTACCCTAGCAATGAACTAAAGTTGGTCATAGGACGTTCTGACAATTAAGTTCGTGAACTTTGTTGCAACGATGTAGCTAACCTCTTTTTTATATCAGAGGGATTACTCATTATGAATTTATACCAACTGGACAAAGAGTTCACCAAGTTTACTATTTGGAAGTGCTGAAAAGGCTGCATGAAAAAGTTAGATGGCCTGAACTTTTCGCCAACAATTCACGGCTCTTGCATCATGACAATGCACCAGCTCACAAGGCACTGTCTGTGAGGGAGTTTTTTAGCCAGTAAACAAATAACTGCATTGGCACACCCTCCCTACTCACCTGATTTGGTCCCCAGTGACTTCTTTCTTTACCCCAAGACAAAGGAAACTTGAAAGGAAGACATTTTGATGACATTCAGGACATCAAGGGTAATACAACAATAGCTCTGATGGCCATTCCAGGAAAAGAGGTCCACAATTGCTCTGAAGGGTCAACTAGGCGCTGACATCTGTGCATAGCTTCCCAAGGGGAGTACTTTGAAGGTGACCATAATGATATTCATCAATGAGATATGTAGCACTTTTCCTAAGATGAGTTTGCAAACTTAATTGCCTGATCTTATATGCATAAAGACCTCTGAGTAATGGGAAAGGAAAACCGTCTTCCCACTTCCTCTTAAATATTCACAACACTGTACATTTTAACATATTTCATTTTCAAAACTGCATTGCCCTTCCACAACTATGACTTCAGATCTTACAACAAACTGGCAAAGGAGGTTGATCAGATATTATGATATATCATGGTTTTGGATCTCACTGGCCATTGCCTTTACTTACATGTTTCCAACTGATACCTTCCTGAAACACATAGTGTAAAATAGACCCACCCTTTTTATTCTCTCTGAGAGCAGCAAGTTTATTACCTTCAGGGGGCCAGCGGCAACTTATAATGGTCTCATTTAAATATTCATATACTTATTTATTTTCCTTTCCTCTGACCAGAATATAAGATCTGTGAGGCCACTATGTCCTCAGAACAGTCCCTGGCTATAAAAATGATTGCATGTAGCTAAGGAAGGTCCGTGTCTTGCCTAAGGTCAGACAATGGACTCATCTCAATATAATCGTTGGAAGAAACCTCCATGGGGACTCCAGTCAGACCCACTCTTCTACTATGACTTTCATGCACAATTAACTTGAGGACGACTAAGGATTATCTAGCAACCCCTCGCAGTCTATTGTCAAAAGATCCAAGAGAAGAAGTATCTCACGTTTACTAACGATTTGCCAAAAGACAGAATCGATCCTTAAAAATGTCAATTTCAAATATAGGGATGTTGGGAATAGACACCTTATTTTGGTTTCAAAATTATCCCTTTGTTTCAGGGGATCTCCTATGACAGTCAGTAGAAAACAAAGAGTTGGAAGCTACCTTGAGAAGTCATTGTATCCTTTCCCTGTCCTATTATTAGTGTCCTGCTGTGCTGCAAAAGAACAAATTGGAAACAAACATTACACACTAGTCTATCTTTCTGCATATTTAAACACTGATTCCATCTCTATGCTATAGAATGCATCATATACTATTTATGAAAAATTATTCATTGCAGCAATTATGCCCTGAAGAATATCCTAGGGACTGCAGGAACAAAGACAGCGTTCTGAGCAGACATCTTACTTTTATTGATTACCTTACTTAGATAGTCAAGGAACACTCTTTGGAAGGCTTGAAACAATTTGCTTTAAAAATGCTAAATAACAGTTCGGCCAAACATGAAGCATTATACCCTTGTTTCTTGTCAATGTTCTCCTTTATTTCATATAAAATGATTTCTAATATTAATTTAATAGATGGTAGAGTAATTATTATTCTGCATGAATATTTAAAGATTTTATAAATTAGTGTTTTAATAGGACTACCTTGTAAATAAATAAAATCTAATCAAAGCACTCATTTTGATGTATACCACCCTTTATAATTATTTAAAGAGTAAAAGTTTTATATAATTAGTTTAGCTTCATGAAGACAAGTATTATAAAAATACAATAAAAGTTTTCTTTGACAATAAACATAAAATGCATCGCCTCTTAAAATAACATCTTCTCAGTTTTTATGACCCCTGATAAATATACATCTCATCTCTAAAAACACTATTTTTTCACTGAATCAGAATAACTCTTCCTCCTCTGTCCCACCCCCTAGCGCTGATCCACAGACAGACAATTCCACTTCATGTGGGTGAGCACCATGAGAAGCAAGTAAATAGGAAACAAAGCTAAGTACCAAATGGGCATTACAGAATCTATTCAAAGCCCCATGTTCATTTGTCACCAAAAAATGAAATGTAAATACTGGAGTAACAGGCTGGTGACCTCAAAGTCCTGAGGGCAACAGGATATGGGCTCCAATGCTTGGGAAATTATAGCCCCTGTGCATTTTCAGCCCTGCGATCCTGTCTGTTTGGCTAATAATAGTCAGATTTCTCAACTACAGAAGCACAGGATGAGCAATGGGGAACATCATAAAGATGTTAAAAAAAAATCCATTACAACATGGCATTTGCTGACCCTGCTACTTGAACTAGCAGAACTAGTTTTTCTCACTGTAATGTTTCCTTCTCCTAAGAAAGGAAGGGAACAATTTATGAGGACATTTCTAAACTAGTTTTAAGAAAAATGGCACTGAAAAATAATTGATTTGTGGAAAGCCATCGTTGTCACTTACAAGTTTGCGATGAGGTAAATAAACCTCAAAAACACAGATATCATTCCTGTGAAGCAATTCATGGGTATGTTTCTGCCTTGTATGGCTGGAGAAGTATGGGACTTTGACAAACTGCCTTTTATGACAGAAATCCTCATCTTACTACATATTCCTGTGAAAATAAACATCCTTACGCCCTTAATTAAACACTTGTATCTGAGTCCCACAGATTAATCTGCTCCTGCATCGTGGATAAACTGCCTTGGTACCTGACTGCTTTCCTACCTCCATCCACCAGTTCTGCAATTACCAAGTGCAATATGCCTACAGTTGGGTGTTACCTTTGATCTGAGACAACAGAAACAAACAAACAAACAAAAGAAATGTCTAAAGAATTTATTAATGACTTTTCCACCCAGAGATTAGAAGAGCAAAGGCCCACAATACTGCTAAACTCTGTGTAATCACATTGCCTCTGGTGATCCTTATTTATTAGATTGTAGAAAGGCAGCTCCTATTTACAGAAGTGCCTTATTTGTGATGTTTAAAGCACAGATAGCACAGCCTGAATATGTGTTGTAAATAATGTAAGTCTTTAGTGTCTCTCTTAATATGATATAGATACAATGCTAAAGGCAAGTATTCATTGACCCCACAAACCACTAATTTATTCCTCTCTTCCTTGCGCATAAAGGAAATTATGTCTGTGCCCCAATAGCATTTCCAGAGAATTGGATTGGGGGGCAGGGAGGATATGTCCCTTTTACCCCTTACTGTCTCCTGCTCTCCCCTTTTCAGGCCTCCCTTCCCATAGCACCAGCTAACTATACTCTAAAAACAGCCAACCCACGCACTTAAACACAGATCATTTTTGGGGTCCTGATACTGATCAGAATTTCACACTAATGATTCGTTTTTTTCACTTATCTTAAAGAGGCCCTAAAATAAAATGGTGAAGAGTTTAAGTTCCAGGGTCAGACTGGGATTGAGTCCTTGTGCCATACTTTAGCAGCCATATTATTTTGGATGTGTTACTTGACTTAAGGTAGTTTTAGCCATGATAATATTGTAATTGAATATGTTTTTCCCTGTAAAGTGCTTAGCCTGCTTGGTACATAAGTAGTCAATAAGTATTAGCTTTTTATTACTAAGACTATTTCACTAAAGTATAACCAGCTAGACGCTAAACCTATCGGTAGTTCTATAAATTTGAGAACTACATTGTTTTTTGTTTGTTTTTGTTTTTGTTTTTTGTTTGTTTGTTTTCCTTGTTTATAAATGTAACTGGGAGAACACAAAATGGAGAAATGCTGAATAATCTACGGGATTATTCATCTTTATTAATATGCAAAGTATCAAAAGTAAATGACAAAACAAAATAGCTTCACCCTCTGCAGTGAACGTAGCACCTTTCTTTGTTTAATTTATAGCTATTTACTTTTTCAACAATATGAAGCTTTCAGAGACAAGTGTGATTGTTAGGCAACACAACACAATTGTTATCATGAGTTCTCAAAGAGTGTAACAGAAACATGGAAAACAAATTACCCAGAGACCTTCTCAGAGAAAGGAGTATTTGAGCTCTGTCTTGGGTAAAGATTGAGGATGAGGAAAGGGTGGTTACAAAAAAACAGTAAGAATAGAGAAAAGGAGGTGAGAGAAAGCATAATGTATCTTAGAAAACACTACCTGTTATGAATAATCATGAGCAAAGCAGAGGAGGTATATACACACATGTACAGCAGATCTGAACATGTATATACACCTCCTCCATATACACCCATGGTTTTACAAAAGTAGATAGGGGCTAGATTAGAAAGAACTTTCATATTGTTCCAAAAATTTGACTTACTACAATAAATCCCCAATTCTTGTTTTCTCTCAATTTCATCACCATTTTCCTTGCCTCCTTTGACAAAGGTTTTAAAAATTAATATAATATTTGTATCCCTCCTTCTATTTTGCCTTTCACCACGTGCCTCCTATGTATATCAATACATCATGCATAGACACGCAGTATGGCACAATGTTGTAATATAAGCATGGGCATTGGATCTAGACCATTGTGACTAACTAGCTGTGTGACCAAAGGTAAGACGCTTAACCTTCCTGTGCCTTTAGTTCCTCTTGTGTATGATGGGAAAAGTCACAGTACCTCCCTCATAGGGCTACTATGAGGATTAAAGGAGCTAATGATGACACATGGCAAACTTTATAGCACTAGTTTGTGAATTAAAATTCATATATTCCCTTGTAGAACAAGTTTAAGATAACTAAATAAATTCTTCCAAGATTAAACTAAACTCATTATTTTCAATTTCTTCTGAAATTGTGTTTACAGTCTATGTGTATCAGGCAGAATCTTATAAATTTTCCACCCATGAGACCTCCTAGTTAAGTTTAACTCGATAACCGTACTTAAAATGATTCTGGCTTTTTCATGTAACTATTCACTCAATGAATGTTTGCTGAGAGCCTACTAAACACACTGGCCTGAGAGATAGGTATAAAGTGATTAAAACAAACAAACACTGTCCTTGCTTTTCTGTTGCTAATAAACTGCTCCTTCAGTTTATAGAGCATCTCCTCCTATACTCATTAAACTGATATTTGTAATAGCATAGAATCAAAAGGGCTGTTGCTATTATTATATTCATATTATGCAGATGAGGAAACTGAACCTTAATTAAAAAACAACACAGGGATTTTGCTCTTCAAAATCTATTTAGAGTTTAGGTGAAGGTTGAAATCCAGGTTCTTTCATTTGAATGCATCTTTTCCCTGTACTACTAGATAGGGTGTCTTACTTCTACAACTAGCTAGTATATCCCTCAGGATTAAATAAACCATCTTCTACGTTTTTAATCTGTAATGTTTAACACGTTGCTGAGCACACACTATGTTTCTATTATAGGAAAAGTGAACAAATGCATTATTGATTCTATTGCGTCTGGTGTATTCTGGCTCCCATTCATCCCTTCTGTGCTTTCACATGAGTTGACATAAGTCCAGATGTGAAGATAGCAGGGCACATTTGTGTGCTAGTAATACATAGTCGGTCTTCTTCCCTAACAGTGAATGCCTTCCATGAGTAGACCTGATGCAGGTGAGAATACTGGGCAAGGGAGACGCTCGAGATGATTGATGCGAACACATGAGCAGCAACGACAACATGATTTATCTTAAATCAATGTGTATTTACTGAAGAACCAAAATATGCACTCTATTACATTGATTGCTATTTTACTGAAACAGGAGGACATCGGCATTTATGAATGCATACTATATTCAATATTAATTGATAATTACAAAGTATCTCATTCATTACTCACCACAATCTTATGAGATCGGAATTATCACCCTTATTTTCCCTGAGACATTAAGCAACTTGCCCAAGTCATTATAGCCAGTGGCTGACTTCCACAAAACAACCGTATTTCATTGAAATCATCACAGTGAACACGAATGTTAGTTAAAGCAGCATCAGATAAGTAAAAATATGTAATCTCTCCATTGAAAAAAAACCCCTGGATTAAAGAGTTAAAAACAGCTGTTTTTAAAGTTATCAGGTGTAAACTATGTTACTCAAATGTATTTCTTGAGCACTATATATTTAGTACAGCTGTCATGGTACATAAAGCTTGTTTTCTTTGTTGGTAGTATTATGACATTCATGGGAATACACTAACCCGGGTATCTAGACATATGTAAGTACTGTATGGAGTAATGGAAAGCCTTCCAAGTCGGCTGGCAGATTTGCTCATCTGGATTTTTAAATCCCAAAATGCTCACTTTTTTTTTCCATATCATAATCATGATGGCTTTTGTTCCAGAGATTATAGAAAGAGAAATGGAAAACAGCGTGCAAACCAGGAAAGGACCCCCAAAGCAGCTGCTAGGCACCGAGCAGCTGTTGAGCAAGGATCTGTAGTATTGTTCTTCTCTGCCCCCACCAACAGACACCGTTCCTTTAAATAGCAAGTAATATGGGAGCAGCAGGTCTAACAAATATCTTAGTAGTTGAATAAAACACTTTACTGCCACCAGGGCATGAATCTCAGAGAAAGGAAGCAAAATAATACTACGTGTCCAGACATACACTTCAGCGTGGATCTTTCAACATTTTCATGGAAAAGCCAATGGCTCTCTTTGGAAAAAAAGTGGGAAACGAGGTAGATAATACTAACATGATTTATATCCTAAAAGGAGAGGTGTATGCTGCTTTTATATATGACCTGCACAAAAGCAGCTAGTGGTGTAATGAAGCTAATTACAGGAAACTAGTTTGGCTTTGTGTGAGGCTGCTAATTCGTTAGACTGCAAATTTTCCATAAAGAGTTATTTACATCTCACTAACCACTAGGTTCGCTCCTGGGGTTCGCAACACCTGGCAGTGTTCTTAATGAGTTCACCACTGTTTCCAAAGAAAATGCTGACATTAATAATTGTAATGTTACATTTATTGCAAGAAAAGTACAAACATAAATGCGGTGGATTAGGAAAGGTCACTGCAATCTCACTCCTTTTGGTGCTAATGTAGCTTGACAGTATTTGCAAGCCAGGAAGGAGACAGAGAAAAAGCCTCCTGTGATAACTAGATCTTTCATGGCACTGCCTGATTGCATAAAGGCACCTGCTTAGGTGATTTTACTCTCAATGATGCTTTTGGCATTTTCCAAAATGGCACCTGAGTTAATGTCATAGTCTATCCAGTGTCACTAAATTCTACCCATGTTTTTCTTCATATTTCTCAGGTCAGTCCCTTAATTTCCATTTTCATTGTTTGCTAGTGTCCTGGCCCAACCTCACTGAATTAACTATCGCACATGCATCCCCTACAGTGAAGTAATGAAGCACACAAGCAACCACCTTCGTGTGAAGTTGTGACTAATCCTGAAATCCACAAATGATCACTGAGTGCTTCTTAAGTACCCAGCCCTGGGCTCAGTGCCTTGGGAGCAGGCAAACAATAGCAGAAAATTTCTACTCTCAAATAGTTTATAATCTAATTAAGGAGACAAAAAGTCAAATATTATTAACGAGGAAGAGCTGTTCTTGGTAAATAGGAAATAAATTGCTTAGATAAGACATGGCATATGATTTCAGAGGAGAGTGAGGTCATTGCTGAGTTGTTAGTTGAATCTTGAATTTCTAACATTTCTTAGTCTTCCATCCCACGGTTTTTTATCCAATACAGCAAAACCTGCTTTACCTTTTCACATATGACTCATTCTCTTCCTTCCTGGGATAATGCACAGTGCAAAGCCCTCCTGAGTACCATGTCTACTTTTCCATGCTAATTCTGTACCTTCTCCATCTGTACCTTTCATCTGACTCTCCTTGTCCATGGAGGTGCTTACTCTTTCTTAGCTGGTGACAGCCCGTTACACTCACTCCAGTAATATCATGTATGTTATACTGTTGTCACTCTCCATCCTTATGTCTACTTGTACCTATCTATTAAACATTGAAATTGTTTTAGTAACTCAATAAAGATAAGTGTGCTGGGGCTGGCTTTGTGTGTGCCATGCTTTGTGCATGAAGTTGGCACAGCAGTGTGGGCAGGAAAGCCGCCATTCATCACTCCCCACAGGACCCAATATAGTCGTCCCTCTCCCTATGTCATGTACACTCAGTATCGCTGCTGCCTAAATCCTGATTCTACAGCGTGAGTGATAAATGTGTGCCTGTCGAGCTGTAACACTGGCTCTCGCTGGAGAGCTTCCTACACTACTCCTTCTAGGCTGTTCTTGCTCTCCCTCTCCCCCCGCATCTTGTTATTGAAGTCACGTGGCCTTTAGACAAACTAGCTCTTGAGCAAGGGTCCTTTTAGAATAACCCAAGTCAACATTCCTATTGAGAGTCTCACATTTGGTCCCCAGGAAGTCCTGTATCTTTGACCTGATATAGAGGAAGCAATTCTTTTCACTGTGCCATCTGTATTATACTACTAGCCACAACCTCTTATTCTCACACTAGATCAGTGGACACGTGGCAAGTCACCAGAGTGGTCTCCTTAAATGTGCCTCACAACATACGTGAGTTGGGGGGTGGCAACCCCGTCTTCCTCCTTTGTTGAGCATGTTGGACCCACATTACAGCCATACCTCTCTGCAAATCAGTCTGCAGGTCGATCTGTCTCCTATGTCTTCAGTATCTGTTATACCTTCAGTGCCTAGATTAAAACTTTCAAACTGGTATCCTGGTATCCTAGCTATAAAAAAGTGTAAATTTGTTTAAACATCATTCAGAGAAAACGGGGAACCTCTGAGAAAAGCTAAGGAAAAGTACATCTTTATCAGATATGGGTTGAGATAAGGCTCTCAGATAGTTTTATGAATAAAATGTTGAATGAGTTTTACAAAGTGTCATATACACATATGTATAAATAATATGGATGGTTTGGGGGTGGATACACACATTATGTAGACCAGAATAGTAATTTAGCTCCTCCTTTTTCTGGGATGTGAGAGAGAACTGGGTGACATACCTCTAGAGGATCCTAATGATTTCCCAGAGTTGGTCCAGCTCATCTGTTAGAACCCTCTTATTTTACTTTTCAAATCTTACTTTTCTTCATAGAAGTTCAACAGAATGGGTGACAATTCCAAATTAAGACCTTAGAAAGTTGTAGACCTATGCCACGGCCTTTACTTCTTCCTTACATAACAGTGAAGTTTGGGGTTTGCATGTCAGTGTCAATGATTTAAGCATAATTTCCTTAAAATAGTAACATCTCAAGATGTAACAAATCAAAGTTTGGTAATGACCGATTTGAAATTTAAGGCTAAGAGAAACTGTATCTTAGTGTGTTTTGTACTGTGTATAGAAAATCACTAGCACTGAATAAATATCATTAGCTATAAAACACCAACAATTCCTACAAACTACTTCAAAGCTTATGTATTTTGCCATAATTGGTTCATAGCATGTATATACAATGTTAATTCACTATTTTAATATTTTTTCAAGCCCTTATAGAATAACCATAACCACTGGGCATTAATTTTTAACAAGGTATCTATAGTCATGTATTTATCATTTATAACATGAATGACAAAAATGTTATCAAAGATTTATAAATAATTTTATTCTACATGTAGCATGTGTTATAAATATATTATTAATTGTTTCTAAATTATTAATAAGATATTCCTGAAACTGAATATGAGAGTAACACTTATTATGTAAATGACATTTTGCCACCCTTGAAATCCCCATTTAGGTTAACTATGTGTATATCAGTGAAAGCCATAGACAGGGAGGAGGAAAATAATATTTCTTATGAAAAAATAAAATATTCAAGATAGCACTTGACAAGGCTGATGCATTTAATATAAATTTCATTGAACCAGATTGCTCCAAAATGAAAATTCTATTAAGTGGCCAGGTGCTTTGGGAACTAACTGGATTCTTTCTGATCACTAAGTAATATGGAACAGGGCAATAGAGATAGTTTAATGCACTATGACATTTATCTCTTTTGCTTAATTGCTGCATATGCCATATGCCCACACAAGAGAAAATATCCATTGCATTGAATCAGATAATGATGCATGTTAAACCTGCCAAGCCATATGAGCATTACTAGTGCATAAAACAGTCGATACACTTTTAGGATATTACCTGAAATACCAGTGGTATTTGGGGAAACTGAATCAGCAATTCTCTATGGCTATAGGGTAAATATTATAATGTGGACATGAAAAGCTGTCACACCTATGTAGATCTAAGTTAGTATGCCATATTAGAAGGTGAGATTAGGGCCTCCAAGTTTCCAAACACAAATGCAAGAGTCATCAGAATTGGAGTTAACATAGTTGAGTCTAGGATGACTTTCATGGTCCCTGACCAACTGAAGTAGCTTTAGACAACTTTGCTTGCCTGACACTGACTCCATAGATTTCCCAAAAACCATCCAGAGATTCAGAATCAGGAAAAGTCTCTACACTACCCAGAAACACAAGAAAAATCTAGGCCATGCCCTAAAGATTTTAGAACCATACACTGTTTATATCAGAGCAAAAATGATTCATTATCTGATTCAAGTTTCATTTAAAGAGGAAGCATTTATTTCCATGCCTTTTAAAAAGTCCAATTACTCTAAGAAATTTAAAATTTGTTTTCTAGTCATTATTGATTTATTTCTATAAATGATACACTTAACCTTCTCATTGTTGGAGCATTATTGTCTTCACCCATTTTATAGAGAAGACATGAGAAGAATAGGCAGAATGATCCAAAATGTTTGGAGCAAATGTGATTAGAGAAACTAACATGAAGACCTCAAAAAGTCACCAGCTAATCTTGTGACTAAATGATGCTCATTATATAATAACATAACCTGAAAATGCCTACAAAATGCCTAACTCCCTGAAAATACAACTGCACAAAAGCTAAGTTGCTCTTCACTTCCAGGTTGAAGATCTTGAAATATTCTTTAAGGTACTTAGTTGTTACCTGAGTGTACCTAGACTTCATGTTGTTTGGAAATCTTGAATAGGGCTAATAGTGATGATGAAGTACTAAAGTCCATTGTTCCTATACACACACACACACACAAACACACACACAGCCACCTTATACTATTAGCACCATTGCTGAATAGTGGATAGTATTTGATGAGTAAATTAATATACATAAAAAGGTAGCAAACATTCATATGTGTATTTCCCCAATACCTACAACATGTGCTCTGTCATTTTGGCAATTCATACCTTGTATATTGTATTTACTAGAGTCACATTTAAGCAGTGTTAGTGTGAAATGTAACATTTTCAGCACCAGTGAGTGTTTGGTACAATTAATCCAGATTGATGAATGATATATCAGGTACAGTCTTCTACTGAGAGGTCACCTTGTGCTCTGGAAATTATTCTGCAGAAGAATACAGCCTTGGTTCTGGCCAGGTGGTGTTGGCCAACGCAGTTAAACTCACTTATGGTCATCTGCATTTTCTATAAATTAGCGCTAACACAAACGCAGGTCTGAATAGGCGAACCCATGGTCTTCAACATACGGGATTGACTTTCCCTTTACTGTTCTTTGAAAGTAACCATAAATAAGCATAAGTTAAGGTAAATTTGGATAATTCTGGACAAAGAATAATGAAAGTGGGAAGAGGCCAAACAATTCACACTGAAAATAGGAGACATTGAAGGAGATGGAGAAGTTGAGACAGGGTATATATTTTGGGGGATAGCAGACCTGGAAGATATTGTGTAGTGCTTTCTTCCTTATGTGGCCAACAACTTAATCTGGTAACATTTTAAAGTAGATGAAGATTGTCCTAAGTGGGCTTCTTTCTCTCCACTATTATCAATAATGTTCCCCTAACCTCTGAGTACTCAGTCTTTCCATTTTCGGGCTGCATATGGTCATATGCTTCTCCTTTCATATGCTCCCATTTAGTTCTGCCCCCTCTGAATCGTGTGGTCTTAGATATTTAACTCCCATCTAAGTCCCATCAAAATGTTTCTATCCATGTCTGAAGCACTTAACTAAGAAATCAAGTTAATAAATAAATATAAAACAAGCAAATCCTGCTCTAGAAGTATTAACTCTTTGACAGACCATTCTTTAAGATGCAAAACTTTCAGCAGGGGAAACATATGAAAAGACTCAGGGAGCTTGATGAGCTAACTAAGCTCTCTTTAGAGCCAAATATTTGTGTCTATGAACAGAAACTTCACCTTGCTTGGCAGCTTATGATACATTAGAAGTCAGCAAAATGTACATGTTATTTTACATTTGAAATAGCTGCTTACTGTGTGCTTGACATAATGTCATACTCACTGGGTCTACAATTATTGTTGATTCTAAGTGGTAAGCTAGTAGAGAATAGCATTGCTGTAGCGGCAATGTTTTCACAGCATCATGTGAAAAAAGAACAAAATAAATATTTTCATTTTGTGATTTTAAAAATAATATAACTGTTACATTCAAGTTAAAATTGGATATAATTATTACATTAAAAATAAAAAATAGCTTGGTTTCAAGTGATAGCCATTCTCATTTTACTCAACTGTGGCACCACATTCTTGAGGAAGAAAACATGGTACTACAGATGTATGGATGTAAAGCAAACTTCAACTCCAAGTTTCCAATTACTCCAGTTGAGCCTCCACACCTGAGCATGGCAAAAGGTCATTGACTCTTTAGAAACTTTTGGAAAAGTGTTCAGAAATTCATGCACCCTTACTTCTCACAAACATCCTTGCAAACCGTCTTAGACTGATTGTACTCTAAAATTCCCAGTTTCCTACATGAAAGGATCGTAGTAAGCTTTCTTTCAGTATTCTAACTGTACTTATTTTATGTCATATTAAAAATACCTTTATTATTCTTTCTTGTAAAGTCTAAAATATTCAAGATAGTTCAAAAGATGATTTTAGTGCTGTGAAACCCTGCAATGAACTCAGAAAAGCAAAGCTATTCGAAGCTATCTTATTGTGTTTATTTCAGAGCCAGAAAAAATATAGAACATTCTTATTTGAATCAACTTTATATTTGACTGTCTTTGCAATTTTTTCTATGTATGCTTGATATGTAGTAATTGATATTTACAATATTCTCAACATTATAAGAGCATAGAAATGTGTTAAATTTTAGTTTCATAAAATTAGTACATTTTTCATTAGGTTGTACACTAGAGACTAATCTTTGTATCTTATAAGGATAATAGCGCCTTGAAATGAGTCAGAGTAGATACAAAAGTAAAGGCGATGCAATTCATAAATCGGTGACAGGAGACCAATATTACTAATGCATTTGGGGAAGAATGCAGCCAGATTATTCTTCTGGATGACTTAAATCATTGAAGGGCTAGCAAATAGATGGCAAAGGTCATCCAATCAATGCAGATAAATAATGAAAGTCTTTAGAAAAAGCCAAAATGTGACAAGTGAGACGGTGGTCATGTCATTCAATTTGGGGAATTTAAATATTGAAAAGTCAATTGTTTGGGCATTAAATTTACATGACTAGAGTGATGAAATATGGAGATGAAAGAAAATCTATTTGTTCCTCTGTGTTGCATGCCAGGATTTCCCGGGACCTAAATTGTTCTCTAGGGAAAAATGTATACACTCTCGTTGGCACATTATCTCCATCACACCCTTGCAAGCCCAATAAGAATATCACCAAGAAGGAAGAGTAGGACACCTACCTAAGTCTCCCCAGCTGATAGCCACCTGGGTGGTGTAAACAAGAAAACCACATGCTGTGTGTGAGATTCTCCCTTCCAAGTTGTCTCTCCTCCCCTAATGCTTGGCATAATGACAATGCATGTGTGTAGGAATGCATCGTGGGCCAGCCGAGTGGCTCAGTTGGTTAAGAGCTTGCTCAAGGGTGTGAGTTGAGCTCTGAGCAACACAGTTCGATGCCCAGCCAGAGCTGAGCTGCTGCTAAGCGGCCAACAGGTGGCAAGATAGCTCAGCTAAAAAAAAAAAAAATAATAAAAAAATAAAAAAAAATGCATCTTTTGGTTTATCAAAATAGCAAAAGATATTCTGATAAAAACCCATCTCAAAAGTAATCGGGTAAAAACGATTACAAATGGCCATGATGTATATTGACAGTAGAACATTAATTTCAGAGCATTCAAGTTCTTTCTATTCTGCCACCAGGAGGCACTGTGAGCAAAGACCTAATAGAGAGAAAACTTCCCATAGGACTTTGTCTTTTTGTTTGTTTGTTTCTTTCTTTCTTTATACACTTTTATTTTTTAAAGATATTTTTAAATATGTATAAATCACATAATAGAACAATTAAAGCTATTTTTATCATGAAAAAGATTTCAATACTACAGAAGCTGACTTCCTCCTCCGATGAAGTCATCCAGCCCAGGGCCACCTGTACACTGATGACCCTTGAGTTTCCATCTCTGCTCCTAACCGTGGTTAAGAGCTACAGGTTCATAGACCAAAATGTCTGTTCCACAGACATTTATGAACATCTCCACCTGTATGGGCACCTCAAGCTAGACAGAACCAGCATAGATGGCTCGATTCTCTCCCCATCAACGGGCTCTTAGTTTAAACGGTACTACTATTTAACCAGTTGCTTAAGCCCCAAATCTGGAAGTTCATCCTGATTCTTCTTGCTTTCTTCGATCATATTCAACCCAAGGGCAACCCCCCCAGAGGGTATATTTTCAAAATATGTCCTACATCCTACCATCCGCAGTGCTAAGATTGATCCTTTGCTTAGTGGGGTGTCTGTCAGGTTCTGCCTTTGTAAAGGAAACTTCTCATCCTTGACATTGAAACATAATCTGTTGAAGGATACTTTGAAATTATATGAATGTTCTGTGTGCCTACTATTTCATCCAACAAGTTTAACATACCCATAGGACTTTGTGATGCCCCTTTTCCTCCTACATTACCATTCCCCACCTGTTAAAAAAATAAAAAAATAAAAAAAATAAGAAAAGGTGAAAAGTGAAGTCTGAGAATTTATAAAGCCTAGATCAATGCTTCAAAGAGGTCAATCAAGGAAAAGCTACCTTTTTCTAGATTTAATATTTTGCTATACACTCTTTTATCACATCATTATGAAACCACAACAGCTTACCACTGTTGACCCATATAGTCATCCCTCAAAATACATGACATTCTAACCTTGGCCCATTGTCTTTCTCTCTGCTTTCTTCCTCTTAGTGGGTGCTGCTCTTACGGGAAAAGAACAGAGCATGTCCCAGACCCCAAAGAACGGCACCTTGCACAGCTTGGCCTATGCTACAGAGAGCTCCTTGGTGAGGAGGAACGTGAGGCATGAGGAAAAAGTGGCAGATACGGGGTCCTGCCTCATTGAGATGCTGCTGACATTTTGTTCCCTCTCAAGCTTATGCAACTGAAGGGGCAAAGAGTTTTTCCAAGAGGCTGCACTCTAGACCAGCTTCTCCAGCCCATTGCAGAATAAGAATGTATAGATTCTTATTTGAAATGCGCAAAAATGTTAGATGTTTACCTATTTGAGAGTCAGTTTTATTTTCTCTTATTTTAGTACAATGAAAGTGATGAGAAGCAGGGACTAATTTTATCTATTTCCTTTTTCTCTGCATGCAGATTTGCACTTTTTGTGTTAAAGAAGGCGATGAAGACAGCCTGGAACATGGAAGTCTGGCAAGAATATATGACATGGGATACTGCAAGGTTCTCCACCTAGGGATCTAAGAGACTACAGCAGTAATTAAGAAATCAGGATATTTCTAGAAAAGACTTTATGATAATCTACCTAAATTACTCCAAACCATACTACAATTATAAAAGTATAAAAACGTATTCTTCTAAACATAATTATTTCTGGAAAGTCTAATGTAGAAAATATTTTAAATAAATATATTAAGTAATTTGCACAATGAGGCCCTTGATAATACTCCAAGATTTGAATTATGTATGCTTATTAATTCTTTTTTAAAAATTTGGGACAGATTTAAGCTTTGTTTTTCTGACTTTCAAATACATATCTTAAACAAAGACATCTCTCAAGTTCTTCATTTTTATATCCTTACAAAAACATTTTCATATTGAACAATTTAAATCAAAATAAAATAATTAGTTGAAGAGCTGCATGGTAACTTGTACTACGGTGTTGAAAATGTATTCAAGTGTTTTCTTTGAGAATAAAAGCAAACACAAGTGGAAATCGCAGAGTTTGATGTACAGAGTTACAGAGTAAATCATTTACTACAGATATGCTTGTTCTTTGACTAAAAGAGACATGTATATTAGGAGGCTTAGAAACCTGACTCTGAATCCTGGAGACCGCATATTTGTAAGAAGGTACACGAGTAACTCTAAGTGTGTGGCTACACTGCCACCTAGTGGTGTGAAGAACCACTCTTCTAATAGAGATGGATGACTTCCAGGTCAGTGGCAATTTTATAAAGGAGCAATTCATTTGTAAAAGTGAAAAAAAAAAAAAAAAAAAAGAGTTTTACACCAGATGGCTGAAAAGGCCTAAGAAGAGCTGTTATCTGTCTTCTCTTACGTATTCCTTTGCCAAAGCTTCCTGATTCCCATTGATAAAAACCTCAGGTGTCTGCAGAAAAGCTCTGCAAACTCAGCACCCCAGGCAGGTATGGATGAAAACAAGCTTCAGGTGTCTTTGAATAACAATATTATTATATCTTATTGCTTTAAAGCAGTCCCTCTTTTATAAAGTCTGCTTTGGATTTAAATCTCTCTTTTCCTTTTCTAGCTGAAAACCAAAGCAAAACAACAAACAGAAATGTTGCAAGTATTTCTTCCTTGCCCTCAATTGCCAAGCCTTCTAGGAATGAAATCATCCAATTGGTGATCAATTCAGGATGCAAACTGTTGAAAGGTGCACCTACTAATATTGACATCTCTATTATAGGCAGAGGTGATGCCAGATCATGTCTGCAGATTAAGGTCATTTTAAAGGCTTGGGGAAGAAGAAAATGCCTTCTAAGACATCACATTCTTCTTTGAGAGAGGGTTAAAAGAACTATTGCTATTTACTCATTGTGGATTGGTTTCTTGGTCGGGCATCATTATTACAGCAGGCACCAAAACCGTAGGGGAGAGAAAAGCTGCAAATAAAATTTCAAGGAAAATAACCACAATAAAAAATAAATAGCAGGCGCAGAGTTTACAATGCCTGATGTGAACATAAGAACAACAAGTTCATATATCCCACTTTCTGAATATGTTTAAGGAGATATAAAGGCCATTTTTCCTTTTGCTGCTGCATATGTCAGATTGGTCAACAGTATTATTTTACTATTTAAGATCAGAAAAAGGATTTCCTAATGTGTCAATATTTAAGGGTAAAGGGAATATCTAATTTAAAATAATATATCATGTTTTTCATAAATAATATATTACATACAGAGGGTGCCAAAAATATATAAACATTTTAAGAAAGGAAAAACTGTATTAACATTGTAATAATATATACCGATAACAAAAGATGAATGAACACAAGTCATATTTGAATTACAAGAGGTGCTCAAAGTGCTTACCATCAGCATAATTTTAATATAGTTTTTCCTTTCTTGAAATGTGTATTCATTTTTTTGGCACCTTCTGTACATACATTCTAAAATTTGGATAATACATTTCACCCCAATATTCATCTTCTTTATTCTCCTATGAAGATACTATGATAAAAAGCCCATTCACAGTAATTTAATGCCATTCCTAACTTTACCTTTCCTTCTGGTGATAAGACCCCAAAAGGAAAGGAAGGGCAGGTAGGCAGCAATGAACTAGGATCCAATCCTCGTACTCCCTGGCAATCCACTTCTCACACATCTCATAGTCTCTCTGTAAAACCCTTATGTATTTTACAGTTTTCTAAGGCATGATTGATGATCTCAACAGTCTGAAATTAAACCGCACAATGTATAGTAGAGGATGGTATTCCAACATACTAGGAAGCTTTATTTGCTATTACTCAACACTATTTTAATAAATATAAAAGCAGTGTTTATTCCCTTTAAAGTCACGACATGTATGAAGTTAAAGGTTTTCACAGCAATGAGCAATTAGTTAAATATCACACATGGACGCAAAACAGCAATTTGTAGACTTGTGTTGCTTAGTGCCTTAATTACTTATGTTACAACTTGTTTCAGACCACTAAAGACAGGGCTATCTAAAACCCCCCAGGCAATTAGGACAAAGCTCGCTCAAACATGAACAGCTCTTGAAGAAATAAATTGAAAGACCAGGTTTTATCTATAATGTTATTAGGTAGATAAATCACCGGGAAGAATAAACCAGTGGGGGGAAAAATAAAGCACAAACTAAGATTAGTCCTTTAAAAATCTCCTTGGAGATTATGCAATTTTCCCCACGAAATCAATATCAGTTCAATTGAAGATAAATTACAAGAGAAATCAAAAGCGGACACTTCTTGAGCAAGTAATAATGGTATTGTTTCCTTCATTACATAGTGGAATCTGATCACAACGCGATGGTGGAGGACAGGAAATAGTTCATGTTTGTTAACTATTTTCTCACTAAATGACACTTGATTTGGGGGACATTGTTCTCAGAATGCCTGTTGGCACTGGCTTGAAGATTTTTGTTTGTTTGTTTCTTTTTTGAAAACAAACCTTTAAATTTCTCATAGCCAAAAAAAAAAAAAAAGAATTGGTGTTTCAATATGTTCTATTGTCTGCAGTTAAAATACTCAGATCATATATTATTCATGTTGAACATTCACAGAACATTCAAAAAACGGTTAGAGAATACCTAGAGAAAATTATAAAAATTCAAAAAAATATTCTATTTCCTTTTATTGTAAAAATATATTTTAATAAAAATAAGCCATTGAACCAAGAATCCATAAATTTACCCAGCAGAGAATTAAATGGCCTCTATGCACATGAGTACATGAAATAACACATCTACGTAATAAATTTACTGCTTGTGACAGGAACCAATCTAGAAATGAGTCAAAGTAAGATTTGGGGAATACATATTTTAATATACCATGATTAACTTAAAACCACATATTTATTTTCTAACAGTAGCATCAATTGTTTTTTGATCATATTACTTTCATAGGCATTGTATAATATATACTACATTATTGGTACAACCTGTTATATGCATCTTTCTGAATAATCTTATTAACACATTACTCTCAAGTATTAAGAGAACATGGCTGCCAAACAAATTTTAACATGAACAGTGAAAACTATTTACATAGAGTTTGGTTGCATATGTTTTTCTATTATAAAGAACAAATCAAAGTTTTAGAGTTTATCTTGTCATTAAATGATTTCTAAAGAGAACTCATGTCAAGAAAATGTTGAAATATCTATGGAACTGCCCTACTGCATTTATTTTTCCTATCTTCTTTTAATATATGTAAATTTAGTAATGTCATAGAAAATATAAAATTACTTTGAGAAGTGGGCTTCAAGTCTATTTCATCTTATAATTTATAAATGAGGATAAAGAAGGTATGGGGAATATTTATAATAACAGAAATTCAGAGATGTCCATATTTACCCCTCAGTCTCAAAGTCTAGGATAAATGCTGCATCTGTGTTGATTTTAAACTTGTAAAAGAAGGTCAAGATATAATATTTCTAAACAATTTCTGAATTATCTCTAGTTTTCTATATTATTCACATCAATATGGCTAGAAAGTGTTGGATATTGATTTGATATAATTTATACTGTGAGGACTTTTGTTTTCTGTAATTATGGGTTAATTATTAGAGCCTTCCAAATGGAGAATAGAATATAAAGGCACAGAGCTGGACTGAGAGAAAAGTGGATCCAGTATGCTTAAGACAGGACTTCTGATTTTAAATCTTATACAAGTGATCCTGCTCTTTGAAGAGATGAGTGGATCCAAAAAAGAGGATGCACTGAAAAGGAAATTTTCAGACTTTGTCATCCCTTCTTAGTGTGGAGGGGGTGACTGGCTTCTCTTTACACACTTGAGTGACCCACAGTTGAAAACCAATATGCTAAATAGGTGAGAACAAGATATATACACATTTTGAATGGAAGACTAATTAATACACATTTTCTATCAGTTGTCTAACTATTGCATAATCTAAGTAATTGCATGCTCATATTTATTACTTATTTTTAGAATCTGTATATGCCTTCAGGTCATGGTTTTATATACACTAGTCAGATAGATGACATACTTAAGGGGTATAGTCTTACAACAAGCAAACAAAAGCTGTAAGAGTGAAACATAACAAGCAGAGATTTATATAGGGGATCCATGTCCATGCATATATTCAAGAAGGAAAGAGCAAATAAAAGAGTGGCATTTTGAAGGGGTAACTTTTTAATATCCTCAGTAGTAGAAGGAGAGAAACAACACCAACATGTCATTTTTTGGTGAAAAACAAAATATGACGTATTAAATAATGGAAAAATATTGAAAATTTATGCATTGTAAGTCATAAAATATGCATAATCAGGAAGTGGGAAATGCTTTGTAAGGATAGAGGAATAGATTTGATGTTTATACTAGAGTGAATCACCTTTGAACAAGGATGGAAACAGAAGATGCACCATAAAAGAAGAAGAGGGAAGGCAAACTCGAAAGGTTTCAATTCTTTCAATGATATTGAAACCTGGAATTCACTGAAAATTCCAGAGCTGAGACTCCAGAGCTATGGGATATCATTTGACCGGAGCTACATCCTCCTTCTAAATGTTACATGGATGCTGTATCTGACTTTCTAATCCTTTAGGTTGTATCTAGGAAAGCTCCTTTCATGGGGTCACCCAAATGTGGGGCTGGAATTTCTGAACTAATGAATTCCCTATATGGGGAAATCTCTAAGTAATAACAGTCTGATTACGATTCTACTCAGTCCTCTGATTTGAAACGACTTTCTGAATGTTCCTGAGATGGCTATTCAAGCCAAGAAGAAACCACGGACCAATGTTCAAGTGTGTGCATAAAATGCTAGCAATCTTCCCTTGAGAAGACCTACTATCATTTCCGCACAGAGTAGCGACCTCATAAATATCATCACTCTCCTTTCAGTTGGTCCGGAATCTGGGCCTCATCCAAATCCCTTCTTTCATGAATCTCATCCAGTCAATTGCTAAACCTTGTGAACTGCCCACCTTGCTATCTCTGGACACTGCCCACGTGGCACAATGTCAACTACCAACACTCTCGTCTGGTTTGGTCTGCCTCCCGCCTTGCATTGACTTTTATAAACCAGCTTCCTAAGCAGTTGTCTTGAATCACCTCTAATCTCATCTTTATAGTCAGAAGGATTTATTTACAATACAGATCTTCTCATTACCTTTTAACCCTCTAAGATCACTTCCTTTTGCCTCTAAGGAAATAACTCCCAACTCCGGAATCTGTCCTCCTTGACCTTGCTTGATTTTACTCCTGCTCATTGCCCTGCCAACATCTAAGCCAATTTTCTACTCTCATTTCAACACTTCAAGCTCACTAGTCTTATTCTCATTTTTCTGAAATATCACAAACATTCCTACCTTGTGGATTTGGTTTATATGGATCATTCTCTTTTCCTTTTCCCAAACACTGACTTCTGTTTAATAGCTTCTCTAGTCAAGTTAAACATCATTTGCTCTAGAGAAGCCTTCCTTGTCCCCAAAATCTAGATGAGTTGCCCCAATCCTGCAGGAAATTCCACTGTATACTTCTTCATTGCCTTCACAACGTTTGCATTCATTCAAATCTATAGGCTCTCCTTCTTTATAGACTCCAATAAAGACGCCAAGTCTGGGTTGCTATCCCGACATCCCTTCGTATTTATCATTTTTCCAGGTCCAGAGGAGGTGCTTAATAAATGGTTTTTAAATGGACCGAAATTATTAATACTATATGTCACAGTGCTAAAATAATATTACATTTTAAACTAATGTTCATCCCTTATCCAATTCCTTATAAACGAGAATAAGCTGCCATTAAAATACCAGGCATTGAAGCCTAAAGTATTCAGGCAGGATTACTTACGTAACTAGCTCTCTGGGATATGGCAGGGTATGACAATATTACAAAAATTGATGATATTGACTACACATGGCAATATTGATACTACATGATAACATTACAGTGCGTGATGGAACCAACACTGGCAGGTTTCACAGTTGCTAGATGACCTCTAATATCCTGTGGCAATATTAATTTGCAAAGGGGATTGTTGTGGAGTGGATTTATGACACATTGTATAGCCAATTCCTGAAAGAACTATGAATCAGGGTTATTTGAGCCTCATATGTTGGAAAAGATCGCTAAGTTATTGAGCAAAATCAGTCAATACAGCAACCACCATTTGCATTCCAATCATAATTTGAGACTTTGCAAAGGTGCCAGCAATTCTGTTCAAATATCAAGAATATAATGACATTGGGAAAAGTGATGAAGTAACTGATATAAAAGAAACTCCCTTACCTCAATTCTATTCTCTTACTGTTTTAAGTTTCTTCATAGAATTTCATATTTGTTTATTTCATCTATCACCACAATGAAAGTAATTATATTAAGAGCTTATTCAGTTATGTATCTGTGGTACCTTGAAAAGTGTTTGGACAAAAGAGATACTGAATAGATAAATGCTAATGAATGAATACAAATGTAGATATATATTTAATAAAGGGAGAATCAGCAGAGTATGTGTGGGCCCCCATGCCTCAGTTGTTAGGAAAGTGGGCTGTTTTAAAAGTTGGTGCATGGCAATGATTAATAGGAAGGATTCAGGAAGGTGAGAGCATATACTTTGTGATATTCGTGCTACATCCTTATACCCCAAACCATGCTTGAATGCTCCATGTTAGGATTTAGGGGTGGAGGACTAAGGTTACATGAAGCCAGGTGTGAATAATAGAGCCAGACTGGTCATTGCATTCACTCCACTGGCAAACACTGAAACATTTGGTAGAGGGATATAGACGATTCACTTTTTTTTTTTTTCCCCCAGTAAGTAATTAGTTATTTTCTTCCCCAGTAGGACTGGAACTAGAACTAGGGTAAGGTGAACAAAGCACTTCGCTTGAATAGAAAATGTAAAGGGGTGTGTGTGTGTGAGTGTGTGTGTGTGTGTTTGTGCATGCATTCACGTGCATGTGCACACACACACATCAACACACATGCTTATTAATCAGGAAAAATTACAATTTAATGCAAAACTTAAAAATTCAAAGTTAATGCAATTAAAAATAATTTTTCCCATTATAGATGTTTTATATTTGTTTTGATTTCTTTTTTTTAATTAATTAATTTATTTTTAATTAGTTTCAGGTGTACAACACAGTGCAATAGTTATACATTTTATCCCTCAAAGTGACAACCCCCCACCCCCAATTCGCCACCCCACTCCCCCCCATATCATATATATCTATTACTCTTCCTCTGACTCTCTTCCACAGTATATTCCACATCCCGTGACTATCTATATATATTCAATTACAGTAGGTATACAACCTCCGCTTTAGTTATACAGTGCAGTGATCAAACCTCTACTCCATCCATGAAATGGTCTCCCTAACAAGACCTAGGTAAGACCTGAAACCATAAAAATCCTAAAAGAAAATATAGGGAGTACATTTGCAGACATTACCCAGAGCAATATTTTTACTGATACATCCCTACGGGCAAGGGAAGTAAAAGAACAAATGAACATATGGGATTATATCAGACTTAAAAGTTTTTTTCACAACAAAGGAAACCATTAATAAAACAAAAAGGAAGCCTACTGAATGGGAGAATATATTTGCCAATGATATATCTGATAAGGGTTTAATATCCAAAATTTATAAAACACTCATGAAACTCAACACCAAAAAAACAAACAATCCAATCAAAAAATGGGCAGAAGATATGAAGAGACATTTCTCTAAAGAGGACATACAGATGGCCAACAGGCATATGAAAAAAAGTTCAACCTCACTAGTCATTAGGGAAATGTAAATAAAAACCACCATGAGATACCACCTCACTCCAGTCAGAATGGCTATCATCAGTAAATTAACAAACAACAAGTGCTGGCGGGGCTGTGGGGAAAAGGGGACCCTGCTGCACTCTTGGTGGGATTGCACATTGGTGCAGCCACTATGGAAGTCAGTATGGAGGTATCTCAAAGAACTGGAAATAGAGCTACCGTTTGACCCAGCAATTCCACTCCTAGGTATTTATCCTGAAAAAACCAAGACACTTATTCAAAAAAAGTTATGCACCCCTATGTTTTGATTTCTTAAGAGATTGCATTAAAACATTATTTGTCATGGTAAGTGTTCCCCTTAAATTTCCCACCTTACTTCCTTACCCCAGTCTCTCTCCTGCACCAGAACTCCTGATGTTGGTGAGCGGTGGATTATAAAGCACTGGTGGAGCCCGACGTCCTAGAAGGGAATCTGAAAGAACTTCCAAGATCAGGGCAGAATAAGGAGCTCCTTTGCAGAGTCCAAGGCCATGCATGACACACAATCCAGTCAGTCACCAGCTACACTGTACTCACCTGGTGTTTGTAATCAGAAACAAAGGGCTGGTACAAGGAGGCACAGAATGAATCCAAGTGCACTTAGAATTACTTGAAAATTAAGTGAAAGAGTACAACTTTCAGCCTCAGTTTTACATATTTATTTTGGGAAAATATGAACACTTCACATCTTCTCTATGGTGGCAGATACCCTGTGGGTGGACTCTATTTTATTAAACTATAGCCTCTCATTAGCACATGAACTAAGGGCTTAGCCATCTTGTTTTAAGTATTTTGCTTTACTTAAATAAACTGTAATGTAAATATCTGTGCTCCTGTTTGGTTTGGAGAAGCTAGATTTATGGATTGTGGTGTGGCACCCTTTCTAGTTTTCCCCTAAAAAAACACAAAAAAGGACTTCACCTTTTGCATACTTATTTTAGAAACACCCCTTTTAGTCACATAATCAATAAAATGTTGTTCTTCTCCCAGGAATATCATATTAGCAGTTCTGTGATTGAGTATATAAATGTAGGAGGAATCAGATTATGCATATAAATTCATCTAAGGTGCTCTTGAGCTGAACCCAAGAACACAGCACCACAGCAGGCAGATGTACACTTATAAAGTGTGGTCACAGAAGATAATTGCTGTTAATAATTCATTAAGAACTATTCCTGTCTCCTTCAGCAAACTTATTCACCACTTCAACCATTTTCATCAAGCTTTATAATTGGGTGTGGAGAAAGGGCACACATGATTTGATGATCATATAACAACTAACATTTGTACAGCATTTTACAATTTGCAAAGCAGTTTTCATAAACATAATTTACTCCTCACAGCCACAGTCGTAGTTAGGTGTTGTTAATTTAAGATCACCTACATTTTACCAATGAGAAATCCGGGTCGGTAAGATTATAAATTCAGAATATAGCTATATCAGGACACTCAAATAAAAGGGCTTGAGTGTACAGAGATTTATTGTTTACAAAACGAGTAGTCCATGGTTAGGCAGTAGACAGGACTGGTTCACCAGTTCAATGACGTCAGCACCAACGTCTCTGAAATTCCTTTGCTGTGGCTATAGGATGAATATTTTTCAGCAATAAGGAGGTGGAAAAGGAAGAAAGGGGAGTGATGGTGCATCAGAAACACAGAAGCCTGCCCAGAATTATATGGGAGACCTCTGTATGTCTTATTTACAGATAGAGTCATGTGGTTGCCTCTCTGGAGTGTACTGAGGAAAGGGAATGGATAATATAGACTGGGTAAGCCAACTGCTATGTTTCATACAGGAGTATAAAGAACTTTTAATCTCTGTTGTCTTATTCTAGAGCTCATTCCCCTTTATCTATATGAGAGAGTAAATCAGTGGGAAAGGACTATGCGGTTTTAGTTCTACAAATGCATGTGTGTTTGTAATAACTAAACGATGACATATAAAGGAGATAAGGACTTTCCACAACAGTGAAAAACACCAAAAATACCTGGTTTAAAAATATCAGCTATTGTTAGCATGTAACCTACTTTAATTCTGAAACACCCATGTCTTTGAATAATCATTTGCACTCAAGACTCTCAATACCATAACTATCTAGTTATCACTCCAGTAATATAATGATATCTTGATCTTTTAGCTATCTTTGAATTCACAATTCCAATGGGTTGCAGAACATGTTCATGTGAATTGTTCACTATTACAAATTCAGCATATCTGACATGATACCCTTCCCTATCAACTTTGTTTCCAAACTTTCCTGTAGTCTTTCTATGATACTGTTATTCTCATAGTCTTGCATCCAACAGTGAAATCACATTTGTTTCTTCAGCATACTTCATCCTTACTATTTAAGCAATCTGTTCTACTGCTGTTATATTTATTGGTCATGAGCCAGGCATTGTGTTTGGTGCTATAGCTACAATGGAAAGCTGACCTAAGTAAGTACAGGTCCATTACACTTCCCCTCTTTAGGTCCTCATTTCATCAAAACTATATTATTGCAAAAGATTTTACTTTCTTTTATCCATCCACATACTAATAGAATCAACTTTCAATAAAATTGCATCTATTTCACTAGTTTCAATTTCAATAAATTGCAGCATTTCCACAGAACCAACTGCTTCAACTTGAAAGTGTTATACCATCCTGTGCAGTGAAGAATTAACATTAGTTCAAGAGGAGTCTGGCCTTTCTTGTCACTCAGCTCCTGGGTTATCCTGCCTGACAGGAGTGTCTTTGTTTGCTTGGGGGCTTTGGCCATGAGACAGTGTAACAGTGTGAATTACAATGGGGGCTTTGGAACAGGGTAATAGATTCCAACCTCCAGAGTAATTAGAGAGTAAAGGTGTTAGTCCAGGAAGGGCTGGAGACCAAAGGTTAACCATGTAAGCAGTATGTGATAGAGCCCCAATAAAACCTCTAGACACCAAAGATAAGCTTCCTTGGTTAACAACTTTCTATGGGCATTGTAATATGTGCATCTCAGAAGAGGTAATGCCATCCATGTTTCCATGGAGAGACGATCACTGGAAGCTTCGTGTTTGAATCTCTCCTAGGCTGTCCTACGTGTCTCTTTTTTTGACTGGTAGTAATTTGTATCTTTTCCCTGTAATAAACATTACCATGCCTATAATGGCTTTCAGTGAGTTCTTTAGTCTTCCTAATGAGCTATCAAAGCTAAAGGTTGCCCTGGGAACCCCTGAAATTTTAGCCGGCTGGTCTGAAGCAAGGGTGGTCCTGAGAACCATTGAATTTGAGGCTGCTGTCTAATGGGGAGGGCAGTCTTATAGGGACTGTTCCCTCTGGCTATGAGGTTTGCCTAACTCACTGCGTATCCCTTTCTAATCCAGTTTATATGTTCCATACTTGAGTCCTGCCTTTATTCCTTACAATTCCCCCTTATTCTGGATTACTTCTGACACCTTTCCTCTTTCTCCAAACCTTTCACATCTTCAAGGATAATGTTAAGTCCTGCCTGAAGCTTTTTCTATGTATGCGCATGCGGTTTCAACCAGCAGGAGTTTTTAATCTCAGAGATTGTGTTTTGTTTCTCATGTACTGTAACCTGACCCCACTGGAGTGTAAGTTTCATAAGATGAGGTGACTTGTTAATCAGTTATGTCACCCTCCTCCTCATCTCCCTACAATGCCAGGTAGGTGTTCTGTTAATAATAATTACCTGACTCCACATTTGTTAGTACCGATTGAAATGCAACTTCTTCTACCCAAAAACAGAATGTCTACTCAGACATGCAGTAATTGCCAGTCATAAATGTTGTGATTAGTAATAACAATAATAAGCTATATTTACAAAGGGAACTATTTCCTTGATTCACTGTCCATGACCCCAGAATCGAGTTACAGGGTTGTTTTATTTATTTATTTTTCCTAAGGATTACCATCAGCAAAGTAATGCAGTCACACGGCCTAACCAAGTTTCTTTTCACAAAAGCTATTTTTCCTCCTTTAGAAAAGATGTGTAATTACATACATACAGTCAAATCGAATTCATGATCGAGCTCCATTACTCAATAACTAGTTTTAGAGAATAAGTTATAGAGCCTGTCACGTGAGCAGGTATTGATTAAAAAGAGAAGAAGAAGTTGATGTGCTACAATTTCAGAGGTGCGGGAAGCACTTTTACAGCCTGCATTGAAACCCAAACCAAAATTAAAATATTTTTCTTTCATACCAGAAACCCCTGTTACAACTATAGCCCTTTGTATTCAGGAGGCACTCTCTTTGTGGTGTCTTCTTTAAAATTTCATTTCAAAAATTTGTTACAGAGTTCTGTGTTAAGTTATTTGCTATTCGATGATAATGGATTCATAATCCCACTCTCCTATGCAATAGGAAGGGCCCTGAACAGGGGAATACTTCAGTACCTGAAAAAGGGGCTTTCACAGATAGAAAAATGCCCCAGAAGGAGAACCTTCATCCATCTCCAGGTTCTGCCTGGATTTGGTTCGACTCAATGGCCCAGGGACAGTGCAGACATTTCAATTTTGTGGTGATACAGTTGGTGTCAAAATCCCATTTGGACATGCACAAATTTGTTTCTATGATTTACTCTGAGCCCAAAGTCGGGAATTTGTTTTCTACAGAGGGTGGCTGACACATGGGAGGAAGATGGATTACAGAGCTCACAGGGATATAGGCACTGTCAAACCCAGAGAGAAAAAGGGACTCAGAGGGAGAGGCAGGCACCGTGATTGGAAATGGAAACCGATATTCAGGGACATTAGAGCCCCTGTCCTGTGGCCTGTTCAATAATGACTGCTAGAAACTGTTTAGTATTGTGTCATCCATTATGGGCAATGACACAGCTCTCATTTGAATATGTATCCTTTATTTGGTTTGATGGTTTCCAGGATATTTTCATAATTCTAAAATATTTAGAAAGCCTCTGTGTCAGTCTGTGATTCCTGTTGCTTTAGTCAGCATTTATTACTTTAATTCTAAAGAAGAAAAAAACATTGATGTCAGGGAAATACTTTCTTTATGTAACATTTTGCCAAACAAGGAGGATTTTGTCAAATGTTTATCATCACTGCTGTTTAAATAATACGTTATAAAAAATATTTGACCTCAAAAATGATTCTGCCTGTTTACTGTGAAAGTAATAATATTGAACACAAAAGTGATATATAAATGATGTATTACAGAATTGTATGCCTTAAACCTATGTAATTTGGCTAACAATTGTCACTCCAATAAAGTTTAATAAAAAAAATAATAAAAGTATTTACTTAGAAACATCTTATGTAAAAAGGTGGAATTATAGGTCTTGAATAAATCATACTCATCATTCATGCCATTCATACTCAATGAACTGCTACCCTAAGCTATAATATATTTATTTTTAATTTTAATAAAATATCAGAATAGCTGTTGGAATTTTCATATCAATTTTATTCACAGCTTTCTTTTGCTTAAGAAGTTTAAGTCTTCTATTTCTTTTTAAAGAGATTTTTACTAAAATATAGCTAACATAGAATATATTAGTTTCATGTATATACCATAGTTATTCAATGTTTACATACATAAATAAATGATCACTGTAAGTCCAGCAACCGTCTGACACTGTACTGTGCTATCACAATATTATTGACTATATTCCTTATGCTGTACATTACATCCCCATGACTTATTTCTTTTATACCTGGAAATTTAAACCTCTTGTTCCCTTTCACCTTTTTCTCCCTTTTCAAAATTTTCAATTACAGTTGACATTCAATATTTATATTGGTTTCAGGTGTACAGCATAGTGGTTAGACATTTATATAAGATAAGAAGTGATTCCCCCTGACTAGTCTAGTACCCACCTGGCACTATATTCCCTATGCTTTACTTTATATCCCCATGTCTGATTTTGTAACTACCAATTTGTACTTCTTAATTCCTTCACCTTTTTCACCCTGTTCCCCAACTCCCCTTCCATCTGGTAACTATCAAAATTTTCTATGTATTTATAAGCCTGTTTCTGGTTTGTTTATTTTGATCTTTAGATTTCACATATAAGTGAAATCACATTGCATCTGTCTTTCTCTGTCTGACATAGTCCACTGAGGACAATACCCTCCAGGTCCATCCATGCTGCTGTAGATGGCAAGAACCCATTCCCTTCCCTGGTCCAGCAATCTTCCATGGCATATATGAGTATGTACTACCTACTCTTTAATCATTCATCCATTGATGGACATCCAGGCTGCCTCCACATCTTGGTGATTGTAAACAATGCTGCAATGAACATAAGGATGCACACATCCCATGGAAGTAGTGTTTTGGGTTTCTTCGAATAAATGTCCAGAGGGGTGATTACTGGGTCCTTCTTTGTCTCTTGTTATAGCTTTTGTTTTAAAATCTATAAGTCTATTTTTGTCTAGTATGGCTTTTTTTCTTTTTCCTTTTTCATGAAATATCTTTTTCCATTCCTTTACTTTTAGTCTGTGCGTGTCTTTGCATCTGAAGTGTGATTCTGCTGTAGCCAGCATATGTGAGGGTTTGGTTTTCTTATCCACTCAGTCACCATATCTTTTATTGGAACATTTAACCCATTTATAGATAAAATAATTATTGATAGATCTGTAGTTATTGCCATTTTATTATTCATATTTTTTATCCTTTTTTAAATTAAAGAAGTCTTGTAACATTTCTTATAATAGCTATGTCCTCATTTTCTTGATCTAATAATAATAATAATAATAATAATAATTCATGATTTAATTTTGAATTATTTGTAAATTCTTATAGAATTAACTGGATTGTAGATGACTAAAAGTGTTGAAAAAAAGGCTTACATAATTTTCAAACACAGTGTTCCTATAACGATGACAAAAGTGACAGTCTTTACTCAGGTTGTACCACATTTAGCAAAATCCTAGGCTTTCCTTATCATTTAAATCTTGAAACTTCCACTGCATATTGGCTTGGAAAGTGGCCCATTAACTGACATTTATCACCTATGGTTCCATGTTGTTCCTTATGTTCTTACTTGTTATATCTGCATTATATCATGGTTACTGAAAGAAGAAACTTTTAAAAATGCAAGTATTCTGATACAAATACTATGGACAATATTTACAATTAATTATAATTAAAATAACAGCAAAGGATATTTTAAGAATATTTTGTAGCTTATAATGCATTATTAGCTCCATCTTATTGATGGGAAAACTGCTATATCTATGAAAGTTATGCACCCCTTCTTTTAAACAAAGATGTGACCTTTAAAAAAGCCACAGTAGTTCAGGAATGATAATTTCATTCTTGCTTTCTTCTCCGAGCCTGTTTGGAAAAGGGGAAATATGTCCAGACATAAAGGAAAAGTATTAACAGATTTTACTTATGAATGGTTCCTCAAACATCATACAGTCTTCTAACATTTAAATAGCATTCATCAATTTATATTAAATAAAATTTAAGGCTCAAGTAAAGTGAAGTTCTTAAAATGGTTCTAATAAGCCCATCTTGACTAATTCTTATAATATTAAAACTAATTTAGTTCAATTAAAATAGTAATTGCATTCTATAATGATTGCTATTCAAAACAATTTACTCAATTTAGTAATAATTCTGAGAAACAGTAACATGCTGTACTTAAAAAAGCTGTTAAAATAAAGTTAACTTTTACTATTTTTGAAAGGGGAAAGGAACCCTTAACTGATTACATACATTTACTCCATGGAAGCAATTTTCTATTTCTTGATATTTTTTTCAGAAGTTATTTTTTCCTTCCATTTTTATTGTATATGCAAAGGCTTCATTTAACAGTAAAAATAAATAATAATTGTATAAGAACACTGTCTTTTTCCTCTTTTCTACATAAACTTGTATTCTTCTGAACTAAATGAAAACTCTCTTGTATTCCCAAATCAGTCTAGATGCCTCATTCCTTATTTAATTCAATGAAGAATGGCTACCTCCATCAGTTTCCCTAATTTGTTTGAAAAAAACAACAAAAAACTTTGCATAACAAATGAAAACAATTTTATTATATGTGCTTTATTCAGAGGAGGCCATACTCAACTTACATAATGCAATTAAAGATGAAAAGAGTAATTTTCTGTAATCCTTCTATGGTGGCTTTCTCAACAGGAGTCTTAAAACTCAAACACCTTCACAGTAGCTGTTTGGACACTTATCACTCACAGGTTTAAGATAGCATTTTTTTCCATTAGTAATCAGAACAACTTAAAGATTCCTCTTCTAAATGTCAGAGATCTATGGGAAGGTTACACTTCACAAAAGATTCTATTTTAAAATGAAAATAAAAACAAAAAACTTTATAAAAAGTTAAAAACAATATTCAGTATTTGTGCATCACATGATTTCTTATTTAGCGTGTGCCTATAATTGAAAAAGTTGGGAAAGGCTTAATACGTGATTAATTAGTACTTCCTATTCAAGACACTTTACCAAAAAAAAACACAAAAAACAAAAAACAAACAAAAACAAAACAAAACCAGGACACAGTATTGTAATGAATATTTGGGATTATATAGGTGATATCAAACAAAAAATAAACTGGAACAATGCTGTTTGATTTTATTAAAATCCAGCTTCACAGTGACTAAAGCATTTTTAAATGGAGAGTCAATGATTCTTGTGATTTATATTTAAAAACAATGCATGACAAATGACAGTGAGGATGTGGAACCGCCAAACAACAGAGAGCTGACTTCCCACCCCCTCTGGCTCTATTATCTAAACTTTCTAAAATAATAACATGTACAAAAGTCTATCAGAGGACTGAACACTCTAAGATGTATGTACCAAAATACTCGTGGCTGATTAAAGACAAATTTGCTCTAATCATGTGTCTGCACTTATGAACACGAAGCCTGAACAATATGCAGTCTATCTTGACCAGAAAACAAACATGAAAAGCTTGACTACACACTGTGGCAGATGATGTTTTCTGAGAGGTAATTCTGATATTTGATGTATATTCTTTACTCTTCCTAAGTACCTTTGATTGTGTGCCAGCCAAGATGTAGCCCTGAAAAAAAAATACTTCAAAGCACTAGAACTTGGAAATAATCTCCAGTGTCAAGTAGAAAAGAAAATTGTGCCCACGTGCCTTACATATAGTTTTTATTTCAATTCCATGGAAAAAAGAGTCTTGGTCTCATTAAACTCATGAGCTGTGCAGCTTTTTGCTGCTATTTTTTTACTTTACCTGTAATGCTAATTGACAGCACTTGATTCATTTTCAAAACAATTTTTTATGCTCCAATGGATATTAAATAAGTCATAGAAAAATCACCAATTATAATTATGTTTTTCTTTTTTTCAAAAATTAGTTTAAAAAACAATAATACCATTGAAATGAAGACGGTATTTAGAAAAGAATGAAAGGTAAAAAATTGTTTTGGTTACATGTTAGAAACAGGTAAATTTATGTATTTAATTGACTCTAGAAGGGATTGGACATTTTTGAGAGAATTCAATCAAAACATATTTTTATTTCAATTTACTAGTTGTTTTGGGAAACATGTAAATAAATCTTGAAAATTATAGCTTCCATCTTATACTTCATTTGACTTATGCATGCTTAGTTTTGAGACAAAATCTCATATGAGCTTTAAAACTCGAACTCTAGATATTGTATGCTATAATATGTATTTTATAACTTGACATAAATTATCTGACCATTTTAGCATATCTGAATAAGTAAGGTGGAATAGTGCTTTGGGATGGAATTACTTCCATAGTTTGCTTAAACCTTCACTAAACCCATAAAGATGTGTCCATGGTTATGTAAACTGAACTGTGTTAGTAATAATCCCTAAAAAAATAGCACATCGTATTATAAAATGACCTAAAATTTACTTTCTCTATACCTTTTTGTGTTGTTCTGCCACAGGGTCAATGCTATAATCACAGCAATGCAGGACAGTTGGCCAAATACAATAATTCAGTGATCCTATTAGCTGTTAACAAATGCAGAGAGGTTTATGGCATAGTGTAAGATCAAACGACAAAAAATATAGGTGTTTGGAGGGAGCTGTTAACCAGCAAAGGAAAAAGGGAGAAAGGACATAAATTTGTTCATTCACCAGGTTTAACCTGCTTTTCCTACAAGACTCAGCCTGAGTTACTCCCTTTGCTCTGCCCAGCTCTGAATGGGCTTGAGAAGCCCCACAGGGGAACATTTTTACATCTTGGGTACATAGGAGGAGCCAGGAGAGAATCCCGCCTGAAGCAAATACCATTTGGCCTGTCAATAGTTCCTCTCAATACTGCCTGCTCTGCAGGCTCTGTGATTTTTCTTCTTGGATGATGATAAGGGGAAATAAAACAGAAGAGTGGTTTCAAGGTTCTAGCCAAATGATTTGGGATTCGTTGTTTGATTATTACTTGTTTCTGAAGGGACCAGTGGCAGTGGATAAGGCACACTTCAAAGTTTTGAGCACCTTGTGGTTACAATAATGAAGCATAATCCAAAAAAGATGAGAACAAAATAAATCCAGGTGCTTTTTTTTATTTTTATTTTTTGGCAAGTATTGCGTGGAAACTATTTGAATCTATATTAGTACATAAACTTGGAAGGACCATTTTTAGCCTTATTAAAAGTAGGTTGTGCATGCTATATCTTCTCCTTCATTCTTGTCTAACATTATTATAAAAATGAGGATAAGTTATGGAAAAATACCTTAACATGTGCAAAGTGCTTTCAGTACGTAAGGACTAAAACAGTTTTCAAATGTGTAGGAACTTCCATTCTCTTAGTCTCAATTGACTTGTGTTTTTTTTTTTTTTTTTAAGAGGGCAGTGTCACTAGCCCTCATATGTGGGACCCGAACCGGGGCTGCTGGCTTCTCAAGCCAGCGCTGAACCACTGCGCCACTCAGCCGGCTCTCAATTGACTTTTGATGATAAACAAACCATTATTACACTTAGCTAATAAATTTTCACATGTCATTAATTTATGGTAGACTCTACAATAAAAGTAACCATTCATAGTCATCCACTGTAAAACAAATGGTGATACCAATTTTTGCTAATTCTTTGAATTTCTTTGTAAGAAAAACAACAAGGAATGCACAAATAATTCTTTTGGGTGATTTATTAATCCAGGTGTCTACTCTCAAATGAAGCAGAGTCAGCCAAAATAAATAAATAAATAAATAAATAAATAAATAAATAAATAAAAGAAAGAAAGAAGAGAGACTTTTTTGTGCTACTAATATATACCGGTGCAAGAAAAAAAGTTGCAAAATAATTTAAGATAAGCAGAATGCCTGCGTTTCTGAGATTTGTGGACAGCACCAAGGTATAACACATTTCATAATATATATTTCACATATATTCAGGGTCCTTTTATTGATTACTTCAAATAACCAAGTCTTTGTGGTAATCATCATTTGATAATTTAAAAGGTTGAAACAGTTTTAAAATGTATTTCCTTTTATATAAGAGTCTAGAAAGTTGATAAAGTAAATCTAAAATAATATTTGCATTTGCTGTTTTGTCTTTATATTAAATTGGGTTAACATTCAATAGGAACCTTGTTTTTAGTAAAAAATTCCTATGACTCAGAAGAAATTCAAAATCTAGTTAATTTTACTGTTACTTAACTCTTATTCGACTATTTCCATCTATGGAAAGTTTTTGTTTGTTTGGTTGCTTGTTTTTCCAATTTCACTTTCTTCATTGCTATACTAAGCCATCTGCAACCAGACAAATTTCACCCAATACATATAGGGAATTTTCGCCACAAATATACATAATACTCAACAACAAAGAAAATGTGTGTCACCTTTCTCTAAAGGTGAATTCCTAGTGGCTTTGTACTGTCAATCCTAAGGACTCAGCAGCACAGATGCTTTAAAAAGTCCTCTTCAAATCTGGGTACAAAACACCATATCTAGCTGTAGTTGTAGAGATAGCATACATAAGTAGGAACAAAAGCCAGCTCCATTGTTTTAACTTTTGAATACCTTCCTACCAATGACTTAGCAACATTAATCAACGTTTTAAATAATAAATTATATAGAGATCAAACAAAACAATACAAGTATCTTATTTTACATTTCAAAGCAACCACATACTAATGTTTCAGTTCCCAGAGATCACATGTTCTCTCTAACTACTAAGATGTGCTTCACATGTTCTCTAGAAACAACAGCTTTCACATGGGATTTATTAACTCGGTTGCATGTACAGCCTAAGAAACCCTACATTTGTTTTAAGTGTCTTAAGATAAGTGATACTTAGAGTCTGTCTTCATCAAACGCTTTTTCTGTGACCTAAAGAGCTGGTAATACTTCCAGGTAATAAGAGAACAGGTTATTCTTTCTGATCTATATGGTGTTTTAATTTTACTGTTAACTGAATGTGAGATTATTCTGAATTTTGCAGCTAAAATAAGGTATCTTTTCCAAAATTCGAAGTGTGTGGTTTTCTTTCTATTTTAATTTTTAAATTAAATTTGTTGGGGTGACAATGGTTAGTAAAGTTTCATAGGTCTCAGATATACAATTCTGTAACATATCATCTATATGTCCCATTGTCTCTTCACCACCCAGTCAGTTCTCCTTCCATCACCATGCATTTGATCCCCTTTTCCCTCTTCTACTACTCCACCTACCTCCTTACCCTCTGGTTAATCACTAAACTATTGTCTGTGTCTATGAGTTTGTGTTTCTTTGTTTGTCTTGTTCTTTTGTTGCATTCAGTTTTATATCCCACATGTGCATTCCTGTATAATAACAATGAAATTTCAGAAAAATAAATGAAAAAAAAGTTCCTTTTGCAATTGCAACAAAAATAATAAAATAACTAGGAAGAAACTTAACAAAGGATGTGAAGGACCTGTACACTGAAAACTATACGACATTTTTAAAAGAAATTGAAGAAGACACAAAGAATGGAAAGATATTTTGTGTTCATGGATTGGCAAAATTAACATAGTTAAAATGGCCATATTACCAAAAGCAATATACAGTTTAAGTGCAATCCCCACCGAAATATCAATGGCATTTTTAAAGAAATAGAATTTCAGATTTGTATGGAATCTCTAAAGACCCTGAATAGCAAAAGCAATCCTAAGAAAAAAAGAATAAGGCTGGAGATATCACACTCCCTGACTTCAGCTTGTATTGCAATGTGACAATAATCAAAACAGCATGCTATTTGCAGAAAATCAGACAAGCAGACCAATGGAAAAGAATTGAAAACCCAGAAATAAAGCCACATATATATGGGCAGATAATTTTTGACAAAGGAGCCAAATACATCAATGAAGAAAAAGAAAGCCTCTTTAATAAATGGTCCTGGGGAAATAGGAAAGCCACGTGCAAAAGAATGACACTATACTGTTATCTCTCACCATATACCAAAATTAACTAAAAATTGATTAAAGACCTAAATATAAGACATGAAACAATAAACTGCATAAATGAAAGCATAGATACTAAACTCATGGACCTTGGGTTCAGGGAGGATTTTATGAATTTGACCTCAAACGCAAGGGAAGTAAAATAGAAAATAAATGAATGGGGGCCGGCCGAGTGGCACGGTGGTTAAGTGCTGGCTTCGGAAGCCAGCGGCCCCGGTTCGGGTCCCACATATGAGGGCCAGTGACACTGCCCTCAAAAAAAAACAAAAAACAAAAAGAGAAAAAATAAGTGAATGGGACTATATCAAATTAAAAAGCTCTGAACAGCAAAAGAAACCATCAACAAAACAAAGAGGTAACCAATTAGATGGGAGAAGATATTTGCAAACAAGTCCTCTGATAAGGGGCTAATATACAAAATAAATGAAGAACTTGAACAATTCAACAACCACAAAAACAAACAATCCAATTAAAAAGTGGGCAGAGGACCTGAACAGACACTTCTAAGAAGACATACAAATGGCCAACATATATATGAAAAAATGCTCAACTTCACCACCTATTTGGGAAATGCAAATCAAAACTTGAAGAACTTTATTCAGTCATAGCAGTTACTTTTTTCTATTCAGATCAAATTAATCTGATGGAGATTTTGTTAATTGTATGTCAGTTCTCAAAAATATATTTAAATGGTCTTCAATAGATGGGGTACAATTCCAGGGTATCTATTTGTTGTTCAGCACTTTCTAATATTTCATTTTTGAAGATGAAGCTTATTTATTCCATTAATATAGCATGCTGAATTGATTGATCCAGGAAAATTGAATTATATCTTATACATTAGAATTTTTCAGCAACTAATATTGTCAGTTTTAAATATCTTGGAGAAATAAATTTTACTTTAAAATATATATCAAAACAACTTTAGCATTCATATATATATATTTATATATGAATCCTGTCCCTGCCAAGCTAAGGATATGGTTTTCAGTTATTTTGAAAATGTGAATCAGGAAACTTGTAAATAAAAAAGAACTGAAGGTAAAAGCTGACATTAACAGATCATGTAGTTTTCCAAATTCAGTCTTTCTTGAAGGTAGTTTGAAATTTATTAGCGATCGCTGTGTCCATCAGTAACAAGAGGCAGAGAAATCGGATGGAACAAGATGGCAAAGGATAGGCAAAGTTTAAGTTCGACCCAAACACCTTTTTCTCTGTGGGTGCCTGTAGCTCTCCCAGGGAGCCCGGGCACAGAGGGTAGTGCTTTTTTCTTCACAGAGTATCCCTTGTGACTCTAGGAAAGTAGGTGGCAAGACAAGAAAAACCTTATGTGAGAATCAGGCAGAATTTGGAGACTTGGCCACAAAATGATGACTGGTGAGAATTTGTCTTCATGAACCTGATTTTCAGTTAACCTAGAGTTTCTCATCCCAGAGGATGGTGTTCCCTCAGACAGGAAGATTCATCCCTGGAATGCTGTCCTTGTTCAGTACATTTCCGAAGCTCCTCTTTGTGAATTTCCCTCAGAGCTAATTTAGGAACCACATGAGAAAAGTTGGTTACATTATCCCAAGGCCAATCCTCACCCAAGACAGAAAGTGAAGACTCTTAGGTTCTGTTCACTTAGACAAGCAATGGTATTCACAGCTTTGGAAATCTTTGGCCTTGTTTTTGATGATCAGAAATTAACATGGGAACAAAAGAACAACCTTTAGTGGTTAGGTAAGCAAAACTCTCTCCTTCAACTTACACCCAAACTGCTAAGCTTCAAACTAGAAATGTGATTCATAACATTTTAAATGTATAAATTTGTATCTTATAAGTGTATGCATAAGTTAAATCATGTTAAAAATGGTGACTATCATTTCTAATTTTAATAATATATAAAATGCAAGGCAAGTCCCTATTCAATTCAGATGTGAAAATTAGCAATAATTATTTGCAACTCCATAATTTCACCAAATGGTGGTACATGTACCATGGTTTCTTTTGACTGAGATGATGAATTTTATTCTTAATATGACTTGCTTTAGCTGCTTGAGTGGCTGTTATAATATTTTTTTGCATTTATAAAGTTAAAGATTAAAGAAGTATTGGTCTAATATATATATATATATATATATATATATATATATATATATATATATATATTTGAACTTCTCTAAAGTTTTCAACATCAAATTATATGCTTTATTTTAATCATCAATGACTGGTTATCTTTATTTGAATTTTATAACAGTTTGAATTGTATACTAGAGTATCTGTTCAGTATCAGAAAGAACATGGCAGTCTTTTTTTTTTCCCCAGAGTAATGAACTTGAAAAATTTGTATTTTCTGTATTGCAATACTAGGTATCTCTTAATTTACTAAACATTCACTGATTCATCAAAACTTTTATATACGTCATGTGGCATGATAGGATTTGAGGATAAAACTAAACAGGACAGATACAACCACTGCTGTGTGGACCTAGAGAAGGGCAGACAGATATCTAATGTTAATTTTGATAAGTATAAGAATCTACAGAAGAATGAAATAGAGTGGCAGATCCCATTTGGGCTTCACATCAAAAGGCAGCTTTTACGTGTGACCAGAACTATGGCACCTTCTCTGCCTTTTGAGAAGTTTTCAGTCATCCTGGGAAGGCAAGGTTTCTTAGAAATGAGGTCATTCACATTTCTCCCAGTTTACTTTTGCTTTTTCATTTTTGGCTAAGTTAGAGCTCAAACTATATAACTTACTAGCTTCCCATAGTCACTCTATCAATATTTTAATGTTGGTTATAGTACTTTCTCATGTTCAGACCTCTTCTGTGTGCATTTTCTTATTATAAGATTCACTCTATTTTTTTTGTTTTTTTGAGGGCAGTATCTCTGGCCCTCATATGTGGGATCCGAACCGAGGCTGCTGACGTCCCAAACCAGCTCTTAACCAATGTGCCACTCAGCCGGCCCAAGATTCACTCTAGAACCAGGAATTTCCTCTCTATTTAACTGATGAAGAAAATGAGAATTAGAAAGGTTATTTGCCTAATGTCAACCACCTCAATACATCCAGGCATTATCACTACATTTTTTTTCTTCCTATTCACATTAATTATTAAATCAGAGGTCACGTTTTTTTTTTCTAAATGAAGCAAAATATACTTTTAGATAAATAAATGTATGTCAAAGGTCTAATATGTTCCAATATGTTTGTTTCAAATAAATTGCAATGGTTTATCCTTACTTAAGAATTAGTTCAATAATGTATTAGAAACACATAGTACATTTATATGTACTATGAGCACTATAGTTTTTTGTATTGTGAAATCAGCTTATTTATCTCTCCCTCCCCCCTCCCCACCCCAGCCTCCATTACCACTCCACAAAGATTCTCTGCTAATTGTGTTGTCAGGACAGGGACAGAACATGTCCCAGTCATCTAGCTCAGAAAGTAATGTGTGGGAAGTTTCTTTTCTTTCCTGACCCCTTGTAATCAACAGAAACAATGGCGGCTAAAGCATGATGGAATCCTTGGTTTCCACTCTGCCTACCTCAGCCTTCATTCTTCTAAGAACCTTGATATGAATTTTTTACTAATCCTTCTGGATAAACTTGCATATAAGACCCATTGCTTTAGATAGTGGCTACAATCTCCAGAAACCATTTTTACCATGTAAGTAATGAAGCATAAAATGAAGGTTATAATAGGTTTTGGAACCCTAGATTTAGCTGTGAGCATTATCTAAACTCTCAACTTTATCATTCTCATTTATAAAATGTTATTGCAAACAACTACTTCATTAATTGTTATGAAGATTACAATACTACTGGGGTATATGACATACAGTCGGCACTCTATAAAGGGTAGCTAAACAATTCCATAATGTCATGACTATTCCCTGCCTCCCCTTAGCCAGAACACTGAGTACCGAATGCCTTGCATCACTCAAAGGGTTCAGCAAGTCTGAAAGTCACATAGGATCAAACCTTATTTGAGTGATCCTTTTAGTTGTGTAGACATGAGGTAATTAGACTCCCTACTTGTAAAAGCAGGGGGTTGAAGGGTTTCCATTTTTTTCTCATTAGGCCAAGCCAGGAGATCAGCTGTGTAAGGAGATGAGGTTGTGTCTGTAATTGTAATAATCTATATTAGCTATTGATAGGAAATCATCAAGAAATATTTTCAAAACATTGTCACTTCTTACAGGATATCAAGATACCTCACTACCTAATTTAGGTGACAGTTTAGCCTTGAAAAAGTCTTCACTAAATGACATCTGAGCATAGAATAATATGACAAATAGAGATTGATACATATTAGACTATCTATATCTATCTATCTATCTATCTATCTATCTATCTATCTATTTTAAATACAGATGTACTTGCAATGTAATGGTATTGTCATTCACTTTCTATGCATGATCATGTGGAGTGTTTTGTAAGAATAGTACAATACTGTCTGATATTAAGAGAGTCCAATCACACTTTATCCTAAAACATCTACTCTGCCATCACTCTTGATTATCTGCAATATATTAAAACAAAACAAACAAACAAACAAAAAAACCAGCACAGACAACAATTGTCAAACCTTTTTACCTAATTGTATTTCAAGTCAAATGATTTTCCCTGGTGCCCAGGAATTTGCATAAGTCACTAAGAAGTTTTAAGTTAGTTCTCTCATATTAATATCAGTGCACTGGGAAGGGGACAATAACACAGTGCCTGCCAGATGGACTTATGCTGAAATCTGTGGAGACTTTACAGACCATACCAGATTGATGGTGCTTCTTCCAAGATCTACAGCCTGTCTCCACAGTTTTCTCAGTGTCTTGACTCTCACTAGGGCCACTCACCCAATCTATTGTTCCTTCCTTTTTCTTTTGGTCCTGGTGTTATGAGGGGACAATGCTACAGGTAATCACTCCACATATACCCTGATCTTGGCAAATGTCTTATCAGGATCTGCAGTTCTTTCCAGACTTTGAGTGGATTTAGAACAGCTGGGTGTTTTGCATATCTTCTCCAATAGCCACTGGCAGCCTTGGTTTACAAACTCCAATAGCCCTTTAACAATGAATTGATGAAGGGTGGTGGGAAGAACATATGACCCCACACAGATGGAAGTGCCCTTGAAGGAGGAGCTTGTGCTGGATTAAGTGCTGATGGGTGGGTGGGTGGGTGGGTGGACACAGGAAAGAATCCAGTAGGAGAAGGAACAACACTGAGAAGACTGAGTTTACACAACAGCTGTCTTAGTCTGTTCAGGCTGCTATAATAAATACCATAGATTGGGTGGCTTATAAATAACAGAAAGCCATATGTTCTGAAGATTGGAAGTCTTAGATTGCCAGCATAGTTGGGGGTTCTGATGAGAACCCTTTTCTGGGTTGCAGATGAACATTTTCTCATCATGTCTTCACATGGCAGAGAAAGGTAGAGAGCTCTCTGGGATCACCATTATAAGGATATTAATTCCATTCATAAGGTTTCACCCTCAATACACATTCACAGCCCAAAGGCCCCACCTCCAAATACATCACATCTAGTGTCATTGAAAAATAAATGAATTTTGGAGTGACACAAACATTCAGTCAATGACAGGCTCCTAGACAAGATTTATCTCTGCAAGTGATACAGACCAGAAATTGCAGGATCAGAACATATATTACCATAACCCCATTTCCTACCATAACAGCAACTTGCCATCATCTAATTATTTTGTAGCACTGGCATATTCAAAGTCTCACATCCAATATATTTGCTCATTACTTCCTTCAGTTCTGCAATTTTGCTTTTTTCAAGATAAAAGTTAGTTTCCAGTTCATTGTGTTAACCACCTTAAAGCTTGGAATATATATATATATATATATATTTTCACCACTTGATTTAAACTATCCTCAGTGAAATCTCATATATCTGATTTATTTTTTTATGTTATTAATAAATGAATGAAATAAAGCTAGGATCACTGCTGCTTTTTCTACCCATCATGGGGCAATTTTTATGCAATTGAAATATTGCCTATTTCCCCCTCTATGGCAGATTACTTTGTGACCCAGGTATTAGAAAAGTATGTAAGGTACTGAAATTCAGAAAAATTACACCTAGGGCTGCAAAAATAAATTATTTTCTAATACAGTTTGAAATTGGCAAAAAGAAAAAAAAATAGAGTTTGATGATAGCCTTAGTTTTGTTTCTTGACAAATTTTGTTGAACTCACTGTTAAGCCATGGAGAGCATTTTCCCCGAGCTCTGCTGTCTCTGTTTCTAAATCATTCCCTATGTCAAGATAAGCTTATCTATATATCGCACCACTTCAGTGAAATATAGCTTACTCAGGAAAATAAAAACACCATCTTACTGACTTATGTTATAATTAATCACACACAGTTCAGAAAGATAAAGATTCTCTTGCAAAACAAGGAAAATAAAATAAATGGGTTAAGATCCAATAAAAAATTGGTCCTATGAATGAGTTTAGAGTCATCGTTTTTCAGATGCTTCTTAATCTAGAAGGCTAGAGGATACTATTGTAATCACTAAAAGAATTTTATTCTTCCTACCAGAGCTGTTTTCTCCCTGGCAAAACAATTAGGTGATTAAAGAGGTTTACAGAATGCATCAATGTGGGCTAATAAGAATTTGTACTTGACACTACCAGTAAATGAAATTCACAGGAGACTATCTGACTCACATGGGCTTTTATATAAAGTCAAAACAATCAGTCAGTCAGTGTTGGGGAGGGTGGAAAAACAAGAATGGAGTTGTACCAGATACTGGGAATCCAAATTAGCCAGTTGATGGATTATTTTTTTCCCAATGGCTGACTGACAAACAAACACATGCCCTATTGTCCAAAGAAAATGGACTTTAATCTGCTTTCAACAGTCCTTGTAATCTCCTGGGGAATAAAAGGCTCGGAGAACAGAAACGACCAGGTCAGTAAAAAAAGTAAAATCTGCAAAGCAACAATTTTCAGGATAAGGATTTATACTTACCATACCTCAGATTTGATCAACACTTTATAGTCTTATAATTGCGTGGACATGAAATCATTTTACTTCTCCACAACCTAACAACTTGTCCCTTATCGTTGGTGTCCTGATTTCTTTTACTGGACTACAAAGGAATCATATTGACTGAGTGTGAATGTGGTCCACCCCTCCCCACCAAGCTGCTGTGGTTATCTTAACTCACAGACATTGCTCCTAAATATTTTACCATACTCCTCTAGTAACACTTGTATATACAATAGTCATTTTCACCTTTTCCTTTACACTATCAAGTTCTCAAGGGAAAAATATCTCTAAATCTCTACGATGAGTCCTTTTTAATAGTAGGGAACCATTTGCTTAGGAAAAAAAGAAGAAGAAGAATGAATAGCCTGATTATGTGCAATCGAAAGAGCAAAAATTGACTTCTCTATGATGAAAAGCAAGTTTCAGTTCGTTGTCATCATTGATAGACTGAAACCTGTCCCTTCATTCTTTATATCTTGACTTATTTCTAAAAGCTCCCATTTTTAGAAAGATGTCATTCATTTTGTATTTTCCAGAGTATGGTCCCAGGTCCTGCTCTAAACTACAAACTCTCCCATTTGACTCTAATTCCCAGCACATAACTTATTATTCTGCACATTATTTGTGTTCCTGGTTAAAAGCAATTTGTAACCTAATGAGCTGATATCAGGTATAGTGATTAACATATTGATCAATATGTTGAAAAGTAAAGACATTTCTAGTGCATTAGCTTAGTTACAATTTAAAGAAGACTTCCAGCTGTTCAACAAATAAATGAAACGAACTTCCCATCCCATCCCAATCGCATATCAGGCGCAGTGGAGTTAGGCTGGAGAAGTCCAGTAACGTTATAAATGCAACCCTTACAAGTTATAGGATCTTCGGAAATAGTACTCTAACTTCGCCGAGTAGAAACCTGACTCATGGGGTCCTTCATTGTCAGGTTCTTCCTGCAGTGCCTCAGATCTCTGGACTGATCCCGAAACATGTGGGTCGAGGCAGGAGCAGAGAGCCATTTCAGTGAGCCTGCTGGCGTGTAGAAGATCAGTGAGTGAGCTTTGAGTTTGTTCTGCCCACCTGCCTCCTGCAGAAGATTGAGATCACAGGCACTGCATAATCAGTGAATAGCATCCCACACTGTGGGAAAGTCAGAGTCTCCAGGAGGTGCATGGTGGCATAGCCAGTTAAAGAAGATGGGTACTTGGGGAGTGATAAAGCAAAAATGTGGGGTGTTGAATCCGCTTTGCTGTTTAAAGAGGAATTTGGTAACATAAAAATAGGCTGGGACCTGATAAATTGACCCAGTATTATTGAGGAAGTATTGGGTAGAGGGTATTTGGCGTATCCTAACTGCCAGGATTCAAATCCCAGCTCTGTCCCTTGTGAGCTGTATGGCCAAGGCAAATGAGCTCTCCAGTCTACAATTTGTTATCTGTAAAATGGAGATAATAGTACCTGCCTCATGGAGCTGTTGTATAAAGTAAGACAAAATTTACAAATTACATGGAAGAACACTTGGCATGTTGTAATATTTCTATAAATATTATTATTATCATCAACACTGTCATCATTTTTATAGAAGCAATGGAAAAAAAGGGAGTAAAAATAAAAATTATAGAAGTAAGGTTTCAGGTAAATGACCTTGAAGGGTAGGAAACATTACCAGGTTCCCAACATATTAAAATGACAATCTGGAGTGTTCCTAGGGGTTTTACTGACATGAGTTTGGGACCTTCATAAAGTGATATGACAACATTACCTACTATTGTTCCTTCACCCCTCCCTACTGTAAGGGAGACAGTGTTTATCTGAGAGGGTGGGAGAAAAGGCTGGGCGTGGCATCGACTCACAACAAATTCTGTTAAATGAAAGGTTTAATGAAAGGGAGCGGAATAGGTGCTTCCTTTCAAAGAGATTTGTGAGTTATTATCAAAGAGTTCAGGCACATAAAAACTAGAAAGGACAGCAGTTAACCCATGCTCCATCATCCAGCATCAACAGTAACCACTCATGGCAGATCTTGTTTTCTTTCATTTACATCCCCTTCTCCTTTCTACTAGACTACTTTCAGTGTGTATTCCTAAATGAAAGGTTCTTTAAAAATATGAGCATAACCATTAAAACATCAATGATTAATAATTGTTAATACTATCAATTATCCAGAGGCATTTAAAAATAGTGTGTGTGTGTGTGTGTGTGTGTGTGTGTGTGTGTGGTCATCGGGAAAGTCATGACATATTTTTCTGTTTTTCAATGTAAAAATGCATCGTGACTTTCCCAACTACTATATATAAATATATATATATTTTTTTTTGATAGGAGAAATGACTCTCTGCTTGTTATATATACCTTAAGAGTCGACTCGTTTAGCTCCTGCTGTTTTCTAATATGTGGAGGATGTTAGTCTATATCAATAAAAATATTTGATCACGTTAACTATCTCCTTCATACAGAAAGTGTAGTTCAAAAAGGTAGAAGCTAAGAACATCTTCTAATTGGGGGACAGAGAAAGCAAGTGGAAGGGAAAGGAAGAAGCAGGCGGGATTGAGGCAGAGAAAGGGCCGCATACAGCACTGGGGACACAGGCTGCCGCAGGCACTTCCCTGCTGGCGACCGACACAACTGAAATAAGTCTGCCATTGGCAGGGGTGGCCAGTACCTGTCCGGGAAATCACTGGTAAGGATTCCTTAGGCTAGAGGGCAGGTGTGTTTATCTTTGCTTTTCAGGGAGAAAAATGTCCAGTAATAATAACAATAATGGCATGTCACCACACATTTTTTAATTATATGATATTTTTTATTAGATAGGGTAGGGAATAAACCGTCACTGCATTATATACAGAATAAAGACAGAGTAGGTTATTAATATCATTCTCCATGTGTCGATGTGTTTTTAAATGTTTGCAAATATTTGTGTATGGCATAAACCATATCTTACATTTATATATGAAAATATAAATATTTATAATTATGTATTATAAAAGCTATATATTATATATGTATTTATATTGTATTAACTATATTTATTATGTATGTATTTATTAATTAATGTTGAGGTATAACTGACATATTTGTTTCAGGTATACAATGTGATTTGATGTTTATATACATTGCAAAATGATCACAATAGGTCTAATTAACATCTGTCACCATATATACTTAAATTTTTTTCCTATGATGGGAACTTTTAAGATCTACTCTCTTAGCAACTTTCAAATTTGCAATACAATATTATTAACTATATCGTCAGTACAATACATCTTTGTGACTTATTTATTTTATAATCAGAAGCCTGTGCCTTTTGACTCCTTCACCCATTTCACCTATGCAAATATTATGTAATTACTAACCATATACCAATGTTTATAAATACACACACATATGTGGAATTAAACAGACCTGATTCTGAATTCCAGCTTCCTCCGTTGTTGTATGGCCTTCCCATATGACTTTCCCTAACTAAGCCCCAGTTTCCTGTGCAGTAACACATATTCCACAAGGCTGTGTTGGACTTAAATGAGGCAAAAACAAGCTGAGTGCTTAGCACATCGCCCAGTCCATATGCGAACTAAAAGACATGCACTTCTCACACAGCAACAACATGATTAGAAGTAGAGGTGTAGCTGTAGCAATCCCATTACCTTCCAGCCAGCTGATCTTTGCCCAGTGCCATCTTAGAAGAGAGGAATGGTAAAGGGGATCAAATATATGGTGATAGAAAGAGAACTGACTCTGGGTGGTGAACTCACAACATGATATATAGATGATGTATTACATAATTGTACACCTGAAATCTATATATCTTTGCTAACAATTGTCACCCCAACAAACTCTAATAAAAAATTAAAAAAAAAGAGAGAGCACTAGGATGAGAATGCAAGGGGTGGGGGGGGTGGCTAGTACAACTAATGACCATATATTCAAAGAAGACAGTTGGGACCTGGGGCAACCACTTAGAAAGAGTAAAGGAATGGGACAGTTGTGTGGGTATTATTCTTCATTTGATACTTAGCCTCAGGTCTTTACAAAAACACCACCACTAAAAAACAAATGAAAAAAACAGAAACAAAAAAACCTAAGAGACTACATAAGACTACATTAAGATATTTTCAACAGACTCCTCCATAAAATAGGTTTGGAGGAAAGGAAAGACAAAAGAAATTACAGAAATAAACTTTGTTAAAATAACCCTTTGCTAAAGTAGTCCCCAAAGATCAATCTAAAAGGAAATGTCACCAAGACATAGGGATAAGCAATTAGTTAAGAAACTGTTTTATTTAGGCAACCAGTAATTTAACTTCAAATAATTGAATTATATAAAACAATCCATGCTTTGAAATGAAAGTCTATAAAGCACATGATGCTGTTGTTGTGATTTTGCTGAAACTTACAAAATGTGGGACAAGGTGAGGTATTCACCACCGCTGGATCACCTAGTGCAGCGATTTTCTCTTTGTTCTTATTTAGCAAAGGGGTTAATTTCAAAAGATCAGGACAATGGTCCATGCAAAATGATGTTTTGCAGATTCCATTTATAACCTGTTAAGCTTTGAGAGGGACCCATTTCATAGACAAGAAAATATCATGAACCAGCCTTAATAGTTCATTAAAGTTCTGGGACTGATCTAGAGATCTATCTATTCATATAATAGCACTAGGAATATAAAGCAGTAGAAGGGGAAAAAAACGCAATGACCTTGAAAAACCTCAAATAAATTGAGTCTATAAACTTTGATGTCTTCTTCATGGAGATTGCAAAGTGTTTTCCTTTTTCTTGCTTTTTTTTAAATATATGGCCTGAGTTAGAACACAAACGATAAAGGACTATTTTACCACATTTTTAAAAGAAGACTGAATCCTTCAGTAAAAAAAGTTCAATATAATGCACATAGACTAAATAAATATTAATTACTAATTTTATGCAAAATGACATGCTGAATTAATTACTGATGAGCTATGCTAGTGGAAAAATGCCAGGATTCAGATTGTTTTGGGCAGAGTGGCTGGGCAATAAATATTTTAACACACTGTGGGATGTTCTGGTTGCCCTGATCAGTCATTCATATCCTTTGATACCTGGAAACTAATTTTTGTTGCAGTCAACTGTAACTGATTACAGACAGTTATTTATTTATTTATTTTTATTTATTTATTTATTTATTTATTTGTTTGTTTGTTTTTTGTAAGCCAACCCACCTAATGTACAGTTTCTCGTCTGATCTTCATCTGAGTGTATCTATCATAGAAAACAGTTAGATATACTTACTTGTGTCTGTTGCCAGCTGCTATTTGCTAATCATTTAATGCTTTTGATTTTAACCGAATCTGCTTGATGCTTTTAAACTCTTTATTTAAAATAAGGCATTCCTATAGTAAAAATATCACTTTGAATCGAATTTCAAAACAGTGTTACTAAACTAACATTTTCTCCCATTAACAACTAAGTTGTTCCATTCAAGTACAGTATTTTGTAAACATGATTGTTTGTCTTATCCTAAAGTGTTTTCTTTTTCCTTTCCCAAACCTGAAATTTCAAAATATTTATTATGAGCTGGATATATTATGAATTCTAGTATGAATCAGTTTATCATTATAAGATATTAATTATTCAAAATATGCATCTGCACTTAACATTTTTATTTTATGATGTCAATTTTGGGTGAAATTTTTAAGTAGAATCCCTAAATTAGAGTAGCTTTTAAGACTAAGTAGAAAATAATTTATTAATAGAATGAGTTTTTTCTTATACAAAATACCAGATATTACAAAATTAAACCACATAATCTACTCCCAATCACGAATTCAAACTAATTTCAATAATGCTTTTAAAATGCATGCAAAACATTTAATTTTTATGCTGAATTAAAATTAGTAACTTTTAAAGATAGCTTTTTCAGAATCTTTTAGAACTGTATTGTCCAATGGTAGCCATTAGCCATTTACAGCTACATTTGATTTTAAATGTAAATTAATTGATTTACGTTTAAAATGTAATTCTTCAGCTGTACTAGTCACATTTAAGTGCTTAATAGTCACATGTGCTAGTGGTTGCTGTACTAGATAGTTCAGATTTATAGAATATCTCCATTGTCACAGAAGGTTCTACTAGACAGCACTGTCCTAGAATATTATGTTGATTTTCTAACATTTGAATTTTAATATACATTAATCTGAAAAATATAACACTGAGAAATAAAAGTTATCATTTATTGAGGACCTAGATATAAAGCACAAGATTTGATGATTGTACTAATTTAAAACCAAAGTTATGATCAGTTTGACAAGTTTCTGTGTTTGGAAACCAATATTAACAGATGATGCCACTTTGAGAAATATAAATACTTTATTTCATAATATTTAAAAATTATTTATTAAAAAAAGAATTTTCAATATCAAATAAGGATATGAAATCTACCCAACTATAAACAGATTATGATATTCTTTCTATCTATCTATCTATCTATCTATCTATCTATCTATCTATCTATCTCTATCTATCTATCTATCACCCAAATGATAATAAAAATTCCACAAGAAACACTAGGGAAAGAAAACAACAATTAGAGTAGATTAAGCATAAAATGAGATAAAGTGATTAAAATACCTTCCAAGGATAAAATACCTGTGTGTGTGTGTGTGTGTGTGTGTGTGTGTGTGTGTGTGTGTGTGATTGTTTTCTACTGTATTTCAACTTGTGTTTTTACAATTTTTTACTTAATGCTAGTATTTTTGTACTTGACAATTGTTGTATTAAATACTTTTCTTTCATATATCTCTACATCTTTCTTGTTCTATGTACCATAAAACAATAAACAACACATTAAACAGTTTTTCAAGGCAAAATTATAAATGGCACTAATTTTCACAGTTTATTTCTCAGACTGTTGTATTTAATACCTTACAGTATTTTTAAAAATCTAATTAAAATATGTTCACTTTATAAGTATTTATTATTTCATATGAAAGATTCTGCATTTTTAAATGTCTCTAAAAACTTACTTCTGTAAGAAAGGTAAAATTATTTACTTGATCAGGGCCATTACATTTGTGCCAATTGTCACTATACAAGTTTACAGTTCCTTTGAATGGCACCTCTTAGAGATGTGCAATGCAAAACGGGCATGGCCTCACATGTCTCTGTCCAGCCATTGAAAGTCTGTCATAGTTTCCTTTGAGGTTTGTAGAACATTTCTCAAAATTACGGCACACCCTATACTATGAGTCAAGAACAAAGCATTCTCACTAAAGAGGTAATACCAGCCTTTGCCTCTGAATCTGAATGTCTTTGGCCTGTGTGCAGTTCCATGCTTGAGGTCCCACTACACTTAACTGAACATTCTGGAATACCTATGAGCAACACCATTTATTTATTAATTAATTTACTCATTTAAAGACATATCATATATGAAACCTTGGTCTAGGAATATAAAGACTAAAACAGTTCTTGCCTGAAGATTCTTAGAATATAGGAGAACAGAGATATGGAAGAAATAATTAAAATGCATTATTATAACAACAAATGGACATGCACAGGCTGATAAGGATGATTTGATTACCAAGCCATTACAGTATATTATTACCTAAGTGTCAATGAAAGCTTCTTAGAGAAATATTACCTTAGAGAAATACCAAAGACGAGTAGAAGTTAGTCAGATAAAGATGGACTAATTAAACACATTCTAGACAGATGCCTAATCATAGAAACAGAAGGGAAACCGATACTATTTCTTAAGGTCTTTCTACACTATAATAAATTATGCCTTGTTTATTTGGCAGAAAATTCAATTGTCCCCTCAATGTCCATTCTTCTCCTTGTTTCTTTAAAAATGGAATCCCAGTTGGTTAAGCGCTGGCTTAGGAAGTCAGCGGCCCCAGTTCGGTCCCACATATGAGGACCACTGACACTGTCCTTAAAAAAAAAAAAGGAATCCCAGAATTTTACCTAGACACTAGGTTGACCAGCTAAAGACTATATTTCCCAGTGTCCCTTGCAACCAGGCATGGCCCTATGACTGAGTCCTGCCATTGGTATATGTGCAAAAGTGAACTGTGTACTTTCCAGGCCATGTCTTCAAAGGGAAAGGGAATGGCTTCTATTCCTTTCTTCTCTTTAATGCTATCTGGAATTTTAATGGATAGTCATAACTAGAGCAGCTACCCTAGACTAAGGATGAGTGAAGACGGCAATAGGAGGAGCCTGGGTCCTCAACACTGCAGAACTGCAGCAGCAGCCCTGAGCTATCATGTCAGAGACAAAAAATGAATTTCTATCATGTTTAAGCCACTGTTATTTTGAGGTCTTTGCTAGAGCAGAGGTCTTTCCTGATTCTGAATTAATAGATGCAAAATACTTTTTTAATAATAGACCCCATTTATTTTCATATTATTCATATTAGTGGACTAGAACTCCTCATATACCTGATAATCTTTATTAGCAGATCCATCATTTTGGGGATTGTAAAATGATCCTAATACGTCTTTGAATACTAGTAAGTTCACATTAGCTATGTGATACACCTTTTGAACAATACCCATAGATTCTGGGACATAGGCAATTAATTTTAGGGATCTTTCAAAAATAAATTGGAAGTATAAATTCATCTGGTGACTTAATTCAACCACATATATCTATATCTATATCTATCTATCTATCTATCTATCTATCTATCTATCTATCTGATATATTTATATATATATCAGATAAAGAATGCTGCAGTTCAGCTGAAAACACTGACTGCAAAGTTAACCACATATAATGTATTCTTAATTAGAAATGCAATGCATTTTAATGACATAAATGCCTCATTTAATGTTTCAAATATAGTTGTATCTGATGTATTGCTAATTTTGCTGGAATAAATTAAGAAGCAAATGTTATGACTCTGCATGCTGAACACTATACACTATCAAAATAATTCAATCTAGTACATGAACAAATTATAGTTCTTTAGTAGAGGCAGAGATTTCACAAGTCATGATTCAAAAGCAATTAAGGAGCTATCTGCTTTAAAAAGACTGTGCACCCTTTGTCCTGAAGCAATGGAAAATGAATCACTGTTTTTAATTTTATATTATGAGGTAATCCCTGTCAATCAATAAAACATTCTACTTAAATGTTACTTTTAATATAAACATGTGGTCTCATTTTATAATAAAATTGATAATAATAGATTATTTTTTGCTTATTTGATATACCCTTCTGTAATTATCTATTATTTATGCACATATTATAAATATTTTTTTCTTAGAAACAATGTAATATTATGATGTCAACTCATTTAACCTCAATCATAAAAACAAAGTTAGGTACTGTTTGATAAAACATCACCAAATTAGAACAAGAGATATTGCCTATGCTGCTGATGAGTTGGCCATACTTTAATGTTAGTAAGACATCATTTTCTGGATCAAACTAAAATCCTGGATAGTGAATCAAGTTTTTTCTAAATTTAACAATATAAATTTAAGTGTTTTCCCAGATCAAGGTTTCTGTGATAAAAGGGAAAGAAGGGAAAAATCTGGCATAAGGCTGCAAAAGTCTTGAAAGTCTTAATTCGGAGGTTGAAATAAAAAGTATTCTCTAACTGATATTTAAAATATATATATATATATATATATATATATATATATATATATATATATATATATATTCATTCCATAAAACAACTTTCCAGGCACCAGGTTATGCAAAACCTCATTCTCCCCTCCCCCTTGTTCCTAGGGAGTCACTCCTATTCACATCTTCCTCCCAAGGTTGAATAATATATACACAGTTATCTTCATTTTTATTTCCATACTTGAGGACATATCACAAATATGATGTTGTGCCAATAGCTGTTAATGCAGGACTTGCCAAAGACGTTCTGTGTGCTCATTAGATATTTTTTTTTCTTTTTTAAATTAGAATTCTGTCTAAACAAATTCAACATTAAATGACAAGCAGGAATGATCAATTCCTGCTCATAACAAATACACTCTTCCAGCCCATAAGCATTACATGCTATGGCACAGAAGTTTTGCAGTGAATGTACTTGAACTAGAGAGGACAGTGTAATACCTAAGCAAGCATTCTGGGGTGAGCTGAGGGATGACTGTAAACAGAGTAGGCACCAGAAATGGTATAAAGCACACATTCAAATATGACATGGCAGAGCTATAAGGTGCTAGCAATCAACCATGGCAGTCAGCCTACTGCTCTCACAATTGAGGTGGAAATCGCCCAGACAGAGTCACAAATGGTTATGGGTTCTGAAACTTTGGCTGCAGCAGTGATAAGCATCAAGGAGATGCGGACAGAACTGCAAGGCACATTATTAGGTCAGCCTAACACTGTTTCCAGAAACACCACTCACAAATCGGGAGCAGAAATAAAAAGATACTGGATTTCATATGTTAATGGTAAATTAGTATTTTAACTCTATAAACTACCAGTTTAATCAATGTGAATCATTTGCTGCTACTTGGAAATATGATGCACTGTCAGTACTCTAATTTGAAATAAATTCCACATTCATATTAGAGCATATATACCCTCAGGTCACTATTGAACATTGCCTGCTTGTTGAAATCCCCCCTTGCTCTGTTTCTTAAAGAAAAACAATGAAAAATATTGAAACAAATAATCCTATAATGAAGGAATATTAAATTTTTCTGTAACTTCACCCCATCAATTAGCTTGGCAGTTAAAAGTATAAACTATTCTGTGGAAATGGAATATTAAGACACAATTTAAACAGTGAAGAGCCCTTGATTTAGATTTTGTATACTAAAGTAAGGAATGTCACTTTAGTACCTTAAAGTCATTCAGTTCAGTAAATATTTATTAAAAGCCTAATATTTGCAGGTACTGTACTAGGCAATGGGCATGTGGAGATAAATTACACACCGGTAGTTCATTCTCAGCATTTGTCTGAGTTGATCTAATAACTTACAATATATTGTATTTCAATGTAAGTAAAACTCTCCTGCAAATATATTAACATATTCAACAATTAAATCAACCCAAAGCTAAATTTCTTACATACATATGTGTATATACCTGTATATTCATATTTGTAATTGTATGTGTGTGTGTGTGTATGTTCACCTAGTTGTAATCACATTGTTTTGCAGGATGGATGAACAGGTATAATGATTTTCCTGTCATTTGAACCAAAGCATTTTCCGTTTATTGTCACCAAGGTTTTCTATACTTGAATTTTTAAGTGATTATGAGAAGTGATCTATGTGTTCTTAGTGTTATAAATACTACTGTTGAGATGAAGTGTTCTAGCTACACCACTGTGGAGAGGAAACATGGGGAAAAAATAAAGAAAACAGGGAGGTTCCAAGGCAAACCTGATCTTTTCAGGTACTGTGACCCGTAGATCTCTTATCTGCCCTAGTTCCATCCTCTTCCTTTTTGGGGTCAGAGGAACAAGCATTTGTGTCCTGCTCAGTTCTTTACTATTTGTGTAATCTTAGGCAATTTACTTCCTTAAACTTCCAACTTTAAGTAGTGTTATCTTATTGCTTTCTGTGTTGTTTTCATCTCTTGATATTGTCATTAAATCCATACTACTCACACTGTCATGCATTTGGCTTGTTTTTGTATGTATGTATTTATGTATATATTCATTCATTGATTTATCTCTGGCAAACTGTGATGGTGAGTTGTTTTACCAAGGAATACATGAAATTTACAAAGGAAAAAAAAAGGAAATTTAAAAAACAGAAGAAAAAAACAAAACTGCCCATGAGATGTTAACAGAAGGTATTAGGTGTTAGGTATTTTCTTCAGAGGCCAGTGTAAATTTCAAGGAACCAACAAGAAGGTCAGAACAGCACAGACACATTACTTGGTCTCGTCAGGCCATCCCACATAGCAATGATGGAGGTAAAAAACCAAAACAACACACACAAAAAACAAAACCACAACAGTGACCCAGTGGAATCACAGAAGAATTCTGAAGTCAAAATATTTGTGATCTTCGAGGATGTCTGAGATAATCTACTCCTGAAACAGCTCAACTGTTTTCTTATTTTATTTGTCATGTCTCAGACACTTTATAACAGGCCCTTTGATTTGTTTCTTTATGGCTTTCTATAATAGTAAAATAACAAGAGTCCTTATTTAAGTGTAATATTCTCCTGCTATTTTTTAAATAAAAGTAAGAAAGATTTTATTTACACATCATTGGAAGCATTATCATGCTACACTAGAGGCAATTTTATTTTCCCAGGCTCAGAAATATAGAATACATGGGGTTTTACCACCAAAGAATAATAATAATAATAATAATAATAATAATAATAATAATAATTTTCTTTTGGCCACTCATTGTTACACAAAGAAAAGACTTAAAACTTTAAAATAAAAATACAAAATGAAAAAAAATTAAAAGTTAAAAATATATAAAATACATTAATTCATAAAAATTGCTGGTAAAATTTACTTGTAAATATAAATATAAAAGGATTATTGTTTTATAATTATTTGTCTATGAGTTTATCACCTAAGGGCCAATGACTTCCTTGAGGACAAGTGTTTGTCTTATGCATTATTTTTTATTTTTTTAACTGAGCCACTTGGCCCGCCCCCATGCATTATTTTTATCCTGAGTACCCAACACAGTTCACAGGATAGTTCTTAAAATATGTTTACGATATAAATGTATACTTAATAAATTCAGTATAAAATATATTAAAATATATTTGCTATATAAACAAAAAATGAAAAAAAGACACACATTTAATGACACAAGTATGAATATTCCAGGTACATTCAATTTCAGGGACATGTGCAGACTATCTTCAGATGAGACTAAGGATTGGTTCTCTGACATGCCTATCTGCCATCTTGGATATAGTCCTTGGATTTCCTACATTAGTCACTCTTTGTGTTAAGGCACTGAAGGCACAAGTTAAATGAAATCTGATGGTAAATGAGAACTGATGGTGGTAACCCCAAACCATCATTAACTATTAGAAGAATTTTAATCCAATTAAGTAAATGAATTGATGTATGAATAAACAAGTGATCATGAAAGAATGTTCCTGTAACCACTACATCACTAACTAATTACTTATATGGCATGAACTAATTGTAGAGAAATTGATATTACTATGAATTGAATTGTGTCCCTCAAAAAGTCATACATTGAAGCTGTAACCCCGAAAGTGATGGTAACTGGAGATAGTGTTTGTTGGAGGTAATTAGGTTATGAGGGTGGAGCTTTCATGGTAGGATTAGTGCCCTCTTAAGAAGAGATACAAAAGAGGTATCTCTCACTCTGCCATGTGAGAACAAAGCAAGAAGACAGCCCTGTATAAGCCAGAAAAAGGGCTTCACCAGAAGCCCAATAGCCATGCACCTTGATCTTAGCCTTCCCAGCCTCCAGAACTATGAGAAATAAACGTGTGTTGTTTAAGCTGCTCAGTCTTTGGTATTTTGTTATAGCAACCAAACCAGATTAAAACAGAGACCTAGCAGAACCCAGGGGGAATGGTCAGTTAATTGCAGTTAGCCAGGTGAGGCCTGGATGTTGGCACATCTCTGGAAAGAAGGGGATGGAGATTATCTTGCTTAGACCTGAGTGCTCCACAATGAAGGAAGGCCTAAGGAGAGATAAAGAGGACTTCACCTTTGATGTTAGGAAACAATCCATCATTTGAGGAGGAGTAAAAAATTATAGGTATAAGGACAGATTTTATTTATATCCAACACAAAAGAAAAAGAATGAGTTCATAAGACTGTGAAATAAATTTGGGTTAATGATATAAATACAAACAGATGCATATTTAAAATAAGAATGATGAAAAATAAGAATTATAATGGACTTCATATACTGAGTGAAAATGTAGAAAAGACAGAGTAATAATTTAAGTGGGCATTAGACAGCCTCTTATAAACACACCATGTCTAATTTTGGGTTTTATAGACTTGATGCTTTAAAATTTACATTTTCCCATAGGTTATAGACATTTGTTATCCACAGATTATAAAAATAGACATATGTCAAGATGATGACTCTAAAGGTGTTGAGCATTTAACCTAATGAATTAGGGTCTTATTCTCCTGTATATTGTGAAGACTGAAAAACCATTACATATGCTCTTTTGAACCACAGGATGTCCTCTGAACCATGGGTCTGTGAGAATACTGTCAACTTTTAAACTAGAAAATGGTCCTTATTTAGAATCCTATAGTTTACAGCTATGTGTAAAGATGCTCACATCTTCATGAGACAGGAGGACAAAGTACCTCACAACAGTGTTTAGTCACCTGGGGGGATACTAGCCTTACACCCCTGGAAAAATGCACTGAGAAGGAAGAAGGTGGGACTACTATGACCATGTCTAGAAAAGGAGGCATCTCAGGGTTCTGAAAGCAAATTATATAATCCAACTTCAAATTAAAGAGGTCTTTTCTCGTTTTAATCTGAAAAAATGGACACTGTCAATAGGAAAAATAATCAAAGACAAATAAATTTCCAAAGAAAAATGATCATAAAGTTGAGAGTCTGAAGGTCACATTACAGAAAGGTATTGTAAAGTGTTGAACTCTGAACCAAAGTTCATTTTCGCCTCCAAATGAAATACATGTACTTTAATTTTATTTTGAAGAATGATTGGCATGTAGATACAGGTAAACAGAGATGAAGGCAGATTCAGCATCTTAGGTAAATGTCATTTTCATTTGGTTTGACTAATATCCCTAGTCAAGCTAGAGAAGCATTAATTTTAAATTGTCAGTATTAAAAAGACAGTGTCAATGAGAAAACAACAGTTGTTCCCACAGCCTCTTTGAAAATGTTTTTGTAATATAGAGGGCAAGTGTGAATTCAATCCAAACACATCTAATCTCAATGAACAATGGTAAAACCTTATGTTTTGAACTTGTGAAAAATAACATATTTTGTCCCATATAAGTATATGCATATTTTTCAACTTTGGGGTTAGGAAAGGGAAATTGCCAATAATTATGTAGAGTTTATTGCTCTAGAGTCTACAGTGGCAAACCTATCTTTAGGAAGGAATAAACCAGAGCATATAGCAATATTTTATATAAAATTTAAAGAATTTCACACACACACACACACACACACACACACACACACACTCACACATACATGGCTTTATCACTGCCAAAATTCCTTCAGAAAAATTTTCAGAGGTATGTAGTCAAAAGATTGTATGTGATGTTTATCCTGTGCAGGTGTTGAATATAATTGTAAAGGAAGACAGTGTAAGCTGTTTACCTTGGTTTCTTAAGTAAATTCCATTTCTCCATCAGCATTACTTCATATTTATTGAAAAACTAGAATGAATAAATTCTGGACCATTAAGTAATCATTTACACAGATTGTGTTGATGTTAAAAATACTGATGAACAAATACTAGATGATACTTTGAATCTCTTACAGATATCTTACTTCTTATTCATACTTCAATCCCTTCTGTCCAAATTCTTACACTATCAGGAAGACATCCTAGTCTTCTACCAAGTTCAATTTTGAACAAAGGTATACTCAAATCTTTCAAGAGTGAGCAATTTTTCAGGGCAACCTGGCTCCTCCTCAAATGTAGTCCCATCTACTGAGCCTGTGAGGTCCCATCTAGTGAGAGTCTTGATTTATATCCCATCCCCTAGTGAAGTCTACCCTCTCTGCAAATATAACCAAGTAAACACTCCTGTTGCTCTTTCTTCTACTTATTAAGCAAGCATTCATGTAACATTTCAGGGAAAACAACGATGAATGTAATATGTCCTGGTCTTGAAGGAGTTTACAAGTGAGAATAGACAGCTGAGACTATAGGTTTCACCACTAGCAGTGATCAATACTTTCAGTTTCATTCATTTGAAAAATTGTCAGCGATGTCATAGAGACTACAAAGTCCATTCTCTTTTGTATGCTGTTCCTAATCCTCCACTATCCATCCTTCTAAAATGATCTCCTACGACATATACGAGAACAACTTGAAATTTTTTGAGGTAGAGAAAGCATGATTATTTTATTTTTCTGATCTCTGAAAATACTAGTCTCTTTCACTGGATGTCCTTATATCTCCATGACTTTCTGAGATGTAATCACTTTTCAGAATCCAATTTTATACACTCTATAATCAAAATGTCTTTTTTTGATTTTTACAGTAACCAGTTATACTCTCTACTATATATATATATATATATATATATATATATATATATATATATATATGTATTTTTTTTAACCAATTAGTAAAATTGCATTTTCCTGATGATTGGAGATGTTGAACACCTCTTACATTTTAGCTATGCATTTTATCTTACTGTTCAAATGTGTGTTTCTTCATCATCTCCTAAAGTCCTTATTATAGTGTGATGTACACAGTATGTTCAGAAAAGATTCAATGAATACATTATGAATGGATACATTCATCATATTATTATTTCTCCATCAGGGATAAACCATGTCAGAGAATACCTGACCTGAAAAGGGCTAAGACTCAAATTTAAAAGGGAAAAATAAAGTAATTGATAATCATATATATATGACACATATATGTCATAAAATTGATGATAAAACTAAATCAAAACAAATCCCCAAAGGAAAATAGGACAGGTCTGATAGGAATATTATTAGCGCAAATCAATTTGAGTAAAAATCCAACATTTATGGCTGAGATATGAAGAGTGTAGATGATTATTGGTCATCCCAGAGAACAGAGAGTTGGTTTAAAGTTGGCCTAACAGTAGGTACTAAGATGAAAATGATAGATATTGATCCTGAGGTATCAGTAGCAAATCCTTCCATGGGAATCCCTCGTAGGGGCACAAAATGGGAATCCTTTACGAAAGAAGCAGAGGATAGGATATAAACTTTTTCACAGAAGGTTTGGGGGTAATATCAGTGTTTCAGTTACTATTGAACTGAGGTAGTTATATTAGAAGAGGAACGAGAATTAGACCTGCTCATGATGGGTGTGGTGACCTGTGTAATCATGACTGCACTAAGGATTGCTTCCAGCAACAGTAGCAAAACTAAACCTACAGGGTAGAGGAGGTGCACAAGTCATTTTCACCAAGACCCATTTTTATTTTATGCATTTCTACATATAATATGTCACTTAATGTGGTACTATATATGGTACCCTTTTCACAGTTAAAAGAATTGACTCAAATATTAAGAGATATATAATGGTCATTCTTTTTAAAGTGACTGAGCCCTCATTTGAATGTAGATCCCATGGATTCTTTCTGTCTCATTAATTTCATTTTTTAAGACTTGTGAACCACTTTTACAGTAATACATAGTCATCTGTGGCCCTATTAGAATTTAAAAATAATTATGAATTTTGTAAGGTAGAAGATAAATAACTAATATGAAAGTATATCAGATCAGCCTATTATAAAATTATATTACAGGTTTAATTTTAAATAAATACTTAATATAATTTACAATCTTTTTGTATAATACTAAATTCATTTTTCCAAGCCCGTGCTTAACCACCGCGTCACTCGGCCGGCCCTAAACTCATTTTTTCTTATATAGTAAATAAGGCACTTAATAGTCTTCTACCAATCTCCTGAGGGTAGAAAATCATGACTTTTTTTAGTTGACCTTAATGAGTATTTATTATTAACAATTTTTCCCCTTCTTTTATGTTTGTAGAAAGTTATTTTTTTTTCTACCCACTCAGGGATGGTAACGCTATCCAACTCAGTGGTACATCCTAACCAATTAAAAAGCGTGATTCTTAATACAGTCCCAAGAGTGACGTGCTCATTTTAGAAACAGATTGAATTAAACATCCTACTTTATTGAATGAGAGATGACTTTATATGCTACATATTAATTTTTATCAAATAAATATATCTCAAAATTAGTGAGAATTGGGTAAATTGGGCTATTTATATATTCATTTTGCTTTTGAGGTGTATGAGTTCCTTAAGTGCGTTGTATATTAACCATTATTAGGTATATGGTTTCCAAACATTTTCTCCCATTCTGTAGGTTGAATTTTTATTTTGTTGCATTGGTTTTCATGTCAAATCCAAAAATGATCGCCAAGACTGATGTCAAGGAGTTTGCCCCTATTTTCTTCCAAGAATTATATGGTGTCAGGTCTTATATTCAAGTCTTTAATACTTTTTGAGTTAATTTTGGTTAAGTCTTGTTTTGTGGTCTAACATGATCCTGGAGAATGTTTTGTGTGTACTTGTCCATTTTGTCTAAAGTGTAGTCCTGTTCCAGTGTGTCCTTATTGATTTCCTGTCAAGCTGGTCTATTAATTATTGAAAATGGGGTATTGATGTCCCTTACTATTATTGTATTGTATTTTTCCCTTTTGGTTCATTAAAATTTGTTTTATATATTTAGGGGCTCTGATGCTGAGTGCACATATATGTACTACTGTTATTTTTGCATTGATCAATTTTGTCTTTGTCATTATACAGTCACTGTCCTTGTCTCAATACAGTTTTTGACTTAAACTCTATGTTGCCTGATGTAAATATAACTACCTCTGTTCTCTTCTAGTTTCCATTTGCATAGATCATGTTTTTCTATTTCTTACTTTCAGCGGATGTGTGTCTTTAAAGCTGAAATGAGTGTCTTGTAGCCAGCATATAGTTTTTTCTGTTTTAAATTCACCCAGCCATCCTATATCCTTTGATAGGAAAATTTAGTCTATTTACATTTAAAGTAACATTGATAAGTGAGGCCTTACTATTGGCTTTTTGTTAACTGTTTTCTAGATATTTTGTAGATCCTTTCTTCCTTTCTCACATTTTTCTTTGCTATTTGCAGAGACTGTTTATCAGGGAGGTCCAAGATAGCTGTACTGGTCATTGCTTTTCTCTGTGACAAATGCCACTGGGGCCGTCTATGCAGCAGTCTGTTAGAATGAGTACACTATGGTGTCCTTAGTGTTGAAAGCTACAGGAAATCCACAGAGTCGGCAAAAACTGTTGAGGTCCTCATTGGCAAAGGCTGCTGGGTACTCTCTGTATAAGAGCATGACACTGTGAACTGAATCAGTCTGCATGGCTGATACCAGTAGCCTTCCCTTTTCCTTTATTCTTTGTGTCTCCAGATATCTCAGCTATGGCAGTCTCTGGGTATGGTGAAAGTGAAGTAGGTGCTTAATGCAGTGCCCCAAAAGCCTGGGGAATCTGGCTGTGAACCTAGCTCTACTTTTCTAAAGGAGGGGAACTCTCTCATGCTGAAAACTTCCCTCTTGCTGTTGAGCACTATAGGCCTGGGACATAGGATGATGTAGGCAAAAATGAAGTTGTTCTCCCTACCCTCTTGGTGCAGTTAATCTCAATTCTCATTTTATTTATTTTAATTTTATGTATATATGTATGTATGCATTTATTTTTGCTCCTCTGAAATGGACTCCTATGCACTCCCATAGCTATTTTTGTTTATGGGTGTCTGTCTAATTATTATTCTTTGTGGGGGAACAGAGACTGAGGACTACTACAATGTTATCTTGTAGACATCACTGGTTGTGAGGTTTCAATCCATTTAAATGAATGTTTTAAAATATGACAAACTATTAGATAGTCAGAATTATTATTCTTTTTAAAAAAAAAAAATTCTTGGGGAGGAAATAGGGCTGATGTGAATGAACTAGGTGAAGGAGATAGTGAAAACTTTAAAAATAAAGATGGACATGTCATCATAAAAGTCCAAAATTACTTGTAATTTCTTGCAAGTTCTCTCCTGGTAAAAGTCTAGGGTACAGCAAAGCACAAAATGTAGCCTTTCTTTCTCTCTCTCACTATGTTTTGCATTTCAAACTACCTGGTGAGGTCACTATATAGGATTTGCATACACTGGCTCCCAAATAAAAGGCAGGCAACTGGTGAAATCTTATCTTCCTTCAGGCTAGAGAGGGCTGGTTGAAAAAAATCTTTTAGAAATGAGATTGTCTGAATCTGCCAATATTATTGGAGGAGTTGGCCCTGTTTTCTCTACTGGAGGACTGAGTTAAAAAAAAATGTAAAGAAAAAGATTACATTTACATGGGAAAATATCAATTGGCAACATTAGTGGAACATAAATGGATTAAAAACATCTTTTATGCCTCACATCTGAGTTCTTTTCAGTCATTTTGTATTCCCAATTTGAAGTGTGTGCCATTTTAATGCCATCTCATAGTGCCTTAGAAAAACTCTGCTTTATCATTTCCTTCTTTTCTTCTTTTATGATAATGTGCCTGAAGATAGGAAATGGTTCTTTTTAAATGACATTTAATGACATTAGTTCTCAAACTCGGTATCTCAGTAGAGAGGGTAACATAATACCTTTTCAAAAATAAAATCAAAGGGATAATTGGAACAGTAAAAAGATGTTTCCTGTGTAATATGCCCGTGAAAATGAAAATCAAGTTTTGAAAATGCAAAAGAAATATAATAGGCATGGGGCCACAAGCCGATTCAACAATGTTGTAGAAAACCTTGTGATGGAGTGTTTTCTCTATTTCTATATGCTGACTTGCCAGGTTTGAAGAAATAAAAGTGAACCCTGACCCTACAATAACTTTTCAGGATACACAGGTTGCATTTCTCTAATCTTATAGCTATCTGAGTGGCAGATTAGTATAATTCCCTGAATTTTAATAAACTAGCTAGCACATTTTTCTCTTTGCCCAGCCATGGATGAGTCAATGTACACCTATCACATTGAGACCCAGAGCACCCTCTGCAATTCCTGATCTTCCTGAGTTCAGGGCTTGTCCAAGTTAAGTATGTAGCTTTAGAGAATTTACTTGGCTCCCATAAGACCATATCTCCTTGTATATGCAACCATCTTTACAAATAACATTCACTGAGTACTCACCATGTGCAAGGTAGTAAGTATTCTAAGCATACACATGTGAATACCTCAGTTAAGCCTACAGCCACCTATAATAAAAGTACTACTGTTACTCAATTCTACAGATGAGGAAACTGAGACAGAAAAAGATTCATGAAAAGACCATGCTCACCCACGGAGCTAATGGCAGAGCAAAAATGCAAACACAGACAGTCTGACTCTAGGGTTTTTGTCTTCCTCACTCACTTCACTGGACCCTGGCTGCCTCTTCCAGAATAAGGTAATTTCCCCCACCTGCAGCTCAGGGATGTAGCTCAGAGATTTTTATCAGGGTCCTCCAGGTGATTCTACACAGATGTTAATTTCCTTTCTGTTAGTTGTTATGACTGACAGGGTGTGGAGGGGAGCAGTGAGGACTGTGATGATAGGGCCCCAGGTCCTTCATTCTTTACCAACTTAACAAAGATTGCTTTTGACCAATCATAGTTCCTTTCCCCCAATTTAAAATGTATTATTATGTGAATTGACTATGGAAAAAATAAAGCCAAATTTTCTTATTATTTTTGGTTACTTCCTTAATTGCCAGTTTAACCCAAAAGTTACATATACATACACCCACATCTATTTTAAGTTTTATCTGTTTTCCTTTAAAATATGTCGAACTGAAAGTATAATTTGAAGAAGAAACAAATTGGTATGTGGTGCACTTGCAAATAGTTTTGTTTCTAAATGTGAAAAGTGGTTGTGTACCTCAAATTGTTTGCTTATACCTGTTGAAAACAGCTTTTCTAGGGAACTTTTGCGTTGGTTTGTTGGTTGGTTGGCTGATATTTATTTATTTTTTAACAGAGGGAGCATTCAGTGGGAAAAGGGAAGAAAGGATTTCATTTCAGTATTAATGGTCTAAATACTAGCCTAGTTATTTGTTTGTTTGTTTGTTTGTTTTGGATGTTCTCTCCACAAATATTTTCCTACATATGTAGGGAAAAAATATTTGAAGGTAAATGAAATAGTCAATTCAGGCATACTTCTATTTTCAAAACACTGTCCCAATAGCAATTAAAATACATTACTCTGAAAATGATATTTTATATACAGGCATGATTGGATTGACTATTATAATAGGCACTGGAATTTTTTAAAAGACAGAAGACAACTTTTTTTTTTTTTTTTTTTACTGATTATACTGTCATATTACTTGCTTACCTCAATACATTGACAAGATTTGTAACTAGAGTAACTTACAAGACATGTCTTGATATTGCTCCTATAGTATTTAATTTTGCTGGTTCTTTTCACTTTGATTCAACATTAGGTATTTCAGTTTAAAATATTTCCCCCAAAAGGTGACTTTTTTTTAGAGGATGGTCCTTTAAGTGAATCTTTGATGATGATGACAATAACAGCAGTCATTTATTGAATTTTGCTATTGTATTTAGCTATACAGATGCTTCGCTTCCTCATTCAATTTTCCTAACAATCATGGATTACACATTATTATCCCTTTCCGCAGATGAAGAAAATGAAGTTTAGAGGGACTAAGTCAATTAACAAGATGGCCCAGTAAAGAAGTAGTTGCAGTGTGGAGAGGTTCCTCAAAAAATTAAGAATAGACTTACCATATGACCCAGCAATCCCTTTCCTGGGTATATACCCCAGAAGTCTGAAAATATTTATCTGTAAAGATATATGCTCTGATGTTCACTGCAGCTTTATTTATGATGACCAAGACATGGAAACAACCAAGATGTCCTTTGATAGACGCTTGGATACTACTCTCCAGAAGAAAAGATGAAATAGTGAAATTTGTGACAACATGGATAGATCTTGAGATTATTATGCTAAGCAAAATAAGTCACACAGAAAAAGTAAATAAAACATACAATTTCACTAATGTGTGGGATATAAAACTGAAAGCAACTAAGGAACTAGACAAACAAATAAAGCAACAAAAACTCATAGATACAGGCAATAATTCAGTGGTTACCAGAAGGTAAGAGGGGTGGGAGTGGTAGATGAGGATAAAGGAGGTCAAATATATGTTGATGGAAGGAGAACTGACTCTGGGTGGTGAACACACAATGTAATATATAGATGATGTATTACAGTTGTACACTTGAAACCCATGTAATTTTACTAACCATTGTCACTCCAATAATTTTTAATTAAAAAATAAATGTCATTGAATCAGGATTTAAATCCAGGTCTTTATGATCCTAAAGCCCGGCCTTTTTATTATCAGAAACTATGGACCATAATTTACAATTAATTAAATTAATTCCTCCAAAAAGATAATTAAAAACCACCAGAAAATGAAATGAAAGATTTAAGGCTATCAAGGAAAACATTCTACTGTGTATTTAACTCAGGAAATGGAAATGCCATGATTCAGTGTCACTGCATTCAAGTGTTTTCTAATTATAAATACCCTTTTTTATGAATTATAATAACAAACTTGTTTACAAAGGTCCTGGAATATTTGCTACCAGACCATGTACTACAAATATGGTAGCCAAATTGCATTTTGTTTTCCTATATATATAATATATAACCTGTACAATTATAACATAGAGATGGAAATTTGGTACAAAACTTGAATGTCTTTCCAATATACAAGGTATTGTGGTTGCAAAACAAAATGTGAGGCATGTTTCTCCTATTTTTCTTTGTCTTTTTTGCCCTGAAATCAATTGCTATGGATACTCATGTTAATGTATGAATCAATCATCTCATTAAGAAGCATATTATTCACTAAAATATCTATTTGCATTGCTCACAAATAATAAATTCCTTGAAATGTAAGTTTTCCTTTCAACAAATATAGGGATCTGTAAGAGGAAAGTTTTGTGTTATTTGCCAACTCCAGGACTTCCAGCTGCCTCCATGGAATATTGCTGATGGTCGCCAAAGGTTTGTCACAGCCTAGGATGCAAAAATCTAGAATTCACTCAAGGTTGCTGTATATTTGAGCTGCTGGCAATGAACCATATGCATCTGCCATTCATTCAATTCTCTTCTCCCTCAAGGCAAATGTCAACAAAATATTCTAATAAATCCAAGGACTATGCAAAAAGGGAACATTATCATGGTTAATCAGGGCCATGTCAAATTCAGCATGCAAAATAGCCATCATTAATATGAAAGGAGGAATGAATTTGCAAAAAAAAAAAAAAAATGCATATGTTTTTTCTGCTGGGTAGCTGGGGCTTACTTTTAATGAATAAATAGTATTTTTAAAAAGAAATATAAAAATAAACAGCAATAAACTAGAAATTTCAGGAATCATGAAAAGTACAATTTTTGATCAGTGATTTCTCTTTCTAAAATTATTTGCTCAAACAAATCTTTATCAATATTCATGAAGAAGACTGTTTAAAATTTAAAGGAAAAGTACTATATCCATGAACTCTTTCAATGGAATATATATTATGATAAAAAACAAACAAACAAACAAAAAAAGACTAGTATTATTTTGCTTTCCTTTCTTAACCTCTATTAAATTTGAGAAAGGAAATAAAGACCTTGACTTATGTGACTTATTTTGAACCCAAAGACAAATGTTAATAAGTAGAGATGTGTTGTTGTTGTTATTTATTTATTTATTTACAAGTGAAAATAGGGGATATCAATTAAGGCAAATTGTTAACAGAAAGTACAAAATTGCAAATGTGATTAATGCATTAAATGCATTATAGAATAATAAATAAAATACAAACAGTAATGAAAATTCCAATTAGCATTACTGATTCATTCAGCCACTAATGCTGAATGCTGCCCTGATGATCTTTCCAAAACACAACTCTGATCATGCCACATTCCTTGCTTAAAATCTCTCCAAGTGTCTCCAGTCTTAAGAACAAAGTTTTTAAAACAAACAAAAGCATGACATGGAAGAAGCTTTTGATCCTGCTTATTTCTCAGTTATGCCACATCTCATACTAATTCCCACCCCCAACAATTTTTTAACAGTGTTATTTGTTTGTTTGTTTGTTTAGTTTAGTTTATTGGAGTGACATTGGTTAGTAAAATTATGTAGTTTTCAAGTGTACAATTCTGCAACACATTATCTATATAACACACCACCCAGAGTCAAGCCTCCTTCCATCACCATATATTTGACCTTCTTTACCCTCTTCTACCCCCGCCTCTCCCCTCACCTTCTATTAACCACTAAACTAGTGTCTGTGTCTATACATTTTTGCTTTTTTGTTTGTTGCTTTCAGTTTTATTTCCCACATATGAGTAAAATTCTTAATAGGACCAATGTTTTGTACATTTTTATGTGTTGTTCTCTTTACCCATTGTGCCATTTCTCTGTTCTTACACCCATTCCCACCTGGAAAATTCCCAGGAGTATGTCTTTAGGTGGTACATCTCACCTCCCTTGAAAAGACCTCACTAGCATTTCCCAGCTCTGGAGGTCCTGGTTTATGTAACACAGCACTCTAATTATGTGTTTATAAGCATGTGACCCCTAGGCTAGATGGCAGGACCAGGTTCTGTTCTTGCTAGAATCCCCAACTTTGAGACTAATGACTGACTCTGAACTTATAGTTTTTAATAAATAATTGGTGAGCAAAATAGGTTGGGAGGAAATGAAACTCCACATTCACAAAAAGGATTGCCAACTACAGGGAGAAGTATTGGTGCTTAAGTAGAGCTGGGAGCTCCCCTGGACCAATAAATTGTCACAATATACCTGCATAGTGTATCGGCCATATATGTAACTCCCTTCCATACAATTCATGGAGGATTAACCACATATCTTCCCTCAGCTTTAGAAGAACGGAGATTTTCTGTCTCAAAATTAGTTTTGAAAAAATTCATCTCCACGTCCTGAGTACTTAAATCACACAACACAAAATATGATTTAAATTGCATTCAAAGGGTGTTACTGGTCTTCTTTCCTGGTAAATAACATACATCAATAATGACTTTTCAGACTATTTGATCAAAGCAGAACTACAAATGAAGGAAGAAAAATGCCCAGGAAATTAGGAAGGACAATTTGGGTGGACACCACTTCTATTCATATTTTTTTGAATAATCCAATTAATAATATCAAATCATTTGCCCAGCAAAACTATTTTCTCTACTTCTTCACACTCCGGTTCAGAGTCTGTGTGTAGATATGCATTAATATATTGAGAAAATTCCATGTTTCATTTTGCAGTATAATAAACATTGAAATATGACAACATTCTGCCCTTTTTGCATATGAGGCTTAATTCTAGGTCAAAATGACATGTTTTAAATCTTACTGAAAGACTGGGGGTTTCTCATCTGTATTTTTATCCTTTGTGGTCCCTTTCAGAGATACAGATGGTAAATTATATATATTTATTTATTCAGGTTGGTTACTGATCATAACACATCATAGTTTACTTTGAGTCCATATCTATAACTAGTTAAACAAGTAAGAGAATTTGATCCCTCAATAATATAAGAGAATTGGATTTTTCTAAACTCTCTCAGAGCCATAACTACAAAAGATCTGAAAAAATAAAGAGCCTTCTCAAATTAACAAAAAGCTCATTTTGACTCATTTTCTTTTATTGGTCGCTAACAGTCTCCTGTGAGGTCCTATTGCCTATGTTCAGTTTATGTCCCAAATCTTGCCTGCCAGTGAACCGAGGTAAGGCTCAGGCACTGGATAAAGCCTTTTCAACATTTCCCTGGTCACAGGTCACATACTCAAGTTAGGACACACGATATTTCTCTTAGATTACTGTAAGGAATTTATTTCTGCTCAGGAGTACATTTGATCTTCCAGTTTGTCTCTCATGGCGTATTTCTGCCAAAGCCATGTACTGACTACAATTTTTTTGGATAATAATAATAATAATAATAATAATAATAATAATAATAAAGTTCATTGATCATCACACCAATTCCTCAAATCGAGTTAATAACAGTAGGTTGAAGTTGTAATTCATATCATAAGCTACACAGCAGTTGTGCTATGATTAAGGCACCATCTATACCCTTGTGGAAAGACATGAATTTTCATGCAGAAATACATTAGTACTTAAATTCTGAAAAAACTACTGTGTACGCTACTGTGTAGATATTCTGTGGAGCAGCGGGGGAAAGACCAGATTATTTAGCTTTTTTCTTAGGCAACACTCCCACTGAATTCAATGGGAAATTCCTCTTAGTAAATAGTGCAGAATTAGCTCATTTAATTTTTGTTGAGTTATTTTATGGTTATTGTATAATATGCATGCACATTAAGATTAGTTAAGAGTCAGCTAAGGGATCTATACTTATTCTTATACTGTACACAAATAAATACTTGAAGTATAGATCTTTATGTTCTTAATATTTATTGTTCTTTCACACCTTGACATAAGAACTATTCTACAAGGGCTTTGATAAGTGTAGTGAAACTAAATAACCATTCAGTCTAAGCAAGTAAATTTGCATCTGTGTTCCCATGATGTTGCATTTTATACTCTTTCGTATTTTTGAGGGGGCATGCCACATTCATCAATAGTTGGGAATTGCATTCACTATAAAGCAGAGCCCTAACATACAGAAGTGCCAAATTGATGAAAAAGTGAATTGAAAAGAAATGAAGCAAGCTCTAATGAACAGGCAAACTCGGCTTGTTTAGCACTGAGAAACCAATGAGGTGAAAGTTTCCCTCACCAAATGAATAAGGTGAAAATCAACCTGTCATTGAACCCTGTAATTTCTCATCTTCATGCCAACCATACCATCATTCTAATGTGTCTGATTTTTACCATTGAAAGTAAGATAAAGTCTTTTTCTTGATCAGCTTGACTTACTCATTAACTCTGCATCTTAATTTTTGGAAGAGTTTCGGTTGTCCATAATGACCTTCTAGTTATCAAACCCAGTACACATTTATAACAGCTGTAGTATTTGCAACTCTCCTACCATGGTTTCTATGAGACCACTTTTTTCTTATTCTCTTCCCACGTGCTTAATAATTTCTTTAAAACCTTTTGTGGTGTTCATTGTGGAGTGAGTATTTATGTCCCCCGCCACAATGCATATGTTGAAATTCTAACACTCAAGGTGATGGGATCAGGAGATGGGGCCTTTGGAAAGGAAGCAGGTCATGAGGTTGGCACCTTCAAGAATGGAATTGGTGGGCTGGCCGAGTGGCGCGGTGGTTAAGCGCTGGCTTGGGAAGCCAGCGGCCCCGGTTCGGGTCCCACATGCGAGGGCCAGTGACACTGTCCAACAAAAAAAAAAAAAAAAAATGGAAATGGTGCCCTTATAAGAGAGATGAGAGAACCCTCTCTCTCTGTTTTCCACCTTGTGAGGACACAACAACAACACAGACATCTGCGAACCAGGAAGCAGACCCTCAGCAGGCATCCACTCTGCTGGAGCCACACTGCAAGAAGTAAAATTGTCTGTTGTTTAAGTCACCCAAGGTATGGTATTCTATTAGGTATAGAAGCCCAAACTGCCTGAGGCAGTGTTCCTTCCTCCACCCCAACCTTTATCTCAACTATAAATAAGAGCAATGCTCAAAGCTTTTTCCCTTGCATCTTTATCTCGTTTCTTTTTTCCTGCTTTCTTTTCCTCAGTGCTCATCTAGTACATTCAGCATTTCAAGTATAATCCCTATACAGCTCGCTTCCAACCCTACACCTACAGCTCTATTTGCCTTCCATGCATCAGTCTCAAATTTCAAATCTCAGTAAGATATCTATGTCCAATGGGCAGTTTGTCTCCTTGGCCTCAGGCCGGCTTGGCCATCCTGTTCGTCCATTCCATGAGCAGTGCTCTGCTATAATGCAGACACTGTGCCTGCTGCCATCTGGGATACAAGGATGAGTGGGGCACAGCTCCTGTCATTGTGCAACTCACAGTTGGAAACCATGTAAATAGAAACAAATACTGTGATGTGACAAATACTGCAGTAGAGCAAAGCTCTGTAGGGACACAGAATAATTATTTCTTGTAATCTCCTCATTCCTTCTAATTGTATCACCGTTTTACCAAACTCAAAATGTCAGATTTATCCTTTGTTCCTCCAGTTGACAATTCCTTTTACTTCTGGTCTTAGTTTGAATAAGCCTCTTGTTTTATATTCCTTTGCCTCTCAAGTGCATCTCCTCCTGTAATACTCCACTACTCTCTTTCCTTCTGCCTCTGGTTTCTTTCACATACAAGGATGGACAATTAAGTTCACGAACTTGTTACAATGATATTGCTAAACTTTATTGATATCAGAGGGATTATTCATTACGAATTTGTACCAATTGGACAGTTAACCAAGTTTACTATTTGGAAGTGCTGAAAAGGCTGTGCGAGAAAGTTAGACAGCCTGAACTTTTCGCCAGCAATTCATGGCTCTTGTATCACAACAATGCACCAGCTCACATGGCACTGTCTGTGAGGGAGTCTTTAGCCAGTAAACAAATAACTGTATTGGGACACCCTCCCTAGTCACCTGATCTGGCCCCCAATGACTTCTTTATTTATACCCAAGCTAAAGGACATATTGAAAGGGAGATAGTTTGATTACATTCAGGACATCAAGGATGATACAGAGAATGCTCTGATGGCCATTCTAGAAAAAGAGTTCCAAAATTCCTTTGAAGGGTGGACTAGGCACTGGCATCAGTGCATGGCTTCCCAAGGGGAGTGCTTTGAAGGTGACTGTAGTGATATTCAGCAATGAGGTAGATAGCACTATTTCTAGGATGAGTTTGCAAACTTAATTATCAGACCTCATAATTTAAGGATTCATCATGATTCAGTACCAACATATTTTCTATTACCCTTTAACAGACACCAACACTCAAAAGTAAACTGGATTATATAACATTTCCAAAAGAGGTCTTTGGCTAACAGTGATTTTCTTCTTCCTGAATTATTCTTGTTCCTAGCTCAAAAAATTAAACTCCTATCTGTTATCAAGACATAAGTCAAATCCCAGTGGTCAAGTAATATTTACTAATCCTTCTACTGAAACACATATTTTCTTCCCAGAGACCTTAGTGGAACTTTTAAATTTGGAATTTTCTGCCATGTACTACAGTGTCTGTCTCTGTCTCTGTCTCTGTCTCTGTCTCTCTCTCTCTGTCTCTCTCTCTCTCTCTCTCGCTCTCTCTCTCGCTCTCTGTCTCTCTCTCTCTCTCTCTCTCTCTCTCTCTCTCTCTCTCTCTCTCTCTCTCTCTCTCTCTCTCTCTCTCTCTCACACACACACACACACACACACAGACCTTCTCTCCTCATTAGATGGAAAGATAGCATAGTAGAAGGAGCAACGTTGCAGAATAAGATGGATCTGCCATTTACAAACTGTAATAGCTTGTTCCAGTTACTTAACCTCTCTGGGTCTTCATTTTCTCATCCATAAAATTAAATGTGATAAATAATGTAAAGTATCCTGTAGAACACATGGCATATTGCAGGTACTCAATAAAGGCTAGCTATAATAATAATGGGTACTATAAGTAAAAACTTATTGTGGAAAGGATTTATGCTCTTCTATTCCATTATTTTTGACAGGGTCTAACGAAGGCCTTTGCCTGTACTTGACCCTCAAGAAATGCATTTTCTATGAATGAATACATAGGTGTTCTGTACTTCCTAACAATGTAATTTTCTTTGTCAGAACACCTCAATGCTTCTTTAGACATCAGATTAAGTCCTCCGCAAAACAATTTCTACATACTAATAACAAAAGTTTAAAACATATATGCTTCATCATGTATGCTTTCATGCATGTTAAGTGATTTTGGAAATATTTGTACAATTTGGAAGTATTTGTACAATTCTAAATATGTATAGGGTTTATCTTTAAAATGAAGCTTATGAATTTAATACATACTTGTATTTTTGTAGTTTTGAAGGTATCATCTTGAACTGGTATCTTTTTTCTATCAATAAAAGTTATATCAATATGCTAAATATTTTGCATAGTAAAGAATGAATTGAAATAATTACTGAAAACATGGAGGTGGCTATTTTCTCCTATGCTTTGCAAATACATAATGATGTTTGGAACTGCACTAAAATATTTTTGGCAGGAGGGATATCTTCCTGTGGCTATATTTGTTTAACATATAACTTTTCAAAAAAGGTACAACCAAAACTCTTATATGACTTTTAGAGTAAAAAATATGAAATTTCTATTCAACTTGATTATTGAAACTATGAAGATGTTAAAACTGGCTCAAGTAACATTTGAGAAACTAGGTACTCATAGGAAATATTAGGATAGGTTTTCTGGGTTAGATATGAGACTTGTTGTCCAATAGGCCAAAAGCCATAACCTTTGGGGTAATCTGCTCCATTTGATAGAATTATCTGTATTTCTACTAGACAAAAATTTCTAAGTTAACTTCTACCTCTACAAAGCTGTAAAACAGTTCTTATAAAAGGAATGCTTAGCACTGTTTAGAAAGAATACTCAGGAATATCTCTTCCCTGTTTCTCAGATTCAGATGTTTCTGACATAGCTACTTTTGATAATGAAGTGATACATACCAAAATACATTTTGAGAGTTAGTAACAAATATTGGTGGCACTTACTTTAAATAAATACTTATTCCTTCCATTAGAATAATCTGCATCTTCATTCACTGTGTTTGTTTTAATGAACTGAGGCCAAAGTTCCCACATCAAACTCCCTTAGAAAGCTCATTGCTGAAGAAATTCTAGAAAATCTATAAGAATGAAAAATGCCTGGAGAGCTAAGAAAGAACATAATCAAATATATTCAGTGAAGTGAATTAAAAGGAATCAAATTTTAAAAATCATACATAATCCATTATCACCTAATAATCTTTATTATTTAGGGATTGTTTTCATTTATTTATTATTTAGGAATTAATTTTCTAGCAGTTCCATAAGCAAGTCCTTCCTCCCTCCATCCCTTCCTTCCTCACTCACTCTTTCTTCCCTCTTTTCTTCCTTCTTTTCTTTTCTTTTCTTTCTTTCTTTTTCTTTCTTTCTTTCTTTTCCTTTCTTTCTTTCTTTCTTTCTTTCTCTCTCTCTTTCTCTTTCTTTCTTTTCTTTCTTTCTTCCTTTCTTTTTCTTTTTCTTTCTTTCTTTCCTCTTTTCCTTCCTTCCTTCTTTCCTTCCTCCCATCCATCCATCCATCTCTCTATCTTTATTAATAGTTAGACTTTTACTTTATAGGAAAAATAATGGAACATCAATAACACTAAATTATATCATAACAGATGAGCAATATAGCTCAAATAGAAAAATATTTAGAAGTAATTAGCAACAGGCTTATTCATTAAGCCACAATGCAAATTATTATATTATACTGTTTATAAACATATTATTATTTCTTTTTTCCCCAATTGATTTCCTATATTTCCAATAGTACTTGTCTTGAACAATATCTAAATATGTACATACACTCAGACATTTAATAGGCATTTCAAATACACCCTGTCTAAAATATTCTTGACTTACTCATTTTTCTATTCCCACTGCCTTCTCCTTCTCAAAAATGCTGATCTCTATATTTCTGTGGGTCTTTCTTCCAGATTTTTCCATAGTTGGTACTTTTACTTTATTCATAGCATTTCTCAGAGAGGCCTTCTTTGATCACTGTCTTCAAAAATGCATCCGCAATGTTTTCTACACCTAATGCTTGGCATCTGATGGCATTAAATATATGCTGAATGGATGAATTTCAAAGCAAATGACTAAGAGGATAAAACGGAAAATATTAACTTAAATATTAATATTTTTTTTCTTTTCTGATACATACAATTAAAAGTAAAAACGCTGAAATACAAACTTAATCTGTATATTTTTAAAAAGAAAACATGGTGTCTTCTTCTGTTTATATGAAGTGATTGTAAATAGAGTGATTTACTCTACTAACATCTAAGGAAACCAATAGACGCATAAATGATCTATCTTACTTTTCATCCAATGTTAATGGAGAAGCAAACAATGTTTGTCTTGAGAAATACATATATTTTATTCTAAATTATTTGTATCTCTCTCATTTGTGAAAAGGTAAAGTGAAAAGTCCTTGCCTCTACCCCTCTAATTTTGTATTTACAAACACACTCTTCTGATAATTAAATTCTGGTAATAATGCAATCTTAAAGCTTACCTACAGCTTTAATTATATATTCTGATACTAGTCAGAAACTTTTAAGAGCCTATGGTTCAAAAATGATTCCCTGCAAAAAAAAACAACAAATTTTTAACACATACTTCAGTTATTTTTGAGAGCTATTAAAAAAATCACAGTATTTATTTTAGAGCTTAGCACAAAGAGCACAGGATCCAACTTTTATAATTTGGAAATGAAAAAATATTGATCTTAGTGTTAAACCTAATGTTATACCTTAAAACAATTAATACTATGCCTTATTTTATTTTTATTAATATGCATCCATATTATATTCTTTCTTATTCCTGTTTTTGTCACTATTCCTGATAGGAAATACTAAAAGGAAATAAAAATAAATTGTATTGAGCATTTTGAGAAGCAAGTGTGATGAAAAATCAGTAAGGTTCGTTAGAATGCTATGCCATACTACCAATATTTCCTTTTTGATGGGTGTATTTGACCAGTAGAATAGCAATACACTTGACTGTGAGAAATGGCTGAGACAAAACATGTTTATTTTCAGCATTTCCCCTGGGTAAGAGGGGCTTGACTACTCAGGTGTGACTATAGCTCAGGTTCATCATCTTTCATAATAAAATGCCTCACTTGCCATTCTTTACATAGATAACCAAACCATAAGGCTTAACCTCCATGGTTAAGAGAAATGACATGCAAGACTGAAAGTACAAAGGTTATGGTCTCCGCTAGTTTCTTGCTTTTGTTTAAATCCTATCTTCACAACTAAGAAGACCTCCTTACCTTAGTTCTCTGTAACATATGCCTTTATTGAGTTACCTTCTAATATATATTCCTTCTGCAATTTCTGCAGTGTGATGTCTGAATACTATTTTTATGTTGTCCAATATTTCTTAAATAAATCCAATGCAATAAAAACCTTTAAAATTTAGTTTGGTGCAGGGAGTTCTATAACAAAATAATAGACATATCCTTTTAAATAACTGATAAATAATCATGTAGCCCATTTTGTTTCAGATGCCAGGACAGTCATCTCAAAATAATAATAATAAAAAAATGCAATTCAATATAAATGTTTAACCTATGTGCTTATTATGTTTGAAATCTTCTCCTTTGACATGAATTTAGATATCTTGTTTCCATTTTAATATATTTTTGCATAATTTAATTCAGAATATTTTCAGTTACCTCAAGGAATTTACTTGGAGGTACAAAGCCTGTTAAAGTCAATAGACTTAGATAAAACTTAATCCATAGTTAAATTGAGATGATGAAAGGAGATAATATAAAATGTCTTTTAAACTGTGAATCTTATCTAAAAGTCTTAATTTCTTATGATGAATATCCCTGGTCTATTAAGTATTTATTATATTTGGACACTGTACTATATGTGGTTCATTTTTTTCCTCATTTCATCTTCATTATAAAATAAGAATTACATGATCAATTCCATTTTACAAACAAGAAAATAGAGACTCGTGGTAGAAGAGTTAACTAACTGAAGGTCGTATAATTGGTCATCAGCCAGGAACTATAAGTAAGTTTATCTAACTTCACCCCTGCATTCTATCCACAGCACTCCAAATGCATCAAGAAATGGTAAATGCTCAATATAGGGTAATAGAATGAAAAGTTGAATTATTTACTAACTTTGCTAAGTCTAGTGAGGTATAGGACGCCATGATGTCATGGATATATTCCATCCCTCTCTAATTTTCCTAAGGTTGACATGATGTTATAGTTTCTATTTGATGTAGTACCTGAAATACTCATTGAAATTTCAACACCTTAATTACTGAGAGGATATTGGGTTGCTCTCTTGGAGTTTCTAGTAATGACAATTTCTTAGTGAAATAATTAATAAATGCCGAGGATGTGCCAGATACTGACTTAGAACCTTTGGGATATGTTAGAAAAATTCGTCTGTAGCTCACAGTCTCAATAGGGGAGACAAACAAAACATAATAAATGCAATAAATAATAAATTATACAGCATGTTAGAAAGTAATAAGTGTGTAAAAAAAATAGAACAAGAGGGATTAATGGTGTAGGGAAAGAGAAAAAAAGCAAACTGTGTCTTTAAATACAATTGTCAAGAAAGACTTGGTGAAGAAAATACATTTGATCAATTACCAGAAGGAAGTGCAGCATTAATTATATGAGCACAACACAGAAGCTTTGGCCAGCAGAAAGAAGATCCAGAACCAAGGCTTCAACCACAGCATAATCAGAGAATAAGAAGAAGAAGAACTGGGGTGGGGTTGAGGATGGCATATTGTGAGGGGTCTCATGTGTCAGCAAAAGAATTTTATCTTTTACAAACAGAGATAGGAGCTATCAGGAATGTTTTGAGTACAGGAATAGCATGGTGCAATAACACATCACCTAATCATTTTGTAGAGATTGATCCTGCTGCTGTACTGATAATGGACTTTAGGGGAACAAAGGTACAGGAAATCATGGAGACTAGTGAGGAGGCTATTGTGTTACTCCTAGTGAGAGATGGTGATGGCTCAGTCTAGGGTAGCACAGGTGGTGAGAAGTATTTGGATTTTGGATATATGCATACATACTTTTAAGTTTCAACCAATAAAACTCCCTGACAGGTGACAGGAGGACAAGGTTACATGTGAGGTGGGATCCGAGAAAAACAAGAGTTCAGATTTGACAATGTAGAGTTTCAGACACACACTAGTCATCACATCTCACCACCCCCGTCTATTTGTCTGTAATCAGTAACAATTATGGCCCCTTTTCCTTGAACTTAAGTACAGTCAAAAAGTCCTTCTCAGTACAGTACTGCTGATAACAACTATCTATTGCTATATATTGACATTGGATGAAGAAGCTATTTACCATCATCACAAGTTGCTGTTATTAACTCAAGCATTTACTAGTGCTTCCACTCACTGACAAATACTTACGCTTTCACTTTACATATGCATTTGAGGTGCAGCTTTATTTAGGGGGCATTATTCAGGTCATTTTGATAGTGGAATGTGATCACTTTAGAATTACATTTCCTCAGAAACCACAATGTTTTCTTTTTGACTTGGAATCATTAAGAACTTGACATAATTTGTATAATTGATAAGCTATAAATTCAGAATTGACATAATATTACCTTCTGAAATTCTACATGGCTTGTTTAGGAAAAAAAAAAAATCTCAAAAATGACCTGTATTTGCTTTCCTTTACACTTTATGTAACATTTCTGATAAACTATGATAAACTATAATTCTGGGTCAACATGTTATCCTAATAGCATGTGAAGGTCAATGCTAATATGTTTTATTGCTTTCAAATAAAGAGCTATTTCACAGAAAATGTTCTAACTTGGTATACCTATGTTAATAGGGGAAGAGGTTAAGTGAACCATCAAATGGCTGATTTAGTAAATAAGGGTAATGTTCAGAAAGTAGAAAGTGAGAAAAAAAATCATTTCTTCTTTTTGTTGTTATTGTTGTATAAGAACCGTATCTAGAAAAGTAGCAATAATTCTACCTATAAGAAAAAAATAAGATAAATATAACAGCTAAGTGTCTCTCAGCACCAAGACAATTAATATATGGGAAGTGAATATTACATGGAATGATGGGCAGAAACTGACATATACCTTATACCTTCTAAAAACTAACTGAAAATGGATCATAATTCTAAATGTAAAATGCAAAACTACTAAACTCCTAGAAAGTAACACAAGAGAAAATATAATGACCTTGAATATGATGATGCCATTTTAGATATGACACCAAAGTCACAATCCATGAAAGAAATAATTGGTAAGCTATACGTCATTAAAATTAAAAAGGTCTGCTCTGTGAAAGACAATGCCAAGATAATAAGAAGTCAAGCCACAGACTGGGAGAAAACATTTGCAAAAAATTCATCTGATAAAGGATTGTTATCCAAAACAACAAATAACTCTTAAAACTCAATGATAAAAAGACAGCCAATTTAAAAATGGGCTAAAGATCTTAACAAAATCCTTATCAAATATGGCATACAGATGGAAAATAAGGATATTAAAAGACACTCCACATTATATATCATTAGGGAAATGTAAATTAAAACAAGAATGAGATTCCACTACACACGTATTAGAATGGCTAAAAATCTGGAACACTGACAACACCAAATGCTAGCGAGGATGTGGAGCAACAGGAATTTTCATACATTGCTGGTGGGAATGCAAAATGGTGCAGCCACTTTGGAAGGCAATCTGTTGGTTTTTACAAAATTAAATATACTCTTACCATAGTAGCCAGAAATCACTTCCCTTGCTACCCAAAGAAGCTGAAAACATATGTCCCCAGAAAAACTGGCATTCCAATGTTTATGACAGTTTTAGTCATGATTGACAAAATTTGGAAACAAGTAAGATGTCCTTCAGGAGGTGAATGGAAAAACTGTGGTACCCATAGACAATGTAGTATCATTGACCAAAAAGGAAAAATGAGTTAACAAGCCATGAAAAGACATGGATGGAGACAAATAGATCAGTGGTTGCCAGGGGTGAGGGTTGGGGGAGAGACGAATAGGCAGAGCACACAGAATTTCCAGGGAAGTGAATATACTCTATATATTGACAGTCCTGTGCCATTTAACAAAAAAACAGAGATACACTGTGAGAAATGAGTCCTCAGGCAATTTCATTGCTGTGTAAATTGTACTAACACAAACCTAGATGGTATAACTTACAATTACAATTGTGTATGCTAAACTTCTAAATGACTGGTAGTGTGGTAGGTTTGTCTACACCAGCATCACCACAAAGATGTGAGTAATGCATTGGAGTATGACATAAAGACTGTTACGATGTCACTAGGCGATAGGAATTTTTTCTTATGGCCTTAAACTGTGGTGTATGCCTTGTGCTGTTACCCAAAACACCATTATGCATGAATGATTATACTCTATTATATATTTTTCCAAGTCTATAGAATATACACCACCAAGAGTAAATCCTAAGGTAAACCATGGGCTTGGGTGATTTTGATGTTTAGGTTCATCCTTGTTAAAAAATGTACCATTCTGGTAAGTGATATTGATGATGCAGGAAGCCAAGCACACATGTGTAAGGCAGGCAGCAAAAGGATAATCTCTGTATCACCCTCTCAATTTTGTGGTAAACTTAAAAATGCTCTAAAAAAATAAAGTTTTTTTTTTTAAAAACCATATTATATTAAAATAATACACAAAAATAATTTTCAGGATGCATTTTGAATAAAATTTTAAAATTTCTCTAAGGACAATTATTTCATGATTTTTTTTTCAAAATCAGCGACTTAATCATTTTTCATTAAAAAAAAAGATTTTTATAAGTTGTACCTCTCTTTGGTTATCCTACTACACCTCACATTAATTTTAGTCAAAATATAAGTCATGTCTGTGTAGTTACTTCAGAGAAGACTTAACAAAAAAAAACTAAATCTATGCAGTGACCCATTGTGATTATGTGTAACCATGAGGCAAACAAAGATACCATCTGAGCAAATGCTGTAGCTAAACAGGCCAGTTACTGGATATTGCAGGTAAAATTCCTCTGGGTAAATGAGAGCATTGTTTTTTAGAATCCAGGAAGATTTTATCGGCTTTCTGTTGACAGTGCAAATCCAGAATTAGCCTTGTAAGCAGAAGAATCAATTAGTATCATTTGGCCTTCTAACCTTAAAAACTCTGCCTTACACCCTGTACAGGAATGACTGAATTAAAATGTAATCTGCAGGAGCTTTCAATGAAGAGGCATAGAGTTTCTTTTGTGATCCTATGTCAAATTAACCTTCAATTTGCTAAACAATGTCTACTATTTTGACAGCTGATCTAGTATGGAGATCTATAAACTTTACATGGCGATGTCTGTAGCACTTTAATATTTCCCCTAATGCATGGCAGAATGAATGTTAGAGACTATGTCTTGATAGATTGTGGATGAAGCTAGAGTGGTTTATTCAACTGGGTCTTAAAAATCTGAAGCCTGCATCATTCTACATACAATGACAAAATTGATTCATTTAAGGTCAAGTTTCTAGGGGGAATGTTTCTCGATGGGAAAACAAAACAAAACAAAAAGACTAGAATTCATTTAGTAAAACATAAATTACCCCTGTTTTGTACGTGCTCCGTTAGCCAGGCAAAGCCTGTGTGGAAGTACTGTAATGCTGCCACGGACAATGGAAAGGAGATAATTTATAGAGGAATAAAAGAGACCTAACTGGACTGGTTTGCAGCAACCCAGCCACCAACGAGATAAACAGTTTCCACGGGTCATTAAGAAACAGCCTTACATCCTCAAGTGCCCATTTTTCCTCAGGTCTACTGAACCACTTGGGCAGACGAAACTGGCTTGCAAATAACTATATTCATGGTAGCTGCATACTTTGACTGAACACCAATGTGCCCACATCTTTTGAGCTACTGCTGTGTACAAGTGGCCCCATTAACAGAGAATATTTACAGCAGCCGACCCTTATCTCTGCCTGGCCGCCCTCCCCTTTCCATCCCACCTTAGCAAAAAGTAGTACTTGGTAATTTTGCTATGACTGATATTGAAGTGAAACAATTGATCATTTCTTCAAGACAGAAACTTCATATATACATTCTGCTATGTGATACTTAGAAAGGGATTTGATGCAATTATTTTATGTAATACAGTTTTCTATCTTTTAATATAAATGTTTCATATTTTTGGTGTGTTTTTGGATGTTATTAACCTGTTATATAAATATGGGTATTAATAAATATTCAGTGAAAGTCTAAATGGCAATGCTGTCATTGGCACTTCAATCAATGTTTCCTTTCCTTTATTCAATATTTTATATGAGTGAAACATTCATCGTGTATTTAGATACACATAATATCATGCTTTTCTGCAGTGTCAAGTCTGTAGGCATGGTGACATTGTTTTGGAATGTTTTGGAATACACTTCCTCTCCTTTAACTTAGGGGCAATTTATTGACTTTTGCTGAAGAAATTCATCCCCTCCATCATCAGTACTGTCACACATTGTAAAACTTAAAAACTCAAACCAACCAACAAACAAAAAACCTGTAACATTTACTCCCTTAGTATACCTGAATCTCCTTTTGATGTAAATGTTATTTTGTTTTGTATGACCTCCCTTCATTTTAAATTGCACAATTTAATCTTACAGATCTATATTTCATTATTTTAGTATTCTCCCCTTGTAGTCAAGTCACAATGATTTTTTTTTCCTTTTTTAAATTTTATAATTTATTTCATTGTGGTAAGAATATGTAACATGAAATCTACCTTCGTAATAGATTTTTAAGTGTAAAAAAATAGTATTGTAAACTCTAATGTAGTATAGATAAAATATTAGCCAGCAGATTTCTACAAGTTATTCTTCTTACATAACTGAATGTTATACCCACTGATTAGCAACAGCCCCGTCTGCCCCTATCTCTGGCCTCTGGCAATCAGCACTGCACCCTGTTTCAGTGAGGTTGAGCATTATAGATACCTCACATAAGTGGAATCACACAGTATGTGTCCTGTGACTGGCTTGTTCCGCCTAACATGATGTCCTCAAGGTTCATCCATGTTGTACACATTACAAGGTTTCTTCCTTTTTTTCCCCCTTCTTCCTTGTTTTTTTCTTTTTTTACATAAATGTTAATTTTTAATTGCAGTTGACATACAATATTATATTAGTTTCAGGTACACAACAGTGTGACTAGATAGTTATATAACTTATGAAGTGATCACCCCAATAAATTCAGTATCAATTTGACACTGTACATAGCTATTACAATAATAATGATTATATTCCCTATGCTATAATCTACATCCCCATGGATGTTTCATAACTACCAATCTGTACCTCTTAAATCGCCCTCCCCCCTTTCACCCATCTCCCTACCCCCCATCCAGCAACCATCAAAATGCGCTCTGCATCTATGAGCTTGTTTCTGATTTGTTTGTTCATTTAGCCTGTTCTCTAGATTCAACCTATAAGTATAATCATATAACATTTGTCTTTCTCTGTGAAGATTTCTCCACTCTGCAAACACCTTCAAGGTTCATCTATGTTGTGCAGATGTCAAGATTTCATTCTTTTTTGTGGCTGAGTAATATTCCATTGTATATATATACTGCCTCTTTTTTTTTTAGCTGAGCCATCCTGCTGCTGAGCCATCATCAGCAGCTCAGCTCTGCCTCTTCTTTATCCATTCATCAAATTCATGGTCATGCAGCTTGCTTTCATAGTAAATAATGCTGCAAAGTGAACATATGGATACACTTTTCCCTTCAAAGTAGTCTTTTGGGTTTTTTTTGGATAAATACCCAGAAGTGGGATTACTGGGTTCTTCTCTGTCTCTTATTATATAACTTTTGTTTTAAAGCCTTTTTTGTCTGGTATTAAGCATTGCTTCCTCAGATGATTTTCTTTTCACTTCCATTGTCATGAAATACCTTTTTTCATACCTTTACTTCAGTCTGCATGTGTATTTTGATCTGAAGTGAGTCTCTTGTAGTCAGCATATGTAAGAATCTTAATTTCTTATTCATTCAGCCACCCTATGTTTTTTGATTCAATCATTTAATCCATTTAATTGTTGACAGATATGTAGTTATTGCCATTTTATTATTTATACACAGTAAGTCCCCGACTTATGAACATTTGAGTTGCAAACTTTCACAGATACAAACGAACCTCGCATTATGAACATTTGTAGATGCAAACAAATCGTGGAAGTGGCTCATGTGTCAGCCGGACATGGTCACAGTTGTGCTGCTGTGTGCTTACTGTACAGTGTGAGAGTGGACAGTAGTCCAGTGTTCAATCAGAGCCCAGGGTGTCTGGAAGCAAGAGGAAAAGCAGTAGTGAGGAAGAGGGGACTGCTAGGAAGTGCTAAGACTCACTTTGTCAGACTTACGAATGAATCTGATTTACAAATGTTCTCCAGGAATGGAACTTGTTCATAAGTTGGAGACTTTCTGTGTGTGTGTGTGTGTGTGTGTGTGTGTGTGTGTGTGTGTGTGTTCATTTATTTTTTACTTTTTTTCCCTTCTTTTTCTTAAGGAAGTCCCTTTAACATTTCTTGTAATACTGGTTTCATGGTGATGAACTCCTTTAGCTTTTTCTGGTCTGGGGAGTTATCTGTCCTTTGATTCTAAATGATAGCTTTGCTGGGTAGAATAATCTGGGTTGTAGGTCCTATGCTTTTCATCACTTTGAATATTTTGTGCCAAACCCTTCTTTGGCCTGCAAAGTTTCTGCTGAGAAATCAGCAGACAGTGTTATGGGAGCTCCCTTTCAGGTAACTAACTGCTTTCCTCTTGCCTCTTTTAAGACTCTTTCTTTGTCTTTCACCTCTGTCATTTAAATTATGATGTGTCTTGGTGTGGGTCTCTTTGGGTTTTTCTTGTTTGGGACTCTGCACTTTCTGGGCTTGTATGTCAATTTCCCTCATCAGGTTAGGGAAGTTTTCCATTATTTCTTCACAGAGTTCTTCATTTCCTTGCTCTCTTTTTCTCCTTCTTTTACCCTTATGATGTAAATGTTGGTATGCTTGATGTTCTACCATAGACCCCTTAATCTTTTTTTTCTTTTTGCTGTTTTGATTGGGTGCTTTTGGCTACTTTATCTTTTAAATCACTGATTCAATCCTTTGCTTCATCTAATCTGTTGATCCCCTCTAATGCATTCTTCATCTCAGTTATTGTAGTCTTTTTGTTCTTTTTTTTTATGACTGGTTCTTTTTTTTGTTTCCTATGTTCATTTTTGTGTTTCCTATTTCTTTGTTGAGATTCTCCCTGAGATCACTGAGCATCCTAATAACCAGTGGGGTTTTTTGTTGTGGTTGTTGTTGTTGTTTGTTTGGTTTTGAGGGCAGTGTCACTGGCCCTCATATGTGGGACTGCACCGGGGCCGCTGGCTTCCTAAGCCAGTGCTTAACCACTGTGCCACTCAGCCAGCCCTATAGCCAGTGTTTTGAACTCTGCATTTGGCAGATTGATTTCCTCCATTGTATTTAGTTTTTTTTTTGTTTGTTTGTTTGTTTTTTAAACATTGTTCTGTTCTTTCACTCCCCATTCAGGCTGCCTTCCTGTGTTTATTCCTGTGTATTAGGTAGAGTTTATATGTCTCCTGGTGTTAGTAGGTCTTAGTAGAGTGCAGGTATGTAGTAGGAGTCCTGTGGGGTCCAATGGCACAGTCTCACCAGTGACATGAGCAGAGTGCTCAAGTGTGTCCCTTGTGTGGGTGGCTTATGCCCACTTGTTATAGCTTAGCCTTGTTTTGTTCTTGGCATATCAATGGGAGAGATTGATCCTCAGGCTGATTGGTTGTGAGGACTGGCTTTTACTCTAGTGGAGGAGCCCTTGTGCAGGGGCTGACCCTACAGAGCAAGATTCACTTTAGCAGGGCTCTGATGCATTCCCTGTCTGTCCTTTGGCTATGCATTTTATAGAGGTCATATGCTCTGAAGATGGCCACTGTGTGTGTTGGTTCTGGAGCCTCTTGGGAGGACCACTGGTATAGGCCAAGGTCACTGCCTATACTCTATTTGACCTCACTTGGTATAAACTACAAAGTGATTTGCAGATGGTTGCCATTTGTGCTGGACTTTAGATGCCTGGGAGAGGCTAAGCAGCAGACTCATGCTGGCTGCCACTTGTGCTGAGCTTGGGACCAGTTATTGAGAGGTATGGGGCATGTTGAGGCCAGATGAGGCTTGTTTGGGATTTATGAACCTTTGAGAGATTTTAGGAAAGCCTGCAGCATTAACCAAGATAGGTGTTTGCATGGAAAAGTCCCTGGATACAGCTTGGGTGGGCCTACAAGTTGGGTGGGGCAGGGTTTCAAAGAATTACTAGGGTGGGGCAAACAGTGGTGTTAGCCAGGTTGATGGAAACACAGATATGGTGCCCACCTAAGTCTGCACACTGGGAGAGTGGAGGACACAACAAAGAAACAAAGGCTTCTACCAACACTTTTGTTTGTGAGAAAGCTGCCCCTCCAGCCCTCTCCCTGAAATCAGACAATTCAGTTCCTCCCCCCATTTGTTCCTGACACCTTTCAAGCGGCTGTCCCAGTGCTGTAGCTCAGAGCAAATGAGTCTGTCAGCGACTAAGTCAATGAGCGGGCCCTTTAAGAGTAAAACCTGAGACTCCAACTCACGCAACCACCATCTCCTCTAGTGTTCACAGCCAGAAGTTGTGGGGACTTCTCTCCTTGGCACTAGAACCCTGGGCTGGGGAGACTGGGGTGGGCCTGGGACCCTTCCCTTTTTGGGGGGGACCTCCATAGCTAAAATATCCCCCCAGCATTTTAACATCCACACGTGGGTGTGGTGCCAATCCAGTTCACGTCTCTGCTCCTCCTACCAGTCTTGATGTGGCTTCTTCTGTGTATCCTTAATTATACAACAGCTATTTAGCTAGACTTTAGCCTATTCTCAATGGTTGTTGTTCTGTAGTTCAGCTGTAATTTTGATATGGTTATGAGACGAGGCAAGCACAGCATTTACCTTCTCTGCCCTCCTGACTGTAACTCAGTCATGATGTATTATTGAATCACTTTTCCAATGTACACTGCTAGATTTTGAAATGCATTTACACACATGTCCAAAGCCTCCCTTCTCCGTGGGTCCCAAAACAGTTCCTGAAAATTGAGGGTGAGGAGAGTTTTTCAGGGATACCCATGCTTAAAGAGAACCCCTAAAATTGATGTGTTGATAACTGAGATTTAACAGCTCTCTTCATTCTGTTCAACCTCCTTTATGTCTTTCTGAATGAAGATCTTAAACAGCAAAATCACATTTCAAATTGCTGATCTGTGATATACTCACAGCATACTTTAAAACTTTATTTCAAAAGTCACTTCCCTTGGGATTGCTCCATCTTTGCTCACATAGAGGAAATAATTGCTTCTCTCTATTCATGTAGCATTTTGTACTTAAATCTCTTATAACTCATATTGCTTGTTATATTGAAACTATGCATTTATTTAATCGTTATCACCAGACAGCGAGGTTCTTGTGGGCAGGAAATGTACCCTACTATATATGTTGCATACTGAATGCTGGAAAATCTGTATTGACTAAATTATTAAAACAAGTAATCTCTTATATTTTTTATCTGTGACAAAATATACTCTGCTATATGAGGTAGAGCTGTACTTAATGAAATTCAATTCCAAATTAATATTACACTTGAATTGAACAAGCAGTGGAGACATGACCTAACACATGAGGAGAAATCGTGAATGGTCATCAATATAACCTTTGATGTTTTAATATGTTTATTTGAATATCATTTTAAATGCCTTCATGTTATGTTTTTCAGTCCCATCCTATTGCCTAAAGCATGTTTTGCCCAATCTAGAACCAAGTGGAAGCCATCCCTGATAGGATATCACTGCTTTTGTTTTGTTTTGTTTTGTGTTTTTTTAAGAATTCGAAAATAGTTTAGCTTTGGCTTTATGCCACAAAGAACGCAAAGGTGTATAGGGAGCACTGAAGCTTGCCTTACAAGTGGTTCCTGCACCTCCCAATATCTTTGTATTATCTACTTTAGGAGTCAGCCAAAGTTTTACTCATAGAACATTTAAAAAACCTCACTCTCTTCACTCCAGGTTTTCTTTTCTTTCAGAAAGGAAAATTTCCATTGTTCTTCCCCACAAAACAGGCATTGCCTATATTATGTGGTGCAGATTTTCCATTCTATAACTGATAATAAAACTCTAGGTCCATCCTACCAATTTCTGGACCTTCATATGTAGAGAAATGTTTTTGGAATATGTGCTTTAAGTGACTAACTCTTGCAATGGAAAGTCTGACCTCCAAGAAGACTGTTTTGATAATGAGCAGCAAACATCATGGGAGACAAAAGCAGACACAGATTTTTACTTTTCCTTTGCAGTTCATCTCTCCTAATTCTGGAGACCACTGACTGAGCTCTCTGACTTCACAGGAAAAAGGTCATTCAAGAAAGTGTGAGTAAATAAAAACTCTTAAATATAATTAAAATTTTCATCTCAATGAAATAATAATAAGACCAGTAAATGAGTATCTATTTTGTGCCAGTCTCAGTACTTATTTACCCCACATATTAATATAATTCATATACATATGCAATAATCCTCATCATGACCATACAAGTTAAAGATGAAGACCCCTGTCTTTCAGGAGATCACAGGGCTATCAAGGCAAAAAATAAATGCCATCAAATCTGTTGATTTGAAAAGAACCTCTTATATAAATCATATTTTTATGCCTTCTAGTGTTTCCTTATGTTAAATTCCTGTAATGGGATGAATACTATCTAAAATCTTTTAAGAATCACACACACACGCGCACACACACACACAAACACACACAAAGTTATCCTATTAATCCAACGAAACACATAATCCAAGGGAAACAACATACATTCCATGAGAAAGTACAAAAACACTGCTTGAAGCAACATATCAAAAAGTGCAATTAGTCCTTTGAAATCATTCCATTCAGCTTTCTTATTTTACAGATAAACAGGTCGAGTGACTTGTTCAGCGTCACAGAGCTCAGACTCAAGTACCAGAGCTAAGCCCTCCACCGGGCTCTCCTGATGAGTTGGATAGTGCTTTTTCCACTGGAGTGCTTGCCACATAATTATAGTACTTGATAAATTGTTTCACATCAATATTTACGTGAACGCTTACCATAGATAAGAAAAATGGGGAAACACATCCAACTTTGGGGGCAGTTTATTTAATTAGATAATGACCTCTCTGGTAGTTGAAAGTAAGAACTTGAACTTGGTGGTGCATTGATATTTAATCCTGCCCAGAATATTGTAGTCCCTAGTTTTCCAATGTGCACCAGTTTCTGAGGTGATAGACATATATCCTGAATATAGTGTGATTGAACAGAAGCAGGATATACCTAATTTATACTATATTTCAAAATTTTTATTTAAAACACCCTTCTTGAAACAAGTCAATCTTTATTTTAATATATTTTCCAAATTTAGCAATGAAAAAGATAAAAATCATTTGTTCCATGCTAAATTTGAGAAATAAAAACAGTTAGATAGAGTTTAACGACAACTTGCCATTTTGAAGGTGTGTGCACCTCCAGAAGCTTATGTGGACATGTGAAATCTGTGATCTGAAAAGAAGCTATTTGAAAAGAAGATTGACAGGATTAAGCCAGCTGATTTAGCATGGGTTCCCACATCCTAAATGTTTCTTATAGAAATGACAGTGTGGAAAACAGTTGTTTTTCATCTATTTTCCAGATTCACATTATTCCTCTGTCCCTACATACAGTCAAATGAAAACCATTACTTTGCTCTACATGTTGGAAATCTGAGCCAAGTCCTCCTCTTTTTAAAAACAGAATAGAATGGTGGTTGTACCCACAGATAAGAGTGAAGCTTCTGGGACTGGTTCCCCTCTTACTAGATGTGGGCAAGTTACATACTTGCAACCTGTAAGCCACAGTGCTCTCATTTATCACATGATGAAAATAAGAGCATCTACATATTGTGTTCTCATGTAGGAGACAAGAGCTGGTGTTTAAAAATGCTAAGCATAGTGATCGGCAGGTAAAGAGGGTTCATCCTTTCACTCTGGCAACTTTTCTACAACCAGAGGAGCAAGCCAGGCCTGCACAAGTGAGTGGAGCCTGCCCTGCTTTCAGCCCAAGGTGAGAAGGGCAGGGACAGCACTGTGTTCTGGGTTGTTTTGCTTTGCTTCTGGGCACAGTTCCAGCGGCCCGTGGCTGAACTGATCCCAAACTCAAATTCCTCCACTGTGCAAATCCTCCAGCTTCTTTCTGTTACAAAGACATGGTGGGATCTAAATTTTCATATTCTGTCAGAAATAACAAAAACAAACCAAAACAAAACAAACAAACAAACAAACCACTGCCCCCACACACCTTTCTTCTTACTGTTCTGAATTAATCTCCAGTTCCCTCATTTTCTTCTCTCTATACTTATTATCCAAGCAACACATTTTCTAATTTTTATATAACTGCTTAAATTCAATTTAGAACAAATGTACTGAATGCCTCCACAAATGGTAATGCCTTATGCCTATTTTCAAGGAGCCTAGAATTAAAATAAATAAGGAAGGAAGATATATCAGCATGAAAGCATCCGTGATACTCTGACTTCCTTTATGATTCTGCTGCATGAGATGCCTACACCAGGGTCTACGTTGTAAACTGCTACAGGTCAAGGATTAGGTCTTTGCCAATATGGTAGCCACCAGATACATGTGGCTAGTTCAATTTAAATTCAAACATCAAATGAAATTTACAAATTTAGTTCTTTAATCACACCAGCTAGATTCCAAGTGCTCAATTGCCACATGCAATATGGTAGCAATTGGCTGCTATATTGGCCAACATGGAAACCAGTTCCATTATTGCAGAAAGTTTATTGCACAGCACTGATATAGAGTGCCTTTGTCTTACGTCATATTTTGCATCAGTGGTAATGCTCTATGTATTAAATTAATTTTATTTCAACAATATTCCTAACTTTTTATGAAATGAACTAGAATACAAACAAATCAAGTGATAATCTGAGCTATACTACAATAGTATATGACTGATCTATGGCAATATAAATCCATAGGCTATGTTACTATGTAAGATAGTAACATAGTAAGTCTAGGTAGTAAGTGGAACATAGGCTATTCGACTAGGTAAGTTTGAGCGATCTATTAATCAGATTTTTTGGGGGAACTGCAACTGCATTTGTGGTAAAAGCACTTCATATAAATAATATCAGCCTTAGAAATTATTCACATTTGCACAAGATAACACAGGGCATCTCATAGTGTGTGTGTGTGTGTGTGTGTGTGTATGTTGGGGGCATGATGCTTTCTCATTTGGCACATCAGTGCTCCTCATCCAAAAGGATCTAATAGATGGATGTTTAAAAATAAAATAACAATAACAACAAAATTAAATAACCATGCTGATCTAAAGTGTTTCATTTGTTTGAACAATAATCTCATATCTGAATACAAATCATGAGTTAGAGAAGAGCAAGAATTAAAGGAGAGGTGAAACAGACATTTCAGAATTCTACAATTGTTTAAGATATGACCAAAATCATCCTATTTTCAAAAATTAAAAGAAATCCAAGGGCTCTGAATTTAAGCTAGCCTGAACTGCCTCCAAATGTTGTGAACCACAGCAGACCTTTACAGAGTGCATATATGATGCAGCCTCTGATATCAAAAGGCTGTAAACATATACATTAAAACCACTTCTCTTCTGTCAACATATGATACTACAAAGCACAGTAATAACACATCTGATACTAAGATGGGTGGACCACCAAGTGAATAAATCCACTTTAAATTCTGACTTGTTGAATCTGGTATTTTTTAAGTTAAAAAGAATTGAAAAGAACAAAATTCAAAATTGTCTTTTGCCAAATGCCTCATTCCAACCCCCACCCATTCACTCGGTATTCAAGTTCACAAAAGTATTCTTAAAACGTTTACTAGTAGAGTAGGTCTTGCTTTTGACGGACTTTAAACCCTATGGGAGCTTTGATTGGAAAATATTGGTTAGGGTTCTCAATTCAATGTTTGGATATCTCTATACTTGAAACCTTTCCATGGGTTCTTCATTGTCAGCCCAAGGTCAAGAGTCTTTTCTCCTGGACTACCTCAATGCTAAAATTGAAATCACGTAGACTATTAGAGCTGGTTAAACTTGTATCTTTTGCTCTCAATTGTTGCCAGATGCAACCTAATTAAATCCACCAGGTGTCTCCCCTCAGGTTAGGGTACCTCCTAGAACAAATAAAATATGGAACAAGAGTGCCAAATACGTAATGAACCCTTCATGGAAAGGTTGAAAGGTAGGCTTTTTAAATTAGTTTTGATTACTATATTAGAAAGTGTGAGGATAAATTACCTAAAAAATATGTAGATAGTGATGTACAAGATTCTTTTGTCATTCTATTGCTCACAAATATATTTATTACTGCAAAATTTCCTTTCTAAATCTAACTGAAAATGTTATTCATTTATCACGCTAAATGTAACAATAAAATCAGAACCACCATTTTGGATTTATCAGACAAATGTACTATTTTACTTTTACTGTGTCTAAAATATGTAAATAATTAATATAAGCAACATGACAAAATAAACTATAATTGTCATTTAAAGATAGTGTATTGCTTTTAAAACATAAAATCATATTCTGATGTAATATTCTGAAACTGAAATTTAAAACCAAATCCAAAATTATTCAACTGATTGCATCATTTAGTAACAAAAACTGCTTGCCATTAAATAATTTGCATATATTGGATAACTTTTGTACTGAGAGTTTGGAAAGATTTAAGTCAAATAAGTGAATTTTCAGTTTCTTCAATTTCAGAGAATAATTTTAAAGTATTTTGTACTCTGAACCCAATGTGTTGCCAACATATTATCTGTGCATGTGCTGTGATTAATTTAAGCACATTTTATACAGATGAAATTTATATATAAATCTAAGCAAGTTACACATATATGAATATATAATTATATAATCTTTATGTTAGACAACTGCTTATTGTGGAAATTTGTATGACTGGACTGAAGAGAGACACTCATTTGAAACTATTGCATTTGAAACAAAATGTTTATTGGCATTATTAATTCACCTTATAAATCTAAAGTACAATTTTTTGGTTTCTATAAAAACAGGAAAATATTTATTTTCAGATATAAGTGACTACATTATCATAAGTGTTTATTTTATTTATTTCATTGTTTAAGTTTTTCTGTATAAATTATTTGTTAAATGTTTAACATTTCACATGAATCTTCTGTGTAATATATTTATATAATCATGATTTCAGAAGCATGGATGTATATGGATGTATCACTGACTGTAATGACCATCATGTTGAAACCTAAAAGTACTTGATACAATTACTATCTGTGGTTGATATAATCCTTATCTGGGTAAGTTAATTTGCCTTTGAACTTTATTTTAACCCCAACCTATAGTATATTTAATTCCTTGTTTTGTATGCAAAATGTTTATTTAGTATATCTTGTAATATAAAATATTATAAATATCTATGTATACATGGATAACTTATTAATATTACAATAATATATTCATACATGCAAACTAGGCTTATTGTTTTGGTAAGTTAGGGTTTTTTTCCAAATATAAATTACTTCCCAGATTTAGAAATTGAACTAAAGTATTTAATACAACTCAACTATTATAATTAATTTTTACTAAACGGAACAAAATAATTTAATCTCACTTTAAGCAAAACTAGAGCACACATAGAAAATTTACTGTGCTATTTAAAACTCTAACAAAAAAGGTATTCCTACCCTTTATTTTTTCAATTAATAACGACGTAGAACCCTGAACATTCTGATTCTCCCCCATTCCAGGGCAAAAAATGGCACATATACTTTATTGGTGAAATGATACTGGTCTTTAAATAATACTTATTACTGCCTTATAATTGTTTTTTATTCAAATGTGATGATTACATATTCACCCATGATAGCTCTATTTTGTTAGGAATGCATTTTATAATGATATTTTTCTTAGAATTGTCAACACCTATACATATACTAACATTTATGCAAACTATAGCAGTTTTATAATAAGCAATGCACAATACAGTCCATAAGTCCTATATTTCTTCTCATTATATTTTTCATGGCTATATGTGGTTTTTAAATTTCAGTCTATGCCATTATCAGTTTACTGGCATATCTTCAGATAAATTCCAAAAAGTTCAATGATAGAAGGTAACATTCCACTATGGTAAACTCTAAATATTCTCTTACATTAGATTTACTACCTCTCAAATAAAAAGTCAACATATTCTAAAATAAACAATCAAAGGAGAAATACTTGTTTGTTTGTTTGTTTTATCCACTCCTAGAAATTCTTAATGATCAGGCTAGGTTGCACTTTTGACATTTCCTCCCTCTACTTGCTAACACACACTTCAGGGCTGTAATAACTAGATTAAAGTAATAACATACCAAACGTACCTCCAGGCTACAGTTTTAGCTGACACAAGTCATTTTTCAATGGACACATTTATATAGTCTGTAACACCAGGTGACTTTCCTGGAAAAGCTAGTGTTTGCCAAGCTGAGGTTACATTTATAGCGTGTCATAAATCTGCAACTAGGTACCAAAAGTTTTTGAGAGCTTGTGATAAAATAGGGCTGATGTAGTTAAAATATCATAATAATATTTCTAAGTCACATCAGCTTTAACCAGGATATCCTATGATTAACTGCCAGCTAATCTTGTTTGCTCTAGGTTCCTGAGAATTTTTGGCTGTCAGCTAACTTAGATTCATTTGTTCATTTAAAATAGTAGGCTTGTCTTCAGTTTGGAAAAAAAGAGCTAGTAGTTTAAATGCAAAAACAAAGAAACAGTTAGCATAGGTAGCTGGGTTATAATAAGTTGAAACAAAATATATCTGCATCATTAAACTGTTCTAACTGGAAAGAAAAAATGTATTTTACATAAAAGTTAGAGGTGTATGATTTTCACTAATCTGCTTTTACAAATATTTTATCCACCAGATCTGAATCATTGATTGACTATCTACACATCTGCAAGAAAACCAACTTAAAAAGTCATGTATGGGTGGAGGGTTTATGATTCAGTTGGTGATGTTGAATCTAGCAAGAAGTATAAAGTAAAATGTACTTTGAGTGCCGGCCGAGTGGCGCCGTGGTTCGGCGCTAGCTTCGGAAGCCAGCAGCCCCAGTTCGGGTCCCACATATGAGGGCCAGTGACAATACTCTCAAAATAAAAAAACAAAAACGTACTTTGAGGAGTGTCAAATCCTATGATACATTTTGCTATAGGTATTTCTACTTTATGAAAGGTATACACTAATTTCCTTCAACCATTAGAAAGAATGAAACATAAGTGATTAAAGAATTACAATTAAAGGAAGCAAACACTACTGATAATCCAGTTTGCCTACATTTTCTAAAGGAAATAGGGTTAATTCTGTACAACTACTGAAGGAAACAATTTGTGAGAACATTCCAATTATGATATTTTTTTCTCCCCCCATACCTGAACTTATATGCTTTTGAAAATAGAGAATTATGTTTATCGGACTTTAAAATGCATTTTACAGATCAAACATTTTAAAATATTGGACTATGTACAGTGAACTAGGATTACCAAGGACACGTTATCCCACATTTTATGTATCTTCCTTGAATCACTTTGATCCACCAAAATCAAACTATTGGTATTCTGAAGTACCATAATGTCTGTAAAAGTAAATATAATATTTTTACACAAAAAGAACAATGTAAACAAATATGTACAAAGGTACGAACAGTTTGGTAGTCACACAGTTTTGAAGAATTTATACAGTACTAGAATAGCGATGTGATTTCTTTGTCTTAGGAGGGAATGTGTGATTTCTCATAAGGAGCTGAAACTTAACAGGCCAAGTGCTCCATATGTTTGGGGGGTTCACTTCCAGCATTTATTTACATCATGTGTTTCCTTGGAGTACTACATACTAATTAGGTATAAATTATTTTTCAATGAGCACTGGTATATGCAGTAATAATTATTTATAAAGTATTACTGAAGAACGCTAGAAGCTACTGCAGAAAATGAAATAGCTACCTTTAAACTTGTTTTTGCAACAGTCAACAATGTAAGCGATTAACAAGACACAATAATTTTATTACATGAAATTCTGATTTTTATGAAAACTATTTGAGCTACAAAATAAATATTAAGTACTTAAATCCAGGGAAGATTTTTCTGAGTTCCAGCCTACCTGTTACCTAAGTTGTATGGATCTGGACTAATTCTAGCACATTGCTAATATAAAATCCACACAGGTAGTGATGCTGCCTACTCATAACGTTATCTATCTGAAAAACAGTCTAGGACCTAGAAAAAGATCAATCACTTTTGAGAATAGGAGAAAATTAAGCTGTATTTCATGGAGAAATAAAGTGGCTCAGTTTTTCAATTCTGTTCATAACTAAAATAAGAAAGTTTGTAGCTAAGTGTAGCTCCACATTTATCTCACAAACGAAGACTAAATCAGTGGAGTGTTTTTTGTTTGTTTGTTTGTTTTTGATTGATTGTTTGTTTTGTTACCATTTAGAACCAAAACATGACTTTAAAAAAAAGTCAGAGCCATCGTACTGTCTTCAGCATGTTTGGTAGTGTCTGATATATTAAGACATCATGTATTCATGATATGTATGTATACATGTGTGTAATATGTATGTAGTCATATGTATGCCTGATGTATGTGTGCACAAATGCAGTATGTTTGTAATACTTGTGTGTCTGTCTGCTGTATGCATTGTGCATGCTGTATAATATGTTAGTATGCATATAGTTAATAACATTTCAGTCTTATTTGTCTTTGAAGACAGCAGTTTCCGCAGGTTTGCATTTCCTCTGCAATTCTGCAAGACAGATTAAAGAGGCGGAATAATATATAATGTACAAAATAATGTAAGAAGTTGCAGTTATTAGAGCAAAGAGATACCAGCTTTGGGACAAATGTTTCACTTAAAATTGTCTGTTTTCATATTATTAGTTACTATTTTTCTCTCAGCATGTTTTAGTCTCCTTAATTCACTTTTCCAGACCCCAGCTGAAGTAAAATGACATATTTACCTTCTCTCACATCAATCTTTTCTCAACCATCCCGATTTTCCTTTATATATTAACTCTTTATTTCTTACCTATTGTCCTAAGAATTAGACACTTATCTCATTAAACATTTCTCCTTTTCTAAAGACTTTTCAAATTTTAAGTGCTACATAAGACTAATTCATTATAGTTGTTACCTTTTAGAAAGTTGTGATCATAATAAAAAGGTGAATAAGAAAACTATGGTAAAACATTGTGTTCTAATTATTCATTGTCAATATCATGTGCTAATGTATGAAAAATTCGACTAAACATTTCCATTTATAATAACCTCCTTAAGGTTACTGAAATAAGTTGTATATATGTTGTTATAGTTTTAGAAAAGTTGTTTTCATGTCATTTTAAGTCATTAGTATACTGTGATTACACTTTCAGTTAGCAGATATCAGATTTTACAAGTTTCTTGTTTACAAGTGATTTACTACTGAATTATGAATATATTAGCAGTGATACTGAATATGTTTTTCTTTTTAAACAACATAGTAAAGAATTCTAAATAATCAATGGCATGGATTTTAAGCAATATTAGTAACTAAGAATTTTAGGGTCTTTAAAAAGTTCTCAGAACAACTGCTTACTTTGTAGACCTAAAACCAAATAACTTTAAACAAATAAAAAGTAGAGCGATGAAATCCAAAAAATAAAAAAAATAAAAAGAATCAAAAAAGCATTAAAAATATAATTTTAATGTTTCAAAATCTACAATTTAAGGTAACATTTTTAATGGTTTTTAAAAAATATTGACTGAAAAAATCACCTACCCTTCTGCAGTCTTCAGGATGGTGTCTCTCCCATTTCTCTCTGTTAAACTAAATTTGATCTTGCCTAAAGGTACAAGTATACTTATATGTGCAGGGACTTCAATAATTCATGTTTTTGACATCCAGACATTATATGACCTGCTGAATATCCTTAATTAGTTGGAGAAGGAAGCATCTGTATGGATTCACAAATTATTTTAAATACACTTTAAAATATTTTAAATTAGAGCTTCCAATTAAAATTGTACATGTCACATTGTCTCATTTATTTCCTCTGTTCTTTTTAGGAGGCAGTCTCAGCTGAGCAAGCCTCATTGATGTGAGCTGAGCTCAATTAGTTTCTGATGTTCTGCCAAATTGCCTCATTACCTGTCATGCAAACACCACTGACACTTTTAAAGTTGGGCTCTTTGCATGCATATTATTCTCTTTAGACCAGAAATAATTATTCCCATCAGAGTAGTAAAAATAAGCAATTTCCTAATAAACAGTAAACCAATATGTTTGCAATATAAATAATAGGGAAAAAAATTAATGATGGGGCTTATAAATCAAGTGTGTATTCACACTCATGCACACACATAATACTTGTGAAGGATTTGTAAGTTATATGAACTCTGGGTCCTCCAAGAGGTCCTTAGAGGTATGTTATGATTGCTTTATCCACTACATTTCCCAAATTGCTTACAATGTATTGATCAGAGAAACTAGTTGCTTTCCCTTCTCTATATATTTGAATTTAAAATGCATTTCACCCTAGGATCATGAAATATACATCTGAAGCACACCTCCGTGCCGAGAGGGCTTAAAATGGCTTAAAATACACTAATGCCACATCTAGAAGAGAAAGGATAAACAAATACTTCAAATAATCTTTATCTGTAAATTCTTCATGATAACTGTTTACCACTTATCAAAATATTGATGCACAGGTAAAGATTTATGTGGCTTTAACCCTTGAATCTTTCGTCCCCCAAATGACTTGCCTGTCTCCTTTGCCCTTCTTCATTCATTGCCTTTTGCATTGGGAAAGAGGACAGAAAGTTAGAATCTAATTAAGAGATGTTTTTCAAGGTTAGTCTATACAGATGACACATATTGAAGCAGAGACCAATTTTATTTATTTATTTTTTTTCCGGATGGCTGGCAGAAGATCATTAATAGAGCAAAAACTTCATTCTGTTAACAGCTTCATGATACTGTAGAATACTCCAGTTATAACAATGTTTGTCTGCCTGTACCTGTCAAACCCAGTTGCACATCATAATGACTGGGGAGTTTTTAATAAATGCCCATACCCAGCTCTACCACGGACCAATGAGGTCAAAATCTCAGGGGTACTGCTAGAGACACAAGTGTTCTATGGAAGCTCCCCAGCTGTCTCCCCTGTACAGCCAGGGCTGAGAACCGTATTCGAAGGGCATCTGTCCTTACAGATAAGAGATAATCATGACCACAAAATGTAAGTTCCCAGCTTTCTTAGAACTTTATGTCTACTATTTAAGTCAACTTCAAAGGACTCTAAATTAAAATGAACATCAACATAATTTTGTCTTGTTTTATAGTTCTTGGCACATCTATGTTTTATTACTAGAGTTTATATTGACATATATTTATGAGTTTTATTTCATTTTGAAATAGAATTCGGGCAAGCTATGCAACTAGGTATTTGTATAACTAAAATTATATTATTTTTCTCTTCCTGATATGAGATTAAATGGAAGAAACCTCACTGTTACTTTGGATACAAACCTGGGGTAATTATTAGGAGATCGGACCATCTGAATTTCTCTCCCTCTCAGGTGTTAGGTTGATCTTATTATGCATGCATTGTTATCTGTGTTCTTAGAAATCCTGAATAACCCAGAGTCCGTAAACACAGAACAACACATCTTCCAGGAAAGGGGATTTGCTTTTGGGCTATAGGGTTCATGCCATCAGCAAATATCACTGCACAATTTACTTTCAGCACCCTTTCCACTTAGCAGAGGAAATCTGCACACACACAGGAGATTACAAGAGCAATACTCTGACTGCCCAGTACCCTTCACTCAGCATGACACATAACGCTCTTACCCTCTACGCCTCTCTAACTCCATCATCCTCAAGGTGGGCAGTTCATCAGTCTTTGGAAGGAGGCTAGGAGGCACATATAGCAACATGCAAACAAAGCAATACCTTCCCTCATTACTTTCATTTGGTTTGGCCATGATATTTAACTTAATTTTTAACTTACAATCAATATTTCAGGAGGGCATAATATGTTACATTAATTCAAGGATCTGGGAGTAAAATTAAAGATCGCTGTTATAAAATTAAGTATGCTTACAGGTTGACTGCCGTAAATAGATGTCTTTCAAAGAGTTTTAGCCTCTCAGCTATACATTCAGGCTTTCATAGCATAAACTCTGTGACACCAAAAGAGGAGGTCAGGAATTGCATGTTTTCAACTCAGTCAAAGCAGAGCAAATAGTTTCAGAGGAGTTTCTGTTAACATGGAGGGAAAGGTACAATTATATGGTCTGATGCCTTAAATGGAAATCCAGCACAAAGGACCTACTCTAGGTGGCCTGGGCCTGGACTTACTTAGGTCTCCCATGGGACAGAAAGGAGGGTGGGGAGGCAAGCATTCCTGTTTTTTCTCAGCCTTCTCTGTGGCAAAGGCAGATGGCATTTATGAGACACATTGTCACAGAGGCACATACAGAGTGGCAGGGGACAATTTGTGTCTAACTAAAGTTAAATGTAACAAAGAACGAGGAAATCCATGACCCTGACAAGGTTAGAACTTGTATGGTAGTTGGCCAAATAGCCTGTGCATCCCAGAGTGTCCCTACTTGGATGGCTGTTTGACTGTGAACCCGTCAAGGAGATGTAGCCCTAATACCCAGACTTTCTATACAAACCATATTAATATTTTAAACGGCGATGCTGCATGACTTCCAGTGTTAGAACATATCCGATCTTGAGCCCCTTTACAGGACCACTGATCATAATTAAGACCCTCTGTATATTTATATTACTCCTTCTTTTCAGCATCATGAAAAATTCCTGGTGCACAGGAGTTGTCAGTCAGTCTGGTAAAGAGCCACACTGCCCAAATGTTGCATGCATGATGACACATGGAGACTTGTGAAAATTCACACACTTGGTTTCCCTTCCTTGGCAAGCTTCTGATTCCCCAGCTCAGTAGTGTTGGAGGGCTAGGGGGAGTGAACAGAAGGTCAATTTGGGTCTTCCTTTTGCTTTCAGATCATTATAGTTGGTTCTAATCCCTGCCCTGCTGACCACATTTTCAAGAACTACAGAGAAGAAAATGACCTGCGGAGCCCAAAGACTGTTTTGGTTGGCATTCCTCCCTCATGCCCTGTGTGATGTGATGTGTCATTGCCTCATCAATTGCCCCACCTGTGATGTGGGATTGAAAAGAGTTCACTCATTGGAAGCAGTGCACTGGGTCAGCTGATTATGAAGAAGGTTCTCCTAATTCAGGATTTCTCAACCATGACATTTTGTGAAGGATAATTCTTTGCTGTGATAGACTGTCCTAGGATATGTAGGCTGTTTGACAGCATTTGTGGTCTCTACCCACCAGATACCCATACTGCCCTTCCGTCATGAAAAGCAAATATATTTCCAGATATTACTGAATAGTCTTCTGGGATGGGGGGATAAAATTACACCTCACCTGCACCTGAAAACTATTGTTCTCATTCAAGTTCTGATATATTATTAGTCTACTTTATTAGTCTAAGAACACCATGTGAGTACATGATTTCAATGTCACTGTCAAATTATATTCATGATATTTCAATGATGGATAACTGAGGCTACGTAATGAGTTTCAACCTGGTAATGTGTTTCCTCAGCACAGAGTGGCTTTCATTTGTAATACTGGTCTATGAATAGATTGCTAACCATTATTCCTCCCATTCTTTGGTTTGCAGTGAGCCAGTTACTACACTTCCCATCATGTCAGTGTTACCTATCTTATCAATATCATGCTATATTTCCAGACACACTTAAGGATCCAGAGATCGTAGAAAGGGAAGATTAGATTATTCACCAGTCCTCTTTGTAGGGAACCTGAGAGTCACATCGGTTGTGAAAGGTTTTTTTTCCATTTCCAAATCTGAGAATAATGATGACATCAGATAATTTTAGAATCTTAGAGGCCTTCTCATAGAGATATCCTTATTTTATATGTAAAGAGACAGAGGCCCAGGTAATTTAATGGAGTCGTCAAAATGTCTCTCATGACAAGTTAGTGTTAGAATCCAGATTAAACACTGCCAAGCCATCTGACTAAGTCTGGTTTTTATTTTATTGCAGTCTGCTGCCTTCCCTAATGCAGTGAAACCATACATATTACTATAGTGATCTCTATGAAGAACAAAATAATAAAACTCTCAGAGCAAATCCCACATCTGCAATATCTGTTACTTATGCTAGGCAGTTAAGACATTTTCCATGATGTTTATATCCATCGCTATTGAAACTTATACACAAAAATTAGCATAGTGAACTGTTACTTATAGACAGAATGTTGCTTATAAGTGCAGTATGCATTCAGATATGGTTTAGCTAAATGATAAAACACTTCCAAGTCCTGCTCAGTCACCTATTAATAGTATTCAAATTGAATTTTATTTTGCTTTTTTTATAAAGGTGAATGATAATGAAATAATCATGATAATGAAGTCATTTTTCAGAACAGACTTACATTACCACTTAGAAATTTTCCACAGGTCTTGCCATTTCTCTCCCGTAAGCATCTGAAATGCATAGCCAACTTTCAGAGTTATTATCAATTTATTAATTAACAATGGCCTTCTTCATTTTTCATCACTATATCCTCTGCCACTTGCCTTGGGATAATTTCACTACACCTAAGCACATTTATTAGAGAAGATAGAGGGAGAGAGAGAAAAACATTCAGTAAAGTTCATATTTCCATTCTAAAGCAGGTCCTACAAGATCTCATGAGATTCATGCTGCTTTCCCCTCCTTCTGTGACTGTGGAGCCTCTCAGTTCCTTAACATCAACCACAAAACCAAGTAGTTTTAAGTTAGTTTAACCTAGTTTTTGTTACATAGCTTTATTTTTCCCTACAAAATGATCACCTCACTTGGCTCCCTATCTCATCTCATCTCTTTCTCTTTATGTCTTATATATATATATATATATATATATATATATATATATATATATATATATATATGACATACAGTCATTTGACTGTAAATTATATGCATGTTGGCACAACCGTAACCCCAATGTAAAGAGACCAGTTGACCCAGGTCACGTAATTCTCCAAAACTTGCTAAATCAATTCAGGTTCATATATATGTTTGTAAGTTGGCTGTTTTTCACTCAGTCCCCATTTTCACATTGAAATAAAATTTAAATTGTGGCTCTGCGGCTGCCTTTTTGAGGTTAATAAATCAATTGTGGAAAATGTCCTGCTTGCGTTAATTAAGAAACAGAGCCTTATGCACATTAAGTTCTCTTTAAGATGAGGCTCAAAATCCTGCCCCATTGCTAGTAATTTATTGTAGTGTTTTTGTCAGGAATGTCACATTGTGAATAACCCTGGTTATATGGCGTAGGAACTGTACTTTGCTCAGTTTATGCCTACAAGTAGGTGCCTTAGAAAATATAATCTACTGCACAACCTGGAGCTTTTGTCCTACAAATATTCATAAATTAATATCATGCTGAAGAAATGAAATACATTGGAAAAAAGTCCTTTAAATTAATATGATCTGGGTTCCAATAGGCATAAAATCATAAGAGAGAGTAAGCTCTTTAGAAAAGCTTTTTTTTTTTTTTTTTTTTTAGCTGAGCCATCCTGCTACCTGTTGGCAGCTCAACGGCAACTCAGCTCAGGCTGGCATTGAACCGCCGTTGCTCAGAGCTCAGCTTGCATTCTTGAGCGAGCTCTTAACCAACTGAGCCATTCAGCCAGCCCTAGAAAAGCTTTTGTGGGTGGCATTTGCTGATTTCCAAGGAGTAAATACACCCCCCACAGCTGTCATCAAGCTACCGATGTAAGAGCAAGGAGTGTGGAGTTGGGAAGAGCAGGGCAGAATCAGCTCTGGATGAGTAGTTTGCAGCCTAAAGGCAGAGGTCACACAAGTGGCTTAGGAAGAGCTTGTGCAGGCTGCTTCCCAGAGGATTTGCATTGGAAGTGGACAATTAAGGTAAACTCAACAAAGCAAGGTTCTCTCCACAGTCTGTCAAATCAAAGAGCCCTCTGAGGATCAGCACCTTTGGCCTCATTAGCAGCTGAATGTCTGTGCACCCTCCCTCCAAACCCACTCATATATTGAGATTTTAACCCAAATGTGATGGTATTAAGAGCTGGAGCATTTGGGAGGTGATTAGGTCATAAGGGTGGAGCCCTCATGAATGGGATAAGTGCCATTATAAAAGAGACCCCAGAGAGCTCTCTGGCTTGTTCTACCATGTAGGGATACAAGAAGAAGACAGCCATCTACAAATGAGGGAGTGAGCCCTCACCAGACACTGAATCTACCAGTGTCTGATCTTTGACTTATGAGCCTTTAGAACTGGGAGAAATAAATGTCTGTTGTACAAGCCACCCAGTCCATGGTGCAGTTTTATAGCACCTTGAATGGACAGAGACACTTATCGTCTACAAATTTGTTACAAATGCAAAATCTCAGATATTTATCCCAGCACTAAATAGAACCTGGATTTTATAAGATTTCTGAGTGATTCACATTAAGTTTTGAGAATCACTGGTCTGCAGAGCCATCCTCATTCTAACAGACCCAGAATTTCTGCACTAGAACACCCAATGCCATCAAATTGCCCATATTCTGCTTCAGAATGTCACTTGGCAAGTATAGTATGAGATTTGTCATGGAAAAAGGAAATGTGTCCTTACCCCTCTTCTCAGGTCAGTGCCTGCCTCTTCCTGGGTTAGTGAATTTGCTAGTCAGCTGAACAATTTAGAGATGAAGGCTCAAATCTTTTAGATGAGAAAACTCTCCTTTATTCAGGATGCCACAGGAAAAGAAAAGGTTCCCGTTTAATGATTTCCTCCTCTGTGCATTTTATTCGCCTTTCATAAATCAGCCAACATTTTTTCCATTGTCAGGGGCAGAGTGTACAGAAATATCAGGGACAGCTGAAACCTGATGTTAACTAGGCAGAATGGATGATGGGGGAGCAGAAATGACAGGGTCAGACAACCAACCAAAGCATGGCAGGAATAAAGGACTTGCCTTGGCAGTAAGGAGAGAAGGATGAGAATGTGGGAATCAGACAGGTTTCGCTTTCCCTGTCTCCAAGGGCAGCTTGTGTCCTATGCTGGACATTAACTATTCTGTGCTCCATTCATGAAATCTCAGAAAATGAAGCAACTCCTCTCTTTTCTAACATAATCTTTCCACTATTTAGAGTGCTTCTCTTAGATTATGTGTGTCTTATATTATTCAATAATCCCTTTGCGAGGCAAAGGTAATACTGTTGAAACATTTCATTTGGATTTAGGCCAACTGTAAGTTCATCTCAGTTCTGACACTAACTAACTGGATAGTTTTAGGTAATTCCTTTACCTCTCTGAATTTATATCCTCACCTCTAAAATGGTCCTGGTACAAAAAGCCAAAAGCATCCATGCAATCATGAGTTTCAAGTTCTTAGCAGTATCTGGTATATGGTTAAAAATTAAACATAGCAGCTCTTGTTGTCATTATACCATATTATTTATTACACGCTAAACCCTGTACCAAAACTGCTCTCATGAAAACGAGGGATCTATGATTAGTCAAGTTCACTAGCTTGTTCCCAGATGACAGTCTGATCTGAAGCATTTTATTCTTTTGCTCTACTTTCCACATATATAACTTTCTTGTATCACAGTTATCATTGTTGATTATAATTTATATTTCCTACTTCTGATGAAGAACTCTGTTCCTTTAGAAAAGCTTAGTGAAGGCTACTTTCCTCAGGGAGTAGGGATACTCCTCATATCATTGCTCAGAGCATCCCAAAGTACTGGAGAGATTATGCATATAACAGTGTCAGAAATGCCCTGGTTCTGCCACGTGCTACCTGTAATCTTGGACAATTATGTGCAAATACTAAGCATACCATATAGTAGTTATTCAATACATAGCATTTCCTCCCTTTCTCCTTTCCTGTTTTATAACTCATGGTATTAATTGTTTCACTGTCTGAGATTTAAAAAACAACGAAAACAAAAATTAGATTCTACTAAGCTTATATTCTTTATTTTAGCTCTGTAATGATCCCTTTTGCCACATTTAACCATGAATCATTGATCCTCATAACAAATATCTGCCTTGGAGTTTCATCATACTTAATATTTGAAAACAAAATTTATAATCCCTACTCCTATATATTGCTTTTATAAATGTAGTACCTTTCATTACTCAAACTCCATGAAGTGCTATGCTTTGTGAAAATGTGTTTGCTGATAACATGCCTTCTGTAAAGATAGCATTTAGGAATAGTACATAAAAAACAGATATTCTTTGAAAGGAAACACTTCAACAGATAATGGAAAATGCCAAAACTCAAAATTATATATTTTTTGATCTGGAGTAGTGCAATGTACAAATTCCCTTCAAATCAGATCTACCAAATCATCTAAGAACAACCCTACATCACTCCTTAATTGTGGTTTTTAATTATGCCTAAATGTTTCACTATAATTATAATGGTAAAGTCTACTTTCCTTGATGTATTGACTTTGAGGTACTATCTTAACTGAAACTCATTTTTTTTCTTTTTTTGTAAAAGCATTCTGTGTTTAGAAATCACAGGATTCATTTTCTTAAAAACATCACGGCAAACAAGCTGTTTTCATAAAGTACGCGTCTGACCCTGAAACACTCAGCTCCCTAGAGCCCCAGAAAGACTTGGAACTGGAGAGATGACTAGAAAGCCAGGAGACAGTAATAGAGAATTTATAATTATGTACCTATGCATTCATTGTCTCACTCAACAATGTGCTTTCATGCCAGGGTCTGTGCTAAGTGCTAGGGGTATCAAAATAAGAAGGTATGCCCCCACCTTCAAAAAATTCACATGCCATGTATATAGTCCAAGGCCAAAATTGCCGAGCAAAACATTTGCACTTCGAATGGAAGAATATGTCCATGACCTGGGGTTGGTTCAGATAAGGAGTCAGTGTTTGACCATCTTGGCCTCACATGAAGACAATCAATGCATCAGGTGACCTGTTTGTGTTGATGATCAAATTGAGAAAGGCATACCCAGGTAAGTCATGGTAAATGGATATTTGTTCTTACCTCATTTTAGGTTTGGAGATGGAGATAAAAGTGACTCTCAAATGTTGTCTACGATCCTGCAGTTAACCCAGAGACTAATTTGGGGACAAAACATGAAGGCCTGACAAATTCATGAAATAATGTACCATATTTTTGTTACACTTGGAATGACACATGGAACAGAACTTTAATATGTCAGAGTCTCCTTGGCAGCTGCAATTGAAGCTGTGTCATAAAAACCTAATGAAATTAAAGAATGAAAAATCACTCCTAAAAAAGGCAATGTGTAGATGTGTGAGCCATGCATAGGAAGCAGCTTTTAGGTTGAAGAAGTGAAAATAACCTGCCTGGGTTTCTTTATTAAAATGGTATGAGGTGGAATGGACAACAGGTTAAGGAAGGGGGCAGTAAAAGTTGTATTTAAAATGAAATGATACATATATTTTATAAGCTTAAACAGTGAATTCTAAATCAGCAGTCTCCATGTTTTAAAACTTGATGGGTCGATATCAATTAAAATACCACGTGCAGATCAATGGACATTGCCCATTTGTGGGGTGAAATGGGAGGCCAATTAAGACATTTAAAAAACAACTTACACTTCTACAATTATGAATACCACTGTTATGAAAGTGCAAACTTTACAAAAGAAAAAAAAAAGGATTAAATAATCTTAAAATGAAGGAGCTTTTATAAAATAATTTTATGAAAATCTTCCTAACAGATTCTTATTCTTGACCTGCACATATACAGGTCCGTAAACTAGCTGTAGGGAACTCAGGTGATATCTGGTGCTCGTAGGTGAGCACATGGGGACATCCCCCTTTTGAGGAATGTCTGTTCTCTGCCTCTCAGCCTGTCCTGATACTACGAGGGAAAACTACCTACTGGTACCTTTTTGGGTACACTGCGGCGAGGCTGCTAGAGTTAAGAAGCACAACATTTCCCCCCCTCCTCTCCCCATTGCTGCTTCAAGTCCATTTTAATAACTACCATTCTCTTTTTAAAGCAAATCTGCTTTCATTGTGGCCTAAGGAAAGGCTGGCATGGGGAAGAGGGGTAGTTAAACAGGAAAAAGGAACCAAGGGCAGAAGAGGTACTTTTTTCTCTTGCATCTTATGAGCTGGTATGATCTGGCTCAGAGAAAATGATTTTATTTATCTCTGTGTAAAATATTTAGATGAAGCCCATGCAATAAAATATACTTGCAACGGTCGTTGTAAAAGGACTAGAAACATTGACTAGCATGAAAACGGAAACCCTTTTCTAAACCTGTGCATTACACGGCATTAGCACAGCACATCTCTGAGCACGCTTAACATAATATTGTAGACACGAGAGTGCATTTGTGGAAAAACTCTTTTAAACGTTCAGCAATGACTTTTTAGGCTGTAGACGTTTAAGGAGGAGAATTCATCCAGTGCCAAGCAGTATGTCTATTATGCTACATTGATCCCTCTAAATGTAGTTTTTCACTTGAGATGGATGGCTGTAAACTTCTCAGAAGTCATCGAAGTAACACTAAAAATCATTAGAATCACGAGCAAGCTGCTCAGACCGAAATGTTTTCATCACTTCTGCCCACATTTGCCAGCCCCACTGTTTCATTGCTCAGTGCATGGAAATAGCTGTCCACACGCAGCACACCCACTCTTAGTACCTCACAGGCACAGATTCCCATCAAAGTAAATTAAAATGGGGCCAGAGCAAGGTGCTATGGCTTGGATCCATTCTCCATTGTTTAATGTGCACAGCGTTGGAGCCATTTGGTAGGACATTAGAACTTTCACCCACAGAATTGTTACTACCTATTAAGACTTGCATTGTAAGGCACACAGCTGCGGGGGCGAAAACTGTAGGAAGAGATAATGATTTCCCTGATTCTCCACAGAGAATCACTTTTTCCCTGAAGTCGTTTCTAGGAAAAACAGGAGTCTAAGCAGGGGGAAACAGTTGGTGCCAGCTACTTTTTCTTCCCTCTTAGATGCCAGCATATTACTTTGGATCAACCAAATTCATAAATGGTAATTCATTTAAAAACATGCCTCAGTGGGCCAGCCGAGTGGCGTGTTGGTTGAGAGCTGGTTTTGGGATGCCAGCGGCCCCGGTTCAGATCCTACATATGAGGGCCAGTGACACTGCCCTCCACAGATAACAACAGCTCCACCTGGAGCTGGGCTGTGCGAGCCCCAGCGATGGTGTATGCTGCAGCTGCCATAGACTACAGTGAGTGGCCGGCAGCCAGTGTGAGCTGCCAATAGCCACAGTGAGCGATCATCCAGAGGCCGGCGACCTATCTGCCTCACCCGGGAAGAGCGCAATGATGAAACCAACATGGGCCAGTGAAGCAACGTCCTCCGCAACTAGACTGAAGAACAAAAAGACAGCAACTTGTCTGTTCCCCTTACCCGATTCACCAACGCTGTTCCCCTCCCCCAACTCCCCAATTTAAAAAAAAATCTATAAACAAAAACAAAAACAAAACTGCCTTGGTGTCTGCCCTGGAGCCAGCAACATCACTGTTGTAGGCACTAGGAATACAATGGCCAAACTAGGCAGACAAGGGGGCCATTCTCATGGAGCGTCCTTGTGAAGCTGGTCATTCAGACAGTAAACGCATAGAAAAACAAGCATGTGATGATTTTGGATGGCCCCACCTGCTAGGAACACCAGGCTACACTAGAGAATAAATGGAAGAGTTGGTGCTAGGTAGAGAGGACAGGGGCACTTCCCAGTGACAGAAGAACCTGAACTTGTTTAAACCCAAAGCACAAGTTAAGTTAAACATTAAAGCAATGTGAAAATCTTGAGAGGGGAAAGTAGATTTTTGGAGAAATGGGAGAAATTGAGTCTGGACCAAGGTCAAGAAAACAATAATCTTTGAGGTGAGAGAGAAGCAGGAGTATGATCCAGTAGAATCTTGTGGGAACTTTGAGCAGTTTATATTTCACTTTCTCTTCCTTTGGGAAGCATTATCCATGCCATAGACATGTAAAAAAATAAACATGTCCAGAAATCCATACCACACACAGTTAATTGAAAGAGAAAATTCACCTCTCTTCTTTTCACCCTAAATATAAAAATTATCCACTATAACTTGCAATCTCACTATAAATATATATGTGTCTTTGTTTTTTATTTTATTTTTAAACATAAATTGGGTTTATTAAGATTTATTTTATACAGCTAAATCATGAGAGAATGTATTTCTTTCCATTGTTATTCTCACTAAGGAGAATTGCGGCACTTAGTTCTCAGATGTCTTTTCATGTAGCCTGTTTATTTATTTGGAAATCTTCATTTACTGCTGTCAGATGCACCAAAATAGATCCTTATGCCTTTTCTGATAAGCAAATGTTGCATCTGCCCCATCCCTTCTGCTATCCAGCCTGTCCTTTGTTTTGAGACAGATGATATTAACTTACAATTTTGAACAAAGATAAAAGAGAAAACACTCTATATTAGCTCTGTATTACTGAAAAACAATCTAGTACCAAGGACTAATCAAAGATGTCAGCAGAGTTCAACACATATTTTTCTGTTAATGAATGTGTAAAACTGAATAAGAGATATCTGTTGCTTTAAGCTTTTTACAGCATATTTGAATCACTTTTATTTGCTGTGGGGAGAGTGAATCAAGATACTTTAAACAATTGTTTCTGGCTCTCTCTTTCTCAATTGCTTCAGAAAAACAAAAACAAAAACAAAACAACTTTTGAGTGATTACTTTAAAAATTAAAGTGACCTAATATTGTATTTCATAATCATCTTGGATTTTCTTGTTGAATAACCAAATATATATCTATATAACCAAACACACACACACATCTTTTTTTTTTTTTTTTTTTTTGGCTAAAACCATTTTTGGGTTGTTTATTTTAAGTGCCTCTTTTAGAAATACAACTGATCAAAATGTTTCAAATATTACCTGAGGGATTCCCTCCTTAGATTTGTGGAGAATTCAAAATGACATTGAAGAAATTGCCTTGGCTATATCTGAAGCATAAAATTCCCATTTAAAAAAAAATATGCCTCAGTGCATTCAAAATAAAGCCTTTTACATTTCAAATGCATAAGTGATGCAAGCACACTTGTTAGTATACTAAGTTCCAAACTATGACTTCAATCAATGTGTAAAAACTTGGATGGCCCAAGGATTCTTAAATCCTCTGAAGTGTTACATTGGCCACCAGACATGAGAAAAGTATAATGGATTAAATTTATTTTTAAAACATTTATGGCTTTCCTGTAATTAAGCAAAAGTTGTACATTGCAAACACTTTAAAGCTCTATAAGGGTGAAAAGAAGACCTTTAAATGCATCCAATATTTTAAAACCAAATATTTGTAATCCTGAGAGTATGTGAGAGGAGTTTATGAGGTGACTATACCTCTGCAAGTCTTTGGAATTTGTCCTTTTTTTAGGGTTTTAGAGTAATATTTTTGTTTAAAATATTAAGAAGTTATTTGGGAAAAGATCCCAATTTACAACTAATGCTACAATTTAAATTAGCGTGTCTTAAAATGCAACTGACCTTTTACCACACAAATTATTAATGAGTTCATCACTTCAACCATGCATGGGTCATGGCCATTTTTTAAAAAGGAAAAAGCAAGCACTGGGGGAAAACGATTATTCACAGACTGCTTTGATACTGGACTTTTTTAATAATTTGGGTTTTCTAACCAAATGGATTGTTGCCAGAGACCCTTTACATTTTAAAATATGATATTAAAAATCTTCTTCAACTTGATCCGTAGCAACTGGGCCAGTGTCTGGCACAAAATAGTTCCTTGATAAATATTCAGTGAAAGTTTTGAAGGGCATGTTCTCCATTGAATGAAGGAGTATGCAACAGGGGGGCTTCCTGAGGATGTCTTCTACAAGCTATCACAGAGAGAAGCGTGGGTCTCTAATCCCAAAACATGTTTCATTGTGTAGAGATCTGTGAAATTCCACCTGTGTTTAAATCCACCTCCTTCTACCATCAACCCTCAAAAGAGATGAGAAAACTATACTACGTTTAGACTTTATATGCAGAATTTTTTTTCCAGAATGTTCCTTGTATCCTCTCTTAATCATACTGAATATTTCATCGTGTAGTACGGTATGTTGAATATATTAATTGTAGATTACTCCTAATGATTATCCACCATTAGACCATAGTCGCCTTGAATAGAGGATTTGTGTGAGTTTAGTGATCTGTGTGTATATAACATCTGGCCATAGTATCTGACACAGATCAGAATCTCACCAAATACCTCTCAAGTGATTAAATAAATACTGAATACTGAATAAGCAATGAATACCATGTAATAAGAATGTTTGGATTCTTGATATTTACTAAACTAGGGTAGGTCAGGGCAGCTAAGCTATGTATAATTAAATCCTCCACTTTTCGAAGTGGTACTCAGTCAGAGGGACTCCATTGAAAGATCATCCCCTACTCCTACTCATCAGCCTTGAAATGGGTGGGAGTTGGGGGGTGTCTCTATTTTAGAGAGTAAGAGGAGGGTTGAGAGATTGTAAAGGAGTCTTATTAGAGAATTCTAGGGTCTGCAGACACGACACAACTACCAAGGTTAACACATGTTTCCAGGTTTCATGATATCATGAGAGCCAACACAACACAACACAGTCACTTTTTTTTTAGATCACAATGTTGCAGGTTCCAGGATAGGTGAAAAAATTGTTAAGATTTCTTCCCTTTCTCACAAATTCCATCACTCTGCCAATCCCAAGCAATTAACCCTTTGTGCACATACAATGTATATGTACTCCTTAAATATACCAACAAGTATTCATGTTGACCCTGTTAATCTAAGAATACATAAGAATAGAATTAAATGAATTTGCTGGCAGTTATCCTGACTGCTGAACTCTTCGAAATATAATCACTCACTGTAGATCCTTTTTCCCTACAGAAAGGCTATAAAATGAGCTTCTGAACTATCCCTCAGCTTAACACAAAACTTTCTTCAAGGCATGAACACTCCTTCACCCTAATTGGTACTGCTTCTTTTCATAGTTGGCATTATCATGGGTTTCTTGACTCCTGTGGGTTCTATGAGAAGCAGATGTAAGGAGAGGGCTTTAAACTATTTGAGAGAAGGAAAGACAGGTAGTAAATCTAAAATACAAAATTAATTAGAAAGTAATTCAGGAAGAGACTATAACGTGCTGATTTTATTGCCATCTTCAAAGCAGATTGGGAGATAGTAAAATTCCCTTTGACTAGCAAAGTGAAACAGTCAAAAATAAATTCCATTTTAGTAATTATTTTCTTTCACTTAAAAATAGCCCTCATTTGAACAGACAGAGACTTGCAGAACAAATAGCAAGTATAATAAACTTCTAATTATGTATGAATGCAGGAGATGTGGCCTGGATAAAACAAATGGATTAGCAAAAACATTAATCTCTTTGTTCAGGGATCATCAGCCTCAGTTTACTGGCAAAAAGAAGCACAAGCTGGCCTTCCCTACAGCAGACTTCTACCTCCCATCCATCCAGGCCCTATGGCCAGCTAATCCACCTTCACTGGTTAAAGTAAGTAAAGAATGTAAGCCAAGATGAAAGGCTGTTAAAAACTTTTAAGAACATACACAAAAATCTTCCCCTCTCATCATTCAGGATCTGGCTTGTTAATTTTTTTTTTATGACAGCCTTTTTAACAACCTTGCCATTTTGGATTATGAGTAATAGACACTTGTGAGTTTCTATTTTTTTTGAGTTAATAAAGACTAACAGCATTCGGAGTGCAAATCATTCTACATTGCCAAAATCATAAATGTTATAGCATGTGAAAAGATAAATGTCAAAGGTTTATGGTGAGGGTGGCCCTTTATAAACCAAAAACCCAAAATGAATAATCCATTATTTTAATGCATAAACACACACACACACACACACACACACACACACAGGAAATTCTAAAGGCATTCAGAACCAGAAAACATTTATGATCTTCATGTTGGTTTCTTGCAAATCTGGGGCTGTTTCTATTCACCCTACTCTTACTGAGGTTAGACTTGAGCCTGCATTCAAATCCTGAATGTTTACCAAGAACCAACTGTAGAACTACATCCTCTACGGAACCTTCTCTGATTTATTTCACTTTTGGAAAAATTTCCTCTTGCTCTGAATCTTTCAGCCAATGGGTACCATGGCCTTTATCAAGATATTTAATATTGATGTACATTTCTTTCAGACTTGTTCATTCTTTATAAAATATAATAATACCAATAAAATAGCTGCATATTATTGATGCATATGATTTTAGACATAAATGTTCAATCCCTCAAATTGATAGTGGAATGGCATGTCTCTTCAATCACTAAATGGGGTTGTTTATAGTTTCCTCTCTGTCTAGAAGATCTCATCCTCTTCTGGCCCAGGGTATCCCTATTCACTTTTTTTGTAAGTAAAGTTTATTGGGGTGACAATTGTTAGTAAAGTTGCATAAGTTTCAGGGGTACAATTCTGTAACACATCACCTATATATCACGTTGTGTGTTCATCACCCAGAGTCAGTTCTCCTTCCATCACCATATATTTGATCCTGCTTACTCTCATCTACCACCCCGCTTCCCTCTTACTCTATGGTAACCACTAAACTGTTGTCTGTGTCTGTGAGTTTTTGTTTTTCTGTTTTTTTGATCTTGTTCTTTTACTGTACCTCCATAAGAAAAGATGAAATAGTGCCATTTGCAACAACATGAATGGATCTTGAGATTATTATGCTAAGCAAAATAAATCAGTCAGACAGGAAAACTCAGGAACCATATGATTTCACTGACACGTAGGATACAAAACTGAAAACAACAAAAGATCCCTATTGACTCTTAAGAGCCAGCTTAAATATACCCTATTGCTGAAGCCTTCGCTGATTTCCACATGTGAAGCGTCCCTGCCCTCCTTGAATGATCTCAGTCCTCTGTCTTTACAAGACAGAATTCTGCATTTCATATTGTCCTGAGTTGTTCTCCTGTCTACCCGCCAGTCCCCACTGAGTTCCTCCAAAGCATGATTATTTATTCATCTCTGAATACCCAGCAAATAACATAGTGTTCCCTCTAACAGAGGCAAATGTTATTACGTGTTAAAAAGTATTAGAAGGATGCATGTCAAAATGTAAGCTCTTGTATAATGCTTCATACATTTAACTGTTAGGTTTAAAGACAGTGACAAATCAAAAGGATTATTAATCTCTTTGACCTTCCTTTAGTAAAAATAAGTATTCAATTTGGCTAATTTAAAGGACTTAACATTGTTAAGACTAGAGATGAAGGGAGAACAAGGAAGAAACTGAAGAGACTTGCTTCAGAAATAGAATTAAGTTGATTCACACAGACTACATCATTAGTGAAAACATTTGAAATGTTTCCATGTTACAATGCTCTAAACAGGGTCTTTTTACTTATTTTACCTTTGGTCTATAAGAATGCACTATTTTCCCTGTATAATACATGAATAATTAACACCTCAAAAAACAATATCATGATAAGAAATAAGCTGATATACAATTTCTTCCCCAAGACACAGGGAACACAGATGGGTGGACTGTGGTAATCAGTCATTTGTATTATTATATTTCAGAACAAACACTATTAGATTATAGATAGATAGATAGATAGAGATATATATCTGTAGATAGATGATGATGATGCAATGATGGTTGTTAACATCTAGCAGTATGGTGGGAGATATTTTTTAGGTTCCTAGGTTATTGTGATATTTCTATACATGTGTCAAGAAACATTTGAGATGGATTTTAGAGCAGTGGTTTTGAAAATTTGTTTCCCAGACCAGCAAAAACAGCATTCTTGGAAATGCAAATTTTCAGGCTTCTTTTCAAGACCTACTGAGTCAGAAACTTTAGGTTTGAGGGGCAACACATGTGTTTCAACAAGCCCTAGAAATCATTATAATTTATATTAATTTTTCAGAACCATTGTTAGACAGATTTTGAATAGTTACCCTATTAATACTTTTGCTCTATTCAAAGGACTCTTAGATGAAGGTTTGGTCAGCCTATTTAGGTTCGTGAAATCCTAATAATTTCTTTCTTTTCTGAGTTTTCCTTCTTTCTCTCACCCTGAGATGTTTATAGTACTTGGTCCACTTTTGAATACTAAGTTCTGATACTGTTGAGATTTTTGACAAGTGTATTGATTCATAGTTCAAGAGACTTTATACAGATAGAATATTTCATGGAAGAATGGATCTTAGAGAACCTGTAAGTAGGGCCTCATTTTAGAGATAAAAAACCTGAGACCAAGATATTAGCTATATTTAGCAAAATTTTTTCCACAATGTAAAATTCATTCTTATAACTGAAACACATAAAGTCATGTATGACAGGGTTTTCTTTATGAGGAGGCAGTATTTACTATCCTGGTTAAAAAACCCCAGACTTCAATTTCAAACAGTCTTGGTTGAAATCATGGTTCCACAACTTTCATGTCACATTTAGCAACTTTTCACTAAGCCTCAGTTTTCTTATGTGTTGTGTGGGGATAATAATGGTTCTTATTTCATACCTTCTATGAGGACTGAATGAAATGGCATAGTTGACATGGTTTAGTGCTTAACCTAAAAGGACTCAACAAATGTTCTCTGGTATACATAACATGTTGGGTTTCACCTAGAGAGACAGAGGGTGATGTTGGTGGCCTTATAAGAGAACAGGCCAATAGGAGTGTAGCTCCATTATACAAGTCATACGGCATCATGATAATAGGAAGCAAAATGAAGTTTAGTCTGCATATGTCAGGCTAACTTACACTAACAGGCTAGATGGGAAGCAGGAATGGCATTTAGATTCTTACTTAAGTGCCAATTCAAGTAACTTGGTGGGGATGGCTGGAAGGATAGGCTGTAGATGATTCTCAGGCTGAGTCCATGCATAACAGGAAAGACTGCTTAGATAATTTGGTCATGGTCATGACAGGGACACACCCATGGACATATCTCAAGATTTCAGTGCAGGTGAAAAGCTAGCATCATTGAGACATGTGCACACATGCGTGTGCATGCCTGTGTGTGCGCACAAGCGCAAGTGTGTGTGTGTGTCTGTGTGTGTGTGTCCTAAATGTACAAGAGAAGAAGCCTCAAGAGGTACCAGATTAGTGTGATTTTCTTCTTTAGTATGTACACAAATGGTTTCCTGATTTTATCAATGTAATTATCCAACTTTGAAATTGAATTTACTATATTGGATTCTAATTGTTGACTACTAAAGTCATTGCTGCTATTTTAAAAGCCCATCTTTAAATCTGGTTTATCTAAAGAAAGATAAATGTAATGTTATTTCCTATATTCCTTTTAAGATAAAATCATAAATTCATCTCCCCCAAAAGTTACCTTTTAAACTCAAGAGACAGGTACATAAGTAGACTTCTACATGGGACAAATTTCTAATGGAGGTGTTTTAGACAATTCTCTAACAAGTTACCAGTGAGTCTGGAATCTATCAAAGTATTCATGAAGCATAAATTGTTTGAAAATTATAATCATATATCAAATGGGCAACTGATACCTACATGTAAGACAGTACAGGTAAAGCTTCTCCCTGAATGAGTGAGATTTCTTTTGTTTTTTATATTGAGCATTAATGTAAAAATATATTGTTATACATGTTAATTTAATACAATTACTTAAAAATTGAAAGTAAATTGAATATATAAAAATTTTCCCCAAATTTCTAACATAAGCTGATATATCTTTAGTAAAAACAGCAGTCAATTTTTGATGATGAATGAGTTTATCCTAAAATGATTAAACAGCAATAAAGGAAACTTATGTCTTCATTTCCTAATAATATTAGAATATTTAAAAAAATAAATTTATAGTCTAGAAAAAAATCCCCTTCTACAGTAGATGATTTTTTATTAAAATTTGGAAACCATTGACAATATGTGATTAAGGGTGAAGAAACTCCTTACCAAGAAAACACAATTTCTAAAATGTAGGTTTGAATAGAATGTTATTCACAGTGCAATCCTGATGCTTTAAATAAGTCAAATAGGTTTGTGTTTAAAATCATTCCAAGTTTTATATTTTGAACAAATACTTTCAAGTTATTTATTTGCAATCCAACGACACCAATAATTTCCTTAGAAGTTTATGCTCAGAGTGATCTGTGCACACTGATCTCCCATTATTTATCTTAATTGGCTTCATCTCACAATGGCACAGTAAAAGATCTGTTACCATAGAAATACGCTCAAGATGCCAGGAGGAGGCCAAGTTGGTTTAATCTCTGCATTACTTTGGTAACATATCAGTGTCATTAAAAAATAATTAAATTAATTATGCTGGCCAAACAACATATGACATTCTTGTATCTAAGGGGAAAAGTTAATCTTGTATTTTTGCTTACAAGGCTCACAGTAGTTTGTAGTGCTTAACATGAATTTATTTTTCTATAAGTAAAAGAAAACTCCAAAGACAGATAATCTTTACTAAAACTTAAATTCTACCAAAGCCCAAATCAACACTCTGGAAATTGGTAATTATTGATAGGTGGTAGGATGCAGACTTTGTTAAATGGCATGTTCAGTTTTCATCCTCAAAGATGGCTTTGTACAAAAATTAAGGATGACAGGACAAGGTGGGGATGGTAGCAGAAATTCTAACCCCACCAGACTAAGGAAGGTTTCTCATGGTACAACAAGAGACCCAAAGCTGTCGAGAGAACCTAGCATGAATTCCCCAAATGCAGGAAATTGTGTCTTAACAATATACTTGGCACATAGAACAGGGTCAATGTGTGTTTGTTGAATCAATGGAGAGATAGATACATGAAGAGATGAATGACGGAACAAAGGATCTGTCTGCTCTGTGGGTGAGGTGAGAAGCCTCAGTTTCAAAGACATTGACTGCTGCCTCACTGCCAGCCACAGCCAAGGATGACATCCTCTTTTTGTTAATGACAATATTAGAAACCCTGTCTCATATCTTTACCTTTGACCATAACATCCTATCTTCCTGACATTATCCTTCCATAACAAAGACATTATTCAAGTGACAGATAGCTCAGGACACAATTTAGTGACCTTTTGGTTATGATTTATGTACACAAAATCTGTACTTGATATTCTTTGCTTTGAAGAGTCATATAAATAGAAATAAATAACAAAACCAATATAAATAGCAAAACATATAAATACAGTAAAACCTTGGATTGTGAGTAAATTGGTTTGCGAGTATTCTGCAAGATGAGCAAACATTTTTAATACATTTTTACGTGGTAAACGAGCAATGGCTTGCAATATGAGTAGTTTGTTTCCAGCACGAATTATACTCGCAAGCCAAGGTGTTACAATATTATTATATAACTAACAGGGAGATGTTTCTTTTAACAAATTATTGCAATAGGGCTCATGCTTAGTCTCCAAATTAACAAATTTGATATACTCCAAATCCCCATTTTCCCTTGCACGATTATTTGGTTTTTCCCTCCCCATGCATTTTTATTTTTCCAGCCACTTAGTCATGAACAATGATGCTTTGCCTGCAACAATATTGACCACTTCTCTCAAGAGTGTAAAAAATAAATCCGGCTAGTGACGGACTGTGATTATATTTCCTTAAATCACGGTGATGGGAGAACCACATTTGGCAACAATTAAATAAATACCCAGTTGCTTTTATTGTGTGCCAGAGCCAAGCAATATCTTTAAATGAGTGCATACTGTAGTTAAGACATTAAATGATGGGCTATAAAACATGCATTGCCTGTCATTTATTCCTGCTATATTTTGTGTTTCCTAGGGTTACTCGTTTGATGCATGGGATAGTTTGATGGTTACTCCTGATTCATTTGGTTCTGGCAGTAAAGTTATGCTAGTGATAGAGTTAAGGTCTAAAACTTAAATAGTTTTCTGAGCTACATTTAAACTTCAAAAAGAAGGACGTTCAAAGAAACATAGGAGCCATAATACAAGTCTTTTTCTTATGATGAGACTGTGCTTTGAAAGGACCATATCTAAAGCTGTTACAATGTGGAGCTTGAGAGGCGACTATTGGGGTCTACGTTTCACAGAATGTGAGGGCAGAGAAATCTGGTGCAGCAATTTCCTGACACAGTTCCTGAAAAGCCTTCTAGGAAACATTTTTAAAGTGTTTTGATTTTTTCCTAGTCACAAGGTACTAAAAGTCAAAAACAAGTAAGGCCAAAGCAATTCGTCATAGGTTCAATTTCAGAGAAGCAAAATGTGTTGGGAAGTGACAGTGCGGTGCGAGCCTGGGCAGGAGGTTTTGCTGTGTATACTCAGCTCCTTCCTGTGAGCTGCAGATCTCAGCTCCAGCACAGGAACCTGCAGATTCTCTTGAGAATCACTCTCAAAAAACATAGGATTCCTGGTCTAGAGCAGTTTCAATGTTGCTCATAAATCAAAGTTTTGGAATGATCATTGTCTACAACATAGCAACAATTCCCAGGAATGTATAGAAATTTCATCCTCTCTTACCACAGCAGGGCCCTGCCATTATATTCTGTCTCACTGCCTGATTTCTGGTTTCTCCTAAGAAATATAAATTGACCCATAAAGAAATGGATGACTTCTGCACAGCAAAAGAAACAATCAGAAAAACAAAAAGGCCACCTTCAGAATGGGAAAAAAAGATATTTATAAACCATGTATCTGATAAGGGTTTAATATTCAAAGTAAAGAATTCATAAAACTCAACAGAAAAAAAAAAAAAAAGACCTGAACAGGCCTTTTTCCAAAGAAGATATATGAATGTCCAGCAGGTAGATGAAAGCATGCTCAACATCACTAACCTTTAGGAAAATCCAAATCAAACCCACAAAGAGATATCATCCTATACCTGTTAGAATGGCTATCATCAAAAAGACAGATGACAAATGCTGGTGAGGATGCGGAAAAAAGGGAACCTGGTGCACTGCTGATGGAAATGTAAATTGGTACTCAAAGAAAAAGAAATCAAATGTGTGGTTACCAGAGGCAAAGTTGGGGGAACTGGATGAAGGCGGTCAAACAATACAAATTTCCAGTTATAAATAAGTACTGGGGATGTAATGCACAGATTGATGACACTAACAGAAAGGGTGAGAGATGTTGGATGAGTCCTGTTTCTCCACCTGAAACTGGTAGCCTGGAATCAATAGTCCTCCCATGTCTACTCAGTTTCCCACACCATAGGCTCAATATCTTCACTAGGGACTCCTAGTCATAGTTTATTTTCTAGCAATTAATTAAACAGCATCTTTTATAGTACAAATTATTGCCACTTACTCTGGCGTCAGGCTCCATATGAAAGGTTTAGTTTACAATCCCTGGGTATCCCACTCTGGTTGCTCCAACTTCTGAAGACAGTCCTAGTTTTTATTTTAGTTTATTGTTTTAAATATCAGTTTTATTGCAGTATAACTGACATATAAAACTGAAATATATTTAAAGTGTGCATTGAGGTAATTTGATATGTGTGCACATCATGATAAGATTACTCCTCTCTAGTTAACACATCTTGCAATGAATACTTAAGTTCTACTCTCTTAGCAAATTTCAATTATACAATATGGTGTTATCAACTAGTCACCACGTTTTTGTATTAGATCCCAAGGTAATATTAATTTCTACATTATAATCTAGAAAGAAAATTTTCTGTTTCTTTACTGTTTGAATGAAATACACACACACACACACACACACACACACACACACACACACACACCAGGCCTCTGGGCAGGCTGAGAACTCTATCATTTACAACAGTAATTGTGGAAAAATTCTGTGTAAATAAATCATTAAAATTATGACTTTAATATAAACTGTTATTAGCCAATGTTAATATTAGGAACTCTGTTTGAAAGCCCAATAAGAAGGTCAGGAATATGCATTTAGGCACAAGCTTTGACTGATTACCAAATCAACAACAATACTGTATTATTAATTATACATACCAACTAGGACTACTCAAGATGCAGTAAATTAGAAGCCAAAAATGCAGATTCAATCATGGAAATGACTGGGAGATAGCATAGGTGGCACTACAATGTAAAGTAGGGGAGCTCTCATAAACTCCTTTCATAAACAGGGATAATGGAAGAATTAAGGACCTAAGCTGCTAAGTGCAAAATCTAGACAGGAATAAGATCAAATATTATCTTGCCCCATTAAGTAAAGTCCTTAATACATTGGTTAGTTGGCTACATGTGGCATTTGCATACATAGACTGAGGGTGTCTAACAGGTTGCACTAGCTCCTGCTGAGACTTCAAAATTTCACTGACCTGCATTCATTCTTACTGTCACACATCAGTCTAACTGTCTGCTCCCATGCACCTTCCCATAAAGACAGATCCTTATAGAGACATTATTTCAACATTATGCCTATTCTATCCTTCTGTTTGGCCCCAGAGGATGGCTGGATAGTCAATTATGGGTAAAGATTCCTCAAGGGAGAAACAACCTAAGCCAGGCACAGTCACATGGGTGCCATAAGAGAAATGACAGAGTTGAGGAAAACGGGCAAAGACCCCTTGTCACAGGTTCTAAAAGCCTGCATGTGGGATAATCTAATAAGGTGATAACATCTGTCCTCCGTGCATTCTTGTCAGTGAGTCTTGGCATAAGAAGTTTCTGTCTCTTAGGAGATGCATGACAATAACATCCTGGGACTTTCAGTAAAGGCAGCCTGCAGGCATGGGTGATTTGACTTTGAGCTCAGTTCTCTGGTATGATGTATTGGACTTACAGACCATGGGAAAAACAATGCTACTTCCTTGTGTAAATCCTAATAAAAGCCTTGCAGTGGCTCAGTTTGGGGATCTCAGTCCACGAGGCTGGGGTCCCCTGGCACCAATTGCATTTTTCTCTCATTTCTCTCTCTCTCTGTTTCTTAACCTTTCGCTGCCTCTTCTCCTCGCCCACTGCTCTGTCATGCAGGATGGGACACATTCTTAGTTTGTTTGCCCTCCACACCCATCTTGCTAGAGGGATTACCTGAAACTACAAAATTGGCTAAAAGTTGGAGTAGTCTCATCCTCACCTAGCTGATAGGAATGGCTAAGGAAGTAGTGTCTGCTTCTCAAGAACACTGCAGAGAGAATTATCTTTTAGGTACCCCAATCAAGAAATGAATATAGAAAAGAAAAAAGTCAAAATCATAAAGAAACAGAGTAGAAAAAATGTATTTGGCAGTAGCCGAGTATAAGATGAGTAAGTTCTGAGGATCTAATGTAAAATACGAGTGTAATTGAGAATGCTGTATTATATAATTAAAATTTGCCCAGAAAGTAGAACTTAAATGTTCTCATCAAAGGAAAAAAAAAAGGATAAATATGTGTGGTGATAGATGTGTTAATTATCTAGTTGGGGGACACCCTTTCACCATGTATGTATATATATCAAATCACCACAATGTACACTTTAAAGATTTTATAATTTTATATATCAATCAAACCTCAATGAAGCTGAAAATAAGTTGGTTTTACCAGGCACAAACAAATATTAATATAGTTCTCTTATGGCAATACCTTCATTACTACAAATGATGGGTATATAGTACAGTATAATGTAACCCAAGAATCATCAGAGTGAGGTATAAATAGGATTCTGGATGTGCAAGTTATCGATGAAGTACAGGAAGAAAAGGAGAACTTCAATTTATGTTTACTTTTTAGTCTCATCCTTGTTGACTTTCTATTTTTATGAATGATTTATCAGACACACAATATATTAGTATAAATACATGTAAGGGGCTGATAAATATGTATGCATATGTTGGGCATGCATTCTTTTTTTTTTTTTTTTTGAGGGCAGTGTCACTGGCCCTCATATGTGAGACCGAACCGGGGCCACTGGCTTCCCAAGCCAGCGCTTAACTACCGCGCCACTCAGCCGGCCCATGGGCATGCATTCTTAAAATATTTTAATTAATAGAGTTCCAAGAAAGCTTGGTGACCACTGTGTGTGTGTGTGTGTGTGTGTGTGTGTGTGTGTGTGTGTGTGTGTAATATATATATATATATATATATATATATAGATAGATAGATAGATAGATATAGATATAGATATAGATATAGATATATAGATATATGGAGACTATGGTTTATATACACAATGTTAAACACCCTTTGGACAGGGTGAGGAATCTAACACATAACAGTGATTGTGGGAATAATCTAGTAAATAGATCATTAGAATTATGACTTAAATATGAACTCCTGTTATTAGCGATGTGAATATTAGGAACTCTGAAGACCTAAGAAGAAGAAGATGTAAATTCTTGCTAACAATGCTTGACCCTTGCTCCCTTTGTTTTCCTAGGTCAGTTTAACCTGCCATTATCCAACTGATGGTTGAATCTATCTCTATGGCTAACTTGTACATCATTTCAAAAAGGCTAGCCAGAAAATTGTAGACTTTTTTCTGGCGAGCCACATAACAGTTATATTTCACATTTGTATATCACCTGGCCATTTACACAGCATTTTCATATCCTTTATCTCATATTGCTCACAAAGTTCTGGCTTCCTGGGATTTCTATTATATAAATCTCACAGCAGGGACTTTCAAGTGCTGTACTTTTTATTAACGTTGTTGGGCTTTCTTTTATCTTGCCTTTCCGTGTAGATTTTACATTCCTGAAGGATTATAACTATCCCCTTTAATCTGAAAAATGTATCTCTCCTCCACTGAGCACTATGCCTTGCACAGAGCGGACAGGCAATCTATACTTATTGAAGGCTTGCTTCTATTCTTCAAATCTGACTTCCTTCCAGTCCTACAAACCCTGGGCGTGCATGGGCTGCTCTCTTTCTTGTAGAACATTTTTACTTAAATGGAATGGATCCTGAAAACACACAAAAATTTTCCCAACTCTTTCTTTCTCATTCTCCAACAACCTAGTTGGAGTTTCCATTTTCTAAAACAGGGAATTATTGTTCTTACTGATATTTGTATTACTGCACCTACCTTATTCACATCCATATATCCAGCATTTCTGAAAACATTTATCTACATCACTGGGGTACAGTTAGTTTAAAAATTTATTACAGAATATTTAAATCCATGGTTTATTCTGGTAGTCAACTCTATTTGGCAATGATTGCTTATTCATTCAACTAATATGTATTGTGTATTTAACAAGAACAGCAAGCTAATTCATGCAAGGTGTATATAGTCGAGGGTTATGTCATATGAAAGTTATATCCAAAAAAACTATAATACCAAGTAGATTGAATGAAATGTCATAAATGACACTTTTGTTTTCAAGTTTCAAGGAAGAAAACATACATTTAGCTAATGCTGACAAGTTCAATACCAATCAAAATGACTCATAAAGTTCCTGCTTGTGCCCAATACTTATTAAAATTTAAATTAATGAAAACCAAAAAGAAAATCATCCTGTGTTTTATGACCATATAATGTTTTAATAAAAACATTTAGGGCCTGAAGAGGAATGAGTATTAAACACAAATACAAATTAAATATTAAAAGTAGTAGCAGAAAAGCAAAAGTGATGAAAATTTAATATTTTTCGACCTGCCCCTCATTACTTATAGTGATTTAGAGATGTGAATGCTGCAGTTATTCCAGTGTAGTCAACAGCCATGGAAAAAAAATGGGTAATATAGAAACACTGTACTGCACTGAAGCAGCCCTAGCATTTTGTTCAAGGAGTTGTTAGAGCTTTGAAAATAATGCCATTGGTTCCCTTTAGCAAGATGTGACTTCAACATCCATAATTCAACTTACCTGTTCATTGAAATATAGTGATTCTGCCCAGAGGTGCGTCAAACACATTCTCCATAGGAAAACATAATGATAATAGAGAGAAGGTTTCTAAAAAAATTACTCACCAGCTTTCAACATGCTGTCCCAGAGACAGTCTCAGGAAAACACGTTTTTTAACTACTGATCCCTCCTTTTTAAAAAGCCACTTACTCAAAATTTAGAAGACTGAGGTAATTAGCACACTCTCCTTTATATTTAAACTATTTAAATTAAGATAGTTAACCAGAATTTATACCCCTTTAACATTTCATGATTGAATAAAAATGTCTATTATAGCTCCCAATCACAAGTGAGCCTTGACAAATGAGCTCTCAAAAGTGTCGCACAGACACGTGTGCCTTTCACAAATGTGCAGAAAAAAAAAATCAGAAATGTATGGAAATGAAGTGCTCTGGTATATAATATTTATACCTTTAGGGTATAGAAAACTTGGCCAGAAGCCAGCTCCTAAATAAATATTCATTGTTTCTATCCTAAAGGCACTTCCATCATAGTTTACTAATAAAAGTGTTGTTTAAAGACAGAATTAGAAAGGTCAGAGCCTAATGAAATAGCACTTTCATCTGGATTCTCCTGAAGAAGTGAGGGAGAAATTAAGAATGTGCACTTTGTTGCCTCAATGAATTGAAAGAATCTCCAACATATCAAAAAAAATAAATATATGTTAATTAGTCAATGGTTGAATTGTAAGAATGTTGATGATGCTCTAGATTTTCCAGGATGGAATCTAATTATAAAGACCAACATCCCTTTGAGTATTTTTCAAATCTATGTAAATGATCTATTTTAAATATTATAAAATTCATTACAGCTCTCTTGAAAATGAGTATTTGAAAAAAAATATTTCTGTCACTTTCTTTCAAAGCTTCAGAACTAATTGCAGAGAAACTTTATTTTTGTTCTCTCCCATTTTCTGAACAAAACTGTTCTCATTCAGTTAGGCTATCATTTAGTAGTGAAACCTCTGTGGGTTCTGCTTCCAAAGGTGTTTCTATTATGAGAAGAGCTGTAACCCCAGACTCATGGAAACAAAGCTTATTAAAAATATACATGGAATGATGCCGTCTGCCTTGTTATTCTCCAAAACCAAACAAATCAAGGCCCTCTACAGCTAAGATTACAAAGGTTTTGGCAGAGGAAAAAACTATTCTAAGTTTGGAAGGCTGACATTATAGTGGACAACCATACTCTCTTAAAAATTTGCCTTTTGCTCCACCATCAAAGACAACATTCTCCGGTTGGCCGAGTGGCACCATGGTTAAGAGAGCTGGCTTGGGACGCCAGTGGTCCCGGTTCTGATCCCACTTATGAGGGCTAGTGACACTGCCCTCTTAAAAAAAAAAAAAGACAACATTCTCGACTGATTCGGTGACTGCCTGAACCACAGGTCTGAAATTGTCTGACATTCCCCTTATTCTCAGATAATACACAGAAGTGAGGCCTGAATAAATTTCAGGGAGCTGCAAAAGATGCCCCTTCAAACAAAGAGAATAATATATTATTCCAAGATTTTGACATGTGTTTTGTATGATATGTGTGAAGTTGTCTTTATTTGTACCTACATGCAATCAGATAACTAGTACTCAAAAAGTTAGTTGTAGCAATGACTTTTTACATAGAAAATATATACATATATATACATAAAGAATATATGTATATATTCTTTATATATACACAGTCAAGTATTTTTAGTTTTGCAAAATATCTTTTCCATGTTTGTACATTTTATACTTAGCGTAACACTGAGGATTTGGTAAATTAGATATGGAACACAGCAGTTCTCAGTTTTTAAATGAGTTGCTTACATATAAGGAACACCCATATTTTAATTTCATGCAACTAATTTAGAACTCCAGGCTCCTTACTTCTGCCCAAAATAGTTTGCTGTGGTTGTTTTATTTTATTTTTTTTTGTTTTTTTTTCCCCCTAGAATCAGTGGTTTTATTCCAGAATATTATTATAGGGCATATAAATAAAGCAACAGTTTAATCAGTTCACACTTTTAATATAATATATATAAAATCAAAATTAAGACCTTAATTTAGCAGTAAGTTACCAAATGCTAGGATAGGGCTAAACCATTTGAGGTACTACATGAAATTAAACTCCACCCCAGGAAATTTCTTAGCTAATTAGAGAAATGTGGGAAATATTTCCAGATATAAGAAAATATCATTAATGAAAAATTAGCGATCCATACATTATCTGAAATGGGGGTTCAGAGGTGGGAAATATAGAGGCTGTGCACAGAAAGATCAGTAGAAGACAGGTTCAAAAGAGCAAGGTATCTTTTAAAACTGGTGAGTAGAGCACCCCTTCTGAAGCAAAGGGTCATGCTATGGAAAAGGGGGTAAAAGTTTCAAAAACACGCTGAGGAGAAGGAACACTGAATGATAATGTAAGACTTCTGGACATTAAATAATGGAAGACTGTTGAGCAAGTGGAAACACGTTTGGCAAGATTATTTTAGCAGTGGCAAGAAAGCTGACCTGAAGGCGATTGGAGACTGAAGGCAAAATAGAAATAGATTTAGAGTTATAAATAGATTTAAAGTTAGAAATAGATTGAGGGATAAAATTACAAATGAAGAATCACATCTTGATAAATTCTGGTCTCAATTTGCTTAGGAATTTAATCATCACCCCAATTCCTTCATGATTCTTAATGAACTGACATATTTTTTCATTTGGTCTCTATGTTCTGTGTAAAGTGCTTCTGGATTTCTAGACACTGTCATCAAAATTTATGTTTTATTGAGAAATATCTGTATGCACCATAACAATACTCACATTTTCTACACAAATTCCTGAGTTACTTTTGGGGATTCCACTACAATTTAACCCCTAACCTTAATGACTAATTGAACACATGGGAAAAGTGATGGTGGGAAAAAGGCAAGGTTTAAAAATAAACATAATTCTGACCCCAGAGGGTAAGAGAATAGCCAATATTAAGTGTTTCTCAAAATTCAGTAACAAGCGTGCCATATATCATACAATTTTTTCTCACAAATGCCAAATTTTGATTAAAATAACATTTATTTTAATGTTATTTATGTATGTACAAACAAAAATCAGCACTTATATAATTAAAACAAAATGTAATCATTAAACTGTAAAGTCTATGCAATTCAAAATAACAGGCTTAATATATTATCACTGATGATGCTGGTTAGTTGAAATTGGATTACTATTTACAATGTGACCATATTACTGAATTTTACAAATTCAGTGGGGAGTTTTATGCAAATTACACATGGCTATACTATTATTTGTCATGTAAAGACTTAATTCTCCCCACAATATTCTATATTCTATCTAGTGACATTGGTTAGTGAAGCAGTATGGACTTCAAGTGGCTGTAACTTAACATCAGCACTTTATTCAAGTGATATTTCTCCCTTTCTCTATCTCTTCCTATGACTTCCAATCAATTAGAGTATTTTAATTTGAAATTGCATGGCCCATAATATTATAAGGGTAGGTTAGTTAGGATCTCAATATTTGTATATAAACATTGTTAAGGATTATTAAAGGATGAAAACTTATAGGCACAACACCTATCTATAAAAATCTCATAGAAAACGGACCACTGAAAATAGGTCTGAGGATATCCAGTTTCTAGAGAAACCAAGTTTGCTTAACACACATAAAATACTGAAAGTCATTAGGAGGAGATTTTAATTATTTATATTTGTTTTCCAAGAGAAATGATTACTTTTTTTCTTTGGTTAATCAAAGTTAGAAATGATGGGAGAATGTTTTCAAGAAAATGATGTATATTAACATTTTACATTTTCCTTATAAGAGTTGCTGCCTCCAAAACATATTTTCCTCAGTGAGAACAGTATAATATTTATGAAACACTCCAGATTTTCATTCTGTAAATCTATTATTTTTCTGGGCTTTTAGCCAAGATGTTGAAACATGCTGATAACTCTGGTGACAATTTTTGCATCACATAGGTTACTATTACTGTTATCAATTGAGAATCTGGTTTGTATAAAATTTATAATTCCATTTAACAAAATCAAAAGCCTGATTTTTTTTGCTTTATTTGTATTTCAACTGCTTCAGTTATTTGAGAGTATAAATGAGTATTTAAATGATTGAAGCTAGGGCCACAATGGTCAGTCTTATATTACTGTGGACGGGTGAAAAAAAAGACGGGAGTCCATTCAGCTCTCCAATGCGTGTGAAGTTGCTAACGGGCACTGTTTATTCATTCTGTGAGTACTTAAACATGGTTCTAATTTTGTTCCCAAGTGTTTTTGAGAATGTCGGATTCTTTCAGGACCTCCGCTATGCCTTCAGGAGACATTTTCTTCATCCCCTGAACAGGACAAAAACAGGTATAAGGGACAAATGCAAACTGAGGGGTTTCCAGCAGGCTACACTTTGCAGCAGTGAATAGCTCTCTGGTAGGGGGTCTCCACCTAGCCAGGTGTGTAGGCATAAAGGAGCTCCTGCTGCTAATAAAGAATAGTGGGTTGGTGATCTTATGAGTCAACAAAACTTAGAATGTAAACTGAGGAAATTCTAGGGTGTGGAGATCCAGTGCCTCATAATTTCAAGTAGTAGGACTTAAAAGTTGCTAATGGGCTGCTTGATGCTTGAGGTAATATAGAGATGGTACCACCGAAGAATGGTGAATAGTGTTCCTTTGATAATCAATCTGCAGCACTAATAATAAAATACCATTTGGAAACTACTTCTCTTAGTTCACTTCTGGGAATGTATCCCAAGGAAATAATAGAGGATGTCCATGTCTACAGAGGTGCTCATTATGGCACAGCCAGTAATAATGAAAAACAGAACACAAGATAAATGTTCAATTGTGGTATACATGTGGCAGGAAGCTGTTAGAAAGTGGTAAAATAATACCGAACAACATGCCAGTATGCTCAAGACACACTGTAGTAATAAAAAGCAGGCAATAAAACCATTTGAGTCAATGTCCCACCTAGAAACAGATGGCATACTCAAATTAGGATAATTCAATGATGGTTTAAGAAAGATGCCATTTACAAAGATATAGGTGGGGTGTTCATAAAACCCACAGGCTTCCCCACAAGAGCTCTTACCATCCCTAGTATGGCAGGACAAGGGTGAGGGCAGTTCCGAGAACCCAGAAGGGATGCCTAGGGAAATGTATATTGAAAGGAACTGAGGGTCAAGGTCAAGGTTGCTTGAGGCAAACTTGGAAGTAGGGAGCAAAGGAAATAAAAACCTGTTCTCATTCTCCTTTCTCCTAGATTTTCTTCAACTTTTCCTACACACTGAACCAAAAGAAGCCAGAGGTCAAGGCAGGCCTTGGTGCCTCTTGGGACAGAGAAAAAGAACGGAAAACATATGGCTAAGAAACGGAACTGGAATATATCTGCACAGGGGCAATTAAAGTTTTATGTATAAATGAACTCATTAAAAAGTCAAGTAGAACACACTGAAATGTCAGTGGTAGTTACCTCAAGGGATAGTACAACTGGATTATGGTTAATTTTTTTCTTCTTTAAATTAAGCACAACCCAGTAGCTATAGTTGATACTGTTTATACAATGAACAATTTATTATGGAAGTATATATATATATATATATATATATATATATATATATATATATATATTATCATATACTTCAAGTTCTAATATCTTTACTTATTATTAATATGAAGGTTTTATGATGGTTATATTTGTTTAAATGAAGAAAAAATGATCTTTGGTAATTCTGAGGAGAAAAAGGTGTCATATGCACTCACCTAAATCACTCTAAATTTGAAGGAGACAAACTTATATTTAGTTTAAGGTAAATGTATAAAAGCAAATGACAATATGTAGGAAAAAAGAATGAATGTGGGAGTTTTATTCTACACAGAATGAAACTCACTGAAAAAACATTGTATCTGCTTTTTTTGTGCTTTAAATATTTACTCAAAACAGTGATACAAACTTAGGTCTCATAAATATGCTAATGACCAAATTCCCAGTGAAAATATGTCAAAAGTTTGAAGGTATCAAGAAGGCTAGAGCTCAGTTCAGAAATAAAAGAGAAGTTCTGTAGCTCAAGCGAACTCAGTACAATGTTTTTCAGACATTTCATAGTTACTGAAAATGATTGGGCATAATGATCAAAAAATAAAAGGGAGATGCACCTTTGAATATAGTGAGGAAACCAATAGCATATGATATATGTTTCAAAGAATGTGTACAAGGTAAGACATTTTAGAGAAAAAGAAAAGAACTTATTTGGATTTTCAGTATTCTACAAAATTGCATGATGAAAAAATGAAATTTATTCAGAAAGGTTAACTTGAGATTTGAGGGTTTCTCACAGAGTTGCCATTCTCACAACAAACAGGCACTCCTATCCAACTTCTAGCTTACAATCCCAGATAAACCTGTTGCATGGATAATTACCTTGAGAATAAGTCTTCTCTCATAATCATTTAGCCTCACTATCTGTATTTATCAAAATTAATATAGACTTATGGTTAAAAACAATTAAGAAACAAAAAAAACAAACAACCCTAAAACATTCATTTTTCTGGTTGAAGGAAAAAATTGTTTTTTGATATGTATAATCAGTAAGTTTTTGCTAAAGAAGAGTGAAGCAAACCATTGAACCTTTACACTCATGTTGATGAAAGGAGTGAGATGAAGGGAGGTGGTTTCTGGAAGCACTAGAACCCAGCAGCTACTTTTCAGTAATAACAGAAAATAAATCAACACAAAATTCTGAGTTAAATCAACAAATATCAATGGTTTCCAATTCTTGAAATGACATTCATAGGTGAGTTAAATTTCTCAGGGGAATCCAGTCTTTTTTTTTTTCCCTACCAGAATTAGTTAGCTGTGTTCAGCAAAATGCAGCAAGCAGTCTTTTACTGTTTTCTTAAGAACTATAGCATTGTTATATATATATATATATATCTTACATTATTCCAGCACAGGATTCTAGTTAAAAATGAATACCTCATTTATTATTTTTAAACTATTTGCATTTTTGGCTTTTGACTATTACATATGATTATATATATAAATCATATTACATATGATTATATATAATATGATTATAAATATATATTTATTTATTTTTAATTAAGCTCCCTGTCAACACACAGTTTATCCTGGCAAGCAGCCTGGTGAGTTTGGCTTATCAAAAAGCTGAGTCGCATTACTCCATGCAGTATACTTTGTTTTATTTTCTTCTTTCTCCTATTTTCATATGTATCAATAAACCCACAGAAGTAAAACAGCATGTAAATTGTGTTTGCATGACAGAACAACACCTGCATACTTGGACTGGATTGGGTGTCAGAAACCCTTGTATTAACCCATCTTTGCTTTTCTGACTTAGCCAAGTCACCTCTTCCTCAATGTTTTGTCAGAAATACAAATGGAATAATATCTTCCAACAGAATTGTTTGGTTAAGGTGTATGAAAATTTGTGACAATTAAAACATTATTAAAAATGTAAATTATCCTTAAGTTTTTGAAAGAAACTAATAAAAATGAGAGGTTGGAGAATAGAAGAGAGGAAATGTATTAACTAGTCATAGAGGAAAATGCATTTAATTTTTCAGAAGAGGCCTGGATATCAATTTCTGTCTGTTTAACAGGTTTGCTTTTTTTTGTTTTGTTTTGTTTTGTTTTCAGTGAGAGAGCAGGGGAAGAGAAAGAGAATATGAATTAAAAGTCCTGTGTGCATGTTTAGGTTTCATAGGAGGTATGGAGAGGAAGAAACCCTACTTTTTATAGTTTTTAGGGCTGCTTGGGAAAGACTTTGGCTTTAAATCATTGCCCATGCCACAGAGGTCATCGTATCCCCTTGCATTTAGGTTAAGCCATTACAAAAGCTCTAAAATGTAAATATTACCTAGGAAGGCTATGAATGATTTTCAGCTATTTAACTATCCAATTACCCAATGCTGTTTTAAAATTAAGCACTGCAAAAAGATGCTTTTCTACATAAAGGAATAAAAAGAACAAGACCAGGGCCCTAGGTCGAAGCTTCAGTAGATAGTGAAGAAACATAGGTTTCTGGACAGCTAATGATCAAAACAGGAACACTGAAGAAATGACAAGAAAGGAATAAAGTCTCTAAGTTATATAAAGAGCTACTCCCAGGAGAGTATTTGGGTTTACAAATGCCTTTAAGGCAATCCCTTGGGCATATAAATGGACACCAGTGACAGAATGTAATGTCTTTATAAAGAAATTAGCAAGATACGATGCCTTTTTATTTTCCAACGTCAATATCCTACCAGGTCCGTGCATCCAAGGCTCACTTGACATACACAAAAAACAATAAAAAGGAAAAAGCACACCATACTATTATAGTTTTGTCAGAGAGAGCAATAAGGAGTTTAAGGCGGTGTGTACATAACAAGAGATTCACTCTTAAAAAAAAAGCAGGGATCTGACAAGTCACTTTCAGCATCTTTACAGAGTCTCACTACATAGGTACAGTGACCATCCCCCAACCCCACACCCATGGTTTTTCTTTCCTGTGGTTTTAGTTACTGGAAGTCAACTGCGGTCCAAAGCTATTACATGGAAAATCCAGAAACAAACAATTCATAGGTTTCAAACCACACGCCTTTCTGAGTAGCATGATGAATTCTCTCACCTCGCTACACCATCCTGCCCATGACATGAATCATCTTTTTGTCCAGGTTCTTTGTGCTATAGATGTCCCCTGCCCATTAGTCACCGAGTAGCCATCTTGGTTATTAGATTGACCGTCTCCTATTGTGGTACTTTTGTTCAAATAATTCTTATAATAGCCTAATGACATAGGCATTCACCTCATTTCATAGAGTCATGTAAGCATTGTATCATCTCCCAGCATCATGTTGTGTTTCTGGGATATTTTTTAAGAGAGAAAGACTATGTTCATAGACGTTTTATTACAATATATTGTTATAATTCTTCTATTTTATTATTAGTTATTATGGTTAATCTCTCATTGTACCTAATGTATAAATTAAACTTTATCACAGATATATACACATAGGAAAAAGAAAGTATATATAGGCTTTGGTATTGTCTGTGGTATTTCATGCATTCCCTGGGGGGTCTTAGAACATATGCCTTGTGAATAAGGGGGGACTACTGAAATATTATACCTGGTTTGAAACATGATGAAAAATCACAGAGAGGTTAAGTACCTTGCCTGAGGTCACACAGAAATTAAACGCTGGAACTAGGTTTACAAGTGAATTTTAATTGACCCCAAAGCCTGTGTTCTTTTTGCCATAGTATTTGTATGGGGGGGTATAAAAATGTTTGAAAATTTTACTTCACTTAATTATTTTTATGCATTGTGGTCTGAACATTGCCTATGAAAACTTGTCTGTTATAAGTTTATACAGTTAAGATTAAAATTATAAACATAAATGTATTGTAATTTTATCATAGCTAATGCCCACTACGATGTGCAAGAATTTGTGAGTGCTTTTAAAAATAATTCTCGGTCACTTATTTAACTGTTTTATGGGCTTCTACCATAACAGTGTAGGATTTTAAAAGTAAGTTATTTTTTTTTCAAAATGTGTATCTTTTCTAACTAAATAACTTGACATAATGGTTAGTATGTTGTAAATGAAGCTCACATGCCAACATCATCTGATCACAAAAATAAAGACCATATAAAGAAACAACAATTAAGCAAAGAAAAGAATTATAGTTATGAATTTATTGATCTTAATATAATTACACATGTAGCTACTCTGTTATTACAACTCGCAGCAGGTTCCACCTGCCCTAAAGACAATGAGCTTCTCTTCGGAAAGCATTCACAAGTATGGAAGTAACAAAGTAATGGTAGTCCACCAACAAATATAAGTAAGTGAGATCTGGAACCAAGAGCAGTAATAGAGATGGATGTTTGCCAAGGAAGCTGCTGAGGGGCATCTTGTGAAGATATATGCCACAGTGTTTTTAGAGAAACAAAGGCTCTTTGCCAGGCACACAGTAAATAATAACCCCATCATGTTTTAACTGCCTGACTGAAAGCTTAGAGAAAGGCAAGCTGAGAAATAAACCCATGATCTGGTCATTTCTTATTACATAAAAAAATAAAAAACATACTATATTTAAACATTTAGTTTACTTTTAAACCTCATAGGATTCTTGAAAAGTTAACTGCAAGGTTGTCAGCAATAAAACTTAACTCATGGTTAAACATTATATATTATTAAATTTTATTTTATATATATATATATATATATATATTCAAGTAAAGGATACACACACATGCTCGTGTGTATGTGTGTGTGTATACATACATGTATATATAGTCTTATTGAAAAATACTTTTGATAAGGCACATCATTTTCTTAACTTTCAACATGATTAAGGCTGTTTCTAACACCAACCAATCAAAGAAATCACAAAAAAGACCATTAACAAAAACTGCAGCCAACTCCAAGTGGCTGGTAATTTCCATAAAAATTGTCAAAAACCATCCAGAACTGCAACAAAAGTAATCAAACTGAACTGTTTTCTTTGTATTTTACTCCAACAGGCATTTCTTTAAAAATCACCAGGTTAAATAATTACTCTTACTGAAATAGAAAAATGTACCAGTCTGTCCTTCCTACGTAATGTCTGCAATGAACAATAATCTGGAGCTTAAGATAATTAATACTATATATCCTGGCCTTTGAACAACACAGCTGTAAGCTATGGGACTTTAAAATTAATAGGGCCTTGAAAGCTATAAATCAGAAACCACAATAATTTTATATACTATTTCTTAAAAGGCACTTACCTTTTGGAAGAGAAACGCACTTCTGGTAGCAAATTGCCTGTTAAAAATAAAACATATCATTTATTGGTATTTAGTAAATAATATAAAGGATGATACATTGTTATATCTAGCACAATTATGGGCCAACTTTAAACTTTTCCTGATCATATTTAGTTTCTTTTTTACTAAAAATTAAAATCACCTCCTTGCTTGTAATAATTACATTTCTTTCTGTTCAATGCATGTGCATTGCATCCACAAAAGCTAATGAGTTTCACGTCTGAGAGCAAAACCAGAAATTACAGGACACATTATCCAGGTCATGGGTGTAGATTCCAGCATATTCCATTCATTGAGTATAATGAGAAGCACATGAATTAATGTCTATACCAGAAGTGTTAAGAGTTAGACATCGTAAAGAATTCCATTTCTACTAAATAAAAATGAAATACCGCCAGGTAGAATTGATTAATATGAGACGTACTCTTTTCAAGTTTTACAATATTTATTTGAGTTTCTTATATATTGTTCACTGAATTGAAGTCTGACAGATTTTAAAATACCACTGAGATGAAATAAAGTCATGGCTCCACACACTATGCAGCAAAGGGTATACTTGAAACCAACTGGTTTGAAGCAATATACTGTTTAATCTTCATTAGAGGCAAAGGACTGATATGCTGGGATATAGCAGGAGAAACGGGCGCAGTAGAATAAACTTTTTTGATCACTTTCTTTTCCATTGGGCTTGAATTTATTGTTCTCAGAAGTGAAAACCAAAAATATTAAGAATAATGTCCTTAGGAATTCCACTTGTTTGCATACGGAAGATTATATAGACTCTTTTATTTTTTATTTTTTTCATTTATATGTCACAAATGCTGATTCTAGTGCTTTCAGTTATAGAAAAATTTAGTTTAACTGAATTGTATTGTACCCTCAAAACAAGTAAGACCCAGAGGCTTGCAAAATTGATAACATTTAGATACTAATTTATAAACAGAGGCAGCTCCTGTTGTAAATTCAACTCGGTTCACTTGAGTGTTAAATTGTCATGACAGCAAAATAGCTTTTCGCTTTCCACCTAGACTGACTCACCAATAAAATTGAGAAAGGAAGAGGGGTGCTCAGAATTGGATCAAGCGCCAGTCTAGTCAGGCTCCTGGTTCTTCAAGATGAACTGTATTCCTGAGAAGACCTTCTTTCATTCCCCCTGCCCTGCTATCTCTGGTCTGCCCTATGCAAATGTCTGGCCGAATTCCCTCTCAGTAATAATGAGCAAACTGATTAAGAATAAATTAAACAATTAATGCAAATTTCGCCTGTCCAGAGATGATTTCTAGATGTCTGTTTGATTTGATATAATAAAAGTACCCAGGACAATTTTTTTCCCCTCAAGTTTTAGTCCTGTTAATTCTTGAAAATAAAGTTTACTTTCTCCTTAAACCACTGCTATAGTCCATTTCCACAACCTGTCATGGTGGCTAATTTGTTTCCACTATCCCACTGCTGTCCATGCACCTAAATCCAACCCTAATCCGTCATCTACACAGGTGTCAGAATACTGTTTTTTATAAGAAGTGAATATAATCAAGTGTCAACCCTATTTAAACATTGTAATATTTTCCTTGTTATTGCTTATAGAATAAATTTAAAATCCTTGACATGGCTTCTAAGGCTTGCTGTTCTGAACCCTGCTGACTTCTCTAGTGTAATTTTTCACAACACCCTTCTCTCCCATTGTACTGAAAGCACTAGTCTTTCTTTCTTTCTCTTTCTCTTGCTTTTTCTCTCTCTCCCTCTCCCTCTCCCTCTCCTTCTCCCTCTCCTCTCTTCTCCTTTTCTTTTCCTTTTTTTTTCTATTCCTCAAATTAGCCACCCTCTTTCTAGTCTTGGGTTCAACCCCTTAGCTAATATGCAAGGCAATGAAGCCCCTTCACCTATATAACTCTTGAACTCACTTACAGATCTCAAACATTCTTTACTCAAAGAGTCTGTCCATAAATCCTAACCTGGTTCCTTTTTATAGTCTAGTGATTGTGTTTTGTTCAATTTTCTCTCTTCAAGCACTGCATTGAGAAGTTTTGAGCTCTGCTTAGTCCTCGTATGGACAGAATGAATGTAATATTTATTATCTGAACTGGGAGACTATTGAGACTGAAAGAAGGCATTAAGCAGATTAGGGGCCAGTGCATGACATGGGACCCAGGACTGTTAGGAACAAAACCAGGCATATGGTCAACTTTATGCTGTGCAAAAGTTAGCATGTATGTGGATGCTAATAAGTTCAAGGCCGCCCAACTTTAATTGAGAGGGTAACATGCGATCAGTTAATGAGCTTTAAAAGCTGATGATTACTCATATAACATAGTACACAAAGTTAAAGTATGTCCTCAGTGTTCTTTTACTGTACTAAGTCACTATATAATATTTTTTCCCTAAACATCTTAAAGTACAATCAAAATAGTAAACAATAAACTTAAAAGGTTTTTAACAGCTGGACCACAGCCCAAATCATGGCCACCAATTAAATGCTATCTGGGATAATTTCTGGGCAAGCCAGGAGCTGCCATTTTAAAGCTTCTTTCTTTCGCTGCTGTCAACACATTCACATTCATTACAATTTCCAACCAAGACTGCAACAACCAACATGTACTCCTCCACTCGAAATCATGGATAATGGTCTGGATATGAGGATAATAAAAGGAAGGTAGACATTCAGCACTTTTAAGAGTTTTTCAAGTTCTTTGTAACCAGATTAACAAGATGTCCTCTTTGAAAACATTTTAATGTAAGGCACAAGCACAATTTTACTGTGAGGAAGAGAAGTAAGTAGACTTCCTTTCAGAAGATCAGCTTTCAAATGAACTCTCCACAGAAGTGGTTAAAGAAGAAACAATTACATGAGCAGTGGGGTCCTTAAGAAAGGCCACATTTTTTTTTTTTTTTTACATAGTTAGCACTCCTGTTAAGATCATCTCCTTGTGTGAGTGTGTGTGTTTGTGTGTGTTGCACATGTACTGTTGGGTGAGCAAGGTAATTTATATTTTCCTTCTTTGGAGATTGAAGTAAAAGGTTGAATCCGAAGAATGAGTGGAATTTAATGAGACAGTGGCAAACAAACAGATAAAGGCCAATGACATGGGGATCTCTGACACTCTGCACCCTACTATTAAGTAGTTCACCTTGGCCAAATTAGAGGAAGCCTTTGTAGGAAGTCAGGAAAATTGCTGAAAGGTCCAGATCATTACACTGTGTTAAGATGTTTCCACTTTTTTTAATTGAAAGATTTAGGGGATTCTAAAAAAGAATATAAACATATTTTTTGATTTTGATAATCAGGTTAACAGTAAGATAAATGGTTACAGTGGATGAAACAGGCCTCGTAAGAGAGTTGTGCAGTAATCCATAATTGAAATAGTGGCGACAAACCTGAGACAAACACAATGGGAGGTAAGGAAAAGAAGGGATTCCTAAGGTATTTAGGAGGTATAATTGATAGTTTTCACCATCTGGAATATGGGTTTATAGAATATCTTTGCAATTCTTACATGAGCGACGAAGTCATCAGTTACCAAATTAGTGATCATAAAATAAGTAGGGTGGAGCATGACAGAAGATGATGAGTTTGTTTTCCGATATTTAAACTTTCAGATTTTTGAAGTTCCGCAAAAATCTCAGTGGATTGATTTCAACACTTTGATATAAATTACTCTAATTTTATAATTAAGGAAATTAAAACAAAGAGATATTATATTTGCTATCTCAAGGCCACACAACTACTATATGGTAGAAGAAGAATTGTATTTCAATGTCCTTGACTTTAAATTGCATTCCTTTACACAACTGGCTCTTTGGCTTTGTAAATACTTATTAAATGCTTTAATACTACAATCCCTTCATCTGCAATACAATGATGTTATTGATCCTTGTGATTATCAGAGATTGATATTGTTAAAATAAGATTTAGTAAACAGAAGCAGTAATCTCTCAAGGGAACATTTTAGGTCCCTTGGTGCAAGGCACTTTTGAAACTTAATTATTGATGGGAAACTACCTTGTCAAAAAAGAAAGTAAGTGGTTGAATAGTCTGCCTTATCACTCCACATTCATGTCATTTAATTAGGGAGCCAAAACCCATGTCCATGTCTACTCTGTGAGGACAGTGGATATGGCGCATGAAAAGAGAACAGATGGCCCTTCATGTTGAATTGGCTACCGAGTGAGACGTTTGCTCTGAATTTTTTTTCATTTCTCTCTTTCAGGCTGGCCTCTAATATGCTTTTAATGCAGAATTTTATTTGTGGATTTCACAGTTGTTATGTGAATCTGTAGCTGCTGATTATGTTGAATCATAAGCTTTTTGTGACAACTAGTATGGATTTTTGTGGTTATACATAACAAATGTATTATTTTTAATAAAGACAACAATTAAAGGGATTTATCTTTTCATTCTCAAACTTTATTCATATTGATTTATTTGGACTGTTAATGATCACTAAACATAAAAGATTATCTCAAATAAGAGCATATCATGTAATATCTATTTTGTTCTTTAATAGAAAATGGACCATTGTGCTGCTTGATACATTGCTAGAGTAATTCATTTTCCTGACTTTCACCCTCCCCGATTCTACTATGTGGAGATATGTTAGTGTTTTCATCTAAAGTCTTGCATTTTATAGAGGATTAAAAAAGGAATTTGTCATGCATACCATACAGAAGAAATATTATCACTGAAGATGGTGAAGTGTTGAGACATGTTTAATTGTGTAGTGTATGTAGCAATAAATCCACTTGTGGAATTTCAAAAAGTTGCATTTAGAAAGCATTTTGTTACTTTAAAGGTATAAAACACTTTAAAAAGTTATTTCTAGTATTCATTAAAAGTGAATAGATAGAGGTTAAGGGTATTGACTTGGATTCACACTGCCTGAGTTCAAAGGGCACCTCAATACTTATTGCAGTGTGACCTTTGGCAAGTTACTTATCTCTCCCGGCCATTATTTCTTTTAATGAAAAAAATCACTACCTCATAGGATTGTGAATATTAAATGAGTCAGTATACATAAAGCACTTAGGATAAAGCACATAATTAGTCCTCAACATATGTCAGCTTCTATATGATTTGAGTGAATCTATTGTTGTAGTCTTTGGCATAGTAATCACCAAAAGATATTTATTATATAAGCTTAGACTTTGCTAAATATGAAATACAATAATGTCTCAATTATCCTGAAATCAGAAAAGCAGATAGAGGGCAGGCTGAGTGGCTCAGTTGGTAAGAGAGCAAGCTCTGAACAATGGGGCTGCTAGTTTGATTCCCACATGCACCAGTGGGCTGCGCCCTCTGCAGCTGGGATTATGGGCAACAGCTTGACCTATAGCTGGGCTGCTGTGAGTGGCCGGTGACAGTGTAGGCTGCAGTGGGGCTGCAGTGGGCCGCTGTCGGCGGCTGTCTAATGGCCAACTGACTGCCTCACCCGGGAAGAGCACAATGATCATAATGCCAACATGGGCCAGTGAAGCGATGTCCTCCACAACTAGACTGAAGGACAAAAGAATAGCAACTTGCCTGTTTCCCTCCTCCAATTCCCCAATAAAAAATTTTAAAAAAAAAGCAGATAGTAAGAATAAAATATAATAATAATAAATAAATATATATATGTGTGTATATATATATATCACTAATATATATATATATTATATATATATATATATATTTATATATATATATCACTAATCCTATGCACAAAAAAAGCACAAAATCTGAACTATGTTGGCCATACAAAAAGGCATCAGTTTGTTTTAGGTCTGGCACTGTGCTAAAAGTGATACAGAGATAAACAAGATTCTTTACCCTTAAGAAATTTGTAATCTAATCGGAAAGTAAATAGGAATGAATACAAAATTGTGTTATACTGGGTTATTTCTACAAAAGGATTCCAAGAGGAGAGAGATGCAGGAGGCCATGCTATGTTTGGCAGAAAGGCAAACTTCTGGGAAGAACTTCCATGATGTCTCTTCTTTTGTGGACCCACCCTGTTTGGTGATCTTTTTATTCAATTCTGGAATTATGAGCTCTTACCTCTCTACTAAGCTTTAGTATTAGGATGTCTAAGGCTTAATGCCTTATTTCTAATTATCTGTATTGCTTAAAATCGTCATTAATGTAACCAGTATTTATAGAGTACCAATTAAGGTGAAGTACAGGAAGATGCCATCATGGAGGCTGTGGGTGCCCAGAAATGATAACAGAATGAACAAACCATAAAAGACCGAGAATAGCCAAAACAATCTTGAGAAAGGAGAACAAAACTGCAGGCATCATGCTCTCTAATTTCAAACTATATTAGAAAGCTATAGTAATCAAAACAGTATAGCATTAACATAAAACCAGACACACAGAAAAATGAAACAGAATAGGCATCCCATAAATAAACCCATACATATATGGCCAATTAATTTATCCATAAAGGAACCAAGAATATACAATAGGTAAAAAACAATCTCTTCAGGGCCAGCTGAGTGGCGCGGTGGTTAAGCGCTGGCTTGGGAAGCCAGGGGCCCTGGTTCAGGTCCCACATATGAGGGCCAGTGACACTGCCCTCAAAAAAAAAAAAAATCTCTTCAATAGCTGGTAGTGAGAAAACCAAACTGCTACATGGAAAATAATGAAACTGGACCCCTATCTTATACCACACATAAAGATTACCTCAAAATCAATCAAAGACTTGAATGTAAGACCTGAAATCATAAAACTCCTAGATGAAAACATAAGTGGTGAGCTCCTTGATATCTGTCTTGGAGATTTTTTTTTTCCTTTTTGAATTTGAAACCAAAAGAAAAGGCAACGAAAGCAAAAATGAAAAAGAAGGAATACATCAAACTAAAAGTTTTGGTATAGCAAAGGTAGCCATCAACCAAATAAAACGGCAGCCTACTGAATAGAAGAAGATATTTGCAAATGATGTATCTGATAAAGGATATACAACATATATAAAGAACTCATACAACTTAATAGCATAAAAGCAAACAGCCTGATTAAAAAAAATGGGCAGAGAAACTGAATAGACATTTTTTTTCCAAAAAAGAAATACAGATGGGCAATAGGTACATGAAAAAGTGCTCAGTATCACTAACCATCAGGGAAATGCAAATCAAAACCACAATGAAATATAACCTCACACTTGTTAGAATGGCTATCATCAAAAAGACAAGAAATAACAAGTGTTGGAGAGGGTGTGGAGAAAAGAGAACCCTTGTGTACTGTTGGTAAAATGGTGGAGACACCATGGCAAACAGTATGAAGTTTCCTTAAGAAATTAAAAAATAGAGTTACCATATGATCCAGCAATTCCCATTCTCAGTATTTATCTGAAGAAAACATAAATATTAACTCGAAAAGAAATTTGCATCCCATTTTCATTGCATCATCATTTACTAATAATCATACTATGGAAGCAACTTAAGTGTTCATCGATTGATGAATGGATTAAAAATGTGATACAGGGGTGGCTGGTTGGCTCAGGTGGTCAGAGCACAGGCTAATAACACCAAGGTTGCTGGGTAGATTCCCACATGGGCCAGTGAGATGCGCCCTCCACAACTAGATTGAAAACAACGACTTGACTTGGAGCTGATGGGTCCTGGAAAAACACAGTTTCCCAATAAAAAAAGTTAAAAAAAAAAAAAAGGAATACAGATTGTTTTTTTTTAAAAAAAGATGGCACACATAAATATAAATTCAAGAATATTATCCAGACTAATAAAGAAAGAAATCTTGTCATTTGTGACAATATGGATGACTCTTAGGGCATTGTGCTAAGTGAAATGAGTCACACAGAGAAATACCACATTTCACCTATATATGGAATCCAAAAGAAAACAAACAATAGAAAAAAAAATTCAAAAAAATCCCCAAGCCTGTGGATTCAATGAACAGATTGATGATTGCCAGAGGGGGTGGTATGGGGGCTAGGCAAACTGGGTAAAAGGGGTAAAAATGTACAAACTTCAAGTTATAAAATACATAAGTCATGGGAATGTCATGTACAGCATAGTGACTACCATTAATAATAAATACTGTATTTTGTTATTGAAGGTTGCTAAGACAGTCAATATTAAGAGTTTTCACAAGAAGAAACATTTGTAACAATGTATACTGATAGATATTATCTAAACTTAAAACAGTGATCATTTCACAATATATACATATATCATATCACTATGTTTTACATCTGAAACTAATATAATGTTATATGCCAATTATATCTAATAAAAATGCTTTGGAAAACTAACACAACAGTCCCAAGTACTCTAAATAAGACTAGATGACAAAGTGCCAGCGGGTGGCAGAGGGCATTTTATATTGCATGTGAACCTGTATTCAGAAAACGTGAAACTTGATCTAAGACAGGAATGAATGACAAGAGCAGCCAGTCTGTGAGGTCTAGTAGCAGAACCTTCCAGGAAGAAAGAAGCACAAGAGGGAAGCCCACAAGGAGGTAAAAAGACCACAATCAGAGAGGGGAAATACTGTCCTCTCAGAGTAAGAAGGCTTGTGAATAAGGTCTGGGAGATGGGAATAGGGTCAGATTTTGATTCAAGGGCCATTTTAGAAGTGCCAAAGAAAAACATGAGGTTTGGGTGGAGTGATGACATGGTCCTATTTGCTTTTAAAATAATTCTTTAGCTGCTGTGTGGATGGATAGCAGAAGTCAACTGTAGAAGCTGGAAGAACAATTAAGAGGCATTTACACTAGACCAAGCAAGAGGTGATGGGGGTTTGGCCATGGATGCCACAATGGAGATGGAGGAAAATGGATGATGCCAGAATAATGTTTGGAGTAGGGCTCCCAGGATTTGTTGATGAATTAGATGTGAGTGAGATAAAAGACAGAAATTAAGTACAACTCTTTTGTGTCAGGGAGGCAAAATAGATTATGCTGCCATTTACCAAGATGTGATTGAGTGAGGGAAAACAAAAACAGGGAAGGAAATACTTATATTTCAGCCATATTAAGCATGAGGACCATGTTGACATTTAAGTGATAATGTTATCTACATGATTCTAGAACAGAACATGTTTGGGATGCAGGGTTTTTCAACAGCAACACTATTCACTTTTATCCTGGATGCTTGTTATGGGAGCTGCCCTGTGCATGTAGGATGACTCACAACATCTGTTGCTTCTGTCTATTGGATGACAGTATGTCCTCACCCAGTTGTAATAAACAAAGAGTTTTCAAACACTGCTGAAAGAGGTGGTGGTGGTGGTGGTGGTGGTGGCAAGATGAGGGGAAAATATCTCTGGGTTGAGAATCACTGGGCTAGAGATAAACATTTAGATGTGAAAATAATGATTGAAGGTGACCCCAGGTATATGACTGAACTCATTATGGAAAGAGGGAAAAAAAATCCAGTAGAGGACTCACCTGAAGGGACATCAAAATTAGAAACTGAGCAGCAGCAGAAGAGGAAGATATGGCAAAGAAGATAACTGGGGATTTAGACCTGATGAGGATGTTGGATTGGAATCCTGGAGAAGAAGGTATTCCCAGCAGGAAAGCTGGATTCTGTGGCTCACATGAGTGATTTTTGACTAGGTGAAAAAGGACAGAAGAATAATCATGTACAGATCTGTGACTAAAGAGAACTGACCTATAAAAGTCATGAGACAGCCTAAATGTGAAAATTCCTACAATGTTAAGTTATTTGGGCAAGAAATTTTACTTAGGCTAGGGCTGCCAATAGATGGGAGATTGTTGGTTATCAACTTTTCCTCAACATAATTAGCTGTGTTTGAGGCATGGTTTTCCAGGGGCAGGAGGGAGGTGAGGCTGGGTGTTAATGTTCCTCCTATCAATTTGTACTGGGTGTAGGGGTACCTCCGAGTTACCCTGAGTTCCAACCTGCTCTTTGCCTGACCATTGAATTATAATGTTATACAAACACATTCTATGTCTGGACCGCTGTTGACCAAGGTCAGACTACACAAGAGAGCAATGTGTTGCAGACAGGGAAGTTACCAAGAGGGTGGAAGGTCTCTTGACCAGTAAATCGGTCTCTACTCTTAGGACAAAGAGTCAGAGGGGGTATTACCAGGGATCCAACATATTGCTGATATTGGAACTTTTCTTGTCTCCCACCTTGACTTGTGTGCGTTTGGGAAGGAGTTGCTAAATGTGTATGAATTGGATGATCTACGTTCCCAAAAAGCTGCAGTGTCAAGGTTTGGGAAGAAACAGAGGCAGCTTTGCCTCATTCCCTCAAAACCACAGCGATCTAAATTCAGATAACACAGGGATGGTGGGAGTTGGATTACTTTGAAGACTGTGACTAGCTTTGGTGGCACTTGAAACTTAGCCAGTAGCAATGGTAACAAACTGTGACCTCCAAGCCCACCCAAAGCAGCTCTGAATCAGATTTTTAGCTTCATTCTCACTTATCTAACTGCTGTACTTGAGGTAATGGAGCTCAGACAAGGACGTGGATGTGTACACGAGGTGGCTGAAGAGAGTTAGGAGGTATTAGAGAGTATAGAAGTAGAAGAATTCAGCCACGAAGGAATTTAGATGTTTATAGGTATGTCTTTTTCCTAGAGTTAAATGTTTTGGGTCAAGGGATATGCAGACTTACAATTTTAATAGCTACTGACAGTTTAATTCATAATCCCACTAATGAATTAATAGTGATTTCCTTAAATTTTCAAAGGTTCTAGATGTGAAGACTCATTAACTTTGGCAATCTGATGGGTTAAAAACAAACAAAAAACATGTGATTGCTTTGGCTATAATTTGTATTTCATGTCCACTATTGAAGGCAAACATCTTTTTATGTGTAGACTATTGTTTGCAGTTCCTTTTCTGGAAATTGCCTGTTTACACTCTGCTTATTTATTTTTTTTTTTTGATAGACTCTTGCTATTTCATATTCATTTGTAGAATCTCTTTTTATGTTAGGGACATTAATCATTGTCACATTTCAAAAGATTATCTCACTTAATAAAGGCGTATTTCTGCAAAACAATCTGCATGTCCCTATAAATGATTGATGCCTGTCTGATACCTCATCCTGAAAGACTGAAGATTTAGACACTTCCCTTGTGAAAATTTGGGAATGCAGCACCTTAGAAAAGACTGGCATTCCTGTTTGCAAAACAGGTGAATTGTTAAGATATAGGTTAGTAAGATGATTCATTTTTTTTTTTAGAGCAGAATTGGCCAAAAACCAGTACCAAGCTGGTTGCTTTAGGATAAGAAGTTAGCTCATCATTACTCTACTTTGAAAGACACTTGAATCTTTCTAAACTGTCATAATGAGTTTCTTCATTTAAAGTACATTTCCCAAACAAAATGTATCCCCTGAGGTGAAACCATGTAGTAAGGGGGAAAAAAGTCTGTAGCCAAATATATTTGGAAATGTTTTTCAAAAGAGTTCACAGGCACTTTTAAATGCTAGCATTCATAATGAAACTCTTAAGTAAAAATCAAATGTGCAGAATTTCCCAAACTATTGAACTAGAGCCCACTGAAATTTCATTTCAAAGAATACCACAAGAGCTAGTATTTATGAAATAAAAATTGTATAAATTCTGACTTAAAGAAATATCTACATGCTCCCTTGCAAACGAAATGGCTTTTGTTGTACAGTTGCCTTAGCTCCGCCATCTTGTCATCACGAATCATTCTCAGAAAAGAGCCAATATAAAATTATTAGTGAAAAATTGTTGAAAAAAATGCAGGAATGCAACACAAGGTTTGAACTGATTTGGAAGAACCTAAATGCAGTTGGAAGTTTTAGAGTGGTTGTGTGTGTGTGTGTGTGTGTGCGCGCGCGCGCGCGTGCACGTACATATCTCTTCCATGAAGGTTGTAAAATGGAGTCACTCTTTGAACTCAAAGATATATGAAGTGATACATATATACACATGAAAAAGAGGCTTGATTTGATGAGAAGCATAAATAGGTATATCTAAAACATAATATAACATTTTAAAGTATCTTAGTATTACTTTGCTTGTATATCTGATAGATTTTACTTTAATTTAAAATTTATTATAAACCTTTTATTTTTACAAATTGTTTTGCTATATATTTTTTAGAATCTATCCTGAATTCATTTAAGTTCCTAAATATAACAGTTTCATTTTTGGCAACTTAAATTCACATTTATGAAGAGATGAGGTAAAATTATAAGGAACTAATATGATTGAGAGAATTTCATAAATCACCTATGGTAACATGACTTGTTCATTGTCCATTTAATTAGCAGGTGCTATTGATAAAATATAAGTAAATCATAGATAATTATTCCCTTTTGGGTTCTTAAGCTTGCCATTTTACTTGTAGCTTTCAGTAATTACTAGTTCCTTCATTCTTCAGCACCTAGGACTATTTCTTCTAAAAAGCAGGATTATGCATTGCCTATTCAAGTTATTGCCAGCATGTCAGAAACTGAACTACATGCTTTCATAAAAGCATTTCCAATGAATAATGCTGAAATAGGACTTTTTTTTTTTCTTTTCATTGCAAATGCCTCAAGTAGTTGGCTCTTTTCCCATCGGCTACTTTGAAACTGCGAATATAACAACGTGGTGATTCACAGATGCCAAAATATGATGAGCAGAGCAAATCTGTGTTCCAAATATGATAAGGTGAGAAAGGCAGAACTTTCGGCCTCAGGTGATTTTCATGAGGACATCTACATATAGCGGAGCTCAGTGTCTATACCATGCAGTCGCAAGGTCTAATAACCTAAGTGGGAGAGACATGTATTTAAAAATGCAAATGGATGAAAAAATAAAACTCGGTTGCATAATAACATCTAAAACAGATTTGAGAGATATATGTATGAAACACAAACTTCAGCCTTGGAAAATGCTTTATATGTTGTACAAGTATAGAATACATATTGGGCTAAAGCTGAGACAAATCTATCAATATTATGAATTGAAAAAATTCCCTCTCCAATCCACCAGCCTTATAAACAATGTATTAAGTGAAATAGCAACTTGTTTTTATTGTAATAGTTAGAAATTTATTTTAGGTTCATACATGCTCCATAGATTAGAGGCAGTAGATACATCACTGGAACAGGAAAAAAAAAATGTGAACTTGTAGCTTCGAAAAATCAGCTATACATTCATATCAACCACTTCTTAGTCTTGTACTATAGGATTCAAGAATAATAGAATCACAAATTATACATGGCTGTTTTTACTGGTTGTACATATGCATTTATGTATATTCCATTCATACACTCTGATTTCTGCCAAATCCTAATGTAGCTCATGCAAGCTTGTTCACGGTCAGAATTTATACTTCAATCTTCCCCTGCCAAATTCATAGTAGGCTTTTATTAGACATAACATAGATGAATATTAGCATATTTCTCACCAGAATGATGGGAAAACGAAAGGTACTTTTATGTCAAACTATAAGTGCAAATATATCATTTGAAATTAAATTCGGAAATTAAAAATGGGAATATTTTCTTCAATTCATAGCTTACTGACATTACTAGATATATCTACACAGTTTAAGCAACAGTGGTATTTTTGAAAATTATATAGTGTAGGAAGGAAAAAGAATTCTAGCACAGATGCTTTTCTAATTTGTTTTTAAGAACTATTTCATGTTAATTTTTATGGCAAGCTCCAGATTGGGAAGTTATTTACAGATGGTAAATTCTCTGAGAGGAGGGGGCATGCTTCTGTACCACTGCATTATACGCGCTTTACACAGTACCAAATATATAGTACATGTTTAAATATCTATGGATTGAATTAACGAATAAATAAAAATTGAAGCCAATTTAAAAAAAAAAAGAAGAAATGAAGCCTAGTCAAAACATTTTACAAAATATCCAAGCTTAGCAATTAATACAAAAAATATAAACTAGCTTGTGCTTAATTACATAAATTAACTTAAAGATTGGATATTTTTGGCAAGAAATTACAAAAAACATGGCACCTAATCTAGACACAAGCTAATTCTAGACACAAGCAAATATGAAAAAGCTATTAGATTAATTTCCATAGGTCATAATGAAGGTGCCAAAACAGACAAGGTAACACAGAACTCTTGTCAGTGTCCTGTTGAAAAATTTTTTTTTCTGTTTAGTTTGATGTATTGGTTATTACTATGATCTATATCATCCCATAAGATATGGACTTTTACTATTCATATTATAGATTTGATAATTTAATATAACAAAGAGATATCATTAGTATATGAAACCATTCATATTTAATATCCCAATATAAGTTATTATGTCAAAGTGACCCAAAGGGAGAAAAGGAAAGTCGGAGTGAGGAATCAACTCTATATCTAAAATAACACTTCATGAAAGCATCTCATTAGATTGGATTTGCAGCATAATTACTTTGCAAGTAAATAAATGGATAGCTTTCTCTATTTCTCTGTGACACTTTCTCTTTCCTTCCCTCTGTCTATCTCTATGTCCCTCCAGCTCTCTCTCTTTCTCTTATTCTTTCCCCATAAAAGCATATGTACCTTAAATGTGTCTAAAAAGGATGTCTGAAATATTGAAAAATTTGTACACCTACTTAATATTTTAAAAACTGTTCCTAAGGGATACTTCTAATAGATTTTATCTTTGGCTACTGCTATACAATCTAATATTCAAATCATCAATGAGCAAATGCACAGAGGGGGAAGCTAGTGTTCCATGAAAGGATAATAATTAGGATACACATACTGAGATTGGATTCGAGTATCCTTGAATGTCAGTCCAAGAATTTTCTACTTTATTCAAAAACAGTAAGAAAGCACTGAAGGTTTTCGAACCAGGTGACAAAGGCCAGCGTCATGCGTTTAGAAAGAAAAGTCTGATAGCAGTGCTTGGGTCCTATAGGAATAGGAAAATCTAGAAACTGGGAAAATATTTGAGAAGCCCATTAAGTTGTGCACAAAATAGTACATGTGTCAATTATTATTGATCAAAATTAGATTTAAGAGATTTATATTATTTTGAAAATTAATAATATTAAATTTTGCCTAATATCACAGATTGTGACATTGGGTATTAATTATGCTTCACATGTCATATGGCTATCTGAATTAAAGAAGATGTTTTAAGGAGTAATAATGTTAAAAATATGCTTTAGAAGGAGTGGGGGAGACTGGGGGAGGGATGGAGGGGAGAGAAAGAGAAAGAAAGAGAGAGAGAAAGAGAGCTACAGAGAGAGACAGAATGCTGTGAAAACTTACCTACTGCACAGAAAAATTACCCTCTAGTGACTTGCCTTCAGGGTGCATTCAGAAATTATATTCTAGTAATGGTTAATTTTTCAATGCGAAGACTATTATTTCTCTCCATAAATTTGATTCCCAGTCAATATTTCTTATACATCATATGATCTAGGTATTTCACAGTTAAAATTAACCAAGGTTAAAATATATCATAAATGCAGTTTCATTAAACAGTGGCCACTTAAGATGAGGGCTGGTATTCTGCTGTTGAAGCTAAGTATTTTATAGGTCTACTTGTCACTCTTCTTAGACAATTTCTACAAATAAACAGTGAACCCCATTATTTACAGTGTCCACCCCCATTCCCATCCCTATTCAAATAAGAGAACGTGCTATTTATTTCTGTAAGGGGACAGGGCTACTTTTGATAAGCCAAAACATGCCATGCTTACAGGGAGGTAGATTGAATATAGGTAGATGACCTCAAACTAAAAAAACAAACAAACAAACAAAAAAAAACATAGTTCAAAAAAATGTATATGTTGAAGTCTTAAAAAAAAGTTTAGTTTCAATCCAAATACATGTTTATTTCTTGAGATTATAGCCCTAAATGTTTAATAAACTTGTACACTCAATTTTCCCCTATATGGCAGTGCAAATTGGCTATGCACATAGGAGTGCACTGGAATTTCCTGAAAAGCTGATACACTCTGATTTACAGTAAACAGGTATCTGATAGCAGTCCACTCTCACCTCTCTAATTCACTCATTCAACTCCGGAGCATTCACCCATTCAATTGCTTCCATCACTGCTTCTCTGCTTTAGGAGACTTCACATAAGTCTCCAATACTTCAATACTTGATTTTCACCTAACTTCTTCACTCACAACTTAATACAAAGTCTTTAACTTATTGATATTACTTTTAACTCAAAATTGTCTCCACTAGTAAATTCATTATTTATTTATTTATTTATTTATTTATTTGTTTATTTCCCTACAAAGTGCTTCCTTCCTCATCACAGAGCATTAGCCCACTGGACTTACTGATGATGTCTAGAAACGTTGGCTCACTTGTGATTTTGCTGTTTATCATCACTAAGTCCCTGAGCATTGTTTTGTGGGCTCTCTTTGCAGAATTCACTTTGATGTGCTTCTCCTTTCCTTTCCATTTTAACAGCAGAATTCTTCCCCCCAAACAACAGCAGGAGCTTTCTAGTTATTTTCTTGGCCTCTGGCTTTCCCTGCCTGCCTAGTCTGTTTGCTGCCATATCACGAAACATCTGAAAGCGCACATTTATCACAACTTCCTGGCTCAAGAATCTAACATAGCTGCCTGTGCCCCAGCCTAGCTGTCACTGGCACCCATGAAGGTCTCACCCAAGAGAAGAGACCTGTGTGACTCTATGATGCTAAAAGTGCTGTGATTTACAATTTTTGATTAGCATTCAATTTGGGGTCAAAGAGAAAATATTAGTGGACATTTCATAATGAAAATGTAGGCCTCTTGTTCATGTTGGTTGATCTGGTTAAAGGCATTTTCCCCATTATAATTTCTGTCACCTAGTACATCTACCTAATATCATATACTTCTTGCAAATGATTGTCAGAAATGTAAAATTTGCCATTTTTTATTAAGGGAGATATATCTGTGTGTACAGTAATGTTTTAACCATTTACTTTCTATCTGTCACTGAATTATTATTTTTATTTTTTTTTTATTTTTTTTAGCTGAGCCATCCTGCCACCTGTTGGCAGCTCAACGGCAACTCAGCTCGGGCTGGCCTCGAACAGCTGTTGCTCAGAGCTCAACTCGCACTCTTGAGTGAGCTCTTAACCAACTGAGCCACTCGGCCGGCCCTCACTGAATTATTTTTTAAATAGGATTCAAACATTGATTTGCTTTTAATCTCAATGCTTTATTTTCAATTAATGTTATAAACAAGGTCCAACCCAGTGACTCAGTTCAGGAGATAATTCTATTTATAAACAGAATATAAATGCATATGTCATAGAAAGTATCACCCATAGCATTTTTCTGAATCAATAATGGCTTTTGTCCCCTAAGGATTACCTTATGCATACAGTAATAATGACCAACATTCTCTGCACATGTAATTACATGCAGATATGCCCTGCAATTTATCTATAGTATCTCCTTTAAGTCTCACCATAACAGAGTAAGATTTAATAGATAAGAAAATTGAGGGGGCCGGCCGAGTGTTGCGGTGGTTAAGCGCTGGCCTGGGAAGCCAGCGGCCCTGGTTTGGTCCCACATATGAGGGCCAGTGATACTGCCCTCAAAAAAAAAAAAAAAAAAAGGGAAATTGAGGCTTAAAGAACTTAAGTAACTTGCCAAAAGAAACATGAGTTAATGTCCAAGTAAGAATTTTGATAAAATCTTCTTTGACTTGAAAGCCCATTAATATAATTTCCATGCGACACTATCATCCTTTACTGCCAGTATTGTACCATTTATCATACTCAGTTATAGAAAACTCTATATGTGCTGAGTCATTCTTTTACCAGATATGAGCTTCTTGAGGAAGCGATTTTGCCTAATCTTTAGTTTCAAAAACACAATCTAAGACATACCTAGCAACCAGTCTAATATTGGTTACATTTTCTAAATTAGGATATAGATTAACTGTTGCTGTAGGCAGGGATATGATGCCCCATAAGTTAAATAAAGTATATTTTAAATATTACTTTAAGAATATAGCTCAAAAGATTTGATTTACAGAATACCAAAAATTATATTCTGAAGGGAGCTGACCATTGTTTTCCCTCTGTGAGGTAGTGGTTGAAATGCAGACTAAAGCACATAGCTTGTGTGACATTGGAAAAATTACTGAAACATGTTATTCCTCATTTTCTTTATGTGTAATAATAGTTGCATAGAAAATACTTGCATAGGTTTCATAGGATAATTAAATCAATTAATACACAAAAAGCACTTAGGTCAGTCACTGACATATTGTTTATACTAACCAAATATTAGCTATTATTTACTTATAAATAGCATATGATATATTTTCAAACAATTTTATCTCATAAGAATCCATTTTGATGTTTAAATTCTTAAAATCATGTACCACCACAAAGAGTCATTATTATCTGTATTTATAGGCTATATCTATTGTATTTACCATATTATCAATTAAAACAGAGAACATCTAAACATATTACTAATCTAACAATATTAGTAACCTCATACATGTTGACATAAATGTTCACAAAAAATAACTGCTTTCCTGAAAACAAAAAAATAATGAGGAGGATGCCATTATTTTATTTTATATTTTTTCAAGCCAGTTTCTGCTTTGTGACACCACACATTACGCAGTCTCTGGAAAACTCATTGTACACCAGTGAATGCAAAAGGCAAATCATGTTTTAGCATTATTACTGAATGTCATTTTGAGTATAAGGACTCCCTAAAAGGGGTTCAATGAACTCTAGACCACACATTGAGTGTGATAGTTTTAAAAAAGCCACTATAAATGGGTTAATTCTCTGGAGTAAATTTGTAAAAGATGCATTAATCTCATGGTTTTGAATACCATTGGTTACTGTCAAGTTATTATTTTAGTATGCATCCAATTTTGCATTCTCCAAGGTTTTGGAATGTAATATGATTTAGCTTGGAAAGAAATGATGTAGTTTTTCACCCATTAGGGTCAGAAAATTCTAAGGTAAGCAACCTTTTCCTCTAAACGGCTACAGTGCAATTCTGGAAAGTTACCTCTGCTCTGCTTTACTCACTGGTGTGCAGGGAACCAGGTTTGAAAGCACAGAGTTTAAAACTAAATGAAAGAAAATCAGATTTTTAGCTACTTAGGTTTCTAAAAAAACACTCTCTGGAGATACATAGTCACAATAAATGTGAAGGAAGGAAGGAAGGAGGAAGGAAGGAAAGAAGGAAGGAAGGAAGGAAGGGAGGGAGGAGAGATCCTTTCATACAGTATGTTATTTAGATATTTGGTTAAAAGTGCTTTTAAAAAAATAAATAAATAAATAAATAAAACACGGATGATACAAAAAATAAAACAGACTAGAAATATTTTAATGAAAAAAAATTGTTCCAGTAAACTGTTTCTGAATTACATTTTTAAAAGAAGAGAAAAGCATTTTGATAGTTTATATACCAAACTCAGGGAGAATTTACTTCTCAACTTCCTTTTCCACTAGAGTACCAAGATTTTCCATAAAACAAGAAAGTAATTCCTTATTTTTCAACTCTAAATATAGAAACTATTATTATTATTATTATTATTATTATTATTATTATTTTAATGTATAAAGAAAGGGACACATGAGTTCTCTAGAGTTGGACACATCTGATGTGCTAACAAAAAAAGAGTCCCATTGACTAATACAATTGGGTCTCATTTGTCTTTTCACTCAAAGCTCCTAAAACAGGATTTAGACCAGTAGCAACAATAACACTATTGATATTTATTTAGCCATTGTTCTGTGCCAGACACTGTCCCATACACATTAGACACATTTATCAATTTGTTCCTCTTGACAACCATTTGTGGTAGGTTGTGCTAACATCATTCTGCAGACACATTAACTGAAGCCCAGAGAAGTTAAGTAATTTGTCCAAGGTTACAGAGACCATAAGTTTGGAATCAGAGTTTGATTCCAGGCAGTGTCAATCCTTAGACCTGGCCTCTCTACCACCAGACTGTATTGCCAAACTTGGAAAAGACTGAATATATAAATGAGGGGATTAAGTTCATGTTGTTTTTCTTAACATTTTAATGTAAACTTGTTTTCTCTTTATGATTTATAGAAGAAAACAGTTGATCCAGTAGCAGACCAGTAATTAGAATTGGCCAACAAGACAAAAATGAAATTCTAAAGGCAGCTAACCAGTGGCTAACTACATGAATTGATAGCCAAGAAATAAGGCTATATTTCTAGCCTCAATGAGTAGCCACATGTTTATTATACAACTTTACACATAATTTCACAGTAAATTCCTCTAAACTTTACTCTCATTTCCTTCCATTACTCTGTAAATAGGTTGTAACCAAAATTTGGTTGTAACCAAAAAACAGGGTATAGCCAAAAATTGCCTTGATCACATATGTATTTCTAATTAATTTGATCAGTAAATCAACAGGATTATCTATTCCTATACCTATTTAAATTTAGAGTTTTGAATTCATTGAATTTTCAACAAAAATGTATCTTTACTGTTCACTAAACAACTCCACTTGATTTTCCCACTGAGAGCTTTTTTCCCAACAATTCATCAGTGAAATTAATCATTTTGTTCACCAACTCCTTCCTCCTTCTCTATGCCAATATCTAAGAATGGTGCCAACTTCAAGAGATGGGCTTGCCAGAAACTTGGGAGCCTTCTAAGATGTGTTTCTACCACCTCATTTCCCTATTGTTAGCTGCCAAGTCTTCAGCTCTATCTGTTTAACAGCTGTAAATACATTATCCCTGCTTCTTCCCACACCCATAACCCCAGTTATGGCTCAGACTCCATCACTGTTCCTCCTATTACTCAGCTTCTTTCTTAGCTGGTATTTTCCTCTTGGTCTGACTTCCCTCTAACACTTCTCCAGGCTGACGCTGTCTATCATCAGAGATGATATGTTGAAATTATAAATCTAATCATGTTCCACACTGTTTAAAATCTTCAGTGACTTTGCACTTTCACAGAATAAAATTGAAACTGTTCAACATGTTGTACAATGTCAAATGCCATCTTCCCCAGCTTACTTTTCTCTTTTCAGTTTTAACCACCTTTCTCCTCTCCCCCAAACTTTTAAACTCTTCTCTAGTCATTCCAAAGTTTTGGAAGTCGCAACGCATACCCCACACATCATCATTTTTTATGCCTGGGATTCCACCATCCAACTTCTTCACCTAGTTCCTACCCACATTTTACAACACATCTCCAGTCAGAAGCTTTCTCTAACCTTTCTATTCCACTGCCTCTGATCTTACACCAGGCTGGCATCCTGTGCCATATACGCCCAAGGCAGACAGTGGTAACTTTGACATAAGGCTTGTCACTTTCTTTACTTATCTGTTTTCTGAATTTAATGAAAGAGATGATAACATACTCATCTTTGTATCTCCAGTGCCTAGTACAGTACCTGGCATATAGTAAGTGTGCAATAATTATATGTTTAATGAAAGTCAACATTATAAATTATATTGGCATTGCTTCCCTTTCCCTTTATTATCCTTAAAAAATAAACATTTACAATGCATAGCTAGTAACATATTTTATTAACTTAATTAGTGATTCTAACTTTGAATTCTTAAAGAGATATAAATAATAACTATTTGCATAAAAATTAATCAGGTTACAAGTTTAATATTCAACAATTTAAAACATTATTTTTTAACAGTGGTTCAACTGTAAGAACCTAAAATATAACAAAGTAGAACGTCATTGCTATAAAGTTGCTGGAATTGCTGATTGTTTTTTAATGTAGTTCCCACTACTCCCTTGACATAATTCTCAAATAATTCATTCATCAATTAATCTAGAAAAAAAAAGAGTTCGCTTGGTTTAAAAATGTTTGAAATGGCATTTATTTGTATATTTTAAAATCTGGCTGCAACGAATGCTTAGAGGAGTCCTTGGAAAATTTCAGCTCATCTGTGTAGAATAACATAGTGCACAGATCACTGTTCCAGAGTCAGCCTTGCCTGGATTTAAATTTTAGTTCTTTGTGGCTTCCTAATTGTGCACAATTGGGGAAAATCACTTACGCCCATGGAGCCATTTTTTTTTTTCCCCAGCCATAAAATAGGGTCGACCATAGTCTCTACCTCTTAGTTTAGTGGTGGACTGATATAAGATAAAGCGTGAGCTGAAGAAATGCTATGCCAGACACAGTATGACTCCAAAGGGATTCCATTTGTGGATCTTATAATTTTTATTACAATGTTAATATTATATTTATTTAGTCTTCCTTTTTTCAGTTAAAGTTTCTTGGGGTGACAACTGTTTGTGAAGTTACATAGGTTTCAGGTGTATAATTCTGTAATACACCATTTATATATCACAGGCGAAATGAGTCAGAGAAAAAGTTGAGAACCATATGATTTCACTGATATGTGGGACATAAAACTGAAAACAACAGAGGAACAAGACAAACAAATAGAGAAACAAAAACCTTATATTTAAAATTCATAATTTTTTGGAACATATCCCACTGAGTTCTATTTTATTCATAATCCACATGTGCCTGGCAGCACTCTGTAGCATTATCAGCCATGTCTTAAGAGGCATGGAAGTATTTACAGCATCTGGCTCTTCAAAACCAGCTGGCCTGTTTCATAAACCCTACCTCCTGTGTTCCAAATTTCCAAAGTCAGCATGAAACTCATAGGGGATTCAAGGAGATGACACTGAATAAACAATTGTTTATCATTCTGCAGGGTCACAAGTCATTGTCTTGAAAGATGGTAAAATCTTGATTAACAATAGCAATTTTTGTCTAAATTACTCTATCAAGACTTTCAGAGATGAGATTTGTATGTAATACTGGTGTAGGAACATATGCTTAGCAGTGCCTGCACAAGGAAGGAGTTGACTTATTTTGGGGATAAAGATATGTAAATGATCTGGATAAAATCCAGAAAGGGGTAATGATGACTACTGCCAGCCAGGCACATTGAAACTACAATCACACATGACTCTTGCTTCCCAGTATCTGGTTTCAGAGCCAAAGACAAGGACCCAAAGAACACTGGCTAGAGAAAGGATGTTTTGTTATTCCATAGCTCTTAACATCTCTCTTACTGTCCACATCAGATTTCCCCTTCTATTAAACTATTTGTGTACTGTTTTATGAACTCTATTTTATTGTGAATTCCATAAAAGTTTTTTTTTTTTTTATGTCCACTGTTGCTATGCATGTGAGGACTGAATTTGCCAAAGATGAGGAATTCAATTACTAATACCATGTCCACACTCAAACCCATCTCAAAATAGATTGGCAAATTATGATATATTCATTGGATATTAGACATGAAGCAAAATAAATTGGATTATCAACAGGATAATCACAACAGATGAAGCTATTTCAATAATAAGACTGTCACAATTTACTTTATTTTATTTATTTTTTTATTTTTATTTTTTCATATTTTTTTTCTAAATAATTTATAACTATTTATGCTGTCGAATCCCTTCCCCTTCCCCATCCCCACCCCCCTCCCAACTAGCAACCCTCAGTTTTTTCTCTACATCTACGAGTCTGTTTACTTTGATCTTTCACTCAGCTCTTCAGACTCCACACACAAGTGAGATCACATGGTACCTGTCCTTCTCCGACTGACTTATTTCTCACAGCATAATAGTCTCTTCACAACATTATCGATTACATTCCCAGAACTGCCCCCATATCCCTGCGGCAACATTGTAGTCCCACATACACTGTCCAAAACCTTCCCCCTCTCCCTCTTCCCCACTCCCTCCCAGCCAGCAACCATCACTTTTTCCTTTATATATGCTTGATATGACTTCAATCTTCTTAAATTGTCTCTCTGGGTTAGCTTGTTTACCCCTTTCTTTTGTTTAAAAAAGCCCCTTTAACATTTCTTGCAATGCTAGCTTGGTGGTAATGAATTCCTTAAGCTTATTCTTTTCTGAGAAGCTCTTTATTTCTCCTTCAATTTTAAGTGATAGTCGTGCTGGGTAGAGCAATCATGGTTGTAGGCCATTATTTTGTGTCACTTTGAATATCTCCTGCCACTCCCTTCTGGCCTGCAGAGTTTCTGTAGACAAGTCAGCTGTTAGTCTAACAGGAGTTCCTTTGTATGTAACCTGCTGTCTTTCTCTTGCAGCCTCTAGGATTCTGTCTGTCTTTAACCTTTGCCATTTTCACTATGGTGTGTCTTGGTGTGGACCTGTTTGGGTTCAGCTTGTTTGGAACCCTCTGCACTTCCTGGGCATGTATGTTGATTTCCTTCACCACGGTAGGGAAGTTTTCAGTCATTATTTTTTCAAATACATTTTCAACCCTTTGCTTCTTCTCTTCTCCTTCTGGTATCCCTATGATTCGAAGGTGGTTGCGCTTCACCTTGTCCCATAGGGCTCTTAAACTATTTTCATTGTTTTTTATTCTTTGGTCTTTTTGCTGTGCCAACTGGGTGAGTTCTGCTATTTTATCTTCCAAATCGCTGATCCGCTTCTCTGCTTCATCTACTCTACTGGTGATTCCATTGAGTGTGTTCTTCATTTCAGTTATTGTATTCTTTAGTTCTAACAGGTTGTTTTTTATGGTTTCCCTATTCTTCTTTATGTCCTCGCTAAGTTCCTTAAACATTCTTATCATCAGTGTCCTAAACTGTGTCTCTGAAAGGTTGGATCCCTCTGTTTCATTTGGTTCCATTTCTGGAGGTTTCTTCTGATCTTTTACTTGTGACATGTTTCTTTGTTTCCCCATTCTGGCTGTTGGTCTGGGATTGCTTTGATGTATTAGATAGATCACCAGGAGAGCCCTGGCTGGATCATGCAGGCCCACAGCTCATGGCCCAACACTCCCAGGAAAACTCCCAGTCTCAGCCTGTCCCAATCAGCCGCTTGCAGATCAGGCCGAGTAGCCCGACAACCAATCACCAGCCTGTCAACTCTGTAAGCGGAGTGCGGAGAGCGGGGACTCCAGGCAGCTTGCGCATTCCTGCATCTCAGTGAGCAGCCTGTTTGAGCTGGAGGGCACTCGCCCAGCGTTTCCCTGGCAACGCAGTATAAGCCGGGCAGAGGGTGGGGATCCAAGGCCGCAGGCACACGCACACACGCACACACGTACTTCTGCGCCAATTCCACCAGACCAACGAGGTCTTGGACCTGATCCTTTGTGGGAGGGCCCAAGCCCAACAAAATGGCATCCTCCCTACACCACTTGCGTGCAGGCTCCAATCCACGGGAACAACAGTCCAAACTACCTCCAGCCTTTGCAGCAAAGGTGCTCAGTTCAGTCCGTCCCCGCAGGCTCCCGGCTCACACAGCCACTCCCTCCACCAGGAACCAGGCACGTGCTCATGGCGAGCAAGCCTGGGCGCTGACCCCACTGATTCTCCAGCCACTCTCAGCCTCACGGAGCTGAGCAAAGAGAGTCCTCACTAATTTACTGCCGGCTATCTTAGAACTTCTCTTCCCGGCAAAGGAGCTCTGGACTGGAGAGCTTGGTGTGCGGCCCAAGGGTCTCTCCCCCAACCAGACAAGCTTCCCATGGCTGGGACCTCCCTCACGGGGCTCGCCCTCTCTTGTCTCCGCCCGTCCTACCAGACCCGATGCGGCTTCCTCTTTAAGTTCTTCGTTTAGTGGTTCTGTTCCTCCAGTGTTCCGGGGACCTCCAGGGTTGAATGCTGTATAATTTGCTTGTAATTTTGGTGTGATCCTGGGAGGCAGTTAGCACGCATCTGTCTATTGCGCCATTTTACCAGAAGTGGAATTGTTTTTTATATCACAATTTATTTTTAATATTTAAGAACAAGAAGAGGTTAAAAGTAATGTTCTGGAATAATCAACACTGGTCTTCAGTATTTAATAAAAGAAAGGGGACTGGTCTCTTGAATGGATTTCTAAGTGATCCTATCCTTCCCAACTCCATTCAAGATATTGGAAGGGATGCAGGTATGATCAACATAAGAAAAAATAAAATAAAATAGGTGAAATAGAAATTATTTGCACATAACTCACTGTAGCTGAGGAGCAAGTAAGCAAAACTAGGTGGATTGAATACCCAATGTTATTTATTTATTTTTTTTTGAGCATTAACTAAGTGTCTGTAGAGAAGAAATGAGAGGAGTGAAATGAGTGGAAATGGTAATAAGGTCTATAAAATAGTTGGAGGCTTCTCCTATACTTAGACAAAACTAGAGTACATGTTCATTCACATGTGAATATATTTCTTTAATTGATCCTTTATACCCACTAGGATTTCAATAAGCCATCCAATTTTGATACCAATTTATTAGAGAAGAAAAGATTTATCCTCTGAGAAAGAGGAAGAAAGGGAAAAAGTAAAGCAATAAGAAATGAGAAAGTAATAAAAAAAAAAGAGAGAGAGGAAAAAACAAGAAAAAAATATTACAAAAGTTAATCTTTTAAAACATTTTAAATTGTTTAATATGTCTTCTAAAAAAGAAACTGGGGGGCCAGCCGAGTGGCATGGTGGTTGGGCGCTGGCTTGGGAAGCCAGTGGCCCTGGCTCGGGTCCCACGTATGAGGGCCGGTGACACTGCCCTCAAAAAAAAAATTAAAGAATAAAAAATAAAAAAATAAAATAAAAAGAAACTGGGGAATAGTAGTAGATGAGCTGAAAAGGAAGAAATTGATAGAAAAAATAATTTTTTTTAAAACCAGGATCTCTAATGGTTATTTTATTGAGCTAAATTACAAATATTTTATACATATATCAGTGAGAGCTTTACATAATCTAGATATAAAATTTATATCGCTAATAACTAAGAGCATAGTTCTTCCTTTCTGTACAAGTGTCATAAATATGAAGTTAAAATAAAATAAAATGAACAAAAAAGGGATATGTATAAAGACAAGCTGTGCTTTCTTAAAGCCAAATTCAAAAAACTATTCACCAAGTATTGCTTAAAAGTTTGTGCAGCTTTAGCATATAGGCTGGAGCTGGAGTGCACAAGGGCTGGGTGGGGCTGGGGGTTACTATCCAAAGAATTATCAATGGAGGCTAAATTGGCAAATAGAGTATTCGTGACCAGATGCCTGGTAATGAGTGTTGAGGACTAAGTCATGAAGAAATCCAGATAACGACTCCGAAAACTAAACACTGGCTGGGACAGAAATATAGGGAGAAAAATATAATTTTAGACTAACCTGGTACAAGCTAGGGATTCATGGAGTCAGATATATTACATTGACCTTATTACTGAGGGAATAGGGTACCAACCATCATGGAACTAAGGATGGTTAATGTCTTCCACTTATTTCAAGGACTGGCCTGGAGAGTCAAAAATTTGGGTTGAAAACCTTATTGTGTATACAAATCATAAAAGCATGGTATTACCATAAAAACAAACACATAAATCAATGTAATAGAACTGAACACCCAGAAATAAACCCATGAATACAGGCTCATTTAATGATGACAAAGGAGCCAATAGAATACGATGGCACAGAGGAGAGACTCATCAAGAAATGGTACTGGGAAAACTGGGCAGCCACTGGCAAAAGGATGGAAACAAACCAATATCTTACACCATACACCAAAATTAATTTAAAATATTTTAAAGACTTGAATGTAAGACCTGAAACCATAAAACTAGACGAAAATATAGTCAACAAGTACTTTGAATATGACACAAAAACCAAAGGCAAAAAAAACAAAAATAAACCCGGATAACTAAACAAAACAAAAAACTTCTATACAGAAAAAGAAACTATCAATAAAATGAAAGACAACCTATTAAATAGGAGAAAATATTTACATATATATATATATATATATATATATATATATATATATTCATATAACTCCACAGTAAAAAAATAAAAACAAAATAAAATTAAGTTACAAGATGGGCAGAGGACTTGAATAAACATTTTTCCAAAGAAAACACAAATGGCCAATAGTTACATGAAAATATGCTTAGCATCGCTACTTATTTGGGAAATGTAACTGAAAACCACAATGAGATTTCACCTCATACCTGTTAGACTGGCTATTCTCAAAAAAACAAGAGATAACAAGTGTTGGTGAAGTTATGGAGAAAAGGGAATTTCTGTGCACTGATAGTGGGAATATAAATCAGTGCAGCCAATATAGAAACCAGTATGGAGGTTCCTTAAAAAATTTAACAAAATAGAACTACCATATGATCCAGCAATTCTACTTCTGGGATTATATCAGAAGAAATTAAAACACTAACTTGAATAGGTATATGTACCAGCATTCATTGCAGCATTATTTGCAATAACCAAGATACTGTAACAACCTAAGTGTCCATTCATGGATAAATGAAAAAAGATAATGTGGCATATATATGTACAAACTGAAATATTATTCATCCATTTAAGACAATATGGACGGACCTTGAGAGCATTATGCTACATGAAATAAGTCAGACAGAAAAAGAAAAATACCATATAATCTCAATTATATTTAGAATGTTTTTTAAAAAGTTTATAAAGGTAGGGGGTAGGGGTTGGCAAAAATGTCAAGGGGGTCAAAAGGTACAAACTTCCAGTTATAAAGTAAATATGTCATGGGAATTTATTGTGTAGCATGGGTACCGTAGCTAATACTATCTTATATATTTGAAAGTTATTAAGATAGAGGATATTAAAAGTTCTCATCACAAGGGAAAAACAATGTAGTAATAGATGTTGACTATACTTGTCATGGTGATCATTTTGCAATACATACAGATATTGAATCATTGTGCACTATCATGGAAACTAATATGTTATATGTAAATTATATCTCAATAAAGATAAATGCTACTGTGTGACTTTTGGCAACATTTTACCTTTAATTCTTTACTTTTAAAGGGTATAATATCAACTTGTATATTACTGAGGATTATCATAAGAAAATACACGTGAAGTGTCTAATAAAACAATGATAAATGGTTTATAATATTATTATTTATGTTGACCTTACTCACATTATTGTCAATTTTATTGCTTGTGTTATTTTCTCCTTCCTAAAACATGACTAGGATCAAACTAAAATACAACTAAACCTATGGGGAGAGGATAGGTGGCCCTAGCTTTAAGGTACAGGACATCGGAGATAGACTGACTGGCCTCATGCATTTATGCTTTGCGATGACTAACTTGAAATTCTCAGCTGAGAAAAAAATTTTCCATTTTGATTTCATTCCCAGTATTTGCTTCCATCTGTTTTTGAGCATATTATTATATATGCTTGGCAAGAAAGAAGGGTAAAGATTATGTGATTGCTACTTCCCAAAGAAAAAGAGGGGTGAAACAGGAACTTATTGGTCTATTTGGTTAACTTTTCAAGTTAGTAGGATTTTATGATGTAAAGCTTTGGTTTTGCTTTTGTTTTGAAAATAGATTAATAAAATATGGGCTATGCATATATTCCCAAATAAACCTAAGAATTTGATATTAATGTCACAAAGAATGCACAGTCCCATTTGTATTTAGTAAATACTTTTGATTTCTTGTCTTGCTGGATAATCATTCATAAAATTGGTGGGTACTAAGCAACTTATACCCTTAGATTATAACCATAGGGGTAAAATGGAAATGAAAAAAAAAATTGAAAAAAATGTACACTTCATATTTCTTCACCAGTCAAGATTTGATTAAGAATTATGTCCACATGGAGCTCTAAGCAGAAAAGCAATACAAACAAATCACTAAGAATAAAAATCAATAATTTTGAAACATAATTAAAACATTCTATAAGTAGTAATAATGAAAGGAAAGGCAAATAGTATTCTGGGAAAATATTTGTGACAGATACGCTATTTAAGTTACAATGTTCTCTATTTACAAATTCTTAGAGAAATAAAAGAAAAACTACACCACAACATGAGAAGATAATAAGTGAAGAAATAAAAGGCTAAGACTTTGACTTCTACATCAATCAAATAAATTAAAAATGAACAAACCAGTTTAAGTTTTCACCAAACTTTTTTTTTTCCCCAAGTGTCTATGCATTTTAAATAGGTATAAGGAGACTCACTCCTACATATCACTATGGATGCTTCTGATTGAAACATATCTTAAATCTCTGAAAGTCTAAGGGAGCTCACATACACAAAAAAAGTTCATTAAAAAGTTCATCAAACTTACAGTGGGTGAATCTTACACTGTGTAAATTATACCTGAATAACAGTGCTTTAAAAGTTTATTTAATTTATATTTGCTCTATTTGTTGTGATATTTGACTTACTGCTGTGATATTTTGTGTTTTATAATTATCAAGCTTTCTTTAATTGCATAGATCAAATTATCTTTGGTTGGTCTAACAATATCTTCATTTATTCTATAATTAAATGATTGAAATCCAAACATTTTTCAAATTTCCCCTAAAAATATCAATATCTTATCAAAATATGAATCTTAAATGCTGAGCCAGACTATAATGATTTTTATTCTTTGACTTCCCTCTGATCACACACACACAATAATCACGTCCTTATCTTCTGCCCATTTTGGTATTGTATTACAAAAATACAGATTATTACAGAAATAGTCTTTAAAATCACGAATCATTTAGACAACAATGTATTCTTTTCTAATGTCTTGCCTCACCCTTCTTCCACATTTGTCACTCTATTCAACTTCACTTTCCCTGTCCTGGCATCTCAGGTTGAATCTGGGGAGAGTTCCAAGGGCCTAGGCTATTGTGCCTTTGTTCTTCTCAAGCCCTTCCCCAAGCATCATATTTTTCAGTGAATTTTCAACATCCTGAACCACATTACCACTCACTAGCCACTCATTTGGCAGCTAACATACATTAATTTGTATGCTTCTTTTATGCATATTCATATCTTCTCAAAAAGAGTAAATAACTAATGGGTTCTAGTTCTTCCTTTTCTTCCTTTTTATTCAGCACCTTTTCTAAAGTGACTCCACCCCTCCACCCAGTCCCAGGAAATGTTCTTGTTAATATTGATGATGATGTCTACTGACAGTGGTGATGGTAAAATATTTTCATATTTCAGGCATATTTTATATTCAAGAAAGATATGGTGTACATATGAAGTATAATAACAAATAAAACATGGTCATTTTCAGAATTCTAATTACCTTAAAAAAAAAAAGAGGCAAAATAAAATTTTTACCGAATCCTAATTATCCAAACTTGAGAAAACAAGAGATTAAGAAAACAGAGAAAGCTTGAGGTACTTGGCTTAAGGTTGTCTATGATGGAATGGCCCTGAGAACAAGCCAACAGGTAGTGAGCTTGCCAGTAAGGCATAAATTAGAAATAGAATTCAATTTCTATATCCACATACCCTAACTGTATGGAAATGAAAATAAAATGTGAGTTCATTTAGATTGCATAAGATCTCCATTTTGGATTTGTCTTCTATAGGAACAGGTATTATACTTATTCCAAAAACAAAATAAAACAATATCTTCTTGGGGTGAATCTATTTTTAATTTTGCTTCCAATTTAAGGTCAGTTGTATATGACAGGTTGGAGAAACTAGTTAGAAAAAGTTTTTTTTTGTTTGTTTGTTTATTTGTTTGTTTTAACAGTGTAATCCATAAATGGAGTTTCTGGATACCTTCAAAACTGAAAGCACGATGAGAATGAGGGTCGGTTAATTAGACCTGAAACTTATAGGCATATGTCAATCATTTCCACAGCTTTTTCTTTTTTTCTTTTTGGTATTCACAATGCTTTCTGCTGCAGGAGATATAAATGAAACAAAACTGCCAACTTGGTAAACACCGGATGATAGAGCAAAGATCCTCCCATTCACTCCATACAAGATGTAATGAAGGTCAAAATGTCCATAGCCTGGGGTTGTTTACCCAGGTTGCAGCTCCTACTAAGACTTTGAGTTTCCTCTCCTATTTGCTTCAAGGAGTCTAGGATGAAGCCTTGGGAAGCTGCTTATATTCACAGAAAGGTGATATTTTACTTTTTCAGAGAAAAGATTAGTGAACCTTTTATCCTTAAGTAGAGAGCATAACTGACAGGGATCTATGCAATGCCATTAAACCAGGCTTACTGCTCAACAACAAAGAGATTTTCTTTTAAGAAAAACTCCTTTTTAATGGAAATGTCTATGTAAAGTATTGGCCTTCATGTGGGATTTTACTAATTAAAAATTGAATTAAAAAATCCATAGATCAAGAACATAGAACTGATATTGTAAGGAAAAACAGCAGCAAAAATATATATATTTTTAATCTACTAACTGGCAAATTACCAAAAATCTTCAGGAAGTAAATCTATTCTAGACGTAGGTTGACCAATGTGTCCTTGTTAGCCTGGAGATTTCCCAGGCTTACCACTGAAATTCCTGCATCTCAGAGAATTGCTCAAATCTAGGCAAACCAGGGCAGATGATTATCTTATAATTAGAATCTACTAACTAGCATGGAAAAACCTACCATTTGAAAGATAATATTGCTACCTTTAGATACAAGGGGTTAGACTAGAGGGCACAATTTTTTCCAAAGAGCATATGGCAAAGGACTTATCCAAGTATAAACAGAAATTCTCCATCCCTAATACTGAGGTATGTGATCTTCTTGATTAATGATTGTCTAGTTTGCCCAATATGTTCACTAGGTCTGGGGTGCGGGCAAGAAGCCATCCACTCCTGATGTCCCTTAAAAGAGTAAAAATCCTAACAACCTAAGCAAAATCATTCTGTCTGTTGGGAGATGCAACTCAGGATTAACCCTTAATCTAAACATATCATTGGACCTGGTATATGCCTTCTGTTGTCTTATTAATTTTCAAAGTAATTATTTGGTAAAATATTGAGATATAATACAATAAGACCTAACTAACACATAACACATAACAGGGCCCATGGCTATTGGAAGGAGGTTTATAAGCACTGTAGACTATCAAATTTTTCATGATCTATGCAAAACTAGAAAAAAACAGTCCTCAGAATAGATTATACAGAGACAAAATGTGCATCCCACTTAAGGTAAGGGTTACAAGAAGTCACTCTACAGTTGTGTTATGTAACATCAGGTTTCAATGTTTACACCAATGGCATTTGATCTAAGTATTTCTTGATTGCTTCAATTCAAGTTTTCCCAAATCTGTATACTGAAACACATCTAATAGGACTCAACTGACTGAATACATGATCAAACTAGGTAAAGTCACTCTAGTTAAATCAAAACTTTATCCAAATTTATTATACATTAAGAAAAATGTTCAATCTTAAAACCATAAAAAGAATGAAATAATTAAAAAATATTACATTAATTAATCAAAGACTGGATAAATATGACAATGCAAGTCTGTGCCAAATAGAAAAAAACATATCAGTGTCAAAATGTAAAACTTTAATTTGTGCTCCAGATATTTTAGTAACATACATACGTTGAAATGAACAGATGTTTGGATATACCATGTCGACAAAATACCCTAATGATTGCCTGAATTGATTGAATTTCTCCAGCATTCTTTGAGATAACTAGTACTATGCAGACATTCCAAATATTCGAGAGCTTTCAGGGTTTTCTGTATAAACGAAACGTGTCATCTCCACCAAAAAGCTATTAGAAACAATAAACAAATACAGTAAAATTGCTGGCTACAAAATCAATGTACAAAAATCCAGTGCATTCCTATACACTAACAATGGAATTTCAGAAAAAGAAATAAAAAATAAATTGCTTTTGCAATTGCAACAAAAAAGAATAAAATACCTGGGAATAAACTTCACAAAGGATCTGAAGGACCTATACACTGAATACTATAAGATATTTTTAAAAGAAATTGAAGGAGACACAAAGAAATTGAAAGACATTTCATGTTCATGGATTGGAAGAATCAGCATAGTTAAAAAGGCAATATTACTCAAAGCAATACACAGATTTAATGCAATCCCCATCAAAATCCCAATGGCAATTTTTCAAAAAATAGAACAAAAAATTTTCTCATATGTATGGAATCACAAGAGACCCCGAATAGCCAAAGCAATCCTAAGAAAAAGAACAATGCTGGAGGTATCACACTCCCTGACTTCAGCTTGTACTACAGAGCAACACTAATGAAAACAGCATGATATTGGCAGAAAAACAGACACACAGACTAATGGAATAGAATTGAAAACCCAGAAATAAGCCCACATAAATATGGACAGATAATTTTTGACAAAAGAGCCAAAAATATACAATGGAGAAAAGAAAGCCTCTTCAATAAATGGTACTAGAAAATTGGAAAGTCACATGCAAAAGAATGAAACCATGCTGCTACACGTCACCACGTACCAAAATTAACTAAAAATGGATCAGAAACCTAAACATAAGACCTGAAACAATAAACTTCATAGAAGAAAGCATAGGTACTAAACTTATGGACCTTAGATTCAGAGAGGATTTTACAAATTTGACCTCAAAGACATGGGAAGTAAAAGCAGAAATAAATGAATGGGACTATATCAAGTCAGAAAGCTCTGCACAGGAAAAAAAAAATCAACAAAATAAAGAGGCAACCAACCAAATGGGAGAAGATATTTGCAAACAATGTCTCTGATAAGGGGCTAATATCCAAAATATATAAGGAATTTATACAACTGGACAAAAAGACAAAGAATCCAATTGAAAATGGGCAGAGAATATCAATAGAAATTTCTCCTGAAAAGACATACAAACAGCCAAAGGATATACAAAAAAATGCTCAACTTTGATAGCTATTAGGGAAATGCAAATCAAAACCACAATGAAATATCCCCTCACACTTATCAGAATGACTATCATCAAGACTAAGTGGTGGAGAGGCTGTGGAGAAAAAGGAACCCTCATCCACTGTTAGTGGGAATGTAAATTGGTACAGCCTCGATGGAAAACAGTAAGGGGGTTCCTCAAAAAATTAAGAATAGAATTACCATATGACCCAGTAATCCCTCTCCTGAGCATCTACCCAAAAAATCTGAAAATATTTACCCATGAAGGTATATGCACTTCGATGTCCATTGCAGCATTATTTACGGTAGCCAAGACATGGTAACAACCAAAGCATCCTTCAATAGATGCTTGGATAAAGAAGATGTGTTATACATACACAATGGATACTACCTTATAGAAAAGATGAAATACTGCCATTTGTGACAACATGGATGGATCTTGAGATTATCATGCTTAGTGAAATAAATCGGACAGAAAATGTAGAGAACCATATGACTCTACTCATACGTTGGATATAAAACAGAAAGCAACAAAGGAACAAGTCAAACAAATAAAGAAACAAAAATTCATACACATAGACAACCGTTTAGAGGTTACCAGAGGGTAAGAGGGGTAGGGGAGATGGTAAATGAGGGTAAAGGGGGTCAAATATGTGGTGACAGAAGGAGAACTAATTCTAGGTGGTGAACACATAATGCAATACATACATGATGTATTATAGAATTGTACACTTGAAACCTATGTAGTTTTGTTGACCACTGTCACCCCAATAAAATTTAATTTAAAACTATTTGATAATTTCTTTAATGAAAATTTGAAAAAATAGAAAAAAAATAAAACTTTCCTGGAAAAGATTTTTCTAGAGAAATCTGATGCTTCCAGTCTTGAGAATCTTCAGATGCCAAAAGTGTTTTTCTCATTTGTTTGGAAGAAATGAGTAAGAGGCTGGTGCAGAACAATCATTAGAAGCTAAGTATATATAGATATGATATCTTGGCATAATATGATTTTGAAAACAGTCAATAGTATAGTTAAGCTCATGGATTTTTTGTGTATATTCCTTACTGTTCAACATCAATTTCCAGAGTCACCTTTTCAATCTATGTTCAACACTGAATTGTCACATCCTTGTATTTGTTAATTTCAACATTAGTATTTATTGTAAAAATCCTTCAAATAAATGCAGTTCCAGGGCTGAGTTTCTATTTACTGTTGGATATAGCATATCCATTTCAGGCAATGTACAGGATTGGACTTTGCAGCAAGCAGTGCTATTGGTGTTAAAGAGAATCTCAGAAACCACTATTTTGTGGATACTTCAAAATACCCAATGGAATGGCCTCAAACGCAATAAAAGAAATCACATATTTTTCTATTCTACCAGTATTACAAATGTTATGTTCTCATATTTCTCAGCATAGAATAGTATTAATTCAAAATTAAAGAAATATGTCATAAAATATATGTAATCCCAAAGTCCTGTTTATCACTCTAACTACTTATCAATAACTATTTTGGTCATGTAGACAAAGTAACCTTTCTTCAAAAAAAAAAATCTTTACATTACCAATCAAAATGTTTTTTGTACAAGAATTGCAGATTTTAGAATTGGGTAAGTGAAATAGATTATGAATTAGTTATTTGTTCTTATCCAGTTGGCTCCTTTCCACCTCCTCATCTTTCTAACTCCATCATTGTTGTTGTTCATTTATAAAATTCACTACATCTTTTGAGTGTTTGTGACTTTAAGAGGCTCCCCTTAATTCCTTAGCGTATATTTGGGGAACAAAATGATCCATGCCTTTGCTTTAGTCCGAATTCTTTTCATCTTGTCTTCCACCTATATTTGATTGTTGCTTCAAGCCCACAGTTGAAAAGGCAAGACTATCTGCTTGCAAACACCATATTGAGAAAAGCAAGACAATTAACATGTATTGAAAAATCTCTAGATTCTAGACAATATTCTCAGGTTTATAACTTACTGTCTCTGAGGCACAAAATCTGTTTTACTGGTGAAGAAATGAAAATGCTGATATGAAATATTCAGGAACTTGTTGAAGGGCTAGGGTAAGTGCCAAGCTGATATTAAAACAGATTTATCTGACTTAGTATCTTTGTTCTTTTCATTGCACTTCACTAATCTTCATCCAAGGAAATAAAAGGAATTTAGATTACAAAAATTTAGACCAAGAGAGCAGATTCCTGAAATCCTTGCCCAACTTAAATATTTTATGACCTTACTGAACTACTGGATACCATGGGTTCCACCCTTGAATTCTTGCTAGTAAGTTATGTGATCTTGAACAAGTCATCACACCTTTTTTCACACTTAGCTACATTTCTATAAATTTTAAAGAAAGATCTTTAAACATGAATCTCCCTTGACGTCATCTGTGATATATTATTAGCTATCCTTATTCTATTACCAATCTCAAAGTGGTATTTTAGTGAAAATGTATTATTTTCAATATATTTTTCTGTTTTTGAATGCAAAGGTTTATAACAGTTGACATACTGTTTGAGAGTTCTATTATTAAAAAATAATGTAATGATTTAAGCCATTCACTCATATGTCAATTTGAGTATGTTATGCATACAAGGCCTCAGAGGAAACTATTTTTTAAAATATTAAGAGAATTATTGCATATCCATTAATAGTAAAGACAGAGGCTCATGAGACTCATAATTCTGAAATAATAGCCAGAGAATAATTGACAGATTTATGAAAGCATGATCTGCCTATACAAAACAATTTGTAGTTAAATAATTTGTAGGACCCTTATATGTTAAACACAGGAGTTAAAACATATTACATAACATGGAAATAAAATTGATTCAGTAATTTTAATTACCTTTATTTTTCTCTTGGAACCGAAAAGAAAAGGCTACTAGCCCTGACTAGTTGAGATTTACCAAAAATCAAACAAAATAACTTCTAATGTTTTTAGCTACTGCTATTTTTCTGTTACTAATTATTAACATTTATGCTTTGAATGTACCCTTTCAGAATTATGGAAATCTCTGAAATCAAATTTAACGGAAATTAGGTAAAATATAAAATGTACCATTGCTATAAAATACTGATAAAATACTGTAACAATTTGATAAATAAAACAGAGGTGATTAAGGTAAAGAACTTATAGGTAAATGGAAGTTATGTGGCTTGGTCGAGAGTTCATGACTATTCAATATATTATTAAAAACAGATAGAAAGAAATTAAAAGACAAATCTCTATGATGAAAATGTGTGATCGATGAACCAATGGTGAATCAATTGAATTTTCTTAAAAATGCAAACAAAACAAATGGAAACTTATGTGATTAGTTTTGTTTACCATACAAAACAATTTCAAGTTAGGTAAGAATTACTTTTTTTTCTTTTTTGAGAAACACAAGCTACTTATAGTAGATAATAATAAAATTTCATTTAAGTAAGTATCAAAAAAGATTAAGTACATTTGTGTAACTGCTGCACATAAAAGAACATTAAAATGTATAGATCCCATTTAGGCATCTCATTAACATGTACAAATTAAAGTTTAAAAATAGTGGATATTATAATTGTTGAACAAGCATTTAGCAAAAATTGACAATTCTAGTCATAGTATATATATCATATATCATATAATGTAACAGTTTAATTTACAGTAAGATATATCAGTAAGATATATCATATAATGTAACAGTTTAATTTACAATTAGTGAATAAAAAATAAGTGTTCTTGTTGAAATAAAACATTATTTTCTTTTTGTATGGCCCATTGTAAAGCTAGTGAAAATCTTTAATAAATAACTAAGCACCTTAGAGGTGAGGCTGATGACTAAAGAAAAGCCAGAATTTGAAAGCCAGACGTGTTCTAATTTTCCTTTAAAGTATAATCCTCATGAAAAAATGGGCATCTCGTTTTTATTTTAATTAGGCAGATGCTAATTAAAGTCATCCAAAGAGCATCATCTCCACAGTTTAGTATGGGCAGAGAACCTAAGGCATTCTTGATTTATCACTGTCATTATCATCACGAAATTCTTCATCACTATCATCATCAAAATTATTATACTTCTAAAACTTTTCTATCTCAAGGCTGTAATGTTAGGAGCAAAAGTAAGTTCATCTGAATTGTGGAGGGGAAACATAATGTTGAAATACAACTTTAAACAAGACAGCATATGCTATTTACTGCTAGAGATGGTGGCATCATGTAGCAAGCAGTAATCTAAGTGGCCATCATTCAATGACAGCAAAAATAGAGTATAGCTTCTAAGGTGTGGAGACAGAAATATGAACAGCCATTGCCCTTGCAAACCACAGCCACAGCTGCTACCCAGAAGACATAATACAAGTAAGCTCTCAATGAAAACTATTTGACGATAAATCACACAAATAGGAACAAAACTCTCTTCATGGTTTGAATGAAATTCTGTTTTAAATCCTGTATACATAGAACCATATATATTGGACTTATAAAACTAAAGTGTGTGGGACTCAGAGTGAGTGTGAGACTGTGTGAGAGTGTGTGAGTGAGTGTGTGTATGTGTGATATTATCCTTCCATTTACATCATTACAATGGTTTCTGCCTGCCTTCGGGATGCATTTCAAACACCACACCTTTTCATACAAGGCTTTCGTGTTCCCCAATTATAGCCTCTTTCACCCTCAACATCTTTCATACAACAGAAAATAACAAGAATATCTGCATCATTTTTAATCATATAATCTGAAGATTGCTTTAAAAATATTTTAACTTTTTAACTTTAAATGTGTGTGTGTGTGTGTGTGTGTGTGTGTGTATCCATAAGCCATTCATGATTTAATGGAGTAACGTGATTTTTTTTTTAATATAGCCTTAAATCATGGATATCTGGTTAGAGTTAACTTCCTTGAAATTATCATGTGTAATTTCATAATACATCCATTTAGGGGCATATATATTGCTTGTAACTGTTCACTTTTATAAATAATGCTGTGACAAATATCCATTAAGTTTTAATTCATCTTTGATTATTTCCTAGAATTTAAAAGGCTTGTCCAAAAGATATGAAGATCCTAAACACATGAACAAATTATCATTTGAAAGTGTTATACTAGGTAACACTCCCAACAAAAGTCTATGAGAATATCTATTTCACTGCACCACTGTCATCTTATATTATTTTTAAGAACTTGTTACTAATTTCTTATGACAAAATGACCAATAACACCAATAAACTTTATAGGCCTATTTTTATGACTGAAATGTACTAAGAGTTCATTGAGTTCATTATGTCTTATTTATTGTTGTGTGTTTGATTCCCTATGTCTGGCTTAAAACACTCAATAAGTGTTTGATGTTTGACTGAATAAACTGTTCTCCTGAGTCTCAAGCCTATAATCACCTACGATGTGCTTACATCCAATGAACCACAGAAATCAGAAGCTCAACATATCATAAACTGTTGTAGCGTCCCAGCTTGATTAGATCCACAGTCATCCCCACAGCCAAGTTTGAAAACTTCAGGGTCATTTTGCGGTGGTCTTTTTTTTATTTCCAACTCTGTCTTCAATATATTACCAAGTTGCATAGGTTATTCTCCTTCAGTATTTTTCTATTGTATCTCCTCTAAAGCACTTTTATGTCTCAGTTCTCATTTTCATGTTTTTCTGTCTGCACTACAACAGCAGTCTCCAAAGTGGCCAGGCCACTCTTCAGTTTCCTTTCTAATCACCCATAGACCACATCCAGGATTCTCAATAGAAGCACTACTGGTATTTTGGACCATATGATACTTTGGTGTGGAGGTTGTCCTGCGTATTGTAGGATGCTTAACAACATCCCAGGCCTCTACTCACTAGACGTCAATCAGGACTCCCCAGTTTTGATGACAAGAAATGTCCCTAGATATTATCAAATGACCACTGGGAGGCACAACTGTCCCTCCCCTCCCGAGAATCACTGATCTGCACCATATGTGCATTCCTTGGAGATCTCCTCATTTCCTGAAGGCTAAAGTCCAAATTTCTTATGATATTCAGGTTCCTTGAAATCTGACTCCATTTAACCGTTCCCAGTTTTATTATTTACTATAATCTCTATTTCTCTCATATCTTTCCCCTCAAGTTAAATAGAACATCTTGCTATGTCTGAAGCATACTGTGTCTTCTATTATACATAGAACCTGCCCATTCTTCAAGGTGCATCTCATGTGTCATCATTTCTTCTATGATTCCCTTCCTGGATCCTGTGTGCCTCAGTACCTCTCTTATACCACTGGGTACTTTGTTCTCTCTTATTGTTGATATTTTGGTTACTCCCTGAGAGCAAGGATTGCTTTCCATTGATCTTTGTACACTCAATTCTGAGCACAATGATCAGCCCATGGTGAGCATTCAATAAATATTTCATGAATTCAAGTGTACTATTGATTGTTTTAGGTGTGCACACATTCAATACAGCTAAAGCACAGTGTTTGAGTTTTTAGGTGAATGTCTCCATGTTGTAGTGTCATCTACAATAATAGCATTTCACTCTGAATACTGGTATAATATCCCTAGCATATTTGAAAGTATTCTTATATACTGTACATATCTGTATTTTTCCAGTTCAGTCCTTGCATTATGTTATATAAGGGAATTAACTAAACAGACAATTTTATGGTAAAATTTTTCATTAATATAATGTATGGATAATACACATAAAAAGTCACATTGTATGCATAATGGATAATTATGTTTTCTCAATAATCTTTAACTTTGACTGTCATGACTCTGAACCCTATTTAACCTAAACAGTAAAGAGTTAGGTGAAATTTCATTTTTGACTGCATCTATGTAAACCCAGCACTTAGCTAGCTTATTTTCTTGTATTTAACTGTAAGAGATAATTTAAGTGGAAGGTGGAAAATGGATATAGCTGTAGAAGCCCTGAAATATATTCCTACTGACTATTCACAAAGAACAGAAGGGATAATGATGAAGTGCCTTTAAAGCATATTGATGGGTTCCTTGAAAAGGAAAGGAGGTTGTTAGAAGCAGTGGGTTGGAGAAACATATATTATCTATGGTTTCGTGGAAAAAGCCATCAGGCATTATCTGAGTTTATGCAAAGGTCAACACTGTAAACCAGGTGAGGTCATCCTTGAAGCATTTTTTTTTTCCTTTCTCACATACCATTATCTGTTATTGTACACGTTTTAAGGCAGTAGTTTAAAATACTCAATAAATATTAATAATTTAAAATTGCCTACATTAGAGAGGTGACAAATGCTGTTATTTTCACATGATCGATAGAGATATACAAGAAGATACTAAATGACGTGATCATTACAGCAAAATCAAAAACTAGGGTTTATGTTAGACAACATTAAAAAATAAGCTATTCTCTAGAATTCAGTGATTGACCTTGAAACATTCTGCAGCTAGGGTTAAGCATAAAAGAATATATACATATACTAGGAATAATAAAATTATATTAAACATAAGAATTCTGAGGCAAAAATCTTCTATGTTCTCAGTAAAACCCCCACACATTGCTTTCTATGTTGAGAATTTTCAGTGCATACCCTTAATAACAAAAGAACACAATGTCACCCATACACCGGCACTTAAGTGCAATTAAACATTAAGAGTTATTATCTTCTCTGGCAATGAAGATAATATACAACTTTATTTCACTGCTTGAAATAACTCAGTCTTAGAAACTTCAAATGTCTGTCTGGTAGAAGGAAAAAAGAAACATGTCCTGTCCGGAGTCCAAGTGTGCCTTTTATCTCAGCCCCTGGCTTGGCTGCTGAGTGACTGTGGTACCTTAGATCACCATTTTTGGGAGATTATGGCCATTATACATTCCTACTCTACTTGGTTTCCAAATTAGGGTTCAAAATAAAGTTGTGTCAAGCAGGAAATAAAACAATTTTCACAAAAGTAAGAAAATTTATATATTATTTATTATTATTATTATTATTATTATTATTTTAGCTGAGCCATCCTGCCACCTGTTAGCAGCTCAGTGGCAGTTCAGCTTAGGCTGAGCATTGAACTGCTACTGCTCAGAGCTCAGCTCGCACTCTTGAGCGAGCTCTTAACCAACTGAGCCACTCAGCTGGCCCTAATTTATACATTATTTTAAATGTCAAAATCTATGGAGGAAATGAAACTATTAAAATTTCCACACCCTTCAACTCTAAATTGTGATTGTTTAGATGGCACCTAGCATTCTTCAAAGGGGGAAAGGGAGTATTGAACTAGACAGATTGAAAAAATTAAATATGTCATTGAAAGGGAGATTTTGGTACCCCAAAATATGTCTCTTTGGCATACAAGTAAGAATTATTTTGAGCTAGAGGCAATCAAAACCCAGCAGATTCAGGAAAAGCTCTTTATCAGCCCCTCAACTGCCTAAATTTACTTTGGAAATAGTCCTGTTACCAGGAAGAAAGCTATTACCAGAAATACCTTTTTACCTAAGAAACTTATCTGTACAACAGGGCAACCTTTGTTTTCCAAATATCTTTTTTTTTTTTAAAAGATTTTATTGGGGAATTGGGGGAGGGGAACAGTGTTGGGGAATCAAGGAAGGGGAACAGACAAGTTGCTGTCCTTTGTTCTTCAGTCTAGTTGTGGATGACGTTGCTTCACTGGCCCATGTTGGTATCGTCATTGCACTCTTCCCGGATGAGGCAGATCGGTCGCCGGCCTCTGGATGGTCACTTATCGTGGCTATTGGAAGCTCACACTGGCTGCTGGCCACTCACTGTAGCTTATGGCAGCCCACTGCAGCAGGGGCTGCAGCCTACACTGTCGCCGGGGCTTGCACAGTCCAGCTCCAGGTGGAGCTTTTGGTAGCTGTAGAGGGCAGTATCACTGGCTCTCATATGTGGGATCCCAACTGGGGCCGTTGGCATCCCAAAACCAGCTCTTAACCGATGCACCACTCGGCTGGCCCTCCAAATATCTCTTTTCTGTGAAATGCCTCCCTTTGCTTTATATCCCCAGGAATGTATCTATCCCTTTCCTTAGTTCAGGGTATTATATAAGCTTCAATTACCTGGATGTCTTATGGGTCTCATATTTTTATGAGGCTCCCCTACATATGTAAATAAATTCGTTTTCCTCCTATTATGTCTTATATCAATTTAATTATTAGACCTGCCTAGAAACCTAGAAGGGAAGAAGGAAAAAAATTGTTCTGCTCCTACAATATAAAATATGAATTTTGCAGAAAATATATATTCAGCTCCTTCCAATGAGAGAAAATGTAAAAATCAGAAGTGTGAAAATTTTGACATACATAAGTATGAAAGAACCATGGAGTCTCTTTAATACAAAAGGTATATTACACTTGAAATTGCTTACAGGTAATGAAAGAAATGTAAATGATAGAAACAGAAATTATGACATCATTCACAATTTAACAGTGGAAAAATGATATTAAAAGAAGCCAGCTTCTATGGGCCAAATCACAATTTCTCATTCATTATAATTCCAAATATTGGTTTCTGAATGTGGCAGAATGCAAATAGAAGGGAGTGATACCATGACAATGTAATAGGCAAAGTAAGGTAATATATTTAAATAAAATTACATGCATATGTACATTTGCATTGTAATTGAAATGATAATTTAAGGGCTAAGCACAAAATTATCTTAGGTATAGAATATATATTGAGAAGTTTACAGTTCTGGTTGTAACTTGTAACTTGACAGGCCATTGAAATGGTTAGTGTGAAAAGATGGGTATTTGAAATATGAAAGAAAAATGGGAAATAAGGGGACATTGTTATTTCACTTATCTATGTAATAGTTCTCCTAATTATTTTATTCCTAATGTTTCAGTGAATGAAATTTTATTTCCCTTATTCATTCTTTAGAACCTTTATCCTTTAAAAACAAATAAACGACCCACCTTCTTTAATTCTCAAATTGCTTTCCATGTTTTCCTTATATTATAGAATATTAAGAATAACTTATCAATAACACTCAAGTGAGAATTGATGAATGCAGAAGAGTAATTGACAGTCCTTGCCAATAGAAACAAAGGGCTTTTCAATTTTTAGTACCTTGAAAAGAAACCACACAACACAAGGTACACATTTTAAGAGTAATTTTGATGACTATTTGACAAAAACCTTTCATGTAATTTTCTTCATCCACTGAGAAAGAAGAAGAAGAAAAAAAAACAACTGGCAGTTAATTGTGTCTATACTTTACACCTGGGAGCACAAATAGCAAAGTATATGAGAAGATGGAGAGGCCAGTTGCCTGCACTTCAATAGCACTGAAATAATAGATCTTCATCAGTCCTTACAGCATGGAAATAAGAAGCTAAGGATGATTGGCTTGTGTTTCTGAGCACTTCGATAGCATAATGTAAACAAGACACCTAATCTTCTGCTGCCAACATTTTTACCATGAATTACAAGACCTGACTTAACTAGGATACCACCACCCTAATTACTTCTGCATGATGTAAGTCATAGACTCAATTACAAATCACTATATCCATGAAGCAACATCTGAAATATCAAGTCACTACACTGTATTTTCCTCACACACATTCTCAAAGACTACTCAAGTTCTTAAGAGTGAGTGTACGTAGCCAAGTATGGAGCTTCTCTGTAAGCAGCCACATGCAGTCACACAACACAAAATAAAGGCCATCACACTTCCGCCTGTTTATGGACTACTGGACCTGCGAGGCCCAGTGTACACCTTGATCCATTTCCCAATGATATCTATGCTTCTAGTTAGTGACTTCTATTTCCAGGTACAACCTCCAGTTCTCATTCAGATTCAATACACTTTCAATACTTCAATGCACAGATTCAATATGTATCTCTCCAGATTCTAATTAAAATTTCTTCAGGTTGTAATGTTTTGCTTCCTGTTTTAGACATGTATCTGTGGAATAACTGCAATGTCCCACCCAACGAGGCTTAGCACCCAAGCCCTGTCTCCCAGGAGGCCATGGAGAATCTAGTCACACTGTAAGGCTGAAATTCGGTAAATCGATAACATAATTAGACTTAGCTAGTTTGCAGTTTAACTCACTGCACAGCTCGCTATCTAGCCACCTAAGTAATTAAACCCAGTTAGTTTGCAGTTAGATCCACCCTGATATTCAGCTATTTCCCCTTTGTTTTTGCCCTCACTGATTAACTAAAGAACTGTGTTTTGTTCCCTTTCTTAAGACTATCCATACCTCATTAATCCATTTAATTAACAAAATCCTAACCTGGAAAGGGAAATGTCTTAATCCTCAGGCACCCAGACACTGGAATATATCAATATACTAATACATAAAGCCCCAGGCTGCAGTGCCTATGTCTGAGACTAGAGTCTGCAGATAATATTATCTTCAAACAGACCAGATCCGGAAGGATGTCAGCCCTGGACCCTGCCTGACAGACTCCCCCTTCCTTTGTTCTTGTGGACTTATAACACCTTCTGACCTGTCTAGGAATAGGGAGATGGCCTTTAGACAGGAGTCCACGATCCTTCCAGGATGCCAGAGTTCTGAAGAAACCTGCTTTTCTTTCCACCAAACTTGTCTCTCAATTTTTAACTCTTTCAAGCTGCAGACAGCCAGAACTTTCTAAATATTATGAATCAATTAAAAATCAATGAAATAAAATTAATATGTCCAGTTAGAGTTTTTAAAAAGGTGTGTGCCTTTTTCTTTTTTAAAAAATTGTAGTGATTCTGGAAGTTAGAAAAAAGAAAACCACAACAAAAAAAAATAATTAAAAACAGTTAATTTAACCTCCCAAGAAAATATAATGGGGGCTAGGAGGTATACATATTCATTTGTTCTACCAATATTGATTAACAGTCCGCTATTTTTATCTGGTATTATGTTGCTATAAGTATTAGTTAGGAATTTTTATTTTGCAAATGACTGAAATTTACTGAAATCAACTCATATTGACTTCCATTTTTAAAAACAACAACATAATTTATTAGATTAAGTAAGCGAATGGTTTAGGATCATTTTAACTTTAGGCATGATTTGATTCAGGCCTCGAATGGTGGTGTCCCTATACATCTTTCAGCTTTGAATCCTTTACGTGATACAGACTGGTTAACTTTTCACCAAGCTGGTTTACTTTTCCACCTAAACACACAACTAGATTATATTACACAATCTCCCTTTCACTTAAGGTGGCCATGAACTGGGTTCTGGCCAATAAAATGTGTGTGGAGGTCATTTGTGCAAACTGCAGACAGGTCCATTAAAATCCCTCAAGGACTATTATGGAATCTCTTTATACCCCCATCAGAAAGCTGTCAGTCTCGGAATACAGATGCTGAATATGAGACCTTCATCAATCTAGGTTCATGGAGCAACACTCTAAACAGGCTGCCTCCAGTAAGCCTCCCCTACAGAAATGGTGGAAATGCCACTGCATTTCAACACATTTATGTCTGTCATAGGACGAACAAAAATATATAACACATGAAGCTGGGACAATAGACAAAAGATGGAAATCTGATCGCTAAAATAATATTAATTTGATATCTAATTTGATAATGATATGGCATTATTTATTTAAGGAAGAAATAGCCAAAATGTGACTTTTGTACATTTTCATATTCACTTGCTTTATTTGTGTTGTTGATCACTCTCTGAACAAAGAAATGGAAAGATATTCCATTCTAATGGATTGGAAGAATTAACATTGTTAAAATGTCTATGTTACAAAACAATCTACAGATTCAATGCAATACCTATCAAAATCCCCATGGCATTTTGCACAGAAATACAGCAACAACAACAACAAAATCCTAAAATTTGTATGAAACCACAAAAGACCCGAAAGAGTCAGGCAATCATGAGCAAAAACAAAGCAAAACAAACAAACAAAAACAAAGCCACAGGTATCACACTTCTTGACTTCAAACTATATACTACAAAGCTATGGTGATCAAAAGTGTGTTATTGGCAAAAAAAAAAATAGACACACAGACCAATGGGACAGAATTTAGAGCCTAGAAATAAACCCACATATATATAAACAACTAATTTACAACAAAAGAGCCAAGAACATAAATGGAGAAAGGATTATTTTAATAAATGGTGTTGGGGAAACTGGACATCCACAAGCGAATGAATGACAGTAGACTCCTTACAACATACACAAAAAATAACTCGAAATGAGTAAACCCTTGAATGTAAGATGTGAAACAATAAAATGCACAGAAGAAAAAAACAAGGACCAAGCATGGATTTTACTCCAATGGCAAGGGAAACAAAAATAAATGAATGGGACTAAATCAAACTAAAAAGCTTCTACACAACAAAGGAAAGCATCAACAAAATGAAAAACCAATCAACCAAATGGGAGAGGATATTTGCAAACTATGTATCTTGTAAAGGGTTAACATCCAAAATATATTAAAAACACACAACTCAACAACAGCAACAATGGACAGAGGATCTAAATAGACATTTTTCCAAGGAAGACATATAGGTGGCCAATGGGCACATGAAATGATGTTGCAAATCACTAATCATCAGGGAAATGCAAATCAAAACCAGTGAGATATCACCTCAGACCTGTTAGAATGATTATTATAAAAAAGACAAGAAATAAAAAGTGTTGAAAAGAATGGGCAGAAAAGGGAACCCTCATACATTATTAGGGGGAACAGAAATTGGTGCAGCTACTAAGAAAAACAGTATGGAGGTATCTCCAAAAATTAAGAATAGAATTACCTACCATATGACCCACCAATTCTACTTCTGGGTATTTATCTGAAGAATATGAAAATTCTATTTCAAAAAGATATGTGCACCCCTATGTTAACTGTACCATTATTTGCAATACCCAAGATATGGAACAACCTAAGTGTCCATCAATGAGTGAATGGATAACGATGTGATATATATATATATATATATATATATATATATATATATATATTTGTGTGTATATATATATACACACATATAGTATATTTATATATATAAATACATATATATGTATATTTATATATAAAGATATGTATGTATATTTATATATAAAGATATATATGTATCTATAGCTATTTGTGACATTATGCAAGGAAGTTGGGGGTATTATGCTAAGTGAAATACCTCAGGTGGAAAAAGACAAAACAACATGATTTCACTCATATGTGGAAGGGAGGTGGGAAAAGGGTATAATAGTTAAAGGGTGTCAAATGTATAGTGATGGATGGAAAATATACTTTGGGTAGTGGCACACTATAATGTATACAGACATCAAATTATAATAGTATACACCTGAAACTTATCTACTGTTATCAGCCTACATTACCTCAATTAAGAAAGAAATGAATGAAGATGGTCTTAAGCAATATGAGGAAGGTCGTTGGTTGTTATGGGAGTCCCAGGCTATGAACAGGAAGGTACTAGGTTCCCAGCACTAAAGCACGGAAAGTGTCTCTTCAGAGCATTTTCCACTGCAGAGGTAGTAAGCAATGATTCCCACACTTCAATAAAATATATTATTATGCTGAGAAGAGCATGGGTATGAAAAGAGGGATATTCTGACACATGAAAAACTATACTGGATCCTCAGCGATCAGAGAACTATATGTCCAAGTAGCTCCTATATGAGCAGTGAAAAAGGGGAGATTGTTAAAAAAAAAAAAAAAAAGTAGAGCTCTCTTTTCTAGGAAGAAATGTTAAATTCAAAGTAAACTGAGAGGATTATTTATATCCAACCTTTCTTGCCTTATTTTGAGGGGAGCAAGGGGCTTGTCAAAAATAAAATGGAACTTATAAATGTGTTCCTTCAAAAGAAAAACGTTTCAGAGAATGGGAGTCTATAAACGTCCTATAAAAGAGTAAATTGTCTCTGTTTATTTAGCATGGGAAGAAAACCTTAGGAAAAAATGTAATTTGGTTTTCTCAGAAAGCACAAATACCTACCACAGAAATTAAATATGATATAGTTTCCCCCCTCATTTAAATAATATGATGCATTATTCTGAATGCAATAGATCATTCAGTAAGAATCATTCTTACTTATGTGTACTCTCAGCCATTTGAGATTATTTATTCAGCAGACCCTGTTGTGAGGTGATACAGTGTCCAAAGGTTTTCTTCGGGACTTCTGCTTTGAGCTTTGTATTCAGTGTTGAGAACTATATTTCCCCTCACTATTGTGATTGCATTGCAATTCAGTTTAGAATAAAGTCTAGCTATTATCCTAAGATTTAGTTCTGTTACTCAAAGGTTACACTCTTTTATCTTTATTATCTGTTTATAAAGGATGTAGCACCCACTTCAGAGTTGTGAATTGCAGCTCTGATTTCTGAAGTATAGGATACTTGACTCTGAATGACAACAGTGGGGCAGAGATGATGCATAGAGCTCTACCCAGCTCTTCTTACTGCTGGTGATGCTTGCCATCTGCTAGCTGTGGCTTATTTTTCCTGGTGCCGGACTGTATTGTTCATGCTTTGGTAAATTCACACACCAGGCTTGCCCACACACATACAAATGTTTCCATAAACTATCCACTACCAACTATTAGGCTCAAACATTTCTTCATTCTTCAATAAAGAAGAAGCAAAAGAAAATTATCTTTTTTTTATTTGTTTGCTTTCAGATATCTTTATTCCTTGCTCTTTAACTGAAACTTGTTTGATGAAGTGGCATAAAATCCTTTCAACTGGTAATTCTCTTGAGCCATTTTGATTATAACTGAGTATAATTCCTTTATTCTGAAGCAGGGGGTGGGAAACTTTTTCTATAAAAGACCTCATAGAACATATTTTGGGACTTCCAGCCTAGATTGTCTCTGTCACATCAATGTTGTTGTAACACAAATGCAGTCATGGACCATATGTGAATAATTGAAGATGGCTCCATTTTAATAAAACTTTAACTAATGAAACTAAAATGTTTCATTTTATATAATTTTCACAGGACACAAAATATTCTTTTTTCAACCATTTATAAATGCAAAAACTATTCTTAGTTTGTAGGTCATACAAAAACAAGCAGTGCCCACATTTGGCCTATGACCAGTTTGCAAACCTCTGCTCCAAAGTACAGTATTCGAAACTCTGAATCATTCACCTTTTTCCATCAGTTTGTAGTCTATGTTCTCAAATGAAAAATAACACAAAAAGTCAAACAAACAAATGGAAAAGTAGGCACCATTACAATATATGTTTCTATTATAACACATAGACAGTCTTCTTTCCCTTTCATGTTTCTATCTTTTGGAAGTATACTATCATGCTACACATGTTGAAACTCTTTGTGCTCCTTTACAAACCAATAAATCATATTTCTCTTCTTGAATCTTTTGAGTACGTTTTCTAAGATAAAAAAAAAAATCAATTCGGCATTGTGATCAATGCAAGATACACGACATCTGCCTGTGGATCTCCAAATGGCTTCAAAGGATTGGATGAAATGCCTGGGGACAAAAGCAGAAGGCAATCAGGCCCACAATGACTCCAAACAATCACATAACTCCTGTACACCCAGTAAAAAAGTCAAGATCTAGAAAATAAGCTAGAAATTAAACTTTCCGCTACCATGCATTATGGCAATATTTTTGTTGGCAAGCATGAGAATTACACAATTACTTTGCCTCAAGGTATCCATTTTTTTTCAGAATCACTGACAGGATTATCATTTGTATCTTTGCCATTACTAGATAAACTGCACCTTTAGAAATTAGCGCTTGCCTCAATAAACTCAACAAGGAAATCTATGAATAAAATAACTAGCTGAAGGTCACTTTATAAAAGCAGTATGAAGAGACAATTCTCTCTCCCAAATTGTAATCAGAATAAGCATTTCCTCCCAACATTTCTTCTATCATTTTATTAATATTCCCTATATCCTTGAGAGCAAGTTAGCATTCTAATCTTTCAATAGTGGAAAACTGTCAAAAAGAACCTAAAACTCTCGCCAGGGTAGAACCACCATTCAATGTCAGGCATTCCAGTTTTCCCAGCATGCAATGTATTAACAATTCCTGAGTCTGAGCAATACGAGTAGGGTTTGCTACACACCAATTGCATAGGCAGAAAGTAAGAATAAATGGAGTTAAAAAGGAAATATTTAAAAGAAGGGGAAAAGAAAATACATTTGCTTTATCACTGACTCTCCAGTCACTTGAATTCCTGAATATACCACAGCGTAGCTCATCCTGTCTTTACCCCAACTGCTTATTCAGCTAGAAATGTTTCATCCGTACTTGCAAATGCTGAAACTCTACTCCATGCTTTCAAGAATCCAAATATGCTTGACTGACCTCTCCGGGCAATACAGCACTCCCTCCTCTGAGTTCCCATAGTGCTTTGACATACTGAATTCTAAAGCCCTTATCATATCATTATAATGAATATGGTATATGGTAGATTCAAAGTTTATTTCAGACAAGGGTGTTTTCTTATTTATATTGGTATTCATGTTACCTAGAACAGTGTACGAGGCATGATCAAAAACTATGGTGAATGTTTAAGTAAAAAAAAAAATCATTACAGTAAAAGACACATTGTCATTAGTCCTTCTCAAAATACCCTCCCGAGCTTTGAACACTCTCTGAAGCAGTTCTGGAAATCCTCTTTCATGAGTGTCTTTACTTGGGCTAGCATGGCTGCCTTGATGTCCTGAATTGATTTAAAACACTTTCCTTTCATGGTCGTTTTGACTGTGGGGAAGAGCCAGAAGTTGCACAGTGCCAGATCCGGTGAATAAGGTAGATGAGGACACACTGTAATGTTTTTGTTTTTTTGTTTTTTTTTTGAGGGCAGTGTCACTGGCCCTCATATGTGGGACCCGAACCGGGGCCATTGGCTTCCCAAGCCAGTGCTTAACCACCACGCCACTCGGCCGGCCCTGTAATGGTTTTATTTGACAGAAATTGCCTTACCAGAAGTGATGTGTGACATGGAGCATTGTCATGACGGAGGATGAAGTAAAGACCCTCATGAAAGAGGACTTCCAGAACTGCTTCAGAATGATGGGATAAACGTGGTCAATGCAAGGGGGAATATTTTGAGAGAAATTAATGGCAATGTGTCTTTTACTGTAATAGTTATTTTTTTATTTAAACATTCACTGTATTTGTTGATCATACCTCACATATCAATAAGTACTTATGAATGGATAAATGAAATCATGTAAGCACAGCAAGAGAGATGGATCTGATAGTCATGCCCATGATTATAATACATGCCACTCGGCAAAGTTTCTAATTTTAGCATCTTCATCTGGTAAGACAATTGGCATAGTGCCACAGGGGAGAATCAAGGTAGTTTCAGTAGTTAAGACAGATTTAATATTCAGAAGAGTAATTAAAATATTACTAAGTATTAATGAAATAACAGTTACCATTTATTATTTGCTACTCTGCTAAGCATTGCATATATTTTATCTTCTTTCCCAGCTTTTGCAACAAGATGAGGTATCTGTACAGAATGTATATGCAACACCACACAGTGGGGCCTTTATTCTCTTCTTATCCATCTTCCCAAATCACTGCCCTGCTAAATGGCATCAAATGGCCCTCTCCAAACACTGAAACTCTGCCGGAGAAGGAAATTTTAGTACAATTTTGCCACTCCCTTCAGCCTGAACCTAGTTTGTAAGGAAGATGGGAGTGCAACGGTTTGTATAATTGTTAGAAGGAAATTCATTTCAAATTACTCATCACCCACAAGTACATTAGGAAGAGAAAAGATAAAGAGTGAAGCAGAGGGAGGAAGAAGTGCAGTTATCAATGATGATTCATTTCAGTATGATATTAAGTAGTGGCTTATCTTTTGCTCTTCTGTAAATTACATCCGTGAAAGCTGAGAATCTTGTTACATTTTAGTTATTATATAAGCATGCCATCTACAAGTTAATGAGAATGTCATAAAAGGAACAATAAACCTCTTTCTCAAGGAAAATCATTATACATGTATCAGCAGATTTAATATTTCAAATGATTACATGATGTTTTCATTTTAAAATAATGTTGAAATTTTAGTTATTTTAGCAAGGTCACTAAAGAATGTTATACTCTATCATACTTAAAATTAGCCTGCAAAATAACCCCTCAGTACATAAATGTAGGAAAATTTATTTCACTTTAATACAGGAAACACATTTTTAATGGTCCTCTCACATTCTTCCATCCATTATTCATGACAAAAACATAAACCCCAACAACAATATCTCTGGTGAATCTAAAAATTGATAGTTTTTAATCTTCAAATGTTACTGAGGATATTTGAAATACGCATAGCATTATTGGTAGCTCAAATACATAGCCAGTCCACTAAAGATTCCACACTGAAGAATTTTTTTGGTTTGAAAAATGAACCTATTTAAATTTGATTTGAAACCATCATCTATATTATTACATACATGAAAACTATAAAATAATTCCAAATAAAATTGGAAATTTGTATCCAGGTCATTATTTCCAATGGATTTATTAGTTGTACAATATCAATTCCGGTTGTTGATACATTTAAATAATTGTGTCCAGTTAATCTTTATTTAAAAAGTACAAAGAAATCACTGCTTTATTGCCAGCTTTTCCTATTTTATAATAAGCTGCATTTTGTGTACAGTAAGATCCCTGATGAGAACAGATGGCAGTTAACCCTTTATACATTTTTTAAAAGAATTAATTACTTCAGTTGAATATCTTGTTGTGTTGTATATTGGATACTTTAAAAGGTAATATGTTCAAGCTCAGAGTGAATACTGGCAGCTCATTTACAACAAGATCATAAGAGAAATTCTGCTGTCATTTTAACTCATTTCGGATGCATCTAAATTCATCATTATTGATGGCTATTTTCATAAAAATTCTCTAATAACACTGTACTTCCAAATAAGAAGTGACATAGCATATTTATTAGTAATCATCGAGCTGAATTATCTTCTATATTTTCAAAGCAAAGCTGTCTATGGCTTTAAGTATTAGAAACAAAATTTGACACATGTTCTTAGATGTTTATCTTGTTATGATAAAAAAATATTTTATCTCTCAATTATTTTTGTGACAGAATCTGGACCAATAACTTTTAAAAATTTATTTCAAGGTTTGAAGAAAGGGTTTTAAGCATGCTTATAGACAAACTAATCAATGACTAATAATAGTTAACACTTATTAAGTGCTAACAAATTTGGGCTAAATTCTCTTATATTTAATTAACATCACAATTTTTATTCCAGAAAGAGATATAAGCAAATGACTAACAATGTGTTAACAATAAAATCTTAATAATTGTTTTGGATTTAGGAAATTTTTATCTATATTATTCCAGAAAAATCAATGCTTTTAAAGTAGCTTTAACTGGTCTGTAGACGATAATCTACTACTTAAAATGCATTCATCCATCTTCCATCCCTCCATCTAATATATTCCACGTGAACTTCTACAATGGTAGCCATCATCCTAAGCACTAAGGATATTTTGGTGATTAAAATCTATACCATTCCTCTACTCATGCAACTTGTATTAGGAGGGAAAGTAGAGAGTAAACAGATTCACAAGTACAGAAACTACATATGCAGTGCTAATACCTTGAAGTATTTAAAACCAGGATACAAAAGATAGGAAGTCCTTCAATGATTAATATTGCTTTATGATTTCACAGCCTCACAAATGCACATTTTGCATCTCCCTACAGTCTCTGGAGAAGAATCTTTGAGGACTAGCAAGATATATAGAAATTAAACGGGCGATTTATTCCCTTTAAGAAAATGATGAAGTCTCCTGAAAATGAATGATTTTGAAGTTTCTGGGGAAGAAGAGGGTTAAAAAGTGTTCTTTAAACCTTCCACTCAGCTTGGGCCTTTAAGCATGTTGACCATACCTTAAGCAAGTAGATCTGCTTGCATATTAATACTTTTATTTTTCTTTCAAATGAATGAATGAAAAGAACAGCCAGTCTATAATGATGACACCATGTATTCGAAAATCTTTGTTAAGGACTGTCTCATAAATGTTTGCAATACTTGTTTTCAGATAGGTGTTATTGTCTTCATGATACAGAGGAAAAATTTTAAATTACAAGCAGCTGAGTCACTTTCTAAACATCACATAGCTGTAAATACATGGCAGGCCTGAGATTCATACCCCACCTCTGCCTGACTTCCACTATTACACTACACCACAAACCTTATGCAACTTCATTAGTCCTGATTCTACCAGTAATAAATTAGTGAATATTGATTAATTTAAAAAGTAGGGGTATTTTGTCAATGCTAGACATTTAAAATATCAAATCTTCAGCTTAATGTTCATGCATATAAGATAAAGCTAGTAACTAAAAGGGAAGAATATAATAAAACAAGAAAACATTTATTATAAGGCAAGAAAAACATTCCAAAGTAAAGGAAAAAATTCCATCAAGAAGGCAAAAGGTAAAAAGAAACTGTTCAAAAATCACTAATATTGGTAGAAGACAGTCTCAAAAACCAAAATACTTGATTTGATTTTTGACATGATCATACCTTTCAAACATACAAATGAACGAGCAGTGAAAAGTGAACAAAGACAAGACATGGGAATACAATCATAATTAATTTGATACATTTTTTCATTGCATCCATTACCTGTTCATCATCTAGCAATGATAAATAAAATAATTATATATATATATATATATATATATATATATATATATATATATATATATAAAATTAAGAATCACACTCTGTCTGGACTCATACTGAATGAGGCATATACTGCCAACGTGTCAACAGCTTGATGAAGTGTCAACTTCTGAACTAAATAGAGTTAATGAGACCTCCGGCCCAGGTCAATTATGTGCTATCAGGGTATAACTTTCATATTGTTCATTGCACACTTTGTCAAAAGGCAGCATAGTTTACCAGAAAATGCATGTAGCCTGGAGCAAAGAAATCTGAATTCTAGTGCTATACCTGCCCTTGTCTCACTTAAGGCACATGAATATCTATCTAGCTTGAATATTAACTATATATATATATATATATATATATATATATATATATATATAAAATTATATATTATATATAATATATATATTATATATATATATATATATATATATATATATAGAGAGAGAGAGAGAGAGAGAGAGAGAGAGAGAGAGACAGACAGAGAGAGACAGAGAACGAGCGCACTGAACTAGATAATCTTGGGAACCTATTCATGAATAAAGCACATGTTTGTATGTGTGTCTGTATATATAAATGTATGTATATATCTTCAATTAATTGTTTCTTAAAAAGTGAAATATTACATGCAAAATAATTTTTCTTCTAATGTGGTAAAATAAGTTCCAGAAAGGAATTATACTTGGCAAATGAACTTGGTTATAATTCTACTGTACCTTATAACAGGATTTCATTTAAATCATGATGAAAGCTTATGAGGAATGTTGAAAAAATTAATTAATATAGACCAGAAACACCTGAGAAAGCTTATTAAGGGCCCAGGGTGCTGAAGGAAATAGGAACATAATTGAGGAACTCTTAATGTATGTTTTATGAGCTCATTTGTTCCTTCAGAGACCATAAAGCAGAAAAGTAGCCAACACAGTTTTTATTTCTGAAAAACGGAAAGGATCCAAACACTCACTGGGCTATTACTATCTAATTTAATGACCACTGTGGCAAATGTCATAGAAAAAATTTAAAAGGATGAAGTGAGGCATATTTCACATTTTGATTAAGGCAACTATAAGCTATTTCAGAAAACTCATCACTTTTCTTTAAAATTGCTATTTATGTATTTCTAAATAGTACAAGATAATCACATCACAGCAAAACTCCCAATAGTGTATTTGACCATTTCAAGCTTTGAGGGAAATGCTGAACATTTAATGACACCACTCATTAAATAGAACATGGAATTTCAACATATATAATATTAATTTAACCTCAATTTGGGAACATGTGGAAAATTTTTTTCCCTGAAAAGTGTTTATTATATATCATAAAACACCCTGGAAAATACCTTAACTATCAAGAAAAGTGAATATTTGTGAAATGAAGATATGTTATTTTGAAATATTAAAATATTCATATAGTTATCTATAAACAAAGTAAAAGTAATAGGATACTTTGTATTCATATTCTGAACTTAAAAAAACAAGGGTGATATCTATTTCTTTCAATTTTCTTCTTTGACTCATAGACCATGGAAATGAAATGAAAAAAAAATGTAAAAGGAAGTCCTTTTAATACAGTACCTTACAAAGAATTAATGATTCTCAATCCTAATAATAGTTATCACCTAAAAAAAAACAAGGTTACATAGAAAGAAAAGGAGAAATTCATATTATCAATAAATAGCTTGAATTTATATATATATATATATATATATATATATATATATATATATATATATATATATATAAAGTTCAACATAAGTAGCAAGGAAATCTACTGAATTGACAAAATAAAAAAACATTTTAAACAAAATAAGCATTTTAAGTTTTCAAGAATTACTGCTAAAGGTTGTAGTATATATATTCTCTTTCAAATAAAATTGATCATGGGAAAGAACTCACTTCTTTCAGTCTGATCTGCAAACACAAAACAAACAAAAAAACTCTAGGCTACTATGGTTTTTGCTCCACAAGGAGTTTATAATGTGAGAAATGTGACTATATAAAGATATAACTGGAGTGTATTTTATCTTTCTATTTCAAATAAAAATAACCATTCTTCATGTCTATGAATTTTCCAGATAGGCAGTATTAGTCCCATTCCTATCTCATTACTCTCATTACTAACGGTTTCCTAAGATCTCACAGAGGAGGTGTAGACATATGAATTTCCGTTGCCTTGGAGGAATATAAATACCTCTCTTAAATAAATCTATAAACCTAAAAGGTAATCACCAGTGGTAGGCTGAAAAATGGCCCCTCAAAAATGTCCACATCCTCATCCATGGAACTTGACAGTATGATTCCTTACACTGCAACAGGGGCTCTGCAGATGTGATTAAACTAAGGATCTTGAGACGGGAAGATTGGTCTGGATTACCCAAGAAGGCACAGTGCAATGACTAGGGTTCTTCCAAGAGGGAGGCAAGGAAGGAAATGGTCACACAAGGAGGTTTGACCATGGAAGCAAAGGTAGGAGTGCCGTGGGGCTACAAGCCAAGAAATGAGGGCAGCCCCTTGAAGCTAGGAAAGGCAAGGAAATGGGTCTCATCTAAAGTCTCCTGAAGGAACACAGCCCCACTGATCCATTGTAGACTTCTGACCTCCAGAACTATTACATAATAAATCTGTGTTATTTTAAGCCATTATTTATGGTACTCTGTAACAGAACAATCAGAAACTAATACACCAACTATATGTCAAATGCAACCAAAACTGGATACTATGGATCCTAGATCCTCAGATCCATTTTCACATTTAATCCATACTTAAAATATTCCTATATGATTATCTATGCCGTTATTGAAAACTGAGGGTTGATAGGTAAATTGTAAGTAAAATAGTTACTTTTATTACATGACTAACAAGTGCCTATCAATTATGTCTGTGCTTACAACCACTGAAAGACACTTTAGCATATCTCATCCTGAAATCAGTGGGCAAACAGTAACTTCTTTAAAGTCTCTTTTAAATTTAGGAGAAACTGGTTATAATGTGGTTTTTTAAAAATTATTTTTGTTGTTGGCTTTAAGAAACTAGTATGTTATATAGTGCATTTTTATTCACAAATGTGTGCTGAAAATTATATTTTCAAATACAGTACACAAATTACCAATTTTTAAGCACTGATAGGCCCACCACTAACTTAATTATGTTGAAGAACAGGTAGACCTGACAAGGGAGATAAATCTTATGTCAGAAAAGATAATTTCGCAAAACACATCTTGTTAGAAATTTAAATAAGCAAAACACATTTTGCTGTGTGTTATAGGCTAGGTCCTGTGACACTGAACACAACGATGAGCAATACACTATCCCTTTTTTTTTTTTCTTGGTGTTCACAGGGTTTTAGAGGAAGCCCTGGGACAACGAAGCAGAACATCTATTAGAAGTGCCCATTGTTGGAGTTATTCCAAGGAATGTTTATTCAGGAGGTGGGATGAAGTAATTGTAGGAACCATGAATACCAAAAAGCATGGTGTAAGAGGAACCACTAAGCTTTTTCAACTTTTTCCCTGACATCTAACTAGAAGGAGCCTGTCTTGCTTTGGAAGTTCTGTCACAGACCAGACGGCCTGTGTGACTCCTAGAATACATTGCTGACTTAGGTTATACTGTAAGATGCACTGTCGCTTATCTTCCCTCTTCCAAATTTTATGTTCTCAGAAAGCACGAATTTTGTCATCTGAAGGTTATATATTCTGTGGGTTAAAAAGCTGCAAATGCATGTAAGGTTATATTTTGCCAATGCAAATTTCTTCGGTGCCTATTTTCAATCACTTATTCACATATTATTATTATAAACTAACAACGGCATCTAGTTCTTGTCACAATAAAGGGTTGTGAAAGACTCAAATAATAAATTTGTGACAAGAGAAGGTTTTCTTGAATTTTGTTACTTTTTTGTGTAAATCTTTTATAATCAATGAGGAATAAATCTTTCTATCTTTTCATGAATTCAGCATGTGCACATTATGCATGATTACACAAACCATGATTGTCAAATAGTTCATATATATATATATATATATATATATATATATATATATTTCTTTTTCTGAGTTACCTATAAACTAAGTGGAATTATAGTAACACTATCACCTTATAAATCTACATTGTATTTTAGGAATTTTCCCTTAGATATCTTTATTTATCTATTAAATTAGTGAAAATATTAGCTTTAGTAGTATCAAATAAAAACTGATACATAAAATTAGTCTGGAAAGATTCATTTCTTTTTTATTGTTATTTCTTAACCAAAATATATGTATTCTTTAAGCAGAAAATAAAATTTGAAATAAACTTTTGAAGTATAAATGACTATACAATGTTTAAAGAACAGCAATGAAAACAACCACAGCGGGCTTGCATTAACCAGGCAATCAGCTAATACATCCATATATGTTACTATGGGTTGTTAGCCTTAAAAAATTACTTCACACCCAAATGTTTCCTCTGTGTTCCCGGGATGCCACATTCCTATTTACAGGGGTTTAACTAGACTGATTTGTTCTGCTTTCAGACATAGGCAGAAAATGTCAGATTTCCAATTCGACAGACTACAGATAAAGATCAGCACACACACACATCCACAGTCCTAGGGAGGCTTATTTTTGTCGAGATGAATGTAGAAAACAGCCTCAGGATGATTGATTTCTCATGCTAATTGCTGTTCTGCAGGTATCATACTCTTCTTGGTCCAGACAGGTATGACAGAAGGGGTGCTACTTCCATAATCAATTCTGGCATGAGGGATGCAATGCTAGTTGATGATGTAGAGAAATATGGACCAGACATTTCATCCATAATTGATTACAAACCTAATGTATTATTCCAAAAGCCACAATTCTAGTCAGAGCTCATTCCTATTAAACTATTGTTCCTGTTGCTCTTTTGCTTTATATGGAGCATTTCCATGACTTTCTAAAATTGGACTATTAAACTAAAACCAAACTTTCATACAGCAGTCAGAGCAGCCAAATGCTCTAGAGATTTCATTTTTCCTTGAGATTTCAAATTCCATACACTTCACACAAATAATCCTTTCTGCAGTTGAGGATTTTGAACATTAACTAAAAGATCCAATTTCACTCAGAACCACATATGCGATTCTTTTTGCCTTCATAAATATAAATATATTAACCTTCACAGAGCAGTTGGGGAAAAAAGTATTGTATCTGAGCTGTGAAAAATAACAGTTAAAATAGTACTTTTAAGGTTATATATCTGAGGGGCCGGCCGAGTGGCATGGTGGTTAAGTGCTGGCTTGGGACGCCAGCTGCCCTGGTTCGGGTCCCACATATGAGGGCCAGTGACACTGCCCTCAAAAAAAAAAAAAAAAGCTATATATCTGATAAAATGATATATAACCAAGGATATTATTCTAGCTTTTGCACTTGGCTATGTAACATTTAATGGTATTAATTTATTTACGAGATTTTTGTGATAACTTTGACATGAATTAAGTTAATGTATATTACATAGAAGATATAATTTTCTTAATACCTCTAAGGAACCTAAAATTTCTAGGATGTCATAATGCATTCTCCTTTTTCATTAATTGAAGGGCCAGTTAATCATATTTTTACCAATGGTCAATTATGTGCCAGAAACAGTAAATTGTAATCAGGAAGTACTTACTGAAAGAACCAGTGGTTGGTTGATTAAATGAATTGATCACTGCCTAAATTTGCCTGGTTGCATAATTATATATTTTTGCTCTTTCAAGAGGATGGGGGAGTTTTCATTTATTCAACAAACATTTACTCTGCATGCAGTATATTCAAGGCAATCTACTAGGGACTGGGAATTAAAGGGTGTGCTAAATATACTCATTGATTCAGAGGATTGTAGAGGGTTCAGACCAGTGGACTCATAATTCTATCATTACAGAGTACAAGGACAGAGGATTAAAGCTTTCTAGGCAATGAGGCTTTTTGGAGGAAAGGAAGGCTAAATGGATACCTGAATGATGAGCAAGAAACAGCCTAGCGGAAAAAAAAGACATGTGAGTAGAAGTGAAGATGACTCCCAGCAGAGGAAAGGGTGTATGCAAATGTCTGCAGGCAAGAGATGCCCTGTCACATTGTTGGGAAATAAAAGTGTATTTGCCTGGCTGGGATACACAGCGGACAGGAGGAAACAAAACTGGAATGTCAGCAACAACTAGATCTTTGTGGGCATGTAATGCATATAACAAAACTTAAAAGAGTTTTTCCTATGGGTAACCAAGAGCAATTAAACTTTTTTTAGAAGGTTATTAGAACAATTAGATTTATATCCTAACAGTGTGGCAAAGGGAGTGGAAATCATTACAGCCAAGAAAGCACTGATCTGTAGCCATTACAATTTCTGCTGAGTAATTTAGTTCTATCCAATAGCCTATTCAACCAGTTATGTGACTGGCAACACTAGGCAGTAAAAACATGGTGATAGCTACCTGTAATTAAGACTTTGGGAAGTTATAACCTTTCTGTTACTGTTAATTTCTATTTTAAAAAAGTAAATAAAAATAAATAAATGCATAAAACAAACCTGCTAGTCTTCTTTCATTCTTAAATATGCTGTTCATCATTTCTAGGATCATTTTTACTCATTTCATTATTTTGACTTATTAACAATACTTTAAGGGTTATATTGTATTGAAAGAAAATATTAGAAAGTAGCTATAATTTCAAATTAAAACTTGTAGTTTTCATAATGGATTAAAAAAGGCTAATGGGATGATAAAATATACACTTAAAACTACATATTTTTTATATCTTTTAAAACATTAATGTATAAAAGTGTATTTACATGTCTTTATCTAGGTATCCATCTATCTGACTACCTATCTAAGTTTCTAAGCCAAGTCTATAGTAGTCATAGCTCCAACAACCTAAAGTGTATGTAATTTTATTGTTGAAATTATAAAGAATACAAACTAAAAATATTAGATCTTAGATTTACATATTATATCTTTATGTTGTAATTATTAATTTTGTAATTCCTAAGCTCTATGAAATCTGACAGAACTTATGTCAGGCAGCTTTTATGCCCTTGACTGAAAAAAAAAAAAAAAAAGCCTCTCTTCCATACTAAGTACATTCCAGGCTTCTTTGGGTAGTCATCAAAGACTACATATATTCATAGCAAAAAAAGTGCTGACAGAAGAAAATTGGAAAAAAAGTACCTGGATACATTATACTAGTGCTAGCTCCTATCAAAACAGGATTTAAAAGATCATAGAACAGGGCCGGCCGAGTGGCATGGTGGTTGAGCGCTGGTTTGGGAAGCCAGCGGCCCCGGTTCGGGTCCCACATGTTAGGGCCAGTGACACTGCCCTCAAAAAAAAAAAAAAAAAAAGATCATAGAACAGCTCCTTAAATGTCCTAATGTCATTAACACTACTCAAATTTATTATCCAGGACACTTCTGCAACAGGGTATATACCTTAGGCATTGCTACTTTGCTGTTCCTATTGATATTTTTTAAAGGCTCATGCATGATAATATGGAAGCTTGAAAAAATACAAATGGAAGGTGGTGGGTCAACAGTTTCAAGTAGCATAACTATAGGTAGCCTACAATAGTAAACTTCCATTCCTAAATAACCTTTTCTAATAAATCTTATAAATTCTCTTGCCTCCACTTGTTTACCTGTTATTTATATTTTTATCATTCTGTATTTAGTTACACTTCACACTTTCCAAGAGGGTTTGATGTGCTTTATAGACATACACTTAGTTCAACAAGATAAAATTTTAAAGCAGTACAAAATTTACATGGAGAAGCAATGTAAATGGCAACAGTAAAGCACATGCTATGAGTTTGGACACCTAAGGAGGTCTAAGACCAAAACTTTCCATTTCAATCATAAATTCAACACATTGTGTATTTCAAAGGTAAAGCCATAAAACCTAGCCACGGATCTCAGATTTCATGATGTTTACTTGCATTTTAGCATGTTCAGTGATTATATACATTTCAAATCTTTATTTTCCAGAGGTGACATATTCTTCACTTCTAAAATCAACAACTTAAATGAATTGTTCTCAGTTTTCCAATCCAGATGACGCCCCAATTCTCTTTTTCAAATATGTTATAATGAAACTAGTCAAAAGTATCTCTGCCTTTCAGAGTAAAATTATACATGTAAACAAAAGGAAAAATGCATCTTCTTTTTATTCTCCTCAATAAATATATATCAGTAGGAAACATGTTTCTGATACCTAAAAAATAGTCAAAGATTTTCATGGTGTTAATCAAGGATCAGTGTTAGATGTGATTCTGAACTGCTTATAAAAACCTAACAAAATATGTAAATACATTTCCCTATAATTCCCTTTTGTAAATGTGGAATGATGTTTATCACGGAGAAAAAGATAATTTAACTTCTTTTCGCCCTCACCTCTCCTCCATTCCATATATTCATAATTTTAATGCCCTAAACTTATCAGTATGCTCTACATTTTTTTTTGAGGGCAGTGTCACTGTCCCTCATATGTGGGACCTGAACCGGGGCCGCTGATATCCCAAGCCAGCTCTTAACCACCGTGCCACTCAGCCGGCCCAGTACGCCCTACATTTAATGCCCTACATTTATCGGGTCTTTAAACCATTATCTACTAAGAAGGAATTATCTTCTATACTGACTTCTTATTAGGTGGATAGAAATGTTTAAGACACTATGGATGATGAAATGATATATGTAAACATTATAGATATATGTGATATATGTGATACATGTAAACATAAGAGACAACAGTACAAGAGAAAATTCAGAGAGACCCTTCTAAAAGATTTCATGTGACCTACTGTGCGATATAGGTATTAAGTACTCCTGGAAGAGAGAGAAGAGTTGGAATTACAAGGTCATGAAGAATGAGGGGATGAGGAAAGGAGAGAAGGAAAAATATGTAAAAAGAAATTAGAGGGAACAACTACATATACTTGGCAATCATTCAGGAAGCCACATTGAAATGCTATATAGAGAATTTCACATATATATAAAAAGTTGGAAGTGTTACAACATTATATAAAATGTAAACATCCCAAAGGCAGTTTGGGCTTTGAAGGCAAACTGTAAAGACAGAAAATATCCAGGGAAAGGTTTCCCTTAGGTTTCATGAAGAAGTTATTTTAATAACAGAGAAAATGCTGGTTTCTACCAAATTCTTCCTTTATACTATTGATTGGTCTTTATTATTAGGTAAAATGCTTGGTGTAAATTTTATAGAAAATATTAAAATTTCCAAATTCACAAAACACCCTGTTGTTCCTTAAAGCATTTAATTAAGGAACTAGATTGTGTTGAAGTGTGAGATGGGAGGATGCAACCATTTACAACGAGTCACCGTCATATTTCTGATTGATAGTTATGTGTTCATTGTAAAATAGAAACACAGCAGGATTCATCTTCAGGATTTCCACAATCTAGTTACAAGGTTGAATGCCAGACAATGTCTAATAGCTTGTTTTTACATTACTATAAACAATGTATACCATTTTTTGAATGTCCATTGTATGTTAGGCTAATTGCATCATCTACATATCTCATTCAGGCCTCAAAATAGCACTTTGAAGTAGTTTATCATTAATATCCTCCATGTAGAGATGAGTAAAATTAGACCTCATCGTAAGTGAAGTCCCTAAGGTCACTCAACTAGCGAAGGGTAGACCTAGGATCAGAACTTAAGACAAGTACTCACCTATCTAATTAGGATGCTACAGTCATTCTGTTTGAACTTCAGAATGGAAAGGAAGAAAGAAAGAAAGAAAGAAAGAAAGAAAGAAAGAAAGAGAGAGAGAGAGAGAGAGAGAGAGAGAGAGAGAGAGAGGGAGGGAGGGAGGGAGGGAGGGAGGGAGGAAGAAAAAAAGAAAGAAAGAAAGAAAGAAAGAAAGAAAGAAAGAAAGAAAGAAAGAAAGAAAGAAAGCGAAAGAAAGAAAGAAAAAGAAATTTCTGTATTAAAATATTAGAGTCCCTCTAGGAGAGTAGCAAGAGAACCGCGAGGGCGCAGCGCAGGCTCCGAGGCAGAAGCCTGACCCCGGGCAAGCAGGGGAAGAAAGACCACTCACTGGGGGAGACACAGCATGCCGGGCAGAGACGCATGTCCCTGAGAGATGGAGCGGGGGTCTGAGCCATGCAGCAGGGTGCGTGCAGTCCCCTAAACCCCAGCAGCCCCAGCCTATATCACTAATGAACATAAATGCAAAAATTCTCAATAAAATATTAGCAAACAGAATTCAGCAATATATTAAGAAGATCATACATCATGATCAAGTGGGTTTCATCTCTAGTATGCAAGGCTGGTTCAACATCCATAAATCAATTAATGTGATACACCACATCAACAAAATGAAGAATAAAAATCATATGGTCATATCAATAGATGCAGAAAACGCATTTGACAAAATCCAACAGCCATTAATGTTAAAAACCCTTAGCAAAGCAGGAATACAGGGATCATATCTCAACATAATAAAGTCCATATATGATAAACCTAGAGCTTACATCATACTCAATGGGGAAAAGCTAAAACCATTCCCCTTAAGATCAGGAACAAGAGAAGGCTGTCCACTTTCTCCTCTTTTATTCAACATAGTTCTGGAAGTTCTAGCCACAGCAATCAGACAACAAAAAGAAATAAAAGGCATTCAAATTGGCAAGGAAGAAGTAAAACTGTCATTATATGCAGATGCCATGATACTATATAGAGAGAACCCCAAAGACTCCATCAAAAAACTATTGGAACTGACAGACAAGTTCAGTAAGGTAGCAGGATACAAAATCAATATTCAGAAATCAGTTGCATTTGCATATACCAATAATAAATTAACGGAAGGAGAAATTAAGAAAACTGTCCCATTTACAATTGCTTCAAGAACTATAAAATACCTAGGAATAAATTTAACCAAAGAAGTAAAAGATCTGTACTCAGAAAATTATAAGACACTGAAGAAAGAAGTAAAAGAAATTACAAATAAATGGAAACACCTACCATGCTCATGGATAGGAAGAATTAGTATAGTTAAAATGTCCATACCGCCTAAAGCAATATATAGATTCAATGAAATTCCAATCAAACTACCAAGGGCATTTTTCACAGAAATAGAAAATATAATCCTAAAATTTATATGGAACCATAAAAGACCCCGAATAGCCTTGGCATTCCTGAGAAATAAGAAAAAAGTCGGGGGGATCATGCTACCAGACAGCAAAACATACTAGAGGACTACAGTAATCAAAACAGTATGGTACTGGCATAAAAACAGGCACATAGACCAGTGGAACAGAACAGAGACCCCAGAAATAAATCCATGTATATATGGACAGTTAATCAATGACAATGGAAACAAGAATTTACACTGGGGTAAAGATAGTCTATTTAATAAATGGTGCTGGGAAAATTTGACTGACACATGCAAAAAAAAAGAAACTGGGCCACCTCCTTACGCCATATACAAGAACAAATTCAAAATGGATTAAAGACTTAAATGTAAGACCTGAAACCATAAAACTCCTAGAAGAAAATATAGGGAGTAAATTTGCAACCATTACCCTGAGCAATATTTTTACTGATACATCCCCAGGGGCAAGGGAAGTAAAAGAAAAAATGAACATATGGGATTATATAAAACTTAAAAGTTTTTTCACAACAAAGGAAACCATCAATAAAACAAAAAGGAAGCCTACAGAATGGAAGAATATATTTGCCAACGATATATCTGATAAGGGGTTAATATCCAAAATTTATAAAATACTCATGCAACTCAACACCAAAAAACACAAACAACCCATTCAAAAAATGGGCAGAGGAAATGAAGATACATTTCTTTAAAGAAGACATACAGATTGCCAACAGGCATATAAAAAAATGTTCAACCTCACTGATCATTAGGGAAATGCAAATAAAAACCACAAAGAGATACCACCTCACACCAGTCAGAATGGCTATCATCAATAAATCAACAAACAACAAGTGCTGGCGGGGCTATGGGGAAAAGGGAACACTGCTGCACTGTTGATGGGTTGCAGATTGGGGCAGCCACTATGGAAGTCAGTATGGAGGTATCTCAAAAAACTGGAAATGGAACTACCTTTTGACCCAGCAATTCCACTCCTAGGCATTTATCCTGAAAAACCCAAGACACTAATTCAAAAAATATATGCACCCCAATGTTCATTGCACCACTATTTACAATAGCCAAGACTTGGAAACAATTGAAATGCTCATCGGTAGATGACTGGATTAAGAAATTGTGGTACAATTACACAATGGAGTATTACGCAGCTATAAAGAAGGAAGAAATTGTACCATTTTCAACGATATGGATGGACCTAGAGAACATTACGTTAAGTGAAAGAAGTCAGTCAGAGAAAGACAAATACCATACGATCTCACTTATTTGTCTAATCTAAAGAACTGAATAAACGAGCAATGTAAACAGAAATAGTCTTAGATACACAAAGAAAATGCTGAGGAGAGCTGGATGTGGTTGGGCATGAGGGAGAAGGGGGAGGGACGAGGCAACACAAACTGATAACTACAATACTACTGCAGAGACAGAAGGGACAGTGTAGGGAATACAATCAATAAGGTTGTAAATATTTTTCTTAGGGGATCAGAAGGACTCATGTCTTGTCAGGGAGACCACTTCTTGTCGGCGAGACCTTACCACTACACTGTACATCTAAAGCTGCCATTGAACAATATTATATGTCAACTATAATTTAACACATATATAGTCATGGGATGTGGAATATAGAGTGGGGATGGAGTCAATGGAATTGTAATAGATATGTATGATATCGAGGGTGAGGGGGCAAAGGAGGGCGGAGGGGTAGTCACTTTGTAAGGGGTGAGAAAGATAACTATTGAATTGTTTTGTACATCCATAACTAATAATAATAATTAAAAAGCTAAAAAAAAAAATTAAAGGCATCCTTCCGAAACATCTGCTTGAGAATGTGGTTGGTAAAGCATTATTTAATTCTCTAGTCATTAAGCAAACACTGGGTAATAAATTAAAATGTTGTAAGTATTCAAATGTTCAATATGAACACAAGGTCATGTGCATAAAGATGCTATCAAAGTAATATTATTTAGCTACTAAAAAGATGCCTTTCGGGCCGGCCGAGTGGCTCAGTTGGTTAAGAGCTCGCTCAAGAGTGCGAGCTGAGCTCTGAGCAACAGCTGTTCGAGGCCAGCCCAAGCTGAGTTGCCGTTGAGCTGCCAACAGGTGGCAGGATGGCTCAGCTAAAAAAAAAAAAAAAAAAAAAAAAGATGCCTTTCATATCGATAATACTGTATTTTTATTGAATAATAGTGAATAGCAACATCTTTACAAGATCAAATCAAAAACTCTTCATGAAAATCCACTGTCCATGGTAAGGCAACATTTCACTCTGGCAGCTCTTTAGCTTTCTGTCTCAAATGCCAGATAACCCTCTGAAGAACATCAATCCTAATAGCCAACAGGTTATTTCCTATGGACGAACTATTTATCAGTGGATTTATTTTTCAGTTCTGTTAATGTAGCCATTTTCATATTACAAAAGTATACCTCTTATTGCTATTAAATTGATGTGTGATATTTTTCCCTACAGAATTAAAGGTATGCTATTCAGTCTCTTTATCTCCCCTTTATTGTGTTTTATATGTGGTACTTTAAAAATGCCATCAAAAAGTTTTCATGGAAATTCCCCTCAGAATAACAAGAGGCATTATTTCAAAACCAAGCATCTGATTAAACAACCCTAGTGTTCTGGGGTTTCTCACCCAGAATTTAACGCCATAGTACATGCACATTTTAAATATTTTGTAGGCACCACTATAAAGTCATACCAGACATCATAGGTGATTGTCATTTACTCCACAATAACCTAAGGCAAAAAAATTAAGGAAAAACGTCTTCGACTTGTCTAATTTTTCAGAAGAGAAGAACAGGTAGCCCTTCAGCTCAAACGAAATTCAACTTTGGATATTATCTAACTTTTCCATGAGAAACACAGTTCTACCCTGCTCAACAAATTTACTGTATGTTTAGAGACAAGCATCAGATGAAGACACCAGGGCTCTGGCTAAAGATACTTTTGTCCATAGTCATCTGATGAGGTCAGAATTATACAGCTCCTCTTACTTATTACTATCAGTCCATGTTGCCCACAGGTACTACCTAATGAAACTCCTTGCTCTTGGTAACACATTTAAAGCAGCCAGCATACACAAATGAAGGAGAAATAAAATATAAATTTATTCAATGCACTAAGAAAGCAGCAGGTTATCATCAAACACTCCAAACAAGCGCATAATTTTTCCCCCAGGAAAAACACTTAAACATCAGTGGTTCATTGATAGTCTCAATTTTCTGCAAAAACTTAAGGCGATTTTTTTTTTCTGTTAAAAATATGTTTGAATTCTATGCTTGTTTAACACAGATGATGATATGTTCTAATACTTACAGAATTTTATTCAGGATTGCTTTTTTTACCAGTCTCTTTTGTTTGTTTAGTTTTGTTTTGTAGGTCCTATCTTCTTGAAAAGCTTTAAACAAGTCTTAAAATTATGCACAATCAAAAACAAGAATCAAATGTGACTATCAGAGTAACTCTTCTTTACTCAGTTACCATCTTGCCAATGGCTTTTCAATGAATTTTGCATGAGGGTGTGTTCACTAAACTGATAAATCAAAGTAATGATATCCATGGTGTATTTTTCAAAATTGGTTTTAGCTACATTGGCTCTTTACTGAGTGAATCCTCGTAAACAAACGTAGGTTAGTATATGAAACTTTCTTTGATGATAGCATTTTAAGGTGCTAGAAACAGCAGTGTAGTGAGAATTAAAATTAAATTAATTCAATCAAATAAAGTGATGTCTATGAGATGACATTACACATTTCAAAACTATATCAATGCAAATCTAGGGGGACAGCAGTTGGGCCAGCCAGTCCCTATAAAATCGTATTAGAATATAAATTACTCTGAAAAATGGGGAAAGCGATCAAAATAAATTTGATGCTGCTCCATCTCGATAAATGTTGCAAGGGGAAAAAAATCACTATGCAAATCCTATGGGTAAATAAATAGAATGATATCAAGCTCATCACTAAAAAGGTGTGAATTTGAAGTTAATTCATAGGCTTATACAGGACTTGAAATCCTTTCAACTCACCTTGCTTTACTCTTTGTTACTATGAGATAAAATTATGGTGTGAAAAATATATTTATTCACATCAGGCTTGACTAACTTCAGGGAAGCAAAATTATATTGTCTAATAGAATCACTTTTGAAACATCTATTGAATATACATGACAATTAAATTTGTTTATAAATCTTAAAAGTATGTAACTAGAGCAAGTTCAAGCATGGAATGCTTATTCAGGCTAAGAAAGCAATCATTTACTTCATGTAGCTCAATCCAGTATTTTTTTCAATGCAAGAGTACCAGGCAGGCATCATAAAAACTGACACATTCTTAACACGTAACAATTCTCTGGTACTGAGTTTACCTGCTAATAAATTCAATCAAGAGAAATTGCCCATATTAAATCCTCTTTGTCTCACAAACCAGTAATTTCATACAGTTCAACAGAATATATTAGCTCCTTAAAATATTAATCAGAATCTTTCCAAAAGACCCATATTTAAAAATAAAAGGAAAGCTTTCTTGCAGCTACCACATGCAATTTATATATTTGCTTCTATAACCCCATAGTAGTGTTTGCCATAACTGACTCTACCGAACTTGAAACAACAAAAGATCTATTCTACATTGCTGTTGTGGGTTGAAATGGGTTTTATTTATATATATATATATATATATATATATATATATATATATATATATATATATATATATATATATAGTAAATGTGACCTTATTAGGAAATAGGGTCTTTGGAGATGTCATCAAATTGAGTTCATATTGGATTAAAGTGGCTCTAAATCCAATGACTGGCATCATTATAAGAAAACAGAGACAACATACACAGACACACACAAGACAACAATATGTGATAATGGTGGCAGAAATTGGAGTACTACTGCCTCTACAAGCTAAGGGGCACCAAAGACTGCTGACAACCATCAGAGCTAGGAAGGAAGAACAGAAGAGATTCTTCCTTTGAACCCCCAAGAAGTAACCAACCTTGACAATACTTCAAATATGGGCTTTTGTCTTCAAGAACTGTGGGAGAATTTCTTCTGTTTTAAGCTATCAAGTTTGTTGTGATTCATAATGGCAACAATAAGAAACTAAAACAATTGTCAAGGACTTTGAACTGAGGTTCCCAAAGCTACCACAGTTGTTTTCCCCTGTGGATAATGCCTCTCACCTATCCAGGATAGCACTACTGCTTGATATGTCAAGTGGTATTTTCTGGAACCCACAAGATATCAGAACCATGTCACATCCAATCAGAGAAATGGTGGTCTCGCCATTCTTCTTTATGCTCTATTAGATGGGATCAACACAATGATTCTTGAGCCCCAAAAGTCTTATAGTATGTTATGAACTGAATGTTTATAACTCACCAAAATTTACAAGTTAAAATCCTAAACACTCACATGCATGTGATGGAATTAGGAGGTGGAGGCTTTGGGAGGTGATTAGGTCTTGAGAGTGAAGCCTTCAGAAATGGGATTAGTGCCCTTACAAAAACTCTTAAGAGCTTTCTTGCCCCTTTTGCCATGAGAGGACACAGCCAGCAGAGAGCTGTCAATAAACCAGGAAGTGGGCTATCACAGACACCAAATCTGCCAGCACCTTGATCTTGGACTTCCCAGCCACCAAAACTGTGAGAAATAAATGTTTCTTGTTTAATCCACCCTGTCTTTAGTATTTTTGTTATAGCAGCTTAAACAGACTAATACAGTACACACACACACACACACACACACACACACACACACACACACATACACACACCCCTTTCTATTTATATTTTACATGCAGTTCCCTCTCTCCTGAGGAATGTAAAGAGCAGATGATAGTTGAGCTAAGGGACAGTCACCATGTCATCTGCAGAATTTTCCATCCCCTACTATCTGTGCTTTGCATTCTCCTAAACAATCACTTTTCAAAAACAACACATGAAAATAAGTTTTCAGGTTTTGAATTCAGAGTGCAGAGGTAGTGAGGACAAGGAACTGTCTTTCAGACATATGTGTGTATATCAAACATAGTAAATATAGTGTAAACTCAAGTTGGGAATAAACCATTTCTAGCAGAATCTACTAAATTTCTACCTCATGGAAGTCTCACAGGTTCTTAAATATCCACTGTGTATTAACATAGAAGTAGGAGAAAATGCAGGTATTGATTACGTACATATTAGGTATATGAATTGCATATGTAAAAAGTAGAAATATTTTATGAAAAATCAAGAAGCAGAAGTAATCTCTTGATTAAATATATAGGAAATTTAATATACGTTTTGCATGGCCAATTAACATAGTAAAGAAAATACAGGTGAAATAAAAGGATACATCGAACAAGCCTATTTATACCTAAGCAAAGCTAACAGAATCCCCATAAAATTCAGAAGAAAGCAAAGAATGAGCATGATCTTAAAAAGAACTTCAAATGTAATATTGAAAGGTAGCTAAACATAATTCTTTATATTACAGAGTAGGGAAAACATTTTGAAGTTTCTGGGAGATAAATTATAATTGAGGATCAAAAAAAGATAATTTAGGATGTATTTGGCATTTTTTTTTTTTTGCTTTTTTTTCCCCAGAAAAAAATGACAATATGAGGATGATTTTCACTGTTGAATGGTTAGATTTGGAAATGATGGACACAGATATGGATAGTGTTCAGGTCGTTTTGAGACCCATTAAGAGTAAACATGAAGATATATGTCAATATGCCCAGCTGATGGTAATCTGAAATTTTGAAGACATTAAAAAGAAGCCTTGAGCCAGCCTAGTAGAGTGTTCATTAAGAGTTCGCTTGGGACACCAGCTCTGAGCATTAGGGACTCAGTTTGGATCCCACATGAGGATCAGTGATGCTGCGCCCTCTACAGCTAAGATGGTGAACAACAGCTCGACCTAGAGCTGGGCTGCCGTGAGTCCCTGGCGACAGTGTAGGTTGCAGTGGGGATGGCTGGCAGCTGGCGTGAGCTTTCGTGAGCTGCCATGAGCCACTATGAGCTGCTGGCCATCCAAATGCCAGCGAGTGGCTGCCTTACCCGGGAAGAGTGCAATGATATTACCAACATGGGCAGTGAAGCGATGTCCTCCACAACTAGGCTGAAGAACAAAAGGACAGCAACTTGTCTGTTCCCCTTCCCTGATGCCCAAATCTGTTCTCCTTCCCCAATTCCCCAATAAAAAAAGTAAAAAAAGTCTTAAAAAATACAAGCCTTGCAAATGGCAACTGATGCTCATATCCAACTTGAATGCATGTTTGTTTAGGCTGCACTAAGTTTAAAAAGCTAAAATGCAATGCTTTCTAGGAAGGTTCTCCACACCTCCTACCCCTCCCTGTGGGAGGCTCAGGTCCATTCTTCTTGTTGATATCATCTTCCTGCAGTCTCTACTGGCATTAACTTCTGATATCCATGAGCGGGTGGAAAGTCCTTCTGATTGTTAAAACAGATGCTGTGCTGGCAAAAAAATTTGGACTGTTGACTCTTATTTATCAACATTGCCAAGTGATGGAGTTTATTAGAGAGTACAACTTTATTAATGAAAACTAACCTAATGGAGAAAGGTGGTTATATTAAAGAGAAACAGAGTTATAATAATTGGGCTGTAAAGAACATACTGGAATCCTCTTTATGAAGATACATAGGTATATAGATCAATAGAATGTAAAGGCTATGATTTATTTGAGTATCTTTCAAGTGGTTAAGTTCCCTATCAGTAACTGTTTAATAAATGCAATTGCCAAGGACATTTGCAGGAGAGGGGCCTTTTTTTATTAGAAGTGGAAACACTTAAAGGTAATAAACAGTAGTCTTTATAACTATTCCTCTGCCTAAGAAATATAAGGACAAAACAATATTGATATAAAAACTATTAGACTAATTAAGTATGAACATAAGGTAAACAGTTGTACTCTATATCATAAATATGCCCTTATTCAATGGAAATTAGGTCTGAATAGCAGTTTGAAAGCTAATGAGTCTTGGCTACTACTTTAGTGAGGTTTATCCTCGCTAAGAAAATCCTGCCAGTTGGGGCTAGTGCTATCAGGAGTTAATTAGGCCTTCTGGCCATCATAACTCCGAGAGGAAAAGAAGGCAACAGTTGACTGCACTCTCTAATGAACACTTCATTTTACAATTTTAATATGCTTTAATATTGTTGGCATGACCATATTTAAACAAATATACCACATTATGCCAGGTGTAATGTGCACCCATGCTTTTAGCCCAAACTTTCAGGGAAAAAATCTTTCATTTTAATTTTTGTAATTCAAATTTTTATTTGTTTACATTTAGGTACTTGTTTTTGGTATTCTGAAGGTATTTTAGCATTTATTTATTTGTTACTACACTTTTAACTCACAAGCACACATGAAATGGTTAAAAACATTTATACAGAATAGGAATTAGTGCTACCCATGTATAATGCACATCCTTATTTTTCCCTCACAAATTTGGGCAAAAAAGTGTGCATTATACACAGCAAAATATAGTTATTGTTACTTAAATATTATTCTAGTTTCAGAATACGAAAATTTTCTCATTTTTGTCAATTGTATATCATTTATCTAACTGTGAATAGCCTTATTCAGAGACATTAAAAGGCAGAATTATAGAGAGTTTTCTTGGGCACAGCATGCTAGGACATTGGGGGGAACTGTCAATTCATACAGCCATCATATGAAAACAATTCCATTTCCTGGGAAACAGAGGAGCTGGAAGGATACTGAGCTTCTCTTCATTAAGGTGCCAAGCCTGTTTCAGTTTTCTAAATGCGGAAGATATGCATAAAGCATGTCCTCTGACAACAGACCACAATTAGCTGAGTGCCAAGGCTGTCAGTCTTAATAAGTGCATAAATAAGTGACATTTATATTAATATTTTATGGCTATTGCCAAAGATTATATTAAAAGGAACTTCTCTTTATATGGCTTTCCCATGGTCCATTTATTTATCTGATGTTCTGTGAATGCCTAGGACATAGGCCTCTTGATATTTTCAAATATATTTACTAACAGGTAAAAACTGACCTATGCAATGTTTTTTACAAGATCTTCAAGAAATGGTTTCCTTATTTTCAACCTTAAAAGATGTATTTAATTGAAATAAGAAATGGATACCATAGTTGATTTTGTTGAAAAAAAATCCTCTTATATTGAGCAATTTCAGTTCTACAAATTATAAATTCTAAGAAATATTCATAAAATTCTTCAAAAATTTAATGACAAGAATGTTCATTATCAAAATACTGTTGATAATATTGATAATTGAAAACAACTTAAACATTAACAACCGAAAATGGGTTAACCAAATTATGGTACTTTCATACTTTAAGGTAATATTTTGCAGCCAATTAAAAATGAGGTGAGTGAAGAATAATTACTGATGTAAAAATATGTAAATGTAGTTTAAACAAAAGTAGTAGGTTAACAGTTAAAAATATGGAATAGTCCTATTTTATAAAAGAACAACTACCAAAAGAAGGCACAGAAAAATCTTTATTCACATATAAATTAAACACTATAGGTATATTCATTAAAATGCAAACAGTGGATTTAGAACTGGGTGTCGTGGTAGGGTATTGATTGCTTTCCATTTTATTTTGTTTCTAAACTATATTATTTCCATGTTCTAAAATAAAAATCATATTGTTCTACCAATAAATAAAGCAATGTAATTATTTTAACTTTGAAAGAGTATACATGATTCCTAACTATTCTCTCTCTCTCTCTCTCTCTCTCTCTCTCTCTCTATATATATATATATATATATATATATATATATATATATATATATATAGAATCATAGATCATAAAATTCAGTTTTCAAAGTTTAATTTTCTGGTTCTCAGATAATTGAGCTATCACATTACTATACAGAAAATTGGGACCTCTGACATGGATAAATATCTATTTGATCTGGTTTAAGTAAAAAAGAAAAGAAAGAAGCGAATTCTAGTGGTCTAGTTCAAACAAGGAAAGCTGAGCTGCATTTAGCAAAATGTATCTTCTAGAATGAGAGTATAACTTGTAAAATGAAAATGAAAATAACATCAGCATAATTTATACAGAAAGAATTATGGCTGAAAGAAAAAATCCTGAGTGAATGGTATACAGCTAGAGCATACCAGACAGCAAGAAATGCTTAAAAATGGAAGCAACTCTTAACAATTCCCTCTGACAACCAATTTATGACAAACACAAAATAAAGAAAAAGTAATATAGTATGAAATGTTTTAAAGGATAATGTATGCTGTCAGTTGCCACATTGGGTATTTATACGGCCATTGAAAACACCTTTATATACTGTTTTCTAACAAAGATGTGTTGAAAATGTTGTTCAGAAATGTTTACAAAATCTATACATTTATTTTCTCCTATTTTGGCTGTAGGTAGGTATAGAACTGAATTGAAGCAGCCAAGGCATGGATGGTTCAGGATTTTGTCTCTTCAGTGATCAATTTAGATTGTTCCATGCTCAATTTAACTATAATAAACCAATCCATCAAACTCTAACTAGTTGCTATGTTCACACAAGTGATTTAAATAAAATCAAGCAACATTTCAGCAACAGTTACCTTCCAATAAACAAAACAAAACAAAAAATCCAAAGAGAAACCAAACCAAACAAACACAGTAGCAGGTCTAGTTCCTAGAAGAATCACCTACATGGATGATACTGATGGGAGAGACAGGATTTAACCAATTAAATACGGCACGTGTTAGGGCAACACATTCTAACAGAAGTGTGCAAAAAGTGTTCTGAGGAGAAGGAATGACAGAGTGAAAAGCTATCTGCCAAGTCTTTCAGGGAACCACAAGTAATGCAACAAGACTGTAGGCTAAATATTAAGGGAGTGAGATTTAAGTGAAAGCTAAGTAAGAACCATACTTGAAGAATTATTCCTGAAGCTACTCTCCCTAAACACATCCAAGAAAGTTTCTAAGTACATGTCTGTTTATTTTCCTTGATTAGCTTCCATTTTATCTTGTGATACCAATTTAATCAATGATTCATACTATATTTTTCTTTAGGAAAACACAATGAGGAAAATGAATGCATATGGGATAGCAAAATCAGGTAAAGTACTAACATATCAATGATGCTTCTTTCAAACAAAAGTCCTTTTTTAATAATTAATAGCACTGCATGTATGAAACAGTTCAAATATAATGACAGATCCAAGATTAGTACATTATACTTGTACAAGTATTTAAAAACTCATGAGTACATGATATATAAACTCCTGGTGTTTTATTCTATTTATTTTTTCAGTTATCAAAAGAATATAATTAATATGTATTTCTAACTATAGCGCTTCCAACAAAGATTTTTAGTATATGGTTCATGAATATATACTTCAGATGTTATTGATAAGAACACAGCTTAAAACCTAACAAAATTATAATGAGAAACTTTAACACTAATTATTAAATTTAATTGAATATTTTCACATGTAGCAAATAATACACTATAAATAATTTCTTCATTATTTTAAGCATATATCTGTTATTCTCTTTCAGCAGGTACAAACAAAGAAATAAAATGATTACAGAAATAAATGATAAAGATAACTCAAAAGGTAGTTACACATTTAACTGTAATTTAGACCATGTTGTGGCATTCTAAAAGCTAGATTTCTATAAATATTTATCAAACTTTAGCTTCAAATGATTTTAAAGACATACTGGTTGTTCATAATTAATCTATATGTTTTAAAATGCTAGATTTTTATAAATATTTATCAAACTTTAGCTTCAAATGATTTTAAAGACATACTGGTTGTTCATAATTAATCTATATTCTACCATTAGGTTTGGATTTTGTTTGAGCAAAATGAATATGTGAAATAAAGAATCATAGTGTGTTTAATATCTATAAGAGATTTAAAAGACAGTTATTCTTTTTCAGTCATAAACATAGGGCCATAGTTTAGGCTATAAAGAATAAGATGGAAGTGGAGCTAGCTATATATCCGTAAGGAGAAATGAGTGTCTACTCTAAATTTTGGTGTTAAAATTCAAAATAGAAAATAATGTATTCAACTGACAATGTCACACATAATTATCAAGGTTCCTAATTTCCGGAGCATTAGGAAGGCCCGCCTGGTTTCAGGTGCCTCAACCTATGTCTTCATACATTTTTTCACTCTCACTTCTCTATGAGGTTTTTTATATACAGCAGGACATTCCCTAAAACACAGGAAAACCAGTTTCTGGATATGAAGAACCTACCTCGTCACATACTGTATTTGATACTATTCATTGCGATCACTGAGATGCACACAACTGAATGGCAAACGAGCATTTCAATATGTGTTTCTTATGCTTTAATTTGGTGTTCAGCACCTCCAGACCATTCTGTGAAATATTTGTCTGGCCCATCATCCTCTACCTGTCCATGCAGCTTAGTTACCATTCCTGGAAGGAGCCATGCACAATTTTTATTCCCCTTAACTCTTTGTCCATGCTATTATCACAGATTGGAAATCCCTTTGAGCTTCTTCTTCTGCTTTTGTCCTGTCCTCAACCAACATCACGACCAAGGACAACTTTTTAGCTATGGAAATTCAATTCCTATCTCAAAATCAGACATGAAATACTGCTTTATTTCTCTACAGCCTCCCTCAGACTCTTCTGCTGTATGCCATATGAACGGCCCCGTAGCAATGCTTTCACTGTAATTTATTTCCTCATTTTATGGCATTTGTGGTACCTGCATTTTAGTTTGTTGTCTTCATTCTTGCCTTCCCTACCCAATAGTCAACCTTGAAGGCAGTCAATCAATATCATAGTTAAAAGCACAGACTCCATGTCTACATATACTTACTGAACACCTGTAAAATAAGCTAAGACATTTGGCAAGTTGTTCAAACTTTTCCAATCTCCTTTTATTCTTATAAATGTCAGTAGTGAAAGAGTCTATCATAAAATAGTATAATGAAAATTGGATCAAATGAAGTATCACATGTAAGTACAATGCCTGAAAGAAAGTAAATCTAGGGCAAAAAAATAGTTATTGCCTTACAGCAAGGACCACATAATGAATACAGGCTCATCTTGTGAATCCTTCATAAAACCTAGCATAGGGATTTCCACATAATAGGCAGTCAAATGTGGAATTAAATTGGTATCTGTAACTGTAGTCTTTAAATTCTGAACCAAGAGGAAATTTCTGTCAGCAGCAAACTGATTCAGGAATTCTGCAGTTCCACATCCTTTTCCTTGTTTGACACATTTTCATTAGTTACCTGCATGATTTTAAGTTTCAGGTGCATAAGCCCATCTCTACTTGATATTGCCTTTTATAGATAAGTAAGTGAAGCCTAGGACATAAGAGCCCAGGAAGATAATAAAAGCAAGACTTAGGCAGGAGGAATACATAGGAATTTAATGCCACAGATCTCCCATCTTCCCATAGTGCTGATCACTTCTAAGATAAGGGTATTGGAAACATTAAGTTTGGACCAAATAGGCAGGGTGTGGGTATGGTGGAGACGCAGTGAACCTGCCCCTTGTGAAAGACAGACGATCGCTACATTGTCTCCAGGTTGCAGAAAGAACAGCTGTCCATTAGATCCAAGAATAATTTCACTATAACTGATTTGGTACAAATGCAATGAAAACAAGTCTCTTTAGTGGACTTGAGTCTCAGGTTTATATCTACCTAACTTGCAGTAATTAGCTCTGATAATTTGCATTACCTTGTAGGAGTATAGAACAGGGGTCGGCAGACTTGGAGACCGAAGAGACGCCAGGGGTCAGCAAACTGCGGCTAGCAAGACACATACGGCTCTTTGGGTACGTACATGGGGCTCCGAGCAAAATTGAAAATGAAAATAAAACTATCATAATTTCTTTTATAAAACTTTTTAAGGATATTATTCACATAATGGTGATTATGGAAAAATATACTTATAGCTCTCAAATAATTTTTAAATTGCTATGAGGGACAGGATTGGCTCTTTCAGGGGATGGCAAACTTTTGAGAGAAAACATACCCAAAGAGCCGCATGTGGCTCGCAAGCCACAGTTTGCTGACCCCTGGTATAGAACATGATTATATAAATTAAGCAGTAAAATCACCCCTTGGAAGGGGTAAGATTCTGGAGAGGCTTATGTATAGGTTTCAATCTTGTTAAATTCTATTAACAAAAAAGTAGTCAGAATATCTTTTTTATTAATTTGTGTATATACATATTTATTATTTATTATTACAATTTAATCTACTAACCAACTCCAACTATTTTGTTTATATTTTTTCTGAAAATTAATGGTAATAATATTGACTAAATAAATTTTGGAGTAGTCTCTCAGTGATGGTATATATCTTTACAGAAGCACTTTGAATCGCAGGGGTGTGAGGATGGAGGAAAGCAGAAAACTGAGTGTCACAAAACCAAAATATATATATATATATATGATTTTACTGGGGAATTAGGGGAGGGGAATAGGGAACAGCGTTGGGGAATCAGGGAAGGGGGACAGACAAGTTACTGTCCTTTTGTTCTTCAGTCTAGTTGTGGAGCACGTTGCTTCACTGGCCCATGTTGGTATCGCCATTGCGCTCTTCCTGGATGAGGCAGATCAGTCGCCAGCCTCTGGATGGTCGCTCATCACGGTTATTGGCAGCTCACACTGGCTGCCAGCCACTCACCGTAGCCTATGGCAGCCCATTGCAGCAGGGGCTGCAGCCTACACCATTGCCGAGGCTTGCAGCCCAGCTCCAGGTGGAGCTTTGTTAGCTGTGGAGGGCAGTGTCACTGGCCCTCATATGTGGGATCCAAACCGGGGCCACTGGTGTCCCAAGCCAGCTCTTAACCAATGCGCCACTCAGCAGGTCCCCAAAGTATTTTTAAAAGAGTTCTTCAGCAATTCCCTGCCATCGGAGGAAGGATGGTGTTCTCTGTTACCACATAGGCTGACAGTTAGGGACACTGGTGTCAAATTGGTTCTTTCCTAAGTAAAATTTTTCAGTGGGGTGAAAGACAAGTAGAGTTGAATAGAAGGAAGAAAACCGTCCTCTTGAATGAGTCATAAAAATGAGTATGATGCTAGTTCTTCCCAACTTGCTCTATAAATTTAATGTAGTCCCAATCAAAATCCAAGCAGGTAATTTTGTAGATATTGACAAACTGATTTTCTCTCTCTCTCTCTCTCTCTCTCTCTCTCTCTATATATATATATATATATATATATATATATATATATATATATATATATATATATCCCAGAATCACCACCATGATACTGAAGAAAAGACTTGAAGGACTGACACCACTCAGAGTCAAGACTTACTATAAAGCTGCAGTAATCAAGACACTGTAGTATTGACAAAAGAGTAGATAAACAGATCAATAGAACAGAATATAGAACCCCCCCTCATAAATATAGTCCACTGATCTTTGACAAAGGAACAAAGACAATACAAAGGGGCAAGGGAAACTGCTTCAACAAACAATGCTGGAACAACTGGACATCCCATGGAAAAAAAATAATAAACCTAGACACAGATGGTCCACTCTTCACAAAAATTAACTAAAAAATGAATCACACCTAAATAGAAAATGCAAAACTAAAAATTCCTAGAAGATCACATAAGAGAAAACCTAAATGACCTTGGAACAGTGACGACATCTCAGATACAATACCAAAGGCATGATCCATGAGAAATAACGGATAAGTTGGACTTCAACTTCATTATAATTAAAAACTTCTGTTCTGCATAAGACAATGTCAAGAAAATGAGAAGACAGCTACAAACTGGAACAAAATGTTTGCAAAGTTACTGTATTTTGCCATGTATAATGCACTCCCATGTATAATGCTCACCCATATGTTTGGCCCAAACATTCAGGGAAAAACATCTTTGGTTTTAATTTTTTAATTCAAATTTTTATTTGTTTTCATTTAGATAGTTGTTTTTTGTATTATAAAGAAATTTTAGCATTTATTACTTTTTTAAATATCATGGTATAAGAATTTTTGTGAAACAAATAATCACAAAACACAATGACAAAGGTCCGATAAATTTTAACATATTTACGCAGCACAGAAGGACAAAAACTATTCACCATTGCAGTTGATTGTAAGTTCAACAAAACGATGATAGTATTCCAGGGTATTATTTTGCATATGGATATCATTATTGATTTCTAGAGTTATACTTTTAACTCATAAGCATAAGTAAAAGAATTAAAAAATTTATATAGATACAGAATTAGTACTACCCATGTATATGTGCATCCTTATTTTCCCCTCACAAATTTAGGCAAAAATGAATGCAATATGCACAGCAAAATATGGTACATTTGATAAAGAACAGTTATCCAAAAATACAAAGAAGACTTAAAACTCAATAATAAGAAAACAAACGAGATTTAAAAATGGGCCAAGGGCTGGCAGAGTGGTGTGGTTAAGCACTGGCTTGGGAAGCCAGCGGCCCTGGTTTGGATCCCACATATGAGGGCCAGTGACACTGCCCTCAAAAAATAAAAAAAAGTAAAGTAAAAATGGGCCAAAAACCTGAATAGACACCTCACCAAAAAAGATATACAGATAGTAAATAAGCATATGAAAAAAATCTGTACACATCAAATGTCATCAGGGAAATGCAAATTAATACAATGATGACTACTGCACACCTATTCTGGTCAAAATCTAAATACTGACAACACGAAACACAGGTGAAAATGTGCAGAATAGTTTATCCACTTTGGAAGACAATCTGCTGGTTTCTTACAAAACTAAACACACTCTTAACATAGGATCCAGCAATTTGACTCCTTGTTATTTACCCACGGGAGGTGGAAACTTATAATACCGATACAAAACCTGCACACAGGTGTTTCTCGCAATTTTATGAACTGACCAAACTTTGAAGCAATTGAAATATCAATAGATGAATGGATGAATACAATTTGGTACATCCAGACAATGGAATATTATTCAGAGCTAAAAAGAAATGAATTATCAAGCTAAGAAAAGATATGGAGGAAGCAAATGCACATTACAAAGTGAAAGCTGCCAATCTAAAAAGACTTCATACTGTATGATTCCAACTATATGATACTCTGGAAAAGGCAAAACTATGGAGACAGTAAAAAGATCAGTGGTTGCCAGGGGTTAGGAGGGAAGACAAGAAGAATAGGCAGAGCACAGAGGATTTAGGGGGCAGTGAAAGTATTCTGTATGATAACATAATGGTGGGTACTATGAATGAACCCTAATATAAACTATGGGCTTTGGATGATAATGATGTGTAAATGTAGGTTCATCAACCATAACAAATGTAGCATTTTGGTGAGTGATGTTGATAATGGAAAGGCTTTACATGTATGGGGGCAGAGGGGACATGGGGAATCTCTCTACCTTCATTTCAATTTTGCAGTGAATCTAAAACTGCTCCAAAAATAAATAAATAAATGAATAAATAAATAAATAATAAATAAAGTCCTTTCAAAACAAATCAGTTTGAACATATACAGCGTTCAATCTGAAATAGCACAAATGAGCTTACCAGCTTAAATGTTTAACTATCCAGCATGAGAAGCAGTCATAAATTATTCTATAACATATGTAAGCATGATGCTTAGTAGGGCTTTCAAGGGATACTGCTAATATGATGACACAACCAGTAATTTCAACAGAAGAAAATAGATTTCAACAGATTTTACAATATTAAACATTTTTCACAATTATTATATTAAAATGTTAATTATTACCTAGGCATGATGGGGAGGTTTATGAATAATATTTTCTACTTTGCACATCCATATTTTTCAAAACATTGATAAGTATAAAGTTTGGCTTTATAATAAAAAGGGATATTATGTATTAATAAAAAGTAAACATTAGCAGAGATGCAACTTCAGTTCAGATCTGTTTTATATTTTCTGCTTAACTTTATAATTAATATTCTGAAATCTTTCTGTAAATTGAAACTATATTGACAATTATTGCTAATATTTTAGATTTAAAGGTTCAATTAATTTAGAATAAGTAAAACTAAAGCAGGTTCATTACTGAGGACATCTCAAATGGTAAATTTTCAGGAGGTTTATATTTCACACAAAAGTCCCCTCTCTCCAAATCCTCAAAAATAGGTCTCTAGTTTGAAGAAACTATGAGAATTCTGCCAGAAACAGATGGAATGTCAGCTCTCTGGTGATGGAGCTTCTCTTTATCATCTCTGTAGCTTTCTTCTTTCATGACTTTATAAATTCCACAATTCTCCCAGCTTGTTTACAATGTCTGACAATTAAGTTCACAAATTCATCTCAGAAAATGTGCTACATACCTCACTGCTGAATATCACTACGGTCACCTTTAAAGTACTCGCCTTGGGAAACTATGCGCTGATGTCAGCACCTAGTATTCCTTCCTTCAAAGCAATTTTGGAAATCTTTCTGGAATAGCCATCAGAGCTGTCGTCGTGTTACCCTTGATATCCTCAGTGTCACTAAAATGTCTTTCTTTCAATGTTTCCTTTATCTTTGGGTAAAGAAAGAAGTCATCGGGGACCAGATCAAGTGAGTAGGGAGGGTGTTCCAATACAGTTATTTGTTACTGACTAAAAACTCCCTCATAGACAGTGCCGTGTGAGCCGGTGCATTGTTGTGATGCAAGAGCCATGGATTGTTGGTGAAAAGTTTAGGTCATTTTCGTCTAACTTTTTCATGCAGCCTTTTCAGCACTTCCAAAGAGTAAACGTGGCGAACTATTTTTGTCCAGTTGGTACAAATTCATAATGAATAATCCCTCTGATACCAAAAAAGTTTAGCAACATCGTTGCAACAAGTTTACGTGCTTAATTATTAGACCTCGTTATTTTTCTAGGAAAGAAAAGCTTTTGCATCATTTATTCTGCAATTTCGGTTATGAAAAATGTTTTAGATTTGAACAAAGACACTGAATGATAAAGAGACCAAAGCCTCAGACTATTTGATTCAGCTTCTTTGTCATGTGTCTGTGACCACTCATATATACTTAGTTATTTACAGGTACAAGTATATGCTCACCTAGCAGTAAAATATGGAAGAAGAGAGGTCCTTTCACAGCACTATGCTAATTTGACCAATTTTCTATATTAAAAATGTGATAGTTATAGTCTAATTTAAGGAGAGTGAAATTGAGAATGAAAACTGCTTCTTGATTTCAGGTGCAAGTAAAACATATCTCAAGAAATATGCCTCTGCCTAGTTAGAGGGCTCCTGAGTGCTTTAGGAAACAAAGTGATCCCCCTCATGTTGCTATAGCTACACGCATGTACTTTTAAAGGACTGCAAAAATGAATTCCATTATTCTGGAGAACAAAACACCAGAGACGTTTGGCTTGACAGAAATTTTAAATTTATCTCCTTACAGAATACCCATACTTTTAGTCACTTTGCAGGTGAATGACCTGTTATTGTAGTTGTTCCATTCATTATATGCATACATTTCTAAAACTTCTGCTATTTGCACAGTACAAAAGAAATGTTTGCATGCTGGAACATAATGAGAATCCATCACAATGAAAAGTTTCATAGCTTATGTAAAATATTTAATTTTAATGGGTTTAGTTCCTCCTTTTGGGAGTATACCAAACTCCTTTGTAAGGTCCTATAAGTTGGAAAAATTTCCCCTTCTTCCTTGTAAAATGCTTATGGACTGTGGGCTTAACATCTATTGCTTGTGATTGTCAAGAAAATTTGATAGAATAAAAGATAAAAACTGGATACTTCATTTTCTAAAATAAGCAGGATTAAAAAACATTTACCACTTCAGGGCAGAATTTAAAAAAAAGAATCAGGGTTTACTTTTAAATATTCATATTGTTTAGGTAACCATTCACTGCCAATAATATTTCAAGGTGCTGGCCTTTGAGCCAAAATGTCCTGCATTTTCCATTACCTTATGTTCAATTAAATCCTTTACATTTTTTCTTCTCATAAATGAGGCAACATTACGCCATGTTTATGAACATAATCTCTTATGTCTAAGACCTGGAACTGAAACCTGTCAATATTCTTTAATAGCTGATCTGCTTCCCTGATCTAGTAAATGGTGCTAGTCATAGAATTTACTTCATAGACTGGTTGGTAAGCATAAATGACAAGTCTTTCCAAAGCATTTAACACATTACTTAGCTCAGTAAATTCTCAGTAAGTGTTATTATTGGTGTTTTTGAAGGAAGGAAAGTAATAATAATAACTTATGGCATACTGTACTACCTGATGCATGGTAAACAAAATAGACAAATCATATCTATCTCTATGAGTTCAGCTATTAAATACTCCAATCTTGAATACAATGCTTCATTTTATACTTCAAGTTAGCATTTCCTTTCAAGCAAAAGCATTTAGTCATTTAAACATCAAACAACAAAAAAATACAAATAATATGTGTTATTTTTCCCTAGAGGTCATTCCTGTAATATTGACCATTAGCATAACTTTGAACATTGTAGTAAATATATATATATATATATATATATATATATATATATATATATATATATATATACATACACACCCTGTGCGTGTGTCTGTGTGTGTGTATGGTTGTCGGAAAAGTCATGACACAGTTTGCAACAACAAAAAAAGAAAAAATACGTCATGACTTTTCAGACAACCTAAGATATTCATGCAATTAGCAGCTACTTACAGAATTCTCTGTGTCAGTTGCTAAGTAGCAAACCAAAGACAACCTGTGCTCTAACAATACACAGATATTAATTATATTTAGACTAAATTTATATCCATAGCATATTTACTTCTATATCTACATGTAGAAGTGTAATTTGTAAATAGTATTTGAAAATTATAATGAATCAATAAATTCTACATTTTTGCAAATCTGTCATGTTAATTTAATAAAATCCTACCCCAAAACCTAGTGAAACCACCTTCTGGGCTGTCACATACCTACACTATCTCCCAATCCTGTTTTATACTGTTCCCAAATAAAAATCCAGTTTGTATCATGTTTACCATTCTGTCCAATTCCTCTTTTGTCTGTATCAGGCTGTTTTACCACAACAAGCCAGCACCTAATTTTGCATTTATTTTTATATCTGAGTTTCCCCTTCCTTCATGACTACTCACTACCCTTTTCATGCTGCCCAGTCATCATGATATGAAAGATGAACTTCTGCAAATACACTTTTCACTTAAATGTGTTTTGTTAGTTTGTTTGTTTTCTTTTTCCTCTATTTTTGAGATATTAGTTGACCAACCCCTAGGAAATCCTATACTAAATTATGTGGGTATAGTTTATGATAAAAACTGAACAATTCTTTCCTGCATGGTCAGTGAAGTACATCATGAAAAAACAATCGTGAGGGCCGGCAGAGTGGCGCATTGGTTAAGAGCTGGTTTGGGGATGCCAGCGGCCCCAGTTTAGATCCCACATATGAGGGCCAGTGACACTACCCTCTACAGCTAACAACAACTCCACCTGGAGCTGGGCTGTGCAACGGTGTTGGCTGCAGCCCCTGCTGCAGTGGGCTGCCATAGGCTACAGTAGGTGACCAGCAGGCAGCATGAGCGACTGATAGCCAGCATGAGCTGCCAATAGCCGTGGTGAGCAACCATCCAGAGGCCGGTGACGGATCTGCCTCATCCAGGAAGAACGCAATGATGGTACCAACATGGGCCAGTGAAGCAACGTCCTCCGGAACTAGACTGAAGAACAAAAAGACAGCAACTTGTCTGTTCCCTTTCCCTGATTCCCCAACGCTGTTCCTCTCCCCCAATTCCCCAATTTAAAAAAAAATCAAAAAAAATCATGAAATTAAATATATATATATATATATATATATATATATATATATATATATATATATATATATATATCCTTAAGAAGTTTTACTGTTCTATAGAATAATACTTCTCAAATTTTAATATGTATGCAAATCACATGAGGACATTTTTAAACGCAGACTGGAATTCAGAGGGTGGGATGGGGGTTGAAAATCGGTATTTCAACAAGATCCCAAATTATGTTTATGATTCCGATAAAAGACCATACTTTGACTAGCCAGGCCTACAGTGATCTGAATTCATTCTTTATGTTAACAATAATGATTCCAGTCAACATCATTTACACAAAGTTTTGTATGTTATTCTTCAATTTTTGTCCCATAAATCACAGCCTTCTATAATTCAAGGTCTAACAGGACCCAAAATACTATCTGAAATTTTAACATTGTTAAGGCCATGCACACTTTCTTGTAGATCCTTTCATGAATTTAAGACTCTCTTCCAGAATGCTTCAGTCTTCTAAACATTGTCTCTCTCACACATACACACAGAGTTTACTATGTTCTTACTGATATTAAAATTCAAACCATCTCCTACAATCCCCATAAAAGACATTCTAAGATATCAGATGAATTAGTAGAATAGCATCGTATCAGAGCTTTTAAATTTTGTTTTTTAGTTTCCAGTGTTGAAGCGCCTAAAATAGATGTAGAAACAACAAAGCTTCAGGTTTCTCTGGATGTGGTAACAAAACATCTCCTTGTAGTCATAAAAAACTCATATATAACAAAATAAAGTCTTTTTGGGGCAGAGTATGATGTTAGTGATATAATCATTTATAATAATCCTTTTCATCCTTAACAAAAGAGAGACTGGGGAAAGGTAGGTTTAAATCTTAATTTTGCCACTTACTAACTTTATGACTTAGAGCCTTCTTAGAAAAATGCCTGGAACTTAATATGCATTTTATATCAGCTATTAATATTAATCACACTGCTATATTTCACAGAATGCTGAAATTATTGTTGTGGGCATGACTATATGTTAAGAATAAGTTAAAGAGGATGGTTCCCTTTGAAAAAAATAAGAATATAGGCCTTCAGCATGTTTTACAGAATCCAAAATTGTCCCTCTGCTCCCTTACTTACACTTCCAAATTTGCACTGTATTACTAATCTAAGACAATGATAATAGCATATCATAGAACATAATTAACAGTGGTGAAAAAAAATGAGCTACCATATAATTAACAACAAGAATTTAAAGGTCCTCAAATTAAGAAATTCAGAGGAAATTCAACAATGTTAAAATGTATAAGATATTGATATAGGTAAATCCAAAAATATATTCTGAACATTTTGGCTGAGAGATGATTTAATTATTTTGTTAATTTTTCATCTATTTATTTTTTAGACATTCCTAAAATAATTGTGCATGAAACATACATCATTAATATTTACATTTTTTAATTAAATTAAATCATATATAAACTCTTCCACTTATTCTAAGCTAGGTATAAACAGTGAACAATAGCGAGCCACCAAAAAAGTTATGAAAAAGTGTACACTGATAAATGGTCAAGAAATGCTATATGTTAGTCTCTGGGAATCAAAAAATATCCAGAATTCCCACAATAAAATTTAATATTTTCAGTTTTATTATGAATTTGAGAAAAGTTACTGTACCTGCAGTGCCTTCATTAAAATGTTCCATTTCACTTTCTTAAATGTAATCATTTTCAATTCAGGGCACAGCTATGACAAGTCAAATGTGATGACACACAATTGATGTCATGGCATAAATATAAATATTTTATTTACATTTGATGACTTAGCAAACAAACTGTTTTTATATAGTTCTTTTATACATTTGTTTTTTTTCTTCCTGAGTTGAGAGATACAACTTGTTGTTTATTCTGGAGAATTAAAATATGCAAATGAATTAAGATACATATTTATAATTTGATTTTCTTCAACAGTGCAATAATACAAATGTAGAAACATTATTTTTCAAATCTATGGGGATGCATAATGCAAAATCATAAATAACTTAAACCATGTTGACTATGTTTGAATAAAATTTCTACTGCTGATACTTCCTATATTTAATTATAAGGTATAAAATGTGTTTTTCCTCAAGGATATTTTAAATAAAGAATGCTACTTTTATGGTACATTAAAACATCATTTAGAATATGCATTGATTATACATACTAAATTGAGTTACATATCATTCTCATCCATAATGCTGAATTATATGTATTTCTGTCCTGGCAACTGGGAAGATGGGAACATTAACTAACATTTGATATGACTACAGAAAAAACAAGCTGAAAAACATGTGGAACTAAACTAAAGGCATCTGATTAAATCTAAATTGCTATGGTATAACATTATCTACTAATGTTAACATAAAGGAACTTGTGCTATAATCCAATTTTCCATTATAGATATCACAAAAGTTAAGCAGTGTTACTAAAGTTTGAATCTTAGGATGTTTGCACAGGAGGCCAGTGTATTCAAATGTTCTGTGCAATTGGCCTCAAAGTGCCTTTTTTCTGTAATCATCATTCATAAGGCTATAATGAAACACAAAAAAGAGAGAAGATATGGTTATGTGGGTGTTAGTAGCATAAATTTAAACTCCATCCTGAAACGAATTTCATGAAAAGGGCTTCCCTTTCCTTTCACCCCATCCTCGTTCCAAACATCTAATTGCACTTCAAAATTTTAAGGCACAAGTTAAATAAGGGCAAGAACCAATGTTTTACCATTATTGCCAGGGTGCAATTATTCCTAATAAGATGAAACGATGTCCAATTATCTAACTTAAAGAGCTTGGTTTACTTACAGTGAGTTTGGGGGCAATTAATTCAACGAGGTCTTAGTTAAATATCTAGCATACCACTGGGGCTCATGCTTTTGGCAGAATGCTTTCCTTGTTTGAGACTGTTGTTAACAGGAATAGATTCTTTAAGATACAGCAGAGAGGCTCCCCTGTATAGGTGAGAGACTACTGAGCAAACTGGCGAAGTACCAAGTACCAACAAGAACATCCCCCAAGATGGAAGTCTGAAAGTAGAAATTCAAGTACGCTTGAGTCCCAGGCTTTCAAGGGTGTTCAAAATCCCTCTTTGGTCTTCTCTTAAGTAGAATGATTCCTGGACTAATTCTCCACAAATGTTTCTGTTATTATTCATTACAAATGATTTGGGATATAGATTAATTAGAATGAATTATCTATTGCTACATACAAAAACATGCATGAATCGCATAAATGTAATACTGAGTGAATAAGAGACACAAGTACTAACTTTGTGATTCAATTTATATCAGGTTGAAGACTGACAAAACTAATCTATGGTGTTAGAATTTAGGATAGTGATTACAGTTGGGGTGGGAACCCTGGCAGGAGAAGTTTTGGTTGCTGGGAATGCTTTTTTTTTGCTTTCTGATTGAGGTGCCGATTACACAGGTAAATTCAGTTAGTGGGTACTCTTTAAACTTCATACTTATTATTTGTGCACAGGTTGTACTTTAATAAATGTTTACTTAAAATGATCTGGGGGCAATCATAGAGAGAGATAAAATAACCCTATATGGTCTATAATGCTTTTTACATTATGTACACTGTGTGAAATAGTACCAACCTATTCATGATAACCAGATGCATGCATGTAGAAACAGAAATATTTAGTCATAAACCAGGCTCATTCCTGAAATAAAGTTCTGGTCTCATAATGAGAGACCTTAATCTTATTTGAAATAACAAAATGGAAAATAATTTTTGACATCTGTACACCTATCAGGTAATGAAATCAGTTTCCTCATTTATAGGATTTAACTTTATCAAGAAATTGTATGAACACCTGTATTCATTATTTGCCAAGAACTGTGTCCCATGTTTGGCAAATATTCAATTTTGCTATAAGAAAAAAAATCAAGAAAATGACTCTTAAGTATTCCTATTACACAGAAAATGGTGAATGAGACTCACAAGACTTAAGTATCTAAAGTCGAATGACCAAAAAGAAAAAGAGGTTTGTCTAACATCAAATTTGTGTTTTCATTCATCACATGAGTGGTTCTCAAATTCTACTGTGTAACAGGGGACTTGTTAAGAATAGACTACTGGGAGACATCATAGAATTGGCAGCAGTGAGGAGGGCTCCCTGAGTTCTCCCCTGGAAATTACCACAAATTCAACAGCTATAACTCATCAGAAGAACCTCTGTTCATCACACAGAACAGCTAAGAGTCTCGCACAACTCTTACTTGACAGTGGGCAACCCGAGCAAGTGGGGAAGAGGGAAGAGAGGCATGCAGAGATACAGCCCACATCTGGGGCTGCAGAGATGGCAGGGCCCCAGGAAGGAGATCAGGGATTACTACAGCAGCAAGGCAAAGGGCTCTCTCCGTACTGTGTCCCACAGTCCTGCCAAGAGTTCAGCATAGAGTGCGGCAGTGCCCAGTGTCTGAGGCAGAAGCCTCAGCTCAAAACTGGGCCTGGGAGCTCTCAGACAGAAAGCAAAAGCAACACCATAAACAAGACCCCATTCTCACACTCCCTCAGCATTCCTACCACCGCCCTTCCAGAGTCTTAAACTGGTCCCTGACTGGAAGAGTAGTGTGAGATTGCAGAGGTGCAGCAGCCCCTAGGAAATGAAAATCTAGTGAAGAGGCTGCAAGGACTATGGGACTGCCTACGCAGCCCCAAATTTTCCTGCACGGCCTCTCCGGGAAGGGCAATGCAGAACCCAGCAACAGGTGGCAGAGGCAGTGCTGGGCTCTCAGAAGTTCGGAAATCACACACCCTTTATAGACACCAGTGGAAAGAGCACTCTAAAATCCAGGAGCCCAATCCACCTTCTGCCGGCGATGCTCTCAGCACACGCCTGTGCAGGCGAGAGCAGAAATGGCACTGACTTTGTAAAAATCACCAACCATACCTCATAGCCCAACTCATCTAGACCTGCATCACCAGGATCACTCAGGGAGCCAGGTGGCTGTCTCTGTATCCACAAGATGCAGAGGAATTTTTGTGCAGCAGAAGACAACCTTGAAATAGTTTGGTGGACTTTAGCCAAGACTGAAACTATCTTTTTTTTGTTTGTTTGGATTGTTGGTTTTTTGTGTTTTTGTTGTTGTTGTTGTTTTATTGGTTTGTTTTTGTTTTTCTATTTTATTATTATAAATTTTAGTTTTATATATGTGTGTGTATGTGTATTTATGTCCATAAATAGATGTGTGTGTGTATATATATATATATATACATATATATATATATATATATATATATATATATAGTTTGTTTGTTTGTTTGTTTTCCTTCATTCTCTCTCCCTTTTCTTTTTTCTTATCCCTGCTCTACTTTTCCTCCTTCTTTCCATTTTTCTTTCTTTTTTCTTTTTTTTTTCTTTTTTTTGGTATTGCTATTTTGCTTGTTGTATTTCTTTGTTTTTTTGTATTTTTGATACTTCTGTACATGTTCAGTATTGGTTGTCAGTTCTTTTCACATGTGAGAGTATTTGGTTTCTTTTGATGGTTGTTGTTGTTGTGCTTGTTGATCCGTTTTTGTTCTAGAATCGCTCTGCAGCAGGGCCCAGCGAAAGAGGCACAAGAATCATCATACCCAGAGGCCAATACTACACCAAACCAGAGCATTAACAGGTTTGACGAACAAGGGTCACACCCAAAGGGGATTCTCTACAGGCACATGAGACCATAGGGGCAAAGCTTCATCAGAGGGGTCAACCCACACACAGCAGCTCATGAACTGTGGGCACAGCTAATCCTCACAGCTAGTCAGCCTGTGAGTCAATCCCACCTACTGACAAGCCAAAAGCAATCAAAGCTCAACTTTAACAGGAGAAGACACACAACACAAAGAACATCTCTGGAACACACGCACAGGAGAACAGGGAGACTTAGTAATTCAAATATAAAGGACTCATACCACATAAGTCCACCCAGCAAAGACTGAGACACATAGGGGATCTACCTAATACTTCAAAGCAAGCACAAAGAGTCAGCCAGAATGGGGAAACAAAGAAACACATCCCAAATAAAAGAACAGAAGAAACCTCTGGAATCAGTGGAACTAGATGAAATAGAAGCAACCAACCTATCAGAGACACAGTTCAGAACACTGATGATTAGAATGTTCAAGGAAATTAATGAGGATAAAGAAATCATGAAAAACAACCAGTTAGAACTAAAGAATACAATTACTGAAATAAAGAACACACTCGAAGGAATTGCCAGCAGATTAGATAAAGCAGAGTATCAAATCAGTGACTTAGAAGACAAGATAGCAGAGATCACCTAAGTAGAACAAGAAAAAAACTAAAATAAAAACACTGAAAATTGTTTAAAAGAGCTGTCAGAGAACATCAAGTGCAACAAAAATCACATCATAGATATACCAGAAGGAGAGGAGAGGGAGCAAGGGATCGAGAACATATTTGAAGTAATAACGATTGAAATCTTCCCTATACTGGTGAAGGCAATCAACATACAAGCCCAGGAAGTGTTCCAACCAAGATGAATTCAAACAGGACCAGGCCAAGACAAATTACATTTAATATAGCAAGACTTCAAGATGAAGACAGAATCCTAAAAGCAGCAAGAGATAGGCAGCAAGTTACTTATAAGGCTATCCCCATAAAAATATAAACTGACTTTTCTACAGAAACTTTGCAGGCCAGAAGGGAGTAGCAGGAGGTATTTAAAGTGATGAAAAACAAAGGCCTACAACCTAGACTGCTGTATCTAGCAAGGCTATCATTTAAAATTGAAAGAGAAATAAAGATCTTCCCAGAAAAGAATAAGCTAAAGGAATTCATTAACACCAAGCCAGCATTGTAGGAAATGTTAAACGGGCTTCTTTAAGTAGAAAAAAGAGGAAAACAATCCAACTAATGAAAACCAGAAATACAACTAATAAAATAGCAATACCTATGCACCTATCAATAATCATGTTAAATGTAAATGGAGTAAATGCTATAATCAAAAGACAGAGGGTGGCTGAATGGATAAGAAAACTAGACCCTTGCATATGCTGTATACAAGAGACTCACCTCAGATCAAAGACACATGCAGACTGAAAGTAAAGGGATGGAGTAATATATTTCATGCAAATGGAACTGAGAAAAAAGCTGGAGTAGCGATACTTATATCAGACAAAATAGACTTTAAATTGAAGAATACAATAAAAGACAAAAAGGGCACTACATAACAATAAAGGGATAGATCCAACAAGTGGACATAACCCTAGTAAACATCTGTGTATCTAACATAGGAGCACCTAAATATATAAAACAGATATTGACAGACACAAAGATGGAGATCAACAGATACACTATCATAATATGGGACTTCAACACACCACTGATATCAAGGGACAGATCCCCCAGAAAATCAATAATGGAATCAGTGGCCTTAAATGACATGTTAGATCAGTTGGATTTGATCGATATTTTCAGGGCATTTTAGCCCAAAGCTACAGAGTATACATTCATCTCAAGTGCATATAGAACATTTTCCAAGATAAACTACATGTTAGGCCCACAAAACAAGTCTCAGTACATTTAAGAAAATTGAAATCATATCAAGCATCTTCTCTGACCACAGTGCTATAAAATTAGAAATCAACTATAAGAAAAAAACTAGATTACACAGAAATATATGGAGTCTGAATAACATGTTACTAAATAGTGAGTGGGTCAAAAATGTGATCAAGGAAGAAATCAAAAGTTACCTTGAGACAAACGAAAATAAAAACACAACAACCCAAAATCTATGGGATGCAGCGAAAGTCCTAAAAGGGAAGTTCACAGCTGTGCAGGCCTACCTAAAGAAATAAGAAAAATCTCAAATCAACAAGTTTTCTTTACACCTCAGGGAACTGGAAAAAGAACAAAATAAGCCCAAAAGGAATGTAAGGAAGGAGATAATAAAAACAAGAGCAGAAATAAACAAAATAGAGACCAGAAAACAATGCAAAGAAACAATGAAACCAAGAGCTGGTTTTTTGAGAAGATAAACATAATTGACACACTTCTAGCCAGACTCATCAAAAAACAAAGACAGAGGACTCAGTAAACTCAGGAATGAATGAGAAGTGACAACAGACACCACAGAAATAAAAAATAAAAAAAAAGAGAGAGAAAAAATACTATGAGCAACTATATGCCAACAAATTTGACAATCTGGAAGAAATGGATAATTTTCTAGAAGCGTACAACCTTTCAAGTCCAAAAAGAAACAGGAAATCATAATTGACTGATTACTACCAAGGAAATTGAATCAGTAATCAACCAGCTCCCACCAGATTGCTTCACAAGTGAGTTTTACCAATCATTCAAAAAATAATTATCACTTATTCTACTCAAAGTATTACAAAAAATCCAGAAAGACGGAAGGCTCCAAAACTCTTTCTATGAGGCCACTATCACCCTAATCCCAAATCAGACAAAGACATTACAAAAAAAGAAAACTACAGGCCTATATCCCTGATGAGCATAGATGCAAAAATCCTCAACAAAGTATAAACAAACAGAATTCAGCAATATATTAAGAAGATCATACATCTTGATCAAGTGGGGTTCATCCCTACTATGCAAGGTTGATTCAATATCCTCAAATCACTAATGTGATATACCAAATCAACAAAATGAAAATTAAAAATCACATGGTCATGTCAATAGATGCAGAAAAGGCATTTGACAAAATCCAGCAGCGATTTATGATAAAAGCTCTTAGCAAAGTGGGAATAGAGGGATCACATCTCAATATGATAAAGGCCATATATGATACACCCACAGCTAACATCTTACTCAATGGAGAAAAGCTAAAACAATTCCCCTTAAAATCAGGAACAAGACAAGGCTGTCCACTTTCTCCACTGTTATTCAACATAGTTCTGGAATTTCTAGTCACAGCAATCAGACAAGCAAAAGAAATAAAAGGCATCCACATTGGTAAGAAGGAAGTAAAATTATATGCAGATGACATGATAAAACTATTGGAAGTGATAAATGAATTCAGTAAGGTAGCAAGATACAAAGTTAATATTCAGAAATCAGTTGAATTTGTATACACCAATAACAAAATAGCAGAAGGAGAAATTATGAAAATAGTCCCATTTGCAGTTGCTTCAAGAACTATAAAATACTTAAGAATAAATTTAACCAAAGAAGTAAAAGACCTGTACTCAGAAAATTATAAGACACTGAAGAGAGTAATTAAAGACATATCATGCTCATGGATAGGAAGAATTAGTATAATTAAAATGTCCATACTGCCTAAGGCAACATATAGATTGAATACAATTCCTATCAAACTACCAAGGGGATTTTTCACAGAAATAGAAAATATAATCTTAAAATTTATATGGAACCATAAAAGACCCAGAATAGCCATGATAATCCTGAAAAATAAGTACAAAGTTGGTGGTATCAGGCTACCCAACATGAAATCATACTAAAAGGCTATAGTAATCAAAACAGTATGGTACTGGCATAAAAACATATAATAGATCAATGGAACAGAATAGAGACCCCACAAATAAGTCCATTCATATACGGTCATTTAATCTATGACAACAGAAGAATTTATATTGGGGTAAAAATAGTCTATTTGGTAAATGGCACATGCAAAAATCTGGACCACCTCCTTACATCATATATGAGAACAAATTCAGAATGGATTAAAGACTTAAATGAAAGACCTGAAACCATAAAACTCCTAAAACAAAATACAGGGAATAAATTTGCAGACATCACCCTGAGCGATATTTTTACTGATATATTCTCTCGAGCAAGGGAAGTAAAAGAAAAAATAAACATATGGGATTACACCAAACTTAAAAGTTTTTTCAGAGCAAAGGAAACCATCAATAAAACAAAAAGGAAGCCTACTGAATGGGAGAAGATATTTGTCAACAATATATCTGATAAGGGATTAATATCCAAAATTTATAAAACACTCATGCAACTCAACACCAAAACAACAACAAAAAAACAATTAAAAAATGGGCAGATGATATGAAAAGACATTTCTCTAAAGAGGACATAGAGATGACCAACAGGTATATGAAAAAATGCTCAACCTCACTAATCATTAGAGAAATACAAACAAAAACCACAATGAGATACCATCTCACTCCAGTCAGAATGGCTATCATCAATAAATCAGCAAATAACAAGTACCGGAGAGACTGTGGAGTAAAGGGAACCCTGGTGCTCTGTTGATGGGACTGCAGCCACTATTGAAATCAATATGGAGGTATCTCAAAAAACTGGAAATGGAACTACCTTATGACCCAGCAATTCCATTCCACCCAAGAAGCTAATTTGAAAACATATTTGCACCCCTATGTTTATTGCAGTGCTATTTACAATAGCCAAGACTTGGAAACAACCAAAATGCCTGTCAGTGGATGACTGGATTAAGAAAATGTTATACATTCATACAATGGAGTATTACTCAGCTATAAAGAAGAATGAAATCTTACCATTTGCAATGATAAGGATGGACCTAGAGAACATTATGCTAAGTGAAATAAGTCAGTCGGAGAAAGACAAATAACATATGATCTCACTTATATGTGGAATAGAAAGAACTGAATAAATGAGCAAAGTAAACAGAAATAGTCTCAGAGATATAGAGGAAAAACTGATGGTTACTACATGGGAGCGGGGTGGGGATGAGGGAGAAAGGGAAGGGATTAGACAATCATAAATTGGTAAATACAGTACTGCCACAGGATAAGACAGACAGTTTGGGGAACATAATCAATTATGTCATAAATATATTTTAGGGTATCAGATGGCCACATGTCTTGTTAGGGAGACCACTTCATGGATGGGGTAGAGGCTTGATCATTATACTGTACACCTGAAGCTGATGCTGTATAATACTGTATGTTATCTATAATTGAATATATATATATATATATATATATGAATATATATATATATATATAGTCATGGGATGCGGAGTATAGTGTGGGGAGTGGAGTCAATGGAATTGTAATAGATAAGTATGATATGGGGGGATGGTGGATCGTGGGAGAGGAGTTGTCACTTTGTGAGGGGTAAAAAGTATAACTATTGCATTGTTTTGTACACCTGAAACTAAAAAAAATAAAAAGGGCAGACTGCAGGGGTCCCCGAAAGGCCTTCCATCCATCTCCTTAAGGCTCAGACAGGCTGAGCAATGTACATTGCTAGCAAGTCCCCAGGTGATATGATGATGTTGATTCAAGTGGCCCACTTGGGGACTACAATGGTGCACCAAGCCGCTTGCAGCATCTCTTGCTATTGGCATGTACTCACCATGAGCACTGGATCGGATCTCATTTAGTAAGAATCATTCTGTTCCCAGTGCCCAGCACAGTGTATGGAATGTAGTAGATACTTGCTTCCTGTGTATGAATAAATCGATGATTAAAAAAAAGTCTTTGTACGATACTCAAAACCACACAGTTCCTTTTTGAATCTAACTAGGCATAAGTTAGTGATAGAATCACAGAAGGTGAGGTCAGCGTCTTCATTTTACAGGTGAGGGAACTGAGTTCCAGAGAGCTTAAATGATTGTCCGAGGGTCAGAAAGCCAAGACAAGAACAGCTGCCTCCTAGTGTTTTCCTTGTTTAAAAGAACAGAGCATATTAAGCTATCCAGGGAAACTGTAGGGGACTTAAAACTATAAACCATTTATCATAGTGTTTTCTCTTTGGTCCAAACCAAGATGTGGAAAATATAAGAATTGGAATGTATATGTTCAACATATGTCTTATGCCTATCATATGGTAGGCCTGGTGAAAAGTAAGAGCTTTCTGAAACACAGCCCCTTTCATAAAAATTTTACGTCCTAGTTAGGAAGACACAATTCACTCATGAATCACAGACAAGGTCCTAGACAGCATAAATTGGACGTAGAATGGAGCTTATTATACATACACTAGTCCTGACAGAAGAGTTGGAATTTAAGCAAGACAAAAAAAAAAAAAAAAAAAAAAAAGAAAGGATTGGAAGGGGGAGAGGGAGGCAGGGAATGAAAGAGTAAAATGACTCCATTTTCATGCACAGCATAATATATGAAATAGCATAGATGTCAAAACATGCATTTTGTATTGGGGGCCGAAGACACATTTGGGGGTAAGTGAACTGATTAAGTGAAGTAGAATGCATATATTGAAAGCCTTTGAATAAAATGAGAAACTCTTTAGCATTGTGAAGTTATTATGATTACATGGGAAGGGTACTGACACAGTGAAAGGGAAATTCAAGGTTTTTTACCCTCACTCTGCACACTTCCACACTACCCCATTATCCACTACAGGAAAAGAATGTTCAATGAAAAACTGCTTCTCCTGAGACCCTTCCAGTATTTATGTCAATTTATCTCTGGTATCAATACAATTATGAACAGGAATGATTAGGTTATCTTGCACAATCGAAGATTTCTAAATCTATTAGCCTGTATCTGAAGATCTAGTAGAGTTTATTTTGAGGCCACTACCTATATCCCACTATTTCCAGAAGGCAGGTGCCTCTTACCCCAGTTAGCCATTCACCCTGCTCAGTGGCCCTATCCTCCACCAAGCACCACAGTTATTTTCTTTGAATTACCTTGGTCTATGAGGAAACAAAATATTTTCATCTGTTGTTTGGCTGTAAGTCAAAACTGCTGTTCCTAAAGTTACCTGAATCTCAGTGCAAAAGATACCCTGAGGTTGTTCCCAGAGAGGATCCCTAATCTTTTCTCTGCCCTGCCTATATCCACTGGATTCAGCCATTTGCGTCTCTGATCCAACTAGCCCATCTGCTCCTGTTTTTAATGGTTTTCCAGCACACTAATTACTTCAGCAGACTTTCATTTCAACAAGGCCAGTATGACTCAGCTATTTATTCTCTGCCTTCTCTTATCAAAGTCTGTATTTTACTTTGAAAGGCTGCCTTTCACCCCCCAGCACTTGGCTTACTATAGGGACTCCTTCGCCTCTATGGTTAGGGCTTTATTGTCTCAACTCCCAACTTATTGTGCAGACATTTTATTTAATAGCATAAACTTTAGGTATTACTCAACAACAAATTCGTCACCATTAATCTCCTCCAAACTAAAGATATCATTACGAGTCCACATATAAATTTTAAGGAATACTTAAGTACTTTTTTTTTTTTTGAGGTCAGTGTCACTGGCCCTCATATGTGGGACTGAACCGGGACAGCCAGCACTTAAACACTGTGCCACTCGGCCGGCCCCTTAAGTACTTTTTAAAATTGTTGTTTTTGAAAGTATCAGCTAATTATGGGGACATTACTGATACTTCCTACCAGCATCTGGTGACTCCAATAATACATATGTTTGTAATTACAGATGAAAAATAATCTATAAATATATTTTAAGTACCATAAAAAATTATATCAGATATACTTCGTTGTTAACCTTCCTGCATGTATATGTTAAAGGTCTAAGGACTTGATAATCAAGTATTTAGCTTGGAAAATACATGAAGGTCTAATGGGGAAAAAATGGGCAATGAATAAAGAAAAAAAAAACCCGCTTCAGTCCTTATATTATAAATCACAAAGCAAAACATATTAGGAACTCATAGCATTTATTTTGCAACTCTTAAAAAATAAATCATCTGTTCCAGACTAAGTGAATTCATCAAATTATAACACCGAGCCAAGTAGAGAACCTGACCCAGCATTAAATAAATGATGGTTTGTCAGCATTATCTACATTGTCCAAATCTTTGTATGTCTGAAGTTTATTCATCATTTCTATTCATTTTTGACTTTGAGTTGCTTGAATTAGAAGCAATTTATTATTATAATAAATGTCTGATGTTAGTAACCAATAATTATTCCCAAAGACTTTTTAAATTAATTAGTAGCTTTGTAAAGCACAAGGCAAATTAAATATCACTTTAGTGAGAAACATTTTTTTTAAAGGCTCATTTTTTTTAATGAGCCTTTAAAAAAGGTTAATGATTAAAAACAACCCAAAATTTTAAACTAAATTGTTCATCGAGGCCATTAAAAAACTGATAATATGTAGTGGTTTTCTTGTTTTCAAAAATGTTTTTTAAGATAATGGCCAGTAAAACTGATATTATGTAGTGATTTAATTATTTTTGAAAATATTTTATGAGTCCCCGTGAAGCTGGCACACTTCTAAAATTTCTGAATGTGTACTGTAACGAGATTTTCTTGTGTTGAAAATCCACTGGAGGATTATGCTCAATATGGGATAATAAAGCATTTCTATTGTTTTATTCTGATGTAACTGTGTATATCTCCATGCTGCATCCACATCTTTAGGGACATTTTATTTTAACAAAAAAAATGCTGAAAATACTTCTTAATATTGTATAACTTTTATTCTAGCTACGGGCAAGTCTATGAGACAATGTTTTAACTGGTTAAAAGAAAAAAAACTATTTCAGATTCTATACTGTCACACACACATAAGGTGCAAAGCATTAAAAAACTGTTATTGAAAGTTGTGCTCAAGGGGTAAACTGCAAGTTTGCTCCCCCCTGACATGATCTACCACTCATTCTCTGTCAACGTGTATGCATGTGTGTGTGTGTGCATAACATACACAGAGTATAAAAAAAAGATACTACCAGAAAGGAATAGAAGCCTCTAAAATTGTTTGTAATGTGGGTTTACCAATATGGCTTAGTTTATGACTTCCCCAAGGCAATGAGCTTGTGCAGCTGTTGTGGGAATCAACTTCCCACAGTGTTTGAAACACAAATCATTAACTTGTTACCAGTCTACATTGGAAGTCAGAATACAAAACAGTTTAAATATGTTAACTTAGATGCAGTCAAGCTTTCTCCACGTTCATTTCAACTATTCAGAAATCAGTACATAATCCACAACCTTCCTATGCCTCGGAGGGTTTCTTTGTTGTCTTAAGAATACACCACTATGTCTGAATATGTTTTCCAGAGACTTTTGCAATTCAACATTTTGATAGACACATTCGCAGTGAGGAAAAAAAAAATAAAATACATATATATATATATATATATAATTCAATATAAAATACAAGGAATACAGAATCTCATTGGATAGAACCATATGCAAGATTTCAATGTTCAACTAATTACAACATGCTCTAAACATGTGCTAAATAGTTCTAACACTTCACCATGGCTTAATGATACAGTCCATTGAAGCCAGATGCATTCATTCAACAATTATTTGTTAACTGCTTACTATTTCCTAGAAAATATCAAGGAATGAAAGTTTTTATCAGTGTAAAAGTAAAATCCTACTATTTTTAAGTTTGGGAAGTAAAACATAAAATGATTTAAATGTACAGAATATTAAATAGTTGTAAACACAACAAAGATGATGGAAACTCAAAAGAAAATTAGAGTAGGAAAAAAAGAGTTGAAATTTTAAGTAAGACAGTGAGGAAGGTCTCACGGAGATTGGAAATAAGTAAGCCAATGGGATTTCAAGTGAAACACATTGCAGGTAGAGGAAAAATATGGGCAACATTCCTGGGATTTATATTGGCATGTCATTTACTTGCTATGTAGCTTGTTCAACTGAACATCAGATTCCTCATGCCTAGTATAGCACAGTGTAGGTGTAGTGATTACATGAGTAATGTCTTGCTCAAACCTAGAAAATTCATTACATTTTAGCCATTGTCATAATATGATGATATTCTATAGTTACTTATTCTTCAAATCTTTCCCCAAGATATCATCAATATAAGCACCCACTTATCAAGAAACTGTAACATACACCTGGAAAATCATAGCATGAGATGCATGTCCTGAATTCCAGGATTTTCTTTCTATGAAGATAACAAATGCACATATAGTCAATGAACAAATAATCGAGAGGCAGAGACAGTATGTTAAAAGGTTGGTTAAAGCTATACTATCAATATTTGTGAGTCAATATAAAATTCATCCAATCATGCCTGAAGACAACCCTAATGTTCAATGCTGTCTTGTATGGTACAGTTAGGTTTGTAATTAATGACAGAATTCACCTACATGTCTTTACTTGACCTTCATGTCATAGTGCATCTATAGATTTTGTGTAGTCTACTATAGCTTTGAACTTTTGTAGACAATTTCTCCTCTGTTCACATAAATTTCTTATTTTGTATGTATTTCTTATCATACCATCCCTGAAGATATCGATTCCTCATTTCTAGAGTAATAAGGAGGGCTCGCAAAGTCAATATCCATATTATCAATTGGGGCTTGGTGTTTGGAAATAAATCCAACATCTTTGCAGGCATTTCTTCATTTATAAAGAAAAAAAATAACATCCATGTTAGTAGTACAAATGCCAACCTACTTTCCAAGAACATTGATGTGCGATTGATTTGGGAGGGACTGCTTACTACTGAAAGAACATGGGCCAATTTCTTCTTTCCTTGAAACCTAGCACCTGAAACTACATGTTTGCACTACAGGTTTTTGTCGGGCAGCTCACTACCAATATCCACTTCCTTCATATCAATGAAACAATATTTCACCTTCAAAGAGAGAAAAGACACAGGTGTTCCTCAGAAGACCTAATGTGAAGATGCAGACATGAAAGTTCTGAAGAGCTTGAAGAATAGTAAGCCAGTATTAGATAGTCACCTATTTTCACATAATGAATTAATGTGAATAAAAACTGAAAAGAGCATTTCAAAATCACAGAGGACAGCTGAGTATTTGCAAAATGCCCTAACATTACTCAAATTATAGTCAATAGAGGCTCATATTGCTATGCAGGTTTTTGTGGGACCTATGGATTCACTATACTTATGACTTTATGTTCAATATAGATAAAATGTGGGTGATGCATTTGTCAGCAGCCACCAAATTGAAAATATGCCTCACTGGGGATATTGTAACTGGAGTAAGAATTTTATGGCAGAAAATTGGTTGCTTTTGCTCATCATATAAACTAGAGTCAATGTAGGAGAACTTCTTTCCCACTCCACTGACATTTCCTTCCACATGCAGGCATGCTGATTATCGGAACAGCTCTGACTTTTCACCGCCCCACTACCATCATAGTAAGGGTAGAAGAATTGTCAGGTTGGTATATTTGGGAAGAACAGACAGCATGAGTTTCTTTTTCTTGTGAGCAACCTTTCTTCAGGGAGAAAGAATTCAGTGTTCCACCATGGGCATGTCCTTCTTTGTTACCAATTAATAACAAATATGTTTTGGCCTCAATCTCTCACAGTTTTATTTTATTCCTCAAATTGTTTGGAAGATGTATGGGAAAGATGGGTGCTACATAGGGGGCCTTTTCCAAAGACTCCAACCATCCCAGTCTTCTGTCGGTGGAGACATGACTCTTGTAATTAACCAGGAGACAATGTGTTTTACTGCAGTGTTTCCAGGAAACAAAAAGTACTGACTTACGGCTAGGTGCCCAGGCATGACCCACTGAATGAGTATAATAATCATAATGATCTAACCTTAACTGAGAGGTTACTATATGTGAAGAATTATTTTAAACACTGTATCTGTAGTGATCCATTTAGTCTTCACAACATCATCTTTCAGATGATGAAACGGAAACAGAGAGGAGTTGAATGACTTGGAAAGGTCAACCAGAGAATGGTAAAAGGATGTGGACCCAGGAAGTCTGGTTCTAGAGCAGCACCCTCATCATGCACGATGCTAGACAGCTGGAAGCAAGAAAAAATGTCAAGTCATGGTATACAAACCCGAGCACAGAGCAAAGACATAGGCAATCAAGCCACAGGGGTAATTCTCCAAGATATCTGAATGTTCCCTTAAATGATCAGTTGATTGCCACTAAAGTAAATGGATTCAATAAGAGATTAAAAAAATAATAGAGACCCCAATAATGAGTTTAAAATCCCTCCAAGCTCATGCATGCCATACATATTTATAGCGCACATAGGACAAGTCGGGGGACTCCTAAGATGACTGATTTTCTCACAAGGAGAAACTGTCAAGCTGATAGTTGGAAAAGACTCTCTTGACCATTCAGTTGAACAAATTGAAGAAATTTTCTCTGAGTTCTACAAGAGACCATAATGGCTCTAGTAATCTTGAAAAGCAGAGTCACTTGTGAGGTAACTATTGTTAGCTATATCATTTAAAATATTACACTAACATTTTCAATTAAAAATGTGATTTCATATATAGTATTCAATTTTTTTTTTTTTGAAGGTAGTGTCACTGGCCCTCACATGTGGGACCGAACCGGGGCTGCTGGCTTCCCAAGCCAGCGCTTAACCGCTGCGTCACTCGGCCGGCCCGTGATTTCATATATAAAAGTTTAGGTGCAATGGACCCCATAGGTTGAAAATTAATAATCAGATAAGTTATAATTCATCAGAGTGCCTAATTTATTCTCAAAGTGATCTACACAAAATAATGCAATATAATATTTTTCCTTCATATTGCTGCTAATTTTTTTTTAATCTATGCATTATATTTATCTGGCAGTTATTCAAGGTGAAGGATACACTGGACAAATGGAAATATTATTAAATACATTCGGAACACTTGAAAGATTTTGCATTTGTTTCCTAGTTTATAACTATTTTAGTGCTCCAATGAAATGATAATGAGGTAATTTTTCTACGCACAAGGGCAGAAGAATCCAGGTGTAACAAATATGCTTTGTCTACATGAATGCTAAACTCGAGGTCACTATCTAGCAGAAAACTTATTAATTCTTGATATGCTAAGGTGCATGTCCAGCATACTCTTCATTAATAACATGGGAGATCTAAGTAACGCAACTGGATATTTAGAAAAAACAAAAGGGCTACTTGAAGGATCATAGTTAAAATATTAGAGACTTAGGTCAATTGCGTCAAATCTATCTCCAAAGGAGAATAGTTAAAGATGCTTAAAATTAAGGCGTATGATTTATGGAGAAAAGAGAATAATCTTAGGGAGAACAGAAAAATACTTGAGCATCTTGGACTCTTCATTATTATTATTTTTTCTCCCCTCCCAACTCTTTTCAAGCTGAAATCAGAATGGGAAAGGAGTTACTTTGGAATTAGTTTGTTAATCATTTCCATGAGTGCTTTAAATTTGAGATATAAGGTGAATGATATCCAAACAAAATACCTTGCTTTCTATGTCCTCAGCTGTACAGAGCAGCATTTGGTATTAAACAAAAATGTTGCCGAATCTAGATTTCCTTAGTCCAGTTGTCTGTTTCTGTGATCAAAAAACAGACATATTGGGCCAGCCGAGTGGTGCATTGGTTAGAACTTGGCTTGGGATGCCAGTTCTGAGCAGCAGGGCCCTGGTTCGGATCCCATGTGAGGGCAAGTGACGCTGCGCCCTCTACAGCTAAAATGGTGAACAACAGCTCGACCTGGGTTGACCTGAGTCTCTGGGACAGTGTAGGCTGCAGTGGGGCTGGCCAGCAGCTGGCAGGAGCTGCTGTGAGCTGCCGTCCAATGCCCGGTGAGCAACTGCCTCACCCAGGAAGAGCGCAATGATGATACCAACATGGGCCAGTGAAGCAATGTCCTCCACAACTAGACTGAAGAACAAAAGGACAGCAACTTGTCTGTTCCCCTCCCCCAGTTCCCCAATAAAAATCTTAAAAAACAAACAAACAAACAAACAAAAACCCCAGGCATATTATTCCAGGTCCCTGGTACCTATTAGGCAGGTTAAACACAAAACAAAACCATATCAAATATTGGGTGTTGGAAAAGTCATGATGTATTTTTTTGTAATGAAAACATAGAAAAATATGTCATTACTTTTCCGGCATCCCAATAATTAAGCTAATTGTGATTAACCAAAAATAATTTATATAGACACATTTCTGTCATAAAAATGTGTGATGAGGGCCGGCCGAGTGGCTCGGTGGTTAAGCGCTGCCTTGGGAAGCCAGTGGCCCTGGATCAGGTCCCACATTTGGGCGCCAGTGACACTGCCTTCAAAAAAAAAAAAAACTGTGTGATGAAGACAAAGATATAAAGCAATTTATATTTCACACAGGGATAACAGTATAAATTAAAAGTGATATCTCCACAGAGCTGAGATGGGTACAATGCAGAGATGCTGATGTAGGCCTGTGTTGCAGGTGGCTCACACAGAGGGGCTGCTAACTGGTCTTCCAGAGAGTACGGTGAGAGCCTAGGACTACAATTAGACAGGACACAGTCAAAGGAATGGTAGAAGCCAAGAGAGACCAGAGGGAGCCTCCTTCAGCCTCACTGCAGAGATGGTGACACAATGGCTGTCCTCAGGGTGCTTGCAGCAAGAGACAGAAGAGTGAGCTGCATCAGAAGCGAGATGAGCAAGGACGGCCAGGAAAGGAACATCTGAAGCTACAATCCCCTCACTCCCAAGCCTCAACTCTAAAGAAATTCCCTCAGATGTACACAAGAGGACACACTCAGAAATGTTCACATCAGCATTGTTTGTCATAACAGAAGTAAACTTTAGCCATGCCATAAAATAGTGGCAGTAGAATGTGAGTGAATTAGAACCATATACATTAACATACCCATACACAAAAAAATCTCCAAAAATATTAAATAAAAAGTAAGTTATAAAAGGATACTAAGAGTATAACATCATTTATGTAAAGTTTACAATCTGTAAAACAATACTATTGTTTTGGATACATATATGAGTGATAAAAAGACTTACATAGAAATAATAAACACAAAATTCAGGATAATGGTGACTTGGGGGAGGAATAATAGAGGGAAATGAGGTCAAGGAGGTGACTTCAACTTTATTGTAAGATCTTAGGCTGAGGAATGGACACAGTAATGCTCTTTATATTATTTTACTGTCTTTTTAAATAGCAGAAATAAATTATTTTAAATAAATAAATAAATAAAAGTGATGTCTCCATTCCTTTTGATAAATTTATAAACATGGCTGTTTTATTATTTTAATGTTATTTGTTCACTATAAAGAACTGCTTCGTGAACATAACTATCACCTTTATCAATAGTATTGGTTCATTAAAGACTTTTTTTCTTTTCATTCTATCTGTATACATTTAAGGTAAAATGGTTTAATGAAAGTGTTTATTGCTGGATGGGAATAATGAGGTTTGTCCCGTTTTATTATATTTCACACCGACGTAAGGGATGCCAATCATTTGATCAAAGAGGGCAGCAAATCTTGAGAATTCTACAGCCAGTGATTTAGTTTTAGTCTAAACCTGAACATAGTTTAGAACTGATTCATACTGGTTCACTTAAGAAACAGCGTAACAACCTTTAAAAAGTTACCTAAAATGTTAACATACAATAACTATTTGAAATACAAAATTGATACTACACAGAATTAAAGGAATTTATAGTGAACTTACATCAGCAACACTTATTTTAGAATTTGATTAGTTGAAACACTGTAATTATATTCATATTTCTATATTTTAAATGACAGTAGGAACATGCATAATAAAGTAAATTTATGAATCACTATTTACTATAGACTATTATAATATCAACTATATAATGTCAATTATATATAATGTCAATTATAATGTCAATTTCATAACATTTTTCTGAAAAATACATTTTTACACCATTTAGTCTAATATACTTAAAATAAAATCCTCATCCAACTTAGATAATTTCAATTTAAAAAAAAAACCATAGATCTTTGGACAGAGGTAAAATATTTTTAATAAAACTTTTGCATCAGTTCAACTTAAATATATAGTTTATAATTTACTACTTGTCAACCTAACAATTTTTGTCACTACTTCCTATTTTTCCATCTTTTAGTCTATTATTTAGAAATATATCTTTGAATCACATTCCAATTATTAAAACGTACTTGAAAATAAATGTTTCCATACTATAAATTTTTTCTCTAATACAATGGAAATAATTAGCTTTCCCTAACTGTTGTTAATAGTTATGTTCTCCTAACCTAAAATCCTATTATATTTGCTAAATCTCAGTCTGTTTCAATGCATCCGACGTCATGCCACACAGTGGAGAAGAAAATAACCCTCACATGCCAAGGATTAGAAAAAATAACGTTTTCAAAAGTATCCTCTTATTGGAAAACTTCTATCATTAAAAAGTCAGTTCCAATTTCCAATTAAACCTAAAGGTATTACAAATGCCATAGAGATGACAAAGTGAAGATCCAAAATAAAAGCCTTCAAGAGAAGCAATTGAGTTAATAGTTCAGAATAATCATTCATTGTGAAAAGTTGTGTAGAACACACACACGCACGCGCACACGCACAAAATCATAACACAATACACACAAGATATTTTGGGGCAATATTTACACAGTTCCATTTCATCAAATGAAATATCCTCATTTTAAAGCAGTTAGACACCAACATTTTCAATAGAGATTTGAATCCCTGTAAGGAACTGTTTTAAGGCCTGTAAGGAACTATTTTTATTTACTATGATGATGTGACTGGAAGTTCCACAATATTCTATTCTTCCTTTTGCTTCCTATGATAGCCAGGGTTTTCACTGAAGATTTCTTCTTGGATAAAAGATTAGCTTTCCAAAACACTTCTTTTCCATAGCATCATTTCTCTGCTCCAAATCATTCAGTCACTTTCCATTAATACAACTCAAGGCTCTTAGGTATCTTGCTCTGCACTAGGCTCTGATCTAAGCAATTTGATATATAAACTCATTTAATTTTCACAACAGTTTCGAAAATAAACGGCTATTAAACACAATAGCCATGTATTCTAAAACAAGAATTGGCTAAATCATTTTCTTATATCAGCCTGTCCGAAAAGTGGTGTAGCTGGGGGAGCCCAACTGGCTAGCTCCAGAGCCTGTCTGTGGTCTCAAGGCCCATGATGATGTCCACTCCTCACAGGTTTATGGTAGATTTCTTAGTCTAACACTTAAGACATCCCACAGTCTGCCTCCAAGTTACCTTTTTTTTTTCTTTGTAGCTGAGCCATCCTGCCAACAGTTGGCAGCTCAGCTATGGCTGGGCATTGAACTGTTGTTGCTCAGAGCTCAGCTCACACTCTTGAGTGGCTCTTAACCAACTGAGCCTTTTGGCAGGCCCTCCAAGTTACCTTTCTAATCTTATCTTTCACCAGTCTGTCAATAATCCCCATGCCAATCTCAAGAGTTGTTAGTAAGTGCTCCTCAAAGACAGTTTCCAGGGCCCCAGGTGCATGAAAGAATCCCTGGAGGGTTACAGGCTCTGAAAAGTCCTGTGGTAAACAGTGGTGTTCAATTTTTACCAACCATTTCTGTAACTCATCCAATCATGGAAACTTTCTTTGTTTTGTTTTTTTCATAGAGCACCTCATTGGAACACAGTTCTTTATGGAGTACATTTTGAGAAAGGGTGTTCTGTGAAAAAATATTGTACACCAACGGATATATTAGCCCTTCCTTGAGTATCGCTGAGGGATTTTCATTTTTGTATCTTTGGTCCCATCATTTCTATACCTGAAATATCCTTAACTCTTTTACTCAATTCAGATATATCTTTGAATTAAGAGTCTTGATTCAAGACTCAGCTTGAATCACACTCATTTAGTATATGATTATGTGCATCCATTTTATGACTTCTTAACATGCACATTGCTCACTTTTTAATTTATACAGGGTTTCTTTCATAACCATACAGCAAACTCCTTAAATGGCTAAGCTTTAAATAATTTGGAATAGGGAATCTTTCATTCAACTTGACTTTTCAGCCATCTTCAAAGAGACTACACACTATAGTACTTATGATAATAATCACACTGAAAACAAGCTAGCATATTTTAAATCTAAATCATACATTTTGGAGTTTAAAAGTATGTGAGACAACAGTCATTACAAATATTTATGAAAATTGAATCCTAACAAATTTATTCCTATTCTTTGTATCCAAATTCTTTAACATTTCCAATAAGAAGCAGAAAATAGAAAAAATAATCAAATATGAGCAATAAACTAAGAGCTAAATAATGTGATTGTGCAAATAATTGTAACATTAATTGCAATCCATAAAATATAAGAGCAACGGAATACAAATTATACTTTCTGACAGTCAAGATGAAAAAGAAAATGCAACAGATTATACAGATCTCCTTATCAAATAAACAATGCACTGAATTTTGTAAATGAAGGTAAAGGCTATACAATTAATCGAAAACCTCCTCTTGGCCAGAAACAGTGCATGCCAATTTAGGTATTATCATTTAAATTCCTTAATAGTCCTCTGAAGTAAAAAGAAGTGTTCCTTTTTTTCAGATTAAGAAACCGAATCTCAATGAGGTTTTTTAAAAGGCAGTAAGGATGATTTTTTTTTTTTTTTGATTTTTAAAAAAAATAGGATTCAAAGCCTGTTTTAGAGCTCAAATCCACTTAATTCCAAAGCCACATATAATTAATGGGGGAAGTTCCAGGATGGCCCACAGGCAGGGATAAGAGGGTATTTATCCAAACAACTTTGGATCTATGGATGCTTGAATTCTGAACCACAGTTCTGAAAAAAACGAAGAGAAGAGAAAGGAGGCAAAAGTTTCATTTCCTGGAAGAACTTGAAGTTGAGTTCTCCATTATCTGCTTCTAGCATTACAGGACCTTAATATGTCCCCAGTGGGTTTGCCTAGATAAGTCATCTGCAAAACATACCACTAGAAAACTAAATTAGTTAATCTGTTGAGTCTAGTTGTTTACTGTTATTCATCTGGATGATATATAGTGCCAAAAACAATTTCCGTTTTGGCATAATTTATATTTAGCCCTTTCTTTTCTGAGAGAAACTGGTCAAGAATTTTAATTGCGTCTTAAAGTCGGTACAGATCTATACTAGCTAAGACTATTAATATCAACATAAGGAGAATGTTCATTTGCCTGTTTGCTATGGTAGAGGATAACCATTCAGGTAACCTAGAAATCTTATAAATTATTACTGCTTGTTTTAAAAAAGATACCATTCCCATTGAAATGTGTTTTGTGAAGAAGTCCACTCCCAATATCTGATTATCAAAGGTACACTTTTGGAAACTTTTCTATTACAAGATGCATGCCATCTTGGAAATTTAGCACTGCCAGCTACAGTCCTGAGTAAATTAATGAGATCGGGTTTGAATCCATGAAATAAGCGTTTTCTGAGGAGCTTTTTCCCAACCACCAGATGCATCTTTTATGCTCTAATAATAGTTCATACAATCTGTCTTTCTCTCAGCACCAATAATGTTACACTCTTATTATCTGTGTACACTGTCCCCACAACCCCATTGGATTACAAGTACCGTCAGGGCGGGAAATCTATGTCATTCCTCTTTGTATCTCTAATATATCCATCAATGAGGCCACACACACACCAAACACGCGTGTGAGTGTACACACACACACACACACACACACACACAATACATACAAAGAACAAACAAATGCTACAAAATATCTTATTATTCTTAACAAAATTCACAGCAAAGGGACTGTTGTGATGGCTAACCGGAGAACAAGTTTTTAAAGCCTGCCTGAGACTCCCAGAGTATGAGATGAATGAGGCCTTTACCTAGAGTTTTTACACAAAAGCTGCCTTAGAGTTTTGCAGAGGTATCTACCCAAATGATGGGCATACAATTAAAAAATGCATGGGATCATCCATTGCCTATATTGAGGGAGACAGGGTAGAAATGGGTGAAGAAGGTGAAAAGAGATGACACACAATCCTATCTAAAATAATTCCAGTCTTTCTTTACTATGACTTTTCTCAACTATTACTCTCCAAATGGGAACAACATAGAGTAGCAGAAGTAAAACTTTAGTCATCTAGCATGTTAAGTATACACAGAAAAATTTGAAGTGCTTCTTTCAATATAGCTGTCACAAATTACCCCCAAAAAATCCTTTTATAGAAAACTCCATATCACTATCCTCCCAGCTGCTGTCTCCCCTTACTTCTGATTCTCAATATCAAATTAGAAAACACGAAGTGTGAAACCAGAGGGAAACCACAGTCCTCTAATGCTTCCTACCTGCTGCACATTACACTGTCATTGTCAATAGAGTCAAGTGGCTGACTAGCTGTAAGTGATGAATCCGGGATCAATATCATACCATATACTTCAGGGAGAGGTTGCAATTACTGACTTGGAAAGCACTCTCACAAGATTTCAATATTAAGTCAATGCTCTAAATGCCTCTATTTTCATCTGTGATACCAGCTAAAATGAGGAAAGATATTTTAAGTTGATTCTTAAGACAGGTTAATGTGTATGTATGGGGTTGGCTACTATCAAAGATGTAAAAACTGAGGAAGTAAGTCAGCCAGCTCTAAAACCACTTCTCAAGAAACAATATTTATAGCATGTAAATGAGGTGGTGTTAAAGCACCTTAGATTAACAAAGTGCTCTTTCATATTTTTCATCTCCATCTATTCTATGTGCTATAATTATGCCTTTTAAAATTCTATTTACTGGGTAATGCAAGAGAAATCATATACTGTAACTCTAGTTGTGGAAAACACACTATTGGTCTAAATGATGCTGGCAGAATTTACACTAATGAAGCTTTTTTCCCCCTCAATCAGTAACCTTCTTCCAGTTTTACGAGATTTAAGGACATGTTAATCCTGTAAAAATGATAACTTGATGTGGCTGTCTAGATCATGATTCCTAAACAGTCACACGTAGAATAATTCCCCTTATTTCAAACTAACAATAAAAATGCTTCAAGCCTTTTTATATATTCTTATGAGAAAACTGCTGAGATATATTTTAGAAAGTTTTTTTCAGCAAAAATGTCAATTGCATTCTAATGAATGTCATGTTCAACACTTTTTGCACCTATACAGACGAGTTTTCATAACTTTTTAGGTGCAAGCAGAAGTGAGTTGAGTCAACGTTAATGCTTTGATGACAAAGGCCAAAATGCCATGTCTTCCGTTTTCTGTTAAGATAGAGAAATGACCACTAGGTTGCAGCTGGAAGAAAACATCATGATTTGTAAATGATAAGAAGGTTACACAAAACAGGACATTTTGACCTAAGTAATATGTTGGGGGGGTGGGGAAGAGAAGAAAGTAAATACAAACAAATAAAAGTCACATATTCAAGTATTTGGTCAGAAACATTAGTTTGGGAAGTTCACAGCGGTGAATAGAAGAAAGCAGTTCTAAGACTATCTAAAACTCAGGAAATATGTATTCTTATATATTTGACATAACTAAATCTGATTATTTAATTAGCATAAGGTGCACAGCACGGACTAGAAAGAACATGGGCTTTCACCTCTGATTAAGTGGGATATACACAGCCCCCACCATTTACCAGCCATGGCTATCTTGGACAAGTTGAACCTCTCTGAGCTTTTGTTCTTGCGCTTACAAAGTGAAAATAGCAATTCTTATTTAGAGGGATATTGTGAAAATTAAATTGGTAACACACACAAATCACCTAACAGCTCCCAGGGCCCAGTAGGCTTTCAATACATGGCATATACAACATTCCTATTTAAAAAGAGGACTATAATCAGAGAATAGGATGAAGGGGAAGATTTGACTTTATACAGATGTTGATAAATAACAGCATTTGTTAAAAAGTCCCAGCAGGTCGGGCTAATTCATCTAAATGAACTGAGATGTGACTATGCTGCTATCTACTTTTTCGTCCAGTTTCTCCCCCAGATTCCAGACTAGGACAGGTGGAAGAGCTCCTCTGTCAAGCTGGTGAACTGAAGAAAGGCACGAGACGACATATGAGTAGTTCAGGGTCAAATTTAGGGGATGTGTACATGGGAGTATCTCAGAGCAAGAAATGCTTTTAGGAGAAGGTAAGAGATTATTGTGACTCCTGATGGTAAAGCTTTTTTTTAATTTGTTTGTTGAGGGCAGTATCACAGGCCCTCATATGTGGGACCCGAACTGGGGCCGCTGGCATCCCAAGCCAGCACTTAACCACCGCGCCACTTGGCCGGCCCTCCTGATGGTTAAGCTTTGGTCACAGAAATAATTTTGACTGAATCCAGGGGAGTTTCCATGTAATTCAGGTGGCTACTAGAAGATAATTTTTCCTGGATGACTTAGAGATTGACAGATAGGAAATTGGCAGCAAGAATTAGTAACAGGAAAATGACCTTAATTATTGAAATTCATGGTTCAGGAAATATTTAGCCAGGAAGAGGATCATGGAGTGGAGGGTGTGGTGACTGTAATATGAGTAGGTGTAAGAGAGGAGGTTTGACCTGGCTGAAGGGACAACTCATGAATTCTCTCATGCTGGTCTCATTATATTGCAGAGATTGAGCCACATGAGTCAATACCATTTAGATAAAAAATCCAACACAGTGAGACACATAACAGAAAATACATGGTGTTTGATCAAGCAAAATCACCATTGATTTAAGGAACTAGAAGTTATTTGCTTGACTGATATAAAGGGAGCAACTGAAAGGTAAAGTGGAAATGAAATGCTTTATTTAGTTTTTGGGAAACAATGCTAAGCATATACCTTAAATGTGATTTTAAAACAGCAATTGTTTATGAACAGGTGGAGAAAGCAATGCTAATATAAAATGTTCCAGATGAAAGAAAAGTTAACTTTGGCTTAAAAGATAATTTTAGCTATTGTCATCCTATGGTAATAATCCTATTTGGTTCAAATATTAATTGTTGGATTATCCAACTTTCATTCTACTTATAGTTATTCCACTGGTTTCCCCCATTGAATTTATTAGTTTTGTTAAATGTGTATGCAGTGCAAGCTGATGAAGGAATTAAAAAAAAATGTGTGGGGTTAAAACAAGCAAAAGCGTGAATACCGTGAATAATTTGGAGCTAATCCAGTTTCATAGTGTTTAAAACTTGAAATATTAATTTTCTCTGTTAAATATTAACCATGAAACTGAAAATGAAATTACTGAATGGGTAATAATTAGATGAGTAAAGCAAACCAACTATACACAGAGCTTATTAGTCACTTGGAATATAGTTTAATATAGTTTTATATCATAAGACCTTTTACAGTGTTTGAATGCATGCCAGGCGATTTCTTCTTTTACTTATATTGCTAGAATGTGTGTAGTATGTTCATACATTAACCACCATATCTGAAAACATTCAATTACTCTACATAACAAATTAGCCTGATTTTCAATAATGCTAGTTATTTTTTCAGAATATGTGTGGCTTCTGAGATTTATTTAATAATTTAGAGAAGCTCTATAAAAAAACAAACTATATAATACTAATTACAGACTATAAAGGTTGACCTCTTGCTTTTCATGTTACTTACATTTTGTCTCAAACTCATGCCTATTTAATAAAATCATATTACTCATTTGATACTTTAGGTATAGCATATTATATTATAAAGAATATCACCATTTTGAATTTTAATGTATTTGAATTGTCATTACTAAAGGGATTAAATGTCTAGAGTGAGACCAATGTGTATTATTATTCCTTTATCATTAAAACAATACAGAAACTTCAAAAATTATTAATGCTTATTTTATTGGAGTTATTGTTTTAATCCATCACCAATTTAACTCATATCAATTGATTCATGCAAAACTTTGCTGACAAAACTATACATGTTGATTTCTTTAATGAAGCACACAAAAACATTGTCACGAAGTCATGAAATTGCCATGTAGAATAGTTTATCTTTCCTTAATAGCATATATGAAACCCCCTGATAAAGATTCAGGTATGAAAATGCTAAATAGAGGATTATGAAAATATATGTGAGAGATATATATATATATATATATATATATATATATATATATATATATACACATATATATGTAAAATTTCATCACTGGAAAAAAATGAGCTCAAAAAGAGAAATTCACAAAAAAAAAAAAAAAAGAAAAAAGAAATCTGGATTAAAAGGAATTCATCCAACTTGAATTATTTTGACTTTCAAACATTATTTAAACCTCTCAAAATTTAACCTGAGACTGGTAATATTCGGATAACTCTGATGCCCTGCAAAGTCTAAAGTTAAGGCATTCAAGTATTACTTTTCTTTAACAAACAACAAAAATGTCTTGATAATATTGAAAAGGGGAAAAAAGTTATTTGTAAAACCTGATGATAGCATCATTAAATGAGACTGCGTTATGTTCCCTAAAAAGGATCATATTTTTTAAACACAGTAACAAAGGATTTTAAAAAGAGGGTAGCAATAAGGTGTTAGTGCTCCAATATATTAAAATTGACTTATATCACTTAATTATATAAATACACAGAAAAATATGTAATTATATAAATATGTAGGAACACACGGTGTGTTTTGTTTCACACACCAAAAGCAGGCATTGTGCTGCTTATAATTGACAGCTTTTTCCAGGGTGAACTCACAAACTTCCAAAAAGATTTTTAAAAGCAGGCGATTCAAGGAACAACATATTTATACACAAGTAAACTATGCTGGTTTTATTTGTATGAGTGGTCCAAGAGAATAGTTTTTGCTCAATACTTAAAAGTAAAGCAACTGGGACCTTAACACCATAACATTATGAAGTAACTATTTCAGTCAGGTGGAAAATTTTGTCCCTTTTTCTCCCTTTCAAGTTCAAGGCTGTATTTAATCACTTCACATCATGTGTAGTAACTCAGATAAAAGCTAAAGGAATCACTGATAAAGGTATGCTATGGTTAGGTTCTGCCTGTCTTCAACTGCCAGGCACCCAGCTTCTAACAATGGGTACACATAACCTTTCTGAGGTTTGGGGGAGGGAAGGAAATAGTATCTTGGGGAAATAGTATCTTTAGCCAGTAGGGTTCTTTGCGGTACAATTCTCTAGTTACTTTTCAAGCAGGTTTATTCTAACTCTCTGAGGTGTCCAATACTCAATCTTGAAGAGGAGATGGTAAAAGCTGACATTCTGAACTTTCACATGAAAACATTCTAAAGTTTTTTTCTGATATAAGCAAGCTAGGAGGCTGTGTAGAAATGAGTTTTCCATCAGACATTTATTGACCAATAACTAGACACCTGAGATATTATAATGTGAAAACTGACATTAAATCGCTTCCGTTAGTGTTAACAATTCAGCACGTATTAATTAGATACTTCACTCTAAAAACAATCACAATTTGAAGAAGAGTGAATTACCTTCTATCGCCTTGTAGAATCATTTGATGTTAAAACAGAGACTACATTTTTTTTTTTTTTTTTCCCCCAGCCAACTCTTTGTCCTAGTATAGACGGCTGTGGCTCCCTGACCCTTCACTGACTCTTCAACTTCATTTCCTGCCAATCTCCCTTTCACTAATTAAGCAGACACACTGACAGTTCCGATAGCAACTCCAACTCTTCCAGCCATTCAGGGCCTTTGCCCTTTCTTTAATTTCTGTCAGGGACACTCTCCCTCCAGATCTGCAGCCGACTCTTCCTCAAGTTCCAGGTCTCCTTTCAAATGTCAGCTCCGTGGAGAGATCTTCTCAGCCCACCCATCTAAGCCTGTTGGCCTATTGTTTTTCAAAGCACCCTTTCTGGTTAGGGATTTTTTAGTCTATTTGTTTAAGCGTGTGCGCTCTCTCTCTAACTAGAATATAAACCCCATGAAGCCTGAGACCTATCTGTCTTGTTTTTTTTTTTTTTTTTTGGAGGGCAGTTCACTGGCCCTCAGATGTGGGACCCGAACCTGGGCCGCTGGCTTCCCAGGCCAGCGCTTAACCACCGCACCACTCAGCCGGCCCCTCTATGTCTTGTTAACATTGGATTTCTAGAACCTGTGTTCTGAAAATATCAAATTCACACATACCTACTGTGCCCAGTGACTAACAGAACAGACACAATCCTTGGTCTCCAGAAGTTCAATGAGACTGAGGGTGCTAGTGGAGAGGAGAGGGGACTCTAATAAATAGACAGAACTTGACAGTGGGAGGTGCTCAATAAATATATCTCTATTAATTAGATAAGTGTTTTTCAGTTTCATTATTATATTCAATTCAGTTATTACCAAGACATTAGTATAACTTAAATTTTCTCTGGGAAGATGAATAGATTTTTATTTTTTAAATATCTCCTGACTACATACCATGTTGTATAATTTTGAGGTGAATTCATAAATGAGCAGAAGGATATAACAGTGTTTTCTGTTTTTGGCTTTTTTTGAGGGCAGTGTCACTGGCCCTAACATGTGGGACCTGAACCGGGGCCGCTGGCTTCCCAAGCCAGCTCTTAACCACCGCACCACTCAGCCGGCCCTAACAGTGGTTTTTAACACAGTGATTTTCAAATTCTAATGTGCGAATCACCTGGTGAGGTAATGGAAGCACAGGATTCTAGGTCCCATCCTCAGTCTCTGATTCAATTGGTCCAGGAGTATTCTAACCCTTTCTCAGGTGATACTGTTGCTGCTGGTCCTAGAACCATGTTTTGAAAATCACCAATAAAAAATAGCAAAACATATACCTGGAAACAAATTTCATTCTTATGGTATATTTTCTATTAACACATATGTTTATTCCTGGTCTCCATTCTGCCCATGCTCTTTTACAAAATCATACCAGTTTAGATATTAGCAAGCATATGAATTGTTCTAAAGAATAGGTAGGTTTTCTTTCTTTAGTAACTTCTAAACTGTATACCTAACTATAAGTGGAGAGGATCTAACAGAAACTCTCTAATGACCAAGAGACAAGATGGTGTGACTTCTTCTACCTTTCCTGCTCAATGTTATTGTATGACAAATGTTGTACCTTGCATTTCTTATGATATTTATCTCATGTTGCTGTTCATATTTTATTTTTGGTCACTTTTTAATGCCTTAAAGTTACTCTTGTTATCTTTGAGTTCTTATATTAATTTAACCAGGTGAAGATATTTTTATTTATTTTTTAATTTTAAACATTTATTCAAAAATATTTTTGGATCAGAAGCTACATACAATTTCAAAACTGTACATGGCTTTTTTTTATGTTCAACTGGCTTTAAAGATAATAAAATGCTATACACATATTTAAGTATTCTTTTCAAATAAAGTATTTGATAAGTACCATATAAGTGTTATAAACAATCATAGAAGGACAAGGCAGAGGAATAGAGAGTATTACCTTAAGCTGAAAGGAAATAAAATAAATTGTATGTAATCTGCCCCCCAACAACCCCCCCCCCCAAAAAAAGGAGGATTTCAGCAAGTAGATATTGAAGCTTCGTCATTTCAGATTGAAGAAAGGAAAGAACAAAGAAACACAGTCAGGAGGACACAAAGGACAGGGAATGGTTCAGAGAACTGGAAACACCAAGTACCTTAGGGGAGGGAGATGAGGCTGGAAACAGAGATCTGGGTGTACTGTAGAAAGCCTTATCTTTCAGCATAAAAAGGTAAAAATGAATACAATAGGAAAGTGGGCATAATGGAATGGTTTTGAATAACAGAGATCATTCAAATCATTTTAGAAAGATGAAATTAAAAGTAATAAGTAGGAGGGATTGAACTGAAAAAAGCTGGAAAGAAAAAGCCCAAGAAAATGGCTACTTCCATAGTCTAGACAAGGATGATCATTACGGGGCATGAAAGAAAGATGTTAATTCTTCATGATAAACTGAAAACTTAACCTTTGAAGTCATGAAATCTGGTCTTGATGGAGACAGATCAGAACTCAAAAAATGGCTGTGGCAGCAGGTTACATACAGGGGAGCACTGAAGCCACGAAGTACCTGGGTTCTCATTTGAACACTGAACAGGAGAAGGAGATTAAAGGGTTTTAAGAACTAGCTCCAATTCTGAGAACTGAAGGAATATATGCAAAGCTCCTAGCATCGGGTGCTCTATGAAGTGCAACTTCAACTGGTAAAAAGTCATTTTCGTGCTCCAATCTGACCATTTTCTAACATCGTGTCTTGAGAATCAAGAATAATACATAGAACGTGCCAAGGAACCAAGAATGAACATTAGTTTGGAGGATAAACAAAGAAGGAAAAAGAAAACAAGAATTGTAGTGTTTGGGAGGACTCATGACATAGGAGAGGAAGAAAGTACAGAGATTTTGCCAGAGATACAGGGGTTCTGAATTTAAGTTCTTGGAGGTGAGGCAGCTGTGAAGAGAGTGAGGCTTCAGAGGGACACACAGGAGGCATCTAGTGGGTGACTGAAGTTTAGCGGAGATGGCCGAAACACTCTTAAAGAGGATCAGAGTGTTAGATGAGTCCACCACGTTTTTAAGTGGCAGAAAGTGGGTTATAGAGTAAAGTGTTAAAGAAATAGTGTTTTGAAGTTGGCAAACAACAGGGTTGATTCTAGAAAGATGTTTTTAAAAATCAATCCATTTCCAACGTGGAAACTTTGTTAAACCATTTTGACTCAATAATGGAATTTTCATAGGCAGGTAACGCCGAATAGCAAGATTATCCCTCTGATCTGCTGAGGATTTTGGAAGAGGTGCAAAAGGCATGATGTCCACTGGGGAGAGTTATAGGAAAAGTTATCCACTGTGAAAATGGAACAAATCATTAATAAAAGAGTTCTCATAATAGAAGGGGAACTCTATAGTACACAAGAGTTGTTATTCCTGAATCATCAGAAATATCTCTATCTTTTGCAGTTGATTAAGCTATGGAGCTTCACCTTATTAGCCCAGATTTGACCCAGTTCCTGAATTCAGGGTTGGATTCTGCTTTAGGAACCTCTTCATACCAGTGGATTCCTGTAACCTGTAGGTTGATCTCTAAGAACACTGCCTGCTTATGCCTCTAAGGCCATCCGCGACCTAGATAGTCTCATGATGTGCTCCATAAAACACAGAACAGCCCAATATACTTCAGGAACAAAATACAAGAAAGAACAGCAAAGGGTGATATAAATGTGCAGGCAACAGTGGGGAGGCTAATTTGGGCTGCAGTGGTAGATCCTCTTGAATGGGAAATTCATAAACCAATCCCAACAGACCCATCTCTGGTCTGCCTTTTATTCTTGGGCAAAAAAAGATATTTTTCTCAGCCTTCCTCATAATTTAGAGTTATCGTGTGACCCAGTTCTAGTTGATGAGATGTCAGAGGACTTGTAATGGGGCACTAGTAGGAGAGTTTTCTTCTAGCCTGCCCCATGCTAACTGCCCCTGTCCTCTAGTTATTGCTTTTTGCTTGTGAATATGATAGTGATACCTGGAAATACTGCAGCCATACTGTGATCATAAGGCAACACAGAAATCAAAAGCTAATAATAATGGCTAATAGAAAGAGCTTTGATCCATATGACAGTCCAAGAAGCTGAAACAATGCTGTTAACTGTGCTTCTGCAAAATTCAGTGGAAAAAATATGTTTCCAATGCATAAGAAACTTTTCTTTTTCTGTTACTTGCAACTAAATACATTTCTGACTGGACTGGTATAAATGTCCTAAGACACATTGTAAACCTAGGACAGGAGCAGTAGATAACATGCAGAGGGCAGCAGGAGTTGATAAAACGGCTAAGTTAGTACCATTAACTGTTAATCAGAGAGATGATTATACTCCAGTGTTCTGAATGGGCAGAATATTGGAGTGACGGAAGGTATCACTCCCACCCCGACTAGGATAAGTAAACTTTATGCTTTTAATCAGAAACTAGTTAGTTCAGTGATTATGTAAAGAAATTTATTTCTTAGCATTTTGAGGCTCTTGTTCAATATGTTTTACTTTTAATATACATTGCTATTACAGGTTTCTTTAGGAAAGAGTGACTTTATTAGTGGTATTTTATTCAATTGGATCACAAAAGGACAAACAGATTTCTTCTAAGAAATGATGCCAAATGGTTGACAATTTCTTATGGAAACTCAAATAAGTTCTCCAATGCTTTAGCTCTTAGAGAGAGCTAGAGACTGTCTTTAAGCTCTTAGAAAAACACATCTCTTTCCTATTCTTCATGAAAAAGATATTAGCATGTCTGAAAGAAATGAATATAAAAACATTGTTCATTAACTATTCAAATATCCTGCTTTTCCCCACCCCATTGTTATGCACAGCAGGACAATGAAAATCATATGATTTGGACCGGTTATTAAGTGATCAGATTAAATTCACTTAAAATGATTCTTAACAGCCTAATGTGCAAATACAACTTAGTATATGTATTCATGTAGCATCTTAAATACAATATAATGTATTAGATACACTAAAAAGAATGTGATGGAAGACTGTCAGCTATTTAATTTGTCTTTGGGGCCAAAAAAAACAAACAAAAAACAAAAAAAAAAGAAAAAACTTAAAATCTCCAGAGATATTGAAGTATGGATTTAAGTTATTTTTTTTCAGAGACATTTTAGTAAGTGCTCTGGTGGAGTTACTATCCATAATGAAAGATTTGAGCTGCTTAGGTATAAAACAAAATCGTGACGGTGATGATGGCATCCTGGTGGCCCAGAGTCATCAATCTGATATCTTTGAGGGGATATGAAGAGACACAAAATGCTTCTTTCAAATAAGGCTGAACCTTTAAAATGTATTGTTAAATTGCCAGAGGCAAATTTCAACACTAACTCTTAGAGTTCAATGTAAATTATAATCAAGTTATACACATTATTTTCCCCATAATGCTACCAGTTTCACATTTCCTGTATAGTAAATGATAGAAATTATGAGCTTCCTAGGACAGACTGACTTGAGGGAAAAGAAAATGTATCACAAATTTACACTTTATGTTAAGTCAGAGAAACAAAATGTTGGATTAAACTGCAATATTTCAACTCAAGGAAACAATTTCAGCAAGAAAATATTATTCAATTAATGTGTTTTAAGTTGATTTAATGTATTTATTTAGTATCAGTGTTTTCTACAAAATGGCACATATTCTTTGGCAAATCGTTTTGAAGTTTAGAGTATCTTAATGGAGTATCTTAATGATTTTCTTTTTAAATGTGTATATTAAATAATTCTCCTTGTCCAGTACTAATTACCTTTAGTTTCTCTAGGCCATCTTATAAATGCATGCTGTATTATGGAAGATGTATTTCAGACTTTATTGTCCATACTTACTACTGCAGGGAAAATTAAGAAGGCCATTATATTTCAAATGATATCAAGCTGAAGTTAGTAGCTGAATAGATCCAACTCTTTTTTTTTCTTTTTAATTGCACATATGAGATATGTTATATTTTTGGAGATTAGTTTAGATTCATGACTTTGTGTTTAAAAATTATTTGGGGTACAAGTATAAGCTTTTTTCAGAATAAGTTAAGATTGACACTTGGGGAGGTGTTCCTTTTCAACAGATGACAATATGGCAGACTCCATCCTCCAGTCATCCTGTCATGCCAAGGTACTGAAGCATGGATTGCAAATGTAAAAGCACCTGCTGTTCTGAGATCTCCCTTGTACCAAGTTGCAATATTTTAAGAAATGACAGCCTCAGTTATAGAGATAAACTCACTAGGCTTTTCTTTTTAATTCTGACTTTTTAGTTCCATTCTCTTTGTATTAACTTCCTCAAACATTAATATATGTTATCACCAGAAAATGAATCCATTATTTCCACCCACCTGGTTTCTATTCACATTATCCTCTAAAACTGCATGAGTACATTTACTCACATCTTTAAGTCTTACGTCTTTTCACCTTAATAGAAAGGACATTGCTGTCACAGAAAAGAAGCCAGAGATAGGAAAATGAAAAAAAAATAAATGCATAGGTTCCAACAGCTGTTAGTGGATGGATCAGTCATGCAACGTACAAGGTTACATCTTGAAAACAGAAATTCAAAACCTTTATTGTAAAATGAGAGGAGTTTAAATTCAGTTTAATTTGTAAAGTTAAAATCTCTATGTTTCTTGTTTTTAATTAACCTTCATTTAGATTAAAAATCAGGTTATCAAACAAACAATTCTAGATCATACTATTTTTAAGAGCTGTTATAATAAAAACTATATTTAGCTCTGATTCAGTCATTGCTTTCACTTTAATCTGAGACACTACACATATTTTCCGAACACAGCTTAAGAAATCAATTTTTTACACCTTAATTATATGTCATTAGATATTATATGTCTAGGATTTTAGACTTTCTAACAGTGTGAGACTAGAGCGGGGAGAAGAAAACTGCTCAAGGTGAAGGAATAGGAGGAGGGATTGTAGGAAGCATGCAATGGCATTAATAGCACGGAGAGAGATTATTTGACCACTGAGGTCATACGAATGTAACCTGAACCAAAGAATCAATTTCAGATTTATTATCTTGCTGGCTTTATGCTGAATCTTTAATTAAAGTCATAATTTTCCAAGTTTAAAGTGATGTTTGAATATACTGTGCCAAATTTGGGTTTGCATTATGGCTCCAAGTCAAAATACTGCTTGTGTTTCTAGTAATAAATATCCTGCAATAACTTAATAAGAACAAGCCATGTGAGAGGTAAAACTGTGGTCTACAGGTGGCTGTGAAGGCAGCTAGCCATCTCCTTCACTACTGAAAAAACAACTCCTAAGTCTTCTAAGGCACAAAATCCTTCCCTTTGTAATGCTCCAATTATTTCCACAATGCCCCTTAATATTTTCATTACAGGTAGTCCTTTCTTTGTTTAACTCCTTCCTATGTTTAACTCAAGTTCTTAATAGAATAATTCCATTGATTTTATTGTGGTCTCCCACTGTTTCTAAAGGGCATTATAGTAAGAACGTTTTCTCTTAAGTTAGCGAAAGATCAAGAAAAGAAACACGAACTAGGAATAGGAAAAGACACGCTTAAAAGTAAAATTCAAAAATATACATTTTCAAACGTTATTATTACTTCACTGCTAAAATCATTCTATCACTCCCTTTAGTACATAGCTCCTTTATAAAATTCAAGGAATATTCTATTAAAGAGTGGCAGTGTACTGGTTAAGCCTGAGGCAACTAGAATAATGAGGTTTGGGTCAGAGTCCTGCTCACAATTTTTGGGGACCTAGAGCAAGTTATTTAGTCTTTCTGAGCCCCAGCTTTCTCATTGATAAATTGCAGATCTCAATGTACCTGCCTGTTAAGTATTGGGTTGTCGGAATAGTCATGACACATTTTTGCAACGAAAATATAGAAAAAATATCTCATGACTTTTCTGACAAACCAATACTTCACAACTATTCATTTAAAGTATTTAGCAGCACTTGGGACATAACTGGTTAAATGTATTATAATTTGTTGTAATTATTACAAGCATAGAGAATACTATATTATCACTCAAATATTTTTCTTGGCTTATAAATGAATATTTAGATATTTTGAACTAAGCTCATACAATTAAAAAAATGTATTCACTCTTTTCACACTGAATTATATTACTAAGAATTAAGGCTCTTTTATTGAAATGCATCACAAAGAAATTTAAAGGCAAACACTACCTAGTTTAAACTCACTTTTTATCATTTTGGAGCCCATGTGAGCTCAGAAGTGTTCTGAAAGAATCTTTATATGAGACACTGATACATTAAGCCAAATTTTGAAGTTTATTTCTGCCCTTTCTTTTCTCTTTTTAGATGAATAATGCCAACTTTTTTCAAACCCTATTACAGAAGCCTCTTAAGGACAAACAGTGATGAACTGTAAATCAGATCATCTCACTTTTACAACAAGCTGTGATTTAATCTTACAATATTGGGAAATTTTCCCAACCTTTCTTAATTTCCACGTCTACAAAATTAAGTACTGCGATAGGTGACATTGAAGTTCTTTCCACCTCAAGCAAGTGATAGTTCTGTTCCATTAACAGACATTTAATTTTCAAGAAGGGCTTCAAATTTTATATGAAATTTCCATTTGGTCGAAGAAATGAAAGTGTAACAGATTGAGGGCTCTCAATTCACTTTTCACATAGACTCTTAGGCAGAGTCCATAACTTTTCTGTCACTTTCACTTTCAATTATTAAAACCAGTCCAATGTAAAGATTCAGTCTCAAGTTCAATATAAATTGTTTCCCCTCCCTATGGTTACCAGATCTTTGACCCGAAGCTCAAGTGACCTCACAATGGGGAAGGTGTTTTCTTCACTTGGACTCCTCTTTTCACCTTTGCTCTTGGAGTGGGCGAAAAGGAGGCCTTTTTGGTCTATGATTGTGATAACTCCACCCCACCCCAACCCCATTTTCTCTCAAAGCCTATAGATCACAGAGTGTTGAGGCTTCTAGAGGAAATGGAGGAAGCATCTTTAGATGGAGTTGAAAATGGTACACTAGTCACTCTGTTTCCATCTATTGTTGGTCACCTTGGCAACATAATAACCTAAAGGAGCTGGACTGCTTGCATATTTATTTAAAAACCTCTATTCTCATAAATAAATAAATAAATAAATAAATAAATAAATAAATAAATATATAAAGGAATTAGGAACATCCTGAAAGTTTTTGTTTTCTGTAACAAGTTTACTCAATTTTTCATTTTTTAAAAGGACATTTTTCTGATGAATAGTATCAGATGTAATCTCATGATGTTTGATATTATTCCTATGAGACAAGCATTGTAAAAAAAAGACTTAGAATATGAAAATAATGTAATATTTGTGTCTGTATTTCTATTTTCCAAAGCCTATTTTATTCTTCTATGAGATAAGCCATTAAGAGTACTGCCTTCAAAGCAGCTTTTTAAAATCGTTTTAAAGTTCTCTTTTTAATCTGGGCTAGAACAACAAGATTTTCAATTTTAACATGGAAGATTTAGAACCCCAGAACAAACAAATGGCAATATTGTTCCTGAGCAGTTCTATTGCACTTTAATTTTTGTACTTTTTGTAGTCTGAAGAAATGTAACACAGGTCCTGGTGTTTTGGTTGTTGAAATTCATCATAGTTATTTTTTTCCCCTCTGAGTTTTATTTAAAGACAAATTAACAAGCAGTCACTAATGGTTTAGTCATTGATTCTATTTAGCTATGCTGCTTCATAGAGCTAAATGGCAGTGACATATAAAGACTATGTTTGATGGCTTCTGGGCCAAGGCAATCAATACCCACGGTGACCATGAAGTGATGGGAATGGGAAGGGAGGACTTGGCTGACACACAAGAGTGGATGACATGGGCCCTCTGTCTTTTTCCTTATTTACTCTCCACCCAAAGGCAGATCATTATCAAAGGTCTTATTCTATTTTTCCCCTCAACAATTCAATTAAAATCCAAAAGTCTCCTTATTTGAGTTCTCCATGTGAAAAAACTGTAAGAAGTGTAAAAAACAACTTTTCCATTCTAACACTGGATTAAGTCTTCTCAATCCCAGAAAAATTCACCAGAAAGTAGATGAACCAGAGTAATCCTCAAAATGTAGTCTATATAGGGCCGGCCAAGTGGCGCGTTGGTTAAGAGCTGGCTTGGGATGCCAGTGGCCCCGGTTTGGATCCCACATATGAGGACCAGTGACACTGCCCTCTACAGCTAAAGATGGTGAACAACAGCTCTGCCTGGAACTGGGCTGCTGTGAGTCCCCAGGACGGCATAGCTGCAGCCCCTGCTGCAGTGGGCTGCCATAGGCTACAGTGAGTGGCCAGCAGCCAGCGTGAGCTGCCAAGAGCCGCTATGATCAGCCGTCCAGAGGCCGGTGACTGATCTGCCTCACCCGAGAAGAGCACAATGATGATACCAACATGGGTAAGTGAAGCAACGTCCTCCACAACTAGACTGAAGAACAAAAGGATAGTAACTTGTCAGTTCCCCTTCTTGGATTACCCAGCACTGCTCCCCTCCCCCAATTCCCCAATAAAATCTTTAAAAAAAATGTAGTCTATATATTGTGAATCCAGTGGTCAAAAGAGATTACTGGTTGTTTTATGGCCACTGTCCAGTAACCTTCTGTCTTTAATAAAAGTGGAAGGAGACTATGAAATATTAAGGTAAGCCTTTCAAGATTTTAAATTACACTTATATTTACATTTGCTTTCAAACCCTTAAACAATTATCAAGTAAAAATAGGAAATGAGAACCCTTTATGCTGTTTACGATTATGAAGCCATTTTGAGATTTTTCTAAGAAGAGTGGCCTCTGTTTACAGCTGAGTTGACAATCTTGTTTCATAGACATTTAGTGGGCAAAATACTCTGCACCTTAACAAGTCCCTAATGCAAACATAAAGAAGACTGATGTTTCAGCAATAACAATAGCACACCATTATGCTCTTTTTTAACACATTTGCCGTGTGTGATATTGACAGATAAGAACTTTATGGTTTAGATCGTGCTTCTCGGGGTTCATCTTCCTCAAACTATATGTCCCCTGGGATTTCACCACTTCTAAAAGGACATATTAGACATCTGGTAATAAGAACAGACTTTTGTTTACCAGTTTGGTATCACAAACCTTTCAAAAACAGCATGTAATTTGTTTTTCAGCATCATGTCCGTGTATATTGTATAGTTGAATGTGTCTCAAGTTGAGCAGAATTAGTCTGTCAACAATATGATGGAAACTGCATAAATTGTTGCAATACCTGACATGAACATAAGCTTTACAGACTTACTGCACAACATCTAGGTCTGTCTCTCTTTTTTTTATTTCCCTAACATCTTATTTGATTGGTTCAGAGGAAAAGCTTTCCAGGTGGCACAGTAGGGTAAGGGGAAAATACAGTGCCCTTTCATATCTGTAAAGGAAATTGCTTCCTTAATGAGTCATGCCAGAGTGACAATGAAGTAGATGCAATCCTCCCTCATGCACATAAAACCACAACAGTCTGGAACAACTGGGAACACTGTCTCAAACAAACAAACAAACAAACAAACAAAAGGAAACACATAGGCAACTGGTAATTATTTCAATGTAGCATTTTAAAAATGTGTACAGTGTCTGACTACTTACGATGTACAGTGGCTACCACATGTTTTTAGTCAATACCCTTTGGGAAGTAACAAATAATAAATGGGTTTTCTAAACTAAAGACACATAAATGAATTACATGTAAATCATGGAAAAGTGCCCAAACAAAATGACAACAATTAAATTAAAAACAAAGTTATACCTAGCCTGGCTCTTAATGCAGATTTTAAAATAACTGGCTTATTTCACTAGGTAAAAAGACGTTTTAGTATAATTAATAAAGATTTCAAATCATTTTGTGTGATACACGTTACTCATATCACAATCGAACACTTATTTTAAATTTGTTAATGCTTGTTTTTCAGATATTTACAATATAAATATATACATTTTAGAAATAGAAGACTAATATTCATAAAAATAAAAATGTTGAGTTTGAAGATGCTGCTACCAAGCTTTTCAAAGTGCTCTGATAAAGGAAGAGTCAAATTGTTATATTTTGTGAGGTTAAAAATGGCATAATATTTGGTCCACCTGAAGACATTACAGGAAACAATTTTACATTAGGTTAACATGTTTTACATACCTTTAAATGTGTAATATCTATTTAGCACACCTTTAATATCTATTTTATGAGAACTGTGTTTCCCTGGATTATTTCCTGCAGGGTGATTTATGTTTGCAGATATATTCTAACTGCAGCATGATGGACTATAATTTTATTCAAATTCATTCATCATCTGTTTATTGAGCATATTCTGGGTAACCGACAGCTACATAAACGGTTGACACAGAGATGATGAAGCTGCATAGGCCTCCAAAAGCTCACAGTTTAATGCATACATACCAAAGAAAATCCAGTATTATAGTAGTGTCACAGATAGGCTAGCAGCATATGGCAGGTCTAGGTGAGTTCCTTCATACAGAAAGATTTAGGATAGATGAACAGGATAGTGGCATAGAGGAGGTGCCTAAGCTGCTTTCTGAAGAACAAAAGTTGGATGGGCAAACATGGTAGAATATTGCTGTGAGAAGAGATTCAACACATTTGTTGAATCACAAGTCCTCAGTATACCTGGGACATCAGTACCTCTGAAGAAGAGGTAGGGTTTGAAGACATGGACTCGTCATGTGTTGGGCAACCTGCTAAGGGATTTAAATTCCACCCTGAAAGCAATCAGAGGCCAACTGTAAGAAGATCTGAAGTCAAGTAACATAGTTTCTTTTGTGGTATAGAAAGATATATCTGTCTATAATGGGGAGGATGGATTACAGATAATCGTAATTAAAATCTGAGAGTTTATTTTAAGAGGATAGTGTAATACAAAGGAGAATTCCTAATTTCTAAACTACATAAATAGATGTGTAAGAATTAGAATCATTTACCAGGATGTGGTGACTGACATTTTGTTTGTCTCATTTTTGTTTTATGTGTTTTTTGTTTTGGCAGGGAATGAGGGAGAAAAAAAGTTTCATTATACAATTAATGCATTCTCATTATAAAACCACCCAATTTAAAAGTCATAACAAAATTAAAATTGATCATCATCTTACCTTCCATAGAAATGTTATCATTTCTATCTGTTATTCAACATTATATTTTTCATTTAATTAATGAATTATTGAAGACTAGATTATATTATATACAAACATTCTTTTCACCAATTAAAATAATTTTATTTACAATAATTGGTGTAAATTTGACATATTGTCATATTATCCTTAGCACACTATACTGCAGTGTGTAATATCTGACAAACAATTCTCCATGAGATAAAATAAACATTAAACCTGGCAGCAATTCAATAGCTTATAGGGATGGAGTAGTTTTTATTATTAGCAGATAAACAAAGCTGAGCCTGCTGCAAATTCAAATATTTTAAAAAATTATTTCAATGTTTCAAACCTAATTTACAGTTCTGAAGCTTCCTAATAACCTTCTTATTAAGGTTAATGAAATATGGGATTAAGATATATATTCAGAAAGAATATGCTTTTGGTAATGCTAAATGTTAATGGATTTATAGCAACAAATGGATCTGTAAAGAGCTAATCAAAGTTGGACTTAAATTGGACAAAATTAGATAATATGTCATAATGGGAAATCAATTATATAAGGTAGAAGGGGAACCCAATAAAATACTTTAAAAAATGAATCAAAGTTCACATTTACATGTAGCCAGGAATGATGAAACACTGAAAATCATAAATATGATATCCTGATTGTAGCCAAGATAAAGTGTCTTCTAGAATATAAGATGATCATGAAAATACACTTCCTTAACGGGCTGACAAAAAAATTGCTTTGAGGCTATGAATTGGAAAATGAAATAAAATAAGTTTTATCTAAGTTTGAAGTTAGGCCTTTCTTTTCCTCAATTTATAGAAACTATTTTGTTTTCTTGGTGTAATTCTACATGCAGTAAATAATCTTTCTGAACTCAAACTGATCTTCCTACCTGGGAAGAGCGTGTGTAACATGTACTTGCTCAATCAATTAATCAGTGAATATTTTTGGACCAAAGAATTATTTGACAAATCAGAGAGGAAAAGGAGAAAGAACATGCTAGTTTGTGTGTGTTTTTGAAATGTGTGACAGAAAATAGAAATTATTGTGAAACACAAGTATAGTCTATTGAAAACTAGCTATAATATAAACACCTTTCAGAGAGTATATATGTATGTGTGCACGTGTGTATTTATGTGCATGTGTATAAACATATCAATCGATAACAGGAAACAAGACAATCTTCCACATTGTAAAATTATATAGGCTTTCTATGCATGAATGAGAATTATGAGAATCTGTGCAGGATTTAACATTTTACAGTTTGATCAGTGCCAGAGAAGCTAAGGTATTAGAACCAAAATAGCATGAAGCAGACATTTTTTATTCATTAATTTGCCAATTTTAATTGAACACCTTCTCTGTTTCAGGAATTATTTTAGGCTAGTAATACAGTAGGGAGCAAAACAGAAAAAAGTCCCTCTGTTTTTCATTCTAGTGGAAAGGGCAAGCAATAATAAACAAAGCCATTAAAAATATATCAGATGGTGATACATGGCATGAAAAAAATATCAAGAACAATAAAGGAGTAAGAATAGGCCAGGTGTGGGGGGAAGATGCTATTTAGGAAAAGTGTTTGGGACAGCCTCTGTGATAAATTGACTTCTGAGCAAAAACAAAGGAAATTTGGGAGTGAACTCTGCAGATAACCCCTAAAGAAAAGCAATGCAAACAAAGGGATCTGCAAGAGCAAATAATCCTGAGACAAGAAAATGCTTCTAGGAAGTCAAAGGGTGCGGTATGTATGTGAGAGGGGGAGGGGAAGGAGAGGAGGTCAAAGACTTCACCGAGGGTAGGGTAGGTCATGTAAGAGCTTATTGGCAGGAGGGTAGGAGGAGAAAACTTGTGCATAGTCTGGGACTGTTTCTGTTTACAAATGTCTGGGAGTGATTATTAGAGTGCCACCTTCCTCCATGAAGAGGGATTAGTTAAAATGGTAAATTATATGGTCACCCTAATAATAGCTCATTGTAATAATTTTAGCACTTCTCATGAGTGAAACGGGAAATCATTGAAAAACTTTTGTCAGAGATTTTTTTCTCTGAAGAAAAAGGTGGCAGCTCTTAATTCAAATAACAGAATCACTGGCTGGTGTAGTAAACATACACTAATAGCACAAGGGGAAACACAGAGACTAAAGGAGTGTAATAAAATAACCCAGGTAAAATTTTTGCGGTACATTGGGCAAGAGGATTTCTGTTGGATTTGGGGAGAACTGGTAGGATGCTGCATAAAATCTGATGGGAAAGCAAACAAAATTTGTGGATTGGATGGGAGATCCTAGAGAAAAAAGAGCCAAGGGTGACCGCAAGGGCTTTGGCGTAAGACTGAAGTTACCATTTATCAAGATGGACAAAGATTGTCATGGCTCAGGTTTTGGGCATGGCTGAAGTTGGGGGTTCGGTGTAGATATGCTACTTTTGAGATGTTTATTAGATATCCAAGCACAGCTGGATATGTGTGTCTAGTGTTCAAAAGGGGAGGTGCAGGTGAAGATATAAATCCAGAAGATCATATATAAAGGCATAGGCTGGATGAGATCACATACAGGTTACCTAGGTGGTAATGGACAAGAGTTCCAAGGAAGATACTGCAATATGGAAATAATAGGATGAGACGAAACTAACAAAGGAATCTGAAAATAAATGGTCTGTGAGGGAGGAGAAAGGAGGGCAATGGAATACCAGGAGCCAAACAAGTTGCTTCAAGAAAGACAAAAGCGAACAAAACGTCAAATGAGACAAGGGTAGAAAACCAATCGTGAAATTTAATAAAATTGAGGGCACTTTTTACCTTAATACTTGTAAGTTTGGTTGAGTTATTTCCAGGGCTATTTTAAAGGACTGGTGCACAGTGAGTACTGACAACTCTTTTAAAGAGTTCTGGTGCAATATCACAGCAGAGAAATGAAGAAAGATCTGGAAAAGGACATGAGAACAAGGGAGAATTTTCTATTTAAGATGGGAGATTCTGTCATATTTTAGTAAGCTGGTGGGAATGACCCAATATAGAGACAAGAGCTTATGTGTGATATAAAAGGGAAGTAATTGCTAGAGATATAACTGAATAGAGAAACGAGTTCTAAAGAACATGGAAGGCAGAGTGTTGATCTATAGAACTAGAAGGCAGAAGAAAAATGGAGGAAATTAGAGTGTGTCATGGTGGGAACATGTACAAGTCTGTCTCTGTTTCTTGGGATTCAAGGTCATCAGCTAATAATAAAGATTAAAGATTGGGAAGAAGATATTAGAGATTTATGTACAGAGAAGAAGGTATGGAATATTTATTTAGGGGAGTAGAGAGTAAAAGGGATAAAAAACCCCAAAACCAAACAGAAAATTAAAAAAAAAAAATCCTGCCAAACGAAGAATAGAATCACTTGGGCCAAGAGGTCATCATTTTAAAGCCATATATGTATATATATTGGTGGAAAAGTCATGACACATTTTTGCAGTGAATGTGTGTGTGTGTGTGTGTGTGTGTGTGTGTGTGTGTGTGTGTATATATATATATATATATATATATATATATATATATATTCTTCAGCTTCATAGGAATTGATTGAAATTATAATTGTAGATACAGGATTTTATATGGTTATACAAAGAAGAAAAGAGAAGGCAAGGGATTTAGTTTAAATAAGAAATCCAGAGGGCATAGTTAGAAGACTTTGGGATTTGGAGAGGGAATAAAAATAAGGAGATGAGACAGGCAAAGCCCCATGAGTATGAGTGTCAGGGTGATGAGAAATGACATGGGTGAATGTAAGGCTTTTTTGGTGACTGATTTAGTCAGTGATAAGCACATGGTGAGATTGGTCCTGGGGTAACCCAAGCTCCTTGTGGTACTGTGACAGAATGCCTGGGAGGAGGTAGCAGTGGGGATGCTGCCAAAGCAGGAGGAATCCAGGGTCGGGTCATTACTCCTCTATTTCAGTGAGGGATCAGGTAGAGGTTGGTACGCAAATGATGGGTCCTCAATGTTATGGATGGAGGCACATCTGAAACAGAGATAGTAGCAAGATTGGCTGCATTTAAAATCTTGTGCAATGAAATATTATCTAGTCCAGAGGGTATCAAATTGTTTTCTACAGGAGTTTGGAGAAATTAAACAGTTTCTCAGAGCCACCTTATGGGAGAAGCTGAAGGAAACCATTCAGTACTCTGGCTCCCCCACTTCCACTCCAAACAGAGAAACACTCACTATTCCTGTTGTAAAATAACACACTGAGAGTATGCATGACATTTTTAACAATATTTGCTATTAAAAAACAAACAAGCAAACAGTTTGGGGAATATAATCAATAATGTTGCAAAGATTATGGAGGGTGCTAGATGGGTACTGGATTTATTAGGGAGACCACTTCATAGACTGTGTAGATGCCTGATCAATGTGCTGTACACCTGATGCTGAAGTTAAATAATATTGAATGTCACGTATAATTAAATGCAAAGGGTGCCAAAAAAATGTATACACATATTAAAAATGGAAAAATCCGTGTTAAAATTATGCTGATGGTAACCACTTTGAGTACCTCTTGAAATTGCAGAAGTCAAACATGACTTGTATTCATTCATCTTTTGTTATTGGTATATATTGAGTATTACAATTTTAATAGTTTTTTCCTTTCTTAAAATGTGTATAACATTTTTTGGCATCCTGTGTCTATATGTGTACGTGTACAAACACGACGTACGACAATTAACTTAGCGAACTTGTGGCAAAGATGTTAACATCTTTGATATTTTTGATATCAGAGGGATTATTCATTAAGAATTTATACCAACTGGACAAACAGTTACTATTTGGAAGTGCTGAAAAGGCTGCATGAAAAAGTTAGATTACCTCAACTTTTTGTCAACAATTCATGGCTCTTGCATAATGACAATGCACCAGCTCACACGGCACTGTCTAGGAGGGAGTTTTTAGCCAGTAAACAAATAACTGTATTGGAACACCCTCCCTACTCACCTGATTTGGCCCCCAATGACTTCTTTCTCTACTCAAAGGCAAAGAAAATATTGAAAGGGAGACATTTTGATGACATTCAAGACATCAAGAGTAATATAGGACAGCTCTGCTCGCCATTTCAGAAAAAGAGTTCCAAATTTGCTATGAAGGGTAGACTATGCACTGGTGTCAGTGCATAACTTCCCAAGAGGAGCACTTGGAAGGTGACCACAGTGATATTCAGTAAGGAAGTATGTAGCACTATTTCTAGGATGAGATCATGAACTTCATTGTCACACCTCATATGTATGTATGTGTGTGTATATATATATATATATATATATATATGGGATGTGGAGTAGAGCATAGGGAATATAGTCAATGGAATTATAACAGATATATAAGATGTCAGAGGGGTAATAGATTGGGGGAGGAGGGTTACCATTACATTGTTTTGCACACCTAAAACTAACCTAAAAAAAATTCTTTGACAAATTACTTATCTGCTCTAATCCACAGTTAATTATTCTAATCTTGCTTGAGATTATAGTGCTGAAATATGCCAAAGGCTAAATTTAAACACAAAAAGGCCTCCTTCAAAAGCTTATGGTACTTCCATTATATATACATCCTATACAGCTTAAACTCCTACAGCTACCTCACTATGCAGTATTGGTTACATTTATTTTGCATTACATACATAAGTACATCTGGCAAAAAGTTGTACATAATGAGTTCATTTGCAATTTGTATGTTTAAGTTAGACTATTTTTAAGTTTTAAAATAGTATTTTCTTAGGAGACAAAAAAATTCTTTTCACATTTTCTTAGAAAGTTTTCAGACATAGGAAATTTTGTGTGCGTACCAGGAAATCACACCAAGAGTTGATGTGAAACAATGTTGGCCTCTAGGGGTTATGAGTCCTGGAGGAGTCCCTTCCAATTCTTATGTGACATCCAACAGAAAAAATACTAAATTCGGTAATGAGAGGAATTTACCTTAGATCTAGGCTGTGAACACCACCGTTGAGAATAGGACCTTACAGTAATCAAGACAGCAGCACAGACAATTGCTAGATCACACAAAGAAACATGAGGATCCTTCTTCCTAAAATGTAAATAATAAGTAACACCAATTCCCTTTAAGGTATCCACCTTCAGGATATCACAGTGAAGTCTGTGAAAGGAGTTGGTTGCCTAACAAGTCACTGGGGGAATATTCTGGAATTGAAGCTCAACTTCACAGCAAGTAGACGTAGTGTATATTTATATAAACACCTTGTCAAATATAAGTATATTTTTCCCAATAGACACAGTGGGAACTATACTTCAGTCTCGGTCAATTCTAATAGGGAAAGTAACTACATAGATTCTAGATCAAGGATTTTGGGGAAAACAGCTCTCCTAGCACTGGGCCTTACAAAATGATGCCAGTATCCTGAAGACAGAATTGGGTAGAAAATGACATAAAAGTATAACAAAAGATCAGTAGGGAATTAGTGACAAAATCAGCAGGAAATCCACAGTGCTCCAAATAATAGTTCCACCAGCTGACTACTGATAAAACAGGGAGTGGGGGTGGGGGCAAGCAGGCTGATTCAAATCAGCAGGGATATGGGGAGCATCAGCAGGAAACAATGGAAGCTGCAGGGGTTCCATTGAAAACTTAATGGAAACAAGCTGAGTACCCTGTAAGTTAGAGAGAGCAGACTCTCACCAGAGACAGACAGAGAAATGCTGCACGAAAAAACTGAAATACCAAGAATGAAAAGAAAGCGGACAGCAGAACGAAGAAATAGCAATGTGAGCCAAGTCCTGAATAATTCTTGGCCATCCACGAGGGCTACAATTGTAACTAACAGCTAAAAAATAACCAGAAAAGCAGACAGCCACATGTTAGAGGTAAAATATGCATTTGAATTTTATGGAAAGACATTTATAGTCTTTTCCATTACATATTTATTTTAATGGTTTACTTCAATTGAATTTCTCATTAAAAACAAAACACAAACCAAAAATCCAACAGATTACTTTGATTTACTATGGTTCAGAAAAAGAATCAATAACAGTATGGCAGCCCATACAATTAATAATAAATTATGGACATGGAAGTTTTAGACATTGTGTTGGGAAGACACATTTATGGTGAATAAAAAGAAATGTGAGTTTTTCTTCTCACAGGTTCATGGAAGCAGCCCAATTTATACACAAGTTGCTCCTGTTCTACAAGCTTTCTGTGAGACATGCTTGCTAGTACCAGTCAATTCTTAGAACAGTTTGTCTCTGGACATTGCAGGTGTTGAGACACAGGTGAATTAAAAAGTTATGCCAGATCAGACCTCAGGGGGGAAAAGAAAAAATTCCTTAAAGAACCAGGCTCTGTTTTGGCAGAAATTTTAAACATTAGGAAGACATAAGCAGAAAGCATATTCGAGTGAACCCAGCAGAGAAGATAACCTCCATTTCTGAATGGAGGTTATTTGTGCTGAAATTGTAGACTAATTTCTGTAGTGTTTTAAAGTGTATTTTCTGAACACTAAACAGGAAACTCATCTACAATTAGCACTTCTAAAAAATAAATGCAATTTGAGAGGTAGGTGTAATTTCACTTTTTTGATATAATAAAAAGAAAAAAAAGTGTATAGAAAGATACTGATCATTCATTTTTAAAAGTCCCCACTTTTAAAAATAAGTTTATATTTTTTAACTTATTATCAAAAATGTAACAAGTTCTGGGCAGGCTGAGTGGCACGGTGGTTGAGCGCTGGCTTGGGAAGCCAGTGTCCCCGGTTCGGGTCCCATATATGAGGGCCAGTGACACTGCCCTCAAAAAAAAAATAATGTAACAAGTTCTCTCAAATCACAGTGTACATATTTAGTGAAAAAAAAAATTAAGACACAAATTTAATTAGTCAAAGTTAATTAGATAGATATGAACGACATTTTAAGCTAGAAAGAATTAAATATTTTCAAGAATATAGTATAATCAGCAATTAGATATGGAAACTTATTTCATGCCTCAAAGTATATTCACTTTATTAATATGGATTATTTAGTGTAGGTATAACACAATGAAAATGTCAAGTATGTAAGTAGCATGTCAGTTTTATCAGAAAATTCTAATAAATACAGAATTCTTGATTTTACTGAATTATTTGCTAGTATCACGATACTGTTAGCTGATATCATTTTAAAATATGTCTTTTAACAGCAATTTGATAAAATATTAACAGTGCATGAAAGAGCATCCTGTTCTCATAGAATAAACTAATCCCCAAAGAGTAGAAGCTTTTGAGTTGTTTAGCTCACATAACTAGAAATAAATTGTGTGTAATTTATATGCAATCTGATTTTTAATTTACATTTATGTTAAGCTGATTTGAATGCATTTTGAAAAACATGTAAAAAGTCAAATACAAAACAGTGTGCATCACAGAATAAAGGATCATCTATTCTGAACCACCCATAAATCGTTTATTAGAACTTGACTCTTGTGCTGACTGACATCATTTCCTGCTGTAGTCATGATGCTGCTTAAGATATGATTTAGTGAATATGTATTATTTGTTTAATATTGTGTTTGTGTGTATATATATATACACACACACACACACATATATATGATTGTATTTATTCCTTAATGTAGGTATTATTAATCCCTATTTTATAATTGAGGAAAAATTATGGATTTAGAGACTAGATACAATGAATATAATGAATATTCATATTTGTAAGATAAAACAATTAGACATTCTTATCAATATATATGCAAGAAACTGATTCTCCTACTGTGATATAAGAGGCTATTTTCAGACTGAATTGAAATGAAACTGTGGTATTGAAAGGCATCTATATACTTCTGAAAAAAATCCTAGAGAAGATAACTGCATTCATTATATGCAAAAGGTATGGTATTCATGGAAGGCTTAGGTATATATGTTCAAATTTTATTTTCATCATTTTTTTTTTGGCAGTTTAGTGGCAACTCAGCTCAGGCTGGGCATGGAATTGCTGTTGTTCAGAGCTCAGCTCACATTCTTGAGCAAGCTCTCAACCATCTGAGCCACTCGGCTGGCCCTTATTTTCATCATCTTTTATTCGTATCTAGAAGTGCTTAAAAATTAGAAAACAAGGAGAGGGGAAGAAAATAATTGTTAGCCATGAGAAACAGTGGATGAGAAGTAGCCCATGTGTCAGAAGACCTGAGTTGGAATTCTAGACCTTGTACTTTTTAAGTTTGAGCAGACCAAATAACCTCTGTGAACCTCGACTTCTTCCTCTGAAAAATAATGATCACAATGCTGAACTATCCACTAGACATGATTTTAAGAGGTTCAAATGAGATTCTGCTGACTAAAGCAACTTGCAAAACTATAAGTTGCTATCTTCACATAAACTTACAATTTAATTATCCCTAGTATTCTATATACTCATTTGTAAATTGAATCTGATTTTTAGTTGAAAGATCGGCATTGTATTATAAAACATTTATTTTACTGTATGCCAAGAACACGGGAAGAAAAAAACAACGTGAGGTTAATAAAAAGCTTTTATTTTGATTTCTATTTCTAGCTTTTAAGAAGTTAAACAGTGAATAACATTTTGCAAAATACAAAAGTTTTACTTTTTTTTTTTTACCCCCCCAGCCTGTGGAATGAATGCTGCTGGAAGGAAGGCGTCTTTGAATGTGTACAAAAGAAGAAAATATGATAATCAAAGCACTCATCTCAAAGTCTAACGGTCATACACATAAAAGCAACAAGAAAATTTAGAATGTACATTTTCAAAATTCCTCAAATATGTATATGTGTATGCCATAAATGAGAACTTAAAATAAATAGTGAACACAAGTAATAAAGTAGACATTCCTATTAGGGCTTGATGAAAATGTATATAAGCATGACAGAAAACAAATATATTAAATCATGTTTCTTAGGGAATATTACAAACTCCTATGGATCAAGGTACTTTCTAACTCACTGCTACAGTAGTTATATTTGCAATAAATCTCTGCCAATATATCTATCATACTAAAAATGTGATTAATTAATCTGAGTCTTGTTGCTAAAAAAACTTACTAAAATATGTATATATTAATATAATATTGATAATATATTAAAACTCTTTCACATAAAGATAGGTTGATATTGTTACGCAAATACACATGCATTTGTGACCCCAAATCTTCAAATGTGTTCTGTGAAAACAAATATGTATTTAATGGGGATTCTTTAGACTCTATCATGCTATGAAATAGAATTTAATAATCAAAATTATCTTTTTTATTGCAACTAATCAAATGAAAGTTGGGTTTTACCATTAAAAATCAAATATTTCTGTGTCCTTTCAGTATTTTCACAATTGTATGCAATTGTGGACCTATTTAATTCTTTTGGACTTCATTTATTTGGCAATGAAATGTCATTAACTGTTAATGAAGAAGCAACTGAGAGCCAAAGAACCTTCACTCAACTTTCATTGCATTTAGGGCATTATTCTCCTTCTGGACACATAAAAATCATTATAATACAGATTCTACACTTCAGGTTTGAGGAATATCTATATATGTATATCTATATCTATATGTATATACATGACAAGTACTTAAACATTATAGAAGTCAAAAAATATAAGAGAAGAAAGCAAGGAAGAAATGTTTCATGAGAGCTACTGTACATATTATTGATGAAACCAATGATTTTATCAAGAAGCTGCAGGTCAACAAGGGTTTATTTCAATAATTAGAAAGGGGTGGCTTATAGGGAAGGGGTAGACATCTAGGCATAAAGATATGATAAGCAAGGGCAAAGTGAGAGAGAAATTGCAAATGATATGAGAAAATAAATACTGGTTATCTGCTGTGACCAGGGGAATGATGGTAACACGGCGGGACAGGTGAGTGGGGGCAGTCATGGAGAGCTTCATGTGCACAGTGCTGAAAGGTTAGGAATGAGGCCAATCTCACACATGAAAAAGAATTAGAGAACAGAGAGGCCAGAAGGAGGGAGAAGCGTTAGAAACTTACCGCAAACCTCAAGGTGGACACCATAAAGGGCTCAGTGCAAAATAAAGAGGCAAGGCTCTGTTCAAAAAGCAGGCAAGTTCCCTTAAATGGACTCAGACATAACACCTTTTCTTTCACCAGCCTCCCTTTTGACAAGTCACGATGTTTATTTGCCCAGACCATGCTCCACTCTCTCTTCAGACTTTCCTTATAAAACACAAATTCAACGATGAAATTAAGAATTTCAAGACGCAATCTCAGAGCATTAAGCCCAACTGCAGGGCCTTTCTGAGCATGAGGCCCGATGTAACTACAGGAGTTGCACACCGGGGAAGCTGGTGCTGCCAACAGCAGTGACATTGGGTACCAAACAGCTAGAATAAGCACCAGGAATGGGAATGTGCAGAGAGAACAGACTAATTATGTAAGGATAAGGTACATCCAGATTGATGTTCTCATTTGATGTACAACTTTATATGCAATTTCATGGTCATTTGATCTATAATTTACATACAAGAGGGAAGACAGAGATAAATGAAGGTTATAGTTTGGTTTATCAGGTGAAGAATGATGTTAATAACCAAGAAAGAACTCCAGAGGGGAAATGTGATATGTTTGTGAGGAAAGTAGATAATAGATTCAAGACAGATTTACTTTAACATGATGATTAGACTGGACCTATGAGTAGAGATGTCAAAAAGATTTGTAGAGGGCCGGCTGAGTGGCGCGGTGGTTGGGCGCTGACTTGGGAAGCCAGCGGCTCTGGTTCGGGTCCCACATGTGAGGGCCAGTGACGCTGGTCTCAAAAAAAAGAAACAAAAAAACCCAAGAAAACAAAACAAAAAAGATTTGTAGAAATATGATCGGGATCTTGGTTAGAAGAGAACAGATTTGAAAATCATCCACAGGCTTAACACTAGAAATAGTAGTGAGTAGAAGGAAGTATAATATTCTGTTCAAGAAGTTTGTGCCTGGCCCAAGATGAGTCAACATAATTGTCTCAATTTTGAAACATAAAACAAAAACTATTTCTTCAGTGAAACTTCACAACTGGTGCAACCTCACTCAGCTAGGTTTTAAACTCAGCTCTTAATTTCTCCAATACATTGATGAATGAATCAGACAAAGAACAAATATGAAGCCCTTTCAATGATGGGGAAAGATCCAGGGAAGGAGACTCATAAGTGTTCAAGAGGGTAGCTAAAGAAACAAGGAAGTGATTATAGACAATGAAGATAAGCGATAAAAGAGGTTAAACAAAACTTTACATTTGGCTAATTTTTATATATAAGCCCAGTAAGCAACCAGTTAACTAATAGGTTCATTTAGAAGTATGATAATTTCTATAGGCTTTATTTTATGAATTTTAGAATCTGAAAGAAAAAGTAGTAATAATTGTAATCATCATTTATTCCATGTTCTTTAAGATACGAAGCTTTCTTATCTATAGATTAAATGTTAATATGGTAAAAATAGCAGTAGGTTACTGTAATGGCCATAGCAAATTTTCTGCAATATTTGTACAGTTTAACATTTTAACTGTACCTATCCACCCACCCTCATATACTTTTCGAATCTTTAACATTAAGTTAATTAACTGCTTATTCAAGAATGACAGGTATATTCAGTAATTGTTTTAGATATACAGAGAAAATGTCTCTCAAAATCATATTTGTAACAATAAAACAGGCATGCATTTATATATTGTTTTGCTAATTCTTTGAGTATAAACATTAATATGTGTATACTTTATGTTTTACATATATATTTTATGTTTATACACAGATATGTATACATATGTGCACATATATATTTGTATCTGTAAATTCTATATTGACACATTTATATATATGGTATTTATTTTAAAAACCGGACCATAAAGGAATGTTAGGCTGTTCACTATATCATTATGTTCAAGTCACAGGTCAATTATTGAGACAGGCGCTCTCTAATAAAACCATGGCTGATCTGTTGTAAATGTTCCCCTCTTCAACAGCAGGATTCTTCTATATTCTATGTGCCATATAATTACTTTACTTGAATGCAATATTTTAATGAAGACCAGTTTAATTAAATTAAATTTCTCCCAAGTGGTAACTCAATCAAAATGCATCATACTCTCATTATAATGGTATCTGTAGGAGTCCAACATTACATGTGCTATAAGGGAGGTTTATTTTAATGAGGGCAGCAATAATAAACTCCACTTTATCAAGTTACAGAATGCAATATCGTAACTGAAAATTTCATATTGAGTTCACAGCATATGCATTTTAGTTTCTAATTAGTTTAGTCTGTTTATGTTGCTTTATTAGAGGTAATGCCGTTCAAATAATTATCTTTTGTTTGACTAATATTTATGATAAGCCTCTACTTAAACGGGTATAATTAAATTGACATAAATAATTAAACAATTTCTTTCCAATTCAGCAGTTATCATCATAGGCTTGGTTTAAACACAATTCATTTTTATTTATAAGAGCCCTGATTAGACTGGATGCATTGTAGCTTGAAGGAATTTCATCTGCACTTTAAGGGGTCAAGCTGGGTTCAGGAAAATATTCAAGAAATTTAGTGAATCAGGTAAAAGAAGAAGGAATTAGTCTGGTTATTTATAATAGTATTTCAAATAAGCATCACTGCTTGTTTTGATGGGATTTAAAACCATCTATACCACATTAAATTATATTATTTATGTCCTTTAGGTATATATAACTAGAAGTATAAACAGGTGTGTCTTTAAAGAATATATTCCTTAGGCAAATAATGCTTAAGAAATACAATAATAGTAATTAGCTTTCATTTTATTAGACCTAAACCAAGCTCTAAAATTATAATCATGCTTCCAGATTTTCACTGCAAACTGCTGTCAAGCCTGATAGACAGCATAGTGCTTTAGAGCGAATTATAGAATAAAGTTACACTTCTGTGTACAGGCCTCCCTACAAAGAGAAGTAAGATTTGCCCTAGTTTCCAACTTCTCCCTTTAAGATTTAGTTTGCCATTGAGTTCTATTGTACATTTAAGACCACACAAGTATCTCTTGAATCTGTTCACTCCTTCTTCTCTACCCTCTCTATCATGCTCCTAATTCTGGTAGATTAAAGAATTGCAATTGCTCCTCGGTCTTTATGCCTCCCAAACCTTCTTTCATGTTGCTTCCAGAGGAACTTATAGATCGAGAGTATGCCACATTGTCTCACAGGCTTGTTTTGTCCTCCCTCCAGTCGTGCCCTCCCCATGGTGCAAACAAATGTGAAGGGCACACAGGGTGTGGCCATCTAGAGATCCTCCTATCCCTTTGCTCCAAGACTGTAATCTCTGTAATCCACAGAGGCAGCTTCTAAGGGCTGCGTGAACCCTTTCCTCAGGTCTTTCCTCTTGAGGGCAGATGCTAGTGTGCCCACTTGTAAGCCTGAGAAGTGGCCAAATGGCATCTGTTTGGAGAGCAGGAAGACAAAAGCATGGATATATGGGCTGGGCTGTGGTCACTGGAATTGGGGTATAAGGGGACCAACCAAGAGCTCTGAAATCCCTCCATACTGCCCCGTAATGAAGAGTATAAGAATTATGAATTCGATCTTATCTTCTAGGTTGTTATAAAACCATGTCAAGAAAAAAGCATAAAAATATATTTTACTTAACTATATATTATAGGTTTCAAGTACCTAGATCTACAGTGTGTGAGCTTCTCTCTGTACCCTTACTCTGGGCCTCTAAGAGTTTAGGAGGGCCTGTCTATGTGCCCTATAGCACTTTTCCATCTGCCTAGAATCTTCTTTTTCTTCAAGCAACCCCTCCATGAAGCTTTGCCTGACCCATTCTCAGGAACACTTAATGCTTCCTACATGGTGTACCCACTGCACATGCTTTTATTTCTGGAAGTGTTGCAATTATTGAAATAAGAACTAGGTTAAGTTCTGGAGTTTTATTAACTAGTTATGAAGATACTGGAAAACTTTATAACATAAAATTCTTTTTTAATTAGATAATCTTATTGTTTTTGAGTAGTTACTATAAATTAGTCACTGTTCTGAATGATTTTCATTATTAATTTGTTAATCTTAACTAGAATCTTAGAACTTTGATACCACTGTTGTTATTTACATGCAGAAAATGAGGCCACAAACATAGAGCAACTTGTTCAAGATTACTAAAATCGATTTTGGCTGACCTCATCTTAAAAAAGCAACATGTTTTCATTTGAATCCATTTTTATTTCTAATCAATAAATTTACTTTTCTTTCATAGCAACTATGGTAAACTATTATAGAAAACTCTCAGGAGTATTATCATTTTGAACATTCTTTGGAATTTAATGTTTTAAAAATTAACCATTTGTTTTTATTAAATTTAGATGTCATATTTACTACACTAGTTCCATGAAGAATTTTTTTGAAAATATTTTGGAAATGATTAAAAAAAGAAAAATCCATAGCTTAGCCATTTTTGATAGAAGGAACAAACCACCTCACTGACATTTAGAATTTATTTTCAAATACTATGTTCTTTCTGACAACAATAGAATTCTAATTCTTCCTAAAAAAATTCCCTTATATTAAAAAATGAATCAATGTAAACCATCATTTTCAGCACATTTTGAAAATAAAAATGGCAAGTTCTGTGCCTAGCCTGAATAGAAAATGTTCATTTCACAGGTAATCACTTAGCATGTAAGTGAGCCAGTCAAGCCTGTTTGAAAATCCATCAAACTATTAAAAGCTGAGAATTAGAAAGAGAAAAAAAAGTCTACACAGGAAAGTAAATAGTATTATAATAATTACTTTCATGATGTCTTGTTTAGTTTTTACAATACAAGTATTTTAAAAGGAAGTCTTTTCATTAGCATCAATGTAGTTATTTACAATTCAAATATTAATTGTTTCTGTATATATGGAAATCATATACATATGACTTTCCTCCCACCCTAAAAATATACAAGCTCTGAGAAATAACAGTATTTCAGATTAATATGTTCAGGAACCACAAACCATGAATGAACAATTTACTGTCAAACTGTGGTATCAATAACACTCTCTCCTCAAAATAGAATTTGAGTAAATAGAGAAATATCAGAGTCATAAAGATATGCACAGATATCATTCTGAACACATCAGAGAGTGAGTGCACTGGGGGAGAGGAAAGGGGGAGGGGTGTGTGTTTGTGTTCGTGTGTGTGTGTGTGTGTGTGTGTGTGTGTGTGTGTGTAATTTAAGGAACAGCTCAAATTCAATCCTAAGATTCAAAATCAGTTTGATGTGTTTCAAAATAGACAGATCATATACACAAAGGATATGGTGGAATGCTCCATAAATGTAATTAATCTGTCTGAAACACAAGCTCAAAATCTGAGGTGACAACAGATAATAAGTGCATTGGCATTTACAGAAATCTCATGGTGGGTATTATCCACCAATCCCCAAATTCAAGTCAATTACTATCTATAATCATAGGGCTAAACTGATCTCAGATGATATTTCAGTTACACAATGCTGAAATGACTAATATCTAACTACACACATGGAGAAAGAAGATTCAAATCTAAATGGAACAAATACCTTTACAATATCAGCTTTAGTCTCCTTGTTCGTAAGTGGCAGTTATTGGTAGAACAAAATAAGATAAAATATATTAAATTACTCACTGCTTATCTAGTATATACCTGATGATCAATAAATGGTTCCGAATTTGATTCTATATATTAGATAATTCATTTAAATTAGAGAAATTATAATTCAATTTCTCTTTACAAACAATTTTAAAATTCCCATTAGAAATCCTGTAGGTAACCACAGATCAGAAGTTCATAGGCTGGACTTCCCAGACCTTTGGGTAGAAGTGAGGAAATGAAAATAGGTGAAATTTGAATTCTTCATGAAATTATGTGTACGATTATATACTATATACATACACATATATTCATCTCTCTAGAAAGCAGATATGTTTGCAAAATTCCCCCAACCTTTCACATTCAGGGAATTTACTAGGTAAATGACCACCCTGCTTTTGTGCAGTCCTACCTCCATCCTTCCTCAATCACTCAGATCAAGACTCATCCCCATCTTTCCCCATGGCTCGCTCGTCCACTTTATTCCATAAAACTCCAGGCTCCCTTCTCTTTCTTTGAGATGGTCTTCATTTAATGAACACTGTCCCAATTGCAATAGTCTGAATCAAGACATCTCTTTAATTACCTAACACATCACATTTCATAATTGCACATGATGTACTTGCAATCCAATCTTTATGAGCTACCATTTGTTCTGTGCCAGGGAAAAGAAAGCCCAATGACAACATTCCACTGAATAAGTGGATGTTACATATTTCTGCACTGAGAAAAATGTCCCTTAAATTCAAAATAAAACTGTAATAGTATCTGTTTCTTCTTAACCGCAGAATTGTTGGTGTTAGAACTTTCCCTTTCTCAAGAGAAAACATGCTTTTTGGAAAGTGGTTATATAGTTCCATTGCACTGTCCAATACAGTAACCACTAGCAACACATGACTATTTAATTTAATTACAAAAACTATAAATTTAATTATTTAGTTATAGTACTCTTTAAGTATTCAAGTTATATATGGTAGTGACTACCATATTGAACTGAACTGTGCAGACAGAGAACATTTCCATGATTGTAGAAAGTTGTAATGGACAGTGCTGGTCTAGAACTTTTGTTTGGAAAAGCTATCATGTCATCTACTGACCACAAAGTATCATGGAAAGAGAAATGTATTGGAAGACAAGTTACTAGGCTCTCTCCTCAAATTTCAATTATGTTTAGAAATATAGTTTTCTGTATCCTAGTTCTTCATATTAGGAATATAGAATACATGGTTCCTTCCAACTCCAATATCCTTAATTTCAACATTGAGTTTTTAGTACTGATTATACAAAACATTATACAAGAGCTCAGAAGTTTACAAGGCATTTTTTCCTGTTTGGAAATAACTAAAATTTAGCGAGGTATATAAACACAAGCATCTGTAATATAAAAAAAAATAAATTCCCTGATATTGTAATAAAATGATTTTTTTGCTTCTTTATTGTTCAGTTACAGTTGACATTCAATATATTTTATGTTCATTTCAGGTATACAGCATAGTGGTTAGATAGACACTTATAAGTCTAGTACCCATCTGGCATCATACATAGTTATTACAATACTATTGCCTGTATTTCCTATGCTGTATTTTACATCCCCATGACTATTTTGTAACTACCAATTTGTACTTCTTAATCCCTTCACCTTTTTCACTCAGCCTGTCAACCACCCTTCTAGCTGGCAACCAATGATTTGTTTTCTGTACCTATGACTGTGTTTCTGTTTTGGTGTTTGTTTATTTTGTTCTTTAGATTCTACACATAAGTGAAATCATATGGTATTTGTCTTTCTCTGACTTATGTCACTTAACTATAATACCCTCTAGGTCCATCCATGTTGTGGCAGATGGTAAGATTTCAATCTTTTTGTGGCTGAGTAACACTCCATTGTGTATATATACCACTTATTCTTTACCCAACTGTTTATTGATGGTTTGTACCTTTTGGAATTAGCTTCATCAACAGTATGATAAGACAGAGAAGACAACTAATAAAAAAGACCCATTAGGTGCCTTTGTAACGAGAGCCTAAAATAAATTTCTGGTAATAAATGTTGAGCTGAGGTCATTTTTTAATTTGAGTGAAGAGCTCTGGAGTAGAAGGGACAGAATTGGCAAATAATAGAGAATATACAGAAAAAGGAATGTTTTTGAAAGAGACACATTTTATCACAAAAGGAAACTAGAATAAAATGCATTATGATTCTCCATTAAAAGTATTCTTTACTGCCAAATATGATTGTATATGTATGTGTATATGAAATTAAACATGCTAGAACAGACCCAAACTAATAGGTAATAGAATCAGTTTTACATTCTCTTTACTTTTCCTAATGACTCAACTTTACTTCTACCAACATTTATTGACTTTCTGCTCTGTATGGCTCTCTAATTGTCTCCAGTCACATCAAATGAATAATGAGAAAATTCCTAACCTCACAAAACTTATATTTTATAGCAGGGGACAGACATATAAACAGGTTGTTTTCATATTTTCTATTAAATGCTTAGACAAAATCATGCCTCGGGCACTCTATGGACATTGATGAAAAGCAGCTAACCCACACGGGAATGTAAGGGTTCATTTCCCTGCGGGGAGCAGGAGTTCATCTGCTAAGATTCTCTTGAATGGATGAGTAATTTGAGAAAACAGATATGTGCCCAAGGAAATAGTTTGTGTATTTTGGTAATGAATAGACAAAAAACAACATGAACAAACATGCATCCCTTGAATGGTGAAAAATGATATTAAGTGAGGCATAGAGAGGGATTCTGAGCAGGAGACACATTCAGAATCTTAGATTGTTCTTCAGAACATTTGGAAGTGTTGAACATTAATTGCATTAGGATTAAATATAGGTAAGCGATTCTATTAGCTGCAATATGGAAGATGGAAAGGACTTGAGGCATTAAGGTAGCTATAGCAATAGTGTAAGTGAGACATGATATCAACTATTCTTGGTTGTTTATTTACCATGTAACATTGTTTCAGTTTCCTTGAAATTTACTGCTGGTCTTCAGAGCACTATAGTACCACAGTCTTCATAAGTCTCATAGTTCTAATACATGTCTGACTCTATTTAATTACAGTATAACAAAATATGTGACAGGTATTAATAGTGGGGAAAAAGAAAAGAAAAAAGGAAAACACTTGTTTGCCTTTCACAAATTTCTTACAATCTCAAAGAGCTTGTCAAAGTGACTTGGGTTGTCACCCATTTGTACTAAACACTAGTTTATAAAGTGACCTTCTGGCAAGTTCTTCATCTTTCTTGCCCCATTTCCATAGAACTCACTTCCTTGCTGTATCTGTCTATTATATAGATTGCCTCATTATGTATCTATCACACACAATGGGACAGTTCGTTATTGTTTATACCCTAGTTGTGGTGGCATAGGCCCTCCTCAGTGGGCTTCTAGGCCCAGTTAGAAGCCATACTCAGCACAAATCCACCTTCAGAAACATTAACTGAACATGGATGCTTTCACCAAAGTTTTCATGGAGTGGCAGGGAAGAGGACTCACTTATCCACACAGCAGCAACTCAGTCAAATTCCCCACAAGACATCTCTGTATTCCATCATAAAGTTTTCCTTTTGACTTCTTAGATTATTGCTCCACTCTCTCTTCCTTTACAGACACTAGGAATTATTTATATTACCTAGGACTATTCAGCATCTGCTTTCAGTTAATACATACCACTCAGCAAAAATAAAGCAGTTAAGTAACTATGGTCCCAGGCCATCTGCTATGCTTTTAGGCCTGTGTCTTAAGGAATCACCCACATGAAACAGGTCCTTCCTTGGGGAGGCAAGGGGCATGCTACTTCTAAGAAAATAAGAATCTCAATATATTGTATTAAGCACAGAGTTTGTCCTTATTCAAGCTCTTGGACAATTTAGTGTTTGCAAAACCTACATTCTGCCTGACAGAAATAGTTTTAAAAAAAAAATCCTGTTTTGGATAACTAGGCACAAAACCTCATTTGAACAGTGAAATGATACAATTTCCTCAACAAGGATATGCACATAAAGATATCAAAATAGAAATAGAGTTACAAATAAAAATGGGTTTATAATTGCCAGTTGTGCTCTTAAGTTACTTGCAAGCTCTTCAATTATACAAACTCTACATCAAATGTCTGACATCATGTGAGTCCTCTCTGGAATATGAAAGCAAGTGAACTTCATTTCTTTTTTCTTTTTCTTTTCATTTTTTTTCAATTCTTTTATTGTGAAATAAACATTTTTTTTAAAAATTAGTTTTAGGTGTATAACACAGTACAATAGTTATACTTTTTAACCCCTAGTACAATAGTTATACTTTTTAACCCCTCAAAGTGACAACTCTCCTCCCCCATCTCTTTTCTTTTTCTTAATATTCATTTTTGTTACTGTTTTTTGTTCTTACAAAATTTACCTCACTCACCTGAGAACATCTTTCAGACTCTCTTAAATGCCAACAATCTTCATGCACAGAAAATGTGCTCTTTTGTCTGCGGTTTTCAACCTATTTTTAACCAGTTTCAAACTCTAGGTATTTGAATGTTTTTCTTAGCAGCTCACTTAATTTTTGAATTGTTTGGCTGTCTATTTATCTTAACACCTATTCTCTCATTGATCATGATTTAAGTATTTTTATTATTATTTTTCTAGCTAGATGATAATTTTGAATTTTAAAAGTAAATTTTGAAAAGATGGCAGATAATAGAATAAAATAACAACAATAATAGCAATACAGGTAAGACACAGCTGCAGACTTCAGCAGTTTCATGTCTTATTTTGAGTCCCCAAAATCCATTTAGGCTTCACTAATGGATAGAATTGCCTACTTCAACTAACATCATGATTGAAACTTTTTCAGTGGTAAGTTTTTTCTGTATTTTTCAATGTTTTTTTAAAGAAATGTGCTTATTTTAAATTTATTATATTGAGGCATGCATGTAATAAAGACATATCGATGATGCAAAATACTTAGTTCAAGTGGTTTTTTTTAAAGTACACAAAATCAATTAAAATGTGGCCTCAACTCTCAAGGAGATGCCATGTTAGCAGAAGTAAGTCATGCATATTTGTTGTTCACTTAGCTAAACTGGTTGGTAAAGAGAAGGGGAGGAGGTCAGAGGTACCCAGAAATAAAGCTTAAATCAAACACTGGTGAAGTTTTATTTTCTGTATCAATGAATGCTCTTGAAGTATAATGTAAGAAGTGTATTAAATAGGATACGATACTGAGTCCCTGTTCTGGCCTAACACTTCACCGGTACCAGGAAGAACCCCATAATGCTAGAGAAATACACCCTCCCTTATCAAGGTTAGCATATTAGGCTTGCCCAATTTCCATGTTAGTAAAAGTATAGCCCAGTGAATGGAGTACCAGAGCCAGATGTGATTAATCACATAGAGAATCAATACTCCAAGATTGCATACATAGCATTTATTTAAAATGTACAACCAACTAGCTATGTATGGTAACAGAAAGTATGTGGTAATCACATCTGGGATCAATAAATTATTGGCTCCAGGATTTTTAAACCCTGAGGTTCCATAACTCAATGACACTTGCTCTTGCAATAGGGGTGTATGTGCCCCTTCCTTCTCTGAACATTTGCAGGCTGAATTTCTGTTTAGAATCTCTGGGCCTTATTCTGAGGTGAGTTCACATTCCTGGCCCAATCCTCAGTGGTGACTCACTAGAGGTTAAGGACAGTGGCCTTCACCCTACCCCAAAGACATAGGTACATGCTCATTAGGAATTGCTAGGAAGATTTATTTTAGCAAAACTAGATAATTTCATGTTGGATAATATTCACTTTATATTAGATAACCATCTGTAGTTGAATTACACACACACACAAAAACGCAATTTGAAAAGTCTGCCACTGTTCAATTTTCCCACACTTCTGTCAAATGCAGTGGAGTGATTATGGAGTGGAGATAAGTCTCAGCGGCATCCTGGAATTTGCTCACCTCTCCCTAGAGAGGAACCACTAATAAGGCAGCTGCTGAACACTGTTTTGCTGTTGCCTCTAACTTTCAGGAGAAACAAGAGGCCAAACCTCCAGATGTAGTCCAGAAACCCAACATGGCTTCTGGACTACTCCTCTGGACCCAACCAGATCACTTCATTCCCAGCATATATTTCTTCCTGCTCCCCTCCCCAGGGCATCTTGAGTAGTAATGCTCTTCAGCTGTTGCCAAAGGGTAGCACTAAGAGGGAGATGAGCTAGACTACAATCTCTGCTATGTTGTCATCACGATTGATATGTAAACCTTCTAACATATTCTGGAAACCTACAGTCTCTAAACCTATCACTGGCAATATGAGGATTCTGGAAAACACAAGCTAATGACTAGACGAAACACCACAAGCCTTCAGATACAGAACTTACTGGGGCATCTAAGGAGCTCTGAGCCAGATATTACAGTCCACACAGGGACCCAATGCCTCATGGGGGCTTTTCAGTTCCATAATTAGAGGACATCAGTCCTTCCTCTGAAAAGACCATGGACTGAGATCCTCCAACAGTATTCAAGTACACAGAGCCTTGGCCTCCGCAGGGTACCCTTTTCCTCTCGGGGACATCAGCCTGCAGGGATCAGTCTTGCTTTCTCTTAGAGAAAACTAAAATGTGAATGCTTCAAAGTAACCAGGGGAAGGGATTCTTGGAGAAGATGGTCTCTGACCTAGACCTACATGAGTGTGCGGGAATTTGAATGTCAGACATTCAAATGAAGAACATTCCGTGGAAATGATCCTCAAGTATTCCACAATATAGAAGCAGGGTAAAAAAGCAGGAACATACCTTTGTATAGGGACTAGACACCTTTGACAGTCAGCAAAGGCTTTAGGCTTCATTTATGTAGAAGAATTAATGGCAGAGGGAATTAAGAAATTCAAAAGCTACAAGAAATAGGAGACAGATTATAAAACAAAGATCTGAAGTCAAAAAGCAGTATTGGGAATGGCGGGAAAGTGACATATGACTTATTGGGTTGTCAGAAAAGTCATGATGTATTTTTGCACCAAAAAACAGAAAAATACATCATGACTTTTAGAACAACCCAATACATAACCAAAGCACTAAATAATCAATAGAGACAGATGTTTATTAACATATGTACATCAATGTGAATATTTTTCAATTAATCTCTAAAAATGAAAGGGCTGCATATAGAATGTTATTAGAAATACACCCAAATATTAAAAAACAAATGCATTTTCTGACAGGGAAATTAATAACGACACAGTGACTTTAGGACATACGTATCCTAAAGCTGAGGTAAACAGATGTAGTTTGTCTAAAAAGTTAATAGCATTGCTGATTACAATGCTATTAACTTTACAGGTTTTTCTTAGAGTAATTTTTTTATTTGCAATTAATGTCATTAAAAAAATCACCAAATCCAGCAATATAAATATGAAAACGTCATTGAATAAATAAGACCATATGCTAATGATATTATTTATTATTTAAAAAAAGACTGTAAATAGAGATGTTTTTGCAATAAAACAAAAAAGTCTGCATCAATAATGTACAAAAACTGTTTATAGATTAACAAACAATAACAAAAAGTACTTCTAAAGGAATATTAACACAAAGTCTGCCACTTTATTTGTTCTAATATATTACCTTTCAATGCACTTCATCTGAGAACTTGCTAATTTTTGACAGTTTTTATTTATATCAATTGTGTGAACTATGACATTGTGAGGCTCATATCCCCAAACAGTTTTTCCATCATTTAGGCTATTTTAAATGCTCATCTTCCACCTAGTACAGGGTCAGGAAACTACAGTGGACCTTTGAACAACATGGGTTTGAACTGCACGGATCCATACATCCGTGATTCTTTTACAATAAATTCTATAAATATATTTTCTCTTCCTTATGATGTTCTTAACATTTTCTTTTCTCAGCTCACTTTAATGTAAAAATACAGTATGTAATGCATATAACATACAAAATATGTGTTAATCTACTGTTGTAGGCTATTAGTAGTTAAGTTTTGGGAAGTCAAAAGTTATACGTGGCTGTTTGACTGTGTGGGGGGTTTCGGCATTCCTAACACTGTATTGTTCAAGGGTGAACTATATGAGCCAAATGCCCTGTCTCCCTGCATGATAAGTAAAGTTTCAGGGTAAATAGTCTGTTCACGTCTTATCTGGGGCTTCTTTCCTACAAGTGCAGAGCTGAGTAATGCAGCACAGAGCATGTTCCCCAAAGCCTAAAATATTACTATCAGCCCCTTTAAAGACAAAGTTTGCTGACTACTGAGGGCTAACTTTTCTTATTTATATATTAATATTTTTGTGAGTCTCTCTCTTTTTTTTTTAAAGATTTTATTGGGGAATTGGCGGAGGGGAACAGCGTTGGGGAATCGGGGAAGGGGAACAGACAAGTTGCTGTCTTTTTGTTCTTCAGTTTAGTTGCGGAGGATGTTGCTTCACTGTTGGTATCGTCATTGCGCTCTTCCCGGATGAGGCAGATCGGTCGCTGGCCTCTGGATGTCGCTCACCGCGGCTATTGGCAGCTCATGCTTGGCTGCCAGCCGCTCACGCTGGCTGCGGGCCACTCACTGTAGCCTATGGCAGCCCACTGCAGCAGGGGCTGCAGCCTACACCATCTCCGGGGCTCGCACAGCCCAGCTCCAGGTGGAGCTGTTGTTAGCTGTAGAGGGCAGTGTCACTGGCCCTCATGTGGGATCCGAACCGGGGCCGCTGGCATCCCAAAACCAGCGCTTAACCAATGCGCCACTCGGCCGGCCCTGTGAGTCTCTCTTTTAAAGGAGCCACAAACGGCAAGAATTCCCACTATTCTCTCATGTTGCAAATGTGTTTTATTAATATCATTAAACAATCACCTTGCTAATTTAAATATTGCTTCTTCATTGAATGTTTTTGCTGTATGATAAAAATCACCTAGGTTTTCTGAAATGTCAGGACATACTACTTTATGATAAAGATGCTTGTTTTACTTCTTACAAATTATTGTTTTTAAGATTTTTAGGGACCTAATTTTCATGTATCATAATTTTCAATAAAGAGTTCCATTCAGTTTATTTAATAAAGTTCACAAATAGAGTGTGAAAACACAAATAAGTATTTTGGAAAAACATTTCTTTGTCCTTAGATTTGTTAGGAAATGATACATTTGTGTTGACAGCTCTTGTCAAGAACATCTCAGAACTCCTTAGAGAATCTCAGGCCACTTATTTTATGCTAACTCCCACTCCAACATTTCAGAGAAGAAAGCAAAAAGTGGGTTCCTACATATTCCTAAATCCTATTCAAATCCAGAAGAATAACCAGCCTTAAAAATTAAGTGGATAGGGGCCGGACGAGTGGTGCATTGGTTAAGAGCTGGTTTGGGACACCAACAGCCCCGGTTCGGATCCCACATATGAAGGCCAGCGACACTGCCCTCTACAGCTAACAACAGCTCCACCTGGAGCTGGGGTGTGCGAGCCCCGGCGACGGTGCAGGCTGCAGCCCCTGCTGCAGCTCCTGCCATAGGCTACAGTGAGTGGCCAGCAGCTAGTGTGAGCTGCCAATAGTCCCAGTGAGTGACCATCCAGAGGCCGGCAACCAATCTGCCTCATCCAAGAAGAGAGCAATGACGATACGAACATGGGCCAGTGAAGCAACATCCTCCACAATTAGACTGAAGAAGACAGCAACTTGTCTGTTCCCCTTCCCCGGAATGGATATTTGGATGAAATTCACTTTCTTGTATTATCATATATTTGACATGGTTTCCTTTGAGTTATAAATGACTATTGGTAGTCACAGCATAGGGGGTCGGACAATTAGATTTGTGAACTCATCCTAGGAAAAGTGTAATTTATTTTGTTGCTGAATATCACTATGGTCACCTTCGAAGTACTTCCCTGGGAAGCTATGCACCAACTCCTGTGTCTTGTCTACTTCAAAGCAATTTTCAAATTCCTTTTCTGGAATGGCCATCAGAGCTGTTGTCATATTATCCTTGATGACCTGAATATCATCAAAATTACTTCCTTTCAATATTTCCTTTATCTACGGGTAAAGAAAGAAGTCATTGGGGGCCAGATTAGGTGAGTAGAGAGGGTGAACCGATAGATACAGTTATTTGTTTACTGGCAAAAACTCCCTCACAGACAGTGCTGTGTGAGCTGGTGCATTGCCATGATGCAAGGGCCATGAATTGTTGGCAGAAAATTCAGCTCATCTAACTTTTTCACATGGCCTTTTCGGCACTTCTAAATAGTAAACTTGGTTAACTGTCCAGTTGGTACAATTCATAATGAATAATCCCTCCAATATCAAAAAAGTTTAGCAACATCATTGCAACAAGTTCACAAACTTAATTGACAGACCTTATAGATTCCACTGACCAGATTTTCCCATTGTTCAAATGTTGAGATAAAGAAAAAAAAAAATGGAAAGTTGAACCTGTACCTGTTTTAGTTTGCTTCTATTATAATATAAGATTTCCTGCACTCCTATTATTTTTTCTAGTATAGCTATAACATTTGTAATCATATTGTTTAACCTGTAAGACTACTTGAAAATTAGAAACAGTTATACTAGTCAGTGATGAAGTATCATTACCCTGGACAGATTTCATTCCATTTAAAAAGTAATTACATGTTAGTTTCAGTTTGCTGATAATACATAACAGTGATTAAGAGCATGGAATCAGGAATCAAATAGAATTGGGTTTGATTTTTGATTTTCTTAATTATTCAAGAGTATAAATTTAACAATATACTTATATCTCAATTTCACATATTTAAAAGCAGAACATATCTTTAGGGAGTAGTTATAAGGCTTAAATGAGATTAATAAAAATAGAGGAAAAAGTAAATAAAGATAGGGTGATGGAAGGATGAAAGGGAGAGTGGGAGAGAGAAAAATAAAGGGACTCAAAAGTTGAAAGTAGCACTTAAAATAGAGGAAAAATGACATTAAAGTGAAAATAAATATTCTGATAATGATTTATATCACTGAAGAAATGCATTAAATGACCTTGGATGCCTAGTGTTTGTTGTCATCAAGTCAACATTCAATATTAAACTGAAACATTGGGATTTTATGAGACTAATATCTAGGATGAGTAAAAGAAGTGCTCTATGTTCAAGACCTGAGGGTACAATAATAATGTATATTTGTATATTCTAACACATAAAGGTACACTTACCGAAAATATAATTTCAAGTGAGGATTTTAAAATAAAATGTAAAATATTAATTATGCTAAGTATAATTGATTTTAAGTATAGAATAAGCTGGTTCTTAGCCAGGTGCCCCTGAATATGCGAAAGGGCATAAAGAAAATACTTGAGCTAATTAGAAAGATGTTCAATAGTAGATGTACTTTTGAGGCATAAATATACCAGAAGTGAATAGTGATCAATATTAATTACAAGGGAGCAATGAAGTGAAAGTACAGGAAACCCAGAAAATGAAAATCCAAAGGAATGGCATGACCTAATACAATTTAAAATTGAAGGGAATACAGAGGAAGAAAAAGTTCAAGGAAGCCAAGATTAAAGATGAAAGGTAAATTGCTTAGAATATGAAGGCAAATAATTAGGTCCCTGACAGTGATAATGCCTCTATAATGAGCCCTTTGAGAAATTTAAAGAAAAGAGTGAAAGCAGATATGGATATTTCACTAATTGAATTACCATTGCATGTTAGCTTTGACTATACTGGGAAAAGTGGTTGCCTCACAAATTTTATGATGAAATTATAATTATGTTTTAAAAAGTGAATGTTACATTGCCTTAGCATTTGGGAGTGATAATTATACCATTTTCACTTAATAAAATACATTAACATAGTTCATTTTCTTTCCACATATAGAAAAAAAATAAAGGTGAGGATAAGATCTCATATTTTTTGATTCCTATAGAATGCAGTAATGTAAAAACATGTAGAATAATATGAATTCCAATGCAGTTTTCTCCCTCTGGTCATCACTAAGTAACTGGTACAGGGTAACGAATCCTGCCAAAACTATGTCTAGAACTAGACATAAGAAGCAAATGTGTACAAATTTTGGTGAGCAGGCAGCACAGGACATCCTGAGGAAAGGGAAATAATGGTATGAGCCTCACTATCTCACCCCAGCTTTCTTCCTGTACACTTTCCAGGTTGTAGTTCCGGCAAGTGACTCCAAGAAGAGCACAGAAGTCTCACTGAGCTGAGGATGCAGAGATCCGAATTGGGGGCTGCTGAAGCTGATGCAATTTGTGGTGCAGAGTACCAGAGAGAAGTGAGCTATGCAAAGACCCTTCCTGAACTCTATGCAGTGGCCCCCTTGGACAGTCTTCAGTCAAATGGTAAGGTGTGCATATGCAGTCAGGACTTCTAGAAATCCTGGCCCAAAAACAGCTACTGAGAAGCTGTGAGCAAAGTTAAAGTGAATGAAATCAGCAAGAATACATTCTTGGATGGTTGACGATTTCACAATAACTTAGTGGCAGAAAATTAAATAAATAAATACATTAATTAATTAATTAATTAATAAAATGGAAGGTCCTTGAATCTGTCCACTATCTAAACAGCAGAGACGTGTGGAATCTAATGATAGTGATCACGATATCTGCTGCAACCACTGTTTTCTTCTAGCTTTATTGAGACATAATTTGCATAAAACTAAGTATAAGTTTAAGGTACACAATGCAAAGATTTGTGCACGCATGCTGCAAAATGAACATAGCACTTTAAGGTTAGTTATCTTATCCATCACCCCACATAGTTATAAACTTTATGTATGTGGTGAGAACTTCCAGAATGCACTCTCTTAGCATCTTTCAAATATACAGTTCAGTAAAGTTAACTAAGTTCACCATGCTGTACTTTATATTCCCAGAAGTTATTCATCTTTTACCTGGAAGTTTTGTACCCTTTGACTATCTTCCATTTCCAATCACCACTATTTTTATTTCATTTTCTCTTCTCTCCTTCTTAAAACCTTCCCTCCTCTTTCCAGACAGACTCCGAGAGGCATTCACACATTGCCTTCTCCGCTATTGGTCCAGAAGAGAGACCAATCAACAGGATATAAAGGAAAGGGGCCTGAAGGCACGTAAAGGGGATGCCGGCTCTGCTTTCTAGGCCCCATAGCAACTGGTTACTGAAGGGGTTTTCAGGCACAAACATTGATATTAACTAAAATTGAGACAAAGACTCACAGCGTTAAACTAGACAAACTCCAGAGGGAGCAAGTATCTTAACTCCCTTCTTTAAAGTATAACTTACTTTCCAAAATTAAAGGCCCACAGAGAATATTTCTGTTATAAAGCTCTGTTTTTCATTTTAATTTCATATTAATGTATCTATATTTATATTTTTATTCTATTTCTTTCTAAAAATAACTTCCTCATGTCAGTTTTAGGAATTTTATCACTGTCCATTATTTTAATTTTAATTTCCTGCCTGTATCCACCTTTACATTAATTTATTCACTCTCCCCCATTTCCTGTTGCAAATGTATTTTATTTGAAATATAATTAGCAATTATTTTTGCCTGACCTTAATATATTTAATCACAGCTATTCATTAAAAAAAAAAACAAAAAACAAAAAAAAACACCACGTTTAATGCCAAATACCAATGAAGTACAATTGATATACCAGGCACTATTTATTATATTACATTTATACATTAATATGAATTAAAGTGATAAACAAATACCTAAAAAAAGTAGGTATTGTGTATCCTATAGTGGTAAATTAAAATATTTTAAGAAAATACATATTACTCTTTTATATTTTATAAGATAATATTGAGCATTTTATTAATCTCATGAATTTAACTAGGTTGAATTTAACATTTTTATATTTAACTTTCAATAGAGAACATTTTTGTTAACTCACTTTATATGTTTTTTTAAAGCTGTAATTATTTAACTTTTGCTTACAACATTTGAACAGTTTTTGTTATTTACCGTTCTAAGCCAAAAAATATTGAGGACTATGGTTCAAAAATGGCAGGAGACAGTATTTGTCACCTAGATGGGCCTTATATCACACTTCCATTATTCCACAAAAAGTTTAGAGGTCTAATGGAAGATGAAAAAGCTTTTTTGTTTTGTTATGTCTTGTTTAATCTTATATCTGAGAAGATTATTCAGTTTCACAAAAATGTAATTCTTAGGGGTTTTTTTTGGAACAAAACACTGTGAAATGAAATGAAATAATGATTTGGGCAAGTGTATAGAAACACCCAAATTGATCCACACCTTAAAAAATGAGCCTATTTTTTAAAGGCTATTTTTAAAAAATTCTGAGACAACTTTTATAAAACCTAGAATTTATTGTTTGTCAGTTTTAGACACTGAAAATTTTGATTAAAGCTAACCTAAATTCCTGTCCTCAGATGGCCTGCCTAGCCACATCCTATAAAAGTTTCTTGCCCTGCCTTCTAATTCTACTTCTCAATGCTTCCTGCACTAGCAAAACAATGAGATGAACTGTATAAATGTCTCCAATTTGTCATGCCTCCCTAGATCCATACCCTTTGGGTATGCCATCCCACAATGACCCAGGTTTGGCCAGGACACAAACACTTAAAATTGTAAAAATAATAATAATAATGATAATAATAATAATTAATAATAATAATTATCGATGCCTGCAGCTGAGATGTCAGATTAAGTAAATACTATGCCTTCTGCCTGCCAGGATTACATTAAAATTACAATTAAATTATGGAAAAATAACCTCAAAAATCATCTGAAGACTAGCTGAACAAAATCCCTATAACTAAGGATACAAAGAAGAGGCCATGTCGAGACTGGTAAGAGGGGCAGAAACAGACACTGGCTAATCCCAAATCCACAGGTAGTGATTGAATACTGGGAGGTACACCCCAATGGTGGAGGCCACTCTGAAGATGGAGGGGTCCCCGCCCCACACAGATCTTCCCAACCCAGGGGTCCTGTGCTGAAAGGAGGAATCCCCACAACATCTGGCAGTGAAAAGCAGCAAGGACTCTGTCCCTCCGTAAAATAGAAGGTGGATTAAAATCCAGACATCTTCTTAAAGGGCCTGAGCATAGACTCACTCTCTTGCAAACACTCACCTAGGTCTGGTGGAAGGGCAGGAACTTGAGCAACACCAGAGTCATGTGGGGAAAGGCTGAGTTGTGGGACTTTGAGGCAACAGCTGGTGGAACAGCCACCACTGTCACTGTGTAGACCTTGCCTCACATCTAGCCTACAGGGGGATGCAATCTTTTCTATGTTTGAGAGTGCGCTGGTCTGGTAAATCCATGTGTGCATACTGCTGTGGTGATGCGCTGGGTCCCAGCCCTGCACAGTAAGTGCTGCATCACCCAGGGCACTCTTGGCTCCTGGGTAGCCGGCTCTACCCCATAAGCTACAGAAGACTTTTACAACAGTGGATGGCCTGTGGAGGCCTGGGAAACTCCTGGGAGTGGACTGTGAGCCATAGCTAAAGCTGCAGCCTCTCTTGGGCAGCTCTAGGGTACTTGCAGGCCTGAGGCAAGCAGTGATTGGCTGCAGTGTTTTCAGGACATTTCATGAAGTGGTCATGGGCTGGCACTAGTGCAAGAACCAAATCTGTATTAACTTTGTTAAAACCACAGGCCATACCTCACGACTCCCTGGAACCCTGACCTGCCCAGCTAGTTGCTGCATCACCAGGGACACTATTAACTCCAGGTTAGCTAGCTCACTCCATGCATCTAAGAAAGCTCTTTCAGTGGCTGAGCCTTTCAGGCAGCCAGCAGGTAGCAACAGGCCTAGGGGGACTCTGGGCCTTTTGTAAGCTGCCTCAGGCACAATACTGATGGCAGCCCACCTTGGTTCATAGTGAGGCCACCCCCACAGGCCTCCAGGTCCAGCACAGGCAGCAGCCAAGCACATATAGCTTTGTGACTCCTACCAGGTAGCCCTGGGATGGTCACTGGCAAGACGGAAATTGGCCTGCACAAAGCCCCTCCCAAGAAGACACCAGAAACAACATACGCAGAGGCTGGCTTCAGATCATACCACAGCACTACCCGGTTAGCTCCAAAAGTAGCATACACTATGGGTGGTCTCAACAAGCACGAGTTCACTGGGGTGAATCCTCCTCTAAGGGGTCAGCCTTTACACAGCATCTCATACTCTGTGGGCATAGCCAATCAGCCTGGTACTCAATTCCACCCACTGACATGCCAAAAGCAATTGAGGCTTAATTACAACAGGAGAATACACACAATACACACCAGGGTCACCCCAAGAATACACATACACACAGGTGATCAGAGAGACAACAACACAGGGCCACACAGGACACCTACTACATAAGGCCATCTGGCAAAGAATGAGAGACATAGGAATTAACACATAGAAGCAAACACAGGGAGGTAGCCAGAATGAGGAAACAAAGAAACATGTCCCAAATAAAATAACAGGACAAGGCTTCAGAAATGACTAAATGCAATGGAGGAAATCAGCACACCAGAGACAGAATTTACAACAATGTTCATAAGAATGCTTAAGGAAATTAGGGAGAATTTCAACAATGAGACAATGAGCTTGAAGAAGACATAGAAACCATACCAAAAAAAAAAAAAAAAAAGTCAGAAAATAAAAATAACTGGAATGAAGAATACACTAGACAGAATCAACAGCAGATTAGATGAAGCAGAAGATTCAATCAGTAATTTAGAAGAACCAAATAGCAGGAAACAACCAATTGTAACATTAAAAAAATAAAAATAAATGAAGATAATTTAAGGGATTTTTGGTACAACATCAAGCATAACATTTGCATCATAGGGTGCCAGAAGGAGAAGAGAGGGGGTAAGGGATTGAAAGCGTATTTGAAGAAATATGACTGAAAAATTCCCTAATCTGGTGAAGGAAATAAACATACAAGCCCAGGAAATACAGACAGCCCCAAACAAGATAAACCTTACCAAGGCACATTATAACTAAAGTGGCAAGGTTAAAGACAGAGAATCTTAAAAGCAGTAAGAGAAAGACAGCTAATTACTTTTAAGGGAGCTCCCATAAAACAATCAGCTGATTTCTCAACAGGAACATTGCAAGCCAGAATAGAGTGACAGGAAATATTCAATGTGATGAAAAAACAAAGGCTTACAACCAAAACTACTCTACCTAGGAAGGCTATCATTTAAAATTGAAGGAGAGACAAAGAGCTTCCCAGACAAGAAAAAAGCTAAAGGAATTCATTATCATCAAGTCAATATTATAAGATATATTAAAAGGACTCTTTAAGAAGAAGTGGGGAAACAAACAAAAGATTTTAAAAAATGAATAAAATGCCAATAACTGTGTACCAATCAATAATCACTTTAAATGTAAATGGATTAAATGCTTCAATCAAAAGACACAGGGTACCTGAATGGATAAGAAAACAAGACCCGTGAATATGCTGTCTACACTTCCGATCGAAAGACACCCATATACTGAGAGTTAAGGGGTGGAAAAAGATAGTTTGTGCAAATGGACATGAGACAAAAAAACTGGGATAATAATACTTATATCAGACTAAACAGACTTTAAAACAAAGACTATATAATAACAAAGAACAGCATTAGATAATGATAAAGGGATCAATCCAACAAGAAAAAAACAACCCTAGTAAACATCAATGTACCCAACATAGGAGCACCTAAATATATAGAACAAATGCTGACTAACATAAAGATAGAGATTGAGAGTAATACAATCACAATAGGGCACTTTAACACCCTACTGCCCCCAATGGACACATCTTCCAGATTGCAAATCAACATGAAATCAGTGGCTTTAAATGACACACAAGACCAGATGGACTTAAATGATACTTTTTAGAGCAGTTCACCCGAAAGCAGAATACACACTCTTTTCAAGTGCAAAAAGGACATTTTCCAATTTAGACCACCTGTTAGGCCACAAAAACTTTCAATAAATTTAAGAAGACTGAAATGATATCAAGCATCTTTTCTGGCCACAATGGTATGAAACTAGAAATCAATTACAAGTAAAAAAAAAAAAAAAAGAAAAACACACCAACACATGGAGACTAAGTAACATGGTACTAAATACTGAGTGGGTAAACAACAATATCAAGGCAGACATCAAAAGAGACGAGATAAACAAAAATGAAAATACAATGACCCAAAATCTATGGGACATGCCAAAAGCATTCCCAAGAGGGAAATTCATAACAATGCAGGCCTACCTCAAGAAACAAGAAAAATCTCAAATAACCAGTCTAACTTGATACCTAAAGAAACAAGAAAGAGCAAACAAAAGAAAAAGAACAGCAGACAAAGGAAAAAACAGCAAACAAAATCCAAAGTAAGAACAAGGAAGGAAATAATAAAGATCAGAGCAGAAATAAGCAAAATAGAGGCTAAAAAAATTAATACAGATCAATGATACTATGAGCTGCTTCTTTGAAAAGATAACCAAAATTGAAAAACCTTTAAATAGACTCATCAAGAAAATAAGGCAGGACCCAAATAATTAAGTCAGAAATGAAAGATGAGAAGTAACAACAGACATCACAGAAATACAAAAACAAACTTAAGAAAATATTACGAGGAACTACACACCAACAACTTGGAAAATCTCAAAGAAATGGATAAATTCCTAGAAGCAAACAATCCTTCAACGTTGAAACAAGAAGAAAAAGAAAATCTGAACCAATCAATTACTACTACTGAAATTGGATCAGTAACCAACAAGTTCCCAGCAAACAAAACTTCTGGACAACATGGCTTCACAGGTGAATTTTACCAAACATTCAACAAAGAATTAACATCTATTCTCAAACTATTCCAAAATGTTCAAGAGTGGGGCAGGCTCCGAAGCTCATTTTATGAAGCCAGCATTATCCCAAACCAAAGACATTACAAACTTACAAACAAAACAACTATTGGCTGATATCTCTAATGAACATAGATGCAAAAATCTTCAACAAAATATTAGCAAACCAAATTCAGCAATGCATTAAAAATACACCACAATCAAGTGGGAACCATTCCTGAGATGCAAGGTTGGTTCAATATCCACAAATCAATTAATGTGGCACACGACATAAACAAAAAGGAAAAATAAAATTTATATGTTTATATCAATAGATGTAGAAAAAGTGTTTTGACAAAATCCAGCATTCATTTATGAAAAAATTCTCAGCAGAGTGGGAATAGTGGGAACATATATAATGAAGGCCATATATGACAAACCCACAGCTAATACACTCAATGGGGAAAAGCTAAAAACATTCTCCTTAAGATCAGGAACAAGACAAAGATGTTCACTTTCACCACTTCTATTCAACATAGTATTGGAAGTCCTAGCCACAGCAATCAGAGAATAAAAAGAAATAAAAGGCATCTTAATTGGAAAGAAGGAAGTAAAATTGTCATTATTTGGAAATGACTTATACTATATATAAGGAACCTCACATATTCCACCAAAAAAACATTAGAAATTATAAATAGATTTTGTAAAGTAGCAGGATACAAAATTAATATTCAGAAATCAGTTGCATTTTTATATACCAATTATGAACTATCAGAAAGAGAAATTAACCTCATTTATAATTGCATAAAAAATACCTACAAATTATTTTTCTAATTTTAACCAAGGAAGTAAAAGGCCTGCACCCAGAAAATTTTAAAAAGTTGATGAGAGAAATCAAAGAAGATACAAATAAATGGAAACATATATATGCTCATGGATAGGAAGAATTAATATAGTGCAAATGTCCATACTACCCAAAGCTATCTATAGATTTAATGAAATCCCTATCAAAACACCAATGACATTTTTCACAGAACTATAACAGTAATCATAAAATTTATATGGAATCATAAAAGACCCCAAATAGCCACATCAATCCTGAAAAAGAAAAATAAAGCTGGAGATATTGCTATCAAATGGTACTATGCAGCCACAGTAACCAAAACAGTGCATGGCACTGGCATAAAAACAGACACATGGATCAATGGAAAACAATTGAGACCCCAGATAAATCCATGCCTATATGGTCATTTAACCTATAACAAAGGAAGCAATAATATACATTGGAGTACAGACAGTCTATTCAATAAATGGTGCTGGGAAAACTGGTTAGATACATGCCAAAAAGAAAAAAAAATGACATGGACCACCACATTACACCATATACAAGAATAAATTAAAAATGGATTAAAGACTTAAATGTAAGACCTGAAACCATAAAACCCCTAGAAGAAAATATAGGAAGTAAACTTAGACATTACTCTTAGTAATACTTTCACTGATTTAGCTCCTCAGGCAAGGGAAACAAAAGGAAAAAATAAATAAACAAATGGGAGTACATCTAACTAAACATTTTTTCACAGCAAAGGAAACCATCAACAAAATGAAAAGACACCCCACTGAATGGGAGAAGATATCTGTCCATGATATATTTGATAAGAGTTTAATATCCAAAATCAACAAACACTCATACAACTCAACACGAAAATAATAAACAACCCAATTAAAAATTGGGCAGACGGGGCTGGCTGAGTGATGCTGTGGTTAAGTGCTGGCTTGGGAAGCCAGCGGCCCCAGTTCAGTCCCACATGTGAGGGCCAGTGACACTGCTGTCAAAAAAAGAAAAAAAAATTGGGCAGAGGACCTGAACAGACATTTCTTCAAAGAGGACACACAGATGGCCAAGAGAAATATGAAAAGATGCTCAATGTCACTAATCATCAGAGAAATGCAAATAAATACCACAATGAGGAGGTATAACCTCTCATCTGTCAGAATAGCTATCATCAATAAATCAACAAACAAGTGCTGGAGAGGATATGGAGAAAAGGGAACCCTTGTGCACTGCTGGTAAGATTGCAAATTGGTGTTGCCACAATGGAAAACAGTATGGAGGTTCCTCAAAAAATGAAAAACAGAACTACCTTATGATCCAGCAATTCCACTACTGGGTATTTATCCAAGGAAATTCAAAACATTAATTTAAAAGGATATATGAACCTCTGTGTTTACTGCAGTTCTATTCACAATAGCCCAGATATGGAAACCAAAATGTCCATCATTTGACAATTGGATAAAGAAATTGTGGTATATTTATATACAATGGATTATTACTGTCATAAAAAAGGAATGAAATCTTACCATTTGCAAAAATGTGGATGAACCTAGAGAATATTAGGCTAAGTGAAATAAATCAGACTGAGAAATACAAATGCTATATGATGTTACTTATATGTGGAATCTAAAGAACATAATAAATGAACAAACAAAACAGAAATATAGGCAGCCAGCGTGAGTGGCCAATAGCCATGGTAAGTGACCATCCAGAGGCCAGCGGCCAATCTGCCTCACCGGGAAGAGCGCAATGATGATACCAACATGGGCCAGTGAAGCAATGTCCTCTGCAACTAGACTGAAGAACAAAAAGACAGCAACTTGTCTGTTCCCCTTCCCCAATTCCCCAACGCTGTTCCCCTCCCCGAATTCCCCAATAAAATCTTAAAAAAAAAAGACTATAAGAATCAATTTTAACAGATTAAATTTCTTTTAAATAATTAGGAAAACTGATAAAAATCTTAATGTCTAGGACTTCCAGATCTACTTTGCTAAATTATTATAAAAAATGTGTGTTTTAAAGAGATTAGAAATAAATGATATTTAGACTGAAAGATGTAGTATTTCAAACTTCCAATTGGATTAGAACACTGTATCATGAATAATATATGACTCTCTTCCAGAAATTTTGGTTAAGTCCTTGTTACAACAATTAAAAGTCATCAGAAGTAATTAACATTTTTGCAAGTAACTTATATTCCTTTTCCCATACCATACATGGTTTAAAAAAAATCCAATATCCTACAACTAAGAGTTGTAATAAACACCCAGTCAAATTACATTATTCCAAACTATCTTACAATTGTGAAATAACAGAATTACCCATTTAACTGATAACTGTTTTTATTCACTTCTTTTATCTAGGACCATATCCTGCAAAAAACTGAAACTGTACATTTATAGTGGTAGCACAACAGGGTTCTAATATTCTTTTAAAATTAAGTCATAAAATGTTACACAGGAAAAAAAAAATATCTTTCAGCAATGGCATGGTCTTAGATGTGGTGTATATTTTCTTTCATATTATGCAGTTCAGATAGAATAATTATCATTACCATTAGGCCACTTACTTTTTGGTGGAAAACACCAAATTAAGCATGCTAGTCAGTTGCCACCATTCAACACTAGTTGCATTCCTTGCAAGAGCTGTTGTATAGATTCTACATGCGCCATTCTGAGGTTTCTATAGCTGCTGGTATTAAAAGAGATATATCGCTTAACCATATGGATTAATTGTACTTTCTGGATAATCAAACTGTCTTATACAGAATCCTCATCTGGCTCCCCAGCAAAGTATATTTTTAAGATGGTATTTTTTTTAAGAAGGTATGTATATATATTCAATAGGGACAGTTATGAATTTATCAAATGATTATATTAGCAACATTTTTGAGTGTTTATTGTGTGAAAATGTGTGCTTCACATGGATTAATTAATTCGATCTTCAAAACTATCCTATGTAGAAAGAATTACATTATCCCCATTTTACCATGAGAAAACTAAGACAGAAATATTAATTACTTCTTTAAAGTTATTTAACTAGAAATGGCAATGCCAAGGTTTCAATTCAGGTAATCAGAGTTCATCCAGTCATATAGAACAATGGAAAGTTTACTGAATTTAGAATTCCTAAATTTAGGTTCTCAATCAAGCAAATGGTAATAACCACTGTAGGTTCTGGGGAAAAACAGTTAATAGTGATGAACCGGTTTCCTCAGCTAATAAATGAGGAAATTGGGCTACATATTGTTAAGTGCTTCTGTGAGTATCAGAATTCCCTTATTTGCTCTATGAAAATTTGAGACAAGAAATAATTTGCACAATTTTAAAAAATGTCTGCCTGAATTTAATATTCTTTTGCTTCAGGGAAATGTCTCACAATTGACACAGTTCCCAGATGCACCCAAAACCCGATGTTTTTTATTCTCACTTTCAAGGGAATGTAGCTGATATTTTCGATCTGATAAATTTGTTTCTAATATTTCACTTTCAAATATGTAAAGATATAAAATACCACCTGTATTCTAACTATATTGCCCACGTGGTTATGCTCTACAGTCCAGGCCCCTTATTGATGCTTCCCAAATGTGTCAGCTACTGTGTGCTGACAAAGACATCAAGGAAGGTTAACTTGGTCAATACAAATCAGTATTTGCCTGCCTATCTTTAAATCATCAGGACTCAAAAACAATACATAAAAATAAATAAACAAATAATAGATAAATCATTAGCATTCAAACAGAGGTGCATAAAAGTGAAGAAATCACATTTTACTTCTGCCCCGTCTCTTAGAATATGTCCAGGATTGAATAGGTTGCAGCCATTTTTATAATCACTGGAGAGAAGCATACACCTCTTAATGGGGTGAAAATGAAACTCAACCATTTGGAAATCTAAGAATTCTTAAAGTCAGAGAGGTAAAATGGATATTGGACTTGAGACGTAAGGATATAAGGAACGAAACCACTGTTACAACATGGATGATAACAGAGCTAGCTCTTGAACCAAGACATCTGGGCCCAAACAAGAACTCTGATCACTTCCTCTGAGGGTGTGTGTCTACACATATAGCTGTGTTAATCTGGGCATCCTTGCTATCATTTCGTCTTATGTTCACACACTGTTCATGTTTTTCCTCAGCTATACAACATCGTTGAATCAGGTTTTGTGCATCTTTTCTAAATTGGCAAAGACCTCATCAGTGACTTCAGGATATCTTCAATTATGTCAGTGTCTAGCTTTTCATCTTTGGAATTTCTTTGCTCAGTTTTGTTTGCTTACCTGGGTCCCTGGGCACTGGGACCAGGCTGGTTTATGTTTATGACTCAATGCAGGGTCCCCAGTGCTGCATTTTCAGTGGGCACACTATCAATTGTCATAATTACAATCTGCAAACAAATGTGAAGTATTTATACATAGGTCTCAGGTTTGTTTATGTTAATTCCTATCTTATTAATATTCTGTTTTAGGGATATTAGAATCTATAACTATTTCAGAAAATTACCAAATAAAAATCTCTACTTATTCAACCTAACAAGCTCCTTAGAGAAACTTTTCTTGGAGCTGAAAGATTTTATTCTTTTTAGTTCTGTTCAGAGTCCTAGAAAGCTGCATTTGAATATGGATCCTCTTTTGCACCAAATATTAAAATTTTATTTAACAGTTGGGTGGCAACATGATAGAGGTGAAATAACTGTTATAATAAACTGATTTACTGAGTTATGAGTATTACAAAGTAAAAACACTGTTGTACAAATTAGAAAAAAAAAAAAACAGTCTGACCTACTCTGAATAAATTAGTTCTTGACACCATATGGAAAAAAATAAGCATAGAAATACCTATTGATTTGTAGTTAGGGTAATAAAAAATGAGATTTGAAATATTTTAAAAGAAAGTAGTATCTTTCATTGTCACTTTACTTCTGAGAGAAAAGAAAATATTTTCTTTTCTTTCTTAAAAAACGTTGAATCTTCACCAGAGGAAGCAAGTCTTTTTACTTCCAAAAATTATAGCACAAACATTTTTGGAACTCCAAGATCTTTAATTGAATACTGCAATGCTTATTGCATAAGACATATTAGCAGTAAAATATTTTGAAAAAATTAAAGAAATATTTAAAATGTCTAATATTATAAGAAATCCGGCACAGGAATTATTGCCACATTTCTATTTCCGCATTAAAAGAGATGGTCTATGAGTTAATGTAACTAATATGCTGCTAATTTAAGATTCACTTTATAATTATCTGTAGAAAAGGGGAAAGAAAGCAGAGGAAAATTGAAATGTATAGGCAAAATAAAATTTTATTCTTATCTAAAAATTAAACCTTACATAGCAAACTTTGCCCTAAGTCTGATGAGTCATAGAATTAAAGTAAAATTGATTGGTGTAAGTTATACTCCAATAATTTGACTCAATTTTCTTTTCTACACAATCTAAGAATTAATACAATACTTACATGAGCAGCACAAGATCTCTCCCTGCTTATCCTGTTGATCAAGTGTTTTCTTGAAATTATTACAAAAGTTTGATTTGGGGTAATATATGATTTGCCTGAGTCTGATTTAAAAATCAATCCTTAATATATCCTTTGTGTTACCTCACAGTTATCCATTGATAGAGTCAAAAAGGTCTATAGAAAATAGAAAAGTTTATTTTTTACTCTCAGCACATTTTAGGAACCTAACTGAGCTAATGGATTCAGAAAGTTTTAGTAAATGTAACTTGATGTTAATGCCAGTTGACTTCACGTATCATTTATAAAACTAAGAACATACTTAAAAAATAATAATAATTTCAAAGGCTAAGTCTAGTTGATCCCTGGATCCTTTGAGTCAGAAAATTAAAACATTAATGGAGAAAGAGCTTTGATTAATTTTTACTTAGAGGGGGTGAAAAAAATGTCAGTATTCCAAGTACCAGTCTAAATCAGAGTCAGATCCAGCTTATCATGCAGTACATTGAGAGTACTCCAATAATTTTTCATACCAATAGTAGTGCTCTTTTTAATCAAAGTATGACTTCTATGTTTTCAAACCAAGTTTTGAGAAAAGAACACAGGCATTTAAATTGTCATTGTACATAACAGTTGGATTTCAGTTGTTAAAACTTCTCATTGTGAATCCTCATAGACTTTGAATCGTCAATCAGCTGCCATACTGTTTATAATTTTAAAGCCTTTAAGGTTGCAATGAAAGGGAAATAATTTTGTTTCATTTACAAGAGAATAGTTCTGACATAACTGAAGACTGTTCAAGAGAGAGACAGTCCTATTTTTCTCTTCCATGTGTATTTTATTACGCAAATTAGGTTTTATTAGACTATTTTACCAAATGGTTTCCTTAAAACAATTTATATTAATGTAAAAGATTCTCTTGCCTCCTGTTCTTAAAATATTTACAGGTGTTCATTGTGACACAAAAGGCAACAGGCTAATTGCAGATACAATGCTCATTTGTACTATAACCATGACCTAAAAGAGCCAGCAAGGTCTTCTAAACCTTGATATTTCCAGCTACACAGAAGCTTGGACAAGTATTAATAACAGAACTCCTAAACCTTTTAAGACTACTTATGTTGATGAAACAGAGTCCACTTGTTCAAAATTTAGCAAACTTCATTTCATTTAAAACTTCAATACTCTTTAACTTTGCTTCATAGCAACAGATGTAGAACAGTTAACGTCTTTCCAAGATAATGGGGAACTACAGACTGTTCAGTGAAAGACGCATTTGATAAGACACAAAGTTTGTCTTAAAATATGAAGTTTTTAAGCCTGATTTATCTTCTGGCATAGACATAAATGGCAGGAATACCAGAAAAAAAGAGCTCATGCTTCTCAAAAATCAACATTGAACACATTAAATATTCAGCAAAGTACTCTATTTAAACACTGAAATGTTGTCCAGTCAAACTTAGAAGGGACCAACACCTGAATAATTTGAGAAAAGGAATTAGGAATCACGTAATATCTAAAGAATCTGAATGTGATTTATGTAAGAGGTTCCTTTATAAAATAGGCCTAAGAGCGTTGCTAAAGGTTCAGATAATAAATGGTATGGAAAAAACTTTAAGATATCTTTAGCCTTTTTTTTCCAAATTGTAGATTAATTAAGCCAGATATTTAAAGCGAAACCACGATTACTCACACTTCATGAGGAACCACACTTTCGGCAGTCCTGCAGTGAATGCTATCCATGCCCCGCACCCAATGGAGTCCCCCTGGCGATTATATACCCCAAGCTGCTGGGTATGATGCTCTTGGCCTATTAGCCTTCTCCTGAAATTACCTTCAGCTGAAGAGAGCTGTTTCTCTCTGGGTTACGTGCCTTTCTGAGGGCAACACGCATCCGGTGACTGCTCACTGAGGAAGAATGAAACCCTAATGTAGTCATCCCCAGTTCAGAGTAACTTTGAAGGCAGCCTTGGAATGCCCTTCAGATCAGCTAAAATCTTGTCTAACTTCATCACTGCCCAACTTCTCTGCCCAGTCTTGTTGCCTTTCCTTCCCCGCAGGTTGGATGCTGACTGAATAGATTTTCTCATTCTAATCTCAGAGTCTGCTTTCCCGGGAACCTGACCAGCAACACCTGTCACCTGTTGATGTCCACATAAAAACTGCAGAGCTTTAAAATCCTGAGAGTTTGCATTCTACTTCACAGATATCCAATAATTGTACAGTAATGGGAAGCGGGATGAACTATTGAAAGAGAGACAGTCTGCAACATTGTCCAAGGCAACTTTCTAAAGAGATTTTCAAAACTACAGGCCAGGACGGTATAAAATCTGAATTCTTTCCAGATGCTGGCAGTTAAGAATAGCATGATTACTATAGTGGCACGATGTCAAATTTAATTAACATTAAAAGGTAAAGGAAAACTTCAGGAAGATATGGAGATCAGTTGAGGAATACGATTATTTTTAATAGGGCAGCAACTGGGTAAAAACAATCATTTCTCAATGCTCTGATTAAGCTAGTCCTCAGAAATCATAATGAGTATACCATTTATCAGATCACATAAAAACTATTAAGTAAATTAGGAGGTACTATGTAATCAAAACTAGATACAGAACAACCTAAATGATTAAAAAGTTTTGTTTTTTTTAATTCTGCCTAAAGTGGCCAGGAAGATATCTCAAAATCATAAAACAAAGATTTGATAAAGCTCTGTTAGCTTGAGAGATCACAGTCAATAGCAAGTGGCCTCAGGGGACCTGATCCTAATGATGAGTGGTATTAAAAAAATCACTTAAAATACAATGAGATATTCACCTCGCCATTATTCCCTTACTAAACTAGATTTATGAAGAGTTTCTGAAAATACTTTATTCACATATTCATTCATTCCTTAGCATGTGGCATGTGGTATTATATATCGTTGTAGAGGACATAAACCAAACATAAGACAGGCTTAGTCCTTAAAGAGCACTTATTTGCATAATGAGAAATAGAGTCATCATAATAACCTCAATAACTACTATAGTCACCATTTACTAAATGCCACAATTCGCCAGGCACTGGGCTATATGATTTGTGTACTTAGCTTTTAATACGCAGAAGCCTGAAGATGTCGATGCTATTTACCCAGCTTAATAAATGATGAACTACAGGAATGAAATTAGATATGTATCTTGCCTAATGTTTCCCAGATAATCACTAGCAGCTTTGGGATTTGAAATTAAGTATGTACAATTCCACATTCCAATTCTTCTTTTGCTACCATTCAAAACTGACTCATGAAATGTTTAAATAATAATACAAGGAAGTTAACAATTAGATTCTAAAATAGTTGATAAAAATATTAAGTACTTAAGGAGTTAAGAGAGAAATCAAAGAGATGCTGAGAAAAGGTTCATTTTTTTTTTCCTTTTTCATAGGAAATTCTTGAATTCATCTTTGAAAAAAATGTTTAAAATATAATTACATTGACTCCTTTGGCTACTCAGAGGTAGACCCTTGGTTTAAGACATTAAGAAACTAAAATGTTCTTGAATACATACGTAGTAAAAAACATAGTTTATTGGTTCTAAAATATAAGTCTCTCAGGAGATAAGTGTATATACACTGTTTTCCAGAAATTTTCCCACAGATCAGGATTATAAATTGGATATTAACCAAAATGCAGGACACACCTTAACCTTATGCTGTGGTAGATGCCGAAAGGGTACAGACAAGAAAAGCATGAACCTTGACCTACTGTGCTGCATCCTCATAAATAATGCTAACCAATATTGAAATATTCATACTTACAATGTATTATTGTTGAATTTGGGGGTTCTAGAAGGGAAAATCTGTAAATAGAGAGAGGTTTGAAAGTTTTTTTCTTTTTTAAGCTGACCTAAAATAGTGATCTTCCCTTACTTTCCCATCCACATAGAAATTCTGTCTATAGGCAAATGGGACTTGAACTCAGGGTAGTGCAGCTAGACAAGAGAGGTTACCCTCTGTGAAAAGGGGGCTAGCCTGAAGTCAGAAAATGGGGACATCTTATAAAGAGGTGACCCTGGTGCAGTCATATACATTTTCGACTATTCAGTAATGACTTGTTTAGTCATTGGCATGTGCATGGCAATGGCCTTACCTTAGTGACATAGGTTCAGTCATCGTGATTTGGAGAACAATCTTGTCAGATGATTAATGTTTTCATCATCAAAATGAAAAAAGTCAAGTTATACTACCATAGAGAAGCCCCTAAACAAGTCAGAGTTCTCAAGAGACTTCTGAGATGTCACCATGTCAGATTCTGCTTAACTGGGAGAAAAGGGTGGCAAAGTTAAGAACAACTTACAAGCTTTTACCTTTTTCAACAATACCAAATCAACGAAAGCCTACAATTAGTTTAAATATTCTATATGACCATAGAAACAATTCCCAGAAATAGGTCCTACAATACTCATATCATTTAAAAACCAGCTTGGAAAGGTCTTCCTGGGAGGATCAGTATTTGTAAGGCTGTGCTTTGCACAGGGAGACCACACCACCAAGGTCAAACACTTGTCTTAGCCTCTTCTTTCCTCTCTGGGAAGCAACATTGCCTGATACAGACTAATGACAGGCAAAGTCTTTGTTTTATAAATAGAAAAAAAGTAAGTGAGATGCTTTTGTAATGTAGCTTCAGAAAACCAGTGTTTCCAGCTACATAAATGTTATAGTAGAAACATTTCAGGAAAAAAAAAAGGTGTGCAAAATGATGTAAAATAAGTGAGATTGGACATAACATTTTTTAATTGATTGATGCAATTCTAATTGTGTAATTGAGGGAAAGAAATTTTGGGTAACTAGGATATACTTCCACAGTATAAAATCAACATTATATTTTATCTTCTATTAATAACTAATGTGGCAGAATATATTAACAACTACTTACTTAGTTTAAATTATATTATACAAGCTAAATTTATAGCCTTCCTATTTTTATTTGCATCCAAATATAATATTGCAACCCACAAAACACAGCTAGGAGCAATTTTTGCTACTTCACTATAAATAATAATAATCCATAAATGTCTTCTTGAGAAATTCCATAAATGTTGATATTATTAACATAAAATGAACAAAATTTTATTCATTTTAAATTTGCTTAATGAAACCTTACGAGTGGGCAATAACTTTAGACCTGATGGTAATTTCTAACATTTACATTTCTGAAATAATGACACTGAAGTGTTCATTGGAAATAATTCTGATTTTTAAGGTAGGCAGTCTGATTAAAAACCACAGATAGCAGATATTTACAGTATGATACTTACTTTCTAGCTAGTCATTCAAAGGATAGAGACAATATTTAGAGAGGCTCCTTGCATAATATTTCACCATATGTTTCCGTTTCTCTCAAATGTCATTGAATAATTCAGTTTTAGATATTTCTAATAATAAATAACTGCTTGTTTAACAGTGGCCTTTGTGACTTTCATGGCCACTTCACTTAAACCTCAAACTTAATACATTAAAAACAAAAGCCATCTTCTCAACAATCTAGCTTTTCTTTTGTGGTCATTTTTCCATGAGTAACATCACAGCATCTAATTTTCCAAACTTGGATCCTGAGACTCATTATTATATCTTCCCTTTCTCTACTCTATGCATCTTTTGATCCCATTAAAATAATTAGAGACACACATTCTCCTCTTTCTTTCCAACTCTCCAAGCAACTTAGTCTGCCACTCAATTCCTCCTTAACCTCCTTAGTAAAGCTTTATATACCACTGTTTTTCTCTCATGCATTAAATTTACTGAACATTGAAAATATGACTATATGCATCAGAGTCCAGTAAACTAAAGGTAGATTCCTGGCTCACCACTGAGCAGCCGTGTGAACTTGAGGAAGGGATTTTATGTCTCCAAGGCACAATTTTCTCCTCTGTAAAACAGGGAAATAGCAGCACTGATCTTCCAATGTTCTGAAGAATAAGGCAATATATGGAGAGCAGATTGCACCATGCCCGTCAAATGCTAAGCACCAAAAACTCCTACCTTTCCTCCTTAACAGCATCATAGTTTTTCATTAATGCTTTCCACCCTGTGATAAGTTATTGACACCCATGTCTCAGCATGCCTGCTGGATGTTCACATGTGTACCAAATTCATCTCTATATTTTCACCATCTAGCATAATATGTTGAACAGGTAGGAGGAACTCAATATGTATTTCTCAAATGTATCCACGCCAATAAGCCTTGCTGACAATTCATGCTTGGCATGTTGTTCTTGAGGTAATAAAAGGCTCTACGTCTTTTTCATGTTCAATGTTGCTCACTGAAAATCTACATAAAGAACACTCATAGAATAAAAAAATCCAATAAATAAGTTGATAATTCAGTATTTTATTTCCAAAATTCTTATTTATTGAATGAAATTTATTTCATGTATATGTTTGTATATGTATATCTATTATCTATCTATCATCTATCTCCTAGAATTCAATCATACCTTATCTATGATCTAATCTACAAACATATATTTTTGCAGAGATAGTAACTATTATATTGTTCATGTTTGATTCCATACCTAGTAAAAGAAAATCAATTATTATCATTCTGAGCTGAATTTTATCTAGTGTGGATATAAAATAAGATGAAAAACCAGGGTACCAAGGATGTCCATATCAGGGAGTAAGATGAGTAATGTATATAACTGGGATAATTTTTGTTTTCTTAGTATTTTTCTCTCTGGATCACACTGCTCTTTTCTCTTTTGTGTCATTTCATTTTATTTCAAAGCTGTCCATTCTCTGATACATGGGTGAGCTTAGAATTACAAAATATATTATTTAATAAATTAGAGACCATGCCCTCATGAAAGACAGAAAGTCTTTTATCAAACACAAATATTATAGCAACCTGTACCCAGAAGAGACATGAGATACACAGTCCACTTAATTTTCTTTATACCTGAATTAAAAAAAAAACCCAAACATGATATCAAGAAATCAAATTCTATTGGGTTTTTTCATTGACTGTGACAAAAGCCTATTAGAAATCTGTGCTCTTTGGTACCTGATGCTAACACAGTCCAAAGCTATTCCCAAAAGAGAAATTGTTACAAAGATAATGCAAAGCATTAATGGCAAATAGAAATCAACCTCTCATTTGCAAAAAATGAGTGTTGTCTTTCAGTTTCCCTCCCTTCCTCCCTCCCTCCCTCCCTTCCTCCCTCCTTCCTTCTTTCCTCCTTCCTTCCTTCCTTCCTTCCTTCCTTCCTTCCTTTTGTCATGACTGAAAAACTCAGAACATCTTTTTAGATTTTATATTATTAGATGCAGAATCTATATAAAAATAATATATTTATTTATAAAGTCACATTTTATTCTACAATAATCCCAAGGTACATTTCAGAATATTTAATATTTGACATAGATGATTTTCTTAAGACACGCACTAACATGTCAGTAAATATTTATGAACATAATTAATTTGACATTGCATCACAATAAAATGGAGAGTTTCCTTATTTACTTATTTGCAAAACATACACTCTAACACTAGTTACTCTTCCTACACTCCTATAAACGTATTCTTTATTCCTTGAAGTCCTAATTCAAATGCCACCTCTCCGGCATACCCCTCATGTAATTTGTTTCCCCGATACCTCCACTGTTCCTTTGTTATTTACTGTATTGAAGTTTGCCAATTATTTGTGCTTGTTGCCCCATCAGGTTGTAATTTTTGGAGGAAGTTAGTTATCCTTGAATACTAAATAGGCTCATGCACATAATGCTTTGCAATTTACTGAATTGAGTGGAATATAGCCTTTCCTTTGACCCCAATTTTTTCTTCATAAAGTGGTCCTTATTTTGAGATAAAATCATAAAAAACAACACATTGATGAAAATTTCAGACCATATTTATTTTCAGCAAGCCTGATAATGACACTGCTATTTAATTTATTTTTTTCTTTAAAATAACTTCAAGCATACTATGAATACTCTGTGCCTTTGTGTACAAATCTTATAAACAAGGATACTCTTTAACATATCCTCAATATATGTGTTAAATTCAACAAACTTAATTGAAACAAATATAATTTGTGTTATATTTATAATTAATGGCCATACATATAACATCTAATAGTTGATTTGTAAACATATAAAGTGATTTAAATATGTGTCATTATAGTGATAAATAAACATTTTACTAAAATATTTCTAATTATGGGGTCAAGGTGGTAGAGTAGGTAAATGCTGTGCTTGCCTCCTTTTGAAACCACACAAAATTACAACTAAACTACATAACAATCATCATTGAGAATTGCCTGACATCAAGTTGAACGAAAGACCTACAACTTAGAACATGCAGAAAAAGCCACCTTGAGACTTGTAGGAGGGACAGAGATTTGGGATGAGCTGGTCCCACACCCATATGTGATCATTAAAAAATTGGAGGAATATCTTGGCTGCAGAGGTCCACTTGGAGGATCGAGGGGTCCCAGCCCCACACCAAGCTCTCCAGCTCAGGGTTCCAGTGCCAGGGCAAAAAGTCCCACAACTTCTGGCTGTGAAAGCCAGTGGAAATTGTGGCTGAGTGAGCTGGAGGGTGGCTGGAGCCCAAGGCGCTCCTCTTAAAGGACCCCTGCATGCACTTGCTGATGGAATCACTGACTCTGAGCTCCAGCACTGGGGCAGCAGCTCAAAAGGTGCCAGGACATATGGAGAGGAACTGAGCAGTCTGGCTTCAGGGAAAGGGTTGGAGTGTCCTCTTTCTTCCAGAGGGCTGGCAGAATCCATTGTTCCTTTGTTGAGCCACTCCCCCACCCCCATCCCTGGCATGCAGACACAGGTGGCCACCATATCTGAGTCTCCATCAACCTGGCTAATACCAGTTCCCTGTCCCACCTTGGTGATTCCCTGTGGCTCTGCCCCACTCAAATTGTGGGCACGCCCAAGCTTCTTCCAGTGTTTTTTCCATACAAAAAGCCCAATCTGTTATGGGCTTTCTTAAAATCTTTCAAAGACTCACAAAACCTGAACAAGCATCATCTGGTTTCGGGGTTTCTTGTACCTCTGGCTGAGCAGCTCCACAACAGGCAGTAGTGGCAGCTGTCCATGGTTCGCGGCTTGGCCCTTGAGACACCTCTGAGCCCAGAGAGTGGGTGTTGGACATCTGAAGATTGCTTTGTGGCTCACACTAGGTGGCTGTAAGCAAGGCACAGGGTGAAGATGAACTTAGTCAGCCTACTGGGCTCTCCCAGGAGGCCCTGGGTCCTGCACACCCACTGGACAGCTTTGGATAGAGCTGGAGCATCACCTGACCACCTCCAAGAATGACACTAAACCAAAAAGGCACACTGGGCAGGCACCAGAGCCTTGCTAAAGTGAATCCTGCTCCATAGGGTCAGCCCTTGAGCAATATCTCCTCCACTGAAGTCATGGCCAGTTCTCACAACAGGTCAGGCTGAGGGTCAATCCCTGCCCATGACATGTAAGCAGGAATCACATCTCAGCTACAACAGGAGGGCACACACAATCCACACAAGGGACACACCGAGAGCACCCAGCTCAGGTGACCAGGAAGACTGCACCACTGGGTCCTACAGTATACCTACTACGTAAGGCCACTCTACTAAGACTGGGGAAAAAGAAGCCCTACCTAATACACAGAACAAACAGGCAAAGAGACATGTCCCAAATAAAAGGACAGAAAAAAAATCCAGAAAAAGAACTAAGCAAAGTGGACACAATCAATCTACCAGATACAGAGTTCAAAGTACTGGTTATGAAGATGCCACTGATCTCACTGATAACTTCAACAAAGAGATAGGATGCATAAAGATTGATATAAAAATCATTAAAAAGAACCAGTCAGAAATAAAGAATGCAATAACTGAGTTAAGTGATACATTAGAGGGAATCAACAGTAGATCAGATGAAGTAGAGGACAGAATCAGTAATTTAGAAAACAAGGTGGCAGAAGACACCAAATCAGAAGAGCAGAAAGAAAACGAGAATCACACACACAAAAAAAATAAAATAAGGGAGAATATAAGGGGCCTCTAGTATAATACCAAACAACAATTGCATCATGGGAATACCAGAAGGAGAAGAGAGCGAACAAGAAACTGAAAACCTATTTGAAAAAAGAATGATGGAAAACTTTCCCAAGTGAAGAAAGTCCCAAACAAGGCAAACCAAAAGAGACCACACAGACACATCAGAATTAAAATCCCAAGGTTAAAGACAACGAGAAAATCCTAAAAGCATTAGAGAAAAGCAGATAGTTCCTACAAGGGAAGCTCTCATAAGACTATCACCTTCTTCTCAACAGAAACTTTATAGGCCAGAGGTATTGGCACAAAATATTCAATATGCTGAAAAGCAAGTACCTACAACAGAGATTACTCTCACAGCAAAGCTATCATTTAGAATCAAAGGAGAGGTAAATAACTTCACATGCAAGAAAAAGCTAAAGGGGTTCATCATCACCAAATCAGTGTCAGAGGAAATGTTAAAGGGAATTATTTATGACAGGGGTGTTGGGGGACATAAATAATATGAACAATAAATTGACAATAACTACATAGCTATCAACAATTGCTTTCAATGTAATTGAATTCAATGATCCAGTCAAAAGATAGGGTGGCTGAATGGATAAGAAACCAAGACCCTTACATATGTTGCCTACAAAAGACTCACTTCAGATCAAAAGACACACAGTCTGAAAGTAAAGGAATGAAAAAAAGATATTTCAGGGAAAAAAATAAAAAAAGCTCGGAGAGCATTACTTATACCTGACAAAATAAATTTTAAAACAAAGGCCATAATAAGAGACAAAGAAGAATCCAGCAATCCCACTTCTGGGTATTTATCTGAAGAAACCCAAAATGCTACTTCAAGGGGTGTATAGATCCATTTGTTCATTGCAACATTGTTTACAAAAACCATAATGTGGAAGCAGCCTGTGTGTCTGTCAATGGAAGAATGGATAGAGAAGAGGCAGTACATATATATATAATGGACTATTGCTTGGCCATGGAAGGGATGGGTTCTTGCCATCTGCATCAGCATGGATAGACGTAGAGGGTGTTGTGCTTAGTGGAGTATGTCAGACAGAAAAAGAAAGAGACAGTGTGATTTTGCTTATGTGTGGAATCAAAAGAACAAAATGAACAAACACACAAAACAGAAATAAACTCACAGATACAGAGAAAATTTTTAAAAAATTACCAACTTTCTCCTAAATCTTTAAGTACTATAAATCAGTGCTGCATTGGATGTCATTTACTCTAAGTTGTGTCAATTTAGTTTTAACTTATCCTAATGGTTGATATTTTGAATCCAACACTTTTTTCAAGTAATGTGTAATTATTTTTTGTTTCTAAAAATTAACCTTGGATGACATTTAAAAAATTGTTTTATTATAAAACTATAAAAAATATATTTTTAGTAATAACCAAAGTGTGGAAATCTCATTTTTGTTTTCTTTGTTTTTACTTGGGAAAAAACCACTGTTTCTTTCTGTACTTTCTAAAAATTTTATTCTTTTTCTTGAAATTTCTATGAAAACAGAGCCCTTAATTAAGCATCAGTGTAAGGCATACATTCAAATTCATCTAGCACCCTATTGAATACAAGGAGGGGCCAGGTAAACATAGTTTTTATCACGAGGATCACTGGAATTCTTTTCACCACTCAAGACATATGCTTTATCACTTGACTGACATTTTCTAAACGTTCCTATTTCTTCAAATGCTCTAGCTGATTTTATGGTACTATCTTAAAGTTGGCTTGTTGTGATAGCAATCATATACAAACTGAAAGTTTAATTCTAAAAGTCCCCTGCTTTCAATAAAAAAGACTATCTTTTGAACAAGTTAAAAGATACAAAAAAGAAACTTTTATCAAAACATGATGAAATAGATTGAGATGTAAAACAATTTGGCCAGTCACTCACTTCTACATATTTTTAAAGTGTCTCACATTTTTCAAGAAGTATGTCAGGGTCTAAGAATAAAAATGTAAATTGAAGACAATTTTTTTCTAGAAGGTCACAATGTAGTAAGAGAGCAACAACAGTATGACAGATTGGCAAACAAACCACAGAAACAGAATTATGTATGTATTTCCAAAAAAGGCATATATAAAGTGTTAAGGAGGAGCACAGAAACTCTCTCTCTCTCTCTCTTTTTCTCTTTCTCTCTCTCTCTCTCTCTCTCTCTCTCTCACACACACACACACACACACAACACACACAGACACACACACACACACACACACACACACACACAGCACACAGATTGGTAAAAGGCATGGATAAGGGAATTCCAAGTTGAAAATTCACGAGTCACTCCTAGACAAGAGGGACAAGGCATTTAAGCCAAGGGTGGAATGACTTTAATGATACGGATGTATGAAAGGTCAAGTCAGGAAACAGGAAAACACACTACTTTTATATAACTTAGTTGAAAATAAATATGGAGGGGTGAATGTTACTGAGAATTTTAAGCCATCCATTCATTCTTGCATGGGAGGTTTGAAGCAACATAGAAATTTCCTTAAAGGAAAGTTTTGAGGAAAATAAGATAGGTGATGTTAATTGAGAGGGGCTTAAATTTAAATGATTATCTTTGGAGAATCTATCAATTAGAGAACCATACATTAAACAGGGGAAAATGTGCCCCTTAGTTAAGTCATATAAAAAAAAATTAGAATCGCACAATTACTTTTAGAATTACACTACCTTTCTGCCCTCCCCTTACATTCTTCGAGCCCGAAATACCCTTCTAAGATACAGACTCAGTCAATGGAGACAACGAGTATCTATGACTTTTCTTTCTAGTCTCAGGGCCTTGTATGTGGAAGTCACAAGTATTTGTTTATATAATCTTAATATGTTGCTAGCATTATATACTAGCAATAATACCAATATTATATTTTAGAGAAAAACGATAATGTTGACAATGAAGTTTTAAATAGGTGTTGACTACAGAGACAAGTTATAAAGTCTCTTTTTATAGCTCACCCAGGTCACTGTGATGGAGTGGGAAAGTAAAGGATTAATAATAACAAAGTAAATGAAGGATTTGGGTACTATAAGGGCTGACTGCCTGGCCATAGCTCAAAGATATCAGGTAAATACACGACAGGTGGACCTATAAAGGTATGGGAGCAGTAATGAGGGATAAATAAGCAATGACAAAATTTGAACATTCAGTGCTCATGTCATTAGATTAAAAATCCTGGACTCATTAGGTTCAAAGAGTGAGAGATAGAAAATCTATATTTAATTTTGAAAGAAGGGCATGCTAAGGTCATGTAAATACAAAAGAAATAAAAATGGAATTTCAATGGTTTTTGTTGATCTTAGCAGGTAAAAAATTGTTTTATTTCTATTATTCTTTGAACAGAGATTTGTTTTTATTTTATTTTATACCAAATAAAATACATATATATGGCTTTGAATGAATTATGTGAGTGTTTAAGAAACCAAACTTTGCTTATGTACCATCACATTTCAAAGATGGATATCTAATAAAGTTTAGGAAATTTAAGAAGATTGCTTTCAGCTATTTAAACCCAAGGAACACAAAACAGTAATTTGAACTAAGCTTCAAACTCATTTTCTCTTTCTCTAAAGTCCTAAAAGATGAAAGGGGGAAATATTAGAAATTGAAATGACATTCATTGAAAACAGTTTATTAATTACTCATATCAACTTAAAACTTCATAAATTTTAAAAGTTCATTTTAAAAAGATTTCTGTTAGTCAGAAAAACATGTGTTTCTCTTGTTTTGTTTTGTTTCTTTGCTAAAAAATATATTGTTATATATCAGGATTATTCAGTTATGTTTTCTTTTGAAACATTTCTAAATGAAAGTACTATAAGTACTTTACTAAATATATTCACATTATTGATGTGCTTAGAATTGTTCTTTTTTTACTTATTATAACATGTTAACATGTAGTATATGGGACTCAAGAGCTTAAATGATTTGATTCAATAAAGAAGAGGAACTGTTTTCCTGGTATGCTTATTTGAAATCATATTTTTTAGGAAAACCTAGCATTTCAAAATAATTAAATTTAGCAAGAAATTAATAAATGTTTTCATTCATAAGTATCTATATCCTCCCAACTCATGCTCATTACTTGATTAAAATTTGTTAGCTATTTATTGTTATTCTCTCTTTGTACATTTTGCATTATAATATGATTACCAAAGAAAAATTGTCAATGGCATCTTTAAGTTTCATCCGGTTACCTAACCATGAACTCTTCTGATCAATTATTACCTCCCTGAAACTGCCATTGACTATGGAATTTTCAACCACTGCAATCACTGTCATCCTAAGATGGTTACAGAGGAGGTCCTTACTCATCACATACAAGGCCATTGTTTCCTATAACACCGCCAATCTCTAATATTCGCACTATAAATTCTCTATCTTCCATATTCAGAATCAATGCCTGGGTGTTTGCTTAGGGCAAGCATCAACCAGGTAGTGAAGATTGCTTCTCAGAAGGGAAGTTCCTCGTCAAGGAACTCAGACTTGCCATTTGTTTTTGCATTTTCTCTATACTCAGATGAGATTGTCAACCAATCCACTAATAATGGAGAGGTTATTGCTATGTTTTTTTTAAAAAAAATCCTAGAAGTTAGTAACATTTTATTCATGTATTTCTCCATTCAAAAACTTTAAATAAAAACAAAATAAATATTTTATATTGATTTATTACCCTTGTCATGATTTAATTGCACAATAAAATTTATGTACATTTGAAAACTACACTAAATTCTTTCAAGCTATGAGTTTCTACTTCAAAGCAATAATTTTAGTATCAAATTTGGGCAGATTATATGTTGGGACAAATCCTTTCATGTAGACTATTTTTTCTAAACAAAGTTATCTTAAATCAATATTTCTTATCTATGTATTACATATATAATGTTAACTCCTCAAATTTGTTAATTCCTAAATTTCTGATTTTAACCATAATTTATCAGGAATTCATCAGTTATAAATATTATTTTAATTTATATTTTCAATACTTGGCAATCTTACCCTGTTTAAATGCACAATACTGGCAGTAAGTTTAAATTCCAAGTAAATTTCAATTCCCAATGTTGCATTCATTAATCAGTGATAATTTACACTAATACAAGTTCATTGATCTTATTCTCAGGGTCTCCCTTGTGAGTAATTTCATCCTTTAGAAAACATGATTAGATACATTAAGCTGTGGTATTCCTTTTCAACAAATGAGCCTGGCTTGACTGCTGGGGAAACACCACGTCAATAAAGACATATAACATTTTATATAATTTTTCATATTTTAACATCTAATTTATCACAATCCTGGAAAAAATTTCAGACATGAATTATCAGAAAATGTGCATCACTAGAATAGTGATTAAATCTGTTGAAATCCACGTGTTTCTCATTAAATATATTTAACATGGATTTATTTTCTTTTTAGGTATATAGTGAACATTTACAAATGTTTTCAATTTAAATCTTCAATTTATTACCGAAATTTTGTGGGTTTTACTTTAGAAATTTTTCACTGACTTTATTGGTCTGAAATGTATAGTGTCTTTTACAAACTATATTATTTCCCTTATTTCTAAGAATGGTTTCTTTTTGGTCTTTAATAAGTCTGTTTTTAACCTAATACATACCATGACCATAGAGCAAAAAGTTATTATAGTGTCATTATTTTCCTCATGTGGTTTTGTATTTTACAGAAGAAATTAAGTACTACTAGTATTACTACTACTACCTGAAAACCAGCATCTGAAATCTATTTTATTATATGAATCTAAAAATAATCCAGTAACGAATATAGTGGGATAATATTTTGAGGTAGGATGCTGTCCCTCTTCTCTTTGTATTCCTTTATACCTGTCAACTTCCACCTATTTATTCAGTAGCATTATTGCCTCAACCTAGCGAGAGATGAAAAACAGAAAAAAACAATGCACTTCAAATTAAAGTTTAGTCTTTCAAACTGTGAAATTCTTGACAATACACTAATGAAAAATAAATCCAGACTTTATAAGGACCCACACGCAGAATGTAGAGGCAGAGGCAATACAAAGAGCACAGGCATGAAGAAAGAGAGAGGAAAGCAGATTCCCACCTGTAGAGCAGCCACAAATCTGGCTCCCAGAAATCCCTCTGTCTGGCAGGATGCAGGCGCAGGAGACAGCCCAGACTCATCAATGGGTCATTGGCACCTGCACAACGCGGCTCAGACACAGGGGCTTAATAACAGCAGTATGATTCCAGAACAGCCAAGAGACCTGGAAGTCCTGCATTTGGGATAAAGAAGCTAGTACAGTGGCCTTTGTAAACTGATCATCAAAGAAACCAATGGAAACAGGCATGTCACAGCAGATCCTCCTGTGTATTCATTCATTCAACAAATACAAATCGAATATTTACCACGTTGCAGGCATCATTCTAGATGGTGAGGTTGTAACAGTGGTAAAACAAACAGAAGTCCTGCATTCACCCTTTTCTTATAAATTTCCTAAGGAGCAAGAACAACCAAATCCTGGAGAAGCTCTTTATGGGAGGGACAAATTACTCCAAGAAACAAATGAATCTGAGTACATCAAGTGGTATACCATTGTACATCCTGTGGAATGCTGCCTAAATAGGCAATGCATCCATACCCCCAGCTGCTAGAAAGTTGAGAATTACATGATTTCACTTATGTGTGGGATATGAAACTGAGCAACAAATAAACAAGACAAAAAAAGAAACAAATCTCATAGACACAGACAATAGTTTACTGGCTACCAGAGGGTAAGGGGGGAGGGAGGCAGTAGAAGAGGGAAAAGGGGGTCAACTACATGGTGATGGAAGGAGAACTGACTCTGGGTGGTGAACACACAATGCAGTATATAGATAATGTATTATAGAATTGTACACTTAAAACCTATATAATTTTACTAACCAATATAACCCCAAAAAATTAATTTAAAAAAATGTCAGAGAAAGATTTGACTAGACCTCTAGTCCTCATTTTTATTATGTCCCTATGTAGTATCAAACAGCTTATATAATGATTTTCATTATCCAAAACTACTTTATAATTATCTTTTGTATTCCACTTATGATTTCCCTGGGATTTAAAAAAATTTAACCAATGTTTTCTCACATCACACATACAAAAATTTCTCTAATTGACAGAGAACTATACATTTTGATTTCAATATTTTCTCGCACTTGGAGTTTAAAGATTTAGAACAGTGTGTAAGGTTAAAAATTCCAAATGCTTTTTTATAGGTTTTTGAAATTTTAAATATTTAAAGGATCAGGCAAACATTGTGTGCTTTAAAAGTTTTTGTTTACTTTCTCTCTCCATAATTGGAAGACTATATCTATATCTATTTTCTTCAATCAGTGCACCCCTGAAGAGGTCTCCTTGAGAGAGGATATATTAAGCTATCATCCTATTAATACTCCTTCTTCAAATCAGAAGTTTAATGAAAGGAGAATAAAGGTAACAGATACTCATAAATTACCTTTGGGCTTAAAAATTATTTTCAGAATTTCTTGAGGAGCAAGCTTAGAAAATATTACAATAGGGAAGCAAAGAAAATAATACTTGAAAACCATATGAACAGCTGCTACTCACAAGAATTATGGGATCTTCTTTTAAGAAAAACAAATAAAGAAATCTCACTAATGACTATTGTACAAATAACATGTGCTTTCTTATTAAACATATTGGGTGACTGACATTTGTTTCTCTTTTATCAGAATTTGATATGAATCTTTAATTTCTTAGTACATTCTTTCATAAAGTATTTATTACAAAATGTTCATGAATGTAGCCTCTACCGGATTTTCCAAGGTTTATTAAGATAACCCTTTGAATGACAGCCTTTTTTTCCTCTTAACTACAGATGACATAGATATGTAACAACGCTTTGGAATTGGGTCCACTAGTCAGACTACATTAATGCACTGAGGTCTGTTTCTGTGTATGTGTGGATGCATATCTTCTTATTTAACACAGAATGTTAAATACTATATAAAATGTTGTATAATTCATCGCATATCCACTGTATTCAGCTTATTACTTACAAATTAATGTACTTGTGTTTTGAATAATATAATGACAGATTAATAACAAATAAGTCAAAACTTGTGATACCTTTCCATGTATTAACTACTTGTCAAGCATGATGCCCTGGTCTAGAGCATATTTTTGGTTATTTTAATTTATATCTTTGAATTAAAAAATCTACTATTTCTTTGCTTATTAGTATGTTGCATAGTATTAGGTTTGAGTTTATTTCTAATGGTTAAAAATTTGTAAATTATTTTAAATGTTTGAAGAAAAAGAAATGGATGTATCTGAAAGGCTAGGATTATAAAGTAGTATAAGGATAAAAATTAATAAAACAGTGCCAGCCGAGTGACTCAGTTGGTTAAGAGCTCGCTCAAAAGTGCGAGCTGAGCTCTGAGCAATGGAGGTTCGATGCCAGCCCGAGCTGAGTTGTCGTTGAGCTGCCAACAGGTGGCAGGATGGCTCAGCTGAAAACAAAATTAATAAAACAAAGGTCATAAAAGAAGGATGGTCTTTTAAACAAAATAAAAATGGCAGCATAGCAACTACCAATTACAATAATAATGTGGGTACACTGGATCTTGTAAGAGGCAGAGAGCAATTATAGTTTGGCCAAGCTAAGTTTACTATAAAAGAGATGAATTTCTATTGCTTTTCCTTTGCCAGTTTTTTTTTTTTCCACTTTAGCTTTTAACAACAGTAAAAGAGAAAGAGAACAATGAGAAGGAGAAGATGGTTAAAACTTTCAAAGAAGTCCCTGCAAGTACTTCTCTCTGGGAGTCCAAGAGGAGCAAAAGGTGTGCTAAGATAGAGAAATGTGCCTAATTAAAGACTAAAGAAGAGATGCCAAAAGGGCACATGGTATTAAGATGGTGAAACCACAAATAAACATTCGGAATTGAATCCTGAGTACTAAAACAGAATGAAATCACCTGCAAGTGCTGTTTGAATCATGAATTTCTGAAGTAATTTGACCTCGGATATTGGAGGATAGATTCAGGGTTTTTAAAAAGCTGATGGTATCTAGCAGTTTGGAAAGAACAACAGAATATTAGGAGCTGCAAGGCAATTTAAGATCTACGTTAGTATGGCAGTTCTGTCTATGATCTTTCTAATATAAATGTGGTTCTTTTACATGCATATAATGATACAGAACTTAAAAGAATGCATATGATATATAAGTTCTATATTATGATATACATTTAAAAGAATCACATTTTAAACACACACACAATAAATAAAATGTGGTTATTTGATACAAAGCTCTCCCCCCCACCCACCCACCCACACACCAAATATGCTCATCAGTAATTAGGACTTGGAGAAACATTAAGATTTATTTCAGGGTCAGCAGACTGGCGCGTTGGTTAAGAGCTGGCTTGGGACGCCAGCTCTGAGCAGCGGGACCCTGTTTCGGATCCCACATATGAGGGCCAGTGACTCTGCCCTCTGCAGCTAAGATAGTGAATAACAGCTCCATTTGGAGCTGGGCTGCTGTGAGTCCCCGGGGACGGCATAGCTGCAGCCCCTGCTGCAGTGGGCTGCCATAAGCTACCATGAGTGGCGGGCAGCCAACGTGAGCAGCTGGCAGCTGGTGTGAGCTGCCAAGAGCCGCTGTGAGCGGCCTTGCAGAGGCCAGCGACCGATCTGCCTCACCCAAGGAAGAGTGCAATGTTGATACCAACATGGGCCAGTGAAACAGTGTCCTCCACAACTAGACTGAAGAACAAAAAAGGACCACAACTTGTCTGTTCCCTTTTCCTGATTCCCCAACGCTGTTCCCCTTCCCCAATTCCTCAATAAAATCTTTAAAAAAAAGAAAGATTGATTTCAATAATTTGTTAAGATTTATTTTATTTCAAGTATCAAAGACAATATGTTCATCTCCCCATTCAATTTCCCATTCCTATATCATCTTAGTTAAACAAACCAGTTAACAGCTTTAAAACGTGGAGCGGAGCTTTCTTTGACTCCATTTTGCTGCAAATCTCCTAAAAATAGTCAATCCCATGATTTTATGGGTACTTCCTTTGAAATGAATATCAAATTATCCTGTTATTACTCTTTCCATTGCTAACACTCTTATTCTGATTTTTCTCATCTTCTTACATTGGGTCATTAAAAGAAGTTGAAACATTAGCTTTGAGTTAGTCATTATATTGACATTCACACCATTATCTAATTAGTATCTTTAAAACATAAAGGGACCGGCTGAGTGGCACGGTGGTTAAGCACTGGCTTGGGAAGCCAGTGGCCCTGGTTCAGTCCCACATATGAAGGCCAGTGACACTGCCCTCAAAAAAAAAAAAAAAAAAAGCAAAATATAAAGGCATTGAGATGTATATATAAAATTCTTTGGCTCTCCAATCACCATATGCAATATAAAATATAGTATTGGAAAGAGATGAGCGTAAAATAAATTATATTAGATAGTTGATACATAGATATAGGCATGCACAGATGTTTGTGTGTACACAGAAATCAACTTGGAAAATGTGCTAATCATTATATCACAATCACTTAATATATCAGCCAAAATAATATTCTATGAAGATCTTAAACTATATAATTTCAAAAAACAATCATTGTAAACTTGTACCTACATTCCCTCATACATCATAGCATGACTTTATTCAATGTGAGGAAGAATTGAAACATTTAGTGAGAGGCAGGGAGAGGCAGGCAGTAGGTAGGTAGGTAGATAGATACATAGATGAATAAGAAACACTATAAAGTAAAATAAATAAAACTTTTACACTTGCTTGCTTTTATAAGTAGTGATTTGTCAATCATTAACATGAAATAAAATAGAGAGCAGAAAAGATATTTTGGTAAGAAGCTGCAGTTAACTGAGAAATATAGTACCTGGGGAGGTAGTGGGAATTTGGGCCACAGCCACAGATCTTTTCAAAGTCTGTGGAATAACCTACCTATTGAAATAAGAATTCCCATTTCATGGACCATTAATTTCCTTTTCAAGTGATTACGGGCATATTACAGAAGAAAGTCCAAATCAGACCAGGAAATAGGACATTATAAAGTGGCTTTTCTAGCTATTAGGTCCCCAAAGGTTTTTATCTTCTCTGTTTTTGATCATCTCTAGTGCTCATGTCTACAGGGAAGAATATTCTTCTTTCTAATTGTTCTCGATGACAGATACATTTTTCATTATACTTAAATTTTCATCTTTTTAAAAGTTCAGATCATTATTCCTTGTTCTAAGACCTTTGCCAACTTAAATAAATCTTCCTTCTCTTTTCTAATACACCATCGGAAGTATTTATACATAGTGATCGTATTCCTCCATTTGTCATCATGTCTCTTAGCCATAGATATTAAATATTATTAATTTTCTTTATTGGATCATAGACTTTTTTACTTTTATCAGTTTCACCATCTGTTACGCTGACTCTAGTTTTACAATGTTTTATGTTGAAGAAGAAATAGGAGAAAAAAGGAAAAACATGAGAAAACTAAAACATATTGTTGTGTTATGAGTTTTCATACTGTTGTTTCATAACTCATCTATCAGATTTTCAGAAAGAATGTGAAAAACTTACATTAAGCTGACTTTTGACTTACATTAACATCAGAAACAAGCAGTCAAAGATTCCAGGTATTTTATAACTTCACACTACTTACTATCCAAAAAGATCCTTAGGAAATTATTAATAAATATCTTACAGCATATCTCAAAAACATAAAAGGAAGATGTGGTTGTGCACTGATTAGTAACAAGGAATTCCACCATAGACTGACTCTTCCATTTCTGGTGTCTGGAATGTGTGTGTGTGTGTGTGTGTTAATAGCTATCTTTACAATATTTTAAAAACAGGTATAGTGGCTGAGAGATGATTGTAATATATTCTATTGAGTTTGTAAGATTTATTTTTATATAGAAAGATGAATTAACAGAATAAACTTCTCTGAAGGTGTCTAAGTACTGCAAAAATATACACATATTTACCATTATATTCAAGGAAACATTGGTGAGAACTAAATATTACCTCTAGAATCTGTCATGTGTCAGATTTGATTTTTGTTTTAAAACAAAATGAAAATGAAACAGTAACAAAATAACTTTTCTTTTGAAACATCACTGGACGCAACTTTAGTCCATGTTTCCTAATTGATACTGTGCTTGCATTATCCACACATTTGATCATATTGTACTCTCAATCTGGGAAGCTCTCTCCCCCATTCCTGTGTTTTAAGGACTTTTTGGTCTAGTTGAACCATCTCCTCCTTTATGTTGGTCATTCTGATGATTCCAATTAATTCATTTCTACTTTATTATGAGCATATACAGCACCGTTTTCATTTGACAGCTATCTATCCCATATTACCGCATTCCTACAAAGAGTTAAGCATTTTCCTACTTACAGGAAAAGCAATGGTGAAGAAACATGTTATCTGTTCTCATGATGCTTATATTATAGGGGTAAATACTATAATTAATCAATCATATAATCACACAAATAAATATGTAATAATTATTCATGATAGATGCTGTGAAGGAAAATGAGCTCACTCTGCTATGTTCTCTTCTCATGGTTCTTCTAACATCACAGCAGTTGGAAATGGATCTACAGAGTTGATGTACTGGAAGCTGAAAGCTTAAGAACAGGGATCAGTTCTACTGTTTCTTTATATCCCTCATGATGTCTTGTACAGATTCTATAGCAGGTACTCAATAAATGCATGTTAAATTGGGTGCAGGTGTGCTCACTGGGGATTTTTTTTTTAACGGTTTCAAGGCAGAGTTTGTAGACAACATGCATCAGAAATACCTGGGGTGCTTGTTAAAATTCAGTCTCCTCTGAGAACTTTTGAATCAGAATCTTTAATGGAAACTGGGAATACAAAATTTCAATTAAGTTCCCAAGTGATTTTCAGGCACACTATTATTTGGGGAATCACTAGAGCAGAAAATATGGAGCACATATCTAGAGAATAATTTGCTACTTGAAAAAAAAACAACCATGTTATATTTAATACATTTAGTACACAAAGTATAAAAATCATATACTTTCTTGATATTTCTTTGTATGACAGTTTAAGCTATTTTATAGGCATACTAGATTATAAATTAGTTTCCCCAAGACTTTCAGTGAGGTTTTCTATCATGTGTCTATAGGTGAAGAAGCAAATACATACTCCTAATTGCCTACTTATCATCCTTTGTCTCTGTCTTTCTTACAAATGTAGTGCTGATTTTTGCTCTTGGTGACAATGTACCTATATAAAACTACTACTCTTTCCTGGATACTTTGCAGCAAGAAGTATACCATGTGACCTGGCTATGGCTGATAACCTAGAAGCAGTAGTCATTCAATGGGGTTTCTAGAAAACACCAAAAGACATATATATATATATATATATATATATATATATATATATATATATCCTTTCCTCACCCTTTCTTCTTTCCTGGACTGTGAACACATTGGATAGAGGTGAAAGTCACACACTTCCAATGGTGCAGTGTAAAGAAAAACGTGCCCAGGAGGTAGGTAACAATGTGGAATGTGTGGAGGAACTCTCATCTCCAAACTGATATGAGAATTAAAACACCTTTAGTGCATAAACAATCATGATAGAATTTAAGCCCTCTCATTTTTAATAGCTATCCCTAAATAAGACATCTGTGGTAGCCAGAATAATTATCTCCCAAATATGTATTCACCCTACTCCCTGGAACCAATGAATATGTCACATTACATGGCAAAGGGGCATGAAGGATACAGGTAGAATTAAGGTCTGTGCTCAGATAGCAGATTATCCTGGCTTATCTGAGTGGGACCAATGTAATCATAAGAGTCCTTAAGGCAGAGGGAACAGTGTCAGAGTGAGGTGATGTGAGGTGGATTTGACTGGCCACTGCTGGCTTTGAGGACAGAAAGAGGCCAAGTGCCAAGGAATTTCAGAAGCTGGAAAAGATAAGTATATGGGGATTCTCCCCCAGGCTCCAGAAGGAACAGAGAAAAAACAATTTTAGCCCACTGAAGCTCATTTTACATTACTAACCTTCAAAACTGTAAGGTGATAAGTTTATGTTGTTCTAAGACACCAAAGTTATGAAAAATGTCACAGCAGCGGTTAGAAATCGATACAATCTCTAAAAGAAAAGATAACCTAATCGCTATTTAGTCTTTAAGAAGTATTGAAACACTAAATAATATTTAAAAAAAAAACACATGCCATGGGTTAATTTATATATACATATAAAAATAAAAGATTTCTGAAGAATATCATGAATAAAGAATATTCCACTATAAACAATTCTTTAAGAATAAAAACTACTGTTCTACAAGTGATAATACATTCCCTATGTAAAGATAGTGGCAATATAATGAAACATTCTGTACCAAATTAATTACATATTGTTGACTTCCTTCTCAGTTGCAAGCTGGGAAGTAACATGGAACTAAGCAGCATAGCTCTACATGGTCCCAATTCACCAGTACAAAATCATTAGCTTTATTAACAAAGACTAGAGCTAGCAAGAGCTTTGGTTCTAAGGAAATGCAGGACTAACTGTGAAGAGCAACCATCACTTAGAAACTTTGGCTAACCCTCATCTTGTCAAACAGGGTTGAATCTCCTATCAGCTTTCTTCCTGCTTATTTTGAACAATCCCAGACAGTAGTCAGTCCTTTCTATTATTGGTAACTTCTTTCTTTAAAAAAAAAAAAATTAATTAATTAAATTTATTACTGTGACATTGGTTAGTAAAATTGCATAGGTTTTAAGTGTACATTTGTATAATATATCGTCTATATCACATTGTGTGTTCACCACCCAGAGTCAGTTCTCCTCCTATCACCATACATTTGACCCCTTTTCTCTCTTTAACCCTTCCCCCTTACTCTCTGGTAATCAATAAACTCTTGTCTATGCCTTTGGGTTTTTGTTTCTTTGTTTGTTTGCCTTGTTCATTTGTTGCTTTCAGTTTTACAACACATATGAGTGAAGCTATATAGTATTACTTTTTCTGTCTGACTTATTCCGCTTAGCATGGTAATAATCTCAAGATCCATCCATGTTGTTACAAATGGCAAAGTAAAATATTTTTTTTAATCCAGAAATATCTAGCTTACTGAAAATTCTCTCCTTATCCAAGCCAGACCTATTTAAACAATTGTAGACAAATTACTCTGCATTCGGTACACAGATACAGACTTAATAAAAGAAACAGACGTTTATGTCCACATTTTCGAGAGTTTAATTTGAACTATATTAAAAAATTACATTCACTGAACTAACACAAGCTCCTAGTTACTTCAAATGCTTCTGATCTAGGAACTGGGCTTATTCAGGATGATGACTATGAGAGATTTATGATGACTATCATAAATTACATAACCACTTTTTTTTTGTTTTCACAGATTCATTTTCTCATAAGCCCATGCATTTTAAAAAAAAGTTTCTTCATCAGAGAAATGTAAAATAAAACAATATTAAGATAAAACTGCATACCTGTCAGGATGGCCAAAATTTTGAACACTGACAATACCGGATGTTGGTAAGGACATGAAACAGGAAACCTAATTCTTTGCTGGTTTGGTCCAGCCACTTTGGAAGACAGTTTGGCTATTTCTCTCAAAGTTAAACATAGTCTTACCATAGGATCCAGCAATCCTATGCCTTCGTACTCACCCAAAGGGATATGAAAACTTATTTCCATGCAAAAATCAGGCATATGACATTTATAGTAGCTTTATTAATAATTGTCAAAACTTGGAAGCAACAAAGAAACTCTTTAGTATGTGAATGGATAAATAAATGGTGGTACATCCAGACAATAGGATATTACTCAGTACAAAAAAAAAAAAAAAGAGCAAGCCATAAGAAGACATAAAGGAAACTAAATGTATTTGACTATATGAAAGAAGCTAGGCTGAAAAGACCATATACTGTGTGATTCCAACTTTATTACATTCTGGAAAAGGCCGAACTATAAAGACAATAAAAAAGAATAGTGGTTACCAGGGTTAGAAGGTTCGAAAGAGATGAATAGGCAGAGCACAGAGGATTTTTAGGGCAGTGAAAATACTCTATATATTATAATATACTCTATTAGAAAATACTCTGTATATTATGATAGATATACATCATTATACATTTGTCCAAACACTTAGAATGTTCCATGCCAAGAGTGAATCCAAAGGTAAGTTATGTACTTTGGGTGACTATGATGAATCAATGCAGGTTCATTCTTGGTAACAAATGTCCCATTCTGTGAATGAGGAAGGCTTTGCAGATGTGGGGGGCAAGGGTGTATGGGAAATTCCTGTACTTTCTGCTTAATTTTGCTGTGAACCTAAAACTGCTCTAAAACACAGTCTATTTAAAAAAAATTAAGTCTGTTGGATTAAACCCTAAATACCAGATATTAAGATCTGTCTTTTTTCTCATAACCTAATACAATCGTTTGTTCTGGAATTAATTTCAGACAAATATAGGCTACCATAAAAACTTGTGTTCATTAAAGAACTTAAGAGTTTTTAGTACTATTCATCAAAGTTATAAAACTATTTGGTTCCTATTCAAAATTTTAGTCATGGAAAAATTGATTGTTATTTTATAACCTATAATTAAATTGGTTTGGCATATCTCATTCTCTCCTAGATATTTTCTATTCCAAGTTGGAAGGAACCTTAGAAATCAAGTTTCCAACCCTTTCATTATAACACTGAAGAAATTGAATCTAGGATATTAAACAGGGTTAAGGTCACCCAGGTGGTGTTAGAACTTGGTTATATTCAGTATTATACCTTCAATACAGAAAACTACAGACCATTACTCTTTCTCAACTGCAGCTCTGCTTTTTGACATTTCTGTCATTGGTATATGCTCTAAGAAAAAAGAAGTAAAAATTACTTATGTGCAAATAATGAATATGGTACTGATTTAGATATATTCAATGCGAATGACTTTACTAAAAGGGTAAATACATATAGATGACAAATTTAAAGATATTTCCTACACCCAATATGATAATCAAACATAATAAATAAATAAATTTAAGTCATTTGGATTCATTCTGTAGACATTGCCATAGTTCGTTGATCATGTTATATAAAAGGAAAGCCAATGCAAGTCACCCCATAAATTACTTTGGTTGTTTATTTCAATAACCAGGGCTATCAAAGGTATTTTGTGTCATACTGTTGAATTTAACATTATACTCAGAAAAAAAAGAAACACAAGAAAAAGCAAAACATGAGAACTTTATTTTTCCAAATTTTGTAGAGTTCCTAAATTTAATATAAAGATTTATCATTTATAATATTGGATTTGATACTGATTATTTTTAGATTTCAGTAAACATGTTTATTGTAATTGCTATTCATGATTTCTAAGGTATTTACAGTCACTAGTTCATCTTATCTTCATAACAACTTATCCAATTTTCACTATTATTATCTGTATCTTGCAGATAGAGAAATTACGTCCTCTCTGCGTAATAAGTGGCAATTCGAATTCTAGCAGTCTCCAAAATCCATGTTCCTCACCAGGATATTGTGTTACATCTTGGATATAACTATATTGTTTTCAGATTAGAGTCCATTAAAAAAGGCACACTTGAAAGTAGATTTAAGAAATGATTAACCAAATCTGAAGTCAACTGAAAATATACTATGTACAGTTGAATTTCATAATGCAATAATCACTAGATTAGGCCTCACTTATATACTAACATCATTACCATGTATTTATATGTATAATGCAGTATGTTTTAAATATTTGATACTTTGTAGGATAACAAAAGTGTATTTACCAAAACTATACTAAAATATTTGTATAATACAATGGACATAAAATAAAGTAACATAATCAGAATCAGAATGGAATCCAAAAAGGGTCTGACATACTGCAGAGATGAATGTAATAACAGGAGTAAAAGCAATCCGGATTTCTTATGTTCAAAAAATAATATGTGTATGCGTAGGGGAATCACTTAACAAGGGCAGGCCACATTATATTTCAAGAATTTTAATTTCAAGATGATCATTTAGCAAGTTATATAAATGTCTAATTGCTATGTTGTACCCTTGAAACTAATACTAAATTAGTATATGAAATGTAACACATGCTGAAAAAATAATTTTAAGTTTAGTTAGCAAGATTTTTTGGAAGGATTAACTCCTGTTTTTTTATTTTATTTTATTTTTTATTATCAGAGCTAATTAAGAAGAAATTGTGGCTTATTACTGTTATAATTCACAACATCCTAAATTAAATTAAAATTAACTCATCCATTCAGCAAAAATGCACTCTATGTTTAATACTCTATAAGTGAAGGTTATGAAGGTGTACAAAACAACATAATGATTACACATTTACACACCTCACAAAGTGATAATCCCCCCAAACATTAATTAGAAAAAATATATTCACCCCTATGTTTATTGTAGTGCTATTCACAATAGGCAAGATATACAAATAACCAAAATTCCTATCAACAGATGATTGGATAAAGGAATTGTGGTAACTTTATACAATGGAGTATTACTCTGCCATAAAAAAGAATGAAATCTTACCATTTTCAACAACATGGATGGACCTAGAGAATATTATGCTAAGTGAAATAACAATTCAGTTTTGAATGAAATTTTGAGGAAAAAAAATTTTTAGTGTCAAATTAAGTTACATTAGGAGAAATGAGGTATCTAGAATGAAAAAAGGACAACCTCCTTGCTGTTCTCTGAACAAGCAGAGCCTTAGCATTCGCTGTTTTCTCTTCCTCAAATACCTTTAATCAGATACTTCTTGGCATATTATTCACAGTAGTCATATTTTTACTTTAGGATCTTGCTATTAAAGAGTTATCTCCTACCACCTTACTAAAAATATCACCCCCTTTTCACCTTCTATCTCTTGTTTTATTTTTTTAATTCATAGCACTTATTTCAATTTATCTGTTTATTGCTTTATCTTTCTTCTCAGAAAAGTAATCCTCTGAGATCAGAAAATTTGTTTAACTCAGTGCCTGGAAAAGTGACCTCATGGCTGGCACTTAGTAAGAATATTAATTTAATGAATTTAAGGCCAAAATTGCATGACAATGTCATGTTTGATACTGCACTTTGTTCTATTACTGAGTCAACACATGAGAGATTAAACATTAAATTTAAAATTTTAAAATGTGATCACACTAAAATAAATGTCTTGATAAAGCAAACTTACAATTATAAGTGAAACTAGTAAAAAAGCAGAGAGGAAGAGACAATAAGGCACATTTAGCCTGTTGAATAATGGTAACATGCCCCACTCCATGCGTGCCCCATGGTATGTGGACAACTGCAGCATCGAAGCTGCTAATGTAAGACCTTAGCTATGAATCGTATCTCTGGAGGTTTAGTGGAGCAAAATATGCTTAGAGTTAGCAACAAATGCATGCTCCATAAAAGGGAAAATAAGTAAATTAGGCCTCATACAAATTTTGCTCTGTGAATGACATTATGGCAATAATGGAAAGATAAACCACAGACTGAGAGAAGATACTTGACAACCAAATATATGACAAATAATGCAAAACTTAAGAGTGAAAACATAAAAAATTTCAATTAGAAAGGGTAAATTAAAATCCAATTTACACCAGTTAAAAATGGGAAGGAAACTGCTTAATGGGTAAGGAGTTGTACTTGGAGGGATGGAAAAGTTTTTGAACTATTAATAGATAGAGATGGTGATTATACAGCATTTTGAACACACTAAATGGTGATGTATTGTGTACTTTAAAATGGTTAATTATATTTAATGTGAATTTTACCTCAATATTTAAATAAAATTTTTAAAAATGAAAAAAAATACATGAAATGGCAGTTTACTGCAAGAATATATGTACAAATAAGCTCATGAAAAATGTTAGACATCATTAGCTAAGGAATTAAAAATAAAACCACAATGAGTTATCATGTGCCTATCAGAATGGCTAAAAAAAAAAGTAGTGACAATACTGAATTCTGACAAAGATGTGGAAATCACTCACACACTGTTGGAGGATACTATAAAATGATATAGCCATTCTGGAAAACAAGTTGGGAAGTATTAAAATTGCATTATGACCCAGAAGTTTCGCACTTGGACATTTATTCCAAGAAAATAAAATCTTATTTTAATTCAAAATTAAGAATATTTATAGCGAAAAACTGGAAACAGACAAGATGTCCTTCTACAGTTTACCAGTTAAACGAATAGCTGAACCCACATTATGGATTAGAAAAAAAAAATGGAACACATATCGAAAAGCAACTTGGATAAATCTCCCGGAATTATGCTGAGAGGAAAAAAATAAATAAATTGTAAAATGTTTCTCAATATATTATTCCATTTCTTTAACATTTTCAAAATTATGGAATTTTAGAATTGGAGAACATATTAGCAGTTGTTAGGGGTTAGGGTTAAAGGTGAGGGTAAGATTTGGAGAAGGCTGTGAGGGAGTTGTATATGCCCATTAAAGGGAAACATAAGGAGTCCTTGTGATGATAGGACTACTTAAAATCTTGACTTATTGGTGGCTACCTGAACATACACATAAGATAAAATTGTATAGAAATACACACACACACACACACACACACACACACACACACATGCACACACACATACGAGTATGTATAAAACTGAAAACAATCTAAATAACTTTGGTGGATTGTATCGATGTCAGTGTAGTCTCCTGGTGGTGATATTGTGATATTATAGTTTTCAAGATGTTACCATTTGGGAAAACCGGACGAAAAGTATAGATCTTTTTGTATTATGTCTTATGAATACATGTGAATCTACTATTCTATCTAGAAATTTTCAATAAAAAAAAATTAAACAGTGAAACACGTTCATTCAAACTAAGTTAAAATTATGAATTATGAAGTGTTTAAAATACAGTGTAATGATTGTCATTCTCTGTATGAACTGAAACTAAAATGAAAAAAAATGATATATTCACGTTTTTAGACATTCTGTAAAATAGATGTATAAAGTTCTCAATGATATATCTAAAATATTTTTAAAAATCTAGTTTCTTAAAAAGTGAAAATATGTACTTTGGAATCCTCTGTAAACCATGTTGATAAGGGGAAGATGGTGGAGTAGATAAATGCTGTGTTTACCTCCTGTCACAACTACATCAAAATTATAACTAAACTACAGATCAACTACCATTGAGAATCATGTGAAGTCTAGCTAAACTGAAGCCCTACAACTAAGGACATATAGAAGAAGCCATCTCAAGACTGGTAGGAGGGGCAGAGACTTGGAATGGGCTGGTCTGTGTGTGACCAATAAAAATATTGGCTGCAGAGGTCCCACCCCATCCAGAGGAGTGAGGGGTCCCAACCCCACACCAGGCTCCCCAGACCAGGGTTTCAGTGCCAGGGAGAGAAGTCCATATCACTTCTAAATGTGAAAAACAGCAGATACTATAGCTGAGTTAAACTAGGGCACCTGAACCCCGGGCATTCCTTTTTAAACTACCCAAGTACAGACTTACTTGCTGGCAAACCCATTAGCTATAAGCTCTAGCACTGGGGCAGTAGCTCAAAAGGTACACAGGACATACTGGGAGAAACTGAATTGTCTGGCCTCAGGGCAAGGGCTAGAGGGGAAGCTTTCTCCTAGACATAGGAGCTGGCAGAAACTTTTGTTTCTTTGTTGAGCCCTCCCAGTGTGCAGATGCAGGCAACTGCCATATCTGAGTCTCCATCTACCTGGTTGACACAGTTCGCTAGCCCTGATTGTCTAAAACCCCACCCCACCCAACTTTCCAGCACACCCAAACCCCTTCCAGTGGCTTTTCCATATAAATGGCCTGCCTTGACTCATGCTGCACACTTTCCTAAAATCTCTCAAAGGTTAAAAAAACCCAAAGAAGGAGCATCAGGCTTTGGTGTGCCCCTAAGCTCAGCACTAGTGGCAGCCAGCCTCAGATCATTGCTAGGTTTCTCAAGGCACCTCCAAGCCGAGCTCAAGAAGCAGCCATCTGTGCATTGCTTTGTGGCTCATACCAGGTGGCCCCAGGCAGAGCACAGACTGCAACTGTACATGGCCTTCGGAGGCCCCAATGCTGGCAAAGCCAGTGGCCTGCTTCAGTCCTGTCTGGAGGTCTGGAGGACCACCTGGCCACTTTCACAGACAACACACCCAAAAGACACACTGGGTGGCTACCAGAGCCCTGCTAAAGTAAATTCTGTTCTGTAGAGTCAGCCACTGCACAACAGCACCTCCACGGTCAATCCCCACAACCAAGCAGCCCGAGGATCAATCCCTCCAATTGATGTGTTAACAGCAACCCAGGCACAGCTAAAACAGAGGGGTACATACAACCTATAGAAGGGATATACCTGGAGCACCCAGCTCAGGTGACCATGGAGACTGCACCACTGAGGCCAGAGGACACCTACTACATAAGTCCACTCTATTAAGACCTGGAGACATAAGAGTTCTACCTAATACATAGAAACAAACACAGAGAGATAGCCAAAATGGGGGGACAAGAAAACACATGTCCCAAATAAAAGAATAGAAAAAAGCTCCAGAAAAAAACTCCAGAAAAAAGAACTAAACAAAATGGAAGAAAGCAATCTAACTGATGCAGAGTTCAAAACACTTGTTATAAGGATGCTCAATGAACTCAGGGAGAACTTCAACAAGGAGATAGAAACATAAAAAAGAAGAATGGAGATAGAAAATATAAAAAAGAATCAGTCAGAAATAAAGAATACAATAACTAAAATAAAGAATACATTACAGGGAATCAACAGTAGGTTAGATGAAGCAGAGGATAGGATCGGGATATGTATGTATGTATGTATGTATGTATGTATGTATGTATGTATGTATTTATTATCCTTAGTTCCATAGCAGGCAAAACTGAATTTCATGGCATTTTACATTCTCACTCAATATGTTAATTAGGCAAAAACTTTGAGTTTTGTCCTCAAACACAGGGTTTTGGACTTTTAAGTACCTTTTCTTACTTACTAATGTCTATGCTAGAAAAATAACAATTGTGTTTGTTTCAGATTTGCTGAGGCATGCCATTTTCTGAAACATGAAATGGTAGAAAATGGCATGGGGTGGCGGGGAATTATGGAGACAAGAGAATGTACAGATAGATATTTAATTATTAAACCACTGTATAATATAGTGTGACAAGTGCAAAATTTTACCACCTAAACCAGTTCTTTCCCTAAGATCATGATTATCATTAATCAGGAATTGAGTGATAATGGGCAGAATATGCCCAGAGAGACACCTAGAGTAGGTTAGAGAGATGAGAAACAGCAGCCTATACGCTTATGCAGATCAGATGGACGTGTCAGACAGTGGTTCACATCACTGGTTGCAATAATGATAAGTAAACTGACAGCCAAGAGACACACAAAACTGATTAGAATATAGGCATAGACCAAGATCAAGGAATTAAAGGCAGGAAACCAGCTCTGAGGTTGAAGGTGCAGGGCCAACCTGGAAAGCCAGGCATTGGGGGTTGACTGGCACAGTCAGAGCCTTGAGGTTGAGTTGCTGAATTATACATTGGGCTTGCTTAGAGACTCCCAGGCCAGAGCCTGGATGCATCTCAAAGTCTGATTTTGACTAAACTTACATGATATAATTTCACCTTAGAAGAGTTCACAGATCATCAAAATATCCAACTTTGTGTGTTCTGTTAATTTGCTAGAGTGTATGACAGAACTCAGAAAACAACATTTTATTTATTAGATTACCAGTTTATTATAAAAGGATATAACTCAGGAACAGCTAGATACAAGAGATGCATAAAGCAACATATGGGGAAAGGGCAGGGAAATTTCATGCTCTTTTGGAACCTGCTGCTGTCCCCAAATCTCCAAGTGTTCACCAACACAGAAAACTCAGGATCAAAGATTTAGAAGACAGCAGAAAATACCCAAACAGAACAGAAAAAAGAAAAAAAAAAAAAGAAAAAAAAAAGAATCCAAAAACATGAGGTGAGTTTAATGGGTCTTTAGGACAACAAATTAAGCTTACCAGCATCCATATCATAGGGGTAACAGAAGAGGAGAGAGAGGAAGTTATTGAAAGTTTATTTGAAGAAATAATGATGGAGAACTTTCCTAATCTGGTAAAGGAAAGACATACAAGTCCAGGAAGCACAGAAAGTACCAAAAAGTACCAAACAAGATGAGACTAAAGAGGCCCACACCAAGACACATCATAATTAAAATGCCAAGGGTTAAAGACAAAGAGAGAATCTTAAAAGCAGAAAGAGAAAAGCTGTTAGTTACCTATAGGGAAGCTTCCATAAGAATGTCAGCTGATTTCTCAACAAAAGCTTTGCAGGCCAGAAGTGACTGGCAGGAAATATTCAAAGTGATGAATTGTGAGGACCTTCAGCCAAGATTACTCTACACAGCAAGGCTGTCATTTAGACTTAAAGGATAGATAACAAGCTTCCCTGCCAAGATAATTCTACAAAAGTTCTCCAACACCAAAGGTGAAGGGGAATAAGAGGTCCAAATTTCCAAGTATAAAACAAATAAGTCATGGGGATGTAATGTACAGCATGGGGAATATAGCAATAATATTGTGATAGTGTGGTACAGTATCAGATGGTTGCTGGACTTATGGTGATCACTTCTTTAGGTATATAAATGTTGAATAACTGTGGTATACCTATGAAAATATGGGGTTGTCAGAAAAGTCATGATGCATTTTTGCAACGAAAAAAATAGAAAAAATACATCACGGCTTTTCCGACAACTCAATAATATATCATATGTTAGCTATGTTTTAATAAAATTCTTAAAAACAAATAATGTTAATGAAACTGTCCCTGCTGTCCCCTACTGCAGACCCCTGTAATCAACCAAGTGAATCATGAACATTTTTGTGTACAAAATAAGGCAAATTTGAATAAATGGAATTAAAATTAAGCACAGTTTATAATGGGCTAAAGTTTTCTTTACTATTCTTTGTTAGCTCTTTCTTATTTGGAATGATTATTTTTATTTCAGGTAGTTCTCTCTTTTATTCTAGCATGTATGTATAACAAAGAGATATAGTTTTCTCTAAAATAAAATTTTAGAGGTTAATTATTTTAATAAAAAAATGAAATTCTGAATTTTCAGATTATGTACCATGTGAAATTGTGTACAATGCAAAATTAAGTTTCAGTGACTTAACAGATTAATTTGAAATAGTCTCTTTTTTGTTTTTTTTTTTTTTGAGGGCAGTGTCACTGACCCTCATATGTGGGATCCGAACCTGGGCCCCTGGCATCCCAAACCAGCTCTTAACCACCGCACCACTTGGCCAGCCCTGAAATAGTCTTTAAATTAGACTATTTAGTAGTCACTTTAGTGGTCTTGATGTATCTAAACATTAGTTTTGTAAAAGAGAAATCAGTATTGTAAGCTATAATTTTATCTTTATATAACATCAGCTATGAGCAATTGTTTACTTAAGTAACAGTGTATATATACAGAGGGTGCCAAAAAATATATACATATTTTTAAGAAAGGAAAAATTTGTAGTTAAAAAACTGTATTAAAATTTAAAAAACACTTTGAGCACCTCCTTTAATTGCAGAAGTCAAACGTGACTTGCATTAATCTTTTGTCATCATTATATACTGAGTATTACAATTTTAATACTTTTTTTTTTCCTTATAAAAATGTGTATACATTATTTAGGCATCGTGTGTGTGTGTGTGTGTGTGTGTGTGTGTGTGTGTGTGTGTTTAATTTTGATTTCTATCAACACATCTTTTTTTTTTTTTTTTTTTGAGGGCAGTGTCACTGGCCTTCATATGTGAGACCAATCCAGGGCCGCTGCTTCCCAAGCCAGCACTTAACCACCACGCCACTCGGCCGGCCAATCTTTTTGTTTTTTTAAGAGTATATATTAACCGAGATATAGCTACTTTCCCATAGTTAACTTGTTTTGTGTCATTTATTTTGGGTTCATGCTTACCAAAGAAAATATGTCAAATATAATATGAAGAAATATATTATTAATGGTTTGTTTTTTATTCAGCATTCTAAAGATCACATAGTAGTAAAAAAACATTATTTTTATAATAGCTTCATCTGTCACATTGTCATAAATGTTCTGTGTTACCCATATTTGGAGCAAATTATGCTTCCTCTCATTATAATGTGAAATCCAGTGATGAAAACTACTCTTTGTGAATGAAGATTGGTAACGAGCTTAGACACATGACAAAAAAAAGATATATTTTCCACTTAATAGTTAATTAACTTAAAATTTAATAACAAGATCCTTCTTGTTTTGTTTGTTTTAAATCATATCATTCAAAGTTCAGATATGCTAAAGAAAAAGCATTTTAATCAGGTGTCTGAAAATTAGGACTCCAGTCCTGGGATTATCACTGGCCTGTTATGCTGCCTTGAGCCTCAGTTTCTACTTTTTAAATGAAGGGAGGTAAATTCATGGTCTCTTATGTACCTTCCAGCTCTGTGTCCATGAATATATGATAATTCTCACATAAATATGGGTGATTTCCTTCATTCAAGAGATGGTAGGCAGGTAGGTGGACAGATAGATAAATGATAGATAAATAATAGAGTTTTAGAATTTATAAAAATAATTGCCCCTAATAGCCTAGAAATTGACATTATATAATAATAAAAATATTACACGATAAAAATATACTTTAAAAAGCTGGGAAGTCCTAGTTCAGTTTATTCATATAGTCTATGTTATTTTGAAAGTATGAGTACGAAACTATTTTTCCTGTTTAACAAAAAAATCTGCTTCACTCAAGTAATATTTAATTGGAATAAGGAACAAATTATTTGTTTCTTCTGACAAAAAAAGAAAAACATATATAAATGCAGAATGGCAACAGATATAAATATATATATATATATATATGAATATAATTAGCAATAAATAAAAGTAAAATTGTACAGAGGCAATTAGAAACGGATAATCAACTTATGTTACATCTTTAAGTTCTGTATCTTAAATAGCCTTTAAATAAAGTCTGTTGGTAAGACAATGCTTTTAAGAATCCCAAAAGGTGGGCTGGCCAAGTGGCACGTTGGTTAAGACCTGGCTTCGGACACCAGGGTCCCCTGTTCGGATCCCACATATGAGGGCCAGTGACACTGCCCTCTGCAGCTAAGATGGTGAACAACAGCTCCACCTGGAGCTGGGCTGCTGTGAGTCCCTGGATGGCATAGCTGCAGCCTCTGCTGCAGTGGGCTGCCATAGGCTACAGTGAGTGGCTGGTAACCAGCATGAGCGGCTGGCAGCTGGTGTGAGCTGCTAAGAGCCGGCGACCTATCTGCCTTACCCAAGAATAGCGCAATGTTGATACCAACATGGGCCAGTGAAGCAATGTCCTCCACAACTAGACTGAAGAACAAAAGGACAGCAATTTGTCTATTCCCCTTCCCCGGTTCCCCAATGCTGTTCCCCACCCCTAATTCCTCAATAAAATCTTTGGGGAAAAAAATCGCAAAAGGTTATTAAACTGAATATAAAATTATTTAGATATAGAGAAAGAACTATCTGTTTTCTTAAGCAAACTTTAAATATTGCAAGGTACAATTAATCTATTTTCTTACTTCATAGAGCAATGGTTGTACTGAAGGAGTGCTTAATCAAAGTGCTACAGCTTTTGCTGATTTTTTCATAGCTGCCAATTGACATGGTTATAAATTTTTAGGCACATACAATATGGGACCTTGTTGCCTATTATAAACTGTCAGTTAACAAACTTGACAGATGGCACCAACCCGTTTCACTTGATAATAGGACAATTGAAATCTTGCTTCAAAGAAACTAAAACACATTACATAAATAATTCTACCTATGTTTTTGCAAGTTTTTATTTTATTTTTTAATTTTTATTTTTTTTTTGAGGGCAGTGTCACTGGCCCTCATATGTGGGACCCGAACCGGGGCCGCTGGCTTCCCAAGCCAGTGCTTAACCACCGTGCCACTCGGCCAGCCCTGTTTTTGCAAGTTTTAAAATTTCCATTAATGTTTCTAAATGGCCAAGCCAAATTAATTAAGTAAATGTGTGACAAGAAGTGTTAAACTCAGGAAATACTACTATGTAACTACAAATCCAATATTAACTGGTGGATACCTTCATTTTATTCTGTTTCTAATGTGTGTCACTTGATTTACATGCATTATCACTAATCAATAAAACAGAATTTAATGAAAAGCCCAGCCTATGTAGACATAGGTGGTATGGTTAGAATTCAAATCCATATAACTTCCTTCAAAATCCTTGGGCTTTCATCTACAAAAAAAGAAAATTCTCTACTTAAGAAATATTTTTGAAAGCAAATTTATTTTATTGATTATATTAATGTCATCTTACTTTACTCCTATAAAAATCAAATTGAAACCCCCTGTAGCCTTTTTGAGAACCCTCCTCCTTCAATTACTCATCTCTCACTCTATCACTAAGCTCCCCCCATTTACTGAATGACTCCAACCAGACTAAATGTGTGCTCCAATGTATCCAGTTTTTGAACAGGCTACTGCACATTTCTCCACTATTCTCACCAGAATATTTCTTGGGAAAAACTGTCTTTTCTCCAGTCCACTTACACACACACACACCAACTTATTCTACAACACACACTGATAGGGCTTTTTCTTCTTTGTCTTCCACCAATGGCATGATACTTAAGACTCCATTTTGACAATTCCAATGGGAGTTTTCTGTTTTCATCTTATTCAATCTCTCAACATTATTTCTCACATTTGACTACTTCCTCCTGCTGGAAAGACTCATTGGTTATTGAGGGATTGTATTCTCTTAATTATCCTTCCTCTCTTAATTTTGCCTGCATATTTCCATTTCTGGTCTTTCAGTAAAATGTTGCTTTCTTAGAGGAAGTGTATTTTCCAATTACTCTCATTACATATTTTATTTCCTTCATAACATTAATCATGACCTTTAACTATCTTTTTTATTGACTCATTAATTTATTTTACTCTTTCTGTTATGTTTCCCTCACTGATATGCAACCCAAATGAGGGCCTTTTCACTGTTATATCTTTGTCCATTGTATGCGCTCAACTAATAATTGATTTAATAAATAAGTAAAACTTAAGCAAATTACTTTAAACAAAGTGTTCTCCTTTTAAATTGGTTGTTTTTGCTTGTTGAAACTATTTGTAGGTATTCAAGCATCTTTAGTAACTAAAAAGTATTTGAAGACCGGGGTCTAAGTCTTGGTCATGGCAGTTTGAATGGTTTTACCACAGCACCAGTTGGGCTACAACTGGTAAATCATAAAAATTATGCAAAAGATATATATGTTACTGGTGGGTATGCTGTTTTAATAATGTTTGTGTAATCATGGAACACTGAGCTAAGCAGGAGAAAAAGAGCAGACAAGCAGCACTAATGACGGACCATTAAGCTACTGAAATAGGGAAGAGCTTTACCTCTTTGTTATAAAAATAACCTTCTCCTCAAACAATAATTCAGAGCTAAAAAGCTACCAAAACAAGTAATGCAACAACTGTTGATGCTTTTATAAGTGTACTATATATTCTCATGCTGCAGAGTATTAGGTGGTAGTTATATTTATGTAATACTGTTTTGTGTCTATTAATTCATTTAAGTCTGCCAAAATAAACAGATATTCTTTTGTGTGTGAAAAAATGACTCAAATGGCAAGACTGAAAAAAATGTGTAATGCCTGGTGAAGATTTGTGGAGAATGTCTGTTTCTCCAAAAATCTTGCCTACATATGTGTAAGAACTGAGTAAACCTGCTTGCCCCACAGAGTTTACAAAATTCATGACATTAAATACTTTGGATCCTGGATTTTTTTTCATTGTTCTTAATGTCCCGAGACATTTGAAGTTCATGTTTCAGTAGACTTGTATCAAGATGAAAAAGTGTGTGCACCAACACTGTGAGAGTATGCAAGAAAAGCAAAAATCAGATAACGGATATTCTGTCAAACAAACAAGGACAAAATTGAAACACATGAAGAAATCAACAATTGCTGGATAAGGTGGAAAAGAAAAACGTTTAAAGGAAAGATAGTAATTGTTCTCTTTCTAAGTACCTAGAGAAGTCATACTGTATAAAAAGTAATAAATGTTCAACGAGCGTATGCTTTCTTTGACGTACAAATTCATAAATGTGAATAATAACCTACCTGATGCCTAAAACTCGAAATTTATTTAAAAATAACCTTGTAATTTTAAAAAACGGCAAAATAATGGGTACAGAAACACATCTATGTCTTCAGAGGTTAGGGGATGACTGAAAGGGGTACTAGGGGACTTTATCGGCTGATTATGTAGTAGTTTTATGACTATGCATTTGTTAGAATTCATTTAACTGCACAACTAAAAGGAGTGAATTTTACTATATGTATATTATACCAAAAAAAAAAACAACTTAAATGATCATACGAAACAATTAAAATAATAAACTACAAACCAGCTCATACTCCTTGGAAGTATTAATTACATTTTATAAGCATAGGAAAAAATGTAAAGCATGTATAAGTTGCCAGTGGCTATAGATTCCTCTAATCTGTATATTTTCTCACAGCATGTATTAGCAACTGTGTTAGGTAAAATGACTACAATTGATAATGTTATATATGAATGACAACCAACATACACATAAAAATAGCTACTTTTTTTTCTAACTTTATGAGTATAAGGCTAAAGCAAAAATTCAAAGTAGTCTGATTTATATTCACAATTGTTTGTTTTGATCACCCGTCACTTTACTTAGTCTGAAAATTCAGAATATATGTATTGAATAAAAATATAGCCTATGCAAATGTGAATAGTTCTGATAGAATACATTTATTCTGTAGGTTAAAATGCATATCCATGGGTACTTAAAAGTAATCTTCTATCATCTTAAAAGTTCCAATGACTGAAACTAATTCATAGTTTTACCATAACCCATTGTATATATTATATACAGTTCAGTTCCTCATAGGAATGAGATTATGTCATAATTCAGCTTGTGTTACTTAAAATATTATTTTATTTTTGTTGCTTTGAAATGTTTCAAATTAATACATGGTATTTTCATAATTGATTTCAGGGCTTATTTAGATTATACATACAAATATATTGATGATTCAGTGTTCAATTGGACAAGAGTCCAGGGAATGACTTGTATACCAGGATGCCAAAAAAATGTATACAAGTTGGGCACTTTGGTCAATATTGCTCAAGCAGTAGTTTGCCATAATCAGAAGTGTCTGGATGCTGATGGTAATTATTTTCTTTGAGCACCTCTTCTAATTGCAGAAGTCAAATGTGACTTGTATTCATCTTTTGTTATTGGTATATTTTGAGTATTACAATTTTAATACAGTTTTCCTTTCTTAAAATGTGTATACATTTTCTTGGCACCACCTACATTTGATGACTCAAGGATCCCTGGAGAGCTTGTAAGTTTTCTGAATGCTGCTATCAAGATCAACTTGTAGGGAAATGCTTGGTAAGAAGATGGTTAAGGAAAGAGTTTTGTAATGTAAAATTAAATAAAGAGAGCTTTCTATAATGTTATTCTCTCACATTAAACTCTTTATGAGGTTGAACATTAGATATGATACTCTTTATACCTTTACTTATCAGTCTTCTTCCTTTGTGTTCCACCTTTGCAAACTCAGTTCAGGTTTCTAGACTGCACATTCCCCAGAGCAGGGACCAAACCTGTCTTGTTCATGATTGTATCTCCATTTCCTCCCATAATGTTTAGAACACAGTAGGGCTCAATAAATGCTTAGTGAATGAATAAATAAAATAATACATGATCTCACCACTGAAAATGCTGGAAATTTCTAATATGGCTGACTCTGGCTACTTGTCTTTTAGAATTTATTTAAGGTACCTATTGTATTCTATGTAGTTATTTTATTTTATTTTTAGTAGTTAATATTAAATTTCAAAATGTATGTGAGTGGCTTGGTATTTGTGAACCTACTAACAAGGGATGATCCAGAAGGACCACGTCATGGGCACGGAAATAGTTTGGCATATAGAACTCTTCTTGAGGAGGCAATGTTTAAAGTATTTTATCTGTCATAAGGGAATGGCTCTTTAGAGAAAATAGGCTCCTTTAGAGAAACCTGTGCATATATTAAAAGCTGCAGTACCTAAGCTGGGGGGAGTGGGTGGGGCTAGAGGAGAAATGTACGCCTAACAACGGTGTATGGCTAGACTATTATGGTTGTAAATATGGTTACATTTTACAAGTAGGAAATCCTTTAGTAAAAGACAATATCACAAGTTAAAATTATAACTAATGATAGTCCAAAAACATTATTTGTTTGGTTTTTTTTCTTTTTTTTTTTCTTTTTTTGTTTTTTTTTTTGAGGGCAGTGTCACTGGCCCTCATATGTGGGACCTGAACCAGGGCCGCTGGCTTCCCAGGCCAGTGCTTAACCACCACGCCACTCGGCCAGCCCAAAAAACATTATTTGTAAAGAAGTTAACAGAACTAAGTAAGTTCCTCAACTAGAAAATAAAAAATAATATAACTCCAGAGAAACATATGACTGAGGACAGGCCCCTTAGAGTTTAGAAACATACCTAATCATAAAGAGAAAGAGAGAGAGAAAAAAAACAACTTTTTAAAAATTAAATTTACTCTAACAGTCCTAGAGATTTATATAAATCCCCTACCATATGCATAGTAAACATATGTTATAGTTTTGGCTAATATTGACTCTGAAACACCATTTTGAATTCATTGTAGAACTGAAACCAAAATCACACATCCTTAAAAAAAAAGGAAAAAGAAAAACAATTGCCTAATAAACAATTCCAAATAAGGGATTGAATAAAATAGATGAATCCATCCAACTGCAACCTATTTTAGTACACACATCTGTACATCAAACATTTGCCTCTATGATTTTCATGCTGCAAACATTTTCAAATCTTTGGCCCTTGAGATTTCTGTGCTGCTTAGCATGCAGCTAAACTGCATTCAAACAACATTTGCATATGTAGTATGATTTGGTAGACTAAACCTTGAGATCCTGCTCTCAATAGAACAAGCTCTGTGTTTACTTGTGAATTTACTGACTTCATGCACTTTAAATATGAAAAATGTGAAAAACTCTCTTTTGGGGATTTATAAGAATAGTTTTCTCCTCACATGGCTGAATGATATGTAAATACAAAAAATCTTTTTTTTTTTTTTTTTTCACTTTCTTTCTAGTTTGCCTGGAAGTACATTCAATACAGGTATTGAATGATAAAGCACAGCATTAAGCAACCCTGTGTATTTATGAGGTTTTTGAGCAACACTCATTTTTAACAATTTTTAAACCTATAATTTTTAAATCTATAATCTATAATCTTCAAAGCAAAATCAAGCTCTGCTGGATATCCTCACAAATACAAAGAAGTATAAGTTATAATCCTGGCTCACTAATAATTTAGGTTGCACTTTGATGGAAGAAATACACACTACTGGTGAAATGACAATTTAATAGCATAATTTAAATTGGAAAAGTGAGACTTTTCTTTAAGGACTAAGTGGCTGGAGACATGATTTGGGCCCTGATGGTAGGGGAAGTTTTCAATAGAAGGTAACCTAGTACTAAAATATACAAAGAATTTTATGGAAGACAAGAGCAGTTCAAGGTGCACATTTTAGATATGGGAGAACTCGAAATGTCTGGGGAACAGAGAGGGAGCAGATGTGTGGAATTTTGGACATGAGTGACTTATTGAGGAAACAGTAGGAAAGTTGAGCTGGAGCAGTAATGTCTCATGACCTAAGGTCATGGTTATTTGATTTATGTTGCAAAGGCAACATCAAGGCAACATAAAAATAAGCTATTTTTCTATTATGTTTTGCAAGTTAATTTCAGAAGCTGAGGCCATAGTAGTCATAGAAGATGAGGACAAAAGTCCTTGCTAATATTCTGGCAAATGATCTCCTTATCCACCAACTTTAGTAGCTGTGCATGCAGGAATCACAAGGGTCCAAGATGGCCAGGGTATCTTCCTTGCAGAGCAGAATGCAACATAAAGGATCAAGCAGATGATCCTCAAGACCCAGAAAGATGGACAAAACTGGGAACCAGGTTTTGTGACTGTCTAAGTATTTCAACTGGCTTGATAGTGATATTACAGTTTGCTTTGAGAAGAAATGTGAGAATTTCTATCTACGATCTTTGTCTGCACATTGTCCAATATCTTTAGCAATCAGGTTTAAAGAATAGAGAAACTTCTGCAGTAGTGTTCTGTATCACATCACCTATTATTACTCAAGCTGATATTTCATTATTATTATTTTATGAAGCAGTAGCTAAAATAAAGATCAGCCATTTTTATCTTGTAAAACTTTTATGTTTGTGTGTGTTGTGGATTGAATATAGGAATAAGGTCTAGACATTTTATTTTTGTATCATAAATTAAATTTTTTGAAATAAATTCCAATCATTTTGGCTAAATGGAAGAGTTTCTCTCTTTATAATAAGGGATTTAGACTATAAGTAGTGTCCAGGTAAGATGGTAGATTGAGTCTACTATAATGTAATGATTTACGTATATAATAAGGGATTCAGCCTGCTCCTCACTGTCCAGGTAAGATGGCAGATTCAATATTGATAAAAGAGTCTGTGTCACCAGATTCATCATAGCTGTTGATCTCTGTCTACATAACTAATTCCTTAAAGATTGTCTTTTCTGATAACAATACCTATGCAGGTTAATATTTATTATGTGCTTACTATAGGCCAGGAAATACACTAAATAATTTTATTAATTACTGAACTTTACTAAATTAATTATTATGATACTTGAGTAGATTCTCAATCTATCATATATCTCTGTATCTATTACAAGGTTTGATCACAAAATTCAATGAATATTTAAATTAAAAAAATATTACAGTAAAAGACACATTTCCAGTAATTCCCCTTGAAATATTCCCCCTCACTTTTTACACAGTTTTCCCATCCTTTTTTCCACTTTCTGAAACAGTTCTGGAAGTCCTCTTTCATGAGCGTCTTTAGTTGTGCTGTTATGGCTGCCTGCCTCAACATCCTGAATCATTTTGACTTTGAGGAAGAGCCAGAAGTCACAAGGTGCCAGAGTCAGTGAATAAGCTAGATGAGTACACACTGTAATGTTTTATTTGACAGAAATTGCCATACCAGAAATGATGCGTGACATGGAGCCTTTCCATTGTGATCACAAAATACAGTGAATGCTGCTGCTGAGTGCCATCCAACACAAAAGCAAGGATCTTCAATATGGGAAGCGGCATGTTGAGGCAGCTACAACAGAGCAACTAAAGATATTCATGAAAGAACTTCCAGAAGAGCTTCAGAAAGTGGCTAGAATGATGGGATAAGTGTGTTGGAAGTGAGGGCAATTAATGGCCATGTGTCTTTTACTGTAATTATTTTTTAATTTAAATATTCACCATATAGTTTGATCACACCATATATATTTTTTTTTTTTTACCACACATAATATGAAAGTCAAGCAATATTGTCAAAGTCTCAAATGCAGCCATATATGGACCATATTTTCAACTCAGGGAGTGAGTACTCAGAGCCAGTACTCTCAACTAACCTTAGTCCAGATTTCAATATTTCTTAAACCATGATATCCATAAAACCCTATGAGTCAACACTTTTTTTTTTTTTACTTTTTTAAATTTTAATTTTATTTTTACAACATTATTATATTCCCCGAACTGTGTTTCATATCCCTGTGGCAATATTGTAGTTGTCTATTTATGCTGTCTAATCCCTTCCCCTTCTCCCTCATCCCCACCCCACTCCCAACTAGCAGCCCTCAGTTTTTCCTCTATATGTATGAGTCTGTTTCTGTTTACTTTGCTTGTTCATTCAGTTTTTCAGATTCCACATATAAGTGAGATCATATGGTATTTGTCTTTCTTCAACAGACTTATTTCACTTAACATAATAGTTTCTTCATTATCAATTACATTCCCAGAACTGCCCCCCATATCCCTGCGGCAACATTGTAACATTATCAATTACATTCCCAGAACTGCCCCCCATATCCCTGTGGCAACATTGTAGTCACCTACCTATGCTGTCCAAAACCTTCCCCTCTCCCTCATCCGCACCTCCTCCCAGCCAGCAACCATCAGTTTTTCCGTTATATCTGCTTGCTATGATTTCAATCTACTTAAATTTGCTGAGACTTGTTTTGTAGCATAACATGTGGTCTATCTTGAAAATGTCCCATGTGCACTTGAGAAGAATGTATATTCTGTTGTTTCAGGGTGAAATTCTCTAAAAATATAGACAAAGTCCAGCTGGTCTAAAGTGTCATTTAAGGCCACTCTCCATGTTGATTCTCTTCTAGAAGATCTGTCCATTGGTGACAATCGGGTGTTGAAGTCCCATTCTATGATAGTGTTACTGTTGATTTCTGTCTTTATGTCTGTCAAAATTTGCTATATACATAATTAGGAGATCCTATGTTGGGTGCATAGATGTTTATTAGGGTTATAGTGCCCTTCTTTGTCTTTTATTGTAATCTTCATTTTAAAGTCCATTTTGTCCAAAATAAGTACTGCTCCTCCAGCTTTTTTTCCTCATTTCCATTTGCATGAAATATCTTATTCCATCTGTAAACAGCATATAAATGGGTCCTATGTTCTTATCCACTCAGCCACTCTCTGTCTTTTGATTGGAGCATTTAGACGATTCACATTTAAAATGATTATTGATAGGTGCATATGTATTGCCATTTTGTTATTTGTATTCCGGGTCTTCCTAAGTTAGCTTGTTTACCACCTTCTTTGGTTTAAAAAAGCCCTTTTAACATTTCTTGCAATGCTGGCTTGGTGGTGATGAATTCCTTAAGCTTATTCTTTTCTAAGAAGCTCTTTATTGCTCCTTCAATTTTAAGTGATAGCCATGCTGGGTAGAGCAATCTTGGTTGTAGGCCTTTATTTTGTGTCACTTTGAATATTTCCTGCCAGTCCCTTCTGGCCTGTCGAGTTTCTGTAGACAAGTCAGCTGTTAGTCTAATAGGAGTTCCTTTGTATGTAACCTGCTGTCTTTCTCTTGCTGCTTTTAGGATTCTGCCTCTGGCTTTTACCTTTGCCATTTTAACTATGATGTGTCTTAGTGTGGACCTGTTTGGGTTCAGCTCATTTGGAATTCTCTGCACTTCCTGGGCATGTATGTCGATTTCCTTCACCAGGGTAGGGAAATTTTCAGTCATTAGATTTTCAAATACATTCTTGACCCATTGCTTCTTCTCTTCTCCTTCTGGTATTCCTATGATGCAAAGGTGGTTTTGTTTTATCTTGTCCCATAGGTCTCTTAAACTATTTTCATTGTTTTTTACTCTTTGGTCTTTTTGTTGTGCCAGCTGGGTGATTTCTGCTATTTTGTCTTCCAGATTGCTGATCTGATTCTCTGCTTCATCTACTCTACTGGTGATTCCTTCGAGTGTGCTTTTCATCTCAGTTATTGTATTCTTTAGCTCTAACTGGTTGTTTTTTATGATTTATCTTTCCTTCCTTATGTCCTCACTAAGTTTGTTAAACATTCTTATCATCGTGTTCTAAACTCTGTCTCTGAATAGTTGGATCCCTCTGTTTCATTTACTTCCATTTTTGGAGGTTTCTTCTGATCTTTTACTTGTGACATGTTTCTTTGTTTCCTCATTCTGGCTGTTGCTCTGGGATTGCTTTGATGTATTAGATAGATAACCAGGAGAGCCCCGCCTGGATCATGCAGGCACACAGCTCACGGCCCAACACTCCCAGGACAACTCCCAGTCTCAGCCTGTCCCAATCAGCTGCTCGCAGATCAGGCCAAGCAGCCCAACAAGCAATCACCAGTGTGGCAACTCTGCACACACAGTGCGGAGAGTGGGGACGTGAGGCAGCTCGCACATTCCCATGTCTCCGTGAGCAGCCTTTTGGAGCTGGAGCGCACCCACCAGGCATTTCCCTGACAATGCAGCACAAGACGAGTGGAGGGTGGGGAATCCAACGTGGCTCACACACTCCTGAGTCTCAGTAAGCAGCCTGTTGTAGCCAGAGGGCACCTGCCCAGCGTTTCCCTCGTAACGCAGTATGAGCCGGGCAGATGGAGGGGATCTAAGGCTGCATGCGCACATGCGCACGCACACACGTAGTGCGCCAATTGCACCTGACCAATGAGGTCCCGGATCTGACCCTCTGTGGGAGGGCCCAACCCTGACAAAATGCACCTTCCTGTACACCACTTGCCGTGCAAGCTCCACACCAGCGGAACAAGAGTCCCAAAACCAGCTTCTGCACCAAAGGTGCTCAGTTCAGTCAGTCCCCGCAGGCTCCTGGGTCCAGCTCACACAGCTACTCCCTCCACCAGGAACCAGGTAAGTGCTCACCATCGAGCGAGCTCATGCACCGGCCCCACTGATTCTCCAGCCGCTCTCAGCCTTACTGAGCTGAGCAAAGAAAGCCCTCACTGATTTACTGCCAGCTATCTTGGAACTCCTCTTCCCAGCAAAGGAGCTCTTGGCTGGTGAGCTTGGAGTGCAGCCAGAGGGTCTCTCCCCCAATCGGAGAAGCCTCCCCACGACTGGGGCTTCCCTCATGGGGTTCGCCCTCTCTTGTCTCTGCCCCTCCTAACAGACTTGACATGGCCTCCTCTTTAAGTCCTCCATTTAGAGGTTCTGTTCATCTAGGGTTCCAGGACTTCCGGGGCTGAATGTTGTATAAATTATTTGTAATTTTCATGTGATCCTGGGAGGCAGTTAGCACAGCGTCTGTCTATTCCGACATTTTTTCTGAGTCAACTCTTTATTTGTTTCTCATCAGGCTTTTTATTTGTTACTCATCAATAAGATAATTAAACTTAAATATCTGGGAATGAGTGGATTGACAGCTGTGGGGATAAGAAGTGTGCCAAATATATATTCTTTTCTTTTTTTTTTTTGATGGCAGTGTCACTGACCCTCATATGTGGGACCCGATCCGGGGCCGCCGGCTTCCCAAGCCAGAACTTAACCACTGCACCACTCGGCCGGCCTTAAATATATATTCTTTTTATAGATGGATCTCCAAAGCTAACATGCATGAACTTTAATACAAAATATTCTATGATGTTATCATCCCTTTTTTTTTTTTTTTTTGAGGGCAGTGTCACTGGCCCTCATATGTGGGACCGAACCGGGGCCACTGGCTTCCCAAACCAGCGCTTAACCAACGGGCCACTCGACTGGCACTGTTATCATCACTTTTGATTCCATAATCCCCCATCAATTTTTATGAGTCTTCTCAAAAGTGTAGTACTGTCTATTTCCACTCCTCTTCCCAGTGCTACTTATCTGTCAGGAGAGGATGCTAGGGTCTCTTAGAGTTATAAGCCTTCACTGAAAACATTGTGAGGAATTCAGGAAAAATATTTCCATTTTCGACATTAATTTACACTGGAAACCTGGGGAAAACCTTTTCTAGGGCCTCAGCTATTTAAGATGTAAAATTGTACCATGTGGACCTAAGATATTTTCAGCTTTAAATGTATTACACATAATATGTTTAAAACCCTTCAATGGCTCCGCTTTACACTAATTTTTTGACGTGGATTATGAAGCCCTGAACCGTCATATGAGCCAATCCCAGTCTGTCTGTACAACATTTTCTTCATTTTTTTAGAAGTATCAGCTCCTCCTAGCCTGAGTCTTGCACATGCTATTTCCTCTGTCTGCTCTCCTCCCTTCTCAATCTTGCTCAGATAATTCCTGTGTATTCTTAAGTGCTCTGTGTAAAAGTCTTGAAGAAAGCCTTTTCTGACTCCCTATTACATTCTCTCACAGTAATGTGTGCTTCTCTTTTATAACACTACAGCAATTATAATTACCTAATTGGCAAGTAGAAGTTTAACTCTGCATCTTGAAACAGAATGTAACAGACCTGATTAGTTCACTCCTATATCTTCAATGTTCAGTACTGTTCACATGTAGTAGGCATTCAAGAAATATTTACTACAAAATTGAATAAATTAATATAAAGGGAGCTAATTAATGAAAAAATAATGGTCTAGAGTTCTTTATAAGAACAGCAATTCTTACAAAAGCATATTCCCTCTCTTTTATATATTTTTTCCCATGTATTATTAAATAGAAGTAGTCATCAAGAGTGCTGTGTTCATATCTATGTCATTTCTAAAGAACACCTTTAGCAGAAATATGAAATATCTCCCTTAACTGGCAAAAGTGTCAAAAATGTCCTATGCTTTTTAACAAATGCAAAACAGTCCTATTTCTCAAAGAAGCACCTTATTTGCCAAAACAAGTAAATGCTGAGACATTTTAAAAATTTACCTACTCTGAAAATTTTTTATTATAAAAGTTATATTAAAAATAATGAACATAACCAATCCCTAAATTAAGCACCTGTTTATTGCAAAAAAGTAAAAGAAGTAAGTATACAAACAGTGCATAAGCTAATGTTAGAAAAAAAAACAACAGTATGATATTTCTTGTCCTTTATGTAATGGAGAGCTGAATGCCATATATTTCACCTTCATATATGACAGGACTGGTAGTGCTTCCCTAATTTGCATTTATATGTAAAAAACCACAGGACTCATTTTCATTTTGATGTCTATGTTTGCAGTTTGCCAATGTGCAAATTAACAAATTTCTAGTGCATGGAATCTCTCTCTCCTCAGATCCACATGTATTTCTTTTTTTTTTTTTTTCATTACCAGTAAAATATGTAATAATATGTGACTTTCATTCTCTAGGAGTTCAACATCACATCTACATTGGGAGTCACTCCGGGAAACAGGACTCAGAGTCCGAGTGAGTCTTCAGGACCTAAGCGATGTCAGCACTGCTCACAGGTGAGGGTGGTGTGATCCAGCTTTCCACACATGCCCACATTTGAAAGGTTTTACTGGGGTGAGAATCTCTGTGTCTTGTCTGAGCTGAGTGTTTCCTAGTAAGCAGCATGAAAAAGGGCACCTCCACTAACAGCTATTGAGTAAGGGGACGCCTTTATTTTCCTCCTTGCTTTGTTCAGTTTTGTGTTACAGCCTAAGGGCTGTGACATACTTTCCCACATGAGGCAGAATGAGCTCTCTTTATTTTAAAGTAAGTATCCAATAACCTAGTTGTCTCCTTCTCTCTTGCTCTCTCTTTCCTTGTTAATGGAATTTTAAAATATTCAGGTGGGTTCCTACTGGAGGACATCAAGTCATATTTCCTACATGAACCATTCTCACCAATAAGGCACAATGCTAATCAGGAATGTTCGAAATATGAGGGAGAAAGAGGAAGTGTAAAGCCAAAGCCAATGTTCAAAGTGAACACTCAGGTACTGCCCAGGCTTCTGGTGTCTAGGGGCAAAGAAGTGGAGATGGCCAAGAGCACACTATCAATGTTTAATAGAACTTCTGCTATTTCAATGAGGAGCAGGGAATTCTACTTGGAGAACTTCCTCCTAACAGCTTTCATAATTGACTAACCAGCCCATGTTGAAAATTCCAAGCAGAGAGATCTGTCAGTAGTTTGGATATCAAGGCTATGCTGTTTCTATTGGAATTGATATGCCCCTAGTGCTCTCTAGGCTAAGACGTTGTTTGAGAGAATATACATCACAGACATAGAAAACTTCCCAGCTAATTAAAAAAATGCATTGCACTAGAATACAGATTATTGGTTTTCCCATAACAGCATATAGGATTCAGCCCTATATGTGACTTGTTTCAATGACACTAAAAAATGTTCTAGCTATGAGCAAGACTGGATTTGTCATACAGGAAAAAATTTCAGTCATTTATCTACTTCATCAGAGGTATAATAAATAAGTAGGGAATGAAGGCCACATAAATAGCCAGCATTTCTTTGTTTATCACAAAAACATTTCTTTTTGGAAAGTTGATTCAATGGAAGATTACATAATTATTATTTTGATTTTTCAAAATGAGCTCTCATTTAGTAGTAGTTGAAACACAATACTACTGCTAACTTTGTCTAAGTGTTGAGTAAAGGATCATGTGGGTTTTAAGTTTTTATTAAGACTAATGGTTTCTAATCTTTTTCAAACATGAGCACTTTAAAACTTTTTTCAGTGTGCCTTTCATGTCAAGATCTTTTAAAAAAATACCTGCAACTTACATTTCCACATACAAGTACATCTTGTATTTAATAACTATTTATAATGTGCTGCAATATTATAGCCTACCTTACAGATAATATAATACAATATAATATTGGGGGGACTTAACCTAGAATTTTAAAATATTACTTCATTAACTGTTTAATCTTGAAAGAATATTCATCACATGTCCTGTTCTCCAGCTCATCAAAAATGATGCTTGCTTGGAGATTCATAGTATTTAAACTAATTAAACTCTTTGTGTATGCATTTGGTAAGGATTCAGAAGATGACTGAGTAGAGAAAATAAGATTAACACAGATTTTTCAATATTATTATTTCATAACTGACTGATCTTTGTGTATCACAAAGGCCAAATCAATCGCCACAAAAGACTAAAATAGCAGATAAATTGAAAATAAAAACAGAAAAATAAACACTCTGAATTCTATCTTCTATAAGCTACATTTTTTGTGTTTGTGGCTAACACTTTGTTTTGATTGAACACACAATGCGATATATACATGATGTATCACAGAATTGTATACCTGAAACCCATGTAACTTTACTACCAATTGTCGCTCCAATAAATTTAATTAATAAAAACAAATGGCTTTTTAAAGGTAAGAGTATTTCCTTTTGGAGTAATACATAATTACTTTAATTATTACAGGTGATATCTAGGTCTGTAAATATATTACTTAAGGAGTGCTGAAATATAAAAGTCAAATTATTGAAAGCAGCCCTGTCCTGTGTGTGTGTTTGTGCCTGTGTGTTTGTGTATACATAAATTCAAAAGGAAGAGCACAGTTATACATTATCTATTAGAAAGAAAGTGGTTTTCACTTGGGCTAAATGATAGGAAGTCATACTATTTTTATAAATCAATTTATATTCATTATACACATACTGAAATGCATTTACAGGTCTTACAAACAATTATTTCAAAATAAAGTCTTACCTCAATTCACAACGTTCATTTATATATTTATCTACTAGTCAAAATAGTTATTAATTATCTCAAGTGAGAAAGTATTGGACATATATACCTATGTTCTAGACACCACTTCTGCTAAGAGCATTCCTCAATATTGTACTGCTTTGATGATTAATATTATAAACCAATAATGTTAGTAAATGCTGCAGACAGAAACTGTAACAAAGGTTTCCATTTTGAATACTGATGTTTTTCTCTCTGATTTTATTATAAATGGTGTTTTAAATGATCTGTCTTTCATCTTAGCACATGCTAATTCCTGAGTCTCTATAATCAAAAAAATATATATGCCTGCATTTCCCTTGCTGTGTATATGTTGTGGGATGGTCAGTCTATTTGTGTGTCTCGTAGAGGTATGGGGGAAAAAATACACAACTGAGAGCCCATACTTAACCCCTCACAGAACTGGCTCACTTCTGAAATTATAGATTCAATCTGATTGGAGTAAATAACAGGCAGAACATATGTAGAAACAAGAGGAAGTCTATCACGGAGAATGAACAATAGATTTGGTGTCCAGAGCAGCAATAATATCACAAGAGGAGTATGTGGACACAACGGGGAGAGAGAGGAGCTTTAGAGCCCTGAAATCTCCCCTTCACTAATCATCATGGATTGGAGCAACACATCCATATGTTACTCATGTTACTCATGAAACTCTGAAGAGGGTGCTGTAGGAGATTGAACTGTGTCTCCCCAAAAGATCTCCTCATATACTCCCAGCAATTCAGAATGTGCCCTTATTTAGAAACAGGGTCTTTGCAGACATAATCAAGTTAACTTGAGATAGTACTAGATTAGGATGGGCTCTAAATCCAATGACTCTTAAGAGGATGAGAGGACACTCAGAGACATGCACATAGAAAAGAAGGTCTGAAGTCAGAGGCAGTGATGCAGCTATAAACCAGGGAATGCCAAGGATTGCGAGAAGCCATCAGAAGCTACGGAGAGGAAAAGGACTTTTTTCCCTAGAGCTTTCAGAGGAAACTGTTGCACTGCCAATATCTTATTTTGAACTTCTAGCTTCAAAATTATGAGAAAATAAATTTTTGTTGTTTCAATCTAACCAGTATGATGTATTGTGTTATGGCAGCCTAGGAAACAAAAACAGGTGGGTTTTCTGTAATAATCCTTAATTACACAAATGGAAGTCTAGTTAACAAGTTGACAAAGAGACATTATATTAATAGAACCTTTCTATGTGTTTGATTATAAACAGAACTAAAACCCATCTGGAGTAAGAATATCTCCCACCTAGTTCATCCTAGTTTACACACATAGATTATATTTTTATATCTGTAAAATAAAAAATACTGTACAGTTAATTCTGATTTTTCTTCAGCCAAAACTAATCTATACTTCAGATTATTAACTTTTAACTTTAAAAATCTTAATTACAACTTTCAATCAATACCATTCAATAGATTTAATGTAAACTTATATAAATTAATATAATTTCCTCATGCAATTTAAAATGTTAGAGTTCTATTTCAGTTAGAATTAAAGATTAATATCTCCTCTTCCAAAGCACAAATATAAAAAGGAAAATTATAACGCCTCTTTGCTGTTTTATCCCAGTGCAAAAAACTCTTGTGTTTCTCCACATAGAGCTCAGGTTCCGTAAATCTTAGAGTTTAAGGAAGTGTGGAAATTCAGGCCATCAGCAAATGTCCCAGGGTGAGAATGAGAATTTCAAAATATCACATGAAATTGTATGTAAGGTAAAACAAATCCTAAGTGGAAATTTTTCGAAATTCAGTACAAATAAGTTTAGAATTATTCACAGTACTAATTCTTTCTATAATTTTTCTTAATGAGGAATTGATGATACTTAATGAAGAGAGCTTTATTTTATTTTTTATGTATCCTTTTTACCAATTCAAAAACCATCATGCTATCAGCAATTTTACTTTCAAAGAAGTATGAAGCACAGAGAAATGATGTCTATGTTTATAAAAAAAAAAAACTCTCTTATAATAGTTTTCACAAGCATCTTTATGAAAATTATTTTTATGTAACTTTGATATCATGAAATATTTTTCAGTGGACATCTTTTTCTTTTTTTTTTTATTTCTTTGTTACCAAATTTAGCCTACCGACAATAAAACTTAATCCACAAATATAGCTTTAAATTTTTTAAGATAAACCTTCAGTTGGTCTAATATAAAATTATGTTTCATTGTTATGAGAAAAAAAACAGCAAGTTCAGAATATTCTCTTAAATCACAAAGACATATATAACATCCCTCAGCTATGGTTCCATCCTTAACCAAATCTTAATAGATCTAAAATTCATTTTATCTTGTTTCCACATCAATTGAATCTCTTTTTGAATTTACTAGATGGAGGATAAAAACCCATATAAGTTTCATTGAGTATCAAAGTTGTTTTTGGTTTCAATGGAAAACATAATACCTCAGTGATTAACCAGCATGCAACTAAGAGCTTCAAAATTAGTAAACAACATAAGTTAACTGGATATGTTAAATATGTAGTCAATAATAATAAAATGTATATATATATATATATATATATATATATATATATAATAACAAACTAATGTTTCTACATCACACTGCAATGTTTACATAGGGTCTCAGAAATTTTGTTCTAGCTTTTTGGGGCTGCATTTCTTAATTTTGTACAGAATACACTGATTCATGCTATTCCTGGTAACTTGTAAGATCTATTCTTTAATCTCCTGAGCACAGTCAAAAGCACACTTTGAAAATGTGGGTTATAATGATAGCAGACAGCATAGTACCAATGGATCTGTTGAATGAATAATGAGAAAAAACAGTAACGCCAGTCAAATTCTGCAATTCCACGGAACACATCTAACAGGCTATTGAAATCTAGTCATTTTGTGTCTCATTTAAATACAAGAGTCTGTTTCTATCTTTAATCTTCCAATTTCAGGAAATTAGATGTAAAACTATCCTCATTCATTATAGGTACAGAATGATCAAAAGAATAGAAATTTCATCACAAAGCTAATTGCATTGTCAAATGACCTTATGTATAATGAATCATTAAAAATGATCTATTCTATAATAATTGCATGCTGATAAAGGTTAAAATAGCTTTAACATGTGGGAAAATTGTAATTGAAATAAATTTGCCAACTATGACATTACTGGATAATATTTGAATTTTATAAATTTTATTTAATGAAAGTATTTATAATTTTTGTGCTGAAAAAGAAAATCTCCTGTGACATACACACTCTGAGACTGATATGAAACAAACTTTCAAAATGCCATCAACATTGATCTTCCATAATTAGCTTTTCAGATCACTGATCTTTAATTACAATTGTTCAACCAAAGTTATTTCACTCTCAAAGAATCAAGTATCAAGCAGGGAAAATCTTATTATGTCTTTTATGCTTCTAATAATAAAGACTTCTGCATCAGTTCTTTTTTCTTTTTCTTTTTTGAAAATTCAATAAATTCAAATTCAATTTACCTACATAACATATTAGATATAAAATATCTAGTTTAAACTATAATTAAACCAGGACACAGCCATTTTTGCAATAAAGTGCACAGATAGAAATGAGTTCTGGAATGTGAGTACCAAAAATAGGGATAAAGTCCAAACAAAACAACACTAAGTTCATATTAACCTATGTATGAGATCATGCTGACCTTTTCTATGGAAGCAAAGTTAATTTATGATAAAACCTTAACATAAAGATAAGGTAATGGATAGTATATGAAATACAAGACCATGAAGATAAAAAGTGTTGGTAAATCATCTATTGTCAGTGGTTCAAGGTAGGTGAGTGAGGAGTCATCACACTGAAATTGTCTAATAATCACACTTTATCTAGTCAAAATGGGATTCGGTAATCATGAAGAACATGCAATTGTAAGCATTTATTTTTCAATTGAAGTGATTCCTGAAAATGATAAAGCATGATTGCAGCTACTATTTTGCACTGAATCAGAAAGGATACAGTGATTATGTTAATAGTAAGATTTTTGAGGTTTTAAAATATAGTGAATGTGTTTCTCAAAGCTTATTCCCAAATATCAAGGTCATTCTATTGATGTTGACCTTGAGCAAAAAAGCAACAGGCAGAGGCAGAAGAAAACTCTAACACCTCTTGGTTTTGTGGGTTGAGCCAGGCAAGTGTTCAGCACTTCGAGAGAGGAAAGACCCAGTAATGACTGCAGTATGAGAGAGGTCTCAAATAACACAAGAAAAATCTCACCTTCAAGGCTCAGAGAACAGAGTTTCACTCAAGGATTTTCAACAGTGGAGAAAAGTAATTTGAATTAATATTCATAGGGAATACTCAAATTAAAATGGATTTTGTCTCACAAGTTGGCTAATGAGCTGCCCCTATTTGCAAAACAATTTTACCACCAAAACAATGTTTATAATAAATTCGTAGGACATCCCACAAAATCTTGTTTGAACTAACATGTAGGACTTAATACTGGAGGTGCCAAAAATAAGTATACAAGTGGACACTTCGGTCGACGTTGCTCAAGCAGTAGTCCGCCATAATCAGAAGTGTCTGGATGCTGATGGTAACCACTTTGAGCACCTCTTGTAAATGCAGAAGTCAAATGTGACTTGTATGCATCTTTTGTTAATGGCATATGTTGACTATTACAATATTAGTAGTTTTTCCCTTTCTTAAAATGTGTATATATATTTTTGGCACCCTCTGTATATGTATTTTTAAAAAAGGCAATGCCCTATTTTTTAAAAAGCCCCAACATGGGACACTTTAAAAATAAAAAGAAGCTGATGCTTAAATGAGAACATGTTTTATGAAGAGAAAGACCCATTACAATCTGGTTCTATCTTCATCTTTTGCCGCCTTATCTTCATTCCACTCCATTGAATTACCATTTCCTCATAAGTCCATCTGTTTCCCACCTCATTATGCTGGCAAATGTTGGATCCTCTACTTTTATAAATCTTCTGCTTTTCACCTGGAAATGTTTTACCATCCTCAAATTTAGAATCAGCCAATCTGCAAAGCTAAACCATGTTTTCAACATCATCCTCTGGAGAAATAAGTATAATGCATTGTGGATGCAAAAGGGGCCACTTATTAAACCTGACAAGCTCAGGAGACTGAAAAATGACCACATAAGATGGCCTGAACATAAAAATTTCTAAATAAAACCGAGTTATGGTCAGTAGTCACATCCTTGGCCTGTAGCTTCCTTAACAAAGGTCAATCTTTACCTTAAGTGAGCCTGTCTATTGTCTTTTTGCATCGAAGATAACATACCCTTGCAATATCAGAGTGATCTCTTTTTCCAGACCCCACACGAGGCACAACCGACCACACCAGAGCAGGAATCTACAAAATCCCTCATTGTTATCTTGTTACCCAAATACTACCTCAATGTGCTGTAAAATGCTATTAATTACCCTGTACTCACCAATGTAAAAGCAGTGTGTGTCTCTCCATTTTACTTTTTATCCAATCCCAGAGATTTCCCCACTTTGCTTTCTCCCACCTTCTTAATTTACAACCAATGGATTTCATGTGACCTTAATCCTTTGATTCTAATGTATAAAATAGGTTGCAAAACAGCTATTTTCTGGAGCATTTTCTTAATCTGTTGAGACTTTGCTTCCTGGCAATTGTCGTCAGTTTGGCTCAGATAAACTCTTATAAGCTTCCTCTTATGCTGGATGTTTTTTCATTCACAGCATCATGAATTTTCCTTTCTATTATTCTCTCTTGCATTCAATTGTGAGCTTTTTTAGGTAAGGGGGGTTAGAATATTCTTATTGTTCTGGGTATTTCTAGTACTGACATCTGCAATGCATCCCTCCTACTTTGCTCTTTGTATGAAGGCCAAATAAAGATCTGTAATCTTCAAATTGTAATCAGGAAAAAATCGCTTTATATAGGTTTAAAAATCGTTAATGAGGATTAAACATGTTAGAAGCTGATGAAAATAGAGATAAACTCGTGATCTATTAATGGTGAAAAAAATTAGACACTAGCAAAAAATAAAATTATCCAGTTAATGTGTGAAGTTTAAGAATATTATGAAAAGGATATGCAAAGAACTAGAAAATTTTTATTTTATAATGTTATAAGGACTCAGCTTGGTTATAAGTTACATGCAGAATCATGAATACATTAATGAGCCTCTCCAGAAATAAATCAGTCAGAGTGGCACTCTATGTACAGATGCCTTCTAGGCTAAGATTCTAATAATCAATATTTCTAAACAGTATGGAGAAATTGTGTTCCAGGAAAATAAAGAAGAGTTGTTGGACTGGGACATGGCACATTCTTTTTCTGAGAAGGCAAAATATAAGGTTTTAAGGAAAAAAACATGTATCTGATATCAAAGTTTCTAAAGTTCCCATGGCATGTGCCATAGGGATGTGATACTGTATGAAAAACATCTAAGCATTAGGGAATCTTAGGTCCTAGGATACTGGTCTTGGAGAAATATATCAAGTTTGCAGTTCTTTATAATTCAGGCAAGATCCATGAAAAGTGTTGTGTTTTTTTTTTTTTTTTAGGCTTTTCTTTGTTAAAGATGAGAGAATGTGACAGCATTAGTTTTAAATTGGCAGGCAGAAATCTACAATACTTAGAAAAATGCATAAATAAATAGATGACTGAGTAGTCTTTAAAAATAAAATCAAATAATACATGGTTTATTGATACAGCAAAAGGATAACATTAACAGAAAAATGAATCGTTCAAAGGAGTCCAAGATACTTCAGGGGTTCGGGTTTTTTATACACTTAGATTTATAACAATTGAAATTCATTAACTCTACGTAATATTTATTGGGTATCTGATATCTGCCAGGAACCATTCTAGGAGCACTGAAAAACAAAAACAGAAAAAAACAAAAATCAAAACAAAAACAAAAACCTCTCTGCTCTGTTCTTATACAGTTTGTAATCTAATGCATGCTGATAAAGCGAAGGCGGGCAGGGAAGGAGCATTCAATAGAATATTAGGATAGCACCCTACTCTGACTAGAACAACTCTGACTCCAAAGCCAGGCAAACTGGGTTGGACTATCAGTTTCACCACTTTCTAGCTGTATGAACTAGGTCAAGATTCTTATACTCTCTGTCTTAGTTTTCTAGTCTATAAAATGCATGTAATTAAATACCTACCTCATAACACTGCTATGAGAATAAAATTGATCAATAAAAGACTGCCTGGCATACAGTGAATTCTATATAGTTTGTAACTATCATAAAGACGTTAACTATTGCAAATTATTCTATGAAATCAACCTACGAGTATTACCATTCAAAATCCCAATATGTTTCTTTTATGAAACTATATATTTGATGCTAAAAATATCTTTGGATGGGGCCGGCCAAGTGGCGCGGTAGTTAAGCGCTGGCTTGGGAAGCCAGCGGCCCTGGTTCGGTCCCACATATGAGGGCCAGTGACACCGCCCTCAAAAAAAAAACAAAAACAAAAAAATTTATTTGGATGAATAGATATCTGATATTCAAGATAAACTGGCAAGAGAACAAGGTGTGGGTGTTTGCTCCAAGAGATATACGTTTTCTATAATAAAATGTAAACTGGAGTATTTAAGACAGTATTTATTGACCTGAAATTAATTAGAAAACAAATCAAGAAAGAGCTCAGGAAAGATCCATTGTATATGATAGCAGTGCCATTATTTGTCAACATGAAAGGATAAACTATTCAATAATTAGAAATTAAATATAATTGAATGATACCTTATACTACAAAGATAATTTCCAACAGGACACTGATTGAAATAAAAACAAAACAAACTTATAACATTACTAGAAAAACAGCCTTATGTTTATGAACTTGAAAATATTTTAACTGTACAAAAGAATTGCTAACTATAAAGCAAAAAGAATGCTGATACTTATACAATATCAATATAAAAAATAACAACTTTAGGAAACAAAGGAAAAAAGCTTGGGAGTAGCTGTTTTGAAAATATATAACAAGAAAGACTTGATGAGAAAATGCAGAAAACATATACTAATTAATTAGGGAAGAGATATATAACCCAATAGAAAAACGAATAAAGAAAATGAACAAAATATTTCTGAAGTGTGATGTCAACAATATGATGAAAAAAGAGTTTCCTACCATCTTCCCTCCAAAAAAACAAAAACAAACCATCAACTTAGACAATCACCCATGAATGAGACTGTCTCTGTGGAAATCTGGGGTTCCAGTGGAGACGTTTGCATGTACGGAACAAAAACGATGAAATAAAATAAAATAAAAAATAAAACAATATCTGAGATTGGATGTACTGAAGAGGATAAGAGAAAGAGTTTCACTTACCCTTATCACCTCTCCCCCAAGACAGCACAGCCAAGAGAGACTTTTCAGCCCCTGATTTCTCTTATGTGGAAAAGTGAGAGCATGCAACCCAATGTCCAGCTTCCCCATCTGTGTGAATGCTGCCAAGCAGACCAGCTTCCTTCTTGCCCCATCCAGAATACTACAATGTGTCACATGCCTAGGGTCAGGGAGTTATGTGAACAACAGCAGCCAGGACACTTGGAGGGCACCTCAGATGGACCTATGTATCCAACAGTGGATGAGTGCATAAAAATAATTACACACACACACACACACACACACACACACACACACACACACACACACAGTGGGCTATTACTTAGCTATAAAGAAAGAAAACCCTGCTATTCACAATAATAGGAATGGACCTGGAGGTCAGCATGCTAAATAAGAGAGATCAGACAGAAATATAATCACTGTGTGTTCTCACTTACATATGGAATCTAAAAACCCCAAACTCATAAAAACAGAATAGAATGTTGGTTGCCAGGGAGAAATAGGGAGCTGTTGGACAAAGGGTATAAACTTCCAGGTACAAGATAATAAGGTCCTGGGAATGTAACATACATCATGCTGACTAGAGTTAACAATACTGCATCATACACTTGAAAGTTGCTAAGAGAATAAAACTTATATTTCCTCACTGAAAAATAATGGTAACACTATGAGCTGAAGGGTATGTTAACTAAATTACTGTGGTAACCATATTGTAATACATACATGGATCAGATTATCATGTTGTAAACTTTAAACTCACATGATATTATATGTCAACTACTTGTCAATAGATCTGAAAATGATATTAATGACTAAAAATAAATAAAAAAGCAGTCAAAACAACAGCAACAAGACACCCAACTGGTATATATACAAAGAAGCTAATAATGACCATGTATGAAGAAGCTAGTAATAAAGAAAATGGAATTCACACAAGACACCATTTCTCATCGACTAGATCAACAGAAATTTAAGTGACAGACAATATCAAATGCCACCAATGATGTGGGGTAATGCTACCAATTCGTAATGCTACCACTGAGGTGGGGTATAGGAAAACATCACACACTGCCATTGGAAAGTGCAAAGGGCATAAACGCGATGAGGAGCAATTTGACAGTAAACAGTAAAAATGAGAGGCCCGACATATGATGTTGTAATTCCATTTCCAATCAGCCTCTCTAGAGCCATGCTGCTCAGCGGCCGACTGTCATAAGTTAAGCAGCTTCAGGGCCAAATAAGATGTCTGATGTAAATCAATTATAGTATAGCTATGACAGTAAACTCAAGCTTTTGTTTAGTGGACAATCTTTTTTTTTTTTTTTTTTTTAAGATTTTATTGGGGAATTGGGGGAGGGGAACAGCGTTGGGGAATTGGGGAAGGGGAACTGACAAGTTGCTGTCTTTTTGTTCTTCAGTCTAGTTGCAGAGGACATTGCTTCACTGGCCCATGTTGGTATCATCATTGTACTCTTCCCGAATGAGGCAGATCGGTCGCCAGCCTCTGGATGGTCGCTCACCATGGCTATTGGCAGCTCACACTGGCTGCCGGCCACTCACTGTAGCCTATGGCAGGCCACTGCAGCAGGAGCTGCAGCCTACACCGTCGCCGGGGCTCGCACAGCCCAGCTCCAGGTGGAGCTGCTGTTAGCTGCAGAGGGCAGTGTCATTGGTCCTCATGTGGGATCCGAACCGGGGCCGCTGGCATCCCAAAACCAGCTCTTAACCAATGCTCCACTCGACCGGCCCTGGACAATTTTTTTTTTCAGTAAAAGACTTTCTTTTTTTTTTTTTTTTTTTTTTGAGGGCAGTGTCACTGGCCCTCATATATGGGATCGAACGGGGCCGCTGGCTTCCCAAGCCAGGGCTTAACCACCAAGCCACTCGGCCGGCCCAGTAAAAGACATTCTTGATGAATTAAGTAGTGCATTAATTTACACTCTGGCACAAGGTCTCTGTCTCCTCATCATGCACTCTGTGGGGCAGTGTTCAAGAGAATTTCAAGAGAATTGGATGAAAATAATAATTTTCAGGATGACGTGAAAGGCAACCTACCTCACATACAGAGCAGTACTAAACATTGTGCATGTCCCAAGTATCTACCTATATATTTATTTAAAAGTAAACAGACAGGTGGTACATTAAGCTCATGCTCATTATTGTTTGAGAGGAGAATGGAGGAGGCTGGGAATCTCATTTTTATTTCTAGTATTTTATTTCTATATTTAAAGGGGGAGAAAACGTGCCGATATTAACAACTTCAGTGTTGGGTGGCAAGTGTCTGGAAGGGTATTATGTGGGGACAGTATTTTGTCACAGTTTGGAGGGTTGAATCAAGGGGACAGACTACCTGATTGAATCCATGCTCTAGTGCTTAGTACTGGCTTGGCTTTAGAAATGTTATTTACACTGGTGCCTCAGTTTTCTCATCTGTAAATAGGAATAATAGTATGTAACTCATTAGTAAATACACTACCAATAAATGTTAGCACTTAAAAATCTTCATCATTTTATGCTGTATGTCTTTCTCTTTTTTATGTGAAACCATTGAGAAGGCAAATATTTAAGACAAGCATAATACTTTGGCTTTAAAGTTTTTAAAATACTGGAGTATGAGGAAGAGGCCTGGTTAGTGGAAAGACACAGAACACATCAGGTTTGATGTTTTAGTGGTCATCTACTATTTTTAGTGGTCATCTACTATTTAAACAATTGTGATAGAAGTCATTTATTCGTTCTAAGCGTCAGTTTTCTCACAGGAGAGAAGAAGTGTTACAATGATCCTGTAAGTTTGTTGTAAATAAATTGGATAAATTCAGTAAATATACATGTTATCTTTTTATTTATTTTAAAATAGTAAATAAGATCTCCAAAATAATATTTTTAGGATACTTATAGTTCCTACTATGGAGTTTTTTAAACATTCCTGTTGCCTCTGGAGTTTTCTTTGCTGGATTTTGTATAACTTTTATTCTTTTATTTTTTTTTTTTATTATTATTTTTTTTTCCAGTGATTTGTTGCAACAAGCTTTTAATTCAGTGCTTTCTATGCACCAGGCTCTTTAATGGAAAGAGTGTCTATCTCTGGGTCAGGAAGAAGCTGGCCTAGAATCAGATGGAGTTTTGGAACAATCACCCTAATCCATGGCCATGTGACCCTGGGCAAGGACACATCACTTTTTTTTTTTTCCTTAAAACAACACAAATTTATTATCTCAGAGTTCTGTAGGTCATCAGTCTGCTATGGGTCCAGACTAAAATCAAGGTGTCAACAGGGCCAAATTTCTTCTCAAGGCTCTAGGGAAAAATCCTTTTCCTCCTTATCCAGTTGTTGGTAGTGTTCTGTTCCTTGTGGTTGTAAGACTGATCCTGTTTACTTGCTGGCTGTCAAATGATGGCTGTTTCCAGGTTCTAGATGCTATCACATTCCTTGTGTCATGGCCCCAATAATGACTGATCAAATCCTCACACTGCATTTTTAAAAATAGTTTTAAATTAAATATAGTTAACACAATATTATATTAGTTTCAGGTACACACAGTAGTTATTCAACACTTATATACCTAAGGAAGTGGTCATCATGGTAAGCTCAGCAACCATCTGACACTGTACCACTCTACCATAATATTATTGACTCTATTTCCTATGCTGTACATTACAGCCCCATGACTTATTTATTTTGTACCTGGAAATTTGGACCTCATATTCCTTTTCACCTTCCCCACTAACTTTTATTCTTTTAAACAACATTTATTTTAATAGTCAATGCTAAAGTTATACACAATGCTTCTTTAGTGGATTTTCAAATAAGCTTAGTCTTCAGATTAAGTATTTTTTCTTGGATAATTATTTTCAATAAAGTTTATAGTTATTCCAATCTAAAGTATGTATTTACAAGTTAGTGAAAGTTGAAAACATTTTATAGTGTTACATGTAAAGCAAAGTTAGAATGTCCTAGAATTAACTAAGGATTATATTCACCCTTCTTCAAAGTGTATATATATATATATATATTTTCTTTTTTTCTTTTTTTTTTAAGCATCCTTACATTTTAAAATTTTCTTTAAATAAGGAGATTCTGGAATGAATTACTTAGCATTGGAGTCCAAAAGCAATCTTGCGGCTCTGGACAAGTCAAGTCACACATATATGAAATTTACATGATGATATTGTCATGGAGATTATATAACATGAGTCATTTAAAGCATCAAACACAATAAAACATCTAATATTCAACAGCCTGTGGCTTAATAAATTCCCTTGGGATATTCAATGTTCAAAAATTCTCAATCCCATCGCACAACCAGAAACTGGATATTACAATATATGGGAATTGCTTTTGAGCACAGAATCATAAGTATATGTACTATAATGAGTTGCTTCAATTTTATTTCTTTCAGCCCATTTTTTTTGTTTTGGCAAGATATGTGTGGTTAAGGGGTGTGTGTGTGTGTGCACATCTGTGTATGAGAAGTTTCTTTAAATTGACCAGCTGTGATTAGAGCAGAAAGACACTTCCAAAAATCAAAACAGTACAATAGATGATTTACTTAAGAAATACTCTTTTAAACTGAAAAGAAAAAACAAAAAAGAGATGGAAATATTATGAAGCAGAAGTAGGTATGGAGAGCAATTAATGGAACTCAAACCCCATAATTACAGGTCTTTTAAAAGAAGAAAACAAACAGAAAAGAAGCAGTAATAGATAATATAACAAAATGTGAGGCTTAGCGGGCAAAAAAACACAAAAAACAAAACTGTTCTTGGTAAATTGAAAAGGGCTCTTTATAGTAAAAGACAAAGTGTGACGAGATTCACATTGGACTCTCTTGGGGGAAATCCTAAAGGAAGAAAAGAAAAAAAAAAACCTTCTCCTGGCAATAATGCCAAGAAAACAGATAAGCTAGAAAGTATGTTGACAGCAAAAAGGCCAACATGATCATCATTAAATAATACATGATAATTGAACTTTTAAAATATTTAACAAGAGAATGTTTTTACCTAATAATTTTAAAGTCACCTAAGCTGTTAATGTGTAAAACTAGTAGAAAGATATTTTCATAAACAAGAAGTTTCAAAAATTACAGATGAGCCAAAATCTGAAAATCAGGAAATACTTAAGAATTATAATGACTTGGAAAAAAATACAAAAATTAAATCAAGAATGTGACAAAGGGACAAGAAACAGATTTGCTTCAGAATTATGAGAATTATCTTCATTAGCATTGAATGATGAAGGTAATGTCAAACTCTCTTCAAATTTCTGACCAAAAAAATCACCTGGTTTGAACATAGACTCCTATTCTCTGTCAAACTAGCATTCAACAGAAGACAAACACTTTCTTTCTGAAGTAATGAAAATGTTCTAAATTGATTATGATGGTGATTGTACAAATTGTAATATATTTTAAAATACACCGAATTGTACAACTTAAAAGTATGAGTTTTATCAATGTGCACTATATCACAATAAAGATGTTTCTTAAAAAAAAAAAAAAGAGAGAGAGAGACAAACACAAGTGGATTTGCATGGGAGAAACAAAAATCTACCACCCAAAGGCAGATTTACAATGTAAGAAACAGTGTCAGAAAAAGTTGAGAACCATATGATTTCTTTGATATGTGGGATATAAAACTGAAAACAACAAAGAAACAAGACAAACAGATGAAGAAACAAAAACTCACAGATACAGACAATAGTTTAGTAGTTACCAGTGGGTAAGCGGGGAGAGGGTTGGTAGATGAGGATAAACGGGATCAAATATATGGTGATGGAAGGAGAACTGACTCTGGGTGGTGAACACACAATGTGATACATAGATGATGCATTATAGAATTGTACATCTGAAACCTGTGTAACTTGGTTAACCATTATCACCCCGATAAACTTTAAAAAGAAAAGAAAAGAAACAGCGAGGAGTAAAGGAAAACCTGGAAAATAGGACTTAAAACAATAATGGTGCCATGAGGCTTTGTGTACTCTCAGATGATTCTTAAGACAAAATGTGTGAGTTTTGAGAGAGATCAGGGAAAGTATGTTAAAACTGGCTTTGCAAAGAACAGAAATGCCAATTAACTCTAGACATTGTTAAAAGAAAAACAAAAGTTTAACTATACATGTTACATAGAATAATATCATTTAAAGAATTAGAAATAAAGTATATAACCAAAATTCTAGACAAATGATACCAAAAAAAACCCCAATTCATTATGAAAGATATGCAACACAACCAACAAGAATGCAAGGTATGTAGGAAACCCGAAGTAACTGGAAAAGTACAAACAAATCACAATGGAATGAAAGAGTACTAAAAAGAATGACAAGGTTACATGAACACACAGAGAGCCCTTCAGAGTCAACTTGTCAGGGGATGTAATGCAGAATTACACATTTTTGAATAGCACAAAAGAATAATGGTATATGAGATGTATAGAAAAAGGATAGGAAGGATAAAATGCCATCACCTCTGGGGAAGGGAGTTGGGAGGGAAAGGAGTTGGGAGGGAAAGGGGAAGTGAGGGAGAAAGGAAGAACTTGTGTGGCGGGGCCTGGGTGCCCGTGTGCAGGGGACTTGATTTCCTGCTTTATTCCATGTAATACGTATATACATACATAGTGTGTGAGTGTGAACTTTTACATAAGAATGATACACATACACTACTTCTTGTATAATACATGAGCAGAGCAAAATGAGGAGAAAAATGAGAAAGTCATCAAATTAGGCCCTCCCTAAATAACCCTAGTCCCAGAAAGATTTATAGTTGACCCCATCAAATGTTTAAACTTAGGTTAACCCTGATGCTTTTTATAAAAGCTTCTCAATTGTGTGTAACATTAAAAAAATGTATATATATATATATATTCGAGAAACTATATCAAAGAAAAAAATAACTCCAGCAGAAGTCAACAAAGAATGTACTTAAAAAGACATTAAAAAGACAACTCCTTTCTCAGGTATAGTTATCAAAATCACATATAAAATGTGAAAAATATAATCCAGGTCATATTAAAATATTAAGCCAGGAAATGTGATAAAATGTCCTATTTGTCAAAAGTGTCATAAGTAAACCAAGATGCTCATTGAAGAAGGCATTGGCTTGGTTCTCTAACTCTCCCTCACCATCAATGCTAAAGCACATGTCATTTACTCTATGAAACTAATAAGTTCAGAATGCGAGTTTATCGCTTCTCCTTAGTAAAATCCATTAAAATGACAGTAAAGGGGGAAAAGATAAATGTCTACACAACAAAGGAAACCAGGATGAAAATATTAAGGGCAGCATATCACAGCCAACTCTGGAGGATGAAACATCAGTGGACATGTTGCAGCTCTTGAAGTTGAGCAGAGGAAACCACAGCTCAGAAAACGCAAACAGATGCATTGCAGGAGGAAGAAGCATAGCTTGCCAAAATCTGGGGAAACATGTCAACATCTTGGAAGTTTCCAGAACCCTGGGGAACTGAAAACAGTCCCTGGCTTACCGTTCTCTACTCTGGTTTGTGAAAGACCCTACAGTCATGTTTATTCGGGGCTAAATCAAGATGTCTCAGCAACAAACCAGCACACTCATGTGTAAGAAACTTTTCTGAGAAAGTTTGAATGGCTGCGGTGGGAAATATTACAACAGGGCAAAGCCTTCCTCACCTTGCTACTTTTGCATTCCTAGAAAATAATATCTAGCACCCTCAAAGCCTATTGAAAACACAATTGTCTTGCCTACAAAGGTCACAGTTTTTTAAAATCACCTTATTCAAACTACAAAGGGAATCAAGGCTCACTGGACACCGAGGAAGTATCAACAGTAAAATAGTCATAAAACTTTGATCTACCAATTTCAGGAAATACATTCAGAAGAAACTTCAGACATATTTTTAAAATTTCAACATATTTTATGTCAAATAAAAATGAGAAAACTATTCCAAAGTTCTGTGTACTTAACTACCATTCCTAGTGGAATTACTTGCATAAGAAAAAAAAGTACCTTAATGAAGCAGAGAAAGATTCTAACTACATAAAAATAACTTACAGGGAGGTTAATAGGGGACTTTATAATTTATCTTTACATTCTAAAAGATGACATTTGATCTGGCAAAGGTAAAAATAGACTAAGGGACAAGTACTTGAGAAAATAATTGTGTTTAATTATTGAGAGTCGAATATTAAGTCATTTATAAGCATTAGCCTAATTTAAACATTAGAGAAAGTCATAAAGCTAGAAACTGATGCATTTCTAAATTTAATAACATTTTAGTACATATGCCAGGTAATATTAGCCTGAATTTCAAAAGTGCAATAGATAAAACCACATATACCACAGCTAAAATTAAGAAGACTCACAATCCCACATGTTATCAAGGGTATAAAGCGAAAAGCGCTCTTGCACTGCTGAAGCAGGTGACAACTGGTGCAACCGCTTTAGAAAATGCTTAGCCTCGTCTATAAGAGGCAATGATCTGACTTCCTATGACTTCCTATTACTTACAGATACATACCCCCCAAAATGTGTTCACATGTATTTCAGAAGACATGTGCAAGAATGATTTTAGCAGAATTATTTGTAACAGTGAAAAACTAGAAATAACATAGGTGTCCATTGGTCACATGGATAAACTGAATATGCTACATTTATATGTTGAAATACTATAAAGTAATATATATATATATATATATATATATATATATATATATATCATGTACAATTCTCACAAATCAAACAGGAGTAAATACATGCATATTGTATAATTCCCCTTATATAATGTTGAAAACTCACCAAAACAAAAATATAGTAAGAAATCATATATTAGACATTTATTTTTAAATATTTGGTTATATCTATTCTACAGCATAGGTTTAGGAATAGATCAGCTCCTTATTGATAAATTCCCCCCTATCTATACATTCTGATCATATTTCTGTAGCAAATTTTAGTTGTCCACTTCATATGACTACAAACAAGTTTAAGTTTCTAGAGAAGATTTAACTGAGGACACTTGTATCACTCACGAGCATATTTCTGGTTGAAAAATATTTGTGTTTAATTCTTCATTTGCAAAGTTTAAACTATTATAAAGTACATATGCTTCATATTATTTAAAGCTGCTTAAGTTGATTTAAAATTTAGGTAAATTTTGTTCATCCATTTATTCATTTAACTATTCATTAACTCATAAGTTACTTAACATACATAAACTGAAACTTAAACAATATCAGCCCATAAGATCCCTGCTGTCATGCAGCCAGTTTGGTCAGGGAGAGAGACACCCAAACATAATAATAATACAATGTATAAAAACTGTACTATTATTCAGAGTATCTGTTAATGTATCAGTGCAGTGTATCTGTTACACTACAACAACAGAGAAGCTGGAGCAAGTAATCTACCTTAAGAGGGCCAGAGGCAGCTTTGTGGAGAATTTGGCATTAGAACTGAGTTTTAAATCTATGGCTTATTCAATTTGAGAAAGATTTCTTGATTCACCAAAATGTAGTTTTTGAGAAAAGTAAGTATATACCATAAGATACTGATAATTTGCTCTCAGGATCAGCTTGGTGAATTATTGTAAATATATATTTTTGTTCCTATGAGCTCTAACAATGTTTAAACTAATATCATCAAAATGATCTAGAATTTCACAATGAAGAAACTACTTTAGAAGTCATATATGATTATCCAAGTATATTTAAAGGAATACCGTTATTCAATAGTATCTCATTTATATAGAAACTAAGATCTCTTCAATCAGACACAAATGCCTTACATATACATCTTACACCACTGAACAATTTATGAAAGGTAAATTCAACCATGTGACAGGCACTACTGTATTTGAATAGAATGACCTGGAAATTTGAAATGAGCCAAATACAATTTAATTGGACAAGATGATGTGAGATTTGTTTTCTGGGAAGGGGAAAACCCGGCTTGTTGAGAATGTTAGATTTCTATGTTTCCATAGTTTAATGAAAATAATTTAACTCAATTTAAGTGTTAAAAGATATGGCAAACACAAGGGATTCTACAATAGAAGAGAGTAACTAGTATTTCTGGGTTCCTGGGGAGGGGGGAAATAAAGAGAATGACTGAGGAAAAATTTTAGGAAAAAGTTTAACCAAGAGAAAAGAAATCCATTTGAAAAGCTATTGCTGGGAAGTACAGGTTCATTTGACTATTTCCAAAGTAGAAAACTAAGCTCTATAAGTTACAAAAGGCATCATCTTTATCAGAAAAAGTATTATTATAAAATAATCACTGTTTGTAGTTATTAATTATTATGTGATCTTTAAAAATAAAGACTGGTCTAAATGGTAGTTAAATCCAAAGCACACCAATGATATAATTATTGTTCAAAAATCATAAATATGTGATAATGAATAAACTATTTTGTTTTTGGAGTAATATTGAGCTGGGCAATTTAAAGCCTTCTTTAAATTCTATGACCCAAGAATTTCTTGATTTACACAGAGTACAGGAAGATAGCTCCTATGAGAACCTAATAGATACCCCTTAATTTGGGAAGCCAGGGACTTAAGAAAGAAGTCTACATCTGTCAGATGAAGTGTGTTTGAAACTTAAGTTCCACAGTGATGAAAAAAGATCCATTGTCAGAGATATTTCTAGAGGCTGGAATGTCCAAGATCAAGATGTTGGCAGATTTGGTGTCTAGTAAGACACCACTTTCTGGTTTATAGATGGATTTCTTTTCACTGTGTCTTTATATGGCAGAAGGGACAAGACAGCTCCTTCAGGCCTCTTTTTTCAGGGCACTAATCCCATTCATGAGGGCTCTGCCCTGAGAACTGAATGGACTCTCAAAGGATCCTACCTCAATTACCATTGCATTGGGGATTAAGTTTCAAAGTATAATTTGGGGGCACATAAACATTGCAGAAGCCATCTGTTTCAACTGGAAAATCTGACACAACAGCAGCAACAACATTTATTTTGAGCTACATTAGGATTATTTTTAGCTAAAACTAAGAAATAGTAGAATGATGTGGGAATTTGAAAATAAAGATCTGCTACATTTGATATAAAAGTGATAGCTGAAACCAGGTGAAGTACATACCTGCCAAAGAAGGCAAGTATATGAGAAAAATGTCACCTCAGTCACTGAGTATAATCTGGACTAAAATCCAAATTAGTATTTAGAAGTTTCTTTTCAGTTTTTAGAAATATCTTCCATATAAGCAATAAAAGAACAACGAGCAGAAGAGAGAGTTATGGGGTAGGACAGCTTTCAATTGTAATTATTCAAAAGTGCCATATTTAGGAAAAGCAACTGAATTAATTTGGTTGATAATAAAAGTGTATTATCTTCAACAATCTAAACACTTATCTAATTCATAACTATTAAGTATTAGACTATTCTAAGAGCACTTCATGTCAGATTTCTACTGTGAGAAATAAAAATCTACTAACTAGTCATGAAGTCCTCCAAAAAATCAGTGACAAGTTTAGTATGTAAATGGAATTATTAATTAACCTGTTATGTGCATGTCCATTCATTTATCCTCTTACTGTATACATATATAATGTATACGTAATAATCTATGTGTGTGTCCATTTGTACATGTATAGTCTTAAATATATATACACAAATTCGCTCTTGAGCACATATCTCAACTTGAGGAGTTGAGGGGAAAAAATAACATGGGATATGACATGCTAGTAGTTTGACCTAAGCCATTTAAAGTTCCCATCTAGATAATGCTTTGAAAGTCTATTTTTTTGGCCAAAATTCTCATTTGTATCCAAAATTCACAGTTTATTTAAATCAAATGAGAAGTATGTGTTGTTTGTCATTCTCTTGAACCTTTATACTTCCGTGGGTGGGCTTACACATATCAATTTTTTACTATCAGGAAAATGTACCTGTTTACATTTATCTACCATGGACTGTGGGAGTGGAATACAATGGGACCACTGTTCTTGCTCTGTGCCTCCTATTGTGTTGCGCAAGGTGACTTAACAGGAATAGAGTAATATCCAAGTTTCCCACAATACAATCTTCGTCATTGATGATGATATTCAAAACAATGGAGAAAGCATACTCATTGGTTCTGAGAAAGGACCAGGCATCAAAATGCCATGGTGTGAATTCTGGATTCTGGTTTTAGTGCTCATCAACTATATGATCTGGCCATTTCTGTAAAAAAAAAAGTAGCAAATAAAATTATCAAGTTCCTTCATAAGGTTATAATGAGGAAAATTATGAAGCACTTAACACAGCACCTGGCATATAATAAACACCCAATAAACTTAAGGTGCTATAATAATGTTAACAATAGCTGATGTTTGAAAGCTTACAGGGATCCAGGCATCATGGATGGCAGTACTGTGTCTCCTCCCTAAATCACCCATCACCCCGCGAAAAACAACTTCTTGATTGATTTCCACTTATTGCTGTGATTTTAAAATGGTTTTACCCCATAAGCTGCATTGTATTTGAGCAGTGTTCTTATTTTTCAATCTTGTTCATGCATTTTCTACCCTGCTGAATAAGGACATCAGAATTGGAGAGGGGGAAATGGGCTCCTTGTGCAAGATCAAGAGCCTTAAGTTCTCATTGCCTTTCAAGGCACTTGGATAAAGGAATGAAATCAGAAGGCTCAAGTGGCAAAGATGATGTGCCTCTCACAAACATGTATGTACCAAACAGCATTGTATCTATACACCAGGATATGTTAGAAATAATATATTACACTTGTAAGCTAAAATAAAATTATTTTGGAATTCAGAAGTACTAGCATAATTAACAAGGATAAGTAGAAATGAACAGCAAATCAAGACTTTTGATTTTATATAGAAATATAGAACTCTTCAGCCTTTGAATGTGTGTATGTGTGTATTCTATGTTTATAGATTATTTTACATATTTTTCACATATTTGGCCCCAAGCAAGAACTTAGCAGCTGTTTAAAAAAAAATAGTTTACAAATGAACACCTTCACTTGGAAATTAAAAGAAGAATAAACAAATTAAATTTCCCCTTGGATCAAAAGAAATCACTAACTACCAGGAAAGTAATGAAAGCTTAACGTTTCCTAACAAAAATGATGAGACAGTGAGAGACACAGTGAAAGCTGTGCTAAGAATAAAAGCTATGGCCTTAAACGTTTTCTTTATTAAAGAAGAAAGATAGAAAAATAGAACTTAAAACACTGGAAAGACAACTACAGAAAATAACAAAATAAACAAGATAGATGAATTTAAAAGGTTAAAAACTGAAATTAACTAAAGAGGGGAAAATGGCAGAAAGGATACATAAAGCCTGAAATGTGTTTGTAAGATAAATACTTTGCAAGCCTGATTAATACATTTTTTGAAAAGGAGGGAGATTAAACCAACATGTTAGGAATAAAAAAGATAAATAAGTTTAAATATGAGACAGATGAGATGTTGAGGAAAATACTGTACACTTTTATGGCAACAAATTTGAAATCTTAGAAAAAATGAATGGTTTCTGTTTCAGTTTCTAATATTAACTCAAGAAGGATTAGAATGCTTGAATAGCTCTATTACCAGAGTAGAAACTGGAAGGGAGATTAAATATGTACCATTGAAAAAGGCATTAAGAGCAGCTGAGTTCACAGATGAGACTGATATTATCCTTACAGGAGCCATATTTTGCATTTTATTTACAATGCATCTGAGTCTACAAAAAGAAAGCTCTCATTCATTTTATGATCCACTGTAATTTTTATTAAGAAATGAAAAATTGAGACCAGTCGCACTTATTTTATAATCAAAAATTCTAATTAAAAGATTAATAGAAAAGTGGATTAAACCAATAATACGTTATTACCAACTGGGATTTATTTTGAAATGAACTTAACTCAGTTTGGTATGAATGTAATGTACTTTCAGTTAGAGTCAGAATAGGATTTGTTGTTATAGTTATTTAAATTTTGTTAGATAATCTTAAATTTGTGGAGAAAAAATATGTCAAAGAAAGCGATGGAAATAGTAACTAAATTGATGTTTCCATTCTGTGGGAAAGGTATGGATTATTTAATAAACTACTTACAAAACTGTTTATTCACATGAAAAGATATAAAAATGGATTTCTATATTATACTATATTCAAAAGTAAATGCTATAAGAATGAAAAGTGAAATATGAAAAATAAAACAATTAAAATCCTTCAAAAATATATATCATATTATATTCAAAATATAAAATATCCCACAGCAGTAAAAATAATCTGTAACTACAGTCATAAGAATGAACACATTCCACAAACTTAATATTGAACAAAATATTCCGAGCTATGTACTCTGCATAGATCTATTAATACAAGGGCCCCATACAGAACTAAACAATACATTGTTGATGAATATACATATATGTTTTAATGCTATAAACAAAAGCAAAAGGATTATTAACACAAAAGTGCAAGATGTTGATTATCTGCGCAGTGATAAAGGTGAGGCATGATTAGGAGAAAATGGTATACAGATTAATCTGTGGGGATACATATGAGTGTCTTTATATTCAAACCGTGTGTGTGTGTGTGTGTGTGTGTGTGTGTGTGTGCTAAAAAAATTTGTGAGAATACATATACTCTAGGAGTTGGGAAGAATTTCTTAACCAAGAATGGAAATCCAGAAGCTGCAGTAAATATATTTGTCTAAATAAATACAAATCAGTTTTGAACAGTACATTACATCATGAACAAATGCAACATGCAAAAGATAAATCTGGGGAAATATGTTAAAATGTACAGGATATATATATATATATATATATATATATATATATATATATATATATTCAAGCCTTTTTAAATTGACCGATGTAGATCAATAGTAGAAAAATGGAGAAAAGATGGGAATAAACAATTTATAAAATATCACATCAAAATGATTATCAAGTACACAAAAGATATGCAAACACATTAGTTGTTACATAAACACAAATTAAAGCAAAATGGGATATCACTTTCCCCTCCTTTTCTGAGAAATAAATTAAGAAGAGCTAAAGTTATGAGAATGATGATACGTGAGAAAAGGCGTACACTACTAATAAAAATTTTTACAACCTCTGAGGAAAGCAATCCAGAAGAATACTTTAAGAAAATATTTTCTTTGATTCAGTAAATCTACATCTGGGAAAATATGCCATGAAAATAAAAGCTCCATTATGGAGTAATATTTGAATGAAATTCTATTGCAGCATTATTCCCAGGGGCAAAAAACTGGAGACAAAATATATGTTCGTGAACAAAGAAAAAGTTGAATAATTTATATAGCTCATTCACAAAGTGGAACATTATGCAGCCATAAAAATCCAAGTAAACCAGTTGACTTGGAAAAAAGTTGACAAAGTATTATTAAGAGAAAAGCAAAATGGAAATTTATACACATCACAATTCTATTGCCTTATAAAAGTTATTTTAAAGCCCTATATATGTCCAGTGTATATATATTTATATATGATGAGACTAGCATAGAGAAAATTTTGAAGGAATACATAGCAGGTTTTCAACATAGGTAACCTGTGGTGATTAAGTATTAATATTGTAAACATGGAATGGGGAGCAATGAAAAATAAATTAAAGTAATATGTATCAGGTGATCAATTTGTGCCTTTATATAAAATTATTTGCATATATAATGCAATTTTAAAATATGGTAGTAACAGAGTAGCTATATTTCTTAGAGAAAGAAACAATTTTTTCCCTATTGCTCACCAGAAATATAAATAAAAATGTTTAAGTATAGAATTAATCCACAATAAGAAAATTGTAAAAAAGGATGAAATTCAAGTTTTAAGAGATGGAAGTTCAAGAAGGATATTTGGCAACATCAAAATCCATATATTATTTACTTTAAGTGATTGTATCTATTATGTTCAACTTGTATAAAAAGTATTCTGACTTTTTACATGCTGGAACAATTCCATTCAGAGTGACCATATTTAAAAATCTCACACACACACACGTGCACATGCACACAGAAGTAGAAATGATTGTAACAATCACAGAGAAATTTTTCTCAATGCCTTGCTTGAAAATAATACAAAGAATCCAACTGCAAAACTGCAAAAATTAAATATCAGAATCATTTCTAATTGATGGCAATCATGAGCTGGCAGTACAGGATTTTTAGTCACTTCTCTGATTATAATAACTGATCTCTTAATTGTTTGTTCAAAGCTTGCCACTTCTTTTCTGATTAACATCACTTAAGAATTTATTCATTTGATTTTATTATCAATTCCTAGCAATGCTCTCTGAAAAATTACATAGATGTTTTATATCAATATCACAATGAAATTTAGTTGGTTTTATTGTTTCAGAGTTGAGAAATATATTCTTTATATGTATGAATATGCAACAATGGAATAATTATTTTCTGTGTTTTAATTGTTATAAGTAAAAACTCCAATCATTCCTCATCTAAACATTGGAGTAAATTTTTAAATAGTGTTTGATAAAAGTATTATGGTCTTCAAAAACCCCACATATTAGAAGGGAAGTTGAAAGAAAGGGAGATCTGTGGGTTTAATATGTTGTTTTTTTTCCCTGTACATAAATATGAGTAATGGAAATATTTAGTAAGTTCATCTTAGGGATCAAAACATTAACTATCCACACTGACAATGAGGTATATCATCTCTAATTTTGAATTATTTAAAGGTATATCTAAGGCCTCTTATCATAAATATCAAACACTTGACATTTTCTGAATTACACATGCACGTGCGCGCACATATGTGATTGTGTGTGTGTTTGTGTGTGTGTGTGTGTGTGTGTGTACTACTCAATCATTTTTTTTTTAAATTTTCTCACTGTGAGTATGTTTTCTCACCTTAACTTGGGAGCATCAAATTTGGGTTTATATAGAACACACCAGTAAATTGTATTATGGAAAATAGGTAATGTGTCTTTCAGAAATTTGGAGTAAGTTTACATTATTTTAAGAAGAAAAATAGAGGCTTGTCCCTGTGGCCATATTTTGAATGACACAATAGATTTGGCTAAGTCCTTTGGATTTCAGCTCCTCTGGGTAAACATACTGGGCATCTTGACAAGCCTCACATTTTGACTGGCAAATGCTGGTTATACTGAAACCTAGATAGCCAGGTCCTCAGATCAAGCTAGTATTACCAATTTTGTTTCTTAATGTATCACTATAAGAATTATGTCCTGAAAACAAGCCCCAGAGGAAACTGTATTTTCTGTTCAGGTTTAAAGGAATGGTACTTTGTGGCTATATGAGGCTCTATATAATAAGAGATGATCTTATTCCACACCTGATAGACTAAGTCTCAATGTTGTGGTGATAAGATGGAGCTACAAATAAAGGGTCTCAGACTTCGGGCAAGGTTTCCATAACAGCACAGAAAATATTCTGGAAGATTATGCTTTCTTTGGGACAATGCCCTGGGTTTCTCATTATAAAGATATTATCAAAAGTATAGAAACTTCAAGACAATGAAGACAATCCACAGTCAAATACACAAATATACAAAACATACCAGTCAGGTCGAGGCTAGTGGGGGTGGGGGTGGAGATGCAGAATGGGCTGGTTCCATACCCACATGTGGTGGTTAAAAATCAGGAGAGACATTGTGGCTTTGGAGCCTCCCACCAGAGGTGAGGGGTCCCAAGCCCATACTAGGCTCCCCAGGCCAGGGCTCCAAGGTCAGGAGGAGAAGTCCCTCAAATTTCTGGCAGTAAAAACCAATAGCGATTGTAGCTGAGTGAGACAGATGACTGCTGGAGTCCCAGGTGCTCTCTTAAAGGGCCCACATACCGGCTTATTTGCTGACAGACTCACTCACTCTGAGCTCCAGGGCTGGGGCAGCAGCTATATAGGTGCCAGAGACAGATTGGGAGGAACTAAATTGTCTGGCATCAGGGTGAGGGCTGGAAAGTCCGCTATCTCCCAGGCAGAAATGCTAGTAGACGCTATTTTTCTTTTGTTGACCCCTGCCCCCTCCCAGCATGCACACACAGGCAGCACCACAGCTGAGTCTGCATCAACCTAGGTAACACTATTCATACCACCTTGGTGATTCCCTGAGACCCTGCCGCTCCCAAATTGTGGACCCACTCAAGCAGCTTCCAGTGGCTTTTCTATACAAAAGGTCTGTTTTGGCTCATGTTGTGGCCTTTCCTAAAATTTCACAAAATTTCCCAATCCACAAACAAGTTTAGCCTCTCCCAGGTAACATGAGCCCAACATGGGTGGTGATGCCTACAGATTGCTTTGTGGCTCAATCCAGATGATGATCATGTGTCATTGTAGAGTCACCTATTGTAACAAACATACCACACTGGTGTGGGGTTTTGATAGTAGGAAGATTATTGGTTTGGGAGTAGGGCATATATAGGAACTCTCTGTTTTCCATTCAATTTTTCTGTGATTCGAAAACTTCTCTAAAAGATAAAGGCTATTTAAAAAAATATACACTAATTTTTGAACTATGTTTTTGATAGGTATTTTTAAAATACGGTGGTTCATACAACAACAAAGACCATTTTAGAGTTTGCTTACAGTTGTATCAAGGATCATTTTTTTCAATTAATAACTGACTAGATTGAAGCCTATGGAATCACTGATGTTGTCTTTTTTGACCTTAATATATTAAATATAACTTAAAAAATTACTTAAAAACTAGTGTAATTCTGATGAATTTAAGTATCTGTTAATCCTTGCAAATCCAGTTCCCACCATTTCTCTGATATCATTTCCCTAAACCGTTTATTAGTGCTCTATTACAATTGATTTGATCAGTATTTTACTTGAGATTTTCTCTGTAGATAACAAGAATACATTTAGTTTTAATGTACAGTTAAGAATACAAATATTTTATTCTCATATCTGTTTTCACTTTCTCACTAAACTATAAGCTTTCTTGACACTGAGACAATGCTTTCTTATATTTCATCATCTATTATTTTCTTAACTACTACTGCATGCATCCAGTGAATACTTAAAAAAAAAATTCTGAATGATAATTGTTGGCTGTATACCTTCAGGAACCATAGCATCATTAATTGTCAGTGTTGTGTCTTTAAAATAAAGTGACACAAAAAGTTCTCCTTTACAGCCCTGACCAATCACCTGGGCCATATGAGTGATAATTATCAACTCTTCACTCTGAATAGCACATCTGTCTACTAGGGAAGAGGGCATGAAGAACACTCAATGCCCAAAGGCCGTTTCTTGACATCTGGCAGCAATCTCTCTGTCTGTGTTGCAAGGCCAGAAGGTGACAGATGAGAGAATGTTTGACAACAGTTCACAATCACTGCCTTAAATCTATGTGCATGAAGATGGGGATATCAAGATAACAGAAATATAAGGAACCATTGAAACAAATAGTTTTTCCTGGCTATGCAATTACATTTAAAATGTGACAATTCTTAAACTGCCTCAAAGAAAACTATTGTATATGAAAGAGAAATGAAGCAACCTGAAAGTCTATTTACTATAAAATAAGAGAGCTTATAGATGATACCTAATTGAGTTGTATGCAGTTTATCTGTAACATCAACAATGCACAAAAAAATATAATGGAGATTTTAACATACTTTTAGTACTTTCCACTATATCACAACTCCTCAAAACATCTAACTTTCCCTACAGTTTATTAAAAAGTGAAGAGTATTATGTTTTAAAGACTCTTGTTCTTATATATAAATCAGACTGCATGCGTTTAAATGTTGAATCTTACCATGAAGCTGTTGCATTTTTCCCCATGCACAGAATAATAACTGAATCTTTTATATAAAGAAAAGGAATGTTTGCTATTGCTCAAACATCATTTCCAGAAGAAATGTGTTAGTGTTAGAAAATATTTTAAGGGACAATTAACATAAAATCCATTAGCTATAACCCACTACCTCCCAATGAGAAACCACTATGTACAGTAAACAGTGTGCCCCGATGAACGTATGGCTTTGTTGAGTCAGTGATTTCCATGTGCTGGGTTGACTTCTGGCTCCAATCTCCTAACTCCACTCAGTCTCTGTCAGTGACCCTTGGCTATCTCCATCTACTCAAGCTGCAAACAGACTGAAACCAATTTGTTTTCCTTATGTTTTTAAAGCCACTTGCCTGGTATGCTAATTAGAAATAAATCGCTTGACCCATAAAAGGAACGGCAGGAAACCTGAAATGAAGGCATTATCCAACACTTCATGCTCCTTAGTGATGCCATTTTAAATATTTCAGACAGCCTATAAATAATTAAAACCTCACCACAGCAAATTATGTCCTATTATGCAAATAAATAGCCTCCTCCCTGGTTTCATTAAAGATTCTAAATGACAAGCTGAGCAGTTTAAACATAGCAAGGTATTGCAGTCAGGCGAGAAATCTTTCAATATTTTTTTTTAATTGTTAGTGCCAAGTTTCATGTGGATTTTTACTCTAACACTTTAATTTGCATGAGCAAATAAACCTTTAATAAACCTTTTGTAAGTGGAGGAAATGCATCATTTAATTAAATTTGATTTGTTGTGAAACTATTGTGACTCATGAATATTTAAGAACTGCAAACTCTTTTACTAAAAAGAGTACGCTATACTAAGTAAGGGAGCAATTTTCAAGAAATTGAAAGTCTCTGATAGGCTGAAACTAATCAATAAATGTTTTGGATAAATCTTTCCATAAAATTGACAAACCCCCACATAATAAATTTTGACAGCATGCTAATACTTACCTACTTCATGTCAAGTTTTATGTATAATTTTTAAACCAATTATATTAAAAAAAAAGGTTATGTGTGAATATTTCAAAATTTGTCAAAAAAATTTCTTCTTTTGTCTTATACTATCTGTTTCTTTAAGGTGTTTCCTTCACGTTAAATTAGAAGAACCCTAAGTCTTATATAATAAAATGTTGTTTACTGTAAAACTCTGCAGGAAACAAAAAAACCTATTTTAGTTTAAAAATATTGTGTATAGCATACAGCTATGGCATAGAATAGAAAAATAAACTCTAATCAAAGTATATGTTTTTCCCATAGATGATTAAAATATTACATTACTCCAAACCATATTCTAACATTTTGACTTCAATGAAAACATCGTAAGCTTCAATGGAAATTCTTCTATAATTTTTTTATGATAATTGGTTACTGAAGCAATATCTATCACTTTGTAACATATCTACAGAGCTCTGCTTATAATAATAATATGTGTGAATTCCTCTCACACAGACTAGGAAGTTTTCTGAATACTTGTACATCCTATTTAGTGTTTATTAACAATTGGTGAAGGCCACAGTAGGTTCGAAAAATGTGTACATGTAGTTACAAGATTAGCTTGTAAAAAATCCAAATAAAAACAGGTAGAGTTACCTCAAAAAATAAAAGCATGTTAATAATGTTATTATTTATTGTTACTATAAATATGAATATGAGTGATCCATATAATATCTCTATTTCAAAATCTTTATTTGATTTGTTATAGGCTGAAAGTAATCCTGATCTTTTTAGAAAATAATTTCGATGCAATCATGATATTTAGAAATCCATTAAGGCTCTTAGTTCAACCAGTAGTAAAGGTAATGTAACCTTACTTACTAAATAAAAAAATAAAAAAAAACCTCAGTAATTATTTTTTTTTTTATTTAAAAAGACTGGCTTGACTTAATCCCATTTTTTTTTCAAACTATCAAACATCTCCTAATTCCCAACAGATAGATTTCTACTTATTTTGAAAAAGTATATTCACTGCTTTCCATACACCACATACATTCACCTTTTTATCTTTAATTCTGGTCTCAGAAGATGAGGTCTCCCTCCTCTAAAATAGTCCTTCATAGGCTTTCATGCTTCCCCCACACACACCATTTCTCATCGACACAATTCCTTAATCATAATAATTTGGCTTTATTCTATTTTCAACTTCTCTTTCTCTGCCAACTCTCACCTATCTTCTTTTCCCATCAAAATAAATGAATAAGCAAGCAACCAATAAATGATCCCACATGGAATACAAGATCAGAAGAAAACTGTCCCTTTGTGCTCCCACCTAGCTCCCATAGGTTTTCTCCATCTCCTGTTAATAAAGTCCATTGCCATTATATACATTTCTGAAAACAGTAATTTACATTAATATTTTCACTTTCTAAATTTCCACTAACTACCCAATTGACTTTACTGAAGCTTCTGCCATTAATATCACCATGGATAGTCTTTTCAAATGATGTTTCTTGAGAACAATGTACACTGCTCTTAAACTCCCAGTAGATTTTGATATTCTTAACAATTTGCAGTCTTGAAAATGTCATTCTTGGTTCTCTACATGACCCTCTGCCAGTCTCCTTCCTCCTCTAACCATTCTCAGTCTCCCTCACTGCTTCTTCTTTGTCCACGCATCCATTTTCAGGAATACATTCAGTCTTCTTTCCTACCTGTGCCCCAACATGACAGAATCCGTGCCCATAATTTTAACATCTTCTGGATCCACAGGTCTCACATTTATTTTTCCCAGCTTTTTTTCTGGCATCTAAACATCCAGCTGCCTGTCATAGAACTCAACTTGAATGTTCTATAAATCCCTAAGGTATCTTAATTCCACCAAAGAAATACCGCAAAATCCTATCTTCTTCTCATGCCCCAACTTATTGTGTATTCATCCACAAATTCTAGAACAAAAATGGAAAGATAGTAAATTGATAGATAGGATAAGTGGATACATACACAGATAGTCACCAACTGATCTGGCTGTCATCATCTCTAATTTATTATAATGATCCATTTGGTTTCTCCATCCCTGTCAGATATTTGCTGATGATATTGACAGTGGTTTCTCACCCTGAAAATCTCTTCAGGTTATCTTTCTGATAACTGCTTCCTTTCATACACAGAATAAAAGTTCAAATTTCTTAGCATAGCGTATAATGTCACCATGATTAGACCCTTTGTTTTCTCAGATTTCTTCTCCTTCCCACCTCATACCCCCATCTCTTCTGTTGGCCTACTGTGTTCCCAACAAACCTCGAATTCCTGCCCGGGCACTGCCTGTACCATGAAACCTTCTTTGGAATACTCAGATATCAAGGTAATCATACGTTCTCCTTACCCCATCTGTGCCAACCACTAATCAATTGATATGTGAATTTCCTCCCAATTAGACTGAGAGCTACTTGTTTTTGTATTCTCAGCACTTAGTCTGATATCTGCTTCACATATCACAAATTCCTTATTAAATGACCTTAAATCAAATTGATCCGATTATACACTGTTAGCTATTGAAAAGAAACAGAGAAATCAATACAACAGAAAACAGGGCAGTAAGAACAGAGGACATGGTATTTCATGGTTTCATAGTACAATGAAAAGAGGCTTTGGAGAATAAGAGGCAGGAATTGAAATCCCGATTCTGCCCCATGCTAGTCTTCAGTAAATCATTTAATTTCACTAAGGTAAGACTACCTTATCTATAAATTTAGAAAACAATATTTTATGAATAGAAGTTAAGCATATAAAATCTGCAGAATTGAGTCTGATATGAAAGAGTCACTGGAAAAAAATGGTTTCTACTACTATAATTTCAGATTACTGTGATCTCCCCATAAAACATAAAAATCTTTTCCTAATGGCTGTTGGTTAAATTGCAAAATTAAAGATTATCTGATTTGCATAAAATATTTTCAGTTAAGTATCATCTATTTTTAGAGAGTTAACACAGCAATCTATAAAACATTTATATCTTTTTATGATTGAATCCACCCAGCTGTTTCTGTCCTACGTTTGATATCAGAAAGGACAAACAAAAAGAAATATGTGCAGTCACTTAGAATCACTGGTGAAGTGCGTAGAGAGCTGGAAGATTCTTAGAAAGTTAAGGAGATGTTAATCTTACAGAGTAATGCAGAACCTTGAACTCAAAGGATTGAACTGTTATAATGTACTATAAGTACAAATAATTATTATTGCCAGCAATAATGCTGATTATGTCAGTTAATACTGTTAGTCATAAAATGCCATCATATACTACAATATGGAGAACATAATTTTATATTTTGCTTCAAATTTCATGTTAAGGAAAAGAGTGCAAACACTGCTAATAGTCATAATCCATCTCCTAGAATAAGACTAGCTGAGAATCAGACAAAGAAAAGTACTTGGTTCACAAGAATCCCAAAGAAATTTTTACAATTCATGTCTTAACGGTTAAGTGAACCCTCAAATTTACATTTGACCATAATGAAGCATTAATGTTAGACATATCTTATAATTTTTACTATTATTGGTTATTATTTTATAGTGTTTGATATTTTTATATTAAAACATTATCATAATTTTGATATTGCTGTTATTTCTTATTATATATGACAGATCTTCAGACTCCTTCAATCTGATAAATTAGTTAGGGTACTATAGTTGCTAACAACAAAAACCTAAAATTTATGTTGGTTTGACAACATTAAAGTTTGTACCTCATTTACGGCAATAGTTAACTGCAGGTAATTTTGGTGTTTACATATTATCATTCATGGAAGCAGGATTCTACCATCTGAAAGTGACACATCCCTTGAGGGTTCACGCAATCAGACAGTGGATGGAGAAAGAGCAATGAAAGGTGCTGGGTGTGAGAGTTTTCAGGGCAAGTTCTGGAACTGACACATATCACTTCCACTGACATTCTATTAACTAGATCTCAGTCATCTGGCCAGCTCAGACTTCAAAGGAACTAGGGGATGTACCTTACTTGTCTAAATAACAGAGAAGCAAATGACATCAGGTATGTGAACAGGTAGACTGTTCACATGGTGGTTTCCCCAAATTTATTAGTGTTTGTTCTGTTTTCAAAACCCAGCAACTCTTTGCTTTGATACCTTTTCTTATCATTGTACTTTCACATTATTGCTTGGCCCTCTCAAACAATAACACACTGTTAATCATTTGTTCTAATATAATCACATAGTATTATTTTTATATCTATCATTTTAGTTTAGTTTCAAAACATTCTCTTGAAGAAAGGACGATGTCAATTTTATAGGAGAAGAAACTGAGGACAAGAGTCCCAAAATAATGTAACCGGTCAAGACAAGACTAAAATCCTGTTCTCCAAAGAGTCCTTTTGGTAGATATTATTTTATTTTTAAAATAAGAATGTGGGTATCATATTATTTAAATCCCAATCTTTATGCTATATTTGACATACCATGCAAGTTTAATATTCTTATATACAAAGCAAGTGTACTTTCAAATACATACATATTTTTTAAAATGTTTAATCCATATTGATTTGCCGTAACACGCATATGATCTAATGGTGTGTCATATCTTTCATTGATAGTAATCTTAAAAAATATGAAAATCTTTAGGCTTTATTTTTAAGCCTTTGAATGTCTTTGACAAGAACTTCAGAATAATGTGTTAAAAACAATTAGAGATGAGAATTATACAAAAAATCACTTTCCATTTTGAAAGATAAAATCTGTTAGCTTTTGTTTCCTTTAGAGATGTCAACTTTTCTAAGTCACATGATAAAATTATTATAATTTTATTTTAAATATCTTAATAAAATTGAATGATCATTTTTAATTTTGGGTGTTTAGATAAAGTACTTTAAATTAAATTTATTCTGGCTTTGGTAATATTAAAATATATTTTTTGTTCTTGATTATACCTTTAAAACTGCCTGCTACTAGCAAGGCTCATACAAAATATTGAATTTTAAGGTTTTGCACATTTTTCCTTTATTCCAGAACAAAAGTATGAAAAATACGAACAGACTCTATCACTAATATATTTGGCTTTTAATTATTTAGCAGTTTTTCCTTCTTGAATTGAGATAGTACTTCTGAAATTGTATACTGCATATATTTTTAAACAGAATATTTTAAATTGTGACTAACCTTGACATATTTAAGATACTTATTTTTAAGTTTTAGTTTTTGACATACAAATGTAAACTAATTTATGCCTGTTTAAATATCTTTATATATTTATATACTTGTTCTCTGAGAAATATTAGAAACCTAACTTTACTAAGTGTACAGAACTCAAAATCTGTGTGTGCTCATTTTACCTTTGTCTCCCTCTTATTTTTCCTATCCTTACTTATCTACTTCTATTATTTATTCACTGATTTTTCATCTCATTTTAATTATATACTTTACATACTGCTACAGAATCTCTACATGTGAGATATACATTCTTATGTAAGTCTAGTTTCTTCTAGTAGATACAAAATTATAAATCATAGTCCTCAGTAGTTTCTGCATAACTTGTATATATGGCTTTTACAATATTTTGCTGAAACAGGAGTAATCCAGATAATAACTGAAGAGAATCATTCAAACATACTAAGTCAGTCTGTTGTTCATTTGAAGTAAATATTTGGACTGAGGTGTACCAAAAAATAGTTCTTTGGGTGCTATCAGATCATTCAGGTAGTACAACTGAGAGATTGAGTGAAAGTGCACTTCTATCTATTTTATAATCAAAAACTTATTTTAAGGGACCTGCCAAGTGGTGCATTGGTTAAGAGCTGGCTTGGGTCGCCAGCTCCAGCAGGGCCCTGGTTCGGATTCCACATATGAGGGCCAGTGACACTGCCCCCTACAGCTAAGATGGTGAACAACAGCTCGACCTGGAGCTGGGCTGCCATGTGTCGCCAGCGATGGTGTAGGCTGCAGCCCCTGCTGCAGTGGGCTGCCATAGGCTACAGTGAGTGGCTGGCAGCCAGTGTGAGTAGCCAGCACCCAGCATGAGCTGTCAAGAGCCGCCGTGAGTGGCCATCCAGAGACAGGCGACCAATGTGCCTCATCCAAGAAGAGTGCAACAACAATATCAACATGGGCCAGTGAAGCGATGTCCTCCACAACTAGACTGAAGAACAAAAGAACAGCAACTTGTCTGTTTCCTTTCCCCAATTCCCAAACGCTGTTCCCATCCCCCAATTCCCCAATAAAATATTAAAAAAAAATATTTGGAGATAATTGTATATTAACATGCGGTTGTATAAAACAATATAAAAACATTCCATGTATCCTTTAGCCAGTTTTTCCCAGGTCATATCTTGCAAAACTGCAGTATATTATCACAACCTGAACAGTGACATTAAACTCAAGATACAGACCATTTTTATCATCAGAAAGATCATTCTATGTATTGGTTTCTTAGGGATACCCTAACAAATGACCACAAACTGGGTGGCTTAAAACAAGAGAAATATTTTCCTTTGCAGTGTTGGTTACCCGCAGTCTGAAATCAAGTGTCAGTAGGGCTGCAGTCCCTCTCAAGGCTATAGAAGATAATCCTTTCTTTCCTCTTCAGCTTCGGGTGGCTCCAGGAGTTCCTTGGTTTGTGGCTACATCAATCCAATCTCTGCCTCTGTCTTCACATGGCCTCCTCCTCTGTGTCTGTGTCTGTGTCTTCTCTTCTGTCTCTTACAAAGACACTTATCATTGGATTTGGGGTCCAGCCAGGTTATCAGGGATGATCCTATCTTAAGATCCCTAATTAAATCTCCACACATTCGTTTACAAATAAGGTCACATTCACAGGTTCCCAGGATTGGGACATGACTAGATCTCTTGTAGAGGGCCACTGTTCAATCCATTTGCATTGCTGTTTTAAAGCCTCACAGGCCTCCTTCTATCCCCTCCTAAAACCCTGGAAACCACTAATCTGGTCTCCATTTGATAATTTTGTTACCTCAAAATGTTATATACATGGAGTCACACAATATATGTGTGATCAACTTTTTGGGGGGCATTAACCATTTTACCGAGATTCTCTGGAGATACATCCAGGTGGTTACATGAATCAATCATTCATTCCTTTTTTCTCCAAATAGTATTCCAAGATACATATGCCCTACAATTTGTTTACCCATTCATCTACTGAAGGATATCTGAGTTGTTTCCAGTTTGTTGATATATGAAGGAAGCTACTAGAAGCATTCATACACAGTCTGTATTTCTCTGAGATAAAGCTGAAGAATGAAACTTCTAGGTTTTAGGGTAAATGCATGTATATTTTTTTAAGAAACTGCCAAGCTATTTTAGTTGTCATGATAAGTATGTAGTATTTCATTGTGGTTTTAACTTGCATTTTCATAATAGCTCGGGTTATTTTGCGTATCTTTTCATGTGCTTTTCTCAGGGTCTTTTGCAGAACAAAATGTTTAATTTTGATCAAATTCAATTTATCAGTTTTTCCTTTGATTTATCATGATTTTGATTTCCAAACTAACAACTTCTTGCTTATTCCTTGATTTTTTTTCTTATGTTTTATTCTAAAAATTGTATAGTTTTACCTTTTACATTTAAGTCTGTGGTCTTTTTTTTTTTGAGGTCAGTGTCACTTGCCCTCATATCTGGGACCCGAACCAGGGCTGCTGGCTTCCCAAGCCAGCACTTCACCACTGGGCCACTCAGCCGGCCCTCTGTGGTCATTTTTTGTTTAATTTTTATATAAGGTGTGACTTGTAAGTCAAGGTTTTATTTTTCATTCCTAATGGATATTCCATTCCTCCATTTTCATTTGCATCTTTCTCAGCAATTAGTTGAGTATATTTACGGGGGTATACTTAGAGATTTTTGTATTCTCCTCTACTGGTTTGTGTCTCTTCACTAATAACAAAAGGTCTTGATGAACATGAATTTACAAGTCTTGACACTGGATATTCTCTTTTCAGCCACTTTATTCATCTTTGTAAAGATTACTGAAGCTATTCTAGGGTCTGTGCATTTCCAGATACATCGCAGTATAATTTTGTCTATATCTTACAAAAAAATCTTTCTGGGATTTTGATAAGATTCTGTTAAACCTGTATTACCAATTTAAAAAGAGCTGGCACCTTACAAGATGTAATCTTTCAATTTATGAACATGACATGCCTCTCTATTTATTGCATCTTATTTGATTTTTTTTCATCAGTGCTGTTTATTTTTCAGCATATATATCTTGTACATGTTTTATGAGACTTTCACCTAAATATTTCATTTTGTTTTTAGTGATTATAGATGACATTTCATTCTTTATGTCATTGTCCATGTATTCATTTCAAATATACAGAAATACTTGGTAAATAAACATGTGAATAATGTTAAAACTAACTATTAAACAAAGAGATTAAGATTAATCTCAATCTTAATGTGGACAGTTACAGACAATGTGGAGATTGGATGAAATAGCAACCCATTTTTTTTTACCCTTAAGGTAATTCTTCAACACATACCAAATGCCTTAAATAAATAATTCATGTATTTAAACAATTCACATCTATGAATATATCCCAGAGATATACAAATTGGATAAGGTTTTATTCTCAAAGAAGTTTTATATTAATAATTCTTTATATCTGAAGAACTGTAATTAATATAAATGCCCATGACCACTGATTTTTAAACTAAGTAAAAACATATAGTGAATGGCATGATAATCTCTTACCCACTGAAGATTTAATTTTAACAATATGAAGAAATTATCTTACACTATTAAATTGAAAGTACACAATTGGTAATTTACAATTTACATGTGTAATTTTTTTTTAAATTGTTTACTTTTGGCAGCTGAAGTCAGTTATAACTTTTATTCTCTTCCCTGTCCCTCCTACAGTATTCAAATTCACTAGAACACACAAGGATTCCATTTATAAGATACACTAACTTCGTAATAAAACAGGCAATCCATTTTTGTCTGATATGGAGCTAAACTTGTATAATGGGAGACCAGAGTAAAAGATGAATTTATTTCTTAATCTAAAGTATGTACATGTAACACTAAAAAACTTGTAAAGAGAAGCAAGCGTATCAGGGAAGCAAGTGCCAAGAATTTTGTGGCTGGATTTGAACATGTTCTATTAGTTAGTTTTGGGAGTGGAGACAATCCACAGGGGGGAAAAAAAAAATTTCCAAATGAGTAATAACATTATTGTGAGATGTAGACTGTGTTTTCCTAGCAGACTCTTGAACTTGACCTGCCTTGAGAAATCCCTGTTGTGGGCCTTTGATTTCCTCCTTTTAGGGGTCTTGGGCTCCTGGCAGTGCCTTAGCAGCAGACTATGGGGAGAGCTGCTGGAAGCCAAGAGAGGGCCTAAAGACTATCAACACTGCCTAGCAAAGGACACTTCAATCAAAGAGGAGGAAAGACCAAGGAAATTTTTTCCCAATACATTTTAGTTGACAGGCCAACTGAGAGAACAAAGTAACATTTATGGAGCAACAAACTGACAGTTGCATTGAAGCCTCATGGAAAAGCTATAAAAAAATTGCTAATAATATTAATGACAAATTTTGGAAACTGAGAAAAATAAAATAAAAATATATGCTTAGAAAAATAATAGATATGTCTTAGGACACACTTTTATTTAAAATAGTGAATAATGTAGCAGTTTTTATTTTTTTAATTTAATTTAATTAAATTAATTAATTAATTTATTTATTTATTATTATTTTATATTTTTAGAGGGCAGTGTCACTGGCCCTCATATGTGGGATCCAAACCGGGGTCGCCGGTGTCCCAAGCCACCTCTTAACCACCATGCCACTCGGCCAGCTCAAGTTTTTTAAAGTAAATGTATATTTGCCTGAAAAGTTTACTTTCTGCTTGTGACTTATTTACAATATAATTTATCTCCTCCCTCATAATGATTTTGTCTGCATTTATCTTCTACCAATAAAAAAGTGTATGCAGCTTAATACTTACTTAAATCTTTGAGGATCAGCCCACTTCAAAGATGTATGACTATGACTTTATTTATTTTTACTTTGCATCTCTGTGGGAGGCCGGACTTAGTAGTTTTCTCACTGACTATGGTAGGAAACCAAAAGCAGGTAAAGAACAAGCCGGATGCAATGAATCATAGATTTTAAAGTATTTTTCTTCATTAATGACAACTCAAAATAAAGTATATAATCAACAAAGTTTATCTAAAATAATTTTAGCACTATTGTCAAGTTATAGTTACCATGAACTCTCTTACAAAATAACAAACACTCAAGGTTCCTAAAGGTATCTAGCATTGTATTCATTTCAGAAGCAACAAAAAAGAAAAGAAGATAGTTTCTGCTCTATAAATGTCTAAAAGGCTATTGTGACTTGTAGTAATCAATATTTCTTCTCAGGCTCCATAAAGGGAACATCTGCTGAGACTTGTGTCTTCTCAGGGAAGTGAATAAGCAAAGGAGATTCCCACATCCACTCTACCCAATGCTTCCCTCAGTCCTTTCAAGGGAGGGAGAGTCACTTAGCCCACTAAGAAGATGCAGTGAAGTCTTTTCTAAAGCATGAGCAGGTCTTCGGCTTTCTTTCTATGCTTCTCTAAAAACTTTAAACCTGAATATTCTCAAGAGGAATTTTTTTCTCAGAAAGCCTACTCCTAACACTGACCAGCAGGACCTAAGACCGTAAGGCCAATCTCTTAGCTTCTCTGTTCGGCCAATGATCAAATGATGCAATAGACTCCCATTTTCATAAGGCTGGCTGGGTAAAGGTCTATGTGGTGAAAACAACCTTCTTTAGTTCAGTGATGCCAGGTAAACTAGAGTACAGCCAGTTAAATTTGCATCTGAGATAAACAATAACAAAATCTGAACATGGTAATGTCTCAAATAGTGCATGTGATACACTTATGCTAAAATGTTATTCATTATTTCTATGAAATTCAAATTTAACTGGGCTTCCGGTAGTTGTATATGTTCAATCTGCCAGACTTACTCCAGGCAGGCTTCAAGATTTGGATTTAAATTAGGAAGAAAGCATGCATCTAAACTGGTACCCTGTGACAATGTATACTAGATGACCTCTATTTTGGAGACATGGATCTTATACAGTATTTTAATTACCATCTAACTCTGTTTATTAGTTGCATTGTTTACAACTCAGTAAACCATGTTAAGTGTTTTACATTCATAATTTACATATATCATCACAGCCACCTTATAGGATAATTACCTTTTTAACCACATTATAAAGATGAGAATACTGAGGCTTAGGCATTTTTATCTCTTCATAAGACATACAAACACTACAGGCAGAGCTGGTCTGCCCACTAATTCTCCAGAGAATTTGTTCTTAATTGGCATGTGATGTTAATAAGAAATGTGTATGCAAGAAAATTAGAGAACAAAAAAGCTAAAAAAAAAATAGACTATCCTCTGAATGGACTAGCTATTACATATTCTTATTGTCAGATCTGTCTTGGATTTGAATGAGTAATTTCATATCTGCTGAGAAATAGCTTCCTATATATGAATTACTCCCTATAAATTTAAGGAAACTCACCAATCACTGAGTCACCAACAGTAGTCACCCTTTATTCATAGTTTAGTGTTCCCAAAGCACACCACTAAAGATCGTTAAAAATGCAAATGCTATTTCCTATTGACAAAGATTCTGTTCCAGTGGTGTGGGCTGAACCCAGGGGTCACATTTTCAACAATCTTTTCAGGCACTTCTTACACATAGGTGATCCCTCAATCATACTTTGAGAAATATGGTTAATAAATGGGTAAGTCTAGTTTTGAATTCCAGAAATGTGACATTTCAGGAATATATTGCAAACTAAACATTAATGAATCAGATACTAGCTTGGATTCTCATTTAAACAAAAATTAATCCCTTACATTTTATTATTATGGTTGTTTCTGTTAGATCAGTACTTTCCATACTTTCTTGCGCATGAGAATCACCTGCAGAACTTGTAAAAACATAGGTTCCTGGGCCCTATCCCCAGAGATACTGGTTCAGTAGACCTAGGATGTGGCCTAAGAATTTCCAAGTCCAACAACCTTCCAGGTGAGGCTGATGCTGTCAGTTGTCTGATCTTAGTTTGAGTACCATTGTGTTAGCTAATACCATTTCAGACAAATTTAGAAGATCATCATACTGTTTGTATATTTGATTATGGAACTCTTCCTAAATAAAGAAAACATTTAAGATGAACTTAAAGTGTGGTAGAAAGAAAATACATATTCACCAATAAAATTCAGAATAAAATATGCAGAAGTTAAACTGAAGAATACATCTTTCACAAAGGAATCCACATGAATGTTATGATATAGTTCATTTGACAGCTAAAACATATGACTGAATCTCCCTTCAAAACCACTAAGAATTCCTAGAACCTGGTAAGGGTAAACAAAAAAAATTGGATACGTGGACAAAGTTCACTCTTGAGATGCAAATTCAAATGAATGATTTTATATTACTTAAGACATTTTTTGTAGCTAATTGCTTCATTTGTTTTCTTTTGTGAGGGGTTGAAATTGATGTTTGATGTGAAGGAGAGGAATGGATTTTTAAAAATTGTATAATTGGGCTGGCATTTGTAGAGATAAAACTAGTAAAATATGCCAAATTAAAAGTGAAGAAGGCACTGATTCAAAAAAGGAAAGTCAAGAAGGGATGGACTGCCATTTCTTTTAGCTACAGTTTGTTTGATTTGGTAGGAATCCCATTCTCCAGCTATCAAAGAATGTTGTGGTTTCAATTTCAGCCCCAAAGACCTCATTCTTTGTTTAACAACGAAGTTTCAGTTTGGTTCAAAAGTAAAACTCCTCAGTCTACTTGCAGCATTTACTTCCTTGTACCCATTTTCAGTTACTTGTTTTTGAAGTAATTAGCTCCACCACCCTAAGACTTTAAGCCCCTTCCCCTCAGCCGCCTTCTTCTACCTCTTCTCCTCCTTCTTCTCTTTCCTCTTTTTTGGATTATAGGTGATTTATTGTTATTGTTCCAAATATTTTCTTAAATATATTGGGGTAATATTGATTAGTGAAATTATATAGGCTTCAATTGTACAATTCTATAATGCATCATCTCTATATAGCATTGTATGTTTAAGCGTCCTAAGCAAGGCAACAAAGCATGACTGCAGGTGCCCATGCAATGTATGTTAATTGTCCTCCATGCCTCTGAGAAGGGACTGTGTCTTAATCCCATTTGCATCCCCAGAGGATTCTAGTATCAGGGCTCACAGATAAAACTCCAAATGAATGCCAAATCAAAGTGCACAAGTCTATGGCCATCATTGTTCTTTGGTGACAAATATATAATCACACAATTTAGGTACTAAGCTAAGTATCTCAACTTTAGTGTTCAAGGAGCCAAAATGATTTCATTCGTGTCATGCTTATCCTTACCTATATCTATTATATAATTCAAAATAATCTTTTATCTCAAATTGTAGTTTTCAGTACTGTTGCCAGACAGAAGGAAGAGTGAAAGGAAGAGATAAAAAGCCAGGGGCACAAAGAGAGGCAATGATGGAGAGACTGAATCACTGCACAGGGAATCAGGTGGGCATATTAATCCAAATAGCTTGCTTTAGATGCATCTATATTTTCATTTAGGTAACCCTCATAATATTCAATAACATTTACTGAAATATTATTTGAATGACTTTACTAGAGGAAGCATTCAAAAACATCAGCTAGCAACAGAAAAGAATATTTAAAAAGGATTTGTAGAAGACATGATTCAAAACTAGCATAATATTTGTACTTTTTAAAATATAAGCAGATTATAATTAAATTCAACACAACAACATAAGATGTTTAAAAAAAAGCCACAGAGAAACCTACAGGAGTGATGTTTCCTTGTAACCAATTTTTATATCCATGTAAGCCACCCACTCCATTTAAAAACACAGAAACAGATGGAGCGCTTTTTTTTTAAGTGTAGTAGACTGTTGTATAACTTATTTTAAAAACAGTTTTATTTCTAAGAGGAAAATATTAATGAGGTAATTCAATATAGTTAATGATAACTTCAGCAGTAATCTGTTCAAGTAAAGGTATAAGTCGAGGGGATGGAAATAGAGTATAACCTAATGTTGGCAGATGGATTAAGTGTATCTTATATAAAACAACATTTGCCAATGAATAAGTGAGATTTGGACGAGTTACATATTTTACCCAAAATTATGCATCTTATATGGAATGAAGCCCAGACTTAAACACAAGACTGGTAGGTAACTCAGTGTAACCATCTATGCTTATACATACGACGGATTCCAAAAAAAAGTATACACATGACTTGTATTCATCTTTTGTTATCAGTATATATTGAGTATTATAACTGTAATGTTTTTTTCCCTTTTCTTAAAATGTGTATACATTATTTTTTGCATCCTCTATATTTGAAGAACAATAATAATCAGGTTTTCCAGGACTATAAGAGATGTGAACAAGTGGAAGAGAGTTAAATGGTGGAGAAAGAAGGCTGGAGTTATAGTTGGAGGATTGTAACTGTCAGAATGAGATGTGTACATTTAACTTATTAGGAAAGAGTCATGAAGCATTGGAGATAATGGTGTCATGATCACGATTTAAAATATATTTGAGAGAGGAAAAAGAAGTAATCCTGATACTTAGTATAGTCAACCTAGATATGCTGAATAAACATATAAAGAAATTTATCTTCACAATAATGCTAATGAAACTTTTATCAATATACCATTGCTTCTTTCTGAAATATTTACCAACTCATTATCTGTTATTGTCGGTGTTAATCTGCTATTTTAAGCAGAGTATTTATTCTCAATCGTTATTGGAGATCAGTAATACATTACCTTTCTACTTTGTTACAGGTATACATTGGGAGCCGTCTATTATTTTTCTTACACGATTATTTGGAAATATATTAACTGTGTATGAAATAAGAAAGTGCATGAAATTATATCATTATTTATAGACATTATTTTATTTTCTTTCTTTTTTTGTGGTGAAAAAGCAGTTTATTAGAAGAAAAAGTACATTCAACTTGAGCAGTAGAGCGGCTCAAGTTGGCATTATTAAAAGAGAAAGTACACTTCAAAGAATTTGGAGTGAGCTGAACAAAGAAGCTCAAAGAGGGCAAGGCCAAGGGCCAGGGTGAGGGCCAGGGAGTCATTATTAGGAGAAAAAAGTATACTCCAAAGAGTTTAGAGCAAGCTGAGCAAAAAAAAAACGTAAAAAGGCCTATAGACATTAGTTTCTTATCAGAGATTCTACATGACAAAGTTAAATCTTTCAAAAATAGTTTATATTCTACTTTCCAGGGAACAATTCTGGAATTTATATAAAATTGAAAGCATATATTTTATCAAAATTTAAATATCTATAATTAGATTATTCCATTTTTGCCTGAAAAACAATATGTAAAATATTTTCCCAAATATTTCCAACCAGCATTCTGTACTTGGTTCTTCACAATTTTTTTTTTTAATTTTACTTGAGGGCAGTGTCACTGGCCCTCACATGTGGGACTGAACCGGGGCCGCTGGCTTCCCAAGCCAGCTCTTAACCACCGAGCCACTTGGCCGGTCCGGTTCTTCACAATTTTTAACCTACTGTATGTTATAATGTGGCATTTTATAAGAGGTCTTTTATGATTTTATAAAGACAATAAGACGCAGTATATATTTGACATGCATAAATATATATTTTCTATGATGTAGAAAATTGCATTTAAAATGCTTATCAAAAAACATAAAATATGAAAACATGAAGTATTTGAAATGCATATGTTTAAAGGATAACTTTTAAACTTGAAATTGATTTGTTTCGAAATAAAAAAATTAAAATTTAGATAAATTGAGAAAAAAATACCAAGATAAAAATAACCAATTTCGTGATCCTGAAAATGGTGAATATAATGAGAATAATAAAACCATTTTAAACCATAAGACAAATTGATTTTAAAATTTCATAGTTTACTGATAAGCTTCTCTCCATTATTAGTATAGTCACATTACATTTCTTTTATGTACATTTATATTTTGTTTAAGAATCTGTTATCTATAAGATACCTCTAGCATGTGTATCTACAGATAACCTTCTCTGACTCCATGGCGGTATTTCAGCCAAGAGTTTCTGCTGATGATGGGAACCATTCAGGTGCAACTCAAGCAGTTAGTGAAGGCCAGCTTCTTGAGGAAAATCATAATGATAACTTAACAAGGGATTTTTAATCTATCCATTTTCCTGGACTTTGTGCAGGCAATAGAACCATAAAATTAAGTAAAAGACTGTTACATGTAAATTACAGGTACTCCAAAAAGTGAGAAACCACCTCATATAGCATATTGCATTATTTTCTTAGTTATTATATGTTAAATTTTTTCTTATTTCTCTACTAATTACTACGGTACTCCAGTCTAATTGTGTAGAGGAAAAAAACAAGAAATTACAGATTTAAAAAAAAGTCAGCATTTCATTTTGAAATAGCCTCTACGGCAATGCAAGTGAAAGAGGTTGATTCAATAAACAGATAGATTATAAGGGAAAGGCTTTCTAATTGAAAATACAAAAACTACAATCACAATCATGTCCAAATTGTTCTATAGATTTATAGTATTCATTTTTATTTTACTGTTCAAAGAACACCAAAGTTAAGTATATTTAAGAAAATGTCCATCTCATAGCATATAATCCTATATATATATTGATCCTGCAGTGAAATTTCAACACTATTTCAAACCTCACAATCATGTCTGTAATAACAGATTGAATTGTCATAACCATAAGGTTGGAAAAAACAAAGAAGAAGGGAACTTGAGTGTCCATTGAAAAAGCAAACTGTCCAAAACAGATCTTCAAAATCAAGAAAGGAAAAAAAAAAACCAAAAAAAAAAAACAACCAAGAAAGGAGAATTAGATTGTCATTATACATCGGTACTTTTTAAAGTTTATTGGTATTCATGAAAGCGTCATCATTAGGCACATCAGGTTCATTATCCTTATGAGCAGTTAATATTTTTGCTGCTTTTCAAAAGAACAGTTAGCTGCACAGGTAAAGAATAATGCTTGACATACTACAAAAGACATACAATTTAAAAATCAAACAAGTACTTTAAGATGAGTAACACATCTAATAGTTAAATAAATCAAAATGAAAAGGATCCCATAGATAATTAGTTAATCACCTTTTTACTATAATGAGTTCATTTATGATGCTTTGCTAAGGTGGATATTAAGATGAATTTGTATTATAAAACTTCATCCCAAACCAATTACTGTTAGTAATGAAAGAAGTAGAAGCTCAGATTTTTTTCTTTTCTTTTTTGATATTTATGTCAATAATCTTTCTTAGAGTACCTAAGCTACCTGCATATAAATTGACTAAGTCAGACATGAGAATGAAATTAACTCTAGTGCAACAATATTAGGGTGTGTAATTATAAAACTAGGAATCTTGTAAATAACAACTCTGTAAAGTCGTCCATAAATACCATAATTATTCAATTAAAATAAAAAGGGTCAATATCACCTAATTACTAAGTTTTCACATGATACATGGGATAGAAAATCAATTATTATTTGTCTTTGCCATGTAATTATACTTCCCTTAAAATACCATGTATGTACTGTACTAATGTACTAATATCTCAATAATTATTTCTATATATTTTTGGAAAAGAAGTGTTTAACAACAAAATGAGTTATTAAATTGTTTTGTTTTAGGAATTAAATAAATTATGCAGTTAAATTGACTACTCTTGAATTAATTTAGGAAACATCTGGCTGCTTCATTTTAGGACTCTAAAATGTATATAGTTTTTGAATATATCATAGTAATATCATCAATAGCTTTTCACATACTCAAAATGAATAACAGAAAAATTATATATGTTAAATTGATTTTGTTTAAGTTGTCTGAAATATACAATTCTTATTGTAAAGATATATTATTCAAACTATTTTATCTGATATAGAGCTTTAACATTTCAGGGAAATGGTTTTGTACTTGTAAATTTTATCCATCACTAATGAAAATAACTTGTTTTTTCACCAAAGGTTGCCTTGCTAGCCACCACCAAGGTAATAATTTGCAGAAGTGCCATCCTGAGATTTGAGAACACACCATTAACATGAAATTATTTTGCTGAGCTTTGTCTTAATGCATATAATCTTAGAAACAATCATACATAAAATAAGGCATGTTATGAGAAGATTTACAAATTCTATGTAACCAAATCAAAAAGACTTTTTCTTTAAGATTCAAAATTTAATTTAAAAATATAATTTTTACTGATGAATAGTGACATTTTTAAGATAATGTGCACTATTAAATTAATTACAAAAAGTTTTGTTCTTTAATGTCATGATATTTTTTGGAATGCATCTACTGTAGTTTTCATTTACCTAGCAAGTAAGGGGTTACACAAAGAATATAACATTCTGGAAAAAAACATGCTTCATAAAAAGCTGTTCATACTTATGTAAATTAGCAGATGCTATTTGTATTTTCTAAACTGGAATCAGTTTCTACATAAAATGCTTTCTTTTTTTTTTTAATGCTTTCTTTTTTCAAAATAATTTTGATACTGAATTCATCAGAATATATACTAATAACTTGCATTTTTCTTTTAGAATGTTAAAATACTGCATTTTTATGAAATATTTCTTCTGGACACTACTACTAATCATTCTTTCAATTTAAAAAGTAGAAACCATACATAATTATTAAGGTACTTTAAAGTACCTAATATAGTTAAAAATTTTTATAAAAATTTTTCAGCCTGCTTGTCTAATGAAATATGTTGTGGCAGAAATGCCTAATGCAAAGTAGAATGTTTATTTTCTTAGTTTTATTTAAATATTTGGTCTGTTATTTTAAAATGCCAAGTCATTATTACTTTTCAATTAAATTCTCAAGTTGTGAGTAAATCTTTATTAATAGTTATTTTTTCAAAACGCTAATATTAATAATGAATGAATGTTTTTATTTATAGGAAGCAATGATTCATTTTCAAATATTTGCATTTACATTTATTTACATATATATATATTTACTTATACATATTGAAACTTACTTTGATAATAATTTAAAGTAAGTAAGGACAATCCAAGACATTTAGTTTTCAAAATATTTAAATTGTTTTACTAAAGTTTATAATAGTCTATGTATTATAGCAAGCTACTTAATATTATCATGAAGAGTGGGTGAAATCTTTAATAAGTTATTTAAAATAATTAAAGGCAAGTTCGTGAAAATCACAAAAGCTTTCAGGAGAATTTACAAAAATAAAAGACATGTGGACTATGGTAAAAATACAGACATTTTAATTGTGTAGTTTGAGCTGTGGCCAGAGGATCCTCAACCAAGATGACCTGAAAAAATGTGATATCAAGATTGCCCTCACACCTCGGGCAGTCTCATTTGACATATTATCCGTGGGTAACCACACAGTGATCCGGCAAACAATCAGCTTCGATTTCAAACCTGTCCTCTCTAACACATACACATATAGCACAAGGCTGCCAAGCTATGAAACTGTCTGAATAATGACAGGAACTAAAACACACTGCACTTTTATAAATAGGTTATATTATTTGATATAAAGCACATTATATGCAGCAACCTACATGTTGCAAATGAGCTCCGAAAGAGTCATTCTATAACTGTATGTTAATTGAATTTCAGGATCTCTCTGAATGGTATACATGTGTTTCTCTCTCTCTCTCTCTCTCTCTCTCTCTCTCTCTCTCTCTCTCTCTCTCTCTCTCTCTCTCTGCATTAATTGTGATATTCACAATGATTAGTGGCCACATGCCTTTAGTTAGGATATCTTAACTGAGAAAGTTTAAAATCAGCCACACATTAGAGATTCTCTTATATTCCAGAGACAATGTTGCATTTAATTTTTCTGCATGTTTTTAAAAAAGGAATATAACAGATGCTGAAACCAGAATGTGAATCCAAATCCTAAATTTGTAAACTAACCTGTGTATCCTTGGCACAGTCACTTAACTTTTTGGTGGCTCAGTTCCTTCATTTGCAAAATGGGTAAGCAGGTGTGGCTTAATAGCATACTTATGAATTGATTTAGTAAAAGGTAATCAATTTCAAATAGAAGAAATGATTATATTTTACTAATATGCACATATTTCCTTCATCTATTGAATTAATTTTAGAAAGATACATCACAAAATAAATTTTAAACATTTTGCAACTTTTTCAAAATATACCATTTTTATTTCAGTATTTTCCTGTTTATTATGGGCTTTAAGTTGGTCTTCCAGGGAAAACAAAAATTTTCTCTGAGCAAATCACTCTAAGTTAATAATTGTAATCTGATAATGAGAGCGCAATTAACAAACAAAAGTCTTCTTCATGATGCTAAAATGTGTCAGTTCAATAAAATAAACTGCACCTTTTTCCTCTGATCCTGTGACTATTTTATACCTAACTTGTAATTGAAATCATAACATAGATACACTTTTATGTTTCTATTATTTTGGTTTGTTGAGTTTGTTGAGTCGTCCTGTTTAAGAATATAGAACTTTAAGTTTTGACTGTCCCTTCGGTAATATATAAAGGCTATGTGATATTAATCTTTGTATCTGTAATGCCTAGCACATTGCTAATATGTTGAATGAATGAACAAATCAAACAAACCTATCAATCAAAATAGGCATATGAATAAATTAACTAATGGATTAATGGCTCATTTCTCTGAGCAGTTGAATAGCTCTTCTGGTTTTCTAGCTAATAAAAACTGATCTTTTGCCTTCTCCACTGTCTGGATCCCTACCTGATATGATGACCAGGGTTTCTGCCCCTGTCTTTGCCTGTCAATTATAAGCCTCTGGTTCCTATACTCGGGTAGAAATGTTGTGTATTTTCTTATCCCTGAGTCTCTAGCAGCCTCTTCCCCACCTGAAAGCAGTCTTCACTTCTTGGCTACAGGTTTGTCTTCATGGAAGCTGATACTGATAACTTTGCTTCTAGAATTTTACTTTCAAAAATATTAGAGGAAGCCAGAATGTGGAGGGGAAAAAAAGATTCTTAAAGAACCAGTTTCCCAAATATACAAAATCACTAATACATCACGGTGTGTAAAGACAGACCTGAGCTAGAATGACAGTAGGGGAGAGTAGATGGCTAATAACACAGAAGCAAAGGTGTGAACTAGGTTAATAAAACTACAACAGTTTAGACTAGAAAGGTAGAATTGTAAGGCTAAAGAAGATACATTATTTTAGGTTTTTAATATTTATCGTGGCACAGGATATGAATTCTCTGGATTTCTAGCTTTTCATACGTAAACCCTGAGAGAGAGAGAGAGAGAGAGAGAGAGAGAGAGAGAGAGAGAGAGAGAGAGAGAGAGAGAGAGAGAGAGAAAGGAAACACAGGCATATGGTTGACCAGCAGAACATCCTGGAGCCAAGGGTCATGTTGTGGATACTGCTGTTGTTCCCCAGCAGCTTCATATTATGTGTTTGGACTTTGAAACTCAAGGCGTTCAATTTTCTTCCTCAAATTGATGTGGCTGGATTATGTGATCTCAATGTTCATTCCTCACTTTAATTTATTCCACTCTTTATCAATATTTCCAAACTGGGTATCCACCAACATAATTTTGTGGGGCTGGTTGTTATCTCAAAGATATTTTATTGGGTTTCCTTTTTTATTATAACTGAAAGTGTAAGTGTCTAATTTTGACCATTTCGATAACCATATTGAAACCAATTATGAATATATTTTCAGGTACTTCATTTGCATTTCTATTTAGAAAAGCACTGGCACCAAATGATCACTTAAAGGTTTAATATTTTTAATTTGTAATCCTCAAATTGGTTTCTATGGGCATTTTGTAGTGGTTATGAGGTCTTACGTTTGAAACAAAATGCTGTGTATGATTGCATATCCATAAGAGCAAAAATTTATCACTGCAAATAGTTGAAAATGGATTTATGTGTCACATCTACTGCTTTATTGATTTTGAGGTCTTGCTCAAATTACCCAAATATTCTGAGCTTCAGATTTCTTATATACCAAGCAGGAAAAATAAAATCTACCTTGCAGGTTTATTGTGAGTTTGTGTATCCCACAAATGTGAAAATTTTCTTCAATTTGGAAGCCATGTGGTGATCCTGTTGCTAATTAGACATTATGAATTTTATTAATGGGTGGTTCTCTAGACCTGCCATTGTAAATGTTTTCTAAAATCCTTTTCCAGTTTTATGGTTCCATCTAATCAGTCTACTTCTTCTCATGTTCTCCTTTACACAAGAGTAGTCTCTATTGGTAGTCTTAAAATTTATATCTTTTTATCTCATTTCATGTGTCAACCCGGTGGCATCTTCGTTCTACCTTCTCTCTCTTCTTGTTGCAATAACAATGATCTAATTTCCAAACAATTTAATTTCTCAATCCAATGGGTGGTTTGGGGCCCGCATCTTATTGGATTCTATATTTTACTTGAAATGGTTGAATTGTTTCTTAAAACACTAATTTTGACCTGCAAAACACTGAACTTGTATGGCTATACTTTTTTTTTAAATCTTTTTCTATTTGATTTCCTCACCTTTAATCTCCGCTCTGCAGTAAATGCTGAGTTCCATACTCAGCCCTCTGTTCCTATACCTTTACACCCTCCATCTAATTGACCCTGCATATTTTCATGGGTTTAACTCTTCATCCATTTTGAGAACTTACAAATCGAACTATTCAGCACAGTTTTCTTCTCCAGCATTTATATTGTTTTGCAACTGCATTATTGGATGTTTTCATTGGAAAGCAGATAAGCCCTTCAAATTTGACATATACTATCCTCAATTCATCATCTTTCCCAACAAATTCACTTTCTACCCTGAACCCCCAAACCCATTTAATGACCAATATCCACCAATATTACCTTCTAAATTAGTCACATGTTTCTTCTATTTCCTTTATCTTGCTTAATTATTCCATGACATGTTATTAAACCCAAGATTTTGTTTATTTGTTTGTTTGTTTGTTTGTTTGTTTGTTTGTTTTTGAGGGTAGTGTCACTGGCCCTTATATGTGGGACTGAACCTGGGCCGCTGGCTTCCCAGGACAGCGCTTAACCACCGCGTCACTCGGCCGGCCCTTAAATCCAAGTTTTTAACATGACCTACAAAGCTTTCCATCATCTGGCTCTTGACGCCTCCCCTGCTTCATCTGTCATAAATCTTACTTATGATCCTGCAATCTGTAATTACATTTCATGTGCTGGACCTTCATGCATATTCCTAGGATCTTTGTCTTTGCTCATGTCCTTGACTCCGCTCTACCCATTCATCATCTCTCCTCTACCTAGATAGCTACCTGCCTCATTTAATTGTTGGCTTATTTACTCTAAAAGATCTTCATTAAGCTGTGGCTGGGATTATAGGACTCTTCTTTACATTTGTAATGTGTTTATATTTATTTGATTATTATTGTGCCCCTATATAATAGAAACAAGTATTCGGTATTATCAGCACCCATCGTAATTCCCAGGGCATATTAAGTACTCATTTGTTATTGTTAAATGAATGAGATGGGTAGATATATGAATATGCAAACTTTAGTTATTTCAATAACTCTGCATAATCTTTATTTTGGTCCTCATTCTTCCAGATGGGGAAAGTTGTAATCATAATTCCAGGAAAACCAAATGAATGTAAAGTTTATGTTTCATCAGTCTAAGGGATTTCTGCTTATCCTCTTCCACCCTGAAGTGACCTCACTTCAGGTTGTGATGACTTAAATAGATGTATACATTTATGAGGACCAATGGTGTCCATCTGTTTTCCATTCAATATTACTAATTTATGATAGCACTCTTTCATTGTCTTATGCAGTCTTCAGATATGATCACTCCTTTATATGGGAACATGATAATCTGTCTACATGTCCACATGTCCTGTCCTTGACTTAACCGTAATGAGTATTTATTCCTGTCAGTCCATTTGTGCATCCTTTATTGTTTTGTTTTGTTTTCTTTTCTTTTTTTCTTTTTGAGGGCAGTGTCACTGGCCCTCATATGTGGGACTCAAACTGGGGCCGCTGGCATCCCAAGCCAGCTCTTTTTATGTTTGTTTTTGTTTGTTTGTTTGTTTGTTTTTTAGCTGAGCCATCCTGCCACCTGTTGGCAGCTCAACGGCAACTCATCTTGGGCTGGGCATCGAACCGCCATTGCTCAGAGCTCTGCTCGCACTCATGAGTGCGGTCTTAACCAACTGAGCCACTCGGCCGGCCCTCCAAGCCAGCTCTTAACCACTGTACAACTCAGCTGGCCCATTTGTGCATCCTTTAAAGGCATGGAAAACTTTAAATGCTCTCGCATGAAAATCTTGGATACCAAGAAGCTGTTTCAGCCCCTCTATGTCTAGGCACACTATGCCATGAATTTAATCTATTGCTTCCTATCAGGAAAACAAGCACCCATTTACCTCAAATGCACTTTGCCCAAGAACGAAGAACACAGGACCCTTTTTCAAAGATCTGAAACAACATTGCTCTCATCTTTGTCTTAGACCATGGCTTTCAAATTTAAAATCTTTCTTTTCTGATCCCATGTTAATGACATCTCTCTTGAGTAATAAATTCCAATTGCCTAGTGGTACAAATTGGGGAAGGTTTATAATGGGGTAAAGAAGGAATACAGAAGTTGAGTGAGGCAGGGAAGAACAGCTTTGAAGTTATTCCAATATATATATATATATATATATATATATATATATATATATATAAATACTCACAACACAACTTAAATAAAAACATTTTGCCTACATTAGACACAATTACTTGTAATGATTTCTGCTATTGACATTTAGTTGTCTGATACTCATATTGCTATATGTTGTTTCCATATCTTTTGACTCTTCAACAATAGGAACTGCCCACATTTTAGCTGTGGTAGAAGATTTTATCTTCTGGCTTATGGCATTTTCTTATTTTGATTCTTCAAGTCATAGACTTAGCTATATCTCAGATTTGCTTCATGAGAACTTAATTCTCAAAATAACAATTATTTTGTGCAAGATATTTCACAGGACTTGAGACAACTAAGTTAGACTTTGTTCTTCAATTAAATAACGTTTTTATACTTCTCTTTTTTATCATGTGTGTAGGATTCATAATGCATATAGGTTATACCAGGTGTTCTTATAACGCCATGTGCCCTAACCTCTAGATACAACAGTGATTAATTATGACCAAACTACAACTACTAGTTTAAATAAATACCTTTATGTCTGTTTCGTAAAGCCGGGATTCTACTGTGTCTACAAGTTGCTATATTGCACTCTGACAAAGTCACATTATATTGTAAGCATTTTTCTATCATCTACATCGGTCTTAAATATCTTTTCAGAATTTGATATATAAAGTTGTATAGAATTACGTGTCATGTGATAAAGCATAACAACCCATCCCTTAGTGTTAGACATTTAAGCCTTTAGGGGCATTAGCTAGTTATATATCAGGGTGTGATATTTGCCTAGCATTTGCATAGCAGAAGGTAACATGAGAGTGCACCAACTCGTGATGACCAATGTGGAATGCAGGCACACAGTTCAGAGGTCAAGAAAGCATAGAAATGCAGAGTTAAATGTATTTAATCCATACAATTTATTCAGATTCATAATTGTGTTTATATGAATATATCCTTCCTAGACTGAAAGGTGAATGAATAAAGATAATATGAGCTTTATGTTTTCAAATTCTGGCTGTACATTTTTTAACAAATTAGCAGATTCAATTAGATCATTCAATCCACAAAGTATTAAGGGTCTAAAAAGGATATTGTACTAAAGTTTCTTACCTCCTAAAATTTACAAACTGACATCTGTTTAAGTGTAGTCACAGGTATTCATTTATATCTAAACTAAGAGAGGCCTTTGAGATCTATAGAGCTGTGATGCTACCAATCATTAAAATGTTTGGTTATTTAGTTTCTTATAATTTGGTTTAATTCTCCACTTTAACAGCCTGTCATCACTGCTCCTTTTCTGGGTATTGTGAAAGTTAACAGAAGTCATTAGGATGAGCAGTTGAGCAGTTGAGGGAACAGTGGAAGGAGAGTAGATATAAGATTATGAAAGGGGGCTAGTACATTTTTGCAGTGAACATATTCTCCTTGTTGGTGCGGGAAATTCAGGAACATTGTACTCATTGGATACTGAGGTGTGTGTACCAGGTGAGTGATGTATATACTATGTTCCTTCCAGGATTTTGGTTCTCCCTACCCAGGGACATGGACTCTCCTTGTAAATGTCACTTGTTTTTTCCCATGACCTGGAAATAGCTCACTCAGGCCTGGTGAAACCTACAATTATATTTCTCTACTATTGGAATTCCAAAACAGTGGAAATCTGCAGATAAACATGTTTCATTTTTTGTATGGCATTTGATTTGAGAGAGAGAGACAGAGACACAGAGAGAGAGACAGAGACAGAGAAATGATGATACCTTTATCATTGGTTTGATCTGGCATTAACAAAACCCCTAGGTTTTAACTACATGTACATGTACTGTATATACCCATATTTATGCATAATAAATCTGATGCTAATTTAAATGCATAATGATTAAGGATATATTTGGGCCAAGATTTCCTGGATTAAAATTCCAGGTTCACCACTTGCTGACTGTATGAACTTGATGTTATTTAACCTCTTTGTATCTCATGTCCTCAAACTTATTACACAGTGTGGTAGGACCTATCTCATGGGGTTCTTGTAAGAAATAAAAGATTTAATATGTATAAAATACTTGGTAAGACTGGTGCATCATTAAGTTCTCAAAAATACGTTTTAGGATATATGTCATTTAAATAGAGAGGAATATAAGATAGCTGTGTATTTCATTGGGTGCTATAAGATTTGGGTTGGGAAATGTTCACTTAGACTCTTTTCTAAATGTCATTTTAACTTAGGAAAGAATGAGGACAGTCTACTTGTCTCTTCAAAGTCACCAGGCATCTTGGGTGACAGTTATTAAGCTGGGTTTTTACTAGAAATTTAGTAGGAAGATAAATATTCTCTTATGAAAACTTATTTGGATATTTGCAGCATAATCCTTTAAACGAATGGACACTATAATATTAGTAATTAATTCATATATTAAACTAAGTGATATTCTTAAATCAAAAAACATTATCAACATTATCTGTGGACTGCCTTTGGAATCACTTTGTTTTTAAAAATACCAGGTCTGACAATTAAGTTTGTGAACTTGCCACCACGTATTTACATTAGCAGTACTGTACAAAGAGCGCGGTAAGATTTCATAACTGTAGTATATCAGTGTCTCACAGCTGTGTTCGTGTCGACATGTGGCAGCATCTTGCTGAGTGGCGTTCATTATTGTTGTTGCATGTTTTTATGTGCTGTCACAAGAATGTCTGAGCTTGAATTAGAGCAATGAACAAACATTAAATTCTTGTTAAACTTAGCAAGAGTTGAAGTGAAATCAGGGACATATTAATCCAAGTTTATGGGGATAATGCCATGAAGAAAACTGCAGTGTACAAGTGGATTACATGTTTTTCTGAGGAGAGAGAACACACCACTGATGAAGAGAGGTCAGGGAGGCCAGTAATAAGCAGAATTGATGAAAATATTGCAAAGGTTCATTGAATTCTGCGTTAAAATCATCGACTGATTTTGAGAGGCACAGCAGATCAAGTAAACATTGATAGAGGAACAATTAGAAAACTTCACAGAAAATCTTGGCATGAGAAATGTGTGTGCAAAAAATGGTCCCAAAGGAGCTTACCGATGAACAAAAGCAAAGCAGTACCAAAGTTTGCAAAGACCTTTCAGAGAGGCAAGATGATACCTTTTTGTTAGTACTGGTTGTGGAACATGGGTGTACCAATAAAACCTTGAAACAAAGCATCAAAGAGCAAAATGGAAGTCAGCAATTCTCCACAACCAAAAAAGTTCTGTCAGTCTAGATCAAGAGTCAAAACGATGCTTCTAACCCTTTTTTAATATCAAAGGGATTATTCATTATGAATTTGTACCAACTGGACAAACAGTTAACAAGTTACCCTAAGATAAAGAAAATATTGAAAGGATGACATTCAGGACATCAAAGAGAATAAGACAACAGCTCTGATGGCCATTTCAGACAAAGAGTTCCAAAATTGCTTTGAAGGGTGGACTAGGCACTAGCATCAGTGCATAGCTTCCCAAAGGGAGTACTTCAAAGGGGACTGTAGATATTTGGCTATGAGGTGTGTAGCACTTTTTCTAGGATGAGTTTGCAAACCTAATAGTCAGACCTCATACATGTCACATGTACAGTTTAATAAACAAACTTCATATAATACATATCCTCTATATGCTAAAAGGCAGTAACATTACTTATCCAAATTAATTTTCGATACTTCCTTCTTTGTATATTCCTTTCTTGTAAATTAATGGACACTAAACTATTTTTCTACAAAGTTGTGTGTACTTTTTTCATAGAATTATGTTGTAAGACTATTGATCTGAGGATAGCCAAATAGTTAATTCTCTGTGAGAGGTATTTCTCAGCTCATCAGATTATATCCATGATTCTTACAATTATAGACACAGATGCCAAAATAGAAGCTTATTGCAGGGACCAAACAGATGATGGAAAGGAACAATGGGGGCCAGCCGAGTGGCTCAGTTGGTTAAGAGCTCGCTCAAGAGTGTGAGCTGAGCTCTGAGCAACAGCAGTTTGATGTCCAGCCCGAGCTGAGCTGCCAACAGGTGGCAGGATGGCTCAGCTTAAAAAAAAAAAAGAAAGAAACAATGGATGTCATGTGTCCTGTTATAGGGGATAGTGGAGACTGAGGCAAAATAACTATTCCCCATCTAAAGTGTAAACATACGTGTGTACACATACACACACACAAATATTATATATAACACACACATATGTATATATTTAATATTGAGGAGGTCTATATTGTCCTGTAGATACCATGTATAGGATGGGATAACACCTCACCAGATATTCAAAATTCATTCAGATGTGGAAACTAATGCTCCCATGCATTCACTATTGAGGGACAAAAGGAACTTCATTATCCAGACATGATGGAGCTTTTTAGGAGGAGCAGAAAAGGCAGGAACCAGTTCAAAGGGCAAGAGTGAAGTGAGGTGGGTGACTTGGGCTATTATTGTGCTCAGGAGGAAATGCTGGGGTTGAGGATCACACGCACGACCTAGGATTTGTGTGGTTAGTCATTTCCGCCAGCACCAAAGAATGAGGACAGCCCAATGTGGGAGAAGGCACAAGGGAAGAAGAGGGCGAGCTGAATTATCCATGATCAAATATATATATATATATATATATATATAATGAATGGAGACCTTTTCTTCTTTAGTACATAAGAGTTTCTCTTAAATAACAAAAAACTTGAACAAAATAAAATCACATACTGAAGTTGTTATACACAAAATATAGTCCACTCCCTTTGAATGATTTCTGTGTTAAAATGTTTATTGAAATATGCAGCAGAATCACAAGATACATAATGGTACATTTCCCGAGCAAAGGAAGAGTAATGTATGGTTGTAAGACATGAAGAAAAAGAAAATGATCTATAAGATGTTTTCAAAGGCTGTCAGGAATAAAGAAACTTCACAGTGAGTGTGGGGATGTGTTCTAGGCCTGGAGAATGTATGCTTCTGTATCCTATTTACAGAGACATTGCAGATGGGAGATTAAGTCTAAAGCTCTGCAAATACCAGATTTTATCACCAAGAGACAAATGTGTTTACTAATGCTACATTTTGAGAATGGCAGTTTGTTTTTGTTACCTTTGCTTGTATGGAGTAAAAGAATTTCTTGAATCTGCTTAAAAATTATATATATATATATATATAATTTATATTATACACACATATATAATTATATTATAAAATAATAATGTATAATAAGTATATATAATTTCAAATATCAATGAAGGAAAGGAAGAGAAATACAGAATTAAAAAAATAAATATTTGCTATAAGGTTTCACTTTTTCTAAAATATTCCCCAAATTCTAATTTTTATATGTGACCGTCCACAAGGTTTTTACTTTTTAGCAGGAATATTAAGTTATAATTTTAATATCTCCAGTGTTGTTGTTCCCTATTGATAAGAATGAATCAGAACAGTACATTGTAAATTTTATTTATTTATTTTTTTTAGCTGAGCCATCCTGCCATGTGTTGGCAGCTCAGAGGCCTCTCAGCTCGGGCTGGGCATCAAACTACTGTTGCTCAGAGCTCAGCTCACACTCTTGAGCGAGCTCTTAACCAACTGAGGTAAATTCTATTTTTTTAAAAATTGTATGTATATTATGTTGTTGTCTGACATATTAAAACACCTTTCTAAGGAGAGACTATGCTTTCAGAGCCAGCTAATTTCTAAAGGGGAAAGCACCTTGCCTAGAGCCCATCTTCCATGTGCAAACCACCCAATCCTACCTCCTTATCTAACTTTCACACACCATGCCAATACTTTCCCTGATCTAAATCATCTCACAACCTGGTACCACACAACTAGTGACCGCCTAGAAAGCCCAAAGCCTGCAATTTTATTCAAACTGCCAATCCTACATCGTTTACTCTGCCCTGTCCTGCCTTTCCTGTGGAGTTCCCCATCAAGGCTCTTGCCTATACCTTCTATTGCCCCTGGCCTTTCTGACTTCTGTGGACATTGATGTCTTCCTGGATGGCCCTGTATCATGCACAGTACCTGCATTGCTGTGCTGTGTGAGTATGATAAACATCCTGCCAAGACTCATTCTCATTCTCCCATGACTACAATAACTTGACCATACCATATCCAACATGCATATTTCAATAGTTAGCATACTTCTTGTTCCCCTTTTCCTTTCATCTAATATCAGAAATTGTGTGAATGAAGACCTGATAATGAACCCGGAATGCCTGCCATCTTCTTGATTTTGATTGAAACATTCATTCTCAATAATTACACTCACCCATCAAATATGGCACTGAAATCACAGTATCCTAAGTCCCTCATTCCCTGACAGCATCTTTTGAATGTCACTCACTCTTTGGAACTATTAAGTTAACAGTTAAACACATTGATAAAATGCCATTTGCTAATTTATTTGATGCTTTCTTATCTAGAGTTCAATAACCCTGAACAACATTCTCCCCAAATGAAACCATAGTAGGAGCCCCACTATTATGGAAAGAACAAATCTATAACCTATAAACAAATAGTCTTAATTTATTTTTAAGCACACACAAAAGCCCCACAGAATGTGCAGGCATTCTTTTATTATTGGTTTGAAATCTATATCTCATACCTAATAGTGCAGACAGGATGGCAGAGACTTAGGAGCTGTTTTTCAACTCTCTTTAAGTCACCCACCTCCCTCAAGCTTAAAACTAGAATGGATAGCAACTCTCATTATTGTTAGTTGGGTTATCTAGTGGGCATCATGGCTCTCTTCCAAGATGCATTTCAGCTCTCCACATTGTGAATGTGTTTTGGAAGGGATAAGCTTTGGCTGGTCATCTTTGCCATCGTTATTGATTTGGAGATAACCCAAGGCAAGCCAAGTTCACAGTTCGTATTTGATGACTAGGAGAATTTTCTCTCTCCCTTTGGCTGTGAATAGTGATAATGATAACACTGCTAAGATTTATGATGTATTTAGTACATGCGCAACATCATGTAGTTCAAATACAGTGTCTGCATTGCCTTATTTAATTCTCAGAATACTTCTATCAGATAGATTCTGTGCTTACTCAGATCATCCATAGGAGGGAACCGAAGTACACAGAGGTTAAATAGATGCACAAGATCATGTGTATAATCAATGGTGAGGCAGTCTGAGGCTAGGGCACACTTTTGTCCAACCTACTGTCACCATTTTCTTAATGTGAGAACCATGAAGGACTAATCTGAGAGAAGAAAACCAAAGATAAACGGAAGCTGAGCTCTCATTGAACAGTGCCTAAAGTCGGCTCCAGCTCTGAATGCTTCACGGTCTACAATAAATCCTCTTTATTGCCTCAGCCAGTCTGAGTTAGATATTTCTGTTATTTGCAGCTAAAAAGCATCCTACCCTATCAGTTAGTGCCAGGAAAGTATAGTTGCAAAGAACAGACTTTAATATGTTGACTTGGCTGGGCAGAAAATGGAAAATGCAGGACTGTGAGAACCTCTTCATTTCTGCGTGGGCAACTGATAATCTTTGTTACATGTTAACCATTAGTGACTTTCATCCAGTTGGGATAATGACATCTCCCTTGCCTCACTGATTATTTTGGTAATGCGTCTGTAACAGTTCAAAGTCACTGAATGCATGGCTTTCCCCTGGCCTCAATGATTAAGGATAGACCAATTCAAGGGAAGATAAGGAGCTATGCTTGATATTATGGAAGTGGCTGTCTCTCCCTCTTTTTCTACATGTCGAAAATGGGAGCAGCCATTTTTCTCCACGGAGAAAAGCACCTGACAATGAAGCCACACTTGGAGAAGCACAGAACCAAAAATACTGGAAAGAAACCAAGGAGAAGCCTTTAACCCCTCTCCTTCAGACATTATGGTTACATGAGCCAATTAATCCCCCTTACCATCTATCTATGACACTGCCAGATGGGTTTTGTGGTGCCAGCCAGAGCATGTGAAGTGACACAGTGTGCCCTGCACTCTAGTTTTAGAGAAAATGCTTCCCCTGGGGTGCTCTCATTCTGTTCCTCAGCCATGTCATCTAGTTTAATTTAGTCCTCCTTCTCCTTCTGAGTTCCAATTATCTGTAAGCCTCACCCCCGATGCAGTTTGAAATGGGGATGGTAAATAAACCTGCATCGTGAGGATGGAGGCAGGTTCAAAGAAGTGCTGCCCATGAAATCTAGGCTTCAGTTTCAGTTTATCTATTACTGTGAAACAAACCACTCCTAAACTGAGCGGCTTAAAACAGCAGCTCTTTATTACTTCGTGTAGTGCTGTGTGTTAACGGGGTGGTATTTCTGTTGTATATCATGGCGCGGACTAGGTACTCATGGGGCTGCGTGCACCGGAAGCTTGGTAGATTCTGTTCCTTATTGACCATTTACCCCACATGGCGTTTCATTCTCCAGGACTTCTCCATGTAGTACTGTCTCCAGCAGGAGTGCTAGATTCCCTACAGCATGTAGCCACTACAGCATGAGGCACTATCGTAAAAAGGCAAACCCCAATGTGCAAGGCACATCGAGCCTCTGCTTGCATTACACTTCCTAACACCTATCGGTCAAAGCAAACAGCATGAGCAAACCTGGAGTCGACATGTCAGCAACCATACAAGGGCAAGATGAAGTGGGAGTATAGTTCATTGGGGGTCATTGGGTCCCTCACATACAATGAGATCTTTTTTATTGTCCGTATAATTTCCTTTTCACATCTCCCAGAGGTTCTTGTGTAAAGCCAATCAACTTCACTGATTTTGTGAGCATCACTATTATATAATCTCCATTTAGGTACCAGAGCCACAGTATAGTAATTTTCATGACTAATAAGGGGTATTTATGAGGGAACACAGATAAAAACCCATTCCGTCAGATTCCCTTTTTATCTATCTGATTGGAGTGCTCGGTTCCTTGTAAGCAAATATGCCTGAACAAAACTAATGAAAATTCTCTTTTTTTTTTTTTTAAATGGAAATGAATGTATTATTTGGGACTCAGTACCATATTAATTAGAATGCTTTACTAGTTTTGCTGTTTAAAAACATATTATTAATCATGCTCTCTACCAAGCAAAGTTCTGGGTGATTTCCCATCAGCTATTAGATTTTATCATCAACTTTGTGACACAGACACCAATTTTTTCCCCTTTTTACATTTGATGAAATTGGGACTTGGCAAGTTTAGTAACTCATCAGTGTTATTTATTGGAAAGTGGAAGAGCCAATATTTGAAGGAAAATTGGAAATGTATTTTTCTAAAATTGAATTACATAAAAAGGATACTTTGACAGGCATTTTGGACTTAGATTCATCCATTACTAAAGCCTCACCTTTAAAAAAAGAAAAAAGAAAAAGAAAAGTCCACCAGCCCCTGGATATGAACCGATCTGACTTTGACATCAGCATCCTTACTGACCTGTATTGACTGGAGTCCCCTGCTGGCTGCACAGCTGTGTCCCTGGTCTCTGAAAGCTCCATCAAACTCCTCTGACAACTGTGCACGTGTCTAAGAATGCTCACTTTCTGGGGAGACGGGTTCATTACACCACTTTCTCATCTTCCCCTGTCATGTTTTCACTTATCCTTTGAGTCCATTTGTCTGTGATTATTAAAAATGCCACATCCTTTTCATCTTTGAAAACATTAAGATTGTGTTATAAACGACTTTGGTCACCTTTCGGATAAGGCAATCAAGGTCCATTCTGACTCTTATTTGTGTTAAGCATCTCTATGCTTAACAACCAAGCAAGGAAGCAAGCAGGAATTGAGGCCAGGCATACAGGATGTGAATGGAAATATACTGAGCTCAAGGTGTACATTGAGAAGGTGATATGGAAGTGATGCCAGAATAAAGGAAATGTGAATTTTGCTGCCAGTCCATGTTTAGAATTGCAAAATATCTTAGTCAATATTGTCATCTCTAGTCAAGCATAGAGGGTATGGGAGGTTGGCAACCTGAAGACAGGTGATGGAAAGTGATGTTAAAAGACTAGAGTTAGATTACCAGCAGGAATTAGTATGTCCACTACCCTTACGGGTCCAGGCGTACTTTATTTTTTAAAGTTTTCCACCATCTTTATTTCTCACATTGCCAAAATTTTCCTAGATCAATTATTAATGGTGAAATACCCCTCTAATAATTTAGTCAATGACATTTAAATATATATCCCCTCAAGTGCTGGCTGAGTGGCACAGTGGTTAATGCTGGCTTGGGAAGCCAGCGGCCCTGGTTTGGGTTCCACATATGAGGGCCAGTGACACTGCCCTCAAAAAAAAAAAAAAAAAAATTATATATATATATATATATATATATATATATATATATATATATATATCCTCACTAAAATCTGTATTGCTTTTGGTTGTCTTTGCAAGGAAATATCTGAGTCATTTGACTTTCATGACAAAATATATGATCCTTGTCAATAGTGACCACTTATTAATCTCAGCATTTACTTGCATCTCTATAACATTTCATTTTAAAATATATAGTCCAGAAGGGAAAGAAGTGAAATATGTTTCTTATTAGTATAAAGGAGCTAGAATGAAATCTTCGGTATTTTATCTCATCAATGACCTTATAAATGTGTTATACTTTTACTCTTGACTATAATTGTAACTATCTAATATGTGAACAACATTACTATAAATATTTCTCACCGTAAGTAGGCTCCTTAGTCAGGATTCAAATATCAATAAGTATTACCAAAAAATATGACTCATCTTTATTTGTAATCTGATATGATTTGTTTTAGGGGACTTGTTCTAAACAGAAAGATCTCTCCTATGTAGTTAATCAGAATGTTGTTTTGTATTGCCTACAGCTGTGTGTTTAGTAATTGGATCATTTGTCTTCCCCATCACAGCAACAGTGGATGGAATCAGTACACTTTCCATGAAGAAGTTGGTTTCTGCCTGAGCTCAGGGAAAATCTGACTACTTCTATCAGATTAACATCCATTTGAAAATAAATTATTCCTGTAATCATCAACAGAACCCCAAGGCCTGCTAGGCCTTTCTGAAGAGATTATAACTGCAGTTGGGAGGGAGGGGAGTGGGTGAGGGGAGGGCTGGGAGACGCACAGTGAGAGGGTGATGAGGGAGGAAATCTCTGAGATGGCCAGCCTTCCCTTCATGCCCAGGGGATTATATAATGAGCATTATTCTGTTTATAATTGGAAGAGAGAACTAAACCATTATAATAGTATTGGCATATAGCTTAATGCTGCAGAATGGCAGTGTGAAATGAGGATCACACATGTCAGGCAGGGCTATTGTTAAGTGGGAAAAAAAAATAATACCAGCAGAGTTCACACTGCTTTAGTAAAGCATAGCATTCACAACTCAAGAAAGTCCAGTCTGAAGTTCACAGTTCAACACATGTGTGGCTTTCTGCCATGGTGGCTATTGGGCCTAACTACCTACAGGCCACTGTCTCATAGGAAAGGATGTTTTTGTCCATATTTCCATTTGAATGACTTGTCTGACACACATAAAGATACATATCTGCACATACATGCTACAATTTAATTCATTTCACTAATTAATAACACTTATAATATTTCACCATAGTCCTCTCTACACATTACAGTCAAAGAAAGAATGGGTCCCTTATAGATTTAGGAGTGTCACTGGCATAGCCTCTCAGACTATGAGTAATTCTTCTCTTTTAAAATTCTAATGTTTTTCTTCACAGCTGCAGGCTCTTTTGCTATCTCAATATCTTCCTCATTTTGCGATTTGTCAAATAACTCCAGAGAAAAAAGAAATAGAAGTATCTTTGCTTCAGTTATTTATTTATTTATTTGCCTCCAATTTTACTACCTGCTAGTCTCACTGCAGAAATAAAAAGATGGGAATACAATGGAATTACAAAAGTCATCTGTATGAATGAACCATGTGATCTTATCATGACACTCTCTCTCCAATCAGGAGTGGTCCTGTCCATTTATAATTAAGGATGCCCAATAAATTACTTCTCTGTCACTACCCATTCTTTATTGCCTTTTGCTATGATGTTAACAATTAGAAACACAGATTACTGTTCTATTACAGCCATGTCTATTCGAATTTTCAGTTTCTAGTTATACAGGACTCAGCCAGTTTTTAGTCTTGTCCTCCCAAAATGATGGCACATACTCACCTTAAAAGAAAAGAATGGATCACCTTCGACATTTTCATTTTTTAGACCTTCCAATTTCATATTCATGATGATCTAACTTATTTAAACGTCAAATGTTAACATGATTAACTAGACATGAAAAGGTTTCATAAGCATCTTTACAACCTCTACTCCATGCCTTCCCTGGAATGCCTTTGAAGCACATTTTCAGACTTTATTATTGCAACTGCCTGTTCCCAGGATTTCTATGAATTAACCATCCTTCCCCGCTAATACAAAATAGACATCTTGCTGGACTTTTGATCAATGGATCATTCTATCCTTCAGTATGCACAGAGTTCTCTTTTTAGTTTTGTGTGAAATGAGGTAAGTTTTTAAAAAATAATTATGACGTGAAAGAAGAAAGTAGGCTATCTTTGAGGGAGCAACAGAAGCTATGAAAACATTTTATATTTTCATTTTGTTCTTTTAATATTGATAAATCCTTAGTATTTTTGTAGTCAGAGGCCCAGAAGCCAATGGAGACAGATTGAAGATGTGAACAAAAGGGATAAAGACTGATGTACTCCTGCTCCCTTTATTAGTTCTTATTCTCTACAAGATTAGGAGAGGCTATAGCGCATCTACAATATGCACTGGACCTTCAAGGGCTCTCTGATTCAAGACTGACCAAGCAGCAGATGTAGAATGAAAGAGGAGACAGGGAGAAACAAAGAAAATGAGAAACCTTGTGGTCTGGATCCTGAGAGATGGAAAACAAGGTTAGTTACTGCAAATGTTTCATTTAGTTTCCAAGAGGCCTTTCAGAAGTTCATACCCTCTAGCATCCCATGATGCTGTGTGGTGTAATGCCTCCTGAAAGTTAAGTCCCCTCTATTTGAGTTCATTGTATGGACAACTTTGTTTCTTGTAACAAAGGATTGCAGAGGAAAATAGGCCTGTTTCATGTCTCATGCAACATTTAGTCAAACATATGTCAGAAAAATATGAAGTTGTAATACAAGTTCATGTAGTAAGTTACATATCTCTTCATTTCTCAGAGAGAAGAAGATAAAGCAAACAGAAAGGCAGACATGCTGAACGAGGGATGGAAAAATACACAGAGATGGCACAAAGGACATAACATTAAAAGACATGTAGACTTTGCACACTAAAGAATTTAGGCAATGATTTATTCTGTGTTCCTCCAGTGAGGATGAGAGATAAACAGAAGCTGCTCATCACAATACATTTCTCACAGTGTTGCAAATAAGGGCAGCTCAGCTTTCCATGACTTATACTGACACTCAGTGCATATTTTTAACAAGGTTATCTTTTTATAAAATCATTTCACTATCAAGACTATTAAGCCATTCTGGCATCACTACTCTTAGTATACAGCAGATGCCAGGCATCCATTTCCCTTCCTAACAGCAACCAAATTCTGCTTGGGGTAGTAACTTTCCTGTGTCTAGTTATGAACTTTCATCCTTGAGGAAAACATTTTCCTGGAACCACTTTCCACCACAGGAGACACGGGGGACTGATTTTTACTTTTGATGAGCATGTGCATATCACCTCACCTTGGCAAATGAATGCTCTTACCTAGAGTTCTGCATTTTAGGTAGTGACCATGGACAAAGGACAGAGTGGAAGGGCATTTATTCTAAGGCATATGGTGATGATAGAGCAATCTCTGACTGGGATATTCAGATTTCTAGAAATCAATACGCTTCTTTTTATTTCTTCCAGAACATTGTTCTACTGTTGGATTCTACTATTCGTAAATCTGTTCATAAGCCCACCCGTACCGAAACTGAACCCATCGTGATTTTAATGCCCCTAGGATTTTTGACAGCTAGAATTAAGTAATATGATTCTTAATTAGGATCCAGGTATAGGCTTTAACTAAATGTTTCTGCTGCTTTGGTTGGCACACAGCTTCCAGTCAAAGATTAAGAAAGCATGTTATCCGTATTCTGAAGGATTGCCTAGAGAGGGTGTTCCAAGGGAAATGCTTAAAATTACACTTTGCTGGAGATAAAAGAAAAAATAGAGCTTTTTTTAGCACTAAATAGTTAAGAACAAAGCAATGATAGCTTAAACAATGGTTAGAGTTACAAGATGTCTAGTTTCTGTCTTTTGCTTTCAAGATAATGTCACTGACGCACAATTGTTAAGGCATTTTGCAGAGTTTTGGTTCTCCAACCCAGCACCCCTGTTTTGCTGGTCTCTCTGTCAAGCAGAGGAAGATAACTTCAGGGTCTCAAGGAAATTTTATGAGTTTTTTTGCAGAAGGGAGGGAAAAATTTCTCCAAGGTATCTGTGACCAGCTGCTGTGACCAGTCTAATACAAAAAAGGGTTATCTATGACTAAAGAAACAGACTTCCCTCTCCTAGAATTCCCCCTCCCCTCCTCCCTCACTACATACAAACTCCCTACTTTTGCTTTTTGGGAGAGACAGATTTGAGAGATCTTGCTCTGCCATCCTCTCACTTTGACAAAATAAAATAAACCTTTCTCTATCTCCAAGCATCAGTGTCTCAATCTGTTGGCTTTACCTGCACATCTGGCACATGAATCTGAATTTTGGGAGATGATTTGGTATCAATACCCTTCCAATAACTTTTTGTTGCCTTAGGTAGGTCCAACTTAGCATATGTTTGCTACCACAGATTCACTGGCACCCATATTTTACTAGAAGTCCTCTGAAACTCATCACTCTATTTTTATATAAAGAATCTTTGTAAACATGTAAGAATCAGCTTTAGATTTTCTAGCAAAAAAAGTATTGATCTGTAAGCATCAGGCAACCATGCTTTTCCAAACTAACCCTTAACTCCCCTTACAAAATGTATAGACCCTCTTTTTCATTCTTAAATCATGTTTTATTACCTTTTTATAACTTTAAAATAGATATATACTGTTATGGGTTTAATAGTGTCACCCAATAACATATGGTGAGTTCCTAACCACTGGTTCCTGTGAGTGTGACCTTATTTGGAAATAGGGTCTTTGCAGATGTCATCAAATTAAGATGAGTTCATGAGGGTGGGTGGTCCCTAACTCAATATTAATGGTGTCCTTATTAAAAAGAGGAAAATGTCATGAGGAGACAGACACATGAGGGCAGAAAGCCATGCAATGACAGAGGCGGAGATTTGAGTGCTGCAGAAATAAGCTAAGATCATCAAGGAATGCTAGCAACCTTGCCTCAGCTAGGAAGAGGCAAGAAGGGACTCTTCCTTGCAGATTTCAGAGCAAGCATCATCCTGCTGATAACCTGATGTCTCACTTTTGGGGTCTGGAATTGTGAGACAGTAAATTTCTGTTGTTTTTAGCCACCTAGCTTGTAGTACTTTGTTATAGCAGCCCTGCAAAACTGATACACATCTCCAAACATAAATATTTTCTACATTCATTATACTACATTTTGCACTTTGTTCCCATTCAAAACCTCACCAGTAAAACCTTAGTCAGAAATTAGTCTCCCTCTTTCTTTTCCTTAGAATAGCATTTATAACTCAATTCACAATTCAAATAATCTTCTTATTTTTAAGTCCTCAGGGCAAATAAGAGAAGGATTACACATTTCTGTATTGTTAGTAAATTATCCTGTAGATTTCATTCTATCTCCATGATAGCATTAGTTTGTCACTGACAACATAATCCTTTCAGATCATTTAATAATCTTATCAGGAACACTATACAAAAAGACAGTTAACCTACTATTACACTAACCTTCCCACAGAAGAAAACACTATCTATGTATCTCAAATCCCATATATGCATGCATCCAAACAACATTCAATTTTGAGTCTCTTGTCTCTGATAAAAAGATTCTAAGATTATTTTTTCTTCTTTTTTAATGTGAACTTTGCAGTTTAACTACCTAGACAAAGAAATCTACTTTACAGACACTGGACTCTGTTTTCTGAGATGCTTCCAGATTTATCCGTCTGCCCCCTCAGTCTACAACAAGTTACTCACAATATCAAATATAAATTTCTATAAATGACAGTCGAGTTTAAGAAACATAAATTAGTGTGATAGAGAACAGTTAATTCCCAGACTACATGTATTCGTTCATCGGGTTTGTTGAATCTGAGCCCACTTTCCCCTTAAAACAACACTACGCTTTTCCACCAAATACATCAAGGATCAATGTAAATCAACACTTATTAAGCATCTCCTAAGAACTGCAAATGCTATTACAGACAATAGCAACATCATAACGAATGTGCCCTGCCTTGAGGAGTCCATAGCCTAGATGTGAGTTTAGGGTTGAACTGTCATCCATGCTCCAGGGCTCCTGGAGTCCGGCATGCACTGTGAATGGGGAGCGCAAGCAACACATCACTGTCGCCTGGGAGACACACTTAAGCTCACATCCTGAATCTTGCTTTCAGTGATCATGGGTAAATTAAATTATTTTAGGCTAGTTTTCTTATTTTTGGCAAACATAACATGCCTTGCAGGCTTTGTGTGAAGATTGGCAGGAGGAAATTTGCAATATGGGCACATAGCAGTCAATAAAGCAACATTAATGGGAAAAGATATTTTTTTAAAAAAAAGGGTATTAAAAATGTCAGCCAAGGGCCGGCCGAGTGGTGCGGTGGTTAAGCGCTGGCTTGGAAAGCCGGCAGCCCCGGTTCAGGTCCCACATATGAGGGCCAGTGAGACTGCCCTCAAAAAAAAAAAGAAATCCAAAATCAAAAAATGTCAGCCAATATAGAAAGCTTTAAGAAATATTTGAAAGCAGGCTCTAGTATATGCTACAGAAATCACACTCTGCTCCATAGATATAGGTGATGGTCCGAAATGAAGCATTATTCATTTAATTGAGGATCTAGACAAGTCAGCAAATGGGTGCCTCTTATAAAGGTAAGGTTGAAATAGGAAATAAAACTCTTATTACGAGAAAAAAAAATCATTAGTGTCATGAGCTAATTTAGCTTATCTATTGTGAGGTTAATTGTATTACAACTTTTCCCAAAATATATTTCATGAAAATGAATATGTGCTCATTGAAAAGAATTGCCAGCATAAAATAAGGTTGGGAAGCACTGGGTTAAACAAAGTGAAACAGATTTCAGTGCTATGAGCATTCTGAATCTTCGAACCAAGGAGGATAGGAGGCCAGGTAGCTAACGTTAACTGAGCACACATGAGCCTCCTGACAGGGACACACAGGCTCCAAAAAAGCATCCCACATGTTTTGCAAGGCCTTTCTTTCCTAGAGCTCCCCACCAAAGCTCCATAGAACTCACTTTCAGAAATGTACTCTATTGATAGGAACATTCATAGTTGCCTAGGAAACAAGGCAACTTTGTGACTAAGATAATTCTAATCAAATCTCTTTTTTAACAAAAATATTTCCCCAAACCAATATGTTTCATTTGACGTGACACATAGTTACTGAGTTTTAGTAATTAGCAATGCATGCTAACTTTCTTAACAATCATGATGTAAGTCATCCTACAGTTTTCTAAGACTCAATTTTCTTTGACTTGGCTCATGGCCAGCAATCTATAAATTTCACATAATATGCATTTTTCCTTCGAAATTCATAGATGTGTAAAAAAATATTACACAAACCAGCACAAACCACAACTAAAATATGCAGGTATGTATTTTTAACAATGTAAAATCATACCTATGATGGTATTTACAAATGAATAAAAATTTAATAAAAATTAACTGTTTGCAGTATTATTATCAAAGAATATCTATGAGTATGACAGAGTTTTACTCTAAAATCTACATTTGAAAGGATTTGAATCCTTACATCAACTGACAACAAATTATTAGTTCATTCAACTTAATCATAGCTAACCATTGTTACAAATGTGAAGCAGACAAGGTCGTTATTTGGGCATATTCAACAACTTCTGATTTTTAGCACTTCTCCAGTGCCCTATATAGTATACTTTGTCCCAAAGAGGGAGAAAAATCATGTTTTCCCGATTACAATCACTAATACTAAATGACAACTAATAATTAAGGATAACATATGTCTTTGACATCAGGTTTCTGCATTTAGGAGACTTCATATTCTTAACATAAAATGATATAGCACCTATGAACTTTCTTGCACTATTCAGTGAATGTGTAAGGATTTGTGGAAGCATGGGGTTTTTCAAATATCTCCGGTTGTCACATTATATAAGGAAATAGATTTTCTATCACAATTTATGTCTGGCCCTGAACTAAGTAGAAGTTACTTTTAGAAAATTTATCCTTTATTAATGCAATAAAAACACACATGTATCCAATATTTGAAATGTTCTATTTACATGCCATATATATATATATATATATATGGCATATAAATATATTTTGAATATATATATATATATATATATAGTCAAAAAATGCATACAATTTTAAGAAAGGAAGAAGCTGTACTAAAATTGTAATACTCAATATATACTGATACCGAAAGATGACTACAAGTCGCATTTGACTTCTGCAATTATAAGAGATAGTTACCATCAGAGTCCAGACACTTCTGATAATGGGGAATTACTGCTTGGGCATTGTCAACCCAAGTGTCCACTTGTACACATTGTTTTGGCACCTCTGGTATATTTCAAATATGTAATATAAATATATTTGGATGTTCTATATCTTATCTCATATTTGGTATTTTTCTTGTCAGGCATTTTTTGGTGGGTATATTGATATGAACATAGAAAGCTGTGGTCCCCATATATAATTATGATGTGCTCACATAACTGTTTTGTTAGTTTTAAATAACTTGGCTTTATTTTTCAGATTATTTTATTACCATGGTACTTTGGCATGGTACAAATTGGCTGGATGTTTTTCTTTTTTCTTTTTTTAATCACCAGCTTGAAATGATGGTTTTAAAAACTAAAGGTATCTTTACTATTACATAGGCTACCTCAATCTTTTATCTTCTAAAGAGACCTATAATTCAAATAATAATGTCTGGGCAGAGAAGAAATTTTTCAATCTAAGGTTAAAAATATTAATTACCACCATATTGAGTGAGACACCAGGACCCAGAGAAATATGGAATCGAGCTGTTAGGAAAATCAATCTGCTATAAGAATACAATGAATCCACTATTTTACAATAGTTTTAATTTATTTTTCATAGGTCTAATAGCAAAATAGCATTCTAGATGATGAATTTTCCTTTACAGACGTTTCAGAAAAATATTTAACATTCAACTAAATAGTATGAGATAGACATATGCTCATCGCTCCATTTTTCCTTACTCTTTGCACTAACCGAACAAAGTTGTTTACTCTGTATATTAATTTATTGATTGTCTGAACAAAGATTACTTAACTGCATACAAAAAACATATATGAAATATTATTCACTGTGGACTTTCAATTGAATTGCTGGTTAAATTATTCAATCTATCTGTGTCTTTTTTTTTCTTAAATAAGGGCAATAATGATAATTATATCCTTGGGCTACTGTGAGAGTGATACCCAATGCATGATAACTATTACTACCAGCATCACTAATGGAAATATTTCAAGCAATTTTTTGAAAATCATTTTAAATTGAGTATACCTATATGAAAAAAAAATTGATCTAATAAGGTAGTATTATCATTTTCTAGTACTAGAAAGTATCAATGTCAGACAAAGTACTACCTTTTTGCTGTACAATAAGCTTAATTTATTGAAGAATTTTAAATTTTATATTTGATTCTTATTGTAAACGAGGGTTACATAAATATGATATCATTATATGAGTACAAAATAAAGGAAATTGTTGTTTCTAAAACACAGCTTACTCTATATAACTTAACTGTGCATCTTAATTAAGTCATAAAGCAAATACTACATCTTTAGGTGATACATCATCATTAGCATATTTTTGTTTTTTAACCATCAGCATTAAATTTGTGGCTTGTCATGTCTCTGATGGTGTAGTTTAATTGATAACTAGCCTCTTTTACACTGAGGAAATTTTCAAATAAATGAGTTCTATGAAGCTTTCCAATTAGATATCATAATGTAAGAAAACAAATACGAGCATACTAAGTATATATATATATATATATATATATTTCCATGTGCTTATATCTATATATACATTTTTATAAATATACAGATATATTTTACATTAATGCTAAGTAATGCCATAAAATGACATTCATTTGAGAATATATTTAATGGTTCTTAGTAATCCTCTCAATTTGCATGAATGAATAAATGAACACTTCAAATTTAACTAAGAAGTTTGTGTACAAAAATACTAATAAAAAGTCAATTTTGATACACTGGGATGTATTCACAGTCTCATAAGTTCTCAGAGGTTCCACCTAAAACTAAGGTCATGTTTTGTTAATGAGTAGCTGTGTGTTCCTGGGTATCGTCTCTTCACTGAGCTGATTTATTATTATTAAAATGACAATAAAATGCAACTATGTTTTCTTTTTTTGATTTGTGAAGGTTGTCAATATTACACTTATGCTAATGAGATAAAAAGTATATTTTTCAGTGTTAGACTCTTTAAACAAAATTATTTCCCTCTAGCTACTTTAGTACTTATACAAGTATTACACATGCATTTATTTTTGTGACTGAAATGCATTAAGGTAAATGTTTTGGCAAATCAAGTAACTGAGAATTTACAAAAACTAATTCACATTTAATAGGAAATCCCAGTAATAGGTTTTATAAATATATGGAACAGAACTATTTATAATCTTAGTCTTTAGACTTTTGGCCTGATTTGATTTCCGGACTAATAGAAAGGGCAATATAATTAAATAAATGTTGATATGTTTTTACGCAATTTTATAAATATGTACATGTATATGTATGTTGATATATAAATGTTGGTATAAACATTTATTTAATTGCATATATATATATATACATATGTATATATGCATATGCATACAGGTATGTTCATTTTAACTGCCCTAATAAATTCTTGATTTGTTTTCCAGTCAATCCTTCATCATTTCCTCTCTCTCCTAAATTTAAATATGGTAATTTTAATTCAGAAAGAAGAAACTATTTAAGAAGGTTAGTGATAATAATTATTTTATAAAAAGTAACCTAATAAAACGTTCTGAGCATTTACAACTGGGAGATCACATTTGTATAACCACATGTACCTCACCATTAAGTAATGAGAAAGTTACAGATCACACTGTGACGTCCGGTCAATATCAAACTGAAAAGTTACAGAGACCTTTTCGTGGTGTGATTTTGGGGGGCTACAGAATAGAATTCTAACTGAATCAGTGCTAACTGAAGACAAGGGACAGATCTAGTTTTGCCTTTCTACTCTCAACCCTTTCGTTATGACAGTTCACCTATTTCACCCAATTTCTCTTCAGGCAATGACATATGTATGGATATAAGAAAACTGATTCGCTTTTTCCACTTTTATTTGTAGTAAGATATTTTTCATACATTGATTTGGAGAGTAGGCAATTGTCTGGACATGGGTCTCCTCAAACAGAAAGATTATTAAGTACAATAGCCTGCCTGACTGCCTTGTACTTATTTCCCAAGCATGCAGTTTGCACACTGCTTTCCAATCACACATGCGTTACCTCAATATCACTTTTGATATCAACTAAGCTACATTTTCAGAAATAAAGATTCAAACCCTTATGGAACTTCAATCCTGTTTGATCCATGTGCTGTCAAGGCAACTACGGTAGTACTGATTTTGCTATATTTCATCATAATCAGTATTCCCACATACTGAACTTTTTTACAGAATATTCTTTGAACCACTTTGGACATAAGCATCCAATAATACTTGATAAATAAATAAACATGATATGAATATTCAGAAGGAAATGTCTCAGACTACCTGTGAAAATGGAATATAACACAGAATCATTTCAGGTAAGGTTAACGTCATTGGAGGTAATCCATATATGCAAAAACTCAGTGTCACAATTTTCTTCACTTCTACTCAGCCTCCCTAGACTTCACCTCCTGCTCTCTTCCCATATACCACTCTGAACCTATTATCATCACCCAAGACTACACTAGTTCTAATATTTTAAACCTTAAATATGTTCTACTTTTGAAACAAAAACACACCAACTTTTATATAATCTCACCTCAACTATTTCCTATCCTTTTGGAGACTTCTCCTCTTTTGATGATGCTTTTTTTGTTAATGCATCTAACAATGCTTTATTGTCTTTTTCCCCCTCCAATTGCATCTCCTGCACTTACATGACATAGTACTTTCAATCAGAAATCTTCACTCAGATTTACAATAGATGTCTTATTAATCTTGGTAAAAACAAAACCTATGCTTTCTTCTCTTTGCCCTTCACCATCCAAGTACCGAGATCAAAATTTTGAGGTTTCGACTCCTCTCTCAATCTTAATAACTTCTTCAAAACCACTTTACTTCCTTACTTGAAATAATTCCACAGTATCTCACAGTTTTTGAGAGAAGCTCCAACTGTTGAGCTTAGCAATATTTGGTCTCCTCTCTCACTTCTCTACTTATGCCACTCAACCCTTAATGCGATTCTCACATTGCATTCTCTGTCATTTTCACACATGCGCACATGCTGCTTCTTTTGCCTTTGACACACTTCCTGTTCCCTCCCACCAGTGTCTCAGAAGTCATCAGCACCAAGGAGTCCCTTGACTTCCCTGCCTTCCACAAACACACCACATGTGCACATGTATCTGTTTCCACAAAACTATCAACGAACTTATTACAGAGCAATACAATCATCTGCTTGTTTTCACTATTCTCTCCAGATTTAATACTCTTGAGAGAGGAGTCCACATATTTTCATGCATTTCTCTTGTATTTAGTACAATATCTAACATCAGATAAATTTCAAAAGAGGTTCATCCTCAAAGACTTGGTAGGAGACCTCTCCATAGTAATGTCCCTTCCCCTGCCAAGAAAAAGACAGATTTCATAAACCACTTCTCAAGGATATGTTATGTTTTGATAACCTTTTTGCCAGAACCTAGCATGTTTCTTTATATCTCCGTTTGGTATTTGGTGAAAACTTAGTTTAAAATATTGATCTTCATATAGTGAATAACACATACCTAAGTAAGATTATTATGTTTTTAACAATAAAATACTATTTGGTTTTGAATGATTTTTTCCCATATCGTGGACTATAAATTTGCAATTTTTAGGTGATGAATGGGTGTGTCTTTTAGTTCCTTTTTCTTCTCTTATTCTGCTTTCTCAGCCCCTATCTTGGCACCTATCTTGATTTAGTTAACATCTGGTTTTCTGGGTATCAACATGGAGGTAATTATTGTCCATATTAAAGATATTATTATAGAAGAAATACTGCTATGAAATAGATGTCCTGCAATATCACCAAATACTGAAACACATGTGTAACACACAAAATTATATTAATTAATGTATTCCATTCCTTTTTTTGGGGAAAATAGTATTATTCTAATATTCTCTTATTGTTGTTGTTGTTAATGGAAGTTCAGATATCAATATGTAGAAATGGATTTATTTAATGTTGAAAAGTTTTAAAATAATAACTGTGAGATGTGAACAATTATGTTCTTTATCCACTATTTTGGTTCAGACTAGAATTTAGTTCTTCCACTTCTTAGCTTTGGAACTTTTTCTATTTGGCAATATAAAAAACATTTAAACTTTAGTTTTATATTCTCTTACATAAGACCTTTGAGAATTTCCCCCTTAGGAAAATTATCCCTAAATTGTGTAGCTTTATGTGGAACTCACAAAATTATTATCCTAACATTGCTTTTAATTCTTACACTGTTATTCTAATTGTACACTATAATACATAATTAAGGTAAAAATATTATTAGCACTTATTATTTTTAATATGGTTTTCTTACTACAAAATGCAAAGATCTGTATATTTTAGGCATGACACAGCTCTATACACAGTGATTGTAGGTCCCAGTAATTTGAGGGACAATGACCTGTTTCATTGCAATGAGGAGCCCCATTGACCCTGTGCCCTTCATCACTCCTCTTGGTTCTGCCTCTGTGTCTACGCACACATACTTATTTGTTTAATGTGATGGTGTGAAAGTTCAAAGGCTTAAAAGTTATCATTAGTCTGCTTGTGGTAATAATAATACCCAGTGTAACTTGGTAGAAAACAAATTTCTTAAAAAAAGAGGAAAAGATCGAATTTCAAAGGTGGACAGAAATATTTAAAAAAGAGAAAAAAAAACTTTGTTTACAATCGACTTCATGGCCTGGAACTAAAGGTTGAGAAAATTTAAAATACTGAGAGAGAGAGAGAGAGAGAGAGAGAGAGAGAGAGAGAGAGAGAGAGAGAGAGAGAGAGAGAAAAGGGGGGAGGGGATCCCATTAAAATGTCCTAAATGACAAATTTTGATTAAGTTACTTGATATGGAGAAATACTGTAAGAGAACTTCATTTTTAAGGATGTTATGTAGTTGAAGCATCTTTTCTTTAGTACTAACATAATTTCTTTTCAGGATTAGGCTTATGCATGAAAAATAACTTCCATGAAAGCTAAGTTAAAAAGATAAATAATGGAGATCATAGCTACACTGTAGTAATTTTTTTTCTATAATATCTACAGTGATTTTCAGAATATTTATGTCATATGTACTTTGCTGAGAGAGGAAATAGCCAATGTTAATAGATGTATTTGCTGGAAATATTGATGTTCATCAAAAATAGTTTTGTGACAGACAGCTATTGAATGGGAAATCACATTGTCTTTTTAAGTATGATTAAAAATCTCTTAAACTACTTAGTTCAGAAGAGAGAAAAGTGGGGATTTTTTAGAAACAGCAGTGTTCCTCCTACAATGGAATTTCCTGAAGGGGTTAGTACTATAATAATCCAAAGACACATATACCTGGAGTCTTTCTGTCTCCCTTACAGAGGATTAAGAACAAAAACTAAGCAAAAACCCACTTCAATTAAATAATATCCAACAATAATATGATTTGGGTTATGTCATTTGTAAACCTAAAAAGCACATCTGAGTAATCATTTTTTAATTAAATGACACTGTTAACACCTTATGCTAGTAGATGCTAAGATAATTCCTATAATAGAGTGTATTCTCTAGTAATGAAAGCGCTGGAAGAAAAGCCTTTTTAAACAGTTAACATTTCCAACCTCTTCTATGGCAACATTATAAAATAAAACATGTAAAATAGTACCATTGATAGGACAGCCAAAACATTGGCCTTATGATAATGACATTGATGTTGTTTTATGGCTGCTACTTCATAAAATGAACATTAAATAGACGGTATTATTTACTTTTTCTGATGAGACTGAAATATGGAAAATAAATAATTATCTCATTGATACAACAATTCATTCAACAAATAGGCATTGAGTGCTTATTTTCCAAGCACTGTTCTATGGGTCTGGGTCTTAACAATGAATAAAAACAAACGCATCTGTTGCCTGTATAGTGTTTGTATAGAATATGTGCTTATTAACATCGAGTACAATACTAGGTCTGATGTCCAGATTTTTCTATTTCTTGTCTAGTGCCAAGAGTATAGATTCTCTTACATCTTAGAAATAAACTATTTAAAAATACATCAAACATTAAAATTAGATGTTAGAGATACTTGCTTCATAGGGCTGCTACGAAACCTGAATGATAGATGTAATGTGCTTAGAACAGTGTCTGGTAATAAGGGAACAGCAAAGCTTGCCATGAATATGACAGGTGCTGGTAGTGCTAGTGAATAAAAAAAAAAAAAAATGTTTCTTCTTTATTGATCTCACATGCAGCTACCTACCTAAACTCTCTTAAGTTTTTCTATAATTGGCCTGGAGATTCTGTTGTATTTTCTATATAAACAATCTTATTATATAAAGATTGACATTTAGTTTTCTTCCTCCATAATTGTTATATATTGTATTTTGTTATTTGCCTTAAAACTTGTAAAGGTCTTCTAAAGAAAGCTGAATAGTAACTGGGAAAATGTGCATCATTAAGTTTCATGTCCTTAAATTTTAGTTATCCTTCTTCTGAAAAGTGTATAGCCAAACATTTTCTTTTTTAAATCTATTCCACATATCTCTGTCTTTACCAAGACATTTAATCAATTTACAATTACTAGGTTTAATGACATTTCTTCTCTGCTGAATTGGAAATTATAAACTCAATATTTGCTTCATTGTTGTTACTCCTGAAATTTTACAATGTATAATTAACTTGAAAAAGTTAGTCAATTAGTCAATATGTTTATCTGTCCAGAGAAAAACTGGGATGATAGTACACTTTAGAGATACTACTCTTTTGACCTAAAGGATATTATTGCCCATTACTTTGGTATACAAAATTACATAATATTAAGGGCTGGCTGAGTGGCTTAGTTGGTTAAGAGATCGCTCAAGAGTGTGAGCTGAGCTCTGAGCAACGGCGGTTTGATGCCAGCCCGAGCTGAGTTGTCGTTGAGCTGCCAACAGGTGGCAGGATGGCTCAGCTGAAAAAAAACCAACAAAAATAAAAACAAAACAAATTATATAATATTATATTCTTATTGTTTCATAAACAATATCTGTTAAACATGCATAACATCTTGGCTCATCAGTGTTGGAAGTTAATGCAATTTGAATGATGGATAATTTGTGCTTTTTATATTTTTAACCTGGACATAACATGTAACCCTCTCATTCTGAAAAGATTGCTCAGTTCACAATTTTAGACTGACATTTATTTTATCTCAACACCTTAAAGATACTGTCCCACTAAATAAACTTAAGTTCATTCAGTATTGCTGAGAACTGTACTACAAGCCTACTTATCATGGCTTTTAGATCATCTCTACTTTTTAACTGGCTGTTTATACCTTTGTCTTTGAGTTTCTTCAGTTTAAGTATACTGTATCATATTAGGGTTTTTAAATACACTTATCCTGTTTACCATATATTCGCTTTCTATAGCTGAGGAATTTTGAAAATCAAATCTGGAAACAGAGCACTAATTATGTATTCTATTATTGTTTCTTCCATCCACTTGAGATTACTCCAGTTGAATATCCAGTTGGATATATGGTATATCTTCTCATTCTGTATTCTATACCTCATGATCTTTTTTTTTAATATCTTATCTCAATCAAGCTCTCTGGGTCATATCCTTAGAAATATCATGAACTCATATCTTTTGGTTCATCAATCTTTTGTGTGTCTTTCCAAATGTTCAGCATATATTGAACTTCAATTCCAAAAATTTTATTTTTCATCTTTGAAATTGTTAGTTTTCCCATATTTTTTGGACATTTATGTTAAGTTCCCACTCCTTGATTATTTTTAAGTTCCATCTTTTATATACTTTTTAAAATCTCTATTTCATATTTTTATGATAATTACAATTCTGCGATGCATTATTTCTGTTTATTCTGAGCAAAGAGAAGTTTGTTACTTGCCTCTACTTTTATAATTTTTTATTAAATTTATTGCGGTGACACTGGTTAATGAAGTTATATATGTTTCAAGTGTACAATTCAATAAGATACCATCTATGTATCGGACTGTGTTCACCACTCAGGGTCAAATCTCCTTCTATCACCATATATTTGAAGCCCTTTACCCTTGCCTCTGATAATTTTTTCTCAGCTGATACTTTTTTCTAACTTAAACTCTAAGAAACATGAGGGCTTCATTTGTGAATGTCTTCTTCCAATGAAAATTTGTGCTTACCTCTCCTGGAAGGTTGTTCTATCCAGGCTGTTCTATTCACCGGAGGCATTTTAGTCTCCTTCCAGCATCCTAGATTAATGATAATATCAGCTTTCATTCCAATACTATGCCCATCTAACAGCATATTTTGATCTCCTCACTGGTCTACAGAAGGATCCTTTTTACAGCTTGCCTACTCACCACAGCTCTCTCCTACGCTTTTGGCTTCCTGTTTTATTGATTTTTATTTACATTGTTGATCTTTGGTGTGTTCCTTTACTTTGTAGATGTCTAGTAATGCATTAGAAAGCATTATAATAGCAATTATTCAGCAAATATTTTAATTTTAGCAGGCAGATGTTGCTGATGACCCAGACCACTTTATTGTCATAAATTAAAGAAAAAAAAATCATTAAATAATCAATATATAACTTCATGTGTTTAAACATGTTATTATTTAAAAATCACTACAAACAGGAATAAACTCCTGATCCAAAATTTAATAATAAAACTGTCATGGCTATCACTAAGCAATAATTATGTTTATTTTACACTTCTATATTTCCTCCAGAAAAATTGTACATAAATTTTGAAGGAAAGTATAAAAAATGATTTTGTTTTGTTGAATGTTGCTATCAGTATGCTTGGTATTATGAAAGTAATGATATATTCCTAATGTTTACTAACACAATGTGGTTAATATTTGAAAAATCTGAAATACAGTATTTTCTTATTATGTAGGCTAATAATCGTTATATGGCATCAGAACAAAATATCAAAATCTGATTTTTTTTTAAGGCAGCCTGATAATTTGAGAAAAATAGAGACAAAGTCAGGCCTAGAAATAGATGAGATGAGCAAATGGCCAAACAATTGTATTTACAGGGTTGTGATTGGGTAAACCAAATTTCAGGGATTTATATGCAAGAGTTGAAGTGTAAATCTATTCACTTATATAATGTTTATACACATAATATATAATATATATTCAAATATATTTAACAAGTTCACTGTTTGCAGTTTTAAACATAATTAATATTTTAGTATTTTCTCTTTCTTTATTGAAGAGCTTAATTACTCTTAATTTATTTAGGTCTCTCAGGTAAAGTTGTGTTTTTTAATGTGTGAAATTTCTCGAGACATGCATGTATAGTAAAATGAATAAAAGTAAACTTCAATAGCTGTGAGAATGTATGTGATTATATGTGTTTGAGTACATACATCAGAGAAGAGAGTATTTTCCCATTTCCATGCATTTCATTTAACCTTAAATATGTTAATTTTGATAGTATTTTTGTTAAACATACGCACAGTGTTTGGAATTTTTGAATTAAAATATAGATGTTTCAGTTGCCTTTTTTTAACCTTTCCAATTGTGTAGAGATAAATTTTATATAAATAAATCTTATGTTCAGTGGAAAATAAAACAAATGACTTTGTTTGGTAATCTTGCCTGTATTACTTTTGATATCTATATATTCTGTCATAATACATAATTCCTAATCCTGAAGCACATGACTTGTTATTTCTACAAGATTGTTCCTTAAAGGTATGTAGCTCATTGTATATTTCTAAATGTATTGGCTTTTATAGAGTAGTTTTTCCTAAATCTTTGTTAAGTGAAGGAATGAATACATGAATTAATATTCTAAAGTCATTACAGTCTCCAAAGGCAAGAGTACAGGAAGTACATCTGGTCTTTATTGATGAGTGTGTATTACTAGAGTTAATAATAATTGCCTCTTGGGTGAAAATTTGATGCTTTAATGCCCTAAGTAGGAAAAATTAATGATTCACTATATTGCATGCCTAACTATATGCGCATTTAAAGAATTTTTGAATTACTCTATTGTGTTTGATTTGGAAATTCAGTTTTTAGAGTTAAATAACATACCTAATCCTTAGCATTTTCATGTCATTCTTCCAGGAGCTAAAAGTACTTGACTTTCATCTGTATATATGGGATATTTCAAGTCTCCAGAATAAATCTTACACTGGGACAGGAGAAATTTAAGGAGCATCACACTAACATCAGGAAGTACCCCAAGATAGCTATTGACTCAAACTTGAGTTTACCCTGGTTACCCATTTAACTACAAAGATTTGGTCCCACCTGTATCCCATTTTATGAAGCAGAGCCTTCTCTGGAGGACCTACTGTTTGGGTCTAAGGCTATTCATTGCTCTTGTAAACTCCATTTCTAAGTCTTGGAACCCTGTCCCTGAACTCAGGCCTGTGACTGTAAATCCATCTGCAGACACATCCCTGGCTTGAGAACAGAATTTGACCTTCCTCCTGTAATTCCATAGAATTTGGCGTCTGATTTAGTTCCTTCCTAACTGGATTACTTCAGATCCATTTATTAAATTATGTGAGCTTCTGTTTTCTCTAAAAGGAAGCAGCTGTAAAAGACTGTTACTACTGTTACTATTAATAATAATAATAAAGGACAGTTTATAATAAATTATAATCCCTTTTCAGCATTTTATATGTATTAATAATTACATTCTTATGACATTTTAACAAGTACTCTTAGGAATTTTGAATTTATCAAATGTTTGAAATATGGTGAGCATTCAACAAGTCAATACATGTTTTCCCTCTTACTAAAACAACTGAAATATATTAGATAAACGTATCAGTCTATATGTTACTACCTATAGTTTTGGATTTTGGAGACTCACAGATATAGAAAATATCTATGAAAAAAAAACTAAGTATACTCTCTCTTTCTTTCCCTTTTAATCTCCAACTCAGTACCAGCATTTTCCCACAAGCATAACACAAACAACAACATAAAAGCGACAACAGAAAACTTTCTTTAGGCTTCTGTTTTTTTAACTACCCTCCTAACTTGATTCCTTTCTTCCTTGACAGCAAAACTTATAAAATTATTTGTATTTATTTCCAAATTCTATACTTTTCCATCAATTAACTCAAGCCATGAATCTTGATATTTCCCGGGAAGATTACTAGAATTTTTTTTTCCCCCTTCAAAAGTCACAGCTAACATCAGTGAAAAAGTGGCTTTTTTCATTTTATTATCCTTAACAGTGAACCTGCCATTCCCTCACTGCATGGACTCCTATAACACTATTCGCTTTTGATTTTGACCTTTCTTCATGGCCACACTTGACCGGGTGTTTTGAACTTCCACACCTTCCTTGTGTTCCAGAATGATCTTTGTGCATTCTCCCTTCCCTTCCTGGTTCTTTTCCTGAGTTGTGACCATAATCTGTGTGAATAATTTCTGAAACTTGTCTTCATTTATTTATATTTTTGTCTTGAACCTTTTTTTTCCCCCATATTTTCAAATAATGTCTCCCAATTCCTTTGGTTGACTCTTAAGAATCTATACTTTCTGCTCTCCACCGTATTCACCATTCCCCAAAACCTCTAAGGCTCTGGTTGCCTGTAAATTCCTTCTGCCATGTCCAGTCATATAACATTCCACTTCTGTGGCAGATAATCTGTGGTTACTTGGTATACATTCTAATCGACGAACCGCTTGATTCACTCTACCATGGAGCTAAAAGGTTAAAACTTCATCTATAGAATTTCTTATAGAAAGGGATGTTCATATGGCATAGCTCTGAATAATGAGGTAAAAGTGGAAGTGTACTGGACAGTTGGAGAAAAATTTCACCTATTAATACAACTGCTGACCTTTCCTTTTTCTTTTTCTTCCTTGCTTTCTAAATTTTCAATGGCTGGAGTTTTGACACCAAATGGTAGAATGATGAAGAGAAGAAAACTTTTATCTTAGCATCCTTGAGCTTCTGAACCAGATTATGAACATTATTTAAATGAGAGTAATAAACACTCAACATTTAGTTGAATTCTCTGCTTATGCAGATAAATGCAATCTCTAACTAAAATACCACCCTTTTGAATCCAGCTTAAATTCTGATAGCCACTGCACTCTTCCCCCCCATATCATATATATCTATTACACTTCCTCTGACTCCCTTCCACAATGTAATCCACATTCCGTGACTATCTATATATATTCAATTACAGTTGGTATACAATATTATACAACCTCAGCTTCAGGTGTACAATGAGGTGGGAGCAATAATACAGTTTTCTAATATTTTTATATTACATTACTAATATTGACTGAGTTTATTATATAAGCACTGTTTGAAGTGCAAATACAGTTTAATTCTCACAACAAATCTATGCGTTAAAAACTCTTATTAAACCTATTTTACCATTAAAAAAATGAATAAAGAAAATATGTAACTTTTCCTAGGCTGAGAGTCATAGAATGCTCACTCCGTAAATCATGATATACCTCCATTCATTTCAAATGGTAAAAACGATTAGGTAAAGTACTATGAAGGCACCATGATTCTTGTTAAATTTTCTGCTTCCTGACTTTAGGTTGTTATTATTATCTTATCTGAAGCCATAGTGTTTATCTATCTTATCTTCTTTATTTGACAACTATGTCCTTGAAAGCCAGTAACATTGAATTTTTCTGAGTCCAACAGGGCCTTGGACATAAAAACTCGAGATCTTGGGCTGGCCGAGTGGCGCAATGGTTAAGCGCTGGTTTTGGGATGCCAGCGGCCCCAGTTCGGATCCCACATGAGGGCCAGTGACACTGCCCTCTACAGCTAACAACAGCTCCACCTGGAGCTGGGCTGTGTGAGCCCCGGTGATGGTGTGGGCTGCAGCCCCTGCTGCAGTGGGCTGCCATAGGCTACAGTGAGTGGCCCGCAGCCAGCGTGAGCGGCTGGCAGCCAAGCATGAGCTGCCAATAGCCACGGTGAGCGACATCCAGAGGCCAGCGACCAATCTGCCTCATCCGGGAAGAGCGCAATGACGATACCAACAGTGAAGCAACATCCTCCGCAACTAAACTGAAGAACAAAAAGACAGCAACTTGTCTGTTCCCCTTCCCCGATTCCCCAACGCTGTTCTCCTCCGCCAATTCCCCAATAAAATCTTTAAAAAAAAAACAAAAAACACTCGAGATCTTTACTGAATACATAAAATACTATGGGGAAAAAAAAATCCACTGGCTGGCAATGTAATATGGACCATAAAGATTTCACCTTAAAGAAAGCTTTATTTTTTTTTTATGATCATATACTACTGATTATTTAGAATAGTTTTGTTTAGGCTAATATCTGAAAATTGCTTTGATGAAAAGGATGGCTTTTTCAGAATTCGGCCTTCACCCATAAAATAGTTGTTATGTACAAAACATTTTGAATCAACATGTATATATATAACAGATATAGCCCTCTCTCTGCACTCAAAATTTGATAATCTGCTTAGTTTGGATATAACTTTAATATTTGTTCATTTGATTCACACTCTTGAACTTTGATATTTGAATTCTGGTCACTTTGCTGTGCAATTCCTCTATGTGTTTAGAGGTCTGTGGGAATTCACGTAAAAACACCCTTCACAATTGCGAATTAGTTGAAATATACCAGCCTGCCATGTGTATATCTTTTTTTTTTTACAACTCAGCTTGAATCATATAGGCTAAGAAACAAAAAATGGATCTATTCCACAAAATCCTACAGTTAACATATAAGAACTTTCTTCTTTATAGTATACTTTGCTACAATACATTCCTATGATCATGGACTTCATTTTTTAAAATTTCCTAGCAAACCAAGATACGGTAACTATTTCTTGTGTTCCTGAATGGGCCAGGATTCACTGCATGTGATTATGGTTCTGCTTAATAAGAAGGATGTAAAGATTTGTCTTACAAAAAAATTCAGCTCCAGTAATTGCTTAATTTTATTTCCTGTGGAGCCATGCTTAAATGCCTGTGTAAAGAATTACATGATATTGGGGCCGGCTGAGTGGCTCAGTTGGTTAAGAGCTCGCTTGGTTAAGAGGAGTGTGAGCTGAGCTCTGAGCAACAGCAGTTCGATGCCCAGCCCGAGCTGAGCTGCCACTAAGCTGCCAACAGGTGGCAGGATGGCTCAGCTAAAAAAAATAATAGTAATAATAGTACAGAATTACATGATATCAAGCTAAAAATAATAAACAGATAAGCAAACATACAAAAAGCTACATTTGCCATGTAGGTGGCATATGATTAAAATATATGTGACAAGACATCAAAAAAGATGCTCCTGTTGTTCCAATTTTAACTGAGAACTAAAGCCAAGAACAAGTGGTGATAAATATTCTCACATAAAGCTAAGAGGAATGTTGATTATCTATGACAGACTTGCTAAGCGATTGGTCCCAAGCTGGGTCTTCAACCTTTATCACATCATCTACCAAAATCTTACATAAATACAGATAAGTGTAAGTATTTTTTTAGAAAGACTTGTTAGAATGCTCTATATTTCTCTCCCATGCCTCCAACTTCTTCAAATCAATCAAGTCAATCCGCAAGAGAGCTTGATATAGGAGCCCCAAAGTATGAGGTACAAGGGTGCATTAATCTGGCTTAGACTTTTTTTTTTTTCTTTTGTAAAGTGAGGCTGAGGAAAAAGAGGAAAATAACAGAGGATTACAGAGGAAGCAAGAAACACAACTAAAAAGGGTGGGGCACAAGAGTATTATTATCTCTGGGTCTAAGAGGACACTGAAAACAAACAAACATAATTAGTCTGAATCATTTTGAAGATTACATATCTAGATGAGTGAGTTGACTCCAAGAGAAGACTTTCTAGGGAGCAGATCCAGAAGCAGGAAGTGAGGGGAATAAAAGTGTCAGCTGATGGTATATTGAGTACATAACAAAATGTTGCAATGGGAGTTTCCCATGGAGGGGTTTAAGAGGACCCCACAAATAGTCCCTTGTGACACAGAGACACATTTTGGCCTCTGTCACAGCTAGGTCACCAGTGCCAGATGACAAATGCACTAGTCATTTATGACCTTGCCTTTACCTTTAAGAAAATTTCCCTGTGAATCTTACTACAGGAAAAGTGTGAAAGGATCATTGTTATTGAAGAAAATAGTTGAGAAAAGTAGACAGAAGAAAGTAAGCATGGATCTCATCTTTATCAAGTTCTTTGACCTGAGTCTGGTTCAATCTGGGATAGAGGGAGAAACAATGGTTTGAATGCAAAGATTCACATTTTAAGTTAAGACTGAACTTTTTTTTTTTAACTCTTTTTTTTTTTTTTTTTTTTTGAGGGCAGTGTCATTGGTCCTCACATGCAGGACCTGAACCAGGGCCGCTGGCCTCCCTAGCCAGCACCCAACCACCATGCCACTCGGCCGGCCCAAGACTGGACTTTTTAATACCTGAAAATTATACTTTTAGTATCTACCATAACTTCAAATGCTATTGGATCTGCCACAAATATTTTCCAGATAGAAAATGCAGATCTATTATATGTTTCAGGGACAGTGGGGTGAGGACCAAATGGGAATTTCTTTATTTCACTTCCTGCAATTCCAGCTCATTCAATAAATACCATATATCTGAAAAGATGGCATAAAATCAAATGAAAATACACAAAATAATAATTACTCCCTTGTCTTCCCAATTAAGTATTGGCTGGGGCCATCTGGATGGTCCAGATTTGCAAGTAATCTTGAGTTAGTTTATTTACACTCTGAGGGATAAAGCTTTGTTCAGTCAGATGGTGTGAAATTCCTACATCTGGCACAACTCTCTCTGCACAGTCATGCCTATAAAGATGTTTCCTCTGAGAACATCTTTGGGAAATGGCTTTCAGCCACCTATTGGACTTGTTACCCGAAGACCCCTGTGAAGAGTATATGGGGTTCCCTATTACCACACTGACTGCTGCTTTGAATAAGCTTCCTTGTTATTTGCTTCTGTTGTCTCTCCAGAGGAATTTCTATTAAAGATTCTCCAAGGAAACTGTTCTAAGTCAATTAAAGTCAGTCAGAGTATTAAGCTGCACATTCTTCAATGCAATAAATAGTCTTCTAACCTACTATTTGTGATGCAGTGCTGGTACGGATTCATGTGAACTTTACCAATAACTTAATCACAGTAGTTGCAATAATACTAGAAATATTTGTGTCAAATAATCATAGTGAATAACAGCCACTTAGAATAGCATTACACTCATGAAGTGGGGTAAATGTCATAAGACAGGTTTAAACTTGGTTGAGGAAGCACTTATAAGCAATAATCAGTTTGCTTCATTTTGACCTACAAAAATCAATTTTTAAGCTTCAATGAGATTTTTTTCTAACATAATTTAGAGGTGTTGTTCTCAAGGGCTTAGAAAATTTATTACTTTGAAAACACTACAATGTATTATACCCAATACTTACTTCTACATTTGCAAATAGTTGACATAATTCAGAAAAATTAAAATGGTGGTAATAAATTTCTGGTGCTGTGAGGAAAATTGAGCAGCACCAATAAAATTCACTTCCAGGGGATTAATCCGGAGCAGGTCTTTGGCCTGGTGTCCAATTACTCTAAGTCTCTGCCTGTGTGGAAAGCCTGAATCTTCCTAGGTGATACAACCCTGCCCACTGGGCATAACATTCAAGAGCAAGTAAGAAGTGCATCAGTGTTTTAAGGACCATCTAGAAATAAGGGCCCAGTCTTGGCCACAGATATGAGGTGTCACCATTTGCTAAAAAAGTTTTTCTTCCATACACATAACTGATGATAACCCTGTGTGATCACAGTGAATGCACAATTATTGTGGTGAAAGAAATGAAAAACACGGGTTTCATCATTTGAGAATTTCCACCTCATCTCTAGGCAGTGATTTAGCTAGCGTGAAAATATATAAACATCTGAAACTTAGTATTTCCTCTTACAGGCATAGCTTACAAGGAAACAAATCATAGGAATGTCTGTTTCTCCAAAGGTGTCTAAATAGGTTTTAGCAGCAATATAATAATTGAAATTCATCACATTTTCACTTGTGCCATGAACAGTGACAAACACTTTTAAAGCATGCTGTAGTGATAATTTAATAGGCTATTTTTTTTTTTTTTACTTTTCATTGACTTCCTTTCAGAAAAGCTATTTGATATATGGTACAGTTGCAAAGAATTTTGTCTTCCCAGTTATTAATTACATTAAGAGAAAAATATGCATAGACATATCTGTATTGAAAGGTATAGTCTAGTGAATGTCTTAATAATGATTGTAAATATAAAATGGGCAGACTCAGAGGGGAAAGTCACTTTTAGGAGGACTTTATACATATGCTGCTTCAGCTGGACCTTAAAAGAAGAAAAGAATTTGGACTGGCAGATATGTGTTCAAAAACATTAAGGAAGGAAGGGACACCTTAAGTACAATCAACTGAGCACAGAAACCCCCATGCAAGTACAAGGAAAAGGGAATATTGTGTAACTAGGGGAAACCATTATTTTTGAGAAATGAGAGTTAAGGGTAGGAAGGTACTTTGGGGTGCAATGTCACAGTATACAGGGTAAACAGTTTAGAGTCACTGGGCATGACTGTTACATTCTTAGGAAAGATGTGCATAGCAGGGGCATGCAGAATTTATGGTGCTGAGAATTATCTCACAATTTGTCTTTATTATTCTAGACATGAGATGCAAGTGACCTGGCTCTGGAAATGTTAAGAAAGGAGGTAAATGCTCCGTTAATTAATGCTTAGTCATGGTCTAATGTTTTTTAGATGTCCTACATGATTAGGAAGAGCATTATTACTTCTGCTATAAAATCTTGGTTCACTTCACCATTTTTTAACAAAGCCAAAGAGTATAAATACACATATATGTTCAGGAAATATATCATCTTTGAATTCATCTGTCCCTTCTAATTCTATGCCATATAAACCAGGGGTGCCCCCAAAATGTATACCCATTTTAAGAGATGTTAACTATGCTCAAGCAATAGTTTGCTATAATCAAAAGTGTCTGGATACTGATGGTAACCAACCACTCCGAGCATCTCTCGTAATTGCAGAAGTCAAACGTGACTTGTAATATTCATCTTGTGTTATCAATATATAGAAAGAGTTTTAAAATTTTAATACAGTTTTCCTTTCTTAAAATGTGTATACTTTTTTGGCACCTTCTGTATTCAACATTTTCATAAAACATTTCTATAACTCTGATGGATCAGAAAACTGCAACAGATTTGAATACACCAGAATATTTAAAGGTACCATATTTTAGAGCATGTGAATGACTTACCTGCATAACTAAATGTAAATTTTTATGGCAGATCTGTTCAATAGTCTTTATTTAATGATAATACCTTATGACAACAATGTTATGGTATAATTCAATATGATTTCTTCAAGATCAAACCAGCTGAGAATTGATTATTTGCTCTTAAGAGAAAGGCTGAGAAGTATGTGAAATTACCAGAAGGGAAATAGGAGATTGAAATAAAACTGTAGCTATCTCAACTTTTCATTAGAATCATCTCTGCTTAAAAAAACCCCAAAATCTTAAAAAGTGAGAATTAAAGAAAATACAGCTAAGGGAAGTATAATTACCTTAAATATTGGTCATCATTATTTTGTCAAAAATTGGATAATTATATACATTACTAATACACATACATTTGTTAAATTAATTAACAGAACTGCCAAAGAACATAAGAGCCATAGTTGAAGGTTATTATAGATTACTAGAGCAGAATTGAAACTTCCCAGTCTTCTTGAAAATGAGCAAGATGAAGTTTACCAATTTTCCTGTACACATTCAATCTCTTCTATAGGAAAGTTAGGTAAAATGAATGATTATTGATTCAACAGGTAAGTTAAACATTAATGGCACGGAAAAAGCAAGAATATGCTGAACAATTTCCCTGTTTTAAATATCTGTTGGTCTTGTACAGAGCTGCCTTTTGAAAATTTTGGACTCATTTACAGTGAAGGTTTCAATAAAGAGTGTTCCATGCCATCAAAAAGATAATTGTGTGCAGAATCAATATTCCTACTTTATAGAGTGCATAAGGGATAGAAGCATTTTTTTCCCTTTCCATTGATTTTTTATGGTATTTTTTCTTAATTTTGTATCATGTCCAAATTGATTCTTTCTTCAGGAATTGGGATCATTGTCAGTTTTTACTCTGACTCTGTGTACATATATTTGTGCCCCAAATGCATGTTTTGTTTGTTTGTTTCGTCTCTCTAAATAACTTTAATGTTTACATAAGTTTTGGGCACCCAGGACATGTTCACCGGGTCTTTGTTTCCACACTTTCTAGAAGTGACCCTTCCTCTAAAATCAAGCTTGATTCTGGCTTCCAATAACTCATTCATATTGAAGTTGAAGTGATAACACAAAGTGGAGAATAATATTAGATCCTTCATCTTCTAGGTAGAATAGATTGATGAGTCCAAAGGCTTTTTTTGACAGATACATACATTTTGTTTTTACCACCAGTTTGTTTTACATAAAATCAACCTATTCTTTGAAAGTGTCCACACCTCCCTTGGATGGTTATATTGTATTTTATCTTTCTTCCAGACTGTCAATATACTTTTCTTCGGGCAAAAAAAAAAATGTCTCAAACGATCTCTTGCTAAAACATGGAAGGTTGCCAGAGTGTGTTAGAAATGAATAACAACAACAACAACAACAAAAAGAGTACTATCATTCTCACAAATTAGCTTTAAAAGCATGAGTTTCACAAGGGAAATAGTTGGCATTTGAGTGTTCAAACATAATGTATATTTTTGGCTTCCATTTTTAGGGTTATAAAGTTCATATATTCTCTTCATAGTGATATTTATAGCTTTAATATGATCTTGAAATGCTTACTTTAAAAATAAATTCTATGGCGATACAGATTATTTTGTTTGTAGGTAACTTATCATGTTAATCTATAAACATATTGCACTATTAACACTATAATGGAACCATTCATACTATAAATCAATTCCCTCTACTACCACAACCAAATTAGTATAAATGAAGTTTACTGCTTTAGGCATATTTCACCTAGAAGTCTGAGGCAAAAGATACTCTTAGCTTCAAATTTTCAAATGTCTACTTTCCAGTCATCAATTGACTCCATATTATGGTTTCTATTAATAGAAATAAATATTTCTTAGAAATTGTCTTTATTTTTTTTTGTTTCATCATAGGCCAATTAAGATGATTTAGGGTAAAATTTACAAGTTAACCACTTCTGGAACTATCAGAAATACCAGGCATGTATCTTCTACCATTGATACAATTATGGGAGAATGACCCAAAATAATCAATAATTATATAATATCTATCTGTCTATCTATCTATCTATCTATCTATCTATCTATCTATCTATCTATCTAGAAGGTAGGGCCGGCCGAGTGGCGCGGTGGTTAAGCGCTGGCTTGGGAAGACAGCGGCCCTGGTTCGGTCTCACATATGAGGGCCAGTGACACTGCCCTCAAAAAACAAAACAAAACAAAACAAAAAAAGCTTAGTACCTTATATATGTAGAAGGTGAATAGAAATATATATATATATATATATATATATATATATTTCTATTTCTATATATATATTTATATATATTTATATATATTTATATATATATATATAAAAATAAATCTTGGACAAAATGATTCTAATATATGATATTAGACAGCTTATGTTTAAGATTATAGTGTAAGAATCATCTATGTGTTTACGCATATGAAAATTTATCATTCACTAGCTATTTTAATGAGTAGAATACGAACTAGTGTTTCATGAGACTGTAATCCAAATAGATGACAGCCGTGAAGCTCAGAGCAGGTAGATAGAAAGGGATGAAAAGGTGGATGGTGAATGTTGAGAAGCCAGCTAAAGGTATAGTTTCTAACAATATGGAGTTATTCGTAGTAACTTTACTTTTATTTATTTATTTTTCTTGAGGGCAGTGTCACTGGCCCTCATGTGTGGGACCCGAAACGGGGCCACTGGCTTCCCAAGCCACCGCTTAACCACTGCGCCACCTGGCTGGCCCGTAACTTTACTTTTAAATTGGCATTTAATGGCATAATGGCCAGAGTATGGCATCCTTATCATATTGGTTGTTTGAAACTTGATGAATCTACCTGTGTGGCCTAATAATGTGCTTAATATTCTTTTGAAACTCCCCCTCATGTGCTTGAAATGAAAGCATATTCTCTATTTGTTGGATAAAGAATTTTCTACTGATATCTCTTAGATCATTCTTGATAAATTTGATTTTCAAAAATATATCAACACTATTTTTTGTTTAATTGCTCTCTAGAACAGTATAATTTCTCTATGAATTTCATTTTTTAAAGGTTTTTTTTGGGTTAAATGTTTGAATGGTATTTTAGTAGACAAGATATTTGATGTGAGTAGTTATCTTCCTTTAGCTCCTTGAATTTATATACTATATTCTGACAACTGTTTTATTGCTGAGCATTCTGTTTCAATCTAATTTTCATTTGTTTATAAGTAATCTTTCTTTTCTCAGAGCCTTGAAGATCTCTTAATTTTTGGCAATCTACATGTTAGAACACTGTGCTTAACAGAATTCTAAATTATATTCATCCAGCTCAGTAGTTTCAATGTAAGGATTTAGTTATACCTTTAAAGATAAATTAAATAACAACAACAACAAAGAAAAACCCTAAGCTACTATTCCTTTAAATATTTTTTCCTATAGGGAATTCTATTATTTTACTTAAGATTGAATGTCACAATACATTCCTTTTCAAACTGGTTATGTTTTTATATCGATCTCTTCTTGTTTTATGTCATTTTGTTATGTTCCATAAATTTCTTTCATTATAGATGTTTGTCCATTTATCATTTGGAACCATGAACATATTTTAAAATCTTTTTTCAAACTGTCAAATTATTTTGATTTAATGTTCTGATTACTAATGTATTTGGCTCTCATAGTATTAGCTGTCTTCATATTTTAACATCATAATTTATAGGGAAATTTTAAGTAGTTTTCCCCCCTCATTCACTCTTTTACTATTTGTTTTAACATCCCCATCCACGACCCACTTGCACAGTGGCTATACAGTGAACTCCATCTGGGCACTCGAGTTTCAGAATGAAAACCCAGATCTCATATTAGCAGTTTGGTGTCCTGCACTTTTGGGAAATTGATAATTAAAAACCTCCAATGATTTAACCCAGTATCCAACTGCAAGCTAGGGTCTATGTCTCCCCATCTCCTACAATTAACAGCGCTGGTATGCCTCCTGTCACACGTGGGAAATCACGGCATCAAACACTGGGTTTGACCCTCATTTCACTCCTCCACTTTATAAAGAGCAATTCTGAACATTATATGAGCCAAACTTCCAGTCAGATAATTTTGACTATTTGAGGATCTAGAACACAGTAGGTCAAGGGCTTTAGTCAGGCTCACCTTACTCCTCTTGTTTGGTTTCTATAGAATACCTTGGTGATCACTTTTTTATAATTTAGCTACCATTGTTTCCGATTTGGAGTTTGGGTAGGGGAACTGCTCAAAGTAAGATCAAAAGTAGCTCAGTCCTTAAACACAGACCTAAAACTAGCTCTTGTTCATATCTAAGAAATATTGATTCAGATGGTACATATAATTTTCCATTTTACATTATACTAAAACACTTGCCATTTAACAGTACAGTAATTTATGCTTTATTGTGTTACAGTGAAAATTTCTTCTCATTACATTTTTATGCATACTTTTCAATTGATCACACATATTTAACTTTGCAATTAATGTGGCAAAATCACTTCCTGTAATTCCAAAAACTAAGTATTTTTTTAAAAATTTTTAATTATTTATTTACATACATGGACACACACTTTCTTTTCCTCTCTTTCTCTCTCTGTCTATATATATACTTTAAGATAATTGTCATCGTTAAAGAATATCTAATTTTATTATCAAAAATTCTCACACACTTTCAATTTGTTCCAAGTTTTCTTTATATTTTTTAAATAGAGATCATCATACACATCCATAATAGACAGATATATATATATATATATATATATATATATATAGCAGACATGTGTATGTATAGATAGATAGATAGATAGATAGATAGATAGATAGATAGATAGATATAAAGATATAGGTGATATAGATAATATAGATATAGAGATAAAGAGATAGAGATGTAGATGTAGAAATAGATTACAGATATAAATATAGATACAGATATAAAATTGTTCCTCAGTTCATTTTCAAGCATTTCTATGTTTGGTTTGTATGGTGAATAAATTATTTAGCTTTATGTTTTCTAAATATTTATTTCTGTCATTTAGGAGAAGTAAAAATGTTTTATGTTTACTTTGTATTAGCAACAATAATATCTGTTATTAATTGGTTTGAAAAATGTTTGTTGATTTCATTGAGTTTTTAAGTATCTCATTATATTATCTGCCAAAATGGTGATTTAGTCTTCTATTTGCTTCATCTCTTAGTATAGATTGCCTGCCTTCTTTCATCTGCTACTTTCAGAAAGAAATAAAAGTTGTGATAATAAATATCTTTATCTTACTTTAAAAGGATTGTTTTTACTTTCAATTTATTGTGAAATATGAAAAAGTGTATTTTTGATGGAGTTAGTTGCTTTCCCCCATTAATTATATTTATTTTCAAGATTTATAGTTTTAAATTGTAAATGGATGACAAAAGATGTTAAATAATAAGTACTTCAGTGCATAATTATTAATTAACAAATTCACATAATATTAATAGTGATGATAATGTATAAAATAATTACTAACAACTTTTGGATCTTTATCATGCGCCAGGTGGTATTCTAAAGTATTGGAATGTATAAACTCATTAAATCCTCATAAAATTTCCATTCAGTGGGTACATTTATTATGCATGCATCTGATAAGAGAACTGAGGCACAAAAAGAAAAGTACCTTTCCCAAGAAGATAGAGCTGCTAGGTACTGACCCGGAATCTGTCTTTGTGATTAATCTAGAGATCTTGCTTTCCAAACACTTACATATGGACATGGAATTTTGTGACTAACAAGATAAACTGATTAGAAAGAGTGCATTTAAATTTTATTTAATTGTAGTTACTTTCATTTTTTTTCATAAAGTTATGTTTTTGAAACTGGTGATTATAGAAGTAGTATGTCTAAGATAAAATATTGAAAATGTTAAAATTCATCATGTTCTGTTCTAGAAAGCTGAAAGAATTTCAAAATACGAAATAATGCTTACTTCATCTCTCTTTAAAGTAAAATCAGTTTTTAAATTGCTAAGGGGCTCACTAGCCTGGTCTACCTTTGGATATTCAGTTATTTAAGTGGCTGTACAATTTCACCATGATCTGGCCCACCGTCAGTTCATAGTAAGTACCTTTGTGCACTAGACAAGTAATTCCCTTCAGGGAAATAAAAAGAAAGTGAAAGTTAGAAATTAAGAAAACAGTCTGATAATTCTCAAAATATTCCAAGTAATTCATGCCAAAAGTGCCTCACCAGCATACTTGTCTCTCAAACCATATGAAGCCATCCCCTTCAGCTTGCTGACACTTCCAATACACTAATTGGGACACCAACCCCATATTATACATTGCTTCAGGGACCCAATACCACCTATGGAAGATTTTAAATTGAATAGCCCTCAGGACAGTTTCTCCACTGTGCCCAAGTGATAATTGATGAATATGCTTGTCTTAATTTTTCTTTAAATTGGTCCTTTTCTCTTTGCTCCACATTTTAAATTTCAAATTATTTCCTGCATCATCCCATTAGATAGTTGGAATCACATTATAAGGTTTTAGGTATTCTGCTATTTAACTTTAGTTAGTTCTATGTTGCAAAAAAAGTGCTTAATTCAAGAAAGATTTAAGGAGGAATTTCTTTTAGATATAAATATCTTAAGAGTAATAAATATATTTTGTTAGAGTAGATAATAAATCTGGATTTGAAATAAGTCATGAAAGAATAATGATAACTTGATAAAGATTCTGGAAATACCTTAAAAGTGATTATAATATAATGAATTTACTAGGATTTTCTAACAAAAGTTCTTGTTTAAACAAAGCAAGGGATGAAAACAGAAGATAAGAGACAAAAACTCAAGGGATACATCTTTATAATGCTACAAAAGTTAAAAATAAAGACCAAATAAAACTAATTTATTTTATTAGTTTTATAGATGACTATTTTTTATATTTTTATTAAATATTATTTTATTTTTAATTAAATTTATTGGGGTGACATTGGTTAGTAAAATTATATAGACTTCAAGTACATATTTGTATAAAATTACATCTACATATTGCACTGTGTTCACTACCCAAAGTCAAATCTTCTGTCACCACATATTTAACCCCCTTTACCTTTTTCTACCACCCTTCCTCTCCCCTTACCCTCTAGTAACCACTAAACTGTTGACTGCGTCTGAGTTTCTGTTTCTTTGTTTGTCTTGTTCCTGAAAACCAACCACTACCTCTCCTGAAAACCAACCACTATATACCAAAATTAACTCAATATAGATCAAAGATCTAAACATAAGACGTCAAACAATAAATACTAAACTTATGAACCTTGGGCTCATAAGCACCAGTACTAAACTTATGGACCTTGGGTTCAGAGAGGATTTTATGAATTTGGCCTCAAACGCAAAGGAAGTAAAAATAAATGAAGGGACTATATCAAACCTAAATACTTTTGCATAGCTAAAAAAGGAAACAAAACAAAAAAAAATAAAAAAGACAGAGGAAACCAATAGAAAACTGGAGAAGATATTTGCAAACAATGTCTATGATAAGGGGCTAATATCCAAAATATATAAAGAACTTATACAACTAAATATATAACAACTAAATATATCAACAACTAAAAAAACAAATCAATTAAAAAATGGGCAGAAGACTTGGACAGACACTTCTCTCAAGAAAACTTACAAACAGCCAACAGATACATGAAAAAATGCTCAACTTTACAAGCTATTAGGAAAATGCAAATCAAAACCACAATGAGATATCATTTCACACCTGCTAGAATGGCTATCATCAACAAGACAAATAATAAGTGTTGGAGAGGCTGTGGAGAAAAAGGAACCTTTATACACTACTGATGGGAAAGTAAATTGTTAAAGCCACTATGGAAAGCAGTATGGAGATTCCTCAAAAAATTAAGACTAGAATTACCATATGACCCAGCAATCCCTCTTCTGGGTATCTACGCAAAAAATTGAAAACATTTATCAGTAAAGATATATGTGCTCTGATGTTCACTGCATCATTAGTCACGGTGGCCAAGACATGGAAACAACCAAAGTGTCCTTCAATAGATGATTGGATAAAGAAAATATGGTACATACATGCAATGGAATTTTTCTCGGCCATAAGGAAAGATGAAATACTGCCATTTGTGATAACATGGATGGATCTTGAGATTACTATGCTAAGAGAAGTCAGAAAGAAAAGTAAAAAAAAAACATATGACTTCACTCATATTTGGGATGTAAAATTGATTATTTCTTTAATTGTAACTATTTGTTTCATAGAAATTCATTACTATAAGAAAAGCCTAATAAAGTTCATGCATGACAAAAAATGGCCATATAAAAGAAAATGTTTAATATTTTCAAAGACAATAGTTTATTACATATATATATATATATATATATATATATATATGCACACAGAGTTTAATGCTTATGATAAATGTATAATATATATAAAGAAACATGTTGGGCCACCCGAGTGGCACGGTAGTTAAGCGCTGGCCTGGGAAGCCAGCAGTCTAGGTTCGGTTCCCACATCTGAAGGCCAGTGACACTGCCCTCCAAAAAAAAAAAAAAAAAAAAAAAGAAACATGTTCAAGCCAGCACTGTTCATAATGTCAAAAAAAAAAAATCATACGCCATCAATAAGAAAAGGGATAAACAGGTTATTGAATATTGCCACAGTGAAATATTGGACAACAATGGAAAAATGAACTATAGCTATATATAAAACATGAATAAATCTGAATAACAAAATAGTGAGTGAAAAAAGAAAGTCCCTGAAGTTTACATGCAGATTCATATTTTTTAATTCATTTCAAAACAAGCAAACAATATATTTTGTAGGTAAACATATATCTTAAGGAAAACTATGAAAAAAGTAATAGGTTGATAAACACAAAAATTATGAGGGCATGTGACAGAGGAGGGCAGACCCAGGAAGAACATGCAGGGAGGTGGCAGGTGTAAGTTATGGGTCAGGTTTTAAATTTCAAGGAGCCATGTATTATTCAATGTTGGTAGGTAACATGCTAAGGATGAGGGACTTGAATTAAATTAATTTTTTGCATCTGAAATTAAAAAAGGAGAACAGACTCTGGGGGATGAATGCACAACATGATATTATAGATGATGTATTACAGAATCGTACACTTGAAACCTATGTAACTTTTTAACAATTGTAACCCAAATAAACTTAAATTTTTTTTAAAAAAGTGAAGAATGTTGAAAAATTTGAAGAGAAAAACTGTAAACTATATTGTGTTCAAAATGGAGGTCAAATGCAAACAAGTTTCTATAGATGATAATCTGAACATGAATCTGAAATGTGGTTAGTTAAAAAGAAAGTCAGACTATCGGAACTTCAGAGATGAAAGAAATTATTGATCCCAATCTCTTCATTTTCAAGATACAGAAGTGCAGTTGGAGGCTTGAGGGAGTGGGGAATTAAAATATGTCATGTTTCTCAAGTTCATAAAAGATTATACTTAATGGCTGAGGAGAACATCAAGGATTTATGTTGAAATATTATGACTTCATGAATCATCTGCTGAAATTTTTCTATGAATGCTCTCTTATAGTAAAATTTGCCTTGCTACAGACTCAAAGTTCATGCTATACAAATACAAAGGTCTGCTTTTCCTACTTAAAAAAAGAAAATATAGGATAAAAGATGAATAAAATCCTGCATTTGTAACTCACAGATATCACACAATATGTAATCAATGACAACATTTTACTGAATATTTTGAACCATCAAAATTAGTAACTAAAAGTGTTTTAGGATATAATATAGAATCTATGCATTATTTGTTGTTCCCTGTTTTAAATTGTGAATAGAAGAGACAGGTTGAAGTACCTAGAACTCTGTATCTTTTTCCTAGCTTTCTCAGAAAAGAGAAATCAGGACACAGTTTGAAAACTTGAATTGGGAGAAAGATCCTAAATGCCCATATTCATAAATACACAATAAGGTACAATTATGTGTGCAAGACTTTCATTTAGGCCATGTGTAAATTATAATGTAGAATACACACTCCACCACAACATGCAAAATATATTCATACCATATGTGTTACTGTCTGTATGGATGAAGATCCATACAGACAATAGGTGTAAAGAAGAAGCACTGATAAATAGCCACTTATGTTGAGAACAGGGGAACAGTCTAATGAGTTAAAATACGCAAAATTTTGTAAAAACTATGTATGCTCAGTCTTGAAAGAGAGACATAAGTTCAGTATCTGTCAAAGGCAGAATGCTAGAGGAAAGGGGAAACTACAGCAGGAGGCACAAAGACAGAAAACTGCGTTGTGAATATGGACAAGAACAATGTAGTTCATTGCAAGATCAAATAGTGAAATTATTTCCAGAATGCTATTTTGCCTTGAATTTCTAGGTTTAGAGAATATTGAGGTTTTACCAGAAGATATAGACAGGATAAAACCTTAAGAATAAATCACAATGGGTTGGAGAAGATAGACACTCCGTAATAACACAAAAACCAACCAACCAACCATCCAAAGGAAAAAAAAAAAAACTTAAACTACTCATTACATTTCTAACAAAATCTCAAAATAGAATATACTCGTATTCTCATGTGTACAAGAGGAAGAAAAATCTGACCTTATTACATATTTCCAGCTCTAGGATTCTATTTAAGCAGTTTAATATCCAATGAGATTAGCACAACCTCTTATTCCTTTAGTATCAATAACAGCTAATTAGGCATAAAAATGAGTACTGAGGAAAATAAGCATCAAAACACAAACTTTCAAAAAGTGCTATAAATTTCTGTGAATAAAATAAATTATACCAACAATTCAAAAACAATGCTTTAGATTTTAACTCAAATGCACGTTACAAACATTTATTCTTTCAAAATTGTCTTAAGAAACTATCTCATAATTCTGAACATAATATGTTACACCCCAAAAAATGGGAATTATTTTAGGAATATAGATTTTTAAAATAGGTAAAACATTTAACAATATAGCAAGTTCCATTTGCATATGGTGTTCTATCTGCTTTTGTGTGGTTGGATACCTTCATAACAAGGACTAATACATTCTCAGATGTGACATTTGTTGAATAAAAGAATAAATAGGTAAATACATTTATTAATAGATGAATGTGCACTTCAACATATGATCTTCAATGCACATATTTGCTGAACAAAATACAAATATTTCACTTCTGTGACTTGCATATTTCCTCAAACTTAATCGTTTCCCGTGTCTAATCTCTGAATGGTTAAAAAGCATTTCCTCTTTTAAAGACCAGATCAAAGAAATATAACTCTTGCTATTTTATTAGAAATTAATAATTTCTTATTTTGCATTACACCAGCACTTTATTCACACTATTGGCTTGAACTTCAGTTTTTTGAATATAGGTCTTATGGGCTGTAAATTATTTAAGCACAATGAAATGTCATGTTCGCATTTGTTTCCTATCAACGACCATAGTGAAATGTTTCAGTGAATATGTATACATATATATGAATACATACAGATATATGTATATACAAGTACAAACTTAAATCATACGACTATATACGTGGGGTGCCAAAAATGTATACACACATGGCTCGTGTTCCTCTTTTGTTATTGGTATACACTGAGCATTACGGTTTTAATACAGTTTGTTCCTTTCTTAAAATGTGTATACATTTTTTGGCACCCTCTGTTTGTGTGTGTGCATATATGTATATGCACATAAATATACACTAATTAGTATATATATACACACACATATATGCATACACACACACACACACACTAACACAACACAGAGTAAAATGTGTTGAGTTAGATATTATGTACAGATTGGAATAAATGAACCTTAGGTCCCTTTCAGCTATAAAATTTTATGATAATGAAGAACAACTACATTTTCCAATGATTTTCACCACTGACCGAAATTACAAGCACTAATAAAATGCACAAAATTAAAACTTCAGTTCAGTTTTCTGAAGATGATAAGGTAGGAAGTCTAGAGCAGTTCTCAGGCCTTCAATTTTGCGAACTTGAAGGTTGTATTGTAAAGTGCAACCAGGGTTCATAACCACTGTCATATATGTACTATAGACACATACATGTCTGTAACACTTTGTCAATTTCTCATTACTTTTACATTTAATATTCCACAGTTCTGGAACATTCTAAGGATACATATTTCTTTGCCCTGTTATTTCATTGCTGAATTTCTTATTTATAAGATGTTGGAAGCTGCATAAGAGTAGTTTAAATGGTATAAAATGCTTTCTGTTCAAAGGAAGAGGATGTGTGCTCAGTTACAGCCTACACTTCTTCAACAACTCTATCAAAATGTCAGAGCTGGAGTGCCCTGGTAGATACTGAGTCTTGTTTGAAGAATTTATGGGCATAATTCTCCTCCATTTATTCATTGTTTTAATCTAGATGTCTCTTCCAAAGATGATGGGCTGTTCAGAAATATAAATATGTACACACTTATTACAAAAAAAAAACATGAATCCATTTCTACACAGTTTTGAGCAATATTTGGTTTTATTACAAATGCATATTCTTAGTTTTATACTAACATTATAGCTTTTAGGAGTATACCTTCAAGGTATTAGCATGTTTTGTCTTGAATACTCTTGCACATTATCACAAAATATCACATATTTAAAATATTTGCTGTGTCTCCATGAATCAAGGCCATTTCTCTCTTAGTAAGAGATGACTAAGATGAGGGTAAAGAGAGATGGAAGAACTGACTCTGGGTGGTGAACACACAATGTGATATATAGATGATGTATTACAGAATTATACACCAGGAACCTATGTAACTTTACTAACAATTGTCACCTCAATAAACTTCAAATTAAAAAAAAAAGATTATGTAATTGATTGACATGGATCTTTATAAAGTATGAATGCTGTTTTCCAAAGTTCACACATTATTCTTAGTAAACAGTACTATTTTTTCATCACTGTGGTTGACCAGATGGCAGCTTCCTGTCAGATTGACTAAACTAGCGAGTTAAATACATGGACTTTGGCACAATATTCCCAAGGTAGTCTCTTTTTCATCTTTTCATTTTCTAATTTCCATCCCTTTCAGGTGGAAATCAGTTCGGTAAAAAAGATAATTGGTTGTGCTTTTCAGCACGAAAGTGTCTGCCTCAGGTTAGTTAACACTGTCTCTTAAAACACACAAAAACAATATCCTAACTTTTCCACTCTTGCTATCTCATTGTTTGCAAATGTTCTTTCATGATATTTCTTATCATTTTCAATAAAACCCAAAGTTCCTCTTTCTTTGTTATTTTTATTTAATGTTTTCCTTTTACTCTTTTCTTCCCCTCACCCTCATCCCATTTCATTCTAAAGGAATGTTCTGCAGCCTAGTGTAGAAAACTCAGAATTACAGCTAAGAATCTCCTCATAAAAGGAAGGGGGGAAAAAATTAAGAAAACAAAACTCTTTGGACAACAATGTCCCCATCTGTCCTGGTATCTGCAAAAAGGATAGAATGCAGCTCTCCAAGTATGCTTTCAGAATGTTTGATTTTTATTATTTATGTAAGTAAAAATTCCTCTTATAATTGTATAGGCATCCCCATATCCTTCAATTAGTACTCCTCTCTCTTTCCAGTTACCTTTTTATTTTGATTTTTGTTTTGCTCTTTAGGTTCTCTGTAGTATACTCTGGAGTCTGGATTTTATGGTCTGCATCCTATTCTCAATCCTGAGATGTCTGCATAATAGGATATGTCTTCCTCATTTTATTAATACTTTGCCCAGCAGTGCAGTGTGGAGTGTTATCAATACAATGAGAAAAGGAGGAAGAAAAAAATAATCAAAGTAGAAATGTTTGATTCTTAATATCTTGACTTTGCAATCTCTGGTCTATATAGAGTTTGTTAGTAACCAATCAGAAGTAAAATTAAGGCTGATTACTACAAATAGTAGTAATAGGTGTGCTCTCCAGAAAGGAGAATCATCTTTCTCCATTCCTCAGAATGCAATGCCTGTGGCTATCAACAATAATATTGTAATAACTATGTAAAGTTCAGGGTGGGTACTGTTGCACAACTATGATGCACACCTGAAACTATTATAATATTGTATGTTAGCTATATTTTAATAAAAATCTTAAAAACAAGTCAACCAGGAACCCAGGCCAAGAAGAGAGAACCCAGAGTAATCTGGAGTAAAGGCAGATTTCGTAAAATCATTGATTGTCACCCAGGAATAGTTTCTGTAATAAAACAAGGGTCAAGTTTTATGCATAAGAACATGTAGCAGATGAAGGATACTGAGTTTTATAAATATAAAATATGATGGTTGTTTAGACTACAAGGAGACATAGAAGTCAACATTAACATCTCTGTTCAACAATCCTTTCAATAATTATAGAAAGTCTATCAGTGTCCAAACCCTTTGGGAAAAGCAAGCAAGTCATACAGTTTTTAAATTATCAATATTTACTTAAGTCAAACAATACACTAAAACTAATTTGAGTACAAATAAAAAATATATTATGGGAGAATTATTAGAAGTATGGTGAATACTCTATAGATTTATTAATTTTTTTAAGTTATCAAATGTAAGTCCATTAACAAGAAAAGTATAAACTGGAATTATTCCAAAAATTAAAATAAATTTGTATCTTGATAATTCTAATTCCTTAATTCATAATTTTTAACCTGTAAAGAGCCTTATATACATAAGGCATATATGATAATTCTTCAGGAAAGAAAATAGCCAAAAAAGATACACCATATGTAACAGTTTATTGTCTTTCATTTATACTTAAAATAAAAATAGTCCTAATTTATAAGTATGTTGAGTTCTAAACTTTAGTTTAAAAAGTTATATGGGATTCTAATCCATTTTTTCATAAAAATTTTATTGTGGTCATGCAACAAATGCCACATAATCTATCCATTTATTCAAAAAACATTTATAAAATACACACTATACATGCCAGGTACTGTGTTAGTGTGGAGGATACAACCACGTGCAAGGCTTTAGTATATAATCATATATTAAAATGTCTCCATAATAAAATATGCTCAGAGTTACATTTTGTTGTGTCATGAAGACACTCCAAATGCAAAATCTGTCAAAGGTTTGGATGACCCTATGGCACTGCTAGGTAATAGGTTTTAAGGCTTTCATGGTTTCACAGGATTCTAGCTCTTCCAAAATTAATACCAGGGATGAAAAATAATTTTTGACTTTCTTGTGAAAATGAGTCCTTATATTTTTGGTCTACCTGCCTAACTCAGTGAGCCCCCATTCTATGAAAAATGAGCTTCCCACTTACCTGAGTGGGCCAAGCCCCACCCCATGAACCCATGGTTATATCCTTTTTCTATTACTGATTTGATTAGGAATGAGAGTGAATAGGGCTGGCCGAGTGGCGCAATGGTTAAGCACTGGCTTGGGAAGCCAGCGGCCCCAGTTTGGGTCCCACATGTGAGAGCCAGTGACACTGCCCTCAAAAAAAAAAAAAAAAAAGGAATGAGAGTGAATAAACTGAGCAGAAAACTCTAAGTAACTGCAGTCTGGGACAGTCAAGCAGTGTTCCAGGGAAACAAAAGTCTTTACAAATTTGATCCCAAATTGTGTAATTCTGGATTCATCAGACTCTCTCTCAATCGCTATTTTTTTCAGCCTTTGTCACATATCTAAGGCCTATATAAATGATAACTCGGTTTTCTGTCCCTGGAAAAATATTCATTACATTTTATGTCCCTAGTATTTAATCTTTATCTGAGGTTTCATACTCGGCTTGATCTCTTGCACCTTAATGGTAACCCTGTTCTCAGGGGTTCTGGTATCATCAGCTTGTTGGACAGAGTAAATGCCTTGAATTGATCCAACTTACAAAACACTAAGTGTATGTGAAGGTTGAATTAAAAAATAATAATGCTTTATAGCCTATAATGTCATGAGAGTTTCCTAGGATTTTTCAATTTTTTTAAGTTATGAAATATCATATATGTATTCTTCATCTGAAGCACCGCCCTTCCTGAACCTCACATTAGCACAGAGATTATGATTTCACTGTTATTGTATTTTCCACAATTTCCTGTTTAATTAGAGTAGCTATCTGAAGACTGATAATAGCTTGTTTGGTAACTCCACTCCCTTTCCTGACAATCATCCAATAGTGATCACTGTACAAGTGTACCCAAAGATCATTTCTTTGTAACGATGTAACCTAAATTGTATGTTAAGTCCCAAAACCATGTGGAAACTCGAATGTGGTACCAAAGTATAACTGAAACAGCTTTTGGCATCAATTACATGCTGTCCAGTCAGTGGGAATGCCTTTGCTCCAACCAAAGAAAATATCAAAATGCAATTAAGTGGTCATTGTTGGTTTTTAAAGGAATGCCAGGGAAAGATTCTATTTCATGCTGCACAGTAGAATACCCTAAAAATCCTCTATACTAACCTGTTTCACCAGTCCTCAAAGCAACTGGTAAGAAATCTTGTTCCTATCTTGCCTATTATCCTTTCCTGTAAATGTCAGCCCATATTTTTTTCCCCCTTCCTTTTGGTCTCATGTTCAACCTTTGTTCTCATTCTATGACTTCAACCTAGTTCCTAGTACGCCATATACCCATCGAACTGTAGATACAATTCCTCATTTATTTCAGGAAAAGTTTCCTCTATTTTATCTCTGAATACTTTTACTATTTTATTTGTTGGTTTTCCTTTACTATTCTTCCATATTAATCACCTTCTTTCCAGATGCATGAATTATGAGATTTCTTTGCTTAGACTTCTTTATAATTGGCTCAAGCTTTTCCTCATACTGTGAATTTGGTTTTTGGTGCTGGCTAGTCTTCTAGTTAACTTGGGCAGCTTTACTTAGACTTTCCATTGCTATGATAGAGCACACCTTGGTTGTCATTGTCACTTTTCCTGATTGCCTTCACTACAGCTTCAGTTAAAGAGCCACATGGACTTTATACTTTCTGCAGTCAGAAAGCATGAAAGTGAGAGAATGGCGTGAGATCTCTTGATGGATGGTGTTCTGGCTAGGATACCTGGCTTTTACTCTCTTTTCTACTCGCTGTCTTAATTAGAAACTACAACATTTAGCCAACGATGCCTTCCTCTACCTGCCTGGCACTGCCAGGAAGAGGCCAAATTAGCTGGTGCTTCTGCTTTTTCCCTGGGCAGCTCTTTTGTAGAAATACTCATACATCGGGACTACGATTCCTCAGTTTTTCTTTGATACAGGCTTAATCCCTTTATTCCCTTCTCTCTGAAATACAATGCCTCTCAGAATTTTGAAAGCTCACATTCTTTCCTCAGTAGTACTACAACAGAAGGTAGGACATAATTATTATCTCCTAACATTCATCTTAAGCTCTTTTAACCTGTGTCATTTGGTTAATATGATTAGAAAGCAACAAATGATGCTTGAAAGCTTTGTTAAACAACAGTTATTGCAACCTTTAATTAACTAAAACTGTGATATGATACAATTTGATTTCACTTAAATTAAATTAGTGAAATCTGATTGTAATGACAGGAATGACAATAATATCTAACTGACTATACAAAGGTAACTGCCTAGATTGCAATAGAATATTGCTGCTCATAAATATCTTGAGAGTAAGTCAGTTCAAGAAAAAGTTACTCAGTGTTAAGTGTCTGAACTGGGAATGATAATTCTCCTCTATCTGATAATAGCTTTGTACAAGTCATTAAGAATCTCTGCATGACTCAGTTTCTATTCCTGTAAGAAAAATATATAAAACAGACTACATGACCTGCAATGATACTACCAGATTAAAGTTCTATAATTTGAATCTTTTACTGCTTTTGTGGCTTCATTACTTATTATTCTAAAATCTAGTTATATATATATATATATATATATATATATATATATATATATATATAAATTCTTGAATTATAAGAACTTCACCTAAGCATGGATATATTTCAGAAGAGATTTATATCCATGTCTTATTGATAAATTTCAACTTATTATTATTAATTATTAACTTAAATTCTATTTTAGGTTTTTGGAAAGTTTGGAAATGTACACAATTTCATTTCCAAAACTTCCCTTTACAAATGATCCTGATTTGTTATTAATTTACCCTTTTTTCATAAATATTTTAATCGAAAATTCATATATATTACGACTGCTGCTGAAGCTACTAATATTATTAATATTATTACTATATACATAGTACATGTTTCATTATTTTCAAATTATTTTCCTTCAGTGCTTAGGCTATAGAACTATATATGAGAATCACTTTTTATTTGGTAATTTATGCTCAGACATTGACTGCAAGCTGAAAAAACAAGTAGGAAAGGTGGTTACTTTCTGTTTGTTTGACTGTAGAACAAATATTAGGGGAGAAGACAGGCCCTTCATTACCTATATATTCATAGAATTTCTTTGGGGACAAATAAGAACCAATGACGCCTGTATCAGAGCAGAATGAAGAGTTATTGAGATTCTTATTTATAAAATTCAGTAGTTTGGATGAAAATGATACCTGTTAGAATGGTTGGTTTGGGTTCATTTATTTTTTAAGCTGATTTATTGCATTGTCATTATTCAGCTTCTGTTTCTGTCTTTATTATTCAATGAGGATTTCAGTCCTCCTACAGGTAATGAGATCCACAGGTCAATTCTGCCTTTAATATAAATATGCTAACTGGTAAAGTGGATGTAATTATAGATGTTTGGTCATTTTATTTGCGCATTGAAGAAAAGCAATGCTCATACTAGGCCTGGGATGAGGACTCTTTGTGTTAAAATTATTCTGATCAGCAAAATAATTTTTTTTCTTCAAATAATTTTCAGAACGGAAAACACACTGTAGAGTGGTGTGTTGATCTCATGAGTACTGATAATCTCCTAGTATAAGTAACATTTTTGTTTTTGCGGTTTTCTTTCTAATCATCAAAAAGGCAACTACAGGGAGGTGCCTTTAAGTAACCACATATATGGGGTGACAGCCATCCAAAACTATTGGATAGCTAGTTCTTTCAGGATGAAACAAGGGAAAGGACACGATAGGCATTCAATAATTAACACAGATACATTTTGTGATACGTTTTTTTCCTATGTATTTTAAAAGTAAATGTTACCCGAGGTTCTGATAGAGTTGTCTTTCAAAGGAAAAGCACTGAAGCATAAGCATATAGTACAAAACTCTCATCTACCATCGTCATACATGTTTCTACTTAAATACTTTGATTCACTCAGCTTAACTTTTCTAGACTCCCATTTGAAATGATAATCTTATTTCTTCTCTACATATCCCAACTATTTCAGTATATTTTTTTATATGAAGTGATTTGATGCTCTCTCTCTCTCTCTCTCTCTCTCTCTCTCTCTCTCTCTCTTTCTCTTTCTTTCTCTTTCTCTCAAACCACATTAACACCAGTTAATGCATCTGGAAATTGTGTTAGAACACATTTTCAAACTAACTTCTTTGATTTATCTGATGAAGTGGTCTCCTGTACTTTAAACCTTTTAAAGACCGAATTACGTTTTTTCTAATTATGGGTCTCCCTTCTCTTTTCAGTTTTAGAGTCAAGCTATCATTCCTCATACGTCATACGTTTTTCTGTTTTCAAATCCCGCTTCTAATCTTCGCACTAAAACAGTTCCCAATATGACAGCAGAGGGTCTGAAGGACAGGCATGTTTCCATAGAGTGTTTATTTATTTTCTGCAGTTGCTTCTGTTTTTCGGTTGTTGTTGTTTTGTTTCTAACCTGTCTTTTATGTACAGGTAGCGGTTTCATCTGCCCATTATTCTTATTTTTGTTTTCTCTTCCAGTTCTCTCTCTCATGACCCTTCTCTTTTCCTGTATAATGCACCTGTTTCCAAAGCATTAAAATCAACACACAACCTTTATCAATATAGAGATACACTTTTCCTTTAATGGAATGCCCTTTCATTAACTGTTTATCATTTTATTTCTTTGCAAGCATCACTGAATAATTGAACAGAACTACTATATTCATACTGTGTATTTCTCTTGCAGATACTTTGAATCAACTGCTTAAAGATAATATTCTAAATCAACCCAAAGTACTCTTTTAGGCTACATTAAAATTCATCTTTCTCTGGAATCATTTATTATCAATCTTTAGTGAACAAAATGTCTGAAATTCTGGCAATTTTACATTTATAAAGATACTTGATTATAAATCTAGCCTATCTTCTAGATTCCACAGAATCTCTCTGAAAATATACTAACAATCTTTTTAAAAAGTTCTGCTCTGATTAACTGGGGAAAAAAAGCATTTTCAGTTGGTTCTTTCATCTAATATAAAACAATTAAAATACAGACATCAATTAGGAAATATTAGATTTTGATAAAATAACATTTTATTTTATTATAGTGATATGACATTTGAGAAATAAGTTATTTAAAACTTCACTGCAAAAATTAATCACTGATATTACCAAAAGAAAAAATATGGTGTTTCTCACATGTTGCTTTAGCATTTGATATGAGATTCTGATTTTCTAACAGTATTACAAATCGTTCCCAAATTTCAAATATATCTTTCTGTTAGAAAGTAGCAAAAATAATTGCTTGTGTTTCTATTTTTGTTTTAATTAAAGTTTATTGGGGTGATTCTTTTTATGAAACTTTAGAATTGGCTAAAAGAAAACTGAACTTTTAAATAATAGTAGTTACTGTTTAGTGATTCAATTTGTGACAAAAGGAGTACTGTTCTGATCTCACTGTATTGATTAAATATAGAATCACATGTCAGGTGAAGAGTGGTCACCAAGATCAAGCCATTCAAAGGCAGAGAAAAAAACTTATCAACTGAATGTACTTCTTCATAGCAAACACGTTTAACTCTAGGGAATAAGTAAATAGCCACAAATACAGATCAGAAAATAGTCCTATTCAATTTCCAAAGTAACCATACATTCCCAACTTTTTAAAAATTTAAAATATTAAATAATCCTACTTACTTTTCTAAGTCTCAATGTAGTCTTTTTCTCTAGACAGAAATAAATTTTCCATTCAAAATAGCTCATAAAACTTCTTGTCTTTGTAATCAAGTTAAGACTAGAGGAAATGACTTGCCTCCATCAGCAGGATACCATTTTATTAAATTCAATCAAATGTTCTATTTACACACTTCAATCCTCAATAAAATCCAATTTTATTATTTGAAACCTATAATCTTTAGTGAAATTGAATAAGTGTATTTCACCAAAGCTGAAGTGCTCTGTTATATTAATCAGCTAGACAAGATTTTATAAAAAGGGAGAGAGGGATGGAATAAAGGTAGCATAGGCGATAGTCTATATTTTGGCAAACTGTTTTAGTCCTCCATTTTAAGTTAATCAATTTTAGATTTAATGTCAAAATATTTATTAAATAAATATTACACACTAGAATGAAAATGTCTGCATTTTAATCATGTTTTCATCTTCCACATGAAGGGTTTCTCCTTGAGCATAGTTAGAGAATAGTAACATTTTAGTATATTTAATTTACAGAAACCCATTTATTTAGCTTATGGAACAATAGCTATCATCTGCTTAGGAATTCTAAGAGACAAAGCATAAAATATGGTCAATATAATTAATAAAGGAAGGTACCTAGTTATAGTGGTTCTGAATAGCCATCAGTAAACTATGCTTCGAAATCAATAAATAAGTCTCATCAAGTTTAATGCACAAGGGTCTCAATTTTTAGCAGCCATCAAACCTTGCATGGCTCTCCTTCAAGCTCTATTCAAAGTCTCTGCGGGTTTACACTTGGAAAGCCTACTGGGTATGTTTCTCCTTTATCAATAGAACAGAGCAAATAGCACTGGATTATAAATCAGATGCCCTGTTTATTGTCATGGATTAAGAGTTAACTATCTGTGCAACTTTCGTCATGTGATCTAAACTCTGAGCCTCAGCAAGGAGGCTACCAGCCTCCATTCCTCACCTGAGGCATACAGGGAAAATTGATTATGATATGCTTCATATAATCCTGCATTTATAGAGTGCTCCAGGCAGCTAGTTTCAACCAGTTTAAGGCACCATTCAATATTTAAACTATTGCCATCCTGACTGGATAATTCCTAAGACAGTTACCGTTTCTAACATTTTGGGAATCTACATGCCCCAAAGTAATTAATTGATTCCTGGCATTAATATTCATAGTGGATCCAAGGCTCTCAGCTTTCTAGATAATTCTAGTGTTATTTACAAATGTTTTCTGGTGCTTACTAGCTTTGTGTTTCTTAGTCTGCCTGAGATGGCCAAATTATGATTAATAAAACTGAAGCTTATTAAAAATGTAAATACAGAGGGTGCCAAAAAATGTATACACATTTTAAGAAAGGAAAAAAAAACTGTATTAAATTTGTAATACTCAATATATACCTATAACAAAAGATGAATACAAGTCACATTTGACTTCTGCAATTGCAAGAGGTGCTCAAAGTGGTTACCATCAGTGTAACTTTAATACAGTTTTTTCCTTTCTTAAAACATGTATACATTTTTTGGCATTCTCTGTATATGTACATATACATACATACACAAATCTACCATTTGACCCATACATATATGTGTGCATGTGTGTGATGTATATGTGTATATAAATCTATATATAGATATATACATACACACATATATACACAGTTTGAAAGAAACCTGAAGATTTATAATTTTAAAGATGTTTAAGTCATTTATTTCAATTGGAAGTAAATGATAGCTTCTGAATGTTTACAAATGACATGTAATTAAAAGAAGAAGCATTATGCTATAAGATAGGATGTCTTTTGGCTTTGAGAAATGTTTTTTGGAACCATTACTCTGTGCAGTGGAATGATGGAAATGCTATTCTGAACTCAGTCTATCCCCTTGAACATTCATCTATCACTAAATTACCTTTAAAACAGAAAGTAAGTAAATGTGATAGAAGTGACACAACATTCAATTAAATATACCCCATTCCTATAATTTAGGCTTAGCAAAGTGCACCAAAGTTTGCAGTGATCATTTTGTTAGATATAAACTTAATAGGTTTATCCAGAAGTACCATGATAGGGTAGAATGAGCAAGGAACTTGGAATTAAAAGACAAGGATTCAAATCATTGATCAAATGAAGTACTGGATATAAACTAACTTCCTTTTTTTTAAAATATAAAAATTGGGGCTGGCCGAGTGGCGCGGTGGTTAAGCGCTGGCTTGGGAAGCCAGCGGCTCTGGTTCGGTCCCACATATGAGGGCCAGTGACACTGCCCTCAAAAAAAAAAAAAAATTGTATACATGTTTGTTATTCAAAAAATACACTAAATTAATTCGAACAATAATCAGTGAGAATCAATATTAAGAAGCACAAAAATGTTCTCTCTCTCTAACTATATATAGATATACTTATATGGACCTGATTAGTTCCTGTTTATCATATTTTTACTTTAGGTGTTTAAAAGTAACTAGATATAAACAAATTTTAATCTAAATAGATTTCATTATTCATTCGTGGTAGTAACTTTAAAGACATCTGGCTAGAAGAGAACAAGACTGACGATGTTATACTTTCCAATACTTTAGTGTTGGAGCTTTAACAATAGGCAGGGCATTAAAATGAATGATTAAAAAGCAATAACTTTCATGATAAGACCACTGGCATCCTTTTTTAAAGAAAAATGTGAGTGATTTTGAAATTAAATATTTATGGTTATTCTCTCCATGCCATTGCTAGAATTTTCAATTGCTTCTTTCTTCCCTTTAAGGCAAATTAAACAATCAATTATACAACAGGATAACACAAAATTATAAAAATAGGTTTAGTTAGTTATGAAGAAATGTGGGTCATATTATAAAATTGTTATTATATGGAATACATGTTCTCAGATTTTGAGTGTGTCTGTATGTTGTGTCTGTGTGACTGTGTTTAATTAGGTTGAAGGGTTATAACATAAATCATACAGGCATTTCTTATGGTAAGTCAGTAAACCTGCAAAATGATCAGAATGTATGGAAGGTGATGAATATGTGCAAAGGAGTAGTAAGATAATATGGTATATTTTATTAAAATATATCTTAATTCAAATTTAGTTATATAATAAGTATGCATGATTATGGACTTTTAAGTTGTGACTGGACATCTAGAAATCTTTTTTTTTTAAATGTACAAATTTTCAAAAAATATATTCAAGGAATTAATGCCACAAATGACTATATATACTAGTATATTCAAAATGCCATCAACAAGTTAAAAGTTATTAATTGAGACTACTGAAAACTTGGAATAGTATATTCCGATGGATTTTATATCACAATAAATTATAAACATTTAATTATTACTAAAAATATATCCTATGATCTGCTGTATTCCAAAGGCAAAAAGATGTAAAATAAGTGATAATTTTAAAAAAAATAACACCAAAAAACAATAATCCAATTTAAAATGGTAAGAGGACCTGAACAGACATTTCTCCCAAGAGGACATACAGATGGCTAACAGATTTTTGAAAAGATGCTTAACATCACTAATCATCCGGGAAATACAATTTTAAGCCTATGATATATATGCATCAGGGTAAAGTCAACACATTGACTGATATTTATTTTGCTTGCAATTCACATAAGCCTAATAAAATGCCAAAATATAATTGCTCAGGTATGTACACATTTTATAAAATATAATAACCCTGCCCTAAATAATATGAATAGTTTATTAATATCACTTGATCTACGTATATTTGGTTATAAAATGCCAACTGATTTCTGTGTTCCCAAAGTGCATAAATTGACGTTGTTTTTCAAAAATAATACTGATGCTTCATAAGTATCATTTGCTATCAACATAGTATTGTATGTCCTAGCCACAGCAATCAGGCAAGAAAAAAAAAACAAGCATCCAAATTGGAAAGGAAGGAGTAAAACTGTCACCATTTTCAGATAACATAATATTATATATAGAAAACCCTAAAGACTCCACCAAAAATCTGTTGGAACTAATAAATGAATTCATTAAAGTTCCAGGATACAAAATCAATATATAGAAATCTGTTGCATTTCTATACACAAATAACAAATGATCAGATGAGAAATTAAGAAATAATCCCCATTTAAAATTGCATCAAAAAGCATAAAATATCTAGGAATAAATTTATCCAAAGAAGCAAAAGACTTGTAATTTGAAAACAATAAGACACTGAAGAAACAAACTGAAGAAGCTACAAATAAACGGAAGCATATAATATGTTCATGGATTGGAAAAATTAATATTTAAAATGTCCTTAGTATCTAAAGCAATACATAAATTCAATGCAATTCCTAATGAAATACCAATGGCATTCTTCTCAAAACTAGAACTAATCCTAAAATTTATATACAACCACAAAAGACCTTGAATAGCAAAAGAAATCTTGAGAAAGAAGAAAGTGAGAGGTATCATGCTCCCTGAATTTAAACTATGTACTATAAAGCTACAATAATCAAAACAGTTTGGTACTGGCATAAAACAGCGATATAAATCAATAGAAAAGAATAGAGAACCCAGAAATAAATCCTTCCTTATATGATCAATTAATCTATGACAAAGGAGGCAACGATATAGAATAGGGTAAAGACAGTCTCTTCAAAGGTGGTGTTGGGAAAACGAGAGATATATAAAAAAAATGAAAGAGGAACACTTTCTTACCATATAAAAATAGGCTCAAATTAATTATATATAATCTGGACATTATAAAACTTCTAGGAGAAAACATATGCAGTAAGCTCTTTGACATCAGTCTTAACAATATCTTTTTGGATATGTCTCCTTGGAGGAAGGCAACGAAAGCAAAAAATGAAACAAATAGGACAATATCAAACTAAAAGTTTTTGCACTGTTAAGGAAACCATCAAAAAAACAAAAAACAAAAAGAAAACCTACTGAATGGGAGAAGATATTCACAAATGATATCTCTGATAAGGGGTTAATATTCAAAATACATAAGAAGCTCTTATAACTTAACACCAAAAAACAATAATCCAATTTAAAATGGTCAGAGGACCTTGAACAGACATTTCTCCCAAGAGGACATACAGATGGCTAACAGATTTTTGAAAAGATGCTTAACATCACTAATCATCAGGGAAATACAAATCAAACCCACAATGAAATACCACCTCATATCTTTCAAAATGGCTATCTTCAGAAACTCAACAAATAACAAATGCTGGTGATGTGGAGTAAAGGGAAGCCTTATTCACCGTTAGTGGGACTGTAAATTGGTACAGCTACTATGGTAAACAGTAAATTAAAAAATTAAAAATAGAGCTGTCATGTGACCCAGGATTACCATTTCTGGGTATTTATCCAAAGAATTCAAAAACACTAATTTTAAAAGATATATTAAAGCCTATGTTCACTGCAGCATTATTTACAATAGCAAACGTATGAAAGCCACTGAGGTGTCCATCGATAGCTGGATGGATAAAGAAAACATGGCACATACATACAATGGAATATTACTCAGCAAAAAAAAAAAAAAAAAGATTAAAATCCTGTCATTTGCGACAACATGGATGGATCTAGATGGTATTATGCTAAATGAAATAATCAGACAGAGAAAGACAAACGTTGAATAAATTAACTTACAAGTGGAATCTAACAAAACAAAACACATTGACAAAACAGAAACAGACCCACAGATAAAGAGAACACGTTAATGGTTGCCAAAAGGGAGAGGGTAGGGGATGGGAAAAAAATAATAAATTATAAAACAAAATATTTCTTGGCTCGTCAGGGTCATTTGTCGTACTCTACCATCAACCTAACCATGATTCCATATATACAGTCTCTTTGGGTTCTCTCCGAACTCTGTGGCACAGGTACAATATGAATCACTACCCTCATTTAATATAAGAGGTAGCACTTAAACATAAATATTATCACTGAAAAAGTAAATATGTGAGGTGATAGATGTCTTAATTAACTAAATGGGAGTATCCTTTCACAATGTATACATGTATCACATCACCATGTTGTATAATTTAAACACCTTACAATTTCATTTGTCAATAATACCTCAATAAAGCAATAAAATAGAATAGAATACAATAAGAGGGTTAACACATGCAGAGAGAGAGAGAGAGTTTAAATAATTCTTGTCATGCTAAAAATCTTCCCTCTCCTTTTGTTCTTCTTTCCCTCTTCTTATCCTTGTCTCCCTCCTTTCCTTATTTATTTAATAAGCATTTGGATAATTGGCACCTGTATCAGGCACTGTGATACACACAGATAAATGAGAATCTCTGGAAAACTACTAGATTTATTGCCTGCTTCTCTTTGGTAAGTGAAATAAAGCACCTGAAATGTAGGAGTGAAGGCCCTGGCTAATCAATGGATTGATTGTGCAGTCTGAAACAAAAGAGCCATAACTTTTATAAATTTGAGGATTAGACAGAACTCATAACCATGCTCGATATGATGGTTGACAAAATGCATATTACAAATCTCACTACATAAAGTATATGTGCCTGGGAATCCATCCTCTCAATGTCAAGTCAGATAGATGTTTCACTGATCGGATAAATAAACCTAAATTAAGTTTGACATATTGTCTACTTTATGGAAAAGTCCTGGCATAAGTTAAGGAAATGGGTCATCATGCAATATATATACATACACACACACACTGTTACATACTAGTTTTCAGAGTAACCGTTTACTTTTTTAGCAGATTTTCTTTCATTTAGATATGGCCTTTGTCAATAAAGAATGTGCTCACAATGCAACAACACACCTTACTAAACAAATTTACTTAAAATGATACTACCTGCTATTTGTCTTATTTTATATTGCCAGTATCCCCTGAGTGCTAATAAGTGCTTGCCACCGAAGAGGTTTGCACTTCACATCTGTCACCAGCATCCAGCAACTGCACCTACGGGAAACTGTCAGGGAGACTGTTCTTCTCCTTTGTAACACCCTGAATCTGTCTCACATCATTTACATACAGATAGTTACAGGCATTCATCATTTCATTATGCTGACGACTTCACTATTCTGATGTATAATGTCTCTTTAATGAGCCTCAAAAAATACAATATTCCTTGATTTATGACTGCTTAACTGAAAAATTATACAAATTGGCAAAAAAAAACCTCATAATGTATTTTCATTTTTCTCCACATTACACTTATATTTAACAGTGACTCCTGAGTTAAGAGTTCACTTCTTTGACAAAAGAAATGATCAGAACTCAACTTCCCATGTTTTAGTACCACTGTGGTTTATGTACATATTTAAAGCTGATTGTAAGACTGTGCTGACACTAAAAAGTAACCAATTAAAATCAATCACTTTTTCCCCCCAAGAAAGACTATATTGCACAATCAAGTTTAATCTCACTGTAAGTTTGATAAGACTTCTTTAGTGGGAGTGAAGGTTATAATCCCAATATTCATTTTTCCCTTTTACAAGTAAATATGAAGAACTTGGATACCAGAGAAAACTCTATCAAGCAAGAAAGAAGTAGTGAAAAAAGAAAAAGAAAAAAAAAACAAAAAACCCATAGGTGAATCTGAAATGGGACCAGAAACTTGAAAAGAGGTAGCAGTTGCTGTTTCTTACACTTAATTATAGGCCCTCTTGGGATGGCAGGCCCAAGAAGTTGTCATCAGCCTTGCTTCCTATTCTCGCAAAAGCTATGCTGCTGACTTGATGAAAAATGGCCTGTTTATTAATTAAAAATCATTTCCCAAAAGAAACTGGTTGTGCTCCAAACAGGCAAGAGTTCCAAAGAACTAGAGATTGTTCATGTGATGCCAGTTTTTACAAAAGCGGAAAGCCTTTGAGTATACAGTAACTCATATTAGAATGAACACTATATATATATATAATTAAGGATTAAGACAGACCGTGAATCTCGGAAGAGCTCATAAATCAGCATGAAAAAGGCATACAGAAATAGAACAAAATTTAGGAACTGGTGTTATTAAATTTGATGTTAACCTCTCTTATATTTAGTTACCATTCAACACATCTAACATTATTTGTAACTTTCAATTTCTAAAAGAACAGAAAACCAGGCTAAATTAACACAAAATTATCCGAAAAAAAGAGCGCTTCAAGTTAAATGAAAGTAAGTACAAGACTGCTCTCACTAAGAACAAGAGATGGGATTGCATATAAAAATCATAATAAAAGACATATGGTATATACACACATACTCTGTAAGAAAATGTCCATTTATAAAATATACCCAATAAAATTAGTTCTATTACTTTAACATTAAAATTTTATTCCCTAGCTTGATTAGTCCCTTTCAGGCACAAAAATTACTTTGGCTTATATTTAAATACGTGACTCACTCAAAGAGAAAAGATAATGGAAGTTGAGGCCAAAAAAAAAAAAATGTAATATGATTCCAATTCTTTGGGTATTATTAAATAGAAGAATTCTTAAACATATGTAAATCAGTTTAGCATCATTCACAAAAAAGAGTTTTTGTAACTTCCTTTAATAACTATATGGAAGTGGGCATCATGGTTTTCCTACTCTGTAGGTCAGAACTGGTTTAGACAGGTTTTCTATCATGACTTAAGGACCATATTAAGTTGTTAATTCCTGTGCTAAAGAAAGAATGCAATCTTGAATAATATTAGCCTGCCCTCTCACCTATAGAAAATAAGATGTGCCATACAACCTACATATAAAAATATGATAAAATAGGGCTGAGCGAGTGGTGCGGTGGTTAAGCACTGGCCTCGGAAGCCAGCAGCCCCAGTTCAGGTTCCACATATGAGGGCCAGTGACATTGCCCTCAAAAAAAAAAGATCAAACAGACGTTTATAATTTTAGGATAAACGGGGTCTTATTTCCAAATATCTTTGTATTGATAAGACGATTATTTATAATTTTAGGCCAAAATGGGTCCTTGTTTTTATTTTTAATTTCATTTCATTTCAAGAAAAAGAATAACTGCTAAAGTCACTGAGATCTTTAAGGCACCTCCCTGAATATCATATTCACAAATTTGCATACAGAAATAATCATCTCCCTTTTATTCTAGTCTTGGATGATCTGCTCATCTATAGGTCTCTCCATCTGAGGCCAACTGATTTTACCCTAAATATGCATAATAGCAAACATTATAGTGAGTTCTCACTTTAAATCTTTTTTACATATATTACAACAACTATTCTTCACAATAACCCTCTTAAATTGTTATTTTTATCTACGTTTTATGATGAAGAAACAAGCTTTGAGAGGTTAAATGACATTGCCAAAGTCAAAGAGTGGTCAAGTGGTGCAGCTGGGCGCAAGGAAAGCCTGTCTGTACCTCATCTTTAGATCATTATAGAAGCTGTTCTTTCAATTTTAATCCCTCTTCCGTGTGTCTTTAACTTCCCTCTCTTTTTCCTGGTATTTTCTAAGCTTCATATTTCTTCTATTAAAAAAAAAAAAAAGCTGTCCAACACACCAAATATTCAACAAACAGAAAGAAAGCCTACCTTCATTCGCCTTCTCCTTCACTTCTCACTAAGTCAACTTCTGCCGTCTCACCACCTGTTCACTCTTCAGACTAGTACTTTCTGGCCTCTGCCTCAACATTGTTAATTCTGCTCTTGGATAAACTGTGTAAACCTGTGACTTTTCAGGGATCAGTTCCAAGGATCATTTCAGTTTGGATCTTAACTGATCTCTCCTTTGCAGTGGGCTCACCGGCATCACTTCTTTCTCTTTAAACATCCCCTGTAACTGACCTTTCTGGTTCCTCTTGTTCTGTTCCTTCTGGCCTTTCCTCCCCCAATGTTGGTAAATATCCATGCACCCCAGAGCTCCATTTCTCTTCCAATTGTTGATTCACACATTTACCCATCTGCCAACTAATTGATCTGGTAGTTCAACAGGCACACAACAGGTAGTTCAAGATCCCCAAAGCAGAACACAGCATTTTCAGAAACCTCCTCTTATATGATTATCGCAGGATGAGGCATTATTCACCAAATCAAAATGGAAAAAAAAACAACACAAAAATTACATAGAACACTTTCTTTTTCTTCTCTTCCTAGATCTATTTCACTAACACCCACCCAACATAAAATGTCAGGTCCTTCTGAACTTGCCACCCCTTGGTCTCTATCCAATCCTCGCCTACATTCTCAACCTCTTTTTTTTTTTTTGAGGGCAGTGTCACTGGCCCCTCATATGTGGGACCCGAACCGGGGTTCCTGGCTTCCCAAGCCAGCACTTAACCACCGTGCCACTCGGCCAGCCCCTCAACCTCTTTTATATTGCTCACCACTGAATTTATCTTCAGAAGCACCAAACTAACGTCGTCCACGGCACGCATCATGTCATGACTCATGCTGTCCCTTGTGCCTTAAATGTCTTTCAAGTCCAGTGGCCACCCCCACTCCACACCCTAAGTCCACCCAGTGTCGGCATCCTTTCTTGACCACTCACATGCACCCAGTGTGTCTTTTCAGATCTCTCCTAACATTTTCTGCCTATCTCTATTTAAGAATAGCCTTCGGCCATTCTTAAATAGAAGCAAAATGCAGAGGTTAAGTGTGTGGCCTGTGGACTCAGTCTACCATTTACCAGCAGACAGGTTACTTCACATCTCTGAACCTTACTTAATCACTGTTCTCACATTTACAGAATGGAAGACAGCCATAGTACATAGGAAATTGTGTAGCTGTGAGAATAAAGGACATTCTGAGCAAGCCTGGCATCTATTAAGCACTCCACAATATTGTTTTACTATTATTTACTAGTATTTTTTTCCCTCTGGACTCCTCAGTAGACACTTCAATTCCCAAGGGCGGGGATCTGCTTTAGTATCAGTACTATTAATATTAATACTTCATACCGAGCACACAAGGGTCTCTATCCATTGAAGCTGATTGAATGAGGCTATGTGGGGCAGTGCTCTAAACTGAAGACCAATTGTATTGGACTTTCCTCCCTACTTGAAACTCAATGGGAAGCGATCATCTAAGAGGATAACCAATGAGGACTCTCCGCCAGACTGAAACCCTCCATGTAATTTTTCAGGCCTGCCATAGGTTCCAACAAAGGCTTTATCTGACAGGACTCCAAGGGAAAGCCATCCTCCCCACACTGGACCTGGTGCATGGCTAGTGCATAGGAGTCTCTGGAGGGAGTTTCAGCCCCCCAACTCCCACCACTCCAGGCCCTGCTCTTACACACATCAGCCTTCCGGGACCCTGTGGCTTCAGTCGGAGCCCTCTTTATTTGGGATCTTCAGCAGGTGCCTCTGTTGAGAAACCCTGATGTGGGAGTGGGAGAACCTTGAACTCGCCTTTCTCTACTCTGACTCAGTACATTTCCACTTCTATCTCTAACTCCTCTCCCTCCCTCTGGTACCCAGTCCCTTCAGCGGATGGAGCAGCCTTTTGTTCAGGGCTCTCTGGGCAGTGAAATGACCCCCCACATCTAGTCTGAACTTCCTGACCCCCAACCCATGTGTTCTATGAGGCTAAAATGGAACCGAGAAGAATTGGGGGCTTTCTCCAAATTATTTTCTTGTTTTTATTATTGTAGCAAATGAATAAAGGCTGTACTGTCACTTTCAGTTTTGCTTAAAGTCTTAACTGACTACTCAGACACCTGGCAGCTCAGTTGTCTCCAGCTCAGCTCAGCTCCAGGTGACCAAGGAAGGGATAGAAAGAGGAGAAAGATTGTAAAGGCTAAACATCCTGGAAAACAATATCCTGCTACCCCCACTTTAGAGGAAGATAGCATCTTTTGAGACATTCCATGATTTAGAACCAGAATGCGCTTAGATTAAAAGGCATCTGAGAGATTTTGTAATATAACTTATTTGTGAATATAATGTGAACCTGGAAGTCTATGTGATCTGAGGGCACAATAAGGGAAAGTAATAAGGCTATATTAACTCCTTGTTTGAAAATCAAACTTCCATATTACTACATATTATACAGGGTTGAGGCCAAAAATATACCAAGTTCCAGAATATTCTGTTTCTTTGTTCCCTTTTGGAATTAGTGTGTGGAGTCACTGAATCATGCATCATTGTGATACTCCAATACCAAGTAATTGGAGAAAAGAAAAGAATAGGATAACTCAAGAGCAGAAGGGTAAATGTAAGTGTTTTTGTCACATGAGTATGAAACATCAACTTCTTCAAGTTTCTAAATGAACATCTTTCAGAATGAGAGCTAAAGGTGTAAGAATGTATATCCTTCTATCACCATAGGTTTAAAATTGTCTGGATTTAGAGAGTGAAAGAGTAGATATATTAACTAATGGGATTTAGTATTTTATTTTAAATTAGTTCTAATTGGAGATATCTAGGAACAAGGGGCCACAGATAGGGAGAAACAGAGACTAAGCATACATTCACCAAGAGCATGGATACCGCAGGAAGGAATAGTGATAACGCACACATTTCCAAAAGAATGGTCATCAGCTTCAAAGTGCTGGTGAGATTGAGGTAAGGAAAAATGATTATTATTCTCCTACTACAAAGGGCACTGTATGAACTGAGAAGTGAGATATGCCTTCCAAAACCTAATGCAGCACTTTCACAGTATATTTGGTGGTTCTCTATGATCCTGATTTCAGGGTCTAAAATAAGCTAAAATAAAAGACTGGAAATCAAGGAATTCATCTTTGAGAATCAATCATCTCTGAACCTAATCTTTTTATGTTAGACTTTTCCATATTATGTTTCCATTTCTACCACTTGGTTTTCCTCTGTTTTATTTTCTAGCTTTGTATGAAATATTAATACTTCCAAAAAAATGTTCTCAGAAAGAAATATAAATACTGCTCGTCATAAAGTTAAAACTTGTTCTTTAATAATTGAAACACTTTGTAGATCTGCCAACTAAAGCCTTCTCTAAGAGCTAAAGTAAAAAAGAAAAAGAAGAAAAAAAAGAAAAAGAATTACAAAGAAAGAGTTAGCTATCCTTTACCCTTCATCATCATATTTCAATAAAGATATTTTCTAAATGTATAAATAATGTAGTTTTTCTCTTAAAAAGTACTACAATCCTCATGCATATGAAACACTACAAATATCTTTTAATAGACTTAAGGATAAAAGTAACTGATTCAAAATGATCTATTTAATTCTTCAATGTTAAGTTTAGGCATTTAATTTTTTTTTCCCTAAGGAAGATTTACTTCTTTAGAAAAACCACCTAAAGTATAATACACTTTATCTGTTAAACAGAGAACATAGGAATTTTCACAAAGCTAATGTCAAGGGAATATTAAATGCCTGTACTTAAGGAAAAAATAAGCAAACAAAATAAACTGCTTTTATTAAGGAAACATGATAGTAAAATATCTTATATATTAATACCACCAGAGGGCTTGATACATTTTGCTTAAAAAAAAAAAAAATACACCAGGTTATCTTCTTGGCATAAATGAACCTGTATATATTCATCCTTCTAATCATGACTATTAAAAAATATACTTACAGGCATACATTGATACAAGATATAATTAAGTGATAAGACTGAAGGAAATTTCAGAGGTTGAATATTGTGTTAAGTAATTTAAATGTGTTACATAACTTGTATGGTTTCAAATATCACTTAGTCTTAAATGACACTGAAAATTATGTCCAAAATTCTGTATTTAACAATGTGGTCTAAGACATTTTAGAAGATTAATAGTTTTAAAGCAACTCACAAATTTCTTTATTATATCACCAATTATATTAATTAAAATAATTTGCCTTCATTCAAAGTAGTCTCTTTCTACATTTTGTAGAAACATTAACTTTCATGAAAATTTTCCTATGACTGTAAACTAGAAAATTTATATTATGGAAGGCATATTAAAAATGACTATCTTTGAATTTCTTCTTTAGTAATATAAGTAATACATTGAATAAGATTTGATCTTGAGTGGTAATTTGGTTTTAAATTAGTTTAACTATTCAGGCATATCATGTATACATATTTTTTAAGAGAAATGAGAGAATAAAAATTGTAAGACTCAACTAAAGAAAACAAGTTGTATGACTGATTCTAAAACCTTTATTTATCTATTTAAATATGAACCAGATCTATTGCCCCAAGTAGGTTAAATATTATTGCAATTTTTTTCCCCAAATTTTTAAGTGGAAAATGTAAGTTACCATTGCACCATATAAAATAAAATATCTCGGGAATTATAAATAAATTAATGAAATGTAAATTGTTTCACTCACAAGGATTTTCCCAATTTATGTGTCTGGTATTAAAGGAAAATGTGATATGTCATAGGATATTTAAAAAGATCTTTCATTACCTGAATAATTTTTCTGGTTAGTAACATAAGTCAAAACATAAGACATACTTGACTGTGTCTTGGGGCAATATTCAAAATATACAACCATGTGGAGTGCATAGGCCTGACCAAGCAGTAGGTATTTTGGTGAGCTCTGAGTATCAGCTGAGACATCTACATATGATTTCACAACTCAAAAAAACCCTAGTTCACTAGAGGTGTTATTATTAAATACAGTCTCCCTAAATTTCTCTGAGAGGCTATGTTTTTCAGTGGAATTCATAGAACTTTCAAAGATGTTGATTCCTAACTGGCAACCTTTGGTCTATCAGCAAAATGGCTACCATTCCAACCTCTTTAACAATCAAAATATCACTTTCCCATGAATTTCATCAGAGTGCTGTAGAATATCATGTAGAAAATATATTTCTTCATTTATAAGACCAAATCAAGCCCTCAGGTCAGTGTACAAGGTTCTTATAAGTTTTTTTTGTTGTTTTTTACGATTTATGATTATGACAGATTTGTATGATTAAATTCCAGATGCTATAAGAACACCTGATAATTAGATACAGGTTAAACAGTCTAATAATTAAAGTTGGTGCTCTTATTATTGATAGTTTAATAGATTTAATAATATCACCACAATTTAAGCAGCCTGCCTTATACCAGTTTCTCATTTTGTTATTTTTCTAATACCATTGTATTGTATTGTTCATGATAAAACTATCATTCTTCCCAGCATAGTTTCATAATTATTTAACTATCACATCACAAAATTTTTACTACTACATGTATTTCCGGCAGAAATCAACATGACATAGTAAACATTTGCAATATTGTCCCTCATTTAACTTTTGTGCATACCAAATATTTTTCTATAATTAAGTGCTTCGATATCCAGTATATCTTTTTTTTCTTTTTTAGTTGCAATTCTCTTTTCAGCTGTTTCAAGAGTTTGTAGTATTCTACCTATTATTGCTCCTACACTACATATGTTATTCCTAACATATGATATTATCAAGACACAGAAAAATAAACATTCTAATTTCATTAGAAAACACTTACAATGATACACTGCTATTGGGATCTTAATGCTTCATCCAGAATAAATATCACAGAAGAAGAATATCCAGGGGTTACTTTATCTCCTTTCTCTAATTTACATGATCACTGTATTCAAGTCTGAAAAATAAAAATTAAAAGACATTATATGTCTTTTCATGAAATACAATAGCATAATTTCTATGTAATTTATAAAACAGTAAGAAAATGCTAGATTTTTTCTGAACACAATACGTTTCTCAATACAGTATTTAATGAATAAATCACACAGAATTTTTTAAATGCAAGTTATAGATGATGCAAATATCATTAAATCTACAAAAATTATATTACAGTGCACATTAAGCAATGCTAAATAGCACTTCTTTTAATTCCCCTATAAGGTGAAAAATGAATCTCCACACAAGAGTGATCTTAATCACATCTATTTCTACAAAAAGTAAGTAATTATATTTAGGATACTAAGGTAGAAAACATATTCTTTTTTGTATCAACCAGTTAATGATTATCATTGAACCAATCTAGAATATTTTGGTGAGTTAATAAACTAACATTTAGTATTGAAGCAGTTATAGGGAAGTCAATTTCATCCTGTTATATCCAATTAGGTTATGCATGTTCACATTATGTATAACAAAAATAATTTATATTCAAATATTATAAGAGATTTGTTAAAGGAAGTTTTAAAAATACATCACATTTTTACAATGAACTATGGACAAAAAAAAACACAAAACAAAACAAGCAAACAAACAAAAAAACCTAGACATAACTTTAGATTCATTGCTCTCCAATGGGAGAGAAATAGGCATTTTATGTAGGAGGGAGGTTGTCTCAAGCTTAGCTCTCAAGCGAAATCAAACCAACTAACATTAATGTACAGGATTTCCAAAGGAAAGGCTCTTTAAGGCTATTAACCTGCTTTAAGCTATTTTAATTGTAATAAACTTAGTACCTAGTAATAAAAGCTACAAAATTTCAAGATACAAATGCTTTAATTAGTAAACCAACAAAAGTCAGTGTAAGTACTAAAGCTATAACACCTTCAAAGTCAGAAATTGGTAAATTCATTGCATGTGAGCCCTGGAGATTGTCACAGAAAATAGTGGAAACAGAATCACCCAATGTAATCCTTGTAATGTCACTTACTGTGAGGGGAGGCCGTTTAAGGGCCGGGTAACTTGGTAAAAGACCTGCCTCTCCAAACCAATCGCTAGCTCTGAATGCAACTACTAACTATGTCACTCAGCAGCTTTGACTGATTAGTTGCTATGTTCAGTCTAGTTTTTAATATCATCTTTGCCTCTGGTTCATGACTTTTTTTGTTTTCCTGATCATATAATTGTTAATCTTTGTAGTTCAAAAACTTTAAGGATCACTTTATGTATTGATAATAATTCTACATAAAAATGTCAAAGTAAAGTTCACCACAGATTCAAGAATTTTTTTTATTAATTTATTTTAAAACTAAACTTTTTGTTTTGATATAATTGCAGATTCATATACAGATGTAAGAAATAATATAGAGGTAGCCCATGTACTCTTTACCCAGTTTTCCCTAATGGTTACATCTTGCAACACTACATACAGTATAATATCACAATGAAGATATTGATTCAATAATTTTATTCTTAAGTATTTTCTATTATAACTTCAATTCTTTTTTAATCTGTTCACTATTCTGTCTACAAACTTCTTCAATGTATGTGTTAGTTGTGCTACATCTCTTTTAAACATCTCATATTCTTTCTTGTAATTTCTATATTTATGTTTTCCTATTTTTTGATAAATATTTCAAAAATCATTTCATCATACCCCAAGCAATTATTGCAATTTAAAAACTCTATTTCTGCAATTTCTCATTGTTTCATTTTAGAATATTTTTGCACATTTTTTTCTCTCTCACTATTTCCCTCTAGCCCCTTGGCTCTGATTTTCTGATCTTCATTTCCTTCTGTTGCATTATAATCTCTTTTGGAAACCTTGAATTTATTTATTATGCTCTCATATTTTGTCATTACTATTTTGCTTAAACATTTATGTTACTATGAATTGTCAGCACACTTTCTTACACTACCTTGGGTCATTTACCATAGATAGTTTTCATCTCACTTGTACACATTGCTTTCTGAATTCTTACTTGTGTTGTGGGTGTGAGGTTTCTATGCATAGATATGATGTTGCTTTTTCAATTGTTGAATAGGGTGTGATACAGTGACTGAAATAGTGTGTGTGAGTGCATGTGTGGGTGAGCATACATTCTAGAGGATGTGTGTGCCTGCAAGAGTCTATAATAACCATTCAAAGTCCTTGAAGCGAACATTCTCTTAAAGTTGTTTTGCCGATTGAGCTTATCTTATTGTTTTTGTTCATTTTGTTTTTCAGCTATGGAATCAGTATCAGGCAGAGTCAATCTCTTTATTTTTTTTATTTTTATTTTTATTTTTTTGAGGGCAGTGTCACTGGCCCTCATATGTGGGGCCGAACTGGGGCCACTGGCTTCCGAAGCCAGTGCTTAACCACCGCGCCACTCGCCGGCCCTCAATCTCTTTAAATCATAGAGTTGCTCAAGAAATATCTGTTGAATCACTGAATGAATGAATGAATGAATGAGTGAATGACTTTCTGCATTTTATCTAATAAGTATAACCACTAGTGTTCCCTACTACATTTAATAAACGTTGTGCAATTTAACAAGGTAGTTTTTGTGGAAATTCGTCTGGCTTGATTACTCAGCAGGTATGTGTTGGCTTTTAGGGTCTTATGTTTCAGTTTTCATTAAGTTTGGCAAATATACATATTCTAGGAGGGTGAATTAGCTGATATTTAAGTTGATCCTGCTAAAGGATTTAGTCAGGATCACTGGAAACCAGTGACAGTGCTTTCAGAAATGTTAATGGGAGTTGTTAGAAAAAGGACACCATTAATCAAAATTTTGCAAAATTACAATCAATCCCTGACCAATACTGAAGTAATTTTTCATCCTGATGTTTCAATCCTACTCTGAAGTGCATATCAATTGCTTTGTAAGCTTACAACAGGATGCTGGTAACAACATTTACTCCCAAACCCAACAAAGAAACTTTATATAAAAATCACTGTACTAATTTTTCTTCAACATCTGGGAGCAACATGTTTGGTTAAGACAACACTTTTATAATCTGCCTGGTTACCTGCTGGAGAGTACAAAATTCTAAATTTGGAACAAAACATATAGAAAAAGAAAAAAGAAAGAAAAAAAGAAAAGGTGTGGGGAGGGAGATAATGATTCTTCCATCCAACATTCCATGTCCTTTCCTTTGCATCCTCCAACTCCCACCCAGGACTTGTGCACTGGCCCTTCCTTTTAGCTAGTGGGAAGCAATCACTGAAGGTCTCCATTTCCTTCTGTTGCATTATAATCTCTTTTTGAAGTCTATTTTGCTCTTAGCAAGGAGTCTCATTCTCCGTAAGTAACCTCTTCTGTTGTTGGAGATCTTTCTGATCCATAGCATGGCTGGCAGTAGAATACAAATGGCCCTGAATTCCTGTGCCACCCACAGCCAAAATGGCCCTTACAATTCCATGTGCTGAGAAAGAGTAAGGCTCTTGCTAGTATGTAAATTTCCCACATATGCCATATTTAAAAGGTCTGTTTCTCCCTGATTAGCCCATCGTCCATCTGGCAGCCCACATAATATTTACAACATTATTGATTATATTCCCCTTACTGTATTTCACATCCCTGTGACTATATGGTGACTACTAATTTGTTCTTTCTAATCCCTTCACCTTCTCCCCATCCTCACCTCCCTCCCATGTAGCAACCATCAAGTTTTTCCTTTTCTGTAACTCTGAGTCTACTTCTGTTTTGCTTGTTCATTTATTCTGTTCTTTAGATTCCACATATAAGTGAGATTATATGGTATTTTTCTTTCTCCATCTGACTTATTTCTCTTAGCATAATATCCTCTAGGTCCACCCATGTTGTTGCAAATGGTAAGATTTCATTCTTTTTTGTGGCCAAGTAATACTGTCCAGTGTATAAATGTACCATAGTATCTGTGTAGACACCTGACCACAGTGCTATTCACCTGAAGCTGAAGTTGAATAATACTGAATGCCAACTATAATTAAATACACATACACACACATGATATTCAGCAATTAGGTATGTAACACTTTCTCTAGGATGAGTTCACAAACTTAATAGTCGCAGGATGTGGAGTGCAGCATAGGGAATATAGTCAATGGTATAGTAACAACTACATACAATGTCAGAGCAGTAATAGATTGGGGGTTTATCACTTTTTGAGGGGTGTAACTGTCTATTACATTGCTTTGTACATCTGAAACTAATATAAAAAATAAGTAAATAAATAAATAAATAATCTGTTCCTATATCCTAAACAAACCAAAACTAAAACAAAAATAGAGCAGGCTCTGAATGGCATTATTTATAAACTAAGTATCCAATTTTAACCATCTCGTGTATCCTGTCATGCTTTCTGCATCTATGAATCAAATTAGGCCTTTTGTACAAGTAGCTATTGAGAGAGTTAATGAAAGAGATCTGTTACTGTTTGCCACAAGGCCTACATTGCCAATCCTTCCCCATTTCACTCATTCAAACAAATTATTTAAAAATGACTTGATTCGATTGGCCAACATTTACTGTTACTGGTTAGTTGTTACTTAATTTCCAAATTTCTTTCATTTATAGGGTCAAATGGATTAAGTTTTAATGGCCCAGTGATATTTTTCTGTGTTACATTTTCTAAAGTTAGTACCTAAACTTTACTAAGAAATCTATAATTGGTGAAAAAAATTAGGTATTTTCATAGAATTTTAAAATTAGAAGCCTCGATACTATAATACAAGAAATTCTCATGTAAGAAACAGGTCAGGCTTCCAGGACATATTTACAAACTGTCTGTGGTCATGCTATATCATCTGTTTGTATGGCTGTTTTCAATGGCATTTAAATTCCCAGCATATTCACCTAAAGCATGCACATTTTGGCTTCATTATACTTTGGTAAGCATGTCTGGGAACCATGCCACCACTAAAAACACGAATAATGATAAGAAATCAACACCTCATTCTGGCTCCCAATTTGGGATTCAATATGCAAAGAACAGTATTTATTACCCCCTTAGAATCCTACTCAGGGCTCATGGGAAGTTACTGATACCTTGAAAAGTGTCTGCCTCACTCTCACACACTGAAATTCAAAGCAAGAATCACTAAGCATTTGACTAAAACAGTACATACATTTTTGTATGATAATAACAATAACAATACGAACTAACATCTAATAATTGATCAACACACATCAGGTCAACATTTTAGTTCATATATTAAACAAGCACCATCATTATCATATCATCTTAATAATGAATATTAGGAAAATCAGGTTAAGAAATACTGAGTGATTTTTCTCAAAAACCATGTTTCTGGCTAGTAAAGGGTCAAAACTTAATGTCAATGTTAACCCCATATTCTTTGGGGGTTAACCCCATTAATCTTTGCTATTTTGTGATTGAACTGTTTATGACCGAAATTGAGAAGTTTTCAACCAATTGAGTAAGGAATACATGATATGTAAGCCATTGCAGACAGTACTTCAAATTTCAAAATATAATGGACAGATATGAGATGGATTTTTATATAATAAGAAAAAATATTGAATAAAGTTGATAAGGATCAGATCCTCTGAAGTATCATATTCACATTATATTACATAATAAGGAAGTGAACATGAACATGCTAAAATGCTGATTTCTGAGTCAAATCATTATAGAATATACATGGGAAATAAAAATTAAATATCTATGTGACTCTCAGAAAAATAAATACACTTCAGATATAACCTGTATTTTTGAGGTTTCTGATAACATGAGAGAACACAGACACACGCACACACATACACTCACACATACGGATATATATTAAAAACTCCTGATTTTCCAAGAATAAATATTAAGAAAGATTTCAAACAAAATGTAAGTATATAAAAATGTTAATACATTGAGTAGTTTAAATCAATATTTAAGTAAGATATTTCTATCCAATCCTATGGTATCCATGTTAACATAAATAAATGAATTTCTTATTAGCACTGCACTAATCCACATCAGGTAAATTCATATTAATGGCCAGGAAATATTTGCAGCATATCAGATTTATTCTTTTAAAGTAAATCAAGTTAATGACATATACTATGTCGATACGTGGAAAGAAACTGGTTAGGCTGGTGTACACTGAATTGTGAATAATTTCAATAACTTCAAACCATACACATCATTTTCACATCACTATCTCTCAATAACATTTCTATATAGAATATATTTTACATGACCATTAATTACAATTACTATCACATGAAAGTTGTCAGCTTTTTGTTGCTATGGTTTCTTGTCTATTTGTATGTTTACTTTAAAATTTTAAATTTCTTTCAACTACTAAAGAAAGCCTGTCTGTCACAAAATCCAGCATGTCAATCAAGGATCTAGAGTTTTGCTAGCAAAATTCAGGTGCTTTAGCAAGAGAAACATTAAAATGTCTGCCCATTTCTGTAAGGCAAAATCAAGCAATAGGCTAACAAATTAGAAGAATGTACAAATAATAACCTTAAGAAGTATGTCACCTCCTCATTAAGAAGTCTTAGAGGTAATCATGACTATTTTAAGTGAATTCTTTTTTTTAAGAACTATGCTGGGTAGCAGTTTTAATATGTAAGATTTCTTCTGGGTAGCAGTTTTACTATGTAAGATTTCTTCTAATTTTTTTTTAGGTCAGTAATTGATAAAACCTTTGTTTTAAAATGGGAACTTAACATTTTAATAATCAGAATAAGCACAAAAGATCTGTTTTCAAGGATCAGCCTGAAAAGATACAGCACTGGCAAGATTTAGAATGAGGGATAAAGGCCAAAAAATGCACATTGCTCTAGAATGATCAATCTGTCAAATTGTTGAATTGGTTGAAGATGAATTATTTTCTGTCAGTAATTATACAAATTATACCCAGTAGTGCTGACTTGAAAATTATAGAATCGCCGGAGGAAACAGAACCTTTTTGTGTAGTATGCTTACAATTTTGAACCCTTGTATGGTTCTTCATTTGTTTGTGCAGTCACTAGGATGAATAAGAAAAGTGTGTAACTTGTGATTTTTGAGAACTTGGGATATTTTTCAATTTTCGTGCAGTTTCACAGGATCTATATCTCACTTTATGCCAACTAAGCAACATAGGTTTGCCGGATAATGTTTTAATATTTTTCATTAAACTTTTGTGGTTTCAAGTAATTTCTTCTAAAGCATTGTTTGAAAACAATAGTTTCTAAGCATTAGTTCATGCAGTATTAAAATTTTCACATTCCATAGTGAGCTTTGGATATTGTACCGCTAATTAAAGTTTTGATTGATTTTTCAGTCATTTACTTTCAGAAGGAAACACAAATGATTATTTCATTTTCATTCAATGACATAGATATTTATGTTACTATATTTTCACTCAGATTATGTATTTCTTTTATGTTTAATAAAATGTTCTTTACACAAGTATTAGAAAAATAATCAAAAAGCACATTATAGCAGGAATACAGTAGTGTTTGCAATTTTTGTCAGTTTTTCACATAGAAAATTTTAAATGCTTCTTGCATATATCTTGGCCATTTAATTTAATTGAACAATGCAGCATATTTTCACTATTTTACCTTTTACTTTTAAGTGTAATAATATAAAATTAGATAGTCTTGTTTCCTATTGGAATAATCATAGGCATTATCGTACCTTTCAACCTGAGAATACTTCTGCACAATTAGAGTAAGTTATTCCCTTAGAACAATCATCGGCTTTAAAACTTACTAGACATTACTGGATGATCATTATTTTTAATTGTGTAGATAACACTACTATTATAGTCTGGGTTTAACTAAACTTTTTTCTAAAGTATCTATTGCTTAGGCTGGCCGAGTGGCGCAGTGGTTAAGCGCTGGCTTAGGAAGCCAGCGGCCCCGGTTCGGTCCCACATATGAGGGCCAGTGACACTGCCCTCAAAAAAATAAAAATACAAAATAAAAAAAAAATAAAAAAAAAAAAAAGTAAAGTATCTATTGCTTGCAAATCCTCCGAACTAAATATTAGGAATCCCAATTTTCATTCATTTTATAGTTTAAATATTTTATTTGTTTTGAACACTTTGTTTTTGATCATTTTTTGATAATTTTCTGAAATGATGGGAATGTTCTAAGAATAAAATGACAATGATGAGGGCCGGCTGAGTGGCGCAGTGGTTAAGCGCTGGCTTGGGAAGCCAGCAGCCCCAGTTCAGTCCCACATATGAGGGCCAGTGACACTGCCCTCAAAAAAAAAAAAAAATGACAGTGATGATTAAAATATTGGTATTTATAACCCTTTAAAATACAAAAAAAAAAATGTGTCAGAGAACTATTCATACAAAAATATAAAAAGCAGAGAAATACACATTCAGCGATGTTGCAATCCAATAGGGGAAGGGATGGGAGCATCATGCAGCTGGGCTCTCTCTTCCACCAACTCAAATCAGGCACTGTTCTACACAACTCTCACCAAACATCTGTCAAGATCAAACAGTCTATACTGTGATGGGTGGAGAACTGACTCTGGGTGGTGAACACACAATGCAATATGTAGATGACGTATTGTAGAAATACACCTGAAGCCTATATAATTTTACTAACCATTGTCATAAATGTTATAATAATTAAAAATGTATCCTCACTGTTAAATCCCGTGGTCAATACTGACTCATCATCTGATGTAACTTCTGACCAGCATTTGACCCAGTGGATGGATCAATTCCTCCAGAATCCATCCCGATGGGTTTCTTCACTTGACTATAGATAGAGCTACAGTCCGTCTCAGCACCTGCTCCCCACTCCTGCCACTGCTTTTGGTCTCCTTTTCTGGTTCTTCCACATCTCGACCTCAAAGGCCTGAACTTGGCATGCTCAAGAACTCATCCTTTACTGCTTCTGTCCCCTGTTCACCCTCACTGCCTAGATCTAATATGGCAACACTAGCCACATGTGCCTGTTTAAATTATAAATTTATATAAATTCAAATAAAATAAAATTAAGACTATAGAGATTCCATCCACAACTTTATTCCTGTCTTTCTTTCATCTCCTACAGCCAAATAATCAGCAACCAGCAACCCATTTGAACTCTACACATAGACTATATCCAGAGTCCTGTCACTTTTCATCACTTCTCAAACTATCACCCTGGTACAAGCCATCATCGTCTGCCTAGAATACTACAATAGCTTCCTGGAGATATTAGGAGATGCTTCTGTCCTTGTCTGTAAGTCCATTCTGAAGCCATGTCAAGGGTAGGTTGGATCATAGCACTTTTCTGCTAAATCCACCCAGTGGCTCCCAATCTCCCTTACAATAGCCATATAGAGTTCCCTTTGTCTGGCCTACTCTACCTCTCATCCACATCTGTCTTTTCAACGTAGCTGACCCAGGACAAACACATGTCTGCCTCAGCACCTTACACTGGCTTCTTGCTTTTTCTAGGACTCACTTTCCACAATACCCACTGCCCCCACCTTCATGTCTTTACCCTCTTCTCTCTGCTCAAATATTCCTCTCTGAGACATTATGTAATATAATCTTTCTCTCACACATCTCTCACCCTGATTTATATTTTGAACAAAAATATTCCCTCCCTTGTTACTCTGATTTATACTTTGATAACTCTATGGATATATTCTTTCACATATAATAATCATAATAATCTTTACAAAAATTAGGCATTTATTTTATGATGTGCCATTTCACAAAACAAAATACAACATGGCCATTATTCCAAGTTAATAAAATTTGAGCTACATAATTGAGTTAATAACCTAATGATTGTTTTTATATGTATATTCTATTACATAATGATACTATATTTGTTTCTGATTTTAATATTAAAAACAACACTGCAATGAACATCCTTGTATATATATCTTTGAACAGCAATCCAATATTTTAACCATTTCAAATTCATGTAATAGAACTGATATAACAAGTGGCATTCATAAGTCCATTTCAATAAAGTATTATAAAATTCAACCTTCCTAATCTACTTGAAGGTACCTTATCTTTGGAATCATGACTAATCACTATATATTATATTACATATATTATATATTTTATTAGCTCCTTGTTTTAAAATACATTTTTATTTAATGTTCTTGAGGTTCAATCTTTTAGATCCTTTTTTTTTTTTACCATCTAACCCCATACCTTATTCCCTGCCCATTTTTCTAATGAGTTTTGGACATTTTTTCATTGCTTTACAAGAGCTGTATGCACTTTTAAGTCTATTAACACTTTTTTGTTATATATACACATATACATATGTCTCTATTTACATATAGATATGCATATACATGTAGTACATCCACACATACATAATTTTATGTCTTTCAAATGTATTTATGATAGGTACTATTTTTTTTTCCATTCAGAAGTTTTATATTTTAATAGTCAAATCCATTGGTTTAAGTTTATAATTTCAAAATTTTGTTATGGTTGATATGTTTTCTTTGGATATTTACCTAACTTTTCTCTATGTATATGTATGCATTCTAGTTCATAAATAATATAAACATAGTATATATTTAACGACTCACACTCTTTGCAATCAAATTGTAAGCTGGAGACTCAAATTTGTGTTCTTTACCCACTCCTTCTCCCAATGAACACACAGTTTATTTGTAGCCATCAGATCTTGAATTTAAAAATCTCTCTCAATGCCAGAGCCAGTTTCTTGGACCTCCATATTTATTTTCCTACTAATTTGTCACTGCACTCCCATTTTCAGATTTTTCTTTACTGTTCTTAAATGTTAACTTTTCCAAGACAGAAGTTCTCAGTTGGCATGTAGGGATTGAGGCTAATATAATCCCATGTTGGGTTGAGAGAAGACTCTCGAAATGACACATGTTCTATTTCTGACATGTATTTTTTTTTTGGTACAATTCTGTGAAGTTTTGAAAATACTTGTCCCCAGAGGCCTATTGCTTCTTATTTCAGTAAATTGCAGAGTTTAACAATATGGTTCATATTTAAAAATTAAAATATTAAAAAGTTCCATTGCTGTTGTGATATGCAATGGAAAGAAGTCTAAATACTTTTGCTTGCCCTAGTTGTCTTAAAATATTTAAAATCGTATCAAAAAATATTATATAACTATTGAAAAAGATAACCAGGTAAGGTCCCTATATTTTAAAATACTAATTTAAAAAGTAGAATGCAAAATTGCATTCACATTATAAGTAAACACATATAAGGAATACATGTAAATAAGACAATGAATAACGGTATATGAAAATAAGAAAATTAAGTTACTAAAACAGTGGAAAACTACTGGATTTTTCTGCCATTTTCATGATTTCTTTTAATATTAAATTGTTATTTGTACAATAACAATATTTGAAAAATTATTTTTAATAAATGAATGCCCAAAAGACTTTGGCTTTTGGTGTTTGCTTCTTTGACTTTGCTGATTACACTTCTAAATCTTCCATTTACACACACACACACACACACACACACACACACACTAAACATAATCATGATTCATACCAGAAGAAACCACTGAAAGTAATAGCTACCATCTCTACACACTCACTGACATGTACAGATGCCCACAGAGAAACTTGTAAAACAACAACATCAGATTGTTAGTTCAGATACTCATTATGTCTCTTTTGTAGTCAAGATGTATTTTAAGTTGGTGCATACCTAGTTAAATCCATAAGACAGGCTTAAGGCTATTTGAATTTTATATTCTGACACTTTTGCATCTGTCCAAAAGACCAAAGTAATAGTTTAGTGGCAATTTGTATTAACACTAAAGATATATATGTATTTATGTATATATTCCCATTTAAATATTGAATTGACTGCATTTTAATTTAAGAGTTCACTTAAACTAAACAAGGTTCTGTGTTTCTGGAAATTGTTATGTATAAACTATAATTACCATCACATTTTAAAGTATATTATATAAATATTATATAAATCATACAACCAAGATAAACTAATATAAAATAATATAAAGTAATATAATAGTAATATAAAGTAATAACCTAGACCTTTTTAGTGAAATGTTGCTATTTCTATTATTCCTGTAAGCTTCCATGTCCTAATTAACACATTTGACTTATTTTATTAATAAAGTAATTTTTTTGTCTTAGTGGTTCAATCTATACTATAGTAACTGTCAAGACTGTAACCTTAAATATAGCATATTTCACAAAATCAGAATGCATTTTCCACCTAAAACTTTGCTCATGACAAAATTTTACTGGGGAGAAAAACGCTGTAGTAAAAATTCATTTACTAACGACATATCTTCTCATGATTTTTATTTCTTCAAAGTTTTAAATTTCCTATATCCCATAGGATATTCTTCAGACATAGAAAAAGGTTGTTACTATATAATGAAACATTTCAGAATATATTTCATGCATTTACAAACTTGACTACACAGGGAAAAGTGATCATACAATCACTTGATATCAAACTATGTCTGTTCATTATTATACACATAGTTACAACAACCTCAGCTAAGCTGCAATAGCTTTAGGTAAAGACATTCAATCTGGATGAAAAGCTGTCAGCTGCAAAATGGAAAGTTTCATTTGGAATATCATAGATTGTAAATACAGCGATACATTACTACATTTTCTCAGTTCTAAAACCAATATTTCTTCACATTTTAACATTTCTTAAATTAGGATGCATCCTACAATGGATTTTAAAAGAAACTTGCCAGCCATTTCTGTTTTTCCCCAGGAAAGCTGATGTTAAATCGATGGCACCTTTTACAGATATTGACATCTTAGAATTGAGGAAATAGAGTATAAGTTGTGGCTCTCATAATAGCTGATGTTAGCAATAGTGTAACGCAATAGATCATCTCTACTGCCACTAATTATTTTATTTTTCTGGAATGTGTCCATTTTATGGATAGTTCAAACATTTCCAATGCAGGTTCTGAATAATTCCTTTTCATTAGGAATTATTTTTAATGCCATACCTCTTTTATAAACTGTAGCTAAGGAAAGGTTATGAAAATAATTACCTTCCAATGAAAATGTTATCTTAAAGTAAAGTATCCAAATAAGAATTAACAAGTTTTATATACCAAACTGCTTTAAGAATGGGCAGCACCAAACCTTATTTTTAATTGTTTAAATTCAAAGCTAGTAATATTTCTTGTTTTTACTTTCAAATTTGAGTTCAGCGTTAAAAGGTAAATCTTAGCTTATTAAATCTTAAATATGCATTATAATGTGAAATATCACATTTACCCTCAAATCCATTGCACAAAGAAAAACAGTGCAATATTAATAGTGATGTTTCAGTTAGGTGTTAGAATTAATTTGAAAGAACAACCAAAGGGTTGTTCTTTCAAAGAGAACTTATTGAAAAATAAACGCATTTGAAATTTAAATAAGTGTAATTGAAAAATATATGGGGAAATATATATAGTTGAGACAATACATGACATCACCTATCACTTTTCAAAACGTAAACCAGCCAAAATGTCACTGAAATAGCTGTAACCTTATTCACCAAATATTTGTTACTAAACCAATTGTTCAGTTAGAATGCTTTTGCTGTTTATCTCCATTTAGGATGTTTAAAATATATCAACATGGCTTATCAATAATTTGAATAGGCCAATTGTGTCATATAACAATTAATTTATAAGTGTACTATACCCAAAGTAGACAGTTGTCCTTACTATATGCTGTCTGTTTCTTTACATCTGTGTGGGCATTAGAAGGACATGGAGAGGAAGAATGCTCCATGAGCCGGTTTTTCTACACAATATCATGAATGTATAAATTTGAAAAATCAACACTAACTTAAAATCTCATAAAATTAATAGCAGTGTTTTAGTACACTACTCTGTAATTTTCTGTGCCACACATTTAAAAAATGTAATAATTTTTTTTTAAGGATAACCTATTTATTTTATAAAAGATGAGGACATATGCGTATACACATACAAATATATACATTTATTTATTCAATATAAATTTGAATAATGAACTGTATTTATTTATAATTTAAAGCACTTAGGTATTTGTGTTTTTCTTAAAACTACTTTTCTTACTCTTCAAGATGAACCGAATATGGTTGTAAATTGCTATGCAGTAAATTAAAAATATGTATATATTAATATTTCATAGTCTATTCCTTGCCTTTGTCTCCGTCAGGGAAATAATTAAGGTTCAAACTAAAATTATGGAACTTCTTTAGGTAAAATCATATTCGGGTATGATGCTGATATTTAGGAGACAAATCAAAGGGTCCTTTCATTTAAAACTTTCTGTCTTATTAATAGCCAAACAAATTATTTTAATTGTTTTAATTAGAAAGAACTCAGTGTAGCAGTGAAGTACACGGACTGCAGAGACAGATTACTCCAATATGAAACTTCACCCTATGACTTACAAATTATATGACCTTGGGCAAGTTACTTTTTGTGCCTCAGTTTCCTCACCTCTTAATTGGAAATGATAGTTATAATATCTATCTCTTTGGATTGTGACACATATTAAATGAGTGAATACCTCCAAAGCACTAAGAACAGTGACACAAAAGTCCTATGTGCCACTACTTGCCTCTGTCAGTTTACTTTTTTTCAATTTCTACCTTTTACATAAAAACTGGGGGGAAAAATATGAACACAGAACTGTACTTAGTTGGAATATGAATTATATGAGGTTTTATTAGCATTTACATCAAGAGTCCCTTCAAAAATGTAATTATTTTAAATTTTCATTACAGCAAAACCATTGTTGCCATTAAGTCAGCAGCGACACGACCCCCGTACTGTTATCCAGCCTCCCATGCTGACCCTTTTTGCTGTAATTCTTGTGAAAAACTCATGTTACAAACTCTGTTTTCACCAGAACCTTTTGGTTTTATCATCATTGCATTCCAAACAGTAGTTGTGTGAGGGCACAATCACAACCTTCGAATTCAGAGAAAATTTCTGCATTCTTTTCTTCATGGAGAGAAACTGAATAGTGGCTTTTGCTGTGAAGATGTTTTATCATGCCTCTTTACTTTAGCAGTGGAAACAAACAATATTTCAGAGATGGAAATAAAGATGCAAGATTTTCAGTTCCCATACTGAATAGGCTGAATTATATGTTTCTCTATACATAGGTTCTGATATTTTCTGGAAGGTTAAAGAAGACATACTTTATTTTAACCAAGGAGTTATTAAAAACTACATTTAAATATTTTAGAGAACCTAGATGTCATAATTTCCAAAATAAAATTATGACATATACTCTATCCAAGAATTGTGCAGTGAAAATAAATGAAATGAATCTTACTGATTGGAATGGGGGTAAAATGGGAGCCAGAGTAAAGTTGGAAAAAAAAAATGATGCCTTTCTTTCAGAATCTTGGTACTAATACTAGGAAAAGCACTATAAAAATAAAATAAAAAAGAAAGGCAGTAATGGCAGAGAAAACTAGATATTATAAGGAAAAAATTATATGTGCATAAAAATCATAACATATAATGGGGCAAATACAATGGAATAGTTTGTTTTTATAATTAACATGTTTATGGAAAGCACTATATCCAAACAATATTCTAGGTGACTAGTTGCTTACAATCGTATATAAGTCATAGCTCTATTTTCTAGATGTTTATTTTCTTAGGGTAAAGAAAAGCAAAATATGTATACGGGTAACTCTAATATAAAGCATTTTTTAGAGAGCAGGTTTAACATTTTCATATTTGTTTAATTTGTGTGCAAACAAAACTCAGCTATAAAATTCTTCATAATTACACTAGGTCTACAGGATTTTTCTTTCACATAAAACATATTTTCTTCCACTGTGTCAGCCCTCATTACTTCCTTTTCTAATATTTCTGAAATCATGTATCCTCTCCTGCTGTGTTTAAAAGCCTGATAAAATAATGCTCTGTAGTAACTGACTTCAGTATATTCTCTATCAACAACAAAATCAACACTGTCCATAACGTGTACATGGCTTTCAAATTTAAAATCTGAAGTCCATAATGCATGCTTTTCTGTGGTGTCTTTATACATCTTCCTTCAAAACTAACCTTGGTATATAAGTGAAATTTATTTACAAGTGTCATACATTACAAAATTCATCATATCCTGCTTTTATTTTATTTGAATCCTATCTTTTAGTAAGTTACAAATGACAAAGAATATCAACAGCAACCAAACAGTGGTATCCACATTTGTACCCATTAATCTTAGCACAGATCCAATCTAATTTGGATCTTGTGGGATTGGAAATATGATATGAAGATGAAATATGATCGCTCCTGAGATATCAGGGAATGAAACGTGGCACAATATTCATGCTAATGATCAGGGAAGGAAATCCAGTTGTATGATGAGAAACATGTGAGATTGGTTGTCAAGTAGGCATTTGACAAATACTCAGATGATAGGCACTTGGCACAAAGGAAGGACAGTCAATTGACAGGACCGCCTTAAAACACAAATGCAAGTACTTTCTGTTCTCTACTAACACAGGGAGTCAGCAGTGGTTCTAGCAATAGTGCTTTAAAGAAGTCAAAATGGAAAAGAAATAACTTCTAGAACAGTCTCTGAAGCCTTTCTTTCCTTCCACCATGAATGATAGGTTGAGTGAAGTAGCAATGGTGTGGAAGCATTTCAAGAGTAATAGCACTCTTGATCAGTCACTTTCTTCTGACTCTATCAGGAGTAACTTTGCAGATTACATAAATCAAAGTACACCAGGGAACCCCTGTTCACCAGGAATATTGAGAGCTCCTGGGGTGACATACTGTGGAACACTTGCTCCAATTCCGACTGCTTCCATCTGATAAAGAGATTAATCTCCTGACATCTGATGGAGCGCCTGGCAGTAATATCAGGCAATCCCCAGTGTGGCTAGATCAGCAGCTCCAGGATGGAGTTCTCAGAACTCTCTGAAGCTCTAAGTCTTGCTTTTACTTAAAAATGACCGTCCCAGTGCTTTGAAAGATCTAAGTGGATTAAACTCTCATCTTTTAGAAATTCAAACCACTCCTCTTTATCATTAAGCACAAAACTTCCCTTATACCAGTGTTCCTTATGTCTTTTTAACCTGCTTTTTCCTTTTGTGCTAGGATCTGTCCACTAAAATAAAACTAATGTCAAATATAGGTAGTCCCAGGCAGGACTGAAGATAAGGTTATTTTCCAGGATAGTTTGAATGACCTTATCAAAATCTAGACCAGACTGCTTTAGCCAATGGATTCTCACTCAATAGCTTACTTGGAGGTAAGAAAGAGTATTCACAAGAATTATCTTGTCTAATCCCTTAATTAACAAATATTAACAAATACACTAAAAGAGGGATCTGATACTTTTAAACATTTTATTAAATATAAGGCACTTAATAAAATCTCTATTTTATTTTCTTTTGATCTGAATGAGCCTAATCATATTGCACAATAGACCTAATTGTATTTGCTATTGTTTTAGAAAGGGTTGTACTCATATTACTTTAATGCAGGCGCTCTTTACATATATCACTTACAGATATTATTTTTATTTTAAATTTTGTATTTCTCTAGAAATACAATTTACAGTGAAACAAAAAGCTAATGTGATCTTTTCTAGTCATTTTAAGCTATAACATTTTATTATAATGATTACATTAAAACACATCTTGTTTGCATTAAAATTATTTTTTTGAAGATGTTCACATTCCTCTTTAGAAAGAAACAAAATAGCATATAAATATATATGTGCTTTAAGGAGGATGACTAAATTTTAAGTTTAAAATATTATTTTAAAGACTCTCCTAACTATTCCACCTCCTTTAATTTACTGAGTGAGAATGCTAGGGACCAGGGAACATCAGTGACATGTCCAGTGAGACAATGGACTTGCATATACAAACTGGTATCTCTCCTGGTCTACTGACCTGTCCTGTTTTAAATGTTTCACATATAAAAAGGCATTTATTTTATAAGCTTAAAACCTGCTATCATATTGTGCAAACATCTGACTAATGTTAAGTAAATGGATTCCCTGTATTGCAGTTTCCTTTGGAGAAAAGCAAAAGCAAAAGAGACTTCTTACTCCATATACACACTGCCAACACCGATCAAATAAGTGGGACCCGGATTCCTGGGTTTTGTCTGATATTTCCTACACTGATTTTCATGCAGTTTAGTTTTCTTTCATGTGTTCTACTCAGAATTGGCTTTTACTGAGCTTTTCCATCCCTGACTATAAAAAATTATACTAGTCACTTTAATGATGTTTAACAGATAGCATTTTTATGTTCAGATAAAATAGAACTAATATTATGGAAAGCAATCAAATATTTAATCCCAATTACTGACAAAAATAATAAACTAGGCCTGTGTCTATACCCATCTATATCTTGCCTGGAGCACCATGCCAGCCAGTTCATATGTAACACTTTAGAGATAGCACTATAGTGCATAATATTTTTACTTTAATCCACCACCAAAGTTTATTTTGCCTTAGTAGACATCAGGTCACATAGTCATGATAAAAATCTTAAGTAGTGCCTACACTATCTCGTGGTACAGAGGATGTTTCTGTTCTGGAAAAGAGAGAGAGAGAGAGAGAAAGAAAAGGAAGGAAGGAAGGAAGGAAGGAAGGAAGGAAGGAAGGAAGGAAGGAAGGAAGGAAGGAAGGAAGGAAGGAAAAGGAAAATACAAAGAATGATGACTGATGACACTGAGTACAGAACTAAAAAGGAATTGATTATCATGATGACCAGAAATAGTAGTCTGAAGTTGAAAGTGGATAGACATATACATAAGATGAAGACCCCATTTTGATATCCTGTATATCAGTGTTTCTTAATCACTTGGGGTCTTATCCTCTTTGAGAATATTATATAACAGCATGTGTCCATGACCTAAATTGAAAATAATCCTGAACCTAGATTTTTTACTTCTTTATTGTATTGTATTTAGAAAGCTATTTCTTCACATAAACAGAATTCATAATATAACCTTTGTAAGTAATTATGCCTTTCTTATCTTATTTTTTCATACAATTATTTGCCTCTTCCCAAAAAGAGAATTATTCTAAATTCTGCAAGTAAAACAAACCTAAGAACACCACAAATTTTATTTCTGAACAAAAGTAGTTTTCTGTGAGATACTGCAGTTTTTTCTTTTTTTAAAAATTTTATTTATTTATTTATTTTTAATTAGTTTCAGGTGTACAACACAGTGCAATAGTTATACATTTTACCCCTCAAAGTGACAACCCCCCTCCCGGGGGGGGGTGCAGTTTTTTCTTGAAAATGAAGCTGACATGTTCAAGTTTTAGACTTAGTCTTGATAAAATATATGCCATCTCTGGCATTCTTACATATGATGCTTTTCATTATAAAAGCAATAGAGCTACATAATAGTTTTCCTAATCTCACTCCCCAGAGACAAACATTATTAATGTTTTGGTTTATCCTGACAAATCTTTCTCTAAGAACCAAAAAAACCTGCCTGAGTATATTTACACATAGTTATTATACCTGGTGTTTTTAAGTAAGACTGGGATCATATTCTTCAATAATACACTAATGTCATTGGTTTCTTGTAACAATATCATCTGATCATTTCTGACTTTTCATTAGAAAACTGTGAGTGCAAAATCCATGCAATTTAAAAATATATACACATATTTTTTATTAAAAAAAAAAAACACCACAAAACTGGTATTCCCACTGCACACTCTGCTGGAGCAGCCGAGTCTCGTGTCCAAGGACTACATGTCTGTAAATTGGAAGCTGTGCCCCATTGTTTTCTTTGTCCTCAGTACAAGGAGATTATCTTCAGCAAGTTCTTCCTCACTGTTCCTATCTGTGTCAGTGAAAAAGGATTAGGAGCATGTATTTCATATTTAAGGTCACCGCATCATTTACATTCAGAATTATTTGCAGTGCTCTAAGGTGTTTGTAGTGTATGCAGGTGATAAACTGACAAGCCCACCGATTTTGATCCCGACTTACAAGAGGCTTAACTTTTTTAGCACTGGGAAATTTGAACTGACATCTGTCTCTGATCTCTCCTTGAACAATGTTATTTGACCAGAGAGCTATTTGGTTTCAGCATCACTATAATAATGGCCATACACCCTGGTAATTTTACCTTATTATTTATCCAAATAATCCAAACATTATTCAGGCCAATTAATTCTCCTTACATTAGCCTGAAAATTATACTGTATTTTTTTCTAAAAAAAATAATAATAATAATAATTTTGAGTTGACTTAAAAAACAGTTGCTTGAATTTCTGCCAGGTGCTTCAAGTGGTTTCCTTGAAAGCATAAGATATTCTATCATACTTTCATTTCTTAGCAAGTCTTAGAAGGTCCTAACATTAAGTATGTTGACAAATTTCAGTGCAGCAAAAAATAGATGCTTTCAAGAATTTTTGTCAGGATCTCAAATGACAAAGCAGCTCAAGAAAAATCATGATTCAGAACTGATGCTTCTTTCTTTTTCAGATAACCCGGATCAGATATGATGTCAAGACTGTAATGGTTTCCACTGCACATGACAATCTGAGATTTTTCTTTAAATTGATGTTTTCATCAATAAGTAACATTTCCATTTAAAAAAAAACCAACAATGACCCCTGAAGTTTTCAAAATGGGCTCCCTCACAAATTATTCTTCATTAATTGTGTCAGTATACACATAACTGATAAATATTGTTAGCTCTTTCATATACTTGTCAACTGTATAGCTTTAATTTCTCTTTAATATTCAAAATATTAGATGAAATGTTACTGAGCTAGAATGCATGTTATAATGTGAAGGAGGTGTTTGTTGGTTTGTTTTGTTCATTTGTTTGTTTATTTTTTTCCACGATTTCTTTATCAGTCTTACTCCCAGGGATCAGGGAGCTGAGTTGTTGCCAGGGAACCAAGAAACCAAACTTTCTCAAATTGCTTGTGATTAAAAAAACTGTTAATGCAATAAGCATTTGTTTTTGTTATGGAAAATTAACATATCAAAACAATAAGGTGCTAATTGTTTTAGATCAGGTATTTTTCTCACAATAAAGTACATACCTTTTAATGTACTTGTCAATTAAACTTTTTTCAATTTGAGATCGTTAAAAATTCACATGGAGTTATAAGAAATAACACAGAGAGATCCTATGTACATTCACCCAGTTTCCCCCAATGGTAATATCTCACAAAATTACAGTGTAATATTACAACCAGGATATCCATCTTGATACCATCAGTCAAGATATCGAAACTTTTAGTCACATGTATCCCTCATGTTGCCTTTTATTACAAACCTCCTTCCCTGTCCCACCACTCCTTCCTGAGAGCTGGAAACCACTAATCTGTTTTCAATTACTATAATTTTGATATTTCAAAATTATATTTATAATTATATATTTCAAAAGAATGTTATACAATGGACTCATACAGAAAAACTTTTTGGAATGGGCTGTATTTCATCAAAATTCCCTGGAGACTCACCAAGTTGTTGTAGTTTATTTTTTTATTTTTTTATTTTTTTGAGGGCAGTGTCACTGGCCCTCATATGTGGGACCCGAACCGGGGCTGCTGGCTTCCCAAACCAGCGCTTAACCACCGCGCCACGCGGCCGGCCCCCAAGTTGTTGTATTTTAATAGTCTGTTCCTTTTCCATTGCTGAGTAGTGTTCCAGGCAGTGAATATACCACAGTTTATTTAACCATACACCTACTGAAGGATACCTCAGACATTTCTAGTGTGTGCTATTACTAATAACATTGCTGTGAATACTTATGTACACATTTTTGTGATAACAGTATTCATTTCTCCAAGACAATGCACTTTTGCAATGGATAGATGTCAGAAATCTTCTGATTTGCTGAGTTCATATTTCCTTTCATACAACTTTTTCCATGAAAAGAAAATATAGCTTTTGTATCCTTTCTTATCAGTAAAGAAAAGAACAACACAGACTTATCACTGAGGATTCTTAGTTACAAACACAGAACACTGATTTTCCCTGCTTAAAACAGAACAGAAATACATTGGAAGATTTCAGAGTAGCTCCCAGAATCAGTAGGTAGAAGACCTGGGTTGCCACAAAGGGCAGGAACAAAAAATACTAGGCATCTCCAGGCCCACAGCAAAACTTTAACAGAAGTAACCTGACACAGACACTACTACCCGTACCATCTGATCACAATGGACTCTGCATCAGACACAGCTGCCCAGGACTCTGCAAGCACTGAACAGAGATAATGACGTCACTGCTGTGCTTGCAAATTAGATTATGTGATCGACACCTCCACAACTGCCAAAGTGAATCTCTCCTTATCACTAGCACACAGCTATACGCATAGTCCAAATACCCTACAGAAAGTCCCCCAAAACCTAGAATCCCAAAATAGTGCATAGAATTTATGGCCTTTTTATTTTTTCTGATTAACAATTGAATTGATGTCTTTACATATTTTTTTTTTTTTGAGGGCAGTGTCACTGGCCCTCATATGTGGGACCCAAACCGGGGCTGCTGACTTCCCAAGCCAGCGCTTAACCACCACACCACTCAGCCGGCACTGAATTGATGCCTTTAAAACTAAGGTGATTTTGCTGAAAAGGTATCTGCAGACTGAAGAAAAATATATTGTGAACATATTATATGAAAATGTAATTTACTTATTGTATAACATCAAGTTCATTCTATAATAGAAATAATAAAGGTTGGGAAAAAGATAATGTGGGGAAAAATGGAACTCTCATACACTGCTGGAAGAAATGTAAAGTTGGGGAGCAGCTTTAAAAAATATTGTGACAGTACCTCAAATGGTGAAATAGAGTTACCACTTGACCCAGTAATTAAATACTTAGCTATATAGCCAAGGAATGAAAACATACAACCACATAAAAATGTGTATGTGAATGCACATAGAAGTGTTATTCAAAAGAGCCTAAAAATAGAAAAAAACAACGTTCACTGATGAATGGACAAACCAATGTGACATACTCATGAAATAAAATACTATTTACACCTCCCCCCAAAAAAAAGAATGCAAATGAAACACTGATATGTGCAACAACATGGATACACATTAAAACATTATGCAATGTGCTGCCCTCAAAAAAACAAACAAAATAAACCCCCAAAGGAAAAAAAAAAAATGACCTTTAGGGCCGGCCGAGTGGCGCTGTGGTTAAGCGCTGGCTTGGGAAGCCAGCGGCCCCAGTTCGGTCCCACATATGAGGGTCAGTGACACTGCCCTCAAAAAAACAAAAAAAAAAACCCCAAAGAAAAAAAAGAAAACATTATACAATGTGAAATAAGTCCATATATTGCACAATTCTATTTATATGAAATGTCCAGAACAGGAAAATCCATCAAAATAAAGTAGATTAGTGTTTGCCCATGGCTGAGGTGGGCAGGGTGCAGATGAGAAGTGAAAGTAGATTATGATGATGGTTGGACAACTCTTTTAATCTACTGAAAATCAATGAATTGTACATTTTAAATGGGCAAAATGTATGGTTTGTAAATTATATATCAATAAAGCTGTTAACACCAATAAAAATAAGTACATTATGCTTTCTGACTTTCTGAACACTGTATATTTCCTCTCTATACATTATCACATATCAATAAACAGATATAGCTATGTGTATATTTAGTCTCATTTTTTTAACAGACCATCTAATTAATCACAAAAATTATAAAAAGACATTAATCAGGACACCATAACATTTTGAAAGTTTCAAAAAGTTATTTATCCACCTGCCTTTAGGTTTGCTTTCCTCTTATCCTGCATGAACTTTTCCACCAATTACGTGCAAGGCCTTTATGTTTTTAAAATGATTATTAACCTATTCTTATTGTCTCCTCTTGCAGACCTCCCAGTAATTTCTGAATGGTTGCAATCTGGTTCCTGACCCTTTTCTGACCCTACCGCTCTATGGAAACCCTTCTACTACCTCCAACTTGACAAATTACTCCCATTTTTCTTTATATCTTTGCATTATTTACCATGTTAATCACTCACTCCTTAATCAGCTCCTGCCTCTTCTTAAACAACACTCATTCCTTTGTCTTTCTTCAGTCCTCTGACTATGCCAAAGCATATTTTCCTTTTTTTTCTCTTCTGTTTCTGAGGTACAGGTATTTTCAAGGATTTCATTCTTAGTTTTCCTTTCTACTGATATTCATTCTTCCTATTTGATCTCATTATTCGCAGGTCTTCAGCTTTCACCTACTGATACATTAACACACTCATACATCTGTATATCTACCTAAGTCCCTATGGTATAATAGTACCAACCGAGATAACAAGTAATAACAAAAACTGTAGCCACCACCGCAAACACATCTGCTAGGTAATGCTCTATATGCTTCTCCTAGATTATAATACCCAGTTCTCATGGGAACACTACGGGGAGCCAGCCCCCGCAGGTCCAGGGGATTCCCTCGGGTGGGACGGAGTCGGCGAGGATAAAAAGAAAGATGGAGACACTAGAAAGAGGTTCACAGGAGTGTCACACCTTTATTGTTAAAGCCTGGACCCTTTTATAGGGGCTTCTGACTATTAACTCAATTACAAGTTATGTTTCACATGATCATGATGTTTTCTCTTACTCAGAACTTTTACTTTTTTGTAATTGTATCTTTCCAGGGTACACTGTGGCCTGTTCAAGGATTTTACTTATCATCTAAAGAGTGGTTACTATGACTACCTTACTTGGGCATATACTTGAACTATTGCCAAGAGTTTAGCAGTGGCTGAGTTTAGGGCAAAAAACTATTTTTATGTGATTATAACACTTAGTAGCAAAAGGAGTCTCAAACTTTTCCTATCTTACAAAGAGCTGCATATTATTGTAATAGAGGGTAACATCTGTTTCTCAGTCAAAGCTTCATTATCTGTTTCTACAGCAATGTACAAAGCAAAGAGTTAAAACAAGGCTGTTAATTAAAATAACTCCTGGTCAGTAAGTTGTCTCTTATCAGAACTCTCATGGCCGAGAGACCTTGGTCTCCCGGTCTCCAAGGAAATCTTTCACAGCTGCATAGGCAAGTAAGCTCAAGGTTGGATGATATCACCAGTTTCTCACAGACACTGTCTGTTTCTCACAGACAAGATTTGTCCATGTGACCAGAGGCCTGAGCCTCAGTTTCCAAGGGGCTTGAGTCCCCTATTTCTCAGTCCTGGGGTCCCCTCGGACTGTAGCCTGATTTAGGGAGTTTCCTTATCTTTAGGAAATCTTGTCCCGTCATTGACTTACACAGCCAGCTATCATCAGGGTACCCCAGGAACTTGCCATAAATGCAGTGAAAGTACTGTCTCCTATAGGATCTGATGTGGAGGAAAGGCACATGGGTTCATAGAGACAGGAGATATTACATGACCGACCATAAGGCAGCATCCCAGACATCCAGTGCTGAGCCTGGATCTTTATTTCAAGGTGGCCTTGTCAGACACTAGGATGCTGTCGGCCTCCAACAGAACACTATATGGTATTGTGACTTGATAGACAAAGACACTGAAGTTGAGAGAAACAAAATAGCTTAACCACAGTTACACAGGCTTTACGTGGTCAGATTGGGGTTTAAACCAGATGACTGTCATCAAAGCCACAGCTGAACTGTAAATTGGGCACCAAACTTGTACTTCCAATGGTTTAGTGAGTGTATCAATGTACCTTAGGCGCTTAAAACTAAAAAATAATATAGGAAATGAATTTTCCTCAAAACTTGTTCTTACTAATAAATTTCATATTGGCACACAGTCCTCTGAGTCATCTTAACCCGAACGCTGGGTTCTATTGTAAACTCCAACCTCTCAAGTCCCACATCTAAGCAATGTGTAATTCCAGTTAAATGTACCTGTTGAATATGTATTTCATCTCCTAACTTCTAGCCATCTATATAACACCCGTTTCTTGTTTCAAGAACCTCATCATCTCTCTACTGGAATAGTGCAAGTCATCCTAAAGATTCCTGATTCATCTCAATTGTTCCTATGCTGTGGTCAGTGTACAATTTTGCTGAAATAATGACCCTAAAGATGGGGTTTCCCATAGTGTTAAGTCACATTTCTTTGCGTTGCACACATCTCTGTAATTCCACTTTTGCCCATTCTCTTTCAGACTCTTTACGCTCTTACTGTTTTGAAGTACTTGCACTTTCAGAATCACTTTTCTCAGCCTCATCTGTGATCTTGCACTCACTGTTGTTTCCAGTTATAATTTAATGCCATTTCCTACAGAAAGCTTTTTCCAACCAAAGTGCTCTGAGTAACCCCTCACCTGCCACTGTGCTTCTTTTCCATCTGAGAGTCATTTTATCTTGTAGAGGCAGCATGAGATTTGAAGCCATATATACCAGCCCTAGGAACTGATTTTTTCTTTTTCTTTCTTTCTTTCTTTCTTTCTTTCTTTCTTTCTTTCTTTCTTTCTTTCTTTCTTTCTTTCTTCTTTCTTTCTTTTTCTTTTCTTTTCTTTTTTATTTTCTTTCTTTCTTTTTTTAAATTAACATTTATTGGGGTGACAATTGTTAGTAAAGTTATATAGGTTTCAGGTGTACAACTCTGTAATACATCATCTATATATCACATTGTGTGTTCACCACCCAGAGTCAGTTCTCCTTCCATCACCATCTATTTGACCCCCTTTACCCTCATCTACCACCCTCCTCTCTTACCTGCTGGTGACCACTAAACTATGGCTTGTGCTTTTGTTTCTTCATTTGTAGAGAAACTCATTTTCTATATGTCAGATCTGAAAAAATTAGCTTAAACCATCTGATTTCCAGCTTTCACATCTATAAAATGATTACACTAATACCTACATCAAATTTTGTTGTAAAGATACTTTTAATATAAATTGTCCCTAACATAGTATCAGTACTTCAAAAATGATAGATGTTATTGCAGTCTCCTAACAAACTGGAAAGTTAATTTTATATTCCTCCCACTGTGATAACTGGAACTTCTTATTACTCCTTTGAATTCTCCAGTTCACTGCATAATAAGTGTTTAATCATTTTTTGATGAACAAATGACATTTTCATATAAATGGTTTCAAGTTAAAGATATTCCTAAATATATATTTATATATAAATATCTGCTGTTATCTCTTCTGTTTTGGTGTTTTGGTATTACCATCAATGATTGGAATCATCCATGCCTTTGGACAAAGTATTTATAAAGCAGCATTTATATATGTTATTGAGAAAGATATTGTAATTGTTAATTTTACATGTCAAATTGACTGGGCTAAGGGATGCCCATAGACCTGATAAAACATTATTTTTGGGTGTGTCTGTGAGAGTGTTTCTGGAAGAGATTAGTATTCAATTCTATAGACTGAGTAAAAAGAACTGCCCTCACTAATGTGGGTAAGCTCCCTGCAAAACCGTAAGACTCCCAATAGAACAAAAAAGCAGAGGAAGGGTGAATTCTGTTTCTCTTTCGGTGAGCTGGAATGTCCAGCTTCTCTTACCCTTGGACACCGGAGCTCCTAGTTCTTAGATATTCAGACTCTGGGGCCTATACCAGCAGCCCCTAGTTCTCAGGCCTTAGGAATACAAGGGAATTATACCACTGGCATTCCTGGTTCTCAATCCTCCATAAATGTAGGGAGTTCTTGGCCTCCATAATTATATGAGAAAATTCCCATAATAAATCTCCTCATCTATCTATCTATCTATCTATCTATCTATCTATCTATCTGCCTATCTATTTATCTATCTATCCTCCAAACTATTGGTTCTGTTTCTCTGGAGAACTCTAGCAAACACAAACCTGTTCTGTCCTATTTTTAGTATATTATTTTAGAGACATCCTAAAGTGATAATAGTTGAATCCTAATAGTTTACAAAGTTTATAAAAATGCAAATTCAGTTGTTACCTAGAGTTTTCTAGTTTTCTGTGAATCAGAGGTCTAATGGTAACTTGTCAAGGAAATAATTACAATTATCAGTCACCATGCTAGATTCAGAATTCTACTTCTCCCTGAAAACTATGACTTTCTCTCTGGGCCAAGCTCTTTATGCCTGAGACTTTATTCTTGCAGGATTATTTCTCCTATAATAAATAAATCAATGTTCATGCAAACAATTCTCTTGTTGACCCAACCAACTTATTTATGTAATAGACATTTCCAGGTGTAGTACAATTCAATATACACTCAAACTGAAATCGTTGTTACAGATAGATGGAGGAGAAACAACCTATAAATAGGTATTATTTATTTGTGCACCAAATAAAGTTATGTATGTGAATGATGTATAATTCATAAAAAGATTAATAGATATTAGCAATGACAAACTAAGCACCCATTGGTTTTTCCATTTTATTCTTATCTACTTGCTCCAGGATAAAATGCTAAGGGCCCAAGACTAAGTAAATCTTGTTACTGGTATATTTGATTTTAGTTGTAGGCACATCATTCTAAAGGCTACCCCGCTTCCACCTCATACTGACTATCTAATGCATTTTCATTCTTATAACTAAGATTTCACTTTCATCTTCATTCCAAGATCCTATATTTGTAATCTACTTCTCACTTCCACTCCTTCCATTGTCTTACTTTGGTACCTCTAAAATATTATGCAGTCAATAAATGGTCACTGATTTAATAACATATAACTTAAATAAACTACTAGCTAATTCAATTATAAAGTGAGCCCTCATTCATGAATCTGTGATCTATTCTTTACTATAGCAGTCAGCCTTCCAGGCTTAGCCACAGTGTATAGATTTTATTTAAATGGCTGCTGCATTCTGTCATGTTCTCCAGATATTATTAAAAGCCATTGTGATGTTTATCACTATGATGTTATGAAAAAAAATGAAATAAAATGTCACTAATTTCTACTTAATTAAATTTGGGATTTGTGATCATTTAACATGTTCTGGCCTAAAGGCTACCTTTAATGATGTGATAAATAAACAAATGAATAGCTGAAAGTATATAACAGGAGGAATGGCAAAATCCCTTGGAAACAGCACATGAATTGTTATACGTCAGCTCTTGACACTGCAAGCAACAAAACTAGGTTGAGCACATCTACATAAAGCATGTTCTGCTCAACAGTTGAAAACAAACAAATAAACAAACCTCATGGATTTCTTTTAAAATTAGACTTGTCATTTAATCATAGCAGATATTTCACTTATTCTTAATAGTCTTTATAGAATCATAAAAATTATAAGCTAAATGGGACATTACCATTTATGTAATACAAACTCTCATTTTGCAGAGGTGGGAATTGAGACCAATTGAGGTACTTTACTGGCATTTCCAATGTGACATATCCTATTGATGCCTCAGCCCAGTCTTCTCATCTCAGAGTTACTACTGTCCTATGATACTCCTTTCTGCTAATGAAAACAAATTAGTGAAGTTTTAATTTAATCGCATCACTTTTTGAAAAAAAATATAGAATAACACGTTGGCCTTCGTTCATAACCTTTTAAATAAAAGGAGACTGACTAGCTGGTCAGTTCTAAAATTTCATTAGACTCTAAAACCAAATAACCTATCTTTTCTGAAATCACAGAACAACATTTTGTAACTTCCTTTAAAAATGTTCACTTTCTATCATAAACGGCATATACAGAGCATTACATATCTTGCATGAGATTATAATTACTCTGGAGGCAACTGGTTCCCTTAGACGCTCATAAAATATTTGTAGAAAATGACACAAAGATTATAAAGCCTTGTGTTTTTTTGAGTAGATGAACCTAGTTAAGAAAAAAATGCTAAACTGCAATCTAAAATATTTCATTGTGTCTAAGAAAAATATATATATTTTTCCCTTATTGCACATTGTTTACATTCTCTTAAATTGAGCTTTAGGATTTAAAAAACTAGGAATACACTAGTGTGTACTAAGGAAATAAATGTTTTGCTTTCATTTTTAATAATATTTTTATATGATATTATACTTTCATGTACATATATCCCATCATACCTGTAACGGAAATATCAATAAAGTTTCAATCATCGAGTTAAACACTCGGAGCGATTTAAGCTTGTCTACTCATATTAAAACAAGAACACACAAACATACTGTATCATATCAAGTCACTTGAAACACCTTTGTCCTTAATGTGACTAGTTTCTAATAGATTATATGATTAAAAATGATAAGGAGAAAAAATGCTTAAAAGGAAGATGAGAGGAAAATGTGTTTAAAGGTTTAAAAATTATATCCAGTAAAAGTTATGTGAACTAATTCAACTGAGATCTGTCATACAATACAAATAGGGTTTCTGTTCATTTGGCAAGTCAGCTAGAGCTAAAATGAAATATTTACTCACAGGGATGGTTTATTATAATATTTTGAGAAAATTGTAAACAATTACAAATTCCTGTGCAGTTTACCGTTTCTATCAAATTTCCAACAATGACTAATTTTAGAAATAGTATTTTTGTATTTCAAAATAGTAAGTTCCTTTTAGTCTCCTGTATTGGTTCATTCCCTGATTACAAACTATGGGTTGGCACAAAAGATATTTATCTTCTTGAAAAAGAAAGTCACACAGATCAAGTACCTATGAAATTACGATCTACCAACTGAAGGATTCATAGTTAAATTTAAACTACCTCAGTTAAATTTTTATCTTAAAGCTCTTAAAGTCATGGCAGCGATGAGAGAACGTGCCAGAGTTATAATTTCCCCCTCTGTGGCTATAGAAATGATTGAAACGGCACAAGGGTCAAGGCTGTGGTTGGCAGAACAAGAGTGGGGGTTATCACATCTCTCATTTAATCTCAATGGGTTGGTGTGTTTCTGGAAAAGGAAAAACTGCTTTATTGAGCTGTCTCCAGACATGAGTCAAAGGACTTTATATGCTGCCAGCTATTTGCAGGAAACTCCTTCCTGTTAGTATTTGAAGTGGGAGGACAAGAGAGGCCATTGCCTCCCTGCTTCTCTCAGGGCTGCTTTCTTTCCTTTACTCTTAGGTTAATGCAACATATGTGCAGGACCCTTTGTGGCCCCTTATATTTTTTTTGACATTCCATTTCTTTTATATTTTTTCTCTAGCCTACCATTTCTTTGCTGCTTTTGTCAACCATTCTGCTTTACATCGCCTTCGCTTTCTTAAAATATAAGAAAAGGTGTCACACAGTTAGTGTAAGCAACATTTCCCATTTTCTCCACCAGAATTTCTGTCATTCAACCAGGAGAAAGCTTGGATAATTAAGAGACTCAGGAGAATGTGGAAAATAGCATAAATCTATATAACCAGTTGAATTATAAAGATCTATTTTATGTATCTTTTCCATTTTATTATTATTTTTTTTTAATAGAAAGTACTAGAGGCTCTCTGTTGCTAGAGAAGAGATGGAAAAACCTGCTTAAAGTATCCATGAGCTTATGTAGGGAAAAAGGACCAAATTCTCTCACTTCTCTGTGAAATTCAATGTTAGAGAAAACTGTTACGGCAGGTGTTCTTAACAAGTACTACTAGTAACAATATATAAAAACAAATAAGAACATTAAGGCTACTGAAATAAAGCAAATAATTAGTATACAGAAGAGATTGGAGCCACTGACTGGTCAGATTACACTGTGGTCCTGGGGGTAAGGGCCAATTCAGTTGAAGAGATAAAAGTACTTCACCCACTCTCTCAAAACAGACTGGTAGCATGAAGAAACATGATTATTTTTAAGGAACTGTAACTCTGGGAATCCAGATCACTCTTTCCACAAAGTGTTCTGGGAGAAGCATAATCCTGAGGGGAGGAACAGCATTCTTCCTTAAATATGGAAGAACCCATTCAAGTGTATGAGAACCACATTGGCCACACACTATTTCCCGGAGCACGCCTGAAGGAAGCACATAGAATCTTTCGGGAGGCCTTGCAGCTCATGAAGTCAGAAGCCATATCTGCTGACTCGGCACTGAGTGACGCATGTTTAGCATTGAACATGGCTCATACACTCTGCCCAATAAATGTATTTAATAGAAATCTAAATAATGGCCATAGAACTTTCTCAAGTGAGGGGAAAACAAAAAGGCGGAAACTCAGGCCTATTTAAACTCCAAGCATCTTTTGCTAACCTGGCACAGGACTATAATGCCTTCTTCTGGTATAAACAAACACATTTCATAATAAACTCCTTTAATGTAAAATATACATTGCACTCATCATTTCTGTTTCTTACTCAGAAGTCTCACATCTTAACAAAAAGGGGGATGTAGAATTCTCAACCATATATATATATATTTTTCCTCTTGGGCTAGTTTATGTTAATCTTTCCATTATCTGTAATAACTAAATAATATGGTTATAAATAAAATTGCAGAGTCAGAGACTCCTTATATTTCAAAATGTGTTAAATACATGCATTTTTGTTTGATAAAACCATTAGTTGCTTTCTGTTTATTTGTTTGTTTTTCTTTTTTTTTCAAGGATGAGATTATGATGTCTTGATTTCAAGAGGGGAAATTTTAAATTGCAGACTTCCATGTGATGTTTGAGTTCATATATAGATATATTTTTTTCTAAATCATGTACTCCAGAAGTTGAAAGAGGTTAGGAAAATCATCCAGTCCAATACCCATATTTTACAAATGCAGAGAATGATAAAAGTTATAAAAAATTTTTCCAAGGGCACACAGGACAAGTTCAGGGTAGACACAAGATTAAAATTCACCATACTAAACACAGAATTTGTACAACTAATTCTAAACAGTACAGATTATTAGAAAGACTATCTAAATACTATTTTATGGGAAGTTTGCTATGATACATGACATACAGATATATACACTCTTGATAAGGTGTTTTTTCCTCAAAACTATTAAGAAGTTACTGTTAAAAATGTTTTTTTTTAATTTTGTCTCCTTTCATATTTTTATTTATTTTTTAATTTATTAAATTTAATCGGGTGACATTGGTTAGTAAAATTATATAGGTTTCAAGTGTACAATTCTGTAATACATCATCTATATATCACATTGTGTGTTCACCACCCAGATTAAGTTCTTCTTTCATCACCATCTATTTGATCCCTTTTCTCCCCATCCTCTTAAGCTCTGGTAAGCCACTAAACTGCTGTCTGGGTCTATATGTTTTTGTTTTTTGTTTGTCTTGTTCCTTTGTTGTTTTCAGTTTTATATCCAACATATGAGTTAAGTAATACGACTTTTGACTTTTTCTGTCTGAGTTATTTCGCTTAGCATGATAATCTCAAGACCACCTCTACCATAAACAAGCCTCCAACTATTACAAAGAAATCGATAAATAATGACATTTGATGGGACAGGCACTCTTTAATGTTTTTTAAAATCAGGTCTCCTTTTAAAGACTGAGTAACTTCAGAATATGTATTGTGACAAGACTAAAAACTCTATTAATCTCTAACCAGAGAATTAAAATTGAAGGAGTCAATTTTTTCATCCCACTAAGGACCTGCTTCAATATAATCAGGTCTTATTTCATTTGCATAACAGCTGCCAAGCCTCCAAGGGTACTTCCTACTGGTTTGATTGTGTTTTGTTTTGTTTTGTTTGTTTTATTTGTTTTTGCCAGGAAAATAATAATTTTCTGAAGTAATAATAACACACTCTTCTCCAATTTGGTTGTTCTCTGGAACATTTCATTTACCAGTTCATTAGCATATTTATCCCATCAGTCAGCACAATTAAAAATATTTTCATTAACATATATTTTTACTGATAGAATTCAGAAAATAACAAAGCTCTATGAAAAGATTGATTAATAATACTGAAGGGATTATTAGAGATATATATGCATACCTTAAAATAATCTAATCAATTTAACTTTATCAACCTTAAGGTTTTCAGAATTTTAGATACTGTAAAAGTTAAAAATATTTTTCTGAGAAATCGGTAAACTAGTCAAGAAAGCAAAACTAATTTTAAAATATTTGATTAAATAAGTGATAAGAAATATCAATAAAAAAATAACCAAAACTAAACTACAGGTAATATTTCAGAATTTAAATAATTTGGCAATAAAATTTTCATATAAAATGTTTACTTTATTTTCTCCTAAGAACATACCTGAGCATTTTAAAGGGTGACAGTTTCTATAGTATTACACATGTCTGCTTTCCACTCCTTCATTTTTTGACCTCATCTCCTTGTTATTGCCACACAAAAAATATTTTTTAGGGCTGGCCGAGTGGCACGTTGGTTAGGAGTTGGCTTGGGACAACAGCTATGAGCAGGAAGGCCCTGGTTCGGATCCCACATATGAGGGCCAGTGAAGCTGCGCTCTCTACAGCTAAGATGGTGAACAACAGCTCGACCTGGAGCTGGGCTGTCATGAGTCGCCAGCGACTGTGTAGGCTGCTGTGGGGCTGGCTGGCAGCTGGTGTGCACTTTCGTGAGCTGCCATGAGCCGTCGTGAGCGGTCGTCCAATGGACAGCAAGTGACCGCCTCAGCGGGGAAGAGTGCAATGATAATACCAACATGGGCCAGTGAAGCAACGTCCTCTACAACTAAACTGAAGAACAAAAGGACAGCAACTTGTCTGTTCCCCTTCTCCCATTCCCCAACTCTCTTCCCCTCCTCTAATTCCCCAATTTAAAAATCTTGAAAAAAAAAAAATATATAGTTTACCCATCAGTTTTGCTTAACATGATACAGCAATCCGTAATTGTTATATTTCAAAGATGCTGTGCATAGGATGGAATTTCAGGGCTACTATGATGCCCTTTCAAGCATTCACAAGAAATGGCCCATGTGCAAAACCAGAGGCTGTATGGCCTTGTGAATATGTTACATATCACATAAGCTACCTCATTTAGTATCAAATGTAGGTATATAATTGGTCAGGTTTAGAAAAAGTGACAATGATTCTAAGTGGGTAATAAGAACTTAAGCTATTTAGGAACAAAGTAATTTTTGTGATATAGTACCATTGGCAAAATAATTGTTTCAGATCAGAAAGGGAGGGTAGGGGGAAGACTGCCACCTTTAAAAATAGAGTTTTGCTTTTCTGAAGTTTTTTCCTGCATAAGTCACTCATTCTTTTTTATCTACAGAAATCTAACATGATAGCCTGAGGTGTTAGCAGTGAAGTTACTTCAATGATACTTAACTGGCACGAAGAATAGGCAGATAATTTATTACTATTTGAGATCAGCATTTGCCTGGAGGTTGTGTGATGTTGCTAATCTTATTGCCACTTTTTAAAGAAGCATTTTTCTTACCCTTCAATTATAAGGTTTTTGTTAATTGGGTTTTTAAAATTTTAAAGGTCTTTAATAATAAATTATCCACAGCATGTGTATTGCCAACCACAGATGCCATCTCACTCAGTGCTGTTTTTAAAGTACTTTATAATTAATCACAAAATTAACTGATTTTAGGAAACAGTTTTGTTTCATACTCAGTCCATTAGTTCACCTTTTAAATATGCACAGTCCATGAAAAAAATACAGTGCAGAATACACAATGTGAAAAATAATAGAGTATTATAAATGCAAAGGCTTGATATAAATAATCTCACAATGGTCAAGCATATGTTCAAATATGCTTCCTTTCCTTTATTCCACAGTTTCTAAACCGATTACACAAGATCCAACTCTAAGTTAACGTCCTTCATAAAATAATACTGTTACTTGAGGTAAAATTAAATAACAACTTAAAAAACACAGTATTGTAGGTCTAGGCAATAGAATATAAAAAGAAGATAGACCCTAGTTTCAAGGAGCCTGGTCTAGATAGAAACAGAAATTATAAAACAAAATTGCAAGTTTATTAATAGAAATATACAAAAGTTAATATGGAAATAAAATGGTCCCTGATTTTGTTCTGAAAGTCAAGGCAGGCTTTCAGGAAGCATGGAGGTATCAGTTAGGAAGAGCAGGTATTGGACAGGTGATTGACTGGCAAGGGGCAATGGAGTTAGGTGAGTTCAGGGGGAAGAGGCTGGAAGTCAGTCTTCTTAGAGAGGTGTTAGCAAGAGCCAAAAAGTTAGTAACAGCCCAGGCAGTAGGAGGAACCCCAGCAATCTGAATACTAACAAAGACAGAGAAACCAGGAATAAGGAAGCAGTGGAAGATGAGGCTGGAGATCTGTGGGCATAGAGGCTTGATCAACACACCTTTGCAAATCACACTTAGGAGTTTGGAATTTATCTAGAAAGCAGCAGAAACCATCAACATCCTCTGAGCAAGAAAGAACACCCTAAGATTTGCATCTGTGTGTTTTCTCTCTCTCTTTTTTTTCTTTTTCCTTTAAAAGTGTCACTGGCCCTCACATATGGGACCCGAACCGGGGCCACTGGCCTCCCAAGCCAGCGCTCAACCACCGCGCCACTCGGCCGGCCCTCTCTCCTTGTTTTTCTATATATTTTTATTCACTGGAGACTGAAATCATGTATTTGTGAAGTACAGTGCTGAGGAAAATAAGGGTATTGATGCACTATTTCAGCATAACGATAAGAAGCACATGCATACTTTGATGGGGTGGAGCTATCTAAGAGGACAATAAATTCAAGAAATACTGGAGAAGTAAAATAACCAGACATGATGCTGTTCAGAATGGAGGGTTAGAGAAGTCACTGACCCTTCCCGGGCAGTCCCTCATGGTTCAACATGTACACTCAGTGAGAACCCCAATGCCACGCTTCCTAAGTGACTTTCGGAAAATGATTTAGCACATTTAAGCTTAGTTTGAGAAAATGACTTACCACATTTAAGCTTAGTTTCCAAAACTATGGAAAATGGAAAGAAAAATGGAAAGTGCCATCAGCTTTACAGCACTCGTAGTATTATTTGAGATAATTCATATCAAGTATCTGTCACAGTGTCAGGCACATACTATGAACTTGATACATGTTACCTAGGTATGACAACACCATCAGGAATTGCATGTAGATATTGGCACCAATCACTGGAGAAACATATAAGAAAGTGTCAGTTGAGGGGGAAAAAAAAAAGATAATGGGTTTAATTTTGGAAATTCCAGATAATTTTGGAGGAAGACATCCATGTGGAAATGCCCAAGCTATTACAGTGCCAATGTGATCCCAGAGAGCATGATGATTGAGAAGATCAGTATGTCAGTAACAGAATCACAAAAAACGTGAAGCAATAAAATTTCGGAGCAATGAAAAATGATGTGGAAACAGAGAGGAATGGGAGAGGCATCAGTTTAACAGGACAGTGTGGTGTCACAGAAGCCACAGGTATCAGAAGTTTGAAGGAGGAGAGCATGTACAAGAGATAAAAGTCAAACAAAGTCGAGTAAGATAACTGAAAATGCACAGTGGATTTAGCAAGTAGGAAGTTGTTAGACACTTATCAAAATAATTGTGCAGGCTAGGATGTGAGGGAAGAAACAGCAGGTTAAGCAGGAATCAGAATTGAAAGGTCAGAAGCAGGACCAGAAATTGCTCTCCCAAGAAATTCTATGAAAGTAATGAGAGGACCCACTCAGAGGGGAGCAGGCTCCAAGGGGGATGTGAGATGGGTATGTGCACATGCATGCCACAGTAGGGTGCTTGTGTCTGCTTTCACATATTGCAGCATTGAAAAAGGGTCTGGTGACATGAGAGAGAAGGGATGAAGTGGGCAAAGCTTGGAGGATGCAAGAGACATTTGTGTTACCAGCATGGGTGTCATTTTGCTTTGAAGCACCTCTTGTTTCCAGAAACTAAACTGGAATAGATTGGAAAGGTCTAGATAGACATAGGTTTGTAAATACTGTTGGGGATGGCCTGGAGTCATTTGAGATTAAAGAACCATTGTAGATGCTTGACATTTTCTTAGTAAATTATGGGAAAAAATCATTTGCCAAGGGGCCAGATCTAATTTTGAGAAGACTGATGAAGGTTTGAGATCAATGTAGATGGAAGGAGAATGTGAGCGAACCAAGGACAGTAAGTGGCTTAAGGAGCAATGTCAAATATCTAGCTGAAACTACAGACAATGAATTTAGGATGGGTCCCAAATGCACCACTGTGTGACATTTTCCAAATGGATATGTGTCTGGGTGCAAAAATATAATAAGTGAATGGTGTTATTGAGGTCATGTCACTGGATATGGATCCGCAGGACGTTGTTCTACATATACAAAGTCTGACAACTGAGTTCAAGAATTTGTTGAAACGATGTTGCTAACCTATTTTGATATTAGAAGGATTTTTTTTTCTGGGAAAGGGGAATTGGGGGAGGGCAACAGTTGGGAAATTGAGGAAGGGGACCAGACAAGTTGTTGTTCTTCAATTTTACCTGTGGGGGGGGTGCGCCAGTCGCCATCTCGCTGCCCATCAGCAGCTCCTGGCCTCTAAGCTCAGGATGTTGTGTTCAATCTTAGTTGCGGGTGGGTGTAGCCACTATGCCATGTGGGAGTTGAACCGGCAGCCTTGTTATTAAGAGCACACACTATCCACTGAGTCATCTGGGAGGCAGCTCAGCTCAAGGTGCTGAGTTCAGTCTTAGTTGTAGGGGGGTGTGGCCCACCATCAAACAGGCAGTCTTGTTGTTACACCAGCTGAGCCATCCTGCCACCTGTTGGCAGATCAGCGCCAGCTCAGCAGCAGTTCAGCTCTGGCGCAGCATCACTGGCCCATGTGGGAATCAAACCAGCGGCCCTGTTGCTCAGAGCTCGGGCTCTTAAGCTAACACTTAAGCAACTGGGCCACTCGGCCAGCCTAGAAGGATTATTCATTATGCATTTGTACCAACTGGACAGTTAACCAAGTTTACTACTTGGAAGTCCTGAAAAGGCTGCATGAAAACGTTAGACGACCTGAACTTCTCACCAACAATTCATAACTCTTTCATCATGACAATGCACCAGGTCACACGGCACTTTCTGTGAGGGAGTCCTTAGCAGTAAACAATAACTGTATTTGAACACCCTCCCTACTTACCTGCTCTGGCTTCCAACCAATGACTTCTTTACTTACCCAAAGATAAAGAAAATATTGAAAGGAAGACATTTCAATGACATTCAAGACTTCAAGGGTAATACAATGACAGCTCTGATGCCCATTCCAGAAAAAGAGTTCTAAAATTGCTTTAAAGGATGGACTAGGTGCTGTCATTGGAGCATAGCTTCCCAAGGGCTGTACTTCGAAGGCAACCATAGTGAAATTCAGCAATTTGTTATACAGCACTTTTTCTAGGATGAGTTCGCGAACTTAATTGTCTGCCCTCATAGAACCTGTAGAACACCAACCATTTGGGTGAAATAGTTTTGATGACCAAACATGGGGGTCCAGCCTTCAAAGGGAGTTCTGAGGGGACTTATAGAATATAAAAAATAAAGCAATCAAGGGACTGGAGGGTTTGATGGATGAGGTTTGCTGAAAATACCCCTCCATTCAATCTCCTGGATCCCTGACTTTGGTAAGAGCTCATATCAACAGTACTTGACTACTGTGGTCACTGGCACTGACATGTCATCCAGATTGGTCACCCATAATATCTGTACCTGGACATTGCACTCAGGCTAAGGTATTCCCAAGTCTTACGTGGGACAATCAGTGTCCTTTCTGGGATTTGTCTAACTGAAGGTGAAGGGAAATCTCCCTTTTCTTTTGGTAAGTTTCTGAATATGTAAATTCAGCCTCATGAGAGAATAAACATAATATTATAAAAGAAGCAGATGAGAGAATGAGAGAGAGAGAGAGAGAGAGAGAGAGAGAGAGAGAGAGAGAAGAGGAAAGAGGGTTGTAATTTCTGTTAGGGCTTCATATAATCATTCTGGAAAAAATACATACAAGGACCAGAGACTAATCCTATAATGGAGAGTCGTCACCCACAGTTTTGTGAGTAGGAGGATTTTCATTCACAGGTACGTTTTGGGAAGAGCTAAGTGTTAACTGTAGATTAATAAAGGTAACTGAGTGAAAATTAAGCCATTTAAGTTATTCTATATATTTAAAATTTTGGTAAAGCATCTGGAAGGAGAGAACAATAAAGAACAGTTTTTGTTCCCAAATTAAAATAAGGAACTTATTATTTTAATTAAATGATTCTTTTCATTGGATTTTTGTTTGTTTTTACATGTCCTGAAGTTGTATACAGTCATATTAAATTAATCTTAAAGTGGTCATGTTTGAAAGATTGGCTGTCTGGGCTAATTAAACCATGAATTAGTATTTAGTAGAATTTAAAATATTAAAGTAGCTCAAGGGATAATAAGAGAATTCTTGCATTTGACTGTAGCAGAAGTTACCAATTTTTTTTTTAAGGATACTTATGTAAATCATTCTATGAAAGTTCACTTCAGAACTTGTAAGAATGACTAGAATTAAGAATCTGTAGACCAAATAAATCAATTCATCAAATACCCATCATGCAATAACTACTCAAATATTTATTGAATGTTTACTATGTGCTAGTCAATCTATTTACCTTATTATAGATTGTATCACACTCTCTTTCTTTCTCTCTCTACACACACACACACACACACACACACACACACACAGAAATCTAAATATATATATTTGGCTCTACAAATTTATGGGCCTAGAAATTATATTAAAATTTATTTGAAAAATGTGAATCTGAAGAAGAGAAGCAGTTAATTTAGCAGGTACTCCATTCTAGTTACACACCATTTATTAATAGACCAGGTTCATTTCGATGCAAAAGCTGAAGTATGAGGCTGATTGACCAGATCTCTTTATTGCTAAATCTCTCAAATTCTGAACAACTTAATCTGTGCACCACACTTTCTTGGCAAAACCTTCCTTTGGAATCAATTCTTTGTTTCTACAAGAGAGCTGCTGTTTTTAATCTTAGCTGGACCCAGCATAGGTATTTCTTGTGAAATGCTCAGATGTTTCTTTCATGAGACTACTTAGATTTCCAGTACAGTGAGTAAAGATAGAGAAAAGCACTGAGGACTCAGCCCTGGGGTACTTCAACATCCAAATGTCAGAAGAAGAAAGAGATCAAGTAGGGAAACTTAGAAGCAGTGACCACTGAGATAGGAAGAAAATAACTGGGTCAAATGCTGCAGGTCGGTCAGTTAATATGGGGATTGAGAAATGATATGTAGACTTAGCAATATGGTAGTTGATGATTCTAACATGAGTCTGAATGGAAAGATGTGGCAAACTCTGATAGGGATTGGCAAAATAGAAAATGAGAGCACGGTAATATATGATCCTGGGTAAAGAGAATTCATTCAAGGGGTTTTGCTGCAGAGGAACGATGAAATGGGGGCAGTTGCTGGTAGAGCAAGTGGTGCTAAAAAAATATTTGTTTTGAATTGAAGAAATAAGAGCTGGTAGGAATGATAGAATAGAGAAGAAACGTTGATAATGGATAGAAGAGAGACTTGCTTATCAATGGCCTTGAGTATGTGACAAGATGGAACTTGATGCCAGTGGAACTTGTGGAATGAATGGAAGGATGAATGAATGAATGAATGAATGAATGAATGAATCACATATTTTTATTTGAACATTTACAATAATTGTATTAAAGTAAAATATATGTAAAAATTAAATGATACTCCATTTAAAAATACTTAAAATAGTAGAGAAAAATAGATTGTTTTGTTATACAGATATTAAATCAATTAGCGTTTAATGAGCACTGCTATAAAATGACCAACATGTCTGATATAAAAATGAAAAAAATGTCTAAGATATCATTGCTACCCTTAAAGTATGTAATACATAGTTGAGAAAAATATAGTATGTGCAATCAACTAAGTTACTTATATGATATAGTATTTAAAATGTTATTTGTTATATTTACTATTGATACTATTTATATAGATACATACATACATACATACATATATATTTAACCCATTGCTACTGTTATTTTTTTTAACTCTGTGGCCAATTACTTATTTTGACAGGAAGTATAAGGATGCAATAGTGGGAACTGTTATGATACTCTGTGAAAAACAAACCATCTTCCCTTAGGCAGCTCCACTTATATCCAGGTTTTGAACTGATCTTAAGGTTCTGGTAATTTTTCTCTTTTGCCTAGTGCTACCCTGGGACTCAGAGTCATTCCCCTCAGGACCATCTCATTAGGAATGTTATCTTTTTCTTCCAAGGCAACATGCTGGCCAGCACACCAAATTTTCTTTAATTGCTGGTTTCCTTTTCTACTTATATTTCCCTAGCATAAACATTCTACCACAATTTTATCATCTTACGAGTCAGTAATGGTTCAGAGCTCAGGCTGGGAGGGAGGCAGACCCAGGTCTCATGCCCCTATCTGTAGGGTCTTTGGCACGTGTAGTAACCTCCCTGAGATTTAGCGTGCTCATTTGCAAAATGAAGCTGATGATAGCACATGACTCATAGGGCTTTTGTGTAGATCAAATGAGCACACACAAGAATCGAAACAGAGGGGTGTGTGACACAAGGTAAGTGGTCAATGGATCTTAATCTCTGTATTTGACAGAAGGTTCCATGTGAACTGTGCCTCAGATCCTGGGACAGAAACCTTCTATACGATGTTTCATTGAAACATGAGAACAGCCTTAGGTTTGCCTCGGTCCTAAACGGGGAAAGTGAGTTCTATATTGAAATTACACAGCAAATGTAAAAACTGGGATTCAAATCCCAGACTACTTAGAGTTGCCTCTGAACATATTCAAGGATGTATCATAGTTTTCCTATCAAGTTTTGAGACTTCATGCACAATCATGGTTTGTGCTATGGCATGTGTGCAGGCCATTCCTAAATGATACATGTGCTTCATGCAGTCCTCTTTGAGCTCTAGGTTTATTTCCAAATATCTTCTTAATGTTTGCACTTTGATGCCCTGCTACAATATCAGGTAAAATATATCTCGAACCCCAGCCTCACCTTCTCAGCACCTACCTGTCATACTCCCTGACACAGGAGTACTACTTGTAATGTCCGTTGTTTTTTTCCATCTGAATAATCATCGATTAATTTCTGAGTTTAAAATTATAACATCATCCTGAAGTACCTTCAATTCACTTCAGTGTACACCTTCACAAGGCCTGAGATGTGTCTTGGAAATCATTTTCAAAAAGTGGTGATTTTTACCCAAAAAGAGAAATGTAGGGTGTCTGTGTGTGTGATCTGAAAATTGTGGTCCTTTCGGGTTTATATGATCATGTCAATTTGTGAACAAATGGGTGTGGCAACTTGTAGCTGTACCTCAAGCAAAGGTCTTGCAATAAGAGGAAGACATGGGCTCTTTACATGTATGAGCTCAGAGCTCAGCAACTGTAAATGTAGGTATATAATAAAAACCATGGGAATGTAGGGTTATGGTCTACAAAATTCCCCAAACTGTGCCAGAATCTGATAACACATGTCACCTCATTTAATTCTTAAAACAACCTTGTAAACTATTATTAGCCCCATTTTGCACATTAGAAAAAATGAAATTCAAAAAGCCTTATCTATTGCACAGAATACCACACAGCCATTAAAATAATGTAGGAAAGTTATGTGGGCAAAATTCTCAAACTTATTAAGTGAAGAGTAACAACCCAACTTTGAAATGTTTAAGAATTATATATTTATGTGCATTAAAAACTGGAAGACACTACATCCAACTGTTAACAGTGATATTCTCTGGTGGTGAGGACATTATTGAAATTTTATTTTGAGCATCAATAATTGTCATACTCCATCTAATAAGAAAAAGTGAAGGCAGACTGGTACATGGATAAAGGGACTGTGAATATGTTGGTAATCATTTCCAAATATTTATGGTGGCTCATCCAGATGCAAAACAAAAGTAACAAAACCTCCTTCATATTACTGATAGAGGTAAACTTTTAAAATTAATGTCATCTCAATTCTTAGACATATGTTTGCTTTTAAAAAATCAGAAAAAGCTCACATATAAGGGGAAATTATTCACATATCAATGTGTCTCAAAATTGTCTCTATATGATTTATTTAAAAAAAATAGATTGTTGGGCTCTCTCTATACCCCTGAAAGAGAACCTCATGGAGATGTCATGGGAATTCACATTATATGAAATTCTATAATACCAGGTCATTCTTATACACACTGAATTTCATGGAAACATTTCTTTCTGTACGTTTATGAGTAAAAAATTTAACACCATGTTTCAATTTGCCTCCTCAAATAAGTTAATGATACTAACACATGGAGTCTTTCCATTGCTTACTTTTGTAGCCCTCAGCTCAGTTTAGCAAGGTGATAGATACTAATATACAATGGTTGTTAGTAATTAATCGTATAGTAATAACTTTGCTACAGTTATAAATAACATGTGTCTTTATTTGGATGTTGACACATTAAAAAAATGAATTACTTTACTTATTTCTGTCACAAACAGTCAAATAATTTCTACTAAATTCCTCCTGCAACTGGTATAACAAAATATTAATGCCTGCAGCTGGTGTTTTACTCTGATGCTGAGGCAGTTCAAAAGTATAAATGATTAAAAGGCTAATCGATACAGTCTGCATAATCAATAGGACCTGAGATATCAGACACTTGCACTTTTCAGTTCATATGTATAGAGAGGAAGACAGAGAGAAGAAAAAGAACACAAAAGCCTTGACCCTCGCTGTGCACATTTCAAGGCATATGTCATAAAATTACTTTCTATGATCCAGATTCAATACTTTGTCTATCAATACACTAAGTTCTAACGTTGGAAAAGAAATATATGTATATTTGAACAGACACATGGTATCTGCAAAGTTTAATATAATTTTTAGAATATTTTCTGGAATAACTCATCAACATCAGCTAATACAAGATGAAGTATCAGTAAAAGTGTGACTCTAGCAATAGTGAGAAAACATTTATTTCATTTCACTGTCTATGTAAAACAGTGCACTTTTAGAGAAATTGGACTGTTAACTGCTTTTCAAAACTGATCATCTATTCCATTGTCGCTGGTAAGGCTGACCTAAAACAGCTTAGTAAATGAGTAGATATCCTATTTATAATGTTAGAAAAAATATCAAGGATAACAAAGCATCCTGATGAAAATGTGTTTTTTTTTAAATATATTTATGCAAAACCAAAGTTAACTGAATATATGAGAGAAGGGTCTCTAATAATTTTGTGCATGCCATTATTGGTGAAATGACTGGGAAAGTGTTTCTGTCCCCAAATTCAATCATAATGAATGACCAATGCTTAAAACTACTTTATTAATTTTTTCCTACATATTATTTAAATTAAAATACGGAGTGTGTATATATATATATGTTTTAAGAAAGGAAAAAACTGTATTAAAATTGTAATAATATATACTGATAACAAAAGATGAATACAAGTCATGTGTATATATTTTTGGGGGCACTCCCAGTAGTAATACAAGAATCCATAATCAGACATCCATATCTCAACGTGAGCTTTCTTCTGAATATATTTTCCAGTCTGGCAGTTATCTGATAATAGTCCTCTGAGGAAAAGAAAAGAGGGTAAGAAAGGAAAGAGGCAGGAATGTACTACTCTTAGACGAGGCATAGCGTTAGTGGATTGTGAGGCTTATACTACAGAGCTCAGTTTGGGGAATATTAGTCTGTGTCATACATTTGTTTTTTGAGGTCTCATATTTTATGTTCCAAGGGTTTTTCAATCGCTTGGAGGACTTAACTTCCTGAAGGGACAGAAAAACTATTAGGTAGTTGAAATATTTTGACACTCTTGATGCTGCTCTATTATACATGGGAGGAGAGCTTTGTGAGTACACAGGTACCATAGCTGTTGAGATGATCATTACCCTCCTCCTAAGATGTCACAGGCCTCATTCTTATAAATAAAGCAACCAAGAATGGACTCCCATCCAGGACCACAGAACAAAATGGTTTTTTACACTATGGTCTATCTAAAATCTAAATAAAAGGTCCAAGTTTACATTTCATTTCAAAGTCTAAAACATGAATCCCTCTAAAATTATTTTGGAAATATGATGCACTCAAATTAAGTTATTTGTCCTGGACATGTTGCGTCTGCTTTACCTTTTTTTTTTAATACTAGAAAATAATTTCCCCATTTAACATATATAGATTTATAGATATATAAAGATATAGATATAAAGTGTACATAATAGCATTTCAATCATACCAAATGAAAGAATTTCAAAATAAAAGACATCAGCATAGTACAGAAATGCCATCATTAGAATTGGGGAGGTGCCATAATGTAGGATTTACATTTTTCCAAAAGCTCAGAAGTGAAACTTTCTAGTGAAAAATAAATAAAGGATCAAAATATATTAAAAGATATGTGGTGGGAAAAAGGAGAAAAGTTCATGGTTTTGAGAACACATATATTCTCCATACTATTGAATGGAGGCTGCCAAGAGAACTGATGATTTGTAGAGTGCTGAGTTTTCTAGGGAAGTCAGAACAAAGAAGTCCAAATTCAAGACTGAAACATCCTGTGAAGCCAAGAGGCTGAAAAGAGAGAATCTGTATCTCTCTATTCCTCCTCCTTATCATCAAAGGCTACATCTTCATTTATCATGTGAAGTGAAACACAATCTAATATTAATGATTTTCTCTTTTGGCAAAGATGAGGGTGGGGCACTTGTCACTTTTATACACTATCTATATTGCCAATAATAAATACATAAATACCGTGTTAACTAAAATAGTTTTTGTTTTTGTTTTTTAACTGAGCCATCCTGCCACCTGTTGAGAGTCTAGCAGCTGCTCAGCTTAGGCCGGGAATCAAACTGGCGACCCTGATGCTCAGAGGTCTCATTTGTGAGTGAACTCTTAACCAACTGAGCTACTCGGCTGGCCCCTAAAATAGTTTTAAAAAGATATTTCAATGGGGGAAAGAATAACATGAAGTTCATGGAAATGGATTCTCCCCAAATTAATATATACCAAAGAGAGAGGTTAATAAGACTGCTTAGATCCTAATATATGCATGCTATTTGCAAACTCTTTTATACAAAAGCTCTATTTGTAAATTAGATGCCTACGTTAGGCTCTGTATATTTTATTCTTGCAATTACAGAAGCAACTGGGTATTTAGCAATCAGTAGGCCCTCTAAAAGCATATGTCAAATAAAATAATGTGTTAATAAATATGTGAAAAAATATTACAAAATTAAACCAATGAATACAGTTTTGCAAAGATCTGATTATATTAATTTACTTTATTGAGTACTATTTTGGCAAATTGAATACACTGAATAAGCCCAAAAAGTCCCTGTCCTCACAGAGCTTACAATCTCAAAGATCACATTTATATTTTGGGACCATCTTTCTGAAAGGATAAGATGAGATAGGGTACCATTTCTGGACCTCCATTGGCTCATTTTGAAAGTCCATTGTTTGGAATAATTATGAACATTCTTCTAACTCTGTGATCCTATTACTACTGTAACTATGATAATAAAGTGTACTAGAGTAAATTAAAGACACTTTCTCTTCCTTCTCCTTAAGCCCCCAAGCTTATTAAAACTTAGAAAATGTCCCTTTGAATTTCGTTGATAAAAGCTATGCTTTTGTTGACAAGAAGCTGGAGCTGAACATACAGAGACAGTCTAGGAAGCACTGTCCTTAAAAACAACTATAAATAAATAGTACTTTTGGTAAAGGTCATTAAAGTAATCTTAAATTAAACTCAATTGAAAGTTATATATAAACTTCCATTTCATTTATATAACCTAAGTATATTGATAATTAAGTATTGCATTATCCTATCTCTTTTGCCTGATCTCTCTTAACTAAATCTTATGGTCTGCAATGCAAAGTCCTTGTCTAATATGACACCTTGCTTTTATGGTTAGAGTATATATCACTGTGTAAGTACATAGTATGTGTTTAATGAATACTTACTGAAGTATAACACTTATTGAATTGTATTATCCTTCTGGGTTATACATTTATGCTTATTACAAAGTAAATGATACAAACTTTACCTTGATCAAAAATTAAATGTTACATCTCCATGATCAAAAGTAATGTCCTGGGCCAGCCGAGTGGCGCGGTGGTTGGGAGCTGGCTTGGGACGCCGGCGGCCCCGGTTCACATCCCACATGTGAGGGCCAGTGATACTGTCCTCAAAAAAAAAAAAAACAAAGAAAAGAAAAGCAATGTCTTTCCTTTTATTTATATTTTTTCTGAATTTTCCAAGTAATTTTCAATAGAAATCTATTATTTATATACTCAGAAAAAATTATATAATATTTCATGGACTTTCTCCAAAAAATTATGGGAATATATGGTAAATGTCAAAGTAATTTAACACTAAAAACAAAATATGGATGTATATATATATTTTGAAAACTGGAGCCCTGAAATGGGAGTAGAGATTATCTATGGCTTTTTTTTTTTTTCACAAACAGAAATTCTTTAGAAACTGAAATTTAGGATAAGAAGCAGAAGTATACTTTCCTTTTGATTTTTCTCAGAAATCCTTCCATTCCTTCCATTGTGACTAAAAGAAAGGTCTTTCAGGTGCAAATCTTTTTTTTTTTTTCATTAAAATTTATTGGTGTGACAATGGTTAGTTGAATTACATAGGTTTCAAGTGTACAATTTTGTAATACATCATCTATATATCACATAATGTGTTCACAACCCATAGTCAGTTCTCTTTCCAATATATGGTAATGGAATCAGATGTAAATCTCTAAGTGTTTAAGAAGCACAACTGTGCTTTTACCTACTCTCCAACTGGAAATTGGATTAAAAAATAATTAATAACATGGTGCCCTTTACATGTTTGGCTTTCAATAAATATTTTTGATGACTAATCAATATCAGGAAAGAAAATGAGGTCTATTATTATTTGTTCTAAGTTATCATGAAAATTAAAATATATATCATATATATATATATATATATATATATATATATATTATGCTTTTTTAATTGGGGAATTGGGGGCATGGAATAGCGTTGGGGAACTGGGGATTGGGGAACTGGGGAGGGGGAACAGACAAGTTGTTGTTCTTTTGTTCTTCAGTCTAGTTGTGAAGGACATTGCTTCACTGGCCCGTGTTGGTATCATCATTACGCTCCTCTCGGGGTGAGGCAGATTGGTTGCTGGCCTTTGGACGGTCCCTCACAGCAGCTCTTGGCAGCTCACACCGGCTGCCAGCCACTCACTGTAGCCTATGGCAGCCCACTGCAGCAGGGGCTACAGCTATGCTGACCCCGGGACTCACAGCAGCCGAGCTGCAGGTGGAGTGGTTGTTTACCCTCTTAGCTGTAGAGGGCAGTGTCACTGGCCGTCATATGTGGGATCCGAACCAAGGCCGTTGACATCCCAAACCAGCTCTTAACCAATGCGCCACTCAGCCGGCCCTCTAATATATATTCTTAAAGAGGTCTTAGGTGCTATACATAAATATTAAACTTGGTTTATAATATGTAATATTTGACAAAAGATCGACAGATTGAAATTATGCTTATAAAAACCTGAAATTTAAAAAAAAATGCATATTGCAAAACACAATAAGGGCAGGCCGTGTGGCATGGTGGTTACGAGCTGGCTTGGGACACCAGCAGTCCCAGTTCGGGTCCCACATATGAGGGCCAGTGACACTGCCCTCAAAAAACAAAACAAAACAAAGAAACAAAAAAAAAAAACCCACAATGAAAATAGTCTTGTAAATACTAAGAATATTGCCTTCATTGTTGCCAGTTGGGTTTCATAAACGATATGATACTAGAAATTAGATTCCAAGATTTATATACCCAGTACTCTACACATGGTAGCTTTCTGAACTAGCAGAGAATGAAAAGGTCTGTTTTATGAGCCAGAACCCGACTGTAACCACTGCTGGTATATCAACTTCCCCCCAGCTATTTCATAATTAGAGGCCACCATGATGCCAGTGGTCATTTCATGCTCAGTGAGCCTCACGGGGCTGGGAGAGCTGTCTATATTTTCAAATATCATCTTTCAAGTTATCACGTATATTCATAAACTGGTTATTTAAATGATAAATCAACTGGATTTTCCAGTATTAAAAATTAGGAAAATGTACATAAAAAGTGTTGCAACTATTTATTATCTTAAATTTTTTAAAAATGCTATGAGAGGACATTTTTATTTTTATGAACAACCAAACATATTAGAAGCTTTTGGTTTACTAATGATTAGACTTTGATTAAGTAAAATAAAATCATACTTATTTGAAATTCAATCATACTCTTTTGTTTTTGTTTTCTTTTTTTTTTGGTCAATGCTATGACATACAGATTCTCAGGTGTTCAAAAGACAAAAACCTAGTCACCACCATTTTGGGAAATGTTGCCTGGACAATATTAATATATTGATTGAATTAAAAGGAAAACGATATAAAATAACTATATTTTGAAATGTACCATAAACTTAGAATTTCCAAAGAGGAGACACTATGTGTGCTGAAGTCCTTCATTGACTTTCATCAATTATCCTTTATTTCATGACTTCATGATGTCAACATTATAACTCTAAATTAATTTTTTATACTAAATTGTTCTTTTTTGTTTGTTTGTTTTTTAGCTAAGCCATCCTGCTACCTGTTGGCAGCCTAGCGACTGATCAGCTTGGGCTGGGCATCGAACTGCTGTTGTTCAGAGCTAAGCCTCACTCTTGAAAGATCTCTTAACCAACTGAGCCACTCGGCCGGCCCTTTTTTTTTTTAAATTTTTTTTTTTTTTTTTTTTTTTTTTTGAGGGCAGTGTCACTGGCCCTCATATGTGAGACCCGAACCGGGGCCGCTGGCGTCCCAAGCCAGCTCTTAACCACCATCCCACTCGGCCGGCCCTTAAATTTTTATACTAAATTGAAAAACCTCCTGTAGTATTCTTTGGTATAAACATAATTATGAAAAATATTTTTGAGGGATGATCTAATAAAAATCAAATAAAACTAAGAATATGATACTATTAATTCTTCAAAAACACTATATAATATTCATTTTTACCAAAAAGTAGAGAAATATATGGCGATATGTTATCAGACATGCTAAACAAAACAATCAAAACAATACATTTAAACATTTGAAAAAAAGCAAAATAAGAAATATATCAGAATAGAGTTAATATATGGTATGTATTAATGAATGATACATATATGTAAAAACTGTTTTATTCTTTTATATACTGAATATTAAGAAGTAATTATCTTCTAAATTTTTCCAGTTTTATGTTAAATTAAACATAATGGGTATGTTTCCTCATGGGCACAAAAGGAAAAGTTGATTTTCAAAAGAATAAAAAAAGCAAAAATGTAAAAATAAAATAATGTTACACCGAACCTAATAACTTTAAACTCAGTTGCTTTACTTTCATTGGACTGCTATTTCCCAGTTAGCAATTTTTCAACCAATAATGACAAGTTAAAAACCACTGTGCAAGTCCTGATTATGCAGAGCCATTAATCATGCAGGGGTATGTGGGGTGGTATATGAGGGTAAAGGGGATCTAATATACAGTGATGGAAGGAGAACTGACTCTGGATAGTGAACACACAATATGATATATACATGATGTATTTCAGAATTGTACACATGAAATCTATGTGACTTTGCTAACAATTGTCAACCCAATAAACTCTAATTAAAAAAAAAATAGAAAATTACAAATCATTGTTAAAAGAAATTAAAGAAGACTTAAATTAAAAAAAAATCATTGGGGACAAATACTTAATGGTCACTAGATATGGAGATAAGAAAAATGATTTTACAATATTTGTACTTGGAAATTCTTGTTTCAAAGCTTCAATTATAACAATATCTTAGTTATACTGAATAACTAGTAAAACTTAAAGTCTATCCCAAGTTATTAGTATGAAGTCACTATTAAAAAGCTTATTAAAAAAGTTATAAGGTGCCCGAAATACAAAAAATAGATGTTACTTTAAAAATCCAAATATGTGAAAGACAGTATCAGGGACAAAGGAAATCTCTAAGAAGAATCTTCTTTCTCTCTCTCCTTATGGTCATCAGCTCAAAGCTGATCAAGGCAATGTAATTCTCATAGCATTAATTGAGCTAGTTCTGACTTTCCTCAGCAGTATAACCCTGGACCAAGCTTTACACAGCTAATTATATTTTTATATATAAAAATCTTAAACCTCAAGATTTGGCCCATTACTTAATTAAATAAAATCACAAGATATATTGTCTAAGGATATATTTAAAGAGCAAACATACCATTATGAAAAGTATGATTATTCAAACTGATAACTCAAAATTGTTTTCAGATATTAAACAAGGATCTTGACTATCATCCAATGGGTAATCAATATTTGTAAAAATAAAGTTCTAGGACCGGCCGAGTAGTGAGGTCGTTAAGTGCTGACTTGGGAAGCCAGCAGCCCAGGTTCGGGTCCCACATATGAGGGCCAGTGACACTCCCTTCAAAACAACAAAAGAAAACAATAACAAAAAATAAATAAATAAATAAATAAAATTTCTACAACTGTTCTAGTCTAACACTGCCAATGAATAGGGCACAAAATCAGAGTCCCAAACTTGGCTTCATTATTTGCTACAAGTGTTGATATGTATTGATATTGAACAAAATTATCATGAACTTCAGTTTCATTACCTGTAAACTGAAATACTGATAGTTATATTATGGCTGTAAGTCTTACAGTAGACAATTCATTTAAAATAGCTTTGAAAATATTGAATTGTCAAATTTTATTTTAATTATATACACAGGTAATACAAATAATATAATTTTATCATTATTCTAAAATAAATAATCTAACTAGCAAAATATTAATGGCTGTTTTTATTAATTAACATTTTTTATCCTTTGCAAATTTAGGGAAAATTAAAGAATATTATTTGGAGCTCCAAGTCTATCGTTTACAATTCTAAAAAGACTAATGGATTTGAGAAGAAATCCCTAAGCTTACATATCTAGATATACAGTTTAGCATGGACTCTTAGAGTCATCCTTGATGTCATTCTTGATGTCATCATATCATTTAATGTTACCACTTTAGCTTCTCTTAGGCAGAAGCTACCAAATAAGCATATGAAAGTAGCGGGCAAATCCTGAGCATTATTCAAGTGGCATCAAATCATAACAACAAAAATTTGAAAGTTATTGGCTTATCTGAGGTGTCCATGTACTGCCCTCCAATGCAATGTTCCTTAGTGGGCAGGCTACTGATTGGGAAAATTCTTTATGTGCATGTAATAGACTCCCTCAATTCCACTTCCTGCCAAAAATGCCCTAATCCTCAGAACATGTTACTTCACGTGGCAAAACAGACATTATTGCACATGTATTTATGTGAAGGACCTTGAGATAGGAAAATTAACCTGGATTATCCAGGCAAGTTGATTCTAATCACGGGGGTCCTTAAAAGTGCAAGATCTTTCCCAGTGGTAGGCAGAGGAAATGAAGACAGAAGAATGATCAGAGAAATACATCACTGGCTTTGAAAACTGAGAAAGAGTGACTCTAGTCAAAAAATGTGGATGTCTTCTAGAAGCTGGGAAAAGCAAAGAAAATCCATTCTTCCCTGGAGTCTTTATAAAGTAAGATAACCCTACCAACACTGATTTTGGACAGGTGAGACCATGTTGGACTTCTATGTAACTGTAAGATAACAAACCTGGGTTGTTTTAAACTGCTAAATTGGCAGTACTTTGTTAACAGCAGCAACAGGAAACTGATACAGTGCAGGACTGTCATGAGCACTGTAAAATGATTAGCATCCTAACCACTTTTCAGTTTATGTCAGGGTTGCTCTCAGGTTACTGCCCAAACTGAACAGACCAACCTACATTTCCAAATGCCCAGACTAGTGCAGTACTAGTATTGGCTGCGAACCAACATTCATAAACAGTTAATGACAATAAAAATTGGCAATGACATAATTAGATTCTAATGTAGAAATTCCAGTCTTTTGCTAAATCTTTAAAAATCACCTTCAATGCATTTGTAGACTTTATTTCCTACTATAAATAAAACTGCTGAGTCAAACCCATTTCACAGTATGTTGTTTACATCTTTCAGTGAAATCTGTGTTGTAAGCAATTTTATTTCTAACTTTCTGGACAATACCAACTCATTTATCAGGACAGCCATTAAGAAGCCATCACTAGAAGGAAATCCAATGGAAGCCCAAAGGAAGGAGAGATATATTTCTGACTCTAAAGAAACATGAACACTATTTAAAACTATTTATAAATAAATGTAGCATGATAAATTTGATCATTAGACAATTTTGAAAGCATTGATTATTATCTCATATATTAAATATTTTATTCACCTAGGTAGTTAAGCAAGGAATAATACTTTGCTGCCTTAAAACGATGTAACTAGTATTTTTAAAATATTACACTACCTATTTCAATTTTCAAATTTGCATTTCAAATTTACACAGCACTCATGTTACTATTGTTTGTATATTTTTTCAAATTTGGATAAGTTCTAATAAGCAACTCTCACCTTCAAAATAACATAGTAAGTGTTAATCACTCACAAAATTGAACCAAAAATGCTGGAGTGAAAATATAAATTGTTTTTGCTTGTTTAAATAATATATCATATAAACAAGTATGAATGTGATAGTTTAAAAGTCATTCATCATTTTGGAAAAAATTTTAACTATGTATTTGGCATTTCAAATTTTCAAAAATTTTTAAACTTAACTATTAATGAGATTAATTGCCTAGGTTACTAGTTTCCAGAATTTGGGATGTTTTATCTGAAAAGTAAAACTAACAGAGCTAAGCAGAAAAAATTAAACTAATAGTGCATGCTTTGTTTCAAACCTGAATATAAACAAAATAATTTATGTGGCAACCTATTTAAATATTTATTATTTTCACTATAAATAATAAATCTATCATCTCATGAAAAAATATATATGCTCTTCATTCTTCAGCGGACTAGGCAACACCTTCTCTTTCCTAAATAATTTATTATCTATTTATCAGCTAGAAATAACGATAATCTCACATATACTTTGTACTAAAAATAAATAGTACTTGATCTACACTTAGAAATATTCTTAATCAGCTTCAAACAATAAATAGCTCAGGAATGAAACCCTATAATTTTATTTATTGCAATGCTTATTATGCAGTCAAATGGTTTTCATCACCATGATCTAATGTGTTTTCATCTTTACAAAAAAATATAAAATGTCATTTGAAATCAAACAGACCTTCCAAAGACATAAGTCAGTCCATTGTGAAAATATTACAGCTTTGTCATTTTCACCCAAGAGATTTCTGTCCATCGCCAATCTGGTGTCACTATAGAATTACAGCAAGAGTGCACTATCACTGCTTGCTGTGTCCTTAGGGAAACCAAGCCATGCTGGCTGAACTTTATGATTTAGTCCCCAAGGCAGAAGAACAAAGCTCTGAAAAGCAGGCAGGACACATTCTTCAAAAATTCTAAAGAGACAAGATAGAATCTATTTGCAATTGTTTGGTGTTATTATAGATTAAATTGAATATTAAACAAATTTTTCTGGCCCATAATTAGTCTTAGCTGTCTCTTTGTATTTGCTTCAACAAATTGCATTGTTTTAGAATTTTCAAAAGCACCCATTCATTTTTTAGTGTGCTTCTGTTTGCCTTATTGAGCAGTTACCAGTATAACTAATTCCCCCTGTAAAGATGCAGGTAAAAGGAATAAAGATTTTCCCTTCCTATTCTTAAAAATAGAGTCCCAGAAAGCACTCGTTAAGCTAAGCGTAATATTTCAAATTTTATGATAAAATATTAAAGAAAAAATCAATAAAAATGAATTTTTAAATGTCTTCTTACTACCATTTTAGTATTACAGTTTCAAAGATAATGAATATCTAGGCATAGAAAAAGTTACTTGCATGAATCTAATGTACTTATGTTTTTTAAACAGTAGCTATGTAGATAGATGATAGATAGGTGATAGATAGATAGATAGATAGATAGATAGATACATAGATGGATACATAGATAGAAAAATTGATATATATATATATATATATATATATATATATATATATATATATATACAGACACAGATACTATTTCCAGGAAAATATATTTTTGCATGGATCATAACACTTTTATTTTCTTCTTAATGTAGTTGGATATTATATATCTTGAATCCTGAATGATTTCTTTTCTATTATATTTCTCCCTAGACTTAACTCAGGCACTTAGAAAGGTCTACCATACTACCATATTGACCTGTTACCTCCAAAAGCAGTGACTTATCATCAATGACTATATATTATTTTCTAGGTTAAGTGAAACAGAACTGTTTTCTAATAGCTAAACAAATTCGAAGAAATAGACTAATCAGCTAACAAACATTTTGTGTCTGCATAATTGAGATGCATCCTGATCCATTTGTATTATTATGAAATCGCAAACATATCCCAAAAGTATTTTTTAAATATTTAAAATTAAAAAAGAATTGATAAAGAAATAAGTGATTATTTGGAAATACAAACAATTTGAATTCATGAATACATAAGCCATTTTCCTTTTAATTTGTAATAGATTGAACAGCTCCATTTCATCTGAAATTATATATATGTGTATATATATATATATCACAACTTTACTGTGAAGGCATGCAAGGACTAAAGAGCCAAATATAAAAACTGCCTCATAATTGAACATTTTTTTCTTGCTTCATTCAAATACTCAGTAAAATAAAAGGATAAAGGAGATTTATTGGTTATTTTCCTATATTATTTTAACCATAACTAGTCCCTATAAGGTTTTTGGACTCAGAAGTTAAAAGTGCCCTGAGGGATTCTGTTCTGTCAATTTAGCTAAAAATATATTCAGAGAGTTTAATGAGAGTCACCAAAGGTGCCATATGATGCTACATTTTCAGAGAACACCCAGTTTTGCCAGGGTCTTTGAAATATCAGGAGGTAATCAATTCTTCATTCCTTTGAGAATTATACACTGAGTTGATCGAGATCTGTGAGCTTTGCTTCAGTTGGTTTTCTCTATTTGTAGATCTTGGTAATGTACTGAATTGCAACTAAAAAACAAGGGGTGTGTGTGTGTGTGTGTGTGTGTGTGTGTGTGTGTCTTACTTTAGCACACTAACAGAGCTGTTTGTAAGAACAGGTATCTTCCAAGTGGTATGATTATGTATAGTCTCGCATACCCCATCTGAACAAGATATATTTCCAAATAAGGCAAAATTCTTACAATTACAGAAATAGGTTGTTTGGGGTAAATAAATCTAGAATAACTTTAAATCGTGTATATTTTAATGTGTTCCAGGAGCACATTAGCAGACATCAAGATGAAAATGCTAGGTTAATAGTCTGCACTGTACTCTCTAATATGATAGCTACTAGCAAGGTGTGGCTATTGAGCACTTGAAATGCAGCAAGTACTGAAAATGTAAATATGCTCCATATTTTGAAGACATAGTATTAAAAAATTCTATAAAATAGCTGTCATTATAGGTTAAAATTGTAATAGTTTGCATGTATTAATTAAACAAAATATTAAGTTAATTCAGTATTTTCCTTCACAGTTTTTTTTTTTAAAGTGGTTACCAAAAAAACTAAAATCACATATGTGGTTCACATTATATTTCTCCTGGAAAATGATGGTCTATACATAGATTTAAAATGTTGATAAGAGTTTAGGGAAAAAAGGATATTAGGATATGTACTTCAAAGAAATAATAAACAAACATTGGCAGATAGTAACCCTAGAGCCTTTGAAGGTTTTTGCTTTTTGTTTTGTTTTGTTTTTGTAATTTTAGTAATACACTACCTGAAACAACATGACACAGAGGAATAGTGCACTAGTTCTCATCCTAGCTACATGCCTGGAAAACTTTTGGAACATCCAGGCCTGAGCCCGGGACCCAGAGATTCTGATTAAAATCATTCTGGCTGGGACACTGAAGCTTTTTAAAACAACTCCTTAGGTGATTCTACTATAAAGCAGTGATTGTGAACCATTATGCACTAAAAGGTCAGAAGATTAATAAATTAATAAATTCTGTGACTCCAAAGGAGTCACAGAAATAGTGTGGAAAATGGGATTACAAAAAGGAGGTTAGAACCACAACTTCACCCAAGGCTTAAGAATAAGAATGAGGTATTCGATTCATCTCCTCAGCCAGTTCTGATTCTTTGGATGCTGTGTTGTTGAGAAGTGTTTAGAAGACCCATCAGGACTTACAATAAAATAGTTCTATGATTGAATAGCAATGTCTTCCATTCTGGAAATGCAGAGGAAAATGGTGTTAACTGTTTTAAGAATTTTCCAAGGAGGTCTACATATTCACTTACTTGATTTCTAACTATTTTTATCCTCATTAGTGCCAGGTTTAAACTAAAAATAATTTATAATTCACCCCTATTTCTGATACCACCACTCCTCCTTTAAAATCTCTTCCTGGATTCCTTTCCTTCTAATCTGCATAAGTGGCAACTTGTCATCTTTTATGTTGCTGTTTACTGTCTTCTGCTTAGCAAGTACTTTTCTATTGAACCAATGAAAAGTAGCCATCCAGTCACTTGATTACTTTCTCCTAATTCAAGACTCTGCAGTGCTTGTTACTGGGGATATCTTTCTTTACCTACTTTTTGTACAGAGTGTCTCCACAACCAGAGATAACATTTTTGATGAAATAAGGTAAGTCTCTCTGCAGTTCACTGCTACATGTCTAATAAAGTGTTGGCACAGGGAAAACACTGAATAAACATTTATTGTATCACTGCATAAAAGAAAAAAAATGAACAATATTTTTTAGGATTTTTGTATATTGATTTTATATCTTGCAACTTTATTATATTTGTTTATTTTTTCAAATAGCTTTTTGATGGAGTGTTTAGGATTTTCTATACAAAGAATCATGTTGTCTACAGGAACTAAAAATTTGACTTCATTCATATTTTGGATGACTTTTATTAATAAATTGCATAGAAAAAAAAACATATGTACTAGACCTATGGACCTTGGTCTTACAGAGGATTTTATGAATTTGACTTCAAAGGCAAGGGAAATAAAAGCAAAAATAAATGAATGAGACTATATCCAACTAAAAAGCTTCTGCACAGCATAAGAAACCACAAGCATTAACAAAGAGGCAACCAACTGAATGAGAGGCAATATTTGCCAACACCACCACCAATAAGGAACTCATACAACTCAACAACAACAAAAAATCCAAACAATCCAATTAAAAAGAGTAAAGAGGACATGAACAGACACTTCTCCCAAGAAGTCATACAAACAGCCAAAATTATATGAAAAGATGCTCAACTTCACTAGCTATTAAGTAATTGCAAATAAAAACCATAAGGAAATACCACTTCACACCTGTTAGGATGACTAATAGCAACAAGACAAGTAATAAGAGTTGAAGAGGTTGTGGAGAAAAAGAAACCCTCACACACTTCTGGTGGAAACGTAAATTGGTACAATCACTATGGAAAACAGTATGGAAGTTACTCACATAATAAGAAAAGAATTACCATATGACTCAGCAATACCTATTCAGGGTGTCTACCCAAAAAACCTATAAACATTTATCAATAAAGATATATGTACCCCTATGTTCATTGCAGCATTACTCCTAGTGGCCAACACATAAAAACAACCAAGGGTCCTTTGCAAAATGATGGATAAACAAGATGGTACATGTATATACAATGGAATATTACTCTGCTATAAGATAAGATGAAATAAAGATTTCTGGTCAAAATGGCAGAGTAGGTAAACTATGTGCTCGCCTCCTCTCAGGAGCATATCAATTACAACTAATCCATAGAGCACCCAATATTTAGAATCACATGAAGTCTAGCTGAACTAAAGCCCTGAAACTACGGACACAAAAAAAGCGGCAACCTCAAGACTGGAAGGAAGGGCAAAGATGCTGACCGGGCCGGGCTGGTCCTGCTTCTGTGTATGACCATTAAAAATGCGGAGGGATATCTCGGCTGTGGAGGTCACCCCGTGAAGAAAAGGGATCCCAGTTCTACCCCAGCCCAGGGTTCAGGTGCAGGGAAGAGAAGTCACCATAACTCCTGATTGTAAAAACCAGCAGAGACTGTGTCTGAGTAAGATAGGGAGCAGCTGCACTCCCAGGTGCTCCTCTTTAAAGGACCATGCATGGACTTACCTGCTGATAGACTCACTAGCTCTGAGTTCCAGCGCTGTAGCAGCAGCTCAAAAGGCACCAAGGACATACAGGGAGGGACTGAACTGTTTAATTGCAGGGTGAGGGCTGGGACAGCAGCTTTGTTCTGGAAGGAGGAGCTGAAGGAAGCCTTTGTTTCATTGTTGAGCCAGCACCCTCTCTGCGTGCAGACTCAGTAGATGCCAGGTCTGCGTCTCTATCAAACTGGTTATCACCTTTCATCTTCCCTGGCCTAGATGCCTTGAGTCGACACCCCACCCAATTTTTGGGCAGATCCAAGCCACTTCCAGTGGCTTTTCCTTATAAAAATGGCTTGCCTTGGCTCATGCTTCATTTTTCCTAAAGCCTTTGAAAGCTTCACAAAACCCAAACAAGTGGAATCTGAATTCGGCATGTCCCATACCTCTGGCTGCCAGCTCTAGCAACAGCTAGCTTTGGATTGCAGTTTGGCCTTTCAAGGCACCTCCAAGCATGGCCTGGCACAGCAGACATCTTTAGATTGCTTTGTACCTCATGCCAAGTGGCACCGGGCAGGGCACAGACAGGCTGAACTTGGCCTGCAGCAGGGCCCCTCTCAGGAAGCTCCAGGGCTGGTAAGCCAATGCCCACCTTCAGACTGGGCTGGAGCATCACTGCGCCACCTCCAAGTAGGACAGACCCAAAGGCAGAGCCCCACTAAAGCTAACCCTGCTCTGTGGGATCAGCCCCTGAACAACAGCTCCTTCATTGTAGTCACATCCAGGCCTCACAACCAATCAACCTGATGGTGAATCTCGCCTACTGATTTGCAAACAGCAACCAAGTCCTAAACATAGCTCACACAACACACAAAAGGAACACACTGGAGCACCCAGCTCTGGCGACCATGGAGACCTACTACCATGTTTCCCCAAAAATAAGACCTAGCCAGGGAAGAAGCCCTAGCATGATTCCTCCAGGATACGGAGGGCACGCACCCCTCACATGAGGGTTTTATGACCTGTTTCAGGGAGAAGGGCGTCTTTCTCACAAACTCCTTCAGCTTAAATATTCAGTAAGCCAAGGTGCCATAAAATCATGTGAGGGCTTATTTTCTGGCTAGGTCTTACTTTCAGGGAAACAGGGTACATAAGGCCACTTTACTAATACCAGGAGACATAGCAGCCCTACAAAGAAACAAACACAGGGAGACAGCCTAAATGGGGAGACAAAGAAACATGTCCCAAATAAAATAACAGAAAGAAACACTAGGGGGAAAAAAAAAACCCAACAACAACAAAAAAACTGAACAAAATGGAAACTAGCAACCTACCCAATGCAGGGTTCCAAACACTGGTTATAAAGATGCTCAGTGATCTCACGGGGAACTTCAACAAAGAGATAGGAAAGATAAGAATGGGAAATGAAAAGATAAAAAAGAACTAGTCAGAAAAATAAAGGATACAATAACCGAAATGATGAATACCTTAGAGGAAATCAACAGTAAATTAGATGAAGCAGAGGAACAAATCAGTGATCTAGAAATAAGGTAGCAGAAAACACCCAATCAGAATACCAAAAAAAAAAATGAGGAGAGGTTAACGGGACTCCTGGAGAACATCAAGAATACCAATATTAGCATGATAGGTGTACCAGAAGTAGGAGAGGGAAAGGAATTGGGAACCTATTTAAAGAAATAATGACAGAAAACTTCTCTAACCTGGCAAAGGAAATAGATATACAAGCTCAAACAAGAGGAACCCTGAAGAGACACACATAAGACACATCATAACTAAAATTCCAAACATTAAAAAGAGAGAATCATAAAAGCAGCAAGAGAAAAGCAGTTAGTTATCTACAAGGTAGCTCCCATAAGACTGTCAGCTGATTTTTCAACAAAAACTGCAGCCCAGAAGATAGTGGCAGGAAATATTCAAAGTGATGAAAAGCAAGGACCTCCAACCAAGAAAACTCTTCCCAGCAAAGCTATCATTTAGAATCGAAAGGCAGATAGAGAGCTTCTTAGACAAGAAAACGCTAAGGAGTTTCTTACCACCAAACCAGTACTACAAGGAATTTTAGAGGGAATTCTTCAAGTAGAAGAAGGAAAAGAGGGAAAAGAAGGGGAAGAAAAAATATGAATAATAAAATGTCGATAACTACATATCTATCAACAATTACTTTAAATGTAAATGGATTAAATGCTCCAATCAAAAGATAGGAGGGGCCTGCCAAGTGGCGCAGTGGTTAAGCGCTGGCTTGGGAAACCAGTGGCCCCCGTTTGGGTCCCATATATGAGGGCCAGTAACACTGCCCTCAAAAAAAAAATGTTAAAATATTGCCACTTGTGAAATACCACTACTCTTATCGTTTTTTCACTGATCTGGTGAGGCAGGGGTGGTGGTGGTGGTGGTGGCTGAATAGACAAGAAAACAAGACTATTACAGATGCTGACTGTCTGACATTCACTTCAGATCAAAGGACACACACAGATGAAAATAAAGAGATGGAAAAATATATTTTATGTAAATGGAAATGAAAAGACAAGCTGTGGTAGCGATACTTTCACGAGACAAAATAGACAGACTTTAAAACAAAGGTTATAGCAAGTTACAAAGAAGGACCCAGTAATCCCACTTCTAGGTAATTATCCAAAGAAACCAAAAATGCTACTTGGAGAGGATGTGCTCATCCACATATCATTACAGCATTATTTATAATTGTCAAAATGTACAGATAACCTGGATATCCGTCAATGGATAATGGATAAGGTGTACGTGGTACATATATACAGGGGACTATTGCTCAGTCATGGAAGGAAATGGGTTCTTGCCATGTGCAGCAGCATGAATAGACCTGAATGGTATTATTGTGCTGAGTGAAGTATGTCAGACAGCAAAAGATGATGCAATGTGATTTTGCTTATATGTGGAATCTAAAGAACAAAAACCAATAAGAACAGAAAACAAACTCATAGGTACAGAGAACTTTTGATGGTTGCCAGATAGGAGAGGGGTTGGGGGTTGGGTGAAAATGGGGAAGGGACTAAGAAGTACAAATTGCTTACTACAAAGTAATCATGGGGATGTAGGGTATACTACAAGGAATGTAGTCAATAATATTGTAATAACTATGTATGGTGCCAGATGGATGCTAGATTTATTGGGGTGATAGATGGGAGGGGATTTGTGGGACAGGGTGAAAAGGTGAAGGCATTAATAAATACAACTTTGTAGTTATAAAATAGTCATAGGGATGTAGAGTAAAACACAGGGAATATAGTCAATAATATATTCCTAATATATAATAATAGTCAGTAATAACTATGTATAGTGCCAGGTAGGTACTAGACTAGTCAGGGGATCACTTCTTTTTTTTTTTTTTTAAGATTTTATTGGGGAATTGGGGGAGGGGAACAGTGTTAGGGAACCAGGGAAGGGGAACAGACAAGTTGCTGTCTTTTTGTTCTTCAGTCTAGTTGTGGAGGACATTGCTTCACTAGCCCATGTTCGTATCATCACTGCACTCTTCTTGGGTGAGGCAGATCGGTTACCAGCCTCTGGATGGCTGCTGACGGCAGCTGCCAGCCACTCACACTTGTTGCCAGCCGCTCACTGTAGCATATGGCAGCCCCACTGCAGCAGGGGCTGCAGCTATGCCGTCTGAGAGACTCACAGCAGCCCAGCTCCAGGTGGAGCTGTTGTTCAGCATCTTAGCTGTAGAGGGCAGTGTCACTGGCCCTCATATGTGGGATCTGAACAGGGGCCGCTGGTGTCCCAAGCCAACTTTTAACCAATGAACCACTCAGCCGGACCGGATCACTTCTTAAATTACAGAAATATCTAACCACTATGCTGTATACCTGAAATTAATATAAAATAATATTGAATGTCAACTGTAATTGAAAAATTATAAAGGGAGGGAAAATGGTGAAGGGGAATAAGAGGTTCAAATTTCCAGTTATAAAATAAATAAGTGATGGCGATGTAATGTACAGCATTGGGAATATAGTCAATAATATTATGATAGCATAGTATGGTGTCAGGTAGTTGCCTGATTTTATTGATCATTTCTTTGGGAATATAAATGTGGAATGACTATAGTGTACACCTGAAAATAATATAATATTGCATGTTACTTTATTTTAGTAAGAAAAAAACTTAAAAATAGAAATGTTCAAATTATGTCTTTTGCAACAACATAGGTGGATTTTGAGATTGCTGGGCTATTGTATATAAATCAGACAGAAAAATTGAGAGCCATATCATTTAATGCATATGTGGGGTATAAACTTGAAAGCAAGAATGAGCTAGAAAAACAAAAGTTCATATACACAGACCACAGTTTAGTAGTTACCAGATGTACAGGGAGATGGGGACGGTGGAAGAGGGTAAAGAGGGTCAAATATATGGTGACAGAAAAAGATTTCACTTTCGATAGTGAACACACAACACAATATACAGCGATGTATTATAGAATTGTACACTTGAAACCTTTATAATTTTATTAATCAATGTCACCCCTAAAATTTTCATAAACAGTATTTCTTTTAAAAAGCAGCCAAAAAAATTATTGTACTATGATTTTGAGTTAAAATAATCCATTTTCAAATGTCTAATCTTTAAAAATACTATCAAGTTTGATTAAAATATATAAAAATCTCCCTATACAGGGTTTTTATCTTAGAAATACAAAGTATATTACATTAGTAGAGTTATGAATTATTCCTTTTAAGAGTTACTCTCTTGTATCTTCACTGAAGCTACTACATTGAAAGGGTAAATATTAGAAGATATTGGTAAGTGGGGAATGGAAGACTAGTGAAAGATTTGGAAAATTTTTACATGGATCATCATCACAAGGAAACAATTTCACTGACAAAATGAATGATGAAATAATATTTAGAACTTATAAGGAAAGTATTTACAGGATGAAACATTAAATATGACTATATATATATTCAGGTGATATATATATATATATATATATATATATATATATATATATATATTCAGATAGATAGTATACACACACATATAAATATATATGTAGCATATTTATAAATTTGGCCAAGCAATATATGTGAACATTTCTTCAGGGGGAGTTTTGCCAATTCAAGGGCTCTTTGGTTAAATTATGAACTTCTATATGTATTTTTACATTGATGTGAGCTTCCATATTTGCTGAGCTCTTAGTTTTATTTCATAATTGTATGCTTTACTCTTTTACTAACTCTTTAGTATAGGCCAAAGTTCTTAAACCTATTACCTGGTCTTCCAGTTCTACTTAATGTCATAAGGCTGTTTCACTTCCTCAAGAGGTGTTTTAAAGTCATGAAATATTCATTATCGCTGATAAACATTTCTTACTAGAAATAAACCACAGAAGTGCTGTCTCCCAGAGCAAGAATCCTTAATAGATATAAAGTATAGTAGGCTTATCTTTTATAGTCTGCCCAAAATTAAGTTCAAAAGAAGAAAGTGTACAAAAGAGTATAAAGAGGATAAAAAGTCCAAAGCAATCTCCACTTAAGAGCAATAACTGAAATAAGTACTAAAAAACACTGACATATGCCATGTTTTCTATGCCTAACACCCCTAGAGACAATTAAAAACTAAATAGATGTCCTCTAATTATTGAAAGAGGTAGTGTCCTTCCATTTAAATATTTAAGGTGTGAAACAAAATCAATACTGAGATACCAATCACATGTTGTTGTTTCTTTTTAATTATTAAATGTATTGGGTGACACTGGTTAGTAAAATGATATAGGTTTCAAGCGTACATTTCTATAATATATCATTTACATATTAAGTAACATTTTTAAAAAGCAGAATTGTAGAGTTAGGGGTAATATGATAACTGTAAAAAATCTTAAAGAAATCCAAAAACAGACATCAATCTTTACATCAGTCCTCATTCTCTAAGTGAACTAATATTAAAGCCTGACTCTAAGGTCACCTGCCTTATCCACCTTGGGTTTGTCTATTTTTTAAGTGATTAATAGTTAAGTGAATGATGGCTTTGTTGTATTTCAACCAGAGAGGGGAAAGTATAGAAGAGAATGTCCTACAATAAAGCACCTTAATGTGATCACTGAACTACTAGATAAGATAGATGAAGTAATTATTGACTATGAGAAGCTTTCAATTCCGTAGAAAATACTTTGGATAAGAGGCTTCCAGAGTTACAGAGACAGATCATGTTTCTTTAAATAATAGTGAGGAAGAGAGGACACTGACCACAAATACAGAAATCATAGTATATGTATACAGCATAGTATATATAGCATATGTGAGCAAACAAAACTGTTCCATTTTTCCAAAACAAATTTGAAATGATTTTCTTTAAAGATTAATTAATTTAAGATAAAAGAGGCGATATTATAAACATATATTTGTGCATGTATTATGTATACACACACACACACACACACACACACACACACACAGGATGCCAAAAATGTACACACATTTAAAGAAAGGAAAACTATTAAAATTGTAATACTCAATATATACCAATAACAAAATATGAATACAAGTTACGTTTGACTCCTGCAATAACAAGAGGTACTCAAAGTGGTTACTATCAGAGTCCAGACACTTCTGATTACGGCGAACTACTGCTTGAGCAACATTGACCAAAGTGTCCACTTGTATACATTTTTTGGCACCCCAGATATATAAATATATATATATATATATATATATATATATATAAATATATATATATATATATATATATATATATAAACACACACAGTTCTGTCAAAGAGAATTATGAGAGAAACAACCAAATTTCTTTTATACACTACATATGAACTATCAAAAATTGCAGGTTAAAAGAGTTTCCTCAAGAAATGCTCAAATGCATTCTGAATTTAATATAGTATCAATGAAAAAGATCTATTTTTTAACACTATATAAGTTTTAACAGTAATGTTTCACAGCATATTTTAAAACTAAATATGGAGATCATATCTAGTGCAGGATTTCTATAAGACAATAAAATTGATGAGTTCAAGATTTCTTCTTCATAGAAAAATATAGCCTAAATAAAATTATACTAACATTTTAAGATTAGACAAAATTAGGCTCTCTGTAACATTTCCTTTACTAAACAGCATTCAGACCATCCTGAAAATTGTTTTCTCTGTAACAGGGTTTACAGTCTGACTCTTCTCTCCCACAGATACCTCACTTATCACCAAACGGTTTTTTTTTGTTTTTTGTTTTTTTTTTGAGGACAGTGTCACTGGCCCTCATATGTGGGACCGAACTGGGGCCGGTGGCTTCCCAGGCCAGCGCTTAACCACCGCGCCGCTAGGCTGGCCCACCAAACGGTTTTGAATGTGGGGTATGCCTCCATCCTGAATCTTCCTATTCTCACTGAGAGTGGAAACTATAGGTGGCACCTCTGACCACTGGAGATTGAGAACCTCAGTTCTCACTTAGAAAATAAGGAAGGCTGGACGAACAGTCTCTCAGTCGCTTCCAGTTCTGCAATTTTACCAAGAGAAACAAGAGGATTTGAATAAGCACATAGTCTTCTGATTCATCTCTTCTCGGCTGCAGGTATTATCTAAACCAATGTCCATCTCCCTCTCCTTTTCGCCTTTTCAACCAGTGTCAGAGCCTATTTGCTTCTTGAATTAATTACCACCCTTGCTCCTAAGATGCACATATCATTGCACAGAAACAGCTGCATTTCAGAATTAAACATCTTAGTTTAAATCATATTTTGACTACTAACTGTGGCCTCTTGATGATAATATTATACCATGTCTTTAATTTTACCATTTAAAATGATGATAATGATGCAGGTTAAATTAAAAACATGGTGTGGTGTGGTAAAAAGATGACAGAAACTATCTATGGGAGTCTCTGTGGTTGACCCATAGTAGGGATAAAAATATTTTTTTTAACTGAATGAACACCACCTCTGTCAAGGACATTTTCTTCTAACCAGGGACACTGCATCAGAAAAAAATCTCTTTCGAATGGTGAAATTGTAATTACTAAATGTTGACGTGTGAAAGTTATTTTTTTTCACAAGGTAAGTTTCTTCAAATCTTTCATATTTCCTCGTTTTCCTGCTCGTAAGGGTAAATGGGGTTGTCCTACACTCACTGGGACTATCAGAGTCCCGTTGCCTAGAGTTCCCACATCTAACAAATCCTTCCAGTAATCAGGCATCTTCTTGATAATATATACTTCTTGGAAAGCATAGTCAAGGGGAAAAATTAAAATTAATTAAGAAGGATGGTCATAACAGCAAAACAATCATTCACGAAAATGAGTTATATTTATTGGCTAACTGAGGCCACAATCATGAGATATTATTCCCCCAAGGCAGAGCTGTGAAGGGTCTTGCAGAAAAAAAAAAATGTATAACTAATTGGTGGGGAAAAAGCCTTAAGTAGAATACATATGTATCTCTAGAACTAGGTATCATGACTTAATTTCCTATGGACAATGGTATAACTTTCTGCACAATCACTCCAGATCAATAAAAGTTCATAGCAAACACTCTCAGGGGAAAAGAAAAAAAAGCTTTGCAATTACCGTCTTGATATTTATCTTCCTCTTAAGAGAAATACAATGCATATGATCATGGCTTAAATGAAATGCAGTAGGTTGCTTCAAAGCATGTTCATTGTATTATGCTTAATAAACTTTAAAAACAAACAAACAAATAAACAAAAAAAACATAGGTCCATGTAAGTTCTCTTCCAGGAAGCAAAGCACAGAATTCGAATCCTATAGTAAATTCTCTGTAGCCTTGAAGATTTTACCACATTATGGTCCCCTAAAATTATATATGTAAAAAATTTACACATTAAAATTATATCTGTAAATAATTTTTCAGACTGTAAGAGTTTCATTTTGTGTGTAAAATGCTATTGGTCAATTCCACACTTACAAATGACAGCCACCTTAATTATTTTTTATGCCATGTATTACAAGAAAGAACATAACACCTCCAGGCAATATAGAGTAGGAACTCGTTTCTCCTTAAAATGTGTAACTCCAATTTAATTGGAATGCAATGGTTAGAGAACTGGCTCACCATCTGATATCTTCAGCACCTAAATGCTTATGACTATGAATGTACACTCTGTAAGGCATTTAGCATTTGGAATACAAAACGATAGTTATATTTTTGAGATTTCCCTAAATAGTATTTCTCCAAATCCAGTCGGAATCATACAGAATGCTTATTTAAAAGGCTGATATATTGCCCGCAGTTAAACTCCCTTGGATCAGAATCTCTGGGCATGGATCGCAAATGTGTGCATTATAAACAAGCTGCTTGGGCAAATCTCATACACACTGAGTTGAAATACCGTGTTAGGAAGAAAACAACCAGATGCCATTAATCCAGAAGTGAATGATAAACTCATGAGCAAAAACTCAGAGAAACTTGTTGAAAACTTCTCACCATAGGACCAAGGTCCTTCGTGATACAGTCTCTTTTCTCCACAGCCTTCACAGGCTCTCAACTCAACATAACCAAAGATGCCAATGTATGCACCGCACTTTCAGTGGCATATGCTTGGACCACTCTTGGCCTGATTCCTTCACCAGCGTAAATTCTGATCTATTTGAAGCCCAGATGATATATCCCAGCACCTCCTTCCCTACAGGTGCCCAGACCTTGTGCCCACACTAGTCTCACATCAGGTAAAATAGTTATTTAGGTGACTGTTTTTGTTAACATCTTTATTGAAATAGAATTCATATGCCATTTAACTCCTCCATTTAAAGTGATGCACAACCTAAGTTTATTTTTTATTTTATTTTTTAGCTGAGCCATCCTGCCACCTGTTGGCAGCTCAATGGCAACTCAGCTCAGGCTGGCATTGAACTTCCATTGCTCTGAGCTCAGCTCTTACTCTTGAGCGAGCTCTTAACCAACTGAGCCACTCGGCCAGCCCTCACAACCTAAGTTTAGAAGACTTTCACCACCCAGAAAGAAACACTGCACACATTAACAATCCCTCCACATTTTACTACCTGCTCTACCCCACCCTTAGCGAATGCTAATCTACTTTCTCCAGTGTCTATTCTGTACATTACCTATGAATGCCAGCTGTACACACTTCCATCTGGTACTACCAACTGCATTCTAGCTATTTATTTATACATCTGCCTTCTGACCAGACTTCTAGAGGCGGAGTTTCCAGGGTCTGGCCCTGAGCATGGCACACACAAAAATAATCAGTAAATGCTGGATTAATGAATAATTATCCCTTTTCGCTTCTTCTCACAGGCAAAAGGGGCAGAACTTATGTGTGCTGTCACCACTTAAACAGAAAACACTGGACTATAATGAAACTGAGGGTGGGGAGTTAAGTTCCAACAGTGGAAGGAGTTTGACAAACCAAAAGCCCAGCATTAAATACCTTCCACAGGAGCACTGATCTATCAAGGTAAGCATTAGTTGTCTTGGATATGAGAGCAACAGTCCAAGGAATTTCCTGTGATATGCAATGACTGCTATTAAGTCCTGAGGAGAACGCTTATTTTCGTTATTTTCAACTTGACCTCCTTTCCGAGTCCTTCTTCCAGCTCCCTTGTCGTCTCCCTTCCAAGGGTCCTTTAAGATAGCTCTCTGAGGACAGACCACATATACATATACAGACAACATATACATATAAAAATGGTTTACACTTTGCAATATGCTGTGCAGAGTTTTCCATTTCAGTAAATAGAAACCTGCAGCATCCATTAATGGCGGCACAGCGTTATCATTGTGGCATATTAGATAACTCATATAAATAATCCTTTACTCTTAGACATCCAGGTTATTAGCCCTTTTCCTCTCCAGGCTATTATAAACAATGCTGAAAAGAATATATTTACCTCAGAGCATTTATATATAGGTATTTATCTCTGCACAATTAGTTGATTATTTCATTGAAACACATTTTATAAAGACAATTTCTGTAGCAAAGTCTATCTGTTTTCGTTTTGATCAATATTGCAGAAGTGCCCTGCAGTAAGACTGCATACCTTATACTCTGATCAAGAATATACACATCTATTTTCCTACACCCTGACCAAAACTGCAGTTTCATTGTATTTTTAGGATTTAATAATAGGCAAGAAGCAAAGCATGGCCTTTTGCCATTGCTGTGTCAAACTGTAAAATCGGTGCTTTATAAACCTTTATACAATTGATGACCGCAAAAAAACCTCTGCTGCTTTCATCATCCGTCACTCTCTCTGCATCTCCAACCTGTATCCTTCCCCAAATCCTTTCTCTGTCTTTGCGCCTAACACTGGAAAACATACAGTCCCTAATAATCAAAAGAACAGAGATTGCAGTGCTCCATTTTTTATGGGCTGCTCAAAATAGAACTATAAGAATTATGTTTTATTTGCATTTCTTCAGTTATTAGTGAAGTGTATTTTTATTGATCCTTTCTATGTCTATTCTCAAGTCCAATATCTATTTGCGTATAAAAATATTCACCTGGGGTGTTAATACAATTTTTTCCACTGATGTTAAATGCCTTTGTTATCACAGATAAACATTTAATATACACATAGGTATGTTTGTTTGGGGCTTTCTGTTCTTTCCATTATCGTGCTATTTTAAATTGTATAACTTTAAAATGAATCTTACTCTCTATCAGGGCATAACACCTCCTCCAACACTGCCCAATAGTCCTTTACTTGTTTTATACATATATTTTTTTAAAAGATACTTTTAAAACTACTTGACAAATTTAAAATATCCTGATAGGATTTTGCTAACCATATTTTTAATGTTGAAATTTACTAGTGGTAGCAGTACAGGTATTAGTAGAAATAGAAGGAATAGCAAATGATAATTATTAATAAATGTTTAGTATGTATAAGATGATTTTCCAAACACTTAACATCATTATATATTTTATTCATCACCACAGCTTTGTAATGGGATATGTTCATTACGGCCAATGTGTAGATGTGGAAACTAAGGCACAGAAATTCTGACAACTTATCAACAGTGAAACAACTAGTACACACTGGAGCCAGGATTCCACCCAAGCATTTTGAAGACAGAGCCCTTACATTGACAACTCTTTAATTCAGGTATATCCCTCCATTCAAGTCTTACTGTTTTTTCATAGCTTAAAATTTTATATCACCTGAACACTGAACATGTCTTGTTGAATTTATATCTACACATTTTGTTTTTAGCAGCTTTTATTTCCTACATGTCCTTGATATATTTCCAAGAATATTCTTGGAATTACAACTATTATCAAATTTTATTTTGTAAATGGCCAATTTATTGAATGTTCATAATTTCTAATTATACTTTAGTTGCTTTAGGTTTTCAACGATTATCATCTAAATAATAATGTAGCTTCATTGTTTCCAATGCTTATACTTCTACAGTTTTCCTATTTTCTGATTCTTTTGCCTAATAAGTCTATAACAATGTTGCATAACAATACCGGGGTGACAAAAATGTACAAACATTTTAAGAGGTGTTATCTATGATTTATTCTCAAGCAGTAGTTCACCATAATCAGAAGTATCTGGATGCTGATGGTAACCACTTAGAGCAACTCTTTAATTGCAGTAGTCAAACGGGAGTTCTATTCATCTCTTGTTATCAGTATATATTATTACAATCAATATTGTTTTTTCCTTTCTTAAAATGTGTACACATATTTTTGGCACCCTCTGTATATAACAATTGCCTTAGTTAGAAATATACATTGAAATTATGCTTGTCTTTTTGTGGTCATAGTTTTTCAATTTTATTGCCATACATCAGATTTATTCATAAAAATTAGGAAAAGTTTCTCCTATATCTGTACCCCCAGTAATAAAACAGCACAGCGTATCTAACTACATAAGTAATTCAATAACTTTAGTAGCTGTGGTAGTCTTTTTAGTGGTAAATTTATATTTTACAACACTTACTCAGACAATTCTTCTAATTCATAGCCCCTAAAAATATCAATTTGTTGTAGGTTTCCCTTTATCATTCCTGATTTCATGTGTTTTAATATTTGTTAATCAGGCAAATGTTATGCTGAATACAAAAATCAGTTTCTGGGCCGGGCAAGAGGCGCGGTGGTTAAGAACTGGCTTGGGACACAAGTGGCCCCGGTTTGGATCCCACATATGAGGGCCAGTGACACTGCCCTCAAAAAAGAAAAAAAAAAAAGAGAAAGAAAAAAGAAAAAAATACAGTGAATGTTTTAATTTTAAAAAAATATTATAGTAAAAGACACATTGCCATCATTCCCCCTGAAAACAGTGCCCCTTGCTTCAAACACACTTTGAATATTTTAAATCCTTAGTCACATATCGGGAAGTACAATATGTGTCCTGAATGCACATGCACATTTTACTAATATCCTTAAAATCTACATCAGAGTGATAAACAAGTCTCACTATATCAAATTGAGTTCTCATACTTTATTCCTTAAACCATGAAAAGGTAAGTATAAGTAATAATTTATGTTTGATTTTTTTTTTATAGTGATATGGTTTCAAAGGTCATATAACCGTTTTCTACATTCATGGTTTTGCAAGGGAAGAAAGCTATGTGTTAATTAGAACATATTGAAAATTCACTAAACTCAAAATATATGTACCAGTCTCTGGTCTCCCCAAATTTAAATAACTGCATTTACCTATCTATCTACTGAGTAGTCAGGAAAGTCATGACATATTTTTCTGTGTTTCAGTGCAAAAATGCTTCATGACTTTCCCAACTACCCAATATCTATCTATCTATCTATCTATCTATCTATCTATCTATCTATCTATCTATCATCTACCTACTTATCCAGAATGGGGACAGAATGAGAAAAGACACAGTGAGAATAAGATAGAAAAAGAGAGAGACAGAGAGACAGAGAAAGAGAAACTTCCTCATACACCAGAAATTGTGAGAGAATTGTCCTATATTGTAGCCAACAAGTGGTTATTTAAGTGAATTCAAAATAAATACATTCTCAATGCTCATTTTTTAACTAGTGGTTACCATTTTGAATTGCACAGGTGGATAATTTTTCCATCATCACAGAAAGTTCAATTGCAAGCAGGTATTTGTCTTTCCAATAATAATGAAAACTAATTTTTATTATTTTTTTTAGGTATGACAACCGAAATTCAAAGAAAAAATAGCATATTTAAGTTCAGAGTATTTGTAACTGATTAACTTAACGCAATTTGATTGCTGAGTCTTTGTTTTTTCCACTTTGTAGAATTGATTGGAGAAAAGAAATTCTTACAAGGAATAGGGAGAGAATCCCCTGCCCCAAACAGGTGACAGCTTCAAAAACCTTCCCAGGTATACTGTTGGCACAACTTTGTTCCAGGGATGTATACGCTTGTCCTTGCTAAATTTCAGGTCTTTTGCTAGATTCCCTGAATTGTGTTCAGGTTTCTTATTAGTGTGTATGATCCTGAATTAATTAATCTTGGTTTTCATATTTTTGCACTACCTCCTATCTCTGACAAAGATTTAATAAGCCTGCTAACTGGTATACTTATATTTTATACCACCTATATTGAGATAACTTCTGTAGTGATACAGTGTAAATAATCTGTCCAAACTTAACACGTTAAGTTCTACCAAGGTTGATCCTTTTCACTGTTGTGGGCTCAACAGTGTCCCCCCAAAAAGATATGCAGAATTATTAATCCCCAGTACCGATGAATGTGACCTAGTTGGAAAAAGTTTTTTTTGCACGAGTAATTAAGTTAAGGATCTCAAGATGATATTATCTTGGATATAGGATAAGCACCAAATCCAATGACTTGGTCCTAATAAGAGTAAGGAGAGAGATATTTGACACAGACACAGAGAAGGAAACCCAGAGGGGAAGTTCATCCAGAAATGGAGGTAGAGAGGAGAGTGATGTGTCTACAAACCAAGGAACATCAAAGAGAGAGGCATGGAGCTGACTCCCTCTCAGAGACTGCAGAAAGATCCAACACTTCTGACTACCTAATTTCAGACATCTGGCCTCCAGAACTGTGAGAGAATACATTTCTATTCTTTTAAGCCACCAGTTTGTGGCCATTTCTTCAGGCAGTCCTAGGAAACCAATAAAGCCACCCATCTCTGTTGGTATTTCTTTCAGTGCTTTGATCTCCTTCAAAGTGGTACTGTTCCTTCACATCTCTCAAAGATATAATCAAGAATTTCTTATGATTGACTTCCCAATTAACTAAAATGAAGAAACAAAATCTGGGGGAACACCTGAAAACAAATGTCCCAAAACAATGAATATTAGGTTGCTGGAACATGAGGTTGTCTTTTAAAATTTGGTTGACTCACTGGATCTAGAGCAAACTGCTTTATTTTAAAAGTTTTGCATGGGCTCTGAGGCAATATAAGCCTAAGGAAACTTAATGACAAGACATGTGAAGGTGTACTGTTGATCAAATGATGCCTTTAGAGGAGTAAAAGAAGTTTAATGTTTCCGACAAATAAAGTTCATTTGCTATGGCATACACTTGATATGCAAATGAAAATTATGCTACATGGTGATGAGAAAAAAGATACAGAACATAACAATTTACATTTTCTTATTGATCTTATTGATGATCTTGTATTTCTCTAACATCTGCAAAAACTGATTTTAACAATTTTTCATGACTCTCTTAATAGTCACTGAATTCTTTAAATCACATAGAAAGACTGACAAACTCAAACACTATCTTCTAATTTGCCTCAAATCCCTAATTCCATGAACTACACTAGTGCTGTGAAGTATTTTGAGTTATTCTCAAGTTCATATTCACCTAGTTGCTTACTAAAAATGATAATGTAGATAATAAGGACAGAATGCTGTGGGTAAGATGCAGGGAAGGAAGTGGAATCTCAAACATGGGAAATGAGCAGAGTGACCTCAGCATTTAAGGGTGAGTGTAGGAGAAGGTGGGGTGATCAAAAGAGCAGGAAGGGAAAGTGGGACGTGTCTTCTGGCAAAGGAGCAAAGGTGGGATCAATTTAGAGACAATGGAGTTAATGGTCCAGAGACAGAACTTCTCCTCAGTAAAAGGTTTTGCCACTTAAATAGGGAAAAGAGAACATATTGCCTGAAATTCACGTGCATTTAGGTATAATTAATTGTAATAGTATTACGTGATTTTATTTGAGGGTGTTAAGGAATGAAAATGCATTCAGCTCCAGAAAAGAGGGGTTTAAAGAATATATATATATATATATATATATATATATATATATATATATATTAAATACAGGTTTCTTCAGCTTTGCTACGAAGAACAGACAAAGTATTTGAGGTTGTTCAGAAGAAAATTGTTAAAAACCACTCAGGTCTTGACCATTTAATTTATAAACTAGCCTGTTATCATTTGTGTTTATTTTTCTTTAAGTGAGGTAGTCCATAAAGGGCAATAAATTCAAAGGTAAAGGCCCTTAGGATTATTTTAGCCTAATTAGAATTTATGCCAGCCCACAGCCTCTAATTTTCTCTAGTTAGTAAAGACAATGCAATCCTGTAAAAGAGAGAAAAACCAAAACCAAAACAAAAAGAAACAATGGAAACAACAAAAACAACAAAAGAACAGCAGCAAAACTGACTAAAACCTAACAGTGAATGACATATGAACCTAGTATTCCCCATAATCTCCCATGGATTCTTACCTGAGACTTCTACCATGCACTTTGGAAACTTGTCACTGTTTGCTGACTCTATAAGAAAAGAGCAGACAATCAGAGTTATTATACCATGATGGATCCAAAATTTGTCTGGTGCTGAAGATTGTTCTCTAATTTTATATCTACATACATCAAAAGGCTTTATATGACAAGTGTAAATAATACACTTTTTAATGTGCAGTTTAACTGCAGTGCATTGGAATATACTGTTTTTTCTTTCCAGTTACATATTTTACATACAATTTAATCTAGTGATAGAATATATTCTCCGAGCTCTGCTATAAAGGATCCAACTCATGATGTCAGGGATCAACGACGTTATGATTCTTGTTTCTCCTATGTGCTTGGAGGTAAAATGGGAGACTAGGGATGGTAACTAATAAAAACTGTATGATTCGTGTAAGTGTCCATTTTTGACAGGTTATATGCACTTGCATTCATACACACACACACACACACACACACACACACACACGCGCACATTTTGGTTTACAGGACCAAAGTATAGACAAGGACTTAGGGAGCACTGTATAATATCTTCTACAATCATAAAAAAAAAAATCCTCAAAAGAGCCTCAAATATATTTCAAAATTACACCACCTAATTTTTGTATGATTTCTTTTTTTTTTATTTATTTATTTATTTTTTTTAGGGCAGTGTCATTGGCCTTCATATGTGGAACCCAAACCAGGGCCGCTGGCTTCTCAAGCCAGCGCTTAACCACCGCGCCACTGGGCCGGCCCTGTATGATCTTTTAAAAGTAAAAACCTCTAGAGAAACAGAGCATTATTTACAATTCATGAGGAAGAGGGGAACGGAAAGAAAAAAGAGATAATTTTTGAGAATACAGCCCTAGATGATCAGGTTCAGGCAAGGTGCCAAAGAAACTAGATTTAAAGCAACAAACAAGGCAAATCTAATTCATAAGTTAATTTAATACATATGTATTAAGTACTTCTAGAATTTATTTAATGTATAGAAATACCCAAACATAATGAAAGCATTATTTTTTTTGGAAAGTTAAAGTGATTTGGAACAGATATTTTAAAAATTAAGTGACAAATATTTAAATATCTTTAAATCATAAATTAGAAGTGTATCTGAATATGGGCTTATAATATATATTACCAGAATTTGTGAAAGTTTCTGCAAGAATAAACGTGTACACACAGACGCGCACACGCATATTATTTCCACAGCAGAAATAAGATGAAATAACATAGGGAATTAATTGCAGATATACATGCCACTATCTATGTGCTTATATTCCAAAATATTATGCAGTCAGCTAAGAAACTGTTTACCCGAGGAAAGCTAAAAGAATGTAGCTTGCAGGCTAATTTGAGCTTCAGTCCAAATAATTGGCTCTATTATTAAATATTGCTGCAAGATAAATGACAAAAAAATCTTGCAGTCTTGCAACTGGCATGAGTTAATGCTGATAAACCGTGGAAACATACAGACTTCTTTTTATTCCTACACACTGTTCTTTTTTAAAAAAACAGAAGTAGAGTTAGAATAATAAAAATGTCAGTGTTGACAATGTTCTCTTAAGAATGGTTACAAACTCCTTGGTTTATAGATGAGGAAATTGGAGCTGAGAGTATTAAATAACCCACCCAAGATAACACAGGTTTGACTGAAAAATAAATCTCAGGTTGTGGCAGCATGTAGTATTATGTCTACAATAAAATATCAAAATAATTTTTTTCAAAAAATGATATACTTACGAGTCCCCACAATAATACAGTGGTTCTAATTATTTAAGAGCATGCTTTTATGAAAACTATTGCATTATATTATTAAAAAAATCAAAAACATCAGGCATACCTCCTGACATAATTTCACTTTGGAGAACTTATCTTAAATCAATGCTTTTAGATTTCAATAGAGATACAAACAACAATAAAACTGTTCACTTAGCTTTTTTCTATTATGGAAATGGTAAAAAAGAAATCTAAATATCCAACTATTAGAGGTTATTAAATAACTTCTGTTAAATTCATAAAATAAAATAATATGCGGCCACCAAAATGATGCTGTAGTAGAAAGGTATTTAATGGTATGGATATTTTTAATTTAAAGGTGCATGTAAAGATGTAATGATAAATATATCACAATAAACAAAATTAAAAATATATATGACATACAAACACATTATAATCTCTCTTATATTTATCTTTTCATACAACCATTTTATAATTTGCATTATAATGCATTATTATTATTAAGAACTATTTCAGAGGTCAGAAAAGGAATACTGAAACTGTGGTTTAAACAAAATTGTATAAAGGAATACTAAATAATGCTTATAGTGAAGGACATAATTCAAAATACCTAAATTAAGAAAAAATCTTAAAAATACAAAGGCAAGTAAAAAGGAAAGTTGTAGAAATATGCAGAGTGGTAAGCAATGAATTTTAAGAAGTGACTTCTCTTTTAAATTAATCTTTAATTTTTCAGTTAATAAATATTAAGGCTATATTCCAAACCTGGAATTTGGTTCTGTGAATGTAACTAATTAAAAGCCCCAATAAATGTCACTATGTGAATATTTCTGTTGGAAGTATTTTCATTCTATAACGTTGTTAGTTCTCCCAACTTTTCTCTTTCCTTTTTTTGTTCCCTGAGTGATTCGTTTTCCTTTGATGCTCCTTTAATATGGGGCAGCAGTACTCTTGCACGCATGATTCGTCTCTGTGAAAGAAAAGTTCTCACTGACGGACATGCCTCCACGATGGCACTACTTGGGTGACTTAGCCTTACAGGTTTTCCTTACCGTACTACTCTACGTGTCCGTGTTGCAGAGCTAACTAGACCTGAGGATGGTGCTCACACTGACGCTGCTCACAGAGGAATGAAATGTATAACACAATATGCCAAGTTATCAATTTACAATAGAAATATAATCGTTTCTAGCCTTAATTGTGCAAGTCTCGCACACATCTTCTTTCCCTAAAGAAAATGCACAGGAGTACACAGATTATCTGAAGTTTGCTTGGTGAGCACTGAATTAGAATACGTTATTTTATTTACATGATATGCGGCCAATGCCATCAGTCCAAGCAAGCCTGCTGCATCAAAAGTTCAGCTGGCACCCACCTTCTTCCCGGAATGACATCCATACGAGGATTACCAAACTTTGCCATTTGGATTCTGCTTTTGTTTGTCTGGGTGTTTTCCATGCACATTAGAAACATTGGTCTCATAGATTATTGTTAATCCTGTCAACAAGATTAGAACTGCTGCTTTAGGGATATATTCTATTTCTTTTCGGTAGAGGTTCTTTTGTGTAGCTATTGTATCATATGTTGTATCTTCTGATCCATTATTTCATAAACGTTTATTTGAAGTCTTAGAGATTTTTGAGGTGACTTTCTTTTGTAGCTACAAGGGTATTTTTTTTCTCGATTTTATATTACCAACATTTACTAACAGGTTTTGGATGTTTTTCATATTTGAAACAAGAGTGAAAGTATTTGGCATTAGTCATGGAAAATAGTATTACATAAGTCTTTCAACATATGATTGGCTAGAACATCCAAATGACATTTAAATGAATATATGATTTGTAATTCTTTAAGTGTGTTACATAACTAGCAGCACAAACATCCCTTAATTCTATTACCTTTGTGTTTGTCAATTTAAAATTTACCTTTCCATAATTTCACTGGAATTTTGAAAGATTGAAGTAGGAAAGCAGAAGTTGCAAGTATTTAACAATTTGACTTTAGAATTGCTAAACACAAGATGATTCCAAATAAAATGAACGAAAATGACATGACCGAGCTACAGAAACAGTGAAATACAAAGAATTTCATTATCATAAAATTACATCCTTATTCTAGATTTTTCACATATCATTTTGTCCAATATTAAACTACTAAATAGAGCACAGGGTAGAAAAACTTATTTACATATAATTAATACCCAAACTAATATGAGGGTGAATTCTGTCTGAAAAATATATTGAAATCTCAAATTTCTTTTTTTCTTTCTTTCAAAAGAACGATCATTGTTATAATTTGTTTCATTTGCACTTTTGGTACATACACACTTTTATTTAAATAGATCAATAAAAGAGAGTTTCTGTGAAGTACTATAACTTCAAAGTTTAAAACAAACAACTAATATTATAGAAAATAATATTGCTTGAAATGTACATTAAAATAAAAATTAAAACTGTAAATGATTCTATGATTCTATGTAAATTAAAATTGTAAATGATTCTATGTAAAAAAAAAAATTAGAATGGCAATCTAGATACAAATCTTAACAAAATCAGTACCAGAAAATAGAAAACTCAAGACTTATTAACATTGTTTTCTGCACTTAATTATTTCAAGGTTATTTCCCCTCCAAATTTGCAAAACCAAATATTGATGTTTCTATTATTTCTATAATTTGGATTAGTTGTCACACAAACTTTTCATTTATCTGAAATTTATTCTTAAATATGTATGCCAACAACTAATTTTTTATTTTTTATTTTGTTAAAATTAATTATTGTTAACTGTTTTCGAGGTGAACTCTTAAAAAGCATAATATGTCCTACAAACTTATTGATAACAAACATCATTTAATTAAAATGTTGTTATTGGATTTCTAAAACATATAGACTATAAACACAAAAGAAATATCACTGACCCATAATTACATTAAAATTACTAATCATTTAATTAGCTTTGATCCCATACATACCAATAAATTTTTAAAGAAATGTGATTTACACAAATAACTTTAGAAAAATATATTTTAAGGCTGTTAACACTTTATATGATTTTAATGTAATTTTGAATCAAGTAATATAGAATTGACAATAACTAAAATATTATCACCTGTACTTTGAATATAAGAAGCAAAATATTTATTAAGTTGTATGCAAAAGTTTTGTTAAAAGTGTAAATAAGGAATTTCACAGTGATAAACAATTCTTTGACCCATGTCTTAGGAAACACCTACAGTATAATTAATGATACATACAAAACATAAACTTGTATTTTTTAAACTCAGTATCTACATGTATCACACATAACAATATAAGGCATTTTATTGCATTTAATTTGATCATAATACACACTTATTTTATGTAAGGAATCTTATGTAACACATAAAATTAAAATAACAACATTATGACAATAAGAAGAAATTAAAATATACTCCCTGACAAAACAAATAGTCTCCAGGGTTAACTTATTGGATTATCGTATACCTACTTGAATTTAAAAGAAAATTATCAGTGTAATTTTTTAATTTGATGATAAGACAAGATCAAAGATAGAAGAGCCTAATATAAACAGAGCATTTAATATTTACCCTTCAAATAATTTTTATCAAGCTTATGGATGCTCTCTAAATTTGGGTAAATATCATAGACTTCAGGAAAAAAGCTTAGAGATGAAAGGAAATTTGACATATTCATTTTTCAATATATAAACAATAACTTTTAAATCTATGTCCAACAAGATATCATTATCCTTTCAGGATAGTCTATTCTACCGATAGTATATACTAGTTAACACAGAAAATTGAAATGCACACACATACTCACAATAAAGCCTATTATCAATTTTAGTTGGCAAACTTATTTAAATATGGGTTTGTTTACTTATGCTTCTGTGAATTTTGTATATAATCACAGCTTAAACCTAAAAATATTTATCTTCTAAATAACAGAAGTCCTGAAAAATGCATCAACAATTCTTAGTTTTTGTAGAGAGCTATCTAAAACCAGTCCATGCTGATATTCCCATATAGCTGCCAAAATATGTTTTACTGTAAAAAGGTAATGTGAATAAATATTCCTGCTTCAATTAACACTTAATGAATAACTGATTGAGCTATAAGGGAAAAAATATTAAGTATTGACTGATGCAATCCACCAATGAATTGATATATTGTAACCATAATTCATTTTCATTAAATATATCTAAGTTTAAAAAAATTTTAAATCAAGTTTATTTAACTAACTTGTACAAACTGGAGGGCACATAGCCATGGTCTAAGCAGGTGTCCTCATTCACCTTGTTCCCACCCTCATGTAACAGGCTGGTGAGTGGATGTTTTCCGTTCTTACTTGCCTGAAGAACTAGTTCAGTGAATTCTACAGACTCACAGCCATTTTCTTAGTTGCCTGTTTTACACAACAATGTTCTAAATCTGATGTTAGCATCAAAGATACCTGTCATACAGTGAAGATCAATATTCATTACAAAAGTCCAGTAAAAGACCAGTAGATTCTTAAGCACTGTACTTGACTAAATATGAAGAGTTGAATAGGACACTAATATGATTTATACTTTTAGTAAAATTACTAGCAAAGTAGTCATAATATAGGTTTTTGAGGTATATGTAAAGTGATGTCAATTTGAACTTTTTTGAGACACCATTGTTCAGTCTTTCAATTTGACAACAGCAACTATTGCTGCCATTAGTTTGGGCATTAAGTTCCAAGAATCGGTCAAACATATCAAAACCTTTAAAATATTCATATTAGAAAACAGAAAACGATTCTTTTGGACATGGGGTGTTGTAAAAAAATCAGAAGTTATAAAATGTGTCACTATCATAATGTAAATACTAGTTTAAAAAACTGCTAATAATATCATGAATTCTTTCATGATTATGCTTTTTTTCTTTGAATTGTGCCTTTTCTTCATCCTTTTCAAATCTCCTACCTCTTGAACAAAATAACTAAAAAGATAGGCTTCTTGTAATAATTCATAAATAACTGCTAAATACTTAATTTTTCACTAATTTGATGCCAATTTTTGATTCATCTATCTTTTTCAGAAATAACTTCTAAAAATAGGTCCTACAAAAACATGGAAGATCCTTTTCTACAATTACAACGAAACATCTGTGCTTGTCTTATCCAATGATTTTAACCTATAAGTAGCATTATAAATAATAATATGCTATACTTAGGGGTTAATCACAAGTTTTATGGTAGTTGGGTGAATAATAGGGTGGCTTACCCAGTCATATTTCTATGACCAAATATCTCTAAAGCCATATGTAAAACTAGTAATGCCCAATACAATCATTTTGAGGAAATCATGCAAAGTTCCTGAGACTTCAAAAAGAATCCATAAAATAAAACCCACCTGTAAGAGCAAATTTGTACTCATATTAGAAATGTGGGTATGTATGCATGTGTGTGTGTGTGTGTGTACACACACATATACATATATACACATATATAATAATTAACATATATTTATTCTTCATAGAGTTTTATAAAAGGGAGTGCTGATTGAAATGAAAAGAGTTCTCACATATAAAATTACTTACATTTAATACATCATTAACACATAAAGATAAATTAGAGTAATACTCAAAATTTGAAATAACATTTGAAGTAAATCTTGAGATTCTCATCATTTCTGCTAAGAATTACATTCCAAGGTACATTTTTAACTGCTGTGCTCATCCAGATTAATACTTATTTTCCTATATCACAACTGTTTTCTTATAGATACTGCTTAAAACTTTCTTCTAATTTAGAACTAATGGTGCCCACACCGCCTAATAAAACCCAAGCTTCAAATATAAATGTATTTTCTAGAAATTATATGTGACTCATATTCAGTTATACTTTATATAATATGGAGTCAAAAAGGCCAGGGACAAGATAAAAATTAAAGGATAAAAAGGTTTCATCTTTTGTTTCATCTTCACTGACAAATGTATTTTGTCTCTTAGAAGGTAATTTAGTAGAGAAAGAAACAAAACTCAATGTTTCTTCATAATCTCTCAATCTCTCTATTTTTTTATAAAAAAGCTTTATTCAGTTGAAATATGTTGAAGTCTTAAGTCAGTAGCTAGCTACATTTTATGTTGTTGGAAGAAAACTAACTAACATAGCTATAACATAATAAAGTCCTGAAAAGATGAAATGAAGATGCAAATAGTGCAGAAAGTGTATTAAAATCATTAGAATAACAAGTACAAACACTTGGGGATTGCCAAACTTCAAGGATTATTAGGAGGCCTAGGTTAAAAATAGACACACTATTTTACAGGTACTTTGAAAGACCACATTTGTGATCCTGTAGTTTTAAAAATAAGGATTAAGAAATTAATAATTAATGTGTCTCCAAAATTCATCAATATGAAACACTACTACTGTTGTTATTAAGAACCTAAATGCTATTCTATCTCTATCTATTCAATGTTTTCCCTTTTCAACTTGAACCTAACTTTGGTTGTGTGTTACATGATTCTACTAGCCAAATAAACTAACTGAAAAAGCTCACTACTGTATGTAGAGTATTGAGAATTTTTTTTTAAAGTTCTCAAATGTAATTTGCCTATCTATCTGTCTATATCATATCAAATTATATCAATTTTATCAACATTTCATTGAAATCTAGTGTATGGGGAAAACCTGTAAACATACCTGATTTTCTTTGAAAATGTATATGTCACATCAGCAATGACCATGCTATACTCACTTCTAACCTATTTTACTAAGTTAACATTGCTCTTTCTAGCTGACTTTTAAATTACCTATAACAGTCACCATGCTGGAAGGATTTCACATGTTTACTAGTGATAAGATATTAGTAATGTCTGTTTCCTCACATTGTTAAACATACAAACATGGTCTAAAACGTTCAACATCTTACACTGAAACCCTTTTGTTTTTACATGTGTGAAGGAGTCTGGATGTTATAAATTCAGAAAAATCCATAATCATTCAACCAGTGTGGCAAAAGGCAGGACATAAAATCAGTTCCTTCGGAAAAGCAATTGTATTATTTTACAACACAGAGAGTTCCCAGTATTCATTACTATTGTGTGAACGTAAAGGAGATAGTTTTAGAGTGCACAATTAAGTACTTTTCTAAAGACATTACCTGATGATTTAGAAAACAGTCACATATTTTAATAAACAGGTGCACTCAATGTAAAATATGTATAGTTCTAATGATGACTGGTACTACATTTTTCAAAAGCATTCTATGGACTCTAAGTTCTCTGAAATGTTTGGTACACGGTAGTACCTTTTAAATTGCCAAATAATAAAAATAAGGCCAAATTGGATTCTTCCAGACTAATTAAGCATACTTCTATGCATGCCACAATCAAATCTACAGCAAACTACAATGAAAGGAGCAAGAGATTGGAGATGAGCTGACCAGACTGAAGAACCAGCTCTTTCCTGAAATAGTGCAACGAAGCCCTGAAGTTTAAGCCTTTGCTGCTTTTTCTGTAAAATGGGCAGCCTATTTTTCTCTGTTAACTGTTAACTTTAAAGTTATGTTGTGAGGCGCATGACTGCCTAAAAAGTTTTTAAATTTATGTAGGAAGAGAGATTCTCTCTCCTCCTCATTACGGTAAATAATTACCAATGTACAGGTACAAAAGGTAGATGTTGAAGATATTTGTCCTTCTATCTGAATGTATGATAAATGTGCTCAGCTCACAGCAGTCTCAAAAGTTGTGTAACTCTTGGGAAAGAGGGCCAGCAACTCATCAGAATGACTAAAAGGTTTTATCAACTTTTATCCTTCAATATCAGCTACAGTAAATATCTCCAAAAAATAACTATACCTGTTTATCTCAACTTTGTGTAACACAAACTCACTTGCATTCAAACTACTAAAAAGTACTCAAACTGATAATGTTTACTTATTTTTAAATACAAGTTTATGCAGTCTTTGAAATGATATCCCAATAGGCTTTTAATTCTGGCAGGGTGCATTGTTTTCCAAGGGCTGAAAATGAACCACGAAGTGTAACCATAGGACCAGTTCATATCAGACTCTACTCTATACAAAAACTACTTTTTAAAGGCTTTATGGAAGAAGAAAGCTTAAAGAATTGAACCTTCTATATATATAATCCAATTATATTTCAATTGGCATGATTTTTTTTTTCTAATAGGAAAGAAAATCCAGTGTCTCTCCTAAAATGAGTTCCATGTAATTGTTGGTATCATCGTGATTGAAGCGGGATAAACGAGTGTTAGGCAGGTTCTAGTATAGTTTCCCACGGCTCCATCTGCTGGATGTGCCTACATCTCCTGCACCAAGTGGTAACCTCGGAAAAGTAACGTGAACTAATTCAGCAGGTGGCTTCAAAAGGCTCCAGCACGTTGCTCGAGAAACTTACTGTGACTTTCTCATTTTGGGTTCACTGAGAGTTCTTATATCACAGTAAAAACATAATTAATTAAGAACTCACAATTGCCACTAAAATACTAAGGCACAAAAGATACACTTCACTGTAGGTGATATCAGACAGACAAGAAGGAACCAGGCTATTCATTGCTGGTTTGCTCGCTGCTCCAACCCTATTGATTTTAACATTTATCCTAGAGGTCCTATATAGTCGCTCACCTAATTTATTAGAAATGGAATCCGTATGCATAAAACTTTTTAGATTCTTAAAGCATGCCTATCAGTAAGCACATAAAAACCGCAAAAAGAAAAGAATGTCTCTCCAGCCACGATTTACAAAGCTATCGAGGAGCCCTTGGATTTCTCCTCCGCAGCATCTCTGCAGGCAGCTTCAGTTGTCGCGCCCTCCGACGAGGCAGCCACTCAATTCCTCCTGCACCCAGTCACAGACGGGATAACGTGCCGCTGCCGCCCCCGGCCAGGCCGCTGTCCCTGCCGCCACTATGCCGTGGCTACTGCAAAGAAAGGGTTACTTCTCTGTTAGAGTCAAGTGGCTGCAAACTTCCCATGCTTTGCATGTACCTTTTTCTGCAAACTTGTACGTCCTTCCGTGCAAAAAGGCCAAGGAAAACCATTACAAGCATCAGAGGGAGCATGATCATAAAGGACACCCCCGGAAGGTAAGACCTGCGACTTAATTCAGGAACGCGATCTTCATCCAGACAGGAAACACCGGTTCAAGCGGACCCTACCCCCACTCGGTTCGGTTCAGCGAACGGTACCCACATTGCCAGGGAGGGCAGCTGCGGCTGCCACCGGCTTGTGCAAGGTGGAGGTAAAGTTTGACAAATGGTAACCACTCCTGCAAAGGGAAGACTCTGGGCAGCCAAAAATACACGCTGGCTATGCTAAGGGTGGAAGCGGCTCGCGAAAGTGCCACATACCTTTCTGCAGGGGCCAGGCGCAGAGGCTGAGCAGAGCGCGTCGCTGGAGGTGGCGGGGCGAGCGTCCAGCCCTGGCGGCGGGCTCCCTCCCGGGTGAGCGAAGCCGCCGCCGCCGCCGCTGCCGCCGCCGCGCCTGGGCGCAGGGCCGAGTGGCCGCGCCAAGGACGCTGCCACGGCCAGTCGCTTGGCCCGGAGAAGTTGGGCAGCCTCCGCCGTGGCCTCGGCACCCGCCGAGAGCAACACGTTTAGTTTGAACTTTCCAGGTCCGGTCCCAGCAAATACACACTCACGCACACACACGCGCGCGCAAGGAGAACCTCTCAGAGGCGAGCGAACCGGCGCTGGTGGCTTTCTGGCCGCGTCGTTCTCTCTCCCTCGCTCTTATTGGCGCGGAGGTTATTGTTTTATTTATTTATTTCCTCCTCCTCCCTCCTAGCTCCGTCCCCCTCCCCGCGCCTCCCTCCCTCTCTCCCCCTCCGCCTCCTCCCGCCAGTCTACGAGGTCGGCCCCGTGTCGCTCCAGCTGCAGCGTGGCGGGGCTGCGCTCGGCTGGCGGAGGCTGCGGATGGCCCGGTGGGTGCGCGCCGGGGGCGGGCGCGGGGACGACTGCCCGGGCACCCAGGAGCGCGGCAGGGGGGGACAGCGACAGGACGTCGGGGCTTCGGGTTGTGGTTGGGGTATGAGAGTTACTGGACGCGTGGGGAGGACGTTCCCGGACCCCCGGACTGTGCGGCGCGCAGCCTGCGGGCTGCAGCGAGGGAAGCGGGGCGGACCCTGCTTCTCGACCCAGCTCTCCGGCCTTGGGGCGCCCAGACCGTGCAGCCTTGGGGCGCCCAGATCGTGCAGCCTCCTCGGCTCCGCAGGCTGGAAGGCTCGGCTCCGGTCCCTCCTCACCCCTTCGCCCGGCTTCCTCCCCTGCTCTCCCTGCTGCCTGCCCTAACCCCTGAGGGATGCTCAGAGGCGCGCAGCCACCGTTTAGCCAAGGAAGATGCGAGTTTGCATTTTTTTAATGATGGTTTAAGTGCTAGGCGGTTAGGCTTCCCCGACTCCCCACCGTTCCTCCTCCAACGACCAAGAAAGGTGCTGTCTTCCCCCACCCTCACCCCACCGGTGCGGACCCAGAGCCACGGCTGGGCGTGCGTAACCCCCGGAGGAAAAGAAGAAGGTGTCTCCAGACCACAGCCTCCCGGCTCAGGGTTGGGAAGCTCCACCTTCACCTACATGCTCCGGAGCGCCAATGGCTTTGATGCTACTCTTCTCCCCAAAAAGAGCTCTCAAACGTTAAATGACCGCCGGAGCCACCGTCTTTCAGTGATAGTCTACCTGCTTCCCCAACCTGCAGGAGAGATGACCTTAAAGCCGGCTGCCCTCCCCCATCCCATTCAACCAGAAAGCTGGGCTGGAAAGGGCACAGCTCAGATTCAATGAAATCGGTCTCACACTGGCTTCTTCCCGAGCCTACTTCGGAGCAGCTTCCCTAACGCAAACCCCTTCCAGGCTTTCTGTTAGGTAAACCCGTTTCTTGTGTTTGTTCAGTTTTTTGTTTGTTTGTTTGTTTTGGTGATTTTTTAAAGGGTTCATGATACAGTCATGAAAAGGGAAAGAAATCAAAAGGAAGGAATTCTAGCATAGAGCTAGGTAAATAAAAAGCATCCTGTAATCTAAGCACAAGCCCAAAGACTAGAATGCAAATCTCAGCCCTGGATTTGCAAACCAGGTCCTATTCCTCAGCGATTTGCCCTCGAAAGTCCTCACAGTCCTGGGCTATTTTTTTACTAGGACTCCAGGTATAGAAACACTGTGATGCTAGAGTGCTTACCATTATCTCTTACAGTATGCGCTTCAAAAACATCTTTGCTTTCTTTTGTGTCCAAGAAAATTTTCCTATTTCTCTGAAATGTATCCATCAGATATCCTTTACTTATTGTGTTCGATCTTTTCATAGAAATTCCCTGGTAAGTATACAAAAATACTCCTCAAAGATCTGATATTTTACATACTTTACATTTCATTGACATCTGGAGTAAGCCCCCCAGAGGTCATACAAGGAACAGGTGAAGTCTTGAATAGGGAGACAGTGGGAAAAAATACTCATCCTTTTAGCATTTTCTTCTCTGCTTCAACTGTAATGTATACTTTAGTCATAATTTTATTTGGTGAAAACATTTAGTGCAATTTTTCCTTTAATTTATGAATGCACACTGGCAAGTTCCACATATTTTCTTTGTCAGAATCCCTGCTTGTAATTTGTTACCCGTGATCTGTGTGTGCATGTGTTTGAACACATGCATGTGTATGCATACATACTATTAACCTCTAGCCTGATTCACCTTAGTATGTAGTCATCTAGGTTCCAGATGTGGAAATTAAAGATTATATATATATATATATATATATATATATATATATATATAGAGAGAGAGAGAGAGAGAGAGAGAGAGAGAGAGAGAGAGAGATTATTTTGAACCTTGTGGTAAAAATACATACTAGTATTGCAATTTTGAGTACTTAAGGCTAATACTAAACCATTTAGTACATGTTTCAAAATAAATACTGAGGATCACTAAGAAATGTGTTCCTAATATTTAGCATGTTTCATCTATTCCTAATATTTAGCATGTTTCATTAATTTTTTTCATCATTTATAGTTATTGTTACTATTTTAAAATCCCTAATATAATATACTCATCTTCAACACATATTTGCACATTATAAACAAAGATCCTCTATCCAACTCCCCAGGCTTAAATTTCCTACGCTCACCTCAGCCTGTCAAAGTTGAGAAAGAAGGTTCCTCTTCCCAATGTACCCTCCACCAAACACCCCGCCTCAGCCTTCCACCCCACTCTCCCTCCACCTCCAGCATCTTTAATCGTTATCCTCAGGATGATGTTGGGACAAAGATAAGGAGCCCTGGACAAACTCTTCAATTACAGACCAAGTGGGGAAAAACAAGGGCCGTAGATTAACTGGTGGTGAACTTAAGGTTGTCGAAATTCTGGGCACTGAGAAAGGTAATTTGCCATAGAGGGCAGTGGCATTTCTCTTTATCTGTGTGAAAACAAATGACAACTGTGCCAAGTGTGATTCTGCTGAATCCTGTGGATGAGCTCTTCAATATAATCATCCTTAGAGTCAAAGTGTCCAGGCACTCTAGCCTCATGTTCACTAATCTCTTCCTTCCTTTCCTCCTCAGGATCCTAGCAAATGCTATTTCCTCTACTTGATATACACCCATTTCATCCAGGCATCTATACTTTAGTTAACTCTTATCTTAACGTCGTGTCCTAAAGATGACACATACTTCTCAGACTGATTCTGGGCACCCTTTATTCTCATGGCTCCCTACCTTTTTCTAGCAGAGTATACAGCACAATGTACAGTTTCATAATTGTTTTAATGGAGATATATATATATATATATATATATATATATATATATATATATATATATATATATCTCCATTAAACTGAACTATAAATTCCATGAGAGGAATTTCCATTGACTCTTTAGCACTTAGTACTCTACCTGTCACACAGTAGTTGCCAAAAGTACATACTCATTAAATGAATATATGAAAGAAAAAAACAATATAATCCAGTAGGCCATAGCCTTGAAAGTAGAATGTTGGACAACTGGAACATGATAGGGTAAAAAGCAAACAAACGAACAAAAAACGAGCTACTTAGTTTTATCCAAGTTAATTCTGTCTTCACCATTATTATGGAAACTCCTAGTGTTTTTTGAAAAAATCTATACCTTCAAAAATTAGATACTTTATCTTGTTAAAAACTACTGTGAGGTAGTTATTATATTACCATAGCAGTTATAAAAAAGGGAAAAAAATAATATGGGCCTTCTCATTTCAGAAGGTTCCATGAAAGTCATAGAATAAGAAAAGTACCTTTTAAATCAGAAATTTTAAGAAAGATCTGCAGAAGAATGGGCATGTAGAAAGGGGTTAATATGCAAAAAGTGAGTTTCAGAAGTATGTGAACTCTATGAGAACTGTCCCAGTAAGAAGAGAAATCTACATTTCCACTTGTCTTCGACATCTGCATTTTTAAAATCTGGTTTTCTGTGAATGTTGTAGTGGGAATAATTTGGCATTAAACATATTCATGACTTTACAATTCAGGGAGTTAGTGGTATTTTTTTCTTCAATGAAGACAATTAAAAAGTCCTGTGCTCTCAAATATAGTTTACAAATAGAAAAATTCATACATATTTAACATAAAAGGAGTGATCTATATATTTTGAAAAATCATTTATTTATTTTTGTTTTTGATAGTGAGTCCCACAGATGCATTTCAAAAATGGTTCTTATCAACATGTTATGTAAACATTATTCCTCTTTTATATGTGATATCTGTATAATATTTATGTATAAACAGAGCCAATTTCAAAATGTTCATTTTCATTGACAGAAGAATCCAACAGGCTAATTAATGTTAACCATGCCAGGAGCCAACCCATGCCTTTTTAAGAGGTGAAATTTCTCAAAGCTTTTGAGGAGCCATTTCAAATATTACTTTGAATATTTCTTTCTACTAAAATAATATTTTAGACTAAAATTTTGAAAGCTGCAAATGAGAAGTGAAGACAGAAATCAAACTTAATAAAGAACTGGAATGTCGCAGATAGATCCCTGTTACCCTGGGCCCAACACAATTTTTCAACTAGCAACTGAATCCATTTGAACTTACCATACAAAAGAACACACAAGAATTATAGGGGAAAGAGAAGCAGATAAAGAAATTTTATACCATATGGTATGAACAAACACTGCAGTAACTACCTAGGGTGAAGAGGACGGTAAGGCACATAAAATAATCTCCTAGATGAGGACTTTAAATGAGATGAGAGTTGGGACCACCAATAACTGAATTAAGTAATATTTAAATGCTATAACTTAAAAATTGTAGTAAAATATACATAACATAAAATGTATCATTTAAATGATTTTGTAAGTATTCAGGGGCCATAAGTACATTCCCATTATTGAGCAACAATCACCAACATCCATCTCTAGAACTTGGTTAACTTTCAAAACTGAAACTCTGTACCCAGTAACAATGACGCCCAATTGCCCTCTGCCCCCAGCCCCAGGTAACTACCATATGTGAATTTACCTACTCCAGATAACTCAGATAAGTGGACTCATGGAGTATTTGTCCTTTTGTCACTGTCTTATTTCTCTTAGCATAATGTCTTCATTGTTAATCTATGTTGCAGCATGTGTCAGAATTTCCTTCTTTTTAAAGGCTGAATACTATTCTACTGTATGTTTATACTACATTTTGTTTATCCATCCATCCTGCTATGGACACTTGGGTTGTCTCCACCTTTTAGCAATCGTGAACAATGCTGCTATGACTGTGGGTGTACAGGTATTTGTTCAAGTTTCTGCTTTCAGTTTTGGGGGGTATACTCGTATATGCAGAGTTGAAATGGATCACTTGGTAATTCTAGGTTTTTTTGTTTGTCTGTTTTGTTTTTCTGTTTTGTTTTGTTTTGAGAAAACACCATACTGTTTCCATAGCAGTTGAAGCATTTTGCATTTGCACTATCAGTGCACAAGAGTTGCAATTTCTCCTTATCCTGGGCAACACTTGCTACTTTGTTTTGTTTTCTTTCTTTCTATTTTTATTTCTGTATCTTGTTTTGTTTTAGTGTTTTAATAATAACTATCCTAACGGATGTGAAGTAATATCATCTTGTGATTGTGATTTACATTTCCCAAATGATTATTGATTTTGACCATCTTTCATGTGCTTCCTTTGGCCATTCCTGTATGTTCTTTGGAGAAATGTCTGTTTAAGTTCATTGCCCACTGTTTAATTTGTGTTGTTTGTTTGGTAGTTGGTGGGTTGTAGAATTTCTTTATATATTTTGGATCATAATCCCTTGTCAGATATATGATTTGCAATTATTTTCTGCCATCCTGTGGGTTGCCATTTCACTCTCTTGATAGCACCCTTTGGTGCACATTTTTGTTTTAAAATTTTGATGTAGTCCAATTTATTTTTATTTTTAAATAAATTTAAAACAAAGAATTAATTTTAAAATATGATGAATGTGGGGCCAGTCGAGTGGCTCAGTTGGTTAAGAGCTCGCTCAAGAGCGCAAGCTGATCTCTGAGCAACAGCAGTTTGATGCCCAGCCCGAGCTGAGCTGCTGTTCAGCTGCCAACAGGTGGCAGGATGGCTCAGCTAAAAATAAAAAAAAATAAAAAAAAAATATGATGAACAAAATGTCCAAATTTTAAATATAGACAGTTCAGTATTACTGATATTTTCTGTGCTTCAGGTTCTGCTATGTCTCAGCACAACATTGCTCTGTGCAGGTTCTACCCTGTGCATTGTGAACCATAAGAAGTCCTTTTCGTTCTATTAACACAGGTGGACACCTCATCGAGGAATGATTCTACTGGAGGGGTTACGCATTGTGTAATAAATAGTACCACATTAGTATAAGTTCACATTTCTCTTTATTTGGATTTTTTTTTATTTTAGGAGAGGATAAAAAATAAAATTCAGGTGTATACATTCAGCTGTTTGTTTGTTTCTTTTTCTTTGTGTACAAATCTGATTATTCTTATTAGTTAGAAAGTAGTCTAATTTTTGCTGGGAATAACAACTGGAAAGAGTGCCCCAGGGGAAGATGCCCCAGTGGGGCAGGTGACAAAATTCATAAAAACTTACCTCGTTTATACTGTTGTGCTGACAGCTTCTCTTAACCCAAAGAAATCATATTATCAGGTTATATGGAGAAATCACAAGTCAAGAAGCCTGCAAATGTTCTGAGAGCTCATGAAAGTTTCAGATATTAAGAGACTAAATAGATTTCTTTCTAAATGTCAACATATGGTGCTCTAAAGATCCCTTTTATCATAACCACTAGTGACTATATGTAGATTTACCTTGCTGAACAGAGCATAAGCATTTCTCATTGTTCTACAACTCTGTACCTCTACTTCTGTCAAAGGAAAACAATAAACTAGATTAATGTACATTTTCTTCTTTGTAGTGTTTCGCATTGTCAAACACTGAGACCTTCTTTTTTAAATGGTTGAATCAATGGTTGACTTTGTTTTGAAGCTTGTATTTAAGAAGGTATTTTAAAAGAATAATGTTCGTACTCTTAACATCCTTAGAAATCAGTCCTCAAAGACCACTGCACTGCCTGTCAATCTGGTAGACAATGTCATGTAACAATAAAGACCATGAAAGTTGCTTGTAAACTGCTTTGAGTTGGAGCAGTTTACTTTCTCTACAGATGAGAACAGAAGAGGGTTTTTTTTCTTTAACAAAGTGAAATTCAATTTTATAAAGCTATCTGAATCTTTTTAACTGTTTTCTTTAAACAAGCGTAGTAAAATCTTTCATGTGAGTTTCATTAAGCTTCAAGGTCATTAGGAGAAAATGGTAAGCATATCAATGACAAAAGTGCTTTGCATTTAATGCAGGTGTTCGCCTCTCAAATAGATATGTGTTAAGACAATAGACTCCTTTATTCATTGCCTGTTATTACTAGTTTATTTGGTAAGAGATCATAATATACCACATATTCCCTCACCTTCTTTTGTAATTAAGAGTGTGTCTACCGTACAATATACACCTTCCTGTCACTATGGTTATTTTTACTTTCAGGGAATTAAAAAGAGAAGAGAGAGAGAAAGACAAGAGTTTATTATTTCTTAACTGATTTTAATTATATCCGAAAGTCCAGGATTATTCCAAAATTTTGATTGAGAAATATAGAAATATATATAATTAATCCAAAATTAGACATTACATCAGAAGGATATTTTCATAAGTTTACTAAAATTATGGAAATCCACAGTCTGCACTCACTGTGTTTTTAAAATATATATCCATGGTTTTAATTGAGATTGAAAGCCAACAGCAGAGAAACATATTAGAAAAATAATATTTAAATTATGTTTTTAATGTCTGAAATCACTTGTAAGGGCAGGAATCTAAGATTTTACTTAAGTTTGTCTTATATGCTCGTCTCAAAATAATGTTGCAACAAGACTTAATTATACATGATAATGTGCAGTAATACAAACTGAAATTATTTTATACAGATACTTTAAAATATAGAATTTTAAGCATGTTTAATCCCAGGTATAATTTAAAGGTACAATTTACTGGAATTTCAATGACGATCATAATAACAGAAGATTTTCTTCAAGTAAGTTAATAAACTGTATTGTCAATAAATTTGTAAATAATGTGCTATGTGAGCTTATTAATTGGTGTACCTTGCTGACAATTGTGAGCACTACATAAAATTTTGAAAACACATTGCTATTAGAAGAAAATCTGTACATTGAAGAAAAAAATATATATTGAAGTTAAAGTTATGAACAATACAAAAATATATTTTGCATTGAGGTCATCTGATATTTCTCAAGAATGAAAGGATTAGTTATCGTAAAATCTTGATTAGTTAGAATGTTCTAGAATAGCTATGTATAATTAATTACATTTTGATTGAGAGTTAACTGACATAGCTCTTGTTTCAATTATTTATCAATTTTCTATAAATTCATTAGAATAGCTCCTTCCTTAATAAATAATAAACATTCTCAGCAACGTGATTTTTAGCTAACCTTATTCATTTTTTAAATATAAATTGAGTTTGTCCTGCAGTATAGAATGTTTTGAACATTAGAAATACAAGGATTAATAAATCCTAGCTTCCTATCTGTTGATATCTCATATTTAGATATCCATCAGAAATGTTCAGAATGACTATGCAACATACACTGACTAAAACAGGTATTACTAAACTTTTAATCTTTCACAATATAATAGGTAAAAATTATACTCATTGTAATTTAATATTTATTTATTAGGGTATGTTTGGTCATTTTCATCTTTTAGAGTCCATTTGTAGTGGTTATAGAGTGACATATATTTTAATATCCATTTCCCATTTTTACTTGGGCTGTTGCATTTTTTCCTACTGATATGTGGAAACTGTTTATATATTACGTGTGGATTATGGTGGCTTCTTTGCCATATAAATTTTATTTATAAAAATAGTCAAACCTCATTGTTTTTATTTATGGCCTTTGAATATTGTATCACACTTAGAAAGATTCTATTTCAGCATGCTATATAATTCTCTCACATTTTCTATGATGACTTTTTGTAGGTTCCTTTTTCTAACATTTAAATATTTACTTTTTATGGTATGAAGTGTCATTATGAGTACAAATTACTTATTTTATTTAAATGTTCTCTTTGGTTTGAAGGTCGCTTAATGCTCATGAATTTTGCCTTTTTCTGGATTTCAATTGATTTGGGTTTCAGTCCATATTCTATTATTTTTCCATCTTAATTGTTATTTATATTATCACTATATAATATTATATTTTACTTTACTACCTAAAACAAACAGCACTTCCCCTCCTATTCTAAATTCAAGTGGTTTGTTTCTCCTGCCCTTTTACTAGTACTAATCAGCATGATAAAATGAGATCTGGGCTATTTTTTTGGATCCCAAGAAAAACTGGTGCAGACCTTCTGCCCTGAGGATTGAGAAAACACATGAAAACCAAACCAGGCACCTAGGGCAAACCTGGTCACCTGCAGATTCCTGAAAGAGCTTACAAAGCAGAGACTTCCAAAACCCCATGGAGAAGATTAGTATCAGCCCTGTGTTAGTACGTTGTGTTTCTCTAATTGTGAAGAGAACGAGACAGAGTGGAACCCATGGGCTGATTACTGTATCGGCCTAAGACTGAACATATACAGAAGTCACATGCAGAGTGACTTCCTCTAGTTGTCCCAGACATGGACTGTGCCTTGTCTACTTCTACACCACTTCCTGTCACTTTGTGACTGCTGACTCTAAACATATACTCAAATTCACTCCTGAGCCCCAGTGCTTTGAAGAGAAAATCAGATACATATCTGAAAGGGTCTGTATTAGTTTCCTATTGCTACTATAACAAATCATCACAAATTTCATAGGTTAAAATAATACAAATTTGTAAGTTTATAGTTCTGAAGAAGCCTGAATTGGGTATTTGGGGGGCTAACCTGAAGGTGTCAACAGAGCTGCTTTCCTTCTGGATGCTCTAGGGTAGAATCTGTTTTATTTCCTTGCTATTTCCTGCATTCCTTGACTCATGGCTGCTTACTTCTCTTTCAAAGCCAGCCATTTAGCATCCTGAAATCAATCTCTCCTGCTTTTGTCCTCACATCACCCTGTCTGCCTCCCCTGTGTGGTCATGCCGCTTCCTCTAATTTTAACTCCTCTCACATCCCTTTTATAAGGACCAGTAGTCATCATCAAGCCCAGCCACTTAATCCAGGATCATCTGCCCATCTCAGACTTTAACTTAATCATATATGCAAAGTCCCTTTCGCCATGTACTAAAATATATTCACAGGTTTCTGTTTGGATGTGGTCAGCTTTGGAGGGTACAACAGGACAACAAAGGAAAATAAGTCACAGATTCAAAATGTATTTCCATGGAAATACACCACTTAAAAGAGTGTGATGAAAACTTAAAATAAAAATATGGGCACTTGAGGAAACTCAAGAGCAGTTCATATGTAAGCACACACACAAGCACACAATTAAACATTTTAGTAGGATATTTGGAGGAAGAGTCTCTCACCTTGAACGCTAAATTCAGACCCTGGGAGATCAAGGGCAAAAACATAAGGTGATGGAAATGCTGAAGTATAAGAAAGAAATTGTAGCACAGATCCAGGAAATTCATAATAAAAATGATAAGCATACCAGAAAGATAAAACGGAGCAGATGGAAGAAAGGCAATAATTAAATAATAGGAGGTAATTAATCTGTGATGAAGAAAGACCTGCATCTACAGACTGAGAAGGCTTGCTGAGTTCCAGACTGTTTTGATGAGAAAAGACACACATTTGGCATATCCTGTAAGCCTCCTGAATGCTGAGGACACAGGAAAAATAGCAGCAGCACAAGTAAAAGTACAGATTCCTTACAAAGGGAAAACCGACTAGTGTTTGGGGTTCTCTTGTGCAAAATTGGAAGCGAGAGAACAGCGAAATATCATCGACAAACACATAAAACTGTGTAACCAGACGATCCCATGCTCAGTCAAGATGGTATTCATGTGTCAAAGAGAAAGAAATATTTTGAGACCATATAGGAAATCATAGAGTATATAATTCATGTGCTGTATCCAAGGAAAGTACTTGAGAAAAGACTTAACTAATGAAAAATTGATCTGAAGTAGAAACTTCAAGATGATGGGTAAAAGAAAGCAAAGGAAGGCGGGAAAAATACCTCATTTTATGCTGTCATGGGACTATGTGTATAACTGATAATCTACTGGATAATGAATGAGTGCCCAGGAATATGTAATACAATTGTGGAATAGGGCACTCCTAACAGAAGGGACATTGTTAATGACATTTTAAGTACCATGCAACTCAATGAAATGGGAGAATGGAGAAAGAGAGAGATGGGTGGAGGGATAAATGCTTTCTAAAGTTGTCAACTGGCAGAGCTGTATGGAGGAGTGCAGAGAGGATCCATAAAACTGTTCAGAAAGCTTTGCTTTATTTGGACAGGTGCAAGTATCGACAAAATACAGAGTCTTGGAGGAAGAAATAATAGCATCTTGTTTTCAAATATGCTGAATCCTATGAGTCTTAATAGATGGACAGAGAAAAAGAAAGTGATAATTAGTAGAACAGAAAAGTAGAACTTTAATAAGGGAAAATTTGAAATATTGGCATGTGTATCAAACCAACAAACATTAGGAAAGGGATAAATGAAATTAGCTCACTGGCCTCAATCTCTCATCATTGGAGATCCCCAGTTCTCATCCTTAGACAACTTCTATTCTCTATCCACATCACTCCCTTAAGGATATAACCTAGACTCAAAACTTCAAATACTATTTCTATGCTAATTATTCCCAAAGTAATCTCTATAGTTTGGAACTTTCCCCCAAACTACACATTTATATATTCAACTACCTACTTGATCACTACACTTGGATATTTAAAAGATATTCAAAATACACCATGTTCAAAACTCTACTTCAATAATCAGCCTGCCCCCAGCACACATACATATACACTGAAAAACACCTGTCTTACAGCCCTTTACTATCTAGATATACTAATGAAAAATCTGGGTGTAACACACAAGTTTGTTAATAAATTCGGTATACAGTAATGTGATTGAAAATAAGTCTAAGAGCTGAAAAAGGGACCACAATGACAAGAAATAAATTTAATAATTCTAGATCAGCAAACCTTTTAAAATTGTTCCTGCATTTGATTTCCTGATTTCGTTTTTATCATCTATGTGCATTCTCTTGGATTTTATTGAGTTTCTTCAAGATGATCATTTTAAACTCTTTGTCAGGTAACATGTAGATATCCATTTCTTTGGGGTAGATTACTGGAGTTTTAGTTTCCTTTGCTGGTGTCCTAATTGTCTGATTCTTCATGATCTGTATGGCCTCACATTTGAGTTTATGCATTTGAAGGAGCCTGATTTCAGCAGATAAAGACCTTCTCCTCTCTGTTCCCTGGGCTGATGGGACACCTCAAGAGTCATAGTACTGCTGGAGTATAGACAGCTACCAGGCTCTTTGTGGGTCAGCCCTGGGGTATATGGTTGGAGGGATTTTTCACCAGAGACTTAGCTGGACGTGGGTCCTGTCAAGTCCGTGTGTGAATGGGACTACCTCCAGTCTCTAGTTTGTTCCAAAGGGTGAGACTGTGATAGTCATCTGCCTCTGGGTCCACAGTTGGGTCCTCAGATAACTGGACTATTATCAGGTACATGGTGAGTGTGACTCCCACCAGGTTCTTGGGAGGCCTGCTGCTTCACCACTGGATAGTTCCCTGGTGGCCAAGACTGGCCCCTGACCATGTGGCAAAAAGAGGCTGGAACCAAGCCCCAGGGCTGTTTCCAGTCCTACAGCCAATTGTGAGTTATATAGACATGGCTCCAGAGACACAGATGGACATGCCCTCCCATCAGGTCCTGCGTGGGCTGGCCTTGACTCTGACCAAGGCTAGAGGGTCTGGTGCCATGTATAGTGCTTTGTCAAAATCTCTTGGTTCAGGTGTGTGTGTATCCATCCCATCAGGTACCTGTGCTGGCAGAAGAGGTCATGGACTGGCTGGACCTGGAACAGAGTATGTGCTTTGTCAGGATCTCCAGGAGCACAGACCGAAGTATCTCCTTCCGGTCCCTGAGCTGGCAAGTCTGCTGAGAAGCTTTGGTTGTGACAAGGATGTAGCCAATTATAGGGTCCTTCAGGACCTCTAGGAGATGAGCCAGGAGTGTCTCCTGATGGATCCTTGTGCAGCAGGACTGTTCACAGATGATGGTTATGAGGCTCTAGAGACTGGTATAGGGCCTTTCAGGATCTTCCGGGTTGCAGATGTTAGCTTCTCCTGCTATGACCCTGGATTTGCAGAACTGATGACCAATCACTATGAGGGAGCTGAAGCCAAGTATAGGGCCTTTCAGGATCTCTGGGAGCACAGATGAGTATGTCTCCTGCCAGGTCCCTGGGCCAACATGTCTGCTTGTGGACTGTGGCTGGAAGGGGGCTTGGAATCATGTATAGGTTCCTCTCAGGATCTCCGGGGCTAGAGGCAGGAGTCAGTACTACTGGCAGCCTATGGCTGTGAGGAAGATGAATCCATGTACAGGGCCTACCAGGATCTCCAGGGGGAGAGGGGTAGGGGACGGGGGAGAGGGGAGTGTCTCCTACAGGTTCCTGTGCCAGAACACTGTTTCTGGACTGTGGCTGGAACAGGCTCCTGCCCACTTACAGGACTTACCGTCTGATGGAGTTTGGCAGGCTTACCTCCTGGGGATCTGGGGCTGCAGCTAAGAGGGGCTGGAGATGGTTCTTCGCTGCTTCAGAGACCACTCCAGGACTGAGGCCTGTGTGTCTACTACCTGATACACAGATGAGTGTGACTCCTCCCAGTTCCCTTGGTAGATGGTGACAGGCCCAAAGCCTAATGGGACTAGAGCAAAATCCTCAGAGGAACAGAGCTATTTCTGTTTCTATAGTGGGGATCATGGTGGGTTAGTAAGCTGCCTGGTTGAGAGCCTACCTTCTCAAAGTGACCTTCCTCGACCTTAGGCTGCCCTAGTGTTTCCCAGTCTCCTATGTGGATCCCAAAATTCCCACAATGGCACTTTTATGAGAAAATTACCTGAGCCTGGATAAATAACCAACTGAGAAATTCTGAGGGAACAGGACTACCTGCTCAAGCAGGGCTGGGAACAGTGTTAGTTCCCATCAGCCTCACTGGGAAACCTCCTAAGTCATGGTGCATTAGGTAGAATTCTCAGATGGGTGTTGCCTCAAAAGCAGATAAAAACTGACCTTAGGAAAAAAATTACTGATTTAATCCTGTGTAACAAACCTTAAAAGCAAGACACAAAATTATTAAACTGTTTCTAAATAACATAACTACATCCTAGAACAAAGCTCAAGATAAGTAATAGGAATACAAAATATTTAGCACCCATTAAGGTAAAATTCACCATGCCTGGCATCAAGTAAAGGTGTCAAAACATGTATTAATGAAATGAATAGGACTATATATAATACACACTGAAGAAAAAAATGAATAAATCAAAATCAAATCAACTGATACAGATGTTAGGATTAGCAGAAAAGAACATGAAACAGTTATTTCAACTTTATTTGAAATGTTTAAAGGGTGAAGGCATGGAAGACATAAAAAAAGACCTAAACTGAAATTCTGGATGTGAAAACTATACTGTCTGAGATGAAAAATGCCCTGGATTGAATTAGCAGCTGATTAGATATTGCAAAAGAAACACTGCATGAACATAAAGCATAAAAATGGAAACTATCCAAGATTAAATGCAGAAAGTGAAAATAATAAAAAAGCATGTATGAAAAGAGCATCAGAGTGACATGGGACAACTTCACATGGTCCAGTGTATGTGTAATGTGCACACAATCAATGTCTCCATAAGGAAGGAGGGAAAGGTATGACAGAAAAATAATATTTGAAGGAAAAGTTGCCTAAAATGTTCCAATTTGATGAAAACTATAAAGTCATGTATTCAATATGCTCAAGAAACATTAAGGAAACTATATCTAGTCATATTATAATTATATTGCTCAAAGTCTGTGATGGAGAGAAAAATCATCTTTAAAGCAGGCTGAAAAAAAATCAAACTAAATACATAGTATAAAGATAAAGATGACAGTAGATTTCTTATACAAAAAACACAAACAAGAAGAGAGTGAAGCAATATTTTAAGTAGGAAAATAAAATAAAATATCTATATCAAGTGAAAATTCTATGCCAAGTTAAAATGACATCGAAAAGCTAATTTGACACATATAAAAGTAAAAAATAATAAAAAACAAATTCCTTCACCAGCACATTTGCAAAAAATTATACATTTAAGACAGTTCTAGAGGAAGGTTGGAAATAAGACCCTATATAAAAGTACAAAAAGAAATAGTAATGGCAATTGCATGGTAAATGTATAATATATCCCTATTATTTAAAACTTTTTAAAAGACTACTAACTTTTAAAACAATAACAATATTGCATTAGGGGTTTATAGCATATATACATGAGGTATATTACAATAGCATAAAGGCCAAGAAAGAAAACAGAAGAATAGTATTTTAAACCTTTTAATGCTATATATACATTAGTATACTATCACTAGAAAGTAGTACTATAAACCCCAAAGCAACAACTAATATAGCAAAACAACGACTGTAATTATTTTTTTTTAATCAATCACAAAATCCACTAAAGGAGAAGAAATGGAATAATAAAAAATACTCCAAAGAATCCAGAAAGAAATGAAGAGGGAACAAAGCACAGATGGAATAGAAAACAACATGATAGGCTTAGACCTAATTATGCTACATATAGATGGTCTAAACACCACGATTAAAAGGTGGTAGTAAAGGGTCGAGAGGGTCAAATATATGGTGATGGAAGAAAACTGACTCTGGGTGGTGAACGCACAATGCAATATACAGACTATGTATTATACAAATGTACTCTTGAAACCTATATAATTTTACTAATCAATGTCACCCCAATCAATTAAATAAAAATTTTAAAAATACAGATTATCAGATTGTATGAAAGCAAATAGTGTGTTGGAAGACTCAGATTTTTAATATGTAAATTATTACCAAATTGACTTAGAGATTCAACATAATTCCAATCAAAACACTAACAGGCTGTTTTTGGAAGAAAACAGTAAGCTACTCAGCGATTCGAATGGAAATACCAAAGGCTGAAAGAGTCAAAAGAACTTGGGCAAAACAAAGAAGTACAAGAAAAATAAAAATAAATAAATGGAATGTGCTATGAACCGAATTCTGAATTATGTTCCCTCAAAATTCATTTTGAAGCCTCAACCCTCAATGTGGCTGTTTTAAGAGATCTGGTCTTTAAGAAAATAATTAAGGCTGAATGAGTTCATAAGGGATGGAGGGGTGTCATTCCAATAGGGCTGACATCTTTATAGGGAGAGGGAGAGACACCAGGGACCAGTGTAGTGCCCACAGAGAAAAGGCCATTTAAAGAGGCAGCGAGTGTACAGCCACATGAATCCAAAAAAAGAGGCCTGAGGAAAAACCAACCCTGCTGAGTCCTTGATCTCAGAGCTCCAGCCTCCAGCATGGTCCGAAAATCAATTTCTGTAGTTTAAGCCACCCAGTATGTGGTATTTTGTTATGGTGGCTCTAGCACTAGCAGGCTGATACAGGGTAACTACAGTTTTCATGATTTATTGTAAAACTACAGCGATCAAGGCAGTGTAATATTCACATAAAGATAAGCAAATTGGCCAATAAAACAGTAGAAAATGCAAAAATGAACTCTAATATATATGGGCAGTTGATTTTTGACAAAAGGTAAAAAGGCAAATAAGTTGAGAAAGGATAGGCTTTCAACACATGGTACTGGAACCGCTACATAACAATGAACAACAAAATAAAAAAATGAATGCTGATCTATACTTCACGTTGCATACAAAAATAAACTCAAAATGAGTCAGATATAAAAATAAAACTTTAAATATCTAGATATTCTAGATTTTTGTTTGTTGTAGTCTTAGACTAGACACACATCAAATGTCAATAAGCAGGTGAGAGGATACAGTGCTGTATGTCTGTACAATGTAAAGCAACTCAGCACTAAAAAGGAATGAACTCTTAATATACGGAAAAACATACATTCGCCTCCAAATAATATTGGTGGGTAAAAGAAGCAAGATCAAAAATAGTTCATACTGTTTAATTGCATTTTATAAAATTGTAAAACACGGAAACTATTCTATAATGACAGAGAGCAGAAGAGTGGTTCCTGGGCCAGAGCAGAGAGAGGAAAGCTGAGTGTGAATTATAAAGGAGCCTCAGAAAACTTTTAGAGGCGATGGATAGATTCACTATCTTGATTGTAGTGATGGTTGGATTTATAGATGTTTACATATGAAATTGCATCACATTTATCAAATTGTACACTTTAAATGCATGTCGTTTGTTGTATGTTAATTATACCATAAAAAAATGGGGAGAAAACTATATGTAGATGCATCCTCTCTGCACATACTGTCCATTAGTAATAAGACAGTGAAGCTACTATAAGCATGATATTCTGTATTGATTCCAACATCTAAGAAAATATCATCAAATGCTATAGACTTAATAAGGCCAGCATATCTTGAATTTAACAAAGCTTTATGCTACACACCACAAAACACAGCTATGAAATAGTCCTGGGATCTGGTCTGCTCTCTGGTATAATGCTTCATATCGATTACATCATATTCACATTACAAAACAAATACATCAGCATTACGTAGAAGCTATAGTGTACATAAAATAGCAACATAGTGGAACATCAATAAATTCCTAAGAAGAAGCTGCTTGAAAAATTTTTAGCACATGGTAGACATTCCATAAGTATTGCTTAATGGATAAAGTAAGCATTCTAACATTAAAGCCTCACTTTGTTTAGGACGAGAAAGAACATCAAAGATAACTTCCAGTAGGCCAGAGAAAAACAATGTTATACACATAGCTAATGTTCTACTTAAAATTGTGCCTTACAAATGGATACCAGACAAATATTAAACAAGAAAAAAGAACTCAGAGACTTTGTTGTCTCATTTTAAGCAAAGCATCCAAAAATGAATGTAGTTTGAAAATTGCAGTCACATCTACATAATTAGTTGCTCTTAAGGACTTGGCTTTATTTGATTAAATTTTTGTAAATGTCTTTGTAGCTGCTGTGGACAACATAGAGGCTCTCATTTTTGTTTTATGCATCTACATCAGTAGAGTGTAGAATCACTGCTTGGCTTTCTGTTACATAGCCTTCATTTTTTTTTAAGGTTTCCACTAAAAAGAAAAAAAAGATGCTGTTCAAAGCAAATTCCAAATTTCACTTTTATTTCCATTGTATTATTATAATACAATGCTCATTCCTGTTATTACTGAGATTCAGGTTGTACTTCAATATTCAATGATTATTCACTCATTTAAAATATTTTTTGAGAACCTACCAAGTGACAATTGCTGTCTTAGACAATGAAGACACAAGTATTAATGAAAAACAGTTCCTTCTACATGGAGTTTACAATCTGGCAGGAAAAACTGACAACTACAGTATGATACAGAGTGTCAGTCAGCAGGGGTAAAGACACAGAGGACCAGAAAAAGCCTCTTTCAGGAAGTGTTTTCAAATAAAACTTGAACTTTACCAGCAAAGGAAGAAGATCAAGTTACAAGACAAGCGTGTGACTGAATGAGGCGCATTTCAGGAACGGTCATAGGGCAGATATGGCTCAAATGGAAATAAAGAGGTGATTCCATGGAATAGAATTTCTTCTCAATTTCAGTACATGCTTTTAAGTCTCAGCAATCTTTTAGAATTTATATTCTACTTAGCAATAGAGACTATGATAATTTCATTAAGAAACTATAGATTTACTGTACTGCATTCTATGAAGAACTTTTCCTTTGATTTAATATTAAATGTGCTACATATGTTACACTTCTCAAAATTCAATGCATAAAACTGACAGCACATTGGAATCCTACCTGCAATGTATTCATTAGAACATGATGCTTTCAAAATCTTTATTCCCAGTCATAAAATTCTTTATATCATGAGCAAAAAGTATGCAATTACTCTGCCACAATTAAAAATACACATGTGGTAGATGGCTATGTTCCTAGAAATACATGGAGTTCTAGAATAAACATGGAATACATTTGTGGGGAGCTCAGTTTACTCTGTAGCAAGAAATTTAAAGTATTTTATATTAAAATAAACGCAATATATTATAAAGTAGAATGTAAAGTGCATATAATCATTTAAGATAAAACATGAGCATTCAGAGAGAATTTATATGTACTTTTAACTGGATAATTTTACATTATACTTCCATGCCTTTTTATTCTCTTCTCCTATAAGGGCTGTAAGTAGTATATTAGTGAAAATATTTGAGAATAGAAATTGATCATTTTAATTTATCTGTTATTCATCCATTGGGTAAGTTGACTTGGATTATTCAGTAAATCCTCTCCTATATGTGCAAATGCTCAGATTTACATAGGGTTTCCATGACTCAGATCTGAAATTTTTTCATGGTAATTATCAAACTCAAACTAGTGACTTTTTTTAAAAAACACATTGTATATGATAAATTATTTTGGCTATATTTCCAGGGCAGAATTATAAATATCAAATAATTATTCCTAATGGATTACTCAGGGATATCTGTGGAGGCTTGCAGCTTGCTCAAGTAGGATATCTTTGCAAAAGAATGAAAATGTTATTAAAAATATCCATTTAGTTTATACTCTTTAATTGAGTGTGTCAGCTTAAACTTGACAGAACTAAAAGAAGATATATTTTAGTGTTATTTTCTATTAATGTTATAGATTAATAGAAAACTCATAAATATAAAAATAAATAACCATCTTCCAGAATAGTCTATTCAAATTTTTTCATTTCCCATCTACTACAATCCAAAATGATTTTGTCCAATAATTTTATAGTACATCTTGAGATGAAATTATACTTGTTTAATATGTTGAGAGTATTGTTTCCCCACATTGATTATCAGCTCATTAAGTTGCTGTTTACTCAGTGTAGTGAACCCAAAATCTCTCCTGAAGTGTATGTGCTGTTGGTGGTCCTGCTATGATGGATTGTTCTAGTCTTCCATTAACTTTTTTTTTTTTTTTTTGAGGGCAGTGTTACTGGCCCTCACATGTGGGACCGAACTGGGGCCACTGGCTTCCCAAGCCAGCGCTTAACCACCATGCCACTCGGCTGGCCCCCATTAACTTTTATTACTGGAAGCAAAGGAGAGACTCCCTTAGGCTCCATAATCATCTTCCCTGTCCTGATTGTGTAACAGCAGCCACACTTCCCTTTTGTAAGTCAGGACCCATCACCCACACAGTACAGTAACACACTTCTATGCTTGTGTTTCAATAGTATTAGCAACCCACAAGGCTCATGGCCACATGGCAAGCTTAAACACAAAGGTATCCTTGTTGTGTCTGCAGGCAAAAGTTTCTTCCCTTGGGAACTGGGAGAGCACAAAGCTGCAGAGAGAGAGGCAAACTATTTTGAATGGATTATGAGTAGGAATTTAAAAAGGAATCACCCCCACTTTTATTTATTGACACATGTGTTCTCGATTTTAGAGAAAACTGCATCTTATTTGAACTTTGGTTCAGAACGTAAGTCACAGGAACATCCAGCAGAACTGCTCATTTCAGAGATTGTTGTCTCCTGGCTGGGGTGATAATATTGTTTTCCGTGGGCCACTCTAGAATTCTATTATGCTGGCACATTTGAATGAAATGGTATGAAATAAATCCAGTGAAGCTGTGGGAATAATTCATTGTACAAAATGAGTTTCCTGGTCAAAAATAGTATTTTATAGGGTACTAGGAATGTGAGTAAGACATTATATCAGTATACACATAATAGTGTGAACATAAAAGTTTTCAGTAGAAAGGAAAATACACATGAAGAATGAGTGTCTATTCCAATGGGACAAATTGCTGCTCCACCCCTCTCCCCTGGTGATGAATTGGGAGCAAAATAATTTTCTAGACCCTTCACCTCCACTGGGCAGGTGTTTATAAGATACTCAACATTGACATATACTGTTTGCAGTTTAGGCATTCAGCAGAGGTGGTAGCTAGACTAGCTTATTTTTTTATTTTTATTTATATATATACTTCTTTTTAAATTAGCTTCAGGTGTACAACAAAGTGCAATAGTTATACTTTTTACCCCTCAAAGTGACAACCCCCTCCCCCAATTCTCCCCTCCCACTCTTCCCCCCCATATCATACTATCTTTTATAATTCCTTTGACTCCCTTCCACCATATAATCCACATCCCGTGATCAGGGTAGTCCTTGTTGTTTCATCACTTCGACCATGACCACTTTGCACATGACCGTGGGATGGTTAAGGAAAAGTGGCTGACACACTTCCAAAGAATGAGTCATCATATCTTTCTTCCTTATAATTGATAGCCTTGTCTTCAGTGGAACCTTTGGTGAACATTTCATTTTATACAGATACATTACACAGTGTTGCCATTTTAAGGAGTCTGTCCATATACTTCCTTCCCTACGTGTCCTAGTACTCAATACTGAAATCACATTCTTTTTAAGTCATTGCTATCTGATTAACCTATAACCAATGCTCATAGCATAGATCCATATCTCTCAGTAAAATAGGACAGTTGACACATGCTCAAAATTTTTATCACTAGTAGGATTTCCCACAATAAAATCCAAGAACCAGAGATGAAAAAGAAGAAAGTACATGATTACATTAGAAATTTTAATACATACCTCTAAATAATAGAAGCAGACTCAAAAAGTTAAATAATGTATAGATTAGAACAGCACTATTAGCCAACTGACTTAATTGATATTGCAAGAACATTATTTCCCAAAGCTGCAAAGTCTGTATTCTTTATAAGTGCATATGGAATATGCACCAAAAAATAACATCTTGCATGAAGAAATTCTCCAAAATTTCAATTTGTGAAAATCATACAAAACTAATATAACCAAATTATAAGCCAATAACAGTAACTAGGGTAATTTAGAAGTTAAACAACACATTTTATAATAAACATGTTTCCAAAAGAAAATACAAATAAACTATTAGAAAATATTTTGAAATTGATAATGAAAATACTATACATTAAAATTGCGCAATGATGCTAAAACAGTGTTTAGAAATCTACAGTTTTTTATACACATAATAGATAAAAATAAAAACAGTGGTATAAGCAACCAGTTGAAGAAGTCAGAAGAGCAGAAAATAAAACTCAAAGTATAAATAAATAGTAATGATAAAAGCAGAAATCAATGATATAAAATGCAATACGGAAAACAAGAATATGAAAAGTACGTGTAATGTGGGATCCTGAGCTAGGATCCTCAAACACAAAAGGAATATTAGGTAACAATAAGAAAATCTGAACAAACTATGGGTTTTGGTTAATAATAATGTATCAATATTGCTTCATTAATTGTAACAGAGTTACCATATCAATGAAAGAGGTCAATAATAGGGGAATCTGGATTAGAAAGTTTATGGTAACTCTGTACATATAATTTTTTCTATCAAATCTAATGCTATTCTGAACAGTAAAATCATAAACTCTATAGTGACAAAGAAATAGCAAATATGCAATACAAAAAAACCAAAAAGGCCAAACATTCGTTGTTTTAAAAGTTTTAAAAATTGATAAAATCTCTATGAAGGCTATGGAAGAAACACAGAGCAGAAACAACACACCAGTTATCACTACAACTAATGAAAGAGAGACATCAATATAAATACAGCAGTCATTTAAACTGAAAGTAACAAACAAGGAGACAAAGAAAAAAAACTACTAGACACAGACAACTGTTCAGTGGTTACCAGAGAGGGTAAGAGAGGAGAGGGGATAGAAAAGGGTGAAAGGGGTCAAATACATGTTGAAGGAAGGAGAACTGACTCTTGGTGGTGAACACACAATGCAATATATAGATGATGTATTATAGAAATGTACAATTGAAACCTATATAATTGTACTAACCAATGTCACCCCAATAACTTTAATAAAAATAAACATTAATTAATTAAATATTTTCCAAAAAATAGTTAAAGCAAGATATGATAACTTTAGGCTAATCCATTTGAAATTTTCAGTCAAATGGACAAATTCCTTGAAGAACAAAAGCAAAAACAAAAATACAAGACAGAAATTAAATATTGACTACAGCTGCTTCAGAAATTTAATCCATCATTAAAAATGTTTTATGCATTATTATTCTTACCTCAATAGTAAGTGAGTATTCCTAACACTTAAATAATACAATCCTTCACAAATTTATTTACAGCCTAGAAATTAAGGAATCAATGTCCAACTACAACAAGGTAATTAAACGGCATTAATAAGTACATTAATAAAAATTAGAGACCCAGTTTCTCCAATAACACTATATGCAAAAATCTTAAACACAATATTAACAATTCAAATACACTGATACCTAAAAAGGATGACACATCATATCAGTTGGAGTTTATCCTAGAACTGCAATTTATTATCCAAAATACATCAATAAATTTCACCATGAACAAAATATAGGAAAAAATAAGTACATTTCAATAGAAGCACAAAAATCATTGCTATGCTTAAACAACCATATGATTAAAAAACAAACAAAAACTAAGAAAACTAAAAACGAAGAAGACTTCCATAATTTGAGCGGTATCCATAAAAACTGAACAAACAAAAAGTTAGAGTATCTGTGAGCCTAGCAAAATTGTACACATACAAACATCCCGCAATTAGGGTTGCCTCCTTGCACATATGGAGCAGGAGAATTTAAGTGCTTTTTGTCCTACAGTTGCCACAAAGGACAGCACCAGAGTTACCATTAGCCCCAGATAGGTTGGGAATCTATGAGTAAGTACCACCATCTAGCCTAATGTTCATTTTGTATGTCCCTAATTCTGTCACCTCCCAAGGGGACAAGCCAAACCCATATGCAAGGTCAGGATTGCTTACTTATTTGCCTCATCATAAATCCAAAGTACCATTCAATTTCTCCTGTCACCTCCTGGATACTTGGCAGCTACTTCTATTGTCCCCTCAAGATACAAGTTACACACCCTTTTCTGAGCAGTGGGGAAGCAATCCCTCCTATAGCTCAGTGGCTATGTGTGAGATACTGGAGCCAGACTGCCTGGGAGTCAGCTCTGGCTTCACCATTTATGTCCTTGTTCAGTGCACTTGAACAAATTTTTAACTTCTCTCTATCCCCTTCTTCTCACCTTTACATAAGAAATAATAATGGTATATGGATTTCATAGGGTTGTCGAAAAAGCTAACCAAATTAATATAGAAAGCACTGATAACAAAGCCTGGCAATATTAGTGGAACTATGAGGTACAGTATTAGTTCTTATCATTTCCTGTCCACCTTCACAAGGTAACTTCCCTTTTAACATTCAGGAAGAAAGCCACACTGTTCAGGGCTCTTCCTTCTATCGTCAGCTAAACTGTATTTCTTACATCTTTCATCTTTGGTAGGAAAAACACACCCACACACACATACACACACGTGTTAAGATTAATAACATTCATAAGAGTATAACTTTCATAAATAAAATGTGTTTTTTCTATTATGCTTCCTATTTTAGATAGCAATATTAAAGCTGAAGATATACTTTCATTCATTTACTGATGAACTTAGTTCATGCCCAATTTCCACAAGTATTATATTGATAAATGAATAATTTTAAATTTTTGAGCATAGTACATAATTTCTGTTTGTAGACTCAAATATATTCAGGGACATGGCAAGGATGTGGAAAGCACAATCCATGACCATGTTTATGTCTGCCATAAAATTATTTCAAACCCCTCTGGCCGTAAAAATTCCCCTCTTGGCTATTGTTGAGTGTCCATATAAATTGGGATATCTAACAGATAAATGAAATTATGCTGATAATTAATAATGGATGGTTCTAAAAGTCTTTGAAAATCATATTATCTCATGGTTGCCAAGGCTTCTCTGGTAAAGACTGCATACAAAGCAGAAGCACAGGAAATTCCCTGTCTTGTTACCAGTTATGGAACCTAAGAGATGATGTCCTAGAAGGGAGGCAAAGTCTAACTGTATTCAAAGTTTGTAAGGGAGATTTTTATTCAATTGGCCAAAAAAGTTATAGGGTCAGCACAGAAATAAAATAAGAAATGAATGAGGACTGACAGGTGAAAAGACATAAGAAAACCAAGAACAAGCCTATTATGGGTGGGCTGGAACTCAATTTTATGATTTATGAAGTGTTCCTTTTCTGTGGCAGCACTCTTATTTCCAGAGGACGTCAGGGTCATTATCAAGTTAGACTTATCTCTCCTTCCTTACTCATTAACAGCCTATGGACCAAATCTTTGTTTATTGGCTAGACAGCTGTCCAATAGTTGGGGATATACTTGAGGTGAGTTTATAATAATGCGATAAAACACTCAGTTCTAGATAAGCTTCTAAAGATAATGATGGTGGTAGTGGTAGGAAGAGAGGTGGGAATTTGGACACTTTTTTTGCCGGGTACTGAATGGTTTATCATACAGCTATCTCTGAGTATTTCTTGGGTTGATTGTAGTAGTACACAGAGGCTACTATAGTAATATTTCTTTTGAATAGAAACTTGGGTAAATATGCAATAGAAAAATTCTTCTTAGGTGAGTGGTAGAGCAATCAGCAGGATAGGGGTTTAGCATCTTATTTATTCTTCCAACAACTTGTTCAAACACTTTCCTCATAAGCAATCTTAAGTGGCTGCTAACATAGAGACTCACTGAGTGAGCATAGCTGCACCTTAGTTAGGACCTTACAGGACTTGGCATGAACCAAGGATGCCTAGAATAAAATGATGGTGCTGAATAAACCACATGGCAGTTATAACTGAAAAAATATAACATACGTAAATAGAACCATGGTGTTCAGAGATAAAGACAGTCCTGCTTAGGGTGGACAATCATCCTGTTTTGCCGCAAATTGAGGGTGTTTTGGGGATATGTGACTTTCAGGTTTAAAACTGGGAAAATTGGGGGGAAACCAGGAAAAGTTGATCATCTTAGTTAAGCATCTACTAGTAGAGTATTATTAGTATGAATGCAATGACTAGAATGGCTTCTTGGCCCTAAAATGGCAAAAGATCCAAAGCTATGTTAAGAGGGAGAAAGCTCTAGAGCATTGAATGAATGGCATTCAGTCTTTTAAACTTTCTGGACAGCTTCTTTTAAAAATATGTAATAAATATGTGTTTATGGATTTCTAACAATTAGGTATTCCTAATAATCTGAGAATATATATATATATATATATATATATATATATATATAAATAAATTCGCTTCCTGAGAACTGAATATAAAAATGACAAAAGTTCAATGTAAACCATCTTCTGGTTTTTTGAGGTAGGAATTCCTGTGTGATAGCCTAATACAGAATGTATCTGTTAGAAATAGACTTATTTTCCAGTATCTTAGAAAAATATTTGCCAAAATGATCCCTTATTAATAAAAGACATCTTAGAATCTTCCAAGTGTTGGCCTATATAAAAGATCTGAGTACCTCAAAAATACAGGCATAGTCAAATTTCTCCAGGGTATACAGACAGGCATAAAACAGATATATACCAAGAAGGTTATACTTCTATCAGGGGATTGGGATGTTTCTGACATAGCGCACTTAGGAGGGGGAGGTTTAGATTGAGACATAGTGCCTACACTGTGAATTTTCACTTCTGTAGCTGAGAATGCACAGAGGAGTCTTTTTTTTATTGCAAGCACTCCTGTTCAGCCATGTGTGCTGCCCATCCCTGCAAGACTGTTGAGAAAATATGATTCAGTGTATTTTCCTTTTTAGCCACAGTGCTAGACTTATCTCACAAATATCTAGCCAATATCTAGTGAACTTTCACACAAAAAGCCACTCTTATTCAAAATCAAAACCTTTACCTAATGAAATACCTAAGAAAGAAAATTAGAAGAAACTAACCATTTCCCAATCCCATTAGGAATAAGTGATTCACTTAATTTGTGCTCTTTGAGCTGCACATGGAGAATCACAGAAGGCCCTGTTAGGAACATCTTATAACAGATGCAAAGGGAGGAGCTTAGGGACTTTCCTTCCATCTTTCCTTTCTTTCTTCATTCTTAAAATATCATTTGAGTAAGACACTTCCAGGTAGTATACAAGATTTTATAAGAATATAAAAGAGAAGATAACTGGATGGATAAAATTCTAGTAGAATTGGAGGTATAGATTTGTAAGATTTTAGAAGGTTTCTGCCTTCCCAGTGAATAAGTACTTGATCAAGTAAATATTGGACAATATGCCATATGGAGACTCTGCTTATAGAGAGTGATCTTGAAATCCTAGTGTTACCAACTTACAAAGCTAGATAATTTTCTCTAGCTGTGTTCAGCTGTCCAGAGACGGGGGGGGGGGGGGGCGGGAATCAGAAGAAAAAGAAAAAGTAGTACATAATAGGGCCGGCCAAGTGGCGCAATGGTTAAGAGCTGGCTTGGGACACCAGTGGCCCCGATTCAGATCCCACATATGAGGGCCAGTGATACTGCCCTCTACAGCTAACAACAGCTCCACCTGGAGCTGTGCTGCGCGAGCCCCAGGGACCATGTAGGCTGCAGCCCCTGCTGCAGTGGGCTGCCATAGGCTACAGTGAGTGGCTGGCAGCCAGCGTGAGCTGCCAATAGCCGCAGGGAGCGACCATCCAGAGGCTGGCGACTGATCTGCCTCATCCGGGAAGAGCGCAATCATGACACCAACATGGTCCAGTGAAGCAACGACCTCCGCAACTAGACTGAAGAACAAAAAGACAGCAACTTGTCTGTTCCCTTCCCTGATTCCCCAACGCTGTTCCCGTCCCCCAATTCCCCAATAAAATCTTTAAAAAAAAAAAGTTGTACATAATAGACCTTATAATTGAATTCAGAAAATGAAAGAAGTGAAGGCAGATGATAAAAATAATAATGGAAAATAAAAGTATCATGATGGTTAAAATATTAATTGGGATTATTTAACCAAGTGAGCTAAAAGTATAAAGAAAATGATAAACTAGTGATTTGGAAAACAGAACATTTGAGTACTAAAATTAATAGCATAGAAAAATTTGTTCATAATGTTCTAGAAAGCAGAAGCAAAGGGTAGGATTAGAAAGTTAGGCAAGGACCAAGGAAGTTACGAAGCATTCTGTAATAGTAGATGCTGAAGAATAGATTGCCAGCGCAGGCTGTGGGTGTGGGTGGGTGGAGGTAATGGGGATTGTATTAATCATTGTTCTTAGTTGCAAATGATAGAACCCACTTGAGTTTTCTTGAACAGAGAAGTATTTATTAAAAACCAGAGCAAAGTTATTGGGTCCCATACAACCAGGAAACAAAGAGCTAGGGACAGCACAGTTATGACAAGCAGATTGCCAAGAACACCAGTGGGATCACTGTCCATGCTCAGAACTTTTGACACTAGTGACTAGAAGCTAAAAATAATGTTCCATCATTGTCCTGAATAACAGAATGCCTCTGTGACACTGTTCCCTTGTAAATCAAGCCACTTAGGTGCATCGGGTTGCACACTTTCACATGTTGGACTAAGGCAGACGGATCTGTGCACAGGAACATAAGGCATATGCAGAATCCTCACTTCTCGCAACTCTTCCACCTTTTCAACCCCCATGCAAAGTTAGATAAGGTTAGAATGGGTGCTAAATGAATGAATCTATTATGTATGTTCCAAGGTGGCTTGTATTTGAGAATTGATGGAAACAGAAATGAGAATTATGATTAACTGAGTTAAGTGGAAAGAGGAGGTCCTTGCTTTATTGTTAGCCAAATAACAGGGGTCACATTACACAAGATTAAGTAGAGTGTACTTGTACAGTTTTGGCTTCTTCAACTCCGGACATTGCTGTTGTGAAAGACAGCAGACTGTTCAAAAGCCTGAGGTATGCCTCTTTTCTTTCTCTTTTCTCAGGAGGGACATGAAGAATTCTACTCATCAATTTGTATAACAATTGATCATAAATATAAATATAAAAGATTAAGCTATACACATTTTTGAAATAAACCATAGAACTAAATCTTCATAACCTTAGGTAGGGCAATTGTTTCTTAGATATGATGCAGAATTGTAAGGTAAAAAGAAAAATAAATTGGACATCATCAAACTAGAAGAGTTTGTGTTTGGAAGGACACCTTCAAGAAAATAAAAAGACAATCCACAAAGTGAGGTGAAATATACCCACATCATATATCTGATAAGGAAATTAAATCCAGATATATAAAGAACTCTTCAAATTCATGTCAAGACATACAAATGGCCAACAGATATATGAAAGGATGCTCAACTTCACTAGCTATTAGGGAAATACAAATCAAAACCAAATGAGTTACCACCTCACACCAGTTAGAATGATTATCAACAAGACAAGTAATAACAAGTGTTGGAGAGGCTGTGGAGAAAAAAGAACCCTCATACACTGCTGGTGGGAATGCAGATTGGTGCAGCCATTATGGAAACGGTACAGAAGTTCATCAAAAAATTAAGAATAGAATTGCTGTATCACCCAGCAATCCCTCTTCTGGGTATCTACCCCCAAAATCTGTAAAACATTTATCCATAAAAATATATGTACCCCTATGTTCATTGCATCATTATTTACAGTGGCCAAGACATGGAAACAATCAAAGTGACCTTCAGTAGACAAACAGATAAAGAAGACGAGGTACACATACACAATGGAATATTACTCTGCCACAAGACAAAGTGAAATACTGAAATTTGCAACAAAATGGATGGATCTTGAGATTATCATGCTAAGTGAAATAGAAAAATTTGAGAACCATATGATTTCATTAATATGTGGAATACAAAACTGAAAGCAACAAACAAACAAGACAAAGAAACAAACAAAAACTCATAGACCCAGTCAAGAGTGTGGTGGTTACTGGATGGAAAGGGGAAAAGGGAGATGCAGAAATGGTAAAGGGGGCAAATATAGGGTGATGAAAGGAGGTTTGACTTGAAACCTAAATAATTTTATTAACTAATGTCACACCAATAATTTCAACGAAAATGAAAACATAAAAGCAAAAAAAGTAAAAATACAATTTTAAAATGGGCAGATTTGAATAGAAATTTCTCCAAAGAAGATAAATAAAGGGCCATAAGCACATGAAAGTTGCTCATATCATTAGTTCATAGGAAATAAAAACTAACTAATTAAAACAACAACAAAACAAAAACAAAATGAGCAAACAAAAATGATGAAATACTACTTCCCACCCATGAGAGTAGCTAAAATTAAAAAGACAGACAATAACAAGTATTAGGAGAATGCCAAATAACTGGAACATTCATACATTGCTGGTGGGATTATAAATGATATAGCTACTGTGGGAAACAGGTTGGCAATTCTTTAAAATGTTAAATCATAAAGCTTCCATTTGATCCAATAATTCAACTCCTTGATATTTACTAAAAAGAAATAAAAATGTATATCCACATACAAAAAAAAAAATGTTCACAAATGTTCATAGCAGCATTTTGCATAATAGCTAAATAATAGATACAACCCAAATGTCTACCAATTGATAAATGGAAAAAATATATATGGTATACCCATGCAATTGAATATTACCCCGCAATAAAAAGTACTGACACATGATATAACATGGATGAATGTTGAAAACATGACTATACGTGAAAGAAGTCAATCACAAAATGCCACATATTACATGATTCCATGTATTGGGGTGTCAGAAAAGTCATGACACATTGTTGCAATGGAAAACAGAAAGAATTAGCCCTGACTCTTCTGACAGCCCAAATACATCCGATACCCATGATAGGCAAACCCATAGTGATGGGCCTCAAATCAGTAGTTGCCAGGGGCTGGGAAATGAGGGAATGTGGAATGACTACCAATAGGTATGGGGTTTCTTTAGGAGTGATGAAATGTTCGAAAATTAGATTGTGGAAACCAATGAACCATTTTGTGATCATAGTAAAAGCTACTGAATTACACACTTAAAATATATTGAACATATAAATATAAAATATATTTCAAAGCAGCTGTTATAAAATATGTATACCTGATATACTCAGGTAACATACACTTTCAGACCCCAAAGGTGACTTACCAAAATGCTAGCATTCTCGGTAATTTTTCACACCCTTTTGTTTCCATACTCTTTCTGCATTGATTATTTATTTGCCTCATTGCTGATTTTGGACCTGTGTAATATAGCTGCTCTAAGTTTCTCTTTAGAATTGATCTCTTTGCCAAATATTTTATCTGACACTCTGGTAACAGAGACCTCTTGGTTATGATAGGAACTTTCCCTCCCTAAACACTGTTTCCAATGAACACAATATTGAATGGGGAAAATGGCACCCCAGTCTCTTTCTCTTGGGAAAGAGATGTCTAGGCATGTCTGTGCCATCCCCTCCAATTTACAAAACATTTCTCATACCTGCACTATGCCACATATTTTAAGGAATTTAGAGGTGTTCTACCAAGATCCATTTTCCTTATCTGTATGTAACTCATTGTTAACATTCAGCATCACAATTTGTAGGGCAATCGCTATGTGATAATCATAACCACATATACACACAGTCCCATAATCACACTTAGTATGGGAAGCGAGTAACTGAGCAGTCCTCTCAACACCCCCCATTGAAGATACTTCAGAAAATTGTTGGCTGATCTTGACTACATATTTGAAATACTTACATAGAGCATTTGTGTAATCCAGTATCTAGTGGTTCTGTCATAAGCTAGAAAGACATAACTGCCGGATGGGAATTACGCCAATTCACGAAGCATTTCTGAGTTGGCATCTGAAGATGAGTGGCCCCAAACTACTGAGCATAGTTAATGTGTGGGAGACACAGCTAATGATCTACTTCCATGTTCATTACCATGGAACAAACCACTTCAAAGAGGAAGATTTTAAAAAGCAACACTAATTCATTGACACAATTGATGCCAACAAAGTGAGCATATTTCAAGGTGGAAAGGTTGTATTGTACCTGTACATTGGTGATCTAAGAGACATGCAGGTACATGCAGACCTGGACAAAACTGCAGTCATTGCCCGGATGTGTGCCCAGTGGTGACAGATCATACCCATCAAGTTTAGCTTGAAACTATTGTGAGCTTGATTCTCCAGTCAGGCTGGCAAGCGTTCTAGTTGTTAGCCAAATTTAATGTGTATTGAATCATACAGAATCTCTTTCACCATGTTTTTGCAGTGATGCATAATGTCAAATGTCAGCATTTTTTTCAACCATTTCTGCCCTAGTAAAATATAATGGCCTCTAAAATCTCTTTTGTTCCAGAGATGCAATGCCATCAGACAATTAAAAAATATCTAAAATTCCCTGTAGCTTGCCAGGTGCCTCTACTCTACCTTTTCATGCATATTATTTTATAATAAGCCTTTTAAAAAGTAGTGTGTCTTTAAAGAGTAGTGGGTCCAATAGCTAATGCTGCTGCATTAGACAGCCTCTAGAATCAGCCTGCACCTGTATAAATATCAGAGGTGACATATTAATTCTATGTTCTTGGGCAAGATGTTTTGCCTAGCTGTACTTCCTCATCTGAAAAATGGGGGGGGGTATTAATAATGGTTCCTAATAAAGTCATTATGGGGTTAAATGAGTTAATAATGTAAAAAACACTGCCCAGAATAAAGTCAGTACTTAATAAACATTATAATTATTTTACCTATTATTAATGTATTGGCTTTCACATCTTGTTTCTCTAGTCGTGATAGAACTACACTATAAATCTTTCCCATTAACTCTTCCCACATACGACTCCCTATGATGGTTCTTATTCCGTTCTAGAGTAGTAACCCCCAGCTCTAATCTGTGGGTTTTCTTGCAAATCCCAAGCAAGGAGTAAGGAACAGGGCACAATATCATTAGTAAGGGGAGCAAGATGGTTGGATTCGGAAACTGTATGCCAAGTACCAGCCTAAGCAAAGGAAACACATAGCGTCCACCAGAGGGCGTTTGTCTTGTGTAGATGGATGAATTCTGTCCAGCTCAGGGAAAATTCTTACAGAGGCCGAGACTGAACAGGCACTGGCTAACATGAACCGGTTCCAGAATATGAGGTGGAATTCTGAATTTAGAGCCACTGCATGGATATAGAACAAATGTTGAAGGCTAAAGTCACTTAACGAAGTTCTCATGGAGTTAGAATAATGTGAATACCCCATATAAATTAGAAAAATTTAAGCTTCCTCTCCTTTCAGTTCTATATGCCTCATCCCCAACCACACAAACACAGTCTCCTGCACACACACACACACACACACACACACACACACACACACACACACACACACACACACAAACATTTACTCACCTAGCTCATGTTACCCCACTTCAAAAAAGGATAGTTCTTCACATTTACAATACATAATCATTTCTAACTTACATTTATGTCTGTTTCATTTTATTTGCTGAAAGGAGAGATGTTTAGAATTTACTGCAATATATGAACCCGCTTCTTTGTGCCTTTGTTCCAAACAGTACTAAATCATATCATGTTGAATTTAATAAATATAACCTTGATACTTGACTCTTTCCTCAGTCATTTGCATTCTCTAAATCAACTTTAGCAAGTTCTCCTGATTATTTATAAGATACACTCCACTAAGAAGATATATACACCTGTGTGTGAATTTTAGCCCAGATGGCACAAATAAAAAGAAGCTTTAAAAAAGTAAATTAGGAAAGACTGATCACTTTGCCACCGATAAGAATTTATTGAAGATACGTATTTTATGAAATTTAGAAAATTAAACTAGCTCCTGCTTTAGGGATTGATTAAACAGTTCTTTGTAAGAATGTATGGATTCGAAATGCTTTTAAAATCTTATTTCATTTATATGATTACCATTCAAAATTGAGTTACATAGAGTATCTCAATTTGTTGTTCATGGGATATGATCTCTCTTAGTTTAAAATTACATTATGCTTAGGGAAGCTTCAAACTATCAGGTTAGCTTGTTTGGCAGATTGTTAGATTAATTCTCTAATTCACTGAAATATCTATTACCATTTCCAAAAGAATTGATTCTAATGAATTAGAGAGCTAATCTCAACAATTTATCACTCAAAGAGGTCATCACACGTAGCAGAATATTCAAGACTACCTGACCATTACTAAACATTTTCTTTATAGAAGAAACACATGTATTTTCTATATTATGCCTTATCATATTTTAATGATTTAAAAATATATTAAGAATTGCTCTATTATAGCAGAGTATTCACATAATCAGTCTGCTATAAAAATACGTGTGTAAAGTTATTAAAAATCTTGACAGAATTAATAATAGTATGGTACCTTGATAATAGAAAATAATGATACAACCATGCTTTAAAATTTTAAGTATTTATTAGAAAATCTAGAAAGCTTCTATATTATTTTCTGCTATGTTCTTTAGAATACCCCACCCACGTTTGTTTGTTTTTTAATTCTGTCCTGTCTTATTCTGTCCTGCCTAAGACTCTTTTGCAATAAAATGTCTACCCTAAATCCTGCAGGGTATAGCCTTTTTGTAGTATTGTTGGTGTACTACCATTCCTTTTTTACTCTCCCCATTCTCTACAATCGCACACTTCACTGACCCACAGGGAACACAAACCAGCCTGTGAGTAGGGACGAGGCACCATTATGCTCTGAAGAATGGCCTCAAAGCTGGGTATCTAAGTAAACTTTAGATCTAATTGCTCCTGTATGCAGTGTTTTCTGCACCACCATTCAGAATGTTATGTATGCAAAAATCAAATCTACACAGTTTTGTAAAGTCTGAAATATACTCTTGTTGTTGTTTTCAGACAGCCCTCATTTAGAGTTTTAGTTCCTCATGTTTTGAGATTTTTTTTATCATAAGCTTACGTTTGCTGAAACTTGAGTTACAAAGATGCTTTGAGGCCTGGGTTGAAAATATATCCCTCTTGAACACATGTATCTTTTTTTTTTCGTCCTGTAAGTTATCCAAGTCAGAATTACTTTAAAATAATTATCACTTGAGGTCTTTTTAAACCCGGAATAATTTCAATTCAGTTTGACTGTCACGGAATATAAAAAAAATATATTTATCATTCACAACCAAAAGCCAAATTTTTATTTTAGCCATTTTGATGTATTGATAAAGTGATATCTCATTATGGTTTTAATTTGCATTTCACCAATGGCTAATGGTGTTAAACATCTGTCTCTTCTTCAGTTAAAAGCCTGTCAATTCCTTTGGCCTATTTTTCTAATTGAGTTTTATTTTCATTTTTTACTGTTGAGTTTGAAGGTTCTTTACATATTCTAGATATAAATTCTTTGTCAGATACACTATTTGCAAATATTCTCTTTGTTTATAGTTTATAATTTTATCCTCTTCACAGGTCTTCTTCAGGAAAAAAAATGAATTATGATAAAGTCCAATCTGACAATTTGTACTTTTATAAAGTGGGCTTTTGGTATCAATTCTAAAAAATTTTCAGCTTGTCGTAGGCTTCCCAGAGTTTCTATTTTTCAAAAAATGTTTATAGCTTTACCTTTTATATTTAAGTCTGTGATCTATGTTGGATTAATTTTCATATGAAACACAAGGTTTAGGTTAAGGTTATTTTTTGTTTTTGTTTTTTCATCTATGTATTTCCACTCTTTCCGACATGACTTTTTGAAATGGATTTCTTTCCTCCATTGGGTTACTTTTCTACCTTTGTAAAAATTCTGTTGAGCATATTTTTGTGGGACTCCATCTAGGTTCTCTATATTTTTTTTCTCCCATTGATCTATATGTCTGTCCCTCTAGCAATACAATAGTGAGTTGATTGCTATACCTGTTATAGTCAGCCTTCACATCAAGTGGACTGATTCCGCCACTTTGTTCTTTTTTCAAAATATTTTTTACTATTCTGGAATGGGCCCTTCCATACAAATGTTAGGATAAGCTTGTCTATAGCTATAAAAATAAATAAATAAATAAATAAATAAATAAATAAATAAATAAATAAATAAAATGCCTTTCAGGGATTTTGAGAGGAACTGGATTACACCTATATATCAATTTGGAGAGAGGTGACATCTTTCCTATACTGACTTTTGTATCATAAACAAGTTGTATTGATCTATTTATTCAGTTCCTGTAAGATTTTTTATTAGCTTTTAATAATTTCAGATGCAAATACAGTGCATGTTTTGCTAGATTTACACCTGAGTATGTAATTTTTTTAGGAACAATCAGAAATGGCATTGTGTTTTAAATTTGTGTCCCCATTTCATTTTTAGGATCCACAATTGTGATTGCTTTTTGTGTTGATCTTGTGCCTTTTAAACTTGTGAAAGTCACTTTTTAATTCTAGGAAATTCTGTAGCAAGTATGTTATCTACAGACAGGGGCAGTTTTGTTTTTCCTTTCCACTCTGTATTTCTCTTATTTCATTTTCTTGCCTGATTTCAGTTGCTAGAACTTCCAGTCCTATGTTGTATCACACATATTTTGATATGTTGTATATTCATTTTCCTTTAATTTTACATACTTTAAAAAATTTCCTTAAGTCCTCCTCTTGAACCAAAGGGTTATTTAGAACTGAGTTGATTAATTTCTAAGTGTTTGAAATGTTAGCTCATGTCTTTCTGTTATTGATGTCTAGTTTGATTCCCTTATGGCTAGAGAATGAATTTTGTATGGTGTAAATCTCTGAATTTGTTGCTTTTTGGGTTATGGCCTAGGATGTGGGCTATATTGGCTAATGTTCCATAGGTTCTATAAAAAATAACTGTGTGGGCTGGCCAAGTGGTGCAGTGGTTAAGCGCTGGCTTGGGAAGCCAGCGGCCCTGGTTCGGTCCCACATATGAGGGCCAGTGATACTGCCCTCAAAAAATAAATAAATAAATAAATAAATAAATAAATAAATAACTGAATTCTGCAGTTTTTGAGTAGAGCATCTATATATGTTAATTAAATTACATTGATTGATTCAGTTACTCATCCTTGCTGATTTTCTCTCTAATAATTCCAGGAACTCTATTTTTTTTTTTTTTTTTTTTTTAAATGAGCCATCCTGCCACCTGTTGGCAGCACAGTAGCAGCTCAGCTCAGGCTGGGCATTGAACTGCTGTTGCTCAGAGCTCAGGTCGCACTTTTGAGCAAGTTCTTAACCAACTGAGCTACGCAGCAGGCCCTCTCTAATAATTCTAAAGTAGCTCTAGCAATTGCTAGGCAATGAAGTGATGAGATTCTCAACTCTAGCTGTGGATTATTTGCCTTTTTCTCCTTTCAGCCATTGCATGTTATACTGAGTTTCTTATAGACAGCATAGAGTTAGGTCATGCTTTTTCAAACACACTGCCAACATCTTTCTTTCAGTTAGTGTAATTAGACTACTTACATCTAAGGTAATTAGTAATATGTTAGGACTTAAGGCTGCCACTTTATTATTTATTTTTTGTTTGTTTACTCTTTTCCTCATTTACCTGTTTCTTGAACTCCTGTGGATACTTTGTATATTGTATAATATTCAGTCTTGATTTGCTTATAATATTTTTTAGCCTATCACTTTGAATAATTTTCTTAGTGGTTGTTCCAGATATTATAATACCCAAATTTCACTTATCAACTGACACTGGTATCAACATTTTACCACACCTAATGAGGTATAGAAACCCTACATCTTTTGAAGTCCTTTTAACTTAACCACTTAAAATACAATGATCTTACTTATTTCCTCGATGTACATTGAACACCACATTAAATTATATTTTTTGCTTCAACCATCAAATGTGAGTTAAAAGATCATGAGAAAAATGGTAGTCTATTATATTTTACCTCTATTATACTCATTATGATGTTCATTGCTTTCTGATGTTCTAAGCCAACTTCTGTTATGTCTTTTCTGATTAGGGTACTTTAAAGCTATTCTCAATAGGGAGCTTTGTTTATTACAAATTCCCTTAGTTATTCTTTATTTAAGAAAATCTTTATTTCCCCTTCACATTCCTGAATATGTTTTCACTGAATGTGGTTGACATTTTTTTTTTTAGCGTTTGGTTTTATCCATGGTTTCAGATGACAGATTACTTTCACTTAATTGATACTTCTCTTTGAGTAATTTGGTTGTTTTCAGTGTTTTATTTGTTTTGTTTTTAGATTTCAGAAATATAATTATTATGTATTTTGGTGTTGATTTCTTCAGGATTATTCTATTTGGAGAACACTCAGTCTCTTGAATCTATAGGTTGATATTTTTTCATAAAATTTGAGAAGTTTTCAGCCATTATTTTTTCAAACACCTTTCAACCTTTCAACCTCTCATATTCATTCTCTCTCTCTCTCTCTCTCTCTCTCTCTCTCTCTCTCTCTCTCTCTCTCTCTCTCTCTCCTGTTCTTTTGGAACAGGCTGACACGAAGGTTAGCTCCTTTGTTATTGTCTTACAAGACTGTTAACTTTTTTCACTCTATTTTCTTTCTTTTATATCAGAGGAAGGAAATTCATTGATCTGTGCTCAGTTTGCTGATTCTATTCTTTATCATCTTTACTACTGAACCCTTCCAGTTAGATTTTTATTTCAGTTATTTTATTTTTTAGTTCTATAATTTCTACTTGGTTCCTTTTTATAATTTCTATTTTTTCCTGGGCTTTTCTATTTATCCATTTGTTTCAAAATAACTAATAATTACTTTTAGAACCTTTTTATGATAGCTTCTTTGAAGTCTTATCAGAATATCCCAATACCTGATTTATTTCTGTGATAGTGTCTGTTGATTGTCTTTTCTCATTTACATTGCAATTTTCTTGCTACCTTTTATGACAAGAAATTTTCAGTTGTATCTTGGGCATTTTATATTATGGTACTCTGAATACAATTTAAGCTTATTTTTAGTAGGCAGTTCCCTTATTAAGGTATAGAATGAGGGCTAGCTGTGTGTGTCTGTTCAGTTTTTCTATAGGCCCTAATATTACCGCTATTGCACAAATGGAGATCTTATTAACACACTTCCTTGTTTCAGAAATATGAGGTGGGAGTACAGTTTCCTCCATGGTCCTTATTTTAAAGGCTTGTCTTGTAAAGGACTCAGGGAACTCCATATGTCTTCCTTTCTCAACTTCCAAGGGGTTTAGGCAATCCTTTCTTCTACATTTTAGTCTTTCTATTCTCCGTTGCTTTGTTATGTCCTGTGATTTTTAGTTGTAAGAGTGAGGACCCAGGAGGAATGCTACTCCATCTTAATGGGATACTTTTGCTTTTTCTTATCCAAATGTCAGAGTATAGATATATTTCCCAGTACAAAAATTTTAATCAAAATCTATATATGAAAAAAATTATATTTAAGTACTTAATATACAATGGCACTTTATATCGAGTTATATAAGGGATAAATCTTGAATTACATTCCAGAAACAATTAGTAGAATGTCAGAATCATCTGTAGACGTTTCTAAAAGCTCATTGATGGGCAAAATGGGATTTGAATTAGATGTTGCTGGCGCATAACTCATAGTGGATGAGTTATGTAGATGCAATAATAAATGTTTTTCTTGAATGTTATGGCAGTAGGATAGGAGTCTTTCCTTTAAATTAAAAACCTGTTATGTCTGATAGTGTTATAGAAAAAAGTTTGAATGTTATAATTGAAAGTGCAAACAAAGTTCCATTTGAAATTTTTGCATCCCACATCTTCAACCAACTTCCATGAACATTTTTTATTTACAAGTTTTTACATACCACCAAAATTACAGAGAATCTGTACTGATATTTCTAAGTTTGATAGCTTACCTGAAATTGTTGGCTCTTCACCTGACTCATCTGTACCATCAACTTGTGTAACCAGGTAAAATAATGACTGTTCAACCCTCCCTCCTCCGCTCCTCAATTTTAAGCTTGCTACAAGTGTTAAGTCTCCAACTCAGCTGGTGAATAATAGTTTATTACAGGAAATTACCATTTTATTGTAAATTTTTACATGCAGTTTTTGCAGTGAAGTTATGTATTGTTATGTGTTATTGGCCTTTCGGTATCATAAACAAAATGTTTATGGTGCTATATGTGAACTGTACATTTTACTGCATACAAAATGAATTTAACAACCACATTAATTGTTTGGTGATCAGGAAGCAAAGTTTTAAGCATTTTTTTTATATCCAAATATGATATTTTATAACTTAAAAGTAAGCATTTTATTGCGGTTAGTAATGATTTAAGAAATCAGTTGCGGATTTTGTTGAGGTACAATGCATTATAATTTTTCTAAGTTAAAAATGATGAGAAATAGGTATTTATTCCCTTAAATATTTCACAGAGAATGTTAGCTTTTTGGAATCAGATAATTTACATTAAGCAGAAGGTCACTGGATTCTGAAGTAATGCCTTGCAACAAAGCACTTGATAAAATATTACAAATAACTTTTAAAGTACACAGCTAAGCTTACAAGTAAATAAGACTTCAAAACATGATGGCACCTTTTATCCCTAATTTTAAGATAAAGTTGACACTTTGGTCCTTGGAGATTATTATCTTTGCTTTGCTTTGGCAGTACCTTTGATTTGTACTTTTAGGGTCAATGACTGCAGTAAACAGGAGAAAAGAGTTTGCTTCCATATAGCAAATAATATTTTTTGCCTATCTAACATACTTTCCCATTAATCTTAATTATTGAATCCCAATTTTATTCTGTTGTCAATGTGCACATCTAAAGACTAAATTTCCAGCCATCCTCCCAGAGAAAAATAACGATGGAAACATAAATTCTGTCCAATGATTTACCAGTATATTTATTAAATGGGTAACCTAACCTCTTTGTTTAACTGCTGTTAGAAACATATTTTCCTTTTTTCTCCCAAAAATAAAGAACAAAGAGGTATATCTCTCATTTGTAATGAGGTAGCCTTAGTTATAAATTCCTGACCTTAAGGCTGGCAGAACATAATATAGAAGGAAATTGGGTTCATAACAACAACTGAAACAAGGTGTCATCGTAGACTAACTTCTTTCAGATTATTTTTTAACCTAAGAGAAAACTAGTCTTTGTGTGTGTGTGTGTGTGTGTGTGTGTGTGTGCGTAACCTACTGATAGTTTGGTGTTTTCTGTGATATATCATTAAACTTAGTTTTGATTCATATAAATATGAGATTCCTGAATAAACCCAGAGCTATCAAATTTAAATAAAGGGAGGTCTACAACAAAATAACACCCCTTTCAGCATAGCAAAATGGATGAATGAAAAAGATGCCATTTTTTGGTTATGGTCAGCCTGGGGAGCCATGAGCATTTGAAAGCATAGGTTTTCCTTGACTTTGATACACTAGTCATTCTGGGAAATTCCATTCTGAGAAAATACTTACAGTGGTCATTTATACTAACAAATTTACAAACAAAAAAAGAAATTTAAAAAAGCAGTTAAGATGGAAAATATAAGCAGAAAGACATACATCTAAGGTAGATCTGAAAGAAATTAGAAAAAATTGGGGATAGGTAAATATAGCAACAAGAACATCCAGGAATAAATGACATATAAATCTCAGATTTAAGAAGCACAATGAATCCCCAATAGCAAAAGTTACAAAAACTCATACCTACACACATCAAAGTAAAATGATTGATCAATTGACAAAATTCCTTAGAAAAGAGAGAAAAGACAGATTAATTTAGGAAAAAAGGCAAACAACCTGATAGTTCAATTTCAAACAACAATTTTGGAATTAAGGAGATAGTGCAAAACAAATATATTTTTTTATTGCTAAGTGAAAATATTTGTTAATCTAGAATTATATATACAATGAAAATATACATCAAAAAAGGGGGTAAAATGGAGACAATGTAGTCAAAGGGAAATTTACTTAAAAAACTTTCAGTGAAAGAATTTCAAAGGTACCTTAATGTCAAAGGTACATGAAGATTAACAAAGAACATGAGCAACTGTATTAATAAACATTTAAGTAATTCCACACAAACATTAACTATATAAAACAATAGTGTTCATATCTTATTTGGGGACTAAGTCATATGGAGAAAGTTAAATATTTAACAATAACAGCATATAAGATTAGGATGAGTGTTATTAATGTCAAAATATTCTAAATTTCTTTTATTTTGAAATATGTGTTTAGATATGTTGGTTAGTGGTACAATTTGTTGAATAAAGTATGAAAATTTCATTTGTAAGCACTAAGATAAACAGACAGATAAAATTCAAATAAATACTATGTTAAATTAAATAAAATTAATAAAAATTACAGGAAAGGAGAAGAATGAAAGTACAGAAAAAAATGGAACTAGGATTAAACACAAATAAGATAATTGAGGTAAATGCATATACATCAGTAATCACAATATGTATAAACAAAATGAAATGGTCTGTTAAAATACAGGGATACCAAATCGGTAAAGAAAACAAAATCAAGATATGTTTATAAGAAACACATTTAAATTGTATACAAACTGTAACTGAATATATAGATAGTCATGGGGATGTGGATTATACTGTGGAAGGGAGTCAGAGGAAGTGTAATAGATATATATGATATGGGGGAGGGGTGGGGTGGTGAATTGGGGGAGGAGGGTTGCCACTTTGAGAGGTAAAAAATATAACTATTGCACTGTGTTGTACAACTGAAACCAATTAAAAATAAATTAATTAATTTTATTTATTTATTTATTTTTAAAAAAAGAAACACATTTAAAATAAAATTTTGTATCGTTATACTTAATGGTGACAAACTCTAAACTTTCTACTAAGATCAGGTACAAGGCAAGGTTGTACTCTTTCATTAGCTATTTTCAACATCTCACTGAAGTTCTACTTAATGCAATATGAAAAGAATGGAAACAAGAGATATATAGATTGGAGAGGAAGAAAGATAGTTGTATTAGCTTGCATATGACATGATAGTCTATGTAGAAAATACAAAAGACTTGACAACAACAACAAAAACTGCTGGGAATAAGTGATTATACTAAGTTTGCCAGGATACAAGATTACCATACTAATATAATTTAAAAGTATATGTATGTATATGTATATTAGAGAGATGACAGATGAGAGATGATAGATAGATAGATGATAGATAGATAGATAGGTAGATAGATAAATTTATTATGAAATATTGGTTCATGTCATTATGGGAATTGAGAAAGCCCATAATTAACCATCTATAATCAGAAAACCTGGGAAAACCCATAGTATATAATTTAGTCAGTTTCTGAAGGCCTGAGAACCAGGGAGCCTATGGTGCAAATCCTAGTTCTAGGGCTTGAGAAGATATGAAATATCCCAACTCAAACAGACAGTCCTGAACCAAAAGGGTCAGATTCCTCCTCCTTCTGTCTTTCTGCCTTTTGTTCTTTTCAGGTCTTCAAGGGATAGGATGATGCCTGCCCACATTAGAGAGGGCAATCTACTTTACTGAGTGCGCCAAGTCAAATGCTAAAATCATCTGGAAATATCCTCAGAGACACACCCAGAAATAATGTTTAATCTGTGCACTCAGTGGCTAGTCAACATGACACAAAATTAATTATCACAATGCTCATGCATAGATTTTTCAAGCAATCATAAAATCATTATAAAAATTAAACATGTAATTGGTCATAAATCAAACCTCAACAAATCTGAAATATTAGAATCATACGCACTATGTTTTCTGATCATGTGAAAGGTTGTTTCCAACTTAAAGAAAATTAGATATAATATATCAAAACACCTAGGAAATGTTTGTGTGCACATATGTGTAAATCTAACAAAATTGTTGAAATCTTTTATGAAGAACATAATAATATTTAATTGAAAGACATTAAAGAAGACAAATGTTTAAGTGGAAATCTATACTATATTGATGACAGGAAGAAGCAATTTTAGCTAACATTCATTCCAAATTGATCTACAGATTTAGTTCCAGTCAAAATAGCAACAGGAATTTTGAGGAACTTGGCAAGTTACGTTATATTTATATGAAAAAAATAAAGGTCTAGCCAAGCCACTCCTGAAGAAGTATAAGATATAGATTATTACCTTAGTAGATAATAAGAGTTATTAAAATTACTCACAAATTAAGACAATGAAAAATCAATAGAGATATAAGCAAAAGACAATCATGTATAGGGACACTTGATATGTGACAAGGTGACACTATATATCCTGGGAAATCATGGGTTATTCAAATGGGAAGGGATGATATAATCGAATGCTTATTTCACCTTAAACATTGAAAAAAATAAAAATCTTAATGAATTTAGCATTCAAAAATCAAAAGGAGAAACATTTTAAAACATAATAGATTATTTCCATGAATCTGGTTTAGCATGGAATTTATTTGAAAGACACAAATATTTGTAACATACACAGAAATATTAACATTTGACTATACTAAAATTAAGCCATTTTGTTTATCATAAGGTATAACAAGGTAAGAGATACTCAAACTGCAAAAAGCACATACCAGCAAGAAAGGATTAATATCCAAAATGTATAATTCCTAATAATCAGACAGAAAAAGAGAAACAAACTTAGAAAGACATTGCAAAAATATATGAAATTTCATTTCTCTTAACAAGATATAGCCAATTAATCTATGACAAAATATTCTGCCTTGCAGGTAATCAGGGAAGTGAAATACAGACCATAATGAGAAACAATTTTAAACTCATTAGACTGGCAAAAGTAAGTAGTCTCATAATTCCAAGAGTTTGTGAGGGTGTCAATCAGTTTAAACCTTTAGAACTGTTGATGAAAGTGAAAATTGATCCAACCCCTTTAGAAAACAATTTGGAATTATCTTGCAAAGTAGAATTTATGCAAATATTATGACTCAGCTATTCTACTTCAAAGTATTTATTTTGGAAAAGCTCATGTTTAAAAGGAATAATAAAAAATTCAGAGTAGTGATAACTTCCATAAAGGAAATGGTAAGAACACAAAGAAGCACAATTATTATCCATGTATTTCTAAACCTTAATTTAAGTGATTAATCATTGTTGCCTATTTTATAATTAGCTTTATAGTGTACATTTATTTTGCATATATTCTTTTATACATATCAAGTGTATTATAGAATTATAAAATAGCTCTATGTAGGAAGAAAAAAAGATTGTATATATTTATGTATTTACCTCAAAGTAAGAACTTTAAAAATATCTTTAACCAGAAGAGAAAATGGTCAATTTTCATGGTGAGGCAAGTTCAGTAGAATATTATTCAAATAATAGCTCATAGTGTCTAACATGTAATATGACATGAGTCTTCAAATATTAATAACTAATAATTGCCTAGAAATTTCAGGATAATTTTAGGTGCAATCAATTATTTTATGAAAGGTAGTTTTACTTTGTCATCAAATTTTTTGATGAGTTGGTTGGAAAAAAAAGGCCTCATAATTTTTTAAGAGATAGAAATATATATTTTTTTCTAGTTTTCACACACAGAGCACACATTTTTTTTTTCAATGTTTGCTTTCCCAATGCAGTTTTTTACATTGAATCTTCTCAACAATTAAATGCACAGAACATATTAAGCAACTACATTGTTCTAAACACTTAGCACTGAATGTCAAAAGATAAACCATGAGTTGACGTTTCTTGAGGATAATTTTTTAACATGTAACCCATATGAACTCAAACCTTACTAGCATGTGGGCACATATTATGTCAAGATAATACTCAAATTTCCCTAAGATATTGTCCTACCTGCAGAATCCAAGTCTTCATTCACTTATAAGTGTCTGCATCAGTTGTTATGGGTACTTCCAAAGAAAACTATGTCCTTAAAGAACTCAGTTCTCATTTCTTGTACCCTCGTCCTCAAATTGAAAATGGCCCCTGTGTTCCTAATGCCATTACTGCTGGGGGAATGCTGACTCCCTGTCTATCATGAAGTCCAAAATGACAAATGGATCCATCAGTTTACAGTGAAAGAGAGCTATACCCTGTCCCATGAAACATTAAAGAAATGGCCTCTCTCCACAATGGATGCAAATGGAAATGCTTTAGAAGGAGTCCTAGTAGAGATAATGGTGGCTTAGACTGTAATGGAAGCCGAGAAGGCAAAGAGGAATGAGTGGATACTATTATTTGTGTCCTTGAGAATTTGTTTTTTAAAAAAAAAGAAAATATCTGGAGACACAATTTTTGATATGGGTTTAGGAATAGGGATCAGATCACTATGTCTCCACTCTTCTAAAAAACTGAACTTAGTTTTGGTATAGTTACTGAGAACTTTTTATTAAATTATTATAAAGATAGCTAAGCTAATTTTGGCTGGGTCATAGATTCATACTGACGATTATAAGTAGGACTGCTATAATTGCCTTCTGAAGAATGAGGTGTGTACAGCTCAAAATTTAAGAAGGCACTCACTCCCAGGGCTCTGAGAGTGTACAGTGCCTCCTTAAATTTTGAGCCCTCGATACCTTGCTTACCTCACCCTACTCCTAATTAAGTAAGTATAGTGGATGTGTATACTCAATAAAATTTGTAGCAAATGTGGCTGAGACAAACATTAATAGAGGCAACGTATTATTTGCAATAATTATTTTAAGTTACCTATACATCAAAACCCTACTAATGCAAAAGAAGGAAATAAAATAATCAGGTTTCCAAATAGCTTCATTCATATAAACAGTAAACCTGGAAACACGCAGCCCCAAACCTATGGTCCTCATTTGATACAATTTAATTATAGACTTCATTATCTGGTTTATTTTTTTCTTTCTTGTTGAAGTTAATATCAGTAAATTTGTTTAAGGTGTTAATTAGAAAATTATTTATTCCTGGTCCTTTCATACACCTTATTGTTCAGGAAACAGTCTTATATACTTATCTGAATTAACATATTGTCACATGCTCTGTTTAAGGCCAAAGTACCATAGGTAAAGCTGATCAGCTGTCCAGAGTTCTCAACTGATGGGAGCTTGCTACCTGATTTTACATTAATTTCTGGAAATCAGAAATATAATCTCCAAAAAAGGTGGTTGTAAAAAATAATCACCCTATTCAATATTGTAGTTGTAGAAATGGAGTAAATTTTCTTTAAGAAATTAAAATCTGAGAAGAAAATGCCACTAACATGTTTGGTACATCACTATAGGTCAGCAAGAAAAATTACTGTGGCTAAGCCTGTCTCTTTGATACCAAGAAGATACTCTAGTCTGAGCTCTAATGTATGCTTCCTGTTTTTTACTAGATAATTCTTTGCTGTCCCTTCATCCCCTTCTATATTTCATATGGGAGGATTGCCACAGCCTTTAAAACTTCATTAACAGGAGCAAATCCACTACCCATGGATTTCTCCTCAAATGGGACTCTAACCCATCAGATAGCTGGGCAGCGTTCTCAGGAATACTCTCTAGCTATGAAAAAACTCAAGAGGACACAGGCAAGTCCAGTGAAGAGGAAGAAGGAAACTATTGAGTTTGGGATGTTTGGTACATGGGTTTGGTCTAGGGTTATGAAACCTAAACCTCCTATTGTAAACAGGAAGTGGGGCATGAGTCCTTCCCTGATATATTGTCCACCTACTATGTCGGCTGTGTAGACAAAAGAAGCTACTGGTCCCTGATGCCCATATTCATCATTCATAGAACCAAAGCTTAGCGGATCAACAATGACATCATAACTTATTCCTCCGGTGATGAAGCCGTAAGACACCACCGCCAGAGCATACACTGTCATAGCCGAGGCCATGTGCACCCAGGGCGATTCCTCAGCTTCATGTTGGGCATGCCAGCACCAAGCACAGGACTCAGTACAAAGTCTCTGTGTGGGCGGTGACAAGGTCAAATCAGTAAACGTTTAAATTAGAGAAAGTAAATCCAGCCTTTGTATGTGACATAATTAGGTTTGTGTCAAGGTTGATCATGCGCGTGACTTCAGGGGCCAAGCAATCCTATAAACAGGCCCAGGGGCTATAGAGACCTACAAAAGCCATGCTTCGTCAATGACATTGGACTTCACATTTTTAAATTCTGTTATTGAAGACCAAACCGTTCTACTCATCTAGCATTTTGTCTCATAACTACCCTTGAAAGCCTCTGAATATAAAATGTAGAATTGAATGTTTGCATTTTTCCTTAATTTATCCCCCTCCTCCCCAACCTCCAAACAACAACAGAACAGCAACAGCAGCAAAAACAATCAAAACTCTGCCTTGTACCAGAAAAACTGAAGGGATCCTAATTTGTGGCCATCTTTTTCAGAAAGATGGAAGATACAAAGGTGTTATTGACAACTTAATGTGGTTTCCCAGCAATAGCCAGTCAATCACCTCAGCAAGGCCTTGAAGGGGTGAGAGAGAGCTGCTGTAGTTATCGGGTGAGGACCACTAAGTCCACAGGCAAAGCCTAATGGAGTGCAACCAAAGTGTCATTAAGCACTGGGACAGCAAAAAGGTAAAGCCGGAAGCTAGCCGAAAGGAGATTTTTAAAAACAAAAACAAAAAGGGAGACCAAGGAAGACCAAGTTAAATGGCTTTCTGAATAATCTTTATTTAATTCCTTCTTTTGCCAAGGACTGGTGCACTGCATACAACATGATTGTCTTTCATTTCTTTCCTTGTTTCTGTAATGACTATTTTTTTCATCAGAATAATTTGTCTGGAACAATGCTAGCATGTTGCAACACCTAACATAGTATTTGTAACTAATTAATTCCATTACTTACTGGAGCGCAATCAGCCTTGATATAGTTATAACATTGTCTACATGAAGGCCACAGATATTGTGGATGGTTTAGCTTTTAAATGAATTGGTGATTAAAATATAGAAATAACTACACACAATTATGTGTGCAAAACAAAATCTTATATTGCTTTGTGTCAAGATCTGTGACAAAGAATAAGAAGGCAGTGAAAGCAAAGAAATTGTTCATTTCCATAGTGGGTTCTTTTACTTAAGGAGGAAGTGTATTTCCATAGAGCATGCATTGAAAAGGCTTATAGAATCACTGGGCCTTTCTGGAAGGGTACCTGAGAAATCACACACCGTTGTCCTTCATTGCTTTGTCCCACCACCGCTATCCTAGGTGCAACTTTTGATAGCATGAAACTTTTGTTCCTGAGAAATCTGAGAATTCGATTTCACAAGCTTCTCTTGGTTACTCTCTCTAGCATTAACACTCAGGCTGTGATTATACATGGCTAAACTCAATGGAAAACTCATATTTATATAGGAAAAAAAAATCTTGTGCAAATCTATGGGTACCCATATCTCATTTAAAAAATGTTCATTCATAAAAATAAAGTACTTCCATCTTTGAAATTAGTCTTGACAGCAAAACTTATTTTGTAGAAATGGACAGGAATATTCCTGTATGAGAATAAATACTAAACTTACTTGTATAGCTCTCTATAGCCCATTAAAAACCTCATTCCCAATTGGTTCCCTGGAGGCGACAATTTTACTGGTTTTTCTAACATTTACTAAAAAGTGAGAAATCATTTTTATCTTGCAACATTTCATCATTTTAAAGTAGAAGTTTTAGAGCATTCCACCTCCCTGAATCATGGAATGCCCCTTCATTGGAAAAGTTCTTCAATGTCAATATGAAATGTCAAAAGAAAAGAAATAGACTTGGATTTTTAATTCAATTTCTTGATATTGAAACATAAAAATAACACTAAAATATTTACTTAAACCGCATTTCACTGCGAAGTCTTCCCTTTTCTGTTACTGATCTTTACTTAGATGGATGTTTTCAGTTCTTTCCTGGTCAATTTTAATTCTCTTCTTTCCCTTGTGGTTTCTTCTGTAGCTTTGAAGTTTAGAACGTCATCCTTTTACAGATGTTGGATAAAAACTAGCTTGTTTTACCGTCTGTTTTTTTTTTTCTATTAATATTTTAATCGGAAACTTGTTTGAAATACAGCACTGTTAAGGTTTTACTATATTTTTGTACTGTCTCTGAGCAGGAAGGGCTCCATTTTCTATCCGTGAGGCCAGAACCAAAGGACTTCCGGGGCTCTTCCTACACCACTGCTCTCGTTCATGGGTGTCTCTGATTTCAGGCAGGGACCACCTGAGAAAAACCAACACTAAACTCATCTTTGATTGAGGGGTAATTTGAACTCCTGTGGTCTCTCCCAATCCTCCTGATGAGTCCTTTGACGGCTGTTTCACAAATTCTGTTTCGGTTTTATAGCTGCGTTCAGTGGAAGAGGCAGGGCAGAGTGTGCTTCTATCATCTTATGCAGAACCAGAACCAGAGTTGTCATTTTTAATGTTTATTTTTAACTTCAATGAAACCTGAAAAATCCTCTGGGTCTAAATCAGACAAGTCCCAGCTTCAATAGGCTTATATTTGTGGGAGGAAAACTGATCCAGAGTTTTCAATAAAGATGTATCTTGGACTAAATACCTCTCTGGAGGTAAGCCAAAAAGCACAGTTTTTCTACTCCTTCTGGTTATTTGGAAGAACAGTGCAGGAACAAGTCCCAATTTAATCCTAAAGCATAATGAGTTGAAAATTATACCAGAAATCCAAAGACACAGCAGGAAAGTCACAGTTTCAAATGATCTCTCTTTTCTGTCTTGAGCATACTGTCAGAGTACATAAGCACAGAGCATTATGTGTTTATTAAATTAAACATAGATTTTAGGACTGGAATTTTATTTTGAACTCACTTCCAAGGATACTGCATCTTAAGAAATGAAATTCCTTTTTGGATGGTGATATGAGACTAACTGAAGGGAAATCCTACTCTTTAAAAGGTTCTGCCAGCATGAGATTGAATGTCTTGGACATATGGTCATAACTAAAGTACAGACTTTGCAAATGCTGAACTAGATTATACTCTACAACATTTTTATGGATTCTTTAGAAAAATATATCCCAAGATCCAGAGAGAAGGGCTGACTTGTGGTTCAAACATACAACAAAACTGGATGAATCAGAGACTGAGATGTCAAGAAATAAGAGGTAGAAGGGGTGTGTGTGTGTGTGTGTGTGTGTGTGTGTGTGTGTGTGTTTCACAGTGTATGTGTAAACCCATAAAAGAGATTGGGCTGATAATTTCTAAACAACAATCAAGCTCAAAAATAGTGAAGGGAGCTGATAAAGGCAAATTTCAAATTTTAATCTTTTTATTATAATCAGCGATTTTCAATGAAAATATATTTGTGTTTCATTGTGAAAATAAAACACTTGAAAAATAAATACCTGATTGATAAATAGATTTACTTTTTGGCTTTCTTTAAAGGTATTCTTTTTTTCCCTATTCCATGTACATACTATCACACAAAAATATTTATTTTAGGATATTTTTTTGTTAAAGTGTTTGTTTCCTTTTTCTCCCTAAAATGGAATTGCATTATATACATTACTCTGAAACCTGCTTATATCGCATAACTGTATCTTAATCATATCTCTCCAGATTGGCAGACATATGTATAGCTCATTCAGGAGCAGTCTGGATTTCATAAATCATTCCATATGCAATAAATGTTAGCGTCATTTCTTGCTTTTAAGGATATTTTTTATTCATCTTTGACTTGTCACATTACAGATTTAATAAAGGAAAAAATGTATAAAAATCTTTGGTGCTCAAAATATCTTTTAAAATATTTAAATATTTGAATATAATGCATTTATAGATCTTTATTTTACATATTATTTACTGTATTATTTGTATTATTAAATTTTTATCTTTCTCATATTTTCTAGATATAGGAAATGATCTTTACTTGAAATGGTAACAGCTCTATTAGGCTGTCTCATAGCTTAAGTATATTCTGGAAATTTAATTTTGGCAATTGATTATTGGAAAAGAGTAAAGCCTAGCTTTTTAAATGTGTTTCCTCACAAATTATCAAGAATATTATCTTTATTTATGTAATATTCAGAGTATTATTTCTCTTGAAGATATCAAATTAGTAATGACCAATATAATTCACAAAAATGTCAAAAATAATGTAATCATAGTACATTGTTTTGTCTCTTAAGTCTTCATTAAAAATAATAGCTTGTCTTGATAATCTTAATCCCTTATTTTCACAAACTTTGCTGAGAAACATAAATACGATTTTAAAGACACTAGGACAAATGTTACAATGATCAGATGAACCTACCTACACTTGGAGTTAATATAGCTCAACCTATTGGTAACAGCTTTTACTTTTTTTAAAAAAATCTTTAAAATCAGGATGCCATTCAGTAACTTATGAGTTATGGCTTCTTTCTTATGAACATTGTAAGTGAACATAGAAAATTATCTTCAAATACTTCTAAAAAGATATACAGATTAAAATGCAGCAATGTATATTGCAAATGTTATACTTCCATTTAATTTAAGGCATATTCATTGACATAAATGGAAGATTAGAGGTGAACAAAGGTATTTTCATAGAATTGTATTAATAGGAAGAAACAATGAAAATATAGAAGCTGACTCTAATGGTGGCATATTACTTATTCTCTTTTTTCTGGAAACTATTCAAATGAGGATAGACTTGGAAAGGAAATTTTAAGGATACTGGTTAATGTCAATAAAAGCTATATAAACTGTGGTTGTTTTGGGGGAAAGAGAATATATTAAATCTTTCTAATATGATTCTTATTTTCATTTTCCTATTATAATATGACAAAATTCCTACCATATTTTACTTCAAAATACATTTCGGTAATCACAACATACTCAAGCACTCCATATCAGTGGGTCAGGGGTCCACAAGACCACTCCCAGTTTGTTAATTAGCTGAGGACCCACAGGAATTAGCATATTGTTCTACTCACAACACTGATTTATTTCATCAAAATGAATCAAAACCAACACAGGGAACAGTCACATGAGACAAAATCCAGAGGAAACCAAGTGTAAGCTTCCAACAGCCCTCTCCTTGTAGTATTACACAGACATGATACTCCCTTCAGCAATGAGTTGTGACAACATGTGCAAAATGCTGTCCACCAGAGAAGCCCATTAGAGTCTCTGCCCAGGGTTTGTAAATTTAAGGCTGGTTTTGTGGGTATCCTTTGGCTAGCGCATATCAAAATTCTAAACTCTCAGAATGAAAATAGATGTTCAACACTAATCATATTGCATGCATAAATTGCTTAGGTACATTGTGACAGTCTTTTCAGTTAAGGTAGTAAAAACACTTGAAATCATGTTTTTAAATTCCAGCCATGATCAAACTCACAAGCAAGCCTTTTTAAGGATAATATTCTCAGGGCTGCTGTGTTAACTCTTTTCTGCACAATAAAATATAGTAATTAAATTTATTGGAAATTACGCTCAGAATATGATAAAACTTTGGAATTTAAATATTTGTATTGCTTTATAATCACAGGATAATATTACCAAATTCTTGTCAAAAACAGGATGAAAATTAAATTTATAGTTGGAAATAAATAAAATTAAATGAAATAATAGCATGAATATAAAGTCACATAAAAAAGAAGACATTTACATTTTAGTATAATTATATTTCATTATTTTTAGTCACTTCGCCTAATATCATTTAAAGACAATATACCAAAAGGTTAATAATTCTTTGCTCATTTTGAGAAATGTCAATATAGACAGTGACATTTAATAATTGATTTTATTTTTACATAAATTACTTGAAAATATGTAAAATGTGACAAAAAGTATAAGAATTTTCACGTGTCAAAATGTTGTGAGTTTATTAAAAACCATCCATAATTTATATACTGGGTTGATGGGCTTATTGGAAACTCCATGGGCCCAGTGGAAGGATGCTTTCCTGCAGTTACTGATTGGATTTGATATGCCCAGAGCCTAAAGACTGTCCATCTAGGAGCCACAACTATCCCCTGCCAAGTCTTCCATTTTGTATGTGAGTCCCAGGTTCAGAGCCTCTCTTAGTGATCTGGGAGAAGGCCCAGTGTCTCAAAAGTAAAACTGATATTTATTTCTGCCCCAAAACCCTGCCCTTTATGTGTTTTAATCACTCAACACTCAGATTCAAGCTCATGCTTTTCTGCTTTCTCTCTTTCATGCTCTAGTGCTCTCCTTATCTGTAGTGTTTTCTCTTGCATCAGGCAAATGCAGAAGTGAAGTATAATTTATCTTTTATGCAGAATTTAGGTATCAGAAAGACCCCAAGAGAATTTAACCCATTATATTGGTAGAAACAGAAGTCCCTACAGAGCACATTGATTTTGTAATATCTAGTGGATGGTGGCTGATTCTGTATAATAGAATTATGATACAGAAAATTACTATGGAAAAATAGCACCCATCTTCTCATTCAATAAATCCTATTAATTCAATATGCATGATAGGATGTGTACTGAGAGCCAAGTGTTAAGTCAGTATTGAGACCCAGAGAGGACTAAGTAATAGTCCCTACCCTCAAGGACCAATATGTAGTGAAGACACAAACCAACTGACAGTGAATGAATTATAATACAATGTTATAGAGAGAGAAAATCAGGGACAACAAGGATACATGAGTCAAACAATGTCATCTATTCACTATATTCTCCTCATAGTATTTCTCTCTGAGCATTATGAAAGTTATCATTCCCCACCTCGGGGAGTTAGCCAAGGCCATACGACTATTATTCTGGCCCATTAATTGTGGGCCAGATAGAAGCGGACCGTCCCAAGGTTAAAGCTGTGAAAATCTCCTGAGTATTCTCAAGTGTCTGTTCCTCTGAAGGGGTAAACACAGAAGTCTTCTCTGAGGTAACAAGTTCAAGATCACCTGGATTACCTGGATAGACCAGTGCTTTTTTTTTTTTTTTTTTTTTTTTGAGGGTAGTATCACTGGCCCTCATTATTGGGACCCGAACCGGGGCTGCTGGCTTCCCAAGCCAGCGCTTAACCACTGCACCACTCAGCTGGCCCTAGACCAGTGCTCTTGAACATGACTAGGACTCACAGCAGACTTGAGGAAAATAGGCAAGCCACTGAGATTTTCAGATGTTTGTTCAGTGGAGCACAGTGTAGACTATCCTACAAATAAAATATGGAAGCAGGATAGAGAAAGAACTTGACTTTGGTAGCGGTCAGAAGGGGTTTGGGAGAGCAGAGTTCACAGGCAGACAAAGAAAGGATCATGTGTAAAGACATTAGGATGAGAAACTGAGCACATAGCACTTGGGGAACTACAAACATTGCAAAGATAATTATTGTATGTGCTAGGAAAAGCATTAATTTTACTATGCTAGCCATAGTGAACAGTATTCTATAATGGTTTATCAGTCAGAGTTCTAGGTTGCAAGTAATAGAAACTGACTCTTGCATATTTAAGTAAACAAAGAAATAAATTTGAAAGATTCTCAGGTAGATCACAAACTAGAGAATCAAGCTCAGATAAACAGATGTAACCAAAAGATTCTGGTGAGCAGGAACCATTGCCAATGTTACTTAGCATTCACAGTCTGGTCCCACCACCTCTGCATGGCAGCTTCCACTAGATTCCATTATTCCTGCCCTTGACACTTAGGCTCCAGCCACTCGATAATTCTCCTTTTATTTGTTCATTATTTACCCAATGTTCCAATCCTCTCTAGAGACATTTATTTTATAGCCTGAGCTTAGATAATGTGCCCCCATTAAGTTCCAGGGTACAGGAAGGGAATATATCTTCCTGGTTATTTTAGAACACAACGTTTGGATACTGAGCAGAAAGAGTAATAATAAAAGAAACAAACAAAATTGTATGATACTCCCTCATCTCATTTATCTTCTTCTTACTCTCTGCATGTCAAATATTGTGACTTTTCTTTTATATCTTCAAACAAGCCTGACTCACACCTATACCCACTATCCCCTTTTCATGGAATTATTTTTCCATCCATCTTTGTAGTCACCTTTTCCACAATTTAATTATCAGCTACGTTGTAACCTCCACAGAGAGAGATTTTTCTCCAACAGCCTGTATACCACTGCTCAGGGTCTCTAATCACCATATATAATATGACATGTTTTATATCACTTCTTTTTGTATCAACTCATAGCCTTTGTTTATATTTGAAGTGATTTTAGTCATTTTGTGTGGTTACATTCTGTTGACCTTTGTTCTAGGAGACTCAGAGAGAAGATTGTTGTTTATTGTTTTTTATGAGCACAAGTATCTGTATACCACAACTTCTTTACCCATTCATCCATCAATGGACACTTATGTTGTTTCCATGTCTTGGCTGTTGTGAATAATGTTGCTATGAACATGGGAGGTACAGACATCTTTTTGAGTTAGTGTTTTCATTTTGTTTTGATATGTTTCCAGAAGTGAAATTGCTGGATCATATGACAGTTCTAGTGTTTTTCTTTTTTTTTTTGAGAATTTTCAATATTGTTTTCCATAGTGGCTATATCAGTTTATAGTCCCAACAACAGATCCTTTTTCTCCACAACCTCACCAGCGTTTGTTAACCCTTATCTTTTTTGATAATGCACATTCTAACTGGTGTCATGTAGTGAGTTGAGCATCCTTTCATGTACTTGGTTTTTCATAGATCTTCTTTAGAGAAATATCTACTTAGGTCCTTTGCTCATTTTTTTTTTTTTTTTAAGAGTTTATTGAGGAATTGGGGGAGGGAAACAGCGTTGGGGAATTGGGGGAGGGGAACAGACAAGTTGCTGTCCTTTTTATTCTTCAGTCAAGTTGTGGAGGACATGGCTTCACTGGCCCATGTTGGTATCATCATTGCGCTCTTCCCAGGTGAGGCCGATCCATCAACGGCGGCTCACAATGGCTCTTGGCACATCACACCAGCTGTCAGCTGTTCACACTGTCTGACGGCCACTCACTGTAGCCTATGGCAGCCCACTGCAGCAGAAGCTACAGCTATGCCGTCCAGGGGTCTCACAGCAGCCTAGTTCCATGTGGAACTGTTGTTAGCTGTAGAGGGCAGTGTCACTGGCCCTCATATGTGGGATCCGAACTGGGGCCGCTGGCGTCCCAAGCCAGCTCTTAACTAACACGCCACTCGGCCAGTTCCCTTTGCCCATTTTTAGTTGTTTTCTTTTGTTTGTTCTTTTGCTCTTTATTTGTATGTGGTATTCATGTATTTTGGATATTAACTCTGATCAGATATATGATTTACAAATATTTTTTCACATTCTGTTGTTTGTCTTTCATTATATTGATGGTTTCTTTTGCTAGTCGGAAGCTTTTTAGTTTGACATAGTATCACTTGTTTATTTTTGATTTTCCTTCTTGTGCTTTTGGTGTCAAAACCAAAAAACCATTGCCAAGACCCATGTCAAGAGGCTTTATGCCTATGTTTTTTTCCTAGGAGTTTTAAGGTTTCAGGTCTTAAATTTATGTCTTTAATGCATTTCAAGCTAATTTTTGTTAGTGTTATAAGATTAGCGTCCTTTTTTTTTTTTTTCTTTTACATGTCAATATCCAGTTATCCCAGCACCATTTATTGAAAGGAATGTCTTTTTTCCACAGTATTCTTGGCCTCTTTGTCAAATATTGGTTGACTGCATAAGCTTGGATTTGTTTCTGAGCTCTCAACTCTTTGGCATTTGTGTTTGTTTTTAGGCCAGTACCTTACTATTTTGATGACGATAGCTTTATAGTATAGCTTGAAATCAAGAAGTACAAAGACTCCTGCTTTGTTCATCTTTCTCAGAATTTCTTTGGTTATTCAGAGTCTTTTGTGGTCTTACATAAGTTTTAGGAGTGTTCTTTGGCTTATATTATGTGCTCTATGGCGACCCCGTGAATATAGGTTTGGGAAATTGCAACTCTTGACATTAAATGGTCACTAATGGTTAAAACCAGATAATTTTCATTTAAGTGTAACAACTCAGGAACAAAATTGTAGTATATTGATGTTTACAGTAAAATAAAAACTAACATGAAAACTGCAATTTTGAGATAAACTAATAATTATTTTTTTCTTCTTCAAAAGAAATATTGCAGATCAACAGAGTGTACCTCACTTTACGAAGCAGATTTAGCTTAATATACCTTTTTATACTGCTGATTCCACAGCTCTTTCCTCAAGTGTTTAATCCATTAGCTTAAATTTTAAATTTTCTGAATTCTACTAAAATTTCTTATTCCAAAACAGTGTATGAGACTCCTGTAAAACTAAAAAGAAAGCTGAATATCTTAATATGGTTATATTTGTTATTATTTATAATTTCAGTATCAGTCCTGTTTCATTAAGAATTATAATTTTATTTTTATTTGTTTGTTTTTTTATTAGCTGAGCCATCCTGCCACCTGTTGGTAGCTCAATGGCAGCTCAACTTGGCTGGGTATCGAACTGCTGTTGCTCAGAACTCAGCTCACACTCTTGAGCGAGCTCTTAACCAACTGAGCCACTTGGATAATTTTATTTTTAATGATATTTAGGTTGTGTGGTTATTCCCTCTTCCTTTAGCACTTTTCTGTAACCAGTCATTTTCATCATTAGTTATGAAGAATTTTCTTCTAAAAGAGTTATCATTTCTTCCCCATTATAAGGTAAGTCTTAAAATTGAAATGGGAGCCATTTGTTTTCTTTCTAGTGATGTAAAATCAATGGCATCTCTTTAATTAATTTTACATTCAACTTGAATAAAAGTTACAGAATAAATTAATTTTTTCATTTTGCTGTTCATCTTTATGAACAGATATTACTATATCTTTGTGAAGCACAGAGAAGTTAACTAATTTTCCCAAAGCAACACAATTGGAATGACTGGATTAGAATACTAGTATAGGCAGTCCAATGGTTGTTTTCACTTTTAACTGTTCTACTGTTAGTATTTAATAAAATATTTTAAATTTTTGCTTGCATTAGTATCAGTATATATGTAATTATTATGTGATTCACAAAGCAATCTCATTTTATTTGGGGGGAACAATGTAAACAGATATACTTTAGCTGCATTTATATCAAGAGAACCTTACTTATAATATGAAAGGGAAATATTAATATCACTTGAATAATTCGTGTTTATGTTTATCTACTACACTTTTTTTAACACCTTCATTTATATCATTTAATGCATTCTGCTTTTACCTTCAATAAACTGTGAAACATGGAAATGCCCTTTTATTTTAAAGCTAAAATTTTGATATTTTCACTATTTTTGTGATTTTTATCCATAATTTTACTAAGACCTTTATTCGATAATGAAGAAAGGTTAATGTAAACAGAATAAATTAAAAATATTAATCATGTGTTATCAGAAATGATATAATTATTCATCTTAAGGAGTGCAAATAGCTCTCCAATCCACTATATACAAGAAATGTAGAGTAGGTAATATGACATAGGCAAAGAGATGACTATTTTTTCATAAAAAAACCCAGAAGCCTAGAGACAGGTTTCTAAACGATATACTTTGAGAACAAGAGTTGTACTTGAGTAAGAAAACAGTTCTTATAGCATATCAGAGCCTTTGACTAAAAGGCAATGTACACATGAGCAAACCAAGTACAGCTCTTCTGCTAGAGGAAAGACACTAGATAATAAACCACAAAATATTGAGTACTCTCCTTCAGTAGCATCAGGATTATGAAACTGAAAATGAAATCGAAAGAAAGTAATTCTACCAAAAGTTGGTTTTGGTATATACATAGGAAGAAAAAAAATATTGCTCAGATGAAAAAGATAACACAGATTCAACACATCAAATTAGCTAAGTTGTTATCAATGACTCTTATTTCATACAAATTATGTATGAAATAAAGACAACAGTTAAGTTATTCTTTTAAATTTTTAGCATAAATCTTGAAGAAAACAGAAGATCAAGAATGTAAAGCTCTCTCAGGGTCATACAAAACATCTCTTCATTGATGTTGTACATATTTATTTCATAAAAAATGTTTCTGTAGGCATGAATGATATCTATGTCATAAGGGCCTCTAAAATAGCAGGGATTAATTTTTCTATTGAAGACATTTAATATTAATTGGAATATTGGAATACCCTTCATGGTATTATAGTTTGTACACTTTAAAATTAAAAATGCATCAGTTTAATTGAAATAAATGATACTTTATCATCATTGGTTAAAAACACTTTGTAAAATCAGGAGATATTGTTTTTCAAATTTTCAACAACTCCATGAGAAGATGTATTTAGTTGAGATGGAAAGAAAACTGTACGTGTAAGTTTCCTCCATATTAGTAATTTTGAGTAAGAATAGTAACATTATCCATTGATTAATTAATCTTACCAATATTTATTAAACCTCAAATATTATTCATGGTGATAGACAGATTAATAGAGTTATTCTTATCCTCACAGGCAATAAGATAAGGGAAATCAAAACACTAATTAACAATGCAATTATTAAAAAAATAAATGACCTAATTATATTTTTACATAATTATATATTTTTTACAAATTATAAATCATAAAAATATGATCATTATGTTCAATATTATATGAGAGCACAGATAAATAATTGCATATTTCTCATTTCTCACCTTGTTTTTCACACTCATAACTTTTTTATTCTCTTCATGAAATTTAATAAAGTCTTTTATTAAACATTTTTGTGTTCATTTATCTTCCCTATTATTCTATAGTACTAATCAGTAGTGCATAATAATGTTCTATTAAAGTATCAAAGGATTGTCATATTTTAGTACTATATTTATTTATTTGGGGAAAGCCAACAAGTTTTCTGAGTCAGAGGCAGACTTAAAAAGCAATAACTGCATAGGTTACCTAGGCTACATTTTTTTTCCTTCAGGGCAATGTGACTTGGTACAGACCCCATTAGTCTAGACAAATTTTATATCAGTGGAGTCTGTACCAAAGCAGAGAAACCTCAAAATTATGAATCCTGGGTCTTTTTTTTTTTTTTTTTTTAAGATTTTATTGGGGAAAGGGGGAAGGGGAACAGACAAGTTGCTGTCTTTTTGTTCTTCAGTCTAGTTGTGGAGGACGTTGCTTCACTGGCCCATGTTGGTATTGTCATTGCGGTTTTCCGGGATGAGGCAGATGGGTCGCTGGCCTCTGGATGGTCACTCACCGTGGCTACTGGCAGCTCACGCTGGCTGACAGCCTCTCACACTGGCTGCCAGCCACTCACTGTAGCCCATGGCAGCCCACTGCAGCAGGGGCTGCAGCCTACACCGTTGCCGGGGCTCGCACAGCCCAGCTCCAGGTGGAGCTGTTGTTAGGTGTAGAGGGCAGTATCACTGGCCCTCATATGTGGGATCCGAACCGGGGCCGCTGGCATCCCAAAACCAGCTCTTAACCAATGCGCCACTTGGCCGGCCCGAATCCTGGGTCTTTTATAGTAATTGGTACACAGCTGCCACCCTCTCCTATTGATCTCATTAATAATAATAATAATAATAATAATAATAAATAATAATAATAATAGTCTCCAAAAAGAGAAAAGGGAAATGACTGCTGTAAAACCCTTAGAAATGTAAACACATAACTGCAGAAATAAATTTTATAAAACTCTGGACTTCTCTATTTATTTAACTGCTGTTTAACTTGCAATGTTTGTATTTAATTTAGGTTTCTAGTAATTTTTGCTAGAAAGCCCTGACCATGAAGATATAAACAGATATTCATATTGATTTCCAACACTAAAGAAAGTTTTCATAGGGAATAAAAAAAAGAATTATTGATAGGTATGTTGTAACAATAATACCAAATTTATCGCACTCCTCTCTGTCTCATCTTATTTCTTAAAATATTACCATTGGATGTCATTTATTTGGATTCTTTTGTCCACTAACTTTCTTCATATTTAAAGGATTTCAATAAAAATAACAAATTAGTAACTAAAATAAAATAAGAAAGACTGAAAAGGAATGATATGGGAGTCAAATATACTCTTCAAATATTTCATGGGATTTCCTATGCTAACCTACATAGGATCAATAAATATGCATACTGATATAGATATATATTACACTGTGGATATTAGGATGTCTTCATATATTTTTAAATATGTTTGAAAAAGGAATAGGATCAGAAATATGGATGATAAAAGCATGAATTATTATCTGGTGGGACACTGTGTTTTGCAAATCATTTAATTCATAAGGTTATTTCTGGTTTCTCATTTGTAAAATTTTGAGATTGGACTAGATTGTATGTATTGATTTATGAAATTACATGGTTAGACTAGACAAAATTATGAGGTTGCCCTAGATGATATTTAATTTTCAACTCAATGGTCTGCACATTGTCTTGTTCTAAACACACACATACACCCACCCCCACCCACCCCCCCACACACTTAAGAAACAAAATTAGAAAAAAATAACTGAAATGATTAAGATTTAGTAATGTCCAACCTAAATAAGTCAGGCAGAAAAGGTTGAGAACCATATAATTTCACTGATATATGGTATATAAAACAGAAAACAACAAAAGAACAAGAAAAACAAATGAAGAAACAAAACTCATAGACACAGTCAATAGTTTAGTGGTTACCAGAGGGTAAGGGGCGGAGAGGGGAGACAGATGAGGGTAAAGGGGGTCAAATATATGGTGATGGAAGAAGAACTGACTCTGGGTGATGAACACACAATGTGATATATAGGTGATGTATTACAGAATTGTACACCTGAAATCTATGTAACTTTGTTAACAATTGTCACCCCAATAAACTTCAATTAAAAAAAAGATTTAGTAATCTCCCACAGTTAAAGAATATTGTTAATCTTTTCTCATATACACATTTTATAAAACAGGTTGTTACTTTGCATTGAGCTTGTTTTCTCAAATCATAGGCAAGAGCAAGGGCTCTGATAATTAAATTTTCATTTACTCTTCAACATCCCTTGAATTATTTGTAGAAAATGAATACCATTGCTGACTCACCAGCACTTAATCACACAAACAGGGAGTTCTGTTTTATATAAACTTGAACATATTACAATATTTGATATTATTATTGGAAGTTACAAATTTACATTTAAAAAGCAGTATTTCAATGTAAGAATCTTCTTACAGCACTTACAGAAGATTTTACAGCACTTTTAATAAATATTAAATAATTATATCTTAAGATTCTGAAAGTGAACGTGTGACAATTCTCATTGTAAAATAAATTTGTATGAGTTTTTGGTTAAACTACTAATTATCTCATGTAGGTGGTAAAAAAGATACCTGAAATTTTTCCTGTAAGCTCATCCTGTCTGGTATCTTAACTGTATTATAATCCTTTTGGCCTTACCACAAACAATAAAAAACATAAACCATACTCAGGTACATGTACACATACACTGGCAAGCATACCCATAAGAATATACTCAAACAGACAATAATTTATGAGTTCTTTAATTAATTATAACTGAAACATTTCAGTTTCAATGATTCAAGATTATTGCCAATAGAAAAATAACCAAAGACAATCTGTAGTAAACAGAGTTCTAAGGTGGCTCCTAGGATTCCTGCCCCCAGATATACACAACCTGCATAATTCCTGGAGACTGAATATGATGGATTTTACTCCCATGGTTAGGTTATGTGAGATGGCATAACTGACTTTAAGAAAGGGAGATTTTCTAGGGCATACTCGATCTAATCAGATGAGCCCTTTAAAAGCATAGACTTTTCTCCAGTAGGTCACAGAGGGAGAAGTTAGAAATGAAAAGAAGCATGTGGGCGATTTTACCAGGGAGAGGTTTTCCATGACTGGCTTTAAAGATAGAGGAGGCAAGGATTTGAAAGCAGACTCTACTTAAGAAGAATGGCCTCAGATAACAGCTAACAAAGAAGCAGGGACCTCAGTCCTATAGCCATCAGGAAATGAAATCCTGCAACCATCTGAATGATCTTGGAAGCAAATTCTTCCCCACAGCCTTTAGAAAGGACTATTAACATGTCTTCTGTGACCTCAGCCTGTGAGGCCTTGAGCAGAAGATGTAGCTAACCTGTGCCTAGACTTCTGAAATGCAGAGTTGTGAACTAATAAGTTGATGTTTTAAGCTTCTAAATGTGTAGTAATGTGTTATGCAGAAATAGAAACATAATACAAAACAGAAAAAAAAACTACAAAGCTTGAAATGCAAACTTTTGAAAATTTTATGAAATAGTTAATATATTGTAAGATGGTATGTTCCATTAAGTTACATGATCTAAAAATGATAAACAAAACAATGATTTGTAAAAAAATCCTGAATCTCAATCTATTTTTCAGGGTCCTTTTATATAATGCCAGGTTATTTTCTTTATCACCTATCAATACATTCAGGATATTATAATTATTTTCTAGACTTTTTTCAACTTTTGCTTTCAGTTTTATACCTCAACATTTTGACATTTCTACTATCCTAGTAATGTTTGGAAAATTTGGGGACTTGAATGAACAGTAAAGGAAATTAGGATCTGAAAATTTAAGGATTGTCAACATTGGTTTTCACTCATTTATTGCAGTGTTATCGATATTATAGCAATACAATATTTAACTGAAACTAATCCTATTATGTTTCAATAAAAGAACTGTTACCAGCTTTTAAATTTTAACATAGGATCAGAAAATTACTAATCGTGTTTAATGAAATCACTTTCTGAACATTTTCTGGCTTCATGCAGTGAGCTAATTCTTTCAAGTCAATGGACTATGCTTATGATTATATTTTGTCCTCTTTTTTTTTTCATCATAAATATATAAGTTTAGCATAAAAGAAGGGAACAAAACAATTATGCTCAACTTTTTCCACATGGGAAAATCAAAAACAATCCCTTCCTTCAACTAAAATCATTAGATTTTACTATATCTAATAAAAGATAAAAGGTCAGCATATTTAATTACTGGATCATAAAATAATTGGTAATCAAAAGCTATCAGCTAATGAATTTATTTCTCCCATTTTGTCCTATTCTTCTCTAAATTTTGTTAGTTAATTTTCATCATTTGTCAGTGGAATGCTAGCATCAATGTATATAAGATATTTATTGAAGCAAAGGTACTTTTAAAGTATTTTTATTGCCCAGTACCTGCCTATTAACATGAAATAATTAAAATAGTTTTTAAAGAAATCAAATTCATAAACAAGGCACAAAATATCTATTATGCAAAAATGGTCTTAGTTTTTCTCAAAAGAAGTTTAAACCAAGATTTTAAAATTTTCTTTAACATGTATCTTGTCAAGTTAAAATAATATACAACAAAAAGTACAAACTCAAAAAAATATATTTTAAAATAGATGTTAGTGCTTTAAAAATATTTTGTAGCTTATTCAATATTTATTAATCAAAATAATTTTCCTGTAACATCCCAAGTATCTGTTAATCATTATACAAATAGTAGATGACCCTGAGTAAAGTACTCCCACATGCTAGCTACTATAAGTTAAAAAAAAAAAAAGCAGGAAATAAACAAAAAAACAATGAACCAAAGTTTTATCTCTTAAGATAGGAATTAACAATGAGTTAACAACACAACTTTTAATAAAAACACTTAAGCATGTTTAGCTTAGAAATTTAAATTCCAGAAACAGCTTAGCCTACTTAATTCAGGAGCAAAGTCTCATATATTTTTATATATGTCTATATTATTTATTATGCTATACCTTACTTGAGCTAAGTTACTAATCTGAAGCAAAATTTTAAAAATCAGCACTGGGAAACTTTGAAAGTGATCTCTGCCAAATATTATTTTGCCCTGGTCATATTTAGGGCATTATCATTAGTGTTTTGCTGTAGTTTTATTTTAACTTTTTTTTTTTTTACCTTTCTTATGACCTTGGGCATGAATAAGCTCATTAAAAATTAAATTGCTTATTATAGCCTGGCATAACTTTCTGCTTTGATCAGAAAGCACAATAGATTCCTTGAGTGGATTTACCTATAACATATTCTAGTAATGAGAACAGAAAAGGCAAGTTTAATGACCTTAATGCTGAAACAAAAGCTACGGAAATGCCACCAAGGGTGAGATAAGAAACATGTCATATGGCAAAAATAAACTATAGATTTGTGATGTTAAAAATTGATTTTCTATCTTAATAAGTAAGCATCTCTACTTGAAAATCTAGTGAATTTTACTTCTACAAAATTAAGTTCTTCCATTATACATATTTTGCTGATAATATTTATGTTCATCATCTCTCTCTCCTCTCTGCCCCAAACAGGAGAGTACTATGAGCAACCCTTGATAATTCCACAGAAAAGAAAACAATTGAAATGGTTTCTAAATTAGGTATCTCGATACACTGAAAGCTTTATTCTTTTTTAAATTTGGTTGCAGTTACTTCATGGTTTTGATTGTGTTTAAACAATTTAGGTTGGAGTAACTATTCCTAGAGTTAGAGTGTAATTTATAGTTTTCTACTTTTTCAGCATATGGGGAGAATAATAAAGTAAAAGTAAAATGAATTATATCAGAGGTTTATAGCAATTATGTATGAACTAAAATATTCTGAAAAGTTTTACTTGCATTGAAATTTCCTCATATTTACTATTTACATACTCATTTGCATTTGAAATTTAAAGGCTCTGCACTTGGGATTCCATTGTATAGACGAATATAAAAATAATTGGCAATAAAACTTTATATTTATGTCTACTTATTGTCCTTGAATGTAGTTATATCAACATGGAAGAGAAGAACCCTTTTAAAGTTATTTTTTTTATGTTATAATTAAGTATATTCTAATAAAAATGTACAATTTAATCTTTTAAATGAAAATTTCTATTAAATGAAAAACACTATTCAAAATAAATTGTCACAAAATCCTTGAACTCATCAAAAGTCTACCATAATCACTATCATTTATCTTTCAACCTAAAGTTAAAGCCAATCAAACAAGGTAGATGTCTATAGCTGGCCTACTCTGTGCTTTGGGGTTTCCAAGATTATAAAATAAATTTAAACTATTGTCAAGAAAAGATGCTTAAATCAAAATCTGGAGATGAAATACGTTTCTGTTATTAAAAATTAAATTAATATTGATTTGTAACTTACTTTGTCCTCAAAATAAAAGAGAAGGGAAGTTTAACAAAATAAATATGTTATCTATATATTGTATCCTTTTCAGGCCATACCAGTGTAGCTGGAATGAATATGTACATTCCTCCAATGTACATATTCAATGTACAACCCCAATTTTGGATATTTCTTTGCATTAAAATTTTAGTATATTTCTATTATTTATGTATTTCTAGGCAATTCTATTATCTCTTGCCAAAATTAAATATATATAACTACTTTTTTCATATACAATAAGCAATTAGAAAATACACACATATTTTATGTGATGTCTTACACATAAAATAAAGGACAGAAAATAAAAATAGACAGAAGTAGGGCTGGAGATGTAGACTAGGAACTATTTACACATACAGTGTCAATGATAATCAGTTTTTAATGTTGTCATATAGTTGCTACATGTTAATATTGTTGTTTCTTCACATATTATAGTTTATTTTTTCTATTATATTTTATCACTATTGTAATTGATAGTGTAATATTTATATTTATGACTTATGGCTTTTTACCTATGCTTGTATTTGTCCTATTAGCCTATGTTATAACACTTTTCCTACACATATAAATTAGTCCATAGACTTTTATTTCTAATATTTTGAATTTATAAAAGTTTTAAGGAGTGTAAGCAACTGGACTGTGACCCATTTTTCTCTCCCACCCTGTGGCATTCTGAGAAGGAAAGCAGGTGACCCAGGCTAATCTTCCTCAAAACATGCTGATAATTGGACCTCTTGGCAAATAGAATAATTATATTGCTATGAGGAGAGTCTTTATCTATGGAATGTTTAGAGCAAATGGCCTGCAGTTTAGGATTGCTTTTTGGGAAACAAACCTAGCATATGTGTATTTACAAGACATTCTCCTTGGAAAATGTCATGTAAGCTACAACTATATAATCAAAATTATCTTTGTATATGAAACATCTGATGGATCTCCTTAGAATTCTCATCTATTATTCAGAGCCAGACAGCTCTTGTCGAATGCAGGGGGAAAAAAAGACCAGGGGAATTGTTCTCAATGTCTCACTCTTTATTTTCACTATCCATAATAACTTGTAATTTTAAAATCATTAGAAAATATTTCACACTGGTACTGACTATAATTCATGTGAATCTGAGTTGACCATGCAAACTTTTGAGTTTCAACTTGTATATACACATGTGTGCACATATACACTTGCCTATTCACATATAATATTCATATTATCTAAAGTTTCTTTTTAACTCGGTAAATTTTGTAACAATAAAATCTCTTATATATAAGATAAATGTATACAATAAAGGCTGACTATGTATTATAACTTGTACTAGATAACCAATAAGTTCCTTGTGATTAAATAATTTATAATTTAATGAGGTCTATAACACAAATGCAGAATGAAGGAATGCCGAGGAGAGAAATTGATCCCCCATGGATACAGAAAATAAGCTAGGAATAGACACAGGTAGTGTAAGCTAACTGAGATTTTGGTGTTGTTTATACTCAGACTAAATGTGCTGATTAAAATATTACCAGCAGTGAGGTCCTACATTTAAAAAAAAAAAAATGGCACAGGCTCTTGCACTAGGCATTGAATAGCAAGGAGAGTTATTTGAGTATTTGGAAACTCTCCATTCATGCATTGTGGTGGTAGCAACTCAGAAGATGGTGAGCTAAATGAGCCTGTGGCTTCAACTGAGAGGAAATAGAATGTTGGTCACCACTGGCTACATTTCACAGAGTGCTACAAGATGAGTTTAGAAAAGCAAATCCTTTATAAATAGAATTAAAAGAAAATTTAACAAGTTTATATTCTGGATTTGTAGGGTGGAGAGATGTAACTGATCCTCATCTAACTGTGAAAAACAAAACTTGAGAAGATCACCGCATAGCAAAACAGAAAATCAGCCTTGTAGTAAAAACTGAATCATGTTTACGGCCATCATTTCCTCTGTGAAACCTTCTAACTGTGATTAAATTGGTATCCAATGAATATTTCCAATTAGTCAAAAGTGGTTCAGAGAAAAAGGCCTAAGGAATAACTTTCCTTTTAAGTTTAAAGTATCTGTAATTAAGACTTGACAGAGAAACTTGTCATAAAACTAAGTATGGCTATTGGCATACAAGGATGATTGAAATCCACTAATGATGACCTTGAGCCCCAAATTCCTATGGAAAATAACCTTAGTTCCTGAGGAGAGACTTCTTTCTAATGCCTTCTTCAGGTGCAACTAAGAAAAATGCTGAAAAGAAGGCTGAGGGAAGGTCCATGGAAAAGAGTGGACCAGGGTGCTACCATGCCCAGCAAGATTTCACAGCTGTTACGGAGTTGTGTCTGCTCTGCAACTTTTATTCTTACCCTTTCTAAAAAAGAGCATTTATTAAAGTGATTCTGTACTTGGTATATCCTATTGATTCCTTGATCTCTGGATCAAGATTAACTACATGCAAATTTGAAATAGAAAAAATGAATTATAGACATTGAATCTGATAGCAGACTAGACTGTTGGACATACTGCTTAAGCAAAAGGGCTTATATATTTGCATGTAAATGGCAGGGCAGTTGTTATTTATTTATTTATTTTTTGGACCAAGAGGACAGTCTGTGTACATTGTTTAATTTTCAAATTGTTTATATCCTCTCTACTGTTATTCAGGGAAATAATGGTCTCTCAGAAATGGCTATGTCTTAATCCCCAGAAATTATGAATATGTAATTTATATGGCAAACGAAACTTTGCAGATATGATTAATTTATGGATCTTGAGCTGGGCTGATTATTTTGGCTTCTCCAGCTGGGTATAATGTAATCACAAGGGTTCTTATTAGGGACAGGCAGGGGAAGTCATGTAAGAGAAGGAGACATGGTGAAAGAGGCAAAGGTGTGAGAGAGAGACTTGAAGACTCTACCATGTTGGCTTTGAAGATGGAGAAAAGGGCTATTAGCCAAAAAATGCAGAAAAGCTGGATAAGGCAAGGAAATGAATTCCCCATTAAATCTTCCAAAGCAAATGTAGCCTCTTGAAACATGATTTTAAGCCTTCTGTATTCTAGAACTGTAAGACAATAAACCTATAACATAATAATTTGTGGTAATTTGTTATAGCTTCAATAGGAAACTTATAAAATGACTTTTAGTTCTCATTCCTGTGGGAAATTATACTTCCCACCACATTGACATCAGTCTTGCTAATGTAACTTGCTTTAATTAATGAATCATAAGCAGAAGTGGCATGACATTCCCATAGAGAAGTTTTTAAGAGCCATCATGTTTCCACCACGTTTGTTGGTTTGTTTCCCTCTTCAACAAGCACAGCAATGTCCTAGATAGGAATAGCTTAATTTACTTGGGCTCCAGAGTGAAAATACATGTAGCAAAACCATAGCTAATCTACAATGAACCTAAAACATGAATGTGAAATAAAATATGGCGATTGTAATTCACTTATTACACAGCTAAAGTTTGTTAAATTTTGAAAGAATCTGGACTCTTTCTCCTAATTTACATAGTTTTCCATATAAGATTGTATATATTACCTTTCACATTTTTTATTATCTCAATATAATTTAAGGATTTCATTATATGTTATATACATTTCTTAAAATTTCCTCTAGATTTTCTATTATTAATCTTTATAGATTTTTTTTGGATTGATGTCAAGATTTATTCTGTTTGGTTCTTTTTATCAGTACCAAAAAAATATGATTAATTAATTCTCTTAACCAAACTTAAAGGGACATGTCTTTTTTTTTTTTTTTTTCAGGGCAGTGTCACTGGCTCTCGGATACTTCTTTTTTTATATATTGTTTTTATTATTATTAGTTACAGATGTACAAAACAATGCAACAGTTATCTTTTCCACCCCTTGCAAAGTGACTCCCCCCTTCCCCCTCAACAGCTCCCCCCCCCATCCCCGATATCATTCATATCTATTAAAATTCCAGTTTTTAATCAGTAATTCTTGGTATGTAAGAAAAAAGGATCATGAATGTATCTTTATGTCATTTGAAGTTTATATGTGTAAAAATAGATAATGAGAGCCCTTGCATTTCATTAAATCTCTTTTCTGTTGGGCTTCGTTATTTGTTTGGTATAGATTTTCTGGGTTATATAATGGATATCGCATTTCCTGGTGAACACTAATGTATTAAATAATATTGTGTTAAGATAAAAGTCTTATATATAAATATACTGCATGTAATATATTATATATAGTATATATATCATATGTATATATTTGTATGTATGTATGTATGTATATACACACCTTATGTGTATATGTGAATTTTTTTTTCATGGTTCAATCCTAAATATGCTCAAGATTTTTGTGGTAGACTGAATTCTTTTTCAATTCTATACCCTCCTATCACAGAATTTACATCCATAGCCCTGCCAGTACTACTGAAGGCATCTTAGGAGAATAGGTAGAGAATGAATTCGTATCTGTCAACTTTGAATTTAACCATGTGACTTGCTTTCATCAATAAATGTGAGTAAATCTGTTATGGAAAGAAGCTAAATGCACCATACCTGCAATCAAAACAAAGAACCTTCCCAGGGTGAAAAGTCTAAAAGAATGTACCACATAAAGCTAAGACATTAAAAATACCTTGACTAACTAAAAGAAAGCCACGTGGAGACATATCCCTGCAAGACCCCAAAACATAAACTAGAGGGTAAAAACAGCAAATAAATATGCTGTTTGCCAAGATACAAAATCAAGATGAGAGTTGATTCTTAACACTACCATTTAGAAGCCATAAGAGAATAGGATAACATGAAGAATGTGCTGGTGGGGGAAGGGGGAAGCTTTCAGGAGTTCCTGTCAAGATGATGGAGTAGGTAAACCCTGTGCTTGCCTCTTCTCATGACCATATCAAAATCACAGCTAAACTACAAAACAACCATCGTTGAGAAGAGCCTGAAGTCTAGCTGAACAGAAGTACTGCAACTAAGGCTATACAAAAGAAGCCACTATCTAGACTGGTAGGAGGGGCAGAAATGTGGACCAGGCAGGTCTGACACTCATATGCGGAGGTTAAAAATCAGGAGGGAGGGGCCGGCTGAGTGGCGCGGTGGTTAAGCGCTGGCTTGGGAAGCCAGCGGCCCCGGTTCGGGTCCCACATATGAGGGCCAGTGACACTGCCCTCAAAAAAAAAAAAAAAATCAGGAGGGATATCTTGGCTGTGGAGTTACCCACGAGAAGTGAGGGGTCCAAACCCCCTACCAGGGTCCCTAGCCCATAGGCTCCAGGGCTGGGGAGAGAAGTCCCCATAACTTCTGCCTGTGAAAACCAGTGGAGATGTGGCTGAGTTAGACAGAGGTTGGGGGTTGGCTGGAGCCCCAGGTGTTTCTCTTAAAGGGCCTGCACACAGACATACTCACTGACAAACTGGTTAGCTCTGAGCTCCAGTGCTAGGTCAGCAGCTCAAAAGTTGCCAGAGATATGTCTGGAGTAACTGAATCGTCTAGATTCAGAACGAGGTCTGGAGGGACAGTTTTCTCTCAGATAAAATTGCTGGCAGAAGCTATTTTCCCTTTGCTGAGACCTCCCTGCTTCCAGCTTGCACACACAGGCAGCCATCATATCTGAGTCTCCATCAACCTGGTTAACACCATGCCTCCATCCAACTTGCCCGGCACCCTAGTGATTCCTTAAGACCCCACCCCACCCAACTTGTGGGCCCACCAAAGCAGTTTCCAGTGGCTTTTCCATACAAATGGAATGTCTCCGCTCATTCTGTGGACAATCCTAATATTTTGTAAAAGCTCACAAATCTAAAACAAGCAGCAAAACAAGCCTTTTGTGTGAGTCATAGCTCCTGCTAAGTAGCCCCAAGCCAGGCAGTACTGGGAGCATGTCTCAATTCATAGTCTGGCTACTCCCAGGCACCTCCAAACCCAGCACGGGTGGTAGACATCTGCAGATTGCTTTATGGCTCATTCCAGGAAGCCTCAGGATTGGCACACAAGTGGCTGGTTTACAGGAGGTGGAGTACTACCCAGCTTCCTCCAGAGAATACAACTAAAGGGCATGTTGGGCAGGAACCAGATCGCTGCTGAATTTAATACTTCTCCATAGGGTCAGCACCTATACTAGAGCTCCTCCACTGTAGTCACAACCAGCCTTCACAACCACACAGCCTAAGGGTCAATCCCTACCACTGACATGCAAACAGCAACTGAGGCTCAACTACAACAGGAGGGAACACAAAGTCCACTCAAGGGGCAGACCAGCAGTACCCAGTACAGGTAACCAGAGAGACTGAGCCACTGGGCCCCACAGGACACCTATTATATAATGCCACTCTACTAAGACCAGGAGACCTAAAACCTCTAGTAAATACACAGAAAATACACAGGGAAGCAGCCAAAATAGGCAAACAAAGAAACGTTTCCCAAATAAAGAATGGAACAAAGCTCCAGAAAAAGAACTAAACAAAATGGAGACAAGCAATCTACCAGATGCAGAGTTCAAAACACTGGTTATAAGGATGCTCAGTGATTTCACTGATAATTTCAACAGATAGGAAGCATAAAAATAGACATAGAAAACAAACAAACAAAAAAGTCATAAATGAAGAATACGATAACTGAAATAAGGAATACATTAGAGCGAAGTCACAGTAGCTAAGATAAAGCAGAGTATTGAATCAACTATTTAGAATATAAGATAGCAGAAAATACCCAATCAGAGCAGCAAAAAAATTTAAAAAGAATGAAAAAAAATGAGGATGATTTTAGGGGCCTCTGGGACAGCATTAAGCATACCAACACTTACATCATAGGTGTACCAGAAGAAGAGCGAGAGAGCAAGGAATTGAAAACCCATTTAAAGAAATAATGACAGAAAACTTCCCTAACCTGGGAAAGGAAATAAGCATACAAGTGCAGGAAGTGCAGAGTCCCAAACAAGATGAACCTAAAGAGGCCCACATCAAGAAATATCAAATTAAAGTGCCTAAGCTTAAAGACAAAGAAAGAATCTTAAAAGCAGAAAGATAAAATTAGTTAACTACTTATAAGGAAGCTCCCATAAGACTGTCAGCTGATTTCTCAACAAAACCTTTACAGGCCAAAAGGGATTGGCACAAAATATTCAAACTGATGAAAAGTAAGGACCTAAAACCAAGATTAATCTAGCCAGCAAATCATCATTTAGAATTGATGTATAGATAAAAACTTCCCAGACAACAAAAAGATAAAGGAGTTTGTCACCACCAAACCAGTGTTATAAGAAATGTTAAATCTACTTCTATAAGAGGAAGAAGAAGAGATGAAAAAAAAATGTGAATAATAAAATGACAATAACTACATACCTATCAACAATTACTTTCAGTGTCAATGGTTTAAATTCTCCAATAAAAGACACAGGATGGCTGACTGGATAAGAAAACACGACCCTTACATATGCTGCCTGCAAGAGACTCACTTTGGATTAAAAGACACAGACTGGAAATAAAGGGATGGAAAAAAATATTTCATGAAAATGGAAACAATAACAAAAAAAGTTGGGGCAGCAGTATTCATACCAGATAAAACAAACTTTAAAACAAGGCTATAACAAGTGACAAAGAAGGACTCAGTAATTGCATTTCTGGGTAATTATCCAAAGAAACCCAAAATAATACTTCAAAGGGACATGTGCATTCAGATGTTCATTGCAGCATTGTTTACAGTGGCTAAGGTGTGGAAGCAGCCTGGGTGTCTGTTGATGGATGAATGGATAAAGATGAGGTAGTGCATATATACTGTGGAATATTGTTCAGCCATGGAAGGGAATGGGTTCTTGCACTGATGGACCTGGAAGGTATTGTGCTGAGTGCAGTATGTTAGACAGCAAAGGATAGATGCAATGTGCTTTTGCCTATATGTGGAATCTAAAGAACAAAATTAAGAAACAAACAAAACAGAGACAAACTCATGGATATTGAGAACATTTTGATAGTTGCCAGATTTGGGGGTGCAGGGTCGGAATGGGTGAAAAAAGGGAAGGGATTAAGAAGTACAAATTGGTAGTTACAAAATAGTCATAGGGATATAAAATAAAGCATAGGGATCATAGTGAACAATATGTTAATAATTATGTATAGTGCTAGGCACTAGACTAGTCAGGGGGATCACTTCTTCAATTATAGTGTATAACCACTATACTACACACCTAAAATTTATATAAAATAATATTGAAAGTCAACTGTAATTGAAAAATGTTTAAAAATGGTGGGGGGAGATGAAGGGGAATAAGAGGTCCAAATTTCCAGGTATAAAACAAGTCATGAGGATGTAATGTACAATATGGGGGATCTAGTCAATAATATTTTGATAACATAGTACGGTGTCTGATGGTTGCTAGACTTATGTTGAACACTTCCTTAGGTATACAAACATTGAATAACTATTGTGTACACCTGAAGCTAATATAATATCATATGTTAGCTATATGTTAGTAAAAATATTTTAAAAAGGCAGATAAAATGGGTTAATTTAATATTTAAATTTTCTATTTATGAAAAGAAACCATTAAGGGTTGCAGAGATCCTGTTTGGAGTGATGAGGGGGGTTTGGAGGTAGATGGTGGTAAAGGTTGAAAAACATCATATGTATAATTATTGAAACAGATTTGTGACTTCAAATTGTTAAAATGGGAAATTTTGTTGTATATAACAAATGGACTACAAGACAACAATGAAAATAAGCAAACCTGGATGAACCTTGCAAACATAATGTTGAACAGAATGAATCTGACATAGTGAGAATGATTCTACTTATATAAAGTAAAAACAAATTGACAAAATTAATTTATGGTGTTAAAAGTCAGGATAGTGATTACTGGAGAACAAGGCAGGGGATTGACTAGAAGGGAGCATAATGGGGATGCTTTTACTGTTTTCCTTGTAAGTGTCCAGATTCAGTGCCAAATACTATCAAACACGGTATTTTATGTGAAAGTTCAGCAATAAACACATTCCATGTGGAACCATTCGGAGTATTGAATAGCTTTCTTGAATTTCACAGTATATCCTGGAACTACTGCATGTACATTTGCACTGACGTTGCAAAAGCAAGGATGGATAAAAGTTCTTGTAACTTAATATGAACTAAGGCAATGGAACCAAACTCTCTAGTTGACATTGTATTTCTGTTAAATACTTGCAGAAAAACAAGCCAGGGTTTCCCTTTAAAAATGGTCTCAATAAACAACAACAAAAAATATTAATTATATTACATTTTCACCCATGAGGATACATCTTAAAATTCTCAATGACTTAGTAATTACACATAAAGCACTTTTATTGCATGTTGAACTCTCCTGGTGGTCTCCAGGAAAAAGTACATGTGTGATGTTGTAAGCTAAACTAGCAGCTTTAAAAAAAATTGTGACAAAATATACATGACATAACATCTATTAATTTGATCATTTTGTGGTGCACACCTCAGTGGTACTAAGTACATTTATAACATTGTGCAACATTGCCATCATTCTTCTCCAGAACTTTCTCATTATCACAAACAGAAACATTGCACCTATTAAACACTAACTCCCCATTTCCTTTCCCCCCAGCCCCTGGTACCTCTATTTTACTTTCTACCTCCATGAATTTGCCTATGGTTATTTCATGTAAGTAGAATCATATACTAGCTATCATTTTGTGTCTGGCTTTTTTTCATTTAGCATGGTGTTTTCAGGGTGTATCTATGTTGTAGCACGTATCCCAGTTGCATTCTTTCTTGTGGCTGAAACGTATCCCATTGTATGTACACACCACATTTTGTTTGTCCCTTCATCTATTGATGCACACTTGGGCTGTTTCCGCATTTTCGCTATTGTGAATAATTCTAAAATGAACATTGATGTACAAGTAAGAAAAAAAAACATGGAAATTTAGAATTAATACATAAAAATGTGCCAAGATGTTTGGATTATCAATATACAAGTGACACAGAAGGAGCAATATTTTCTAAATGTAATCTAAAAACTGCAATTGCATAGCTATATATTACAAATTACCTAACATATGAAAACTCTTATAAGAGAATATTTACTTATAAAGAATAAAACTTTATTAAAAGACATTGAATGAAGTATAAATAAAGGAACAAATTTAAGATTCTGACTACAAATCTCAATACTGTAAAGGTGCAATTCTCCCCATGTTGATCTATAGATGAATGCAACCATAATCAAAACCTTAACAGTATTTTTTTAGAACTCAATAACCTGAATACAAAATTTATATGAAAGAACAAAGGCAAAGAATTAGCCAAGACTTTCCTGAAGAATAAAGAGAAAGTTACCAACAGTATTAAGACAACGCAGTATTGTGGCAAGTGAAAGTGCAAAAATATATTTAGAAGGTACTATAGAAGTGTATTTTCTCCTCCTTGGGTGATAAGGATTTCTTAAATCAAATAGAAATGGCACAAACCATAATGGAAAATATTGATTACCTTGTCTGCATTAAAATTTACAACTTCTTTTCATTAAAAAAATAAACAGGAGCATATACAGAAAGACTGGGGTGTGGTACAATGGATATGTTCACTACACACCAGTGGTTTTAGACTGTAAACTTGTACAATTGTATTGTGAAGCACTTTAGAAATGTTTAGAGAAGTTGAACCTATGCATACCGTCAAAAATCCAGAAACAGTAGAAATTAAAATTAGATCAGTAAAATAGCATTTAATCTACTGTGCATAGAACAACAATTCAAACAGTGGATATCTTTAAATTCAGAACTGATGGGAAGGTCAGAGATATGACATTACAGGATGGATTATAAAGTAAAAGTGAGGAAATAGTTTAACTTTCACAATGATTTGTGGGTTTCCAGGTGGCAGGGGATTGGTTTAAAGTGTTCTCTTATACCACTTTAGCAAGATGATTTAAATTTCTTTAATGATTATCAGAAGCATTTACAAGAAATAACCTAAGTTAAGCTTCCCTTATGTTCATGAAATAAGTTAGATTTAGTTTTGCTTACATGGCTTAAATGATTTTGTCTGCTCAGGAATTTTAAAGTTTGGTCTCTATTATGTGTGTTACTTAAACAGTACCCTATGGTAGAATTTCAACAAAATCCTTGCACTAGAAGCCCTTTATCCATAGCTGCATTCATCAGAATAGGAAAAAAAAAAGTGTCTAAATTTCCATTAACAGAATACACTAGTAGAAGGAATGACTACATTATGGTATAATCATACTTCTAAATACTACATAGCAGAAAAATTAATGAAATAAAGCTGTATGCATTAAACATGATTGATTTTCAAAATGTACTATAAATTAAAGAACCAGGTCATAGGGCTGGGCCGAGTGGTGCGGTGGTTAAGAACTGGCTTGGAATGCCAACAGCCCCGGTTCGGATCCCACATATGAGGGATTATAGATAGATGATAGATAAGTAATAGATAGATAATAAATAGAAGATAGATAATTTGGTAGAATGATAAAATCAAGTAAAAAAAATTAAGAATTCATGGATATCATTACCTCCAGTGGGGAAGGAAAAACAGATGAATTGCAATCAAAGGCCCACTAATGTCCAAACAGTGTTCTATTTTTTTATGTGAGTGGAGAACATGGATTCTCATTTATTAGTATTCTTTATACTGTGCTTTTGTGTGTGCATACAACAGGTGTTCTTTTAAAATGTAAATTTTACAATACTATCATTTTTTTTTCAATTTTAAGGTAAATTAATGCCTGTCATATTTCTCTTCTATCAGTTTTTGACCTGTATTTCTATTATTTTTCCTTATGAATGTTATACCTAATCAATATGTTCATGCTCCAACAAAGTTTAAAACCTTAACACATCTTTCATGCTTTCCTTAGTGTTCCTAAACACTCATGTCTCATTTTTATATTTGTTAGCCATTGCCTGTATATAAAAATGAAGTTGTCTGTTGTTGTTGTTTTTTTTGCCTCCAGATATGTTCTGTGCACAGTAAAGTTTCCTAAGAACTTGGATGCCTAGTCTCTCTGTTTAGCACTCACGCATTTAAACGATGGCGTAAAGTGCTTTCCTTACAGCAGTTTCTGTATATTGCCTCATTTTATTCTTCAATTCAGGGTTATAGTTGAGAAACCTGATGTTGATCTTATATTCTTCTCTTTCATATGATCTATTTTTGCTTTTTCTGGGAGAGTGTCACTGATATTCTTAATTTTCCCCAGCGTGTGTTTAGTGCCAGTTATTTCTTCTTTCTTTTTGAGTCTTATGAACCAGCCGTTCAGCATATTAGGCAGTTTTCTGAGTCCTGCAGGGCACTTTCTAAACTTGAGAGGCAGCTGTAGTGGATACACTCTTGGCAGACTCGGAACAACTCATTCCACAAACCTGTTGCCTCTGACTGCTTCTCTGCCTTAGGGAAATGGCTTGTGAAGCCTATCCAGGGCAATTTTGAGAAAAATTTGAGAACTTGGCCCTAAAATACCACTCTCGCAGTCAGTGGGTAGAAGTCCCGGCTTTCTGTCTTTAGAAAAGACAAGTCTGAGGCATATTCTATGAAGGTCCTCAAGAGTCTCATCAAAACAAGGCTCCAGGGCCGGCTGAGTGGCGCGGTGGTTAAGAGCTGGATCAAGAGTGCGAGCTGAGCTCTGAGCAACAGGAGTTTGATGCCCAGCCTGAGCTGAGCTGCTGCAAAAGAATGAGGCTCCATTGCTCAATAACAAACCAATCTCTCCCTATCCCGCCTCATTCACTTCTTCACTTTTGCTTCCTGGGATCCTGTGCCTCCACCCATGTCTCTGATGCTGTTTCATGGGGAACACAAACTATGACATTTATATTGTATTTCTAGACCTCTGATATCATTTCTATCAATGCACACTCTCCTTTTCCTTCTCACTATTCCTCTCTTCAGTCTCCTCTCAGAAAGAAATCAACCCTTCTAATTCTATCCTTCATATGGATTATTTTCTTATATTTTGTTTCTAGCTAAGCTTTCTTAAAAAATTCTGGGAAGTTTCTCACCTCAATTTTCCAGCTCACTAATTTTCACTTTGCCTGTAGCTCATGAGAATTTTAATTAAAAAATGAGCTTTGAATAGCTGATGTAAAGTCTGACAAAATGTAATTTGTATTGTTAACATTATGTGAAAATAATCGTTTGTCAAATAGAAAAATTATGTGATCCAATTTATTCTTTGTCAAAAAAATTATCATATCTCAATCTCTTACACCACTTAAAAATATTAGACATCCATTATCACCATAAATTTTCCATGTCTTCATTTATTACAGAGATTTCAGAATATTCTCACATAGTCCATTATGTTACTCAAACATGTGTCTTTGCGCCTGTGTTTATGTGCGTGTGTGTATATATATATATGCATTTGTTTATCAATTTTAGTAGTACTAGTTTTAAAAAATTAATTTTTTCTTATCATGATAACAGGTTTATTCTGTACTATTAAACAATAATTCTAACACATTATGTTTGAATCATGTTTTTTCCCTGAGATCTGAACTAAAAATATACTTGAGTACTTGAAAATATTATCCCAATTGATCCAAAAAAGTAAAGATGTTCTAAGCCATTTCATATAGTATAGTATTTCTGTAATTGCTACATTTTTAAATTTTATACACTTTTTTGGCCCTGCTAATTTTTAAAATCTATTTGGAAACGTAATTACACAACTCTCCTTTAAGGCTTTGGAAAGGAGTAGGAAAATTACTGAGTAGGAAAAGAGAGAATCACATATTTTTGCCCTATGTTTTTGAACAAAGTTGCTTATGAAGACTTATCCTTATTGTGAATATGCCACTGAGTTTATCAGTGGCCTCAGCCATAACCTCTGGACTTCTCTATTTGTCATCTAAATTATGGAGATAAAAATATCTGCTTCACAGGGGTGGTGAGAACAGGAATGATATTCATTTATATAAAATGAAGGAAATATATATATTAATAAAATCAAAACGATTTTGCCCATAATAATTTTTGTTTACATGTTCAAATTATGTAAAGAATATCGAAACTACAAGAGAATCTTAAAATAAAGTTTTATGTAATAACTGTTTATGTGTCTGTATATGTACTTCAGCTATGAGCATTGTTTCTAAGATAAGCTCCTATATTTAATGAAGCATTAACCTTAATTTTAAAACTTTTACACTAAATTATACATATGTTAATTTAAGTTTGTTGTCCTTCATGTGTCATAAAACAAACAAAACATATCATTTATATATTTGGAAATTTTTAATTTTGTATTGAAGTAGTATTATATAATGCAGCATATTTCAGGTTTTATTATTTCTAGACAAAGAAATACTTTGTGTTGTCATCATAATTGTTTAATTTTAAATGTTTAAATATTCCAATAATTATTTATGGGCTTAAAGTAACAAGATTTTGATTGACTATCTTAACTCCAAAAGGGAAAATTCAACATAAAATTGACTTTCAATTTATAATGTCACATCAGCTTGTTACCCAAAAGGTAATTTCACCTTGAATCAGTACTCATACTTAATTCAACTCTGTAATTCATCATTGTGCATCACACATAATAGGAATACAATACATATCATTTGAATAAACTAATTTATGGAAGCTGATAAGAAATATTAGGACATGTGTTGTTTATCAAATCAAATGAAAAAAGTTCCTTTTTTATTAAGGCAAACCACTAATTGACATAGCTATTTCCATTTATATGACATCAATTTGCCGATTTAGCTCTAGTTAGCTATCTCTTCAATTGCATTTTTCTGTTACCTTCTTTTATTGCATTTCTGAATCATAGCTCATGCTATAATCTACTTCTGTTCAATGCAGTTTTGATGAAACTCGTCATTATCATGAGTTTGGATGTCTCCAATTTTTACGAAAATCTTTCAAGGACACGTTTTAAACCTGACACAAATCCCTGGTGAAATTCTCACAACTCTACTATGTAAATGGCAATAAAAATCAAGATTGAAAAGATATAGCACGTATTTACAGCTGTACTTAACAACATTCTTTAAAGAGCATCTTGACATTGAACATTACTGGCCAATTGTGCACAGGATGAACAAATTATGTCATGTGTAACTATTTCTATTCCAAATCACTTTGCATTGTTTCCTTCCATGAAACCTATGGTCATAAGGGCATCTTATAATTCATATACTCAAGAGCTTTAGTTTAACATTCATTTGTAAAAAGAGATTTGACTTAGATTTGGGTCAGTTTTATACTCGGTCCTATGAAGGCCAAATTTGTATCATGGCAAAAGAAGAGGTCAGGTGGGATTTGTTTTAAGAAATTGAGGATGCCCTAGTTTTCAACCTTTCCTTTTATCCATATGGATCTCACCATTCCATTCATTTAAATGCTCCATTCTGGTTTAAGCAAAGGTGAAAGTCCAAGTTTAGCTTAAGGGGAACTGTTCTTAGTTTGTTACAGAGTCACTTACAGGGTATGTTAAATATGAAAAAAAAAAAATGAATACAGTGATAACAACCACTTTGTTATTGCAAGTTTTCCATGCAACTCAGGGAACTGCTTCAAACAGAAGGATTCTCAAGGCAATTTCTATTGAAAACTTGCAATGATAATCGTTCCCCTACATTTTTAGGTTAAAAAATGAGTTTCAACTAAAAATATATACTACACAGGCATTTCCCCTACTTTGAAAAATGTACTTAATTATCTTTAGGATATTTCCTTTCAAACCTGCCCCCTGAGGTTCATCTACTTATTCTAAACTTGTCACAGAAAGGTCAGGTCTCCCTGGTGTTTGGGGATACTTGGTTCCACTTAAAGAGTGTAAAAGTCAAAGAAGAGAAAGAAAATGGAAATATAACCTCTTCCTTTCAAAATAGCTCTTTTATTGTTATTCTTTAAAAAAAATTATCTTAAAATAAAGGACAGTTGATTTTCACTTATTGAATGCACAAAATTGGAATACTTACAAGTTACAGAAGTGAAATTATGTGTTATTGTTAAACAATTAACAAAATACTCTGCTGACTGGGAGAAACCAATTTAGAGTGAATTAGTCAAAAAACATTAAGTTGAAAAATAACACCATATTATTTAATAAAATTCATTTTTACCCATTACATATAATCCCAATTCTGGGTCAAATTCTTAGAGAAACTATGACAGAGACTACCATATCAATAGATATAATAAAAAAAAAACCTAAAAGCTTATTAAAACCAGAAAATTGTAAGTAAAAGTTGTCACTACTTAGGGAACATTCCTTAACACTTGCACCAGTTGGTTTATTGGCTGCTGGTTGCAAACATTAGTAATGGACTCTCACCACATATGTAGAAAATGAATTTAGGAATATATGAAGTGGCTCAAAGAATGAGAAGACTGGAGAAAAAGATCCTGAAATCTCACTGGAACCAGAGGCAGCAAGAGACCAGTGGCCTGGCAGCTTAGCAGCACCAAAGTGGTTATGGTGCTGGTACTGTTGCTTGCATTACTGGACACTAGCCACTGGTGCTGCTGTCCTCAATTCCAACAGAGCTGCCAGAGGAAAACTAATGACATCTCCTCTCTGCATCCCAGCTTCTGGCTTCATCACTGTGGGTCATAGCATTCCCAGTGCTGCCTCCACATTGTGCCCATGAGGGATCACATCTGGTTTTGAAGGTTTCTGTACCCTGCCACCCACCAAATCTTACAGTGTGGCTTTTTCTAACCAAAAATAGCCCTCACATTCTGGCAAATGATGTCCTCGTCAGAAAAAAAAAATGTTTTATTTGTGTAGTTATTTATCTATCTATATCTGTCTATATCTATCTATCTATCTATCTATCTATCTATCTATCTATCTATCTATCTATCTATAGCACACAGAGCAGTGGATCTAACAATACTAAATTTTTGGTGGTCAGATGGCCAAAGAAAACAACTGTGATGATTTGTGGGATCATTCCTTCACATCTTCATCATGTATTAATATGTAATTAAGTTCATTATGTCAAATAAGAAAAAAGGAATAAGGAAGGATAAGAGCTATTTGATATTCACATACCTTGCTGTTGTGACACAGCCGTTGCCTGCACAATGTTTCTGTCTGGACAGAAATTCAGAATTGTGTTCAGCATCTAGGCAGTCCTGTGACTAGGCATGAGGAAAATGGAAGAGGTGCCATGCAGGACCAACCACTGTCTATGCTTTCTTTATAGCAGCATGGCTTCTAACCAACTATCTGGTTCCTTACTTGTTTAATATGGGCAATGTCTTAATGGCCCATGGCCCTTTCTTGAGTTTCAAAGTCTTGCTTATTTCTATAACATTTACTTGTAAAGTATCTTAACTCTCCACTTTTTTTCCTCTGGATTTTATATTTTATTTGTGAGGAAGAGAAATTAGATAGATAGATAATAGGTAGAAGATAGATAGATAGATAGATAGATAGATAGATAGATAGATAGAAGAGAGAGAGAGAGAGAGAGAGAGAGAGAGAGAGAGAGAGAAAGAAAGAAAGAAAGAAAGAAAGAAAGAAAGAAAGAAAGAAAGAAAGAAAGAAAGAAAGAAAGAAAGAAAGAAAGAAAGAAAGAAAGGAGAAGGTGGAAGGGAGGGAGGAAGAAAGGAAGAAAGAAAGAAAAATATTGCATTGACACATTCAGGAAACATAAGCATCACAAAACTATTTGATATTTATTGCAACTACGTTAACTTTTCTACCTTTCCAAATAAATACTAAAGAAAGTTATGTCCATGAATTCCCTATAAATAAGAATATTCTCTCCCGTATTCTAATGCTTCGTGAAACTACCTACAAGTTTTTACATGTTTTTCACTTCCCATGAAATTGTCAAAATAACAGTATCCGAACTTTCAGCTTTTTCAACTGCTTTTTAAAGTTTATCTATTGTAACTGTTACTTGCATGACATAGAATGACATTAAGTGTTCAAAGAACTAACCTCCTCATTCAACAGTACCTGAATAACCTTTGGCAGAAAGTTATATACTCTATAATACTTGTTTTGATTTTCTACCATATAGATTAAAATTTTTACAAGAACAATGCCTCATACCACTGCAGAAATAAGCACCTACAGCTGAAATGTGAGAGAGCACTTGCAACTTCAAATTGAATTCCATTGACTTAGCCAACCTTTCAAGGACAAAAACTTTTCTAATGACCTCTGCAAAAAATAAAAAAAGAACTCTTTAGGAACAGTATTAGAGTCTAGGAAATACTTTTCTCCTCAGACCTTGGAGAAATATCTCATCTAGATTCGGAAGCAGAACAGAAATTCTTTTAACTAAAATAATAAATTCAGATGCCTTGAAGATTAGACCAAATTTCCCCCAGTTTGAGGTTCACTTTTGCATGACCAATGAGATCTTCAATTGTCAGATAGTAATACTGTTTTAACCCTTGATACCCACCAGTCTTCTTTTAGGTATGGAACATTTTATGACTAAACTGGACTTTTAGTGAAATCATTTCATGTGTATAATACTGTTTCAAGGATTAATGAAGCTAAGACCTGCATTAATTTTACAAATATATATATTTGTATATTGCTCCCTCTAAAAAAGTGGAATGAAAGTCTACTGCTTTTTTTCTGTGTGCAGACAGACACCTGTTCCCCAAAGACACACACTACAATGCATATAAAAAAAAAGGTATTGTTAGATTCATTTTATATTGTATTCACATGTACCACTCTCTGTGCTATACTTTCTCTTCAAGTGTTTCTACTGTATGACTGCTCACTAAAATGTATTATATTCTAACATACTATAACATGTAATTGAATGAACTGAAATATAATGCAATTTACTAAATTGTTTATAAAATGAAGCTACTCACAATTCTAGTTTTCAATGTCCTTTTAGTTGCCAAGATCAAGAACTGGTATCACATTTCACGAAAGTTACTGTAGCAATCCCAACCACAGGCAGATACCCTGGAGAAGTCGTGCACATATAAAAGAGGAGATGTGTGTAAGAATGATTGTAGCAACACTCTTCTCAAAACAAAAACATGCAAAAACCTAAAACAACTGAGTGTATAAAGAAACTGTGACATTGCTCGTTAATAACACAATATTATACCACAAAGTGAATAAAGCAGTGGCATGAATAAATACGGATAACTCATAGTAATATAACTTATTTTCATATTAAAATAAAAGAAACTTGATTATTCAATATTACAGAATTTTCAACTGACAATTTCAATTATGCAGAGCACTTCAATGATTTGTAAATACATTTAAAGTGGCCAACTGAAACACAAACATGGGTAAAAAATGCACTTTCAACAACTCTAAGGAAAAAATTACTTTGTTAAGAAAGGTAGTTTCATTTTTTCAGATAAAAAGATTATTTTATGTAAGTTCTTTAGCTGTTTAATCCCTATCTGCACTACAAATCAGAGTTTATTTACAAGAAGAAAAGGAGCAAAAACAACAAAAAGTCATGGCATTTGTACATAGTAAACTACTGTTTTGAGGACAGAGGCAAGGGATTTTGAAAAGCATTTTCATTGAACCAACACTAATCACTGAATCCCCAGTGACAGAAATACCAATGTGATTTTTTAAATGCAATGTGTGTGTGTGTGTGTGTGTGTGTGTGTGTGTGTGTGTGTGATAGTTTGATATGTGAGGGTTCCTTGACTTTTTCTGAAGGCAATACTGCCTGAGTATACACCCCCACAAATCAGGGCAGCTGTACTCCATAAGGATAATTATAACAGGAAAGTGGTAGAATAAAAAAGGTACTTTTCTTCAGGGGTTGTTTTTCCATTCCTTTTAATAAAAAAGAGGGTCAATGCCCAAGAACAAAGGAACCATTAAATGGAGTCAGGATCTGTTTTTGTCCTATTCCAATTTGACCTAAGCACACACTTAACAAGCTAATTCAATTTCTGTTTTTTGTTTGGTTGTGTGGTGATCCCAGAGAGACTCTAAAAGTGACTAAATGATAGGAAGCAAGTTAATGTCATTGCCTTATGGGGAAAGAACAATTTTTACTGTGTAATTTGATGGGATAGATGGAGTGGATGGTAATAAATTATTCAAGATAAAATAGTCTTAGGCATCCATAAGTTATCCTTTTAAATAGTAGCCTGTAACTGAGCTGCATATCAGAATATGGTTAACTTTTTGCTTTGAGTTGATTATCCTGTTAGTAATGTTAAATAACAATTGTGACAGTTTTCTTAACACCATATATTTTTCCACTGTTGAGCCATTATTAAACAGGCCTACCACATTGAGACCATACATTCCATGAGGTCATTGAGACCATACATTCCATGAGGTCATTGTAATATATATATTCCAGCACACTGTGTTGTTAGTCAATATAAAATCACTTTACATGAAGTCATTGGTAGAATATAGCTTTAGGCAAATTACAAGGTATCTATAAAAAATCAGATTTCTGAGAGCTATACTTTAATTTGTCTTAAAATTCTAAGTTTAAATTTCCAATTAACTCTTCTGTTTGACCTCTACCTCAGGAGGTGCAAGTAGAAAAGCCTTTAAGGCAATGGTTAATTGGATACACACTTTCTAAGTTGGAAGTTTGAAGAAGTACTTTTACAACCAATTCTTTAGAAATAGACATCCACATATAATTAAGGTATTTTAGTCTAATTTCTGTATTTCACATTAGAAAGGGCTGACCTTCTTTATGGTTTTCTCTTTGAAAAACTAATTTTTTAGAAATCGTATCATTTCAATAAAGAAAATTATTAATGTATGTATCCTGGTTTACAAAGTGAATTCACATTAAAAAGACAGGAGAGGCTAGAGAGTCAACTTTGTTGTTAATTTCTCTAAGGTTTATTATTTTTTTCCTATTGTTTTTAGAAAAAATGTAAGAATGAATAAAACTGTTGTGCATATAATTGTTAATTGATAGTTTGGTTTCATTATGATAAATAATCATGTGAAAGATTTTACAAAAATGATAGCATAAGCCTGTTCTTTGATTTACATATCAATTTTAGTCAAAATAATTTAAAAAGTATATATACAGAGGGTGCCAAAAAAAGTATACACATTTTAAGAAAGAAAAAAACTGCATTAAAATTTTAAAAATATATACCAAGAACAAAAGATGAATACAAGTCATGTTTGACTTCTGCAATTACAAGAGGTAATCAAAGTAGTTACCATCAGTGTTATTTTAACACACTTATTTCCTCTCTTGAAATTTGTATACATTTTTTGGCACTCCTGTATATATCCTGAGACAATATCTTCATAGATTAGGAAAAGAAAGAAAAAATAAAGTCATGATTGAGACTAAGCATTGAGCCCACTGTGCCATAAAGCAGCAAATTATGGTGGGGGTTGATTTTACAAGGTTAAAGAGAAACAGAAGGGGTCCATACTAAATTTGGTACCAGAGGTTGTCTCAAGACATGAACCTGGGATGTGGTTACATCAGCTCTTATTAAGTAGCCTACGGTACTGAACTCTGAGCCTAAGCAGAAAGGATAATACAGAAATAAAAAATAATTATCAACTGCCATGGAGATTCTATCTATAACATAAAACTGTCACCATGAGGCTGGCAAAGTATAATGTGCCAGAATGGTAGTTGTCCATAAACAACACGAACCCATAATCCCTATATATGAAGGGTGAGCCCAGCAGGACAGAGTGGGAAAAATAAAATAAAAGTGAACCAAAAAAGTAAATACCTCCCACTTAAAATGAAAATTACAAAAACCAGTAGAAAGTAAAAATTAAAGTGTGATTGCATGAAAGATATGCAATAAAATTATAACAAAGCATTAAAATATTGTGCTCATGAATTATAAAGAAAATTCTTGTATTTTACATTTATTTTCAAAGAAGTAAATGAAAAAATAACACCCATAAGAAATAAGAAATGATGAAATAATAACATGATAAAATGAATCAAGTTAATTGGAATATGAAAGTGAACCAATTATGTCTTCCACATGAAAAATGCAGCCTTTAAATTTAAAAATGCATAGAAAATAAACTCTAGTCAGTGCAAAAAATAGTATATTGAATACAAAGTTGAGAAAAATCACACAGAATGAAACATCAATATATAGAAGAAGATTAAAAATATAAAAAATAATTGGGTAAGTGAAAAGATAAATTTAGAAGCTAAAATTTTTCTGAGACATTTAAGGATGGAGAATGGAGGGAAGAGCGAAGAATATGCAGACTTAAAACTCCATATTTCCAACATAAGTATGTTTCTTAGAAAGGCATTATGTTGAATTATCACTTGGTATATTAATAGGGAAAAAATTACATTTGGCCAGACACACGTTGAGACACTGAACACCAGAATAAGTTAGCATTTTAAAATAAATATTAGAACAATTAATATATTAACTAGTATAATGATAATTAGGCTTACAACATTTCTACTGCAGCAATTAATGCCAAAAGATAATGGAGCTATATAGGAAAATAATGAGAAAAATGGATTTCAGTGTAGAAGCAATTATCTTGCCAGGAGATACAAACTTCTACTTCTTCCACAGTGAAATAACTGGGACAGCATTATTTCCTCCACCCCTCACCTTAAACAACTAAACATCCAGAATTTCTAATGAATCAATGGCTCAAAAGAAATTAGATACCAGGCAATGAAATATAGTGATCTCTCAGAGATGGAAAATAAACAAGGTAGGTCATGCAACTGCTCTATCCTATTGCCTAGGGATACTTGAGGTCTTGGGATAGACCCATGGGCTCCCTAACAGAGAATGAGCACATAGGCAAGCCACAGTGCATACAGAGTGCATGCCGAAGTACCAGAGAAGGAAAGCTGCAGAGAAAGAACTCCAGAAATTTGTTGAAGGTCACCTTCAAGTAAGTATACAGTCATGTACTGATCAGCACAAGTGTATGAGGAACTGACAGAGGTTGGCAAGTGAGCCACCTGGAAGGATTAGGCAGAACAGTGCCTGACACTCCAAAAAGTATTGGAGTAGTACCTGTTCCCTCCAAACCAGAGTGCAAAATCCCCAAATTAAGCGGACTATATAAGGTACTAAGATCTCTCCTCACTAGTGGGGAAAACATCTTATACTAAATATTGGGTTACCAAAAAAGTCATGACATATCTTGTCTATATTTCTCAAGGTCATTTATTTATATAAAGAGCAAGACCAGAAAAAAAAATGGCAGAATAGACAGATGCTGTGCTAACTGCCTCCCAGGATCACACCAAAATTACAAACAAATTTTACAGCATTCAACCCCAGAGGTCCCCGGAACACTAGATGAACAGAACCACTAAACAAAGAACTCAAAGAGGAGGCCATGTCGGGTCTGGTAGGAGGGGCGGAGATGAGAGAGGGCAAACCCCATGAGGGAGGTCCCAGTTGTGGGTAGGTTTCTCCGGTTGGGGGAGAGACCCTCCAGCTGCACACCAAGCTCACCAGCCCAGAGTTCCTTTGCCGGGAAGAGGAGTTCCAAGATAGCTGGCAGTAAATTAGTGAGGACTCTCTTTGCTCAGCTCAGTGAGGCTGAGAGTGGCTAGAGAATCAGTGGAGCCAGCGCATGGGCTCGCTCACTGGTGAGCATTTACCTGGTTACTGGTGAAGGGAGTAGATGTGTGAGCCGAGCCCAGGAGCCTGCGGGGACGGACTGAACTGAGCACCTTTGGTGCAGAAGCTGGAGGTTCTGGGACCATTGTTCCCCTGGTGTGGAGCTTGCACACGAGTGGTGTATAAGAGGGCGCCATTTTGTCAGGGTTGGGCCTTCCTGGTTGGGCCCTCCCAGAAGTGTGTGTGTGTGTGTGTGTGTGTGCGCGCGCACGCGCACATGCAGCCTTGGATTCCCACTCTCTGCCCAGCTTATACTGCGTTGCCAGGAAAATGCTGGGCGGGTGCCCTCTGGCTCCAACAGGCTGCTCACTGAGATCCGGGAGTGTGCAAGCCGCCTTGGATCCTCACCCTCCTCATGGCTCATGCTGCGTTGCCACAGAAATGCCAGGTGGGTGCCCTTCTGCTCCAAAAGGCTACTCACTGAGACCCAGGAGTGCGTGAGCCGCCTGGGGTCCCCGCTCTCTGCACTGCACTTTCAGAGTTGCCAGGCTGCTGATTGGTTCTCAGGCTGCGTGGCCTGATATGTGAGCGGCTGATTGGGACAGGCTGAGACTGGGAGTTTTCCTGGGAGTGTTGGGCCGTGAGCTGTGTGCCTGCGTCATCCAGCCAGGGCTCTCCTGGTGATCTGTCTAATGCATCAAAGCAATCCCAGAGCAACAGCCAGAATGGGGAAACAAAGAAACATGTCAAAATTAAAAGATCAGAAGAAACCTCTAGAAATGGAACCAAATGAAACAGAGGGATCCAACCTTTCAGAGACAGAGTTTAGAACACTGATGATAAGAATGTTTAACAAACTTAGTGAGGACGTAAGGGAGGATAGAAAAATCATAAAAAAACAACCAGTTAGAACTAAAGAATACAATCACTGAAATGAAGAACACACCCGAAGGAATCACCAGTAGAGTAGATGAAGCAGAGGAGCAGATCAGCGATTTGGAAGACAAAATAGCAGAAATCACCCAGTTAGCACAACAAAAAAGACCAAAGAATAAAAAGGAATGAAAATAGTTTAAGAGCCCTATGGGACAAGATGATGCGCAACCACCTTCACATCATAGGAATACCAGAAGGAGAAGAGAAGAAGCAAGGGGGTCGAGAATATATTTGAAAAAATAATGACTGAAAATTTCCCTACCCTGGTGAAGGAAATCAACATACATGCCCAGGAAGTGCACAGGATTCCAAACAAGCTAAACCCAAACAGGTCCACACCAAGACACATCATAGTTAAAATGGCAAAGTTTAAAGACAGAGACAGAATCCTAGAGGCAGCAAGAGAAAGACAGCAGGTTACATACAAAAGAACTCCTGTTAGACTAACAGCTGACTTGTCTACAGAAATTCTGCAGGCCAGAAGGGAGTGGCAGGAGATATTCAAAGTGACACAAAATAAAGGCCTACAACCAAGATTGCTCTATCCAGCATGGCTATCACTTAAAATTGAAGGAGAAATAAAGAGCTTCTCAGAAAAGAATAAGCTTAAGGAATTCATTACCACCAAGCCAGCATTGTGAGAAATGTTAAAAGGGCTTTTTTAAACAAAGGAAGTGGTAAACAAGCTAACCCAGGAAGACCAGGAATACAAATAACAAAATGGCAATACATATGCACCTATCAATAATCATTTTAAATGTGAATGGGCTAAATGCTCCAATCAAAAGACAGAGAGTGGCTGAGTGGATAAGAAAATAGGACCCATATATATGCTGTTTACAGACGGAATAAGATATTTCATGCAAATGGAAATGAGAAAAAAAAAGCTGGAGTAGCAGTACTTATTTTGGACAAAATAGACTTTAAAATGAAGACTATAGTAAAAGACGAAGAAGGGCACTATAACCCTAATAAACATCTATGCACCCAACATAGGACCTCCTAATTATATAAAACAGAATTTGATAGACATAAAGACACAGATGAACAGTAACACTATCATAGTAGGGGACTTCAACACCCCATTGTCACCAATGGACAGATCCTCTAGACAGAAAATCAACATGGAAAGAGTGGCCTTAAATGACACTTTAGACCAGCTGGACTTCGATGATATTTTTAGAGCATTTCACCCTGAAACAAAAGAATATACATTCTCAAATGTAATGGGACGTTTTCCAAGATAGACCATGTTAGGCCGCAAAACAAGTCTCAGTAAATTTAAGAAGATTGAAATCATATCAAGCAGATATATAGGAAAAACCAATGGTTGCTCGCTGGGAGTGGGGATGAGGGAGAGGGGGAAGGTTTTGGACAGCATAGGTGGGTGACTACAATGTTGCTGCAGGGACATGGGGGCAGTTCTGGGAATGTAATTGATAATGTTGTGAAAAGACTATTACGTTAAGTGAAATAAGTCAGTTGGAGAAAGACAAATACCATATGATCTCACTTATATGTGGAATCTGAAAAACTGAAGAAACAAGCAAAGTAAACAGACTCATAGATATAGAGGAAAAACTGAGGGTTGCTAATTTGGAGGGGGGTGGGGATGAGGGAGAATGAGAAGGGATTAGACAGCATAAATAGACAATTACAATATTGCTACAGTGATATGAAACACAGTTCATGGAATATAATAATGTTGAAAAAATTTTGTGGCGTGTCAGATGGTCACATGTTTTGTTAGGGAGACCACTTCATGGATGGAGTAGAAGCTTGATCACTGCACTGTACACCTGAAGCTGATGTTGTATAATATTGTATGCCAACTGTAACTGAATATATAAATAGTCACAGGATGTGGAATATACTATAGAAGGGAGTCAAAGGAATTGTAATAGATATGTATGATATGGGCGGGGAGGAGTGGGGTGGTGAACTGGGGGAGGGGGATTGTCACTTTAAGGGTAAAAAGTTTAACTATTGCATTGTGTTGTACACCTGAAACTAATTTAAAAAAATGTTTATTTCAAAATAAAAGATTTAAAATAAAAAAAAGAGCAAAGATCAATCAGTGATATATTGCCCTTTTTGTTTGACAACCTTTTGCCATCTTTCAGTGAGCTTCATAATTCCTTGTTCATAGAAGGAGCTCCTTTATTTGCGAAAAACTGAACAAGGTGCTAATTTAATGCCTCATCTGAATTGAAGGTTATACCATGCAAGGAGTTTTGAAGAGAGCGAAACAAGTGGAACAAGATCAGGTGAGTACAGTGAGTATGGCAACACATCCCATCCAAGCTCCAATAATTTTTGATGGGTGATCAAACTTGTGTGTGGTCTTGTGTTGTTGTGATGGAACACAACTGGTTTACAATTACCAAGCTCTGGACTTTTCTGGATGAAGGATTTGTTCAAACTGTCCAATTGTCAACAGTATACATTCAAACTGATCATTTGGTGCCTTGGTAGGATCTCGAAAATGACAACACCTTTAAAATCCCACCACACTGAGAACATATCTTCCTCTGATGAATGTCTGCTTTTGATGTCCTTTGAGGTGAATCATCACGTCAGGAGCAAGACCATTTTCATACCACATTGTTGTAAACAATCCTTTTCTCATCACCAGTTATCACTCACATCAAAAAAGGATCATTTTCCTCACGTTTAATGAGCACATTGCAGATGTTTATACACACCGTGAAATGAACTTCTTTAAGTTCATGTGGAACCCTAATATCGAGCTTGCGTACATATCCTAGCTTCTTTAGGTGGTCATGAATGCTTCAATGATGGATGTTCAATGTTTCTGCAATCTCTCATGTAGTGTAACATGGGTCTGACTTGATCAAATCTTTATTTTTGAGTCATCAAACTCGGTGGGCCTCCCTGACCAAGGAGCGTCGTAGAGATCAAAATCACCAGCATGGAATTTCTTGAACCATCATTCGCACTGACGTTCTTGTAGAGCATTGTCACCATAAACTTTATGCAACTTTTCACAAGCTTGATGCGCATTCTTCCCTTTATGGAAGTAAACAGTAAAACACGGCAACAGTGCACAGTTTGGTCTTCCATCTTCAACTTGTTGTAAAATCTCCCAAACTCAACCAAATCGCTTATTATTATTATTATTTTTAATAAATAAACTAGAACTGTTAGGTGTCAAATGACATAGCAAAAACCTAAATGCGAATGACTTTAGAACTTCCAAAAATGAACTAGTGCCATCTGTCGGAAACATGCGTCATGACTTTTCTGACAACCCAATACTTCTTTTACCTGATGTCAGAATGTTTGTAGGCATGACCAGAAAGAATGAAATTATTTCCAAGTAAACTAGCAAACAAAGTTCAAGAATCTACTGTATATAGGAATACAAAAATATCCAGAACACACAACATAAAAATTATACCATCTGTTACCTAATCAAAACCTGTGAATCAGACAAAAGAAATGGGAAATTATAACTTCCTCAAAGAAAAATATAAAAAATTGACTCCGAAATGGGACAAGTAATAAAAACAAAAAAATGAAATTATTAAATAAGAATTTAAAAACTAGATTATTGGGTTGTCAGAAAAGTCATGACGTACTTTTCTTCTATGTTTTTCATTGCAAAAATGCATCATGACTTTTCTGACAACCCAATATAACTCTATTGTATATTCAATCAAGAAGTTAAATCAAAGATTGAACATGTTAAATAGAGACATGAAAGAAATAACAAAGGATCCAAATTAAACTTCTAATCATGAAAACTACAATGCCTGAGATGAAAAATACACTAAAGGTGATAAAAGATCAGATATTTCACAAGCAAAGATTAGTAAACTTGAAGGCATAGCAAAGAAATCTAAACCAAAAGTGAATCAGAGAGATAAGGCATCAATGAAAATAAACAAATAAACAAATAAATAAACAGAAAATGAGTGAAGTGAGGAACAACTTCAAGTAGCCAAGTATGTGGTTATAAATGGAGTTCCACAGAGTTAGGAGGGAGACAGCAAAAAATACTTAAAGATACAATGGCCCCAATTTTCCAATGTGCATGAGACTAATATGGCATATCTCTAAAGTACTAGAAAAAAACAGAGACATTAACTTTTACTAAGATCAAATATCTTTTAGAAAACAAAGATGAAATGAAGACTTTAGACAGAAAGAATTCATTATAAGGTAAAGTTCTTTGAAATAAATGTTAAATGAAGTCTTCTAAGCAGAAGAAAAATGACACCATGTTAAAATCTGGATCTGTACAAAAAAATGCACGACCCTCAAAATAGTAAGTCCATGAGTAAACATAAAGGTTTATTATGATTTTCTAAATAATTAAAAATTAATTCACTGTACACACACACACACACACACACACACTATTTTGTATTATAGGGTTTACAAAATCTATTATAAAATGTATGACAGGGTAATATAAGACTTAGAAGGGATAAATAGAAGTATATACTTGTATGGATATTATAGTCTATGTTAGGTGACATACTATCATTTGAAAGTAAACTGTGAGGAGTTAAGATGTACACTATAAACATTATAAACACTACTACATGGCCAGCTGAGTGGCTCAGTTGTTTAAGAGCTTGCTCAAGAGTGCGAGCTGAGCTCTGAGTAACAGATGTTCAATGCCCAGCCCGAGCTGAGCTGTTACTAAGCTTCCAACAGGTGGCAGGATAGCTCAGCTAAAAAACAAAAACAAAAACAAACAAACAAACAAAAACTACTGCAGAACTCCGAGAAAAGGAAACATTAACAGGTAATAAATCATAACAGGAAATAAAACAGAATCAGAAAAAAGTACCATTAATTCAAAAGAAGGCAGAAAAAAAGAAAACGGGACAAAGAGAAAAATAACAATATTATAGATTTAACAAACATATCAATAATCACAGTACATGTAAATTGTCTAACCATCCTGATTAAAAGACAGAGATTTTCAATTTGAATTTAAAAACAAGCACCAACGACATGTTGCTTACAAGAAATCTACTTTAACTACTAAGAAACAAATAGGTTAAAAGTATAAATATTTAAACAGGCATACCATGCTAATGTTAGTGAACATAAAATTTAGGTTGGCAAATGATAACCAAGTAGATTTCAGAATAACAGAGATAAAGAGGGTAAAGAAAATGTGATCAATTCATTAGGAGAAATTAACAATACTAATCTTTCATGTTCAGAGTAACAGGAATTCATAATAGAAGCAAATGAAACAAATATGATAAATGAAGCAAACACTGATGAAAACTGAAACAATAAATAGATAATCCACAACACCACTCTCAAAATAAGTGTTAGAACATGTAGCCAATGTATCAGTAAGAGTATAAAATACTTTAAAAATATTGTACATCCATATTTTCCAATTAACATTTTATAGAACAATCCACTGAACGATCACAGGATTTACTTTCTTCTCGAGTGAATATAGAACATTTGTCAAGATAGATGGTATTCTGGGCCATAAAATCAATATTTTATAAAAGATATATTCTTACAAAATATGTTTTTTGACTACAATTGAGTTACAAACAGTAACATAAAAATATCTAGAAAATCAGCAAATATTTGGAAACTATATAACATTCAACATTACCTTGAGTGAGTCAACCTGAGGTTTTTGCCATACATTTAAAGGGAGGATATTTAGGATAATTGTGGTTTTTAAATTTTTCTCTAGCTACATTGAGCTAGATAATTGGGTTTTAACCAAGGTTGTATTTTTCCCAAGCAACTCAAACCAAGTGAGAGACAACTTTGTTGAGGGTATATGCAAGAGGCTTACTATAAAGTTTGGCCTTGAAAATTAAAGAATAAAAAACAAAAAAAAAAAACCAGTACATAAAGAGAGGTTGCAAGATCTTCAATGGAAATATGAATCCCTGGATTTGGGACTGAGATTGGAAAGATGGAAGGTAGTGGTGAGAATGTGATGCTTGAAATTTATAATATGGAATGTTTACAGTTATTGCTATTGCCAATTGTTCAAATTAAATAAATTACTGTCAGATTGGTGAATAAGTGTATCCAGAAGGAGGAAGAATGGAAATCTAGACAGTAATATTTAGAATTCAGACACCATAAAAAAGTGAAAAACAAGTAGAGGTTGGAAGAATGTCTTAATAACACATGTAAATAATACAGAAGCAGAAACAAGAAGATCTCAAAAAAAATTAATATGTAAAGCAAACATAGTCATACATACATGGACAAATAATATGAAGAAGTCACTCAAAGTAAGAAACCTGGACGGTCATGGAACATAAATGAGACTTAAACTTATTACTGATCAGAAAAATGCATATTTAATAGGACAAAATCCCTGTCATAAACAATAATTTCTGAAAGTAGATTCATCCCAACACATGGAGACACAAGAATTCTCACATTGTTTGGACTATCAGTTGGTCAATAAATTACTTTGGAAAGCAATTTGGCAATATTGGGGAAGTTGAAGATAGGGATGCTGCATAGGCTATAATCTAACATTTTTTCAATTCTGGAAATTTCAAGATTCAAAAGTTTGTGGGGAGGCATGAAAAGACGAACAAACTAACAAACAAACAAAAACCCACTTGATGCAATATTAGTTACAATGTGGTAGAAACCATAATATTCACCCATAAAAGAATAATTATTTTGAAGTATTGTTATGCCATAGATAAACGAGAATAAAATAAAACATTGCAGTTGAACTGAACTTGTAAATATCAACATTAGGAAATAAATAAACCAAGATTTAAAAAAATAGGTTTAGTATAATGTTGTTTGCATAATATTTCAAGGCAATATACATATATATAGTATTAGTTTTACGGATATGTATATGAGGTCAGACAATTGCCTTCTCAAACCCATCCTAGAAAAAGTGCTCATACCTCATTGCTGAATATCACTTCAGCCACCTTCGAAGTACTCTCCTTGGGAAGCTATACACTGATGCCAGTGCCTAGTCCACCCTTCAAAGCAATTTTGAACCTCTTTTTCTGGAAGGGCTGTCCGAGCTGTCATCACATTACTCTTGATGTCCTGAATGTCATCAAAATGTCTTCCTTTCAATATTTCCTTTATCTTCTGGTAAAGAAGGAAGTCATTGGGGGCCCGAACAAGTGAGTAGGGAGGATGTTCCAACACAGTTATTTGTTTACTGGCTAAAAACTCTCTCACAGACGAAGTCATGTGAGCTGGTGCATTGTTGTGATGCAAGAGCCATGAATTGTTGGTAAGAAGTTCAGGTCCTCTAACTTTTTCATACAGCCTTTTCAGCACTACCAAATAGTAAACTTAGCTAAGTGTTTGTCCAGTTGGTACAAATTCATGATGAATAATCCCTCTGATATCAAAAAAAATGGTTAGCAACATTGTTGCAACAAAGTTTGCAAACTTAATTGTCTGGCTTCATACATATAGGTATATGAATACTATCTACACTAATACAAAATGGTGCTTTCCTCTGGAAATGGAGACAATGAAATTACAGAGTACAATGGGAGACTGGATTGACTTTAATGTACTGGGTTTTTTTTGTTGTTTTCAATCTTAAACAAATATTGAAAATTATCTGATTTGTTATAATTGGTTGATGGGTATAGAGAGATAGTAGTTAACTCCATACATGCTTTATTTTTTGAAATATGTAACCATAAATAAGAGTATATGAAATATTGGCATATCTTATCGTCTGAATTTAAATACAAATAGATAATATTTAAGGAGTATTATGTCATTTGAAAGATATATTTTAGCTAATAACATTTATATTATTAATTTATTAAGGAAATATTTATACTGGTCAGAGGTAATTTATAATCTCATAAATGTAATGTGAAATTTGGCTTTTCATACTGTATAAACATAAACAAACACATATTCATAGTTTTCTGTTTTTTGTACTAACTTATTGAAATTCAGTTATATCAAAAAACTATTTATCCTCAATATTTATAAAACATTTCCTTAAATATCATGAATGTAATATTTTTCCTATATTAAATTTACTGGGGTGACAATGGTTAGTAAAATTATATAGATTTCAAGTGCACAAATTCTGTAATACACCATCTATATATCACATTGTGTGTTTGTCACCCAGAGTCAGTTCTTCTTCCATCACCATATAGTTGACCCCCTTTACCTTCTTCTACCACACCCCTACCCCTTACCCTCTGGTAACCACTAAACAATTGTCTGTGTCCATGAGTTTTTGTTTCTTTGTTTGTTTGTTGCTTTCAGTTTTATATATTACATATGAGTAAAGTCATGTGGTTCTCAACTTTTTCTGCCTGACTTATCTCAAGATCCATCCATGTTGTCGCAAATGGCAGTATTTCATCTGTTCTTATGGCAGAATAGTATTCCATTGTGTGTGTATATATATATATATATATATATATATATATATATATATATATATATATATATATATATATCACATCTTCCTTTTCCAATCATCGATCAAGGGACACCTTGGTCATTTCATTTTGTTCTCCTAATTTGCCTATCATTCCTAAAATAGGTTTTAGGCCTTTTTTGAGCTTTTTTTGTTTGTTTGTTTCTCCCCGCTCCAAACTCTTTATGGAGTGTACTTTCTCTTCTAATAATGGCCCTTTAGCCATGCTCTAAAATAGATTTTAATTTTTAAAGTATTACCTGATTTTTGTCAGTTCTCATTTTTTTTTCAGTCTTTTATTATCTAGATATCTCATTTCCCAGTAATCCTATTTCTGATTCCCCCCGCCCCCATTCTTTTGGAGCCCATGTAGTTGGAGAGAGTTTCTGGGCTTGTTCTTCCTCAGAGAATTTATGTACTTCAGTTTGTTGGCTAAAAAGAAGACACTGCAAATAATAGTGGCTTTTAGGAGTTAAGTAAAATTACCTTAATTCTGCCACCAGTGATGATACAACCAGATTCGAGTTTCACAAAGATTTCTGCTTCTCTGTTTTGAGCACTCAGTTAAATCCCTTATGGGCTGTTCAGAAGAAAAATGATAAATTTCCCCAAACTTGCACTTGCATTTGTGCAGGTAATATTTGAGCCTAAGCAACACTTATATGATTATATTGTTTGATTGCCCAACACTATCTGGATATAGCTATTGAATCAGCCAGAGTTCTGACTTGTATTTGTGTAATGGTTTTGTTATCCTTTGAATGTTAACTAACCAACTCTGTGTGTATTCCTTTTTCTAAATGAGGATTATTTCTCCTTTGTAGAGCATAGTAAAAGGGGCTTCAAAGGAAAGAACATGTGTTTGTTCAATGTAAGGGATTCTAGATGACATAGTTAAATGATGAGCAAAATATAATAAATCATAGAAAGGAGATGGTATGAGGCAAGCACTCAGAGTAGCAAACTGTGATGGAAAAATAGGGATGGGACTCCAGAGAACAGGTAGAAAGAGTCCTTAGTATGGTTAAGGGCTGTATGAATATTAATGCACTTTTAAAAAAATTTCATCTTTATGATAATGGTACACCTCTTGGCTACTTACTAGCTTTGCAACTTTAGGCACACTCAAGCTGTGTTACTTTGGCAAATTTTTCTCATTCTTGAATCACTTTATCTTTAATATGGTTGGAATTATATTGCTAGTAGTATACATTTGTTATGATGACCAATAAAGCTAAAATTTAATGTGCTTCAAACAACTGCTAGATTGTAATAGTACTATTTATTATTATAATTATACTTGCATTTATTATAACTGTATTATATATTATATATTATTATAATTAGTTATTTATTAGTTGTTATTTATTACTGTATCATTGTATTTTCCTCTATCTTACCTTTTGTTGTTCATATATGTGTGTGTATGTATGTAAATATGTATATGCATACATATGTATACTTATACATTCATACAATATTTATACAAAGTATGCAAATTTTCAATAATATGGACATTTATGTATATATGTCCCCAAAATGTATAAAATATATCTGTGTGCCTGAAAAGACTACTGTACCCATTATGATTGCATTCCAACCTTATTTCCAGATAACAGCTAAATTCACATTCTTATTTTTCATCTTAGTATTTCATTTGATTCTTATAACAAGGTGCTTAACTTACACAAGAAATGTGTGCCCCTATCTGTGGGAAGCAGCTGCCTGTTCAAGGACTGAATATCCCAGCTTTCTGGTTTGTAGTTGGGGCAATGTGACAAGTTCTTGGCATATGAGTGAAAGTGATATGTGTCAAGGTGGTTAAGCAAAGGGTGTGTCTTTCCATGTTCTCTTTCCCCATCAACCAGATAGTTGCAAAGAGAATTGTGACTGTAGGGGATGAGTCACAAAATGGGAGGAGTTGCCATGCAAATAAAGCTACTCATCCAGGAGGAACACATGCTTTAGACTGTTACATGAAAAATAAATGGAAACAGGAATTTCGAATTTTGGGTATTGGGTGCAGCTAAAAGTAAGCTAACTAATATAGGTCTATATTTGTAAACAAGTGTGTATTTTGAAAATTGTGCTGGTTTTTTTCACTGTATAAAACATTTCCAATATGTATGATTCTGCAGTTTGCTTTTATTCTTCAAAATTATATTTTGCTGTTTAACATTTTTATGTATATCTATAGCTTTTTTTTTCTATTTTTGCTTCTATCTAATATTATGTTGTATAAATATAATACATTATGTTTATTAACTTTATCTTTTGAGTCAGTTGAGAAAAAAGGTCATTTTTATGATAGTTAATGGCATATCTCCTTCCATATTGTTCAATAAAGTTATACAGTTCTGTCCCTAAAGGCCTATCATATCATTTGCTAGATTTACTGATAGATACTTCATATCTTTACATTTGTTGTAAAAAATACTGACATTGACAAGAAATTGAAATTTACTTTGGAAACACTAGAATATAAAGAAATGATCGTCAACATATATTGATATATTTTGTTAATCAACCATGCTAAACTCTCTTAACCAAAATAATTTATCTGTAAATTCCTCATATGTACTATATACACAATAATTACATTTGCAAGTAATTATAATTTTGATTCACTCTTTTAAAACTTTGAGATCCTAATTAGGATCTCAACAAAAAGTTGTTCGGAATGTAAATAGTTTCCCTCTGTATCTCAACCTTAGTTTTCAAACAACGCCTAGTAGTTAATAGGTTTAATGTTTATTGTACATTTTGTGAAACAACCTTTACTTTGTGAAACAACCTTTACTTTGTAAATAAATACTTTTTTTCCTTGCTTGCTGAGAGATTTTATTAAGATTTGGATATTAGACTTCATTACCCATTTTTGGTATCTATTACAAAAAAAAAAAAAAATATATATATATATATATATATATATATATATAATTTTTAAATCTGCCTGCTTGTATCATTTTATTTGAAATTTTCAATCAAAATTACATTCTTGGTATGACTCTAAAGTTATTAGGAGGTAATATCTGTTTTTACCTGTTACTTTGTATATTTGCTAATACTTATTTAGTATTTTTGCTTCTATATCCATGAATGACATTGGCCTATCACATTTCTGTATATAAGTCCTTATCTGGTTTGACTATCAAGGTTATACTAACCTCATACCATTAGTTGGGGCGTGTTCCTTCTTTAATCTGGTGAAAAGATTGTATAAAATCAGCATCATCTGTAATTTGAATGAGTGGTAGACTTTGACTTTAAAATTGTTTTGGCCTGTTAATTTCTTTGAGAAAAGATTTTGAATAGAAGCTCAATTTCTTTCCTTTTCTTTTAAGATTTTTATTAGGAAATTGGGGGAGGGGAACAGACAAGTTGCTGTCCTTTTGTTCTTCAGTCTAGGTCTGGAGAACATTGCTTCACTGGCCAATGTTGGTATTATCATTGCACTCTTCCCGGGTGAGGCAGATGGGTCACCGGCCTCTGGACTGCGGCTATTGGCAGCTCACTCCAGCTGCCGGCCTCTCACGCTGGCTGCCCGCCACTCTGTGGAAATTGAGCTGTAGAAGCTCAATTTCTTGATAATTACAGAATTACTCTGCTTTTATATTTCACTTGAGTCAAGTTGAGCGAGTTATGTTTTTTGTCCCATTTTAGCTTTTTCTGGCCTCTATCACTACATTCTATGCCAAATTATTCTAGATCTTTACCATCAGTAGGTATTGTCCTTTTTTAAAAAATCTGACATTATAGTAAGACCTTCTATAAAGTTAGCACATTCCTTATTGTTTAATTATGACTTTTTAACTATAATTTTATTTTGATCCATGAACCAGAAGTTTGTTTTGTATTTCAAATAAATGTGACTTCTTTAGATATTTGTTTGTTATAGGATGATTTTCTGTATTATTGCAATAATTTTAAATTCTTGTATCTTTGTGGCTTTTTGAATATTTTATCTTATCTTATGGTAACGATCCATATAATGCTAACATTTTTGCTTTAAGTTCTATTTATTTGATATTAGTAAGTATGTATCATCATTAATTTAATATGTATCTAGTGTAATATTTTTTATAATTACTTTAGAATATTTTGTTATGTTTTAGGGATGTTTCTTAAATTCAGAATTTTGATTTATTTCTAGTATCTTATTTGTGTTTTCTGATTTGTCTTCTTTTTCAGTTCTTCTAAAGTTGAATTTCATTATTGTATTGTATCTCAGTCCATTTTAATCCTATTTTATAAGTAATTGTTCCTGTTAATGATTATTGGCTATAAAGTGGGAAAATATCTGTTTTTGTTTGTCACAGAATGTCTTTATTTTGTTTTTGTTTTTGTTCTGTTCTTGTTCTTGAAAGATGGTTTCATTGATTATAACATTCAAGGTTGAAATGCATTTTTTTTCAGCACATTAAAGATATAACAATTTCCTTCACTTCCCTTTTTGCCCTTGAAAATTCAGCTCTTAGATTAATTGAAGTTCCTTTGTAGGCAATCTCCTTTCACCTCCAAATGCTGATTTCAGACTTTGTCTCCATCTTTGGTTTATCGCAATTTCACTGTGCTTGCCTAGGTGAGTAATTTCTTTTTCCTTTCTTTTTTTTTTCTTGTTCTATCATCAACTTGATTAAATGGTATTCCTGGATCTACTTCTTCTAATATCTATCTATCTATCTATCTATCTATCTATCTATCTATCTATCATCTAATTTCATAATTATATAAAAATTTAATTTTTAGATTATAAATTTAGATAATCTAAATATATAAAAACATCTAGGCAAACTAATTTTAACTACTTGTAGCAGAAGTGTTGTCTGCCAAAGAGGTAGTGCCTTACTGAGTTAGTGGGTCACAGAGAGTACTGAGAGTATACATATCATTTACCATAACAGGAATGAATTAGACATTGTTCCTGAAGGAAGGTAGGTTTTTCCGAGTGAATTTAAATAGTTTTGAAAAAAAAAATTCTGGAGTGAACACAGTAAATACAACAGAAGAGATTACTCAGTTTGGATCCCCACTTTAGGTCAGTCTGATTCTGCTATAATGATTTTGGCAGAAACATTTTATTTTACTGGTAGTCAAAAATTTTATAATAGTGAAAAGTTGAATTAATAATTTGAGGGAATTAGAAATTTTAGAGGGAACCTAAACTCTACCTTCTATATTATCTTACAAAGCACATTCCGTAGCCTGAGAATAACAGCACTAAAACAAGAAACAAGAACAATAAGAAGAAAAACACCCCTGACAGCAAAGAGTTGGCCCATGGCAACCAGTTGGTAGGTCATGATATTTCTTCCTCTGGTCATTGATTGATCATTCCTTTTGATCAGTTTCTAAAGAACATCAATAGTCAGACCCATTTTTACCATGGTAGGTAAAACAAGAAAAAAGCAAGATGACTTTTTAAACATGTCTGAACGCAGAATGAAGGACACTGTGCTATCACATAAATAATCAAATATACCACTCTTCCAGCAAACATGTATGATTATTTTTCATTTCTGAAAATAACCCTAGCCTTGCATTATTTTTTCTACCTCCTGATAAAAAATTATTAATATATCAAATCATCTAATTACTACAATTTCCAACAGGTCCCGATTCAGGACAGACTCCCTTTTCTTTTAATTCCACTAAAACTTACCTATTATAAGTCATAATTGTATAATAATCATTTCATGTCTACCTCTTACAGAGAGATGTTCCATTGTTTCTTTGCTAAATTCTTGTTTTCTATGGCAGGTTAATAAATTCATCTTTCTTTGACTACAGCATTTTCCTGGTGTTCTTTGACTGATGGGCTTCCACCAAACTAGAGGTTTCATTAAGATTTGTCTGAAGCCCTTGCTATCGTGAATCATGACATGTCTTAAACCAGAGCCCGTGAGTAGGTAATAAATAGTACATACATCTGAGACCTCTCACATCTCTGCTAGTCCAAAGAGGAAACCACCCTACCCATTACGTCAAGGTAAATTTCCTGGGTTCTGATTGTTTCACTGAGATTATATGATTTGGTCTTATTTTGTTTGTCATAGCAATAAACAAAAGCAGCATTTCTTAAGAATGCATGCTCCATTCGAAGGAGACATTGACTGAAATGAGTACCAATGAGCACCAGATCTGGAGTATTGAATCTGGATCACATTCAGATCTCTGTACCATCGTTAAGGATTACCCAAATCCCAAGACAGAAAGGGAAAAGCCTACTGGAAAATTTAGAATATCCTTGTTACCTTTCCTTTACTTCTTCCTTACCTTTTCTAATCTTTATATTACTTTGTTAGAGCCAGAGGATACAAAAATTGTGCTGGAAATGGCAAGTTAGCAAGGAGAAAAACTAAAACTCATTATTTTGACATGGATATTTTTCAGCATTATAAAAGCAAGAGTAAAAAATTAGTCATCGCATCCTTGCTAAGAGTACAGAAAAATAGCAAATTTTAGTACTTTCTATATCTTTCCTCATCTTTTAATACATTCCTTTTAAAAGCATTAACTCAAAGCATAAAAAGAGTTCAACTTTTTTTTTTTTTTCATGAGAGCCTTAGTTACTATGATTCAAAATAAGCAGAGTAGAACATTTAGATTTTGGCATGATTTAAAATGTCCTTAAAATTTGGTTATTAACTTAGAAGTTTATACATTACATTAAATAATTTTGCATGTAATTGAGTTAATAGATATTCCATTAAGCAAATTAAAGTAAGTTAACAAGATTGACTCAAAGACAACTGTATTTTTCTTTCTGCATTTTACTATATAAAAACAATGTAAATGTAATCACAATATTCTATGAGAAGCATAGGGTTAAATTACATATATACACCTTCTAAATTATATTGCTTTTACAGTCGATTATGTTATCGTTTTCTTATGTTTAAGATTTTAAAATGGGATGGTTATCAGAAGTGAGGGGGTCGGGCGTAGCTGAAAAAGGAAGGGTAATATAGTGAATAATATTACAGTAAATTTACAGGGTGACAGGTGATTACTACAATTAGTGGAGTGATCCCATTGTAAGGTATAAAAATGTGAAATCACTATATTTTACACCTGAAACTAATAGAATCAATATAAGATTATATACTATATTAAATAAATTAATGAAAAGATTTTAGAATGATATAAATTCATAGGTTTAGCCATATGAAATTGTAAAAAAGGATTTTTTGAAAGAGTTTAAGCTTGCAAAATTATCATAATACAAACAATTAAAAATTGAAATGTTAGTGAAAATAATATATAAAAAAGTCCTTTTATTGCCTTTAAAACCTTAGCCAAGTGTTAAACTGAGTTAATTAAAATATAACCTTATGATATTTTTCCAATTTAAAAAAAAGCATAAGACACAAATCAGTGATCACTGAACACAGCTGTAATTTATTCTTATTTATGTGAAGGGTATAATACTTTGTACAAATGCCTTTGAATGTTATTATAATTATATTTATTTTTGCAACCTTAAAATTTAAGAAATAAAAAAGGGTCACTCTTGAAAAAAATTAGACAATACATTGTTTTCCATTCTTTTAGTTTTCTCTTGTGTTTGGAGAAACAGTGAATGCCTTTGTTTAAAGGTTTTAACTAATATGAATATTTGAAACTAAACAAATGTCAAAATGGCAACAATACGTATATTACAGAAATATGAATATGTGTACAAGAAAATTATTGAGGACATTTTCATAATTTATTATGATGGTCAATACATTTTGAAATAATATTGTCTTATTTAAGACAGTGATAGTGCTTAAAATGTTGAAAGCTTTAAATTGATCATCTATCAGTATATTTATGTATATTTACGTATCTATTTGAGTATGTGGTTAAATTTATATGTCTATATTATTGTGATTAGAAAAGAAAAGGTGACTTAGAAATCCTTCACTGCAAATTCTTACTTGAATAATGTTCAAAAGATTGATAATTTTGATTTTTATTTTTCAGAAATAAAACTATTTGCACCTACATAATAGTTTCCTTTTTTGCATTCAAATATTTTAACTTTCTATACTTTGAGCATGATCTTAAATCATAATTTTTTAAAGATAAACTTTACTAAAAATTGTTTCTTATGTCTGTATATTGTGAAAATATTAACTTATAACTATTTGTTTTTATTTTAATATTAATATCTTAAGTGCATATCTTGTCTCTGTATCTTTTCCAAACTCAAACTCCAGATTCAGAAAGGTAAAGCTCTTTTGGTATCTGTTATAACTAAACCATCTCTTGGTTTCCTAGAATGACTAGGAAGTCTTGTAAAGACTCGCTGTTACATGTAATAAAAAAAATAGAGTTCTAAAATAATTACATTTCTTTGATGTTCTCCAAATTTTATTTAATGCAAAACTATTGCGAAAGCCCAGGAATCAGTTTGTAAGTAGTGGTAGTGAAAGCAGGAGGAACAGACATAATAAATAATAATAACAACAATAACAAATAACAACAAATCTCTAAAGTGAGCAAATGAGGCATAATTTCATGCAAGTTTGCCAGGTAGTGTTTTTTCAAAATTAGCATTTGGCAAGCAAGAAGAATAAAAATATTATTTTAAAATTAAATTCTACATAGCTTAGCCAAATAGTCTTGGGATAATTATCTATTATGTTTAAAAAGAAATAAAAATAATCTGAGGTAAGAATGAGGTATTCTTGAACCTTTATTTATAAAACAGTCTACAAATAATCACATGTATTTTTAAGGATCTTATTAATCCCTAATTGTTGTTTTTGTCTGTTTGAAGGATCCACTCTATTCCTCAATACCCTCAACTTATTGTTATTTATTCTTACTTCTGGGTTTCTTGTATGACTGGCTTTTCAGGTTCTCAATTTCTGTTCTGTATCTCTCTCATATGTTCCTCCTTTTTGGTTATCCATATTACATTCTGGGATATTTTTCCAGTTGGATATTTTAGCACATTAATTCTCTAATCAGCAGTGTCCCATTAAATACTAGCCAAATAGATATATTATATACTATACTGTTTTCCTTTTAAATTTTAATAAATATATTTTTATTATTAAACTTTCAGCAATTACATTTTACAGTGCCTTTTTAGAATTAAAATTTCAAAATGATCTTGCCATGTTTCATAGCCTCTTGTCATTGTTTCTCACCAGTTCTCCAACTTCATTTCTATCACTCTCCTTCCCATTCATCAGGCTTCAGTCCTATTGGAGCTCTTTCAAATCTATGAATTATTTTATTTCATTCAAATATATAAGTATCATTTTTATCTCCATTTTTTAAAGACAATTGGATCATGGTTAGGATGAGTAAGCTCATAAGGTATTGATAAAAATGATAAAATAAGTTTTAAATTTCATGAATGATAGTCTGTTATTTTCTGATATTGTCAGGAAATTCATCTTTCAAAATTAGAAGGTGTATTCCCATCAATAGTCACTTTTTTAATTAAAATGTGATCTAATAGAAAGCAAGCAAGCAAGCAAGCAAGCAAGCAAGAAAGAAAGAAAGAAAGAAAGAAAGAAAGAAAGAGGATTGTTTCAGGAGAGATTTAAGTATAAGAGAGAACCCTGAATGGATTTCAAATGTGCATTATGATCAAAGTACAATAAGAAAAATGAAATAAGATTAAACTGCAGTCGAAAGCAATTAAGTGTTGATGTATAAAGAATTGACTTTTATTCTGGCCTTGACACTTGTATCATTTTGAAAACTGTTAATTGTATACAATGTAGGAAACACTGTTATGATCCAAAATTTAAATAATTACAGTTTCAAAAATAATTTTACATTGTTCTGCCCTCTAATTACATTGTGATGACTATATAAAAATTGCCTTGATACTTAGTGAATAAATACATTCCCAAAAGTAAATTTTGAAGAAATTAAAAAATAATAGATATGCTATGAACTGTTTATAATATTATTTGGTGAGGTTAGTGATAATTCAGGGCTAATTTATCTCAGAAAAATTATCATTAATGCTTTACATGATTTTATTGAATATCCTGAGTAAATTTTTTAAGAATGCTGATTGTCTTTTGCCCTTCACTTTCTATGTGATGATAACGTTGAGCAATGTTACAATACTTAACTAATTATCGAATTTTAAGGCTTATATTTTTATTGAAACATTATTTACACTTTTTCAGCTTGAAAATGTATTAGAGGTCATTTCAGTTCAACAATTAAGATGCAAATCCGAATATTAACTTTTGTTCTATTGCCAGAATAATTAATGCTTACCTTGATTTTCCTGTGTCTACTATTCTTCAAAGTTAAACATCATGAATATAGCATAGTCTGTCATTCAAACACCTTTAAAAACTATTGGGCCGGCCGAGTGGCGCTTTGATTAAGCGCTGGCTTGGGAAGCCAGCGGCCCAGGTTCGGGTCCCACATATGAGGGCCAGTGACACTGCCCTCAAAAAAACAAAACAAAACAAAAAAACTATAGTGCTATTAGGTATATGTGTTTATATTCACTTCACTGTATCTGTTACCCTGATTGTATTATTAAGATTGCAGCAATCCCTCTCCTGGGTATCTACCCAAAACAACTGAAAACATTTATCTGCAAATATATATGTACTCCACTGTTCACAGCAGTATTATTTATGGCAGCCAAGACAAGGAAACCACCAAACTGTCCTTCGATAGATGATTGGATAAAGAGGTTGAGGTATATATGCACAATGGAATACTATTCTGCCCTAAGAAAAGATGAAATAGTGCCATTTGTGACAACATGGATGGACCTTGAGATTATGATGCTAAGTGAAATAAAAGTAAGGCAACAAACATAGAGAACCACATGACTCCACTCATATGTGGTATTTAAGACTGAAAGCAACAAAGGAACAAGACAAACAAACAAAGAAACAAAAACTCATAGAAACAGACAACAGTTTAGTGGTTTCCAGATGAAAAGTGGGGATAAAGGGTTGTAAAAGAGGGTAAAAGGAATCAAATATATGGTGATAGAAGAAGTGACTCTGGGTCATGAGCACACAATATGACATATAGATGATGCATTACAGAATTGTACTTTTGAAACCTATGTAATTTTACTAACCATTGTCACCCCAGCAAATTTAATTTTAAAAAGATTGCTCATCATTGTTATGAAATTATGTAGTTCAACATTTCATTTTTAAATCAGTGAGGTTGAAAGAAGTGGAACCACAGTATAGTGAATAAACTAAACCCTTTTCATTTTCCTGTATGGTCTTAGATGTCACCATGTGGAAGTTATCTCCTCAGCATATTCAGTACACCGGTCCTATCCATGTGACATGGTGGTCACAAAGATTACAATATTCAGAATAGTCAGCATCTGTAAAAGGTACTAAAGCTGTGCTTATTCCACCATATTAGTCACTAAATGCATTCATTAGTAAATAACATTTTGTACCTTAAAAGTGTGCATTTCACAGCAATAAGGAGAAAAATAACCTCTTATTTATAATCAATAAGGAACAAGATATATATATATATATATATATATATATATATATATATATATTACAAAAGCATGTATGTGTATGGAATTTTACCATACACATATACAATACCAAACATAAAGGGGTACACACACACACACACACACACACACACACACTCACATCTATGTAGATAGTTGATAAAGATAGGGGTCTATGCGTATAAGCACCTGTACACGTGTATAAAATGAACACAGTTGGCTCTTGATATACATGGGTTTGAACTCTGTGAGTCCACTTATACAGGGATTTTTTTTTTAAATAAATAGCGGAGGTATCTGAATATCCATATGGGAAAAAATGCATCTTCATCCCTATCTCATATCATAAACAAAGCTATTATCCAAGCATTATTGCTAAATGTGAAAGTTAATAAAGCCTCTAGAAGAAAACATAGAAGGACATATATGATAGCAGAGCTGGGAAAGATTATTAAAGGGAAACCCAAAAGTACGATTTACTTAACAAAATGAATTGGGCTTTATTAAAATGAGGAATCCTGTGCCTCAAAAGATACCATTATGAGAGAGAGCAAACAAACTAACCACCTTTCGAGGAAAAATGTATATAGCTCACCTCTACAAGACAACTTTACACCAATAAGTAAACAAACAAACAAACAAAAAACCCAATAGATAAATGTCCCACATACTTGAACAGGTTCTTTATAAAAGATGACATACAAGTTATATATAAACATAAATATTTGCTTAACCACTTTCCTCATCCGATAAATGTAAATTAAGACACAATATGCTACAACTCTACACCCACCAGAGGGGCTAAAATTAAGAGACAATAGCTAATGGTGCTATTAATAAAGAACTAAAACACTCATGCACTGCAGATGAGAGCATAATTTCATAGAAGTATTTTCGAAAAATTATCTGATATTATTTACTAGGGCTGCAAATGCATGTTCTGTGGCCCAACAATTCCACTTCGAAGAATATATGCATACTCAATAGAAATGTGTACGTAACTTTGTCAAATGACACATGCAAGGAAATTCATAGAAGCACAATTTTCCAAACTAATGTTTAGTGAAAGAAATGTACCACAAAAAAAGCACATATTCAGTGATTCCATTTTATGAAGTTCAAAACCAGGAGAAAATAACCCTAATCAACAATGATAGAAGTGAACGTAGTAGTTACTTCTGGGTATTTGTGCCTTACGCAGGCATGAGGAAGGTCTCTTGAAAGTCCTACTTCTGAAATTGGATCGTGGTTACCAATTTCTGATCACACTGTGAAAATTAATCAAGCTGTAAACTTCATAGGATTCCTAAAAAATGTTTCACCAAAAATGTCAGTACATTTATAATAAGGTAGGTTCTAGAGAGAGAAAGAGACCTCCTCTCTTTCAGATATATAATCTAACTTCAATTTTAATTAAAATTTCATTTCACTGTAAAACCTTAATTACACATCCTTAATCTTATCTGGTCTACATGTTCTATATAGCTTGTTTCTAAACAAAACCTGATTTTTTTTTTTTTTTTTGAGGGTAGTGTCACTAGCCCTCACATGTGGGATCTGAACCGGGGCCGCTGGTGTCCCAAGCGAGTTCCCAACCAACACGCCACTCGGCCGGCCCAACAAAAACTGATTTTTATACAATCAGTTTTGTAGCTTACAAAATTTTGTAGTTTACAAAATTTTAATTGTGTATTTTGCTGCATTTATTGGAGATTATGATTATAAGAACAATAGGTGTTCATTGTAGACAATTCTGAAAATATAAAAAAGCATAAATATAAAAATCATACACTAATCTAGTAAATCCATTTCACAATGTAACATTTATATAAATCCATATACATGTAGCTATAAAAAATCCTACAGAAAAAAATTAATAACAAAGATAGTATACTAAAATTATTGTGTTACATACTTTATTTAAAGTATATATAACAGATTTTTTTTTATTTTCTAAATCTTACTTTTATCAGCTATTTACAATGATCTCAACTGAATATATTAAGAGTTATTTATACAATTACCATCATTGGATATTTACACCACTTCTGACAAAAAAATCTGGTTTCTTTTCACCTACCCATCCACTTAAAGTGTGAATGCCCAAGGCTCATTTTTTGGATTTCTCATGATTTCAAATATTGCCATATTTACACTGTAATTGGCTTCTCTATTTTATTATTTCTATTTTACCACTAGATGAGCAGCCATCATCCAAATTAAGAGTTTTTCTTGGAATGTTGATTTTATGAAAAAAGTCTGTAAATATTACAATACTATATTCAATCAATCTCTCTTTCTGGGTCTCTCTCTCTTTCCACCAAACACCATGTGTGCGCATGCACATGCACACACACAGACACACATACTTAGGGCTTTTTCTCTGAACTTTCTATTCCATGACCTCTATCTTTTTAATATGTAAATTATTACTACATTGTTTCAATCATTATTTGTTTTGTGTTGAATATGTAATAGTGCAACTGTGCCTATATAATTCTAATTTGTTTTAATGCCATGTTTTTACCTGGAGACTTCTTTTAATAAGTTTAAAATGGTTAAAAAATTTTGATGAAATTATAAATTCATTTGCAGAGAATTGCTTTTGAATCAGTCAGGCTTGCAACAGCAAGAGATGGCAAGTTAAAAATAAGATGATTTGACGAATCTTTCCTCATTAAGAAATATTTTTCGAGGGGTTGGGTGCTGGGAAACAGGACTAAAGCTTTGCCACCCTCAGGCCATAGAAGAGGAGCGAACACATCCCAGGATTGGTAGAGTGGCATGTTGATTCATCAGTTTGAGAGATGCAGTTAAATCCAGTTAGGATTCATAGCCAAGCTGAGGTGAATAAGCTAGCAGGGGCCAAGGCAATAAATAGTAAGACTCTCCTTCACCTGATACTGTCTTGCCAGCAAGCATCATTGGCTAAACCCAACCGGAAGCCCCATGGGTAAGGGAGTCTCTTGAAAGTAGTCCATAGTCAGCTTCCCCATGGAGGTTAAGGAATAAAGGGAGGTGACTCAGAAAGTAAAACACCAAAAACCAACAAGGCATTTTTAAACACAAAATTATATCTTTATTCATCTCCCCTCTTTAGAAAAGTTAAAGAATATTCAAGTCTGTCTTCAACATTTTCCTTGCAAATTTACCTCAAGTCACATTGTGTCATATTTGTGCATATTATGTAACATATTCTATCTGGTAATTAATGATAAAAGATATATTAAATTTGTTCTTGGACATCCTACTGATATCTCATGCAAATTCCAAGGTTTTTTTTTTTTTTAGGTTTATTTTGTTTGCAGGTGATTTTTCTTTGAATTTACTATGGTGGGTGACTTATTTTTAATTGGGCTTTTGAGCCCTCCTAAAGATGTTTACATTCATGGACAGCTGTCTAATTTTTGTGGAAGGATGATAGGATGATGGCTGATTTCTCCTACTCGCCCATCTTGCTGATATTGTTTTTTTGTTCATTTTAAGAAATTGTTATACAATGGCTTTTCTAATTTTTTTAAATTTAATTAGGCTATTACTGTTTTTTCTAGAACAGACTTTCACAATTTTTTAAAATTATTTGTAATGAAGTGATGGTGTTTTAATCTTTTTATACTTAAGATATAAACACCTTCTGTACCTTTTGAAATTTGTTGCTGTCATCAGTATGTAGTTGTATCATTTTCATCCTCTCATGATTAAAAAAACTAAAGTGAAAATTTTGTTTATCAAGAGAAGACATTAAATTTTCAGTTCAAGATGGTAAGGTTAAGCATGTCTATCAATTTTTTCCCTTGAATTTCTATGAAATGATAGAATATAGTAATAAAAAAGATATAAAAATATTAAGAAAATTAATAAACCCATAATGATGCCAAAGCATCCTAAATTACACCATTAATGGCACTAAAAATAAGAGGAAATGTTAGTTGAGCTTTAACTGAAAACAATGCAGAGTAGAGAATCTTCCACTTAAACCTTATAAGTTAAAGCCACATTTAGAAATAGACACTCTTATCACTACAGAACACAGAAACTCCAACTATGCCATCAACAGACTAAAATGAGCAGAAATAATTGTGCGAACCTAATCATTCATTTATAAAGTATATAGGTGTAGAATGTTTCTCTTTCCCTGTGTTTACAGAAAACCTACCTTTAGAAAGACTTGCTACCAAAATGAAGCCCTTACTCTAATTCAGGGTAATTTCATTGAAAGCGAAAGAGATTAAGTACTAATGATTTTGCATTGCTTATGTAGTGCCAGGAACTATGCTTAAGAGCTTTACATAATGAGGAATCCCAGAAGCTAGAAATGAGAGAGTAGACAGATGTGAACACATACACTTCTGTCAGTGAAAAAGCATATCCACAATTAACACTTAGGGTACATATTGACAAAACATAACTGCAATTTACGCAACAATATATAGTTTTATAACCATAACTTGAAATGAATTCCTAAACACCAATAAAGAAGAGCCATCATACCCAAGTAAAACATAAATAGGAAGAAGTATTAGTACAAACAGTCAATACACTCATGATAATTGATTAATCACAACATGATCAGAATAATAGAAAGGAAAACAATGTGCCATTTTCATCAAATAAGGCTGTCCATATTTTTAAATTTTAGCTATACCTCAAATTTGGAATTGATGATAAGTTGAAAAATAACTTTTTTTACATTGGTAGTAAGAAGATGGATTCTTGTTCTAGTTATTACATTGAGAAAAATGGATACGTTTCCTAAACAAATTATGTCTATGATGTAGGAAAAGAAACAAAGTTCCAATTAGTTGGATTGTTCTTCTGTTACCCATCTAAAACGCAATACCATAGTGATATTTTAAATGATTAAAAAAAACAAAAAAACAAAACAAAAAAAAAATGTAAAACCTAACCAAGCAATTTTTTTTTTTTTTCAGCATAGACCAAAAACAGAACAGAAAGACCCAGCAGTAATCAGGACCGAAGCCACAGCCTGCTGAGACCTGGCTCCAATGATGGGCAAAGACAGCTGGGAGGAGACTCTGGAGCAGGAACAGGAATACAAATCCAAAATACCCCATGCTTGCTCATTTGGGTGGCAGATATGTAGGTGACAGTTATACTCTTTCCTTTTTTTACCTTAAAGAGACCATCTAGTTACAAAAATTGCTTTGTAATTATCATTAAGCACTTATATGCTTCGTAATCTTTTGCAACCATTATATAACTTGAGTGTCAGTTCCCAACATCCTAAAGTCAGGGGTCTAACCAGCCACACAAAGTTTTCATAGGGAACAATTTAGATGTCAGTAAAGATATGTATCCCGGAGCCTTCCCATTGGATGCTACATATAGATTGATTTTAATTATGAATCTAAACTGAAAAAGGCAAAAAACAAAGTGATTTTGAGGTTGCCTTTTGAAATTGTTTTTCATTTGGTTGATGAATATATTACATGATATGATAGAATTACTAATCTCATTTCTGGCAAAATATTTGGATAGATAAAGATACATAATCCATTATAATTTAACACACCTTCATTAACACAATCCAAATTCCAATAATATGGCAGACTAGAAAGTCTGAAAAAAGTTACTGCAACACAATTTCTCAAATTCCTCAAATTCTGAGTGCATAGGAAAGTAATAGAACCTCCTTCTTTGGGAGGTGGTGTTACTGCAATGAAGCCAGGAAATAAGTTAGACTTCTAAGCACCCTTAATCTCTCAAAATCAGTTGAGCTATTTTTATTGTTAATTAGAAAACACTCAAAGAAATGTTAGAAAAATCCAGTGGAATAATTCAACTGAATTTGTATTTAAGAAGCTTAGCAATTACACTCCCAAAAAATATCCTAGACAGTGAACCTTTCTCACAATTTTATGTATTACAAAATTAGCAGTTGATGCTGTTTTGTAAAGAGTCTCAAACTAATTATTGCCCCACCATACCATGCATTTCACTATTTGTTTCTTTTTCTTAACAATAATTTCTGTATAAGCAGAGGTGATATGAGTGCTATATAGGTTATATTATTCTGTGGTTATAAGTAATTCCTAAATCAAAGTGTCATAAGCAACTTTTGTGAGGTACGTGTCCATCTCTGGTTAGCAGAGGATTTCTGCTCACCTAGGGATTTAGGATGAAAGAACAGCCAACATTTCAATTGTTGTTGGCAGCTCTGCCAGAGAGAAGAGGGAGTTTGGGAGGGTATTAGATCAGCAATTAAATGCCCTAGACTGGAAGTGACAAATTTCAATTATGTTCACAGCTCTTTGATTTAGTCACACATTTTACCCAACCTCAGGGGAGCCAGAAGCACAATTTTATCATGTATTAGAAGAGAAACAAGTGTAAAATAATTGTCAAAAGCACTAATGCTAGTGGCCGGCCGAGTGGCTCAGTTGGTTAAGAGTCGGCTTAGAGAGCAAGCTCTGAGCAACAGGGGCACCGGTTTGACTCCCACATGGGCCAGTGTGACACTGCACCCGAGCTGAGCTGTCGCTGAGCTGCCAACAGGTGGCAGGATGGCTCAGCTGGTATAACAACAAGAGTGCCTGTTCGATGGTGGGTTATGCCCACACGCAACTATGACTGAATTTGGCACCTTGAGCTGAGCTGCCGCCCAGATGGCTCAGTGGATAGAGCATGTGCTCTTAACAAGGCTGCTGGTTCGACTCCCACATGTGATGGTGGCTCACCCACCCGCAACTAAGATTGAATCCAGCACCTGGAGCTTAGAGGCCACAAGCTGCCACAGGAAGCCATATGGTGACTGGAGATCTCCACAATGAAGATCGAAGAACAACAACCTGGCCCCTTCCCTAATTCCCCCCTACACCACCAAAAAAGCTCTAATGCTACCATAACACATTTTATATGTTATTTTATTTTTCTGAAGTTGTCTACCTCAAGATGTCCATAATAAACCAGTTTTACTGATGAGAGACACATGAAAATATGGGAAATACTGGTGGTTTTCATGTAGATTAAATTTACTCAAAGAAGTGTTTTATTGTTGTCTTCTGTGAAACTCATTCTAGTTTGCAAATTGTATACTTTGTGAGTTTTCTTTTTTGATCCCATAAAACAAATAGTGATAATGATATGCTAAAATTAATGAATTTTCTCAGCATATTGGTTAGTCCTTCTATAAGATTACAGGACATGTACTTCAGGGGTCCTTCCTCTGATATACTAGATTATATATTTATGAGCTTATTCCAAAAATGGTGTTTCCTACAATACAAATATATTGAGCTTATTAATTTAAAATTTCCAATATGTCTACATTTGTAGTAAAGTAGTGTTAAAGGAAAAATTTTCATGACACTTGTTAAATAATGGTAAGGCAAACTTTATTCTGAGGAATTATCATCATAGATACAGGGACTGCTGAAATGGGATTTGGCTGTACGGTAGCAAGATTGGGCTTAACTTCAAATATTTTAAGGAAAGTGTGATTTTATAACCAAAGTGCAGGGGTAGGGAGGAGCCTGTCAGTGGATGGAAAATTACAAAGAAGAGGAAGGTAAAAGTTGGCAGATTTGACTAATGCTATGCCTGCTGCCTTCCAGAATCACAACAAAATTAAAAAATAAATTACAGAACAATCAACCTTAAGAATCATCTGAAGACTAGCTGAACGGAACTCTTATAAATAAGGATATGAAGAACAAGCCACATTGAGACTGCTAGGAGGGGTGGAGATATATAACAGGCTGATTCCAAACACACAAATAGTGGCTCAGTGCTAGGAGGGATACCACCTCAGCAGGGGTCCTCCCAAAGGAGGGAGGGATCCCAGCCACACACCTGTTCCCTAGTCTAGGGGTCCTGTTCCAGGAAGTGGAATTGCCACAACATCTGGCTGTGAAAATTTGTGAGGGCTCTGTCCATTCTTGTGAGAGCATCTAGAAACCCAGATTCCCTCTTAGAGGGCCTGCCCACAGACTCACTTGCTTGCAAATACTCATCTGGTCTCTCTGGTAGAGGGCCTGCAACTCAAAAGGTGCCAGAGACATACAGGAAAAGACTGAGTTGTGTGGCTTCAGTGAAAGGGATAGAGGGACCAGCCATTGTCCCTCTATGGAGTCTAAATCACATGTAACCTACAGAAGGGTGCCATCTTTTCTATGTTGTACCCTCTCCAAGAGGGCTCAATCTGAGACCACACTGCTCTGGTAAAATCCATATATGTGCTATGTTGGTAACATTCTGGGTCCCTGCCCTGTGCAACTAGTACTGCATTGCCAGAGGCACTCTTGGCTATGAAGTAGCTAGCCACCCTATGAGCTGCAGAAGCATTTTACAGCTGTGGAGAGCACACTGCTGGGCAGTGACCCAAAACCTGCACAGCAGCCCCTGTTGGGCAGCTCTTGGGAATTTGTGAGCCTGATGCAGGGGCTTGCCATGGTGTTTTAGCAAAGGGGGCACAGGCCCAACACCAGTGTAAGAACAGAAAGTGCATTAACTTTGTAAAAACCACTGCCCATACCCTGTAACTTCCTGGAACCTAGTCCTGCCTGCCTAGGATTGTACTGCCAGAACACGCTCAACACTGGGTCAATCAGCCTGACCTGTGCACCTAAAGAGGCTCTTTCAGTGGCTGAGACTTATAGGCATCTGGCAGGTGACAACAGGCCTGGTGGCCCTGGGCCTTTGACGAAGCTGTCATACACACTACAGTGGTGGCAGACAGCATTGGTTCACATTGAGGCCACACGCCTCTAAGTTCAGCACAGGCAGCATCCAACCACATATAGCTATGTAGCTCCTACCGAATAGCCCCAGGGCAGTCCCTGGCAAGGCTGAAGTAAGCCTATATGGGAGTACCTCCCAAGAGACACTAGAGACAACACACCCAGAGACAACACACCCAGTGACTGGCTTCACACCACACCAGAGCACTGTCTGGTTAGCTCCACAAGCAGCACACTCAAACAATGGACTCAACACACATAAGAACCCACGGGGGCAAACACTACTGGAAGGAATCAGTGCATACAGCAGCTCATACACTGTGGGAGAAGCCAACTCTCACAGGCAGTCAGCCAGGGAGTCAATCTCACCCACTGATGTGTCAAAAGAAATCTAGGCTCAACTATAAAAGGAAAACACACACAACACACACAAGGAATACTTCTGGCGTGCGCGCGCGCGCGCACACACACACACACACACACACACACACACACACAAAAGAGCAGAGAGATTGCTCCATTGGACCACACAGGGTGCATACTACATAAGTCCACCCAGGAAAAACTGAGAGACATAGCAGATCTACCTAATATGTAGAAGCAAACACAAAGTGCCAGCCAGAATGAGGAAACAAAGGAGCATGTCCCCTAAAAGAGAAGAGGAGATACCTACAGAAACAGAACTAAACAAAACGGAGACAAACAACCTACCAGAAAATGAGTTTAAACTTTGGTTATAAGGATGTTTAAGGAAGTTATTGAGAATCTCAACAAAGAGATAGTAAGAATAAAGAAAGACATAGAAACCATAAAAAAGAACAAGTCAGAAATGAAATAATAACAGAAATTAAGAATATACTAGAAGGAATCAACAGCCAATTAGATGAAGCAGAGGATTGAATAAGCAATTTCAAAGACAATGTAGCAGAAAACACCCAATCAGGACCACAAAAAGACAATAATAATAATAATAATAATAATAATAATAATAGTAATAAACAAATGAAAACAGTTTAAGGGACCCTTGAGACAACATCAAGCATAACAACATTCACAACAAAGGAGTACCAAAAGGAGAAGGCAGAAAGCAAGGGATTGAGAACCTATTTGAAGAAATAATGACTGAAGATTTCCCTAACCTAGCAAAGAAAATAGACATACAAGCCCAGGAAGCACAGAAAGCCTCAAACAAGATGAGCCAAAATAGGCCCAAACCAAGCCACATCATAATTAAAATGACAAAGATAAAGACAAAGAGAGAATCCTAAAAGTAGTAAGATAAAGACAACTAGTTACATACCAGGAAGCTTCAACAAGACAATTAGCCGATTTCTCACCAGAAACTTTGCAGGCCAGAAGGGAGTGGCAGGAAATATTCAAAGTGATGAAAAACAGGCTTACAACCAAGATTACTCTATCCACCAAGGCTATCATTTAAAATTGAAGGACAGATAAAGAGCTTCCCAGACAACAACAACAAAAAAAAAAATTAAAGGAATTCATTACCACCAAGCCAGTATTACAAGAAATGTTAAGAAAAAAAAAAAAAAGAAAAAAAAGAAAAAAACTCCTTTAAGCAGAAGGAGAAAACAAGCAAACAAATATCAAAAATATGAATATTAAAATGACAATGTCTATGTACCTATCAATAATCACTTTAGGTATAAATGGATTAAATGCTCCACTCAAAGACATGGGGTAGCTGAATGAATAATAAAACAAGGCCCATGTATATGCTGTCTACAAGAAACCCACCTCAAAATGAGAGACATACACAGACTGAAAGTAAGGGATGGAAAAAGATATTTCACACAACTGAAAATGAGGAAAAATGCTGGAGTAGCAGTATTTATATCGGACAAAATAGACTTAAATTGATGACTATAATAAGAGACAAATAAGGACATTAGATAATAATAAAGGGATCAAGCCAATATGAGGACATAACCCTAGTAAACAACATAGGAGATTTTTTTATATATATTTATACATACACACACACACAAAAGGCAGAGATCAACACTAATACAATCACAATAGGGTATTTTAAATCCCCACTGACACCAATGGACAGATCTTTCAGACTGAAAACCAACAAGGAAACAGAGGACTTAAATGACACACTAAACCAGATGGATTTACAGTAAAGCCTTGGATTGAGAGTAATTTGGTTTGTGGGTATTCCGCAAGAGTAGCAAACATTTCTATCAGGTTGGTAATAGCGGTGTTTTCCACTACTTGTAATAGCAAAAACTGCTATTACTTTTTGGTGCAAAAGTAATAGCGATTATTTCCATTACTTGTAATGGCAAAAACTGCTATTACTTTTGCACCAACCTAATATTACATTTTAACCTGGCAAATGAGAGATATCTTGCAATGCGAGTAGTTTGTTTCCAGAATGAATTATGCTCACAAACTGAGGTATTATTGTAATTGATATATATATTTTTTAAAGATTTTATTGGGGAATTGGGAGAGGGGAACAGTGTTGGGGAATTGGGGAAGGGGAACAGACATGTTGCTGTCTTTTGTTCTTCAGTCTAGTTGCGGAGGACGTTGCTTCACTGGCCCATGTTGGTATCCCCATTGCACTCTTCCCGGATGAGGCAGATCAGTCGCCGGCCTCTGGATGATCGCTCACCGCGGCTATTGGCAGCTCACGCTGGCTGCCGGCCACTCACGCTGGCTGCTGGCCACTCACTATAGCCCCTGGCAGCCCACTGCAGCAGGGGCTGCAGCCCACACCGTCGCTGGGGCTCGCACAGCCCAGCTCCAGGTGGAGCTGTTGTTAGCTGTAGAGGGCAGCGTCACTGGCCCTCATATGTGGGATCTGAACTGGGGCCACTGGCATCCCAAAACCAGCTCTTAACCAATGCGCCACTCGGCTGGCCCTGTAATTGATATTTTTAGAACATTTCACACCAAAGCAGCAGAATGTGCATTCTTTTCAAGTGCACATGGAACATTTTCCAAGATTGACTACATGTTAGGCCCCAAAACAAGTCTTGATACATTTAAGACTAAAATCATATCAAGTGCCTTCTATGATCACAATGGTATGAAACTAGAAATCAATTACAAGGAAAATACTGAAAAACACACAAACACATGGAGGCTGAATAACATGTTACTAAATAATGAAAAATGTTAACACTGAGAGCAACGAGGAAATAAAAAGTTACCTTGAGACGAACAAAAATGAAAAGACAAAGACACAGAATTTATGGGACACAACAAACAGTCCTAAGAGAAAATTCATAGCAATGCAGTCCTACCTAAAGAAACACAAAAAATCCCAAATAAACAGCCTCTTTACACCTAAGGGGTCTGGAAAAAGAAGAGCACACAAGGCCCAAAGTGAGTACAAGAAAGGAAATAATAAAGAACAGAGGAGAAATAAACAAAATAAAGGCAAAATAATAATATTAATAGTAATAATAATAATACAAAAGATCAATTAAACCAAGAACTTGTTTTTGAAAAGACAAACAAAATTGACTAACCTTTGACCATGGTCATCAAGAAATAAAAGAGAGAAGACCCAAATAAATAAAAATCAAAAATGAAAGAGGAGAAGTGACAACAGGCTCCACAGAAATACAAAAAAAAAAAATTAAAGAAAATACTATAAGTAATTATATGACAACAAATTGGACAATTGGAAAGAAATGGATAAATTCCTAGAAGCATACAATCTTCCAAGGGTGAATCAAGAAGAAACAGGGAATCTGAACAGACGAAATACAACTAATGAAATCACATCATTCATCAACTCACTCCCAACAAACAAATGTCCTGGACGAGATGGCTTCCCAGGTAAATTTTACCAAACATTCAAAAAAGAATTAACATCCATTCTTCTTAAACAATTCCAAAAATATCAAGAAGAGGGAAGTCTCCCAAGCCTATTTTATGAGGTCATCATTATCCTGCTTCCAAAACCAGACAAAAACATTACAAAAAAGAAAAAAGAAAACTGTGGGCTGGTATCTCTGTGAACACAGATGCAAAAAATCTTCAATAAAATCTAAGCAAACTGAATTCAGCAATACATTAAAACGATCATACACCATAATCAAGTGGGATTCATCCCTGGTATGCAGTTTAGTTCAATGTCTTCAAATCAATTAAACAAAATGACAATAAAAAAATCATATGATTATATCAATAGACACAGAAAAAGAATTTGACAAAACACAGTACCCATTTATGATAACAACTCTCAGCAGAGTGGGAATAGGTGAAATATATCTCAACATAATAAAAGCCATATATGACAACACCATAGCTAATGTCCTACTCAATGAGGAAAAGCTAAAAGCACTCCCCTTAAGATTAGGAGCAAGACAAGATGCCCACTTTTATCACTTTTATCCAGTATAGTTCTGGAAGTCATAGCCACAGCAATCAAATAAGAAAAAGAAATAAAGAGCACCCAAATAGGAAAGGAAGAAGTAAAACTGTCTATTTCCAGATGACATGATACTGTATAGACAGAACCCAGAGGGTCTAAAAAACTATTAGAACGGATAAATGAATTCAGTGAAGTAGCAGGATACAAACTGAATATTCAGAAATTGGTTGCATTTTTATATACAAATAATGAACTATCAGAAAGGAAAACTAAGAAAACAATCCCGTTTAAAATAAATAAATAAAAACAATCCCGTCATCAAATAAATAAAAAAATAAATAAAATACTTAGGAATAAATATAACCAAAGAGGTAAAAGACCTGCACTCAGAACACTATAAGACATTGAAGAGAGAAGTTAAAGAAGATACAAATAAATGGAAACATATGCCATGCTCATGGATATAAAGATTTAATATAGTTAAAATATCTATATTACCTAAAGCAATCTATAAATTCATGGCAATCCTTATCAAAATACCAATGTCATTTTTCACAGAAGTAGAAGAAAAAATCCTAAAATTTATATGGGACAATAAAATGAACTTGAATAACCAAGCAACCCTGAGAAAGAAGAATAAAGCTGGAGGTATCACAATACCTGATATCAAATTATACTACAAGGCTGTACTGATCAAAACAGTATGGTGTCAACATAAAAACAGACACAGATCAATGGAACAGATTGGAGAGCCCTGAAATAAATCCATCTCTACATGGTCATTTAATCTATGACAAAGGAAGCAAGAGTTAATACTGGTATAAAGACAGTCTATTCAATAAATGATGCTGGGAAAACTGGACAGGTACATACGAAAAAATAAACCTAGACCACCTCCTTACGCCACATACAAGACTAAACTCAAAATGGATTAAAGACTTAAATGTCAGTCCTGAAATCATTAAACTCCCAGAGGAAAATATAGGAAGTAATCTCTCAGATATTACCCTTAGTAATATTTTTACTGATAAAACTCGTTAGACAAGGGAAACAAAAGAAACAATAAACAAATCGGAGTACATCAAACTAAAAAGTTTTTTTCAGAGCAAAGGAATCCATCAACACAACTAAAAGACATCCTACTGAACATAAGATAGCTGCCAATGAAACATCTGATAAGGGGTTAATATCCAAAATTTATAAAAACTCATAAAACTCAACTCCAAAAAGAAAAAAATCTAATTTAAAAATGAGCAGAGGACCTGAACAGACATTTCTCCAAAGAGGACATGCAGATAGATGGCTAATGGACATTTGAAAACATGCTTAAAGACACTGATATCGGAGAAATCAAATAAAAGTGACAATGAAATACCACCTCACTACTGTCAGAGTGACTTTCATCAATAAATCAACACACAACAAATGCTGACAAGGATGTGGAGAAAAGGGAACACTTATGCACTGTTGGTGGGACTGTAAATTGGTGTAGCCACTGTGGAAAAAAGTATGGAGTTTCCTCAAAAAATGAAAAATAAAATTACCTTATGATTCATCAGTTTTTCTCCTGGATATTTATTCAAAGCAATCCAAAACACTAATTAAACAGGATATATATGCGCCCCAATGTTTACTGCAGCACTATTCACAATAACCAAGATAAGGAAACAAGAAAAAGCCCATCAATAGATGATTGGACAAAGACATTGTGGTATATTTATACAATGGATTATTATTCTACCATAAAAAGGAATGTAATCTTAACACTTGCAGAACATGGAAGGACCCAGAAGATAAAATGTTTAGTGAAATAAGTCAGACTGCCTAAGACAAATACCATATGATCTCACTTATATGGGGAATCTAAAAAGCAGATAAATGAACATACAAAACAGAAATAGGCTCATAGATACAGAGAACAAACTGATGGTTACTAGATGAGAGGGGTGTTGGGGTGATGGCTAACAAAGGTGAAGGGATTAGGTAGTATAAATGGGCAGTCACAGGGATATGAAATACAGTATGGGGAATACAGTCAAAATGCAAAAACTATGTATGTTGCCAGATGGGTACTAGACTAATCGGTGGGAATCACTTCATAACTTATATAAATGTCTAACTACTGTGCTATACACCTGAAACTAATATAAAATAATATTGAACATCAACTCTAATGTAATATAGATAATATAACATATGTAATATAAGATATATGATATAAGATATATAATATACATATATCATACATAATATAATACATAATATATAGTATAACATATTATATATATATATATATATATATGTCAATTATAACATATAGGTCTGACAATTACATTCACAAATTTGCCACCGTGTACTTACATTGGCAGCACTGCACAAACACCTCAGTAAGGTTTCATAACCTTGGTATATCAGTGCCACACAGCTGTGTTCGTGTGGACCTGTGGGGTGTCTTGCTGAATGGCACTCATTATTGTTGTGTGATGAGAGTGCTGTCACAAAAATGTCTGAGCTTGAATTACAGCAATGAACAAACATTAAATTTCTTGTTGAACTTGGCAAGAGTGGAAGTAAAATCTGGGACTTGTTAATCCAAGTTTATGGGGATAATGTTATGAAGAAAACTGCAGTGTACAAATGGATTAAACATTTTTCCGAGGAGCGAGAACGCAACACTGATGAAGAGAGGTCAGGAGAGCCAGTAATGAGAAGAACTGACAAAAACATTGCAAAAATTTATTGAACTGTGCATCAATAACATGCAGATAACTCTGAATCACATATAGCTAGTTTCTTCCATTATTTTGTTACATGTAAACATCAACTAATTTAGTTCTTACTTTTCAAATTAATAATATCCATTTGTATAAACAAATTTATCACTGATGACACCTCATATTTAATTCTTATATACTTTTAAGTATATATATTCCATGCTATAGGTAAATTTAGGAAAGAGATTTTGCAACTGATATTTGTAATAGAAGTAATTCAAAAGGGATTAAAAACTATAAGTTTGAAAATGTCTTTAAACTATTTTAATGCTACATATTTAAGTAATGTAAAATTTTACCTTTAAATTAAATCTATTTTATTATATTTTATTTTACCCTTCTCTCTTTTGACTTTAATGTCATAAGTTAAATATTTATTCCTCTCTTTTCTGCAATGGAGTGGAGTCAGAACACCAAGATCGGAGCTGAGTCCAATTTTTCCAATCTCAACTTCCTTTGCTGTAACCTTTATGGTAACACCTAATTTGCCTTTCTCCCTGAATGGTTAGGATCTTAGTACAATAATATATGAACTCTATAAACTCTTTATAAAATCTAAATCTTTATTTAAATGTGAACTGCAGTTTAAAATATATTTAACTTCAAGTTTACACTCTATTCCTAAGATACTTGATATATATATATATTAAAGTCAACAACAGAAGCTCAAAAACATTTTTCATCTCACATAAATATAAAATTAGCTCCTGGAAGCAGACACCTTGTTTTTGCAACTGATATTTACCATTTTCTTAGTTGTCTGTGAGGTTCTGTAAAGCTCCTGCAAATAGTTTTGCATACATTATTAAATATTATATTCAGAACACATTCTGAGAGCATGTGAGTCAGTGGGAAATAACCATAAAAATCTTAGGGTAAATACTTAATAACTTTTTTGAAAAACAAAACTTTTTTATTGGTATAAATTAAAGATGTAAATATTTTGCCTAAATGTTTCCATATTCTTTTTTCTGGTCCTAACATCTCTAGTAAAATTTTACTTAGTGAAGAAGGAAATTCAAATCCAGCAATCAATTAGGAAGTGACCAAGGTTCATTTAAATAATGCTCATAATGAGCTCTGTCATCGAGTTTGAAATATCAGATTAAATTCTACCTACCATTTTTCATAGAAAAAATAAAAAAGAAACAGTTGCACATAGCACTGTCCCCCATTTAAAGAGACTCTCATGTCTAGTCCTTTCTCAATATTTCCAGTGCTTCACCTAAATTAAGAAACTTGTTGTCTCCTATCCTCTGTTTACTTATCAAAATCCTTCTAAATGGTTTCCTCACTTGTAAATTAAACCTCTTCAAAAACACCTCAATGGTGCTGTCCAATGCCTCTCACAAGGCTCGCCTGAAGTGCCTTGAAGATTACAGGAAACTGAGGTCAAGATCATACCATACTCAAATTTGTAGGCATTTGACTTCCCATTTTACTTTCGATAATATATGTCTGTAATAAAGGTTTTGACTACATGAAAACATCATTTTCTAAATCAATAAATCATATGTATACATTCATTATCTTAGGTCAAATGGATATTATTATTATATTACTGACATATACAATTTTATTTTCATAATAAAATTATTACTTGGCATTAATGTCAATAGCATCATAAATTCAAGTAGCTTAGAAAATAACAACAAAATAACTCCCCAAAAAGGAATTAATAAACATAAACCTCTTAACAATTAGTAAAGCAGAAAACAAAAGGTACACTTGGAAAATAAAAGAGCTTATTTTTGTTGTTTGTTTCTTTGTTTTAAGTCCAGATTAAAATAATCCTTTGATAAGTCTAATTTTTAAGATGTTTTGTGGGGCCACTTGTTCACAAAAGCAGGAGTAAAGTGCCATTAAAAATACTAACATATAAAACATTTCCCTTTTTACACAATATTTCACTCATTCAACCTGTCCTGATGTTTTTTATTTGCTGTTTAACGTTGTTCTAAGTAAATTAACATTTTAAATTAAAAAAATAAAATGTTTTTAATTAAAAAATAAATAAAAATCACAAGCAGTGTAATGAAAGGGGAAGGATGTAAATTGTAGATGCAATTTTAAAAAACTATGATTATATTATATATAATAATGTAACAACACATTAAAAAATTTAGGTTAAAAAAGATTTTCTATGAAATGCAAATTATCATAGTTAACACCTGAAATGTAGAAAAGATGTATAGATGAATAACTAGAAAAGATATTCCAAAAACATGTAAATGCTTATATCTGAAACTTAGCTGACTGGGAGTTTATATTGCCTATTATTACTCCTTTCATAAAAACAGTAAGTCCTATGACAGTTAAGCCATTCAAAACATAAAGTAAAATGGAAGCTAAAGCTAAGCAAAAGATAGTTATAAAACTATGATAGACTACTTTATATACCAGTATTATTGGTGACATTTCAAATGTAATATTGAGAAACCAATACAGGAGTGTATTAAAACGATCAAAAATATATTATTCTAGGCATTCAAGGACATTACTCTATCTATAATTATAAAAATGTAAATAAAGAAATCTAAGTGAGACACAATAGAGAAACAAGAAGTAAATGAGATCCATGGGTATTAGATATTGGGATTATCGTTTCAGATAATAAATTACGTATGCATAAAATGATAGAGGAATACAAAGAAAAATGGAAACCATAAGGAAGAAGAGAGAGATTTGAGAAAAAATAAAATTAGACTATCTGATTAAAGTACTCTTGAAGAAACAAAATCATTATAATTAAAAAAAATCTCATTCTTTTTAAAAATAACAGTTTAGGAATAGCTAAAAGAAATTGGTGATCTTTAATATATACCTTAACATATTATCCATGATGCAACACAAAAAGACAAATACATAGATCATATGTGAGAGTTGGGTTTTCTGCTCATAGATTTAAAGAGTGGGAAAGCACATCCAGCCAGATACAAGCCAAACAAATTCAAATTCATAACCAATTGTGAATCTATAGAGAAGGGAGATCACAAGACAAAAAAATAATCCAATATCTAGGGAGAGAGAGGCAGCTTATGGAGAGAACAGTTGTGAGCATTTGCTGTACTCTAGCAGATATAGTCAGAACAAAGTAGGAAGAATTGAGCTAGAATAGTTGACCAGTTGTTGGAGGTTAGCAAATGAGAGTAGAGAGCAGTGGGCAGGAGACCCTTGGGACCACAGAGACGAGGAGGGGGCTTTGTACACTCAAAGATTTTTTCTCCACAAATCCTATATGGGACACATGGAGAAGCCTGGAATGATTATCAGGAATGCTTTGCTTGTGGTGCAAATCTTAGGTATGATAGGAGCAGCCACTGTGGAAGTGTCACAAAACTCTATTCAATCCATCTCCTCTGTCTCCCTGTATTAGGTTCCTTGGTTGCCCTAGTAAAACACCACAGGCTGGGTGGCGTAAATAACATAAACTTATTTTCTCATATTTCTGCAAGTTAGAAGACCAAGATCAAGGTGCCAGCCAGGTAGCTTTCATTTTGAAGCCTCTCTCCCTGACTTGTAGATAGGTGGTTTCTTTCTCTTCGTCTTTATATGGCCTTTCCTCTGAGCCGAGGCGGAAGTGGGGGTGGGGGTGGGGTGGGGGTGGGGACATGGCAATGAGTGTGTGTGCATGAGAGACAGAGAGAGAGAGAGACCCCTCATGTCTCTTCCTCTTATAAAAACACTGGTCCTATAAAAATTAGGTCCCACCCTTAAAACCTGTTGAAATTTTAATTACCTGTAAAATCCTTAACTCCAAATGTCATCACAATGGAGATTAGGGTTTCAAACTGGGGTAGGGGGATGGCACATGAAATAATTCAGTCCATAGCATTCCCCTATGAAACAAAAGCCATAATTGGGGAGAAGGACAAAGAGTATAGTCACATTTAGTGTACAACGGAAACTCATCACAGCTAAGAGAAGTTAAAAAATAAATAAATAAAATTATCTATTACTAGTGGCAAGGCAGGAATTCATGCTGGGGCCTGAACTATACTTGACAGATCATCAGGAGAGCCTGTGAAAGCCATACCCTAAGGATCTGGGACAATGTGCCTACCTCAATCAGGCTTAACCAGTGGCTTAATCAGAAAGTAGATAACTCCCAAACCTATACCACCAAGCCAAGTAACTTCAGTAAATGGAACAGTGAAAAATGCTGTGATATTTGTAAGAAGCTGACTCTTTCAGAGGTTCAGTGCCAAAGGGAAACCTAAATGTGAGTTTTTAGTGGATACTGAGGAAAAAATTCTGATGTAATAACCGTCAACCAAATATATGTTCTTAATAAAGGAATTTTAAAACTATAGTGTACTAATGGTTATCCTAGTGACAACAAACCCTGAGTGAAACTCAACTGTTTGAGGTTAAAAATCTCAACTGACGAGATTAAGATAAACTGTCATATTGTGAGCCTAGCAGGAAGAAATGCATGCCAATTCCCATGAATAAATATTGTGGTTTTTAGTCTATGCTGTTCTACAGAACAGATCCAGCTTTCAGAAAACATTATGAAACATAAGAAAAAGAAAGCAAATGCAACACCCCTTCAGAAGAAAAACCAATCAATGGAACCAGGCTAAGATGTTGGCACTGTATGATAGGAAACGTATAATACTATAATAAATATGTGAAGGCCCTAATAGAAAAAGATGGACAAGATAAAAAATCAATTGAGTAAAATTTAAACAGAGAGATAAAAGTTATAAGAATTAAATGGATTACTAGCAATGAAAACAAGTACTGTAATAGAGATACAGAATGCATGGTAAAAGAGATAAAGACAGATTCTTTGGCAGATATTACCTACAGGAGAAAATAATCAGTGAACTTGAGTGCAGGTCAGTTGAAATTATCTGGACACCAAAAAGGAAAAAGGAAAAAAATCAGGACAACCAAGCATGTCGGACAAATAATATGTTATACATTACAGGGATTCAAGAAGCAGAAGATAAAACAAGGTAAAATCAAGCAAAACTAAAACCCCTAATGGAATAGTTATAAAACAGCTAAAAGATTGAAGAATTCAATCCAACCATTTCAATAATAGCATTAAATGTGAATGATTTAAACACAAATTAAAATCTGAGAATGCCAGATGGGATAAAACAAACAAACAAACAAAAGACTCAAGAATTTGTTACTTCTAAGAAACTCACTCTAAATAGAATGACAAACATTGATTAAAAATGAAAGAGTAGAAAAAGGTACATGATGTAAACAGTAACCCAAAGAAATTTCAGCTATTTTAATATCAGATGAAGTGATATTTTTAAAAAACTGGATGTAGTGAGAATTGCATGATGAGAAAGAAACAGGTCAATTCTCTAAGATGTACACATCCTAAATGTGTATGTATCTAAGAACAAAGTTTCAAAATATGAGAAAAAACTGACAGCACTGAAAAGATAGACAACTCCAAAATTATGAAGAGACAATTCACACTCTTTTCCCAAAAATTGATAGAGTGAGTAGGCAGAAAATTAATATGGCTATTGGAAGACCTGAACAACACAATCAACAAAGCTTTCCAATTCATATTTATAGAATACCAAATAACAGGAAAATATACATGTTTTTCAAGTGTATGGGACATTCACCAAGTGTGATAATATTCTAGATTATACAACAAACTTTAAAAAAATATGTAAATAATATCAAATATGTTATTGGATCATAAAGGAAATAAACTAGAAATCAAAGGTGGAAAGATATTTGGAAAATTCAAAATGATTGTAATTAAATAACACATTCCAAATAACCCATGGGTTAAAAATGACATTAAAGGAAAATTAAAATATTTTTCACTAAATGAAAATAAAAACATAACATACCAAATTTGTGAGATAAAATTAAAGTGCTTAGAGGGACTTGTTTAGCATTAAATGCTAAAATTAAAAAATAAGAAAGGTCTTAAAACTATATTCTATGCTTTTATCTTAAGAACCTACAAAAAGAACAAATTAAAAGTGAAGAAAGAAAAAAAGAAATAATACTTCAAAAACACCAATTAAAGAAAAAAATAGACAATAGTAGAAAAAATGAAACTGAATTTCTTTGAAATATCAATAAACTTGACTAACCTCTAGTCAGACTTAGCAAGAAAAATAATTGAAGACAAAAATACCAACATCATGAGTGAAAAAAGAGATATCAGTATATAAATTGAATAATAAAGGAATCTGTGAGAAATTCTAAGTACATGATCCAACAATTTACTTGAAAAAGTTCATTCATTGAAAGACACCAGTCACCAAATTTACACCAGAAGATTTATGAGAAACATTCTGTATCTACTAAAGAAATAAGAACTCACACTCAACAATCTTCCAAAAAAGAAAACTCAAGATGTATTCCCTGGTGAATTCTACCATATATTTAAGAAGAAAGAAGACCAGTTTTACAAAACATTTTCTAGAATATAGAAGAGGAGGGAACACGTCCAACTCAGTTCATGAGGCCAGTATTACATTATAACAAAACCAGGCGTTTAAAACAAGAAAATTATAGAACCATATCTCTCATGAATGTGGATGAAAAAAATCATCAAAATATTAACAAATTGAATCCAGCAATACATACAAAGAATAATGCATTATAATATATTGCATCACAACCTAACGGATTTATCCCAAGAAAGCAAGGTTGGTTCAACATGGAAAATCAGATAATGTGATATACCATAAAAGCCACAAAAGGAAAACGATATGAAAATGATATAAGTGGATTCATTTAAAAATGGAGTCAGAACAGCCATTCCAAAGGAACTACCTTCAACCTTTGGAATGCTTGAACTGAGCAAAATAACCTTTGGAATGGACGATGGCAACATTTTGTTACAAACGGTTGTTTGTAAGGCCAACACGAAAAGCAGACACCCTGACCAAAAGGACTGATGATTATGGATATTCTCTCTGAAGATATAATCAGTTACCAGCCATGTGTAACTAAAGAATAACTCAGGTTTTTAGAAGAAATAATAGAAATTTATTTCTTCTATTCATGCAATTATTTATTTGTCTTTTATCATGAAAACCCTTTGCCTTTAACCTATAATCAGGACACTTTGGGTTTTGGCCTGAATCTGTGATCCAAGAATTGCAATTCTGTTTGATCCCAAATAATTGCTTGTTGCCTCTCATTTTGGTTTTTTATTTTTAGGTTAACAATAACACATAACCCTGTCAAAAATGCAGAAAAATCATTTGATGAAGTTTAGTATCCAGTCAGGCAACCAGCAATAGAGGTTAATTTGCTTCATTTGAAAATGGCATCTACACAAAAAACATTATGCTAATATCCCCTGCAGCATGCAATCTCTGATACTTGTTACCACATATTTTTTCCTTCATTTTATCTTTGAAGCTGACTTCCTAGGCATCATCCCTGGATGAAGGTTATTCAGCTGTCAGCCACTGATAGGTCAGAGGTTGTGCTTAAGCCCCTGGAACTAGAAAGATTATCACCAATTATTGCTAGATAAAAGTGTGGCTTGGAGACTATGTTCATTGTTCAGGATGCTGATGAGTTTAAACTATCTCTTCAGCAAGAGACTGGGAAGTCAGTAGTTAACTTAGGCATCTGCACAATATTCTAGATAAGCAGGGGTGACTGCGGTTTTAGCCAGACTGTCTGTGACAATCTTTCCCTGATCTCCTCTTTAAACTTCAGGTGGGTTTCCCTGTCTTGGTATCACACCAGCTCTCCATTGATTCTGTCTGATTGCTCTATTGTTTTCAAAAGCCTCTGGGGCACAATGATCCACAGTCTAATCCAAATATAGTCAGATTCCAAGGCAGGGGCAGTGTTACCTGATGATTCCCTGAACATACCAACTGTGCCATAGAGCTGTGTTTAGCGGAAGAATAGGAATCTTGCTCCTTACTGGCTGCTCTATTTGGATGCTCCCTTGAAGCAGAAACTGTGCTTATATAGTGGTGATTATGGAGGAATGCCTGAGCCTGACACTGACTAGAGAGAGGGAGGAGAAGGCTTTTCTACAGAATAATGAATAGGGTTTAAGGAAGAAAGTAGTAGAGTGATATCAGAGAAAAGGCCAGAGTAAGAAACACTAACATTCTACCAATTCATAAAAAACAATGAGAAATTTTGCAATAACTGCCCCAAATAATTTCTGTAATGATCCTACAATCTAACTAAAAGCTTGTAGGAATATGGTAAAGTATTCATTTAAAAATAATAATAATAAGCAAACGAATCCCCTCCCCAAAACAATGGGTTTTCTGTAAGAGCAAAATGTATGGTATCATAATTTACCCTATTCCAATCCTTTACACCCAGTTCAGTGGAACACTTGAAAATAATAATTTTCATTCCTGGTACCTGTGCCTGAGGGAGCAGACCAGATGTCATTTACAAGCATATTTTATGTGATTTGTCTAGGGACTACCTGGAAGAAAGCTCAAAGGGTAGATCTTCAAATCCCTTGACTGTTAATTTGCCACCTTCTTAAAGACACTCTTTTGAAAGGATACTGTCCAAAACATTTACAAAAAATGTTCTAGCTGTCGCTGCTTGAAGTAAGAGATAACGGCTGGGACAAGCAATAGACTAACCAAAACAGTTGTGAGGAAAGGCTATAGAATGAGATACTTAGGGGAATAAAGATTTGAGAAACTCTGACATATACCTGGGAATCAAGAAGGCCATATGATCTCAAGGTTTATCCATGTAGTGACATTGCTGTATTTCCTTCTTTTTAAATGTGGACTAATATTCCATTGTATCTATTTACCACACTATCTTTTATTTAATTTTTAATTTTTAATTTTTTTTTAAATTAAAAAATATTACTTTTTATATGTTATTACAGTTGACATATAATATTATATTAGTTTTGAAGTACAACAAGTGATTAGGCATTTATAGAACTTATAAGGTGGTCACTCCGATAAATCTAGTACCCATCTGATACCATACATAGTTGTAATTACAATATTATTGACTATATTCCATATGCTATACTTTACATCCCCATGACTATTTTGTAACTATCAATTTGTACTTTTAATTCCTTCCCCTTTCTCATCCATACCCCCAAACCCCTCCTATCAAGCAACCCTCAAAATCTTCTCTGTATCTATAAATTTGTTTCTGTTTTGTTACTTTATTTTGCCTTTTAGATTCCATATATAAGTGAAATCATATGGCATTTGTCTTTTTTCTGTCTGACTTACTTCACTCAGCATAATATACTTTAGATCCATCCATGTTGTTGTAGATGGCAGCGTATCACTCATCATGTTAAGTGAAATAAACCAGAAACAGAAGGCAATATAGTGAATGATTCAATTTATATGAAATGTCCAGAAGAAGCAAAACCTGAGGCAGAAAGTGGACCATTAGCTGTCAGCCATTGAAGGAGGAATTAGGATTAACTGCTATGTTAGGATTTTCTTTTAGGAGCTAATGAAATGTTCTAGAATTAGATGATGATGTTGATTGCACAATATCATGAACGTACTAAAAATCATCACTGAGTTGTACATTTAAAAATGATTAGAATATTAAACTTTATAGTATGTGAATCTTACCTCAATAAAGTAATTAAAAAGACAGTGTAGTGTATTTGTCTCTGACATTACAACTAGCAAAGCACCTGTAGTTTGACACATACTGTTTTTTGCCTCTGTGCCTTTACACTTCTAGTCTTTCTACTTATAATTTATCTTTTGAAATAGTGTTTAATTATTGAATTACTAAATAATTTTCAAGATCAGTTTTAAAAACATACTTTTTGATATAGTTATTATTGATCATTTGATTATAGGCTATGACTCAACCTTGTGCAAATAAAATTGCCTATGCTATCTGTAATTGTGATTTGTTTTGTTTGTTTTTGTTTGTTTTTTTAGCTGAGCTGTCCTGCCACTTGTTGGCAGCTCAGCAGCTGCTCAACTCGGGCCGGGAATCAAACCGGCGACCCTGATGCTCAGAGCTTGCAATACTTGAGCGAGCTCTTAACCAACTGAGCCACTCAGCAGGTCCTTTGTAATTGTGTTTTTACATGTCTGCCTCTCCTTAACTATTTAAGAACAAGTGAAGAATTAATTCTTATTTCCTCAGTAATTTTGTAGTGCATGGAATATTCTTATATATTGATCAATAAATAAAACCTAATTACTTTTATTGGTAGAATTCACTTTTTTTTACAATTTATTTCAGAAATTAAAAGTATCACCCCAAGTTACTTTTATATATAAATAAAATATTTATTTAGAGGTTATACTTTAAACTGAAAAGCCCTCATTTATGTCTACTATAGTTGCATTATTTTTATTTTTATATCTATAAAAAACAAGATTTGTGCTTGAAAATGGTTAAGGAAGGCATTGTTTGATGTCAACTGTGAATACAAATCACTCTTTTTTAATCTAACCCACTTCAAAAATCAATGTTCACAAAGTGAAAAGAGAAAAAACTAAGAAAACTAAATCCAAACGCAGGAGTGGTGGAATTGTTCTCTACATCAAATAATAATTGGTTGGCAGAGAGGAAACGATTGAAATATCAAAGGACATAGTACCTAGCAAATATGTTAATGTTAATAAAAGTATTTATGGGGGAAATTTTTATAAGTGCTTGTTGAAATGGCCTGTGTATTTTCAATGTACAGGGAGTTAAAAATATATTGATTTCTTTTAAAAGGTTCTTAATGAGTCATTGATTCAGATAGTTCCAGACTAGACTTGTTTATATGTTCAGACAGAATAAGTGTAAAGATAGATTCAAAGGCACTATTTTTCACTGTTGATTTTATCACACAAGTGATTTTCTTTAAATATTTCATTAACCAAAAATTTATTTTCTGGAATTAAATAGTGAAAACAATTGTCATTTTCTTCTTTCTATTTCATTTATATAGTTCCTGTGAAAATAACTCACATGAGCCTCAAAAACTGTAAAGACTAAAGCAATTTTTTTCAATCTGAAAGCCTATTCTTTTTTTCTTTTTTTTTAAAATTTTATTTTATTTTTTTGAGGGCAGTGTCACTGACCCTCATATGTGGGACCTGAACCGGGGCCGTTGGACTCCCAAGCCAGCGCTTAACCACCGCGCCACTCAGGCGGCCCTGAAAGCCTATTCTTAAACATTCACCCTTTCACCTATGTAAAATTTATTTCTCACCTTCAACAATGTCATTTTCTCATCACTTCTGTTTCATATTATTGTACAGATGATAATTAATAAATTCAGCTTTCACATTTTCAGTTTTGAGTTATGTTATAAAACTTCAAATGAAAGTTGGTTTTTGGAACTCAGAACACATTCTTACTATTGATTTAAAACAGTTGTTTAGAACTATAATTAGACCCTTTGTTTAGCTTCTTCAAAGTTCATGTAATCTATGTTGCATGATATTCAATTCTTAAAATATTTATTTGATTGTTTTTTTTTTACATTTCTGGTATCAAAATAAAAGCATGTATATATAGAAGTTAACTAAAATTTAAATAATGCTGCCTTTGTATATTATTGGGGAAAAGGACTTCAAAAGAAGAAAAAAATATTTATGGAGGATGGAAGAGACTTCAGGAAATTTTATGGTCTATACTAAGAATCAAAGCAGTAACAATGATGATGATATCAGTTCTTATGTCTAATCTCATATAATCATTTTCACCAAGATACATTTTGTTTTGCTTTATTTGTTAGTGTGTTTTGTTTATTATTCTCCATGGAGATTGATAAACTATAAAAATAAAGATATTCCTTTTATATCAGGACATGTTTTAGATGTCAAGAAGAAGACTAGATTACATATTATAAAAATGTATTTTATATAAATGAAGTTTTCCATTAAAAAATCAGGGATTTACTCACTTTTTTTGTTACAAGAAGCCATTATATTCTGATCCCTCTCCATCTCCTAGTCAATTTTTAAATCCCTATTGACAGATTAAATTATTTGTTGTTGTCAGTGAACCAAGTCTGATGAGTAAATCATCATTCTTTTTTCCAGTAACAGAGAAAAGTAATCTAATAAGTAATGGCAGGTAGCCCACATCATCTCTGGGAGGGCTCATAACCAGACTTGACTATATCACCAGGAATAATCCCCTAGAAAACACTGCAGGGCTGCAAACCCCATACTGCTGTCACCACAGCAAGACTCACCAGTTCGTTTCTCCATTGCTGCTGATTTGGGCAATGGGATTCTGCTACTATAACCACTACTTGATGCCTCTAAACACTAAATACCCCCAACTCCATAGCTAGGTGCCTGCCTCTCTACATGCCTTCTTTATAACCCAAAGACTGTGTTGGAGGCATCTCATTAGTGAAGAATAAAGTCACTTCCCTAAACCCTAGCTTCAAGAGAGGCTAGGGAAGTGAGTATCTGGCATCTACTGACCTTGGAAGAGAAATTGATAATGAAAAATTCTCCCAAACATAAGAAGAATTTATGAAATGGAATATCACTAAAGGGAATTACAAATGCTTATTTGAAATGGCTAATTTATTTGAATAAATATTTATTAAAGCTTTTTGGTCAGGAAAGAAAAAGAAATTCTGTTTATTTAACTGTTCACACTCTTACAAAAATAAACTGTGTGTTATCTATTAACATATATCATTATATTCACTTATATAATATATATGACATAGGTAATTAGAATCATCATAAATCAGAGTATATGAATAAGACTAATTCAAATATCCTCTTAGAACTATGCTATAATTGATACAATATAATAGAAAAAACATTGTGTAGTTAAATACATACTTGAAAGAGTTAGATAATATTCTTGTGGGTGAGGGATAATAGTAATTCAACTGTTAGTTCAAATTTAATTCTCTACGGGGGGTAGTGAGCTAAATTTTTTACCTCAAAAAATATATGCCTAACCTAACCCCCAGCCTGTTTATCTAAACTTACTCAGAAATACAGTCTTTACAGGCATAAAGATGTTGGGATGAGATCTTTCTGCATTGAGGTAAGATCTTAACTTCAATGGCTGAAGTACTTATAAGAAAGAGGAGGGATATTTGACAGACACAGGGAGGAAGGAAAGGCTTGTGAAGATGGCGCCAAGATTGGAGTCATGCTGCCTTAAGTGAAGGAATATCCAGAGCTGCAAGACGCTGGAAGAGGCAAGTGTTCTTCCCTAGAATGTTTGGAGGGAGTGTGGCTATGTCAGCCCCTTGACTTCAAACTTTCTGGCCTCCAGAACTATAATAATGGATTTCTGCTTCTTAATCTACCAAATTTGCAAACATTTGTTATGGAAGACCTAAGAAAGTAAAACAATGAATTAAAATTGGATGGCATTTGTCCAATAGGTTTTTCCAATCAGCCTTTGGGTGAATGTAAGAAAGAAAACCTCTTATTAGCTATTCACATGAACATGATTGATAATATTGGCTGCTCAGGATAATTTGAGTTGTTTTAGAAAACATATAACTTTGCAATTCTATTTTGCATAAATGTTTAAATGTTTTGTGTTGCTTTATGATAATAAATACCCCATTTTTTTAAAATAAAGAAATAGATAATTTTGAAATCTAGAGGTTTATTGATACTTTAGAATCTAAAAAAATCTTGGATAATTCCAAAAGATATAAAGAAAATAAGAATGAGAAAGCTTAAACAATGAAACACTTGAAATATATTTATTTCTATGAGTAGTCATATAGCAATTCTTTAATAAAATTTTCTGTTTAACTTTGCAAAGTAAGTATCAAATATAAATAATTAGGTTGAGTTCGTTTGGCACTTGTACAACAAAAGAATGAGAAAAAGTAAAGAGAATGAAAATGAAACCAGCGCCATGAAGGCATAGCAACTGTTTTAACATTTTGATTTTCAAATTTAGTAACGTTAAAGTTACTTATTGGTTGGGTCGTATTTTACAGGTTGGATTGGGGGAGAGACTAAAAATTTAAAAGTATGTACTTAGGACATATGCAAACATTCAGTTGTATAAAATGCTGACCTGAAAAGGGATTTAAAAAACTGGAGAGGGCCGGCCGAGTGGCGCGGTGGTTAAGCGCTGTCTTGGGAAGCCAGCGGCCCCGGTTCAGTCCCACATATGAGGGCCAGTGACACTGCCCTCAAAACAAACAAACAAACAAACAAATAAATAAAAAACTGGAGAGATTATAACAAAACAAAGACATATTTTGTAAGGAAAGTAGCAGAAGGACACAGAAATTACACAATGGAGTAAGGAATGACAATTGTGAAAGACTGAGACTCCCATTGGCTGATTGGAAGAATGGCAAGGTGATTGACAGAAATGGTAATATAAAGAAACTGAGAAAGACTATTTGAACTCATATTAAATGACTCTTTTTGACAGAGCCTGCTAAGAAATAGCAAAGCATTTAACACTTTAAATGTCTTTTCCCCTGGCCTGTATGATAGCATTCCTAAAAAGAATTAGTAATGCCAGTTCTCATTCAAATTGATGATACACGTGTCTGGATGAGGTGATTTGTGAAATATTCGCAGTTTTCCTGCTAGCACCCACCCCCAAAAACCTGTCTCCTTTTGTTTTAGGAGGTGTGGAGACTCTCTACAGAGTGGGAGGGGATGCTCCTCCTTCATTTCAGAAGCCTAGAAGAGATGAAGCCTGCAAGACTTGAAAGTACATATTATGTGACAGAACTATTTTCTCCTTGCCTCTCACATCATATTTTTCACTGCCAAGATGAAATCCAAGCTGTTTGTTGAGAGGGGTTGGGTGTGGCGAGAACAAGAGTTTCTGGACAGTAGGATGGGGAAGGAGCTGTAGGATTTTTATGGCGGGCAAGAGAATATTGTTTCCAGAATATTATGAGAAGATGAGAGCCAGAAGTACTTATTCTCCAGTTTTGTCTGGGTTCTGGGGGGTAAGGCAGGATAGCATGCCTGTTTGAGGAGCGAAGGGGCAAAAAGATTAATGCACCTCCTACCCAAAATATTCTGTGGCCTAGAAACAGAAGAGAACATCCAAAATTGCTTTATCCCTGTGGAAGGAATGTAGGTGAAAGAGAGCTGTTTCACTATAGGAGACATCAGAAATGATGACTTCTTGTTAATTCAAGACTCAAATTTAATTGTGTTTTCTCTCACAAAATTTCTTTAACCATAAATGAAAGTAGCGTGTACTTACTCCTCTGAGCTCTCATAGTACCTTACATATTATATTCTCAATATTATGGATTATTTACCTTCTTAAAATGTAAAGTCCTGAGAAGCAGAGTTTCAGTTCCTCAGGAAAATGGTCCTAATACATGGAATTTGTCAGACAATCAATAACATTTATGCTGTTCTATTGCCTAAAGCAGTGAATATGCATTTCTTAGGTAAACAAGTAATGAATTTTTTTCTCTGGGCCTCAGCCTACCCTTCTCACAATCTTTTGGAATTTCCTCGTATTTTCAACTACCCTTTCCATTCAGTTTCATTGCAAGGTCTTCCTTAACACAAATATTACAAGGATCTATTAGAAAACTGATCTAATTGTTGTCCTTGTTTCTAGTCCCTTTTTTTTCTCCAATATTTGCTTACTCTTACCAGTATGAATTTCCCCAAAATTTAATCCTTTAAATTTGTCCATATTCACAACACAGCCATTCTCTAAATTACATTTGCACCAATAAAACTGCTTCATCTCATTGCTGCAGCATTGCCTTCACAATCCACTTTAAGAAATGAAATTCCTCTTAGAAACTACGCTATCACTAGATCATTCTCCCCATATAAGAATACTACCTCTCTATTCAATTCATGTCCATTCTTTAAGATTAAGATTAGTGATACACACAAACACACACACACAAACACAGACACACAGGGTTTGCCAATTAAGTTCGCGAACTTGTTTTAACGATGTTGCTAATTTTTTTTTATATCAGAGGGATTATTCATTATAAATTTGTATCAACTGGACAAATAGTTAACCTAATTTATTATTTGGAAGTGCTGAAAAGGCTGTGTGAAAAAGTTAGACGAAAATGGCCTGAACTTTTTGCCAACAATTCCTGGCTCTTGCATCACCACAATGCACCAGCTCACATGGCACTGTCTGTAAGGGAGTTTTTAGCCAGTAAACAAATAACTATGTTGGGACATCCTCCTTACTCAGCTGATCTGGCCCCCAATGGCTTCTTTCTTTACCCCAAAATAAAGGAAATATAGTAAGGAAGACATTTTGATGACATTCAGGACTTTAAGGTTAATAGGATGACAGCTCTGATGGCCATTCCAGAATAAGGGTTCCAAAATTGCTTTGAAGGGTAAACTAGGCACTGGCATTGGTGCATAGCTTCCCAAGGTGAGAACTTCAAAGGTGACTATAGTGATATTCAGCAATGAGGTATGTAGCACTTTTTCTAGGACGAGTTCACGAACTTCATTGTCAGACATCGTGTGTGTGTGTGTGTGTGTGTGTGTGTGTGTGTGTGTGTGTGTGTGTGTATAAAACCAATCACTCATGAATCACTTCCTAAGTGCTCTCAGCCAGGGTTTCTCAACTTTGACATAATTTCCATTTGGGGTTAGATAATTCCATTTTGGAGCACAGGATGGTCCTGTACACTGTAAGATGTTTCACAGAATCCTTGGCCTCCACCCATTAAATACCTATGACTTCTCCACACCCCAAGTTGTGAAGACCATAATTGTTTCCAGACTTTGCTGAATGTTCTCTGGGGTATGAAGCTCTCTCTGGTGGGAAGCACTGCTCCAAACAATGATCTTTTGGGAAAAAAAAAAAAAGTTCACTACCTTTATGTAGCTCTAAATATTTTACAAGGTTTCCCTTATTATATATACAAGTTATAATCAAGTTATAATCTGTTATAGAGCTATCTGATTTACTTCCACCATAGTATCAAGTATCATTAGGACCTTTCAGATGAGACTCGGGAACATTAAATTCAATAGATGGCTAGTATAGTGCCCTTTCTGCCATTCAGTGGTTAGTGTTTTTATAAATCACTTCTGACTGAATCACAATCTACTTTGCGAGATATCTCATTATTAAACTCTTGTATTACAATTTTGTTCTTGGTGGTTATTGTTTATTTCTTTAAAAATATTGTAAGCAATTTGAAGGCAATATTTATTACATAAAAACTATTGATATCTCAGTAGAAATGTTATCTTCCCCACTCAATATTAAAAAAGCAAATGGTTTTCTATCAACAACTAGTACAGTCCTTCACATGTACTAACTGCTCAGTCAACATTTAATGAAATATTTAAAGAGTATTAATGAGCATCCTTAGGCACACATGTGAATTAAACAACATTTTTCTTCATCTGCAGCTGTTTTTCCGTTAGTTTCTCTTGGAGAACATTTGCCTCCTTGTTCTCAGGGCCGTCTGGATAATTCTGTGGATTAAAGGATGCATTCAGAACCTCTGTTAACACTCTCATCCATTCCTGCTCACATTGATTTTTCATGTTTCACAAAGATCTATTTTTGTCTGAAATTCATCAAAACATTAATTTCCCTGGAATAGCTAGGCTTAGAAAAGTTGAAAGGAGTAAGTGATCAGATACTATGATGAGATTACTACAGAGTTAATTATTTAATGGTTTTAGGGGTATTTGAGATGGGAAAGAGAACCTATTTTGAATTCACAGTAAAAAAAAAAAAAACAAAGTTTTTCCTAAATTTCTTCCAAATAGCTTTAAAAAATATTTTACAAGGAAAAATCAGATTATACAAAAAGGAAATTGTTACTCAATTGAATGATTTTAAGATGGGATCATTGAAAAAGAATACAGAGAAATGTTGAGGCATTAAGAGACATGGGTTAGTGACAGAGATGATTTTTAATTTTAAGATACTGTAACCATAAGAATGATGGTACTAGATAAAATATTTGTGAAAATTAATTTGTTTTGACATGAACACATTCAAATTAACTTTTAAACTCCATCAAGATTACTTTATATCTAATAGGTGGCTGCATATGAGTCGAAGAGAGACATTGAGAGTCCTCAAACACATGATTCTGTCAAAAACTCTAGTATCTGATAGAAATATAGTAAAATGTGTGAACAGGGGAAATAAAAATGGAAAAAATAATAATTTTCCATGCTTAATGGATTTCACTTCTGCAAGAAAGAATAAATAATTAAATGAGTGAAATTATGCTTATGGGGATTCATTATGAACAATTGAAAATTAAAAGTTAAAAAGTCTATTTCTATCAAAATTGTTTCTGAATCTATTCAATTTCTGACAGAAGAGGACTTTAATTATTATGCTGTGTCACTCATAGGGACCAGAGTATATTGCAAGATGATTGATTGCAGCTGGATATGAGAGCAATTCTCATTTTCCCCATTTCAGACTCCATGCTAAATCTAGGAAACAGACAAAATATTTGTTAACAGAATATTCATCAATGTAGAGTGACTTAGAGTTTGATGAGGGATCAGGGCATTTGTTTGACTTTCATCTTACTGAAGAAAATGTTCTTGAATACGTCATTTGTAGAAAATTAACCTATGGTGATTGCTCTGGTATATTTTGAAGATTCTGTGACATTTTTTTTTACACTATCCAAAGATAGAAATGAAGAATTTCAGAATGAATACGTGAAATGATGAAGTTGTAGGTATTATGTTAATTAACTGAGGGTCAGGAAATAGTCATGAAAAGACCTTGTGTAGATCAGAGTTTTGAAAAATCATTAACACAACTAAGAGAATTTACGTTCCCACACAATAGGATTCTCCATACTATTATATTCTACAATCTATCAATTGGACCAGTTTTTCCTGGTAGTAAATTAGTACCATTTTAAAATACACATGACTCTGGTCACTTGGGTAGTATTTCTTACTCTGACAGAAGTATTTAGTACTGAATATACTATAGCATTGCCGTGTTCCGTATACAACAGTTCAAATACTGGAAAACAAATGACTCACATTTTTGAAATTCCAATGGCTAAGATATGGTTAAACACTCATTTTTTAGTGATAATGATGAAAACTTCATGCTCTAAGCCTTCTTATCATTGAGGTAATTTCCCAAAAGCACTATTGCTTAACTTATTTAAAATTTAACTAAACACAAAATAAGTCACACCAAATAATCCTTCACTGATGAGTTGAGAAAGATAGACCGGCCTCTTACAGTTCTATCTCCTATAATTTTATAAATTAAATATGATGTATCAAAATTCTCAAACAAAATGCAGTGAATAATCAATATCAAATGAACTATAATGAGAATGGAGAATTTCATGTATTTAAGAGAAAGTCTTTCTGAGGTGATTGTGTTAAGGATATATAAGGTTATACACTGTAGCTAATACCTCCCTTCCTTATGGCAAAGGTTTTAGCAGCACAACTTTATTTCCCCAGGCCCACATATAACATTTTTAATTGGATTTCTTGATGATATCTAGAAATTCTGAGCACTATAAAGAGGTTATTCAAGAGCTTTATAAAGAGGTTATATCTATAGTTTTTAAAGTTAACGGTTTGTAATTTGAGGTCAAAATTGTATGCATTTTAAAGTATACATTCCTTATTTGCAAAGCAGGGCTCAAGATGAGAAAAGGAAGACAATTTTGTTCTTTGATTTAAGCATTTGGAGATTCAAATAGATGACTTTAATTTATAATGCTTATCTTGTAAGCCTGCTCTAGTTTGCTTAGATGGTTACTTGTAAATTAAAACAAACAAGAAGTAGCCCAAAATAAGCAAATGGCCTGATAGTATGCATAGCAAAACTTTGGTGAATAATTTCCCCTCAAAAGTTATGTGCTGTGACAGCCTTGTAACAACAATCAAAGATAGTTTGATAATGTTTCAGTGTATCTGCTAAAAAATGTTTGATAAGTTTAGTCAATCAGATGTTTAAAAAAGGTAGTCTCTGAGTTTACAGAATACATTCTTGCTCTTTACACTGTGAACCATGAAAACAAGAAATAGAGAAGTGGCTAGAAACATGGATATGCTTAATATATTAACATATTCTAAAATATATGAAGGAATTACTAAATAAGAAGGATTAAATACATAAATATGAGTAAAAAAGATTTCTCTCTTTATATACACATATATCATAGAGAGTTTCTTCTTTGATACAATGAATTACTAAATATAAATTTATTTACTATACATTATACCTATAGAAAAGAATATTTTCTGGAAGAATTACTCATGGCTACAACATCTTCATGAATGGTCACTACATAATACATTTTCATTGTTATATAGCAAACTGTTTGGAGATAGGCTCTGGGCAAAACAATGGTTAATAATTCATCTCAATTACCTACTAGCTGTATTTCTAGGTTAAGTTATTCAGACTATATAACGTTCAGTTTTTTCCTTATTGTCAAAGAGAAATAATGGTAATTTCTACTTTCCTCGATTTCTGTGCAGATTCACCTCATGTAGAGCATGTGAAAACTCTTATCGCAGTGATTAACAAATGTCAATGTCATTATTGCTATATTATTATTATATTATTATTTAATAATAAACTGTGGTTTTGCACATCAGTGCCAGGCTGGGCCATACCCAAGTGACAGTTGACAGGAGTCAGGGGTACCCAGGAGGGGCTTTGTCACCATCCTAACTCCCTTTACCCAATAGAAATAGTATAACCCCCTCATTTAAGAATACAATAGTCTCCCCTTATCTATGGGCAATACAGACCACCAGTGTATGCCAGAAACAACAGATAGTACTGAACCTTATACACACTATGTTTTTAACTATGCATACATACCTATGATCAAGTTTAATTTATAAACTAGGCATAGTAAGAGGTTACAGTAATAATAAAATAGAACAATTACAACAATATTCTATAATAAATGTTATGTGCATGTGGTCTCTCTCTCTCTGAAAATATCGAATTATACTGTATTTACCCTTCCTTTTGAGATAATGCAAGATGATAAAATGCCTAAAGTTGAGAACTTTCACCTTTTCACTTAAAAGAAGCATGTTAGGACTTCTCTTTGGCATATCCAAATGGTCAGCAATACTACTTTTGTGCAACAGGGCCATTATTAAGTAAAATAAGGACATCTTGAACACAAGCACCATGATACTGTGACAGCTGACCTCATCATCAAGGCAACTATCTAGTGACTAAGGTTGCAGAAAGCATCTACCGTGGACCCGCTGGAAAAAGGAAGGAGTCATGTGCAAGACTGCATCACGCTACTCAAAAAGGCATACAATTTAAAACCTCTGAATTGTTTATTTCTGAAATTTTCTATTTAATATTTTGGACTGTGATTGACTGCAGGTAATAGAAACTACAGACAAGAGGAGACTGCTGAATAGGCATCAGTAACTCAGCCCAATGTGTGTGGCACAATTCAGGGCTTCCTGGAAAAAGCTGGTTGTCCCAGCTGAGGGGAGACCAGGAGCAAGCTGGATGAGGGGGTCATCTTCGCATGAGGGAGCAGAGTGGAGAGACTGAAAGGCCAAAACGGGGTAGTGAGGGAGGGGCTAACATAGAGGAAGTCCACAATAGTTAATAGCATTATTATCATTGCATTATTATTTAATTTATCACTAAGCTTCTGTTTTAAGCAATAAAAAGTGATTTCCTTATTATATATTAATGGGATATTATAAATTTGAAATTTAGAAAAGCCTATCTTCTAATATGGCACTATAATATTATATTAATCTACTTTCCCAGTATTGCATTAAAGTAAATATAAATAGTTTTAAATCCAGCAGTATTCAATTTATATAAATAGCATTAATCATAGATAAGTACTTCACTTAAAAAAAAAAAAAAAACAGTGTAATGATTTTTTAAAATTTGATAAGACAAATATATCCTGCAATCGTTTCAAAGGACTATTCCCTAGATAAAATACTTTTTAGGATTCCTTAGCAGAATACATATTAGTAAGTTATTTTAGGATAAGGTAGTTATATAACTTTTTGCTTTCCCCAAATCATAAATATGTATTCTGGATACAAGTCCCTTCTAAAATTATGATTTCATTTTTTCCTACATTTCTAATTAGGGATTTGCTGGCCAATATTTTGCATGATAAACATATAAGCCTCTGATAATTGCTTAACTCTCCAAACGTAGGCAGATAACCCTAAAATGAGGGTGTTCCTGACTTTTGTTCAATTCTTAATGGTTAGGAGTCAGTTGCAAATTAAGTTAAATAAACTAGATTTCAAAACCCACTATTGGTGTTTATGATTGACCTGCATTTTATTATTACTTTAAAAGTCATCATTGGTAAAAAAAAAAAATGTTTATTTGATAAGTTCTACAATATATTCTTCAATAATTTGGTCATAAGAGTATATAATCTATTAAACTTCTTTTAACAGTTTGCTTCTAATAATTTGTAAACATAATTGTACAAGTTAGTCACATGCTTGCATTTAAAAGTAGACAAATAATAAAAGTGTATTAGAAAAAAGAATGGTATCCCCATTAAACATAATTATTTAAATACTTATTTAACATTTACTTGGAAAGAGACCAAGCAATGCAGAGGGGAAGGGCAGAGTAGGATGGCAGAGGTCAGTACTCTCTTAATATGTTGTCCCTAGGAATTCCTATCTGCCTTAAACTTGTTATACCACTCAGCCCCAGTATAACTTTGTACTTTGCTGGACACCTTATTTAGAAGTCTCTTCAGCATGTCTGAGATGGCTAAGCAAAACATATGTCTCATTTGTATTCTTTGTGCAGAGAAATTCCAGCAATAGAGTGTATGAAAAAAGCCTGTAACCTTGCCTGGCACGTAGAAAGTAGACCTATATTCTGATAAATTCAATTTTCTACATTTTCAGTAATATGTAGAATCCGGAGAAATAGTTCCATTTGTAGATTGGCATTCCAGGAAGCTGTCCAGTTTCTCTACTTGTACCTTATCATACAGAAGCAAAAACTGTATTCTATATGCAGGTGACACTAGTGTTTCACTATAAATTTGAAGTGATGATGAAAACCCTATATGTAATGCTACATAATTTTCAGAAGAGGTGGTTAATTTCCCTCAGTTTAAACTGAAATGTTGAACAAATTTTCCAGATTTACACTGCGATTTATTAGTGTAGAAATGGAATTAGAACTCAAGTATGTCTGAATCCAAAACCCATGCTCTGAAAAGGGATAGTCTACTGATTCCAACTGTTTTTAAGGAATAGCAGATAGTATCATTGACATCTTGCCAGGAAGAAAGGCTTCAGATAAACTATTATGTACTAATACCATTTCTTAAAATATAGAACTGGTTTATAGCTGAAAACCTTATACAGTAACCTACCATATTCAGATAACTGAACTTGTATTCCCCTCCTCCACTCAACTCATGTTAAAAAGTTCACCAGAAATTTCTTGCTCAATTTGGATGTTCTAAAAAAGGAGTACCCTTTTTTACATGACTGAAATATTTGCTGAAACCTGTTTTAAATTTATTTGGTCCTAGAACATTTCAACTGTGATCTGTGATCTACCCATTCAAACATGATATGGTCCTGCGCTTGTGAACTTGATCTAATGAGAAAGGTAAATAACAATTAATTAATCATACAGTCAATATAAAATGGCAATGTTAGAATTTCTCTAAAGATTGACGATTGGTGCCACAAGAGCTAATGGAGAGATTGACCCTGTGAGAGGCATCAAGAAGGCTTCTCAGAAAAGGTGATGCTTGAGTTAAGAGCTAAATGATGAGTAACCAACAGAAAAGGAGAATGATATGAATCATATGCTTGCATATACATAGCACAGTGAATAATCATTTTGGGGAAAACTGATCCTTTTAATGTATGTGGAGAATAATCAGAGCAGGGCCAAAAGCAGATGTGGGTGATAAATTATAAAGCCATTACTATAGTCCAGGTGAGAAATAACAGTGACTATAACCAGGATGCTGGCAATGAAGTGTAGAAAACTAGATAATTTTGAGATATGCTGAGTATATAAAAAAGTCTGAGTTACTGATTAATGTGGGAAGTAAAAAGAAAGAAAAAGCCTGGATACTCCTTAGGTTCCTGATTAAGCAATAGAGTTAACATTGCTACTATTTGGAAAGAAATCAAGAATTAGTTTTCAGACATGTTGAGTTTGATGGCAACATTTCAATGTCAGGCTTCAAAGAAGAAATGACAACTACCCTGCTGGTTATACAATTTAAGAGTGCACCAATGGACCCTATCTGGCAATCATTAGCATTTAGATGTTATAGGTATGGAGGTTGTATTTTCTTCTATTTAGGGAAACATACATATTAGTCTTTGAAACTTTCATAAAATACTGTCATCCAAATTACCAGAACTCATTATAGCAGTCTCCACTGGCAACAGAATATTCATGTACATAGAGCATCCAATATTTAAGGTGTGCAGTCCTGAACATAGTTATTCAACAATTTCCAAAATCTTATTTGTGAGAAGTAATTGCACTCAACAAATTCCAAAATCTTATTTGTGAGAAACAATTGTGAAAATAAATTAGGAAAAGGTAACGATAAAAGGTGGAGGAATAGTAAATGTTATGCTTGCATCATTCCATGAATACTTAAAAATTACAACTAAATTATAGAATAATCAACCTGGAGAACCATCTGAAGTTTGGCTGAACAGAAGTTTTATAACTAAGGATATAAAGGAGAAGCCACATTGAGACTGGTAGAAGGGTGGAGATGTGAAATGGGCTAATCCCAAACCTCCCTGTGGTGGATGGAAATTGGGAGGGAAATCTCAGCCACAGATGTTACCCATGGAGGAGCAAGGGATGCAGCTCCACACCAGGCTTCTAGTCCAGAGTACTGGTGCCAGGAAGAGAAGCCCCCACAACAACTGGCTGTAAAAAACAGTGGGGATTCTGACCATCTGGGTGGGATGGAAGGATGTAGGAAACACAGTCATCCTCTCAAATGGGTGATGCACAGACTCACTTGCTCATAAGAACTCACCCTGGGCTCTGGCAAAGGGACAGTGACTCCAACAGCATCAGAGGCATATGGAGGCAGACTAAGGTATGTGGCTTCAGGTAAGGGCTGGAGGACAGTCCCCATTTTCCCTGTGTGGGGTCATCCTCCCATGCAACTGGCAGGCAGGCACCATCTTTTCTGTGTTGAGTCCTCCCGGTAGGCTTACAAACAAATCTGAATCAGATTGGTGTGGTGAGCTACTGGCTCCACTTTGGTGACTAACTGAGACTCTGCCACACCCAACTCCATACTGCACCAGGCTTTATTGTCACAGAACTGGCAACCTGCAGCAGGTCCTAGTGTGTCCTGGATTTTTGCAGAGCTACCCCAGACCTGATACTGGTGGTAGCCACCCTGGGTTCACAGCATGTCCTCTCTGACGTGCCTCCAGGTCCAGCAAGGGCAATGGCTAACTGTGGATCACTTTGTGGCATTTACCAGGTAGTCCCCATACAGTCACAGGAAGTAGTTTGTGCCACACCCCCTCCTAAGAGGCCCCAGAACCATATTTGGAGCTTGGCTTCAGGCCACAGCAGAGCACTGCCCAATTAGCTCCACAAGAGGCACACACAAAGGGTGGTCTCAAAAGACACCAGAGCTCACTAGAGTAAATCCTGCTTCATATGGCGATCCCCCTGCACAGCAGCATGTAAGCTGTGGATGCAGCCAATCCTGACAGCAAGTCAGCCTGAAGGTCAATCCCACCTACTAATGTGCCAATAGGAATCATCAAGACTCAATTATAACAGGAGGACACACAACACCTACACAAGGAACATACATGGAGCACCTGGAGCAGGTGACCAGGGAGACTGTGCCAGGGCCCGTAGGGCACCTACTACATAAGATCACCAGGCAAGACTGGGAGACATAGCAGATCTACCTAACACACAGAAACAAACACAGAGAGGCAGCCAAAATGTGTAAACAAATAAATACCTCACAGATGAAAAAACAGGAGAAAACTCCAGAAAAAGAACTAAAATGGAGGCAAGCAACCTACCAGAAACAGAGTTGAAAACACTAGTTATAAAGATGTTCAAGGAATGTAGTGAGAACTTAAACAAAGAGATAGCAAGAATAATAATAATAAAAAAGACATAGAAACCATAAAAAACAACAAGTCAGAAGTGAAGAATACAATAATTGAAATGAAGAATGCATTAGAAGGAATCATCAGCAGATTAGATAAAACAGAGGATAGAATCAGTGACTTGGAGGACAATGTAACAGAAAAAACCCAATCAGAACAACAACAACAACAAAAAAGAATTAAAAAATAAGGATAATTTAAGAGACCTCTGGGGCAACATCAACTGTAACAACATTCAAATTTATAGGGTTACCAGAAGGAGAAGAGATAAAGCATGGGATTGAGAATTTATTTGAAGAAATAATGACTGAAGACTTTCCTACTTAGGTGAAGGAAACAGACATAAGCTCAGGAAGCACAGAGTCCAAAAAAGGATGAACCCAAATAGATCCCCACCAAGACACATCATAATTAAAATGGCAAAGGTTAAAGACAAAGAGACTCCTAAAAGCAGCAAGCAAGAGGCAACTAATAACTTATAAGGGAGCTCCCATAAGATTGTCAGCTGATTTATCAACAGAAACTTTGCAAACCCAAAGGATTGGCGCAAAATATTCGAAGTGGAGAAAAGCACAGACCTATATATAAACAAGATTACCCAGCAAGGCTATCATTTAAAAATCAAAGGACAGATAAAGAGCTTCCCAGATAAGATAAAGCTAACCAGTTCATTGCCACAAAACCAGCATGACAAGGAATGTTAGAAGGACTTAAAACAAACAAACAAAAAAACATTCAAAAATATGAATAATAAAATGGCAATAATTACATATCTATCAACAATTACTTTCAATGTAAATGGATTAAAAACTCTGTTCAAATCATCAGGTGGCTGAATGGATAAGAAAACAAAACCCTTACATATACTGCCTATAAGAGACTCACCTCAGATTGAAAGACACACAGACTGAAAATAAAGGAAAATAAATGGAAATAGAAAAAAATAAAATAAAGTAGGAGTAGCAACTTATACTAGACAAATAGACTTCATAATAAAGTCTATAACAAGAGACAAAGAACGACCCAGTAATCCCATTTAGGCGTATTTATCCAAAGAAACCCAAATGCTACATTGAGTGGAAGTGTGCATCCATATGTTCATTGCAGCATTGTTTACAATAGCCAAGATGTGGAGGCAGCCTGGGTGTCCACTGATGTATGAATGGCTCAAGTGTAGGTGGTACATATATACAGTTGAATACTGCTTGGCCATGGATGGAAATGGGTTCTTGTTATCTGCAGTGGCATGGATGGGCCTGGAGGGTATTGTCCTCAGTGGAGTATGTCAGACAGAGCAAGACAGATTCAATGTGATTTTACTTATATGTGGAATCTAAACAAAATAAACAAAACAGAAACACGTTCATAGACACAAGGAACATTTTTGTGGTTGTCAGATGGGAGGGGAGTTGAGGGTGTGGGTGAAAAAGTGGGGATTAAGAAGTAGAATTGGTTGTTACTAATTAGTTATTGGGATGTAGAGTATAGCACAAGAATACAGTCAATAATATTGTAAGAACAATATATAGTGTCAGATGGGTACTGGATTTATTGGGGTGACAGATGGTAGGGGATTGGGGTACAGGGTGAAAAAAGTGAGGCAATTAAGAAGTACAAGTTGGGGCTGGCCGAGTGGCACGTTGGTTAAGAGTTGGCTTGGGACGTGCTTCAGATCCCACATGAGGGCCAGTGACGCTACGCCCTCTATAGCTAAGATGATAAACAACAGCTAGACCTGGAGCTGGGCTGCTGTGTAGGCTGCAGCCCCATCAGCTGCCATGAGCCGCTGTGAGCTGCCGTCCAATGGCCAGCGACTGATCTGCTTCAGCTAGGAATAGCCCAATGATCACAATACCAACATGGGCCAGTAAAGTGACTGGACTGAAGAACAAAAAGACAGCAACTTCTCTGTTCTCCTTCCCGATTCCCCAATGCTGTTCCCTCCCCCAATTCTCCAATAAAATCTTAAAAAAAAAAAAGAAAAAAAAAAAAACAAAAACAAGTACAAGTTGGTAGTTAGAAAACAATCATGGCAATGTAAAGTATCAGGAATATAATCAATGTTATGATAAGAACTATGTATAGTGCCAGGTAGGTACTAGACTAGTCAGGGGCACTTCTTAAATTACATAAATGTAATTTATGTTTATGTACACAATGCTGTACACTTGAAATTAATACAAAACAATACTGAATGTTAACTGTGATTGAAAAATTAAAAAGGGGGTGAAGGTGAAGTTGCAGAGGCTCAAATTTTTAGGTACAAAACAAAAAAATCATGGGGATGTAATGTACAGTATTGGGAATATAGTCAATAATATTGTGATAGCATAGTATGGTGTCTGATGGTTGCTTGAATTATGGTAATCACTTCTTTAGGTATATAAATGTTGAACAACTATCGTGTACAACTGAAACTGATATAATGTTGTATGTTAGCTATATTTTTAATACAAATTTTAAAAGAAAGAACTTAGGAAAATTGAAAAGTCCTCCAGATTCTGAAAGCCTATGAAACAATCTAAAGTTGTGTCCTGCATGTAAATATTTTACATAATGCTAGGTAAAGTTACATCCATTTAATGTTAATAGAAAATCTTTATTATGGCTGGATATTTTTCTATTATAAGAGATACATTTTTTCCTATTTTGTTTATTAGGAACATATTTCATAAGTATGTAAAACAACCAGGAATCACAACTGAACTTAGCATACCTGTTTTTTGTAACATGGATCAATATGATAAGTGGTATTGAATTAAATTCCTAGGGTCCAGAGGAAGCTACTTCCGCCATGTCAGCAAACCGAAATTTAGGTAGCTTTCACATTCCTGTAAGTGCTCCCACTGGCCAGGAACACAGAGTATCTAGTCAGACGATGCCCAAATACTAAGCCGACTCTGTGCCTTCTCACCCCAAACAAGACTGAAAACAAGATTGGTTACAGGTAATCAGATATGTTCCAATAGTCTCTTCCTTATTCTTTGTTCTTTGTCCTATGGAAGTCTGTCTTTTGCTCCACTTTGTGGTTCTCTGAAAGGAAACTGTCAGCTTCATGCAGTGTTAAATAAAGTTTGATTATATCACCTAACCTGACCTCTTAAAAAAATTTTTTTAACAGGTTTTGATGATGAGGAATGAGATTTGAAGCCTACTGCTGATGGACTACTGAACAAGTTGCACTGGTGGGATGCCTGATAGTCCTTTGAATTTTTTCTTCTTCTAGTCCTTACCATGGGCTCTGGGTAAGTCACTCTAGATTTGAGCTCTGCTCACTTGCTTGTAGCTCTCCACCAAATAAACTTTATTTAAAGATAGATAGATAGATAGATAGATAGATAGATAGATAGATAGATGATAGATAGATAGATAGATAGATAGATGATAGACAGATAGATGATAGATCTGTAGGTAGATATAGGTAGATAGATGATAGATCATTTTCAGAAAGTTTGTTTGGGCCCCAGAAATTTTCTAGGCTTTATTAAAATTCCCAGAAAGGTTCTGGGGTTTGTTAAAATTTCCAGAAAGTTTCTGGGATCCCAGAAATGTTCCTGGATGTTTATACTGGGGTCTTCCATGGGTGGCAGCCATTAGAGGACTGAAAAAAAAACACGGAATTCCAATGTCTACAACTAGTGGTAGCCATGAGGAGACTTACAAAGCATTATGGTAAGTCCATAGCATAAACCACTGGGGGAGATGGGAAATTCAGACCCACTAGTTATTGATCCTTTTTCTCCCAGGGAAAACTATTGTCTTCTTGTTTGTCTTTTTCTTGTGTCCTGAGAACTTTGCTTGGCAATTGTCATGTTGGGGACCTCAAAAAATCGCCCAACAGAAATGAACTTTGTACTGCATTTGTACCTCTGGTCCTACTGACTGATGCTTACTCTCAGGGGTATTGCCTGAGTCTTTCTGTCTTTTGGCTGTCTTTGGGGAGGCTGCAGATCTTGGGAAGGCAGCGCCTTCTGCATCCTTTCTGAGGATGCCTCTTGTGTCAAGGTTGTTGTTCAAAACTGCCAGGAATGTTTTCTGTTTGTCCCTGCAAAAACCCGACAAGACATTTGAAAGAATTTTTTTTAAAAAAAGTAGCTTTATGGTTAGAAATTGGTCATATTGGAAGCTGATATTCAGAGCCTGTTATGAATTATTATTTTTAGATTTTGGGTGTAGATACTCAGAGGAGGGATTGCTGAGTCATATGGTAATTCTAATCTTAATTTTTTGAGAAATCTCCACACTACCTTCCATAGCAGCTGTGCCAATCTGTATTCCCGGCAACAGTGTATGAGGGTGTCTTTTTCTCCACAGCCTCTCCAACACTTGTTGTTATTTATTATGTTGATGGTAGCAATTCTAACTGGTGTGAGGTGATATCTCATTATGGGTTTCATTTGCACTTCTCTGATGATAAGTGATGTTGAAAATCTTTTCATATGTTTATTGGCCATCTGTATGTCCACTTTGGAGAAGTGTCTATTCAGGTCCTCTGCCCATTTTTTAATTGGATTGTTTGTGAGGTTAAAAAGGATCAAATATATGGTGGTAGAAGAACTGACTCTGGGTGGTGAACACACGATGTGATACATAGATGATATATTACAGAATTTTATATCTGCTATGTAACTTTACTAACCATTGTCACTCCAATAAGCTTAATTAAAAAATAATTATTATTTTTAGGCCCTCTCCCCTAAACTATTGGGTTGTCTGAAAAGTCATGATGAATTTTTGCAGTGAAAACATAGAAAAACTACATCATGAATTTTCCAACAACCCAATAAATGAAACTGTGTCTAGAGGATACATAGACAGACAAAACATTCCCGAGACAAATAGTTCCTGATCTGGAACGCAAGAACCATTTAATTTCCATCATAATTGAAGATCCACTCTCTGATGGAAAGAAAGAAATTGAAGATAATGTAGTTGGATGGGTTGTCAGCACCTTGATCTCATTCAGGTTGCAAACCAATTCTTTGGGGAATTAAAAAACTATAAATAAATAAATAAATAAATAAATAAATAAATAAATAAATAAATAAACTGCTCTATAAATTGAGGACAACTAGTTTTACAAAGTGAGTCTTTACCAAAGCAGAAAAGCCCACCTATCCTTTTTTACCAATTCCCAAACCTTCCTTATTCATCGCCAAAGTCTTGTAGGTATAAAATTTTAGATTCAGGAAACAAACACCCTTGGAAGAACCTGTTCTTTGCCTTTGAGATGCAAGTACTCTACCTCATCTTCTCTTGGTAATTCTCATTAGAAGAAAAAAAGAAAAAAAGAAAGTAAGAAAGTGAGCGGGGTGGCTATTTGGAAACCAGGCAAGATAAAGTTTGTTTCTATCACTTACATTGTCTTGTTTAATCATGTTTTAACAATGGTGAGGGTAAATATTTAAAGAAAGTAGTCGACGGGCATCTCACATGGCAATAGTGAGGGTGAAGTGAGTTAAATTACTATTTGTATGAACTATTGAGGGTAGAAATCTACATATTTACTCTAATTTGGCAAGAGTGGACCTTGAATAACCTCTTAACTGCCCTTAACCCCCCTCCTCCACCCCCATTTCTATGTCCAGGTGACATCCTGGAATTCTGAAACCCATTTTGCAGAGAAGTCTCTTTCCCCACAGCCATAATCCCAGAAGGGTGGCCTTGTGCTTCTCTCTAGGGGAGTGTGGACTTTAGGGCCTATTATTAGGCCAGACCCCTAGGTGGCAGCAATAAATAGTTGTATGATTAGACAGTGGAATTGGCTTCACTTCTGTTTGTTACAAAAGAATTTCTGGATTTATATATTAATACTGCAGCACGGTTAGCACACTTATTTAAATTAAATGAGTAAAAATAACACTCTTTATTTATTTATTTATTTTTTTGAGATTTCCACTGATAGACATGTGGATTAAATGATTCCTGGCATATTCATTTCTCTGGATGCTCTAACTCATTCTTGAGTTAAGCTAATTCATCTGATTGGGCATACTCTCACCCACATTAATGCAGCCTTGTCATCTCATCACCAAGTAACTGCTATGGTGTGATCAGTCATCATTGGAGAACATAATAAGATACCTTCATTCACAGTAAAGAGTGAGAGTTTTCTCACTTTTCAGTTCTACTCAAGGACAAATATTGGAAGTTACCTTTCCATAACCACTAACCTGCAGGTGTCAAAAACAAACAAACAACAGACACAACACTCCCTATTCTCCATGCTCTGAAATTTCAAGTGTTATTTCTAACCTGCTCCCCTCTATAGCTTCAGTGGTTGCAGCACAAGGAATTATTTGAGGTCCTCTATATTTTTAATGTCTCTGTAGTTACAATATTTTGTTATAATCTACCACTTTTCAACTTTACAAATTAAATTCAGAAGACACGTAAAACAAAAAAGGAATACAAGTTTTTATTTTCTCTATGCTTCTTCCAAAACAAACCTAATTGTCCTCAATGCCATGAAATGTATCAAGTTGGTTAGAAAAAGCCAAGTACTAATAAAAATGGTAGAGTTGATCATAAATATTACCACTTAGAGTTATTATATTGCCTCATAACTTATAGTTCACTATTCACCATTTACACTGGCTTTCATTATGAGGATGCATGGGGCAAGCACTTCTCGGACCTAACATCCAGTGTTAGAAACTTAAGGCTACTTTTGAGTGTTTAGTTCACTGAATCAGCGCCATTTAGCTACCAGAAACAACTGGGCAAAATGCATGGCCTCTCTGTAGCAGTAAAAAGAAAGAGATGACATTCAAAAGAGACATATTCAATATATGCTATAAAACGAGAATCCTGGAGTGCTGTTTGGCTCTATTGACCTGTGGCTCACTTTACAATGTGGAGCTATTGCTTTGTTCTAGCTCCTAGTCTACATATCCACAGGAAGTTAAAAAATCCCACTCATATATAATATTGTTGTATCTATTACATTAATGGCTGTCTGATGATTCATTCTGAAAATTTACCAAGAATTAAGAACTCTTTCTTCTGCTCTTGGACTTTCAACCTGTTTCCAACATTTTGTTGTATCCTATGTGTATTATCCTTTCCTTAATAAATTATCTGTTCAAAGGTTATTAAAAATTTGTAAGTATTAAAGTGTATTCTGAAAATATTTTCCAAAATGTTTGAAGTCTATTTACTGGTCTATGGACCAAATATAAGTTTAGTTGTTTTGCTACAATGACACTATTCAAGGATATAATTATTTTTAGTGAGGTAAAAGGTACATTTTTTTTAAAATTTTTTATTGGGGAATTGGGGGAGGGAAACAGCGTTGGGGAATTGGGGAAAGGGAACTGACAAGTTGCTATCCTTTTGTTCTTCAGTCTAGTTGTGGAGGACGTTGCTTCCCTGGCCCATGTTGGTATAATCATTGCGCTCTTTCCAGGGAGGCAGATCAGTTGCTGGCCTCTGGACAGCCGCTCACTGTGGCTCTTGGCAGCTCACGCTGGCTGCTGGCCACTCACTGTAGCCTATGGCAGCCCACTGCAGCAGGGGCTGCAGCCCACACCATCACAGGCGACTCACAGCAGCCCAGCTCCAGGTGAAGCTGATGTTCACCATCTTACCTATAGAGGCAACCAGGTGGAGCTGTTGTTCACCACCTTAGCTATAGAGGGCAGTGTCACTGGCCCTTTTATGTGAGATCCAAACCGGGGCCTGCTCTCAGAGCTGGGGCCCCAAGCGAGCTCTTCTTGAATGCACCACTCGGCTGGCCCAAAGGTACATTTTTTTAAAGTATTGCATGTTCTTTTTATTAGTCAAGCTGAAACTTTTCCCATATTTAATCGAACCTTACATTAATCTTTGAAAAAAAATCAAGACCAAATGTAAAATATAAACTTTAAATACACTATGTAGATTTCTCTTCAGACAAAGGCAAAACAAACCAAAAACAAAAACATTTTTACATCTCTAATTTTAGATATTGACATAGAATCTTTGTATTTTATCTCTTCCCGTAATGTAAAAAGAAACTAAATATAATATTACTGTCAAGATATTCATTCATGTAGAATTTTTTTTGAAGAATCTTAAGTTACTTAGGATATTTTCTGTTTCTTAAATGTTAAATCTGTGTTTATAATGGACTAAGAATTTCTCAATTTTAAAAGCGTGTTGGTCCTACATTGAAAATGTACAGAATAGGCACTGATGCCATTGAATAAAATGAAAACCAGTAACAATGATCAGCAGGAGACTGGATTAAAATTTAGTGAGCAGATTCTCCTATTTCTATGGGCTTTCATTAGAAAAGGTAAGAGAGAGCAGGCCCTACGGAAAGAGAAATATGTCTGAGTGGGTTACAATGGGAATTTGTTACTGAGCATAGAGTCAGGAGGAATGATCATGCCCTGACAAGCAGAGAGAATAGGCACTTTTGGTCTATTTTAGGGGTAGGCCAATTAACCATCTTGAATATCTTGTCTTTTGTTCTGTGGCTTAAGCCTCTATGTGGATTCAAGTCACTTTTATCTCTTTCTAGTAATTGCTTTATTTCATTTGGATCATATCCTAGGTGATGTATATGGGGATCATTGGTTAATGAGCATACCACAGAACATTCTAAGGATTATCTGAGGTTTGAGAGTATAGGGGTGGTGTAAAGTCCAAGTAGTGAGTAGACCAGGGTCAGAAACCCTACTAAAGGAAAAGAAGATGGCAAACAGTAGGTCCCTATTTATTACTGAGTGACTATTTTTAAAGAATGTAAAGAAATCTGTGTAATTTGTGCAGCTTCAACAGGAAAACTGAAGCAGTCAAATTCCAAATTTAAAGGACATATTCACAAAAGCTTAGAAACCAACAGCTTATATAAACAATTTAATAAAATAATTATTTTAATCACCACCTTCATTTCCATTTATAACATCATTTTGAATATTATTTATTAAAATCAATAGATTTCACATTTAGTGATGTGTTATTAATTTTAAACTAGATAGGCATCCTTTCATATTTATTCTGAAAACAATTTTTATATTTATATTATATCCATGTTATAATACATGTAATTATTTTTACATAAATCCATATAATATCCATTATATTATTATAATTTTCTTAAATTATAAGAAAATTATAAGTAAGTATCCCTCTTTCACGTTAATGCATTATATTTTTATTTGAAGATAGGATTATTTGATATTTAAATGAGGGCTTAGTAGATTCAAAAGGACCTTTGGTGGCAGTCCATCATCTAATTAGAAATTTTAATTTCATTTATTTTTATTTAAAACTAACATTTATTAAATTTATTGGAGTAACATTGATTTGTAATGTTATATCGGTCTCAAGTGTATATTTCTATAATACATCATCTATATATTTCATTGTGTGTAATTAAAGGTTTTAATCTTTAAATGTCACATTTAAGTTCCAGAAAACAAAATTACCTTTGAATAGATTATTTTACTCCAAAGAGTTTAAGAAAATAGAAGCCCAATAAAAATATATCAATGGATCAGAAGGGAGCTGATCACGATTAAAATATCAGGAGAGATTAAGCCACACTTAGAATCTTCTCAAGGTAGTAAAAATAAAAAAAACAAAAGAACATTAATATTAAAAACATTAATAAAAAAGGTTAATATACTATTTTGTTTAGAAGTGGAATTTTTTCAGATGTGGAAATGTTCTTATTAAATAGCATTTTATAAACAATAGAAGTAAATGATCAACAGAAGAGTATTACAATATAGTTGCACTAAGAAAAATAATACAACTGAAATAATACATTAAATAAAATGTAAGTTAGAATAATTTATTTTTCTGTTGTCTAATACCTATTGTTTATGTTTTGATCTATAATTATTTGATCTAAAATTATTTTATAATTTATTTATTTTTTTTGACTCTGATGTGTTGTGTAATTCAAGGAAACAAAAACCAACAATGTATGTCTCATACAGTTTCAAAGTTCTAAAGAGAAGGTGCTTCTACTTGGCTTCTAAGGTAAACCTAAGAATCCAATAGGCAGGCCTGAACAGAAGCAAAGATGAGTTAAAACCTTCAGCTGTTTTCCTACTGGAGTCAGTATAAGAAGCAATGTAAACAAAATAAACTGAATGGGGTGACCTGATTTTATTCCTGTAATTGTTTTACCTATAAATAATATATATAATAAGTAACTGAATACTAGTTGTCTTTCAAACAGTACATGTGTTATCATGTCAACTCAGTGAGGGAGGTGTGGTTTTTTTTTATTTTTTATTATTAGTTTCAGGTGTACAAAACAATGTTATTAAGTAAAAGATATATGACGTAGATGATAGGTGTCAGACTACAAGGCTGCAATTTAAAGAGAAAAAAGCAATACTTGATATAGTTGATCCTCATTATTCATAGATTTCATGTTTGTGAATTCACTTAGTCTCTAAAACTTACTTGTGCCCTTCAAATTAATTTGTTGTTTTTTTTTTGCTTTTTTTGAGGGCAGTGTTACTGACCCTCATATGTGGGACCCGAACCGGGGCTGCCGGCTTCCCAATCCAGCGCTTAACCACCACGCCACTCAGCCGGCCCTCAAATTAATTTTGTTGGCACTTTTGGTCACTTTGGATATGCACAGAGTAGCACAATATTTGTCACCCAATATGCATGTTGCTAGCTGAGATTGAATAAGGTCAAGCTGAGTGCATTGTTGTTTTAGCTTCTGTCCTGTAAACAAGTGTCTTTTCCTGGTCTGTTTAGTGCTACATTTTTCATATATATGTACTTTTGTTGGTGATTTCATTGTTTAAAAAGGGCCCCAAACTGCACTGAAGTGCTGTCTAGCGTTCCTAGGTTCAGGATGGCTGTGATGTGCCTTTGGGAAATAAAACATGTGTTGGAGAAGCTTTGTTCAGGCATGAGTAATTGTGCTGATGGCCATGCGTTTAATATTAGTGAATTAACAATAATATTAAATTAGGTACGTTTAAAAAGAAATGTACATTAAACAACGTTATATATTGATTAGTTGATAAAAATGCAGTGACCAGAGGTTTGCAGAAACCTAACCCTGTATTTCTTTTAAGACTAATGAGTAAGTGTTCATGAATACAGTATTTACAGAAATTTTGTAGAACAGAAATTTGTTTTTTACAGTTTGGAAGGCCAAAATCTAAGATCAAGATATCAGCATGATGGGTTTCTTCTGACGCCTGTCTGCCTTGTAGATGACTGCATTTTATTGTATGCTCATGTGGTCTTTTCTCTATGTGCACGCACACCTCATATCTCTTTGTCCAAATTCCATCTTCTTACAAGGACACCAATCAGACTAGACTAGGATCCATCTTAGTGATCTCATTTCAACTTCTTCACCTCTTTAAAGGCCCTAACTCCAAATAAAGTCACATTCTGAGGTATTGGGGGTTAGGGCTTCAGCCTGTGAATATTGGAAAAGACATAATTTAGCCCATAACAATATGTATCAAGCAGCAGACAATTATACACATAATTTTCTTTCTGGCTTTTAAAATTTTCTTTCTGTTTGATAAAATTCTGGTGATATTTTCTTATATATTATTTCAAATAAATTATTTTAAACATTCCAGTTCTTAACTGCATATCTACAAGTGTCTGAATTGACACATACTGAGAATAAAACTCTATGCATAATAATTCCAATATTTATTTATTTTATGGAAAAATTAGCAATTAGAATATTTAAACTAGAGTTTTATTTCTAATTAAGTGTTTTGTATAATTTATGTTTTGGCCACTTTTATGTATTTAAAATTTGGGTGTGGGCTAAAGACAGTGTTCAAAACAATAACAATACTCTTGATTTTTGACTTCTTCTATCAAATTTCTATCCCACATAAACTCCTTTTTTATAAAATCTTTCATAGATCGCAAGTTAGCTTGTATATTCTGTTGCAGGCATTTTGGTTCTCCAGGTATATTACAAATCCCTATCCAAACTCTTGAGCTGCACTTAAACTCAAAGTGGTACTCTTTGAGTTGTGTTTGATATCATTTACTTCTAACTATTGTGGCCAACTACTTTTATGATTTTAAAATTAATGGTTGGAATTTTATTTATTTCCCTGAATCCCTAGGATTACAATTATATTTGACTTGTATTTATAGGTTTGTTTTTTCTGGTGCTTTATCTCAAGAAATTAAAGTTTATAGTTCTCAAATTTTTAGAAGAGCACAAGGTATATCATAGAATATTGAGCCCTAGAGTATCTTTCTCTACTAAGCTTATGCCCTGGATGATGCCCAAATAGCCTGACTTTTCGTATTAGGAACCAAGCTCATATTCCCTATGGTATGCCAAAGGATTTGCTAGTTTAATCTCTGTATCTAATCATAATCTATGTGAACTTGAATCTGTAATTTTTATCTTTTAGGAAAATTCTTAGGATTTAACATACAAATAGGATGAGAAGTATTGCACGCTAGCTTTTAAAGGTGCTCGTGGTCCGTTCTGATATTATTCAACACACTAAATGTCCTATTATGGGAATATAAAAGCCCCCACCAAAACATATACTATATTTGTACTCACTGAGAAAAGGAACTATGCCATTTATGAAGTTTTTCTCATATTAAAATAACATATTTTATTGTATTTGCATGTTTGATAATAACCTAATAAATTCTGTTAAACATTTAAAATATCTTTAAATTTAATGCTTTTTAATTGTCTTTTAAAATTAATTCTTTCTAGATCATTTTATAGTGACCTAGCTTTAGATGGTATTTCTTTCCTAATGTAAAAATATTCAATTTATTCTATTTAGTTTGGTTAAGTGAGGTGTTATTTAATTTTCTATTATTTTAAGCTTCTAATCAAGGCAATCAAGCATACATTTAATACAATAGTTTGGCTTGGAAATATAAAATGATCTTCAATTCACATCAAAACCTTTTGAAAATATATTAAATGTCAAAGACTCAACTCTTTGCAAATTTTAAATTAGAAATATTTGTCTTTATAACACAATGCCAAACTCACAACTGTCCTTCACATAAGAACCAGTAAACACTGTTTATTGTATAGTAGACTAAATTTTAAATGTTTTGAAAAGCTTCTGCTATTGTTATTCTGCTGTATATTCAGAGTCCTCAATCTTTTCACTTTTCTTTTTAACATTGATAGCAAGTTATTTAAGACTTTGAGGTTCTAAAAAATTTGTGTATCTAATTGATAATACCTCTAAAATTCTTAATTAGCACTTCAAATCCAGTGAAATCTATTTAATAAATCATAAAGTAGCTGAGAAAATTTAATCCTTACTCCAAATCACATAATAGGTTGTGTGACATAGGGATTTTTAGCAAATTCAGTAGTATAAGAAATACCTCTAAAAAAAACAAACAAAAGAAAAACCCTCTGTAGATTATCACGACATCTCTGGAGTTTCAGAGTAATAAGAACATAGAGATATTTCTCCAGGCTATTATTTAAAATTTATTCCCCACTTAGCCCAGTATGACCTGTTGAGCAGGGTATGTATGGATTTACTCTATTTGTGATTCACCTCCTAATATGCAGCATATAAGTGCATTTCCTAGCCAACATTTTTGCAGAGACATGAACAGTTGTTCCAGACCTACTCAAATCACTAGATAACACACTATTCTCTAATTCAAATTCTAGTAGTCCCAAACATTCTATCAGTGGTTAAGAGGTGGTCTCTTCAGGGATCTGGGCATATGAATTAATACTGCTTCATAAGACCCTTGCAAACATCTTGACTTTTGCTATTAAAAATAACCATTGGCAGCAGTAGTTTAAGGATTTATTCCCTTTCATTTTATTTTATTTTTTTAGTTTTTATCAATTTAACCTACCTTTATCCATTTAAGAAGTAGTGCCAACTAGTATTTTACTAAATTTATTAATGAGAATTTCATTCCATGAGATAAACTACCTCTTTACACTAGATTTTATCCTTTATGTAAAAGTCAATATTCTGTCATTTCTTTTTAATCTCATCAATAATCTCTAATAATCTAACTTCAAATTTTGCACAAAAATGTATACGATATGAATCAACTAAAAAATCTGGATATACATTCCTGTTATTCTGAGATTGATATATAAAATGCTAAAGTAGTCAGGATGATTCTATAAATGTTTCAGCTTCATCTTATGATTGTTTACCCAATCATTATCTCATGATACCTAGAGTGTTGTTCACTAGTTAGCAGATAATATATGCAACACATACATCCAATTAAAGAATTTAGAATTTTATTAGATATAGTATTGACCTTGTTGAATGGTAATTTCTATCTATATCAAGGCATGAGCTAAATGTATAGCATAATTATAAAAAGGATGTCACAAATAATGTTAAAGTGATAACCTGGTTTAAGTTCATACAGTTTACTATACAAGAATGTTTGTGTAGCTTCCTTTACATTGTTGTAAAAATAGTCTATCTGAGATCCTAGTTTACATATTTAGTATTTAATTCCGTTAAGGAATTTATTTATTTATTTATTTATTTATTTATTTATTTATTTATTTTTAAGGAATTTGTTTTTAAATGACATAATAAAATGGAGCAATACTTCAGGATGATTATAAAAAGTGACATTGGTTTCTTTCTGCTCCCTGCCAGTGAGTCAGATACTCATGAAATCAATTATTGAAGCTGCCCTGAGGAAATGGAAACCTTTGAATAACTTAGTGTGATTTCTTTGCTTCAGAAAACACTCCTTTACTCTTGTAAATACTTAAAGCGTTCTATGCCTTTAACCTTTAAAACCTTATGAAGTGGATTTATCTCAGGTTCTAAGATTCTTTGATTTTATAAATTCACAGGAAACACGTGTCAATACCCAGCACTACAGAAAATTTTGGCTTTGATTTAAAAGGTTAAATAACCTTTTTTTCTGAGAGTTTAGAAGTCCAGTGTTTTAACATTTGTGCTTTTTCCACAATAAGATTAATGGTTCACGATATTCTGTGTAAAAGGAATTGGAGAACACTTCAATTTCATTACACTTGATCTATTTTTATTTAAATGAACTATGATTTTGCCATTTAAAAAATGTTTGCTCAAGATCAAAGATTGGCTTTGTCAAAATTATGTTTATTTATTTTATTCTAGTTAAAGTAATTCTAATGTTTATATGGAATTAGCAATCCAGTTTCCTCCATGTAAATTGAGGCTAATAATTGTACTTAATTCATAGTATTGTGAAACTTAAATGGGTTACTAAAATTAAATGCACTTAAAACAGTGCATAGCAAACAGTATGTGCTATGTAGGTTTAATTTCTATCATTTGTATTAATATTATGTTTTTCTTGAATTTATGGAAATAGTCACACAAAATGAGAATGGAGCATGGAATGCTCATCCGGTTTCTTATTTATGATTTCCAAATCATGTCTGCCCCTTTCTTCTTCCCACGAGGCCTCCCTTTCCCGCATCTCTGTCCTATTTGTCATTGTCTAATGAGTTTAAAAAACTGGAAAAATATTTGAGATAAACTATGATATGTCTGTGTATGTGTATTTATTCTATTTATCTTTTTTCCCTCTGAACTTCTAATGTGTCTGGATTTTAAAAGAATCCAATCCATCACTGTCTCTGAGATGGACTCTTTAGTGTTTATCTTTTACAAATATATTTGGTGACTGGCTTTGAGGAGATCAATACCTCCTCTCTTCTTACAATCTCAAATTCCAGAAAAGTCTGAATATGCATGGAAATAAGTATATACTGAATTTTCAAACATACCAAATATCTACCTTGTTTATAGTGACATTTCTTTTTAATATTTACAAATGAGATTTTCTTCCTTGCTCTTGATAAGCTTCCTCTTTCAATACGCTGTTAACATTCTAAATTATGCTGTGTAATCTTCACCATTAATTTGGTTATTTATTACTCATGCATTTGCTCACTTATTCATTCAATAAATATTAGTTAAGTCCAGACACTAAGGAGAGAGCTATGAAAGATAATACTTAGTGCTTGATCTCACAGTTTACCTTATGTGTGGGGGGAGGAAGGGGAGTAATAAAATAACGGCAGTACTATAAAATAAAATAAATAAGTACTATAAAATTTTTACAATATCTTAAGAGATAATATAATGGGTGAATCTAATTTGGAAAGAAGGCCACAGAGTGCTTCTTTAAGGAGGTGAGGTAAGCTGGAGTCACCATATTGAGTAGAAGTTAGTCCAACAGAGACAGATGGGACAGTAACCCTCGAGTGAGGAATAGAATGTTTGAATCAGAGAAGTTACAACCGATTTTGGTAAATAGAAAGTTAGTGTCTAATGAAAAAGAACAAGTGGAAGAATGTTGACAAAATTGGAGAAGTAAGCCATGGTCAACTCTAATCCTCATAACATATAACATTGTTTCTTGTTTCATGGAAACAAAAGAAGCTGTTAGGCATGGAACTCCTCAATTTCTCATTATACACATAAATTCATTCCCATCAGTATTATTTTACTTCTCTCCTCAAGGACAAAGCACCTCTCTGTCTCTGTTCAAGGCAAAGGCATTATCTGTACTTCTTTTCTTTCTTCAGGACTGGGCTTAATCATGTCCCTTAACTCATTTTGATTTCTTCAAGATTTTCTATTTAACATGCTTCTTTTTCTAACGTATTCTATCTTAAGAAAGAAAAAAAGTTTGTGGAAGGCCAGCAGGCTTTGAAGCAATTTGTATTTGTGACATCCTGAATGCTAGAATATCTCGCTAACACTTTTAAAATACTGACATTGAAAGCAGCACTAAAATAGTTAACCATAATTACAACCAGTGATGTACTGGAGGTGGCTCTTACAAAAGGCAACTGTGTAATGGCTTCCCAGCTCAGCCTTCAGTGAAGTCACGTGATACCTTGAAATATGCCATGGTGGAAGTGTTTACTCCATGGTTGGAACAAACTACAAAATAAGTTGATTCCATCCCTAACACTGCCTTTCTCCAGAGAGAATCCACACAAATAACTAAAACAAAACATTCTCCCATTATTAAAGTATAGGAGATAGAAATTCTACTTGGCGCTATAGGCAGCTGTTAACTATTTGCTAGTATACTATTGATTACAATACTAACACTTGCCCAACATGAAAATAATTTGCATTGTCAAGGGACACATCCCAGGCATTATTACCTTATTCAAGTACCTTTCTACTTTAATTGTGATTGCTTAGAAAATGGGGCTTATTTTATTTAAATTTTGCTTCATATTTCTTTTTTTAATCAATATTGTAAGTATTTTATTTGTGATCCAAGATTGCAAATGGCCTGAATAGACATTTCTTCAAAGAGGTCATACAGACGAACAATCGACATATGAAAAGATGCTCAACATCACTAATCATCAGAGAAATGCAAATCAAAACCACAATGAGATATCATTTCACATAGTTTAGAATGGCTATCATGAACAAGAAAATAATAAGTGTTGGAGAGACTGTAGAGAGAAAGGAACCCTCATACTCTGTTGGTGGGAATGCAGATTGGTGCAGCCATTATGGAAAGTAATGTGGAGGTTCCTCAAAAATTAAGAATAGAATTATCATATGACCCAGCAATCCCTCTCCTGGGTATCTACCCAAAAATCATATATCAATATTCCTCTTCTGACATGTATCTAGTTGTATGTTTTATGACATGATCCTCTAGGTCAGTGTTCTCTGTTACAATGCTGTAACAAACTTCATTTATATATATGAATGTTTCATATATATATATATATATATATATATATATATATATATATATTACATATATAGTCACTCACACTTGAAGAAGGCTGTTGCAGAAAAAGTATGAGTATAGAAAACAAATTGAGAAACATGAACCTTAGTTTTTATTCTCCTTCCTTACCCTGTTAAACTTCTTGAACACTTATTTATAGTCACTATCACTGCATGCATAGCAGCTGCTTATTTTCTTAATGCTCTTGCCTACTTCTAGAACTTGAATTCACTCAGAATTAGGATTTCAAAATGTAGTTCGATTATCACTGCCCCTATTCATTCAAGTGACCCATTCAAGGATTCCCAGTGCCATTCCATGGAGATCTTGAAGCCACTAATCCACCAATATTATAATAATCCACAAGATGCCTTTGGTTTCACTTAATATACTTCTTTGACCTTAAGAACCCCCACTCCTTGCAAAGCATACCACCATACAGACATATATACACAGTCCACAAAAAGTCACTTCAATTCTATCTCCAAAATACCTCTGCTGGCATAAATGATACTATGCGTTCAAACTTTTTCTTTGTCTGAGTTCACAGGAAGCCAATGTTTACCCGGCACTCACCCCACTACACTCATATGAGGTCATCAAGACCAAATTTTGGCCTATAGAAAACAGGTAAAGTGATGATACCTTTTCCACATGTGACTTCCATAATGCCTCAAACTTTATTCCCAATATTTGTTAGACTAGAAATACTCTGAGTTGTTAGGTCCCCAAAGTGGGTACTTCCTAGAATTTTTAGTTATAATTATTGAAGCACCCCCACCCACTCTAGGATTCCTATCCGAACAGGCATACATGTATTCATTGCCCAATAAAATATATATCCTTACTGTCATGAGACATTAAGATTTGGGTGCTGTTTATTATAGCAGCTGATGTTTACCCTGATATAGAAGCTGGTCTCTTGATAATGTACTTTACTGTACTTTAGTACAGTAGAGGTAATAAAACTAAACTATATAATACTGGCCTAGCTGCAAGGCGACTGACAAGGAAAACACTGACACCAAAGATTGAAAACATGGTAATAATGATCAACAGTGAAATGCTCATAAAACTATCACTTTTGGAACATGTGTCCACTGGTGGCCAGTATCTCTAGAGTAGAGGTAGAAAGACAAACCTTAAAAGTGTGTTTATTGATTGGTTGTTATTAGCTCTATTTGAACAGAAAGAGTTGAGCTCAGAAAAGAACTGGCCAATTTGCAAGCAAAAATATAATAAGTGGGTTCAAAATTTCAGAGCCTTGCAGCATTGGAAAAGGTGGTGAGTGATAAATTCTAAAAAAGTGTGCTTTAGAAGGGATTTTAATGACTAGACCCCAGGGGAAAAAAGAAAAAAAAAATTTCTGTGATGTAAAGCATCTTGAGCAAAAGGTCAGGTTCAGAATAAGGTCTTTCTCCTTATTCTTTCATATGGTCTCAGAATAGTCACCATTAACTTGAGAAACAGCTATGAGACTCAGGAAGCAAAATAAAGCAGGCTTGAGAAAAATGTTCATGAAAGAAACAGATGGGTGATTATTAGCACATAGACCCATCCAGAATGGAAAAAAAAAATCAGATACCTGCTCCATTTCTGAAGAAATTTTATTGACATACAAACCATGGTCCTGAACTCATAAAACTTTGCAAGGCTAAAAGCCATCCTTGTTACCTATCCTCCTGCCTTGTCCAAGCAGAACCTGATTTCTAAAAGAAAACTCTTAAGGAAGACATATTCTCCAATACCCATTTCAGGTGTGGACAGGAGAGATAATAGTAATGGAAGAAAATATTAGAGAATAAGGTCACTGAGAAAGTGACCAAAGGAGTTTGCCCCTAATATGGAGAGTAAGGACATATTCAGGGACTCCATCACATTTAGAAAGGAATGCTCAGAGGAGACCCATTGTCTAAAATATTCAATTAGAACATTTTCTGAAAAAATAGACCTTAGTGGTAGTAGCCACAGATATTTGAGGAGCTTTGTTTCTAGCAGTATAATGAATGATGTGATATAGTATCCAGATCCATTCTTCTGGACCCTCTTAAGGCATTTGTTCCCCTAACTTCTAGGAGTATTTACTGTGATGCCTACACATGCATTTCTGTTCATGAACTGACTTCTACCCAAGGAAGCTGCTTTACTTACCCAAGACTAAGTCTCCTCCAAAGGGCAGCCTGTATCAAACAAGTAGCCAAGCAAGGATACAAGTGCCAGCTCCGTTGTCTCCATCTAGACAACTCCAAAAGGTTATCCAGCTCCACAACACCCATGAAATTGACTGACGCCTCTGTGGCCTCTGCATCAATGGTCAATTTCTCTCTCTGCCCAATCCTGCTTCTTTTATACCCTTAGACTTGTTGCCAAGTGCACTTTCCAAAAAACGTCCTGAATTCACATCGTTACATCAGAGTCTCCCTCAGGGAACCTACTAAGAAAATAGGTCATGATTTTCACTCTAACTTACTCTTAGTTCCTTGTTTGTTTAATACATATCTCAAGTTTGCCATCATTTTGCCAGGTTCACTGCCACCACCCTAATCCAAATACTACCCCCTCTTAGAGTACTGTACATGCTTTTGACTGGTCTTTTGTTCACTCTTGTCCCTTTTCAAACAAAGTGATAATCTCATGGAAATCATACCATCTAATTGCCTTCACTTAAAACTCACCAAATTTTTATACTTTACTGGAATGAAATTCACTCTTTTTCATGGCCTAAGAAATTTGGCAGAATTTGGTTCAAGCCTATATCTTCAACTTTATCTTTTCTACATTTTTCTCCTTCATTATGATTCAACCACATTGGACTTCCTTTAGATTCTCAAGTACATCATGCTTTTCCCACCTTAAGGAATTTTTGTCCGCCACTTGCTTAACACAAGGATCTCTTCCTCTTCAACATATTTCACATGCTTTGTTCTTTTTCTTTAGATCTCATCAGGGAGATTTATGAGAACCCCATCTAAATTGTGTTTCCTTCACTGATTTTATATCTTAGTTCCTTGCTTATTCAATCTGCTTGTTTTCATTTTATTTATTCATTGTCTTCTTTAATTTTAGTGTATATATCTGCCTCATCCCTTTTAATACACATTTTTATAATGTCAGACAGGAATTATATGTGTTTTCTTCACTATTGTATTACCAGCACCCAGTAAGTGAAAATTACTAATCTCTCAAAATGGTATTGCATTAAAATTACTCCAATAAAACTTTGACAAAAGTCATAGCTAATCCCCTAATCAACGAATTTAATGTTATATTGCAATATTTTTCATAGCTGAGCTTCCTGGTTGCTCCTTTTACAAAACTCTTTCCTTTATTGCCTACTGGACATCCCTATGACTCTTTCTAGATTTTTTGAGGATTCCTTCCCATTTTACTTTGTGCACGCCTAGTCATCGCCCACACAATATTTTAATTCTCTTTTAATCTTTTTTTGATCTTACAGTCACAAAACTCTACATACCACCAATATGTTTAATTCTATGTATCCCTGTTTCTACATATCATCTTTGTAACAGAGATAAATAGCTTATCTACTCACCAACAATTGCAACTTATGTTTTCTTTGCCTTTATTTATTTTAGAGCCTATAAAGCTAAAATACTCAATACCGTAGACCCTTGTATCAGAAGATGAGGCAAGTGGCATAATTTTGAATACTGAGGTATAGGTAGAAATCCCTGGGGAAGGAGTTCCTACACACACCCACACACACACACACATTAGTGCGCTCATGCGCACAAAGACGCTTCATTTTTTGTTCTTCATAGCACTGCCTTCTCTTTTACTGGAACAAGTATAATCTCTGAATTTATAGCAACCGTCCTAAAATTATGAGGAAAAATACTCTACACTTTACAGTAGTTCAACAGGAAGTTTGAAAAAGTGCCAGTCCTCAGTAGCATTATAGAACACCATATCCATCTTGGATTGCCAATCTCAAGATTTTGCATAATTTGATGACAGTAAACCTCTACTTGTTTAAAGGAAGGTTTTCTGTTAGAGCTGAATGGTAAACTCAAAAACATTCTCTGTTTTAAGGTACATAGTCAGTATATGTGCCACCTGACATGCATCTTGGGTCCAGATATTTAATACGGAACTCATTTTACATTTCATCTATCCTTAAATATCTGATTTCCCTTTTGTCCTGAGTATCTTCATTATTGGTATTGGTTCTTTGTATATAGTTATAAATGTATTACTTTCCTAGACTCAGAAAACTCCCTAATCCCTATATTTAATTGGTAATTAAGTCCTTTTAAATATACAGTAAAACCTTGGATTGCAAGTAACTTGGTTTGCGAGTATTCTCCAAGACGAGCAAACATTTCTAATACATTTTAATGTGGTAAACAAGCGATGTCTTGCAATATGAGTAGTTTGTTTCTGGAACAAATTATGCTTGCAAACAAAGGTTTTACTGTATCTGTAATTGGTTCCCTTATTTCCACCCACACTAGCACTGTCCTATTTCAAAATGTTAATATCTCTCACATTAACAATGAATGTGTCTCTTTTTTTTTTTTTTTTGTATTTTTTTTTGTTGAATGTGTCTCTTATTTACCTTATATCTTCATATAGGCTTCATTCTAATTCATCACCTACATAGTAGACAAATATAAAACACCAACTTTGCTTGTATTTTTACTTAGCATTTATCTTTCATTATAGCTCAAACCTTATCAGAACACCTTCACTTGACATTTGATGACTTCCATGATCTATGTTTAACTGTTACTAAATTCATCATCTGTATATATATATATATATATATATATATATATATATATATATATATATATATCAAGTACTTTCTTCCTTAAAATCTAACATGTGATTGTATGCCTCCATCCATGCCTTTCTTCATGTGCTTTTTCCTATTGCTTTTGGTTCTTTTACCTTGTTTCCTGAGTAGACTATCATTCATTATAAATCCTTCTAGAACTAGTAATTTGTAACTTCTCTGCAACATTAATTGAGTCCACATATCTCCTGTTGCATAGACATAATTGCTTTCTCCTCTGCATTATCACTGTGCATCTACTTGTCACTATTGGTTTATCTGGCTGTCTCTCCTTCTTGTAAAAGTCAGTGTTAAACCCGAACAACAGAACCACCAGGAGACATAGATTAAGAGATTTATTGCAAGTAATTGGCTTGTGTGATTATAGGGGCTAGCTAGACAAATTGAAATCCTAAAGGTAGGCTGTCAGGGAGAGCAAGCTGGCATTCTTGGTACCAGCTGAAGCTAAGCTGCTGCCCTGAGTCAGAGTTGCTTCTTTTTTTGGGAAGCCTCAGCAATGTTTTGAAGTCCTTTCAACTGATTAACTCAGGCCCACCTACATTATCTAAGGTAGCTTCCCATAGTTCAAGTCAACTCATGGACTTTAGTCACATGTATAAAATATCTTCACTGCAAAACCTACGTTGGATCATTATATAAATGGCTTCAGCGGCTCACTCACGTTGACACATACACCATCTTATCATACTTCTTGAAAGCAGAGAGCATGACTTTTCACCTTTTTATAAATCTAGCTCGTGACATATTGCCAAAGATTTGTTTGCAAGAGCATATCCCCATTGGACATAAGCTAGAACTTTAATGAAAATTAATTTAACAACACCCTGTTCATCATACAACTATTTATTACTCTTACTTATGTAAGTACTAAAATATATATGAGATCAGACAATTAAGTTCTCGAACTTGTTGCAATGATGTTGCTAACCTTTTCTAATATCAGAGTGGTTATTCATTATGAATTTGTACCAACTGGACAAACACTTAATTAATTGTACTATTTGGAAGTGCTGAAAAGGCTGCGTGAAAAAGTTAGAGGACGTGAACTTTTCGTGAACAATTCATTGCTCTTTAATCATGACAATGCACCAGCTCACACAGCACTGTCTATGAGGGAGTTTTAGCCAGTAAACAAATAACTTTATTGGAGCACCCTTCTTACTCACCTGATGTGTCCCCCAATCACTTCTTTCTGAACCCAAAGATAAAGGAAATATTGAAAGGAAGACATGTTGATGACATTCAGGGCATCAAGGGTAATACAATGACAGCTCTGATGGCCATTCCAGAAAAAGAGTTCCAAAAGTGCTTTTAAGGGTAGACTAGGTACTTGTGTTGGTACATAGCTTCTCAAGGGGACCACTTGGAAGCTGACCATGGTGATATTCAGCAATGAGGTATGTAGCACTTTTTCTAGGATGAGTTCACAAATGTAATTTTCTGACCTCATAAACATGAACCTATCCCTCCCAGCAGGATAAACTAGGTAAAACACTCTCCTTATGTTGTGCTATGGATGGTAGGTATAAAAGAATGAACTTCTTACAACTAAGAGCATGGAGATTCAGAGCATGACACTTTCATCAATAATATAATTAAATTGCACAAAGAATAAAGTCTAGATTATCAGACACATAGTAGATGCTCAATAAATGATTGTTGAATGAAAGATTCATTAATTGGTTCATTATATCCTTTCCTGATTTCACTTAGGGAGCAGAGAAATCAAATTGAGGGGTGGGGGCAGTGCTGGAAATAAATTTTAAAAATTGCTGAAGTCAAAAATTGAAATTCCATACCACCACAGGTTTGTTTGGAGTAATGTGACAAGAGTGGCTCTTCAGTGGCAGGAAAGCTGATTCAAAGTCATCCAATGTAGTTTCTATTTACTTATAAAATTGGAAATGAAGCTGATATCAGAACGCAGTAGTCATTTGATGTCATTTTCCAGTCTTATTAGTTTTTAGTTTTAGACATTGCTGGCTTTTTAATTATATATAACTGATTTTGTCTATTCAGGTAACCAGAGTTAATAGTAAGTGTGTGAGAACGCAGTAGTCATTTGATGTCATTTTCCAGTCTTATTAGTTTTTAGTTTTAGACATTGCTAGCTTTTTAATTATATATAACTGATTTTTTCTATTCAGGTAACCAGAGTTAATAGCAGTGTGTGAATTTGGCCCCAGTGGACGTGTGGTATAATCTGTTATATATGAAAGATAAGTTGGCAGGCCTTGGAGTTTAATAATGCTCATGGTACAAAGTCCACAATTTATCATTTTGGATACAAAATGAACAGAGGGCCAAAAACATATTCCTCATTTTGGAATTTATTTGTTTTCCAGCAGAATCCACTGAGATTATTCTTCTTGTATTTGAATATTTAGGATAACAATAGAAGCTAGTGACTGACATCCTGCATTTTATACCATTATTTTTATTTATCATTATAATAAACTCTTTACCTACTGTGCTATTTTTATGTTTCTATCTTTAATATCACATTTGAGGATGAATATAGAAACATGAGAGAAGAACTAAGACTACAACTAAAAATGAGATCACCTTAAAATATATATTATTTATAGTTCTTAGTTTGAAGCATGTTAGTGTATTTTTAGCACATAGTTTATTGTATATAATTAGATGTGTTTATATAATTGGTACTTATAGGAGTATAGGTACTCCTATAAGTACCAATTATACCTATATAATTGGTATATTTACCAATTATATAGGTATATATGTACATATATGTACAGCATATATATGTACATATGTACAGTGTATGTACAAATTATTTTTATAAATATATTTGAGATATTTATGTAAAGGGACCCTATATTGCTGTTTTAAAAGAAAGCAATTATATAACAAATGTTATCTGTAGTATATGTTATCTTTAGTGAATGGCTAATCATGGGTTTTATCAGGTGTAGGACTGACACTGAAACTTTTGTTTTATAAAGCTTGTCTGGGGAACTCTTACTAAAAAGAGACCTAGGACAGGAAAGCTATATTTCCAAGAAATGTAACTGCCCATATGATAATAAGCTATAGTTTATGTAATTAGTGAATTTGGTACTATCAATCTATGGATATGAGATATTTCTATTAGTACATGTAATAGAAAATATATGCAAGTTTTTATAATCATAACTATGGATAATGTAAATTAAGGACTCTCTCTTTGCTTTTTCTTTTTCTTTTCTTTTTTTAGTATACACACTTTAACCTGTACTTGTATGAAAATATCTTAGTTTTGTTAAATTGTTAAATAGTTTTATTTTCATTACACAAGACCTCTTACATTTTGCATCTTTCTGATATTTACCTAACATTTAAAAATGTAGTGTCCTGGGATGAAATAAGTCAAAAAAGATAAAATATATCATTTAGATGACTACTCACTCTCTAGACATGAAGTTGTAAATTCTTTCCAGTAGAAGAAATATTTTTTAAGACAACTGCCAAAAAGGTGGTCCATACTTATACCATATTATGAAAGTTATTTTGGCTGGAAAAATATATAAGACAGAGAAGCTTCAGGTTGAGCAACTTTTCTTTGAAAATTCTAAGTCAGGGATCGAAGGAAGGACTAATAGAAAGCGGGAGAGATGGAAGCAAGAGGAGGGAGAGACAGGAGAGGAAAGACAGAAAGAGGATAAGTGGGGTGGGGGGGACAATTAGAGAGAAGGAAGAAGGATGGTAAGAGGGAAAACAGAGGGAAAGAGGAGAAAGAAAACTGAGTGGGAGGCAGGAGAGAGAGAGAATTCTCTAACTCCATTTCCAATCCTTCCCTTCACAATACATTCTGTGGCTAACTTGTGAGAAATATTTCTTAAGCTATGGTGGCCTCACCTTACACATTATAATTAGTATGTGTTGGGTTCTGGAGTACTATTATGATATTATTTGGTTACTGTCAGTTGCTTTCCCTGAACATTATAGTTTGTCTCCTTATGACACCTACGATAATGTTAGGATATGGGGAAGACAAATCATATATTGATGGCTAATTTGAATCTATTATAGTGGAGGACCGCAGCAAGACAGGTATAAAGCTCTATATGTAGATATGAAAAATAGGAACCCTTTCCTCTACAAATGTCTGACAGCTGGAGACCCTATTCAGCTTTCTGACAATTACTTCTAATGTCGCATATATACCAAACTGAGAAGAAAAAAGCTGAAATAAACTTCATAGATAAAAGTAGCTTCAGGAACAACTTCTAACTCAGAATTCCACAAGAAACAACTCTACTCTTCTGAATACAATAAATCAAGAAAAAACAGTTGATATTACCATAAAATTATTAGTCATCTCCATGCTTTATTCCAGTTAAGTAAGCATAAGTCAAAAGAAATATTAGGTTTTTCTATTCTTGAACTCGAGTCAATTTTGTTCTCTAGGAAAATGCAGGGCTTGAAAGAAGAGAACTAACCAATGTTTCACAATAAGCCTCACATCTTTGACTTTTAGTTCTGAAAATCAAATGCATATTGGGAAACAAAACATTTTGGTAAATCTCATGTATTAAATCACAACTAGAGGCCAAGAGAAAGAGTGATCTTCCTTCTCCATAACTGACCCTTTTTCGGGCACAGTTTCAATTCTCCTCACATATGTGGAGAGCAACTCCTCCAGAGTCCCCATGATCATCTCTTCTGGAGAAGGATGAGTGAAAAGAGAAGTCAGTGACATGCCATGGAACCCCAGCTCCTCAACTGATCTTGTGGCTGCAAATGGTATGCATCATCTCCCTTCCAGGACCTACTCGAAATTCTTCTTACCCTCAGCTACCAGCTGATCTTGGTTGTTTAACTCTATGGTGACCAACACTCTTCTAGAGAGGCATGAGGGCTTGGTAATCATGCTCTTCCAATACCAGATTGTTGCACATAACCTTTCAGTTGTATTTGATCAAAAAGGTAACAAGGGGAACCCAAGTGAATCACATAGGTTCCAAACATATTTCTCTGTCCTCTCAATTGATAGAAATCTCCCTACCCCCTCTTGCGGATCAGAATCAATTACACCTCTAAGTGACTATTCCTCTTTTCACTAGCTAATTCCTAGGCAAAAGGCACCAAAATGCCTAATGAGAAACTTGCTATGAACCTGATATGAATGCACTGCCTTTGGTGAATAGGACTTTCAACTCTGAAGGACTAGAGTTGTGGAGATAAATAGCACAATGACCCCCAGTGTTTCTTTGGGAGATACGGTATATGGAGCTACTCTTGTTTCCATCTTCGATTTCTGGGTGCAAAGATTCTTCCCATTAGGCACACAGAACCATATAGAGACTGAATGCAAATACTGTATACTGAAAGAGACTCATTCTTACAAAGATTTGCCTCTGAGCTGTTGTTTTACCTGTGGGTTATTCTAAAACACATCAGGTCTACTGCAGTCTCTGTGTCAGAGTACAAGATATAAGTAATGGACCCCATGATAATGGGCCCCTTCCCATACCTCCTTCTCTGTGAGTTTCATGGCTAGACAATACATTTTACAGGATTCTATTATTGTGGATTGGCAATTCTATAAATTATTTGAAGAACTTAGCCAATTTTCAGATCTGGAACGCACTGACTGAAGGGAGAGTAGGATATCCTGCTGGGAGAACCCTTACACCTCAGCAAGTATATACTGGAAAGATCCTCCTGGGCCTTTCCAAAGGAAACTATAGACATTTATGTCAATGACTCGATACTGAGAAAAGGGAAATACTCAGAGCATTTGTGAACATCAGGGCACAAGTTCTAAGTTGACTTTCATAACAGAAGACCCAAAGCAGAATTAGTGCTCTCTTTTTAGAGGGGAGGCATGTGGGGACAGGTAGTAAGTAGAATACTGGCTGGAGTCTGGCTTACGGTGGGTCCAGCACATCAGAGCTTCATGCAACTGCCAACTCATTCCTCTGTTCCGCAAGTTTGCAATCTGTGCTTAAATACTTGGGTTTTTGGAGTAACGTCCATAATGGATCCTTAATATTTTAATGGATAAAACCAAGTAAAAACCTCTGAAATCTTCCTGCAGCCAAGATTGTATGTAAATAGGAAACAATATTGCAACACAGTATGTGTGGGGTGTGTGTGTGTGTGTGTGTGTGTGTGTGTATGTGTTGGGAGGTGGGGGCACTGGGTAGCAAAGGTTAATGTTATTATTAAAGATTAAGATGCATTATATATCATGTATTTATTTATATAAAAAAAATTTATATAATTATCCTATATTTGTGCAATTCACCAGTTTGACTCCAGAAGAAAAATATAGTTGGATCATAAGAATGATTGCAGGTTACTGAAAACTCCACTAAATAGTATTGCTGATTGTAGCTAACACACTAGACATTGACCAGGTCTCAGGTAAATGGTACAATGGTCAGCAATTGAATGAATATATTATTTTCTATTCCTATCAAGAGATAACCAGAAAGTTGACATTCACTTGCAATGTGCAATGATATTTACTCAGAGTTTCCCCTAGGTCTATATCAACATTCCTGTACTCTATTATTATAAAATCTGAAGAGTCCAGGACATCTGGACATGTCATAGTATTGGGTTGTTGGAAAAGTCATGACATATTTTGTCTATGTTTTTCATTGCAAAAATGTGTCTTGACTTTTCCGACAACCCAATATTTCATATTGATCCATTACATTGATGACCTCATGCTGATCAGGTAGGATGGTTTGTATACTGTAGGCCTAGTAAGACTTGTGCTCAGAGAATGGGAGAGAAACCTCAGAAAGAACCAGAACTTGACACTGCAGTAAAATTGTTATGTTTCCAGGGTGAGGAGTATGCCAGAACAGACTCCAAAAAATAAGTCAAATTGCTGCCTCCTGCATCTACTACAAAGAAGGAAGAACAATGTCTGATGGGCTTCTTAAGTTTTGTAGGCACTAAAGGAGAGACACTTCTGTAAAACTGAGCTGGGTTTCTTTCTCATCTCTATTTTTTATGTGATGTCCATCAAAATATACCATTGGTCATTTAGAAAAAAAACAAAAAATTAAAAAAATTTAATAAGCTTCTATCCATACATCAGTTAGCTTATGTAAAATAAACAAATCAGGGTGGGGGGAGACTATAATAAAGTAGTATGGGTGTGGTGGTATCAAATTATTAATTAAGAGGGCCAGCCGAGTGGCTCAGCTGGTTAAGAGCTCACTCAAGAGTGCAAGCTGAGCTCTGAGCAACAGCAGTTTGATGCCAGACCGAGTTGAGCTGCCACTGAGCTGCCAACAGGTAGCAGGATGGCTCAGCTTAAAAATAAAAAATAATTAAGGATTTATCTTATTGGCAGGAACTGAATTATAAAATATCAGGGTTTTTGTTATTAGCCAATATTGTCTGCTACTGTAATATATCATTTTTTTCTTTTCTTAATCCTCCACCTCCAACTGTGGTGTCATATCTGTTTCATTGATTTACTGCCCATCGAATCCAAATCTGATCTGTCTCATTAGCCAACTGTCATTCATAGTAGAGTTTCATTTGTTTATTATGTAGTATATGCTTCTTGGTCTTGTGTTGAATTATAGAACCATTCTGCCCTGCCACCTGCAAATGAATATTGTGTTCTCTGTTCTCTGACTTAAACCTTCCTTGTTTTTCCACTGGCCATGATAAGCATTCGTATCTTCTCAGCTGCAGTTTCCTAGAAAAGGACCAATTTCCCACCAAGCCAGGAAACTAGTAGCACCAGGAGAAGCAGAAAACAGAGGCAGTGGTGGTAGAACCTGTTTATTGTATCCTTATAAGTATTTTGGATTTTTGCCTGTAGTCACTGAGGATATTATCTTTGTCATTAAATTTGATAATTTTGCTAAGATATAGCTCATATTTGATAATCCTGGGTAAATTTTAATTTGTTCTTCTCCGATGATTTTGTCTTTAATTTCTTTCCTGACTTTGATCAATTTTCATTGCATTTTTTTCCTACTGTTTTTGTCTTTTTTTTTCGGTCCATTGTTGTTCTTGGTTTCTGCATGTCTGATTTTAGTTGGGTGTGTGTTTGCTTTTCTCCATATGATTGTTTCAAGATAATCTAATCCAGTTTGGAATGTGGTGTTCCATCATTCTCCTGTTTTTGTTTTTTTATTCTATGGGCTCTAGGGGGTTAAGTTTTATCAGTTAATGCTGTGATTCATATTTCCTGCTTTTTCTTCCTTAAAGTATTGTTGTATTTAGTAACTTTGTTTTCTTTTTCTTCTATTTCTATACATCTGGTAGAAAAAAGACCCTTTTCTGTGATGTAGTGATGTTCACTTTCCTTAATGGATGGAGTTGACAGTTGTGGGAAGAGAAAGAAGAGGAATTTGGGAGATGCTTGTTTCTCTTTGATTTCTGCAAATTTCTTAATTAATTTCCCCCCTTTTTAATCTTTCTTTTTTCACTGCCATGTCTACTAGGAACACTCTTGTCTCTTAATCAGCTTCTGCCGCAAAACTCTGCATCGTCAAAACTGTTACTTCAATCCCTCCCATTTTTAACCCCTGTCCCAGTCGTCAGTATTGTGAACTAGACGTCCCAGATTTGTCGTGATCATTTTCATGCTTAGTGAAAACTTTTAGAGTTACTTTGCCTATGGTTTGTCTGTGCCATTTGCCATTTATTTTCCTCTTCTTTTTCACATGATCTCTCTTAAAACTCTTTTGTCCTACTCTATAAACCCACAGGATTGCAGTGGCAGAGACATCTCTCTTGGAATTTAGAATTTATTTCACTACTTATCAATAACTTGGGTTTCATGATGTTTTCTGTCTCCTAATAATCCTTAAGGTAAGAGTTGGGTATGGTTTTATATGTACTCACTGTTAAATTTATGAACTCTTGGAAGATATTTGAACAAATATGGAATTCAAGTGGGTACCATTATCCTTCAGTTCTAAAGCCCCCTGTTTTCATATCACCTTACTATTCACCTTGTACTTGCCTTTTTCTGTGTTTTATTTCTTCATTCTTTTGACCTTAGAGTTTCCATATTTATTAATTTGAATTCTTTTTATATTAAAGATACTAACCTTGTGTTTTTTAGTTGCTATGACTGTGTTTCAACAACTTGTTGTTTTTTTTTAATTTTAATTGTCTAAACTATGATTCACTGATTGTTATAAAATAGCATTTGTCTTAACAGTAACCTATTGGAGACTAAATTTTTTGCAAGTTAACTATAGTAAAAATGTAAAATTTAGGTCCTTTAAGCATCCAGCACAGTCAAAAGGCACTAATATTTCCTCCAATATATTACTTTGGTTATATTTCCTAAAGTTTTAGACTTTAGTGCAAATGCAAAATAGTCTGTACATTTTGTATTTTATCTTTGAGATGAGAATTATTAGTTAAAAATATTCCTAAAACTATTCCTAAAAAATGATTCCATTTTTATTTGTTCCTTATTTTGTTATACAATGCAGTTTTATTATTTTATAAAAGCATTACTTGTAAAGTCTTATTATATTTATTTAAGTTTTCTTTGTGGTCCAGTTGTTAAACTTTTTTCCCCAAAAACTGCATGACATTTGACAAATGTCTGTCCTTTGAAGTTAAGATGTATTTATTAACTGAGGCTGATAATTTTTATATTATATTCATTCAATATTATTACCCTAGGTATAAATTCTACATGGTCTAAATTATACTAGGATTTAAATGAATAAGTAAACATTTATGGACTTGTTCTCCTTTTTTCATCTATTCAGTAACTTTTTGTTGAGCATATCTCTGACACAGGATCTGTGCCAAGTTTGAGGGTAAAAGCATAGGTGAAATCAGACTTTTTCTTGGACCCAATATTCTTCACAGACTAGGAGATAAGACAGTCTCCCATCCATAATCACACAGAGTTACATCTATCAACTGTGTTAATACTTTCCTGAGAAGATGGAACAAAAATCTCTAGAGGCTTCCTTGAGGAAAAGATATTTGAACTGATATATTGTAGCTGTGAAGATTGAAGGTGGTGGTGATCCCTGAGGATTGTATGTAGAGGTAACAATAAAAAAGTAAAGACTGTGGGTTGTGGTAACTAAAAGAAAGACCTATTGAACAGAATGAAGAAAACTCAGAGGAAAATTACTAATATGTAAGACTGAAGAGGTACTTACGGGTTAGGGGTTAGATCACACAAGGTTTTTTTGTTTCATTTTTCTCATGTAAAGGATTTTGGGGATTCATCATAAAAAAGAAAGAAACAAAGAAACAAAGAAAGAAACAAAGAAAGAAAGAAAATGAAACAAAACCAGAAAGCTGCTTAAAATTTTTAAGTAAAGAAGTGGTCTAATATTTTAATTTCAAAAAGATTGCTCTAACTACAAAATAGCTTTCTCAACTACCAATCTCTCAGGTACTTGAACAAAAGAAGTGAACATTGTCCAAACACAAATAATAATACAATTGAGAACTATCTAATGTGAAATAAGTAAATAAGTAAAATCTAGAAGACCAGATGCCAAGACCACAGTGAGAAGGCACCATAGCAGAGGTCAAGGAGAAACATTGTTTGTGATTAATGCAGTGGTTGGAGAGATAGGAAAAGTAAACAAGGAAAAACTGTTTGGAAAGCAAATAACAATACATCTCAATGGATTGGACATTGGGGGATAAAAATTGGAGTGTTATTTAATATAAAGTAATAATCAAAGTTGATGGGGTGAGATCATGGACTAGAGTGAGAAAAAAAGCTACAGGGAATTGTATTATAAGGAATCTAAACATAACAGCCTGAAAGGACTCAGGAAAGAATTTACCAGATGAATAGTAGAAATATTAGGGGAGACTGGTTCTTGAAAGCTTAAAGAAGAGAGTATTTCCAGAACAAGAGTTTGATCATAGAGAATATCTTAAGATCAATTGCAGAAATTTGAATATGGACTAAGAATCTGACCATATTAAGGGATTATTACTAATTATACAGAGTATTACAATACTGTTTTAGTTATGTATAAGTGTGTGTGTGTGTGTGTGTGTGTGTGTGTGTCTGTGAAGAACTATGCTGAAGTATTTAGCTATGGCATATGTTGGTATAAAGACTTTAAAATATTTTATAAAATTAGAAAATAAAATGAATTAAATTAAGAGTATGTTCCATTGTATCACATATTACTGTGATCCTCATTTAGGTGATGGTTGGACAGTGTCTTTTGCATTTAACAACAGAGAGATAAGGGCCTGCTTTGGTGATAGGGAAGAGGGCGATATTGGAGGAGGGAGAAAAATGAAAAGAAAAAAAGTTACTGAAAATGGCAACTAGAGATAAACTTTCAATAAAACTTTCAGATAGCGCCAATGAGGAAAAAACTATTTTGTTTGTTTTGTTATGTCTTTGTTTAAAAAAATCGATTATCTTTAAGAGCTGATGGAGAAAATCCAGCTGGGAAGGAGACCAGTCATTAATAATGTAGCTAGTTTATTGAAGAATTCATTGGGGTCCAAGCATGAAATAATATTATTTTGCATAGACACTGCTTTGTACTCGACCATGTGGAATCTAGATTTCCTACCGGGTTTGATGTTAAAGACAGCTTTCTCAGATTCCATAAATTCCATGCCACCTTCAGTTCCTTTTAAGTCTCAGTCCTATTCATTTCCAAAATTTCAATCACAAACTTGGCAAATTTTGGCCCTTGCCTAATTCCCAGCCAAGCTTCCTCTGTGAGCTGACTATTGCACGGAGGTGATGTGGGAACAGGACCTCACAATGGGGTGCCTTCTTCCTTGCCTTCTAGGTCTGCTGTGGTTGGGAGCAGACAGGAGAAAAGTATATCCTGACGTGATTATAATATTGCTGGTAGGTAGGCATCCTTTGCTGGAGGCTAGTTCATTCACCCTTCTATTTGATGTTAATGAATTGTGCTTATATGGTGGCTTCCATTTAGTTTGTATTGCCACCATCTTGGAGTAGTATTCAGTTTTATCCATCCTCCTTCCTATTGAAGATCCCTGTAGAGAACCAGCCATGGCTCCCTTCACCTTCAAAGATATGGCCTCAACACCTTCTTGGGTTGGGCATTCAATCATTTGGTCCAGCAGCCATCTGGGCAGGCCCATTTTTTTTAGCCCATGAAGTTAGAAGCACCTCTGAGATCTTCTCCACACTTAATGAGTTACAGAGAATAAAAACAGTGCAGGGATTTTCCCTACTTTTTTTCACACACACATCTTGAGGCCTTAAAGTCCTACTGGCACTTGTACCACAGCACTTCCTGCATTTATATACCCACCAAAAGGGACTTCCATCATTCCATTCACCCAAAGCTATGGATGCCCCATAAGAAAGTTACCCACATCTTTCTCATATTCATAGATGATCTGTAAAGGATGGGGCACCATGCTCTGAGCTTCCCAGAACATTTGCCCAAGATTTCTCTGAGCACACTGTGCTGTTGCGATGGTGGCACCAGGGTGAGCATGTGTGTCCAGCAGTTGTGCAAGCACCCATCTGTAGAATGAGATTTACACCTCGTATTCTAGCAGGGACACATCAAACTTTCAAGTAGTTCTCTGGAAACTCCCTTTCATTGGTTTCAGGGAAGAGTGAGCCTCTCTCACTTGCCCCAAAAGAAAAGGCTGCAGTGGGAGGGCAGGGGCACCATGAGAGTTTGTAGAAATCAGTTCAGCGAGTCCTTCTGGAGGGCTGCTGGTCTACCTGCTAGTGGCAAGCTAGAAGCCATCTTTCTGCTGTGGCTCTCAATGCTTTTTGTTTCCTCATGTTGGGCCTCTTTACCAGTGATGTGCTGATAAACCGTGTGGTGTGGTGAGATAGACTTTTAGTATTTGTAAATTTTGCTGATGTATATATGCGACTGTAGCCTATTTCAAGCTATCAATGTGCTGTCACTGAACACAAATGGACACCCACAAATGGCTTTCAGGAGCCAGGAGTTGCCAGAACCAGCACACTGTAGCCAGCACCTGCAGCTGTAGGGCAGGAAGAAAGTTGAAAAGCTGTATTAATTGTTTAAAACAACTGCTCCAAAAAACTAAAAATAAATAAAACAAAAACAACCTCTCCAATGAAAAAAAACAGGAAGTTAAGATTTGAAAGTTTTCAGTTGGGAGTTCTTTCATAAAGCTAAAACAATTTTGGAACTAGAATAGCAAGAGAAATATTGACTAAAGTGTCTTTTGTATTTTCTTACAAGTAAATTTTTACATTTAGTTGTAGTTGTTTAACATAATTTGTGAGTACTGTTGTCCTAACAAAGACTGATTTATACATGTTATGTGTGTGTGAATAATTGAACAGCTTAACTGAGATGTTTCACATACCATAAAATTCATTCATTTAAAGTATACAACTCAATGGGTTTTAGTATAGTCACTGAGTTGTGCAACCATCACTACAATTAATTTTAGAACATTTTCATTATAGCTCAAAGAAACCCTATCCCCTTAGCAATTACTCACGATCTCCCTATCTCCCCTAGCCAACTAGTTATCTAATTTCTGTCTCTGTAAAAATGCCTATTCTGGACATTTCATATAAATGAAATTATACAAGGTAGTCCTTTGTGACTGAGTTCTTTCATTTACGATGTTTTCAAGGTTCATTCATGTTGTACAATGTATCGTTTTTAATGGCCAAATAATATTCCACTGTATGCATATACCACATTTGTATCTATTCATCAGGTGATGGACATTTGTTTTGTTTTCACTTTTAGCTATTATTAATAATGTGCTGGAAATATTTGTGTACATTTTTTTGTGTAGACATGTTTTCATTTCATTTGGACATATGCCAAGGAGTGAAATTTCTGTACCACGTGGCAATTCATATTTAGCTATTTGAGGAACTGCAAGACTGTTTTCCAAAGCAGTTACACTATGTTCCATTCCTATCAGCAGTATATAAGATCTGACAATTAAGTTTACCAATTCATCCTAAAAAAGTTCTACATACTTCATTGCTGAATATCATTATGGTCACCTTCAAAGTACTCCACTTGGGAAGTTATGCACTGATGCCAGTGCCTAGTCCACTCTACAAAGCAATTTTGTAACTCTTTCTGGAATGGCCATCAGAGCTGTTGTTGTATTACCCTTGATGTCCTGACTGTCATGAAAATGTCTTCCTTTCAATATTTCCTTTATCTTCAGGTAAAGAAAGAAATCACTGGGGGACAGATCAGGTGAATAGGGATGGTATTCCAATACAGTTATTTGTTTACCCGGTAAAAACTCCCTCACAGACAGGGCCGTGTGAGCTGGTGCATTGTTGTGATGCAAGAGCCATGAATTGTTGGTGACAAGTTCCGGTCGTCTACCTTTTTCATACAGTCTTTTCAGCAACTCCAAACTGTAAACTTGTCCAGTTGGTATAAGTTCATAATGAAAAATCCTTCTGATACCAAAAAAGGTTAGCAACATTGTTGCTACAAGTTCACTAACTAATTGCCAGGCCTCCTAGAAAGATTCAATTATTTCCATATCAGCCTTTTTGATTATAGCCATCCTGATGGGTATAAAGTTGTATTTCATTATGGTTTTGGTTTGCATTTCCCTGGTGGCTAATGAGTGTGTATATAATTTTATATGAATGCATAACTTTGCTAATATTACATATGCCTTATTTTTAATGCTACCTTCATTTTTCTTTTCTTCTTTACGTAGCTCCACTTTTCCCAGTCTTTGTTCTAACACCTGTACCTGCTCATTTTGCCTAGTATTGGATAACTCAACATTACCAATTAGAATGCATTTTTTCATATTTATTATCTGTTCTTATAATCATCTAAAAGCATATATACATACATCTGTGTTTATATAGAAACACATATGCTTTCTCACATTACAAGTTTTTCTGCATATCACATTCTTATAAATAATTCCTAATATACATTTCTCCAAGTCAACTCATTATTTTCAGTCTCTTCGTGATGATCCACAGTTTGAATTTACCATATTTTTTCCAACCATGGTCTTATCCATGGATATTAGAAATACTTTTAGTTATTTTTTCCTTTGAAAAGTGCTATAATAATCATCCTTATACTTATGTATTATGTACTAAGGCATTTATTCTTATGGATTGGGTTCCAGGATAGCATAGCTGAACCAAAGGGTCTATGTGTTTTTAATTACAGATGATCCTTGACTTAATGATGGGGTTATGTCCCTATAAACTCATCATTAATTTGAAAATATTGTAAATCAAAAATGCATTTAATACACCTAACCTACTGAACCTCATAGCTTAACCAGTGTACCTTAAACGTGCTCAGAACACTTACACTAGCCTTCAGTTAGACAAACTCACCATGCTGCTGTTGTCCAGCATCATAAGAGAGTATCTACCACATTGTCGTAAGGTTAGCCAGAGAAAGATCGAAATTCAAAATGTGAAATATGATTAATACTGGATGTGTATCCATTTTTGAACCATCATAAAGTGAAAAAATCATGTCAAACCATCATATGCTGATTATCTGTATACCAGATATTGCCATTTCTCTTTCCAAGGTACTGCATATTTCTGATATTATGTAAAAGCATCTTTTGCTCATATTCCAAAAGCAAAATCAAGAAAAAATTCTTCCTCACTGTTCTTCTCCTTCACCTCCCCCTCCCTTTTTAATTTTTCAATTATAGCTGACCTTCAATATCATTTTATATTAATTTCACATGTATAACCCATGTAGAGCATAGTGGTTAGTTAGACATTAATATAATTTAAGAAGTGATCCCCTGACTAGTCTAGGATCCACATGGCACTATACATAGTTATTACCATACTATTGACCATATTCCCCGTACTTTACTTTACACCCCCATAACTATTTTGTAACTACCAATTTATATTTTTTAATCCCTTCACATTTTCACCTTGCCCTCCAAATCCCCCTCTATCTTGTGATTTTAATTGAACTTGGGTCACATTCTTATAATAATTTTGGATCAACTGATATTTTTATTATTTTTAAATCTTTCCATCAAAAAACACATAATACGTTTTCATTTGTTCAGATATTTTATGACTTTCAATATGTTTTTATACACTTCTTCATATAGTGCGTGGACTTTTTATATGGCTCCACTTTTGAAATTTATTCTGAAATATTTTATATTTTTAAACCAATTTATTGAAATACTTAAAACAGGCAAAATAAAGCTTGGTGATGATACATGCTAATGAGAAAAATAAAATAGAAGAATGGAGTGTGGAAGAAAATGGGAGGAGAGGATTCAATCTCTGAGGCTGTGTTTCAAGAATCTCTCACAAAGCAGTCATTTGAATGAAGGCTTGGAGGAGGTGGGAGAGGGAACCATTCATATTTTATGGGGGCGGGGGAAGGAATTCCCAGCAGAGGAAACAGACAGGGTGAATATATGATATTCTGTTCGAATAGGTGTTCAAACTATTTATTAGTTCCGTTTGGTTTTCCGTAAGGCATGTTCATCTTTAGAAGGCATTACCACAGTGATCGTTTCCAGATGCTTTGATGCTAGCTTCTCTTGAAGGCCTTCCGTTTCTCCTCAGAGATTACATTAGGAAATTTGCTGTCAGTACTTGGTTATTGTAATTGTGTTACAGCTGGGTGCCTGGTGAATACTGAGTCTTAATCTTTATGGAGCTAGACAACATGTTTTTGAAAGTTGCCACAGATTATATCTCTAGAGGTAGAGAGCGATTCAGTGTACCTTTGGCAGATTTCCTCTTGTCTTGGAAAAAAGCACTAATTAGGGTTCCTTAGTTACACAAATTTAAGACCCACAGCTTCATTGTTCTTGGAGGAAAATGTAAGGTCACCATAACCAGAATTTATTAACTCAGTTCAGGTTTATTAACAGAAATATGTCTCTGAAATGTCAGAGATTCATTTTCCTCTCTTAAATATGAATTTAGGGTGTGAAGTGTTTGAGATACTATGTATATTATTGCTTAAAGTACATGATTTTTGTTTAAGCATTTGGTCCATGACATTGGAGACCAGACCAAGGCAATCAGGTTTATCGTCCTTTATGGCCTGATAGGCTCTTTTCACAGTAGGGGATAAGTCAAGGAATTGATTGATCTCAATGCAGGACTGCCTCTACAATTGTGATTATTTCTTGATCCACTATAAATATCAGATTTGTTTCAATAAATGGATCTTGTAGGAGGGTAAGTATAACTGCAGCATGACAGCCATTGGTTGAAAGAATGCCAGTTGAGTGATGATTCCTCAGATGTCGACTTTTTGTGGGCCTACTGTGACCTGAGAACCTCAGCTCATTTACAGGCTTAGCAACCATTCTCCTGTGCACACCTGGGTGACTACCCCCCAGCAGTGTGTAGAGAAGACCAGTCAGGACATGGCTAATATTCCATGACATGGCATTGAGTTGTCTTGGAAAATGATGGATGCCTTGGTTAGGCCTAAAGGACATAAGGCATAGTAGGAAGAATGTTCACAGAGAGGCCTGTGAGAGAAAAAAAAAATGTGAGATGACACTAAGAACTAATAATAAGTATATGTGTTCACATGTAGCCTAAATCACTGTTGATATTTCAGTGTATTTCACTTTGTTGACATATGGGTGGCCTGAAACGTATCAATGGACCTGATATTGATCAAATTTTAAAAATCAAAGGGACTCCATATTTTTAATTCAGAGTGAGAGTATATTTTTAACTGAAAACATATTGTTATATATATTTTTTTTAAATTTGAAATACAAATGGTTTTATGCTATAACTTATTAATTATAAAACTACCTCTTTCCTTTTTCTTTTTTTTTTTCTTTTTTTTCTGAGCCATCCTGCCACTTGTTGGCAGCTCAGCGGCAGCTCAGCTCGGGCTGGGCATCGAATTGCCATTGCTCAGATCTCAGCTTGCACTGTTGAGTGAGCTCTTAACCAACTGAGCCACTCGGTGGGCCCTAACTACCTCTTCCTTAAAAAATAAAATGCTGCAGAATTAAACTATAGAAGTATAGGATCAAAAGTATACCAACTTGGAGTCACTTTACAAATAACCTCAATGGTTCTAGAACAGATATTGGAGAACTATAGCCCATAAACCAAACCTGCAAGCCACCTGCTTTTGAAAATAAATGTTTATTGGACTAGTCACACTCATTTGTTTATGTTTTGTTTATAATTGTTTCACACAATACGAGTATATGCAGGATTGAATATTTGTTAAAGAGACCTGGTATGGTTGGCACAGCCTAAAAATATACAATCTGGCCACATTGTGAAAAATTTTCCTGAAACCTATTCTAGACTATCTCAATGTATTTGCTCCCCTGGATAAAAATTCTGCCTTAAGATTATTTTTTTTAGCAACAGCTACTTAATGAAATATAGATATTGTAGATTATAGGAACTATTTTAATGTTTCCCCTGTTTCTATCACCCTGGGAACTACCATTTCTCTTTCATACTTTGTTGTTTCTCATAGTCTGTCTTCTTTTGGTTTTATCTAGGATTGATTTCTCCCACCCCCTTGTACCTCAAATCTTTTTTTCTAACTCTTTACAGATAGTAAAATTTCGTGATAACTTATACTTCCCTGATATATAAAGATATTCTAGTACATTGCCTATTATTCTTGTAACATAAATCATGAACCAAAAATATAAATATTGCTTTACAATGCTATCTTCCTAGCTCATGCTCTTCATACTGTCTTTTCTCCTATAGTCTGAATACAATTTAAGGAAGAGTTCAAATTCATCCCTCCTCCTCTTCCCACACTTCAAAGCCACTAGGGATTCCAATGTTTATCTTATTTTAAGATTTATCCCTAAGTTAAACAACATTGAAGTCTTCCCAATTCTTCAAATAACCATTGCTTTTCATGCACATTTGTCCTAAAATAAGCTATCTATGATATCTCCAAATCAATGTTTACCCTGACAATTATAGAAATATAAGAACACAAACTTGAAATACAGTTTTTTAAAACCAGTTTGACTTTTCACATAAATTATTTTCTATTGTTTAAGACTATCTGTCTCTACAGTTAAAAAGGCGATAGAGTAACAGTGGGCTTTTCTGCTTCTGTCACAAATTCCCCTTTAATGTTTTTCTATTTCTTTGCATTTATGTTCTTTTGCACTTGGGAGAAAATATATTTTACAAAGGGCTCCTTTGTGTACGGGTTTCCTTTGAATATCTTGGAATGTAAGCTCCTTGGAGGGAGGACCTGTATCTTTTACATGTTAAGGACCTGATACAAAATGAGCCCTAAATAAATGTTAAAACATCATTAGACCAAACACTTCAATCATTCCCAGTTCAGAACAAGAATACTGGGGAGGTGGTGACAGTTGGAGTCTACTTGAGATGTCAATACCTTTGGGTACCTTTGTCAAGCTACAGCCTGAGGCCCCTTCTGTTGAAGAGATAATAGAAATTATTAAATGTACTGACAGGCGACTTAAGCAAGAAAGGAAGTGAAAATGAATGAAAGTACCTATGGGGCAGAACTTTTCAAAAATAATTGGTTAGGAAAAGAAGAAAAATCACATAGTGCAATTTTTTTTTCTTCAAATTTCTGCGTAAGGTAAACAAAATAGTTATAAGTTTGAAGAGAGAATGCATATTACTTTCAACAAAGAACAGTACTACTAGCAAAACGATGCTTTATAGAATGCAGACTGCTGCCTTTGACATGAAGTAGTCAAGACTGATGGATACCAGGACAGAAAAAATTCCCTAAATACTCCTAAATACTGAAAGCATTAACTTAGGACGTCTGAGAGGTATGAGAAATGTATGCATACCTGAGGTCAAGATGTGAACAATAGGACACTTGTGGTTACAAAAATAAAAGTAAGGGAGAAAAAAGTCATAGTCCCTGCAATTGTTAATTCATTACAGGATTAATCCAGCAGAATTTAAGAGGTAGAAGCAGTTAGAAATGGGTAAGAGTTGTTGTTTGGATATGGGAGGAGGGAACTTAATAAACATTCATTGCCAGTATATACACTTTGTTTACTTTCTCTCTTGTTTATTTTTCATAATATTGAAAATTAAATATACTAGGTATTCTCATTAAAAATCCAACGTACAATCAAGATGGGAGAATTAAATTTAATAATAACAATAATCTTTAGTTCAATAGCTTTTACACGAGCATAATACATTAACTGATGGTGGATCTAAGTTAAAGCACAGCCCTGTCTCACACTACTTCCATACCACACTGCCCTTCATCTGATGCATCTTTATTACTCTGCAAAAGAAAATGACTTACTTCACTATCAGTAAGTGTAAGGCTCAGAATAACTAGCCAGCTGAGGTTGAATACTTATCTGTTGACCTACAGATCTCTCTATCCACAAAACATCATGCTCGCTGGTAATATTAAAAGTTAAATTTTAAGCAAACAAAACATAATTTGTAGTAAGAGCATTCTTGATTGTTTAGAATTTGATATTTATTACTTAAGATAAGTGATTTCTTATTGCTTAAGGCCTGACTGATAGAAAGGCAAAAAAGGAGGATTTCTTCATAATATACGGAGTGAGAATTTTAAAAATTTCATGCACACTTTCAGCTGCAAGAAAATAACGTCTAATCACAATCTGCAAATTTTCATATTCTGAGTTCAGTCTTGACATCAAATAAGGGTTAGATAACCATGAAAACACAGTTTTTACGAATGTATTCCTTGTGGAGTAACAACCAATCTGGCATCACCAGGAAAAGTAATAAGAAATGTAATTATCTAATATAAATGAACTCAGTAGTGGCTGTTTTCCATTTGAAAATACCACCTGTTTCTGTTAGCATTTCCAGACTTCCCATTTATGATGCCCTGTTCAGAACTGAGTATTTAGATAGCATCTACCTGTAAATGTAGGACCTATGCTTGTTTTCAATAGCTTATAAGCACAATCAGGACAATAGAAATTAAAGTTAAATTATGAAAGTTAATCTTAACTCACAAGTGAAAAATGTATAATTTTTTGTCAGGGCATTTTGCGAAATAGCAAGCCAAGTTTATAAGGTAACTTAAAAGGAAAGATAAAACCTGGTACTGTGAAGACAGGTAGTTAATAAGTACAGTTGAAAGTTTGACAAATTTCCCCTGTCAAATGAAGCTGGAATGGGTATTCTTCAAGTTCCATATATTTTGTGGCATTTTAAGTTTCCCCTTTGCACTTGTTAAAAGCAAGACTCTTTCACCTTGTAATATATATGACAGTCGCTTCTGTGAATATAGACTAGATTTTTCTATTGACAGATAAGTTGAAGTGCCCTTGAAATTTATTTTAAAAATATACTTTATTGTTACTTAATCTTTTTCCTGGTAATAAATTGAGCAACAATGTCATTCTTATCTTTCAAAAGTATAGCAAAATAAGTGTATTATTACAATGTGGGGTGAGAGTAAATATCTCTAATTCTTCCATAGGCACATTTTTACAGTTATGAAGACAAAAAAGTCAAATATTTCACTAGAGAATTTGGTCTAAATAAAACAACATTTATGGAATTCTAAATATGCATTTGTAATGCAGGATATTTTTCTGTGGCTATGCTTTGTTAGTCTTCTAACATCATAATTCAGCAAAGTAAATTGAGCACAATAGCAAAAATAAAATTTCACAGTTCAATTAGGTGTCTGTTTATATATTTAGCTCATCTGCCTTTTAGAAGAAACACTTTCTGTAGCAAAGACCATATTGCATAGGGTTTTATGTTTGAAATGAATCTGATTACAAATGAAAATAGGAGTTAACTTTAGTAAATCTCTTTAGAATAATAGACCAGCTACCTCTAAGAATTGAATGTAACATGGTTATGAAGTTTCTTCTCTGATGACATATGACTTTACTACGGTCCCACTCTAGCCCACAATCAATAGAAATGTTCCCTAATACCTGGTGTTTCCATTTATCAGATATGCTCATTATGTAAGCATGTATTAAATGCCTGAGAAAATAATTATATGAATTCATCCCTCGATCTGTGTTCTGAATTGTAATTTCTTCTCTCTTCACCTCAATAGTCAACCATCTCTTATGAAATGAATCTTTCTCTTCAACATTTAATCAAATTTAATTCTCTCCTTTTGGTAAAATTAAAACTACATGTTATCTTCAAAAATAATAAAAGCAACTATCTAAACTTCACTTCACCTTGCCCTCCAGCTATCACCCCATCACTCTCCTACCAGTTTTCATCAATCTTCTCTATACTTACTGTAGAGAGTGTTACCTCCCTATCACTCCTCACTCCTTAACCCATATCAGTATTTTATCCCCTAGAGTGTTTCTTAAAAAATAATTTTTGCTAAGGCCTCTATGAACCTCGTGGCATTACATTAACGAATATTTTTCAGTCCTCTTATTTGAAATCTCAATCACTCAATTTTGTTGACAGCTTGATCCTTTTTGAAGCACTGTCTATCCACATTATCCTGGTTTTCTTCCTATATTTTTCTGATTGATCCTTTACTTTCTGACTTGTATACTTATTATCTCTTACCAGACTATTAAATTTTGAGGTACTCATTTCTTGACTTAGTCATAGTTTTTTTTTGTTTTTTTTTGTTTTGTTTTGTTTTGTTTTGTTTTGTTTGAGGGCAGTGTCACTGGCCCTCATATGTGGGATCCAAACCGAGGCTGCCGGCGTCCCAAGCCAGCGCCCAACCACCGCGCCACTCGGCTGGCCCAGTCATAGTTATTTTTATAAGAAACCTCTTATGTATATTCAGACTCATTTCCGTTATTACATGATGACTCAATTTCATATATGAACCCCTGAATTCTCCTATGGACTTCAAATCTATATAAAATTTGATCTGACTTACATATGTATGATACAATTGAAACTAAATATGCACAAAACCATATTCACACCCTTTTCCCAACCATGACTGCATATAAGATTCTTAATCGAGAATAATAGTACAACACTGAATTAAATTGCCCAGGTCAAATATATAGCTATACTTCATGATATAGTTGTTTCCTGACTTACAGTTTGTAAGCTCTAAATGTCTCTCTAAAACATGTGCTATTACCTTAGTTAATTATCATCTCTCACCTGAATAATAGAAGTACCCTAATTTCCTTGTATTTACTATACCATCACTTTTCACACCCCAATTCCTTGTCCACATTGCAATGAGAGTGACATTTTCAAAACAAATATATGAGCATAAAATTCTTCAATTGCCTCTTGTTCATATAATAAAAAACACAATTCCCATCAGGGCATTCCTGACCTGTATTCTTTCTAACTCTACTCCTTCTTTTCCATTTTCCTGATCAATTTCTGCTCTTGAGCAGCACCAATGTCTCTGTGTTCCTTGGGAATTCTGTGTATTTGTTTGTTTTTTTCCTACCAGTCAGGGCCATAGTACATAGGTTTGGGCCTTATTAAAAAAAGAAAAAAAAGTTCTTTTCAAAGTCCCCATTAAGCATAAACTGCCTAATATCTGTGCACAGGGTCTCCTTCAAGATCACCAGCTCCAAATAATGTCATTTAGCACATTATTCTAGTACAAATGAACCTGATTATAGGACCTAATTATTGCCCATCTTTTTGACTGGAACGCATTCACTCTAGACTTGCGCCTAATGTACTATCCATCCCGTAAATTTTACCTCAGGGGTCATTTTTATAAGGAAGTCTTCCTTGAAATTCCACTCCTTTTCCTTAAAAATCAAAGACAATTTCCTCTGTAATACGCTTGCAATATATTATCTTAGTTTGAAATTATATGTGTTACTGTTGTAATTTTGCTAATATCAGTCTCTTTTACTCCACCATAGATATCATGAGACTGGAAATCATGTAGAGTTTTGTTTGTATCATTTATCTCCAGGATCTAACCCAAATCCCAACACATAGTGCTTCATGTTAGTCAATCAATGAATTACTTGATAAACTAATCCATTACTAAGTTTTGGTGTTTAGGGTGATTATCATTTCTTGCTCCTCCAAGATTCTGAACCAATAGAAAAAAATATATGTAAGCAATAGAATAAGGATCAAACAAATTGTGGAGACTGGATTATGAAATGAGACCTGTCCACATTTTCATCTCCAAAACCTCTCCAGTTGAAATTCCCCAAATCATGGACAGAACAACTAAGAAACAGATTTCTTTTTCTCTTGGATTATTTCATAAAGTAAATCAAGTGAAGAGAAAAGCAACACAAATTGTGAGCAAGCCCATTACACAAGAGACAAAATTAGGCTGGGCCTGTGCAAATATCCTCTTCCCAATCTCAACAATGATATAAATCCTTCATCCTTATACCGGAAATGGGAATAAGAGTCATGGAAAATACACAGATCATGCACCAATTCTGTCTCACACCTTGTTCAGGGGTCAGTGAATTTCTCTGCTTGTTCAGCTTACCTCTGCCTGGATGTTGCTGCATCTGAGTATCTCCCTAAGACTCCGTGCCTCTTCTCTGGTTCGAGCCTCAGCCGACTATTACAATGCTAGGGTACAGAGTATGTTTGTCCTTATCTGACAGTCACTAGCCAAAGGCTCAGCTAACTTGCACTTTTCCTTTGGGGACATATAGGAATGTCTGGGTCACATTTTTGCCACATGACAACTAATGTCAGCTCAAGTGAGGAAACACACAGTTCTTCCCCCTAACCATTCTATATTACTAAGGTTTGATTGAGGTGACCACTATTTTAATGATACCCAGAACTTAGGTGTCATCTTGCCTAGAAGGAGAGGAAACTTTCATCCTGAACTGAGCCACTGAAACATATTTCATATTTATATAGAAATAACTAACATTGTGCTTTTTGCAGACTAAGTCTCAAAACAAAAGTAAGTTGTATCATATATTTTAATTCGATTTCTAACACCCAAGATTGGTGTTAGAAATATTGCACTCTATTTTAAAGATCATTTTCCCTCTAAAAAAAGAAGTTCTCACATGTGGTCAACCAAAAACTTCCTTGGCTACAACAGATTGATGTTCTTTCTTTACTGAGACATCCAATTAGGGACATAGCTATACTAGTGATAGTCTAAATAAGTCCAACTCTGGTTTTCGTCCACTCATTTGTAGAAATGCACATGGCCTTATTATTTTCTTGTATGATATTAGATTTATATTATCTTATAAAAGTAATACCAATTCAAAGACTAGGAGAAGTATCTTAATTTGGTCAATTTACAGATTAATATTAGGACAACGTTATTCAGCATTTTGTTTAAAAATAGTATACATTGTATGACCAATACATGTATACACCAACACACCCAGACATGCATATGGTAATTTATTCAGCAGTATACACAATCTATGTCTCTCACTGACCTTTTAACTCAAAGAAAATGATATTGAAAAAATCAATAGGAAAGGAAAGTGACAAGACCACTAATGTTCATTGTGTGAAATTTAAGAGGTGGTTTTTTTTTTTTTTTTTTTTTTTTTTTTTTGAGGGCAGTGTCACTGGCCCTCATATGTGGGACCTGAACTGGGGCCACTGGCTTCCCAAGCCAGCGCTTAACCGTCGCGCCACTCGGTGGGCCCAAGAGGTGTTTTTAATAAGTCATTAGACAAGGATTCAGCATGTCTGCTTTTTAGTCAGATTTACCTGCCTGATACTTGAACATTCTAGTTAGCTAGGTAGTTGACTGTAGGAACACCAGTGGTAAGTCAGAATGGTTTTATTTATAGGGTTTTATTTGGAACCTGGTGTTATAGTGCAACCTGGTGGTCATGTACCTATTTCCCCTAATTTATATTTGAATCTGTAATTTTATTGTAGTAAACAACAAATCAACAGAAGTATACATTATTACTGGGTGTAGCAATACGTAGTTACTTTCTTTTATTCAAATTCCTTTATCTCTATGGAAAATAAAAAGGAAATTTATTTACCCTAAAATTATTGTAAAATATTCTAAAAGTCTTTTTCTGTCTATTTTTTTTCTTTTTTGGAAAATATATGTGTATTTTTAATTATGTCTAAATAAGAAAATAGCTACTTATAAACCTAAAATTGTAGACTCATAATATACCTTATGTTTTGGAAAATGTTTTAGAGTTCTAATAATAAAAGAATAACTGCAATTTCTATGATCCTATGGTAAAGCTTTGTCAAGTTTAGGGAATGTGGTATCCCCTGAAATAAATATATTTTAACCAGCTAGTACTAGTCTTATTCTTGTTGCTTATCACATCCATTTTAACTTGGGAATAGTTGTTAGGTTCAATTTTCTCTAGTTTATAAGAATTTCTAAAAGACCTCAAAACCACACAGGCTTTCCAGTTCACCCCTGAGATGCGACAAAGTTACGATTGAAGCATTATTTTCAAGTTTACATTTGGGCCATAGTGTTTCCCATACCCACACTGGTCTGAATGGTAGCTCAATATACAAATCCTAAAAGGAATTAACTGTCAAAGATACACCAAGCCCGATGCTCGTTAAAGGGATAAGAATAGATTGTACTCAGTAATAACTATTGCAAGAGGGGAGAATGTCCAGCATGAAGTGAACTGAAATCCATCAAAAAAAAGAGCAGTGGACTTTGTAAGACTGGGCTATCTATGCTCATGGAAAGGCACTGAGTGGTGTCAAGGGGGTTTAGTCCATGTGACCAGTCTATCTGAGCTCCTTGATTGGCTCACATCCAGAGGAGAAACAAACCTCTCCTATCTTTATGACAAGAGTCAATGATGAAAATTGGTGCCCACTCAAGTTAGGCCCTTATCCTCCCATAGGAAGTTAGAATGAGAGTTATCACCTTGAAAGTTTGCATTTTTAAGCAGCAATCTCTCAGGTCCCTGGGAGACAGTTATGGGTGGTAGAACATTTACATATCGAAGTAGCGAAGAAACAATTTATAGTGCAAGCTTTCTAAAGAAACTACTCTTGGAGGGAATTTAGAGGTTTGGGCTGGAACAAACAGTCAATTTTTCTGGCAGCTCTGAGCATTTTTAAGCAAGAACTTCAGAAGGCTAAAGTCATTATCCTAGGTATGCAACCTTGAACAGTTAGAAGGTATACTAGTATCTGTTCACGTCTCTTAGTGTGTTGTGTGTGTAGTGTGTAGTGCAGGGGTGTGGCAGGTGAGAACAAAATCATCTGTGCTCAGTCTGAAGTTTTTACAAGCCAAAGTTGAGGTCTACTCCAAAAGAGAGCTCAGAGGAACCTGAGTAGAGTTTGATCAAGGTCTGTCAACACTCAGTTTTATGTATGTGGAACAATGGTTTCTTCTGATAAATGAGGATTGTACATTTATGTGGTATATTATCAATTACAGTAAAATGAATGGGGTAATTTTGAAATTTCTAGCTTGAGCATTTGAAATTATTGTATGTATCAGTCAGAGTCTAATCAGTTCAAAATAATAATATATAATTATATTGTTCACAAAGATATGTTTTTATGCAAGTATAAAAGCTGATATGCACCCTATATAAAACTGCTGTCTTCTCTCTGATGCTGGGTCTTGAAAGGCAGGCATTAGGACAGGAGAATGTATGTAAGGAAGAGAGGAGACCAAAAACAAACTGTAAACCATACACACATGCTGCAGTTTATGAAGATGGATGGAAGCACATGTCAGTTTTTGTTGAATCTGACCTTGGAGGGATGAGTGCCCTGAGAGGCTGGGACCTTCATCACGCAGGTAAACATGCACAGCTGCCCCATGAAAAGGGGTATCCAGGAAAATGTGGAGTGATTTCAGGTCTAACTGCAGCCAAGAAGGTAAGTCGACAAATCAGAAACAAGCATGAGCAACAAAATGGCTGTTGATTTACTTTGATCTTCCAAATGTTCACAAGAATCTCTCTGGTGGCCCACACTAACCAGAAATGTACAAGAAAGAATACTCTGGAAAATGTAGCTCAGGCTAGCCAGACTGACACTGCGAAGTCATGGTCTACCACTTATCAGCTTGGCAACCACACACATCTCCTTAACCATAGTTAATATTTAAAGATAATAACCAATCCATGCTTCTGCCTAATGTGAAGCAATTACTCTAGCATCTAAATGAAAAAAAAAAAAGAAATGCTAATTCATCCTCAGAAGATGATTCAAAGTCTGCTTTTTGTCTTTGGGCGATGTACGTTCTTCACCTGGATGACTTATGCTTACCTTCTGATGTCCTATGTATAACTTAACAACTACGATGTAATATTAGTTACTACTAATACATCTTACTTTAGAGATGATAAGGAGATGAAAGAATAGAAGAAATATAAGTAATTGGTTAAAATAAACACAAATATAACTATGTCAAAATGAGCAAGAAGCACTCATAATTATTTCCATCCTGGTTTTTGCAAATGGTTGTGTGGTCCTAGCTAGCTAGTATTTAAAACCACCTTTTACCACTATTCATTCCACATTCCCTTTGCCCTCAACAAACAGTCAGCTGGATTCTTGCCTGGTATTACTCAAATTTTAATTTTTAGAGGATCTTTGACATTGGCAGTACAGCTTATACTGAGGTTTATAGTTTTCCAATTACTGTCATCACAGGACATGGGAATACTAAGAAAAAACCTAGGAGCTCTCTTTCAATCGAGACATATACATTGTTACCCACATTGCACAGTAGAACACCAATATCCCTTGATAGTTAAGATCTGCAAACCCAGCCAGTACATAATCCCTTTTTCTTCTGTTGATTCATTAGCATGAAAAGCCCAAAAGCCTAGGTAGCAGTCTCAAATTCAAGTTCAAGAAAATAATTTTGTATCCATTTGTGGAAGCATCCCTTTGGAGCTTAACATCCTTTGGGCCAGAAGACCTTAAAATCGTGAGCATGGTAAGCATAACCTTTGTTAATGGATACAAAGGAATAATAGTGAGAGAAATCACTCCCATTTATATGCATTGATTAAAAGACCAATGAATCCTAGCTATGTGGAAAGAAAACTGGGATTCTGATTTGGAATATATACTATGTCCTGGAGACATTACTGCACCTGTGTGAGGTATTGCCACATTTGTGATGCTATAATTGGTTTTCAAAGGACCAGTCCACTATTCTTTCAAGCCATCTGCTTCAGATTACAGAGGCTATAATAAATAAGATCAGTGAATTCTATGCACTAGGGTCCATTATCATGTTTAATTTGCAGTGAAATTAGTTAATTGTTCAAAGCCATGCTGTGTGGCATACTATGACAATGAACAAGCTATTATGGAATGCAAAGATGGTAGATTTGGTAGAAACATTAGATCAGGAGAGAAAATGCCTGGTCCACAGTAAGGGTCCATTCCAGTAAGAAGAGAAACACAGCCCCTTCCATAATATGAGTGCTCCAGTGTAACCAACCTGCCACGAGGTTGTTGGTATCCTACCCAGAGATTGGGATTAGACCATTTTGTTGACAGAAAGAGCACTCTGTGGTGGCTGTAACTAGAAACACCTTGGCAAATGTAAGACCATATTTTTGAGTCCATGCATGACTTCCATCTCTGCTTCCATGACCATCCTGTTGATGAATCTTTTGCACAATGACAAAAGTATCTAGGGGGAAAAGCTGATTGATATCCAAAGAATAAGTCACTTTATTTAGCTAATGATTAAAATATTCCTCTGCTGAGTCTATCCTTTAGTAAGGTTTGGTTTTTTTTTTGGGGGGGCACAAATATCTTTACATTCTTAGTCTATTCAGAGAGGTCAATTCAGTGTTCTTTAGACCTTCTCATCACCAATTTTGCAATCATATTTCTTTCTAGTCCCTCATCATCCAAGCAAAACATTAGCCATAGCCTGGGAAGTTTTGTAAACCCATGCCTCTGGACATCTCTTCTTTCAGGCAAGATGAACAACCAGGTAAATTGCTTGGAATTCTGTTCAATGGAAGAATCTTTCTTGACCACTGTCCTTCTGGGGTGTTATGGAGCTGCAGCTTCTTTTATTGGGGGGGGGCAGGCACCTATCGTGCACAACAATTTATAAACCAATTTCAAGTTGTTGTTTTTTTTTATTTCTCATTTAAATTGTGTGTAACTAGTCATGAACCGTAAGTGTGGATCAAGAGAAAGATGATAATATAGCAGTGACAGAGGCCACGGGCCACTTTGCCACTAACTTGTGCCATTAGGACCAGCTCATGCCTGAACTCATATATACCATTTCCATTTAATGATGTAGTGCTGCTCTGCAGGCCAACTGTGTTCACTCTAAACATTCATTTATTTAAAGACCCACTTCTGGACCTTTTGCTCAAGTAAGTCAAGCATGCAGTCTCTACCAGTAGGAAGCCGAAAGCTGTTTCTCAAAAGGAGAGTACGGATTCACACAGGATGTTGAGGCTTTGCTCCAAAGCCCTGAGTCTGAGCGGTGATTCCCCAAAAACTCCAAATTGGATCCCCATGCCCCCCGACACTTCAAACATCACTGAATCTGCTGGGTCACACCATTCAACAGGGAACTACTTACTTGGTAGCTTAGATTTGTTGCAGAGGATTCTGTTATGCTGAGCCACAATCAAAAATGGCAGCTTTTAGGATTACTCAGGAAATAGGTAAGGAAAGCATGCTTAAGATAGAGGCAAAATGCTTACTAGGCTTTGGATTTTGGAAGCAACATATACCATATTTAAGTATCCTAGTAGAAATGTACCAACTTACCCTTCACTTTGGAAGGGATGTCTCAACATTACCCAGACCACTGGACCCTTAGAAATTTCACAGTGCAAAGGAGGTCCAGAGTTTGGGGGGCTTTATTTCCCCTTCTCTGGCATGCAAGTGTTTTACTGATGTTTCTAGAGTAGTTTCTATTTCCTACTCAGCAGGACCAGCTAGCTTAATAATCATCAATGTAATGAACCAGGGGACTGATTTTGGAAGGAAAAGTCAGCTAAGGTCCCTGCAGGCTAAAATATGATGTAGGGCTTGAGAGTTGCTATCTGTATATCCCTGAGGTAAGACAGCAAAGATGTATTGCTAGAACCAAACTGGGTCTCACAGTCTTTATTAACAGGTGTGACATAAAAACACTCACCAGATCACTAGCTGCATGCCAAGATCCAAGAAATGTGTTGATTTGCTCAAGCAACAAAACCACATCTGGTACAGCAGCTATAATTGGAGTCCTTACAACATAAACTTCAGAAAAATCTACTGTCATTCTTCAAGGTCCATATTTCTTCTATATAGGCCAATCAGACAAATTGAAATGGGATATGATAGGAAATACCATTTCTGCATTTCTTTTAAGTCCTCCACGATGTCACTAATCTCTGTAATTCTTTCAGGAATGTGGTATTCTTTTTGATTTACTTATTTTCATAGGTAAAGACAATTTTAGTGGCTTCCACTTTGTCTTTTCTACCATAATAAGCCTCATTTCACACAGGTCAAGGGACTAGTATGGGGATTCTGCCAATTTCTGAGTAGAACTGTTAGTATGTCCAATTATGCATTCTAAACACTAAGGACATAACCACAAAGACAGTTAGGGAGACCACTAGGTCCATCATGGAATGTAAGTGAGGCAAACCTCCATTCATCCCCAACTCCCATCAGCCCCTACTCTGATGAGTAGGCTACCCTGATATTTCACATCTCTTAAATCTGATGCCAGTTCAGAGCAAGTGTCCAGCAGCTCCTTAAAAGTCTGATTATTTTCCCTTTCCCAGTGCAGTCACCCTAGTGAACAGCTGCAAATTTCATTAGGAAAGGCTGGCAGGAAGATTAATAGTATGAACATGTGTGCAGCCAGGTCCTTCTTTACATTGTCTCAGCTTCTCCTTCATTGAAGGGACTGAGCCTGTGAACTGGCTTGGCTGGGAATGTATTAAGGGCTTTTGACTCTGTTTTGGCACTTAAAGTCAGAATTTTATTTATTAGACCTAAAGTTTTTTCTATTAATCTAGATCAAGTAAGACTTTAGTAGGTTGTCCACCTATTTCTGTTCTAGAAACACTATGATCAACTAGCCAATGCTAATGATCTCTGTGGTTCAGATTATTCTGATTATTGCTTTGAATCTGCTGTCTATTACGGCAACCATAGCTACCTTGTCCTTGCTATCAACTGCTACAGCTTGGCAATTGTCACCCCTGATCGCATTACCCCGTTGTGTTTAAGAGCCTCATTTTGAGAGTGGTAATAATTCCCTTTATAATTTCTGAGCAACAGGGCAAATTCACCACAGACTTTTTTTAGTGATGCTGGGGTTCATTGCTAAATGTATTCCTTACTGCCATGGTGAAAGGCATATCCTCTGGACTCCACATGGTGGCAGCAGATCTTATGATAATCCACTATAGAATTTTATTCTCTGTGTGCCAGAATTCTAAAACGAGCCCCGCAATGGCCCTCTAATTAAATACGAACAGAAACCGTGAATATGATGAGATATCACTCTCATGGTTATATTGCATTATATGGCAAAGTAGCCTGATTTTTCAAACATAATTAAGTTTCCCAATCAGATACCTTTGAGTTAATGAATAGGGATATTATCCCTGGTGGGCCTTACATAATCAGATGGGTTGTTTGAAAAAACAGGGTGTTTTTTTGCAAGCCTGGAAAGTATAAAGCAACAAAAACTGTTATTAAACTGCCTATGTATGGAGTGGGGCAGCTTTTAGGACCTGAGAGGAATCCCTAGTTAACAACCATACTATCAAGAAAATACAAACCTCAGTCATAATCTCCAAGGAATTGAATTTCCCAACAATCTGAATGAGCACCAGTTGATAACTGCAGCCACTGATGTCACCTTGATCGCAGCCTGGTGAGGACCTGAGCACATGACCAGCTAACCCTAACCCAGACTACTGAGTAAAGAATCTGAGATAATGCATTTGCATTGTTTTTGTTTTTAAGATTGTGCTAATTTGTTGTACCAGTAAGGAAAAGAAACATACTTTCAAAAGTTTTGGATACTTTTTTCTACAGTACGTATACCAATAAAATCAATAAGTCCAATCCATACTCAAGTGGAGGGAATTACACAAAGATATGACAATAAGGACATATGGATTGTAGAGAGCTATTTTAGCGTCTGCCTACCAGACTGGGAAAAAGTTTATAAATAAGTATATAGCAAGGAATTTCAAGAAGTAAATTTTATCAACCTCTTGCATCAGGAAAAACAGTTTCCTATGCCAGTCCTAAACATTCTTAAGTAATAAAATACTAAGATTAATTCACTTGAAAATGCGTTATTATACATTTGACTTTAATGACACTTATTCATATGTAAAACATAGTTGTTTTAGGCAATCTTGACACTTTTGCAGGTTATTTGAAATTGATAAACACTTAACAGGACAAACTAAAATATGATTTATACCATATGAATTAAGTGTAAGTAATTAAATCTAGGTAACATGGCTACCCAAATATTTCCAAATTTCTTAAAGTTCAGCAACTAATACTATTTGCTCAAAAGTTGGTTTGCATACAGAAATTCTTTGCTTAGTTAGAGAAGTTTTAATTTGGCCTCAATCTGAGCCAAAGTCTTCTCATGTATGTTTTCTGTCACTATTAAAAAAGCATTTTAAGTAGTTTTTTGTTCCACTAGGAACCCGTGGAGATTTAGGTTTGCTCTTTTTAGGAATTTAAAAAATCAATTGTAAAATGATAAAATACTCCAGAATTTCATTTTGTTTTGTATACTCAGCATTAGCTACTGAATCATCAAAACTTACTGCTCCATTCCTGATCCCACCTACCAAATATATATATATATATATATATATATATATATATATATATATATATATATATATACATACATATGAGCTATAACTATTACATCCTCTAGTTGATGAAAGGAAAGTACAGATTAATTTCAATCAAGTTAAAATCTATAAAATTAAAATTGATTACAAGATAATGTGTCCTGAGAGGACTATTTGAAAGGAGAAGAGGTAGTGATGTAGTTCTCCATTTAATTACATGCTTCATTTGGAAGTGTTTTTTATGCTGATTATTGAATTTGTCGAAACCAGAATTCTTGAATTCTGGTTTATTTTTATAGGGTTATTCTATCCAACACAAATTGAAAAAGAGGGATGAAATACATCTATATTTTCAATAAGGATTTATAGCCTCTCATTTAGAACTTGACTTTATTCCATATAGTCTACATTTCTTTAAATTTAGAAATATTTCTCTTTCCTTCTTACACATTTATTCCCCGACTTTTTTGTCACAAGTCAATTTGAAACCCCTCTAGGTTTCTCCACTATTTGAAGAGTAAGTCTCAAACTTTAGTAATCATAAAATCCTTCATTGTGACAATCTGCATTTTTAAAGAATACCCCAATATGATTCTGATGCAACTTTTAAGAAACATTAATAAAATAAGTCTATAAATCTTATCATAAAGCATGTATCACTTTTATAATATGTCACCTGTATCCCTCATCTCCTCTCAATACCCTCCCTAAGTCCCCCATTGCAGTCATATCTAGTTCTTATTTTCTAAGGAGATTTGGTCTCTCATACATTGGTGCACATAGTATTCCCTTTGAGATCTGGTTAATAAATTAATTTGATTGTGGGTCATTTTTCAAGCCAATCAGAATAATTCTGACTAAAATTTATGATATTTGAATACTTGATGCAATAAGCTCCACGTCCATAAAAAATAAGTCATTTGATCAACTTACAACGAGGATAATTGAGAAATTTACTAAAAGGTCATTTTCTAAAATATTCTTTCTTTCTCTCTTCCTAGAACTCAATACTTTTTGGTTGGTTGATTGATTTATATAATAAACTCTGTGAATGACCTTATAACTCACAACATAATCTCCTTTTTTACCCACATCAATGCTCACAATTATAAATGTACACAGAAACATAAACTTGACATTAAAAATGTCAAAAGCATTTCACAAATAATTTTTTCCATTAGTTATTGAATTTATCATTTTTATTTTGGTATTTTTATCCTTTGAAACTTTATGACTGTCTTAATTTACAATTTTTTATGTAAGCAATGTAGTTTCCTAGAGTGCTTTCTAAATTTGCTTTCTAATATGTTTATAATAGACGCAGCTATTTCACTTTTATCATCAGCAGAAGTGGTTGCTGTTGAATAAGAACCGTGAAATTAGACCTAGTTTAAATGTCTTTAATTAAAATGTAACATAACATTTTTTAAGCAAGGCAATGGCATAATCATTGTTATTTCAACATGCCATGGGTATTTGGGTCTTTGCTGTACTGAGTGGATTATGGTGGTGTGCCTTCCTCATGAATTTTTATGGCTGTGTTTTACAAAATATGGACTTAACTCATGGATAAAGGCATATCAGCATAGTAATCCTTTCTCTTTGTGGTTCAAAGTGATCAAAACATGTAAGATGGAAAAGAGTGAAACAGAAGTAATGGGAAAGGAGAGCACACAAAGGGGATATTCGGATGGGCACCAAGACTCAATTGCAAAATTTAGGTAACTGTAGAGGAGTGCTGATGTGTCTTTGGTCCCCTGGTCATGTGTGACTGTTTGGGGGAAAGAACTATATGTGGATAAATTGGATAAGCTATAAAATTCAAAAGTGCAGCCATTGTCAGCTAGACAGTTCTCAGTACGAGGTCCTTAATAGAAAATCCCCTCCAGGAATTGTCTTCTCCTTGATACTTGGAATAAGAATGCATGTGAGGCATAAGCAGGGACCATCGTTAGTAGATTTTAGAATATCTCTTGATGGAAAAATTTGACACTTTTTCAATAGTAGAAAAGATTCTCCCCAATATAGGTATCTCAGGTTATGAATGCCATATTATCAATATTTCTTTCGAGTTTGTTATTTTTGTGTCTTGTTTAATGAATATCAGTCTAAATCCAATATCACAAAAAATTAATTCATAATCACCTTATTTTCTTTATAAAATATCAATATTCTATTCTCGCCCCTCTTTTCTGGAGAGATATGTCTACCTTTCCGTTAATATCACATCATTTTAATTTCTGTATCAAGTTAAAATCTCATAGCGTAAGCCTCTTTTCCTTTAGAAGAATGTTTTAACTCTTATAAGTACTTTGCTTTTTTAATATAAGTTTTGGGACAAGCTGATCATAAAAACAAATAAACAAACAACAAAAAAAACAAACTTGAAAAGGTTTTGATTATGATTATATGTGTTCTTTAATTTCTCTCAGTGATGTTTTATATCTTTTAATAATCAACTCTTGCACACATTACATTGAATCCATTTCTAAGTATTTTATTTGTTGATGTTTTTGTATCTGGGGATTTAAAATTTCATTCCCCAAGTGTAAATTGTTAGGACATACTCATAGATATAGCTTATGTCATTTGATCTTGTTATATGTATTTAGAGTTATACTAGCTTATACTTAACTCATTAGAATGGTATAGTGTACAACTAAGTCATCTTCAAATAAATTTAGTTTTACATTGTCATTTCCAATCTATATGCCTTTTTAAAAATTGTCATATTGCACTGGTTGGGACCTCTAGTACATTCTTGAAAAAAAGTGGTGAGAGTGGATATTATTGAGACGTTCCTCTCATAGATAGAAAGTATGTTATCTATTTTGCATCATTAAATGTTAGCTGTAGGTGTTTAGTGGATATCGTCTATCAGGCTGAGACATTTTCTTATATACCTATTTGCTAATAAATATTACCATGAGTAGGTGCTGATTTTATAATATCAAATGTTTTTCCTCAACCTATTGAAATAATCATACTTTTTTTTTTTCAATTTTTAGACTGTTCCTATGATAAGTTATAAGATTTTATTTTTTGTTCAACCTCACTGGTCATTAAGGAAATGCAAATAAAAACCACAATGAGATACCACCTCACTCCGGTCAGAATGGCTATCATCAATAAATCAACAAACAACAAATGCTGGTGGGGCTGTGGGGGAAAAGAAACCCTGCTGCACTGTTGGTGGGATTGCAGATTGGTGCAGCCACTGTGGAAGTCAGTATGGAGGTATCTCAGAAAACTGGAAATGGAACTACCTTTTGACCCAGCAATTCCACTCCTAGTCATTTATCCTGAAAAACCCAAAACACTAATTTGAAAAAAAAATATATGCACCCCTATGTTCATTGCAGCGCTATTTACAATAGCCAAGACTTGGAAACAATCAAAATGCCCATTGGTAGATGACTGGATTAAGAAACTGTGGTAAATTTACACAATGGAGTATTACACAGCTATAAAGAAGGAAGAAATCATACCATTTGCAATGGTATGTGCGCGCAGCCAGCCCCCGTAAGGGACAGCGTCGGCGAGGAAAAAGAAGTAAGTGGAGACATCGGAAAGTTTCCACAGGAGTGTCACACTTTATTGTTACAGCCTGTCCCCTTTTATAGGGGTTTCTGACCATTACCTCAATCACAAGTTATGTTTCACATGATCATGATGTTTTCTCTTACTCAGGACTTTTATAGTCTTTACTTTCTTGTAATTGTACCTTTCCAGGGTACACTGTGGCCTATTCTATATCAAGGATTTTACTTATCGTCTAAAGAGTGGTTACCATGACTACCTCACAGGACGTACACTTGAACTATTGGCCAAGAGACTAGCAGTGGCTGAGTTTAGGGCAAAAAACATCTAAAGTCTATTTCTATGTGATTATAATACTTAGTAGCAAAAGGAGGTCTCAAACTTTTCCTATCCTATGAAGGGCTACATATTATTGCAATAGAGGGTAACATCTGTTTCTCAGTCAAAGCTTTGGTATCTGTTGCTACAGCAATGTACAAGGCAAAGAGTTAAAACAAGGCTGTTAATTAACATACCTCATGGTCAGCAAGCTGTCTCTTATCAGAACTCTCATGGCTGGGAGACCTCGGTCTCCAAGCTAACCTTTCACAGCTGCATAGGCAAGTAAGCTCAAGGACGGATGATATCACCAGTTTTTCATAGAGGCTGTTGGTTCCTCACAGACAGGCTGTCAGTTTCTCAAAGACAGGGTTTTGGCCTATGTGACCAGAGGCCAGAGCCTCAGTTTCCAAAGGGCTTCAGTCCCCTTTTTCTCAGTCCTGGGGTCGCAAAGGGGGCTGTAGCCTGCCTTGGGTTGTCTCCTCCTGGGAGATTGCACCCATCATTGACTTACACAGCCATCTCTCATTGGGGTACCACAGGAATTTGCCATAAATGCAGTGGAAGTACTGTCTCCTATAGGATCTGATGTGGAGGAAAGGCACATGGGTTCATAGAGGCAAGAGATATTACATGACCAACCATAAGGCAGCACCCCAGACATCCAGTGCTGAGGGTGGATCTTTATTTCAATGTAGCCTTGTCAGACACTGGGGTGCTGTCAGCCCCCAACAGATATGGATGGACCTAGAGAACATTATGCTAAGTGAAATAAGTCAGTCAGAGAAAGACAAATACCATATAATCTCACTTATATGTGGAATCTAAAGCACTGAATAAATGAGCAAAATAAACAGAAATAGTTTTAGAGACACAAAGGAAAAACTGATGAGGGCTAGATGGGATGGGGGCAGGCATGAGGGAGAAGGAGAAGGGACGAGGCAACATAAACTGATAACTACAATACTACTGCAGAGACAGAAGAGAGTTTAGGGAATATAATCAATAAGATTGTAAGTGTTTTTCTTAGGGGATCAGAAGGACTCATGTCTTGTTAGGGAGACCACTTCATGGACAGTGTAGTGGCCTGACTACTGCATTGTACATCTGAAGCTGCGGCTGATTAATATTAGATGTTGACTCTAATTTAACACATATATAGTCATGGGATGTGGAATAGAGTGTGGGGATGGAGTCAATGGAATTGTAATAGATATGTATGATATTATGGGTGGGAGGGCAGGGGAGGGGGGAAGGGTAGTCACTTTGTAAGGGATGAAAAAGATAACTATTGCATAGTTTTGTACATCTGTAATTATTAATAATAATAAAAATAATACAAAAATAGATTTTATTTTGTATTTTTAAATTTTAAAGCAACCTTGCATATCTGCAATAAACCCACATTGGTTTTGAATTCTTGCCCTTTTTGTATGTTTCTGAATTGGATTTGTTAATATTCTGTTAAAGATTTTTATTTCTATGTCGATGAGTTATATTAGTATACACCTCACTTTTAGTGTTTACCTTTTCTTTTAATATCCATTTCTACTTTTGGTGTCAGTGTAATGGTGGACACATAATATGACTAGAAAACTTTTCCATCTCCTTTATTTCCTCAAAGAATTTGAGTTCAATTGATACTTTTCCTTCTTACAAATTTGGATTAGATTTACTAGTGAAGCCATGTGTGTCTGGAGAATTATTTGTGGAAATATTTTTAATTTCAAATTCCTTTTTAAAACTCTATATTTATTCAAATATAGTTTTTTTATATCAGTATTTTTATTATTATTTTAATGTCTGTACAATGTGTAGTGATTCTCTACTTTCAGTTGTGACATAAGCCATGTGTGTGTTTCTTTTGAACCATTCTTGCTAGATATTTATCAATTTTATTCATCTTTTCCAAATAAATGCAACTTTTACTTTTAAGGATTTCCTCTAGTATTTGTTTATTATTTATTTCTTGTTTTCTGCTCTTTCATTATTTGATTCCTTTCACTTATTTTTTACTTTAATTTGCTTGTATTTATCTAGTTGCTTAGGGCAAAAATATAGATATTTATTTGAATCTTTTTATTTCCTTTTAAATATAAACTTTTTTTTTCTCTCTAAGCTCTGCATACATTCTGAAAGGTTATATTTCCAATATTATTCAGTTAAAAATATATATGTTTAAATTTTTGTGACTTCTGCTTTGACAATAGATTATTTAAAATGTGTTATTTAATTTCCAAACATTTGTGGAAAAGTTCTTTCTCATTGTCAAAAGCAAATTCCTGGGGTAGTTTTGACAGGACTTTTCCACAGGTTATATTTGTGTGGTAATAGGGATTCAATACTTCATGGTATATTACTCAACATACTTTGTTGTTGCAAGTCTATGCTACCTTAAGCCAAACTGTATTTATTAATGAAATTAATACAATATTTGTGAAACAGCCAAACTTTTGGAGTGATTTCTCTTAATCCCTCCCTAGTTTTTGTTTCTTCTGTCTTTCCTAGCTTCATTTCTCTGAACCCAATGTAAGGAATCCATCATGAAATCAGCCTATTAATTGACCAGGTATTTACATTGTCCTTTCCTTGTCTACTGAGAAGAAATAGCTCTTTATCCTGTTTTATTTTGAAAAATCCAAAATTCTGATTGGGCTAGCTTGAGTCTGTCTCACTGTATATGCATAGCGCATACAAATTTCTAGCCTTAACTAGAGTAATAGGGTCACATAGGATAATCTTAGTGGGTGGACCATGGTTATCATGGACCTTTCCCACAGAGTGGCATCATTTTCTACTGTTCACTACCACCTGTCCCTTGCTGTATATAGAATTGCTATTGTGTTTTAAAATATACATTTATTTATAGAATTTCAACCACTACCTATGACTCAATTTTATAATTATTTTTATTAACAAAAATGAATATAATTTATTCACTGATATTTTAGAGCAACATTGGTGGAGCTTTGACCTCTAGAAAAACTAAGATCCTTCCTCTATATGACCAACTGACCTAGATTTTGGCTTTTTCTAAGTTCAATTCAGTATTTCCACCTATTCCATGTGAGACATTTTCATATTGGTTAATGATGCTAACAAAGAATGCCTGGGAACATATCGTTAAATTTCCTTGATAGAAGCTTGAATTAATAATATTCTCTATGTAAAATATATCATTATTATTAATACCCTTCATTTCTAGTTTACATAAGTATTTCTTTATCCCATAAATTTACCTATTGCTGAGTCTATTTTCCTGGCCAGATTTCACATTCTGGATTTTTTAATTGGTTTGAGTCCCCAGTAACCTCTTTTATTTACTCATTATTATGGATCCTTTATAAATATTGTTATATAAAACCATGAATGTGCGTGAGTTGTTCCTTTATAGGAGTGGGGAAGTGTTTATGAGCTCACTTTTATTCCTTTTTAGTCATTCTCTCTAGCATCTTCTGTCTTCCTATTTGCTTCACAGATTATATCGATTTCGATTCCTGTGCCATTTGTTTTCATTATCAATGTTGATTCTAAAAGCTCTCCATCATGAAGACTATGTCTGATGTATGACATTCTTTGTGTTCTTGTTGTTTTAAAATTGTAATGGTTTAATTGCTTAATTATCTCTCTCTCTCTCTCTCTCTCTCTCTCTCTATATATATATATATATATATATATATATATATATATTGCATACAATTTATTTAGTGAACATAGATATTAATCAAATTTATCTTTTAAAAATAGGTTATGATAGTCAGATTTTTCTTCCTGTTCTCACATATTTCATTATTTGGAAACTGCCTGTTACTTTTTTCCATGTAGTTAACAAAATGGAGATATCCCATACTATTCAATCAGATAAAATTTTACCCACATTTGCAGGTTTATAATTGTAGCCAAGTTTTAAATTTGTTGCTTGCTTTGAGTTTTATTAAATGGTGAAAAACAATCCCTAATCTCAACAGAACCAGGCAAACTGAAATGCCAATCACAATAAAATAATAATATACTTCCAAAATCTTAAGATAAAGAATTAATATTATACCATCAGACATACAAAAAACTTGCTGAAAGATTTAATCAAAATGATAGGTACATTCCTCAAGCTACATTGTTTCAGCTAAAAACACACTATGCCAAAAAATCAAACTGTTACTCTCATGTCTTCCTGTTTGATAAATTGGTTTCTTGTTGTATGTCTTGAAATTATTGTTCTAAACTGAAGCACTTGAGTTTTTTAAAATTCCCATAAGTTTGCTCTTTTATCTGTGCTGTCAGTTTACACTTTTAGTAAATATCATTTTTAGAATTATGATCCACACCCATATCAACAGCTGTTTTTTTTCCTGGATTGTCGGTCATACTCATGCTAACTGAAAATTGCTGTGTTTCTTTAAGGAAAGTATTAATTTAGACTTGAGTTTCTGACCCTATCTAAAACATCTTACATGGTCAGTCGCCTGAATATGCTTATGATTTTGTTTCTTTCTGGGTCTCTAATGACTCTTTTTCACATATAAATCAACTTTACACTTGATCAAACATTAACTGACATCTGGGAGAACAATTTTCTTTCTATGATTGCTTCATCTGAGTGTTATGTTTTGCAATATAAAAAGTTAGATATGTTTATATGTTTATAAAATTTATATGAATTTAATAAGAATATTCCAAGATTTATACTTTTTCTTCTGCCCTTGTCTACTTAATCATTATGCTTGTTATTTTCTCATCTTCTGGTGGAAAAAAAAAGTGTGGATACAACTATGATCATTATAATTGCAAAATGTCTCTAAAATTAATGGAAGACATTATTAGAAGTTCCCATTTACTTAAGGAACATGAATTTTGAATTATAGTAGAGCTTGCCTAAATGTAATTACAATCTCTTAATGACTTTCAATTGATTTTTGTTGTGGCTGCTACAATTAGAGAGTACCTAATTAATTTATTTTACTAAATAAGTAAAACTGAGCATGACCAGCGTCAGAATCCCACAGTGTTCTGAGCAACTGAGTTGAAAAATATTTATAGGAGGAAACACAAGAATGAGTATATTTCAGAAATAAAAGAGACTTTAAAACTCATCAAAATAAAAATCCTTTCATTTCACGAATAGAAGATTTAGACATAGAGAGTTTACATGATTTGTCTCTGGACATAATAATGAAACAATAAGAAAGAGAATCCAGTATTTCTAATCCTCTCTACTGTAATCAGCTCTTCCTGATCATATACCTAGAAGTACTGCTTGATTTGGAAAGGGTGTCTCTGTAGTTAATAACTTATTATTTTCTTTTTCTTTTACAGAGCATACATGTTGGTGGAGAGACCCATAAAAACCCAGTTCTCTCTATTCTAACATGAGTAATAAATCCAGGTGAAACTAGAGTCATGTTACATGTTTCGCAGCTTATGGTTTTTTAAAACGTATTCCACACTATAACAACATTTATTTTAGGTGTGCTATTTCCAAAATAACTCAAATCTCACCTAGTCATTAGTCTGAAAAGTAGTGGGGAGTATGAGGTGATCTAAAATATTGTAGTTTAAATACCTTATCAGTTTTCGGTTGAATAACTCATGTTATTTATTTAATGTGAAAAATCAAAATGTAGACTATCCCATTTTGGAGTGATGTCAGAAGCATGGGGCATGAGAGGTTCCCTTGATCTATTTCCTTAAAGTTATAACAAATTGAACAACTATAATTCAGCAAAGGCTTCCCTGTTCAACACACAAACACATCTGAGAGATCTGCACATCGAAACATCTGAAGCAAACAGAGGGGGAAGGAAGAGAGAAGAGCAGAGCTCACTGCATGTCTCTGGAGAGCGGAGGATTCAGGCTGCAGTGTGCTGCACTCTCTGTGTCAGTGAGTGTTCCTGCCTGAGTGATTAGCACACTACTGTGGCTGAAACCAGTGATCAGAGCAGAGATGGAACACAGAGGTGTGACTGCTGTGATCTAGCAGCCACCACTGCCAGGCAGGAAATAAAGCATTCTTCCCATCCTCCCAGAGCCCTCCTCCCTGAGTCCTCCCAGAGCTAGCAGTGGACCCCAGAAGTAGCTGTAGCAGTAAATGTCAGGTTACTGAGTAGGATATCTACAGCCTTGAGAACTGGAGAGAGAGTTCCTGAGAAGAGGACACACACTGTGGGCATTTCCAGTGAAACAAAGACATAGAGACAAGGCAGCTGAGCCCTGACAGTTGCCATTACTGGGAAGACAACAGTTACACACACACCAGCAGCCTCTCCCAATCCACCTTGCTCCCACCCATCTAGGCTGATCACAGCAAAGGTACGTGGGCCACCTCGGGCAGCACAGCGCTATGTATAGGCTGCAGGGGCAACGTCAGGATTTCACGGGATTTCAAGGGCACAAAACCATATTACCCACCACATTCTCTCATGGCGATGGTACTCTGAGATTGACGAGACCTGAGCAAAGAAGAGAGACCTCAGGGAATACAAGGCATTTTCTACCACCTAACAGAGATGGGAGAAGCTGGAGCAGTGGAAGAGAAAATAAAACACTTGGACTCCAGTAACACCTACTGGAAAAATAAAAGAAAGACTTCTTCTTATCAAGATGTATAGAGCTATCAATCTTAAAAAAAAAAATTAAAAAGTTTATTTTCATAAATGCCTAGACAGAGAAACAATCTATGAAATACCATGAACAACCAATGTAACAAGGTATCTCAGAAAGCAAATTAAAAAAATCTCCAGAAAATAAACTTAATGACATGGAAATATGTGACTTAAATAACAAAGAATTTAAGATTGCAGTTCTGAAAAAATTCAATGTAATACAAGAAAACTCAGCTAGGCAAGTTTAATGAATGCAGAAATAAAATCAACAAGCGAAATGAATACTTTACCAAAGAGATTGAAATTTAAAAAAAAAAAAAAGAAATTCTGGAGCTAAAAACCTCAACTAGAGAGACAAACAATGAATAGCAAGGCTATTAAATAGAAATGACTAGATGGAGGTAAAATTAATATTATCAAAAGTGGAAATTTGGAAATTATACAGATGGAAGACAAGAGACTCGAGAGGGAAAAATAATGATAGAAATCTGTAAGAACTATCTGATTCCATCAGAAAGAGCAACGTAAGAATAATGGGTATACCAGAGGCAGAACGGAAGAGAGTGCCTACACAAACAGTCAAAGAGAACTTCCAAAACCTTTGGAAAGAAATGGATCCTCATATCCAAGAAGCAAACATTATCTCATTCCTAATAGGCCTTCTCCAATGCACACTATATTAAAACTGTGAAACATTACTGACAAAGAAGAATTCTCAAGGCAGTCAGGGAAAAGAAGATCTATAAAGGAAATCCCATCAGATTGTCATAAAAAAATTCAGCAGAAACTCTTAAAGCCTGGATAGAGTGGAATTAAATACACAAACTATTGAAAGAGAAAAATTACCATCCAATAATAATATAATCACCAAAGTTATCCTTTATATATGAAGGATAAATATGGATCTTTTCAGACATACTGAAGCTGAGAGAATTTTCCACCACAGGGCCTGCATTACAGGTAAAACTGAAAAGAGTTATTCTACCTGAAACAAAAACACAAAAGGATACAGAACTATGAGTAAGATGACTAACAGACAGACAGATGCATCAAATCGCAGCCCTTATTCAGAATAGGGTACTATACACTTAAATATAACATACAGGTTAAAGGAGGCAAAAAAATAAATAAATAAAATAAAGAGAAGAAGAAGAAAAAAATAGCAATTGCTACTCAGAAATGAACTCACACCATAAATAGGGATAAGTTGTGACAGCAACAACATAAAAGGGGAGGGGATAAAAGTCTGAATTTGCAAAGGGGAATAGGTATAAGGTGAATACAGAATAAAAAGGACTACTGTATATATGAAAATGTCTTTTCCATTACCTTAGTGGTAAACACACACACACACACACACACACACACACACACACACACACACACCAGTCCAGAACTGAGATACAAGCAAAACAAAACTGGAAACAGAGGGGAAAAAATAAAAAATCATAGAAAGCACCAACTAAAATAGCAGACAGAAACAGAAGGGCAAAGATACAATGGAGACACTAAGCTACTGGAAAACAAATAATAAAATAGCTATAGGAAATCCTCATACATCAATAATCGCCCTAAATGCAAATTGATTGAACTCAGCAATAAAAAGACACAGAGTAGCAGATTGGATCAAAAAATCATAACCAAAACATATGTTACCTTCAGCTGCAAAGAGAAATATAGACTAAAAGTGGAATAGGGTGGAAAACAATACCCAAAGCAAAGGGCATCCAGAGAAAAGCAGATGTCTGATGATATAGACTTCAAAATAAAAAAGGTCACAAGAGACAAATATGAACATTTCATAATGATAAAGGGTACAATACATCAAGAAGACATAACTTATCAATATATGTGTTCCCAATCAGGGAGCATCCAAACATATAAAGCAAATACTAGCAGAACTTAGAGAAAAATTGGACAAAAACACAATTATAGTAGGGGACCTACATACTACATTGAATCTATGTATAGATCATTCTAACAGAAAATCAATAAGGAAATAGCAGGCTTAAATGACACATTAGACCAAATGGACATAATTGACATTTATAGAACCTTTCATCCCACAGCACCAGATTATGCATTCTTTTTTAGTGCACATGGAACATTCTCAAAGAGACCATATGTTTGGAAACAGGAACCATTACTAAAAAAACCATTACCTAATATTACATCTTAAAGAACTAGAGAAGAACAAACAAAGCTCAAAGTCAGCAGAAGGAGCAAAATAATAAAAAACAGAGCAGAATTAAATGAAATAGAAAACAAAAAGAAAAAGAAAGAAAGAAAGAAAGAAAGAAAGAAAGAAAGAAAGAAAGAAAGAAAGAAAGAAAGAAAGAAAGAAAGAAAGAAAGAAGGAAGGAAGGAAGGAAGGAAGGAAGGAAGGAAGGAAGGAAGGAAGGAAGGAAGGAAGGAAGGAAGCAATGAAGAGCTGGGTCTTTGAAAAGATTAATAAACTTGACAAACCATTGGTTAGACTCATTAAGGGAAAAGAGAAAACACAAATTAACAAAATCAGAAATGTAAATGGAGAAGTTACAACAGGTACTGCAGAAATATAAAGGATCATAAATAATACTATGAAAGACTATATGAAACCAAATTCATTAACTGAGAAGAAATGAACAAGTTCCTAGAAATTTCTAACCTCCCTAAAATGAATCAAGAATAACTAGAAAATCTAAATAGACAGATTAACAGTAAGGAAATTGAAACAATCAACTTCCCAAAGTAAAAGTCTAGGACCAGATGGCTTCACTAGTGAATTCTACAAAACATTCAAAGATGATTTAATACCTGCCCTTGTCAAACTCTTCCAGAAAAATTAAAGAAGAGATTATACTTTCTAACTCATTTTGTGAGGTCAGCATTACCCTCATATAAACCTGATAAGCATAACACCAAAAAAGGAAAAACTACAGACTGATATCTCTGATGAACATACACAAAAAAAATCCTAAAAAAAAACTTGCAAATTGAATACAGCAGCAAATTTAAAAGATTATACATCACAATCAAGTAGGACTCATTCAAAGAGCACAAGGATTGTTCAACATACACAAATCAATCTATGTGATATACCACATAAACAAAATAAAGGAAAAACACATATGGTCATATCAATAGATGCAGAAAAAGCATTTGACAAGATACAATAAATATTTACGATTAAAACACTCAGTAAAATGGATATAGAAAGAAAATACCTCAACATAATAAAGGCCATATATAACAAATCCTCAGCTAACATACTTAATGGTGAAAAACTGAAACCTGTTCCTCTAAGATCAGGAAAAAGTCAAGTACTGCCCTCTCTCATCATTATTATTCAACATATTATTAGAAGTCCTAGCCAAAGCAATCAGGCAAGAAAAAGAAACAAAAGGCATCCATCCAAATTGGGAATAAAGAAATCAAATTGTCACTTTTGCAGATGACATGATTCTTCATATAGAAAACCCTGAAGACCCCACCAAAAACAATTAGAAACACGAAACAAATACAGTGAAGTTACACAATCAATATACAAAAATCCATTGCATGCCTATATACTAACAAGAAAATTTCAGAAAAATATATGAAAAAGAAAAAGTCATTTTGCAATTGCAACAAAAAGAAAACCTAAGAATAAACTTAACAAAAAAATGTGAAGGTCCTAGACACTGAAAACTACAACACATTATTAAAAGAAATTGAAGAAGACACGAACAAATGGAAAGATGTTCTGTGTTCATGTGCTGGAAGAATGAACTTGGTTAAAATGGCTATATTTCCCAAAGCAATATACAGATTCAGTGCAATCCCCATTAAAATCCCAGAACTATTTTTTTAAAGAAATAGTACAAAAATCATCAAATTTATATGAAATAACAAGACTCAGAATAGTCAAAGCAATCCTGAGAGATAATAACCACAGCAGTGGTTTCACAATTCCTGACTTCAAATTATATATTATGAAGGGACAATCATCAAACAGCATGGTATTGGCAGAAAAACAGACACGCAGACCAAAGGAACAGAAATGAGAGCCAAGAAAGAAATACACATATAAATAGGCAAATAACTTTTAACAAAGGAGCCAAAAAACATACAATGAGAGTGAAAGCCTACTCAATAAATGTCTCTGGGATATCTGAAAAGCCACATACAAAAGAATGAAACTAGGCTGCTATTTGTTACCATATACAAAAATTAACACAGAATGGATCAAAGGCTAAAATATAATGCCTGTACAATAAAATACATAGAAGAAAACATATGTATTGAATTTATGGACCTCAGTTTTAGAGAGGATTTTATGAATTGACCTCAAAGGCAAGGCAAGTAGAAGCAAAAATAAATGAATGGGGCTGTAACAAACCAAAAAGCTTCTGCACAACCAAAGAAACCATCGATAAAAGAAAGTGTCAACCAAATGAATGGGAAAATATATTTGCAAGAAACACCTCCTATAAGGGGTTCATAACTTAAATATATAAAGAACTCATACAACTCAGCAACAAGAACAACAAAAAGAACAAACAATTCAATATAAAAAAATGGGCAAGGGACCTGAACCAACACTTCTCCCAAGAAGACATACAAACAGCCAACAGATACATGAGAAGATTCTTAACTCCATGAGCTATCAGGGAAATAGAAATGAAAGTCACAATGAGATACTAGCTCAAACTTATTAGAATTGCTATTATCAACAAGACAGGTAATAACAAGTGTTGGAGAAATGCTGGGATAAAAGGAACCCTCATATAGTGTTGGTGGGAATGTACATTGATACAGCCACTATGGAAAACAGTGTGGAGGTTCCTCAAAAATTTAGGAATACAATTACGGTATGACCCAGCAATCCCTCTTCTGAATCTCTACCCCCAAACCTTAAAACATTTATCCATAAAGAACATGTACCCCTATATTCATTGCAGCATAATTCAGAATGGCCAAAATATGGAAACAACTGAAGTGTCCTTCAATAGGTGATTGGATAAAGATGCAGTACATATATACAATGGAATATACTCGGCCATAAGAAAAGATGAAATATTGCCACTTGCAACAATATGAATGGATATTGAGGTTTTCATTCTAAGCGCAATAAATCAGAAAAAGTTGAGAACCATATGATTTCACTCATGTGGGCTTAAAACTGAAGGCAAGAAATGAACAAGACAAACAAGCAAACCTCATATACACAGAGGACAGTTGCCAGAGGGAAGGGGGGAGGGGAGAGGTAAAGAAGAATAAAGGAGTCAAAGGACAGAAGAGGATTTGACTTTGGGTGGTAAATACACACAATGCTTTATACAGTTGAAATATTATAAAATCATACACTTAAAACCTTTATAATTTTATTAATCAATGTCACCCAATAAATTTAATAAAAAAAGAGTATGTCATTTTCAATAATTAAAAGAAAATAATACTATAATCGCAAATATTTCTTGCCATATGTATTCTCATTGAGAATTAACTTTCCAGCGGTTCTGAAAGTATGCTTCTGAGACCAGCAGTTTCCACATGATCTAGGAACTTATTAGATATACTGATCTCTGGCTCTAATCCAGACCTACTGATAAGCAATATGTGTTTTAACAAGTCCTCTTGGTTATTCTAATGCACCCTAAAGTTTGAGAACCACTGTTTTAAATGAATTTTTAAAATAAGGTAAATGTATTTCTAATAGAAAATATTCATAGGTAATAAAATAAATCCACACTGCTAATAAATGAAACAGACTGGTAATATTCTCCAGCAGATGTCTGGATTTTGAATTTCAACATGTTTTATGTTGAAACAAAACACTGTATCTGAGGTTTGCTTTTATTTGTCACATGGTGTCATGGGCAAATTTTGAAAAACGAGAGTTGCAATGAAGCTTGAAAATATTATAAATTGTTTCATTTCATTATGAAATAAGTATCAAAATGGTTACAATTATTAGGTAAAATTTTTTAAAACATCTCTAACTGAGAAAAAAAAGCGATGTATTTCTCTAATTTACTATAAATAGAAATGACAACATTCTCCCAAACCAACTTCTTCCTAAATAGAGCAGTAGAAGTATACTACACCTTACTCTGTGTACAAAGTAACACAGTTTGTAACACACATTAAGGATAAATACATTTGAACTATTATCATGATTGGTTTGACTAAATATACTTACAAATCTTTATGCCCTCATATTGTAGGTACATTTCGCTCAGTAAATTATCACTTATGAATCTAAAACTTCTTTAATTACACTTACCACTTCATCAAGAGAAATGGAAAAATATGATAAAGTCACTTTTTCTTTGGTTTACCCAATTGAAAATGAAGATATAGTCTGTCATTGTTGAAGTTCTAATAAAGCATTACATTTTATTACCCACTAATGCAGAATAATAATAATAACATTAAGAAAAACTGGATTAGGGCCTGTTGAGTGGCGTGGTGGTTAAGCGCTGGCTTGGGAAGGCAGCGGCCCCGGTTCAGTCCCACATATGAGGGTCAGTGATACTGTCCTCAAAAAAAAAAAAAAAAAAATAGAAGAAAAACTGGATTACAAATCCCTATATAATAAATGATTTAAATATAAGTAACCTGATGCTAGGCCCTGACTATTAGTAACAGAATAATTTACAAATCACTCACTGTGGTATGAAAAACTGAAGACCTGGGTTTTGGGGTTGCCTTTTTTTTTTTTTTTTTTTTTTTTTTTTTTTTAGCTGAGCCATCCTGCCACCTGTTGGTAGCTCAACGGCAGCTCAGCTTGGGCTGGACATCAAACTGCTGTTGCTCAGAGCTCAACTAGCTCACACTCTTGAGCAAGCTCTTAACCAAATGAGCCACTCGGCCGGCCTGAGGGATGTCCTTTTTCAACTTTGCAAGTAACTGACCTCCCTCATTTGCAAACACTTTATGCAGAAAGTACAGGCTTTCAAAGAACAGATTTTGGTTTCTTCTAGCTTTAAATTTCTGACGTTTTGCTCCACAGTTTTAAGATTTATTATACAAGCATAAATGGGAGAAATATTTTTGAGTAGCCATATAACCACTGCAAATGTACATATGAGTAATATTAGTTTCCTATGCCAATAATTTTATTTTTTATTTAGGGTAAATTATTTCTTTCAGCTGTTTATAGTATGAACGTGGTTAGATAGAAGAATTTGTGCTTCTGTGTTTTGTAAAGCATCAATTATCATTCTGTAACTGGGTTATTTTTGGTGCGTTTTGGATTCCATACTGAGTTTGCTTTGGGGGTTCTTGGCTGGGCCTAGAATGGTAGCTTAGTCTCATTGTGAGTGATGTGCAGCCTGCCCTGCATTTTGGTCTTGGATACTATGACATGAAAGGGAAGAAATCTCCAGTTCATTAGAAAGATACTTGTAACATGGATTGCCACTTTAAATCTGTAAAAAAAGATCAGAAGTTATGGGGAATTTTGAATAATATTGTTTCTTGCTGTTTTCCTGTTTATGTTTTCTTCATGTTAAGTATATTTTCTGAGTGGAATACTTCTTAAACCATGATCTCTAAATGTGGAATAAGAATATTAAATTATATGCAAAAAACCTCTTGTTTAATTGCAATAATCTTTTGTGATTCAAAAAATGCTATTAAAAATGAAGTATTGGTTTATATGTTTAATAAGGACATGCAACCCTAGGATACACAAGAGCTATTCTGTTAAATGCCTTGTATCATTTTTATCAATAGACAAAATCCATATTTTCTGTTATGTTGAAAATACATCTCTTTTTTTAATTTACATGTATTTAAAAAGGAAATTTATAAACATGTGTTTTACTTCTAATATGTGATATAGGTAAGCAATTATTATGATCCTTATATAAATGTGAAGCAACTTGATGTGTGTGTTGTATAAAAAGAACTAAGAAAACTGAAGTTGTATAATAAAGAGTTAAGCTTTTGCCATACTTGCTATCTTTTAAATAACCAGCAACAAATAAAAGACAAAAGAAAACAAGATTCAATAGAGAGTATCTAAGTTATCCATATACATCTTATTATTTCTATTGATTTAGTAACTAGTAAACCTCATTTTCTACTCTCTGAAGTGATAATGCTCCTGGCCATGAGAGCCTTGATATCCAGACTTTAATTCAAAATATTTCAATTGACTCTGAAATTTCTAGAATAATCCACATGCTGATCTCCCAGAAGGAATATCATAATGCAGATGTGATACACTTTGCAAGTACAAACAGAATGTTAAGAGATCTGGTTACCTATCTTCTTGGAAATTTACACTACATCTAAGACGTGAAATACAGATTTTATTTTCCTGGAGGCTCTCAGAGGTGCAGCTGCTAGCTGGGAACGTCATTAAGTAGGTTCAAGTTGGGGATGGAAGGTTAACAATAGTCTGTGTAATAGAAATGTAGACAAAAGATAATCCAAGTTTCCAGCTTTCAAGGGACTCACTGGCAGGAGCTGACTGTGAGCTCTCAGTATTAAATCTAATAAAAGCCTTAGCTGAGCAATGGTGGGGTTGTCACCTCTGAGGAATGGCATTGTGGTTTTCTGCATTTGGATCAGAAAGAGGTACACTGGAAGAGTCTCTCTTTTAGGGGAACCTGAACTGAAATCTAGATTTGTAATAATTTTATGGTTCCAGTTTTTATAAATGAATTGATGTTTCCATTATAAAAAACCTTGAATGAAAATATTATTAAGATACTGCTTCCTCCCAGTTATTTTCCAAGTCATTAACTGATACAGGCATTGACATATAATTTTGCAACTGTGCTTCATCAAATCAAACTTCTTTTTCTTAATGTAATTTTCTCTTAAACTAACAGTGTCATCTTAGGAAGTGTCTCTAATTTAAGTGCTACTAATCACTTTAGAATTAACTTGAATGTAAAGCAGAATATTAGCCAGAGAAGAAGAATATTGATATGTGCAAAGGTTTAAAAAGTTCTAGTTTCCATTTACTTTTTCAAGTTGCCCTTCACGTATTTCCTTTCAGTTATTTCTATGTACTCTAGAATAACATAGCATTCATTGAAGACTCGCTACAGTTACTTTATCTGGGGAGAGCTAAATAGAAAGGATATATTCCTTGAGAAGGGCTTAATATGCTCACTACACTTCTGCATTAAAAAACATTTACTTTTCATAAATGATTTGTCTTTCATTACCTTTTCTTATCTTATTTTAAAAAAGCAATCTGAGATAAGACCAAAGAGAAAGATACCATTGTAACAGTCTAACAGAATGTTTTTTAGAATATACACACATGCACATACACACATACACAAATAGAGACACATCACCACAAGTATAAAAGCACATCTTACACTAAATACTAACACTGACTATGAGCTAAACAAAATGAAAACTACCACTGCCACCACCATCTTTGGGTCAGTCAGCTGGATGCTACCTTAATTTGAAATTCCAAAATTTCCTTTGCTTAAAAATCTTTATGAAATACATTAGATGATTTAATGTGCTTTTAATAATTGCTATAGCTATATTTGAAGTATTATTCTCTAATTTGCATTGAATCACGCAGTCAAAGCTTAAAGTACATCTATTGTAGACTTTCTAAAATGATGAAGGGCGAAAGTGTGATTTTCCATTAGATATGACATAGTCAGTAGGAAAAGAAAATTAAATGCACAAGAAAATGGCAGTGACGGAGAAGTGGCCCTTCTTTTGCCTTTTTGTTCTATCAGGGCCCTCACTGGATTGGAGGATGCCTGCCCACATTGGTAAGGGCAGGACTCTACTCAATACACTGAATCAAATACTACTCTTTCCCAGTAACTAACACCTGTTCAAACACATCCAAAAGTAATGTTTTAGGAGATATCTAAGCATCTGTTATGCTGCTCAAGTTGACACATAAAAATTAACCATCACAGATATGCATTGGGTATTTTGTAACAAGAACGATATTAGAATTGCCTAGTAAGAGATATTCATTGTAGGGAGAAGTTATTAACAATTATGGAAACACAATAAGTCATTTTGAAAGTTGTTTTTTTGTTGTTGTTGTTTTGTTTTTTTGAGGGCAGTGTCACAGGCCCTCATATGTGGGACCTGAACCGGGGCTGCTGGCTTCCTAAGCCAGCGCTTAACCACCGCGCCACTCAGCGGGCCCTGACAGTAAGTCATTTTGAACGTGGACTGTATGTACTTATTTTGCAACATGTATTTGTTTTTTTGTGGGTTTTTTTGTGCTTTTTTTTTTTTTGAGTCCCTTATATGCGGGACCCAAACCGGGGCCGCTGGCTTCCCAAGCCAGGGTACCCACCGCACCACTCGGCCATCCCTGCAACATGTAGTTTTAATTTCTCACACAAAATACCATGGAGCAGAGCACATTAAGAATGGCCGGGCAATTAAGCAAGCATCATGTAAGATTATCTAAATGACTGTACTGCTTACATCCTTACATCATATACTGAGTGAAGCAGGTCTGTATTTCTCCTTCATTTAGATGGTGATATCAGACCATACATGCTATAATTGTGAGTCAGGAATTGCTGCTTCATAGCTCTGGTTTCACATCTGGAAAGTAGATTACACAAGCATTCCCTAGAGGTAACATATTGTCTTTGAAGACCTAGATATTGTTGAAATTAATTGAATTCATATGACATCTGGGTAAGCAGAAATATCATGATGGCACTAAATGGTCCTATGACAGTTATTACATGAGGAGTTAGCACAAAAAGATAAACGTCAAGTGTATTTCAAATGCTTAATCAGTAGCATTGCCCACAGTAGCCCTTTAAATATGATATGTTTTCACTGCTCTTTTCAATGTCTTACAATATGACACGTTTTCTTTTGGACCGTGTCCTAACAAGGTCAGGCCATCTTCTAATGGAAGCCCAGAAAAATGTTTATGGCCTATACAATAGTTCAATTTAGACTTCTCAACCCAAATTCTTATCAGGATTAGTTTATAGTTTAATTACAACAACAACAACAACAACAACAATAACATTATAAAATGATCTCAAAAGAAAACAAATAAAAGAACAAAGAAACAAACCCCTGTGAAATGGAAGAACTATCAACATAATCACATTTTTAAGGTGAAAAAAGAAGTAATTCCATCCTTCTAATATTTTTCCTATTTTCTTCATGCCAATTTAAATTGCTTTCATTAAAATAACTCCCTCTAAACAACTGGTTTTCAGCAAGTATAAGAAGTTCTATTCCAGATTCTGTTAAAATACGAAAGTAAGGGGAAATAGGAATGTGTGTGGATATAAATGCTCTCTGCAATGATATATATACTGTATATATGTAATTTTATATATATAGAAAGAATTATAATATTTCATTAAAACTGCAGAACTGATAGATTAAATTTTGCTTATTAACCTTTCTGAGACCTATCATCTATTGTCATAATAATAGTTTATCTTGGTTTAAGCTAACAATCTAAAAAAGTATTTTAGCAAATCTATTTAGAAAAAAAAAATAACTTGTTTTTCTCTGTGGATGATCAATAACTTGTTTGTCACTGTGGATGATCAGTTTGACACTAATTTTGGAACTCCTAGACTAAGAAAACAAGATTTTCTGTCCTAATGTCTAATAAAAGGGTTAATAGAAGGCAAAACTGCAAGATAGTTTACCAAATTACCCTTAAATGGAAAAAGTAAAATTTTAAATCCCTTTAAACATTTTGTGCTTAACAAGTTTTTCAAATTCCAGAATTTAAGATGCTGTATGAATTTGTAAAGACTTTAAACACTCATCAATACATAGAAAACACTAGATATAAATTCATCTTTTAAAATTTAAACAGATTTGAAGTCTCAACATGTTTAACAAATTCACTTCTGATTCTGAACACTGAGTTATTTTTACATTTAATACATAACAAAATTAATAAAAAATGATGATCCCACTTGAAACAACTTTAAGGAAAAACAAAAATGCTCTGTCAAGTTTTGTTCTTGTCACAAGGAATGCAAAGATGAAAAATGCAGAATCTGCTTAAAGAAGATTCCCTTTCAGTAAGGTTGTCTGATAGGAAAACAGTCATAAAACAATGTGATGTGTTTATATCAGTACAGGTAGTCTCAAAGTGTCACTGAAGAGGAAGGCTTAAGAAATGACTAACTCCCAGACCTCAGAGGTGGAGACTTTGGAAGTCTCATTAATACCTTAATGCTCGTCTCTGAGCATGGCAGTGACACCAAGGAGGAACGACAGCTCTAATAGAAGACGTTTTAGAATAAATATCCAAATTTTCATTAGCATTTCACTTTGGACAGAATGCCATCAAAACCTGAATTCCAAAACTTATCTTTAATATGAATTAATGATTGGATGTCATGGAAGATAGATTGGTTTTCCCCCAAAACAGTTCCTACGGTAGTATATAAACTTCCAAATAAAAACCTCATCCAAATAAAACTCACAAATTGTACCCATGAAGTACCTGAAACAACTAGAAAGCAACAGGACAGCAAATATATTTCCCAACAATAATCCTGCTTCTTCAGGGTAAATTCCATAGTTAACTCTAGAGCATAGGAATCCTTTTCTGTCCTCAGACATACCCGTGATTCTGACACAATTTTCACTAAGGACGAGCCAGTTACACAAACAAATGCTACTGTGTCTGCCTTTGCATTGGTGTATACTTTGCAGTATCTATATGGATAAATATGGGACTTGTGAGGGTGCTCTAGTATGATAAAATTCCCACTCAACAGATGTTTCATTTTCTGGATTCCTGCAGAGTGAGCACTTACAGGCACAGTCAGAGTAACTTTGTTCTGCCTCATCATGAAGAGTCTCAGTTCAGTGGCTCTTACGGTGCAGATGTCTGTTCTCTCCATCCTCAGGGGACACACATCCCATTGCACACTCCTGGACATGAATCACCTTCAACTCTCAGAGCAGCAGAACCAACAAGACTTTGCTTTATTCCACTTTTCCTTTATTTGTTAGGAAATTTCTGCCATCAGTGTCTAATATTGCTATAGTCGTTACAGCTTTTAATTTTATTCAGACTACTAGTATCATGTTCATTTTCCTTTCTTGGCACTTTTTGCCTTTTACCATTTTATTAGCTTTGGTGTGAAAATTCTGCCCCTTTTTAATAAATGTCATAAACTCATAATAGGCTTTTTTTTCCCTCCAAGATGTAACAGCAAACCACAGTGCATTGGATATACTCTTTAAATTTTGGATTAGATGCTCTCTCTCTCTCCCTATTTATTTGACTTGTGCTGTATATCCTTGTTCTGATGTACCGACTTCAAAGTCACCACTCAGAGTTTTTAGGATGGTGTGTGTGTGTGTGTGTGTGTGTGTTAATAACAATATATAATTATGATTTCTGAGATTTTCTAGAAAGCTAATCTTCTAAATTTAAGGTTTTACTATATTTACAGAGCAGTTAGTAAACCTATGGTGTTTATTATGTTAAAATATAATGAAAATATAAATTAGTTTATAAACTTTAGATAAATTCATGGATAAAGGATTTATTACGTTGCTATTATTTATGACAAGCATTTGTTTTCATATTAACATTCAGTTTGTCAGAATAATATTTTTCTAAGTGTGTAATAGGTTTGACATAGAATTTAGTCTTATATTCTTCACATCTACCATAGTCATCATCAGCATTATGCCCTCCAGAAATTTTAAGTGATCTGTACCCTTCTAATAATTCATAAACACAAACAATGATGCAATTTTCAAGTTCTACTGAACATAACACATGATAGTAACTCTTGATTTTTTGACTCTGGAAATAATTTAATTTTTCCATGCAAATATAGTTTTTGCTTTTAGTATAATAGGAAAGTACTTATTTTTGAAGACAAATGTAATCTATTTGATCTGTGAATATACTGGGGATAGCAAGAGCCTTTAATAATAGCAGTTTTAATTGTTAGTGGTAATTATTATTTTTAAATATGCAAACTCTGATTCCCAGAAACAAGGGGTTAATTACAAACTGAACTTCCTGGGGGAAAAATAGCAGTTCCGAAATTGTTTTTAAATCAATATATATGGTACTTAAATTGCAAATAAGCTCTGGGGTGAGAAACATTCCTAGATGATCAGGTGAAGCATGACAAGAAGCCAAGAGGCAGCTCATGATGGCTGCTCTGTAAATCAATGCACCTCTCTTAGCTAAAACATTTCAACTCACCATAATTGGCAGTGTACTCCCCATCCACCGTGCCTGACCATGTCTCCTTTTGGATCTGGCTACTACAAGGTGTTTTTTTGTTTGTTTGTTTTGTTTATTTGGGGGTAGTGGTTTTTATCTGTTATTATTGTTGTTGAAATCTTAAAACAACATCACAGAATAGAGGCAGGTATATTTTACAGTCTTTTCTCTTTACATAAACAGAAGTAAATTTTCTATGAAAGGTTTGCAGATGGAAATTTGATGTGTTTTTTTTTTTAAAGTAAGAAACCATTATTAAGAGAAGCTTCAAATATTCTAAATGAAAAAAAAAAGGATACACCTTTATTGTAAAATCCATTGTATTAAATTAAAAATAATAATTGTGGGGGAGGGATTAAAGTTGCTCTGTGTTATCATTTTGAATCAAGAGCATAATTTACAGGATTAGTAAATAAAATATACCTAATAGATAAAACATGCTTAAAATATTTTCCTCATGATCATTTTTATCTTAAAACTACAATCAAACCTGAAGGTTATTGGGAGGGAACATAGATTTCTAAGTAAAATGTTTAGGAGTATTATGTTAACTTTCTAATGTTACTGGAGAAGGGGCTCTTTGTTAAGACTCAGAAGGAATTCAGGGGCGCACCGAATAAACAATTCAAACAAAGCCAAGCAAGCAGTGGACTTATTAAAAGAAAGGAAATGGTATAATACACTCTCGAGATGGCCTGAGAGTGGCCAGGCCTAGAAGAAGAGCAATTGCCCAGAATAAATAAGTTTAGGATTTTATTCAAATGAGGGCATAAAATATTCAAGTTTTAAGGGTGGCCTTGCAGATACTCCCAGGTGGGTCCTTGCCTGGGGAGGTGGGATTCCCTTGTTTATCTTTGGCCCTTGTCAGAACTGTCATGGCAACACAGGGGGTGGAGATTTTTTCCCCTGTTTGCAATACTAATAGTATTATAATCTATTACAATTAGCTGTAGCTGCTCCTTTTCTTATAAATGATTTCATCTCTTCTCTTTCATTTGTTTTCCCGCACTTCCTCCTTCCCTTCCTTCCTCCTCTCTCCCTGTGGCCCTGTTTTTCCTATGAGAAATCCCAAAAATGGTTACTAATCAATCACTCTTTCAATCTTTAATTGAATAAAGTGAAGACAACTACTCAAGCTATCATTTCTGGGTCGATGTGGCTTCTGTGGCAGAAATGTTCTGATATTCATATTAACTTTCCTTCATCTTTAACACATTGTTAACCATCATTCTATTTGAGACTTACATGTGTGGCTTGTCTACTTTATAGAGAAAACATAAATTCCAGTTTGAAGGAGACACTAATAGTATTTCCTGACTCTTGTTTGCCTTACTGGGTTAGTGGTTCTTTAGTCTTGATTTTCTACAAAAGCCAAACAGGTGCTTTTTAATGTACTTCAAGCACACCAGGCTGAGAACAACAGGCTTGTTAAATAGATGTTTTTCGGAGACTTAATCTGAGGGTCATTAAAGGTAGGAATAGACTTCTAACTGTGACTTGCAATCTTGTTTCCTGGAAGCATGTGTGGATATATTGAACTGACTTGGACGTATTCGGGAATGCCTGTTAGGTGCCAAACTGTGGGGTTTAGCAATTTCATGTACATACACTCTCAATCACCAGAACACAGCAAAGCAGAATTGTTAGGTAGAAATTGAGGCTCAAAGAATTTAAGCAACATGCATAAGCACACGCACTGGATAAAAAATAACCTAGGAAGAGACTGGATTTTAATCCAAATATTCAGATTAAGACCAGAGTGTTTACAAGTTTACTGCATTACAATGGAAGTCCATGGTACTTTAAGACGCCCATTTGGAGCTAGAATCCTGCCTTTATGGAAGATTTCCTGTACTTTTACAAAATAATAGAAATAAGTAATAGACACTGCCTCAGGATGTCATGAAAATTAATGTAATAATCATGGTCATAAGTCATTTTTAAGCTGCTACAGAAAAGTTCTGACTGGTAGATAAATCCACAAATTCTATTTTTATCCTCCTACAGAGCCTCGCCATAGGCCCACTCCCCCACTTACTCCCATTTTCCAAGAACAGAATGAAAAGCTGACAGAAGACACTGCAGTAAGTAGCACCATGGCCCCAAGGAAAACACTAATAATGACATGAATCTTACTTTCAATTTTGATGAACATTCTTCTTTGACCAAAGCTTATTTAAAAGAAAACAAAAAACACAGTGAGCATGAGATCAACTGACTTTTAAATCATTTATTTGATAAATCATAACTGTAAGTTTATATAGATCTAAAAATCTATATCAGCATATAGATATTATATAATCTTCATTAATATTTTGTCAATTAAATTTTAATGCTATCAATACCATCATGCTTCATTTTTCAGTACATCTTATATAAAACAACTCTCAAGTTAGAAAATAATATAGAAACTAATGAAGATAAAATGTATCCAGGATTAGAAGAAAAAATTAATAACCAAGGAAATAGTAAAGAGCTAAAATATTGAAGAATAGTGTAGCAAAACAAACATATTTAACATGCTAAACACATGTGTTAGATCTATCTCTTAGTCCTCATGTGTGAATCAAGTAAATAACTAAATCTGTTTTACATTCAGCTCCTTTATTTGTTTAAAATGGACTAAATAATAACCTATGTGGTTTAGGGAGGGGAGAGAAAAGCAAATAGGATAACACTTGTAATAATCAAATGCAAGTTATTGCCCAAGTCAAGAAATTTCTTCATTACATGTTAATGTTATTCTCCTTTTATTGTTTAATCACTAGTAGTCAATAGTAATTTCTGTTAGTAAATTAGTCAAATATTTATATTAACATATGGTTTTATTTTATAAAAAAATGAAGGCACCAAATTATTGTACATCAATTTCCCCCAGTTATTTTTAAATTCATGGAATTACTTTTATATGATTCAAATATTGGATTTTTGACATAATAATTAAACTTCAAGTTATTCCGTTAACATCTCATATTATCAGGTTTACTTATTTTATATTATTACTTATATTATTACGCAAATAGGGGGTACTGGATTTAATAGTGCCTTCCTCAAATGTGAGAAGTGGCTTCCTTATAACACAAAGGGAATTTGGACATAGAGAGACACAGAGCAACACCATATGATGACAGAGACAGAGACTGGAGTGATGTATCTGCAATTCAAGAAATGCCAAGGACGGCTGACAGCTACCAGAAACCGGGAAACACTCATGGAACAGGTTTTTGCTCAGAGACTTCAGCTGGAACCAACCCTGCCAACACCTTGATTTTGGATGTCTAGCCTCCCAAATCTGACAGTATAAATTTCTATTGTTTCAACCCCCCTGGTTTGCGGTATTTTGATATAACAACCCTTGGAAACTAATACACGTTTTGATAGTAGGGACAGTAGTGTGCTACTTAACAAATACAGAAACATGGAAGTGGCTTTAGAATTGGGTAAGAGTGGGGGCTAGAAGAATTTTGATGCTCATACTATTCGGTCATTAGGAAAGTCATGATGTTTTTCAATGCAAAAATGTGTCATGACTTTCCCGATGACCCAATAGAAAAACCTAGGTTGTCTTGAAGAGATTGTTTTGGAGGAAATAATGGATGTTTAAGGCAGTTCTGGTGAGGTCTCAGAAATAAGATAGAAGAGCTGCAGAGAAAATGTCTATTGTCTTAGGAAAACATGTATCATTATGAAAAAAAAATGCTGCCAGAAATATGAATACTAAGGTATTTCTGCTAAGGTTTCAGACAGAAATGAGGAGCACGTTATTGGACACTGGAAGATGATCATTATTATGCAGTGACAGAGACAAGGCTGCATTAACTTCTCTTGAGTGAAAAGTAGAAGTTGTAAGTAGTAAACTTGGATATTTAGCTGAGGAGCTTTCCAAGTAATGTCCAGGAGGTTGAGGCCTGATTTTTCTCTGCTGCTTATAGTAAAATATGAGGGGAAAGAGAGAAACTGAGGAGGAAACTGCTAAGCACAAAGAAATCAGCACTTGATTTTAAAACCCTCAGCCTATATAGATAATGTACTTTGGAAACAGGGCCAAGGGTGTAGGTGAACAACTTTTGTCAGAGAGATTAGCCATGTGACTTATGGATCCAACAACCACCTCAACTGAAGTCAGAAATAGAGATGGGATTATCCCAGAGAAATCTGTGGAGAACCCTCATCTCTAATGGTGTATATCCCCTTGACAGCCATGGAAGACCAATATGGCTTTTGAAAATTTATACCAGCAAAGACAATACTCGCCTGGATTGAAAATGAGACAGACAGGACAAAATGAAGAAAAGACAATTTCAAGATCAGAGACAAGGCTGTCAAGTCCACAAGTACAAGTTGGCTGTCTTGGAGGGCTGAGGGTGGGCTCTCCCAGGATGCCCAGAAAATGGAGCATCAAGTCACATGAGATCACTCTCAGGCCTAGAGACATAGACTTTGTCCCGCTGGGTTTCAAACTTGCTTTAGACCGGTAAACCCTCTTTTTTATTTTCCTTTCATTTTTTTTTTCTCTTTTGGAATTGGAATATATTTTACAGCTGCCCCATCATTGTGTTTTGCAAGCAGATAAATTGTTTTCTAGTTTTACACACCAGTGGCCAAAGAAGAATTTTGTCTCAGGATGGACAATATGCAGAATCTCACTTATATATAATTTAGATGATAATGTTTGGAATATTTTTGAGTTGATGACATTTAGATGAGATTTTGGATTTTGAGTTAATGCTAGAATGGATTAAGACATTTGGGGATATTGAAATTGGTTGAATGTTGATTAGTGATATTGAGCATCTTTCTATACATCTATTAGTCATCAGAGAAATGCAAATAAAAACCACAATGAGATATCACCTCACACCAGTGAGAATGGCTATCATCAACGAGACAAATAATAACAGGTGCTGGAGAGGCAGTGGAGAAAAACGAACTTTCATACACTGTTGGTGGGAATGCAGATTGGTGCAGCCATTATGGAAGGCAGTGTGGAGGTTCCTCAATAAATTAAGAATAGAATTACCATATGACCCAGCCATCTTTCTCCTGGGTATCTACCCAAACATTCTGAAAACATTTATTCGTAAAAATATATGTGCTCTGATGTTCATTGCAGCTTTATTTAGGGTGGCCAAGACATGGAAAGAGCCAAAGAGGATTGGTAGATGATTTGATAAAGAAGATGTGGTATATATACATAATGGAATACTATTCTGCCATAAGAAAAGATGAAATAGTGTCATTTGTGACAACACGAATGTATCTTGAGATTATTATGCTAAGTGAAATAAATCAGACAGAAAAGGTCGTGAACCATATAATTTCACTGATATGTGGGATATAAAACTGAGAACAAAAAAGAAACAAGAGAAACAAATAAAGAACCAAAACTCATAGACACAGGCAATAGTTCAGTCATTACCAGAGGGTAAGGGGGTGGGGTTATGGTAGAAGAGGGTAAAGGAGGTCAAATATATGGTGATGGAAGGAGAACTGACTCTGGGTGGTGAACACACAATGTGATACATAGGTGATGTGTTACAGAAATGTACACCTGAAACCTGTGTAACTTTGCTAACAATTGTCACCCCAATAAACTTTAATATGTAAAATAAATTGGGTGAATGTATTTTGCACATGGGAAGGTTGTGAATTTTGAGGGGTAAGAGGGTGGACTGTACTGGGTTGAGAAGCTGGCAGCCAGCATGAGCTGCCAATAGCCACAGCGACTGATCTGCCTCATCCAGGAAGAGCGCAATGACGATACCAACATGGGCCAGTGAAACAAGGTCCTCTGCAACTAGACTGAAGAACAAAAAGACAGCAACTTGTCTGTTCCCCTTCCCCGATTCCCCAACGCTGTACCCCTCCCCCAATTCCCCAATAAAATCTTTAAAAAAAAAAAAAGCAGGGAATTTGTATTTGGAAACACACAAGGAATGAGATATAATGATTGATGGGGAATGGGTTAATACATCTAAAAGCCAAAGAACACCAAGAATTGCTGGCAATTATCAGAAGCTAGGAGACAGCCATGGAACCAACCCTCCCTGCCTCTGCCTTGATTTTAAAACTGTAAAAGAATAAAACTTTGTGGTTTCAAATGATCCAGTTTTGGGTACTGTTTTTTATTTTTATTTTTATTTTTTTTTGAGGGCAGTGTCACTGGCCCTCATATGTGGGACCGAACCGGGGCCGCTGGCTTCCCAGGCCGGCGATTAACCACCGCGCCACTCAGCCAGCCCATAAATGTGTCACTGCTGTCATGAACTTTTCTTTTTTTTTCTTTTAGCTGAGCCATCCTGCCACCTGTTGGCAGCTCAACGGCAACTCAGCTCGGGCTGGCATCGAACCGCCGTTGCTCAGAGCTCAGCTCGCACTCTTGAGCGAGCTTTTAACCAACTGAGCCACTCGGCTGGCCCTGTGGTACTTTTTTTATGGAAGCCCTATGAAGCATATATATCTGCTTGTCGTTATTCTTATAATAAAATTGATAATAAGAGTTTCCACCTTAATGTATAATTTACATTGCAACTAAAACAAACTACCATATAGTCAAAATTATATTTTGATATTTTGATGTTAACCTCATAAACATGGCAAACCTAATTTGAATGGAGACCAAACAGGAAAAGGATACAAATACATAGTATTCATATACATTATATACCATATTCAGAGACAAATCGATAACATTTTTATAGGAAATTTTCCTGTCCTAACATAGTAAAGATAAAAGTATATCTAAGTTGTTTTCAGTTGTTTGAGCAGGTTTCAAACAACTGTATTTAGCAAACATACACTTGACAAGAAATAATGTCTAAAATGGAGACAAGGAACTGTAATTTTTGTTTTGTTTTGCTGAAATATGGATGAATAAGATCATATAAGCAGACTGTAGGGGGGAAACACTTCCATCAAATCAGACTTAAGTCTGCACTGTGAATACAGTTACCTATACATGGAAATAAGACTCCAAATTGAAAGCTAGATTTTTTTTTTAAGGAATAAAGCTAGAAAACATTGTTTTATACTTTCTCTGTTGGTTAAGCTGTCATTTTTGACATTTTGTTATTTTTGGTATATTGATTAAAGATCTCTATAGAATAAGTCAAATTTGATTCAGTTTTGTTGTTACTGTCAGAGGTAAAATAGCAAACACAAACACTGAGAATTTTAAAATTGCTCTATAGTAAATATCATTATTTTTCTATAATTCTTACTTCTTAAAGATATAAAACAGATATTTATGTGTGGCTTTACAGTGTTTAAAGTATCTCCTTTTATTCTAAAGTATCTCCTTTTATCCCTCTGATAAAAAATGTGAAAACATCAAATGCTATTTAAATACCAGTAAAAATATGAGTATTGTTCTCTTATGACTTTGTTGATATTTTGTTGCTAGGGGTTAGACGTTCTCCATGTAGCATAATATATCAAACTTAAAATTGAGACATATTTTTGGTTAATTATAAAATATCCCAAATGTGATAATAAAGTATAGTGTGATACAACACAGAAATGCTATCTAAATATTATTAATAAAAATTAAAATGCAAAATATACTGAAAAACAAGAAGGGGAAAAAAATAGTGAATTTATTCTGATAGCCTGTGGGCTCTTTGGACTATGATGATCACAAAATATGGTGAATGTTTAAATTTAAAACAAAATTACTACAGTAAAAGGCACATTTCCATTAATCCCCTTCAAAATATTCCTCCCTGCTTCAAACACACTTATCCCATCATTCTTGCCATTTTCTGAAGCAGTTCTGGAAGTCTTCTTTCATGAGTGTCTTCAGTTGTGCTGTCATGGCTGCCTCAATGTCCTGAATCCATTCAAAATGTTTTCCTTTTATGGTCGTTTTGACTTTCGGAAAGAGCCAGAGGTTGCACTGTGCCAGATCTGGTGAATAAGGTGGATGAAGACACCCTGTACTGTTTTTATTTGACAGAAATTGCCATACAAGAAGCGATGTGTGACACAAAGCATTGTCATGATGGGGGAGAAAGTAAAGACACTCATGAAACAGGACTTTCAGAACTGCTTCAGAAAATAGTGAGAATGATGGGATAAGTGTGTTTGAAATGAGAGGGAGTATTTTCAAAGGAATTAATGGCAATGTGTTGTTTACTGTAATATTTTCTTTTTAGTTAAACATCCACCATATTTTTTGCTTACAACTTGTACATTATCATAAAACATATTTTAGATTTTTGAGATCTATGAAGAAAAGTGAGAGACTATGAATAAATTATTACCTGCATGCCATTTTAATTGTACTAATTGAGAAATATACAGTAAAAAACAATTTCCATTTTTTTACTGAGACACAATATAGACATAGGAGATATGATTAGATATAGTTTGATGCCCTGTTTGGATGCCTTCCTAATTATGTTAAAAATGAAATATTAGAAATGAGATTAATTCAGCAAATCAATTGATAATGACTAATTAATTAATGTCAGTTATCATTTGCAAAGAAGTTTGGTGATGTAACATGCTATGCTTGTTAAGTAGTATTATTAAGATTAAATTGATGAAGAATGTGGATAAAAAATCTAGTATGGGTAACTTTTTAGAGACCATCATGTTATGGATCTTATAAAAGATGACATAGTATTTATGAAGAAATGTGTAGCTATGTTTCTTAGCTTTCTTTAAAAATGTTTTATACAATTAAAGGTGTCTTTTAAATTTATTCTTTTGTGTCATTTCTTTTTTTTTTTAATTAAAGTTTATTGGGGTGACAATTGTTAGAAAAGTTCCATAGGTTTCAGGTGTACAATTCTGTAATACATCATCTATATATCACATTGTGTGTTCACCACCCAGTGTCAGTTCTTCCTTCACCATATATTTGATCCCTTTCACCCTCATCTACACCCTCCTCCCCCCTTGCCCTCTGGTAACCACTAAACTATTGTCTGTGTCGGTGAGGTTTTGTTTCTTCATTTGTTTGTCTTGTTCCTTTGTTGTTTTCAGTTTTATATACCACATATCAGTGAAATCACATGGTCCTTGATTTTCTCCTGTCTGATTTACTTCACTTAGAATAATAATCTAAAGATCCATCCGTGTTGTTGCAAATGGCACTATTTCGTCTTTACTTATGGCAGAATAGTACTCCAATTTGTGTGTGTGCACGTGCGTGTGTGTGTGTGTGTGGTATGGTGTATCTCAAACAGTATTTACTAAGCCTCTAACATATATGAGATTTTATTTTAAGCATTAGGAATATAGTGGTGAACAAAAGAAGCAGAATCTCTGCCATCAAACAACTTAGGTTCTGATGGAACCAATATACAGAGATAAACAAACAGAAATAGAATTTCCGAGACTAAAGGATGGTATGGAGAAAATGAACTAGGATAAGTGATTGAGGGTGTCTGGTGTGTGGATGGGGCTCTATATTGCCTAGGTAATCTGGGAAGCTTTTCAGAGCTTTGACATTAGGCCTGAAAAATGAGAAGGTGCTAACCAAGAAGGCAAGGGAATAACAGATATGAGAGTTCAAGTCATGAATAACCTTGGTGAGTTTAGGAAAAAAAAAATGAATCAAATGCAGGTGGAGTATGCTGAGAGTGTAGCTGAATATGAAATCTGTGATCTAAGCAAGGTCCTAAAAAGTCACTGAAAAACAGAGGGAATGATTGATCTCATTTTTACTCTGGCTGTTGAAAGAGAATGCGATCTGTAGGGAGAAATTTAGAAAAAGAGAAAGAGGTTAAGGGTTGTATTTTTTTTTAATAGTGTATTGAGACATATTTTATGTATCATAAAATTCACCCATCTGAAGTGTACAATTCATTGATTTTTAGTAACTTTATCAAGCAGTTTAACTTCATCATGAATCAGTTTTAGGACACATTCTCCAACCCTATACCCTCTACCTAACATCTCTGAAGCACCCTTACAATTAATTTCCATTCCCATCTCCAGCCTTAAGCAACCACACCTCTGCTTCCTGTCTCTATAAATTTGCTTTCTGTGGACATTTCATATAAATGAATTCACATTATATGTGGTCTAAGAGTTGATTGTAGTTTATACGAGAATAATAGTAGAAGAAATGACAAAAAGTTGTCTGGTTTGGGATTAGGTTTGAAGGTAGAGCTGGTAGAACATTTTGTTGAATTGCATATAAAGTCTACACGTTAGAAAATAATTTAAAAAATAATAATTCTCAGACATTTTTCTTTTTGAGATATGTATGATTAGGTGGATGTTGATGACAAATCTTCAAGAAAAATAACATGTATTTGTTTTTGTCATAATATTTCAAATACAAATATTTCAAATAACATGTATTTGTTTTTGTCATAATATTTCAGACTTTTTAAATATATTGGAGTAAAGATATAAACTAGGTATTTGGGTACAGTATGTCTGGGAAGAGTCATCACAGGGTAGATGATTAAAAGGTCATCATGGATGAGGTCACTTATGGACACATAGGATAGTGAAAATGAAAGAGAAAGAGAGGGAGGGGAGAGAGAAAGAGAGAGAGAGAGAGAGAGAGAGAGAGAGAGAGAGAGAGAGAGAGAGAACTCCATCTGGGTGTTCTAACAGTCTGGCATACATAATTTGCAGTGTCCAAGGTAAAAGAAAAATATAGATTCAAAAATTATACTTTCTAACTTATTCTATGAGGCTAGCATTATCCTAATATCAAAACAAAGAAATACAAAAACAAAAAGATAAAAAATATCTCTCATAAACATATATGTAAAAATCTTCAACAAAATATTAGCAAACTGAATCCAATAATGTATAAAAAGAATTATACATCATGGCCAAAAGAAATTTATCCCAGCCATGCACAGCTAGTTTAACATCTGAAAATTAAATAATGTTATTCATCTCATCAAAAGGCTGAAGAGGAAACATAGCTGGATTAAAAGATGCAGAAAAATAATTTAACAAAATTTGACACCTGTCATGATAAAAAATTATTAATAAACTAGGGATAGACCATGAATTTCTCAAGTTCATAAAACAAAATTTAAAAAACCTATAGCTAACATCATAGTTAATGGTGAGAAACTCAAAGCTGTCTGTCTAATATCAGGAACAAAGCAATGATTTCCCCTCTCATTATTGCTTTCTAACATCAAACTGAATGTCCTGGATAATGCAGTAACACAAGTAAAGGAAACACAAAACACATATTGGAAAAGAAGAAATAAAACTGTCTTTAAAAAACAAAAAGAAAACAGACAAAAAACTATATTGTAGATCTCTAATTCTTATTCTTGTCAACTCAAATGTATCAATCAAACATTAAAGATCTAGAAATCTCAAAACAAACTGTCTTTGTTCACAGATGTCATGATTGTCTAGGTATAACATCTTAAAGAATCAATAAAAAATTACTGGAAATAATATGTGATTATATCAGAGTACAAAGTTTGTACACAAAAGTATATATGCAATGAATCAAACAATAATATATGGAAGTCAATGACTTTACAGTAATAAAAGTGTGGAATTTGAAATTTTTTTAAATTACCATTTACATTAGCATCCCCATAAAGATACTTAGGTATAAATTTAACAAAATATGGCCAAGATATATATCAGGAAAACTACACATCTATAATGATAGATATCAAAAAAGAACTAAGTGGAAAGATATTACATGGTCATAGATAGCAAGTCTCAATATTGTCAAGATATCAGTTTTTCCTGACTGGATCTATAGATTCAATACAGTTCAAATCAAAATTGCCACAAGTGGTTATTTTGTGGTTTGTGGATACCTACAAATGGATTCTAAAGTTTATATGGAGAGGTAAAAGACCCATAATATCCAACACAGTATTTAGAAAGAGAAGAATATAGTTGGAGGACTTATATTGCTTGACTTCATGATTTACTGTAAAAATACAGTAATCAGAACAGTCTGATATTGGTGAAACAACAGAAATAGATAAGTGCAACAGAAAGTCAACTTTAAGTATAAAACTCCTACAAGGAAATATAGTAAAAATATTAGATAACCTTGGGTATAACAATGACTTTTTAGGTACAATATCAAAGGCATAGTCCATGAAATAAAAAATTAATAAGCTGACGTTTATTAAAATTAAAAGCATCTGTTCTAAGAAAGATAAACTTAAGAGAATGAGAAAACAAGCTACAGACAGAGAAAAAATATTTACAAAACATGCATCTGAAAATGAACTGTTATCCAAACAATATAACTTAAAACTCAACAATAAAAAAATAATCAAACCAATAATCAAAGAAACAGAAACAAATTCATAGATACAGAGAATATTTTGATGGTTGCCAGGTGGGATGAGAGTTGGGGGCGGGGGTGAAAAAAGGAGAAGAGATTAAGAAGTACACACTGGTTGTTACATAGTAGTCATGGAGATGTAGGGTATCACATAAGAAATGTAGTCCTAACACTGTAAAAACTATATATAGTCTCAGATGGGTACTAGATCTATTGGGGTGTTTGACGGGAGAGTGGTTAGGGGCAGGGTGAAAAACGTAAAGGGATTAAGAAATACAAATTGATAGGTATAAAACAGTCATGGAAATGTAAAGTAAAGCATAGGGAATACAGTCAATAATATGGTCATAAGTATGTATAGTGCCAGGTGGGTACTAGTCACGGGGATCATTTCTTAAATTATACAAATGTCTAACTACTATGCTACACACCTGAAATTAATATAAAATTATATTGAATGTCAACTATATTTGAAAAATTAAAAAGAGGGAGAAAGATAAAGGAGAAAAAGATGTTCAAAGTTTCAGGTATAAAATATGTCTTCGGGATATAATTATTGTGATAGCATGCTATGGTGTCAGAGGTTGTGGACATGTCATGGTGATCACTTCTTTAGCATAGGGGATATAATCAGTAATATTGTAATAACTGTATAGTGCCAGGTGGGTACTGTTAAATAACTATGCTGTACACCTGAAACTAATATAATATTGTATGTTATCTATATTTTTATAAAAATTTAATTTAGTAAATTAAGCTACACATCTATTAGCATGATGAAAATCCTAAACATCAAGTACTGGCAAGGATGTGGAGCAGCAGGATCTCTCGGTCATTGCTGGTGGGAATACACAATGGTACAGCCATTTGAAAGACAGTTTGGCAGTCTCTTGTAAAACTGAACACACTGTCACCATATGATCCAGAATTGCACCTCTCAGTATCTACCTAAAGGCGATGAAAAGTTCTGTCCACAGAAAACCCTACACATGGATGGTTACAACAACTTTACTCAAAATCAGAAGCAACCAAGATGTCCTTTAATAGGGAATGGATAAATATACTGTGCTGCATACAGATAATGGAATATTATTCAGAGCTAGAAGGAAATGAACTATTAAGCCATGAAAAAATATGGAGGAAATATAATGCATATTACTAAGTGAAAGAAACCAACCTAAGAAGGCTTCATACTTAGGACTCATAAGACATTTTGAAAAAGGCAAAACTATAAAGACAGTAAAAATATCATTGATTGTCATCAGTTAAGGGAGAGGGAGAGATGAATAGGCAGAAACAAGGAGGATTTTTAGGGCAGTAAAATTATTATGTATGATATTACGATGGTTGATACATTCCAATGCACAAATTTGTCAAAATTTATAGAATGTGCAAGAATAGACCCTTAAATAAACTATGAACTTTGGGTGATAATGATGTGTCAATGTAGGTTAATTGACTATAATAAATTCACTCCCTAGTGTGAGACATTGATAGTGGAGGAGGCTGTGTGTGTATGGCAATGAGGGTACATGGGAAATATCTATAACTTCTGCTCAGTTTTGCTGTGAACCTAAAACTGCTCTACAAAATAAAATTAATAAAAACTATTGATAACTGAGGATGGCAGGAGCAGAAAATGTAATCAAATACAGGACTCTTTTAAGCAGAAAATGCTGTGCAACTGCACAGTTTATGCATGCTTGAAGCTAGCCCTGTGTAAGGACAAGAGACATCAAAGAAGATTGTGTCTTATAGAGGCTTAAGGAAACGGAGATTTCATTGTCTGAATTATATCCCCCCAATATTCATTATGTGAAAACTATAATCCCCAATATTATTGTATTTGGAGATAAGACCTTCAGGAAGATAATTAAGGTTAAATAAGGTAATCATAGTGGGACCTAAATTTGGTAGGAATGGTGTTCTTATAAGATAAGGAAGAGACACCAGATATTTCTCTCTCTGTCTCTCATTTGCTCTTTCCCTCTTTCTCTCTCCATGGTTGCACAAAAGAAAGGCTGTGTGAGCACAAGATGAGAATGCAGGATTAGAATCTCACCAGAAACCAACTCTATTGGTTCCTTGGTCTTGGACTTCTAATCTCCAGAACTGTGATACAATAAATTTGTGTTATTTAAGCTGCCCAGTTTGTGTTATTTTGTTATGGCAGCCCTAGAAGACTAATACAAAATGTTTCAAAGAGGGAATAGCACTATGCCCAGTGGTGCTGAAAAGTGAAATAGGATGAATACTGAGGCTTAACCATCAGCCTCAGGCATACAAAACACTCATCAGCCAGAATATTCCAAGAGCTCACAGTTCATCTCCATCATCACAGTTCATGTATTGAAGATGTGTCCTTCTTCAGAATGTCAGAGTGCTGAATTAAACCTTCCCCACTCGGTTTTTTCAAAAGCAATTTTGTTACTTGACTTCGAATTGAAAAGCTGGGAGGAAAGTATGAGGAATGCAGACACCATTTAGTTAGTGTTTACCATCTGTCAGTATTGGGCTGGTTGCTATAAAGGCAGTATCTCTTTCATCCTTACTATAACCCATCAAGTTGGTTATATTAATAATTCATTTATTCATTTACTTGAAAAATGTTTACTAAAGGGCTGCAGAAGTATGGGTGACACTCCTAGTCTGTGGCTGAAGCATTTGCAAATCCTTTGTTACTCTCCTTAGTTTTGGAGTGAATTCATATGCTCAAACTCATAACTGAGACAATTTATTTAATTTGGCAAATGTTTATTATATATATATATATATATATATATATATATATATATATATATATATATACTGTGCTGGGTTAATTCCAGGTTATGCCCCGTCTACACCACATTTTTTAGAACAACAGAATAGTAGAGGAGAAATAATTCTCTGATAACTTTTCCATACTTGATTGCTCTAAAAAATTTTCTATCTATCTATCTATCTATCTATCTATCTATCTATCTATCTATCTATCATTCATCTATCTCCTATTGGCTCTGTTTCTTTGGAGAACTATGACAAATACAATATATTTTATTCACTATTCAATTTTTTTACTAACCGGTGACCCATGATTGTTATAAAAACTATTTAGAAAATACAGAAGAGCATAAAGACAACATAAAACATAAAGTAAATATAATTTATAATTCCACCTAAGCTGAAAATTTATGGCCAATTTTTATATCACCACATATAGCATCATCCAGTACATAGCTATAATCTTCCATCTTAACAGCTAAACCATTGCATCTATAGATGTTTAGGTACTACTCGTATACAGCCTCTACTGTGTAGATTGATGTGAACTGTCATATTTGCTTTTTTTTTTTACCACTTTAAAAACGTTTACAATGTCAAGTATAGACAAAATACATTACAATTATTTCTCATCTTATTTTTGAAGTAACCCATCGTTCTTATTCCCATTGTACAGGAGAGGTTCTGAGGATTAAGGAGCTCAAGCAGTGTCCTCAAGGTTTCAGATTTAGAAGTAGTGGTTCTAAGTTTTATACCCAAACCGCTCCAATTCCAAAGTTCTAACGTTACTTTAGTCTATAATTATTTCAGGTGTGTATTTCATGTATGTTTAAAATGCTGTTTTATGTATCTGGAGAACATGTTATGTGTCTTGTTATGTTTCTTTTGTATGTTCTTCAATATTTAATAGGCTGCTAGGCACATGTTTATTTCTAATGTAATTCTTAATTAATTCAATTGAATTTACCATATGGTCTTGCTACTTCATCATCAATTTATTTCTTCTATTGATTTGGACTTAGTAAAAATATACAAGATCTCTATTGATAAAAACATTGAGCTATGATTTATATGGCTTAATCAAGATATTGTTTGAACAAAACACTTCTAGAAAGGTAAAATCACTCATTAATGTTTTAATTATATTTATCAAATGACAAAATGGAAATTATGTATCAAATAATATATACAAAAAAAATCCACATTTTCCCCCCGGAGAATTTAGTGGTTAATAAATGCATGAATATAATACAGAATAATTGCAACCTCCACACTTCCCTCTCCGTTTGATTTTCTCTCTGAGCTTTTGGGCCACAACATGTTTTTTGGTTTTTTTTGGACGGCAGCCTCATTGACCCTCATATGTGGGATCTGAATTGGGGACGCTGGCGTCCCAAGCCAGCGCTTAACCAATGCGCCACTCGGCCGGCCCACAACATCTTTTTATACTTATTCTTGCAGTGGCACCTAAATTTTTCTTTTCCTGTAATATTTATTCACTCTACCTTTTTTTTTTTCTGAAATGTCATTGCAGGTGGGCTTTTTTTGTTTTTGTTTTAGTTTTTGACGTGGCACAAACTGTCCAATAAACCAATAAGTACCAAGACAAAACAACAAGCTGAAAAGAAAGAGTTTAGAAGTAAAGCCATCATCAAAGGACAAGTAAGAAAGTGATGACTTTTTGGAAACAGGGAGTGTAGGATTTTTATAAAATTATAAAAATAATATTAGAGAGCAAATTTTAGAAAATAAACTTTAGAAAATCCTTAATAATGAATCCTCCCATTTGAATTTTTGTTAGTTGGTATAAGAATTGGTTGAAGTTCTTGAAGAAAATGTGTGATAATCAGATATTGTTTGATATGAATATGTATTAATATAAAATGTTTAATTATTAATATTAAAAAAATTGCATAGGGATACTTAATTTAAAAATTTCAAATACTTTAACCAAGTGATAGACAAGCAACATAACGATAACCTGAATAAATGTGAGCATTGTTAGTTGGGTTTTTCATATAATAATTAACTGCACATTTAAGTGCGATATCTAGTAAATACTTTGAATTTCTAAAAATCATTGAAAGCAATGAAACTAAATTACAAACCCTGTGATTCAGAGTGTTTAGTTATGTTAATTGTCATTCTTCCTCTCTCTCTCTGTCTCAATTGGTCTGAATGGGTGGTTATAGGAATAGAGGCATGAAAATGTAAAGATTATCTGAAATCTTGAACACCAGAGTAAAACTATCTGGGAATATATATGTAGATCCAAAAAGGGAAATAAATTTTGTAGCAAGAATAGCTTTGGAAAACATCTGAAGGAAAAAATGAGAAGTTATACAATTTTATTTCTGTTAATACAATGATCCTTGAAATATATTTATAAAATAACCTATGGATGGGTTATCACTTTAGGAGGGGTTTTGCTTAACTATTATTTTGCTTTGTACACCTGAAACTAATAATAAAAAAAAATTAAAAAAATATGTTGATATGGTTCCAAATTGAGACAAAATTAATTGCCAAATTTTGAACCAAGGAAACTAAAGTAATTTGATGGAAAGGTTTACATGGAAATTTTATAATTTATGAAACAAACAACAAAAAAATTTCATCATGTTATTGCATTAATAATCAGACTGATTTATTTAAAATACTTACAGATTATTACATTTTATCACTCAGGTCATTATAAATATAAAAAATTTTCAATAATCATTCCTTCTTTTTCTTTTTACTAATTTATTTTATTAGTTTCAGATATAAAAGCAACATAACAGTTACACATTTACACTCCTCACAAAGTGATAACCTCTCTCCCCCAAGCTACTACCTCTCTGACATTATATATAGCTATTACAATACCATTGACTATCTTCCTTATGCTGTACCCCGCATCCTATGAATATATATATATATATATATATATATATATATATATATATAAATAATTATATTATTCTACTTCAGCTTCAGTTGTACGGCACAGTGGTCAGGCATCTACACAGACTATGAAGTGACCCCCTTGGTATTCAGTATATGTCTGGGACTTTACATAATCTTTATAACATTGTTGATTATATTCCCCTTACTGTATTTTGTATTCCCATGACTATATTGTATATATTAATTTGCACTTTCTAAGCCCCTCATCTTCTCCTCCACCCCCTTACCCTTCTATCTAGCAACCAGCAGTTATTTTTTTCCTACATATCTGAGTTATTTGTTTTGTTTGCTCATTTATTCTGTTCCTCAGATTACATATATAAAATACGGTATTTGTCTTTCTCAGTCTGAGTCATTTCACTTAGCATAACATTCTCAAGTCCATCCCGAGAATCCATGTTGTTGCAAATGATAAGATTTCGTTCTTTTCTATGGCCAAGTAATACTCCATTGTATAAATGTACCATAGTTTCTTTATCCAATTGTCTATCGATGGGCATTTTAGTTGTTTCTATACCTTGGCTATTGTAAATAGTGCTGCAATAAACACAGGGATGTGGTTTTTTTGTTTGTTTGTTTGTTTGTTTTTTTAATTACTGCTTTGGCTTTCTTTGGATAAATACCTAGAAGTGGAATTGCTGGGTCATTTTCAATTTTTTGAGGTACTTCCATACTGTTTTACATAGTGGCTGCACCAATCATCAATCCCATCAAAAGTGCACGAGGATTCCCTTTTCTTCACATCCTCACCAACATTTGTTTGTTGGTTTATTGATGATGGCCATTCTGACAGGAGGGAGGTAATATCTCATTGTGGTTCCTATTTGCATTTCTCTAACGATTAGTGACATTGAGCATGATTTCATATGTCTGTTGGCCATCTCTACACCCTCTCTAGAGAAATGTCTCTTCATGTCCTCTGCCCATTTTTAAAATAGCATTGTTTGTTTTTTGGTATTGAGTTGTATAAGTTTTTTATATACTTTTAATATTAACCCTTATCAGATATATCATTGGCAAATATCTTCTCCCACTTGGTAGGATTACTTTTTGTTTTATTGATGGTTTCCTTTGTTGTGAAAAAACATTTTAGTTTGATGTAGACTCACATGTTTATTTTTGCTTCTGCTTCCCTCACTCAAGGAGATATATCAGTAAAAATATTACTAAGGGTAATGTCTGTGAATTTACTTCTTATGTTTTCTTCTAAAAGTTTTATGGTTTTGCATCTTAAATTTAGGTCTTTAATCCATTTTGAATTTATTATTGTATATGGCCTAATAAGATGGTCGAGTTTCCATTTTTTTGCATGTATCTCTCCAGTTTTTCCAGCCCCATTTATTAAATAGACTGTTTTTACCCCAATGTACATTCTTGCTGCCATTGCATAGATTAAATGACCATATAGGCATGGGTTTATTTCTGGGCTCTGTATTCTGTTCCATGGATCTATTTGTCTGCTTTTATACCAAATACCATACTGTTTTGATTACTATAGCCTTGAAGTGTGATTTGATGTCAGGTAGCATGGTTCCTCCTACTTTGTTCTTATTTCTCAAGATTGCTGTGGCTATTTGGGGGCCTTTTATGGTTCCATAGAAATTTTAGGATTATTTGTTCTAGTTCTTTATAGAACTCAACACGACGAAGTATGTAAAGTACTGAGCATAAGACTTGACTTATAATAAGGGTCCAAGAAATAGTACCTACAAGATCATAGATCAAAATAAAACAGGGCCAGCCGAGTGGTGCGGTGGTTAAGAGCTGGGTTGGGATGCCAGTGGCCCCGGTTCGGATCCCACATATGAGGGCCAGTGACATTGCCCTCTAAAAAAAATAAAATGTTTGATTTTGAAATAAAAATAAATAAATAAAAAATAAAACAAACACTTCAGCATTCTCAACTGTTCTTGTATTATATTGTTATTTGAAGTGATGATGAAATTCAGCAAAAGTGCTCCTTTTTTTCTTTTTTTAAAGATTTTATTGGGAAATTGGGGGAGGGGAACAGCGTTGGGGAATCGGGGATGGGAAACAGACAAGTTGCTGTTCTTTTTTGTTCTTCAGTCTAGTTGTGGAGGACATTGCTTCACTGGCCCATGTTGGTATCATCATTGCTCTCTTCTCGGGTGAGGCAGATTGGTTGACGGTCTCTAGACGGCCGCTCGCAGTGGCTCTTAGCAGCTCACACCAGCTGCCAGCCACTCACGCTGGCTGCCAGCCACTCACTGTAGCATATGGCAGCCCACTGCAGCAGGGGCTGCAACTATGCCGTCCCTGGGACTCACAGCCCAGCTCCAGGTGGAGCTGTTGTTAGCTGTAGAGGGCAGTGTCACTGGCCCTCAGATGTTGGATCCCAACTGGGGCCTCTGGTGTCCCAAGCCAGCTCTTAACCAACGTGCCACTAGACCAGCCCAAAAAGTGTTTCTTATATGCATCATTTTGATTGGATTCAGATATGCAGAGGCCACTCTGTTAACACTTTTCAGTTTAAAGTTTGAATGCAATAAAGGAATGCACCTAAATGGTAGTTCTCTTTAAGACCCTTTCATGATGAATCAACATGATATAATCATTGCCAAAACTTATTTCATCATTCCCATTACATATGCTAAGATTTTACTTTTCTATCTCTATCAGCATTTTAATCTAAAATGTCAGTATTTCAAAATAAAGAACACTAGATATTACTTTTCCTTGGAAATAATGGTTTATTTTTGCTCCTATTCAATAGCATCTTGGTTTCATTTACCACTTAAGGATTATTCTTCAGAGCTAGTGAGATATTTTTTAAAATTTTTGTGTGTGATTGTTTCTCTGTGATGCCAGGAGATGAATTAGAAAAAGGTTTGGATTTACCATAAATAAAGGATCTGTATTTTTCTACATGCGTAGTTTACTGCTGATCCTCACTGTCAAACCTGCTCCTAGATTTTGTGCTTCCTTTAAAAAAAAAAAAAAAAAAAAAAAATCAAAATAATACAAAAATACATAACTTTTGCCTATTACTATTTCTCATGGAAATAACTGCCAATTACATAAACCTTGAATTTTTTGTTTCTCACTGAATATGTTTCTCACTGAATGTACATGTCTTTGATAACAGGCATCAGTGGAAAGCTATTACCATATTCCAGTTTTCTGCAATGTAACATTTTCTTCTCATTTCAGGGGTTGCAAGTATATTTAGACTTGCCTAGTAATCTCAAATGTCAATAGTAAATATGAAAGTATCATAGAGTTACAAAATCTTTTCAAAAATTATATTATTATGGTAATAATTGTGCAAGTGTCTCAAGAGATAATGAATGGTTAATGAATGAATGTTTAAATCAGGAAATAGTTGATAAATGAAAGTATAAAAGAGGAAAAAAAGAAGGGTAGGGGGATAAAAGAAGGAAAGAAGGAAAGTAAGAAGGAAGGAAGGAAATATTTGGGTACTTTACTGTATTTTTAAAACAAAAAAGCATAAATGACATGTTTGATGCTCCCAAAAGATTAGAATACAAGTAATAAATTTGTAAATATATGTGAAAGAATAATAAAACAAGATGTGTAAGTCAATCCTCAAGAGTTGGAAAGTCTATGCATGCTATTGGAGTTCAGATAAATGCCAAGAATGCTAAATATTTCATAGATATTATTTCATTATGGAGTCCAGTGACTCAAGGTATAATCATATTCTTCACTAGCAATATGTTTTAGAAATGCCTAATTTTCCAGGCATCCTATATTTATTAAAAGATATCAATGTCCTCTTAAATACACTGTGTGTGTGTGTGGGGAGGGGTTGCCAAAAAATGTATACAAGTGGACACATTTGTCAACGTTGCTCAAGCAATAATCCACCGTAATTGGAAGTGTCTGCATGCTGATGGTAACCACTTTGAGCATCTCTTGTAATTGCAGAAGTCAAACATGACTTGTATTCATCTTTTGTTATTGTTATATATTATTAGTTTTAATATATTTTTCCTTCCTTAAAATGTCCATACATTTTTTGGCAACCTCTATTTATGAACTACGTAGATTTTGCTCACAAGTCAGCAAGTATACCAAAGACTACAGTTATATCAAGGTGAATCCTCTGTGATTGAAAATACAGATTTCATTAGAAAGATGCAGCAGCTGTGTTCCTGAGGTTAGAGCACTTTGTCGCAGTAAGAATATCAATGGAGTGTTTATGAAATAACAAGGGAACATCACATCGCAAAGAGCAATGAAAGCCTGTTTTAAAAAATCTGTATAATAAACATGTCTAGATGGTTATGGTTCTGGCAGATTGCTACAGAGGAAGTATTAGAAAAAACATCTCATACTCATACATTTTTCATGAAATGTTCTGTATTATACATCACAGCTGCAAATCTGTCCTCTGAAGTTTGCAGCTTCTTAATGACACCAGAGATTTAGGGCACAGGGTGGAGTTAGACTGACATGTGACTGATGAGGTGGAAGTGCGAGTCTGAGGGCCATTGAACACAGAGAATTTTCCCAATGTATCATAATTACAGAGACACCTGTGCTGAAGAGGTTGTGCTGATTCAGAGAAAATACATGGAACTTAATGGTCGGCAAGATCCTTTATCTCAGACCCATGGCTGTTGGGTGTAAAGGATACAGTTGCTTTTAAAAATTATGTTAAGACATTGGTTTTAGTCCTGCCAGTACATGATGCTCTCATCACCTGAAAATGTTTTGTCTCATTAGAGAATGGGAAATCGGATATTGAAGCATCACTGAAATGTACTAGGAATATTTCCTGGAAAATGATGCAGAAATCTAAGGTCATAAATGACTGAGTCTGATGGAGCAATCAAAGCTGGATTATTCTGAGTTTTCCTTATCTTTAGAAAGTCCATTGTTGATTGAAGAATGGTTAAATGCAAGTTCACATTCTATGCAAAGTAACATGTAATTTAACAATAGTCATTCTTCCAGTTAGAATTCTTACTCCAATGTGCTCTGTGTTCTTAACGATCTGTTAAATCTTGAGGTGCTGGTCGGTTAGAGGTGGGGAAAGGAGTTACAATAATTTATATATTTTTGCCTTTCAAAAAAGAGCTCATTTAGGGTTTTAAAAAGATTAAAATATGGGTAGACTGTGATTTGAGAAGGGTAAGAAATGATAGGATGTGACAAACAAAATATGTTCATTAGGAAGGAATGAATTTTAATTTATAAGTAAGTATTATTTATTTAAATCAGTGAAGGTGAATTATGTTCAGTAGTTAAAAGCAAATATGAAATATATAATCATTCAATATATTAGATCAAGGTATTTTCAGTTACATTATTCTGTTCCTCTATAAATATTTCATTTGTAACAGAAGACTGTTCTTTACATGAATACCATGTCTTAAATTACTTATAACAAGATTTGTGGCAATACACACTTGTTTTGGGCAATGACTTTATATGGATTCTTCAACATTTATTCTTTTTAATATTCCAGTGTAAAAGCAATGAATAAAATTGTAAATACAATGTATTTTCTATTATCATAGGAATAACATGTGTATTGTGATAAATCAATATGATAGAAAAGGAAAATATGAAAAACAATAAAAATTGCTCATAGCCATATCATTCAGATATGGCTACAATTAATATTGTGGTATAAATCCTTCCATGAAATGTATTATATAATATTATCATAATAAAAAAAATAATTGACTCTTTGCTTTGTATATAATTTAGTATCAAAGCCTATGTATGAATCTTTTTCAAAGTTTTATGTACTTGTATATTGAATAAGATGTATCACAGTTAGAGAGTATTTGAATAAATAACAGATACAAACTTATTCTTGAACTTATGTATAAACCATGTTTATGTGAACAATTAAGCAGAAAGATTGCATTTAAATGAGTAACTTATCTGATCAGTAAAAAAATAAAGTGATACTGCAAACAAAGTTCAGTAGCCTGGATATTATTTGTAGGAAGATTAGAGAAGGTAATACATGTGTACAGCTTTGGCAAATGCTCTCATCTGATTTCCACCAGCAATCCATGAAAGGCAGCCCCATGTACCTGTTAAAGCCTTAGACTCCTGCACCTGTTTTGGGAGGTTCGATTCTAGCTCTGGCACTAACCATTGGAGAGACTTTAAATAGTGATTATATCATCTTAATGTTAATGATTGTTCACTATACTGTTTCATTAGGGAATATACTGACCTCTCTAAGCCTCAGTTTTGTCATCTATAAAATGGAGGCATTGAGGATTAAATGAGTTAATGTTTATATTGGATTTATAACATTGATAGGCATAAAGAAAATACTATACAAACATTATTTTTAAATTGATAGCTTACTATACTGCTTATGTTATAAATGAGGAATTTGAGCCTTACAGAGTTTGTTTTTCTATTTGCTTATTTTATAGAATTGTGGCATAAAATCCATTTTTCCGTCAAATATTATATTTTGTTTCCTCAAGTTTAAAAATAAAATATCCTGTATTTTTCAAATAATATGCTATTGATTTCATTATATGTAGCTATAGAGTCAAAATAGCAAAGCCAGTAAAATAAATAACAGAATGTGAACTTCCATAAATTTGATAAGCTTTTTTTAATGGTAATATATTTTTTGAAAATCATCTACCTACCTTACCGTAAGCACAACCCTGTTTATGTAAAATTTGATTATTTGTTAATCAAGGAATCTTTTAGTATTGTTCTTTATTGTTTTATTATTGTATTTAAATATTATTATATTTTGATGATTGTCAAATTTTTGGTGACTCCTAGAGTTTTGCAATTGAGACAAACACTATTGTAGTCCGAGCTGGAAAGATAAGCTGAGGTTTGATCTATATGGGCCTTATTAGCTATGTAAAAATGTTTGGGCTTTATCTTAAAGGCACTGTGATGAATAAGAAAGAAATCAATAGGGCATAGTGTTTGAGTGGACCGTGGGATTTAAGTGGGAGTCAGATATGATGACCATGTTTCTGCTCCACCAAATTGGGTAGAAAATAGTAAATAGATCTATATTCGTGAAGGCAGGAAAGCAGGAGAAAGGATATGTTTGAAAGGGAAAGACCTGATTATTACTTCCGATGTTAGACTTTGAGCTGTCTTTAGGAAATTCCAGTAAGAATGTGCACAAAGCAGTTGGAAAACCATCTATATTTTAGGTTCAGATATGGACTCTGGAAGTTGTCAGTATTTTTAAGACAACAAAAGACATGGAAAGTGATAAAATCACCCAGCCCGGTTAAAGAAGAAAGAAAGAAAGAAAGAAAGAAAGAAAGAAAGAAAGAAAGAAAGAAAGAAAGAAAGAAAGAAAGAAAGAAAGAAAGAAAGAAAGAAAGAAAGAAAGAAAGAAAGAAAGAAAGAAAGAAAGAGAAAGAAAGAAGAAAGAAAGAAAGAAAGAAAGAAAGAAAGAAAGAAAGAAAGAAAGAAAGAAAGAAAAGAAAAACAAAGAAAGAGAAAGAGAGAGAGAAAGAAAGAAGAGAAAGAGACAGAGAAAGAAAGAAAAAGAGAGAGAAAGAGTGATTAAGGCCTAGGCTCAATAATGAAAATGACACAGAAGGAACTGAGAGTCAGCTGGAAAAGAACCTGAACACGATAAGAAGCAGGGATGTTTAAACTGATTTAGACCAACTTGGAAACTTCATGTTGAAATTCCTTAAGAAAAGGGAATGAAATAGGGCTAGATTTGCATCTGAACTCTGCCACTAGCCTTTTGTGTTACCTTTATCCAATAAGTTCCTTTGTGTATACTTTGGTTTCCTCACTTTGAAACTGGAAACAAAAATAGTACATGTTTTATAGAGTAGCTCAAGAACAGCAAGCTAGGCAACCTTCTGTATACGGTTCTTGCAATGATCAAATGGAGTTAATATTAATAGATATAAACTAATTATCACAGTTCATACAATTATAATTTATAAACCTAGTTTATAGGCAGAACAATTTTAAACTCAATCTCCAAACATATGTAGACTTCTTCCCCTCCACTTGTCCCTTAAAAATTACTTTTTAAATCGATCGGTCTCCTTATCTTTTTAAGGAATATTTCTTTTTAAGGAGAGGGACTAGATATTAAGAAGTTTAACAAAGATATCAAAAGTCTAATCCAGTATAAAAATTTAAAGCAGTGTCTTCAACAAAAACTATTCTTGAGAGGATTACATAAACAGGTTTATCCCGAATAACTCAGTATCTTTGTGTACTTAGACCGCCTGCCTGCCACTGAAGGTATGTTGGCATAACTGGGTATATATGGTTCAAGAGAGTCCTGAGAAAAACCGTAATGTTTCAAATCAGGCAAAGAGGAACTCAGATCCTCATATCTTAAATGAGTGATTATGTAACAGGGATTAAGTTATTCAATATCGCTGAACTGAATTTCTTTCATCTATAAAGACTAATAGGAATACCTACCTGTCTCTGAAACATTAATGAAGAAATAATATGCCAAAATGTCTAGCACATAGTAGGTGTTCAACAAATGTTAGCTCCCTGTTGTTCTATCAGATGCCAGCCATTCCTCCGAAACATGAGTCCAGCAAAACTCCATTTTAAAATGAATGCAGGGCCGGCCAAGTGGCGCAGTGGTTAAGCGCTTGCTTGGGAAGCCAGCAGCCCCGGTTCGGTCCCACATATGAGGGCCAGTGACACTGCCCTCAAAAAACAAACAAATAAAATGAATGCAAAAAGTTAGTGAAAGACACAATAAAACCAAAACCAGCTAGGGATAAAGAGCCAAATTAAATTCTCTAGGGAGAAAAGACTAACAAATCAAATTGTTATCACATTCAGAAACCACAGTTTAAAATAAGGCTAGATGCTGTCATACGTAATGATTTGGTGTAATCATAAAAAGTACTGAATACTTTTTAACACGATTATTTAATAAACCTCATTCTCTACAATAAATATTTCATATGGTTTATACATTGCTGAAAGATTTTTTTAAATGGCAGTAAATTTAATGGAATGTTTCAATGTTAGGTTAATAAGACAGAACATAGAGGTAAAATGGCCATAAGCTCTAGATTATGTGAAGACAAGGACTAACCTAGATAAATATTAGATGAATCCAGAAGGAACAAACAAACAAACTATGGAGAATCTGATGAAACTGTAGTGGTTTCTCCTTGGGATCCACAGTTATTCCAGATCAGGGGCTCTGATGTCAGATTTAGTTTCTTAGCACTTAGCACATTATGAACTTTCAAAACTATTAAAGAAGTTTGGAAATTTTTTTTTTTTAACCTAACTAACGTGTGTAATTAAATAAAATACCTGTTTGGAAATGTGTCAATGGCGCCTTTGCTACTAAAATTATTTAAGAGTTTCTTTGTGAATCTTAATTACAATTTAATTAAAAAGGGACATTTTCATCTAAATTTTACAACAGTGTTAAAATCTTGTTAAGATACAGAACATTAACCATATCAGTTTTATTGTAATAGATTATGCATTAACTATCTTTCTTTATCTAGTTTCATTAAATAATGTATGCAAGATAAGATTTTTTTTCTCAAATGAAAATTGTATGAGAACAAATAGAGGATATAATCACCAATATTTGGGAAATGATGGAAAAGTTTCCTCTTGCTAATAGCTAGTTGTACTGATTTTTTAAAATACATATTCTTAAATTTAATATTTTATTAAATAAAGAAATTACCACTTGCTATCACAAATATGATATAAAAGCACTACAATTTTAAGTTGGTGAAAACATGGGCTTGATGTATGGAGAACAACCAATAATGTATTGACTATATGAATGAGGCACTTTTTATATACAATTTAATTGACATGTCCTTCAACACAGTGAACTAAATAAGAAATAGTATCTGGACTTATTAGATGCTTTCAGGGAACATTTCCTTGGACATTTGTCTTAATTATCCATAAAATCCTTGATTTTAGATGATTATATTGTTATTCAAAAAATTCATACTTTGGCAGACAGAGTTAGTCCTGTTTTCCCAGATCTTCAGGCACTGGGAACCTCCAGAAAGCCAATGTTAGTGAGTTTAAGGGAAGAATATTTTTAAAAATGAAAATAAAATTATAAGACACTATTAAGGTATTATTTTCCCTTCAAAGTCCAGGATTAATTCCAGTTTTATTCTCAAATGAATAGTGCCCAACAATGAATGTAAGAACTTTCTAGATTTGAACACTGTAGTAATCAGATTAATATCAAACTTTTTTCTAGTTTCAACATTAGATTACATAATTAAATACATACAACAACAAAAATATGTTCAGGCATCTGGGGACATCCAAAAAGTAATAATTGAAGGTGGAAGGGATGGGTAAACATTTACTTATATTTTACTTTAATGGTTTAAAAATATTTAAAACTAACAAGATGGAGAAGTAGATAATTGGGTATTTGTCAAGGAATTATTTTATTTTATTTCTTCCCTTAATTATTTGACTCCTATTTACACTGACAGGTTTTGTTTATGCTATTACACTAAAATCAAATACATGTTTCTATCATCATACATCCATTAATTTATAGATAAAATTCGGTTTTTAAATGTAAATGGAAAGTAAATCTTGGTCAAGTTGATGGCAATAGTCTTGGGTATGCTATGGGAATTTGTCACTGACGTGTTTTCTTGTACAAATTTATTTTGGTACGCTGAGTGTTAATCCTACCAGGGTGCTGTAGAGAGGAGCACTATCTAAGTAAGGAAAGGTTTGTTTGAGGGCCTTGTATTTAGGATAACATAGTTAATATCAAAATATCTAAATGAAACTATGATCATCTTATTTAAATTGTACCTTACCAAAGTTAAAGGCATTATGTGCTTGATTTTGCTATCTCAACTTCTTCATGTTGAGATAATTACATATTCATATGTAGTTGTAAGAAGTAATACCAAGAGATTCCTTATACACTTTGCCCAGTCTCCTCAATGTCTATATTCAGCAAAACTATATCACACTATTACAATAATTATATTGATATTGATTAATCCACTGATGTTATTCAGATTTTGTTAGTTTTATTTGTACTCATTTGTGTGTGTGTGTGTATGTGTGAATTAAATTCTAAACAGTTTCATCACCAATGTAGGTTTATGAACCCACCATCATAGTCAGTATATTAATAGTTCCCACACGGCAAAGAATGTGTATGTGTGTTTTTGTGTGTGAGTATGAGTGAGAGCAAAGAGACACAGAGAGAGAGAGTTATTGAGAGAGAATGAGAGGAAGAACACTAAAACTCTTCTGGCAATTCATTAATATTATTGATATATATTGACAGAAAAACAATAGCATTTGTTTCAATTGGCTCATTTGACCATGTTACATTTATATGTCAGTTATTATAATCTCTAACAATATAACTGAAATCTTAAACATTCTATGGTAATGTAGCCCTAAAAAGTAGCATTTTTAATTTATTAATAGTAAAATTAATTATTTATAGACAGTATTCCTTAACCACATAGGTGTCAGAGATGGTACATTTAAAAAAATTTTTGTGATATCTCTTGACTCATGAATATAGGTTGGCTACCATTAAATAAGTCCATTAAAACCCTCCATCAGGCACAATTGATCTCACAGACTCACTGCACACAAATTTTCAAATATGAAATACGTCTCTGCTGTACTAAGTCACAAAAACGACTGGTGATAAGTTACTGTAGAGGGGATACGAAAGCAATGAGTCATGATACTTAACTGTTAGATATTTGAAAATTTGTGTGCAAAGAATCTGTGAGATCAGTTGTGCCCGAAGGAGGGTTAAGTAGGAACACATTTTAATTGATGGCTGTTTTATAGTTTAATGGTATAATTTACAGTATTAAGAAATATAGGGCCGGCTGAGTGGTGCGGTGGTTAAGCGCTGGCTTCGGAAGCCAGGAAGCCAGCGGCCCGGTTCGCTCAAAAAAGGAAAAAAAGAAATATATACAGCACATGCTAACGTATATTAATGTAAGTTCTTCAAAACTAGGAACTCTGTCTATTGAGTAAAAGTTAAATTATGGGGCTGTGGAAATGATGCTTATACTTAGAAATGAGCATCAAAACCAGTTTAACTTATTAATGCAAACTAAATTAACTGCATAATTTGACATGTAGCAACCTGATGAAATATTGAAATTTTCTCTGAAATGACAATTTTAGTATGCTTAATATTATCTTTTTAAACATTGAATATTAGCATCTATAACAGTACAAAATGTCTATACTATACTTTTGATTACTAATTGGTTTTGGAATTTCATTAAAAATACATGCATTCACAGAACAAGTGAAGCACTGGTAGACAACTTTTTATTTTTATGTTTTTGTCTTATAAGTTAGAACTCTGGATCTGATGTTTTAATTAGGGCTAATGGAGTTACTGTCTGTACTGAGAAAACCTAAATATTTATCTGTGAATAGATGCAGTCAAACCTTTAAAAAAATAGTTTTCAGGATCATTTCATAATCTTATGCTGATTTTATTTAAATCTCTGATAACAGTCTGCAGTGTTTTTTTTTTGTGTGTGTTTTCTTTTTGTGATTCTAACAGGTTTATACTTTTCAAAGAAGAAAATGATGTGCCTAAGCTTCATAAATGACATCTCCCATATCAGCAATAATAATAGTATACATCTTGTTATAGAACTATTCAGTGAACAATTCCCAGAAATCACCTTTATTATGCGGAATAAAACAGATGTACAACTCCCTCTTTTGGAGGTCAACTTTACACAAAAGCAACAATGTACTCCCAAGCATAAGATTAAAAGAGCATTAGTTTTAGTGATGTTTCACTCAATAGACATGATATCTATTCTAAACATATTTTTAAATCCTGTGAATAATTGACTCATGAAAAATACAAAAGGATCTTAGTACAGACATGAAGAAATTCCCTATTCCACCTATAACATCATTTAAAAAGTTAAAGCTCACATCCCATGAACAACAAAACCAGGATAAAGAGGGAGTTTAATCAATTTATCTTATGCTTATTTTTGTAACCTATTCCATTGTCTGAAATTACCCAGGACATAAATATTATAACAGTGGAAACAAATCAGCCTCATGTTCCTTTACTATTTCAATTGAATACAGTGTATTTCCTTCTGGAGCCTCAAAAAGCCAATGCTCAGTTTACTGTGAATCCCCCTAAATGCATTCCTTCAGATTTCTCCTTTCAAGGTCAATGGCCCTTGTTTTTCTTAATCTTAGTATTTTTATATTTATTTTATTTATTTATTTTTTGAGGGCAGTGTCACTGTCTCTCACAAGTGGGACTCGAACCGGGGCCGCTGGCTTCACAATCCAGCTCTTAACCACTGCGCCACTCGGCCAGCCCTAATCTTAGTATTTTTAACATTTTTTTACTGCTACATAGTTTGTGATATATATGTGAAAAGGAAGTATGATTAGTTACCGAAAGGTATTGCTAAGCTAATACCAGGGTGTATCTCTCCTCATTCCTTGAAGTCTTCTCATAGGTCAAAATGCAGCTCTTTCATTGCATGTAATTCTTTATAATTCTTCAATACAAAAATGTATATATTATACATTTCTATGCTTACCATTGTGTTTCCTCTGAGTACACACTAAAGACTTTCTTCTTGCCACATATTTCTATGGTTCAGCATTTAATTGCATTCATTTATGCTCCTATTACATATGTCTTATAATACATAATATAAAAATTTGTAACTGGTGAAGACATGAAGGTGGAAAGTACTAGCAACATGGAATGAAATAAAGGTCATTAAAATAATAGAGAATAGAGTAATATATGAAGAAAAAATTATTATCTCCTTAAAGAGAAAGCGACAGTATCTGCTCATATTGTCATTTTGTGCATTTCATGAAAAGATAAACTATTATAATATATATAGTTTAGAAGTGAGAAAAATTATTTATTCTCAGTTATTATGCAGCATATCTATATAAATTGATAGATGATTGTTAGATAGACAGACAGGTATCATATATATGCATATATATGCAATCAAACCTTTTTTCAAAAGAGTTTTGGGAATCATTCATAATGTAATACCAATTCTGTTTAATCCATGATAAAAGTCTGTGGGTTATTTGTGTGGGGGGGGGTGGCTGGGGGAGGGAGAAGAGGGTTCAAATAAGTTTACATTTTCCAAATAAGAAAATAATGTGCCTACATTTCATAAGTGACATCTTCCAAATTGTCAGTAAGAATGATATAAATATTCTTATGAGAATATTCAGCAAACAATTCTCAGAGATATCCTTTATTACAGAGAATATATATATACATATATACACATACATACATACAAACATATATATATATATATACACACTTGTGTGTAATACATACATACAGATGTACATTTACATAATGGTATTTTATTTTTAAAACAAATTCAACTTTTTGTGAAATTACTATAGCAAATGAACATTGCTTTACTAAATGTTTCACAACCTTATGTTGAGAATGAAAATTAATTGTAGGCTCCACCCTCCCGAAAGTTTTCAAAGCTGGATAGGTTACTATTATTCATGTAGTAAATAAAATAAAGGAAGGTAGTTGCCTCCTCTAACAGAGTATTAGAACAACATATTTCCTTATTAAGGAAATTTGTATTATAATATATAAAATAATTCAAGATAGAATTTAAGTAATGTAACATAAATAATTTAAGGAAAAAAAGCTTAAATATTTGACAGGGCATGTCTGGTCCTCACCTCAGTTATTTTCACAATGAGGTAAGTGCCCCTGTGCAGAGTGGCATTTATACACATCAGAGCAGAAGAGTGTTATCCTATCCAGTTAATTGGCAGAACTCATCTACCCTACATGCCCATGGACACTGCCCCCGACAGGCCTTCACACGGATCCAAACAGAAACAGACACATGCATTTTCTCCACTGCTGCCAAAAGCTAACTTGGCCACAGTGCCCACAAATGCCCATGTACCAGGAACACCAAGGGAAAGAGGCCGGAATGCTGTGCTTTATTTCCCCATCTTCATGTTGTTATACCTGCTACCTCCTTGAAACAAAATGATCTACCCTTCCACTAATTCAAGCTTCCTTCGAGTGCTCCCTGCATTTTGCACATACTTTCCTATAGCCACTAGCTCATTTAAGCACACTTTCTCCCCTATTCCACTGATCCTTGAAAATAATTCCATTATTGACTACATCTTACCATTGTCATTTTTCTTTGTGTTCTATCACACTCCCAGATGACTTACTGTCATTTTGGAATCCCCTGATGTCCAGCATACTGTGACACTTACAAGGTAAGTCACCAATAAATGGTTCTGATTTTTAAAAATCAGTGAAGTGCAAACAGAAAGACAGCCAGAGCTCCACAGGGGGAGACCTACATCGCACTGGGTGATTTTCCTGCAACAAGTGAAGACATTAAGTAGTGACAAGTCAATTAAACCATCATAGAACCAACTTCCGATATGCTCTTCTTTAATAGTACGCTCTGCCAAGTGTGTACCCAAGCACTGTAACTCCTGAAGCTTATAAAATTGGGAGTGGGCCCTTTAAGAACAATGGTCCAAAATTATGAATAGAGGAAGTATGTAGCCATCTCAGGTCCCTTGTAAAAGACTCTAAAGCTTAAGCTTCTGAACTTCATGAAATATTCTAGTTATTAATCAGGCATTGAGTGAGCAGTTCAGTTACAGTTCTAACTAAAATCATTTTACCTCCAGTGGAATGTATGATAGATACAAGACAACAAGGCCGGCCTAAATAAGTAAGACAGACAGAAAGGAACTCATTGGAAGAAAGCTTCAATTCATAAGTATAGTTGTGAATGGAGAGGGAACCATCTGGAAGGAAGCATGTCATAATTTAGGAGAATATTTTACTACTTACTGTGTTACCTGAGGCCATTTATTTTGTTTCTCTAAAGATTCATTATCATAATCCTCAAGTTAAGCAATACATAACATTTTCTATCTTCCAGGTACAATTCTAAGCATATTCTAACATAATACATGTAAACTTCATGGTAACTATTTTTACCCTTATTTTACAAAGGCAGAAACTGAGGCATGTGAGGTGAGGTTACCTGCTGAGGTCCTATATACGTAGTAAGTGGCAGAGTCCAGATTCAAAAGGGCTTCTGCCTGCAGGGTAGGCTGCACTGTACATATAGGCATCTTCATGTATAAAAGGAGATCACAACTAGACTCCATAACAGTTACCAGCACAGTTTAGTTACTGCATTCTGGTTTCTTCCTCAGCTGGGGTGCCCGAGGAGCTGAGTCAGGGACAATGATTCAGGAACACAGGGTTTACTGAGGGGATACTCTTCAGAAAAGCTGTCAGGGCCTTAGAGGAAAGTAGGATAGATAAAAGGATAGAGCAAAGATGTGGTCTCAAGGAAAGTGTGGCCTAACTACAGCAGCAGGAATCAGTCCCACAAAATTGGCAGGCCACCCCTACCCTCACCCCCAAACCTGAAGCAAGGAGTAGCAGGCTCTTATTTATTTATTTTTTAAACCTCTATATCCTTACTTCATAGACATCAGGCTGCCCCCTGGTGGGAAAGGGGCAGAGAGAGCAGGTTAAGCAAGCAACATCCTCCAGAGAAGGTGGGCAGTGAGCCTAAAAGAGCCAATGCTCATAGAGCCTGGGAAAGGGAGATCTGGGCAGACCCCAGTTACATCTAACGCAGTTCTTAACACATGATAGTTGCTCAACAAATATTTGGTACTCTCTATTAGTCTGGTTTTTTAGAAGTGAAAGAGGAAGCAAAATCCAATGTCTTCAATTCTGGCTGAACATGTTATAATGCAGAATAAACACAAAGATCCACTTGTTTATTAATTAAAGATATTACCAAATATTGAGTGGAATGTGGTGAGTATTATACATCCTCAAACAAATTGGATGCATTATTCCTATGGGGGTTCCTTCTGCCTAAGCATAGAATGTATAATTATAATCTTTCTGTACAGATTTGGGAGTTTGCATAGTTTGCTCTCTACCAGGGTTCACTCCATTTGAGTAAAGTGACAAAAAATATCACTGCTCTCATCTAAAACATCCTAGAAATTAGTTTTATTAAATAAAACAGAAGTTGATCTAGGTTCAAAAGCTATAAAAGGAGGGAGAGAAAATATTTGCCCTAAATATCTCTTAACAATCAGAAAGAAAGAAAGCTTAGAGGGAGCTTTGAATCTCCTAAATGATAGGTTTTCATATGGAGATATATATAAGCTTCTAGCTAAAGTGTAAGATTCCTTCCTTCAAATTCTGTAATTCAGTTGTGGGTGATACATTCTCTAGTGTCTCCAAGACATGGAACTATCATAATAAAAGACTGGGTGCAGGGACAAGAGACTTATTTTTATTTCTCTACCTGAGACAAAGAGATAATAGAAAATGAAACTGAAGAGTGGTGTAACTACCAATTAGTGAGTATAGAAGGAATCTCTGGCAACATTTAGATGTGATAGTTCCATCTTCCCAAGGGTCCTGGCATTTGTTTGTTGCCATTTAAGGAGTAAAAGGATGGCCCTAAGCAGCAGCTGTATAGGGAGACAAACAGAGTACAACCCACTGTTCTCTTCAGTCCAGCCATTCTGATGAGAATGCCCATAATCCAGCAACGACAGTATTTAAAACCACAACAAATTGTAAACTATCCATTTTAATGGACCAAAACGTATATAAACAAAACAATAATCAGATCTTTTTAGTTGAAATTTAGGTCAGGGATAAACTCATTTTTAAGACATTAATTCATAAAATATCTATATTTTTGCAATTCACATCCTAAAAACATGCTCATTGATAATTCACTGATTACAAATTTTTTGGCTTTAAACAACTTATGCATTCAATATGGAATGAATGATCTCAGTATAATTACTCAATCCCACCTAACAAAAAACACTGTGGCAAAGTTCCAGAATATTTTGCAAAATAATTAAAATGAAAATCCAGCATACATTTTACTCTGATGCCATATATCACATAGATTCAGCCTAATTAGTACAAGAGGAAAAATCCCAAAGTTAAACCACTTTCAATATTTTGCTTTAAGAAACTGGTTTGAGTTTGTAGAATATAGACAAGAATATCAGTCAAAAGAAAAGCGTAATCATATTACATTTAACAATAAATCTTCCCTTTTGATGTTTTGTTTTTCAACCTATTAGATTAAAGATGTGTCCAGGTTTTTGCATGACAGCCCACAATAATTTTAACTATTGTGCTTATTTACATATCACAAAATACATCTATCTTCTTGAATATTCCCAATAATTAAAGGCTCAGCTGAATTCTGAGAAATTAAATATAACAAATGCCTAGGTATACATAACAATCCTACATGAATATAACTGAAATATATATATATGGTTTTGTAAACCATCAGTGCTCTCTTTTCATATCATTGCTGTTCAGTAGAGCATGTAGCTTTCAAATGTTGATAATCCTCACAGTTGGCTAGGGGGATAATTCAGAAACTACTTTTAGAGCTTTTACTATCTGTCCCATCTTTTGGCAAGCATGGAATACAAAGGAATATAACATCTAGGCCATTGATATAAGAAACATAGACTCATTGGAGAGAAAAAAGACAATGAATGACATAGCAGCTAAAGTTATATGACAAAGTGTATCACAAAAAGAAATGTTATAGAAATTAAGATTAGGTGTGGAAAAATATCCATGGTCCTGATTTCTTGAAGTGAGAAAGATTTGGAGTAGACCTGAAAGATTACTAGAAAATATTTTACTGACAGTAATTGTTGAGTGGCGTTGTTATCATGTAATGCAGGTGGGACCAAAGACAAAATTATAAATTCCCATTCAACAACTGATTCCAATATTTAATAATGCTTTCCATATCCAAAGAAATTCAATAATAAGCATAGGCAAAGCAACCAAAAAGACAATTATATTTCCAATCAGTTATTTTTTGTATCTACTTTGAGAATTTAAAGTAATTGGATTAATGTCTCATAAAACAAAACCAATACTTACTGAGAAACAATGTTAAATAATCTTAATTCCTTTTTTAATTGAAAACATTTTTTTCCTATGTCACACATTCTAAGGATCCAAGATCATGCCTCACCCTCCTCCAACTAAGAATAAGTTCTAGGATGTCTTTTTACCTTCTCTATTCCACACTGCCTGGCAATCACTGCTCAACACACATCTGTTAATTCATTGACTGAGTGAATAAGATAGTAAATGCTATATTTTATTTTACAGACAAAAGTCTACCTTTCATGCAACTACCTATCAAATGAATCTTTTCTTGATATTCTGGCCTGAAACTGTATGGGAATTATATGGAAAATATAGTTAATTTATCATCTTGACCTACTAATTCACACAATAAATGCTTGTTTTCAAATGTAACTATAAGTAAATATTCATTGCAATGCCCCTCAAAAAGGCCAGAAAGAAATATCACCTGAATAAATAAAACAAGGGTACAGAGGAAAGTCAGTACTTCCATCAGGAAGGTCAGCTATATCTTCTGGGAGACATGATGGTAGTAGAGGTTCCCATTCCCCAGAATTCTCATTCAAGGAATGAACAGATTTAGATGATAATGTGTGAATGAGTAAGAGTTGCATCAGACTTGTAGCAAATTCCTCTGGCCTTCTAAAATCCAGCCTTTTACACATCTGACTGGAAGTTATGCATCTAGTCGAATCTGGATGTAGTCTGCTAGTTTTCGTCTGAACCAGAAAGCATTTTATGAACTCAGTCTTACAAACTTAAGATATGACTACAGAGTGACAAACAATATAAAACAATCAGACACAAAGACATACCTCCCTCATCACTCTCAACCTGACAGATTAACACAGTCTGGTTCAAGTGCTTTCATGATCCTAGAGCTGCTAAGCTAGAACAAAGGTCGTTTACTGAGATGTCTCAAGGGCATCATATGAACTGGCCCTCAGACCAGCTGTAAGACTTAACCTGCTCTATCAAAGCAATTTCAGTGTATTGTTAGAATGTCAATGGTATAAACATTTGTAAACTATAAATTAGAGCTACTTTGAGAACTGTGATTTAATTCTACAATGGGGATTAGAAAATACAACATACCCCTCCATTCTAATAAAATGTTTCTAAAACAAAATAACAATTAAAGCAATCATACATGATTCTAAATGCACAGAAGCATATATATATGAACCACACAAAAAATAACACTTGTTTATATGATCCTAGCTGTTGAGTAGATAAAAAATAAAATACTTGGATTTCTCATGTACATTTGTTTACATTTCTAGAGAAACTCATTAATTTATTGAGAAAAACAAAAACAAAACGCAAAAACTATTTTATTGAGAAAAACAAAAACAAAACGCAAAAAACTAATTTATTGAGAAAAACAAAAACAAAACGCAAAAACGCAAAAAAAAAAATTTTAAAAGTTTAAATCTCAAACACAATAATTACTTTTAATGCAGAACTCACAGTAGATCAGTTCCTCTTAACATGTAATTGCAAACTGTTGTATTCTCCTACAAAATATGGACAGAAATTGAGAGTAATCATTTAAAACCCTTTAAAGCAATCTAATCTTACTGTGACATCCAAGCATGTGATTTCATATATTACCAAAATATTAGGCTGTAAAGAATTGAAAAAATAAAATATCAATAAAACTGGCACTTTGTCACAGATATTTTGAGAAACACTGCTCAAGTTTATTTTTTCTCTACGTATTTAGAAAAATCCTTGTTTTCTTTAAGAGAAACACACACACACACACACACACTGAACAACCATGTATATATAGTTGTCACTCTCTGAAGATACAATGTACTATATATAATAAAATTAATGTGGAGTCATTAATTGTAGAATGAGTTTTGTCTATTTAGGATCTTTCTGGATATAAGTAAGAAATTCAAACAAGAAAGGAAATAATCTCACATTACAAGACATGTGGCGGAATTGGGGCAACACAAACAGGTAAATCAGAGGCTCGATCAAGTTTCTCTTACTTATCTATTATGCCACCTATAAAAAGACAGTTTTAAGATGCTTGTGGCCAATCTAGTTATCTCTTGCTCGCACAGATATTGGAATGTCTCTTTCTAAGTGCTGCTTTTTAAGCCACAGATAACTTACCATGAAGTTTCCAAACCAACTTTCCCTCATTTTGCATTGCCCAGAATTGTGTTATGTGTCCATAACTAAGCCAGTCAGTGTCAGGGAAACTGGAATTATCATATTTGGTTTATACTAACAAGAATTCATTCACTTTTTGTTTTAAGAGAAGGCTATCCATTCATAAAAGATGCTAAAAAATCTAAATTTAAAAAATGATTCATACAGTGACAGAAAGGGGGAGAATGGTAGTCATATAGGCAACCAACATATCTTCCTGAATGACATTTAAATAGTGAGGTTAGAGAATATTCCCTCATGGAATGTGTATGAAATAAAAACTGAAGAAGGTCCAAGAAGAAGTTCTGAGCAGATAAAATATTTTGCTTTTGGGAGAGGAGGAAGACCCAACAATAAAAACTGAAAAGCCATCTACCTAGTCAGAGCTTTAGTATTATGGAAACAGTAGGATAAAAGTTTTAAAAGATGAGAGTAGTTCACAGTGCCAAAATTAATAAGAAATCAAGGAAGGTGAAAACTGACAATTTTTAATTACAGTTAGTGAAAGAAAGTTATTAGGGATTTTCAGATGTACGAGTTAATGGAAAGGTGGGCATAAAAACAAAATGGATTGAGTAGAAGCGTGAATAGGAAATGAGAAAAAGGGAGTTAAAAGGTGGGCAACTTTCAGAAATCAAAACTAAGCCACAGGAGAAATTTTTGCCAAAAATTTAGGCAAGACAGAATAACGGCCACCAAAAGATGGCTGTGTCCTAATTCCAGAAACCTGTACAGGGCAAGGGCAATTTGCCGATACATTAAAGTAAGTATCTTGAGATAAGAAGATGATTCTAGATTATCCAAGTGGGCCATTCTATATTCTGATTTTTTTTAAAGTAGTGATGATTCTTTAAATTCAAATGAATAAAATATTTCAGTAAGATGATATTCATACAAGTTACACAAAACAGACATTATTCTAAAAGGTAGTATACTTTTGTAGGGACAGGTGACATTAATACTGTGGGGAAAATATGCATGCCAAATATTAGTAACTACAGAAGTTATTTCAAATACATATGAATTTGAAATTTAGTGAATTTTCAAAACATGTAAATTTAATGATCCTTTTTTCAAGGTAATTTAAAATCACTGGTATTTATGTAGTCTCAGTAAAAACTTGATTATGTGGCATTGGAAAATTAAAATTCATTTCTTATGGCCTATATTAATTACATGATTTTTATTTCTGGTTTTGCAGAGCTAAAATAATTTTTACCTAGCTTATTTTTAAATAATAATAGTAATATAAGCAACGTTAAAATTTGATTGTTGTTAGTGAGTCCATTTTACAAATTTATTTTAATTTTCACTTAAATTTTCTAATTTGTTGCTATGTTTATTGGTAAGGTAAATATCAACTTTTCATCTTAACAGTATTAAAGTTTCCTTCTCTCTCATATATACTCCAAAATGTTGTTTCCGCATGATTTCATGGCTCTTGCCCCTTTTCTGGGTGAATCTTCTGTCTCCCATGCAAGAAAAGAAATGCAGCGCATTTAGCAAGGGATTAGTTCAGACAAAAATCGAAATGTAAATAAAACCAAATATCACCAATTAGTTGATATTTGATTATCATTAGTCCATTCAATCTTAAAAGGCTTAAAAACACAGAAAATTATTATATGTGTATAGTGCAAGTACAGATAAGTTAAACACATATTCTGTGATCTAGCAATATTGTCTGTTAAAAAGTAAAAATAAAAGCCATGAACTTTCAATACTGACAAGCTAAAATAGCAATATTTATCATTTTATTGAGTTGACAGTTGTTTTATTGCAATGACTAAATCAATCAATCTGTTATTTTGGCGTCAGTTTCAAACAGACTGAAAAGACTTGCACATTCAATCAAAACAAAATTTTCCGTGCAACTCTGTGAGGTAAAAGTTATCACAATTTTATTAAAGATGACATTATGATAAAGAGAGTTTAGGCAATTTATTCAAGGAGAAGATATGAAACATGAAATATATATACACGAGAAACAAGTTTGGAATTCACAAACTATTATTATTAAAGTATGTAGTACTATTTATTTTCCCAAATGTAGTCAGTAAATCTATCATTTTTTACTTCTTTCTTTATTTAGAAATTAAGGAAACATTCATAATCGCTCCCTTTCTCTCCTTAATGTCACTCTTTACATGAGTATACATATCATCTTCTATTTATATGCCTTGAAAGTATGCCAATACTGCTGTCATCACAGCTATTTGTTACAAAATTATCTTTTTCCCACCATGGACTTAATGTGTTCTCATCTCTAAGTTCCCCTAAAAGTAAACATATTCAATTAGATTTTATTGATAACAAAAGCTGTCAATAATGAAGTGAAGGTAACAAAAAAGATTCACAAAATGCTATGAGAAACACTCAACATTTTATATATATTTCTAATTCTTTTAAATTGTCAATGAAGTTGTAAAGGAATCTATACTTACTTTGTGCTAAACGAACTATTTGTTTCTTTCTAAATATTGCCTAGAGAATCCTTAGCATGTTTAATATTGAACAGATTACTACAGCATTGATTCAGCTTTTACTGATATTAAGGTATTAAACCTTAACCTGAGCTCCTACTGCACTGTGGTTTCCATGTGCTCGTAAATAATACTGACTCCATTGTTTCCAACAATGCCTTATAGTATAAATTACCCCGTGATTTGATTTGATTACATTGGAGCCTCTTTGCAGGAATGGTATCTTTGGCCAGTCTATGAAGGTTATTTTGACTCCAAGAAGACTCTCCTTAGCTGTCTCTTTGCCTTGTTCTCATTGGTGACTAGATGGTCCATAATTTTTCTTTCTGCCTTCATGGAGCTATGAGCCTCCTGTTAATTGTTTACACCAAAATGTTCATTGTTTTCTAGAGTGCCCTTTGGCTTGAGTTTCCACATAATCTTAACTAAATAAAGTTAGTTCCTTTGTAGAGAGATTCAGAACTCTATGCTTTATGGCTGACCTCTTCCCTCTAAGGAAAATCTCTAAGCTACTGCTTTGGATAGAGCCTAGACAACTGCCTGCTTCTCTCAGAGAAACTCTCCTGTTTTACGAGCAAGGTTCTGAATTGGAGCAATGGCTTCTGGTCTTAGCTTGCTTTACCTGGCATGTAACCTCTGCCCTAGGAGCTGGGACAATGGCAGTGGAGAACCCTGTATTCTCAGCCCACCATGCCAAAGGTGGAGCATCTGTCCTACTAGTGGGACTAGGTGGAGAAAGGGGGTCCCTTGCCTTTAGGCCCCACTTGCCTGGATTTTAACCTTGGAAACACAGCTTTAGTGGGCGGATAAGAGATGCTGGGTACATGCCTCTAAAGTGGGCATATATATTATAGCTGTTGACTGTGAGATCGAGGCAAAGGAAGCCCTATCTTCTTGGCCACCTGTGCCCAGAATGAAGCTTCTGTCCATCTCAGCTGGGAGATGGGAGAAGGAAATATGTTCTCACTCAAATGCGCCAATCCCACTGCTATTACTGAAACTTATTAAATTTTCTTGAATAAATAAATGCTTCTTCAGTTGCTGTATGCTCTTTGGACAATTTTCAAGGACTTTAAACGGTTGTTCTTTTTATCATTTCCACCAGTCACAGTTGTTTCATTGAAGAATGATTCTGCTATTCCACATATGTAATACTTTTATGTTAGAATTTTGTATATTAGATTTTCAAATAAAGTAACAGCTGTTATTCTATCATGTACCCAAACACAGCGAAGCCACACTCTTACCCTAGGAGTACAGCAGGTGGTAAAGGCAGAGGTAGTGTCCAGGTGTCCTCAAACAACCCAAGTGACTCCAATGTGCCAGACAGAGTGAGACTCCACCCCAATGAGCAGTGTATCCTTCAGTCACAGGCCTCCATTACCTACCTGCTGACCAGTAAGCCAGATATAACTGTGCTACATCTGGACCTGCTCTGTCTGTCTATCAGATCCCCTACAAGGCCAATAGCTTTTGGCAAATGAATAGAACTATTATATACTTAAAGTGAGGGTGTGTTTGTGGGTTAAGAGTATCAAGCTATAATTCAAGTAAAGCATATCATCCAGCTTCTCAAACATTCAGGAAATCCCTAATTCCATTTTAAACTATTTGTTATTATTATTTTAGTTTTTTTTCTTTTTGTCATTTGTGCTTTTTTAATTAAAATTTATTAGGGTGATATGGTTAGTAAAATTATATAGGTTTCAAGTGTACATTTCTTTAGTACACCATCTATATATCACATTGTGTGTTCACCACCCAGAGCCAGTTCTCCTTCCATTGCCGTATATTTTGACCCCTTTTTCCCTCTTCTACAATCTCCCTCCTCCCTTACCCTCTGGTAACCACTAAATTGTTTTCTGTGTCTGTGAGTTTTCATTTCTTTGTCTTGATCAACTGTTGCTTTCAGTTTTATATTCCACATATGAGCAAAATCATGTGGTTCTTGACTTTTTCTCACTTGTTTCGCTTAGCACGATAATTTCAAGATCCATCCATGATGTTGCAAATGGCAGTATTTCATTTTTAATGGCTGCATAATATTCCATTGTATGTACGTACATCTTCTTTATCAAATCATCTATTGAAGGACATCTTGGTTGTTTCCATGTCTTGGTGAAAAATGCTGTCATGAACATAGGAGTACAAACATTCTTTATGGATAAATATTTCCATATTTTTGGGGGTAGAAACCCAGAAGAAGGGCTGCTGGGTCATATGGCAAGTTGATTCTTAATTTTTTTGAGAAAATTCCATACTGTTTTCCACAGTGGCTGTACCAATTTACATTCCCACAAGCAGTGTATGAGGATTCCATATTCTCCACAGCCTTTCTAACACTTGTTATTACTTGTCATGTTGATAGTAGCCATTCTAACAGGTGTGAGGAGGTATCTCATTTTGGTTTTGATTTGCATTTCCTTCATAGCAAGTGAAATTGAGCATCTTTTCATATATTTCTTGGCCATTTGTATGCTTTCTTGGGATAAGTGTCTGTTCAGGTCCTCTGCCCAATTTTTAATTGTATTGCTTGTTTTTTTCCTTGTTGAGTTGTATGAGTTCTTCATATATTTTTGATATTAGTCCCCTATGAGAGATATTTATAAATATCTTCTCCCATTTGGTTGGTTGCCTCTTTGTTTTGTTGTTAGTTACTTTTGCTGTGCAGAAGCTTTTTAGTTTGAAACAATACCATTCGTTTATTTTTGTTTCTATTTTCCTTGCTTTTGAGGTCAAATTCATAAAATCTCTGTGAACCCACAGTCTATAAGTTTGGTACCAATTCTTTCTTCTATGCACTTTATTGTTTTTGGTCTTATATTTAGATGTTTGATCCATTTTGAGTTAAGTTTTGTAAATGGTGACAGCAGCCTAGTTCCAATCTTTTGCATGTGGCTTTGTAATTTCCCCAGCACCATTTCTTAAAGAGGCCCTCTTTTCTACATTGTACATTTTTAGCTCCTTTGTCAAAAATTATCTGCCCATATATATGTGGATTTATTACTGAGTTCTCAATTCTGGTCAATTTGTCTGGTGTCTGTTTTTCTGCCAATACCATATTGTTTTGTTTAGAGTCATTTTTTGGTATAATTTGAAGTCAGGGAGCATGATATCTCTGGCCTTGTCCTTTTATCTCAGGATTGCATTGGCTATTCCATGTAAATCTGATGTTTTGTAGTATTTTTGTTCTATCTCTTTAAAACATACAATTGGGATTTTTGATGGGGATTATGTTAAATTTGTATATTGCTCTGGGTAATATAGCGATTTTAACTATGTTGATTTTTCCAATTCATGAACACAATGTATCTTTCCATTTTTTTGTCTTCAATTTTTGTTGTCTTTAATTTTTGTTAATAATATCGTACAGTTTTCATTGCATAGGTCCTTCACATTCTTTGTTAAGTTCATTACTAGGTATTTAATGTTTTTGTTGCAATTGCAACAGGACTCTTTTTTTTTCATTTACTTTTCTGAAGTTCATTGTTAGTATATAGGAATGCAAAGGAATTTATATATTGATTTTGCATCCTACAACTTTCCTGTATTTATTCATTATTTCTAATATTTTTTTGGTAGAGTTTAGGTTTTTCTCTATAAACAACCATGCCAACTACAAAAATGACAGTTTTACTTCATTCCCAATTTGATAAATGCCTTTTATTTCTTTTCCTTGCCTGATTTTTCTGGCTAGGGCTTCCAATACTATGTTGAACAAAAGTGGTGAGAGGGGACATGCTTGAATTGTTCCTGATCTTAGACGAAAAGCTTTCAGTTTTTCACCATTGAGTATGATGTTAGCTGAGGTTTCTCATATATGGCCTTTATTATATTAAGGTACTTTCCTTTTATCACATTTTATTAAGTGTTTTAATCATAAATGGATGTTATAGCTTGTCAAATGTTTTTTTCTACATCTAGTGATATGATTATATACCTTAATCCTTTATTTTGTTTATGTTGTATATCACACTGATTAATTTGCAAATGTAGAACCTTCCCTGTGCCCCTAGAATGAACCCTCCTTGATTGTGATGTATAATCTTTTTAATGTATTGTATTTGGTTTGCTAGTATTTTGTTTAGGATTTTTGGAGCTGTGTTTATCAGAGATACTAGTCTGTAGTTTTCTTTTTTTGTGCTATCCTTACTAGGTTTTGGTATCATGGTAATGTTGGCCTCATAAAATGAGTTAGGAAGTATTGCGTCTTCTTTAATTTTTTGGAAGAGTTTAAGAAGGACAGGTGTTAAATCCTCTTTGAATATTTGTGAGACTTGACTAATGAAGCCATCTGGTCCTGGACCTTTGCTTTTGGGGAGGTTTTGAATGGTTGTTTCAATTTCCTTACTGGATAAGGTCTATTTAGATTCCACAGTTCTTTGTGGTTCAGTCTAGGCAGGTTATAACTTTCTAAGAACTTGTCCATTTTGTTTAGGTTATTTTAACTTTTTATCTTCATTCTACCTTCTATTCAGTTTTGATCATCAAAATACTTTAAATTTGTAAATAATAACAATAATAACTAAACTTTGTCCCCAACTCTAAAGCTATAATTACACAACAATGCCATGGGGATATGAAAGACAGTTTGGGGAATATAATCAATAAGGATGTAAAGATTTTTTAGGGTATCTGATGCATACTTGTCTTATTAGAGAGACAACTTCATGGAACGTGTAGATGCCTGACCATGGTAGTGTACAACTGAAGCTGAATAATACTGAATGTTAAGTATATATATTGGGTTGTCAGAAAAGTCATGACACATTTTTGCAATGAAAAACATAGAAAAAATAATACATGACTTTTCCGACAACCTAATATATACATTACAGGATGTGGAATACAGCATAGGGAATAGACTCAATGGAATTGTAACAGCTATATATGTCAGAGGGGTAGTAGATTAGGGGAGAGTAGTTCACTTTGTGAGGGGTGTAAATGTCTAACTATTACATTTTTTTGTATACCTGAAACTAATAAAAATAACTTAGAGAAAATTCATGATTGAGAAAGACAGTGCCTTCATACCCCCTTCACTCCCCTATTTTTCCAAAGACAAATTATGACAGCAAAGCTCTATTTCTCCTAAAATTATCTCAATTATATGGCTCATTAAGAGAGGGGCACATTGTCGCTACACAGATTCTGTTCTTCACAGCAAGCTCCTCAACACTTAATAGTGTCCCATACATAATAAGCATTCATTATACATTTGCTGAATGGTGAATAAATAAATGAATATTTGTTGAGTAAAATCTGCTTTAATGCCAAGAAGTTGAAAAGAATAGCATCCACATTTGAAAAACATAGAGGAATTTCTTCTTGATGTAACCCAGATTAAACTGAAATAGACAAAGAACACACTTGAATGATGCCTGCCTGCCTTAGGTGAAGCAAAACTTGGGTAGGAAATGAAAGAAATCTGGACAGACTCCACTCATGCTCTAAGCCAACTGAGAGAAGAGGTGGGGTAGATGTCAGGTATATATCTAGATTTCACCAATGCTCTAAGACCAAGTGCAAGATAGGTCAAAATTCAGTCAGGGATGGTACAATGCATTCCCCTCTGTTCCTTGATAATGAGGCCCTTTGGCACAACCCAATATTGCCTTGACTGGCTCTCCACCTCACCAACCATACAGGCAAGGTCCATTACGTTAGCTACCCAGGAAAAGCCCTGGTATGGCATCAGAACTTCTTTCTGCAACTATCTCCAAATCCAGACTTTCCCCAACTTCTCTAGCTATAGGTTGTAGAATATCTTCACTGGCAACATGAAAACAGAATAAATGTAAATATTTCCATTCTTTTCTCATATTGGCCTTAGCTATTTAGGTAAAGATTTAAAATATAAATATATATATATTTCTGGAATGTACCATCACAGTTTCCCACTCCATGGTGACTACATGCAAAATATTTGCAGTCAAATCAAAAGACATTAGAGTGAAAATAAAAGGAACTACTGCCTGTTATGGACTAAATTGTGTCCCTGGCAAAATTCATATGTTGAATTTCTAACCCCTAGCACCCTAGAAGAACAGTATTTGGAGCTGGAGCCTTTAAAGTAGTGATTGAGTTAAAATGGGGTCATTAAGATGGATCCTAACCCAATATAATTGGTATCTTTATAAAATGAGGAGATTAGAACATGGACACATATGTACAGTGGGAAGATGATATGAAGATACGGTGAGAAGATGACCGTCCAAAAGCCAAAGAGAGAGAAACCAAGCCTGAAGTTATCTTGATATCTGACTTCTAGCTTCCTGAATTATAAGAAAAGTAATTTCTATTGTTTAAGTCTGTGGCATTTTGGTATGGCAGTCCTAGCAAACTAATACAGTGCCAATGTTTGCCTTTGAAATGGAGGTATAGATCCACAATCCTTTTTTTCAAAACCCTTGGGGTTTGCTGTGATTTGCAGTTTGTTTGTTTTTGTGGTGTTTTCTTTTGTTGTTTTAGAACATGTACCATTTATGATGTAAACCAGCATTAGTGGACTGGAGAAACACCATGTAATCAAATTTCTGATGCTGCTGCAAAGAAATATGTGAATATTCACACTAAAGAGGAAATATAAAATACATATAGCTTCAATCAGTTCAGGTCAGTCTTTGATACCAAGTTACTGGTAGCAAATTAAAATAAATAACTACGAATCAACCTCAAACATATTCTACTCAATTCCTGAGACAAAACATTAGTATTAGGTAGGGCTCATTAATGAGGAAAGATAGCATACTGAGTGCATTAATTTGTAATTTCATAAGGTGAATATTTAATGGTTTGTTGTATGTTTTATGGTTCACTTCTATATGTCAAAAGACCAATCAGCACACCCCTAATATTAGCTACTTTGCTAATTAATATAAAAGAAGCCCAGGAATGCCTTTATCCCCTAAACATATATGACTGCAAAGAGATATATCTGAACAAAGTGTACCCATCGGAATTGCAAGTAAAGTCATGTTCTATGATCTATAAAACCATTTCCATCATTGACAGATTCAACTCTCAATATTTAGTTACTCTACAGTTATATTTAAGTTTATGTTTCATTGCTGTCTGTTTTTGAAGATTGCAACTCTTACATTCTGAACACAGAAGAAAAGTCAATCAGCTCTCATGATAAGGGAGCCATCAGCATAGGACACTTAGCACCAGTTACCAGCATGCACCAACCAGTGAGGATACTTCCCTCTATTGACTACAAATGATGGTATGCTAAAAGGAAAAGGAGTATGCATGCCCTATGGAAGCACCAATGCTTCCCACCCAGCTCAAACTGTTTTTATTCACTTTCCTGAGATAAACCCTTCTGATTTGGAAAATCTAGGGCTTAACTCTGCCCATCATAATGCTATCAGGGATCATTCCTAGGAGGAGTTCATGTTGACCATTGAGAAACTTTGTGGTTAACAACTCATGGACATAGATTACAGTTCAGAAAAATCTGTGATCAGCCTGTATAAGTGTATAATCTAAATCTCTAGATTGATTGGCTGGTCTCCTTACAATTGGAATCTCAGCCTTGGAAAGGAAAACCACATGTAGTGATCTCTGCTTTTAAGAAATTTTTTGTTAACTGAACATAGTGGGTTTTTTTGTTTGTTTGTTTGTTTTTGCTTTTTGTTTTTTTTTGAGGGCAGTGTCACTGACCCTCACATGTGGGACCCAAACCGGGGCCACTGGCCTCCCAAGTCAGCGCTTAACCACTGCACCACTTGGCTGGCCCAACATAGTGTTTTCAATAGAATACAGATCATTGTACTAGATTGAATATTGTGCCCCACCCCCCCGTAATTCATGTCTACGTGGAAACTTAATATGTGATCTTACTTGGATATTGTTTCTTTGCATATGTAATTAGTTAAGATGAGGTTATACTGGATAAGGGTGAACCTCTAAATTCAATGTCTGGTGTCCTTATAAGAAGGCCATGTCAAGTCTCAGATACACACAGAAGAGAAGTCCATGTCTAGAAAGAGACAGAAATTGGAGTGGTGCAACTAGAAGCCAATGAACTCCAAGGATTTTTGTCAACCACCAGAAGCTAGTGGAGAGACACCAAACAGATTCTCCCTCAGAACCTTCAAGGAACCAACTCTGTAGACAAGTCAGCTGTTAGTCTAACAGGAGTTCCTTTGTATGTAACCTGCTGTCTTTCTCTTGCAGCCTCTAGGATTCTGTCTCTGTCTTTAACCTTTGCCATTTTAACTATGATGTGTCTTGGTGTGGACCTGTTTGGGTTCAGCTTGTTTGGAACCCTCTGCACTTCCTGGGCATGTATGTTGATTTCCTTTACCAGTGTAGGGAAGTTTTCAGTCATTATTTTTTCAAATACCTTTTCAACCCCTTGCTTCTTCTCTTCTCCTTCTGGTATCCCTATGATTCGAATGTGGTTGCGCTTCATCTTGTCCCATAGGGCTCTTAAACTATTTTCATTGTTTTTTATTCTTTGGTCTTTTTGCTGTGCCAACTGGGTGAGTTCTGCTATTTTATCTTCCAAATCGCTGATCCGCTCCTCTGCTTCATCTACTCTACTGGTGATTCCTTCGAGTGTGTTCTTCATTTCAGTTATTGTATTCTTTAATTCTAACAGGTTGTTTTTTATCTGAAGAACTGAGTGAATGATCAAAGTAAACAGACTCATAGATGTAGAGGAAAAACTGAGGGTTGCTAGTTGGGAGGGGGGTGGGGATGGGGGGAAGGGGAAGGGATTAGACAGCATAAATAGACAACTACAATATTGCCACAGGGATATGAAACACAGTTCGGGGAATATAATAATGGTGTAAAAATTTTGTGGCGTGTCAGATAGTCACATGTCTTGTTAGGGAGACCACTTCATGGATGGAGTAGAGGCTTGATCACTGCACTGTATGTACACCTGAAGCTGATGTTGTATAGTATTGTATGCCAACTGCAACTGAATATGTGGGTGGTCACGGGATGTGGAGTATGCTGTGGAGGCGAGTCAGGGGAGTTGTGATGGATATGTATGATATGCGGGGGGAGTGGGGTGGCGAACTGGGGGAGGGGTTTTCACTTTGGGGGGTAAAGAGTATAACTATTGCATTGTGTTGTACACCGAAAACTAATAAAATAAAATAAAATTAAAAAAAAAAAAAAAAAAAAAAAAAAAAGGAACCAACTCTGCCAAAACCTTGATTTCAGACTTTTAGCCTGTAAGAAAATTAATTTATGTAGTTTTAAGCAATCTAGTTGTTATACTTTTTTATAGCAGCACTAGGGAATTAATATAACCATAAATAATTTTATTAGAGGAGATATTCCTTGAAGAGAGTATCATTCAATGTTGGACTGAAATATAATGAAAACCTTTGGGTTTTTATAGAATTTCCAACATTAGTGTATTAATAATTATAGGAAAATCAGAAAAATCAAGTCAGTGAAGTCTTAGCCCTCAGTTTTTAGAAAAAAAGGGACTGGTTGAGGAGGAGATTATTTTGCACAGTTTCTGCCCAGATGTGTTATCACTTAGCCTGTTCCACTCATCTGGTTCTCATCTGTACTAAATCCTGTCCTATTTTCTTTTGGTAGTTTTAATTTGCCTATTCACAGATCCTTGTTTACAAACAACACCAAAGGCTTAGCATAAGAAAAGAGATCATGTATTATATGTTCTTTGCATAAGGGTGAAAGGAAGGGTATGAAGTGTGTATAATTGATACAGTTTTCCATTATGTTCCACAATTGAGTGATACAGGAATTTTTTGAAAAATGTAATTATTTTAGAATTTAATTTATTTCAATAAATCAAATACAGATGGCACTATATATATTGCCTTCTCAATTTTAGTTATTTGCATTGTGTTAGTCAAACATAAAATTTGAACTTACAGTAACAATTTCTGCTTTCTTCTCAAAATATTTAAGTTTATTCTATTAGAATAATTTTATGTAACTCCAAAATGTTTTGAGAATAGGAAAGCATTAACCAACCCCAAAGTCCATTCTCCATCAAGGATATTCAATACAATCTATATCTGAATCTCAATGCTAACTTTGTCCTTCAAGTAACACAAATGTAGATATTTTTGTGAAAATGTTGTTTATTGTTAATTTGCAATTTAGTTTTATTTAAATAGATTGGTGTTTTTAATAATCCAGTAAAGATTTTAGGGAACCTTTTAAAATTAAAATATTATTTAGCAGTTTTCCACTTTAATTTTAAATTGATTATAAAACTGTCTATGCCATGTAGCTAATAATTATTTAAAAAATATTTAAAACTTATATATCCTTATTTTTTTTTTTTTCCTGAGGGCAGTGTCACTGGCCTTCGTATGTGGGACCCGAACCAGGGCCGCTGGCTTCTTAAGCCAGCGCTTAACTATCACGCCACTTGGCTGGTTCAGTATGTGTCCTTATTTTCTAAAGAATAGTTTAAATATTAGATTTGTTGCACACACAAATCAGTTTTTGTTTCTTTTTGGTTTTTTTTTCAGAATTTTATTGAGGAATTAGGGGAGGGGAACAGACAAGTTGCTGTCCTTTTGTTCTTCAGTCTAGTTGTGGAGGACATTGCTTCTCTGGCTCATGTTGGTATCATCATTGTGCTCTTCCCCAGTGAGGCAGATCTGTCACCAGCTTCTAGACGGGGCATTCACGGCTGCTATTGGCAGCTCACTCTGGCTGCTGGCCACTCACGCTGGCTGCCGGCCACTCACTGTAGCTTATGGCAGCCCACTGCAGCAGGGGCTGCAGCCTACACCGTTGCCAGGACTCACAGCAGCCCAGCTCCAGGTGGAGTTGTTGTTCACCATCTTAGTTGTAGAGGGCAGTGTCACTGGCCCTCATTTGTAGGATCCAAACCAGGGCCGCTGGTATCCCAAGACAGCTCTTAACCAACGCACCACTCGGCCGGCCCCAAATCAGCTTTTTATTCTTGAAAATGTGCCATTTGACAAAGCACAGGGGTATTAAAAAGCAATATAGGCAAAGAGATGGAGTTTTGTCATTGCTTTTGATTTTTTTTTTTTTTAAGAGGAATCACTTTAGCTCTATCTACCCCAGAAAATATATCCCTTGTATGATGTGATTGAGTCTTCCAGGAGCCTAATTTCAGATGATGATGTTTTTATAACGAATAAAACTTCATCAATGGTTCCTGAATGAAAACCTCATTAAAGACAGGAATTTTCTCTTTCATGGGGTTTGTCAAGGGCTTTACCCTGTGGGAATTAGAGACATGGAAGCTTCATGTCTCTGAGCCCACCTCAACATTCCATCCACTGAGTGTGTGAACAAAATATAATACAATAGGCGTTTGCTGTAATAGTCTTATTAGGTAAAGTCCATGGCATTTCAGTAAATCAAATGTAAACAAAGTGGCTTTAATATTAATTTGTGATACTTCTGCTGAATACACTTTCATTTAAATTAGGAAACAATACATTTGCATCACGTGATTGATGCCCACTGTGAGAGCTATCCCAGTCGTTTCTATTAGGAATCTTATTTAATCGCACATGAACTGTATTTTGCCATGTCATATATTACTAGTAACACTAAATTACAGAATTGATACACAAAAAGAAATATCCTGAAAAAGTTCAAGTTAACATCTTCTATTTTTTTCCTTGCTTAAAACTAAAGTTTAGAAGCATTCCCAACTTTCAGAATCAGGAAGATGTGCAGAGTAAGTAAAAAAGGAAGGCAAGAAGAGACATAAAAATTCTACCAGTAGCTAAATCATGAGCCCTCAGCTCATCTGTGGATCGCTGAGCAGAAGCACAAAGTCAACCCACAATTCTGGTGGCTGAATGTGGGCACAGGATTAGCCGTTGGCTTTGCCTCAGGAAAAATCCCTGAACAGATAAATCTATATAAAAATTCATAGCTTTCAAATATCCCTGCTTGAAAATGGCTTTGCATCAATGTGCCCAAGATCAGAACAAGGTTAATGCATTTAACATTTTTCTAAAAAATGGGTTTCAAGGATAGCTACAGGGAGGGGTCATGAGTTGCCTTCTTTTGACAGTCAAATCTCCCAGCCATCTTTCTATTTCACATGCTTACAACAATGAAAGGTGACATAGTTTAGATAGGAAGATATAGTTTATTTTCTGAAAGTAGACAGTCATGTCTTTTCTTCAGGGACTTTAATCGCAGTATAATAAAAAGACATTAACAGGATTGGTGTTAAATTAGAGTATCTATTTTGTTGTTTTCTATGTATAAGAATTTCTAAACTTGAATTCCAAGGATAAAGATGTGTTACTTTATTGGGTTATCAGAAAAGTCATGACACATTTTTGCAACAAAAACATAGAAAAAATATGCCATGACTTTTCCAATAACCCAATATTATAATGACCGACCTTCTCCCTTGAAGCTAAGAGATTAAGAATGTATTATGCAGATAAAGTAGTACACCAACTACTGACATTTCCACATGGCTTTAAGTTAAAAAAAAAAAAATTCTTTGGCAACAGCCTTTGGTAACATACATAAAACATGCATTGCTCACAACATATACTCTTAATACATAAATAATATAATACATTTGTGTGACAAAGGCTTACAATGGGAGAAAGAGTGAAAGACCCCTTTAAGCTTACTCTTTGCAACAGAAGTCATTGAATATCTAGCATAAAACACCAACATCACTGCCCGTAACCTAGAGATATACTGCATAGTTGTAGAGTGTACAGTAGAAATGCTAAGAGAGAAACAAAATTATAGAACATTGGAACTCTGTTTCAACAGAGAAATTATTTTTGTGCCTTAGACACAAGTGTTGTCTACACTAACCCTAGAAAAATACCCAAACACTGAATGTTTAGGGGGAAGTTTGGGTCCAGTATGAATAGACTCTCAAATAACAAAAACAATAACAACATGATAATAAAAACTCTGGATGTCTACACCTAGGCTACTAAAGAAGACTCCAAAATGAACAAGATTCTCCAAACTGGAGCCTCACCTATGTGACTTTTGTAAATCAGGCCAGAAACCTACAACAGAAAAATGATTTCAATGTCTCCTTTTTGTAGAAAAGCTTTTCTGGATAGAAAACATTGGTAGCTTGGTGAAATTAGATTTGTTTTTTACCTGTAGATTTTGTTCATCCTTTTAGTTACTCATTCCCTTTAAATCTTCTATTCTCTTACTCTTTGCATAAGTATTAAACAAAGTTTTAATGTTGTTAACTATTAATAATTTTTTAATCTTAACAATCACAAGATGTATAGCTATTAGACCCTCTTTAGATGTATCATTTGATATTCATAAATAATAAAATCCCAAGCATGTGAAAATCTACATTATAAAATTATTTTTTTCAGGAAAAATCCTGTATTTTTACACACTTAACAAAGCCTTCATTAAGTTAGGTATATCATATTATATTAATAAGATATTTTAAACTGGTCAATTAACTTTAAGAGACTAATTCAACAAGGTGTATATGTAGTACTAGACAATTATCTTTTGAATTTCAATGGACAAATTGAAAATCTGAGTACATTTTCCACTATGAAAAGGATTGTACAGAGCTACTTAAAGGATAAAATTAAGTGTGTGTGTTTGTGTGTGTGTGTGTGTGTGTTTTAGACTAAAAAATCAAATAACCCATGTTCTCCTTCTGATTGAATGGTTTTGTATAAGTCATTTACCTTACATCTGGGTGAATAGTTTAAATCTGAAAAATGGAAATGCCAAAATCTGCCCTACTGGCCACACAAAGTCATCATGATAGAATACCTGTAAACACAAAATAAAAGTATAAAGTGTTTTGCAGTTAGCAGCTGATTGTAGAACTGGAGATGAACAAGGTAGATGAAGGAGAGTAAAGGGAAGAGTGGGGGAGAGTTCACTGAAACAATCCACCTGGGTAATTGTGTTTTTCACAACATTAACGTGGTCAGAGGTGGGAAAATCTGTCAATTGGTTGCTACCTGACAACAAATAAATTATCTAGCTGATACTCCCCTAAATTGACTGAAAAGATGACTTATTTTGGCAACGTGTAAACGCAGCCCAAGAAAAATTTAACCTTCTCTCACCTCCATTAGCTATCTGAATTTGAAACCAAATGCAGATGGGGAACTCATTATTGTAGTGACAACCTCTGTTGTAATTAAAAAACATGGGATCTGTTTCTAAAGTAGGGGCACAGCAAAGGGTAAAGAAATGTCTGACCCTTTCCATGCATTATCCCCGATTTCATAACATGAAAGTGTTCCAGCTGTTTCAAGCAGATATATTGACCTATGACTGACTGGCTAATAGAACTGTGACAGAAAATTTTAAGTGCTATTAATTAGCCACTAGGGTACAATAGTCAAAAGGTGAAAATTAGAATAAATTCTAGGATTCCTCTCACAAAACTGCATAAACTTCAGCATTCTCTTTCAAATGGGCACATGTATACCCATATAACATGACAAAATTAACCCCATGGTTTATTTGATTTTGTTTGTTTTTCACCAGTTTGAATGTGTCTGTTGATCTCACATTCACATAATTATGGAATCTTTGCATTTCATTTTGTTGCTCAATTTATCAGATCAAATCATTTCCTGTTCACTCCCTTTTTCTTGGTGCTGCATGTCATTTCAAAATGAACATCAGAGTTTGTACAGTGACCTGAAGGGCCATATTTCATATCAGATTACCTGTACACACACACACACATAAAAAAAGTGACAAATTATTTTTATTAGGTGTATTGTGTTTGAAAAAATAGGATGGAATACAGAGATAATGAAAGGAAATCAGTAAAACCAATAAGAAAAAGATCACCTGCTGTATTCAATCTGTCTTGCAGAATTTTGATCCAGTGAATTCAAAATCCCCTAAATTAAAAAAAAGTTAATGCTATTGGTGCTCTATAATATTAATTCCATTAATGTAGCAGCTGTGTTTCTGTGGGGAAGAGCACCTTTATTCACTTAAAACTTGTAAGCAATAGGGATAGAAATTAATTACATTTCCTCTCCATTAAAATGATGTTTGAAATTCACCTTTGTACAGCTTGGATTTTCGTGCAGTGTGGACACTGTCTTATGCCTCCTTTTCATATGTTTCTCACTTTCCCTACTGAATGGTAATTCTACAATCCAGATGCCAAACTGTGAAAATATTCTTCCAGCAGCAGCATATGGCTCCTTGGCAAGCTTATCCAGCATCTGTACAAAAAGCTTCCAGTTTCCTCTGGGCATGGAATACTTCTGGCTGCTAAGAGGCTATTTGCGCAGTCTTTTCCACACAGACACCGTTTCTCTTGACAAACTTGGTTCTAAGCAAATTTTGCCCTTTTTTTTTATTTTTTTTGTCCATTTGAGAATCAATGATATACACAAGCTTGCTTTCCAGCCAAGCAGCTATCGAAGAATTCCCACTCTATGGTCAGGAGTTGGATCTGGCAGTGATACAAACTTGTTTAAATATAATAAAGCTTTGTTTAGCTACCTCCATAAGCAATGTTTTGTTACTATTAAAATAGGAAGATTATCTACATTGTGGTAGCTATACATAATGATGACGGGTCAAGACAAGCAGTATTTGAAATAAAAGCTGCATAGGGTAACCATACGGGAAAACGCACGCGTGCTCAGCATTCATGCCATTGTAAATGCTGTGGGTGATATGTAGTTATTCACATGCAACTTTTCCCTCACTGAAAATTTAGTTTCTGCACAGCTGTTTGGACCGAGCCCCCCCAGGTGGTACAGAGCACCCGTATCCCCAGCACCGTTACGTTGGGGTACAGTTTCGCCAGTCATCATTTTATCTAAGCACAAAAAGCAATTACTCTGCCAGAATTACACTGTTTCATACTGAAGAATTTAAGATTTGCTAGATTGAGAACAAAATCTTTTATGGTTTCCAATAGCCTTCTTATCACCTTAAGTTTTGGGTATCTTCTCAGAAGAAAGCAACTAACATTTTTAGAAAGAAACTATATTTCAACAAGACTCATTATTCCTGTTGAAAAGCTAAGGAACACCAAAATACATCAAAAATATCAATAATCAAGCTATTGTACTATGTATGCAATGTTCCTGAAAAGTAGTATTCTTGAAAATCCGTATTTTTTTTGCATATTTTAAAGAATATCTTTTAAAATAGGTCCTTAGGAATACAGATGTGAAACATTTCTTTACTATATATAATTTCCTCATGGATGATGGTTGCATGATCTGAGATTTCTGAATCAATAATGTTTTAATGAGCTTGAAAGAAGAGCAGGAGATTACTAATAGATGAGACTATGTTGAAGGAAGTCAGTCTCATGTGCATGGAATACCTCTTAAAGGTAACAGTATGTCCCACAGAATATATTGAAGGGGTTATTCAAAAGAAATGGAGAATCTCTTGGCCAGAGAAGCAGTAAATAAATTTAAGCAAATTTAAACAGGGTATTTTTACTGGAAGATATTCTCTAGTCTTCAGTATACTGGTGTGCAATGTGAATTTCCAAAGGACATGTTATATACACGCTCTTGACTCTTCCTTTCTTAGTAAATTCTACTAGAATGTAGCTGTGCAAAATTTTATGGAATTCTTATGTGTCAAAAAGGTCTGCATTAGAATTTCTTAAATAAATTATTTAAATATTACTTTGGGAGCTATCGATAAATACTCCAAAAATATGGTCTCTGTGATGAAATGCACTTATTTAATGTAGATTTAGCTTATTGAAACTTTAGAAACCTTAGAGTAAATATATATATATATATATATAAATGTGTCTATATGTGTGTGTGTCTATATGTGTGTGTATATGTGTGTGTGTGTATATATGTATAGACACATATCTATATCTATATCTAACTTTCTATATCTATATCTATGATGATTTGATGGCACTATAATGGACTGGGCAAATGTTAAAAAGTTACACCTTCCTGCTCCACAGACAAATTCCAAATCACATGAAATAAATACATTGTTCAATACATAAAATAACTAAGAGAAGAGACAGATATCCCAAAATGCAGATATCAAGCACTTGAAGGAAATGCAAAGGGAAAGTAGTTCATTGTGTTTTCAAAACTAGAGATGTATAAGAGTGGGTATTTTGGTTAATTAAATTTTGATTTTTATTACTAGTTTACTCCAATTTTCAAATAATTCTTCAGTAAAATTTTGCTAATTTTTAACTTTATTTTAAATATTGTCCATTTCTATTGAGGTTTGCAAATTCATTGGTATGAAGTTGTTCAAATTCTTGATTTTTAAAAAAAATCTCGATTGAGATGAATAAAAGGAGAACACCAGAAATTAATCAAATTACCCAAACTAATGTTGGCAAAAAAAAAAACACAAAACAAAAAAAAACTGTCTTGGTTCCATAAATCAACTCAGAGAAACCAATAGGAAAAAGTTTCCAACTGTAGTGACAGTTCAAAATAGCATATCAGAAGGGTTGGCCTGGATAAGAAGTGGTTGTGATATCATATTCCATTATACAGCCTAGAGATCAAAGGCAGAGAAGCTGGATCTATACTTAGAGAGTTGATTACAACTAAGTAGGGGAAATGACTCAGAGTTCTAACTCATCCTTGTGACTGGTCTTCCTGGAGCTAAATAGTAATAGCTAAGGCTATAACCTAGGCCTGCCTGAGTACTCTGAGGTGATCAAAGCACAACAGAAACCCAGGCTGTAGGCAGGGAAGTGGCAGGGGGAAAAGGAGTTCCTAGGACAAAGATTGGTTATCAGCTGCAGTATTGTGTTAAAGAGCATGCAGATTGGAATTAACCTTTTGATTTTTGTCTTAGCCCCTATGCGCACAATCTGAGTAGGCTTAATCATGTGTTTTACTTTCTAAATTTAAGTTTCTTCTTTGTAAAATGGAAATAGCTGTAAGCTAGTAAGGTTATTTTGAAGATTAAATGAAATAATCTTTTCGAAGTTCTTGTCAGCATCATAGGACATGTTAATTAAGTATTAATCTTATTATTATTAGCAGTATCAATAGCCTGAAATCCACCTACTACATGTAATATCAGCTCTCAATCCTGAGGGCAAGATAGAGAAGGAAGAGGAAATGGATTCTATTATATGTTTCAATATTGAACAAGCTGTGTTTCTATAAATGATTCCCAACTTCAATAGACCTCGGAAGACACAGATATGAGAAAAAAGAAAGGAGTCAATGAAAGTGAATTTTGCCGACTGCCCAAGTGACCCAAGATCTGCCAGTATTGAGGCTAATTGAAAACTGTGCCAAATATTCTTAAGAATATTCAGAAAAACTTCAGGGAAAAAAAAAAAGTTGAAGTGTTGGGTCAAAGGCACCAAAATAGACATCACTGGAATACCTGCATCCTCTATTTCCACTGTATTATACGAGTAATTATTTTATCTTCAAAAGAAAAATGCAATCAGTCAGTGACATTATTATGCTATATTTGACTTTTTTTCATCAGGATCTAAGCGACATAAAGTTCCAATATTATAAATAAATAATTGATTATTGATAGATTAATAATAATCTATAAGTTTGTTTCAAATGGATGAAGAATAACTTAGAAAATCCAGCAGGATAAGCACTTATTTCTCTGCTAATTCATTCTCACTCTCAGGACAGACCCTGTTCCCTTTGGCTCTTTAGTTTCCTCAGATTATCCCAGATATATAATAGCAGAGATCCATAGTTATCAACCTCATATCCACACACTCTTTGTTTTTCCCAGGTAATAATCTTGATAGTAGTGATAATAATGAACTGCTTTTCAGTTATTCTTTTTCATTGGGTTCATATACTTTAGAGTGGCTGGCCCCCATTCTTAGTCTCAGGATATACATTCTGAATATTTTATCAGATCTAATTATTGCATAAAATACTATATAAATTTACTGTTTACTGTCAAAATTATAAAATCTAAGTTGGTAAGCTTATCATCATTCAACTCCAACTTTCAATATTTTAATAATGTCGATCACATCCACCATCTGAACCCTTTTTTATTCTTTTTTTGTCACCATGCTGTGTATTAAATCACCTTGATGTATTTTTTTTTTAATTGGAAGTTTATACCATTTGACCTTCTTTACCTATTTCACCCACACCCTGTCCTCTACCTCTGGCAAAACTAATCTGTTCTCTGTATCTAGGAGCTTGGATTTTTGGTTGGTTTGTTTGTTCTTAGATTCTACATATAAGTGAGGTCAAATGGAATTTGTCTTTCTTTGTCTGTCTTATTTCACTTAGTTTAAAACATTCAAGTTCTATCCAACTTGTTCCAAATGTCAAGATTCCCTTCTTTTACAAAGGAGTGATATATATATATATATATATATATATATATATACACACACACACACACACACACACACACACACACATATATATATATAAATACCTTGGTTTGCGAGCATAATTCATTCCAGAAACAAACTACTCATATTGCAAGACATAGCTCATTTACAAGTTAAAATGTATTAGAAATGTTTGCTCATCTTGGGGAACACTCACAAACCACGTTACTCACGATCCAAAGTTTTACTGTATATAATTTATATTAGAATAGTTTATATATATATATAAACATATATATATAAAATACACATATATATTAGATTTCCTTCTTTGTACAAATTAATATTATTCTTTTTTACAAATGAGTAATATTTGATATATTATATATATACACATACATTAGAATAGTGTGTGTATACATACATATATACATACATATATAAACACACTATATATATATATATATATATACACACACACACACACACACACACACACACACACACACCACATATTCTTTATTCATTAATCTATCAATGGGCACTTAAGTTTTTCCATATCTTGGCTATTGCAAATAATGCTGTAATGGAAAAGGGTGTGCATATGTCTTTTTGAGTGACTGTTTTAATTTTCTTCAGATAAATACCCAGAAGTTGAATTACTGTATCATATGATAGTTCTATTTTTAATTTTTTGAGAAAACTCCATGTAATTTTTCATAGTGGCTGCACCAATATACATTCTACTAACAATGTACATGGGTTCCGTTTTCTCCACATCCTCACCAACACTTGTTGTTTCTTGGTTTTTGCTGATATCCATTCTACCAGATGTGAGGTGGCATTTCATTGCAGTTTTGATTTGCATTTCCCTGATGATTAGTGGCATTGAGCATCTTTTCATGTACCTACCAGTTGGCCAGCTGTGTGTGTTTTATGGAAAAATGTCTATTTAGGTATTCTGCCCATTTCTTAATCAGATTTTTATTTCTGCTTTTTTTGTTTTGTTCTGTTTTTTGCTATTGAGTTGTATGAGTTCTGTGTATATCTTAGACAGTAACCACATATCAGATACATGATTTGCAAATATTTTCTCCCATTCAGAGGCTGCCTTTTCATTTATTGATCATTTCCTGTGCAGAAGCAGTTTAATTTGATGTAGTTCCAGTTATGTTTGTTTTTGTTACCTTACTTCAGTTTATTTTTATTCTAACATTCTTTTTGGTATTTTATTTGCTTTTAATTTTATTTTCTAGATGTGTTAACATTTTTTTTTTAGAAACTCCGACCTATATTGAAAAAAGAAATAATGTGCATGCGTTACATTCTCTAAAAATTTGTTAATTGTAGTAAACTCTATATAACCTAAAATTTACCATTTGAATCACTTTTAAGCATACAGTCCAGAAGTGCTAAGAACATTCATAGTGTTTTGCAACCAATCTCCAGAACCGTTTTTATCTTTCAAAACTAAAACTCTCTATCCATTAACCAACAAATTCCCATTCCTCCTTCCCTTCATCCAGTTTCTGGCAATCACCATGAAACAGTCAGAATAATAGTATTTTTTTGTCTATGTCCTTTCCTGAGATGTCCCATATTTATTGGTCTTCTAGGGCACAGAATCTATTTGGCTGATATCAACTGGCAATAGTTTTCAGAATTACAAATTACTTTTGTAGGCTATAACTTCTGGTTTAATATACATTAATGTATTTTCTGGAGTTTCTGACCCTCATCTCACCTGCATGAGAATTTTAAGGGGTGTTTGTAAAACATGCATAATTTGAGCTGCTCCCCAAATTAATTATACCAGAATTGTCTATACAATGTGTTTTCTTTTCAGTTGAGTCCCAAGAATCTATATTTTTTATAAAGTATCTGGTGATCCTTAAGCAAATTAAAATGTGATCATTGTAATTGTGGAATCATTCCAAATGTATTCTTTGAATTCCAACAATCCATATTCCATTATGAAACACACAATTTATCCAAGGTAACTACTATTCATACTGTGTCATTTGTAACTCTGAGAGAGGACATTGAAGTTTGTTATTAATGGTACCTGACTCTAGATACAAGAGAGGGAGATGAGGGTTTGGGGAACAACCCTGACAGTGACTTCCCTGTGCAGAGCCTACATTATTGGGTTCTCTTATAGGAAACTTGGGGGTGATGGCCAATTTAGTCAGCTTTTCAGTGTTCTTCTTTATAGCTACCCCACCTCCATATAAAAACGTTGATCTAGGCGTTCATATCTGGAGTTGCAATTTTAAGTTGTCTAATGGGCCTGGATTTGAAGAGGAAAAGAGAACTGGTCTCATCACATCATCTCATTGGCATCAGTCAGATTAAACATCAGTATATCTAAGGCCAAGGTTGAAATCCCGATAGAGACCTGAGTTCAGAAGGGAGATCCTCATGGAAGCTATGGCATTGAAACACATGAGAGAGAAGTGTACTAAATCTACTTCTTACTTCTATTTGTAAGGGAGAGAAAGAGAAAAGCCCATATCTATCTATCTCTCTATCTCTTTATCTATCATCTATCTATCTATCTATCTATCTATCATCTATCTATCTATCTATCCGTCCATCTACCCATCCATCTATATAACTAAGGGTAATATAGACTAAGTACACATGAAGCAGAGTGTTCTATCCAGATGATCCATTTGTTTTATGACACCCTTCATAAAGATTAAATACAGTTATCAGACAAGTCCTATATAATCACAAAAATGGAGCTGACATATTTTTATTTTTCCAACTAAATGACTGAAGACAATTGGCCTGCAGGCTATGAAATATTTAACTGGTTTGTTTTTTTGCAGGATTTCATTTTTCCTTGTAGTTTCAATGATTTTATCTTGTAAATTAGATACTAATTCTTAGGGAAAATGTATGTGACTTATACTAATCAGATATTGTGGTCATATTGTGTCCTCCTCTAATCAGGTCAACGTTTTTGCATTTGTCACAGTGGTTCAATCTCACTCTTTCGAATACATTCAAATAGTAAATGTTTCCTAAATCTGTCTCTCTAAAAGAAAACAGTGTGGCCTTGAGCCGTCTGGCTATAGAGTCACCTTCTAAAATGGTCAAGCTCACTTTATTCTCACTTCAGAGCCCACTTTGAAACTGCTATTGTACCATTAAAAGTATTAAAATTCAGAAATTCAGAAAAAACTATAATCTTGAGTGCTATAAAACTATAGCATTGCAGGGCCAGGGGAGTGGCGTGATAATTCAGTGCTGGCTTGGGAAGCTGGCAGCCCCGGTTTGGGTCCCACATATGAGAGTCAGTGACACTGCCCTCAAAACAAAACAAAACAAAACTATAGCATTTCATAGAATACTTAAAACTAATTATTTACATAATGTTTTTAAAAGTTTATATATATTTTAATTGCATTCAATACTTTTATGTTTTTTAGTATGTATCCACATGTAATCATGTTAAATTACAACTTTCAACATATAATTATCGATGGTACCTAACCATCCTTGGGAAAACTAAGGAACAAAGCTATGTAGAGATACATTTTATTCAATTAACAATATCCATGTTTAGTATTAAATAGCTGAAAGTGTTTTTAAGGAAACTAAACATAGAATTCATGGTTTAGGTAAGGGAGAGCAAGCATTTTACAATAACTGAGAAACCACACAACATGTTCTAGAAAGATGTACAATTATATGTTCATAGTCTAGGTAGGCTTATAACATTATTCTCACATAGTATAATTCAAACGTTATTTTGTCCAGGACTGCCACAAGTGGAAATCGTACATTTGGTGGGTAAGCAAAATAGGGGCAAATATTGATACTGAATGTTTTGACACACTCATATTCTAATTTCCAATTCAACCTCCTCAGACACAGTGATTGCCAAGCTTTTTATTCAACCTAAATCAGGAAAAAGTACAGTGAAATGTAAATAATGTACACTGTATTTAGAAAAACAATGTAAATACTTTATAGAGTGTTCAGTAAATAATGTATATACTTAGAAAAACAATATAAATATTTCATGGACTGCTGGGCCACTTCTAAGATTCAGATTAAACCTTTGGGTGTAAAGAACATGGTGTTTATCAAAACTCAATTTCTGCTACCCAATAGAATTCTGCAAGGTTTGGATAAATTGCCATATATAAGCTATGTATTCATGATACAGTCCCGCTGCAGTCCCAGTATTAACTGTACATTATATTTTTTTAGCTGCTGCACACTAAAATCATGCACTTCAAAGCTGCAGCTATGTTTTATTGTTACAAAATGTACAGAAAGCCTTCTTGTCGAGCCCTTGCCAACCTTGCCAATCACATTACAAATTCATATTGTATTCTTGATCCATTAGGATTACAAACCTGTCACATATTTCTAATAATAATGTTTACTATTCTCAACTTTTGATTCCATGACAAAAATTAATTTCATTCCTTTCTCCTTTCAGAATTGCACCACTTTTTCCATATGTATGGTGCCTACTAATGCTTTAAAAAAATTTATTTTTCCAGTTTCTTTTAAATTAGAGCTAGAAAGAAATGGGCTTCACATGTCTGTGCTTTTACTACTTTAGCACTATAGCATATTCTCGTAGTCCCACATTTAATATTCAATATCTATTGTTAAATTCCTCATAAAATGCCAGTAAGTGCTCATATGTTCTAATTAATAGGCATAGTGTGAAGGCCATAACCAGCTTCACAGAGAAGAACAATGAGCTCACAGATCACAGCTGCAATCCACCAGGGGTTCAATGTGAACATTCCCTCCTCAACTGCTGAGTATTTCAAGCAGGAAGAACAGCTGGCAAGTGAACAGAGCCCACGATGCAGTAACAGTTTGTCGGAACCATGAAAAACTGGAGATGTCAAGTGCATATCAAACAGGATTCTATACCAACTGGTTAACATTATTTGTCCCCAAAGATGCCAAATACAGAATTGAAGGTTCTCTAATAAATTACACCAGTAGTTAGAGGGATACAAGAATAATTCATCAGAATGCTTGACGTTCAAAGAGTAGCTTTAAGGTATATGGGGAGAGAGTAGAAAGTAGTTTAAAGGAAGTAATATGTGATTTATTTTATGCCCGTTCTAAGCTGTGGTGACAGAAATTCTATCACAATATGGCCAGTGATTCAGGTATGTAAATAGTATGTTCCACATTTGTAGATGTGTGTGTTCGTGAAGCAAGATGGAAACTAGAGATATGTCACTGGATCAGTACAAAGGCTGTCTAGGTTTGCCCAGCTTAATCTGTCACTATTACGTGATACGCAACTCAAAATGTCTGCTCCTACATCTGTAATCTCTATACTCATGGATTTTACCGATTTAGCTTTATAATGTAACCTTTTTAAACCAAACCATGAGACTTGGATTTAGAAGTTGGATATGCTCTAAGAAACCCCTGGATATAAGTTATGAGGAAAAGAAAAGAAATTGAAGTTCTGGATCAAAGAATAAGGACAATATTTTAAGAAATTTAAAAAAAATAAATAAATGCATGAAGTGAACTTACATTTTAAGAACCTCTTGTTTACTGAACGCATATACAATATTTTTGAATTTCCATTTTTTTAAATAATCAAACTGTCATATATTTTGAGAGATGCTGTAAACACTAGAGTGTGATCTAAGATTTCCTTACATACCCGAGCTCAAGTTTCTAATTCAAAGTAGTCAGTGACAGATCAGGGGATAATTCATACCTGGAAATTAGAACTACTAGAAGTGCTTTGAAACTGCATTATCTGCATCTTGTTGGCCCAATCTTTGCACAGGACACCTTGCATATTTTTTTTTCTGAAATAAGATTTTCTGTTCTGATATTATTTAAAGCTTATGCTTTGCATGGAATTTACAGAATGCTTATATACATATGATCTCATAGGATTCTCAATAGAACCCTAAGAAATAAGTAGCTGTTAGCTCCATTATATAGTTGAGGATTGTGAGATCCAGATGGATTAAGAAACTTCCTTAAGTTCTACATCTAGAAAAATACAACTATGATCTATAAGCCTAGGGCTGTTTATTCCAAATGAAGAAGAATCTCTCTAATAAAATTCATTTTAAAAAAAAAAAGCATCAAAAAGGAGAAGCAGTAGACAGAGGAGGGATGGATGGGAAGATGATAGGACAGAAGAAAGCAGAAAACCATACCAAATCCTTGGGCTCAAAAGGAAAAATTAAGTCTAGTGCCATAGGACTCTGTACCCATAAGCACAAAGAACTAAAGAAAATAACTCAAAACGTTTTAAATATATATTTAAGGTTTAAGGATGTATTTTCAAATTACTTTCCACTGACTATTGAATACAATTGAAAAAAGAAAACAGGAATTCACATAGTGTTTGCTATTAATGACCTGAATTGTTTCTGAACTTGAAATCGCAGTAATTTCACACTTTAGGCAGTTTTCACCTGTAACTCCAAACATGCAAATATTTAATTTCACTTTCTTCCTCTTGTACATTCACTTAAAATTCCCTTATACTGCAAACCATGCAGGGACAATAAACAAGCTTTGCCAATTTTAGTGAAGCAATGCATGTTTAAAATATAATCACTGCTTATATTGAAAACATATTATATTCTTTAGATTCTGACAATGAGAATAAATGGAAATACTTTTACTCATCATTTTTGCACATCAGCTATAGTAAAAGTTGACAATGACCACAAAAAGGATCAGCATCCTTTTGATCCAAAAATGTGTCTACTGGTACTCCCTGGCTTATTCAGGTGATTGCTCTATTTGGAAAATTTTGTAGGTTAACCACATTTGAATCAAAAACATTGTGTGCAACCTGAAAAAAAAAATGTGTGTCTGTGAAGAACCAATATATTGTCCCAGATCCAGCCAGTTGTATCATGATTGTTCACCAGGTTTTAACAACACAGATTAGGAATTGTCTCTGGCTGAACTATTAGAATTTGTTAATTACCCTCATTCAGTAAACCTTGAGGGCTGCTAATATTCTTTGTAAATGTTAAGTAAACATTTTCAAAGGTTTCTCTGCAAAGAATATTTTATGGACTCAAAACATAAACAGAATTTTGGCCTGTCACTTACTACTTATTCAAGGCATTTCACAGCACTTAACATTTGCTTTCCATTCATAAAATGGGTTTACTAAGGCTAAGTTAATACCCTTACTGTGTTGTCATTGATATAAAATGAGATAGTATGTGTGGAAATATTCTCTAAACTGTATAGTATTCTTCAATATTTGATTGCTAATCTTTAACATACGGTATCTTTTTGTCTATCTACCTATGGATCAATTAGCCATTTGTTGATAAGTCTAGTTACTTTAAGTAAACAGGATTTACTTAGTTCTCATGACATTATGAATATTTGAGATAGTAGCTTGCCTACCAGAGCTTTCCTCTATCTTTTTCTCTTAGAAAGCTTTCCTTCCAGCTTCTAGAGTGGCTATTGCTTCCTAATTCTGTAATAGTTCTTAATTGCTGTCACTGCTTATGTTTCCCTACTTCTTTTTCTTTTTTTATTCACTTTTTCCCCCTTTCTTTTAAACTTCTGGCTATTTTTGTGTTTTATGCGACAAGGCTCAAAGGACATAGCCAAGTCAGAATAATATCTCTGCAAGGCCTCTGTTAAGTGAGAAAGCACTGTACACATATAGGGTTGTGTCATCGCTGGTCATTCAAAACACTCTTTGCTTCAGGACTTCTGACTCCTAAGTGATCCTTGGCAATGGGCTCTCACTGCTAAGTGCTCTGGGGCTGCCTCATTAGCTCTGAAGAGGATTTGAGTGGAGGGGTGAAGAAATCCTTAAATTCTGTGTGGCTGGGTAGTTACTCTATTATGTAACCACACATTAGTGTGACGGACTTGTGAAAGTGTGTCTGCATATGTGTCTGTGAGTGTGACACCCACACATATAGTCACACACATATATAATGTCCATCAGCTGATAAATGCTATAATACCCAATAAAGTGATTATTTTTAATATTCTCAGTATTATTTATTTAGCTGATGTTTTAACAGTAGCTATTATTTCCTATCTGTTTAATCTAGTAACCAATGGATTCTATGTTGGTATTAGTTGTAACACCAATTTAGTGTGTTGAGTATCTAATAAAGATTCTTCTTTTTTTTTTTTTCTTTAAGATTTTATTGGGGAATTGGGGGAGGGGAACAGCGTTGGGGAATCGGGGAAGGGGACCAAGTTGCTGTCTTTTTGTTCTTCAGTCTAGTTGCGGAGGACGTTGCTTCACTGGCCCATGTGGGTATCGTCATTGCACTCTTCCCCGCTGAGGCAGATTGGTCGCTGGCCTCCAGGTGGTTGCTCCCCACGGCTCTTGGCTGCTCACGCTGGCTGCCGGCCACTCACTGTAGCTTATGGCAGCCCACTGCAGCAGGTGCTGCAGCCTATACCATCACCGGGCTGGCAGCCCAGCTCCAGGTGGAGCTGTTGTTCATCATCTTAGCTGTAGAGGGCAGTGTCACTGGCCCTCATATGTGGGATCTGAACCTGGGGCCGCTGGCATCCCAAGCCAGCTCTTAATCAATGTGCCACTCGGCCAACCCTAATAAAGATTCTTTAAGTCAGATATTTAGTTACCAAAAGAAAAGACAAGTAAAATGTCCACTTTGCTAATCAGTTTTCAATATGAAAAACTTGGTATCTGTTTTGTATATGTGACAACACTGAATGCATTAGTCCCATTTTTATACAGGAAACTAAAAGAAGTTCTATAATTTGCCTAAATTTACACAGCTAATAAGGATAAGTTACTTTCCAGTCCTTCACCTTGTATTACATGTCATTCTAATTAATGCAGCTTTGGGGACAGAGAACAAGACCAGCTAAGGAGCTTACCATAAAAGCATAAGGGAAAAAAAAAAAAAAGAGTGAATACATGAGTAAAAGAGGACACACCATATTATGGGAAAGGAATCCACATGAGGAGTGATGGGTAATATAAGAACGAGGTCAAGCTTCTTTGAAGGGGTGTCCCCAGTGGCATCTCAGAATGGGGTGTTTCTTGTTTGAGTCATTATGTGAGGTTACCAAGAGATTGAGGAAAGGTAATTCCATAAGAGCACAAATTACTGAAGTGAGAAACATTTTGAAAACCAGTAGTTCTGACTATGCAATTATAGAAGGCTCTCCTCTTACATAGTGGTAAAACATCATATTGGTTAATATCTACTGAGTCCTTACAATTTGTCTAACATTCTCTATCACAAGTTATATGACACATGAGTTAGGTCACTCATTATCCCAGTTTTACAGATGAACAAAATGAGCACAGCAGAGTTCAGTAGCATGTCCAGGGTTGCATAATTGGTATATCACTAAACAATCAATTGAAACCAAATATTCTGAATTCAGAGGCTGAATGGTTAACCACTGTGCTACCAAGGTAGGCAGTTTCAAGTTTTATTATTATTATTATTATTATTATTATTATTATTATTATAAAACATACCATTAATTTACTCAATAGTCAAGACTACAGTACAAATAATAAACTATCAATATTTCCACAATGGACAATTAAAAATGCTTTTAAAATTATTATAATAGTTTAATGATTTGTAAAATCTTCCTAACAAAGAATTATTGTGGGTTTAGTTTGTTAACAAATCACAAAAGAGGAAAGAAAAGAACAAAATCAGAAATAGACATTTTCTTGCACTACTCATCAAGCTAGGGCTTTTTAAAAGTCAGTTACGTTGAATGTGTACATGTGTATGTTTTCAGGCCTTTTGTGTTCCTAGGAGAACTAAGGGATTGCAGAGCTTTCATGCTCGGTGGCACTACATAAATGTACGTGTTTTATATATGAAATTAGAGATTTCCCCAGAGCAGCACACATTATTGATGCATCATGAGATGGGTCAGTTAGACCACCAAGGGTTTCACTTGGCACATCTCTTTCATGTAATGAAATTAACAGTGAGAAAAAGTCAAGGATTCAAAAATATAAGACTGGATGTTGTGGCCATAGGGGTGGAGAGTCAGTTCAACCTACATGTTAATTCCTGCTGAGTAGGCCAGTGTGATTATAAAGCAGAGGCATTGCCTGTGGCTTCAGCATTTGTACCTCTCAGTCTAGATGCTCACTACCCATCACGGACATGATTCAGCCAAGCAGGCAGCAGTCTCTATGCTGGCAGCTTCATCTCTAACCGAACTTTGACTGTTACTACCTGGGAAGCTAGTAATACTCTTCCAAAAACACTGAAATGGTTTCTTTGTGCCAAATATTTCTTTCTTATTCCATATTGCATCTCTGAACATTATTTATTGTTATATCATTATTGTACTGATTTTTTTACTGATCTCAAATTTATCTCTTTGCCATGGCTAAAAAATTAATAGAATATTGTCTTTTCAATAAATCTGTGCAAGCCCCATCTCAATATGAATGCTTCTGGGGCAGAAAAAAAAAACTGTAAGTGAAGGCTTCTTGGTCATGTTCTAATACTTACAAATCTAAACAAACTATGGGTAAAATTCTTCTTTAAACATAATTTTGAAACAAACAAACAAACAAAAAGAGCTTCATGGGGACTCTAACATCTGAATCAATATCAGTTTGAAAAGAACAATGGACCAATCAGTAATGCTCAGAACCAGGTTTACATCTTGCTCAAAATATGTCACACAAATTTTAATGCAGCGAATCCACTAGATAAAAACATTCTGGACAATTCTTAAAATTGTCTAGGTTTGATTGTTCTGTGAATTGACAGAATAATCAAACTTAAGAAAATAATTCTAACATGCCTACTCTAAGTAAATACTCAGATACCCAGGCGCAGGGAGGAGGGGAAGTTGTCCCTAATTTCCCATGTGGCAGTTTGATGGGAAACTCAGAGTTGGAGTTCAGTCAACTGTTGATTTTTACCATAGTGTTTCCTTTTTTTTTTTTTTTTTTAAGACAGTGTCACTGGCCCTCATATGTGGGACCCAAACCGGGGCCGCTGGCTTCCGAGGCCAGCGCTTAACCACTGCGCCACTCGGCGGACCCTACAACAGTGTTTTCATTTCCATATACCTCACTTCCTCTCCATCCCTTGGCGTCAGCCAAACTCTGAATGCATGAAAGACCTAATGGCACAGTGATGGAAGGAAGCATTAATATGTGAAATCCAAATAATACCAACAGTTACTCTGGTGCTCGTTTGTAATCAAAAAGGGCACATCGGGCCGGCCGAGTGGCGCAGTGGTTGGGCGCTGGCTTGGGAATCCAGTGGCCCCGGTTCGGGTCCCACCTGAGGGTCAGTGACACTGCCCTCAAAAAAAAAAAAAAAAGGGCACATCACTGCTTTGTAGATAATACAATTGTCTCAGTATATTTATTTTACACTCTTTTTTTAGATTTGTGGATATAAGAACGTGTTTTGTAAACTTTGAAGTGTGCTGCACTTCTAAGATAGTCTCATTATATGCGATATTTACATCCTTTTATAGCCCAGGGTTAGAACAGTGACGGTTTTATCTTATTATCAACCTCTTTTTTCTCTAAGTTCTTGTGTAGCCAAAAAAGAGGACTAATGCAATATAGAGGTCATCAATCTTTAGATTCCACAACTGGCCTTAAGGCTTAGCCTTAACATTCTGGTTCATTTTTTTATTAAAAAAAAAAATTTAAATAAAAATTCCTTATTAAATAGTGGGGAAATAATTGTATAGGGAAGGTAGTTGCAGAACAACACAAATCTTTATAAAAATCAAACTCTGAATCACCTTGATTTATTTTAACAACTTATTGTGTGAATAACAGAATACTAGGTTTATTTAATGTGGGGCAGGATAGGCAAGGGATGCCATAGCATAATTCCTGTCAGCAGGACATACGGCCAGGCTGAAGACTGTGCTGCACAGAAATTGTTTTGCAAAATGTAGAAGATAATGATACTGTGGCCAAATAAGTTAACTTCTCAAGGTTCTCTCCAGCACTAAAGCCAAGATTCTTTCTAGAGTCTGCAAAATACAAAAACTGAAAAAATTTATGCCCAAAGGTTGTCTCAGTGTTCAAAACCACAAATTGTAAATAGCAAAAGACTTTTGGGAATGGATGCAATATATAGAGAAAAGATGAAAGAATGGGGTAAGAAAAAAGAAGCAGAAATAAAGAAAACCATGGCAAATTAACCAAAGGGAAAAATGCTAACTATTTAAATGACAAAAATGATGATAATCTAAAACAGAAAACAAACACTTTAAGATGCTTGTCTAAATATCCAAAAATTATAGAAGCAGTATGGAGAAATTATATCTTTTTTCAAGTCATCAATATCTTTCATCATTTCCATTTTCTTTGTAAATTTTACAATAATATGTGAAGGTTTGTGCTTTCTTGGATTCTGTCAAATTTCATTTTGCTTTCCTCTCTGGATAAGATGCAGTTTAAAACTATCACTGAAAATGTTTAAATTGTGGCACTCATAACCACCAGGCATGTATCCTTCAGAGCATTACCAAAGAACCTCCCTGAAGGGGTAAAGAAAGGTCTGAGATAATGTTTGAACTTCAGGTACAGAACTCATTTTTTGTGAGTTCTTAATAAATACTGTTTTATAGTGATTTATATTCTGGAAAGTTAAGCTAAAAAGGAATTTGGGAGATTAGAAATAAAAGTGTGTAGCAATAGGGGGTTCCGGTAAGATAGCAGAATAGATGGACACTTTCCGAACTGCCTCCCAGGATCACATCAAAATTACAAATAATTTATACAACATTTAACCTCGGAAGTACCCTGAACACTAGATGAAGAGAACCTCTAAACGAAGGACCTAAAGAGGAGGCCACGTCAAGTCTGGTAGGAGGGGTGCAGACAAGAGAGGACGAGCCCCGTGAGGGAAGCCCCAGCTGTGGGGAGGCTTCTCCGGTTGGGGGAGAGACCCTCCGGCTGCACTCCAAAATCCCCAGCCCAGAGTTGCTTTGCTGGGAAGAGGAGTTCTATAATAGCGGGCAGTAGAAATTAGTGAGGACTCTCTTTGCTCCGCTCGGTGAGGCTAAGTTCGGCAGCAGAACCAGTGGGGCCATGCATGGGTTCGCTCGCCGGTGAGCACTCACCTGGTTCCTGTTGGAGGGAGTAGCTGTGTGAGCTGGGCCCAAGAGCCTGTGGGGAAGGACTGAACTGAGCACCTTTGGTGCAGAAGCTGGGGGTTTTGGGATGATTGCTCCCCTGGGGTGGAGCTTGCACACGAGTGGTATACAGGAGGGTGCCAATGTTTCAGGGTTGGGCCCTCCCACAGAGGGTCAGATCCGGGATCCCATTGGTCTGGTGAAATTGGCGCAGGAATGCATGTGTGCATGCACATGCAGCCTTTGATTCCCACCCTCCACCCTGCTTGTGCTGCATAGCCAGGAAAACGCAAGGCTGGTACTCTCCAGCTGCATCAGTCTGTTCACTGAGACACAGGAGTGCACAAGCAGCATTGGGTCCCTGCTCTCGGCACTGATTGTCCAGAGTTGCAAGGTTGGGGGTTGGCTGTTGGGCTGCTTAGCCTGATCTGCGAGCAGTTGATTGAGACAGGCTGAGACGGGGAGTTTTCCTGAGAGAGTTGGGCAAGGAGCTGTGCACCTACATGATCCGAACGAGGCTTTCCTGGCGAGTTTGTGTGGGCTGATTGCTGATGCAGAGTGCATGCTGCTCTGACGTGGTGGTGGCCACTCACCACATCAAGTGGTGCCTTGGGGGCCTGCCCCACCCACCTAGAGCTGTGTTGCCAGAGACATCCTGAGCCCCCACTGCCTGGCCCACATCTCCACAGGCCACAGAGGGTTTATTTTTGCAAGAGCAGACAACCTGCAACAAACGGTGAAGATTTTTTAATTTTTTTTGGTAGTGAGCACGGTTCAAGAGCACACAGCAGCTAATTGTGGAAACCTCGTTGCAAGCCTGAGAAGGAGGCCACCGCATAACATGTTAGGTTCTTCCCCCCAATAACTAGTGCTGAATTGCTGATAACTATTGCTGAGCAAGTGGTCTGCAGATTAAAGAGGATGGAGAGCTCCCCCACCTCTTTTTTTTTTTCTTCTCTCTTCTTTCTTGGTGATCTATCTAATACATAGAAGCATTCTTAGAACGACAGCCAGAATGAAGAAACAAAGAAACATATCCCAAGTAAAAGACCAGAAGAAAACTCTAGAAATGGAACTAAGTGAAACAGAGGTATCCAAACTTTCAGAGACAGAGCTTAGAACACTGATGATAAGAATGTTTAAGGAACTTAGCGAGGACATAAAGCAAGATAGGGAAACCATAAAAAACAACCAGTTAGAACTAAAGAATACAATAACTGAAATGAAGAACACACTCGAAGGACTCACCAGTAGAATAGATGAAGCAGAGGAGCAGATCAGTGAATTAGAAGACAAAATAGCAGAACTCACCCAGCTGGAACAACAAAAAGAAAAAAGAATAGAAAAGAGTGAAAATAGTTAAGAGACCTCTGGGACAACATGAAACACAACAACATTTCCACCATAGGAATACCAGAAGGAGAAGAGAAGAAGCAAGGGATTGAGAATGTATTTAAGGAAACAATGACTGAAAACTTCCCTACCCTGGTGAAGGAAATCGACTTACAAGCCCAGGATGTGCAGAGAGTTCCAAACAGCCTGAATCCAAAGAGTTCTACACCAAGACACATTAGAGTTAAAATGGCTTAAAGACAAAGACAGAATCCTAAAAGCAGCAAGAGAAAGAAAGCAGGTTGCTTACAAAGGAACTCCTATAAGACTAACAGCTGACTTTTCTTCAGAAACTCTGCAGGCCAGAAGGGAGTGGCAGGAGATATTCAAAGTGACACAAAATATAGGTCTACAACCAAGATTGCTCTACCCAGCATGGCTATCACTTAAAATTGAAGGAGATAAAAAGGTTCTCAGAAAAGAATAAGCTTAAGGAGTTCATTACCACCAAGCCAGCATTGCAGGACATGTTAAAAGGGCTTTTTTAAACAGAAGAAAGGGGAAAACAAGCTAACCCAGAAAGACAAGAAATACAAATAACAAAATGGCAATAAATATGCACCTGTCAGTAATCACTTTAAATGTGAATGAGCTAAATGTTCTGATCAAAAGACACAGAGCGGCTGAGTGGATAAGAAAACAAGACCCATGCATATGCTGTCTACAAGAGACTCATCAAAGATCAAAAGACACACACAGACTGAAAGTAAAAGGATGGAATAAGATATTTCATGCAAATGGAAATGAGAAAAAAGCTGGAGTAGCAATACTTATTTCGGACAAAATAGACTTTAAAATGAAGACTACAATGAAAGACAAAGAAAGGCACAACATAATAATAAAGGGATTGATTCAACAAGAGGACATAACCCTAGTAAACATCTATGCACCCAATATAGGAGCTCCTAAATATATAAAACAGATTTTGACAGACATAAAGACAGAGATCAACAGTAACACTAGCATAGTAGGGGACTTCAACACCCAATTGTCACCAATGGACAGATCCTCCAGACAGAAAATCAACGCGGACATAGTGGCCTTAAATGACACTTTACACCAGCTGGATTTAATTGATATTTTTAGAGCATTTCACCCCAATGCTACAGAATATACATTCTTCTCAAGTGAACATGGAACATTTTCCAAGATATACAACATGTTAGGCCACAAAACAAGTCTCAACAAATTTAAGAAATTGAAATCATATCAAGCGTCTCCTCTGACCACAATGCTGTAAAACTAGAAATCAATTATAAGAAATACGGAAAGCTTACAAATACATGAAGGCTAAATAACATGCTATTAAATAGTGAGTGGGTCAAAAATGAGATCAAGGAGAAAATCAAGATACCTTGAGACAAATGAATATGAAAACACCATGACCTCAAATCTCTGGGATGCAGCGAAAGCAGTCCAAAGAGGGAAGTTCATAGCAGTGCAGGCCTCCCTAAAGAAGGAAGAAAAATATCAAATCAACAGATTATCTTTATCCTAAGGGAACTCGAAAAAAAAACACAGCAAAACAAGCCTAAAGGGAGTATAAGGAAGGAAATAATAAATACCAGATCAGAAATAAATGAAATAGATAACAAAAAATACAATACAAAAGATCAATGAAACCAAGAGTTGTTTTTTTGAAGAAAAACTGGAAAAGGAACTGCCATATGACCCAGCAAATCCACTCTTGGGTATTTACCCAGAAGAATCCAAGACGCTAATTCAAAAAATATATATGCACCCCTATGTTTATTGCAGTGCTATTTACAACAGCCAAGACTTGGAAACAACCGAAATGCCCATCAGTAGATGACTGGATTAAGAAACTGGTACATTTATACAATGGAATATTACTCCGCTATAAAGAAGAATGAAATCGTACCATTTGCAACGATATGGATGGACCTAGAGACTACTATGTTAAGTGAAATAAGTCAGTCGGAGAAAGACAAATGCCATATGATCTCATTTATATGTGGAATCTGAAAAACTGAATGAATGAGCAAAGTAAACAGAAACAGTCTCATAGATATAGAGGAAAAACAGGGTTGCTAGTTGGGAGGGGGGTGGGGATGAGGGAGAAGGGGAAAGGATTAGACAGCATAAATAGATAACTACAATATTGCCACAGGGATATGAAAGACAGTTTGGGGAATATAATAATGTTGTAAATATTTTGTGGGGTATCAGATGGTCACATGTCTTGTTAGGGAGACCACTTCATGGATGGAGTAGAGTCTTGATCACTGCACTGTATATCTGAAACTGATGTTGTATAATATTTTATGCCAACTATAATTGAATATATAGATAGTAATGGGATGTGGATTATACGGTGGAAGGGAGTCAAAAGAATTATAATAGACATGTATAATATGGGGGGGAGGAGTGAGATGGAGCATTGGGAGAGAGAGGTTGTCACTTTGAGGGGTAAAAAGTATAACTATTGCACTGTGTTGTACACCTGAAGCTAATTAAAAAAAAATGTTTATTTCACAATAAAAAAAAAGTGTAGCAATAGAAAACAGTACACATTTATTTTGTAAAAAACACACATACAACCTATCTTTCAATGTATTATACAATGGCTTTTAAATTAACACAAACTGTTGAATTTTAAAGTGAAATATTTATGTGTAACAGAATAAGAAAAATGGGTAGAGAATTCAAAATAAGAATTCTTAAAACTCTTGATAGGGCATGTGGTATGGTGGTTAAGTGCTGGCTTGGGAAGCCAGCGGCCCCGGTTTGGGTCCCATATATGAGGGCAAGTGACACTGCCCTCAAAAACAAAAACAACCAAAAAAAAAAGACTCTTGATAGTATTGCTTTAAACTTAGCATATATATTTTTGTAAAATGTTTAAGTTTTGATCTATAAAATCAATAAAACCCAAAGTTATATGGGGCCTGTGATAGTCTTTGATATTATAGTTTTATCTATGAACTAATTTTCATGTGTTCTTGATGAACTCAGGGATAAATCAAGTCCCTGCCTAACTTGTCAAATTTATATCTAATCCATACCACAGCTTATCTGTTTATTCCCTAAATTAACAGATGAGCTTGGCTAGGTAAAAATTGGAGCATATCACTACCTAAATCACTACTGTCTGTTAGAGATTGAGTATGTCCCCTGAAAGAATATATAGAAGTCTTAGCCCCCAAAACTGTGAATATGACCTTATTTGGAAAAGGTTTGACAGGTGTCCTCAAGTTAAAATGAGATCATTAGGATGGGGCATAATCCAATATGTTCATTGTCCTTTATAGAGGGAAATTTGGACACAGACACATAAGGAAGAGAACATCATGTGACGATACAGGTATGTAAGCAAGATGGTCATATGAAAGAGAGGCAAGGATTGAAGTTATGCTGCCACAAACTGAGGGACACCGGGGACCACCAGAAACTGGAAAAGGCAAGGAAGGATCATCCCCTAGGCAGGATGGCCCTAACAGCATCTTGACTTTGGATGTTTCACCTCAAGAACTGTAAGATTATACGTTTCTGTTTTATTAAGCCACTCATTTTGTGGTGCAGAACTAGGAAAATGCCATAGACAAATAAGATTGATACCAAACGTTTTATAGAAACATTCTATAATCTCTGGTTACTCATATTAGTGATCATCAACATAGTGATAGTTTGGGTAAGTTCAGCAATATTATTGTTATAAATTGGCAGCCAAGCAGCAGGGCATCAAATAGGAATTACAGTAAAACCTTGGATTGTGAGCAACTTCGTTTGCGTGTGTTCTGCAAGACGAGCAAACATTTCTAATGCATTTTAACTTGGTAAACGAGTGATGTCTTGCAATATGAGTAGTTTGTTTCCAGAACAAATTATGCTCACAAATCAAGGTATTACTTTTTTGAAGGACAGACAAATATTGTGATTTCTGAACCTTTCGCTGGATTCATATTAAGGTCCTTCATTTTATATGCAAGCGTTTTCCAATTTTTTATAACATGAGTTTTCTTGTTTGTCTGGTATATATGGGCATTGTTTGCTCATTCCAAGTTTATACACTACTCAATTGTGCCAAATGAAAGTGGAATTGAATTTTTGGGCAAAACAAAATCCTGTATTAATGAACAAAGAAGTCAAAAAGGTTATAAGAAAAGAAAGTTTCCAACAGAATCTCTATATTGCAATTTTTTATAAAGGGTTTAAGGAACACAGGAATATCTTGAGGATTGTCCAAAATCAGATGAAAGAAGAGAAGGTGAATATCAAAATGATACACCAATGCCCCATGCCTACACTCAAAGCATGTCTGGCAGAATTGCTGAATATTTCAAATATTCCATTCAGCAATCACAATACATGAAAGAGCAACCATTGTATTTATGTTAAATATCCTGCAACTTATTAACTTGGCATAAGTTATCCCCATTTTTTTCCTCTGCCCAAACTTAGGATCATAATAGAAATATCACCTTCACTTTCTAACAATCAATAGCAGGCCTTCAATATACTATAGTAATAAACTTGGAAAGAACATCATTAGATTGGCTAATTCAGTGAGACTATTTCACTTGCAGATGGGCTAGTTTCGATTTGTTACCTGCCAAGTGTGGCAGCTCAATACTGGGCCCATTATTCAAGGATCAGGGGAAAAGTGGTGCTAAATGAGCCTCGCTGTCAACACATTCTCTCACTGCAACATCATCAGCCTTTCCTGGCTTGAATTCTCTCATCCCAAGTCCACACACACATACTTTTCCATCTGCTAGCAGGTCTGGTTGATGTTACAACAAACCAATTCCACCCCATATATTGATTTACACTCTGTTTCTCTAGACATCAATCTCAGTGAAATCTTTCCTTCTGACTTTTTATCTTCAGTTTGGATATGGATTTTTTTTAATTTTATTTGCTATTTTTATGAAAAGAGGAAAATTTAAAGAAGCAGGAAGAGAAATTGCTTCAAAGTTTGTGCTTGAATATGCTAAACACAGCCAGCTTCTAAATGAGTTTTTGTTTTTTATTTGAAGTTGATATAGTCAACAATAGCAGGGTTTGTTTATTATTCAATTCTTTCTTGTAACTTTCCATCCATGGATGGAAGCTCTACATGGGGAATAGGTTCCATAGTAGAGATTGAACCTGAGCTGATAAACTATAGCTACTGGAATCATTAGGTCTGTCATTTTGTTCTTTATACACAATACTCTGTGAAGATATTATAGCACTGGCACCCACTGACGTGAGATTTCTTTAACACCTGGACACAAAGCTATAAGAAAGGGGGAGTAATGACAGTTCCATGATTATTCCCTTTCTGGTCAATTTCAATCAGTTTCTTAATGTGACTTTAATGATGTTTTTTAGTGTTAATTTCTTTTTATTTTTTTAATGCTATAGCAATAGCAGTTTCATTCAACCACTGTGATTTTTGCATTAGGATGATTATAGTGGAAGATGGCTCTCAGTGGAAATGTATGAGACACTCTTGTTATCCAGGCACCATTGTTCCTCTACCCTAATTGCTCCAGTCTGTCATGTGAATGAGTATTTAAGGAGATTTTAATCCCTGAACCACCACATTCATTGTAATTCGGAATGCTAAAGATCCTTATGACATTACAGTGATAAAATTAGTAGCATTGCACACATGCCCAGATCTTCTACAATTGAAACATAGTTAAAGTGTTTGGATGCATTTTAATTTGTAAATAATTTGCTTGCAAGATAAATTGATGTGTATTAATTCACGGTTTAGAATAAACTTTACAGTTAAACTTTCATGAATACAGTTTAAGAGAGGACAGAATTCTTCAGCTGATTTTTTTGCTCTCATTTGCAAATCATGCTTCATTTAAGTTCTTAGTCAGAGTAGGCAGTTATGAATAATGTCTAGCTATCACAGCTCCTTGCTCCTATGAGAAAGATGTCAAATGCACTGAACCCATCAAGACAAGGATTTAGGTCATTAACTGAACTATAGATCTGAAAGCATTTCAAAAACTGGGTCAGATTGTCAAAGGTACAAACATGACATGACAGAGCTGTTTCTAAAACTGAAGTACACAATTACCAGTCACATCAAAAGTAATCAATGCAGTTCATTATAAAATCTGTTGTTTAGGACAGCTACAGCAAAGTTCAAAGCAAAAGATATACTTATCTCTATCTAGGGATGATAAAAAGATTAGAATGATAAGATGGCGACATTATCAAAGAGTTGTAAATATATGACATACTGAGCTGGCATTTAAAAAGTTTCTTTTTTCTGCACAGAACTTCTATCACCATAGCAATGGATTTTACAAAGACTGTATTAATTAGATGCAAATGGCTGCAAGGGAAACAGAACCTTTTAGATTTGGAGAACCAGAGTTTAAGTCTGATATATTGTAGAATATGATATGAAAGCCATATTGTCAGTTGCACATAGTGAATTTGATATACAGTGTCTCAAGGAAAGGTCATTTGAGTTGGCATGATTGCAATTGTTTTTAAGTAAGTGTGAAAATGCCAGTGCTAAACAAAGTTAAGGGATCATAGACTTGCAAGTATTAAAACATATAAATGCAATAAAAGAATAAATGTAAAAATGATAGAAAATATGCACATGGACAAAGAAGTTTCAAGAGCCCACTCCAATTAATGGTTTGATTAATTATGAAGATAACCAAATAAAATAGTTCCATCACAATCTTAAGTGTTTAAGCAATAAATTTTTAACTCATAGATCAATTTTAGGTAAGTTGATACCACACAGAATATGTTAAAATCTACTGTTTTGGTAATAGTTTGGGTGGAAAGAACTCAAACTCACCTTGAGCTTTGAGGAAAATTGGAGATAGATCAGGATGACCCAGGAGGCTCACTCCTGCCTCTTTTCAGCTGCTAAGCAGAGATAGCAGGTCAAAGTTAGCTTACAGAAACACAGACCTTGGCCTGTGGATCCTTCACCAAACAAGGTATAACCTCCTGGAATGTGGAGCTTCTGTTGCTACATAGTCATAGAGAAAGTCGCTGTACCATGCAAATGCACTTAAAGAACTGTGGAGTGGGAGCTCTTTCCACCGGCCACTGGCCACTGGTAGGCAGGTTCAGGACCGGCCTAAGCTCACCTCTTTGTGAATTAAGGAGATCTCAGGAATTGTGTGCACATTGCTATACCTCTGCTTATATGGTTGAATACCTCAATTTAAGTGTTCACGAGTTTAAATGAACTCGGTTCAGTTATCTGTAGACTATTGTCCTCATTGCTTAAAGCTGGATCTAAAATGGCACCTGTAGTGAATCCTCACAATAATACCATTGTTCTTATTGTTTTTGACCTTCTCTGTTCTCTAGAATTTTTAAACCTGAAGGATATGTGTCCAGAGCTACCCGCATGGGGAGAGAATGAAGACAAAGAGTAGGAAGTGGGTTTTGATGATTCCTGGATTCAGGTTTCTCTGAAACCAGTCTCTCCCTTGCATCTTCCATGTTTGTTATTTAAGCCAAAGAGGTTCTATGAAAAATTGGGATATTCAAGAATGCTTAAGATAAGTCATGCAAGATGAGTAGAGAATGTCCAAATTTATGTGTTATGAGTGTTACATTGGGGCTATGAGGGCCAGAAGAGAAGCTGTCAGTAGTTCTGAGATGGTGAAGAAGTTTGGCACTGATATGGAAGGAGGAAAGGGTGCCAGAGCACTGACAGGGAAATGGCATGCCACATTCAGGGAACTAAATGTAATTCAGTGGGCCTAAGCATTGGGAGATTAGATACATGGGCTATGGAAAAACATGTGCAGAAGGGTGCTTATGGTGGATCAAGCACTGCTCTTAGCATTTTCACATATGATATGAAAATGAGTTAAAGCAAAGAATCCAGTTAGGAGGCCATTTAACCATAAGGTAAAAGCTGATGGGTAGTTTACTACAGACAATGTCAGTGGGAGGAGAGGAACGGATTATTTAAGGCATAGTTAGGGGGGCACAATTGCTATGAATTAGTAACTAAATATATAATCAAAGCGTTTTTCTTCTTCTTTTAAAATTGAATTTTTGGACCAACTCTATTCCTATTTGTTATCTCATTTGTTAATGTTTTTCCAAAGTTTCAAAAGTACAGATATATATGTTGTCCTTTAAGCCTTTCAGGTATCTCATTTTTTTCTGTTCCTTCATACTTCAACCTGAAGCCAAGTCTTGGGGAAAAGAATAGGAAGAGTTCTGAAAATTGAAATCTTAGTATCTCACATCCAATATGTTTTTTCTGCTTGAGCATATGAGGCGTGACAATTAAGTTCATGAACTGATTCTAGAAAAGTACTACATACCTCATTGCTGAATATCACTACAGTCTGAAGTACTCCCCTTCAGAAACTATGCACTGATGCTAGCGCCTAGTCCACCCTTCAAAGCAATTTTGGAACTCTTTTTCTGGAATGGTCATTAGAATTATTATCATATTACTCTCGATGTCATGAATGTCATCAAAATGTCTTCCTTTCAATATTTCCTTTATCTTCAGGTAAAGAAAGAAGTCATTGGGGGTCAGATCAGGTGAGTAGGTGTTACAATACAGTTATTTGTTTACTGACTAAAATTCCCTCACAGACAGTGCCATGTGAGCTGGTGCATTGTCGTGATGCAAGAGTCATGAATTATTAGTGAAAAGTTCAGATTGTTTTCATCTAACTTTTTCACCTAGCCTTTTATACACTTCCAAATAGTTAACTTGGTTAACTGTTTGTCCAGTTGGTACATATTCATAATGAATAATCCCTCTGATATCAAAAAAGGTTAGCAACATTGTTCTGACTATTGATTTGGGCTGATGGAACTTCTCTGGTCATGGAGAATTGGCTGACTTCCAGTGTGCATTTTGATGCTTTGTTTCAGCGTCTTGCCTCTCCAACAGGTCTTGGCAAACTTCAATTCTCCTTTGCTTTTGTTCATCGGTGAACTCCTTCAGGACTGTTTTTGCACACATCCTTCTCATGTGAAGTTTTACAGTTAAGATTTCCTAACTGTTTCTCTATTGATGTTTACTTGATCTGCTATGCTTCTCAGTCAGCTGATGATTTTGACTCACAATTCAATGAAATTTTGCAATGTTTTCATCAGTTCTGCTCATTACTGGCCGCCCTGACCTCTCTTCATCAGTGGTGTGTTCTCTCTCCTCAGGAAAACATTTAATCCATTTGTACACTACCATTTTCTTCATGACATCATCCCCATAAGCTTGGACTAACATGTCCCTGATTTCACTTCCAATCAGGCCAAGTTTAATAAGAAATTGAATGTTTGTTGGTTGCTCTAATTTAAGCTCAGACATTCTTGGGAGGGCACAGAAAAACACACAACAACAATAATGAACACCACTGAGCAAGACACTGCCACACGTTGACACGAACACAGCTGCGAGACACTGATATACCGAGGTTATGAAACCTTACTGAGCTGTTTGTGCAGTGCTGCCAATGTAAGCGCGCAGTGGCAAGTTGGCTAACTTAATTGTCAGACCTCATAAGTCACCTTTCACCAACCTCAGTCCTATTTCTCAGTGCCTCCAATGAGATACATTCTAGTCCTCAATTCAGACACCACAGTGTGAAATTGTACCTTAAAGTCACCTTTTCTAATCTTGAGAGGAAACAAAGCTCACAGCAAGAAATAAAAATTTTTATCTTTCTCCACAAAGTGTTTTATTGGGAAAAATCTTGCTGGGTTCTCTTTAAGTTCTCTAGTACTATTGCTAACAGCAGTATAGTGAGCCCTAGCTATATAGCAGCTATTCTTTTTAATCAGGCTCTTAGAGGACACTGAACCTAAACCTCCTATAATGGGGAAGGGAAAGGTCTACTGCCCTTGTAAAGTTCCATCAAGTGTCCATATGCCATGATAAACAGAACCTAAAATGATATTTTTATTAGAAGTACACCTCAGGGCTAGCTTAATCTAACAGAGCTGTTAATAACAGCACTTTTCTGTTAAATATGTGAAGAATCACTGAAGCCTGTAGTTCACACATCACAGTTTTCCATGGACAACACATAAAATCTGTCAAACAAAGCTCCATTGAAAAGTAAACCAATTCTATCTCTTCCACATTCAACAGAGTTTCAACTCTTTCCAAAGTGCACTTATTTGTCAAATATATGTGTTTTCCACAATTCCTGGGATGTGATGTATTTCCAAAATACTTAAT